>OW121854.1:60634608-70634608 GCA_933228895.1 Platycnemis pennipes
AAGAAAAAAAACAATGATGGGGTTCGATGGTGTGAAAAATGCAGGTAGAATCATGCCAATTTCATTTTAACCTAAGCAGTACTAACCAATCAATTGATATAGATTACTCGAGATTGCTTTCTAAGCTCGAGTTTTACGGTATAAGGGGAAAGCTGCTACGCTAGTTCTTTGGTCGGAAGGACACAATGCGTCCGATATAATAGTGTACATTCCGGCCCGGCCCCTGTTTCGAGTGGCGTTATTCAAGGGACCGTTCTCGGGTCACTCCTTTTCAACATTTTTGTACAGAAGGTCGAGAGACAGCAGGAAATTGATGAGCTGCAGGACTACTTGTTCAACATCGACGTCTGGCAGTAATGGCATGGCGCTTAACACCAAAAAGTGCCAAATTATGGACATGTCAATCTCCATCCCCTGCACATCGTCAGGCTCTGCAATATATGGACACAGAATGCATTCTCAGCGTCTACTCGCAATTTACGGTGAAAGATATGGATTTGCAGACACATCTTGCGTGCCAAAGTGGCGCAAACGCTCGAACGAGTGTCTCGTATTCTGCATGGTTGCACCGCTAGGGTCAAGTTGGTAGCCTGCGTGGTCTATAGGTTTTCCATGGCCTAACTCAACCTCTTAAAACCCATTATAAGGTATAGGACTCCCGCCTGGTACCCCGGCAAACCAGGAAAATATTTAAAAGATCAAGCGCGCCCAACGAAGATGGTTCCTTTGCATCTTCGGGAAATGGGTCCCAGCTCCACTGCAGTAAAAAATTATGCCGATCAACGTAGACCTGCGGTACACCGATGTGAACTTTTTCAAAAAGTGCATCACTGGTGAAACCGATTTCAACGCCCGAGCGTGCATAATCCAGGGGCGCGTTCTCAGAGGCAACGACAAGGCCCAACCACGCCTCCAGCAACCCACGGCTCCCTCGGTTGAGTCGAGTTGAGACGGCGCGCTTTCTCCTACAAGGTGGTGAAATCCTAAAATGACCTGCCTACTTATGGAATAATTTGAGGCGTAAGTCTAAGTCAATGCTTACAATTGTGTCGAACCAATCCCAAGATTGGTTTGACGCAGCTTTCCACTCGAGCCACGTATAGGACCAAATTTTTCTCGTTGACGTTTATGGATATAACAGGGAAATAGGGCTCCATTATAATTATACCACTGTTCTGGAAATCGAACCCGGGGCTTCTGCTTTCTCTGTCAATACGATGGATAACCACTTCTTCAGCTCCATCTTTCTCACAGTATGAAAGACCATCGGAAAGGTATGGAATGTCCAAAGTTATAATGGTTCGCAGAGATATCAATAGCTTTATGTGTGAAAGAGATGGTCCTACGAGAAACACGAGGCGTAAGTAGGTACTGCAGAGAGACTTAGGGATGAATAAATATCGGATGCAAATCCATTGCTATCATTAATGGAAGATCGGAGGTTTGCAATATACGAATTATGGTATCGAAAAGTTGATAATGAAGCTCTTGATAATGATGATACGATTCATAAAGAATTGATTTTATTCCGAAAACTAAAATTATAATCATATTTACTCCAAAATTTCGAAAACAATTTAATTTCAGGAAAGCACCGATTCCTCAAACACGCAGAAGTTTACGTGAAGGAAAAGAGAAGTTAAAAGTTTATATTTATTTAGATGAAAAGCTGACGTCGGTACCCAGGTCGAAAACGTGCTACCTAGCAAACCAAAGGTCGTGGGTTCGGATACCGCAAAGGGCATGGATGTCGTTGGTGTTCTAGGATTAAATTAGTTTAGACGGTGCAACATAAAATTAGCCGTTGAAGCACGTAAAACCCAATAGTACTACTAATCAAATGTATTATCAAAATGCGAAAAAATGGCAATAAAAGGGATAAAATGTATTTTTTTAATGTGCGTTGTACTTTTCTGTACTTATTTACAAGATATAAATAATTGAAAATAAAACTTAACTTTATCGTTCCACATTAATTTACTAACTAACCCGGGTTTCGACGTCCAGCGTCATCATCAGTTTGGACGTCGAAAAGGATAGGTAGGATACACGGTGACTTGTAAAGGATAATGGCGTAGCTATATAAGGTGCCACACAGGAAATATAAGGCACTCGTACAGGAAATATAAGGAACGTTAATCAACGTTGAACGTCGAAACCCATATCGTTTGTTAATAAATTTTCGTCTAATGACAAAGTTAAGTTTTCTTTTCAATCATGAATAGGTTCTATAAAGTTACGCCTGAAACCACCAGTTCCAGTTTATAGCTATAAATAAATTATTTCAGAAGCAGTGTCTAACTATGTAGTAATAACAAGTCAATGTCAAACCAGAGTTGCAGAATTGAATGCCACGCTTTGAGTATAGATTTCACCTCCGCGACTGATAAAAATGGACAAGGTGCAATTAGGGTGTGCAATATCGTTTGCCGACGCATGCACTTCACAAATACGCGTACGCCAGAAGCAATTGGAATGCATTGAGGCGAGAGAGCGCGGAATGGTACAAGGACAGCACAGGTCTTATCTCGCAGCGTAAGCCAACTTTTTAAGCCAATTCCATACAAAACTCCACCTGTTGCCTCATTTGTCCCGCGTGATACCTCTGAAAAGGGATCGGTGAGCCTATAAAAACAATTCCAACTGCAACGCAAGCTATTTTTCCCTGGCCATGGTTGAAGAACCGCCAATGGTATTGGCAGTTCTTCAAAGGCGATTAGGCTTTCGCTGCCTTTGGAAGGATTTCATCCGTGCTGGTGGTGCGCGGTAAATCTTTCGGAAAAATCTCCTGAATGAGATGTAGAGGGCTTATCATCTGTGCTCAAAACCTTTACATTCCAGTAACAATTAGGTGGACTGCTATTCTAAATCTATGAGGCCTGTTTTTACTATGGATGATACGTGGAAACTAATTACTTGATGTAGACCTTAAGTTACTTTGGCGGTTATCGAAGCTTCTGGTTACAAAAGGTACATCAGACAAGTGTACATGAGCGTTAATCACCCATGAGCCTCGGTTGTTTTATTATTCAAACATGTGTAACTAGACATTATAAAACCGTCTCTAATTGTAAATATTCTAACGCATTCCATTTTGAATTCTCTGCTATTCACAGGATAGAAATATTCTAAAACGTGACATTTTTACTGCATAAAAAACATGGGAACGTAGGATGAGAATATCAAGAGACAAAAAAAAATACATGACAAAATATGTCTCATAATGTGAAACATCAGTAAATTTTTAACACCATCTAAAAAAAAGGTAAACTTTTAAGGTCAGTTACCAGCCTGAACATAGGTAAAACATTGAAATGTTCACCTTTTGCATAATTATTTTAATTTTCCCCACTATAAACTATCATTGGTTTTCTGCCAGTTAGAGCATATTTTATCCTACTCCAACCAAGTATTCCTACTCTGCATTATATTTCCTGTTTGGCACCTTAGCTACGCTATTATCCTTTTTAATTCACCGTGTATCCTACCCATCCTTAAACATCCTTTTCTTTCCCCTCCTCTTCTTCATTTATCAATTATTCTACCATGATGAGGTTAAGGAAACAATGCAGTGAATGAATGATTGTGTCTGAATAGCATTGTTTGCGGTAAATGGAAAAGTCCAACTTATTGTTAATAATATGCACACTCAAGTCCAGGTAATTAAGCACACCATCTGCTTCCACTTCCATCGTGAACTGTATGGCACTGTTAATGGAGTTCAACACTTTCAAAAAGTTCTCTAATTGTCTTTTGGAGCCAGACCACACACAAAATACATCATCCACATATCTGCACCAGTACCAAACGTTATTAAGGAGGGGGTGACCTAATGAGAAAAGATGATTTTCAAGGCTGTCCATGTAGATATCAGCTAAGAGGGGAGAAAGAGGGCTCCCCTCTTTTGAAGTGCATATTATTGACAATAAGTTGGACTTTTCCATTTACCGCAAACAATGCTATTCAGACACAATCATTCATTCACACTCCAGACATCATTACTCGCAAAAGTTGGCAGCATTCCACGCCATGGTAAACAGAGTATGTAGAATCCCGCTGTCTGATAAGAACCGAATGAAAGAGTTAGACGTCATAAAACAGATCGCGGAAAATAACGGGTACAAGACCACATTGATTGACACATTATACAACAGGAAACAAAAAGCTTTAGCAGAGGAGTTGATTTACAGTAGTAGACCCTCAGAGGAACAGACATGGCGAGGGATTCCTTTTCTTGGCCACATTTCACTCAGAACACAACACTTTCTCTCCAAAGGCAACATAAAAGCAGCTTTTTACAACTCACACACACTCAAAAACATGTTAAACTCAACCAAAGACAAAGTCCACCAACTACAAAAAAGTGGCATCTATAAACTCAGCTGCTCGGACTGCGACGCCATATACATAGGACAGACGGGAAGAACATTCGAAATTAGGGCAAAAGAGCACCGAGCATGCTTCATCAATAGCACTGGGAACTCACAGTTTGCAAAACATTTACAAACTCAAGGACACGATAGCAACTTTGTTCCACAAATTTTACACTGTGAGGAAAAAGGCAGAAAATTAGACGCTTTGGAAGAATTGGAGATACATCAACATTTGAATTCTAACGGTTGTACCGTGGTGAACGAAATTTTGTTCCCCTCCCACTCCCCTCTCTTAAAATTCGTAAGTGAGTCCAATAATCCTGCCTTACCCACTCCTTCCCTCCCTCCATCCCCCCTCCTCCCTCCCTCCCCACAGGACTCCACCACAGCAGGGGATGGTGACACCCACTAACTACGGTTTGGGTCTTCACTCATCTACATCTACATCTACACGATACCCTGCAAGCCACCGCTAGGGTGTGTGGCAGGGGATGAAGGTCACCAAGCATGCACTACTAACATGCAAGCAAGCAACTAAAGGGTCTCATGCAACTAGATTGTTAGTATCTATAGTATTTGAGGGGTTAATACATGCATCATGCACTACAGAATACTCTAAAATATTTCCCCTACCTATCCTTTTCCTATGCTGCCTATTCTGTTCTCTTATAGTACGGGGGAAAAATGCCATTTTGAATCTATCTGTACGACAATCTATCTCTCTAATCTTATTTATCTGGTCGAATCTAGCATAATATGCTGGTGTTTTTAATATGTGCCTAACATCTTCAGTAAAGCTATCCGATTGAAATTTCTGCAATAGATTTAATCTGAACTTTAATCTACGCTCTGATAATGATTCCCACCCTAATTCTTGTATTAATTCTGATACACTACTCAACCTATCGTAACACCTTTTGACGAACCTAGCTGCTCTACGCTGCACATTGTCTAGTTCTCTCATCCACTCCATACCCCTCCCCCCTCCCTTCCAACCCACCCCCCATCCAACCCACCACCCCTACCTTCCCCTCCCCCACTGTTAAATTGTATATAAGGGCCTGCAATTCTGTATTTGACACCTGAAGATGATGCTATGCATTGAAACCATGGTCGTGAGTAAATAAATATATTTGTGGAAGTGCATTGTTTCCTTAACCTCGTCATGAAGGAATTCCACGTAGTCAAGCCAGACACCGTCAACTTTATTTAATTATTCTACCTTCAATAAGTCAGTAATAATCAATTTTCTCAACCTTACCAGCCACGTATGAAATGCGATATCCATGTAATTTGAGGGTTAAAGTCACAATTGAACGTGCTTGTGGTCGTGCAAAATTCACCAACAGCAAAAATGCTTCACATATGTGTTTTCTAGTTATGATCCTAATCAGCAATGGATACCACGTCTGCTAAAGAATTAAGGGCAAGTTAACAAGTGTATTATAATCCTGTCAATCGGTGTCTTTAATCTATGTTCTACCGCTATTTAAATAATGAAACAGATTAGTAACGTAGAATAGTTGCAGTATGAGAGGAAGGGGCACAACGCTAATATTATTATTATTATTAGTATTTTCTACCTATTAAGGGAGGTTCTTCTTCTCTCCGAAGATACCTATCGATAAAACGATGACTTTCTTTAGTTCCACATATCTTCTACTACTCATTATTACATTCAAGCTACCCGTTCTTTTCCTCCCTCTACCCCACTTACCCAACACTCTTCCCTTAACCACGTCATTCAAAACACCCTCTTCCCTATTTACCCATCTACACACTCTACCTTCTCCTGATTTTCTCAGTAAACTTCTTTTCCTCAAACCTCGATCATAGAACTTCCTCGTACCTCTTCCTTTCAAC
Organism: Platycnemis pennipes; assembly: GCA_933228895.1. Taxonomy (NCBI): domain Eukaryota; kingdom Metazoa; phylum Arthropoda; class Insecta; order Odonata; family Platycnemididae; genus Platycnemis; species Platycnemis pennipes. Next base: position 60,640,845 of record OW121854.1, read on the forward strand.
TCACTTCAACTTCTCCATACCTGCATCTCAAAAGTCCGAAATCTATTTTCATCCTCATGGACCTCAAAGTCGGTTTCCGTGCCATAAAGTGCTACACTCCATACTTGAGTTTTAACTAGTACCGTTAATATTGCTGTGATGGAAGTTATGAGGGGATAAAAGGCTCCTGAAGATGGAATTGAACCACAAACCTATGGTTCGCCTCACAATTGTATGCTATCCATGTCGCTACCCAGGATTCATGATCTCTTGAACAATTTTAGGGTGGCGAAAGGAATTTGTTCTCATGCGTCATTTTCATTTATCGATGATGGATCATGTAATACAATAGTGGGCTTCAAAGAACTCACTATGAAGATAGATCTTATAATGTTGCGCAAAAGGCGATAAACTATCCACTACACGAAGAGTAATTCTGAAAGATTACAACAATAGACTTATCGTTAAAATTTGGCGGAAAATTTTCTAGAAAAATAATATTACGTTTCATGAAAACAATAAGTATACCTAATTTGAGATGACATGGGAGCGCAATAAAAAGAACGTATGCAAAATAGGTACTGTGCGGAAGAAATTAGTGGAGCAAAACCAGTTTTCTACGACACGAAAAAGTGTTTTTCCCATGATTATTCCGTCTTCACTGTGACTATTTCTAAATGGAGCAGCAGAGGTTTTATAACATGTCTGCATGTTTAAAAAACCTCTTTCGTGGGATCAGCATAAATCAAATTACTGCCGAGATATCACGATGTTTATATGCCTGGCACCGAAGTTAATTTTACGCAAGGGGTTAATTGGGACTCGACGTCAACATCGTAAACCCAGCAACGCAGGGCTGCGCCGTTTCGCCTTCCTAGAGTATCCTTCCCGCGTGTACGGGGACTCAGGAGTTTTATTCCTTACTGGGCGAGCACTCTTCCTCGCATTACCAATGGTTTAGCCGCGAGATCTCCGGCATTAGCGTTTTTAATCTCGGCTTCCCAAAGTACTATTTCACGCGACCTTGAAAGCGACGAAGCAGAGGGAACTGGCGTAAGGGAGAGGCTCAGGTCAGGGTAAGGAAGAGGATGAGAAGAGTTTGTGAGTGGGCAAGGGTGAGGAGAAGGTTGAGGAATTAAAAAATGAGAGAATATAGGGAGATGGTAAAATGACGAGAAGAGTTAGAGAGATTTTCGCGAATGGCGACATAGGAGGATTTAGGCACCAGTTAGAGAGCGATATCATGACATTTCAGGCGACAAGTCAATGTTTCTATGCATCTTCCTGGTTGATATGGACGGCTTGAATAAACGAATGTATCGAAAGAGGAGAATTTTATAGCCAAGGTAAGTTCATGTAAAAAAAATATAACCTACCTACTTTATTATTCTGCAGTGATACCTAGTTACTGCACTGATCAGGTCCGATTTCATTCAACACCATGATACGTTTTTTCTTCATATGGTCGACCTTAGTTTTAGGTACCTCAAAGCCTCATAGTTTGTATTGCACCCCCTTGCCAATATTTTTTCAATTTAGAACAAAAGAGATTCATCACCGAAGCGGAACTAACACGATTGATTTTTCTTCAGATTTGTATATTTCCTGCCCTAGTTTATAATAGCCAAAAAGTCCACGTTTTTTGCTCCATTTTCCTGTCTTACGGAGCATTCTACCTTTAAGTTGCATTATAAACCCACCGTGACCGACACACCATCCATTTTTCTCCTTTCATTCTATGCACCAAGGAGGCAATCTCTAAGTAAGGTTTATCTTTGAAATAGGATCCAAATTAACATTAGAAGACAGTGATGCTCTATTTGTCATAGAATATATCTCGAGTCCTTGAAAACTAAAAAATCGACTGTTGAAAAAATTAAAGCGCTAAATGAGGACGTGTTTAAAAACACGTTATGACTGGCTTTAGCCTACTCTTATCGGCAGGCGCCTAGTGGTTAACGGCTTCATTTCCTTCTCTAGGACAAAATGCTGAATTTGAAGTTTTCTCCTCGTAGAACTAAGAAAGGACTGATATGCTATCAGACAAATCATTTACTGCCAGAGAAATTCGAACCCAGGATTGCGGGATGGAATGTTAGTACCCTAGCGGCCATATCCGGCGTGTCATTGTTATTATTTTGTTGCTAGTAAAATATTCTAGGGATATCCACCGGGTTAGAGAAACAGCTGCTGTCTAGGTTACAATAGCTAACTCTGAATTTTTTTTCTACAATCATCGCCATGAGAATGATGGCAGAGCTAGCAATGGAACGTCGGTAGCAGCCATTTTTCTTACTCGTTGGAAATCTCAAAATTACTTCAACTGTAGCATGTTCCGAGAAAAACCAGATCCTCTATTATTATGTTGTTATTTTTATGAGTTCGCTGAACGCTGAGATCATTTGCGAAGGGTTGGGACGTCATTGGAAAGAGATAGCAACTTTGGATAAGAGTGGAGAGAAGCCTGGCGTCATTATTAGCTTACTTAAATGTGCCAAAAGTTGTCAGTTTAACGTCCCATGTGACTGAGTACTCCCGGTTTCCTGCACTCAGCAATCAATCAGGAACCAGTGCACCGCCAAAAAAAACTCTCTGCTACCGCCGGCATACGAACCCAGGAACTTGGAATGGGACGCTCGTATCCCAACAGTCACACGAACCCGATCTTCTTACCATATATGAGTAAAACCAGAGGAAATATAATTGTGGCTTTCCCGCAATGCCCACGGTATCACACCGAGGCGCCCACACCTCGAGTCGAGGACCCACGAATCTGACTCGCTAAAATTTGGCCACCTCTCCCGCCCACGGAGTAAGTAGGGTGAGGGTTATGAACGAGCCCGGAATGGAAGAGGGAGGGAATGTAAGGCCCCTCGGGGGAATGGGAAGGTGGCGGAGAGAAAGGAGGGAGGAGCAGCGGTCGGAGGGAATGAAAGAAAGAGACGGGGGGCGGGGCCAAGGAGCGGGGGAATCGTGGAAGTGGCTGGGATTATTTTAAAACCATTTAGACTCGCTCATGAATATTCAGCGTTCAAATCCTTGTGTGGAGAGGAATCCTGTCCCACACCCACCCACCCCCTACTCCCCATTCCTCCCACACACTCGCTCACTCACCCCTAACCCCTTTACCGCCCCAATTCCCACACCCCCTCCCGCGGTTTTTCCTATTCATCGCTATTTTATTGTCAACAACGGAATAACGCCAAGCGCAAATTTTGTAAGGCTCTCCCTCTCTCCTCACCCCACCCACCTCCTCCTTTGGCGACTGGGAAGGCTTTGTTTGTTGGGAGCGAAGGGGATGGGGGGACGAAGTGGTCGTGACTGGCTGAGACGGCGCGCGAAGGATATAAACGCCGTGAGACATAATTAAAAAGGAATTGAATAGGAGAGGAGTTTTGGTTTAGCACCGGACTAGAGTACAAGAAGCAAGACGTTCCGGCACTGTTGTATGGAAAAGGTAGTACAGACTGGGCGAAAGGAGAGATTCGCTCTAAGGTTAGGTGGAAAACATATTAACAGAAAAATTATCAAACTTCTGTCTTCGAAATGTGTTTTAATGGGATGAAAGGTATGAAAACTTTATTGTAAAAAATGGATGCAATAAGGCTGGTAATACCAATTTGTAAAGGGAAAAGGATTGGATGGAATTTTACTCAACGAAATAAATACAACTTAATTTTGGAAGTGAAAATTATAGAATACAAAACGAAACTCTTCCCACGTTTACTCAGTAAGATTTTATATTGTGGCAGGCTGGAAATACTATAACACTGCAATTTCACATTAAAAATTCTTACTCAAATTTATTACATGAACGTACATCGTGATTCGGGACTTAGTTCGGGAAGTTATATATAAAATGATAATAAGAGGGCTTGGTAAGCTAGGCTTTTTTTGTAATCACATAACTCATTACTAATAAACCAAGCTCTTTTAAATCGTATAAAGTTGTTGAATGCGATCTAATTACCTATTCACAAGATATCTGTGAACGTATCTCGTAATCAGATAAGGCGTTATTGTAAATATTTTCGTTTCTCAGTAGCCACTAACGAATAGAGTATGAAGAATTTCATTTCCTTGGCAGGTGTTTCCATACCATAATTATTGGTTCTCTATACATATAGTAGAGCGTTTCTCTACGTAGATACATAGACTGTTAAACTGCTAAATAGTGATCCCGGTTTCAAATTAGGCAGATACCTTTGAATACGTCCATACAAACCATAAGTATGTCGTTATTTGGAAATTAATTTTTCCAAAGAAACATTTTACAGAAGTGCCAAGTATGTATACAAAATATATATATAGAAGGAGCATAGTACGACAGGTAAGAACGAGATGGATTAGGCACACCTTGAGGTAATGGATTTCTCTGGAACATTACTAAGGAAAGAAAAGAGGAGATGATCCCAAGAGGGAGACAAAGGGATAAGGAAAAGAGTCAAATGGATATAGGAGGGAATAAGCACCAGGTTATAGATGTGCTAATAACGAGTAGGGAGCAATAAAAATTTTGTATTAACCAAGTGTTGAAAAACAATGGTGATACATAAATGGGAAATTCAGGGGCATAGGGAAAGAAATATATCTCCCTATCCTGATCTGTGAATTTCATAACCGTTGGGTTTTGTACAAAGTGTATTCCGTCTATCCTCACCAAACCGGCTGATATCCGAGGAGACTGTGGTGGGTGTAATAGAGGTGCAAAGAATTTTTCCGGTGCAAAAAAAAGAACGTACCCTGTTGTTCTCAGTGACTGGAAATGGGAAAAAATTACCAATCACGACAGTACCGTTAATCTCTAGGGAGTCAGTGATCGAACAGAAAATTTAAAAAAATAGTAAAAAGTAGTCATCGAGAGACAAGCAAAAGCTGAGAATTTCATGAAATGGAACTACGACAAATTTTAGCCATATCGTATAAAACTGACATCAGGTCGACATGTAAAACAGAGTCGGGGAAAGAGAGAAAGGACAGAAAAGAAAGAAGTCGTGCCGCCACGTTTATAGACCTTTCAGAATATCAAAATGACATTTTCGGACGTTCCATTAAGAAGAGCCGAAGGTCACGAGATCAAATGCAAGAGTGGGCAGTCCAGTCCAATTGGATAAGTCCAGTTAATTCCAAACTGTGTGATGTTCTGAGCACCACATATTTATGAAATTCTACTGGCGGCACAGTGAAAAGAACTGCCTCACCTTACGAGTGAATTTCACAGACTTTTGGACAGGTTGGCGTAGCAGTTATGATTGCTAAATGTAAATATCATTAAATTAAAAAAATGACTTTATTTATCCAGAAAAAAATAAGACTATAAAGTCCTCTTTTACGTTTAACTCAGGAACACAAACTGCTCCGCGTAATAAAAATCCGACGTGGGCCGGATTCAAACCCGTGACCTCGGTATTGATAAGCAAAGCACGAGACCGGCGAAGAAGCAGTTTCATTATCACTAGTACACTAATGAATTATTTTGGTTGGCTTGATTTTTGATACTCCCTTCCTACTATTCAGCACCAATTCTTTATTTCTAACCAAATAATATTTCTCGTAATAAATTTCTTTATATCTTCTGCCTTCATCAATACTATCCATAACACCATGGTATCTATAACTAAAGTATTCTGCTATTATTTTCAAATTCCATCCGCGTTTTCCGAAAATCTTTCATCAACCTATAATCTGTTCAATAATTACGTTACCTTTCAAAAGAATATAATTATATTTTTCGGAGCAGTTCATCCAAATTTAAATTTACAGCAAGTAAAAAGTATACAATACCATAAAGCAGTATATAGGTGATCCCCGCTTTACGACGCTTCAGTTTCCGTTCCTTCGCTGATACGCCATGTGAAATATGACACCAGTGATCCGCTACTCCCTCGTCCCGACCCGCTTTTTCAATAATTTGATGATTTATAACTATACTATTTAAAATAGAAATATAAAATAAATATGAATGGTTTAAGTGCATGCTTATTTTAATTCTTTGAGATGGTTTTTGCATTGATGCGCGTACAGAAGATTAAAGTTCCTAATATAAAAATTGGCTATCAAAGAACAGTTATGAAATTCCCTATAAATAAAAGAACTTAGTTTCATAACCGAAGATTAATCACAAGAAAACGATAAAAATAACACTCGAGAACAAAAATTGTGTAATTGGGAATAAAAAAATTAGATGGTACCGGCCAAAACAAAGTTTTTATTTAGGACCCTATCGCTAGAAGTGTATGTAAAATTTTCTTTCGCACAACACCTCACTTTCATCACGTCAATTTTCTTTTAGCTCTTCATATTTTCTGCCTCCATTCTTAGCTAGGAAATGTTATCCATTTTTTTCCTTCTTCAACTCCCTTTACTTATCGTTTATCTTCTTCTATCATAGCCGTCATTAATATATATGACATCATCATATGTAACATTGGTTCATCCTTTGTCTCTCCTCTCTCTTCCTTTAAATCCTTATCTTATTTCGCCATCATCCGCTTTTATGTACTCTTAATATTCCTCCTGCCATCATGTCAAACAAAAAAATATTTTTCCTCTTTCATCGACGCACAACTTTCCCTTTTATGACACTCTTGTTGGGATGGTTGCATGGTTGCCCATTGGGTAGAGTGCAGGGCTGCTGACCGGAGGACACGAGTTCAAACCCTTGGAGAGGCCTTAGGGCATGTCCTCTCGGAGCCAAAGAAGGGTTATTTTCTTGCTACCAGATCACAGCCGGCACATGGAAGTGAACTGTCCTACTCCCTCTAACATAATGCGTGGATTTCACAAACCGTAGGGCTTTGATAACGATGAGCATCACCAATCGCTATTACCCTCTTCTATACATCGTTACCACTCAATACGTACTCAATGCCTTTTGTTTCACCCTTCGACTTGTTCACAAAATTCTTTTCCCCCCACAATTTTCACCATTTTCTGATTATTTTGGAATACCCAGCTCAAAATAATCTCAAAGCCCATATCTATAAAGCCTCAGATCTTTACTTTTTTTCTTCGCAAGAAAAATCCTATGAACCATACAATGCTTGGTTGTGTATTAGAGTTTATACACAACCAAGCATTGTAAGTTTATTCAATTTATCTTCATACGAATTCTTTACGGAGAGATCTCCTTATTGATAGACAAAGAATTCGGGTTGTAATTGCTCAAATTCTATAGGTTGTATCTCACCACTTGACCTTACCTAAAACTTAAGATAACAATACATTCATGTCTGAGGCGGAAGTCAAAACTAAGGTCTTTAGGTTACTAATGCGGTATATTTAGAAATTGGGTTCCGTGATCCGCTATCCACTGAGTTTTTCTGTCAGTTTACGCTCTCTTACCTAAATATTTGTACCAGACTTTCTCCCCAAGGAAAATCCTATTACCTACGTGAAGTCGTCAATTATTAAGGAAAAGGAAATGAGTAAAAAGAAACCTTCATCATTGGTGATTGAACCCGGTACCTCAAACCGGAGGAAAGTTCACCAAGCATTCTCGCCACCCCCATTATCAAAAGGGGGAGGGAAGTGAGACTAACCGGGGGTTGGAGACAGGGAACTCTGGTAAAGGGTGGAAGGGGAACGAAGGATTGGATGACGAATGGGCGCACGGGAATGACGGGGGACCCTGACGGTGGCCCGCCGAGGCACGGGAAGGGCGAGAAGAAAGGGTTTCGTAAGGGTAACCATCCTTAGGAGAGGGAGGCGGAGAGGGGGTGCGAGGGAGAAGAGGGATTAAGAAACTTCCATGGGAGGTGGCCGTGATGGGGGGCGGGGTCGGCGCTGCGCGCGGAATCGGGGCCCTCATCGCCGTGGAAAGCCCCGAAAGTGTACATTCATACCGGGGGAGGGGGGATCGCTGCCGTTAATTACGGCCCCCGCCGGCAGGGGGTGGTAGGGAGTTGTTGGGGAGGTTTGGTAGGGGTGTGGTAGTGTATGTGTGTGTGTTGAAGAGAGTGGAGGGTGAGGATGTGGAACGCTGCACTAAATCTTGCCTCCATATTTCACGCAGCTAAGGATGCTTGCTTGCTTGCTTCTATCTCTTTCTGCTCCCTCACACCCTTCAGTCCTTTCCCGACCCCGTGTCTGCCCCACCCTCTTTCCTTATGTCACACGCTGTAATGTGATACCGGGGTGATATGCTACTCCGGTGAGTATTGCAGCCTCTCCGTACACGTGCGTAAGTACGCACTCCCCACCCCTCTGCTCCAATCTCGTGGTGTGGAGGGACAGAGATCTCGTCGTAGCAAATTCGTAAATTTTCGCGAGGGGTTGGAAAATTGCATCTGACTGAATTTTCTTTTCTTCGGTTAGAATTGGGTAAATTTATGGTCCCTGTCATCCCTAACACCTTAGAGAATTGATAAAACGAAAGCCATGAGAATATGCGAAACCAAATACGAATCATGATATGAAAGTTACGAATTAACATGCTTGACACAAAAAATGGTTGATATTCAGAAGAGAGGACCAACGTCTTGGGCCATTTGTGCCGTTTAGGATGTGTGGGTAATTTGGTGTAGGTAGAAATCAAAACAGGAATGTAGAAATGGTGGGGCGAAATCTGGTATTGATAATAAGCAACCCTTGACGAAAGATGCTAAAATAAACACAGTTTAACGTCCGATACGACGCACCATAAACTGAACCACCTCCACTGATCAATCTTACGCCTTCCTTCCTTACGAGGTAACTGCCACGGACTTACCACGGAGTCATTTATATTCATATTGGTATATTGATTTCACTGGGAAAATTGTCATTCGCCTCGGCATTCATTGAGAGATTTCACTAAGGCCCAAACACTCACCCGCTCCTACTCACTCGAGACGTTCATGTACATAGACACAATTACCAATACCTTCAATTCGAAATCGGTATTATGATTTCAGGTTTAGGACACATAGTAAGTCCAAGCCGTACTGGCATCGATATACAGGAGATTGTTTCAATTTCCCACCATTTTCCTAATGTGTTTTCCCAGGAATATTTGAATCTCAAATAATTTCTCAGCTTAAGCTGTGAGTGTCCATGTAGAAATAAAATGCCAAGACGTTATACATTAGCTTATTTATTTCACCACATTTTAGGAATATTACAAGCTGCTTTCTTATAATTAGGTTCTTGGAATAGGAATGTAATTAGCTTTTTGGATATACTATTCAGATAGGTCCACGGACCATGATTTTGTAATTAAAACTCATATTTTACGAGATAAGAAGTATAAATTGACTAAACGGAGAAACTGCATGCATTACCTACGTACCAAAAACCTTTTTTTTATTACCACCGACAAAAAGGGAGTTAAAATTTCCAAGCTCAATAGTAAATGAAAATAATATAGGTACTAGCTGAAAAATAACATGAGTCGTATTATGAGTGCAAAATATCGTAACGAAAATGCTAATTGTTCAATGCACTCGGCAAATGAAAGCAGGAAATATTTGAATTGATTTTATAAGTGGTGAAAAATGATTTCCCTGTGGTATCTACGAACTATTTGTATTTCATCGAGCGAGATATCGCTGCCGTAAGCGAGGGCGGGATGAAGAGACGCAAATCAGCGAATAGTACTCGAATCTTCTTTTATTTTTGTTTTCTCGCTGCGCTCCAACTCCCTCTCCTCTTCCAAAACACTTTTCTTCGGCCTTGATTATCTCGTTAACCCAGTTCTTCCATTTTATTACTAAGTACCCTTTCCTCCCCGTTGGGCCAAAGATTTTGTTACCAATTCAGCACTGCGTATCCATATGAAGTATATGTAATAAAAAAGGAAATTGATTCGTCAGCATCTCTCCTAATAAGACTCTTTTCTAATAGTGGAGCTTAAAATATCTGTGTTAATTAGCGCTTCCCAAACATATCGCAGGGATCTTTTCTAGACAATCATGCCTAGCAGGTATAATAAGTTTGGAACCTTAAAATAATAGAAGAAATGACAATTTTTCCAGGAAAATATATAATTTGTATGCTTCTTGAAGTCCTTCTAGCAATTCGTTTCATAGCAGTGTTTTGGAGAATTCGATTTCCAATGATTATATCAAATAATTCACGTGAATAATACAGTGAATGTAAGCAGAAATCATAATCCTCGATTGATAGCTTTCTGCCGGTTATTGCAGATTTTGATAGTTTCCCTACTCTTCTTTGCATTCCATGCATCTAGCGGTTCCTTCCCTACGTATATACTGTAAAATAGAATCAAATGTTATATGAACAGTGCTGAACGCATCCGTAACTCCAGAGAACCGTACGCGAGCACTTCGATTTGCCTTCACCTACTTAAGGCCCAGCAGCCAGAACTAACCATTGGTCCCAGGTTCCAACCCAGGAAGTAGCCTATCCTCGTCCATCTCAATTCAATATGTGATTATCTAGGCATCAGATGTTTCTTGGAAACTACAGCGGCACAGGATAAGGATCTTCCCCTCTCCCTCACGCCCCCCTCCTTTATCCCTGAGGGGATTTCACGTACAGTTGGGCAACTTCACCATGCTGATAGAATTTAGGGTTGAATACAGTGAACATAGAAGCAACTGACTCACACATTAATTATTTTACTTGGACCGGACAGGGAATTGGCGTCCACTCCTCCAGCATAGAGCTCACAGATAGACCGACGTTAAATAGCAATAAAATAGCAAAGTTTATTTCAATCACCAAAATATAGCACAATAAAATATATTAAAAATTAATTACGTTATAACACTTTATCGCAGATGTTTAGTGAGTTAATATGAGACATTGTGGATTATAAATAAGGTTGAATATTAATGATTGGAATACCCTTCCCATCTTTGCTACGATTTCTTTTTCTTCAAAAACATCAGGACTGTTTGTTTATTCTACACCTGGAGATAGATTGTCGAAAATTCGAATAATCTTACTGTAAAGGAGGCGCTTTTTCGAGCTGATTTATGAATTGGGTACTGTATTCTTGTAGTCGACCCTCTAATTTTCTTTCCCTGTATACTTCACTATATTTGGAGCCGATATTTCATGCTGATATGTGGGGAAGAGATTGTTGGAAGTCACTTGAAGACGTTACAGGAGAGTTAAAAATCATCGCACCTACAAAGGAAGTTATCACTTGGCAGTATGCGGAATTACATTTCAACACATCTCATTTATCACCATAATGTTCACTACGATTTCATAAATAATGTTTTTAATAATTTAATGCGCAGTTAAATGACCAGTGTGTTTATGAAGAGAATTTCAACGGTGCGGATTTCACATTAAAACGAATTGCGAATCATTTCCTCCCAAGCATGGGCGAAAAGAATACTGCAGTTATCTTCGCTGCCTGTTTATGGACCTGAATCTCTGGAGACCTTTTCCCGAAGTGGGTTTGGACGCGGTGGCATTTTTTTCATGACAATATTTTCCTCCGCGTAAATTTCCTCACGGCCACTTACATATGCGCTCGACCCTGATGAATAAAACCCCCTCCCCACTTGACTTATTACGGCGCGTTTTAAGACCTCCACGTTAATTTTCCTATTTTCGCAGGATTGGTCAGAGATGAGCCGACGCGTATCTTATGCTCTGCGGAACATTCCCGCATACCACCCTTTTCCCCTCTCGCGTGGCCTTCAGTTTAACGCGGCACTAAACGCAAGACCCGCTTAAATTCCCCCCTCCTCTCCCTCAATTACGCCCCTCCCTCCCCTCCCTCTCTTCACGACTCCCTCATCTACTCTCCATAAGGTGGTGAGCCCCGCCCCCAAAAGCTAGCTGGGCTCGAACACTAACCGAATTCCAGTCCAAATGCGGGGCTTCCTCTCCCGGGGACCTCCGTTTTCCTATCCTAGGCCCACCCTCTCCTACCCTCTATTTCGCTCAAATATATTCTACCTCTTTACCGCACCCTCACATGCACGCACTCCTTACGCGAACACAAACAGATCCTTTTTTACCCTCCCAGGCGTGTGAAGGAACGCCCCCTTCCCCATTCTCAGACCCTATCCTCCTCCTATTCAAGCGAGCCCACTCGTAATCAAACCTATTCATATTCCCCTAATGCCTTTCTCATTTAGTCGCTGGCACCAACCTTCTCCTCTCTCTCTCTCTCTGCCACACTCTCTACTCCTCGCCATTTCCCCTATTCTTCCCTCCTCCGTTCCGGAAGCGGCAGTGGGGTAAAGAGGGTCCTCGCCTCTCCCATAGAAGAAAAGATCCGGTTCTCTTCCTCCCTCCCCAAATGTTAGCCGACCGCGAATGCTAGACGACCCCGAAATGCAGGCCTGTTCCTCCCATCCCCCCTCCCCGCTCAAAAACTCCTCCCGAGGGAGGGATAAGAGGGGGAAAAATATGCTCACCCCTCCCTCCCTCCCCCTTCTCTTTCTTCCTTGATCCCACCCTCGCCTCCCACCTCCCTCCCGCCCTCTCCGTCGTTTCCTTTAATTGTCCTTTTTAGCCCGACGCTCTTCACATAATTAACTTGTTTTATGCCGGAGACTTACGGAGATTCCGAGGGACTACATTAAAGGAATCAAGGGCGATAGCTGAATTTCCTGGAGTGGTATAAACTCGACCACGCGGGGTAATGGCGAAAAGGAGAGGGGTGGGAGTTGGAGAGGGTCGGGGGGAGGGTGGGAAATAAGGGAAAGATTAGGGAGCGGGTGGGTGGGGTTTGTAAGGACTGGGATGGCGTGTATATAGTAATAGGGGGGAGATGAGGAATAATGCGGAGAAGAAAGGGCTGAGATTCGAGGGAAAAGGGTTTTATGAGGCACGGCCAGGGAGGGCGGGTTGGGAAGAGTTGGGGGAAGGCGAATGGCAGGGGTGGATGGTGAGCTGGTGTGGGTACATATCTGAGGGAAACGGAAGAGGACTTCCTCCCTCCACCCTCCTCCTCCTCCCTCGCAATCCTCTGTGGCGGTGAGAGATGACATCGCTGAGGGTCCCTCGCGGCAAAACGGATTCGTCGTAATTATGCATTCGGAGATAAAAATCAAAATTGGATAGCGGGAAAGGGTTTCGGTGTCGGTCGTGGAGAGAGACGGGAGGAGAAGGGAAAGGAAAGGGGAGAGAGAGAGGGCATTCTGGGAAGGAATATGAGGTGAGGGAGGGGTGGGAGGGAGGAGAGGACCGCACAGGAGGTAGGTTCCACGAGGGCGCGGGGAATTGAGGCAGGAGTATTTTTTGGAGCGTAGTGGTGGCCAGCACAAGTGGCGATGCAGAATAAGAAAGAACGAACGGACGAAATGTACTTAATTCAAAGGGATGATGAGGCGAGAATATATGCATGCTGTGGTGAAGGGGAAGGAGGGACAAAAAAACATTCTAAAATCGCGTTTTATGTATAGTATTAAAAAAAACTTTTTTCTTGCCTTTTCGACCAAATGAAGGGGTCCCTAGAATAACGTGGGCTACGTTGAAGTGCCCATTATGGAATAGGTTAAGATTCTATGAGGTGGTTCCAAACTGAGCGACTTAATTAAGTAAATTGTGGAAGGTAATTGCTTATTTCTACTGATCAAAGGGATTTACTGAGTTTAATGTCATTTTATTCCTAATCTTAAGAGATGGGAATCACGAAAACATGAGTGGGTAAAAAGAAACATTAAAATCGTATAGAAAGTGATTTTTTTGTAGATAATAATTAAAGCGTAACTGGAATTGATGTTTTGAGGTATTGCCATGAATTTGTACGCAGAGCTGTAGACCGTTCCACCAGGTTGTTACAGGCATTGCGGTTTCTATAGTTAGCTCCATCATTGCCTTCAAAAATAAATTCTTCAGTATCTACCAGGTTTTTTACCAGATTTTGATCGGGTTGGTGTGGTGGCTAGAGCACTGGCCTCTCATCCCGAGGGCCCGGGTTCGATTCCCGGCAGTGGTGGATTTTTCAGTGGAAAACCGGTCCCCACTTGAGTGCCTACTGGAGGGCATTTCAAGTTCAGTACTCCGTCCGTCGGATGGGACGTTAAGCCGTGGTCCCTTTGGCGCCTTTCGTTAAGAGTAGACTAATACCGACGCCGGGTTTCTCTCCACCCTTCCTTCGTTCCCTGAAAACTCCTACCATTACCCAAATACCCACCTATCCTAAATGGCGCAAATTACCTCAGCTGTTGGTCGCCTCCCCTGAATAACCAACCCAACCAATGAAATTCACCCGAGAACTCAACTTTATTCCATTTATCTTGTCTATTTCATCAGAGTCAGGCATACGTACATACTTTTCTAAAAGTTAACGCCTGGGCAACACTTCATCTAACTGTTTACTTTCAAAGCTTTCTGATTTCGTTCTCTTCATTGCCATTAGTCTATTACCGGATAGGCTAAGTTTTGATCAAGAATCCCTATTCATTTTTGCATTAAAATTTCCGAACAGATTTTGATCTGAGATTTTCGCAGCGAGTACTGTCATTAACAATGTTTTCCGGGTTCGGCTGAGTGTGAGACTTCGTCAGTAGTCGAGCTTTCGCGGCCATTGCAGGGCGCATTTTCAAGACAAGTTTCCGAAGAGATTACATTTTTTTCTCTTTAGATCAGTACCTACCTCTCTGCATAGTAGTCAAAATGTATTTTATTTGTATCCCATCATCGTTTAACCCAGGATTTAACCTTCTGCCATGGCCTTCAGTATCCAGCTGTCCCTAAGTATACGAACGATTTTATCAATTCACGTTCTTCTTAGTGACAAGTGTCCTAACATTTTTCTTTGCCAGAAACTATAAGGGTTTACCAATATTGATCCCCTGAGAAGGCTGATCCTAAGCAATTTTCAAGTGTAAGCGAACTATAATTTCGGCGTCGCCCCACAAATGCCCCGAGGAATTTAAGCGCGCACCGCTAAGTATAGAGAATAGCGTTACTTGTACAAGTGATATCACGTATGGTTTTGCAGACGCATCAATTTGTACGATTAAGTATGCATATGATTAATCTCATATGCGATTTCCTTCTCTCGTCTTTGTTGACAAAATTCTGTGCATTTTTGGGCTTGTTGGGGTCTCCTCTGGAGCCCGGCGCCGTACGCGGCCACGTAGTTCACCTACACCTTGGTCCGGGTCTGTCCCCTGATATGTAAATACCTGGATCATATGCACCATTTCATTGAAAAAAAGTAAAAAATACGATGCAGTAAAAGATTAAGTCGTCTTATTGGTATATTTCTGACGTGCAGATTTCATTTCGTCCATTCGTTGAAAGTGTATTCCGCAAGCAATATTCCGATGTGTATTGGTATTCGAACATTGTTGTCGTCACCATTAGTTTTTAATCAGTACCTGTGGCTCTCCCTTATTACCCTAGTTTCTTGCAAAGAGTTTGATCTTCCTCGGCTCACTTTCATGCCCTAATTACATTCTTCTCCTAAACCCCTAGTTGCATAACCCATTTTGCTCACTTATTAGCATTTCATGAGTCTCCGTGCCCTAGAAACTTACATTATCCCTATTTATTCGTGTAAACACGGAGATAAGGCGCAAGGTCGTCTTGAATTTCCGACAGTCCAGTAGGTAAATCAAGATGGCAAATTGGGATGGGAAGTGAAACTGAGGCAGCAATTAAGAATTTATGATTCCCAAGAATGAATCTGAATTGTCGAGAAAGGAAAGGAAATCACCTTCAAGTGAAAATTCCACTTCTAATTTATAGACTTTAAGGAAGAATGAAGGTTAATTATGGATGATGACTGTAAGGTTATTAGGTATTTCCACTTATTCACTGCATTCATATTGCTGCGATACGAGCTCGTGATGGGCGATATTGTATTTATTACGATCCTCGATGCCAAACTATAGACAGGGTAAATGGTCGCGATGCTTACAACGAATTGGGGTTATATCGATACCAATGGAAAACATTTGTAATCAAACATAACTAATTATCCATGATCGGAAGAGTGAATAAACTTAGTCCAAGTCCAACCAGACCAGTCCACCTGGAGATGATACTATGTGTCGAAACCCGGGACGCACAAATAAACATTACCACTACATCTACGCGATACCCTGCAAGCCACCGTGAGGGTGTGTGGCAGATGGTGAATATCACCAAGCATGCACTATTGACATGCATCTAGGGTACTACATGGATACATGCTAATAATAGGGTCACATGCAGCTACATGGTTAGTATCTACATAGCAATAGAAGACATGGAATATACGAAATTTATTAACTCTTCCCGTCATCGTTAATCAAGTTTCCATACCACTGAATAAAGAGACAGGCTGAGGTGTAACTTTATTGTCATTCAATGTACCGAAGAGACATGGACCTAAATCTCATGCGGTTACACCACGATACTTTCAAATTCTGACATTTGCTGTATACGATACCATGTCATCCGTACAGTAGAATCATGAGAGACCTATTACGTTGTTATCCAATGTATCATGCTCACAATCTTCTATCTAAACAGAGTACAGGGGCGCATTTAATATTCGAAATCTTCACATACTTGCTCTAAATGACAATAAGAGAGAGAACCAGGACCTCAGATAATAAGAATTCAATGATGAATAAAATTGAGGCTGTGGAGGGATTCGATAGCCCCATCACTGTGCTTTCAAACTTTGAAACCATTTACTCCGAGATGCCGTCTTATCGAAAAATCTGCAGCACTCTTCTTGAATCGAGATGCGATTCGCAAAGTGAGAGGATGATATTCTGGACCAAAATGAAGACAAAACAAGAGTCAGGGAGAAAGGAAATGAAGTCGGGAAAAGAATGATCGAGTGGGGAACGGTTAGGGAGAGAGGGGAAGAAAGGGAGAAGCATAGAAAGAATGTTTTCTGGATGCAGGGGCGGGTTGTCGAGCAGGATGGAGTGGAACCAAAATGGAGGACGGCCGTAACCAAGGCAACCGAGAAAGGAAAAGAGAGAGAGAGAGGGAGGAATTTCTGGGAGACGGAAGAACGGGTGGGGTCCGAGGAGCAGGGGAGATGACTCGGGGAGCAGTGGAAGGGAAGGGGAATAAAGAGAGGGGACGGACGATAGTTTCCACGGGGAAGGGATTTCGGAGAGAGGGGCGGGAGTGTCGGTTGAATAGGGCCAGAGAGTGAGGCATTGTGGGTAGGAGGGAAACGGGCGAAGGGAATGACGCCACCCTCGGAAGAAGGGGTGATGTTTCGGGGGGGAGGGGGTGTGGGGAGTTGGGGGCGTGGGTGGTTGAGGGAGAGGCTTGGAGAAGTCGGGGGTGGGAGAGATCGAGGGGGAGGGAGGGAAAAGATGGAGTATATGGAAGGAAATTACCCGCGAAATCTTAGTATAATTAGAAGCGACGGCCCTTTGGCCGAGGAGCGAGAGAAGGGGCTCGGATAATATGCAGATGAGAAGTGAGATGAGGGTGGGAGAGGAGGAGAAGGCATCCTAGGAAAAGGGAGCGGGTGGTTTGGAAGTGACAAGGCTGGAGAGGGAGGGAGGAAAAGAGGAAAACAGAGAGGGGGTTGGGGAGGTGTCTCTCTGGCAACGCAGGCGCGGAGGCTGGAAGAGGAGGAGGGTAGTATTAAGGCTGTTAAGAGCTACATTTGATGGTGTAAGCCGTGGCCAAAGATTCCCCCCCCCCCCCCTCTTCCCCATCTCTCATGCCCTCGATGGAATCTTATTTACGGAAGTGCCCTCCCTCCCCCCCACCTTCCTCTTCCTCAAAAGTATCCAAGTACGCCTTTTTTCGTCGAGCAAAGCGCCTAATCCGACGAAATCGGTGCCGATTTTAATCTCACGTCGGAGAGAGAGCCTGTCGAAAGAAGTACGGAAAGTAACAAGTGACAAATTTGGTAACCACTGGAAAAGGAGCAAAAGTCAAGGGTTGATCGCGAGTATGGCAAAGTGAAAAGCGATAGATTTTTTTTAGAATTCCCGAGTTTCAATTAAGTTCGCTTCGGACGGATTGTCATTTAGGTTTCATGGTCTGGTTGTAAACGAACATGATCCTCGAGACAAATACATCATTATATACTTGTTTGAGATACAGTGAACAATTACGTTCAGCTCGTAATACAGCGTTGCTGAACCGATTCTGGGTTGCTGTAAGGATCATTGTTGAGTGTTATAACGAATGAATTCAATGTCTTCCTTGCACCACATATTTATGCATAGCGAAGTCACGTTCGCGACCAATTGCGTTATTATATCCTTTTAAAGTTTTCCAAATTTTATTCATTAGATTATATTTGATGAAATGTGCCACCATTTTCCCTTAGCATGCTTTGCGAAAATTATAAAATTCCGCGTGGTTAAGAATTCAAAGTAACGCTAAATACAACGTTAAATTTTAACGACCCATATATGTAAATGTGATTCACTGATCGACATCAAATATTCTATGAAGAATTATGCTAAAATATTCGCTCATATTTGAAGTAATCCGTTGATGAAAATTAATCTCGTAGAATTATAAATATTACCTACGCATTGCGATATACCAGTGTAAAATGCCATCTACGTAACACCTTTATAAACTGTCACTAAGTGAATGCTCTATTCATTTATTGATAGTTTGTAATGGGACAATAACCGACGTGTCAACAATAAATAGCCATATCAGAAAATATTGCAATTCTGCTGAGCTATGAACCTACATCCTTCTATTTTCACTGCTTATCGACTCACTGCCAATACTTCAGAATTTTAATTTCTTAAGGGAGAGATATTAGCCTCTAAGAATAATTTTTAGATGAAATGGTGAAGAGCAAGCATTAAAATAAGAGAAAAAATAATATATAATGTTTTAGTGTAGGTTCTTGAAGGAAAGGACAAGTTGAGAGTCTTATGCGGAGCTTAGCATTTTAAGGGATCAAAGTGCAGACATAATGGGCGGAGGATGAAAATACACTCGTGGCTTTTGAAGAGGGTGTGCTTGAGAAAGAAGAAAAGGCGTAAAGGCAAGAAACGTAAATACATTTTCCTGGCGCCAGAGAATAATATAATCGTGTTCTACTCACGAGTCGAAGGAAAGTGTGCCATCCAGTATACAGACAACTAATTTCAATTCAATGTGTAATCCGTAGAATTGATGAGTAAATATTCAAGTAGCAGGTAATGCAAACCTATATTAGCTTTTCTGGGAATTTTGATGCTTAAATTATGCATTGATAGGCATTTTTCAAAAAAAAACAGTAGATTTATGAAAATAGATATATTGTAACTAAACAGTAAGCCATATCGACAACGGCCCAAAATGTTCGCGCTCCCTCTCCCCAATAATGCCTTGAGCATGCTGTTAATTCCGCATTGTCGACAGATTCTGACAATAAGTTTTTCCATGGGAAGTGTATAAAAAGTCACGATTCCAACAGTACAGGCCGGCATTTTCCTCGCAGACTCTTACGTATGAGCACCCTTAGTGAGTGTTAAGTGTTATGTTAACCTGACTGCAGCTCGGACTCTCGTGATGGTGAATTTGAAGTTGAAGGTGCGTTTAGTGCAATGGAACGAGATATCCTGCGGAGCAGCCGGACGATGACCTGGAGGATCACAACTTTCTGGGAAAGGACCTACGAAGGCCAGACACGTACGCGAAAGTGCATGCGCACCATACTTGGCCAAATCAGTGTCCTTTGTGAATTTCATTTAATTTGTTTGAGCACGAGGGCGCTTTAACCCTTGTATCAATTCTTTGAATTGCTTTTAACCAGATAAACCCATGAATATCATATAAAATAATATAAATTTTCTTGTCTGAAATGGCATAGATATATAGACTTTTGTGGTTTATTTGTGCATGTAACCCATCCTGTCCATAGCTGGTTGAAAGGCAAGGAAAATTTGAGGAGAGGAAATGAGTTACAATATATAAACTTATTCTAAGGCTCCTATTCGCCCTCGTCGTTGCACGAGTAACGATAAGCGTGAAGAAATCACAGGGAAAAAAATTCTTTTATGCCCCAAACTACTACGCATCTTTCCTCAAGCAAGGATGGGCAAGCAATGGCTTCCTGGGGCAATCACTGATTTAACGCGTGAGTATCGTGGGAAGCATTAGCATACCCAAAAAGAAAGCTAAAACCAAGAGAAATTATCGACCTTTGCTATCGAACTGAACAATGCGACGGAGATTTTAACAGCGAGCAATATGGTATCGTGAGGCCTAACCTAAAAGAGGTACTGAAGACAAATCATCCACGCATGATGAAGAGAAAATATGGCTGGTGTGGTGGTTGGAGAATTGGAATTTCATTATAATGGCCCAAATCAAAAGTTCGGATCCCAGTAATAAACAGAGATATCTCAGTGGTAAACCGGTCCAAGCTTAATTAATATGTAACAAGCACTTCAACATTTGTTCTCCGTACATCGAGTGGGAAGTTAAGACTGCTTGCCCCATGTAGCTTTTGTAAAGGGTAGGCTAATACTGACGCCAAGTTTCTCTCCACCACTCCAACATTCCACACAAATCCTGCCTAAATCAAAATACCCACCTATTCCTTACGATGGTTATGATATCAGCTGTCGGTCACCTCATCTTACATTTAACTGCTAGGCTGATTTCCTCACAGAGTTTCTCATCGCCCTCCCCTTATTCCCTATAAATCCTATTTATACCACCCATCCACCTATCCTTAATACCTCAAATGACCTCAGTTTACCTCTCCCCAACAACTACCACTACTGGCCCGAGAATGTCACCAAGTAGTGATGCATGAGATAATATATTATATAGAGTAGGAACTACAAGAGGTTCAATGAGTACAATGGAATGGAAATTCGACCATAAACTTTGGTAATAGGAGGTGAATGACAGTTAAATAGTCATTATGGTGTGAGTGGATTCCATTTCAGAGTTTTTCATCACTCCTCCACCTGATACAATTAGATTCCCCATGCGACAAACAAAATCTTTCCTCTTCTTCCATTGAGCCCACGCTCTTTTCTTCCCATAGGGTTTCTGGATGATTCGACTTCGTAAAATACGTAATTAAACGTCAAACATTTACTAAAAAGTATTTAAAATAAATCTTTAATTGCTAAAACAATGGAAAAAAGTATATTTCATCGGAAGCCCATTCAGACAGGCACGTAACCTGGGGGGGGAGGGTTTCTGGGGCTTCCGGGCCCTCCCTGAAATTTTTTTACGATATTTTTTTTGTTCTGATTATAACTGGGCATGTTGATCCGGATTGCACTGCGTACTGTAGAAAATTAAAGGAAAATATTTGTAACATGTCGGCACCGAACGTGTAAGGCTGATTTTTTTCATGTTACGCTGCACTAGAATTAGCCCCGAAACAAAGTTCTGGCTACGTGCCTGCACTCAGAGATACTTTTTGAAAATTAACACAACCTATCGGTATTGTTTCATGTGTGGTTATGCATTATTGTGGGTTTACCATTATCGCCGTTGTCGTTTTATATCTCAGCCAAATTACTAGCATCGATTAAAGTCATTGATTTTCCCCGGAAGATTTTACAGTGTTACATCGTATGCTTGCGAGAAAGAAACATTAGAATCAGAATTTCAGCGTATTTAAACATTGTTGATTATCGCCAATAATCCAAAGTTTTCTCAGAAACTACTTTTTTGCCCTTCTCGGCTATTTTTTCTTAATCATTCGACAGCCCAGCGGTCGCGGAGATACATCCGCTAGAGAAGCGATAACTCTCTGGGGCAGCTCGAACGCGTCTCTCACGAGATTGGAACGAGTCTTGTTTGGATCCTCCGGGAGGATGCGGGGAGGGAAGGGGGGGATGGAGAATTGGAGAGAAAGAGAAGGATGAAGCGATGGAATCTGGAGGAGAACATCTAGCGGGGATGAAGGGGTGCGGGGAGAGTGGGGAATTGCACCCGGAGCAGGGGGAAGAAAAAAAAGAAAGGGCGGTGGAGGTTAAGGGCCACGTCTGAGCGACGTTATTGAATTCGGAGTGCTGGTGTGGGAGGAAGAGGGACGAGGGAGAAGATGCGTTTTGAAGAGAGGGAGAGAGAGAGAAAGACAGTTGAAGGTGGAAGCGGAGCCATCTGTCATTGGTGAAGTGTATTCCGGGAGAGTGGCGGTCTCTTTCGTCTCCAAGTGAGTCCTCGTACCCTCCATTTCCACCCCGCCTCATTCAATCCTATGCACCTTCAATTCCTTCCCAGACCCCCTCTCTTCCTTAATCTTTCAGCCATTTTTCTCGCCACTCCCGGTCACTGTGGGGACGAAAGGTTGCAGACGGGAGAACGACTGCAAAAGCGACAAGGTCGAAAATGATCGACCCCGCCATTCCATCAATGCCCCTACAATAAATATTATAAATCATATTTATAATCTCAATGCTGATGTAATGTCATAGAACATCTTAAATAATCACAACTCGAGACTGATCGTCAACACTAGTCATTACTGCTAACAATAAGATTAGTTTGACGATAATCTCCACTCGATTCCCATATCCGCCAACCTCTTCACATAATCACACAGCATTTACCATATTTGTTATTGTCGAATCTGATTGAGTTTGCAAAATAAAAATACCGTATTTTTCCGTACCGTACCGTAAATACTGACGCAACATTTGTTTCATAGAAATATCTTAAGAGTTATGTTGTTTTTTGCGAGCGAGTGTTCTATTCAGTTTGATAGGAGCAGGTTGTGTTTGGAGCTCATCTCTGTTGCGGACGACCTCGGACATCGGCGGGAACCTCAGCCGAGTTAGCCAACAACCGGGCGGTGCTAGGGAGCCAGTGAAGGTGAGTGATGGTTTTGTTTCTCGGTGGAGCTCCTCAGTGGCTTACAGAGGTAGGGAATTTGGGGTTTACACCCCCCATAAACATTCCCGTAATCTACTATATTTTGTATATTTTGCATTAGCGTTAAGAATTTTTCTTATAGAGCTCAAGAATATAGTTGAATTGTCTTCACGAAATGAGAATGTTAATTTAATTAATGTTTTAGTGCATGATAATATAAATATCATTTTATGATAATTCACATGAATAGTAATAAAACAAGCCCCCTCCCCCCACCAGAAGGAAATCCTGCGTACGCCACTGGAGCTCCTTATTGCCGTTTTGATGCCGAAGGCTTTAAACTCTTGTCGTCATACAGTACGCAAGTCTCGCCTCGGTTCGTAAGAGAACCTACTGAATCATTTATTCGCCGTTTTCAGCGTTTCTATTAAAAAATAATGACGTTACATTAGTTTCATAGAAATATCTTACGAGTTAAATGGGTTAGGACTGAAAGGGTTAACGAAAGGCGCTAAGGGGTTCATTGAAGGTACTGAACTCGAAGCGCCCTCCGCTCAGCACTCACTAGTAAGCAGTGACTGGTAAACCACGGTGAAATATGCCAATGCTGTGACTCGAACCCGGTACCTACAGATGGGATGCCAGGACTCAAGCCACAAAACCAAAACAAATTAGTGAGCATTGATAGTTCTGTCGTAATTGAGTGAGTGAATAGATAACCGAGGTCGTTTTCATTTAGAATAGGTGGGTAATTCTTTTTAATGATCTTCAGGAGATATTAGGCCAATATTTTTCACATATTTTTTAGTGTCTACTTTAAATCTCCTTCCGTTTCTGCCTTGACAGCTATGTCGTCAGAGAATCGCAGCATGCTGATTTTCTCCCCGTGGATATTCACTCCCGGAGACTTATCTTTGACTTCTTGGATGGCTTTCTCGATGTAGACATTGAATTATACGGGGGGATTGTGCACAGCCTTGTTTCATTCCTTTCTTTATGCTTGCTTCTCTATTGCTGAGTCCTGATTTGATTACAGCCACCTGGTTTTTATATAAGCTGTGGATACTCTTTGGTCATTGTATGATTCTCCAACTTAGCATCAAGTTCCAATCCACGTTGTCAAACACCTTCTTTAAATCTACAAATGCGACGAACGTCGGTATATTCTTCTTTATTCTCTTTTCAATAAGTAGCCTGAGGCCCAGAATCGCTTATCTTCTGCCCTTAATTCCTCTGAACCCAAATTTGTCCTCATCCAGGAACTCCTCAGCTTTCGTTCTATTCTTCTATAAATGATTCTTGTCCATATTTTTGAGGCATGTGTCGTCAGGCTTACAGTCCTAAAATGTTCACAGTTCTCAGCCCTCTTCTTTTTGGCAATAGGGATGATGATGTTCTTCTCAAAGTCCATGGGTATCTCACCTGTAGAGCACATATCACAAATGGTTTTGTACAGCTGGTTAAATGTCTTCTATATCAAATTTTTAATTAGTTCGGCAGCAATATCGTCTATTCCAGAAGCCTTATTTATCCTCAGATCCCTTACAGCTGCTTCAAATTCCAATCTTAAGATTGGGGCTCCCAAATCATTCTTATTGACTACATTTTCCTCCTCGATAACTTTCGCGGTAAGATTTCTTCCATTGCATAAATCTTCCAAGTGTTCCTTCCATCTCTTCACTTTATCATCATGTTCAATCAAGAGTTCTCCATTCTTGTCCACAATGGTATTACATCTTGCAGCCCGTTCATTGAAGTGCTCTAGGGATACCACGATTTAACGTCCAATCTGACGGACGGATTATTGTACTACAAATGCTCTCTACAGTACAGTCTACTCTCTAAGTAGAGACCGGTAGACCAGTGAAAAATTTTCATGCTATATTCAAATAATCGCCGCTCCAGTTAGTAGATGCAAAAGAAAATTCCTTCAACACGTGCGATATTATTGTAGCAGTCAGTGAACTTTAAATCGACAAATGAGCGTCGCTACATCATCTCGGATTTCGACAAACATTTGTGAATGCACTCCACAAGGCACTCAAGTAGGGACCGGTATTCCAATTCAAAAAATCTCAGCCCTGCCGGGACTCGAACCCTGGATACCTGGGATAGAACTCTAGTCACCGCACCAACTCGATTCCGGCAATACAACTTCTTCCTACTTTGTCTTGGTCACCCATGCCATGGTCACCTGGTCCTTGCATGCCATGAATAATTTTTTTTCCAAAATGAGAAAGAACACCAAATGGTATCAATAGCGACAGCTTTGTTTTTGACGGATATTCTCTGTTCAACTATAAAGTTCTGTCGCGTGAACATGGATTATAATAGTGAACAGATGGTTATCAAAAAAACAACGGCAAAAATTATCTACGTGTTCAAATTAGATCAATTTTCCATGTCTGCATAAAATATTTAAGAATAAAATCACTCGCAGTTTTATTAACATACATCAGGGAGGAAAAATGAAATGCGGACAGTTACAAGTACTCCTCGAATTGCTTCTGGATAGGTACCTATAAAAATTGAAATGACGTCCTATAAATAAAATTTTATCTCTAATCACCAACACTTTATTGAAGTGTAATTAATTGAGAGTTTATCCTCGGTGATAAGTCAACCCTAAACGCAGAAGTACCTTATATGGATGTAGATAACTTTGACGATGTATTTCAAGATACGATGGCTAGCTTCACTAATAAGTTTTTGATCGGACGACGGTGGGTGGGAAAACATACGTAAACATACATAAAACGAGTGGTCAACAATATTTGACAGCGTGGAAGAAACTCCCGTTCCATATTTGTGGTCAAGTGAGCGGCAAATGGTATAAAGTACGCCGTCAGCATTTGAATCTCGAAGCTCAGCGGTGGGATTCAACCACCAAGATTACCTGAGAAGGCCCAGATTTCGTATTCCCTGGCTACGGTTACTGCAAAGCTGCCTCATTCAACTCCATGCAACCTTATCACTCTATTCCAATACTTCTGCCAGTGGTGAATATTGTAGCCCAATACTGGTACGAGGTATTCGTTAAATCACGGGTCGTCATTCTCCGCCACTCTTCCCTCGGCATATCCTTGAACAGCCGACTTCCCCAGGTTTGAGCGATTCTCAAAATTCGTTAACATTGCTTCAGTATGACCTTATGGAAGCAGCGTTGGATAATCGCATATTCTTGGCTTGCGTGGGCGTTACCTACCCGACCAAAATTATTTCAGGGAACAGTATTTTCAGCGAGGACTTGGAAATGCAACGTTATTCCCTCTTAATATCCCCTCACCTCTCATATCAGCGAATATTCTCGTCCAATGCTGGTATGATAACGTAGGACTGATTTACCTCTTGAATCAAAGGCTATCATTCTCCGTCACTCACCCCTCAGCATATCCGTTAACAGCTGGATAAGTTCACTTGAGCCCCAGAAATTCTGAAAATTCGTTAAATTTACTTCAATGAATGCAGGCGAAAAAACTTGTAAGTGGATAGGGTTGAATTACTGCATATTTTTGGCTTAGGTGAGCATTACCCACCCGCCCACAACGACTTAAGGATAATATTAACAGAGAGGATTATTCTTTAGTTGTGTAACTTTCGTCCACACAACTTCCATTAGATCATAATCGCTCATTGTCAATCAAATGAAACATTGAGAAATTAGCATGATAATGAAGATATTGTGAAAAAATTAGTTATTCGTAAAAATTAATAGTGTAATACCTGCTTGCTTTTAAGAGGAGAGGATTTGGATAATATCTTGCCTTCGTCTACTTCAGGCGAAGTTGCCCACAGTATTCTCCATACTCTGCTCAGCCCTACTGATACTCGTGAAACAAATGAATCGTAATCCTAAGGTAGGAGCATAGGAGTCGCTGCTCGCGTTTGCTGGAGTCAAGGTGGTCGGGGGATGATCGTTGGTGAAGGGGGGTGAGTTGGAAGAGGAGAGGAGAGGTTTTGGTTGGAGGAGAGGTGGGCGGTAAAGAACGCGGCAGACAGGGACGGATGCTGGAGGGAAAACAAGCAGACCAAGGGAGGATTTCTTGTGCTAAAAAGTCAAATTGGGAGAAAGTGTACCTATCTGAACACATAATTCGCTCCACGCCATTTACCATCCGGGGCCGGCGGTGGCGGCGGGGTAAATCCCTCGCCTGCCGATCCCAGGGTCGCGGGTTCGAATCCGGGGAGGATTTTCACTTTCCGGGGCATGAATGTTTGTATCGTCCAGTCTGTTAATTGGAAGAGAGGACTGAGTTCTAAATTTGTAGATGAAAATAAGACACCATAAGGAACGACAGCCGTCCGCGAAGTTAGCAGGTTACTCTCGTTGCCACGGTGAACACGGTATTAAGTACACATATCAATCATTTTCCCAAAAGGGAATAGCATTATACCTCTCAGTCACACGTAATAAGTGAATGCACGCACTAGTTATTAAGTATGCCAGTATGACACAAGTGTACATTTAATTTCCTTTCATTTTTAAAATGTATACCTGGTGATGGATCAACCCCATGCCACACAGCCCTACGATGCCTTGTAGGGTATTATGTATATACTGTAAATGAATGTTGAAGCAGTAGAACTTGTAAGAGATCGGGGACTTGGGACCTTATTTTATTATGTCTGGAAATCATGTTACTTTATTAGACCCGAGTCGAATTCACAACAAATTATTAAAGCGGCCTCTGGAAATCCAATAATTTGCGTACCAAAATGGGCTCAAATGACACATCACAATACTCCAATTCGATGTCCGATAATGCCGATTCTTAATATATAAGACCTCGGCCAACTACTCTACTTGACTTCAAATTCTGTTTCCAGAATCTTATACTTGACCTCGCGTTTATGCTTGACTGCTCTTATGGCAATGGGATTGCACGCAACTCCTATGATTGGTTCCACTACATTGTCCTTGAACGCTGCCTCGTGATAAGTCCTAGTTTTGCGAATCCCTTGCCCTTTGAGAGATGATGCGTAGTCTTCCGTTCCTACGACACTCGCTAGAAAATTAATTCATGCTTTTGTTGAATCATGACGGTCGTTATTTTCTAATTCAAATGTAAACCACATCGTCAGTGTGCGTTAGGTGCGTTAAAAGAGTCGTGGAAACGGTTTTAATCCGTAAAAATTCCAGGCAAGCCTATCTGAGGGTCCCTTAAAATTCTTCCCTTTCATAATTTTACAAAAATGAAGATGACGTATAAAATGTGGGAGTGGTTAAGTATTGTAACAATATATACTACCTATGCCTCTTCCGTCAATGGTTTTCCTATAACTACATAGTAATGGCAACCTAGTAGCCAGTTTTGTAAGCCCACGAATTCAGAATATTTTTGTGGTTGGAGCTATTTAAATAAACTGAACCCAGAGGAAACATTTTCTCATTGAATACTCTTGTGTTCGCGTTTATTCTCGTATTTCAACTATGCTCATGACAGGGAATGAGCAATGCCATTCTTTTCATTTTTCTGGTGCTTCAAGTCAACAATCTGTTTATACAGCAAGTCATTAGGACCAAGGAGATTTTCATGTACTGGAGGAGGCATTGTCATGCTAGTAAAGCTGTGCGAGACTACGATATATTTCCGGCGATATTCGACATTAATTGCCATGCGGAAAAATTCATCTAGACCGGGCATGGAACCACGGACCTTTGTCTTCCCGGACCACTGTGCAGACCACTACGCAGGATGGCAGGATACCCAGGATCCCTAATTCGCATGGCAATTTTACCGACGTTCAAGGTACTAGATGTTGAGCCCTAGCGGTCCATCAAGAATGGCAACGCAAGGGAGAAAGGGCTTCAAAGAAGTCACGACCAAAGGTGAACCCCATCCAGCGCTAAAGCCGCGCATGGCGGTAAATGTAGGATATTCCAAGCCTGCCGCATGGACGGCAATGTGTAAGCAAACATCGAATCCTTAAATAATAATATTTCTTACTTTATATGTAGGCCTCAAAATGGTTTCTGATGTTCTGACCAATCACAAATTTTTTACTTTCTTCTCTCTGAAGTCGGAGGAAAAAATGTGAATACTCAAAATTATAAAATCCAGCGACCAGAAAAATGATCATTTTTATGCCCTTTATTAGTCAGCTCAGCTGACATCATTTTTGTATCGGAAAACGATATCCATTAAATATCACTTTAAGATACGATCGACGATATCAATTTTACATCGGAGAAAGGTATCATTTATATGTCATTTTTATATCGGCATTTTCAGCCGATGTTAAAATGACATTGGTGACATCAAAATGACATTGGGCCGACGTATAACTGCCATACGATGCTGCTTGGGATATTTTAAAGAGTCTTTTATCCTTCTTTGGACCCTTCACCCTGGCCAGAAATCGGTATTAAATCCGCGAATATGGCAGACGGATCCTAAAGCTGATTTCTAGTGAAATAGCTCTCTTCTGCTCTAAGCCATTCCCATATACAAACATATACGAAACAATCAGGATAGTGCACTAAATTGAGTATTTGTCGCTATTAAAGATACAGTTAACTATCTCCTTTCAAAGATAGCTGTCCAGTGAATGAGCAAGTGAGTCGACATGAACATAAGATGATTGGTAAAAGGGCCAGAGAGATGGCAATAATCCCTTGGTCCATTGGCTGAAGTGGTATTAGGAGGGAGACAACGGTTACGGCTGGATGAGAATCAGTTATGTTTGTCAGGTCGCTGGGTGCGTTATCCAGGAGGAGAAGGGTCTTAAAAGGAAGCCCTTTCCCTCTACAATACTTCTCTGCCGCTGGGATGAAATTGTGGAAGAACCAATCTTTAAAAACCACAACTGTTTATGCATCGTAATGTAAAAAAATTTGATGTTGTCAAGTTCCACGAAGAACTTTCTTCATGTGACTGGAATGAAATTATAAATTCAAACTGTATTGATGTTAAACTACAATTCTTTAATTCTAATATGTTAAATTGTATCGCTAAGGTTGCTCCCTAAGGTCTTGTGTTCCAAAGAGACAAAAATCCCCATGGTTTAGCCCTGGTATTAAAAAATTAATATTAGAAAGAAACCGTCCCCGACGAGCATTCACTCGGACAAGAGAACCTAATGTATTTTACCAATTCATGTTACTCCGAAATATAGGTAGTTAAAACACGGGTAATGAAGGCCAAGCGTCTTTATTACTCTAAGAAATTTTCTGGTATAAATGACCCCACTCAGACTATTGAAAAATCTTGGCCTCATCCGAACACATGTAAACACCCTCCCGGTTCACATTTCCGTTGACCAGCTTAATGACTATTTCATTTCAGTATCCATAAATTCAAACGAACATGCTATCTCTGTTTCTACTATATTTGATGATCCATATGTACCTTTTAAAGGTCATGGTTTCTATTTTCAATGCGTAACACCTGAAATACTATCTAAATTTCTGCCCCGATCCAAAACCTATTCATGTGGGGTTGACAATATAATGGGTTTATTCATAAACTTTCCGAAAATTTGTTCCCCATAATCCTCGAAATTTTAAACTTCTCCTTGTCCCACTCTGTTTATCCTAGCCTATGGAAAAATGTACTTGTTAGGCCGATTAATAAAACTAAAAAGCCCTCTTCTCCTGCTGATTACGGACCAATCTCCATTCTTTGTGCCTTATCTAAATCATTGGAGAAAATTGTCCACCACCAAGTGATTGATTACCTTACCTCCAAGGGGAGACTTGACCCCTTTCAATCTGGCTTCCGCAAAATTTATAGTACACAATCCGCTCAACTCAAAGTTACAGATGATATTCGGAAAGCCATGGACAGCAGGATGGTCACCATCATGGTTTTATTTGATTTCAGTAAAAAGTTTGACCGCGTTAATCATATGCGCCTACTATACAAATTAAAAAATCTAAACCTTTTCCTGTTCCGTTTTAAATTGGTTCCATTCATATCTTGACGGTAGAAGCCAGGCAGTCATCGGGTCTAATAACAACAAATCGTCTTGGCGGTCTGTACCTTGTGGGGTGCCTCAAGGGTCCTTCCTTGGCCCTCTTTTATTCTGCCTTTATATCCTTGACATAGCAAAAGTTCTTAAACACTGCAAATACATGTTGTATGCCGATGATTTACAATTTATTTGCACACAAATCCCAGCAAATTGGCCGCAGCAATCTCTCTTGTTAATGAAGATGTCTCCGCTATCTGCAAATGGACCCATGAAAATCAATTGACTTTAAACTCTACCAAAACGCAGGCAATTATTTTTGGGAACTTAAAAATACTCAACAAAATTGAATTTGCAACTCTCCCAAACATTAAGGTGGGTGACGCTGATATTGCATTTAGCAAATGTCAAAAACCTCGGAATTACTTAAACAAACAACCTCTCATGGAATCAACACATACAAGAAATCTCAAATAAAGTTAACAAAACTTTATATCAATTAAAATTACATAAATCTCTTCTACCAATTTTCACTCGTAAAACGATTGTTTCAACTCTCATATTCCCTACTTTTGATTATTGTGCTTTAGTATATAATGACCTTCCCTCAGAATCAGAAAATAAGCTTCAGCGGCTATTGAATTCCTGTGTTAGATTTATTCTCGACCTCCGCAAAGATGAACATATCTCTCACCACCTACGCAAATAAATTCTAAGTAAATTCACACCTAGCGAGTGATACCTGCATTCTTATCACCAAGAACATTGCCCCTTTTAAAAATGATGTCTTTATTTACAAGCTAGGGTGTTGCATATCATTTAAAAAAATTACCATTCCTGAACCCTGATGGACCTTCTTCAAAACTTCCCACTAGGAAATAATCACAATCATTTCTATAAGGGTCAATTTATTTACTTTTCTTAATATGGAGAAGGTAACAACATTAAAATCATAAACCCATCACATAATTCTCTACTGGACACAATAAAACATGATAGTAGTAATCATCATGATTCGAGCTTAAAATTATACCAATTTACATGATGCCTACAAGTGCTTCGGTAACTTATAAATAAATTAACCAATGATCATGCACAAGGAAATCGTCTGCTCTGTACACTTTATACAGACTAAATAATTTAATTTAATCACATAGTAAACATTAAAACTGCTATTATAAACAAAAATTTAACACAAAGAAATTTCACAATCTTTTAACCTTATGGTACCTCTACTGAACCGCAAATGTCAAGCAAATAACAACTTTCAAAAGGTTTCTGTGCTTATACAACATTTAGTGATTCACATATAATATAGGGAAAAAATAAAAAAAGACATTCACCAATGATTAAATAAGACAACAAACAATCATTAAATGATACGAATTGGTTCCATGATCAATGAACAATCCACAATTTCTCACCTCCCAACAGACTAAACACCGCCATCACAAGGATTCAAAAAAACACACTTCCCTTGCTTAAACAACAAAAACAACAAAAATGTCATCATCACAGGAATGGGATAAAATCACATTACAGTGAGGCATCATTTAACAATATGATAATCAGCTGCCTAACCATAAAAACGAAAATCCTACTCCAATAATTATAACCATCCCACTTCCAGTACCGCTAAGTGAAACTTAATACTCTTTAACTGAAGTTATTCTATATGTACACAATTGAGGCTTAAGGCAATGATTTTTTTGCATTGAAGGCATTGTAAAGAGATAAACTCTCTCTCTCTTAGTTGAGGGAAATAAAAACCATAAAAATGATGATGACTTATGCTTTGGCATGAAGCTCTTGCAGGGTTTCACAGGACGGCATTCGAATTTTTTGGGATTTAGCATACAAAACGCTATCACCATAGCTCCGTGCCTTCCAAACCATTGACTCTCCTGAAAATATAAAAGTATCATTATAGTCACATATAGTGAAACCCCTCATTTACCCTTTTCTAGGGACCGATGCCAAAATGTGTAAATGGTAGGGAAATGAAAATAGCGGGATAATCAGGAATTTTCAGTTTTACATGCATACTTATGTACTATAGAGTAAAAATAAAAATTTAAAAAAACATTGATAAACTGTAACACAGTATTATAGTCAATTCTTTCTTTAACTATATACCTCTCTTGATTTACTTTTGTAAATTTATGTAAAATATTTTCCACTGATTATGCACTGAACATTTTGAATTCCTTGGATCCCAAACATTTGGTGATGTGCAATGTTTTTCCTATAATAAAGACGCCATTAACAGCAGTATGTGATGAACTAGAACTTAAAAACCACTCTTTTAGCATCACTTTATGCTAAGAATTCTTGACATTTTTTGATTTCCAGCAGGAACACTGGCTAGCACCTTTCAGAATAGCATCACGATTTGCATAATGGTATCCATTGTAGAGCCCAGTCATCTTAGGCGTTTTGCAATTACAATGCAAGTTGCATCATGAGAATCCACTTGTTTCAACACTTTTATTCAAGCTTAGATTGAAAATACTCTAACTCACGTTGACTTTCCATTACCAAGAAGGATAAAATTTATGTTCCGAAGTAATTGGGAATAACATTAATAACACATTGAAATCTGAATTACCTCACCAGTCGGCTAGTGCAAGCAATTATCCAACTTCAAAAATTTTTAAAGAAAATATTCTTTTCAATTTATTTCAATTTTAATGTGATAAAACATATCAATAAATTTTGTTTTATATTGTAACCTGTCATCGTAAAACTGTTGAATCCATAGGCCTCAAGGCAGTGCATTTGATCATAGTTTTCAGCCACCAGTTCAGTTCTTGTATTTTTAAGGTTTCACTACGTCTGGGTAAAAAGACTTCTTCATTGTATCAACTTCAGCAAAATTTAAATATAATCCCATAGATGTTCCCAAATTGCATCAATTGTATCCTATAGCATTTATTTCATAAATCTTTACTGGGCAACGAGATTACAATATTTCCATCACTAATGGCCCTGTGTACTAGGCATGGGCGGTACTTAAAAAAGTACCGGTGTTTTAGTGATGAGTATTAAAAAGCAATAATAGACTCCCCTGGTAGTACAGGAGAAAAAATACCAGCGTACTGGTACTTTCGTGATCCCCCTCCATCAGTTCTCCCCCCCCCCCTCCCTCCACGTCCCCTTTCCCTCCACAACGCAATATAAAAAGGCAATCGCCGGAAAGAAGAAGAGAGAAGACACTGGGGAAAATCACGGGGCAGAAACGCTACTGGAGTGAGCGTGTGATTTGGGACTGCTGGGGGTTGAGAGGTACCAGAGGAAAAGTAGCGTGGTCCACTGTTTGGGCCACAACTCCCCCCAAGACTTGCGCAACGTACACGGAGACCACGGGTGTCGTGTCCGAGCCTAGCGTGCACAGCAGAAATCAAGTCATCCAGAGTGGACGACCAAGTACCAAGCCCGATTCCTGTCCCGTGCCAACAGTCACGTAAGGTTGCCATCCCGACCAAACCCCTCCCCTATTCTAGTCTCATAGCCATTGAGTCTACGATGGGCCCGCATAAAACGACAGTGTGTTCCTCGATTTTGAGTAATTAGTGCCCAAAAGTGGATAATTCTATGGAAACTATTTTTCCTCAAAAGGGAAGGACTTGTAATTGCCTCCCCCCCCCCCCCCCAGTTTGTTTGAAAGGAGGGGACTAATTATCAACTCACGAATATTGTAATCTAATCGTGTAATTAATTTAACCGCCTGCTTGCGGAAGTGAGCCTTTTTCTTTTTTGTTCTGTTTGACTCATAGTCGATTATTGATGTTACATTGTGTGATCATCATTGCTTTTCTATTTTTTTCATTATTTCATTCATTCATCTCATGAAAAGTTATTCTCATGATTTCAATGTGTCATCCCTCATCTATTCATTCATCCATTCAGTAGTTATAAGAGGGGTATTTTTTTGTAGTAATTATGTCAGTCCTACAATATATGGTTGTTACGTGAAGTGCAAACGATATCTATTCTGTTCAACCTTCCTACCTGGTGATCCGAATCACCCATGGACCCATTACCTACGACCCATCTTCACCAGACTCTGGCGGTAAAGCTAGGGAATTGCAGGATTTGAATGAGGTCAGGAACCTACCCGCTGAGGCCTGTTCTGGAGAGGTCTTCCATTTTCATCAAACAGGTGACGGAGTTTTTTTTTGCCCACATGTCTCTGAGGCGGGAGGGTACGCGTGGGTGGAGAGTGTTGTGTCCTGTTCGCACGTCCGGGAGGACAGGACCAGTACAATACGATCCTCTTATTGCAAAAATATTTTGGTTTTACCTCTGTGCAGTTTTGCTTGGTAATAATTTGGGATACGTTTTTGTAGTAGATTGGTTTCAAGAGTACCCAGAACAATTAAATGAGCACTATTAGTTTGCAGTAATGAAAATTATTATTATGGAAATCTAAAATGAGTAATGGGCCTATAAGGGATGATTATATTTCTGTCAGGTATACAATAATTTTTCCTCTCCATTGCATTCAAATACACGATTATTTGAATGAAAATTTCATATGCTTCTTCTTATTGCTTAAATTTTATTAATACAAACCAATTTTCATTTTGGAATTAATAAGTCAGTTTATAGTTATAACCAAATACCCATACTCCAACACTTCAACTAGAGTCTGGTGAAGACAGGGATTTATAATGGTGTCTCTGATATAAGTCACCTTTCATGTATTATAAGTAACTTAATGCGTCTCAATGAATTAAATTTCACTTGAGACATATTTTAAAGAAGTCTTTAGTTAATTAAAATACCAAATATTGTGTAATTACCAACAGAGGTATCCAAAAATATGCATCCTTCTAGCATTGCAATGTAAGGATATAAGACGCTTGCGTTTTACTTAGGAACCGGAATGATTCGTATTTTTATACTTACTGTGTTCAATATTCCACTAAAACATTTAAATATCACTTATAATTTAAAAGTGGCATTGGTAATCATTTATGAATTCAAACCAAAAAGAGTGAAGACATCATGTATTTCAAAGTCTTAAAAATATATGTCCCGCAAGTTGACTGTCCTTCGATATGAGAGTACTAGCTTCTGTGTATTGCAAATTTATGATCTACGAAAGCAAAAAACCTTAAAATGATTAAATTTTCAGTGAAAAGTTGAAAATATTCAGTTCATTGATTGATAAAGAAAAGCGAATGAATAGGCTCAAATATTTTATGCTTCCCCTTCATATTGGTCCAAAATTTACACTTGCAGCTCAATCACTTCATATTTTAATGAGAGAAAATATAGATTCTATGCATGGAAATTTTTGTGTTCCCAGTCTAGTCCCATTTAAAAAATGGAATCCTCTCTGGGCTTGAATGCAGGTGAAAAAATCTCGGTTTTCCTTGTTTTGTGACTCATCGAACAAATAGCAAATTTTCCTGAAATTTCATACCTCTAAATCTACTAGAATATGTACCTACAAATTTTTATCAGTGAGTGAGTCAGTTCTGTAGCTTTTCTAGCTGAAGGTGCCTGTTGACATTCAATAGGAGGGAAAAAGTTTTAAATATAGACTGTATTTTTAAAAATTTCGATAAATGGTCGATGCTACTCTTGTGCACTGCAGCTAGCATTCACTCAAATTCTAATTTAGAATTATAAACCTAATTTAAGACAATGTAAGCACATAAGTATTTTCAGTAAATTAATCCGTGACTTCACAAAACCAAGGATAGTTTTCAGAAACTTTCAGACTATGCGAAACCAAGTGGGTTAAAAAGTACAGGTGGGGGCATGCTAGCCTACGGGTGAAAATCATAGAACTTATTTAGTAATCTCTATGGTGAAAACGAAGCCAGAATGGGAAGGATTAGTTACCTTCTCCTCGACATAAAACGCTTCACTTTCTACAGCCTCATACAATTCGTACGTGCATTAATACCCGATAAATTCATTGCAGTGGCATTATGGCTGTCCTTAATGGAGGATTTTTAAGGAAAGTAATAATACATTTTGTTCCGTTAGGAATTCCTAAAACCTGGTAAAAATTTATCATATTTAACGTCATTTATGGCATTCATGTACTGATTTTAGACTTTGCACTGTCAATTTGAAGCATTTTTTTAAAGTACAATTCATTTCCATCTTACTATTATTGTATTGAAATGTTTTCGCTGTTTTTCCTTTTTTGCATGTTTTGTGCAATCCATTATTAACCTTACAAGTCTTAGTTTTACCACGCGCAAAACCCATTTCATCCACAGGGTTTATAGGATTTTTCATTTTCATTTTTCCTGAATTTTCCAGGATTTCCAGACCATTATTAGTGATTTTCCCTGACTTTTGAGCGCCTGAATACTCCAAGATTTCGGTCATTTATAGAGATAAAAGTGGTAGTGAGGAAGCAAAGAAGTCTAAACTTATGAAAAATTGTAGGTTTATTATCATATTAATCACATGAACTTCCAGTAATAAGAGATCAACAACTCAACAAAATAAAAATTATCATTCCTTACATTGATATGCCTTCAGAAAGGGTTTTAATTGCAGAAAAATATATGCAAAGAAGGCTAACCTGGCTTTTCCTTCAAACCTGATGTCATGTTAAAGTAGCTCTTTGAATCAATCTTCATTTTTTTTCTTCCTCACATCCTTCTACAAATTTAGCTAAGTGACTTCAAATTTGACTTAGAATACCTTTTTCCTCGCCAGAGGGACAAAGCGAAGCATTCCTGGTGAAATCGCTAGCGAATAAAAATGAAAATATGAATGCACACACCTTTCACCAATCTATTCACCAAATCATACCGGCTATAGCCAGAAGGAACCAGAATAGGCCCCCTGGGCTGCCTCCACAGCGAAGCCAGCCTGAAACCAGCCGTCCCCTCCTTCACCCTCCACCTCCACTCCTATGTGCAGTTTTTGATCTCTTGGCATTTTCAGGTGATAAATTTAAACATTTTGTGATTTTTCCCTGACCACACGTTAAATTTTCTGACTTTTCCAGGATTTCCATGACCGTTTTCATTTTCCCTGACTTTTCTAGGTTTTCCAGGATTTCCAGGTTCCTATAAACCCTGATCCATTAGTAGTGCAAGCAGTCAGCCCTGTAACGTCAGACGTTTATTTTCATTTCAAAACTCTTTATTCGTTCCAATACAATGTTTCTTGATACATCCAGCATCCTTCCCCAAATCCTCTTCCCTCAACAATCCCCCCTTTTTCTCCATCAACAACTCCCCAGCATCCACAACACAATTCAAATCAAACGTTACAGCCCGAATGTATGTGCCGAATAACATTAATAATTTTTCTTTGCAAATCATTTGAGATTATGCCTCCAGTATCTTTTAATACCATTTCCAAAAATACAATGCTGTTAACGGCATTACTTAAGGAGGAACCATCATTTTAGGCATGCCAGATAACCTACCATTTCCAAAAATACAATGCTGTTAACAGCATTACTTAAGGAGGAACCATCATTTTAGGCATGCCAGATAACCTACCTTAATTTTTACGTATATTATAGTTCATTTATTTTCCTTTTGAATGGCGTAAGAATACTGCTTTTTCATTAGCCATTTAGGTTTTTCACGTTGAAATGCATTGTACTTATGTATCATGACAATCCCTCGCACAGCAATTTTTATCTCAATATTGGCCCGAGAAATTTTTTATAAAACTAAGGCAACGTGAACGAAATATTGAGGCATATCATATATTTTTTCAGCTTATGGCATCAGAAGTTTAATGCTAATATTCTAGTTTAAAGAACATCCTTCCGATTTCCTTCTGTGCAAAGAGCCTGCTGTGGTGAATAAGAGAACGTTGCGAAGTACTACTGGGAGGTAAAATATAAATTAGGGTATAGAAATTAAGTAGACAGATTTTATTTTAATCATCATAATGCCTTTAGAAATTCAATTCTTAGTTTTAAAGAACTGGAATGGATTTAGACATGGAATCAATATGATTCAACCAAATAAGATGATGGCGAAATGGGATGATTAATATGAATTATGAATAAAGGTGAGAAAATGAATGATGTCATGAATGAATGTTTGAAATGAAAACTTTGGAACAGAATCGGAAAAAGCAGTAAATTTTGATATAAAATACACATTTTAGAGGAACCTGGATCACAGAGCCTAAAATTTTGCAAGGATAAGAATGTTTGAAGCCTTGTCTGTTAAATAAAGGATAAATGAAAGAAATATATTGCAATTTATTAAATGAATTTAAGTAAATGAAAGAAAAATGTTTTGCACTCTTAAATTCTGGTTTTCTTAGGATGCTAGAAACACAAAGAAATTCATGGCATCTGTCTAGAACAAATCGTTTCCGAGATGAAGGGGAGGATGGATGCACTGGCGGATGGGAGGACAAGAAACAACATTCGCTATTTCTTATTATAGATAGATAATAAGGTAACATATTTATTCAAAGTTGCAACATTTGATGTTAATTAATCATGATCAATTGCTCTTGGTACTTCATATCTCAACAAAAGTGGACCTAACACTTTCTTTCACATGGATCTTTCAGTAACAGCAGGCTTATGCCACCGCCGGATATCTTTACACTATTCCTCGTTTCCACGAAAAATTCTGACATCTACCCATTTATCCATACATACTTAATCACGCAAATGACCTCAACTGTCTACTACCTCCCCCGAACAAAAACTTGCTTAAAAACTAAAATCATGATGGGAATAAATTCACATGTCCAGCAGTAAGGAATGTCATCCTAATGCATGTGTAAATAGATTTTTTTTTAAACTCTCCATTGGAGGCTCAAACTCCTGACCTAGTGCTTTGGATGAGAGTGCAGAATGGTAGCCACTACACTACGCGGGCCTTTGTACGAATAGGCATTCTTTTTGTTTCGTTCCCTTCTCTTATGAGAAAAACCCTCGAGACAGAGGTCGAAAGTTAAGACTTGCGATCGTCCTACCGACCAAAGATCGGCTCAAGGAGATTGTGGACTTGAGTTTCTTCGACAGTGCATTCCTTCGGCTGGGGCTTCTGTCTCTTGAGTTTATTTAACTCATTTCGTTAGCCCTGTTGCATTAGTCGCCTTACCTACTCGTAGGCCCCCAGTGACGTAAAGCTATTCCAGCTAAGGCCTAAGCTGTATGCCAACCCAAAAATGTTTTCCAAGTCGACCCCATTCAATTCAAAGGTAAAATGGGGTGTGTGGGTGTATAGACACTTTTGCAAATGATTGTAGATGAAGACTGTAATATAAGAAACAAAAAAACCTTTCCGAAGTAAATACTAATCAAGAAACTGCAATAAAAAATAAACATTTGGCAACATATTAAAGGAAAAATAATGCAATTTTCCACAAGTAAACAATTTTTATTCCGACTAGTTTCGGTGTACTACACCATTTGGACTTGAAAATGGTGTAGTACACCGAAACTAGTCGGAATAAAAATTGTTTACTTGTGGAAAATTGCATTATCTTTCCTTTAATATGGAACGTTTCCACCACATCTCGCCTGAATCGATATTGTTTATTTGGCAACATATTAACCTTTATGAGGCAGAATTAAATCCATCTTTAGGTTCTAACTGCTGGATGTAAATCAGGCTATTTAATAACTTAGGGCCAGTTTCACTAACGAAGATAATCGTTTTAACTCGGTTAATTTTTCGATTTACCGAGTTAATGTGACTTTTCTGTTTCACCAGTACTATTAACTCAGTTTAAGGGCATTATCTCGGTTAATATTTTTATCGGAGGTTTTCACCAGGTGAAAGCTTATTATCCGAGATAATTTGTAGAAGCAACATGGCGCGCAGACGATTTCGGAAGCTACTTTTAGATATTAGTGACATTGTCGAGGCATTTGAGCTCAATTATTGTTATTTAAGGCAATTACTAGGTGGATTAAGGAACACGCTAATTGATTTGAACCCAAAAACTGCGATTTTATTTATCCTGAGTTAATAAACGCTACGAAAAGCACTTAGCGATAATTCAGGTCGTCTTCTCGGAATTTCCACCAGGTTAAATATTCATATAACACCAACATTTCCACAGACAACTCGTTCATTGTCATTAGGGTGACAACATCTTCACTCACCCTGGAGACGATGGACGAGTCATCCGTGGAATAATTGGTGTTATACAGAGGATAAATAAAAACAAATAGCACACATCGAACCTCTACAACACTATCTTATTTAAATGTAAATAACACACTTCTCATAATATATATACTCCTTCACACTTCAAGCAAAATTAAACATATTTTATAACCCTCATGAATTCTTGCTGAGTAATCAGGGAACGTTATAGCCGCATACGGTCATTGACGCGATTCGCCCGTCGCTAAAACATCTTAGCGTGGCAACCAGCCAGAATCGAATTGTAAAATATCAATATAATTATAAACATGTATACCTAAGGTTGATCAACTATCTCTTGTCACAGAATTTGCTTCTCTCGTCGTCGTGTCCGATCTTTCATAATCATGTCTGGTGAGATTAAATGCAGTACGAAATTGCTCCAGCGTCTTTCTTAATAAATTATGATAGGCATCACATTCCTATAAAAACAGTTTATTTTGTATCAGCTCTAGCATACCTCGACCTCTATTTCTCCTCTCTCCTAGCTTCTCCGACAAAATTGTGGCTGCCACCGTTGTAATGGACACTGTAGCAGCAGAAGCGAAAATTAAACCATACTGATCCATTATTAATAGCTCTACTTCACTTCAGGTAAACTTAAACCTCAATATCTAGATAGCTTTGTATAATGGATATTATAATTACTAAATATACACTATATTTTATTTCATCTGTTACATATCTCTTCCGAAAAAGTCAGAAGATGTAAACATACCATTCCGACCATTAATGTAGCTGCGTTGGTCGGAAATCTCCCGTGAATCGATATGTACTATCGATAGGTCTACCATTGCGAATCCTTTCTGCACAGAACATTCATGGAATTAATTCGAATGATCATTTGCCATATAAAACGCCCTAAGCAGAAGCAATTTCAGGTCATCACTTTAATTCATTCGCGAATGAATTCATTCACGAATGAATTCATTCGCATGATAATTCACCTTGACACCAATGACAACGACGAAGGAAATGCTAGTTTTAAGTGATCGAAAGGTACCTATAATAACAGTTACTGTTCGTTTTCGAGACGCTGTAAATAAAGGCAATGTAATTTAAATTCATTCCAGTATTTTATTTCTCTATCTCCTAAACGTAACAGTGAAGACAATAAGTGATATCTTAGGGAAGATGTTTAGTAGAAGTAGGGAAAGCGGGCATTGAAATATCTTATAAACATATAGATGATTTTTGAAAGTGATTGTAGATGTTGTCTAGGTATACATAGAAGATAATGCAGATATTTTGCGGACGTTTATTTAATATTTTGTACTTAATGGGTCCATTGGATATGCCTTTAGTTACAATAAGCACGAAGTTAAATCAGCTGCATTACAAATCGGTTAGGCACTTTTGTTTGTTGACGTCAGGAGCATGAGAAATTTACTAACCTAAACGTTCTCAGAGAAATCTCAGAGATAATAATAACAGTGGTGGAACACAAACGAGAGTTATCGAGATAATAATTTTAATGAAGATAATGTAAACTGCTATAGTGGGAAATTTTGCCGTCATTGGTGAAAATGGCCCTTAATGATGGCATTGGCATGCATATGGCCCATTCAGCATACAGGTACAACTACGGGCAGGCCATATGTGTGCCATTCAGCAGATAAAGCTTCAGATAAAAAAGGTTAGGATAAAGATAAGCAGGTAGAGGAATACTGTGCAATATGCATAGTTACAAAAATATCATAATTTTATCATTAGCGAGCTTCTTCTGGGTAATATACGTATCAACCAATAACATAAAAATTAAACAAAACCAAAATGAATAAAGTATCCCATAGAAGTGAAGTATACAAGATAATCACTTACGGTAACTTTTCTCCCTTATGCAATTATGCCGAAGATTGGTAATGTATTCCTCCTCCACAGACATCTCCAGCCTCCTTAGGCTTCCTTGATATTCTGTATGAAAATTTTCCTTAACATAGTAAGGAATTTTCAAGTTATGTGTTTCTTTTGGTACAGAGAACTTCCTGTAAAGTTGAGGTAAACAAATTTCATCAAAATCATACAACTGATAACAGCACATGAGCGACATCATGTTAAACTCATTAACGTTATGCCATAGTACAAGTTTTACTGAGGAACACTAACACACAAACATGGATTCTGTCACAAATCCTTTATTTGTCAAGAATTTAAGAATCTAGAAGCAGATTAAGGAATAATGAGCTTTCAGATTAACATGAATTTTAATCAACCAGATATGTAGTTTAATCCATTTTGACTATCCTTTTATCAAAGTATTGAAGGAAAATACATCTCAATAGTAGCATGATACTATGAATGATAAATTTAATCTCAGTGAAAAAGTTTCAGTAGATAAAATGTTCCTACCTTTTTGCTAATGTTATGTAATTGGCATTACATGCTACAGCAATATCATGTTAATTCTAGTGATGGCCGGATCGGATCCATCGGATCCAAAGATCCGCGGATCTTTCATTTTACTCAGTTCCGGATTCGGATCCAAAGACATGGTGTAAAGCGGATCCGGATCGTAGATTAAAAATTTCCTCGGCATAGCGATCGAAGTGCCCCGTGAATGGAATGTAGGCGCGGTAAATATTGACAAGAAGAAGATGTGTAACCGAGGTTCCAAAATTAGATGAAAATGTTCCCGTGCAACTAGAAGCAAAATAAAGAAATATGACTTTTTTCCCCATTACCCCAGTATCGCGGGAAAAATTACGTAGGATGTCACGCAGGTAGCCTACATTCACCGGGATCAGGTGGACAATGAGAGCTAGTTTACTGTGCGAAGTTCGATCCCTATCGCAGTTTAATTTTTCTTTCAGTCATTGCATCGAAAATATTATCAACTTCAATTTCAAACCATTACATCTGAATACTCACTTTATTATACTTTTGTTGTTTAAATTAGATTTACAAATGTACCACTAATAAATTAAGGATGGTTGGGTCAGATCCTCAGGTCTTTCATTTCATTTGCTACTGAAATCATATCTGAAGACAGTAAAAATTCAGATCCAGATCGGAGATTTTAAATTTCTCGGCTTAGTGATCGATGTGCCCCGCGAATGGAATGTACGTACGTATGGTAGATACTGACAAGGAGAGGTTATGTAACTTGGTCACGAAATGAGAAGATTTTTTCCGTGCCACAAAAACAAAAAAAAATACTCGTGATTTTTTTCTCCATAGGCCCGGATGCAGGAGAAAAAAAATAAAGCCGAATGTCAAGCGGGTCGCCTACATTCGCTAGATTCCCGTGAACCTAAGATAGCATAGTTGTTAAAAATTAGGGCTAGTGTACTGCCGGTCGCGTGTTCGATCCTTAACACTGCCTAGGAATACAGGCTATCCTGTATTCCTAGGGTAATGCAAGTAGATAGTTAAAAAAAAGTATATTATCAGAAATTTCATGTGAATTTATAATTAAAAAAATAATAAAATTTGGCGTTAGTAAAAGGATTGGAAAAATTTTTTATTGCAAAATTAAATCGTGTAATCATTATGTTAACTTTACAATGTATTTTTGAGTGATGCATTTGTAAATCTAGTTTAAACGATAGAAGTACAAAAAAGTCGGTATCCACACACAAAGGTTGGAAATGAAGGATGATAAACTTTTTTATTCAATGGCTGAAAGAAAAATTTTAAACAGAGATAAGAATCGAACTTCATTACCTGCAGTCCACTACCCCACTCTGCTATTGTTGGCTTACCTGACTTTGGAGAATACATGCTCCCCACATGTCATTCTACTTTTTTCTTGCAAACCCGGTCCAATGGAGAAAAAATCCGAGACTTTTTTAAATTTTGTTTATAGTAGCATGAAGAAAGGCTAATTTCATTTCAAGATCAAGAGTTACACAACCTCTTCTTAGGAGTAGAAAATTCTCAAATTTCATTTCAAAGGTTATTGTTAATAAGACATTGCAAAATTACTAGTTTAGCAGCTTGAAATATTCTATAATAATTTTTTCCGTCTTAAAAATGGAATCCCCGGATATTCCATAAATGGGATTTCTTGGCCGCATAAAAAATTTTTTTTGTTTCTAAAAAAGAATTTGAAAGCATTCAAGGATTTTATTAATAATTGATAAATAATTCCTTTATTAATGAAAATGAACTCATAATGTTTCTTTTAACTGCACTCTAAAGAATAGTTGAACAGGTTTCAAAAATGTATTGCTTGATGTATATATGATAAGGACGGTGAAGGTATGTTAGAAGCAATGATATAGTTATTGCATCCGTAAATCTTGATCCAGGTTTATATTATCCACATAGATGATAG
Organism: Platycnemis pennipes; assembly: GCA_933228895.1. NCBI lineage: Eukaryota > Metazoa > Arthropoda > Insecta > Odonata > Platycnemididae > Platycnemis > Platycnemis pennipes. Next base: position 60,685,752 of record OW121854.1, read on the forward strand.
GAAGTTGATTTTTTCTACAATAAATTTACTTGTTTTTTGGTAATTCTATTGTTGCTGTATTTATATATTTATTAAAAATCTAGGTTTAGAAAATGAATGAAATTCTCAATCGAGTATCTGAAACTAAGGATCCGAAACCGAGATAAAGATCTGAGACCCAGGCAAGGATCCGGTTTCGTATCCGGATCTGACAAAAAATCCTGGATCCGTCCATCACTAGTTAATTCATATGCATTCTTTTTTTTAGACCCTTCACATGATTGGTACAGTCACATACAAAAGTAAATGTGAGTTGCTTCACAGGCCTACCACTCCAGATATAGCCAAAGGAAAAATATTTCCTTGGACTATTGAATGGAGTCATGAGTAAAATAAGGCCATGAACCCATGATCTACAATGAGTTAAACAATTTTAATAGCTTTATGCAAAACCTAACCAGTTAGTAATGAAAATAATAGAAAAGTATTCCATGTGCTGTTCATTTTAATTAACTAGTATTGCCATGGCTGACAGATGGAAAGTAACAACATAAAACTACAAAAATAAGGAGTAATGTTAGTCCATAATACCCTGGAGACAAATTTAATGCACTTACGAGCTGGCTTGTAGACTATAGATTGGTTCCGAGATGAAGAGACTACTCATCATAGAAATTGCTATTAAAAGCAGAATTGGCAGCATTTGCAGAAGTAGTGAGTAGCTGCCAGCATGCTGTCAAGGAAGAAAAATATTTCTAATTAAGAAAGGCTCAAGAATATTACTTTTAATATCCAAGTTATTTCTGGCTCACATTCCCATTCCATGCACACCTTTTTCCCCTTTTATCAGTATCAAAATATGTGGAGCATGTTATTTATGAGGATGCATGGCTTACACAGGGATTTTTCTTTCTTTGCAGCCAAAGATACAATGCGACCAAAAACTTCCCTTATCCTTTTTTTGATTGAATTTGTCCCTGGGGAATTTTTTTGCTGCTTTAGACATGAATGAAAAGAAACTATTTTTCATTCAATTGGACTTACTACCTCCAAGAAGAAGGTTTACCCAATGGACCACTATTAATTCTGTTACTGGCTGACATTTTTATGAATTACCTTGAAAAAAAACATTTTTGTATCCAAATTTGAACCTTTTAAACAATTTATTTTTATTGTCAGTATGAGGGTGATGCTTCATGTCATTGGACTGGCAGCCACAGATAAGTAACTATATGTTAAACCTTTTTAAATTCTTTACATGCACATATAATTTTTACACAGGGACAGAGACATTAAATTTTTTGGATCTCCATACTTACATTTCAAGGAGCAAGCACATTTTTGACATTTACTGAAAGCCCACAAACACTAACGATGTATGTAATACCATCAATTTACTACCAACCAATATCCCATAAAAATTTTACTACCACTTTTAACTCCATACTTCCCAGAGTATTAACCCTTAAGTAGGTGCAACAATTTTATCACATGTATGCACAAGGTGTCTAACATACACCCAAAAGTTACTCTATTTTACAGAGATATAACCACTTTTTCCTTACTATTTTATGTTGACACACTAACTTGATAACATTTCTGATTGTTTGCATCAATTAAAGATTAATAACAAATAAAATTGACCTAGATATTGCAATTATTGAAAATGCCTACATTTTTAAAAGGATAATTATGCTGTTCTGATAAAATAATCTGTAATAACATATTTAATCAAATTTCTTATTTATTTCTTTAACCTTTTCCACTCAGGTGTCAAGTGATACTTCATATGTCATCTCCTTTTCAAAATTAGAAGTGAGAGATTGGGCATCGGGAATTAGATTGAACACTATAATCACGGAATATCTACCTTACAATACCATTAAATAACAAATTACAAGAAATAATATTTTGTTTGGAAGATAGACTAGAGTAGGACAGGTACTGTATTAAATGAATATTAATCCTAACATAATTAATTATAATTTACAACAAAGAATTATTTATTGTAACTTCAATTTCAATTTTAAATTACAGTCTTACCAATGATATTTATTTTCAGACAAATATTATGTTCTTCACATATATTTCCCATTGCTTGTTGCATATACAGTAGACACTCACACAGCACGATGTTAGGTTCCTTGAAATCGTTGTGTCTTGTAAAATTGCACAATGTGAAACAAAGAGTAAACAGGAAATAGCGATTCATTCCGTAATCTCAACGCCTATGGTATGGCAATACTGAGTGTCATTACTTAGTCTTTAAACCTAACTTGTGACTCAGGCTGAAAGTGTTATTTCTCAGTTACTATGCATTTCGGGAAATAATTTCGTATTTGTACACCCGTCCACAATAAAAAGTTACCACTTCAGAGCCGAAATTTTTCTAAGTCCTGAGTTGATGGTGATTTGACAACACTGCATCACGGCTTCCCTCTGGCAGAGCCTGGGGAAGCTCTAACCGAAAACAAACCTCCTCCCACCCTCCCCCCTCCTTTCCGTCTTTAGCAGAAAGGACGAAGGGATTACTGAACGGTCGGTCTTCTTATATCCTAAAGAAGGCGGGCGGGCACCCCATGGTCATTTTTTCCGACTAGCGCTGCACGACATTTGAAGTCCTGAACATATCTCTAAGTTCGCCACTGTCGCATAGTGGTCGAATCGAAAATCTGGACAAAATTCCAAAGTAGCTTTCTTTATAGACTTAAAACTTCACACAAATACTCAGAAATGATTGCTAATTTATGAATAATGCATCATTTGACATAATTCTCATCTTTTAGTCAGATACAGGGGCTCAAACATGACCAATTTTCGAAATAAACACCTGAACTAATTTTTCTCCGAATGTCTTCGGAGTTAAGTTGATAGTGACGTTGTGTGAGGAATTTCAATGAATAAAGAATAGCATGATCTATTTACACAAGATCTTTAAATTACTTAAGGTCCTTTAAATTACCTAAGCTTCAAATATTTTTTAAGCATTTTAGTGCAATTCCATTAAAAAATGTTGGATGCTGTTCTCAGATAAAATTTTTACATTATGTAGAGAATATCAAGTGTTTTTGGGAGAGGCCTGTCAAATGACTTATTTCAGAGCACTCGTTGAAGACTCACAAGCAAGAAACTGAAGAGAAATTAAAAATAAATCTGCGGCACCTAAAAATACATATGATTTTCCAATCGCACATCCGGGGTCTGGCTCCGTGCGGCGGGGGCTGGAAGTGCCGTGACTCGCTTACATTGTTCCAGTGACATGGACCCTAAGGCTTCCAGATTGTCATTTTTCAGCTGTACTCATTGTTACTAACCTCCACTGACTCTATGTTGATGAAATCACGAGAATATTGAATCAGACGACCGGATAAGTTTACGCGGAATCACGTTAAGTTATTTTTCTTTCCGTATGCTCCGGGAACATACTTCTTACTCACACCCTTCAGTCCTTGAAAAGAGTGGAGTCTTTCTAGGGCCCAAGTAACATTCCAAAAATACATAATTTTTCTTTTGAATTACTTTCGCCCCCCTCTTATTATTCACGTGGCAAGAATGTGTTGCAGGGACAATGCCAAAGTTACGGGATGAAGATAAATCATAATAAAACGAAAGTAATGCGATTCTCAAGAACAAAAAGGGCAAGTATAACTATAAAAGTAGGAGGTCAGAAACTACAGCAGGTGGAGCAATTTAGCTATCTAGGTAGTGTGCTGGAATAAAAAGGGTATAGCAGCATTGAGGTGAGAACAGGAATAGCAGGCAGGGGGTTCCGGGTTCAAGAACCGGTCTTGGTGGATTTTTTCTCTGAGGAAATTCCACTCCACACCCTTTTTGTAATGTAATACTTGCTTCATGGATTAGTAAATACTAACCACCTAGTTATACGTGACTCTTCTTTATAACATGTCTCCGTGAAGTAGTGGCATTGTAGCTCTAAATTGCTTGTAAGTATTTCATATTGGACGAGCTTTACCCTCTGCCATAGGCCCTCGAGGTGGCTTGCATGTTATTATACAGATGTAGATATTAACCTGTTGATAAGTATTTTCAGATTGGTTCAAATGTTGCATAATCGATTATCTAAATTCAAAGTCTCAAGCTCCCTAAGATAGACCAAAGTACAAAAATTCCTAATTTCAAAACATTTACCTCTGCTTCTTAAACAGCATTCGCAACTGCCATGAGTCTAAATGAGAAAGGAAGCATTGCGACAGCTAAATTACTAGTGGAAAATACAACCACAATACGAACTAGGGTAAGAAAAGTTATGTCAAAATGTAAGAAATGTAATGCTGTCCAAGCTGAGATGTCATGTTAGAAGGCACCAAGAACCCTAGCGTGTGTCCACTGTTCAACCGCTCAGTGATTAAATAAAATTTGTGTCAGTTTTTAGGGAAATCTAGGAAATCACTCCGTGAGGATATTCGCCAGATATTAGGGAATTGCACCGCTAGGAATTTAGGTGAGGGTGTCCCGAGAGACTTCACCCTCCGGTCCGTAATTCTCTTCGTTTTCCCAGCCACCTTTTCTCCTTTCCTCAAAGGAGAGCTGAATGCCAAATGGGGGGCGGCATGTTCCCTCTGACCACTCTGTTGAGTCCCTGTACTGAGACAATGGGGATGGGAAATACTGGTCTCTGCGAGGAATAATTTTCCACTGCCCAAAAACCTTACTCCATACGTTTTATTGCACCCATGACCCCTTCCACACGGTATGCCTCAGGTCAACATCCTGAGTTTATGCCCTTGCATCCCAGTGCCCATGCTAAGGGGTGATCCGGAAGCAGGTAAAACATCACAGACGTCTGCCCATCCACTCTTCCACCTGAGCGCTTTTAGGTTTGTTTCTAATCACATAACCGGGCGAATATTTCAAAACATATACATGCCCATGAGTGAACACATTTATCAACATGGTTTCATGATTTAGGTTTGATAGTCTCTTATTAATTTCATACATGGTGTGAAGGAAGCAACCATTCACACACAAAAATGAATTGATTCCGTCCATTTAAGAAATTTATCCAAACATTTTGGCGTTATTGTTTGGTATACAATATGGTCGAATAATAGAGCACCCGCCCATCAGAAGGGAAACAGGGGAAAAGCATATGAATTTGCAATTAGTATTATCAGTTGCAATATAGGTTCGTAAGGAAATTTACTAACTGCCGTCCACCCACTCCGCAATCCAAGCAATTGGCCCCTCAAGAGGAGATCGCCGGGAGGCGGCTGGGTGCCCACGCGTCCCGTGTGCGAACCCCTCCTGACAAGGAATTCAACTAGACATGCTTCCTCACCACTCCTTCCCTATGGAAGGAGGAGAATAGTGGGTGGCGATCCTTCGGCAGGGGTAGGTCGTCTCGTGGCTCAACACTGCGGTCGGGCATGAGGGTAGGGCGAGAGTCAGTGGTATTTTGTGACCACCTGCAGGTCTCCTATAAACACTTGTTATTTGGGAATATTCGTATGTTGTCACTGTCCTCGTTCTTTGAAGAATGGAAAAAGGCATTGAATAACTAATTACAGCGTAACATTAGTTGCACTTTGACCAACGGAAATGTCTTCACATGCTTACGGAGCTCTTGCAATCAGTTAAATCTCATACGAATAATTATTTTGCTGTGGATGCATGCGCATGTAATTAGCTGTACTGGGACCTGTAACCCTCATATATCTCCCACCTTCCACATCCATCAACGTCCATTGCAGTCAATGTTTTTTGAATAAAGGACGTTGGAGATAATGAGTGTAAAAATGCCGTTCCGATAACGGAGAAATCCCTATAAGTTTAATGGACTGTTAAGGAGATTTCTAAGATTGTTTTTAATGCATTATAGAATAGGCACATGGTGGCCATAGTTAATACAGCAGAATTTCGCAGGTGAAGAATAGAATCGTAAACAGGAGGTATTGCAACTAAAGATCTATACGCCGACAACTTGGGTGAAACTAGTCGCATAAGGAAAGTCCTGTCTGAGTTCTTTTCTCTCTTCTCCACTCAACCTAGGTCCTTAGTCTTGCGCAGCTCCCCATATTGCATCATTGTCGCAAGGAGGCCCTCATCTCTTAACGTAGCAGATATTAGACCAGATTTTAGGGAAACGGCTGCGTGGTCAATAATAGATGTGTATTGGTATTATACAAGCAATAATCTCATGGGTATTATTATTATTCAAACTAAGTCCTACATCATAAATCCTAAGGTTAACTCATGGAAATGCTAAGACATTTCGGAATGTTATTTTCTTCTTTTGAGCCTATTCCTAGTCTTAAAACATTGGGATCGCATATTTACAAAGCTTCTAACCACATCGATGTGAGAATAAAAAATATCAATGAGCTCGCTCTGAAATGGCACGAATGTGAAACAAAACCAATAAATCAAGGAATTAATACACTGTTCTGCAAAGAAAAAAGTCCAGAAAATGCTCGGCTACAATTTAGGGTGTTTCTGGCTAATTTTGGGTCGCTGAATCCGAAAATGACCTCCATTTTTTTCTATCACCCTCCATTTTTATGAGCAACCCCTAAATTGGGGAAACCAACCCCGTATCTAAACTTATCGCTTTTCAAGGGACTTTTACTAATGTTATCTGCTTCTGATTAAAAAAACTGACGTTATAAAACTGTTAATAATTATTTATGGGACACACAAATTGGAGGGTGATAATGAACAATGATGATTTGTGATTTCCTCTTCTAAGTGAAAGTCTATTTTTGATGTGACAATGCGTGACAACGGTGGCGAGTGTAGAGTTATGTTTGGGACCTCGGATGTGGTGCAGCACGATTCGGAGAAACGACCATCTTTAGGGCATGAGAAGAAGACCACCCGTTCAGTAATCCCTTCGTCCCTTCTGCTAAAGAAGGAAAGGAGAGGGTTGGAGGGAAGGGGGTTTGTTTTCGGTTAGAGTTTCCCCAGGCTCCGCCAGAGGGAAGCCATGATGCAGCATTGTCAAATCACTGTCAACTCGGGAGTTAGAAAAATTTCAGCTCTGAAGTGGTAACTTTTTACTGTGGACGGGTGTACAATGATTAGAAGAGATTTTTGGTATTTTTGGGAAAGGTGTCCAAAATAATTGGACAATAAAATTGCCTTTTTCAAATAAGAAACATGCTATTGCATAAATTATTTTAGCATTTTAGGACATATTAACAATACAGGGCACACGCAAGATTAAGTGAAATGGCTGCAACTAAATATTTTTAAATAAGCTTCAGCACGAAATTTTTTCACCTATTTTATGGGACCACGGAAAATAGAACAATAAGCAATTTCTATCTTCATAGCTAATCTTGGCTAAAAGAAAAATGAAATTCATGATAAATTGGCTTTTAACAAACAGTGTGTAAGGTGCAGAAATTGAAAACACTCACCACAACAGAAGTTCAAGGCAGCATCATCGGTGGATGCATATCATGAGAATCAGATGGATTGCAACAATAATATTGCTTACCATTTTCTAGTATAGAAATTTATACCATTTATTCTGACAGCCGATGCACCCAAGGCTTTCATTCCAGCTGAGTTGAGTGTTTCTTTCTGTGTTTTACAAATTAACCTCGGTAGAGGATGTAGAATCCTTAGAACCCAGGACTAGCAATTAGCGGACAAAAGATGCCTTTTAAAACGTAACCTCGAGCAACGATGTAATGCAGCTGTTTTACCTTGCTTTTTATGGTTTTCTATAGCTCACAGTAAGGTGGTTCTTGGTGGCTTCCTTCTATGCACGGAATGACTCAACGTAATTTTGAAATTACAATTCGTCAAGTGCATTAAAAACAACCTCGAGGGATTTCAAGGTCAATTTAAGACAATTATTTTCATCTGTATTCACTAAACCCTCTTCAACTAAACTTCACTAAACCCCTTTTTGTTAGCCATAATCAATTCCAGTTCCAGTAGTCATCAGAAACAGTTGTCTGACCAAAATAGCTGCAGATTCGGTCACCTCCTTGTGATGTGGTTTTTATAACTATTCTACCTCTTTCTCCTGCTTGCCATCAAATCCTTGTCCCCCATTAGCTATTGCCAGGTATGATTTCAGTGATTTCTTCTTCGAATGAAGAAAACCCAAGGAAAGTATTCACCACTTCTGAACAAAGGCTTTTCCAGCAAGCATTCAATGTAGACTCCTTTACTTCATTCCATGAATCCAATATGATGTTAATTGCATCCATGATTTTGAATGAAGGCCAAAAATTCATGATCAAGCAAAAGGGTTCACTTCAAATGCCTGCAGCCGTCTCTTGAAAGTTCACCTAGTATGGTAGGATTTGAACGTTTTTTAATTCCTTGAATCAGTGGTTGTCAATGGATGTCGTACTTGAAGGGAGAAACAGTACTCAATGTTTCAATGTTTTTGCCAGCATTTTGCAGAGTAACTGGATGTCCAGGGGTATTGTCAAGTGTTAGCAGGGCCTTAAAATTCAAGTTGTTCCTTTTTAGATCTCGCAAACAAAGTAAAAATCGATCCACTCTGTACACAAAGCTGCATTCACCCAAGTCTTTTGATTTGATTTACAAGCACTTAAATGCACAAGTAGGATTACTTAGTTTTTCTCTTTAAAACTCGAGGATTTTCAGCACTAACAAGTATCGGCCTACAATTTAGGCTACCTGAAATATTTGGAAAAAAAAGTTTTAGGCGTTGTTCAGTGGCCTTCATTTCTGGTGCTCATCGTTCCTACTTTGAAATATAGGTTATCTTCATCATCTTTTTCCAGAACAAGGCTGTCTCAATGGCGTTGAAAGTTGGTTAAGGCAGACAAATTTTCAGCAGCCTTTCTTCAATCAGGGCAGAAAACTCAGGAATAAAATTTTAGGCTGTTTGATGATTACCAGATTCACTTTCCCCATGTTTTCCTAACATCATGTTATGGTTATTGTATCGTTTTATAAGCTCTTTAATCCATTCAAAACTCGCAATAAAAGTTTCACTGGTAGAAGACTCCAGATTTTATGCAGATAAGGTGTTGTGTTAAATCATTGCCTTCACACGCAATACTGCTGAACTCAGTGTCACTATTATTTGATTTTGGTCACAAACATTTTTATTAAAGCATTTTTCACAAGCATCCATAGTCACAAACATTTTTCTACCATTAAATATTTACAATTATTTTGGAAATCCTTTCATTTTCTCGCCATCAGAAGTTCCTGCACTGAAGTCAGCTCTTATTTTTCCTTCATTTGCTCGTATATATTACATATGTTGACTTGTTTATCCCATGTTTTCTCCCTAGGGATGAGGTATTTTGGCCAGATTTCAGTTTGCCTAAAATTTTAATTTTCCAGCCCAGCGTAATGACCGTACGGAATTATGTCATTCCTCCACGGTGCTACCAATGCTCTTGAAGATTGTCTCGAGGACCAATGTGGTAGCATCGTTTTGTGGCTGCAACAATATAACAAAACTAAACTGTTGTTTGCAATAACAGGGTGGCTACTGATATCCTATTTTCAAATTCCCTAATATTCCCTGACTATTCCCTGATGGCCTTACCAATTTCCCTGACTGATCGCCAAAAGGTCTGCTATTATCGCAATATTTTATTTCTGCTGAATTAAATTTTCATCAAAACTCAGAAATAATAAAAGCTGAAATCAATAATTTAAAAGCTATAAAAATGAAAAAATATATTAAACCTTCACAAGTTAAGCCCTCACACAAATTATACACACTTTTAATTACATTTTTCACGGCCACGGGTACGCGGCCGCATATCGTATTTCTGTGGACGTGTATGTTTCCTTCGGTAAAATTACAAATCGACAATGTCTAATTCTTTAAGGAAGAGGTAGCGTGTCATGGAAGTTCTCGGAAGTTTAAGATTACTGAAAAGGCATCGAAGGGAAAGTTAATGGCGAATTTACAGGCGGACTCCGGCACAGGTTGCACGAAAAACACAAACCAAGCCAAAGTTGTTAAACTGGATCAAAATCATATGTCACGAGTGATGATTAGAGTTAAATAAAAATTTGATTAACGTGGTATTAACCCCTTGGTTGTAAGAGGGTACCAAAAATGTTAAAATATTTGTATAAACAAACAAAACGTAATCGTGCCACTGCGAGCAAAAACAGGAGGCAATTAGCAACGGCAGCATCATATTCAGGAATATCATATTTGAGGTGGTTTGTGACCTGACCAAATTGCTCGAGAGGGAGCTAAGGGCCATTCAATAATTACGTCGAGCGTGAAAAGTGGCAGGGGAGGAGGACTCTTCTTACTGTCTCGCGAAGAGGGGGTGTGGGAATCAAAGATGATCTTACATAAGATTTTGTTTACACGGGTGATCGTACTTGTATTACCGTTTTAATAATCATCGTCAAATATTTTTAGAACTGCAAGCACGTATTTACTACAAGCTAGTGTGCTGCAACTACCTCTTGACCTGAGCCTCGAAAGTTAAAAACGCGATGTGAAATCTTCCAAGCAACATAGCCTTGTATTCCTTGTGATGAGCAGAATACATGGTGATCATAAATTATATCGCTACTAGGCAAATATCGCATTACGGATATACAAAAGGGATATATGGTACAACTGAATCACAGCTAAATAACTAAGATTCACAACTGAATGTTCAACGAATTGACGGGGCTTATTCTATGCACTTCGGCGACGGACATTACTCTATGCACTTCGGCAACGGACATTCGTTTTAGTTGGTGAAATAAAGGGCGGGAAAGACTGCCCGATATATGTAATGATAGAAAAATAACGAGAATTTCCTATCCCAGTTTCTCCCTGATTGTTACGAGAATTCCCTGACTTTCCAGATTTCCAATTTTCCCTGACAATTCCAGGTTTTCCCTGATGATCGCCACCCTGAATAGCTGTTTGTAGGGATGTGCGAGTACTCAAAAATTCGAGTCGAGTCGAGTCGAGTAGTCGGTATTCGACTTGAGTACTTCGAGTATTTTTACGAAAGTCGAGTCGAGTATTTTTTGTTGACGGAGCCACCAAGGCCAATAGGTTCAGAAATCTGCCAACAGGAAGTGCTATCATCAAAATCGTGTAAAGCTCTGGTTACACAATAGCTTAACACGAACATGTACGTATATTCATTTACGTTTGCGTAAATGGTTTCATGTATGTTTGTGTGAACGGATTCATGTATGTTTGTGTGAACGGATTCATGTACGTTTGCGTGAACGAATGGATGAATCGGTGGTTACACGGTGCATGAAACTGCATATGTACCGTATTCCTCCAAATATAGCTAGCCCCCCCCTTTCTTGGCCGAAATCTTCGCAGAAAAAGTCTGGGGGGGACTATATTTGAGCTCAAGGCACCTAATGTTCATTGTACAATATCATTCCCCGAGTTTGTAGGTCAATCACAAAAATGGGTAGTTCAATTTTAAAATTAAGTATATCGAACTAAATCTTGTTTATTTATATGCTTAATAATGTCAAAAATATATTTTGTAGTTGGTTATATTAATTAATTTTTCAACCAAGACAGATAAAAACGCCAGATATTTTTCAAGTTCCGGGAAGCAAGTTTAACTTTGATGCCCACTTGAAGATACACAAGAAAAGCCACTTCTCTTTTCTTAGCATAAGATATGAAACAAATATTTATCTTACACTAAACAAAGTTTAAAATAGATTACTCAGTTACCAATTACGTTACGACAAATTTCAAAAACATGTGCTATCTCAGCTTGCGGAAGTCGGAAATTTAGTTCGTTTTGACGGTATTCTTCGTGTTTGAAAACTAAGCACATGTAAAATGACCTAACAAATTGGGAGAATTAGATATGCTTTCAACGTGTATATATTTATTTAGGAAATGAAGTTCCACGGAACAGGACTTGTGGCCAGGAAAGATAAGCTGCTCGAGGTTGCCAAGTTATACACTACCATAGGTACCGCGTGCACCAAACACCACGCAAGTAAATTTCCCTAGTATGCACAGGTAAAAAATCCTTGCCTATGCTTGTATAAAAGTTTATAAGTTTCAGTATTCACCAAAATAAAATCAGCGATAAGAGAGATAGCTTTTATCCTCGCATTTCTTGGCTTCTCGACAAAAGAAACAAATTGCATTTCAAATTATCTTCAACTCCGTCTACAAAAACTTAGCGCGAGGAGGCATAGTGACGGCATGCTTCCAAAGATACCGTCAGTTCTTAAACTGACACCGACTTGCATTCTTAAAGGCGATACTTTTTTCTGCTATTGTCGAGTCCTCATGACTCATTCACAGCGATAGGCGATCTGCTTGCAGCAGAAGTTCCACACGCGTGCTACCTTTCTCTTAAAATTTAATACATTGTATTGTATTAACTTCAGCCTCTGTTGCTACACATTCATAATTTGATTACAATATTTACTAATGAACTGAGGAAAAACATTTGAACATAAAACATTTGAAAATGTATCTTAACTGTTTATTTTTGTGATAAATTGCATTGCGAATGTATAATAGAAGCACATGGCAATTCCGAGATTGCATAAACAGTTGAGCGGTACAGTGCCCTATGGTATCTTGTTGACAGTATTCAAAGTGGTCAGCCTTTGTGTTTTCAAGTATTCAGAAGCGTTTCTTCATGCAATAGATAATGCATTCATCATTTACATTTTCACCACCCATTATTTTTCACTTCAATCATTTGTTTGTGGCATCAGTCATATATCAAATTCATCATCACCTTTTCGCCATCTTTTGGTGGAATGGTATTGATTTCATTTCTTAATCAAACTTATTGAATCCGTTTCTTAAAATGGATAACCTTACTCGGCGTAAGGTAGGTTTATGGAAAAAAAAGTTCAGTTTTAATAACTTATGGACTTCAACTTCCAATATGCCTTGCGTTCGCTATGACTATCAATAAAGCGCAAGCATTTTCTAAATTCTAACCGCACAATTTTCAAGGGTGCGGTTAGAATTTAGAAAACGTTTGCTTCTCTCATGGGCAATTATACGTCTCATACTCCAGAGTCGGTAAATTGTCTGATCTTTATGTTTCTGCAGAAAAGGGACAAACAAAAAATGTAGTGAATCCATTACCTTTACAAAAAAAATAATTTTCTGTGAAAAACGTTTTCTTCCTTTCCTTTCATTCCACAGTAATACAAGGCAGGGTATTGAATTGAATGATGTGTTTTCTTGGTGAATCTCTGTTTGCTAAAAATACTTTTATTTACTTTTCCATTCATTTCATATCAGACTGAGTCACAGTGAAGAGTGGCCATGTTTAGCTAGTACTCCGATATACGTGGCCAATGTCCAATACATATTATTACTATTGTTAATTACAATTCAAAGGCGACCAAGAAATGGTCCCCACAAAAACATGTTGACAAGTCCACTGTAATGCTTATAAATGTATTAAATGGTCCATAATTGGCAATAAAGTTATTTTTATACATTTAGCATTTTCAAATTAAAAATAATTTTTTTGATTCCACCAAGTTGTAGCTTTTTATGTCACCAGGCAACAAATAAATTTGCAGAATAACATTTAACATATCAACTGCAATTTTAGTCTTGATGTATTCAAAATTAGTGAAATTTGAATATTCAAATCATGATTTAATATTTGAATTTGAATGGTGTCTGTTGCTTAATGCTCATTGTATGTAATTACTCTACTTAAGACATTTTTTATTAATATGTTTTATCTATATCTTAACATGCCTTATATCATGCATAGTCCTTCAGTATTGTGATCTACTGGGCAAATAAATAAATAATAATAATACAAGAATTCTGCTTTTTGGCCCATCTCTACTTTCGCATTAAGATTAATTCCATTGTACAGCTGTTCCAAGTATTCCTTCCACATCATCACTTTATTCTTATGCTCAATTAAGAGTTCTCCATTCTAGTCCCTAATGGTATTGTTCCTTGAAGTGATTCCTCACCATCCTGTAGACAACTTCCCCAATTCCATGAGTGAGGTTGCTTTGTACATCTTTGGATAGATACTTCATCCACATTACTTTTAATACCAGTCCATATTCCATCAAATGCACATTAACCTTAAGCCAGTAAGAAAAATCATTACTTTTATTTGGTGAAGTGGTATTTATGCTGCTGGCCATGGAATAACCATGTTGAAAATGTCAACAATATCTACATCTACAGTGAGAAAAGTAACAGGAGATTCAACTTTATGTTTATGTAATTTGTCAAAAAAATTAGGAGACCTTACAACTTGAATGCACCTTGTATAAGAAGAGATAAAATGATAAAATAAGTCAAGGGATAAGGGGTGAGAGGTGGAAGTATACAAGAAGGGACAACTGAGAGTTATAGATGTGCAACATGACAAGGTGACCAGATTACAAGGAACGTGATGAACCAAGGAGAAAAGGAAAGAAACCTTTCCTTTTCTCCTATGTCCACAGTTAACATTGCTACTACCCATTAAAATGTTCCACTCACCTCCCCTCTGGCTTGATTGTGGTTCTCCCCAGTTCTCTGCCAACGCCCACCTCTCCGAACATAAACATTTTGAGAGGGGAATCCTCCACCAAAGAACATGTTAAATAGCTCTTCTGCAGTGATGTCAGCTGTAATTAGAGAGACAACTTATGAAGTCAGACTAAAGATACATTTAAGTGAAGAACAACATGAGAATCTGATGTGATTAAAAAAAAGGATTTTTAATTTTTAACATGCTTTCAGCTAACTTATTTTTCCTTATAACAAATTTACTCTTCTCGTACATCAATTTTCTTAGTACATACCAAGATTCGGAATTTCTCATACAATGGCAAAATATATATGGGCCTACATGTCTGTCCTTAAATACCATGGAATCCCCAGATATTCAATAAATTGAATCTCCTGGCCCCATTAAAATTTTTTTTGTGTTTCTAAAAAAGAATTTGATAGCATTCAAGGATTTGATTAATAAATGCAACCCTAGTTAATGTATACCTACCCATTGTGAAATTTAAGATTTTATTTATTATTTAATACTCTATATTATATTATTCTTGGCATGTGGTACACTGTGAAATCTTTTTTCTATAATTACATTTAAACCTTTCTGGATAGAGAATACAGCATCAATACGGCATCACTAGGATCTTGTATTATGGAAAATAATTCTAATACTAATGAAAATGAACTTATGTTTCTTTTGACTGCACTCTAAAGAATAGTTTTACAGCTTTAAAAATGTATTGTTTGATTAGTACAGTGGAACCGCGGTAGTACAAGTTTGGCCTATTGCGAGACCCCCGCCTTTAAGAGAGATTGCAGCGGCACTGTCAATTGGCCCTATGATTGCCATGTAAAAACATATGGTTTTTACGAGACCCTTTTGGTGTTGGCCCCCGCCATTGCAAGAGTTTCCATCACCGGCACACACCAAAAGTGGTCAACATCTGCCATAGCTTGCGATCTGTTAGCAATGCAATTAATATGAACTGTTACATATCAACTGCACGTTATAAATCACCATCCGATTAATTTATTGTTAATATTGGTGGAAATACTGCAGCATTAGCAGTTATGAATATGTATTTGATCTTCTTTTGTTTCCCGGGCAGTCAAGAGCACACTCGCACACCTGTGAGTTGAGAAAGGTTGAGAACATTTCCAAGATAGACACCATGGCCCAAAAACATCAAACATAAGGGTTCGGAAGGGAAAAACGGCAAGCTACTCAATTGTCTCTCCTAAATTTGTTTTCATATTTTCTTTCACTCTATATTTATCAATGTTTAACATTTTTGTGAGTTAATTTTATAATTTATGAGATTATTGATGTTAGCAGATTATTATTTGTTACATATACTTGTAACTGCTCGATGCAATGTAATGAACGCGGTGCCGAAGGAGTAGCGCTCTTAGTTTATTGACTTTCAATGCGTCTATATTACTTTCTATGTGTTGCATTATTGAGCAAATATATGAATTAATATTTAAGACATTTGCTGGTATAGGAGGGCTCTTCATTAGACCCATTTTTTCAGCACTTTGTATCATACTACCATTGTGCATAACACCCGACAAAATTACTCTAAGTAGATCGAGGGCCAAACAGAATCTTTAAAAAGAACTTATACGACTGTGATACAACCGCTATTTCAATAAAATTGTTATACATGGTAAAGCAGATTGTTTTTCGATGTGGACATTACATCAGATGAAAGAAAATGCCCTCCAAGGGAACACCCTTCCACCACTTCCACGGTCTCTTTTCGTCTGCTGAAACAAATGCGATACATTATTCCAAATGGATTCCGCAAAATGTGGCAAAGAACGTGAATATACTGATCATAAAAATTAAGACCAACCAAGGGAAAGTGGTAAGTCTAGTAATAAAGGCAATACAATTTTCATTTATCAGTTACGGTTTAAATTTTTGGTGAAACTATTCAAAATTATGGAATGAACATTAGAAAATGGAACGAGCATTAGAAAAGAGTAGCTTGGTCAGTTGTGCATTTGGGAAAATGGTCGGCAATTCAAGGCTTTTTGCATTTTTTGGAGCAGGTACGATAATTTTTTATCTAATGGTTAGGTGGTAAATTAAGTAGGGAATTACTGCAAAAACTTTCCCCTTCCTTCGGGATTTGTGCTCAAGACTCTCCGGATGGAAATACTTCCACCACCACACCAACCCAATTCCTATAAAATTGTTGATAATAGGTTTCATGGCAATTATTTACACCAACGGTAAGACGATACTTCACTATAGCAAAGGTTTTCTTGGGCACCGTGAGGTCTCGTTTTAAAGAGGTTGCACTGTATGTAATAAGGAAAGGGAACTTTATATTAGAAGTAATAAGCTATAGTTATTGCATCAATAAATCTTGACCCAGGAAAATATTATCCATATAAATGGTGGGAAGATGATTTTTTACGTTCCATTGTATCAGGCTCAACTAGGCATAAGTTGAATTTCGTAAATGAAATACTAACTTTGTTTCCTTCCACAGATTTATTTTCTTGGTATGACATGTTTCGACACATTGGTACCAGGGCACCTGATGATGACACCAATGCGTCGAAACATGTCGCACCAAGAAAATCTGTCGAAGGAAACAAATTTAGTATTTCATTTAAGATTATTTTTTGTTTAATAAATTTACTTTTTTATGTATATATTAAAAACCTAGGTTTAGAGAAAGAATGAATTTTAGATTCCAGTATCTGATACTTCGGATCCGAAACCAAGATAAGGATCTGAAACACAGGCAAGGATCCAGTACCAGAACCGAGAAAAAACCTGGATCCGTCCATCACTACCAGACATTATGAAGTTTTTAAAATACATTAACTGAACTGGTGGATGATAACTGGGGATCATTCATCAGAACATCGGGCTGCATTGATTCAACAGTTTTACTACACGTACTACAAAACTTATTGAAACTTGTTTTATCACGTGAAAACCACATTGAATAAAAAAATTATTTTGTTTTGAAAATTTTGAAGCTAGATAACTGCTTGTGCTGGCTGACCAGTGAGGTAGATCAATATTTTCGCCAGCATTCTAGATGGCATCATTAGGTCCGCTTAGCAACGCTTAGGGTGTGTACACATTAAACATTTCAGAACACTATGCCATTTTCAAGTTTAAACAATACACTTTAAAATAGCATTGTGTGCCGAAATGAATAGTAAGTGTATCATATATTTAATTTTAAAAGGTGGACAATTATGACATCTTATTTTCATTTTACATCATCATTATATACCACGGAATCTCGCCTGAAATGGTTAATTCCTCCTAAGAACTGTACACTGGACAGGCAAAATTGGGAAAATTCTAATGGATCCAATAGAAAAAATAATAAGCATGAAGCCTTTACAAGTCATTCACCTTCAAATCCTCGAGTATAATTGTATTCATGAAATCCACCCCGTCCGTGGCCATGTCGTCCCTGCTGTTGAAGTCGCTCTTCCTCAGATCCATACAGGTCATACTGTTTTCGTTTTGTAGGATCAGTTAAAGTTGCCACAGCATTCCCAATTGCTGAAAGCAATTTAGAATATAAGCACAAAATAATTTACTTCCTTGATGAATCACTACCACAGAAAATACTGACAGAAAAAACCAAAAATCTGAGCACAAAATAATGTACTTCCTTGATGAATCACTACCACTGAAAATACTGACAGAAAAACCCAAAAATCTGAGGTAACTTTTCCGAAGAGCAAGCAATGCCACAAGGTTGCAAAGAGAATGAAATATAAGAAGGGTATGAAATTATCAAGGAAAATGAAAACAATTTAAAATCACCATAATGATTGGTTTATTTTAATTTACTTGGTGAGAGAGATGAACCTGATTTTTCATAGACACCCTTGAGAGAATACCTATAAGAGGACTTTAACATGCTCCTTACCTGGCAACGGCAGACAAATTCACATGAATAATTATTATCATTATGTGCAACTCATCATTCAGAACATAATTATTAAATGATTCCATTTTTTTCTGGGGCCATTCTCTTATTTCAATAAAAACTAAGGCAATGACTGTATTAGCATAATTCAAAATCATGGAATACATTAAGTCCCATGGTAACTAAGAATTAAAAAAAAAACCTTTGAAGGCCTCCGCTGCCCCTGGTGTTTTGTTTTTATCTGGATGTAGTTGGAGTGCTAATTTTTTGTATGCTTTTTTAATGTCACTATCAGTTGCCTCCTTATCAACTCCCAAAACTTCATAATAGTCTTTGCATTTCTTTATCCTGAGAAATAAAATGGCCTAATTAATCAAAATGAAAGATGCACCACTGGATGTTCCACTGTGATGCAACAAGTAATAAGACTTTAGTTACAATATAGCTACATGAAAGAGAGTTAACGCATTAATATACACTTTTTAGCAAACCAAAACCATCACTATGGCAGGTAAGTAGCAAAAACAAGAGTATACTATTGAAAGAAAACCAAAAGTAAGACATTGTCATGCACAGGCCAATCTCAATCATTACCTCTGAACAGCTTCTACGTGTTCCTTAGGGTATTCCATTTCGGTGTCTGAAGTTTTAGTTTCTTCCTTCCGGGTAGCTACACAACAAAAGACTGATTAATTCACCTATTCAAACACTTTATCCAGTAACCTAAGCTTACAACAGCTATATAATAATTTCCAAAGCTTTAGCATTTGAAATGGTAACTCTACCGGTCCTTCTTTTCCTTGGAGCATCTTCAGGCTCTGAACACTTCTGATGAGAGCTGTTTTTCGATAAATGATCCAGGAGATCTGCAAACAACAACAAACATGATTTAACACAATAGCTAGTCCGTTCAAATCACAAAATCACACACTATTCATATTGGCAAAAAAATAAATGTGATGTGTTTTAAATGACCTGAGCAATAGTTAAGAGTTCTTTCGTAATGAGAATAGGGCAATGAATTACAAGCAGAAAACTTATCAAGCAATACCTTTGGCTTTCTGGGTAGGATATAATTTTTCAGCTTTCAGCAAAAACCGTTCAGCTTTGTCATGCCGGCCCTCAAGAATAAAACGCTCTGCTAATTCAATGCAACGTTCTGCCTCATCCTTGTTTCCTTCCATCATAAAATCATAATTTAATGAAGGAGTGCCTGAGAATTGACAATTATGACGTCAGAGAATGAACTATAGACATCTTCTGTGAGAAAACAGTAGTAATGTAGATAACATTAGAGCAACGGAATTCGCTGTGTCCGTGTTATCTCCCATCCCACGTCCCATCCGCTGAATGTTGACATCCGTGGTACATCCAAACGATTCATAATGTTTTTTAAAGTTAATCGTCTAACTATTTTTCATACGGCATCACAGTTTTACAGTCCTTCCACTCCTAAGTTAGAACCTTACTCCTATAATATATTGCGTAGAATTTCTTCGTATGTCGAGCAAATTAGACGTGGCCAAGCCTTAAAAGCCAGCGAGAGTATACCTGATAAATACTATGAAAACGGCGATTTTGTGCTGCTGTTAGATAAACCACGAAAGGTTCTGGTGCACAAGGAAGGAAGAGAAAATGAGCTTAAGCAGTTCCGTTTAAGTCGCTTGAAGTATCAAGGTATAGCGAGTAAACAAGTTAGTTGTTGATATGATTAGTATCAAATGATGTGAACGTTTTACTTGCCCTTGTAGTTGTTTCCACATTTGGTATCAACGTGAAAGACGATTCCGTATTTTTGGGATTCGACTCCGATTCGGTATGCCAGTTCGCTCTTGAAATTCCTGGAGATGAGAGTTTGATGGAGAGAATAAGTGATTCCAGGGGGCGTTTTCTTGGAGTCCGGAAATCGTTATTTTTGCTCTCTAATACCGAGTCCTCCTTAGCCTCAAAGGTAAATGTCCCCATTAGTTTGAGAGGTGATTCTCTTTTATGGGCATTTAGTGATTGATTTCGCTCCAATGCATTCAGACTCTAAAGTGCCATATTCTGGAGTCACTACATTATTGATATCAGTTTTAACGATAGTGTTCTCATATTTCAGGCGTGTTCACTGTTGTCGTGGCATAAAAAGAAAGCATATTGCTCTAATTGTGGGAATTTACTTATTAATGTTGGGTCTACCGGTACAAAACTCTGCAAATCAGACCCCTGTGTCAGTCTAAAGATGAGCGAACGACACCACCCTCCTATAAATCCTGTTGGCATTTCCATAGTATCGGATGAGTCACACTCTAAGGTTCTTTTAGTCAGACAACCTGCTCACCTTCCAGGCATGTTCACTTGTATTGCTGGCTTCATTGAAGTAGGTTAGTATGATTATGATCTTTTTGTGCAGCTGTATTTTCCCTTACATACGTCAAATGTGAACTTCTAAATCAAAACAGTGTCGTTGCTCCACGTTAAATGCTGTCTGTTTTCTACTGTTCAACTACCTATTCCATTTGGCATCAAATTTATGAAAGAGCATATATTCATAAGCCATTACAATGGGTAATCATAACAGTTAATTGCAAGCTCTAGTTGTTTTTCTTTGCTCTCTACATCATGACACTGCAGTGAAGTCCATGAACTCTACACCTGTCTTGATTGATGTCCATCAACCCCTTATTTTTCTTCTACATCATCAATGCCATGCAATATATCATGAAATTTTATTTTGCTAAAGAAATGGGAAATATTTAGACAAGAACTAATTTATTTTGTATTTTAATTACCTCAGGAGCAAAATAATATCCCATGAATAAAAGCATAGAGTAGAAATAATATTTTTCCTTTTTCATCTACTCCTTAATCACCCAAAAGTGGCAATGTTCACATTATTCTCTGATAGTGCATGCTTTATCTTATGTAAGAAATGTAGTCGAGACCTAAAATATGCTGCCTTTAGAGTGCAATAGCATGAACAAATTTTTTGTCCCAAAAAATCTGAACACTTCATTAGTAGATCCACCAATTTGCTATGGCAAGGATCATGAATTGAGTCCCAAGGAGAAGCCCAAGCAAGAAAAGGAGATTTACTTTCATGAATTTAAATATAAAATACTGTTGGGAACTTGACCACTTGATGACATGGGCCATTGAAACTAGCTGATTCCAATCAAGGTGCGTAGTCATTGGAGAGGGGGTGGGAATAACACTAATGAGCGTAGGAAGAAAAAGACAATAATTATGACTTCATATATATCATGACTTGCTTGTTTTCTTTCATTCCGTAGAGTCCTTCATGATTTCAACACTCAAAGTCCTTATCAAGATCTTGATTAACAAGTTATAATTTGTGACGCAGTTCCATGAAGATGAACCGGAAACTTTAAAATGTGGGAGAGGAAGACTTTCTCATGCTGTTGGGGTTGTTTTTAGTTGAAGTAGTAGATCCTGAATTACCAGACCCAGAGATAAGGACTTTTGGAGATGAAATGGAATTAGGCTGTAAGAATCTATCTCCTCAGTTCCCTTGTTTAGGGGATACTGGGAAAGGATATTTATGGGATTATTTTTTAGATGCAGGGATGAGGCTGGTGGAATTCATAAACTAAGTTTTGATTCTTATACCATCATCATCATCATTGGTCATCAATCCTCAGATTGGTTTGACGCAGCTCTCCCCTGAGTCCTTCTATCAGCTAATCTCTTCATATTTACGAATTTCCTTTCTTTCACATCCTTCATCACTTGTTCCATATATCTCACATGAGGCCTTCCTTTGCCAGTCTTCCCTTCCACTTGTCCCTCGATGATTGTCTTCATCAGGCCATCATGTGACATGATGTTCCATCTTCTTCTCAGGGTATTCAGAAGACTTCTCTTTTCTCCCACTCTTCTTAGGACTTCCTCATTACTTACTCGGTCGATCCATTTAATCGTCATCATTCTTCTGTAGCACCACATTTCGAATGCTTCCACCCTTTTCTTTTCCCTGCTGTCATTGTCCATGTTTCACTGCCATAGAGGAACACGCCTCAGATGTAAGTTCTAATGAATTGTTTCCTTGCTTCTATGCTTGTATTTCCAGCTGTAAGTAGATTCTTCTTTTGATGGAATGCCCTCTTCGCCTGGGCTATTCTGCTCACTATTTCTTTCTTGCTTCGCCTGTCATTGGTTACTCTGCTTCCAAGGTAACAAAACTCTTTCACCTCTTCCAGTTTTTGTTTTCCTAGTTAAACGGTTGGCATTGGTTTTGGCATCTTCTCTCTTACTGCACACCAGTATCTTAGTCTTCTTCTTATTGAACTTCAGCTGATATCTGGTCATTGTCCTTTCCATGGTTATCAGCATTTTATTCAGATCCCTCGCTGTCTCTGCCATGAGTGTTATGTCATCAATGAACCGCAGCATGCTAATTTTTTCTCCATGGATGTTCACTCCAGAACACTTTTCCTTGATTTCATTGATGGCTCTCTTGATGTAAACATTAAAAATTACGGAAGACAATGCACAGCCTTGTCTCACTCCTTTCTTTATTCTTGCTTCTTCATTGCTGGGTCCAGATTTAATCACAGCTACTTGGTTTTTATAGGGACTGTGGATAATTCTTTGGTCATTGTAGGACACTCCAATTCCTTGGGGATCGGGTTGGTGTGGTGGCTAGAGTACTGGCCTCCCATCCCGAGGGTCCGGGTTCGATTCCCGGCAGTGGCGGATTTTTCAGTGGAAAACCGGTCCCCACTTGAGTGCCTAGTGGAGGGCATTTCAAGTACAGTACTCCGTCCGTCGGATGGGACGTTAAGCCGTGGTCCCCTTGGCGCCTTTCGTTAAGAGTAGGCTAATGCCGACGCCGGGTTTCTCTCCACCCTTCCTCCGTTCCCTAAAAACTCCTACCATTACCCAATTACCCACCTGTCCTATATGGCGCAAATGACCTCAGCTGTCGGTCGCCTCCCCCAAATAACCAACCAACCATCCAATTCCTTTCAAAATTCCAAGCTTTCCATTCCAGCTGTCGGTCGCCTCCCCCAAATAACCAACCAACCATCCAATTCCTTTCAAAATTCCAAGCATTGAATTCCAATCCACATTGTCAAAAGCTTCTCTAAATCCACAAATGCAAAGAACATCAGTTTTTCCTTCTCCATTCTCTTCTCTATGAGCAGCCTAAGGGCCAATATTGCTTCTCTGGTTCCCTTACTTTTCCTGAATCCAAATTGATCTTCATCCAGGAACTTCTCAGCTTTTCATTCAATTCTTCTGTAAATGATCCTTGTCAATATCTTTGATGCATGTGTCATCAGGCCAATGGTCCTAAAATTTTCGCATTTCTCCGCTCACTTCTTTTTGGGAATAGGAATGATGATGTTTTTCTCGACGTCCCTGGGTATTTCTCCTGTTGAGTACATGTCACAGATGGTTTTTTAAAGATGAGTTAATGTCTTCTCTCCCACATTCTGAATTAGTTCTGAAGAAACCTTATTCATCCTAAGGTCCCTTACTGCAGCATCAAATTCCAATTTTAATATTGATGATCCAATATCATCCTTTTCAACTTCGCTTTCCTCTTCAATCACTTTCGTGCTGAGATTGTTTCCGTTTAATAACTATTCCAGATATTCTTTCCATCTCTTCACTTTGTCTTCATTTTCAATCAGAAGTTCTCCATTCTTGTCCCTTATGGCATTGCACCTTGTGCTCCGTTCTTTGAAGTGGTTTCTCACAATCCTATAGGCAGCTTCTGCCTTTCCAAGTGCAAGGTTGTTTTGTACATCTTCGCATAGGTTTTTCATCCACATTTCTCTACCTTTCCTGGCTTTGCAATTTATTTCATTCCTTAATCTTTTGTACCAAAGCTGCCCTTCTTCAATTTTCACATTCATGTACTTTCTTCTTTCTTCAATCAGGTCTAAGACTCATTCCGTGATCCATGGCTTCTTCTTGGCAACTTTTCTTCTTCCAAGAGCTTCCTTTATGGCCTCCTGTAGTCTACATTTAATGTTTTCCCAACACTCTTCCACTGATTTGTCATTCAGGTCATCTCCTATGTTTTTTTCCACTGCTATTTGAAATGCCTGCTGAGGTTGAGCTTCCTTCAGCTTTTCTACTTGCCTTGTGTTCTTCACAGTCTTCTTCAATTTCTTGAATTTTAGATGGTATTTCATCATCACTAATTTATAGTCACTGTTGATGTCTGCCCCAGGGTAGCTTTTGCAGTCCTTACCTGGTTCCTAAATCTCTGCTTCACTAAAATGTAGTCTATTGTAGAATGTAGAAATCTTCTTCTGTCTCCTCGCCACGATCTCTTTGGTCTCGATCTTAACCATTATTATCCTTTTATTGTACTGCAGGAAGCTCTTCACACGCATTCCGATGCTCTTCCTTAGCATTATGCCTACTCCCGCATTACCATTTAGAGATCCTGTGTGTATGATCCTGTAGCTTTCGCTCCAGAAGTCTCCTTCTTTGGGCCACTTCATTTCGCTGATTCCTAATACATCAATGTCCATTCTCCACATTTCCACCTTTAGGTTCTCCAGTCTTCCACAGGTCCGAAGTGATCGCACGTTCCATGTTCCTACCCTAAAATGATTATCACACTTGAATAATGAACTCTCTCGTGTAGTCCCCGCCCAGAGATCCGAATGGGGACTATTTTCTTATATCAAAGATGCGAAAAGCAAATGTCTGGGAGAATATTGGTCGAAATGTATTTTCTCACATTGCAAAATTAATGCATAGAGTTTTTTATGGAAAACAGTTGGGCCATAGATTGCCTAGGGCGGGAGTGGCGAATGTATGGCACGCGTGCCCAAAGTGGCACACGGAGCAATGATTTCAGCACGAGGAGCTGGGAGGGTGCTCAATCGATACCTCTATCTCACTCGATGGGTAGGCACATGAGTCGAGCAAGTATACTCTTATTTCAGAAACTTTGGCACTCAATCGCCAAATGGTTCGCCTCCCCTGGCCTAGGGAATTTTAGAAGAGAGAACATGTGACCTAGTGGAAGTAATTGTAAGAAAATGAGGAAATGCTTGAAAACCTTAGTTTGCTTAGTCCTTTTACTGCCAGTAGACTGATCTATCTTCCCTCCCAGGTTGTACAAAACTCAACTGTCTTTTTTTTACACTTTGCTAGTTTTTATAATGATCGGTATCTGCCTCAAATATTGTATTAATTCTATTATTTACCAAACTCAAAATGCAATGAGGCAAAAGAATTTTCAAGTTTTGTCACTTCTTCAAGGGAATGAATATCTGCTGCCATGTTTCTCTGTATTTATATCATTCTCAGTGCTTAGGTATTGGGGGGGAGGGTAAATGACATACTTTTTATGATGATTGGTCCCATGTTGGCTGTTACTAGAGATGAGGCAAAATCCAAAAATTCTTTTGCCTCGTGATGAGCCACAGAAGCTATAAAAGTATATTGTTATCATTTAGATAAATTTGAAGTTCAGTCATTAAAATTACATAAGTTCTTTAAGTAGCATGAAATTCATAGAGTCGTACAAACTTCATGTAAGAATTGCACAGTCTGCAGACCTTCATACAGCTGGCTGTAAAACTGTTGATGAAAAGAAAGACTTTGATACTTATTCAACTTCGGTAGGGTGTAGTGACTAAACTGAAGTAAATGCAAGTACTGGTAAATTGAAAATAAAGATAAATGCATTAATAAGCATTTCATTATAAACCTCTGCCTCTTTGAGCCTATGAGAGTAAGGGTAATCAAAATTGATAGTTTTAGACCAAGTAGTGAGGGAGGGTGGTCCACTTTCACCTGTGCTTTTTGATTTGTACTTGGGTTAAATAATTAAGAGCATATGAGTGGCCAGAAATTTGTACAGTGGAATTTGGGAAACAAACAAAGTCAGTAAGTTTTTTTAGATGGCCAATGTTTATTTGCCAGTTAGCTGTAAAAAGAAGTTCATTGGAGGTACAGTGTGAAAGGTTTTGGACAAATCTAAGCGTGATAAGATAATGATGATTAGATTCTTAAAAATTGGATCGGTTGGGATGAAGCAAAAACTCCTCTCCTCCTCAACCTCCTCTCTCCCATGCTGATCATGGGAAAAACTCTTGATTCTATCAAAAGATGATGTTAAAAATATGAACACTTTCTTGCACCAAAAGAAGGCCATTGTCCATGCTACAGTTCAGGGAAAAGAATCTGGGGCCTGATCACAGATCATTATAACACAAGCATTCACAGTTGGGGTTAGGTGGAAGAAGAGACTATGTAGTCTCAATCTTACCCTAAATAAAGACTATATCATTATTATGGTTCTAATTTAATTGCATCAAGGAACAGGAAGTCATGATTGCCTTTATTCAATTTTATCTAGTCCTTCGTATCACTGAACTCAATTAAAATGAAAACTTTCTTTGTAGCTGCACAGGAAAATTTTCTGTTTAAAATCTAAAGCAGTCATGGCTCTAAATGTATGTGTGGAAATTAAAGAAATATTCTAATTTTCACTGCATGCTTAGGCTGTGATCTTTCCTGCATAGTGGCTATCCATCATGCAAACATCTCCTTAGCTGCTTTGTTTCAGACCTCTGAGCTTGTAACTTTCTTTTTAACATGATGGCAGCTAGTTAAAATGATTGATTAAACATTTTAACTAATTTTAGGTAGTTTAAACATCCTTTCCCACTACCCACTGGTAGTTGCACTGAAGGCTCTACTTCCACCACCACCACCCCTCGCCTCCATCATCCTCATTCCTGACCATTGACTAATCCTCCCTCCCCCACCCAACCACCTTCTTTTCCAACTTCCCCCCCACACCTATACTAGCAGAAAACCTCTCACCTCACCCCCCACAAACCTATACTGTAAATTATAAGTGACAACATTTCTGTAAATTGTACCTGATGATGACTTTAATCGTCGAAACCATGGTAGTAGTAGTGTGAGATAAATAATTGTGGAATTACAAAGTGTATTCCATCATTCATAATACATCTACTGATCTAATTCATTATCTACTTATCTATTCATAATACATCTATCTTCATCCCATGTTTTTCACATTGTTCTTGCAATGCATTCAAGCCCCCTCCACATATATTCTCTGAGCAAGCCCATACAATCTCTCCCTTCCCCCTCTTCCTAGGTTATTTAGTTCAGTTGGGATATTATCTATCCCCACCACTTCACCTGTCTTCATTTCTCGTTCCTTTTTTTATCTCACTATCTTCCTACCTCTCTATCCACTATTGCAGTATCCACTATTCCAGTATCCACCTCATTCTCATATACGTGCATTTCCACTTCTATAACCAAGTTCTTGACTTATTATTGCTATTTAAAGTTCCTTGACATATTCCTTCCACCAATGCTGAATCTCCTCTGATTTCATTGCTAAATTTCCCCTTCTCTCTTTGATGCATGGGACACTTTTCTATTTCTTCATGCCTGACAGTATTCTAACCTTTTAGTACAGACTACATATTTCACCTTCTTTCTAGAGCCTCTCCACCTCCTCACATTGCCATCTCCACCTCTTTTCTCTCTTTCTCTTTGTTCCTCTCCTAAGTTTGTGTATCTTTTTATAATGCCACCTGCCAAGCACTGTTTGTATGTTTCCATTTTCTTCTTTCCTTAAATCTTGCCATCATTTCTGCTGTTACCCATTGTTTCTTGATTCTCCTCTCTTGATTCTACTGTTCCCATTTTTTTCTCTGCTGCCCTTCTTATACCTGACTTTATTATTTCCGACCCTCCATCTACTGTTCCTCTTCCTTCATGCATCTGTCCACCTGCGTCTATTATTCTCTTCTCTCCGTTCCTATCAGTGCTCCTACATCCCAACTTTTTTATTCTCCTTTCTACTTTCAACATTTTTATTCTCATCTCACGTTTCAGTACCACCAAATCAGTTTGGAGTATATACCTGGGAAACTATGCAAATGTTTACTCGGAACCGAAATTGCATTATGTACAAGAAATTGTTAGATGGGAATGAAAAAAGAATTTTAGTGAAAAAATTAATCTTCTAACCACAACCATTCATAAATCTCATTCACACAACTCAAAAATTAAAATAAGCAAAAGGTGACGCCCACCAGAAAAGCTGTTTTGATAACATTGACGTCACTTTCCTCCCGTCCTTGATTGCTTTTCGAGGAAAAGAAGGGAGTGGAGGGGGGTTCTCGGAAGGTCTGCTCTCACAGATGTTGTCACAACTGCTCCAATTGGCAGAGTCTGCTGTGCTCCCCCCATTGCGATAGGGCAAAGTAGCTTCACGTGCTCAGTTGTGATTGGACGAAGTTGATATACGTCAGAGGTTGCACCACGCCCACTTTTCCAAAAGGGTTAAAAACATCAGTTTTTCCCCGCTTATAACTCGAGAAATAATTGACAGATCAAAAAACGGAAAAATACGGGTCTTTTTATTTTACAAACTCTATCAGAATTGGCAATTTAAAAAAATATGGTAAACGACCCCATTCTTAATGCTGTTCCTTAGTCTTTGCATAACCATTATGTAATCTAGTTGATATTTTCCCATGTCCCCTGGCATTTTTCCATGTGTACCTATGCCTAGGGTAGTGTTTAAACCACATGATCATAATCACAAGTTATTCCTCCTACAGAACTCCAGTGCGTTTTCGCCGAGGTCAATTCTTACTCCCCTACTTCACTTCCGTCTCCTCCTTCCCCTACTACAGTGTTCTAGTCTCCCATAACTATTAGTTTCTTCCTGCCTGTAACTTCCAATTACTTCTTCCAACTGGTGTATATACTTCCTCCTCTTCATTTTCCCCTGTTAGCATGTAAACCTGTACTAGGCCTCCATTGTCATCATCACTTTGATTTCAGTAACCAGTATTCTACCTCTCACATGTTCCACATTAATTACTTTGTCCCTAATTTTGCATTCAATACAACTGCTACTCCCCATTGACGTGACACCATCACTTGAAAGTTCCCAATTGTGTCAGATGCCATCTCTCAGCTGCGTCATTGAGGAACAGATGCGGCAAATATGGTCTGTGGACTGCCTTTCGTCAGGCTCCTTCGATCTTTCTGGCATGGGTGACCTTAGCACGAGCAACATTAATTGCTCTTGCCAGTGCAGCTCTAGAGGTCACAGGAACACTCAAGCCCTAATCCCACCACGACAAGGCATAGTCCATGAGGAAGGGAGGTGTTGGTTATGCAATAAAAATCATGTATAATTGTGTAAATTATAGTAATATTTAATTGCTCAGTAAGTTAGAGGGCTCGGAAGTCAACAACAATGGACATAGCAAACAAAAAAAATCAAAAACAGGTAAACAAATATAATTTAATATGGACAAACCAGTACTAGTTAAGGTATATAAGGGAATCCACTTCACATTCACAATGCAGGTACAGACATAATACTGTAGTATCTAGTACAAAGAAGGCTCATAAAGTTGCAGACCATCATCAATGAACACTTAACTCTGTAATAAACTTTAGCAAATAAGTTATGAAGATCTAACATGGTGTCCCCGGTCTCAGTGAAACTAATAAGGTTTTACTTACTTTCATGGTATTCAATGGAGTCAAGAGGTTGTTTTCAAGATTTTTTACTAAACCACTCCCATTCTCTATAAGTTAATTATCTATTTTGAGTTGAAGCTGTGTTATCAGTACTTTGAGATATTTAAAAAAATAATGATGATGATTTTCATTATGAAGATAATAGAAGGAGGAGTTAAAAAATTTTGCATGAAACAGTCCATGATATGTGTATGCATACTGGTTAGAGGGTATAAAGTCTTTATTATTGTATTTCAAGAGTTGCAAACATTTTTTTGTTTAATTATTGTAAAGCTCTAACATGAAGCCCTTTCTCTAACTAGGCTGATATCACAAGTTAAAGACCTGGAAATTCTGAGTTCTGAATGGAATTATCATTAAAGTGAAGGTCCCTATTATGTCATACTAGCTACAATGCAACAAAATTAAAGTTCCTTGAAAATAAAATTAGTGAAGTTACTTCACTTGTAAGATATCCTGACCATTCATGAGTATAAATATGTTGTATTTCATTATATTTTAACGCAACCCTCAATACATAACTTAAGTATAGGTAAGTTTCCTCACAATGTCTTGTATAAAGATTGAGGAAGGTCAATTTCTGAGAATTTTAGTTTTATAAATTCATATCAATTTATAAATCTTCTCTACAGGAGAAAGTGCCGAAGATAATGTAAGGAGGGAAGTCGCTGAGGAAGTTGGCCTAGACGTGATCAAAACTGAATACGTGGCATCACAACATTGGGCTTTTCCAGCAAGCAGATTAATGTTAGGTTATCATGCCACAGTAAAAAGTGCTGGAGACAAGGTAAAATTTTCAGCATTCCATCTCTCACAAATTCCCTATCTGACATGAAAAGGTCTTAATGAGGCATCAATTCCCTGAGAAAGCCATGTCTGGAGACTCCACATAATAGAAAATCAATTACCATATTTTCGGGCTTAAACGATGCAGTTTTTTTACCGAAGAAATTAACAGAAAGTCAACTTGTGTCATATTTGGTCTTATTCTGTCTGTCTGATGTGCGCAGCCTATACTAGGGTGTATTTCATATTTTTAATGCATCTTATCAGCTTTAATACACAGTATGTCCAACATCAGTCATACAGCAAGGGTGTAAGGTTGGGGAGTGAAGCAAGGTCTCCCCAGCTTTGTGATGTATACATGGAGGAAATGGTTTGAGAAGGGATTGAATCTGGAATGAATGTAAGAGGAAAACTGATCAAGTTGCTTATAGTTGTTAATGAATCATAAATCTAACAATAATATAAGTCTGTCCTCAAAAAGATTATTGCATTTGTGGACACGAGTTGATTGATGAAAAAATCTTAAGAAAAGAAAACATACAGTAGCAGAAAAAAATAGGAATGATGAATCGAGAGATTTAAGAAACCATTCATTGATGAGGTAATTACCCTGGTGAAAATATCCTGGGCAGGAAGTGTGCAATACCGTGCAGGAAGCGTGCAATACCGTGCAGGAAGCGTGCAATACCGTGCAGGAAGTGTGCAATACCGTGTAGGAAGCGTGCAATACTGTGCAGGAAGCGTGCGCACGCTTCATGCACAATAACTGCACATTACATGCACACTTCCTGCTCGTTCAAATGTCCAAATTCACGTTTCCCGCACACTTCCTGCACATTCAAATATCCGAATTCACGCTTCCCACACACCTCCTGCACACTTCCCTCACATTCCCTGCACGCTTCCTGCACAGGATATTTTCACCAGGGTAAAAAAATGCTAGATACAAGGTAATGAAAGGGTGATGATGAAAGAGAAAGGTGAAATTTTGTCCTGAGACATAAATAGCAAATCCAGTTCAATAGTGGAGAGAATGTATAGAGACTTTTGAGAGATTTCAGAAAGAGAGAATGGTTCAGAAACCTATTCCTGAGGGAAAAGAATGTGGAGAAGAATTGAGGATGCTAGCTTGATGAGAGGGAGATAAATGAGGAAGGGTTGAATATGGCAGGAAGTTTGCCATGGGTTTGAATTCCCTCTGCAGTATCTCCCATTTTGGTCACCCTCCACAACATAGACCTACGCAGGAGAAACTCCAGAATAAGTTCAAATACAGCATTTCACTGTGGGAGCCTTCACAATGAGTTGGCCATGAAATTTGAAATCAGCAATAAAATTGAATGGAGTACATTTTCAGAGGCAACAGAGAAATTAAAGAATTGAAGAGGATTATGGATGGAAAATGTCTAAGTATGCATGGAAGAGAGAGGAAAAGTAGGAATTCTGGTAACAAACAGTCAGGTAAAGGATATAAAGATTTAATGAAGAAAATGTGCCAAGGCCTCAATCGTAAATCATCTCTGAGTTCAATTAGAGCTGCCTATGCTAAATTTGGAGTTTCATATTAGATAACATTTCTGAGAACTTATGTTTTTATTAAGTTCTAAATGTGGGCAAATCAATCAAATGTCATTTTATTTATGTCATCATACTTCTATTTGTAAATTAAAGTGTCAATCTTAGAACTTTAAAATTATACCTAATTGTAATTAATTTTAACAAACCTATTAAATGATTTGATGGTAACCTGTGGCTTTCGATTGGGAAACATAAAATGCTAAAGAATAATTACATTTGTAGATGTTAGTGATGGAAATGTGATTTAAGTGGCAGTAAAATACTTACTTATAATTATTGTAACATATCCATACATGATATGACATGCCTTGACAGAGCATAGTTGGATAGGAGCAAAGAGAAAAAACATGACAAACCTATAAATATTTAGGGGATTCAGCCAATTTTCAAATCACAATATACACCTCTACTAGTAATCACCTCAAAGGCGAATTAATTATTTGAAAATTAGCTATGCAATTTTGTGTTATTTTGTTTTTTTCTCAGTACCTATCCTGATATGCTATTTTTTAAGGCCACTTGTTCATCATGGCTGCTTCCTTCATGAAAACTGTCTATAATTTGTAATACTTTGAGAAAAGCTTTATATCCATTCAGCAGAGTGTTTATATAATACTTGGGTTGAATTTGTGAATGTGTAGGTATTGAGGCTACACTTCATTCGTTGCAAATGAAAAAATTGTGATGGATACATTTTTCTTTCAGATATCTATTGACACTCAGGAGTTGGAAGCTGCAGGTTGGTTTACTCCTCAGCAATTAAGGGAGTCATTGAAGAGAGTCAGTAAAATGGCCGACAAGGAGTCATCCTTGCTCTCTAGCTCTGAAAACATCTCTTCATTTCGTTGGGTTCCACCCAAAGGGGCATTGGCCAATACCCTTATCAGCTGGTGGCTAAACAAATATCACTCATAGGCTGGAGATGGTCGATGACTGATGCACAAGGATGCAATTTTATTGATATATATTGTATCCAAGCTCAATTTTCTTTTTTTTTTGTCAGTAAAGGGTATTTTTATGCTTGTTAGGAATAACATTTTGTTGTTGATCATCACAAAGGTTTATTTTTGTAAAATTATGTTTTCTAATCCCATTTTTGTTTTCAAAATGTTATATTCGTGTCATGTTGTTGTCTACATATTGGACATACATCATGGTCCCTCAGCCACTCTCTAATGCACTGGAAATATAAAAAAAACAGGAAATTAGTTTAATATAAATGCTCTATTATGATTATTTATTTTAGCATAATCAGTTTAAGAGATCTATTCAAGTCTATAGCTTAATATGTGTGTGTATTAGAAACCAGCTCTTTGCATTTACCTGTTATCAAAGAAGTCTATGTTATATTATTTGCAGTCATTAGATTTTCATTTTTAATAGATCAGAGCTACGTTTTAATAATGATCTCTCATTATTGGGGCTATGATGTTGCTTGAATATGCATAAAGGTATAGTTTTGGGAAACTAAAAATTAACAAGTGTTTGAAAAAGTAGTGTTACTCATGAGATATTTTTTTAATAAAAAGTCATTTTA
The DNA here is from genome assembly GCA_933228895.1 of Platycnemis pennipes. Lineage (NCBI taxonomy): Eukaryota > Metazoa > Arthropoda > Insecta > Odonata > Platycnemididae > Platycnemis > Platycnemis pennipes. Next base: position 60,719,491 of record OW121854.1, read on the forward strand.
TGTAAATATAGGACACTGTCCAATAGCATATAAAAATGAATGATAGTTACCAAAAGGTCACCTATCTTTTTTTAATTGGATTAATGTCAAAAATGTTACTTGACGCTCAATGTATATATGTATACTTGGTGATTATTATTTGACCATTGAATTACTGTGATTATAGGAAGTAGTTATTGTGAAGAATGCAGAGAACTGTGGAGTAAATACAACAAAGGTTTATGTCAGCAATTTCAATTTTCGAGTCTTCCTGAAGTTAATCGTACAGATTTACCACCACTTTGTCTCATTACATATGGTCATGCCAAATCTGAAAGATACAATTGGTTCTGGGAGGGAAAATGCATAATGTGTGTAATATCATCTATAATTAATAGACAGCCTCCAGCAATTTTCATATCTTGATAGCTACTCTGCTTTGAAAAGGAGTTGCTTGAAGGCATAGCATTACTTAACGGTACTTGCCACAATTACTGGCCATCATAGCTGAAATTTTCATGAAGTACAATCTTTTGTTTTTAGAAGATGGTATTAATTTGAGGGACGTGAGTGACAACGAGGTCATTTGCACTATTTAGGATAGGTAGGTCATTGGGTAGGGGTAGAATTTTGTTTTTGGGAAATGGAGGGAAACTTTAATTTGGCATTAGTCTGCTCTTAACAAAATGGAACAAGGGGTCAATGGCTTAACCTCCCATTCCACAGATGGAGTACTCAACTCGAACTGCTCTCCTCTAAAGTAGGGACTGAAATATCAATGAAAAATCTGCTAATGCCGGGATTCACGTCAAGGCCCTCAGGATATCCAGGCCCGTCTAGACTACTACAGCATCTAGACTACTAGCCTACCATATGGTACACCAGTAGTCTAGATGCTATTCCCCCTGTATGTCTTTATGCACTTAAAAGATGTCGAAAAATTATTTTTTTATCTGCTCTTCTCTGACCAACAGGAAATTATGTGTATTCATTAAATTTATCATATCTTATTACCCTACCACTTCTTACTGGATAAAACTTCAGTAAAAAATGTTGCCTAAATGTGAGTTTGTTGTTGACATTAATTTTGAGCATTGGTAACTAAGTGCATCTTTATTTTATGTAGGTAAATCTGATTCCAGCCTTTTTACTGGGGTATGGGAGTATTTTCACTCCAGTTGAATTAAAATTAGGTCTGAAGGGATCATTTTAATAATTGAGAGAGACTATTGTGAAATAGGACTTTTTTCTCTTTTTTTATTCTAAATTGTGTGCTGATATAATAAATTATGATAAATAACCAATGGCTATATTTTTCCATTTTTAAATCTAAGTAAGTAATGGTAATGTTTATTTACAGCAGTATTTAATGTGCAACATACAGTAGTTTTATTTTGGAAATGTCCAATTTTTTCAGTTATGTTCCAGGTTTTTTAATTAAAATTTTCTGAAAATCCCAGATTTAAGGAAAACCATATGGGAACCCTATCCATGAGGAGAATTTCAGGTGCAGTCATTGAAATCAAATTTGGTGTGAGAATAACCAAACCCTTAATAAGTGAAGTTGACTTTTTTGTTAATTTTTTTATCATTTCTGAGGATAAATTAATGTCTGACTATGATATATTTATGCATGGCAATATATTGCATATATATAGTATACTATGATTCTCAAATTTCTTTCATGGTATGTGTGGTAGAAGTCCTTTATACATAGTGAGAATATCAGTGTAACAAGTAATTTTTTGCCACTGCAGTTGATCCCCAGAGAATAGAATATTGAGTTTCATCGGTTATAATGAGTGGTCATTTCTGTCATATAGTCATGATTGAATTTATTGCCTTGATTGTCATCCCAGTTGCATAACGTGCAGACTGTATAATGATATCACAATTGTGATGAAATTTTATCCTTTCTCTAAGTCATTATTTTCAATACATATTTGTCCATGCATTGTTACCTGTTATTTGCCTTAACTATTTGGTATGATTAATAACGATAAAGGAAGCATAAAACTTCAGATTATTTGTACATAACTAGTGAGCCTTATAGCAAGCAAATTTGAAGCTTTTATCATCACTAATCACATTGTCTTCTACTGTGTGGGACTATTGGACTTCTACTGTATGGGAGAAGAAGAAGGGGAGGAGTTTTCCAGGCAGAGAACTTTTCATGGTTTAATAGTTTATGAAGATTTGGTGCTTTGACTGGCAGAATACTCAGAATACTGTTTCCCTATGGATAAAATTTTTCAACAATTGCTGCTTTCAGTAAGCAGTTTTACCTATGCGTTGCACTCATATTTCTACAGACACACACACACAAAAGAGCATACCTTCTCCAACTCTTTACAATTTCTCTCTCTTCCATGATTCCCTAATCATACAAACCCTTTTATGCACTAATGTCTTCATCAGCTATGGATTTCTTGGAATTTTGATTGGACCTACTCCCCAGAAAGTTTTGCCAAATAGTGAGCATTATTTTTTCAGCCAGGAAAATCCAGGAATTCCTCACTTAGGTAAATTAGAACACAGTCACTCCAACACTAGTGAAACCTATGAATATGATGAGCCAGTAGCTATCTTTCTGCACCCATGATCCCTAGAACTCTGCCTTAAAAGCTGTGTTCCCTCCCCTGAACAAAATTAGATTTTTTCATGGCATAATCACCACAATGTAACCTTTACTTGAGATATCACACAAAATTCCCAAACAAATTGGTCCCACATAATTGCGCATGAAACTGAAGAAAACTTGCAAACAAATAGGCTGGAGTCAATTATATCTTACCAGTGAATGAAAAAAGTGATTACACCTTAGTGTGACACGTGATTCATCATCATCAATTTCATCCAAGCAGATGGTGCATAAATCAACTTCGTCCTCTGAAATAAAATGTGTATTAATTCTGTAAATGGATCTTTGCATAAACCTTGAACATTTTGAGTGAGCATTAGAATATTGCACATAGTTAAAAATCATAAATCACTAGGCATAAAAGAAGTGTCCTTGAAGGAATGGATCTGCTCTCAATTATAATGAAATGCAGAGGAAAGTAAATTAAATTCTGGAAAAAACAATTTGCGGAAATATTGAAATAATTCTTCCATAAGATTTAATATAATTTAAGGTAATAAATACCAAAACCTCCAAGATCTTGATCTCCATTTATCATCATTCCAACAACTTTTCTGAGCTTTTCAGATTTCAGGATGAATATATTCTTTTTAAAGTAGTTGTATGCGTAAACCATTGTTCTTCGCAGCTTGGTACTAAAGAAATTAAGATATAAAAAAGTTAGAAAAATTTTCTCAGCACCTCTTATAAATGGGAACATTTTTTTCACAGGTAGTAGTTTTAATTATTATAAATGATGATTACACAGGAACTGAAAAAGTGGGTTTCCTCCAGTGCTGTGAGGGGTCGTCCATATATTACAAAATGGTGTTAATGCACTTTTTTGTACCCTATCTCCTTTGATGGAGTTTTGTGGTAACATCAACTAAGACCCTTTTCTAAATAAAATAACACTGCAAATGAATCCTCTCATTATTGTGAATGATAAAACAAGAATTGTTTATAAATACCTTATTTGTTTCTTAGTACATATGATTATTTATTCACTATTATTATGTGTTTCATCATTATTTGATCATGGAATTAACTTTTGAAGTATCTTTTTACCATTGCAACAAAGCTGTATCCCCCTTTCCTGTAGATAGTGCATCTTGAGAGTTGGTCTGTTCCCTTCCTTTCCTTAAGCATTATATGTCATTTATGGAGAACCAATCGCGCTTAGAGGTAAATCAGAGCAGAACTCTATGTGAATTCAGAGTTGTAGGGGCATATAGGTCAGCAAAATAAATTGCCATTGAAGGTACAAGGAAGTTAGGCTTACATTGAGCACCTATGCTCCCATCTGCATTGCATTATCCAAACAGCTCCTTTCACTGTTCATTCTAAAAAATTCAGGGCAGAATTTTTTGTTGGTATACTATAGTCTCCACTTGAGTACTGTATGGAAGTACTTCATGTCCTATGTTGTATTCATCAGATGGTACATTAAAACATGGATCTCATTGCACCTTTCATTAAAATTAGGCTAAAGCCAATTCCCTGTTACTCTCCCCTTCCTCTATTCTGTACAAATCCCTGCAATATACGCAAGTAGGTACCTATCCTAAATGGAGTGAATGACTTCAGCTGACCACCCACAAATAACTACTGTGCACTTTTATGCCACTCAACCACAGTTAGGAAAATTATGAGAAAGTAGTTACTCGGTAAATTAAATATGTATTTTGTTGACTGCAGGTCTCCCAATTAGATCAATGACTTCTGTAATATTGGGGGTAATCTTGCTGCTCAATCTAATTGAAATTTTATATTTCTGACCAGCACAATAAGTTTCTTGCCTGAAGAGGAAGCAGAATCATGATTGGCTGGATCACATCATCCACACTAAATTTTCAGAAACCCACCAATGCAGTTTAGATTTTTATCCTGGTATTATTGATTCAGTTATTTTGGTTTGTACTAAATTACTTGGCCTTGGTTAATTCATATATTATGGCTAGCTAATTTGCATAGTGCATTTTTGCAAAGTATAGTGAAAGAAATCTCACTGTGGCACATCACTGTAAAGTTGTTTCATCTTGGAGTATTCTCTTTCCAATTTTTTTCTTTGGCCTGAAGTGCATTCATTCCAGCTGTTGGAGAAAGAAAAAAAACTATGGTGAATTGCTGAAAGCCATAAGTTATAAAAGTAAATCAAATTGGTTGAGAACATGAGAATACTCACAACATATCTTCAATGGGAGACTGGCTGACAAAATTTTCTAGAGGACAGGAGTGAGAAGGTGCTTTTTGTGCAAGCTGTAGTACCTCAATAAGTTTTCCACCATCACATTGGTCAAATAATGATTGATCATCAAACATAGACTGCAGATTTTGGAAGTAAAGGTAATATTTAAATTAATGCAATCTAAAATTTGAAGTAATGAGATTTTAAACTACCTAAAATCCAAAGTGCTACAAATGACATGGAGATTAATCTGAAGAAAAATAAAATTAGAGATACTCGAGGAAAAAATGTCAAGGCTAAGCACTAATATAGGAAGGCATCAGCTAGAACAGGAAGAAAGGTTTCATTACTAGAGTAGCATTTTGGGCAAAGGTGTGCTTAACCGTCATTGTGTTAAGAGAAGGATGGTTTGACAAAACGCATTTTCCAACCAAGGAGAGCTGATGAGATCCTTGAGTAGTCCCGGGTTTTAGGTGCTCCAATGGCTAAACCTATATTTCACCATATAACCTAAGATCTTAATCCTATCATGGCAAATACAACATTCATGTTCTGGATGGGATTTGAAACAATGACCATTGGGTTTCCAGGGTAATGCGTTAATGACCATGGGCAGTGAGTATGGGATGTAAAAAAAAGGTAAAGGGAATGGATCATGGTTTTGTGTGTTTATGAGTTCTAGACTCTAAGGAAATATGGCAAGAAAAGATTGAAAACTTTAACCCTTTTACTTCAAGCCCCTTCAAGGGGCTAATAAATCTACTGACATTGACTGTGTGAAAACTGCCAAGACCATTTCTATGAAAATCGTAAGATTATTAATTTAAGATATATTTTAACCAGATGTTCTCTGCATCTCGGGTTCTGCGTCCGCGTTTGTTGACTGGGGGTGACAACAGTTTCGCTAGCCGTCCTGCTAGCGCCTTCAGGTCGAAGGTGAGGAAAGCTGCTTTTTCGCCGTCTTATATAGGGCTGGTAGAGTCCGTGCTGCGCTGTGATTGGCCGGGATGGATGATTCTTTTCCACGCAGTGTTTAGGGGATAGCCATCTTCTCTGTTGAAATTCGTGGGAGTTTTCCATATCTCTATTGACTCTCTGATGAGCCTGGGATAATAGCGGCTCTCCTTGGCTATTATTGTCGCCTCCTCCATGTCGGCTATCCGAAAACTACCCAAATTAGCGGCCGACGAAATAAGAGAAGACATGTCACGTGTTCTCCGGAGGGCTAGACCACCTAAGCCCAACATCACCACACAGGAAAGGAAAGCCCTGCAGAATCTCCGGGAGAATGAAAACATCCTCATTCTACCTACAGATAAAGGAAACTCTACGGTCCTGATCACAAGAGAGGAATACAATAAGAAAATGCCAGATATCCTTGATGAACCGACGTATAAAAAACTGGCAGCAAATCCAACAGCCAAAGCAGATCGGGACACCAGGTCAATCATCAAGAGATCGTCCATCCCGCAGGAGGAACAAAGACAACTGCTACCATCGGCGCCCAAACCTCCGAGACTATACGGCCTACCAAAAGTACACAAGGAGGGTGTACCGATAAGGCCGATAGTGAGTCAGATTGATGCCCCGACATATCACCTCGCTAAGTATCTTGCTCAGTCGCTGCAAGCCTACGTTGGAAAAACGGCCTCTTACGTCAAGAACTCCGCCCATTTCGTCGAACTCCTAAAGAACATGTCACTTAAGAAAGAAGACATCATGGTCAGCTTCGACGTGGTGTCCCTTTCCTCTGGAATGGTAGCTACTACGAGCAAACGGAGGGAGCAGCAATGGGATCCCCCCTCTCTCCGGTGATGGCGAATCTCTTCATGGAGAAATTCGAGCAGACTGTCTTAAACTCCTACGCTAAGAGACCGTCATTATGGCTGAAATATGTAGATGACACATTTGTCATCTGGCCACATGGCAAAAAGGAATTAAAGAAGTTCCTCCAACACCTTAACACCCACCACCGAGCGATCCAATTCACAATGGAGAGTGAAACGGAAGGCAAACTGCTCTTCCTGGATGTAATGGTGAGCAGAAAAAGCAATGGGAGTCTTGGGCATGCTGTATACAGGAAGCCAACTCACACCGACCGGTATCTCAGTGCCACCTCACATCACCATCCCTGTCAAAAGGCTTCAGTAGTGACTACTCTTATCCACAGAGCATACAGCCTATCCGATGCTGACTCCTTAGAGACTGAGAAGAAGCACCTGACTTCAGCACTACGCAAGAATGGCTATACTGATGATATGGTCCTAAAAAGGACCGCGAATGTGGAGAAGAGACTAAGCCAGCCACCCACAGAAAACACAATTGCAGAGGAAACCACCAAACCTAGAGCCCGTTGCACCATCCCGTTCATCGCGGGAACCTCAGAAAAGATCTCCAGAATCCTAAAGAAGCATAACGTGGTGACTAGGTTCAATTGTGTGAAAAAGATTGCCAGCGCCCTGCCTGGACCCAAGGACAACTTGCCACAAGAGTTATCCGAAGGCGTGTATCGAGTGCCATGCTCCTGCGGTCGTTCTTACATTGGCGAAACATGCAGAGCCATGGGCACACGCATGAAAGAACACCAAAGGGCGACCAAAAATAAGCAATTCCGACTGTCAGCCATTGCCGAACATGCATGGAGCGAGCCTGGCCATGGGATTAAATTTGAGGAGGCGACAATAATAGCCAAGGAGAGCCGCTATTATCCCAGGCTCATCAGAGAGTCAATAGAGATATGGAAAACTCCCACGAATTTCAACAGAGAAGATGGCTATCCCCTAAACACTGCGTGGAAAAGAATCATCCATCCCGGCCAATCACAGCGCAGCACGGACTCTACCAGCCCTATATAAGACGGCGAAAAAGCAGCTTTCCTCACCTTCGACCTGAAGACGCTAGCAGGACGGCTAGCGAAACTGTTGTCACCCCCAGTCAACAAACGCGGACGCAGAACCCGAGATGCAGAGAACATCTGAACAACGCCGTGGAAACCTTCGCACCTATATTTTAACCACTTTATTTTAATATAAGAATTTTTTATTCTCCTCACCATTGATGATATATTTCAGTTTTTATGAGGATAAAGAAATCATTCATGCAGTCTCTTATTTGAAGGAAATGTAACCATTACAAATATGTTATGATGTAATGTAAGTCGGCCGATATATCGGCCCTTGGCAGTTTTCGTAAACCATAGAGGGCTGATATATTGGCCTACTGGCAGTAAAAGGGTTAAATCTGCACACTTCTTATTTCCCTAGGGAAATTAAGCTTTAGATAATGCTTTATCCCATTTCATACACCAACCTCCATCATCATTTTCAAATACTCTTAACAATAAGTTGAAATTGGCAAATCCTCTTTGCCAATCCAGGTAGTGAGACAGGAGTGAAAAGTCATGGGAGTCATATATCTACTGACTGAAGATTCCAGGTTGAAAAATGGGAGATGTCTATCAGAAACACATTCAAGATAAATGATTTACTGATAACTGGATCATTTCTGGAAACTACAAGCAGCATAGAGAAAAGACTACTAGCAGCTGTGACCCCCCCAACCCTGATATGTGAGTTCCACATGTTGTGCAGACGAGTACCTGGTAAGCTCTACCTCACCAGCTGGGTTGATTTTTAGACTGAACACTATGGCTTGTGGGTTCCGATGCTGCAATAGTTATACAGTCACATCATCTATCCAATAGTCTGGTCATGAATAAGTTTGGACTGAGTTAACAAAGTCGAGCCCCATCTTTGAGACAGGCTGTGATTGAAGGTACAACTAATAGCCCTAATGTTTGCAGCAAGGTAGAACTTTTCTAGGTGACAGGCTATGTGGACATAACTGGAAATGAGTTTGCTGATGAACTGGTTACTGGACCCAGCCACAACCGGACTGGACCATAGCCAATCATTCCTATTGAAACCTCAATGGAAATGGCACAAATCAGAAAGTGTGGCTCAGCTAGGCATTCTGAGATCTGGTGAACCACACCAAAGCTACAACAAGCCGAACTATTTATAGGAGAACGAAGGCCTCGGCTCGCAATAAGACTCCTCTAACTAAATAGGGGTCAACAATAATGGGATTCCAGACAATATCGAGTGATAAGGCACCTCCTTCTCCTGGCAATCAAAGATTCAGCCAGATGCAGGCAGTGTAAAGAAGAGAATGAAACCCCGATTCTGCTGTGATCAGGACTCAGAATAGGTGATACCTAAGCAACCACCAATGGAGCCCAGGGAAGTTAGAGAAATTCCCATAGGGGATCTGTTGGCCTTCAGTAATTGGCCTGTTGGTGATTCACCAGTAAGGTGGTTGGCACAATTGCCCAATAAGTCAGCATGCCTCAGGGTCTCTATGTGAGGAACTCCACTGAACATATAATCTATTTATCGTCTATCCAAAGATCTTAATCCAAATGAAAATTAACCAAATATCCATATCGAAGGTAAAATTTTAGCCTGTTGTATATTTAGTTAACTGGAGGGAACTTGAAAACAAGAAGTTCAGGTCTGTGATCCTTACAGATGTTTATTACAAAACATCCACGTTTACAATACATCAAAGAAAAACACTGCTGGAAGTATACATCAACAGGGTGACCAACCCACACACTCTATTTACAAGTGAGCCAACCAACATAGGTGTACTACAACATAAACAACAACCATTTATTTGACAGTCTGAATTGTTAGCATCCAGGCACCATGAGATTTGAGACTTAATCTTGAAAAATGATTTTCCAAGAAAATAAAAAGAAAACATCAGCCTATTCATACATGCTGTTAGGTGATAATGGAATCATTCTATTTGCATATTAGCAATGAAATATATAAGAGGAAAAGGTGAAGATAAATTCTATTCCCAGATGTAGTGTCCTATCAGACAATATTGAAAGATGTGTGATGAAAGTGGATATAATAATACTGACATTAGACAGAATTATGAAATAAATGGCTTGGCAAGTGGATATTTACCAATAGGAGAGAACTTGTAACTGGAACCACAAGCATTAGATATCAAGAATAGGTTAGTAAATAATTTTGATGAATATCCTTTTAGGCCCAGGGTATGTCATAGGTGGTTCTGGCAGATAAAATTCATCTTGCTTGTAAGATGAAAATAAGGCACCTGCTTCCTTTGTGAAGCATTAATAAGTTATGCACAAATTTCATATTGCTCATTTATTCTACAAACTTGAGTGACCACCATACTACAGCATGGTGTGTGGTAGCAAAAAGTGAAGGAGATTCACTTTCATTGATTATTTTGAAAGGTGTTATCATTTATGTGTTAGAAATAATACTTACTTCAAATTTCTTCCGTGCATCATCTAATTTCAAGTGAAAATCTTCCGCTACTTTCATTGCTCGCTGGAGTTTTGCATACCCTTTATAATACTTTGGGATGAATTCAAGAGCAGCACTGAGACATTTGATTTGATGGTTTGCTTTCTCTACCAACCTAAAATTAATATTTTTTTAAAAATTATTACAGTCGTTTGTCTCCATAAAATCCATGGAAAATTTGTGTATAATCATACGATCTTTGGAAATCCAAGGATCATCCATCTAAATTTATTTCCAGTTCATTTACCCCTGTAAAGTCAAGTTTCCATATAGACGTTCCACAGATCTGGTTTCTTTGTTTAAAGCTTCAATTATTTCAGTCTTCTTCTTTAACTCTGAAAGAAGCTCATTACATTCTTGCCTAGAATTAAAACCATAAAGAAACATGTTCTCATCTAAGATAAAAGATACTTGCTTACCCTTATAAATAAACAAATACATATCATATTGGCCAATATTGAAAACTTACAGCAGGCAAGAGAGAAAAGATATAAAACTACATTATTACATGGTGTAACATGAACAAAAATATTAATTACTATCCATATTTCTCTGTGAAGTATGGTTTTGTGGCATTGGCTACACCACAATTTAATCATTCAAAGCACTGATTAAAGTATTAAGTACTACTTCTGGTGCATGTTTGCTACTTATGATAATTTTGCTGTAAAACTATTTTTCCTCTTAAGCTGTTTCACAATGTCTTGGACAATGCACTTTCAATCCAATTGGATATTGGTATCCGAAGGTGATTGCCATTCTTCTCATTCACTTTTCCATCAGTCACTGTCTTCATCAGGCCATCATTTCCCAAGATATGATTTATTTGGCTGTCCCATCATCTTCCAAAAGTTCAGCAGATTTTCTTCATTACTTCAGACCTTCTTCATTTGTCCACTAAGTCTAGCCATTTTTTTCATAGGCCCACCTTAATACTATATAATTCTCCTTATACCACCAAAGAATAACTGATTATTTCAGAAGGCAGTTAATAAACCACAGGTAATATGAAGAGCTAAATAAAAATCTTGTAAAAGATGATCTTATTTAGCTCTTTATGTAATTAGCTCTTTAGATGTAAATATTCTTAGCAGATGGTTTACAGCAAACAAACTTCAATTACGTGAGAAAACTAAATTTCTATATTTTAATTTTTGTAATCGCTTCAAAATCAACTTGAATGTCGTTTGCAGTAAACTCTCTAAAATACGAAGCACGATGATACGAAGTTTCAATTATACGAAGAAAAAGGCGAAATCCTATAGCAATAATATGGAAATATTCGAAAATATAAAGTTTCGAAAATACGAAATTTTCAAAATTACGAACTTCGGGCCCGGTCTCCAGGAACAAATGGAATTCGTTTTTACGAACCTCGACGAAAAACTGCTTCAGCAAAACTATTTTCGACTGCGTAGACATGAAACAATCAGTGTTGCCGATTGTGGTGCATCAAAGATGAAACGCGTGAATAGTAGCGTATTCACCTCTCACATATGCCAGTATCTCCCTGTCATTTTCCGCATGTAACTCCGCGTATCATTTAGACCTTTAGTAATGTGGAAATCGTATTTAATGCCATTATTTATCCTGGATATTTTGTTTTACCTGTTACCAGTATTTTCATACCGTCCACGGTTCATTTTTAATTAAAGCTTACGTGTGACGGCACATGCCATGCCGCTGCCGTGCGCCTGGAATGGGGTCGTTTACCATATTTTTTTAATTGCCGAATCTGATAGAGTTTGTAAAATAAAATTATCCGTATTTTACTGTTTTTTGATCTGTCAATTATTTCCCGAGTTATAAGAGACGAAATACTGATGTTTTTAACCCTTTCGGAAAAGTGGGTGTGGTGCATTCTCTGACGTATGTCGACTTCATCCAATCACAACTGAGCCCGCGAAGCTACTTTGCCTTATCGCAATGGGGGGGGCAACAGCTGGCTCGGCCAATGGGAGCGATTTCGACAGCATCTGTGCGAGCAGACGTTCCGAGAATCCCCCTCCACTCCCTTCCCCACCCTTTAAAGCAGTCAAGGACGGGAGGAAAATGACGTCAATGTTATCACAGCAGCATTTTCGGTGGGCGTCACCTTTTGCTTATTTAAATTTTTGATTTATGAGTGAATGGTTGTGGTTAGAAGATTATTTTTTTCACTAAAATTCTTTTTTCGTTTCCATCTAACGATTTCGTGTACAAAATTGCGATTTCGGCTCCGAGTAAACGCCCCCATTATGGCAGTTCTAATTCTTCTCGAACCCTACCTCGTCCTTTAAGGCGAGCAATCCTAGCTCAGCTCTCTGTGAAGGGGATGTCCGCACCAAAATCTTGTAGCATGGACGGGTTGAGTGAGGGTGGGAGATGCCGTTAGGAAATTTGAGCGGGTTGTGTTGGTAGGGTTAAGGATTATGACGGCCGGGGAGTTTGGGTTTTCGGTGCGTGGGGGGGAAGAGGGTCCGGTTGTGGAGAGTAAAGGTCCCAGTTGCGGGCGTATCTTTTATGAGGCCTGCAAACGGGCGCCAAATCCGGGCGAACCCGGGTTACGTAGACACCCGACCGTGACCTTTCGCCCCGGGTGCCCGCATCCTAGGCGGGTGCCCGGGTTGCACGCCCAAACTGAGGGGAGCGGTGGTTAAAGAGTGAGCGAAAAATATTGCAAACGGAAAAGACTCTTGAGAAAGATACGCGGCGGTGACGACCTTAGGGCGGTCGCCCGACCTCGAGGCGGTCGTCCGCCCCGCCGATGGGTGACCGCCTATACTTGGAAAGTTCTCCGTAAGGTCACATTCGTGATACTTCGGAAAGGTCCGTCAAATGTCTTCGGGTTGAGCCTTTCTCTTCATCTCTCACACACAGGCGGGTGACCCTCGCCCTTATTTTACGCCCATGTGTAGGCCTCTAGTATCTTTATCTCTCTTGCCGAGCGTGAAAGAGGGGGTGGGTGGATGGCATCGTGGAACGTCTGTGAGGTTCCTTCTTCTTCTGGGCAACCCTGAGGGGCGCGTGGCGTTGGCTGATAGGAAGCTAGGCTGATAGGGTGTTGAGTGGAATGGGTAGGGTTAGGGATGCGGCGTCCTTAGTTATCAGGAGGGTCTTCGATCCCTCCTCTCACACTCTGACACCTCTAAACCATCCCCTTCGCTTCCCCCCCCATATCCCTCGAAGATCCACCCATAAGCAAAGGACGCTGCATCCATGACCCTCAGGGTTCCTGGCCTGGCCAGGTTCCGCGCACCCCAGGGTTGCCCAGTAGAAGAGGACGGAACGTCACAGACGTTCCACGACGGTATTCCCCTACCCACTTCAAGCTCAGCAAGACAGATAAAGACCTCTCCACAACCCCCCACTCACCGTAAATACAAACTCCGCGGTCGTCATATAAGCCTTGAGGTGACGATGGGAAAATATGCCGAATCACGCCCCATTTGTCATCAAGGCCTTGGTAGTAGAAAAGAAACAATATTACCTCCCAAGATCATTTATTCCGCTGACGATAGACGGTAGACGCTACAAGTAATGAACTTGAATGATTTTTTTCTGGAAACGGGCTTAGATCCGTGTTTTTTTATAGCTATGATTGGGCGATAGAAAACAACTAAAGCGCGGTTGGGCAAGCTGCCATCATAACAGAGTAGATGTTTGAAGCAAATGTCTATTTTTAGCGTCCATACTAGATTCCCGTCTCTACTGACCATTCCGAAAATAAAATTCTTATTAAAAAATGTTCAACTTTTGTTTTCTATGCGTTTTCGATACTGGGACGAAATTTTGCCAACACTACGATTGCCGACTGAAAAGCATTGACATAGTAGGTACTTATGTAACGATCTTTTAAGACATGCGTCTTTTAAGAATGCTTTCACGAACGACCACAAAAGGTATACAATGTTGCCGAAGAGGACAAAAGTTAGAGAAAACAAAGAAAATTTTTTTCACGAATTTTTTAAAATGTTCGAAATTACGAAGTGCCGATTTTTCGATCCCGCTGACTTCGTATTATCGAGAGTTTACTACATCACTCTTCGGAGTGTACTGAAATTGCTTGTAAAAATGTATTGTAATAGAACATGTTACTGACTACAGGTATTTGGGAATTCACCGGGATCTGTATATGAAATGGGAACATCATATTAAAACAGTAACAAATGGCTTAAAATATTGTAATACTAAATTATATTTTATTTGCAACAAATGTCATTTACACTTTCGAAAATCAATTTATTGTGCATTAGTACACTCCAAAGTGAACTATACACTATTATGCTGGGGAGGTGTCTACCAAAATACCCTAAAAATACCAGAAAATGCTCTTAAGGGTATTGTTCAAGTGATAGTCCGAAAAGGTTGTCTTGAATCTTCCTTCCCTATTTTTAAGCTGCTAGGGCTATTACCACTAAGGCACCTGTATATATACAAGGTATTAAGATTGTTTTTTATTCATAGTGGCAATACACCACAAACATATCAAAAACCACACTCATATAGCCTTAGAAATAGTTCTTTTTATGTTGTGCTGAAGCCCTGTTTAACATTATGTAAACATTGTTACTTTTATATGGGGCCAAAGTCATTTTATATGCTACCTAGAATGCCAAGAATGCAAAGAGCTTGAGTATATTCTTAAGATGCTTAAAACCATGGCTACTGTGGCACCCTTGTCATCTACGATCACCACCAAAATTCCAGAATTGGCCGAGAGAGGCCATCCTGGACCAACAGCTCAGAGGGCCAGGAGTTCGAGGGTCCGCCGCTAGGGGCTCACCCAAGGGCCCAGAAACAAGGCCCAGGGGAGACAAACGGAGAGAGTGAAAGTGAAAGGTCATCGAGTGGGCACTGGCTACCGTGCCGTACGCCGCCATTTTGTATATCGAGACGCCAATAAATTGTTATTGTTTACGCGGGAGTTTTGTGTTAATCCTGACTCCCTCCGCATTGAGCGACTAAAGCTACCATGCATAGTAAATGCAAGTTGTTTCTCATCTTAATATAGGTTGTTTTTTCTATTCCAATTTTATGTATATTTTTGTACTGAGTTAAATTGAAAACCTATCCTAAAATTATATATTTGTATGTATGGTGCTATGAGAAAGATATTTATGTCTATGTGTTATGTTGATGGCCTTTGTAAGCTGGGTCAGAAGTATTGCAATTTTCTTTTTTGAAAGTGTCCCTACCTTCAGGTCGATTGCCTTGGGGGACACTTAGCTCTAAACTAACTTCAATGTGTGAGGTTGTTATAAAAAATATTTCTTTGTTACCGAGCAATAAAAATTTCTATTCTAAAAAAAAGATAGGTACATGACCTGTTACCCGTGGAGCTGTAATGGTGAGAGCATTGATGTTGCTCCTGGAAAGGTCACATATGCCAGAAAGGTCAGAGAGTAGGAGCCTGACAAAAGGTAGTCACATATACCATACTCGGAGGGTCTGTTCCTCAGTGAGATGGGTCTGATGCTCAGTGAGTGAGTATCTGACACAATTGGCACACTTTCAAGTGATGGTGTCACATCAATGAGGAGTAGCAGTTGTATTTAATGCAAAATTAGGGAAAAAGTTGTGAATGTGGAACATATGAGAGATAGAATATTGGTTATTTTATCTCTCACAGATAGATCTCTTCTATTGGTCTGACA
This sequence comes from Platycnemis pennipes, assembly GCA_933228895.1. NCBI lineage: Eukaryota > Metazoa > Arthropoda > Insecta > Odonata > Platycnemididae > Platycnemis > Platycnemis pennipes. The sequence continues at coordinate 60,735,265 of OW121854.1, forward strand.
TTCTGCTCCACTTAATGTTGTCAATTTGGTATCTTCTTCTATCTCCTCATATTTTCCATGTGTATCACCTTCAATTGTGGTGTTTAAGCATTATATTACGATTACCACAGTTAATTTTTGTTTAATGCAGGATTCTATACTTCCTCCCTCTTTCTCATTTTTATTTTCCAAGACATACTTTCCAGATATTCTTCCGCCTTTATAGTCACCACTACATTCAATATATGTATTTGCATTAAATTGGATAGTTAAATGACTCATCCTTGCCATGGTACCATACAGCTAAAGTTTTGTTGTTCAAGGATATCACTACACACTTAAAAGCTTCTATCAATGAGTAACTCTAAACATTTGTTAATCCATCCCTGCATGAATATATTCACCACTAAGTTAAATGAAATAAAAATAAGTGCATGTAGTGAGTAAGGCATGAGTAATGGAAAATATTATTCTACCATAAAAAAATTATCCCAAGAGAATCTTTGCATTAGGTATAATTCAATTCGACTTTATTGTTGATGCAAAACAAAAGCAATTTCAAAATAAAACCAGTTTGGTACAGTCCAATTTATTGGCCAGTCCACTGGAAATTGAACTGTGGCCCAATTGATACATATCAACTTCCCACCCAATCTTAAAATCTCATCGACAATTTTTAACACAATATTGCATTTTAGACCAAGTTCTACTATCTGCGGGCCAATCTCCAATCAGAGATTATCTTAGGGACCAAAAAACATAACATATCAATGCAGCTTCTTCTGCATTGATTTCTAGGCAGTTATAAGCTTCAGATTTATTTTACAGACACTTGTAATGCTTATAGTAATAACTAACACCTTTCATCATATTGTATTTCGTATTCAATAAACCAACATCTCTTAATGTTCTTTTCTTTTAAATATAATGAGGTTTGTTCATGAGGGATATATATGAGTACTGTTATGACCAATAATGGTGTCTGTCATGTGAAACATATTGTCCAATTTTTTTACCTGATAGGAACTGTGCCAAATTAATGTGTCAAGTTATTGGTCAATTGGATCCCCTACAAACCAGGAAAGGATTAAAGAGATTTTTTTAGGGATTTTCCAAGACATTGTCCAGATTTCTAAATCCTTCAAAAATTCATTTAAATCTAATTTCAAAATCTAGATATGGTAAACCAAGTTGTCTGGATTGGATTTGCGGAGTTATCAACACCATGTAATATAGTGTATAGACATTGGGGTAAAGACATTCTTTCTCCATTACTTAATTAAGGGCGCCGAATCATCTGTAAGGTGGAGAGCATTCATGGAGAGTATTTCTCATAAGGTGGAGAGCATTCATGGAGAGCATTTCTCCTCTACCCACTCCCCCATAGATGATTAATATCCAAACCCCCTCAACCCACTACCTCAAGACAGGTGTTAAAGATGTAGAGGCCGAGGTAGAACAAACGTAATTCACAGGTTCAGATAATGAACAGTACTTTAATGTACGTACTTGGATTACAAGAACGTGCACATCAGAACGTGTACATCGAGAGACTGACAAAAAGACAGAGACAGCTGACCAGGCATGGGCCGAGTCACGAACAAAAGAATAAGGATAGTAGCAGTAGAAAACAACTGCACAACGTATTGATGCTTGAGTTATATCACAACAAGTACAAACACTCAACACACCCCCTTAAATTAAGCATCATATATGTTCACAACATTCATAATCCTAGAAAAATATAAATGCTTTTCTTTACATAAAGGTTTGGTGAGAATATCAGCAACCAAGTCATCTGTTGGATTGTATTTCATTTTTACAATCTGACGCCCAATTACATCTTTAACAAAATGGTGTTTTATATCAATATGTTTACTGCGTTTCAAAGTTTGCTTGTTCTCAGCCATACATTGAGCAGACAAATTGTCATTCAATATTTCTATCACACCAAGTTTCAGCTCCAACTCTTGACTTAAATTGTTAATAAAACATGCTTCTTTCACTACATTAGTTATGGCTAAATATTCAGCCTCTGTGCTGGATAATGCTACAGTTTTTTGTTTTACAGATTCCCAACTAAAAGTTGAGGTACCAAGTTGCATGATATAACCTGTTTGTGAACATCTATCACCAGGCACACCACCATAAGAAGCATCAACATACCCTTTAATATTTAAATTTCCAGATTTAACATAAACCAAACCATGATTCTGAGTACCTATTAGATAACGCATTACTCTCTTTATAGCTGACCAATGAGACTCATCATAGGCTGTACTATACTGACTTAATTTATTGATTGCAAATGCTATATCAGGCCTCGTGTTAACCGCTAAATACATAAGCCCACCAATTATTTCCTGATATGGTACAGTTCCACTATACATAAAAGTGAGATCTGTGGCTTTGGTCAATACCAATCCAGCAGCCATAGGTGTAGGAGCAGGTTTAAGATCAGTCATACAAAATCTTTCTAACAGCCTTTTAACATATTGAGCCTGGTCAAGAGAAATAATTCCCTTTTCTCTTTTTCTGATCACACGCATTCCCAAACAATCTTTCACATTACCCAGTAACTTCACATCAAAGTTTTTGTACAGTGAATCACACAAGATTTTACTGTCTTGTTTACAGTTTGAGAATATATAAATATCATCTACATACAAAGCCACTATGGTAAGATTTTTATTTCTATGACACACATAAACACATGATTCAGATTTTAACTGTTTGAAACCTGTTTTAATTATAACGTCAGAAATTTTTCTATTCCACATCCTACTGGATTGCTTTAATCCATAAATGCTCTTTCGCAATAAACATACTTTTCCTGGAACTGAAAAACCCTCTGGCTGTTCCATGTATATTTTCTCATTAAGATCTGCATTTAGAAAGGCTGTGGTTATATCCATGTGACTTATATCCAGATCCATTTCATTAGCAAACGCAAATAACAATCTCAGTGTGGTGTAACTAACAACTGGAGAAAATGTTTCATGAAAATCAATCCCATAAGTTTGAGAAAAACCTCGGGCTACCAGGCGAGCTTTGTGCTTTTCAAATTCACCTGAACTTCCATTTTTTAATTTAAAAACCCATTTAGATTTTACAACGTTACAATCTGATGGTCGGTCCACTAGTTCCCATACTCTATGATTCATTAAAGAATTATATTCGGATTGCATAGCTGACTTCCACAAGGGATCCAATAAAGCGTCCTTAGTCGATTTAGGAATATTGACAGACATATCAGTCAAAGCCTGAAAGGACATGTCATAGTCAGCATGCCAACGAGGTGGCTGTCGCATGCGTGAGGGTCTATTACAACCCGCAACATTAGGGATATCATTGACAATAGGTGCATTTTGAATATTGTTTTCTGACAAAGTACCAACATCATTCATAGCATCCACATTTTGAACATTTCTATCTGAAAAAATGATAACATTATTGTCAATTTCAAGCTTATTTCTATCCATATCTTTGTTTTCACTTGCAATAGGAATATCACCAGCCATTAGGGTCTCAATAAATTTGACTTCCCTAGACATGTAAACCTTTTTAGGATCATGTATATCACCTAATCTGTATCCTTTCTTCCCGGGACCATATCCCAACATAATTACTTCTTTTGATTTGGGATCTAACTTCCCTCGCTTTCTCTTTGGAACATGAATGAAGGCTTTGCAACCAAAAACCCTAAGGTGAGATAAATTAACTCTTTTGCCTGACCAAACTTCCTCGGGTATTTGAAAGTTGAGAGATGCCGTTGGGCATCTATTCTTTAGATAGATCGCTGTGGAGACGGCCTCTCCCCAATAGCGCTTGTTTAACTTAGAATCACACAACATAGTCCTAGCGCAGTCAAAAATAGTTCTACCTGCCCTTTCAGATAAACCATCCTGTTCTGGTGTATCCGGACACGTTGTTTCATGAGAAATACCATGAACTCTAAGAAAATCTGACATTTGCCCATTAATATATTCACCACCACAATCCGATCTTAGGCATTTAATCACATGACCTGTCTGTTTTTCAACTGACGATTTAAATTCCTTAAACTTATAAAACACTTCATTTTTGGTTTTCATAAGATAGCCAAAAGTTTTCCTGGAAAAATCATCTGTAAAAGTAACAAGATATCTGGCACCACCCCACGTCACAACTCCCTTTTCAGGATAGCAGACATCAGAATGAATGCGTTCTAACAAGCCAGATGCTCGACCAACTGTTTGATGAAATGGTCTTTTGCTATGCTTACCCTGAATACATGGAATACACTCTGTGTGTTGTCCTTCAACAAACTTTATGCCATCAGCTAAATCCTTGAGCTTAGACAAATATTTGTAATTAAGGTGCCCTGTCCTTTTATGCCAAATTTCCTTAGATACATTGGAGACATTCATCATAAAGGGTAAAACCTTGTTCACATCGTCTACAACATGAGGAATTTGTTTAGGAATATCAGAGACAATACCTTTAGATGGACATACAAGAGATGCACTTGCCATAGTAGATATCTTAGGCATTCCATTGTCACAAACAGTTGCTGTGGTTTTTCCATTTTGGTCTAATTTATAAATGCCACCAACAGCACTACCTGTAAGCTGACTTGTACCTGTAATGTTAACTTCATTTTCATCAAACACATTAACACCATATCTGTCAAACACAAGTACCTTACCTTTTTCTGCAATTTTAGAAACTGACAATAAATTTGCAGCACTCTGTTTACAAAGCAACACATCAGTAATTGTACCATTAACTAGAGAACTATTACTACTAAAAATAAAGGGCACATTTCCAACACCTTGGCATGACATTACAGAACCATTAGCCGTTAAGATATCAGCATTCACAGAAGTTTTGAGGTCATCAATCCAATCACCACGAGATGTTAGATGTTGACTTCCACCACTATCGAAGAACCACTGATTTTTTGGCATTTTAATTCTACTATATGTCGCAGCAGTCATGAGAACTAAGCCATCATTGCCATCAAATTTCTTGGAATTTTTTGATGTATCTTGAAAACTTGAGGAATTTTTGTTTTTCAGTCTCTTCCACTTAGTGCACTGAGGTCGTTTATGTCCTTCTTTCTTACAGTAATGACAAATAATGTTGTTGGGAACAGTTTTCTTGTTTGAATTAGGGGCATGAGAAGCACTTGACCTGAATTTGACGGATGCTAGTGAAGATTCGCACGCATTGGCACTTCTTCGACAGTCCTCCTCTATCAAAAGCTTTTTTACTTCCTCACTTCTAACTTCAGTGTGAGTGGACGCAAAACCTTGCACCAAAGTCTCAAAAGACTCCGATAGACCACTTAACAAAATTTTCCCAACTTTGTCATCAGGGACAACGACGCCGATATCTGCCAGCTGATTCACAACGGAAAGGATCCCATTAATGTATTCGGACATGGAACTAAAATCTTCGTAACGCATTCTCATTAACTGTCTCTCTAACATTAGTTCACGAGTCAGCCCTGAGCTGCCAAAAGCCTTTTGTAGATTATTCCATGCTTCTTTGGCTGTGCTACAGGCGTAAATGTGAGAAGCACATACGGGTTTTACAGCCAAGCTGATCTTTGCTAGCGCGCGTCGATCTTTGACTGGATCTATGTCCTGACCAGTAACACTTTCCCACATGCCATAATCTATGAGTAGCATCTTCATTTGCCATTTCCACGTGTTGTAGTTCCTTTCGCCTTCCAACTTCTCAATACCCGGCACGCCTGCCGGTGCAACGAACACCGACTGTGCGAAGTCAACGGGTGTCGAATGGTGAACAGTTGCAGCAGCATTTGAACGTTCCTGTTCGTTATCCGACATTTTCGCTCAAAACGCAAGTTCAAATATATTGCGAGAATGCGGAAAGTGAATACGTTAATTAATATTGCAGTCGTGACACTCTGGGCCCATAACCTGTTAGAGGCCGAGGTAGAACAAACGTAATTCACAGGTTCAGATAATGAACAGTACTTTAATGTACGTACTTGGATTACAAGAACGTGCACATCAGAACGTGTACATCGAGAGACTGACAAAAAGACAGAGACAGCTGACCAGGCATGGGCCGAGTCACGAACAAAAGAATAAGGATAGTAGCAGTAGAAAACAACTGCACAACGTATTGATGCTTGAGTTATATCACAACAAGTACAAACACTCAACAAAAGATCCAATGCGGCAGGTCAGGGAGGAGTCGCCCCCTGGGGGTTGAGAGTTGCATAATACTCCCAATTTACAAATTTAAGAAAACCCCAGGAAAAATCCTCGAAAACAAACCCTCCCTGTGGAAAACAAATTCCTACCTGGGCCAGGGCTCGGTCAGGCCAGAATTGTTAGTAACGTTTTAATTATGAGTTATTTCTAAAATAGACTGTTCTTCTCTTGATTCAAATTTAATGTTCTAGAGGGGATAACGTATATCTGGAGTGTAGAACGAGTGAGTAGAGAATGTATATCTGGAGCATGTTTCTTTACGGCAGTGAGACATGGACAATGACAGGAGCAGAGAAGAAAAGGGTGGAAGCATTCGAAATATGGTGCTACCGAAGAATGATGAAGATAAAATGGATTGACCAAGTGACAAATGAAGAAGTCTTAAGAAGAGTGGGAGAAAAAAGAAGTCTACTGAAAACTATAAAAAGAAGATGGGACAACCTAATCGGCCATATCTTAACACACGATGGCCTGATGAAGACAATAGTCAAAGGAAAAGTGAGCGGGAAGAATGGAAAAGGCAGGCCTCGTATCAGTTGTAGAACAGGTCATGAAGGACGTGAAAGAGAAAAATTACGTTTATATATGAAGAGGCTGGCCGATAGAACTCGAGTGGAGGGCTGCGTCAAACTAATCCTATAGGATTGCTGACCCATGATGATGAGAGGGAATAATGATCTTCAGATGGTTTAGATATTGATTATTCATGCTAAGCTGATTTTAGTAAATTTTAATGCTTACTATAGCCCACAACCCATGTAGCAAAAAATATAGAAAAATGATTTTAAAATATTTTGAAATCATTTTAAAATCAAAAAGTCATAAGATAGCAAAATTCATGATTTTCCATAATTTTAAAATAATTTTAAAATAATGTATTAAGTACTGCTCTTTTAATGTTCTGTATCATTCTTTCATTTTGTTGAAAACATGCATAGGAATTCTAACTGAGACATTTAAATGCATAAAAAGGTGTTGCAAGCATTTTATATTTAAATATATTTTGATAACATTTCAAAATTATTTCAATACAATTTTGAAATTATTTCAAAATATTTTAAAATGAGCCACTAAATTATAATGAAATTATTTTAAAATAATATTGAAATAATGTTAATTTCTAATAGGCCAGGAGGATCGGTGTGAGTGAAAGTACACCTGAAGTGTGGTTTTAAACGCGATTCTCGATCTGGGAAAGCGATTGAACATGAGTCCACGGATGGTTTTTTTTCAGACCCTCGTAGCCGGTATCGGACTTAGATTTTTCCGGCAAGCGTACCACTGATTTCTCTAAGGCCAGGAGGATCGGTGTGAGTGAAAGTACACCTGTTCACCTCCTTGATAATCATTAAAAAAATTCAGTAAGGACTGACAATTCAATTCCAATAAAACTTAAAACCTCCCAATAAAAGTTAACAATTCGAATAAAACTTAACAATATTAATATGGGAAATAAAATTCTAGGATCAAAAATTGCATCTCTTTAAACTATGTTTAAACACTTGCATTTTAATTTTCAATAATAAAACTCAAGGTCCGATCAAACACACTAAAGTTTAGGTATTTTTTAAAAATATAGCATTGGAATATTCATTTTATAGTTCGCAGTTTTTGGAAAGGTATCGACATGGAGGAAAGTATCGACTATATCAACAATCGCAATGCAAAGTCGATTTCTACATTCAAAATGGCAGCGATGGCAGTAATGTGCAAAGATTATAATACACAGGTAATGTCTGTCAGCATGTTCGTGAATGTGTTCATGTAAAGTCAGCACAGAGACGAGCAATAGGAATGAAAGTGATCTCGAAACGCATCGTTTTTATGAAGTTCGTTACCATAGAAGCTTACTTCAAAATTGGAATTACGATTAAGGTACGGCGAGTTAATTTTTCTTTCACAAAGTGAGTCTGCTGAAGAAAGTTCATAAATCTGTCATTGTTTATGTTTTGACTTGCCTTCTATATAGTCTTGATTGAACTCTTGACATAAGAATTGACCGCGTTTATTTATTTTTCAGGCGCGTTATGTCATTAACATTTTTGGGACATAAGGAATGAACTAATGAGGGTTCAGCTCATCATTCAACGATTCAAATCTGTGATAAACGTGAAAATGTTTTGCATATTTGTGTCTTCCTCAGTGCAGTGATGACTTTCGATGACATTTTAAATAACTATCTCTTGAAAAAAAATCTACTTTTCATTTAGAGTAGAACATTGTTCTTTTAAAACACTTGGTTACCTAATACCAGGATAAACCTTTTAAAATGTAGTGTTGTGCAGGAAGCAAGGTCGATCACTCTTGATTTTCATGCCGTGTGGTGTGGCATTGGCTTATGTAGCATTGGCTACTAGAGATAGTACTGCTAATGTGGATTCTTATTTTTTATGTGCTACTTAGGCAAGTGAATTATTGAAATTTGAAGTAGTGCCAATAAATGTATAAATATCCAGCTGTTTTTGTTTAACAGTATGCATGGTATGTTCAAGTTGTTCCTGAAAGTTATTATTAGGACGATCATAGGTAGTAGCCGTCACTTAATCGAAGTCCATTTTGTAATATCTAATTAAAGACTGCAAATCTGCTGTCTTTACTTCAACCGGTTTCTCCGCATGATACTATTGTATACTCTACTATAAAGTGGGCTAAATGTAGTCTGAACTTCTGAGGAGTGTTAAAGTAGCAGAAGTAGAATCGATAGGGTTAGGAATGAGTGGTCATGAAAGAATGTGGGTCCGATACTGCTCCAGTAATAGACAAATGAGATGGTTGTGGCTTTGTTGATTTCTTTATGTTGAGATAATGGACGATTGTCGAATGACGAGACAGTAATATAAGTGTTAAATGAATGGTGTGAGAGGTAGGGGTGGACCGAGAAAGTGGTGGTTGAAGAGGAGGAATGAATTATAGGAGGCTTAAGAACTGGAGAGTGTGTATGAAGCAATGTATATAGGGGTAAATAGAGGCAAACACTTAAGGTTTGATAGGCTAAGTCAGAATGGAGGAAGCTGTTGAAGTAGAGCAAGGTATACAAGCATATCATTATAAGTGATACTTTTCGACTGTGCCTATCCCGGAAGGGAATGGCATATATACATATATTGTATAAAAGATTTGGAAAAAGATATAATAAATTATGTTAAAATGATTTCTTCATAAGTTAAAAATATTTTAAAATATATTTCAAAATATTTTAAAATATATTTCAAAACATTTTAAACTTATGAAGAAATCATTTTAAAATATTTTAAACACCAAAAAAATATAGTGAACATTATTTTAAAATAATTTTAAAATTATTTTAAAATATTTTTCAACATATTTTAAAATAATTTATTCATAAGATTTTGCTACTTGGGAAGGAGTATTGATATAAAGCAGTGAATATTTTCGTGTGTTTCTTGTCCTTTTCATATCTTTGCTTAATCTACGTTGGTAAGATGGACTGGTTGAGTTGTATGAATTCCGGGTGTACAACTCCGGACCCATTTTCGTGGAGTTTTTCCTATGTTTTCCAAATTCCCTCACTTTTCCCTGATTTCCAGATTTCCCCTGACCACTGGGCACCCTGGAAATTTGTGTTTTTTGGTGATAGTGGGTTGGTGGGGTCACTGAATATGACAAGGAGTGAACATCAGGAACGTCTGTAAATATGGGCTCAATTTGGAGCAAATACCAATAAAATGGTCACAAATTCCACGCCGAATCAAGTTAAATGTGATATGCTACATATATCCGATCCGAGGTCGTGTTATGTGTTATTTCAGCTTTCTCTAGTTCCTCAGTTTTTTTGGAGTAGGAGAAGATGGGAGTTTCATGATGTATCTTCAGGAGCAGCTTATAGGGTATTTTGTTAAGTATTACAATTAATTTTTGTAATTTTCTTAAGAGAACAGCAGGGAATCGATCCCCCCTGGAATGGTTCCAGGGTGGTTCCCCTGGAACAGTTCCCCACCCAAAATTTTATGAGAGAATTTCTCATAAGATCTCATTGCCAATATACTATGAGAAAATTTCTTATGAGACTTAGGAGAAAATTTCTCATAAGATCTTATGAGAAAATTTCTCATTAGATCTCATTGCCAATTTATTATGAGAAAATTTCTCATAAGATCTCATTGCCAATTTATTATGAGAAAATTTCTTATGAGACTTATGAGAAATTTCCAATAGGGCTATAGCCAGAAAAAGCATTTTCATATAATGCATCGGCAGCCTAAAAAACAACTTTTCCTCCGGTGAGCCCTTGAGTTAAGCCCATTAACTCTGATTGTTTGACTTTATGGGTTGACAAAAAGCAATAAACTACCTTTATCTAAAAGTCAATATTCAAATAAAGTTCCGTACCTGCATATCCAGTATTTTATGGCAAAGATTATAGTAATACTGTGGTTAAGAAGAAATTCACGTCAAAAAATGGCATCATCAAAAGACGTCCGGTCAGGAAACTGCTGGGAAAAGGTCATAAAGCCCCTATTTCACTTGGAATAAAACTACTGTAATAGCGTCACTGACTACATTCCACTAGGCTCTGGTATCCGCATAAGAGGACTATCTTCAGCGCCAACGTCGATGAGAGAGCGACTTTAAAATGTACGGACGTATCTATCCGCGGCAAAATTTCACTAGGTAGGTACCTACTGTATTTCCGTTCACGGGTGCACCTCGAGGTGATCACTGGCGTGAAATAGAACTTGGGATATCGTAGTACGGTATTTTGTTAAGTATTACAATTAATTTTTGTAATTCTCTTAAGAGAACACCAGGGAATCGATCCCCCCTGGAATGGTTCCAGGGTGGTTCCCCTGGAACAGTTCCCCACCCAAAATTTTATGAGAGAATTTCTCATAAGATCTCATTGCCAATATACTATGAGAAAATTTCTTATGAGACTTATGAGAAAATTTCTCATAAGATCTTATGAGAAAATTTCTCATTAGATCTCATTGCCAATTTATTATGAGAAAATTTCTTATGAGACTTATGAGAAATTTCCAATAGGGCTATAGCCAGAAAAAGCATTTTCATATAATGCATCGGCAGCCTAAAAAACAACTTTTCCTCCGGTGAACCCTTGAGTTAAGCCCATTAACTCTGATTGTTTGACTTTATGGGTTGACAAAAAGCAGTAAAACTATCTTTATCTAAAAGTCAATATTCAAATAAAGATCCGTACCTGCATATCCAGTATTTTATGGCAAATATTAGTAATACTGTGGTTAAGAAGAAATTCACGTCAAAAAATGGCATCATCAAAAGACGTCCGGTCAGGAAACTGCTGGGAAAAGGTCATAAAGCCCCTATTTCACTTGGAATAAAACTACTGTAATAGCGTCACTGATTACATTCCACTAGGCTCTGGTATCCGCATAAGAGGACTATCTTCAGCGCCAACGTCGATGAGAGAGCGACTTTAAAATGTACGTATCGGACGTATCTATCCGCGGCAAAATTTCACTAGGTAGGTACCTACTGTATTTCCGTTCACGGGTGCACCTCGAGGTGATCACTGGCGCGAAATAGAACTTGGGATATCGTAGTACGCCCGTACAAAATACAAAAGGGGCCTGTGACCGTTAGTTCGTCCAGATGGCCCAGACACATGCCAGGAAGTAAGTACCTGTTCATTTCCTGAAACGTACTATGTTATCTCCAGACTCTTATCTTTACTACTGATACGCACCGTAGCAGCGATGAATGGATGTTACATTTTAAACTTGATATTTAGTTAGCCCGAGTTACGGCATCACGAACTAGATGGGGCAAAGCAGTACCTATAAGAATTTGGTTTGGATACAGAGGTGATAGAAAAACATATAAACCTAGAATACAGACAATTTCCCGCTAATTGTCCCGTAAATATAATTTGTACACAGTGTATACAATTTTTAAAAAAGTGTATAAAATTTGTTCGCAGTGTATACAATAACAAAAACGAGCAGATGGTTCAGCTAATATTAGTACGAAAGAGATTACATATACCGACTTAAAATTATCCAGTATCTCTTTCTAAACCATTACGCTTACCCACTCTACGAATATACCTACTGTAATTATCAGGTCCGGCGACAGGATTTTCGGGCCCCTGGGCAACTGTGTGGTCCGGGCCCCCTAAATCCCGGCAAACCCCCTCACTCAATTTAGATCAGAACTGCGAACTTTTAGGTTATTTTATAACCAAGACTTACCTGATTATCAGCTTTTTCTTCAGAAGAAACTTGCACACTGTCATAAATTATCTTTTGATTTACTATAGATTGTTTTTTTTTAATTAAACACATGTCAGTGGAATGGGATGGGGAAACAATTTCAAAATGATAACTTTTTGACGATGTAACTCACTTTACGCTTTCATTTTACAGTAATCAAAACTAGGACTTATTTGAACTTGAACATTTTATAAAAAGTCATAATAAAACATACTTTTCTTGTTTTTCACAATTGGCATATCCACAATTACTCCCATCTTTTCGGAGATACGGAGATAATTATATCACCACCAAATTAAAATGAATGCAGATTATTCACTTCTACTAAGTTTTGCTTCCACTACAACTCTCTCAATCAAACATAACAGCAGGGAATGGGTAAAAATAATGTAAGTTAACGGTTTTGATGAACAGAATATATTTTGTTGTGCCTCAATATTAAGCTATTTTCGATAATTTGTTTCATCCCTGTGTGCATAATTCAAGAAAATTAGAAATTAAAGTTTTCCTAGATGAATAAAGTCTAATGTGACGTATAAATCAGGGATATATATATTGTAACACAGGGAAAACGAAAGATTTCAGTAGATTTTCTCGTTGAACAACCAAAAGCTCCGCGGTGTCCAAAATGTACCTTTCTGCGTGAACCTACTGTTAGGGTCAAAGGCTTGGACTGCTGAGGCGAAGGGGCAAAAAACGAAAAGAAATCCTTAATAGGGTCCATAGGGAACGTAAAATAATATTTTATATGAAAAATACAGGAATTTTGAGGGTGTGAATGAGAAGTTTACTTTTGAGGGGAGAAACCTCGAATGCGATTTCGCGTACACTTACAGACCTTAATATTTCTATATCCCCATGATTTTAGACGTGTAGAGTCGGTGGATATCGATAGCAATGCGCCCATATTAAAAAAGGCGAATAAGAAGTGTTATGTTCCTTATGGATTGAAAAAACTTACATGCGTCACGTCATTTGCAGTTCCCGGCGTGTGTCTCAAGCTCCGGGCGCACGTACGAAAAATCGATGTAATTTTTGGCGTCGCAAACGAATTTTCAATTTTTATTTCCGATCTACCTTTAAAAAGCATAAACAATTGATTTAATATGAGTTACTTGACAGTCACTTAACATGCCAGATATTTGCTACTTAAAATGCATTTTTGCTTGAAAATAGCTTCCGCCATTTTGCTACGTAATATCACCTACATTTAGGAAAAAACTCCCAAGTTAAGCACAGTAAAGAAAAAGTGTGGTTTTAACAGACGTACTAGTTTTTTATCCGACCAAATTCCTCCCACAGCGTCACTCTCAACTTAAATAGGAAGATTTTCGTTGAAAACTGAATGTTTACTCTGTTTTATACTGTTTACTCGGAACCGAAATCGCAATTTTGTACACGAAATCGTTAGATGGAAACGAAAAACGAATTTTAGTGAAAAAATTAATCTTCTAACCACAACTGTTCACTCATAAATCAAAAATTTTAATAAGCAAAAGGTGACGCCCACCGAAAATGCCACTGTGATAATATTGACGTCATTTTCCTCCCGTCCTTGACTGCTTTCAGGGGAGGGGGAAGGGAGTGGAGGGGGGTTCTCGGAAGGTCTGCTCGCACAGATGCTGTCGAAATCGCTCCCATTGGCCGAGTCAGCTGTGTCCCCCCCTTTGCGATAAGGCGAAGTAGCTTCGCGGGCTCAGTTGTGATTGGACGAAGTCGATATACGTCAGAGGTTGCACCACACCCACTTTTCCGAAAGGGTTAAAAACATCAGTTTTTCGCCGCTTATAACTCGGGAAATAATTGTCGGATCAGAAAACGGAAAAATACGGGTCCTTTTATTTTACAAACTCTATCAGATTCGGCAATAAAAAAAATATGGTAAACGACCCCATTCGGGTGTAATTTTGGAATTTTGGCTATATTTGAGCCCCTGCATCTCGGTAACGGCGACAGAACATGACCAATGACATGCCATTCCATGGTTGCCAATCAATTATGAGTATTTTTACCAAGTTTCATGATTCTATCTCCAAAAAAGCCATATTGGAATTTTGTCAATTTTTTCGATTTCAGCCTACTGTGCATCGGTTGAAATATTCCTTCCTCTCCTTTCTATTAACAAAAACCACGCAAAATCATGACAGTGCGTGCATGGGCCTTGAAGTTATTTAAGTAAAACAAGGAAACAAATGTAGAAAAATTTCAGAAGGATAAATTATACATCATGTTTAAGAATTAATAACTTTCTGAAATATGTATATATTCACAAAATTTTAAGTATAAAATATTTTTTGTTTCCCTTTTTTATTTTACCCCGGAGTTAAGGATTGCAATCCCGGATGAAATGACAATCCCGAAATCCCGGGATTTAGTATAAACGAATCCCGGGATTGACGTACACCTTTTCGCTAACAAGCAGAGCTAATAAGTAAGTTTTCTTGGACATGAAATGCAACACGTTAGACGTCTGAGTCCATTGACTAATACATTTTATTGGAATAAGTAATTTGTCATCATTTGTAATACATAAGAGAAACGGAAAAGAGCTTACGGTGCGCGTGTTAAAGACATAGTGATCGCCAGCATGAAACAAGATGGACTAAATTCCAGAAAATGTTGTCTAACTTTTGATGATGTTCCCGTAATCCCGGGATTGAAAAATCTCTCTGGGATTACAATCCTTACCGGGAGGCTAGGTTGGGGGGCCGCGGTCCCTCCCTTCCCCCGTGTATGGGCGCTCATGTATTGACACAACACTATAATTTGTAGCTTGCTACTGCTAATCCGTAACTTTGACTGTAGAATAAACGATTATTTACAGTCCAATAACAAGTAAACCATCATCTCAGTAAACATGATTTAGGCGGGGGATGGGGTTTCTTGTCGTTCAGGTTACAATATGTCACTGAGTGGCGAATGTTCGTGGCAAAGGGAGGGGAGGTGAGTGTCGACACAGGGCCCGCGCTTCTCGCTCTATCGTCCCCATCACCCCAAAACCCTCGATGACCACAGCAACAATGCTAACGTAATACTTCTCTATTGCACACTGACACATCTCTACCATGATTTGTTTTTTTTCACTTATTAAACAACAAAATTTTGTATTCTATTTTGCATTTAAATTTATTCATACACTAAATTTTCATTTTCAATTAATTTATTTTGCCCCGGGCCCCCTGATGGCCCGGGACCCTGGGCATTTGCCCCCTTTGCCCCTCCTTGTCGCCGGCCCAGATCTTAACCTGCAGTCTAACTCGTTTAGTGACTCGTTTAGGAACAGCATTAATACCACAACACAGAGTATCTACCTCCTGCATTTCCTTTTTCGGTATTATGAGCCACCGTACCATTTTCTCCGTCACGCAAGATTGGAAGGCGCCCGTATCAAACAAACCGTTCATCCACACATTAGTAATAGCAACCCTTACTTTAGGCGAGATACTATTATTATTGGCCGGGGTAATCCGCCCATACCAAGCCACTTTCTTTCCGCGGGTGCCTCGTGGCTTTAAAGCTCCTCGCGCCATTCGTTTCCCTCCCGGAACGCACCAGACGTTCGCACGGAACCACGATTATTCCGAGGTCTCCACGGTCGACCTGACTGTGCTACGGAGTTTCGTTGGGGAATGAAATCGCGACCATGGGGGATCCCTGGAGGAAGATCACTAACCTTGACTTGATGACTACCATCGCTGAACTCGGGATCGACCATTTCCTCCGCTGAAGGAGGCTCCTTATAAGTTTCGGCCGTACTCCTCCTTTCTTCCAACCTACGCCTGCGCTAATTCCGCGAAGGAAACAGGCCGATGAAGAAGGTGAATTGAATAGTCCGGGTTCAACCCATCGCATACAAGCTGCAACAATTCATCCTCCCCAAGGGGAATTTCAAGTCTTCGGTTCATATTCCTGACTGTGATAACGTACTCTCCCAGTGTTTCTCTCCTTCCTTGCGTCCGATCGTACATGTCCCTTTTTAAGCGACTCTGATAATTGTGTACCCCGAAATTCGCATTGATTTATTTTGAAAAACGAACGGATCACGAAACTCTCATTCGCCCAATACCAACGTAACGCTCTCTCACGCAATATTTCAGGAATCAGCTTAAGCTGCACCACCGAGCTTATTTCGAAATGAGCAACGAATCTGTTTAACTTTTCCAGAAAACTCGCCACACTTTCCCCCTGTGCTCCACTAAATGAAATATCCCATCTTCGTGCTGCCACAACTAGTATTTCCATCGTTTGTAAATCGCACGGATTCCTCGGGGGAGAAACTGCCCTTTCCATCGTGTTTAAATCGCACTGAGTTCTCGGAAGGGATTCAACGGTTTCATTCCTACTTACTTCGTCACCCGGCTCGGATTGACCACGTATAGAACGAACATGTTCGCGAACTCTTTTACGTACTTCATCTAACGTCCCGTCTGCTTCAACTCCTAATTTAACACAGGTTTCTAACAAATCTGATTTAGACAACTGATTGATCCAAGAAGTTCCGGGGGGTAATTTCGAAGCCATTATACCGAGTGCAAGTAGTTTAACATAAAACCACGCTCTGCTACCATTGAACTGAGTGGCGTTTGGTGAAAACTACGACACAATTTTCTGAAGCACCGGTTTATTAACAAAACCAAAAACACCAATAGGAACAATAAAAAAAGCGAAGCGCTAGCGCGGGCCGTTCAGATTTCCAGGGACGAGGGTTAGGGAATGGTAGGTAATACCGGGTATTTTCCGATGTGCGGAAGAGACGACGGCAGATGACCAGCAGAGGCGTCGGCGCGGTCTCCTCCCGAAGAGAGTCTCGACTCCACGACCGGCTCGTTGGAGGGCCAGAAACAAATAAGCCCCGGTCCGGTCTCCATCGCCCTTAATATACCTCCCAGGCCGAGCCAGTCCCATTTGAAACCAGCCGGGAGGTTCGGGGGGGGGGGGGGGTCTCTGCACCCACACCCCCGACGTGAGGCCTGGAGAGGCGTCGAACATGGGGCGGCTCGGCACGTCGGAGAACAGTATGGGGTGGTGTCGCGGCACTCAGACCCCCGTCGCGAGGCCGGGAGAAGAGCCGAACAATCATGGACGGCTCACAGTTTTGGTGTGAATTCACCCCTGGCCACACACCTTTTTGTTGGCTTACCGATATTATGTAGATGGTTCAAGTGTATTAAAAACGCCTTACTGATAGATAATGTACGTCAGGTGGTGGTTCCACCCCATGCTACATTCCCTTTTAACTGTATTATTTGGATAACAAAATAAGAAAATTATTTGCTCACTACTAACTCTAAGAAGAAGACGGGACAACCTAATCGGTCGCATCTGAGGACACGATGGCCTTATGAAGACAATCGTCGAGGTAAAGGAAGGCCTCCAATCACATATAGAACAGGCCGTGAAGGATATGAAAGAGAGGAATTATGTTAATATGAAGAGGTTGGCCGATAGGACAATCGAGTGAAGGGCTGCGTCAAACCAATCCTAGGATTGTTGAACGATGATGGTTCCCCCTCCCTTTGGTAACACCACACCACTTCCTCCACCACTCCGAACCGACGTTCTGGACACCCCCGACCCTGCTGGCCCCCTTCCCCCCCAACCACCGGAGGACTCCTCTAGCATCGCCGAAAAGCAGCACCACGGGACATCACTCACTGGTCTCCAATTGCCGAACCCTGCCGCAAGAGCCATTAAATCAACGAGGGATCCTAAGACGACAACGGCGACCCAAGGCGTTTTTCTCCTTCTGTTCCCTCTCCCATCTTCCCCCATCGTCACCAACCGACACCGGGTTTTACAAATTTGAATAAACTGACCTGCCCCTCTCACCCACGCTCCAACCTCACTCCTTGTTCCACGTTCCGTTTCTCTCCATTTCCCTTCTCTCCCCCACCAACCTCCCTCCATGCCCCCCTCCCCACCGACCTGCTCATATATACTCTTGTTTGTAAACAGAAAGCTTCACTTGACAATGGTCAGGGATGGGCATGATTCGTCTTCATGAATCACGAATCATGATTCGCGAATCACAAACTGTGATTTGTGATTCGGATCATTTTTTTTAAATGATTCATGATCCGGGAGTCGACTCTTTTTTTTTAGTTGAGGTGATTCGTGAGCCGAATTTTTGTGATGCAGCTCACGATTCACTGACGAATCACGAATTAATATCACTGATTTCACTGCTAGAAACGTAGATCATTCTTTAACTGACAGATACCGTGTAAGTATAAGTCAGAAGTGCAACAATATGGTTAATGCAAACTTCAATAATATATTTTACGCTAAATTATGCCTCTTCTACACATCCGCCTGCGCTCAGCATATTTGGCTCAGCCTGAACGTTGAGCCACCTTCCTTACGAAGCACTTAAATCGACGCTTTGCCATCTGGTGCCGAAGTTTACAAATGACATTGATAACACTCAACTAGACTGGCTTAGAAAGCTATTGAGAGAATGAAATAATTTTATTGGTATATTATCACTTTCTATTATTCTTCTATTTTCTTATTATTCTTTTATATTCTTATTATATTTCTTTGATTGTCGAACTGACAGATTCAGAATGTCCTTTTTTCCTTGTACAATTAGGGATATGAATAGTGTAAATATGTCCAATACGAGTGAATCAATGTATATCATAGGTAGCTGCATGTTAATAATAATAATAAGTTTATTACTCCATACACAAATAACATGTCAATAGCAAAAGTGGAGTAATTTTAGGTGGGCTTGAAGGAGAACCTGTTTAAGGCTACCATCAAATAATAATACATACAATATGCTTTGCTTAAAGATACATATTGCTCTTGTAGTGATGCCATAACAATCTCTTAACAATGTAAAAGGTATCTTAAAAGCTACTTACTAACAGTTTAATTACAACTCAATTACATTAGTTATTTACAACAATATTTGCTCTACACTTTCTTTAGTGAGAAGCCAAGAATGTACATTTTCCAAAAATTTTTTCACAGACTTAGAAATAGTGCATGACTGGGGTAATATATTGTATACCTTTGGTCCTACATACAAAAAACATCTTTTGAACAACGTCAAATTTGGTTTTGGCAAGGGTATACTTTTTTACGCAGGGTAAATGGAGAAGGCAGGCACAGAAATATTTCAGAGTTACCACTTCTTGTATAAAAACACCGTAGAACCTTATAAATATATAGATGCCTCAATGGAAGCAAATGTAACTGAAGAAAAAGTGGAATGGATCTTTCAAATCTGTTCTTTTTCAAAATAGCACGAATAATTCTTTTTTATAAAAAAAGGCAGGTTTTAAAGAGTTCAAATAAGCGCCACCCCAACAAAAAATTCCATAACTTAGTCTGGATTGTACTAACGCATTATAAATTATTCTAAGGAAATTTAAAGGACATTTATTTCTGATGAAGTAAAAATTTGTCAATGTTTGTCGCATTTTATTTGTTAGACTATCAATATGTTGTTGCCACTTTAAGAATTCATCAATCTCCCAGGTATTTTAAACTGGAAACCCGTTCAATGGGCAAGCAGCTATTGCATGAAGTTATCGGACAGTTTTCTTCATGATAATATAAAACCCAATCAAACTTGTACCTGTTACATAAATTATAACACATATATTTCGTTTTAGTTACACTCATTTTCAATTTGTTGGAGGTAAACCAACATCGCAAATTGATCAAATCAGACTGCATATCATATTTTACATCACCCCAGTTAATACCTTCATAATTTAAAGCGACATCATCACCAAATGCTGTCACATGACCTCTAAAATTGAAATTACATAGATCGTTTATATAAACTAGAAGTAGGACTGGACCCAAGACAGAGCCTTGTGGAACTCCAGAAGTTATCATATTGTAATTACTGTAAACATCACCAATTTTTACACACTGCATTGTCGATGATAGATAACTGGTAAACCATTTTAGTGGTATTCCTCGAATACCAGCCTTCTGAAGCTTAAAGGTCAGAATCTTGTGATCAATGGTATCAAAAGCCTTGCTAATATCAATAAATAGGCTGCCAGTGCATCAATTTGAGTTTATAGCCTTGTAAACATGAGTAAAATAATTTTCTAGAGCATCTTCTGTCCCCTTTCCACTTAAAAAACCATACTGATTTTTGCTGAAGAAGCTGTTTTTATTGAGAAATTTAATTAATCTCGACTTGACTAGCTTCTCTATAATTTTTTAAAATATCGTCAGCAATGAAATTGGACGATAATTTAGTATACTTGATCAATCACCTTTCTTATATAAGGGCATGACCAATGCCTTTTTCATCTCATCAGGAAAAACACCACTGGTAAAACTTAGATTAAATATATGTGAAAGAATAGGAGCCAATTCATTAATAACAAGTTTCAAAAGTTCACTGTTAACGTTGTCGCAACCAGGGGCTTTGCTAGCAGGAAAGGATCTTACTAATGTAGTTATTTCAGCAGGATCGACTGGTTCTAAGTACATAGATTCGAAGCTATGTGAATAATCACAACACTCAGCGACGAATTCATCAATGCCACTGTCGTTACTATTATTATTACTATCGTAGGAGGAAACAAAATAGTCATTAAATGCCCTAGCTATTTTAGAATGAGCAGATGTTATACTACCGTCTATTTCCAGGCAGATTTCATGGGGACTGAGTGGTATGCGGCCGGATATTTCCTTGAGTATTTTCCATTGCATTTTTGAGTTTCCGTTTGCTCCTTGAAATCTGTGCAAATAGTAGTTATTGGAAGCAATCTTAAGTTCATTTTTCTAATTATTTCTACAGTTTATAAATGCCTTTGCTAAACTTTCGTTTAATGGATGGCATCTATGTTTTTTGAGCAGATAGTTTTTCCTTTCAATAAGGTTTAGAAGATGACTAGTTATCCATGGCTTTAATTTTTTTCTTGTGTCGTAATTATTGACTTTGATTCTTGATGCAGATATAGCACCTATTAGTAAGTCATGAAATAACGAAAAAGCCTTTGATGCGTCTACTTCGTTTACAACTGGACTCCAATCTACTTCAGCTATTTTGATTTTACAATATTCAGAGTCAATCTTAGCTTTGGCAGGAGTAGTCGTTGATTTTTCTTTGCATTATGGTTCTTTCACACAAATAGAACAGCGAATCAAAGAGTGATCGGTTATTGCTTCATGAAGCACTTCTATTTGAAGGTCATGCGTGCACATTTTATATAACCTAGCGAACAAGTGATCAATACAGGTAGCGGAGTGTCCTGTTACCCTAGTTGGCGAGTCAATCAGACACGCTAATCCTAAGGAGCTCATTAAGTTTAAGTAATGATCAGAATCATTAGAAGGTACCATAATATTTATGTTGACATCACCAATCACAATTATATTACCTTTTAAACTATACATTAGCGGTTCAAATTCAGATAAAAATTGTGCTATCGGAAAATTTTGATCTCTATAGAGAGCAATTAACTGTAATTCGAATTTTTCAAGTTTGAGGGTCACCTGGACAAAATCAGCAGTGACAGCTTGAATTACATTAGAGTAGCAATCAATTGTACTTTGCACATAAACAATAACACCTTAACACCTCTTGCTTGACTACTGCTACTGCATTGGGCAAAATATTTATAACCTTCCAATTTGTAATGGTGAAGTTCATGTTCACAAACCCATATTTCACTCAGGATGATTATACTCAGTAAATAAGAAAGGCCATGTAGATACGTTTCAAATAAATCAAAGTTTGATCTGAGACTACAGATATTTTGATGAACAATACATAATATACTGCTATGAAATAACTTAATATTGGTGTAATCTGACATTCTAAATTTTATAAAAAATTTATATCGTCCAAACTCGTCAAAACAAACACTGGTTCTTTCTCCGCTTTTCGCATTAAAACTTTACCTCCATGTATTCACAAATATTTATAGCCTTTCTCATTCTTAACAGCCCTTGCAGCATGCAGCACTTTTCTCCTCCCAGGACAGAGGGCTTCGTTAATGTAGAGAGGGGTGGGTGTCACATCGAGGTTCAGGTGCCATGTTGAGAAGTCCCTCTTTACTCTTCTTTTTGCCAGGAGATCTTCCTTGATGTGCTGACGGAGGAACTTAACGTGGATACCACACTGCCCACTTTCCGACTTGGGTTTGAAGCGGTAACAGCTGTCAATGTCGTCCGCTTTGACTATAACCCCCAACTCGGCCCCAATATTACTAATTATGCTCGGAAGGTCTTCGTTTTTTTGAAGTGGGTAACCGTGAATCTCGACTGAGTTTGCTAAACTGCGTTGCTCAAGGTCATCGGACTGTTTTGCAAGAAGCACAATTTGCTTCTTCAGTGATTGATTTTCACTTTTTAATATGTAAGTCCATTCTAGCAAAGCACTCGTCGAATCGCTTACTATGAGCCTCAAGCACCGAAGATAAATCGTCCAACCGATCATACAATTTGTTAATCGAATCTCCAAGATTAGCCTCTGTTGACTTTAGATCAGCTTTGATTTCTTTAAAGAGATCTAAAACTGCATCTGATGGAAAACTATGGGATGCACTTTTAATCGGTGCACAAGTAGATCCACTGTTCATGCTAGATCTACGAACCACGGTGCACTCACTGCATCGCCAAACTTGCTTGCTGGCTTTAATGGCTTCAATGTCCTGTTTAGTAAGAGGATTATCTAAACAGTTTCCATGGAATTTGTTCTCACAATTGGAGCACTCTAATAATACTGTGTTACGCACTAACTTACTGCAAATTTTGCAAGAACTCATTTCGGTAACACGAAAGGTTGGTTATTGTTGTTGTTATATATTGTGGTTATTGTTAATCTGTTGGTATAAGGACTTGAAGGTAACCCAACTAACAGCATGTTTTTGCATGCTTGCTTTGCTATATTTATTTGTTTTAATAATGAGGTTTACACTAGTATATTATTACTAATCCTTTTTCACGCATGAAGTAGCTTGCTTGCATGCATGTAGTAGCTTGCTTGCATGCATGCTTGTAGTGCATGTTTGGTGAGAATTCACCCCCTGCCACACACCTTTATGGTGACTTGCAGGGTATTATTTAGATGTACATAAGAACTGGTAATTTATGATATTCAGTTAATCCACACTGTATCTACACAAGTATTAATTAACGGGTGAAAAAATTGGTATAGGTTCACAATTATGGAAGCAATGTTCAGAATGTGACCATTACTTACAATTAGTGTTATTGTCATTCTGCAATAACACTATGATTCATGAACCGCACGAATCATATTTCAAGGAAAATCACATGTTTCATGATTCGAGATTTGAATCAAATTTCCAGCAGTGAATCGTGATTTGTGCTTCGAATCTAATTTCTTTCAAAGATTCGTGATTCGTGACTCGAATCAATATCAGGTGATTCGTGCCCAACCCTGACAATGGTGTAGTACACCAAAACTACCTAGTCGCCATAAAAATTGTTCACTTATGGAAAATTGCTTTATCTTTCCTTTAATATGGAACGTTTCCACCACATCTCACCTGAATCTGGTCTGTTTACACTTCATTTAAGTTTCTTATCACGTTCTTATGTCTCAAAACGCAACAATTATGAAAGCGGACCACTTTGGAATACGGTTTAAATGCATAAAATATTCACCTTTGGAACCCCGCAGAAACTTTCATTTTAATACTTTTAGTTTTACCCAATGCAAACCTATTATTATCCCAGAGTAGTGCAAAAAGCAAGTCCGTATAATTTTGCCGAATGAAATGGCCGATCTAGATTCAACAATTAGCTGCGATATCTCTTTTAGTACCTTTCAATATCTTCACGAAAAGAACAATGCTGTTTACGGCATCGCTTTTGGACGAAAATTTTTAGCATCATTGTAATGGTACCAATTAGGGATGGGTCGGTTCGGTTCTCGGTTCCACCGGTTCTTGAGCTTAGAACCGGAACCGAGGCCAAAAATAATCGGTACCAAAATAATTGGCGCGAAAACCAGTTTGAAACCTACTCACACTCCGAAAGTGGAGGCTTCACACTAAAACCTGGTGAAATAGTGTACTTAGATGCTTCAAAGTCGCAAATTATTCTAATTCTCTCTGAGAATGATTATTGATTACCTTATCTTACCATTGAGCAATGCAAAGTAAGTGGTAAATTAAGAACCGGAACCGAGAACCGAAGTTAAGAACCGAACCGGAACCGAAAAAAAAGTGGAACCGACCCATCCCTAGTACCAATGAACATCACACGGATACGTAACGAGACATTATGCACCATTGGGATTTAAATTTTATTCCCTGGTTTTTGTTAACAAATACAAACAAGATAGTTTAATTAAACTATCAAAATCTCCATCTACGACGATTTCGAAAGCGTTACACATCTTCTCTTCATGTCCCACGTTGGTTCAAATGCACAAACCCGTAAAGAAATAAAAAAGCATTCACAATTAGAACACTACTGAAGCATTCATTAAAAACTCCTAATTTTAATCGAATGCAAATCTTCTAAATCTGTGAGTAACGCAACCAGTCTGCTCATAAGATATTTTTAAAATGTTCCCATAAAATACAGGAAAAAAGGAAAAATTAATCAATATTTAGTTATTTTACTGAGCGAAAGAATAAACACTTGCACCATAAATTGAAAAAGTCCATTTAAACCAATGTAAATACATAATTGGCGTTAGGAATCGAACCCGAGTCCTGAGCCTTTTTTATATAGCCTATATATAGGCTAGAATAGCCTAATAGGCTAGCCTATATATAGGCAGTGTAGGCATTAGGAGGAGCTATAGCTCCTTCTAATGTCTACACTGGAACCCTACAAAATTACACTTCCCCGCCGTGATCCAGTTTTTGAGGCCCTTGAATATCCCTGTCCCTTAGTTTTTGAGGAGATGCGTAACGAACGTAGAACCGGCAGACAGACAGATAGACACCACTTCATTTTTATATATTAGTATGATTTGCCAACTTATTTTATACAATCTCATCGTCTAACTTCAGTATTCAGACAGACACCACAACATCTCATATGTAAAGTAAAACATATTTATGTAAATATGATCACCTAAAACTCAAGAACCATACGCAGTACAGCTTTGAAACTTTATGGTTTGCTAAATGTCATCCCCGGACGGATAATAAGCTACTTTGTTGTAACTAATGGTCCTCAGTTCAATCCCAGTCGAGTCAAAAGTGTCCCCGTAAGAAATACACGTAAAGAACTTTCTTACAGCTTGCAGCCATTTTTCATTTGAAAAATTTAATACGAAATACCTATTGCACAAACTTGAGACGCACACCAGCCGAAAGATAATTCAATAATTATTCTTATTATTATCATCGAATTCTGATTTCGGATCCAAATTAATGGTGTTTCAGCAATATATGACGATTTGTGGTGAATGTTTTCGGTTTAAAGAGCCCTATCCCCTTTACGGCTAATGGGATTGTTGCATTATAAATTAGAATATAGTCATGTTTGAAGGGAAATTCATTCCCATAAAACTCGAGAATCAAACGTAGTATGGCATTCAAACTTTGAAATTACATAAATTTCTTTCTTGCGCAGTTAATAAGCTACTTTTCATGAATTAAAGCGTTCCCATGAGATGTACATGTAATAAAATATCTTATTCTTGAGGCAATTATTTCATTAGTAAATTTCAATTAGAAATATTCACTGCACAAACTTGAGAGGCACACTGGGCGAAACATATTTCAATAACGAGTCTTACTTTTATCTCCGAATAACAACTTTGGTTAAAATTGCAGAACTTCGAACATTTCTGCGGAACTCTCTGGATTCCTATTGCAAGAGCCATTTCCCATGGCGATCGGAGACTTTATTTACAAAGTTTGATATGATCGTCGACCAAGACGTATGTGTTTCTCTCTACACTTATTCCTTTGAATTATTTGTGCTGATTTATCGCTACTGCGCTGATCCTGAAAATGATGAACAATCCTTAAATTTTATCGCACAATACCGTTCAAAAAAACTAAGTACTCAATCGTATTTTCGCTCACTATACGATAAACATCATAAATGTGGGTAAAAGTTTTAAACTTTTTAATTCCATATTGAACTGCAAATGTTCAACTTCCGCGGTTGGGCCTCCCGCGGCGATGGTCGTCCTCAAGGTCCGTCTACGGACCTTGGTCGTCCTCACCTAACCCTGTGCCCCTCCCTATTCCTCCGGCGATCTGCAGGGTTGCCAAATCGCTATAGGGAATATCTTACTTTTTTCAATAATCGTTCACTTTCATCGCACAATGCCGTTCAAAAAACCTACTTAGTCATCTCTTCGCCGTCTATGCGATAAACATGATACTTTTGGGGAAAGTTATAAACTTTTAAATTGCATATTTAAGTGCAATGGTCAACTTTGAGGTTGGGCCTCCCGCAATGAGGGTTGGGTCGTTTACGAGCTTCGATCTCGAGGAAGGGTCTCGGATTAGAGAGGTTGGACCCTACTGATGAGGGTCCGACCGTCGGTTCTCCCCAAGAGAGCGACTTTAACCCTCTAAACAATGCAACATCATTCAATTATACTAAGAGATATGCTTAATAGGATTCAACTGTTATGTTTATGCTTCATCAAGGACTGGATCGCCCCAGAGAAAAAATTATCTACGCTCCTGAGATTGTTGATAGATAACAGAAGGCATTCATCCACAAGAAAAGAAACTGCCTCTCCCACTACAACGTTTTTCGTTGGTTTGGTGCTTTATTTATTAGCTTCATGATCGTATGGATGATATTATTATGAAAATACACGAGGTTAGTGATTTGGTAAACTGAAAAATCCCATTGTTTCCCCTTTGATTACCGCATATTTAATCTTGTTTTTTTCAGCATTTCTGTTCTTTTCTTGAGAGAAATTCTGTTGTATTTTATATCATAAGTGTTTAGCTAACTAGATGTGCATTCACAGCGGAAACAGACATAACATGTTTTACCATACACAGTGGAAACTTAACATAGGTTTTCATTGTGCTTTCTGAGTCCGTACCATATCTGACGTCACACCAGTGCGAGTTGCTCTGGTGCCACTTTCTCTGGCAATGGGCATCCCTTTAATGCTCGAATTGTATCAGCCCCTGTATGGTGCTGCCCACTGGTGTTTTTTCTGAGTTCTTATCTCCCTCCAAAATAAAATGAAGTTAGTTCTTAAGTGAAAGCATAAAGAGTCGTGTGTTTTCTTACTTCAACACCTTTCACTGCATTATCGTTTTTGATAGGATAAGGGTACAAAGTGTATTTATCTCAAGCGACAACATTATGTATGTTGTTTACACTGTCAGATATTGAGTCATAATAGGGTATTTGGCACCACTCATTGAGTTTGTCACTTGGTTTAGTTTGTTATCTTGTAGTTGTAATGTTTCTCACCGCTCTATGAGTTGTTTATTGTTTTAAATTTTTATTGACAATGGTCATAAACTGAATGCTCTGGAAAAGTTTGAAACCACTAGACAATCACTTGCTCCTGATGTATTAATTGAAAACAACCTGGCAGAATACAAGTGCTAACAATTGTTTTTGACCATATTAAATCTGGTTTCTTCCATTAGAACCTAGACCTCTTTAGTCCAAGCACTGGCATACCAGCCATTGTTGTAGCCACCCCGCACTGAATTGGTTTACTCCCAACCCATACCACCCCTCCTCCATCTTCCCATATCCCAAAAGAATACCCCCATCCTCCAAACCCCTTGGCTAGATACACCCCACCCTGTCCTCCTCACCTTACCTTCCCACTCCTTAACTTGAGGTATATGAGAGACTCATAGTTTGCATAGGATTTTCCATTGAAAATACCCGATGTTCATCCACTTATATCAATTGGGGATAATAAAGTTTGTGCATTCGTACAGAGTGTCTCCTTTCAATCATCATGGTGAAGGTGGCAAAGTAGAGAGATAATCCATGCCTATAAAGTAGGCAGAAGGTATAAGAAGTTAACCAAGAAAATAAAAAATGCTAAACTGGGAAAATGAGTTCCATCATATCTAGCCTGGTGTCAGGCTAGATATGATGGAACGCCTTCATGTTGGTTCAGAAAGGAAAGGCACTGCCAAGGTTCCACAGATATTTGATAAAATTTGAAAAAAAAATTGAACCGTGTTACCTTGCCAGTGCTTATCCTTTCTGAGCCAAATTGTGAGTTATATGCGGAGAGAGGATGTAGCATGGATATATTAAGGCACGAACAGAGAATGGACTACTTATATTTTTTAATAAGTATGATGATTTTTGAAATTTTTATTATTAAAATGGCCTATTTTACATTGTGCACATTAAATCATTCACCATTTTTTCTTATTGATGACAATTTATTAATATTGAATGTTTAGCATGTTTTTAACTCATGGAGTCACTTTTCATTAGATTCCATCAACATCCTGATGAAAAACTTTCTGACTGAAATTTGCATGCCAGACACACAAGTCATATTCACTGAAAATTTTGGCATATTCCCCAATATTTTTAAAATATCTTCTTTGTGTACATTTAAAATGTTCACCCATCAAAAATTGCAGGAATCCAGTGTAACACAATATGTACCCTTGTTATTTTTTCATGCATTAAAATATAAAATTATTTACTAGTCTTAACAAAGTCCTATAAAATATATATCTGTTTCTCCAATAACCTTCTCCCACTCAACGTTGTGTATTCCTTATTATAGGTTGTCTGCACAAGGGACACCGATTATCATGTTGCAGCCATGGATTTATACACTGAAAAAAGAAAGACTTACTAATCAAAATACTTCCATGAGTAATCACATATCAAATAATGGAAAATGCCTTTACCCCATTTCTTGTGGTCAAATCTACCATTATGCAAACAGAGAGATGTTCCAATATTAATTCAAATGTAGAAAACATTGAATATTCTTCCCGACCAGGGTCATAAGCAGAACTTTCAAATGATCTGCAAACATTTTCCAGATTTACTCGATAAAACCATAAATGAGTCAGTGGTTCTGGATTACGTTTTTCCTGAGATGGGGAAAGTACTACAATTAAATAAGTAACAGCATAATAATGCAACAACATCTAATGGAATGGGGAAAAATTTTGCAACCACCCTATGGATTTTATTCCCACAAATAATAACATTATTATGTTTGTCATGCATGTATATCAACTTTTCCAACAAGTAGAATTCTGAAATTAATGTAATTGTGACTGCTTCAAGGAATGTTGTATAGGTTGCTCACTTCCAAATATGCTTCATAATCAACCCTTTTCCCCCTCATCTTCTGAAGCAATTGATTATTGTCCTCCATCCGTATTGCTACAACACTCAGCAGTGATTATGATGCATCATCTTCAGCGTCAACAATTAATATCCGCATATATAATATTCACACACGAAACTCAATAAGATTTGTAGCAATAAGATTTTGCCATTAAACCACACAGTTGGGTACCTAATTTTCAATATAAAATCGTTGTTCACTCACATTACACTGGTTGTGTGGGTTGCGTTGTGGTTAATCAAATGCGTAATGACTCACAAAAATCTAGAAGTCAAGTGATGTAAGATCATAAACCTCGTAACCACATTAACCATGAAGGCAACTGATATCAGATGCAGTACAAATGAACTGTTTAACCAGGGACATTGATAAATGATATTTGCTTCTTGTTCTCTGTTGCTACAGCGGAATTTCACATAATGCAATGGCGAGCTTCGCTTACATGACATTTTGCAGACATAGTGGAAAGGCAATAGTCCTGATATCTTTCATAAAAGACTTCAATAACAAAGAATGGAGTCCTAAAACACTCGATCAAGTTTTCAGAAGTAGCATGGTGGACGATTCCCTGAGGTAATTGTTACAATAAGAGGCCATCGAAAATCCCGGAGTAAGACCATGTTTCAGCCTTACTCAGGGCAAATGCTCTTTTGGATGTTGCTATCTCTTTCTCCCATTCAAACATTCCCACTATTTGTGGAACCATATGAATTTAGTGGAACTCCTAAAACTTTCGTTAATGCCAAAATTACCACTAATAGTGGATATTTACCGATGGGGTGGTCAGTGGTTCACAATGAGCCAAGGAAATTATGAAGACCTCGAGGTGCCACATGCCTCTTACCCTTGTGGTATATACAGTAAAACCTCGTATTTACGTTATCGGAATTTACGTTTTCCCGCAATTTACAACTTTTTTTATCTGGTCCCATCCCATTTCTATATCTCCAAAGTATGTAGAACCCCGTATTTACACCACGACTTTTCCGTTTTCCCGCAGTTTGCGTTAGAGGCGGGTAAGAATGCGTAGATTAAAAAACCAAATTCCCTTCTATGACATTTAGACATACATACCAGACACTAAAGCACTGTTTTACCTGGTTTCGTGCATATACACTTCAAAAACAAGAGAGAGAACAGTCATTTGCTCCGTTTTACGGAAGAATTTGAACTTAGCGGCGCAGCGACGCAGTACACAGCGCCACTAGTGACGGAAAGACGAAATATCACACGCGATCGTTTCACTAATCGCGAGTTTCGACCGCGATAGACACTCGCTATACTTTTGCCGGGAATATTGTGAAATTAATGCGTATAGACCGCGATTTATAATTTAGGAACCCCTTCGGAAGTATATTTAAGCTCTACCGAAGTTCATATTGTGAAGAATGAAAATGAATTTTTACCGAGACATTATGAAATTTTAAAAATGGGGAACTTGCATGGGTCGACGATTGCTATAAAAACTATTTTGAACAGGTAAAACGGAAATATTAGCTCGCAAAAATACCTAAATTATCTCCATTCATCATCAGAAGAAATAAAAAATTGACTTAACCCTTACACTCCCAAGCGGTCGATATATCGGCCGCGGCCTTAGTAGCCAAAACTCCCAAGCGGCCGATATATCGGCCGCTAGTTTCGGAGACTATTGTTCAGTAACAAATATGTTTATGCACTTTAAGTTTCTTTTTTTATGAAAGAAAACATCTTTCTTCGTCATTTGGTGGCAATTGTAAAATATTTACGGCATTATGAGTATTTTTAAAGACTTTTTTTCAGCACCTTGCGTGAATATTTTACGTGCTGAAGTGAACCGTAGATTGTTCGATTAACGCTTATAAATCTGAACCCTATTTAGTCTCCGTTAAAATCTTTTGGAAAAAAGAACTGGAAATGATATATTATCGAAAGATATTTCTTTTCTTCATTACTACTAACATTATGTCGTTATTTCTGATCTATTGCATTTTCGTTGCATCGCGGAAAATGCCACCGCGGGTGACTAATTTGCCCTTGATGTTCGCATTGAAACATATTTTTCCTTACGAGATTATATGCTACCAACTACTCCTTACAGTTTATATCTTTCTTTTCTAATGCGTTCATGAATCTATGTAATTTTCTAGTCCTGAAATATATAGCGAATAATCCTCCTCGCGCGTCTGGTACGTGATAAGTTCAGGATATTTTCATTTCAAATATAATCAAAAGGTATGCGTAAAAATAAACTGCATATGAAATGTAATACAAGTATTATAACCATCGGTAAAATACAATGTAGCTTTTCATTTACATTGAAGATAACCATGTAATATCATATGGCGTAGCGAACGATTTTTTTCTCATCACACTGGTGACTAATGCTACGAGGAATCGCCGAAGAAGCTTTGCGTCCGCAGTTTTCTATCGTGAAATGATACTTTGTTATCTTCGTAATTGAATCATTTCATCCTTGCTGACTTTGCTTTCTTTGAGTGAACGCCTTTCTAAATGGTCTTCAGTCTCTGACTGCGTGCTTCCCTGTGGAGTTCTTAGTTTGCAACCACACGTGCGTGTTCGCAATCGCTGAAGGTATAATTCATTTGGTAGTGCATCAATACAAGAATTTTTGTAAAACTTTAGCATTCTTTTACAGTGGTGAATATTTTTTGTAAAAATATAACCACACAATGGCTGGACCATCACATATAGGAGAAAAAGATATTTTGAATATATTAGACGATTCATCCGATGAAAGTGTGACTGATTTCTTTGAAAGTGACAGTGAGACGGGGAATGACAGTGATGAAGATCAACATTCATTGCAGCCTTTTGATGAGCAGTGCAGTAATGAAGACAATTGTAATGTAGAAAATGGAGAATGGAGGGAAGTAGTGCCACCAGAAGAATCAACTCCCACACATTACCATTTCCAGGAAATGATCGGCCCCAAGCGTGTGCCTCCCCGTAACTCTCCTCCGATTCAATATTTTCAACTATTTTTCACAGATTTTCTCATTACTCTCTTTGTTACTGAAACTAATCGCTACGCCCAACAGTACATCTCCTCTCAGTCTGGAAGATCATCACCATCAGTGAAGTGGGAAAACATTTCATCTGCAGAAATGAAAGGATTCTTGGCATGTATTTTGAACATGGGAATTATCTGGAAACCTACCATTGCTTCGTACTGGTCGCAATCAACATCCCAAAGTACCCCTTGGTTCGGAAAAATGTTTCCGAGGAATCGTTTTCAGCATATTCTGAGATTTTTTCATTTGGTAGACTCTGAGAAGTGTAAAACACGCAATGATCCCGGTTATGACCCATGTATCCGGTACCAACCCCTTTTAGATCATGCCAATTTTAGATACCATTATACCTCTCACGAGGAACTAAGCGTGGATGAAAGTCTAGTAGGGACTAAAAATCGTTCAAGTTTGTTGCAGTACCTTCCAAATAAGCACCATCACCGCTGGGAATCAAATTTTGGATGCTTTGCGATGCGGTGTCCAATTATTGCCTGGGATTCTTTACGTATAAAGGTAGGACAAGTGAGGAAGAAAGATTGGAGATAAAG
This sequence comes from Platycnemis pennipes, assembly GCA_933228895.1. NCBI lineage: Eukaryota > Metazoa > Arthropoda > Insecta > Odonata > Platycnemididae > Platycnemis > Platycnemis pennipes. Next base: position 60,768,493 of record OW121854.1, read on the forward strand.
GAACATGGACTGGGATATACGGTGGTGATGAAAGTTCTTGGAGTGAATAATTATTTGCACAAGGGCTACCATGTTTTTGTGGACAATTTTTTCATGTCAATTCCACTGGTGAATACTCTTTATGAAATGGGCACGTATATTACAGGCACTGTCAGGAAAAATCGTAAATATCTACCAGAACTTTTCAAGAAGAAGTTTTCCGTCGGTGAGAAGGTTTATTGCCGTGCTGGATGTGTCTTAGGATGTGCATTCAGGGAAAAAAGTTCCCAAAAAGGACCGGTGATGCTCCTTTCGAGCAAGTCCATAGCAGAGGATAGAGAAGTTACGAGAGTAAGGCAAGGCCGGGAGAAAAAAAATGTAAAGCCAGGAATATTATTAGAATACAACAAGTTCATGGGAGGAGTGGACACATCAGACATGATGCTGTACACATATTTAGATGAAAGGAAAACATTAAAATATTGGAAAAAGGTAGCATTCCATATTATTGGAAGGATGGTGTTGAATAGCTACATATTATACAAAGAAAATTTTAGTGAACCCGGAAAACCTCTTTCGAGACTTTTATACACAACAAATGTGATAGAAGTGTTAGGGGCAGAATGGTTGAGGAGTAAGGAGGAGAGCAGAGGGAGTGGACGTGGTTCACCAGGAATTAGGAAATTGGGCGGCCGTAAAGAGTCCAGATGCTGTGTATGCAGCACAAAGGAACAGAGGAGAAGATCCAGTACAGTGTGCGTCCGATGCAACCGGGGATTGCACGGCGAGTGCTTAGCTAAACATAAGTGCTAGCCCCAAAGACCGTGAGTAGCTCACAAATTTACATTTATATTTCATATGTGAAGATCATAAGTGCAAAAAACCTCCTAATTGACATGGAAAGTACTTCCGAGAAATATGCTGTAAAAGCAGTTGTTTTCATGCTGCATGTTATCCGTCAACATTTTACAAATTTCAATATTTATGCTCTGGCAATCCAAATATTTATGGTTATATAACTAATATGTTAACTAAAAAGATGTATTTTGTTATATTTACTGCATATTATATGCTGTTTATCATATTCATTTTGCCATTCACAAAATTAAACAATTGGACAATTTCATAAGTTACACAGCGAGAGTAGGCCTCAATAGCGCTAGTGTAGAGGTATACTATATAAATTTTTTATACCATAACCTATGGAACAATACGAACAAAATTAAGCCATCTTATTAATAATAAAGTGCACTATATAAATACACTTTAAAGTTGCATCTAATAACCAAGGTTTACTGAGTAAGCTTTTAAAAATTTTTATTTATAAAAAAATTTAATTTTTATTTTTTTATAACAAAACTAAAGAAGCATGAGGAAAAATAAAATTGTACATGTAAACAGCCAACATTTATTCATAAGTGTATTTTTTTCATATTAATATGTGGTAAAAAAAAGACAACAGAATTTTTGAAAAGAAGAGAGAAAATTTCTTTAAAAAAGGGCTGGTATTTTTGGACATGTACACAGGAAAAGTGCTTGGGAGCGAAAGGGTTAAAAAATCAAGCAAAATTTCTCTGAGCCGACCACTGCGCGAAACACCCGAGCTCTGCCGAGGCCAGGTGTGACGTCATCCGTGCCTAATCTGCCGTCCGAGTACGGTCTGAGTCGGGAAATACACCAACGCATGCTGTAAACATTGTTTTGGTGGAGGATTTAGTCGCTCACCGTCACTTGTTCATGTGCTGCTTTCTTGGATAAGTTTTCTTATTGTTATTGTGCCACGATTATTACTTGGGATATTAAAAATGCACTTTCGGGATGATAAAATAGACTTCTTACCTCGAATATTTCAGGTTTCAGAAAAATGGATGATTACGTTGCCACTCGTTCGGACAATATTCCTGAAATTGATGCCATGACCCTCATGGCATTTGTTATGACAAATGATTGCTATACGTCGGCGGAAAAAAAAGAAAACTTTTTCTCCTGACCGGATGGGAGAAAACTCTCGTTATGAAAAATTTGTAAGGTGAAGCTGATGAACTTCGTAAGGACCAATGGAAAGTCTCGTACCTTAAAATGATGGTGGCTACAGCTGTTTTGCTTGGGTAATTTTTCAAACAAACCTTTGGACAAGAAGTAATGTAGCTCAATGAGGTTATGCGAGTAATTTTTTCGTTATTTGCTTTCAATAATACTTGCGTGACATCGTGGACATGTGTGCATTTAAAGCCAGCGGCATGAAGTTACCGTCGTTTGCCTCAAAATTTCGATTTTTATGAATACAATGAGAATAAATGAGAGATATTTACTTTGAATCCTTTGTTTGTAATACTTATTAATGCGGAGAATGAAGGTTAGTTTATCAGAGCGAGGCACAAATCTAGAGGATTGGCCTTATCGGGAATGACTTACCTTACCTTTGATTTAATAGTTCGCATGAAGTTCATTATAGGGAATGGACTTCCCAGCGTACGATTTATTTTCTTCAATGACACTAAATAGTGTACTGGTAATAATTAATTACGTTATAACAAGAATAGTTGTCTTGTTTTCAAGACCAATAGTACGAAGCACGTTTATCCACGTCATGCTGTTGGATGTTAGGTAAAAGGAAGTTGAAGCATTACTTATCTTATTACATATCTTTATTTTCGCCAGAAGTATCATTGAATTTTGAAAGTCGTAACCCTTATGCTCACATTTACCTCTCTACCAACATTCACCGATTTAAGTGCTGTGCTATGATTTAGTTATTATCATCGGACATTCAGCAAAATACATTGCAATAGTCTTTGTCAAGAAAAAAAACACTAACATCAATATCAGATGGAAATGCCAATATTTTCACCTTCAGTAAATTCATTTAGGAATTTAAAGTGCAATTTTAAAACATAAAACCTGATCTTGATTGTCCTTCTTTGCTGAATAAATACATTGGGGGCATTGGGGCATGATCCCATAATTCTATCCCATACATTAAATGGTAGTGGAATAAGGAAAAGTAGCACCAGCTATTCAAAACACTCAACACAAATGAACCCGCTTATTGATTTAAAAATCATTACCGTCCGACACCCAGCAATCTATGGAAAGGCATTAGTATAAGCTAAACAGTGTTCTTTAATCATCACCATATCACATTCAATGCCAGCATAAAGTTTGTAAATGGCTATAATAATTCAAATACCTGAATTTTTTCATATGTACTTTGTAGCCCTTTAATTAAATACCTATGAGGGCCAAAACCTTACCACCACCGAAACATAAAACCATTCTCAAGTCTCGATTACATGCATAGTAAAAAGACCCTGGGTCTTATACTTGCCTCATGTCATGCTAAAGAGATTATGATGAGCACTGCACTACGCCGCTACATAACGTTACAGATCAATGTAATTGTATTAAGATAAAAAAAAACTTCGGCACCAAATCAATAGCAAAATATATCTACCTTGTAAACGCATTGTTTTATTAACTTGAGAGCATCAGACCTAATACACACGTTCTCAAAGAAACACATCGCACAGTGAGTACATTTGTACTCAGCTGGCACGTAAAAGGATTCGGAAATTAAACTATCTCGACTCTAACTTGTAACTCGTATCGAGTAACAATACTATCTGTCACCTAATTTGCTAATAAAATTACTAAAATACCACTCAGGGCCGAAAAATTGCTTCTGACGATTCGCAGAGCAATGAATGTTTTGGAAATAACCAACAAATCACTGTCGAGTAGGGATGGGCAAAAAATACCGGTATTCGGTAGTACCGAGTACTATTTTTTTTTACTCCGGTAGTACCGGTCAGTATTTAAAATCGGTACTACCGAAGCTACCGGTACTAGAAATACCGGTACTTCGACAGCCCTGCCATCTTATGTATTGTCAGTAAACTAACTACTAAAACAATTGAGTGTTGATAATAGAAGGGTCCAAAAAGAAATGTTAATGAACAGCACTAATAACAACAACGGCATAAACAACAAATTATTTGTATTCGTGAAGAATTGACTAAAAGATTATGATTTTTCTGTATGAATATAATATTCCATGCCCACTTTGAAGTATCAATTAGAAGTAAAAACATTCGCATTAAATATAACTTGCTCAGTAATTTTTGGTGAATTGGAGCCAAAATTCTAGTTGTACAAGTGACAATTGATGCGTGTTTTGACTTGATCCCAAGGTATGAAGAATACAATATACGTCCTAATGAAGAATAGAATATGAATGAATGAATTATTGTTTTATCGTCGTGTCCTTATTGAATTGGCTAATTTGATGAAGGCCGGTATATTATTGCCATTGCTTTATTATTTCACATCGTGTTCCATAAATAGCAGTTTCCTTGCGAGTCGGAATTACTATGTTTGTCCAAACTTTAAAATGATAACTTTGCACCGAAGTGACATAATATATTTATTATCAATTGTTTTTTATTTCTTATTTATTCTAGTAACAAAAACTATCCAACCTACCATTCATGGTAAGCTTTTCTATGATCACCGCCCAGGCCCTCCATAACCTTCCTCTATTCCCCACCCGTGTCATTCCATTTTATAATATATATAATAACTATAATTTCATTTATTAAATATGTGCACTACAGTTATTCAAAAGTCTCTCTTGGTAATGCGATAAAATTAATGAAGATATGACTTAGGTACGCCGTGGGCATATATTGTGGTATACATACCATGACTGTGTTGGAAGTGCAAAAAAGAGAATTTTTATCAAAAATGATGGGGATCCCCATATGCCTACTGCAGCCTACTGGTTATTTTTCCCTTTCTCACGGAACATTTCAAAGGTCCTATTACCCGACATGTCGGACGAAATGTTAATAGGACAATTGAGATCTGAAGATTCTGTGATTAAATCCTTCATGATTAAGATTCCTATAGCGTGAAATGGTTCACTGGCATATGGTGATGGAAGAAAAGAGTAAACAACATTGTTTGCCCCTTCGTAACCAACCGTTAAATTTTATTCGTATCTCAAAGGGTCTTCCGCGGTGGTCATGGGCGGATCCAGGGGGGGGCCTTCAATTGAAGGGTCCCCCCTGGAAGCTTAAGCTGAATTGTGCATGTGCAGAATTTTCTGTATATTGTTTTTAATTGACAACGACCGACGATTAATACTGAACATGACGATTAGCAAACAAGTAAAATGGCGATACATAAAACAATGATTACAATAATACATATCGATAATCTGTCTTTTCATTGGAGGGGCGGTGGTAAAGGGGACAAGACTGGTGACCGCCCCCCCCCCTCCCAACCTGGTGGTGAATGTTCCTCAGAGTAAGGCCCATCCTTACTCTGATTGAGAGAGATGTTCACCCATTCTCTTCTCCACCACCGTTCCGCAGGAGTAAAGGAGTGCGTGTAAGTTTTAAAAAAACATGATTTTATGTTAATTAAGGAAATTCGACATTTTACTATGCAGAAACGGTTGGGAACTGAAGAGGAATACACCCACCAGTATCAAATTACGGAATGATTCCCAAAGAAACACCTTCCGTCCTCAAACCGGGCAAATAATATTTGCCGCAGGAAAAATGCGTCCGTTGCGAGTGGGGCGGCGATCCTTCTAAGGCCCTACCTCGAAAATCAATGTTATTGGACCGTACAAATGCATTTATTTCTCTAAACTAAACGGAAATGCGACCATTACTACAACATTGAATTTTATTCGATGGCAGTATTTTAGGTATAACTAACACCGATTCTTGTAATGTAAAATCGTACCATCAAATTTCTTTACAAGAGACGAGTGAAAAGATATTTTTACACACGTATATACAACAAAAATTAAAATGAGTTAAGTTTTCTCGGGCACCAGGTGAATGCTTTTTGTACAGCCAAAGACTGTCAGTCTGACACCGACAGGTCTTAATGAATAAGAATACTTATTATTCATTATCTTCTGTCAGTGATGGCGGTGTCCGAGTTTGACAAAGAAAACGCTGGCTGTAGGAAAAGCACTCACTGTAAGAGCTCCCGAGAGAACTTCGCACATAAAATATGCGAGGAAAACACCAAAAATTAAAATATATCTACCTAAATCGTTTGTATGACGTTGTCTTTACCAACGACGTCGCTATCCACCACTATCCACTATTAGATAATCGAGCCTCCGATACATTTTTCCAATGAATTTCCGTAAAAAATGCCTGTGGATGAGTTTTTCAGTGTATTCTTTCTGTCTGGTATTCTAAGTTGCCGAAATACCGGATAATTAGGGTAAGACGAACGTTAATTTTCAACTTATTAACATATTTGTTCAATCACGAAGTATACCGGTATTTTTTCGCCGGTACTACCGGGGGAGTACTATTATTGCTTTTTAATACTCATCACAAAAATACCCGTACTTTTTTAAGTACCGCCCATGCCTACTGTCGAGATGCGCACTTTCTCCACGGGAGAAAAAGATACGTCGGGCTCTCTAGTGGGACGTAACTGAGTCTGGGGCGCCGGAAGTCGCTTCAGAGGGCTTACAGACTTGGGTCGGGAGACTAGTATTCTCCAGGCGACAAATTTGTCTCCTTTCTCTGGCAAAAGGCATTAGAGACTTCGGGCGGGCGACAACTCTCGCGCAGGCGCTTCACGAAGCTCCTTTCTCCCGTTTTCGGGAGAAAACAGTTACAGACCCCCCAGGAGAAACTTACACCTCACCTTCGATAGAAGTCTGGTATAGTCAGTCACTTATTGACATTGTACATACGTTTCTTCTTGCGTTTGTAGGCAACCTAATAAATAGTTTATTAGGCACCTTGGTTGAGGTATTTTTACAGCCAGGTGTTAAACAATACTTATTCCTCGAACTCATCTCGCTGGCTAATTACAATGCTAGGGAGTTGGGTCGATATGTATGGAGCGGGCACTGCAAAAGTAAGATGAACTTTCGAGATTTAAACTATCTTGCCTACATATAACTCATTATTGACGTGAAATATCAACTGTATGCCATTAAGTGATTACCTACTCAATTAAAAATCAGAGGTGGGCTCACTTTTGGGTTGAGTAGGCTCGCTTGAATCACCCGTGTTGGTGCGCTGTTAGCCCAGCTGCTTCGGGCGATTGTTCGGCACTGTTGACGTCATCGGGTATTCTTCAGCAGTGGCTTGGGGGGGAGGGAGTATTCGGCGCGCTTTAAAATGTCGCTATATTTAGCATTCAATATCTCACGAAGGAAAACTCAGATTTACATGCTGTTTTCTTTGTTGAATCGAGAAAATAATTTTCTGTCCGCCTGTTAAATAAAAAAAATCATGCAAGTTCCCCATTCATGAACTGAATCGGTGAACTATAACAGGGGATCATTCGTCCGACCATCGCGCTGCATTCATTCAACAGTTTTACTACGTTACTACAAAATAAAACTTATTGAAACTAGTTTTATGGCGTGAAAACAGCATTAAATAAATATTTTTTGGTATATTTTTAATATCAAATTTATTTTATAGAGAAATTTTTTGCCGTTGGATAACTGCTTACGCTGGCCGACCAATGGTAGCTCAATATTCTCATGTGTTGTTTATCTTACCTTTAATTACTCCGGATCGTATATTTCATTTTACTTGGAAATGGAAAATTGACGTTAATTACAATATTTTCAGATGACTCGAGGGTTTTCGGGTTTCTTCCGCGTTGGTTCATCCCTCTGGACGACAGTTTCGATGGCATTCTATACGCCATCTTCATGTCCAGAGATCGCATCCCATCAAATTTCCTATATCTTCGTTCTACATATTTCCCATATCTTCGAGCTATATATTTCCTATACTTCGGACCTGAAGATGCCGTCTGGAATGCCGGCGAAACTGTCGTGCAGTAAGATGAACCAACGCGGAAAAAAGCGGAAACCCTCGAGTAATCTTCTAATCGCGGTCTAATCTAAACCGCTGGAGCCTTCCCAGCAACTAGAATATTTTCAAGTTAGGCGTAAATAAAAAAATGTGGATTCTCATGATGCAACTCGCACTGATATAGCGAAACATGTAAGATTACTGGTCTCTATAATGGATGCAATTATGAAATATCACGATGTGATTCAGAAACAGGCTAGCTAGTGCAGACACATGTCAAAAAAGAAAAAAAGTCAAGAAATCATGGTATGAAGGAATACCAACTTAAAAAGCTGTTTTAAGTTCTAGATGGTCTAATATCGCCGTGAATGGCTTCGTCGTAAGAGAAAAGGCATTGCATAATGTATAGGTTTGGGAATTATGGATTTGATGACCTCTAATGGTTGGTTGGGTTGGAATTGAAACATTGGTAGAAATATATTGTACAAAAATAAATCAGGACAACTCTATACTTTAAGAAATAATTAATAATATAGCTTTAATTCAGTTTATCGTTATTTCTTATTTATATTATTTACTTTGTATTGTAAAGTATGCATGTGAAACTGAAAATTGACCTTTTCCCATTATTTGCAATTTTACACATTTTACTCTTTTTTCTAGCGGTCCCTAGAAAAGCGTCAGGGTTATTACTGTAACTAAATAGGTGAAACAGAGGAGGTAGAGAGGCAAGAAATTTAGCCTTGTCCATGCCCACACAAAATGTATACCGTATAAAATATGCATATATGGATTGGTATAAATAGTATATAATATTCCGTCCATTATATGCATATTATTTGAATAATATGTGTTGTAGATCACACTCAATCACGCTTTTAGATATAGTTCATCTTGACCTCCGCCGGGCTACGTCACTTCCGGTGTAAGGTATGTATCGAGCACAGGGGTACCAACCCCATAAGAGTATACTACAACAATATGCATGGACTGCAAATAATATGTAAACATTATACCATCTAAGACTACGAATAAGAGGCGTATAATGTGTGCATATTTTTTTAATAGACTACAATCGATGTCCTGCAAACAAGATCAACTTTGACCATCTCGAAAATCAAAATGGCAGTCATGTTGATAAGCCGGAAGCATGAGAAAGAAATAGCTCCTCCAATATTTACGTTTTCTTGTAATTTGTGATGGTATACGATTACTTAATTTTAATTCTAATTCTAATGGACAGTTAAGTTACGGTGAGTACCTAAATGATTGTTATGACCGATGATTTCGTTGAAGATTACTTACGAATTCGTCATTGTTTTCATCTGCCTTCCATACTGATTTTTTGAATTGCTGCCAATTGACTCTATTTATCATGTTTCAGGCACACACAGTCTTTAACAAATTGGGACATTGGGAATGATCCAATGACAATTCAGATCATCATTCAACTATTTGATAAACGTGAAAAGTTTTGTGTGTGTTATGACAGTGCAGTGACTTTCGATGATATTTGAACGAACCAACTGTTGGAAAAATATAGTTTCAATTTTTAGAAGAGTGTTGTTTTTTTAAAAGAGCTGGTTTTTGTACACCCAGATCAACCATTTAAAATTAAATGTTATGGAGAAATCAAACTTGATCGGTACTTTTTATTCACATGCAATGTACCCAGACAGCACCAAAACGTGATGAAAGCGTTTTATTCCGTTTTTCAAAAGCGTTTCAGAAACGGCAAATAACATGCTGAAACAGTAAATAAGTCCGCCCGAAAACGTTTTTACCTGGTATCAAACACGTTTTCATGCAGTCACAAACCCGTTTTTTTCGGTTCTAAAAGCGTTTTTTTTTCAGTTCTAAAAACGCTTTTTCATTCCCCGAAAACCATTTTTTTTCCTAATAACTTCCGCGTCAGTTTGTTGCGGCAAAGACAAGTCTCGCTGGCACCACTACCAGCTTCGTCAGGTTGAAGAATAAATAGTACCATAGGTAATCTTCGACCTGGAGACGCTGGCAGTACTGAAGGAGACATGTCTTCGCCTCAACAAATCGACGCAGTAGTAACTGAAAATGAAGAATCTCGTGAAAATGCATTTAAAAGATCAGCAATACGCTTCATTTTTGTTTCGGCATACCTATCGGCGATTGTATGTGATAGATGTTGTTCTGAAAGCGTAGAGCAAAAAAAATGCACAAGGCAAACACAGCACGTGCGGTCGCAAGGCGAAGGAACGGCAAAATGGACGCTGTCAGCTCCTCGTGGTTGGAAGTGCGAATAACGTTATGTCATTGTTTAATAGAGAGCGAGCCATCTATAGCGACAAATTTCAAAACGTGATAAAAGCACCAAAAATGGTTTTCTGAAAGCAGTTTTTTCTTTGTAGGTGAAAAACCCCTGAAAAACGTTTTTATTTTAGTTTCTAAAACCAGGAACGGTTTTTGCACAAAATGAAACCATTTTTCCGAAAAAAAAAAAAAAAAAAAACGTTTTCACTGGTTTTTGTGCTGTCTGGGTAGTTTTATACTGGTGATTGTCGCAGTGGCTGTTCGTGAGATTATGCCTTATGTATTGGAATATTATGTGTTACAATGTCTAGTGAATGCAATGATTGAAAATGGAAATAGTGTCAATAAATGTAATTAATTTTATTAAGAAACAGACGTTTTGTTTGCAATCGTCTTAACTCGCATAAATGTGTTATTAAAATTGTGAATTTGCTAAATGACATCAAGAAGCGGCAGACGTGCACGAATTTTGCACGGTCTAAGTCTGTGTATAGTTAACGCGTGCCAATTATGCCGTATCAAATTACGTGATCTGCCTTATCCGATCCAAGATCGTGCCAGGTCGACTAGTTCAACTTTTTCAGTGCCTATTCTGCAAAGAAGTATGTCCTTAGTTTTCTGTAAATTGTTTGACATGGATCCATGGTCTAACTAGATATATAATGAACAGAATAATATGCACAATAGATTAAATAATATGCGATTACAGTTCTATGCACGTGATATATAATATTAAATAATATGCACATAATATTCAAGTATTATGCACATAACGTACTATTACAGTCACCGTCTTGATTCTGCATAGTATACACATATGAGGTCTTTATGCGGACATTAGCCCATTTATATTCACAGTTTATGTAAATTTTAAGCACATATTATACCACTGCCATGGTATATTTAGTGCATAATATTTGAATATTATGTGCGTATTATTCCCTTTGTGCTGTGTTGGTGATATATTATTCTGCTACCTTGAAGCAGTTTTCATAAAACATCATGGCCAAAGGCATATTTTGGGACAGTTGTGTAGAGAAGAGATATTGAGACAGGCCCGGATTTAGGAGCATGCCACCTGTAGGCTAAATCCATTCCCCACCCCCTTTTTAGAGACTCACAGTTAATAGACTCATGTGTTATACATATTATACATTCGTTTTATGCAACAAATGATAGATTCAGTTATTCACATAAAACTGTGCTGAAGAGTAAAACTAAAACTACACAAAAAATAGCTTATTACTGGTTTATTTGTTGACATTAAAAAGATAGATGTTATTCAGGTTACCATAATACAAACATGAATAACTGTGAAAACTTAATATAGTTGAATGTTTGGGCTTAAGTACATTCTATACTTTAGTATATGTTCAAAACAACATAGTTTTCTTACGAGATTTCTTAATGGCAAACTCCTTAATAATCTCATATGAAAGTGTTTTTCTTGTATTTGCCTCAATACACAGTAAAGAAAGTTAGTTTAACCTTTGTTCAGGAGTAGTATTTCGTAGGTAATTCTTAACTCTTCTAAGGCAGGAAAAACTATGTTCTCCAGCGCAATTCGTAGCAGGTATGCAGAAACTTATCCTTAAAGTGATGTCCAAATGTGGGTACACATCTTCTATGGGAGTTAAATCTTAGAAATTTCAAAATTTCTTGCAATGATTTTCCAGGTGGTTGATCAATACCCACAGCACAGTGCTTTTGGAAGTGGATGCACTCTTCAGTAAAATCAGAATCCAAATCATTTGTGTAGATGTTGTAAAGATTGGTCGCCTTCTTTCTCAATTTCTCTTCCATGTCTCTCTGATCAGTCTTGTTATCGCACAACTGAGTTAAAAAGTAAAATCTGTCTTGAAACACATTATAGGCCACTTTTCTTTTCTTAAATTAACAAACGAAAGTCTATAACTGGTAAAAAACGTATTTGTTTTAAGATCATCCCTGCCGGTAAAGTTAACTTCACCACTTTGGTCTTCGTCAGCCCAAACTTTTCTTTTTAGTTGTCTTTTGTTGTCTTTTTCATAAGATGTAGGTTTGGTTATATCCATAGCCAATTTCTCGAAGTAATCAAAATGGTTTCTGTGTTCCATGAAATATTCTTCAAGAGAACCATACAAATCTGTCACCGATAAGGCATCTACAGTTTCACTCTGAATGGCTTTGCTAACTTTAAGAATTCTATGAAGTACGGTTCTCCAGAAACATACCATAAAAGCGGTTTCAAATCTTTCTAATCTTCGAAGAATTCCTTGGGATTCACATCTAGTTGTTGCTTTTTCTGTTGAGTCATTGGAAATTTCTGTCCAAGCAATGTACTTCTTCCCAAGACTCTCGCAAACTTTGGCACGCATCATCTCTAGCTCACCATCGAGTAGGACACACTTTTTTATTCTCTTCTTCTGATACGATGTATCCATAATGCTTGTTAACGATTCCCATCACTTTGTAGAGCACGTAAAAAATACATATATTTCCTGAAGCAACATGAAAAATTTGCACACTTCTCCACAGATCCTGCAGCAGACGATCCAACAAGGTTTAGGGAATGTTCCGCACTTGGGATGAATAAAGGTAAAGGAGCTTTTTCCTTTATTTTTGCTTGCAGACCATTGTAAACACCGGCCATATTTGAAGCGTTATCAAACAATTGTCCTCTGCAATCATCAATGTTTATTTTCTCACCTCTCAAAGCAAGACCTCTTGATGTCAGGCCTTAACAGCCGCTACAACTCTTGTTAAAACATTTCTCCAATAGTGTGTTTCTTTGTCTAGTTGTTGTGTAAGCATACTGTCAACACGGTTAAGAGAAATCCCTCTTGATTTTAGAGTAATTATTGCAGATTTGTGTGTTGGTGAATTTTCGTGGTGGCATGCCAGATATTCTCCATTTTTCCAGTCTTTGAAACCATCTTTATTGTCAAATTGTGATCTTTCTTAGCTGCTAAACGCTAAACAAGGTCCACAAAAAACTGATCCCTTACTTTTGGAGAAAATCATCCATTTCCTTTCATGAACTTCTCCGTTTTTTAACTTTCGTTTAAAGAGAGATTTAGTCAAATATCTCTTTTGGTCTTTGTACTCTCTTAAGCTGCTAGTGAAATCTAAATCTGTGTTTTGGTCAAAGCCATTTTTTGCTATTAAATCTCTAGTAACATTGTTTAAGATCCACGAAGCTGGATCCTTATCTAATTTGTTAACCAATGTTTGCAAACTTACTTCTATTTCAGTAGGTTCTGGTAACACAGCTGTTTTGGAACAACTTGGTCTAGTGAAAGCATAGTCGTCCCCTACAGAATCATTACAAACATCAGCACTGCCACTAGCACTTTATTTTTCCCTTCTTTTTCATTATCATTCTTTTCCTCCACTGGCGAAACATTAGTTTTAAAAAACAAATCTAGTTTTTTTGTTTGTTTCAGAACATGTTCTTGTTCTTGAAGTTTCAATTTTGATTGTTTTTTGTACTCAGAACCACTGAGTCTCTTTCTATTGTCACTCATAGTAGCATACTTTTATGAACTGTATCTTCTTTAATTGAATAATTTAAGCCAGTAATCACAACACAATCATAACTACACAGGATCAGCAGACCACAAAAACATTACCGTTGTTCATCACCGATTGACTCACTGTTACCGAAATGTAAACAAGAGAGGTTAGGAAGGTTTGTTGTAACAGCATAGTGACACTGACTGGGCTTAGTGTTGTCAGATCGAATCACGGTTCTTGCGCCTTTCAGTGTTGTCAAACCAAATTACACTACATGAAAAAGGTGCTACAACATTATGTGGAGTAAATTTGTATTATGCTATGAAAAGAATAAACATATTTCCTTTCCGTAAATGAATACGCTACATATCAAAGATACGTCTGAAGAAGTTTCTGTTATTAAAATAATGAAATGTATATTTTCAATTTTTAGTTAATTGCCAAAGTGCCGCCCCTTAAATTTTGCCGCTCTAGGCTGCAGCCTTTTCAGCCTATTTAGAAATCTGGCCCTGTATTGACATATACTTCATGTGAGTGCTTTCTGACATTGAGGATGAGGTTCATTGACCAAGATAGAAGGCGGTGTATAATGATATCAGGGAAGAATAATGAAATAAGTGGATACACAGGTCAAAGTAGAAAAGAGAGGAGGCTGGAAGAGAGATGTAGTAGGAGAGGTTCTGAGTTTGGTATGTTTTGCATAAGGGCATGTTGGGAGCTTTTGAGGTAGATAAATAAGTTGATATGTTATTATCATTATTAACACATTCCCGGTGATCATGATCATACTGATTTCACCAACAGCACCAGTGGTTTCCTTATTTATTACCTTTTTTACAGTTATATGTTTATATGATATTTCCCAGTACTTGGCCATATATAGTCTTGATAGATTAATACATGCTGCAGTTATGTGTTAAATATAATCAATGTAAAAATTAGGTTACATACTTATTTTCTTTGCTTTAATGGCATTTATGTAAATGGGTTTCTTCAGATTTCGTTTTTGTTATTTTCAACAGATTATGAAAATATCATATACAATGGACTCTCATTGGGACATTCCTTGATAGCATGTTTTCCTTTTTTGCACATTCATTTCCTCATGTCCAAGTCACAGTGTATGTAAATCATACTGGTTACCTCTTTAGCATGTTTGTAGGAGGACCATGCCAACTTTGTCCCAAGTAAATAATCACCATATAGGCTGATGTGACATAGGATCTTTCCCAAGAGGTTTAAATATTGCATTTAAAAAGATTGTTATCGCTTACAAAAATACATATTCAAAAAGGTATATTATGTTAATATAATATTTATGAAGAATTAAAAGATCACCCTAAAGTCATGTATTGCTTCACAATGCTTGTTTGTTTCACGAGTGTTAAATGGACATCAAAAATACATGAGCGCCAATACTTCATTTCATTAAAAGTGAAACAAGTGCTTAGAATTACCCATGGGAAAAACTGTGGTGAAAAGAAATATATCAATTGAAAAGTTCAAACTCTTCTGAAAAGTAGATGAAAATCCACATATGGAGCGTGTTGAAATAGCAGCAAAAACCAAAGTTCTGCCATTAATACTAAACTTGATTTTGTTCTACTTGGCACTTATATTGTTCGGTGTTTCTGCATTCGCTCCAAACTCGTTTCCCAAAAATATAAAAGTCAAATAAAGTATAGCGGCATAATCAAGTGTCATGATATAAATTGATTCAATTAGAAATTTTAAAATGAAGACGAAGGTCTTTGTTGTCTGACCCCAATATTGCATGCTTATGGAGAAAACCTGGCGTGGTAAATTGAATAGAATAACTTAAATTTAATCATTGAGTAAATCATTTGAAACTCAAAGTAAAACATGAAAAAAGTATGACTCCCATTCAATCATAATTGTCTTTCATTTCTATATTTCATAATGTTATGACAACCACCACAGTGACGCTACACTCTGCGCCTTTAAAAAATTAACCCTTTTTCATTCACACTGCTAAAACATGCCTCAAAAGTAGTAATTAAAAAAAGTCCATTGTCTGCATTAAATGTAAGACTAAATTATCTCACCCTAATACGTTCCATACGAGTATTGCTTCTTCCATTTTTGAGATACAAAACCTACCCTTGAGTCATTCATTTTTGCATGGGCAGTTCATACAAAATGTGCTGTTTGGTTCTCGTCATTGTTAATTATTAAATGCACATCAACATAAGGCATGATACATATTTTATCGAAGGCGTTATAAGTGTAAATGAAACTGTTGTTGTTGTTGAAAAAATTGTTATTCCATCTTGAAAAAAAATGTTACAATAAATGAACACCAGCTATCTACAGAACAAACTAAAATGAACGTCCAGCATATTGCTACCCTGAAAGTTATACAACTCACACATATGTCTTCAACATACCCAGGAAAACCTAACCTATTTTGTATGTTTTCCTTGTTACCACGTTCAGGCTGTTGGGTCTCCACAAAAACGTGCTAACGAGAGTTCACTGTATAGTGTATTCAGACTAATTCTACAGTATTTATTTAGTTTTGCAGGGTACAGCCATATCAAAGATTCATCTCAAATCTTACTACCTCGCAAATTTTACCAGCTAAATTAGATATCTCCCTGAATTGTTGGCTCACAAGGTGTCACACTAATTACAACACCACTAATAGGTGCATGACAAAAACTTGAAGTTTTAAGCATGAAAATTTACAATTGCAAATACCAAATTTTTGTTAAAAATCCAATGCCATGCATATATTTTAAAAATACAAAGCTGAATCCAATCACAAAGCAAATGCCATTTTTACTATTTTTAATACACAAATACATTGCACAATTGATTTATTTTATCCATGCATGTCGTAAGGACAGGTAGGAAACCTATAGTACATTTCAATGAAGTTACTCCTCAACTTACCTCTGGATGAAAAACGTGATTACACACAAGAGAGACTATATCAGTATTGTTCATTTCCTCAAGGCAAATACTGCATAATTCTGGCTCTTCCACATTTCCTGAAAGTAAAAGTAGAGAATTTAGAATAGATCAAAGAAATTGACCCAAACATTTCTCAAATAACACAATGACAAAGAATAATTAATGATAAAAACTGAAATAAAATTGCATACATTTATCTACAAAACCTGGAAAATAGCTGGAATTATTTCCAAGAAAACAATTTCTTAGCTAAAATATACATCACCCACCTTCTATCATAAAGCCCCCCTAGTCCAAAAATATAATGCATCTGAAAAATCATCATCATCATTATTTCAATCCTAGGATTGGTTTACTGCAGCCCTCCATTCTGCCTTATTCAGTGTTAATTTCCTCATGCCCTGGTATGTTTTTTCTTTCACATCCTTCTTTATTTCCCTATATATTTGTCCCTTGGTCTTCCTCGCGGGACCTTCTCTCCAATCTTCCCTTCTATTATATTTCTAACTAATTCATTGTGCCTCAAGGTATGTCCAATCCATCTGGCTCTTCTTTGCCATAGGGTTTTCCATATTGTCCTTTCTTTATCTGCTCTTCTGTACACCTCTTCATTCCTCACTTTATCTGTCCATTTAATCTTCAACATTCTCCTCCAGTACCATGTTTTGAAGGCTTCAAATATCCGTTGGTCTGCTTTCCCGATGTTTCATGTGTCTGATGGAGTGCCATGCTCCATACAAATGCTTTGATGAAGTGCTTCCTTGTTTTCAGCTGTAGGTTCTTTGAGCATAGTAGTTGTCTCTTCTTCAGCAACGCCTCCTTAGCTTATGCTATTCTTCGCTTGATGTCCATCGAGCTTCTTCCATCCCAAGTTATAGTGCCGCCGAGGTAGGTGAAGTTCTCCACTTGTTCCAATTTCACTCCTCAAATTGTGATATTTGCCCTAAGCTTCTCTCTCTGCACACTAGGATTTTAGTTTTCTTCTTGTTGATGTTCATATTATATTCTTGAAGTACTTGGTCCACTGTGGTCAGGGATGCTTGTAAGTCCTCTAGACTTTCTGCTACAACTGCAATGTCATCAGCAAACTTTAGCATGTTTATTTCTTCACCATTCACCTTGATGCCCTTGATACCAGTTTCCTCTGTGTCTCTTATTACTTCTTCCAGGTATATATTGAATAACGCTGGGGAGAGGTTGCATCCTTGTCTGACTCCTTTATTTATTTTGGCTTCTATCTTCCTTCAGTCTTTCATTTGCATTGTGGTGACCTGGTTCTTGTAGAGGCTATAGATTATTCTTCTATCCTAGTAGTCTATTCCAATTGCTTCCAGTATCTTGAACATCTTGTTCTATCCGACATTGTCAAATGCCTTTTCCAAGTCCACGAATGCTACATACATTGGCTTGTTTATGTGTATCATTTTCTCGGCCAGTATCCTTAAACTGAGTATTGGCTCCCTTGCTCCTTGGTTTTTTCTGAATCCTAATTGATTTTCCGAAAGATTCCCTTTGATCTTTCCTCCCATTCTTCTGTTAATTATTATGTATTTTCAATGTGTGAGACACCAGGCTCAATGTTCTGTGTTCTTCACATTTCTCTGTCCTTGGCTTCTTTGGGATTGTGATCATTTCACTCTTCTGAAAGTCCTTTGGTAATCTCCCACTGTCATAGCTATCTTTGATTATTCCAAAGAGGGTATCTTTTGCTTTGTCCCCGAGTTCCTTGATGATTTCTCCAGTTGTTTTGTCCCCTCCTAGTGCCTTATTGTTTCTTAGGTCTTCACGGCTCTACCAAATTCACTTCTCAGTATCTCGGGCCCCTATATATCTCGCCGAAATGGTTCTTACAAAGAACTCTTTCTCATTTAATGGTCAATTTTTCCTTCAAACCAAAGGCACCGCTATGGGCACCCGCATGGCACCTTCTTATGCCAATCTATTCATGGGCCACCTCGAAAGTACTTTTCTATGCAAACAAACGCTTCAACCTCTCTTCTGAGCTCGTTATATTGACGACATTTTTCTGCTCTGGCCCCACGGACATGAATCCCTTCTCTCTTTCATAAATTCCCTAAATACATCTTTCTCAGTTTCTTTCACCTCTTCCATCTCCGAATCCTCAATTACCTTTTTGGATATCAATATTCTCTTGGAAAATCAAAAATTCATTACCTCTGTCCACCAAAAAACGACAAATCACAAACAATACCTTCACTTCCAAAGCTGCCACCCGCCACATATCAAGTGTTCGATCCCGTTCCCCCTCTCCACCCGAGGACACCGTATATGTAACAATGCCCCTTCCCTCCAAAAATATACAGACAGCCTCCATCACTCCCTCAGGAAACGCGGGTACCCCAAAAAACTTCTCTACAACAAAATCCTCCCTCCCACTGCCAAATTCACCCCCCGTGCCAAGTCTGACCCCCCACAAACCATTAACTTGTTCACAACATACATTCCCGGCACCGTGAGAATTAATAAGATCCTCAGAGACTTGTTCCCTATTATAAAGAACAATGCTTCCACTTATCTTCTTCTGCCCACCTGCCCCTCAGTCTACTTCAAACGCCGGCCTAACTTACGTGATATTTTCAAATCCACTAGGCCCTCCCTTCAACCACCATCCACCCGCTCTCCTTTGTCATCGCCTTGCCGCCGCTCAAGGTGCAAATGTTGCCCGCTTCTCCGTCCCACACGTCCCATGAATCGGTCTTCCACTATGGCGACCTGCACCTCCATCAACACCATCTATCGCCTCTCCTGTAATTTTGGTCCATCATTTTACAATAGAAACTCGAAAATACGAACTTCGAAATTACGAAATTTTGATTTTACGAAGCAAAATCTTCGGTCCCGACCAAAAGGGTATCTAATTGTATGTAACAGTACGCGATATTACGAAATAACGAAGTTTTAAAATTACGAACCTCGGATCTTGGTCCCGACGTGAAAAAGTTACTCGTTTATACGAATAGTGATGGATCACAGTAACGTTTTCCGGCGCTCCTTGTCAGAGTTAAACATCTAATTAATCTTCGTCGCCGAATACATTATGCACTGAATGTATTGCCTGAACGATATCTCATTTTTCAATGCTACAATAGTAAAGATGTGGTTTCGCTGGGGCATCCCGCGGCCGCGTGCGGCGTCCGCGTCCAGCAGCCGGAAGTCACTGCCGTACTCATCCAATCTATATCAAATGGGTTCGGTTTCACTGATACGTCTCGGCCGTCGTGTTCGACGGCTGATGCCCGACGTCTGCGTCTCGACTGCTTCGAGAGCAGTCGAGACGCGTACGCCTAGTCGGGCAGTACCAATTTTCGGTGATTTTTCTGCTCTCCTCTCTCCGCATTTTATATTACGCGTCCTTTCCAGCTCTTTTTTGTAAAACTACTTGCAACATTGGTCGTCCTTTTCTTCGTCTTCCAACAAAACTAAATCGTCACCATCCATTTAAGCATAAAATCAACTCACTCTCAGGAAACACAAACCGATAATAAATTTGTAATTAAACTAAATACGCATTCTCCCACATCGCCCAGCCTCGGAAACAGGATGTAGACGCCTGAATGAAACCACCCGGCCGCGTCATCAAGCCGCGACGTCCAGACGCGACAGTTGGACGTGGCCGCTGGACACCCCAGTGAAACCAGACCTTCAGGACGACTTTGAATCGTAGGCATCGTTGCTCATAAAATATGGAACCAATCGGACAAAAAATGCGTTTTGCTTTGTTACCACGAGTCCACAGAGTTGCCAACCAGTAAAAAAATGTGAAGTAGTCGTATACAGATATACTCGCCGGCGAGAGACTAATTGCTACAACCAGCATTTTCCTCTCATGATCCCTGGCATTTTTTGTTACCAGTTTTTCCAAACATAAATCCAAGATGAATATTCCTGGTATAGAAATCGTTTGCTGCTTGTTTGCAATAACTATTAACCATGTATCGGAGATGGTGCTATGTTGTTCGAGCGGTAGATTCAGTCGTGAATATAACCCAATTGGGTTAAGGAAGCTTTTTTTCTGACTATTTCAGACTGATTACACTCAACCTTGTTCGACGGCATAATTATTCCGGCTGGCAATAGTTATCATCGAAGGACTAATGTTTAATTTACCGTCCTCATTGAGCGTTTTGATGTAGTCATCGAGCAAGGCTCTTCATACGCATTTCCCTTCCCTTCTTCCACCGCCAACAGCAAAGAAAATCAGAGAAAGTATGAGTTCGCATGGTTCATAGGGCCACTTAGTTTAACGCACGTTAATTCTAAAGGAAGACTAGTTCT
The DNA here is from genome assembly GCA_933228895.1 of Platycnemis pennipes. NCBI lineage: Eukaryota > Metazoa > Arthropoda > Insecta > Odonata > Platycnemididae > Platycnemis > Platycnemis pennipes. Next base: position 60,789,303 of record OW121854.1, read on the forward strand.
GGGCGCATGCATAATCAATGGGAAAAAACGCTCAAGCACCCATATATATATGTATTTATATCGGAAAATGGTGTACCCTCCTCCCCTTTCACTCCAACATATCGATCGAAGAAATATTCTAAAAGAGAGATCAGCTGCGTTCCTGCAGATCGATAAAGAAACTTCTAAGTGTTTTGTAGTTCCCTTCAAGTGACCCTCCGTGTCCCCCCTTCCCGCTCTATGAGTGGGCACGAGCCATCCCCCTCACACCCAAGCCCCCCGTGCCCGCCTTCCGGGATATCAGGCCCCTTCGAGTGGGACGGAGGGTCCCACCCCCTCAACGCAAGGCTAGCATGAGATGCCCCACGCTGACTTTGTAGGCCCCCCATACCAGCTCTTGGGCCCTCTAAGACGTTCCCTCCCCAATCTCAAGGAATCTGTAAAGGCCGATCGGTCTAACTCAGCGTAAATATTGTTTTGCGGGCATATCTTGATACATGGTTAAGGGGGTTCTATACCTCCGCAGTAAACGGCTCTGCAGACCCTTGCGAGATCGAAGATAACGAGTTTAATATAAGTCGCAGAGCTGATCGGGTTTCACTGATCGTTAGATTAAGGATCAATGTGAGCGGCTATTTGAACAGAATTTTCATTAGCAGTACTCATTAAAGAGCTTCAGGCACTGAAAATCGTAAAAAGAGCCTGATTTCAACTTTTTTTCCTTTGACATTGAAACCGTAATGGAAACATGTGTTCAATTATCCGCTGGGATTCATCCTTCTCTTCTACTATTATATCAAACTCAAAGACCTTAGGTGCATACTAAAGTTGCTATTTATTATTTTCCAAACCATGTTTTCACTATTTTACGTGCTAAAAATCTTTCGTTCCGTGGCGCTGCTCTAGTCCCCCCCCACTCCCGCTCACGTCACCCTCCACCTCCTGGCTCCTTATCTCTCTCTCTCTCTCTCTCGAACCATTCCAAGGCCACGTCCGAGCCACTTCGCCTCCCTCCGGCCCCTTGTCGAAAGCCAGAGCTCTCAGACCGAGCGAGCTCAGCAAGGATATTTTTTTCATTAGCAGGCAGGCACGTAGCCAGAAATTTGCTTCGGGGGGGGCTAAGTTTAGCACGTTTAGCCTAACTTCAATTCAGCCTTGCCCGTCGGTACCGACATGAAACAAATGTCTTCCTTCATTTTCAGTGCTCGGTATTTGCTATCACAGTGCCCATTCCTATCTGTTTTCTCTGGTTAAGCTCACTGTTTATCCTGTCATGAAGCAGTTAATTTAACCGGCCCCAGAACAGAAGTTCAAATCATGCATACATATCAGATTACTACAGATACATACATATCAGATTGGTAGATTAAATAGTGGGTCGATAAAATAATTATCGGGGAAAATTCTAGCTGAAAAAGAGCACCAGGAGAGAAATAGATTGGGAGAAATAATTTCAGTCATAGTAGTGAATTGTCGTAGTTTAAGAAATAAAGTAGCCGAATTTCACCACCTCATAAAAAGTACTGATGCTGACATAATCGTACGCACAGAAAGATGGCTTTCGAAGGACATATCAGATATGAAGTATTCCCTAAGTGTTTTACCGTATACAGAAAGGATAGAGTAAGCAGAAACGAAGGAGTATTATTTATAGCTGTGAAGGACCCGTATGTTAGTAGAAGAAAACTTATTTCAGAGCGAAGTGTAGTAAGTATTTGGTGTTCCGTTAAAAGTGAAAGTAGTGACGCAAAAAAAAGATATATGTAGGTGCATATTACAGGCCACCGGATGCAGACATCAATTCTATAATGGAACTAGAGTCAGAGATAGGAACATTGATTTCTCGGAACAAATACAGAGGAATAATAGTAGGCGGAGACTTCAATCTCCCTTCGATAGACTGGAATACGTGTAGTTTTATAACAGGAGGTAAGGATAAGTAACTCTGCGAATCACTGTTGAACACCTTTACGTCACATTTTTTACATCTACTTCTACATAATACTCTGCAAGCCAACATAAAGGTGTGAGGTAAGTGGTGAATTCTCACCAAACATGCACTACATATCATGCATAAAAAAAGGAATAGTACTCGTATAGGTACTGTTCAAAACTACGCTATTTAAAAAAAGATAAAAATAGCGAAGCATACATTCAAAAACATGCCGTTAGTTGGGTTAGCTATAAGTCCTTATACCAACATGCAGGTACCAATGTTATCCATTGCTACACTCGTACTGGATATATTTACCGTTATTCATATCCCTCAATGTACGTAGAAAAAAGGGCATTTTAAATCTGTCAGTTTGGCAATCATTTTCTCTAATTTCGTGATTATGGTCCAGTCTACCATAGTAAGTTGGGGTTCACAAAATATTTTTAACATCATCACTGAAAATATGGTCTTGGAATTTGTTTTAAGAGATTATGTCTAAATTTCAATCTGCTACGATCTTCTTCAATTTAAGTGCTAAGAGGAGAGCTATTCATTTTCCAAAAATTCATCAAGAGACAATTATTAAATTTTAATTCTAAGTGCCATGTATCACACCAATTTTCAATTGCTTGTAGGTCATCATTTAAATATTCTTTATCGTTTGGGCATAGAATTCCCCTGTACACTACAGTGTCATCGGCAAATAGACGAAGCTTACTTATGACAACCTTATTGATATCATTTATGTACAGGAGGAACAGGAGTGGACCTATCACACTACCTGATGGGACACTCAAAGTGACTTTAATTGCCGGTGAGGTAACACCGTCCAAAACAACCCTTTGCACCCGATCATGCAGGAAATCATTTGTCCATGATTTAATGTTACTGTCTATGCCATAATATTTTAATTTCAAGATTAGTTTGCTATGAGACACCTTCCCGAAAGCTTTTTTGAAATCGAGAAATATAGCATCCACTGGAATATAATTTTCGCCAGAAACTAAAATATTGTGAGAAAAGAGAGCAAGTTGAGTTTCACATGATTTGCTCTTCCGGAACCCATGCTGAACATCGGCCAATAAATTCTGGCTATATAGTTGTCCCATGACTGAACTAATAATTATATGTTCCAGGACCTTGCATGAAATGGATTTGAGGGATATAGGTCTGTAGTTAGATGGCTGCTCCCTATCACCACTTTTAAAAATGGGTGTTACATCGGCTGCTTTTCAGTCCATCGGTACGACGAAACTTTAAAACAACTAGTAAAAGAACCGACCAGGGGAGACAACATACTAGACTTATTCGCAACAAATATACCCGAATAAGTTCTAAATGTAGCTACAGACAGGAATTAGTGATCATAAAATAGTTCATGCGATATTGAATGTAGGCGTTGAAAAACATTATAAACCAAGGAGGAGGGTATACTTATTTGGCAAGGCTAATTAACGACGGTATGAAAGAGGAATTAAGGGAATCGTTTAATGTATTTAGCGAACAAAGCAAAGGATTAGATATAGAGGATTCGGGGAGAGAAATTATTGAGGTCACCCGTAAAGCAGTTAATAAATATATACCAAGTAAATTGATAATACAGAGCATAGGTGGTATGACGCGGAGGTTAGGAAATCACTAAAGCGACGAAGGGTATGCCACGCTGAGATGAAAAATGAAGGACAGGGTCTATCGGTAGAGGAAAAAAATGAGTTAGTTCAAAACTATAAAAAATCGAGAGCATTAGCAAGGAAATCATGTCGGCAAGCGTTATCACATTTCAAGAGCAAGATGTTAGGAGAATATTTAGATAGCAATCCTAAAGTGTTTTGGTCATATGTGAGAGAGAGAACTTCAGGGAAATAGGTCCACAGTAGGTACACACACTTAAAAGTGATAAAGGAATTAGAGTCACCTGGGGGTTTGGAAAATGCCAATACTTTAAAAGCCTTCTTCCAAAGCGTATTCAACTCATCGTCACACATCGCAGTGGAACCTCCGCCGAAAACATTCAGTGAGCAAATGCCCGAATTAAAAATTTCAGGTCGCGGAATAGAGCAGCAGTTAAAAAACATTAGTAAAAACAAATCACCAGGTCCCGATCAAATTCCTTCCCGGGTATATAAAACATTAGCTTCTGAAATAGCCCCCTATCTAGAAATAATATTCAATAAAACACTAAAGAACCGCACAGTACCTACGCAGGGATTGGAAAGTAGCTAACATTACACCTATTTTTGAAAGCGGTGATAGGAAAGAACCTAGTAACTACAGACCCATTTCACTCATGTTAATCTCTTGCCAAGTATTTGAGCACATTGTAGTCAGTACAATCATGGGGCATTTGGATATCAGGGATTGCTCATAAACAGACAACGTGGATTCCGGAAAGGTAGATCCTGCGAGACACAATAAGCTTTATTTGTACACGATATTTTAGTCAACGGCGAAAACAGTACTGAAGTTCATGCGATAGATTTAAGATTTTAAAAATGCATTCGATAAAGTACCACATGATAAATTAATCTTGAAATTAGAGAGTTTTGGTTTAAATAATGACGTTGTGTGTTGGATAAAAGAATTCTTATGTGGGCGAGAGCAGAGGGTTGTCATAGATGGTATCATGTCAGACACAATCAAAGTCACATCGGGAGTTCCCCAGGGTAGCGTAGTTAGTTTTACGCTTAGACTTTTTGCAGGCGATACTGTAGTGCGCAGGGGTATATCAGAAGAAGACAGGAAGCAAGGATTTAGATATAATTCAAGACATGGAGGAGGAATAATTCTATAGAGCGATCCTATAAAATTAATAACACGAAGGTCGAAAGCGTTGAAACCATAAGGTATTTAGGTGAAACAATCACTAAAGATTTATCGTGGAGAAGACACATCCGGGAAATATGCGGCCGAGCGAAGAGAAAGCTAGGATTTATAAAAAGAGTACTTGGGAAATGTGACGAGAAGACAAAATAGCGATGTTACTTTTCACTTAGCACATGAAATATAAGCAGTTTAATCCGGATTATCATGCCCAGTTAAAATCAGAACGATAAAATTTCTTGGAAAAAGTTTCGGGTCCCCCTCCGTATCGCCTGGGAAATTCGGAGCCCCAGGCCCTGTTCTCGAAAGTAAATTGAGAAAAGTTAATTGAGGTAAAATAGTTAAAATGGGGAGCTTGTGTTCAATAAGCTGACAGTAAAACGCAGAATAATGGTCACCTGGTCCGACCGAGTAACCATTTACCGTGAAATTTAATATTTCCTTTTTAATGCATTAGAATGGATCTACAGTAACTGGATTACTCGTGCAAACTATTGTACTATTTAGGATCGGAAAAAATTGCTTCCAACACATATTGGATAAAAGTACAGGGGGTTGACTCCTTCAAGCACCAATCTTGTTTATGTAAGTAATGCTAAATGGAAGCGTATTTTACGTTTACGTCCGAATTGGAAAAAATCCGAATCTTACGAATATAATCAACATTTTCGTAGAACTGCAGTTTAGTTTTTCTCGTATATTTCAAAAAAATATCGGAGACATTTCATCCCTCTGAAACTGCGGCACTGCGATTCAATAACTTTTGAAAGGCCAATTTACAAACGTAAATTCCTGCTTGACTTCAAGTGATACCACTGAAGAGACAAAGGAAGGAGACAGCTTATGAGCCTTCTAGAAGAAAAATGTTTGATATAAGACACCGTTTCACTCCTCTGTTAGCTCTGGGAAATAATGCACCATTTAGCTGCAAATACTGCAGTATATGTGCGAAATGCAGAACTATGAAAACACAGGCCAAACAGCATATGTGCTTCAAGAATTGGAACAAGTCCTCGACGGAAATGGAAGCCGACATAATTGTCGAGGGATTTAAAACAAGAGTAGAGATGCACAATTTGAAGTACCACCGGCTTATAGGCGATATAATATGATGTGCTTGTCATGAATCTTATAAATGGGTGTTGTGTAATTAGTTTTATCTTTCTTCACGCAAATACGATAAAATTTCCATTTAATTCGTAGGGGATGGCGACAGCAGTGCTACCAAGAAATTGGCCGAACTTCTTCCCTACGGCGTTGATCTCCCTGTCATTAAAATAGATTGCACCAATCACTTGCCGCGATATTGCTGTAAGAGGTGGAGAGAAATAGCTAAGAAAGCAAACTCCACAGAAACAAGATAGACAATATTAAGGCGATGGACCGAAGGATGCTAAGAAACATGCATGGAATTAAATAATGGACCGCAAATGACACAATATACGAAAAAGCTACAATTGACCCACTAGAAAAAATAATAACAAATCAAAGTACGAAATACTACAAAACGATAGAAAACAGTGAAAACACAGCTACGGAATGTGCAGCCTTAAATAAAAACAATCCAATTGACACTTTCCATAGACCGAATGATATTTTAATGAATAATTAAAGATCCTAGTCGGTTCCGGGATTAAAATGACACATATAATAAGCCAGTTTTTGGCATACTATGAAATAAAGTCACCCTAGGGTGACGAGCCATCAGTCAGTCAGTTTTATTTTATTGAATTACTGATGCTCAATTTTCTTTTTTAAGATTCTCTCTTTGGACTTTTCATCTATCGAATAAATATAATTTACCGTAGTCCATAAAAAGTTTTGCTCCAGTTCACACTTACAATGACGTTGTGTTTTAGTTTTTTCTCGATCCCATTTAATTTCTGGACAAACTTTAGACGGAGTTACACTCGTATTTGAAAAATCTTGCAATAAAGAAATTAGGTTTTAGAGAAGCATTTTACTTCTGTACTGAAAATAAATAGCCCCGAATATTTTACCTGGTAGCGAGAGTGGACTAAATCAAATCCCACTTATAGACAAGTTACGTTCGTGTTAGGTGAGTAGCAAAGATAAGCGGATAGCTAAGATGAGGAAGACGAATGAATCACTCGTAAACAAAGATTCCCTCGGCCTTCGTCCAAGGGGTCGAGTGACGACGTGTGACGCAATAGGCGATAAGGAACATTTGGACCGGTGGTCACTCATTGGTGACTGAATAAATAAGCCACTCCCCAAACACCCCTCAAAGATGACCCCCTCCTCCCAGTAAAGTTACCCATCCCACTGAAACTGAAGCGGCGGCTCTCGGAACTAACCCCCGTGGCGGTTACTCAAGAGATATTGGTTTGGTATAGAACAGCCTTAAAGCTCCACTCGCCAGAGTCATGTCTTCCCTCTCCGCCGACCCAACAAATTGAGGTAAGGGAGGAGGAAGATAAGATGCGACTATTCGGCGTAAAGCTGATGATTCATTCGAGGTTTATTCTTCGCGCGCAGCCCTTGGCCTTGAATCCCAGGTGGGTCACCCTCACAACAGACGTAAGATACTACGAGACCATGGCCCTGCAGCTGTTTTTGTGAGCGGGCGAATGGAGTAACCCCCACCCACAGCGAGGGGGAAAGGAGGGAACGAAGGCAGCTTCCAGCTTGATGCGTGGCCTGACCTGGAGCTGCAATGCTTGGACGCAAGTCTCCTTGCTTGATCGTAAGCAAAGAAAAAACGACTAGCAAAAATATCCCACATTTCAATTCAATAGCGAATGTTTAAAAGATTTCTGAGATATAATGAATGAAGAGCAGGCAGGCAGACCTAATCTGAATAGAACCACAACTGAAGCTTTCGTGTAGTAGAGTGAAAAACGAAAATTATTGATTTGTAATGTTAGCATCGTAGGTAGCCGATGAAGTGTAAAAGGAACTATCTCACCTTCACCGTTGAAGTGCGCGGCTTGTACACCCTACTTCTGAAAGAAGGTAGCTGGACTCTTCTATAAGCTCTTCTTTCAGCTCTATCATCTCGGAAATAACCACGCACAAATAAGCTGAATCCAAGGGAGAAAAACGATTGTTATTTCGGGAAATTAATGGGCTTATCATTATTTATACGAAATACATAACGTGTATCCATCGCATAGCATCCGCGAGAGAAACTTATTTTCACTGTCTTAGCTAACGTAGGTAGATACATATATTATGCCTGACGCGGAGAAAGGACCATCTTCTAACGAAATTTTATTCCTCTAATTTCAATATCCGGTGCCAATGATCGCGCAAGTCGCACACTTCCTTATTGTATGCATCAATCAGTATTACTGATGATGCTCACGCTCAAGCGTATGCGATGCAAACACCGCTCACGCTTCAGTTAAAGAGTTCTCCACTTAGGAAATAATATAGAAAAATGCGCTATGAAGCTTCATAGGCTTATTCCAAACTGCACAAAAAATTTTGCAAAGACGCTTCATTACCTAATCATTCATTGGAAAAAAAGAACGGCAAGTTAGTTGTCGCGATGTAAATTTCCGCGGGGCTTAGATGGGAGTTTAATTCTTCCGAGTTTCGGGATTTCCGCCGTGAAAAGATGGAACGATGTGGTGGAAATCCCGAAAATCGGAAGAAACAACCTCCGACAAATTAGTTGCGTTAAACTGTTTGCACCTTGTGGGCATGAACACACATTTAAGTATACTTTTATGAATTATAACTTCGTAAATCATGCAAGTACGTCGCGAGAGTTCATCTTAATTTAAGGAAACGACAAAGAGCTTCATCACAATGTTTTTGAAAGATACTCGTTGATACGAAATTTGATATTACGAAGTGCCGATTTTTACGGTCCCGTCGACTTTGTAATTTCGAGTTTCTACTGTATATTGGTGAGACCACCCACGGGCTTCCCACGGTCACCCTTTCGACCATTGTTTTTCCCTTAATATTATTGAAGTCCTCCCTGAATCTGCCGGTAGTATAGAGGTGAGAACCAGAGAATCCGCCCACATTTTTGTTTCCAAGGCATGGGAGTATCCAGGTCTCAATCTTCAACATTGAGAGCCCCCATTGGTCACCTTTTCCTCCCCTCCACCAACCCCTCTTCCCCCACCTTTTTTTCCCCTTCCACCCCCTCACTCAACGCGGAGAACATCACTCTCTCCGGATCGAGAATGGCGCCATGAGCGTCGAAACGTCTCCCAGTTTACTTTGTGAGTGTCTCCTTTTTTCGTGTATCTATGTTTCTTGTTAAGTGTCCTCTTGCGCGAACTATTGTGTATCCGCCTAGTGCATCCTCTATGTGAACATATATATATATATTTTTTTTAAATAACAAAATTGAATATTGAATGAATATTAATTTACAATTTGATGGTATTGATGGTTTTGGTTGAACATTTATATCGTTGCGTTTTGCAATATTCCTGTGTAAACTTCCATCCAAGAGCTTCGTCTTCAGCACCAGCACACTACATCCGAGTTCTGCGCTTGTAGCAACATCGCACTGTTTCTTCAGTTCCTGAGCTGTAAGTCGCTGCCATCTTTCTCAGTGTTCTATCCCTCCTTTCACCACTGTTTTGCTTTTGCCTTTCTCTAATACTATTTATCTTTATCTTCCTTCCTTCTCCTCATCCTCCCTTACCTTCCTTATATATACTTCTTTATTAATTCTCTTAATTCTTTTTATTTATCTATTTTCAACATGCCTTTCATAGGCCCTGTCAAGTCCTGGTTGCTTTCCATCAAGAAATTTTCTTTTAAACTTGCTCAATACACTAGCCACGCAGAATTTTTATCTCAATGTCTTTCCTTATGAATCATCCCCAATCTCCTCCAATTCCTCTTTCTGGCTCTTTCAGATATTGATAAAAATAACTTTAGATGGCTTTGGGGAGCCAAGCATCATGATTGAGTCAGACTTACAACCAAAGTCAAGGTGAGGGTTTAATCAGATGTCATACAAAATTAGTGCATTATTTTATAGTAAATACCCAAGAGATAATTTCCAAATAAGTTGCCAAGAAGAAGCCAGGGCTCACGGAAGAAGTCTTAGTGCTGATTGAAGAAAGAAGAAAGTGCAAGGATGCGAAAACTGAAGGACAGCTTTGTTACAAAAGAATAAGGAAAGAAATAAATCACAAAGCCAGGAAAGCTAGAGAAATGTGGATGAAGAATCTATGCAAAGATGTACAAAACAGCCTTACACTTGGAAAGGTGGTAGCTGCCTATAGGATAGTGAGGAACCACTTCAAATAACATAGTGCAAGATGCAATGCATTAAGGGACAAGAATGGAGAACTTCTGATTGAAAATTAAGACAAAGTGAAGAGATGGAAAGAATATCTGGAAGAGTTATACAACGTAAACAATCTCAGAACAAAAGTGATCAAAGATGAAAGAGAAGTCGAAGTAGATGATATGGAAACATCAATATTAAGATCAGAGTTTGATGCAGCAGTAAGGGACCTTTGCATGAATAAGGCTTCTGGAATTGATGATATTCCTGCAGAACTAATTAAAATGCAGGAGAGAAGACGTTAACCCATCTTTACAAAACCATCTGCAACATGTACTCTACAGGAGGAATACCAAGGGACTTCAAGAAAAACATCATAATTCCTATTCCCAAGAAGAAGAGAGTGGAGAAATGCAAAAATTTTAGGATCATAACCTGATGACACATGCATTGAAGATATTGAACAGGATCATCTACAAAAGAATAGAACAAAAAGCTGAGGAGTTCCAGGATGAAGATCAATTCGGATTCAGGAAAAGTAAGGGTACAAGAGAAGCAATATTGGCCTTTAGACTGCTCATAGAGAAGAGAATGGAGAACAATAAGCCTACGATCATTGCATTTGTGGATTCAGAGAAGGCTTTTGACAACGTGGATTGGGATTCAATGCTTAACATTCTGAAAGGAATAGGAGTGTCCTACAATGACCGAAGAATTACCCATAGTCTGTATAAAAACCAATTAGCTGTGATTAAATCTGTACCCAGCTGTAAAGAGGCAAGAATAAGGAAAGGAGTGAGACAAGGCTGTGCACTGTCTTCTGTAATTTTTGTTTACATCGAGAGAGCCATCAAATAAATCAAAGAAAAGTCTTCTGGAGTGACTATCCATGGAGATAAAATAAGCATGCTGCAATTCGCTGATGATGCAGCACTCATAGCAGAAACAGAGAGGGATCTGAATAAAATGCTGATAACCATGGAAAGGACAATGACCATATATCAGCTGAAGTTCAATAAGAAAAAGACTAAGATACTGGTGTGTAGCAGGAGAGAATAGGCCAAAACCAACGTTAAACTAGGAAAACAAAAACTGGAAGAGGTGAAAGAGTCCTATTAGCTTGGAAGCAGAGTAACCAACGATGGACGAAGCAAGAAAGAAATAGTCAGTAGAATGGCTCTGGCAAAGAGGGCATTCTATCAAAAGAGGAATCTACTTAATGCTGGAAATACAAGAGTAGAAGTAAGGAATCAATTCATCAAAACATACATCTGGAACAGGTTTCTTTATGGCAGTGAGGCATGAACTATGACAGTAACAGAAAAGAAAAGGGTGGAAGCATTCAAAATCTGGTGCTACTACAGAAGAATGATGAAGATTAAACGGATCGACTGAGTAAGTAATGAGGAAGTGCTAAGAAGAGTCGGAGAAAAGAGAAGTCTTCTGAATACCCTAAGAAGAAGAAGGGACAACTTGATCGGCCACATCATGAGACATAACGGCCTAATGAAGTCAATCATCGAGGGTTAAGTGGAAAAGAAGAATGGCAAAGGAAGGCCTCATGCAAGATATGTGGAACAAGTGATGAAGGATGTGAAAGTAGAAGAATTACGTAACTATCAAGAAATTAGCCAATAAGAGAGCTCAGGGGAGAGCTGCGTCAAACCATTCTGAGGATTGATGACGATGATGCTGACCTGTTTTATGAACAAAAAAAGGTTTACTCGGTTCAACTTCACATTGAACATTAATGATCACGCAAGAGGAAATAATAACCATAGATATAATTTTAGAGTAAAGATGATCTGATACCAAGAATACCACACAGCTATGGTCCCAATACCCTCTCCTAAAATTGAACCTGGAACTCGAATTCAGTTGCCCATCTTTCTACCTCATGTGTTACCATGTAGTCCCTGATAAGGAAATCACTAAATTTGTCACATCTGATTGCCCAATGGAAACGATCCCCAAGACTTAAGGGAGAATAACTGAAAAAATCTCATTATGATGAAGGAAATTCTGATAGCAAATTAAATGTGCCATAAAGGTAATATCAATTCACTGATGATGGAATTCAACTATCTATTCTTGTAGCTATGTGATGAACACAAAGCTTTTCACAAGGTACATAAATGACTAATATCACATCATGCCTTGTAGAAGATAGTACTTCAAACTTCACAACAGATAAAAATACCAGTTAACAATAAAAATCATGTCAATTCATCATAATCATTGCATTCCAACTGGAGGATAAAATAAATCCCTACGCCTATAATCTACCTACTTTCTTTCACCTACAGTATTCCTTACCTAAATGTTCTTTTCACAATAAGACATTTTTGTTTCACACCAGTTCTGCCACAGGGGCTTACTTTACTAATAGTTTTGTAAAAATATCACAGAGAATAACATCGCATGTAATTTTCATTTATATATATACAAATCACCATAGGTGCAAATACACAAATATAAATTCAAACAGAAGGTGAAAGAAAGAGATAGTAAACATACATAAAACAGTGAACACAACAGTGGTGTGGAGGTGGATTTATGGCCAAAAACACATGGAAAAAAAAATTCACCTTGACCGGGAATCGAACCACGGACCTTTCGCTTGCCGGACGAATGCGCAGAACCACCATGCTACCAAGATTACTCTAATCTCCAGTGAATTCGATGGGGGGTTATAGTACCAAATGCCCCCCAGATTAGCCCATTGAATCGGCCGAGAGATGGCACTAGGGCATGGTTCCACCCACCAACGAAGAGAATACACAGAAGAGGAAATGATAGAAAGACTCACTCACACAGACAGTATGAAAGATATAGCACACATATGTTTGGGGCACACAACCCGTAATGTGTTTTTGGCCATCAATCCATCTCCACACCACCGTTGTGTTCACTGTTTTATGTATGTTTACTATCTTTTCTTTCCCATTCTGTTTGAAGTTATAGGTCAAATTCCAGAAACAGAGGACGAGTGTATTTTTGCCGACAGACCATGAAGGAATTCCTGCACCAACAGTAAAAGTTGCCCCGTACTACGTCATCAGATCGGTATTTCAAGGCCTGATGTTCTGTTTGCCGATCACACAGGCAGATCTCCATCGCAAACATGCATTTAACACGGATGCATGAAGCTGAGAGATCTGAGGCAACAAAACAAAGTCAATAACCATAGTTTACGGTTGAGTATTACCCTAAGGAAAATGAAAGAGGCGAATAAGGCGAAGCCATTAACCATTAACTGATGAAAACACTGAGGAGTATTCCTCAGTTTTGACACAAACTTGGCCCCGAACCCTTCAGTTGCTGAATGGGTCGGTGCCCAGTTACTAGACATTTGGTTCCCAAGGTAGTGGACAGTTGGTTTAACAGTTACTAAACAATTAGCTCACCGGATACTGATCAGGCACTATTCCGTTTTTTACAGTAACGGGTTCAAACTCTTCTGGGGGCGAAAATATATTTTCAATATCTAGAATAGCAGATCATTTAACTTCACCAGTAACTCCATGGAGGAGAACATGCCTAGATGGCAAGGTTAACTTGCAGAAGACCTACCGCAAAACTGTCATTGCAAAATTGCTGGTTTCCGAATAGTTGGTCGTAAAAAGGCAGCAAGGTAACTTCAAGCTTTCACAAGAATTATTAGTTACTTGACGACAAACTTGATGCTGGTGCTTTATTCACAAATGTCAAGCACTTCTTGATACCACACTGCGAGTTCAAAATTTCAATAACATTAATACGACATGGAGAAGATCTTAAACAAAAGCGACTATAATTTGATTATTTCTTGACACACCGCTTCAAATTTCAATATTCGTATTCACTTGCCGACATGGACCAAAAGATACACGACTCCATCTCCTAGAAAGCAATATATGTATGTACCATATGTACTACAAATATCACATCAATCATAGCATGAGAATTGGGAGTTGCGATTGAGTTTGTTGCTGCACAACACAAATTTTGAAAAGTTGCTCTAGGCAGTAGGCATTCAGCTACCCATGTGTATTTTTAAAAAACATGCTCCTCACAAAGGTAAAACTACATTACCCAAGAGGAAATTGTTTTAAATTCCAGAAAGTCATCATTGGTATATAATCTTTGGTCATCACTGCACAGAGGCTCAGCCACAACGGACACTAAACATTTTCCCGTTTATCACTATGTTGAATCATTGAATGATGATCAGTACTCGTTTATTCTACAGAGAGCTAAATATTTAGCTGCATTTACAATGGCCCAATACATTAATGATATTAACGTGCCTGAAATACATGTCTTTACTTCTCCCGATAGGAGTTAACGTTAATAATAAGGAAAGCAGTGAGACAAGGCTGTGCACTGTCTTCCGTAATTTTTAATGTTTACATCGAGAGAGCCATCAAATAAATCAAAGAAAAGTCTTCTGGAGTGACTATCCATGGAGATAAAATAAGCATGCTGCAATTCACTGATGACGCAGCACTCATAGCAGAAACAGAGAGGGATCTGAATAAAATGCTGATAACCATGGAAAGGACAATGACCATATATCAGCTGAAGTTCAATAAGTAAAAGACTATGATACTGGTGTGTAGCAAGAGAGAATAGGCCAAAACCAACGTTAAACTAGGAAAACAAAAACTGGAAGAGGTGAAAGAGTTCTATTAGCTTGGAAGCCAAGTAACCAACGATGGACGAAGAAAGAAAGAAATAGTCAGTAGAATAGCTCTGGCAAAGAGGGCGTTCTATCAAAAGAGGAATCTACTTAATACTGGAAATACAAGAGTAGAAGTAAGGAATCAATTAGTAAGGAAGAGTAGAAGTAAGGAATCAAAATACATCTGGAACATGTTTCTTTATGGCAGTGAGGCATGAACTATGACAGTAACAGAAAAGGAAAGGGTGGAAGCATTCGAAATCTGGTGCTACTACAGAAGAATGATGAAGATTAAACAGATCGACTGAGTAAGTAATGAGGAAGTGCTAAGAAGAGTGGGAGAAAAGAGAAGTCTTCTCAATACCCTAAGAAGAAGACTTGATCGGCCACATCATGAGACATGATGGCCTAATGAAGTCAATCGTCGAGGGTTAAGTGGAAAAGAAAAATGGCAAAGGAAGGCCTCATGCAAGATATGTGGAACAAGTGATGAAGGATGTGAAAGTAGAAGAATTACGTAAATATCAAGAAATTAGCCAATAAGAGAGCTCAGGGGAGAGCTGCATCAAACCAATCTGAGGATTGATGACGATGATGATGATGAATATTTGTCTATGGAACCCCCACTTTGTGCCCTCATATTTTCTTGACATTCAATTCCCTTGATTAACATGCCACATACAATGTATGTAAAATACTTGTTGTTTGGCAAATAAAGTATATTATATAACATTCATCAACACCACCAGTAGAGCTCTAGGGGTTGTAAAAATGCACAAGCCATTCTCAACATGTCAGCATCATAGTCCAGGGGAGAAAACATCTACATAATACCCTGCGAGCCACCAAAAGGTTGTGTGGAAAGGGATTAAGATCACCAATCATGTATGTACTACTTACATGCAACTATATGATTCAGTGCTACTACTTCACGGACACATGCTAGATATAAGGGTCACGTGCAACTAGGTGGTTAGTAACTACACATTAATGGATTACTGGTTAGAATGGCAACAACATGAAATGATGGCACCATATCTGATAGCCACACATTTATCAGTATTTCCCAATCATACATGTGTTAGCAATACCAAATACAATGCATAGGTATTATTTGGAAAAAAGCTAATTAGAATGATTATCTGAATACATCATGCAACAGATCGATACAAGCGAGTACACAATGGAATATGTACCTGCATTTTCCATTTCATCAATCCCATAGATCAGCCTTTCCACCATCTTCTCAAGCTTCCTTGAACTTATACTAAATATATCCCTTTTGAAGTGACAGTAGGCATAAACCATGGTTGACCGCAGATTATTTCTTCAAAACAAATGGAAATGCAGAATATAAGAGAAATAGCATTTAATGACTTCTTCATATAATTTATGCTAAATTCAAATGTTTACATAACTAATGTTCATATAGATGATTTATATTAAATCCCTCTTTATCATATCCATAAAGAATCGATACAAGTAACAAATTGGATTTAAAAAATGTGATTCCATTATAAGACAATTTTAAATGATTTTGGCATTTGTTATGCTCAAGCCAGAGTATTTAGGAATATAATATGAAAACCACCAAGCAGAATATTAAGAAACACATGAAGTATAGTGTAAATGCCTATTTGTATATAAGAACACTCACTCTGAAATTTCAGGGAACTTGTTTTTTAGTTTAGCTAATTCTCTCTCCAATTTCTTTTTCTGAGATGCAGAGCCATTATTCCAGCTAAAAGAAAAATAAAAAGAGGTGGTGTTGACAAGCTGAATGCAATCTAAAAATAGATTACCAATTTCATGTAATATTACTCTCATGACACTCGCAAAAATACTTACAAGGTGGTTTCAATTGGGGAAATCTGGAGAAAATCTTCTAAAAGACATGGACCAGATGTTGCACCTCTCAAAAGTCGGGACAGCACAGCTGCGTTCTGATTCCTGTACAGAGCATGTTCCGTAGAGAATCCAAACTCCAACTGTGAGGATAGAAAATAATGGCATTTGGTCTCACTAAGATAAATTTGAAGTGGTAGCCTAAGGGGCCAAAATTTCCCTTAATTATGGGAAGAGTAGTTTTGTACACAACCCAATATAGTTACAAAAATCTGCTGTTCAATCTGCAAAATCACATGATCTTATGAGTTGTCTATTCTACATATCTAGCTATCTATAGGTATGACACTGATGCGTGAAAGAATCTGAGTTTTGCAATTGTTTAGGACAAAATTATCATAGGAAAACCCACTGCTTGCAAAGATGGTTTCACATGATTGTGAACGGTCATCAATCATACAATTGGTTTCAGGCAGTCCTCCACTTTATTCTTCAATCGGTTAACTGGCTAAGATACCAGAATTTTGTACCATTTTACATGCGTATCCTTCATATAATTTATGAAATCCTCTGATTGAATTTGTACAATGGCACCAACAGTTTCTATGGCCATCCTGCTTGTCACAGGTCAGGCAATAATACACATTTTTTGTCCATCTCAGTCCAAACTCTCACTGTGAGGATAGATAATAATGGCATTTGGTCTTGGGAAGATAATTTAAGGTTGTAACAATGGTCTAAGGAGCCAAAATTGTCCTGGATTGCAGTGGGAAAAGTAATTCCATATACTAAGACAAATACTAACAAAAATCTACTGGTCAAACAAACGGTCAAAACAGTCAGTAATTAAAATTTTAAAGATTGCAAAGTGTAGTTATATTTTTTAAAGTATTCACATTTTTGCCACCAGAAATGCCATTATTCATTACATATAAGTAGGCATGGTGGGATCGGATCCGTCGGATCCAAAGATCCGCGTATCTTTCATTATACTCGGTTCCGGATTCGGATCCAAAGACTCGGAGTAAAATCGGATCCGGATCGTAGATTTTAAATTTTCGCGGCCTAGCGATCGAAGCGCCTCGTGAATGTAATTTAGGCGCGGTTTATGACAAGTAGAGGTTGTATAACTCAGATCACGAAATTAGATGAAAATTTTTCCGTGCAACTAGAAGCAAAATAAAGAAATATGACTTTTTACCCCATTACCCCAGATCGCGAGAAAAAAATACTATCGCATTTTAATTTTTTCTTTCAGTCATTGTATCGAAAATGTTATCATCTTCAATTTCAAAACCCCATCTGAATACTCACATTTTTATACTTAGGTATATTGTTTATATTAGATTTACGAATGTATCACTCAAAAATTAGGGATGGTCGGGTCGGATCCAAAGATCCACGGGTCTTTCATTTCATTCGCTACTGAAATCAAATCCAAAGACAGTATAAATTCGGATCTCGATCTGAGATATTTAAATTTCGCGGCTTAGTGATCGATTTTCCCCGCGAATGGAATGTAGGTACAGCAATTACTAATAAGGAGAGGATTTGTATTTCGGGTCACGAAATGAGATAAAATTTTTTTCCGTGCCACTGGAACAAAATAAAGAAATAAGTGTCTTGGCTTTTTTTTCCCCATAGGATGCGCGGAAAAAAATAAAGCAGTATGTCTCGCGCGTTGACTACATTCGCCAGACTCGCATGAACAGATGATTAGACACGTGGTTGTTAAAAATGAGAGCTAGTGTACTGCCGGTCGCGAGCTCGGTCCGTAACACTGCCTAAGAATACAGACCATGCTGTATTCCTAGGGTAATGCAAGCAGGTAGAATAAAAAGTAGACTCAGATATTTCATGTCAATTTATAAGTCAACATATTGAACATAAAAATAATAAAAATTGGCATTATTGAAAGCGATTGGAAAAATATTTTATTACAGAATTGAAAATCGTGGAAACATTACATTAACTTTACAATAAATTTTTGAGTGATTCATTTGTAAATCTGGTTTAAGCGATAAAAGTACAAAAAGGTAGTATCCACATACAAGGGTTGAAAATTAAGGATGATAAAATTTTTGATTCAATGGTTGAAAGAAAATTTTTAAACAGCAGTTAGAATCGAACTTCATTATCTGCAATACACTACCCCACTCTTCTATTGTCGCCTTACCCGAGTTTGGAGAATGTATAGGCTCCCTGCATGTCATTCTACTTTTTTTCTTGCAAACCCAGGCCACCAATATTATACCTCAGTATAATGGAGAAAAAAATCCAAGACATATTTCTTAAATTTTGCTTCTAGTAGTATGAAAAAAAAGTCATCTCATTTCAAGATCCTAGTTACACTACCTCTATTTATGAGTATAAAACTCTCAAATTACATTTTTAAGGTTGTTATTAATAAGACAGCAAAATTAACAGTTTAGCAACTTGAAATATTCTACAATAATGTTATCGTCTTAAAAATGGCATCCATAAATGGAATCTCCTGGCCGCATTAATTTTTTTTTGTTTCTAAAAAAGAATTTGAAAGCATTCAAGGATTTGATAAACAACAGCAACCCTATAGTTAATGTAAACCCATTGTGCACTGAATTAATTTTAGATTTTGTTTATTGTTTAATATTTTATATTATATTATTCTCGGCATGTGATATGCTCGGATCTCTTTTTTTTCTATAATAACATTTAAACCTTTCTGATAGTGTGATGCAATACGGCATCACTAGGATCTTATAGTAACCTACCAGTAGTTGTACAGGTTTACTACCAGACCTAAACAGTAGTTGTACAGGTTTAAACCCTATTGAAAATGCCCCATTGATCCCTGCGGGGAATTAGAGTTCCCCACAGTTCCCTGTGGGGAATCTGAATTCCCTGTGGGGTATCTGAATTCCCTGTGGGGAAACCAGCATACCCCATAGGGAAATCACTGTGGGGAAACTTCCCTGCAGGGAATTACAATCCCTGTGGGGAATCCATGCAAGGATATTTGGCTTGGGAATATTGATTATATACTTCACTCTGCATGACAGGAAGGTGTTCATGAGGACACATTTTGTTGCCAGTTACATTGGAAGAAAAAAATTGGTTGTAATTTTAATAATTTAATGGAATAGTTAATTAAATGTATAGTAAAGTTCTCAGAACATATGAATTGCTCCTAAATAACAATTGAAGTAACTTAGGATTTGACATCTTCTCAAAACAACAATCTAGGACACACAAGTGTAAATGAAAATGTGTCATCAACACAATGAAAACAATTATAGCATGATGACATATTTCCTGCAGCAATCACAACTGAAAACTTGATAGCCAATGAACTGATGAGCATTGTAGCATTTGCTGAACATCTAATTTATAACATTTTTTACCCTTTGCTGATTCTAAGCCCTTCATTCTTACATTAGTCACCCCATTTTATAATGAATGCAAACTTATTAAGAGGGAAATGGAGAAAAAACTATTACAAAGCACGCATTGCATTATGGGTTGTGCTATTGCATTTTTATTGGTAAATAAAACATCCAAACCAAAAGCACAAGAGTGAGCATAGAAATATACTTACAAACTTATATGAAAATGGCTGGCTATCAGCCCAAGTATACACCCAATAGGTCTTGAAAAGACACCAAAATATAAAGGACATGAAATGAATGCGGCAGGCTAATAATTCATACACTATCACTGTCACAAGGGTCCTGAAAATACACCAAGGTGTATAAAACATGAAATCAACATGGCAGGCCATTAACCCGTCACAGCCCACGAGTGCCATATGGCATCCCTCTCCACAGCAGGACTAATACTGCTATAAAGTAACTGATATGTATTTCTTAGCATTCTCTACTACATATTTACAAAGTAGGAGGTTTCCTCTCTGGAATGGGCCATGTGTTTTGTGTTTTCACTATTACTGATACTCTTTTGGGTAGTCCAACAAGTGTCCTCCTAGAGCACAAATTATGGTGACTCGGTTGAGGTAAGTGTATTTTATGCCTTAGTTATTGTTAAACAGCTTGAAAAGCAATGTTTTTGTAGAATATAAGGTACTACTTAATTCAGAGATGGAATTTATCCACTTGCGATGGTTTTCAGAATGTGTAAACACAAAACCTAGCAGTGCCGAACGGCACTGCTGGGCATTCGCAGTATCAGAACAGTTTACTTAGGAAAGGTTGAGACTTTTAGCCCTTAAGTATTGGCAAGTCAATTCTCCAGACTATTGAACGCACGAACTGATATAAAAATGCTCTAATGTCTTTCATAAAACCTTTGACAAAATGATAGAGTGGTGGCTTCCCATCATGAAGGCCTTGGGTTCCAATTGGGAATATTGATTGGTGCCCAGCAGTGCCATATGGCACCGGAGTGTATTTCTGGTTCTACTGAATACTAGACTAAAAACTTAGTAGCAGTAATTATTGCACATAAGCATCGTATTTTTGAAAAATGAACGGTTTCTGAAACAAAAAAAACTTTGGGCCCTGATGGGTTAATTTACAGATTACCAATTACAAAAGGGTTGTGAAAATACACCAAAATGTATAAAATATAAAATGAACATGGCAGGCTACTAATGCATCAACTACAATAATGCCATTAAGGTCATGAAAAGACACCAAAGCACCTAAAAACATAAAATAAACATGACAGGCTATTAATGTATACACTACCAATGCCATATGGGTCCTGAAAATACACCAAGGTGTATAAAACGTGAAATAAACATGGCAGCAAACTATCAATAAATAAACTAACAATGGCATAAATCTTTCGAGTATAGACACAAACATATACACCACGAAACCCATGCAACACAGTATTGTACCATGAAAATTACACGAGTGAAATATATAATACCAAAAGAAGCATTTAAGATAAGTTGTTGTCATTACAAGTTCAACAGAAAATGCTTCCTTGGAATTTTGCATAAATACAATTCCCTGTCTTTCTGTACAGCTACTGCCACACTTTTCACCAGGGAAAAAGAGCTGGAAATGGTCTGTCCATATCCTATGAATTTATTAATGTGCTTCACTTTTGGGACATTCCTTACATGGCATATTTGTAGGATAGTGAATATTCTGTCTTCCCCATCCTTATCTGCACAACCAACTATGTGCTGAATGCGGCCAAACCTGCCATCATGTAATTCAACATATGAATTATCGGTTTGCCTACTACCTACTTTTGAAGAGTTGAAAAATAACATTCCATCCTTAACCAGTCTTTCATATTCTAAAAGAGGGCAGTCCACTGGCATCTCATATGGTAACCCTTTGTAATCCACACCATTTCCCAAAGCAACAACTTTTGGGCTCAATAGTTCGCTCTTAGTGACATGGCGGTACCTACTGAAGCAATTCAGTGCAATAGGAAGTTACCCTACCTCCAATGTTGCCATGGCTTAAAATGACTTTACGAGAAATATTCATTTCAATTTGCCTGACTATTTGATGTGGTATACCTCTTGTTGCCTTAACAACCTTAGTCATTTCCCATAAACCACTTTCAAAGGGAAATGCTGTCCTCCTCCACAGAGGTCCCCACCTGTGGACACTCTCAGCCATGTGCAGCAGCTGATGCAAATTATACGTTTTTTACATTTTTACATCAAACAATACATTTTAATGGACAATACATTTTAAAAAATGTATTGTTTGATGAGTATACTCATATATGTGGTGTTTTTAACTTTGTCTGTAGAAACCAAGATAAAGATCTGAAACCCAGACAATTAAGATCCGGATCTGAGAAAAACCTGAATCTATCCATCACTACATATAAGTAATAAAATCATATAGCCTCAGGTGCATTAAGTTTCAGAGAAAGGTGAGAGATCTAGAATTTAAATCATTAATATCATGATCCCCAAATTCCATAATGGAATATAAGCCTTATGATAAAAGCCAAGATCATAGTATAAATCGCCGACATTATATGATAGATACAGACCTTGTTTCAGGATATAGTAAAAAAAAAATGCTATAGGACCACTATTATGGCAATGGGATTTTGACTTGAGCTGCATCAACATTTCCTTTCCTTCTGGTATCTTACAGATGAACATTGCATATTACAGGGTATTTGCAAAGCTTTTCCTTATTATTAATAAAATTCATGAGACATGTAAGCACTCCACTTAATTACAAAGACTTGGTCCGGAGAAGGCGCGGTAAGGGAACAAGTCGGGCGTTCCGTTTTAACGCTTTTATTTACAACTGAGTTACATGTTGGCCGTAGGCCGCCCAGAGAGAGACTCCGCGAGTCTCCCCTGCTCTCATGCCTCGCCCGACGCCCGCGTCACCCAGTGACCCCTTCGAGGGCTTCCTATTGGCCGGCAATGGCAGTAGCTCTCCATGCTAACTGTGCGACTTTCCCTGAGGCGAGATCCCACGGGCAAGGATTCGCAAGGTGTTATAGGAGTCACCTGAACGTGACTCCCCATCCGGGGGCTACCACCGGCAGCCAACGCCGGGGCGACGCGAGCATCGACCGTGCACGCTTACACCACTTCCCCCCAAAAGTGAATCGCTGAATAATAATGAATAACATGTTGTTATTCAGCGATTCATTCAATACCCAATCAGTCAAACAAACTTCTAGAATAAAAGTCAGATGATACATGTAACTATTGCAATGCAACCCTGAAAATAACACTGTCCCTGAAAAATAAGTTTCACCAAACCATATAAAGTCTCACCACAAAGGTTTTGCCCATAACTGACATAGTTAATCAAAATAAATTGTATAAAAATGACAAAGGGCAAAAATACATACATATAACTACACGTAGACAGTCCCAATTCATAAAGTCTAAGCACTTATGCAAATTAACACCCCCCTACATTTTACTACTATTCATGCACTGGTTGTTGTCTCTTTAAGGCTTATTGTAGAAATCCTTCATCTATTTCACAATGATCTTTTATATCATTTTTATCTTACAGTCCATTTAAACCTTTTATTTCGTCAATTCCCATTATTCACTTAAAAATATATTGTTCAAGTTCAAGTGAAATCCCTCATCACATCACTATCAACACATAGACACCAAACTTATTCATCTCAATGATGTGTTTATGTTTCTTGGGATTAGTGGAATAATAAGTCCCGTTCCTGAAAATAAAATACCGCTGTAAGACATGGCATCTACTCCAACCTCAAGCATCATTCCTAATTAATTCATCGGGCCCTGCACCCACTTCCTCAGCCGGGGCTTCCAAGCTAGATAGCATGACGCGCACATTCTTCGCATCAACTATCCCTATCCTCCTCTTCCTTTCGACCTCTCTACCGGCACATTTACTACACAGCAATGACCGCTTCCAGTACAAATATAACATGAGAATTGTTATCCCAATGGCGCTCCCTACCCCCCCAATGATTTCCCAATTTCCATTATGAGTAGAGGTGCTAACTGCTCACAGTCTCCCTACCCATTTAGTAAAATCCACTGAGCGCCTGTGTGTCATTGATTCCCGTCCCAGCTCGTCTCGCAGACCCTCCAGATTTGAGTTGTTTCCAATATCTAGGCCGCCTTCATCCTCGACTACCCTAACATCCGGGAGGACTTTTTCTAACAATTTACCCTTTCTTTCGCTCCGTTGGTACCCACTGGCCAATAACTTAAAATTGCTTCCAACAATGTCTCAGTGGCTGACATTCGCAATCAGCCCCCAAAATTGATCCAGCCCCATCTGTTCCGTTGCTTCTCGCCCAAATCCCCTAATGTTTCCATTTTCTCCTTGACATGTTGGTATTCCCTATTCATCCTTCCTAACGCCACGGGATAACCCCAATTAAAACTCTGCCTAACTTCCCCTTCCATCCTAGCCGTCATCAAAATGTCATCAAAAATTCGTCTCACCCTTTTTACTCGTCTTTCATGGTACCCAGATCAAAATTTATTGCTACCATCCACGGATGTTGACTTAAATTTACATCTCGCTGTCTTTCAAATAATATACCACTTTTTAATAGTGTCACTTCTTGGCCCCTCATAGGATCCAAACACACACCACTACCCACAACAGCCAAACCAAATATTTTAAGGGTCCTCCAGATCCTCTTCTTCCTCCTCCCATCGTGTCAGCGCCTCCCACGGGCGTAGATAATTGCGATGATAGGGTGCAGGTGGGGGAATCACGTAGGGTGGGGACGACTCACCACGCCCCCTTCTCGGCCGCAAACGGTATGTCCCACGACGGGGGAGGGGAGGGGGATGAGGGGCGGTGACTCCTTCCACCTCCAGCGGGGAGGCAGTGTCTTCTTGATGAGGGACAGGAGGTGGAGGAGGATGGGCGACACAGGGGGAAGCGGTGAGGCCCTTCACCTCTATGGCAATGGTGTCTTCTCTCTCCGCGCTCATCTTCTTGATGAGGGACAGGGGGTGGAGGGGAATGGGCCACACAGGGGGGAGCGGGGAGTCCCTTCTCCTCCTCCATGGCAACGGTATCTCCTCTCTCCGCGTTGATATCTTCTCCTGCGCCCTGAATCACCAGGGATTCCTCTCGGCCTTCCACCCACTCGTCCTCCCACTCGGGGGGGGGGTTCGGAGCAGCTGGCTCTGGAACTCGCGCGGTGATTCGGTTTTTACTTGGCCGTCCACGGGGTCGATCCCTGGTATCACTACTTCAGGGGGGGGGGGGGAACAGGACCGTGATAAGGTTTGACACGACTTATGTGTACAATAAGGGTTCGAAGTGGAAGCTGCAATAGTATATTGCACTTTGAAGTTACCTTCAACACGCGATACGGGCCCTTCCACGGTCTATGGAACTTTTTCACTTGCCCTACCTTTAAACAAGGGTCACTTAAAAATACGTAGTCGCCCTCTCTATATTCCCTTATCTTACCCTTTCCTCTCACAGTTTCCCTCCTTCGCCTCACCGCTAACCGATCATTACGGGCGCATTGTTTCCACATTCCTTTCAACCTCTCTCGTAGCCCCGTCACACCAGGGTGTTCCTTTCCTGGGTTAATCGTTTCGAAACGATTGAAAGGTGATGCCATCTGTTGTCCAAACACCAACTCGTGTGGGGTGAACCCAGTGCTTCTGTGTTTACTCGTGTTATACGCCGTCACGGCAAATGCGAGGTGCTTGTCCCAGTCATCGTTTCGTACGTTCACGTAATGGCTGAGAATATTTGCGATTGTCCGATGAACTCTCTCAACTCGGCCATTGCACTCCGGGTGGAACAGGGAGATCCTTAGTTGTTTTACCTTCAATAGCCTACAAATCTGTCGGAACAGATCGGACATAAAGTTAGTCCCCTGATCCGTAAGCAATAACTCCGGTACTCCGAATTTCAATATCCAATGTTTAACCAGTGCGACGGATACGGTTTCGGCTGTTTGGTCGGGCAGCGGCACCATTACCAAGTATCTTGTAAAATGGTCTAAAATAGATAAGATATTTCGGTTCCCCCCCTCTGTCTTACGGAGAGCTCCAATAATGTCCAGAGCGAGGAACTCAAAGGGTCTTTCCGCCGCTGGTAGTGCTTGTAGAGGGGCCCTACACTTACCGTAAGGGCTTCGCTGGCTACAGGCTATACAGCACTTCACATACTCCTTGACATCCCCCAAAATCGTTGGCCACCAGTAATCCCTTCTGACCCTACTCGCGGTGGCGTGTACTCCTTGATGGCCCGATAGTATGTGATCATGACACTGGCGCAAGACTCTCTCTCTCTCTGCAATTTTGTGGTACCACTATTTTACCTCCTCCCTTGTGTCTTTTAAAAATAACGTCCCCAACAACAACGAATTTATTTTCCTCTCCCCACTTTATACATTCGGGGTCTCTTTTCTGCTCTTCTCCAAAATTAATTATTTCTTCGGCAGACGCGTGGCAACCATTCCTGCTCAAGGCGTCAGCATTTGCATGGTTTTTTCCTGGCCTGTGAACCACCTGGTAATCATATTCACCCAGTCTTAATGTCCACCTCATTAATCGACTGTTGGGGTTCTTTAAACCGAATAGCCACGTGAGTGCTGCGTGGTCCGTCACAATGGTAAATTTTCGTCCTAGAACATAATTTCTAAATTGAGTGACAGCCCAAATTACTCCAACAAATTCCTTCTCCATCGTGGTATAATTCAGCTCAGATTTCTTTAGTTGCCGTGAGGCAAATGCTACCGGATGTTCCTCCCCGTTGATCACTTGAGAGAGGACGGCCCCTATTGCGAAATTACTCGCATCTGTCGAGATGATAAAAGGCAAAGAGAAATCTGGGTACACCAATACGGGACTGCTCATAATCCCTGTTTTTAAATTTTCTACTGCGTCGTCGCACTCCGGTGTCCAAACGAATGCGGTACCCTTTCTTAATAGCGATCTAAGCGGCCGGGCGAGAACCGCAGAGTTTTCGATGAACCGACGGTAATAATTCGTAAGGCCAAAAAAGGATTGAGTTTCCTTCACTGTTTTCGGAGTAGGTAATTCCTTTACCGCTGAGACCTTGCTAGGGTCCGGAAAAATACATTTTGCACTAATAATGTGTCCCAAATATTTCACTTGCGGGAGGGCGAAGTGGCATTTGGACAGTTTCAATGACAATCCTGCCGTATCTAGCCTCTCAAACATCGGCCCCAACGCCCAACGTGTTCCTTTATTGAACCACTAAAAACGATGACACCATCGAGATACACTAGCATTCTGCAGGAGTCATACCTCTAAAAACTCCATCCATAAAACGTTGGAAAACGCTCGGAGCATTCTTAAGTCCATAAGGATTTCTAGTATATTCATATAATCCATTGAATGCATGCCCACGCACTATAAAAGCAGTTTTCTCACGCGACTCTGGAGCCATCGGAATTTGATGGTAGCCCGCAGTTAAATCACGTGTGGTGAAATACCTACACCCCCCACCCAAATAGTCGAGTGTTTCGGTAATGTTAGGCAGGGGGTATACGTCAGGCTTCGTTATTGCGTTTAACGCGCGGAAATCTATGCATAACCAATACTTCGGCCCTCCATCCTCAGACTTTTTCGGGACAATCACTACGGGCGAGGCCCAGGGGCTGTGACTTGGCACTATTATTCCCCCGTCTAATTGTTCCTTCACGAAATCGTCTATCAATGGCTTCAAGTGATGGGGGGTCCGGTAGGGTCTTCTGTAAATTGGCTGGGCATCGCCAGTGGGAATGTGGTGTTCTACCAAGTGCGTGGCCGGGGGCGTTCCCGTCGGCGAGAACAAATGACTATACCTTCCGATTAAAGGCCGCAATACCGATTGCTCCTCAAATGTCCAGATGGGACAACTTCCTTGCAATCTCGTCCATAAAATCATCCTCCCCAGCCTTACACACGGAAATATATGTGTCCCGGTCACTCCCCTTCCCTCGCACAGCACCTTCGTTCCACCCATTATTTATTGTCTCCTCCACATCACTCACTATCGCGATCACTGTACCCTTACTCAGAGTTACATCTATCATTCCAAAGTTACTTACTTGGATCTTAGCACTTCCCTCCCCGTTCACCTTACAAACAGATCTGGCCACCCCGCAGTCGTCCACTTCCAGCGCCGATTCAATCCATGCATTCCTGACCCACTTTCCAGCCGCCACCAAGGGGAAGGTTCAGGAGAGGGACGCTCCGTGCTGGGATGTCCTCCGCTGACACGAGCCGCACCGGAAAATGTACCCGGGGGCGGCGCCATTCCTTCCCCGCGTCCCATGGCTCCTTCGCCGCGACCCTCGTCGTCGCGTCGCGCGGTCTTTCCTCCGCAATGTTTGCTCCTCTCCCCCTCCACGCCGCCGAAGCCACGCCTCCCGTCCTTATCTCCATCGCTGGCGGTCCCGCCTCCGCCTTATCGGCGGGGGGTGGCCGGCTCGCCAACCTTGGCCGCGACGTAATCTCCGCGTGCTCCGTCCCTCCACTCTCGGTCAGGCAAATTATTCTCCCGCCAAGTTTGAGTTCGCCCCTTTTCACGTCAATTATTGCCCCATTTTCGCGGAAGAAGTCGATTCCAAAAATTCCTTCATGACCCCCCAAACTGTCTACAACCTGAGCCCTTAAATTATACACACTATCACCAAATCCCAACGGAATCACCACCTCTCCGAAGTTCCAATGAGCCCTCCATTTAATACCCTTATCCTGAACTTGGACCTTTTCGGTACTCGGCCCCCACAGCACCTTTTAGTTAAAAGGCTCATTTGTGCTCCTGTATCAACTAACATTTGCCGCTGCATGCCCCCACACGTCACAGTCACCGCCAAGTCCTTCACTTCCCCCTCGCGGTGCACACACGGGAGGACAACCTTTAATTGGGGCCGTTGCGGGCGGCTCGCTCGGCCCCGGAACCGTTTAACGGCTACTCAGCCCGCTGGCAAAAACTACTCCGTCCTTGCGCCCGGCAGCTTCGGGTCCAGTGTCCTACCCTCCGCAATTAAAACACTGCAGTCTACCCCTCTGTTTGCAGTCCCTTGCGAGGTGCCCAGAACGGCCACAAGCGTGACAGGCTCCATCACGAACCGCGAAAATTTTTCCTTCCTCTCGACCCTCCTTCTCCGGCCGAACCCTCCGCTCGGCCTCCCGCACGCGCACAGGTACGGAGACAGCGGCGTCAAACGTCTCCGGCATTGCGAGGTGCGTGTGCTCCCCCACCCTGCCGGGCAGGCCATTCAGGAAGGCGTCCAAAGCCCTCTCGTCCGCCTCCGACCGGCGAGCGGCAGCCACAGCAGCATCATCCTCCTCCTTACATGTATGGCTATTTATCTCGCTGATGCGGTCGGCGAACTCCTCTATTAGCTCCCCTGCGCCAGCATTTCCCTGTAAAACCTCCTATTTTTCACCCCCTGATATCTCTCCAACAACACATTATTTGCTTCGGGGTAGTTCAAGGCCTCCCCAGCCCTCGCCTTCGCCCTCAGGAGATCCGCGGCCCCTCCACTGTGCGAAGTGTGACCGCGCTTATCCTGTCCTCATCATCCCAGCCACCTAACCTTCCCACTTGTTCTAATTGTGAGAAGAACGCTTCAACGTTTTCCCCTGTGGATCCCGAAAAACTTTCAATCGCCGATATCATTGAATACGACTTCCTCGAGTTCTCCCCGGCCCCGGCCACATGTATTGCACGGGCTCTAAAGATCGCGTTTTCTTCTTTTAGGGCCCGCAGTTGCGTACAAAGTTCATCCACCACCTGTTGGAGCTCCATTTCACGACCCGATAAACTAACGCGGCTCGCCATTGTCACTCACCTTTCCACGACTTGGTACTACCGCGCTTCCCAACGCCTTGAGGCGATCCCACTTCTGACACCAATTTTTAAGCGCTCCACTTAATTACAAAGACTTGGTCCGGAGAAGGCGCGGTAAGGGAACAAGTCGGGCGTTCCGTTTTAACGCTTTTATTTACAACTGAGTTACATGTTGGCCGTAGGCCGCCCAGAGAGAGACTCCGCGAGTCTCCCCTGCTCTCATGCCTCGCCCGACGCCCGCGTCACCCCGTGACC
Organism: Platycnemis pennipes; assembly: GCA_933228895.1. Taxonomy (NCBI): domain Eukaryota; kingdom Metazoa; phylum Arthropoda; class Insecta; order Odonata; family Platycnemididae; genus Platycnemis; species Platycnemis pennipes. Next base: position 60,819,251 of record OW121854.1, read on the forward strand.
CCTTCGAGGGCTTCCTATTGGCCGGCAATGGCAGTAGCTTTCCATGCTAACTGTGCGACTTTCCCTGAGGCGAGATCCCACGGGCAAGGATTCGCAAGGTGTTATAGGAGTCACCTGAACGTGACTCCACATCCGGGGGCTACCATTACTGGCAGCCAACACCGGGGCGACGCGAGCATCGACCGTGCACGCTTACAGACATGAAATTAATGTGTATGTTGTAGATGATTATAGCTTTATAAAGAGAGGTCTCCAAATCTCTTGATGTGAAAATATGGAATTGTTCTATCAGCCTCATTTGGAATTGAAGAATTTGCCACACATTTGCAGTCTTGCCATAGAGTTCTAAACTACATGACACAGAAAAAAGAAAAATCGATTGTTTTGAGATAACTTTTGTGAATCAATTACTTTCATTTCGTAAACAATAATTTAGAACTTCTTTGAGACTGCCAGAATATGTAGTCCTGAGACTAACTTACCATCAAAGTGAATTCTTTGTATCTTAATGCATATATCTTGTTGATATGTTGTGCTTTTTCTAACGATCATGTGCTAATTAAGGTGTCTTGCATGTTTACGTTCGCTTGTTTTTATTTTGAGTGCTTTTTGTTCCTTCTTTGTTTCTATGTTCTCCTTTGTGATCCTCCTGTGTTATACATGTAAAAATGGTGGTAGTATATTAAATAAGTTTCATTATTAATCGGTGACCATCAGTTATTTACCGAATCCAGTGCCATGGATTTGCGAATCCAAAATAGGTACTAGTTGCTGAGCTACAATTCAGGCTGCAAATAAGATACCTACTTATGTTTTGTCATTGTTGATGACAAACCATTTAGAGAAGAACCAAACCACTGCTTGCAAGAGGGTAATAATTACAGGATTTCTAATACTCATCAGGCATTCTATTTTTTATCTACACTATTCTTCTATCATCTGACCTGTTCAAACTAAAATTATAATTTTGACTTTTTGCATCCTTCATGTATTTTATGAAATCCTCTGATTGAACTTCCATTGGCACTAACAGTTTCTGCAACCCAACTACCTGTGTCGTAAAGCCACAAGTGCTATATATATCCCACACAGCACAAAGGGAATAATACGCACATCACATTCAAATATTATGCACTAAATATACCATGGCAGTGTTATAATGTGTGCATAAAATGTACATAAACTGTCTATATAAATGGGCTTTTGTCTGCATAACGACCTCTTTTATGCGCATAATATGCAGAATCAAGACGGTGACTGTATGTACGTTTCATAATACTTAAATATTTTGTGCATATTTTTTAATATTATATATCGCGTGCATAGTACTATAATCGCATATTATTTAATCTATTGCGTATATTATTAGGTTCATCATACTCGTATATCTAGTTAGACCATGGATCCATGTCAAACAATTTACAGAAAACTAAGGACATACTTCTTTGCAGAATAGGCACTGAAGAAGATGAACTGGCACGATCTCGGATCGGATAACGCAGATCACGTAATTTGATACGGCATCATTTGGCACACGTTAACTATACACAGACTTATACCGTGCAAAATTCGTGCACGTCTGCCGTTTCTTGATGTCACATAGAGAATTAACAATTTCAAGAAAACATTTATACGAGTTAAGACGATTGCAAACAAAAACGTCTGTTTCTTAATAAAATTAATTACATTTATTGACACTATTTCCATTTTCAATCATTGCATTCACTAGACATTGTAACACATAATATTCCAATACATAAGGCATGACCTCAAGAACAGCCAGTGCGACAATCACCAATATCAAACTACAATGCATGTGAACACCATTTTGGCGGGATAAGTGTTTGAAGTTCGATACCCTTAAGCCCACATCTACCAAATGTTTTATCTGGGTGCACAAAAAACTGCTGTCTTTTAAAAAAAACAACGCTCTTCTAAAAAATGAAACCATATTTTTCCAACAGTTGGTTCGTTCAAATATCATCGAAAGTAACTGCACTGTCATAACACACACAAAACGTTTCATGTTTATCAAATAGCTGATTGATGATCTGAATTGTCGTTGGATCATTCCTAATGTCCCTATTTGTTAAAGACTGTATGTGCCTGAAACATGATAAATAGAGTCAATTGGCAGCAATTAAAAAAAATCAACATAGAAGGCAGATGAAAACAATGACGAATTCGTAAATAATCTTCAATGCAATCACTGGTCATAACAATCATTTAGGTACTCACTGTAACTTAACTGTCCATTAGAATTAAAATTAAGCTTCTACTATCAGTGGCGGATCTATGGGGGGGCTAAGGGAGCAATAGCCCCCCCCCATTGGGTCGAAACATACACTAGATAAAATCGAAATTTTTGGAGGTTACCACTTAGTACAAAAGTATTTAGATATATTTCCGGTAAATTTACCTACTATAACGAATTAAAATACAAATTAGTTTTAAACTTAGGGCCTATTTTACACGCTTTTGGTATGTTACAATCCGAAGTGATACCTACTTGCGAAACCGGACAAATAATCACGAATTCGCGAAATAGCGCAGAGGCAGCCTCTGTATTTATTTGGAAGAAGACCAAGAAATGGCTCTGCAAGGAAAACAGGGGGTTTTCAAAAGTCTCTTGTCATTTAGAATAGATGCAGGCGAAGAAGACTTAAAATGGCATCTTTCGACATGCAAACGCAACAACACACTTATTAGCAAAACCATCCAAAATGATGTGATAGAATGTGATTTTTTACGTTCGAGAATAGTTGAAGATGTAAAAAAAGCAAAATATTTCTCCATAATATGTGACGACACTACCTATGTTAGTAGGAAGAAGCAACTTACATACTGTCTACGACTGTCTTACATACTGTCTACTGACTACATTGATATGAACAAATCCATAGTAAAGGAGGAATTTATTGGCTTCATTGAGCTCAAATCAACAACGACCTTAGCTATAAAATCAACGATAGATGAAGAGATGTCAAAACTTGCTTGTCATATGATTACGTATGTGGTCAAGGGTACGACGGAGGATCAAATATGGCGGGACATTTATACCGCGTGCAAGCCCTAATATCGCAGCAACAGCCACTCGCAATTTACACTCATTACTTCAGTCACTCCTTGAACGTGTGCATCACAAAATATTGCGAAATCCCAGCAATAAGAAATGTTATGGGAACGGTTGGAAAGGTTTCTGTCTTCCTATCGGCCACCGCTCATCGAGTAAATGCTCTTATCGATGTTCTCGAAAGGATGAATTTCTCCGAATCAAAGAAACAGAGACTGAAAGCACTTTGCTCTACACGATGGGTCGAGAGACATGTTAGCCTCATCACCTTAAAAGAGTTAATTGTTCCTGTTTTCACAGTACTGGAAGATTTGAGTGACAAAAAATGCCAGAAGTGTCGTCTGAAGCGTACATGTTATCCTGCGCCATCAAGAAAGTGAATTTGTTGTTGGCCTTGAAGTTGCAGCCTACTGCCTTGGTTTAACTTTAAGACTAAGTCAACGGTTGCAAAGCCACAAGTAGGATATCTTGTCTGCTTTAATAATATAAATAAATTCACTTTGTAAAATTGGGAATTCCAAGGTCCTTGATAATGACTGTGTAAGTCGAAACCTAGGTCGGTGTTAATAAATCTGTGGACTTTTACAAAGTGAATTTATTTACATTATCAATATGTGGTTCCATAAAGTAAAGCCTAGCAATTTGTTATATATTCGTCTGCTTTAGTTAACGTAAATGACATTTTGGAGAACTTCATAAATATTCGGCGCGAAGCCGAACTTGAGTTCAACAGTCTGTACAGAAACTCCCTTCAAGTTGTAGATGAGCTGGGGTTTGGAATATCAACACCGAGAACATGCATACGTCAAAGAAACAGAAGCAACGCGCCCGCAGAAAATCCTGAAGAATATTTCAGGAGATCAGTCTTCCTGCCTCTTTTGGATCATTTTATTTCAGAGATAGATGCAAGTTTCCGCAGAGGTTTCCGTGGAGTCCTTCCTCTTGAAGGCCTCATTTCCTCCAACCTATCAAGATTCACGGACAAGGAAATTCTAGCTGCTGCTGAAAAATATCAAATTTATACTGAAGAGATTGGAAGTACCAACTTGATGGTGGGAGAAATCAAGATGTGGAGAAACAAATGGAGCAACATATGCAATCCGCCTAAAACAGTCTTTGATACAATCAAAGAATTGGAAATTTCTTTTTTCCCAATGATCAGTATTCTCCTTCAAGTTTTGGGAACGATCCCTGTTACAACTGCAACAGCGGAACGTTCATTTTCAACGCTAAAGGCCATAATTTCTTTTTTCCCAATGATCAGTATTCTCCTTCAAGTTTTGGGAACGATCCCTGTTACAACTGCAACAGCGGAACGTTCATTTTCAACGCTAAAGGCCATTCTACAATGGGCGTAAGCCGTAAGAGCTGTCGTAAGGGCTGTCGTAAGACGTAAGGAGCTGTCGTAAGGGACATGGCTAAGTCCCATCTCTACGTCTTACGGCAGGCCAATCAGAGCGCCTCATTACTACTGCTGGAGTCAGTCACGGGTTATTGCTTTTGTGGAAGTTTTTTTGACTTGGGGAAGAATTGCGGACGTATTTGAAATAATCTTTATTCGTTAACTTGAAAGATGGCGAGTTTAGACGAGCTTATCATTAACTGATGCCTCATTGAATAATATTTGGATTGTTTCATCCCGCATTCTAACTAAATCTTGATTGTATGAACCAGTTTCTTGGTTTATTGGGATGATTAGAGGCCTTGTAAGTTTTAAATGGCATATACTGATCGACACCCACCAATATCGTCCAAAATGTCAAAAACTCAGTGGCATGGACAGTTGTAATTCCATGATAAGATGAAAGGCTACACTGAAAGAAATAATGTAAATCAAAGATTGTCTTGTTGTTTACGTTTAGATTGTCTAGGTTGTTATGGGCACCATGGATTGTTCTCATGTTGCCTGCAAAGTAGGATGGACCCAACACCTTCTCCTATAGTCTTACGTATTTTCGACTGATGGACTAGCAAAGCTGTTACTACACCTGCCCCCATTACGATAATGAACGTTAAAACAGCGGCGGCAATCTCTGCGTTCATTTTCGAATACTTTATTACAACATTATATTTGTTGACAGTTTTCTCTATTCTACGCCAGGAAAAAATCGACATTCATTTGTCTTCAATATCCATGTATATACGACCGGAGTGCTTCCGAATGGACCGTGATCGATGTCGATATTTTTACGGCATACGTCAGCATTGGAGATTGACTGTCGTAAGGAAATCCTTACGTCTTAAGTGCTACGGCTTACGCCTTACGGCTTACGTCCATTGTAGAATGGGCTTAAGAAGGTAATTAAAATTATGTAATATAACCTTTCTAAATCAGTCATGTTATCAAACACGTTTATGTTTGTTGTTTCAAAGTTCTTTTTTGTTGTACTACTTTTGAATAATGTATGTATAATATTTTTGTACTTTTTCTAATTACATATTTATAGCATGTAAAATGGGTTTTATTTTTAGTTTTAGGTTGCAGACTCATTTGAGAAGTACTATGGGAGATGTACGATTAAATGGACTGGCACTCGCAAACGTGTCAAAAGAAAGGGAGATACCAGTAGACGAAATAATCAGCATGTTTATTAACGCTAAGAATAGACGAATGAGTGTAGAGAACTGGGAAAATGATATAACGCAGCTTCCACAACAACTTGGCGAAGAATATCATTATTGCTTTTTAAATTAAACCACTGTATTCAGTCGGAAATAATTTTTTTTACTAATTTATAGCACCCATTATAAATTCCCCCTTTTATTGTTAAGTATCTCTAGTTCAAAGATCAACAAGTAGTCAAATTTAAATGCAAAATGCAAAATGTCCATAGCTGTCGACGCACCCTATAAATCCAAATCCAAAATCCAAATCAAATTTAAATTAATTGTAATTACATTTTGAATGTTTTTTTTCTATTTAATCTTTCCAACTCTTGTTTAACGTAAAAAATTTAATAATAAAAACAAATGAACTTATCTAATCATAAAAGTGATTTGACTATATTTGTGTTCCTTATCATTAAGTCATACTTTAAAAACTGGATAAAGTATCATCATAAGGTTTTATTATTAATATTACCAGTATTTCAATCTAGGCCCATAATGACCACCATAAATCTTTTACTAATAAAACGACCTAGGTACTACATGTGCATAGTATAAACTAGTATAGAAGGTTAATGCTAGATCGAACGAGTTGCTTCTCGTACAGGTCAAACGAGGTAATGCGATATGAATCGAGGTAGTCTGCTCTAGACAAAACGGAATAATGCTAGGTAAGACGAGTTGATTCTTGCACAGTTGAAACGAGTAAATACAATGTGAAACGAGGTAGCGTGTTACTAACTGAAACCATGCATTACCAGATGAAACAACCACTTCCTCTCTAGATAAGACGAGATGACTCAAGTAGGGTCAAGCTGCCCAGAAACGACAGCTACTGGCTGATACGACATCAATCGAGGTTATACGAAGTATAGTGTCTTTATTTATCAAAGAATTAGCCTAAAACCGCCGTTTTTGAGTCTTAAAATCCCAAATTTTCAAATTCCCCGAGCCCCCCTTCGGCTGGGGGGAATTCCCCAGACCCCCGGTTTGCCCCCCCCTTGGTCCAAACCTAGATCCCCCGAGGTAAATAGCAACAGTATTTATTAGTAATCCTCTCGTGTTTATAGGTATTTATCCCCATTCCTTCCCTATGCATACGCTATTCCATCCTATTCCTCGTCCAGGGTGGAGTATTTATTTGTTTTAGTTCCGTATTCCACGGAATGCAAGGAATACGAAAGGCGCTGCATAGCAGTATTCCTTGGAAAAAGTATCGTATTTATCAGTAGTTGGGTAGGCACAGAATTCGTAGAGAATACCATCGTATTTCCCTTGACAACCATATTCAAACAATATGGCGGAAATCTTGTATTCATCTGACGAAGAACTCGTAGTAATTCTCTATTATTTTTTCTTCAGGTCATTCAAAGCCATTTGCAAAACATCCTTAAGATGAGTACGAAGGTACGAAGGAAATATGAACATTTGTATGTAGAGTATATTCTGTTTTAGCTTCTGTTCGAAATAGGATACAAATGCTGAAGAAATGCAATTATCCTCTATCACCAATAAATCAGCCACTTACAAAGTTCGATACCATAAAACGGGAAATTATAAGGTAAGATACATTTTAGTAGATGAACAATGTGTTTGAATTTGGCGGGCTATTGCGGTGAGAATAATAGAATATCGTGATCGTCGTCAGTCGGCGAACAGCTGCTGCGAGTAGTTCACCACGAAGTTTTGTTCGCAGAGAATAGTTTGTGGCTTTATTCGTGTAACATTTTAGTTGACTTTAAATGATTATTGAACTATTATTACTCATGTACATTCGATTGGATTGTTTGAAGTGAACGTAGGCAATTTATTAATGTACACGCCAGGAGTTTGTGTGCGTTTGCCCAAGTTATTTGTTGACACTCCTGCTTTATGTTAGTTGTATACGTTCTATTGTTAAGAATATATTTGAAATAGTTGCACGCCAAATGTTCATTTTGATCCTTACCGAAAATAGCACAAGCGAAATTCACAAGTGTCGTACATTTTGTATGTTTATGCCAAAGCATGTTAATTTGAGGTGATAACGTATTGGCTTGTGATATTGTGTGAAGTATTCTTGCATTCTATTTAAGTTTAGTAAACATTTTGTGTGGGTATATGGGTGAGTATTTCCGTATGCATTGGTTGTACATTTGTAATTGTGTGGGTATGCGGGTGAGTGTTTCCGTGTGCATTGGTTAAAATCGACATCGAGAGTTTTGTCTAGATTTCCTACATACAATGTAGTGTGACTGGTATGTATTGATTCTAGACTGTGGTTATCGTTGAAACATTAACCTGACAGAGTGCTCATTCATTATGAATAATCTGTTATTTGATGAACGACCTTAAGTAATAATTTTACCTACAGAAGATTAGAGGTCATTTCTACAATTCTACCCAGAGGACCCACGGTAGTTAGTTACATTGTATATAAAAATAAAATCCCTTGACTTGTTTCTCAAAGCGGTAGCTGTCTAGTTGTCAATTCATTTTGGATGTCTTGCCGAATTGTTCTGGTTTATAAAGTAAGTAATTGTTGTCTAATTCTGAAGATTCAGGCGATATGGAGTGGAAGCGAAACATGATAACACAGAAAGAAAAACACGAGCCAAATCCACAAATATTTTTGTGGATTTGGCTCGTGTTTTTCTTTCTGTGTTAATAGGTGTCTGGTGGCGTAACATCATTCAAAACAACAAGGTGTTTAAATATACATACATACAAATTTATTGCAAAAACTTTCACATTTGTCATTTTATAGTTTACATATTTGTTTCTTTTTGCTGTGGTTTTGTTTTAATTCCTATAGAAGCAGAAGGTGATGTTATAATATATATGTTGTCAGGCAACTTGTAATAATCACCCAATTAAGATTTGTAGACCAAGGAATTCGTTAAACATTTAATCAAATTCACATAAATGCTACTTAGGTAAGCAATCTCACACCTTTTATTACAAGTTTGGGTCCTTGACTATATGCATCGTCTCTTTCATTGATCTTTTCTTGTGGTGTTTGTGTCTATTACCTTAGTGTTTTTAAAATTGAAGGTGAAATGAAATTGAAGTGCACAGAAAGTTGTCTGATTTTTAGGTACATCTTATTTGTCTTGTGATATCCTGCTTTTTAGGTATTGTGACGTTTGTAGTTCATAATTTCCTTTGCAATCATTACAATATATTGAATACACCAGATTACTCTTGAAATTTTTGGGAATAGGACTTGTTAACTTGAGGAATAATAAAAAAAATTTCAATTTCAAATTGTAGTTCTTAGAATGTGCAATGAGTCAATTTTTTTTCCTTGAGTGTTTTGGTAGTATTTCTGAAAAGCCTTTGACGTATGGTATACTTCTGTGAGTCTTGGATCTGTTTCATATGGTGAGTTTATGGATGCATTGTCATGTGTGGAATGACTGTGGGAAATTGTGCCTTTGTCATACTGTTATCTTCATATTTAGGGCAACGTAGTTAATGTTGGGTATGTTGACTATTCTGCATGGGGATCTTGTTGTTACAAAGGATGGTATTGATGAGTGTATTGGGAAAATTATTTTTAGGAAGGATATTTCTCACTAGGTTAATATTATTTTAATGTGGTGCAGGATTGCTATGATGTAGGGCTTATGCTGTAGGGTTAATGCAGGATTAATTTTATGTTTTAAGAGGTGGTGGAAATCGTAATTGACATATCTGTCACTCTTCATGGGTTTCCTCCATCAGTCTATGCTAAGTGTACCATCTTTGTTGCTCATGTTGATGAAGAACTAGAAATAGAAGTTTGCATACATGGTTTTCTATTTCAACTGTGAAATGCAATTTTTGGAGGAAGATATTGAATAATTCTACAACAATATCTATCTTTTTGGGCAAAATTAGAACAATGTCATCTACATATTTACATATATGTGTGAGCATAAAATGTAGTTCGGATATGACTTCATCAAGTAATTGGTTCATGACAAGATCAGCTATGAGTGGCCAATTGGTCTCCCCATACAAGTTTCCTGACATTATATATATTTCATCAACACCACATGCTTCTATAGCCATTAACACAGTAACTAAACAGAAAAAAAGAAACAAATAAATACCTATGAAATAACAGAAACTGTTTTTGCAACAAATTTAGCATATATGTAGAAATATATATATTATAAAATGTTTTATGGATGTTGCAAAAACATGATGTAAACATAGTTTTTCCTATTAATGTATATTGATGTCTCCATAATTAGACTCTTTGTTGGTCCTTTCTTCTTTATATGGTTTACATTTTTTGTCAATCATCTTTTTTTGTTTAGTTATGTGATTTTATGTTGTTGTTTCGTGGCTGTAATTATTCTGCAACTATAGGAAAGCAGATTATAATAATAATAATAATATGATTTAATGTCACGTTGCATTTGCAAAAGTTTAACTATGGCTAGGGTAAGTTGGTGACTCGTCAAAGTATAAAATAATATTGGGGAAATATACAGGGTGCATTCCGAAAGTAATGCAATTGAATTTCCCGCGCAACTCCTACTGGTCGGAGTGGGATCGGATCACTTGGAATAGGTGGCGGGGACGCTAAGCTTTGCTGCAAAATCGGTCTCAGTGATCTCCAAGCTGTGGAAGCGGCAGGGCATCAGTTATTGTAAACCTCTGCTCGCCGACCATGTCACGGAAAAAATGGAATCGACGATCGAGCAACGTTACGCGATTAAGTTTTGTGCTAACCTGAAAAAATCTCTTGAGGAAACTAAGAAAATGATTTGTGAGGCTTACGGGGACTCTTAAGACTCTACTCTGTCCTACTCAAAAGTTTTGAGGTGGTTAAAGTGGCACACCAACTCTGAGTGGCACACCAACCAGTCTCCCAAGCACAAAAAGGCAAGAATGAGCAAATCAAAAGTGAAAACAATGCTTATTGTCTTTTTCGACAGCAAAGGAGTGTTACATAAGGAGTTTGTTCTTCAAGGACAGACATTTAACGCTATCCACTACGTGGATTTGTTCGGAAGGCTACGAAAAAGGGTCGTCAGGACGAGAAAAGACATCTCCACTACCTGGCAACTCCATCACGACAACGCGCCTTGCCACAACGCACTTCGAGTCCGCGATTTCCTGGCCAAACACCAGGTACCAATGCTGCTCCACCCCCCACTACAGTCCTGACGTCGCCCCAGCAGACTTCTTTTTGTTCCCTTGGATTAAAGCAGCCCTGAAAGGAACCCTTTTTTCGTCCATAGAAGAAATCTAATTAGCCGTGACGAAGACCTTGCGAGAGGTCTCCGAAGACGCCTTCCAGGGTGCGTACCGGTCATGGCAGGGTCACTGGAAAAAATGTGTAGAGGCCCAAGGACAGTACTTTGAAGAATTTTAAGTGTTTGCGAAAATCTGTTCAATAAATTACTTTGAAAAATAATAATTGCATTACTTTCGGAACGCACCCTGTATATGCAGTATTAGGGATATATACATTATAACCTTAGAGAGATATACATAGTTTGAAATATTAGGATATAATTAGGCATTTAGTGCATGGGTACATAAATTAAAACCATTCAGAGATATACATTATATGAGGTAAATTGATACAAATAGGCATTTATTACATCATAAATGTTCTTCATCATCAAGATGCTCTTAAATAGAGTAGTATGCTTAATCGGTCAGTATTTCTTGTATCTTTGTTTTGAGAAATTGATCGAGTTATATTTTAAGAGTGTAGGTATCTTATTATACAGTTTTATACCCATTAATATGGACATTTTTCATATACGTAGTTCAAGTCTGTGTTGTGGGTATGTTAATTGCAGGACATTTCTGGTGCTGTGGTTGAGTGACATATTCCCTTGCCATGTAAGTATGTATGTAAATGCTCAAGAAAACCAGCCTTTATCTATGGATTCCAGTGGGATCAACACACATACACTGTCTCTCTATTGTCAGTCAGAGTAATGCCTAAAAAAAGTAAATCAAAACATCCACATGATTCCTTGGCACACAAATGGTATATTTCAATACCTTGATGTTTTGAAGGATGTTATACCACCAAGCACCAATTACATACTTAATAAACCAATAACAAATAGTCAAGACATCCAAAATGACAAAGTATTGGCGTGCACCCAGCATACTCCACACACACAGTGCTTCCCAACTACACAAGGGGGTCTCTGAGATTTCTTTACCTTCACTAAGAAGGCCTGATTAACCTGCCTCAAAATTAGTTTGTGGAAGGAAGGAGGAAATTACCTACTTCTTCAGGTCTATTTCTATTCCCCTTTGATTATGATTCTGGATTTAGGTTGGATTTTTGTAGACATAACCAAATAGCTACGTGATATGGCTCGCAATAAATAAGATTCTTACATAATAAGAAGTTTTAGTATATTCTATGGTAGATTTTGGTGCATCACTTGCTTTATTTAAATCAGGGGCATAGAGGTTAATGTGGAGTTTCAATATTTAAGTATAGAAATTAATAATAACTTCCCAAAACATTATATGATTACCTGTTGGAAGAACAGAAATGGAGACAATTGAGGCATAAATATCTACTAGGAAGAAGTTACCTTGTTTTTCAATTGGAATTCAAAGCAAAATATACATTTCTCTCTAAATAATTGTAGTTATTTACTGAATTCTTATTTGTTATGAGTTCATTCTTTTTCCTTCCTTTTCCTAGGAAATTGTATGACAGTAGAATGAATTGGATATGGATAACATATAGGTTGTGGGGCAGGTATTTCATTATCAGTACTGGGATTCACTAATGGTTTGCACATATCTTCAACACCAATGACTACTGGCTCTAAAATCTTAAATGGAAGGGGAAATTATTCTAAGTGAAGTATAAATTTCAAAATTTTGATAGCAAACTGTACAGATATAATTGCGTCATGTGCATGATGTCTGCAATTCGGTTGGATGTTATATAGACTATAAATTTGAAGATATTTCATTTGATGGGAGAAAAATTTGTTCCCCTTTTCATTGTTATTTTACATATTTTCTGCAACATTTAAATAAACCGATTAATACTTAGTACCCCTAAGATGAGATGTGTCCCCCCCAAGGATTTGATTTTTTTATATTCTTTAATAAAAATTACTTATGTAGTGTAAAGTGCCAATGAATGGTGCCATTCATGATTAGAAACAGAAAGTGTTGTGATAAAAGTGAAATTTTCTTCAGCTCTGCTGCAGTTTCTCTGAGACATTGATAATAACATAAGCTGGAATGATTGAGTAAATGTTAGGTGTTAGAAATTTGATGAGCAAATGTATTTGCATTCAAATGCAAAATTATTGTGCATTGCGAGGTACTTCATTGTATAATGTTATGAGGAGGTGGACTTTCACATATAAATTTTTGATTTTAGGCATTAATTTTAATATGATACACCATAATACACTGTAATCAAAACTCAGATTAAGAAATAAATAAGTCTTAATAAGAGAATAAAATTATTAAATTTGTGTTTCATTTTTGTGGCTGCCATCAATTTTTAATCATCATTCTCCACTTTGTTGACTGGTTCCACAGCAAATATCTTATTCACATCTGACACAGAAATGTGAAAACACTGAGTTGTGAAATCCTCTACCCTTGCTGCCATATAATAACTAGTAAGTTTGCATTCCTAATTAAATGGTAATATGCCCCAATTGGGGCCCGGGTCGAGAAATTATTTTGTGCCTCGAAAAGCTTCCATATCACATAACAACTAGCAGGATATTCACTAAGATAATTGCACTAACAGATTGGCACTCTAACAAAAGTTTGAATTAATCCCAGTTTTTGCTTTTAATCACTGTGTAACCAGGTGGCCACATGACAGATTGACACCCTGATAATCGTGAGTATTTGTAAGTCAACACAACTTATTGGAATAGATGGCACCCACCATCGCGATAAAATTGGGATGTTTTTTTAATTGTGATTTGCTACAGTAGAGACTTCCTGTTATTTTGGTGGTATGCATCTTTCCCTTTGCACCCTGCATTTGAATTTTGTCATTAACATGTGATTAGTAATGAATAAATTCAGACATTTCATTTTCTCAATTTTCATGCTGCAAATCGACGTAGGAATATCTATAAATCCTAAAGAAATGCATTTAAATACTGCATAAAGAAAACCGATAACTATGTAAGCAATAGCGATAAATACTTCCAGTGGAGTACTGATTAATGCATAATGAATATCAATCAATACTGCTGGGTAGTATTTCTGCGTCTCAGTGGAAATACTTTTGCAGTACCTACTAATAAATACATGGATACGGAATACTGATAAATACCGTAGAAATACTGTTGCAATTTACCTCGGGCCGCCACTGTCTACGATCACAAATTGCCAGAGCACGTAAATATTGGAGCTAGTTCTTTCTCACGCTACCGGCTTATCAACATGACTGCCATTTTTATTTTCGAGATGGTCCAAGTCGATCTTGTTTGCAAGACATCGATTGTAGTCTATTAAAAAAATATGAACACATTACGCTCTTATTCGCAGTCTTACATTAGATGGTATAATGTTTACATATTATTTGCAGTGCGCGCATATTATTCAAATTAAATGGTAATAATCGACGGAATATTATTTACTATTTATACCAATACATTTATGCATATTTTATATGGTACAACCTGACCCGGCCACGCATTACTGTGGCTCAATCTGGTTAAATGGAAAGCGCACGTTTATAGTATGTTTAATTTCACAATTCTTATGGGTATACAATATATCTCAGCTGATCGATTGGTCTGCAGCTGGACACGCATATTTGTATATAATTTTAACGTCTTTTTAATTCGTCACAAAGTAGAATATTTCAGGCAAGCATTTATTTCATCCGCTAGTGTCAATCGAGGAATTACAGGTAATGTTTGCCTGAAATGTCGTGCAAGCAATATTAATGCGTTCTCAAATGGTCTCAGGATTTCACGGAAATCTTGCAATGATCGATCCAGAGCCTCGAGCGATGCTTTGTGCACCATTGTGCATTCATCCCAAGCAAAAAGTTGGCATTTCTGAAATATTTGTCCCATGCCGGATGATTTGAATATGTTGCACGTGAGTGTTTCAATGAATTGCAAGTTCAATGGGATGCACATCCCGTCTCCAGTGTCGATATTGTATTCTCGATATTGTACAAACCTTCATGGAGTGAACAAAACAACTAACCAAAGCTTCATGGAAATTGGATGAATGTTGTGGTAATGCATGAAGTTATCAATATTGTATCGATACAGTATCGATATTTAAATGATACTTTATAAAACTTTGATAAAAAACATCTAAATAATTTCACCTCAATTTTGTATCAACAATGTATCGATGTATCCATATGTTATCGATATTATATCGATACAGTATCGACATTGAATTATCGATTTTGTAGAAACCTTCGCGGAGTGTACTCAATAACTTTCCAAAGTTTCATGGCGATCCGATAAATGGTGTAGTAATGCATAAAGGACAAACACATTATATACATTCGATACAGTATCAATATTGCAACGACACATTCCTTTTAAAAAACTAAATAATTTCACCTCAATTTTGTATCAATAATGTATCTATTTATCGATACTTTAGTGATATTATATCGAGAAAGTATCGATATTGAAATATCGATTTCGTAGTCCTCTTTTCGGGAATGTACTGAACAACTTCCGAAAGTTTCATGGCGATCCGATGAATGGTGTAGTAATGCATAAAGGACATACACACACATACACACACACACACACATTCATTTTTATATATATAGATAAATTTTCTGTGTGCTGTGTGGGATATAGCACATGTGGCTTTACGACACAAACAACAGATGTATACATATGTTGTTTGTCCATCTCACATAAGTATATCTGAGCCCTAATATTTTTCTGACTGGCTGAATAGGCACCTGTGTACTCTGATTTGAAAAATCTTAGTCGAGTGCTGGATAGAGTATGCCCATCCCCTGGTTTAAGCGTTTGGGGGTATTACTATTTCTATCACCCAGAATATCACTCATTGGTAGATAAGCAACTTTCATTGCAAATTACCAATCTTCACTTACACAAAATGAAATGCAAATCTGGGTTCTAGCCACACACGCTCAGTGGCAGTGAATCACTTTAACTTAATCATTACTGGATGGATCTCACATTCAACACATAAGCACTCAACTGGTACACTCCCTTCCTGAGTACATGATGAACCTAATCCTCACGACCAGGCCAATGGTCACCTGGGGCCCAATTCTCGAAATCGTGCGATAATTGTCGCATGCGAAAATGTTCGAATGGCAAATATCGCATGCGAAAAATCTTTTGCATTCTTGAGCGGCATGCGATAATGCCCTTCGAAAATTATCGCATGCGATACAGTTTCAGCATTGCCAAGTATTAATTTTCTAATTGGCTAACAGAAGGATTGGCGGACCAATAATCTATGAGGAACGGAGGAGGGAAATTCAAGTACCCCTCTAGGACGCATTGATCATTGTTTATTGTTAAAAACATCATACATTTTCTTTACAATTTGACGAATTGAACATTGGCCGAGCATTTGTAAAGAAGCTCTAGGTAGACATCAACATCATTAAAACGAAAGGTAAGTCTCTCGGATTATTATTTAAAATAAATATTAATTTTTCCCTGGCCATTTTGTTCGATGCTGTATGTAAACAATATATTTGAAATAATTACCTGTTAAGATGAATATGCCACAAAAACGGGTAGCATATATTTCCGAGGAGCAGAAGAAAATACTTCATGGAGGATGCCATGAAGGCGGCCGATCGACTCATAAATTATTTTTTCCCTATTAGTTGGCGAATCTACGAAACGTCGACGGGTAGCCAGTCAGCGCTTAAATAACACTATCTCTCACTCTTTGAAATTTGCCGAAATAACATAAAAAGAACTGCAGATGAAGGCGGTTTATTGTAAGATAAAGTTGATGCTGCTATAGAGGGATGTTGTCTGGAAAGAAAGAATGGCTGCGGCCCTCGAAAATCTGATTTTCAGGGGAACTAATATGCAAAATATTTAATGAAAATGTGTAACTGAAAACTATTTACGTTGGTAAAATAAAATCTCAATTGACATTAAATAATCATTTACCACAACAATATTTCAACTCCAACTCATTCTATGCATAATGGGATTATGCGAAACATGAATTTATTATCATATGCCTAGTTCTCTTTCCAGCAATTGAGTCATGATTCATTCTATTGCCTGCAATGCGTTCCACATTCCTTCCAACATCACCTTCATCTTCCATTCCAAAATCTATCTCTTGGTCCACTTCCTCTATGTCAGGATCGTTTATGTTTTCATCAATGCACATGTTTTGGAGCACACACATGCATTAATAATCCTGCTTGCAGTTTGAGTAGCATAATGAAGGACACGATGCTTCAGTAAGCATCGAAATCTCATCTTTAACAACCCATTGCATCATTCAATTACAGATCTAATGTGGCTATGTCTTCCGTTGTAAGCCCACTCAGGTGAGTTACGTTTAACACCAAGCACAGGAGTCCATAACCAAGGTCTAGGGGGAAAACCTGAGCCACCTTTGAAATAAATATAATGTGGACCATATGCATAAATATTCCATCCATGGAAATCAGGGCTAATAAACACTGGGTTAAAAGAACAAAAATGTACCTAGAAGATAGAATGTGTTGCCTCTGTTATAAAGCTCCCGCATAACAGGTTGGACGTTACTGTTGCTCCAGATATAATTATCGTGAGTACTACCGGGATATCTAGCGTTCCGTCTAGCGACATTCATGATTCTCATCTTTGAGTCACAAATCTGTAAAAGATTCATGAGTGGCTTTCTATTATTATCATAGAATAATATATTATCGCATATAATCATCCGTACATGATAATACAGTGCTGACATCATAGTAAATGCTTTTTGAAGTATTGAAACATTGAACTCACCAGCTGAACATTTATTGAGTGATATCCCTTTCTATTTACATATACATATATGCTCCGGATGTTGAGGGCCATTCACAGCAGGGGGGAAAATTGCATCATGGGTGCAATAAATACAACCGACCACTCCTGGTATTTGATATTTCGTCCAAAACCTGTGATTTATGGCTAATTGTATTCATTTCAACAATTAATTGCAAAGTATCAATGAATTTTTAACGTATTCCTCGGGAGTCGGCATGATATTTCAAATGGAATCTTCGTGAAAGCTAGTTAAAAGCAAATTGAATAATTACCCATTACGAATAGCAGTCATTTCTTGTATGTTCACTGGAAACCTGACCCAACTCTTAAAAATTCAGTTGATGTTCAGGAAAGACGTTACATTTTTTATTGATCGTGACACAGGACTGGCAAACTGCCGAAAACACATGGTGCCAAATGTCCGTTTGATAGCTGCCAGAAGCTAGATATCTTAGAGTTGTTAGCACCTGTAAAATTTATCATTACATATTTGAAACGCTTCCAGCTTAAAATATGTTACCGTTCCATGCAATAGCGTTACTATCCATTCCATACTTGCACAGTAGCATTTAATGCAGAAGCTCGGGTTGGTTCTCCAGAGTATTGCTGGAAAATTTCAATAGCATCGTTCGCGAGGCGTTTACTCAATCTATATTACCTAATGAATTGATGGTCTCGTAGAGAAAATGGATCATCGTGCTCCCGAAAACTTCGTCCTCTTCCGATTGCATTTACTTCCGCTTCTTCAAGGGCTTGAACCGCACGGCACTGAATTAATGCATTTAAAGCCTTATTTCCTCGGAAGCTCTCAATTGACCGAATGATTTCATTCGCTCTCTTCAGTAACTTTGGAAACACAAAATATCGCATGCGAAAATAATTCTCGCATACTCTACACCCACTCGATATGTACCATGCGAAAATTATCGCATGCAAAAAGGATGTGACCGCTCAAGAATACCGCTTCAAGTTTCGCATGCGATAATCGGCTATTATCGCATGCGAAATTTATCACACCGTTTCGAGAATAGGGCCCCAGACCCAAGACTGTAACCATACAGGGGGCACAAGAGAGGTGGAGAGAATTAAAAGTATGGATTCAAAAATAAAATAAAAATAGATGTATGAGAAACCAAAACCACCTAACACTTACTAAGACAGGCACTCCCTCACTTAAGTTTGACATACCAATGATCGTCATGAGTCACAATCACACACATACTCAGGGTTTATGGGATAAACCCACGCTAGTGACCCAACAATCACACCACACAAAGTAAATACAATGAAAATCGAACACAACCGTTGTGTCACTGGCAAGGGATATTCCTTGTAAACCATGAGAGTGCTTGATTGGAACTCACACCACCACTACAATGGCAAACCTAAGTGATGTAACTGTATTATTTTAAGTGTTTGGTGGTTTTGGTTTCTAACATATCCATTTTAATTTCATTTTTGCATCCACATTTTTAATTTCTCTCCACCTCTCTAGTGCCCCATGAGGTACAGCATTGGAATTTCTCCTTCCAAAATGGTCACCTGTTTATCAGCAGTGACTGAATGTAACCTTAACATTGCAGCTGAAGAGAACTCTCATAGTTCTTGAAAATATAAGGCAATTATTCAACTACACCAACAAACTTTTTTACCATACAAACTAGGTAGTTATGGTACTTCATTACCAGTTTGACATCTACAGAAAACTTACAAGTGTATTTAGTCCGTAGGATAGGGAGAGGGGAATGATGGATCCTTCCAGGCCCTGGAAAAGCTACAAGGGTTTAGGCTGAGACATTGCATCTTGTAATTCTCTCAGTCGGCCCATGAACAAAAATGAGGAAAAATGAATGGATGAATAATAAACTCATAACAATACTCTTTCATACATTAGTAAAGATAGAAACAAGGAACTATTTTTTCAGTATTTCTGTTATACGAATGTTCGTGCCATAGTGCTAGTATGCTAGTACCATGAATTAATGGATCATGCCTCCCCTGATTGCTGTATGCATAAAAATTTCCATTCAGGGTTGATAAGTTGGGAGGCCACTGTTCTAATCCATTTAGTATACAACACAAAATATTTCCTCTTAGGCACACCATATCTCTCCACTACTTCCGCTGAAAGCCATCTCCACTTTCTTAATTACTGCTATTTTAAGAATTATTTTCCAACATGCATTAAATGGGTTGCAAGGTGTCATTGATGTGAAGCCTAGCACATTTAACATTGCTGTTTACCATACATATGTCTTAAACTTAAAAAAAAGAAAGCTAAAGAGTGTAATAAATTTCTAACACCAGAATACATACACTGTATGCCCTCTTTGCTCCATTTATCTCCACATCAAAAGCCAGAAGTCTTTCCAATTCTCTCTCAAGGTTATCGTATCTGCTGTGGAACTCTGGTATTCTTTCAAGAGCCATTGTGATGCATTTAATTTGATAAGCTGTTATTTCTTCAAATCTAAAATTCAAGATCCATTAAATGGCATACTGCAACCAATACAATTCTAAGAGAGTACTGAAATCTCAGTTTATATCCACTTGAGTGAACATAACATTTATTATGATATCAGTGGTGAAAAAAGATATGAATATACCTAGTATCAAGAATGCTCTTACTTTGATTCAAGAGTGGACAGAGAGAGTATAGGATTTCCACACATTCCACATTTTACAAAGCAACTTTTGTTCATCCCTAAAATACAAAAAGAAACATCACAAACCTTCAAAATAAGGCTGCATAGAGTATCACCACGAGAAAAAGGCCTCC
The DNA here is from genome assembly GCA_933228895.1 of Platycnemis pennipes. Taxonomy (NCBI): domain Eukaryota; kingdom Metazoa; phylum Arthropoda; class Insecta; order Odonata; family Platycnemididae; genus Platycnemis; species Platycnemis pennipes. The sequence goes on from OW121854.1 coordinate 60,839,661, forward strand.
TCTCTCAGAAATTCAGATATGAACATTGCACAGATCATTATATGTTACATGGGAGTCCACACATTGAAGGAAATGTTTAGGAGGATCAATAAGAACTAATTCTCATTTGCCATTAGGATTTGACACCTGGAATTACCCTTGGAAGTGCCATTTCTGACAGTTAGGCAAAAAGCTATTTTACTTAGGTGCAATGGTTTGATTCCCAGTCCAAGAGACCCTTCTCCTCAGATGGTGTTTAGCACACTAAATAGCCATAAATAGAGGCAGTAATACTGTCTTGCAGTTTGTTTCTTGCAGCAGTTTTGAGATTAAATCAGAATAGTTTATTCTACTATCATTTCCCTAGTGCTAATAATAATAATAATGACAATGCGGGGTCAAAAATGGACCACCGGCCACCTCGTGGTGTCCCCGGTAATGGCTTTGGTCTGCTAATGGTGGCCGTCTGCTTGTGGGGCAAACCACCCCACTCGCGGTTCTACTGGTTCCTAAAGAGAGTACCAGGAAAGCCACCCACAACCAGCCCTTCTCAGATGAGGGCCCTAGTCAAGTTGGGTGTGGCAAATCTATGCCATCTAAGAAGGGAGCTCGCATGGAGTGGACGGAGACCCTGAGGGGAGACCTACTAGCTTGTCATGCTGCCAATGAGCCAAGTCGCAGGGGATACATGGCGAGGATGCACTCTTTGTGGTGTGAGATGCATCCCGAATATAACCATTTGTCACAGCAGAATCTGCCAGACTACTCCAATCACCTGCGCAAGAAAACGACACCCCAACCGCAAATTCAGAGTAGTACACCACCGGCCAAGGCTCTATCTCCTACAAAAGCAGATGTACCTCCTCCTACTGCCTATGCCTCCGCCGATCTTTCGGTGAAGGGAGACGAGGCGAAGGCCGATTCTGATCTACTTCAGCGGTTGGAAAGAAAGATTTCGGAAGACCAGGAAGACGTGCAGCTCGTTGACGGAAACGCTATTCGTCATCTTGATGATGACGAAGCGTATGAATATCTTGGGGTCCCCCAGCGCCGGATGCAGGAGGTGAGAGCAGTGAAGGAAAGGCTTACATCCAAATACAGACAGACTCTCAGGCGAATCTGGAGATCTGACCTGTCTGGCAAATACAAGGTTCTTGCGACCAACACCTTCGCGGTTCCAACACTGCTCTACACCTTCGGTTGTATCAAATGGAATGTCAACGAGCTGCAAAACCTCGACAGGGGAACGAGGAAAATGATGACCATCTATCGTAGTCTTCATCCGAAGTCTTCCGTCGCCAGATTGTATCTCCCGAGAAAGCTAGGTGGTAGAGGGCTGACAAGCCTGGCGTGCCTTCATGACAGAGTAGTCCTCAATACGGCGTACCGTATTCCAAAGAACGGACCCCATTATGCTGCTCGTAAAGAAATACGAGAGTGACCGCAAAGGGGTGTTCCTATTCCAGGTGGCGAAAAGGGCAGCAGACCTTGGACTTGGACCTACCTTCCAGCGGAGAAGCGTGCGACAAATCAATCTTGTCGCTGAAGGCAGACGTGTTAAAGCTCGAAGTAAAGAATGCGGAGCAAAAGGCCCTGCTCCGCAAGCATACCGAGAAGCCCATGCATGGACGTTTCTATCGAAACTTGGAAAGGCATGGGCTATCGAAGGAGCTCACGTTCGACTTCCTGCGCTCCGGAGGTCTGAAGTCGGAAACCGAGGGATTCGTGCTCGCGTGCCAAGATGGTGTCATCAACACCCTCGTGTACCATCGCCTAATCTTCGGGGCAAACGTGATGGATACGAGATGCAGAGCGTGCCGAAGGCAGCCGGAGACTTTAGGTCAACTACTCTCCGGCTGCAGCTTTAATACCAAGAACGCGTATATAAACCAGCACAACTCGGCTCTGCGGGTGTTATATTACCATCTAAGACACCATTACGGTATAGACACAAATCCGGTGCTGCCTTACGTTCCTGGAGACATCGAGTCCGTCGTGGAGAACGATAAGTGTAAGATCTGGTGGAATTTTTCCTTCTCCACCACCAGGCAGATGGTGGCGACGAAGCCTGATATCGTTCTCCTCGACAATCTCTCACATGCCATGTTCGAGATCGAGTTTTCGGCACCGGCCGAAACGAACATGGCAGCGAAGGAGAGTGAAAAAAGGACTAAATATCAAGATCTGCTGTGAGAACTCAGGCAAATGTATGCGGGCTACTCTGTGAAACTGGTAGTCCTCATCGTGGGCGTGCTTGGTGGTGTCAAGAGCTCACTGGTTGAAAATCTCAAGTGCATCCCAGCGTGCAGGGCGCGAGCGGATGCACTTGCAAGTGCAATGCAGAAGGCTGTCCTTCTCAGGTCCCTCCGCCTGCTTCGTGCGCATGACCCTAATGCTGGGTACTGTAGGGCGGATCGGAAAAATCGATTTTTCGCGGAGAAACTTGGCCTTCTGGAAAAAGTTGTCAAAGTGCCTCAAAATGAGGCCAGAAAAATTTGGGGCCTCTATGTCAACACTAGACCCTCGCGCCGTGGCCATTTATGGGGAGGGGGACTGAAAATGGAAAAAGTCATGTTTTTATAGTGGTTCCCCATGGATTTTGCCGAGTTGCGGCCCTTCAGGGCAATTTGTACGCTTCTGCAGCCGCTAAGCCACAAATTGTCTACCTATTTTGAGTGCGCGGCCGCGCGTAATTATGCAGCGCCCACGCAGCGTCACTCAGAAGGAACGGTCAGAAGACCGCTCGCGCGTCTCCTGCCGGCTCGCGCCTCCTGCCCGGTCGCCGCGAACGCAGCAAAACTCATCACGGATGCGTCTTCCGTCGTTGGTCTCATTAATATTAGATAATTAAACAATTTCCAGGGAATAACAATTACGGAAGGATTATTTGAAATTAATACAACACACCGTCATCATTCAGGGCGTAAAGTAACACTCCCCGATTTTTAGTCTAATTATACTATTATTTTTCAGTATGGAGAAAAAATGCAAAAATAATTAAAGTATATACCATAGTTCACCACGTTGAGGTACCTGCACTATGAACTCTCCCGCCCACACACCCATTCATAGAATAGAGGAACGCATTTCCTTTATCAGATTATATGCTATCGAAAAAATAAGAAAGTGGTCATTTTGTAGTACCAGTCGGTTTATCTGTGAGCAAGTATTCGTCTTTAAACGTTATTTTCCTTGAACACTAAAGGTCATTATCGATTTTTGAAGTCAAACAGATAAATGTAAAACTTACTCACTCTATCACAGCATGAACTGAGACTAGGTTTTGAAGGTTGGCATTTGTGTTCTGCTCTCTCGTATTTTCATTATTTCTTATTGTCTGTCGTTGTTGCGTATGCAAGAAGCTTGGGTTACCTCTTTTACAAATATTTCAAAAGCTTGCGTGTGGCAAGGATAAATGCGTTCCATAGTTGAGCATTACTCAAGTAATTCTCGAAGTTCTTCAGTCATGAGATGCGATAGAGCACGAGTCGATGTTCTCGTCCCATTTTATCAGCAGCTTGTAGTCTTCTACATCAAATTTGAAATATGTTAACTCAAAAATTCTTGCATTTTCGTCGCACGCGTATTTCTTCTGCCTCTAAGATTATTTTCCACGCATCTCTTCACACTTCCTCTCCATTTCCAGCAGTCATTGGGAGGAGTAAATTTTCTGAGTGCCCAAAAAAACCGTTTCTCTGAATAACAGGATCAATGACTCTTTTAAGATCTACTGGTAGATCTCTTGATCAATTTAATAATTTCCATAAATTTACAGCACCGTCGTGTATACAATGGTTTTTTTCTCTGAAAACCAAACAGGTGCGTATACTTTTTGAATGACAATAGATTTTATAAATTAACGCATGAATTTTCACTGGACATGTATGTCAGTTGTCGGCTGGCAGTAGTGAGCAAACGTGAATGAGCCACATTTTTTGGAGTTTATCTGGCCAAATTTTCCGAGCGAAATCATTTGGACACAGAATTAGAAATTTCCCGAAGATACTGCTGGTCACTGCTCAGCAATCCCAAGTCTTCTTTGTGGGACAATTTTGTCGGAACTGGCTCGAATCGTATGATATCAAGAGTGTGGCAGTCTTGAAGGGTGGAGACAATAGGTCTTGTATACAAATTTGGACCCTTAGTTTGCCCGTCTAATGTTTCTACCAACTGCCGCAGTGTTAAGTCAATCAAGTGTAATTGGCAAATAGACCACTCTAAGGGACGTCGGAGTTTTGCTTCCAACAAACGTATGATGCTTCCTTCCTGACCTGTTTTCACTTTGGTGCCATCTCATCCAATCACTTTTAAATTTGAAAGTTCAATATTTTCTTTCGCAAAAAATCAAGAACTGCAGATATGATTTTTCTTGCAGATCCTCCTGTGGGGGAGACAAAACTGTAAAACTGGGCGCCTGGTTACATTAACAATTAAACTGGAGAAAATAGGCAAGAGGACTTATCCATCTAAGGTTAGGGAGGGACATGTCGTGTTAGTTGAAGAGCCAGGCTCCCGGTCCCGGCCCGGTAAAGGCGGTCGATTCCCGGTCCAGGTGAATTTTTTCGCATGGCAATTTATGTGAATTTCACCGCCGTTCACGCGGCAGGATTGAAATATCCTACATTTACCGCCAAGCGCGGCCTTAGCGCTGGATGGGGTTTACCTTTGGTAGTGGCTTCCTTGAAGCCCAGTCTCCCTTGCGTTGCCATCCTTGATGGACCGCAAGGGCTCAACATCTAGTACCTGAACCTCGGTAAAATTGCCATGCGAATTAGGGATCCTGGGCAGCGTAGTGGTCTGCGCAGTGGCCCGGAAAGCCAAATGTCCGTGGTTCGATTCCCGGTCCAGTGAATTTGTTCGCATGGCAATTTATGTGAGTTGGGTCAGTGGTTGGGGTACAGTTGGGCCAACGGTTGGGGAACAGTTGGGCCAACCGTTGGGGAACAGTTGGCAAAACGGAATGAATAACAGTTGGCAAAACGGACATGAATAACGGTTGGTCAACCGTTGCACCTAACAGTTCTCCAACGTTGGCCCAACCGTCTGTGCTACATGGGTTAAAAACTTCCTAAGGATTCTAGAAAAATTAAATTTGCTGAGTTTGAGGATGACACATCAGATAAGTCACAAGATCAGCTCCACAGAAATGAGTTTGTGGTGGTAGTGCAGATGACGACACATACCTCAAAGATACTGACAAGAATCATCTACACAAAATAGAAGAAAAAGCTAAGGAATTCCTAGAGGAGGATAAATTAGGTTTCAGAAAAAAACAAGGGTACAAGTGAACCAATGTTGGCTCTAAGGCTGCTTATAGAGAAGAGAATAGGGAAACAACCAATGTTAATTGCTTTTGTGGATTTAGATAAAGTCTTTTGAAACATATCAATTGGATTTAAATACTGAGAATTTTTAAGGAATTGGAGTATCATAAAATGACAAGAATTATTTAACGTTTTTGTATAAAACCAGGTGACTACAATCAAATGAGGACCGCACAGTAGGGCGGATCGGAAAAATCGATTTTTCGCGGAGAAACTTGGCCCTCTGGAAAATGTTGTCAAAGTGACTCAAAATGACACCAGAAAAATTTGAAACCTCTAGGTCAACCCTAGACACTCGCGCCGTGGCCATTTATGGGGAGGGGGGCTGAAAATAGAAAAAGTCATGTTTTTAAAGTGGTTCCCCATGGATTTTGCCGAGTTGCGGGTCCTTTGGGACAAAAATTTCGTCCATTTGTACGTATCTGCAGCCGTTAAAGCGCAAATTGTCTATTTTGAGTGCGCGACCGCGCGTAATTATGCACCACCCACGCAGCGTCGCGGCGCAACTGTCAGAAGGCCGCTCGCGCGCCTCCGGCCGGCTCGCGCCTCCTGCCCGGTCGCCGCGAACGCAGCAAAACTCTTCACGGATGCGTCTTCCGTCGTTGGTCTCATTAATATTAGATAATTAAACAATTTCCAGGGAATAACAATTACGAGGATTATTTGAAATTAATATAACCCTACACACTATATTTTTTTCCTTTCTCGTCGACAGAAACGAATTGACGTTACCGAATTTTAAAGAAGTGATAAAATATTTTTTTTTCCCCAATAAGGCGTCCCGCGCGTAACATTAATACTAATTACGTATTAAATTCCGGAGACAGCAATGAGTCGAGTCTCTTGAGCAGGACGGGAGGGCAGTTTAACATCACCGCTACGTCAGCCAGGGGGATCGGGGAATCATCGACCTCCCGTGACCAGTCCCCCCCTCCACCCGCCCAACCGACGGTGTTGGCACCCCCACCTCCTCGCACACAGTCAGGCCGCGAGAGGTCGCGACCCAGGTGGCCTCGAACTGAAAGCAGAGAGTTTCGCAGCTCAGGGACATTCCGCCGCGGGGGATACCCGATTAGTTCGCGTGACCTCTCCCCCCCGCCCTCCCTGAGCGGTCCCCACACCAGTACTACGGCCGCTATGTCCTTCGCTAAGATAACGGGAGGGGGAAGGAAGGAAGGACCTCCGACGAACGGCAGGGATGATGAGGGAGGGGTGGACGTAATTGCCGTAAGAGTCAAGAAAATCACCCCCCTGACCACCGGCCCGACGAGGCATCTTGGAGTCATTTTCCACTCGTTGCCAAACACAGCACTCGCGGATTACGTGATTGCCACGGCGGACATCGTCGGGGGAAACAACATCACCCACGCGACGCGCCTTTCCAACGGGCGAGTATGCATATATTTTAAAAGCAAGGACGTCATAGATAATTTTATGGGCGAGCATGGCGGAGTCGTGCTCAACGAGATTTTCGTCACCGGAAGCCGGATGTCGCAGCCAGTGGAGAGACTGGTCATATCAAACATCCCTCCCGAGTTTCCGGAATCCGAGCTCTCGGAACTACTCAGCCAGCTCGGGAGAGTCGTCTCCCCGATCACGCCCATCCCCATAGGAATACGCAGGCAGGACCTCACTCACATTCTCTCGTGGAGGAGACAATGTTACATCGTGAAGAGGGATGGAATCATCCCGGACTCCCTTCTCTTAGATTTCGGCCCTGTCAGACACCGAATATATTTCAGTCTGGGGGAACTCAAATGCCTTAAGTGCGACGGGGATCACCCCACCCACTCGTGCCGCGGTGGTGCCAGGAGTGGGCCAGCAACCCAACCGGCCAACCAACCAACGGAGGAAGTCTCGGCGGGAGACAATCCAGACAACGAAGTTCGTAAAGAAGGCCCCGCGCCCGATCAGAACGACATACCTCCTCTAATCCCACCCCCACAGCCCAGTACCTCCCCTCAACCCACCCCCCTCCCCACCCTCAAACCTGCAGAATCCTCCATCGCGGATGCGATTACCCCCCTCCCCGAACCCATAACATCTCTCGGCGAGGCGCAGAGCCATGCCGTGGACGGGGTGGCGCCTACCAAGGACGCTATTCCCAAGGGGGGCGGAAACACGACTGCGGATGACTTCAGCGACACCGCGGAGAGGAGGACGGGAAAGCCAAAGCGACAGTCATCACCTAATGGAAGCCCGCAGAGGGCCAGCTCGGGACAAGCGGGGGGGGGACACTCGGAAGGAGAAGAAGATGAGGAAAGCGGCTGAAAAGCTGCCGGAGGAGGACATCCTCAGATCCCTCGAGGAGGCATGTGAGAGACAAAGTGGGTTCACCCCTGCCCCGGCCACCGTTACCAGATTCCTCCGGGAAGTGAAAGGCTAGGCACACCCGGCGGACATAGCTAAGAGATTTTGCCAAGACATTACCGTCATGACAAACGCCCTCAAGCTGATTGATGAAAGGCGACTCACGGTGGATGTCGCTCTGGACATGAGGGTGAAGAGGCTCATTAAAGCCCTCCAAAAGGAGTCCCAGCTGGAAAGGGACGGGACCCCCGCTGCCGTAGCGGCGGCAGGAGCGTCTGCTCACAATTAATAAACTACACCCTAGTATGGAGGGAGGGAACATCACCCTCCTTTCGCTGAATGTACGGTCGGCGCGAAGTGGACAGAAGTGGTGCCAACTGGAGACCTTTCTCAGGAGGTGGCACCCGGATGTGGCCCTCTTGCAGGAGACCAACATCGATGACGCACCACACAGCTCGATGGAAAAGTATTACACCGTACTCTTTAACCCGCCTTCCACCTATGGGTCCGGAACAATGTTGGCCGTCAGTCGCGCATCCGGATTGAACATTACGCGGCATCGGATACTGTCCGCTGGCTACGCCCAATCCATCGACCTCAAAGAGAATATCTCCGGCACGAAATACCGCATCGTGAATCTCTACGTTCCGAACAACCCTGACGACGCGACCAGAACTTTGACGGAAATCCGTAGCGCAGAGAGAGGCGACTTGACGGAGGAGGTTATCTGGGCGGGAGACTTTAACTGCACCCTCTCGCCAAGAAAAGATCGCAGGTCCGGTAGAGAGAGAAACCCAAAAGTGGCATCTTTGCTTCAATCCATGGTGGACGAGAAACACCTGTACGTCTGGCGGGAAATGAAAGGCGCGGAGGCGGGGTTTACATTCCACTCCGTACATTCGCCCGATATAGCATCCCGACTGGATCGTTTTTACGTTGGCGGGGACACACTCTAAAGTGTCGCTGGCATTTCCGTTAACCCCTCCTTTTCCGACCACTCGGCACTAGTGCTGGTATTGAAGCACCGCGGACGAACTCGTCCATGCGGTCCCTATTGGAGGTTTCCCGTGCGACTGTTAGAACGCGGAGAGTATAGGACGATGATCGAGGCAGTCCTTGACAAAATCAACGAAAACGCCTTATCTGATGACCCCTTACGCAGATGGGAGGACCTCAAGGAGGCCATGAAAGCGACCACACTTTCATTCCAAAAAATAACCAGATCAGCCCGCTTCAAGGAGTTGAAGCAGCTGGAGATGGCCGCGATCGCCGCCTTGGGCGAAGGCACGGAGGACACCACGAAAACGGCCGAGGATGTCCGCCGGTGGTACAGGAGGGAGAGCGAGGAGATCGTTATCAGGGCCGGATGGGAGAATTTGTTGGAGAATGACTCCCCCTCCAGCGCCACACTCGCAAAGTTTGCCCGGCCTCTATTTCATCACCACATCACCTCCTTGAGGGTGGACGGGAGGGTGATAGAGGAGGAGAAGGAAGTCGACCGAGCCGTCCGGGCCCACTTCCTCGACATCTATGACCCAGGGGAAGGCGGGGGGCGGGACCAAAGCGACAAAACACCGGAAGAATCTCTCCCAGATGGCCCTACTCTGTCGGAGGAACAGCGGCACCTCTGCGACGAATATCCAAAGATGGAGGACTACGAAGCGGCACTCCGCGCGCTAAAAAGGAAAAAAGCGCCCGGGATCGACGGCTTACCGCCAGAATTCTACGTGGCTTTCTGGGGGCACCTTCGCATACCTTTTTGCGAAATGGCGGCGGCTTCCTTCGACCGAGGAATCCTTCCCAGGACGACGAGGACGTCGGTCATTGCCTTAATTCACAAGGGAGGAGACCGGCTCGAAATAAAAAACTGGAGGCCAATATCTTTGACAAATACGGATTATAAAATCCTGGCGAAAGCAACATCCGTGCAGCTTTCCTCCATCCTACCGGACATAGTCAGCCCAGAGCAAGGATACAGCGTCCCAGGAAGGTCGATACATGACAACATTTCCGTCATACGCGATGTCATCCTCTGGGCGAACGCGAGTGGGGAAAGCGTCGGCCTCCTGGCACTAGACCAAGAGAAGGCTTTTGACCGCGTGAATCATGGCCACCTGCAGAAATCTTTGATCTCCCTTGGCTTCGGCGATGCTTTCCGCAGAAGAATCGCAACCTTTTACGATAGGGCGACAGCTCTAGTCAGGAGGGGATACCACCTCACCGCCCCCTTACGCGTATGCAGGGGTATTAGGCAGGGCTGTCCTATGTCTGGGCAGCTCTATGTCCTGGCCCTCGAGGGCTTAATTCCGCCGGGTTAAAAAAAGCCTTCCCGGCATAATGCTACCCGGCAACGCCGAGCGTGCCCTCTCAATCTCCGCATACGCAGACGACATCACCGTTTTCGTGAGATCCATCGAGGACGTCCGCATTCTATGCCGAGTCATCGAGGATTTCTCCGCAATATCCGGCGCTAAAATCAACGAGGAAAAGAGCCACGGCCTCTGGTGCGGCGGGAGTGCCAACATGCCAGGGGACGGACGGTTCCATTGGTCCACGGAAGGACAGAGCTTCCTCGGCGTTTGGTTGGGCAACGACGGAAAGCTGACGGAGGAAACTGCACTCCGCAACGTCACGGAGAGTCTCCGGAAGGGCACCGAAACGTGGCAAAGAAGAGCGGCATCTTTATCCATTATCGGGAGGGTGAAAGTGGCCAATCAGTTCTTGGCCCCGAGGATGTGGCACTACTTGCAAGCGACATCCATCCCCCCCGTCTCACTGCGACGACTGCAGGCCATACTGGTTGATTTCGTGTGGGGAAAGCAGAGGCACTGGGTGGCGAAAGACACCCTTTGCGCCCCCGTCTCCGAGGGGGGACTAGGCCTTGTCAACATTAGCGAAAAGATCCTATCGTTCCGCCTCAGATTCTGTCAGAGGCTATTGTCCGAGCCCCACACGGAACCTTGGAAGGTTCTCGCGCACCACCACACTGCCGCCAGGAGCACCCGTTTCCACAACGACGTGAAGGACGCGTGGGAACGAATATCTCCGGTGTTAGCGGGTGAAAACATCAGGTACCCGGACCCCTGGCCCCCGCCCTTCCAACTCAGTAACGTATTTGATTACAGCGAAAAACAAAAAAAAGCTGCTATTCTGCCGATCCCAAAACGAGCCATTTATGCCGAAATGCTGTATTTGGAAAACCATCGATTATGGCCCATAAAAGGTGCGATCGACGATGAAGCCATTAACTGGTGGACCTTCTTCCAAAAGCCAACGTTTGGAAGGGAAGGAGAGGTAGCTTGGAGGCTCGCCCTGAACCGCCTCGCTGACACCAAATTTCTGCAACGAGCCGGGCTTGCGGATGACGGAGTATGCCCCCAGTGTGGTGAAAACGAAGGAACAGCGGACCACGTTATCCTCGCCTGCCCACAAGTGCAGGAGCTTTGGAAGGCCGTAGCCGCCACGATAAAAAAATTACTGAAGCGCACGGAAATAAAGAGAGTGGAAATATATCGCGGCTTTAAAAGTAGGTCGCCTAATGGAAAAGAAAGTGCGATGGCAAATTACCTAGTGACGCTTGCTAAGGCCACCATTTATAAGGATTTCACCCTCCTCTGCAAAAACAAGATCGCGCACCCCAATTTTTATAAGGACTTCCAGGGAATTTTAAGGAAAAGGATTATGCGAGAATATATTTACCACAGGGGTAAAAACAACTTAACATTTTTTAACTCCTTCTGGTGTCTCGATCGATCAATATGCATGATAGAAGAAGGAGTTTTAAAGCTAGGAACACTGGCAGGAGCCACGGCAGAAGATATAACGGGAGGACTCACTGACGACATAACGGTCTTTACCCAAGATGACGGCAGAGGAAATGCTCAACCTGAGGACCTACAGCCCGAAGACCAAAATATAATGCTCACTCCAGGGGTGGGAACCAAGCCTTTTTCGGCGGTGGGACTAGGGTTCGAGAGGTTGCGGTATCCAGCCCCTTCTTGCCGGCCCTCCTAACGCCACGGCTCGTGTTTTCCTGCCATTTTTGAGCGAAAAAAAAGGGTATTGGAAAAGAAAGGAGAAGAATAAGGGTGCTGGCAATAGAATGTTTCTCTCATTGCAATTGAGAAAGGAAAAATGATGAATGAAGGAATGATTACCTTCCTCAATGAGATGTAAGCGAAAAATGATGAAAAAATGATGAATCATTATAAATAAATGAGGTGACGAAGAGAGTAAAAAATCGCTAACCGCACCCTTAATAATGTTAGCGTACGGCCGTAAGAGAAGGTCCAGTCGGTGCTGCCCCCCAGGGGGACGCCATAGAACGAGGCCGACGCCGCCGCGCGGAGTAGTGACGCGACAGCAGTCGGCGAGGAGCCGGGAGTGTGGCGGGTTGGGATTGACGGTGCACGAGACGTTTGGGAAGGGTTGACCACGCGAGCAAGGGGCTCGTGGCTGTATCCAACCTTAATAAAGTTGGAAGTTACCTTGGGAGTGCTGTGTTTCAGTGTGTTGGTGAAATCTGTTCCCAGTCCGTGTCTCCCCCCCCCGACCTTGCCTCACAGTTCAGAAGTGGGATAAAGTGTCCAAAGGAGCCCGTAGTGAGGTACGTGTCCGACGAGCTGCAGTGGACGAGAAGTTGTTCGTGTCCAGCTGACCTCGGTAAATGGGTGCCCAGCCAGCCATCAGTAGAAAGGAGAGCATCAAACCCTACCCAGTGTTGACCGAGTAAGGTGAGAGAGTGTGGTTAAAGGTCGTAGTGATGGCTAGTCCGACAATTGCGTCGTGGGACGGCGAGTGTCGAGTAGGAAGCGAAGACGGGGCCCCGCGAGTTGAAGGAAGGGACATAGCGGACTCAGAGGGAGTGTGTCGAGACCTGGCGCGAGAGGCTAGTGAGAGGCCGCGTGAGGCTAAGGTCGTGTGGCCTTCGGGCCCGTCGACGCCGTTCGGCGTGAGAGTCACGACCGGAGAGGATATGCAGGCAATGGGACCTTCTGAGAAGCCGCGTGAGGCTACCGTCATGTGGCAATCCTGCGCGTCGACACCGTTTGGCGGAGATATGGCCGGAGAGGCTAGGCAGGCAAGCGGAATCGTTGAGAAGCCGCGCGAGGCTACGGTCGCGTGGCCTCCGAGAGGAAGAGAGCCGACGCTGTTGAATTGGCGGGAACCGGACGTAGAGAGTAGCGTCCTTCGGTGTGCAGCGGAGAGGGAACAGATGCTGTTGCGACACGAGAGAGAATTGTTAGCGAGAGAAAGGAAACTTCTAGAACGCGAGCGCGAGCTTGTAAATGGGCAATCGTTAGTTCTTGAGAAGCGTAGTAGCGCATCGGGAAATAGCAGAGCGATTACTGCCGGAGTTTGAACCTTCGTTAACACTAGGGTTTACGGCGGCACAATGGGTCAGGCGAGTAGAGAGCATCGCATCAGCCTACGGGTGGGACGAGTCAATGTTGTTAGCCCAATCCGTTAGCAAGCTGCGGGGAGCGGCGAAGCTATGGCTGAATAGCGTGGCCGATGAAGTGCATTCTTGGGAGGCGTTCAAGAGAGGACTATTATATTGTTTTCCATCAGTGGAGGATCAAGCCGATGTGCACTTGAGCCTTACAAAGAGAAGGATGCAGCGTGGCGAGACGCATGAGTCATATGTTTACGCGATGAAGACTATCGCTAGACGTGGTGAAGTAAATGAAGCGTCCCTAATCAAATACATTTTAAATGGTATGTGGGATAGGGAACTGGTGAAACTGTTGACTATGTGTGACTTTGAAGATGTGGAAGGACTACTACGCAAGATAAAACGATACGAGAGCGTCACCGATAGGGCGAGAATGGGAGAGAAAGCAACTTATCAGAATCGACCTCCTGCGACCAGCGACAAGAAGATCGAAGTCAAGGAAGTGAGGGGTGAAAGAACGCTAGCCCAGGGCGTATGCTTCAATTGTGGTAAAGAAGGGCACCTTGCTAGGGAGTGCCGAATAGCCGCCCGTGAGAGACTTTGTTACCGGTGCAAGCAGGCGGGACATCTGCAAAAAGATTGTCCGCAGGGAACGCCGAGAACGACTCCGCGTGAGAAAAGTTGGAATATTAGGAAAATCGCACGACCCAACTGCAGCATAAAGGATGAATACCACAAGTGGATAGAGATAGATGGCGATCGGGTCGTTGGCTTCGTTGATTTAGGAAGCGATGTTGTCACCTTGAGAAGAGACGTCGCTGAAGAACTAAGAGTCGAGTATGAGGCAAGCCGTAAGTGTTTAGTAGGCTTTGGATCCGGGAGTTGTAAAGCTATTGGCTCGAAACGGATGAACTTGAAGGTGGACGATGTGAACGTGGAGGTAGAGGTTTTGATCGTCCCAGAATATTCTCAGGAGGATGCTATCATCGTAGGGCGGAGTGCCTTAGACCAGCCAGGAGTTCGAGTCGAAAAGGAGTTCGGGAAACTCACTATTTCCAGAGAAGATGTTGTCATTAAGAAGGGAAGGAACTCTCAAGTGCGGAGAGTGGAAGAGGAGTCGCGAATCCAGAAGGACGAGATGGACGGGAATGAGAACCTGTCGATGCAAGAGGAAGAGGCAATATGCGACCTCGTAAATAGATTCAGGGGATGTTTTGCTAAAAACCTAAGTGAGTTAGGCAAGGCGAACTTCACCAGCTTCAGCATTGACTTGAACGACGACAGACCCGTGACGGCACGGCCGTATCGCCTACCTTACGCCAAAAGAGAGAACATGCAGAAAGCGGTGGAGGAGCTGATTAAGATGGGAATAGTCCAAGCCTCAACGTCAGAATATGCTAGCCCAGCTCTGTTAGTGAAAAAGGCAGATGGAGAGAATAGATTATGCATCGACTACAGAGGGCTGAACCAGAAGACCAGGAAGGAGAAGTTTCCAATGCCGGCTATTGATGAACAGTTAGACAGCCTCGCGGGAAACCGATATTTTTCCACTTTAGACTTCGCTTCGGGTTACTATCAAATCCCCGTGGCGCCTCAGTCTAGGCATCTTACGGCCTTTGTGACTCCGCAAGGATTGTATGAGTTCAACTGTATGCCCTTTGGCCTGGTAAACGCGCCAGCCGTGTTTAATCGGATGATGAGACAAGTCATCAGGAAGACGAAACCAGGGGATGTTTTGGTATATATGGATGACGTGCTGATCCCGAGTAGAACCGTGAAAGAAGGACTTGAGAAGTTAGAGAGGTTCTTGGGAGTACTCAAAGACACAGGACTGACATTAAAGTTGGCGAAATGCGAATTCTTCAAGGAGCGAGTAGATTATTTGGGGTTCGAGATAAACGCAGATGGAATTAAACCCGGGGAACGAAAGATTCGAGCTGTGAGAGAGTTCAAGCGACCGGAAAGTGTCCACGAAATCAGGCAATTCATTGGACTGGCCGGCTTCTTTAGGAGGTTTGTGCCAAGATTTGCTGCGATTAGTCAACCGTTGACGAAATTGACAAAGAATGGAGTGGAGTTCGAGTGGAATGAGGAACAAGAGGTAGCCTTCCAAGAACTCAAGAGGAGATTAGTCGAAAGACCGATGCTGGCGCTTTTTGACGTGGGTGCGAGGCACGAGGTCCACACAGACGCCAGCAAACATGGATTAGCAGGAATTCTTTTGCAATCGCGAGATGAGGAACCTTTGAGACCTGTGGCTTACTATAGCAGACAGACTACGGATGCCGAGAAGTCGTATCACAGCTACGAGCTTGAAGCATTAGCGGTAGTAGAGGCGGTCGACAAATTCAGGATGTACTTGTTGGACCGGATGTTCAAAGTCGTAACGGACTGTAACGCGTTAAAGACAGCGATGACTAAAAGGGAGCTGTTGCCAAGGATCGCCAGGTGGTGGTTGAGACTACAGGAGTACGACTTTGAAATCGAATACCGACCAGGCAAGAGCATGGGACATGTAGATGCCCTTAGTAGAAACCCGGTAGATAATGCGGAAGAACCTGAAATGGTAGACTCTAGGATATTCACCACGAGAATTCAGCAGGAGGATTGGCTGTTGACCATGCAGCTGCAAGATCCGAGTCTCCAGAAAATTAATGCGATGTTGCAAAAAACCAGCAAATACAAATGAGGATAAGCAAGTGCACACTGACTACGTGATAAGGGACCATACAGGGTGGAAAAGGTCTTCCCCAGAGATAGATATTTGTTGACAGATATCCCAGGAGCCGCCAGAACCCAGAGGAGGTTTCATTCTGTCTTTTGTGCGGATCGGATGAAACCATGGTGCCAACCTCCCCATGACTATGCCCCAGTAGCAGAAGAAGAAGACGACAACCCACTACAGAGCAGCCTCCTAGACCGGGGAGCGCAAGAGGGGATCGAAGAGGACCCCGATGCTGAGGAAGAAGAGGGCAGCCAACAGCCAGATCGGGCCGAGGACGGCCCTGAAATCAGGAAGGGCCGACTGTTAGCGTACGGCCGTAAGAGAAGGTCCAGTCGGTGCTGCCCCCCAGGGGGACGCCATAGAACGAGGCCGACGCCGCCGCGCGGAGTAGTGACGCGACAGCAGTCGGCGAGGAGCCGGGAGTGTGGCGGGTTGGGATTGACGGTGCACGAGACGTTTGGGAAGGGTTGACCACGCGAGCAAGGGGCTCGTGGCTGTATCCAACCTTAATAAAGTTGGAAGTTACCTTGGGAGTGCTGTGTGTTTCAGTGTGTTGGTGAAATCTGTTCCCAGTCCGTGTCTCCCCCCCCCGACCTTGCCTCACAATAATAATAATAATAATAAACACACACACACACACAAATCACCATTCATACACAACGCCATAGGCGCAAATACACAAATATAAATTCAAACAGTATATATATATATATATTCGACGGGGGTTTATAGCACCAAGTGCCCCCCAGATGAGCCCATAGAAGCGACCAAGAGATGGCGCGAGGGCATGGTTCCACCCACCAACGGAGAGAATACACAGAAGAGGAAATGATAGAAAGACTCACTCACACAGACAGTATGAGGGATAGAGCACATATGTGTGGGGCACACAACCCCTAAGAACCAAGATGTGTGGGGCACACAACCCCCCTTCTTAGGGGTTGTGTGCCCCACACATATGTGCTCTATCTTTCATACTGTCTGTGTGAGTATAATATATATATATATATTGTGTGTGTATATATATATACACACACACACACACACAAATCACCATTCATACACAATGCCATAGGCGCAAATACACAAATATAAATTCAATCAGTAGGTGAAAGAAAGAGATAGTGAACATACATAAAACGTTGAACACAACGGTGGTGAAGGATGGACATAAGGAATTTGGTGAAGATGGAATCAAGCCAGATCACAACATCTTGATTCCATCTTCACCACCTTCCTTGTCTTCGTCCTTTTATGTGTTACCTATCCCTTTTCCTTATTCTATCCTTGGTGTGTATGTGTATATATATATATAAATATATATATATATATATAAATATATATATATATATATAAATATATATATATATATAAATATATATATATAAATATATATATATAAATATATATATATATATAAAATAATTATATGCACAGTATTAAAAATTAATATAATTATATTAATTACCTTTGTAATGCCACAAATCCATACACAGCACTCACAGGCTTGTGCTCTCTTCGCAAAGCTTTAATAATATCATCTTGTTTTTTCAATTTTAAATCCTGTTCACCCAATTGCAAATATAGTTTGCTCATATTAAAATCGTATCTTTCACGGAACCAATCTTTTTCTTTCAGTGTCAAATTAAGCAACTCATTTTCCTTCCTAAAAGAAATAAAAATACATACAAGTATTCTGCTCGTACATTAGTATGAAAATATGTGTTGGAACATTTACTTTCACAAAATTTATCTTCTGATAAGATATTTCCAACAAACCAAATGTTAAACCCAAAGATTGGTCTGGTAGTTGAGGGTGGAGTTCATCAAGTAATAAACCTATTGGTACTTGAAATTCAAACATCAAGTAAAGGAGCCCATTCAGTTACCTACCCCACCTGTATTTCTGTGGAAGATTTAGTACCCAAAATAATAAAAAACTTGAATCTAACAGAGCATGCCCAAAGGCTTCTTTCACAATCAAACCTACCATCTCTTGTCTGGAGCCAAATGCTCTTTACCCCAAGAGACATCAATTAGACAAATCTGCAATAAACACTAGTGATGGACGGATCCAGGTTTTACGTCGGATCCGGATCCTTGCCTGGGTTTTGGATCTTTATCTCGGTTTCGGATCCTTAGTTTCAGATACTCGATTCTGAATTTCATTCATTTTCAAATCCTAGATTTTTAATAAATATATAAATACAGCAACAATAGAATTACCAAAAAAAAAGTAAATTTATTGTAGAAAAATCAACTTCCTATCATCTATGTGGATAATATTTCCCTGGATCAAGATTTACGGATGCAATAACTATATCTTATTACTTCTAATATAAAGATCACCTTCCTTATCATATACTCATCAAGCAATACATTTTTTAAACCTGTACAACTATTCTTTAGAGTGCAGTTAAAAGAAACATTGTTAGTTTATTTTCATTAATAAAGGAATTATTTTCCAATTATTAATCAATCCTTGATTAATTACAATTAAATAATCCTTGATTGCTTTCAAATTCTTCTTTAGAAACACAAAATATTTTAATGCGGCCAAGAGATCCCATTTATGGAATATCCGGGGATTCCATTATTAAGATGAAAAAGTTATTATAGAATATTTCAAGCTGCTAAACTAGTAACTTCGCAATGTCTCATTAATAATAACCTTTAAAATGAAATTTGAGAATTTTATACTCCTAAGGAGAGGTTGTGTAACTCTGATCTTGAAATGAGATTAGCTGTTTTTCATGCTACTAGAAGCAAAAATTAAAAAAGTCTCGGATTTTTTCTCCATTTTTGGGTTTGTAAGAAAAATGTAGAATGACATGTAGGGAGCATGTATTCTCCAAAATCAGGTAAGCCGACAATAGCAGAGTGGGATAGTGGACTGCAGGTAATGAAGTTCGATTCTTATCGCTCTTTAAAATTTTTCTTTCAGCCATTGAATCAGAAACCTTATCACCCTTCATTTCCAACCTTTGTACGTGGATACTGACTTTTTTGTACTTCTATCGTTTAAACTAATTTACGAATGCGCCACTCCAAAATACATTGTAAAGTTAACATAATGATTCTACAATTTAATTCTGCAATAAAAATGTTTCCAATCATTTCTTTAACGCCAAATTTTAATATTTTTTTGACTTATAAATTGTCATTAAATTTCTGATTATCTATTTTTTTTAAACTGCCTACTTGCATTACCCTAGGAATACAGCATGGCCTGTATTCCTAGGCAGTGTTAAGGATCGGACTCTCGACCGGCACTACACTAGCCCTCATTTTTAACAACTACGCTATCATAGGTTCACGGGAATCTGGCGAATGTAGGCGACCCGCGTGACATTCGGCTTTATTTTTTTCTCGCGCATCTCTCGCATATAGAGAAAAAAGTCACGACGAGTATTTTTTTATTTTGTTTTTGTGGCACGGAAAAATTCTTCTTCTCATTTCGTGACCGAGTTACACAACCTCTCCTTGTCAGTATCTACCAAACGTACGTACATACATTCCATTCGCGGGGCGCATCGATCACAAGCCGCGAAATTTTAAAATGTCCGACCCGGATCTGAATTTTTACTGTCTTCGGATATGATTTCAGCAGCGAATGAAATGAAAGACCCGTGGATCCGACCCGACCATCCTTAATTTATTAATGGTACATTTGTAAATCTAATTTAAACAACAAAAGTAATAAAGTGAGTATTCAGATGTAATGGTTTGAAATTGAAGATGATAACATTTTCGATGAAATGACTGACAGAAAAAATAAAACTGCGATTGGGATCGAACTTCGCACAGTACACTAGCTCTCGTTGTACGCCTGATCCTGGCGATTGTAGGCTACCCGCATGACATCCTACGTATTTTTTTTCCCACGATACCGGGGTAATGGGGGAAAAAGTCATATTTCTTTATTTTTCTTCTAGTTGCACGGGAACATTTTCATCTAATTTCGTTACCTGAGTTACACATCCTCTTCTTGTCAATATCTACCGCACCTACATTCCATTCACGGGGCACTTCGATCGCAAGCCGTGAAAATTTAAAATCTACGATCCGGATCCGATTTTGCACCGTGTCTTTGGATCCGAATCCGGAACCAAGTAAAATGAAAGATCCGCAGATCTTTGGATCCGATCCGGCCATCACTAATTAAACACCATAATCAAAGACTCCAATATGGCTTTTACTTGTGCTCTCTGGCAATGCCATGTTAAAACACTCTACCATGAATCTAGAACTCTCCACTACCACTTCCTCCCTCCCCCAATTGAAAATATATACACAGACATTATTAAGGTAAAAAAGTATTAACCCTAGGGGGTCTCCAGCCTATGAAAGGTAATTTTGATATTTAAAAAAGGCATGGTATGAAGGATACCTAAAAGTAGCTTATTCTCACACATTCGATCAGATTCTAGAAGGTACCTGAAGTATGTTTTCAAAATGAGACAACGTTAAATGGGGTGCCAAAAGAATAGTAAGGTACCTGAAGTATGTTTTCAAAATGAGACAACGTTAAATGGGGTGCCAAAAGAATAGTAGGTGGGTCGGGAAGAGATAGAAAAAGATACATGAATGCAGAAAGACAATATGAACTTTAAATAAGAGAATAGATGAAGGAAATATGGGTTGGCTAGGAAGGGTATATTGGTGGGGGAAGGGGGCAATGTGAATGGGGGGAATCTTAGTGAAAAAATTAATTCTAACCACAACCATTCACTCATAAATCAAAAATTAAAACAAGCAAAAGGTGATGCCACCGAAGAAGCTGCTTTGAGATCATTGACGTAATTTACCTCTCGTCCTTGACTGCTTTTAGGGAAAGGGAAGGGAGTGGAGGGGGGTTGTCGGAAGGTCTGCTTGCACAGATACTGTCGCAACTGCTCCCATTGGCAGAGTCAGCTGCGTGTCTCCCATAAGGCAAAGTAGCTTCGTGGGCTCGGTTGTGATTGGATGAAGTGGATGACGTAAGACGTCGCATCATGTCCACTTTTCCGAAAGGGTTAAAAACATCAGTTTTTCGCTTCTTATAACTCGAGAAATAATTGACGGATCAAAAAATAGATATATAAGGGTCCTTTTATTTTACAAACTCTATCAGATTCGGCAATGGAAAACAAGGTAAATGACCCCATTAGATTATTCAAAAACCTACCAATATTGGAAGAATACATATGGTGGTTTTAATAAGCAAATATAACCTTCCATTTATCATAACATTATGCCAGGATATTGGCTATAATAGAAGAAAAAGATAACACACACTAGCCAGGGAAAGAAAAGAATCTTTGTTGTCATGTGTTCTTCAAAGGGAAAAGATCTAAGTGCAATATTAAATTGAGGAAAATCAGATATGGGATTCTGCATTGATTCATGTTTTGAATCCTAACATACCAGAACAAAATAATGAGTGTATAATTGGAGGATGATGTATTGGGGACATAAACAGGAGGTCTGACGCATAACAAAGAGAGTATTGAAAATAGTATTATTATTTTTCTTGGTTTCTTCCTTTCCTTTAGTAATGTATAAAATGTTTTTGTATTTTAAAATGCACAGATTTTTTTTCAGTTTTGCAAGCTGATACCTTGTTGTTTCATCAAGATGCCTTTCTTGTATCAGGAGAGATTTTTCACTGCACATTAAAGCATTTAACATATTTGATAGATTCAAATATTTATCAATGCTTTTTTGAAAATCAGATAGTCTGTGTCCAAAAAGGGTTTGAAATCTGGCTAATAAAGGTTAAATTCCCTTCCTCATGGACTACGCCTCGTTGTGGTGGGATTGGGGCTTGCGTGTCCCCGTGACCTCTAGAGCTGCACTGGGAGGAGCAACTAATATTTATTGCTCCTGATAGGGTCACCCATGCCAGATAGGTCGAAGGGTAGGACCCTGACAAAAGGTAGTCCATGTACCGTACTCGCAGTGTACGTTCCTCAGTGAGGTGGCTGTGAGAAGGCATCTGACCCCAGTGGGGTGGCTTATCATGTGATGGAGTCACATTAAAAACACCATTAAGACAGGCAATGGGAAACCACCTCAATTAAACTCTCCCAAGAATACAATGGAATTGAACAATAGAGAATTGAATCCTGGCCTGAGACATTGAGACCCGAGTCCAAATGAGTGGGGTGGGTGTCGTGCCCAGCAGCAGGGTAAGCAATGACTCTGCAGTTTTCATTGCACAAAATTCTTGCAGGATAAGAAAGACAGCAGCAACAGCAAAGAAGACGCCAGAGAAGAGAGCAACAATGCTAAGGATCAGAACATGGAAACTTAGGGTGATGTTAAGGGCAGGAAAACTGGAAACGTTAAGCGTGACATGGAGAGGGCAAGATCAATTTGTTGGGATTAAGTGAAGTAAGACGGAGAGGGGACTTCTGGAGTGAAAATAACAGGGTAAGTACAATTGTATTAAATGTGGAACAGGTAAGTAATAGAATACTGTTTTTCAAAATCAAAGTGAAGTCAGTGAATGTAGTTGTATGTAAGTAAGTACATTATTGGTCCTGGAGACATAAAGAACAATGTATAGGACAAGTCAAAAATGCATTAATACATGATCACTTACTTAGGAACTCTTCTACTGATTAAAAAACATTAGCCAATAAAAATTCTTTCAGTTTCCTTTTAAAAACAGTTATTCCACGAATTCGTTTGATAGCTCATGGGATTTTGTTAAAAAAGATGCAACCAGCATCTTTCATAACAATCTCCCATGGCTGCCTTGTAAAGACAACGATGAGAATGACCCCATGCACACACACCATATTTTAATTGGCTGAAAATACATACATAGTACACAGAGAGAGCAACTCTTAGGTTTGTGATTGGAGTTATTCTATGCAGCAGATATTCTATGCAGCTCCTTGCAATTCGTGAACATAAAAAATTAATATGTGCTTCCCAATTTAGTGTATCATCAATATACACACCTAAAAACTACATAAGACATAGCCATAGACTTGCCATCTAATTTCAACAAGGCAGATGAATGCAATTTGTTTTGGTACGAGTGAAAAAGCATGAATGTGGAGTTTTTACTGCTCAACACAGCCCTGTTGGTACACCACAATAACATATTATTGACCTCTTGCTGGGCAACTGCTGGCACATTATAAGTACAAGAGATGAGGTGACTTGTATCATCTGCATACATAATTATTTCACCATGTCTAACCCGGGTGGGAAGGTCATTAACCCTTTCGCTGCTGTAAACGTACCTGTACGATCACACGGTAGGCTGCTGTGAACGTACCATTTCCTTCTCCCTGTAGTGCGCTGTGGACGAACTTTCTCTAAAAATATTGTTCTTAATTATGTTCATATAAAATTAATTAATAAATAGTTTCTGTGAATTAAAACAGTAAATCTGGATTCATTTATTATTATTTATAATAACATGAGATCGGAATAGATAAGGCTTATGTGGACATGAAACTCTTCACTTTTCTGCCGCATGTGACGAGTAGGTTTCTGGAGAGTGAGCCGCAGCAAAATGGTTAATATATACTAAGAATAGCAGAGGGCCCAATACAGAGCCCTGAAGTACCCCTTTCAAAATGTGTATCTTTTCTGAGGAGACCTTAGAAGAGGGTCCATTTATGCTAACAAATTGGGTTCTACCAATAAGAAAAGATCTCAACCAATCATTGGCTTTACCAGATATATCATAACAATGCAGCTTCTTCAGCAGAATTATATGGTCAATGCTGTCCAAAACTTTTTTTAAATCATAAAAAATTCCCACGGTCTCGGTATGCGCATCCTAACCCAGAAGAAATAGATTGATAAATTTATAAATGGTTATTTCAGTACCTTTTCCCTTTAGGAAGCCATGCTGAAAAGAGGAGAAAAGTTTATGTTTCCAATAAAAGAAGAGAGTCTATTTAAAATTGCATACACGAAGACCTTTGGAAAGACAGAGACCAATGATATAGGTGTGTAGTTCTCTTTATCCTTGTTATCACCCCCCTGTGCAGAGGGAGAACTTTTGTAACTTTTAACTGGGGAGGGAAAACAACAGATGAAAAGGAGACAGAGAGTTGTAGTACAGGTTTACATGCCAACAGTGGGACATAAAGAAGAGGAAGTAGATGAAGTGTATGACCAGTTGGAAGAAGTAATCAGGAAAGTTAGGGGCAGGAAGAACCTAATAGTTATGGGGGACTGGAACGCTGTAGTAGGAGATGGGAGGGACTGAAGAAGACTTTTTCTTACACCCAGCCCAGTCTGGGCTGGGTGTAAGAAAAAACCGCAGTGAGAAAGTAGTGGAGTTCTGTAGAAGGAATAATTTAGTGATTACAACCACATATTTTAAACACCACCCTAGGCATAGGTGCACATGGAAAATACTTGGGGGTATGGAAATAACCAAGTAGATTACATCATGGTTAGGCATAGATTCAGAAACTGCGTGAAGAATTCGCATAGTTTCCCAGGAGCATATGCAGACTCCGAACATACCTTGGTGATGATGAAATGTGAGATGATACTAAAAAGGTTGAAAGTAGGAAGGAGAATAAAAAAGTGGGACGTAGGAGCACTGATTGGAACAAAGAGGACGGAATATCAGGAGCTTGTGGATAGATCCATGAGGAAAGAGGAGGGAAGAAGAACAACAGATTAAGGGTGGGAAATGATAGAGACAGGCATAAAAGAAGCAGCTGAGAAAACAATTAGGACAGTAGATACTAGGAGGATCAGGAAACCAGGGTAACAGTAGAAATGATGGAAAGGATAAAGGAAAGAAGGAAATTGAAAAATGTAAACACAGAGCTAGGCAAAAGGCATTATAAGGAGTTAAAACAACTGACTTAGGAGAGAGACTTAGAGAGCAAGAGAAAAGTGGAGAAGTCGGCAATGTGAGGAGATGGAGAGACTCCAGAGAGAAGGAGAAATAGGCAGTCTCTACTCACGGTTAGAATGATGTCAGGCATCAAGAAATAGAAACAGTCTTGTGCATCAAAGGCAGAGAGGAAATTTAGCAATGGAACCAGAGGAGATACAGCGTCAGTGGAGGGAATTTGTTGAGACACTGTATTTAAGTGAAAATAGGCCTAGAAACTAGGACATAGAAGTGGAAAAGGATATAAATCAGGATTACATGGGCCCCAGCCCTGGAATACTGGATAGTGATATAGAGAAGGCATTATGAGAAATGAAGGCAGGTTAAGCGGTGGGGATAGATTACATCCCAGCTGCACTTCTGAAGAACTTAGGAAGAAGGAGAAGGGAGATATTTTAAGAACTTGTTCATAGAATATATGAGGAGGGGGCATGGATGGAGGATTTTGTAAAAACCATACTCTACCTACCTACACAGAAAAAGAGTGTGATAAAAAGAATGTGAAGACTATAGAATGATAAGTTTGATTTCTCATGCAGCAAATGTAGTGGTTAGCTTAGAATCATCAACAGAAGTATGAAAAAGAGAGCAAACAAATTTCTAGGCGAGGATCAGGTTGGATTTCGGAAGGGGAGGGCCACTCAGGATGCGATTGCAGTGATGAGAATACTATGGAAAGGAAACCAGAATATAATCAGGATGTATTCACGTGCTTTGTTGATTTCAAAGAGGCATTTGACAGAGTGAGGTGGGAAAAGTTAATGGGAATAAAGCAGAAGATAGGAGTAGACTGGAGAGACAGGAGACTGATCTGGAATTTATACATGGTGCAGAAGGCTCAAGTGACAGTAGCCAATGGAGAATGGCATTGGGCCACAATAGGGAGGGGAGTTAGGCAAGGCTGTCCATTATCGCTGGTATTTTGGAGGAAATGGTGAGCGAGGCTTGGGATGAGCTAGAGGCTGGAGTAAAGATAGGAGGGAAATTGATAAAATCAGTGCAGTTCAGAGATGACCAATCTCTAGTCAGCCAGTCAGCCTGTGGGTTGCAAAACATGCTGGATGTGTTGCAATGAGTGTGAAAGATAAAGGATGAAGATAAACCAGAATAAAACGAAAGCAATGTGATTTCAAGAACAAAAAAGGCCAGTTTAACTATAAAAGTAGGAGGCCAGAAGCTAGAGCAGGTGGAGTAATTTAGCTATCTAGCTCAATTGCTGCACCAGAGCACCACTGCTGGATAGACCTAGAGGTTGTACATGTGGAAATATTAGAGAATATTCATACGACATGGCCATTCAGCAAATCGTTCAACAAGGGGAGGATAACCATATGAATGAATTGTTCATGCGACCTTTAGACTATGGCTAATTGAAAAATGTGTTGCTATGCAATAACTACCCACTCCTTGCCATCCTCTCGACCAATCTATGACTTGTCTCCAGTGCCACCCCACCAACCTTCCTTCCCTTCAGTCTTTCAAAGATAAACTTTTTTTCTATTCAAAATCTAAACTTTAAACTGGTGTAGATATGGTTAGTGTAATATGTTTTATAAATAAGGTGTAATATTGATTTAATTCTTGATTGCTTAAGGGATTTACTATGACTATATGAGCAGAATGTAAAATTGTTCTTAGTTTACTTACACTAATGGGTAACCCAAGGCATTAATGAATCTTTTCAAACCCCTTGCTTTCCTAAAAATGGGTTTATCTACTGCTCCCTTACTTGTACTTCCTTGTAACTGACAATGACTTCACAGTTGAAACACATTGCACATTGAAATAAATTTTTGTGTGCTATCTTGCTGAATATTTTATTAAGTTATCTTTCCTCTACCTCTTGTCGGAAACAGTTTGACAAAGAGATACCTTCGAGGTTGCAGAGGTAGGAGGAATGAAACACCAAATGATCATTGAGAAAGGAATTTATAAATTTGGATATAAATTTCACATTCTGCAGGGCAAGCATGAGAATTGTCTCATTACTCGCTGACAGACCAACTCATTTTAGGCACATTGTCGCACAATTATATATGCATAGTATTCGCAAAAACTCCAGAACCTATGTGGAGATTTGGATTGATCAAAGCCATGACATGGAGAGGGAGAGAAACAAGAACTCTTCCTACCACGACCTGAACTTTATTCCCCCCAAATTCAAACACTAAGAGAGATCATTGAATAACATTTCTTAGGAATGCTCGTTTATTGGGTCGGCAGTTGCCCTCACCTATAATTTTCTCATGCTGGGTCTGAACGGTGTATCAGGAGTGGTGTGAGTTAGAAATGTCTGGTTGGCACCATATGGGCTAGAATTTCCCATATGCAGTTACCAAGTTGTTGGGGGGTAAGGAGTAAGTGACTCCAGGATGGGACACAGGACAGAACATGCCCATGGACCATCAAGACCGTCATTCGTGGTGAAGAGCCACATCCTCCACAAGGTCCCCCTGGTTTTGCTGAACATGACGGATCTAGACCTGGCTGGTTGATAAAAAGCTCCCATCACCACTGTGAATCTCTGTGCCAAGGGTGTCCACATCTGCGGGGTGGAGGGTAAGAAATCGCTAACAGAGAGACTCCGGATACTGGGCGACCTCCAGTTTTATTTAGCTTTACCCATGCATGCAGGGCTCTTATTTCCCTAGCTACTCGTGGGACTAAACATAAAATCCCTACTCAAAACAATGGAGGGTGCTGAGAGGCACACTCTTCACATGGACTACTGTAGTCAGTCTTCTTCCTTGGGGGATGCGATATTGTTGGAGAGTCCCGATGGGGATCCCAGTTGGGACACACCCTCTACTACCTTAACCTTGCCTGTGAGGGTCCCTTCCGGGAGACCCACACAACCCAGTTGCCCCTCATAACCTTCGTGGGGAGAGGAGGACGACATCCTTTCCAACCCCTCTGGGCCCACCCTTCAAGGAGGCACCCAGCCTGGGCTCCCCCATGGGGGTAGACTCGGGAGCCCCTGCGGGTGGGGGCCTAAGGGAAGGCTCCATATCCCCTCGAAGAGAGAAGAGGAGACAAGGGAGGAAGATGTGGGTGGTGCCGAACCATGGCTGGCATAGCCGTGCTTCAGACCAACCTACATCACAGTAAGGCTGCCTCAGGGGTCCTGCAAAGGATACTCTCAGAAGGTATGGCCAAAATATCTCTGATTCAGGAATCTTGGGCTTTCCAGAGAAGAGTCAGGGGCCTGAGCAGGACAATGGGAAAAATATATTACTGTACCACTGTTGATAGACCTAGATCTTGTATCTATGTGAATGGGATAACTGCTTTGCATTTATCAGAATTTACCAATAGGGATCAGACAGCAGTTCTGCTGACCCTGGGGGAAGGTGAGAACAGGAGGAGGGTGGTCATCTGCTGCTCCTACCTGCCATACGATGCACTGGCTCCTCCACCATCAAATGAGATGGAGAGGCTGGTGAGTCACCGTAAGACCAACATGTGGGATCTTCTCATCGGTTGTGATGCTAACTCGCACCACACTGTATGGGGGAAGTGGAAGCACCAATGGAAGGGGAGAGGCCCTGTTGGAGTATCTTATGTCTACGGAGTTACATATACTCAACAAAGGATCACTACCTACCATTGCAAACAGTGTTAACAGGAGGCGATAGATATCACACTGTGCACCAGTTCTCTGCTGCACAGGATTGATGGGTGGAGAGTGTCAGGGGAGATTTCCCTGCTGCTTCCCTCAGGAGACTTCACATCTCCCAACAAGGAGGTGCTAAAGCTAATGCTGGAGACCCACTTTCCAGGCTCCAGGGAGTTGATGGAGATGCATCATAGGAGGAATCCCATCCATCCAGCTGGGACAGAGTGGAGATTTTCCTCCAGAATCGTAATGTACATAGTTACAAAATGGGGAAGATGGGGTATTTCCTGCACTCCTTCAGGAAGGGCAGGATCTGCTCCTCCTCCCAAGAGATTTGGTGAACTACACCAAGTCTTAGACAGGCCAAACTACATATAGGAGAACCTAGACCAGGGCTTGCCAAAAGACTTCTGTCACTAAACAAGGGTCAATTACGAATGGTAGTGGGACTCCTCCCTGGGCACTACCAGCTGATGAGGCAAATGCACCTCCTGGGAATCATAGATCCACCTAGATGCAGGTGGTGCGAAGAAGAGGATTAAACCACATCCCACATATTATGCGAGTGTCCCACTGTGATGAGGACTCGAAATAGGTACCTGGGTTCACCATTTTTGGAACCCAGGGAAGTTATGGAAATCCCCATAGGAGACCTGTTGGCTTTCAGCAAGGCGATTGGCCTCTATGGGTGATTTCTCCAGAAGGGTGGTTGGCACAATGGACCAAAACTTCGGGCCTCCTTTGAGGAACTTCACCACATTAAATATCTATGTACCAGGTTGTTACCTTCATTCTTGCCCCAGCTTCAACTTCCACCTTAAATACCTTCATATTGAATACCCCCAACCCCTGTGCTCTCTTTACTATCATCTTTTCTATGTTTGTTGCTCCTGTGTGCATTTTTTATTTATCCCAATTATTGAGCCAAATGTTAAGGCCTCAGTTGAAGTTTTTTGATTGAAGAAATAAATTTTATTAGATCAAGAAATATCATTGATCATTACACTATTAATATATTGTGTTCAACCTGAAGATTGGTATTTAAAATAAATATTTTTAAAATTGTCCCTACTGGATTTTTATCAGCTTGAGCAACCACGAAAAAGTTCCTGAAAATCTAGTTGCTATATAGTTGCATTGGTTTACCCATCCACAAAGGTCATGGCTTAACCTTGAAAACATATTATTAATTTTTATTATTATATAGTTTTCAACACATGAAGATAGATCTAAATGGACACTTAATTCTCCCACAACCCATTATTTCACATGATGACCCACCTGAGCCCCTCCTGACTCTTATATCCCATCATTCAATCCAAGCTACCCATTCTTCTCCTCCCTCTTCCCTACTAACCCAACATTCTTTCCTCAATCACGACCTTCGAAATGCCGTCGCACTTAATTACCTTCTCCATCCAACCTTTCTCCCTTCTCCTAATTTCATCAATCAAATTTCTTTCCTCTCCTACCAATCCTAGCACTTCATTGTTCATCCTTCTTTCGACCAACTTTACCTTATCCACACTTCTCTATCTCAATCACACATTTCAAGAGCCCTAAGCCTATTTTCATCTTCTTTCTGCAAAGTCCATGTTTCCTCAACATACAGTGCCATGCTCCATATTAGTCTTTTCTTTGCTTTTATTTCTTTTTCCTACTCAACGCCCCTTAGAAACTTCTTGCATGGGACAGTTTTCCATTTCTTGATGCCTGACAACATTCTAACCTTAGGAGTACAGACTGTCTATTCCTCTTCTGTGGAGTCTCTCCCTCTCCTCACATTGCCGACTCCACCACTTTTCTCTTGCTGTCTTTGTTTCTCTCCTAAGTGTATTGTTTATCTCATTATAACGCCTTTTGCCTAGTTTGGTGTTTACATGTTCCATTTCTTTTTTTCCTATATCCTTTCCATCATTTCTGCTGCTACCCATGGCTTCTTGATCCCTTAAGTGTCTACTGTTCCACTTGTTTTCTCAACTGCTCTTCTTATGTTCCATCTTCATTATTTCCCACCCTTTTCCAACATCCTATTTCCTTCATGCATCTGTCTTTCAGCACCTAATATTCCCTCCTCTTCATTCCAATCAGTACTTCTACATCAAAATTTTCTATTCTCCTTCCTACTTTCAACCTTTTTAGTCTCATCTCACATTTCATCACTGCGGTCATTTCTTACACCCAGCCCATACTCCCCTACTTCACTTCCATCCCTCCCTTCCCCAACTACAGCATTCCTGTCTCCTATGACTATTAGGTTCTTCCTCAGGGTGGCTACTGAGACCCAATTTTTAAATTCCCTGACTATTCCCTGACTTTTCCCTGACGGACTCACAAATTTCCCTGACCGATCGCCAAAAAGGGCTCCTATTATCTGAATATTTTATGTCTGCTGAATTAAATTTCCGTCAAAACTCAGAAAATGTTAAAATCATAAATCAATACATTAAAAGCTACAAGTATACACTAATGAAAAATTATATTTAACCTTCATAAGTTAAACCCTCATGCAAACTATACGCACTTTTCATACACATTCCTCGGCCGTATATGTTTCCTTCGGTAAAATTACAATGACTATGTATAATCCTTCAAGAAAGAAGTAGCGTGTCCGGTAGTTCTGGGAAGTTGAGGATTACTGAAAAGGCATCGAAGAGAAAGTTAATGGCTGATTTTCTGGCGGACTCCGGTACAGGTATCGCTAAGGTGCACGAAAAATACAAACCAAAGCCAAGTTGTCGGACTGGATCAAACTCGGATGGCACGAGTGACATTCAGAAGCGAATAACGAATTGACTACATCTACATAATACCCTGCAAGCCACCATAAAGGTGTGTGGCAGGGGGTGAACTCTCACCAAACATGCACTACATATCAAGCATAAAATTTGTAATTAAAAATTCAAATAGCAAAGCATACATGCAAAAACATGCTGTTAGTTGGGTTAGCTTTAAGTCCTTACACTAACATGCAGCTAACAATGTTATCCATTGCTACACTCGTACTGGATATATTTACCGTTATTCATATCCCTAATAGGACGAGGAAAAAAGGACATTTTGAATCAGTCAGTTCGGCAATTAATTTCTCTAATTTTGGGATTATGGTCCAGTCTACCACAGTAAGTTGGCGTCCGCAAAATATTTTTAACATCATCACTAAAAATATGGTCTTGGAATTTATTTAAGAGATTAAGTCTAAATTTCAACCTGCGATCTGACAATGATTCCCAATTTAATTCATTTAATAGACTGGTTACGCTAATAAGGTTATCATACCGGCCCTTTACAAATCTTGCCGATCTTCGCTGCACACGTTCAAGTTCGTTATTTAGACCGATTTCGTAGGGATCCCATACACTGGCAGCATATTCCAAATGAGGTCTTACAAGGGAAAAGTAGCTAATTTCTCGTACATGATCGTCACATTTACCCAGTACTCTTTTGCCGAATCCCAGTTTACGATTCGCTTGACCCATTATTTCACGTATGTGTTTACCCCAGGAAAGATCATTTGTCAGTCTTATTTCAAGATATTTAATGGATTCCACGTTTGTTAATTCATTATTACTTATTTTGTAAGTGCTAGGAGGAGAGATATTCTTTTTCCAAAAATTCATTACAAGACATTTTTTAAAGTTTAGATCTGACTGCCATGTATCACACCAAGTTTCAATTGCTTGTAGGTCAATATTTAAATATTCTTTATCGTTTGGGCATAGAATTTCCCTGTATACTACTGTGTCATCGGCAAATAGACGAAGCTTACTTTTTACCACCTTATGGATATCATTTATGTACAAAAGGAATAGGAGTGGACCTATCACACTAAGGACTAACGTGGTTATAACCCCTAGATTGTGAGAGGGAACCAAAAATGAACAAATATTTTTATAAACAAAACGAAATCGCGCCACTGCGAACGAGGCAATTAGCAACGGCAGCATCATATTCAGGAATATCATATTTGAGGTGGTTTGTGACATGACTAAATTGCTTCGAGAGGGAGCTAAGGGTACCATTCAATAATTATGTCGAGCGTGAAAGGTGGGGACGGGTGGATGACTCTTCTTACTGTCTCACGAACGGGGGTATGGGAATCGAATATGATCTTACGTAAGATTTTGTTTACACGAGCGATCGTACTTGTATTGCCATTCTAATAATCATCGTATCGTATTTTTATAACTGCAAGCACGTATTTACTACGAGCTACTGTGCTACACCTGCCTCTAGATCTGAGTCTCAGAAGTTAAAAAAACGAGAGGTAAAATTTTCCGAACAACATAGCCTCGGATTTCTTGTGATGAGCGGAATGCATGTGATCATGAATTTTAGCACTACTAGGCAAATATCGCATTAAAGATGTACACAAGGGATACATTGCACGTCTAACTCACAACTAAGTAACTAAGAGACACTACTAATAAGATTCACAACTGAATGGCTCACAAATTGATGGGGCTTATTCCATGCACGATAGCGACGGATATTAGTTTTAGTTATTAAAATAAAGGGCAGGAAAGACTGGCTGATAAACGTAATGGTAGAAAAATTACGAGAATTTCGATGTTTCTCCCTGACTGTCCCGATAATTCCCTGACTTTTCCCTGACTTTTCCAGAAACGCAAAATTCCCTGACAATTCCAGGTTTTCCCGGTTTTCCCTGACGATCGCCACCCTGTTCCTGCTCTACAACTGTACTATGAATACATTTGTCAGCATCACTTTCATTTTAATAATCAATATTCTATATTGTGATGGTCTGCGGCCATCGCAGTTCTTTTTTTTTGTATTCCCCTTTGTTGGCATCCACATCAGGCGTGGGTTCGGTGACAGTTCCAAGTGTGCGTGTGTCTGTGTGAGTCCATGAAAGGAGTACCGTGCCAAAGTGCCGCCGAGTCGAGTGGAACCTAGGGAGGAATCGGCGACCATAGGAAAGTACCACCGCTCCATTCCACTCGACCCTCAAGTGTGTGACCCCCCCCTTTTCTTGCCCACGACCCCAGGCACTGCCCCTGCCCCCATGAGATCAGTCTTCCCCCCCCCCCCCCCCCTCTTTACCTGGTTATAAAAAGGCCTGAGGTGAAGAACGAAGAGGACTTTTTTATGCTGGCGCAAGACGGAGATAGATGAAAGACAACTATCTCCGTCCCATAAGAAGAGAAGAGACTTGGTGAGGTGCTGGTGCAAGAGCAGCAGATGGTACGAGTCCTTTCTCACCCGGATGAGATCCCAAGAGAAGGACTCCAAGAGGAGAGGCAGAGTTGGGCATACCACCTGAGCGGAGGAGAGGATAGGGAATCTGGGAGGACCCACGGTCCGAGGCCAGGAAAGGCGATTGGGATCCACGACGTAAGATCCTCCCATGCTATTCCCTCCCCCCCTTCAAGTGATCAGTGGGCCTAGCTGGGGAGGCCGAAGAGAAGCCCCCACCTTTCGTTTATTTGTCATGCTTGGGAGTTCCCACACTAAGATATAGCACAGATTCGTTACAATATAGAATATCTCTCACCTGTTCTGCATTCAATACACTTATCCTAACATTGGATTCAATACAAGTGCTACTCCTGCTGGCTCTCTTCCCCTCTACTGTATTTAATCCTTTAACTTTCACTCCAGAAATCCCCTGGGTCTTTGCATCTTACTTCGCTTAATCCCAACAAATCGATCATTCCCCTCTACATTTCACACTTTATGTTTTCTAGTTTCTCTAACCTTATCATCATCCATCCCAATGTTACTTGTCCCGAATCTTAGCATAGTTGCTTTAGTTTCCGGTTTCTTCTTTGCTGCTGCTGCTGCAGTTTTACATTCTGTGCCAGGAGTTAATGATACGATGACCCCAGAGTCCTTGCTTCCCCTGCTGCCAGGAACGACACACTTCATTCATCAATTCATTTGGACCAGGATTCTTCTATTATTATTCAAGTCGACTGTGTCTTTACAGTCCCTTGAGAATGACATGAAAGTGCTGAAACTGGGAGGGAGATATTAAACGTTTTGTGGCAAATTACAAAGTTTAGTTACTATTTTTGACTTTGAGTATGATAGCCTTACTTTCAGCTTTACTTCAAAGCCACAAGAGCATAACTAAAGAGCTGCAGTTTGCCCACCCCTGGTCTTTAGATTAGAACCCAACACTTTCCGAGAAGGATCCCAAAATTTATGCCATACATGGGATTTGAATCTCGTGATTTTGGGTTGGCAAGCCAGTCCTTCACTGACCTTACTGCCAAGCCAAGGCTTTCTCCCATATGACTCAGGGGAAACAGTAGCACTATACAAACTTTAACAATGACAAATAGAAATCTATATCCTGTGTTGGCCCAGATTAGCAGTAATCCACTATCACTGATATGTGGAATCACCATTGCTGAAAGCAGATCATTGCATCGAGCTTATTTTGCATGTGAAGCTTTGTCTTCCAAACCTATTGGTCAATTTTATAAAATTGACAACCAGAAATGTGAAATCACCTACTGTGGAGAAGGAATTAGGGTGCACATTCCAGAAGCAAAACCCTCATAATTATAAGTGCTGCCATACACACATTTTGACCAATTGCAAGTCCATAGTTCCACTCACAAATTAGCCAAATACCTGTTTTATCTCGCAGCTGAGCTTAAAGCCACCGAGTGCATCCACCGGGTTGCGGATGGTGGGTCGACCTCTAGATATAGAGGCTAGAGGTTAGCTGCGAGATAAGCGAGTTACTCATCAAATAAGCAGTCATGGACAAAAATCGACGGCATTCCGAGGGGGTATTGGTCTATCCCTGGGTAAGGTAGGCCATTAAATAATACAGAACCTGTGAAGATGCCGTGAATTGATGATGGAGGCCGCCAATAATTATGCTTCTCATCACCCGGAGGGCAGCAGCTCTCCTTCATATGAGTGACGGTGGAGACCACAGTGGTCGGTACAACGACACTCATTTCACTACAGGCGTGGTAACATTTACTTTAACGGCTGCAGTACTGCAGTGTGGAAGGAAAGGGGAAACCACCACATTAATATCCCGATGTGACGCAATTACTTCACTCTTTCCTTTCTTATCAAGATGTGATGGAACCCTCTCCAGTAAAATCTTCCAGAGGTAAAATAGTCCCCCATTCGGATCTACGGGCGGGGACTACTCAAGAGAGTACATCAGTCAAATGTGATAAACTTTTAAGGGTAGGAAGATGGAACGTGAGATCGCTTCGGAATTGTGGACGACTGGAGAACCTGAAGGTGGAAATGTAAAGAATAGACCTCGACAATATTAGGAATCCACAAAATGAAGTGACCCAAAGAATGAGACTTTTGGAGTGGGAACTAAAGGGTTATACATACGGGATCATTAAATGGTAATGCTGGAGTAGGGATCATACTCAAAAAGAGCACCGGGATGCGTGTGAAGAGCTTCCTGCAGTACAATGTAAGGATAATAATGGTGAAGATCGAAACCTAACCTGTAGATACCGTAGTGGTGCAAGTTTACATGCCTACTACGGACTATGAAGATGAAGAAGTGGAAGACGTCTACGAAGATATCATGGAAGCTATAAAACAGGAAGAGGAGATGAAAACCTAATTATTTTAGGAGACTGGAACGCTATCATCGGCGAAGGTCAAGATGGAAGAATAACTGGAAAATACGGATTGGGAATCTGAAACGAAAGAGGAGAAAGACTGATGGAGTTCTGCACACAACATAAGTTAGTGGTCGCCAACACGTTTAAAAATCACAACCGAAGAAGATACACATGGAAAATGCCAGGAGACAGAATAAGATGTCTAATAGACTACATTTCAGTGAAGCAGGGATTTAGAAACCAAGTGAAAGACTGCAAAAGCTACCCTGGGGCAGACATCGATAGTGACCATAATTTAGTGATAGTGAAATGCCATCTAAAGTTCAAGAAATGGAAGAAAACAAAGAAAAATATACGGCAAGTAGAAAAACTCAAGGAGGCTAAACATCAGCAGGCATTTCAAAAACAGTAGGAAAAAACATAGGAGAGAAACTTAATGAGAAATCAGTGGAAGAGCGTTGGGAAAACATTAAATGTGGACTATAGGAAGCCGCAAAAGAACTTCTTGGAAGAAGAAAAGTTTCCGAAAAGAAGCCAGGGCTCATGGAAGAAGTCTTAGTGCTTATTGAAGAAAGAAGAAAGTACAAGAATGTGAAAACTGAAGAAGGACAGCTTTGTTACAAAAGAATAAGGAAAGAAATAAAAGTCAGGAAAGCTAGAGAAATGTGGATGAAGAATCTATGCAAAGATGTACTAAACAGCCTTACACTTGGAAAGGTGGTAGCTGCCTATAGGATTGTGAGGAACCACTTCAAAGAACGGAGTGCAAGATGCAATGCCATAAGGGACAAGAATGGAGAACTTCTGATTGAAAATTAAAACACAGTGAAGAGATGGAAAGAATATCTGGAAGAGTTATACAACGGAAACAATCTCAGCACAAAAGTGATCGAAGAGGAAAGAGAAGTCGAAGTGGATGATATGGGAACATCAATATTAAGATCGGAGTTTGACGCAGCAGTAAGGAACCTTTGCATGAATAAGGCTTCTGGAATTGATGATATTCCTGCAGAACTAATTAAAAGCGGGAGTGAAGACGTTAACCCATCTTTACAAAACCATCTGCAACATGTACTCTACAGGACAAATACCAAGGGACTTCGAGAAAAACATCATAATTCCTATTCCTAAGAAGAAGAGAGCGGAGAAATGCAAAAATTTTAGGATCATAAGCCTGACGACACATGCATCGAAGATATTGACCAGGATCATCTACATAAGAATAGAACAAAAAGCTGAGGAGTTTCTGGATGAAGATCAATTCGGATTCAGGAAAAGTAAGGGTACAAGAGAAGCAATATTGGCTCTTAGACTGCTCATAGAGAAGA
This sequence comes from Platycnemis pennipes, assembly GCA_933228895.1. Lineage (NCBI taxonomy): Eukaryota > Metazoa > Arthropoda > Insecta > Odonata > Platycnemididae > Platycnemis > Platycnemis pennipes. The sequence goes on from OW121854.1 coordinate 60,876,781, forward strand.
GAATGGAGAACAATAAGCCTACGAACATTGCATTTGTGGATTTAGAGAAGGCTTTTGACAATGTGGATTGGGATTCAATGCTTAAAATTCGCAAGGGAATAGGAGTGTCCTACAATGACCGAATAATTACCCATAGTCTGTATAAAAACCAATTAGCTGTGATTAAATCTGGACCCAGTGTGAAGAGGCAAGATTAAGGAAAGGAGTGAGACAAGGCTGTGCACTGTCTTCCGTAATTTTTAATGTTTACATCGAGAGAGCCATCAAAGAAATTACAGAAAAGTCTTCTGGAGTGACTATCCATGGAGATAAAATAAGCATGCTGCGATTCGCTGAGGACGTAGCACTCATAGAAGAAACAGAGAGGGATCTGAATAAAATGCTGATAACCATGGAAAGGACAATGACCAGATATCAGCTGAAGTTCAATATGAAAAGGACTAAGATACTGGTGTGTAGCAAGAGAGGATAGACCAAACCAACGTTAAACTAGGAAAACAAAAATTGGAAGAGATGAAAGAGTTCTATTAGCTTGGAAGCCGAGTAACCAACGATGGACGAAGCAAGAAAGAAATAGTCAGTAGAATAGCTCTGGCAAAGAGAGCATTCTATCAAAAGAGGAATCTACTTAATGCTGGAAATACAAGGGTAGTAGTAAGGAATCAATTCATCAAAACATACATCTGGAACATGTTTCTTTATGGCAGTGAGGCATTAACTATGACAGTAACAGAAAAGAAAAGGGTGGAAGCATTCGAAATGTGGTGCTACAGAAGAATGCTGAAGATTAAATGGATTGACCGAGTAAGTAATAAGGAAGTGCTAAGAAGAGTCGGAGAAAAGAGAAGTCTGCTGACAACTCTAAAAAGAAGAAGGGACAACTTAGTCGGCCATATCATGAGACATGATGGCCTGATGAAGTCTATCTACGGGGAAAGTGAACGGAAATATTGGAAAAGGCATGCCTCGTATGAGATAGATGGAATAGGTTGTGAGGATGTAAAAGAGGCAAATTATGTCACAATGAAAAGGTTGGCCGATAGAAGAATTGAGTGGAAAGCTGTGTCAAACCAATCCTAGGATTGTTCACCAATGATGATGACCTTTTTCATGAACAAAAAAGGTTTACTCGGTTCAACTTCACATTGAACATTAATGATCACGCAAGAGGAAATAATAACCATAGATATAATTTTAGAGTAAAGATGATCTGATACCAAGAACACCACACAGCTATGGTCCCAATACCCTCTCCTAACATTGAACCTGGAACTTGAAGTCAGTTGTCCATCTTTCTACCTCATGTGTTACCATGTAGTCCCTGATAAGGAAATCACTAAATTTGTCACATCTGATTGCCCAATGGAAACGATCCCCAAGACTTAAGGGAGAATAACTGAAAAAATCTCATTATGATGAAGGAAATTCTGATAGCAAATTATGTGCCACAAAGGTAATATCAATTCACTGATGATGGAATTCAACTATCTATTCTTGTAGCTATGTGATGAACACAAAGCTTTTCACAAGGTACCTACCTACATAAATGACTAATATCACATCATGCCTTGTAGAAGTTAGTACTTCAAACTTCACAACAGATAAAAATACCAGTTAACAATAAAAATCATGCCAATTCATCATACTCATTGCATTCCAACTGGAGGATAAAATAAATCCCTAGGCCTATAATCTACCTACTTTCTCTCAACTATAGTATTCCTTACCTTAATGTTCTTTTCACATATATATATATATAGGTATATAAAGGTCTTGGAGATAGACGGAGAGATGACAGGAACACACAAAAAAGAGACGAAAGACACTTACATTGGCTAATTTTCGGGTTTATATATATATATATATATATATAACTCAATCCATGTACATTGCCTAGAGAAACAATCATTTCACAAAACATTTTTCCCTTCCAATTAGAAATTTTTCCTGTCAGCATAATACAAAATTACGCCTGAAATTTATGCCGAAGCAGCGTGTTAAAATTTTCTTCAGTGGTTTCCGACTTTAATGGAGAACCGCGGTCTCCTTCAGTGGCCATAGCAACACCGATTTCCGAATTTAATAAGGCCAAAGCCAGACAGAATCAGACGACCAGTAACTCCACCATTGCACTGCGTGAGCCGTTTTTACACGACTACGCAAGCTGCTGTTCACGTCAGCTGACTGAAAAAGTTCCGAATTGAAAGTGGGCTCACCTCAAGTCATGAATATTTATACATTTTCATGCCTGAAGTTTACGAAAACAAAACGCAACATTTCCTTGACGATTACATACCTGTACATCCAGTATTTTCTCAAAAAAAACGATAATCCCACGATTAAAATGACAGGAAAATATAAATTTTCAAATAATTCCATTTGTCATTAATGAGCTATGATTATTCTAGTCGATGAAAGTGCGACTGAGGAACACAGGCCAGAGCAAAGCCAATAGTCAGGACCTGCCACGTGCCATTTCCCAAGGTTTCTCTACGAGCAAGGACAAATTCCAGAGACAGCAGACGAGTGTATTTTCCTCGACAGACCATGAAGGAATTCCTGCACCAACAGCAAAAGTTGCCCCGAACTACGTCATCAGATCGGTATTTCAACGCCTGATGTTCTGTCTGACAACTCCAAAAAGAAGAAGGGACAACTTTAGGGAGGCTTTAAGCTCGGCGGCGGCGGCGGCGCTTACGATGGTTTTCGCCGCGGAAGGAAATCGGTGGCCCTTCAAGCCGGATTCACATGGGAGCGGAATGCGTGCGGAAGGCGGAAAGGCGTTTAGCCAATCAACTTGCTCTAATGTGGGAACGGACCCGAGGAATTGAGATGGAAAAGAAAATTCAAAGAGCTCCTAGCCAATCACAGGAGAGGGTGCGGAAAAAAGGGGGCGGAAAGTGTTGGTGGAAATTCTTAATATTTTCCGCAGTCCGCAGGAGAATTGTGACGTATGCTCAAAAGTAGCTCGAAGTGATTTCAAAAACAATGACACAGCGACACCCGACGCATCTTGCGGGAAACTTCAAGACGAACAAAATATCAAGTCAGCCCACTTTCGAGTGACTAGCCCACATTTTGGATAGCTGTCGCACGGAAGAACCCCAAATTAATGAGATCAAGACCTATTCATGACGAAGGAAATCAAAATTTTCCCCTGATCAATCGCTCAGCTGACAATTATCCCAGGCAGCAAAAACAACTTGAGGCAAGCTTGCCTCAAGCTTTCCATCACAGACTTGAACACTTGCTACAAGCTTGTCCTGGCAAGCAACCAAACTTGAGGCAAGCTTGCCTAAAGCTGTCTAGTTCCCTTCTTCAAAACTTATCACAAGCTTTCCATGCCAAGCTTGTAGAAAACTTGCATACACACACTTTGCACAAACTTGCCGGGTGAGCTGGTGGACCGCTTGCTACAAGCTTGTCCTGGCAAGCAACCAAACTAGAGGCAAGCTTGCCTCAAGCTGTCTAGTTCCCTTCTTCAAAACTTAGCACAAGCTTTCCATGCCAAGCTTGTAGAAAACTTGCATACACACACTTTGCACAAACCTGCCGGGTAAGCTGGTGGACCGCTTATATACACAAACTAGCCTAGTAAGTTCATGGAAAACTTAAAAAAAAACCTGAATACCAGGAAAAATTTATTTCATGCAACTAATGCAAAAGGCTGACTTTGCTAAATGGAGAGGCTAATGCTAGTTGAAGGAAGTGAATGAGCTGCCAGGACATTAATTAAAATTGTCCTATTTAAAAAAAGTTTTTAACTTTCATTTACTATAAATAAACCTGTTGAATCACTCTCAAAGTCACAACCACAGACACATCATATGCAACAATGATTAGCTCTGGACCTCTGCACATAAATTGTTACTATAGTTTGAAAAAATACTTAAGGCTAAGCCAGCTAAACTTCTTTCAGTAATTAACAGTTACAAAAACTGTGTCAAAACGAGGTTTCGTTATGTCACTATCAAGTGTAATTGATTCCTATTATTCACAAACTTCCTGAATCAAACAGTTTGATAAAGTTCATTCTTCTTAAGATTCATACAAGTCATATGAAACACATTGGAGACAGTGCCTGAGTCTGAGTTCCGGTGCGGCGATAACGGCTGACTCAATCAAGACGAAACTGCCCAAGGAGAGCCAAAGTTCTTTCTATTTGCTTTTAATGTGTATTCATTTCTGGATTAAATGCACATAGAAAATGCGCATTGAAAGCACATTTTTGTCCACACCTTAAAGGTACATTAAATGTACACTGTGAATGTATATTTTTGTCTGCGCATTTTAGGTACATTGAATGTGCATTACGTATGTACTCATTTCACTACATTGGGATAGGTGTAATGGATGAGAAAGAGTGAGGTATGCTAACAAAATTATAATAAATATAACAAAAATATAATAATAAATACCTTTATTTACCCAGAAGTCCAGTGCGAATGAATTATACAAAATTTTCACAACATCACCTCAACACACAATCAATGGCACTTCCTTAGCGTTTTCGAAGACACTGTCTATGCATTACCAAAAATTTGAACGAAAAGAAAGAGTTCACTGATATCACATTATATTATTACCAAACACGGTTATTCACTCGGCAATATAAAGCAAACCAAACAAAACGGAACCTCACTTGGCATAAATTACACGAAAAAGGTCCAAATACCCCACTACAGTACCATATCTACTAGCAGTAAAGTAACACACGTTGAAACTTCAAGGATCCTTCGTTCAACGACGTATTTTTTAACAACTTCGTAACGTTACTGGTAACTTCGGAGAACAAGTATTGCACGTTTGAGAAATTCTGTAAACACAATAAAACGCAGATGCTACAAAAAGAAAAACGGATTTCTAAGCAGACATTATTCCATTGCCTTGAATTTCAAAGTACACCTACCACTACGATACAGCCTCAGTACACAAGTACCTAGCGGATGAACCGGAACCAAATTATTCTTCAGAATACAAGAATGCATGAGACAACTGTATATTATGTAACTAGAGTGTGTAAAAAAAAAACAGATGATAAATTTCAACTACACTCCAATAGTATTCGACACATGTTTACGTGTGTTTCTCGCGTTTCCATGCGCGGGCAAGAAACAAAAGAAAACTGCCGAAGCAAGCGCAGCCAACTTGGCCTTATAAGCGGGATTTCTACCGGATGATATTGTTTAAACGCAGTAATGGACTGATAATAACGAAATAATGTTTGCCAATGTACCATTAATTCCGTTTTTTATAAATATTTAAACGGGTCTCATGGTGAACTATTGAAAACATATTGTGTTATATGTGTTTTGATTGGTAATCCTGACCTCCATATGCGACCTGCATAGAAAGTGCATTGCAAATGCGCATTAATAATGCGGTATTTCTGCGGATTAGCGACCAATGCGGTCATACGCGCACTTAATGCAAGCTTTCTAGGGAAAACATGCCTCAAGCGTTTTACAAGCTTAATCCGGAAGGCTTTTCCTTGGTAACTTGCGTATTGCTTGCTTCAAGCGTCTCAACGGCAAGCTTTCTAGGGAAAACATGCCTCAAGCGTTTTACAAGCTTAATCCGGAAGGCTTTTCCTGGCAAGCCCAGGGCAAGGCTTGCCGTAAGCTTACGTGTTACCTGGGATAGCATTTCATGAACAATTGAAAAATTTGAGAGCAAATCAAAGCCCCTCAGCTCTTTTAAGCATTTGAAAAGTGATTCCAGAGGTTATTGTAGTTTCTATTTTTGTCATGTTGGCTCTAATTACAAAATTTCCCATGCTGAATGAAGAAATTGTCATTTATGTAATATATGGGTGATTTCAACTCATATCAGCTGAATGGGTGATATCAACTCAAATCAGCTGATTTGAGTCAGGGGACACTCCCCTTCCTAGGAAGGATAGTGAATCGTTGATCACATTACATATCCTGTAACTGAATACATGTTAAATTTTGCATAAATCAATGGCTTCCAATGTATGCAAATGTCCACTATTAATGTTTAATGTCCAGGTTCTCAAATAAAGGCATCAATATTCATCAAGGGAATCCCTACTGCTTTCACATAGGTAAACTTTAGGAAAGTGCTGAAGGTCACCTAGGACATGATTTCGCTGAATCTACCAAGTCTGAGATGAAGATGCCCATATATAACACATTATTATGTTAAAACATGATCAAGTGATCCAGCGGAACTCCATTATTTTCAAAATACAATTTTTTTGTTCTCTTGCCTTCTTAACGAAATAAGATTTCCTATCAATGAAAGGAATGACGTGATCCATCAAAGGATGATTAATATAAATTCCAAAGCGAGGGTCTGTCAGATACAGGATCAAATTAGTGGTCACATGACAAATACATCCAGAGAATAAATACAACATCGTAAATTCAATCGCGATAGAAGAAGAGTTGATCGTGTCACGGCGTCCAAGTAAGAATTGGTCCGCTCTTTTTCGTTCCGCGGTTCCAGTTCCAGTCACTATTCCTTCCATTCTGCCTCTCTGTTGGGCGTTTCTGATTGGTTTCCGCAATTTCCGCCGTCCGCACTTTCCGCCCCATGTGAATCCAGCTTTAGCTCTGCGGCGGCATGAAAAAAGAAGATCGCAATGCGTTGCAAGGCACTGGAACTTAGCATGGGAACTTGTCGCCTTGTACCTTCAGTTTTTAAAAACCAGGACCTTCAGCAATATATTAATAATTTGCGGTGTATTACTCATAAAACTTTGAGATGGGATGCATACTGCAACGAAACATTAAACGACTGTGAGACACTATTCCATGTGTGTACGCGCAATGCAATAGTTACATTTTCACTTAACTCTTATTTCTGGGATAGCTGTGACTTCTCTTCTTCGATTATAAATTTAACACTTCATAGCAACCTTTATATACGTAATGCATCTCATACGCGCTCATGAAAGTGCCCAATAGAACACATCCAAGAATGCTGGGCGATTCGAACTAACCGGGCCTCCCTCTTCTTGCCGCTGGGATTCAGCAAGGATCAGCTGAATATTTGCGGCAGCCGCTAGCCGTTTAAGCGCTAGTCAGCGATGCTCAACGGTCTGACGTCATGATTTCCAAAGGCGTGTTCTCATTGGCTGATTTCTGCGTAACCACCAATTGCAAGCCAAACTATTTGCTTAAAACCACTTTGATGCTATTGACATAAATGAACTGGAGAATTCACTTATAGTGCTAGACATCTCATTTACATCGCATGTGGTATCATCGGCGTAAATTAAATATGTACATGGAACAGTGGAAGGCAAGGACAATGTAGGACCGAGGCATTAAAATTAACATTTGTGTGTAAAAATCTGCTGCTTATAACTTCGGTAAACTATGCTAACTTGACTTATTATCAGCACCTGCTATTCAAAACACTCAACACAAATGAACCAGCTTATTGATTTAAAAATCATTACCGTCCGACACCCAGCAATCTATGGAAAGGCATTAGTATAAGTTAAACAGTGTTCTTTAATCATCACCATATCAAATTCAATGCCAGCATAAAGTTTGTAAATGGCTATAATAATTCAAAGACCTGAATTTCTTCAAATGTACTTTGTAGCCCTTTAACGTTTGTGGGCCACAATCAACTTTTGTGGCAGAATATAGTATAGCATTACCTGAATGTAATTATCATGAACATCAACACTATAACTACACCATCGTAACATAAAACCATTCTCAAGTCTCGAATACACCGTAAAAAAAAGACACAATGACCCTGGGTCTTATACTTGCCTCATGTTATGCTAAAGAGATTATGATGAGCACTGCACTACGCTGCTACATTACGCTACAGATCGATGCAAATATATTAAAATAAAAAAAACTTCGGCACCAAATCAATAGCAAAGTATATCTACCTGGTAAAGGCATTGTTTTATTAACTTGAGAGCATCAGACCTAATAAACGCGTTCTCAAATAAGCACATCGCACAGTGAGTACATTTCAACTCAGCTGGCACGTAGAAGGATTCGGAAATTAAACTATCTTGACTCTAACTGGTAATTCGTATCGAGTAACAACACTATATGTCACCTAATTTGCTAATAAAATTCCAAAAACACTACTCAGGGCCGAAAAATAGCTTCTGACGATTCGCAGAGCAATGAATGTTTTGGAAATAATCGACAAATCACTGTCAAGATGCGCACTTTCTCCACGGGAGAAAAAGATACGTCGGGCTCTCGAGGGGGATGTAACTTCAGGCGACCGTCTGGGGCGCCGGAAGTCGCTTGAGAGGACTTACAGACTTGGGTCGGGAGAATAGTTTTCTCCAGGCGACAAATTTGTCTCCTTTCTCCGGCGACAGGCGTTAGGCCGTTTTACACGGTGAATGATCATGCGAATGAAATCATGCGCATGAAGTTCATGCGTCGTGTAATACGGAAATCTCCTCGCATGAAATTCATTCGCATGATCATGCGATCAAAATTAGAACATGTTCTAATTTTGCTCGCATGATTCCTTGAATGATCACGTGATACGAGCGCACGACGTCCGTCTTTGTTTTATGAGCGGGTAGAAGAGGATTCGAATTAAACAAGTACAAGACGAAATGCAATTATAATTGGTTTTCGGAGCTTTTCGTACTTATACAATTAATTGGCTTGCCCATAGAGTATATATAATCTGATGTAATTCTGATTGGTGAAGTTCTTCAATTAATCACGTTTTGGGCGAAGGTTGAGTTGAAAATAATATATTATGTATGTAGCTATTCGATTCTTTTGATAATTCTTGTGACAAATAGATATTAAGCAATAAAGTATTAGAACAGAACATGATAATTATACCTGAAAACATTACATTGAAATAGGTATCTCCAAGGGCGTTTTTCCATTGTCTCTCATGCGGATGTCACTTGTTGTAATTCTTATCACAGCCACCATGAACTGGGATAAATAGCACGTATATAACCTTTAGATAGTGCACTATCTATTCTGATAGATACTCCTAAACACTTCATGCATAATTAAACTTACTTTACCTTCATGAATTCTTGCCGAGTTATCAGGGAACGTTATAACTGTATACGGTCAGGATACGATTCACCCATCCCTTAAAATCTTATTGTTAGCGTGACCGCCAGCCGGAAACGAATTGCAAAATGTCAATATTATAAACATGTATATCAAAGGTTGAATAAGGATCACTTGTCACAGTAATTGCTTCTCTCGACGCTGTGTCCGACTTTTCATAACCATGTCTGGTTGGATTTAATATCGTATGAAATTGCTCCAGCGTCTCTCTTATTAATTACGATAGTCCTCACAGTCTTATAATAACAGTTCATTCTTAATAAAGCCTAGCATATCTTAACCTCAATTTCTCCTCTCTCCTTCTAGTTTTCTCCGGCTAAATGGTGACAGCCACCATTGTAATGGGCACTTGTAGCAGTAGATGCGAAAATTAAATCATACCGAACCATCATTTAGAGCTCTACTTTACTTCAGATCAACTTAAACCTCAGTATCTAGAAATCTTCGAGTAATGAATATTATAATTACTAAATATACACCATACTTTATTTAATCTATCACGTATATCCGACGATGCAGACGACGTAAACAAACCATTCCGACCAATTTCGAACATCGATACAGCTGCGTTGGTCGGAAATCTCCCGTGAATCGATATGTAATATCGATAGGCCTACCACTGCACATTCTTTCTGCGCATAACATTCAAGGAATTAATTCGAATGATCATTCACCGTGTAAAACAGCCTCTTCGATTACACGACGCATGAATTTCATGCGCATGATTTCATTCGCATGATCATTCGCCGTGTAAAACGGCCTTAGAGACTTCGGGCGGGCGACAACTCTCGCGCAGGCGCCTCACGAAGCACCTTTCTCCCGTTTTCGGGAGAAAACAGAGTTACAGACTTACCCCCGTTTTATGAACAAAAAAAGGTTTACTCGGTTCAACTTCACATTGAACATTAATGATCACGCAAGAGGAAATAATAACGAACTCTTGTATGAGGAAATTGTACCGTGTAATGAACGCTTGTGCTATTGTCTGAATGACTGAACGGGAAATAGAACCTGTTCTAATTCCATTCAGACAAACATACAATTTCGTTCAGTTGATACAAGCGTTTGTACAAGAAATTGTATCGTGTAAAGCGGCAAGGCAATTTTTTACAAATGAAATCACAAAATAATACTGGTTGTACCTTAATTGTGAATTCCAAGTAATATTCTAAAGACTGTGGCATACAGTTAACTCTAATTTGACTATGCACTACATATCCACGGCAATCACATTCACGATCATGCATGTATGTCTGAACAAGGCATGCATATATGTTCGTGCATTACATCGAAACCGTCGATACCTTCCAACACACCGCTAAATATGAAATGAAAATTTGGGACAACATTTGTCCGAAATCATCAGTTTTATTTTTGGCTCAGGCTGGTATTTCATTTAAAACCCACAAGTTTTTAAAACTTTATGTTGATTGATTGGGATAGGTATTTCGTCATTCAAAATTGAAACAAGCTTTCAAGGCATGAACTTCTTGACCTATAATTTTATTTCCCATACTCATGGTGGTAATGCGGCATAATTTTCCTTTATATTTGAACTGAATATTAACATGTTTTATATGATATAATAACCGATAATTATTGGGGAGCCAATATTGACACAATGCGGTAGGCTATACGTGGGATATATAAATATATATTCATTGAAGGTCTCCATGGAGACCTTCAATGCATTTAGCCCTTGCTTTGCTGGGAAAAGACTTAAGTTTGTGTGACTTCAGTTACAAATGTGGTATAATTTTTATCTTCTGATCTCATCTTAAATTTACTTCAAGGATAAAGAATATTGTCAAGAGCTTGTATTTTACTGATGAGAATAAAGTAAAAGTTAAATGACGTACATTTAACTTTATTGTTAAATTTAACTTTATTGTTAACGCGTTAAATATAGAATATAAAAACTTGTTCCATACATCTCATACCTGATACCTGCCTGTTCCATTCATCCCATTCCCTTTTCCCTAGACAATTAAGTATTCATCAGGCCATGGTATCTTAAGATATGGTCGATTAAGTTGTCCCGTATTCTTTTTACAGTTTTCAACAGAATTCTCTTCTCTCACACTCTTCTTAAGACTTCGTTTGTCACCCAGTTGAGCCATTTTATCTTCATCATTCTTCGGTAGCACCAAATTTGAAATGCTTCCAGCCTTGAATTTTCTTCTGCTGATGATCGTCCATGATTCACTGCCATATAGCACCACTATATAGTATGCTCTAAATGTTTGTTCTAATGAAATGTTTTCTTACTTCCACGCTGGTATTTGTAAGCAGAATTTTCTTTTGGTTACTCGGTTTCCCACAGAGCAGAACTCTTCCACCTCCTAAATCTGGACATTCTCATTTCTATATTTCCTAGTCTCTTCTTTAAATCTCTTTCTGTTTCTGCCATGACTGCGATGTCATCAGCGAATCGCAGCATGCTGATTTTCTCTTCATGGATATTCACTCCTGTAGACTTTTCTTCCACTTCTTGGATAGCTTTGTAGATATTGAATAATACAGAAGACAGTGCACAGCTTTGCCTCACTCCTTTCTTTATGCTTACTTTTCTACTGCTGGGTCCTGGATTGATTACTGCCACCTGATTTTCATACAAGCAGTGGATAATTCTTCCATCATTGCATGGTACACCCACCAATTCCTTTGAGAGTTCTTAGCATTAAGTTCCTATCCATGTTGTCAAAAGCCTTCTCCAAATCTACAAATACAACAAACGTAGGTAGATTCTTCTCTATAAGTAGCCTGAGAGCCAAATACACTTCTCTTGAGCCCTTGTTTTTTCTGAACTCAAATTGGACCTCATCCAGGAACTCCTCAGCTTTTCGTTCTCTTCTTTTATAGATAATTCTTATCAATATCTTCTAGGCATGTGTCGTCAGGCTTATGGTCCTAAAATGTTCACATTCCTTGGCCCTCTTCTATTTGGCAATGGGGATGATGACGTTCTTCTCAAAGTTCGTTGGTATCTCTCCTGTTGAATACATGTCGCAGATGGTAAAATGTCTTCTCTACCGCATTGTTAATTAGTTCGACAGCCATATAATCTATAGCAAAAGCCTCATTTATCCTCAGGTCCCTTATAGCTGCATCAAATTCCAATCTTAAGATTGGGGCTCCCAAATCATTCTTATTGACTTCATTTTCCTCATTGATTACATTTGCTTTAAGATTGCTTCCATTGTCTACTCTTCCAAGTATTCCCTCCATCTCTTAACTTTATCCTCATGTTCAATTAAGAGTTCTCCATTCTTGTCCCTAATGTAACTGTGTCTTGCAGCCCACTGCTTGAAGTGATTCCTCACCATCCCGTAAGCAACTCCCACATTTCCATGTGTGAGGTTATTTTGTAGATCTTCGTATGTGATCTTTTCCTTTGTTTTTCTCGTTTATTTCATTCCTAATTCTTTTGTAGTGCTTGCTTTTCTTCAGTTTCCACATTTTTTTTAGTTTCTTCTCTATTTAATCAATTCTAAGACTACTTCTGTAATCCATGGCTTCGTCTCCCCAGAACTTCTTTTGCTGCATCTCGTAGCCCGATTATGATGTTCTCCCATTTTTTTCCACTGATTTCACAGTCAGATCCTCTTCTATCTTGTTTTTCACTGCCTTCTCAAGGGCCAGCCATTGTTGAGGCTGCTTTAGTTTCTATATTTTCCATACATTGATTTCTCCAATTTTAAGTGGCATTCATCATCACTAAGTTGTGGTGAGTCGATATTTGCACCCAGGTAGCTTTTGCAGTTTTTCTTCAGGTTCCTGAAACTCTGCTGAACTAAAAGGTAGTCAATCTGAAATCTCCTTCAGTCTCCAGGCATATCTTCCCCACTGGTGGAATTTAAACAGTGTGTTGGCAACCACCAACTCGTGTTGTGTTCAAAATTCTGTCTTTCTCCCCTCTCATATCAATTTCCAATGCCATATTTTCCAGTTACCTACTTAAGGTGACTCCACACTTAGTAATTCGGCATCAATATTAAACTTGCCTGTGAGAGATAAGGAAAGATAAATGTGACAGAAGGTAAGTACAGTAAAACCCCGTATTTGCGTTAACGGAATTTACGTTTTCCCGCAAATTGCAACGTTTTTTTTGGGTTCCATCCAATTTCCTATCTCTGCAACGTATGTAGAACCCTGTATTTACACCGTGTGTTTCCCCGTTTTCCCGCTATTTGCAATACGATGTGCGGACCAAAAAAAATAATTTCCCTTTTAAAACAGTTACTCGTGCATATCAGCCTTTACAAACCATCTTTTGGCGTCCTTTCGGACATATGTACTTAAAAATACTAGAGTGAGAGAGCGGTAACGAGAACTATTTTCGGGAAGAATTTGAATGTGGCGGGGTACAACGCCACCAGTGTCGGAAATTTGAACTACGTCATCTCGTTATCTTCCACGAGGAAAAGATTTACGATATGAAATGTATTGTAGGACTACCCTGCTAATAACAAATACAATGTTAAGAACTGCTGTCGGAATGATGACAATATTGATTCAGTACAGAATTTGATATGATTAAGAATGAAAGCGATTTGACCCACCGAAAGCAACCAGACGTGATCAAACGTGATAAATGCTGGCTGGAACTATATAACGTGACCGATAACTGGGATCATTTACGCCGACTTGATTCAACAGTTATAACAATGATGGGTTACTTAAATATAAAACTTATTGGAACTTGCATTATCCCATTCAAGCCATGCTGCATCGCAAATAATCATAATATTTAAAAATTATGAAGTTGCACGACAGTTTGCACTAGTAGAACGGCGAGGTAGCTCGAGCTACGCGATCGTGTGTTGCTAAGTTAACTTAAGGGTAATTACCCTCAATTACTACGGAAAATAGAATTTATCGTGCTTAAAAATGGAAAAGCGAGGTGAAAAACGGATATTTTCAATTGAGGACAAAATGAAAATTTTAGGGCAAGTTGATGCCCATATTGGAACCCACATTTAACTGGCGAAGCAACTCAGATTGCCGGTCTCGACATTTAATACCATAGTGAAAAATCTTGATGCGATTATAATACATGCAAAACAGTGTGGACATTTGTCAAAAATGAGAAAACATGTAAAGAATTCTGGGTATGAAGAATTAGAACGAATGCTGAAAAAATAGTTTTTAGGTGCAAGATCATGAAATGTCCCTGTGAATGGCGTCATCTTACAATAAAATACGTTTCATATCGCTACAGGATGGGAATCGAAGATTTCACGGCATCCTATGGTTGGTTGGATAGATTCAAAAATTGGTACAATCTTGTATACAAGACTGTGAGTGGTGAAAGTAAAGGTATTAACATTGAGACTGCAACTCAGTGGAAAGTATCTGAACTGATTAGACTTCTGGAAGGCCACAGCCCAAAAGATGTTTTCAATGCAGACGAGACAGGATTATTCTTTAATGTGCTGCCAGCAAAAACAGTGTGCTTCAGAGGGGAACAATGTCATGGAGGGTCCCTTAGTAAACAAAGACTTACTGTCTTCTTAACCACAAATGCAGATGGAAGTGAGAAACTTCAGCCGCTAGCGATTGGCAAATCAAAAAGTCCTAGGTGTTTCAAGCATGTAAAACAGTTGCCCACTAGATACACCACAAATACCAAAGCATGGATGACCTCAGCAATATTTGAGGATCAGCTTCATGCTCTGGATGCGAGAATGGGGTCACAGAACAGGAAAATTCTGCTGTTTATTGATCAGTGCCCAGCCCATCTACGGAATGTACACTTAAGAAATGTACAGTTAAATTTTTTTCCAGCAAACTGTACCAGTGAGCTCCAACCATTGGATTTAGGAATAATTCACACATTTAAGGTGCATTATCGAAGAATGATTGTACAGAAATTGTCTCTGCAATTGTGGTAGGGACATAAAGACAATCAAATTGAGTGTACTGGTTGCCTTTCACTACATTTCATGGGCCTGGAAACAGGTTTAGAACTCTACAATATATAACTGCTTTAGAAGAGCAGGATTTCATGTTGATAGCGGCGAAGAAATTCCAGTTGAATTTACTTGTGATGATGATACTATAGACAATGACTGGAATCTTCTTGAGACAAATTATACTTTCTCGGAGTTTGTCAAATTAGATTCTTAAGAATTGTGACACAATTGGGTTGTGACAACTGCCGCAGAGAGTGTAGATGACATTTTGGGTAAACACCTGGAGGAAGATGCAAATGAGGAGGACACAGAGGATGAAGAGACTCCTTAACCTTCATACTAAGAAACAGCATGTGCTGTTCACACACTAAGGATTTACTTGTTAGGTGGAAACTGCAGTAAGCAAATGCTTGATGAACTGCAAAAAATTGAAAATAAAGTGCATGATATCAATACACAAATGAAGCCAAAGCAGTTGAAAATATCCGACTTTTTTGCTAAGGAATATACAGTAAGTACTCAGCAAAAAAAAGTCATAATCATTAGATTGTTTCAATGATTCCTGATAGCAAGCAACACTGAAATGACACTGCCATTGTAATTCTTGATTATATTTACAACATCTTCTTTCAGTATTCTCAACTCGATACATTATTGTGTGTAGGATCCACATAATCCTAAAAATTGCATTTTCATTAAGTTCTTTTTTTTACATTTGATCATTTTTTTCTTGGTTTAGTGCAATAAGACGTAGTCCTAATTTATTTTATATTATGGCAATGAAAGAGAAAAATAGTTTGCTTTTTATTTTATTAATTTAAAAATTTTAATGTTATGTTATTCTCAGTAAATTAAGAGAGCTGTAATTAAAGAAATAAATAATACAATTCCTCTGTTTGAGTTTATCAGCCTGCTTTTTATTTTTGACATTTCCCAAGCTAGTACGTATGTAAAAGTGAAAAATTCTCCATTTCCCACTATTTGCATTTTCCCGCAATTTGCACTTTTTTTCTGGGGTCCCTAGAAAAGTGCAAATAAGGGGTTTTACTGTATTTATAAAAAACAAGAAATTTAACAGCTATGTTATGCGCTCAATGCAACAATATTATCTTTCCCCTTGGTACGTCAACTCAGTAAACTTTCCCTTTGGCTTCTTAACCCTGGGAAGGTGCTCCCTGTCTACCATGTATTTATCTCTAGGTATTATGTATGTTGTTTACACTGTCATAGATTGAGTCATAAGTATTTGGCACCACTCACTAAGTTTGTCACTTCGAGTAGATTGTCCTCTTGTAGTTGTAATGTTTCTCACCGCTTTATGAATTGTTTATTGTTTTAAATTTTTATTGACAATGGTCATAAACTGAATGCTCTGGAAATGTTTGAAACCACTAGACATTCACTTGCTCCTGATGTATTTATTGAAATCAACCTGACAGAATTCAAGTGCTAACAATTGTTTTTGACCATTATACCATTGGTTTACCATTATACCAAATATGGTTTCTTCCATTAGAACCTAGTCCTCTTTAGTCCAAGCACTGGCATACCACCCATTGTTGTCGCCACCCCCCATTGAATTGGGTTACTCCCATCCCATACCACCCTACCTTCTCTTCCCATATCCCAAAAGAATACCCCCACCCTCCAAACCCCTGGCTAGATACACCCCACCCTGTCCTCCTCACCCTCCCTTCCCACTCCCTAACTTGAGGTATATGAGAGACTCAGAGTTTGCATAGGATTTTCCATTGATAATACCCAATATTCATCCACTGAAATCGATTGGGGATGATAAAGTTTGTGCATTCGTACAGGGTCTTCTTTTCAATCATCATGGTGAAGGTCGCGAAGTAGAGAGATAATGGATGCCTATAAAGTAGGCAGAAGGTAAGAAGTTAAGCAAGAAAATGAAAAATGCTAAATGGGGAAAATTAGTGGTGTCAGGCTAGATATGATGGAATGCCTTCATGTTGGTTCAGAAAGGAAAAGCACTGCCAAGGTTCCACAGATATTTGATAAAATTTGAAAAAAAATTGAACTGTGGAACCTTTCCAGTGCTTTTCCTTTCTGAGCCAAATGGGGGTGTTTACTCGGAACCGAAATCGCAATTTAGTACACGAAATCGTTAGATGGAAACGAAAAAAGAAATTTAGTGAAAAAATTAATCTTCTAATCATAACCAATCACTCATAAATCAAAAATTAAAATAAGCAAAAGGTGATGCCCACCGAAAAAGCTGCTCTGATAACATTGACGTCATTTTCCTCCCGTCCTTGACTGCTCTTATGGGAAGGGGAGGGAGTGAAGGGGGGTTCTCGGAAGGTCTGCTCGCACAGATGCTGTCGTAACTGCTCCGATTGGCAGAGTCAGCTGTGTCCCCCCTTTGCAATAAGGCGAAGTAGCTTCGAGGGCTAAGTTGTGATTAGACAAAGTCAATATACGTCATAGGTTGCACCACACCCACTTTTCCGAAAGGGCTAAAAACATCAGTTTTTTGACGCCTATAACTCGAGAAATAATTGACGGATCAAAAAATGGAAAAATACAGGTCTTTTTATTTTACAAACTCTATCATATTCGGCAATTAAAAAAAAGGGTAAACGACCCCATTGGGAGTTGTATGAGGAGAGAGGATGTGGCATGGATATATTAAGGCACAAACAGAGAAAGGGCTACTTACATTTATTAATAAGTATGATGATTTTTGAAATTTTTATTATTAAAATGGCCTATTTTACAGTATGCACTTTAAATCATTCACCATTTTTTCTTATTGATGACAAGTTATGAATAATTGAATGTTTAGCAGGTTTTTAACTCATGGTGTCACTTTTCATTAGATTCCTATAAATATAAAAACTTCTGATGAAAAAATTGCTGACTCAAATTCGCATACCAAGATACACAATTCATATTCACTGAAAATGTTGGCATATTCCCTTATATTTTTAAAATATCTTCTTTGTGTACATTTAAAATGTTCACCCATCAAAAATTGCAGGAATCCAGTGTAACACAATATGTACCCTTGTTATTTTTTCATGCATTAAAATATAAAATTATTTACAAGTCTTAACAATGTCCTATAAAATATATATCTGTTTCTTCAATAACCTCCCCTCAATCAACGTTGTGTATTCCTTGCTGTAGGTTGTCTGCACAAGGGACACCGTGCATCACGTTGCAACCATGGATTTATACACTGAAAAAAGAAAGAGACTTGCTAATCAAAATACTTCCATGAGTAATCACATATCAAACAATGGAAAATGCCTTGACCCCATTGCTTGTGGTCAAATCTACCATTATGCAAACAGAGATGTTCCAATAATAATCCAAATGTAGAAAAGATCGAATACTCTTCCCAACCAGGGTCATAAGCCGAACTTTCAAATGACCTGCAAACATTTTCCAGATTTACTTGATAAAACTATACATAAGTCAGTGTTACTAGATTATGATTTTCCTAAGATGGGGAAAGTACAACAATTAAATAAGTAACAGCAATAATAATTCAACAGCATCTAATGGATTGGGGAAAAATTTTGCAACCACCCTATGGATTTTATTCCCACAAATAATAACATTATTAGGTTTGTCATGCATGTATACCAACTTTTCCTACAAGTAGAACTCTGAAATTAATTTAATTGTGACTGTTTCGAGGAGTGTTGTATAGGTTGCTCAATTCCAAATATGCTCCATAATCAAGCCCTTTTTCCCCTCATCTTCTGGAGCAATTGATTATTGTCCTCCATTCGTATTGCTACGACACTCAGCAGTGATTTGTTGTAAAAGGTACCTATTAGATCTATAGCAGTTACATCAAAGGCCATGACTAATCGACTGGCTGCCACGAGTCAATGCCAGACATACACACCTCTGTACAGGTGGCAGCACAAGTACAGACAGTGATACAGTAGTGACCCATACAAAATCTCATTTCCTTTAGTCAGACACCAATAGAGAACTCAAATCACCAAATATTTACATTGAAACCATACAACATAAATCAACCATTAATAGAACCGTCAAGGAAAGTCAGAGTCAGAGTATCTCTTCGGAGGCTTAACAAGTCGACCTGACCTAGACTGAGGTGTATTTACTTGTTGGTCCTCTTTCTGTCCTTCCCTTAACACATCATTGCTAGTTCCTGTCAGTGTCTTAGGAGTTGGCAGTTCCACCAGCTTAGTTGAATTCGGTATACAATTCGAACATTTTTCAATACTAATTAATGCCTTTTGGCCTCAAACGATGGCGATTTCTACGAAGGATAGTACCATCGGGAGTCTTAAGGTAATATGACCTGGGGCAATTGTCTGCCAAAGAAGTTATGACACCTTGTTGCCAATAATCATTTGGAGAGTAAATATCATACCCATACTGTGATCACACCATACATCATAATCATGTTGTATAGTGACCCATACAACATGATTATGATGCATCATCTTCTGCATCTACATATAATATCCACATACATAATATACACACACGAAACTTGATAAAATTTTTAGCAGTAAGATTTTGCCATTAAACTACAGTTGGGTACCTAATTTTCAACATAAAATCGTTTTTCTCTCACATTACACTGGTTGTGTGGGTTGTGGCTGTGGTTAATCAAATGCATAATGACTCACAAAAATCTAGTAGTCAACTGATCCAAGATCACAAACCGAGTAATCACATTACCCATGAAGGCAACTGACAGCAGATGCAGCACAAATGAACTGTTTTACCAGGGACACTAATAAATGATATTTGCTTCTGGTTCTCTGTTGCTACAGAGGAATTTCACATAATGCAATGGCGAGCTTCGCTTACATAACATTTTGCAGACATAGTGGAAAGGCAATAGTCCTGATATCTTTCATAAAAGAATTCAATAACAAAGAATGGAGTCCTAAAACACTCGATCAAGTTTTCATAAGTAGCATGGTGGACGATTCCCTGAGGTAAATGTTACAATAAGAGGCCATCGAAAATCCCGGAGTAAGACAATTTTTCAGCCTCACTCAGTGTAAATGCTCTTGTGGATGTTGCTATCACTTTCTTCCATTTAAACATTCCCACTATTTGTGGAACCACATAAATTTAGTGGATCTCCTAAAACTTTCATTGATGACAAAATATCCACCAATACATAGTGGATATTTTCCAAAGGGGTGGTCAGTGGTTCACAATGAAACAAGGAAATATTGAAGACCTCAAGGTGCTACATGCATCTTACCCTTGAGGTAACTAAATAGATGAACCTGTGGGAGGTAGAGAGGCAAGAAATGAAACCCTGTCCATGGTATTTTATTCTGCTACCTTCAAGCAGTGATAATAAAAAATCATGGCCAAAGGCATATTTTGGGACAGTTGTGTAGAGAAGAGATATTGAGAAATACTTCACGTGAGTGCTTTCTGACACTGAGGATGAGGTACATTGACCAATATAGAAGGCGGTATATAAATGATATCTGGTGATCATGTTCATACTGATTTCACCAACAGCACCAGTGGTTTCCTCATTTATTACCTTTTTTATAGTTTTAAGTTTCTATGATATTTCCCAGTACTTTGCCATATATAGTCTCGAGAGTTTAATACATGCTGTAGTTATGTGTTAAATATAATCCATGTAAAAATTAGAATACATACTTATTTTCTTTGCTTTAACCCTTTCGCTATGCGTCAATGGTCAAACTACACCGAAAAAAGACATTAATGCCAAGTAAGGCCAGTGACAGGCTTATGTTCTCTTCAGGTTTCTATCATCCCGACAGTTACGCGGCGACAGCTAGTAAAAGATCAAACACATAGATTCTTATGGAGTCAGCCAGGCTTTCAACCAGCGACAGATTTCAAAGCGCTGCATGTTGTGTTTATGGCACGACGGAACAAATAGCCAATGTACGCTCCTCATACCGAGGACTGCCAGACTGCTGCTTGTGGTGTCGTCTGTTTATAAGTCCAGCCTGTTTTCTCTCACGTACTGGTGTGAATGTGTATCAATTGCGGTTGCTGTGTGTTAATGTTTGACGAGCATTTATTTATATATATAAAGTCTCGCAGGGAGGTGTTATTTTATGTGAAGTCCACGGACTTATAGACTTAAAAGTAAAAACAAGGTTAAAAATTCGGCAGTGTTGCGAGATGCCTAGGAAGGGTTTAGCGAAGACGACGAAAAGGAAAAAGGTAATCACATTAGACTTTTTCATCATCACCATGATCATATTATTACCATGATCAATCATCACCTATCAAACTATGTAATGACCTTAACTAGAGTGAGCGTTCCGAATGCCCGTAGTCTGGCATCAACTCTTGCGCTCTTGACAATGAGTTGTGGGTCGTCACCGGTGTATCTGTCGCGGCAACAGAAATGCGGAGAGAACACTAACATAAGATCTGAACATCTGTGATCTGAAAACACCGGCGCAGGACACGGGAGAGAAATTCGCCAAGGGGGCAAACTTAATGTCCCTCAGACCAAAGCAATACATTCACGGGACTTCAGGGCACTTGCGGGCATCAGTACTTCCGCTTCAGTGTTAAGACTACGGAATTGTCAACTGACAAAGATGACGCTCTCTTCGTAATCGCATTCGCAGAAGATGAATACCAAGAAAGGAATATTAGCAAGCAATACTTTAATTAAAAAAATAATATTAGCAATTAATGTTCAAAAGCATGCTTATATATAAATATTTGACCAATTCATTTTCATTGATTTTCGGATTGAGTAACTGATACTTCTTAACCGCTACAATGAACTTTCCTGTCAACATTTCTCACAGTAATTTTGCACTAGACTAGTCGGGGGATGAGGGAAACGTGGCATGCAGCGAACTAAATAATATTCACAGCGCGTCTGCATTCCACCAGGTGGGATTTGCGTTGGTTTGGTATCCTGCCGAGAGATTCTGTCCAATGCCAATTTCGCTCCTGCATCCCAAGCCAGTTCATGCAGACCTTAACACCGGCCTAACTGAATATACCCGTAACTGAGGATCCGTGTAACTCTGATCCGTGGAAGTTGAGGACTTACTGTATTGCATACTTATGGAGAAAACCTGGTTTTGTAAATTGAATAGAATAACTTAAATTTAATCACTGAGTATATCATTTGAAACTCAAAGGAAAACATGACAAAGTATGACACTTATTCTATCAAAATTCCCTTTCATTTCTACATATCATGATGTTAATACAACCGCCAAAGTGACACTACCCTCTGCACCTTTAAAAAAAAGACCATTTTCCATTCACACCGCTAAAAAAAGTTCAAAAGTAGTAATTAAAAAAAGTCAATTGCCTGCATTTTAAACGTAAGCCTAAATTATCTCACCCTAATATACTCCATGAGTATTGTTTCTTCCATTTTTGAAATACAAAGCCTCCCATTGAGTCATGCATTTTTTGCATGGGCTGTTCATACAAAACATGCTGTTTGGTTACCATCATTGTTAATTATTAAGTGCACATCAACATAAGGCATCGTACATATTTTTGGGAGGGCCTAATAAGTGTAAATGAAACTTTGTTACAGTAAATGAACACCAGCTATCTAAAAAACTAACTAAAATGAACGCCAGCATATTGCTACCCTGAAATTTATACAACTCACACATATGTCTTCAACTTACCCGGGAAGACCTAACCTATTTTGTATGTTTTCCTTGTTACCACGTTCAGGCTGTTGGGTCTCCACAAAAACGTGCTAACGAGAGTTCACTGTATAGTGTTTTCAGATTAATTCTACAGTATTTATTTAGTTTTGCAGGGTACAGCCATATCAAAGTTTCATCTCAAATCTTACTACCTTGCAAATTTTACCAGCTAAATTAGAAATCTGCCAGAATTGTTGGCTCACAAGGTGGCACACTAATTACAACACCACTAATAGGTGCATGACAAAAAATTGAAGTTTTAAGCGTGAAAATTTACAATTGCAAATACCAAATTTTTGTTAAAAATCCAATGCCACGCATATATTTTAAAAATACAAAGCTGAATCCAATCACAAAGCAAATGCTATTTTTATTATTTTTAATACACAAATACATTGCACAATTGATTTATTTTATCCACGCATGTCATAAGGACAGGTACGAAACCTATAGTACAGTTCAATGAAGTTACTCCTCAACTTACCTCTGGATGAAAAACATGATTACACACAAGAGAGACTATATCAGTATTGTTCATTTCCTCAAGGCAAATACTGCATGATTCTGGCTCTTCCGCATTACCTGAAAGTTTTATGCAACAAGACACATGTAAGTAACGAAGTAGGGAATTTAGAATAGATCACAGAAATTAACCCAAACATTTCTCAAATAATACAATGACAAACAATAATTCATGATAAAAACCAAAATAAAATTTTATACATTTATCTACACAACCTGGAAAATACCAGGAATTATTTCCAAGGAAACAATTTCTTAGCTAAAAAAAAACCTTCTACCATAAAGCCCCCATCATCATAATCATCACTGGTCAACAGTCCTAGGATTGGTTTGATGCAGCTTTCCACTCGATTTTTCTATCGGCCAACCTTTTCATATTGACGTTCTCTTTTACATCCCTCACAATCTCTTCCATGTATCTCATATGAGGCCTGCCTTTCCCTATCTTCCCGTTCACTTTTCCCTCTATGATTGTCTTCATTAGGCCATCGTGTCTCAAGATATGGCAGACTAAGTTGTCCCTTCTTCTTTTTAGAGTTGTCAGCAGACTTCTCTTTTCTCCCACTCTTCTTAGGACTTCTTCATTTGTCACACAGTCGATCCATTTTATCTTCATCATTCTTTGATTGCACCATATTTCGAATGCTTCCACCCTTTTCTTCTCCGCTGCTGTCATCGTCCATACCTCACTGTCATAAAGGAACGTGCTCCAGATATACGTTTTGATGAATTGCTTCCTTACTTCCAAGCTTGTATTTCCAGCTGTAAGTAGATTCTTCTTTTGATAGAATACCCTCTTTGCCTGGGCTATTCTACTCACTATTTCTTTCTTGCTTCATCCATCAATGGTTACTCAGCTTCCTCAGTAACAGAACTCTTTCACCTCTTCCAGTTTTTGTTTTCATAGTTTAACGTTGGTTTTTGCCTCTTCTCTCTTGCTGCACACAAGTATCTTAGTCTTCTTCTTATTGATCTTCAGCTGATCTGGCCATTGTCCTTTCCATGGTTGTTAGCATCCTTTTCAGATTCTTCTCTGTCTCTGCTATGAGAGCTATGTCATCAGTGAATCGTAGCATGCTGATTGTTTCTCCATGAATGTTCACTCCAGAACACTTTTCCTTGATTTCATTCATGGCTCTCTCGATGTAAACATTAAAAATTACAGGGGACAGTGCACAGCCTTGTCTCACTCCTTTCCTTATTCTTGCTTCTTCACAGGTGGCTCCAGATTTTATCACAGCCACTTGTTTTTTATACAAAGTTTGGATAATTCTTTGGTCATTGTACGACACTCCAATTCCTTTCAGAATTCCAAGCATTAAATTCCAATCTATGTTGTCAAAAGCCTTCTCTAAATCCACAAATGCAATGAAGGTCGGTTTGTTCTTCTTCATTCTTTCCTCTACTAGCAGCCTAAGGGCCAATATTGCTTCTCTTGTACCCTTACTTTTCCTGAATCCGAATTGATCTTCATCCAGGAATTCCTCTTCTTTTCGTTCTATTCTTCTATATTATCCTTGTTAATATCTTCGATGCATGTGTTGTCAGGCTTATAGTCCTACAATTTTATGCATTTCTCCGCTCTCTTCTTTTTGGGAATGGGAATTATGATGTTTTTCTCGAAGTCCCTAGGTATTTCTCCTGTTGAATACATGTCTCAGATGGTTTTGTAGAGATGGGTAATTGTCTTCTCTCCTGCATTTTTTATTAATTCTGCTGGGATATCATCAATTCCAGAGGACTTATTCAAGTGAAGGTCCCTTACTGCTGAATTGAATTCCGATCTTAATATTGATGCTCCCATAACATCATTTTTGACTTTGTTTTCCTCTTCAATCACTTTCGTATTGAGATTGTTTCCGTTGTATTACTCTTCCAGATATTCTTTCCACCTCTACACTTTGTCTTCATTTTCAATCAAAAGTTCTCCATTCTTGTCCCTTATGGCATTGCATCTTGCGCTCCGTTCCTTGAAGTGGTTCCTCACTATCCTATAGGCAGCTTCCACATTTCTAGTGCAAGGTGTTTTGTACATCTTTGCATAGATTCTTCATGCACATCTCTCTATCTTTCCTGGCTTTGCGACTTATTTCGATCCTTATTCTTTCGTAGCAAAGTTGCCCATCTTCAGTTTTCCCATTCTGTACTTAAGTCTATTACTTCCTCCGTGATCCATGGTTTCTTCTTGGCAACTTTTCCTCTTCCAAGAACTTCTTTTGCAGTTTTCTGTAGTCCACATTTAATGCTTTCCCACTGATTTCTCATTCAGGTTCTCTCCTATGTTGTTTCCCACTGCTTTTTGAAATGCCAGCTGATGTTGATCCTCCTTTAGTTTTTCTACTTGCCATATATTCTTCTTTGTTTTCTTCAATTTCTTGAATTTTAGATAGCGTCATTATCACTAAATTATGGTCACTGTTGATGTCTGCCCCAGGGTAGCTTTTGCAGTTCTTCACTTGGCTTCTAAATCTCTGCTTCACTAAAATGTAGTCTATTTGAAATCTTCCTGTCTCCTGGCATTTTTCACGTGTATCTTTTTCGGTTGTGATTTTTAAACAATATGTTGGCGACCACTAACTTATATTGTGTGCAGAATTCCAGCAGTCTTTCTCCTCTTTCGTTTCGGTTTCCCAATCTGTATTTTCCAGTTATTCTTTCATCTTGACCTTCGCCGACGATAGTATTCCAGTCTCCTAAAATAGGTTTTCTTCTCCTCTTACCTGTTTGATAACATCCTTGACATCTTCATAGATGTCTTCCACTTCTTGATCTTCGTAGTCCGTCATAGGCATGTAAACCTGCACTACTACGGTATCTACAGGTTTGGTCTAGATCTTTACCATTATTATCCTTTCATTGTACAATAGGAAGCTCTCCACACACATTCCGGGACTCTTTCTGAGTATGATCCCTACTCCAGCATTACCATTTAATAATCCCCCATATGTATAATCTGTTAGCTTCCACTCCAAAAGTCTCCTTCTTCGGGCCACTTCATTTCGCTGATTCCTAATACGTCGAGGTCTATTCTTCGCATTTCCACCTTCAGGTTCTCCAGTCTTCCACAGGTCCGAAGGGATCTCACATTCCATGTTCCTAACCTAAAATGTTTATCATATTTGACTGATGTACTCTCTCAGGTAGTCCCCACCTGGAGATCCAAACTGGGGACTTTTACCTCCAGAATATTTTGCTCAAGAGGGTTCCATCACATCTTGATAAGAAAGAAAATAGTGGAGTAGCTGCGACTTCTCCAGATAATAACGTGGTGGTTTCCCCTTGCCTTCTGCATATAAAGCTCCCCTAGTCCAAAAATATAATGCATATGAAAAATATTGATAAAAAATAACTTTAGATGGCTTTGGGGAGCCAAGTATCATGATCGAGTCAGACTTACAACCAAAGTCAAGGTGAGGGTTTAATCAGATGTCTTACAGAATTAGTGCATTTTTTATAGTAAATACCCAAGAGATAATTTCTCAATATTTTAGAAATCAATAGCTTCAAAAGAGTTCGACCTGAAACGTAGATGCTTTCAATATCAGGGCATCCTGGGCCACTAGTAAAGAACTGAGCAATCAATGTAAGAACCCTACTTCTAACCTATGAGACTCAATGCATATCCAGGTAACCCAGAGTGTAGCAATTTCAGGAAATCAAATCCTTCTAGGCAACTCTGGGCAGCACAGAGAAAGAAGCTGGAACTTCGAACATGATAGGTAACTTTTGTTCAAAGTCAGGTTCAGTATTTGTTATGTTCTACCCCTTAACATATCAAACCAATCTGTATGTTAACGACAGTAATTCCCTTGATGTAACTAAACTGGAAAAACCAGAGAAAATTGCACATTCATGATGGATCTACGAGAGCTTATAAGATGTTTCACTTCTGATTGCACCATCTTTATATATATTTACATATCATTCTGCAAGAGGACAAAAGGGAAAGTGGTAGGTCTTACGTAAAAATATCCAGAAAAAGGGGAGAGGAGAGGAGGTAGGAAATAGGAAACAAAAGAAATAAAGAAACATTTCCTTATATCGTAGTTTTCCTTTGTGCTATCATCCTGAATGATGTATGAAATTTCTTTCCAAATTTCTCTTTTACGATTTATTATTGAGCTACTTCAACTACAAAGGCATGAAGATGTGAAAAATACCATAGGTATCAATTGGAAAAAAGCTGATTAGAATGATTACTGGGATGCATAATGCAGCAGATTGATAAGAGCGAATAAGCAGTGGAATGTGTACCTGAATTTGCCATTTCATCACTCCCGTAGATCAACCATTCCACCATCCTCTCAAGTCTCCTTGACCCTATACTAAATATATCCCTTTTGAAGTGACTGTAGGCATACACCATAGTTGACCGCAGATTATTTCTTCAAAACAAATGGCAATGTAGCATGTAAGAGAAAGAAAATAATGACTTCTTCATGTATGTTACAAAGAAAACTTGATCCAAATTTTTATATAACTAATGCTCATGTAGATGATATTTAAGATTAAATCCTGCTTCATCATACCCATGGTATGATTTGGTTAAAAAATTGTGATTCAATTATTACAAAATTGTTACATTAATTATGAATAAGCCTGAGTAATTAAGAATGTACATATAATGAAAATCACAAACCAGAACATTAAGAACACATGGAGTTTAGTGTAAATGCCTATTTGTATTTAAGAACACTCACTCTGAAATTTCAGGGAAGCTCTCTTTCAGTTTAGCTAACTCCCTCTCCAATTTCTTTTTCTGAGATGCAGAGCCATTATTCCAGCTAAAAACAAAATAAAAAGAGATGGTATTGAGAAGTTGAATGCAATCTAAAAATAGATCACCAATTTTACATAATATTCCTCTCATGACAATTGCAAAAATGCTTACAAGGTGTTTTCAATTGGGGAAACCTGAAGAAACTCTTCTAAAGGACATGGACCAGATGATTTAGCTCTCGAAAGTCGGGACAGCACAGCTGCTTCCTGATTTCTGTACAGAGCATGTTCCGTAGAGAACCCAAACTCCTGCTGTGAGGATAGGTAATAATAGCATTTCGTCTCTCTAAGATAACTTAAAAGTCACTAAAATAACCTACGACCACAAAGTTGCTCTGAATAATGGTGGGAAGAGTAATTATGTACACTAAGAAAACTTAGTTACAAAAATCTTCTATTCAGGCTGTCAAGTCAAATGAGCCATTTCATTGTGCATTTAACCACAAAGTCAGAAAGGAAATCTTTGCATTTCCAAATGGCCAAAACAGTCTGTATTTAAAGATTTTGATGTATTGTGTATTTTATAAAGTATCTACTTTTTGTCATCATAAATAGTGATACCTCCGCTACTGAAGATAGTTTGTTCCGGAATCACATTCAACGGCTAAGGTATAACTGTTTACATTTTTTCTTAGTGTATTTGTGTACAGCTTAGTGATTCCGAGGTGGACATAAATAAATTCGACTCAAGTGACAGTGATTCTAAAGATGCTCGGTGTGAAAATTCAGCTCCACGTGGCTGCGTTACATTAGCAAGTGAATCCACTACAATGTTATTAAACGAATCCAAATTTGTTAGCAGAGTACAAAAAACAGCAAAAAATAGCTTTGTAAACCAAAAAATTTATTGGCCCATGATTCATTGTATGTACCATTAAGCATTCATATAACTAATAATACCATTAAAACCACAGGTACATTAAGTTGCATGGAAAGAAAATAGATCCAACATTTAAGTATTCAATATCACGGTTGGCACAGGCTGCAGTGAGAAGTACCAATATTCCCTTTCATTCTGACATCATAAAGATGAACATTGGATAAAACAGTTTATTTACAAAGATTTTCCTAATTATGAATTAAATTCTTATGCATGAAAATAATGGGCATATATTGTAGATAACTATAGCTTTATAAAGAAAGGCTTCAAAATCTCTTTACATGATAATGGAATTACTCTTACAGCCTGTTCCTGGAAGTTGCACATTTACCATCCTTTACTTAAGAGTTCTAAACCACATATGACACAGCAAAAAAAAATTGATTGCTTGGAGATACCTTTTAGGAATTAACATTCTATTTAAGAAATCAACCAGCTTCATGTAATAAACAAAGATTTAGAAAGCTTCTTTGAGACTACTAAAATATGTTGCCCTGAGACTAGCTTACCACCAAGGTGAATTCCCAGCAACTTAATGGATTTACTATTGACTGAGCAATCACTCAGGCTACATATAAGATGCTGGGTTTTGCTATTGTCGAGGACAAAACATTTAGAAAAGAACCAACCCACTGCCTGCAAGAAAGTATTTCAGGATCATTAATGGTCATCAATCATAAAAATGGTTTCAAATAGCTCTCCACTCCATTCTTCTATCAGCTCTTCATACTAAAATAACTCTACCATTTAACATCCTTCAAATATCTCATTAAATACTCTGATTTCACATTTCCAATGGCATCAATACTTTCTAAAATGATCCTGTATATGACAGGTCATAAGTCACATTTTTTGCCCATTTCCCATGAGGATGCCTGAACCCTCAGATTGCCTGGTTGAATAGGCTTCTGGGTAGCCTGACTTGAACATTCTTAAATCAATTGCTAGATTGAGTATGCCCATCCCCTGGTTGTAGTTTTTGGGGGCATTACTATTGCCTTGAACATCAGTCATAGGGAAGAAAAACTCTCATTGCAAATTATCTAGCTTCACTATCAAAATTTAACTGCAAGGCTGGGTCTTAAACACAGATGCTCTGTGGTAACAGAGATGCAACTGCTTCTTTCCCATGACACAATCACTTGGGCTTAATCTTGACTAGATGGATCTCATATTCAACACATATGCACTCTACTGCTACATGCACTTCCTGAGTACATGAGGAATGTAAGTGTTATGTCCAGGCCAATAGTCACCTGTTAATCAGCAGTGTGAATGAATCTAACCTTTACATTGCAGCTGGTGAGAACTCTGGTAATCCTTGAAGATATCCAGACCACCTTTCCTCCCCCGAGACAACAAATATAGGAGTGCCTCAGGGCAGCATCCTTGGACCCCTTCTGTATTTGATATATACAAATGACTTACCAAATAGTGTTCCAAAGGAGGATATAGTACTTTATGCAGACGATACAACTCTAGCAGTAAGTCACAAGTATTCCCAACCATTACAAACCAAGCTAAATAGCATCTTAAAACTCATGGGTAATTGGTTCAGGGAGAATAAACTATCAGTAAATATACATAAAACCAACTTTATCCAATTCAGTAAAAAAAGAGAATTGCCCCATCTGAGCTTAGGCATAAATGGAAAATCTATTGAAAGAGTGCGCAGTACCAAGTTCTTAGGTCTGACAATCGATGAGTCCTTAAGTTGGGAAATCCATACTAATAACTTATGTTCCAAATTATCAAAATGTGGTTATATTTTGAGAAATCTGGCTGGCATCATAAATTTTGAGGTGCTCAAAATGGTCTACTACGGAAATTTTCAGACCCACTTAACCTATGGTATTATTTTCTGGGGGGCATCACTTGGTTCCCAAAAAGTTTTCCTAATGCAAAAAAGTAGTGATGGACGGATCCAGGTTTTTTGTCGGATCCGGATCCGGAACCGGATCCTTGCCTGGGTTTCGGATCTTTATCTCGGTTTTGGATCCTTAGTTTCACATACTCGATTCAGATTTTCAAAACCTAGATTTTTTAAAAATATATAAATACAGCAACAATAGAATTGCCAAAAAAAGTGAATTTATTGTCGAAAAAATCAACTTCCAATCATCCTTGTGGATAATATTTTCCTAGATCAAGATTTATGGATGCAATAACTATATCTTATTACTTCTAATATAAAGATCAACTTCCTTATCACATACTCATCATGCAATACATTTTTGAAACCTGTACAACTATTCTTTAGAGTGCAGTTGAAAGAAACATTGTAAGTTTATTTTCATTAATAAAGGAATTATTTTCCAATTATTAATCAAATCCTTGAATGCTTTCAAATTCTTTTTTAGAAACACAAAATATTTTAATGCGGCCAAGAGATTCCATTTATGGAATACCCGGGGATTCCATTTTCAAGGCGAAAATATTATTATAGAATATTTCAAGCTGCTAAACTAGTAATTTTGCAATTCTCATTAATAATAACCTTTAAAATGAAATTTCACAATTTTATACTCCTAAGGAGAGGTTGTGTAACTCTGATCTTGAAATGAGATTAGCCGTTTTTCATGCTACTAGAACCAAAAATAAAAAAAGTCTCGGATTTTTTCTCCATTGGCTCGGGTTTGCAAGAAAAAAGTAGAATGACATGTGGGGAGCATGTATTCTCCAAAATCAGGTAAGCCGACAATAGCAGTTCGATTCTTATCGCTGTTTAAAATTTTTCTTTCAGCCATTGAATCAAAAAATTTATCATCCTTCATTTCCAACATTTCTGTGTGGATACCGACTTTTTTGTACTTCTATCGTTTAAACTAGATTTATAAATGCGTTGCTAAAAATACATGGGAAAGTTAACGTAATGATTCCACGATTTAATTCTGCAATAAAAAATTTTTCCAATCATTTCACTAACTCCAATTTTTTTTTTACTTATAAATTGACATGAAATTTCTGTTAATCCACTCTTTTTAACTGCCTACTTGCATCACCCTAGGAATACAGCATAGCCTATATTCCTAGGCAGTGTTAAGGATCGAACTCGCGACCGGCAGTACACTAGCCTTCATTTTTAACAACTACGCTATCATAGGCTCACGGGAATCTGGCGAATGTAGGCAACCCGCGTGACATTCGTCTTTATTTTTTTCCTCGCACATCCGGGCGTATGGGGAAAAAAGTCACGACGAGTATTTTTTTTATTTTGTTTTTTTGGTACGAAAAAAATCTTCTTCTCATTTCGCGACCGAGTTACACACCCTCTCCTTGTCAGTTTCTACCATACTTACATTCCATTCGCGGGGCTCATCGATCACCAAGCCGTGAAATTTTAAAATCTCCGATCCGAATCTGAATTTTTACGGTCTTCGGATACGATTTCATTGTCAGTTTCGAATCAAATGAAAGACCCGTGGATCCGAACCGACCATCCTTAATTTATCAATGGTACATTTGTAAATCTAATTTAAACAACAAAAGTATAATAAAGAGAGTGTTCAAATTTAATGGTTTGAAAGTGAATATGATAACATTTTCGATGAAATGACTGAAAGAAAAAATTTAACTGCGAAAGGGATCGAACTTCGCACAGTACACTGGCTCTCGTTGTCCGCCTGATCCCCGCGAATGTAGGCTACCCGCGTGACATCATACGTATTTTTTTTCTCGCGATACCGGGCTAATGGGGAAAAAAGTCATATTTCTTTATTTAGCTTCTATTTACACGGGAACATTTTCATCTAATTTCGTGACCTGAGTTACTCATCCTCTTCTTGTCAATATCTACCGCACCTACCTTCCATTCACGGGGCGCTTCGATCGCTAAGCCGCGAAAATTTAAAATATAGGATCCGGATCCGATTTTGCTGTGTGTCTTTGGATCCGGATCCGGAACCGAAAAAATGAAAGATCCGCGGATCTTTGGATCCGACGGATCCGATCCGGCCATCACTACAAAAAAGGGCTATCAGATATTTAGCAAACATTCCAGTGTGGGAATCCTGTAAACCATATTACAAGAAGTTAAGAATTTTAACTCTTCCTTGTTTATACATTTTATACTTATGTTTATACCTGGTGGATAACAAAAATCACTTTACCATCAATGCCCAGATACATGGGTACGAAACACGCCGCAGTGTGGATATCCATCTGTTTAGCCATTCCACCGGAATGTATAATAAAAGCCCTTTCCACGCTGCCATTATAATATATAATCATTTACCTGCCAGCCTAAAAAACTCACCTTCAAGGGGCTCATTTAAAAACAATTTAAAAAACTTGCTGCTCGAAAAAGGTTATTACAGTATCGAAGACTATTTAGATGATTGTTTTTAAATTGTAATATGCATGTATGTGCATGCTTGAAAAATCCATCATATTGTACAAAGCTCATGATGTATATTGATTGTTTTAGTTTTTATGACTTGTCCTATATTTTACTATGTAAAATCGCTGGACCAATAAATTATTCATTCATTCATTCATATAAGGATATTTAGCCAGATCAAAAAAAAATATTTTATTACACAAACTAGTTATGACAATTTATTATGAGTTGATACTTATTGCCTTGCAGCCTTGCAGTTAAATTTTGATAGTGAAGATAGATAATTTGCAATGAGAGTTGCCTGATAACTTGTCCATAGGACACGGAGAGGGAAGGGATGGAAGCTTCAAGGCCTTGGAAAAGTTACGAGGGTTTAGGAGGGGATGTTGGAATAATTTTGTGAAATGAATGTACTATTATTTTCATTTTATCTCCTTCTAACCTGGTGTGAGGTTCAGCATTCAACACAAATTTCCTCCATTTCCTCTCCTTGTACTCTCTCACATTTACTCCTCTTCATGATGTACAGCAAATTTCATATTGTTACCACTGAAGCAATGCATTTTGTGATTCTCTCAGTAGTATTACAGAAACACAAATTAGGGGAGAGGAAAGGATAAATAAATTCATAACAGTGCTCTTTCACACATTTGTAAAGATAGAAACACAGACATAGTTTTTCAGCATTTTTACTAGTACACACTAGGAAAAAATGGATCCTATCTAATACAACTACTGACTGTATAAACATTTCCATCTAGGGAGGAAGAGTCGGAGGTGTCACTGTTCTATTCCATTTGCTGTATGTCACAAAATATTTCCTCTCAGGAATACAATCTTTCCAACTTTCAATAAATACCACATCCACTTTCTTAATCACTACTGTTTTATGGTTATTTTCCACAATAAATCAAATGGGATTCAAGTCAGATGTGAAGTGGAACTTCCAAATTTAACTTCATGGTTTACAAAATATTTACTAAGCCTGAATACGTAAAAAAAAACAGAAAGGGCTAAAGGGAGAAATACATTTCCCAAATCAAAATACGTACCTTGTATGCCCTCTTTATTCCACTTATCTCTACATCTAAAGCCTGAAGTCTTTCCAATTCTTTCTTAAGGTTTCCATATCTGCTGTGGAACTCTGGCATTCTTTCAAGAGCCATTACAATGCAATTAATTCGATAAATTGTTCTTTCTTCAAGCCTAGAATTGAATATTCATTAAATGGCATACTGAAACCAAAGAACTTCAAGAGGGGTGCTTAAATCTCAGTTTAGATTTACTTGAGTGGATCTCACATTTGTTATAACATCAGAAGTTAAAACTAGAATGCATAGGGCACAGAGTTCCCCAGTGAAGGTGGCCAACCATCATATGATGGCAGGCTTTTTTTCTTTCTTAAAAGCTGACAATCGACCAAGATTTCATGGCACTCTGGACTTTTAAACCAAACTCAAACCTTTTTTGATGCTTGAGAATGACTTTAATCATGACACTCATAATCTCATCGTCAATTTTTATTTTTTAATTTTTTCAGTAAATTATAAAAGAGATAACATAGAAGAATTTATTTGCACATGAAATTCAATTCTTAAGAGCAGATTGCATCCGTGCAAGATTGAATTTTATTTCAATGGCACACTCAAATGGCTAATGCTGAAGTTAAGTTAAGAGTACAAGAGTTAGTGCTACTCGTGATTAGTGTTTACTTATGTTCACCTTTTACCAAATCTTCATGACACTTTCACCATGTCCACATGTACTTGTTGCATTTCACACATTTTGTATCCTGTTTTCATCACAGATACCCCATCTGGCATTGCTAGTTCATTGCTTCAGTTCTGTGAGATGCAGTGCTTTTACCCTCTCCCTTGGCAACTGTCCTACTCGAGGTGTATCGAGGAACTATTTGTTCAACAACTCGAATAATAAATGAGCATCTGGGTAATTTGGTTACCTACAGAGTTCTACAGGTGGCAAATGCATTTATCTTGGTCAAGTCCAACTTTTATGCATAAAAACATCTGCACTGGCCATAATTGGGTCATAGATCGGATGCTGTATTTATGACAAATTTAGGCTATGCTTTCTGTATTACACATTGTCTCATTATATAAAATAGCTGTCTCTGGTTTCTTTTAGTGAGTTTACTGATCCACAGAAACACAAGTCTGTAAGCTACTCAAATGAGAATATTCTTACATGTCTTTCTCAGATATGAGGTGAGGGTATTATCTCCATTTTTTTAATTACTGTGCTGTCCTAAGGGCCTCTGGCTTTCTCAGCTGAAGGAGTTATTTACTTCTTTTTTCACCCTATTCAGTGTTTTCACAATACTGATAATTCCTAATTTTGAGTGTTTTAGTCAAAGGGATGTGAGAAAGTTATCCATTTGGACATTTCTTCTCTTTCTTAAGTACAGCATCATAAGGTGCATCACAATTCCCTCCTACACTTTGTCCTGATGGCATTGATTCATCTTTTCTTAGAGGCAAGCATTGAGTACATATCTCTATTAGCATCAGTTGCCAACCAATAATTTACTCCACACTTGTCAGGCTTATTACCCAAGATAAGCCCTGGATGGGGGTCGGAGAGGATGGCATCGTCCCATCCCACCCAGGTAAAATAAAATCCATAAGTCAATTCATGATTTGAGTGAAAGAACATCTGCATTTGTAGAAAATAATTGTTCAACTGTGATGTCCGAAAGGGTATCAACATGCAATACAATTTTGATGACATTGTTCCACATTTCAGAAGTAAGGCAAAATTTAAGTATTTGATAATGGTACAGTATATCAAACTATTTCAGCATTAATAAGTAGTTTGTACGTGCATATCAGCCTAATTTTATTTGTTGCCAACCATAAAATACTCCTCTGATAGGAGATAGCACTTGAAAACATACCCATCGTTGAAGGATAATTATGAGATAAGAGGAAATAACTTCAACAAAAAGTTGGAATAAATACAATCCTTTGTGGAATTAAGGAAAAGTAGAAATAAATAACAAAAATACTGGATAGTTTCATTGTTATAGATCATTAATTTCCTAGGGTTAAAGAAAGAAGAAAAGAAGAGATATGAACTGAGCATTAGTTATTCTCTAAATTTGATACAGGAGTGGACAAAAATAAAGGGTTAGATCTATTTTTTAGAGAGATTTTCATATACATACATACTCCACTATTTACGCAGCAATTTTTGCTAATTCCTAAAATACAAAAATGAAACATCACAAACCTTCATATAAGGGTGCATAGAGCATTACCACGAGAAAAAGGCTTCCTCAAACAGGAATCCAAACATAGACTTTAGGTGTGTGGGACCAATGCACACATCATTGTATTACCTGGGATTCCTTCTTCCTCATCTTCTTCATCATTGGTCAACAATCTTAGCGTTGGTTCGATGCAGCCCTCCACTCGATTCTTCTATCAACCAATCTCTTCATATTAAAGTAATTGTTCTCTTTTACATCTTTCACAACTTGCTCCATATGTCTCATATGAGGCCTGTCTTTTCCATTCTTCCTGGTCACTTTTCCCTCAATGATTGTCTTCATCAGGCCATCGTGTGTTAAGATATGGGCGATTAATTTGTCCTGTCTTCTTTTTAGGGTTTTCACTTCTATTTTCTCCCACTCTTCTTAAGACTTCTTCATTTGTCACTCAGTCAATCCATTTTATCTTCATCATTCTTCGGTAGCACGACATTTCAAATGCTTTCAGCCTTGGAAGATTCCTCCCCTAGGAGGATTCCTTGGAGGATTTTTCCTGGGATCCTTAAAGGACATTTTTAAGAGGATCAATAAGAACTACTTTTCATTTGGCATTAATATTCATTCGGGTTTGATACCTGGTATTACCCTTGGAAGTACCATTTGTGACGGACCACATAGGTAAAAATGAGCTATTTTACTTACTGTTGGCACAGAAATTATGTGCACTCGAGTTTGAATATGAATAACAAACTAATAGCTAGGCCTACAGAAAAACTAATCACACTGTAATTTTTCTTGTTTCATTCTGCGTTATTGGTAAGCTGACCTAAATTTAAAAAATGTATTTTCATATTTTTTACAAGAGTTGTAACGTAAAAAGTGCCAGTTTTTGATGGTGTTCTAGTGAAGCGCCGACTTTGATGTCTTGTAAATCAATAACAAGGCGTTCAATTGCAACCCAAGTTTGAATAATGATAGCTATGTATGTTTTCCATGCACTCTGTAAGTTTCCATTGCATAACTTGAATAGAAGAAAAGTTATCAATTTTATAAAATGTTAGCATTTAAAAACTGGGGTGTCGTAGAGTTTCATTCTTGACCTTTTTCCTGAATTCCTGAATGTAACCATAATGTAATTATCTAATATTTCAACACATGTGTTTAATTTAAATCGATTGGTATTAATACTGGCGAAAGCGAGCTCCCTCTGCAAGCGACCGGCGTGGTTTAAACCATGCAGTGTTGCCTTGCCGAGGGAGCTCGCTTTCGATAGCATAAATACCAATCAATTTAAATTAAATGCAATTCTGTTACTGCCAATTTATTATACCATTAAATCATAGGGTAATAAATGGTTCCTAATCCATCCCTCACCATTTTGAGCTTCTTGTTTCACACCATACTCATTACATGGGGCTTCCAACTTATTTGATAGTTACACAAATGATCATTAATTACTCTCATTTAGTGAATTATTCAAGTAATGCTTCAAGACAATGCCATAATTAATAATATTAGGCACAAAAGCACATAAGTATATACACGCATACCATAAAAATTAACACACTAATTATAATAATTACCTTTGCAATGCCACAAATCCATATACAGCACTCACAGGCTTGCCCTCCTTTTGCAACTTTTTATTACAATCTTCTTGTGCTTTTAATTTAGAACTTAGCTGTTTTAATTCAGAATCTTGTCTTCTCAACTGATAGGCTTTATCGTCTGACCAACGATATTGATTGCTCAACTGCCTATTTTGATTTGCCAATCTCACATTTTGATCTCTCAATTCCCTCTCTTGTGCAATCAATTTCATATGTTGTTCTTTCAATTGTAAATGAAGCAACTCATTTTCCTCCCTAAAAGAAATAAAAAACACAATTACTTTCCCCATGCATTAGAATAAAACTGTGTTTGAGAACATTAACTTTAAAATGAAACTGTATGAGAGAACATCAACTTTCTCAGAGCACACCTTATTATAGGATATTTCCCACAACCTAATGTTAAAACCAAGACTGGTCTGGTAGGTGAGGGTGGAGCTCATCAAGTAATATACCTATTGGCATGTGAAATTAAAACATCAGGTAGAGGAGCCCTTCATTTCCCCACCCACCTGTGACTTCCATGGAAGATCTGGTACCCAAAAATCACACATTAGGTTCAACAAGACATAGCCCAAAAATCTCTTCCAGAATCAATCCTCTTGTCAAGAGCAGAACACTCTACCACTAGGGACACCCAAAAGACTTAAATCTACCTCTAGAGTAATGAACGTTCATAATTTGTGCATATGGGTATAACACATCAAAGAGAGTGAGAACATTTCAAAAACAGTCTAATAAAATTTCATTGAATACTAAATTTCCAACAGGTTTCTTCTTGTAAGTTCAGTAACTAGAAATTAATCTCCAACCTAAGAAAGGCAACATCTAAGATATGGATGTCTATATCATTTATATACAGTACATACTGATGTTAATTGAAATGTTTACAGCATTAATGCTGCACAAATTATGGAATAACAGATACAGTCATCATTAATGTCGTAATAATAATCATTGTACTTTGGGCAGTGCCTAGCAGAAAACAATATCACTTTGGTTTTATCATCATTTAAGATTAGTTCATTGTCATCACACCAAGTTTACATGCATTTTATTATATATTGACTGGAAATCAATTAATGTGGACGGATTTTTACTTTTTGATAAGATGGTTACATCGTCTGTATACAAGACACGCTTATTATTAGAGGTTACAATTTTATTGGGTAGATCATTGATGAATATCAGAAAGAGAAGAGGACCCAACACTGACCCCTGTGTTACACCCTTTTTAACTTCTAATATGGAAAAGAAATAACTTGTCCCATCTTTCCGGTAGGCAACTCTCTGTTTTCTTTCATGAAGATATGTCTTAAGCCAATTTAGAGGAATGCCCCTTATACCTATTGATTCACATTTTTTAAGTAATATGGCATGATCCACAACATAAAAGGCTCTACTCATGTCAAAAAATATTCCCATTACCTTGTTTTTGTTATTTATTTCCTGTATAACATTGTCAATTGCATTAAATAGAGCCAGTTCTGTCGATTTTCCCTGCTGAAAGCCATATTGATGGAGTGATATTATGTTTTGCTTATCAAGATAGTAAATGAGCCTTTTACAGAATACATACTCAAATAATTTACCAAATTGTGGCACTATAGATACTGGCCTGTAGTTTTGTAGATTATTTCTATCACCTTTGTTCTTATATATCGGGGCCACCTTGGATACTTTCAAGGAGTCAGGATATACACCTTCTAACAAGGACTGGTTTACTAATGAGAGTAAAGGTCTCACGTCAGTATGATAGACCCACATTCTTTAATTACTTTTCCCGTTATTCCCTCAACGTCAGCAGACTTTTTTCTGCCTATCTTGGTTATATAAGAGCACAGCTCACCCTCCGAGCAGGGCTTAAGATACATTGAGCAACATATTTTATAGTTTTCTTGAGTAGCTCAACTTTGGGTGGAAAGTGCTGTCTTGGGAAGGTGCAAGAATGAGTGGTTTAGTGCATTGGACACTTCAATAGGGTTTGTTGAAGTTTTCCCATGTTCATTTGTAACATGATCAGGCAATACTATAGGGTTGGTATTACTATTGTTTTTTATGATGTCCCAGGCTACTTTAGAATAATTTGAGTCATTCCTAAACCTTTGGTCATTACCTCCCTTTTTGTTTTTTTAATCAAAATCTTATATTCTTTCTTAAGGTGGGAGTACATACTGCTGACGCAACCCATCATCATTTGAATACTGAATTTGCAAAAACATATTTTTTAGTATCCTAGATAAGTTTTGAATTTCTTTTGTAACCCAATTTTTTCTGTTATCCCTCCTATGTTCCACTGACTGCAGTGGAAAAGCTAAATTAAAATAGTACTTAAATCTACAGAGATATTCATCAAAGTTATCACTCAAAGATCTTCTTCCATATATGTCTTTCCAATCTTCTTGATTCAACAAGATACAAAAATAATTCATATTATGCTCATTAAAGAACCTACATCGACTTAGGGTTTTTGACTGAGGATACTCCTCTTGCATCTGGAAGATACTATAGCTGAATGATCAGATATTGCTGGATCAAATACTGAAGTGTTAATGTTTGATGTTATAGTAGTTTAAGAAAGACTAAATGTTAAAAATACAGCAGACCCCTGCTTTACGATGTCAATCCGTTCCACAAGTCTGTTTGTAACATGAATTGCATTGACAAAATCAGTGCTTTTTAAAATTCCTAGCATGAGGATCGTAAAAGGAATCCATCATGAAGTACACCCATTGTAAAGCAAGGGTCTACTGTATTGATTTTCATGCCCTCCATGTCTACATTGCAAAACTATGTGTTTTACAATGGGGACAAGAGGGATTGTTGGTGTCCATGATGAAATGATTACAAATTTTCTGCTTGCTCAACAGAGGAGCATGAGGTTTTCATTCAAAATGCACTGGCTGAACTGAATCTCACCACAAAAAAAGTAAAGGGATGGATGCTAAAGAAAGACAAGACAATGTCAGTTCGTATAATAAAATGTATCATGTAAAGTGGCCTTGAGACACCATTTTGTTGAGAGGTGTATGGTTAGGGTGATTACAAAATTGGAACTTTTCTGACAACGTCACTGACACTTTCACTTCTGTCACTGACAACCAGTGCGATTGCTGCCAGTGTTTTTAGTAATTTCCTTGAGTAAAAAACGAAGAAAAAGGCACTATTGGGAAAGAAAGATGTTCCATGATAGATACATTGCTGGCAATATTTTTAGGGAACAGCTTACAGACGACAGAGTATTTTAACTTTACAAGGATGGTTATTAACGACTTCCAATTCCTGTTGAATAAAGTTGAACCACGAATAGTTAAACAGGACTCAAACTATCAAAACAGTGTCTCTGTGCACATGAGATTGTTGATTACCTTGAGATGCATACAGGCAACAAGGTCTGTTTCCCACTCGAGGTGGGAAGCCAAGCAACGGAGTTTTTTGCAGTAAGCTGCGTCGCGGATTCCCCATTAGGCAATAGAATTCAGCAACATGTCGCATGCCACAGTTCCACATGTGGCATGTTGCCTTGGTGTAAAACCCCTTAGAAAACAAGGTGGTGTGAGACTTGTCATAGATTTAATTGAAACCATCAATCCACAGTTACAGGTAGATCAGTATCCCTAGCCTAAAGCTAAAGATATTTTTTAACACCTGTACAGTTGTTCCTACTACACAGTCTTGGATTAATCAGATGCTTCTATGCAGCTTCAAGTAATTGAAGGCAATCAGGAGTGAGTTACTGCCAATACTGAGGAATGACCCAATTTAACAGGTTAATCTATGGTATAGACAACGCCCCTGCAATTTTCCAGCAAGTGATGGATATTTTGCTAGTAGGATTTATAAATATGAGTACATATCTTGATGATGTCATAATTGGAGGAAATTTAATAGAAGAGTGTAAATTGAAAACATTGCAGGTATTGGACATATTTGAGAAACATCAATACAAATAAATTTCAGTAACAGTGCATGGTATAGTTCAGTGGATTCTTTAGATCATATGATTTGCAAAGAGGGGATTCACCCTTTCCCTGAAAAAATAGAAGCCATTAGGAAAGCACGAGCACCTTCAAATTAAACCAAGTTTTGTGCATATTTATGAGTTTTGAACTTTTATAGAGATTTCGTACCCCATCTTAGCTCTAAACTCCACCCACTTAATGAGCTGTTTCATAATTATCAGTGGAAATGGACTGATAACAGAACAGTGTTTTCAGGCAAATAAGGAGAATTTGTTAAATAGAACTCTCTTAGCTCATTTTGATGAGTAACTGCCTATAATTATTTATACTGATGCAAGCCCCAAGCAAGTGGGGTTGTCTCTGTATAGTATCAATAAGTAATTGGTGTAGAACACCCAGTAGTGTCCAATTCTCAATCCCTCTCTGAAACTCAAAAAAGGTATTCTCAGTTTGAGAAGGAACCTTACGGTGTTACAACAGCACTCAACGCATATCACAAATGTCTGTGGGGAAGGGAGTACTAGTGACTGACAATTTGCCACTAAAGAATATACGTACTCATGCCTAATTAGGGATTCCCTATCATGTCATCCCCCATAATTCAAAATTGGTAGATTGATTGGCAGGCATACTCTTCTCAGGTTGAATACAGGAAAAGTGCCTTACTGGCACCAGCTGATGCCATGAACTGTCCCCCAAAAGATCAAGTTCATGAGGAAACTAGGAATGGACATATCCAGGTTTGTTTCAGCCCCTTGCAATGGTTTCGGATCCTTAGTTTAGATACCAGATCCTGATTAGATTTCTTTTTCAATCCGTTTTTAGTATTTACAAAAAAAACAACTTAATTATTTCCACAAAACCAGTAAATTCATTTTAGAAAAAAATAACTTCGTATCACCTGTGTGGAATATATTTTCCAGGATCAAGATTTACAGATTCAATATATGTTTTTACTTCTTATATAAACTTTACCTTCCTTAACTCATACTCATCAATCGATATATTATTTTTATCTGTATACCTAATCCTAAGAGTTCAGTTAAAATAAACATTTTAAGTTCATTTACATTAATATTTGAATTATTTTCTGAAATATAAGATCCTTGTGATGCCATAATGTATCACCCTCTATCCATAATGGTTTCAGTGCAATAACAGAAAAAAGACTTCCGAGTGTATCATATGTCAAGAATAAAAATATAATAAACTATTTAAAAAATGTATTCAATCCAGAGGTTGATTTTGTAATAGGGTATAGGGTGGCTACTGATAACCAATTTTCAAATTTCCTGACTTATCCCTGATTTTTCCCTGATGGCTTTACCAATTTCCCTGACCGATCGCCAAAAGGTCTCATATTATCGGAATATTTTATTTTTGCTGAATTAAATTTTCGTCAAAACTCAGAAAATGTTAAAAGGTGAAATCAATACATTAAAAGCTATAAGAATGAAAAAATATATGGAACCTCCGCCCTAATGAAAAAACCTTCTCACCTAATTAGTATTAGTATTAAACCTTCACAAGTTAAGCCCTAACACAAATTGTACACACTTTTAATACATTTATCGCGGCCATGTACCGTATTTCCGTGGCCGTGCATGTTTCCTTCGGTAAAATTACAAATTGAAAATGTCTAATTCTTCAAGGAAGAGGTGGCGTGTCGTGGTATTTCTGGGAAGTTGAAGATTACTGAAAAGGCATCGAAGGGAAAGTTAATGGTCAATTTACTGGCGGACTCCGGCACAGGTATCACTAAGCTACGCGAAAAATACAAACCAAAGCCAAGTTCTTGGACTGGATCAAAATCGGATGGCACGAGTTCTAGAAGCGAATGACAATTTGATTAACGTGGTCGTAACCCCTTGATTGTAAGAGGAAACAAAAAATGTAAAAATATTTGTATAAACAAACAAAACGTAATAGCCCCACTGCGAGCAAAAACAGGAGGCAATTAGCAACGGCAGCATCATATTTAGGAATGTCATATTTGAGGTGGTTTGTGACCTGACTAAATTGCTTCGAGGGGGAGCTAAGGGGGCCATTCAATAATTGCGTCGAGCGTGAAAGGTGGAGAGGGAAGGAGAACTCTTCTTATGGCCTCGTGAAGGGGGGTTTGGAAATCAAAGATGATCTCAAGAAAGATTTTGTTTACTTGTGTGATCGTACTTGTATTACCATTTTAATAATCAACGTCTCGTATTTTTAGAACTGCAAGCACGTATTTACTATAAGCTAGAGTGATACATCTACCTCTGGACTTGAGTCTCGGAAGTTAAAAAAAAACACGAGGTAAAATCTTCCGAAAAACATAGCCTCGGATTCCTTGTGATGAGCAGAATACAAGGTTATCATGAATTTTAACACCACTAGACAAATATCACATTAAGGATATACAAAAGGGATACATTGTACGACTGATTCATAACTAAATAACTAAGATTCACAACTGAATGTTCAACAAATTGACGGGGCTTATTCTATGCACTTCGACGACGGACATTAGTTTTGGCAAAATGTTTTGGTGAAATAAACGATGGGAAAGACTGCCCAGTAAACGTAATGGTAGAAAATTAACAAGTATTTCCTATCCCAATTTCTCCCTGACTGTAATGAGAATTCCCTGACTTTTCCAGATTACCAAAATTCCCTGACAATTCCAGGTTTTCCCAGACGATCGCCACCCTGGGGTATAGCTCGCCCCATACTAAGCCACTGACAGGCGAAATTCACATATTCAGGGTAGGGGGGCCAGTTCCTTTT
Source organism: Platycnemis pennipes (assembly GCA_933228895.1). Lineage (NCBI taxonomy): Eukaryota > Metazoa > Arthropoda > Insecta > Odonata > Platycnemididae > Platycnemis > Platycnemis pennipes. The sequence continues at coordinate 60,921,503 of OW121854.1, forward strand.
CCTGTGCCACCTGCTATTTCCTACTAAGCTCTTGCACGCTGAAAATTGATGTGCGAGAATTTTAGGAGAGGTGTCCAGAAAGACTTCTGCCTGGGATTAGAACCCAGGACCCTCTGGTCATTAGCTTACCACTCTACCCACTAGGCCACCATGACTCCTATTAAATTAATAAACAATCAAAAACCTAAAATTTATTCAGTACCTAATGCGTTAACATGAACTTATTCCATTGTGGGTTGCTGCCATAAATCTAATCCCTTAATGCTTTCAAGTTCTTTTTTATGAACATAACAAAATTTTTATGCAGTCAGGTGATTCCAATTTTGGAATAGCTGGGGATTCTATTTTCATTATTATAGAATATTAATGTTGTTATGCCTTATTAATCTAATCTTTAAAATAAATTTATAGGCTTTATACTCATAAGGAGAGGTTAACTTGGGTCACAAAACGAGATGAACATTTTTCCATGCCATTACAAGCAAAATAAAGGGATACATGTTTTTACTTTTTTTACAGTGAGCGGCCCTGGTTAGCCAGAAAAAGTAGAATGTCACACAGGTAATCTGCATTAGCTAGACTTAAGTAAGTGGACAAGGCTAGGGTACTGCAGGCCACGAAGTTCAATCCTTAATGCAGTTTAAATTTATTTCTTTCAGTCATTTTATCATAAATTTTATTATCTTCAATTTCCAATCCTTGCATGTGAATATGCATGGGAGAGTGGGGCAAAACCGACCAGCTAAGAGTTAAACATTGAAAAAGCTATATGTTGGTGCCTCTTTATAAAACTCCTTTATAATGTGTCCTTCTATATTAAAGAAGAAATGTACTTAGTATAAAAATCATACTTAATCTACGTGTCACTATTAGTTATAATATTTCCTAGACAGATAATGTATCCTAAATTTAAAACAGAATAAAGTCCACTCTATATCATTTGAAAATTCATAAACATTTACTTCACATAGATACCAGAAAGAAACTTATTTCCACATTGATTTTTCCTCAACTGGATTACTGCTGCTTAGTTTATTATGACATTACTGAAGAGCTAAACTTAAAACTCCAATGGCTAATGAACTCATGTGCCAGATTCATTTATAACAAAAGAAAAGCTGAACACATCAGTCCCTACCTACGAGAACTTGGGTGGCTATCAGTCACTCCCAGGAGAAAATATTTCCTGGGATTGTTTATTTTTTAGATTATTCTGTAACCATAAGCCAGCCTACCTGCTTGATATGATTCCTAAAAGACAAACAACTGTGTTCCTTAAAAATTAGACAAGTTTATTTTTACTACTCACCACACAAGAGCAATGTATATGAAAAATCTTTCGTTGTTAATGCTATAAAATTATGGAATTCCCTACCCAAGAGCCTAACCTGTACGCAATCCATACTTTCTTTTAAAGAAAAATACTGGGAATATCTGTCTAAAATTTTGTATAATTAAGTCTTTCCCACCTTCGTATATACTTGTAAAATATAATATGTAATGTAGAACATTTTCACTTATATATATATATAGGTATATATATAATACTTTATGTAATCGCTATTTGTCTTCTGGAGTACAAGTTTAATTTGTATTGTTTTTCTAAGGTGGCATTGCCACAGAAAATATATGTATTATTATTACTCAGCACTAGAGGCCTGCAAACGGGTGCCAAATCCGGGCGAACCTTGCCCGCCCATGCCGGGCACCCTACCCATGTGACGTAGAACCCCGACCGTGCCCGTTCCACCCTGGGTGCATGCATCCTAGGCGGGTGCCGGGGTTGCTCGTCCAAACTGAGGGGAGGGGTAATAAAAGAGTGAGCGAAGAATATTGCAAACGGCAAAGACCCATGAGAAAGATACGTGGCGGTGGCGATCTTAGGGCAGCCACCCGGCCCCAAGGCAGTTGCCCGCTCAGCAGATGGGTGACCGCCTCTACTCGACAAGTTCTACATTAGGTCACATTTGTGACACTTCGGAAAAGTCCGTCAAATATCTTCGGGTTGTGCCTCTCTTTATCTCTCACACACAGGCAGGCAACCCTCGCCCATGTGAAGGCCCCTACTTGGCATGTTTATATTTACAAATTTTTTTTCCCTGATGACTGTAAAATCATGGTTTTGCCCCATGGGTGGGATCAAGTCAACAGCCATATAAATACGGTATTAAAAATGTATTGTGACAATGTTTTTGAAAATTAAATAAATAACACAATACTTGGGTGAATTATGAATATTAGCTCATAAATAAAAACTTATGTGGTTTCGGAAAGGAAAAACATTTTTTTAAGTCAGAAAATTAACCACACCAAACTGAAATCAAAATGTTGCAGTTGTCTGATGAAATGAACTTTTATTACGAACCATATTAAGAAAAAGGTTGGGCACAAGAAACTTAAGCATATAGTTCTTAAATACCATTTTGTTAAATATCTTGTCACCAATGGAACCCTGGAAGTGACCTACATTCCCACAGAGGATCAAAAGGCAGATATCCTGACCAAATGGTTGCCGAGACCACAGTTTGTGACACTGCGGGGATTATTGGGAATTGCGAGTTCTGAGTTGTAAAAATAAAAAAAACCCTTGAGGCAGAGAATTGAAATATACAGATTGTATCTAAATTTACTTAAGTTGAACTATGAGTGCTAAGGAAACATTTATTTTGGTTTATTGTTTTTCTCCACGCAATGATTCTTACATCAAAACACCTCATTTACAACTAGAATTCAGCCTCTTCCAACAGTGTGAAAGGGAAGTTGAAATTCATGCATGTGTTTAAATGAAAATGTCAGTGTTTATTTTAACAAATTTGTAAATAGACCGACTCGGACATATTGTGCAAAGCTGAATTTAGTAAACTAAGTTTTAAGAAGCATTGGAACCTATGAGCATTTTATGCAAAGATTTCTTTTAAGTTCATTACCGATTGCTTTCATGTAAAATTTATGTACGCTTGTATCATTTTACTCAGTTTTGATTGTTCATTTCGTTTGTGTGGTTATACTTTACCAAGGGAAATTGTTAAGAATGCTAGCGGTAAAGATAACAATGCTCATTTATTTACTTAAATTGCTTTGTCAGATGCCCTATGTTGTGTTTCAACGTTTTCTTTCGCCATAGCGACCCCTACTTATGAGAATACAACATGGGATGAATTCAGATTGCGAGTACCAATAATCCTGGTAAACTTTTTAACTATAATCCTGGGCAATTCTAGCGTTAAATCTTTTGAAATTACACGGAGACAAAAGTAAATAAAATCCCTAAAAAGTGTTTAAGGATAAACATGATATAATGAGCTAACATTTGAAATACCTGTATTTCCACATATAAATTGCAGCCAACGTTGAAAAACAGGCCAAACTAGCAGTTTTGTTATACACTATTATTCTTAAGATTTTTTTCACCACTTCCATAATGGTAGACCGAGAGGAGCCCCCAATATTAGACCCAATAGGACCCCCAGCGGTAGCCCCTATGGACTTCCATGAAAACTGGTTCCTATGGTTAATGGTTGGAAAAAATAAGAATAAATTAAACTTAAGACAAACTATCAAAATTATTACGTTTACTTCTGACTTTTGGTGTTAAATACGTGCCTCGCGTGAGTGATAGCAACTGCTGGATGAAATGACATTAGCAATACAAAATATATTCCTTCAGCTCACTGCCAGCCGAGGAACTTGCCAAGTTACAAAGCCTCTGACTCATAAATAAGGACTTGAGAAGCTTCTGCAGATCTTGGGCGAGCATCGACCAATCTAGAGTGCGTTAAATATTGGGAAAATATAGCTCGCACACCCCCTAGTTTATTACGCAAAACTGAAAACAGAATGACTGAGAACATATGCTCAGTGAAAGCAGATCAATTCGCCCATGTTTGCCGACAAATGTTTTTTTGACACTTGACAAATTTAGTTATGCTGGTTATGCCGTGTTGCCAGCTTTTTACTCAGTAATCGATTACTCGTGATCGAATGTAGTGATGAGCGATATGGAAACTGTGCTGTGATATCGGTGATATGTCACAGATAAGACCACACACACACACAACCTTTGTCCCGGTGAAAGCTGCGAATTGTGATTAGGAGGTTAGGAGTAATCTGTGGCGTTGCTGCTGACAACTGCCGCATCCAATGTAGTTCATTAATCGATTAGACCGATTAATCGGAGGCCGAGTAATCGATGAACTATGCACTCAATCTCGAATTTAAAATTTTGAATGTTTACCTGTATAATGTATTCTTCACCTTTGATAGATTTTCGTCTGGTCACTGGTATGGTGAATATTAGCTTGAATTATTTGCAGCGTTTGGAATAAACGCGTACACTTTAAATATCATTATGTTCGATAAAGAATTAGAGTTCAGGATTCAGTCCGCTTTTAATGTACCTGAAATAGGTAAAGACTTGCATTTTATTAATCCAAGAAGCAGTATCAACTGGATCAAAGTCGGTAATTATCGCACAATAACTGAAACAAATGCTATTGGCATATGTCCTGCCAATCTGCGTTTATTTATTAAGTAATCATATTCTCAGTTATAAAGGAGAGTTTTACGGGGTGATTACTTTGTTCATTACCATTCCAGTATCAGCAGATACCACCAAGATAATCAACGAAAGGGATTTCGGGAGTCTTAAAGAAAATGTATTGAATGTAGTGAATTACGATTTAGAAACTGCCGTGGCGTCAAAGGTTTTAGATCCTGGATTTGTGAAGCTTTTCCGACTCGCCCAGTTAACAATTGAATATTTGCTACATGTCCAACATTATTTACAGAAAAGATCCAAACAACTTTCTGAAGAAAATATAATGATGAAACAAGTTAGTATATTATTTGGGTATCGATTCCTTGAATTTCTTTTTCATCAATGGAAATTTTCAATTTAGCGATTGGAGAAGGGTGGAAAGGAAACTATCGGTGATATAAATGGCCAACACAGCACAACATTCTCTGTACCAGATGCCAGGAAAGAGTCTCACCTTGTTTTGTTGGGTAATGACACCAGTAGCACTTTCAGGGTAAGAACTTCTAATGGTATGCCCTTGAAGGCCTGTGTCCTTGTCAATTGGCCAAATATACTCGCGTGCTGCTCACATATGCCCAGACTGTGTCACCAATTTGCAATGATTTATGCACTTGCACCCGAAATCTAACCATCATTTTTTCAGTACCAATGACCTAAGTAATTACCCTATTCAATCTCATTTATTCTCATTTACTTTCAGTGCATGCTGTGTGGGAAAATATTTCTCAATGGATGTTACCTCTATGCTCATCATCAAAGAAGGCATTTCCAAAGTGGCCATCCATCATTAGTTGAAATTCCTTCCACGGCTGCCCATCACTTCTCTTCAAAGTTACATGAAAAAAGTAATAGGGTATCGGATGGAGAAACTGAAAAGATTTGGAAAGAATTGGAATGGTTAAGGAAGAAAGTGTATGAGTCAATGAACCCTGGAAAGGTTAGTCAATGACATGTAAATCACAACATATCAGGCCAGGACCATTCACTTCATGGCCTTCCAAAAATGGTGCTGACATTGCTTCAGTCATGCAGATTTTTTAAAATTTCAAGCCAAGGTTTCGTTATAATAAAATAAATTTTGAACCCTGTGTGTCATCGCTGATTTTTTAATGGACTGGCATAATTAAGTAGGTAGTTATTGTTGAATGTGCAGCTGATATCTTTCATTGATTAATATTTATGTGAACAATGAAATACTTATACAAGTTGAAGGAATGCAAACTGGCCACAAGAGCCTTAATAGAGTTAATCGCTGAAATTACTCAATAGTAGTATTTCCACAGAGAAAAAAATCATTTGCCTTGACTGGGACTCAAACCCAGATCTCGAACTGTAGGCTATACTGTTGAAAATTTCAACAGTAATTTGGGCCAACAGATATATCCAATAGTTACTGTGTAAATATTCAACAGTAAATGTTGAAATCTAACAGTTCTTTCACAAAGGGTCGAGTAGGTACATCTTGTTCCGTTTCGGCCTCGTAAATTCCAGAGTGATAAATGATGCCTCAGTAGCTTAATTGGTTAAAGTATCTGGTTGGAAATCAGGGGATCCGAGTTTGAGTCCCAGTCAAGGCGAATGATTTTTTTCTCTGAGGAACTTCTGCTATTGTGAAATACATTAAATCAAATCTTGCAGCCCTCCTGGTTTTCCTTTCTACAGCATTTCCTTGGCTTGCTTCTTCTACCTACCTAGAAGCCCATAATTCTAATCCATCTTTCTCATATTTCTGGCATATCACGTTTTTTGGTGGCCTTCAGACTTCAATTTTCCCTAAACACTTATTCCATTGCCCTTGCTGATTCCTCCTGATTTCATCCAGCAGCTTCCTTTCATCCCCCAAGTGTGTGTCAAATACAGGTGTGTAATCCTTTATCTGAAACCTGTGGGGACAGTTGTGTTTCATAATTCAGACCAGAGATGACTAGTGTAGAGCCTAGTGTACCCTAAAATCAATAATTAATACTGTAGAAGAAACATGTGAATACCCCCACTAACAAGGGGAGGCTACGTACCTTGACCTCACAATTTGAGGTCAACCTCACAAATTACAATGGCATAAATTTTATTTGGTGCAGGAGGTAAACAGCAATGGTAATTTCATAACAGCTCCGGCCAACTTGCTATTGTTTAATTCTTTTCATATTTGCTTTTAGACACTTAGTTGGAGCTAGGATGCAGCCAGGTGATAAATGATACAACAGCAGGTTCATTGAACATGTCTATATTCTCATTAGGAGAGTCATACCTCCAGAAGTTACAGTCCCGGAAGTTACTGTCGTGGGAGGAGGGGACAGCGGAACAAAACAGTTGAAGGGTGGTTAGCCCAAATGAATATGGTGGCTACTTCAAAATACAACACACCCTCTCCCTGCCAAAAAAAGCTTTACATGCAGAAAAAAAAGAATTCTGACATTTCAAACAATCAAAATTACACAGAGATAGATATGCTCTTAAGGTAACAATAAAATAACTCAAGATACCACTTTGTGGCTAACAAAAGATTTACTTGTTTAACTGAAATTCAAAAAATCTCTTTGGTAAAACATGTTGTCTCTGAGAACGTCGTAATTGTGGTGTCAGTGGTGGCTTTGGGGTCTGAGACGAAGGAATCGCTCTTTGATGCACTGTGGGAGTACTCAGTGAGACAGTATCAGCCCTTCTCTTTCATCTTGTGTCACTGGTAGCACTCAGTAGGGACAGTATCAGCCCTTCTCTTTCATCTTGTGTCATTGGTAGCACTCATGCAGGGGCAGGTGCCTCTAACACCATTGGAGGTGACGACACTGGTGGTGGGGAAGGCACACCTGAGCCAAACACTGGCGACTGCTTCACCATCACAAGGGGTGTTGGCTTCTGCACAGGGGGTGGTAGCACTAATTAACTGTCGTGCATTGCACAACGGTTACCCTCTGGAGTGCGAGTCTGCACCTCCTGGATAGCACTTAGCTGCAATTGATTTATGTGACATCAATACAATTTCCTCCTCTCCCACCAAGCAAAGATACACTGTTGGTCCTAAGACCTTGACAACTTTCCCAAAAACCATGGGACTTTTTGGTGTCAATCTTATTTTAACTGGATCATTAATTACAAATTGCATTTTTGGGCGTACAACTTGGTAATCACTCTCTTTTGGAGGTTTAATATTGTCATTAGAGTTCTGGGCTTAATATTTAAAAGTATTTCTGCTGGGGAACATCCAGTTACAATGCTAGGCATTTGCTGATATGCACTAAGAAAATGAATGATTTTAAAGTTGGTACCCTCAAATCGAGCTGCTTGTTTACTAAGTAAATATTTCTTAGAAGTCCTCTTAACTGTTTGCACCAATCTTTCAGCTTGACCATTGCTCTGTGGGTGATAGGGAGCTATGCAGGTCAAAACAATATGATTATTGGCACAAAATTGCGAAAACTCAGCAGAATTAAATGACGGCCCATTGTCAGCCACAATTTCCTGAGGAATACCAAAACTGGCAAAACATGATCTTAATTTTGGAATTACATCTTTAGCTGTCGTTCCTGTTGGCATTTTCCACACCTCTATCCACTTAGAAGGACTATCATCTAGTAACAAAAACTTTTCTCTCTTAAAATCAAAAAAATAAATTTAATTGAATCCTAGGTTGACCTGTACATGGCCATGGCTCAGTAATATTACTAGCACTTCTGAAATTTACAACAGCACATGGATGGCAGTTTTTAATCTGTTCCTCAATGTCTCTCTCCATGTTTAACAACCACACTATCTCTAGCTAGCATCTTTGTTCTTACCATCCCAGTGTGGCCTTCGTGCAAAATTTTTAAATCCTTCTTTTGTAAAAGAACTGGAATTACTACTCTGTCATTAAACATAATCCCATTTTTGTGCCCCTGAAGTGCCCCCCTTCCCAAGGAATCTGTGCACGGGGTGCAACACGTTCAAATATTGTTTTGTGGTCAAAACTTGATTCATGATAAAGGACCCCACTATCCAGTGTCTTGTCCTCCCTCTCCTCAGGCGTAGCCTGTTGAAGTGGAGCAGGAGGAAGATAACATGTGACTACGCTGCATTATTATATGATTCTTTCGATGTTTATTTTCTGCGCACATCCCTTGACCTTGAATCCCAGCTGGTTCAGCCTCCGAAGTGATGTATGATACTCGAAGACCATGGGACTCTTAGCTCTTTTTGTGAGAGTGAAAGGAGTGATCCCCTCAGTGATGTAAGACTTCCGATTCCGTCTTCATTCGTGGCCGGAACTGGAGCTGTAATGATCTGACGAAAATTGCCTTGCTTGATGAGAAGCAGAGGAAGAATGATACGCAAAAATTATCAACAATTTTTTGCTATATCAAATCTTTAAATGATGCCTGCAATTTAGTGGATGAAGAGCAGGTGACCTTATTTGAATAGAGCCACATCTGAAGCTTTCGCAGAGTTAAGAGAAAAACGTAAATTATGAATTTTTGTTACCATCATTAGTAGCTAAAGAAGCATTTAGGAAATTATCAAGACTTAACCATTGAAGTGCGTGGTTTGTACAATCTACTTTTGGAAGGATGTAAACATAAAGACACCTTTTTAAGTTCTTCTTTCAGAGATTTCATCTCGGAAATAACCAAGCAAAGATGGTTACGGTTGTTATTTCTTGATATTAACGGGCATATCATTATTAGCACAAAATACATGATTGACATAGCATCCTTGAAAAAATCTTTTCACTGTTTTATCTTCATTTAGGTCTAATCTCTAATACCAGATGCGGAGCGTATGGTTTTCTTTTAGCAGCTATGTATTCCTCTAAATTCTATATCCAGAGCAGCATCTAGTTGCAAATGATCCCGCAAATCTCACACTTCCATGTGTTTTTGTTGTGTATGCCTCAATACACAGTAAAGAAAGTGAGTTTAACCTTCGTTCATAAGTACCTACTAGTTCGTAGGTAATTCTTAACTCTGTTAAGGCAGGAAAAACTATGTTCTCCAGCGCAATTTGTAGCAGGTATGCACAAACTTATCCTTAAAGTGATGTCCAAATGTGGGTACACATCTTCAAGGGAGTTAAATCTTAGAAATTTCAAATTTTCTTACAACGATTTTCCAGGTGGTTGATCAATTTCCACAGCACTGTGCTTTTGGAAGTGGATGAACTCTTCAGTAAAATCAGAATCCAAATCATTTGTATAGATGTTGTAAAGATTGGTCGCCTTCTTTCTCAGTTTCTCTTCCATGTCTCTCTGATCAGTCTTGTTATCACATGACTGAGTTAAGATGGAAAATTTATCTTGAAACACGTTATAGGCCAAGTTTGTTTTCTTAAATTCACAAACGAAAGAGTCTATAACTGGTAAAAATGTATTTGTTTTAAGATCATTCCTGCCGGTAAAGTTTACTTCACCACTTCGGTCTTCGTCAGCCCAAACTTTTCTTTTTAGTTGTCTTTTTCATAAGGTACGTTTGGTTATATCCATAGCCAATTTCTCGAAGTAATCAAAATGGTTTCTCTGTTCCATGAAAAATTTTTCAAGAGAACCATACAAATCTGTCACCGATAAAAGATCTACAGTTTCACTCTGCATGGCTTCGCTAACTTTATGAATTCTATGAAGTACGGGGCTCCAGAAACATACCATAAAAGCGATTTCAAACCTTTCTAATCTTTGAAGAATTCCTTGGGATTCACATCTAGTTGTTGCTTTTTCTGTAAACTTGGCACTCTCGTAAACTATGGCACGCATCATCTCTAGCTGACCATCGAGTAGGACACACTTTTTTTATTGTCTTCTTCTGATACGATGTATCTATAACGCTTGTTAAACATTCCCGTCACTTTGTAGAGCACGTAAAATACATATATTTCCTGAAGCAACATGAAAAATTTCCACGCTTCTCCACAAGATTCTGCAGCAGACGATCCAACAAGGTTTAGGGAATGTGCCGTACATGGGATGAATAAAGCTAAAGGAGCTTTTTCCTTTATTTTTGCTTGCAGACCATTGTAAACATTGGCCATATTTGAAGCGTTATCAAACGATTGTCCTCTGCAATCATCAATGTTTATTTTCCGATTTTCGAACTCATTCATCACACTCTTGAACATTTCTTCTGATTTATGACCCACTGATGGAATGAAAGTAAGAAATCTTTCACACGGCGCACTGTCATTTGTAACGTATCTAACAGCAAGGACTAACTGGTCTACATGTGACATGTCTGGGGTCGAGTCTGTGATGAGAGCAAAGTATTTAGATTGTTTCAACTCTTCACAAATTACTTGCCTAACATTTTGAGCCATTAACTCAATTAACTCTTCGCAAGTCTTGGAAGAGAGATAATTTGTATTGCCACTACCACAATTACCGTATTTTTCGGTGTGAGTTGCTAAGAATTGATCAAACTCGGATATCAGCTCTAAAGGCATTAAAAAATTTCCATTCCTATTAGAACCAATTACCTCATTGTCACCTCTCAAAGCGAGACCTCTTGATGCCAGGGCCTTAACGGCCGCTACAAATCTTGTTAAAACATTTCTCCAATAGTGTGTTTCTTTGTCTAGTTGTTGTGTAAGCAATCTGTCAACACGGTTAAGAGAAATTCCTCTTGATTTTAGAGTATTTATGTATTGCAGATTTGTGTATTGATGAATTTTCCTGGTGACATGCCCGATATTCTCCATTTTTCCAGTCTTTGAAACCATCTTTATCGTCAAATTGTGATCTTTCTTTGCTGTCAAACGCTAAACAAGGTCCACAAAAAACTGATCCCTTACTTTTGGAGAAAATCATCCATTTCCTTTCATGAACTTCTCCATTTTTTAACATATGTTAAAAGAGAGATAGTCAAATATCTCTTTTGATCTTTGTACTCTCTTATGCTGTTAGTGAAATCTAAATCTATGTTGTGGTCAAAGCCATTTTTTGCTATTAAATCTCTAGTAACATTGTTTAAGATCCACGAATCTGGATCCTTACCTAATTTGTTAACTAATGTTTGCGAACTTACTTCTATTGCAGTAGGTTCTGGTAACACAGCTGTTTTGGAACAACTTGGTCCAGTGAAAGCATAGTCATCCCCTACAGAATCATCACAAACATCAGCACTGCCACTAGCACTTTATGATTTCCCTTCTTTTTCATTGTCATTCTTTTCCTCCACTGGCGAAACATTAGTTTTAAAAAGCAAATCTAGTTTTTTTGTTTGTTTCAGAACACGTTCTTGTTCTTGAAGTTTCAATTTTGATCGTTTTTTGTACTCAGCACCTCTGAGTCTCTTTCTATTGTTACTCATAGTAGTATACTTTTATGAACTGTATCTTCTTTAATTGAATAATTTAAGCCAGTAGTCACGACACAATCATAACTACACAGGAGCAGCAGACCACAAAAACATTACCGTTGTTCATCACCGATTGACACACTATTTTACCGAAACGTAAACAAGAGAGGTTAGGAAGGTTCGTTGTAACAGCGTAGTGACACTGACTGGGCTTACAGTGTTGTCAGATTGAATCACGCTGCTTGCGCCTTGCAGTGTTGTCAAACCAAATTTACACTACATGTTGTCAAACCAAAATTACACTACATGAAAAATGTGCCACAACATTATGTTGAGTAAATTCGTACTATGCTATGAAAAGAATAAACATATTTCCTTTCCGTAAATGAATACGCTACATATCAAAGATACATCTAAAGAAGTTTCTGTTATTAAAATAATCGAAATGTATATTTTCAATTTTTTAGTAGATTGCCAAAGTGCCGCCCCTTCAATTTTGCCGCTCTAGGCTGCAGCCTTTTCAGCCTATTTATAAATCTGGCCCTGAATACTAGCTTAAAAATATGAATGCATCGCCCATGCATACGTTACGAGTTTTTCAGTAGAGATAGAGGTAATATAAAAAATGTTCTAATAAAGCTTCATAGGCGTAGTCCAAACTGCACGAAAATTTTGCAATGATGCTTGATAGCCTCTGACTCATTGGAAAAAGGAACAAATTAGCTGTGTTTAACTTAATGAACCGTGTTGACTTGAATACACATTTATGGATACATTCATGAATTATAACTTCATAAATCATTCAAGTACGTTGCGGGAGTGCATATATTTCAGGACCAAAAGAATAGCTTCATCTTGATATTGGTGAAGGATACTCGCTCATACGATATTTGATATTATGAAGTGTCAATTTTTCCAATCCCATAGACTTCGTAATATCGAGTTTCTATTCTAATATGTATAATTCCATATCTTGAACTTGTATTTATCATGTCATATAATTTTGGTGCTTCGCATTTTTTCATTGGAGTGATCATTATGTAGAACCCTTTGTACTAAACTTAAACAGTTAATAACAGAAAGCAACATAATACTAGTGTTCCTCTGCATTATTGTTTTTATTTGAGTACTTGGCAATTGTTAAGTTAATTTTTAAAATTTCCAACAACATTTACAAATTCATTCTGATCACTTATTTTTTGGTTGAAAAGTATTGGGCACTGCCATTGGTGGATAATGACTTTTTTGTTTTGCCAAACTTATTCAAATATCCATTAAAAATTTCCAGTCTGTGTAACCTCTTTAACGTGACCCTCTCTCTCTATATGGAAGTGCCAAAATTTCGGTCCCTTCAATTTTGAGGTTTTACTGTAGAATAAGTATTTCCAAATGGAATAATTACACTAATTTCAATTTTATGCTTTCTGCACCAGTGAAAACTACTAAACTTGGAAAGTGATGAAAATAATGTCAAATTTTTAAATAAAACTGAAGTTTTTCCCATACAACAGTACAATTAGTCCATATATCCATTAATTTCCACTGATTCTGAAAATACACTACAAACACCTAAAACAAATGCTGAGATGGAAAATTGATGTAAACATATGCCATTCGTGTCACATAAACCAGGAATTATTTCGAGGAACATATTGGCGTAATTTTATCTTAACCCTTAAGCGGGCGTGCCTCATAGCGTAACACTAGCGGGCGCATGGCGCACTGAGTGCGCCATTAGCTTGATTGTCTAATACTTGCTTTTCACTTGTGCTGTTAGTCTTCATTACCTTTTTTGATTCATTGTTTTGGAATTAATTAATTCATTAATAAATTAATATCAACTTTTATTGATAAAAATCGTTTGTACAATTATTTTTTAATGATAACCATTTGCGGTGAGAAAAATATAATATCATGCATCACTCTACATTATTTTCATTGCGGCATGAATTACAATGCATTGATGTCTTAGAATGTAATTTACACACATAAGCTTTACAAATATCACACCTTATGGTAGTATTTACATTTTTCCCGCGACCACAGGTTACACATCTTCTGCGTTTTTTGATTGATAATTCAATTTCCTCGCCATTTTTTGGCAGTTGGTAACTCGAAAGAAAACATGTTGCATCCCTCGGTAGACTTTTTATTTTAGAACGCTCAACCAAGTGATCTTTCATTAAGCTCAAAGACAAACGCTTTAAAAAAACTTGTCTTTCAGTTTTTGGATTTCCATCATTTGCAAAGTAGAGCACTTGTGCATTTATTCCGGCAATATTCAAGAGAGCATAAAATAGAGCCAACGCCACCTTCTGGTCCTGCGGGAAACAGAATATGTTCCGCACATTTGGTCTACTGTATCCACTCCACCTTTAGTACTGTTATAATCCATGATAATATATGGTTTCCCTGTGCTATGATCTATTTCTCCTGTATCGTGCATTGTTGACAAGAGAATGACGTATTTGTTTTTTGCTGGCGTGTAAGACACCAAAGTTACATTTTTCTGAAATCCAAATATAGAGGTCCCAATCGGATGGTCTTTTCTTGGCAAAAATTCAGCAGGTATTTCTCTCTTATTTTTGCGCATGGTGCCAATTACAGTTATTTTGTCATCCAGCAAAGATAGAGCAAGAGGATAACTGGTGTACCAATTGTCTATGGTAAGATTACAATTTTTACCCTTTATATGGCTAACTAATCTTTTCACAATATCCCCAGGGGAATTGGACACTGAATATGGCCCATCCATTTGTTTTCTGCAATAACATTCTATATTGCTGGTAAAAAAACGTTTTGGCATCACCTAATGCAAAGATTTTTAGCCCATACTTAGCCGGTTTGCTGGGAATTGAATAAAACCACCTTCCCCGAAACGGCTCTAACTTTTCATCTACCGTAACAAACTCACTGAGATTATATTTATTCATGCAGTTCGCTACATATAAATCCAAAATTTCCCTAATAGCAGCCAATTTATCTGTTCTTTTTCGCTCTCCACGTGTAGATGAGTCATCAAAACACAAGCACCGCAAAAGAAAGAGAAATCATTTGTAGCTCATGCATGATCTTAAGATTTCTATGCCAGTCCCATCATTACTCCAAAGTTCCTTTACATTGGTGTGACCAGTTTTTTTGACTCCTAAAAGATAAAGGAGGCCAAACGAAGCTAGTATTTCACTCCTACATGTTTCCCGTGAATCTCTAACCCTGCTGTATTGAATATTGTCTCATTTTCAATGAATGTATTCGTTTGTGTGCCTCAGAATAATGTCAACCATGGATACATCAATCACGCAATGAAAAGCTGAAATCTCATCTCTGATACCTCGTGCATGGAACTTAGGCCCAGGTAGGACTTTCACAATGTTTTTGCTCTTGGTTTTTGACTTTTTCTGCTGTGGGGTTTTATGCCATACACAAAAATTGTCTTTTGCGATAAAGATATCGTTTCTGCTATTGACACTCCATTCATCTTCATCCTCGTGGTCAAGCTCCTGCTCAGAAACCAAATCATGTTCCGAATGAACAATATCTTCATCCTCAGATGCAGATTCGCTAAGCTGATCAATGGAGCTATCCTAACTCTCAACCTCGTGCAAGACTTTTAGAATGTCAATGTCTCTGGTGAATTTTGCCCTGGGGAAAGTAAAATACCTTCTTACTTCAAGCTATCGGAGACTAAATCATTTAAAAATTTTGGGCGTGCACCTAATTTTTAAAAAATATTTTCAATAAGCATATGGAATAGGGTATCACTTACATCTTGCTGGATTAGAAAGCTGCAGGTCGGGATGAGGATCTTTGAGATTATTATTCTCAGCTAAGACGGGGACATGGCATTCTCCTGAGCATTTAATTTTCAAAGAATAGAGCTAGTTCATCTGCAAATATTGGAACAAAGTAATTACTTCCGATGCAGAAGGAAATTTACGTGTCTGTCCTATATGAGACGGAAACGGATATTTTTCGAAAATTGATGACAAACTTACATGAGACAGGATTCGGAGAGATAGTAGAATGATGCCTGGAACGAAGAGGTTCTTGCTTTTCGGTCCAATACACTGAACACAGAGCTCACACTCGGACTGAAAGCGTTTGAGGTTGGAACCACACTGAGGCTATGAGACGGCCGCACACGGTTATCGGATGGTTACAATGTGGATATAGACCATGTAGCACAATGTCGGCGATATAGAAAACTATATCATTCAATGCGTGTTTGCTATTTAGACTAATTTGTACCAAAGGATGACAGAAAACCTCAAACGCGCTTGCAGAAACCCAATACGCTTGAGTTGCTTGAAAATTCGAAATAAACACAAATTAGTATTATGTTTCAGCAGAGTTAAATATAGGATATATAGAAAAATAGGAAGCAGTTGAAACATATTCTACAAGAAAAAGGAGAATATGAAACATAAGCAGGTAAAAGTTTGCTACAAAAGTATAATTCTCAGTCCTAAGGCTATAAATAAATTGGCACACTAGAGGGCGCGCGGCGCACTTTGTGCGCCATGGGTGGACTCCCCCCCGTATAATTCTTTCCACAAGAATATAAGCGGCTGTAAAGTTATAAAATCAGCACTAATCAATGAACTATGAATGAATGCAGGAATACGTAGCCATTTATTGATTTTAATACCAAAACTCTTCAATCGTCGCAAGAATTACATTCACTGGCGCACTGAGTGCGTTAAGTGCACTTAGAGTGCGCTTAAGGGTTAAATGAAAAGCATGAAAAGTTATGCTTTTAATTTTTGATTATCCGTTTGTGTGTTCTTATGCTAGGGTTCTCTGTGGGAGGACCCAGCCTAGGGTATAACCACCAAAAAGGTTTCTTGTCCAGCTGTAAAAGGATGACTACCTGTTCGGCATTTTACACTTTCCTAGTTAAATTCTCATAGCTGGTCCACATCACACACTTGTCTTACATATCTCTGGAAATGAAAGTTGGAAGGTACTCACAAAAATTTATTCTCATAATTTCCTATATTTTTTTCTGACTTTTCACACAAAAATTGCATTTTATTCATTTCTGAAGGACTTACCGCAAATATCTCGCTAAAATTTCTTCTAGGGAACTATATTCTATGAAGGGAGTTGGTATTGTGAAAAATGGAAGAATGCTATGCTTAGAGGCAACAATTCAACTCCTTCATCATAGGGGGCTTGGTTGCTAATAAAATGGAATCCTTAAAATATTTTTGAAAGCCACCCAAATTTTTACTTTTAATTGGTATAAGCCTGCTAATACCAATGAAAAATTCCATCAAAGTACATAATTGTGGACAATCTTATTTCTTTGTCCCTGCAAAATAATTTCTGAGAAGGAACAAGAGTAGAATGATTTTTTATTGGAATAAGATATTTTGCATGGTCTGTTTTTGTTAACCTGCAGTGTCAAGGTCTAAATTCCTTACACATTCGTGACTTTTTATACCTTTCTGCATTGCAAACAGAAGTGATTTTTTTAAAAACTTCTTACCACTGCCAGTAATAATAATAAATAGGTATTTTTACATTTTCTCATTCAGGATGGATCTTTAGTGGAAAATATTTCTTGAAATTAATAGTTTCAATTGAAAGAGTTGGGCATGCTATGTGTGCTATTGTTCTATGAATTTTACTGCCAAAATAAGAATATTTCTTTGCAAAAATAACTGATTTTTAAAATTCTGATTGTATGTGATATCAAGGATAAAGTTGGGTTTTTAAAGTATGTTTTCATTGAACTCATTTCCATTTTCTGTTGTACTTATTGGCCTTTCTCATTTCCAGTCACTTTATCAAGATGTATCTCAGCCTGAAATATCTATAAAATCAAACCAAAGTCTACAGTGGGCCAGGAGTGACCACCTTTGTCCAGAGAAAAGAAATGGTGTAGTACCAGTGGTATGCAATCACCCTCTTTAAATTTAATTTTTTAAAGGGCCTCCAAATTTTGAGCAATATTTAAGTTTTGGCCATTATCATACTGTG
Source organism: Platycnemis pennipes (assembly GCA_933228895.1). NCBI lineage: Eukaryota > Metazoa > Arthropoda > Insecta > Odonata > Platycnemididae > Platycnemis > Platycnemis pennipes. Next base: position 60,939,284 of record OW121854.1, read on the forward strand.
ATCATGTTCAATATTGACCATTGGAAGCATGAGCTGATACCAGTGTTGAAATTACTGGTAGTGGGATTCCCTTTCCCTGTTTTCCTGCCTCTTTCCTAACTGGTCAATTTGTCTACTTCTCAGCTTGGTTTATCCATGAACACAAACCAAGCAGCTTAGACTGCTCTTGACTATAGGCTTGAGGAGGCAGTAGTGTAATTCATGTTGTGCTCTCTGTAGTCTTGTAGGTAAAGTTATCTGGATGTGGTAGCTGACAGGTTAGGTTATTAGTGTCATTTAGGGTCAGTGGTGGTTAGGATATAGTTATGATGAATTCTTTTGGAAGATAAGGAAGGGTGGTGAGGGGCCCAATGCTGACATTAGCACACTCCTAACGAAAGTAGCCATGGGTCCACAATGTAATCTCCCATTGACTGATGAAGTACTGACCATGAATTGTTTCTCACACAGTGTTTAATGGGATTCTGTTGAAAAATCTCTGTGATTTTCAGAATTCAAACCCTTGAGGTAAGAAGCTAGCTCCACACCAAACCAATCTCCCTCTGTAGTTTTGTAGCAAAATATGGGAAAAATAGCATCTTCCATAGTCTTCTCTAGCACAGTCCAAATAATAATTTATACATAATTCTCAGTAGTCACATAATGGTGCTGTTCACATGATTTATTACCATTAAGGTCAAGTTTCAGATGCTTTACAGACCACTCCTCCTACATTACATCTAGCTATTTGGTTATTCTGTTTCCTATTATGATCACTTATTATACATGTGGAGAAAGACTTTTTAAATCTATCTTTAAGGCAATCTATATCTTGAATCTCATTGATATTATCATTAATGATGCAAATGACATTAGTTCTGGGTTTGAAGTTTAGTTAAGGTGAAAGTTTTTTTTCTCTGTGGAAATTTTGCTATTTTGCATGGTGAATGTGTAGTGCTGTTGGTGGTTTGGGTTGATGTGGTGGTTAAAGTGCTGGCCCAACGATCTGGGTTTGAGTCTCAGGAGTTGCATAGGTTTTTAAAAGTACCTATGCCACTCTCTAATTGACAAAGGTGTGTAGCTCACATCAGTGTCAGTACTCCATGCAATGTATAGGATAAAAATAATATGTATTTATTAAACCCGAGACATATTTACATGCAGTAAAACTCCTTAGTTACACTTTTCTAGGGACAGCTAGAAAAAAGTGTAAATTGCGGGAAAATGAAAATTGCGGAGAGAGGACAATTTTCAGTTTTCATGCATACTTGAACAATATAGAGTTATGATTTTTTGACTTTTCCTTTCTTTTGACAGATGCCTATACTGGCTAGCATATTTCTGAAACACATTGCAATTTTTCATAATTGTATCTATTGTAGAGACCAGTAATCTTAGATGTTTCGTTATATCAGTGCCTGTTGCATCATGAAAATCCACAATTTTTGTTTACGCCTATATTGAAAATATTGGTAGTTGCTGTGACAGCTTCAGCATTGATTAGAAGATGACTTGAGGGTTTCCAGTTTTTTCCCTTGTTGGTTCATCCTTGGTTGCCCAACAGTTTCGCGGGCATTACAGACGTCTTCAGGTCCAAAATATAGGAAATTTAACATAGGAAATATATAGAACGGAGATGTAGGAAATTTGAAGGTACGTGATCTTTGGACCTAAAGATGGCGTCTGGATGCCGAAGTAACTGTCATCCAGAGGGATGAACCAACGCGGAAGAAACCTGAAAATCCTCAAATCATCTGAAAATATTGTAATTCACATTCATTTCCAATTTCCAAGTAAAATAAAATTTAGTTTCCGGTGTAATTAACGATAACAAAAACAACATATGAGAATATTAAGCTACCTTGCTGGTCGGCCAGTACAAACAGTTACCTATCGAACTTCAAAAATTTCTCAACAAAATATTTTTATTTATTCAATGCGGTTTTCACGCAATAAAACAAGTTTCAATAAGTTTTGTTTTGTAGTAACCTGTAGTAAAACTGTTAAATCAATGCAACATGATGGTTTGACGAATGATCCCCTGTTATCTTCCACCAGTTCCGTTCATGTATTTTTGACATTTCATAATTCCTGGGCAAAACTTGATTTTCATTCTTCACAATATGCACTTCGGTACAGTTTAAATATACTTCCACAGGTGTTCCTAAATTATAAATTGCATCCTATTATCCATTTCATTTCATCTCTAGTATTCATTTCATAGTACGAATCTTTTTCCGGAGAAAAGATCGCTAGTGTAAATATTTCATCTTTCCGTCACTATTGGCACTGTGTACTGCCCTACTACGCCGCTAAGTTCAAATTCTTCATTAAAACAGAGCATATTACTGCTCTCTTTTGTGGTTTTGAAGTGTTTATACACAAAAGGAGGTAAAAAAGTGATTTGTATAGACTGGTATTTATGGCTAAATGTCATAGAAGAGAATTTTGTTTTTTAATCGATCGCATTATAACCCACATCTAACGCAAACAGCGGAAAAACAGAAAAGCCGTGGTGTAAATTCAAGATTCTAGATATGTTAGAGATATAGGAAATTGGATTGGACCCGATAAAAACGTTGTAAATCTTGAGAAAACATAAATTCCTATAACGCAAATACAAGGTTTTACTGTATATACATTTTTACATAGACATATTTACATAGGACAAGTCAGAGGAATATACTTCCAAATAATGTTTCAAATAATGAGCAATTACAGGCTATCAAAATACTCCTGGAAAGAATAAAAACTGTTCTCAATTAGATACATATTATCAATGAAATCAAAGAGAAGTCTTCTGGAGTAAATATCCACAGAGGAAAAAATAGCATGCTGCGATTCGCCTCTGCATTCGCATGCACTCATAGCAAGGGCAGAGAAGGATCTGAATAAGACTCTGTAAAGGAAAATGACCAGATATCATCTGGAGATCAATAATAATAAAACTATGATATTGATGTGGGGCAAGAGAGAAGAGGCCAAAACCAACGTTAAACTATGGAAGCAAACACTGGAAGAGGTGAAAGAGTTCTGTTACCTGGGAAGCCGAGTAACCAATGATGGACGAAGCAAGAAAGAAATAGTTAGTAGAATAGCCCAGGTAAAGAGGGCATTCTATCAAAAAAAAACAATGTATGTACTTACATCTGGAAATACAAGCGTAGAAGTAAGGAAGCAATTCATCAGGACTTACATCTGGAGCATGTTTCTTTGGCAGTGAGGCATGGACGATGACAGCAGCGGAGAAGAAAAAGGTGGAAGCATTCGAAATGTGTTGTTACAGAAGAATGATGTTGATAAAATGGATCCACTGAATGACAAATGAAGTCCTAAGAAGAGTGGGAGAAAAGAGAAGTCTGCTGAAAACTCTAAGAAGAAGATGCGACAACGTAATTGGCAATATCTTAAGAGACGATGGCCTGATAAAGACAAACATTGAGGGAAAAGTGAACAGGAAGAATGACAAAGGAAGGCATCATATGAGATATATGGAACAGGTTGTGAAGGATATGAAAGAGAGGAATTATGTTAATATGAAAAGGCTGGCCAATAGAAGAATCGAGGAGGAGTCAAACCAATCCAAGGATTTTTGACCAATGATGATGATGAATAAGATATTTAAGTAGTTCCTATATAATTCTAAACAAGATAGATGTTAACATAAGAAATTTCCTTGATATAGTGGGGCAACTTGTTTTAAACATGGATGACCATGTTTTTACTCCCTTTGTTTTGGGCTTTTACCTGGGACCTCTCAAAATTCATACCTTCTTTTCTCCTAGTGTTATGTAGATGTATCACCACATTGATACTGAATTCAGTAACATTAGTTTTAATACAGTAGAAACTCGAAAATACGAACTTCGAAATTACGAAAATTTGATTTTACGAAGCAAAATCTTCGGTCCCGACCAAAAGGGTATCTAAGTGTATGTAACAGTACGCGATATTACAAACAACGAAGTTTTAAAATTACGAACCTCGGATCTTGGTCCCGACGTGAAAAAGTTACTCCTTTATACGAATAGTGATGGGTCACAGTAACGTTTTCCGGCGCTCCTTGTCAGAATTAAACGTCTAATTAATCATCGTCGCCGAATACATTATGCACTGAATGTATTACCTGAACGATATCTCATTTTTCAATGCTACAATAGTAAAGATGTGGTTTCGCTGGGGCATCCCGCAGCCGCGTGCGGCGTCCGCGTCCAGCAGCCGGAAGTCACTGTCGTACTCATCCAATCTATATCAAATGGGCTCGGTTTCACTGATACGTCTCGGCCGTCGTGTTCGACGGCTGATGCCCAACGTCTGCGTCTCGACTGTTTCGAGAGCAGTCAAGGCGCGGACGAATAGTCGGGCAGTCCCAATTTTCGGTGATTTTTCTGCTCTCCTCTCTCCACATTTTATATTACGTGTCCTTTCCAGCTCTTTTTTTGTAAAACTACTTGCAACATTGGTTGTCCTTTTCTTCGTCATCCAGCAAAACTAAATCGTTACCATCCATTTAAGCGTAAAATCAACTCACTCTCAAGAAAAAAAACCGATAATAAATTTGTAATTAAACTAAATACGCATTCTCCCACATCGCCCAGTCTCGGAAACAGGATGTAGACGCCTGAATGAAACCACCCGGCCGCGTCATCCAGCTGCGACGTCCAGACGCAGCGGTTGGACGTGGCCGCTGGACGCCCCAGTGAAACCAGACCTTCAGGACGACTTTGAATCGTAGCTCATAAAATATGGAACCAATCGGACAAAAAATGCGTTATGCTTTGTTGCCACGAGTCCACAGAGTTGCCAACGAGTAAAAAAATGTAAAGTAGTCGTGTACGGATATACTCGCCGGCGAGAGACTAATTGCTAGAGGCAAGAATTTATGGCAAATAAAACTCTCAAATTTCGTCATTAAAAATGACCCATTTCGGGATAAAAAATGGGAAATAGCCCTAAATTTCGGTGCATAAAAAATATTGATTCATCCGAGATTTCTCAAACGCCATTTGGTGATACATTGCATTACTATATTGATGACTGTTCTGGAGAAAAGGTATTTTTATTTTAATGTATTTGAGTGAGTTTAATTTAGTTTCGGTTTAATTTAGTAATTCGGCAGTTGCAGTACTTGCACATTAATACATTCTTCTGTTTATCAAAAACATAGAAACCTTCTCTACGAAACTGATTTTCGCGGTCAAACACAGTTACTGCTTTCGGCATTTTCCTTAGGGCAATTTACGCATCATAGAAATACTTCTGCTATCGATCTCTGATTAGCTATTAAATTAAGTCTCACGTAAATAACAAATAATATTGCATGCGGACAAACTGCAATAATCTCTAGAAAGCAAAAGTCTCAAGCCGAGTTCACATGGGGGCGGAATAGACGGAACAGGCAGAAAGCAGAAAAGCATCTAGCCAATCACAATCCGTTCCGTCTATTCCACTCCCATGTGAACCCGGCTTCCACGGGGACTACAATGTAATGTACTGACTACAATGTAATCACTAATTATTGAGGTTCCGTATTAAAAAAAGATCGACATTACTCAATATGAATTTATTCGTTGCTACTACACCGCAGCATGGACAAGGCTTGACTGGGGCTGACCCAAGCAAAAAGGCACCCAACAGGCATAAAAACAAAAGAGCAGTGAAATTCGTCTCGAAATACTCATCAAATCAGCTTCAGCAATACAAACTTTTCATTTTTTTTTTCTTTAACACTCCCCCTAAAAGTTTACATTGCTGCAACAAACAACAAACAAAATGAAATACATCAAATATCAATAAACATCTCTTTTGCTCAAATTGTCTCTTACTTCATCAATAGCAAAATAAAAATGAGAAACAGAAAGGAAAGCTTACAATCCAAGTAAATAACTCACTTTCAACTTCAAATTAAAGTTCACACATGCCCAATAAAGAACGCAAATTTTCAAACTGCACTCTAGGAACAGGCTTAGTAAAAACATCTGCAACTTGCCTTTTACTTGGAACATATTGAATTGTTAATTGTCCTTTTTGGAGTTGTTCACGAACAAAATGATATCGCACATCAATGTGCTTTGACCTTTTATGAAATTCAGGGTTTTTAGCAAGCTTAATAGAACTGTTATTGTCACAAAACAACACTGGGGGACATTTTAATGGGGAAATTTCATCAAAGAGTCTCTTCAACCAGACAGCATCCTTTGCGGCTTCACTAGCAGCAATGTACTCAGCCTCTGTGGTTGACAGCGACACACACTGTTGCCGCCTGCTGGCCCAGGTGATGGCACCACCACTATGCATAAACACAATGCCACTGACTGACCGCCGTGAATCAGGGTCGCTGGCATAATCAGCATCACTGTAACCAACTCGGGGTTATCAAGGAACTGGGATGCATAGTTCACCGAGAATGCTATATCTGGCCTAGTAGCGACAGCCAGATACATCAGGCAGCCCACAGCCTCTCGATATGGTGCACTAGTTGTCTCAGCATCCGTCCTTTCCTCTGCTTTCAAATACTGCTCAATTGGTGTAGAAACTGGATTTGCTTCTGCCATCTTGAACCGCTGGAGCACCCCCTTAGCATAAGAACTTTGGTTGATGAAGATTGAACCCTCTGATTTTTGTGTAATATGTATGTTCAAGAAGTATCCCACTGGTTCACTAGAGATTTTAAACTCCATTTCTAAACGTCGCATAAATTCAGTAATTCTATGTTTATTTGACGCAGCCACAAGTCCATCATCAACGTAGATGACCACAATCAATTTGTCACGGCTATCTGTCCCATAAAATAAGCAAGGATCTGCCCCACTCTCACACAGCCCAAAGTCCTTGAGAACTCCCTTAAAGCACTTATTCCAACACCGGGGGGATTGCTTTAGCCCATATAAACTTTTATGAAGCTTACAAACTCTGCTAGTGCCATCACTAAATCCCTCTGGCTGTTTCATGTAGATTTCTTCATCAAGGACCCCATTGAGAAAAGCAGTCTCAACATCAAATTGTGCCAAATGCATGTGTTCCTTGGCAGCAATACTTAATACAGCTCGAATAGTATCGAACCGGGCAACAGGGCTAAACGTTTCACTGTAGTCTACTCCTTCTCGCTGGCTAAACCCTCGCACGACAAGCCGTGCCTTGTATCTATTAATTTTACCATCAGCTGCACGTTTTATTTTATAAACCCATCGATTTGAGATGGGTTTGCGATTACCTGGTAGGGCAGTCAAGGTCCAGGTCAAGTTTTCCTTCAGTGCAGACATCTCTTCCTCCATAGCAGTCTCCCAGAGTAATCGCTGATCTGATTCTATTGCCTCAGAATAGCTCCTTGGCTCATTAATCTCAGCTAACATTATCTCGATGAGGCGTTCAGGAGGCTTGATTTTCAAACGATCCCGTAGGTTTCTCTCACCTTTATTGGTGGGTTCATCGACACAGTCCTCTTCAGGATCATTTGAGGGCTCCAGCTCAGAAACTTCCAACTCGTCATGTGTGTAAGTTGGAAATAACGTCAGCAGCCCTCCACCAGTCTCAGGTTCAAATATGACATCACAACTCCTAACTACCTTGTTTCCAGGCTTTACCCATACTCGAAATCCATCTATATTCTCAGAATATCCCACAAAAACCCCACACTGACTCTTGGAGTCCCATTTCTTCCGATGGACTTTCGGTATGTGAATGTAACAGTTGGTACCAAAAACACGGAGCTTGTCCAGATGTGCTGTCTTCCCTGTAAAAATCTCATATGGTGTTTTTCCATCCACACTGCTTGGACCTGTTCGGTTGAGAACATACACAGCTGTATTAACTGCTTCTGCCCACAATGTTTTAGGCAAATTCTTCGCTAATAGCATAGTGCGAGCGAGTTCAACCACAGTTCTGTTACTACGCTCTGCACAACCATTTTGCTCAGGCGTATATGGATTGCAGACACAAAAGCTCACACCCATCGACTTTAACAGTTTTTCTACGTCATGGTTGACAAACTCCCGGCCACCATCGCACTGGAATATACGTACAGGTCGTCTACATTGATTCTTTACGATCTGCAACACTTCTGCTACCTTTTGCACAGTTTCCGATTTCTCCTTAAGAAAGTAGACCATGCGCAGCCTGGAGTAATCACATGTAAAGCATACAAAGTACCGTGCTCCACCCAGTGACTCACACTCCATCGGCCCACAGACGTCAGCGTGTATTAACTCCCCTGGTTCTTTAGCTCGCTGACTTCTTGAATGAAAGCTACTCCTATGCTGCTTACCTTGAACACAAGCGGCACAGAAGTTGTCATCTTCAGCAACTTCAATTCCTCGTTGTTTGAGAAACTTCTGGACATGTCGTTTATTTTGATGACCAAGACGCTCATGCCAAATTTGCAGTGTATCTTTCGATGCTACATTCATCTCTTTGGCACCTGTTACTTCAAATTTCACCACACGGATATGGAGTCTAAATAATTGCCCATACCGGACACCGCAAGCTTTCACAACATCGTCTTTAAGAAATTCACACTTTGTCTTCGACGACTTAAATGACAGGCCTTTATCAAGTGCGGAAACAACAGAGAACAAATTTCTCCGGGCCATGGGTACATATAGTACATTCTCCATACGACACGGTAACCATTTACCGTCAACACATGATTCAAACTTGATTGTCCCTTTTCCTAGTGCATTCATTGTGGATTTGTCACCAATAAATATTTTCAAAGGCGTTGCAAACAGTTCAAAGGAAGAGAACCACTCTCTCTGGTTTGATATGTGATCGGTGGCGCCGGTATCTACAACCCACATATCACTAACGGACTCTGCATTCAAAATTTCACTTATGAAAGCCTGATCAGTCTCATCATTACGGTCTGAAGCACTATATTTATTTTCCACTCTCTTATGTTTCGAAGAAGGGCAATCCTTTTTCATGTGTCCTAATCCACCACAACCATAGCACTTGAATTTCCTCTTTTCTTTTACTTTCTCTCGCGAAGATTCCCCTTTCTTTCTACTTGGACCACCGGCAAAAGTGGAACGATCAGTTTTTCCCTGAAATTTGGGTCTTGCTGTCATCAGTGCTACTGTTTCTTCTTTCCTTTCAGCTCGTTTCGAACGACGCATATCCTCACAAGTCAACACTGCCACCAAATTCGCGAACGTCTGGTGATCTTCAGGTCTCGCCCACCATGCCTGTTTTAGACTCTCATACTCGTCGGGCAACGTGTCCAATAGCTTGACCATCAGAGATGACTCATCCGGCCTTACATTTAGCTGCTGCATTCGTAGGACTAACCCTTCAAACCTCGCGATGTGCGTCACCATATCATCAGCGAGGCTCATGCTGAAGCCAAAAAACTCCGCCTGGACAGTGTGAGCAGCTTGTTTGGTCTGTTGTTCAAATACAGCGTGTAATTTGCACCACATGTCCCTCGCTGAGTCACACGCGACGAGAAGAGCAGCCACTTTCGATTCAACAGTCCTTACCAGGACTTGACATGCCGCTCGATCTGCCTTGTCCCAAACTTTATACGCTGCATCATACGAAGTTCGCTCGTTTGAGGATGAATCGCCTTCCACATGTACTGGTTTACTGACCTCTCCAGTACAAACCTCGTATGCATTTTCAATGCCTCTTAGTATGTTTTTCACAGAGAACTTCCAAATCGTCCAGGAGGGTTATTACGTAAAATCCCGTGCTTCATAACGTCGCGCTCTGTAACGTCCAAAAACTTCGCCCCCAGCGATTACGTATCTCTAGGCGAAGTTCTCAACGTCGGCGAAATTGAGGCGCTACCGAGAGTATGAGAAATTTATGCACGCGTCATTATTCCATTCTGTTTCTCTGCAGTCCGTCGCGTCCGTTCCCTGCACGAATCTTTCCATCCAATCCAAGGCCAGAAAGCGGTCACGTGATCGATTTTCGGTAGCAGACGAACAGAAGGGCTAACCGGGCTAACGATGATGAAGAATTCATCAATGGTTAAAGATTGCGTGATATTAAATAAATGGTGGCGAGCACAATGTGAATTCTATGCCTACATATTGTGAAAGGATTACACGAAGTATTCAATGTTTATTATGTTCCTATTGGATACTGCTTTACGTCCTACCTTGAATACCAGTGGACCTAGGGTGTATACAATACATATTAGGATACGTATTCGATACCTAGGTAGGCTCTCATACCTAATTAATACTTATTGAATACACGAGGATAAATTCAGTATGTATTTGAATACGTATTAAATGATTTAATACAACTGCAGTTGGGTCTTAATGGGAATGTATTCAACCATTCCGTACGTAAAAACGTTGACAAGAGCTCACTACAGAGGAGCCGTACCATGTAGGCAAACGAACTAGGTGACAACAAAAAAAACATTTTAGAATACGTGAATGGGTGAACCTCGTACCAAAATTGAAAAAAATATAAATGCGAATACTAGATGTTGCATACTTATTCTATATATGATTCCATGCAATGCACAAGTCATATTTCTCATTCTTGTACACGATATAATTACCTATACACACTCTATAGTCCTCACTACAACCTATAACCACCTACTTAATGAACGCCCTAACATCGAACTGATTTAGATATGATGACTACAGTTCATTCACAGTTGAAAAGCCCTGTAGAAATAATGTTTCCAGCCTTTATAACGAAATCATGTTAAACCTTGAAACAAAAATACCGCTGCAGCGAGATAGGAATGAGGATTATTGCATTTTCATGTCATGTGTAGATAGCTCTAGTAGTAGACTACGATCGTGCATCGATGTATTAAGGGACGAGATTATGCTGTGTTACATTGCATATGAATTTATTTGATAGAGATGCCGATATTTTTATGCAAGCTTACTTCTTGAAGGAATGAATGCGTTTTGGCTTTCACATATTGGATTGTTGGGTGATTGGACGTTATAGCATAATATTATATACTCAAAGAGTTAGGGCTGACGATATTAATTCCGAGACGACCAGCCGACAACTCGGACAAGCCGAGCCTACAACTGTGACAAACATTAATTTAAATCCAAAGAAATTTATGCCTTTCGTAACCACTTCAATTTTCTATTCCAAGGGCCCAACACCCTATAGAGTATACTCAGCATTTTGAATTAATAGTATAAAATACTATAAATACAGCAGACGCTATGAAAGACCGACTTTTGAACGGATGTTATGGAGCGCCCCGGTTTTGACGTTCTACAGCGTCTCTTGCGGTTCCGTGATCGCTCCGGGCGTTGCACTTCACGGCGGACGTTATGCAGCGACGGCGAAGTGAAAACATCCGATACATAATCGCGACGGGCGCAGAGGTTCTCAACTGGCGTTCTGTAACGTCGAAATGGGGACGTTATGAGTTACGTGATTACCCTACAGTTCTCATTACCGCGTAACTTCTCGATTCCATGGAGCTCCATGCTTTGCACTTAACAGCAAACAGTTAATTCACAAGTGCAACCAAGCAAAAAATCCAAACGAGAACGTGGCGCGAAAAAACCGCCAACCGTCACGATGACTTACGCGAAGCGAAAAACGCAACTTAACTCGCGAAACACGATTGAAAACATCGAACACTATTCATACAACCGAGAAACCACGCTCTGCTACCATATTGAGGTTCCGTATTAAAAAAAGATCGACATTACTCAATATGAATTTATTCGTTGCTACTACACCGCAGCATGGACAAGGCTTGACTGGGGCTGACCCAGGGAGTGTGTAAATAGGAGGCCCCAGTAGGTGGCAGGCCGTACGGTTTTTTGAAGAAAATTCCCGCGCATTTAATCGAGTCTCTAGATTTCGCCAGTCGTAGCGCTGCCTATGCCAATTGTCCGGCTTCTTCGCAAAGTGCATTTGAAAGTGCCTGTGTTAGCTGCAGTTTTGGAGGACTTAATACTGCTGTTCTTGGAGATTTGTCAGTGATTCTGTGCAGCAGACTTCCTGAAGAAACAATGAGTAAGTCACGGGGTTGTTTTGAGCCTGGCTGCACCTCAGGATATGAAGCCACGCTTAAGGAAAATAAGAGGTTGGGGATAAGGAACTAAAGTTTGTTGAAGCCAAAGGTTAGTGTGACATCTTTAACAATGGGATATATCCAGTGATGCATTGCAGGCGTCGTATTGTTAAGTCTGTATCGAATATTTTAGCGCTTTAATCGTAGATCAGTTTAGATTGTACTCCAAAATAATGTGGTTGAACGCATCGTGTACCGCATGGCTGGGCTGCGCTTGTGATATCTTTAAGTGTGGGAGATATCATGTAATGCATTGTAAACGTCTTAGTATTAAGTCAGTATTGATTATTATATAGTGATTTAATTCAAGATCGGTAGATATTGGGCTCAAAACTAATGTGGCTGAACGCATTGTGTACCGCATGGCTTAGCTGCGTCATGAGACGCCATGTTCGAAATTAAGTCTTAGACGGATGAATGTAGTGCCTAGCTAACATGCATGCATTTTTGCCTTTGTTTTTCATCTCATATAGCCGACCAATATAAATTATATCATAGCGAAGTATTTTCATTACGTTATGTGCACGTAGTCTCGTACGTGTTCATGTTTGAGGTATAACTCCGTAACGTCACCACAGTCTAAACATGTTTAGACTGTGACTTCACTAAGACTGAAATGGATAGACGTAATTCTAATAATTCAATCGCATTAATAATAAAGTAGGTAATACTGAGAATAATTCTCCTAAAAATTTGAGGTGGACCGCTTCTCTAATGGTGTTAAAAACATAGTAATAGCACAAGCTATACTATGGGAGGTTCGCGATTGCGAGGGAAATCCGGAAGTTGAAATATTTTGTTATTAAAGCAGATGTTACGTAAATTAATTGTTTACTGGACGCCAACAAAGGTTCGATATGGGTGGTATCATGTCCGATGCATTAACAGTTACATGGAGAGTTCCCCAGGGAATGGTAATGAACCCCTTCCATTTCTTTTATGCATTAACGATATATGTGCCATAGTAGTAGCAAGCTTAGACTTATTGTAGACGACGCGGTAATTTACCGGGAAATATCAAATGTAAAAGATAGTGAATCATTCGAAATGTAGGAATTCAAGTTTGAGGCGATATCGCATAAAAATAGCATTCACATGAATGCTAGTTTCAAATAAACCTAATAGCGAGTGGAAATAAATGTTTGGAAGAGGAATAACTAAAATGATCACTAGAGCAATCCATATAACATCAGTAAAACATAACAGAGATGTTACAGTTGCTTAGAAATTATCGCGGGGAAGACATCCGTGAGATATAGGCCAATTGCCAACAATAATGAAGGATTTAAGAATAGGGGAATAAGGAAAAGGGACAGAAATCCAAAGGAAGATGGTACTTTTCACTTGCTAGGCCCGACCTAAAATATGCAGTGAATACATAGGTATTCACTGCATAATTTAGGTTATTTAAAATGACTTAGGTTTGATTACAGATCCAGATAGTGTGTGGGTATTGAAATCAATATAGAAGGATTAGGTTGTAATTATTTCAGACCATAGGTTAAAATACCGATTAAAACTCCTGCAGGAGTAAGACTTACAGGTTCTCTGAATATGTGACGAAATTATTGAAAGTCCAATCATACTTTTGGCAGGGTGGATTATGAAGATGTTTTTTAATGAGATGTATCACAGAGAGTTTCAAATTTTCGTTTTTTTGCACATATTTAGGGTCAGTAACTGATTATAGTTAAGGTACATATGGAAATCAAAATATATGTTGTACAAATTGTTGTTGATGCAAAATAGATTAAGATGGTAGACATTTTTTGAAATATACATTTTTGACATAAGATATGTTTTTGTGTTGTGTGTATATAAAGGTAATAATGTCTTGTGTACTGGAGTGACTGACTAATCGAGTAGGTTCTATTTCATTGCTTTACATGTACTATGAATTTAGTGTCATTTGTAGCTAACATTTAATTTGTGTGGAAAATGTTGATCCGGTATTTTCCTTGGCGGTGGCATTGTGCCTCTCAGTTACATGTAAGGACTAAATTCATGGAGAAGTTTAGTACACGTTTGGTGATAGTTCAGCTGCTGCCACACACCTTTGTGGTGGAGATGAAAGTAAGATAGATGTTGTTAGTATCTAGGGATAGATGAATACTGTAGATGAATAATATACTGTTGGCAAAATGCGTTCTTTTTCATTGTCAATTGTTCAAGTCATTGTGTACACTTTCTTTGATATTTCAATAAATACATCTAACTGTTAATTTACTCATTTTGTACTGTTCTTTGCAGTTTTTTTTTGGAATATTATATCGGTTTGCAAAATGCGTTCTTTCTCATTGTTAATTGTTTAAGTCTTTGGCGTTTCCCAGTTTATATTAGCGTGTATGAGGTTTTACTAAGGTTTAAGTTACTCTTATCTCCCGATTGTCACTACCGTTTTTCATTTCCTATAGCAGTTGTGAGAGTGCGTGTCTCCGTGACCGTGCCTTGGTTAACACTTCTTTAACTTACGATCTAAAGTAGCCCGCGTAGCATATTCTCGTTGCCTTTTTATTAGAGCTATGACACAGAGGTTTTTTGTATTAGTACGATGCCGGAATGTTAGGCTTTCGAGCTGTCTTTTTTTACGTATCATTTAGTGTGTTTCACCTGTATTTTACAAGAACATAGCACCAGGGCTTTTTCAATATTTTAATTCTATTCTGAAGTCCTTTATTACTTGTTTTCGAACGAAAATGCTCCTCTCGCAACGTATTTGCGACTGGCTTATACTCACGTTTGTCGGGCGCTTCGCGATGCCAGCGCCACTTTGGGGGAACCTATTTTACGCGACTGGGCTGGTATCAATGGCTTCGCGGGACTCGGGAATCCTATTAATATAGTATCCCTGGGCTGACCCAAGCAAAAAGGCACCTAACAGGCATAAAAACAAAAGAGCAGTGAAATTCGTCTCGAAATACTCATCAAATCAGCTTCAGCAATACAAACTTTTCATTTTTTTTTTCTTTAACACTAATGCATCATTCGTGCCGGCTTCATTGATAATGTTCGAAATCGCGCTGCGAAAACGAGAAAAACAAAACAAACGAATATCGCTTGGCGACTATATGAAATTTAGGTGCTCGGACGAATGAAGATGAGATTACAAGAGGGATTATGATAAAAATAACTCCTTTGATGGTTTGATTCACAATTAAAGGTCAAAGAACCCTAAGATATATAAAATCATTGGATGCGTAGGTACATGTAAAACGCGTCTGATGATTAATGTTGTACGGGCATTTGAATGAATTCAAATGGAAGGTTTCCATCAGCGGCTAAAATGACCGATTTTAATAGTCGGAAGCTGTAATATTTCGTGGAGAAATGAGAAAACAAGTGTGGGAGCAAGAACAAAAATTATCACCGAATATTCCATTCGGTGGAGGTAGTTTCGCGGTCTCGGGGGCGTTCACTCTTAGTACAAAGTTCGGAGGTTTGTCGAAAATAATGTGGTACGATACAAAGATGTTTCCCTCTGTTACATGCTTGAATTTTGGCCGGTGATGAGGATTTTACGATGAAAAGATGTTCCATAGGTAGAGGTTTTACTATATATTCCACATTTTCGCAAAATAACCCGTAAAAATTCTAAAAAATCGCATTATTTTCGCTCAGGAGAATGTATTTCGCGTTATCCCAAATAATCTTCATATTTCGCGTCATTTCGCGAAAAAATCGTTTTGCGAAAAATTCGTGGCTCTACTAATTGCTACAACCAGCATTTTCCTCTCATGGCATTTTTTGTTACCACTTTTCCCAAACATAAATCCATAGTGAATATTCCTGTTATAGAAATCGTTTTCTGCGCGTTTGCAATAACTATGACATGTATCGGAGATGGTGCTATGTTGTTCGAGCGGTAGATTCAGTCGTGAATATAACCCAAGGAAGTTTTTTTTGTCACTATTTCAGACTGATTACACTCAACCTTGCTTGACGGCATAATTATTCCGGCTGGCAATAGTTATCATCGAAGGACTCATGTTTAACCCTTTGAGTGCCAACCAATATCCTAGGAGCTACGCTAAAATTGCCGGAGCATTTAGGCCGATTTTGTAGAGCATAAGAGAAAAATATTATTTCACGTAGCTCATGTAAAAACGTAGGAAAATGAACGCTTGCCAACAATTGGTGAGCAACCAACAATTAATAATGACAATACAGTAGGAGCACGATAGCGCTCCCCGGCACTTTTCACTAGAATTTGGAGGAGCGCGATCGCGCTCCCCGGCACTCTTAAGGGTTAATTTACCGTCCTCATTGAGCGTTTTGATGTAGTCATCAAGCAAGGCTCTTCATACGCATTTACCTTCCCTTTTTCCACCGCCAACAGCAAAGAAAATCAGAGAAAGTATGAGTTCGCATGGTTCATAGGGCCACTTAGTTTAACGCACGTTAATTCTAAAGGAAGACTAGTTCAGGGCACATGCATAATCAATGGGAAAAAACGCTCAAGCACCCATATATATATATATATGTATTTATATCGGAAAATAGTGTACCCTCCTCCCCTTTCACTCCAACATAGCGATCGAAGAAATATCCTAGAAGAGAGATCAGCTGCGTTCCTGTAGATCGATAAAGAAACTTTTAATTGTTTTGAGTTCCCTTCAAGTGACCCTCCGTGTCCCCCCTTCCCGCTCTATGAGTGGGCACGAGCCATTCCCCTCATACCCAAGCCCCCCGTGCCCACCCTCCGGGATATCAGGCCCCTTCGAGTGCCCCTCCGTCCCACCCCCACAACGCTAGGCTAGCATGAGATGCCCCACGCTGATTTTGCAGGCCCCCCATACCAGCCCTTGGGCCCTCCAAGAAGTTCCCTCCCCAATCTCAAGGAATCTGTGCACGCCGATGGGTCTAACTCAGCGTAAATATTGTTTTGCGGGCATATCTTGATTCATGGTAAAAAGCTCCACTCGCCAGAGTCATGTCTTCCCTCTCCGCCAACGCAGCAAATTGAGGTAAGGGAGGAGGAAGATAAGATGCGACTATTCGGGGTAAAGCTGAGGATTCATTCGAGGTTTATTCTTTGCGCGCAGCCCTTGGCCTTGAATCCCAGGTGGGTCACCCTCTCAACAGACGTAAGATACTACGAGACCATTGGCCTCGCAGCTGTTTTTGTGAGGGGGTGAATGGAGTAACCCCCACCCACAGCGAGGGGGAAAGGAGGGAACAAAGGCAGCTTCCAGCTTGATGCGTGGCCTGATCTGGAGCTGCAATGCTTGGATGCAAGTCTCCTTGCTTGATCGTAAGCAAAGGAAAAACGATTAGCAAAAATATCCCACATTTCAATTCAATAGCGAATGTTTAAAAGAATTCTGAGATATAATGAATGAAGAGCAGGCAGGCAGACCTAATCTGAATAGAACCACAACTGAAGCTTTCGTGTAGTAGAGTGAAAAACGAAAATTATTGATTTGTAATGTTAGCATCGTAGGTAGCCGATGAAGTGTAAAGGAACTATCTCACCTTCACCGGTGAAGTGCGTGGCTTGTACACCTTACTTCTGAAAGGAGGTACACAGCTGGACTCTTCTATAAGCTCTTCTTTTAGCTCTATCATCACGGAAATAACCACGCACAAATAAGCTGAATCCAAGGGAGAAAAACGATTGTAATTTTGGGAAATTAATGGGCGTATCATTATTTATACAAAATACATAACGTGTATCCATTGCATAGCATCCGCGAGAGAATCTTATTTTCACTGTCTTACAATTAGCTTAACGTAGGTAGATACATATATTATGCCTGACGCGGAGAAAGGACCATCTTCTAACGAAATTTTATTCCTCTAATTTCAATATCGGGTGCCAATGATCGCGCAAGTCGCACACTTCCTTATTGTATGCATCAATCAGTATTACTGATGATTAAACATCGCTCACGCTTCAGTTAAAGAGTTCTCCAGTTAGGAAATAATATAGAAAAATGCACTATGAAGCTTCATAGGCTTATTCCAAACTGCACAAAAATTTTTGCAAAGACGCTTCATTGCCTAATCATTCATTGGAAAAAAGAACGGCAAGTCAGTTGTCGCGATGTAAATTTCTGCGGGGCTTAGACGGGAGTTTAATTCTTCCAAGTTTCGGGATTTCCACCGTGAAAAGATGGAACGATGTGGTGGAAATCCCAAAAATGGGAAGAGTCAACCTCCGACAAATTAGTTGCGTTAAACTGTTTGCACCTTGTGGACATAAACACACATTTAAGTATACTTTTATGAATTATAACTTCGTAAATCATGCAAGTACGTCGCGAGAGTTCATCTTAATTTAAGGAAATGAAAAAGAGCTTCATCGCGATGTTTTTGAAAGATACTCGTTGATACGAAATTTGATATTACGAAGTGCCGATTTTTACGGTCCCGTCAACTTCGTAATTTCGAGTTTTTACTGTATAGGAAATAAAACATAATAGAAATGTACAAGATACAGGTAGTATTTTATATTTTACGAAGAGAGGCCTACAACTATGTCTGTAGGGAGCATTTGCTATTATTTTCACTATCTTATTTTGAATGCTAAAGATAAAAAAAACTGAATTGAGCTTGAAAGAGAGGTAGTCAATGTGGTTACACCAGGTTAGAGATTGATCAGTATGTAGCCCTTGGAATTTAAGACCAGTGGATAGTTCATATTAATGGCTATCAATGGTTAGATTGAGAGTATTATTGGAAGAATCATTTTTGCTGAATGAAATAACCTGAGTTTTCTCAGTATTAAAAGTTTGGTTGCTTTTTAAGCACCATTCTGATACTCCAGATACATATTATATCTTTACTCTGAGCTTTTATCACTTATATCATCTGCATACAATATCATTCAGGTTTTAGAGAAGTGTGTTTAGTGTGTAAAATCAGAAACGAGATAGGACCAAGAACTGAACCTTGTAGTACACCCACCCACAATAAAAAGTTACCATAGCAGAGCCGAAATTTTTCCAAGTCCCGAGTTGACGGTGATTTGACAACACTGCATCACGGCTTCCCTTTTACGGAGCCTTTGGCAACTCTAAACGAAAACAAACCTCATCCCCTCCTCCCCCAACCTTTCCGTCTTTAGCAGAAGGGACAAAGGGATTACTGAACGGTTGGTCTTTTTATATCCTAAAGAAGGTGGGCACCCCATGGTCATTTTTTCCGACTAGTGCTGCATGACATTTGAAGTCCTGAACATATCTCTACGTTCGCCACCGTCGCATAGTGGTCTGTAATCGAAAAGCTGGACAAAATTCCAAAATAGCTTTCTTTGAGATATAGACTTGAAACTTCACACAAAAACTCAGAAATGATTGCTAATTTAGGAATAATGCATCATTTGACATCATTCTCATCTTGTAGTCAGATACAGGGGCTCAAATATGACCAAATTTCCAAATAAACACCTGAACTAATTTTTCTCCGAATGTCTTTGGAGTTAAGTTTATAGTGATGTTGGTTGAGGAATTTCAATGAATAAAGAATGGCATGATCTATTAACACAAGACCTTTAAATTACCTAAGCTTCAAATATTTTTTAAGCATTTAAGTGCAATTCAATTAAAAAATGTCGGATGCTGTTCTCAGATAAAATTTTTACAAAATGTAGAGAATATCTAGCGTTTTTGGGAGAGACCTGTCAAGTGACTAATATCAGAGCACTCATTGAAGACTCACAAGCAAGAAACTGAAGAGAAATTAAAAATAAACCTGCGGCACCGAAAAATACATAAGATTTTCTGATCGCATGTCCAGGGTCTGGCTCCATGCGGCGGGGGCTGGAAGTGCCATGACTCGCTTGCATTGTTCCAGTGACATGGACCCTAAGGCTTCCAATTCATCGTTTTTCAGCTGTACTCATTGTCACTAACCTCCACTGACTCTATTTTGATGAAATCGCGAGAATATTGAACCGTGCGACGGGATAAATTTACGCGGAATCACGGTAAGTTATTCTTCTTTGCGTATGCTCCGGGAACATACTTCTTATTCATGCCCTTCAGTCCTTGAAAAGACTGGAGTCCTTCTGGGGCCCTTGTAACATTCCAGAAATACACTAGTTTTTCTTTTGAATTCCTTTCGCCCCCCTCTTATTATTCACGCAGCTAGAATGTGTTGCAGGGACAATGCCTAAGTTACGGGATGAAGATAAATCATAATAAAACGAAAGTAATGTGATTTTCAAGAACAAAAAGGGCATGTATAACTATAAAAGTAGGAGGTCAGAAACTAGAGCAGGTGGAGCAATTTAGCTATCTAGGAGGTGTGTTGGAAGAAAAAGGGTATAGCAGCATTGAGGTGAGAAAGAGAATAGCAGGCAGTGGGATCCGGGTTTGAGAACAGGTCTTGGTGGATTTTTTCTCTGAGGAAATTCCACTCTACACCCTTTGTGCAATGTAATACTCACTTCATGGATTAGTAAACACTAACCACCTAGTTATACGTGACTTCCTTAATCCTTAATCTTGCGCAGCTCCCCCCATATTGCATCATTGTCGCAGGGAGGCCCTCGTCTCTTAACGTAGCAGACAGACCGGATTTTAGGGAAAAGGCTGCGTGGTCAATACCAGTTGTTTATAGGTATTATACAAGCAATAATATCATGGGTATTATTATTATTATTCAAATTACGAGTCCTACACCATAAATCCTAAGGTTAACTCGTGGAAATGCTACGACGATTCAGATTGTTATTTTCTTCTTTTGAGCCTATTCCTAGTCTTAAAACATTGGGATCACATATTTACAAAGCATGTAACCACGTCGATGTGAGAATAAAAAATGTCAATGAACTCGTTCTGAAATGGCACGAACGTGAAACAACACTAATACATCAAGGAATTAATTATTTAAGGGATCATACAAATTGAAGGGTGCTAATGAGCAGTGATGAGTTGTGAGTAGAGTTATGTTCGGGACCTCGGACATGGTGCAGCACGGGTTGGAGAAACGACCATCTTTAGGGCATGAGAAGAAGACCACCCATTCAGTAATCCCTTCGTCCCTTCTGCTAAATAAGGAAAGGTCGGGACTTAGAAAAATTTCGGCTCTGAAGTGGTAACTTTTTATTGTGGATGGGTGTACATCACTGGTGACAGGCAATGGGTTGGATTTTAAAATACCCTTTTTGCTTCTGATCAAGACTGTCTGCAGAGTATTTGAAAGATGTGTTTCAATCTGTTTTAATTAGGTTTCCAGCCACGATAATTTTAACTCCCTAAACTATAGCGGATGGATCGGATTGCGAGGATTTAAGTTCAACAACAAACCGCACTGCTTGAATGCTGAAACGAGACTGACTTTATATTACATTCGTTCGTCACTTCTTCCAACAGCCAGAAAAACAAAAGAGAAACATAATGCATGTAAATTGATATCATCCTAGCAAGGAGAGTAGAGAACAGGAGGCCGAACGCAATGCAATAGCTTTGGTCCGAAGCGCCGGCAAGGTTCCAGTTACCAAAAGAATCCGCAGCGCGGCGCCACCGTTAGACTTCATGCCATGTTCGGCGTGAATCGTACTGCTTCACACGTAAAAATGAAGGCAATGTTGAGCCCGAAATAAACACGCGAGGTAATAACACGTAATCACATTGTCCATTGTCCAAAAGTACATATTTGGCAGCAGTATGACATTTAATCTTCACAGATGCTCATGGTTCCAATTACCAAATATTTCATACTTTGACTACCTTCTCCTATCGGGATGGTATTTGTTTAGTTCTAATAACAGTGCAACCTCTTGAAGGACCGCGAACTGGCCGTGAGAACCTTAACGGCGTTACCTGCTGAAATTGCACAATAGCAGAAATTCCACAGAGAAAAAATCATTCGCCTTGACCAGGATTCGAACCTGGATCCCCTGATTTCCGGCCAGGTGCTTTAACCAGTTAAGCTACCGAGGTGTCATATTTCCTAGTATTCCACAGGGAAAAATGATGCCTCGGTAGCTTAACTGGTTAAAGCACCTGGCCGGAAATCAGGGGATCTGAGTTCGAATCCCGGTCAAGGCAAATGAATTTTTCTCTGTGGAATTTCTGCTATTCTGCAACAGTGCAACCTCTTTTCAACGACACCTCATGGTGCTCAAGAAAACCCTCCCTATAGTGACGTATCGTCTTACTGAGGTTGTTGTAAATAATCGCCATGAAACCTATTATCAACAGTTTTCTAGGAATCAGGTTGGTGTGGTAGCGGAAGTATTTCCATCCAGAGAGTCTGAGCATGAATCCCGAAAGAAGGGGAAAGTTTTTGCAGTAATTCATATCCCTACTTAATTTACCAACTAACAATTAAGATCAAAAGCACCTTACCTGCTCCAAAAAATGCAAAAAACCTCAAATTGCCGACCATTTTCCCAAATGCACAACTGACCCAGCTACTCTTTTCAAATGCTTGTTCCATTTTCTAATATTTATTCCATAATTTTGAATAGTTTAGCCAAAAATTGAAACCATAATTGATAAATCAATATTATATTGCCTGTATTACTAGCCTTTACACTTTCCCTTGGTTGGTCTTAATTTTTATGATCAGTATATTAACATTCTTTGCAACATTTCGCAGAAGCCATTTGGATTAACCTATCGCATTTGTTTCAGCAGACAAAAAGAGACCATGGAAGTGGTGGAAGGGATTCGGCCTTGGAGGGCGTTTTCTTCTATCTGATGTAAAGTCCACATTGAAAAATAATCTGCTTTACCATGTATAACAATTTTATTGAAATAGCGGTTGTATCACAATAAGTTCTTTTTAAACATTTCGTTAGGCCCTCTCGACGTACGTACAGTAATTTTGTCGGGTGTATATGCGCAATGATGGTATGATACAAAGGACTGAAAAAATGAGTCTAATGAAGAGCCCTCCTATACCAACAAATGTGTTAAGTATTAATTCATATAATTGCTCAATAATGGTAGCAAAACATGGAAAGGAATATAGACGTATTGGAAGTCCATAAACTAAGAGCGCTACTCCTTTGGTACCGCGTTCGTCACATTACATCAAGCAGTTACAAGTATAGGTAAAAAATAATAATTTTTTAACTTAAATAATCTCATAGATTATAAAATTAACTCACAAAAATGTTCAACATTGATGAATCTATAGTGAAAGAAAATATGAAAACAAATTTAGGAGAGACAATTGAGTGGCTTACCGTTTTTCCCTTCCGACGCTTAAAAGAGTTTTGTGTTTTTGGGCCATGATGTCTATCTTGGAAATGCTCTTAACTCACAGATGTGCGAGAGTGCTCTCGACCACCCGGGAAACAAAAGAAGAACAAATACATATTCGTAACTGCTAATGCTGCAGTATTTCCACCAATATTAACAATAAATTAATCGGATGGTGATTTATAACGTTCAGTTGATATGCAACAGTTCATATTAATTGCATTGCTAACAGATCGCAAGCTATGACAGATGTTGGCCACTTTTGGTGTTTGTTTGCCAGTGACGGAAACTCGCAATGGCAGGGGCCAACACCAAAAGGGTCTCGTAAAAACCATCTTTTTTTACATGGTAATCATAGGGTCAATTGACAGTGCCCCTGCAATCTCTCATAATGGTGGGGGTCTCGCAATAGGCCATACTCGTACTACCTTGGTTCCACTGTATTTTATTTGTGTCTTCTTTTATTTGTGTTAGGGGCAGAATTATATTTCGAGAAGCATTTTGTCAAGAAAAATTGACTGCAAGTCTGCTATTTCAGTTAAAACACATACTATTCTTCCTCTTCCAATTAGTGACACCATCTCTTCAAAATCAATGGATTTCTTCCTAAACATTATAGAACTTGGAATCGTAAAAAGCACCTTGGTCAATCACCCCCGTTTGCACAATGCATGAACACTTGGTGTATGAACCTGGAATCGGAACAGATTATTTCCGATATCCTTTAACTAGTGATGGAGGGATCCAGGTTTTTTGTCGTATCGCGATCCGGAACCGGATCCTTGCCTGGGTTTCGGATCTTTATCTTGGTTTCGGATCCTTAGTTTCAGATACTCAATTCTGAATTTCATTCCTTTTCTAATCCTAGATTTTTAATACAAGTATATGTATATTTGCTGGTCTCCTTATTCCCGCACGGTTGGGTAGCTGGGAGAGGGAGCGTGCAGGTCAAGGTGCAGCGGAAATAACTCACACCACAGGATTCGGCGAAAACACTTTTATTGGGCATTAAATCGACACGAGGTCCCATCACAAGGAGCGTCGTCTTAAGCGAGAGTTCCGAGTGAGCGCTATGTGAGAACTGCATTGACTTCAGGCGCAAACCCAGCGAGCAATTATCTCGCCGGCGACGAATTGTCTCGCCGCGGCGACCTGGCGAGGAAGTCTCTTGCAGGCAAATACCTGGCGGGGAATTAGCCTCTGCTTCCTCCGACAGCGTAGTGCGCCGCCCACCGGTGACGGAGGCGCCACATATATAAAAACAGCAACAATAGAATTACCAAAAACAAGTACATTTATTTTTGAAAAAATCAACTTCCTATCATCTGTGTGGATAATATTTTCCAAGATCAAGGTTTACGGCTGCAATAACTATATCTTATTACTTCTAATAAAGATCACTTTCCTTATCACATACTCATCAAACAATACATTTTTGAAACTTGTACAACTATTCTGTTGAGTGCAGTTAAAAGAAACATAAGTTCATTTTCATTAATAAAGGAATTATTTTCCCATTATTAATCAAATCCTTGAATGCTTTCAAATTCTTTTTTAGAAACAAAAAAAATTTAATGCGGCCAAGAGATCCCATTTTTGGAGTATCTGGGAATTCCATTTTTAAGACAAAAAAATTATTATAGAATATTTCAAGCTGCTAAACTAGTAATTTTACAATGTATTATTAATTATAACCTTTAAAATTTCAGAATTTTATTCTCCTAAGGAGAGGTTGTGTAACCATGATCTTGAAATGAGATAAGCCTTTTTTCATGCTACTAGAAGTCAAATTTTAAAAAGATGTCAGATTTTTTCTCTGTTGGCCCGGGCTTGTAGAAAAAAAGTATAATGACATATGGGGAGCCTGCATTCTCCAAACTTGGGTAAGCCGACAATAGCAGGGCGGGGTAGTGAACTGCAGGTAATGAAGTTTGATTCTTATCACTGTTTAAAATTTTTCTTTCAGCCATTGAATAAAAAACTTTATCATCCATCATTTCTAACCTTTGTGTGTGGATGACGTTTTTGTACTTCTATCGCTTAAACTAGATTTACAAATGTGTCACTCAAAAATGCATAGTAAAGTTAACGTAATGATTCCACGATTTAATTCTGTAATAAAATATTTTTCCAATAATTTCACTAATGCCAAATTTTATTATTTTTTTGACTTGCTTGTTAAACTTGTTAAAATATCTGATCCGGATCTGAATTTATACTGTCTTCGGATATGATTTCAGTAGCGAATGAAATGAAAGACCCGTGCCAACTCGATCCGATTTGGATCCAACCCGACCATCCTTAAGTTATGGGTGGTATATTTGTAAATCTAATTTAAACAACATAAGTATAATAAAGTGAGTATTCAGATGCAATTGTTTGAAATTGAAGATGATAGCATTTTCGATTCAATGACTGAAAGAAAAAATTAAACTGCGATAGGGATCAAACTTTACGCTGTACCCTAGCTCTCGTGATCCGGCTGATCCCCGCGAATGTAGGCAACCTGCGTGACACCCTACATAATTTTTTTCCCTCGCAATACCGGGGTAATGAGGAAAAAAGTCATATTTCTTTATTTTGCTTCTAGTTGCATGGGAAAATTTTCATCTAATTTCGTGACCTGAGTTACACATCCTCTTCTTGTCAATATCTACTGTACCTACATTCCATTCACGGGGTGCTTCGATCGCTAAGCCATGAAAATTTAAAATCTACGTCCAGATCCGATTTTACTCCGTGTCTTTGGATCTGACGGATCCGATCCGGCCATCACTACCATTAACGCAAGTTAACAATGTTTGAACAATGAATTTTTATTCATGGATGAATGCACGCATAGTATATGAATCTTATATACAGTCCTGTGGATTAAAGTTTTCGATTTCTAAGTTAAAAAAATTTGATCAAAAATGTACCATATATAAGCTGTGACTAGGAAATTGGCAATTAATGGCGTAATTAATAATCCTAAAAAGGAATTCAAAAAATGGAATTGTAAAACTTCAAAGTTTTATGCGATATATCATCCGTGACGCCCTTATTAGGATGCCTACTATCAGTTGCAAAATTTCTGTCACCCGCGAGTTTGAAGACAATTATCTCAAAGATGGCAAATGCGATTTTGAAGTAAAGTATATCAAATTAAAGCTTGTTTATTTCTACGTTTTCTGATGGTATAAAATATTTTTTACAATTTTATGTGCTGAAGTATGGGTTCAAGAATGGATTTTTAGCTAATTTTTTTGGGTACCGGATGGATCCATGGAATTTGTGGCAACAACTTGAGCAACACAGATCGAGATATCAAACTTTCCTTTACACATGTTGTAGCTTAGGAATTTTTTCGTAGCCATATGAAGTTTCATAATATTAAGCATATATATTATGTGATTATGTACACAAACGTTGGTATAAGGAAGCTTTTTTTTTTGAAAAAAAAGCTACCCACAGCGTTAAGCAAAACTCAATAAAGAAGATAGAGATTTTGGAATTTGGGTCCTTTAATTATATCGTCATTCCTTTTTAAAATAATCCTTCACTGTGATCTCAGTAACCTTGATTTCTTGCATCAAGTGATAACCACAGAGGGCGGCATTTTAAATGAAAAAACATTTGGTCGCCATGATTACCAACGCACATACGGCAGTGCTTGGCATGGCTACGGCACTTCAAAATCGTGATTTCTCATTATACTATTCCCATTCCACTTAATTAATATATGGTTTTCCTAAATAGAAATATAGTTTTCCTAAATACAATAGCTAGTCAACTTTAATAGGTGAAATAATACTGAGTATTTTGATAAATATACTAACTTGATTTTCCATATTGATAACTGAAACAATGGAAATTTTTATTACTCAAGGTGCTCATGTTGTTAACCTGAGAAAATTATGTGCAAGTCCTGCTTTGCATTTCAAAAATATTTTTCCAGAACTGAACTTCAAAAATTGGGGGAGGGGGGAGGAGGGGGACTAGATTCAGAGGAATACGGTACTTCGAAATCACAAACTTCGGGTCCAGTCCCTAGGAACAAATAAAATTATTTTTTACAAACCTCAGAGAAAAACTGCTGCAGCAAAACTATTTTTGACTGCCTTGACACCTAACAAATCAGTGTTGCTGATTATGGTGCATCAAAAATGAAATGCGTGAATAGTAGTGCATTCACCTCCCACATATGCCAGTCTCTCCCCATCATTTTCCACATGTAACTCCACGTATAATTTAGACCTTGAGTAATGTGGAAATCGTAGTTAATGCCATTATTTATCCTGGTTATTTTTTGTTTTAACTGTTACCAGCATTTTCATAATGTGAACGGTTCTCTTTTGATTAAAGCTTACGTGTGACGGCACGTACCATGCTCACTACCGTGCACCTGGATTTATTGCAGTTCAAATTCGCAGTGAACCCTAACTTGTCCTTTAAGGTGAGCAATCCTAGCTCAGCTCTCCGTGAAGGGGCTGTCCACACCAAAATCTTTGTAGCAATTACGGGGTGAGTTAGGGTGGGTGATGCCTTAAGGAAATTTTGGTGGGTTGTATTGGTGGGGGTAAGGATTATGACGGCAGGGGTGTTTGGGTTTACGGTGCATGAGGGTGGGGGGGAAGGTTCCGGTTGTGGAGAGGGAAGGACCCAGTAGCGGGCGTTTCTTTAAGAGGCCTGAAAATGGGTGCCAAATCTGGGTGACCTTTGCCCGTGACCTGGGCAACCTGTGTTCGCCTCCGCCCATGTGACGTAGATGCCCGACCATGCCCATGCGCCCCGGGTGCCCGGGGAGCTCGCCGAAACTGAGGGGAGGGGTGGTAAATGAGTGAGCGAAAAACATTGCAAATGGCAAAGACTCTTGAGAGAGATACCTGGTGATGATGACTTTAGGGCAGTCGCCCGGCCAGCTGATGGGTGACCACTTATACTAGGCAAGTTCTCCGTTAGGTCACATTATTGATACTTCGGAAAAGTCTGTCAAATGTCTTTGGGTTGTGCCTTTCTCTTTATCTCTGACACACAGGCAGGCGACCCTCACCTGTATTTTGTACCCGTGTGCAGGCCTCTAGTATCTTTATCTCTCTTGCTGAGCTTGAAGGAGGGGGTCGGTGGATGGCATAACGGAACGTCTGTGATGTTCCTTCCTCTTCTTCTGGGCAACCCTGGGGGGCGCGTGCCTGTGGCTGATTGGAACCACTTCGGCTGCTGAGTGGAATGGGGAGGGTCAGGGATGCGGTGTCCTTTATTTTTGGGAGGGTCTTCGACTCATTCTCTCGCACTCTGACACCTCTAGACCATCCCGTTCACTTTCCCCCCATATCCCTCGAAGATCCACCCATAAGCAAAGGATGCTGCATCCCTAACCCTCCCCATTCCACTCAGCACCTGAAGCAGTTCCAATCAACCACCTGCATGCACCCTCCATAGTTGCCCAGAAGAAGAGGAAGGAACATCACAGACGTTCCGTAATGCCATTCCCTCACCCCCTACCCACTTTCCCCCCTTCAAGCTCAGCAAGACAGATAATGATTTGGACACAACTTGGATCTTTCCTCTCCACAACTGGACCCTTTTCCCCCACACATTGTAGACCCAAACTCCCCAGGCATCATATAATCCTTGAGGAGATGATGTGGAAAATATGCTGAATCATGCCCCTTTTGTCATCAAGGTCTTAGTAGTAGAAAAGAAACTATATTACTTTCCAAGTTCATTTATTCCACCTACGATACGGAAGACACTACAAGTAATAACCTGTGAATGATTTTTTTTCTGGAAACGGGCTTAGTTCCATGCTTTTTTTTAGCTATGATTGGCAGATAGAGGACAACTACAATGCGGTTGGGCCAACTGCCATCAAAACAGCGTAGATGTTTGAAGCAAATGTCTATTTTTAGAGTCCATACAAAATTCCTGTCTCTACTGACTTCCAAAAATAAAATTCTTATTACAAAATGTTCAACTTTTGTTTTATATATGTTTTCAATAATGGGACGAAATTTTGCCAACGCTACAATTGCTGACTTAAAAGTATTGTTGTAGGAAATACAAGTAGGTACTTATTTTACGATGTTTTAAGACATGCGTCTTTTAAATTATTAAATGAATACCCAGAAAAGTTATACAGTGTTGGTGAAGACTACAAACGTTAGAGAAAACTAAGATATATTTTTTTATGACTTTTTAAAAAATGTTTGAAATTACGTAATTCGAAATTACGGAGTGCTGATTTTCTGGTCCCGCTGACTTTGTATTATTGAGAGTATATTGTATCAGCTCTTTAAGCTTGAAATTTTATCTCACCATTCTAGTCTCCCATCTTCTCACCTTATGAAATATGTACAGGCATTAAAAAGTTAAAATGTTGTAGAGTCTTCATGTTTCTGAAATTTTATTATTCTTAATGTATGTTTCACATGGGACAGTTGCAAATTCAATCTAGTATTGAGATTGAAGAGGAACTTGTCATTGGAATTCAAAGTTGCACAGTTGTAGACCTAATAATTTAGTATGGAAGCCTATGTAGCTTACTTTTCTTTGGTGCATTTTGATGTAATTTTTGGTTTTTTATTTATAATTAAACTTTTTTACAGAGGGTACATACTAGTACAACAAACAAAGACACTGACAGTGATGGAAATGAAGAGGATAGTGCAGGTCGAGTAGAGGAAAGGTCAAAAGAGCATCAAATGGTGAAAAACATATCAAAAGAAGAGGAGGAAGAGGAAGTTCACTTTCAACAGGTGTGTATCTTCGTTACCCTAAAGAGAGAATTACCCCTATAGTCATAAAGTAATACACAATTTTGTACAGTATGACCCCGGTATAAGGTCCACCCGATATAATGTTTCCCCCTGCGTATAAGGCTGGTCATCAGTTTTCCCAAAAATTATCTCACTCTTTTCTTTGTTAAAAATCCCACGTATAACATCCCCGCTTATAAAGTTTTTCCGCATATAAGGTCTGTTCTCCATAATTTAAATGTTCGTTTATAATGTTTTGAGCAAAAATATCGAAGATTTTTGGCAGATTCGTAGTTGTTTCTGCCATATTCAGAGTTTTTTGCTAAAATGAGGGTACCCACATGGTAAGGGATAACCAGATTGAGGATACTGGATAGAAAAGAACTAACTCTTTCAAGCCTAGCATCGGCTATATGCTACATATATGTACTATGGTAGCCGGAGATTTTCTTACTCAAAATGCTTTCAAGTTTGCAAACAATGATTGTTTAAAAATGACAACTCTGACTATAATTAATTGACCGCAACCACATGCTGTGAAAGGATCAGTTTATGATTCGAAAAGTCGAGATCCTTTGCCCAGGAAAGGGACAAAAGTTCCTGAGAGGGATGACGGAAGGGTGGTGTCGCCTCTCCAGAAGGGCTTTCCCTTCATTAGGTCCCCACATAGGGCTGCACACACTCTCCGAAGGAGCTCCTTACACAGAGAAAATTTTCATGAGAAGTGCGCCAGGGCGAAAGGGTTAACGCTTACAGCAAAAGTTTCTTCTGATTTATCCGTTCATGCTTGTCTGCACAGTTGCCAATGGATGCCAAAATCCAGTTTGCTAATGGAAGTGTAAAATGATACTAAGTATTCCTCATCGTTGATGCGAAGTACAAAATAGATTTTGATGGTGGATTGCGTTCTCGCGGCAGCAAGCGATTCCTGTTATCGCCCAGGGTAGCGGCCACAGGGACAGAGTGTGCGGGGCCATATTTAGTTAGTCAGTAGGTCATAGCCGCAAGTGTTGAGTCTTTTGCACTATAGCTCAGTGGCCGTTGAGTTGAGTTAATTTTTCCATCATGGCACTGCCGGGTTCTCAAATAAGAGGGCTCAATTGCCCCGTAAAGCACTCATCCTTCACCATCTCTGCCAAGTTGAAAAATTCTAGATGAAATGGACAAGAATCCCACAATTTCATGCGAACATCTGGCCAAGCAACTCGACATCCCAGTCACTTCTCTAAAAGGGATCATCAAAGGTCGCAGTAAAATTGAGGCAACACTTGAAGAAAGTCAAAAGTGGCAGAAGATAAAGAAATCCAAGTACACTTCAGTGGAATCAGCTCTAGTGAAATGAATTGAACAAGCATGCTCCCTATCAGTGAAAATTCCCCTCCAAAAAAGAAACAAACCACAATTGATTCCTTCTTTAAACCTATGTAAAAATAAAGATTTTTTCCACATTCAACCTGACTACTTTAAAACTTATTCATTCATCATCAGATGAAACGTTTATATGTAGTCATGAGATTATGGTCTTAAAGTACTTCAAATTAATTTTTTATGCAAAAAAACCTATTTTAGCCCACATAACCCAAAAGTACTCAGCTCCCTTCCATACCCGCATATAAAGTTTCCCGCTTATAACGTTGGTCCAGGTCAACAACCAAGGCTGACGCTATATCGGGTTCATACTGTACTTAAGTTTGCCTTGACAACTACCTGTCTGTAACTACTATGTATACTGGTGTAGAAGTCTACATTTGAAATTGAAAAGAATGTCTTTAAAACCAGGAGTTGACTTATCTTCCAAATATATAAGTGAACCTTTGCCAAAGAGGGATGAACTGGTGAAACTGCTTGCCGAACACTCATTTAACACCACTTACAATAACTCTCCCACCCCACCACAGCTTTTTCTTATTGAAAGTCATGTCTGATAATTTTATTTATTTATGAGGTTATAATGATATCAATAGCTTGCAGTATGGCTGTGTTCCAGTTCATGCAACAATCGCATTGATGCACTTCAAGTTATTCTGTTTCACGCGTTGTAGGGTGTCTATAAGAGGCCCAGCAACGGGCGCAAGAATGCAAATCTGAGCACTCCAAATGTATAATTGAAAATTTAGTTCAGTTGATATGAGGACAGTGAATCTAGCGATATTCACCATAGAGATTACCATGTAATGCCACAATTAAGGTAGTAGGAAATAGTCCTGCTAATCTACCATTTAAAACATCTGATCAGCATTATCAGCATAAATTTACAGAGTTGATTACCAGCTACTTTGGCATCACGTACGTAGTGCTTACATAGTCACTTACTTCATGTAGTGAAAACATCAGCCAAACAGTTTGACTTATCTAGCACTGCAGGACTCTACTCTTCTGAAGGAGGAGGCTACATACCCCAGAAAATTCAAAGCATGTTTGTAAAATATAAAGTGTGGAAGTTGTTTCCTGCAGCAATAAACCTTGCAACAGACTCCTTGTTACTCCTGATACTTTCAGCTGAGACATAAAAACCTTGCCAATGGAGGGACAGTATTTCAGGACACTGACTAGTCCAGAAAAAGCTACTTATGTACTGTTTACTACTTTACTCTGTACTGTGCATAGTGAAAGTCATAATAATTACACTAAGCACCAATTTCGCCTCTATATTCTGTTTATTAATAAATGGACCTGAGAAATATGTAATTATTTATCCTTCCTTGAGAAGGCTATTGGCCAACTAAATGTGAGCATAGAATGTGAATAGCATCAGTAGCAAAACACATTTATGAATTAAGTTTAGTATTACAAATATATTTGTAGTATTCACAGCCTTTTCTGTGGAGAAATTTACATTGTATTTTAATGGTTTATCATGAGAAATTACAGGGGCCATATAAGTTCTCACTAGAGCTTTTGTTATTATGATTAAATTGTTTGTATTTTGTGCTAGCCAACACTATGTATATTGTTAGCATTATGCAGGCCTGGTGACAGGATTTTCGGGCCCCTGGGCAACTGAGTGGTTCGGGCCCCCTAAATCCTGGCAAACCCCCTCACTCCATTTAGATCAGAACTGCGAACTTTCAGGTTATTTTATAACCAAGACTTACCTGATTATCAGCTTTTTCTACAGAAGAAACTTGCAGACTGTCATACATTATCTTTTGATTTACTATAAATTGTCCTTTTTTAAATTAAACACATGTCAGTGGAATGGGATGGGGAAACAATTTCAAAATGAAAAATTTTTGACAGTATAACACACTTTACACTTTCATTTTACAGTAATCAAAACTAGGACTTACTTGAACTTGAAAATTTTGTAAAAAGTCATAATAAAACGTACTGTTCTTTTTCTTTCAAAATTAGCATTTCCACAATTATTCCCATCTTTTCGAAGATAATTATATCACCACCCAATTAAAATGAATGCATAGTATTCACTTCTACTAAGCTTTACTTTCAATACTACAACTCTCTCAATCAAACATAAAAGCAGGGAATGGGTAAAAATAATATAAGTTAAGGGTTTTGACGAACAGAATATATTTTGTTGTGTCTCTATATTAAGCTATTTTCGATAATTTGTTTCCTTCCTGTGTGCATAATTCAAGTAAAGTAGAAACTAAAGTTTTCCTAGATGAATAAAGTCTAATGTGACATATAAATCAGGGATATGCATATTGTAACACAGGGAATATGAAATATTTGAGTACATTTTCTCAATGAACAACCAAAAGCTCCGTGGTGTCCAAAATGTACCTTTCTGCATGAACCTTCTGGTAGGGTCAAAGGCTTGGACTGCTGGGGCGAAGGGGCAAATAAACGGAAAGAAGTCCTTAATAGTGTCCCTGTGGAACGTAAAATAATTTTTCGAGCAAAAAATACAGGAATTTTAAGGCTTTGAGGGTTGAATGAGAAGTTTACTTTTGAGAGGAGAAACCTGTAATGCGATTTCGCGATAACGCGAACGCTTTAAGTTAAGCACAGCAAAGTAGAAGAGTGGTTTTAAGAGACCTACTAGTTTTTTAATCCGACCAAATTCCTCCCACAGCGTCACCCTCATTTTAAATAGGAAGATTTTCAAAGAAAACTGAAGTCAGGTGCAATTTTGGCTATTTTTGAGCCCCTGCATCTTGCTAACGGCGACAGAACATGACCAATGACATGCCATTCCATGGTTGCCAATCAATTATGAGTATTTGTACTAAGTTTCATGATTCTATCTCAAAAAAAGCCATTTTGGAATTTTGTCAAATTTTTCGATTTCAATCTGCTGGGCATAGGTTCAAAATTTCCTTCCTCTCCTTTCTATTAATAAAAAAACCACACAAAATCATGACAGTGCAGGCATGGGCCTTGAACTCATTTAAGTAAAAAAAGGAAAAATTTTAGAAAAATTTCAGAAGGATAAATTGTACATCATGTTTAAGAATTAATAACTTTCTGAAATATGTATATATTCACAAAATTTTAAATATAAAATATTTGTTGCTTCCCATTTTTATTTTACCCGGGAGTTAAGGATTACAATCCCGGATGAAATGACAATCCCGAAATCTCAGGATTTATTATAAACGAATCCGGGGATTCCGGGATTGATGTACAACTTTTCGCTGACAGGCAGCGCTAATAAGTAAGTTTTCTTGGACATGAAATGCAGCACGTTAGACGTCTGAGTCCATTGACTAATACATTTTGTTGGAATGAGTAATTTGTCATCATTGTAATACATAAGAAAAATGGAAATGAGCCTATGGTGCGCATGTTGAAGACATAGTGTTCCCCAGCATTAAACAAGATGGACTAAATTCCAGAAAATGTTGTCTAACTTTTGATGATGATCCCGTTATCCCGGGATCGAAAAATCTCTCTGGGATTGCAATCCTTACTGGGAGGCTATAAGGTGGGAGGGGGGTCGCGTTCCCTCCCTACCCACGTGTATGGGCGCTCATGTATACAAAACCAATGACACAACACTAGAAGGTGTAGCTTGCTACTGATAATCTGTAACTTTGACTGTAGGATAAACGATTATTTACAGTCCACTAACAAGTAAACAGTAGACTTTAGGCGGGGGGATTGGGTTTCTTTTCGTTCAGGTTACATGTCGCTGAGTGGCGAATGTTCGCGGCAAAGGGAGGGGAGGTGAGTGTCTCAGCGCCCGCGCTTCTCGCTCTATCATCCCCATCACCCCAAAATCCTCGATGAACACAACAACAATGCTAACGTCGTACTTCTCTATTGCACACTGACACACGCTCTACATTAATTTGTTTTTTTCACTTTTTAAACAACAAAATTTTGTATTCTTTTTGGCATTTAAATTTATTCATACTTTAAATTTTTTTTCAATTAATTTATTTTGGTCCGGGCCCCTGGGCATTTGCCCCCTTTGCCCCCCCCCCTGTCGCCGGCCCTGGCATTATGTATATGGTAGATTGATTAGTATGAATTCATTAAGATAAAGCTGTATATTTGAACCATGAAATACTTGAGCATTTTTTGCTATATTTAAATTGATGATAGTCGTTGTGGTCTCCTATTTCAGTAGATGAAGGATGGAGCTTAAGTTGTGGTTATAAGGGGTGGCTGAAAAATTCTACAGTTTAGGTGAAGCTATGATATTACCTGTTTTCCTATTGCTCTTTAAATTACCTTATCATACATATAATACTCCAAAAGAATTCACTCATAAATTGTCTTTATACCATTTGTTTAGCTAGAATTTTGGATGGTTGTTACATGATGCCTGAATGTTGTCTTGCTTTGAAACTTTGTAAGGGTTGTGTTATTTAACCTTTATCTGGCGAGAGAGAACTTAAGTTTCCACCATAAATGGGACATGTTTGCTGAAAGGGAACTTTTGTTCTCACTGACTGCATTGTTGAAAATAAATGGTCTAAATAATTCCGGCCAGCGGAACCATGAACAGGAATTTAAGTGATGACTTTTAAAGGTTAAAAAAATCTGAGAGGGTTGATATAATCATCATCATTAATATTTTACCAACATTACTAGATTTATTGGTTCTCCCAGCTTGCTATTCCTCACTGATGTAGGTTTCTTTCTTTTAACCTTGCCAAACTGAACATATTTCTATATAACTCCCTCTTCATATTTCATGCCTGAAGCTAAGTCATCCATAACAGCTATCATTTTCCACCAGTTTCTTCTCTTTCTTAATATTCTCTCATCACACTCAACATTCTATTGCTTCTCAAACCTTCCTCCTTCACATTTGTTGCTATCTTCAAATTTCTCCAAACAACTTCCATTCACCCCATACCATTTCAATTTGACAAATTCATAACTAGCTGAAGGTGCCCATTGAATATCAACGGAAGAAAGAAATTTAATAAATACAAATTTTAATTGAGGAATTTTAACGTTTTTCATTAAGGGGCAAAGACACACTTAACACAGTTAACTATGGCTCCAAGTCAGTATCAGAACCATAAATATAACTTAACCCTATGTAAACATATAATTACTGCCTGGACTCATACCTGGTCCTTTGCAAAAATAAGAATATTATCTAGAAACTTTCAGGCAAGAAGAAACAAAGGAGGTTAGAAGGGGAGGTGCATACAAATGTCTGTCTATCGTTGACAATGAGACCAGATACAGGTTTTTGGGAATGGTACTATCAACCGCTTCAGCAAAACAATTTTTTTCTGCCCTCTCTCTTTTATGTATGTTGTGTTTGTCTCCATTATGCAACTTCATGACAGTGGCATCAACAAACTTCCTATAGATACGTATTAATGCATTTTATTCCAGTTAGAGTAAATTCTATTCTTTTCACCTAGTACAGATTTAGCCTACTTAAACCAGGTACTTGTCACTTTGTTGTGTATATTCACACATTCTACTGTATATTTGATGTGTAACTAAATTACATTTTTTTCATCTTGCTACTCTTATTTTTGATTAGACTTCATTTAAGTTTCTTATCGCGTTC
Source organism: Platycnemis pennipes (assembly GCA_933228895.1). Lineage (NCBI taxonomy): Eukaryota > Metazoa > Arthropoda > Insecta > Odonata > Platycnemididae > Platycnemis > Platycnemis pennipes. Next base: position 60,976,124 of record OW121854.1, read on the forward strand.
TTGTGTCACAAAGAACAACAATTTATAAAGCGGTTCACTTCGGAATATGGTATAAATCAATAAAATATTCACGTTTTGAACCTCGCAGAAACTTTCATTTAAATACTTTTAGTTTTACCAAATGCAAACCTATTTGATCTTGGAGTAATGCGAAAAGTAAGCTCTTATGATTTTGCCGAATGATATGGCCGATCTAGATTTAAGAATTAGCTGCGATATACCTCTTTTAGTACCTTTCAATATCTTCATGAAAAGAACAATAATGTTTACAGTGTCGCTTTTGGACGAACTTTATTAGCATCATTGCAATGGCATTAATGAACATCCCACGGATACGTAATGAGACATTATTTTTTAATATTTTGGAATTTTTAATTGATAGTAGCCCATTTAATGGAAATGTGAAGTTATTTTCAGTGATATATGTATTCATAGCCAAATAATCATTATGAAAAATTTTATCCTTGTTTTTTTTTCAAATCTTCTTTAAAGTAATTCTTCAATTTCATGCTCAAGTTTCAAAGCCTACCAAAAGCATGAGGTCAAGGGCCACCGACGTCCAAGTGTTGGAACTTACCTTTAAATTTATCCTTATATTTTCCCTTATGAATTATTACTTGAATATCTGTAGAAGTCATTTCATTGTAATTTCAGGTAGAAGAGAGTCATCAGGAACAGGAAGAAAACAGAAATAAAGTTGGAGGTGGTGATTGTAATTCATCTTCAGTTTATGTGAAAGCATCACCTCCAGTGGTAGAAATTCAAAAGGTTAGTAGGTTAAAGGTCAAACTTACCTATATTGAATTATACATTATGGGTTGCTACTGCAGAGTTTAATGCTTCTTATTAATAATTATTTTTTTGGCAATGAGATAAACTAAATCAGAGGAGCTGTTCTTCATTTTGGCTGTGAACTAGGAATGTTCTTCATTTTGGCTGTTATTGAAGTGAACTAAAGTCCTGAATTCTTAATATATTAAGTGTTGATTCGTATCCCAGTTTGTTTGTCTTTTCATTTATTTGGTCTACTCTTCTGCATGCCTCTGTGTATCAAGTTTTGTGGCTAAAAGTAAAATCTTTGGTCATTATCTCATGCACGTTGTTTGATTATTTTTGCAAATTGATCTTTCTCACTTTCACCACTGGCCACGCAATTCCATGACTCTCTAAAGGTGGGTTTATAGAAAAAGTAGCACAAAATTAACTTGGTATTTATCGTTAAATTTATGTAGGTACTTAATGTTAAATTAACTTTACGCCCATGGGGCATTTATAGAAAAAAGCTGTCGACTGGACGTCATCTATCCACTTTTTTAGAACTAATCATGAATGCTTTGTGTTTAGCATATTATTCAGAGTTCACTGTTGGAAACCTGGAAATCTCATGTCATATATGCAGGAAAACTGCCTTATAGACTGGATGAAAAGACTTGTATTACATATTTTTCATCCCATTTTGTTTTTTCTCATTATGTATGGCAAATATTAACAAAACATTGAAGAGGCACTGCAATAAATGACTATGACACTGCACTCTTAAGTTAATTTCACACTAATTTAAATTTGACCAATCCTTACGCTAATTTTTCTGTAACTTATGATGGGTTTCGAGCTAATTTTTTCCATGAACGCTGCCATTGCCAGTAGGGGTCTTGAATCTCAGCTTAGTCTACCCATTATTTTCACACTAATTATTTCTATAAACCCGGGTTAAGAATGCTGGCCTTTTTGGCATTTTTGAAAATTCTTTTACAAGAGTTGTATATTAGATAAAAATATATTTTTGATATGAATAGGAAGATGTTACTTCTTTTGATTAAAGTTCTGCATTTTAGCAAATAAGAAGTCCATGATTTATTTATATGTTTTATAAAGAAGGTATGTTTTTAGAAAATTGAAAGATATGTAGTACTTTATTCAATCTGTGGTTTATTAATTTGTGAAAAATACATTGATATGATGTTTAATAATATGGTGGAATAAGTAAATTCTTATTCCTCTTGAAAAATTAGGCAGTTAAAATCAATTGTATTATATTTAGTAATTTTTCCTTGAATGAAGGCTGAAAGGCCAGTTGATCGCCACTCAACTTCTAACTTTATGTAGAAATGACATTATTCTACAAGTTGAAGTGCCAGGGCCAAAAATGTGATGCATGCTCTACCTTAAGATTTATTTGTAAATTAAAAGGATGAAGCTAGGCTTTTGAGCAATGTTAGAGCTGCTTGTTAATGGCCTAGCTTAAAAACAAATAAGTAAACAGATAAGACATCATTGGCATCTTACACATTGTTGGATAAAATGAATTGATGTCAATAGAGGTCCACCGCAGTAAAAGTGTTAACACTATATATTTTTAGTTCTAATTGGATCTCATGACGGGCAGCATTAACCCATTGGCTTAGTATTTTTTACTCCTTTTTTTGCCACTTATTTCACTATTTTTTATTGAAATCATATTTTGTATTTATTTTTAATTGATTAAAAACATTTTACTGCCCTTATCATGGATTTTTTTGCATTAAGAGAATATTAATTATTAATTAATTCATTAATTAATTGGAAGGCCAAGTTCTGCCAGCCTGCGAATCGCCGTCTCTTTAAGCCAATGAGTTAATCAAGGGTGTCATACTTAGTACTTTTTGGTTTGCTTTGGGAATATATTGATCTCACCTAACATCGTACATTCCTATAACTTTCATCATACAGCCTAGTGCCTCCGAGGTAGTGAAAAAGGAAGACAGTGGGAGGTTAGAGGCCCAGGAGCGGGTGTGGAGAGGGCGCCTGAAAGCTTTGGCAGACAAAAGCACCCAGGAAGTAGAGTCTCTTCGAAAAATCATCTCCTCTCTTCAAGTAAAAGGTTGGTGGTAATTTTTCATTTTCATCATGACTGAATTGTTGGCAACTGCATGGATCAAAAAGTGTGGTCAAGAGACCAAGTCACACTGTAGAATACTAACGGGCTCTAGAAATGATATCCTAGCCTACCACTATGAGTATGAAAATATAATTATGGTGTGCTAACCACTATTAAGGGATTGATTGAGCCAGAATGTATGTATATGGTATTGTTTTTTTTTCATTAAGAGATTCATAAAAAAACCTTTAGAAGGAGCACTTTTTTAATTGGTTTAAGTGTTTTTTGCAGAGACCAATACTTTCGATTGTGTGTTAATAATTGATTGATAATAATTTCATTGGAGCTCATCTCAAGAAGGTCCTGAGACACTTAGACCTATTGATCCATTGTTCCAATAACCCTACATGTGATCATCCATAGAGACTGATTGCCTTGCTTAAGACCAACAGGTCCTCTACGGGGATTTCTTCAACTTCATTCGACCCCATAAATGTTGTGCTAAGGTACATAACTATATTGAGTCCTCATTATTGCAGAACATTGGCAAAGTATGTGGGGTGTGGTTTCATCCTCTTCTTCACACTACCTGCATCTGGCTGACTTTGTGATTCCCAGGAGATGGGGCTGTCTCATCTTTTGATAGTGTCTGGTACAGAATCCTACTATCATTCATAGTTGGTCTCTTTTTGCAAGTCCTGGCCTTGGTTCTCCTATGTGAAGTTTGGTGTGTCTTAGTCTCACTGTGGTCTGACATCTCAGAACACCGAACTAAGCTCCACTTTCTGATCTCTGCCATCCCTATTGAGATTACAATAGGTATGATTGGTATTTTTCAATTGGGTTGTGGCTAAATCCAGCTTTTGCCAGTTCATCAGCAATCTCATTTCTGGCTATACCTACATTGCCTGGTGCCCAGAAAAGTTCTACTTAGTCACATATGTCTATCACATTGAATGCCTCATGGCACTCCTGCAGCATGAGTGATTTGCACTATGATGAGATCAGAGCTTTTAAAGCTGCCAGTTATCATTGCTTATATGTTTTGGTCTCTCGAACAGTCCAGACACTTTAACAGTATACAAACTGGCTAGAAGGGTACAAACCTCTGCTGGGAACTCCATAGCATTTTAGCAGCTTATCATTTTCATTGTGATCGACAGTGGATAGTATTTCTAGTTGTAGACAAGTCTGGATTGGGGAAATGAAAGAAGGACACTTTGAGATAGGTTACAATTGAATGATAAGCAAAATTCAACCAATCACCCTTACATTTAAGAACCCACTTTCTGGATGGAAAACAATGAGTTGAGGAGTGGGAGGAAACTTCACATGGGGCCAATGCATGGTATACAAATGGCCCCCGGAAAGAAGGAAGAGTAGGAGAATGGATCTAAAGTTGTCGTACACCAAGGAAGGTGACAATTCCTTTGGAGAAATATGCATCATAATGTGCTTGTGTGCATCAGAGAGTGGATTTTTTCTTAAAGTGATTGCTTAGTTTCTCTACTTGTATTTTTTTACCCACTTGGTTTTATGATTGTTTTCATATAATTTGCACAACCATCAGTGTCTTAATTCATTATTTGCATCCTGTAACAGCATTAGATTCTTAATCATTGCCTGATGGTTACTGTGTGTTAAGAAGATGTATTGCATCACAGAAAGCATGCCAAGGTGGCCTCTTAGTTGAACAGCACTGTTTGATTACATTGTTTGACATACATGAAATAATACTTTCTGGTTCAGATATTTATTTTTTCCCTCTTAATTATTTATGATTCAATATTATCCAGCAATCCTATTACCCCATGTTTTCTAACTATGGGTAAAAAATAAAGTGAAATCAATAAGTACCTTGTGTTCAAGAGTGTTCAGTTCCATGCAAAACTCACCAAATGTTTTTCATATTGTCATGAAAAACTTTACATTTATATTTTTTCAGAGAGTGAAATGGAAGAAGAGTACCAGGAAAAAATTCAGAGGTTGACTCAACAGTTGAGGGAGAAATCTTTTAAACCTACAAATGATAAAGCCGTGGAAACCTTGAAAGAAGAGGTTTGAACTTTTTCTGTTTTTATTTATTTTGCTTGCTTCTTGAAAGCTATTCAGCTCATACTTTGAAGTTAAGTAAAGTATGTTCTTTCAATTTTTTTTGGATTTTATACTTTTAATGATACCTCTATGATGGAGATAAAGATAGAGAGTCTGTGAACATGCACCTGACCCCAGTCTTGCCTTCTAAGTGGTGGTGTCAAGTTAAAAACACCATTGAGGCAGGCAACGTGAAATTGCCTCATTTAAACTATTCCAAGAACACAATGGACTTTAAAAATAGAGACTTGAATCCTGTCAACTTTTCGCCCGGCTCCAAATGAGTGGGATTATGTGAATAAGATGTAAAGACCAGGGGGACCAGTGGAGTGAAAGTTACAAGGTTATATACAGTGGAGGGGAAGAGAGTCAGCAGGGAGTAGCAGTTTTATTGATGCAAGATTAGAGAAAAGGTTATGAAATGTGGAACAGGTGAGTGATGGATTATTGATTATCAAAATCAAGGTGGTAGAGGTTTACATGCTGACAGGGGACATGAAGAAGAGAAAGTAGACAAAGTATATGATCAACTGAAGGAAACAGTTTGGAAAGTTAAGTGCACAAATTATCTAATAAGGAGGAAGAATCTAATCTACTTACGGGAGATTGGAGTGCTGTAGTTACGGAAGGCAGGGGTGGAAGTGAAGGGAGTATGGGTGTGCTAGGAAAGATCGTGGCAAGAAAGTCCTGGAGTTCTGCAGGAGGAATAAGTCAGTGATCACAAACACATGGTTTAAACACTATCTCAGGTGTAGATACACTTGGCAAATGCTAGGGACAGAGGGAGATACCAAATAATTTCATGACGGCTAGGTAAAGATATAGGAACAGCATGAAATACTCTCATAGTATCCCAGGTGCAAATGCAGAATCCAACCATAACTTGGTGGTGATGAAATGTGAGATGAGATTAAAATGGCTGAAAAGGGAAGAAGTATAAAAAAGTGGGGTGTAGGAACACTGGTTTGAATGAATTGGAGGGGATATCAGGAGCTCTTGGAGAGATGTATGAAGGAAGAGAAGGAAAGGGGAACAGTTAATAAAGGTTGATAAATAATAAAGATGAAGATATGAAGAGCAGAGTTGAAAACAATTGGAACAGTAGACACTAAGAAGATCAAGAAATCATGAGTAACAGCAGAAGTTATAAAAAATTTTGAGGAAAGACTTAAATGGAAAAATGTAAACACAGACCCAGGGAGATGACATAAAGTAATAATCAGTAGACTTACTATAGCACAGTGAAGCAAGAGAAAAGAGTTGAGTCAGTAATGTGAGGAGATGAACAGGCTCTAGAGAGGAGAAATAGGCACTCTGTACTCAAAGGTTAGAATGTAGTCAAGAATCATATTGGAAAAAGGCACCATGCATCAGAGAAAGAACAGGATATTAGTGGCGGAACCAGAAGAAATTCAGTGCCAGAGGAAGGAAACCATATTTTCAACTAATGTCTCACTGTTCTACTGTAAAAAAGATATTGTTGTGAATTGGGATTCCCGTTGATATGTATCGAGGTGGAGGATTGATGTATCTCCAATGAGTGTGGTCAAAATGGATCCCATTCAAGGGTTATTTTACTACACACTCTATTTTCTGGCTTATAAGATGCACTGGCATATATGACTCAACCTAGTTTTGGCTGCATACATCAGACAGCACAAGACCATGTTAGATGTATGTTTTATTCTCCAAGGATATTTCTGGTAAAAAAAACCATGTCTTATAAGCTACAAAAAGGTTGGTTTAAATTTCAGTGCTTCGTCTGCTGATATAAACTCCATTAACATTTCAGATCCACACTTCCTTGCCTACTGCATTAAGAAGACATGTAGGGCATCATGCTGTGAAGGATGACAGAAATAGGGTAAGATTCTTCCTGTCAAATTTAATATTTATTGTTATAATTCTGAAACCACATGATACATTATACTTCTGTGTATCTAGCTTATATCATGACCTTTAAAAAGTTTTGCATGATTTACTGAGATAAAAAAATGGAGTATATTGACCAAATACCATCAAATACATTAAAGGAGTACCTGTTATCAATGAATTACCAGGTCACCTTGAACAGCATTTTTTAACTTATTTAATTGAAGTTTACACTTGTGTGCAGATATTGGTAAAGATCACAACTTATTGAAATTCACATTAATTGCCATGCGAAAAAATTCACCTGGACCGGGAATCGAACCACAGACCTTTGGCTTTCCAGGCCACTGCGCAGACCACTATGCTACCCGGGATCCTTAATTCGCATGGCAATTTCACCGAGGTGAAATCTTCTGTTAGGCTGTAAGGTACCTGAGGATAAATCAGACTCATAGAATTGATTATGTTTCTGTTAAGCTGATTAAAAATGCAGAAGATAAAAAACCAACTCAATTGTACAAAATCATCTGTAACATGAGCTCAACACTAAAGATAACACTGAGTGATAAGACTGCCAAATGAACATCAGACTAAACCAACAAACCACTGGAGTACGCATGTGAAGTGTTTCGATTTAAAAATGATGTTAAGTTCTTTTCCTAATGCATTGAAAAGGGAAAAATTTCAATGTTCTGAAAACATGGCAGCAAACTATTGCATGCCTGTAAAATCTATGTGTGATGTCATGATTGTACACTCTCCTCTTTCTGCCACTAGGTGGTGCTGCAAAAGCCTCTAAGCTTCATAATAATACAGTAGAAACTCGATATTATGAAGTCATTGGGACCGGAACAATCAACAGTTCGTAATATCAAATATCGTATGAACAAGTTTCCTTGACCAACATAACGAAGAAGGTCTTTATTATTATCTTCCTGGAATATATGCACTCCCGCAATGTACTTGCATGATTTACAATATTATAATTCAAGAATGTATCTATAAATGTGTATTCATGTCAACACGGTTCATTAGTTAAACACAGCTAATTGGTTTCTTTTTTCCAATGAATCAGAGGCTATCAAGCATCATTGCTAAATTTTCGTGCAGTTTGGACTAGGCCTACGAAGCTTCATTAGAGTATTTTTTAAAATTACTTTTATCTCTACTGAAAAACTTTTAACGTATGCGTGGGTGATGTATTCATATTTTTAAGCTAGTATTGATGTATGCATACATCATGGAAGTGCGTGATTTTCAGGATCATTTGCAACTAGATGCTGCTCTGGACATAGAATTTAGAGGAATAAATTGCCGCTAAAAGAAAATCACATGCTCCACATCAGGCATTATAGATTAGACCTAAATGAAGCTAAAACAGTGAAAAGATTCTCTCATGGATGCTATGTCAATCTTGTAATTTGTACAAATAATGATATGCCCGTTGATTTTGAGAAATAACAGCCATAATCATCTTTGCGTGGTTATTTCCGAGATGAAGGCTCTGAAAGAAGAGCTTGAAAAGGAGTTCATCTTTATGTTTACCTCCTTCCAAAAGTAGATTGTTAAGACCATACACTTCAACGGTGAAGGCATGATAATGTCCTTTAAACTTCTTCAGCTAATAATGATGGTAACATAAATCCATAATTTACGTTTTTCACTATGCTCTGCGAAAGCTTCAGCTGTGGCTCTATTCAAATCAGGTCGCCTGCTATTCTTACACTTAATTGCAGGCATAATTTAAATATTCAAAACACCTAAAAATTGTTTAATATTTTTGCGTATCATGGTTCCTCTTCTTCCGATCAAGCAAGGGGATTTTTATCAGAGCATTTGCAGCTCCATTTCTGGCCATGCACAAAGACTTTTCGCTTTCCCTTAATTTCGGATCACAACCGGCAATCTGTGAAAAGGAAATCAGTGAATAATAATTCAAGAAGAAATATGATGAACAAATGTTTATTATAAAAAAAGTTGTCAGCTCTTCTGGCGACATAATGTCCAAACTTTTCTGCAACAGCACTTCTACATAACTTTTTAATTCAATTTCGGCATATTTTCACCTTCTCTTCCAACGTTATTCCTTTTCTCTTTAACTGAGAGGGTCCCACATCCTTGACCGTGCTGACACACTGGGCCTTTTGTAGCAACACCCATACCCAAAGATCCCGGTCAATTTGTGTCCTGCTTCCAAACTGGCTGGTTACAAACTAACTCCCACCCCTGATATCCTCTGGGGTGTATCGTCCAATAACGCAAGGGAGAGATAAAAGTGCATCCGATTGGACTAGGATTCTGACGAGGCTTTCTGCTCCCTCTCCGATGGCGTTAATTAGGGTTTTTCATAGGTTGGTTCTACTTATCATCTAGTCTTATGTGTATCTCTAGCAAGGATTAGGTCTCAAAAGCCTTACCAGATTCCTTGTCACTCCGGAGGATCTGAGGATCTGAGAAGATATATTTTAGGATATTTTTTTCGATTTCTGGATGGTAGAGAAAGATGAGAAATGTATACTATTATACGACCTAAATATGTATGGACGTATGAACGTTTTTTATCATTGAATATGCATGCGCCCAGAACAAAACATCATTTAGAATTAATGCGACAAACTTAGTGATCATATGAATCAAGGAAACTTGTATTTTCTCTGATTTTCTTGGCTGTTGACGATGGAAGAAAGGAAGGACAATGTTTACTTACGAAGAAGATATCCTTCCTCGATGATTACATCGAAATGCTCAATGAGCACGGTAAATGAAACCTGATTCTTTTGATGATGACTATTGTCAGCCGGAATGAGGATATGGGGTAAGGTTGGGTAATCAGCGTGAAATATTTAGGGAGAAAAATGCTTCCATGTGTGCTATGCATTACTGAATTAATGGGACTAAAACAGATGACCAGCCAGTGAACTGACAAAGAAAATGGTGGGGACAGAACAATTTTGGGGTTCTACAATTTTCAAGAGAGGATTTTCTGCATGCTTAAAAAATTTGTCCTAGTTCTGGACAGCAGTGACGCTCTGAGGGGTAATGGATCTCCTTCTCTCTCCCAAATAGGAGTCTGGGGGGTGTGTTAAAATGATTGGCATTATCTCAAATAGGTAACCAAGGAGTCATGTGCTATGAAAACTAATGTTTTGCAAATTTTTCTGTGTGAATCACTCTCACTCATTGCTTTCACTTAAGTTTTTCTCATTCAGGGGTTCTATGCTTGAGACAGGCAAGGGAAACTCAGTGAAACCAATGATTGAGATTATAAAAAAGCAAGTTTCGAATCATTTGTGTTTGTACCGCTTGACTCCTTAGTTGCCTATGCAAGATAATCCCGATGGTTTAAAACACACCTGCCCTGGACTTGAATTCTTTCATTGGTAATATTTTACATTTGTGGTTTTTACTGTCTAAACTTTTTATTTCTAAAACTAAAAATACTAATAGCTTTCTTTCTCTGATTTGTGAAAATTATCTGAGGTAGCAATTCCTGTTTTTTCTCACAGTTCTAATGGGTGTCAATTTACTTTGTTGCAAATTCTTTGCAATAGGAAAACTGATGAACCAATTATCCTCATCAAGTTCTGTGTTCCAATAATTGGTACCACCTAGCATTTTACTGGCTCTCTAGGACTATTGTCTACTTTGTAGGTTCCTTCGTGTTGACTACCTGGTTATATGTATCTATCTCTAAGTGAGAAGTATAGAATATAGTAGTGCTGACCAACAAACATTTTTATATCATATCTTGCTGGCCTGTTAGTTAGGTATTACCTAGCTTCTACCCCTAAATCACACTAACTGCTCCTCTACTGTAGCATACTCTGATATGGTAAAGCAAGCTTGAAAATTTCTCACCTAAATTTTGAAAATGTGACGAATTGGAGCTATTTTATCGGTCATTTTTCTTTTAGCCCTACTATTAATTAATCTGAGGAATACATATACCTATATAATTTAACATATCCCTTTAGTCCAAATAGTTTCAAATCCCTTAAGATACTTAAAATCAAGAATTCTGAAGACATAGTTGGTGGAGTATGGGTTGAGGTGGTGGGTGGAGTGCTGGCCTCCCATCCCGATAGTAAGCATTCGAATCCCGGCAGCAGGAGAAATTTGTCATTGGATTACTGGTCCCCTCTTGAGTGCTGTGGAGAGCACTTAATATAAGTTCATTACCCTGTCTGTTGAATGAGATTTTGAACTTTGGACCCCCAGGCACCTGTTGTTTAGATCAGGCCAATGCCAGGTGTTACTCTCTGACCCTCCTCTGTTCCACTAAAAAGTCCTATCCTTTACCAATGTATCCTTAATAATGCTAATGACCTAAGAAGGGTCACCACTCCTGAGAAATTATTTACATGAAGGACTAAACTGTAGGTGTCAACAACTTATGGAGTCTGGATACTTCAACTTTGAAGCACAATTTTTGTAGTAAAACACAATAATTCGTAATTTGCTCACTGGCTTTGACATTGCCATGACTTTCGAGGCATGAGTAGCAATAACCACATGTAATGGATTTTTAATGTGACTTAGATAAGGGCGGGATGAAGAAGTGGGAGTGAAGGGGGATGGCAGATATGTAGTAGGTCAGATTCAACTATCTCGAATATTAAGATAAGGGGATTGGGTAGATGAATAACATATTCCTCTATAATTTGAATGAATGCATTTCCTCATTTTTGGACATCAACTCATATTAGATAATTGTCAAATTTCCTTGCACAAACTTTGATTGTGAGTAAAAGTAATGTTTTATTTCTTATGCAAATATCAATTATGCTAGTAATGAGCTGTGCACTTTTTTGGATGAATCTTGGTGAAAAGAATCACTGACAAATGAACTGTTTAGTCATAAATTAGATGTACAGTGACTAAATTTGGAGACTTGAATAGGAACTTATTTTGGAATAAATTTAAATATCACACAAGGATATGCATTATGTCTTTTGTTTTTATTCCTGGTAATACCCTTGTTGATTTCTATTTTACCATATAACTTTTTGCAGGAATCAGTACCAGCAGTCCCTCCAATTCCTTCCATTGCTGAAGATCCTGAGATCTCACCAAGTTCCAGAGAATCTTCTGTTACTTCACTCAGTCCAGTCAAGCAGTCTGAGAATAGGGAATCTCCTTTGATTTCTCCTGCTAGTAATCCATCGGAAGTGAGAAGTAAAACTTCTGATTCTGAAAATGAATCCAGTGATGTCTCTTCTTCTCTGAATGTGCCCAGGTATGTCATTGAAATTTTAATATAATTTAATTATTTTGCTCAAAATTCCTTCCTATGCGGCAGAAATTCAAAAGCATTAATGAAGAAAACAATAGGTACATGCTAATTGCTAGTCTTGATTAGAATGCATGTGTAGGTGAAGAATCTAGTCGGTATTTTTGGGTTGTACTTCAGCTGTGATTCTTTTCTTTTTCTAGGAGGAGTATGCCTTCTGATCATTCATCAGAGGATGAAGAAAGTGATCAAGAAATGGCAATTGAAGTTTTTGAGAAAAAGTTAAGACACCTAAATATTAATCCCTCAGCTAGATCAATGCCTGAAAAGGTCTTCAAGGAGAAAATGGAAATGCTGAATGCTGAGAGGAGATTGATGAAAAGGGTATGCTTTGGTTTTTAATTAAATGGACATGTGTTCAATTAACTGTAGGGTAAAACTGGGATAGTCCATGCTAATTACACTTCATTATGATGTTATTACATATATTTTTGCTATGAATGAGGTAGTTCCACAACTAGCTGATGTATCAGTTTCTTTACATGATATCCTTCTTTAGCTGTACACACTACCAGTTATCATCCCATGCAAAAATATGCATTTTTTCATGCAAAAGAGGTTTTTTTCCTTCCGATTCCCTGACCACCTTACACTTTTCATTGTACTGTAGGTCCTCGACTTATGCGGTTTATTCATTCAAAAAATTTCCGCATAAGTAGAAATCCACACAAGTCAAAACACAACAACTTACCTATCAATTTTTGAACCATTAGCAGTGCCACTTTTACTGTCGTTGGCAGCAATCGGTGACGTTTACTGAAAACGCCATCTTTTGAGAGGACGTTAAGTTAATATAATACGACAATTCCAAGAGTAACACAAATCAAATATTTAGTTCACTGGATATTTAAATCTGAAAGCAGTATAATTACTCAAAACATGTTTTTTTGTGATGGACAACAAATGTCATCTATGGAGTAGAAAATCAACTACGCATCGACTTATGCGGGAAGGTCAAACTACGTCGAAAAAAGATGTCGATGCCATGTAAAGCAGGTGACTGGCTTACGTTTTCAACAGCTAGTAAAAGGTCAAACACAGATTTTTATGGAGCTGGCCATACTTGCGACCAGTGACTGATTTCAAAGCACTGCGTGTCGTGTTTAGGGCGCGACAGGACAAATAGCCAATGTACACTCCCCATGCCAAGGACTGCTGCTTATGGTGCCGTAGTTAAGTCCAGTCTGTTTTCTCTCATCTAATGGTGTGAATGTCTCGATTGTGGTTGCTGTGTGGCTATGTTTGACATACATTTATTTATATATATGATATTTCGCATGATGGGAAGCATTATGGTATGTGAAGTCCACGGACTTAAAGACTTAAAAGTAAAAATAAGGGTTAAAGATGCAGCGGTGTTGTGAGAGGCCTAGGAAAGCTTCAGCAAAGAAGACGAAGAGGAAAAAATTTAATCACATCAGTCTTTTTCACCAAATCAATGATCAAATCATCACCTATTGAACTATATAATGACTTTAACTACAGTGGGTGTTCCGAATGCCTGTAATTTGGCATCAACTCTTGCACGCTTGACAATGAGTCGCAGGTCATCACCAGGTGTATGTCGCGGCAACAGAAACGTGGAGAAAATGCAAGCATAAGGTTGGCACACACCGGTGTGGGATGCGGGAGCAAAATTCGCCAAGCAGGTGAACTTAATGTCCCGCAGACCAAAGTGATACATTCGCAGGACTTTAGGACACGTGTGGGCATCAGTACTTCCAATTCAGTGTTAAGAATATTAGCGTGCAGTACTTTCTGATTTGAAAAAATGCTATTTGCAATTAATGTTCAAAAGAGTGCCTATATATATTTGACCTGATCATTTTCATTGATTTTGGATTGAGTAACGGATACATTTTAACCACTACAATGAACTCCTCTGTCAACTTTTCCAACAGCAATTTTGCTCTAGACTAGTTGCAAGATGCGGGAAATGCAGCACGTAGCAAACTGAATTATATTTGCAGAGGTACCAAGTTCCTCCAGGCCGGATTCGTGTCAGTTTGCGCGTAGTGGTATCCCGCCGAGTGATTTTGTCCCATGTGAATTTCGCTCCTGTCACCATGCTGGTGTGTGCAGACCTTAACACCGACCTAACTGAACATCTGCTTAACTTCAGATCCGTGTAACTCGAGGACTTACTGTACGTATCATTTGTAATCCAATGCACTCTGCAATATTTGTATTCCTTCCAGCAGCTTCCTGGCAAAAATAAAGTGCAGGCTGATTGTAAGAAAATGACACAATGGGCTCTAGGTGGGTGGTACTGGAACCCACATCTTATAGGTGAGCAGTGGTAGCGGGATGGTAATTTAGAGCATCAAATGGTAGGGGACTGGTAGGGCAGCTGTAAGAGAACCCTTAGCTACAGTCTTCCACAACTCCCTGGGCTATAGTGTATGAGTAGTGGAGAGTAGTACTCATGCCTATGTAGTGTAGGGGAATGGTAGGATGGTGGCATGCTGCTTTCTCCCTGAGGTGTAGGGCATGGGTAGCAGAGTGTAGCACTCGTGCTCTTGTACCTTAGGGAACATTAGGATTGCGGAATGCTATGTGATCCGTTTCTTCTCTAGTATATTTATTTGATATTTAACATAGTGATATAACATTCTCTATTATTTCATAAATAAAGTTACAACCATTTTAGCAAAATGCCGAAACTGTCGTAAAAGATTTTATTTAAATTCATTTTTAAAATCACACAAGAAACTCAAGCTCCTTCCACTTGAGAAGTGCAAGGTGGGTTCTTGTCTCTTGCAATGACAAGAACATGTTGCTGGTCAGATGATTCATATTGCAGTAATGCAACTTAAGTCATCAATGATCTGAAACATTATGGCTAATTAGTTACCTCCTAGCTGAGAAAAATTCTGGTACAGCCTTTTTGGAATGAATTCATCAATATATTATAATTTGATGCAGAAATTCCCCATCAGATAGCAAATAATGAAAAAAAAATTGTGCACAAAATATAATTCTTTGCATAAAAAACTATGTGGTTGCTCAGCTATTTGCCAAGCAGTGAACCCAAAACAAGCATACAGAAAATCATGAAATAATGATGCAGTTGCACCTATATGGGCAGAGTAACATCTCTCCTCATCATCAGGGTGAAATTTGCTGAGTTTCACAGCATTGTGCTTCTGGATGTTGAAATCTTGTAGTTACACTGGCTTGAAATATTTGAGGCTGGGAGCTGCCCTAGAGGGGGCACCTCAGTGCAAGTAGAAATGTAGATAAGATAGATGCCGATGGTGATTATCTACAAGGAAGCATCATCACATCCTATGAAAACAGCTGTCCTATTAAGACCAGGAAGGAAGGGTGTAAATTACCCTGGTGAGGAGCAGAATTTAATGGTCTCCATAAAGAGATTAGGAAAGTCTTTATTAACAAGGCAAAGTGGACAAAAATGCCTCAGGATTTGGAAAACTTCAACATGGCCCAGCGGAGGTACAAAGCAGTGATTACATGCTCTAAGAAGGATTCATGGAAGGGCATCTGTGTGAGCTTAGAGTCGGTTCCACAGATGGTGAGACTCCACAAGATCTTATTGAAAGACTCAGAAGTGGGAATGGGTTCTCTGCTGCTTCCCTCGGGAGACTTCTTGTCTTTTGACAAAGAAGCTCTAAAACTAATGCTGGAGACTCACTTTCCAGGCTATGGAGTTGGAGGAAGTTTATATAGGAGCAATTCCATTCATCCTGCTTGGATGGAATGGAGACTTTCCTCCAGCATCGTTGCATGGGTTGGTTATTATTGGACCATTCCACCATACAATCAACGTATTAACTAAATTTACCAGGTCTGATATATTCTTGGGTCTTAATAGGGATGAAGTTTCATCAGCATATAATACAGCTTCAATTTGAGGTAAATTGTTAGTCAAGTCATTCTCAAAGATTATGAACAGAAAGGGGCCAAGAATGGAACCTTGAGGAACCCCAAGTTTAATATCCCGTGTGGTAGATGGCTTCATTCTAGCAAGGAATTTATTTCATTGTGTTACTGATATAATCATTATACTCTACATTTCCTGAGTTTGATGGTCTCCTGTCTTGATTAGTTATAATAGCATGAGCTGTTGTTTTTACATGGATTAAAAATATAAAGAGCTGTTGGTGTAGTCTTATTATAATTTTTTGTTGCATATGTATTATGAATGTACTTAGAAGCAAATCATTTTATACCAGAAAATTGACGACTACCATCATATCAAGTCAAGCTTGGAGGAAAAGGCAGATGCTAGGGTGTCACAGAAGATGCTTAGGCTTAAGCTGGACAAACCAAAGGCTACAGAGGAATTGGCTGCTTCCAGTTCAGGATATAAATCACCAAAAGACTCTTCCAGTCAGCACAGGATGAAAGGTAAGTTCAAATTCAACAATATATAGTGTTGCTAGCTTCAGACCATCTGTAAATATGTTGGTGCTCTTAACTCAGTAAACTTGAAATGAACCCAGTTAAGAGTACCTATCTATGGTATTTTAATCTGCCAGTGTTTGTAGTTCTCCTTTCAGGTTGAAAATTTGAATATTTTGTACCTGATAAAGTGTTGAAAATGAGGGAACAGGATTGTGAATTGAAATGTTATTTTTTATATACTCTGCTAAGTAGAATAGATAAAAATAAATCTACATATTATCATTTTTATCATTTCCATTTTTCAATTCATTCTTCTTTTTTTAATGCTGGCCATTTTTTTGTTCGAAGAATATTTTATAATATATTATCCATCTCTTGTTTTCTTCATGTCCTTAAATTGTTTGAAGTTGATGTTATTGTTAGAAGATCTGATTTTCCCATGCCAACATGCAGTTCACTCAGCCAAATATTCTGTCATATGTTATTTCCAATTATTAGCCTATAGGTAAGTTTTTAATCACACGAGCTGCCTAAGTACCTTTTCTTTTTCTGGCAGAATTTCCATCCAGTGCATCCTCTAAAGAGTCCTTGGTGGCCACGACTTCAAGGTCAACTCTTTCCAGCCATTCTCACATGCCTATGAGTGGAAGAACAATTACCTCACAATCATCCTTGAAGTCAACTATCCGTCAATCTGAGGAAGATGTACCCCATCAATCAAGAATATCCGTAATGGCTGAAAAATGGAAGGGGAACAAAGGGTAAAAATTTTATTTACTTCTTTTTGATTTCATATTCCTAATTCCTTGATAATATGGGCCATCTGGTAAAATCTGTATTCAGTCCATCCTCTGAAATTCTTTAGCATAAAATCTGTTTGACTAACACTATAAAAGTACTCATTATTTGGCATGGTATTCTAAATATTTTATTTTTTAAGTGATTATCTTTATTATACTATTCTAAATGTGTGATAAGCATTTTTAAAAAGGATAATAATGAAAAAAAAATTTTGAGGTACACGCTTGAAAAATATGTTATTTATATAAATGATGGAAATATTATGTTCTTTTTGTGGTGCAGAGTTAATTTTTTAATGCAAAATGAATTCTTGTTTTAAATGGAGACTGAACAGCCAGTTCTTTGTACCAGGGCATTTCATGATGGCAACTGTAATAAAATCGGAAGTAAATGCAAGTTATTTTCATGATTTTTACGTAAGCTCATGAGACTCCTGGCTGGTTGGCATGTAGGATAGTTTTTCTTTCTACAGTCCCTGACACTTTGCCCAACTTTATGGCAATAAGAGCATACAACTTGTCTAGGAACAGCAGGAGGGACATTATAAGTCAAACCCTGAAAAATATTAGCATATTCGGTATTATCCATTAATGATTTAGTCGCCTGAGTAATGACTAATTCCTTAAATGAAGAAGGCAGGATGGAGAACATGATACCGAATTTAGTGAGAGGATATGATTAAATGGACAGTTTGATGTTCTGAACACTCTAATTCCAACACTTGCAAGGTGTTTTGAATACGGGAAACAAAATCATGCTGCATTTCACAGGGAACTGAAATCTGAAGTTTTTTTGTATCTGGGCCATAAAAGATTTTGACTGAACATAGTTAGCCAAAACTGATAACAACTGGAGAGCAGCTTGATAATGTCTAAACTCAACAATGTAGATAGATGAACTAGCGAAAGACAGGGGTGCCCACTGGGGGGTTTCATGGCGCAGAGTGCCCCATTGAAATTTTTGGAGGGGCTCGCATTAGTGTATTTGAGGGGGGTTACAAAAATAAAAATGATAAAATAAATTAATAAATAAAGATATAAGTAAAAACAGACAAAGAGAGGCACCCACCTAGAGAAGTACACACAAAGAAAGAAGACATGTGAACCATATAAACTATTGCAAGATAATTCTGCTCTCTAAAAGAGCAACACAGTATTTCAGGAAATTCAGGAAGCAGCGGTCATCTTCCATATAGTCCAGCCGGCATGCAGTGGTGGCTTCGGTTGGAAATGGAAATGCCGAGAGCATTCAACACTTATCGGTCGTGCTCGTGTGCTGTGCCAATACCACCTAAGGTGGTGTTGGCTGTGCAGACAGTAACTTTCAAGTGCTGTGTGAGTGTGTGTCGTTGACCTACACTGGTTAAGTAGTAGACATCGTATGTTGTTTTAAATAAAGGGATGAGTTAGTAACTAATTAAGCGACTACATGAAGTTGTTTTATATTTCGTTGTGACTTGCAAGTAAAAACTGAGTGTTGTTTGTTAGTCATGCCTAAAAAACAAACTCAGAACAAACACAGGTGCTTAGAGTTAATTTGTATCGCCATCCTATGTCACAACAAATGGAATGACTACCACAAAAAGAAACATGTTTTCAAGTTTAAGAACAATACTGACCTTAAATTTAAAATAATAGAAATGAAACGTGGTGGTGTTGGTCCATGGAAGCCTTTCACTGAAAATACTTTAGCTGAACCTGCTTCTGATACTGATGATCCAGAATTTCTTAATAGGCCTAGTAGTTTCAGTGACGTCTACAAAGTAGTTGAGGAAAACGTAGATGTCACCGACATACTGGGTGGAACAAATGAAAACCACAAAGATGTCACGATCCCTCTGACAAAGAGGATGAACAAGAACAAGACAATCCCAAATCTGAAGAAAAAGTGAAAAATTTATGGGTCACTACAGGGTTTCTAAAGCCTTATAGATGTCTGGTCAACTTTTTAGGATTCAGTCAACTAAAAGTAGTGTATTCCACACCACTATCTTGGGTTGTAATAAGTTTCTCGATTGAAAGAGCCATGAGCAGGATGCAAATAGTATAAAATAGACTTAAATCAGATATGGGTGATGAATGAGTGTCAAACGTTAATTAGTTATTCAGGGGAGGCGACCAACAGCTGAGGTCATTTGCACCAATTAGGATAGGTGGATTATTGGGTAATAGTTGGAGTTTTCAGGGAATGGAGGAAGGGTGGAGAGAAACCCCGCATCGGCATTAGACTACTCTTAAAGACAGGTGCCAAGTGGACTACGGCTTAACATCCCAACTGACGGACGGAGTACTGAACCTGAGATGCCCTCCACTAGGCAATCAAGTGGGGACCAAATTGGCACTGAAAATCCGCCACTGCCGAGAATCGAACCTAAGCCCTCAGGATGGGAGGCCAGTACTCTAGCCAACCAACCAACCCAATCCCTGGCTGTCAAATGTTTTAGTTCTTTCGGCAGAGACAGACATCCTTAAAGTATTTATAATGAAGACATCATTGAAAATTTGAAGAGAAAAAGGAAGATAGAGATACGTTGTAAGAGACAATGAAGAAAAGAGGATTATTGTTGGCAGGAGACGTGTTTTTTTTATCGTGTAGTTAAATAACTATTAAGAGGTAAACTGCAAATTATTCATATTAATAAACTGTCTTTGCTTTTTTATACACACACTTCCTAACTACTTCATTTCAACAACCCAACAGAAGATTAAATCATTTTTTTACAGAAAGGTAGTATCTCCGAAAGTTTTGCACAGTTTTAAAATAAAATAAAACAAATTTAACGTTATGCATACAAAACAGTGAATAAATTACCATTTCGGAATACTGGAAATACCAAGTTTAAAGTGAAAACACAAAGAGTGTAGTCGAGAGTACTTTTGACATTTTTGCATTTCCCTGTACATAAAAAACGCGTAGGCTGACTGGAAGTTCTACTCTCGTGAAATTATTCTGCTGGCTATGCCTCCTATTTATGACAAACACAATATTATATCTAATGCCATAATAAAATATGTAAGGTCATAGGGACACATTTGCTTGTTTGCTCAACTTCGGCAGTACCCACGTTGAAGCACGACTTCATTTTCATTTCCACGCAAGTGTGGAGTAATGTAACAGTGGCCTAGAACAGATGGTTCACGTAGAGATTAATTGACACAAGGTACCTTTTTGCCATTCAAGAGCTTCCATTTCGAGAAGGTGAGGTTTAAGATTCCCTGTATAAGGGTATTTACACTACAATTTTAAATCGTATCAGTAAATATGACCCAACTTTACGTCATCATCTCATGGATGCAACCCCTTTCAGAGGAAGAACAAAACACATTAAAAATGACTTTATCAGCACAATTTTAGAAAATAAGATAAGAGATGAAAATGTAGCGCAATTTTTGTGGTGCTATTTCTAGACGAGACCTCAAATATCAGTAGTAAATTCCAGCCATCCACAACACTAAGATACTTCCACTTTAATGTCTCAGAAGTGCAGCAATGATTAATGTTGTTCACTGATGTGAGTGCTGATGGGTCTGCCAATGCATTATTTGTTAATGCAAAGCATATAATTAATTCTTCTAGACTGAAAGAAAACTCGTTGTTCCGACATGCGATGGGGCAGCAGTCATGTCTGGGTAATTGAATGGCCTGAACAGGGGCAGATCCAGGGGGGAGGGAGTGCTGTGGTCAGTCGCCCCCTAAAAAATGATTTCAATAATACATATCGATTGGTCTTTTCATTGGAGACTTCATTGTGACAAGACTGGTGAATGCTTTTTTACCTATTGATATTCTTGCATTTGTTTACAAATCAGTGGGTGACCCCTCTAACGTTAATATAACAGCATTTCCTGCAGTGTATTTGATTTGATAACACCACTTATTATTTATCGTATAGATTAAATATGTATGTTTTTCTGGATCCTGTATCTAACCATAAGTTAAAATGTATTTATTCTAGATTTACCTTTCCAATACAAATTTGTGAACATTCAACATTCTTTAAACTTACTATCGTGTTTTAAGATATTGATTGTGATGGATTTGACCGATTCATTTATTTCATGGTATTTTATATTTTTAAAGGCAAGCTATGGAAATGACACATCAAATTACTCATAAGGTCTCAAACCCAGAGCGTTGTCCAGGGTGTCTACCAGTCGGGAAAAGTTGGGAATCCGTGAAAAAGTCAGGAATTTATTAATGCCGGGAAAAAATCTGGAAAAGGTCGGGAATTTGCTGACAAATAATCAAAAGTCGGGAAAAAATGGCTGCTTGCAGATGGTCAGGATAAAAATTGGAACGGCAGATGCACATTATGAAATCAGTAGTTCTGTTTCCCTTTTTGTTAATCTTTTAGTATCAAGGAGGTGTTCTTTTAAACCTGTCTGGTCAGTGTGTGTGAGTTTGCGACTTTCGTCATTCGATTGTACTAGACGTGGGCACCGTTTCCTGCATGCCGCCACGCAACCTATCGGCTCGGTCGGTTGCAGGCTGTAGATAGTAGCTATACTTCCCTCCTGCCCATGAATGCTGTTTGGAAACAATGACCTTGACCGTGGTTGTTTCAATGCTACCAAATATTCAAGCAATCTATTTATCGTACTATTGTATGATAGTGACATTTTGCATTTTGCTATGTCACTTGAGGGTGCAACTTAGTTGAATTCTACTAGATATGTTATCTTTAAACCATCGAGTCCAAAGCTTCTAAGCTGCACATCATGATCGGGTGGAATAAATGAAACGTACTCTGCATTTGCAGGGTTTTCTTTCACCCACATCAGGAAGGAATTCCATTCAGTAAAGCCTACCGTTTGCCATTTTGTTATTAGCATATCCCATTGAATTTTGTTGCTTCAATACGCAAGCATAATGCCTTTGTGAAAGAACAGAGATCAGCAAAGGGAGAATTTTGCTGGGAGGTTCTGTTAGGGACTGTTATGCCTAGGTAAGGAGCTTGATGATTAAAACTAAAACAACTTTTACTACTAGTGCATTTTCAATGAGTAAACAAACATTCATAGTATATTAAAAATTAGAAGGTGAATGGGCTTAATATGAGTGAAGAGCTTAGAGTCTTCCCCTATGAATTGTTGTAAAGAGACCCGGTAGGTTCTGAAGCTGGAAAGTAAAACATTATATTACGTCGTTGCCGTATGTGCTGCTGCTGCCGAATACGTCATTGGCACCTGGATGATGTACTGGAGAACTCGCCATTTGCCAGCTAGTGTGGTGGAATGCCTTTGTTATTCGTCTGATGGGGAAGTCGCTAGCTCGAAAGCCGCCAGAAAGTCTAGTACTCATCTGTCAGCATGTGCGAGTTTGCAGCAAAATCGTTCATTTTTACTGGAGAACATAGAACTGTGTGGAGCAACTGGAGCAATCAATTGAGCACCCACACAGCATAAGAATTAAAGTCCAACTCCAGTTCAACAAAGACACATCTTAAGAGGTTCATTTGGTTGGACTGGAGACGGGCATCATTTCATCCGACTTAAGGCTCCTTTCACATGGAACGGCACGAAGCCATGCAATCCTCAAAAAAAGCTGTGAATGTCACGGTACAGGAAATTTCAAGTATACGGCGTTTTAATCTCTAGTAGGAGTTCAATCATGATTGAAGTAGATAAGGTGCTGTGCTTGTACGTAATACATTTACTAAGTAAAAAACGGAGAGGTAGAGTGAAATGGGTGCATCCTTTGTGCGTATAATGACCCGTAACTGGTGCATTTGTGTTACTGTTCGAGAGACTGATAAGTAATAGTAACAAGTTTTTCAACCATTTGAGAATGTCTGTTCCCATTTAATTAACACCTGGGCAAAGTTGAAGATCACATCAAAAAGCAACAAGCAAATATGAGAGATACAACACCCCCTGCTAATAGGCTATCTGTCACTCTTGAGGAAAGATTAGTATTGAACAATATACTTACTACATCTTTAAAGTGTACAAAAACGTGATATGAACGTATAATGTAACTTAAAATATATTTGTGAATCAGATATTGTCAAGGGTAGTATTTTTTTTGAGTACATAAACCATATTATCTGAAACAGGCCTACCAATACACTGAATCAAAATATTCAGGTTTCTAAAATGTATTTACAAACAAATCTTTGATATTACAAATTATTAAACAGGTTACAGTATATTGTATTATACAACAGTGATGTGGAGATAATAAGATAGCCAATGCCAAGTGAAAAATTAGACAGGACTGCGAATTGAACTATTGACCTTCACGATAACACATTAAAAAATAGCCTTGGTTGGGAATTTTCAAATTTTTGTCTTGAAAAGTCTTGAATTTCTTTTTCATATATAAGTAGACACCATGGTTGTCCTTTATCTATCGTATTCCGAGGTCGTGCTGGTAGGTGAGCTGTATCTTAAAAATCAGCGAATTCACACATTTCCTTCACATGGAATAGATATCACTAGATATTTTATGCTGACATTTTTTCTTCGAAATGGTTCAAGTTAGATAGCCAATAGTTTTTACGCAAGAAAGTTGTCGATGAGAAAACATTTTTGGTATGCTTCTTTTAGATACCTGCTTAATGAACATGCTGAAAAGTGATTTTTACATGCATCGTAGGTGATTAACCAAAAAAATTATCCAGTTTTAATTTACAGTTCTATAATTTAAATAGTATGCCATTCTCAGTAATAGTTATCGAATTTTTAATTGTGGTTACACAAGTGATGTGCGGGATGTATACCTTAGATGATGTGCAAGCTAGTCTAATGACCAAATAACCCAAGGCTAATTAACACCACATGCCACTGGTACAATGGAGGCAATCTTAAAGCAAAAGTAATGGAAGAGGAAAATGATATCAACAAGGATGATTTGGGAGCCCCAATCTTAAGATTGGAATTCAATGCGCCTGTAAGGGACCTGAGGATATTTTAGGCTTCTGGAGTATATGATATAGCTGCCAAACTAATTAACAAACATTTAACCAGCTGTACAAAACCATCTGCAACATGTACCCTGCAGGAGAGATACTCACAGACTTTGAGAAGAATATCATCATCCCTATTGCCAAAAATAAGAGGGTGGAAAATTGTGAAAATTATAGGACCATAAGCCTGATTACACATGCGTAAATTATATTGACTTGGTATTCCACGAAATAATAGAACAAAAAGCTGAGGAGATCCTGGATGAGGACCAATTTGGGTTCAGAAAAACAAGGCCACAAAGGAAGCGATTTTCGCCCTCAGGCTACTTAAGAGAAGGGAATAAAGAAGAATTTACTGACATTTATTGCTTTTGTAGAATTGGAGAAGGATCCACAGATTGTATGAAAACCAGGCGGCTGTAATTAAATCAAGACCCAGCAGTAGAGAAGCAAGCATAAAGGAAGGAATGAGACAAGACTGCACTGACTCCCATATTATTCAATGTCTACATTAGGAAAGCCATCCAAGAAGTCAAAAAAAAGTCTTCAGGAGTGAATATCCATGGTAGAGAAAATGAGCATATTGCAATTCATCGATGACATAGCAGTCATGGCTGAAACAGAAAGAGATTTAAAGAAGACACTAGGAAATATGGAAAGGACAATGGCCAGATTTCTCCTGAGGATCAATAAAAAGAAAACTAAGGTATTGGTATTCATTAGGAGAAAAGCCTGGACCAAGGTAAACTAAGAAAACAAAAAATTGAGGAGGTGGGAGAGTTCCCATTACCTGGGAAGCCAAGCAACCAGCCATTGACGGAAAAAAGAGAAATTACCAATAGAATTGCCCTGGAGAAAAGGGCTTTTTACCAAAAGAAGATCCTGTTTACAGCTACAAATACAGGCGTGGAAGTGAGGAAACATTTCATTAGAACGTGTATCTGAAGCATTCTACCATATGGCAGTAAAGTATGGACAATAACAGCAGCAGAGAAGTCTAGACTGGAAGCATTTGAAATGTGGTGCTATCAATGAATAATGGAAGGTAAAATGCATCAATGGAGTGACAAATGAAGAAGTCTTAAGAAGAGTGGGAGAAAAGAGAAATCTATTGAAAACCTAAAAACAAGATAAGACAACTTAATCAGTCATATCTTAAGACATGATGGCCTGATGAAGATAGTCATCGAGGGAAAAGTGAGTGAGAAGAATGGAAAAGGCAGGTTTTGTATGAGATATATGAAGCAAGTTGTGAAGGATGTAAAAGAGAAAAATTACATTTATATGAAGAGCTTGGCCAATAGAAGAATAGAGTCGAGGACTGTGTTAAACCAATTCTAGGGTTGATGACTGATGGTGATGAAGGTAGCTTTGGAGGAGAGGGAAAATTAGCATAGGCATACTGGTGAGGTGGAAGTTTTTCATTGGAGTGTCAGGAACTCTTTTACTGACTCAGGCTGCACAACACTATCTCATGGTCCGTGTGCTTGCCCAATTTCTGGTCTTCTTTCGCATTCAGGGGGCTATGTAAGTGACAATGGATGTGGTTAGGGAAAGGCGTGGCCAGAAAGGTGCAGGTAGGAAACATTGCATTTTGATTTTGGAGGCATTGTTAGCATCGTTGGTGCACATGTCATTAGCAAGTCCTTCGACTAAGTCCGGAGGGTAAATAGTCAACCAAGGGGAATGAGGGGATATCCAACAAGGGAAAAGGAAGGGGATACCAAAAAATGCTACAGCCGGCAACACAGCTTTTGTGACCTTTCTGCCATAAAGATAAAATCTTGACCTGCAGTCCATCCTAAAACCCCATGGTGCTTATGGTTAGTGGAGGGGGGTTTATGAAGGTCAAATCTCAAGTTGCCTGCTGTGTCCTTCATATGTTCCATTTCTTCCCTTCTGTAAGACTCCTTTTCCTAAAACCCACAACAGTGTGTTTTTTTCATTTTTCTGATAGGCCTCCACTCCTGCTACTTTCTTCCTCCAAATCCGAAACACAGAATTGGCTAACTGGTCAAGCAGTGTTGAAGGGTTGGGAGATGTCTCAACTTAAAATAGCAAATACCTTATTAGTGGTGTGCTTGTGTATATTTTTATTGTTGGGGATTAGAATCCCAGTTCCAGTGAATTAAACACTAAGCAAATTCATCAACTAAAATTCTACTGGGAATATTAAAGAGGATAATAACACTGGAATCAAACTTGCATATTGCATATTTGCTTCCATCCTCCTGCCCCATCCTAAATATAGTTTCCCTCTCCCAAACCTCCCATTGTCTTACTTCCTACTGCCTGGTTTGACTGATAGTCCTTGAGGACTGATGATACCGCATCCCCTTCCAACCTCAGGTTGTTGGCTGGTGTAAATTGAGTACTCTGCATTATTTTCCACCCAATGATCATGTTCATTTGTTGATACCAGTGTCATTTATGTATTTAATCCTCAGTAGTATTTGGTAAAAGTTTGGACTGTTCAGTTATGCTTTGGCAGTAAACTCCTTTATTGAAAAAATGTTGTAAATTCTAAACATAGGGCAGTGCTTTAGAGAAAGTAATTATCCACTCTATTCTCTATTGGAAATTTAGGTGTAAAATTAGCATAATTTTACTCCCACAGATTTCTTGGCATAAAATTACTGTGCTAGAAATCAAAAGTATCCATTGTCCCCATGGCTGTTCATCATTATTGTAAGAAAATTCATTCATTGGGTTTGTATCATCCCTTTGTCAAAAATAATGCTCCTGTGTCCCACAATAAGGACGTTTGGTGTCTATGGAGGATTCCAAGAATCCTTGATTCATGTAACTCACTCACTCTTAAGAGTTCCCTTTCTTCACCTCTTCTTTTGTCTTGACCTGGTGTGGAATCATGGATACATCTTTCACGTTATCGCAATCTTTATCGTTAACGCTTACCCCTAGAGTAGCATAGGGTTAACAATAACTGTCTATAAAATTCACTCCACTGATTGTGATAAGCAATTTGAAGTGCTGTGCGAAAAATTAAGAACAGAGATCATGTTCTCTCTGACATAAGTTAAATAACGCACTAGTGCACATCTTATGAAGATCCATGATCAAGGCCCTGCTCTCATTCCTTAGGACACTTCTGAGGGTATCCTATCACCCCCATCTGGGATTTATCTCTCCTCCCCCAAACACACCTTCCTTCTCAATCACGCACACCTCTTTTCTCTGAAACCTCTCTATTACTTTGGAAACCAAACACTGGCCTTTGAATGTGGCATTGCAAAATGGTCACTGACCAGCTACTTTTTAAAAGTAGCACCACCGGATTGGCTTGCATAAAAATGTCACATCAAAAAATGTTCTTATTTAATTCTGCGTTTATGCATACAAACAAGAAAATTATTTTCTTTATGTGTCTTCTATTGTTTATGGCATTGAGAATAAAAAATTACTGGTTTTGTCATGCTTTTCAACCAAGCCAATACTTATAAAAACTTAAAAACTTGTTGCCTGATCAAAGCCATACTTTAACACAAGTTAGTAATTAATGTATTATAATTTATTTCCAAGTTTCAGAGATACAACTATGACTGAAAAAAGAACTGCTATCAAATAATTAAATGTACTTTTTTTCTTGACTGGTAAGTCACATAAAAGTGGGATTTGTCTCTTTGTGGAGCATAAAAAATAAAATACTCAGGGATACGTATAATTTTCTGTCATAGTGAACATTTTCTACTGAAAACCTTTAAAAGAAGATGGGACAACTTAATAGGCCACATCCTAAGACACGATGGCCTGATGAAGACAATTGTCAAGGGAAAAGTGAACGGGAAGAATGGAAAAGGCAGGCCTTGTATGAGGTATATGGAGCAAGTTGTGAAGGATGTAAAAGAGAGGAGCTACATCAATATGAAGAGGTAGGCCGATTGAAGAATCGAGTGGAGGGCTGCGTCAAACCAATCCTAGGATTGTTGACCAATGATGATGATAGTGAGCATGTGACTGTTTTTAGGTAGGCCTATCCGATTAGCTATCAGGTGGCAAACTTGGGTATCAATAATTTTTATTCCAACAGTAAGCAAGGGTGGTAAGTTTTTTTCATCTGGGGGGGTAATACAGGAATGAAATCATTTTCTATTGGTGTGAGATTGTCTTTTTTAATATGTTACAGGATAGGTGGATTAGCATCAGACTTTCATCCTAAGGCCTCAGAAAGACATGTGTTGCCCGGTGTATCTTCTGTTCCATTTCCTGGAGGAATAGGAGGAAGCCATGCTTACTCTTCAATGGGGGGAAGCATTTTGCGAGGGTTGCGTCATGTTGGAGGAGAAGGTGAAAGACTAGCTCCTGCACCTTCAGTTGGAGGTTATGGGCCTAAATCAGTATCATTTGCTCATGATGTGAATGGTGGAAAGGTTTACCATGCAGTCTAAGGAAAGTAAGTAGTTAAATATTAAGGTACATGCTGTCTTTTGCAATAAATAATGGCATTGCCATACACTATGCATTTTGTAAGTAGGTTGTAATAATCATATTATGATTGTAATAGGTAATTGTGCTTATGATAAGATTCTTTGCAAAGCAAGAACCATGTTAAAAATACAGCACTTTTTTGTGTGTTAATTTAATCATTATATTATTGACATGTGAATTTTAGTGACACAGTTAATACCTATATATTGCATATTTAATTCTGTATCATTGTCATGGCTTATGTAAATAACTTAGGTCCATATTTAAAACAATATCATTAATGTGGGCCTACCTTTACTTGATGATGACCCTACATTTATAAGCACAGTTGGTATCTGTGATGAACATTTGAGTTTTGATTATAAAAAGGGAAATATCTGCTCTCTCGCTGAATGCTCATAAATGAGTAGGTGAACTATTTTGTCTTTGTCTGTGTTTATGTACCCCTTACATATTATTAGAAATTTAAAAGTGAAAATGGTACATCTGTTCCTACTTTTAAAGATCTATTATGTATATCTCTGATCCTTCATACCAAAGAAAGCATCAAACCATGTATGCATGTACATCACTGACAGTAATTTTAAATGGTTTAATACTGGTTTGAAATGTGGTGAAAGCAATTGTACAGTCAGATGGATGGGAATGATAATTATTGTATTTATTGAAAATCGATTCATTGTTTCTGAAAGTGATATTCTGCAAAAGTATGCAAAATATATTTTATGATGTGTAAACATATCCTTGAAATACAAAAGTTTTATTTTTAACCACTGTTATTTTTACACATTTGCCCTCCTTGAAACAACTTTCATGTATGGAGGTGTTGTTGGCTTCATGTATGGCTGTTGTTCACTTCCTAGCAGTCAAATAAATTAAAGCACTTAGGAAATATTTTGGGATGTGTAAATGATGAAACAATGCTCAGGAATGGTATTAGAGTTGCCATCAATTTCCAAGTTTGAATTTCCAACAAGGTGCAGTCAAACCACCTTTAACACGTTCAATGCAGGTGCCGTTCTGGAACAGTGGTGGTGGGGGACTAGCCACGAGGCTGCCATTCAAGGACGGCGGCCTGCTGTTCTTGGAAGAGGCAATTGTGGGAGATGCCACCTGCGTAGTGGAAATTTCTTCAGCCGTCCGTGTGGCTAGTATGCGTCTGACATTTCTGTAGTGCAGTCCATTTTTCCATGCAGTGATTTGTGGAGTTTCTGCATTTGACTTTCCAAAATGCCGAAGAAGAGATTTTCGAATGGGCAGCAAATGTCTAAGGATATAACGTCTAGCAAAGGTAAGTAATATATATGTTTTTCCGCAGGATGTTTTTAATATCTTTGCTTGTATTTTAAAGTAATGCTTGTTTTGGAGCGTTTTTATTTTTTTTCGCTGTCATGCGTTAAATACGCTAATTAATAATATGTGATTTCTGATTTCCGCTGATAACATCGCTTCGTATTTTTTACCATTTTACCGTTTGTCAAAATTCATTTTATATTTTTCTGAATGTTTCTTACTCTTTTATTATTATATTGTGACCCTATCACTTGATTTCTCTATTCAAATAATGTGTTTGTTTTATATGCCGTGATTTTACTTTTCTTCATTTATAATTATATATTTTTCTTTTTCTAACATTTTATTGCCACTGGAATTCAAAAATCCATTTGTACAATGTTTATAAACATTTTTGAAGTGTATTTAATGATTAGAATATGTACGATATCACAATAGTTTTTTTCTCTTCCCTAACATTTTATTCTTTTTTTTTAATTCTAGTTTCTTCCATTTCTAACGCATTATTTCACCAATAGTAAAAAAGTGACATTAAAATATTATTTTCATTCTTTTGAGTATTTCTGTCATTGGTCTTTGCCATGTGCCTTATTACTTCAATTATATTAAGTTTGGGTGCTTTATAGTTGTCGATCACAAACCAAAAACTAATCCAGGACCTTCTGGCCTGCAACGAGACGAAATAATCTCTCAAGTGAAGAAGCACAGTGAAAAAATTAATTTAAATATTTTTTTATTTCTCCGCAACTATTCCAATGTAGGGTTGTATTATATTTCATGAAATATCATTAAAATTTACTTATATTTTGTTTATATTTGATGGATTCTCCCCCCAACATTTTTCTTTTCCTTTTTTTTTTTCTTAGTTTGCCATTACGTCATTGTGCGTTATTACGAATGAATGAATTTATATTACTTTCTCACTAGTATGTTACTTTTTTGCCTGTTGAAAAATCTAATTCGAAGGCTGGTCCCTCTGGCATCCAAGAAAAAAGATGTATTGAGGACGAGGAAGAGTTGCATGCAAAGAAGAGAGACTATGGAAAAAAACGTAATCATCTAATCTCATAAAATTTATTAATTACATTTTTCAGTGAAGTTCTGTCACACAATTGAGTACAATTTACTCTTGATTGAGCGAATTTGAATTATGAGTTACTAACAAAGTTTGATTTTCTTTCAGTTCAGACTTTACTTGAGAGATTGAGCAGGGGAAGAAAAATTAACTTGGAGGAGGTTGATGAAGAAATAATCACTGAACTTTTATCAGGATTCCATTCAGATTTTGATTTTGATACCTCCAGCGAAGAAGAGGAAGACACTGGTGATGAAAGCATTGACAACCTATGTTTGGAAGAGCCTAATCCCTTGTTGGACTCTTATGTTTCCCGTACCACCCGTAAGGTCCCTGATCCCGTTACTTTCCCTGGAAATGTTGATGCTTGTGAAGCTGCATCACCGGCACTTTCTCCCTTTCCCCTTTCTCAGCATGTCCCTCCGTCTTTTGGGTTTATTACCCATGAACCCTCTCCTTCCCAAACTCTTCCTCCCACCCTTGGGAGAAAAGAAAGCGATAGCCGAGGATGGGGTGCCCGTGGGAAATTGCAGAGGTTAGATTCTGAGCCGCCCAAGTACATGTGTACTGAAACCAAACCTCGAGTTGAGCGAATCCCTTTCACGGGGGCTGAAAGATTAAATATT
Organism: Platycnemis pennipes; assembly: GCA_933228895.1. Classification (NCBI taxonomy): domain Eukaryota; kingdom Metazoa; phylum Arthropoda; class Insecta; order Odonata; family Platycnemididae; genus Platycnemis; species Platycnemis pennipes. The sequence goes on from OW121854.1 coordinate 61,007,753, forward strand.
CTTCCAGATGGCCAGACCCCATACGATTATTTCTTATTAAATGCGGATGAACTGTTTTTTCAATTAGTGATTAGAGAGACGGAAAATTTTGCAGTGGAGATTTTCCTCAAGAACGTTAGTCCAAGGGCTCGCATAACTGATTGGAAAACCTTGACGAGGGAGGAATTTGAAAAGTGGCGCGGGCTCTTAATACACATGTGCAATATACAGTTACCCAGAAGCGAGCTTTACTGGAGCACAAGCACTTTATATGAAATACTGCTGTTTTGCCGTGTAATGGGGTGGGATCGATTTCTTTTGATAATGCAAGCATTGCACTTCAACAAGAACCCTGAAGATGATGAACCCTTGCCTACAGACAGACTTTACAAAATAAGCCCCCTAATTGATTGGTTCAATACTAGAATGAAAGATATTTATTCACTAGAAAAGCAGTTGAGCCTCGATGAAAGTGTGGTGTTCTGGCATGGGCGACTTCTTTTCCACCAATATATCAAGGGAAAAAGACACAAATATGAAATTAAATTGTACACGCTCACGGACCCATCAGGCTTGATACGAAAAATTTTTATATATGCGGGTAAAAGTGACAAAGAGGTAGGTGGCCAAGGCCATGCTCAAAAGGTTGTTCGTCAGCTCGTTCGCGATTTTGAAGGGCATTACATATACATGGATAACTTTTATACGACCGTTGATTTAGCCCACGATCTCCTTCAGGAAAAAGTGTACACCACAAGAACACTGCTAATGAATCAAAAGAATGTTCCCCAAGATCTGGTCTCAGCTCAGCTAAAAAGCAGCATGGTTGTGCACCGTTATTCCGAAAAGGGAAATCGCATTATGAAATGGAAGGATAAGAGGGATGTCATGGTAATTTGGTTAGAATTTTGACCAGAACTGATCCTGGGAGAAGGATGAGGGTAAAGCCAACTGTCGTTGTAGAATACAACAAATGTATGTCAGGGGTCGACAGACAGGATCAGTTCCTAGCATATTACAATTCTGAGCATAAATCCCTTAAATATTACAAAAACTTTGCGAGTCCATACCATGCTAATAATGGTTTTAAATGCTTATCTTTTGTATAGGAAATATGTATTCCACGGAACATTTCTTAGACTTTCTGGGATTTAGGAATGCACTTGTGCGACAATTGATTAGGGAGTAAGATCTGCCACCTCAACCAGCTCCTACCCAAATATATCATTACCTGCATCTAACAGAGCAGGGTTCAAAGGGACGAAGAAAGCAGAAGAGATGTAAGTGGTGCTCCACAAAAGAAAATAAAAGAACTGACGTCACTTATTGCTGTAAGGCTTGCCCTGGTGAGCCTGAGTCTGATTCTGCATCGATCCAAGTTTTGTTAAGTATCATTTAGAAAACAGATTACTGTCTTCATTAAAAATATTTTTTGTTGATATTTTAGCACTGTAGGAAAAAAAGTCATAATAAAATTTGTGAAAAGTTCTATTCTGCCAGTTTAATTGATACACTACTTACAAAACTTATTCTACTTTCATAGAAATGCTTGTATCAGACATGCTAAATCATTCAATGGAAGCGAAAACATTCTATGATAAAATATTTCTTCTTTCTCGGCAAGTTTTTAGTTGAAAAATGTTTTTATCTTTGGTAATTGATGCAATTGGTATGTAGAAGCACTGCTACAATTTTTAATTCGTTGATAATTTGTCTGTGGATAAACTAGGGAATAAGGTGCAAAGAAAATTGCCGCAGGAAAAAGGCTAACCTGTACCTGGAATTGAACCTCGGACCTTTGGCTAAAGATCCAAGGTTGATTCCCGGTCCAGTTTAGCCGTTTTCCTGTGGCAATGTTCTTTGCATTCATTTGCTTATAGAAAAGGCAAAATTATTTACCATCTTTCATAGGGAATAAGGTGTTAGAAGGAAGGGATGTAAAAGGGTGAGAGTAAGCCATAGGGAATACCAGCACGGGACTAAGGTTAGTGGTGTATCCGAGTGAGATGGGCAGAGGGAGAGATCCATAGAATGGTAAGGATTGTGGAAAAAAAGAAACCGTGCCAGTCTGGGTGAAGACAAAAAGAAATAAAGCCTCATACTGAATCATATCTCGCGGCTGAGCTTAAAGCCACCGAGTGCGTCCACCGGGTTGCGGATGGTGGGTCGACCTCTAGATATAGAGGTTAGCTGCGAGATAAGCGAGTTTACTCATCGAATAAGCAGTCGTGGACAAAAAGCGACGGCATTCCGAGGGGGTATTGGTCTATCCCTGGGTTAGATAGGCCTCTAAATAATACAGAACCTGTGAAGATGCCGTGACTTGGCGACGGGAGGCCGCCAATAATTACGCTTCTCATCACCCGGAGGAGAGGGCAGCAGCTCTTCTTCACATGAGTGAAGGTGGAGACCACAGTGGTCGGTACAGCGACACTCATTTCACTACAGGCGTGGTAACATTTACTTTAACGGCTGTAGTACTGCGATGTGGAAGGCAAGGGGAAACCACCACATTAATATCCCGAGGAGTCGCAGCTACTCCACTCTTTCCTTTATTATCAAGACGTGATGGCACCCTCTCGAGTAAAATATTCCGGAGGTAAAATAGTCCCCCATTCGGATCTCCGGGCGGGGACTACCCGAGAGAGTACATCAGTCAAATGTGATACAATTTTTAGGGTAGGAACATGGAACGTGAGATCGCTTCGGACCTGTGGAAGACTGGAGAACCTGAAGGTAGAAATGCGAAGAATGGACCTTGACGTATTAGGAATCAGCGAAATGAAGTGGCCCGAAGAAGGAGACTTTTGGAGTGGAAGCTACAGGATTATACATACAGGATCATTAAATGGTAATGCTGGAGTAGGGATCATGCTCAGAAAGAGCGCCGGAATGCGTGTGAAGAGCTTCCTGCAGTACAATGAAAGGATAATAATGGTGAAGATCGAGACCAAACCTGTAGATACCGTGGTGGTGCAGGTTTACATGCCTACGACTGACTATGAAGATGAAGAAGTGGAAGACGTCTACGAAGATATCACGGAAGTTAGAAAACAGGTAAGAGGAGAAGAAAACCTAATTATTTTAGGGGACTGGAACGCTATCGTCGGCGAAGGTCAAGATGGAAGAATAACTGGAAAATACGGATTGGGAAACCGAAACGAAAGAGGAGAAAGGCTGCTGGAGTTCTGCACTCAACATAAGTTAGTGGTTGCCAACACATTGTTTAAAAATCACAACCGCAGAAGATACACATGGAAAATGCCAGGAGACAGAAGAAGATGCCAAATAGACTACATTTTAGTGAAGCAGAGATTTAGAAACCAAGTGAAGGACTGCAAAAGCTACCCTGGGGCAGACATCGACAGTGACCATAATTTAGTGATGATGAAATGCCATCTAAAATTCAAGAAATTGAAGAAAACAAAGAAGAATATATGGCAAGTAGAAAAACTAAAGGAGGCTCAACATCAGCTGGCATTTCAAAAAGCAGTGGGAAACAACATAGGAGAGAACCTGAATGAGAAATCAGTGGAAGAGCATTGGGAAAACATTAAATGTGGACTACAGGAAGCCGCAAAAGAAGTTCTTGGAATAAGAAAAGTTTCCAAGAAGAAGCCATGGATCACGGAGGAAGTCTTAGAATTGATTGAAGAAAGAAGAAAGTACAAGAATGCGAAAACTGAAGAAGGGCAGCTCTGCTACAAAAGAATAAGGAACGAAATAAGTCGCAAAGCAAGGAAAGCTAGAGAGCTGTGGTTGAAAAATCTTTGCGAAGATGTACAAAGCAACCTTGCACTTGGAAAGGTGGAAGCGGCCTACAGCATAGTGAGGAACCACTTCAAGGAACGGAGCGCAAGAAGCAATGCCATAAGGGACAAGAATGGAGGAATTTTGATTGAAAACGAGGACAAAGTGAAGTGGTGGAAAGAATATCTGGAAGAGCTATACAATGGAAAAAATCTCAGCACAAAAGCTATTGAAGAGGAAAGCGAAGTGGAAATAGATGATATGGGGGCATCAATATTAAGATCGGAATTCGACGCTGCAGTAAGGGATCTTCGGATGAATAAGGCCTCAGGTATTGATGATGTCCCTGCAGAACTAATTAAAAATGCAGGAGAGAAGACATTAATTCATCTCTACAAAATCATCTGCGACATGTATTCAACAGGGGAAATTCCAAGGGACTTCGAGAAAAACATCATCATTCCTATTCCCAAGAAGAAGAGAGCGGAGAAATGCGAAAATTTTAGGACTATAAGCCTGACGACACATGCATCAAAGATACTGACCAGGATCATCTACAGAAGAATAGAACGAAAAGCAGAGGAGTTCCTGGATGAAGATCAATTCGGATTCAGGAAAAGTAAGGGTACAAGGGAAGCAATATTGGCCCTTAGGCTACTCATAGAGAAGAGAATGGAGAAGAACAAACCGACCTTCATTGCATTTGTGGATTTAGAGAAGGCCTTTGACAACGTGGATTGGGATTCAATGCTTGGAATTCTGAAGGGAATTGGTGTGTCCTACAATGACCGAAGAATTATACACAGTCTGTACAAAAACCAAGTTGCTGTGATTAAATCTGGACCCAGCTGTGAAGAGGCAAGAATAAGGAAAGGAGTGAGACAAGGCTGCGCACTGTTTCCCGTAATTTTTAATGTTTACATCGAGAGAGCCATAAATGAAGTCAAGGAGAAGTGTTCTGGAGTGAAAATCCACGGAGAAACAATCAGTATGCTACGATTCGCTGATGACATAGCTCTCATAGCAGAGACAGAGAAGGAGCTGAATAAGATGCTAACGACCCTGGAAAGGACTATGGCCAGATATCAGCTGAAGATCAATAAGAAGAAGACTAAGATATTGGTGTGCAGCAAAAGAGAAGAGGCGAAAACCAACGTTAAACCAGGAAAACAGAAACTGGAAGAGGTGAAAGAGTTCTGTTACCTGGGAAGCAGAGTAACCAACGATGGACGAAGCAAGAAAGAAATAGTGAGTAGATTAGCCCAGGCAAAGAGGGCATTCTTTCAGAAGAAGAATCTACTTACAGCAGGAAATACAAGCATAGAAGTAAGGAAACAGTTCATCAGAACATACATCTGGAGCATTTTTCTTTACGGCAGTGAATCATGGACGATGACAGCAGCGGAGAAGAAAAGGGTAGAAGCATTTGAAATGTGGTGTTACAGAAGAATGCTGAAGATTAAATGGATCGACCGAGTAAGTAACGAGGAAGTGCTAAGAAGAGTAGGAGAAAAGAGAAGTCTGCTGACAACTCTAAAAAGAAGAAGGGAAAACTTAATCGGTCATATCTTGAGACACGATGGCCTGATGAAGACTATCGTCGAGGGAAAAGTAAACGGGAAGATTGGAAAAGGCAGGCCGCGTATGAGATACATGGAACAGGTCGTGAAGAATGTAAAAGAGAAGAATTACGTCACAATGAAAAGGTTGGCCGATAGAAGAAACGAGTGGAAAGCTGCGTCAAACCAATCCTAGGATTGTTGACCAATGATGATGATGATGATGATGATGATGACTGAATCATAAAACGGAATAACATAGAGGTGTGAGCATTTACCAGTGAATGAGTACCTATCACTTTTAGGGATTTCCCTGCCGTAATAGGCAACTAAGTTTTTAGTTCTTTGGGCAAGGCCCCTTTGACCTAGACTTCCCCTTCATGCTTTACCAAATACTTTGCCAATTTTAAATACCAAACACATTCATTCTCACTTCAGGTTGCTTACATGAAAGCCTTTCCAAAATACGAAAAAAAAATAAAATTGAAGCTGTTGGAAAAATAACATTAAATTAAGTCAAAAGCAAAAAATATTCATATATTCAAATGTTCCCAGATCAAGAAATACCGAAAATAAATATTTTGTAAATGTCTAGAAAAGAAAAATGCAAAAGAATATGTACTACTAAAAACTACGATCCAAGAGAAAATGTAGTCTGTGTAACAACACAGAAACAAGTAAGTTGAAAAAGCTGCGCCAGTTACTGAGATGAAAAAAGACAACGTAAATAGTTTAGTAAGTAAAATCAGCTGAGAATTACGAAATTTATAAATAAATTATAAATTTAAATGTCACATTTGATGTCCAATTTCATTATTGATTAACAAAAAAGGTTAAACATTAGGATGTATTAACGAGCATATATACTCAAAGAATAAGTGAATTTTATCGGATCATTTGCTGAAAAAACATTTTTTTAGAAATTACGGAGCAATTTTTTATCTGTCCATGAGTTCGTGTTCCTTCCCGTTTCTTTTCCACTCCAAAATTAATGCATTTTCCTGTGTCTGGTTCGTCAGAAAGTCTTACATTCATGACAACTTAAAAATCCCAAAATCGGAGCCCTACCTCAGAAAAATCGCTGAACCCTTTCAGCAGATACTAGGAAAGCTGACCAACCAACACTCTGGACACTAAATGGAGTTACAACAAAAATCCCCAAAAAATTTTTTAATAATGGATACCGATGGAAGAAACCACAATGACAGTTTTCAGTGTTTGCTTTGCTTGTGAAAACAAAAAACCATCAAGGCCTCTATTACTGTAACATTGAATCTGCCAAAGTAACTGAAAAAGTAACTTTTGACATTAAAGTTACTTTTGACATTAAAGTTACTTTTTTTAACTTGAACTTTAATCCGCTACTTTTTCAGAAAAGTAGCTTTTAACTTTTTACTTTTTAGAGAGTTTAACTTTTATCAGTTAACTTTTTTTTGTAACTTTCCTGACTATGATTTCATATCTTGCCTGTCCTCATCTTCCTTTAGCTGTTTTCCATGTTTTAATGAATCTAATCATTGCAGTCAGCTTTCCTCTCTTGGAAATGCTTCTTTAATAACTTAAGGGCTGTTTTCGTGTTTCCCTTATGTTCTTGTTGATTTCTTTGCAGCAGTATTCTATCTACTCTTGCGTCGCCTACCTTGAATCTTGCAGTACTTTCTCTTTTCTGTAAGGCCTGCTATGTGCTTTGCATTTAATAATCTCCTAATATTAAACTGCTTAAATTGTGTTTTTCATCAGCTACCCTTTATAATGGCCTATGATGAACCATTGACTTAAATTTTACTTAGTCATACTACCAATTATGCCTCCTCATAATTTCGTTCTGCAACCTTTTCTCTGTAACCATGCCCAGAATACTCGTGAATTATCGTTTCATCCTTTTTGCCTCATAAATTCTTCTACATACCAATATTTCATCCTCCGAATTATTTGCAATGCCGTTCTTCAAGGTCCATGTTTCATAATCATTTTACACCATGCTCCACTTAACTCAAGTGCCTGAGCGGCCACTTTGACAGTTTTTTGAAGTTCAAATGATCTCCATTTTTTTCTCAATGGATAAAAAGTATTGATATTTCATGACTTTTAATAAATTTAAGGCTACTTTCAAGCACTTAAAATGTTTATTTTTGGCCTGTTAATTTTGAAATATTAGTTGTTATACCTTAAATTGCCAGAGCGGTCATTTTGACCGGTTTCATAAAAATTTTCATCTTCTAATTTTTTTCTATCAAATAAGATTTTTTTTCTAACATAACAGGCAGTAGTCACATGAATAAATTGAATTTGCATCTGTGTTCTTGCACACTTCCTGAAAATATTCTTTTTTATTTATTATTATGCAGTTATATCGCAGGAGTATTTTGTAGACTTTCTCAGAATTGTCTCAAGAGATACATCAAAAACCTTTGGGATACACATCCACTAGGGTGTCCCTTATTTTCCGACTTCGAAATTTTTGAATGCTAACCCTCCAATTTTGTTTGAATGACTATAAAACATGCATATACAAAATTTTGTTGAGATCGGAGCATTCTAACCCGTGCCGACTTGAGCGCAAACTCGCATGAAGAACAAGTCTGGATTTTCCACCCAGCGCTGAGGCCTGAGCTTGTCCTTAGGGGTCGTGCAGAAACTACGACACCAACTTTGGGGGGCGAGTGGTCGCCTAAGAACCTAAGGTGGGTAAAGATGGGGAGGGTTCACTCAAAATACCGTAGCTGTTACAATGTGTCTGTGTACGTTTCTTACTCGTCAACATCGCGTCAACAATACTGCAGAGTTGGACATGGGCATGGTACTAATGGACTACATGGACATGGGGAAGGGCGCGCGGGGTGATTCTTACACGCCAACCTTCTACTTTACCTTGATGTGAAGAGGAGTTTACAAATAATTTGGAAAATCTATTTGATATTGCACATGCCAATGCTCTTCAAATGATCAAGTTGGAAGAAGACAGGATGTTTTTTACTTCGGCAGCGAGAGCCAGAACGTAAAGGCTACCTTGCAGGAGTAGACCAAAAGCTCGCGGATAAAGAAGAAAGGGCGAGGCAAAGAAAATTAGAAGAAGAGAAAAGGAAAGAGAAACAACTGTGTGCAGAGTTTACATCTTCTGCTGTACCTCCTTCTTCATAATCTGAAGATTCATATAACAGATATCCAAGTTCAGGTGAAATCAACACTGGTAAATTTTTAGGAGAGACTTCTGAGACTACATCAATGCAGAATGCTACAAGGCGTGGTACGAAAGATTTTATCACTCCTAAATTAGTGGCTGCCTTGGATAGATGCCAGCTGAGTGTAAGATATTCTGTATACATCCTTCAGGTGACAGCAGAGGCACTTGGCCATAATACCGAAGAACTCTCTATTGATAAATCTTCTATTCACCGAATCAGACAGAAGAAGAGAAAATAACGTTCTGAAACAATTAGATCTGCTTTCAAGAATAATATACCTGCCATTCTTACTGTTCATTGAGATGGTAAACTGTTGCCTGCATTAAATGTCAGGGACTCAAAAGAAGAAACACTTCCAATTGTTGTTACATTTGGGGACAGTGAGCAGCTCATCGGGGTTCCAAAATTACAGCATTCTTCTGGTAAAGAGCAAGCGAACGCTGTTTGGAACGCATTATGGTATTGGGGTATAGAAGACAATGTACACATTCTCTGCTGTGACACAACTGCATCAAACACTGGACGTTTTAATGGAGCATGTGTCTTACTTGAGCAAAAATTTGAGCTTACTTGAGCCCTCCTGGGGCGATGCATCAAGCTCGATGGATGGCAAGAGCTATTTATTGTTTAAAAATGTTTCTGCTAAGATCACAACTTAAATTATCCAGTGTAATTAAAAATGCCTTAAGAGATGTATCTCTATTCATTGTAACTATTTATGTCAAACCGTGGCTTCAGTGCAGTGCAGCTGTAAAAGTTCCTTATCAAGATCTCCGCTTCTTAAAAGTTCTAAAATCATATGAAAAGATAGATTCCACAATTTCAAAAGCAGCTCTAAAAAAATTTAGTCACCATATGTGGTATTTATCAGAAGAGTTGTCTGTCCTATCACTCTTTGATGATGAAGTAGACGTACAAATAAAAATCAATCAATGGTAGCAAATTTAGCCAGAGAGAATCTACACGTGGAAAAAAGATATATTCCTCTATGTGGAGAATTGGACAGACAATTATATGATAAGTTCAATTTTATACTGATTACCATTCTTTAATTTTTAATTCGTTAATATAAATCTCCTAATTCAGTCTTATCTTCATTTCAGTGAAAACTATAGACGACTTTGTGTCATCCAAAAACAGAGATCTGTTCTCTTGCCTGAAGTTGGACATTAGTTTTATTCAAGAATGTCCTTCGACATGGACGAGCAACACTTCATATTTAGAAGCTCAAAGGATAGTTATGGAGTTGAAAGCTGTGAATGACAGTGCTGAAAGGGGTGTTAAATTAATGCAAGATTTTCATGGACTACTGACGGTAGATGAAGAGCAAAAGCAATTTGTGTTGTGTTCAAGAACACCGCAGACTTTACCCAGATTGCAAGAAAGAAACACTGAAAAGAAAATATCCACATAATACTAAAAACTAAAGAATACTGAAAACAATAATAGTCTAAAGAGTGAAAATGTATTAAATGGGGAACATGCACTATTTTTTATAACTCTTTGAATGTGAAGTTTATTAGCTAAAATGCGATTGGCGAAAATTTCGCTAAAGAATTAAATTGCGTTACGAAGATATTACTCATTGAAAATTGTACTTTTTCGGCAGCTTAAAAACACAACGTCATCGCATGACGTCACGGCACGGTATCACTAAGGGCGTTGTTTATCTGTTTATGCGTGGAGGTAAGTTGTTAAATGAATACTTGGCGATTGCTTATGTATTTATCTCAACTGTTTATTGCAATAAACGATTGTATTTCAATTTTTTATTTACGTAATATGGATGGTAACGAGCAAATCGTCCATTAATTACATAATGCTTGTTTAGTGCCCAAGAATTTCTACTACTTCCATGCAATCGCTGTTTTTTTTTAAGAAGAACTCCGCCATAAGGGAGTCAAGCAAAGGCAATTGTCGGAATGTGCTTCATTAAGTATTTTTTCAGTCATCGTTTCTTTCGAGAAACGGCTAAAAACCTCAAAACAATACATTCACTTCGTTTTCTTTTAAATATAAATGTTTAACTCCGTATCAATATGGAACCTATACCGTGCAGTGACGTCAGAAGGCGTTTCAGGTCACGTGACTTTCGTCGATTTTAGGGAACAATTTAATATCATTTAATAATCTTTGTGGTGGGCGTATAAAAATTTGGCTTATATATTTAAATTGGTGAGAACATTTCGCATCAAGTACATCATTAATCTTCGAGAAACAAATTTCATGCATATTCCCCATTGTGACATACAATTATACATGAAACATGTATCAATAGCTTTTTCCCTGACTTTAACCTACAAAACCTATTATTCCTAATATTCAAATTTCAAGCTCAAGTCAGCACGGGTTATTATAGGCCTATTGAGATGAAATTTTGTTATTGAGTAAATATGACCCAATGGAAAATATTTAGGGGGTGAGCCCAAAAATATTCGCAGAAAAATTTTTTTTTGAAAAATAAGGGGCACCCTAACATCCACAGTTCTGCTTTATCCCAAGAGATGCAACATGTGCTGTTTTCCACCACCCTCTTCATCTATTTTTTATCCCTACACAGTCCGTCAAGCTCTGACCGCGCTTTGGTGCTTCTAATGCTTCTAAGCCGAGAGACGTGTCCCAGCGAGACAGTCTTATTGGGAAGAACTTGTACAATTTTTGAGGGACTTATCAGAAAACAATTCTCACATTGACAAACTCGACCCAGTGGATTTTGATTTGGAAGATGGAATTATTTTCTTCTCTGACATATGAAGCAACATTGCTGAAATTGAGAGCGGCAATTGAGATGGCACTGCCTCGACAAAAGCCTCTCTGCTGGATAGTCTGACGGAAGTATGTATCCTTTCCTGACTCAGGTGAGTTATTTTTCAATATATCTATGGCTCTGTATGTTAGGAGGAGTGCATAAGCAAATGAAAATCGTTATAAAATCGTTTGCTGTCTTTTGCTTCATAATGTTGGGTAGTTTTCACATACTTTTTCTCACTTGTCCTTAGGCATCGGTCCCTGTGGTGCTCAAGGAGTGAGGCTGGGTAGAGGGGGAAGAGGATAACAGAGAGGTTGGGGAAGAGATGGTTCAAGGTACTGCAGAGTACCGACTGCTGCTGATGCAATTCAAGGGAATCTCCAACTGAATGGTGATGTTGCCCATGAAAATACTTGTGATGAGGATTGCCTCCCTCTGGGAAGCAGAGAATCAGGAGGGGAACAGATGGGTTGTGGGCGTGAACAAAAACAAACTGAACGTTTGCTCCAGCAGTCGGAACTCTGCTACTAGGCAGGGATGGACACAATGAGTGGGTTGTGGCACCAAGTGGCATAAGCACTATCGGTAGGCTAGCAGGTCAAAATATTGAAAGAAAATCTGGGACCATTAACAAAAGCCAAATGCAGTGTGTCTAAAGATTACTTATCTACCGCATGGCATTTATTTATCGATAAATGTAGGCTCTGGTGTATGAAAATATGCACTGAAGTAGGAGCAATGCGTTTTGGTGAGGGAAATTGGACCACAAATGATTTAGAAATTGAATTTATTACTGCACTAATGTATGCATGAGGAGCTAATGGTTGTGGCTCGTTAGATTATGATATTCTATGTCTAGTGATTGGGGGCCAGCATTTTTCCCTCAGATGATGCCATGAAACATTTCACAAGCTCATGCAGTTTTGATGTTTGGAGGACAAGATCTCTGTGTCTCAATACAGATAAATTAGCATTGATGTCCAAAATATGGAACAGTTTTGGGAACGACCATACAGCCTCCTATAATCTTAGTGAATACCTAACTGTGGATGAGCAACTTTTTCCCACTAAAGCTAGGTGTAGATTCATTCAGTACATGCTAAATAAACCAGACAAATTTGGAGTCAAATTCTGGGTGTTAGCAGATGTTAGTTCCAAATGTTTCTGCAATGTTTCCATATCTGGGGAAAGATGAGTTGCACCCACCCAACAACAGTCTCCCCGAAAATGTTGTTTTATGCTTATTGCATCCGTAAATTCAGGACGATATGTCACAGCATAATTTTTTCACTTCCCTGTATTTGGCAACAAAACTAAAGGAAAATAGTATTAACATTTTGGCACAATTAATAGAACCAGGCTTGAAGTCCCTGAAGAAGTTTGGTCTTCAAAGGCTAAGTTGTACAATACCACAGCCTTAAAACATGAAGACATTACAATGACAGTATACCAAGGTAAAAAAAGTAAGAACATATTGGTGCTTAGTACCATGCATCCCAGCATTAAAATAGATAATACAGAAAATAGATTACAGAAAAAAAGATTAAGAAGAGTCCATCAGTTTCTACTTCTACACAAAATATGGAGCTGTATACTGGATCAAATGGCAGGGAAATACACTATGCACACTGGATCTCACCAATGGCCTGTGCAAATTTTATGCAATATCCTAGATTTAGCTGCAATTAATGCATGGGTGATATACAAAGAGGTCACTACACAAAACATCAGCTGTCATAAATTCATTTTGAAGTTTGCTGAAGAACTACGTAGTGAGTATATCAAGTCGCAGCCAGGGCGAGCACATTCCATTTCAGGTACAAAAATTAGAAAGACATCAGTGTCAGGTAGGTACGAAAATACAAATGAGACAAAACTATTGTAAAATGTTCTAGATGCCAAAAGTATACATGCAGAAAATTCATCTATAGGTATACCGGCCAAAATGACCACTACCAGCACTTTTAGGTATGGGGAAAATTTCTGGTGTTAAGCTTCTATTTGCACCTTACAATCTTTACCAAGAGTTCCTGTCATAAGCTCTCTCCTCTCATAAAAGCCTTTTTTCCAATGCGTCTTGGGCACTACGCATGCCTTTGTGCTGAATGCTTTCTAAGAGATTGAAATGCTGTATTTGTTCCAGTTTCTTCCTCCTACGTCAATATGTTTAGCATTTACTTCTTTATTCCGGAAGAATCAGAACAATCTGACTTCCCTTATTATATACGATATCGTGACACAATACCTAACTCCCATGCTGAAGCTGTTATGGATCTAGAATCACAACCCATTGATGGGCTCGCTTACTGAATGTGGGTCATTGAAAAATCAAATACATCTGTCCTCCAACTTACATCGGGCAAGCATGAGAGAATGGATTTAACGCCAACATGCCCAGCAGACAAGAGATCCGGCTAGTACATGATAGGTAATCACGAGAGATATAGGGAATTCCCTATATATCTACTTAAGTAACATATGCATGGGAGACGGTGGCCTTATGGGCAGAAGGGAGAGAACAGCGCCGGCACTACTGAAGTAGGCGGTTTGTTAAGTTTGAAATGCCCTACCTTGGTGGTACAAAAAAAATTGCAGTAACAACATGGTTAAATGCATAGCAGAATGAATAAATATACAAAAGCGTTTCTTTGCAGAAGAGCGGTGGTGACAGTTGCGAATTTCTAGGCCTTACACTTGACCTATGGATTTAAATGTCTGATTTCATCGACTATTGGGAATATTAAAAAAAAATAATCATAAAAACTGGGAGACGCGGTCATCGCGACGAGGATCTTCCCAAACCAGAATCTCTGATTCAGAAAGCGAACTTCGAACTTGGCGAACTTCAAAAAAACGCTTCTAAAAAATTATTTACTAGTTCCTTGCGGCATCCCATAGATGTCGGAAAATACCAGTGGTATTAGGAATTCAAAGTCGTACGCCAAGTGATATCGGTGATAAATCTTTGTTGTGGTTGTTGTTATTATCGCAAATTGCTTGCTTACATGTTTCGAATCGTTTAATTACTCTACTTTTGTTGGGGCCTGAAATTTTTAATGCAGTCATGATGCTCGGAGACGACGTAGAATTGCATCCAATGGTATGATGAGGATTATTTGTGAAAATGAAATTTATTCCAATGCCATTCAATCATTTCACCTTCAAATAGTAATTCTGGCCATTTTAATTTGCTTCTTAGCCGATTCATTTGCTATTCTTCACTTGATTGTAATTATTTTGCAATGATTTACTTTTGCTAGATTGACCTTTCAGCCAAGTTAACTATTGTTTCTTCACGACGCCTTTATCAAAAATGTTCACCAACGTTTAAATTTAAAGTTTAAATTGCATATGTAATCAGTGATGAATAGTTATGCGGTAAGCGATTAACTAGTTAAACTTCGTCTCGAATGTCCCTGCGCGACACTAGTACAACACTGATGGCATCCTGATATTCGAGAAAATACATCCGAATCCGATCACCGAACCTTTATCATTGGTTTTTATTTCAGGTGGAAAAGATATATGCTTTGGGCTGTAAATCCAAGCGAAAGATTTCACTCACGCTTCGGGTCTTTTTTGACCTTTGTGAAGGTATGAGATTTGATTATAGGTACATTACTTCCTATTTTCTAATCATTCCTCTTGAAATATTATGTTATTTTTAGTTAAAGGCATGTGGGATACGCAGTGCATCTATAATTCTAAGTTGGACCTATTATACATTACCGGGAAGTGGGGAAAAAACGATGAAGCAGTTGATATTATTGTACCGATGTCAGCTTCTTGTTGCGTCTCTCCATCATCTTTATTGGATCTGCAAAGTGAGCTTTGTTCTGAAGGAGAGAGGAAAATGTGAGTGCATGGAGTTTATCTTACTTTCTTGCCTTCTCTTACCATGTCAACTTTTCATTGGACGTTACATTCACTGAGAAAAAGGTTATTTATATCTTATGACTTCCCATTTTCGGATAATTTCTCATCTATTTGTGTGTCTATCACTTCTTCGCTGTAACTGTTTTTTTCGCCCTTGCAATATTTTTAAGGAGTTTATTTATCAATCAGATGTTTTTATCACTCCTCTTGGAATTACCTGGAAAATGCAACCTAATACCTAATGCAACCAATACCTAATGCAACCAATACCTAATGCAACCAATACCTAATGCAACTAAACTCGTTTAAGACAAATTATTGAAGAAAATGGTACCAGTTATTCAAATTATCCAAAATAAAACCCTTGGAGGTGATGAAGTTTGCCAGCACATATGCCATTCTTTTTATACCTTTGGCATCAGTGGGAATCTCCTTCATAGACCCTGTTATGGGAGCATTGACCGCACTTCTTAAATGCTGTCCTTCCAGGCTGGTTTTGGTCCAAGGGAAATGATGGAAGTTTGCAGGAACCAGGTTAAGGTTGTAGAGGGGTTAAGATTTTAAGATTAAGGCGTTTTGATTCAATGCTCTTAGTGAAGAAATCCCTCATGCCCAGGGTCTTGTGTCTCCGTGCATTACCTTTGCGGATCACCTAAGTAGCAACATTCTTCTTTTTGATGTAATACACCTGTTTTTTTTTAATTCTCTTGGGCACTCCTGCATTGAATGCAGCATTTCTGCCAGCACTTCTGGGCTGTAAAAACTCTCTTCACCTCATTTTGGTTGGTTGATGGGCATCCAGAGTTCCCTTTCATCCTTGAACATCTTGAACCATATTGATCAGCTTGCACTTTTCATAGTTTCCTCCCTATAGGCATATTGCATCATAAAAACTGTTTTGGTGCCAGTTTTGCCAAGTTTTACCTATAACTTGATATGTGATTCTGTTCTATGGTATGCTACATCTTGCCCTGTGACTGACCTACAAAAGAGGTGTTCACCATCACAGTGACCCTCAATCTGCTAATCTTCAGAAGCAACTGAGACTGAATGCATTTTGTTGCAGAGATGCCACACTAACTATACCGGCTGAAAACTCTTGACCTCCAATGTGTCTGGTTGGCGGAAGTAAATCAGTTATGTACATTACTTTTTAGGCTAACCCTGTATGACTTTATACTATGTAGGGATGGGCTTGCATGTTCCTCTGACTTTAAGAGCTAGACTGGTGGGAGCAATGTGGCTCCTTGAGGTAATAATGTGGTGGTTTCTCCTTGCCTACCATGTAGCAGTACTACAGCTATTAAAGTTACTGTTTACTCATTTGTAGTATAATTAGTGTCGCTGTACCACCCACTATGGTCTCCATTTTTACTCTCAGTATTGTCGTGGTTATTCTACTTTCTAATTTTTAATATATATGTCCTCTTATCAGTCTTTTCTGGAGCTTTTGTCTCTGTTGCCTATGATGGATTTTATTTGACAACCACTGAGGCTTTTCTTCCTCTATTGTTTGGACATCCTATCTTGTGTGCTGAAACTGAGTCCTACATTGGTAGGGTTCAACTCACTCTCAGTCTCTTATCATTTTGGCTTGGAATAAATAATTGGGATGGTTTCCTGTAGTGTTCTCCAATAGTACTCCATCACTTGAGAAGCTAGATGTCTTCTATTAGTCACCTCACTGAAGAACAGATGCTGTAAGTAAAATACAGGTATTGCCTTTCATGTGGCTTTTACCCTTTGACCTATCTGTCATTGATGTCATGACCAGAATCAATTTTCATTGCTTCTAATAGTTCAGCTCCAGGGCTCCAGGAACATGCAGGCTCTTCCCACAAGGACTAGGCATAGTCCACGAGGAGGGTGTAGGTAGATACCATGGAATTATCACTCATTTTTTTATTTTCACAATTCTTTTAACTACCCTCACCATAGTTTCTACTTCCATGTGTACTTTTCAATGTGCTTGAATATAGTGTCATTTTTCTTAGCTTTCTGATTCTGCATTTATTGATCTGTAGTGTAACAAATATCTTAAAAATCAAGTACTTGTGGAATGTGTTTATGGTAAAAGGATGAAAAAATTTTAATATTCCATGGCTTTTATTATTGCCCGACCAGTTTCAAAGCTACAGGAACATTCCATAGTACACATGATACATGTAACCTGAATGATAATGCCATGATATTGAAATTGGTTGGGTACATATTAATTATTAAGACAATTTTTTCAAGCTTTTAACAAATACTTGAACATTAACTCATTGTTTTTAATTTTTTTAAAATCAATTAAACTTTATGCTTCCATAGAATGTGTATTTGTCAGAGTCATTGGTTAAAATGATTCATCTTACTTTGTGGTACTTTAAACAACTTTTTTAATCTATCTCAGTGAAATATGTCTTAAATTATGATCCTTTTTAATTATTTTATATTTTTAAAATTGTGTAACCATGATCTAATTAGAATGTATTAAAAAATTAGAGCAGCATTGTAATGAATTTTCTTTTTTAGAATAACAATAGCATTTGTGGTTGGGGATTCTTCTATATGCTACTATCAAGCAGAAAGTGGGCTGCACCCGCCAGATTCCCCAGAAACAGTAAGAAAGAGGAGACTTCAAGAAGAGCGCAAACAGTGTAGAGCAATGGAAATGATTCATAAAGCACGTGATATGATATCTAATGTACTTGAAAGTGAATCTGAGGAAGGAGCTCCAGCAAATGAATGAGATTGTTGAACTTGAGACTTGGGAACTCTTATCTATATGACAGTTGTGGAGTGCTTTTTGTATGGTGTATGCTGGTGCAATGTTATTAATCCCTGAGTATTTTGTGTCCTATTTCTTTCAGTGATAACTAACTTGTGTGTGTGTTTGTAAGTGATGTGTACATGTGAGATTATTGTTCCTTGGTTGTCATGATTGTTTCATTATTGACAACATTTTTGTGTTATAGTTCGTGAATACTACTGAGTCGTCTTCCCAAAAATTGTTCGTCTCTCTCCCAAGTTTTTTTTGTGATGTGAGAAATCTCTTCCTGAGTCAGAACCTCAAATTTCAAGTGGCACCAATTTAAGAAGTGATGAATGTACAGCTTCTGGAAGGTAATTCACCGTGTATTTTTTCCAATTTCATATTTTACATTTGTTGCTTACTAGGATAAATACTAAACACTGTACTGTCCGATGAGTGTTTAATTAACTTTAATGGAAAAATATTTGAGAGATTTAGGAAAAAGGGCAGGTCTTCTTATGTGATAGTCATGACTACTTATCATGTTATAGATTGGTTATTTAAGTGGATTCATTTATCCAAAGGTTACATGTTTGAGTCCTGCCATGGGCATGGGTGTTTTCGATCTTTGGTGGCTCCTGATTATTTCCTATGATGATGCCTGATGATTACCAAAAAGTAGCTTATAGGGACTTCAGGAGTAGAGGTGGCACTAGAGCGAGGCAGGTGGCTCAAAAAACTTAAGGAGGGTGGCGAAATATATAATGAATTCTAGCATCAAATGACTTACTCCAATTTAGTGTGATAATAAAAGCTGAATGTACATTTTAATCAAAACTGTCTCAAATGTCAATTCTTCTGTTTAGTTTATTACTTTATGTAGAGTATTTGACTGATATTGAGTTGTGACGGATGGGCATATCATAGCTGGTTTTCAGGAGAATCTGTGATATTCACACTTACTAGGGCATTTTCTCTGTGGAATGTTAACTTTTTTGATACTGGAACTATATTTTTTAATTCTTTCCAAGAATGAATAAATTTGTTTGGACATTTTATTAGTTAATGATGTAGTAAACATGCCTTGATGGTAATTTGTTAATAAAGTAAACATTATTTCAAAGTAAAATTAGAAAAAAGATGTGAATTCACACCATGAGTTCTCAGGCAAGAAACTTAGTGATTAGTGCAGGTGTTAATTTTGCCCTCCTAGAGTACTTTTTATGATATTCACTTTTGGTTAATCAAATTTCACATTTTGAAAACAATTTTTAGATTGGCAATGCTTTTAAATGTGTGTAGAATTTTTTTAGAATGAATTTTTTTCCTAACCTAAGTTAGTCTTTGAATTGGTTTTGTCAAACCCATATTCCTTTTATTGTTTTGGCTCAACATTTAGATTTTCATGTTGGATTTATCCACAGATACTTAGGTAATTTGAAATAAATATTAATTTTCAGTCATCAGCATTATTATCTTTGGTCAGTATCCTAAGCTTAGTTTGATGGAGATATCTATTCAAATCTTGGCTTCAAATGGGCTAAACAATTGTTATATTTACATGATTTTTCTGTGACATCCTTCTCTACTTGTTTCATATATCTCATATGAGGGCCTCCTTTGCCATTCCTCCAATTTATTTTCCTTTGACGTTATCATACCAACATGTCTCAAGTAAATTGTTGAATATTGCATCAGGCGCAGCCAATATGAAAGAGTCCTATGCAGTGAACAAATTATGACTTTATTCAATGAAGTTCTGAGAGGGACTGAGACAAGTGAAGAAAACAGCCAGTAAAGAGAAAAGAAATAAATGAATAATGAGCACTTAAGATAGGTGTCACTAGGGTACACTAATAACTCTCCATCTTATACATGTGACACATCAACAATTAATAAAAAAGGAAGGGAAACAACAATAAATGAACTAGGTATGTCATAGTTTTGATATCAAGACTGTCTTTGTATCCCATGTGTTTCACATTACCAAAACTGCCATTATATCAGATACCATTTGTTCTGTTGGTTGGATGTAGAATTAGTTACGCATCTTTCATGCCAAACCTGTCCAACAGTTCATTAATATAGTGCCTGGTCTACAGTGATTACACACTTTGACATATTTCTGCAGATGTTAATTCCTAGACACATCTTTAAATCTCCAAGATTCTGCATTTTTAATTTGAGCATCAACTACCTCTTCATCCTAACTTTATCTTTCGAAAGAAATCGTTATCGTTATTCGTATCATTAGAAAATAGGAGAAAGTCATCAACATACAGTGCTATCATCATTATGCATTCATCACTTATTAAAAATACACACAGAATTCACACCTACACTGAGTAAAAACCAATGTCAACCAGAGCAGAATGAATCTTTATGTTCCACATTGCAGGAGTCTGCTTCAGCCCATAGAGAGCTTTGTGCAACAAACCAACCATTCTCTCAGCCCCTTATTTAACAAAATAATCAGGCTGCTCCATGTACACCACCTCTCATATTTTACGATTTAGAAAGGCAGTTTTTACATCTAAATGACTTATTTCTAGTCTCAGTTAAGCAGTTAAACCAATAAACATTCTAATAGTCTCTCTCTCCTGAATACTGGGGCAAATGCTTCATCATAGTCTAAACCAGGGATCTGAAGGCATTCATTTGCTATTAACTTTGTCTTCTATAAAATAGATTTACTATTAGGTACTCTATTTATTTTGCAAATGCATCTACATGGCACTTTTGACTTGTTTATCAACTAACGTCCAGGCTCAGTTCTCATGTAGGGACGGACATTAGTTCATCACTCAAGGCAACATGCCACTCATTCAAATCATGTCAAGACATAGTATCTGATACAGAGACTGGTTCAATAATACTCTCTCTGCTTAACCCATTGGCTTAAAGAGACGGTGATTCGCCAGCTGGGAGAACATGGCCTTCCGTTAAAGAGCCAGATAATTAATTAATGAATGATTAATATTCTCTTAATGCAGAGAAATTCATGATAAGGGCTGTAAAATATTTTTAATCGATTAAAAATAAATGCAAAATATGATTTCATTAAAAAATAGTGAAATAAGTGGCAAAAAGGAGTAATAAATACTAAGCCAATGAGTTAAGGCTTTGTAAGATGCAAAATCAGGAAATTCTTTTGCTTTTCACTCCCTGAAGGCTGTATCACACCAGCGGTTGCCAATTACCGGTTTTGGTTTTACAGTCAACCAATCAGCACCAACCAGCTCTCAACGGTTGGATTACAGGAGCGTGTCTATTTCCAACCAGCTGGTAGTGCAACCATGGCCAATAGGAGCTCACCTCGTGGTCATGTGCTGTTTGTGTTTACATATCATGATAATTTCATTGTTACCATTCAACTAGGTACGTCCTAAACCTTAAAAATATTCAGAACACAATTTAAACAGCATTTGACTCTCTTGCATCATCTATTTTTTTGTGAAGGATATATTATAATACTATACATTTTATCATGGTGAGATTAAATGTACTTAATTCATTTGTATCTTGTATTTGAGGCATAAATCTTGCATTTGAGGTAGCATAGGAACAAAATGTAAACAGAAACAGCACGTGACCATGAGCCGAGATCCTATTGGCTGCGATTGCACAACCGGCCGGTTATATAAGTGGTCAGTGTGATTGGAACTGTTTACACCAACCGTAACCAGCAACGGCAACCACTAGTGTGATACGACCTTAAGAGGGTAGTGACATTCGATGTCTAAATCAGCCAGTTTTTGGGGAAATGTCATGAAACAAGTTACATAATCAGGCATGCTCCCATAGTCCTCCATCTTCTCTGCAAACATGCTTCAGCTGAATTTGCTTACCTACAACTCCTCTCTGCTCAAAGGCAAGATTATTTGAGGCTCATTGGAATGTTTTTGCGGATTGAATATGGAACTCAGGTTTGAGCATCAGCACCATCTTGGCCATATCCTTTTTGTCTTAATTTGAATATGCATGCTGTATTCAAGGACGATTTTATGGTTTTGTTCATATAGTCCCACAGATCTTCATGTTCTAAGAACATGGTCATCGCAAATATCCAGTTTTTGAAATCGCCTATGCCAATTAATTTCTCAACCACGGGCAGATGCAAATTTTGATGTGCCATCACAATTCATCTGAGTCAACAAGTCCTATTTAATCAAATCGGTCAAATTATGCTTATCTATCGCAGTAACAAATTATGGCTTTATTGAATGAAGTACAGACAGGGACTGAGACAAGTGCAGAAAACAATACAGAGAATAGAAACAAATAAATAATGAGTACTTAAGATATGTGTCACTCGTCATCATCAAGGGGTCAGCAATCCTAGAATTGGTTTGACGCAGCCCTCCACTCGATCCTTCTATCGGCCGACATCTTTATACCAACGTAGTTCCTCTCTTTCATGTCCTTTACGACCTGCTCCATGTAACTCATATGAGGCCTGCCTCTTCCATTTTTCCCATTCACTTTTCCCACGACGATTGTCTTCATCAGGCCATCGTGTCTTAAGTTATGGCCGATTAGGTTGTCCTGTCTTCTTTTTATAGTATTCAGCAGGCTTCTCTTTTCTCCCACTCTTCTTAGAACTTCTTCATTTGTTACTCGGTCGATCCATTTTATCATCATCATTCTTCGATAGCACCGTATTTCGAATGCTTCCACCTTTTTCTTCTCCGCTGCTGTCATCGTCCATGCCTCACTGCCGTAAAGGAACATGCTCCAGATATACGTTTTGATGAATTGCTTCCTTACTTCCAAGCTTGTATTTCCAGCTGTTAGAAGATTCTTCTTTTGATAGAATGCCCTCTTTGCCAGGGCTATTCTACTCACTATTTCTTTCTTGCTTCGTCCATCGTTGGTTATTCTGCTTCCCAGGAAACAGAACTCTTTCACCTCTTCCAGTTTCTGTTTTCCTAGTTTAACGTTGGTTTTGGACTCATCTTTCTTGCTGCACAACAAATATCGTAGTTTTCTTCTTATTGATCTTCAGCTGATGTCTGGCCATTGTCCCTTCCATGGTTGTTAGCATCTTATTCAGCTCCTTCTCTGTCTCTGCTATGAGAGCTATGTCATCAGCGAATCGTAGCATGCTGATTGTTTCTCTGTGGATGTTCACTCCAGAACACTTCTCGTTGACTTCATTGATGGCTCTCTCAATGTAAACATTAAAAATTACTGGAGACAGTGCACAGCCTTGTCTTACTACTTCCCTTATTCTTGCCTCTTCACAGCTGGGTCCAGATTTAATCACAGCTATTTGGTTTTTATGCAAACTGTGGATAATACTTCGATCATTGTAGGAAACTCCAATTCCTTTCAGAATATCAAGCATTGAATTCCAATCCACGTTATCAAAAGCCTTCTCTAAATCCACAAATGCAATGAAGGTCGGTTTGTTCTTCTCCATTCTCTTCTCTATAAGCAGCCTAAGGGCCAATATTGCTTCTCTTGTACCCTTACTTTTCCTGAATCCGAATTGATCTTCATCCAGGAACTCTGCTTTTCGTTCTATTCTTCTGTAGATTATCCTTGTCAATATCTTCGATGCATGTGTTGTCAGGCTTATCGTCCTAAAATTTTGGCATTTCTCTGCTCTTCTTTATGGGAATAGGAATGATGATGTTTTTCTCGAAGTCCCTGGGTATTTCTCCTGTTGAGTACATATGGCAGATGACCTTATAAAGATGCACCAAATTCCTCTCTCCCGCATTCCTTATCAGTTCTGTGGGTATATCATCAATTCCAGAAGCCTTATTCATCTGAAGGTCCCTTACTGCTGCGTCGAATTCCGATCTCAATGTTGATGCTCCCATATCATCCTTCTCGACTTCGCTTTTCTCTTCAATCACTTTCGTGCTGAGATTGTTCCCATTGTATAACTTTCCGAGATATTCTTTCCATCTCTTCACTTTGTCTTCATTTTCAATCATAGTTCTCCATTCTTGTCCCTTATAGCATTGCATCTTGCGCTCCATTCCTTGAAGTGGTTCCTCTCTATCCTATAGGCAGCTTCCACCTTTCCAATGGTAAGGTTGTTTTGTACATCTTCGCACAGATTGTTCATCCACATTTCTCTAGCTTTCCTGACTTTTATTTCTTTCCTTATTCTTTTGTAGCAAACGGGTCAGAACCTGTCGAGAGCCAGGCAAAACAGGTCAGAACCTGTCGAGAGCAAGGCAGAGCTCTCCGCCTGGCTCTCGACAGGTTCTGACCTGTTTTGCCTGGCTCTCGACAGGTTCTGACCCGTTTTGCCTGGCTCTCTCCTTGTTGATGATTGCGTAGACAACCAAAAAACCTGTTTTGGAGATATTGTTTTCCATAATTAATTTGGCATTTGGATATTCTAGTCTTTGGACATTTTCAATTAAGCCAAATTAGAGGCTCACATTATTTCATCGAATGGAATTGGTTTTCTCCCTACCAATCGCTTACTTCCTGTATGTTATAGGGGGTGTGGTGGCACATGCATCTTACTAAAGCTTTCAATATTTTCTTATCATCTTTTCCTTGAGTCCATATCTCAATTTCATACAAAGTCACTGTTCATATCAAGCTCTTCTCTAACCTTTTCTTTACAACCTGCCTTTCCTGGCTCAATGTGCTTGTTATGAGCTCTCTGCTGTTGGCTCAGTAGAAGAAAGTCTTGTCCTAACATTATTACTAACATGCAGGCCTTCATCTGATGTGCTACCAGACCAACATAACTGATCAACCAGTTTTATTCAATGCCCTGTTACAATAGTATGAAGTTTCGCCTTATTCTGTAAGATCTTTTTTTAATTACCATAGTGAAAAACGTGAGTTTCTCATGAAACAGGAGAAAAGGGTAGTGATAAAAAACCTAAGGTGTAAACATTACCACAAACATATATATTATGGAAAATGCTAGGTATCGCAAGGATATGTAAATTAGATTATATGATGGTGAGATGCAAATTTTGAGCTAGCATATATCACAGGGTTGGCACTAGTCAATATGTTGCACAATGTAGAATTGGATTGGAGGAATAAAATACTTTAATATGGTAACTTATGAATGAGAGAGCTCATGTAAGGATAATTGGTGGAGAATATATGTAGGGAGGGTTACCCCCTGCCCACTCGAATGTGTGTTGATAAATGACTAATCATGAATGTAATGATTGAAATAGAACTCGGGTTAAAATTTTGTTGGTGACTTGTTTCACATTACATGCTTATTGAAATATTTGAGATAAACGTTCCCAATGTGCTTCAGGTTGCCCGCACGGGAGCCGTTTCTCAAGGGTGAAAATTGCGTGATTTTTGAAGACGGCGGTATACATCGGCGCATTTCAAAGTCTTTGATTGTGGCCAAGCAATCGAAAACTGGACTTGTTCTTGCGACTGCGCTTCTACTTTTCGTACATCCCCGTAGCTTGTTTACCCCGGGTCTCTCAAAAAGACTACCTGTGGATTCTATTTCTTTGCGGGCTCGCCTTGTCATTGTGTATGCACGGCAGATCCCTCTTCGTTTTTCCATGGCGCTTCCGTGCTCTTCACCTTTCTTTCTCTCTCCCCCACCATTTCACTCCCTTCCCCTTCGGGTTTCTTCCCCATTCCGTATTCCAATCCCGTTCTCCATCCTCCCCAACTCCGACCGCCTCCCCATACCTCGACCCCCTCTGCGCACGGCACCATCTCTCCCGCCTCGCAAGACACCTGACCGCCCAAACAGCCGGTGAGCAGGGCATCGTGAGGCGTAGCTGAGTGGTGAACCTCTCGCACACAACATTCCGGACTTCCACTGCTAAGGTGAGTGGAAAGTTGTGCGTTTGAGGATTATCTTGCGTTCGCGCAGTTTGTACTGAAGCACTTTGCCTCTCTGACTTTGTGGCGATTGCACTCGCTTTGTTGTGTGATTGACAAGTCGAGTTAAGTCTGCTAAGCCGTTGGAGGGGGCTGATAATCTTTTCCCTGAGGCGTGTTCCCGGCAACGATGTTGACTCGAGATTCGGAGTCCCTGCGACGATATCGTTACATTCGCCCGTACCTAGTATCGGCTAGCATTTGCAGAGATGGATTCATCAATGGAATTTTCTTGCATGCCGTTCTGTTGATGTTATTGAACTGTGTCGTCAAAGAGTCGTGTGCGATCAGCACAGAGATAACGTGAGGTGAAAGTAGAAATTAGTGTCGCGGTTATCTCTATCACGCTTATCGAAACACGGCATTTCTTGGATGAGTTCGGTACACTACTTGAGCCGAACGACATCTCATGTTAAGACCCGTGAAGGGGTGTGTTTACATTTGTTGATTAGTATTGTCCGGTTCTGCCGAGGGAATCTCATGGGGGCAAGGGGGGTAGCGTAGTAGCGCGGAAGAATCGTAGAGCAAAAAAATGTCCAGCCTTATGCTGTTCTATTATGTAAATGATCTAAGTCATATCAAAATACATAGCATCTTTTTTTCCGAATGATTGCCTTCTTAGCACCGTGGGGTGTAAGACTAATTTTTATCTTGCTTACTTTCTTCATAAATCGTCATGTTTCCCTACATCTTGAATGCTTGCAGACTTCATTCTTATCCTTTTCTATCCACTGTTGACGTATCTGATAAAGTACCAGCTGTCGGATCCCTGGGAAAAATCCATTCGCAATGTAAAATTCCTTCATGCTTAATCAATCACCCTAAATTCTGCGTCAGTGCTTCTTGATTCCACCCGTTTTGTTAAATCACTCGTGATTTGTTCTAAATAAAGTTGTTTTTTTTACTCGGGAATCTTCTTGCTTCTCCTCTCTAGTGATATACCCATATGCTCTCAAGTTTTTATCCTATTCATTTCATCGAGTTGGCGTTCACCATTCACAGAGTCCACGACTGACCGGCTAACTGAAAACCTCTATTGCATTAATCGGCGTACTGCTGATTTGGAATCTTACTCACGCATGTACCTCCGATTATTTACTCTTCATGTGTGATGAGAAGCTGAGCGATGATTGAGAACCAAGCCTTGCCTGTCGCTGCCTGCCTTCGGCTTTCGAGCCCGTCCCATACTTGAAGGCGCCTCGGAACGGGAGAAAAGGTGCAAAAATTGGAGTAAGAGTAAGAAAGAAGGGTGGGTAGACACGCGGCGTTAGTATTAACTTTCTCTTAACGGAAGGCGCCAAGTAGACCTCAGGTTAACGTCCCATCCGACGGACGGAGTATTGAACTCGAAGTGTTCTCCACAAATCACTGTGTGGAGAGCACTTCGACTCTATTTCATTACATCTGCATTCAAGTAGGCACCGGTTCATCAATGAAAAATCTCTGCCAGTGCTGGGATTCGAACCCGGACCCTATTGCCCCTCGCCCACTTGCCCCTCTCTCAGTACTGAACGGTTAATCTACATACATCTACATAATACCCTGCAAGCCACCATAAAGGTGTGGCAGGGGGTGAACTCTCACCAAACATGCAATGTGGTTAAGGGGACGATGACGTTTTATCGGTCTAGGACCCAACTATCAAGTTCTGAAATCCTGGTAGGCCGTATCACTATGATTACAATATAGCGATTTCAGTCGCAGTGTTGTGTAATAAATCCTGGGGCATATTTTACGAGGCTCCAGCTGCATCATGGATGCGCGTGTTTCGTTTCCTACACTTAATTAGTTAGTGAATGGATGGGTACCTTCTTTCATTATCATTATTTTACCATTTAATTTCCCTAAAGAATTATGAAAGTCATCCGAAAATGATAATCATTACGAAATGGTGTGACAAATCATAAATTTAGTTATATTTTACAATGGACATGTTCCATGAAGTCAAGGCTTAAATTTGGAAGTGCATTTTTTCATTCTAATTGTAGACTACGATTCTCTCCTTCCCAGCCTTCCCTTATTTTCGAATTTAAATTGATTTCAAATATCTATTTGTGGTTAATGTCATATTTGTTTTCTCTTCACTATCTTTGCCACTTGAGAAAATTAGCTGTCTATCATTGCCCTCACATTTTTCGTCAGTCTTTTATTTTCCTCCCGTTTTATATTCGTATGGTATAAAAACGTGGACTAATACTTATGGGCTGGCATATCTGGGAAAGTGATTGTGAAGAAGAATAGAGAAGGTAAGGTGAGTGAAAAGTAGGGAAAACGAGGAAGTGATGGAAATGGTAAGGGGAAAACAAGAAGTCGATTGAAAAAAGTATAGCAAGGAGAGAGTGATTGAATGGAACGGGTATTAAGAAGCGTCAGTGTTTTAAAGGACGTAGTAGAAGGGGGATTGTTCAGTAAGCGCAGAAGAAGAACAAACAGTTTGGAGGGAATTATGAGAGTTAAATGCGGTGCAAGTGAAGAACAGCATGTGGATGAAAGGTTGGGTGCGAATTACTTAATGTCCATCTAAACCTAACTAACCTGCAGAACACTGGTAGTAGTGATAATAATTTTATACTCGACCAAGGGTTGGATTAATTAAATGCCCATCACTTAGATAGTTGGAAAAATGCCTCCAGTCCATTGAATTTTAAGCTTGAGTAACGTTAGCATTAATTTTCCTCAGTACTTATTCTTATTTTCGTCAGATATTCCCATACTATAACTACGTCGTTTACTTATTTGCTATGGTTCCTAATTATACGTTGATAGCCTCAAGTATGCTTAATGTCGTTCTATTTATTCACTTCACCGTGTACGAATCCACCTTGTCTGCGTTTAAGTTAATTTCGTATTTGAGATTGTTGGCCTTTCAATTTTCAATCAAATTTTACTTGATCAGTTGTGCTCCCATTTTCCCTGCTATTTTCTTTCTAGCTGTTGAATTGTCCTTTCCACCATACTTGTCTTGCATTAGAATTTTTGCTTTAGTGTAGTATTTAACTCGAGTCTCGCATAGCTTCTTAGTTATTATCTTATCTATTTCTCTAGTCTTCCCGGATCATTCACTTTTTTGTCTCTCACACAATCTCTCTCTACTTTACTCCGACACTGCCAAAGGTTCTCATATCTACTAAATTTCGACAGTATGAATATCCTGGTATGACTTAGTTTCACTTCTTCCGCGCGATAAGGTTGGGAGGAGTACACCGCTGTTTTTTGTCCAGTGTACTCGGCAGTTTTTATCTTAAGAAGCAAAGATAGCAGAGAACACCTCGAATAATGTATTATATGAAAGTGAAGCATTTGATTGCCGAAATAAGCAAAGATGCCCGCGAAATGAAATGGGTACGGTTACTTAAGAAGTGTTTGAGGTGAAAGCTGGGAAATTCGACGGTAATGAACGTTTCATGCAAGAACCCGAATCGGACGCTTCATTGAAAGATAATTACAGGGGGCTGGTGATGACGGAAACGGGAAATCAAGGCATTTTAAGGGGTTTTTAAAGTAGTGGACAACTCAGAAATCGGTGGAAATTCTACATGCTTAGAATCCGTGGGAGGATCCCAACTGTCCTCGAAAGTTACCTTGGAGGGGTGGCATAATTATCATCATCCACGAATGCCACAAACTTTATTCACCCCTTGGCTCGATACAAATGATAAGGAAAGCCAGATAGGCTTTTATAGTTTTATGAATACCGACGAAAAATTGAAAAAAATACTCAAAATATCAATGAAATTCGTGGATTTTATTTTCTTTTCTCTAGCCATGACATAGTATGAAGGAAGGATGCTTCAATGCCCTTTCTATTGTTTAGAATGTTAAGTGGAAGAGTAACGAAAGAGATTATGAATTGTTGGAAAATGATTGCATAGAGTCGTAGGTGAGTGAGGTCGAAGAGGCTGAGTATAAGTGAAATCCTGTTGAAGAGTGCATATGTAAAACATTTCTGCAGTATTATAGAGGCAAAGGAAGAAGACTGTGATGATTCAGATTGGAATGAGGAGAATTTTCAACACTTCCATATGGGAACGATTTGAAGTGCATTTACATGCTCAAATTTCCTCATCATTTCAATGCCTTGATACATAGCACATAATCTGCTATTGAAGTCTTGTAATTCTGTATAAGCAGACAAATTACTGCGGCGTGCATTTTCAAAGCCTCAGATGTAATGATTTCTTAGCTCGAAGACAATCCAGTTTCGGAAAGGTAATAAAACGAAGATGAGTATAGAAGTGACAGGTGGTATAATATAATTAACACAGCATTAGGAAAACTAGCTTAAAGAATGTAAAATGTTATGCAAATGGATAAAGCCTTAAAAGTGCATTCACGTTATTAGAAATCGGAAGTGACAGTATTCGAAGAACCACATATTACCGTCATGTACTCAGGGCCGGCTTAAGACAAAATTTTCACCCGGATGAGAGAGTATTCCGCCCTCCCCCCCTCTGTTATCAAACCCTGGTTTAATACATGTTCAGCAATTAAATGTAGTAGTAAAAATTAAGTAGTGAAAAAGCAATATATTTGCTAGTTTAACATTATGTAAGTTGTCAATCCCCGAATAAAAAATAGGTTTTTCGTTCCCACGGTGCCCCTTCCTTTGCGGCGCCCCGAGCGGTTGCTCTGGCCTTAAGCAGGACCTGCATATACAGTCACTGAAATTTCCCGGGAAATTGTCCTGAGATGCATTGTTTGAGTAGTCGCATGGTTTGAAGCCCCTCATTCAATTTCTCAAACACCCTTCTCTCTTCGCTCGTGTTGAATTTCAGTCAACGTTTCATAACTGTTAATTAAGTGGCGTCTTCTAGGCTTGGCTTCCTTGGGTGTGCATGGTGTGGTCGCTGACCTCTACCCACCCCTTTGTCGAATCACGTGCCATGTCTCTTGTATCCATCTCCACGCATTGAATTCCTTTCCGTTTTCTTTCTTCTTTCCATATTTTTTCTCCATACTTGATCTGAGCGCTACCTCGCGAGAGGGTCAGCGGCTCCTCCCGTGTATGCATGTAATATAGTCGCGTGCACTATCTAGCGAAGTCATGGTCGCCTACTGGATTCGTCCCCCACATGCCGTGAAGCTCAGGCCATTTCGTAAACGTTGACCGGGTGTGGCATGAGGTAAACGTATCCTACGTAACGGAGTGAGCAAGGGCGATGATAGGCGTAGAAAAGGCGAGACTGGAAGCATTTGAAATGTGATTTTGCCAAAGAAAGATGAAGATAAATGGTAATTGACTGAGTGATCGATGTAGAAATTGCACAAAGAGTGGGAGAAAAGAGAAATTTGAATTTTGAAAGGTAGATTGGATAATCTAATCGATCATATCTTGGGATATGATGGTCTGATGAGAACGGCCGTCGAGGAAAAAGCGAATGGCGAAGGAATGCTTCGTGTGAGATATACGGGGCAATAAGTGGAGGATATGAAAGAGGAGTATTTTTCAATGTGACACGTTTACCAAATTGAATATTGAAATATAGAGCTGCTTCAAACCAATTTTAAGATTAGTAAATGGTGAGGATAATGATGTTCACGTATCTGAAAACTAAATAATTTTTGGACGAAAATGGGCATATAAGTAATGGAATCTGGGACAAAATTACGTCACCGAAAGAACTTGTACGAAAAGAATGAGGGCCCTGAATAAAAGTACCAAGAAAAGATTTTCGAGGATTTCTGTTGGGACGGTGGAGGTAAATGCTTTTGAAACCTTACCGTAAAAAAGGTTGTGGTAATAGAAGGCGGTGTTTAAGATGTGGCCGTGGAGTGGATGAGAAACAATGAACCATGAGAAAGGCAGACGAAGAGGTGACCGTTATGGAGTGTTCGGAGTAATTTTATGAAACGAGAGTTGGAGAGGGTAAGAAGAGCCAGAAGAAGGTTGAAAGCCGTGGTAACTAGTCGATTGAGTAGGGAGGAGAAGAATAGATTTTTTGATCTATAAGTAGAGAGGTAGGAATTATGTTGAGCTGAGGGGAGGTTTTTAATCAAGGAATAGACTTTCAAAGGTGTGAAAACCGAGTTCATATTGTCCACTCAAATCCCTCTGGAGTGGTCAAATACCAGTAGTAATAATGAAATTATAAATCTATTTCTTGATTTCTCGCAGCCATCCGAGGGATAGCAAGTGACTGGGAAGATAATAAAAGAGTGACAGAAAGCGGTGGCAATATTTTAATGCAGATTACTGAAACAACTAAAGTGATGAGAAGTAGCATGATTTCCTCAGAAAGAAATCATTCACCTTGACTGGGACTTAAACCCGGACCCCCCAGATCTTCGGCCAGGTTCTTTAACCATGCGTCTTGCGTTAGCGGGTAACTCTGTTAAGGTTTTCTATGCTAGTTCGCAATACTTTAATTACAATAGATTCTG
The DNA here is from genome assembly GCA_933228895.1 of Platycnemis pennipes. NCBI lineage: Eukaryota > Metazoa > Arthropoda > Insecta > Odonata > Platycnemididae > Platycnemis > Platycnemis pennipes. Next base: position 61,039,811 of record OW121854.1, read on the forward strand.
AGATTTCCAGAACATAGAAGCCAAGCCTAGGATATTAAACGTGGGATACCATAAACAAGTCTGTGGAACACATTAGTGGCGGGCAAAGTATCTTGGATGAAAATGGACAGGCAATACTAGGAGAGTCATTTAAGCGAACGCGGTATTCAGTGATATTGTAGAGTTGGAAGCACGTAACTTGGGCGTTCTGACTCCAGGCACTGTATTTTATGGTGAAGAAGCAGGAGAAGGAATGAAAATCAACTTGTGGGAGGGAGTGTGGGTATGAAGAAGGATGTAGGAATTATGATGCATAGGAAAGAAACGAGGCTGGGTAGGGTCAAGAGACGATTGATAGGAGTAGCTGGAGGAAATTAGGGCGAAGCTAAGTGAATGGAGCATGCGATAAGGGGCAGTGGCATTTTGTGGGACGAAATAAAGTGTAGAGTATGACGCAAGCGAGGAAGAGAACAGGCTTTTTTGAGTGGGACGAAGAAATGTAGGAAGCACGCGAAGCTAAGGCATGGCTTGTGAATCATGCTTACGAGGCTCGATATACGGTTGGATGGAATTTTGCTGTCCATAAAACCTACCTAAACCGGTATAGTAACAAAAAGCATGGTAATTTGTTGCATGAAAATAAAGAGTTCAATCAGTGGTGTTAATAAATATAGGCTGGAACGAGGAATGCTAGGAATATGAAGAAAAAGAGCGTCGCTGATACCAAAGACGAGACTTCGAGAAAAACATCATCATTACTATTCCCAAAAAGAAGAGAGCGGAGAAATGCGAAAATTTTAGGACTATAAGCCTGAAGACACAAGCCTCGAAGATATTGACAAGGATAATCTACAGAAGAATAGAACGAAAAGCTGAGGAATTCCTGGATGAAAATCAATTCGGATTCAGGAAAAGTAAGTGTACAAGAGAAGCAATATTGGCCCTTAGGCTGTCCATAGAGAAGAGAATGAAGAAGAACAAGCCGACCTTCATTGCATTTGTGGATTTAGAGAAGGCTTTTGACAGCGTAAATTGGAATTTAATGCTTGGAATTCTGAAAGGAATTGGACTGTTGTACAATGACCAAAGAATTATCCAGACTTTGTATAGAAAAAAAGTGGCTGTGATAAAATCTGGAGCCAGCTGTGAAGAAGCAAGGATAAGGAAAGGAGTGAGACAAGGCCGTGCATTGTCTCCTGTAATTTTTAATGTTTACATCGAGAGAGCCATGAATGAAATCAAGGAAAAGTGTTCTGGAGTGAACATCCATGGAGAAACAATCAGCATGCTACGATTCACTGATGACATAGCTCTCATAGCAGAGACAGAGAAGGATCTGAAAAAGATGTTAACAACCATGGAAAAGACAATGGCCCGACATCAGCTGAAGATCAATAAGACTGAGATATTGGTGTGCAGCAAGAAAAAAGAGGCCAAAACCAACGTTATACTAGGAAAACAGAAACTGGAAGAGGCGAAAGAGTTCTGTTACCAGGGAAGCAGAGTAACCAGTACTTATTCAGGCAAGTACTTACTCGCCCTCGGGCGTAGCAATTGGGATTTTAAAGTGGATGACTATTTGTGAAACGATTAGCTATTCGGAGGGAACTGAACTTAATCCGAAACAAATATGAAACGACTGAAGTCGTAACTCATGAATTATGGTGTACGGTGTAGAATTGGAGGGCGGTGGGTGAGAATAGATTGGAGGGGATAATGTTGTCGTCGTGACATTATGGGTAGAAATGATATACTGGTTGGCCTTAGAGGAGCTTTATTGCCCATGCTCACAGGTACACTTGATACACTTACATTTGACAAGGCGGCGTCGGGTCGGAAGGGGAAGGATGCGGGTGGCAGTCTTGCTCTCACCGACTTGACCGAGTGCGGAGAGTGCCGGCGGATGGCAGTCTTGTTCTCGCCGACTTGCTGGGGAAGCGGGTGGCCGTCGTGCTCATGGTCGACAGAGCATGGGTATAGGGTAAGGGACGAACTCCCTTGGGCGGTTCATCTTCTCCCTATAATCCCAATTTTTGGAGCAGGGGGTGGCGAAAGGGTGAATGGGTGGTAAAATAGGGGGTGCAGGGGATTGAAACGGGTGAGGAGGGGGAGGTGATGGGGCAGGGAGTGGTGAAGGGGGCAGGGGGTGTTGAGAGGGTGGCGACCTCCCCGGGTGTCAAGAGAGGATGGACTGTGTTGAGACACCGACCCGGGGTCCAGGATGACCCACCCTGGCCTGTCGCTTCATTTCTTTATCTCAACGCCTCTCCGTAACCCAAGGAATCGCTCACCCCGACCTCGGAGTCCGGAAGGGTTGGAGAGGGGTGGTGGCTCCCTAGAGCGTCCAAGAGCATGTGAACCTTACCGTGGCCCTGTCCACGTGTGGCCAGTGGCGACGCAGTATTCGTTGCTTCGTTCACACACTTCTGGACATCCCCAAAATATCTTTACCACAATGTAGGTGGCGGTGAATGCAGGCAAAGAGATGTTTGGTACCGAAGGAGAACAAAGGGAATAGTCGCAGCGAGCTCGAAGAAAAGATGAGTAGACAGTAGAGATAGTAAGAAATAAAGAGACTTCCAAGAAATTGATGGAAGGGCGAATGTTGCTGGAGAAGATGTTATCTATCAGTTTGCAGGAAAACGATGGCATATTGCGCTATCCTAGTCGTAGGTCGTAGGATTTGTTTTTCTCTCCTATATAATTCATCGTGAAAAATCCACAGAAAAACTTAGAATATATCGGAAACTATGGTGTATCATCGTGTATTTCGAAGGAATATCTCGGATGAATCGCCTCGCTCTGTCCCACATACTGCCTTCTTTACTCATGCCTTTGGATTTGCCAGTTCTTTTCTTCACTCTTCTCCTCCATTCTTTCTCGGCTTCGACACATCCTATTGTCTCTTAATACCCTCACCGTCCGCGTTTTATGTCTTCCAAGAATTTCTACCAGCAACTTCCTGTGTCCTCCAATTATTTCTGATCCTCTTTGTTTGCCTTCCTCTCACAGTTCACACCCATCTCTCAATCTCCTTCAATGGTCATTTGTCATAAATCGTCATTATACATTAGGTACTATATGTTCTTACCTCATTAGAGACCGTCCGAGAATAACGTAACGCAAAAGTGGGGTGGGGAGGTGTCGGGCTAACTGTTACGGCTTACTGAAGGATTTCAACGATTTCAACTTTCCCGGTTGATAATTCTAATGAAGTTTTCTTGGGCTTGGCACCGGGTCAGTAAATGTTACGACATACTATCGACCGGAAGGGGGCCAGAACTCGGTTACTTTGGGAGGAAGATACATTATAAATTCATGCCTTGTTCAAAGGATTCTGATGATCCACATTATAATAAGTGGAGAAGCATGATATTATTGAGAAATAATTAAGTACTTGTACAAAGAATGTCCTTTTTATAATTCATGCAGGGTGGCGATCGTCAGGGAAAACCTGGAATTGTCAGGGAATTTTGGAAATCTGGAAAAGTCAGGGAATAGTCAGGGAATTCTCGTAACAGTCAGGGAATTTTGGAAATCTGGAAAAGTCAGGGAATAGTCAGGGAATTCTCGTAACAGTCAGGGAGAAACTGGGGTAGGAAATTTTTGTTATTTTTCTACCATTACTTTTACGGGCAGTCTTTCCCGCTCTTTATTTCACCGAAAAATTTCACCAACTAAAACTAATGTCCGTCGCCAAAGTGCATAGAATAAGCCCCGTCAAATCGTTGAACAGTCTGTTGTGAATCTTAGTTATTTAGTTTTGTATCAGTCGTACAATGTATCCCTTTTGTATATCCTTAATGCGATATTTGCCTAGTAGTGTTAAAATTCATGATCACCATGTATTCCGCTCATCACAAGGAATCCGAGGCTATGTTGTTCGGAAGATTTTACCTCGCGTTTTTTATGAACTTCCGAGAATCAGGTTGAGAGGTTGAAACACTATCTCGTAGTAAATGCGTGTTTGCAGTTTGACCAATACGAGACGATGATTATTAAAACGGTAATACAAGTACGATCACACGTGTAAACAAAATCTTACGTAAGATCATCTTCGATTTCCATACCCCCTCCGCGAGACCATAAGAAGAGTCCCCTCCCCACCTTTCACGCTCGACGTAATTATTGAATGGCCCCTTTAGCTCCCTCTCGAAACAATTTAGTCAGGTCACAAACCACCTCAAATATGATATTCCTAAATATGATACTGCCGTTGCTAATTGACTCCTGTTTTCGCTCGCAGTGGCGCGATTACGTTGTTTGTTTTACAAATGTTTTTACATTTTTTGTTCCCTCTTACAATCGAGGGGTTATGACCACATTAATCAAAATGTTATTCGCTTATAAAGATCTCTCCTGCCATCCGATTTTGTTCCAGTCCAACAACTTGGCTTTAGTTTGTATTTTTCGCGCAGCTTAGTGATACCTGTGCCGGGGTCCGCCGGTAAATTAGCCATTAACTTTCACTTCGATGCATTTCTAGTAATCTTCAACTTCCCAGAACTACCACGACACGCCACCTCTTCCTTGAAAATTAGACACTGTCAACTTGTAATTTTACCGAAGGAAACATATACGGCCACGGAAATACGAAACAAGGATATGTAAAATGTATTAAAAGTGTGTACAATTTGTGTGAGGGCTTAACTTGTGAAGGTTTGATATATTTTTTCATTCTTATAGATTTTAATGTATTGATTTCAGCTTTTAACATTTGCTGAGTTTTGACGAAAATTTAATTCAGCCGAAATTAAATAATATAAATCCTTCCGATTGTAGGAGACCTTTTGGCGATCGGTCAAGGAAATTGGTAAAGCCATCATGGAAAAGCCAGGGAATTTGAAAGTTGGTTATCAGTAGCCACCCTGTCATGAAAAGGAGAGGATTTATAGGCAGCGTGATGTAATTAAGGGGAAAGGGGACTTGGAGAATATTATAGAGCGTTATAGGGGGAAGGGGAGGTAAAAAAGTGGCTTTGCATAGTATATGGATGGCCCATTACTCAAGGTTATGGGTGACAGAATTTTATGCTCAGGAATGGTATGGAATTCCTCGCGAACGTTTTCTTTACGCCTAGAGCCCATCTCTTTATAAGACCTCTTTATAATGTGCGATGTGTTGATAAGTGTGAAAGGATCTTTTCAAAGTAGTATAATTTAAGTGTTCTTGCAAGGTTTTGGTGTCCCAGAATTCCTAAGATACCCTTAACTACTGATTATCGTTCATGAAAAACTTTCGTAGCTCATGGGAAATGTGTCTTTCCTCCCCTCTTATGCTTCTTTATTCGTCAGTGTAAAATTCTAATTTGTTTTTCATTTCTTCTTCTCCTTTTCCTCTATATTCTCCCTTATACAGCGGCCTTGAACCTTTCATGATAAAGAATAAGAAAAAGAAACTATTGTATATAAACGGTTTCCACACACAAGTGTGATGATGATCTTGACAACCGTGACCTTGATATTGAAACTTGTGTGCTGAAACTATGGTCGTTTTGTTATAATTTGAATGCAGTGTGAAAATAGTAAAAGTTCCGTATTTTATTCTTCATCATGAATATGAATTATTTTCACAAAGTGACGCCTTATACGATAAATTATATTCTTAAAAACTTCATCACCTCTCCATCCATTTCCTCTTTTTTTGTCCATTTACCCTTACGGATCTTCGACGTAGATCTTCTTTCTCTAAACAGTGTGTTTTCTGCAGGTCCGTCTTGTTTTATTTTTATCTGCTTCTGAAGGGAATTTGTGCGCTTTTATTCCAAAAAGCGGATAAGTGCACACCGTGCCTTGACCACTGTTCTTTGTTGTGAGGCTTCTTTTCGCATCCGTAGAAACGTGTTGTGACGGCGGTATTAAGGTAAACGTGGTTTTAATTTTAGCCTTGAGTGGTATGACTTGTCGATTTGGTTGGAAAACGAGTGTGTCAAACGGCTAAGTTCTGTTCCACTGTGGTGAATGTAGAAACCAACAAAGACGTAGAGTTACTACTGCCGTGCAATAGGTTGACTTTTTACAGAAAACTGTAGTAGATACTGTTGACCTTAGGGTTGGTTGCAGTTATTACGTTCAACCCGAAATTTATGCGGAAATGGTTGAAAATAAATTCCATTTAGCCTGTTATTCAAACAGGGCCTTGGACTCGATATCAGCCACGCACTGAATCTTCTCAGCTAGATCCTTCTTTCTGCCTCTCTCATTTAGTTTAAGTGTCCAAGAAGATAGTAGCTCAATCTTTCGACAACTGAAATCATCATTTCCAAAAATATGGGGTCTACACGGTAATGTGCAAGTCACTAGCAGTGGAAGGAGGTATTAGACCGTTAGCTGTTTAAGGACTTTTGCTATGATTTTGCCTATTGTTTACATTTTTTTAAATTACGTTTTTTGCGCGACTTACGTAATGATTCTCCTTACTCTTTCGTGTAGTAGTATATCGCGTACATTTTCACTCGAGTCTCGCTTCCCAGCTTATAATAAGTAATTACTCTATGATAACTGTGAAATTCAAAATATGAGCGAGTCCTGTGATGTTTCTTCCTGGGGCAAATAACATTTTTATAATTGGTTTTGTGTTGCGAGCAATAATCGTAGTAGTGGTAGAATTCAGTTCTTAAGTGCTCAAACGGCTAAGGTTTTATCGCGCCGTCTATTTTAAGTACTTAAACATGATGCAGACGAAACAACCTGCCTGTGGCGGGATTCGAAACCGCGACTTGGTGTGCGCGACTAGGGGTTGCCAGGTTGACGCGTTACTGACCTTGTTACCGCGGCTGGCTACAATCATCATGCCCAAGGGCTCCCATGATAAGACATCTGGTTCTGGTCCTTATTTTATAAGAAATTTAAATAGATTTTTGTTTAGAAGACAAAGTGTTGGTACATTTTTTGTTTGGAGTGACACATTAATTTGTGTAAGTAGTATTGCCACTGACATTAAGAGGAGGCAGAGTAGGTGAATGGAGCTTGTAATAGGGCTATGGATATTGAAGGTCGTAATAGAGGATAGAACGTTAGGTTCGCAAGGATTCGATCCCCTCTATTGGCCAATCTGGCATGGTTGTCATGTCAGGTGTATCTTCCATCGCCTCTGCCAGGCTGTGGGAACGCCCAACCCCATCCCACTCCATCATGGTCGTTGTTCATGATTGATAATATATCTTTCAAGTCAACTAATGATTCCACTTGGTAGCGGCCTATATTGTAAATTTTATGTCTCTTAACCTCTTCATTCCAATATTGCCTCACTACTCGTTAGAGAAAATTTTGGTTCCTTTATTGCGGCTCTTAAGATGTTTCGAAATATATCCCAATATTCGGCCCACCGACCTGTCGGGGTCATGAAACGTTGGGGTTATGCTCAATAAAACCCTGTACTAAATAACTTCCGGGTAACGTCTCATTATGAAAAGTTTCTTGGGAAAGTTTCAGAGCAAAGAATGAAGAAATTACGTTTTTGGTTTATTTTGATTTCAAACCTTTGGTCAACCCCTTTGAAAGGTCGAAAAGCATCCCGTGGACGGTGTTTTGCCCTATCGCAACCGATATAGCGGCGAAGTACATTCGGTAGATTCGCTGAGAATTAGACGAGTGAAATCAGCATACGTGCGTGCTGGGTTGCCCAACGTGATCCGATTCGGTGTCGTGACCTCTTGGATGCTGCGCTGATCACTCTCTAATCAAACCGTGACCTTTAGAATTACGACATACTTTTCGAGGCTTTGATTCCATTATGCGGAATTATACCGCAGTTATATTTTGTGAGATATGCTGTTTCGGGAATCGAATAAGCGGGTTAGAGTTCATTCTCAGGCGTAAATTCAAACGGCAAATCCCTTGCCTTTTGTTGGAACCCTGATTGTTTTTGGAAGGATTTAGAAGGTAGTATGAAGAGGAAAGATGGTTGGAAGAAATACGGGGACTTGGTTGATGTATCAAGTCATTTGACGGGATTCTGAAGGCCCTTTGCGTTGAAATGTTTTTTCTGTTTGCTTATTTTGAGGATATATTTTACGAAATTTACTGCTATATTTCAATTTCTACTCTCTGAAACAGCTATTATTTTTGTTATTTAATGATATTTAAATGATATATACTTTTCATTTTTAGGTAAGTTAGGTGTCATCATTTACTTATAAGGTCACTCTTACCGAGGCTGATGGTTTCTTTGCAGTGTCCTTTTTTTCTGTCTCTCATCCGTTTTATGCGTTTAATTTTGTACATATATCTCGTAAACCAATGGGCTCTTTTGGGCCGATTAAGAAAAGTCTGGTCTCGGGCTGGCCTTGAGAGCGAAAGTATTTAGTCTACGTTCGTTGCCGGGTTGGGCTTGGATCAGTGAATGGTGCGGTCAAAACTCCGGTCCATGCAGCCCTCTAGCCGACAGCCGAGTCTTGCAGAAAAATGATTGGGGAGCGATAATATAATCAAAGTAAACACTTGGGCTGTTTGACATGTTCGCTGTGATGGCATAAATCTTTTTAGCATCCAGGCGCGTTATCATGTTCGTCTGGTTCTCTGCATCTTGGACGCAATGAAGAGTTAACTGCCTCACAAAAGTTCATTTCCTCCTCAAACCCACCTCCCTCGCTTTTCTATACTTTTATTTTTGGAATTTGGATTGTGGTACTTGAAGAAAAAGGGTTGGGGAGCGATTATATTTTCTAAGTAAACAGTTTGGCTGTTTAACAGATTAGCTGTGATGACATACATCTTTTAAGCATCAAGTGATGCTGCTCAATTCATGACTTTTTTTTCGTAGGATCTCCATTTTCTTCATGCATCATTCCTGCCATCCTCATCCCATTTGAAAATTTTCGTCTTGTCGTATCTCCTTCCAGCTTTTCCATTATGCTACCCCATATTAGAGCTTTCTCTCTCCCACTGTCTCTTGTTAGCTGATTTACTTCACAGGCTTCATTTCCTTTAATGCCATGCCTAGCACCTCGTCTGATGCCCATTTCACTTGATCTAATGATTCTGATTCTCCGAACCCGAATCTCAGGAACTCTGGAGATGATTCCTATTAGGAGTAATATTTATAAATCTAGAGACAATTTTATCAAAGAGAAAATACTTTAAGAGGGCGCAACGATCTCTGCGTCAGCACATGTGTTCGTCACAGCACAGGACGTCATCAAGATTCAACAATCCTAAGATTGGTTTGATGCAGCTCTCCAATCGATTATCCTCTCAGCTAGCCATTTCATATTTACATGATTTTTCTCTTTCACATCCCTAACAACTTGTTCCATATAGATACCTCTGTCATACGAGGCTTTCCTTTTCTATTCTTCCCATTCACTTTCCCCTCGTCAACTGTCTTCGCCAGACCATCATGTGTAAAGATATTGCTAATTAGCTCGTTCTATCTTCCTATTAGTTTTCATGAGCAATCTCTTTCCACTCACTATTCTGAGGACTTCTCGTAGTAGTATTTAATTCTGAGAAGGCGATCGACAGATTTGTTCCATTTTAGAATAGATGGGTAATTGGTTAGGGGTGGAATTTTTCAAGAAACAGAGGAAGTACGGAGAGAAACCCGACGTCGGCATTCGGCTTCTCATAACGGAAGGTGCCAAGGAGTCGACGGATTAACGTCCTATCCGACGGACGGAGTAATGAACTCGAAGTTCCTTCCACACAGAACCTAAGTGGCGACTGCCGTGCCAATGACAAATCGTTGTCTCAGCTGGTATTCGAATTCGGGTCCTCCTAATGGTAACTCAGTATTATTACCATCATACTTACCTGATCCCCTAGAAGGAACAAGAGGAAAATGTGAGATTAAGAGATGGAAAGAGGGAAGAAGTTTAGAGTGCAAAAAACCGAATCCCCCTTCGTCACTTTGTCTGTTCATTTCATCTTCATTGCTGCTAATAACTCGATTTTTTTAAATGTGAAATCGGATAAATATTCATTTTCCGTACAGTAGCTCATATGGGGATAGCGTGGAAACCTTAAAAATATAGTTACGGGATTTATACGGAAAACTCAGGTAGTGTATCTCTCTACGAAGACGGTTCGTATCGGAGGAAATCCTGGCAAGCGGCGAGAAGGGTCGTGGGCCGGGCGAATCAATGAGGCTCAGGGGTCCCGGTATAAACATTCGAGCCCGCGGCGCCCTAGCTGCTCGATCCAGCCTCGCCTCGCTCCCTCTCGGGCGACTGTGTGTGGCGTCAGCGCGGAAAAGCGTGGATGACGTCACCGCGCGCTCGAGCTCCCTCTGTCGGTCACTGGGGCCGGATAGCCTTCCGCCCCTCCCCACTCTCTCTCCTCTCATTCCCCTCTCACCGCCCCTCCCTCGCCCATTTCTCACTCTCGTTTTTTCCACGCTCCGACACAGGCCTGGCGGACAGTGGTGCATCCAGAGAGGCTCCTGGCACGTTATCGTTAAGGCAAGAGGTGTTGCTGGTGCTTTCCGTTCGAGGCGACGCGCAATTTTCCCTGCGGCTTCGGCGTTTTAACCGGTTCGTCGCCGACACGGTGTAAGGTGTTGGATTTCTCCCCTCTGCCCAGGTGGACGTTCGAGTGAAAGGGTTTCGGAGTGTGACACCACCATGCCCAACTGTCCCAAGTGCGACAAGCCCGTGTATTTCGGTGAGTACTCGCACTTTTGCCTCCTCAACGCTCTAACCGTACCCGAAGTGTGATTATTTTCATCAGCTGACTCCTTGGTTCTGTGGCACCTGTTCTGTCTGTCCTCGACGCTTTTTGGTCTCTGCAGATCACGTTTGGCCGTCGAAATTCGCGGTTCGAATCCGCGTGCGTCAGCACACATTGGGAACAAGTGCGTGAGGGAGTGAATGATGGGAAGATTGTGCCCTTTTTTGATTGGCCGTTGTTGTCACGGAAATTTGAATAAGAGAGTGATTAATCTCACGCAGTGCCTTGTTATTTAGAATAAAAACCCCGAGTTTCAATGTATTTTGGCCGACATTTATTACCATTTTTCCCCGGCGGGCCCAAAAATTGTGCTGATAATTCATGCATAGGACTGCATTCGGTAAGCTTCTATTCGTAATTATTTATATCGCGGTTCTCGTTAGCCATAAATAATTAACGACTGCATTTACAACTGTGGTTGGGTATGCTCAAAGTCCCGTTATGTATTTAAACCAGAAGTTGACAAAATTGGGTCAAATGGAAGGGAAATGAGTCTCTTTATTTTTTTAATGTTACCGGTTTGTTTACATGTTAAATTGACTCTGAAGGAAGACCGAACCTTTCCCTAACAAGCACGAGTTGGTCATGCGAGAAAAGCATTCCATTTGCTGTTGTATATATCACCCTACTACTACCCTCATTGTTCCGATTAGGACTCGGATTTCCTTGATACAGCTGACGAGGAGCCAACTAGGACATGGTGTTTCCCTCGTGGAGGCGCCTGAATGGCCAAAACAGTTGATATTGATTTTGAACAAATCTCGTGCGGGCGGGAAAATATTTGTATTTTGCAAAGCAGCTCCAATTCGAATTTCAGTTTAAATATTTTACTTGTTTTATTTTCACGATTGATTGACTTCTGTTCCAAAATATTGCCATGTCTTCCGTGCATCAATACGAAATTATGGTTTAGGTTGCTTTTGGGTGTTCACTTTTCAGTGAAAATTAAGTGGAACACAGTTTAGTGAAAGCGAAACATCGTGCCTTTTTAGCGTTGTAATAGCGTGCAGTGATTACTTCCTTGACATTTGGGTATTTATTTGACGTTTGTTTTATTCACAGCATGTAAAACTAGCATAAAGTTTATAAGGCTATGGTGCGTTCCGTTATGCCAGAAAATTGTTGATTTTATCATTTATTTTGTTATTTTTCCTCAAGTGATATATTAAGAAAAACATGTTTAAATTTTTAAGCGTTAGTCCTTCATGTGGTTTGTTCTCCTCGACAAATTATTAAAATTTAACCATAGCAGGACTGCCAGTGTAATTGCATCCTTCCCTCTTGGATTTTCTTGTTGTTTAATGCATTGATCGTTTGACTAGTGCGTCAAAAGTTTTTTTCCCGTATTTGTCCTGGCTATTGATTTGTCAGGGACACTTTGTTCACTTTTTCAGTGACACAGGAACATTTGGCAGGGATCTTACCGCGCGGAACTCAAATTATTGCCTCCCAACTTAAGAATAAAATAATTTTTTATGTTATCTGTCAACGAATGAGCTTCGAATTCTGTAGAATTGGGAAACTCTGGTGGTGGAATAATGCTCAAAATATTGGAAACACCGGAATAATTGAAAATAAAGGTTCTTTTCCATGATAATTGATGTACTGATAATTGAAGTGAATAACATGAGTTCTTTAACAGGATTTTTAAACATCATAATACCCGCAACGCATGCCAAATATGCCATGTATTTCGGTTTGTATTACACATTTTGAATGTATGTTGATGTACCTGGATGGGCTGGATGTACATATCTGTATGTTTAATGTTGTGGTGATTGCTTTTGTTCCTTGAAAACACGACTTAGGAATGTACACATGTACTCCTATCGCCAATAGCTATTGCAATGCCCCTCCGATCGTACGATCATTTCTTTACTAAGCATATACCTACCCTAATTGAGAACTTGCGAGATGGTTCTATTGATTAATTAGCGCAAGATACCAAACTATCTCTAATTAACTGATTAACTGATTAACTCTAATTAACTGATATTAGAGATCCTACTGGATAATTTAATTGATATCCAAGTCCAGTGAGCTGTACTTCAGGGACTTAATTGACAGCCAATGCGTATGTGAAATTTATGTTCCCATATGGCTGCATACGGAAGATGATTGTCAAACATGTATGGCCTCCCTCGCATATTTTATAGAAACAATGTCCTCATCCACTTTAGATGGTTACCGTTCGTCGAGGTAGGCTCTCTCGCGTTCGTATGGTCTCCCTCTCATTATCTCGGTGCCCTCAGCCAGAAGCGCGCAATTCGAGAGCGTCCCAGCTGACTCCGTGTCCCACGAAAACCTTCAGTAGGTCGAGGTGCCGCTCGCCTTTCATCCCAGAGATGTTGCTCGTGCGGCGTCCTCCTCCTTGGGGCAACCCATCTTCCCCCCCCGGCACCCCTGTTACCTACGCGCGCAAATCGTCGGGGCGTGAGTCGCGAAACGCGTGCTTGGGTTTTCGGGAGTCGGTCACGTCCGCGGCGGCAGCGGACCATCTCCTTGAACGGGGGAAGGTCCAAGTCGGTCGCTGCATCGGGGGAGTCCGGAGTCCTTGGACCTGTTTCCCTCTCTCCACGCACGTTTACCCGTATGTTCTGCGATCGATTGGTTTCGAGCCGCGCTCGGGTCGAATTGAGAGATGCAGGCATGCCCCACACGCCATGCGAGTCCGCGGATCCAGCGTGGATTTTTCTCGTTTTGTGTGTTCAGCGCTCTCTCATTCCGTGGAACCATCGTCGGGAAAGAAGAGCGTGTCGGGCGAGCTTTCGAAATCTCGCGTCGATCGTTAAGCATGCACTTTTCTGCCTCTACCCCCATCCCCTCCCTTCCTTTCTCCCCACTGCCGCACCTTGCATCTCTCCCCATCCGGCGTCTCCGCTTTTGAGTGATTAACGAAGGTGGATCGTTAAGTGAACGTCATTTTTCTAATGTCCGTGACCCTTGCTGGGGGTGTCGTCAGGCAGTTTGCGTCAACTGGATAATATCGTTCCGCAATAGAATGCAACCCCTCGCATTTGAAATTAATTGTGCTCAACGGTGAGGAGAGGCGTGAAGTAACAGAGAAATAGTTTTGCAAGGAAGTATAACTCATTTGAGGGAACAAATATTGCGAGATGAATTTTTTCCAGGAAATAAACATACTATAACATAAATAAGGGTCTCTTCTAGGTCGTGCCTACCATTCAAAAGACTTTACCGCCGTAATCACTGTAAAATCACTTAAGTCTTAGAAAAAATAGGCATTGTGTAGGAAAAACCTATTTTTTTACTATAGGAGTATAACTTTTTTAAACAGAAAAACTTTTAGGTGCGTATTTTACAAATGAATAGCTAGAGTGTGAAACCTAACTAAAATTTAGGAACCGTCTCTTTAGATTAAAAATTAATGGTGAGCAGCAGCATTTATCGCGGGTGAAATTCATCGACTTGATTTAAACGATAATGAGGTCGGCTTCGATTCCGTTCTCGGTTTAGGGAAAATATTTCGACCTCTCACTTGCATAAGATAGCTGGCAGATATTAGATGAGGCGGACGAGGTGAATAGTAGAATGTTGAGTAAGTGATGACGAGAAAGAAAGAGAAAAGGTGAAAAAGAAAGAGAGAAATATCATGTGGATGGACTCGATGAATGAAATGAAAAGTAAAGAAGGGAAACTCAATCAAAACCTACCCTAGCCGGTAGAAAATTGTTATTCTATCACCTGATTGTTTGGTCTCTTTCCGCATTTTTGGTACATTTTAGCAGAGTGTTGAGATTTATCTGTAAAGTTGAATATCTTGCGAGAAAAATGGGTGGATTCTTGTCGTTTTTGACTCGCGATATGTGTGCACTCCCCACCTCATCTCCCAATTCCTCTCTCACCTGCTCCCGTGCCTTATCGTGGCTCATCTGCGACAAGGCCTCTGTGCGCACGCTTGGTCGGGACGCATCTTCTCCTTGGACTAAGCGGGGGATGCTCGACGAATTCCAAGGCAATGATTTGCTCCGGGAGGCTTTTAAAGGGAATGCCGAGCGAGCGGGGCTCGTTTGCCTGACCTGGTTTGCTCCCGGTCCTCGTGTAAGACTCCGATTAATTTTAGAGCTGCTCAACTCCTATAGGAATGAAGAACAAACCTCAGTTGTTTTTCTTCGTAGAGTGGGACAGCGTGAAAGTTTAGGGGATGAATATCAATAAAGGGAAGACGAAGTTAATTAAATGATTTAAGTACAAGTAGGCTAGAATAAACAGTGTGTGGGGGTATTAGCTGGAGCAGGCGGAGTACCTAGCGTATTTGGGGAGCGTTTTAAAGTGGAATCTGTAAAAAGGGCGGTGCAAAAGAGTGAGTCTTAGACGCGCCTTACAAAAACTACTATTACAATTGTGATAAGGGCGTAAGAATAATTATTGCTTTGTCTAAGGAAGAAGTTAAAAATTGCAGAAATGGATGAGGAAGACTAATTGGTATTGACAAATATTAGTAATTAGTATTGACAAATAGTAGTTAGTATTGACAAATATTAGTATAACTAAGTATTAACCCATGAAATACTGTCTCAAATAGTTTGTGGGATTTTGTTCTTTGGAAATTTAGTCTCCGAAAAGGATGAGCAGTGATTAAATGCTTTGTGACGTTTAAATAAATACAATCATCGTAATATCTGACCGAATTTGTTGAAATTCTCGTGTTAAATTTTTCTGTATTCCTCTCCGATTGCTAGTATACAGGATGATAATAATGATGGCGTCGTTAGAGAGAGGTATAGATGATGAGCTACCTCGGGAAGTACTTCCCCAGGTCCTAAATATGTGAACTCCTCTCGCCGTTGGTTAAAGTGCAAAGGTTGTCCTACCATTAGGAATCGAATCAACCATCCGTTTGACGAGCGAGTGAAAGAGCGAGGTCGATGAAAACACAGATCAGTGCTTGCGGAAGGTAGCGTGGTAGTAAGTGGCAGATGACAGCCACTGAGTGAAGAAATAGACGATGAGGAGAAGGAAAACATCTTATAGTTAATGCAAATGATGGATGACTAAGTGAAACTGAAGCATTGGGAAATCAGATCAGAGCTTGCAGGAATGAGCGGGTAGGAATTCAAATATTTATTTATGCGATCTCTAATTACGTCTCTCTAATTGCCTGGATATGGGGTACCTCGATTTTTTCCCTGCGGTATCTTCAAGCAAGAAAAACTTCCTTCCTGTTCCTGAGGTCATTCTCTAGGTACTCATCTGTTGACAAGAATAGAATATAGACCTTGCATCCATAGTGAATGTTATATTCCTCGAGAAAAGGAAAACGAGGATTGGAAGGAATGTGAAAAATGAAGTCCAGTGAAGAACCTTGCGTACACGAGTATGAAATGGTGCTGAGTTATTGGTAACCTGAGATTTATCTTGTCCCCTTCACGGTTCGGTTTTTATATCACTCGTTGTTCTTGTTGGGCGCATCGATTGCCATGGTGAAATGATAACCGTCTGCGACTGAACTGACTACTAAGACCTAAGGACGGTCCAACTATCAAACATTTCAGGAAAACCATGCCGAATCAATGTAGGCGAATTAATCCTGGGCTGAGGACCATCTGTTTCGTTGATCCACGTAGATGATATCAAACAAGATGGCGTTATTTATCTCGTGTACTCATGCGCGTGTGAGATATCGCTCCTATTATAATTAAAGATACGTATAGTATCTGACTTTAATAGCTGAATGGACATGAAGACGAAAGAAAAAGTTCTATACGGCTGGAGGGAAAGGACATTAAAAATCAGAAAAGGAAATAAAGATGGATAGCGATGAAAGGTAAAATGTTTGGTAAGTGTAGATGAAGGGAGATAATAGGACTTCTGAGTGGCATGAAGGCCGGCGGAAAAGAAAATTTAAAATATAATTTAATATTAAAAACTGGGATTGATAAGTGGCAGTAGTATTCTGTTATGTGTGCATAGTTTCAGAAGTTGATTCTAGGGCTCTATTTGTTAAAATAACTGATTTTTTATGTCATTTATGCCATCTTCATCGGTTAACAATCCTAGGATTGGTTTGATGCAGCCCTCTTCTCGATTCTTCAATCGGCCAACCTCTTCATATTGACGTAACTCCTCTCTTTTACATCCTTCACAATCTGCTCCATGTATCCATTTATGACAAAAGGCACTAAGTATCAGATTTAGATATTTTCAGTCAAGTTGACATAAAAACAAGTATTGCCCAAAAAATTTGACCTATAATAAATAATACTGCACTGTGTATGTACATTTTATGTTGAAACCTTTATAGAGCCCTGGGTATGGGATAGAGGATTCGTCCTATCCAACCGGGGTGGAATTAGAAATAAATCAAATTAAGTAAACCAATCGTATCCGCACGACATTTTTCGCTTGATCCATGGCCTGCAACCTGTCTCTCACTTCCCACTCCTGTACTTTCGCTTTCGAGCTCTTGGTCTCCCGTTGGTGGTGGCATTAAGGCGGCCCATCCAGCACTCCGGCTGGATCACCGCCCGCTTTTTGTCGTGTCGGGGCGACAAATTGGGAAAGTTGCGTGGACCGGGGTGAAACCGAACCGAGGGAGTGTGAAAGTGCCACCTCGAAACTGGAGGGTGGAATACGCGTGCCGCGACCCCTCCCCCGTCCTTGCCGTTTGGATGGGAGGGTGCGAAGATGACGGTGCTAATGACCTACTCCCGCCCGCGTCTCATTCAGTGTGGATTTCGTCATTTCAGTTTTTTTTTTGCGTCTTCCCTGAACCGATTAACCAGCTACCTTGCCAGCTACCAGGTTTGGAAAAAAGAGGGAGATCTCGCCAGCGCGTATTGATACGTGTTGCTGTATATATGTTTGATCAATTTGAGCCTGGCGTTTGGTTCTTGATTATCGAACGTCGACCCGATTTTAGTCTCAGGCGATTCCAGAACACTGCGAGGTGACGTCTCCCATGTATGATTGTTTCTGGGATCTAGATGCCCTAGAGATTCTCGAACGGTTAGGTACTCGAAAAATATTAAGGGCGACCTAATGATTCCCGGAAAATCTGAGACCTGACCTGAGTTTTTGATCTCAGACAAGAGCTGAAGATTCGATCCACATTAGGATAGTGTCCAGCCACACTAAGAATTCTATGCTAGCGTCTGCATGCAGAAAAAACATAATTTTGATCCGCTATGAACTATGTCCGAAGAGAACTCTTTTAATATTACTACGGCAGGCATAAAAGCATTGTTGGAGTATAGGGCTAAAATAGAGCCTATTATAGAAGCTGCACCTCAAATCTCAGTTTAGAGCAGGAGTACCAACATGTTAGGTGACAATATCATGAAACATCCTGGGAAATTTTTAAAATCCTCCTGATCCAAACAATATTAAATACCAGATACTCATCCAAAGACAGATCATATGCTGCAGCAAAGCTAGTGATGGCGAACCTTAACCCTAAATTAATGGATTAAAGGAGGACCAACGCAATTAATAAAAGCAGCCTTCTCCACCTTTCTCTCCACTTTCACCATAGGCCATAATCAAACAGCAAAGCTAATGTGTGCTTCAGTATTTACCATTTCAGTAATGTATGATTTTTTGTGTATAGTGTTGCAACAATACTATCGATAGATTGTTAGAAGGAAGAATTTTAAGTAATGGGAGAAGATCGAAAATTGTGTTTTTCGACGGAATGAATAATAATAGTTTAGAAACTGACAAAAAAATCTTCATTCACATAATACCCTGTAGGTTTAATGTAAGTGTTAGGCAGTGGGGGAATCTTCACCAAACATGCACTTCCTATTGTGCTTAAAGAGGATTAGTAACTACATTTTATTATTGAATATATTCACAGCAATTCAGGTACCTTAACTGTTTGTCATTAAGCTGTATTAGTAACCTGAACATTAGTAACATTGTGGTTGCCACTTTTTTCCAGAGTTGTATTTTTAAAATTCCATAGAGTATTGTTTTTTTCATGATTTATTAAGACATCAAGGAGTTCATTGTTCGATTAGCATTCCTAAAATAAATGTACCAAGTACATAGTGCTTCAGATGTGGTGAAGTATGTTGAACAACCTCTGAACATATTATTTCATTTTTAATAAATTCGTGGAACTGATGCACACGTTCGTTTCCTTCAGTTACGATGACAGAGCATGGTTCCAGCATTGAATTCTGCCTAACGTGAAGCGGTTTTTTCTCGCCTGTTTCAATAACTGACCGTCCGAGACTTTCCTCGCATGCCCAATCGACTCTCTGATTCAGTTTTCGTTCTCTCGCTATGCCTCTCGTCGTTCCTTCCGTGCAAAACCTTACCATATTTTGATCCCCGAAGCTTTATCATGTAAGCTGATTATCCTGTTTAGTCGCTTCTTTCGTGCACATCGTTTCTTTTGCCTCTGGTGCTCTAATCTACGTACAACGATCGTAGGGAATGATATTGTCGTTCTATTTGCTGGTATTTGGATTTTTATTGACGTTCAAGATGATGGTGCGAATATGAGGCCACTGATTCCGGGTTTGGAGCGTCTCTATTGATTTTTCGGAGCAACTGCATTCTCAGGATGTGCCCCTTCATCGGGAAAATGATAGGTTATTCCTCCACCGTTTCCACGGGAGACCGTATTGTTCCTTATCCCAGATTTTGCTGTCTTTCTTCCTTTGCCGACTTCCGTTTTGATCTTTTCCTAGCTAACAGCTCTCTTTCTCTCGCTCTCCGCTAGTGATGTTTTCCCTCGTGACACTCTCCACCCGCATGGTTTTTCCGCGTGGATTCATTATTCTTTGAAATTCAAATTATTTTTGCCTTCACATATTTTTTTAAAACAAACCTGACCGAAGTTTGATTTACTCATTTCCTTTGCTTTTTTCGCAACGCGGTAAAAATCATTGTTTTAGAAAATGTGATGTGAGAGTGTGATTTGCGTTGGTAGAGAGTTGCCTTGGAGGTGTTTCGACCTTGACGTCGAGAAAGGAAAGCAAATACTTTCCCTGTGGTTTTTCCGCGGTTCTAAATTATTCATTTCTATGAGGTAAGTTAGTCCTTATAAGTTAGGCTTGAATTATCGCCAGGGTCTTCTCATTCTCCAATCCGACCGAATACACCTATCTTTTTACTACGTCCACGTCTAAATGTGTAAATTCCTAAATTGTATGAATTTTACCCTGTAAGCCACTTCTAGGGTGTATGGCAGAAGGAAACTCCACATGTAGATGAGATAACAATCATATTGTTTATGAATACTCTACCATTTCATTATTAACAGGTAAAATACATATAAAACATGGTAACTTCACCTGATATACAGCCTCCTTATCTCAAAGTGACATGTTGGATAGGTACTGCATAAATGCTATACAATCCTTCCTCTCCCTGTACTCGCCTATCCCATTCGTCCCAACCAAATAAACTATTCCTTTTGTACCTCTTCCAAGTACTCACGCACTCCAAAATCTGTTCTTTATGACGGCTCTCTGAAATTTCAAATTGCCGGGGTTTGTGAAAATTTTAGCTGTGCTCTCTTCAAGCTAAGGTACCTCGGGAGGAATGTGGAGATCGTCCACTTACTTGCAAGCCTCGCAAGATTCGTTTTGATGATGTTTGCACTCTGAGCTCTTAAAAGAGTTTCCATCATGTGATGCATTAGTTTAGCGTTGTCCTCCCGACCAGAGTATGTTTGAACGGAACACATATCTTTTGCCACTGTCATAACGTGTACAATTTCTCTGTTTTTCATTTTTACCAAAGCTAACTTCAGGTAACCAAAGCTAACCACAACTAAGACAGGTCGCACACTACTTGTGAAGGTACGAAATGGCACTCACATATTTTGCAAATACATGAGAATAGGTGAAACGTAAATGCTTAGAGCTTTAGACAAGGTGAGCTAATACTGGCTCCTCTTAATCATTCATAGATTCTCATCGATTTCCTATTTACTAACTCAGTTCGCATCAATTTCCTATAAAATAAGACATGACCATGAAGATGAGATAAGGATCACAAGGCAAGTAAAATTTTGTTTCATCCCTTCATCCCATCCAAAATGCCTGTTATTTCCCCCCCCCCCTCCCCCCACCCATAGCTACTTGCTCCGCGTTGTCATTTGTATGTCATTAAGTGGCTCATTTCTTCTGATTCCTTTCTCCGTCCACTCATCATACCTATTTTCCCCCTTTTTTCATTTTTTGGAATGCAATGCTGCATGAGGACGCAAAATGGAGTGACGAGGATTTTACTAGTCAGAGACGAACAGATCAGCCCATTCCAGCCCTCTTTGCTGGAGGAGTGTCACTGCAAGTTTAAACCTCCGTCGCGCTTGATGCTTCAGCAAATTGTTTGTCGATGTCTCGGGAGTCCGGCATTTTTTTTAATCTACTGAGTCGCTGGGCAGTCGGGGGATTCCAGCGCCTTATCAAGTGGCGTCATTGCTTCCGCTTGTGAAATATTTTGGGGAATTTGCTAAGCTATGTCCCAGTCTCCAATGGTCATTCGCCGCATACCTTGGTTTATCTCTAAGTATGTGCCGTGAAATTCTTGGGAATTCTGGAGCAGGGTAGGAGATACGCAGGTCTGGAGATAGAAATAACGTAGGAAAAGATCCGTTAGATGATTAAATGTAAAGAAGGGTGGGGATTATACATCCAAAACTACCCTAACCGGTATACTATGAATAACCGTGAAGTTCAAACTCCACTCTGGCTAACGTTACGCAATTTTAACTGCCAGAGAATACATCTTCTCGACGAGAGTATTATTTCATCCCACAAATATTCTCAAAATACCCTATAGTTTTGGGAGCGTATTTATCCGAGATGGCTGCTTTGGTAGTGGTTTCCACGGAAAGTCATGTTCCTGCTTCTGTGGCTGAGACACCCTGCTCAATAATTAATGGAAACCAGTAATATTTCTACACATTTCTTAAGGTTATTCCCCAGGGCTCGTGTTTAGAGTGATTAACAGACCTATTTTCGGTCGAATTGGACGTTAAATTGTTGAACAGCGGGCGGTTCTCTGAAGGGATTTCGTTGGCCCATATCATTTAGAATTTTATGACATGTATGGGGAGAAAGGGCTCCGGCGGATGAAATAAGGGGAATGCGTGTAATTTGGGTCGGGGAGGTGACAGGTGGGCCAAGACGCGAGGAAAGGGGAACGTTGGTTAGCAAGGTTGGCTGTGCCTCGGATGAGGTTTTGTAGGCCAAATGAAGCAAGACAGGTAGAGATGTATTGGAATAAATTTGCTATAAAAGGAGAGAAAAATGTGCTTGCAAAATATTGCTTTTAGTTTTGCTACGTAAAAAGTGGTTAAAATAAGGAACTATAGTAAGCTTTCGCCGCAACACTTAAAAATTCTCGCTACCAAAAATACCAAATCGAATTTTTCTTCTTAAAAGACTTATCTAGAAGAATAGCTAATGCGATATATATGGAACAAGTGATGAAGAATGTGAAAGAGAAGAAATACGTAAATATGAAGACATTAGCCGATAATGGACTCAGTGTAGAGCTGCGTCGAACCAATCTGAGGATTGATGACCAATGATGATGATATAGTATGCAAAGAGTGTGTACTTGTTAATGTATTAAATGTTTCTCCGAATCATTACCTTTACCAGTGGATATTCAAGTTTTAAGTAGGTGTTAGACATGCACTGCGTATGTATATTTCATTTTTTCCCTTTCTTTTATTGGCTGTATTTCCTCCTAAGGGACTGAATTGGCCCCGTTCGGATTCCTCTCTTTTATTGTTTTTTTCTTTTTGATCTTTATCTCGCTCTATTAACTCTCCCAAAGGTACCGGAAATCATCTCAGTTACCGGCCGTGGTAGTCAGGTCAATAGCGCACTGGCCTGGCAATTTAAAGGTAGAGGGCTCGACTCCAACCTAGGGCATGGGTATTGTTTGCTCTAGGATTAAGATGGTAGGTTAAAAAGTGCAAAATAATTTTAGCCAGCGGGGCACTTGAAACTAAACACTGCTAATACGTAGTATCATACGCAACGTCCTTCTTCATCGTTAATCCTGCCGATTTTGTTTAACTCACATTTACCGCAGGGAAATGAATGTCACAATCCCTTCGAGATTCGGAAATTTATTTGCGGCCATATGCCCGTACAATTGACGTATGTCTTCTGAATGAGAGCCTCGAGAGCTACTCGGAGAGTTAACATATAATGATCTTTCTTGGTATGGATTTGAACCGAAGTCCCAAGTATTCCGCTTCCCGACATTAAATTCAAGTCGTGGAATGATAACGGTGATATTAACCTCTTTCTCTGGCATAAGTGCGCTCATTCGTGCGGCGCATTCAATCCTCTTGCGTTGGCCAATCGACCGGAAATATTCTCAACGAGTTGACATTGAATGAATACCTTCACGTCACCGCTGTGAGGTAATAGTCGGCTCGGCTGTGGCCATAATAGGAAAGGGATTTTATTCGCATAACTCGGGGGAAAGGGAACGTGCTATGAGCGTTGCCGTCCCAGCGAAACTCTTGTCTAGTCCGTTGCCCTCATCGCAGAATGGTTTAATTGATTTCCCTCATTTGAGTGTTGCCTTGTCGCTTATGCGAGCATGTCTTACGTAACTTTTTTTGCGCTAAACGCTGCGATCGCTTCGGAGTAGTGTCGTCTTTAATTCACTGGACTCCTTTTCTGTAATAAAGGTAGGCATTCGTGCTTATATAGAGCCTTCATTTTCTATGTCTGTTATCCTTATGAGAAAAGTTTTTTCGCTTTCGTGTAACGTCAATGCTTTGAGAAACACTGTGTGCAGCTGGTATGCGGAAGTGGCTATTTGTTTAATTCTAAGAAAAATATTAATATTCATAAAGAATGCGATGTAATTACGAGAAGTAATTGATTCTGAAACGTGACTTGGAGCTTCGCGTTGGAATTAGGTGCTGCGACATTGGTTGAGAATTTACTTTCCGAGAAAATAAGGCCGCCAGGTCGTCGGGAAATGATCGTTGAGGGTGTTTTATTTCGTATCGGCAGTAATTGAGATGTAAAAGTCGTCAAGTTGTAACTAAGTCCAGATTTTATTTTGCGGTGAATGCTGTCTTCAAGTGAATGGAATTCGTGACATTTTACGAAAGTCGTGCAATGCTATTATTCTGTATTTCGCTGGGCAAGCTAATTTGTAGGATTGGATGGTTTGGTATGAAAACGCAGTTCTCCTACACGGTTTTGAGGCTTCGCTTTCACTTCAAGGTCATTTCCTACAAAGAAGGAGAAATATCCAGTCCACCGAAAAATTCTTTCATGGTTATGAAACAGGAATCTAAAGCTCTTCTTTGTCTTGTTCAATGAGGATTTTTATTCGGACTCCCGCAGTTTGAAGCAATTTTCGCTTTTTTAACTTAATTTTTATCTTTTATTTTACTGAAAAAAAACTCTCTCATGGCCTATTTAAAGACCAGCTCAAATTCTGCATTCTTATTAAATGTACACCATTTCACGCTTATCTTTATTTTGCTCTGATGCCTCGGCCTTCATCTTTTCGCTGCGTCTACTATTTTCTTATTTCCCAAATTCGCCTCCTTCTAAATACGAATTCTCGTAATTTAATACGTCCAATTCATTGGTAGTCTGCGTGCAGGGTATAGCGTTGAGAAATGCCAGAAATTGGGGATTCCCTATTTGGATTTGAGTATCTGTTCCTGCTTCCTAGCACGGCTCGGTTGACAGTCGAAAACATTAGATCGCTCGATACAGTGAAAAATATTCTCGTTCCTTGCCATATTTTATTCTTTGGAAAAGGAAATGATTTTAGCGAAGTGTTATGAAAATGGAAGTCATGAGGCGGAGAAAGAAACCAGAGGCACGTTTATCATTCAGTGTGCAAAAATCGTGATACTTTTCTCTACTTGTGTAACACTGCAATGATTCAGTCCAAAATTTTAAGATTGTAATTTTATGGTGAAGTATTTATCGATTTATGGCTATTCTTAAAACTTATTTTTCCTGCGAAATCCAGATGACATGTATCAACTCTACATAATGTCCGTAATATTGATTTAGCTTTTTCGGAGGGCCACAATTCCTGTGTTTTTCAGTAAGCCTCTAATAAAATTCTATTATCGGTGCTACGCTTTCCCTAAATCTCTGCTTTTGTTGTGATTAGTCAATTTTTCTCTATGTTGTTTCCTCTTAAATATGATAAGTAGCCTCTTCCTCTGACTAGCATGCTTATATTCGTGGGATGCTAACTTCAGGGAATAATTGAACTATTCTGTCAGCGGCCTCTCCAATATTCGATGACGTTATTCATATTTCAAATCAGTAGGAATAAAAATTGAACTTCGGAAGCTTCAGGGTTTGCGTACTATTTGCTATAGTTGAAACATATCATTTTACTTTCACCTTTTAAATCCGATGCCGAATATTAGCTGATTAGAATGGGTACTTAATGTAGGAGAAATGGCTACAAAACAGATCGAAGTCATGCAAGGCAATGAATACTCCAATGGCCGTAATAGTTTTTATACCACATGACTGAGAAAAGGCAAGAAACGTATGAAAAATATGAAATTAAACCCGGATAGCCTACCTGTTAATATTAAGTCATGTAACAATGAGCGGTTTAACTACTGTACTTTAAATATCTCTCCGCGTTTCCATTTTCTTAAATGAAATTGCTGTTGGAGAGAGCTTCAACCGAGAGCACAAACCGAACACTAGCATCTTGCGATCTCTGTTGCACACCACGTTCGTCAGATGTATGTGGATAACTCTTGAAGATAGACCGATAGACCTTTAAAAATGCCGTGTTCGTTGGCGCTGGCCTACTTTGGCCCCTGAATAGTTAATGTCCCAAGAGGCTCTCTAAAATTTGATGGCTTGTGAGGCACTTCGTGAGCATATCGATCCTTTCGTGTGTGGTCAAAACAGGAGTTCAAGGCGGGGAATTTTAACCACCCTGGAATATTTACGCGCGCAAGTACTCGTGTGGAGTACCATTTGGGGCACGGGTAGATCCCAAGAGGGCGCCCTGTTTTGTCTGTTCTTTTCATAAGTGGAGACCTGAATGCCCGCGGGTGTTCGTATAAAAATAAACCTGGAGGCTGCATCGTTGGAATGCCGTGGGGAGTGTTTTTTGAGTTATCGGTACACAAAACTCGGCCTCTTTAAGGATGATAGATTGTCGGAGACCCTAAATGATTCGTGGTGTCTTTGGGAATCCTGAAAAATGAGAGGATGGAAGGCTTGGGTAAGGCGGTGTTGTCACGTTTCCCGCGACTCAACGCTGTCATTTATATCCAGTGTCCGATGCACCAAAGGGTCGCGTGCAGGCATTGTTGCAACGTCGCCCCTCTTCTCACCTCCGCTCTCTGCGCCGGAGGAGCACACCCATCATCAGGAGAAGTTCCTATGGGGGCACACCCTTTCATTTCCCTCGGCCTTTTTATCGCGGCCTCTCCTCTTTCTCTTCACTTTTATGTTCTCCTTGGGGGAGGGAGGGAGGGAAGCGGCGAAGGCTCCGGATGTTCCCTTACGGTGTATGCTCCTATCCGGAATGTTTTACGTTACCAGAGCCCCTGTTGACGGCAGGTGAGACACCTTGAGAGTGGGACTTCCATGAAAGGTGCAGGGAGGCACTGTCGTTGGTACAATCGCCTTTATCCACTCACCACCTCTCCCTCCGAATTCTATCCTTGGCACACAAGAAGCGTCTACCTTCATCGAGCTCTTTGGCACTGAATATGCTATTTTTTCAGCTTAAGAAAGTACTCTTTTTTAAGGAAATGCGTATAGATATTAATGTTTATTGGCATTCGTGCAATAGAGTACCGTTGAGATGTGGACGTGTTGAGATGTGGACGTGTGCCCAACTATGGAGCGGATTTGATGAACTTGTGTTCCTTTAGTCTGTAGAAAAATGTTCTGCTTTCTAGACTCTCTTGTGGCCTAGAATTCTGGGAGAAATTCAAAATATTTTGGAGACTGATTTATTGCCTGATAAGGTGTTGTTGTTGGAGTTGA
Source organism: Platycnemis pennipes (assembly GCA_933228895.1). Taxonomy (NCBI): domain Eukaryota; kingdom Metazoa; phylum Arthropoda; class Insecta; order Odonata; family Platycnemididae; genus Platycnemis; species Platycnemis pennipes. The sequence goes on from OW121854.1 coordinate 61,066,413, forward strand.
ATTATTCTGGATAAAATACGTTAAGAAGTTTGTCCGGACTAAAATAAGAAAGGTTATTGTTATATTATGTTAGTTTCAAGTCGAAACACAGATTAATCTACCCCGAATAATAGTGATTGTAAACGAAACAAATTGCGTTCCCCGATAAACCAACGTTTAGCCCTCTAGGATATTTGTCCCTTGTGTGCTTACGAAGGTGGAAATTCGAGGAAAATAGTAGAGAGCCGGCCTGAGAATTTCGATTATTATCATTGCTATCATTAGTTTTATAGGTTGTTGGTTTAGGTGGGCATTAAAAGCTTCCCACCCATCCTATGTTTCATATGATGACTTACTTTAGTTCCGTATGCGTCCTACTTTTCGTCATTTCATCGCAACTTCGAGTTCTTCTCCACCCCCTTCCCCGTTTACCTGACATTATTAGGTACCTCTGTCATTTCCTTCAAAACACGTTATCTCCTTATTACCCGAAAATTTTCAATCGTGGAGATTCTTTACTGCCCCCCCCCCAATGTCGAAGTGGCGCAGATTCCTGTCGATTTCATCATCCGGTGGCATAATCATGTCTGATATCTGACGTTTCTCTCATTCGCACCTCTATGTCGATATATGAAGTTGTTTGCGATTCGTGAATTACGTATGTCAAGAGGTGTGAGATGCGAATGTTGAATGCTCAGTTCGGACCGAAAACGGGAGAGTATCCTTTACATTTGCGTTTATGCATATTTTACATTGAAAACTTTATTTTTGAGGTCAGTGTTACAGGCATTTGGAAAATTGCAATCTGTTGAGAGTTGTACTGTAAGTAAAATATTGAAATAACTTTTTCAGTTGTTGGTTTCTAATTAGCTATACATTTCATTCTAGCTAATTATCTCATTGCTTCCGTTCCGATCTACCCGACTCTGCTAGGTTGGTCCATATACTTACTATGAGATAAATTATGCCATATTTCGTGGTAGATAAAGGAATGGAGGGACCATTTCACGAATGTGTAATGTTCCATATTGTACTTATAGAGTTTAATACTCAGAAAACCGAGGATTGCGTGAGCGTTACCATGATGCTTTATCATTCCACAGAAAAATAAGTATTAGGTATGATAGGTCCGACTAGCCTCCGAGCCATTCTGATCCCCACGATTATATTGCCCTTAGTGGAATTAATAACAGGATCCAAGTTTTTCGGCGATATGCCCTAAAACGAAAGAATGATGACATATCATAGTGGGATTCAAGGGGGTAGTGAATGAAAGTAGCGTATTTACGGATATATAATGTGCTGATCATTGACTAAAATAAATATATTCTATTATCCTCTAAATTAACGTAAAGAGAATCTGTGCTTGCGAAATATTTAAATTTTCAGTAATTGCAAAGTCTACTACTACTGGTCTGATGAAATTGTTCCATTAGAATAATATGCCAGCCACGTAATTAGGTTGGTATATACTGGACTGGCTTTACAAAGGTAACGGATTTGAATCCCAATGCGACAAGTGGTTGTGTATAATCTGTTTCTCGTATAATTTGGCTTAGGATTAAGTTAAACGGCATGGTATAATCAGTCTGAGCACCTTACAACCGTATTCTACTCGTATGAAAAGAGAAGCTGATTAAGGAAACTAGGAGTGGGATTAAGTGTAAATGAATGAAGCAGGTATTAAGAGGCTACTGGTTGTTGATAGCCGCGATAAAAGGGAGAATTATAGTCAAGCGGAGAAGAGTGAAGCGAAGGAAGTATTCAAATATTAGCAGTAATTACGAAATAAAATTCGCTCTTTGGGCATAAAACCATAGAATTTGGCTGTTTGTTGTAATCCGGCAAGGGAATAGCACGAAGGTTGCTTCTTGAGAAATGAATACACTTTTGGAGTACATCCAAAGGAGATTTGAAGAAAACAGGCTGGTGGTTTGTCAGTTTTATAGTTGCGAGTAATGGTGGAAAAATAAGTTTAATAGAAAAAAAGACTAATGAGGTGTTGGGGATGGTAGGAGTGGAAAGGAAGTTGCTGTTGGAAATTAGGTTGGGGCAGTTTATAAAGCTGATGACCAGGGAAATGGGTTTTTGAAAGTCGTGATTTAAGAGAGGGTATTTGGTAAGCGGGGAAGATAGGTGGACATATTTAGCTGCTTGGGTGTGGTAATAGGATGTAGGAAGTATTAATTGCTAAGGAATGATGTCATGTGGAAGATAGTTTATTCCTATCGCAGGGAAGAATCTTGACATAACGCGATTGCAGTTTTAAATGTTAGAACGCCATATGTGCTAGATATTCTCTTCTCTACTCTCTCTAGTATTCCCTTGTCCGTGGTCTCATCATTTGGTTAGTAATATTTGAACCATTCCTTTTCTGCGTGGGCTGTTGTGGGAACCATTTGCAGAAAAAAACCTGAGAGCGAATTAGATTCGCGGTCCGACTGGTACCTGCAGCCGTGAGCCTTTTCCTTCATCCTCGCGACGCGAAAGATGATAGACGTGCCAACTGCCAAGTTGTTGACTTTTCTCTTTCGTCGGGGCTGGACGTTTTGACACCACTTGCCACCCCATTCACACGCCTATTTCGCGATAGATGTGGAGGCGAGTGCGTTGAGGACTGGGGTGGAGGAACCGGCGCTGGTAGAAAACCTATGAATGCGCCGGAACATTTTGTATGGAGAAGTGGACGAGCAAGGCTGCCACGAAGCGTCGATTTTGTACTCAAGGGCGACAAAGCGAGACCGCTGGCTCTTCTACATCACGCTTGAGAGTTTGCTTGGCGGAAAATGTTGGGAAATCCGCGCGCCTGAATGGATTCCGAGATGAGAAGTTGTGGAGGAACTGAGAGAGATAGTTCGTTGTAAATCAATGATGAAACTTCCCGGCCCAGCCTGGCCAGATTGATGTCCTTTTGGGAGAAAAACTCCGAAAAATGGGAAGCAAGCATAGGAAAAGCACACCTATGTTAAAAGTACTTGAAATATAGAATGCACGCCAAACGGGTATTACCTATGGCAGTGGTCGGCAAACTTTTAGGATAGAAGAGGCCAAATTGTCCCCCGCAGCAATTTATAAATTATCGAGAGTTGAAGTTACATTTTTAGAAGTAATACAAATTTTAGGTGGGTAATTATCATAAGTACTGAATTTGTGAGGTTATTTTAATAATTATCATGAGTACTGAATATGAGTGTATCCATGAAAATGATCATTTACTTAAGCTTTGTTCTCATTGTTTTTTATCAGCGCGAGCAGTAAGTTTGTATTTCCTGAGAGCGGTCCTTTATATCCGGCTTATAATTAGTCGGTTTTGAACGTAAGATGGGAAATATAGTTGGCGTCTGTGTATGAAGGCATGATAGTTTTATTAACCGATGCATATGTGTCTGGTTTGTAACTATGCAGTTGCTTTCAATTTGAGGCACGATTTCAAACGTGCATCCGCTGATAAAACTGTGATCGTTTAATCGTCATTTTAAATTTGACTTTCAAGTCAAATTTGTGCACCTTATAAACTTCATGCCACTCAAGGGCCGCAATAATCTATGGGACACGACTAACACAACTATCGGGCTACATTTCTTGACATCGTTGCTAGGTGATGCGACCGATAGTTAATGTAATTTGTGCCGTTAACGATAGATGGATATTCCGGTAGATGGAGGGTAATTAGGAAGTGGAGGAATGGTGGAGGGAAACCTGGCGTTATCATTAGTCTGCTCTTTAATAAATGCGCCAAGGGGACCAAGGTTTAACGTCCCATCTGACGGTCGGAGTATTGTAATCGAAGTGCTATCCTGTAAAATGTTCCATTTCCTGGTTTCGAATTCGGGCTCTCGAGATGCGAGGCCAGTACTCGGGGTACTGCACCCACCAGATCCCCCATGTTTCTTTAGAAATTTGATTGAAACAACTGACTGATTCCGTATCCGCATTGTACGAGTTATCGGATATTGTTTCGACCGGTCATTCTGACGACATCTTCAGGTGTGACCTTCATGTGTATGACGAATTCGGTCCCTCAGAAAATCATTGGTGCGGATTTGGGAATTGGCTTAAATGTTTCAACTTTCATTGCCTTAAGAGTTCTACAGAGTTGCACATGAAACCTTCGAACTCGGCGTTTTTTAGGTTTCTTTAGAAAAGGATGAAAGGGCTGTCATCCAATCAAAGCATGCGAAGCGAAGAGATGTTACGCATTGTATGCGGTAATTAGGAGGGAATCCTGAGGAAAGCAGAGAATTAGAACTAAGGGAGTTCAAGAGGTCAAGCTAAGAGGTAAAACGCCTAAGAAAGTCCCATTTGGGTCATGGCGTGTCGAAGGCTGTATACTGGATAGGGATTTAAGAAATCTGGGAAACAAATGCAAATATTGCGAACCAGCGGCGAATGCTTTTTTTTCCTTGTGGACATTCATCAATCTGGGAAGGATGAGGAAAGCGATAAGTATTTCAAATTTTGCGATTGGAGGTGGATAGTTAGGTTTAATTAGTAATGTCTAAGTTTTAAGATTTTAAGTTTAGTTCAAAGTCTAGTTTTGAGATAGACCGTGACGTTATTTGACTCTTGTCTGTTAAGTTTGAAGGATGAAAATTAACGGGAAAATTTGGGGGCGTGGATTCGGATAGTGAGTGATTGATGTAGAGGCGAAGAGAGCAGAATATAAGGCTAACGAAGAATTTCTAGGCGTTGTAGAGTAGATGAGATAATTACTGGAGTAAATTAGGAGAAGGTAGTGGCGATGGATTATCTAAGACAGTGAAAAAAGGGAGAAAACTTAGTGCATTCTTCAATGGAAAGTGAGAGGGAAAACTTAGCTTTTCTGATGCTATTAACCATGGATGTAGGTTAGAAAGGGAAATCGATTGATGCTGTTGTAATGGAGGATATTATAATGCTTTATTGGTTCTTACATAGTTTTTTAGATGATAAACGCAATGGATGTTCGAATGAACTTGAACAACCACACTGGCGAGTGTACTCTAAGGTCCATAGTGATAATATCGAAAAAATGTGTCTGAAGTGCTGGTATATCGACACTTACCTCTTATGAGCAATGTAAAATATACCCTTGAATGGAAGAATACCAATAAAAAAGCGGTAAACGCAGTATTGTGCCGCAGTAGTGTACAGGGAAATTCTATGCCCAAATGATAACCTGCAAGCAATTGAAAAATGGTGTTATACATGGCAGTTAGAATTAAATTTTTAAAAATGTGTAGTAATGATTTTTTGGAAAAAGAATTGTTCTCCTCCTAGCACGTACAAAAAGATTAATAATGAAGTAACAAACGTGGAATCCATTAAATATCTTGGAATAAGACTGGCAAATGATCTTTCCTGGGGTAAACACATACGTGAAATAATGAGTGAAGCTAATCGTAAACTGGGATTCATCAAAAGAGTTTTGGGTAAATGTGACGATCATGTACAAGAAATCAGCTACTTTTCCCTTGTTAGACCTCATTTGGAATATGCTGCCAGTGTATGCGATCCCTACGAAATCGGTCTAAATAACGAACTTGAACGTGTGCAGCGAAGATCGGCAAGATTTGTAAAGGGACGGTATGATAACCTTGCTAGCGTAACCAGTCTATTAAATGAATTAAATTGGGAATCATTGTCAGATCGCAGGTTAAAATTTAGATTTAATCTCTTAAACAAATTCCAAGACCATATTTTCAGTGATGATGTTAAAAATATTTTGCGGACCCCAACTTACTATGGTAGACTGGACCATAATCATAAAATTAGAGAAATAGATTGCCGAACTGACAAATTCAAAATGTCCTTTTTTCCTCGTACAATTAAGAATATGAATAGCGGTAAATATGTCCAGTACGAGTGAATCAATCCATAGCATAGGTAGTTGAATGTTGGTATAAGGACTTGAAGGTAACCCAACTAACAGCACATTTTTGCATGCTCACTTTGCTATTTTTATCTTTTTAAATAGTGAAGTTTAGACTAATATATTAATACTAATCCTTTAAAATGCATGATATGTAGTGCATGTTTGGTGAGAATTCACCCCCTGCCACACACTTTAATGGTGGCTTGCAGGGTATTATGTAGATAGATATATATTGAAGAAATACCCTCAGGTGTTACTTTGTGGAATTGAAAATAAAAATGACTTGGTATATTTCACACCTTTTATTGCAAAAACCGAACGCGGTTTCGACGGCTGGAGCGTCATTATCAAGGCAACAATTAATGAAATATTCACTTGTTGCCTTGATAATGACGCTCTAGCCGTCGAAACCACGGTCGGTTTTTGCAATAAAAGGTGTGGAATATACCAAGTCATTTTTATTTTCATAGATAGATATTGTCTCTCAGCAGGAAGAGCAATTCAGCGTAGGCTGATTCGGATCCTGCCGAAGAACATGCAAACCGCTTCGGTGCACTCGTTGAACCAAGTACTGCCTCCTATCCTCCGAAGGGCGACTCATCAGGAATATGATTTCATTCACCTATCCCTCACGTCGTTGCGAGTTTCCCAGGGAAGCCCCTCGTTTACCGCATCCTCCCCCTACGGGCTCTACTGTACCCTCCCCGCAGCCTCCCCTCACAACTCCTTCCCCCCAGCCGTCTCCCAACTTCCCGCCCGGAATTTTCATTCCGTCCTTTCCCCATCCACTCCTCCATAGCCAAGCGCCCGAAAGGTCCGTGTTTATTCGCGAGGGCCTGGGTCGTCTGTTGCGTGGGAGGGCATGCGTCCCACTTCCGCTGTCGTCCTCCGGAATAAATTCCTGAAAGGACTCTGTTGTTCCGCTCGCAAGCCAAGCACGCTCGGGATGCCGCTGTTCTATCGAAGATGGTCGGTCGGTTTGTGGGCCCTTGTGCTTCATCCGAGGATTTTGTCTAGTGCTGGGCTCGTTCATGCGTGGTGGTTGTGAACAACCTTTCGGCGATACCCCTATGCACAAGAAAAGTACTTATACGTCAGGTGTTTGAGATTCGCATTCCTGGTCGAGAGTAATTGTATTATTCCTGCAGAAGTCGTTTACCGAACATCATTTAGTCTCGTAAATTATAAGGGTTGTAAAAACCAAGGCCTTTCATTGCGTGAAGAGTAGTGAATGTCAATTTTAAATGTGAATACCTACTCGAAATTTTCCGCAATTGATAGGTCATTTTGGAGTACTGAAGATGAAAAATGTGTGGTAATAAGTGGGCGGGGGCTTGCATTCATAATCAAGAATACAGATGAGCTATGATATTTGTCATATCTTGCTATCCATATTTGAAGATTTATGATCAATTCTTTGCCCCTTAACTGGGTACATATTTTAAAGCCTTTCGGCTATCGGAAAACATTTGTTTATATGTGCTTTGGCACTCGGCCGTCTCTCCTTTTTCGCCTTCATAAGTGTGTATGATCCGAAGGAATAACTAGAGTATATTTATGATTATCACATGCTGCCACTTTATAGGTTATAAGTGCTATTGTCCACTGTACGTTTGTGCGAATAGCCATGGGTATATTTGTTTTGAATAAATCGACTGCTATTAAATCCTGCATTGCTTGTTTATATCAGTTCTCCCTCGTATTTCCTTAATTCATTGCTCCTGAAGGTGTCTTTCCATCCGTTTAAATCGTTTTATTTTTAAGGTAACATATTCTTCAATCTTCCGTGATTTTGGAAGTGTGTTTTCAGCATCGTTAACTTTAGATGAAGGCGGTGAGGGAGAAAATACATTTCCGTCTGAGAGGGATCATATCTATGGAGCTAATTTTCGAGGTTGATGGTGCAGGTAGCAGCAACTTAGTGGCTCTCTCGAATGCTTTCTTAAGCCAACCAAATATAGAAAAGGTATCTTGGCCACCAAATAAAGAAAAGGTGTCTTGGCCACCAAATAAAGAAAAGGTATATTGGTTACCAAGTAAATAAAAGGTATCTTGGCCACCAAATAAATAAAAGGTAAACATTGAAACAATATACGAATCGTCATACCTTTGGCGTCGTGCTAATATCTTAACTAAGCGAACATGCATTCCGCAAATTTTCGAAGTTGTGCTGGAAAAGTGTGAGTTCCCGGTAGAATTAAGCTTACACAAAGTAGTAGGCCCCTCTGGACATCAAGCACCTAATTTTTTTAAATGACGAGTTTCTTCGGTTAGAAAAAATGTTCTTATTTATTATACTTTTTTATCATTGTCTTAAAGGAAAAATTTGATTTAGGGTGTAGGTGAGGCCATTAGCTGCATGTTTATTGATTTTCCTTCGCAGTATTATTCCTTTAGCTTCGGATCGGCTTAGTGAGGAAAAAGTTCTCTTTTTTGACGTCAAATTTTTTCAGAAAAAGCGATCATCCCAACCGAGACTGCTCTTCGTCTGTGGGGCTGCCACATAGCTGAGAATATCTTTTAATTTTTACGTGTCGGTACTTAAAGTTGTAGTCAATGCTGTCTAACGCATGCAGTTAAAGGAGGTAAGGCGTCTTAAATACTGCTTCAGCCCTCTCGAGGTCACACCAAACTCAACCCTAGGGATAGTTTTTGGTCATTATAAAATTTTGAGGCGAAGCGAACTTCCGCTACCCGGTTGACTGCTCTACCGTTGCGATAGAGGCGATAGATAGACGGCGATGATATCTTCAAATTGAAAGTCGACCTCCCCCAAACAACTGAAGCACTTTTTTCAGTATCCAGCCTAGTGGGTAGATTGGATCTCTAATAACTACTGAAGGAAGCTGTGTGTGGACAGCTTATCGTTTGGCATTCAATGAACCAATTATGTAATGGAGATCATGCTGGTACTTCATTTTCCTTTTCTTTAAAAAAAGCAATAACGAAGAGAATCTAAAGAATTTTAATAGGAAGAGATCTGTTTTGGAGTTTCTGTTGCTGTGTACTAGTTTCACTCCACAGCCGCTCCTCGGCCTTCAGTTTGAAGCGTGTTCATCGGAATCATGATAGGAGAAATTCCATAGAGAAATAATCATTCGCCTTGACAGGGATTCGAACCCGGCCCCTCTGATTTCCGGCAGGTCGCTCTACCATTTGAGGTACCAAAGACGTCCTATCTCTCTGTGGAAATCAGTGAGTCCGGGTTCGAGTCCCGGTCAAGGCGAATTCTTTTTTTCTCTGTGGAATATCTGCTGTTGTGTAATTGTAGAGGGTAACGCTTTAGGTTAAAGTTTTCGCCTCAAGTTGGCGATGTTTGAATCGGAATCAGGATAATTCTGATGTGGTAAGGCCAGTCTACTATTCCCCAGCCTAATATCCATATGGCACATCCAAATATGCATAAACTTTCTCCATATCCTATCTACGTGTCTTTATTGAATCTCTCTTTAAATATATCCTTTGCCAACCTTTATACCGCCCAGAGTACATTTTCTTACCAATGCATCACCAACCCAACATTCTCCCCTCTGTTATGTACTCAGTATTCAGTTCAGTATTACAGTGTCTCTCAAGAAGTCCTGCATGGATTTCTCAAATCAACGTCTTTTTATTTTTATTAGACGTACACATATAAACCGATTAAATAGCGGCCTTGTTCTAAGAAGTGCTGGAGTAAAACAGAAGTCGCTTGAACTACAGGAAATAATGGTATCTCACCTGACGAAGGTAATTGGTTTATGGAATCACATTACAGAGTGTAAGCAGTTGTCAGAATGATGCTTGCTGATGGGGATGTCAGTGATCCATCAGTGATATTCAAGCCTTACCCGTACTTAAAGGGATTTCAGACGGGGAGGAAAAGTAAAAGGACGGGAATGGAATGGTGTGGAGGAAGGGTGGAGAGAAACACGGCATCTTAATCAGCCTGCTGTTAACTAAAGGCGCGAAGGAGAACACGGCCGTATCATCCGCCGGACGGAGTACTGAACTCGAATGTGCTCCACAAAGCTCTCAAATAGGGGCCGGTTAACCAACTAAAAATAGTTTCCACTGCCGGGGTTGAACCCAGGGTCCGGTTCTCCGCTGGTTATAATGCGAAGAAAATGCTTTTTCAATGTACATAAGCAGTTTTGCGAATCGTAGTTTGTGTAGAACGGTAGTTGTTAACTTTCAGCATTACGCAGCCCAAGGTGGAGTGTTTCAGTGTGCACCACAGTAGGTATATTCGAGGATGGCTCTTCAAGCCTGCGAGTCATGGTCATGTGTCCACATCTTGGAGCTGGGAAATATGCCATCACACCCCTATCTATGTCACTCGCTGCTGGCGACATCTACTATCCATCGTTTCACTCCGTTTAAAGCTGTCGTGCTTTTCCCATATCCGCTACCATTTTTAAAACATTTCTCTTGTCTTCCTTGCTGCTGATAGTCTGCGACCATGTTTTCGTTAGTTTTCTCATCGTTTGAATTGCATTTATTGGTGATATATCGGTTAAGAAAATGTTTAGGTGGACTTACGAATCTTCATACGATCATTATTATTCGTGTGATATCCTCCCTTAGTTCCGCAGACTTACTACTTATTTCTGCATATTCTATCCAAACTAGCCTATCGTTTGCCTGCGTCCGCTTAACAGTTATATTTCCGCTGGTCTTTTTTTTTAATCGTTTCGTTTTAGTGTGGCGTCTTTTATTTTATTTAGTGCTTAAAAATATGCTTAATAAAATAAGATTTTGTAACTAAAATTTATCTTCGGAGCCGAATACCTGGGGAGAAATTATAAAGGAAAAAAGTAGCGGATATCTTTGAGAAATATATCGAGATTGAAGTCGATGATACAGAAGAACGTAAACTGAGATGGGTGAAGGTTGAAAAAAGACGAGCCTTTTGGATGGCATCGGAATGTGTTGCGAAGGAAAAGAGCCACTTCCCAAGGTAAACCTATGCACCTGAGAGTGCTAAACATGGATCCCGCTGTGGACGAGCTGTCACCTATTACGATGCTGATGGAATTAGCCGTAACGGCTCTGATTCGTTCGTCATTTGATCCGTGTACTTTTGCCATGCGGCTTCGCACTCCACGCGAGGAAACAAAATAAAATAATCCCATTGAGCATTTTATTGACTTGATTTCGTAGAAGTCACTGCTTCTCCCGCAGGCGTGGAGCATTCAAAAGGTTTCGTTTTTTTCTACGCGCGATCAGCATTGGGAGAGTGACGCGATTCACTCATACCCTGTGCCCCGCTGCTATTTTTCTCACTTTCATAAAGTCCATATGGCGAGTGACATTAGGAATGGTGGAAATAGATATGGGACATTTAAATAGCCCCAGTATCGCGTACGGAGATATGTGATGTAATGGATTGTTGAAGGTCGCATTAGAGTGACAAGGGATAGCCGATTGGTGGTGAGGAAGGAACGAAATGAGCGGCGTAGGGGGCTTGAAAAATTTTCATTCTTGATTTAAAAAACATGACAATTCTTATTTTTGAATATTTACTAGTAGGTTAGTCTTTTCTTAGAAAAATATTCTTTTCATCGTTACGTTCCACATTATGGTTCTATAATGTCTTGGCACTTGGTTCTTAACAGTGTTATATTTACCCATGGTTTAAAGTTGCAGGCTTGACTGTATGGATCTCCTTCACAGGAAAAGATTCACAACTTGGTACATTCCTCACTTTACATGATATGAAATTGTATGTCAAAAACATGGTCGTAAGAAATAAAATTTGGAATGTACCAAATTGTAATTCTTTTCCTTTACCCACTGTGATTGAAATTCCTTTACCTGGACATAAAATTTGTCCCACGACCCCTGTTTTTTTATTCCTTATTTCCACATACTTCGTATCTCTCATATTACAGGTATCTATGATATTACTTGACATCTAAACTAGCCGATCGTTTGCATACATTCAGCTGATTACCCTAATTTTTAGGCTGGTCTTCGGTTTGTCTGAATCCTTGTAACTTCTGATTCGATTGCAGGATATTTTTTTGTATCAGCTTGCCTGCTTGAGGTCAGTAGTATTTGCTGTCGGTTTTCAATTATTAACATATCAGGCAGTTTTGTGTGGGAATATGTTATTTAGATATCCACTACCTCGTTGATCGGTGTGTAATTCTAAAACTGCAGGAAATATATTGCCTATGTGGTAATCAATCGCCTCTCACTTAGAAGGCACATTTCATGTTAATGCTTTCATCCTATCCTAACTTGAAGAGCGAATGACTTCCAATGGTGAGAATCCCAAAAAAAAAACGTCTTAAAGAACGATTATATTCATTACCAAATGAAATTCAAAACGGGAATGCGATATGATTTCAACGTTGTCATATTTGTTACTCGGATATCTTGTAGCTCAGTCGCACTTCCCGGTAATTACAATGCGTGATATTGCAACCTTTTCTGTGTCTATGTCTGTGATCTGGGAGTCGGTAAGGTTTTTCTTCGTTACTCTCCAAATTTCCGAATTTGATCGCTTGACCCAATATTGCATGGATTTCATTTCGCAAGTAATTCGCGCTTTCCTTTAAAATTGGAAGCTTGTCTTCAAAATATATTTTTATCCGTGACCGGAAATTTGACCTAGAACGCTCTGATCTGTGTAATTTCGACTGCAATGATTGTTCCGTCGGCTATATTTGTCCATCATTGGCGGAAATTATGTAAGAATGTGCAAAAATATGATCAAGGGGAAAACATTAATCGGCGTTGGTAGTTACGTCCTCGGCTCATTGCTAGCGAGCGCTCTCCTTCCGAGTGTTGTCTTGTGAAATTTCCCTCGGTTTCAATGAGTAGACTAATACTTTTAAGCGCAAATGTTCATTGGCTAAAAATGCTCGAAATAAATCCGCTTAGCTCGTAGTTTTGAAGAAGAAGTCCCGAAAGTATTGGAGTGGGTATTGAAGAACCATTGAAAGTCAGGACGGTAGAAAAAGCGACACGAGTGGGAAGTAACCTTGCGTAAATTGCAGACGGACGGACAGCTCGAGAGCATTTTCCTCCGTGAGAATGCTCGACGAAGTCCACTTCTATGCTATGCGTCGAGGAAAAGCGCACGCACTTGGGTAAAAGGGTTCTTGGGGGAGATGGGGCCGCTGATTGGCTGGTGCCAGCTGGGCATCTGGGTTGCACGTTGCTCCTCCGTCGTCCTGCTCGCGTCATCTCCTGGGTGACAGTTTGGATATCCGCTTTGGGACCAAGTGGCCATTTGGGTTTCTCACCCTTGCTTCATGCATGACTCAGAATCCAGATGGAGATCATCTCCTTCTTGGGATATCCTGGGAATTAATTATAATGGAAATATATTTAAAAGATTGGCGTGGGATATTTAATTTACTCTTGTAACTCCATAAGTCATACAATCCCAATCGCCAGGCATGTAGAATTGCTGAATGTTTAAAATGTTTAAAATTACTTTCCTGGATGTAAAAAAATTCAATTTAATATAAGGTTGAATCTGCGCTGTTGAGAACTATTTATAGTCGCTAAGTATGGAGCTGAATTCAAAGGATGCTGCTGTAACGACGATCTTGTTTTAGTTTCTTCATGCTATTGTGCAGTGATAAACGATACAATAATTTCCTTGGATGTTAATGGTGGTGATGGGTTATTTTAAATCATGTTTCTTTAGAGTTCCTTTATTTTTTATTCGCATTATCACTCAAAAATTCTTTGGCCAAGTATAGTTCTTTTTCATTGATTTTGCGTAGTATATTCCGTAATTGGAATGTAATGTTATATCTTAAAATTATCTATCTGTTCTTGGCGAGTTATTAAGCTCCTTTCTAATAGCAACTGTCTGCCTAATGCTTTCAACACATTGCATGCAAACCCAAAGTTAGCATTTGCTGTCATTTAGACTAGCGAAATGCTGCCTTATATGCCCGGAACATGATCTAAAAATCATAATCTACTCGTAGGCAAAGTACATTTCGTATAGATAATCTCTTCAAGTGAAATTTGGTGAGAGAAGAGACTGTCATTCAGTCACAAGCATTATGAAAGCAATACTTTTCCTCTGAAAGATGCATCGGTAGGTACCCTCGTGATCACCACTTAAGACAATGAAAAGGCTCCTACTCTTCGTAAGAGAATTATAAAACTTTTTTGTAAATTCATTGTGTTGTTACTAAAATCAGGCTAGTAAGCTCCTTCAGGCCTTTCATAATGGGTGTAATGCCGATTAAAATTTGACTTGGAAGAGTATGAAATTCAAATATTACCTTGAAATTGTGACAATAAAACTAATTTGTTTTTATTTGGTTACTCTTTGCCTCCACATGTTCATCTTTAACTATCGTCTTTTAAAAAATAGATAATATGCTTATTTTTTAAAAGAATTTCCTTGTGTTGCTTTTTTATTTATCTTGTACTACTACGCTGGAATGAAATTGCCATATAAAATTCAATGTGTATATATTCTCAAATCTTTACTTAGCGGATTGCTCATTTGGGGAAAAAATCTTGTTTCTTAGACTTCCGGAATTAGTCTTGATGAGATCCGATGATATTTCTGGGTTTATCCATCGTTTATTATGTTTGGGTGACGACAGTCAGCTTGTTTTAACTGGCATTCTGTTATAAGCATATTTAGTGGTTCCTCTTCATCAACAAATTACCCTGAAAGGTGCCTTAGGGTGTCTGGCAGGAGATGAAAAAGTTCCTGGCATACACAAAGGAAAAGCAGTAATAGTTCACAGTACAATAATTATTTAAAGCATTTAAGATAAAGAATGCTTGATTGGTTGTTATCGAAATTCTCTAGATTTTTTTAATAATCTTTATTCTCACTTTTTAAACTTGGTGGCTAGAATAGCAATTACAAACTTCCATTTTATGCATATGATCAATTGGCGAAAACGGTGATGGTCCTCGCATGTGAAACCGTTTGGAATATGAGAAATGTGTATGATGCGTTTGTATTTTATTCTGTAGACCGAACCTCTTGGGAACGGTTTCTGATGTATGTTAATCTACATCTACATATACCCTGAAAACCACCGCAAGGGTCTGTGAAAGGCGGAGGATATTGATTCACTAGACACGTGTAATTAAATTGTTAGTTTATACTAAGTACCCAACGTAATGATTATAGAATGTCGATTAGTCGGGCGTTTCCGTAAATGCGTTAATTTTCAATTAATTTTCGTATCCCAAATCGTGCATAATTTGGTGTGATGAAAGTTTGAACGTGTTTAAAGTATCACTACAGACTTCTCTTGTGCATCAAGTCTTCAAAACCTATTGTAATTTCCCTCACTCTCTTCGCTGTAATCTATTACTGTTCCTATTTGTGTGCGGAAAGAATAAAGTTTTGAACTTCTGTCTTACTATCTATCTCTCTAATGTTAACTTAATTATCGAACATGCGATAATATGGTGATATGTATATTGTGTGTGGTGTTTTCAATATTTTATGATGAATACTGAGGTTTATGTCACTACTAGTCATTTACTTATTTCATCGCTTTGCTCAACTTTTATGGTGTACGTTTAAGTGAGCAAGAATGCTGTGCTACCAACCGTACAGTATGACGAGATTAACAAGGCACGCAAAGTGCCCATTATTATTTACTTTCTCCTTAAGATTCCCTCGTACACGGTTATGGATTCTTATCCACTTCCAGTCAACCTGTTGGCACAGCGGAAGGCTGCCGAAGCCGCTTACCGACTCGAAAGACGATTTCGTTGCTCAACATGGTCCCCTCATGTTCGTTCACATCTCTGGTTGCGATAATTGCTATTTACCTCGTTCTAAGATAAGATTAGTGAATACATCGGAAGTGTCTTGTTGTGTGGAACTGTGACTCCATGGAGAGATTACGAGAATTCGGAGGATATTATTGAAGGGGTCGTGGAGAATAATGGAAAAGATTACGATGGACAGAGAGGATGAATGGTGAAGGATGGTAGGGAAAAAAATAGAAATTAGAAAAAGACCGAGATAGAAAAGTGATTTGGGTATCATGTTTAATGGGATACTTTTAACCATTATTGACGACGGAATACTAGGGTAGCGAGGAAGAGGGAGGAAAACAGAATAGAATAGTATTTATGAAAATTGAGAAGTATGCTGCACCGAAGAAAGGTTTTGTAGGGAAGGATCCGTAAAAAAATGCATAGCGGAGTAGGGACACACCATCGAAAAGTAATCGACTAGTTTTCTGAATTTGGCAATGCAGTCTGTCACTGTGAAGTGAGGAACGGTAATATGTGAATAGTCTGTCTCCAAATTTAGTTTAAATTTTACTTTAATACTTTTAATACATGTCCAATGCCGCGAGATTCCACATTGATTTTTCGGTATCAGGTCACTAATGCTATCTTCATTTTTCGAAAAGCGAATATTTTCTCATTACTGTATTTAAAAGATAGCATCGTCTGTCTTTATGTGATATTAATATTACCCTGGTTTGTTAAGACCAGGGATAATATCTATATGACTATATCATTAATTTAAAATTGTTCACGTAGGTATTCTTTTGCTTTATCTGGTAGTTGTAATCTGTAGTGTTTTGACTTTCAATGGTATTCTACATGCCATGAGGGAACCCAGGTGCTGAATATTTGTCCCAAAATTGTATTTTGCCTTGCTTGGGACTGTAGTAAACGGGGAATACAGTAAGGACGTTTATGTGACGTGAACAATGTGTGAACATTTTGTAAAATACACGCCATTTCCTTGTCATCAAAAGGTCTTCAGACTGAGGTAGAACATGGCTACATGTGACTATCACAATATGACTACATTCATACCTTCCTTTAGCTTTCTCTCGAATTCTTGTAACATCCATCTTTCTTGTTATTTCCTAGCCACTCTTTTTTCCATTTGCTGTTTTTCTTGCAGTACTATACCTCCGTATCGATACGAGTTTATTATTATTAATTCATTTGGAGACCAATTACAGTCATACGTCATTTACGCCGGTCGCTCCAAATTACCCTGTGATTCTCATTCATTATTTTCATTTCTGTCGTTACCAGTCTTTTGAGTTCGTAATGGGATTTCCTGCTCTTCGCCATGACTATAGTGTGATCATTCTATTTCTAGACTGCAATTGATGATGGGCTGTAGTTGCTTTTCAAATGGATTTATCGCATTTTTTTAGGTTTTCCCGGGTGCCACGTGATGAGGACCCTAGTTATATGTTAATTTGGGGTATCCTTTGAAGTTAAATTATACTTGAGTACGATCGTTAGTATCTATTTGAATTGTAGTAGGTAATTGTTTCTAGATTAAAGTATCACAAAATCCCACGTATCAAGCAGTGCTTTATGAATTCGGTGATCATGATTGTATTTTTACCTTTTATGATTAATTGTTGATGTTATTGTGAATAATTATGTCTCATATTAATAATAAAATTTATTATTGTAAATATTATGTTAACATAATGTTTACAGCGTTAAACGGAGTTGTAGTAATTAATGCTGTAGCATCATGAACAATATTAAAATTGATATGATTTGATTCTCAGTTTGACCCTTGAATACCAGCGAAATTATCGGTAGCTATCGGTATCGGTAGGAGATAGCTCGTTGTCACGTCTTGACCCTTGAAGTGAATAACATTAATCCTGTAGCTACGAAACTCGGGTCTCGCTATTATTTTTTATTTCAGGGGAAGATTTTGCGGTGAATGTGATGGTGATACAATTCATAAGGATTATATTTGTTGCCTTGGTAAGCCAAGTATTGAAGACTGATTTGAATATGTAATTTATGTATCGTAGTCATTGGAATTTTAATGGAACTGAAAAGAACTCGTGACTTGAAATGTGCGAAAATTCTATGATTAGTCAAATTATTTAATTTTGGGTTATGGATAAATTATATCAAGGGATGATGATCTTAATCATCAATGATGGGTGTACTTTAATTGATATAGATATTTTTTAGGAACTGCTTTCGTTGAATAACAAAATGAGAAAATTTTCAAAAGTGTCGCCTTCGGTGATTTGAGTCTCGAATACCGTATCCAGGGGAAGACTCACGGATTTTTCTAACGCGTTATCGCTATCGTTATAAATAGCGATAGTGGACTCATCTGGATGTGCAATGCTCGGAGTAAGCGTTCTTGTAGCTTTCAAGTAAGTGAATTCCTTTATTAATTGAGATCGGTGATTTGAAACTTAGAACAAAATTTGAGGAATCGGCGTCATACTTTCGCTCTCCTATGTGCAATTGAAGGATAACATTACAAAAGTACGCGAGTTATTAACATCCGTGATCGATCAATTTTTTCTAAGCGACACTGAAGTAAAAGAGATCATAAATATTCGTATCAAAAATTGTTGATTGGATTTTTTTAGATTTCGCAAGCGCATTAGCTGGGTAGGAGGAATTTTTAATCTTGTTTTTTTTTCTTCCATATTATAAGGTACGAAGTCGGATTCTTGAGATTGGCATTTCAGGAAATACCAACGTTCCAAGCGTCGCAGGTCACCATAGGTCATGGTCTATAATTACTCTGGGTGATGTCACCTAAAGTCGCTTTCATTTTATGACACTGAAAACTAAGGCGTGCATCTACGGAAAGCCCACGTTTCAAGCACTCGACTATGATTGCTAAGTTAGCCGTCCATTGTGAGTTTGAGGCATATTTGTTCAATTCCGAAAAGAGAAGATAATATTTCTGAATACACCCATTATATCATGCCATTCATTGTTCTCTGTAAAGTGTGAAACTTCTGCTTTCTTTTGAAAGGGTGTTTTCCGTTGTCTCGTTCAACTGATGGTGGAAAGCCTTCAAGGACTAGGTGGAGCGGTCTCGTATTTACTGCTCGGACGGATTTTCTCGGCTAACGCTTTGATTTTCACTATCGCAGAATGTTTAGCAAGCTCGCAAGATATGTACATTTTGGTGTCAGTCGGCCTTTGAATGATCCATCTATCTGTGGCGGATGTGCTTCTCTTCGATAAACGCTTAGCTCAAATAATTATCTTTGGATGTATCGTCGTCATTATCACTTGTCGTAAATCTTGAAATTTGTGTATACATTCATGTGTCTCGTTCACGGTCTTTCTCTGCTCTTTTTAACATTTTTATATCCTTCGACGACCATATTTCCATCGTGTCTAAAGATGTTCCCGATATGGTTTTCACCTTTTTTTAATTTCAAGATATTTTTTTTCTATCCATGGTTTAATCACCTCATTTATCTCCTAGTTAAATACATTTGGTCTTTATCATTCTACTGCTACACCAAGTTTCGAATGCTTCGTTTTTAAGCAAACGCTATCGTTCGTGACTGACAACCATGAAGGAGCATGCTCCGGCGTTGTATGCGAATAGTTACTATATTTTCTACCATAACATATCGCGAACTGGCCGCGAGAACCTTAACAGCGTTACCCGCTGAAATTGCAAAATAGCAGAAGTTAAATAGAAGAATATCCCGGTCAAGGCGAATGATTTTTCTCAGTGGAACTTCTGCTATTTTCTACCATACTTGTTTTTAAATGCTCATAGGCTCATAATTTGGTTAAACCTTTGTTTTCTAATTTGAATTATTATTGCTTCGTCGCTGGTTGTTGTTTCCTTTTTGTTAAAAAAATGTCTCAATCTCTCGGTTAACATCTGAATTCTGGAATAAATTTTGGAATTAATGCTAATAGCAGTGTCGTCCACTAATTTTAACCCGAAGGTCGGTCTGAATGTTGAATGTGAAGGTCTCACAAGAACAAGCCGAATGACGTGTGGAATTCTTACATCAGAGTGGGTGGAAGAGGGAGGGAGTTACTTTCGCTGTCCGTGTGTATTTTCCCAGGAAATCAGACGACGGCAGATAGAGGAATCGGTAGGAGAGCTGCAGCAAGCCAAACTTAGGATTTATGACTCTCGAGTATGATCATGATTAAATGGAAGCATAAAACTTTCGAATAGGTTGCTGCTACCATGACGTGGTAAAAGCGCTTGGGGATTTTAATAACATAAAGAATGGGTGGTTGCAATGACTGAAGATCCAGGGTGGACCGGGATTTCCGGATTTATGGAGAGTATGAGGTAGATCTAAGTCACTCCTCGAATTGTCCGTGACTCAGCGAGTTTCCTCCTAAAAGGTAACTGACATCGTTTAGACAACATTTTTAGCATTTTTAAGTGTACGCGAATGATAATTTACTTCTAATCCGCATTCTTATTTATCTCAAGCGGAGATACTCCACCTTAGTTGCATGCTTAGCCTAAGTAATTATCTCAGGATTAGTGAAAGGAATTATCTTTTAGACTCGCGGATGAAATTGTCGTTACCGTTAGGTAATGTCCTTCTTTGGGTGTGTTCATAAAAAAGCGTCGTCATATCTTTGAACCGCCTGTGCTAGGCAGCACCGCCGTCTGAACCAACTGCGGTTATCATGTAAATAGATGACTCTATATGATATCCCATTGTTTACCTTTTTGAGAAAGAAATTTCAAATGGTTACATATTTTATGGGGTTCTTTGCTGATCGTAAAAATGATTTATTTTGTATTTTAGTAATTTTTATTTGAAAGGGCCTGATGTGATTAATAAGAAATTTTTGGAAATGCTTGTAAGTATTTAATTCACTTTTTCATTAACATATTGGATCTGGAATTTGAAACCAAAGTGAAAATAAATGCTCATGACGCTTTATGACTTTCGAATGACATGTTCTATTTTTAATTCTCAATCCTTGGTCTTAGCGTACAAATTGTTGATTTGCTGCGTTTTCCTGCCCCCTTCTATACGATTATCGTAAATGGTATTAAATTTTTACCTACTTGTTTTTCCCGGACCTCTAGTCTGGTAATTTATCAATCACATGTATGCTAAGGAACGTTGCCTCAGTCATGGCTATGCCCAAAGAACTAGCCTATTACGGTATTTTTTTATTCGGGTAACACTCAATGTTATGTTGCAATGTTGACTATACTTGCTTTTTAGGCTGTTTTTAATTATATATGAAAATAATGTCGATTTTTGAGCGTGTAATGAAATAAAGGATTAAATCAATGTCATTAGCTGTAATCCCTTAATGGTTTTATGGTATCTTCTTTATCATTTGTCTCTTTAGGTTATCTCATTCAAACCGTAGGATTTATTTATGATACTACTCCGCGGCCAAAATGTTGTCTTACCTTCTGGAAAAAATTCTCTTACTTGAAAAAATTGAATTAGTGTGGGGTGGTTGAGTCTTCAGAAATCGGAAGATTGTTCCGGAAATGTAGCAACCATTTTCAAACCGTTTCGTCACCCGAAATTTCCCGCCGCTGTCGACTGCTCCTTGCGGCGTTGTGCTTCTACGAATCCCCAACAGGTGGCATGCAAAGCTCCTCATTCTTGAGGTTCGTAGCGCGCGTATCGATTCAGCATTTTGCGGAATGGTAGATATTATTTTCAAGCAAAGCTTAATTATTCATTTGTCTTAATGCTAATTAAATTGTTTAAATATGGTGTAAGTTTTTTTAAGTTGAAGTCTGCATACTTTTGGACAATTTAGTGAGCGCGGCGTTTTCAAACTTAACGTAATCATTTTGGTCTGCGTTCTGATATCTTTATTCTTCTGGTTCTATTTTTCCTCAATGAGCACATTAAATATGAAAAACATATTTTCTTATTTAAGTTAAATATGCGGGAAATCCTTCCACCAAGTATTCTCCAATCGTATACATTGCTTGTAGTATTTATAAATCTATTTTCTTTATTTTACAATTTATTGCCTTGCTCTATTATACGAACAAAATTTGGAGGAAATTGGGGAGTTCGACTAAGGGCTATTTATCGTGGTGTATTGGTCAGTGTGCAATTCCTGAACTTCAACTTGTTTGTTGCCATAATCCTTCTCCAAATTGTAGGTGGCGTGTAATCAGATGACTGTGCGAATATTTCAACTATCCTCTGGTTCTGAGAAAAAGACTCGATTAAAAAAACTGTAACTTAAGAAAAAATTCCCATGTTGAAGTATGTGTAGTTAGAAATAGCAAATGAGCGCGGCTTGAGAAAACATACTCGTGAAAAAGTTGATGGTAATTAGCTATATGCCATTTTAAACCTTCCTGGTGTGATATTCACGCGTTTTGAAGCTAAATAGCTGTAATATTTGCCTTTACACTTTCTTAGAACCAACTATCTCACTTTTATCCTGACTTAAGTGAAATGTAGAAACAAATTCTGTCAGAAAAATAATTTACCTGGATGTGGTTTTCGTGGTTTTTAAAAATTATAATGAGAGAATTCTCAAACCTAATTTCAGTAAACCATAGAACCGAAGTGGGTTAGCAAAATAATTCTTGGGCTATTTTTATGGTTTCCTATCTACACGCACATTTTTTTATCCGGATCATACATTTTTTTATTCCGTCTTCGAAGTGGACCGTAGTGATTTGAAAACACAAATAATAATTGCGTCCGTTACCCAAGCAACCACGTTGATTATTTGAACCTGTGCGCCTTTTAAGGATTTTTATATACCTATTCCAAGTTTTATGTTGCATGTTGCCAACCACTGTAACAGCCTGTAACTACGCTAGTGTCTCGTTAACGAATTCTAATCGTGTTTATTACAATTATTCTTTCGGTCTAAATGGTGTTTGATGTGTTTATTACATCCACATAAATGGGAACTTAGTGAATTAAAAATTCACCTAGATGTGTTAATGAAGCATCAAACCGTAGAGTGACATTACATGTTGCGAAACTTTGTATATTGCGAAGGAGGACAAAGCCAAAATTGGAGTCTGTTAAAAAGTGGTTTGAAGAAGGATGGAGATGGCGGGCGGAAAGGAATGCGAAGGAAGAGGTGTTAGGTAGGTATGTTATGTAAGGATAGGAAGTTGTTAGGGGGAAATACAAAGGAGACTAAAATAAATCTACATCTACTGATCACCCTGCAAACCCCCACGATGGTTTCTGGCAGAGGGTGAGTTAACGCCAAAAACTGGATGAGATTTTACTTTGAATAACATGCGGGGCACACGCTACAAATTTCTCTTTTCGTTCAGCATGCAATGAAATATTAAAATAGTGGGCCTAGGAAGCAGTGAAAGCTGATGGATTGCTAATAGCTCCGATGGTTCCCGACGTTTGTGACCGGGTACTGATAAGTAAAAGTGGACTGAACGAATGATATATTGAATATCAAGAGGAACGGTAGAAGATTTAAAGAAAATTTTAGAATGTCAGAATGGCTATGGCGTAATGAGGGTGGTCAATGATCAGGGAAATGATAAGATCTATCCATAAAGCTGCAATTCTTGGTAGCGTATTCGAGGATGAAATAATTTACTTGTAAAGTTTTATTTTGGTTGCTTCACCGAAGGCTGGTAAAAGTGTGTGGATTACTTTGACAGTGTAAAGAGCGCTAGGCCTCCGTCCAACGGTCTGGAGATTGCCTTTCTCAAACACAGTATTGCTTTGGATTGAGAGTAATGCGTACCAACTTCAGCCTAGGAAATGCAAGTTACTAGATTTCTTAAGATTACCACGATTTAAGCACAATGGCTGAGCGTAGAGAGAAATGTTGAATTCCGCTAACTCTCGGAACAATCACTGTTGACCGATTATCCGAATTTTTCTTTCATGTGGTCATTAATTATGTAATATTTAATGCTGTCTCGGACTGGAATAAAACTTAGTGACTGTGTACTTATTGGTGTCGGAGTAGCTAGTTTTTCTCCCGCAAATGGGTACTACGAATATTCCTGTGCTTCTGTGATTTGGTAGCTACTTCGTATTTCTCAGGTTTCTCTTTGTGTTTTTCGTTACGAATTTAATGAGTTGTGCTTCGGAATCCACCATGATGCATATTATAGCAAAGGTATGTATGTATAGGTATCACTTTCAACACTCTATCGCTGAAATGGCATATTCACAAGGGTAAACTTTCCCTTCATCATCATCATTGGTCAACAATCCTAGGATTGGTTTGACGCAGCTTTCCACTCGATTCTTCTATCGGCCAACCTTTTCATTGTGACGTAATTCTTCCCTTTTACATCCTTCATAATCTTCATCAGGCCATTGTGTCTCAAGATATGGCCGATTAAGTTGTCCCTTCTTCTTTTTAGAGTTCTCAGCTGACTTCTCTTTTCTCCTACTCTTCTTAGGAATTCCTCGTTACTTACTCTGTCGATCCATTTAATCTTCCGCATTCTTCTGTAGCACCACATTTCCAATGCTTCTGCCCTTTTCTTCTCGTCGCTGTCATCGTCCATGCCTCACTTCCGTATAGGAACTTGCTCCAGATGTATGTTCTGATGAACTGTTTACTTTCCTTAGCGTATGTTCTGATGAACTTTACCTTCCTTAGCGAAAAATCGTGCATGACTGGCGAGTGTATTTTGCTTCAGTGAAATTGGTGAATAGCAGTCCTTATAGTCCAAAAGGGCATAGATAAAGTGATTGAATTTGGAGTTTATGCTATTATGCCTACTTATCTGAGAATGCCGCTCATTAATATGTGAAGAACACTTTCAAATACGCGTTTCCGGTAATTGATGTATTAGTTTTAATGTATGAGCAATAGGTCGCCCAAATCCAAACTTTGGATTACCTAATAGATACATTTCATTTACCTAACGCCTCGTGTCTCTCAGCGACGAAAAAAAATCCCTTGGATATAAAACAAAATCTAAGCAATATTTTTTCTCTTAGGGCCAGTTTCACCAACGACGCTAAAATTTCCCAGTATCGCAGTTAACATTATCTCCGTTAATATTATTATCTCTATAATCTTTCGTTGCGTTCCATCACTGTTATTATTATCTCGGTTTATACAACCGAGATTTCTCTGATAAGGTTTCGGTTAGTAAATTTCTCACACTCCTGACGTCAACAAACAAATAAAAGCTCCTAACCTACCTGCAATTCAGCTGATTTAACTTCGTTCTTATTGTAACTTAAGGCATTTCCAATGGTCCCATGAAGGACAAAATATTAACTAAACATCTACGAAACATCTACATTATCTTCTACGTATATCTAGAAAACATCTATAATCACTTCCAAAAATCATCTATATGTTTATAAGATATTTAAATGCTTTTCCTAATTGTACTGAACATCTCCCCTAAGATATCACTTATTGTCTTCACTGTTAAGTTAAGGATATACAGAATTAAAATACTGGAATGGACTTAAATTACATTGCCTTTATATACAGCGTCTCGAAAACGTACAGTAACTGCTATTATATCTATATCTATATCTACGACATACCCTGCAAGCCACCTCGAGGGTGTGTGGCATGGGGTGCATCCACACCAGGAACAATGACACAACAAACAAAAATGAACACTTCAAAGCAAACACTACACCTTTAAAAGTAATTGGGGAAAAAAGAAGAAAAACTACCAAATCCCAATCATGTAGGACACACCCATGAATACCATGCATGCCTTGAAACCCGACACCAATTTCATAGATACTCATGCATGCAAAAAAGGCATTGCATTCAAGTCACACGTTGATTTGAACATGCAGGTAATAAAAAAAAATACTATCGACCTACTCTGAATATTATAGGTACCTTGCGATCACTTAAAACTTCCTTCGCGTTTCCTTCGTCATTGTCATTGGTGTTAAGACCGTTTTACACGGTGAATTATCTTGCAAATGAATTCATTCGCGAATGAATTTAAGTGATGACCTGAAATTGCTTCCGCTGAGGGCATTTTACACGGCGAATGATCATTCGAATTGATTCCTTGAATGTTATGTGCATAAAGGATGCGCAATGGTAGGCCTATCGATGGTAGTTATCGATTTACGGGAGATTTCCGACCAACGCAGCAGTATCGATGGTCGGAATGGTTTGTTTGCGTCTTCTACCTTGTTCAGAAGTGATACGTGATAGATGAAATGAAGTATGGTGTGTATTTAGTAATTAAAATATTCATTATGCAAAGCTATCTAGATATTGAGGTTTAAGTTTACCTGAAGTGAAGTAGAGCTATTAATAATGAATCGGTATGGTTTTATTTTCGCATCTACTGCTAGTGTCCATTACAACGGTGGTAGCCACAATTTTGCCGGAGAAAGCTAGGAGAGAGGAGAAATAGAGGTCGAGGTACGCTAGGCCTGATACAAAATAAACTTTTTATAGGAATGTGAGGCCTATCGTAATTTATTAAGAAAGACGCTGGAGCAATGTACTACATTAAAAGCATACTACATCAAATCTCACCAGATGTGATTATGAACGATCGGACACGACGACGAGAGAAGCAATTTCTGTGACAATAGATGCTTGAAAAACCTTAGGTATACATGTTTATAATTATATTGATATTTTACAATTCGATTCCGGCTGGCTGTCTCTCTAAGACTTTTTAGCGACGGGCGAATCGTATCCATGACCGTATGCGGTTATAACGTGCCTTGATTACTCAGCAAGAATTCATGAGGGTTATAAAATATGTTTAATAATGCTTGAAGTGTGTAGGAGTATCTATCATGAGAAGTGTACTATTTACATTTAAATAAGAAAGAGTTTTTGAGTTTAGATACGTGCTATTTGTTTTTATTTATCTTTAATATAACACCGTTTCCACGGACGACATGTCCATCGTCTTCAGGGTGAGTGAAGATGCTCTCACCCTGAAAACGATGGACGAGTCGTCCGTGGGAACGTCGGTGTTCTATAAATATTTAACCCGGTGGAAATCCCAAGAAGACTTCACCTGAATTGTTGCTAGATGCTTTTTTAGCGCGTTCCTTAATCTACCCAGTAATTGCCTTAAATAACGATACTTGAGCTCAAATGTCTCGAATAATATCTAAAAGTAGCCCACGAAATCGCCTTCGCGCCATGTTGCTTTTGCAGAATTATCTCGGATAATAACCTTTCACCTGGCGAAAACCTCCGGTAAAAATATTAACCGAGATAATGCCCCAAAACCGAGTGAATAGTACTGGTGAAACAGAAAAGTCACCTTAGCTCGGTTAATCCCAAAATTAACCGAGGTAAAAAGATTATCTTCCTTGGTGAAACTGGCCCTTAGAATGAATTAGCGTGAATAATAAAACCCATTATTTCCTTGGAATGTTTCATGTTTCACTCTTTAAGATTATGGGAATTCATTTTCCGCATTTTTCGACGCTCTCCGTTCTTAGTTGTTTTCACTTGGCCGAACTTGATTTGAACCCTCTACTCTTGACGAACGTCAAAATTTGCTCTTTGAATTAAATTCTTCACTTCGGTGAATTTAATTTGCTCTTTTTTCATCTATTCCTCTAGCAACTCAGCCTTCAACCCCGGGTGACAATGGACGAGCCAAAGACGCGACTTCAGAAAACTGACTCAGACGCATTGACTACGAATCTGGTAGCGATAGAGAGCACATAAAGAAAACAAGGTTCAGCGCATAAATAAATAAGATTCACGTTCAACTGTCAAGTGCTGGTCGGTGGTCGACCACTCTTAGAAAAGGACAATATCATGTCACAGGAAAACGCTTTTTTCATGCAAATAGAAGGCCGTAATAAGGCGGGAAACGGGCTGGCCTGTAGACCCAAGGATCATGGGTTCGAATCCCACCTCGGGCATGGGTGATATGTTGTTCTTTGACTTGACATCGCTCTAAGGGTATTGCAATTTAACCTTAGAGCGATGAGTTCCTCCCTACCCTGCCATTCCTATCCTTATACCTTTCCTCCCGGTCTGAAGGAACATTTAAATGCGGGTACAGACTTGAAAACCACAAGTGATAACCTAAATCCATTACAGCGCCTAAATATCCTAGTCCACTTCTACTTGGTGATAATACGTGTTATTCTTCGACCATCTGCATCGTGCGGCATCTAATAGTTTACGAATACGGTGGATTATAATGGATAGTTTCCCAATGCAAGGAGTGCGAACTAGTCGAAAATAGTCTCTGTCAGTAGTATTTCTAGTGCTCTCATGGATGTACTAGTGGTTATTCTTTCAAAGGATATTTACTGTCCTTTTTTTTAATAATGTCTGTGTGGATGTCATTCTTTCTCGTTTCCATTGCTATCAATTATGCAGGGGTCAGTATGTAAAATGTATAGTGGGCTCTACCTACCTTTGGAGCATAAATTGTTTCTGTAGAGTCGGGACACAGCAGTGGACGGAATAAAAATTGATAGTTTCTACGATGGCGTCTTATTTACGTGTGGAACACTAGGTAGAGAAGCTTTGTAGTTGTTCACGTATCTAAGACTACAGCGGGAGATGTTTTTTTGAGTGGACTAATCCCTGTTGGATGAATTTTAACTTTGAGAAATTACATTTGAGTGAAGAAAATAAAGAGGCGAGTGTGCCTAACCCTTTCCTTCTTCCTCAACATTTGCTCTTTTACACGCACTGGAGGGTTATCTGTTGAGGCTCGAATAAAACTTTAGGTTTCCATGGTATTATTTGAAAGTTTGGTACTCGAGCAATTGAGCTGCTTAGATTGTGTTAGTGGGAGTATACATTTCCCTTTTTCTCTTCCAGTAATGTAATTCCTAAAAAGGAGAGAACTACAAAGAAATACAAAAATATCATAAATAGTTAGTAAATGTTGCTTCTAAATTCAGTAGATTCTGGCGATATTTCGTGGTATTTGAACATATCAAAAAGAAGAGAAAAATTTGCAATTTACCACAGATAAAGAACCTTTATTCAGTCTATACACTCTGGCCCTCCCATTCACGTGTCTTTCCTGTGTCCGCCAATAGGCCTTCCACTGCTCACCCCCCTTCTCCCTCCTATCCTTTCCCACTCCTCACATCCCCGCATATTACGTATATAAGCGCACCATTGATGTCATTTGTCACCTGACGATGTTGCATTGCCAAAGAAACCCGGGTCTAAATAAAGGTTTTTTATCTGTGGTAAATTTCAAATATTTGTCTTCTTTTTGGAATGCTACTTCCTTGATAGTTTTGGATATTACTCTTTTTCCTAATCCAGAACTGGTCACAATAGTCTGGTTGGTAAAACTAGAAACGGAAGGCTTAACCACACAATGGTCGCGGGTTAAAACCTTGTCGCGGTCATCAGTGTTCGTTTTTTTCTTTGGTTTAAGATAGGAGCAATATCACGTAAACAGTTTGGACACCAAAATACGTCCTCTCTCTCAACTTCTCAACTACTATTCTAAACACGAAGGTCTCTTGCAACCTATTACCAAATCTTGGCTTTTAGATGTTTATCGCTGAATTCCCTGAATTTGCGGTAGCCGTATAGCTACTAAATTATTTATTGATACCCATACTTTTAATCGAGGTATAGGATATTGAGGAATGATGTGTAGTTCCAGATGACAGCTTTAATAACCTCTATTGAAGTTATCAACCGTCACTTTTGTGTTTTTGCCATTTTTTCACCTAGTCCATTTAATGTGTCGTTAGCGATAGGACACCTTTGCCATTGGTGATGTTACTGAGTGATTAATGCCGACTAAAGAGCGCCATGGCACCATTATTCTGTGTTCCGCGATTGCCTGGCTGTTCGTAGAATTGCTCTATTAATTATTTATTTCGATTCACTCTCCTAAATTGGAAAGATTTGGAAGATTCCATGTAACTGCGAGCGTATTCTTCTAGCTTTTTGTGCGCGCCCGGTATTTAGTCTGAGTAAACGTTAAATTTCATGCCCGCGCTGCGAGGATTAAAAAAATAATAATTCATCCAAGTGTTTTCGAACAGATAGTGCTTTTTCTGAGAAAGCCTTCTTCACGGGTTGCCTCTCCCAAAGAACCCTTTCCTGGAAGATAAAGGCTACACGGCATGAAAATGTTCTGGGTTTGTATCTCACGTGCATTTGGCGCTCATTTTTTTGTCTCGCTCGCTCTCTCTCTCTCACCCTCCCTTCCTCCTCTTGCCTCTTCTTCCACTCCGCGTTGACAGTGTTTCACTCTTCCATGACCTTTCTCGTCCCACCCCGTGGGGGACTCCGCCATTACCCGCATCAGTGCCGCGACCCCCACCCTTTCCTTTTCACTCACTCCCCGTGAACCCGTGGAATTTGATGAGATGTACATTTTGCTGTCGCATCTATAGCGAAAATGAATAGGGCACGGTGTGGGGTGGGTGTCGCGGGGTGGGTGGACGACTATGGGGAGGGGAAGGAGTTGAAAGGAGAGTCGTTTCGCGGAGCGTGTTTGAATTTTTTTGTTCGTTCCATTTTTTTGTGTTAACCTTGCCGAATGCGAAGAAAACGATTTTTTTTCAGGGCAGGATGAATCGAGGCAGGGAGATAAGATGCGGGAGCTGTTTCCTTCGCTTTTCTTTCCCGCCTCCAGCGCGTTTCTTTTCTGCTCCGCGTGAGGGAGACACACGAGAGCGCCCAGGGCCAGAGCCGTCGAGGCGGGTAGGAGGAGGCACCAGTTCCTCCTTCACCTTTTGTGCCCGCCAACGCCGACCGCCTCCCACCCGCGCCACGGATACGACAATGGCGTTCCTTCCAACGGCTCCTCTTCTGCACCGCTTGGCATCGATCCCCGTTCGCGTCGCTTACCTCCTCCCATGTAGCTCCTGCTGCGCGAAAAAAAACACTCGCGTGAATCGCCCAAGAGAGGCTAGAAGGTAAAGATATAAGAAAGCTGAGCTGAGTCCTGCCTCGCGATATTTTCTCTCTCTCTCTCTGCTTCGTGGGGAGTTGAAGGAGGGCTTTGTTTTTCGACTTCGAAGCGGGCAAGTGTGTGTGTCAGGGCGCTCTTCTCCGCTCCGCAGGTGATGTTGTTTTGTTTTGCTGCGAATACGGAGATAAGTCACGAAGGGATTGATGTTGTTCGGCGCGGGGATTGTTGCTCCGGATTCCATCACTTGTTTTTCCCTCTTCCGGAACCAGCGTGATTATTTCTCTCGCCCTTATTTTAAATGTCTCGCGCTCTTATAGATTCCGTGAAGATGTGGCAGAGCTGTCTCTCCTTTTTCTTATCGACTTCCTTGAGAACGAGGGCTCTCTCTTATTTTTCTGAGGAGCGATGGGAATTGCTCACGGGATGTCACGTCACGGGACCATTTTTCACCCCATCGAGAGCGACTTGTATTTTTTATCGCACCTCCTCGATTTCTCAGCCGGAGTTGGTTGGCGGGGGTGGTTTTATTCCTTATTCGTAAGGGGTGTAGGTACTAAAAATTCTGGAGATTACGAAACAGCTTTTGGTCACTGGAAACTTGTTCCGAATGATTGCTGCGAAAACTTTTTCCATCTAGTTTAGAATTGATAGTTGCTTTAGGCATTTCTTTAGGTTTCAGTAATTGCCGATGGAAGGACTCCTAAAAGTTCGCAAAATGACCGCCGACGTCGGAAGAATGAATCTGCTGGAGGGATTTTTAGCTGTCGCGATTAAAAAAAATTCATTTTAGCGACAGTTGTTAGTAGTCACTCAGGTGGGTTGAGCATATGGCTAATGACCGAGACTCCCGTGTTCAAATCAGAAACAGGTTAAATAGGTATACCTCAACCTTCACTCAAGCCGAAGATGAATAATTCTGTGGGTACCTACCATATATTCTTGGATACCAGAGGCCTCTCATGGAAAGGAGCTGGTCTCCCAACCATGATATTTGAAATTCACTCGGCGATATGTTTAGTACCTGTTGAGCTCTAAAAAAAATTGTGAACGCGCAATTCGGTCCTAAAAACTTAGATCGCCTCGTTACCAGCCTCGTTACCAGCCTCGTTACCAGCCTCGTTACCAGCCTCGTTACCAGCTCATCAATTTCTATTAAGAGGCATCAAAGCAAGAACGATCGGCTTTCAAATGTTTACAATGACTCCAGTTAACTTTCAAGAAGTAAAATTGCTCATTATACTTGTCTTTATTTTCCTCTTTTCAGATATCCTATTTCAAATTAAGTTGCTGCATGATATAATGTAAAATAAAATTAAAAAATTTACTTGTGGTGGTTGTGGTAGCATATTTTTGTACCAAGTTTAAAGGCTACCATGGTTATGTCGCACTGTCGTATTTAGTAGTTACTTTCAAAGTCAAAGTCAAAAATATCCACGATATTTGTGTGGCCGACCTATCTACTGCGGCCGTGTTACGCATCACGGCTATTACCAGCCAACCGAAGCAGCCAGGTTGCTAAGTGCTGGTCTGGTAACCTAAGGATCGGGCAAGGATATTTGTTTTAAGTCTTACGTCAGGTCCGAAATTAAGTCAGACGATGCTAAATAACTTGAGTCACATAAGCTCTTGGCAACCAATTTCACTGCTACTTGAGATTAACCAGGTAAAATTGTCAGAAACCAGTTTTAATGGTTGGCCCCAGAATTTTTAGGTATAAATGTGGAAAACTAACACTGTTCTGCATATTAAAATATTGAGATAACAAATGGGTCTCCGACTTTGAATACTGGTATGATCTAAATTCCAAGGAAATGTTATCATTATTAGTTAGTATGTAATGCACCGTAATAACGCAGTTCGGCTGATGTGTACAACTTCTTAAAGTTCAATTTAATCTTTCGCACCAAAATCTTACATTTTTTGCGCTCGTTGTCGTGCGTCTCAATTAAATAACCAAAAGCCCACATATTTTGTTAATACGCATCGGCTGCTGCCACTAATTTCCAGAAGAAAATATTCCCCTTTAGGTATAGTCCTTCCAAACTCTGCGTTCTTAAACGTACTATAGGAGCGCAGTGTTGACGGTCACTGGAAGGCTTACAAGCTCTTGTGTTAACGGACCCGGTATTGTTTGAAGTAAAATGTTACTAAGTTCCACGGCTTATTGAATACAACTCCGGCGGAGGCATGTTTGAAACTGTCCGAAAAGTGGCTCCTTTTTGTGAGAGATGAATGGCTCCCTGCTTCGATAGCGTTCCTATGCGTCTTTCTTTTCTATTCAAGCCTATCTTGCATGATTCACATTCTGCCCTTGCCTAGGCGGCGTGACCCACGTACACGTTTCCCTCTTCCGTTTAACATTCTCGAATTGTGCTCTCGGGTCAGTGAGGAGGACGGATGGCTGTTGATTTGATAGCCTCGGCAATATGCCCTCTCTCTTATAGAGACATCGTTTCACGAGGTATGAGGATGGAGGATGGGTTGATATGCAGGATTTACAAGACATAAAAACTGTAATGCTTCTATGTTTCATTTTTCGTTTTTATGGTGGTGTGACGATGACGCAAAATAAAGTAATAATCAATGGTATAGTCAAGGAAACCCCTTTCTCAATATCTTCACCTAATGATCAGTTATATAGGATATAGGAAGCAATACGACAATCATGAATGGACTAAGTTCTCGGGGAGAGTGCGCCTTTGATCAGGACACAAATTCTGTAATCAGAAATTATTTGTTTAGAGAAAGGAAGCAGGAAAACGTGCGGCTGGAAAGTTTTTCTCTCTCAGGTGTGAACTTAGGGAAAGCTTACCATGAAAGCAGAGCGAAACAAACATAGAAGAACAAGAAGCATATCCGGCAATGTATTGAATGCTTGGGAAGAGGTGATTAAAACATAGGGAGATGTAAGTAAATGCTGTCATCAGGTAGGGAAAATTTAATTGTTGTGGAATCAAAATCGATTCCTCCAAAATTAAATTGTCTTTTTTGGTATTAAAGTCGATTTTACAAAATTTAAATTCCAAAAAATTCAACTTTATTTTTGCATTACATTTGATCATGATGCTTCATGCATCCACATGCTACTCTTAGGTTAGGACTCTAAGCAGGTAAAGGATACGTTGCTAAGCAATGATGATTGGGAATTCCGGATGGATAAATTCTTTCCGGAAAGTAAAGAGGTATGAAATATTCTCTTGAAAGTATCCCTCTTAGAAGCCTATTCTTTGGAGTAGAAAACAACTCTTCCGCGTGCAGAGTTGTTTTACACTCAATAGTAACGTGAAGTTGGGGTTTAAAACTTGAAATTGGAAGAATTTTCATCGTCTCGCTTAATCAAGTGTTGTTGAAAGTATACATTATCTCGCCGGTCGTTTTATGAATGGGATCAATTGGATGTGTGCAATGCTCTCCCGTTTATGTTTCATAGTGGCTTGAACAGTGAGATTAATATTTTAAATGAAATCTGGGTCTAATCAGTCGCCTATTTGAATAGTATCGGTATTTTTTACAATATTTTAATTTATTCATGTATAAGTTGGGGATATTTTTTTCGTGGAGCAATGATATATAATTATGATCTGAGCAGTAAATATGAACGAGAAAAAGTTTCTCCGGAAAAAGAAGCATTTGCTAGATTGTGGGAATGAATTATAGAAAATCTATGCATGTAATTAGTGAAAGATAGGGAAAACAATTACCACCAAAAGGTGAAAAAGACAGCTGCTAACCCACGTCTTACCACTAACCCACGAGCAGGACTAATATCTATGTAAAAACAAGCTGTGCCTAATTTAACAAGAAGAAAGAGAACAAATGAAAATGTAAGTAATGTAATGCTTGAAGAATGTAACACAGAAGGAAATGCTATGGATACCTCGGCAAGTTCGTACAAACTACATTCATTCACGGGACAGAACAGAAAAGAGTTACGAGGGCTCGCAGAGCCCCTCACTACTTACTTCCATATTAGTTTTATTCCTGTGAATACCTTTGTATTAACTCCCCTGATATATTGATAATATTATTTTTTCAACTTTATCTTTTGAACATTTTTTGTAGACATTATTTTAAATATTTAAGTTTAAGACCCGATATGTTTTATGTAGGATTCCGGTGACATGTTTTATGTAGGTTTCCGGTGGTTAGTTCTTCCTTTTGAGAGTATTCTAAAATATCAGACACCTGAATTATCGCTATCAATACCATGATGTATTCAGTTTGAATAGCGTTGCCTCGTAATATCACAGACTCAGACCAGATTAAAATGGTCACAAACCTTAGTACATATAGTCACTCATCTGATATTATCACAGTATATCATTTAAAGAATCTACCTCACTTTAAAAAAACTGGTGAATCCACCATAGATAAATAGAGTGCAATAAAAAGTCAATGGTATAATCACTGATACATCGAGCTTTTAAATGGTCGCCAGCATTGCTGAAATTGTCCCCCGTTTATCTTTATTTGACTCAATGTAGAGGTAGTGAACATTACCTGTCTGTTCCATTCCTCGCAGGTGTTAAATTTACAGCATTAATATTTAATTTATATTCTAGCTATTGTTTTAATACTACTAGTTTTGGCACAATGTGTAATAGATGCTTATTTTGGTGTCATAGGTTCATTTAACTTTAATATTTTTTAACTATTATGTCTATGCATATTTTGCCATTTGTGAGTCACCAAGAAACTTTCAATCTCATGGCATTAAGGCTCTCAATTCGTCAGTGGATTTTCTCTAATGGTTATATCTTCTGGATGCTACCTCATAATCTAGGACGTGGCCAAGTTGAACAGTAAAGGCTAGGCGCAACGGCGTTGCTTGGTCGGAGCGCGTGGGATGTTGGGCGAGGGGAATCGAAATGTCGGTCGGCTGTGCATGTGAAATGCAGTCACAATTTATGTGAACCCGCCTCTGGCGAGTTTCTGAAACTTTCCATGCGTTCCATTGTGCACCATGTCATGTGGAATATGCCCCAGAGGTTTAGACGTTACGACCTGGCATGAGTCATTCCCTTTATTGGTTTTCCTCCGCACTGAATCGGAAATAAATGCTTCGCTCAGGAGTCACGTTTTCCGCGAAAACTGAAGGCTTGCCTTACGTCAGTAAACAAAATCGCACGTGATCCTTGACACCTTCGAGTATTGGGTCGCCACTTGACTGTATTTGAGCCAATAATCTGCTCATGTCAGTCACTATCACGACATCTGCACTCATTAATATTAATGAGTATCAATTGCCCGCAGCGTTATTCGGATATATAAGATTTTATTCGGAGTTTCGAATAGCCCTCTAAGGAGGATATTGTGAAGAGGGTATTTCTTAACGTGCGTTTTTCTTTCCGGATATAATAATCATCATTACATCACAATGAATGACTCAGCATTCATTTACTCGAGAAAGAGCTGTTTATGGACGAATGAAGTGATATGATCACACTTTTAGCCGTGTTGCTGAAGACCGTATTCCATTTTTTAATTTTTCAAGTTAATACTTCACGTTCGAATTTTTTACCATTAAGGGTTTTCTTACCAATTTGACTGAAATAGTTTTAAGCTAGTTTTAAGACTGCTAGTCCAATCGCTAGGCAACTGAATGAAGACTTGATTCTGTGCAGGAAATGTCAACTCACCCTCATCCTCTTGAAAATCCTCGCAGTGTGCATTTTTTGATACTAAACCGCATATGCAAACGCAGGCAGCGCAAGGAAAGGATATTTACCCTCTTTATCTTGATTATGTTAGTCTCCCTCTGGTGGAGAAATTCGAAGGAGTAAATAGAGATGACAGGCTGGCCAATCAGGTGAGGGATGCGATTCAAGAGAACACTTTGCGTAATTGGGAGATAGGTAAAGTAAAGTTGTGTTAAACCGGAAGGATGGTTTTAGATTTTTGATAGGTGAGAATAGAGCTCACCCCGTACTAAGCCATTGGCGTGTGAAATTCACACATTCAGGGTAGGGGGGCCAGTTCCTTTCCTTTCTCACCTACGATTTTCTGCGAAGTTTTGACACGCAGAAAATCGAATCGCGAGGATTTTAGGTGGGGGTGTCCAGAAAGTCTCTTACCCGGGATCTGAACCCGGAACCCTCCTGTCAGTAGCTCAGCGCTCTACCCACTAGGCCACCACGACCCCGGCTTAATTCCCTAGAACATAATTCGAAACACAAATTATGAACCGAAGAGATCACTAAATTACCGCGGACCCTTCTTAAGACTAGTTGATCTCATGAATTCAGTTATCAAATGAGAAGAAGCAATTAAAAATCTTGTTTATGTGAGGAGAGTCGGTGTCAGAGTTTCGTCGTTCCGATGTTTTCTTTTGATGCACAGTCATTGAAGATGACTGTGCATCAAAAGAAAAATGAATAAATATGGGAAAAGTTGCAGGGTATATGCACTTATGAGACGATGGTGTAAATTACAAGAGTTCCGGAAGAAGCTGACTAAGAAACTTCCTTTATTTGTTGGAAACTTGCGTCGATGAGGGCTAAGGAAGAGAGATTCTTTTCCATGTGGGCTGTATCACGTTGTTTATGTTATTTAGAAATAAGGGCGAATAGAGTCCATCGTGATGCATTGACCCCTAGGATTATCAATTTGCGAGTGAATTGATTTCCGGCCGAAGACGCCGAATGATTCATTTATGATCACCGTTCGTCGCATCGAAACTTAAATATCGCTGGAGGAACACCTCTGCTTAAAATGTGGCTGCGTGTGTCTCTCGGGACACGTCCCATGACAGTAAATTCGTATCCTATTGATTTGTTTCTCTCCCTTGGCCACCCGTCCCAGCGTCTCGGCCCGTCCCCTTTCATCTCGCCGCCACTCCCACGCGCCGTTCGCATTCGATTGCGTATTCCTCGTGGTGGTTTCTGCTGCGCTCCCCTCTATCACACCCCAACCCGCCGCCCACGCGGTCCTTCGGGATGTACCGCGGTCATTGGTTCGCCGAAACTACCTCGACGTTGGTGACAAGTAGCCAATAGGGTTCGTGAAATAAGAACGAGAGATTTACTGGTGAACTTGCTGAAGAAAAATTTCTCTTGTATTCTCCCGTGTCAAGTTGACCTCGACGTTTCGATGCACGAGTCAGGCATATTCCTCAAGGCAGTTGACGTTCACTCAACCCCGTAAAAAAAACACGAGATTTTATTTTCAAATGGGTTCGTGGCTCTCTTGTCAGGAAGGTAATTTGAAAGTGAAGGAAGGAAAATAATTCGTATTTAAGAGAGGGTGAAGTGTGACGGTAAGTCTGAAGAGCTATGGAAGAAAATATGGTCAAGTTAAGGCGTTTTTAGGTGGAACGGAGCTTTTAATTGTTGGATTAATTTGAATGGATGAATTGTAATGATTCAGGTAGATGACCTTGGCTGTTCGTGAAGGGGAGAGTTCTGTGGGAAGACTTGTGTTCATTCTTCGGTCGCCACCGTAGCGAAGTCGAACATTCTTGAGAAATTGATTTGATGTATATACGCATAGTGTGACTCACTCGTGCTGCTCTTCTACGTATAAGTATTATCGTAGCTGTATCGTACAACGTGCCGTAACGACAACCTTTTAATGGCACTTTGGCATTAACATTTAAGTTGCAGTAGGATATAGAATATAGATGTTGGGATGGAAAGTGTCAGATTATAGGGAAAGAAGTATTGAAAAAAATAATTTTGTGGATGCTATGACTGTTTGTAGTTTTCACAACTCGAGTTCGACGTGGTGGAAATCAAAGAGTTATTATAGATGAACATGAATTAGCTAATAAAGAGCCTCAACTCAAAATTAGTCCATCAAATACTCTAAAATTGAATTCGACGTGGCGAAAGCGTTTGCCTTGAAGGTACTGTCAGAAAATGCCAGTAAATTCCGTAGTATTTTATCAGGAAATGTATTTAAAAAATGAGGTGACTGGGGGCATCATTTGAAAGGTTGGTTTGATGGTTTGAAGGGTGGTGTTCGACCATAAAGAACTTGAATTTATGGACTAGATCAGAAGGAAACTATTAACCCGTCGATAATCAAGTGATCTCCAGTAGGTTGGCTTCAAGTTCTAAGTTTTCATGAAATAGTTCACTCCAAGTTGCCGACTTTTCTTGCTGGGCCTCCTCACGGTAACTTTCCGATCAGATTTATTTTTAAAAATTAAAACTCGAAGAACGCACGCTATTTAAATGTCACATCTCCTTTACATGCTAATGGCACGTAGCGCTCCATCGTAGGTGAGGTTTACGTTCTCCGTTGTGACTGCATCGTGTTGCCTACCAGTTCTCATTTCTTCAAGTGCCTGGAGGAAAATTTGTCTTCCACCATATGGTCGGAAAGCATTTCGCTGAAAAAGACC
Source organism: Platycnemis pennipes (assembly GCA_933228895.1). Taxonomy (NCBI): domain Eukaryota; kingdom Metazoa; phylum Arthropoda; class Insecta; order Odonata; family Platycnemididae; genus Platycnemis; species Platycnemis pennipes. The sequence continues at coordinate 61,105,098 of OW121854.1, forward strand.
TCGTTGAAGCGTGAAGGGCAAAGTGAAAAAAGTTCCGCTGCCAAAGAGCAGTTCTGTAATGGGTTTTTATCAAGTCAACCTCGCCTACTTCAACTTGTTAAATACACGTGCACCTTTATTTCGATGGACGCGTAACATGCATTTTGCTGTGCGTGCACATTGGTGCTACTCAAGGGTTTTTTAAGCTGCAGCCTGAAACGCAAAGGAAATCATAATTAGAGAGGGGAACCCGAAAAATGTACGCTCATACGCTGTGGTGCTGTTTGCCGGCGTTTGATTTTCTTCACTGAGAATTTCACTCGTGAGCGATTAAAGCCTTAATCTCTCTTCGATTATCATATCGTCATGAAGTCCCTGTAGTGTCATGATTTACCTCCAGAAGGAGCGAGATAGCGTGATCCTGCTCTAGGCGAGGCCCAGTTAAACCTCTTTCAGGCTTCCGAGTCCGAATGGAAGGGAAATATTTAGGTAATTTGGTGGCGTAGAGTCCTAGTGTGACTTCGTTTCAGTCTTCAGCAAGAATACGGCGTTGATATCTAAATTTGCATTATTTCATAGTCTGGAATAGAAACGTCCGTAGGAGAGTGGTGATTAGGACGACGATATTCTAATACGTGGGCTTTTTCCTTTAAGGCTTATTTGAGAGAGAGTGTGATTGATATTTTTGGATTAATCGACATTAAAATGCTGCTCATTGGCTCTATCCGCGACAAATTTGAGTGAAACCCTTATCTTAAGATACGACTAGAGATTATGAGATTTGGGGGGGTAGCAGCAAGCAAATTTTAATCTTTGATACTTTAAATCAAATCTTAGTGTTTGAAAAATGGGATGTGATTAATTTGATGCTTTACATCGTCATTTGATAAGAAAATGAGAAATCAATCAAAAGTGTCCCATTTGATAATGAATCGATTTCTACCTAAGGCTAATGAGAGGTCAAAATGAAAATTAGTCCATGGCTCGTTAATTTGTAGCGGAGTGTCAATCTCATGCCAGAAGTATTATTTTTAAAGGAGTTGATGCAGGGAGCGGAGATAAGCGTAGGCTGAGCCCGTATCACACGATACTAGGTTATGCTCATTGATTTTAATACTCGCGCACACTTTATGCTGGCAGAATGTGTGAATGTTATAATATCTGCAACTGAAGGGAGTAGGGGCTAGCTTACGACCATGCACTACCTTTCAATTAGCATTGATACCCTGGACGTTAAAGCAGTTTAGGGAAGTTGTGTCAGTTTCTAATGTCGGGAAGCACATGCATTGAATTAATTTCTCTATTGGCTGTTTTATATTATTTTACTTATTTTTTCCATTTTTCTTAAACAATGGTAGTCGATATTTTTCTTATGTTTTCTTTTTTTCCGGTACCTTTTTTTAATGAAAGCTTGGTTTACGGGTCTGGTTTATTATGATGTTGGCTTCTGCCGGTAATAATGCTAGTTTCACCTAAACCTATCCTTACTTTCTGTTGCAATAACGTATTATGTAAAAGTGATTTGCCTCTTAGAAAAATATTTATTTATAAGTTTTATGACTAATGTTAAAACCCGACTTCTGAAATTTTTTGCTCATCGCTGTCCATTAGCACATACATTGTGTGAAAGCCGAAAGGGAATTATGGGATGAGTGTTCTTAGTTATCAAAGTGATGAACGCCATATACATAGTTTTGTTTTCTGAAATATCCCATCGTTTCTCTCTGAAATTGAATCCAATAGTTTGTGGCACATAAAGAGGGGTGTAATAGAGATTATCTACCAACGGAAGTCATATACTACATGGCTAGCCCTCTAAGGGACAAAAGTTATTCTCTGAAAAATTTTACTCGCCTAGGATCACACACCAAGTAGAGATCATTAATGTTTCAGCTTGCAATTGTATTCGTGTTCTAAAGTTATGAGTTTTTATCGCAACCGCCGTTCCTGTAAGTAATATATTATGTTTATATCACGTGAGGTTTCTATACGAACTCTATGCTTACATGAATAACTAAATATATTACTAGTTTTATTTGATTTTCGTCACAGTCATGACCATGGTGACTTAGCCGAGATCAGCCCCCTGCAACTTCCCAAAAAAACTGGGCCCCTTAATGTCCGTTTACTTCCAGTACTGGCCGTCGAGCGCTAGTGGTACTCTCGTCCTACTCCTACAAGGGACCTTATGGGAAGGTCTCCTATTTATGTGCCGAGAAACGTATTGAGTATGATTTATGTTTTAATTCCTGCTAGCATCGAAGGAAAACCATAATTGCTGAAGCAAACACATGAATATTTACCGAATTTAGGAATCTTTTTTCCTGTCAGTGCTACTTACCAACATAACTTTACACAAATCAAGTACAATTTCTTTCCATCAAACATGTTAAATACGACCTGGTTCTATTCCACAATTGTAAAATGGTGGAATTTAATAAAGTTCCTCATTCAAAATGCATAAAGCTATAGTATTCCACACCGTGCCGCAAGTGACATTCTCAATTATTTTTCCAATATGAGACCGAAAGGGAAATACCAACCTCATGATACGCATAATCAACTATCGGCAACGTAACTTTGTGATGCACACTAATCGCGATGATAATATTTGCGTGGTAATTATCAACTTCTCTTCGATATCGCTTTCTTAAGTCTAATGTTTTGGAATCTTGACTACCTCTTACAATGATATTGTAACCCGTCAGGCCAGCAACATGAATAAAATAATTAAATAACAAAGTGTATTTCCCCTCGTAACCTCTTTATTACGATTTTGGCTCAGAAAAACCGCATTCAGAGAGCACCTTAAAGTTTCTTTATGGATTTCCTCTTCAGCGCTGAATATTGGGTAGCAGAATTGAATAAATAAATATTAGTAAATCAAGCAGTTGGTGCATTATTTCTCACAAAAATTTACGTCATAGAAAATTTGGACAGTTTTTTCTTCATTGAATATTCTATGTAAGCCTCAGAATTACGTGTTTGCAAATTTCCTCATTCGCATGCTAACATAATAATGGATTGTGAAGGCCATAACATCTTAACAATGTTTTGATCCAGAAAAAAATAAGATTTTTTTGGAGGATATCACTTATAGCAAGTTCAAAAACATTTTCTTTCATATAATGTAAAATTAAAACGTGTTCCGCAGAACGTATGAAACGAAATAAATTTAAATGTTGGTGCAAAAGAGCGCCTTTAGTTTTTAGCTCAACTAATTTACCCACTGGTGCACCGAATTTGCCAGTAACTTTAGAAATTCTGAGCGGAAAACTGCACAACGTGAATACTTAAACATTTGCTTTGAAACATAATTTGCGTGATAAATTATACATTGAACGACTTCAGGGAGCGCTTAGTTAATGATATCAATAAGGTGGTAAAAAGTAAGTTCGTCTATTTTCCGATGACGCAGTAGTGTACAGGGAAATTCTATGCTCAAACGATAAAGAATATTTAAATGATGACCTACAAGCAATAGAAAAATGGTGTGATATATGGGTCATAATTAATTTTTTAAAAATGTGTAGTAATGAATTTTTGAATAAAGAATTGTTCTCCTCCTAGCATATACAAAATAAGTATTAATGAATTGACAAACGAGGAATCCATTAAATATCTTGGAATAAGACTAAAAATGATCTTTCCTGGGGTAAACACATACGTGAAATAATGGGTCAAACGAATAGTAAGCTGGGATTCGTCAAAAGAGTACTGGGTAAATGTGACGATCATGTACGAGAAATCAGCTACATTTCTCTTGTTAAACATCATTTAGAATATGCTGCCAATGTATGGATTTCTACGAAATCGGTCTAAATAATGAACTTGAACGTGTGCAGCGAAGATCGGCAAGATTGTAAAGGGAGGGTACGGTAACCTTATTAGCGTAACCAGTCTATTAAATGAATTAAATTTGGAATCATTGTCAGATCGCAGGTTGAAATTTAGACATAATCTCATAAACAAATTCCAAGACCATATTTTTAGTGATAATGTTAAAAATATTTTGCGAACCCCAACTTACTATGGTAAACTGGACCATAATCACAAAATTAGTGAAATTGATAGCCGAACTGACGGATTAAAAATGTCCTTTATTGGACTATTCATATCCCTATTCATCCTATATAATAGGATGAAACTGGATATATAACGGTGAATATATCCAGTACGAGTGTAGCAATGGAAAGCGTTGGTAGCTGCATGTTGGTATAAGGACTTGAAGCTTACGCAACTAACAGCATGTTTTTGCATATTAGCTTACCTATTTTTATCTTTTTTTAAATAGTGTAGTTTAGAACAGTATATAAATACTAATCCTTTTTTATGCATGATATGTAGTGCATGTTTGGTGAGAATTCACCCCCTGCCATACACCTTTATGTTGGCTTGCAGGGTATTATGTAGATGTAGTAATGATCAATGATGACTTCTTCCACATCTCTTAACCCGTTTCCAGCCACAGCCCTCAGTTTTTCCTTGAGAGATTTCCTCAAGTCTTCTTTGTTTTTATATATTTCTTTGATTTCATGCAGTGTAATCAAGAGACCCAAAAGCTTATCCTGAAGTATATATATATATATATACTTCAGGATAGGCCCTATACTACTATAATATCGAAGAGAAGTTGATAATTACCACGCAAATATTATCATCGCGATTAGTGTGCATCACAAAGTTACGTTGCCGATAGTTGATTATGCGTATCATGAGGTTGGTATTTCCCTTTCGGTCTCATATTGGAAAAATAATTGAGAATGTCACTTGCGGCACAGTGTGGAATACTATAGCTTTATGCATTTTGAATGAGGAACTTTATTAAATTCCACCATTTTACAATTGTGGAATAGAACCAGGTCGTATTTAACATGTTTGATGGAAAGAAATTGTACTTGATTTGTGTAAAGTTATGTTGGTAAGTAGCACTGACAGGAAAAAAGATTCCTAAATTCGGTAAATATTCATGTGTTTGCTTCAGCAATTATGGTTTTCCTTCGATGCTAGCAGGAATTAAAACATAAATCATACTCAATACGTTTCTCGGCACATAAATAGGAGACCTTCCCATAAGGTCCCTTGTAGGAGTAGGACGAGAGTACCACTAGCGCTCGACGGCCAGTACTGGAAGTAAACGGACATTAAGGGGCCAAATATTTTCTATTGACGGCATAGGAAGATGCAGGGGGCTGGCCGAGATTAAAGACGTGGTAAATAATGGGAAATTCCCGCAGGACTGGGTACCTCAGTGAATATAGATGTGAATTAGCTGTCTGCCATTCGTCCATGTAATTGGTTTTGGGGTTCAGCTTTCGAGGATTTTTTTAACGCCTTATAAACTAGGTATTATTCACTCACTTAATAGTCCTCTGGACCAAAATTCCCTCTTCCTGCATTTCTAGCCATTTCGCGTTGGAGGAATTGGAACTCCCCTCTCAGCCCACAGTTAATTTAGGTTCGGGCGGCCGTGGACCAAACTTCGGTTAAATGCGCAATATTCTGCGGGGTAACTTTGTCCCCGGAGCGTCGCTAAAGTCGTTTTCTGCGGCCATTCCTATCTTAATTTCTCTCTCCTCGCCGTATCCTACCCCCACCCACTCCTCCTTCCCCCTTATCCATCCTACTAATCCTCATTTTAGCATATCTCCTAATCCTCAATTCCTACCCTCCACACCTCCTTTCCTTTCCGTCACCCTCCCAATCCCCCCCCCCCCCCTTCACTTATATCTCTCTAACCCGCCATTTCCCTTGCAATCCCAAGGGTTCGCAACCCCTCCTTCCGAAACCATCCTCCCCTACCCCCGCACATGCCTTCCTTTCGGCGCGAACACCCCTTTCACTAGCCCCCACCCACTCCGCACTGTATTCCCCATTTGACTCTTTTTATCTCATCTTCCCGCCCATCTGACTCCCTTCCCGCCTCTCGCAGGGAAGCGTCGTCCGCCATCTTCTTCTCGCTCTCTCTCTACCCCCTTTCCCCAGCTGGATCCCTAAGCTCGCCTCTCTCCTCCCCCTACTGCCTTTCTCCCTTAAAACTCCTCCTCCTTCCCCGCATCCCCCTTGGCTCCCGCCATACCCTCACAAAGTCCTTTTTCCATCCTTCCTGCTCGGAGAATTTTCATCCCAACGCTTCAGCCTGACGCTGATAATTAGCCCTTTTAATTAAGAGCGCCGGAGATGAGGAGAGGGCGTGGAAGAGGGGGATGGGGGGAGAGACGGAGAAGGGTTTTGCGTGCCTCGGGGGGGTGGGGGGAATGGGTGTCGGAAGGGAGGGGTAAGGGTTTTTAAGGGTATCGTGAAGGGGTGGGACGTTTGGGAGGAGGGGATGGCGCCTTCAGTTGCCGCCCTCCCAACTCGGGGGGTACTACTCTCACCCCGTATCCTGAACGCATAAGCGCTATCCCTCCACTATATCCCCCCCCCCCCCCAGCTTCCTAGTTTAAAATCTCGCCGTCTTTGCCCAAGGGACGGAGCGGATGATGGAGTTCGGAGATAGAGGGTCGGGACTGAGGCCCTAAAGGGTTGGACGGGGAAAAGTGTTGGCGTGGTTGTCATAGAGTTAGTTTGGCGTTTGTGTGGAGGTGGGGGATGGGAGCGCGCTTCCGAAAGTAATTATGTACCGAAAATGCAAGGAATCAGTTAAAAAAGATAGCTGGTCCATATGGGGAAAGGCTGGCAACAGCTAGTGAGAAAAGGGAGACTAACTATCAGGGCAAAACTGATTCCAATTATCACCTTCAAGAATTTTTTAATTGTAGCAAGTCTTATATGGCTGATGACGATGATAATTGCGGTGAAAACTCTGTATATACGGTGTGAACGATATTTTGTCAATAAAAGGAAGTGCACTTGGGAAATGCGCCCGAATGCGCGAGAATTGCATGAGATTGCGCGAAAAAATGTTCTTGGCCTAATTAAGTTTGATTTACGCTGGAGATTGTTGCGTTATGAACGTAGCAAAGGATAATCGTGCCGTCATTGTTTTTATCATACATAAGGACCTTCGTAACCGCAGATAATTTTGGCCATTACTGAATTTTAATGAATAACCCTTACCCTTGAAGGCTGTAGTGCTCATGATTCCATCGACAGATAGGTATTTGAGAAAAATATCAGTAATGAAAATAAAGAATCTTGGTAGGTAACTCTAGGTAATTTCTATTGTGATTATTCTTAATTATCTAACGCATTCATGACCTCCTGTTTTAGGAGCTCTACCGATCTATTGGTGATCTCTCGGTTGTAATATGTAGTCATTGGAGTGGTAGTATTTGAATTAGTTTTTAAAGTGCTCTAATTTCTAATCCAACGTAGCCCCGTTTAGTCTAAATTAATCGCACGCCAAATTCTAAGACAAACACAACACCGTGATATAGTGAGAACCGGCCTTTGACCGTTGTCATCAGGCTGGCGCATTACCGACATGATCGTTGGAACTGATGTAATTAATTGCATAAACTCATCCAAATTTTATCATACTGGTAATCGCTGACAAATTTGCGGAGCGGGTTTCACAAATCTCTGGTTTGTTAATCCTATGTGTTTGTTAGTTTTAACCATCATATAACATCATATAATGAACAACGAATTCGCTCGTAGTAAGAAATATTCGTATCGCCGGTTAGGAAGTCGAGCTCTTTTCTATCAACCGCTCTCATCTACAATTAGGCCGGTTTGAGTACGAAACGTTTACCAATAAATGATGTTCTTCGCTCATTACGATTGAGTAAGCCTCCCGCAAAGTTACTTGACATGTTGGCTAATTTTTTAGCAGCAGTCATTCATGGGTCTAGGAAACCTGCCTTTTCTCGAAGGTTTTTTTGGTGGACTTGATTTAATTGGGTTGAAGTTAAGGGAACGGATTTCATCCTCTTGACCTATTTCACCTGATTAATAGGCATTGAATAGAAACATGGGCGCACACTAAGGCATAGGCCTTGTTCCATTATGGTAGAGCATAACGACCTTCGTTACCACATATAATTTTGGCCATTGGGAATTTTAATTTATAACCCTTACTCTTGAAGGACGTGAAAGAGAAGAATTACGTATATGTGAAGGGAGTGGCTGATTGGAGAATTGAGTGGAGAGCTGCGTCAAACGAATCTCAGGATTTTTGACTGATTATGACCCTTGTAGTCAACTCCCAATGAAATGATATTAGTAGCATCGTGGGCATTGGGTTTGGTGAGCACTAATGAAATTTAATATACTATGATCTAATAAATAGTTTGTTCAAATATTTACGAATTCACTCAATGGTATCACAGCAGGATACTCTGTAGATGACTTGCGATGCCTAGGCAGCAGAAATTGCTAATTATGATAGCATTGAGAGGTCCTGTGAGATGTTCTTCCCGATAGAGAAATAGACGATAATACAACTACATCTGTATAAATATGAAAGCGGTCCTAAAGCCGTGTGGAGGGGACATGTCATTGGCCGCTAAAATAAGGTTCCAATCGAAATTAACTGGTGGACTAAACGAATGACAAATTAAGTTTTTGGAAGTTCGCGTTTTAGTCATGATTTATTCTTTGGAAAAATAATTATCATGTCTTAAGTTATGAAAGTTAATACCTATTAATTTTTCACACCAGTCTGACCTTCTGATGTAATTATAGGGGAAAATTGTATCTGCATTGCCAGGCTAAAGCTCGTACGATTGGAGTATATCTTGTAACTTTTTATCTCGCATGCAACCTCATAAGTTTACTAGTTTTCTAGTCAAATCTTTCCTTTAGTCAAGTCAATTTTTCTATATTCCATCAAGATTTTTTTACCGAACGTGATGCTCGTCTCTGTATCTGTTTTATTTAGTTGGATAGAAGGGAGTGTGAAGTGGAAGTAGGAATAAGGGAAGGAAGATAATAGTGACCGAGTCCGAGAATGAGAGACGAGTGAGTGGAGCTGGCGATGTTGAGAATATGCGAATTATTTTTCAGCCAGGGACTCGAGGCTGATCGAGTAATATCAAGTAAATGAATAAGGTTATATATTAAGAGGAAAAATCTAATAATTGCGCTTTGCGAAGAGGTGGATTGGAAGGTTAAAAAATGGAGAAAAAAAAGAATGTTAAAAAATATTCCAAGGAATTTCGTTTCGCTGACTGCTACGAGCGTCTTGTCAAAAAGAGGGTGAGTTTAGATGGCAACTTCTGAGAATGGTTGCTGAAATTAACTGGGCGTGGAGAAGGACTGACATAGTAATGGCGTAGTCTGCGGTTGTTAAGGATAGGAATTGAAGAATTTGAGGTGGTAGAAAATTTGAATGGAGGAGGCATGGGAAGGCAACGGGATGTTAAATAGAATGACAAATAAGAGATGGCGAGGATAGCGTGATGAAAGGAGGAATGGTAATGAAATTTTGAAACCCTGGGGGTTTGCCTAAGAAATGAATAGCGTAAGAGGAACTGTATTGTGGGAGGAGGACTGGTGACTAGTGATCACCCTAGGATTTTGGGAAAAAATGGACGGTGAGGCTACGGAAGGAATTGCCAATAGTGGTAGAGTGTTATGGAGTTAACTAGCCTCCGACAGACTGGGCGAAAAGAAATCTGGAAAGAAGCAGACTGAGGGCCGGTGATGGCTAAAATCGCTCCTACCTTGATGGGTTGGAGGAAAAAATATTGGCGCACGGAAACCCTTGCAGAGACCCTGAAGTGGATAGGAGGCGTGACGCTTCTCCGGATTTCTTGAGGGTCGGGTAGGATGGATTTTATAGAGGGCGTGGGAGGGGGAGATATCGGAGCAGGAGGGAGGTAGGGATTGTGATGAATTGGTTCCTCAAAGAGTTCGTGCCCAAGGTGCTCCCCTTCTCTCTCTCTTTCTCTCCCGGGGTGTATATTGGAAAGTGCTGTTAACTCTTTTCGGATGGGATCTTGAAGGTTTGCGAGCGACCGACGATGATGATGAGAAGGGGAGTGGAACGTGGGAGGCCCCACTCCTTCAGAAAGGGGGTGAGCTCCATAAGGAGATGTTTAAGGAGCCGGGAGGGGGTCGGCGGAGTAGAAAGGGGGCGTGGCGGAGCTCCGCGGCTCTCGGGGAAGAAGAAGACTCCGAAAAGGTTTGGCCCCGAAATGACGAGGGAATTGATGAGAAATTGGAAAGTGCGGGCCGCGCTCAAAAAGGCTCGGGTGAAGGCGGCGGAGGCGAGGGAGGGAATATTATGCAAGGCACGGGAAGGGGCCGGAGCGATCGAGGATATCTGAGGGTTAACGGAAAAGGGTTCGCGGGGGAGTAAAAGGGGCCGCCGAAGGGTTTTTACCCCCCTCCTCCTCCGCCGATCCCGAACCCTTGAGCGGCGAACGGTTGAGCGCCGCCGAGGCGTGGAGGGCTTAAAGAAGATTGCGTTCGCTCTGTCACGAGCGCGGCCTTCGAACCCCGATTGCGCGCGGAGTACCGCTGAATAATTTATGCCCCCCCCCCCCCCCCACAGATTCAGTTACGCCCCCCTGCCCCCACTCCCGTCGCCGCCTAGTCGTCGTCTTTCTCCCGAGGGCGTTCCTTCTTTTGTGACTTCTTAGCCGGAGTCAACGGCTCGTGACAAACCGACTTCTCGCACTCCGTAGGATGCTGCGGGCCTTGTTACCCCAACCTGCTGTTTTTTTCACTTTACTCCCGAGAGCTGTGCAGTACTGAGACGTATCGACTACGATAAGCGATATTCAGGTTACGTGCTTTTGCAGTTCGAAAGCGCGAAGGTGGGTTTACGCTCCTCTGCCAACTGCTTAGCTATACTTGTGAATGTGATAAGGATTTATATTCCGTGATAAACACAAGTACGCATATTCGATACAGTTTAGATCAGTTATCGCTGTTGACGCAATTCTTGGAAGCAGTTTATGCGGCCTCAAACGGATTTGTCGTTTCTTGGAGCGCTCTCAATGATCAGCAGTAGAGATACATCGGCACGGAGTATACTTATGAATAATTAATGTTTCGTTAGAATGCGATGTGTCCTTCTACGATGCCGTGGGACATGTGATCACGTGCGATATTGTGACATAAAATTTGAAGTGATCCATTAACCTAACTAAGCCAATTAATGGATATTATTTGGAAATAATAATCTTATTTTTGATATATTTCTAAAGCTCTTGATGTAGCAATGTGATATTTAAACTTCCGCTGATGCATGGCCTTACTACCTTCGGTCATTTCCGTTATCTCTCATGCTACGATTCATGGAATCCATTTTTGGCTTTATTTTAGTATTTTCGACGGTCCAAATGGCTGAATGCATTATCCTTCACGTTTTTCCGCAGCGAATGTGTTATTGTAAGTTTCATACAGAACAGGATAAGAGACAGCATAATGAGTGGGGTTGTGTGTAGAATGAAATCCTTCCTTAGATGTGTGGAACCCTTCGGCAAAAAAGTAGAGTTTTTACTTCTAGGTACCTAATTCACACTTAAGGACACACTGCACGTACGGAACCGAAGCGTACGGAATGGTAGACGTGACTGCATCGTACTTCTTTGGAATCTCATTTCCTTCGGTTCAGAATCCTTCTTGTATAATGCCTCTTGGATGTGCTATTTTATATTCTATATCCTTATCCCTAATGAGAACGTTGATGTTTCATTTCTGTCATCTCCTACAATAGAGTAGAGATGTTTGTGTGTTTCTAAATAAATCTAAAACTGTCTTCTCCAAATGTCTGAATATTTTTCGAATAATGTTGATGTATTTCATTTTATTTTTCTCCCAGGACTCGCTAATAAACTGCTATTGGCAGAACTTTGGAGCATTTTGAATGTCAGTTCATCAGTAGGGACTCGAGGCAAACAATCTCCGTGGGTAGAGTAGCATTTACCAAGAGAACTGATTTAAGCAACTGATGGAAAAGTCTTGAAATAACTCCAGTCGGAGGATAAGTTCAAGTACCCATGTCGGTAGCTGTAAACCGTGCGATTTTGTCCTGAAATATTTTATTACCCACATCGATAATAGCTTTAGCTCCGTGGAAGCGTACAGTACGAACGAATATGAATGGTTTAAGCTCATGAATCATGTCATAGTAGAGCTAGTAAAGGTTTTACACGGATTTTGTATTGAAATCAAAGAATTTGATTTGAAATCAAGCTACGCCACTTAACATTTTTAAACATTTAAAGTAAGGAATGCCTTCACAAATTAACCCAGGCATAGATAAACTTCAATTGGGAATCTGTGCTACAAGATATCTCATTGCTTTTGCTGCAGTCATGAGCGATTCCCCTTGAAATTTTTATTATCGAAATGAGGTTACGGGATATATTTTACGAAGCAAAAAAATGATTCTTAATCAGCGCATTATTTCAGGATTTGTATTATCTTGTCTCTCAAGTGCCCTCTTCTCTCGGCCCGGCCTTTATTTGCCAGACTGCTGGGTTTTCAGTTGATCCAGTTTTCCACTTAATATTATTATGAAAGAAAAATTTCAAAATTCAATTACGGGAACAAATTCGACGGAATGTGTTATTTTTTTACTCATCAACTTAATTTCGCTTTTAACGATCCTCCTTTTCGAACGAAAAATAAAGACTTCTGAAAAACCGCTTCTAATTAATCAGTTAGCCCATTCCCTTCACCTCACTCCCTTTTCTCCCTCTCCTGTATCGCACTGAGTATCGCTCCATGCATTTCTCGATTCGAGGTATCGGTGAAAAATGCAATTTGCTAATACTAGCGAACGTTCTGGTATTACTTGAGCCAGTTTCATGACCGCCCTTACCCAAAACTAACTTGGTGATGGATAAATTGTCTACCACTGAAAGCCTATTGTAATTTAATCCGTTCGTTTATCAGGGCTTTTATGGTGAAGATTTTGTATTTTGTGAGGACGGGTCTGCGTACGATGTGTAGTGTATGTGATTAGCTAAGGCAGACGTGTAGGCATTATGACGGTGTTTATTTCTCGTCTGTTGTGGTAAAAATAGCGCTACGTTAATCTTGAAGTGAATTACTTCATGACGAGAGATGATCAAGTATTTGGCATGGTAGGGAAAGCTATTGACGGAATTTAAGAGACAAGGTAGAACAGGTTTGATACGGGAAGTGCTATATGCCGGTATTTAGAAGAGATATTAATTATTTGAGGAAGGAGAATGAAAATAAAGACTGGTTTACATGTTACGCAGAGAGGTAGAACGTAGGCTGAACCGAAGCGGCATACATTTATTGACTGTTGTTTGAAATGTTTTATTCCAAATTGATTGTAAGTGCTACTCAAGTTTCTTGTCTCAACTGCAGTGCCTTTGTCTTGAGTGGTTTTAAATCTTCAGCATTCAGATTTTTCATTGCACAGCGGACTCGCCAAGTGCCAGCCGATACGTTTCAGTCATTCGAAGAAAGAATTCAAGGCTTCATTTATGTATATTTAAGCAAGATGCTGGTAGCAATGATTTTAGGATAACAAAACAATTTCCGATGTAAGATACGGAAACAACTGGGGTGGAATACCAGTTGCTTTATCCAAGAAGGTTCAAAAATACAATGGTGCACATCGGAAGCATTTCTGAAGATCCGACGGAGTGCACATAGTTAGTACGGACATAGATATCTTTTGGTCCCGTAGAAGGGAAGGGGGTAATCGACTAACATAATGAAAAACGAGTGACTGAGACGGGCGTCATATCTCTCACGCGTGGCACCTGACTTTATTTTTTTCTTCTTACTCGAGTCGCGCAACTCATTCTCCATTGTTCTCGAGATTCACTATTCTTTTTATGGCCTCCCCTTCTTTTGCTTCAGATCAACTTTTATTTTTATCGGCGAGTTTTTAGGGGCCGCGCGCGTTGTTGTCGCCGCGCCAAGTCTTCTGCTGCGATATCTTTCCGCCGAGGTCCCCGAACTAACGCTCCAGTGCTCTTTCCACTACCTCCAACAGAAACCGCCCGACTTGACAATCCCCTACCGAAACGAATCCATCGCCCGGCCAACCCCACGCTTCCAACTCCCTCGAAAAAGCCGAGGCTCACCCTGCACTCCAATCTAACAGGCGAAAACCATTGTCGCAAATGCGTCTTCTTCGCCGATTTTGCGGGAGACGTCGGGATTTGTGTGAGGAGAAGGGGTGGCTGGTGTGCAGCGGTAGAAAGAGCCTAGCGCCCGTCGTAGCGTCTTTTTTTTTCGTGGATCGCGTTTAGTCGTTTTTTTTGGCATGTTCGCGTGTGTCTGTCGTGTGCCCTCTTTGTCGTCTTTTGTTTTTCGCCCTCCCTCCGTCGCGTGTCACCTTTTTAGCGGGTGCAGCGCCGCCCCTCCCATATTTTTCACCCCTCTCTTGTTTCATCCCGGGCGGGCGTCACGAGCGGCTCACAAGAAACGAGTGCTGTTTTTTCGGTGGCATTGTCATCTCCTCCTCTCTCGGGTTGTCATGTGAATCTACCATATATTTTTTTTTCATCCTTCTCGTTCCCGAGGTGAAGAGCTGAGTTAGCTCTCGTGGTTCTTGTGTCGTGATGTGCCCATATATATTTTTTTTGACGGTGTGTTGAAGTTTTCATCCGTTGTCAAGGTGTCTTTTGATATGTTTTTCTTTTTCCTCCCATTTCTCTCCCCGTGATTTTTTTTCTTCAGGCCAATGTGTGTGCTCCCTCGTTGATTTGAAAACGCCGTCCCCGAAGGGACGTTAATTATTGTGCACGAGTTGGGGAGTGCACGTGAATATTCGCTCGGGAGTTTTATTTTCAGCACGTTTTTATTTTTTTAACCATTTGGCACCGCTTTGCCGTTCAAAAGAATCCCTCGTTTATCCAGGGACGAATTTCGTGTCGCGCGTGTGGAATGGGAATATTTTTTATTTGCAGTTCGGCGTTTCCTCATGCTTCGAGGTGACTTCCTCCCGACACTTCAGAACCGACTCAGCGTGGCACACACGCGATTTGTTCCACCTCCGGTCAATTATCGGGGCGATTCAGGTCAAACGGGATTCCTTTAACGAGGAAACTTGGCGTAGCATGCACTTTTTTTGTTCTCTCTACGTTGGGTGCTTGTGCAATCCACGGATCAATCCGCGTGTTCACGGCGGTGATGCTGTCGGTCAAAAATCTTTAATACAGCAGGTGAGGGGTTGTAAATATCCCGCTCCTGACCGGTAAAAAATCAGCCAAATGATGGGAGTTGATATTTTCACTTAGAGATACCTACTTAAAAAAAAACCTTTTATTAGGTAGTTTTTTCTGGTCAGTTTCCTCGATTCTGTGAAACTACTTAATTATAAGTATTAATTTGTAAATGACCAAAGGCCGCATAGGTCAGCGAGGGAAAATTCTAAATCTCCTTATATTATTTGATCGCATTTATGTGTGAATCCCTGTAGTTCTTTAATGAGTGAGAAGCTTTACACATTTATTTTAATATAAGTTTTACTAGTAATTGTTCATCCTGCGTCTATCTTGAATAAAGTAACATTGAAGGTGATCGATAATGCATTTTTCCTGTCGTGGCGAATTTTTTTCCCTATAATTTTCCTCAGCAAATGTCTTATATCATTTGCTGCCATTTGTATCGCACGCAGCAAGGGGAATCACACCTTTTCGTCGTGACCGATTATTCGTACGCTTTTGAACACTTGGAGGGTAACTCTGCGGACAGTGCTGTTGTATTTTCGATATTGTTTTAACTTGCAGTAACACGCGAAGTCCACCAGAAATTATTCCATCCATGGATATTTTTCCTTGAGGCACGCATCCAAGCGATACCGGCTGGAATCTGTGTCAGGCATAACCCTCGGTAATCGGATGTCATTTATGTTGTAATGGATAGCACACAGGGCAGTCTTCGCCAGCGGTGCGTAATCCTTGCGGCAAGCGATGAAAAAAAGAATATCGCGGTGCAGAGCGGTTTACGAGCGTTTATTCCTTGGAGAGCGGGAATGGTATTGCGTTTGCCACGTCGACGGCGTTTCTTCATTATCCTTCCGAGGCATTTCTTCCTTAACGACCTCGCCAAACTCCTCTGCGTGCATTCCCCGCCTATCTCCTTCCGCATCCCGCACTTCGTACCTTCAACCCTTCCGCTCTCAACCGCCATGCTCTCCGAGCTCGCCTCCCCCCTTTAACACCACTCACTCCTCAGCCCTTACGCTTAGCTGACCTCCTAAGGGGTGGCGCACGGTTTGGTTGGAAGGAGTTGCCGGCGGATGGGTCCATCTCATCAGCATTTCATCTTCATTCCTCTCTTTCTCTGTCTCCCATTCTCTCTTTCTCTCTTCCCATCCATGCCTTCGGTTCTCTCGCTGGGTGCGATGCGCCAACCGCCTCCGCTGGTCTCCGCGGCCCCTTCTCTAAGCTCTCGTCCCCCGCAACGACCCAACCCCTTGCTGGCCTCTGCTGCTACTATATACCCTCATCTCTTCCTACTCTCTCTCTCTCTCATTTACTCCGCTCCCTGACAAGAAGATGATAAGTTTTTATGCTTCCAAGGTTTTTCTTAATGTTGCCAAAGCTCTCATTTTCTAGTAATTTCTGGTGCAGACATTAGCCTAAATTTCGGAGGATATTATGGTGAGGAAAGATTCTTGATGTACTCAACGGAAACCACTTGGTGTTTACGTGTGGAATAGCTGTACATAGCATCTTGCCTCACCTTGCATACTATCATCAAATAGCTCTGTAGTACCCTATTTTAGTAACTGTGGACAAAATACCCCCAATTTTATATTCCACATTGATGTTCGTGTTATTGTTTTGCTCCCTTACATTTTCCCCCCTGTGAGATTCAATTTCTTTTATACGGTATGAATATATATCCCTATACAATGAGTTGTAAATTGTTATTGGGTTGCTTTTCCTCAAATTGGTTATATCTTAGGGTACTATTTTTCATCTATCTATTACAATTCTGTAAGCACATCAAATAATGTCTGTTATTGGCGTCCTCAGGGGCGTCGTAAGCCAAAAGAAATTAATCTACTGGTACAAGTATTGACATAACATGCTTTTTGATCAGTGATCACTTTAATACTGCTAATGCTTGGATTGCTCG
Source organism: Platycnemis pennipes (assembly GCA_933228895.1). Classification (NCBI taxonomy): domain Eukaryota; kingdom Metazoa; phylum Arthropoda; class Insecta; order Odonata; family Platycnemididae; genus Platycnemis; species Platycnemis pennipes. Next base: position 61,122,051 of record OW121854.1, read on the forward strand.
GTCAGTATGGTAGTATGCTTTTGCTCTAGCTTTCCAGGGTTAAGGTTTCTCCCCGGGCGAAATATAGACAACGTATGTGTAACTATCCGTTTGTACTAAGTGTTTGTATAGCTTGTAAGTGGCATTATCATATTATGTACACAATAAAATAAAAGTGTATCGGTTGCTTCGTTACATTTTCTTCCTCCTGCCCTGCAAGAGCGGCTTGCTGGTAGTATAGGTCAAATTATTTATGCAGAGGTAGTATTGTGGTAAAAGTACTTACCGTTGCCTGAGGATTGGTCGCGTCAGGCTGGTTTACCAGCTGTGAATTGCATCATCGTGTAGAAATGAGGACAATAATGAGTGCCGTCAGCCGAACGTATTCTAGGTTTTATAATATTTTTAGTTTGTTTGTGAGCTGGTTACCCCGTGATGATGTAACGATATTTTGTGCCACTAAAACAGGGCTTCTGCGAGACTTAGTGTGTTCCATTGTTTAGTCATGCATTGGAACGATTAAATCAAGTGCAGTTCCGCATATGTTCATACGCCTCTGCTAGAAGGCACCATGACCTATAGTTAAAAGAATAATCGAGATGATGTTATAAATTTTGTTTTGAAGTGAGATTTATTGTCTTTTATGAGGAAGAAAAGGTTTCCGCCCTGATGACCGATGACCTCTGTGCTTCCGCGCTAGATAACCTCTTCTGCAATCCTCAGCCGTCTTCTTCTCATGACTCACCCCTTGGTATTGTTCGACCGCCCATTATTTTCGTTTGTGGCGTTGTTGAGTCGCCAATGACGTTCACCGCCTCGTCAACACATTCCATCTTTCAAGAATTTTCCACAGATTTCTCTGCCTACTACTCATGCCTTCGAGGCATGTCGGAGCACACAGGGAAATATGCTGGTCATCACCGATGCCCGTCCTGTCCTCGGAGGTTTGATTACAGTGTAAATACAAATGAAAACGAGAAGTGGTGGGATTGATAATTGCTTTTTAAAACAGGAAAGGCTTCTGCATCTAGGTGCTTCCTCGTCTTTTCTTTTTTATTATCGTTTTTAGAAATTCCAGCCATGCGTAGGTGAAGATCATGCTTTGATAACTCCTCTTATTAAACGTGGATTTCACGCATCCGCTCACTAATGAGGCGAGTGTGGAATATTGTATAATGATTAGTTATCTACTGATGGAAGAGACTCATTGAGGTAGTAATACTTCCACATACGAAAGGAGAAAAAGACAATAATTTGTGAAGATTGAAATAAAGCTTGGCTTAGCCATTATTTCCATGCACTTCTCTATCGATGAATATTTTCATAACACCACCTCATTTCGAGAAGAGCCCAGTAACCCTGTTCTGTTTAATTTTGAGAATTTTGACGTCTTATTTTTTCGTATGCTTTTCTTAGCTTTAGTTAGGTTTTGGTTCTAGGAATAAACTTATATTTAGTAACTATCTATTTACCTGCACCACACATGAGGGGATATATATTCCTTGACGCTTATTATTCCACGCCGTGTTCCCTACTGCAAGGGAAAGCCTCGTGTGAGTTTTATGGAACAAGTAATGAAGGATGTAAGAGAGGAATTGCAGAAATGTGAATAGATTTGCCATTGGAGAATCGAGTGAAGAGCTGCGTTAAACTAATCTTAGGGTTATTGGCTGGTGATGATTATGTATTACCTACATCCGTATTTCCATCTAAAATATCTATTCTTTCCCACCATCGCTTCAACCTGCAGGACCGTTGAAGGTGGGACCGTTCCTTTTTCATCGCGGTTTTCCACGTCCCATTGCAACTTTTTATGCTCTTCATTTTCTTCTGCCTCATAATTTCTCCTGTTACATCCTTTGATTATCGGCCTTGTCGACCCCGTAATGGGTTTCCGTCTTCCTATACCTCCTATTTTCCCATTTCTTTGCCATAACGATTTATTAAAACTTCAAATCCACCCTCATTTTCTTCCCACAATTTACATTATTTCGGAGCCTTCAAAGCCGTGTTGAGACCTTTTAAAAACCAGCGAGTGAATGCAATGTCATCTACAAATGAGTGAGTGTTGCTCTGATCTTCATTAACACCACTATTCAGTTATAGTGATGACTATCGCATTAGAAGGCATTTATGTGAACATACTCCGTGATGTCATTAATGTTTGGTCATATTCTCATTTTCCGTTTCTGATATTTACTCGAAAGCGTGAGTATCGGCCGAAGTCCACGTATGTCTTCTCGCATGCCGGCGAGACGCGATCTCCAAATGGCACGTCCGATGTTGAGGTCACCGCATTAATTCTTGTTTCGAATTGATTCTTCCCTTTTTAACCTTTTTAAATCACATTATATCCGCCCCGTTTGAACACCATTGATCTTTTTTCGATTCGCAGTTGTTTGCGCAAACCACCGGCTATTCTTCCTTTCCGCGCCCTCGCCCTTTGCCTCCGATGAGATAAATCCTCTCTTGTAAGGGTTCGCCGTAAATGCACCACGCGTGCCTAGTTGGACGACTACTGGTGACTGTTTCCCCACCTTTCGTCCCCCGTCGCTGGGGCGATTTCTTCGTGTGAGAGAGAGAGGGGGGGGGGGTGTAGTACTCCGCGGGAGGGTGGCGAGGCATCGGGGGAATGGAGAATGCGGTGAAAGCTTACAAGGGCCCTAAAAGGGATTAAAATGGCCCATGAGGCCGGGGGCGTAGCAGCTTGGTCGCTTTGAGTGTATTCTTGCGTTCCACCCTCTTCACGCACCGTGTTTGTTTTTCTAGGAAAAGCTTCCAAGGGCACTGGCTTTTAATATTAATGCGATAGCAAATACATGTAAAATGAAAAAGATGCGCCCACCTCAGATTCTGCGATCACAGCGTTTTCTTTCTCGGTAGTTGGGAACAAACGCGAGATTCGAACCTACTGATGTCATCGCCTTCGGTATCTCTATCGTGGTATCGTGCCTCTCCTTGAATTCGATGAAGAATTTGGATTCCGGGGCGAGCCCCTTATTTTCCGTCGTGGAATTAGTTTGCGTGTGCATTAAATAGTATTTCTGACACGTTTCCTTTTCCAAAATTTGTCACCCGTTTAGTTTTTTTCATGTAAACTTGTACAGTTTTGTCGACTTTCATACGCTTACAGGTGATATTTGTAATTTCAGAAATGTATTGCTCGTCATGCATCCTAATGAGAGCACCATGTAGTTTTCTAGATTTTGGTCCTAAAAAGCATAATGCCATAGAGTAGTGGCGACATAAACTACTCTCACTTTGCTATTGCCATAATCATTACACTAACTTTTAGTATGGGTTGTCCTCACCAAAGGAAGAAAAAGAATAATGCTTCATTGATCAGTGTGTTTATGTATGAACATGGCATTGAACGTATTATTTTTTTAATATCAAGAGTTTGTTTGCATGTTAGAATACTGCGTTCTGCGATATAATTATTCTGGATGGAAAAGGCACAGACGATTGCCCAACGATCGTGACGCAATTGTTTCAGGTATTAGCAAATATTATTATACATATTTCTGAATAGTCATTAATTTGTTGAAATAGCATCTCAAAGTGTATTCATCACTGGATGTGCAATGTCAGTGGCCATTGAATCTCAGATATCTTCGCTACTTCCAAATAACCAAAGAAGAATTTGTTAGAAGAGTAGTATATTTACGGAGAAGAAGAGTATATTTGCGGAATCAAGAGACAAATTCTGTGCATTCAGCTATGTGTTCCATATGCCATCTATTCTCTGGCATTTGAGTGACTGTGAGAAGTAGATATACGATATTTGAAATAGGGTGTTGCTATGGAGTGTAAGGGCGGGAAAAAGAGATTCTAGTCTGAGAGCGATAGTGGCGCCGCGGAAGGCGAACTACAAGCCGATCGACTCGTACCGCGAAATCATGCCTAATTCAAAGTTTTTCTGGAATTTTTGCTACCCTTCGCGGGTTTTAGATTGGATGCGTTTTATAAAAATTATTCTTGTGATAATGAGGAATTAAATTAGAATAACATACTGGAAAATATCGTATTCTGGCGTATTTTTCATGTTCATGAACGAGATCACTGTAATCCAGCTGTAAGATGAGGTGAGGCTGTGTGTGTGTTGAATAATTAAGGCTTACAAATTGATTTTTGGAATGCCATTGCGTTTATAGTATTGAAAAAGCCTGGTTTCCCTATAAACGGCAACGTTGCTTTAATTTCCATCACTCCCGTTTAAATTAGTGCGCATTCATATAGAAAAAGTACAGTAATGGATTGGATCTTCATATCGCGCGCTCTCGTTATAGTCATTTTGGCATTGTGAAAACGTGAACCAATCTTTGGAATACGTTCGCATGTTCTATAGCCATATTAAAACGCAATCGCCGAAGTGCATTTAAAGCCAATTCCCCCTTTAAAATTGTATTCCAAGTGGCGCATTTGTCGAACTGCATTTTTACATTCTCACTAAATATATTTTTAAATGCAAATTTTCCTACTGTTTTCTCCTACATTTATTGCAATTGGATCTTCAATGGGACTGAGTTGGGGTGAAATACTCTATTCTCCCGTCCATTAGCGTAATTAATCATGCTCTTTGTAGTGTTTCACCGGAAAATATCCGCATCAAATTCATATTCCTTTTTGCAAGCATGAATATAATTTTCCTTTTCCTGAAAGACATTAAGCGATGTGCTGGTACTTGCAATTTAAAATGCAAATATGATGTATTTAAAAATATAAACTTTAGATCAGGGGTAGGGCAACCCCGTCCTCAATCTCCACAAGTTGTGGATTGGGCATGGAGGTCGGCAAATGTATGCATTCCATATAGTAGAATCTGAAGTAAAAATTGAAGAAAATTCTTGTTTCCAAATGTTGTGGTGAATTTTGCGACTCTTTTTACCACTCTCGTGGGAACCCTTCCAGGAAAGCTCTCTCATCTGTGGTTTTAAGTCTGTAACCGCACTTAAAGGCGCTTAAAATCAGGAGGAAAGATACTAGGATGTCGATGTAAGGGTATGGAGCAAGGGCAGAGAGAAACCCGGCTCGACATTAGGCGCAGCTCTTAACAAAAGGAGCAAGGGGGTCCACGGCTTAGCTTCCTATCCGGTGGGCCGAGTACTGAACTCGAATGTTCTCCGCAAAGCACACTAGTAGAGGCCAGTTTACCAGTTGAAAATATTACTGATATTACTGCCACTGCCGGGATTTGAACGCGGGCCTTCGGGGTTGGAGGCCAGGGCTCTTAAACGACTACACAAACCTTAGTGCCCCCTCTTAAGGTTGCGCACCGATGCTTTAGATGTTTTCTTGTCAGCTCGGGTAGTGCCACCTCGTTAACCGTCATTCTGCTATGGTGAAGGGATAATTACGTCCAATGCTCTTTGGCGCAGTACTCGGCGACGCGCCACGGGTTCGGGTCTCCTCGTCGGATAGCCTCACCCGAGGATAATCCTCGGTGACTGGCGTAGTTCCTCTCACTCGTTGACTGCTTGCCGGAGATCGACTTGAAGAAACTGTGGGAATTGCCTTCGCTCAAGGAGCAGCTTTGAAGTGCAATATCTCCTTCCGCTTTCCTCTCCCAGGCTAATGCCGAGTTGAGAGGATTAAAACTCGCAACCATTACGATAGAACCGGCAATAATCCGGTCTCGGGTCTGATCCCTTGAGGAACGTGGGTCGGAGAGTCTTTCACCAGGACGTATAGCTAGCTAGTGACAGTGACATTCACGTTGTTCTGAAATATTTAAATTACATTGGTATTCTTCCCGATTTCGAAGTGGATCGCTGCCTTGTTGCATATGTCCTCCGGGGCTAAACTAACTATGCCGTCGTTTGAGGAAAAATATATTATTATTACCGTCTAATTGATCATAGTTACCTAAAAAAGATTTGACTATATTTATTGAACTTTATTTATTTCATTTCCCTAATCACCTCAAGGGGTTTGATGGAAGAAGTGACTTTTAGTCTAAATCTCGCCTCAATAAAAAGTTTACCTATTTATGATGATAAATAAACTGTCCAGTATTATGGGCTAGTATTTTGTCTGCTCTTTCCGTATTTTGCTTTGGTTGGAAAGGCCAATGAGTAGTGTAATCGGTTTACAACGGAACGGTTTGAAGTCAAAATGCGAAGTCTAGATGTTGTCGTCAGAGGTCGTTACTACCTACGCATGTGGCCTAGGGATTGAAATTGCCTTAATTCAATACATAATTCAATTTTCTTGTTCTAGGTACAAATAGTTACTAAGTATTAAATTTAAGTAGTTCCTTTTCCGAAAAGTCAGTATCGTTGAAAGTTGTACCGACAATCGGACTGATAACACATCGATAGTACCCCATGATTGTCACAGAAAATAGCCTGCAGCTTGTGGCCAAGGCTATAAAAAGTGGTACATATCTCTACTTAGTCTTATATATTGATTTACACATTCGAAAACTGCTCCAACGTTTTCAGTGCATGCGAATAAATTTAATGATTTCACAGCCTGAACCTGGATACCAAGGCGATGGAATGGAGAAGATCGAGCATGGTTGCACTAAATAGAATGGGACGAAAAAGTATTTTACAGAGAGGTCTCGCACATATCTTCATGAAATTGACTCTATTTAATGGATGATAAACTCTCGGTACCCCTTTTAATATTTAAAGCTCGAAACCTGGATGGGGACATATGGCTTCATCATGTTATGTGGGATAACTATGAGGTTGTGGGCCAAATTCTTCACTACCTTAAGGCATCGTACTCATGAGTAAGATGTAAAATCCGTTTTCTCTTTGGTATGAAGCTCTTACTGGCTCACAATCTCTCGCAGGATCGAATACCATGTGATAAGAGCTGTACTAGGTCTAATGGTCGCTGCAATCTTAAGCGCCTTCGGCGTAATAGATGCTGGGGCGGGGATCCAGGGTTCACTTGGTATCCCCGCCTCCCTGTCCTAAACCTCCCCCCCTCCTCCTCCCCGAATTGGTTCGTCAGCACCTTAAGTAAACTCCGATCCTTTTCACTCCCCTTTTCATCTCTCCCTTATCCCCCGTTCCTTTTCATCGCCTTCATTTAATTTTTTCAATTCCCTCCGTTTTTACCCTCCCCGCGACCTCTCCAACCCTCCGTCAGTTCCCTTTCACCCCCGTATACTTCCAGCCTGCTTCACCACCCCGCCCACACCCCTTGGTGTGCCTGGTCCCGAGCAATCCTCCACTGATCGCTTCTCCATCTCTCTCGCTGCTGCCCCACCCACTCCAGTGTTTCCACTGCCTCGAAAAACCCTTTAATGCCCCCTTTCTTCATGCAGCCCACTCTCAGCTCCTTCCCCGAATCTCTTTCCTTCTTCCTCGTTCTCTTGTCCCGATCCCATCGGCCCCCTTTCCCTCATCCTCCCCCATCCCATCCCCCATCCCACCCGCCCTCCCCGTTTGAAAACCTCACTTTCCGTGCATATATATTCTTCCTCTCCCCCTTGCATTCTCGGCTAATGACGACTTTCCCGCCTTTATACTTGGGGCTGGTTGGAGATATGGAGAAGGGGGTGGGGAGAGGTGAGAGGCAAAGGATTAGGGAAGGAGGCATGGGAAATGGCCGAAGAAGGGGAGGAATATTGGAGGGAGGGAAGTCTTGAGGTACGTTCAAGGGGTAGGGTTGCTCTCTGTTGGGGTAATTTTGTTGCTAGGGAGTGGTAAAATATCCAGGAGTGAAGTGCTGAGAAGTAGGTAAATGGATTGAGGTAAATGTGTTGAACATTAATTATAATAGTTTTTATGGCCCTCTTCATGGAATTGACTCTGCCTTGTTAGAGGCATGACACTCGATCTAGTTTTCCCATTGAATATTGCTTCAGTAGGTAAGAGGACCCCCGTTTCAGGCGGTTGTTCATTGACTGCGGAAAAAGTACCATTCTTTGCCGTATGAGTGCACCACTATTTGAAAAACACATTTAAGGGACAAGCAGCAAGAATTGCCTGCTTAGCAGGCGTTTGCATTTCAGGCTGTGCCGCATTTTGCTGGTGTGGTTTGTGGAACATTTTACACACATGTAGGTGAGGCGCACTTTGCCACCGACCAATTTCTCGCTTTGATATCGCTGCCATCAAACCTCATAAGACGCACTGAAATGGTTTTATTAGCCAAATGACACGTAGGAACACACGTACGCGGTAGATTGGGTTACAAAGATAAAATTAGAGAACGGACAGCATCGCAGACATATGCAAATATTACGTCTTCCCTCACACAATACACGACTTAAATCACATCAAAACACGTCGCTCCAATATAACCTTCATAAAAGAAATTTCCTTAAAATGATAATAGAGTTGCACACCATATGCCTAATTGATTAACATAGTTACCCAGAGTTACCAAGGATAAGATTAGAATAGTGAATTTTTGGCATTTAATGCATGTCTTCGTAAGCCATTAATAAATACAATGCCTGTACGTAGTATAACTTAAATATTTCTTGCGTTTTGCGGTTAAAGGTGACATTTATAGTGTTTATCCCGCATGATAGTCCTAGTTATCCCCTATTAAGTGGTTGACTAAACATAACTGCGTATGCGTAGTGAACTTTTGGTGACAACTCACCACTTTCACACTCTCTAGGTGGCTTGTAGGGAAGTCAGTAGATGTAGATACTCTAAGCATAAAGGCTTACTTAAGAACCTACTTAAGAACTTAAGCGTGCGTCAGAATTTTTAGTAGCGAGGGGATTACCTATGTTAACTCGGTGAAATCAGTCGCATTAGATTGTTAGGACATACATTAATATACCTACCAGCATAGAACATTATTATATTCAATTTTTACTATGTTCTATCAACATAGAGATTGGCAAAAAGCGAGGGACGTCGCTCTTTGTTTCTATTTCACTCTAAATTTCTCCGTGCAGTCATTGCGATTTTCCGGACTTTCTAACTCGTCTACTTTATAAAACCGTAATAACCTATCCTTATCCCTCCATAACCACATTATTCCCAAGAGTATAATGAACGACGGGGGCCTTAGTAGGACTTTGTCGATCTAAACCTGCTTTAACTGGAGGCACATATACAATGATGATAAGGTGTGCCATCTAAAGCGCGAATATGGTGATGACACGAATCTAAATCATGCTCCCAGCTGAAGTTTAAGAAGCGTATTCTTATACGGAGATTTTCAATTCCCATGAATTTTTCTCTATATCCCTGACTGTATAGATCAGTTCCCTCATGAAGAGAAAATTGCCCATACCTATCAATGATGGAGTCTGCTATGAAACGTCACTCTTTCGATGCGACCGGGTGCTTCTTGACTTAGGCACTCAGAGAAAACTTCAAATCCTTCTTTTCTGCCACCTGCTGTCATTTAGAGTAGATAACAGATTTCGAATGCTTCAAATGAAATTTGAGGGTGCAGCAGCAGTGAAGCTTCTCTAAGCTCCTCTATAAGTATTAGTATTCAGGAAACTTGTAAATCATTCTCATGATGTGCCTTATGATAATGTTACGCAATTGCTTAAAATAACTACTTTACTTCATAGGAGAGATGTCAGAGACTTAACATTCTTACATAAGCTCTGTAACAATCGTGTTGACTGCCCTGTTCTTCTTGAGTCTTTATGTTTTCATGCACTAATTGTCAATACACGTAAAATGAACCTCTTCATTGTTAAATGTTGTAGTAGTAATTTCTCTTACTTCATTTCCATTAATAGAATGATGAGACTATATAATGAACTACCAATCAATATTGGGCATCATACTCTGTCATTATCCTCCTTTAAACAGACTTGCAATGTTGCCCTGCTGTTAAATTATGTACCATTAAGTAATTTTCTTCCTTTTCCTCATACTATCCTTTCAGTTTCTCTCTCCAAAGAGACTTATTATATTAGTATTTTATGTAGATTTATTATGAGCCATATTGTTTTTACGCATATTATTTAGATTTCAGTTTTATTGTGCTCTCATCTTATGTATTTACAATGTAATACTTGTTATGTTTGTACGTTATGAAGATTTATTACGAGCCATAATGTTTAATGCATATTATTCAGATAAATGTTCTATTGTGCAGTCATTTTATGCACATTCAATGCAATACTTACTTATGTTGGTAATTTTATGAAGATTTAGGATGATTTATATTGTGTGTATGCATATTATTTTGAGTCAAGTCTTACTCTTGCTGTGTACTAATTTTTGTGTAAATTCAAATGTATTAATTGTTAAAAACGGCATCCAGCCCGTTAATAAATTAATCTGAATAAGTCGAACGCTTTCTTCCCATTTTTCCATACTTTCTACATGTGTGTGAAAAAATCTATGCGTGCATTCATTCAGCAGAAAATTTTTATTATATTGATAAGAAATACGTATTTCTTAGATATTTCCGGGTAGTCTGCGTCTATTACATTGCAAAAATCAATGTAACTTCACTTCTTAATTAGATGTATCACTCGTATTGTTTCCAGATAACCTGTTTACACGAAATTTTTTCATACCAAGTCCTGTTCAGGATCTTTGAGACTAGTGGCGACTTCACATTACTTTCATTTCCTAACTTCCTCCAGCTTTCCAACTTCATTTCCACCCCAATAACATGCGCCTCTTTGTTGGTCCTCCATATCGTCTGTAGTATTTCACTGTGATCCGTCTGGCCGATTCTCAGTGTCACGAACGGACGAGTCTGACCCAGCCGGGAGTTCTTCCTTGCACATCTCGTAAGGATAGGTGAGATGGCGACAGTCTCGATAGCCGCGACTGGAGCGACGGCTCCCCACACCCGCGTTCACCACAAAGCAGGGGCACCACCGCTGGCGACGGGGACTGTAGGCGCGGGCCGTCGGAGCGCGTGTCGCGGGGGCCTTGGACAGGGCGGGGGCGGTGGAGAGCGGAGGGGGGCACTGAACGAGAATCAGGGGCAGCTAAGTGCGGGGGACGGGAGTGGATTGGAGCGATGGTGACGAGGATTGGGATGCTGGCGACGAGGATTGGGGCGGAGGTAATGACTCGGGGGTGGAAGTGTGGGGGCGATGGGAAGGCGGCGGGGGTGTGGATGTGTTCGGGAGAATGGGAAAGGGGTGCGGGGGAGGAAAGGGACTGAAAGAACGTTGAGAGGGCAAAAAAGCGGAGGTATGAGTAGAGGAAGCAAAAATCTGCGGGGAGGGAACGCTGAGAGGTTGGCTGTGGTGGGGGGGTGGGTGGTCGATATGGCGATGGCTCATGGCGGGGTGGTAAAGGGGGCGTAGGCAGGATTTGAGTGCGGGGCGTGGCGACGGGCGAGGAAAGGCTGACGGGGAGAGGATGCGGAATAAAATGCCGCGAAAAATCTCCCTACCGAAAAAAAGTATACGTTACCAAATGCGCTGCTGAAGAACGGGAGTGATGGGGGGGATTTGGGTGGTGGAAAAATAAGAAGGGGGAAAATTACGCGCGAAACTTTTGCTCTAATTACTAATTTCCACCAAAACCTCTTTTCTTTCCACTCTTCCGCACCCCCTCCTCCCTCCACAAAATCCCGCCCCACAATCCCCTCTTGCTTCACCCCCTGCCACTCTCCGTTCGCCTCCGTGGCCCTCTCCCTCCTTCCCTCCATCCCTTCGCTGCATAAAAAGTTGCCAGGGGATCTATATGTACAGTGTACGGACCGCACGATGCTGTTCTTTTGTTTTCCAGCTCTCCGCTTGCTTTCCAGATTCCCTTTCCCGCCCTCCTCTCGCTCCTTTAAAAAAAAGAATGATAAACCCTTTTTCCACTCCCTCCCCGTACCATCCCCTCCCCCTCCTACACCCGCCGTACCCTTTTTTCCATTTCCCTTCCTCCCCTCTCTCTTTCTCTCCCCGCCAACCCGCCTTCTATTGTTTCTGGGTGCTGTTAACGCCGAATCACTTCGTCTACGTTGAGAGCCTCACCCCTTCCCTGTCCGATGGTTTTCAGAGTAGCTTGTGCCGTACCGCTTTTATTTCCCCCGCCCCGTCATCGTACCATAGTTCACCCCTCCTCCGTTCCCTCGTGCCACAACCTCCCTTCTGAGCCCGGTACCACCCTCCCCGACGTGTTGACGGCAAGCTTGCCGCTGCCTCAGTTAAACAGTGTCCCGCGGATATGGAAACGTTAATTAAGAGTTGAGAGGGAAGCTGCACCATCTGTGTCGGCTTTTGTGTTGTCTTGCCTTTTCTGTGTCCCTCTCTGGGCTTCTCAAGGTAGTCCCGTAATGTAGCAAACGGTTTTGAGAGAGAGGGAGACTAATCCATCTTTTGCTGGCTCTTGTGTGAACTTGTCGGTTCTTCGTCCTTGTAGACTTGTGCAAGGATGCCCCGTAATTATGAGAGGTGTGTATTTAGAAGTAGGGGCGCTATACACCGTGATTCGGACCTGGAATGACCTTCACATTACGGCGTTTCGCGCGCAATCCAGTGTGCTTGTCCTGGCATTGGCCGTGTCTCGCGTTTCTATAGATCTCTGAGGCGCTTAAATTTCTATCATTTTGCATCCTCTTCTCAAATCGCTTGCTCCGTACACTACAGTGATACATAGAGGGTTGAATGAATCGATATATGTTTTTTTACCGACTGCATAAATGCCGTGCTTATTGAAAGATTTTGTGTTCATTAAGTGCGCCTGCGTTGGTCAGGATGAATCTTTGTTTGCTTCTCATCTGTGAGATTTACAAAGATTCTGCTGGTATGTGGGACTGTCTAGATTTATACATATTTTTCAGAAAAAGTCAATTTTGAGGCTCTAAATGAGTGAGAGACCCTCTTCCGAAGATGGCAATGAATTTCTATTCGTTTCCTGAACTGTCACAATAATGTCCTCGAGCTGGAAAAAGAATGTATACTACCATCGTTGACGCTTTTAATCTTTTAAGATTCTCCAGATATTCTTGTAAATGAAAACAGACGTTTTTTTGTTCCGATTGAAAGCTTTGACTTTCAATTCGGCTTTGTGGAAACGCATAACAGAATACCAGTTACGTAAAGTCGCTCTTTGGAATACGTTTCCCTTGCATCTACAGAAGTCGTTGCATTCCACTTGGATATAGTTTCAAGGGAGAAGTTATATGGATTAAATTAACAGAAAAACATTATGATAATTCTTCAGTGTGTGACTTCAAAGAAGAGGGAGTAGATGGAACTGCAGTTAGCCACATTGTTGTGCGACAAAAACGGACCCTAAATCAACACCAAATTCGATTTTATTTATCGTTTATTCCGTGACGGTGCTGGCATAAATCCTGGTATCCGTAGGTGTAATTTTTTGCCCCCAGATATTCCCAGAATTTTTTTCTGCCTCATCCCTTACTCTTCCCTACTCCCTATCCATTAGGGTTCTATTCCCGCCTCACCCCCTTGCAATTCACTCGTTCCATTTCTTCATCCCTTTTTATTCTTCGTTCCAACGTACCTCCCGCTAAAAAAAATACGATTCGTCCCCCACCCTCCTTACAGTCCCCTGCCACTTCCTCCCCCTACGCTACCCCCTTGTCTTTCATTCCTCTCCCCTCTTTTTTCCCCAAATCCCCTATCCTCTCCTCCAAGCCATCCCTTGCGAATGCATTTTTGTATTCCGTCCGGGTTTATTATTAATAAGCCTCCACGCGCCTCCTCTCTCTATCTCTCCCTCCCCCTTCCTACTCCCCTGCCCCTTTTCCCCTCCCTCGCCCCGCGCAACGTTCTTACCCCTCTTCCTCCCCCCTCATGCCCCTTCCCAACACTCATCGCTACTTATTCCCTGGATAAAACGCTTCATCCATCCAAAGCTCTCACCGCCTCCGCCCACTCCTGCCTCTCCTTCCTCTCGTGTAACTACTCTCCCCCTATCTCTAAAATTCCCCTCCCTCTTATTTCTCTCCCTCACTTCATCTTCCCTCTCATCTCCTTTTTTCTAGATCATTCAGCCAACCCATCCCTCTTCTCGCCAACCCCTCCCTCTCCTCGCCAACCCCTCTAGGTGACGTTTTTAAGATGCTGGAGTTGATGCCTGGCAAATTCATGGTTTTTTTTTAGCGGTGCGCAAGAAAAAGTGAGGAGCTGATAATGAAGATGACCAGTTGTTTAAAGATTGAAACTCCAATAATATCACCGTTTATGTTTTTTTGATTATTTAGCTTTGAAAGTATATACCAAGCCATACGTGAGCTGTCTTCAGTTTCATGTCAACCATTCATTAAAACTTTTCTTGATCTCTGTATCTTTATGATCTAGTTCATGAAATTTAAAATACCTGCTCATTTCCAATTTTTCCCGCTTCACTGGCAATCACTCCTCTGCTGCGGACGTTCTGTTGTCTCCTGTTATTCAACTTATTCTCTCTCATTCGATTATTCTTCTGAATCCCTGTATCTGTTCTCTTATGAGCTAAGTGCCGTAGATTTGTATTTCGTGAGTATATTTGTATACCCTTCCCTCTTTACTCGTGTTCATATCGCCTATTACGGTCTGCCGAAGACGGAGTCAACTTGAGTCTCACTTTTTCCGTGAGCTCGTCCTGAAATGTTTGGAGTAGTTTCGGTGGTTGAAAACAGACTTCCTACTTATCAAATTTTAACCTTTACGAAAATTATTCAACATCTTGCTTATGTTTTTAAAGCCTAGATAGTGGGTGTTTATTATGGAGTCTTTTGGGGCACTCGTCTTTAAATCTAATGTAATAGCTAATACAAGATGAGACTAAATCCGAAAACTGTGTAAACGAAAGGGTTAACCATGGAATTATGGCCCATGAAGAGAGGAGTATAATTCTCGTGGTGCGGTAGTCAGTGAGGTGGATAGCAATTAAGTGTTGTATTTCTTCTTTTCCCATTATTTTCTACAAAATACAATATAATCTGCTTCAAAACAGCTGTGTTTATCATACGTTTTCCCTATGCCAATTTAAAAGTGCAATGTAAACGTTTACCATGCGTAGTAAAGAAAGGCGACAGTAATTAACTCTGTCTTGTTCCAAAATTCCTATGTAACGTTCACCAGGACCAGCTAATTGTGTCTAGTTTGATACAAATCCATCTAACTTTCACAGTGCTTACCGGGGATCGCAGAAGTCACATTATTGAGTAAACACCTCGATTAAGGGATAATATTAAATTTCACTGGATATTTCCATGATTGAAATGATATAAAATACGATTTGTCGAACTGGGGCGCAAATTTAAAGCTCTAATTACTGTCCAATATTATGGATTTAGCAAAATTCTGTGATCATTAACCGAATGTTGCTGCAGTGAAATTGATGCAAATGAAATTAATCTTTTTTCATACTAGTTATGATTATGCCTACCCATGTCAGGACTGTGCCGGGAGAAAATTGTGTTTAAATTTCTCATTTGGCACGTATGGAGACTTATCGCGTTTCACGTCAAATAAACTATTGCATTGAAATTATTAATAAGTGCATTACAAACTTCAATCATAAAAATACATATTTGGATATTAGCATATAACTTAAGAACACGAAAGGTTCATTGCTTAGCGATCCATGTGAACTATGCAGATGAAGTATTCCTTTCGGGTAAAACTCTCCTCTCTATACTCAAAAATATCGGAAGCATCAGTTAATTCCTTAAATTCCTGTAGTCTTCACTAGTAGAACGTGTTAATTTTCTTGATTCATTATCTAATAAAATATGCTGGTAGTTAACTTGGTATCCAATAAATAGGGATCCATTCATTACCTTATTTGTATTTCATCTCTATTTTTTCTAGCGTGTATGAACCTGAGTGCTATAAAACCACGTGGTTGAGTGCAATATTGTCAGTGAATTTTATCAAATTTTAAATTGGCAGTAATAACTGACTTGCGCTTCTCGTTGATACATCCTCACATGTTCACAGGGTTGGTTCCATGTTTCACTTCTGGAACTTGGGTGACATTTCTAAGGTTTTCTATGACTTAACCGTTATACCGACAGAATTTCGATCTTGTGGACAGCCTGGGAGGTAAATGTTGCCTATTAAGTGTCAATTTGCATACGCCCCGGTCATTCTTCATATTTGCGTCCCTCCTGTTAACCGTCGGTTTTCCTCACGGAATAAACTCCTCAACTATTACTTTTGATATTTCTCTGACAAATCCAAATATCTGAAAAGTGTCTAGCCCATTTGATTCTTCCTTCCATCTTCCTCCAGATGGCCTATTCTTACCTTGCGCTTAAGTACTTCCTCACTTTTATTCTGTATGCTCATTTAATATCATGCATCCGACTCTAATATCGTGGGCGAAATGTCATGGATCTTCATCACTAGCGCACTAACATACAATTAAAGTTTCATACTTAACTTTATGGAACTTATTCACAGGAAAATAATTAATACAAGGTCAGTCCCACATTTTATTTTTAATGTCATTATCAAGGACCTTGAAAATGACGGAATTTCGAATGTACCCCCAGATTTTTATGGTGCATCAAATAGTGCTCTTAGGTTTGTGGAGCGAATCGCGTGAGTGGTTACTGCAAAAAGTACGCTTCAGGTGAGCTTAGGGCTATTGATAGCGATAGTAACAACGCATAAGGAATATTCATGATCCTTCCTTAGGTTTCAAATAAATTCTCCTATATGCTTTTATGATGATCGGTGTCTCCGATGCATTTATTGTCGTACTGTTGGATTAGGTTTTAAACCCTCCACGAAGGCTTGAATCCTTATGATCGCGATCTTTGGTCGTAAGACTGTGCTTACGGTCAATCTATTCGGATTCAGTTTCTCTTCCATGGTTTGTTACTATTATTAGTGCTGTATTGGTTGACGTAGGTTTAGATGGGTGTAAAAAATTTTCCCTTACTATCTTTCTCCCACATTTTTCCTTTATTTCCGCATATTCCTTCCTCTTATGATTCCATCTGTTCGTTGTTCGACGAGGCGGCTGTGGGAAGGCTTCTAACCCCAGCGGGACGGCCTAAAAATGATGATATCACATTATAAACACTATTGAGGCAGACAACGGTAAGCCAGCCACCCCATTTCAACATTCTCATGATTTAATAATGGACTCTCGCCCGTAGGTGAATGGCTGAATGTTCATGTTTTTAGAACATGACTACAAGTTCAACACGGTCGTTCTGTTCACTTCACCCTCACTCTCTTTCTTACGCTCCCTCTTGACAGGATTTTCCTCACCCCCGCCAGCGTGAGGACCCCCGCCAACCAACCATAGTGCACGCCCGGGCGAAGGGAACGCCGTGCGTGCGCGTCATTGTCACGCTTTGTCCTCCCGGGCGGAGAGACGCCGCGGCTGAAGTTGTGACCCCCACGGCGGCGTCCTTCACTCGTGATGCCCCAACCGCAAACCGACGACGACATCCAGTCGTCGCGCGGACGCAAAGGAAATGAGTGCGCCCGTTCATTTGTCTTGCGCGTTACCCCTCCCCCCACCCCTTTCCCTTGTCGTTTTGAGCGGTTATGAGTTTATTTTATTCTTTATTCTCAGCCGTCATTTCATCCACCGGTCGGCTATTGTTCGGCGGGTCGCCCGCCCGCCGCCGACGGACACATCTGCCCGGGCCACGTCGAGTTAGTTCCGAGTTGTTGATCGCGGGGGGGGGGGGGGGGGGGAGGGGGAGAGATAGAAGGTTGGACGAGAAACTTCCCCGCATTAATGGTACTGGCTCGTATTCCCCGGATTGCGGAAAGTTTTCCGTTGCTCTCGCGCCGTTAAATATATAAATTTTTCATATCCTTATTCCTCTCTGTGGATTCGAAGAGAGGGGGTGGGGAGGCTCTTAATCTGTAATGCTCGTCTCGTGCAGGAGGGGGGTAGGTTTTTTTTATGCCCCCCGGCCAGTGCTGTTCATTTTCCGTGAGCGCTGGGCGTGAGTGGACTTGAATGGTTCGGGCTGCGGCCCTCGGAGCGGATCTCTCGAACGAATTAAGGAGAGTCCGAGATGGCCGCCCATCGGATCTCGAGGGATGGGAGGGCGGTCGCTAATTGGCGCTCAACTTCGACCCGGACTCGACTCGCGAGCGACTCCCAACTTTTAACCTCGCGAAGGAGGTTCGGCTTGGGCCTGCGTTGCAGAAGTTGAGAACGACGCTTGATTAGTTGGATTTTCAGAACGTCCCGTCACGAGTTGTATGGATTTAGTATGTTCTTTCCAACACCATCTAATCACTAAAATCATTCGTAGAATGGGCATTCATCGTGTAAAAAATGGATTTTTTTAATTCGTTAATTGGTTTTGTCTTTCAACAAGAGTACTCCTCCGCTTTGCGGATGTGGAAAGTTATGTCGGAAGTTTGAGAAACTGTGAATTTCCGCTAAATACTGTGGGTATATAGTACCTGAAAGATGTTTGTGGCAAGAGAAGGAAAACAATGGAGGAATGATTGTGCTATGAAATGAATGTGAATGTTCTAATGATGAATAAGTTCCGGTAAGGTTTCAGGTCATACAATGTATTCGGACTGAGTGAATTTCTTAATGATGGGGTTTGATGATGAATTGGTTCTTATCTATCCTTCATTTGATTTATATTGAGTGCCAGCCGTGGTAGTCTGGTCGACAATTCGTCGGATAGACAAGCCAAAGTTCGAGGGTTTGAATTTTGTCCGAAGTATGGGTTACGCTGGATTCGAATTTTTCAGATTCTTCATTGAATGAAGAAATCAATGAGCTCCAACGTGAAGTACCATTTTATAATAAATTTTATAATACCTAAACATGCAACCAAAACATGTTTTTGTGGATTTTATAATTTTCAATATGAATGCTAGTATTAGCTGTTTAAGTGGGCACAGACGGGAATCAGATTTAATCAACTTAATCATGTTTAAGATATTTGAGATTTGATCAACTTCATGTTTACGATACTTGAAGTCTCACACTCGTAAGCGCATATTTTGGTGATTTAGTGTACTGAAAGAAAACTGACTTTCAAGGGAAATGAAGGGAAGGGAAAACTTTTCATCCTTCATTCACCATAAAGAGCATAAATATTTTCTCGTAGTTTCACAGAAGCTTGCCATTTACCTCGTGTGTTTTTTGTTTCCACGCAAAATTTGGTAATAATTGACGTTTTATTGAAGAAATTGTTTACCAATCACTTAAACCTTTACATTGTGGATGGGTTCTTTTCAAATATATATTTTTGGGTCTGCTTTCAGTTCTTATCTAACCCGTTCGGTTTTACTTTTCTCATTCACAGCTGAGAGGAAGACGTCCCTCGGCAAGGACTGGCACTCCGCTTGTCTCCGCTGCGAAAAATGCAACAAGACGCTGACCCCGGGTGGACACGCGGAACACGACGGGAGGCCCTACTGCCACAGGCCGTGCTACTCCGCACTCTTCGGACCCGGAGGTAAGATCAACAAAATCCACCGCAAAAATCGATCTCATTTTTTTTTGGGCTATAAATAGGTCAGGCCGCGAGTTAAACTCGTTACAATTCTTTCGACTTATAATTATTAGTGTCAGAATCGGTTGAGTCTGTCCATCTCCAAATCATCTCTTAACCAAGTACCGTTTCTATCTTTTTTCCTATTTCAGTTCGGCACTCATTTTTCTTCCCTCATTCCCATCTCAGTTACCTACTTCCCCGTAACCTCTTCCCCTCGCTTACCTTTTATCCTCTAAAGACCTTCATCTCTTGTTAGGTAATTGCTCGTGCCCTCCATTCACTCTGCCTCCTCTTAATTTCATCCCGCAGTTTCCTTTCCACTCGTACCATGCTTGGAACTTCTCAGTAAGCCTTCGTTTCTACCGGCATTACATCATCCAGTTTTATTCGGGCTCACATCGCTGAAGCGAAGACCTATTTAATTATATACCGGAACATATTCGCTTCGAAAATAATCAGTAGTTCATTCGCCTTGGATCACTGTCCATTCTTAAGTGAAAATAGTTGCAGTTATCAATTAAAAATCTTATTTCAATCCAATATTGGACATTTGTTGTGAAGCATATATTGTATCTTAGTTTTTGGAGTCTCATTTTTCTTTCATCGTCATCAGTAGTCAATAATCCTAAGACTTGTTTTAAGCAACTCTCGACTTCTATCTTTATTTTTACACTCTTCACTACTTGTCCCATGCATATCATACGACTTACTCTGTCATTCTTATTTACTTCGACCCAGGGACAGCAGGGGCTTGGGCCGGTCCCACGTTTAAAAAACTTAAACAATTTGAGATTTTGCGAGAGGTGTATTAAACTTCCTTCGTAGATTATAATTATCCTCGCTTTCAGAAAAAGTGTCAATTTTAACACCTCAAAAAAATAATTGTATAAATTTAAAAATAGACATGCATCTTTATGTAAGAATTTTTGGACGAACAAGTAATGAATAGGTACGTTCTCGTCGTTTTCTCTTTTTTATAATTATAAATGTAATATCCTAATTGCAATTTTTTTCGATTCTGATAGGTCTTAATATTATTTAGCCTTCATATTCGTGAGCCTGTCATATAATCTATAAGCCTTTCCCTTACATCGGGAAACGTTGTAATTATGGTTTGAAAATATTATGTTTTTGTTTATAAGTGTGTAAAAGAAGCTGTTTCATGATCTTTCAAGGTTTCGGCCGTGGAGGAACTGAGAGTTACGTGTACAACAAGTAACTGCCATGCGAGAATCCTCCGCGAGCAACATTCCATGCAGTCTTGATCTTTGAATTCTCGTGGTCCAGCAGCATGTCATCAGTACAAAGATCCAATGCCTACGTGGTTGATCATTATCTGTATTCGTCGGAAGAAGAGTAGAACCTGTTCGTTATTCATCCAGTAATGATTGTAAAAACCCAGATCTCTAATCGTTATCGGCCTAGATGTAGTGGTTTTTCTAGTGTCTATTGAGAGCGGTTAATATTTTTGCCGCCTTTTTTTCTTGGGACCAATTATTTAACTTGAAATTAATCTTCACCCTGCAATATGTCGAAGAAGTCCTTGCACGATATCTAAAATGCTATTAAGTTAGATATTTTAGTGTCAGTTATTCCGTTTGCATTTATACCTGATTCCACATTACGTAATCACTGCATTCCAGTATTCAGCATGTTCTTGTAAAACTTAGAGGATTGTTGTTTTCCAGTGATTTGAAGTATTTCTATGGTAGCTACGATTTCTTGCTGTGTAGTTGTTCAGAATAACAACCACCAATAATTGTAATCTAATGTAAGGTATATAAAAGGTTTTTCTCTTTTGTATTCAATTTGACGCCTCATTAAGTAATGGTGCTCAATATCTCTTGTTTTTTTTATTTTCTCAATACTTTGCCTGCTGGAACTAAGACATCCATGTACTCAAAGTCAATAAAATTTTGAAAAATGTAGTTATCATCTTATTCACCTTCCAAAAACCTTAAGCTGCGGTATTTCCTAAATTCCATTAACTGCCATCTGTTATATTGCTTCCATTATTAATGGGAATTTTTCTCGAATCGGGCTGGTACTTCACGGATTCTGTTTGGTAATAAAAATCCTATTTTTCCAGATAGTTATTTAATATTATCTTTGAGTAACCAAATTTCTTATTTGCTGAAATAAATAGTGATACTGACTTGGAAAGGAACCATTTCAATAAGTTCTAGAGGAAGCAAGGACAAATCAACTAAAAATATTTGTTTTAGGAAAAGGAGTTTAATAAATGCAGCGCTCGGCAATCCGTAATTCAACCATCGAGAGATTCAGGTAAGTTAGACATATTGCTTTATGAAATATGACGAATTTGTTACCTGGTTGTGGTAACCTATTTCTTTTTCAGGGTTTGTCCCTAATGCTTAAGTTACATGGATAACCTTAAATGACGGAAACGGTACTACCTCGAGTATTGCTCTGAACTATTATCATCATAGAATTCTATTCAAGATTTTGGCCTTTGTGTGATCCCTATACACCTCCATGTTCATTCAACTTCCTTTGCCTCCTTCGTTAATTTGATTATGACGATTTTATTTAAGGTCACAGCGGCCGTTGATCGCATCCCTTCCTCCATGCCTCTTTGTCCTGCCAGTTGTCTCTACTCGAAACCTTCACATTCATTTCTCTCTTCACGCTCTTTCCCCATCTAGTTCTTGAGCGAAGATTTCTTTCTTCTTCTTTCTGGTATGTGATTAAAAGACATATTTGGACCCTGTTTGCAAGAATTCCGAATACTGAGCATCCTAAAAGATCCTTTGTGCCGCACAAAATCCTAATTTCCTTCCTTGAGCCCGTGCGCCAATCCAGTATTCTCAATATAATCACCATCACAATGTTTTGTCACCACATTTTTCTAACTCCTGTATTTTCCTTGTTAATTTTCTTTACTCTCCCACCATCGATATTAAATATTCTCCAGTTACTGAGAATTGGTAGAGGAACAATATTTATTATTTTCATTATCCTACAAGGGAATACAGGAGAAATAATTAATCACTGCGTATGGTAAGCGAAATACCTTAAATATTCGGGAATGTAAAATTTATTCATGGCGCGGAATTTTACGTTTTTTTTCTGTCTTCATTGACGCCCTCATTACAGGAGTCGCATCAATGAGGTAAGTTTCTTCTTCTCTCTCAAGGCATCGTCAGGCCATCACTTAGATTTTCAAATGCTACATTTTCTCCCTCATAAACTATTCATATCCTCTTCCTTCCCTCTTACGTCCAAAATCCTAATTATATTCTCCCGTTTCCCCCAATGCTTAATTCTCCCCTCCATAACAGCTTCTAAAAGCCCCTGCCTCTCAATACGCCCTCTTAACTTTTTCGTCCTTTTCCGATTCCCCTTAACTTCCTTATCTCCCCATAATATTCACCACCTCTTCGTTGATTTTTTTCCAATGGGAATCCTTAACCTGCGCCTAATTACGTTGAAGCAACATATTTTGAGCAGCCCAAAGCGTAAAAAGAATTGGAACTATTATTGTAATTAGCCTATTGCTATATTTGTTTTTAGTATGTACTCTCATACTCATATCAAGTTCACTCATTACGTTAGAAAATTTAAATGATAAAAATGTCGTATGAATTTTTCGAAACGATTGGGTGCTATATCATGGAAATCATCTGCCAGCGATGAGAGAAGCTTTTTGTTATCGTATTAGCTTTGCCTATTATTTTATCGCATTTTATTCGCTCGAATTTATTTTGCATTCATTTCTTCTCTGATCTGTTTTCATTTACAAAGGAGTCCATAACGGCATTCGCTGTTTGTAATTTATTCGCCTTCAGGGTGTTGTACATCAACCCCAAGGTCACATCGTCCCGACGAAGACATCGAATAACTGAGATAGAACTGAAGATAACACTGAAGGATAAATGTGAGTGAATTTGAGCTGTTATTCATGAGCTTCCGCCTTAGAAATGTTACCGGCTTCATATTCATCTTCAATTTATAGTTGCCCGTCATTCAATAGCGCATTTCTCAAATTAGCTTTTTTCTTGCCTCCTGATTATTTGTAGATTAGTTCCCTCTCTCCTGGCCGTTCGAATTTCCGCATTCACTTCCTTTGTGCTACATAGGCGCCACTGGTGGAGTTTGGTGAAAGCTTAAACTTGACTAATATTGGTAAACGAAAGATGGAGCAGGCGTTTGGTGAGCGTTATCTTTTATGTTTCTGTTGATTTGGTTTGATCTTATTGTCAAGTTCTGCTTACTTCAGCCGTATCTTACATTTTTCATTGTTCATCCCAGATGAAGTCTTATCACCACTGCCCATGACGAGTTGGCCAATCTTACATAATATTGAATGACGGAATACGGGAATGAAGACACGAGCACGGATGAGTAAATGTTTAATGGTAATTATAAAAGTTAATTTTCACTGTTTTTAGTAATATGGATACAGGTAAACGGTGACTTAAACTGCTGTAATTACGAACATATGTAAATAGGTTGTTCAGTTTCACTAAGTTTGAAAGACAGTCGCAAGCCTATATTTTAAGCAGAAGCATAGGTGTTGAAGATCGTAGGCTAAGTGAGCACACCTTTCCGCTAGGTGCCAATCTTGACGTGAATGCGATGTTTTTTTATGGGAACATTGTTAATAAAGCATAATAATGGAAAGCAATTGTTAGTTCGTTGGCCGTATTGCTTCGTTGGTAGTTTGCTGTTGCCTTTGTAAACCTTGCAAATTATCTCGAGTTTCCCATATGAAAATGGTTAGAGTAGCGTTACTTGACCCTACCCAATCATTTATGTGAGATGTCGTTGAACATTATTCAAGAAAGAAGGTCTATTGGGAGATGTGTATCAGAATTCTAGGTCTTGTAAGGCGGTTGCCATGGTAACGTTTGTTTACGGCTACAGCACGATATTGTTGTGCAGAGGAATTGTTTCGTAGTGCAAGCAATGAAAACTGTGCTGGGAAAGCAGATGATTATTTTTATATTTATGATTCTACATTAATGAATATAAGAACATTCAGATTATATATTATCTTTGAAAAGGTTGCATGAAACACTACGAAATAAGCGTGCGCCACTTAACTTGAGTTATTATTTGGTATTCTACTGACTTATATTGGTACAGTATTACTGATAGGTAGATGTCACAGATCATGATGCCGAAATCAAAGTTTTTTTGTTACTACAAATTCGTATACTCATCGTTCCGGCAAATTTCTACGCAATCAAACGGCCATTCACACATCACCATGTGTCTTCCGGACCAGCCGTGGCATAGGAGTCTAAAGATTGGTTGCAGGTCTATTGAGTAGAATTTCTTCTTTATTGCCATGTCCGTGAATTTAATTCTCGTTTCCGTTGAAGTTATAGGTATTGATAATTATTTTTGTAGGATAAATTGAGGGCAACTTAATCGGCCATTCCAACGGGTGTATTTGTTTAGTGTGTCTTCTAAGCTATTTATGCCTTGTGTGGGGGAAGTAAGAATCCTTTTCTATTGCCCCAGAAGGGGGGGCCCTGGGCCTTCCCTTCCGTAATATGATCCTTCTCCACCGAAGAAGATTTCGTAACTCACTGAGCGCAGGGTTGTCATTTCAGCGCACGTGTGTCCTACAAGGCAAGAATGGCAACAGCTCACACTCATCGTCTGTCCCCCTTGCAACAGTATTAAATTGCGTGTCGCACGATTTCGTTGAAAAATGCAGCGTGATAACAAACTTATCCGGCTCGAAAGTCTAATTTTATAAGCTAGGAAGTTAAATCGCCTTATTTTACCTGTTGTACTGGATATTGAATACGGCGAATTATTTTGTAACCTCAACAGATTGCTTTAAGAATTAACTGATGTCTCTTAGTTCCTAGTTTCTGCAGTATTCCCGTGAAGTATGGCTATGATGACCAATCAATATACTCATTAAAATCGACTAAATAAAAAAATACATTGCGATTCTTTATTACAGTTTATGTTCTCACTTCAGCTATAGGATGGAGCGTGTTCGTCCCTTCCTAAATCCATACTGATCCTTGCTTTAGTAATGCTTCACCCCATTCACTAGCAGTCGGTTAAATTTCAGCTCCGACGGTGTTGGATGAGAACTCCAAATCACTTACCTCTGACGCATAAGGTTACAACCTGGGTTGTAAGTACTCTACCCCACCACGTTAGGAAAAAGAAAGAAGTATGTTCGTTTTCAATGATTTTTTTTCTTTTGGCTAAACCAAATTGCCTCTTTCATTCTTCTCTCCCATGTTACGTTTATTTTCGCAACTTTTCTTCTCTTGGGCAGCCAAAATACAGGGGGATTCCGAATTGGCATTGATCGGGAGAATCTCGGATCGACCAACTCGGGAAGTATATTCCAAGTAATTTTTTTCCACCAATAATTGTTTCCTTAATCCCTCGTCCCTGTGGATCCTCTCCACTTTTAATCCTCGTTTCGTCCCTACTGCGAATATGCAGGAATCTCTTTGAGTTACGCGAAGTTGGCCTTGGATTTGAAAGCAATAGTTGTACTTCCGGTTAATTTTCATCCCATCGTTCTTCATCCACGAATTAACTTTTCCTTTCGTAATTTCTTCTTTAACAGTCGTTTCTTCCGCAGTCGATGATGGGCATTTAATTTCCACAATACCTCGATCCCCAACGATTACGTCAGGAGTTGCTCCCAGGTAAGGATATTCTCTATTAATGAATAGTCCACATGGCTCAATGCAATACTTTCCGCCATTTGCAATGCCGCACGGGCTATGTCCTCATTCCATAGTGAGGGGAATATAAATTGCTGTATATGATTGATTTTATCAGATTTTCACAGCCAGTGTGAGGAAGCATTTTACAAACACGCCCAAAATTCGAGGCGGTGAGCATTTTTTGGCGCGTCGTTACCCATTCAACACTTTCCCACTTCCCTACCATTTTCCTCTCTATTTCCTTTGCTTCATCCTCGTCCATAAATAGCCGGCACTCATTCTTAAAGTCCTCAATAGGCATATCAGACACGATGGCCTAATGAAGATAACCGTCGCGAGAAAAGTGAACGGAAAGAATGGAAAAGGCAGGCCTCGTATGAGAGAAATGGCGCAAGTTGTAAAGGATGTAAAAGAGAAAAATTACTTGAATATGAAGAGGTAGGCCGACAGAAGAATCGAGTGGAGGGCTGCGTTAAACCAATCTTAGGATTGTTGACCGATGATGATGAGGATAAATTGAAATGCTGAAATAATGGCAGACGCGATTTTGTGAGCTATAGTTTAATATATTCAGGGTACGAAGTTGCAGCTGCAGGAATAACATAACGACTTTTTTAATAAATAAAAGAACATACTCACTGCCCATTTCACGGTAGAAGAAATGGAAACGCGGAAGAAATTTGTGCATTTTAATTTTCTCGAAGAGCTCAAATCAGGAGGCTTTGGCTGCTGTTCTCGCCACATTAAGTCTGTCCTCGTGAATGGAAATGCTGTGAAGACAGTATGAACGAATACTATTTATATTTTAGGAATACAAAACTTTGGAAACTGAGTTTAGCGAAAGATTGGTTGGAAACATTTTTTACGAAATGTTTCCGACGATCAAAAACACAGTCACACAACTTAGTCCCCCGATGCACATATTTATACCTACATTCAGGAATGGGAAAATAAAGAAATTAATGGATGAGTTTCTCCTCAGCGGATGACGCACGATGCTGAAATTCATGCCTTTCTAAGATAAAAATCGGAAATAAAAATTTAAACACTTGAAATGACGAATACAGTTCGGGACTAGGGTTGGAGATTTTTTTCCTCCCTCTCATTTTTGAACGAGAAGTGGATCTCCTTAAGATTCTTCCACTCGAATCTTCATCAAATCGAAGCCGGAGGAGTAATTTCTTCTTTTTCCTCGCTTTTAAACCCATCCACTTAACCTCCCGTTAGTCCATTCCTCTACCTCCACCACTCCCCATCTCTCATTCAACTCCCCCTCTTCACCCTCATTTGATGCACCTCCACCCAGTACTTTCCCCCACCGCTCTCTCCAGATAGCATTCGCTTAAATCCACCTCACCTCCCCCTCCACCCTATAACACACACACACACTACGAGGGAGGAGCATCGCCAATAATCAGTGGAACGTTGCTGGGGTCGTAACCAGGGCCACAAGATAGTATTGACTCGACTGCGTGGAGTATTAACAATATTGATGAGGATTAAAATATACTCTCGGGAAGTTCTCATTCTCGTTTCCTCGCCAGCGCATTCTCCTCCCTTAAAAAAAAAGAAAGTAAACTGCGCTCGGAAATTCAAGTCCCGGATTCGGTACGGGGAGAGATTGGGTTTGCTCATGAGGGGAAAACACTTAAAGGAAGCAAGGTATCGTATTCAGAAGCGAAGGGAGGTCATTTTTATTTCTTTTTTTCACCCTCTGAAATTATCGCTACTCTTTTTAAAATCTGCATCAACTTCGTCTTATCTGCAAGATTGTGGCGATCATATACACATTAATATCGGTACATAGGACTGAAGTAAAATATGCCTAAGATAGATTCATGAAAGATATCTACTCCAAAGTATCGTATCTATATCAGTATTAATGCTCAATTCTATTTTCAATATCTACCAGGGGATCAGTCATTTTCGATGAACGATTCATATATCAATAAATGCATTTACCTTTGCATGATTCTAAGAGTAGTAGGTAGGCTGACTATGGGTTTGTGATACATATTGATCAGCTCTTAGATCCTTTGCATCCAAGGCATTCCCAGATAGAAAGTATATACAGATAAAACGAGAAGGCAGGATGTAATCAGCAAAATGTCCAACTTGTAAGAAAATCGACCATACATATTTTCGCTGTTGTATGATGCCTTTTGAATGCTTTGAATGATTATATAGCAATGCAATGTTTTTTTCTAATATCGGGCTTAAAGTTATTATCAATGAAATATATGAGCTCCCGCGAAAGTCGTACGAATTCAGAATTTCATATTACCAAATTTGCTCCCAGTTAAAAAAAGTATTTTTATAATTCATATTTTTATTAATCAGCCTCAAGTGCTGTTGAATCATATTTGGATAAGAGAAAAATGTCGATTTCTGGCGTGCGTGAGAAAAAATAGCGTAATATATATCAATACGATAAAAAATACTAATAAAGACTTCGGGAATTACGAAGAGAAATCAGCATTGGTTGACATAAACATTTATATAAGACATCGAAAAGCGGAAAGTACATAAATATTAATTATGAATTAAATTATACGTACTTGAGTTTATTGCTAACTAAGGGTTACACGGTAATCCGGGATTGCTGTTTGGACACAGGAAATGTTTTGATCTTGCATTGTAATTCGTTTCTGTACCGGGTCATCTGCACGTCATTTCTGTGTAACTACGTAGGTTATTTCTGTGTAGGTAGATGTCGAGTTATTATTTAAAAATGTAATTCCATGCCTAAAATTTGATAGTTGTATAAACCCATTCATCTTAGTCCAGTAATCTCTTTTAATCGGTCCTTTCACCAGTTATGAGCCCTTTTATCGGTTAATTCATTGCATAGTAGGTAATTGCCGTACAAGTGATTGTTGAGATACCCGTTAAAGAGGAGAGTATTCAAATGCTAATGCCGGATATTGGCTTAACAATGGTGCCAATGTGAGATTTTAGCAGTTTGATCTTCGAAATCGTTAAAATCAGTAATAATTTCTTTCACTAATTAGTGTAGCCCTCAGGGTTACAATGATTAAACGTATGCGAATGAAGTTTAAGTTCATTTTATCCACAAATTGATTGCTGATCAGTAATAATCTCCGTTTATACATCAGGTCAAGAGTGCGACTTAATGCATTAGCATCCAAATTCTTCACTTAATTATCTGATAGCATTTCACAAAATCGTGAAACGTATGATTTAATTCTAAGAATATATCAATTTTTGCGCCATAAATGTACGAATGGGCATATGCAAACATTTCGCATTTAATCAATCAGAATATTGAGCAATATATTTCAAATTATGGTGGAATTGCCTTTAAAAGCATTAACTTAGTTTAGTCTTTTGATAATTTGTTGCTTACTCTTAATAATATTCATCGTTCTCTTGAAAAAAATTATCGTTTTTTTCGGTCGAGTGAGTTCTTCATTTTATTAACGATTAATCAAAGCTAAGTGCGCGTCCTGCTATTAAGGAAATTAGTCAAGATGATATCATTTTATAGTGTATCGAGCGGGATGACTTTTTGGCGAAAGAAGTGAATAATATCGCGGAGTTAATGTTCCCTCAAATTATTTTAATATTATTACGTCAGAGAGTTCACTTGGAAGCCTATGGACTGCATGTATACTTTTGCTATGGAATGGGTATTGAGGAAAGATACGAAGAGTTTATAAACATGTATATATTAGTACTGAAAGTACCAGGAGATTGAGTCCATCAATTGACGATGATGGTCTTCTATCGGTCAGAATAGGTTTTGATGGAGTGTCGCAATTATTCTTTTCATTTTACGCATCCAACCGCCCCTTCCATTCGCATAATTCTCCTCAGATCGACGTATTTCCTAACTCCCTTCATAATATTCAAAATACATCCATCTATATATTAAACCATTACTCCGAGCAGTCTAGATGGCGTTTGGCATGGATTGTTACGGCATCAGCTCTTACGAAAGGGCTGCAGTAATAACAGGGTCAAGGATAAAACGGGTGAAGAGAAGTTTAATGTTATGGTTAGTGTCCATTGTTCATACTGTGGTCGGTAATTTCGTTCGGTTATAATGAATTCATAAGTCTTCGGATAGACAATAGGGCTATTAATATGTTGCTTCTGTCTGTCCTGCTGAAATAGCGTGGAAAACATCCAAATTACACATATAGTACAACTAGTACAATTAAATTTACAATATCATTTAAATCGGGCGCACAAACACCTAACCTAACTCCTAATGTAATCTAATTGCTGGATTCCAAATTCAAATGGGTACTTTTTGAAATACGCATGGATCTTTCTAAATATATGTCAGTCTTTTTCAAATTGGTTTAATGTACAAGGATACGAAGTATGGCATCTACATCTACATAATACCCTGCAAGCCACCATAAAGGTGTGTGGCAGGGGGTGAATTCTCACCAACATGCACTACATATCATGCATAAAAAAGGATTAGTATTTATACACTGTTCTAAAGTTCACTATTTAAAAAAAGGTAAAAATAGCAAAGCAAACATGTAAAAACATGCTGAATGTTGGGTTAGCTTAAATTCCTTATACCAACATGCAACTAGCAATATTATCCATTGCTGCACTCGTATTATTATATAATAATTTACCGCTATTTATATCCCCAATTGTACGAGGAAAACGGGACATTTTGAATCTGTCAGTTCGGCAATCAATTTCTCTAATTTTGTGATTATGGTCCAGTCTACCACAGTAAGTTGGGGTTCGCAAAATATTTTTAGCGTCATTACTGAAAATATTACCTTGAAATTTATTTAATGAAGGACATGAAGTAGGCAGTTCTTCGAATTATTTTATAGTAGTTAGCTTGATTATGTTTTGTTTTAACGTGAGGGCTGAAAAGTTTATACTGCCGCATTTAATCTGCGGTATTAATTCCTGGGTCATTTACTGCTAGAAGTGATGTAGTATCGCTCACCTTGAGAGTTCCAAGTATGGCTTGTTTTTTTAAGGATGAAAAGAAATGAGCTTGAATGCCCAGTTAGTATATTATTCCACACGAAATCGTTTTGCTATTACGGAAATTAGAGGGGGAATAATGCCCGCTACTCCAAAA
Organism: Platycnemis pennipes; assembly: GCA_933228895.1. Taxonomy (NCBI): domain Eukaryota; kingdom Metazoa; phylum Arthropoda; class Insecta; order Odonata; family Platycnemididae; genus Platycnemis; species Platycnemis pennipes. Next base: position 61,153,089 of record OW121854.1, read on the forward strand.
TCACTAACAATAAGCGATCCCTTTGGAAGAGTGTAATTTCCATGTGCAATAAAAAAATGAATCAGTCGAGTACGTTTCAGTGGATCCGCATCCCTTTTGAAGAAACCGGTTTTCTGCACCACCGAAGTTTCCATATCGCTCCGAGCGCAAGAGTAATCATTCTCCCTGAGCCCGACTTTTACATGTGCGACCCGGATCCATCCAACCTCTCGCGAACTAGAGAACTATCCTCGGTGAGGAAATTAATTCCAAATTTGTCGTCCTCCGCGGAGTCCGCGGGTGATGGGATTGATTTATCGCGGCCGTCTCCTTCCCACGACCCGATTCTGTCCCGTGACTCCGAATGTGCCCGTTGGGGGGGAGGGGGGGGGGGGGTGGGAAATAAGAAACACGGTCTTTCGATTCCTTCGCTTTCACATTCCCCTTCTTTACATGTGCGCACAAAGCGTATTACCGCGCGGCTTTTTATTTAATTTATTAACGCCACGGAACGTTTGTATCTAAGTGCATTTCTCGATGCAAGAAGTTGCTAATTTCAAAGTACGTCTTTCACGCGAAGTAGACAAAACTCTCCCGTCGCACTTTTCATGCCATTGTTTTTACTCGCATTTCCCGGAGCGCAAGGAGTCGTTTCTCTGGAAAATGTTTTGCTCGAGTTTTCGAGGATTTCACTCCTTAACTATCCATTTTTCTCCTCCGATTCCTCATAGCACAGTGTCCAGGTTTGCTCCTCCTCTCAGATTGTCGTCAATCCAAGCGATTTCTCTTTTTTCACGGTCTTCTCGCGTGCTTTTGATTTGTTGACGTCAACCCTGCGCCGCTCTCTTGTTTGCGCACACCGTACAGCGCGTACTGTAGAGGATATGCCTAGGATAAAACTGTTCGCACGATTTTTTGGTTAAATGTGATTTCGATATCCGTAGTCGGCACTTGGCATCGGTTAGCACCGTCGAAGAATTTCCTTTTCAATATTTTTCAAAGCATTTCTCATTGAAAGAGAGAAAAAATGCAGAAATTGCCAGTGATGGGATTTTTAAAATTAATGTCGACAGTAATGAAAAGTGATACAGTATTTTTTTTGGAGTAAACCTTAATGGTATCTTAGACAGTTACGAAAGTTCGTTGCACTTTTAAGCCCACAAACGATCTGATGTCTAACGAGCAAGTGATACCTACCAGTCTTTTCTAGAGTACACTTGCAAGTCGTACGTAGGTTTTTGCATTAACTTCTTTGCCAACTTTGGTTTTGCCCTCTCCTTTTGCCTGTTAGTGTTCCCTTATAACAAGACTTCACCAAACTACTATACCTCGGGATGATTCGTCAATTAATTTTTTTTTAATTTCCAGTGTCTTCCGTATACTTCACTGCATATTTTTTTCTTTTCGGAACTTATTTTATGAACGTACTTAATGGTTAATTTTTAAATTAAATGGCGTCGATTTGTATTATTCATATCTCAACCATTGATCTGCACCACGAAACAAAAGCCATGAGCAAAACACTAAAAAATAGCATTTTTAACGAATGATATTCTTTGAAATGGGACGATGTAATTATAGCGGGAAAACACAATTTGAGATAGAATTATGAATGTTGGGAGACATGCTTCTGCACTGAAACCTTCAAGTTGCAAGTTTCATTTTAAGTGAGTGTTGTGTTTAAGATAAATGAATAGTTTTCCATATGAATTATTGGGGTTAAGAGCCTTGATTTTGTACGGTCTGCATCTGTCCTAGAAAATAGGAAAAATTAAATTCCTTCTAAGCATATGCATATCGAGGGGAATGAGTTCGGAGCAATCACTAGCCGACTTCCAAATTGATCGCCACCATTTATGATGATGCACGGACATTTAGAGTTAGCTTATCGAGTCGGGAAGGGCTGGGTCGAGCAGCAGCCATAGTTTATGCTGATCACGACATCGGTTGAGAAAGTTCTCGTACACTGGTACGAAAAAATCGCGGTGATGAAAAAATAACGAACCCTCTCGCACCCCAATTTCCATAATCCTCCCCACGATCAAAACAATAATCATCCGATCGAGTGCCTCATAAGCCCTCCGCCTCCCACGGCATTCATGACGCTTTTAAAGCATTGATTGTGGCGGGCCATCGGCGGAATATCAAGTCTTATCATCACGGGGGCAGGACATTAAACGGCCGGAATGGAGAAGAAAAACTTCGGTACCGAGACCACCGTGGAGGGTGACGGGCGGTCGGCACGATGTTAAGGAGTAGTGTAGAGACCCAGAGGAACGATTCGCCTCTCCTATTGGGATTCAAGACGCGAAGTTAATCAGACGTGGGGGCGTGGGAGGAGCGGGTGGGGTCCCACACGGAAGGCCCCAGATACGTATCAGCCCCACTTTCGCATCAATTCGGAGATTACCGGGAAAAAGAAAGGGAGGAGGGCTTTAAAAAAAAGAAGTTATCGGGACAAGGAAAGAAAAAGAATGGAGACGGTGTGTGTGGTGAAGGTTCTGCGCGGGAGGGGAAAGGCTCCACCCACCCCGCTCCGCGTCTTTCAATTATTCATTCCTCTCCTAACCCCTTTCTTCTTCCCCTCCCCAGAAACCGTGCAGACCCCTCCTTCCAACGAGGTTTCCTTCTACTACCTCCCCCCACTTGGTTTCCCTCTGCGCTCCAGAATTTCACCCGAGGGAGAGAAACCATCAGAGACGCTCGTAGCGCCTGCTTCCGGAGAAAATTTGAATGCGGGAGAACCCTTAGCTACCCAGGTTTCGGTGGTGGGGCTGTGTGGGAGGGTCAAGGGGGTGGTGGTGTGAGGGGGGAAAGGAGGGATGGAGAGATCCCGGAAACGTAAGGATGGACCGAGATGGGTTGGGCGGATGGACGTATGGTGGGAGGGGATGAGAAGAGGAGTAGGGGTGGGATGGGCGGGCTGAGGGTAAGGGCGAGACGGAAGGGAAGGCGGGGGTGGGAGGGAGAGAGAGAGAGTTAGGTCCTCCGGCTCGTAGGTCCGGCGAGGCAACGGGGATAATTGAGGTTTCAGAATAAATATTCGGACCAGTGACCACCGGAGGGGGGAGGGAGAGGAGGGAGGGGAGGGACGGTGAGAAGGTGAGCGTAGCGTGGGGAGGGTCGGCAGGCGTGGGTGGTGCGGTCTCTCCCGGTTGCGGATGTGATGTGGAGAGCAAGATGGCGGGAGAATGGCCGTGGGAGGGACGGGAAAAGGGAATACGTTAGGGCTGCAGTGTTCCGCAGACTTCCCCGCGCCCTCCGCTCCCCGTTCTCGAGCCCAAAAATTAAGCCTTCTTAGCAAGCCCTCTTATTCCACTCGAGTTTGTCTCCGGCCCGAGTGCCTGGTCACGAGGGAGATGAGGATGCCACTGCATTTATGCTTGCCCAGTGTTTTAAAGCGGGTGCATCACCGGCCTTATATCTTACGATTCATGCGTAAAGAAGGCATGTGTTCCTAAGAAACCTTGCTATCGCTGATCACTTATAACTAACTGCTTATACACATGAACTGTTTAGTATGAGAATAATGGAGAACATGAAGGGGAGTGAGAAAAGGGGCTAGTACCCTATCCCACGCATATCTCTTCCCGAAGATCCGGCCCTGTTGAAGGTATTAGGGCACTCCTGTCCATGTGACACATATCCAGTGTGATAGGTACCATGCTGTACGTGAAAATATGCCTTGGTCACAAGGGCCAAATCCTAGATAATAAAAAAGAAAATACCAACAAAATATTACAATTATTTAGCTATAGGTACAGGCCTTTCAAGCCTTTCAATGTTACGTGTTCTTATGCCCAACTCAATTCGATTATCTTAAAAACTGTCGCAATTTTGTTATTGGAATAGGGATTTTTAAGTGGTGTATTACCTTAGGCATCTAAGTTCCCTAAAATTATAATCTTAATTCAATTGAAGTGAAAGAAAGAAGGATGAACAAAGAACAGGCGTAGTAAGAAGTAAAAGTATCTTAGTGGAGGAGCTTAGAAAGAACCCTTCCGCGTCTAATATTTTCTCGTTTAGGAGAACTGGGGATTGGGGAAGTAATAAAAGGCAGCAAGACTTTTAAAGCAAATATTGAAGGAATCCAGTGGGAAGGGTGAAAAAAACTGATCCCCATTTAGTGCGTGGAATTTTACTCGCGGAGCAAGAGATAGCATGTCATTTTGAGCAGTTGGTACTTTTCTTTGTCGACAAGTATGAGTAAAGAGTAATGAACTGGTTTCCTCTCAAGTCACTCCGTTAAAATCTTTCCGTTCTTTTATTAGAACTAGCTAAGTTTGCGGCTTTATTTGGTGTTTTGTTCAGGCCACGAAGTAAAGTATTGTCTCCGATCTCATATCCTCATGCCATAAACTGAGTCACAAGGATGAAGATTAACCAGAGGGAAGCGAAGTACTGTTTTCCCCTTTGAAGCCCTTCCCACGACTTACTGGTGAATCATAGTCGTTTCAACCCAGTTTACAAAAAACAAATTTCTCTCATTCAGAACAAAATAATGAGCAAAAAATGATGATATCATGGCATGGAATGTAACCTTTGCGTTTAAATTGCAATGAATTTTCAAGTTGATATTTAATTTGTTTTATCCCTTCAAGAATCACTTCTTTGAAGAACTAACTCATTAATAAGCGCAATTATTTTATCATGAGATTCATATTCTCGTTCTAGTAGAATTTGGGAATGTTGAACATTACCAAATGTTTTAAAAATCGTACGCCATTATACCCTCAAAGATCCACGGAGTGTACCTACCGCTAACTTTTCGTGATGCCGACATCATCAAGAAAGGAAATATCCTACCATTTTCATCCGATCATTTCAGCAATATTGAGGTACATTCTAATTGATTGAACGGATTATTCCGAGCTTGACTCGATTTCCGCGTTTTTAATGTGTAATTGGCCCCGTGAAATTAATTACTCAACCGGAGGCAGGGCTTCTTGTTGATTCGATGGAAACCGGTATTGAGTATTGGAACGACAAAATGAAAGCCGGCCGGATCATGGCAAAAAGGAGGTGATTTCAATTTTCTGTAGGTCATATTCCCTTAATCAGAGGGGATGTCAGATATATCACAGGTCTTATGGAGAAGCATTTCATCCTAACCCTATCAATTACATTTGATCAGCGTTTAATTCGTAATTCAGCGTTTTCTCTGAGGGTTCACGCAGGCATCTACAAAATTCGCACCGTTTCCCATTGGGCTGGCCACTATGTAAATGTTTATTCGTCACTTTACGATGAATGAAATACTGTCCTGATTTTGATATTATTTCCATACTGTCCTGTTTTCGCATGCCCTTTTCCATTCACGTCATTTTTGCGTCCTTTTGATTCTAAAGCTGAAATTACTCCTCACCTAACTATTGAATTCCACTCTACACAATTTTTAAAACTTAATGCTGAAACAAATTTTGTCCCCACGTACCAAGTTATACTTAAAATAGTATTGTGGGGTAGAAAATACTACTTTTGTAATCTACTATTTCATCCTTTGTTAATATTCATTATTTTATATTCCTTTCCTAGATTTGATCCTATATACTAGTATTGTAAGTTGGAGGGGTGGGCGGGGGCCTTTTGGAGCTCCCCTGCCTTAGACCTCTTAGATCCATTGCACCGAACCACATTTAGCTTAACTTCGGTTATCTGACGGGAACTGGTGATTCAAATTGGCTAGGCCCTTGCCAATGTATATACTAGTTTTATTAGTAGATATAATTTGTAGAGGCAATAGATGTAATCAAGGAGGCTAAGTAGAGAAATAAGAATTTTCAACGGTGATGATATGTTAATATCCATGAGAGAAATGCCAGAACTATCAAGGATTGGTCAATGTTAAGCAAGTTGAAAAGGGAGAAGAATATGCTTTTGCTTTTGTATGATCCGAGGTGGAAAATACGCCTCACCAAAGACGGAATTGTTAGGATTAAGGTTAGGTGTTACAGTTTATGTGAGTGTCACTTTAACTCGGATGGTGTTATTAACTCAGTTTTGCTCTACACCATGTAACTAACTTTGAGGTTTATCACTTGGACAGTGAGGGGTTGCAGCCAATCATACCTCATGGGACATATGACTGGACCTGCTGGCGTATACTTAAATTTAAGTAAAAACATTTGATTGAATTATTCTGAACCTAATTCAACATCCTAGACCTGAACTGTTATCCCGTATAACATATTTGTAGGTCACGGACTTGCCGCGAAAATCGTAACGACGTGGCCCGCTGAAATTCCACAGAGAAAAAAAACATTCACCTTGACCGAGACTCGAACCAAGATCCTCTAAGTTATGAGGCACCTTAGTACTCAAAAATCGGCGTTAACCTCACGGACAGTGGCGCCATGCGCAAGAATACGACTGTTTTGCGACTTAATATGTCTAGCAGTTCGGTTGCATTGTGTTTCTTTAAAACCTCTAAAATATCCTCAGGAAAACATAAGGAAAGAGGATGACTTGGTAACTTAATTGGTTAAAGCACCTCGCCGTAAATTAGGGGATCCGGGTTCGGGTCCCGGTCATGGCGTGTGATTTTTTTCTCTGCGGAATTTCTGCTCTTATCATCTATATTTCTGAATTTAAAGCCTTGTCGCCCCAACCACGACCTCCAACCGTCTGTCTTCAGCCATTCTTTTCATTTCAGCATAAGCGCCGCAATCCATTTCCGTAGCCATAACTATTAAATACGAAGTCCTTGGTCACCCTCTCAGTTTTTTTCTCTAGAATTTTACCTCCACAAATATTTTGTATGGAGGTGTCATGCCGTAGTAGGAGTCCGATGAGCTTAACTCTCCTTGCCTTTATAGTTTTCAATAGTTCTCTTTCTGTATGAACTTCATTTAGCGCTTGCTCATTTGTTTTTCTATCAGTCCACCTAGTTCTTCATACTCTCCTCCAAAACCACATTTCTGCAGCTTCAAGTTTGGGGGTTTCACTATCTCTTAGTGTCCACGTTTCACATCCATATGTCAGTACGCTCCATACAAAACTTTTCAAAAATTTCTTCTTAATTTTGTAATTTACCATAAGACTTTCTTTGCTAAAATTATTCTTCTCTTGGCCTCTGAGGAGCAGCTGGTATTTTTGTGCAGTATGCTACCTAAGTAGCAGAACTCCTTTACTTCTATCCTCACTCCCCTTATAAATATAGGTATTTGTCTTTTTTCCACTTTTCTTATTTTCTACCACGATGATTTTTTTATTGGTGTTTATTTCAAGTTTAAATTTTAATAAACTGTTATTCAGGACTTGGAGCATTTACTTAGTTCTTTATCTGAATCTGTAACTAGAGCTTTATCGTCTGCTAATCGAATACAATGAATATGTGGGCCGTTAATATTAATTCCCCTCGTCCTTGCTTTCATTCCAGGTACAGCTTCTATTATGCATAGGTAAAACAAGTAAGGTAATATTGGGCAACCTTGTTGCACACATATTCGTATTTTGGCTTCTTTTTTGGTGCCATTAACTTCTATTTCCATACATTGGCTTTTATAGAGGTTAAAAATCAGTTTTTTTTGTCCCTCCAATCCAACCCTGTTCTGCACATCGCTTGAAACAGGCATCTCAAGTCAATCTTATCGAAAGCCTTTCCAAAATTGACACGTTTTTCTGTTAATCTCTATAGTCTCCTTTCTAAAATTTGGCGTAATGCCAATATTGCCTCGAGGGTACCTTATCCTGATCTAAAGCCGTATTGATCAATATCTAGTTTCAAGTCAATTTTCTTTTTTATTCTGATCTATATCTTTCATTATCACCATTAAAATCTTTGAAGCATAGGGCAAGAATGCTATTGTACTGTAGTTCAGAGAATCCTATGCAGCCTTTCTCGGGAATTGTAACGATTCTACTTTTTATGAAATCAGATGGTACTCTTCCTTCTTCACAGCATTTTGATACAACAATTTAAAGATTATTCTTTAATGTGTTATTACTACTATGAAGAAAATCTGCTGCAATGTCATACTCACCAGTTGCTTTGTTTTTCTTTAATTTACTTAGGGCATTGTAGAACTCAGCTCTTGTTACTGGTGGCCCTTTGCTATCATAGTCAATTGAGTTAATATACTCTTCTAACTTCCCCATTTCATCACCATCATTCTTCAATATATTCTTTCCACCAATCGCACAGCTCTTCTAGTCCAAATGACAAATTTATTTTGATCTTTCACAAGGTTGCTGTTTGTTTTCGGCCTATATTGCAATACTTTAACTTTTCTGTAGGCTTTGTCAAGTTTTCCCTCACTTACATCTTTCTCAATTTCTTTGCTTATTTCATTCATCCATATTAATTTTTGTAACCTGCACAATGCTGTTATATTGTTTTCGACTGCCTTGTATTAACATTAGTAACATTTATGGCCCTTAACCTAATCCTTTCTTTAATGAGTTCTAAAATCTCCTGAGTCATCCATAATCCCTTAGGTTCTAGTTTCTTCACTTTTAGAACACTGTTGGCGGCAGTTATTAAAAATTATTTGATGCTGTCCCATCCATCACTTTCTTTTGCTAGTTTACTGGCTGTTTCTTGAAATTTCTGTAGTGTGTCTTCATCTTTTAGTTTATGTAAACAACATTTACTATGGCTAGCCCCTTTGTGTTCCCTAAATTTAATATCGCAGTTTACTGCCACCAGTATGTGATCGCTATCTACATTTGCCCCCGGCAGGTACGTAGCCAGAAATTTGTTTCGGGGGTGGCTAAGTCTTACGTAACTTGAAACAAATCAGCCTTGCCCATTCGATGCCGACATGTTACAAATCTCTTCCCTTAATTTTCAGTGCTTGGTATTTACTTTTACAGTGCCCATACTTAACTCTTCTCATTGGTAAAGTTCTCTGCCAAAATCAGAACAACAAAATTATTGGGATAAAATATTTCGGGGGGGGGGGGGGGGGGGGGGGGGGGGGAAGTGGGAGGGGGAGCCCTACGTGCCTGGCCCCCGGGTAGCTATAATTAGATTTAACCTGGTTTCTATATCTTTGCTTAACAACATGGTATAATTAGATTTAACCTGGTTTCTATATCTTTGATTAACAACATGGTAAATTATCGTATATTTCTTTCTATCACCAGATGCTCTTCACGTTTACCGTCTTCTCTTGGGTACTTGAAAGCATTCGTTAGTTATTATCCACTCATGTTGCTAACAGAATTCCAATAATCCGCTACCTCTCTGATTCATATCACCTAATCCAAATTTCCTCCATGATTTAGATTTTCTTGGATTCCCACTGATGCTTTGAAGTGCCCTGTAAGAAGGAAATTATATTTGTTGCCTACCACCTCTAGTAAAGTTTCCTGGCATTCATAGATTTCCTCTATCTCATCACCTCCACTCTTTGTTGTTAGAAAACATATTTGTAGTACAACAACAGGAACTGCTTTTATTTTGATCATAAGTACTCTATCTATGTATAGAGATAACTTGCATGATATGTGTTCAATACATTTCGTAACGAATAATGACAATATCAAACTGTCTCAATGAACAGAGTTTTTACTGGTACTACTAGTTTCAACGCCACGGCGTCATCATCAGGTACTCTACCTAGTTTGTTATTGTCATTATTCAGAATGGACTTCCACAAAGTTACGCCAGAAAGGATTGAATTCACATTTCGTGACCATTCGCCTGTAAGTAAAATCTCTATCTCAGCATCTCCACTCTTTGTTGTCGTAAAATATACTTTTAATACTACAGTATTAACAGGAACTGCTTTTATTTTGACAATTAGTATTCTATTGCTTACATGGTATGTGTTCAATACATTTCGTGACCATTTACCACCTGGTAAAATGGCCACACCATTTCATTCTATATTATCTCTACCACTATGTGGTAGTTTCCTGATCTAAAATTACCATTGTTAGCCCATCTTGTTTCACATAACCCTGAAATGTCCAATTTGTAATCGGTCATACAGTTTTTAATCTATTCTAATTTTCCTACTTTTAGTAATGTATTAATATTCCACGTTCCAACTTTAAATTTATTTTCTTCTTTGTGAAGATATATCATCTTTATATCGAGTGTGAATTTCCTAGAGGTTGTTAATCATTCCTCAATCATTTTCGTATAAACCTTTCATGTAGGCTTTATCAACCAAAATTAAGGCCCTTCGAACAAAGTTTGCCGACAGCCTGCCCGGGAATTTACGTAGTAGCCAAATATTTTAATTACTCCTTTCCCCCGTTTCTTCACATACCGCATCACAACGAAAACTTTTAAATGGTGTAATTTTATTAAAGATGACCAGCAGTATGAGGATTGACTTCATTATCTCCTTGCTTTTATATCTAATGAGCGAAGTAGTACAACTAGGCAAGAAACGTTTCTTGCCAAAACCAATACATCATGTTTGGTTTCGGCTATGGTATTAATGTCATATTCCATCACAATATGAGGAGGGTAGCCAACGCGATTATTATGCGATACCACGCGATATCATGCGATGCGCAAAATCATGCGCTACATAATAACATGCGATTCCCGCTATAATTAAATACTTGATATTTTGGAATATGCGGTATCATGCATCATGTGATAGTTATCATCAGTCAACAATCCTAGCAATGGTTTGACCAACCCTCTACTCGATTCTCCTATCAGCTAATCTCTTCATATTTACGTAATTCTTCTCTTTCACAACCTTCACTTCTTGCTCTATGCATCTCATGCGAGGTCTTCCTTTTCCATACTTCTCATTCAGTTCTCCCTCAATGATTGTCTCCATCAGTCCATCACGTCTCAATATATGCCCGATTAAGTCGCCTCGTCTTCTTCAAGTTTTCATTAGACTTCTCTTCTCCCTCTTCTCCCACTCTTCTCAGGACTTTCTCGTTAGTCACTCGGTCGATCCATTTAAGCTACATCACTTCCGTAGCACTCGTCTCGAACACTTGATTTTCTGTTGCTGTTACCGCCCGTGTTTCACTGCCATGAGGAGCAGATATATGTTGTGATAAATCATTTTCTTATTTCAACACTTGTAATCCCACAGAATTTTATATCAGGCGACATCGCCAATTTACGTAGCGGAATGCGTATCTCGAGCCATTTGCGGAACCACCTTCATACCGCAATGCGATAATACGTTTGGTCATGTCCAAGGATACATCGTTCCTACGCCCGCTAGGAGAGAAGATGCCCAAACCCTAGGGCCGCGCCCCCCTTCAGGATAACCCACGCACCCTTCCGCGTCCCTTACCGGCCCCCTTAAGCCATGGCCGGTCCCCGGGGGTGCCGTAAGGGAGGCCCACCCCCTCCCTTCCTCTCCCAACTTCCATCCACCCCCGCAACGCAGAAACCCCTCTCCCTTCTCCCCGTGTCGGCATTAGGTTTTCTCATTATTTCGAGGGTGTGTGGGGGTAGGCCAATTTAGAAGTTTAGCACATGCTTCATGTACAGAAAAGGACCGACGGGCCCTGGGAGGACTTCTACCCGTCCTCCCCGAGAGCCTCAATTTGCCTCTTCTCACCCCTCCCTCTCCCCCCCCCACCACCTCCCATCCCATCTCCCCTGCCTCCCCAGTCCCCTCCTCCACTCCTGCTCATGATGGCCCGGAAGGAAAGGGGAGAATGGGCAGGGCGTGTCTCGTAGTCTTTCCCCTACTCACTTCCTCCGCGCGGGAGGTTGGTCTGATGAGCGGCGAAATTTAAGGGGGGAGGGAAGTGTAAGAGGGTGCGGGTGGGGAATTTTTAGGGGCTGGGGGTGGCTGAGGGAGAGTCGTGCGGATGAGAGAGGTGGTGGAGGGGGATGGCTCCGTGTGGAATTCGCAGCGAGGGCGAGAAGAAAATGCCTGCCGTGGAGGGAGAAGGGTTCGCTAGGCTTTTTGGGGGGTGGCGCTTGCGATGGGATGAGAGGATAGGAGCGTGGTGAGGAAAGCAGACGGTCAGCTTGGAAGTGGAAGCAACCCTGGGCGCACCGCAAAATTTCCCTTTATTATTCATTCGCTCCCCTCCGGAGACCAGCGTAACTTCAGTGCACGGAAGGGGCGAAGTGAAATCTCCTTTATCTTTCCGAATAAAAATATTGACGGGGTGTGAAATAATGAATCATTCGAAAAACTGTTGTGAAAGTTGCTGAGATCCATTGACGTGAGATGCTGTTATGAGAGGAGGCGGCCGACAGCTAAGGTAATTTGGATCATTAAGGATAGTAAGCAGTTGGGTAGAGGTAGGATTTTTTGGAGCGAAGGAAGGGTGGAGAGAAACCTGGCGTTATTATTTGACTAACGGTGGCACCAAGGGGTTTCTCGGTTTAATTTTGCATCCAACGGATGGAGTACTGAACTTGAAGATCTCCCAAGTCAAGTAAGTCCCGCTATTCCGCTGGAAAATCTCTGTCGTCGCGCCAGGGCCTTCCGGATGAGAAGTCGTTTCTCTCTTCACGACACCAAAACGTTCCTCTTTGATGTTAGTTGATTTAAAATTTGGCCCTCGCATTAGCGTCCTTCGCTATTCGATAAGTGGTAAATGGGCATCGGCATTTGACATTTCTTTATTAATGCTGGGCTACATGATGCCGTGTGGCCCCCTCTTCCCCCAGCCCAGGGTTCATTAAGATACAAAGTTTCATAATTTTCAAGTAATTTGGCTCGCAGGCCACTAATATATTCTATTTTAAACAACCGTGTAAAAACGCATTTGGCAACCTTATAGCAGTGCATACTTTTTCCGTGGGTGTCGTTTTGGTGGCATTACTCTTGTCACTGAAGATAAAGAAAAATATGTAAGCATTTCATCAATTAAACAGTTAACAAAAAAGAATTAAACCTTTTATGTAGAGCCGTATGTATATTTTTTTTACAATCGTTTAAATCATCTCGAAAGAATTTGTGGCACTACAAAGGAAAAAGTAAGTGACACGAAATTGAAAAAGATGTATTAGAAGGACAATTAAATTGTATTGTTAAATTGTCGTCAGAGGTCCATCCCCAGGATTTAAACTCTGTGACGTCAGCATCAAATCAGAAGCTATTGACCTCATAGGTTTTTCTAAGTAGAAATTTGTCACTACTTAGTTATAGTCCGAACTCTCCAATTTGGTTTGGTGATGTAACTCATGCTCTAATCCAAGGTCCTGTGATAAGTGCCTAATTCAAGAATGAAGTACTCCCCATTAATCAATCATTCAGTGATGGAACACAGTTAATCTCTCATACGTGGTTCTTTGTTAAGTAATTCAAGATCGAACGAAAAACGTTTATCACGCAACTGGAGCATGGAGTGGGCGATTATAATTTTATTATATGCAATAGTCTGTTTCTTAAAATGAAAGCGATTTATTTTTTACCTAAAAGTTACTTTTATAACTAGATGTATAATATCAAATCTTAATATTTATTTCCTTCTAATGTTAAATTTTCGAAGTAGAGTTTTGGGAATATTGGACCAAACGTACCAGTTCATCAAGTATTCATTTCATTCTTTGACTCTAAGTTAAGCGTCACGAACTAGTTCCCATTCGGCTCCATGCTGCGTCTTCAGAGGTATCGTGGCCCCACATCGTTTTCCATATCCTTGCTACGCCCTTTCCGTTTCGCAAATTTATGCAGGTCAAATTCGTGATTGATGACTGTCTTTCACTTACGTAGATGTCGGTGGCTTTGCGATCGCTACATCTGTTTTCCCTCAGGTCGATCCGGGTGAAAAATTCTTCACTTACGTTCGGGTGTGGGCGTGATTGCTTTGAGGTTGTTGGCTCATGGGGGAACCGCGCCCAGTTTTGTTGTGCACGGAGCATAACTGTTGGATTTGGGTGCCATAGGTGGCGAGTAGCGTCCACCACAATCAATCCCAAGTCCTCTTCCAAGATTCAAAATTGCAAGCATAACTTTATGGAACTCATTTATAGGAAAGAAATTACAAGTTGGTCCATTCCACACTATTTTATTACTATCCACCATGGTTTCGACACACATAATGCCATTATCAAGGTTCGTGATAATGACATATGAGTTGAAACCATGGTCGTTAGCAATAGTATGTAACATACCAATATGTAATTTACTCTTCCAAGAGCTGTAGTTATTATTCGGGAAATGCAACCGAGATCTTGGGTCACCACCTTTGAGGACTCCAAAACCGGAGATTTTTATATGGGGAGCTTCACAAAAGCGGAGGTCGTGACCTTGACAGGATTTGAAAGATGGATAGGGTATTTAATCATATAACGCATATTTTTTAAACTTAGGTGGAAACTTATGAAGAGCCATAAGACACTTCTTGAGATAGGCAGGTCAAGAATCGTAAAAATTAGGTGACATAATTTCAATACTATCACTATGTATCTAAATGTACATACATACATAAATCTACACATGGTGGTTATTTCTGTTGTACACATTTTAATATGCCGAAGATGAACCAAGGTAATTGGAGTTGCCAAGGGAAACGGGCGAAGAGGTGTCAGCCCTACTAACAGGCAATAACGATATTAACGTAAAGTTCAAATTTTTAGAGACCGAAGACTTGGTATAGAAAAACTATACTTAGGCATCAACCGATTCTTAACAAAAATCTTCCAGGTGACCCCAGCTTTGGGTCCTATCCGTCAGACGGTGCTATCGTTGAGGTGTTCTCAGTATACACGAAGTGACAGGTATTGTACCGAAAATTCCAAGCTATTGTCGGTATTTGAACCGCGGGTCTCAGGATGGGAAGCCATTATATCTCGCAATATTCCAATATAGTCACCTCTTCCCGTTTTAAAAATATAATCGACGATAGGTAAGCAATTTCGTTTGCTGTGTCCTGTGATCATTTTTCAAGGTTTCTTTTCGTCTATGAACGTACAGAGTGTCAGTCGGCGTTTGGAAGAGTTTGGTTGGGAAATCCTAAAGACCAAATGGATGTACATAAGATTAAAGTTATACACTTGAATAATTCATATCATTTGGTTTGGAATCTGACACTGCAGACATATTTCTACCCCCACACTAAATCAGCAGATCAGACAGCAGCGAGAAATTGAGAGAAATCAACTTTCAAACCGAGTGATGCAAGGATTCACTTTGCCCACGCAAAATACGCGACTGCAACTCAAACAAAGAATAATTATTTCAAACACATTGCAACAATAATATTAATTAACAAAGTTTTTTCTTGTTGAAATCCACAAATGGTGACCCGCCCTCTCCCCCTCCCCCCCCCCTCCCCTCTCCCCCCCCGTGCAACTCACCCAAACGGTGATGAATGCTGATGTAGTCTTTTTGTTTGCAACTTTCTGCCTCCCACATTATCTATTTAGGTTTTTAGTATTACGTGTGAATTATGTTTACACGAAATATGCGGGGCTTATCACTTTTTTAGGAGAGAATGATCATGCATTACGAGGGTTGTGACCTAAAGTTGATCGATAAATGATGAATTCACCGCAAACAGGCGAAGATAACTTCCGTGATACTGCGCCCATGACCTAAGCTTGTGGAAGACAATTACGTCACAGACGAGGCAATAATGACAAGAATGAATCCTCGTGTTCAGTTGCAGTGAAAAGTGACTACGACTGAGCAAAATGGAAGTCCTGAAGAAAAACATGGAATCCGGCGAAATGTAATAAATTATCAAGGCACTCGAACGCCAAATAAAGAACATATGTTTTGCGCTATTCAAAGAAATATGAGAAGTTATGAAGGTAATATGAGGTTTTGTAGAAGAATGCAATAGTCACGATTCTAACGATAACTGGGAGAAAGTGGATGGCTAGCAAAATTATTGCAGGCTCTTGCGTTCAAAGTACTGACTGGAATGAATGAGTAGCGAAGATGGAAATCTCTGAGACGTCCTTTCGGAGAACTAAGTCTTATCCAGAAAGAACGGATATAGAAAGAGGAGACAATTATCCTCCAAGAAATATCTACATCAAAAGGCTTAGTGTTGAGAATGATATACGGAAAATAAATCCTTGAATGGCGTTCGTAGAATGATTTTCTTCCAAATAACTTCGTAGAATAGAAATTCTTTGGAAGAGATCGGTTGACTTCGTTTCTCCATTTCCATGTCTTCCTCTCTGTCCTTACCATTCATTCCGTCTTCCAGGATTTTCTATTGGGAGAGCTCCGTAGCTTAGAATGTGTTAATTGACTTGGTCTCTTTTTCTGGGTACTGCTCATCGCAGATTTTTTTTAAATTGATGGTTCTCTATTTACATCCTTTTCTATGTGCATATTCTGGTGAAATATTTTTTTCCAGCATCACGCATACTTTCAAATAAGTTTTCGCTGGCAAATCGCAGCCGAAAAATCATAATGTACTATATTTTATCGTGAAAATAGCTGTTTTACGCTTTATTTTTTGTGAAATTTAACGTAATTCAATTATAAATTTTACTACCTTTATCTGGGATTTCTGCTTACAGCAGTTTCCGACACAAAACTCCAAATTTCGCCACCTTAAACTTATAAATACTTCACGTACACACCACAATACCTTCATATAGCCTTCGCTATCCAACTTTCTTTAACCAAAATATCTTCCGCATTCAATCCCCATCTATTCACGTCTTCTCTCTCTCCATCTAATTTCAAATAATACGAATCATCAATACTTTTTTATTATAGTATGTAATGCCTGATACATTTTACCTGATACTTGCTTCAGTACCTACTAAAAACCACGTTCAATACCGCATACTAGATTTTTTTTCATTATTTAGGCGTGTTTCTTTCGAAGCCAACTTATCATGCTCCTAATATTATCGTTCCGAATTGATGACGGGAGAATCCTTCCTAAACTAGGTTTTTCACGCCCCCCTTCTTGTGTGGGCGTTTTCCTGCAGTGGGTTTTTTCGTTGATGGATATTTGCTCCAATCCTCACGTTTTTCCCACACATGTGAATCTTTTACACTATATTTTTCTTTTATTGTAATTTAAATTGACATTAAACTTGTAAAACGTATTTTTTTTTAAAATAGGTACTGTATATACTATGTTGTTTATTGCAATTATGACATGAATTGTATTTTTGTTTCATAACATGGATGTAAATGTTTATATGTTACATTGACGATGGGTTAGGTGGATGAGGGGACTTGACAATCACAACCTCGTCCGAATAAACTCACTTTATTATTATTAAACTCAGGCAAAGAAACTGCTTCAGTATTGGTATGTAGTGCATAACACGATACTGCACTGTTTCGTGATAACAACTCATTTATTTAAGTCCAGCTCCACCGCCATTATTTCTTTGAAACAATCTACTTGCCTGTGAATGATAGTCGGGTGAAACATAAGTACATATCATGGTTCTTTTTGTTTTCAATACTGAAAATCGAATTCGGCCCATTCATCGGATGCGATTGAGGCTTTTTAATGATACGATTTTTAGTGTACTGAATTTGGTAAGATCTTCGGAAGTGTCTTGTAAAACGGCTTTAAAGCAGTTATCACTCACTTTGTGTAATGTGGACGAAGGGCAACCATCAAAAGAAGCACGGGCTCGAAATTGCTGTTCATTCGTACTTAATTGTTCTCTGGCGATTTGCCCAACGGACGCTCGTCTCCTTGATAATGATCATGTTTTATTCGAAATGCTGGACTTTGCTGCCCTACCGAGACAATCTCATTATCAATAGGATCCCGGCATTTGTTCCGCTGCCGAAGAATAACTCATTTCGAAGCAAAAAAAAAGCGAACGTTAAGCGCGACAGAATCGTGATCCAATTTGTCCCTCTCGGATCTCAAGAAATCTCTGCGGCTCGGGTCAGTGACAAAAAAGGAAGCGTGGGGGAAGAGAGGCAAACTTTGCGGCAAAATGGCGACTTTCCCGCGCCGGGAAATGCCGGAGGTAGCGGAATGTTTACGATTTCGCTCGAACCGTTCCGATGGGATGGGGAGGTGGCAAAAAAAAGGACGCGAATGAAACGAGGAAGAATAGGCACGCCGAGTTCTTTTCCGCAATGCGAGTCGGATTTACATTCCCCGGGAAGGCCGTCATTCCGCAGCTTCCGAAAGATCTCGTGCCGAGGAATTAGGGGGAGAAAAATAAATCAACAGGAATGCCGGGAGCATATGAGTCCGACGATGAGAGGGTAGGAAAATGTCTTGCAGAAGAATCGCTTCTTTTTCTTTCTAGAGGATTAATTCCTTGGCCTTTAGTTATGTTCCATCATAATTTTTTTGTCATCGGAAGGAATACCTGAAATGACTGTCCAACTGACTCACTTTGAACTGTTGAGCTACGTTGAGGGCCGAATTTTCCCAGCGCTGGATGCATTTGGTATCGTTCATTCTTTTTGGGATATTTTTTAACTCGGTACTTTTAGTCAATATTAACGGAGAATCTGTATCTCTTCCTCTGTTGTACCCTCGGACAGGTTTCATTTGTACTGCTCCCTCCATCTTGTCCGACCTAGTGCTGCCTCCTTTAGCTGCTCATACGTCTTCTTCATTTATATTTCCGCCATCAAATTTCGCCCGTTATAAACATCTTCTTCCTCTCCCTCTATATCCTTCAACCTTTCCCTCTATTGTTTTTTTCTTCACTCAACCTTTCCCTATATTAATCATGTCTTCAACATTCATTTCTTAGAATGTATCGTTTCCTTCTTACTCATAGCTCTCGTAATACTTCTTTTTTTCGTTTATTCCCTCCATTACTAATGTTAGCCACCTTAAGATTTGTATGGTGCAATTCATGAATCCCAAAACTTTGATTGGGAAACGCAGAGGAGCATATAAAGCATCCTCAAATAAATTGAAACATTATGTCCAATCAAAAAATTGTAAGATGAGCACAATGATAAAGAAAGTCTTGGCGCTTTCCCGGCGCATCTTGTGAGTGAATTATTCCTCGGATCTTCATCCGGGTTAGGCTCACCATCTCAGCCTAAGTTTCGTTGTCTTGAAGATGATGAGCGACTCGTTCACCAAAACGTCGTTTGAGACTGAGAGACCAACCCGGAAAAAGGCCCATTAAGTTAAGAATTCACACAAAACATAATGTTCCTTAAACCTTTTGCGTAAGGGGAGAACAAACTCTTCTGCGAACTTTTACGGAAAAGTTCAATGAAAAAAACCTGCATTAAGACTCCTGAAAATTTGGAGATAGGAAAAGTGGAACAAGGGAAACTTCAGGGAACAAATTAATAAATAGAAATGAGAAAGGGAAAATCTTAGGTACTCTTCAGGTTTTCGAACAAGCCTACTCAAAATATTATGAATGAGGACGCTTTGAAAGACAAAATATGTTATTATTTATATCTATTATATATGTTTTCCACATAACATTATTATAATGCAATGAAGTAGTCCTGAAACATGAAATTTTCTCAGTGAAATTGAGTTTATTTTGGAAATCAGATACTGGTCAGTCGTCACGTTAACCGGACAGCCCATTAACCTCAAGCTCATGGCTTAAAGCTGTGTCACTCTCCTTATTTTACGTCCAAGGATACGAAAGCACCTCACTATATTCATTCCTCTCGGCCATCAAGCATTTCAAGCGTCAACGCAGTCGAACTACTACGCCCACGACGCCGACTGATTAATTCGCGGTTACTATGGAAGCAAACGAGCCGTCGACAGCAGCCGCAGCACTCGGCCGTAACTTGTTTTTGCGTCAAGATATCTCCTCTCGCCATCACCTTCTGCATTCCTCAATTCATCAGAGTTACGAGAACGCGATATTCTTCATCTACATCCTAATAGCTAAAATTTGATAACATTCTCCTCTAATAAAATTATCCCAAGAAGTTAAGTCAACTTTGTGCGACAATTAGATATTTTTAATCAGCTGAATATAGAGAGATAATGCCATAAAATTGCGTGGCTATATTAACTGATTTAATAAAATGTAACCCAATTTTCGAAAGGTCAGGAGATGGAGCTTTGTAGATATAACCGGAATAACTTAAAATTGAAGGATTTGAAGGAGGGATTGCTACGCTGCATTCTAGAGGGACCTAGCAAGTGGGCCCTTCACGGATCAAAATATGCTGTGTCCGCATAATTTCTTTTCAAGCTACTGATTATCCCTTCTGAAATGAATTTTCTTTTGAGGTACAGCTATTTCCCGATACTCAATAACAATGGAAATTTTCTTTTGTTGTCCGCAATTCCTGGAATTTGTTTGCTGCTATTCTCCATATGGTTCGCTCTTGTGCCTTCATCTTCACTTCCTCCTATGAATTACACAGGACTTCTTCAATTATTAGGCATATATATTTAAGTCTTGCCCTTCCTTTCGGTCGTCTTTCTTTCACGTATCCTTCCATAGTATTTTTAGGATGCCTTCATGATGAAGAATACGGCCGATGAGTCTATCTCTCCTTAGGGTTTTGGTGCTCAAGATATTTTTTCTTTTCTTCCATTCTTAGGACGCGTAATGTTGGTAACTCCTTCAAAAATATTTGGTGACACAAATTGCCTCGAGAGTGATTCTTTAAGGTTCAACTGAATTTTTAATGAAGGATTCCGCAAATTGTAAACCAGAATATTTAGGTGTTCAATAATGAATTCGACCATAGGAAACGAGTTAGAGAATGTCAAAGCATCAATTTTGTCTGAAAACAAGATGCGTTTACATTTAAATCTACTTGCTACCCTGCAAGCCACCTCATGGGTGTATGGCAGGAAGTTTTTTTATCTCCAAATATGCACTACATAGAGCCAATTATGTTTACACATCCTACTAAATTATAGTTTATTATGAATTTATAAGTAGATAGCTGCGATGAAAAAAGTCTGTTAACTATGATAAAAATGTCATCCTCTCTTAGGGCCTTGAAAATGGAAGTCTCTGAATCCTGTTTTGCTCCCAAAATAATATTAACAAGGGAACACCCCACAAAACTGGAATATGTTATCTGTATATCGCAATCCCAGAACCATATCGTGGGGAAGAAGGGACGGCTTTTAAGATGTTTGTAAGAGATTAGCATAGACAATCACACGGAGCGTGGCGTAGTGTGGTTCCAAAACCTGGACTTTGAAGAATGACCCCAGGGATACCACTCCCTGAATGAGTCTTTGGAGGCTTTAAAGAAGTGGGCTGAGGGTGGACAAAAAAGACGAACGAAAATTAAGGCAAGAAGTGGTGCGGAGCGTCGTTTCAGAGAGAGGGAATCTTTTGGAGGACATTCAAAGGGGGCAGAAAAAAAACGAGATGTTGAGGGGTGGTAGATGTTACCTCGAAAGATGAAGAAATAATCTTGGGAACAAGGAATGAAGGTTGCGCTTTTTGTCAGCAAAGTGTTGAATAATATTTGGAGAAACTGGCTTGAAGATAGTAACTGTTAAATATACTTTACCGTTTTAGGTAGTTCTAGATGGACTTCTGAATATAACCTTGTTCATGGACATAATTATGTTTCGGACTATATCCTCTTTAGCTCCATGTACTTAATGTCTCACATCATTCAATCCAAACAGCATATTCTTGTCCTTCCTCCTCCTCTGCCGACCTAAGATTCTCCCCTCCACAATAAGTGCCTTCAAAACCATATCTTCCTTCATCGCCTTTCTGTTTTCTTTTCTTAGCCTCCATCTTCTTCCTGTAGCCTTCTCTTCTTGTTACCACACATGACTCTTCTTTTTTCGTCTTCTTTTAATTACATCTCGCACTGTTTTCTCCACGTCTCCATTTCAGAGGTGGTCAGTCTGTTATCTTCCTTCCTCCTTGCTGCTCCTCTACTGTGCTCATATATAAAATAATATTTCAGTTTACTTTTCTCGCTTCAATGCGGAAACCACTCGTAAAATACCCTAATTATATTCTAGATTCCTTCTCACGTACATTATCTCCACTACGATTGCGTTTCTACTTAGTCATCTTACACAACACAAACTGATATCCTCAAAAGAGGTTCTCACTTATCCACCATTCGTGATTATTAGTCTTTATTATCTTTGATGTATGAAAATATGTCCAATAGTCGTCTCGTTCTATTTCTTTCCAATTTTTTTGCGTTAAATACTGAAAATGTTGACGTGAAATACTCCTGCGTAACTCACTCATACTGGAAACTTCAATCAACTCTATCACTTTTATCTTGGTTTCAAGAGAAGGCTTGGTTCTCTTGGTACTGATTTGCTTCATCTTGAGTTTAGTAATTTATTTTACTTGCTCTCTACTACCCCTGGACTTAGATTATCCTAGTCTAAATCACTTTATTACCACTAGTACAGAGTTATTCCACATATTCCCTTCACCTGGACAATAGCTCTTCAATGTGTCAACAAATTTCATAACCTGCACTGAGAGACGATATCTTTTTTCACTTCATGTTACCCAGTAATATGCAGACTTTTGAACAGAGCCCAACGTTTCCCTTTCTGGAGCCTTCCATCTTATCACTCTCTCCTTTCCACCACACCTAACTCAGGTAAATTTGTCTCTCTAAGGTGTGTTAATAATTTATATATATATTTATATTTTTCTTAACTTCAAATTCACGTACTTTCTGCCTATTTTTTAGTCTTCTTAATGCTTTTTGCTGTAGTCTATTGTATTTCTACGCTTTGATAGCAACTCTTCACAAATTCTTCTGCCATGCTGAAGATAATTCGCTTTAGCTTCCTCGATTATTTTTTGACCTTATCTATTCTCTGAACAAAACTTGGTAAAAGGAGGGGACCTAGGCTCCGATTGGAGGTTCCGTTACTTACGTTCCATTAAATTATCTTGCGTAGTTTTACTGCTTTTACGCCTTCAAAATACTTTCGAATCTTACCACAAATTTCACTTGTGTACTTTCACTTCTTCTAATTACTTTCGAATCTTACCAGAAATTTCATAAGTAATTAATTATGATTATGCTCAGCTTTGCAATCGGGAACTTGTGTGAATTTTCATGCCGTTCAAAATTCTTGATACCATTGGATATCGTTTTCCAAATATAATTTCACCTGTTTGGTGGGAGTATTTTCACTATGCGTTTGTCATTTATTATTTTACCTTTTTTTTAAAAAGCCCACTTTTATCTTGTGATAATTCCTTATTCCTAACCCATAACCTTCCATCTCCGGTCCTGCATAACCTCCAACAAATGGTATTTTTGGAAGCTATTGGTTTTGAGACCCTTTGGCCATGGATAGAAGGTGTATAATTAATGTGATGGAGAAAAAAAGCTTTCGAGGTAATTACTTTGCAGAGTTGTACAGAAAAAAAGTTTTTTTTGTAGATAATAAGAGGACATTGTTGGAGTAGGTAATTAGAGGCAAAGGAATACTGAAGGCCTTTGGAGAAAGCTGCTCTCGGTAGCCGGTAAAATTCAGGTCAGGAAATCCAAAGGGCGTTGGTTTCAATTCCTCCTTGAACATAGATTTTGTTTGAACTTTCACCCTTAGTATGGTGCGAAATAACCACATCAAAGAATGCATTTAAAACAGTGGTGGATCCAAGGGGGTGGGGGGGAGGAAGAGATCAGAGATTCACCCCACCAAGAGATCAGTTGAGCAGGCCTATGTGAGTGACTTGTCCATCCAAATTCATAATCAGTGATCTTAAATAAATCACCAATTTTCCTAATCAGATTATACAGGCATTAGGATGTGTAAGTATTTGATGTTTGACATACAATCTGCATAAGCACTCAGGTGTGTGCACTCACACACTCTTAGAATCATACAATATATACAAATTCCCCCCCTCCAAGATTGCTCCCTGGATCCGCCCCTGGTTTAAAACAATATTTTTTTCCTATTGCAAGGCGTGGGAGAAAAAAGGAATCTCAGGCATGCCACAAAGAGGAAGGAAAACTACGGACACTTCCGACGGCTAATGGAACACTAGGTATATTATAATTCCTATTATATAGGGGTCTATATAGGTCTATATGTAGTGGGTTAAAAATGTCCCTCAAAGTCTCCCGATTTCTAGGATCACTCTTTTTAATCGTTTCATTAATCCTCTTCCAAGCCCCTCATTTGGATTCATTTATACATTCCCTCTCTCAAGCCTTTCCTAGGTCTTCCTCTTTTACCTTGGGTTTTCAGTTTAAAAATTCGCTTGAGGAGTTTCTCTTCGATCATTCTCTGATGCATATGCCCAATTTGGTTTAACTACTATCATGATGCCCTTCATGCCCTTTGTTGAACTATGTTTTGATTCCCATAATCTGGAAAATTCTTTCATTCGTGACTTTCCCAGTCCTTAGTCGACCAGGGTCCACCACCAAAAGACCATTTCTTTCACAGAAATGGATAATTCCTATTACCAACATGATTTCGGACAAGGCTAAAGTCGACGTGAAGATTGAAGTAGGGTGAAGATAAGGATGAAGAGAAGGGTGAGTGAAGATGTTATTGCAGTGCGTCTCTTGGCCCTTCCCGAACTCGCAGTGGGCCAGGCAGACCACGAATTATAGCGGAGAGAGGGTTTATGTAGTGTAGTGCAGTCCTGGGAGAGAGGATTAGTGGGAAGTGGTGGCGTGGGATGTTGGAGGGCGGAGGGGGGTGTGTACGGTGCGGGAGAACGTAGGAGGGCAGCTTCATCCCGCTTCCATATTTGCGCTGCGCCCGGGTGGTGCCAATCTTCCTCCCACAAACATAACGCACTTCCTTCTCTCTCTCTCTCTCTGGGAGCAAACACGGAGAAACGGGGCCGAAGGGTAACGTAACCAAACCCAACCCTTTTCCCCTCTCTCACTCCCTCTTCATCACTTCCCCCCGGACTCTCCACGGTTTTCCTGACCCGTTACTCCTGACTCCGTTTCCTGTCTCTCCTCGTGATCGTACTCTTGGTGGGAGGCGACGGAGAAGCTCTCCACAAGCTCGCGTTGGGAAGCATTAAAAAGATGCGAGGGCTCACCGTCAGGATAAACACTTTCGGAGACCGGTTGGCGCAAGGGTTAGAAGGAAGCTAAGGAGGCCCGCTGAATATGGGTGGATTCAAGAGGGTACGAGAAAGGAGAATTCACCAACCTAGGATTTACGAACGCTTGAAATTGTTGTTATTCTTACTCAATTCCTCCGCATCAAGCTGTTGATTTTATTTAAATTTCGCTCAATTTTTTTAACGTTCGTAGTTGGTTGCGACGGGTTGTTGAGTACGAAAGGGCTTGAAATGGTAAATAATTAAGATTCTCACAACACAGGAAGCCTTAGATGTATGTGGAGGCATTAGGGTATTTTAGTATTATCAGTTTTCTGCGGGTAAAGGTAGATTTAAATGGTCATTCAACTTTTCCCACGTCACCTAGATTTCACACAATGTCCCTCTTCAACCCCTCATACATCCTACCTCACCTATCATCATTCTATCGAAACTACTCCTTCTTCTTCTACCCTGCTTACCCAACGTTCTTTCCTCTATAACGTTTTCAAAACACCATCACCCCCTAAAACCAGCTGCACCCACTTCCTCTACCTTCTTCTAATTTCCTCAACAACTTCATTCCCTATTCTACCAACTCTAATCCTTCATCGTTCGTCCTCCGATCGATCATCCTTACTTTCTCCATCCTTCTCCATACCCACATCTCCATAAGACCTGAGTCTATCTTCATCTTCTCTCTTCAGAACCCTTGTTCCTACGCCATACAACATTTTGAAATTAAATTAAAATATAGTTTTTTTTTGCGAGGACATTTGAAAATATATTTGTCCTGGCCAGAGAAGTATTTAAATTTATAAGAAGGAATTGACGAGTAGGACTGCGGGTCAAGTGTCGAAAAAAGAATCTTGAGAAATGAAATATGGAGTTTAGCGTGGCATGATGATGAAACGTAGTATTATTTTGGAATGAAATGAGTGTAATATTATAATGGACTGTTATTCCTAATGTAGAAAGTCAGTAAATAGGAGGGAGAGGTCTCTCAAAAGTCAGAGTATACGAAGGCATTACTTTTGAGGTATCTCAGGAAGTTAATACCCGCGATGGAATGAGAATATTGGGTCTGAGAGGAAGAGAAAAAAAGGCGAACGAAGGGATATTGAAGTGAGAAAAATAAAAGTACATATTCGAACTAAAGGGAAGTAATTGAGAGAACACTGTTGAAAGTTCGATCTACATTGGGTAAATATCCATTGGAATGACACTATTTCCATATTTTCGCGATTAAAATGACAACATCAAAGGCGTTCCATCAGCAAAGATAATCCCATCGGCAGTTCCAGCTTATTGTTGGGCCATCAATGGCCTTCCACTCAACAGTTTTGTATCTACAATATTAATTTCATAGGGGTTTCTCTCTGATCCTTTCACTAATACTCTCCCTTTCTCATTGTCTTCTACAACTATCAATTCCTTTCATTTTTTCTCCATTTTCCCCATCATAACTAACCCGTATCTCTTAACTACCCACATTACCTTCTCCATCACCTTCATCTCTAAGTATTATTATTATCTCTATGATCGGTGTGACGAAGCGCACTACTCCATTCTTTTCTCGGTAAATAATCATATATTTATCCTCTCTTACACATTTTATCATTTTCTCCTTGTCCATCGTTTCTCACTGCACTTAGTATTAACTATTTCCTCGGCAACTCTCTCATCAGTCAATTGGAATTCAGGACGTGTCCGATTATATTAACCATTGATCTTTCTAAATTTTTCTAAATATAAAGATATTTCTTATTTCTCGTTCTCATTTTAGAATCTCTAGACGTGTTATACTGTTCATCCATTCGCTCTTAATCATTTTCATGTTAAAATTTATTAAAAATGTTTTCATATTGCCAGTTGTTTTCTTCAGTAGTGATGGAGAAAGAACGTTAGTGAAGAAGAACTTGACATGGAGACGTTGTTTTGATTCCAAACCTGGGAGGTGTGTTTGAAACCGTCGAGATTATCTCGTATATGTAACCAATGAATCACGTAGCGCAAACAAGAATGTTCGCAAATGTTGGTGTGTTTGATTCGCTGTTAACAATCTCATTCATTGTTTTCACTTGAGGTTTTGCCATCCGTCTCGCGCATTGTGTCCCCGGATGAGAACATCTCAATTGAGAACGATGAGTAGGATTGTAGTAAACTATTCAAACACACCATCATTTGCGAACATTCTTGTTTGCACCACGTGACGCCTTGGTTACCTATTCGAGTTAATCTCGATGGATTCAAACACAGTCCCCCTGGACTCAAGAGAGAGATGACCAAAATAGTGTAGATTATTGAATTTGGAGGTGTTGCCGTAGAGGAGAACGGAAAAGATAGATTGTAGGATGGATGGAAAGAACGAATGATTCGGTACTAAGCTTGTTCGATGTGGGGGAGAGTAAGGAAGTTGTGGATGAAACTGGTTATTACGGGAAGAAAATACCTAAGGCAGTTGTTGAAAGTAAAATGGGTAAACGAGGTAGAGAGAGGGAAGAAGGACATTTTGGATTATGCTAAAAGATGTGCTGGTCTGAATGAATAAACAAAGAGGAATAAAGAGCGGTTAAGAAAATTCGCCTAAAAAAACTAATGCAATCGGCAGAAAAATAGTAACAAAAATCAACCCTGCTCGAACCCCGCATAAATATGGCCTCAAATCTACGATTATTGTCCCCTAAACAGATCAATTTTCTGAGTCAATCGATGTCATAGCATCGGCGCATACCCCTCTAAGCTATGCTTACGGATTTCTGCATCGGTTCCATTCCTGGATGAAGCCCGGGACCGCCCGCGCCGTAACGGCTCATGGGGAGGGATGAAGTTTGGAATCGCGAGGGCGCAAAAGTCAGCGAATCGACGAATTGTCGGCGGGGAATGGAGTGGGTGGGGGGAAGGACGGGGCAAATCGTGCGTCCCTCCTCTCCCTTTACCCTTTTCATCCCCTTCCCCCCGCCGGGGATAAAATTTTCGCTTTTCGACCGTGGGAATTTTTTTATTACCGTTTTATCATTATTTCGGCGCGAGCGAGATAAAGGGGAGCGAGGGAAGGAAGGGGGGAATAGTTGGTTATTTTCGCTACCAAACTGCGAAAGAGGAGATGGGAGGGAGGGGATTTGGCGGAAGGAGAAAAGAAAACCAACCTGACTCGGGTGGGGGTGCTGAAGGGGTAGGGGTTAAAAAGGGCGGACGGAGGTTCCCGAAGATCGAGGACAGGATATAAAGTTGGATGGAGAGCCAAAAAGGGTGGGGAGAGAGCAGGGGAGGGGAACGGGAAGATTGAGCAGAGACGGAGGGGGCGTGAGGGACGGGGGGAGAGGGGGGAGAGAATCCTAAGATTCATTTATGTATACTTTTTGTCATTACCCAATTTCCAGTGCCGATAGAGCACGCCGTGGACTTCGCTTATGCATTCTGGAGTGTGGCCGCTCCTTCCATATAAGGACTCACAAAGGGTAATGCCGCCGGCGACGGGAGGGAAAGGCGGGGAAAAGGAGGGGAGAGGACCCGAGAGAGGGGGACTAGGGGGGTGGATATGAGGGGGGGGCGGTTTGGCGAAGGGAACGCGAGAGTGGGAGAAGGGCGAAGGGTCGAGGGGGAAGATCAAAGGAACGGAGCCGACGCGCGGAGGCTGATATTTAAATTGCAGAACACCCCCGGAGTTATAACATGTCGGGTAGAGGAGGAGGGAACGTTAGGAAGGGGGGTGAGGGGGAGTGGCGCAGGGGGGATAAAAGGTTATAGGGACCCTGTGCGTGGGGGTGGAATGGGATTCTCCGGGGGGGTAGGAGGGGGAAGGGGTGGCGGGGCGTTCTTCCATCTGAAACCCAGGGAAGGAAGGTTTTGGTACCAATGGTGGAAAGGGGGGGGGGTGGTTTGCGTGGATAAGGGTGTGGGTGTGGACGTAACGGGGGGTTATACGGGGGAAGAAGTATTGCGAGAAAAAGTGTGGAGGGAGAGAGGGAAGGAGAGAGATGGAGAGAAAAGAGAGATAAAGTGTGGGTTAATTTAGAGTGGCGACGGATATAAGGAGAGAGATTGAGGATGGTGGGGGCGTCTGTACGCTTGGGAGGTTGTAGGGATAGGAACGAGGAGAGAGAGAGAGGGCGGGTGGTGGAGGGAAAGGGTTCACGCGGAGAAGGGTGGAGAGTTTTGAAGGGTGTGGAGATGGAGAAGGCAGGAAGCAAGTGCGCGGATGTGGAATGGAGATGGGGTTGGAATAACCCTGGTAGAGACGTACCACAAAATGGTGGGCCTTGGCTTAGGGTTTCCCCAAAAAACCGTAAGTGTGAAAGTTGAGGGGGTATTTCTATTTTCCTATTCGAATGTATGAAAAAAAAACATCCCAGAAAATGTTCAGCTCAATCGGGCGATATTTGACCCTGCCGAATCGCATTCAAAGTTCAGAAATTTCCAATTTCTGCATTTCATAAATGTTGCCTACCTCCCAGGGGCCCAGATGCCAAAACACCAAGTTCGAACCATCACTTCGAGCTCCCTAGTCGTTGACGACGACACTCGAGCCACGGTGAGTATCGTAGCCACGTAAATCGGTGTGTTTACACGCCTTGATCGCTGCTGCGGCCGCCAGTTGTCTAATGATTCGTATCGAACGGTAAATACCTTACCGTTCCTTAATAGAAAGTTCCTTAATAGACACCCGGAACGCGTTGATGTTACGGCGACGCCACATGGCGTCGAGCTTGGAGCTCTGCACTTTCCTGCTTTCAGTGCATCGCGCTGCTTGTGTTCAAAGTATCACAGCTCAGTCAGTCAGTCTATCACATTCCACTGGGAAGGTCGTGTCGTGTGTGTCGAGGTCGAGGCTGTTTCGGCGGTGGCCAGAATGAGCGCGAAGTCGAAGAGTACGCCGGTTATGCGAGGTGCGACTAGTATGTGGTTGGTGGGCAATAAGTGCGAAGATTTTCCCGGCAACGGTTAACTCCCAACACTGTGGGAAGTTCTCAAGTTTTTCTTCTACAACCTACCCTGTGCTCCTGGATCGATGTCAGCGGCAGATGCAGATGAGAATTACGATCAAAGAGTTGCTTGTTGTGTGGGGAATAGCAAATATTCCCACGCAGGAGGTTCCAGTAGCTATCAAGAAGCTCCTGACAGCCTACGAGAACTACCGTGCCCTAGGGAAGGACAAAAAAACTAGCGAGAAGTCAGTGTCCGCAAGAGATGAATACAACAAAGTGCTTGACCGTCTGTTTGACATCGGCCGCAAAAACATTCTCTCAAAAATTACTGTGGATGAAGTTGTTTTTACATTTCAGTGCATTATATTTATGCAACATCAAGTTGTTTACGGAAATTTAGGTCGCAATAAAGGGTCTTTAAATTATGCATGCCTATCGAGAAGAGTTTTTAACTTCCGGGTAACATTGACCCATATATAAATAATTCTTGAGGCAAAAATTCAGAAGTGGACTTAATTTGGGGCAGCGCTACCAAACTGTAACGAATAAATAAAGAAATAGATTTCCTGTATCAGCTAATGCTGTTGAATTTGTCTTATCCTTAGTCAAAAACGTATAATACGGGTTTAAAATGATTAACGTCGATTTATAATTTTCCGAAAGCCTTATTAATTTTGTCTGTTCCACCGTCGTCACTTTTTTGTTTTCCTCTCGTTAGATCGTTTTCGTTTTTCAATATTGAGTGGTATATTTTCTCACCTTATGCTTATGAAATAGTTAAACCTATATTGTCTCATACATTTTATTATTTTGTAAATGGCATTCATTAATCTCTCTCTATGTATAAATTATCAAATTTGTTATTCCTTTTCTTCTGCCTGTAACATCTTTAGAAAAATGCATCACATCAGCATATAAGTTCTTTTTTTATAGTTGTGTTTAAGTATGTTTCAGGCATTGGAAACGTGGGTTGGGAAATAGAAGAAAGAAATGCGATGGGAGAAGAGTGCGAATGATGGCATGCGTAATGTGGGAAAGCGGGAAGAGTGAATTACGTGGGAGTAGAGTAGTTGTATGAAGCAAGTAATTAGGCAAAAAAGTGATACTGTATCAACGTAGTAGTGCAAGCTGGTTGAGGAAGAGGATTTTTTAAAGGAAGGGGAAAAATAAATGTATTTTTGAATAGCATAAAGACAATAAGGATATATACTGTACTGAAGAAAGATATAGAGCATGAAAAAATGCATTGCATAAATACACACCTGAGCAGGGGTACTCAGGTGTGAACGTTAATAAAAACATTTTAAACATACCTCAATCAATCAGCAGTGAACTCATAATGCCAGCGATTTCGCGACTACATCTGATGTTTGTTGGAACTGCGTCATTTGACAAAATACCAGCCTAGTTTCTAGACAGGTTTTTAACACTAACGTAACGGGTCAGAGGTGGAAAATACGGAACCTTTTTGGCTCCGAGCAAGTAGTTAACTGGGCTGTGTCAACCGCATTTTATGGTCGTTATAGTGTTTGGAATGTATATGACGCGGAGGATGTGAGGAGATCTGGAGGATTGGCTGGGCGGAGAATGGATGAGAAAGGAGCGGAGGGTGTGAGGGAGAAATGGGATTCGAGTCAAATAAATTGGACATTGAGGGTGGGCAAGGGACGGGGGTGGGTTGTAGGAATAACTCGGGGGTCGAAGTGAATGGGAGGAGGGGGGCTGAAAATGCCAGAGAAAACATGGCGGTGGATGTGTTATATGGGGGAGAGAGTGGAGCAAGTCGACACGTGGACCCGGGGGACTAGGGCGAGGACTTGGGGCAAAATGGGGAAATGTGTACCTGCTTGCTTTTTCTAGCAGTAAATTCCCCTAGGCCAGAGAGAAATTGTGCCTAAAAATTTCTAACTCCAAACAAATTCGATTCTCATCCCATGAGCTCATCTTTCATGTTCCATGATGCGAAATTCATTACTTGGTGACTCACGGGAATTGCTGAAGTCGAGCGATTTTTTTGCAAAATCGCTCGACTTACAGCGTTGAATGTTTTAGATGCTTACATAAATACGATTCTTCAGCACGTTCTCTCATCTCCTCATGTTATCTTTCTGGAGTACTTTTAAGGATCACGTAAGACAAATGCGAATTACGGAAATACCGGCCACCTTCTCATGTTGGAAATGCCGTCAAGCATTCAGTTTTATCTTGAACACGACTCATAGACTCGACCGTAGTGTATTTCTC
This sequence comes from Platycnemis pennipes, assembly GCA_933228895.1. Classification (NCBI taxonomy): domain Eukaryota; kingdom Metazoa; phylum Arthropoda; class Insecta; order Odonata; family Platycnemididae; genus Platycnemis; species Platycnemis pennipes. The sequence continues at coordinate 61,185,012 of OW121854.1, forward strand.
TCGGAAATTGGGACTCGTATAGCCTCTGACGTTGATGGATGAAAGGTTTACGTGAAGTCGCATCAGTGACCATATGCGTCTTTACTGCGGGACCCTGATGTAGGGAATGCCGTTTTCGGAAATAATTCTGCAAATAAATAGGCACGAAAATGATGCCGCATTCCGTTCTTTGGAACAGCTGTCACATTCCCTTTCAATCAAACTTTAATGCTTAAGTTTTAGACCTTTTATTTTGTTTCGTATTCGTATGCTGGTATTCTTTCCTAAAAATTCATGTTGCTTGAGAATGTGCTTTATTGTTCGTCAGTAACATACGATTAATTATTTGCGTGATATCAATGAAGTTGATGAACAAAAATTCTTAGATATATTTTTAAAATATTTCCATTTATCAGGATAAACTTAATTCTCATTTGAGGTTCTTCTTTAGCTCCACATACCACTTGCCATTTATCATTCCATCTGCACAGCCTGTTCTTCTCCCCTCTCTTTCTTGCGTACCTAATATCCTCCCCTAAATTAAGTTCTTCAAAACACCCTCACTCCTTTTTGACCTAACCATTCTACTCAGTCTGTCTTCTACTATTCCTCAATAAACTCCTCTCCTCCTCTACCATCCTCAGCTCTTCTTTGTCTTCCTCACCATATTTCCTCCATCCCTAATTCTCAGGGACCGGCAGTATACTTCTATCCTTTCTCCTTAAAGTCCATGTTCAGTGCCATAAAATTCCAAGGTATAGGTACATAGGATTCATCGCCTTTGTCGACTTAACGTCCGAGTAATTACATAGTTCCCTTCCCTTTATTCCTTCCTACTAGTTGCCTGGTACCTAAATGTCTCTTAAGCTCTTATTTGCACAAGATCTTGTGTGTGATGGGTTATGACTTGGTATCGTTCAAAGGTTTATCGTCATTGAATTAGTGCATCGAGATACTCAAAAGAAAACAGGAAGTCATGTTTTGCATTGTTCACTAGAACACAGTTCTTGTTTATGAAAGTAGAATACTTTTCAATCAACCTTTAAATATCATCCATCTTGTGCCAAACTGAAATATATGTGCCATTATTCAGTTCTGAGGGTAGAGGATACTCAAATTATAAGGGTTGAAAGAATAAATATAATGCATTATTATATATTATAACTTCAAAAAATGTAGTTTGCTGGTAAGAAAATCTAAAATGGAATCTGAATGATAAGGATAATATTGATTAGTCGTCGTCTCAATATTTATTACCGTCGCCTTCTCACCATGTTAAATTAGTGTCAAACTTTATAGTAGCATCTCTTATAGCGTGTAGCGAACTCACCAATCAGAAAAAAACTCTCGCTGTTAAATTCTAGAGAAAGACTGTAAACCTCAGCCTGTTCGTAATACGGTGTTAGTACCTGGAATTTTCGGTCGTAATTCTCTCTATGTGTACCTACTATGCAAAGATAGTAAATGGAATTTGTACATTTTTAACCTTTATTAATACTTTCATAATTTTTAACCCTAATTTTTGAAAAAATACTAATTTATAGCCCCTTGTGTTAAATAATTATTATATTCTAAGTATGTAAAATTTTGTGAATATTTTAATTCTGTGGATATTTTTCTCGCATTCAGAATTCCCCGATTCCCGTCATTGCATTTACGAGGGGTCACGTGAAACGATAAATCATGGCTGTATTCAATGAGCTCTCCGTAAGTATAAAATTATGTTAATGCTTGTGGCTGCGCTAACATTTTTGGCATATTTTGGGACCCATCATTTCATATTAATTTGCGACCCATGTATTTAATTTTTTTTACACTTTTCGCTGCTTCTCTTATTCGCCATATCGCTTTAACGGGATGATTTAAAAACAAAATCTACGCATTTTTCACATTCCAAGGGTGGAATGCATTCCATGAATTTTCCATTCTGTATCAACGTAGATATGACAATCATTCCAGGAATTTTTGAAGCCTATGAGCGTAATAAGGCCAAGTCTGCAGCTGAATTCCGGAAAAAGAGTTCGCTCGAGTTGTTGTATCCCGCTAAAACGCCATAACCGGTAAAACGGATCAGTGCCGAGAATCTTCTGATTCGTCCCGATGCTTGAAATTTGATCCCTCCCCAAGGAGCTAACTATTGTTTCCATGAATTTGAAGTATGCTTTCGCATTAACGTATCACTTCAAAGAACCTCTTAAACGTCTCTTTACGTGGAATACAGCGCTGAACGAAACCGTAATGCATAACTGTTCTTTATTTCGGACTGAAATTTGACCGATTTTTTTATTTTCTACAGACGTGTTGTGATCAAACGTCATCTCTAGCTTAAAGAAAGGTAATCCGTTATGCATTGAGCATAAAAAAGCTAGCAAATAAAACTCAATTCAGCGGGTATGCGATAACGTTTTTCCACATTTGTTTGATAACTTACTGCACGGGCTACATGTATCACCCTCCGTTAAATAGATTCTTGAATTTCTCTCGTCGACAAGTTGTAATGAGTGGAGAGCTCGAATCAGTATTATAGCCGACCAACAGTGGGATTAAGCATAGTGACGAATATTGCACATATAATATTGTTATCAAATAGTGAACAAAATATTACGATAAGGAGGTGAGTGATGCAGGTGTTGGATAAGGTAAAATCTTACGCTCGTAAAGTGTGTAACAACAAATGAAAGCCTTTTGCCATATGGCTGGGTGTTTCTGTCATCAAACCTAACAGATTTAACTTGTACTCCTCACTATTTTTAGCCAGGTTCCTTTCTCGTCTCCCGCAACATTGCATCGGATATGCTTTACAGACCAGTGGTAGCAATGGCATATCGAATGTTTATTTTTTTTAAACAATTATAAATTTCATTCAATATCTAAGGATAGCTACTCTACTTCCAGTGGCTTGGATTCAGTGCCAGAAAGAAATGATTGCACGTCAGTCGGTAATCAAATGGAAATAATGCCCTAAAGCAACGAGGATATTTTATTTAGCTTGAGAGGCACACAATTTATTAAGCTCCTAGCATGCCTTTTACAAATTATGTGAACCTACCGAAAGCTTATGCAGCAGCAAAATTTACGAGTGTTGAGGATCGTTTAAGAACTTTGAGTGGCATTTTCCTCATTATCTGTGGGACGTTGTCCCCAACCACCGGTTAGTATATACTTGAAGTATTATCATGTTTGCGGAAAAGCAATTTCGTTCCTCCATCAAGTCTGCTCGTTGGGAATGAATTCTTAGGATCTATTCGGCCGACGTAATTTTAGCACTTTCTCTTAGGCCGACGACGCTCAGACCCAGCGAAATCGTTAATGAAGGGGGATCCCTTTAAGACATACTGACTAGTGTACACTAAAAAACCCCCTAAATATATGTGCCTGAATATCCACAAGTTCTATGCCTGAAAAAGACGACATTTTATCATTCATGGCAATTTTGAACTTTTACAGCCCATTGATCTTAAGTCTCAAAAACCGTTCAACACGCATGTTTTTTTTTCTTAAAAATAAATTATCTTCCACAAACGATATTGATAGCCCGAATTTCCATCCCCCCGAAAAGGAGAATTCGAAATAGGTATATGTTTCTCATAGCATAACGAAACGTGCTAAGGAGAGTAGAAGTGGTTCTTTGAAGCCTCCTGCTCTCAACCGGAGATTATTGAAGGCTGGTCTAATTGTAAAACGAAAAACCAATGCATCTCCATTTGAAAGCCTGCCCTCATTAACTGCTAAGTAACAATTAAATATATACACGTAGGTACGAGCTTCCTTTTAATTCATATTTCCTGCATTGATTTGTCTGATTACGTGGTTTATGCCACATTTTGATGCCACTAAAAGTAGCGTTGTTGTTCGTAACGGTATAGTAGAATGCGAGGTGTGGATCCAAGCTCCTCCCCTCCTCTGTCCCAAACTCAGTTACGGCGGTTTATATTTCCTGTAGTGGAAAAAATAATTTATCCAAATTCTTCATCGATGGTTTACCCTGTAACGAAGGAGAGATTGAGAGATAATTGCAGCGGAGGTGGTGGCAATGGAGTGTAGGAGCGTACTTTTGAATCTCTTAGGCAGGGATCCCCATAGTGGTTGACATTGACCTCCAGGCGTCGATTTTAGCATTATTAGGGGTCAAATCAGGCTCGGAGCTCGATCGGAGGCCAATGGATAAAGTAAATTTTAACACGAAAGTAATGTCATCATCATGATCAGTCGAAAATCTTAAGATTGCTTTGGTGAAGCTCTCCACTCGATTCTCCTAACGGCTGACTTTTTAAAATTCACATAATTTTTCCCTTTCACTCCCATAGCAACTTGATCCATGTATCTCATCCCAGGCCTTTCTTTTCTTTCCATTCACTTTTCCCTCGACAACTCTCTTCATCAGGTCATGATGTATCCAGGCATGGTCGATTAAGTTGCCCCGTCTTCTCTTCAAAGTTTTCAGCAGACTTCTCTTTTCTCCCACTCTCCATAGGACTTCTTCATTCGTAACGCGTTCATTACTAATCGGAATAATATCAATTGACCTTAAATTTTGTCCCATTTTATTTATATTAGTGGTAAAATTATGCTTTAAGGTGCTCCAACTTTTAAGGTTATATCGCATTGTTAAACCTAACTTAATCCTTAGACAACCACATGGTGGACTCGATATCGCGACCTTTGTGTTATCTTACAGGTGCGTTGAATGACATGAATTTCCATCCAAACTATTGCACTTTCATGTAAAAATAAGTTGATACTGCGAAAGTTTTGCTGCATGAAAATTATGACGCTGTTCTATGCTCGAGTTTGAATTTAGTTTCACGAACGTCATAGAGTATAGTCAGAATTGGCATCATTGAGCACCACGAGTAGGTGTTTTTCAGATGGAAAAAGGAAGAGAGTAGAAAGGGTGGCAGAATAGAGCCACGAGCGGAAGGGTGTGTGAAGGAATGGATGAGGAGGGAAGGAAGAGAAGGTAGGGTGGTAGACACTAAATCTACCGGGGCAAGCCCGTAAAGAAAGCCGCGCAAAATTTAAATGCGGCCGTATGTCACCGTCAGCATGGGGAATTTAGAAGGAGAGGCGGGATGTTACCAGATAGCAGGAACAATTAGAGTCACTTCTCTCGCCGGTCGGGGCGAAGTCATCTTGTCCGAGGTGGGTCCAGGGAGGCTGCGGGAGGGGTGGGGTAGAGGAGGAGGACGAAGAAGATATGGGCACTTGAGCGCTAAGTAGATGGCCAGTTAGGAGAGGAAATTATCGTCCGTGGAGTGAGGAGGAGGACTGGGTCAGTAATTGGCCGAGCGGATGACCACGATAAACACTTGGGTGGAGTGAAAGAGGCGCTCTCCTTGGGGGGAATGAGGCAGGGGGATTCAGTCCTGGAAGTTTACGGCAATCGTAAAGAGTCATATTTGAGAAGGAGCTCATTAGACTGCCGATGCGACAAAAGTTATCGCCGTTTAGAGAGCCGTACTTTACGTTTAGTAACTGGTTCCGATGCTGGGTGAATCGGGTCTCGGTGAAAACTGCGCTTTAATCAGAGGGAGCGCAAGTTTGTGAAATGAGCCTCGAGGAGCACTCGGGAGTATTTCTCGCTGATCTAATTTGTTTTAGAGATAGTACAGCACATGTGAGTGCCAAGGTTGTTCTCGGAGATAAGAGTTTTCAAGTAATGGACCGTGCAGTGTTGTTTGGTTTTAAGCCGCTTGAGTAGCTCCTAAAAGGCAAACGAAGATAAAATACCAGCTAAGATCGTGCTTGAAAATACCATAAACACTTGAGCTTGACCATCTCTCCTACGATGAAGATAAAGAAGGGTGATTATTGAAATTTAGAATATGATTGGGAGATAGGTAGTAATGTTCAAACCAAGCGCCGTGCAGAGGCTTAAGTGATTTGCAATTCTATTATATCTCACCAGACAAATGCTCATAAGGATAGGCAGGATATTTGCCCCTGAAATTCAATAGTGTATGTCGTGTTTTTATGGTAAAGATTTCTCGTTTTTGACCTCCCAGCAAGTGTTGTGGTCGCTGGGCATTTATTTGCAATATGTTCTTCTGATCATAATTATTTATTCATGTCCCATTTTTGGCATCTGGTCCATAGGAAAAATAATTAGAAAATTATAGTGATTGTGGTTTTTCATGGCAATAATGTCTTTATGTTATTTCTATTGAATTATCTCTTTCAGCCGACACAAAAAGCCATGTTACATCTGAGTGGTGATAAAATCTTTGCCCGTATTTCCGTGATTTAATTGTCAAAGTTATAACTGATATTGACATTAGCCTGCAACTGATACACTTAGTTACTTTAGTTCTTATTTAAAATATCTGTTATTCATGAAGAGAGAGGCTATGTGGCTAATAATCACACCTTTGAGTCTTTACTTGCTGGAAATTATACTAATTAGGGGCTCATTGCGTGCAGATGGTTCTGGATTTTGTTACAATGGAACGCTAGTAAGAACAGTGAAAATAGTATGCCAGGTATAAGAAAACAACTAACTACATATGAATTTTAAGACCCTTAATCTCCGTTTTTACACTTGTTTAACTATTTCTTTAGGTTTAAAAACGACTGCTGTAGCTATGGGTTCCAATAACCATAGAAGTACCTTAATGTCTATATGAACTAACGTTTACGTTAACCAGATATCATTAAACTGGGCATTAGATACTCAAACACGGTAAAAATACATCACCTTCTTAGGCATCTGGCGATAACTGAAGATACTTGAAGAAGAGTTGAAAATACTGAAGTCACGTGAAGCTGCTTCCGAGCATCATTAAAACGGTGTGAAATGTCTTGAAACTTCCTCTGCCATTTCTGTGACATCATTAGATTGCGCTACTGACATTTATCAGTAAAAAAAGGAGGTGCATATTCTGCTCATAGTTCGAACCAGGATCGCTGTATTTTTCAAGTCGATATTCATTTTTGTGGTTATAGAAAGTTAGCGTAAAGAAGTCGAGTCTTACATTTGGCTGTAATGGTATTCGAGTGATACGTGTACCCTACTATTAAAAGCGATGACAATCGAATTCGGGGAGTAGCCCTCAAAGTTTTCTGTAACTACTGAGAAAAAGTTTGGATTCTAATGCGATTAAATCAAAGGCCTGTCGGACGGGAAAGTATGTACGTGACTTAGGGAGAAATATAATTAGCAGATAGGGAAATTATAAGGAAGATTAGGTGGGTAGAACGAGTAATTAAGGGAGATAAGATTAAGAAGGCCGTTTAAGGAGTGAGAATGCTGGATAAGTAGGGAGGAGTGAGAAAAGGGATAATCGTGTAGGAGGAGCGAAGGAAGAAAGAGAGTACAATGGGTTATCAGGAGAAATAGTGAGGAGAAAGTGACGTTTCGTTGGAGCGAAAGTAAGAGTGGAAGGGTACCACTTAAATCTTGTCCATCCAGTAGGAAACCTAATGGATATTTCAGTCTATCCCCTCCCCACGCAGATGCGCCGCGGATATTGTTTCCCGCGCCATTGCGATCTTGTTGCCCGATTCCAATTTCCCTCGGGGAAGACGAGCCAAATGAGTGGCCGGGCCCCGCATTTACACGGGGAAAACCATAATCTCATCGGAAAACGATTTTCGCCATAATGAATCTATCAGGGTCAAGCGCGGCGGCGAGACAGCAACCTCCTCCCCCATCCGACTCTTCCCTCCATCCCTTCGCCGAATATATTTCACTCCAATCAGCGCTCTCAAATTGGTGACCACATTTTTTTTTCGTTTGAGCCCGCGAAAGAGATATGGGTAGAAGGTTCCACCACACACACCTTCCGCAAAACCATTCCTTGTGTGAGAAGGTGGTTAAAAACGAGACGGTAATGGAGGAGAGGTAGAAGAAAAGAGATAAATTACAGGAGGACGAGATGATCCTCCGAATTGTAATTGAGTGCAGAAATGGTGCTGTTTAGAAACATAGATTACCATGATTACGGTCTATGTTCGATGTGTATCAGATTCATAGTGAGGAAATAGGGCGAAAATAAGTCGTTGTTAAACGAAAAAAATGCTTTTTTAAGGATAAGGAGGGAATGATTTAGATGAAATTAAGAGTGCATTAATCGGAATATGTATAGGAGTAGTTTCTTGAAGTGCTCATTTTATTTCATGTCAAGTATTTATTGAAAATACGAGATTTTCATTGTACCTTCAAGTCACGGGAAGGGTGTGAGGCAGGGGTTGACTCCTCTTCAGGCATTTATAATCGTCTTGTGAACGATTAAATTGCTAATAAATAGTGATAATTTCACGAGCAATTCATTTAAATTTACGAAATAATAAGACTCAAGTTCAATATATTCTTACCTTCAAACTATGATATTGCAAAACAAGTACTGTAAAAATCTTGTACAAATATTTATGGTTATAGCCAAGCAATCAACAGTATCTAAAGGGATTACTCCCATGCCTCGTACATTCAGCCTCTTCAAAACACACCTGAACTCTAAATAACCTATCCTATCTAATTCTGACCCTAATTGCTTCGATTTAATCTACTACTGCCGTTTTCCGTGCTCAGTATCTGCATTGCTCGAAAATCTGAATTTTAGAGAGGTTAGTAAAGCACGCAGCGAAGTGCTGAGTGGCCCTGAAACTTGGGATTTGTGGAGAATTACCTGAATATAGAGTGGCAAATTTAGAGATTTGGCTTTCGAGAAAGTTGGAGAAAATGAAATAGATAGTAAATGAACAGAAGAATGATCCTGATACATATTCGGTAAGGTACGGAAGTTATTTCCGGAAATGGAAAAATAAAGAAATTTCATTGAGGGCGTCATCATCACCATTGCAAGTCATCAATCCTAATAATGAAGTATGTTATCGACCACTATATTTTATGTAGAAATGGATAATTTGTCTGTAGTAGTAGTGCGACCAAACTACTCCAGACAAATTATCCATTTCTACATCAATCCTAATATTGGTTTGACACAGTTCTTCACTCAATTTTTTCATCGGCTAATAAATTAGTTTTACTTGAGCCGTTTCTTTAACAACTTTCACTATAGTCTCCATAAATTTATTGCAAGGTCTCCTTTTGACATTCTTACCGTTCACTATGAGGAATTTCTTCATCAAACCATCTTTATACATGTAGATAATTAGGTTGTCCCGTCTTCTTTTTGAAGTTTTCAACAGACTTTTCTTTCCTTCCACTCTTCTCAATATCTCTTCCTTAGTTCCTCGTCAGATCCATTTTATATTTATTCTATGACTCCAAATTTCGCATACTTTCAGTATTGACTTCTCTGAACAAAAGAAAAACTATTGTCTAAGGTCGTGATACATATGATTGTCCCCTAGACATTCGTTTAAAAGAAATATGAAAATTGTCTTTTTAGGTAGAGTGATTGGATAGTAAAATATCTTAGGAATGAAGACACATTTTTCAGTGAGATAGGATGTTCCTCCCTCCTTCCTTCCCCTTTACAGGCGTAGTGGTATCATAATGGTTGACATGGGGTCTGACTTGGCCATTCTGTCCGATGTCAAGTCTACATCTACATTGGCATGCACGCAATACCCTTCAAGCCACCACGAGGGTGGGAGCAGGGGTTGAATATTACCATACATGCAATATTGGCATGCTACTATTTGGCAGTCGAAAGCCATGGGAGTCGCTTCGAGGAGAGCTTTCCCCTCATAAGCCTGTAGCTCATCCACCCATCTATTTGTTTTTCTTCCTCTGGACCTCTTGCCATTTTCCTTACCCTCAACCACAAACTTCTACCTTTTTTTCTGCGTTTCTTTTCTTCTGGCGATATGCCCAAAGTAGTGGAAGCAAGCCTGCTACCCCTTTTGAGGAGTCTTGTTTTGATGCCCAATTCATCCGACAAATACGTATATTGGTATGATTTTCATTTCAAAAGACCCAGAGAATACGTCGGTACTCCCACATTTCAAAACTTGCGATTTCTTCCTGCCTGCTATGCTACGCAGGTTGCAATGGGAAAGCAAAGACAAAGGACCAGTTGTGAGTGAGGATATAAGGGATGAAATGATAATGAACGGAGTAGCAAGGACATTATCTATTGATGCTTATATTTTATAATTGAAAAAACAGCAATAATAATCCGAATCAGGACTAATTTGACATTACCAAGGAACCATCGGCATAGCGAAGTACTTCGCAAATACATATTGAATAGTTGATTTGTAATTTTCTAGAAATAAGATGGTAAAGCCTTATTCAAAACATTACGAGGATTCCAAAATTAACAATGACTAGAAAATCTGAGGGCCATAGAAAACACCCATGATGAAAGTAGTGACAGGGGATAGTGTAGTGGGAGAGAAGAAGATAAGAGAATGAGTTTTCTCGAACTGTAGTGCATTCATAGACTTGAAAAATCTATTTCATGGCTAATTTTACTTAACGAAACCTTTCAGTAATACACCTACATAATATCAGCAATAAAATCTCTAAATAAATGACTCTTGGAAAATGATTCAAAAACATTAGAAAAATACAATTTAAAGTTCCCTTTGCAACTCTTTCACAGTATAACATTTACAAATTGGAACATCCCACACTTCACATGACATATGACATTCAATGACATAATCAAGATGTCTTGATAATGACGTTGAATAAGGAAACCATTTTCAGCATAAATATAGTGTGGAATATACCAAACAGAATTCTTTTCATTAGAAACGACAGCAGGTTAGAATAAAGGAATAATTCCTCGGATCCTTAGATTACACTCACAATGAACAGTTCAGTTACAGTGTTTACAATAATTGTGTTGTGGATTTATTCCACAACTCATCTGGTTTGTTTATACCTCGGGACGGTTTTCGTTTACTGGCCCAATGAACAGTATTCGATGAAAACGAGTTGGATCAGAGTAGGCATCGAAATCGAAGTAATTACTGTCTCCGAAGTTAGACGATGACGACATAGATAAATAGGAAGATGAACGTGGCAAACCACCCTCGAATTCGCCAACGGACGAGGCCACAGAGTGTTTGCGAATTTGAACGGAGGAAATGCCTGGTTGGCCGAATCGAGAGCGAGTTGAAGAGAAGAGGAAAGGAGGCTCTGTGTAATGACCGCCGGGGAGTGGGTCTCGTTTCGGAGGGCAGGGAAGGAAATTGGAAGGAGATTGGAGGGATGGATGGTGGGGAAATGGAGGCGTAATTAGCTGAGAAAAGTGGTGGGGCAGGGGTATGGGAGAAATATGTTGGAGAAGTGAGGGGTGAACGAGAGGGGTTGTGGTGCAGTGGGGGAGGGGTTAAGAGGTCTAGAGTAGAACTCTCAGGAAAAAGCCATCTTCCTTCGCACAAGTTTCACGAGAAATCGATGACATGCGCATTATCTATCACTTAGTATCGGCGATAGAAACATTACAAGACAGGGGTCTCCTCAATGCCGCGTTAGCCTTGTCATCCACGCACGTGATACCAGTGAAGTTAATATCCACAGCAAGTGTTTCTTATCATTTATTTTCATACGAGAGATCTGCAACAACTAGAAGTCACTAAGCAAGTGTATTATGAAGAAAATTATACTTTACTTCACCTTACTTCCCTCGTACAGTTTCCTAGTTATAATTGAAAGAAAAGACAGTCTCCGACACTTTGAACTTCAGTGATACCACAAACGTGGGACAGAAAAACTCATATTTTATTTCCACCGATTCATCATCGATATTTTCCGTACCCGCGGTGGGATTATGATTATTTACTTCGTTGGATGCTATCGTAATCAATACCATGAAGCTTGGCTTAGTTTTCTATTTGGATTCACTGTTCTTGAAACTCATTAAATAAATTGAAACAACCTTTCCCCTTCGCAAGTACTATTGATTAAAAGTGAATGAGATGATGGAGGCAGATACTTGTGGAATTCCATTTCAAGATAGGAATGAATACCTTGCCCTGATCCATAATAGTATAGATCCATGATAGTATACAGAAAGGATAGAGTAAGCAGAAACGGAGGAGGAGTTTTCATAGCTGTGAAGGACCCGTATGTCAGTAGAAGAGAACTTATTTCAGAGCGAAATGTAGAAAGTATTTGGTGTTCCGTTAAAAGTAAAAGTAGTAACGCAAAAAAGATATATGTAGGTGCATATTACAGGCCACCGGACGCAGACGTCAATTCTATAATAGAGCTAGAGTCAGAGATACGCACATTACTTTCTGGGAAGAATGATAGAGGAATAATAGTAGGCGGAGATTTCAATCTCCCCTCGATAGACTGGAATACGTGTAGTTTCATTGCAGGAGGTAAGGATAAGGAACATTGCGAATCACTGTTGAACACCTTTACGACACATTCTCTACAACAGCTAGTAACAGAGCCGACCAGGGGTAACAACATTCTAGACTTATTAGCAACAAATATACCCGAGAGAGTTCTAAATACAGTTACAGACACAGGAATTAGTGACCATAAAATAGTGCATGCGAAATTTATTGCAGGCGTTGAAAGACATTATAAACCAAGGAGGAGGGTGTACTTATTTGGCAAGGCAAATTACGACGGTATGAAAGAGGAATTAAGGGAAGCGTTTAATGTATTCAGCGAACAAAGCAAAGGATTAAATACAGAGGATTCGTGGAGAGAATTTCTTGAGGTCACCCGTAACGCAGTTCATAAATACATACCAAGTAAATATATTAGTGATAATACAGAGCCAAGGTGGTATAACGCGGAGGTTAGGAAATCACTAAAGCGACAAAGGGTATGCCACGCTAAGATGAAAAATGCCAGACGGGGTCTATCGGTAGAGGAAAAAAATGAGCTAGTTCAAAACTATAAAAAATCGAGAGCATTAGCAAGGAAATCATGTCGGCAAGCGTTATCACATTTCAAGAGCAAGATGTTAGGAGAATATTTAGATAGCAATCCTAAAGCGTTTTGGTCATATGTGAGAGAGCTTCAGGGAAATAAGTCCACAGTGCACACACTTAAAAATGATAAAGGAATCAGAGTCACCAGCAGTGTAGAAAAAGCCAACACTTTAAACACCTTCTTCCAAAGTGTATTCAACTCATCGTCACAAAACGCAGTGGAACCACCGCCGAACACTTTCAGTGAGCAAATGCCCGAAATAAACATTTCATGTCGCGGAATAGAGCAGCAGTTAAAAAGCATAAGTAAAAACAAAGCACCAGGTCCCGATCAAATTCCTTCCAGAGTTTATAAAACATTAGCTTCTGAAATAGCCCCCTATCTAGAAATAATATTCAATAAAACACTAAAGAACCACACAGTACCCAAGGATTGGAAAGTAGCTAACATTACACCTATATTTAAAAGCGGTGATAGGGAAGAACCTAGTAACTACAGACCCATTTCACTCACGTCAATCTCTTGTAAGATATTTGAGCACATAGTAGTCAGTTCGATCATGGGGCATTTGGATAGTCAGGGATTACTCATAAACAGCCAGCATGGGTTCCGGAAAGGTAGATCTTGCGAGACACAATTAGCTTTATTCGTACACGATATTTTAGTCCACGGCGAAAGCAGTACTGAAGTTGATGCGATATTTTTAGATTTTAAAAAGGCTTTCGATAAAGTTCCTCATGACAAATTAATCTTGAAGTTAGAGAGTTTTGGTATAAATAAAGACGTTGTATGTTGGGTAAAAGAATTCTTAAGTGGGCGAGAGCAGAGGGTTGTCATAGATGGTATCATGTCGGACACAATCGAAGTCACATCGGGAGTTCCCCAGGGTAGCGTAGTAGGTCCGCTTCTATTTCTTTTATACATAAACGATTTGGGTACCGTAGTTAGTAGTAACCTTAGACTTTTTGCAGACGATGCGGTGGTGTACAGGGGTATATCAAACGAAGAGGACACGAAATCACTTAGCAAGGATTTAGATGCAATTGAAGAGTGGTGCGACAAATGGCAGTTAGAACTCAACCTTAAAAAGTGTGTAGCTATCAATTTTTGGAGGAGGAATAATTCGATAGAGCGATCCTATAGAATTAATAACACGAAGATCGAAAACGTTGAAACCGTAAGATATTTAGGTGTAACAATCACTAAAGATTTATCGTGGGGAAGACACATAAGGGAAATATGCGGCCGAGCGAAGAGAAAGCTAGGATTTATAAAAAGAGTACTTGGGAAATGTGATGAGAAGACAAAAGAGCGATGCTACTTTTCACTAGTTAGGCCCCACCTTGAGTATGCAGCCAGTGTATGGGATCCTAATGAATTAGGTTTGATGAGAGAACTAGACAGTGTGCAGCGTAGAGCAGCTAGGTTCGTCAAAAGGTGTTACGATAGGTTGAGTAGTGTATCAGAATTAATACAAGAATTAGGGTGGGAATCATTATCAGAGCGTAGATTAAAGTTCAGATTTAATCTATTGCAGAAATTTCAATCGGATAGCTTTACTGAAGATGTTAGGCACATATTGAAAACACCAGCGTATTATGCTAGATTCGACCAGATAAATAAGATTAGAGAGATAGATTGTCGTACAGATAGATTCAAAATGGCATTTTTCCCCCGTACTATAAGAGAACAGAATAGGCAGCATAGGAAAGGGATAGGTAGGGGAAATATATTTTAGAGTATTCTGTAGTGCATGATGCATGTATTAACCCCTCAAATACTATAGATACTAACAATCTAGTTGCATGAGACCCTTTAGTTGCTTGCTTGCATGCTAGTAGTGAATGCTTGGTGACCTTCACCCCCTGCCACACACCCTCGCGGTGGCTTGCAGGGTATCGTGTAGATGTAGATGTAGATGTAGATGAGATCCACAGTTATAAAATCTATTCGATGACATGTTTCACTAGACTGTAGCATCATCAGGATTAAATATAGAGTTAAGCATGAGTGAATACATAATCATACGGGAAGGGAGGGGAAGGAGGTAGAGGGAGGCACGGTTGTAGGAGGAGACTGGGTATACAGAGGGTTTGGGGGATTGGATACCACTATTGATTAAAAATCCAAGAACAGTTATCACATGCCCGCGCTCCTGATTAGGATTGAAAGTAATGGGCAGTAGTAGTAGTCATGGAGTTTAGATGCTCCTACGGCTACGGTTACATCCCACCGTCTAACCTGTGATCTTAACCCTAGGACAAATACAACACACAACATCTGTGTGAGCAACCTGTGATCTTTGGGTTGCCAACTTATGTGTTACCGACCAAGGATACCGAGTCCGGCTTGAAAAGTAATGATAACGTGTGAGGGCGCGAGTACTGTAAATCCTTGGTCGAGTCCATTTGGTTTTTGTTTTGTCAAGTCTTCAACTATGCAGTTGGGTATGCAGTTGCAGTGTGCATCTGTATACCCAACGCATATCTACATATGCAGTATACTTCAACTATGGGGTTCTGCCTGAATGATGGTGCAACCGGTACAAAAAACGGTTGGTTCAAACACGATCGATTGTTGAGGTAGACAATGAAAATACTAGTTAGTACGTATCAAGAAAACTATATTATAGTGAGGCACATTTCCAAGAATGCTGGTTTTAATCTCGATATTAGCAGACGTTTTCAATGGAATGCCGGTATCAACTTTAGTATTATATTAAAAGAACATCAAGTTCAGCATTATGTAAATAAAATAAAACTTTGTTTTTCTCAACACAACTATTATTAAATACGGACCGACCGGTTTCGATTTCTTCAGGCCTTTAACTGAGAAATAAGACTCAGTCAAAACCGGACGAGTAGTATTTAATTATCTGCATCTACTTAAGACCCTGCAAGCCACCGTGATGGTGTGTCGCAAGGGGTGAAGATCACTAAACATGCACTATTGACATGCAAATAGGCTACTATATGGAAACGTGCTACATAATAGGGTCACATGCAGCTGGATGGTCAGTAGGTATATACATAGTAATAAAGGGATTATTGGTTGTTAATTCATGCATCATGCACTACAGACTACTCTAACAATGTTTCACCTACCTATCCCTTTGCTATGCTGCCTATTATTTTCTCTTATAGTACGGGGGAAAAGTAACATTTTGAATCCATCGGTACAACAATTTATCTCTCTAATCTTATTTATCTGGTCGAATCTTGCATAATACGTAGGGGTTTTTAATATATATCTAACGTCTACGGTAAAGCTATTCGTTTCAAATTTCTGCAATAAATTTAACCTACCATCTGATAATGATTCCCAACCTTATTTATCAATTCATTCTGATACACTAACTAACCTATCGTAACACCTTTTGACAAACCTAGCTACTCTACGCTGCACACTGTCTAGCTCTCTGATCAAACCCAATTCATTGGGATCCCACACACTGGCTGTGTATAAAAGGTGGGGCTAAGTAGTGAAAAGTGGCATCACACTTTTGTCCTCTCGTCACATTTCCCAAAGACCTATTTAATAATTCCTAGCTTAATTAAAATTGTGATTGTGTGCTGCACAACGAAGTTTATTTTTTATATAACGTCGAAATTCCACCAAGTTAACTTGCCTGCTATTACTATGATTAAGATCAGCACTCCATCACTCTGATGACACTTAAAACCGTGGACCCCTTGGTACCTCTCTGCCTGCCTGCCATTGAGAGCATGACGATGGGTTTCACCCCACCCTTTCTCCAGTAGGTACCTGAAACATTCCTACCTCCTCTTACCTACCGGATTTTTTACCGAATCAAATTATTTTATCTGCCGGTCACTTCCCTAAAATAACTAACTACCAGCATAGTTTGCCCATCATACTCCTCTTTATTAACATATTCAGCACCTTGTTATCTCTCAACACTATGTTTAGAGGAAACTAGTTGATTTTCAGCTAGTATATTCAACATATATCTACATCTACGCGATACCCTGCAAGCCAACGCGAGCGAGGGTGTGTGGCAGGGGGTGGATATCACCAAGCATGCACTATAGACATCTGCATCTACGTAATACCCTGCAAGCCACCACGAGGGTGTGTGGCAGGGGGTGAAGATCACCAAACATGCACTATTGACATGCAACTAGGATATTTAATGGAGACATGCTAGATAATAGGGTCACATGCAGCTAGATGGTTAATATCTACGTAATAAGAAAGGGATTATTGTTTGTTATTACATGCATCATGCACTACAGACTACTCTGGCTATATTTCACCTACTCCTTTGCCACGCTGCCTATTGTTCTCTCTTATGGTACGCGGGAAAAATGACATTTTAAACATATCGGTACGATAATCTATCTCTCTAATCTTGTTAATCTGATCAACCCTAGCATAATACGCAGGGGTTTTTAATATATATATCTAACATCATCTGTGAACAAATAGGTTTCGAATATACTTAAAAGAATTGACCTAAATTTTAACCTGCGTAACGATAGTAATTCCCATCCTAGTTCTTCTATTAAGCTCGTTACACTTATGCAATTATCATAACGGCCTTAAACAAATCTAGCTGATCTTCTTTGCACACGCTCTAATTCTTTTATCATACCGTCCTCGTACGGATCCCATATCCCATATAATAGACATGCAAAATGCTACTATACATCCACGCCGATTGCTTCCTTCCTATTTTACTCCATAATTATCACCCCTCTCCAACATTTTTAACAAATCCTCATCTATAATCTTCCCTCCCAAGTTCCTTTCACTATTCCTCCATGTTCTCAGATCTCAAAAGCTTGTGTACGCAATAATATGATCAATTATCATTCAATATCTTCAACTTGTTTTGATACGTAGTAACTAGCGTTCTTCGACTCATCGTGGCATGGGGTTGTTGACGTTAGCCATGTTGGCTCAAATCTCAGCGCCCATCTCTGAAGCCGGATCGTATTAAATCAAGCATTCGATTGCACTTCTCTCCTATCCCGGTCACGTATTTTTCGAGGAAGGAACATAACATTTCAAAGATTTCATTCTTTTTCCCTTAACGTGCCTATTTTATTGCCGTCATAAATGGAAACCTTCACGAGATGTAATCGACAGGAAACGGATTCATCGCAGGGCAACGGGGCAGAAATTTCTTACCGACCCGAGAGAAGACAATGCCAGGGAGGCCCCAAAGCAAAAGGGTTCAGCCATCATGGAGGAGATGGGAGACCGAGGCAGACCTCTCCATTGAAGGTGGCTGCTGAGGCGTAGCGAAGGTTAAAACTTCTGCCCAGGTGATCGAATCTGATGAGTTTCACTGATTGACTTAACTGGTTTTTAACCTAACTTTTTCATCGTCCGTGCAATTGCGAACGCGCTGCAACCGGTTGGAAGGGAAAAACGTGCACCACCAATCCTCCAGAGGTGATTACGTCATGGCTTACGCATTTTTATTGCATAATAGAAATAATAAGTCACTCAGCTGCATGATTTTTTCTCTGTGGAATTTCTGCTATCGTGCATTTTAGCGGGTAACGCCGTTAAGGTTCTCGCGGCTAGTTCGCGATCTTTTAATTTGTTATAAAGTAAGCACCTTAGTGTTTAAAGTTCGGCCGTACCTCTTGGACGGTGGCGCCATGTGCACGACATCGACTGCTTTGTGGCATAATATGCCTAGCAGTTCGAGAACATCTAGTTCCTTTAAGGCCTCTAATATTCCACAGGTATTCATCTACATCTACATAATACCCTGCAAGCCACCACAAGGGTGTGTGGCAGGGGGTGATTGCTCACCAAACATGCACTACATATCATGCATAAAAAAGGAATAGTATTAATATAGTAGTCAGAACTACACTATTTAAAAAAGATAGAAATTGCAAATAAAACATGCAAAAACATTCTGTTAGTAGGGTTAGCTTTAAGTACTCATACCAACATGCAGCTACCAATGCTATTCATTGCTACTCTCTGATAGGACATATTTACCGTTATTCGTATCTCTTATTGTGCGAGGGAAAAAGGACATTTTGAATCGGTCAGTTCGGCAATCAATTTCTCTAACTTTATGATTATGGTCCAGTCTGCCATAGTAAGTTGGGGTTCGTAAAATATTTTTAACATCATCACTGAAAATATTGCCTTGGAATTTGTGGAAGAGATTAAGTCTAAATTTCAACCTGCGATCTGACAATGATTCCCATTTCAATTCATTTAATAGACTGGTTACGCTAATATAATTATCGTATCGTCCCTTTACAAATCTTGCCGATCTTCGCTGCACACGTTCAAGTTCATTACTTAGACCGATTTCGTAGGGATCCCATACACTGGCAGCATATTCCAAATGAGGTCTAACAAGGGAAAAGTAGCTGATTTCTCGTACATGATCGTCACATTTACCCAATACTCTTTTAATGAAACCCAGTTTGCGATTCGCTTGACCAATTATTTCACGAATGTGTTTATCCCAGGAAATATCATTTGTCAGTCTTATTCCAAGATATTTAATGGATTCCACGTTAGTTAATTCATTATTAATCTTTTTGTACGTGCTAGGAGGAGAACAATTCTTTTTCCAAAAAATCATTACTACACATTTTTAAAAATTTAATTCTAACTGCCATGTATAACACCATTTTTCAATTGCTTGCAGGTTATCATTTGGGCATAGAATTTCCCTGTACACTACTGCGGCACAATACTGCGTTTACCGCTTTTTTATTGGTATTCTTCCATTCAAGGGTATATTTTACATTGCTCATAAGAGGTAAGTGTCGATATACCAGCACTTCAGACACATTTTTTCGATATTATCACTATGGACCTTAGAGTACACTCGCCAGTGTGGTTGTTCAAGTTCATTCGAACATCCATTGTGCATTTGAACCTTGTCAAACCTTGTCAAAAGCCTTCTTGAAGTCGAGAAATATAGCATCCACTGGAATATTATTTTCGCCAGAAACTAAAATATCGTGGGAAAAGAGAGCAAGTTGGGATTCACACGATCTGCTCTTTCGGAAGCCATGCTGGACATTGGACAATAAATTCTGGCTATCTAGGTGTCCCATGACTGAACTGACAATTATATGTTCTAGGACCTTGCATGAAATGGATGTGAGGGATATAGGTCTGTAGTTAGATGGCTGCTCCCTATCGCCACTTTTAAAAATGGGTGTTACATCGGCTGCTTTCCAGTCCATCGGTACGACGTGTTCGGTCAGGGATTTATTAAATACTATTTCAAGGTAGGGGGAAATTTCGGATGCTAACTCTCTATACACGCGGGAGGGAATTTGATCAGGGCCAGGAGATTTGTTGGGGCTTATATCTTTAAGTAATTTTTCAATACCATTACAGGAAATGTCAATTGGTTGCATCAACCGCTGAAAGAGGTCAGGTAAAACGACAGTTGAATCCCCGGAAGGTGGGTTAAAAACGGTTTGGAAGAAGGAATTTAGCAAGTTAACTTTGTCGAGTGTGTTTGTGGTCATTTCACCTCTATCATTTTTAAGTGAATGGACGGCAGACTTATGGCCTTGCACTTCCCTTACGTACGACCAGAAGACTTTTGGATTTTCTTTCAATTGTTCCCCAAGTATTTTTCTTTTGAATTCTGCAAATGCATTACTAAGGGCTGACTTTGCAGTGGATTTTGAACTTTTATAATTTTCAATAATTACATTACGCTCATCAGTGGGCATATGTTTACTAATTTTTTTCATTTTAGCATGACATATTCGCTGCCGTCTCAGGGATTTTCTCACTTCGGCATTGTACCACCGAGGTTCAGTGCTTTCTTTTTTGAATTTACAAGGGATAAATCTGTTGATCCCAGAGCGCATAATATTAATGAACGACTTCCAGGAATCGTTGGTACATACCTTTATGGAAGACTTTTTGAAATCCGATAAGGAATCTCTTAAATAAATTTTAAAGTTAGCAAAGTCTGCTCTTTTAAAAATATAAAATTTTCTTTTTTGTTTAAAATTTTTATCTAAAGATAGCGAGAGTTTTGCAGTTATAACTCTGTGGTCACTGATTCCATCAACCGTGTCAATCATTGTCACATGTTGTGGGATATTGGTTGCCAGTAAATCAAGAGTGTTGTCCCCTCTATTAGGTGCTGTAGCTAATTGTGTCAGGGAGTTATTGGAGAAAACATCTAATAGAGTCTCACAAATGTCTTTGTCCCTTCCTCCAGCTTTGAAGCAGTATGTTCTCCAGTCTATTGATGGTGCATTGAAATCTCCACCTATTATTATATTACGTTCGCTGTTACGGGACGTTATAGTATTTATCTGGTTTCCCAGTTCTAATAATGACTCAACATCAGTGTTTGGGGGCCTATAGAAGGCGCAGACAGATATTGATCTGGATTTAGGGCATGCTAATGAACACCAAACACATTCTAAGGGGTTGTCGGGAAATATTACTGCTTTGCTAATGATTGAGTTCTTGACTGCAATGAAAACACCACCACCTGCTCTGTTATGTCTATCTTTTCTATATATTTTAAAAGATTTGGGGAATATTTCTGAGTCAGGAATGTCATCTGTCAGCCAACTTTCAGTTCCTATAATTACATCTGCATCAGTAGTATGAATAAGGTGATGGAACTCAGGTATCTTGTTTTTAAGACTTCGGCAATTAACTACCGCAACGGAAATATTTTCACCTCGACTGTTATTAAGGCTACAAGGGAGAGCTCTAGTCATGTCTGAAGTATTTTGAGGTTCAATTCTGCTTTCATGAATGTTATCCGATAAGGCGACTGGCAACGAGAAGTTATTTACCCCACTACATGACCTACTCTCTACCCTACCATCTACCCTAAAAAAGGCCTGCAATGATCTAATACCCTATCCGCCACGCGTTTGGCGGCGTCCGGAGTGTAATGAACTCCAGAGCGGTTTAACGGGTGTCTACACGACCGAAGCGACGGCTGAAGGTCAACGAAGGAGGCTCCAATGTCCTTACAGAAACGGCGTAGCCTCTGATTTATGTCTACCACTCGACGCCAAATCAGAGGTCCACGATCGATCCTCGGGACCAGACTACAAATCGAAAGCGCCAGTTCAACGCCCGCGACTTCACTTACCCGCTTCACCTCAGAGTTCAATTCCTTAAAGGAATGCAGAATCTCCTCGGGTCTGCGGTCGGTGGCATCGTTGACGCCTACGTGGGCCACGACCTGCAGCCTAGAGCACTTCGTGCCCGCAACCGCCGCTCCCATCGCCTTCGTCACCTGAGGAATACCGCCACTGGGGATGCACCAAGACGTTAAGCCCTGGCTAACACCCTCGCGGTCTGCCCTTCTCCGCAAAGGAGCCATCACACGCCGAACGTTACTACTCCCTATCACTAGCATCCCCCCCTTCCCACTCTGACGGCTTCTCCTCGGTAGAGCTCTCGGAGTAGCGACGGGGCCGGCTGCAGGAATCTCGGCGACATCCATAGGAAGCGCCTGAAACCTATTGGAGACGGGGAGAGGAGTTGCCTCTGCAAACTCCGCTCCGCGCCGCAGCCTTACACCTCCGCCACTCAGAGTAACTACCCTCCACTCATCGGGCTTAGGGGCTGGCGCTACCTCTTCACTGAGTGCTGTAGTGACGGTTGGATCCTCACTAATGAGTCCACCCGAAACTCCAGCACTCTCGGAGACAGACACCCTCCCTTCTACCTTCGAACGGAGCTCCGACACGATTCTCTCCAACTCGGCGATACGGGCCCTTAGAGCCGCGCATTCGCCTGAATTATCGAGCGTCACGACAGAAGACCGATTCAAAGCCATCCTAATCACGCTTTTCCCCGAAAACTAAGCTATGTCAAGACTATATAGTATAAATTACAACCACTAAGCTATGGATGAACTACGTTGGAAGCAGTACTATTCGATTATAAATAAACTTCAGATATATTACTACAAGGAACAGAAAGTACCTAGATTCTTTACACAATTCAGTACACACTAAGAAATGACTACAATAGAACTCTAAAGGACTCAGCAATAAGATTTATAAATCAATAATCACCAGCACGTAGGCACTTAACTAATTGCCCTAGCAACAACAGGAGGTAGGATAAGACTTACACGGGTGAGTGGTTTGCGCAGGAAGGGCTCTCCACGGGGAGTCGGTTAGGGGATTGTTTCACGGCTGGGGGTCTCGGTTATCGCTGACCTTGACAAGGTTAGCGATGGGAAGGGAAGGAATGTAGTGTTGTTGACGTGAGTAATATAGGCTAGAAGGAAGAAGCAGCTAACTGACAAACCAACGGAAAGTAAGGCTCTAGTAGAGAGAAGAGTTAGGTTAATATGCAAGTAATACCTACTACCCAACTACCGCCTAGATTAGAGTTAAAACTACTGTTAGGATATTAATATATTACGTTTAACTTATGTAAATAATTAAAAGTTTAAACTACTTATAAATAAGAAAAAACGCTAAAAATAAACTACTCCGTATAAACGTAACCAACAAATAACAAACTTTAAATATATTCTACACGAAATATGACGATAACTAAATGATGAAAAATAAAAGCTCTACATAAAAAACTACTGAGACAGAAACTATAGAATAATAAGAAGTACGATGAAAGAGACAACTTATTAATATACTACGTTTAACTTACGTTAATACTTAAAAGGTTAAACTACTCAATAATAATAAGAAAAAACGCTAAAATAAACTATTTAGTAAAAATGTAACCAGCAAATAACTAACTATAAATATATTCTACACGAAATATGAAGATCACTAAATGATAAAGAAAAAGCTCTACATAAAAATACTGAGACCAACTAGAGAATAATAAGAAGGACGGTGAAAGAGACAATTTATTATGGATGTAACAAAACAAGTAACGATCTCTAAATGTGCTAGATAACAATATATTTACATATACAAAGAGGAAATTTTATTAAAGAAAATAGCTCTGAGAAATAAATATGTAAGTTAACTTACTCAATGGAGATGAAAGAGAAATAAACTATACAATTTAAATTACTGCGACAACCGTTAAATTTTATGCAGTTCTTCAATCAAAAGCAAGTATATATAACTATTAATATATTCCTTTCGCTTACGTTAACACTTCACAAGATTAAAATATTGAATAGTAAGAAAAGCTGAGCCAATAACTAGGGAGAACAATATAAAAGGAACTGTGCTATGAACTGAGAAAAAACTTAAAAAACGCCTCGAGAACTACGGTGATGAGAAAATAGAAATATGTAAATACTTTTAAATATAGTCCGCTCAACTAGATTAGATTAGACTTAGACAACAAGTAGGTGACAGTATTATAATTTAAGAGTATTATTTGCTGCGGAGTAGTTAAAATAAAGAAGAAACTGAAATTAGATCTACTTAGCACTATCAGCGAACACACTCGGACACAGCGTAAACCACACACCAAAGACCAGCCGGGACGGCACCACGGCGGGACCAAGCACCCACAACACCAAGCACCCACGCAAGCACTCACACTACCGTAATAATATATTAAGGCAGGCGCAGAAGCACTACTAAACACTCACTACTTAATACACTACTACACTACGATACAGGCCCAGCTAGGCAACGTTAAAATGCTGCTGCTGGCGATCAGTTGAAAAAGTGAAAGGCGCGACCCAAGTCTCGGAGCTCAGTGACCCATTCTACAGGTATTCTACAGCCTCGGTAAATTAACTGGTTAAAGCACCTGGTCGGAAATCAGGGGATCAGGGTTCGAATCCCGGTCAAGGTGAATGATTTTTTTTATCTGTGAATTTTTGCTATTGTGCATTTCAGCGGGTTCTCGCGGCTAGTTCGCGATCCTTCAATTTCTTATCCTTGAAGTTTAAAATACTATCCTTGAAGTCTTTAAATACTAACGATATGATTAACTAAAAAGGAACATCTCTTCATCTAATTTTGAAGCGAATAATAACTAGTATATTCTGAAAGCAACTCTTTCCTGCATAGCAACGATAAAAAAGACCAAGTCCAAGATAAAAAAATTACTCTAGTTCCTTTACTCAGACGGTGGGCAGGTGAAGTGAAAAGATGTTTGGTAAAAATGGCTCCACAGTACACATTGGGATCACAAGAATAGAACAATATCTCACGAATTGTGGGAATTGCTGACATGTTTAATTTAGAGGAATTAAAGCCTCTATTGGAGAGTATTCTCTTCCATTGAATTTAAACGTATTATTGCTTACATACCTTAATACTAATAGGAATGGGTGGCAGTGGGAGGCATATAACATTTGCACCATTGATAGGTGCGTGTAGAGTTATGGATAGTGTTTTTAGAAAAGAAGACGGATGGGTAGTAACTCAGTGTCGACACTGGCCTACAATGAACCAAAGACTCCAAGGATCCACAATTCCACGCTTCAAAGGGATGGAGTTTATGTTTAGTGCCCTCAACACGGTAGGTACGAAAGAATGAAAAATCTGTGGCACTACAGAATGAAGTTTGACCCCGGGACATCGGGAAGGGACGTCTGTTTGCTAAATACCCAAATAACACGATCAAAATCAGGCAATAAATATAATTCGTTGAAAATATAGAATTCGTATCGTATTTCTCTTTTCTTACCTCAGTGGTCGTGTCTACCAATGTAGTGTGTGGCTCTTATTATAAACTTAGTGTTGGAAGTGAACTCGTCTGCCCTACACTTTTGAAAAAGTCGCAGTGTGGCTTGCTGTCTTTGTATTTGAAGTTTCTTCCATCCCATTGTTTTTATTAAGGAAGTTATAGGAACTCTCTTATCATAACATTTCTACACAAATATAGATGATCACCTCTGAATTTCATCTAATTCTTTTATTAACTACCTAATCCGCAGGTCCCAATTACTGGAGGCATATTCCACTTTAGCTGTAACTAATGCGAATTAACATCTCTCCTTAACGTTTGCGTTTCACTTTCCTACCACCCGTCCAATGAATCCAAGTTTCTTTAAGGCCGATCCGCAAAACTTTTTATTATGCGTTCCCCAAGTGAGTTTGGTGGTTAATGTGACTCTCGGGTATTTAACTTGTAATGAAGTACTTCATTCAATCCCGTCTATTTCATATTCCTTATCATATTTTTCCAGCTGTTTGTCCCAATATTTTATTACAGTACACTTTTTTTAAATTTAGTTCTAGTCCCCATTTCCTGTACCAGGCCGAACCACAGGGAACTAAGGTGTTTTCCTACGTTTCCCTCCAAGAGTACTGCCGGCATAAGTATTTCATGTTTTGAAAAAAATTGACGGAAAAAGAAACTAAAGTATGCATGCACTACTAAGACCTCATGACATTGGCCCACCAAGACGGCCGCTGGATCAATGGCATCTTTCAAACTCAAGGCCTCAATCTCGTGCCAACTCCATGCGCGACTCGCAACTCTATTCAGGGCTGGGCAACTAAAAGCTCTTGAAAGCATGCACTCGACCGAGTAAGCTGAGTACACGCTTCCACGAGTCGCAGCAATTTTTCCCTCGAGCATGCATCCGTAATTGAAGAATGCCTTTCCGCCCGTCATTAAGAACCATTTAAGCTCCCTCTTTCTTTTTTTTTGCGGAGGGACTCTGGGCCGGCAGCTACCGAACGAAACGCACATACCTGCTCGATGTATACGTTATGAGATAATTTTTTCCCCGGTTCTCGAAACCCGACTCCCCCCTTCATCCGTCTCTCTTGGATCGACTTACTTAAGAAATTTATTGGGACCAATAAAACTTAATCTGCAAGACGTTCCACACCTTTTGCTCCGGTGAGGATAATTTGACTTCTCACCCCCTTCAAGGAGTCCGTCCTCTTTTTCTCCTACCCGTTTCAAGATCAAGACACGAGAGAGAGAATGAGGGGGACCCTTAACAATCATCCTGCTTCGAGAACGCCCTCCGCACGAGGAGGTGCAATGCCGATCAACCCCCCTTAATCACGGTCTTTTAAATCCCCCTCGCCTAATCGAACGTCTCAAAGCCGGGTGATCGATTATCCTCTACCTTCTCACTCCCTCTTCTATATCGTGGCTGTACTTGTTCCGCGACCCATCCGAAATAACCGCCGTTGAATCATGCCCCGCCCCCTCCTTCCCCCGGTCACTTAGTAGACCTCCAGGGCCGAGCCGCCGTCGATCGCCCGTGACGCATAAATCTCCATGGGAAATGTCCTCTCCGCGGAACCTGTTCACGTCCGAGCGCTAATATCTCTCCTCCGCATTCGTTTTTCCTAATTAAAACTTTCCGCGCTACCGATACAAGCGGGGAAATATTACCGGTACTTTATATCTCGGGCGCGCGGTGACTTTCCTCGTCAATCCGCCAGGCCGCCGATTATCCACCCTGCGGTCCGCGCCGGGCCCTCGCTCTACATCAACCCTCACCACGCCCCCCACTCTTTTTTTTCTCCACCCCCCCTCCAAGCATCTGATCGACCTTGCAGAAAATCGTGCGCGATCCCAATCCAGAAAGTGGTCGCGAAGGATTTGATGAACGACGCATTGGGATCGTTCCAGCCCCGGCTAATACCACTTATGATGCAGAGGATTTATTACCAACCAATTGATACCAGTACATTATTATCTCAACTTTCCACCGCTTTCAAGAGAATTTACTATGTGTAAGTTAAATTTTGAAACTTTCACTCCGCTTTAAATTGAAAATGTTGCAATACAACATCAAGTTGAATGTGCTGCAAGGCCTTAAAAAAGTGGAAAATTGTAATGATAATTTAATGTGCGGTATTTCAAGATTTTCAACCCTGAAGCAATACTACAGATTGAAGCAAGTTTTGGATGGACTTTTTAATTCTTACCACTTAGGGGGATCCAGTCGGTTGGTATGATTCCACCACGATTAATTTTATTAGAATTGATATCGACAACGACAGTACTATTTTCAAATAGATAAATCTGTGAAACGTCATTGTAGTCATGGAAATGGATTGCATAAAAAAATAATTGGCAAGGGATTCTAATTAAGTGACTGCTTTGCAATGCTTCAGAGTTCCGCAAAAATTCGCCAAATTCTAAGCTCGCGAATTTGCCGCTAAAACCTTAACGGCTTCACCCGCAGATAATTTCCACTGTGAAAGATGAGGCCTTGGTAGCTCAAGTGGTAGAGCGCCTGGACAGAAATCAGGAGGTTCCAGTTTGGGTCAAGGCGAATGATTTTTTCCCTGTGGAATTTCTGCTTAAATTTGCCAGTTTATCATCATACTTTGGTTAACCGTAAAATCCATATAACTTCCCACAGTTATTTCTTTTATTCCGTGTACACTTTCGGTCGCTTCGCATCCCTTCTCAAGAGTCTAAACTTTTCCTGTTACCCTCCTTGATTGACAAATGTTCTCCCTTCTATAACTGCCTTCAGTGTTTCATTGCATACATTTTCTGTCTTCGCCCTACTCTCACCTAATGACCTTTGACGACTTCCTTCCCTCCCCTAACAAGCTGGAACTTTGTATCGTTTGTCTTTCTTTCCACCAATCGTATTTTCTTCTACTCTCTCCGGGTTCACATGTCAAATTCCTCCAATTTATTATTTATGTGTAGCAATTGAAATGTAAAGCCAGAGTGTGACCAATTCCATTTTCACCAATTTACTGTTTATTTATATAAATTGCAATGTCAAGCCAGCTTATAGCCAACCTGGCTAACTCGACCAATAGCTCTTTCGGTATTCAGCGAATTATGAAAATGTTTCCTCGAATTGCCTTTCTATAAATTTTCTGTTTAAAACAAGCTTGAATAAAACTGCGTCAATATCTCTACCTACGTGGTCGCGATCCGCAACCTGTTGCCCCCAAGTCAGTCCCCGCCATTTAATGAAGTGCTCACGGAATAATGGAAAATTGACGCTCTAAGCCATCCATCCTCAATCAATTTTTTCCCACCCCTCATCAGAAGGCGAGACTCGATTGCTGCGTGTATACTTGATGAAGCGTTCTATCGCATTTTTTGCTCCTGTAATGCAAATTTTTCGCGAAATTCTCACTTGCATGTAATTGGCGGCATAGGAATCCCTTGTCTTCCACCTCTTTCCTTATTCATCTGCCACAAGGTCTTCTTTAGATGAAGGCGGTCAATTAGACTGCCAACCTTTTGCAACTTTTTTATATGTAATAAAGGATAATTGGGACTGCATGCCAATGTAACATAAACCCAGTTTCTCATCAAAGTAACGGGATATAAGTGAGATCTCTGGAATCAAACAATGGATGGTTGAAGAAATGAAATTTAGGAAATTTTAAATCACATATGTATTTGATCATCGTCCTAGCATCTGGCAACATTCAGACGTCAAATTGTAAAAGACTAACGTGTTTTTATCTTCTTCCATATTGGATAATGGCGTTTTGACAAGACATAGAAGATTGGCGTGCGGTGTTTCCGATCAGGGAGTTGAGCTTTCGACTACCATAAGGGTCCCGAATTAAGTCTAATTGTAAGTCCTGCTTAAATACCAACATGTCATCAATGCTAAAGAGCTATCTTTGAGTTTATGAGTTCATCACCGTGGATATATTCGAAGGAAATGAAGACTCGTACATTGCTTGAATGAAACGTCTTCACTGAGTGTCTCTGTAAAATTGTTGATCCAAAAGCATCCATTAAGTGCTATCAAGCATCAATCAACAACTAAGTAGTCTCGTCGTTGGAGTTACTTATCAAACAACACACGAAGCAATGAATTAACCATATGAGTAATTTCATTTCAAAGTTGACGGACAATGGAAACAGGTAATGTTCATCGAAACTAGATCGTTCTATTGAGGTCATTTTGACGAAAATACTGTGGACTCCAGTTGAGTGGGTATACCATGAAATCGTTAAAAAGCTTACTTTGTCCATAAAAATTCTTTCTTTTGAACGCTTTAATAATTTCTCGCCAAAATATGGAATATTTGTTGTTGATAACTAGTAATGATAGTGAGCTATCCTCACACTATGAAAATTTAAAAAGTTACCTAAATGAACTTTTGTCTACGAAAACGTAAACGTGTGCATCAGAATAGACGTGAATACTAAAATTGATGGAAAATGTGGGATTTATAGAAAAGTAATAAAAAATTAATATATAATTTTTTTAAATTGGAATTTACTGGAAAGTATCGCGATAGAATAGTTTTTTGTAGAAGAGATGTGACGAATTTGTTATTAACTAGACAGGAAGGCTAAAGCTGAATAAGCAGAAACGAGTCATGAAAGGAGTTAATAGAACGATTCAGCAAAAAAAGGTAGCGATTGGTATAACGAAAAATGTATCCTAAAATTGATCTCATGACATTCATTATGTAACTTTAGTGAGTTCTAGTTATGTGTGCCACTGCTCCCATCCAGAATATTTTACATTCATTCAAAAGCGGGGTTACAGCTACAGTTAAAGCAGTTTTAACCTCTCCCCAGAAGATGTGTGCTCAGAAGAGCTAGAGATTTTGGATTTTGACATTGGCATTGGATAAGGAAGAGTAGAATGCTAAAGTAAGCATATCATAGGATTGTAATAATGATTATGGTAATCTCTCGGATCTGAAGAAACCTATGGCTTAAGCCTGGAGGTTATGTTTGGTACGGAATGGCAAATACTTCACTCGATTCTCCTATCTAGCTCCTCATGCGACATATCTTTCTCCATTTTATCCAATAATCTTATTAACATTCTACCTCTTCCCAGTTTACCTAATTTTATTCCTTTCTGTACCTTCTCTACATTTGCTAGATAAACTCCCTTTGCTAGGTAAGCTCAACTATCTATCCACTCCTTCAAAACTTATTTTCGTTTCAGTGACGGATGTTTTATAAAAGTTTGACGGTACTATTGTGAAATATTGAGAAAGTAAAAATATTAGCGATGGGACTGGAACAATGTAGGTATCAGCCAAATATTTACACTATTTGCTTCTAATTGAGGTTAATATTTTTTCATGATTTATATAAATTAGCATCGAAATTTTATTTTTTGTGGAGAAGTCGAAGAGTGAAAGTATCGATGGCTAAAAAAGAAAAGTATTTTGTGAGACTGATATAAGATGAGGTCCATGTTTCAATGGAGCTCATTATTCGACCTGCAGTGAACCATGTGCTTCTTTGAATTATGTATGCACCTTTTTTCGACAGGATGTTAGTAAAGACTTTCAATTGGCAGTTTGGAGTGGATTTGTACGCAGATGATTTTGCATGGAATGCATTCTTTTATCTCAGAGGGACAACAATACCCATAACTTGCGTTGGTCGAGTGCCTGAACTCTGGTTACTAAAATACAGATTCCACCCCGCGATTCTTTCGGTCATCCATTGGAGGCACGGGTCAACAGATACTTCATTCCAAACGCATGCCCCCATTTCCTCGTGAATCGACCGCGGGCCGCACTCAAAGAAAACCACTTGCGTTCTTACGGTGCTAGGCAGCGGGACCGATGATTTCAGGCGCTGATAAATTAAAACTCCACCCATCTATCAACATACATCCCCCCCATCATCCCTGACTCTTTGATGACCCGCGCCAGCGATCCCTTGAGCTCTCGAGTGGAAAGGGACGAATTCTGCCGGGAGGGTATTTACCCCTTCTACCCAGCGATCGCTGTTTATTTATCCGGTTTCCCGGGCAACGATTGCGCTCCGCATAAATGCTCCCCCGTGCGTGGGGTAGTTGGTAGGGACGCGAAACGCGGTGATGAATGGCGAATGGTGTTGGTGACTCGGGCGTCGAGAAATGATTGAAGCCGCCCTTGCCCTCGTATATTCTGGTGCTTCAATCTCTTTTCTAGCAAAGGGTTTGCTCTGGAGGGGGACGATAAGCTGCCGCCTCCCCAGCGTCCCTTGGGAGAATAAATAGGGATTAGTTGATAGCGTGAGGGATTTTGATAGCGCCCGTCAGTCTCAGAAGATTACCGGGTTGTAAAATAAAAGCTGAGGAACTGGATACGGAGTGTAAGTTTCGGGCATTAATCGGGCCAAATAACCATCGATATAGGAGTGAAATCTCAGATTCTGTCGGTGGGAAAGTGAGCGTTGACGCTAAATAATTAGTGTGAATCGACCGTGAATCGACTGACGTAATTCGGCTGACGTAATTCGACTGACCGTGAATAGACTGACTGAATTCGACTGACGTGCTGAATTATCGGACCATTTTTCGAGGAATAGATTATTCCTCTCGAAACGAAGTATAAAACTTCGGTGCTCTAAAGTCATGTAATGCGCCACATAATTTATGGACATTGTGAGACTCACGTTAAGTGAACTGAACCACTTTGATTTTTTTACATGCAGTGATATTATAGAACAACTGATCATGAATGCCTTAAGTTGCATACTTTGGAATCCTCTAGGAAATTTGTTTTTGGTTATTTACCAAAATGTACTGCCTTACAAAGATATTACCTCCATAAGCGCTCATTCATCAGTATTATCCTTGAATAATAACTGAGGTTCTTGGGCTGTTCTTCAAACAATAAAATTGCTGTACCTTATTGTAATCGATATAGTTAACCTTCCCTTTTACTCCATGGTAAAAGACAGATTTTATATTCATTCATATAATCTGTGAACCTACAATTTTGTGTCTCTTACCTTGCAGATACATCGGTCTTCGCATTGCACCTATTTTACTCCTTTTTATCCATATTCAACTTCCTATTTGTTTCTTTTCTCTCCCTCTCTTACCCATATCTGTTCCCTCTATTGAAGCCTTTAGGAGCTCATTGGTTTCCAGTGCTCCAAATTCCCCCACAGACTGCAGGGTATGCCGATTTGACTTAGTTTGAAGATACCGGGTAAAGCTTACCCCGAAATTGTTAAATTATTTTCAGTGATGTACAGGAAATTTCCTCCCCGCAACTTCTGGCTATTTAAAAAGGTAGTATGCATAGCAGATACAATTATCATGGAACACAATGCATAAAACGATCAAAATATATTTTTCTCTTTCTTGCTAAAATTTTATGAAAATATTCTGATACCTTCTAAAAGTAAGCTTAAGTTTGAAATCTTTCCTTTATTTGTATCTCAATATCGATTGGAGAAGTAGCCGAGCCATATGGAGAGGTATGCAGGAAATGATAAAAAAAGCACTACATATAATAGAATAGAGCTCATTACAAGAGAAGGGAGAAGTTTTCTTCACCCAAGCATCTCATATCCATTCCTCTCTTCATACCCTCCTCCATCTAGTTATTTTTTCTTCCTCTTTCTGGTACCCTATTAAAACACATTTTTGGATATCTGTGCTCTGGCATTCTCATAATATGTAGCCATACCACGACAGTTGTTTTAGTTCGTGTTTTCTGTTAACGTCGCTTGCGCTCCATTTCTTTCCCTCAGCTCACTATTTAGAAAATGATACATAAATCTTGTTTCCACCACGTTCAGTCATATTTTCACATCGTCTGATTGCATCCTCCACACTTAAGTACTCATAGATGGCACTTGCATCATGCAGTTAGTATGACCGTAATCTGATGGCAAATACTTCATCCGTGCTCGATGAAGTATCCGAAATTACGATCAGAATGCCGCTCGATCGTCGCGTCAGCTGCCTGAATTCTCTAGTAGACGAAATAAATACCAACTGTAAACGTCAGGAATTTTGAAATTTAAATGGCTGCAATAATTATTATTCAAGGCATATCGTAAAAAATGGAAATAAGTAGATCACTTGCATGTTACCTTATATGAAAAAAACAGCAAAAATTCGATTTGAAGGATGGATGGAACAGCTAATCTTGGCTATGAAGGATGGTTGCTATAGAAGAAAGAACGCTGGGTAAGTGAGGAAAATAACGTAAGATAATAGACACTGAAGATAGGATAAGGGGAGGTAGGATGTATTCCGAGAAGCAAGAAGTGTTTCGGATAGGGCAATCAAAAATAAATACATTATAGCTATCAAAATTAATTACCAGCATTTCATCCAAACTAATCCTTTCAGGTGGAATGCTAAAATATCATTTATGATACAATCCTAAGAATTCATACTGGCTTATTGGAGATATTAGCTTCCACCCTTCGTCACTGCGTGGCGACAATGGATTTATCACTTCGCATCTAAGAAAATGCGTGGGAAGTAAGGGTTAACTTTCATTGGTCGCATTGTTCCGACGAAACATGAGCGGATGACTTGCTGGAGACGAGAGATGGGAGCATTACGCCGGGGAATGCTTGGAGGTGCCGCAGGTCGACCGCTAAAAGGACGCCGACAGCTATGTTCGGCATTGCACGAAGATATACAGCGGTGATAGGCCATCCCCGACTCGGCGCCCCAAGCTTCGTAATGGTGTATTCCTTCTCCTTGGGTCGGTCGAAGTAAAGGCTGCCTGCATTCCATGCTTCCATTGCTCAAGACATTAATTTTTCGCAATGGGTTGATCCGTCTCGTGGGACATCTTCATTATGACCGAAATATTTATCGGCCTGCCTCCGAACTTTTCCGTGTAGCTCGCAGCTCCTTTAGGATAATACGTGCGGACACTTGCGTTAACTCTTCACTCAGAGTTATGACCTCAGCAGGGGCAGAGAATATAATGGATGCCCACCTTATTGGATTGGTTTCAACTAGAAAAAAATCCAATAAAATATGAAATTGAGATAATTTCACTCCACTCATATGTTTTTCATCCCTCCTGGAGACCTGACACAATTGCCTCTAATAGAGCTGTGCAACGATTAAGCGTAATATTTAATAATTATGACTGTGATATTTACTTGCAGTTAGTTTAATGCATAATGAACGAATTTTTTTACTAATGCAGTATAGTAGTTGACGTTTAACTTTACTATACTCTCATATTGTATAGTCCATTATAATTCCAAACGAGCAAGTTATTGTAGTCAAAATTGTGCACCTAGCACGAATGGAGAAGGTAATATAATTTTAAAAACTGCATCTGTATTCTTCGTGTATAAATCTTAGCTGGAGATGCTTCAACACATAAAAATCTCTGAAAACACTGAAATTTGTGGTAAATATTCTTCAATGATAGTATTCCATTAACTTTGATTTAGATTTGAATAAAGTGCAAAATAGGTATGATAAACGATAAACTAAACTATTTCCAAAGCTCATTAAGAAAAGCCAAAAATCGTGATTGCCACCGAGCAGTTTTTAACTTTTCATGGGAATTAATTTTTTTCCTTTAAGATGCGTATGAGTGGGGCTAATTCGTTTTGATTAATTCAATAGAGGTTATAGAACTTTTTAATTGAAAAAGTAATATGCAGATTTCGAACAAGAGCAATAAAATATTTTTGTATCTGTCAGGGCTGTACAGTCATTTTAAAAGTGATGGAGACGAAGAATGCAGATCATGGAGCAAACAACATGTTTCTGAGGAATCTGGATAGGATGCAGTGGAGGTTGCGTAGGAGCAGAAGTGAAGTTCCGTCCATATATCTCGGAATAGTGAATGGTTGGAATCAGTTATTTAGGTGAGAAGACCGACAACTAAGCTCAATTGCGCCATTTTTAAGATTGATGGGTGATATGTTAGAGGTAGGGATTTTTCGGGGAACAGAGAAGAGGCATAAGCCTTCTCGCGGTTTAACGTCCAATCCGACGGCCGTAGTACTGAACTTGAAGTACCTACTCTCCATGCAGCACCCATATAGAGGCCGAAATACCGCTGTAAAATCTCTACCTCTGCCGGGATGAGAAGCCAGTATTCTAGCCACCATATCCACCCAATCTCAAGAGGGTTAGACCGGGGAAAAATTGAGAAGGAGTGGCACGATCATAATAATTAATAAATATTTTACAAGCCTGTTTTATAATTTCTAGATAACCTCATTCGTCCACTTATAAAGGTATTTAGATTAGCTGATGGTCAGCAGCAGTCAAGATGTATTATATCATGTCATAGTGCTGGTCAGATGGGATGGTGGTTGACGAAGGCAGACAGTACACATTCCACCGAAAAGCCATGAAGTATATTTCGAAAACTGAATGGTTGTACACTATTTCTATTCAAGGGAAGGAAATAAAGTGAAATATGTAAAAGAAAGGAATTAGGTCAGTGTGAAGGTGTTAGCCTATGGATAACCGAAGAGTCAAAGCAGTCCTCGGATTGATGATGAGTGATGATGATAAATACCATGGGTATTCTACTTGACGAAGGTATATAGTTTTGAGTATTAGCGATCTCAGCGCTTGGCTGTTCTTGGAAAAGTTTTAAACCCTGTAGCGTCTTACACATTTTTTTGTCCTGCAAAGATCACGAATAATAGTACAGCGGAAATTCCATCCACACAGTAGTGCCCGTAGAAATTCAGGATGTTTGAATATATATTTAAAACTGTTTACAACCTTTAACTTTTGATTGTAAATATTTATTGACTTATTTTGTTTCATTCATCAGTAGGTACGGCTTTTTACTATATAGATCCCTTTATTCATTCTATAATATTCCCCCTATTCTCTTGCTTGGCTAATATTCTTCTCTCTGTCGCAGTCTTCAACCTCAGAATATCGAAATGTTTTTCTCTAACTGACTGAGGGCTATGCACGGAAACGAGAGTGGCGGGCATGCTCGTAATTCACTTTCGGGTCGCGAGTTCCATCCACGGGTTTTCGGGTCTGTGAATGCACGGGACTTAAATTGAGTGCACGCGCGAAGCTGAAGCTGTGCGTTACGGTCTCCGCAAGCCATGGAAGTGGCACCGAGTCACTGCAAATTTTCTGTTTGCGCACCCGTGATCGGGGAGACACTCGGAGGGCCTGCAAACTTTTCCCCCGGCCGAATATAACCCAGCCTCGCTCAATGGCTATCGTCGGGGCGGCCCCGAGTACCTGAAACCCCCCGAAGCAGAACACGGAGAACACCCTCGGAAAAGTAGTATCCACGTATATAAAGCGAATACTTAAAGCCATCGCGGCTTTTACGACGAACGCACACACACACACACACACATACATACATATATATCCGTGCATGCAGACCGAGAGGAAGAGCCAACAAGCTGAACAAACGAAATATACTGAGACGAAACGAGGTTTGTTTATGTAAAACGAAGGAGGGGGCGTGGCAGTTGGTTGGGGATCCGGGATGAGGCGGGTGGATAAGAATCCTGGAAAGTAAAGGGGGTGGTCTGGAGGGTTGGAGACCGGGCTCGGTGGGGATATGTGTTGCGTGAGGGGTCGGGCGGGGTGGGTACGCGACGGTTGGGGAGTGAGAGAAGATTGAAGATTGGGGAAGAGGGGAGTTATATGGAAACAAGGGTTTATCCAGGGTACTCAGCCGATTTCGAATAGGTCTGGACGGGCATGAAACTAAAACTACTCCCTAAACTCTATGATTCACCCCACTACTCTTATTCCTTCATTTTTTTTTATTTCAGTTCTATCTACCTCCTACCTCTATATCCCATCCAAAATACCAATCCTCTTTCTTCCCCTTTCTCCCTTATCTAATATTTTTCTTTCTCTCACTGTGTTCCACTTAACATTTTTTCACTAATAGTTTACCCCTTCTAACCACCTATTCAGCTTTCTCTTCATTTCCTTCAACCACTTTCTTCCCTTCCCTATTGTATCTATCTCCTCTTCGTTCGTTTCCCTTTTTCATTTTTTTCAGTTCTCTCCAAACTCATGCAAGAAACATTTTAAATCTATTACATATGGAATTCATCACAAACAAAAGTTTCAAAGCCAAAAACACAAGCTTCATTTGATTATAAAAAACATTACTATGATCATAACCATCATAACATCTACAATTCCCGCATTCCTTCAAAATACCTGTTAATGCATGCAATGGAAAGTTAAGTATTTCTTTCTTGTCACAGCACAGATGCCACGTTCATTTTCGAGGCCAGTTTTTTTTATTGAAATCACACTCTATATAGCATTTCAACTATATAAAAGGTGTCACAGTGTGTTTTCATAAAAATAACTCTGGTAAACTCGTTACCATCTTTGGTCATGCCTGACTTCCTTTATTCTTTAGGAATTCTGAGATAGGTTTAAAAGCCATGAGGTGGTGAAGATACTATCGTGCTGTCTATTTTGCAAAATATATAAGGGTTTTTCGCAAGTTTGGAAAACTATTCTAAAACGTTTAGATTGCCTTACTATCTGCTTCAATCTTACTGTCTTACGCCTAACAGTATACAGTGATCTAATCATGTAATACTAATTAGTATTCTTTATAAGGAAGTATAAGGATTTCATAAAGAATGCACATTTTTTCGCAGCAGAATTGTTTTCAATATCCTAAAGACCAACAGACCGCAAATGGCTCACGGTAAATTTTGGTTCATCGCATTCTCAACAGAGAAGAAATCTATTTAGTACCGTGAAATTGCAAATTCATTTTGGATCAGTTCTACCATTCCAGAACTAATTATAAATTATATTTCCTTTCCCTCCACAACTCCAGGTTTCCAAGTTTTTTC
Source organism: Platycnemis pennipes (assembly GCA_933228895.1). Classification (NCBI taxonomy): domain Eukaryota; kingdom Metazoa; phylum Arthropoda; class Insecta; order Odonata; family Platycnemididae; genus Platycnemis; species Platycnemis pennipes. The sequence goes on from OW121854.1 coordinate 61,223,173, forward strand.
CTTCCATCTTCAGGGAATCCCTTTTCTTGTCATCATCTTCTCTATCCACCCATTCTACCGTCTTATAATTTATCCCAACAGTTCTCTAGTGCAAATGCAATATTTAAACATCTTCACCACTCTAAGTATCCCGCTAATGTTATTTTCTCCCCTTCCTCTGAGCCCCGATTTTCCCGAGACAAAACGCCACACTCCGTTTTAAAGAATGCCTTTGAGGTAAGGATTAATATTTGTTTTCTTAACGTTCATTTATGACCTCTGCAACTTAGAATTGTTTTATTGCAAATCATTCTCTTAATTATCAAGGATAATTATATCATCATCATTAGTCATCAAAGCTCAGATTGGTTTGACGCAGCTCTCCACTGAGCTCTTCTATCGGCTAATCTCTTCATATTTACGTATTTCTTTTCTTTCACATCCCTCATCACTTGTTCCATATATCTCACTCGAGGCCTTCCTTTGCCATTCTTCCCATCCACTTGTTCTTCAACGATTATCTTCATCAGGCCATCGTAATAATTATATATATTGATGAAATATGCATTACCTGTTTACGAAAATGAAACTTTAAGATTCTTGTGAAAGAATTCATCTTGATAATCAAATTAATTTTCTGCATAGTTTCTACCTACTTTTTCTCAGCCATGCACTTTTCCTGACTAGTCCTCATTTCTTATAATGACTCTCTTTGAGTCTTCATATCTTCTACTAGCCTTAGGCTAACCTACCACACTAACAACTATGGCTTGCAATACCGTTCAACCTCCATCCGCAATGACGAGGTATCTGAACCATTCGACTCCACGCTCCATACTAGAGCTTCCATTAATCCTTGCTTCATGTCATTACTGAGAGACTCCTCATTAACTCTCTTCTTAGCAAGTCTTTCTTGACCAGTGTAATTGCCGATAACTTATTTCTCACGCATTCACAGCAACGCAAAGTAAACTTCATATGCAGCTAGCGACGCAGAAGCTCTTTTAAATTTTTACGTCATTTCGTGTTTAATGTGGCTATAATCGTCAATAAATATGAGAAGGTTTACTTGAGTGATATCGAGTAACCTAAGAGAGGAGGAGACATTTTCGTTTCTGATCGCTCGCATTAGGATAAAATGACATCACAATGAATTTCATATCTTGCTGCAAAAACTCCCTCATATTACCTTATTATTTACTCTTTCCCTATCTTTCTTGTCTTCTATTTCTCCCTCTAAGAGTGCATGATTGCAATGGCTAACCTATATTATTCTTAAGGAAATGTGATAATCAAAAATGAGCGTGGACTCCCTCGCGTTTTTTCTCATTCGAGGGAACCCATGATATTGTGTGTGCTCCGCAGAAAACCATCACCCTAAACCTATCCCAGCATGCTCATGGTTAAAAATATATTCTTGTCATCTTTAAAACCAAATAGGCCTTTCATTTGTGCCAAGAGTAAAATGTTGTACAATAAAAGAAGCAGAGAAACACACAAGCAGATTAATAGACCGAACCCAAATAATTATTCTTCCCCGGCCACAAACCGTCGAGGTGATTGGGGGATTCCGCAGATACTGTTGAAAGCTGTCATTTTATACTCTAAAGACGACTTCTAGGATTTTAGAAAGAGTAAATAGCCACCTTCATAACTTTCTACTATCTACCCAGCAAGCTACCTCTAAGGTGTGTGGCAGGGGGTAAGTAAGGAAGGCTCTTCATAGGAAGTCTTAATCCAGAACTTTGATGAATATCGAAGTAAAGCGACTACACTCGTAAAAAATTAACTATACTTCGTATGAGATAAATGCAAAAAGTTGTGAAGGATGTAAAAGAGAAGAATTACGTTAATATGAAGAGGTTGGCCGATAGAAGAATCGAGTGGAGGGCTGCGTCAAACCATTCTTAGGATAATTGACCGATGATAATGATGATGGGAAAAAGAAGTAAACGGGATCTCGAAGAAACTAGGATGGGAGTCGCTTCAATAAAGAAGAGAGGAACTTGTGTATAGAGTATCTTGAAATCCATTTTGAGGAGATATGGCAGAGAGTGAATCACTAAAAAACATGCAATCAGTACGTATGGCATGCGTTGGCATTTGGAGAACTAATAAACCTAATTTTACAAATTCTTCTATTCAAAATCAGAAATTGGCTCACCTGAGCATTTAAAAGAATTCAATTCACCTTTCTATAGACATAGAACGAGTCAATAACATTATAGGTACTACTAAATGCCCGCAAACCTTGACAAAATTACCGTCTGATATTCACACTAGTGCAAAGATTCCGCAGAGAAAAAATATACTTCTTCACCTGGAAACGAAACCAGATCCCTCAACATCATGCTGACTGCTAATCATAGCAAAAGATGGCGCCTCGTTGGCATATATGAATGATGCATGTGTCTCAATACCAGGGGATTCGGGTTCGAGTCCCGGTCAAGTTGGATGATTTTATTTCCTATTCGGAATTCCGACGAATCGAATGCCAATAGGGCAATGCTCAGCACGAATGTTCCTGTGCTTTGCGTCACATGAGTCGGGGAAAGGCTGAGCCTAAGCGGGAGAGGAAGGGAGGAGGATGATTCACCAAAAGGAAGGAGGAGTCGGAGGAGGTTGTAGGAGAGGATTGGATGCGGCGGTCAGGGGAGGATCGGCAGGTCGGAGGAGGAGACCTCCCCTTGCGTGGCACGTCCCTTCATGTTAAAACATTGACCGAAATGAAGTATGGGAGACGGGATCGAGTGGAAGATGCGTCGGTGTGTGTGGTACACTCCCACCGGAGTAAGGGGGATCACTCACAGTGTAACCTGGAAGATTGGGAGTCGGTGGTGGAGGAGGAGGAGTGTGGGAAGGGAGCGAGAAAAGGGAGTCGGAGATGACAGATCGTTCACTCGGAGCCTTTTCAGCGGAAAATGTATTCCAGTGGTCCCAGGGTCGGTGCAAGCTCGGTATCCGGAGAGGAAAACATGGAACCTTATTTCCAGACGCGGGCGAGTCGGTGCTTCGAACGGCACGGGAACATGTGCAACAATCTTTCAATAGAGAGTACTGCATTGATCAATTTTATACGCTGTGGGTATTGATAGATCATCTCCAGCCAACTCTAGCCTTTTCTCGGTTTGCTGCTTCAGGGAGATGAGATTCTTACGATTGGAATGATTATATCTTCGATTGGAAAAAATAATCAATTTTAATAGTAATCATTATAATGGAAGTAAATAAATGATACTCTAAGTAAATAACATCCTTTCACTCCACAGTGGGGTTTTTTCATTGCATTCCACCGTTTATATGCAGGTTGGGACGCTAATGTCTAAATTCTAATATTATTTCTGCATGCTACGAGCCACCCGCAATGGGGCGTTTACTCGGAACCGAAATCGCAATTTTGTACACGAAATTGTTAGATGGAAACGAAAAAGGAATATTAGTGAAAAAATTAATCTTCTAACCACAACCATTCACTAATAAATCAAAAATGAAAATAAGCAAAAGGTGACGCCCACCGAAAAAGCTCTTTTGATAACATTGACGTCATTTTCCTCCCGTCCTTGACTGCTTTTATGGGAAGGGAAGGGAGTGGAGGGGGGTTCTCGGAAGATCTGCTCGCACAGATGCTATCGCAACCGCTCCTATTGGCAGAGTCAGCTGTGTCCACCCATTGCGATAAGGCGAAGTAGCTTCGCGGGTTCTGCTGTGATTGGACGAAGTCAATGACGTCAGAGGTTGCACCACGCCCACTTTTCAGAAAAGGTTGAAAACATCAGTTTTTCGCCGCTTATAACTCGAGAAATAATTGACGGATCAAAAAACAGAAAAATACTGGTCTTATTATTTTACAAAATCTATCAGATCCGGCAATAAAAAATATGGTGAACGACCCCATTACGTCGTATCGCTTCCTTATTTCTTCTGTCATCATAATTCTCATATCGATACTTCCCATCCAAGAATATTTTCTCTCCCTTCTCTTAACTAATCTTGACTTCTCTCACTTCTTACGAGTTCTCGTGACAATTTCCTCTGAATTACATGCTCAAACCGCCTGCATCGGCAACATTACCCTGCAAGCCACCTTGCGGGTGAGCGGCGAGGAGAAATTATTGTTGGTTTAGATGGAATTTGAAGGAGGATAGACATTGACCTTGATAGACCACATCCCTGTACACTTCCGCGTCGTCCGAAAAAAGTCTAAGCTTACTTGATAACTTGATATTAACATAAGGCAAGTTATGTGTTGAAAAAGACATCTGTTTATGGTTGAACTAAACGAAGAAAATTAAATCCCTGGAAGGTTTGCATGAACCAATATGGAAGTCGAGCTGAAATATTAGCCCATGATCCTCAAGGAAATCATAAGTACCTATGCCAAAATGTGGTACAGTGGTACAAAGGTGTAAGCTTCACATGTGAAAGGTGTGCACTGGTTTATTTGGTTGATTCAGCCGGAACATGAACAACTACAGATACCTTTTCAAATCTGAGCTGTGTGGATTTCTCTCTGCCAGTTTTCTATGATGCCACTGACAGAGGAACTCACTCTCGCCAAGCTGCCAAGGCAGCACTTCAAGATTCACACTACTCCGATGATGGTGTTAAAAATTGGGTCGCCTGCAATGTTCGTATATCCTTGAAACCAGATGGATTGGTCAGGGTTGCCCGCAACAGCAATAAATACCAACGGAAAGATTTTCTCACTTAAATAAAGTAACACTTTTAATCACATACCTATTGCCAGAGTCATTACTGTAATCAGTATACTCAAAGACTTTCGTGAATTGGCAAATATCTATTGCTAAGCAAACAGAAGTTCAGTACTCAATGGTGGCTATTATAGAACTCTACTGGTAGTTAGTTTCAAATAAATACTCCTGGTAATAAATCCTTGTCTATGACACAGTGGATTCTTGTGAAGTTAAATGTAGGTATATCACTTAATGGCTGTTCATTACCCCAGCTCTTAGCTTAAATATCTTTATACAGTCCTTGAAATGGTCTCACTGTAATATGAAGTAATTAGTAATTGTTCACTTAGTTGATTGGTAAGTCTTTTGTTCATAAACTTAACATAAAATAATAGCTGTAAATCCTTAAAAAAATATGGACACTGCTGCTTTATGGACCAATATTTCATGTGGTATTCTCATCACCCTAGTCTTCCTCTTTTTTATTTTTTTAAAAGTATATTTTTAGTTGATTTTTGTCATCATACCCTGCAGAGTGACCGGCATTCCTTACAATGAAAGTGCATCCATCAAAATGCATTCTTCTCTCTCCACGTCTCACAAATAGATGAGACGTTTTTCCCAGTGAAGCAGTATAGTGAAGGTATGGTGTGGTGAGTGAAGTTGTTCCACTTGCTTCTGAGGCTTTCCGTTGGTATTTATTGCTGTTGCGGGCAACCCTGACCAATCCATATGGTTTCAAGGATATACGAATATTGCAGGCGACCCAATTTTTAACACCATCATCTGAGTAGTGTGAATCTTGAAGTGCTGCCATGGCAGCTTGGCGAGAGTGAGTTCCTCTGTCCGTGGCATCATAGAAAACTGGCAGAGAGAAATCCACACAGCTTAGATTTGAAAAGGTATCTGTAGTTGTTCGTGCTCCGGCTGAATCAACCAAATAAACCAGTGCACACCTTTCACATGTGAAGCTTACACCTTTGTACCACATTTTGGCATACTTATGATTTCCTTGAGGATCATGGGCTAATATTTCAGCTCGACTTCCATATTGGTACATGCAAACCTTCCAGGGAGTTAATTATTCTTCGTTCAGTTCAACCATAAACAGATGTCTTTTTCAACACATAACTTGCCTTATGTTAATATCAAGTTATCAAGAGGTCTAAGATTACTATTAACTACTGTACCCAAATCGTTTATGTCGGAAAGAAATAGAAGCGTGTCTATTACGCTACCCTTGGGAACTCCCAATGTGACTTTTATTGTGTCCAAATTTATACTATCTATGGCAACCCTCTACTCTCACCCACTTAAGAATTATTTTATTCAACATTCAACGTCTTTATTTATGCCAAAACTCTAACTTTAAGATTGGTTTATTAAGAGGAACTTTATAGGATGCATTTTTAAAATCTAAGAATATCGCATCAACTTCAGTAATCTTTTCGCCGTAGACTAAAATATAGTGTACGAATAAAGCTAATTGTGTCTCGAAAGATCTACCTTTCCGGAACCCATGTTGGCAGATTATGAGTTAACTCTGCCTGTCCAAATGCCCCATGATCGAATTGATTACTATGTGCTCAAATACCTTACCAGAGATGGATGTGAGTGAAATGGGTATAGCACTAAGTTCCTCCCTATCACTGCTTTTAAAAATACGTGCAATGTATCCAGCAAAGTTATATATGCAGCGTTGTTGTTTTTTGGATAAAACCCGCGTCACAGTGTAACTGCACTGTGACGCGGGTTTACCCAAAAACAACAATGCTGGATATCATGAACCGCGGAAGTTTAACGAATCAACGATGTTATGTACTTTTCAATCCTTGTGTAATGTGTTCTTAAGTGTTTATTGCATTGTTCTTAAGTGTCTTATTGAATTGTTCTTAAGTGTTTTATTGAATATTATTTCTAGCTATGGGGATATTTCAGTAGCGAATGCTTTATATATTCTGGAACGAATTTGATAGGGACCTGGTGATTTATTTTTAATTAAGTTTTTTTAACTGGTGCTCTATTCCGCATATTGTGTCATTGCTAAGAATTCAAAAGAGAATAAATACGTAAATGTGAAGACATTAGCCGATAGAGGAACTCAGTGGAGAGCTGCGTCAAAACAATCTGAGGATTGATGACTAATGATGATGATGTGTCATTATGGGACATAAATACCTACTTTGTCATTCTACATTTTATGTCAAATGACAAGATATTTATATTCAACAATAAATCGATTCCGTAAAGTTACTCATGAATGACCTTCGTATACTTATTGTACTATCTTCAGTGTTTTCGATTTATTTTCCTATGAACTTCAAGATTACTTATGTGCTTTAACGAATGGCTCCTTTCCATCCTTATTCCTCCCTGAAGAGTAAAATATTTCCTCTCTTCGTGCCATCTGAAATATTTTTCCCCAATGTTCCTTGATTATCCAACTTTCTTCATTCATTAGCGACTTTCAGCATCTTATTGTCCTCAATTTCTTGGTGTGTCTTTATGATTCGCCTTTGAAACATTCTTCATTTATCAGAGCCTTTAAAACTACCTCACCCAAATAATTCGTGTTATCTGATTTCTTCAATCAGCTTCCTCATTTGTTCCTCCTAATTTCGTAAATCAGTGATGGGCATCAAGGTGAATGCAGCTCTAGCCATTCAGTCAGGAAGGACAGTGCAGATTAGCTCAACCCTAGAAGGCATGCCGCATTGCGCCAACCGTATTATCTCTCACGTCCTAGCCTGAGTTATCTGTTTGATTAGATGGAATTCCTGATTCTGCGGTACCCCTGAGATCCCTAATCGATGCTGGCTTGCACTAAGTGCCCTATACCATCAATCCACTAGTCACGCTTAAGTGACTTCGTGTTGGATGGTGAGAAAATTTCTACTCGGGCGATGATGATCTAGCTAGAGAATTGATTTTCCATTTTTAAGCATTTTTATTCTTGTATTTTTCCACAAAAAGATTATAATATTTTTCATCTAATTAAGTGCTATTTCAAATCTATTTTCCTAAACTTTCTGACACAACCTACAGGGAAAGTAATTTCCTTTATTACTCTCTATCTAGGCTTAGACCGTCGCACCGACTTCATTCACATTCCTCCTGTTTTCATTCTTACATTTGTCTCTGCCATCCACTTTAAAACTATTGAATTGACGCAAATATCTGCTAAAAACGTGAAAATGTTAACTCCTGCCTTACTCCTTGCTTCATTGGCACCAATGCGGATTCTACATCTATGTCAACAACTACGATCCACCTCGGTGATGTGTGCCAGGTGGGTTAATGATTGCAAAACATACACTAGCCATATTATCAATCATCGCATATATTATTTTTGTTATGATCATCCCTTTTTCTAAATTAAATAAAAGCGTGTAGCAATGAATAAAGTATCAGTGTATAGGAATTTTTTACCGACTCAAAACCAACAAAGTATACTAAGTTTATCTTTAAAATCTTTGTTTGTTTATAACTTGAAGCCCGATTCACACCATGCTTGTTCCAGCTCAAAGTCGAGGATACTCGCTAGCATGATATCTTTCCAGTATCGTGTGATGTTAAAAGAGCAACCAGTATGCTGGCTAGCAAGCATGATCACTCTAATACTAGCTGACCTACTTCAATTCATAATTGATTCGGTACTAGTTTGCTACTAGCACCCAGTGGGATATTAAACATCGACCAATCATGTTAGCATTTACAGTCACTGTGCGATCTTTTAAAATTAGTTTGTAATGATGTACCATTCATGATAGAATACTTCCTTGATATGATCTACATCTACATCTACATCTACATAATACCCTGCAAGCCACCACGAGGGTGTGTGGCAGGGGGTGATTGCTCACCAAACACGCACCACATATCAAACATAAAAAAGGAATAGTATTAATATAGTAGTCAAAACTACACTATTTAAAAAAGATAGAAATTGCAAAGAAAACATGCAAAAACATTCTGTTAGTAGGGTTAGCTTTAAGTACTCATACCAACATGCAGCTACCAATGCTATTCATTGCTACTCTCCGATAGGACATATTTACCGTTATTCGTATCTCTTATTGTGCGAGGGAAAAAGGACATTTTGAATCGGTCAGTTCGGCAATCAATTTCTCTAACTTTATGATTATGGTCCAGTCTGCCATAGTAATTTGGGGTTCGTAAAATATTTTTAGCATCATCACTGAAAATATTGCCTTGGAATTTGTGGAAGAGATTAAGTCTAAATTTCAACCTGCGATCTGACAATGATTCCCATTTCAATTCATTTAATAGACTGGTTACGCTAATATAATTATCGTATCGTCCCTTTACAAATCTTGCCGATCTTCGCTGCACACGTTCAAGTTCATTACTTAGACCGATTTCGTAGGGATCCCATACATCTACATCTACATCTACATAATACCCTGCAAGCCACCACAAGGGTGTGTGGCAGGGGGTGATTGCTCACCAAACATGCACTACATATCATGCATAAAAAAGGAATAGTATTAATATAGTAGTCAGAACTACACTATTTAAAAAAGATAGAAATTGCAAAGAAAATATGCAAAAACATTCTGTTAGTAGGGTTAGCTTTAAGTACTCATACCAACATGCAGCTACCAATGCTATTCATTGCTACTCTCCGAGAGACATATTTACCGTTATTCGTATCTCTTATTGTGCGAGGGAAAAAGGACATTTTGAATCGGTCAGTTCGGCAATCAATTTCTCTAACTTTATGATTATGGTCCAGTCTGCCATAGTAAGTTGGGGTTCGTAAAATATTTTTAACATCATCACTGAAAATATTGCCTTGGAATTTGTGGAAGAGATTAAGTCTAAATTTCAACCTGCGATCTGACAATGATTCCCATTTCAATTCATTTAATAGACTGGTTACGCTAATATAATTATCGTATAGTCCCTTTACAAATCTTGCCGATCTTCGCTGCACACGTTCAAGTTCATTACTTAGACCGATTTCGTAGGGAGAGATGATGTAGTGGCTAGCATTATTGGTCTTGCGCTGGATCAAGCATCGAGTGGAAATGGTTGAAGTTAAAAGAAAAGAAAAGAAAGAAAAAGGGGATCGGGTTGGTGTGGTGGCTAGAGTACTGGCCTCGCATCCTGAGGGCCCGGGTTCTATTCCCGGTGGAAAACCGGTCCCTACTTGAGTGTGTAGTGGAGGGCATTTCAGGTTCAGTACTCCGTCCGTCGGATGGGATGTTAAGCCGTGGCCCCCTTGGCGCCTGTTGTAGCCTAATGCCGACGCCGGGTTTCTATCCACCATTCCTCCGTTCCCTGAAAACTCCTACCATTACCCAATTACCCACCTAATATCGCAACTCATGCAATATCCATGGTGCAAATGACCTCAGCTGTCGCTTGCCTCCCCTGAATAACTAACCTACTAAAAGAGAAATCTCACCGATTTGCGTGTTTGGGCACTTTCTTATGATTATTTAAGTTTTACCGCGTGCAAAAACAATTTCATCCGCAGGAGTGTAGCGAGCAACAAGCGCGTATACCCGGAACTTCAAAGATGACTGCTAGCTTCTCAAATTAGCTGCAATGCCTTCCTCAAGTATAGTCCTACCTACTTGAATAAATCCACTCGAGCATTATTCCTACGAAGAGTCCAAGAAGGGACACAGATTCACCAAAACTACTACAGTAGAATACATCCTACCAAGAGTTTCAGCTCATTTAACAAAGGTTAGTATCTACATCTACATTTACACAATACCCCGCAAGCCACCGAAAAGGTGTGTGGAATTGGGTGAATTCACACCAAACATGTATCACATATCATGCTAAAAAAGAATTAGTAATCATATTCTAGTCTAAACTTCAGAATTAAAAAAAAGATAAAAATAGCAAATCAAGCCTTCAAAAACATGTTGTTTGTTGGATTAGCTTAAAGTCCTCATACTAGCATGCAGCTACCAATGCTATCCATTGTTACGCTTGTATTCATACTATTAGATATATTTACAGCTATTCATATCCCTAATTGTACGAGGAAAAAAGGGCATTTTGAATCTATCAGTTAGGCAATCGATTTCTCTAATTTTACGATTTTGTCAAGTTTTCCATGTAAAATTGGAGTTCACAAAATATTTTTAACGTCTTCAGTGAAAATATTATCATGGAATTTATTTAAGATATTAAGTGTAAATTTCAACCTTTGATCTGACAATGATTCCCATTTTAGTTCATCTAATTTATGTTATATATAATTGAATGTTATGCTAGTATGGTAATCATACCGACCCTTAAAAAATCTTGCCGATCTTCGCTGACACGTTCAAGTTCATTATTGAAGCTTATTTTGTAATAATCCCACAAATGTACTGGCAGAGAACTCCAAATGAGGTATAACAAGGGAAGATGGTATGGGGGGAATGGCAGTATCATCACTTTACCAGATATTGGTTACTCTTTTACCCAGCATTTTAAGATAAAAAAATGATTTTACGCTTTCAACAGAAAAACACAATTACGGTAGTTTGTACTCATTACGTTTAATAAACGAGATATAGGAGGCCGATACTTTGTGGAATTCTATAGTAATATAGAGCAATAAATGCTTTGCAAATTTCCACTGTAGAATAAAATATATATAGTCACACGAGAAGAGGGGTGGTCCAGGGGGTGTAGGAGACGGCCCCCTTCTCCTACGGATCACCCTTCTTCCCGTGTGACTATATATTTCACGCAATGTTAACTTTTATCAGTCCTGAAGATTCCATGATGTGGTGAAACAAGTCGACTCAATAAATAGTTTTATTCTACAGTGGAAATTTGCAAAGCATTTATTACTCTATATTGCTCATTACGTTCATTGAAGCAACAACTACAAGCAAAGTCTTGCGTGCCTTAGGGAGTAAAACTTGCGATTTGAAATAAATACCTCATTGTTTGAAAAGGAACGAGTTCAATTGAAATTTTGAAAATAACTTAGAGCTTGTGAAAAGGATGAAATATATCTGCAGCCTCAAAATAAATGTTTGCAGCTCTAAAATCGTAGATACCATGAATTTTTTTAGAGCATGGTCGATGAATCATGGATTTAATGTTTAGTTGATGAATAAGAAATACGGGCCAGTAATCGGAGATTTATCAATCTCTGGTTCTAGAACCAATACTTTTATTTACTTTCAAATTTTTATAAACACTTGACCGAAATAATCAGATTTTAAATAACTGTCACATATTCATGAATCGTCAAATTTTGGAAAAATAATTTTGGCAATGAACACCAGCCAGTGACGTAAATAAACAGCGAAGACAAAAGGTCTATTTCCGGCAGGAGACATGTATTTTTCTTTTAGTCGTGCAAGTAAATAATTAATAAGAGGTAATGTAACCCTTTAACCCTTAGACGGTCAAAGTTTTCCTTAAAACGCTCATGGTGCTGTTATATCGGCTCTTGATAACAATGTTGTTTCTAAAAACATTGTTAAGAAACCAATATTAAATTGATGTAACTGTGTCCAGCGAGACGTAGTGGAATGATATCATGATAAACAACAAGATATAGCACTTATTCCACAGGTTTTATTAGTGTTACAACGCGTTTCAGTGGTTAATATGATGGCTTAACCACTGAATAATTGGAATAAGTGCTATATCTTGTTGTTTATCACGATATTAAATTAACTCATACCTAAAGCGTGAATTATGAAGAGAAGAACTAATGAAGAGGATTAATAAACTTTTTTTTATTATTATGCATGTATAATTTTCTCTGGAAATTTTATTATATCAACCCAACATAGGACTAAATAAATTTTTGAAGGATGGAGACGTTAACATCGCACAAGTTTACCGGTATATAAGTTACTAGGTAATGAGCAACACGACTTTGTAGGGCATGTGCTAGTTCGTGCCATTGATTGAAAAGTAAAGTATTGTGTATGTTTGGTGTCCAGCGTGTGCTGTGATGATTTTTTTATTTTGCATTGGAGGCCGTATTTAATGTGAAAATACTTAATTTCTGAAGTAAACTCCACTTACGATGGAATTTAAATTTAGCAATAGAATCCGTACTGTGATAATTATAATATATACTTAATTCTTGACATTAATGTATGCCTGGTGATGGACAACTCTGACGCACATTCTCTTGCGATGTCTTGCAGTGCGGTGGCTATGGAGTATGATATGATGCAGATACGAAGGAATGTAATATTTATCATTTATTTTTGCTGTATGGGAAGACGTAGAACCTACGATGGATAAATTAAGAAAGCTAACGAAAGAAGATTACCGAAAGAAGAATCTAATTACAGCTGGAATAAAAAGCTTGGAATTAAAAACGCTTTATTAGAACTTACATCCAGAACATGATATTTTTATCGCAGTGAGGCTTGAACGTTATATCTACATATACATAATACCCTGCAAGCCACCATAAAGGTGTGTGGCAGGGGGTGAACTCTCACCAAAGTTAAAATCAGCAGAGAAATCAAAACAAAAAGTATTATAATCGTGGTGTTACAGAGGAATGAGTATGATAAAATGGATCCACCGAGTCATAACTGACAGTGTGAGATGAGTGGGAGGAAAGAGAAGTGTGCTGAAAACCTCATAAAGAAGACGGGACATCTTAATCGGGCATATCTTGAGACATGATGATCTGTTTATGATAGTCGTCGATGGAAAAGTAATTGGAAGGAATGGCAAAGGAAGGCCTTGAATGAAATTTATGGAGAAAATTGTGAACGATGATCAAGAGAAGACTTTTAAAGAATAAAGACATTACCGGATAGGAGAGTTGAGTGGAGAGATACGTCGAACCAATTGCAGAAAGGGCGACTTATGAAGCATTTATTTCAAATTCAGTTCACTATTTTCACATTACACATGAAAAGGTTCAGTTACCATGAGTTGGTAGAGTTAAGGACATTTTCAGGTGCATTGCAGGTTACTCTACCAACGTTCCACATACTTATCCAGTTACTAAGTTCATTAACATCTACATATTGGCCTGAAGGCCACTGATAGGGTGTGTGGAAGAGGGTGAACCATCACCAATCATGTATGTTAAATCAAAATTAAGTTTCAAGTTACTATTATGCAGAAATACTATTCCGTATATGCAATACCAACAAGCAACTGAGAGGTATAACTAAATGTTCAGTTTCTACTGACAATGAGTAAAATGATAAACATGATTTTTCAAACATTTCTTTAAATATATCTATGACTTAATTTATATTTCCCAAACATTAATGAGTTTTCAATCTTAAAACAAGAGAATGCTAATAAGATCACTACAGACTTCTCCGTCAAAATCTATAATACCTATATCCTCATGGTATCCTCACTGTAATCTAACGTTGCCCTTACCATAAACCGTTGCAGTTACCATAAACAATAATTACCATCATATACGAGTGATTGCAGCAGGTGGGGAATAAGAATAACTGAGTTGCGATGCTCAGGAGTGAGACGATACCGTATTTGCCGTTTAATTATAGGTAACAGAATTTGCTCAGAGTCATTGAAAGGGATATAATGGGGAAGAAGTAGTGTAGATAAATAGATGGGATAGTCTTTGTTGGGGCGATATTGAGGCTCTAATAGTTCTTTCATTCCACTTCTAGGTAGGAAACTAAGTAAAAATCAGCGGGAGTTTTATAAGGTTAAAAACAGAGATAATGGGATTCTTTACAAATTTTTAGTCCATGGAAAATTTAAAGGTGCATAGGCGACGACTAAAGTCAATGGAATTGGAAGATTGTGAGTACTCTGGTTAGTAATACGCTTAGCATGTGTACTTCAGTTTTTGGTTTAGGAATCTGTTGTTCCTCTGAAAGAGTAAACATAGTTTGGATATTTAAGAAATGTGAATGTGCAAAAAAAATAGGAAAGGATGATCTGGTGGTGAGGAAATCGAATCGTTGACTTTCGTAACATTTACATCTACGCAATACCCTTTGAACCATCGCCAGGGTGAGTGGCTAGGGGTAAATATCACGATACATACACTACATACGTGCAACTTAGAGATACAGTGCTACTATTTCATGGCAAAATGTCGATACGCATATAGAGGTGGTAGAGGATAAAATGAATGTGAATGGGAAAATTAGGGGACCAAAATATGCTGTCGAAGAATATTAAAATGGGCGTAGTGAAAGAAACACAGATTAGTTTAGGGCTGAAGTCGTAGGCAGGAACTCATTGATCTATGAAATTCGTTGGAATACACACGATGGTAAAGAATTATGACTGAAAACCGGTCGCATAATATCGACGGCTGGACCATGGGTATAGTTCCTTCCTGCTTTCATATTCCCCGAAATAATTATACCGGTGTTTTTGTAATGCATCAGAATGAAGATGCGCTGATTTATTTGGTTAACTCACCCATATATCAATCGACAAAATTCAGCCTGTTTTTTTCTTAAAAGTTTCACTGAACCGAGTGATGATTGTGGACGCGAATTTCACGCTCTGAGTTTCGAAATGATGAAAAAATTAAGCACAGTATACAATGATGAAAAGCACCGCGCCGTCATGTGAACGCCGGCGGCATTGGCACTCGGAAATCCCCTGCTCGAGAAAGAAAAACCATCTCTCTCTCCCACCCAGATCCTTCTCTATCTCCGCTCTCCGTAAACAGGCGCCCTCCTGAAGCACCGTGGACCGCAAGAGAAGTCCCCCCCGAGCCACCGTCCGAGGGCGACTCCACCGTAACTTGCGGCGGAAGAGCGAAGTTCGTAGTCTCCCTTCCACCCCTCCTTGCTTCATCCACCCTTGCCTCTCCACTGCATTCCCCATGTACACGAAGCAACAAAACCCCTCTCCCTCCCTTCCCCTTCCCAGTTGCCCCCTAAACGTCCCTCTCCTCTACCCTTGTGGGTCCTCCTTACAGCACCGTGGGTCCCTCCCCCACCCACATGCATCGGCAGGCCCCAACTTCCCCCCCTCCCTCTCTCGTTCCCGCCAAACCCATTCCTCCCCATCTTCCCCTCGCTCCCTCTACTTGAGCGACTCGTCGCCAAGATTCACCACCCACTCCCCCTCCACTCTCTCTCTCTCCCTCTCTCAAGGCGCTTCGGCTCTTTCCGTGTCTTTCCGCCCACGGAACCCGAAGTCCCCGGCACCGGCAAGCAAGCAGAAGAGAGAGAGAGAGGGCTGCCATTGCCGTTTCTTCCCAAACCACCTTCTCCTCCGCCCGTGGCTCTCTGCTCACACTCCCCTCCTGCCCCCTTCTCATCTTTATCCTCCCTAACACCCTCAACCCACCATTCCGTCTGCCTCTCCTCCCCCTACTACCTCATCTCCTCCCTCGTATATCCCCAGCCCTCCTCGCTAACCAGGCGTCTGAAAAGGGTAAAAGGGAGGGCTCAGGAGGCGGGTTAAGGGGAGGAGGAGGAGGAGGCGAGTTTGGAACCCCCTGGGGGGCTGGGAGGTGGTGCGCTGGAGAAAACGAGAGAGGAACAAGAAAAGACTGAAGGTGGAGGAGAGAGAGAAAGGAGGGGAAGGTTTTTCGGGAGGAGAGGAGGGAGTATTCGTCGACCACCATCATCCTACCAGCACACCCACCACCCCCCCACCCACTACTTCTTCGAAAACCATTGCGCTCCCCCCCCCCCCCCTCCGACGGGACTAAATCCTCTTTCACCCTCCTACTCTCCCCATCCTCTTCTCCTCTCTTCCACGCTATCCCTTCCTCCATCCCTCTCCACACAGGCCGTCCCCCTCCCCTCCAGCAGCTTCTCGTGCCCGCCGCTACACCGTCTAACCTTCGCCGCCATAGGTTCCGCAAGCCGAGATCAAAGCGGCGCGCTGATTGGTCGGCGCGGGACAGAAGAAGGAGGGGGAGGGGGAGTGGGGCGGGGGCCACCCCACGTTTTGACGGCGAGGCGCGCTGCATGGGATAGTCTCACCGAGGCGGGGTTAGAGAGAGGCGAGACGGCGGGGCAAAAGAGAAGGGAAGGCGAGAGAAGGAAGACGTGCCCCGCAGCCGACGGAGCAATAGCGCGCGGGTGGATTCGACGAGTTGTCCACAGGAGCGCCGGGAAGACTCCTCCCCGCCCCCCTCCCGTGCCCGCCTCTCTCTCCCCCCCACCTCCATCCCCCCACTCTTTGAGAGCAGTCGACAATCGCCGCCCCCACCTTGTTTATTTCACGCAATGAGTCGCGGGTGATACGGCGTGCCGGTTCTGATCTTCCTCGTTGATCCGGTCCACGGAGTCATCTGGACAGGTTTTGACCGTCTTTGTCTCTCGTGGAGGATCCCCGGTGTCCACTCCGGGTCTTCACAAATGCTCGGGCCGCCAGAGTGCCCGAGAGGGCCTCCGCCCCCGGGGGCCAGAAGGTTCGCCGAAGACAGAGGAGGAGTTTAGGAGGAGCGGACCCAAGAAGGACGTCGAATTTCCCTGGAGTGGCCCGGAGGGCACAGTTGGACTCGGGAGGACACTGGTCGTTGCTGGCCGCGAGCGCATCTGCGCTCGTTTCCTGTGTTCCTTCGGCGAGGACGCGGTGTTTTGAACTAAAAACAATACGCGCAAGAGTGGTCCGCAGCAAAAACAAAAGAGCAGCGATTCGCGGAGGGAGCACCCTCCCATCAGGTGTTTCGCCCCTCCCCTCGTCCGCCCCTCCCCACCCCCTCTGGAAGGGGAGGAAGTGCGACAACGGTAAACCTATTGCATTCCCAGTGACAAGAATCACACCGCCAAAGGGTTTCGAGAGTGCATTTTTGGGGGGAAGGAGACGTATTCAGAGCGGAGTTGACCGAGTATCGGTGCCGTCGGCGAAGTATCTCCGCATAGCGAGGGGCAGGGCGGCGGGAATCGGTGGGGGTGGGGCAAGGACTGTTTAGGGACGAGCGTGGCCCCCCCTCACCTGTCTCGTTCCAAAACACTTCGTCGCCCCTTGTCCATCGCCCGGCGTGCGTCGAGACTTAACAGGCGTGGATACGATAAACATAATGGAGTGAGGCCTTGCATTCCACAACACCGAATCATTCACCGGCTTGCGAGGCATGACTTCTCTTCCACGCCTTTCCCCACGGGAACTTTTCGGCAGATAAGGCCCAGTAGACAGTCATCGCATTACAACAGAATCATCGCCTCGGTGTGAAGACTTTAAGACTTTACACATTTCTGGCTCGTTCGGGAAGGGAGCAGGGCAAGTACGAGAGGGAACGAAGAAAGTTTTGTCTGGTGGGCTCATCGGACCTGCTTAGTCGTCTCGTGGTTCTGTTAGCCTCCCATCCCAGTTTTCCTTTCCTGTCCCCCTCCCTTTCCCAAGCACGAAAAACCCGAGTCGCCAATAGCTCCAGAGGCCACCCCCGCGGGTGGTTGGGTTCCTCTCTCTCGGTGCACCGGATTCCATTGGAAGCTCCCTTGACCAAGAAGGGGAGGAGGCAGCAGGGGGTTCCCGAGTGAAAGGAGGTGGGAGAGAGGGAGGTATAGATAGAGAGAGAAGAGGTAAAGGGAAGTGGGAGAGAGGGGGTAAAGCGTGCTGTGTGACGGGATCACGAGGAGGGGTAGTAGTAGTGCCCGACGCACAGTCAGTAGGCGACCTAGAGTCAGTGTTCCCCCGAATGCGAAGGAGGATTCGCAAATTGTGTGCCGGTGTGCTCGTTAAAAGTCCACGATTCAAGTCACTGCCACAAGCAGAGAAAATACCATACGAAAGTTTTCGGGGTTTGACGAGCAATAACATCTCACCCTCCTCTCACACGACGTCCACTTGTGCTTCGAGTTTGGTGTGTTGACCCCCCTACGCACGAAAAGGATAAAGAGGAAGAAGGTCTGGGAGGGAAGTTGTGCTAGGTTTTATATTATTATTTTTTTAAGTTGTTTCTTTGGAATAAATTTTTGTTGTTACGACGAGTGGTTTTGCTGCAACCTGAAGAATAAACGCAGGTGACATCAGCAGCCAGGAGCTTTCTTTTCGGAGTTTTGCCTTTTTTTTTATTTCCTCCCGAGTGCGTGTTGTTGTGTTGGTTGGAGCAACGAGAAGAAATACCCTCTCCTGATATCCAGTGTTTTGTTTTTATTTCCTTCTAGTTTCTCTCCGTTATTGTTTCTGTTTTTAGTTTTTCCCTTTGGGGGTGGAAGAAGAAAGGGAGATACAGAAAGGGGATAGAGGAAAAGAGTGACGTGATTGAAAAGGGGAAGGTTCTGTTTTGTTGCCTCTACCAGAGGAAGTCACGAGAGCGGGGGGTTGTGTGAAGGACACTACTTGGGAGTGATATGCCTTCCCGCGATCATTTTGTTTGTGATGTGAATCCGACGTTTCGGATGCTCCCGCGCCTAGCTCGGAAAGGACGGGCCCAAGAGTAAGAGAAGCAACAAAAACAGCGGCATCCACTTGCTCCATCCGCAGTCACACAACAATACAACTGCAGCAACGGCGACGTGATGCCTCACGTCAGTAGCGGAGGCGGGGGGGATGACCTCGGCAGCACCGACGAAGTTAAGGTCTTCAAGGATGAAGGTGAAGACGAGAAGAGGTCCTCGGAGAACCTCACCGAGGAGAAGAGCAGCCTCATCGACCTCACCGAATCGGAGGTAGGCTTTGCTTCCATCTCTCTCTCATCGAGAGAACTGAGTATCGCGGAGCCGGCTTACTGACCGCCCGCGCATTCCGTCCCCGTGTGGTCCGTCGCCGGCGTGTTGCCATGCCGACGGCCAGTGTCGCAAGAATCGACTAGCATTTACATTCGCCCTCGGCTCGCGCACCTGCATGCCAACAAACGTCCTCGGGGTGACGTGGTCTTGCGCCCTTTTCGGTTTCCAGTGGTCTGCCATGTGTTACTCTCGTCCTCTTGTCTACTCCGCGGCTATGGAATCTGGGCTTCAACGTCCTTAAGGTTTCGCCGCATTACGGCGAAAATTAATATCAGGTGCCGGAGCATTCGTATAACATTAGTTTCTTACCATTTAGCAGCTAGAGGATTCATGACAGAGCACCCCGACAGTACAGATGGAACACGGTAGCATATACTACTGTTATTCCCTCCAGCGCACGTATAAAAACTGATGTAACACCCTGTATCATGCGTACGTGTAGGAGCCGGAATGGTTTAGAAAGGAGGGTGGGGCTATGTGTGGCATATAAGTGTACAACTTAACTTTGGGGCTCCAGATGATACCTCCGTAGAACCATCAACATTTTCTGGAAATGAATGACAGATTTACCAAAGCATCTGCCCAGTGTTTCTTTGCTTACGACGTAAAGAACTCATTGCCAGGAAACCGTTTCCTGTATCCCTGTTAAGATAAACATTCCTGCCCCGGCACATGCGCGCGTGTCTGTCGTACAATGGCGCTGTGGATGAACTTTCGACCCTGGATATATATCCGACTGCTGGTAATTTGCTTGTATTAATTGCCTCACTCGGTAGTTGAACCACTCTCACTCTGTTCCTTGACTTGTACAGTAAATTTTTGATGAATATAATGGCTACATTCCCAATTCTATTACTCATAGTTTGAAGCGGCTAGCTTTGTACGTCTCAGATTGTTGTTCTGCAGGTTATTTCCTGCCCTCTTAAGGCATCCAGTACTTGGATGTTTCACCAAATTGGATGTAATGGATGACTTTGTCATAGTAACAGCAAGGGTACATATTCTGATAGTAACATTTCTCTAAATATCTTGCAAGCCTCCCATAATGGCCCATGATCAAAGACTGAAAACTATTCGGTCAGCTCTCGAAAATAATTTGAAAGTTAAAGCTAGGGATAATTTGGAGTTGGCTTTCCGTGTATATTTTATGCTGAATGAACAATTTTTTATTTCCTGAATGAGACGACTCATGGGGTCTCGCCCTCATCACTTAATCTCCCATCTAAGTTCTTCAGTCTTACTTCGTCATAGTTCCCCAAACCTTTGCTTAACGGGCAGGAGGCTTTGTGGTTTTTGTAACTTCGACGGAAGGGTAGGATTTGGTTGACGGTTTGTATTACAAATCACGCCACACAATTTCACGGCATTGTAAAAAATAGTTTTTTGGCATTGGTCAGATAATTGGAAATAGCCGAATGCCGGGTAAACGTTGCTTTGTGCCTATGCAACGACGAGATAAAGCAATTCATTTCAATGTTATTTTGTGTTAATCGCATTTGGCTTTTCTGGAGGACTCTTGTGTCGATCAGAATCATTGACGACGCTTGAGATAACGCTCGAGGCCTTTTTGAGCCATTAATGGCTATTGATATCTCGTGAATCCAACTGTGATATAAGAATAACATCTTAGCGCAGAATTTGATAGTGTACATATCAGGTTGGATTCATGGTCTTTATTTCCAACTGGCAATGAGCATATTATTCGCACTGGCGTTTTCTCATAAGAAATATTTTCTCTTGTCTGGATAAGTTATTCCTTTGATTGGATCAAATTTTTACTTACTTAATCCTTACTTATGCCCTTCATTGCAATGATTTTGACCGTTATGATATACTCATTGTCATTGAAAAATTATTTTTGGTTCGTCATATCGTTTAAAATGTTTTGTCGATTTTTCAATAACCGTATAAAAAGTAAAATGTTTCTTGAACTTATAATAAGATTCACTAATATCAGATGGTGAGTGGTAGCCCTGGATATAACTTGTTTGCAAACATTCGTGCATTTCTGCTCGATTCGTGTTTCTGTGTTGACTGTACTTTTTAATAAGTAATGGCGTGGTTCAATATACTGTTGCAAATTGATTCATGCGAGACGCCTAATGGGTTAATCTCCCATCAAGAATCCGATTGTTTTATTTTTTATCACAATCGTCTCATTTCGTACCCCTCTTCCAATTAGTTCTAACCCAAGTTCTAAGTGGAAACTTATCATGAACCACACTGAAATATTACCTTCCTTAGGCCCCAATGTGAATAGGTAATGTAGCCATAGACTTAGATAATGCTTGGTGTGGTATATTTTTATAGTTTCCTTCGGGAAACCCGCGAGCTTCCTTCAGTTTCACGTACCGTGAAGAGGCAGTTTCTTCCTTGCTGCCACCAGGAGAGCCACACCCGAGCCTTATTTCTGTATAACGTCCTTCAGTTCGACCGGCGATTTCCGGCCACTTCCTCTTGCTCTGACGTTAGATATCAACGGTTTGAGATAATGCTGCTCGCGTCATCAGTCTTTACCTTTCTTCTTGCTCCGGGAACCCATGGCGAACAACCCGACGCAGCACCTCCCGGTCTCTCGGGAGTTGGCGGCTGGGTTGGCCCACAGCGCTTCGGCGCGTCGCCCGGCAATTGTCGTTTGCCGGTTAATTTCCCTTTCTGTCTTCTGTCGGTCCTCAGCAGCGGATTGAACGGAATTGATTGCTAAGTTATCGTTTGGAACCAATGATGCTGACAGGGACACATTCTGGTTTTACTTGGTACTTAAAATATTTTGTTATTCTTACACGCGACCGTTTAATTTGAAACGAGAACAATTGAAACTCATAATAAGCTAATGCAGAGAATTGAATATGTTTTTCTAGTTATAGTTTCACGAATTTAACGATTCGTCCAAAAGCGTAGGTGACCATCAGCTTGTATGGAATCGCTTATTTTAGGACCGCAGTGGGATTTATTTTCAGATTTTAATTGTTGTTGTAGCTTTTATTCATCATTTGCAATTAATTTCCTGTGAAATATGACATAAGTTATGTACACGTGTGCATTTTAAGACTGGTCTTTTTGTCTCTTAAATTGGAGAGTATTAATATTACATCTGAGTGAGTTCCGAGACATGGGTTTACGTGCGCCAAGGTAAGCGGATGCAAAATGTATTGTATAAGTAGAATTTAGGGAACAGCGTTTAGTTTGGTCATTGGCATGATTCGTAATGTACGTAGATTTAAACGCAATTATTCCCAATTTGAGACTTATATTTTCACATTTTTTTAAATGCCAAATGTCGCCCTGTCTCCTGATCGTAAAAATGAAAAGAACTGCATTAAAAGGCTCCGTGCTGAAATTGAAATAGGTTAGATTCTACAGAACATAAAGGCTCTGAAGGTTTCATAGTCACTTTTTATTATGCCTAAAGTTATATAGTGGTTTAATGAGTGAAGTAGTGGGTAATATTTCAGGCTTACTCTGGAACCTGGCTGCAGGCTTTATCTGCAAGCTTATTCATACAGTTTTCCTTACTGACTTAGACATTGCCAGGATGTTCGATGTGCTTTTGAAAGCTTGAAAATGCAGTCGTTTTAATCTCCAGAAGCATTTTGTGTAGGTTCCGTGTAAATTTTCTTCAGAAACTAATCGTTATTATCTTATTAATCAATAATCATTCTTTATTATCGGCTGTGATTACTTTTCGATACGGAGTCATAATTGGAAGTCGTCCGCCATGTTGAAAATATTTCATTTATATCTATATTATTATAGGTTACCATGGTAGTCAGTTACTACGCCAGCGGTTGCCATGGTGTTGTTTATGTGATCTTATATGCGTCGTAGCAATAGTTGTAGATCACATTTTGGTAAGTAATGCTAATAATATTGTTAGTAATAATTACTTACGCTTGTGAAAGAAATAACGTGGAATTATTTTACAGGATTGTATATGAATTTCGCTGCCGATACCTACGAAGCATATTTTGACTGCATTTTATCAAGGTATTTCTTCAAATTAAGAATCAAAACTGTGTCAAAGTGCAATGAAATATTGGCTTTTCATCTTTAAACGCTTTTCAATTAGATTTCCTGCTAACGCATCCTGTAGAACTAACTAACTATGAATTAGCTTTTCCCGGTCCATAACTAATAAATCACGTCTCAAGTGGTGATAATATTCTTGATGTTCTGAAGATGGTTTAATGAATAACCGACCGTGTTAGTAATGTATGATGATAGTTAGTAATGATAAAAAAATGATGTTAGTAAGGTATAATGATGTGCATTTCACATTCTTTAACTGTTATAGTTACAAAGTTCATGTTGAAATCTCGAAATCGTTGAGCCTTGCCGGTCACAGATTATTCGATTCCTTTGTTGACCAGATATTTCTCAGATTGAACCGTTGTGTTTTGTTCTTGGCTATCAAATTTACATTCATGGGGTAAACGCCCTATTAACTATCCCGTGCTCCTTCTGTTATGATACCTCCTCGTAATAGTGACATTTTTGTTTAATACTTAGAATACAAGCACTCGATAATATTTCAAGCGGGACTTCGAATTTACCTCGCCATCCCAGTTATCCAAAGTAGGGATAATAATTCCCTAGCATATATCAAATAATTGTCGATAATGAATATGTCTCACGCATGCATTTCACTGGTTAGGTTTTTCTGCTCATGTGACGGTATAATTTAATTGTCAGCTTAGTTGAGTGGGAGTTTCAGGTGGGAAAATTTTCACCAGCCTCAGGAAGTACGGCGCTGTCATTCGCAGCCGAGTTTCGCCGTCGTGTATTGTAGGATATGCTTATCATTTTTAATATTATTTGATTCATGTCTATACGGTTGGTTCAGCCAGTTTTTCAGTCGTTATTTGAAAAACGAGCCCCAAATCTGTGCAGTAGTTGTCATGTTTTAGAGGCATCATGGGGCAAAGCAATTGTAGTGTATGTAATTAGCGCGTGAAAACTATTTTTTTGCTGCTATTAAGGTATATGCATATTCATACCAAACCGCAGTGTATCATCTCACCGAAAGTTGAAGTATCGACATTATTGTCAAAATTCACCTAATGTAAATCCACGCATATTATTATGCCATATGGCATGTTTCAAACTTAATTCAGTTTCCTGTAATCTTATTCGGAATTTATTATTGCTATCTTTGGGATTTCATGAAACGCATATTAAATTGGGGTGCATTATTTAAATATTATCTCTCGCATGCTGGTTTCATGTCTAGAAAATATTGGTCTAGTAGTATAATCCCCGGTAATTCTCAAGAAGAGACTTCATTCACTACGCTGAACTAAAACACAGGCTGCCAATCTCTTCTCCTGTAAAACCTTTTGTTGAGTTTTGACCTTAAATAATATATTACATTGCATCATATTTTTCGTTGATGAAATTGTTGAAGTAAATTATTCGAAAGCATAATATATTCAATAATTGTTTTTGTGAAGCACGTTTGTCAAGGTTCTTCTGTATTGCGCCCTCGAGCGAAATTTTGCTAGAAATTGTTTCAAAACTGGAGATTATGTGATTCGTTGAGAATTATCAGTTGCATTATCCCCTACACAAACTACGTCTTCTTATCAGCGAAATGTCCTTTTGAATTTGTGATATCATTAGTTCGCTTTTAGAAGGGGAACAGAGTTATTCCATAAGTGGAAACTTCTATTCAAGTCATTGTATCAATTCTAACGTAGTCCGTCATTCATGGATGGCATTAGTGGGTGGATTAATGTGAACGTTGTCTGCATCACGTCCACCGCACTCTAGTTAGGAACTTTATATTGTATGATTAATGGACATAAACTCGCCTCCACCTTGATTTACGTATTATTTACGGTAATATGTAATTTCTGGCGAGCCTTTTTAGTGTCCATGTCGAATTGGAAATCGTTCAACGGTAAAATCCTTGAACACGCCTTGCAGGGCTCCCGCTTATGTTCTCAAATCCTCCGAAAGTGGTCTGTGACCAATTAATCTGCTTCAAGTGCTCGGGGATTAATGTTGCCATTCTTACACGATGTTTGCAGATCCTCTTCGCAGCGCGTTTTCTTGACAGTGAATCGCGCCGAGGAATGTTTTTTATGGTAGCCATGTCACTGTGCGGTCATTCCCTTTCCTGGATTTCTTCTGGTATAACGCACGTAAATAGTTTTAGGGAAGTATTTTATTGTTTTCGCAAGCCCAAATCATCTTTCTGTATTCTTCCCTGACATTAATTGATGAGGAGGCATGCCGCCTGAGGCTGTCTCCTTACCCGTATAGTTATGCAATGAATGTAGACGTGGGCTCGCTCTTCTTTGCCCGCGGGGACATGGAGTTAACCCTCTTTGGTGAGCAAATTTGGTTCATTTCTCCCGTTCACGAGTATCTATAGAATGAGGAATGGTTCATTTATTCAGGAATATTTTTCCAACGGAAATTTATGGCAAAACAGCAGCCACGGAGTGTAGTGACTCGGACTTTCAGGTAGTGACAAGGTAGTTCTTAGACGAGCGATGACTTCGGTTCTTGTACGCGCTCACCGTTGAATTTTGTCTTCATCTATGTGATGCCTCGAAAGCCACCCTCTTGGGTTCGTGGCAGGGGGTGACTCTATTCCAGGAATGCATAAGGGTCCTGTTAAATGTTTAGTGATTTCTATACCGGTTTAAATGTTAAGCCAACTAAATTCACCAAGGGAACACGTTGGATTCGCATGTAATGCGGATCCTAATTTATTATCGTCGTGAGGGGCAGACATAGAGCTTCAGACTTTCGGGTTACGATCCCCCCAAAAAAATCAGCGATTGTAGGCTTAGGAAACTTGCTATTTTTAGCTACACGGTCCCCGCGTGCATCTCGCATATCATCATGCATGCGTTTCTCCATTCGTGCCCTCCAGCCACAAACACTGGTAATGTTCCTCACAGTAGGTGAAATATCCTTCCCCTCTTGAACTTTCGCCTTGGCTTCAATGGCTCGTCTAATGGCAGGGATGCATTCCATTTGTTCGCCTCCCCCCCACCCATGCGTAGCCGCAGTGAAGGGGTAACGCCCCATTGCGTACGCAGTCTCCTGCGTCCGTCCTAACCCCCGGGCAGAATTGAAAAGGGTGCACCTGCGAGTGGCGCATCCTTTTGGCGGACCTCTTATGCTTGCGTAGTCCGGTTGTTAGTTACCCGTCTGCATTGTATTTGGATCCCTGTCTGGGAGTCATCTTGCGATGTGGTATGGTCGAGGTAGTATCGATGACAGTAGTGCACGTGTATTATAGGTATAGCTTTTGTAATTTTATTTGCCCATCAGTGTTTTGGTTTGGTTAAGTGAAAATTGCTCGTAAGGCATTCTTGTAGCGCTGGTAGCAACAAAGACGCAGGTATGCTGGAAACAAGCTACCGTACGACCTATTCATCAGGAGACGAGGATGGTGGCCATGCTTATCCTTTAGCTGTAGCTATCATGAAAAGTGCAGTACATGTATATTCCCGGGCATCCTTCCTTTTAGCATCTCTGTAAATATCTCTTTATTGCGCTACTATACCTTGAGCGTACCGTACACGCTTAGACTCCAGTTTAAATTTGTAGTTATTGTGAATTAATACTCGATTTGAGAAAAGAAATTCAATTTTTTCCGTGTCCATAATTACTGTGTAAAATGGGTGGTATTTGTTATTTTCTGAAGATTTAGCTAGTGCCATTATACCCTTCAGTTCCCCTACAGGTTAGTGGTTATCCTGACAGGAAGGAAATTATTTTTAATCTACGCTATTTACCTACTCTCTATATTCGAAGGACTGTGGAAGAAACAACATAGTTACCCGATAGTTGATAATACTAAATTTATATTTTTTCGCGGGATAAACCGTTGAAAAATACGATGCAGGTTTTTTGCAGGACAGTTATCAACGGGCTACAACTCATATTGACAAATATTGTTTATATTCATGTGTTTCCGGTGGTTTTAATCGAATAAATTAGGTACTACATGAAATAATCAAGTTGATTTTAGCCTTGAACACTGGGAAACGGTTCCGCAAAGTGACATCAGGGTCAAGCGAAGCATAATTCTTCGAAATACGTAATCAACATCCTTGCAAGAAGATTTCCTTCGTTCACTTGCGTACTGTTCATTCCTTGGAAACCAATGAATCAGAGAGTTATTTGTTAGGTTGGCTTTATGAGGACCCAAATCCTTATCCTGCCTACCCGTCTCGAAGCATGTATCCCATCATAGCAACCGACGATACTTTGTGTATACGGCTCCCATCCAGCCTCCGGTTACGTTGTTTGTGTTCCTTCGTGGGGGGGGGGCATCCAAGGGGGGAGTGAGGGTTGATGGCGTGGGGTGGAAGAGGCGAGAAAAAAAATGGGGAAAATTAATGACCCCGCGCGACAGGGGGAATTTAAGCAGTCGATTTTTCGGCGCCCACCCTCACACACACACACACACGCACTCAACGCACCCTCCCTCGGATGGAGGAGGTGGGGGAGAAACGCTTTCGCCCTGTTTCCGTTGGCGTTATTCGCAGTCGGACGTTTATTTTGTATCCCCGATGATGATTTGCGGAAACCGCAAAGGCCTGTCTTCTGCCGGCCCCCTCCCTCCCTCTAACCTTTCGGCCCCATCCCTCCTCATCCCCCTCCGTTTTGATTAGATTTGGATTTTCCGAATTCCAGCGCTGTTCGGTGGCGCGTGATTCAAGAGCCCCATGCGCCGATGGCTTCTGCGGTCGAGATTTCAATCGCCGGATGCGAGTTGCGTTCGGGTGCCCTACGCCGCGAGCCTTTCGTTGCCCGCCCCGCCCTCCTCCGACTTCTCCTCCCAATGTGAATGAAGCCCTCCCCCGTTCCCCGCTATACCCCAGCGATTCACGCCGAGTTTGAATGCATGCATGAGTATTGCCCCCCCTCCTCCTTCTGTTGTCTATTTTTTCTGACTGTTCTTCGCCGTTCTGTGTCAGGTGTCCCGACGGACGAGTGGTATCGCTGCGTTTCCCGCGTCGTGCCTTCGGCGTCTGAGCTTATACGTGTCGCTAACGTGCCTCATGGGAGTCGAAGCCATGCCCCTCAAGTTTTTTTTTGTTATTAGTGGTCGTGAGGTTTAAGCGTGCTTACGCGCAAATATGCCTGCTTTTTGGGGTCAGCTCTTTCTAAGGGAGCCTGATTCTAAGGCAGCACCCTCAGGCGGCTGCCTCTTTTTCACGGATTTATTTCAAATGCACTTATCACTTAAATGCATTGTCCTGTGTGGTTGATCTCATTTAAAGGAAAACATTTATCTTGTACGTCTATATAGTACCCTGCAAGACATTACAAGTGAGTTTGGGCGGAGGTAGAAGACCTGGCATTCATTATTGCCGTGCAAAAAAATCCCCTTTCACCGGTTTAATATTCAGCAAAATTCCCCTTGGAAACAGGGCAGTGTCACTTACATCACAGCCAATAATTTGAGCTAGCATCGTCGTGGAGAAGTAATGAACAATTTCATTTTCAGAAGAAATACATTTTGTGACACGCCAAGTATGGAAGGGAAGGTCTGTTATATTTACATGTATGCGTTTTACGTTTAGCATCAGTAGTCTTTGAAAGGGTATCGAGTTGGCCTAGTGGGTAGAGTACTGAGCTGAGGGTCCCGGATTCAGTTCCCGGGCAACAGCCTTTCCGGACACCCCCATCTAAAAATCCTCGCGATTTGATTTTCTGCGTGTCAGAACTTCGTAGGAAATCGGAGGTGGCCCAGGGAAAGGAACTGCCCCCCCTACCCTGAATGAGTGAATTTCACACGCCATTGGCTTAGTACGGGGTGAGCTCTACCCTCCCCTGTCAAAACCATCCTTCGGGTTGAATCACTGAGTGAGTGAGTATTTGAAAAAAAAACCTAAAATCTTCATTACCTTATCCTTACTGAGCTTGGCACTGGGAAAAGCAAGAGACGGTTTATAACAGCATTCTGTATACATTTCTAGTGTGCACCAAGTCAGAGTGAAATTTTTCCTTTCCCATGACAAGATGTTTGTGATTTCTGTAATGTAAGATTGTGGCTGTAATACTTTATTTACTCCTGTGTTATTTACAATGAATGAAAAAGTTACAGCAGCACCATCACGTATTTCACACTGCTCTACAATATACTGCGTATACATCGGTCCATTTGGTGCTAATATGGAGGCAATGTTTCGCTTGTTTGTCTGCACAGCTCTTCGGGAGCTGTGGCCCCAGCATAAAGCGTAAAGCTTCTGGGAAGAACGTGCAAGTGGCCTCAAATGGAGGCCCAACTTCTAGTTATAGGGGTTCGTTGTGAAATAAGAGAACGTAATCGGTGTCTATGCCGTAGATGGCGGCTGTCTGAACCAGGAGTCGTCTACTCATGGTTGGTAGATGGGACGAGATCACATACAGAATCTTATTTAGGCATTGTATCTTGGAGAATGATCCCCGCCGATCAGTGGGCGAAAGATGATTTTGGGGAGAAGGTGACCACCTGCTAGCATGTATTCAGGTGATGACCACGGTGATCACTACAGAGACACACACTGCGTAGACGCCATCAAAAGCTATCCTTACCGTTAGAATACCGAACCGGATAATAAGTACATAGGTTGTACACACGTTGAACCGAATTCAAAACAGAAAAAGTCGAGAGGCGTGTTGGATTGAAACTTGGATTTATCTGATAGCGGTCATATGTGATCAATTTGCGTGACAGGTAACACACCTAACCTATAATTATATGTTCATATATCTGGGTTGAAATACGATGTGTTTATAGATTTTCGGGTGGAGTATTCCTTATGCATGAATTATAACACCCCTTTTTCTTACTGCAATCCTCTCGCCTTACCCCATTGTATGACGTGAGAGAGAACAGCTGTTAGGATCGTTGAGTGTAGGAGCGCATCGAATCACTTCCAGCCCTGATGATATAATGGCAACCAACTTATGCGCTCTTATTCATCGCTCCGAATATCTAGTTCCATTATACGTTGCCTTTCGTGCAGCCAAAACACTTGTTTTCCATGCAGTGTTTCAGTGGTGAATGTTAATGCTGCCGGCATGCGCGTTTCAAAGACCACATTTCAGATCAATTAACTTGATGTGGGAGTCAAACGGCCAACAAAGAGCGAGGGTGACGTCACTGGTCGGAATGAAAGCAGCTGTTGTGATAGTACTGCGGCTGAATGATCAACGTGTTTTCAAGGCTCGCAGAGGAGATCTTGTAATACCATTCGCGTCGCGGATTGAAAATAAATGCCCATCTTCTTATCTCAATCGTCTCGCATTGAATTAGCCGTTGTTCGTTGCATTTTTAGTGTTCGGAATCGTCTCTGGCGTGAACATCAACAAAAATGTGAGGTCATATGATAAGATTTCACCTCCCAAGCTTCAGGAAAAACTGATGTGCAAAGAGGAGGCAAGTTTTTCATGCAAGGATGTGTGACGCTCATTTTTTTTTTCTTATTCCCAGGTCTGAAATTTTACATGCTTTTTCGTTTTCCTACGCCCACTTTTTAGTATGGATATATAGTATATAATGTGAGAAATTATTACATTATTCTAAATCCTTTAATGCACTGAAATCATTTGGGAGGTTTCTGTCATGAGCACGGTAGCTCAACCGCCGAAGATAGAGAAAATATGCTGTCTTTACGTAGAAATTCATAGAAAAACATGAGCTCATCTACATGTAATCGATATCCTGCAAACCACCGCGAGGGTGTGTGGCAGGGGGTGAAGATCACCAAAACATGCACTACAGAACTGTTGCAAAGACCAAAATACCTCACCGTGCAATGCATGCAAAGAATTTCCATTGCCCAATTTGAGTAAAAAATGCTGAGAAAATCCCGTAATTAACTCTTTCTCCATCATTACTCACGTTGTGTTGCTCATATTCAGTATTTTCGCACGTATATACAGTTTTTAATAACAATTATGCATAGAATATTTGAGAAGAATGAAATTGTATTAAAATATTTATCGGCGGTAAAGTGAAAATAAGGCGAATGACTTGAAACCAAGCGAAAAATTTCGTCAGTCCTATCGTCATTTCCGGTCCGGATCCGTGAGCGAGTATCTGATCGAGGCGATAAAATTATGTGAATCGTGACTTCTTCAGTAAAAGTGATCATTTTTCGCGTCAAGAGAGATGCCAGTCGGCAAGGGACTCGTATCTTTCGACGAGACCTGTATCCGAAGTCGAGATTTTCCGAGCACTGCCCCGTCTGGGAGTTTACAGGCGTGAAATTTCGGTGTAAAGCGTGGAGGATAAGCCCGTCACTGTCTCCTTCTCTCGACTGCGATAACTCCCCAGCATCGTTTACTTTTTCGGCGTGGCCGCCCTAACGGACTTGACTCTCTCCCACACACACTTTTCGTCTCTGACTCTCTTTCTCCGGAGGAGGTGCCTGCTTAGTTTCGCCTCTCCTCTATAACCTCCTGGGTCCAGTCTTGAAAAAGAAGTCCCACTCTCTCTCTCTTCTTTCCCCGCCTTTCGTCCGCCCCCGACTTCTCCCCTCCCCCCACCCGCCTAAAATCCATCCCCTCGGCGTCAGTATCCTTCAATGGCCTTGTTTGTTACATCTTTCCCCGTAGTTCCCCCGCCCCGCGACCATCACCCGAATTGAGTTTCGCTTCATTCCCCCCCCCCCCCCCCCCCCCCCCCCCAACGCGTGCTCCTGGCGAATGAATGAGCACCCTTGTGTCGGAGACCCGAGTGTGTGTGTTGCCACGCATGCGATATCCCATGTCCGTCCGCAGCCACCAGTTCCCCCCTCCTGCTCTGATGCATCTTCGGGAGCTGTCGGAGCACGAGGTGGCGCTCTTGGAGGAAGAACACCCTCGCGCCGAATCTCTCCCTCCCTCTGTGACGCACGGTCGGATCGTGATATTCGTGTTCGCGAATGGAGTGAGCACTCGTAATTTTTCTAGGTAAACAGACGGGTCAGTTGGGACCGTTTGAATGGCAGGTCTTACTGCCCGCCAACTTGTGTCGTCGCTAGGTTTGATCTTTTCTGGAGAAATTAATATTTGCAAGGCTGAATTGATGCAGTGACTTTATCGCATTATCCTAGATGTCCGCGTCACACTGTCCATATAGTTTTCACTAGACAATTTAGTGCCGAAAATCCAAGTAAACCTTCTTACTTGTCTTGCATACAGCGATGATATGGCACTAGATTTTGGAGTTCCAATCTTAGTCATTCCCCTTCGAAGTTGAAGACTAATAATCTTTGATAATTAACGTATGTGGTGGAGTATGATTGGTTCCGAGTTTTATTTTTTGTTCAATCATATTTTACAGATTATTGAATACATTTCTATGAGCAATGAATGAGGTTCTATTGAATTCAGGAGGAACAACTCCATGAGAGAGATATAGCCTTCTGGTGTAATGAATGATCTGGTGTTCCGGTGTAACATATCGTAGGTATGTACCGGTATTGATACCTTTGAAACTTTCGGCTGAATTTCTATGATGAATGTATCATTTATAATATTCGCAGTCCACCGCCATGGTTTATTTAGTCTATGCGTCTTTCTGTGATGCCCGTGGCCTGGTTAAAACTCATCTAGAAAATTATTGCTTCCTCCAGAGCATCAGACTCTCTTCTCTCTCTCCAGATCGTGATCAAATTTGGGCAAAACTAAACATGTTATCGAACCAGTCGCATGAATCGATTTTAGTAGGAAAATTGTCGGTTAGATATTTAAGTTATAAATGCGGAATTGGACTTAATATTTTCACGTGAAAATATTTCAACACGGCCGTGTAAGTTATGAGGGAGGGAATGAGTTAAACTGTGCTTAGGAACCAGATGTGGGCGAGTATTGCGACTTCAGCAAAACAATCGTCCTTCTGCGGTTATGATCGGGATGGAGTGCTTTCTTAAAGATTTGATAAGCATAGAATGACTTGAACGCAACAGCATTATAATTCCTCATTCCTCATCTCGTCAGCCTCGAGCAGAAAAAAGTCCAAGACACGCGTCTGGCTCTCCACTCTCTCTACCACTCTTCTTAGTATATGTGCCTGAGTGGGAGGAATCGTACGGCGCGAACGAAAGACGGACATTGTTGTGATGCCCCGGACTCTTCGTGCCTTCACACCCGCCCCCTCCCTCTGTCCAATCTCATCCCCGAAAACCCGTCCCTCCCTTCCGATCTGGTTGAAGCCGCACGGATCTCATCCCGTCGCTCCTCGTCTGCCTAGTTGGTTGTCGAGTGTGACGTGGGAAGAGGGGCGATATTTCATTCTCCCGCCCGCTCCCTCGAAAGCAAAACTTTGTATCCCAGACCGCTCCACCAATCTTCGACCGTACCCTTTCGCTCGCTGGACCCGCGTCCCCCGGCATGTGTCAGCGCCGGTGTTTGTTGATTGTGTTCGCCGGGAGGCGTTTTTCTCCCTATTAATTTCCAGGGCCCGCGAAAGCGACCGTTTTTCTCTCGCCCTGCGTATATTTTTTCAGTGTCTCCCTACATCCCTCTCCCTTCCTTCCTCTGCTGATACATATTGCTCCCTCCCGTGGTCCTTTCCCCTTCCTTTTTTTCCCGTTCCCATCAACCCCTCGATTTTTACGTTCGGAAGCATTTTTTCTTCGTACCGGGTTGAGTGAGTTGTCTGGAGAGTGGAGTTTGACTTGCGCGCGAAACACGTTGAATTCCACCTTCCCCTCTCCTTCCTTTCCCCTCCCCTCTCCCTCCCTGTTCCGGAAATTCCGGAAATTGGGAGTAGCGGGACGAAAACCGCCGGGGCCGATCGGAAATTGTCGGGTGCTTCCGGATATTCCGAATCGCGATCGAGCTTCTCTTTCATGTCTCGTGCGAATGTCTTTTCTCTCTCGAAATACGAGTTCCCAGGAGTACAGGAGGAGAGATGCGGTACATAGTTTAATTTCACGCCCCTTATGACTTCATTCGATTTGGCGATGTCCGCGGTGATTACGGTGGATCGTGGAAACGATTGTGCTATCACCTTAATTGTCACGAATTGTTCACTTTAGACGGATAGGTCTGAGTTATTGTCAAATGTCTTGCCTTGCGTTGGTATGCTTCCAATGTCATTTTCGTGGACTGCCTGCTTCAATGCCCTTGTGATTAAAAAGTATTATAATCTAAATTTGTCTTCCTCCTATTTAAAATCCAGTGTTTCGCTCCCATGATCAGACATTACCATTGTTAATTTCATGCCTCTCTTATAGACGTTGAACATGCAGTGAAAACATTTCAGAAGCAATATAATAGTAGTTGTATTACTTATTTTTATAAGTAACACATGTTTAACTCCTTTTCGAAAGACAGCAGTAAGAAGAGTTGAATTCATAAATGAACTGTCGGTAGAGTCTGATTTTCCCGTAATGTTCGGCGCATAGAAAACTTAGAACTCTTTTCTCACTTCCAATCTACAGAAGATTCGTTACTGGAGTTTTTCTTGGGTGATAAAGTTCTCGTGAACATTACAAGCTAGAAGCTGTTCCAGTTGCCGGGGAAGTTGTATGAAAGCACGTCAGCCGCTTAATGCTCATGTCCTAGAGCGCGGAAACACCTGTGTTGATGACATGAGAGGGTCTTTGCCGCCGTCTTTGCATGTAACCAATGACTTTATACGTCGCAGTGTCTCAAAGCATTTCATTCTATGGTTTCTTAAGTCGGCCTTAAGTATTTATTCTCATTTCGGAGTGGGTGGAAGGGAACGGGACCTTTTCTTTTTCCTTCGGCTGCGGCTGTCGGGCTCGTTTCCTGCTCCGGGAGAGACCACCAAGTTCTGCGGTGAGCACGTGAGGCATTTGTTTTGTTAATGTCGTTAGTTCCTTGATTTTTTCGAAGGAAATATTATTGGACTAGTGAGCCCCGCCTCCTCCTTGCTACGCCGCCCTTGGTCTTTACGTCCCTTGGCACTTCAGTTCGTCGTGGATTGGTTCCTTTCCTTATCTTTGGCAATTTTCAATATTTTTTTCCGGTTTTCTTTCAAACGTATACGTTGGATGATGCGAATGTCTGCCATTATTTCGATCGAGGGATGAACAGAATAGAGGAATACAAATCTTTGTTAGCCATGATAGCGGTACTTCCATGGTTTATTTCCATGAAAAATAGATATTGATAGCGCAGTAGCTTGTTAATTGAACTTTTTTCCTTGAATTTAGTGTGGTAAAAGTATAGATTGCTTTTTTCTATATTTCAGTCTCCGGAATGGTGCGAATCTACTTTAGAACTTTATTTACGGGAAATAGTTTTCGGGAAGGCCTTAATTCAATCATCATGGGCCTTCGAAGTATCAACAAAGTTCTACTCGCCTTCTTTCAAATGTCCTATTTTTCTGTAACGTCTTTATTGTTTTAATCGAATCTTGAGTTAAAATATGACTCAGTAAAATCGACGTTACGGAACCAAAGCAAAACTGCTCTCTCGAATCCATTTCATTTAAAAAATGTGATCCAATATTTTTCTCCTTTAGATCTTTCAGTATGCCAGCGTATTTTTTAAAGCTTTCATTCCTAATTTTTCTCGGATCATGTATTGAAATTCACGTTTTTTATTGTTTTACTAATTGGTACTAAAAGGCTTCCAGCATACTTGTTGGATATTTTTTAAATGTCGTTACTCTTCTGCTACTTTGCGTCGCAGTGGCCAAGAGTCAAGTTCTGAAGAGTTAGCTAGCTCAATTCTATAGGAGAAAATAAGAATAATAATAGATTTTCCAAGAGAATTCAACCCTTGTTGTCACTAATTGATTAAATTTTGGAACTATCATTCTCTAATTTATTTTATTGGTTTGTTTATTACTTAGCTGTCGCTGAACTTTTACTTATCTCAAAATTCAACAGGAATTTTTATAGGATAATTTGTTTACTATCTGCGTAAAGCATTTCGTGATATTGTTAATTTCCTAATGTCATTGACTATAGGAAACATTAAGACTTTATTTTGAATGTTGAGCCAGTTCGAGCTAATAACAAACACCTGCGATGCAGGTTCTTCCCCAATAAGAGTGCTGCTAGGCATTTTCAAGCCTCAAAGTTTATCCCGGGGTTCCTCTTAAGGGTCCAGAGGCACCCAAATCAGCCAAAATTTCGTTTCCCGCACTGATAGACTTTGGTTTTCCTCCATCGAAATAGAGGCGTCTGAAAAATTGATATCACTCATAATAGGTCACAGCATTTATGCTTCCTCTTTGGTTTCATCAAACTCCTCCATGGTGATACGCAATTTTTTTATTTAAGTGATGTAGTTTGAGACAGTTTCTTTTCAGTTCGTTTTCCGTGTTGGATTGGAATTCTCCGCTTGTTGTTTCAACTTTGCAATCTGTGCGTATCAGAATCTCTCATTTGATGGAAGGTCATAGCTTTTTCTGGACGAGGAGTAGCCTTCCGCAGTGCATCGAAATGACCTGTAATGAAGCAGAGATGCATTATTCAGGATTTTTCCGCGACTGCTAATCAACTTTTCTACCCATTGGGTGTGAAATAAGGTACATGTATGTACATGCGTCTGGCAAAAACGTGCCCTACTGCATGATGCTCTCGTGTTTTTTTTTAATGTGCGGTGAACTATTGATTCTCGGATTCACTTCCATATGCAGTGATAGGTAATATGTTGAATTTAGTAGAGTTACATTTATATCATATTTTCACTCGTAATATTCACTCATTCAATGGTAATTTGAAATTGTTCGTATCCTCTTGTTGTCCCTGTAACTGTACGTTTACTGTGATTAAATATCTACTGGAGTATCGATTGAATTCGAAAGAAAATTAAGATTGCAAATCTGATTAAGGCTGAACGGCATGAAGGCTCAAATGATCGAAGGGTTGATGGCGCATTACAATTAACTCGTGTCTCTTCTTCACACTCCCTATTCCAAAATATTATAGGCTGTTAATAACCGAATCCGACGTATGAAGTAGAATTTTACATAATATTGTACGCCGAAATTCCCGTTGACAGTGTTAGCATCTGAAATTTGACGCGGTAATTATGAAATTGTAGACAACGAATTTTTGTGTGTATATCAGTCTCTTGGATTAAATATTTGATTCCAACCATTCCAGAGGTTGACATCACTTGAGTCGGCTATTGCATTCTTTCTTATTATAGTTTTTTTGCTGTCAGTATATGTGCTGTGAAGACGAGTTTGATCGAAATTTGATTCATATCCATCCTGGCGGCAATTGATTGTATTAATTGAAAACTGATTATTCTCTAAGCGACACGTGTTGTTTTGCACCACAAATCTAGATATATCTCTATGTGACCTTCTTTTTTTACGCTCATCCATTCATAGTTATATTTTCATTCTCCCTACATATGTTGAGTATACAGTTGCTTTCCTCATTTCCCCGTTGTGTTTTCACATTTCCCATTCCGACTTGTAGGATTTGGTGCTTGCGGTGTCCTCGTGCGTTGTTTCTTGTGCCAATTTTGGATGTAGAACTGTGCTCGCTAAGTGCTTAATAGTCACTTCAAGATAACTTTGCCTGTGTAATCGGTTGGGATCTTCTTAACGCGACAAATTAAGCCGTCGGGATCTCATTATTTGAGCCGCGACTAGGATCCCATCTCGTGGGGTTTTGTCTGCTCAATAACCCTCATGGATTCCTTTGATATTAATCTTCTCGCTGAATTACGATACTATAAGAATCATATTTTAGTTGCAAAAGTATATTACGTCATGGGGTGCAGCCTCAAGTTTATTTCTGCCAATATGGTGAAGAATATTTTCGCTCACGTAGTGATAATGGATGATTGCACTGCAGCTCTAAATGGTTTCAGCAATGTAAAGGATTGCCTCTCCTCACCAATTTGGAATATAGTGCAGCTGAATAACGTACCTATATATCACTGTTTCTGTGTAGTCAACGTCATTGGGGTGCCGAAAGTGGCTTACACGTCGGAAGTACGTTTTGCAGGGCCATTAAACAGGGAAATTTGGCTGAGTTCATTGTTACTACATGGTTGAACAGCAACTCACTTAATTTTATTGTTTAAACTAAAGAGTAACACATGGCATAACATTGGTTTTATCTTTAAAAAGAGCAGTTTATAAGTTTTGATCCTAATGTTTTGGTGATTATAGCATGGTATGTTAATCTAAGGTACTTTTAGTTGCCTTTAAATTTATTTGAAATAACGATGTTTATTCAAGCTAGTTGTAAGATCATAATTGTGGATTTTTGTTGGAAAATATTTCACGCTTTATTCCCTCCTACTGGCTATGAATTCCTGAGAGAGTATATTGTATTCGGAAGAATAAGTATTTGGATGACGAATATTCAAGACATCCTTTTAATCCAGTGTGTGACTCAAGAAAACACATGGTTGGAATCAATTCGTTCATAGTTGTTGCATTCATGCTGTCTTTGGTGTGTGCATGATGGCATACTTTGTTGGTGATGGCATTCAATTGGCTTGCTCAGAATTTGAGTACAAACCATATCGATCGATAAAAACGGATGGATTGAGGAACATACATTCTGTAATTTCCTCGTCGTGTAGTTTAACTCATTACGTTTGTTTCAATGTTTTCCCGTTAATCTGAAAAAAGTAATATTTTGTGAACTCGTGCCTCTTACCCGCCAGTTTGTAGCGCTGCTATGATATTACTTGCTGAGCTGATCACGGCTCTGCCCACAGTGCGTGATTGAAGCGCAATCCTCATTTGTTTATGTCAGTTTTAACACACTTTTACGCTTCTTTGTCGCAAATTCTCATTCCAGTGTCCATCCATCTGTTTTATCCATCAGATGGGTCTGCCTGCTAAAAGTAATTGGATAAAATACTAAAATGCATCTTTCACCTTTCCTTTCCCTATCCCGTTGCTCCGTTCATTTATACCCCTTCCGTTGCCCTTGACCACGAAACACCAATCCGTTTCCACGTCCAATCCTTTCTTTCTCCCGTTTCCATATGAATATTTTCGATTATTTTTGTTTCTGTTTTTTTTCGTTCCTCCTTTTCCTTCTTTTGTTTCTTCCCCGCTTCTCTCTTTCCCTCTCCGCAGGAGAAGAGTGGCGCGGCGCTGGGTGGTCAGGGGTTCTCTGGTAGCGGTGGAAGCAGCGGTGCCGGCTCCAAGAATGCCTCCAGATCCGAACTCAGCCCCGTCTTCGGTGAGTATTGCTACATTTTTTCTTTCAGTTCTCTTTTCTTCGTTTTATGAAGTTACTCATGGCGAGGACTTAAAAAATCATTTCGATATTTTCAGTCAATTCTGACAAGGGCATTTGTATCATCTCCTGCCTCACTTTGCTTGAAACGAAAAAAACATTTGGCCTTCAGTTGTGAAATAATTGTATTAGAAATTCATGTGACATGCTTTTAGTTATGTTTTACGCCTTATTATGCGTTCCCTATATTATTTATTACGGTGATATGCGAGGGTAGAAGTTGTATACGCAAGAAGTAGTTCAAACCAAGCCACAGATATTCATGCCTACCCCGTCTGAACAACACTTTTTCCTGATCCCTTATTTTTCTCCTGATGGAAGGTTTTAAACTATTACCTGCGTATGTTAGTCTCTCTAAGCTTATAAATGAAGTCGAGAGTAATAAGGAGTTCTTAAAATTATTGCAGCTTCGTCTAAAAAAAAAGATTTACTCATTTAAAATACAGTTGTAGAATTTTGCCATTGCGTCATTTGTAAATTCAAATGATTTTGTGGCTATTTTTTCTCGTACTCATTATGTCTTGCTCTAATTCAGGATTTTGTTGTTCTGAATTGATTCAATGTTTGCTAATTTCATTGAGGATGTTGTTAATAGGTGTATTGAAATTCCATTTTGATTTATGGATTTATGACTCTTGGAATATACTGCTATGTAGTAAATATGTTATCTGGTGTAAAATATTGCTTCTAGTGGATGAAACTTTTTCCCACTTTTTAAAAAAAAGTTTTGAATAGTCTTTCTACACAGCACTTGTATTTCGCAGAATTTTGCAACCATAGGCCTAGTTAGACGGTGTATTGCCATTTTTATCCTTTATAATTTTAATATGCCTCTTAAAATGTCCTCTAAATACCTTGCGCCACTTATCACCACCTTTCAGCATCTGCTGGCTATATTGCCGCCCCACCTCCCCCTAAATTTCACCCGCAACACGGTTTGGCACTGGCCCCACTCACTCAATAGCCCTGTGCTTCGTGCTGAGGAGCCTGCCTGCTCTCGTTACATGCATGCGTCGGAGGAACAATCGACCTGGCAGCTGCCTAAAGCCGAAGACGGCGAAAGCTGCATCGCCCCGTTTAAATTATTGATCATAATATCATCCCCCCACCTCGTCGCGCCAGTACTCTGAGCCGCAAGGCTTGACGCGGATAACGTCGAGATCATTCCCGCGGGTCAGTGTCACCGGAGTCGATTAGACTAATGTGCATTCCATTCATTGCACATTGGAGTCCTACCGGGCGTTATCTGTGCGATTTTAATGTTTCCGAGTGGGGGGAAACATTTTGAGAATATGGCTTGCCGGTGTACGAGGGGCATTTTAACGTCTGGCTGGCTCTCTGAGTGCTTTTGGCTCGAAATTTCGCTCCGCGGTGTCAATCATCGGGCTAAAGTCCCTGGCAGTCAGAGATCGAGGGCGATTTATGTCACTAATGAACTTGGGATCCCGGACGAAACGGATATCGCGACATATCTGGACAATCGGTAAAATCTCTGGGAATTTCAGGACTTCGGAAAACTGGAGAAAATCGAATGGTCGTCATATGTGGAATTTTTCTTGACATACGACAACTCGCAGTAATCACGTGTTGAAGTTATTTCCCCTTATCTAACCTATGTTAAATCTTCGCATAAACAAGAAGGCAATAACTGAAGATGGATTCCATCCTGCCACATTTTCGTTGTTCGTCTGGCCCGTTATCCACCGGCGGTCGACAATTCTTCGAGACGTTAAGCTCCAGAGAAGTTCACTTGAAATTATGGGATTTCTTGGATGGAACCTGAACTACTAAAAAAATCGTCTTGTGCCGGCCGGGTCATTATCTTGTCTTCCTTGTTCATTGTTTATCGCCATTTCTTAAATATTTCTTTATTAAATCCCAAGTAGTTTGGGTGGATATAGCGGATTCATCCAAAGAAGTTAGAGGGTTGTTATAGATGGTATCATGTCGGACACAATCAAAGTCACATCGGGAGTTCCACAGGGTAGCGTAATAGGTCCGCTTTTATTTATTTTATGCAAAAACGATTTGAGTATCGTAGTCAATAGGAAGCGTAGACTTTTTGCAGAAGATGCAGTAGTGTACAGGGGTGTATCAAAATATGAAAACATGGACTTGCTTAGTAAGGATTTAGATGCAACTCAAGAGTGGTGCGACGAATGGCAGTTAGAACTTAACCGTAAAAAGTGTGTAGCTATTAATTTTTGGAGGAGTAATAATTCCATAGAGCGACCCTATATAATTAGTAACACACAGATCGAAATCGTTGAAACCATAAGGTATATAGGTGTAACAATCACTAAAGATTTATCGTGGGGAAGGCACATCCGGGAAATATGCGGCCGAGCCAAGATAAAGCTAGGATTTATGAAATTGAGTACTTGGGAAATGTGATGAGAAGACAAAAGAGCGATGTTACTTTTCACTAGTTAGGCCCTACCTTGAGTATGCAGCCAGTGTATGGGATCCGAATGAATTAGGTTTGAACAGAGAACTAGAGAGTGTGCAGCGTAGAGCAGCTAGGTTCGCTAAAAAGTGCTGCGATAGGTTGAGTAGTGTATCAGAATTAATTCTTGGTTAAAACTCTCGCAGAACACGAGCGGGCTATTCGACTGAGACAACCCTTAAAATCAGCAGTAGCGGAACATGCAGCCTCGGGACACGCGATTGACCTCAAAGAAACAAAAATAATCGCCAAAGTGAAAAACTTCAAGCCCCGGCTGATCCGCGAAGCTTTGGAAATAAGAAAATGCCAGCAAAATTACAATAGGGACTGTGGCCTCCAAGTCAGCCACACGTGGGACCCTGCTTTGAACCTAAATAAAAATGCAATGACTATCCTTCCACTCCTCCCCTTCCCATCCTTTTCCCTCCATGAAACCCCTATATAAACTCCACCAACTCGATAGATACCTCATTCCCTTTGATAAAGTGACCAGCAACGGCCACGAAACGTCAGGTATCACACCTGGTATAAGAACGCGGGGTACACCCGAAAAACAAACATACATGTATTAGAATTAAGTAATACTAGAATTAGGGTGGGAATCATTATCAGAGCGTAGGATAAAGTACAGTTTAAATCTATTAGAGAAAATTCAATCGGGTAGCTTTACTGAAGATGTAAGGCATATATGAAAAACTTCAGCGTATTATGCTAGATTCGACCAGATAAATAAGATTAGAGAGATAGATTGTCGTACTGATAGATTCAAAATGGCATTTTCCCCCGTAATATAAGAGAACAGAATAGGCAACATAGCAAAGGGATAGGTAGGGGAAATATTTTATAGTAGTCTTTAGTGCATGATGCATGCATTATCAACCAATCCCTTAATTACTATGTAGATACTAACAAACTAGTTGCCTGGGACCTTATAGTAGCATGTTTGCATGTTTATAGTGCATGCTTGGTGATCTTCACCCCCTGCCACACACCCTCGCGGTGGCTTGCAGGGTATCGTGTAGATATAGATGAAGAAAAGGAACGGAGTAATTCACCGTATTCGATGTCGTGCCTAGGGTAAACATGAAAATCAGAGAAAATTTGAAGGATTTCACTTTTCATCGTTAAGGCTAGATGTGCTTACTCGTATTTGAGCACTGTTTGCGCGTAAGGAATGAGAATCAATAGGCTGGAGATAATACAAAAGGAAATGCCTATTCTTTGACTCGTGGCAATTTTTATGCCTAACTCATGATGAAATCGTAAATAGATATAATACGCTTTCATCGGAAAGCGGCAACCGATCTAAGACAAGAGCGCCCACGCATTTGATATATTGCGCAGGAATGCCCTTGATTTAGAGTGTTGTATTTTGAGTTAACAACGCTTAATGTATTTGTTTATTGGTAACTCAAATGATTTCATATGGATGCTGTGTCTGATTTCTCTATCCGGACGACTCGGGATGAATGGGTTTGCGCTTGAATTATAGATACTTGGAATGCTTCAAGGGGTCGAGTCTAACGCTGAATGTAACATTGAACTGGATGGTGGAGTGTATTGTAGGTATTTTGTATGCGGCCAGCGCGTCGCCTCGATTTATCGGCGGAATTGAAAATTGAGTCGGAGCTTCGTCGTATAATGTCGTATTAACTGAACTCGCATTCGCGCCGTTGCGGGCGTCAGTGCCGGTTCATCTTGTATGGTGATTTTTACATTCACAAGTTTGTGCCTATAGTGTGCATATTTTATCGAAAAATCAACTGCGGCTCGTGAAATTCCAAACATTGACTGGCAGTCAATTAATAATACATGCTGTCGAATGTGAAAATGTGCCACATATGTTTTTCTAATCCATTGCTACACGTTGAGTGCATCATCAAATTTTATGATGAAATCCTCTACTTTTAGTTTTCATTGCCCCACGAATATACTTTGAAATGTTGGATTTTTTGCGATTTATCTAAAACTAACAAGAAATAATAATCCCCAATAGTCCCAGTAATTTATGTTTTTACGATCAATTTTGCAGACAACGGAATATTTTCAAGTAAAAACTATTAGGAAAATCAACCATAGCTGAAAATAGAAAAGGAATATGGAAAATCTGAGAAGAGATTGCATTTTGGTTCTGCTGTCTCTGATGTGAGATTTGATGAAGCGTGTATTTAAAGTTTTAGCTGCCGTGTAGATGTGGAATCGATGGTAGAAATGTTCCCCTCACGGAATAGATGTGATGATAGACCTGCTTGAGTGACGGACTTCGCTAGATTATCATAATTTGAGCTATTCGTAATCAGGTCCCAGCATTATCGCGCAGGTTTCGTAAGTCTGTAATAAGAAGTAACATTATCTTTTC
This sequence comes from Platycnemis pennipes, assembly GCA_933228895.1. Taxonomy (NCBI): domain Eukaryota; kingdom Metazoa; phylum Arthropoda; class Insecta; order Odonata; family Platycnemididae; genus Platycnemis; species Platycnemis pennipes. The sequence continues at coordinate 61,267,392 of OW121854.1, forward strand.
TTATTGTAGTTCAGTGGGATGTAGCTATAACTTTCACGGATGTAAGGGATTTAATTATTTTTCTACGCTTCGCATCACTCTTATTCATCTATTTCCTCCTATTATCTCTTTCTTCCGTACTTTATAGTTGTTTCAACGATTCATCCCGGATTAAAAAAAATTCTTTTCTGACCCCATGCTGTCAATTTTTTTCTACTACGCTTCTTCATGATAGTAGCACTAGGTAGTAGTTTTCGGGACAGAATTCGATAAATTAAAAATAATACGGATACAATTATTTGTGCAATTTTGGGTTGGCGTGTAATTGGATATGGATAGGAAGCTTTTAGGGAACGGTAGAAGGGTGGAACGAAACCCGGCGTCGGCGTTAGCGAAAGGAGGGCGCCGAGGGGTCCAAATTTTAACGTCAAATCCGACGGAAGAAGTACTGAACTTGAGATATCCAGATAAATATGTAGGAGGGACCGGTATGTTGAAAAATTCACTGTCTGTACAGGGATTCGAACCCGTGCTCTAGGGATGAGAAGTCAGTACTCGAGCCCACACACCAACCTCTCGGTCACCAGCCCTCTTAGTCTCGACGGCAAAACGGCGTTAGAACATCGCGCCAGTGAGATGCTGTTGCTTAGATCGGAGTCGTTCGAACCTGGAGAGAATTGTGGACATAGCAGGTCATCCCAACACGTCCAGGATCTCCTTTCCTCCTCAATTCCGGAATTTCTCCATGACACCACCTCGCCATCCCGTGAATCTGAAAGCGATCGGTTTTCGCGGCAATCGGAGCCTTCCACGTCTGTCATGACCCGTAGGCATTTCTCCTACACGCGTTTCTCGGGCTCCTCTGTCCGCGCGTGGCCGTCCGTCTGAACGGGCATTCCTTCTCCGATCTCGCCCGTGGACTGCCCTTACCAACCCCTCCAACCTCCCTTCCTTCCCTCCAGCGGACGACTCTCTCCCCCTCTCGGCTAGACCCCTTCGCACCCCCGAACCGCGCGGGGTATTACTTACGCAGAGGCAATGCACCGCGGAGGTTTATTTATAGGACTGCAATCGCGTGCATGGGGGGGGGGGGGGGGGGGTAGGGAGGGAGTTGGGGTGGAAGAGGAGGTGTAGGGTACAACCGGGATGAAGTATCGGTGGAACGTGAGGACTCCGGAGCGGGAGAGGAGGGAAGGAGGAGGAGGAGAGAGATTGGGGCGGTAGGGCCAATGGGACAATGAAGGGCAGATGGACGGTCGCTCTCTCTCTCTCTGAGAGAAGAATGGCTGCGCTGAAAGAAGGCAGTTATGTAATTTGTCCCCTTAAAAGCTACTGTTTCGAGAGCGTCTCCCCTTCGTCCCGGTTATCTCCCGCTACCGCCTTTCGTACTGGATTAATTTTTGCTCGTCACGGTCTTCATCATTTTTCCTCTCGCGGCACGTTGCGCGTCTGTCTGTGTGTTTCGCACTTGGTCCGTTTCGAGTCGCCCACGCGGACGCTTTCGACTACTGTTTCGACGCCAGAAATGAGCCCAATTAGTGGTGATTAAGAGTTTTAGTGTTTTCAAACATTTTTTCGAGGACTCCCGGGAATGGTTGCATCCACGCATCCCACGCGCTTTCGCTTCGTGCCGGTGATTGGTTGTTTTGGTGCAAAACTCTTCCAGATAGGATGTTTTTCGGCCCAAAACGCTAAAGCACACACGTTCTGGACCGTACACGTGATGCATAATTTTGTCGACTCTTGGTACGAATTCGAGAGTGCCCTCAAAGACATACGCAATGGTGGCCAGTAGTTAGTGTACGCCATTAAATCTGGAAAGCCAGCTTTTTCGGTTTACGATTCTAAAATCGTGAAATGAAATGGATTCTGCCTCAGGTTCTTTGAATTACCTACCGATTGTCTCTGAATGTCAGTTTCTCCTTTTAAACACTGTGTGGACGGCTATGTATGCTCTTACTTTTACTGCAAAATCATGTTGAGAAATACTGCAAAATCATGTGAGAGAAAAATTTCTTTATACCTCGTGACAATAAAAAACTGATTTTCCCCCTTAATAATATAGTTAAATTTCATTATGGCTGAATATTAAATTCAATGATACGAATATAGTGACTGGATTTCTACCTTGATTCCACTTACCTAATGGCTGGTCATATACACCGGGGTTTCATACCCCCTTGCATAATGACTTACACAGTTTTGGTGAAAATATCCCCCAATTTAAAGGTACTCGATTGGCATCGTGGTCCTTTGAAAAATTCCGACATGCCTCTGGGCATTTGTAACGTGATATAATTTCTCTTTCGTAAACCGTTTACGTTTCAGTGATTAAAGCGAATTTAAAAACCGCGGGGATCAAAAACTGCGTGCAATACTTTGAAGAAATCTTTCGTAAATTAAATTTCATTTCCTCTCTCTGGGGATTAAAATTATTCAATAATTAATGCGATTGCAGCGGATTTTTTTAATTGCAGAATAATGTCATTAGATGAGAGGTGTACGTTTTTTTCGGTCGCTTTTCGTGTGGCTGAGGTGAGTCCAACTCATTTTCAGTGTTCGACGAAATCATTATTTCGCTTCCCGCTGGTTTCCTTTGATCCGCTGCAATCGGGAGTGGGAGGGAAGATATATGGATACTATCTGTGCCCCGTGGAGGATGAGCAATCGTTTATCTCTCGATAATGGCGATTAAAATGATGTTTTTTTTTCGTGTTAACGGTTCGTTTTCAATTTGTCGGAGCCCGTTGGTCTCGACCGGGTACCTTATTAATTCTACGCGAGGTCGATTGGCAATGTGGAGTGCGAGTTACACGCAGCGCGGCATTAGCGACATGGTGTTCCTGTTATGGAAGGGATAGAGTGAGCGGTAGCTACTCGGAATAAATTACCAAATTCTCAATCCCTGAGCAATTATGAGATTTAATGACCCCCCTCCATTCCCCTACAGCGCGAGGAAACTGGGAGAAGGGGTTGCAGGGGGCATCAGGCATCCCGTAATTAATCTCGTTCCCTGGCGCCAGTACTTAAGGCTCCACCCCCGCAACCTTTTGTTCCGACAATGCTGCGACGTATGTATCCCCATGTGTGCTCACATGACCGTGTTGTTTCCGCTGCTTCCCTTGCTCACTACATAATCCCCCCTTCGGCTCTCTCCCACTCCTTCCTCACCACATTATCCCTGGCCCTTTTTTTAACTGTCGGAGCCCAATTTTGGTGAAATTGCGGACGGCTCCAGGTCCGTTTTTTTCCTTCCTACTCTTCCCCCCTCTCTTTCCTAGCCTTGTTTCCACCACAATAAGCTCTTTGCTCGTAGAAATCCTCTTAAGTTTTCTTCTCTCTGGTTTCCTTCACCCACATACCCCCTCGTCATCTCACCAACTCGCGGTGGTTTACAACCAGCGAGCACTCTTCCGCTTTCTAAGGCATCGCGCGAATGGAGATCAAGGTGGACCAAAGACTTGCTTCCTCTTATGAAAATTCTATCACGATTGATTGTCCGTTCTCGTCCATTCCTTAGTTCAAAAGGCACTTAAACCTGCTTAAAAGAGCTCATAACTCTTCAAGCGTTATTTCCGGATATGATGTTTTACTTAGGGAATCAGTTACAATTCGCATGCTTCAGAGGTTGCTAAAAGTTGGATATTGGAGAATTGTACTAGCGAATTCCAAGGTGATAGAAATGACGATGAGAGTGAGGTGTAGACATGAAGCCAAGGGATAGTGACGATGACGTTAGAAAACAGTATTAAGAATTTCTCTTTGCTTGCTTTTTATTCCTCGAGGACAAATTTGATGAAGTTGATTGGACGCAGAGAAAGAGAGCCGCAGACTGTCTGAAACGGTTAGAAGTTGAGACATATCATTCGAAAACTTTACCCGAATCTCATGGACGTGGATTGGATCTTATTGTTAGATCGAATGGAAACCTAACGAAGTAGAATCGGGATCGGAGTGTTCGGTAAGAGAGGCATCGTTTTTTTCTTATCTTCGATGATTCCGGACGTTTACTAGAACATATACCGTATGAGACGCATGGGAAAGGATGAACGAAAGGATGTGGGCATTAGTCAGCCTTGCGGATAACCATGCAATAATTATCCAGACAGGCAAAGCATTACGGTAAATGAGTGTGTCAGGGAACAATGTATAAAGTTTTGGGTGATGGTATATCGCACAAGGAAAAAAGTGGTGAGATTATTTTGAAGAAATAATTCTAGACGGCTAGATGAGACAAAGTTGTGAAGGAATCAGCTGGTTCGAGTTATATATTTTGCTTTTTAGGGTAATTATAATTTAGATAAAAATAGGGTTTTCAGTTAGGACTTATTAGGAGGATGACGCTGTTCGAAGACTCGTGTACACTGTAGATTATCATGGAGAGTTTACTATGGTGGGCGTGGAAAGGACTTTGACAGGAGATACTTAATTGTAACACTGAAAGTGGACGTAGGTGCTCCTACGAGGTAGCGTAGTGTTGAGGTTAAAGGGGGGAATGAATGTTGCGTAGATCGTGTATGGAAGACAAGACGGGAACTGGCTGGCATGATGGCGTGCATAGGGTAAGATCTACAACGTGAAGTAATATGGAGATAGACAGGCTGTCCAATGACATGTCAAATTTGTTGGAATAATGCGATATTGCGTTATTAATTGTATCATCTAAAATATCTAAAATACTTATCAAATTCATTCGATATCTTTTTTCAATTTATAATCTTTTTATCTGTCATTTTACAGCTTCCTATTAATGTTCCATGATTTCGTGCATAAAATTAGTGATAAATCGCGCACAGTTTTCCTGTGGATTTAGTTTCTGACTACCATTTATTGAGAAATTATGAATACATATAAAACTACCAGGATTATCCGGTGATCATCCAGTTTTTTCTTGTTATACAATGAAGTGGAGGCGTATCGCTTCAGTGGAAAAATGACAGTTTGAATCTTATCATCGAAAAAAATTAAGCAGAAATCGAAGCTCGAACAAAAGGTTAGATGTTTTTCTTAAAAAGCGTAGGAGTTACGTGATTTGACGTTCACAGAAAAATTTATTCATAACATCCTGTGTGTTTTTATGAGAGTATCACTTTCTTGAATAGGTCCCGCGCGTTTTTCCAGTGAATTTGACAGTGATGGAGAAGTGTGTAAACTTCATTTTGCTCAAATTTACCGCTGTGGACAAATTCAGCAACCGTTAGTCCTAAATTCTAGGCTAGAAGAAAGTCGTCTGTGTATAATCAGGGGGCCTATTGTCATCGTAAAATGATTGCTTTACCTAGTGTTCGAGATGAAGCGGAAGAGCCTTATCAATTTCTGTGGTTAATCTCCCAGTCGTAGAGTGTGTGCCAGGCATGTTTTGTTCGAGTTGTTTGTGGAAGCTTTAAGCTCTAATTGTTAACGATTAATGACATGTGTAGTGTATTTCAGTAATTCAATTGAATCACTACCACTATATTTTATCTTGGCTTTGTTGAGAGGCAAAGTTCAGCACTCAAATTCATTGTTTTCATATCAGCAGAGTGGGTTTTTCAGACATCATAACTTGGTTCCCAATACCTAGTTCAACTCCGCTTTCATAGTTGGAATCCTGAGGTTGCTTCGGCTGGACCATAAACCTCCGCTATTTCGCCTTAAAATTATTCGGCGACAGAATGAATACAAAAATTGGTTTGAGCACACTGTACGATATCACACAAAAGTGATGAAGTCTGTAGGAATGGTCAAGTATGTGTAGTCATGTAGCTGTAATGGTCAAGTAGGAATGGTCAACTGGTCTGTAGGTCAGTGCATGTTGCTATGTCGAAAACAACCTATAATTGATTTGAGCGATGCTATGAGCCATGACGTTAATTCTCTCCACGGCGCATGAAACCAAATTCCTCATATTTTTCATGGAATCGTACCAAAATATATTGGGATATAATCAGGGGACGGGTTTTTGAAAATATCTGGTGGATGTTTAGTGGAGCACATGCGAATGAGCGCGAGGTTGGGTCTTGTTCTCGCACCGCTGGCGGCTATTCCCTCTTGCATCCACGGCGCCCTCTCGCTGTGCCTGCGATGGTTTCACTCTCCGTCTCTTACTCTCTCGCCTCATCCTTCTCCACCCGATACACATCCCTCCACCAAGCACCCCCCACCCCCCTTCACCTCCCGTTCCGGTGGCAATTAGCGGGGAGTCACGCCTCCTGAGCCGCGACCCGCCCACCCAACTCAACACGCATTCGCTCACACACTACTCTCGCGACCTTTGCCTTTCTGCACCCCGACAACCCACCGTGTGCCCCTCGCCGCCTTGTTTGCTGCTGGTTCACCCCCATCCCCTCGCTGTGAAACTATTCACCTTCAACCCCCTCCCCTACTCGCTCTCCTCCCGACGCCGCCGCCGGTCCTCCCTCGTCTCTTTCTCGTCTCTCTTTCAACCCACACGGCTCACCCTCTTAAAAAGGGGGTTTGGTGGTCGGGAGGGACTGCTTCGTCGTCTCCGACGGTCGAGAGCGTATGCAGAGAAAAACAAATGAAATGCTCGACCGCGCAAGTGGGGAATGTGGAGCGGGTGGTTCTGGGCAGGTGAGGGGCGGTATAGAAGAAGGTGGGGGCAAGACCATGTCTCAGAGGCGGCTCGGGTGTTTTCTCTTGTCTTTTTAGTCTCGCGATTGCTTTTGTTTTTTTTTAATTCACTGGGAGCGTCTGTTAGTGAGAGGCGCCCTCGACGTCTTTAGACCGACGCGACGCCCACCACATGCTCTTGACCTCTTGCCCACCCATCCACTCTAGCTCCTTCGCCTCTCTCTGAAATCGTACCTGTATTGACCTGCCTCCCGTATATGTTCAACCGCTCATCCCTCCAGATTATTATCTGGCTAAGTTAAATATTTCAGTGAATGAGCATGAGATGTAGCCAAGGGTGACGGAGCATTTGAAGAAAAGTGCGAGCTTCGTCATTTTGGTTTAAGGGATAGTATGTGAAGGGAATCTGTATTATGAGGAAGGATCTTGCCTTTTATTGTTATTCTCTTTTGGAACCGGCCAATAGAGACCGTAATTATATGAGGAATGTTAAAAGAAATTGCTATTTTCCTTTCTTATGAGTGTTTAGTGTTTTTGTGTTTCAGTTGACTATTTCAGCTTCTCATGGATCGCCTAGTATATATCATCAATGAACGACGCTTGGAAAATATTCCGAAAACATTCAAAGATGACTTTAAGGCAGTAATTTTCCAGGAATACAGTACTCTGCTTCTTCGATTCATTATTTTGCTGTATTAACAATATTATTTTATTCTATTAGGTGTAAAATTCCGACTGCTGCATGAGAAGTCAATTTGGCTTTCCTAATGCGGTTGCCCTTAGTATTAGCATTTTTTCAATATTTTTAGAATTACTGATCTCGTCAAATAGTGCCCATCAAAAAATAAAGTGCCGCAAATAACTTAATCCGTTTGTAAACATGTAGCTGTAATGTTGGCACCTTAAGTAACTATGTGCTGCAGATCTCTTCATATAAGATAACTATTTCTGTGAAAATTTGTGTAGAAAAACAGTCTTGACAAAAGACATCTCGTCTTTACCGAAGTCAAATGTTTCCTCATAATGTATGAGCCGCATTTACGTATCAAATTCGTTGGTATACCTTTGCCCAAAATAATTTTCCATGCCGAAAAGGTTGTTTTGCAATTCTCCTTAGCTCTGAATTGTGAACTTTGTTGGTGCCAAGACTAATAACTATGTGTAACTTGCGTCTTTCCTTCTTTCACTACACTTTTCAACAGTGTGAAGCGGTAATGACCCTGATAGCGAATACAATTTTGTACCATTTGCTTACGCTGCTGTTTTTCCCTTTTGTCCCAAACCGACCTGTTGGCAGGTGGGGACTAATTTAGATTTTCTGTTCATTTCAAATGTCTGCCACCCTGTTAGAATGGAGTTACATACCTATGCTATAACCATTAAAGATTAAATTTTTTCTAGTTAGCTTGCTGGTATCCTAACGACAAATTTCAAATATGCTGTCGGAGCCGTATAATTTTTTCGAGGTTTTTCCGTATTTATCATTTATTCTGGATGAAAAATATACCTTAATTCCTCATGTGGTCAGTGAAATAGTGGTCTCACCATCACTTAGAGTAATTGAAAATTTGAGCGAGGCCCTATTTTGATCGAAGAGAATATTATCGTTCATCAGATAAATAGATTAGAATATTAGATTTATAAAATCAGAATTGTATGTATTACTTTAATATATGTAGTAATTTTATCAGTATTAATTATTCAACATATTATCTATAAATATAGTTACTCTTACTGGTTTAACTGTTATAGTGATTTCCCAGTTTGCTATGCATGTCATTTAAATTTTTAAGCGGTGAAGACTTAAGAAATGTAAATTGCTCTTCTGTTTCCTTCAGCCTCATATTCCTAAGAAGGACTTTTTCTCAGTGCTTCATTTATCTCGAATCCAAAAGTTTCTATTTACCTGACCGTCCTCAATAATCTGCTTCAATGACTATCTTGAGAAAGTTTCCCGATGCTACATTTTCGCTCAAGGTTTGACTTATGACTTTCTTAAAATTATTCCGTCCATATTTTCCCATACAACAGTCGTAGACGTGAATTTTAGTGTTAATGCCGCGGCTTAAAATGGAACTGAGTACCGTACGGTTTCATTTACATTACATACACTTGTAATAAATATATTTGACGGTGATATATTTTCTAAGCTCCATGCTTGGTGAATTATTATTCTCACACGTTCAGTCTCTTCAGTCACCTACTCATTGCGGTCGGTATATCCCGGAATTAATTTGTCCGGCGAAGAGCGTTGTAGTGATTTTAGTTTTTCTTCGGGAATTTGTGTACGCTGAAATTTCTCTGCATTTCAGGCATAGATTTAATGTCTACAATGGCAAACTATCATTCACGTAGTTGAAATGTTATATGTCGCATTTATTGTAGCATAGTCGCATTTATATCTAGTATTTTATTTATTGTTCTAATTCACCATTTAGCCCTCCAACATAAATGACACCGAGCTAGTTTTCATGCCCCATTAGGGTCACGCGTTGCAAGGTAAATGTCGTACTGCTTTCCTATTACTTTCGTGAACTTCTTTGAGAAACGTGAACTTGTGATTTCTTGATGCGTACTTGTGATGTGAGACCAGCCATTCATCATTATAAGATTCAGTTGTTTACGTGAAGAACGGCTTTCTGTGCCCAGGCAAAGGCATCTGTTGCATACGAGGTGAAAGTTTCCGTTCCCAACGGATCACATGCCACCGGTAGGCAGCTGCCCATCCGATAGCTTACACTCATTTTCCCTGCGATTGTATATTTTAGTAGTCATGGCCAGTTCTTTGACTTTCTGTATTTTCATTCTCTTATGGTGTTAATACTACTGGAATGGGTATTATTATGAATCACTTGATAGAAGGGTAAATGTTATAAATAAGTTTCGAAAGCCTGAAGCTAGGTGAGGAGCATGGATGTCTAACGAAGAAATAAGTAGAATGAATTGATAGGTCTCTGATTAAATTGGGATTCAGGGATTGATTTTAGTTTTGCGTCCTTGATTAGTATGAGTCTATGTTTGCATGAATTTCCTCGGTGTTGCATTCTTCTCTGCCTTCGCACCATTTATTTAAGGCCTAAGGTCTAGCAGGAGGGCATTTACCTCCGTCTTCAGCGAGGTAGTCGTTACGGAATAATTAAAGTCGTTTTTATTAACTCGGATTCAGATTCTGGCTTTCGAACGTCTCCGTAAGATCGGCTCCCCAATCACACTCATCTTTAGCGTTGCCTGTAGGATTCGCCTGTAGGCGCGATTTAAGGGCGGAATTCACGGTAATCTGCCCCCTGTAAACACCATCAGTCCACGGTTATTATTTCTTCGAGTAGAATCTTGTGGGTAACGACCGGATGAGTGACACGTAATCATAGTCTCAGAGAGGCGGTACGAAGTGTTTTTTCCCGTCACCGAGCCTCTGGTTTTAGATCGTTGACGGGGGAACCGGACCTCAAATCATCCGGATGATTCGTGTATTTAAATTCTATACAGCCTCTTGGGAATTTACTCGCCTGCTGATGTAGTCTTCGCTGAGGAAAGAATGTCTCTCTCTGATGGATAAGGCTAATGTATAAGGCATTACGGCGTCCACTTCGAACCAGCCTCACTGGCTGATTCGAAGGCAGGAGAGGAGTTCTGTCTTATTTCTCCTACAGTGGCCACTCAGTTGGTTCTATTCTGTCTTGTTAGGCACCTTTTCGATCATTCTTTTTATATTGTTCGATCTAAGCAACACAGTTCGGCGTAGCGGCTACTTTTATATTTTTTCATCGTCGACTAAACTGTGGTATATATGAATAAATGCGTGAAAATTTAGCAGTAGTAGCTACGGAATCACTCTCGTGCTACAGAAGAGCTTTGTAGAAAACGTGATAGTTCCTCTGCAGAAAGAGTTTATGATGACTTTTATGTTGTTTTATAGGTGGGTAAACACAGGAAAAACTATTCCAGTTATCTGAGTGCACTTTATCAAGTCTTACAATCTTGAAATTAAAGTAGTATAAATATAATACCCATTTCCTGACTGATGTCTTTTACCTATGCCCATTTTTAGCTAAAGTGTTTACTCCAAATCGATACCTATTCTGAAGAAAAATATCCGTATCTCTCTTGGAATCGTCCTTCAGTACGTTGTGTTTACTTTATTTCTAAAATCCATTTATGACCAGTCGGGTGTGGTCGATATGATTTATTTGTATTGATTACTGACGGATGACGTCGTGTTCTCGATACAGTTGATTGCGAAGAAACGTTTTAGATAATTTTATGGTCTCTTTTATCCGATTTCTTAAACGATCGAGCTCGGATTAACTATCATTCAGTAAGTTGTTTGAAGAATTGCTTGTTTGCGGGTTGCCACAAACTGCAAAATATCTCTTAAATTACCTCAATTTGTTTCAAATTCTCTTCTCTTTGGGTTAAATTTCTCTGTATTGTGTTTTGTGCATTCATCTGTCGTAAATAATTACGCATTTGGAATTTGATTCCCATGTTAGATTCCACCTTTTTGGTTTACAGAGTGCAAATAATTGTGAGATAGGCAAAATTTAAGCAAAATCTCAACGTGTGAAACTAAAATCTGTTACCAAATGTATTCATAGATTTGATATCTCATTACCGATCGATCTTTGGTTAGTGCTTTAGTTCGTTCATTGGTGTAGTCTAGAAACCTTTAGGTAAGAGTGAAGAGGTACGTTAAGATGGACGTCTTGTGCCAAATGAGGATATGGAATGGAATTGCGCATAACCTTATTGAAGCTCGCTGCCCCTGCTCTCTCGTTCACTCGGTCAATCTTTAATAATGATTTTGGGGGTAGTTCGTGTTTTTTTCTGTCGATCAGCGCTGGATGCCGTCTAACGAATGGCTCTCCTTCCCTTGCTCAAGCACAGCAGTGATTCTGTCGTGTTTCGCCATAAAACCCATTGTTTATATACCATTTTTCTTCTCCGCAATCGATGATTTTGATCTATATTCGCATTCCTTTCACCGTGATAACGATAAAATCTCCTTGTTGGATCTGATGCTTCATTATAATTCGGGAACACTTCTTACTAACATGATCCGAAATAGTTTAGAATTCCATACGATGTATACAGACCTGTTTTAATTACGTCTCTTTATCTATTTTTGAGGTCCGCAAACGGCTATAGCTAATTTTCGGAAATAATTCTTACGTAAAATATTTGTTCATATGATGCACCTTTTGAAACCGTAAGTTTTGATAAACGCCAAATTACCTTAACGTCTTCATAAACTAACTGTTAAGGGCAATCAGACTATATTTAACTGGTTCTTATACTTCGAAAACTTGAGCCAAGAGCAATAACTCTACGTATGCTGTTATTTATATACATCTACATAATACCCTGCAAGCCACCAGAAAGGTGTGTAGCAGTGAAGCAAATAAAATCTAATATCCTCTAGACGTTATTACTCCGAATACGAAACCCTCCTATCTAGTCCACTCCAGCTTCGATGCCGTCACTCATTGGCTGAGTATTCCTTGAAGGAAAAAAAGAAGACCGTGTGGGAATGAAACTTTAATGGTCTCGTGACAAAAGGTTCAGCGCTTTTCGAATCTTGTCAACGTCTTGAATTAATTTCACGGGAATCCGGCTTCGTAGAATACCGCAGGATTCAGGAGGACGCAGCCCGTTGGCGAGAAAGAGAAAAGAAACCTTTTGTCCTGACGCTTGGGTTTTGTTGACTTGTTTCGGGAGGCCCATCCCCCGGTGAAATTATGCATCCGGTCTCGCGATTGCCAGCTTCCCAGAAGCCCCACCAGAAAGAGAGTCCCCCTTGTTATGATAAATCGCATCGCCTGCTCTCCAAGGCCGCCGCACGAGGGACTTGCATCGGGTTCCCCGTGCGTATGTGTGCCAATGAGTCTCATATTTACGTGTTTCCGCCTGCTACGTGCGTGACTGCCCACGCTTACTCCTCCCCCCCCTCTCCCCCTTGTCTCGCCGGGCCAGTCCACTTAAAGCCGCGATGAGGAGGAGATGAAGTATTAAACGCCTCTCCCTCGCCTTACCTCCTCCTCTCCTTCCGAACCGTCTTCTCCCTTAGCTCTCACCTCCTCCCCAAAGGTTCACCAGCCGCCACGGCCATTACGTCAATTACGCATTCTTCATGGCCGGCCCTAATTACGCGCGAGAGCGCTCCGCGCGATGTGGTTTGGGGGAGAAGGAGTGTGGGAAGAAGAAGAGGGGCTGGTCTGGGATCTTCCTCGCGCCGCTGCCTCCTCCTCCTCTTGACTGGACTGGGCCAGGAGGAGACCGCGTTTGATGTCGGCGGCGACGGCTTGTCCGTCCGTTCTTCCTCCTTGTGAGGGCGACCGGAAGGAATCCCCGCGGGTGATGATTGTTTTCGGGCTGTTTAAGTGGCCGACGGGCCGCGCGTGGCCACCAGTTAAAGAAGCCACTCCTCCCTCCTCGCTCGTAATTAGCGTCCGATTAGGGAAAGTTATCGCTTATCTTATTTGCTTTGGACTTGGAGTTCTCGCTTTGACCCAATGCGTGAAGGTGATATAGACCTCAGGTGGCGGTACTCCTACAAAACCAGGAGGAAGCTGTGGCATTTAATTAGTACGATGACTAATATTATGGTTGGTGAGCATCGTTTAAGGTTGGTTTGAGTTAATAAAGAAGTGAAGCTTTATTTTCAGCTTTGCATTAGGCCTCACCTTCAGGACTGATATTTCATTCCTGGACAGACCTATCGCAATATTAATAAATAACTCGACTAGTGGAAGAATTTTTTACCTTCAGGATTTAATCTTTTTCAGGTGATCATGTTTTCACTCTATCCGCTAAGTCGATTAAACACAGTTGTGATTTTAGATAAGTCGTGAGTGCGTATTTAGCTGACATTCCTCATAGATAAAGAGGGTAACTCCGTTAACATTGAAGTATTTCTGGTGACGGAGCGATTAAACCTGCGGCAAAAATTTGAGACCGTTAGTAGCTGAGAAATGAGCGAGCTTCTATGTTTTGTATCCTATGGTAAAACGTTCTTCCTATACATGGAAAAATGAAATTTTCTCCCGTTGTTTTTTTATTTTTTACTGCTGCGAGAAGTTAGTTTTCGTATTATTGGGTGCAAAGAATATGAACAATCTAGCGGGCAGGATAATGTTGACTCCATATCCGTCTCTCAGTTTCACCATTCGCCGTCTGGATGTAAAGGGCGAGCGTAACCCTCTCTAGTTCCCCAGAGCAAGCCAAAATTTCTTGATATCCGTGATTGTTGCGTTGTAAATCTTTAAGAGCTCCTGAATCATGTCTTTGTTGCTTTTTTGTGTGCGAGTGGGGTTGTTTTGTTTTTTAACCCTCTGCATGCTCTACATGTGTGTGTATACGCACATTTATTTTTTGTCGGTCCTCGCCCCATTGGGGATGATTGAGTATTTTCTGGTCGCCTGCAGGTGGGCAGGTGGATGGGCCGTGATGGAATCGACTGTGACCAGTGGTAGTTGGGGAGAGAGGGAAAAGGGAAGACCCTGGAACCACTGCTCTCAACCAGGGAACTGGTAGGGGAGATGGGAGGAGGATGAGGTGATGGCGTGTAGAGTTTTAGGCTCAGAATAGGGAGCTGCGGAAGTATAGGATATGCCGTTGTTTTCCCTTGTGTAGCTTGGGGGCAGGTTGAGTGAGGTGTGTCTGGGTTCCGAGTATCTCCTTGACTCGACGTCGGAATTGGTTTTAAAAGCATCGACCCTGAATCCATTGGCGACGGAGAGATTTGTGAGTAGTTAAGGAACGACGTAGGACATTGGTTGCTCTACAGTGATGGTCTCTAGTGCGGAGACATGTAATTACTTTTCGGGGATAGGTGTATTTGGAGATACCAGGAGAGGCTTCACATTCTTACGTGATACAAGATTTAAAACCAAACTGTTCGAAATCTCACATTATTTTCTCAGTGATAATGGGAAATTGCATTTGTATTATTTTTGTTAGTTGTCACTGCAGATAGACCGTTCAAATACGTTAGCTTTTATAGTATTTGTTTTTACGAAAACTTCGGCATTTGTAATATCGTTGTGTATCGTTAATATAAAAGTACAATGGAGGAATATAATTCTCTGAGACATTTGATAGTTTAGTTGTTCCGTGGTGTTCAGTATTTTCGGATGTATTAGGAAAATTTGACGACGCCTTTTACGATGACGGTTCATTAGCTTTTTCCAAGACAGCCTGCGGTGCAGTTGCCCTATTGTTTTTTTTGTTTTCGTCAACTTGCTATAAAATTCGGCAAAGTGTCGAGCCCAGTTTTTTATTGGTGGGTTCCAAATTATCGTTCAACGCGTACATTTGTATGGAATCAAGAATGGCATCAAACTTAAATTCAATTCACTCCAATTTTTCACACTCGACGATCTGGGTACCATCGCATTTCAAATGCTTGAGGTTTTTTTTAATCCTGACCGTAGTGTGTCGTTATCCGAGCGAGTGAGTGAATAACGCTTGGCAGTATTTTCGAGCTATGAGTAATTCATGCAATACGTGTATTTCGGAAGAGCAGAAAAAGGTTGGCTGAGAAATCAGGCATAGTAAATTGACGGACAAGTATTCCTTCAATGGGCGTGATGGAAAGTGTTTCATCGGTTTATACAGAGAAATTGAGCTATAGTAAAATCACGTGTGAAAAATGACTGAATGGTATGGGTGAATGGTGTAGAGAGACAGTCATGGAGTACTCCAAGGAACCTCAAGTTCCCCTCGCTACATCAAGTACCCATAAGAGACTCGTGAGAAAAGAAATGAAATGAATTTTATGACATTTAGCGGGTTTATGGTGCAAAGTATGCGTTAAACAGGCGAAATGTGCATGCGAGGGTCATGCAGTTCGAGTTCAATGTATGGTATTCCGTCTGTTTGAGTAAGTTTGAAAGGGCCACGGAGAAGGTGTGTATGTATTGATGTGGAGTTTTGACGATACATAGCAACTTTCAATTCGTGCCTTCCACATTTTAGTCAAGTGCACCGTGGAAGAAATTAGCGAAACAAGGGCTTTAACTTTACGCACCCGTGTTTTAAGTTCATGTTTTTACACTGCCCTTCCCGTAAGGATATTTTGTAATGGTTCAGAGCACATATAGGTATGAAGAATGAAGTTTAATCAGAACTTCCACAACGTAAAGCCTGAAGGGGAAGAGCGAATCCCTCGATGCGAGCGCAGTTCACGGTTAAAGGTTCCAGGTTGGCGCCAATCGTAAGCGTGCCTTCTTATGTGCGTAAGGTTCAGAACTCGTCCTCAAGAGCTTTCCCCAGGCGCATTCTCCAGTCTTCCCTCCTTATCCATCGGATCCAGCCAGACGCCGTGGCCCGGCCGAACCGCCTTCTTCGCTCTCTCCCTGACCGTCCGTCCGCCTCTTCCACCTCCCCCCAACCCCTCCAACCGCCCATTCCTCGCTACCTCCTTCGCCTTGTTATCCTCCTCCCTCCCGGCACCTAGAGGGAAGGAGAGAGAGTGGGATGGAAGAGGGGTGCCCACAGCGCCCTCCAAGTTCCCCTCTCCCCTCGCTACAAACCCATGGCCGCCCGCCGCCGCTGTTCTTGAAGGTCGTCGTCGCCGCTTCCTTCCCTCGTTCCTACTTGTATCCTTCGTTTCCTCCCTCACTCTGCTCGCTTCCCCCCATCCTCCTCCACCACCCCCGCAACTTTCCTCTACCCACCCCCCTCGTCGTCTCCCACAAGCGTCGTCTCTCTCTCTCTCTTCCCCCGCCCCGTGCACGTACGAAGACGTCGTGCGATGCGCCGATGTTGGTTGGTTGGACCTCAGGAATCCGTGTTTGCGTTGGGCGCAAGATTCGGTTGTGACAGAGTAGGGGGGCTCTACGGGATACGTGAAGGTAGAAAGGATCTCGACACGCAGATCTCCATGCGGTTTTTACTCTGGGCAGCATTGAAATGCGCCGAAATTTTTCATCTCTTCCATAATCGATGTCACATAGGTATACCCGTGGCAGGCGTAATCTCGAGCAGCGTAATTATCGACCAATGGCCATAGAACTGTGTTTGATTCACTTTAAACTTAATGCCACCCCATATTTCACTGTAATTACGCTGTTCAATTTTTCAAATGTTCCATCTATTGAGTTTACCTATCATTTTCGCGTACGATTTATTCTGCCGATTCCCCTTACAGGATTCACTTTCATGCAAATTCGTATTTGGTTAAAAACGTAATTATGATGCCCTGAAAATGAAAGTGACGTGTGGTGAAGTAACCCACTCAATTAAACTATAACTGAAATGGAAAATGTATACTGGAACACAAATTTGACTTCATCGCCAATTTAATGATGATTTCCATTCCCTTTGCAATCTGTCAAAAACGCTCTTAAGCACCATCCGGGTTAGACAGGCGGTTGTACCTGTTGATTGGTTGTCATGAGAGGGGAAAATGCATGCGGCCGTTACTATTCCTAGGTATGTGACTAATTCATGAGTCTTTAAGTCAGCAGCCAGTTGCTTTTCCTAAAAGGCTTCAATACGCTAGTGTCTAATGATTAAACATTTTTGGTTTTTAATTGCGTTTCATAATTGCTATTCGTCTACTTCATTGGTGTACAATTTTATCTCCTCTGTAGGCAAATTCAAAATGCGCAGAGTCATTATTTTCCTCCAATTTACCCAATGATGTGGCATTTTCTTGGTGGGTGAAGTTCCATGGGCGGTGCCAGCGAACGCGGCACATTATTTCAATATTCAGTCAATATACTTCGACGAAATGTATTTTATTCAACGTTACATGCTTGAATATAAACATTTAATGTTAATATTCTACCAATGTCGGTGACCCTCGTCAACGTTTTCGCATGGGCTAATCAGGTAGTTTGAAACGTCGGTGAAATTCTATTTACGGTAAATATGATAGGAAATGCAGATACCGCAACAGGTATTTTTACCATCGGCAGGCTCCCATCTTCTCTATTAACATTGGTAATCAATTATGAACGTTTGGAGCATTGCTTTCTTCTTAACGTATCGTCGAAGGTCATAGAATGATAGTAATACGATATGGTTGTATGTATCAATAAGGGTTGATGGTTAATTTCATCACTGCAGATATTTATCCTTTTTATGTATCCCATGCTGTGAAAGTTAATTGAGAGTTTCATCCTTACATCTGTGTAGCTTTTTGATTAAGTTTGCCGTACAACCATTTGGAATTATTCTGCGGCTCTGAAATGAATTTCAGTTCAACAGCTGCTTCATTCATTCAGTCTTCCCCCAGTGATGTAGCTTCTAGAGTCCTATTCGTCTGTTTCTGTTCATGCTCTTCGTTGTTTCTCTCCACGGTTCTCGAACCGCCTTCTTACGTATTCGATACTGATGCAATAATTAACAGAATCGTTACTCTCACATCGATACATCGCGTGGCTCCGGGGAATCAGGCGATCCCAGGAACCTCCTCTTCCCTCTCTCTCTCTCTCGTTTTCTTATTGTCTCCCGCCTTAATCATCTTCCTCCTTCGACTGCCTCCCCCTCATTCCTCCCACTCCTCGTCTGCAACCCTCTCCCGTTTTCCATTATCTCCCTCCGGGCCTAATTTACCATTTTCTAATCCCCTTGCTGCCTCGAGACCAGTTATCTGGTTGAGTGGATAGCGTTAGGGAAGAGTTTCTTTGATGGGCGTGGACTGGGTTCGTCGCCTGCCTCTGGCCAACTTTTCCTCTCTCCTCGAAGTTAAGAAAAGTGGAAACTTCGGAGTGGGCGAAGGAAAAGATGAGGACACGTAGTCGGGTGAGCGGCTATTATTAAAGCGGCTGGATGACGTATAGGATATTATATGTGTCGGGGAGGGTGGCGTAGTTTTTGCATTTTGTTCATAGCTTAGGTCTCGCTATTATGGACTACTGGCGCGCGGATACTTAGAAAATTACTTAATACTACAGTCAATCTTTAGTGAACTAAATTAAATTTGGTGCTGATTTGTATTTCGGCTCATTGGAGCCAAAGACTGCCTTTATGCCGACATTAAGTTCTTCATGGCATAAAATTTTCTACTTTTCTTTTATACCTTTTCAGCATTCTGGCAAACTTCGATCGAATTTACCTACTAATATTACTCTGGAGGGACCTCGAGGGATATGCAACGTGTTATTTTCGGATTATAATGAGTTCAAGATGTTTTAATTTAAAAAAATGTCGACAACTTTTAGTTATCATATCGGCACCCCAAACGTGGTGTATAAAACGTGTTTTTAATCCACATTCGAACACCTCGATTTTCAACAGTACGTACACTAGTTTTATGTATCCTATTTTTACATAAAGTGATAATTTTACGAATCTATAATGTTATGAGGCAAACACGATACGATAAATATGAAACCGTAGTTCATGTTGCATGGTGAGCGGATAGTTTTTGACCGCTTTCCGCGTTATTTTCCATACCCGAATATTTTAATCACTCTACGACAGCAGGTTCACAAATGATATTCAATGCACGTTTCTGGTTATTATTTTGTTTTTATTGTCAAATCGGCACATTACAGCCCTAATTATCTAGGTCAGCTTAGGATCCTTGTGCTGTTTTTTTTTGGCGGTAGCAAAGATAGTATGTTGTTCCTATGTGACCATTCAGCTGTCGATCACAAGTTGTATTGTAACTTCGTAATTTCCCTTAGCGCAAGGATTTTCATGATGATGTCATCACCCATCAACAGAAACATTCATGTGCATGCGCGTTCCTGTTATTGGGAATATTTTAAGCTTTCATCTCTTTGAGCCGCTGGTAATATTTCTGTGTACTACTGTCGCATATAATGATGAAAATGGTGTATTCCTTTCCGCTTCAGGAATAGCGGATAAAGATTTTGGCGTAATTATTGCTTCCTGAAGGGTTTTTTGATAAGTCTGCATTGAAAACCGATCTGCTCTAAGTTTGATTACTTAGCAAAAAATCAAAATATGGGTATAAATATATATCTTAATTTTTAAGGCCTACTCTCTATTTACTTCAAACTGTTGTTCCTGCACCCCTAATGGAATTTTAATTCAGACCTATTTCGGCCGATACTTGGAATATGTGTCACATTGCTTGAATTCTGCCGCATTTTTCTTTATCTCTTGCCCTCTTACGACTTTTCCAGTTTTTTATGCCCGTATTTGGCCCTCTCTGCGAACTTGTACTGAATATTTAACGTTGCGTTTGAGAGTACAGCAAATATTCATTAAGGATTTAATTTAGCGACCCCTGTAATCTTTTTGCTCTCTCACCATTGAAAAAATTTCATTCGGCTGCAGTCGGACTTTTCAAAAAATGATTAGCAAATTCCATTAAGCAAAGTTTGCGCTGGAAATAATTTAAAAAATTTTATTCTACCCGCCATGGAGAAATATTGGCGTGCTTGATCACTTTTCCTCAGGGGTCAGGAGCGTAGAGGAGTTTTGCATTCAACTATGGTCGAAATAAGGTAACAAGGAGATAAGTTGCTGATTCGTTCCGTCTCCAGGATCGTCGGGGGCTCCGAAGTTCGTTCCCCGAATTATTTATTAGGCAGTGAATTGGAAAGTAACAGTGTAATATACTCTGCCGCAGTTGGTTGTGTAGCGAGTCTTTTTGCTTCATATTTCTAAGAGTGAATCCATGGGCATCATTCCCTTATCATCTTTGACTTTTTAACATTTATGCACTGTTGTGAGGTCCATTCCCCACTGTCGTCTTCAACAGAAGAGACAACGCATTGAAGTAACTTCTCATAGTTTCGAGAGGCAGTAATCTATTCATGCCATTGGTTCAGTTCCCAAATAATGAAACAATACTTCTAGTGCCTATATTTTTTGGATTGGCCGTATTATGAATTCCTGACATAAATCAGCGGTACTGACTCGCTATCTGTGTGTCAGATATATCGTTATGGTATTCGTTAAGCTCTTCATGTACTCAAGTATACGATAAAAAATGTATTCAATTTGTTTTTTTGCGGTCACGGATCATTTATGACTAAGTGCTCAGGAATTCATCGAAGGTTTTTGACATGGTTTTTCCATAGGCGAAGAAAGCTCCTTGCCATCGGCGTTCCAAAGTCATTTTTTCTGTATCCAAGGTTATCTATTCTTGTGAATTCAAGCGTTCATGTCTCTTTATGTGACTGACCGCATCACCTCCTCTGGCAACTAACAGTGGTTTAAAATGCGTGAAAATCTGCGGGAATTGGACCTGGAGACCAAGTTTTAGTCTCGCCACCGTTGTCAGTGCTGGAAAAAGTTTTGTCTTTTTATATTTGCTGCCCGAGTTTTGAAAAAAACCATCTTCCATGACGGGGCAGCGGATTCCTTCTGTTTTGGCGGTTTTCCCGTGAGATCCTCTGCCTGTAAGCATCCTAAATTGTGTTTCGCGTGTACTTTTCGTAGCCCAAACCCCTTCCGCTTTTTTGCGTCATTGTAACTCCGCCTTGGATTAATTTTCTGTGAGGTGTCATTTTACCGTGGATTTTATGCTCAGAATAGGGTGGATACGCCTTTTTTCAGCTATTCGCGATCAGGATCTTCGGAATCTATGTTCTAAAGTGCGAAGGCCTTTCGTAACGTGATATTTTGTACTACTTCAATGACAGCAGCTAAAGGTATGCAGGTGTACCTGTAAACAGACAAACACAAGCCTGTTTCTTGATGAAATTGAAGACGCCGAATTTCCGTTGGATAAGAACTAATTTAAAGATCCTGATGGTCGGAACTCATTTTTAAGGAAGACTTTTGGAATGATTTATCCGTTCACTTCGGACTTACAAACGACCTGCCTCAGTCTTGGTCTTTCTATTCCCATTTCTTCCCCATGAGTTTTATAGCCTGACGGTATGTTTCCAGTTGGCTGAATCCATTCATTCATTTTATTAGCAATGACCGAACGGTTAGAATAACGTTTAAGATAACGCCTTATCTCCGTCTTTCCCCTCGGTGATTCTCACCCGCCTAACTTGCAGCAGGCATGTATTTCCGAAATAACAAGTCGGAGTCACGTATCTTTCTCTGTGGATGGGGAGCGATTTTATTGCCAATATCATGTAATCAGAAGGACCCTTGTGCCCATAAAAGCAGTTCTCATTTGCGCTATCTTCTTAGCCCGGGACTGCCATAAAAGTAATTATTGAAAAAAAAGTGAGGCTACATGCATAAATGTTTTTCTTGACCCCCTAGAAATAACCCTGCAAGGTGTGCCCAACGGACTCAAAGAGTTGAACGGATTCCAGTGAAACATTACAATTTACATTGTTACTAGTGCATCAGCGTATTTACCAATATCGATTTCGGCATGGACTCTTAGCAGCAGATCATACCTTCAAATACTTGAACACAAATACTCCATTTCCATTACAGTTCCATTACAGATTTATTATTTTCTCGGTTGTAGACCGTAGTCTTAGAACAGGAGCAACTTGTCGGATTTTGACCTTTTGTTCTGTCATCGCATGCTCGTCATTCGGGAGAGTCCGATTTTATTGCTCCGTTAAATGTGTGGTCCACGCCTCTTGCGTGTGGTCCTCAACCTAATGCGTCATTGCCTCTGCCGAAGCCGTCTAAAGTTCGCGAACTGGGAATGAAAAGTTTTATAATGGCGTGAATTGCGTGCGATTGAACTCGATAAGGGCGTTAAATGTTTTCCCCCTCAATTTTTATATCCTCTCAGTAGTGTTTCAGTACAAACGTTGGCAGAGGGTGCAGCTGATGGCTTCATGATACTAGTTGTTGGCCACGATATCTGTTACCTAATTTTTCTGTCTTCAGTCAAGAATGGAGAGGTGTGATTTTTCAATCTTTCCGATAAAATCCAATATCGGCAATGTCATTATTTTCACGGTGCGAATCAAGTTTAGGTGAGTGGGATTATACTTTTTTATAATGTGGTTAACGTCATATTTCACCATTATTTTACGAAGTACATCTGCGCAAAAGTAATTTCCTCATAAAGTGCTCCATTTCCCTGGTGAATTGAATTTTCACCTTTACCCGTATAACACATTTTTTAATACCCGTCGCTAATTCGATTTTACTGAAGCTTATTCTTTTGGAGAGTGCAGACTCAATGCAATTGTGAGTTGTGGTTTCATTTGAGTGACGGCCTCCAGTGCATCCGATGGGTAGCTGTAAACCTGTCGCTGTAGGCTTCTCAAGTTGGCATTTGGGTGTGGAGGAGGGTGAGGAGGATGAATATCGGGTAGTGTACGAGGGGAAGTGAAGTAAGCGTTGTATTTCTTACACTTGTAACATCACGTTATGTGTTTTCGGTAAAGTTTGAAAACGTGAACCGTTAAACTTTCATCTTTACCGCTGAAGTGGTGGACGGAAGTATAAAGCGAATCTATTCAGACATATCAAATTTGACAAACATGAAAAGTTAAGTGCGTTTTCAAGTACTGTCGTACAGTGATTACGTTGAAATACGAGAAACTTAAGGAAACGTTGCCAGCTAGCGGCCATCGATAACAACGGACTTAATGTTTTTATCACTTGATTACGAATACAGTTGAAATCCTTGAGTAGCATTACTCTTGACTTTCTGGTTCAAAATGAAAAACGAGTCGTGTTCCTGAAATTGTCGTATTCTTTTATTGTGAGATTTTTTGGGATAATTTCACTTCAAAGTTCTTCATATAATTTCCTCTCTTCTCTGCGAATGGCTCTTCAAAATAAATTAGGAATAAATAAACAATAAGTTGCCTAATAATTCCATTGACTGAATTACTGACAGTGTTTGTATTTATGATAACTCTTAGCAGATAAGGTTTTGCAATGCATTCCCACTAGCCATGGATTGACGCATTGGCGGCAGTTCTCCCACAGGGAAATTATTTACCAGGCCTTTAATTTGCGTTATCATGTACCTTACAAGTATTCTGAATATTCAAGCGTATTAAACTTAAATGTCGCTGACGATTTTGAGCAACTACCTACCAGTGTTCACTATCAATAGATAGTAAGAACCATTATTACACATATCACCATATACATAATTATATTCCATTCTCTCAAGCAGCCTTTTGGACTTCCTCTTGTTGTAGTGGACAATTAAGGTCGATTACTGTACGTTCACCCAAACTGGGCGTATCGTTATTCGCAACTCGAACATCTCCGTGTCTACCGTCGAAATAGCTATCCTTACGAGTCACCGTAATAATTGTTACTTGATATTTGAAGTAGCATCAAAATTTGACGAACAGCGACCATGTAATCGCTCCCTAAGACTTCGATGAATAACTTCAACTCTAGCATCCCGTTGATTTACGATCGCTCCTCTAGTCAGAAGTACTACTGGATGAGTAAACGTTGACTACTCTTTCAGCCGAGTAATACACATTGGGATTGCAAAAATTACTTACGCAAGTGCCATGAGTAGTAGTTGATATTTAAAGGTACGTCAACTGCGACATTTTGCATCAATCACATATTCACATTTAAAGTCTTAAGCACCGTTTAGTCCTTGGGCAGGTCTTCGGAAACCAGGCTTGGGAGTCTTCTACCGCTGCAGATCACATAGATGTCTGCGATCTGCAGTAACGATGCATTGTCATGAATTAGACGGTTGTGATGTTGAGTAGTACTCGAGTATTCCTTTAGATATGTTTCACACTATAGCTTCACTCGTCTGTGCTGTTAATCATGTTCAGTTCACGAATTCTTCGCTTGCTATTCCATACTGAAGGCGGACCCCGTGTCGGGAACCCCGCTGATGTCCGAATGTCACCCCTTTACAATGCTCCACGGAGCAGCGCTGTGCTCTACGCGCGGCTGCGTTCGAGCAGCCCGCTTCGATCTGCGCTGCTCTTCCCGTCCCTCCTGTTTGCGCGGGACCACGACGTAATGTGACGTGTTTCTCCTGCCTTGTCGAGTCATCGGAGCAGCTCGGCAGAGAGACATTCATGCGGGATGATACGCGAGGCAAGGAATTCTGTTGGGAGTGGAGGGAGAAGTGGAGGGGGTGCGTGGGAGGGGGAGTACTTGATACTAGGGCGAGCGCCAGCAGTCCAGGCGGCCGCTTTCAATGATTCCTTTTCAAGAAGGCGTACCCGATAAGGCTTAAGAGAATGAACGCTCTCCCCCTCGTTTTTCTTCCGTCTTGCTCTTACTCGGTTAGGCGGTTAGCCTTGATAGCGGCTATCTCGCTCCATACTCTCTAATGCCTCCCGCCCTTCCCAAGTCGTCGTCTCCTCGACCGTGTGTGTGGCTCTTCTTTCCCGAGCAATCGAAGCGGAAGCCTCTCACTCTCTTCCTCGGTCGCCTCGGCTCCGTCTGCCGGAATGCTTGCGTCGGCGTGCGTACGCGTAGCACGCGAGAGCCGCCCTTCTCGGTGTGCCTGCCCCCTGGGCGGCGCGTTCGACCGTCGCGTGAGGTCTCGCGCGTGCTGCTTCTCAAGTGTTTTTTGTCTCCTCGCTTCATTGTTGGGTGGAGTTTTTTGTTTTGTTTCGTCCGGCTCAACATCACTTCCGCCGAAGTCGTGCCGCGAGTTTGGTGACGCTAGTTACGACGCCTGTGTTGATAGGACTGTGGGTTGACGTGAAGAATCGATATTGGATATTAGTACGATACTGAAATTGGATGTGATTACATAATGTTGATTACGTAATCGATGTTACTGTGGGGACATCATTTAATTGAGTGCCTGGTAATGGGATAGTGAAATTGGTTATGGTAGGTGCGTTGGCACCTCGAAATATACCTACGCGCGTGTGATATTTTCTTCATCGCCGTCATTCAGATGCAACTGTCACGTAACAATCCAGAGTGACACCATCTTTGACTTATTATCCTTCTTTAGGGCATTCGTTCCACCCATATCTTCATATTTTCCTGGTTATTAAGGTTGAAAGTAAGATTCTAGTAAGATACCTACCTACTTCTCTAGTGAAACAGTTGTACGTGTCTGCCATACATACTATCAGGAGGACGGGAAAGTGAAATGGTCCCCTTATCGATGGTTAATATGCATGGATCGTGCGTTTTATTTCTGACGCTCGGAATTGAGGGTAAACGTATATTAATAAGGTGATCGCGGTTTGATTTTTCTCAATCCCGCCCGTTCTCGGGTAAAAACGCGTTTACGAAATTGTTGAAAAGTCGAATAATTTCTCTTAAATTTTCTCTTTCGTATCGACGATAAATTTCGGGTAAATTGCGACTACAATGACGTAAATTAGAAGTGTGTGTGCGTTGCTTTGAAATGCATACATGTGATGATGTTCGTTGATCCTTCTGAAAATACTTATATGCCTCTTGGTACGAAACTTTTAAACCATATACCTGGGGAGACATGTTTTAGTAATTATTCTTCGTTGGTTTGAGACATTGGATATTTTCTCGTAGTTGGAATATAATTTTATGAAGGACAATTCTTTTTTTTGTCACCTTAGCTTGTTACCCACCTGGAATATTTCCTTAGAGATCATTAGCATCGATTCGTCGGTACTAAAGACCTAGCAGAAGAATCTGGTCAATTCCACCCCTCCATCATTCACAGTAATAGGTGGCTTTGATCGTATTTTATCCTCTCGATCCCGTCCTTCGCAGTGTTTGGGTCATTGCAGTTTTGAATTCACTGCATTTCTCCCCGGAGAATTAAATCTTTTCGTCTTTAGTCCAGCGCGACCCTGATGAACTTTTCTCCCGCTCTTTAAAATTCCGTCGCTTGGGAACTGCGCCCTGCTCGACACCGCATTTGCATCGTCCGTCCCGGAGGAGAGATTCATCTCCCTCCACCCGCTCGCAATCTTCCCCTGCATCTCCCCAATCTCCTCCCGATTATGCCGTCCGCCTTGCGACACCCGGGGCGTCACAGGGATGCGCGCTGTCACGGCCCGTTACCTTTAAAAGAAGGGCCTATACCCTCCCTCCACGGCGACGAGAGTGGCGTGCAGATGCATGTCTTTCGACCTGTTCACGTACTCGCAGCGGTACACATGCCGACACCCGACGGCGCGATAAGCATCGAGGGAATCCCTGGCCGTCGCAGCGCGACACTCCGGCCGTCGTCCCATCTAAACCATCTAAACGGGACTGGACCCCGCCCTCTTCTCCTCTCCGCTTGTCCCGGGAATTATCCAGCCCCTACGTAGCGCCCCACTCTTGCTTCCTCTTTGTCCACCCCCTCCTTCTTCTTGTTGTTATGTTGGGAGTAAGGGGGACGACCATCATCTGGGAAGCGTCTCGTGTTTTTTTTCTGCAAATTACCGATATCCAAAACGCAAAATTTTTTAAAGCGTACTGTTGGCAGCCAATGTTCTATTAATTTGATCTACGATTTTAAACTAGTTAATTGAGGTACCAGAAAACACTCCAAGAGTGTTCATCTCTTTTTAGTTGAAGATAATGAAGATCCGTGGTCAAGCTCCGAGATAATTTGTCAGTAAAATTACATGGTGGAGTGAAGGTAGGTTTGAAGGTGGAGGTGGTTGAAATCCGGTTTGGAAATGTTAAATGTTGGAATTGGACTACTCTCAACATTCTCTCTTCGAATACCACTGAAATGGGATCTGATACTACATTGATTGATATTTCATTGCCGGGAATTGAAGGATAGATAATCGGGTGTTAACTGGTGCACTTGTCTTCCCTTCCCACTTCCCCCATTCTTTTCTCCTATGTTTAATACTGCTGCCGTCGACCTGATCATTCTCGCCTAACTTTTACCACGACAGTTACTCGGGGGTCGGGGAAAATTTTAATAAAGTCATGGAAAACTTAAAAAAAATTATAAAGTGGTGCAAACATGTTTTGAGTTTGCTCATTTTATCTTTAGTCATCGTGGTCGAATCCGGCCACGGGTCGGTTCGGGGTACCCGGTAGTGATGCTCTCCTACTTTTAGTAGGGCGACTGCCAGTATGCTCCGTGGAGTAAGCCTCGCACCATCAGCCCGAAAAACTTGTCTCAGACTCATTGTCAGTCCGTTTGAGAGCTGAAGAAAGAACATCACTGTGCGCTATAGGTGTACCGTAATTACAAGATGCCAGGAGCGAATATCGCAAAGGAAGAAACTCATTCTTCAATTTTCCTCCCGACCAAAGATCGCTCTCAGTATAATATTTAATTATCGTTTTCCTTTTCTATCAGAAGAATGCCCACGGAATTAATATCCCGCAATGTAGTTAGATTCCTATGGAATTCAACCAATGAAATTCTTTCTAGCGTTTGTAAGCCGACGACATCTTTCCCATCCACTTGACTTGCGGCAGCTCTCATGGAAACGAGTAAATGAATATCTCTAAATTTTATTTCTACTTGAAATGTCATTTTTTCTGAAGTTTCTATACGTCACGCATATAATGTTAGGTGCCGTTAAGCTATGATTGCGATTTTGTTTTAGCATATTATGTTTGATCGTTTTTAAAGTGAAACTCAGCTTTTATTGACTCTTGATAGAGTTGAATTTAGTAATTCACTGAATTTTGTTGTGTCACTTAAAACTTTTATCCCTATTCTTAACATTTTTCCGGTGATGAAATATAATTTGATCATAGTGATGAATTTATCTCGTTTTTTGTCTCCCTCTTGCACTCTCATGAAGTAGCCATGATAATTTGTTCTGAATGAATTCACACCAAAATGCATAAAAAAGGATTAGTAATAATATGCTAGTCTAAACTTTAATTTTTTTAAAGATAAAAATAGAAAGGCAAGTATGCAATATATTAGTTAGTTGGGTTAGCTTAAAGTCCTTATACCAACATGCAACTACCTATGCTATCAATTGATACACTCGTATTGGATATATTTACCGCTATTCATATCCCTAGTTGTACGAGGAAAGAAGAACATTATGAATCTGTCAGTTCGGCATTTTTCTAATTTTGTGACTATGGTCCACGCTACTATAGTAAGTTGGGGTTTGCAAAATATTTTTAACGTCATCAATGAAAATATTATCTTGGAATTTATTTAAGAGTTTGTCTAAATTTCAACCTGCGATCTGACATTTCCTGCATCCTTCATGCATGACATGATCCTGCATCATTTCCATTCCCCAACCCGTACCCTCTAGACGCATCCACCGCCCTTCTTACTTGGCCGGACGTCACCTCTCTCGTCCTTCTCACGCATGACAGATGCCTTCCTCGGTGACGACCGCTGCATTGGCATTGCTAATTGCCCGGCGTCACGCCCGTCATGCAAGTGGCGACCCAAGGTGGACCATCGCGCTAGCCGCTTCCGTCCGTCCCAGGAGCGCGTTCGGCAGTTGCGGAAGTCGACGATCTCTTTTCGTGAGCTCGGCTTTCAGCATGAGTAATCATTCATCTGCAATAGGAGTCCTACGCTTGTTTACGTGGGACTTTGGTCAGATTGCATAGTGATGCGTCTCATTTTAACGGTGTATTATCTGTTACTTGAAGAATCAACATTATCGTCTTAGATCAGTGTTGATTTTATTCTTTGATCTCTCAATTTCCATTTAATTTTTAGAGACTTCCATTTCAGCAGGTAACCAGTAACTTATGCCTACTTGGTGAAACAACGAAATGAAGTCCAATGAAATCAAGAAGGAATCAGTGAGGGAATGAATCTAAATATTCAGTCTAAGGAACGAATCCTATTGACACTGCTGGAAAGGTGGGAGAGATTCTGGGAAAGTTGAGGGGAATAAGATATCGAATGTTCTGTCGTCTCCTATGTCGGAATATGGAGGTAGTTAATGAGAATAGCTGTAAGTTCTATTATAGCCTAAGTTATCAAGAAAGAGAACCATCCTTCCCACCCCGAATATTATTATCACCGTCCAGAGCTCTGGGTTTGTGATGAAAGCTGCAACCTTACTGTTTGTTTTCATTTCGATTTGGCTGATGCTTGAACAAGGTCTTGGCAGTACCTATGTTGTGCGCAATTTAAAAACTAATAAATATAACGAGAATGTTATGCCTTATGTAATGCTTGAGTGAAGTAAACTGAATCCATCATATTTTTCTTTGGACCTATGGTTACTATATTAATCTCCTGTAATGATCTAAGTGTTTGTTCTTGATCAAATCGGTTGATTGAAATGACTCCGAATTTAAACCTGACCTCCTTGATTGAAAAGTAGTCATCCTCTTTTACGACCCCGAATCGCATCAGGGAGTTGTGTTTGAAACCGTCGGGATTTGTTCGAATTGGTAACCAACGAGTCACGTGGTATAAATACAGATGGTTCGAAACTGTGTTGTGTTAAAACCGCTGATTACAAACTCATTCATTGTTTACACTTGTATTTTATCACACTTGGGGACTCTATAGGTAGTCGAGACTGATGAGAAAATTGTAAGGGAAAACAATTAATGATATAGTATTAATGATATAGTAATGAGTGATTCATACATACTATATTTGCAAACCATTCGTTTTTGTACCACGTAACTCCTTGGTTACCTATTCGAGATAATTCCGACGGATTCAAACACACACCCCTGGAGGCGAATTAAGGGTGTTTGACGTTGATTCTCCCCTGAGTGGTTCCCCATTATACCTATAAAGTATATGTTCCCTTACGGTTGATAAATTTTTATGATAAGCAACCGTTAATCAAAAATCAAGTCATTAATATTGTTTATGCTGGCTCAGGATTCTACTTCGTCCTATACATTTCACGCTGCCATCAAGCTCATCTTATCGCTTCTCTTAGTTCCTTGTCCATCCACCTTTCTTGCTCTATTTTTGCCCCAGAATCAAATGCAGCGTGAAGGAAAAAAAAGAACCTTGTATTTATCTCAGCCCGTATCTATCACTCGCTATGCCGAGCAGCCGTGCCTACTCACGGTGTGATTGCTAACTTATTCCAGTCAAGCGCACGCACTGTCGCGCCTTGACGTTCTCTCTGTACCTCTTTTTTTCAATACGCTCTGGTAGCTCCGAGTGCGCCGCTCGCTTTCCGCGGGATGGGTTATGGCGCGGATGAATCGAGAATTACGCAACGACTCCTGTTCGAATTCGTTTCTTGGACGTCGAATGCGCGTATGCTGAAGCAAGCGTCTGCAAGCGTGCTTCGCTTGCTTTGGCTGCCTCCTCTTGATGGTCTTTGATCGCAGTGGCCGCGTTCGAACATAAGTGATCCGGAGAGCATAACACGTCACTCCCAGCACCCCCGCGCGCTCGCATACCAAGACGGTTGTCAATTTCTATAAGCGTCTGATATTACAGTTGAAATAATTTGCATCATTTACATTGACACAGAACAGTGGTCTGGTTTGATGACCCTGCTTCTTTCGCAATATACTTTTAATCGTTTCGTTTTTTTATCCTACGGATGCATAAATTCTATTAGCTTTTGCTTACAGGTTAACTGTTGGCTTTCCAGAATAGGGCTATCAGATTGTGAAATAATTTGGAATTCGAGCGCTTATATGCCTCACGCAGTAAATCCGATGTTTGATCGTAGACGATAGGGCTCAGCTTTTGCGGAACCTAGGTATTGAACACTGCATATGTTTTGAAGTCCGCGGTGTGTATGAGATTTTATCTGAATAAGCGTGAAACTACTATCAATCATAGCCTTGAATATCTAGTAATAAAATATTGGTGAATGATACATTCATGTAGAGTAACATCTCATTCTAACATATTCAACTATCCACGTTCACCCTTCCTTGTTTTTACCGTTTTCAGGATTTATTCACTTCTCTGTCGGTTACGTCAGTGTGTCATACATTTTGATCGCTTATAAATCATTTAACTAAGCAATATACTTCGTTTTCTTCATCCTCTTCGTTGCTATTTTTCAGGAATAATTTTTATCAATCCGAGCTACGTCCCGCCATTATTTGTATATTCCCTTTTGCATATTTCAGTTTCCTCTTTCAGTTCTATTCATTCCCAACGCTGTTTACATTTATAATTTCGAAGTAGTTGACCTATTGGCTGAAAACTACTTCACGATCTGTGAATATCAGTAAATTATAGATTTTTTGTTGAATTACTCGTGGTGCTGTTGAGGATATTTTTAATTCAGTTTACGCACTGTGGTTAGGTCTTCATTGCATTGGAGTTAGACGAAATGGGGCCAGGTCTGACTCTTCATCTGATCCATCGATTACTTCGTGACAATGATTACAGATTGAGAGTCTAAATGATGCGATCCTGTAACCCCTTGTTCAACCACTGTTTCGCTCCATTATCTCAGATCGACCGCCCTTCAGTGGGGAACTGCACATCTCTTTCCGATAACAATGCGTTAACAGGAATAGAGGTGATATTGTGGGTTAACCTGTTGGTTTTGTCAAGCGAGAAATGGCTATTTCCCCTTCGGCATCAGCACTGTGTGTTTACCGTTTTTCATCCGTTTCGACGTCCGAAGGAGGCGTGAAAGCCATGCACCATCTGCCGCTCTCACTTGCGCCGCCCTTCCTACCCGAAGACTTTTCGGCTTGCCTCTCCTCCTCCTCCTTCTATTCTTACCCATTTCACCCAGAGAAACACCCCGCAGCGTGCCGTCTTTGTCACTTGAATAGATCTTCTTGGGGGTCAAAGCAGGTAAAGAAATGCCCCTACCATCCCTCATTGGCCGGTGGCCCTGGCATCTCATTTGACTCTTTTTCTCTAAAAGCTTGGAGTTCCTGGAATACAGAAAATCTACTAGGAGATGCCCAGAGAGGAAGCCTAGTTTTAGGCGATTGCGTCTTTTAAGAATGCGCAAAATTCATTTGTAGTCCAATAAACTTTGAATGGTTGTTTTATTATCATCATCATCGGTCAATAAATCCTAGGATTGGTTTGTCGCAGCCCTCCACTCGATTCTTTTATCGGCTGTTTTATTATATATTATTATTTTATAGTCATTTATAATCCAATAAACTTTGAATGGTTGTTTAGAAAATCTAACGTTACTTCATCTCATGAAACTATTGGAGATAACTATTTAAAATTTTTCCATTGGTACTTATGTGATATTTTAGCATTGTCGTGTTTGTTTCCAAGATTCTCAAGCCGGAATGTGTATGTAATAGAGTTGAGAAGCTTTGGTGACGTGACGAATTCCCGCAAGCATGAGTCACCTAATTTGTGGTCCTTGCTCTTTGCAGTAGATAAGAATTTAAACATTGTACCAATGTCCTTTCCACAATTTAACGTATTAAAATCAGCCTTTTGTTTTCAAATTCCTCATACGGGATATGGTCTCAGGAATCTCAGGTTTCATTCTTCCTTCTCTGGTAATTTGAAAATAAAACTATGCAGAGTCGCATGCATAACCCTCCAGGCTGGCCCTGCCCCGCTGTCCACACCGCCCCTGGTCACGCTGCCTTCCGCCCACGCCCATTTCTCCCATCGCGTCCGATGAGGTTTCCCTGTCTCGACTCATCCTCAGCCCAGCCAGGAATGCTCTTCCCAGGGAGGGCCCGGAGGGAGTGGGGTGGCGGAAGGGAGGTTTCTGGAGGGGCTCCCCTTCCCTCCACCCAAGACATACCTTCCTCCTTCCCAAGACCGTTTTACGGGGAAAAAAGAGGATGAGGATTGAAGAAGTCAAGCTCGTTGGGACATTTTTTTTCTTCGTCCCTTCCCCACGGTAGGGCTCCGAGAGAGGCACCCTGCCCTTCCCTTTTGGAAGAGTCTCAAGGGTAGGGAACGTGGTGGGGTGAGGGATTCCATTTTCTTCCTACCTCACATTACTATTTCGACTGCGGATAATAAATCCCGAAGGGCCCTGACAGCAGCCTCCTCCACCTCCTCTTGTCCTTTCACTGCAGACTTTTTGCCCTCCCCTTGTAGTGCGTGAGTCGAGGGTATTTCCATGGTTCTGGCGAGGACCGGCGTGGTCGGACAGGTGGAAGGAAGGCGTCTCTCGATGGATGGCCGGTCCTTCGTGGCAGGTTGGGAGTTCGGCGGGGGTGGTCGGAAGGTCTCCTCCGGCCAGGAAAGGTTGGACCGCCCCTTCGTTGATGCTTATCGTCCGGATTAGTCGCCGTAGTTCAACGACTCTTCACTCTGTGCAGCGGCATATTTTGAGCTTCACGAATTATGGGTTGGAGTTTCTTTTTTGTTTCTCTGCTTCCGTGCTGCATTGCAGAGGACCATTCAGTTCTATTGCTTCGACCGGAATGGGCTGACAAATTCGGCAGGTGGATGTGAGGATGTCGTGGAACAAAAAAAACACACTACGCGTGATGGCAAGTTTCAGCATAATCACTCATGACATTTAAAGGGCTTGATTTCCCACAGTCACTCGCTTATTGTGGTAGTTTGGCTTCTATGATAGTGTTATAATTCATCTGGTTTTTCTGGACGTAAACATCTACATCTAAGTAATGCCCTGCGAGCCACCGCGATGGTGTGTAGCAAGGGGTTATATATCTTTTCGGGCATGGATGTTGTGTTTGTCTTAGGATTAAGCTTAGGAGTAAGTTATGTTAGACAACATGATATAGCCTTAGCGGTCAGAGCACTTATATATTTATTTATTTATCATTGACCCGAAAACAACACAGAAGGTCTTTACATCGGGCTTGTTAACTATTAGCAATTAAACAAGCACAGACATCCATGCCGTACTAAGTGAAAACCCTCCCTGGGCGGGATTCGAACCCGCGACCCTGGGATTGACAGCCGAGGGATTTACCCTGCTGCCACTGGGGCCGGCAAATTTCACATTTAATTCAACCTTCAATTTTTCCGTGATGATTATATATTATCGATCCTGCCGATGTACTTGTGTTACTTGTGGATAGTGCATGCTTGGTGATCTTCAGTCTCCTCGCGGTGGCTTGCAGGGTATCATCTACATCTATATAAAACCTTGCAAGCCACCATAAAGGAGTGTGGCAGGGGGTGAACTCTCACCAAACATGCACTATATATCATGCATTAAAAAGGATTAGTATTTATACACTGTTCTAAACTTCACTATTTAAAGAAAGGTAAAAATAGCAAAGCAAACATGCAAAAACATGCTGTTAGTTGGGTTAGCTTCAAGTCCTTATACCAACATGCAGATACCTATGTTATCCATTGCTACACTCGTATTGGATATATTTACCGTTATTCGTATCTCTTATTGTGCGAGGGAAAAAGGACATTTTGAATCGGTCAGTTCGGCAATCAATTTCTCTAACTTTATGATTATGGTCCAGTCTGCCATAGTAAGTTGGGGTTCGTAAAATATTTTTAACATCATCACTGAAAATATTGCCTTGGAATTTGTGGAAGAGATTAAGTCTAAATTTCAACCTGCGATCTGACAATGATTCCCATTTCAATTCATTTAATAGACTGGTTACGCTAATATAATTATCGTATCGTCCCTTTACAAATCTTGCCGATCTTCGCTGCACACGTTCAAGTTCATTATTTAGACCGATTTCGTAGGGATCCCAGACACTGGAAGCATATTCCAAATGAGGTCTAACAAGGGTATCGTGTAGATGTAGATGTACTTGCGTTTGTATTTTCATGTGAAACTAAGAGCGAGAATAGACAGTGAGGGTCAGTATAGGTACTATCGTTTCCGTGCACAAAATATATCCGCTAATATTTGGCCTTCCGAGCCGGAATTAAACAAAAAAAATCAAAGGTTGGCTCCATTGTGATAAGAAAAAGTCGTCGTCATCACTAATCATCGATTTTAATATTGGTCTGACAAAGTCTCCGCTCGATTTTTTCTGCTACTCTCGATATTTTTTTTTTCAAATTGTCATAGTTCTACCAAAATGCAACCACCAATTCTCCCTGAGAATGATAGGTACTGTATGTATGTTGGTATAAATGGAGCAGGATTGGCACGTTATGGTCATTTTCTAAGCGTACTACTTGCCACTGTTTCGTAAGTGAGTGGTATGTGGTGAGCATGGACATGTTTAAATAGTTACGTTACCCGAATTTTAGCATACGATGAAGGTAAAAAGTGAAATAGTGTTGGCGACGCAATATTATTATTCCAAATATCCCGACAGAAAGTGCGTACTTTTTCCCTGGAAAAGAGTCACTTCCCTTAATTTTCGTAGAACTGTTAGTTTATCACTCAACAAGATTGGTATAACTTTCCATAATCTTTTACTTTATTATGGGACGTGTTTACTAAATGCCAACAAATTTTAATTAACTAATGTGACCCGGCTTCGGGATGTGTTTGGAACGCCTTGTTGCTTTTTTCGACTAAAGTAGTTTTCCTTTTTGGAAATATTCTCCGGAAGATGTTGCGGTCATCTGACTGTCGTATTTCGCTAGTCTGCCGTGTAAATTCCTTTTCCTTATGACCGGTTTTGCTAAAAGGGTTTATGTCTGCTGTAGATTCGGGTGATTTCAAGGAATTGGACATTAAACCTGTCATCCCTTTTCCTGGAGCCATATGAATCTGTTCTTCGGATTCACGGATTTCCATTTAAATGGTAATGTTACGAACGAGTAAACCAGGGATTTTAGGAGTATATGTTGCTTGTCGTCTGTTATAGGCAATTGCGGTAGGCGTCACACATCGCGGAAAAATATTAACCGGCAAATGAACTCACACAGAACTTCAGTGAAGGGAAACGGAAGATCATAATCAGTTTAATAATACCGACTAATTTTTTTAAATATTTGGCTTGAGTACTCCAGAAGAAACTTCCATTGATAGAAAGAAATTGTCTTTGATTGCCAACTAGCTTTGATATTTGTTTTATAATTTCAGTTGAACTGTCATAAAATTAACCGGCATTTGCATGCATCATTGCCGTTTTCTTGTTTGACATTCGTATACAGATATTTTTATAGCATGCCAAATGTTGGTAAAAACTGACTCTTTGTGTCAAGCTCATTTTTTACACGTGACCTGGGTTTCCACAATCTCGTTTTTATATGCCAAATAGTGGTGGATTATAAAAACGAGGCAGGGGACGCACAAAGATATTGTCATTTAGTCGAATATAAACATTGAAGTGGTCACGTTTTTCATGTTCGCTATGAGAATCAGTGTTTCTGTATTATTTGTCTTCATTCTGGACGTAACGTTTGTGGAAAAAAAACATAATTTTAGAGGCCTGAATGGAGCAAAATTGGAAATTTGAGCTGCTCGTTTATTTTTATCCCTCATTCCGCGATAATGTGAATTTCAGTGATTCACAATCGGATAGATAATACTAGAAACAGAATATTTTCCATTTAGTCCAGTAGCGTAAATTTATGAGCATCAGGACGGGGTGTGGAGGAGGAAATGTTTTTGCCCAAAGGCTTCTGTGCATTCTTCCTTTTGCCGGAGTAATCTGAGCTTTTTAGAGGAAAATCTCCGCGGTGATCGCAGATAGTGTCACGCAGTCGGCCTCCGCGCGAGGGTACGTGTGCGCTTCTGACTTCCATACGAGCCTCCGCGGCCTATTTCTGTTTTTCCGTCACTTCTGTACATGGGTAAGCGGGTCTTGCCATGGGCGGTGCCAGCAGCACCTTAAGAAAACATACCGCGGAAGGGACTTGACTATCGTGGTTGTGTCGTTTACAGCATCTGAATATTATCTCAGGGCGTTAGTTGGTCCCGTTACGTATTATTTGCAGCAATGAGAGTCGAAGAAAGTTGACTTGATGTGTGGTCGTTCCCCGTTAAAATTTTCGGGATGTGGATGATTTTCACGGTGATAATTAAGTAGTCCGTGTTGTGTTCTTACTCCTTGCTTCTCATATAGTTCTGTATAATTGCTCTGGATAATTCTCATCCTACCGTGTTTGCGATGGAATGTGTCTAGAATTTTTCGTAATTCTTTTTTTCTGTTGATAGAATTTTACTCGGGTAGAATATAGGTGTTCTTTATTTTGTTTTGCGTTGCTCTTAGCGTCATGTCATAACGGGTCCATACAGTGGTAATACTTATTAATACTCTTAATTACCAAGTGACCATTTAAGCGCCTGGAATACCAATCGGACTTGACCATTTCAAAGGATTTTCCTGTTCTGAAGAACATCATGGTATTTAACCTGCGTCCCTTCTGTGCGTAAATGTATTCATCTCATAGGTACTATTTTCGTATACTTCGATGATGATTTGTAATGTGTTGCATTTCAGTCTTATCTTTAGATTTCATGCATGAATTCTTGGTGAATTGATTGGTCAGTGGAGGAGTCCTTCGAAATATTTTGTTACGCTTTATTAAGTAGTCTTTTGATTTATACAGGTCGTTTTTGCGTGCTCTACACTTAGTTCTTTCGGAAATTCTTTCGGTGAGGAACTAGCGGTGGATGCTGTTCACGTTGTGTTGGGCACCCCTTGCTGTTTCTCCGAGATGTTTATCCCGAGAGATCGTTGATGAGGAATAATTGATTTGATTGATCGAAACGGGATCAGCCCCTGCGTTGCGGTTGGTTGACGCCAGTCATTGCTTCCGTGAATCAATTGGCTGCGAAGTTGAAGGCGTAAGGGTGCCTGTCCTTCGAGGCATCGCTCATTTCTCCTGCGGCGAACAATGGCCCCGTCTTCAGCTCCTTTTGCCCGCATGAAACAAGAAAGTGCCCGCGGGGCGGAGGGTGACTAAGAGTTTCAGCGGGCCGCTATATTTAGTGCTCGGTAGGCATATTTTTACGAGGTACCGGACCTTTCTTTGTTTCCTTCAAAGATCCCCATTCCTTAGCACTTGAGTTTTTAATGACGTTTCTTGCGTGGCAAATTGCACTCGATTTTCCGATAATGGAAAAAGAAGAGTTAGAGCTTTTCTCATGGCTCGAAGATGGTTTTATATTTCTTGTGCATGGTCGCTTTTCGGCGTTCCGAAAATTTCAAAGGAAATGAAATTAGCGTAGTATGTCTACATCTATACAATACCCTGCAAGCCACCGCGAGGGTGTGTGGCAGGGGTATGTAGATTATTTATGATGGGCATGTAGAAGAATGGAGAATGAAGCTGAATTTGGCGGAGTGGTATGAAAAAGTGTTGGCTTGGGTTGGAGAATGTTGATTTATTGGGAAAATTTGGGAATACCTTGAAGAAGGAGAGCTAAAAGAAAGTCCATCCTAGGAATGTTTGTTAGTAGAAGATGACGAAGCAGAGGAAGATGCAAATATGCGGCATAAAGAGGTTAACGAAGAGTGAAAGAAGATAAAAAGTATAAGGGAAAATAAATAAGGTATAAAGAGATGCTTAAAAATCAAGCGTAGTGAGATATTTTTTTAAGGAATGCCTTCCGATTTTCAGTGGAATGCCAGAGATGATTTGGGCGTTCTTTCCGAAGGAGGAGCCTGACTTTAGTGCAGCACCATGGTGTCCCTTCCCTCGACGGGAAAATTTCTATTTCATTATCTCCAAAAATTACGGCCACGGGTAGAGCTGGATTTTTTTCCTATTTGCATCGGAACTGTAATCATCCCACTGGAAATATAAATGCGCTCCTTGTTTAATATGTTGATTACTACATCGCGGTACGGCTTCACGTCGCGCATATCCAATTGCCCATCCGCGAAAGGGAGATGGAAACAACAGCGTTAAGGGAAAATACATAATGGGAATGAATGACTGTCGTGTTAACGGGAAAAAATCGCCGCTCCGCCGAGGATAACTTATCGCTTATTTCTGCCTTCGGAATTTTAATGTGACGGCAGTTTGCAGGCGTGGCAGGCGAAGGCTTGATTTGGGTATGGTGGGGGACAGCCGCCTGGAGAGTATCGCTTGTATAGCCGATTGTAAATGGGAAGCCTGGAGTCAAGACGTACTCTTTTATTCTCGGTGGTGATTTGGGTGTTATTAGTTCCGGGGAATCTGCGAATCGCCAAATCATGAGCCGAATTCGTCATTCTCAGAGTGGTAGGCATTAGGAAGCAACCTCATTGAATTCATTCTTCGGCCGTTGAAATCTGCAGGTGAGTTTATTGTCGGCCCAAGTTTGATGCGAGAGGTGCGGAAATTTGGAGTCGGTTGACTTTTTGATGATTAGAATGATCGTCGTAATGTAACGTTTGTGAATAGAAGAAATGTATAAGAATACATGAGTTAGCAATACTCCACATACACGTAGGAGTATACGAGTTTACGTAGTATACGGAGGACATATGGGTTTAATCTTGGGCCTCTGGTCGTCATAATGAACTGCAATATTCTTTTTCTCCTGTCAAGTGACTTCAATGTACGGAAAATAAGTAAAAATTAAATGCTTGGTATTAGGTAATGATAGGTAACTTACCAAGCATATTAAAAATAATATGCTTGTTAAGTTACCCATGCATAATGATCGATTTCCCACGTAGTTTATATAAGGAATTTATGGACTTATACTTAGTAATATACTCATTAAAAATTAATATATTCATTAATTATCTTTGAAAGTTACTCAATTGCTGTTACAATCAACTGGAATTTTCCAGCTGAAAGATCAAAAACATAATTAAACTTTATAATTTTTAAGGAATTTTTACTTTCCATTTGATTTTACCGTGTCCCCTTGCCGTTACTTTGTTGTTCTAGTATTTCATGGCGGTCTCCATGATTTGAGAGGCTGCCAATGTATCGCTCATATATTGCCGATGATATACCCAAATAATCGATATCTGATTCAAAATGATGTCAATGCATGACCGCTGTCAGTGTGCAGTCACTTGACTAAATTCTATTTGGTTAGATGGCTATCATTTTTGAGGTTGGAATTTGTTTAATTTGGCACCCGACCAGTTAATATCGGGGAGCCAGTAATGGGTTCTCGTTTTCGCGTCGGGTGTATCGCCTGTAATCCAAGTGGCAAAGACGAAGTGACGAGAGTGCTCATTCAGCTTAGACGTCCTTCATGTGGGAGGACGACTGCATGGATAATGGGCACATCTGGATGGCGGAACTCGATAAGACGGAAAAAATCGGAGATACCTACTGAACCCATCCTTCGTTCTCTCTCCCTTGACTCCAGTCTTCCCTCCGCAGATGAGATGATCGATTGGCTCTGATAATTCCATTCGTATGTAGCAGGCGATGTCGTTGGTCCTGGGGGTGGGGCGTGGGGGAGGAGGTGGTTGGAGAAAAGGAGGGGGGCGAGGCAGAAGGGGGCAGTGTCGCGGACCTCTCCCTCCCGGGGGACGGTCTCTGAATTCTTAACCTTGGGAGCCGGAGAACGGATTCCCGCAATCGCTTTTGCTGCTCGCAACTTTTCCTCTTCTTCTTCTTATTTCGCCTTGCGGTTCGTCGTTGTTTTATAGATTTGGCAACTGCGAATAAAACGAGTCTGTGGTCCTCCTCCTCGAGTGGTCCCGAGCCTCTTTTGGGAGGAGTTCGTGGAATTCCTCTCCGTTGGTCGATGTATTTGGGGAGTTGACGGCCGTTCAGTGCACCGTGGACGTATGTGTAATAATGACTCAGTCTTTAAGGTGTTAATTTTTTTTCTCGTCGGGTCGTGATACCGTTGGCGTTTCTCTCCGTGATTACCTCCTTGCTCATGCTGGAGAAATGGAACTAACGACACTGATGCTCGCTATTACTCGTTTTAACAATTTCAGTTGCGTACTTGATGACCGTGTACAATTTTTTTAAATGAGACTACGCTCTGAAGCTGATTTTCCATTTGCTCCGATATCCGCAAGCACATGCGCGAAGATTTTCATTCTCCGCAGCACACACGATTGCTTGTTTTGGAAACTTCTCTGAGTGGCGCGCGCTTCGTCCAGAGTTAACAGTTATGGGACGTTAACCGCAGTTAATTACTCACAGGATATCCCACGGCGCTTTGTATGAGATTGATATTTTATGATTTTGTCCAGAATCTCTTCATCCTGAGTAAATTACCCACCTTGCTATCGCCAAACCGCGATCTATATCCTCTCCCTTGTGTGTCCTTAAGATTCATCTCCTTGCGGTAGATTAAGCGGAAATGACTTAGTATGCCATCATTCATCCACACCCCTCCCGGTTCCGCGGTTTGTGTTCTGGAGGATAAATTTTTCTGCGATGGTATTCCGTGTAATTGTTTGTACCCTGCTTCATTGGTTAGCGTCGTGCTTCATTAGCGTTCACACCCTCTAAGCATGAGCGCATAGTGACTTCCCTCGGTACGCTCAGCCTTGCCTGACTATTGAAGATCCCCACAGGAAGTGCCGATTCCATCCCTCCAAACATGTGTTCCACAAACCTTTTACTGCTCCGTGCTCATGTCGACCCCCTCCGCTCCGACGGGATATATTATGCTCATCCTTTCTCTTCCCTTCGCAAAGGAAGCGAAAAAAATAGAATTCCTGGTACGTGGATGGGGTCCTTTTTCCTCACTCGCCATGCGGCTTTGGATGGCTCAGAGGCAAAAACTCCCTTTCGCTCGCTTGCTCTGTCTTTCGCCCGACCAGGGCGGGTCTGACTGGGAGACAGCGCCTCGTCCTTAAACGAATACGCCACGACGTTAACGTAGACCAGGTTACATCCACTTTCTCTGATACTGTAAATTTGCATACCTACCTATTTTGCGACCTTTCATCTCAATTAGAAATTAATGCGGGCATCTTTTCCATACAGGATAGTGTGGACACCGTCATACTCCGGAATTCCTCTCATGGTGGCATGGTTTTGGTAATGAGTAATATGAACTTTCCTCTTGAAAATTTCGTGGTAGCTATAGATGAAATATAGTTACTATATGGCAGTGCCTCCTTATTGTGCTGTTTATCAACGGTGTGGTGTTTTATTTCAGAAATATTCCTGTTGTTTTATCATTTTTAAGAAGATGATAATAGTAGTGTTCTTCACGTATGCGTTTGGTGCTTCTGGTTGGACCTAAATAATATTCAGATAGCCATTGCTATTTGAAGTTTCTTTGAATGGCAGCGGACGGTTTGCTAATGTTTGCCTACTATTTTGTGAAAAGGGTGGATATTTTCGTTTTATCTTCAAATATGTAATTTCTAACAAATCTTTCCGTGAGGCCTACAGGGGCTTTTGTTACGAGGCATTCTTCATTTAATAGTTTAAGCTGAAAATATAGCTGCACATCATTACATGTCAGCAATCCTAGGATCGGTTTGACGCAGCTCACCACCTAACGGTTAATCTCTTCGTCTTTATGTAATTCGTCTCTTTCATATACTTCAATGCTTGCTCCCTGTATCGCATGCGAGGTCTTGCTTTTTCATTCTTTGCATTCACTTTTCTCCCTACCATTGATATCATTTGGCCATCATGTCTTTTGATATGGCCAATTAAGTTTCTTTGTTTTTTTAATCTTTCATCAGGCATCTCTTTTCTCCAACTCTTTGAAGGACTTCTTCGTTTACTACTCGGTCTATCAATGTATCCTTACCTATAGCACCTAATTTCGAATGCTTCCAACCTTGACTTCTCTTCTGCCATTGTCGTCCATGCCTCGCTGCCATCGATTTGTTAATGAAAAATAACAATTTTTATATATCTTATCGACTTGTTGGATTTTTGAGACGTTTATAGTTTTTTTCGGTAGTGCTTGTGTTCCTCTTTGTACAACTCATTTTCATAATCTTTAATATGTTACTCACATCGATGGATACAAATAATTATCGTAGTAGCTTGCGATTTCTACAATCATTGCGAGAGTCGGTCCAACTGCAGAAATTCAAAATGAAAAGTTTCACTCTGGTGAACCCTTCCTAATTCAATCCACCCTTAGAGTCGCTCTCCCCAATTAAAATACCGCCGAACTGTGCGTCGAACGTGTTATGTAGTTGGACGCCTCCCTCCATCCGCTTTCAACCGGAAACAAATAAATAGCGCGAGTTTGACGCCGCTTCTCGACACCTCCAAGCGACCCGTTCCGACCTCTGTGGATCCGCAAACCCGTGACCCTCTCGGCCTCAAAGCCGTCGCGGAGGGCGGCGATAAAAATGCCACTTAATAGACGTCGCTGTTTGTTTCCCCGAGCGGCCCACGTCAATCTGGGTGGTGGGCGAGGCCATATTTGCAACGTCACCTTGGCGATTTCCGATGTCGGAAAATAAATAACAAGAGGGTTAGGGTCACCGTTGCATTATTTTTTTTTCGTTTGCGTTTGCTTATGAGGCGCAACTTGCGGTTCGCGGACGGCAGTAATTGATTCGGTCCTATGCCCTCATAGATTCGAACCCGAGCGTAACTCGAAGCTAATACTTCAGGCTTAGCTAGTGATCGAGAGAGATCGCTTTTTGGGTTACTCGTAAAAAAATTCTGCTTTCCCTGGAAAGTTTTTTTAACATTTTAAAATTAATAGGAGCCTGGATGATTGAAGCTAATCGGGGTGTTTAAAGTTATCGCTATTTCCTATATCAATCCTCATATCGTGTATAAACTTGAATGCCAATCTATTGGTATTTCTTATTCCAGTTGTATCCTTTTGAGTAATTCACGAGAAGTGGAAAATTGATGTGATGATTTTTTTTAACAACGATTTCCAAGAGAAAAGGTTTTTTTTACAGAGACCCTGCTGCGTATGGAGAAATAGTTCTGCCCCTTGTGTCCCCCGTTCTAGTCCTAGAATGTATTCTATTTTAAATGTGAAGAGTGGAAATATTGATCGGGAATCTCATGGCGTGATTAGGTAGAAGACTAATAGTACCGTGTATGATACGACAAATATCTAAGTAAGGATAAATCGGTGTGAGTATCCGATGTTTGGGATTTCGTTTTGGGAGTTTCGTCTCCGTAGATTTCTGGGCGGGAGGAAATGATTTTTCATGTTCTCAATGAGAGCATTTAGGCTACAAACAGGTTTTGAAACGAAATGGTCGTTTTTTTTGGTAAAATTTGACGTGGCCTTAGCAGAATGCAGCTTTTGCGGATAACTAGTGTGGAATGCGAATAAATGTTTGCAGCGTTTATGTTGTAAAAAAAATGATGGCACCGACCCGACACGATTTAGAAATCCTTAACGAATTACATGAGCTACCGCTGACGGGTGAGTGGCCTGATAGGATGAAAGCAACGCGTCGCCGCACGCGAAGCGTCGTTGCAGTGTATCCCCTAACCTTTCTGTGCCATCACCTCTTTGCTCTGGTGCCCGGTCCGGCTGGGCCCGGGCCATTCGGGAGAGGCG
The DNA here is from genome assembly GCA_933228895.1 of Platycnemis pennipes. Classification (NCBI taxonomy): domain Eukaryota; kingdom Metazoa; phylum Arthropoda; class Insecta; order Odonata; family Platycnemididae; genus Platycnemis; species Platycnemis pennipes. The sequence continues at coordinate 61,311,794 of OW121854.1, forward strand.
GCGCGTGGACGAGGGACTCCGGATGCGTGCGCCGTGATCAAGGTTCCGCAACACGGAGGGCCGAGGAGGACGACGGAGGTTTTTTGCGGCGGCCGCACTTGTGCGGATATAAGCGGCCGTCTCTCGGTTCGTGTGCGAAGTTGAATTGGGGGAAAAGGCAATGTGACTATTAAAGGAAAAAAGAACTGCCCTCTGAGCTTAACCCGTTGGAGGATGAAATTTTTGCCCGAGTTTTTGGAAGCGTTCTCGTTTGAATGTTCTGTGTAGTCTTGCGCTCCTGAGAGCGTTTTCGCGAATTATGTCCTATTTCAATGCCGATCTATCGCGCTACTCAATTTGGCACAGTTGAAAACTATCATTAGATGTTCTTCTTTTGAAAATATTTCGTTCCTTCACTTTTTCCCTCATTATTTTCTCCTTCTGTGACTGCGCGCGTAAATGATGATGTCATGAGCCGTTATTTCATTTCTTGTCGGCATTATGGCGAATAATGGAATTCCTTCCGCTTTTGAGCATAGGTCTTGTGATTTAACGCTCATGCTTGCCAAAATTTTGACTCGGGCAATGAATTTTTGACCACAGGTTTAAATTTCCTCCCTGTAAGGGTAAGCTGACGACTTGTTAACCTTATGTTTTCAATTAGTTACTTTCTTTTTTTAACGGAGTCTCTGGTCTACAGTTTTCGTGTTAACACCATGCTGAATGTAAAATTTTACAACCCAGTTTTTAATTTTATGAGCTGCCTGAAATAGGTAGGTGTATGCTGTGTTATATCTCGATCCACTCTCACTCCCATTCGTGTATCCGGTTGTCATTTATAAATGTATTTCCCATGTAGTCGTTTTCCTTGTTCTCTCCAACTCTCGTTTCTAGAACGCTCTTGAGAAACGGTCAAATTATGAAATAATTAGTTTTTATATTTTGTCTGTAGAATCGAACCTCAGTATGAGGAAATTGGTAACTGATCTCTTGAGCTATTTTTTCAGAAGGCGGCAATCTGACGTAGGTAGGTGATTTATCCGCTATTTGTTTATATTTGGTGGGTAGGCTACCACTCATAAATTAGCCATGTTCCGTAAAATTTTCGTTGGCTTTTGATTTAGTAAACCGTTGAGCCCACGCGACTATTTCGCCGAGCGAAGATGGAGATGGTCTATTCATCCGCTTTGCCGCGCATTCCCCCTCAAGATATGCCGTCGTCTGCTGGACTGTGAGCGTTTTAAAAGCTTTCGTCTTCCTCCCCGCCGCTCTTTACTCCTTCTCGCCGTCTGTGTAGGCGGAAACGGCACCGGAAGCGGAGAAGAGTCGACCCCTTCGCGCGTTGGGGGCACATGGAGTAAAGGGGGGGGTGGTGGCGGAGGGGAAGGGTTCATAATGTCGCGGAGGGAGTTCTGATGGGGATGGGGGGAAATTGGTATGCGTGGGATGACTTGAAGGGGTGTCGTTCTGGAAGGGGAGGTGGTTGGAGCAGGGAGAACAAATGGAGGGGAGTTTATGGGGGACGGAGGTCTGCGGAGGGAGGGTTAGGTCCGCGGAAATACCCACCCCCCGGAGGAGCTAGCTCCGAACGAGATGGCGAAAAGAAGCGAGAGAGTGATAATTTTCTGGGGAAGCCTGATCGCATTAAGGAATGAATTGTTGGCGAAATTATATACGAGGTCCTTGCTTGATTAGCGCACACGGGGGCGTTTTATAAACGACCGGATTTAGGAGTTGCAAATGTTGGGGAGTAAATTCCTGTGAATTTTACGATAGGAATGGGGATCAGTTGGTCGGTACGTCATCGTGACATCGATATTTATAAACCCCCTCCAAGCAAGAAAGATGGTGCGGGCGTTCTTCTTCCTTGAGCAGCATATATTTTCCTATGGGATTAAATGCGAAGAAGCTTTCCTGCATAAATTTCTCCTGGACCATTAAAAAATTATATTTATGGATTACTGCTTAAGAATAGTAAATTAATTATAATAAGCTCTCCGGACGTAGTGAATATTCCACGTCCTAATTTTTACCGTCTATAAGTGGCATATTTGTCTCGCAGATTAAAACAGGTACATATGGCTGTAAAGTGAGACAAGTACTAGGTATTACAACTGCACAGGTTATCATAAGTTAGGTTGTAGAACTCTAAACTCCTGGAAGCAATGAAGGCTACATCGTTGAGGATGTGCGAAGATACAAGAAATTAGATTATAAAGTTTTGACGAAGGTGTCAAGTATGTTTTCCAACTTGGAGCTGAAGGGTACTCGGCGCTTCTTACCAAGGTTTCTTGCCATAAGCTTTCTTTTATTTATTGAATTCTCTTTCTTCATTGCAATTCTCAATCGTACTACTCCGTCCAAAGGGCTGCCCACATAACTCGAGCTTTTCCAGCCTTGCTAATCATACGCTACCTGTAAATTATTCCCTTATTGTTTTGGAAGCAACTTTTCTTTTTCTAAAGTTGGCCATTGGCATATTTGATAGGTGAAATCTGCGCGGTAAAAATATTATTTAGCTTAACGATTTTCGCTTTTGAAATAGCCCATTTCCCTCATTCCCGCACTCATTATAACTGGATCTCGTGTAATGTAATGCTGCATTTTGAGATGCACTCCTGCAAACAGGAAATCACTGCTAATATCTGGTTTAATGCTGTAATACAGAAATATCAATTAAAATATTTATGTTGGAAATAAATCATTGCTGGATTCATCATCGGGACTATTCGGAAGGGATGTGCATTAACTTTCGGGCACTTCGTCCTTCCCGGACTTTATGAAATTATCTTTGGCAGGAGATAAGATGGCGCCAGCCAGCTCGCGGCAAAAATCAGCAATGATGGCGCATGCTGTGGTTCATTTGCCTTCAGTAATTCATTATTTGAAACGTCAGTTAAACGTATGGAAGCTCATTATTGGGTTCCAAATAATTGTGTGAAATAGCAGGTGTCAGAAGGAATTGTAACGGACTTCATATTCTAACATGAATATCACACGCCATTAAGCCTAGTGTTTGCTTAACCCTGCCCTCAACAACCAGAATAGTGTTTGGGTTGTAAAAAGGGGATAACTTATTTATCTTACTTATAACTTCATTCACCTACTTTAGATATTCATCATAACTCTGTTCCCGCTTATGTTTGTTTTATGAGCGCTTGACTGTTACGCTCGTACAACAAGAACTTTAGATTTGATTTTTTCTTATATTTAAATTACGATGCTTACACATTATGTTATATTAAATTACTTGGTTTTTATTTAAATTATTTTTTGCATATAAATGTGATTATTCTTTGGGGAATCCTTAAGCACTTTCTCCAAAAATACTGACATAAATACCTCTATCTCTCTAAATACCTCTCATACCTCTTGAGCCCCTTAACTTTCAGTAGGCATTTGAAATTGTTGTCACCGTATGGGTACAGTGTCTATAATTTAAGCTTTGAGATCACAAACCTCAGAAATATCTTGCTTTAGACATCGTGCTTTTTCCTCAGATGCCTAATCCGCTTTCTATTAAGCGTGTTCGCTAGCTAGCTAAAAAATAAAATAGATGAAAGGTGCGTTTAGTAATCGATTAGAGGAGCTGGATGACCGTGGAAATTTCAAAACTCTGTCAAATGAGGACCCTTCTCGCTGTTCGTGGAGCGAGAAATATTAATAGACAGAACTCATCCAACCATGGAGTTTATTCTTATTCCATGATGTAATGCTGGTAATCCTTGTTTGCAGTTATCAACTTCCAATAATTTTTTAGTTTAATATTTAATAATTTGATAGATGCCTTCGGGTTGATTTAAAAAAATTCTTATAAAAAAACGGAGGTGAAGAAATAAAGCTGCCTACTTGATGAGAGCTGAAAGCAGAAAATATCGATTTAAATTCCCGTAAATCGATGACATTATATCTAGTTTTTTCACTCCTCATATTTTCTAGATAGTATTTTGTTACAGAATTATTGATCGAGTAAAGTTGCGTAATGTCTGATTGGATCACTGTGTAATTATGTTTTATCAGTTTTTTTTTAAAGTTAGTCTCTTTGGGTTCTTTTATTGCCATGCCGCTGATTTTTCTGGGTTTTTTAAGTGTGTATGCATTAGTTTTAGACTAGAAATGTGTTCTAAATTTCCGCAGTGCTGTGATACTCGGTGCATTTTAATGGCGGCTTTGGCGGCGGATTTTTCTTCCTCCCTCTTGCATACTTTAACTCACTAATAGTGTCATCACAAAGTCCACTTCACTCCTCGAAAATAAAATAGTTAAAAAATTTTCCACGCTGATTACTGCTCTTTTATAATTAAGAGGCGGTGGTAATATATTAGGTTTGGTTCCGTAGCCTTTCCTCTTCCTTTTCGTCCAAGATCAAACGAAACCTTCACCGAGTTGTTAATTCTCAAAAACATTTCTGCTTGCCCTCTTCTTTTTCACCTCTCCCTCTCGAGGAAGGGAAAGGGATGTGAAAGAATATCTCGGGTTCAAGTTTTTCTTCTAGAGTCAGTTGCGCGGTGAAGAGTACGGTGGAATATTCCCGCTTAGTTTTGGGAAGTTGCAACACTTATGCATTAAATAATTGAAGGGGTATAAAAGGCAAGGATGATGATTATGTATGAAATCAAAAGGGTTTGAGCATTCAAAAGAGACTTTTTTGGATTCAAGTGGAACTTAACTGCAACCAAAGTTTGTTGCGACTTTTGATGTTACTTATAAAAAAGATGGCTCCGTCGGTGGAATAACATTGTTAAGGGTACCTAAGTACCCTTAAGAAGACATTTCCGAGTTGATTGATTTTTTTGTACTATATTCAGCCTGTGAACTTTTAATGACTCATTGTGGTGTCATATTTAATTATATTCTATAATTTTCGGCATAAATGTTCAAATGTCACGCATTAAGTTTCCTCAATAGCCTAGTATCTCAACGAGATTGTTAACTGCTTATACCATGTAGGGCTCAGTATTTTTCTGATTCCGGTACTCGTCAGTTTTTATGAGAGCGGTTAGTACTCAATGATGGGAATCGAACGCAAAATAATTTAAGCTATTTTGTTCTCCACTTGAGTCGTTAAACTAAGTAAAGTTAGTTAAACTAAACAAAGTTACTTCTATCATCAATCACATTAATTATTTCTGAGGTATTCGCAAGGCAGCTCGTAAAACGATATTCCATTTATTTCAGGCTTACTTCGCATATGGAATTATTTGGTGTATGGCGATACTGTCATCATAACTTTAAACATAGCATCGAAAAAGAAAGCTTTATAGAAAAGCTGTCGAGAGATCAGGATCAACGGCCAAGTTTGTTGATAAGATATTTTTTTTGGAAAACATCCGGAGGTGATGAATATTCTGGTTACCCTCCTGTTATACCGTGATAAAAACGATCACGGCCAGATGGTGAAAAACTGAGGAGTATGAGGGATGGACTAGGATAAGATTCATTATTTTCGTAGCGCCATGCTGTTGAATTGTGGATAGTAGCAGATATTTGGAGGTCATCGCTCTCTAGGCGTTTGTTTCCGCGGGAAAAGGGCTTTAGGATGCAAGAGGTAAGTACCCCTCGTGAGGGGAAAGGCGCTGTCGCAAGTTCTAAACCGCCGTCGCTGTACCCGAGTCCTCGTCTTCACATTGGACTTGGTGTGGTCCTTGAAGGGGCTAAGGGCCCGTGGTTCGCGGCTAAGGGGGTTGTGAGATGAAGAATGGAGAACGGAAAGTGGAGGAGGGGTGAAAAAGGGTGGAAAACTTGAAGGCTCCTTACGGGATCGACTTTCGACCGCGGCTTTACTTGGAACACGTTCGTCGTTAAAGGCGAGCTCCCTTGCTTTCTCTGATAATCTATATCGGAGGAATGTACAAGTGTGTACCAAGTGTGGTTCATTATTTGTGTGTGACGTGCTTCTCTGGTTATAAAATTAATGTGGTTTTACCTCTCCGAAAACGATGTAAGGTGTGTCACACCATATGTCATGCATAATCCTGGGATCATGCGATTTTACTACTAGCGTGGATAAAAATATGCCACTTAAATCGAAAATTTTCACATCTTTGAGCGGGATTATACATTTCGTCATTGTATACTTTTTAACCCTTATTTATCGAAACCATGATGTTTAGTAAATCGCTTTTGATGATTTGTGATTTATGACTTTTTCAATTCTGTTGCATATTTTAACAATTGACCTTTTAGTCATGGACCTTCTAACAATTAACATTTTAGAGTATTCATAACTTTTAAAAAATCGTGGGAATAGGTACGAGCTGATTAATGAAGGAATGATCCTTTTAAGTTTTTAACTATCATATTCAAGGGTTTGACAAACATTGACAACAAAGCGGCCGGAGGATGACCTAATACTTACTGTCTTTTCTTATCAGTCTCTCGCATACATGCGGCAGGTGTTGTCTTAGTCGAATAGCTGTAGCAACTGTTGCAGGTTATAATCAGCATGTTCAGAATGATTAACGAGTACGAATGTCCCCGTTTGCCTTTTAATTGTACTCAGTGCGTGTGCATGTTACATACATTGAACAAAATTTTATAAGGTTCTGCTTAAAACGGTTCTTTATCCGATATAATGACGGGGTCACTTTTTCTGCATCGTTAAGTTACATGTTTAGCGCTATGAATCGTTGACTTTAATTAGAAGTTTCGGCATTTAGCAGCAGATGTCTCGTCACCTAGGGTGGGTTTATTTCAGAGGATGCCATGATTGGCTTATTAGAGGTTTCGGCATTTACTTATGGATAAAAGATATCTATTTGAATATGATGACATCAGGCCGATTTTCCGCATGTTAGCTAGTTTAGCTGTTGGTTCGCGAGTGTTGGTAAACCTTTTTGTATCCATGGTCAATTAAAAAAAGGAATAGCTTGTATGATTGAATGACATCCCATTAGATTTACGCTCTCAAAACATCTGCCGTTATGCTTACAGAACTTTTCCAAGTTATCTTGAGCTCATGGTCGTCTTATTCCGCATTGGAATTCGAACCCGTGACCTTTGTGCTGGCGACCTGGCACATTTCCAGCCTTAGCTAGCCACTATGCCATTAAGCCTTGATTTATCAGGCTTAATTCCTTTATAGCCTTCACGAGGCCGGGAAACTAAATTATTAGTTTAATATTTAAAACTCTTTAATTCGAGATTGAAAGTATGAAATCCAAGCAATTTCATAAAGCATATTATCATTCGTAGTTAGCGCGTGTCAAATGTTCGCTGATCATGAAAAATTTACTGAAGAGGAATTCATTAGTTTTGTGGTGGCGATTGCAATATTTTTTTGCACCCTCAAACCATGTATGTGCGTAAGCATGCGTTAAAAAATGTAATACTCAGTACAAGAGGAACATATATGCTATAATTCTTCATGTTTGGTAAAGGTGGCTCGCAGGGTGAAGCATGTAGATGCAGAGGTTTCTTTCTACCACGTCCTCCAATACCTTTCTGGCCTATCCTTCTTACTATTTTCTCATGTAACTAGTTGTGTTCTCGTAATACTATGCCCATACTCTTTCCTATTGAGTAAAAAACCTCATACTTATTCCCATTGAGACAGTTCAGCGAAATGTGTTTCCTTCCGGATTGTACGTTAGCTAAAAGTAGGCGCTCAATTTCGCCAGGGCCTACATCAAGTCCAAACTTAATGCAATGCGTCTTGGCATCGTCCGCTAATGTGAGCGTGAGTCGGTTTATAGTTCACGGAGACTATACTTCGAATGATTTTCACAGTCAGTCAGAAATGTTGCTCGAAAAATTATGCAAGCTGCAATGCAAATACATGTGTATACATATTTTGCCCTACACTATGCGTAGATCTTGTCCTTCCAGCGTCTCCTCTTCGCTGACTGCGAGTCAGCAACTTTCATATTTACGACATCGAACCCCCATCACCGAGAGCATTGATTTCCTGAGTCTAAATCCGCCGCGGATTTGCATCTTAAATTTCGCATTCCACATGCACACCCACACAAATACACACGCGCGCGCGCGATCGGGGGTTCGGATGCAAATGAACGCTGGCGAGGGCGGCTGTTTGCGTTTGTGTGTGTGTGTGTGTGATCACGCTTGTTTTGCTGTGTGTACTCACTCGCGCGCACACCACACTCGTGCGACTCCGAAACAGGCAACCGAGGAATAAGCAAAGAAGAAATATCTCCGCCCCCTTTACTCCCCCCCCCAACCTTCCCTCCTTCCGTAAGGAGTTCGGTCATTCGGCACTCAAAGGCTCAGAGGCGGCTCGAACGAGGAAAGGAGTGAGGGGGACAGTCAGCCTCTCCAGGCCCAGATCCGCACGGAAGTATGGGAAGTGTGGCGGCGTGTGTTGGTGGTAGTGTGTGAGTAGGGAGGTGCCGTTGGCTGCAGCACCAGCATCCGACGCCGCGCCTGAGCAAATGGAGGGGAATGCCTACGGAACGTCCTTCCTCGTATCCCTTCCCGTCCACATATCCCTCGCCCCCTCCTCCCACTGTGTGGGTATATGTGAGTGCATGCGTGCCTGTGTGAGTGTGTTGCTGCACGTTTACGCTCCGTTATACTGCACCTGCCCCCTCTCTGCACATCTCTTTTTTCTCCCCCGCTCCCTCATTACCCGAAGCCTAGCCTACATTGTATATTCATGACGTTCAAGCCACATAGAGGGTGTGTGGCATGGGGTATTTGTGAAAGGGTTGTCACGGTATTTATGACAGGGGTATAAGTGTCCGCCACTTACAACTATTATTCTCATTACAAATGTCCCACCACTTGTGTAAGGTTTAGCGGGACATAAGCATCCTTCTACATTTTGTTCCCCTAAACCCCGATGCACAAATTTCGTCTCATTTGCTGTCTTAAGCCCCGCATTAGTTTAGGGAAAAAATAAAAGCAAAAATTAGACAAACACTAAAGAAAAAATTGAAAATTAAACTAAAGTCTGAATTAAAGGAGCTAATTCCATGCCTATGTACCGAAAAAAAACAAATTAAATTACATAACATACGTAAAACGTCAAGGATTTATGAAAACGAAAAACACGAAATTAGAGTAAATGAAGGCGAAACAAAACTGGAAAGGTTGGTAGTGATCGCAAGTGATCTCAGTAAAGTCCCCGAAGAGAATAGTCTCTTTCACCCCCACATTTTTCTAGCTGAAACTCATCAAAATAGACACCCTGGTCGAAAACAGGTTTCTGTGCAGGTGCCCGCAACTTTCAACCGAATTCTGCTTTTTTCAAGCTGTTCAAGAATTATGATTATTAATTTAATTTTTGGTACTTAACATAGCGTAGTCCCTTCAATCACGGCCATGAACGTACCATTGTATTTTACTACTCAATCCATCGTCTTTACGAACTAATGTCCACAAGCAACTTGTCGTCCCTTCAAATTGCTGGCGCATTCCCTTTTCTCCTCCATTCTTTTATTCACATTACCTGCGAATATCTTTTGACACGAGTTTCATACGATTCTGGTCAATTTCCATCCTGTTGTCCATGTTTCGGAGCCGTGCATGCCGTCTACGTACTTACTCAGGTTTACCGTCATCTGATCTCCTAAACTGATTATCTCGACTATCGAAAGCACGGTTCTCGTTCTAACATCATCATTTTGTAATCGTTTTCTTCATTTTCAGATTTCGCATTTTTTGCCCTTTGAATTATTCTGGTCGAAGACATCAACTCAAGTTCGCATCATGCATCTGAAACAAGTCATAGGGAAATATCCTGTCGCCCCCAGTACGACTTGAAAGTAAAGCGCTCCCCTTCTCTAATTGTAATTTCCCTCTCATCCATTCCATCAATCCGTTCTATGCCCGCATGATAATCGGCCAGCCCTGCTGCAGTCTTGTCTCCTCGCAATTCCGACACCGTGTGGAGTTTCGGGAGCGTTTTAAATGGATGAGGTCGTGTCTCATTTGGGATTCGTTGATAGATGATGGGGGATTGCGGGGTCCCAGAGGAAGGCTCGGGAACGAGAATGCTTCGAGGAACCGACTGCCTACGCCGCACTATCCGTGCCGGCACATAACCCTCCGAATCACTTTGAATTTTTTGACATCCTTGCATGTTCGCACTCACGGAATGCGGCGAGGAGTTACCTTTATCAGGTCGGTCGGGGTAGGGTTCTTTGTGGAAGGGGAGGGAAGGATTTTTACGCTCGTGTGTGGATGATGGCGGCATTCGCGTAATGAAGGCCCTGCCGTAGCGCTCGCCGCGCGCCCTTGCGCTTTTTCGCTCTCTAATTTTTCCCCCTCCCCGACTCCCCTCGTATTTCGCATCGCCGCTGTACGGAAATGATGAAAAAGAAACACAACATCCCATTTTTAAGAGGGTCTCTTTCTCGCGTTGGAGGGGTAAGCGGAACCCGAGGGTTCGCTTGGTCTCTTCGTGTGCGTTTGTGCGTTGAACAAATTGACGCGGTGTGGCTTTTTACGCGCGAAACATTTCAGTTTTCATCTGTGAAAATAGAGGATAAATAAAAGTAGTGGTATAAAATACATTCTACTGTATCCATTTTGCTTGCTGCTAGGCTAGGACGTTGTAGTCACCATTCTAAATGCCAACGGCAGTTTTCACTGCTACATGAGAAAATATGGCTCAGTACGTACATGCTTTCCATACGGTTCATGCTTACTGTTGAGTCCCTTTGATGACTTAACCGCAGAAGTCCGAGCGGCATGCGCTCTTATTGATATAATGGGGGTATAAATATTCGCTGGCAGTTTATTTCTTCCATCTCTTAAAAGGCGGTAAAAAGGGTGTGGAGCAAAGAGGATAAGAGTCGACATTATTAGGGAATAAATGTTTTGTGAAGACCTTCGTGTATTTTTTTCGAAAAAAAGCAATGGAAAGATAAAGTGTACGTGTGTGTTGGTAGGTTTGTTGAGTTTTTATTTTTATTCCCAATTTTTTTTGCGTCTCATATTTATTATTTTTTTTATTTCGGAGGAGTTGTGAATGCTTGTGTGGTGACCGCCCACCGTGAAAGGAACGCCTTCCCCCACCCGCCCTCGCTCCCCTCGAAAAAGCTCTGCGTTTTCCACCCCCTGCGCAACCTCACCTCTCCCTCGCAAAATGGATAAGCGGCCCCGGTCCTCCCTTTTCCTCCTCCCCTCCTCTCCCGACACTCCTCAACCCTCCCCGTGAAACCAAGCATCAAAGGATCCCTCCCCAGAGCTGCCTGCCTTCCCGTCTGCCCCTCATTTCCCTCTCTTTGTTTCACCCCTTGCCTTCATCCTCTTCCCTTACTTTACCCCATCTCCCATTCATCTCTCCTCTCACTATTCGTCCTCTCCTCATCTTCGTCCCTCCTTCCTCATTATTTCACATTTCACTCCAGGTATTTACTATCTATTCCACTTAACGATTAATGATTTGGGAATATATGTCCCTTTGTGTCATCGTGAAGAAAATGGTAAATGGTACTGGTCTATCTGGGCTTTGCTTCATTGTTCATAACAGTCGAATTTTGAAATCTAACATAGGTACGTGGGGCGCATTTTGGCATTCCGCGTAGTGGCAGCATCATTCGGCACAATCGTTCGATTGAAATGGAAATTGTAGAGTCTATTAGCAAAACGTTTCTAGTCCTTTGGCTTGTGTAGTATATCATCATTTCGCATACGTTCCTTGAGAAGTCTTGAGGAAGGAGAATTGCCCCTTTAGAATTTCTATATGCTAAGGTGTTTTAATGTCACCTCTTGAAAGTTTTAGACTAGCGTTGAGGTTATGTTGATAAAACACCAATGATACACATATTTACCTTTGAAAATTTGAAATAGACGCTTGAAGACTTCGTTTTAATAGATGGCGATTATGTACTACCCTCGACTCCTCATCGGGAAAAACTTTCATATCGAAGTTTCATATTAAAATGAAAAACATGAAACGTATGAACATATTTCTGTCGATTTTTTTTGAAATTTCTGCATAAATCCAAGTTGTAGCAGAGCGTCATGAGGGGGGTTTTCGTATTCTCGTTATTTCTTTCTTCTTTTCGTCGTCCTTCCTGCACTCCGGTCTTTATGCTGGACTCGCATTCTTCTTTCCATCTTCATTAAGGATGAAGGGGAGGGAATTGGCAGGTCGTATCGAGAATGGAATGTTTTCGTGAAATGATGAAAAAAATGCGTCTAACTGTGAGGGTGGGAAGAAAGCTTTTAGTCAGGGTGCGTCGGATGTGGGAGAGGGAGGAGTGGTAGACCTATGGAAGGGGAGGGAGGGATGGTCTCTTTTGGCTGGGGAACACTGTGATGAGGAGTGTGGCAGGGGGTTGAAATGAGAAATTTTCGGGCGCGGAAAAAGTGGGGGATCGAGGCCACGTCGAAGTAGGTTCAAGGGAGGAAGCGGGAGAGGAAAAAAAGTTAAAAAAAAATTACCCCATCGCGTAAAAAAGTGAGCTCGTTAAGGGCCTTAGTAATTGATTCTAATAGCAGCTATTGTGGGTGCGGGGGCTTTGACTGATTATCAAGCGGGAAATGGTTTCCCTGGAAAAAATGGAAAGGAAAAATATTAGGTGTCAATGAATAAAATTATGTTTATTTGAATGTATATTTCTCTATGATGCTCTTTAAATCCTTGACAAATATGCACTGTAAAAAGTGGATCTGATTTTAAGGTACAAAAGCGATCTGAATTTCAGATGCAACAATTTTAAGACAGGGTATGTTGAATTTCAGCAGTAATATCTTGTCTAAAAATAAGGCAGGTGAACGGCTGAAAATCAGACCATCCAGAATCCTGCTTCCTCTGCTTCCTGCTCAACTGCTCCTGTACCAACCATCCATGTTCCTGCCTCTTCCGTACCTTAAATCCGTGTTCCTGCCTTACAACCAGACAGCGCTTAAATTCAGATCGCACTGAAAATCAGATCAACTTTTTACAGTGTGTGAAATGCTGCTATGTGCGTTGATCAAGTCGAAAGAATATTTTCGTGTATAAGATATATAGTGGCTAACTCTGACATTATTTACTCCATTTCTACTTGTATTTTTTGTACTGATACATTTTGTGGTATAACCCGTGGCGTCGCTCAAGCTGGAATGACACAAGATATCAGGAATTTAGATCTCATGCGTACCATCTTCAGTGATTGCATTTATTGCCGATAGCGAGTCGAAATATCGGTTAGTGAGACATAAAAGTGCTTGTTTTCTATGGGAATAAAAGAAAATATTTTAGTCTGAATTGTGATCTTAAGTTAAGTTAAATAAATCACGTGAGCCCAGCTATTCATTCGAACTTTTATTAATAACACCGTATAGTATTCAAAACACTGTGCTTGGGGACTACGAGGGATATGAAATCAGTGTCATCCGCAACGGTGATGTAGAATGGGATATTTATTTGTAGTTTTGCGTTTCGTTTGTACTGTGAGAGGATATGCATCGTTGCAGAAGAATTTGCTATTTAAGAAACTAATTAATGTCTTTCCTATTTCGATGGAAGGAGATCTTGATTTGTGTCATACTTGTACCCTTCAGAAAGCGGAATTGCATATTATCTGCTGAAGTGTGTGCCGGTGAAAATATATTCTTTTATTCACAAGAATTTCTGTCGGTGCGATCGCCGTATGTGATAATTTGCATTGCCATGCTATCACCAAGGATCACGCCCTGTCTGAATTTGAATCCATAGATAACGCTACAAAGACGTAGTAATAAGAGGTAAATCTACTTTACCAGTGACTACCGCATCCATGCCAACTTATGTTCACTTTCCAGGTTCAGTAAAGAATAATTTCGTGACGCAAAATACAATCAACCCTCTTCTTATTAACTTTCGGTTAAATCCCGGTTTTAAAATTAAAAACCGGTCTTCTTATTAAATCGGTTATTGAATTTTTCTGACCATCTTGTAGATTCTTTTCCGATTGTGTTATTTGGCAACAGCCTTCTTGGTATTGAGTTCATGGTATGATTATATTTCTCTCCATGAATTAAATAATGTCAATATTTCTAATTGATTCAGGAATAATAATAATTTAAAGTATGGTTTTTGGGAGATGAAGAATAACGCCCTCATGGTTGATTAGTTTTCATTAAAATCTATCCTTCGCCCTTTTGACAACGAATATTTGGTTCAGTCATAGTGGCATCTAATCACTATACCTAAATACGCCTCTCCAACACCAGCTTTCATATTAACGTATCCCAGTGCACAACTGACTCGCGAATGGCTTTCGCAGTTCCATAGCGTCGTTATCGGATCCTTTTTAAGTAGCCTCGCTAGGCTCCGCTTTCGTATTGCATACGTGCAACATACATACATCGTTCTTGCAAAAATAAGAAGAAAATAAGGATGATAATAATACTCCCCTTTCCTTTTTCACACAGGATACCGCCAATTGGACGCATTCTTTGTCGCATAATTACGCTCGGGAGTGGTGAGGAAAATATTAAAAAAGTCCCTCCCCGCATTTCTTGCGGTGTATTTTTTTCTTCATCTTGCTTTAATTTCCTCGTCAAGAGTAGCGAGTGAAAAGCACGCTGTTTTTCGCCCCGCCCGTCCCGTGCCTTTGAATCCGCCGAGTTCAAAGTTCACCGACGCCCAAGATCTCTCTCCTCTTTTTTTTCGCTAAAAAAAAACTCGCGCATTTCGTTTTTTCGCGCAAGCGGATAACGAGGTAGAAGGTGCACCTACCTGCTCGGGAGGAGTACTTTTTCTCGTGCGTTCCTAAAAAAAATCACTATTTAGTAATTTCGCCCTATGTTAATGGCGCAATTATCGACGGGACGTCGGGGGATGGTGAGTAACGGCAAAGGGCGCCAAAGGGTTTTTGATGAAGAAGGCTGTCGGGCATGGGGAAAGGTGAGCGCGTGTTTATGTGCGCCCGTGTTTTTTTTTTAATATTTTTTGACGTGGCTTGCCGGGCGAAGCGACACAAGCGCCGCCGCTGGCTGGGTGGTGTGGTTTTTAAGTAGTCGGTCCTCTGGTAGGGGGGAGGTTGAGCGGAGACCTTTTTGCATTGTTTATGCTCCGTTGCAGTTTGCCATTTTTGCGAAAATCTGACTCCAGCCCGGCGTGGAGCCGTTTGTACTAATTATTTGGGAGCGCGCGCGTGTTCCCCCTGTTAATCAATTTGCCCGAAAGTTGATCGGATTTGGACAAGCGCGATTTTAATTACGCTCTCAAAGGTGGACGTTTAGGCGTGTCACAGCTGCTCTTACCTCTCGCGTTCAGGTGTCGCTGTTTCTGGTTTGATGGGGAGAATTCGATCCCTAGGTGACCAAATGTATTGACACGAGGCAACTGAGTCGCGTCTAGAGTCATTAAGAGTTCGATTTGCCAGTGCGGCTTGTCCGTTTGCCTAGTGTATGTGTTGTTTTTTTTCTTTTTGTTTACTTAAATGGTTTGGTGTCTTTCATCGACATCATCGATAACCAACGATCCTAAAGTTAGTTTTATGCGGGTCTTTATTCATATATGGGCAGGCCTTATTAATATAATTCTTCTTTTCTCCATCTTGAACAAGTAGCTCCATAGATCTCATACCAGTTTTCGTATTCACTTTTCCCTCGGCGTCTGTCGTTGTGAGACCACCATGTGTTTTTGGACTGTTATTTCCATACTTCTAAGCTTTTTTCTGCCATAGTTGATTCATTTCTTGTTCTACTATATTTATTATTCTTTTTGTCTCTTGTACTATTACTAATGTCGCCTCGGTTGTGTTCTTGGTTCGTTAATTCCTGGTAATTCTTCTACCGGCTGGGGTGCCCAGGTATATTAGTCGACGGAGCACCTGAAACTAAGATCCTTATACATATTCTACTTTCTACGTATTCGTCAGTCTTGGTGAAATGTCAATGGAATGATCGTGGTTTTTTCGTTTACCGTCTACTCGTGTACACAAAATTGCGTGATTGGGGTTTTTAATATGCCTTTATTTTTCATTATACAGTCTCCGATTTTTGAACCAGTGTTCTATTCATTTCCCGCTGCTAGATAATGACATGTGTAGTCATTAATCGTGTTATTTGTCCTTCCGCAACATTTCGAGTGAAAATGTGCTGTACTTACTGCATTCGGATCACGTGGTGCCGCGCGAACATTGCACGAGTGGAGAGGCCGAGGCAATCACTAAATGTTACTCATTCAGAATTCTCGCTAACTCTTTATGAGCATGATAGATGAATGCACTTTCCATTTTACACCGATTTTACGAAGAGGAATGTATCTAAGGATTCCAAAAATTCGATGACCCCGAACGTATTTCTACAGCGAAGCTATACGATAATACGCAGAATGCCCCGGATTGCTTGACTTGCCCCTCGAAGTGAGCCATTGAGAAGGAATCTTCTAGCAGTGCTCCCATGATTCATTCGTCCATTAACTCCATCACTATCCCTCCGAAGCTTGCATGTGCGGGCGATTGTTATCAATCCTCTCCGACCAAGGACGTGTTCCCACATCAAAGGAGAGGCCGGCCGCTGCACACTACCCCTTCCATTCTCGCCCTCTATCGGTGACTTTGTGCCACACCTACGGTCTCGCGTTGCGAACTTCTGTATCCTCTGGATCATTACTCGTTTCATGCTCGCAAAGCTCTTTTAACTGGACCACGAGTACCGGACGCTGATAATTTTTCTGTGCACGTGATTGTCGCATGTCACTCGTGACTGATTGCAGAAAACCCCCTACTAATATTTTTGTTCGCCTTATTTTTGTGTGATCGTAATAAATTATGTGTTTGCACAATGAAGCTTCCTTTTGTGCTGTGAATGAAAAGGCAGCCCTTCTTGGAACATAATTGCAGGCCGCGTTAGTCAGGTCGGTAGCCGGTAGGCCTGACAATCCAAGGTTCGCATTTAAACTTGGGTATGGTATCGTGTATGTCTTCGGATTTAATGAAAGTAGACTGAGCAATATAGCCTCCTTTATTGGACCAACTTATAACCGATTTATACTCGAACAAAATTTTTCAAATGTGTATACTTCATAGGTGATACACATACCTATATGCAAATGTTTCATATCATTGCTCATTGATCGCCTTAGCTTGAACCCACGCTTACCGGACAGAAAACTAAAAGAGTTTTGATTCTCATATTTAGGAAGCAGGTATGGTATTTTAGGTTTTATATATTCATATGCCCCTTAGGATAAAGCGTATTATCATCCTCTACTCAAGCTAATATTGAGTACCTAGGTCTCACGTCAAAGATTTTTGATCACGCATAATAATTCTGTATCGTACAACAGAGTACGAATAAAGTCACAAAAACAGGAGTATGATGTTTGCTGTGTTAGTTTTTTTTCTAATTTGTGCGTTTTTCAAATATATCATCATTGCTTATTCGTCGTCAACTGCATTTTGTATTTGAAAAACGATACCTTGTTCCTAACGCTGATCCCAACATCCATTCTTCTCGAACCGTATTTTTTTGGTCACTACCCCACGACGGTGAGCCTATTAAACATCTAGATTTCAAATCCCTATGTCGAGACGAAGGGTACCAGATATTTTATGAAAAAGTGGTTTGGCAATAGGATTTTTCATCGAACGCTGTCTATCAAAAACGAAACTTTCAGACGCATAGGAAATTTGAAATTTTTTCTAATTTCATTAATATCATTTAATTTGCAGAAATCGAGTCCACATTGTATGTAATGCATGGAATGAGCTCGACCCTCTACCTTGAAAAAGTACATCATGAGAAAAAATCTTTGAGTCGATTCTGAGCACCCTTTTGAATATGAATTGTTCACGCAGCTGTCTAGGTCAAAGAGATAGGAGTGCGCGGGATGGGGGTTGGAGAAGGAAAGAAAAAATTCCCTGGTCCATGAGGTCGTCATAGCTGAGTACAATCGGCCGAAGGCGCAATAGAACTGGAGGATTGATAGGCACGCTCGACATGAAAGGAAAAGCTTTGGTGGGGGTGGAGGAATTGGGGGAAAAGGAGCTGGGGGTTTCACGAGAGCCTTTTGAGTCGTCCCGATAAAAGCCGTGCTTAGTGGTTGGTAATGGATTTGACGCAGCGGCGCCGAGAAATGAAGAGTTGTCTCTCACTTCTCCGTTGCGGACGACGGGAAGCCGCGGGGGCGACTCAAATCGTGTTCAGTTTTTTAAAGACTTTGTTTACTTTATGGACGTTAGGCTCTCCGTTTCATCAGTCCTCTATCTATTCCTGGCGCTCATCTTTGGTATCCCGTTTTGACAGCAGAAATGATGTTCCTTGGAGAAATTAAGATTTTTATAGTTCACGCAGCTATTTTGAGTACTATTCAGTATTTATATAGTACTCAATCAGTACTTTTCAGTATATATTTATTCAGTACTATTATTTTGCATTCTTAGGAATGATGGTTTGGATGAATAAATAAAATAAAATATTGCTTCGTTTTCATTAAATATTGTTTTCGACGATAAGTTAATAACTTTCTCACTTTGTATTCAGTCCCGAGGTAACTCTCTTTTTTTCAGTCCATGGAACATTAGTGTTCATTATTGTGCTATTCCTAGTTGGCTGTTTTTCTTCGTTATTCCTTTTTCATGCCTCTATGCCCACGTTGTTTTCCCTTGATCTTTTCTTCTGTTCCCTTTTAAATTATCCTTCGCTATAATGCTCTATACCGTAGCTTTATTTGCATTTGACGCACTGTTTGCTTTGCTGTTTGCCGCACGCAAGTTTCAATGATAGTGGATGGTCTAAAGAAAATTTAAGCTGAACTTAAAATAATTTTCCAAACACATATTTTTAGAAAGAAACGTTCATATCCTTCGAACGGTCCATGAAATGTTGCTTGGCACCTTTCTGAGAGATCTTTCACTACTAATTATATGCATTAATCAATTGGAATTCCTCATAAGTCGATGGCAGTAGCCGATCAGTATTCCGTCCCTGAAACATTCAGTACCAGGTTCACATCGGTGATATTCAGTTCATCTTGGATTAAGTTCAGATCGACGGTGATATGTATCCTAAGCAGGAAAACGTTAGTTACAAAAATGTTTCCTGGATTGCCGAAGACATTTATGCAGTGCAAGAGTTTATTGTTGCATAGTGTAATTTCTTTACATGATTTTCCCATGCCGTTGCCCAAATTCGGGAGACATTTGTATTTTCTTGTCTTTAACTTTTTTTGGCGAATTCTGTAATATTTTAAATTCATAGGAAGGAAAATAAATTGCACTCCCATGGAATTTAAATGGCTCTTGCCTGAGTTCTCAGCCGCTCTCACCGAAAGCTCCTTGAAGATTCTCTTCAGGCGCGTCTTTTCCGTAGCATTTTCACCTCGTTAGCTCGATGGACTTGAGCTTATTATCGTCCAGTGAGAGTTTTTCGATGATTTTTAAGAGCTTTTCCCACCAAGACGTGTTCGAGTGTTTGAGCTCTTTGTAATGATGGGTCTCCTTTCAAGTTGCTGAGTTCTAATGGAGTTGTTTGCGGATGTGTTTGTTTTTATTTGTGAATGGATTTCCTTTGACTCCATCCATTCACCGATGGGTCCATTGTTCCCCTTGTCCAGAAACGGCTTTTCCCTCCATAAATATTTGTCATATCGTTGAAATGGATTTTGTGGAATGATTTAGACGCGTCCCTTAGTGATATTCTCTGGAGCGGATCCAATGCGGTTGTAATGGGAATCATTTCCGTCAGGAATAACGTATAATTTTCCGTAATTGATGTCAGCGGCATGCTTTCGTGCAGGTTAATCATTTAATGACTCATTTTTAAGTCCAATTTTCTTCAATTGTAAGCATTTTCATAGCTCTATTATAGGCTTATATGCTAAAATTTTAGTCCGCGTTGACATATTACTATTAGAATTCTTATGAATTATATATATAAACAATGTTCACAGTTGTGAAAAATATATATATCATTATTCTTTCTTAAAAATGTTTTCGTGAAAATGTTCAATGCTTGGCATTATTTTAGTTTTTTCATTCTAATTGAGTGTGTCAAAAGTACCCTACAGTGTAAGTTAAAATTAATATACGCCTGCATAAAAATGTGAGAAACATTTGTAAATACAAACCTTTCCATTTTGTTTCTCCCTCCGGCGTCACACCAAATATAGATGATGACGACATGTAATAGGGTAGTTTCCTATTATTTTTTTATTGTCTTGATCGAAAGTTTATAACCTCTGGAGTACGTGTTTTAAGCCGTTCGATTTTTAAATGACGTTAAGTATTTTTCCTCATTAATTAAAAAGTGAAAAAAATCAATGGCGCGAAAACGCGACGGCAAACTATTGCATGCCGGTTAATCCTACGTTTGACGTCAAACTATTTCCTCTACCTGCCACCAGGTGGTGCTGCGGACGCTTCCAAATAGACGCCGCACTCCGTTAAAGCTTATGAACAAGTATTGGAGGCATATTTATTCCGTTAATTAATTATAATTAACATTTATTTATTTATTTAACATGACTTATGCAGTTGATTCATTTAAAATCAGTCAGTATTCCTTTCACAAGCATATCATGTAGTTCGCCTATCGCCGCACGACCTTCACGCCATGCTTCGTCGTAGCAGAAGACACAGCGAGCAGGACGTCCTTGAGCCTATAAAATGATTAATAATACCATGTTTAACTGAGAATTCTTTTCCAACATTGATAGTTTTTATAGGTTAATACTATTAAATATTCACTAGAACTGAGGGACCCTGAAATACAACGGTAAGTTCAGGAGACGAATTTTCCTATGCTTCGCAACGTAAACTACCTCCCTGTTACGTCAGCAAGAAGGCAGCGCACCCCGCCATTTCAGAGCCTTTTCAAATGGCCTTAAAATTAACATATAATTCTCTAGTAAACTGGGATTTCTCAATACAAACTTTTTGCGTAAATTAAATACATTTATGGCAGGGCACAAATCGCAATTAATGAAGTCCGTTTTCTTTGATGAAGGAAACTACCCTATTCTTACCTTGATGTCGAAATACTTATTTCTTTCCGCCTACTTCCTGCACTGCTGTTATTTTCCGCGTAACGGGTCCCGCCAACTCATCCAGTCTCCTCTCGATGTTGTTCCATTTCTTGTTTTTTTGCATTATGTGCACCGTGGAGGAATTTGTGGTTCCTGGAAAGAGTAACTTGGTTCCACAATTAGCCTCATCCCCGAGCTGGTGACCCGCGAACTTCTCAGGCGGTGCCATTTCAAATTTGGGAAATTAATGCTTGGAAACTTCACAGTCCCTGCCGCACCCTATTTCCGGTTTTAAGATGTGCGCGCAGAAGGTGATGATGTTAATAACCGACTATCTCCGCGCAGTATGACTTTTAATGAGGAGTTGATAGGCATATGGCGTATTGTGAGGAAGAATCCACCGTCGAAGAAATCGACCTCCTCATGCCGGAAGAGGATTTTGATTCACGGAGCATTATATTTTTTCTTCCCTCAACTTTTCCATCCGCGACATGCCTGAATGCAAGTGGAAGCGCCGTGCCATGGTTCTGTGTAAGTGGTCCGTGACGGAAGCGCAATGGGAAAACATCCGAGGACTTGAACCCTTTAAATTGAACTCCGTCTCATTAATGTGGAAAGAGAGAACAAAGCTCGCCGAATCCTTTTCTCCCCGTAAATCCTCAAGTTCGAACGCGGCGCCTGCCGAAAATGCTAGTGGATTCCTCTCTTCTTCTCGGTCGCGTATTCTCCGTTCTTTATTCCTCTCTCCGTCACTGCGATGGTTTCTTGGTCGTGGCTTGCGGTCGTCGACTCTCCATACACGCACTTTCCATCGGCGACAGAGAGGCATCAACGATTTTCCCATCCGCGCGCACCTATCCCTCCCCCTCTCATTTTTATATCCTCTAATTGTTCGAGTCAACAATGGGTGCTGGTCGTGAAGGTGACGGGTCCTGTCCCCTTCTCACACCCCTCTTTTCCTTTAATCTCCTTCTCCTTTTCCCCTAAGTCTGCTCTCCTCCCCTTTCTCATAGGGAGAGCGCGGGATAACTACTCTATCCACCCGTTCCATTTGCATTTTTCTCCTCTCTCCGTCTCTCTTTGCCTCTCCCGCTCCGCAAAACCCTCCGGAAACTTCCGCGGGCGAAATTCGAATTTCCTTCTCTCCTCGCATTTCGCTCGCCTTTTGTTTTTTCCCTCTTCCCACCTCCACCGCACTCCCTTCCACGCATTTCTTTTGGCGGGCGGAGATGAAAAAGGGAGGGTGGTGTCGGTGTGCTTGGAGGAAGCGAGAGAGGGAAGAGGGGGCGCGCCAACTGCTCGGCTCTGGTGGCAGGGAACGCCCCGAGGAGTGGAGAGAAGGCGGCCCCCGTGCCTTACGGCGGCGCAGTCTCAATTAATTCCTTTGACTTCCCAACCACGTTTTTCGTCGCATTTTTAGCGCTAATACCTTAACTTTGGCGGCGCTGCTGCATGCCGCAGTTCCCCTCCCCTCCCCCGTGCTCTCTTTCTTTCGCCCTCTCGTTTTTCATATCCCTGCTCTGTCTCTATTTCATCTCGCCCCTTCATCTCTCTCCTCCCTTTTGGCTCCCTGCTTCACGCGTCGCCACCCCGACCGAATTTTCAAGTTCGCTGATTTTGCTGGGGAAGGATTTCGTTCCTTATTTTTTGGTGCGCGGTGCAAAAAAATAATGTTTAGTTTCGATTCGGGCTTGCTCCTTGGAGATTATGCAGTATCTTAATGGTGGTAATAGACTTTTCCCCGTAAGATTGGTTTGAAAACGTTTTCGTTCGTATTAAGAGAAATGATTTTTGCTATTGATTGAAACTAATTTTGATAGTTGTGCGTGATTCTGTGAATCACTTCGAAGATGAGCTTTTAAAACCTCTGAGGATAGTGGAAAGGAAATACTTGTGGGTTGATACTAATAATATTTTAATGGTTGAACATTCATTTCAATGACGTACTTGAATTTTATTTATCCTTATTTTTCGTTGAAAATTCATTTTTTGGTGGACGTTTACCTTAAAGCTGCAGCTAATTGGGAGAAATCAAAATTTAATACTTTTCCCAAACGCATAAATAAAATAATGTCTTTTATTGCTTATTTCCTTCACGTTTTTCAAAGATATTCAATAGTGTATTTTTACTCAAGTTTGCCGGATATGCTCTCACGAAATCTTTAATTCCCTTTCGTTTGATTTTACATTTGTGAGGCTTGATGTGTTGTGTCTCCTCAGTTGGATACAGATAATGAGTGTTATTGGAATATTGAAGTAAAACCAATAATGATGTATTATAGTTGGTTTCCATTTTAATTACTATTCTACTTAAATATTTTTAATGTTTGTGCTGTATAACTTGCACGGAATTGTGATGGAACAACGTACTTTGACTTTTGGGAGTGCGTAATTTAAATGTAAGTTGATATAATCGTGTGATTTAGCTACGTTCTGTGATTTGGCTTTTGCAGAGAACAAACCGATTTTTAGTTTCATTCTGACGTTTCAGCCTGAGTGCTTTATCAGCAACAAAATGGGTACTTGATGCCACGTCTCAGGAATGTTGACTATTTCGTTGCAGCTACTTCTTCGTCCGTCTTACTTTCCGCGGGGGTATGCCGGCGTCTCGTAAATCTGCCAATGCATACATTATGGCCTCATAAATCCATTCTCGAATATCGGAATAAATATTAACCGGGCAATTTTCGGACGGGCGTTCCCCGTATGTGTTTTCCTCCGCTCACGATTTAATTCTCGACTCCGGCGAGGTTCCATTGTGCTCCCAAGACGTGCGAATTGGTGTGGAAGTGTGTAAACCCGCTAGAGGTCCCCATGTCAGTCTTTATGTTCTCTGCGAGTCCCTCACGTTTAATGACAACTCCTCGTCTCCCGTGGGGGGTAGATGAATGAAGACCGTGTGAGGGCGAGCCCACCTCGCGAGTCATCTCCCGTCTTTTTAGTGACTTTTGGTGAAAAAGGTGAGCTGCGTGTTTGTCCGCGGCCGAAAGCGGGCGGCGATAATTTGTAGCGTCAACGAGCTCAGCGGTGACGTATCTCTCACCGCTGGGACGGCCGCTTCCCCTGCCACACCTGATCACCGGCGTCGTGGAGAATGCGTTCTTCCTTTCACCCATCTCTCTCGGAGGAAGAGGAAAAAAATAAACAAAAAGCAGACTCGTGTCCTCCCAAGAGAGAGAGAGAGAGCTCACTTATCCACACAAGTCCGTTGTTGAGCACCGTCCTCACGGCGGTGTTAACTGATTGATTGAAGGGGTTCCCGAGGGCGCCTGGGGACGGTCTCGTAAGGCTTCCTTCTTCTCCCGATCCTCGCTAAGTGCCGCTTCATTCGGTCATTTCTGGCTGCCGCTTGATTTTTTTCGCGTATCCCACGTGATCGCGCGGTGCCTCCCGCAACCCGTAATGGTCTTGGGAAGCAAGCGTACGGCCAAGGAGTTTTGCGGCGACGATTCCCCATTCAGCAGTTGCTAAGCGTCACTTCGCAGCTTATTCTTGCGGACGGGATGTTTTTCTTTGTTGATTTTGAACTCACTTGCATTTTTTTTCAAAACCTTGTAAAAGTTTGAGCCTTGCACACATTTGCTTATCAAAGCACACTTTATATTCCCAAAAATCCCGCTGTAGTAGAAAGCATGGGCGGCCCTAGAGTGTCACTTCAGGCCCTTATGACATGGAACTGTAAAATTTTGCGGTAAAGGTCTGCTCATGAGTGTCTTGAAAGAATATGCACTAGCATTCTGCTGTACCTAATTATGTCAGGGTACTTGTTCATACCCTTAGCTATGTCAGGTTGCTACCATGTTGAATACTTACTGGAAAAGGTGACTAAACATGAGATCCGGAAGAGTTTGTTTTTCCTACGTCAAATCATTAATCACTTTGATATCAAGGATTGTAGTCATTAAAGATTCCACTCATTTTATTATTTGATGGATGGTATCATAGCAGCGGCAGAAAACATATTTTTTTAAAATATTGCTGTAGTTCTCTGCCTTTTGAGTTAGGTAAGCTTTTTTTGGATGCTTTCATATTTACGCGAGATCTTTCTGTCCTGTGTAATAAAATAACGACTATCCATACCATTGCATCTATTCTTTATTGAATGTTCTAGAGCTTGGATGTAGTACCTAATCATACGGCACTGTTTTCTGTAAATATTTGCTGAAATGCCATACCAATTAAGTTTTTTGTCAATTTGTTTCATAGAATAGGGAAAATAATGACTTTTCCTATTCTGAGGGGTTGGAGGATAGGGAAAGTGGGAAAGCTAGCGACGTTTTAGGAGAGATATAGTGCTCTTATGAGTTTTGCACTTCTCTGCTGTGTATTGTTTGGGTCGTATGTGCCTACCACGCGTTGAACCTTCTCGTCGGGGACATAATGCCCAGCGGTGATGTTTTCTTCAGTGAAACAACGGTGCGAAATCTTTCACGACATTTTAAGTCCAAATTCGGCACAGTTACTGCGTTAACACTTCTCTTACACTTTTGGGGGACTCATGAGCTCCTCCGCCGGTATTTCTCCGCCTTTTTCTTGTCGTGGCACAGCCGAAGAAGATGGGATCGTTTTTTTTAGTCACGAGGCGGGATAAAGGAACTTGCAATTATGAGCCCTTTAGGGATGATTAGCCGAGATGTCAGAAGCCTTCATTGGCAAAAAACAACACAGGTTCGTGACGTTTATTTGGAGCTCCTCCGCTAAGTTATTTCTCGATGATATGCCAATGATTCAAGAGAAATATTTGAACCGTGTGGAGTTGTTTTTTTGAGGTTTATAATCCCTAAAAAAATTGATCCGATCCGTGATGGGATAATGATAAATAACTGCAAAATTATGGGGGTATTTCCTGGCATAAAAAATGATACTCTTATAAACGTTTCTCATCGTGTCTTTATCGTGATATTGCAGGACTTCGATAATTTTCATCACATAAAAATTATTGTGTAATTACTCTCTTTTCTTGCTCATACGTCATGATTCGGATGGTTGGCTATTCCTTTCTTTGTGTCAAAGTAATTTTTTTATATATTTTATTCTCAAAAGCGGAAGGCTACATTTATCAGTCATCTCCTTGGAAGACGAGTGACAGGCATGACCGAAGAATCATATCTTGGCTAACGAGGCTCAGGCATGCAAAGATAGATAACATGTCATCTTTGAGTTAATAGAAAGAGAACGAAATATTCCCGTGTTTCAAATCTCCTCGTTGTTCTCCTCTCGGCCATGAGTTTTCTATTTCTTTTTTGTTGAATATTGAGTTGCCCATCTCATTATATTTGTCTTTATCTTTATAACAGGAAAAGTGGAAGCGATGCCCCACGCCTCATCCCTCAACATGGGCTACTTGGTGGCGCCGTACCCGTATCCCAACGGAACCGCCGGGCCCATCCCTGTCTCAATGGTAAGTAAGATAGCATACTACTATTTGGTTTTTTATCTACAAAAAGTATATCTACAGTAACTTAATACTCTGTAATTCACCGCAAGGATGTGTGGCAGATGATGAGTCAAGTCAAGGCAAGCATTTTAATTCAATGTCAGTATTAAATCAGTATCAAGTTTAGGGGTTTGAAGAGGTATCCCCTGTGCAATGCAATTCAATGTCAGTATCAAATCTGTATCAAGTTTAGGGATTTGAAGAGGTATCCCCTGTGCAACGGTGCTCTCCTCTCACGTATCTCTGTTGCGTTGCCTTTATCGCTGGCACAGTTATTGCCTACTTTTCCCCATCAAAAGATACGTTAAGATGGCGGGCATTGGTTTACATTTGAATGGTTACATTTTTCCTTAGCTTTTGAAATATGTACTTCAATATAACTTTCTTTCGGTTTCAGCTTTTTCTCCAACAGTTGCTTAGTGCTACTCCTTCGTTCCCTATCCTCTCGTTATATGTCCCCTGTACTTTTTTCCTCCCTGATTTTAGTTTGTATTCCGATTGTAGATGAATTGAAAAAATACGTTTTAAACTAAAACATGTATTATTCCGCCTGCTGTAATGTGGGCCACGAAAAAAAGTAGTTTTCAAATTTTGATCCGTATTTAGTGTGCTGCTCACCTGTAAGGAAGGCTAAGCTTGGGGCCCTGTACGAAATAGGTCTAAATTAAGTACATCCGTTCTATTTTGTTTGATTGGAATATTTTCTCTCTCTGCGAATATGTTTAGACGACAAGAAACCTTATCCCATGCCTGTGTTATAGACTACAGTACTATTCTCAGTAATCGCATGCTATGGAATGAAGCCTATCTATTTGAGAGACCCATGCTGTTCCCCACAATGATTTTTTCTTATAAAATCAAACCATTTTTCCTAGGACAACCTGGATATGTCCTATGATATTCTCTTTTGTGATGAAAAAGCCCCTCTTTTTTGACATTTCTCTTAGTTTCTCCACGTATTTCTGTAATGCTCAAATCGCTCGACCTTTTTCTTACCCATTGATTAGCAATAAATTTAAATAAAGCTTCAAGCCTTCGCTTTCTCATGTTATTGTTATTCGAAACAGATGAAAGTCGGCCGTTTATCAGTATTAGTCAGACTCGGATGCAGTTATAGCTCCATGGGGTCAACGTTCTTCAGATCACTAAGATATGATGCTGTGGCCTGTGGCGTATTGTCTCATGGGAGGTTAATGCGTTTGCTCTGCTTTTGTTTGGCCGCTCCTTACCCATCAATCGGATAATTGTTTCTTTTGCTAACCGATGACTGTAGTACTTACCGTCCTGTGCTTATCCACATCCGGTCAAAGGTCAACTTGGACTGGCTGCTGGCTAGGAATGGGACGCCATGCCAGACGTCATATCTCCACGACGTAAGGTTAGCTGGCTGTCAATGGCCAGCATTGAATCTCGTTGAGCCTTAATTCATCAACATTTTCAGTATTTTCGGTAATAACTGTCTTTATTAATCGCAATACGTGGAATGCGTATGCAGTATTAGCGAAATGATTAATATCATATTCCGAAACTAAAACAAAAGCGGCGTCTTATGAGCTATCATCTGAATGTTTTGGGACTTAAAAACGATTGTAGGATGTATTTCATCCTAGTCTTTAAATAGAAAGTGTAGGGGTCGTGAAAAGGATTAAATGTCCATTTAAACCTAAATTATCCGGTAGAAAACTACTTATATTATATCTATAATTGGCATTTAGGGCAATGAGGCGGAGAACGCAAGTAAAACGGAGACACACAGATTTTTTTATAAGCTTGAAGAATGAGCTTGTAGTAAGCATAATACGATTGTTTTCATCTTGATCCAAGGTGAAATGGAAGAATTATATGGCCTCTTCTTGATGTCTTTACATCCATCGAGAATAAATAATTTATTTGAGGCCTCGGGTGTGTCGTCTGTGAGAAAGTCTGTCTGTGAGAAAGAAATAATTGTCCTGATTACTTAAAGTATGACCGAACTAGCAATTCATCCGTCAAATTCAGCAAAGCATCGCCGACGCGGTAGATTCAATGGGCATCCATCTCTGTCTCTCACCCGCCGCATAATTTTCCCATCCTTCCCATTCACCCAAGCTTCGTTGCAACGGAGCCCAACTCCCACTGCAATTGCCTCCAGTCGCTCGTATTGGGGGCCTACCGTACCCTTTACCCCCCACTCCAGTTTTGAGGAAGAGGACGAGCCTGGAATCAAACCAATGTCACTCTTCCGGGATTACAAATGATCTCGGCTCTGAATCACGATCCCCTTTGTGCCTCCCGACTTTTATATCTCAATTCCCTTATAAGCTGTCTGATTGCAGCGCACGGATACCCCCATACGCTTGTCTTTGCTAACGTTTTTCTTCCTTTCATCGCCGAACAAATCGTTCCAAGTTGACTTCTCTGATGTTTGTTTGATATACTCTACCCATGTCACGCGCGTAACGCATGAGAGCGATGACCCACTTGGGTTCAGCGATCCACATATGTTGCACCTTAATGTGACACAGAATGCAGCGAATGGAGCCTTCGATGCAGTATGGCATCCCATTAGGTGTGCTGTATCACGTATAAACGTCGCGCGGTTGGGTCGGAAATTCCGGTGCGGCAAGTCGTAAATGTATTTATTCATTTGTCTCTGAGTAATAATGGTATTCATCTCTCGGCATATATATAATAATCGGCAGCATCCGTTGTCACAGTTTTGAAACCTAAATATGAAGACAAATGTGTTCAAATCGCCGGTTTTTGCGTAGGTCGTACTGTTTATAATAACGCCCCTATTAAGTTTTGGATAATGTGATTATCCTATTGTTATTGAAGCTAGATTATTGGCAACCATGGGAGAGGGGGAAAAAGAAAGGGACTTGACTTAGAATTCACTTTTTGTTTATTTTACCTGGGCGGGATAGGACGTTACCGTCCTCTCCACCCCCGCCCAGGGCTCTTTCAGGTACATACAGGTTAATTACATGTTTGAGTCAAGCGTTATTAAAAACATTTATCATCTTGCTTAATAAAGATGGTGTTACACACAGTAAACTTTTTAGAAATCTCACATTATGAAATCTTGTAGAAAAGAATAGTATAAAACATCTCATCAAAAAAGGTGCAAACATCCTGCATAGAATCAAATTTCAAAAAAATAGTCCTTTTGCAGTAACATGAATTTAAAAAAATAGAATAAAAACCTGAATGCCATAGGAATTGCTTTCAGAGCATAAAACAATAGCATACATTTTATTAAAGGGTCAGCTAAAAACATTCTATAAGCAATATTACAGAAGAGTGAAAGGTTATGAAGCATTGCCTGCGTATGAGGAATGATGCATGGGTGGAGGACGAAATAAAAACACAATTACGAACATAATAAAAACATGAATAAGGTAATAGGCAGGATTTGAATAAAAAAATAAGTAACATCATAAGGATATTTTAACTAATGCTTAATGCAAGTATTTTTCCAAGAAGATGTTTGTCACATCCTGGGAAACTTTTCTTTCACATCTCCCGGGAGGTAGTTGAAGACCCGGGCGTTTGTCCCGGCGAAAGACTCCGCCTTTCGTCCCGTCTTGCGTCATGATGTTTTCTACATGTAGGGAGTCATGTAAGGGAATGGAGGTAAGTGTGGAATTTTTTGACGTGGAGAAAGAAATAGTAGAAGGTAGAATGAGACTTTCGGGAAATGCACTTCATCAATTTAGGATATTCAATCAAAATATACCAGTCCTATATGAAACTCGTAATAATTTTAGTCATTTAACTTTCATTGTAGAATTGGTGCCAATGTTTGCGTGCTAACTTGATGTTTATATTGGTCGCGAATAATAATAACGCCTCGCATGTAGTTGCCTTAGGTTTAATTTTAGATTAATCGTAACCTAAGGAGAAAGAGTATCTTAAAATGCGCTACTTCCGCTGTAGGAAGTAATTTACTGTCGTATCGTACGAGTCGTGGCAAACATGGAAAACCAGTCTTTTCTGTGTGCAGCTAGTAATACATAATCCTAGGCCCAGGAGCTCCTGTGCATTGAATGTATTTTGTGCTTCCCGACGATGATATTCTCAAAGGCTCGATAGGTTTAAAAATTACAATGGAGTAACAGAGGACTGATGGTCTGAACAGTAGTCATGCGCTGGTGAAGGGAAATAATGATTGATATATATTGTCATTTAATGCACTTAAAGCTAACGTGGTTAAACACCGATTCATTTACTCATTTGCATGGATGCTTAAGTATTGCCAGTTTGCCTTAGAAATTTAAATTTTGTTATGTTTCGCAATGCTCTTAATTCCGCACCACCTAGAATATATTCAAAACATTTCCTGGGCATGAAATGATTAATGGTATCCGATTCCACTAATGAACATCGCAGCTATTGATGGAGTGTATTTTACTAAACAGTATTGAAATAGAATGAAATTGAAAAAAATGTAAAAATATCGCAGATAAAGAATCAAATTTGTGCAGTCTCCAGTTTTGAGCATGTGTAGTGACAGATTTTTACCACTATTAAGGGAGTTAAGAGTTATGTCCACCCCCTGCGGCATGAGAGTCGTGCCTTCGGGTTTGGCAATGAATTTGTTTTGTCGAAGGCGGACGAAAAGCGTTTTTATTGGATATAATAAAGTAGGTATAAGCATCTTTCCTTGGATGCGCAATAGAGCGCGAGATATATTCAGACTGTTGGAGACCCACGTTATACTTATGAAATAGCAGCTTCATAAGCGTGAGGACATACATTAGAGACATGAGCAGGTAAGAAGTAATTTTTAGGAGGGTTCTGAGTGGCTAAAGGAAATGAAATACTCTAATTAAGTATCTCCCATTCTGAGAGTGTCGATAACTATTTGACTGGCTGAATGTGGCGATGGATCTTCGTATACCTCGTAGAAATTGTAACCTTATATTTCAACTCGCACACACTTTTACGGTGCCTGAATTGATTACCTGTTGCTTGTTATAAAATGATCTGTTTTTATTGGTGTCTAAACGACGACTTCTTGAGTAATTTCACGAACAAGTCCGTATAGCTGTCAGTAGTCCGTCATATTGCCGCATTGAAAATGCAAATTTCAGCGTCGCTCTTCTGGTGGACAAATTACTTCTGCTCGCATAGAGTTTGCTGTGGAACCTCGGAAATATAGCGTGGAAAACCTCGTAAAATGTTATAAATGTAACTGTAGTGGCCGTAAAACAACATGCCAAGCGATTTTCTCTCGTAGTAATATTTCGATACCTTCCTACTATGTTAGCATAATTGTTTTAGTCTCTGGGATGGCATGTAGGGCAATCATATGAATGGTGTTAGTCACATAAGCAGTAAATTACTGCAGTGGAAGAGGCGTTGACAGCAGAGTGGAACGGTTTAGAGGAACTTTGATTAAGGGCTATCGAAAATGAATGTTGGTAGGCATTAATCGATGAATTTGAAACCTGGGAACGTTGTCACCACTGTTGGCAATAACAGGTATTCCTCTAGGAGCGCATAGCTAATAGAAACCATGCTCATTAGGTACTAAATCTGCCAAATGATATTTGTGATTATAAAGCTCCAGTCAAAATTTGAAGAATAAAAATAACTTTTTCGCTCTTATGAGTGCAATTATTATATAGCGATCACCTGAAGGTGAGCATTATGAACAACGGTAATAAGGCTCGTAATCCCTAAGAAGAGACTATGAGAGTAGGTTGAAAGCTATTAGTACATAGGGTGGCATAAGGATTGGGGTTG
This sequence comes from Platycnemis pennipes, assembly GCA_933228895.1. Taxonomy (NCBI): domain Eukaryota; kingdom Metazoa; phylum Arthropoda; class Insecta; order Odonata; family Platycnemididae; genus Platycnemis; species Platycnemis pennipes. Next base: position 61,343,794 of record OW121854.1, read on the forward strand.
TACGATTGTCACAAAGAACAAATGAGGTGCAAGGAATGAATGAGAAGAAGAAATTAATGAGTTACAAGGTTACAAGGCAATGAAATAGAGCTACACATCGGGGGCAATGAGATAACGCAGGTTGTGATATAGGGGAGAATATTTGGTTAGAGTAAATATGGAGGAAATGGATAGACTTTCTGATAGGAAAATGAGGAGGTTCACTGATCTACGGCTGAAACCGTAAGGTGGTACAGGCGTGCTGTCGTATTTAATCCCCATTCAATATTTTTTATAAATAATGAGTGTTAGTTGTAGTTTTTCTGGCTAGGCGACCGACATCTTTGGTCGTTTGGGTGTTTAGCATGATACGTGGGAATTCGAGAAGAGGTAGGAATTTTTCGTCATTTAATTTGTTGTGCTCCCACCCAGCACTCAAGTAGGAACCGATAAATCGCTGAAAATTCTCTGCACTGCGATATTCGGACCCTGACCCTCGAAATAGTAAGCAAATGCTTGAAGCACCACGTAAATTTAGAAAAAACAGTATAAAGTACTAATAAATATGAGGATCTCGCCATGAAATTCTTTGCACCACCGCCCCTGACTCTTGCCGGTGAACCGGCTGGGATTGCCAGGCCAGTTACGTGCTGGCTTGGCAGTTCAAAGGTCGCGGGTTTCAATCCCGCTCAGGGCATGGATGTCGTGTTGATCGTAGGATTATGATCTTAGGTGAGATGTAACCTTAGCCGTTTGAGCACTTAAAATCTAAGACTACTTCTACCTTGGCGGTGATTCGACCTGGCACGTAGGGTTTCGCTTTGGTGGAGGACGGGGTCTCTCGTGTGTGGAGAAAAAGGGGACATCGGTTCGGATGGAGGTCTCTTGTATCTGTCCGTCGCGGTCGTGCCAACTCCCGTTTCGGCGGCCATCACTTTATGGAGCGCGCGCGCAAGGGAACGCGCGTGGACGCTCGGCGAGTGCACCGTCAGGCCGCTTCCTGTTTTCTCTTATCCTTCGCCGGCGGCCACGCCCCTCCCACCTCCGCCAAGGAATGCCGCGTGCAGTAATCTCTGCGCCTGACGGGGTGTGGGGGGGCTCATTGGCAAGGCTTGCTGTCTTGTCCGCCCCCCCCCCCCCTCCCCCCTTCCCTCTCTCAGTCACGCCCCCCTGCCCGCTTTGTGCCACACGCAAGAGTTCGACGGGAAAAACATTTAAGCGTGAGAGTACGAGCGGTTCGAAAATTAAGATCTGCTGCGGTAATCTTATAGCATCTATGTTTTCAAGTCTGTTTCCGCGCTAAATGGCGCTTCAGACCAGTAGGATGGGAATGGAAGGGAAAGGAGGAAGGGTGCAGAAAAACCTGGTATCTATATTAGCCTGCTCTTAACGAACTTCCCATCCGACGGATGGAGTGCTGTACTGTATATCCATAAGATGCCCAAGTAGGGGCCGATTTACCATTGAAGAATGTCTTACGCCGCCGGGATTCGAACCCGGGCCCTGCTGTTGAGAGGCCAGTAGTATACCAACCCAACCCCCTACTGCGGTAGCGTGGGAACGTTTGACCCGGCATTTCTACAGTTTTCTCTCTTCTTGTGGTCATTAAAACAACTTCATTCTCCATCCCTTAATCCTATCGAGAATAATGCTTTCAGCTGGAAATCCACTATCAAGGAAGAGGATGCGGTTTAAAAGTTAGATGTTGCATTTTTGGGATTAGGATTCTTTTATCTGCATTTTCATGTATTAAGCAGCTGAAATAATAATTTGAACGAGAATTTTCTCTGTGAAGCACTGTCTTACTAGAATAGTTGTATTCGCATATATTGCGTTGGAAATGCTGTGGAATTGTAGTTAAACTGTAATTATAATTTGTTGAACGCTAAGTTATTGTAAAAAGATGCTGATGGGAGGCTGAGCTGGGAGGATGGGAGGGAATGCTAAAATTTGTGCAAAAAAAATGTGTTACCTTTCGTATGGAGACTGTAGTCCTATAGTGCTGCGTATATCATTACTGTAGAGGAAACAAAGAGTTAGCTGATCGTCGGCCGATTAAAATATACACGCGAGCCAACATCTGCTTGCCAATTATTTTGAAAAGTATATGTTGACGCAAGGTGTGCATAAAATTTTATATTTATGGATATTTGTGGAAATCGTATGTGTTGAGTCGAAGTTTATGGCATATCTCAAACAGATTTACCATTGCTCATCGGCCGCAATAGTCAATTCTCTGTTTTTTTAGAAGTTAAAAGTAACCTTAGATTATTAAATTAGATGAGGCCAAATCTTTTTTTGCGTCTTCATGGTGGTTTATTTTTTCTCATGTTTGTGTCCTCTAAAAAGTCTTGAAAGTCTGCTGGCCTGTCGCGCGGAATGAAATTGGCGACCCACTCGATCCTCCGTAGCAATAAAACGAAAGCGATTAGGTTTACCTCGATCGTAATGTCTTGTCACGTCAATCCGATAAAGTTTTTGGTCGTGGCGAGCCTCCCTCCCTCCCGCCTTCCTCTCTCCCCCACCCCTCAGATTTCCTTCCCTCCGACCCTCAGCTAAAAACTTTCCTTCCTCACCCTCCTCTCTTTTCCTTGGCTGTCAACGCTGACCCCCATTCGATCGGTGTCTACATTCGTAACTTAGGAGGGCCTGGGTTGCGGCATCGTCTGCCAAAGAGAGTACACGCGCGTTGCGCTGGCCACAGGAGAACCGAAGTGTCGACTGTTCGGCCATTTTGAGCAATGGTAACTCCTCGGCATTACCATTGTTCTCACTCAGAATCGGTCACTTAATAAACGCTCATTGAACTGTAGGTACTGCGAGCACCTCGATGCTTCAAGTCTACACTTCGTATTGCGCGCGGAAAATAATGTTACACTTACTGTTTACAGTTTTTGAGTGCATGATGATTTATCTGAATAATTATTCTTTTTGTGTGTAGTAATTTTACTTATAGTGTCCGCATTGGGTACTATCGGAATGAAATGTGAATATGCGGCAGCATAATGTTTGATATAAAGTTTTGAAATATGTCAGTGTGCAAAATGATAATGCTCACGCCGTGAGCACTTACCTTATTTCCAGGGGAGAATTAATCCTGTATGAGAGAGTGGTTGGTATCAACGCGCAGCCTAAGACTAAGCTACGTACGTTAGTAAGTGTAATCACAAAGTATTGAAGTCAGTGATGGGACATAATCAGCTGTGCAGGAAGCAATTCCGGTGGATTTTGAAAAACAGTTGATAGTTATGGAGCATTCCATAAAATGTGTTACATATGAGAATAATGGAGAGCGTGAAATATCAGATTTAGCACTAACTTGCTGAGTAATTGATGAAAAATTTTCAGTCCTCGCATGATTGCATTATCCTTCTATTTGTAAAAATGAGAATGTCTGTAGGTAACTTTAGGATCTGATATCCACTTTGGTTTTTCAATACTACATCAAATTGTGTTAAGTTTTCCTGGCCCTTCGATTTTGGCCCGACTCAATGCTGTCGTAGGTATGTACGTTTCGTAAGATTGGAAGCGTCCCTTTCTTGCTAAATTTTAACCCGAGGAATTCACTTTCTAGCCTGTCCTTCTGTAAAGATTTCAGATTCATTGTCGAAATTAAGGATATAAAGTAAATAAGGGTATGGCCAACACTATGGCCATGGCTAAGGATATGGTACGATTTACTTTTCCTTTTCATGCCTGTGCGGTATATTTACGTTCCTAGAATGGCAATGCCTTCATTTATTGGCTGAAAATTAGCAACTTTGTATGCATCACTTATCATCTTCGCTAGTTCAAGAATATTTGCTGTGGTTGATGAAACATAATTTCCGATCTAGGATGGTTAACACTCGTTCTACAGATATGCGTAATGTCTGTGAAGCAATTTCCGGCAATCGTTTAGATTCATGTAGTTAAATTTACCTGTATGTTAAATAAAATTCAAGTTCTCAGTGCGAATAATACGAATTATTGCTGTTAGCGCATACGCATTCTGTGAGTTTTTAGATTCATATTTGCAATATGATGACCTTGCATGCGGCAATAAGTTTTCCTTACCGTAAATATCGTCATGCGTAAATTACGATGTTCTGGTAGCATTGGCGAGCCAGTCACACACGCATACAATGGAGGGGGTGGGAGAGGATGTGGTTGGCGAGGATTCCCCCGCTTCAGTCTCCGTTCCTCTTGGACATTGTGCTCAAGGGAGTCGGTAGGCGGTGGGCGGAATCTCAATTGTGTACAAGCCAGAGAGAGAGAGAATGGGAGACCAGGCAAAGAAGTTATGGTCTGAAAGGGCGGTCGATGGGGATCACAGTCGGTCGAAGTTTCCAACCACGCGTCTTGCCGCCTCGCCGTTTAGCTTCAGTGGCTGGAGGAATAGGCGATTGAGGGATCCTTCGCTGGTTCAGGAGGCAGGGAATGGAATTATAATTTTTTCTAAGGGTGTCCGGATACGACCCAGAAGTCTTCGGTGAACTGTTATGCATCCTTTTATAAGGGTTAGTCTCATCCTCATATTTAAGCTAGTAATTTTGATTATATTAGGAGACAGAATGGCGTATCATAATAAAAGGAGTGTCGTGTAAAAGCTAAGGATTGTTGGTACGGAAATATCAACTGAAATTCAATTTAGATTGCTGACCTAACATTTGGTATCTTTAAGTTTTGCTCTTTTGTCATAAATATTGTCATATACCTATGTAACAATGTTGCCGATGAATAACTCCTAACTACCAAACAGTTCCATGACAAAACTATTTAGAGCTGTGTCACGTCAAAAATGTTTGGTGAATGTTAGCTTTTGCCATAACGAGCTCAAATCTCCATATTGTCTGTCATCCGTTTGGCAGTAGCTGTGGCAGCAATTCATTACTCGGTAATCGAGTGCAAGACAATTTTTTCTGGGAATGATAGTGAAAGCTCTGTTCCATTGGAGCTGAATTAAACCCTAGCGTATACATCGAAGTATATTCTCGGTGTATCGATACTTCGTGTTTGTATTCCGACAGCAATTTACTTCATCCTGTGTTGAGAAAAAAGTTTTGGCTCCTAAAATATATCGATATGTATGCTCTCCCATCTCCGTGGTAGTTATGATTGGAGAGATGGAGACGGGACGAGGACGGGGGTCCTTCGATTACGATGGGCGTGGCGTGTTCCTTGCCACACGTTCAGATTGGAAGGACGGCGTCGCATCGGCAATTGGAAGCCACTTTGGGAAGCAATCGTGAATCTTCTTCGCTCGTGTGAGGTGGAACGGCGATTTGAAAGGGATTGTCGGACACTTATTTATAGGGACCGCTGGAAGTGATGCCGTGAGAACCTTAACCCTTAAGTGAGTGTTGGATGTTAATGCTCCAAAATTTCGGCTGTGATTTATTACTTAAATTTCGACAAGCGGGGCGTCCGTGAGACGTGCCTGCTGCGTACCTTCGAAATTCAGTCCCACATAACTCTTTTACCAAGCGTGTTAGCAAAAGGTGTGGTGATATTTCTTTAGCGTGTTCTCGTGTATGATTTGCGAGTAGCGTCACCTCCTGATTGAGATTGTTAGTTTTACTGATGAATAGAATTATGTCAGTGAATATCTTGTCAACATTTTATTATAATTGGATTAATTTCTTATTAAAATACACCTAGTTTCGAAGTGAAGTCTTTTATAAAAATTCTATATTTAAATGTACTTTTGTCATGGTTTTATAACTAATAGATAGGTACAGGAAAAATTACATGACCGGGACTTCATATGTTAGATTATAAGGAAATCCAGAATATTGTGAGACTTTTTAAATGGTCGTTCTGAATATGTATGTGTAGATTGAATTTGTAGATAGTGCATTACTTTCTTGAAACGCAAAGGATGTAATTTGTTTATTGTTTTCTAAACGGCATTCCTCGAATGAAGAATAATCAGGACTACTAATTGTTAGATTACCGGCTTTCTACGTCGTACATGAGTGTGTTTTGTTGCCGCGACGTCCATACCTTCCGCCGGCGCGGAGTGAATTCCTTTTAGGTGAGGGTCGTCCCCCTCTCTTTCCTCAAGTGCCCTTTTCTTGTTCTGGGGTAATCCTGTGTTTCCAAAGACCCATGTCGCTTTCGCTTCTTCTTATTTCCAAGTGTGCAAACACACTTTAACATGCTGTCACAATTGACATCTCCTAGACCTCCTATCCACAACCATCCCCTACAATCTTGACGTATGTGTCCATGGTAGCAATCCCAGCGGACTGCCATCCTTTAAGGGTATTCAAACAACTGGAAATACGGATGAATTCCATCTCAATTCTGTTCACTTGATTCTCCCGCATGCATGTTGATTTGAAGACCGTGAGCAAGCTTGTATTTTGGCAGAGGCAGTGAATAGATTTGTTTAAACGACTTGTCATTGGAAAAACTGTCATTTCCCTCTAACGGTGTTGCGACGGGTAGCCTAGGGGAGATTTTGCCTGTCATTAAATCCTGCCTACATTTTATCACATGCCTACATACCCACACGCCTTCAAATAATGAACTTTCTTTATTTATTTGTGTATTAATTATCCACATGTCTATGATCCTATCTACCGTAGTCGGCGATAGTATATTAACTTTCTTCTTAGAAGGTAGAATCTTCGGCAGGATTTGAATAGGAAAAAGGTCTTTTAAATGAGTTGAATAGGACGCGTGTCAACTGAAGATGAAAATAACATTAGGGTAGAAGAGAAAGAAGCGGTCTATTATAATTTACCCTACCCTAACTTACCCTAGAATACCACTACTCATTAACCACTAACCACTACTTAACCGTCCTGTTTTACGTCAAGCTCTGGAGTTGAAAAAATTCTAGGTTCCCTTTGTGTTTCTTCTATAGGTTCAGTTTAAGTACTTTCCGTTTAGTTTGCTATTTGCTTTATCCGCTTGAGAACGGAAAAAAATCATGGTACGTTTTTTCTCGACGAAGTCAGAATAATATCACCGGCCGCTAAGATAAGGCACTTGTGAAAAGTCTGCCAACAGCTTCAAAGTCTCGCGAACTCCTGTCTTTACCGTGAAAGCCAGTGTTTTACGAATATATACAAATTTCTGGCAACATTTTCATTTCCTGGCTTTCATCCAGCAGCCCAAGGTGGGGATAGGCAAGTGCCGAATAATCGGGTGAAACTATGTACGTGTTGATTGATAAGGGGGAGAGAGGAGGGGTCGATAAATGGTGAATTCTCTGCGGCGGAGAGTGATGGTTAACACTTTGGCACGTGGGTGGCTCTGGGATGCGTTAAGTTCTCAGCCCACTGCGTTCAGTGTCCGAAAAAATTGGAGGGACCCGGTCTCCGTAAAGTAAATGAAGTGCACGAGGAACGGATATGAAGGTAGGAGAAAGTCGACTAAGACAATGGGAAGTGCGCTTCTTTTACTACTGCCATTACCACTTAATCGGGAGGCCATGCATTGCCTTCATCGAGTGCTCTATGCTTCAAGTATGTGCTTACGGGTCTGTACCAGCAGACGACAGGCGATTCATACCGGAAGGAAAGGTGTAAAGATAGGAATTGAAGCTTAGGGAGGAAGGGTAGAAAGAAATTCGGCGTCGGCATTAGCATGCTCTTCATGGGGACCACGGATTAACGTCAAATCCGATGGACGGTGTACATACTGTACTCGAATGTTCTCCAGAAAGCACTCAAGTAGGGGCCAGTTTATCAATTAAAAATACCTTATACTACCGGGATTTGAATCCGGGCCCTTCAGGTTAGAGGTCAGTGCTATAATTACTGCACTAACCCGATTTCCTGGGGTATATGCCAGCCAGATGGAATCACTGGAGGTGCTAGCGTTCTATTTCCCCAGCGCTGGAAATCAACATTTACATTATATCCTGTAAAAATCCTTAAGGGTGTTTGGTAGGGTTTGTCTGTGTGTGTGTTTATTGGATTGAATGTCGTTCGATTTACGAGTGATTATGTTACTTGTAGGTTTTAGTGTTTTTCCTAATTTGTCTTATAATTGTTCGTGAAAATAAATTGATTGAATTTTTCGAATGAAACAGCACCGGATGTGAGAGTGATTATACTACATCTGGATGTTAGTATTTTTAAATTTCTTTTAGATACATCAGTGTTTTAAAACTCCTTAAGACCCCTGTATATTCACATGACGATGAATTTTACATTTTTTTTTACTCTTGCTCGACTGTTGCCATCCACGTTTCAAGATTTGTTTACAGTACATTTTTTCCAGCCCCAAACGAACTATTCTAAATGTTATTAACGTCCTTGTATACGGCACACTAGTAACGAGTCGGTTTTGTGAATGGTGGCTCGGTCGGTGAGTTTGGCGTAGTTGAGAGATTTTATTGCACCCTATTCCCGTTTGTAGATGATATACATGTATTCCTATTTTGGAACACAATATGTTGATAAATATTTTTCATATGAATGCTGATTGTCTTGCCAGCAACCAGAGTTATGATGATAATCAAAACACGTCACACACACACACAAACACTCAAGAAATTAATTTCACTGAATACTATGTATCCAAAATGGGAGTGGTGTTTCGTGTGGGCTGTGGCAAACTCTAGAGATAAAGACTCCGTCGTATTTGTTCCAATAATATATTCGCTTGGCTGAGCAAGGTGTGGTGCGATTTCTCCTGGCTATACTTCTAACCGATTTTGGTCAGAGAGGTTTTTGAATGTGACCTTGCGTATAGGAGTTCGCTTTTTATGAGCGTTGTATAAGCCAGTTTCTGAACTGATTTAGAATTTTTGGGAAGGTTTCCTGGATAAAATGAGGCCAAATGCCCTTTCATCCGAAGTAAGTCGGCAAGACGATATATATGCTCGGGGATAGAGGTTTCGTTGGTTTATTGAATATTTATTGCGTGTGTGTCAGATTCCTTTTTCCTCCCGTCCGTAGTCGGTTGTGTGAAACACCATGTTGAGTGAGGCATGCTCCCGTTGAAGCATATGGTTTGCATTTTAATGGTAATGTGTTTGCTTTTGAGCCCTATTTATGCTGCGACTCGAATTCCGTTGCAGTAATGGGAGTGTGAAATCCGCCGACAAATGTACTCCGTGATATTGTAATGGTAAAATTACATTGAATTGAGCCAAATTTTGAATTTTCTTATTTACAAACATAGGGGGAGCAAATTTCTTCCACCTACTGGCTCACCGGGATCATTTATGAGTCAGCGCATGAATTTTGGCCATTTCAGTGCCCTATTTCTCGAGTACTCACTTTTTAATACCCGCGTTGAAACTTACCCTTGTAGATATTCAAGAATATTCCTCTTAAGTTTTAAAATGAAACGTGCTTTTCATTGAGTTCCTCAATGACGTGCACGAGTTGACCCTCGTACCGCGTGTGCTTATTTCTAAAGGTAGGTACGTTAACTTTTGGCAGGAGGTCGTTGAATAAATATTATCGAAAGCGATTCGAATTTAAATCAATTACCACCGATGTTAAAATGAGCTATAAAAGTTTCTAAATTGCACCGGCATAAATTCCTATTCAGAAGTTTCTTTGAAAAGCGCACTTCAGAGTTTTTAATGGCCTCTCTCACGTTAATAGTTTCCACTTACATTTTACGCGTGTGTCCTGGGTCTGAGCATCCACTTAAAAATCTTTTGGTTTTTTATGTTGGCTCCGAAGGGTGGGCCGTGGTGATCGTAAGCTATGGGAGTTAGACCCTTCGAGCGGCCGCAGGGGATATTTGGCTGGCCGGGAAAAAATCTTCTCATACGATTATTAATGATTTGCAATTCATTTATGGCGTCCTTGGTATGTCATTTGATTGTCGAATTAAATTTTATCTCCAGTAGTGAGTATCGTAATCCATGCGTTTTCTTCCACACCGGACAATGTCCCTTTTTGATTTATGTATTTTTTATGGCCCTCGGGGAGCTGTGCAAATGATTTCACATTGAATTTGATGATGGAGTTGGAATGGCAGTAGATTCATTTTTCAGATTGAAAACAATTATTTCGACGCGTAGGACTGCTTGGAGCATAATCATTAAGATAGGTACCACCTGCAGCAATGCCTTTTTGTTATTTCGGGAAAGACGGCACAGAAAGATGTGGTATCAAGAATGGAAACTGGTTACTGGAAACAGTGTGTGGCATTTGTCTTTTGATACGGGAATCCTATATTTACAGCCTGTTTGTGACCTCGGCTGGAAAGAAACTGTTTGAGTAATGGATAACCGGGAAATACTTTTGGAAAACTAACCATATGAAAAGTGGCTATTGTCATGTGCAATTAAAAGCTTGTCCGCTCATGTGGTGTTGAACAAGAAATCAATGCTATTCAAGCAATGATATCAGGGAATCGTAATTTTCAATGAACCATACTTTAGTCTCAGAAACATGAGATATCCTTCGCATAATTGATCTTCAACTTAGTAACTGTAGTGTAGGTTGAAAAAATACGCAGGAGTGTTGGCTGAAAATAACGCAGTCCTTTAGTGAAAATTGATGAGGAGTTTTATTGTGCTGAAATAGTGTCTAACCTTTTCTGTATTAGAATAGTTTTAGCATATTTTATCTTTTAACCCTCATTATCTCTAGCGTTACTTAGCTGATTCTGCGTTCATTAAGATTTAAATCCAATTTTTGATATACCCTGAAATATTTATAGATTTTGTAGGTAGTGTCTGCTAGGAATAGAAGTAACACTGCGTCACTTTCCTTTAATTGAGATTATTCTGTTAGATATTTTGTGTTTCTGGCCGTAAATAATTCTTCCTGATCCAATAACCTGTTTTCACTGATTATGTACGATGTCTACGATACTGACTTCTTATTTCGAGGACCTATTTTCGAATGCTTTTAATGTCAGAGACTTTACTGTGGAATACATTCACAGAATAGTTTTATTTGGAGAACATGTGACATTAAACCTTGGACCACTTGGTGCTTTCCGTTAAGAGTAGGATGAGCCAAAGCCGAGTTTCTCCCCATCCTATCACTCCTCCACATTCACGTATTCTTAATGGCGCACCTAATCTTAGCCTTAGTCATCTCTCCCGGATGTCAACAACGCTCCCATTCCTCAACCTATGTGGAAATCATAAATGCCTGATTCCTGCACTGCTGTACTCTCCTTAGCTTTTGTAGGCGGGAGCTGAATCGGCAATTGTCTGCGCAGTCGAATTCGTTTATCCCTCTCTTCCGGCGCATAAATAGTCATTCTTTCGCTCTCTTGTCGCCTGGTTTTTCGGGCGCGCGACATTCCCGGGGAGCGGGCCAGTTTCTCCTCCGCCGCGGCCCCCGACCCGACGAAATAGCACCGACAAATCTCCATAAACTTTTCCACGCCGCGCCCTCCATCACCGAGGCCCCTTGTCTATCTATCTCTGAGCCGGCCGCCCCCGTCACCTATTCCCTCCCCCGCCCCATCCTACCACCCTCCCAACGCCGCGCTCCCCACCTGGTCCTCCCGACCCGCCGGATGCCGTTCGGATGTTGTTGGGCGCGGAGTGGGGGAGCGGCATGTGTGCCGATGATGCACGGACCCCACTGTGGCCAGAAATATCTCCACTCCCGGCATTCCGAATCCCCACCTACTTCACAGCGCTTCACCCTGCCTACCCTGTGACGCCGTTCCACCGCTCCCCATCTAATCCTTCCACTTTCCGAATCCCTCTGCTCCACTCTTTCCTCCCTCCTCCTACTTTTTCATCGCGTCAGTGCCCCTCGATTTTATTATTCCGTCTCTTTTCGTCGTCTTTAATTGGTTCACGTGCCGTCAAGCATCCCTAAACACCACCTCTCTGAATTATATGCGGAACGTGAAATGTGCTAGAGTTGGCCAAATAGATATCTGGAAATACAGTGTTGGCGGATAGAACATGATTACCTCCATTGTGTCATCGTGACAAAAGTTATTCTTTAATAACGTCATACCCTCTCGAATGTCCAGGGAAGGAAACTCCATGAATCATTTTGGCTCAGTTTTGAAAAAGTGTGTTGATCTCGAAAATTTTGCTGAACTTCAATTTGAGTGACGGCTACGGTTTACATTGTATACTTATTATATGGAATACTGGTTTCACTAGCACTTTAGGTTCAATCACCTAAATTGCCCAGCTTACTAAAATTATTTGCAAATTTTTGTCCATTACCCATTATGGAGTTTCTACCATCTCTTTCATGATTATAAGGCTCAAAAATTATTTTAAGGGTGACAAGTTATGAAGGTATATTCCATATTTTTTGTTTTTTCCCTGCCTTTTTGTTCTAATGAAATACCTATGGATGAAAACAATTCAAAATTGGACGTGCATAAATTGGAACAAGGAGCGTTTTAGATATTTAGAACTACGGAGGATTAACACTAGTTAAACCTTGTGAATAATGGGCACTTACTATAAACATTCTTCAGTTCAAAACAACTAATAATGGTGGCCATAATACGCCCGCTTTGTGAAGCTCTCAATGACGTGCTGCTTTCACCATTGCACAATTCATTAAGACTTGTACACTGCTATAGTTCTGGTAGGAAAGGGCTGAGAAAGCGAGAGTCATTAGAGGATACTAGAGAAGATTACATTTTTACCAGCCTGAAAAATCAAATGTGATGTTCACTTTATCGTTATCGTCGTTTAAGATCGTTATTTTTTGTTCTTGGATGTTGGGGATGGCTTGCTCTCTAAAATACTTGCTGAGATGGAATTTCAGTATTCAAATTGAAAATACGCTCCTTATCCAGGCGTTCAAGAGCAACGCTTCTGCCGGAAGGCCATTCCGGAATATCTAAAGGTTTCAAAATTAGCATCTGGAATTATCCATTGGTAAAATAATGCCCATACTTTAAGTCACTTTACAGGTACGTCTTTTTCATGTTCTTTGTTCCTTTCACCAGGTTAGCCCACGTATAAATTACCCAATCCTTTGTGTCTCACCTTTTTTTCAAGAGTTTTCTCAACCTATCAGGCTCCTCAAGCATTAAATATTTTCAGTGATGAAAAATTGAAAATGATAGGGTAATATGAAATGTTCTTCTAGGAGTGTAATCCGTGCAGGATTATCGCGGCTCCGGAATTGTGGTTCGTACTTTGGGTGAGGGAGGGACTTAGAGGAAAGAAATTTTTACTATGGGCGACATGAATGGGGATGGAGAGTAAGAAGAGGCGAAGAGGGAAATAATATTAAGCTTGGTGTTTGACGAAAAGGGTTTGTAGCGTGAACGTAGTCTGGATCTACGAATGTTCCGTACTGCGTTCAATCATTAGCCAGACGCCAGAATGCCTAAATAAATGCCTGACTTGGGATGTTAAGGTATTCATTGAAATACCCATATTATTCTTGTGTAGACGAGAGGTTGGATTAGGAAGGAATCAGGAAGCTCAATTTAAGACGACACTTAAGTTTCTGGTGAAGCGGTTGCTGAGTTTCCGTCGTAGGCGCCGAAATATCCTGGGTCAGTCTCCCATAGTCTCCCTCCTCCCCAACGCCACCTATTTCTTTTAAACATTCCCAAAGTTTTCCTCCCCCCTCAACCCCTCCCCCCTCGTCCGAAGTTTCCCTTGCCCCCTCCTCCGCCCAACCCGTTCACCCCTCGCAGCCATATCCAAGAGCGAGGAGAGAGATCATCGCGCTTCCTCTCCGTGAGTCGAGTAGGATCGCCAGACGCTATGGCATGGAGCCAGGAGCTCTTCTTCTGTTTGCGGAGGGAGGATGGGGGGGGGGGAGGGGTAAAGACAGGAAGGGGTTGAGAGAGAGAGAAGGGATGGTGGCGAAACGCCTCTTTCCTTCCCACCTCCCTCGCTTCCCTTTCCCGTAGCTAACTCTTCCCTCGCCTTATCCCATAATCCTTTCCCTTTCACTTGTCCGTGTGTTCTCCCTGCGTTACTCCGATAATGCTGTTCCATGACGATTACGAACCAATTCCGTTCTCGAACCTGGTACTAACCTCCTGCACGGGCGTGGTCGATGCCTTTGGACTGATTGATATAAAGTCGCCCCAAAAATCTTCAACGCTGCTCATTTTTTGGGGGATATTATCACCTCTCAGAAAAAACTCGGGAATGCGAATCTATGTCATCGGATGTTATCTCAAGTGATCTTTCGGAAATGCGGTCAAGACGCAGTTTTTCTTCTATTTTTATATTTTTTGTTAGAATTTCCCAGTCTTCGGGTAGGTACTCAGTTTCAATTAATGAGATTGGGGATAATTTATTATTTCGAATGGGTAGCAAGTTATTTTTCTGAGTCGCAATTTTTCGCAGATCGTTACGTAAATAGTAACTAAACATAAATTCATTTCTTCTATCACTGTTATAAAATAATTGTTTCAAAAGCGGGGAATAAACATAATTTCGAGTGCTACTCGCGGTCCGGCTGTGTAACTCTTGGAGCTAAACGTCGAATCCTATTCTCGTCCGCAAAAACCCCGGCCGTTTTCCATTGCGGCGCTGACTGATTTTCTAGAGATCTTTCGCCGAAAGATAGTGGGGTTCTTTCTTTTAGTTTTAGTGCACTATCACTCGTGTTGAGGCCTTAAGTATCCTTCGTACACTTCTGTCTGTCACTTCTTGAACTGGATGGTATATAGGAGCATCGTTGTCGTTATTTGAGGGAGGCGACCGATAACTTTCGTGATTTGCGCCAGAGGGCAACTTGGTAAAGTTGGGAGTTTTCAAGATTTGGAGGAAGAGTGATGAGAAACCTGGTGTTGGCATTAAATAGCTTTCAACAAATTGGGTCAAGAGGACCACGACTTAACGTCCCATCCGACGGACGGAGTAGTGGAGTGCTCTCCACAAGGCACTCAAGTAGGGATCGGTATAAAAACAAAATATTCACCTTGGCCGAGATTCGAACCCGGGCCCTCGGGAGAGTGGCCAGTGCTCTAGCCACCACACCAACCCGATCACCAAAAGGAGCATCTGGTCTGGTCTGAGAGCGAAGTATAGTTATCCATTCTTACTATCGCCTTTCAGCATGTTCTCGAAAGAAATCGTCAGAGAAATCAGCAGTGATAGAAACGGGTACGGAAGTGGGTGGGTAACTAATTAAGTCTTTTAGATTTATGGATATCCGAAAAGCTGCTTAAGAATAGAAATACTGAGTACCTGATTTATCCTGCACTATACTTTCATGGTTTAAACTGCTCCACAGTCAATATAGAGGTATATAACTTCGATCTTGTCGGTAAAGGGAAGATGCAAGTAGCGATAGTCACGTCGATCATGCGCCAACTTGGCAACCGAAAGGTCGCGGGGTCGAATCCCGCTTCGTGTTTGGCTATACGTTTGCCTTAGGCTTATAAATTAAGGTTAGACAGCGAGAAACTCGTTGAGGGTATAAAAACACTTGTCTACAGCTTCAGAGGGATGGATGAGGTATTTAACGTGGAGGTCTCTCAGCAATATAGCAGAAAAGCGGAAATGGGAAAATGTTCAACTCCTAATGGGAGAAGATGGTGCAAGATATTTACAAAACGGACGGAAAAAAATGTTCAGGTCAAAATAACAGTTTGTGTTGTCCCTAGTTCCCGAGAATGAGAAAGAACCCGTGCAGCAATTTTTGGTGATTTAATTGATGGTACATGAGCATGTTAATAGTGTCGCGGAATGATGCTGATCTGTCAAAAAAGAGTGAAAGACATGCTCAGATCCAGCGCGTAGATCGGTATTGGTCTAAAGTTCTTACGACTTCTCTAGGATTTCTTCATCGTTATCGAGAGATAGCGAAGCATATGAAATGCAGTAATCGCGATTTCATCCAACTGAAATGCGAGCGTGTCAAATTCGAATCCATAGGAAGCATTCTGTCAGCACTTCCACATCCGCGTAATTACTCGGCATTTTAATCCAATCATCCCCCACTGGAAGAAGTCAGCCTCATTAGTTATTATTCGCGGAGATCCCCATGTGCAGTTGAGTCCCACGTATTAAGTTTTTTCCTCAAATCCTCAAAAATAATAAAAAATGAAATCTGAATTATTACCTCCCACACCACCCTCTCCCTCGTGACCTGAAGATATAAATGGATTTTTCGCGTGAATCCACTCCATCCGCAACCTGGCTGGATTGATGGGGAAGGTGGGTGAATTTTTATTTTTCCATTTATTCTTTTTTCTAAAGCTTCTGGTTTATGTAACGTGCGCGATTGAAATTGAATTCTCCGTCGCTTTTCCCTGTTACCTCACCCCTACTCCGCTTTCCTCCGACCATTCCCTCAAGTCTTCATTTCAAGGTCAACGAGATTTGTGTTTTAATTATCCCCTCATTCCCTTAACCCTCCATCCGATTTTCATTCCGTAATTGCGATTTCTCCCTCTCGTAATCCCCCTTCTCAATTTTCAGCGCCTTTATTTCCACCAAAAAAAGTGGTCGTTAAATAGATTTATATTCCCCTTCTCTTCTTCCGCGGAGGGGATGTTATATTTTTTCCCCTTCGCTTCTTCGTGAGCCAATTCCAAGTGAATTTTTGTCAAATGGGAGCGGAAAATTCGGAATGATGTTCTTAAATCTGCATTAAGCTGGATGATTCCTTTTATTATATATTTTCGACGGAATCGAACTCTACGTACTGTACCCTACCATATATATTAATAAAGCTTTATCTTATTTTTATGTCTCTGGCCGATAATGTCCGTTTCACTTTGCTGTCCATTTGACGTAAAAATTATACAGTCGTCGTGGAAGAGTTCTCAGAATTTCAGCTAAGCACTCGTATTGAGTTTACAACGTGGATTTCATGGGTTTGGGTATATATTTTTTATTGCTGTCAAGCTTTGATTTGTTGAAAGTTGTAATTTCATCTTATCCCCTGAAATTTCGGCTGGCATTTATGCTAGGTATACAAGTATGTCAGCAACATTTCATTAAAGTTTCATCTTTATTGGCTTTATAATTTCACGAAGTATTATTGTCGTATCCTCCTTGATACTATTCCGTGGATTATTTTGTCAATTGGAATTGAAGAGGATATCTATCTACACTCCTCCCTTCTAGAAATAACATTTGTTGCTTGTCGGAAGACTTGATACGTGAAGTATTTTGGGACCCAAATAGTGCAAGACTATGATTCCTTTCTACCGAAACTGAAGCTTCATCGAAATCAAATTGTGAAAAAAGAGAGAGGGTGATTTAGTTGTCAAGTAAATACTATTTCTATATGCAGTTTCATTTTTTGCCCACCAACGCGGAAAGCTACCGCCTATGGTTACGGAACTGAAATTACAAACAAGTTCATGTTCATTCCTACGGAACAGTTTACAGTATTAGTATTTTGTGGCGATAATAGCATATTGTTATCGTCGTAGATCCTAAAGATAATATGCCCCCCCATATCACTTCCTATTCGAATGAGGCGGATTTTCGTTCCAAAGGTGAAATGTGGGGTGTCTCTTTTTCGAGCACACCGAGACGAGATTCATATCTCTTAATTTGTTTCATTTCCCTTTCAACGAATCAACTCGTCGCATTCTTCGTTTGGTCTAAATGATCTATTTGAGATATGATGCTTTTCAAGTAGCACCTGGAATGTGAGTAATTTGTGGCGATATTTTTAAAAATACCGACATTTCTTGACAATCTGCCCTATGTTACCATTGTTTATCTAACTTGTTTTTCTTTTTACCTTTTCAGGTAAGTTGACTCTTCCTTACGTGCAGCATTACTATAGTGGATTATCAATTTGGTGAGTCCTCTCTCTGACCTTGTGCCGCACTTTTGTAAACTCGAATGTTTCTTAGCCTTTATCACTTTGAATATCCCCTTGAAAAGATTAGGTCACACGAATGGCAGCAAAAATTAGCATTACATTCAAAAAGCCTCTACTTTTATACTTTTATAGGTTCTTTTTAGGGATTATGTCGAATTGATATTTTTATTGATCAAGTCCCTTGTAGTTTGAATTTGTGGAATTCGGCGCTGTTGGATGTCATCGACGTTTCAGTTGATGCAGCTAGATTGTGAACGAGCCTATCTTGCTAACCATTGGTCGCCGTTCTGAATCCAGCAGTGGGAATAGATGCCGCGTTTGTGCGAGGATTATGATTAGTTGAATAGGTGAGTCGATATAACTTAAGTAGTTGGAGCATTTTGAAGCCTATGACTAATACTAATGTTTTCCTTGAAATTACACCAGTAATGCTTAGGTATAAAAATTTTAATTTTCGGGATAAATGATAAAATAGTAGAAAATAATTGTGAATACTGGATTCAAACTTTTTGTTTTCCTTCAAAAATTGACCAAAGATGTTACGAGGGAACGTTGGTAAAGTATTGGTTGAAATGGCCAAATTTCCTCTCAAGGGAATATACCGATAAATTTCCATGTCTAGCTTCACGTCTGGGAGTCTCGCGGTCGCGAATGAATGTGGAAATTTCGTTTGTTGGCTATGCTTCATGGCACCTTAGTGATTTTGTTGATCTCTCTCTCTGGTATTTCTTTTCATAGTTGTCACCCTCAATTAACAAACGTGGCAGGAACTTAAAATAATCACACCCCTCTATATCTATCCACTCTGTATTGTTAAAGCTATTAATAGCGTTTCCGTGCTCGTTGACCATTTTTGCACATAGTTAGACAATTCTTATTGAATTTGTCGGTTAAGGAATAAGCCATCGTTACTTAAAGCTGAATGAATGTTCATGAATGTTCATTGCTATTGCGTTTGAACAAAAATAACGAAGACTAGGTACAACCTTGTGAAGTCAATGAAGCTCTCTCAGATAGGTACCGATATTGTATCGGAGAAATAAAGATAAGCTGAGCAATGAAATGAGATGGGCGGTTTGTTGTTTCCCGGAGCTGATAACGGCTACAGTGTGGGACGCAATTTGTATCATCATCCTCCTGAAAACGCGTTGGTCGGATCTAACGAGAGCACGGAGCTATCACACCTACAGGAAGGAATGTCTATTTTGATGTTTC
Organism: Platycnemis pennipes; assembly: GCA_933228895.1. Taxonomy (NCBI): domain Eukaryota; kingdom Metazoa; phylum Arthropoda; class Insecta; order Odonata; family Platycnemididae; genus Platycnemis; species Platycnemis pennipes. The sequence continues at coordinate 61,362,648 of OW121854.1, forward strand.
TGTCGTGAGAAATCTTGTGCGTTTGTCTTACCAGTATTGTTTTAATGCTTTCACCTCGCAAGCTCAGGCAATGCACGTTGTGTTGCGGGGCAGGTAACGCAGTGACATTCTTTTATTGCCTCGACACGTTTGTCATTTTTCTCTTTGGCCATATTTTTCTTTGGTCGATATCGTGACATTCTTGTGAAAGTGAAATTCTATTCTAGAAATTTCCAAAAAGCACACCATGGGAGAAGGGTGAAGCATGTGATTCTGCAGATAAGGTAGTTCCTCCTATTTGAATACTACATTTCATTCACTTATGCATTGTCATATTTTCTCGTAATTTGTTGATACGCTTATTTACATTATTATGTAGCATGGTAAAGGGGGCTATCTATAGTAGTATTTGATAGTTTGAGCATTTACTCTGCCCGGCTAAAAAATAGTGAGGAGAGGATGTAAGACATTCGGAAAACAGGGAGGAAAATGACGCTTAGGAAATTTGGATGGGTGAAGAGTGGTGGAAGGGAACATGCTGAGTTGTCAAATGAAATATTTCAAGGATATGTATCTTACGGTGAAACGGAGAGTAGATAGGTATGTAGTCATCTGAACCTACCTGCATTCTGTGGAATTCCATTTGAAATAGTATTTTTTGGCCAGCACTTTCCCGAGATATGTGGCTGATTTCAGGTAGGCATAATGATAGGTGCTATTTTATTCCTTATTGTAGGAGAAAAATTTTATTAGCATTGCTAGTGGTAAAGAGTGCGATGAAGTATATTCCTATTTAGGTCTTTCTCAATTTAAATATATTTTATGACTGTGTTTTTCATTGCCTAATGGGAACAAAAGAAACATAATTCGTTGCTCGATGGGAATGGAATAGATCTCATACTGTAAAATGTTTGACGAGAGGAGAATTCTAATTGGATAATCCCGGTGGTTGGGAAACTAATTCACCCCATGCCGAAATAGGTGGTTCTCCCGTCTCCGAGGTGTGGCACTTTCAACCCGTTTTAAAACATTCCCCTTATCCACTCATCCTTCTCACCAGTCTCACACCACTCCCACTTTTCGTTCCCCTTTCCCTCTCCCGCTCCGCGTGGCAACTGCTTAATCTGTTTCCCGCTCCCACCTTCCCCCCCTCTCTCTCTCCAATCCGTTGATAAGACGTCTTCCTCCCATCCTTTCCCGCGGAATCGCCGATCCATCTTTTACGGCCGCAATAAACCTCCCACCTCCCAACTTCCTCGCTTCGCTCACTTTCCTCCCCTTCTATCTTCCCTACCATCGCTCCCGTATCTTTCCTCGCCTCCTCCTCGCCACCTGTTCGTCTCCGTCGCCTCGCCTAGCATCCTCTCTCCCCTGATGGCACTAGATCGCCGGCCTAATACTCCCCTAAGTAATATATTCCTCTCTTCGAGTGTCCCACTTGGTTGTATCGCGAAATCTGGTTTTTGGCAACATTTTTTGAGACTACTGCGCGTCCAGCGAATCCCGGTACTGTTAGCTTTTGCCTCCTGTCAGTATTCTATAATGAAGAAGCGTTCTTTTGTAATTAGACTCGTGTTAACATAGAAAATACAAGGTTGAAAGTAATTTCCTACTTTTTTAACTGTCTTGGTAATTATTACGCTCCTCAGTTGTGTATTAAAAAATGAAATAATGTATGCATATTTTGTCGAAGTATCACCGAATGATTTAATGGTATAAGAATCGTCAATTCCTCTCTCATCGACGCACGAGTGCGTGATATACCTCATAAAAAGTTTGTTAAAAATTTGCTACCATCGTATCAGATTAACCAGACGTTAGCAAGACGTTATCAAACCGGAAACTATGGTTGAATCCTTCGTTATTTATAATCCGTAACAAAAACATGATTGGTATCAGAACGCTATGGTCTTATATTTACACATCTACTACATTTCGTGCATGCTGAGGACCCATATTTTATGTTTCTGAATAGGAGATAGTTCTGCTGGCCTGCTATCTTAGCGAATGCAATTGAAGAACCCTATTTTATCTCAGATCAATTAGAATTGGTAGTGGATGAACTATAAAGTGAACTCTACTTTTTACGGGGGTGATGGAGTTATTTTGGAACTACTTGTCTAAAAAAACAATGATTTTTGGAGTAAGTTGTTGAGTCGAAGAGTGGCATATAGCAAGAGAGTATGCAGATGTAAGTAATATGTATTTTATTACTTTCTGTGAAGATATTGTAATGTCCAGTAGGTAAGATTTCTGTAAAAAATCCTATGTATTATACGGCGTGAATCCACGTGCCACCCTTCCGATTATCGACTACCATCCTATCTCTGTCATTTACCTCTCTTGCTTCAGCGCCGAGGTGGTTTAGCACATGACTACACCCTATTCATCTCAGGTCTTCCTCGGCTACTTGGCTTGCATCAACACCATCCTTTTTTCTCTTTCGCATCAGCCTTCTCATTAATTCATTCGGCAGTTCACACTACCGTCGTTTCAACTCCTTCCCGCCATCCCAACGTCGCGAAAGTCGATCAGAATTTCCTTTTTATTGCCTGGAAGTGGTTTTTTATTAGTCCGATGATGGGGAGAGGTCGAAATCCTGAGAGTCGTGGCCATGCTGCGATTAAACTCTCTGCGTATCAATCCTCTTGAATGGGCAAGTTTTGTTGTTTTTCTGTGGTGGGGAGTCGCTTGTTAAAATTCCCTTTAGTTCTGTTTGCCGTTGATATACCTTAACGGCATAAATTTTACGTCGGACTCGAGGTGACATGTTTATGCCCTAGGTTTATTTGGGTGTGAAGCTTGATTTTAAAACGAAACTAGATAGGATGGAGAAATTCGTGAATTCTGATGCAATGTTGCACAAATATTATTCATAATGGTGGAATAATATTTTAGGGACAGCTCTCTTGTCTAATGTTTATCTTAGTATGATTGTAGTATCTTTATTCATCTCTTGTGGTGTAACCGGAGTAGACTATTTCATAAAAATTTACATTTCACATCAACAAAATTAGTGAAAATTGTCTTGGGTTTCGCAGTCAAAATAAGTTTTGAGGTGCTGTGGTGCTGACAATAGTGAGTTTTAGAGAAGAAGTGAGCGACGTTATGCCTTGAGAAGATATTTTAGTTCCTTGTAAATCCAAATTTATTAGAACTATATATCTGGAAATAGCGGTGCTTATATGGCTTAGTAAGTTTAAATTTATTTGATTCTTGTATCCAAATATTCGAAATATTTTATTCAAATACATTGCAATGCGCTGCTGTACTTAATTTTTAGCACATATCAACCTGTAAATCGACAATATTCTTGCCTTTTTCGTTGCTTGATACTTAACATAAATCAGTAATTGAATTCCTAATAGAACCACCGCTAGTAGAGAGTAGAAAATAGCTGGTTCATACTAAATGTTATCAAGTGATTGTTTTCGGATTAGTATATATTGTATCATAAATCGTGTCACCTTCTTCTGGAACTGTAATTTCCATCATCATAAATTCTTCACGCCGAGTCAAATCGTCGTATCGCTAATTTCCTGTTCTTCGTTAATAATTTCCGCTTCAAAAAATTCCCCTCTTCCATTGTGGCTTATCATCCGGAATCTGCTGAAATATACGACGGTCTGTTTTTCGCACCTGCAGAATTTGACGGGTTAATGGGAGTACCTACTGCTTCAGAGGGATGAGGAGAGTTTCCGATTTGAAAATAGAATATATCGGATTTAGGCTTATTTAGAATTGTTCGGATGAACTAAAGCCTGTGTGAATTTTAGTATGAAATGAATGGTCTTAATTTTTGGAAATTGTGATCATTCACAAATATTCACGAATTTACTCTGGCGGTGCTAATTTTTTGTAGCGATAAGACAATCCAATTCCCATCGATTATTATTTTTGAGAAATTTGTTTCAACGCATCCGAAAATGAATAATGCGTTTTCAAAAACGTGTTCAGTTTGGACAACGTGGATAAGGAAACAGTCAACGGCACGACGACTTTGCACGGCGCTGCGACCGGTCGCACTTCACGATTTATCCTATGTTTGGTAAATGATTGAGTTTAGCTCTCCTTCATTGGAACGCTTTTTCAAATGTAAAATCTGTTGCTCAAGGGACATTCTGATAGGTTGCGCTATGAACTAGTCACGAGTTGCTGATGAGTGATGATGGCCGAATCCCAGTCGCATGTGATCTCAGTCCTCATATGATGCCACTCATTCTGTGGAGTCATATATGGCAGAGGGCGAAGAATGTGTTCATTCTGAATTTTCACAGTACCTGCTTTAAGAAATGATGAACGTGATAATTAGCTGCGCTTCTTTGCCTAGTTTAAGAAGATAGGGTGGCAATGGAATCGGAAAATCAGCGGTCTGGGGTATCCATGGAAATTTCAAACTTTGGGGATTCCATGCAGAGACACGTCGCACTCACTACACTAACCTTATAGGGGGAAGCGTAGGCGTGATATGATGATGTCCAATACCTAATGTTTCTTAGAGAGCTACTTATAGTTTGTGCATTAAATGGGTTTGACACTGAATACCACCAGAAGCTACATTACATGTACGTAATACACGGCGAGCCACCGCAAGTTAGTGTGGTAGGTAGTGAAAGATAACCAATCATGCATTACTACGCATGCAACTACGATTACAAGATAGTTTGAGCGATGTAGATTATTTCAAGCATTGATGAAGTTTGATGTCATGGGAATTAAAGTAATCAACCAAAGGGAAATGGAAAGAATCTCAGGTGGTAGCCCAAAGTGCAGGTCAATCAGCGGTGGGAATAATCATTGAAGAATTTGACAGAACATGCAGAGTAGATTTCATCTACATGAAGAATGTTCAGTAAAGAATGCTGAACTTAAGGGACGTATGATGAATGAATGAGTTGCACGTTCAAGGTATGGGGCCAGTTCCTCTCCCTGGGCCACCTGCAATTTCCTACGAAGTTTTAAAACGCAGAAAATCGACTCGTGAGGACTTAAGGGGGGGAGGTGTCCAGAAAGGCTGTTGCCCAGGACATGAACCCGGGACCCTCCGGTCAGTAGCATAGCGCTCTACCCAATATGCCGCCACGATTCCCCAGGTGAATAGCAGAAAAAATGTAGGTAACTGACACAAGTGCCGATATTGTCAGCAGAAATATACCCTGACCGAGAGAACGCCACCTGTAATAATAATAATGTAAATCGGGTAGATATCACCTAATTGTTACGTCCAGTTACTGTCACTACCAAGCGGCAACGTTCTCCCTTGGGACCCCATTCACCGTACATTTTCGCGCTGATAATTTTCTCTCCTTCAAAAATAAAAAAAGATTTGCCTGGTCTTCAAGTGCCCCCTCAAAGGCCCGCACTCAAAAAAAGAGTGAGGCGCAAATCTCGCACGAGCGCGGTCCATCCTTCTACCACTTTGGGACATTCCTCGCGCTCCCTTCCCCCCTCTTGCCTCTCTCCCGCTCCCCAGCCCCACACATCTCGGCCCACATCGTTTCTCCCGAAGCCCCCCTCCACCCGCCCCCACCGCACTCCCAACGCCTCCTCCCGCTGGAAGTCCGTGAACAAACAGTTGTCGGGGGACGGGACGGCCGAGGGGGGCGTGCGGGCGGGAAAAGGCACAAGACAGGTAGTGTGGTATCGTGTCCTCAGCGTGGGGGATAGGAGGAGCAAGGGTGGCTGGAGGGTTGAGACGCTTCGCTGTAGGATGGGGGAGTGGGTTGAGAAAAGGGCGAGTGGGGGAGGGGGAGGGCGGCTAAGGCCTGTGGGACGGGCGAGGCAAGGCGGGTTACGAGGAATGATGGCAAAAGGTGTATGGGGGTGTAGTCGCGGGGTTGCCAGATTGCGTGAGGAGTAGCCTCGGATCACCTCTTCGTAGGACCTCGAGTGGTTTAAGAGGGTGGAGACCGGAGTCATTCTTTTTTTTCGGGCCGGGGGTCCAAAATAGGGGGTTTGGCTTCACCCTGGAAGGCCCATTGTACACCTCGCGGAGTTGGGTGACTCGGGCTAAATAATGCGTTTCCGTGGACCGTGACGGGTGAGATCTCCGATAAAGTGCGGTGTTTCTATCTGTTCTGCAATGACGTCGTGAGCGATTGGTCGGCTTTCAGCGGCTCGGAAGGAATGAGAGAGTTTGAGGTTCGTGATTAGTAACACGTTTGTGTAATCATTTAATTTTCGTGGAGTGATGCTTTGAAATGCATACACTTCTCCATTAATTCTCTCTTGTGAATGAATATAAGATGGTTGGAGGAGGTTATTCTGTCTAATCTGGGAACCTGATTAAGCGGAGTAAAGAAAAGGTGACTTTGTCGATTAGCTGGTGTTATTGCCGACATTTCTTGGAGGAGAAGTTTCCTTCCTTTAAGTTTCAGCCAATATCGGGGTATATATTATCATAAGTGGAGGGATTTTGCTGTTTGCATGAATCATTTCCTAATGCGCTGATTTTTTCACTATAATAACAGTTGACTCAAAGAAATGGTGGATTTTATTTTCGGGCTTGTGGTTCAATGAGATTCATTCTTCTTTCCGTTTGGCCAATTTTCAGTGATTTCTAGTGATAAAATGAAATGCTTATTTTTTTTTTTTTAAGCTTTTGAAAACAGCGAAGGCAGAACGTATTTTAATTATTTTACCCATTATTTTATTTCGTCCCCCGTTTATAGTATCGCTCATCATTTTGTTGGGATGCGCTAGTGGTGTGAAAGCCCTGGACGAGAGAAAATTATTATTGGTAATCTTCCGGTTTAGTTTGTTTTATCGGAAAACTTCTCCTCCACTTCTCATCCCCAATTTTCAGATGCTCCCTCCCTTTAAATATTTCGCTGATCAGATTAGTGCGCATTTTCTTCACATTACATCGAGATAGTCTACATCCACGCAATACCCTGTGTGCCCCCACGAGAGTGTGTGGCAGAGGGTGACTATCACCAAGAATGCACCACTAAATCCATTTTTTCCGAGAAAATTGTCCGTTCTCTTCCTTTCTATTTATAGCATTCGTCCTACAACCACCTTCAGAATATCATCTTCCCTTTTCTACTGGATCCAGCCACGTACTATTTCTCCAAATTTCACCCAGCAGCTTATTTTCTTCGCTCACAATCCTAAAAGCTTCGGCTTTGTTTGAGTTAATCGTAATTTCTCCATTCTCCTTACCAATATTTTATCCTTGCCCCTTACTCCTGTCCCGTATGAGGCCCATTACAACCTTACAAGCCCGAGCGAGGGAAGGTCTCCGTAAGTGTTATTCGAGGATTTTGCAGATGTCTACAACGACTCGTTCGTTGTCAGTCTCTAGCTCTTGCTGTCACTCCAGTTAGATCGCGCTTCGCTTCAGCTGGAAACGTCGTCAGTCAGTGAAGAATGTGAACCACGTGGTCGTCCCTCCGCCACGGGCCTCACCTCAAGGTCACCACGCTTTATATGATGTTATACATCGTGCATATAGTGGGCGATGATCGACCGTGTTATCTTCTTGGCTTGTTGAGCATTCTACGCCAACAACGAACATTAAACCCATTATCGCACGGTAGCATGAAATGCGGTGCTTAGCAGACACACTCGTTATTTGTATATGGAAGGTCATATTTATTGTTTTACCTCATGTTCTCGATGACTAAAATTAATCAGTGGATTTACATTGGATTGAGTTTAAAATTGACGTGAAATGTTGGGAAGTTTGCTGAGATATTAATTGTGATTTTTTTCTGGCATCATCCGTCATCAAAGAATATACCTTCGGAACACTGTTGTGGCCATGCAATATGACATTGGTACCAAATATGTATGTACATGATTTCGAGGTGTATTACGAAAAGGGGTATGTCGGCTGATGACAGTACTCTTCGTATTTAGAACTGTGAGTAAACCGTGAGAACGCCATGAACTTAAAGCAAACCCTTCCTTTATCCCTTCAATTGGTCTCTTCTATTACTCTGGCCTTGTATTACCTCCCTCATTCGCTAACTCTTTCTCCCTGTTTTCTCCTGATCCTTCCTTCATATCTATATCTACTGACTACCCTGCAAGTCTCAACGAGGATGTGTGGCAGGGGCTGAAGTGTCGCCAACTAATCACCGCGTACGTGCACATCTACGTAATACCCTGCAAGTCCCCACGAGGTGTGTGGCATGTGGTGAAGTTTCCTTCCTTGCCTTGCCCTGGAGTTTTTGTATATTTTATCATCTATTCATTTTTTCCCGTATTTCTCGTGGAGATGGTAGGAGTCATCTCTTCCGGGCATCGATTCTAATGCTTTGCTCAATGCTGAGCTGTTAGCTGGTTTGTCTTTATGCTTCGTCTTGCACACGTTTCCTCTCCCACGGCAGTAAGATGCGAGGCAATCGCGTCGTCACGCCTGTCCCGAAACGCGACCGTGTCAAACGCCATGTTTACACCTTCCCAGGTTGCTCACCCTTTCTTCGAGATCCAGCGCGAGGGCATTTCTAGGTTCCTCCTCGATTGTTTCGCCAGTCAAGTCTCCCTAACGAAATTCCACGCACGTCTATTTTATGGCGACTCTCCTTTCTTTCCCGGGATCTTCGAGGACGCTGAGCCTCATTCACCATGGCGAAATTGTGGTGCAGGTTTCTCGCAAACAATAACCTCTCGTCCTTCCCTGCGCTGTCCTAAACTTGACGCACACCTCTGAGCCGTGGCTGAATCTCGAGCTTCCTTCGCAGTCTCGGTTTTCCTCGTTTTGGCTCCTCTTCCGGGTGATTCATATCGTTCGTTTGTGAAATGACAGAATTACTTCGTAGCATCATATGTTCGAGATATTTGTGGGGCTCCTTCATTAACGATTGATCCAAAAATGCATTGCTATAAAGTTTCAAATCATATTTAGTGCGGCCTTCAAACTTCGTTTAAAAACTTTCAGCTTTCGGTATTTGTATAATTCGTCATTAACCAAGTAGGTACAGCAGAAAGCCAATTACAAATGTGAATGACAACGTTAAATAAATTTTAGCAAAAATAAGTGGTATTCGAAAGTGAAATGAGGCACCAGTTGCATATTACGCATATACGTTTTTCCAGGTCCCGTGTTCGCTTGTTATTAGTTGAATTGGGATATTTATCGGGCGCCCCTGCTAATTTAAATATAAAATTTTCGCAATCGACCTAATGCATGAAATTTGTTTTGACCCAAATGACATCACCGAAATTTAATGCACAAGCGGCTTTTGGATCCTTAATTGGTATTTATATGTTAATATTTTAATATTCACGTCTCTGCGAAAATAGATTAATATTAATGTAGTGTTAAGCTTCCCAAGGCCAATAAAAACTTTTACCCTCCTGCTTTGTGACCTATGTGTTTAATTCTTTATACACTGTGCTAAATAAAGAAGAAATATCGCGTTATGATTCGTTCATAAATCGTTCAGATATGAATTTCACAGTTGTCGGTAGTGATTTTCTGAATACATATGCATTTATTACTCTGTATACTCCTTATGATAGGGAAATGTTGAGAGCGTTTCTGGGAGGTTTTAAACGTCATGGTAGTTACTTGGCGTGATCGGATTGTTAAAGTGAGTGATTGCTTTTTAACACTGCATTTTAGCTTGTTTTCTTCTCGCAGTCAGAAATCTTAATAGTATCAATTTTAAGTGCTCCATCAATTTAGATTTCTAGACCTAATTTCATTCAGGAATCCTTTTCCCTCTCAGATCTTTGTTCTCTTAATTACTTAAATTCTAGACCACGTTCTTCTTCTCCGCGGTTAATTGGTGGTTCGCCGGGTATAACGTATATGTATACCTATTCTGCCGTTGCTGTATTATGCGTTAATTTTGTGAACCTGAAACCGTGTCACCGTTCCATTTCTATATGATGAATTTGCTCACTTCAACTGGAGGGTGGATAAAGAACTTTAAATGATACCAATGTCGTCTCAGGGTCGTTTTTTACAAGTTTTTATAAGTTCTGAAGATGACTAACGAATCGTTAAGGAATGATTGTGGGTGCGAAGCATATAGTAGTTTGTTTATGTACATCTACACATACGAATAGCAAGTCATTGCAGGGGTATATGGGTGGACTTATATTTTTTTTAAGCGTCGAGAAGGATTTTTCGAGCATCATATGTACATGTTGTTTGAGACGCGGGATTTTTGTGGAAAATTTGGGTAGGTTTTGCTCATTCATTGTCATTAAACACGAAAAAGGCATCCTGTACTCCTGGAGTCAAGTGTAGTCTTCCGAACCGATATTATTATTTGGTTGTCCATCGAGGGCTTTAAAAAGATCCCAGTAGCATCTGTGATAGTAGTCTGTTGATGCTACTGGTATACTTACATCAATTAATTGGTTACATTATCAATTAATTACTTACATCAAGGCATGCATGGTATTCGTGGGTGTGTCCTGCATGATTGAGATTTGGTAGTTTTTCTTCTTTTTTTCCTCCAATTACTTTTAAAGGTGTAGTTTTTGTTTTGTAGTGTTCATTTTTGGTTGTTGTGTCATAGTTCCTGGCGTGGATGCACCCCCTGCCACACACCCTCAAGGTGGCTTGCTGGGTATGTCGTAGATATAGATATAATTGAGTAGGATGCCGATCTGATTTACACGAACAGTTGTCATTTATGAATGTTCAGTTAACCAGTTCACTTATTCATTGATCTTAAAATATTTTCAGTGTGCGAAAGCCAAAGTATCTGAAAAACAAGTGCGCCCATTCTCGAACTTGTTCACCGCACATTAATGGACTGGTTACTCAAATCAGAAGGTCGAGTTTTTTGTACGTTTTTCTTTTTATTTTTCAAGCTGAAACCAAACTGACATAACCTTATTTGTGACAAGTCCATTCGAGAACTGCTTGATTGTTGTCTCTATCAGGCGTTTGGGCGCATTCTCGTAGGAAAAACTATCAGCCGCATTCGCTAATTTAGATGGTGTAATTGGCTGGAGAATGTGCATTATATCCCTTGTAAGTTCTAGGATTTATTAGAAGATAATTTTATGAATAAAATTGCTTCGCGTACACGTGCGAGTGTGCCAGTATTTATTTCACATTTACGTAGATGAATATGTGGGTGTAAAGGGGTGATTTCGAGTTCTTAAGTGGTGAGGTCGGGGATGGGGTGGGGAGATATGTCAGAACAAGACAGGTGCCTCAGCCGCTGTATAATATGCAGTCTGAGTAGATGGAAAGGAAGAAGGGAGACAATGGAGGGAATTTCTCCCCTTTTTTCCCCGACTGACCCAAGCCTTTCCTTGGGACGTTCCTTGAGACCGTGAAAATGCACCCAAATTGGGTTCCGGGAACTGTGCTTTGCCTCGAGGTTTGGTGCCTTGGCCTAATGATTCACATGGAACGAGAGGAATGGTTTTACGTTTGTTGACTGAGTTCTGTTAATCCTTTTCGCTATAATGTATACATGGTTTTTGGGGGATTTAATACTGCAGAGCTAATAACAACTTTTTCACATATTGATCCCGACCCTGAATAAAGAGTATGTGTAAGTATATATTATCTGATTGAATGACGTAGTTATTTTTTCAAGTGCTCTTGCGCGTGTTATATGTTATGATTCTCAGTGGTTATGAAAGTAATTGAAATATGTAGTTATATTCTTCAGATATGCGTACAGACGTATGTACGTATATCTAAAACGTGATTGCGGTACCACCTGTTAAACGACGTTTAAGCGTTTGGTCGTTTGCGAAGCCGATTATCATATTTCCTTGTTCTGACGGAGGTGGAGGAACTCTATCTGGACTTACACCAGGGTCGAGATGGGTGATTTGGCTACAAGGAATGGGGCCGGTTCTCCTTTTGCCAAATTTTGGCCTGTTTCGCTTTCCTCTTCTTCGCTGTTACCCCCATTTCCCTGAAATTTGACAGTAGAGCTCTGATCATCTCTCCTCCGAATCCTCAGTTTCAAGAATAGTTCCATTTTATTCCTCCTTGCCATCTAGATGCCAACTCAACATTAAAAGTAATCGGAATCCTTAACACTATCGTAACTGAAACTTGAAAGTTTCTATCCATTCTGTCACTTCCTCCTCAAATAATCAGTCTAATCTACCGATCACCTACCATGCACCTTTTAAAAACTTAGCTCCACCAAGGGTATTATCTACTTAGGAGAGAAATTGCGGAATATTTCAAACCCCAGCAGTGATACCCTTCTGACCCTTGTCCGCTTCACCTCATGATGGATATACTCGCACATTAGGACACCGTAATTGTTGAACTCTCGCTGGCAGAACTTGACCGAGATTAAAATCAGACGGTGAGGAAAAGGAAAGAATCAAGATTCAAGGAAGGGGCTTGAGTGTGGTGAGGAAATTGGTGCCCGAGCATATTCGTGGCAGGAGTAGGGAGAGGGGAGGAACGATTGGTCAAAGCGAAAGACGGGTTAAGTGTGTGCCGGGGGTGTGAGGAGTGAAGAGAGCGCTTTGCGAGGACTCCAGGGGAAGATATGGATGGAATTAGTGAGATAAGGAGGTCGGTAGGAGGATGGGAATATGTGCAGCGCGTGGAAGGTCGCATCCAGCCGAGTTGAATTCGGGGTCTTCGTGGCGTGCTCGTCGGGGCCGGAGGTGGAGGAGGTCGGTCGTCTAGTTAAGGGCCTTAAAGGAGGCAGGACGCCCCAATCTTCTCACCCCTTTTCACCCCTCGCTGCCCTCATATTTGGTTCCGTCTCGTCACGCCCCTATCCTCGCCTTCAATTCCTTGAGCGAAGCGACTCGACGATAACTATTCACCCACTCTATGCTAGTGCTGATAGCGCTTCAGAACCGTTATGGGCATCAAAATCCCCCTAATTTTTCATCGTATAGGCTACGTATGATACCTATTTCTTCATGAAATGGTGGTTACTTGTGAGAGTTCTATTGAAAAATTCCGGCCCAGTTGTGTGCTGATGTACGTGAGGGTATATGTACACCAAGTGTAAAAGAAGCAAGAGCAATATCTATGGCCAGTGGTGAATGCTTCCCGCTTTATTGTTCTGGCAACATTAATTATTCGATGCAACGGGATCTTTCTCCATTTCAGTTCTCTCTTAAACATATTGAAGGAATTTAATTTTACTTCATTGCTGACGTATTCGAAAAGAGAAAGAACTGCCTTTATGATCATCTTAGTAGACGCCTGCAAACAGTTGCAAAGGTGTGTGTAGGATGTAGTAACACCTAAACTATGAATGCACTACGTAGCATACCAAAAAGTTTATTAAATATGAATCAACTCTTGTCATTTGGACATATTATTTTGACAAATAGTAGTAGGCTTTATTTGTAGATTTTATCAGTATTTATAAAATTTCCGTTTACTCAACGATTTCATTTGGCCTTGTGATTTTATAGACCAGCTTATTGTTATCTTCCCGTAGTATCTCCAAAAATATTGTCATATTATTTTTTTTTAATTAATCAGAAAACGACATCATGATACTTCAAATGCAAAATCGTTTCCCTAAGTTAATTTACCCTCGCCTACGGAGAAATCAGTTTCCAACTCGTTGGAATTACAATGTGGTGGGTTTTTCGTCAGTAGAGAATACATGCATGGATTTGGGATCAGTCGCGCGGATTAGATCGAGGCAAATCGTATCGAACGATCCTCTAGGTCATTTGCCGTGATGCCGAGGGGTGGAGGGGGCATTCGTTAGCTGATGATCGGTGTCCCGATCTTATATATCGCGGCAACTCCGCGCCGCGAGGATAAACACACGAGGCTCACGCACTCGGACCGAGTCGCACGCACGCACTCTCACATAAACGCGCATTGTTCTACAGATGGGCAGCTTCCTTCTCACCAAATCCCCTTTCCCTCCTACTCCTCTTCTCCTTTCAGAGATGCCCCCCTCCTCGTCTGCCGCCTTCCTCCTCTTGCCACCTCCCCGGGCCGCCGTAGGAACGCCCTCCTCCTCCGTCTCACTCCATCCCAACTCACCTTCAATTCTTCGCCAAGGAGTCCTCTCTCCGCCTCCTTCCCGCCTCGGAAACCCAGACTCCCTCCAGCCCTCCTCCCCAGTACCACCTTTTTTGTGAGTCTCCATTCCTTCCCTTCCCCTTTCTCTCCTCGTCATTCATATCAAACCATCCCCACAGTCCCTTGTTATCCTCCTCTAATTTCTCCCCCTTTCCCCTTCCTCTCCTCCACCTCCTCATTTTCCCCTTCACTCCACACCCACTTTTTCCTCTCGTAATTTCCCTTGCCTTCTCTCCTCCTCCTCCACCACCACCACCCTTGCTTCCCTCCTCCAACTACCCAAACTCCCTCCTCCTCCCTTAACTCCCGCCACCCAACCTCGTTCTGAACCTGGTTCGCCTTGGAAGAAGCAAGAACTTTTCACCTCACACCCCACCGTCTTTCGTCCCCCTTCGTTCTGGCCTATCCTCCTCCGCCCTCCCCTCTCCCTCCCCTTCCCACAGGTCCACGCACGGCCTCCTCCTCCCACACCTTTCACGGCTCTTACTCTCTCACCTATCTTCGTCTCCTTCCTCCTCGTTTCCTTGCCCATCGCCTTCCCCCCTCCCTTCTCCAGCACCTCGCAAATATTTACTTGTCCCATGAGGAGGGGAGGACCCTCTCTGACTCGGGCGCGAAAAACGTTGAGGATTTTCGCCAGGGCATCACCCATCGAGGCCCACTGACTTTAAAAAGATCGACGACATTCCTGTTGCTGATTTCCGTGACCGATGAGCTAGTCTTGAGCTAGTCTGGAGGGCGGGGAATTCGGATGCTTCCCTGTAGGTTGCGTAGTTTTCAGCTGTTTTTTTTCAGGGTTGAAAAGCGGACATTGCAGCAGGCCAAAAGCCGAATAACTCATGATTCTAGTGAAAAAGTGGGTATATACTGAGATCTTAGTCTGCGGGATAACTTAAGATATCTTAACTCTGGTATCCATCTTACCGGAGTTCGTATCACTTTATTTGTTCGTATCCCTCCTGTTTTCTTGTACCTCAAAAAATATTTCCTTCGCCGGGTGTGGAATCACCTCGGTTTCACACTCATATGGTAAAGATTTTAATAATTTGGGCTGGAGGGATCCCTTTTACCATGTAGATTGATTGTACCTTTAGTGTGCTCAGTAATCGTTCATGCACATAAGTTCCACAGGTGCAATAATATTGGCGCTGCTTTAATCATTATGCGTGCCCTTGGAAACGAATATCATATCACTGACCCATTGACTGAAGTACTTTTTATCTCAGGTTCAGTATTCTTTAATTTATAGATTATAGCGCTGTATCACCGGAACTCCACGATCGAAAGCAGTTTGTTCTCTGTTCCTATCCGTTTCACAATGGTTTTGACAGTGTGATGTGATGATATTGATTGCAATGCGGTATGGAGCTTGGATATTGTAGGCAACAAAAGCCAGTTGTTGCTATGTGCAGAGAAAAAAAACGAAGTAACAAAGGGTTCATGATAGGAGCTTGCTAGGTGATGCTTGATGATGACATGATAGGTCCATGCTAGGAGTTGGCGTGTTTTTGTTAACCTTGATGTATCGGTGTCATAAAATTAACTGTTTACAGAGAGATTCCGGCGAACATATCTGACAGTAGAATATGAAACAAGCTGTCGTATTTGTCCAACTTTTATTTGGTGCACGATATACAGAACGTTTCAGCACTCTATGCCATTTTCAAGTTTAATTCAAGTCATGAAACTTTATTTTTATTCGCCGTGAGTTACCGTATCACATCTACATCTACATCATATACCCTGCAAGCCACCATAAAGGTGTGTGGCAGGGGGTGAACTCTCACCAAACATGCACTACATATCATGCATAAAAAAGGATGCATAAAAAATCACATTGATTTCTATGCGTTAATCATGGTAATTTAGGCGGAATTTCTCCACGGCTTGTCCTGGAACGCAGTTGTGTAGAAGTCCTCACAATACGACATCTTTTTCACGTTATAGGCCCGGTACTCTTACGAAATAGATCATATTTTCCTATCGGCGCACAAGCTGCACATCATTTATTGTATTTCGAACGTCTATTGGGTTCCCATTACTTAAATATAGTGATAGGGTAAACAAATGCCATTTATACACGCTACATATTCAGTTTATCAGTCTTCCATCTTTGAATATACCCACATCTCAAGTCTTCGTTTCAGTTCTGGCAAGAGGCTAGTATCATGTGTACCACATGCTAAGTCAGAACGATAATCCTTGTAAGTTGAGGTACTTTTGATAATTTTTATGCCTACTTCTTCCATCGATATCTAGATATGCTCTGAATCTTTGTCTGTGCTGCTTTGTTAGCAGCTTTCTTACTCCTTGCATTCACATTTTCTTTCGGCATTTATGTCTTCCCCTTTCCATTTGGGTTTTGCATTATGTATCAACAATAATTGCACTTCATATCGCGGTAAAAACTTAAGCAAAATGTGATGTATTTTGTAGCGAACCAAGGGCGTAAAAATTCGCTGCTATGCATTGTGTGCAATATAATGCAAAGTGCGATCATACTCCATGTGGCTTATTGTATCATACAATGGTTTCCGGTAAAGGTACTATGCAAATGCGATGTGTGATGCAATGGAGGCATGTAAGAGGTATGAATGGTGTACGTTTCATCTGCATCCACGCCATACCCTGCAAGCCACCGCAAGGGTGTGTGGCAGGGGGTGAATATCACCAAACATACAGAATTGACATGCAATAGGGTGCTACATGGAAACAATCTAATAATAGGGTCACATGCAGCTACATTGTTAGTATCGACATATTAATAAAAGGATTGGTTATTAATACATGCATCATGCACTACAGACTACTCATTTCGCCGACCTATGCCTGCATCTGTGTATATGCCTATTGTGTTCTCTAATAGTGTGGGGGACAAAATCAAATTTTAAATCCATCGGTACGACAATTTATCTCTCTAATCTTATGTATCTGATCGAATGTAACAAAAGTCGCTGGTGTGTTTAATATATATATCTAGCATCTTCAGTAAAGCTATCCGTTTTAAATTTCCGTAATAGATTTAATCTCCATTTTAACCGACGATCTGATAATGATTCCCAACCTAATTCTTGTTTTAATTGTGATACAATACGCATGCTGTGTTATCCCATTTTAACATGATCGATGAGTGGATTTTTGTGCGATGCATCATTTATTCCTGAATATGACAAAATTAGAATGATGTCGCCGACCCCTCTTCTCACCCTACGAAATGCCCCATAATCCCGAGTGGAACTTTCGAATACTCTTCGCTTTTCGTCCCTCTTGGATCTTTCCCCTCTTGCTTCTCTCCTCTACCTCTGGATTCCACCTCGCATCCCATCCTCCTCCCCCCCCCCTCCAATCCGCAATCAACCACTCCGAATAACCTGTTTGGAAACCGCAGGGTTCTGACAACACGGAATACGAACCCGGGACGCGCCGTGCCATGGGCGGCGGGGATATAGGAGGAGGGTAGACATTGGGTGATTCTGTGGGTCGAGATGAGGGCTACCCGGTTGGGCGGGTGGTGTCTCGTCTCGGGAAGGACAGGGAGTTGAGAGGCTGGGGGTGGTAAGCACGGCCATCCCTGCTGTCCAAGTTCTGGGCGCATCTGGTTGTCATGGAGTTTGTGGGTGGATGGGGCGAAGAGAAAGTTTTAGAATAAACGAGGAGTTCGAGAGCGGCCTCATCTCCTCGAGGTGGAATAAATGAACAAGGCGGACCTCCGCCCCCTATAAAGGCGCGGTGACTCCCACCTCAGTGGTTTCGGAATGACGCAGGCGGTGCCAAGCGGAGCCTTGTAATGTGCTTTGTAGCAGGATAGCCAGGTTTTTTAATGCGATCATATGTTAACTCAATCTTCGAAGCCTGGTTGTCGTTGCAGCGTGGCTTTCCTTAGATAGACTGATTAAATCCTCAACAATTTATTCCGAATTTTGCTAGGATTTCTTCCACAGTACTCGTGGCTCATATGTTTTTTTTTAATTTCCTTTGCCATCGTAGTTATAATCCCAACAAAGATCCAAGATGTGCAGCAAATCTTGTAAAATGTGTTAACTTAATAGCGAAAAGGTTGAGAAAAGTAGGTTTTTTTATTTAAAAAATTGTTTTTAAGGCAATTAAGAGGCATAAGCGAATCACCTCGGTCCTTAGGAATCAGGGGTAGGTTTTATGCTCAGATCACCTGCTGGTTCAGTACCCGAAGTAACTCGTATCACTCCTAATTTTGGGAATGGAAATCATAAATATGGCAATGGATATAGACGTCTGTCATTTACGTCGGTGTGTGTCAACGTATTTAGATACTTGATGCTAACATCATGATCCCTCCCGACAACAAGAGGATACATATTGCTTATCCCCAGCGGATTTAATAAACTTTGTCAACGTCTAATAAGACTTTGTAGATTTGCGGAGAAGTTAATTTGCCTTCTTTCTCACATAACACTAACTGCTCAATATCTGTCTTATTCAATACAACGGGTGATGAAAATTAAGAAAATCTTAATGTTTGATGTTTAAAGCACTCAAAAATATTAGGTATGAAAACCTCAAACCTCTTGGAATACCAGTGGATGGACGGATCATTAATAATTTTTCTAAAGAGATGCCGTGGATGAGGACCAATCTTTTGAAACTTCAGAAATTAGGGAGATGCATCGCTGACATTTTAGACATAGAACATCCCTGTCGAGAACATTTCTTTTTTTAAATCATCGAAAGGTCGTGAAGGTGGAAATGCTAACCGAGCGGTTATCGTTATATCATATTCATGTTATCCATTATTGAGGAAATTTTGGACTCAACGGTTTTCATCCGATTTGACCATCTTCCTGGTCATTGGGCCGAGCATAAGTTTGTCGATCGGTATTTTGTGAAAAAAGTGTTCGTCAAGGAATATTTCTCGCCAGTTTGGGTCTTTCTTCTGCCTTCATGGCGCCGCAGGTTGAGGAGACCTAAGATGGTGTCCAGCGATTGTCAAATCGGACTTGACAGGTATGCTGGTTTAGGGATCGTGTCTTTCATGTGTGAAAAACCCAAGAGGGTGGTTCTGTCAAATGTTCCATGGCTTAAGTGTAGAGAGGTATTCTACCTTTCTGAAGTACCTACTGTCTCACTTCTATACGCGAAATAAATAAAGCATTTTGCTTTATTTATTTCGTGTATTTCGTTACTCTTCTTGCGGATTGCTGGCCTATGGTATTTATTATTACTTGGCCCTACGCAGAATTTTCTCCTACTCTCCCCCAATCTTCCGTATGATGAGGCGACAAGCGTTACACAACATTTTATGAGAGGGGTTGTCAGTAATTAAAGAGATGTGGAACATTCATGTGACATAACTTCTATCCTCTGACCTTTTTCGGCAACTTAAACATCATTTTGTACCAATGCCTAGTAAGCAATCTTACTTAATAAGCACTACACTACCCCTGCCACACACCTGTATGGTGGCTTGCAAGGTATTTTGTAGATGTAGATGTACATATGCTCAGATATCTATCAGTTGGCGCTTCACTTTTGCTTGTTTGTCGCGGAAGTGAGGGTGACCATTTTTTCAAAACTAAGATTGTCAGTTTGATTGGACGTTAGAAGTTTCACGCGATGATACCAACCGTGTTTTTTTTCGAAAATGTCACGTTTACATTGTTTTCATTTGGTCGATGGTCACGGTTGTTGAAAACGTGCCTGGAGTTTTTGTGGAATATGTCGCCGTCGGAATTTTACGAGAAACGGATGAGGCGCTATCTTATAGACGCTACTTGGCGCCATGAGAGACGGCCAAGGACCGATACGCATTTCATTGTATGATTGAAAACGACCTTTTCACGACTCCTGACTTCCGAAAGCTTTATATCGCCGCCACTGGTGGAGAGCCAGGATATCAAGCTGAATATCTTATATCTGAGATGGGCGTTGGGGAAACTATGTGTCCTGCTAAAAGTCAGTTCCGGTTCCAGCAGGTATTAATCCCACAGGAATGCTCATGGGAAATAATTCTGATTGATCTTTGCCAGAGCATTCACCGACGGCGTGTTTACGTACCGAGTTTGCTAATTGTTTGGCCTCAGAATCTAGTTATCATGGATCCCTAACCGAGTGAAATTCGGGACACCCTCATCTTGTCCACGGGGATCAATTCTGTGGGTGCGAAACTTAGTATTGCTAAGTAAATGAAGTGATTGAACCCTCTTTCTGCATGTAATAATCTCACACCTTTATGATGAGCAGCCATGTCAAGCTGTCCAACGGTTTGAATTCTCTTTCTTAGTTACTACAGCAGAAAATTCAAGTTCCCATATTAACTTGATAATGGACATGGCATATTCAGCGTCAGTAACTACTTAGTTCCGAGCTACGAAGCACATAAAGAGTTATACATGAGGCTATTCACTACCGTGGTTATCGTTTGAATTGGCGGGTTCGCTTGTCGAAACTTATATTTGTGTTTATGTTAGCCATGATATAGTTTTTATGAGATTTTGCGAGCTGATTCGTGCTTGCGTTTTAGAGCGAAAAAGCAGGTCATTCACTAAAGGATTCATTCTTTACGCAAGCAAAATTTGTAGGGCTCTAGGACCTCAGCTCGAGCATGAAATGAACTAATGGGCACTAGAATATAACAGAGGACTTGGAATGGGTGACCTTCGATTATCGCATATCGCACCAGCATTTTTGTGTTTAATGCCTTGCTTTGTCTAATGATTGCCTTGTTACGTCCCAGTCAATGGATCCCGCAATGGCGATTGTCATTTTATCCTCGTCCGGAAAATATCACGTAATCAGGATTTACGGGTGAATCTGTGGATACGAGGCTTGGACGGGTAGAGAGAGATATGGTGAAAAAAGGGTGGGGTTTTAGGGAGGTTTAGTGTGGGCGTGGGACTGCTGCGGCTGTCTGAACTCCTGATGTGTTTCCAAGCAGAAAGGGGATGGGGCAGGAAACATCGCCTAGGCCCCAGGGGCTTGATGCTCCTTCCCCCCTCGCCCGGGGCCGGGATTTGGGAGGGGGATGGGTTTGGTGTCTCGGATGTTAGCAGTTGTATATCTCTACTCTTTCTCCCCGCGTTCCCAACACAGACTCCACGTTCGAACACCTACTCTTATATGCCTCAGCACACATTTTCCGTCCGCGTCCCGCCCCCTGCACACCCACTCTTCCCTCCCGCATATTTCCCTCCGGCTCTGCCCCTCTCTTTTCTGTTTGCCGTCCTCCTGCTGTCCCAACAGCGCCGCATTTCGCCGAGGTGCGGCGCTGATGTCGCCAGCTTTCACACCTTCATGGCGTCAAAAGCTCTCGGTTCCTTTCTTCTCCTCACCTCTATTCTCCTCCTCCAACTCCTCTCCGTTCCAACTCCCCTCTACATCGCTTTCTTCGCCTCCTCCCGGTGGTCGTGTGGCAACACCTCTGCCTTGCCCCACCTCGAACTTCCCTTCCCACCCACGACCTTTTTTTTCTTCCAATTTTGTTGGATTAATCTAACTCTTGGCCCCCAGTTGCTTCGGATGGAAGTCAATTCGTGTGGTTCATCGCGGCGGGAATTGAGTGGGATGCTCCGTTTCTCCACTGCGAGATTTGTCTGATGCGCACGGTCTTCATAGGTATTCCACCAAAACTGAGGAGAAGTAGTCAGCCTTGGTGAGGATGGTGTACTCTTCTTGCAATGAAAATTCAATGCTGTGAGTAAGTGCTTCATGCTTCAAAACCATCTGTCAACCTTTCACCGTTAATAGCAGACCGCTGAAAATCGCCTTTTCCCTAAGCACCGATAGACAGTTGAATTTTAGTCTAGGGCATTGGGTGATCTGTGAATGGCCGGGAGTGAGAACAGAACGCTGTAGAAAACTGGGGTTGCATTGAAAGTGTATTTTTAATAGTTATTTATTTTGAATGAATATATATAAATGAATATATATAAATGAATATATATAAATGTGAAGACTATAGAACGATAAGTTTGATTTCTCATGCGGCAAAAGTAGTGCTAAGAATCATCAATGGGAGAATGGAATGAGAATACTAGTGGAAAGGAATGTAGAATACAATCAGGATGTATTCGCGTGCTTTGTTGATTTCGAAAGGCGTTCGACAGAGTGAGGTGGGTCAAGTTAATGGAAATATTGTGGAAGAGAGGAGTAGCCTGGAGAGACAGGAGACTGATCCGGAATTTATAAATGTCGCAGAAGGCGCAAGTGAGAGTAGCCGGTGGGGAATCGGATCGGGCCACAATAGGGATGGGAGTTAGGCAGGGCTGTCCGTTATCGCCGGTACTTTTCAACATATACTCGGAGGAAGTGGTGAGAGAGGCTTGGGATGAGCTGGAGGCTGGAGTAAAGGTCAGGGGGATATTAATAAAATCAGTGAGGTTTGCAGGTGACCAAGAGCTAGCCAGCCATTCAGCCCGTGGCTTGCAAAAAATACTGGATGTGTTGCAGGGACAGTGCGAAACGGGATGAAGATAAACCAGAAGAAAACGAAATTAATGAGATTTTCAAGGACAAAAAGGGCCAGTATTACGATAAAAGTAGGGGGTCTGAAGCTAGAGTAGGTAGAGAAATTTAGCTATCTAGGTAGCGTGTTGGAAGACAAAAGGTATAGCAGCATTGAAGTGAGATGCATTGGCAAAAGAAGCTTTTGCTCGTAGGCGTGAACTAATGACAGGGGCGTTGAGTAGGGAAATGAAGAAAAGACTAGCGAGAAGTTTAATATGGAGCGTTGCACTATTTGGGGCGGAAACGTGGGCTTTGCGAAAAGAAGATGAAAATAGACTTAGGGCTTTTGAGATGTGGGTGTGGAGAAGGATGGAGAAAGTAAAGTGGGTCGAAAGAAAGACGAAATATGAAGTGCTAGAATTGGTAGGAGAGGAAAGAAATTTGATAGATGAAATGAGAAGAAGGCAGGGGGTGTGGATGGAAATGGTAATAAAAGGGGATGGTGTTTTGAAGAAGGTGATTGTTGGAAGAGCGTTGGGTAAGCGGGGAAGAGGGAGGAGAAGAACGGGTAGCTTGGATGGAATGATGGATGGCAGGAGGTATGAGGGGCTGAAGAGGGACACCGTGTGAGATTTAGGGGATGGGAAGAATTAAATGCCCATTTAAACATACCTTCACGGGTAGAATACCAAAAATAATAATATATAGAAATAACTAGCGCTCACATTATTAAAACATGCATCAGTTAATAGGTACTGTCGGAATAAAATTATATTGAATCTATCTGGAGAGAAAGAATCCGATTTTGCCTGCATGTCTCTTCAGAGTGAATGAAGGATGGTCGAGTTAATATGAGAGATTACTCCCTAAAGTCAAGAACGTACCTTAGCACAAGCTCCACTCTGGGATATAAAACGACTCTAAGATTCCTTACTAATTGTTAAATCATTTTTCGACTTCAAAGTCGTGAAATATATAAAGGTATGAAATTGATAAAAATATTCTTAGTTTTTAAAAGTACGTTATTTTCCCGATTTCGAATAAACTAGATCCTTGAAGAAAGTTGTGGTCATAAATTTTTAGATAGGAAGAAAGAAACATTATGTTTTCTTGTTGAAATACTATCAGACATTCTTTTTCTACTGATTTAAATACCTTCAGATGGATTAAGAAAAAGAATGAAAATAATATGCAAAAGTTTTCAATGATTATATGGATGCTCTCTGGGACTAGCTATGTCCGCCTATGTAGCCTCTGTCCGCTCCAAATGAATCTTTTACGTCCAAACATCGTAGCTAGGTATGTTTTATATTATGCGGAGGGATGAATGGAGTGAATTTTTTCCTAAAGTCACTGAGATTGTAAAAGAGAGAGGAAGAGTACCTACGCTGCAAACCGAAATGTGTGCGTGTGTAGGGATTCGTGGTGAGTTGTGTTTTTTACCAGGCTACGCGTGTGAAAGCGTAGTAATTAGGCTGAACTCATCGATTGCTCTTTTCATTCAGACGTCTCCTTTTTTTGTAATCGTCATTTATTTGAGTGTTAAATGGCCCATTTGATTATTAAAGAGGGCATTGCACTAATGTGATTGCATTTCTTAAGTAATTGAACCGCAGACGGAGCGGTAAATTCTTTTTCCCTTTTATTTCTACTCCGAATGTTGCATCCAAAATTGTCATATTGGTTAAAATTTTGTGCGCAGCTTTATTTACATTCATCGTATGCATTTATCTTATCTTTTTAGCATTTTGCCCTTCTATTTTGGATCATCCTCATTTCTTCCAAATGTTACCCTCTTGAAGACGTTGATAAATTTATCTCGCACCTACATAATATCTTCAGGTATTTTTTTTTATTTCAATGACTTTGAATAGTTGTAGAATATCACCACACTGTCTAAACCTTTTGTGGTGTAATGTCTGGTGAAACATTTTTTCGTTATATATATCGTATTTCGTCCCTTCCTCCTGTGCTGTATTCATTAGTTTTCATTTTATGGCAATGGTACAGTCACCGTTATTGGTCGACAAATTTCTTTCTTGGTCTTCCTCACTAGGAGTCATGCTTTTTTATCATATCTATCTATACCTACTTGTTGTTTTGACTATTTTGACTCTTCTGCTCAGCACACTTCTCTCCTTTCCATATCTCAGTGCATATGGTGATTCTTTTCTTCTCCTGTTTTAGTTACCTATCGGACATTCTGCTTTCTACAGTGTATTTCGATTTCCCATTCGCCATAAAAACCTCCTCTACCCTTATACTCTTACTCTTCATTATGTGTATTTCGTCTAGTAACTTTCTTTCGTCCATTTTAAATGTAGTAATGCAACCCGTTATTTAGTATTTAATTTTAATATATTCCTTCCGTTGTATTTTATCCGTCGTTTCCCTGCTTCTATCTTAAACACCTCCAGTATTGTAATGTTTACATCGACATCTATTTCTCCCGTCTTCCTGGTTCTGGAACAATGAAGCACTCCACACTACTTCCAACTCCATATCTATTAAAGAATCGTCCTATATATTCCCTTCTGTAGACAAAACTTCCCTCTCGCTCACATAATTCTTCTCCTAATGTTACTTTTACTCTATGATCAATTTGCCGGGGTGATTCCCAAACAGAAGAAAATAAATTATTTCTTTGAACGACAACCTATGTAGAGATATTTCATCGGATTGGGCTGTAAACTTTCAATTGGGGTATTTCCTCTGCAATGGAAGGAAAGGAGCAGCGGCTAAGATCGTCTTTTTTGTCATTTTCGATGACTTTCATGTCGTGTCTCTCTCACTCAAACCAACTAACCCCAGCGTGGAATGGAGTAATCCCTCCTCAGCCGCGGGCACTGGCCTTGATTACAACTGGCGTCGTTCGCGAGCGCGCTATTTTGGCGTTGGGAAGCATCCTTCTTTTCCCCCACCCCCATGAGACGCCTGTCACCAGCGGAATCAACATTCACCCCTCGTCGCTCGGGAGACAAAAGATGACACCTCCTCCTCCCACGCGACCACTCCGAGAAGCCTTGTTCCCCCACCATTCTCACTCCGCCCAGTCCTCCTCTTCGAAAAGAGAGATAGGGAGATTCGCCTTTGAATCAGAAATCAGCCGTCTTGAGATGGTGGACATCAATTTACGCCTCGCTTTTGTCGCCTTGCCTCGTGTTTATGACGGGCCGGGCTGTTGTCCCGGGGTCCCCACGCCCCACATTAATCCTCGCCCGCCCTGGAGCCTTGGCTCCGCGTGCATTACGCCTCCTGCCCAGGGCTTTTCCCCTCATTCGTCTTGCTAAATGCCCCCTCAATCCCTGCCACCCACCTATCCTCACTCCCCACGACGGCACCAGAACGTGGAGAGTCCCCTCTTATTATCCAACTCTCCCCCGAGCCGTATCCCACACTACTCCTGCGGTTTTCCTCAATGGTCTCCTCGTTCCGCCCACCGGACCTCGCCCATGCGAAGTTGCCAGCGTCGCGGTTCTTTTGATTAACTGTGACAGGCGGCACCGATTTTACTTGAATGCGTTTTTCTCAGAGACTCGACAGAAGGCAGTAGGTTTATACCGCTCGTTTCGGTGATTCGTGTGTTTTTCCTTTAGCACGCACGGAATACTGTGACCCTTCGTATTTATGCCATTCCCTTCGAAGGTGGTTGAGGATTGCTTTTCTCGGTAAAATTGTATCCCGTGCGGTTTGGTTCGTAAGATCTTTCTTCTCTCCTTCCGTTCCATTGAATTCGTCCGCAGAGCAGGTCACATCGAGTTCACTCTCGTGGTATCTGATAATTTCAACCGCGACAAGTTCTTGTTCGGAATAAGGTATACATATTAAGCGCTACCAAAGACTTAGCGTCTGAAAATGAGACCGTTTTAAGATTTTTCGTTGATACTTATGTAACCGTGTGACATTCATCTTCGGAATATATGTTTAAGATCTCGGTATTCTTTCGGTGAATTTTTGCCGTTGCTGGACTAAACGAGAAACGAGAAAGTAATCGTGATCGTACTTTCAAAAGCATTTCATGATGATGGGATGAAAATAATTATGGCTCTTGATCCAACCGTAAACACATAGGAAAACAAGTGGAAATTCCCTTCCTAACTAAATCGTCTTTGGTAGAGCTTGTTCAGTATTATTGGTCAAGATATCTGTGACACTCTTCGAAGGAAATGTTTGATATTCAACAGTCCGGTCTTCCGTGACGTCTCTTGGGTGACTGCTGTGCAACGGTCTGCTCTCGTATCGCGGATATTTTATTCCAAAAGGCCTTATTAGTCTCTGTCTCTTGCTGGCGATCGGAAGATTGTGACCTTTCGCAGGCGGCGACAGCTGATAATCACATGTCGGCTGCCATTTCTATATAGATTGCAGCTGTTAATCGAAAGTGGTGGATATTGTTTATTTCTTCCTTATCTTTTCCGCAACCATTTGCTTCATCCTGCGTCGCCTACTTGCCTGAAAACTCTTGATGAGCTAGCCACTACCCCTCGACGCGACGGATAGAAGTGATTGAATTGTATCATGCTTCTGCTCTCAGTGTATTTTATTAATTTATAAGGTTCATCGACTGCCATTAATGAACTCGGGTTAATAAATTTCAAAAGTTTTAAGACACTCTTCCCAGCTTTCTAGCATTCGTGGCAAGTGTACTTCCTTCTTCATCACGAGACAAGTTACTTTAAGGGCTCATTGCTAATTAATGCGCGTATCATATTTTGGAATATTCCAGTGCTGTGTTTCCTATGAGGACTTGCGTGGCGGAGGAAGTTGTATAGTTGCGCTATTCAATCTTTCATGATGCTCTCTAAATGGGTCGCAACTTTCCTTATTGAATTTAAGTATCTTCGTCTTGCCTTTTAAAAACATTAAAAAATAGAGATGTTGATCTCTTCGACTCAGCATTACGAGCATGTTGAACATTTGGCCAAGTCAAGTTCATTTCACGAGATGTAAATAGTTGAAAGTGGACTGGTTTTGATGCATACAAAGGACATCTGTGACTTGGGAGTAAATATTTTGCTGCCTCTTTTATTTAATGAAGTTTCCTCTTGATATTCCCAAGCGTTCACTCTGCCAAATTTGGTACTGTCAGGTTAAGATTGTTTTTACAACCACGTAGTGACATGTTATACCTGTTTTAAAGTCCTATTTTAAACCATTTAAAGTATTTTTCAGTGCACAAGGGAGCTAATACGAGGGCGAAAAATTCAGCCTCAGTGCACTGGGTTTGACTTAATACTAGAACTAATGTATCTTTTTTGTGCTACAGTTTAATCATTTTCAAAAATGAAAACTAACTTCCACAGTGTAAACTCGCCAACCATTTCTTTTATTGTTAAATCTTTGATTAAATTTTATACAGCAAAGTGGAGATATTTTTTAACATGGAGTTGGCCTTCAAGGAAGCTGTCCATGAGGATGGATCCTATAAATAAACTACCTGAGGGAAATTGAACCTTTGAAGCTTGCGAACTACACGCTTGCCGTGCATAACGCCAAAATAAGATCTTTCAGCATATTTCGTGCTAATCATTTTGAAACTTCCGCTATGATATTAACGTATGTCTTAAATGGCAAAGCCGTATCTGATGAAATTTCAGCCGATAGCGTTTGTAGTAAATCGTGAAAGACGCTAAAGCGTTAATCGGGAAAAATGAACAGTGTTTAGTAGGTGCATAAATAGGCTTGTGAAGGAATCTATTATTCCATATCTTCCCATCCGGGCCCTCTATTGCATTGTTTCCCGAGGTTTATCTTCAATGTCCGCCGTGAGTTTCACCCATCCACTTAGCTTAGCATATGCGTCAATATTCGTAGCTGATCGTCCACCGCTGTTAGCAGTCTACTCGCTTCGTCGGGCGTTCATTCAACCGCCTGCGACGTCCGTTGACAAATCTCCCTTTGAGTGAGCCGTGGTCTGCTTGACCAGTTTGGGTGGATCGGTGGAAGACGAAATGCGCTTGTAGCGCCATCATCCACTATCTCGTCCTCCGCCGGGGCGCGGGGTTCAGCAATCGGTTGGGGCGGGAAGGTCTGCGCCTCTGACCGCCACGCGCCTCCGAAGTCAAACCGCGCCGAAAAGAAAAATAAAATATTCATCTCGCCCGGTTCGCGACCGCCTCACGAAAATGCTTTCATCTCGGCGCGGTAGACATGTCCTCCGGGCGCGTCTTACAAATGTTTTCAAGAGCTCTTGACACGTTTCCAATCCCGCAGAGGGATGCGAATGGCGGGGAAGTGGGCGCCATAAATTTCGTGTCGATGTCGCTGTCTCTCCCCTTTTTTTCTCCCTCTCGCCGCTCTCTCGCGTTATCTGCGGATGTCCGTGTTGGAGGAGCCTGAGGAGTGTTTGTTGTCATAAGAGCTGTGTGATGGGAGAGAGGGGGAGAGTTTTTGGTGGGTGGAAGTGTGGGGGTGGATTTAGAGAAGGGGGATCTAGGAAGTGACGGGATAGACAGACTTCGTGGAAGGAACGTGGATATGAAATAGAGGTACCGAAATAGAAGTTGATGTTGAACGTGTGGTTATTATTTTGAGATGCCCTGGGAAGGCCGCGACGTGAGTTTTACATTAGACTGAGCGGCGCGCTATTTATCTACGTCTAAAATCCAAACATCGGTCTATTTAAATGTTTCAGTGAGTATGTGGGCGCGGAAATGATGCGAAAGAAATATATTAAATCATTATTTTCTTGCATTTTATGTATTTTAGATATATACTCCTTTTCTTCTCCCGACTCCAACGGAATGTAATCTACAGAATTAATTCCTGGCAGTCAGCTAAATTATTTGGAAAAAAATCCTGCATATGGAGCTAGGTGAGCCATCAGCTCCTCTACAGAGTTATATTTGAGGAGGAAAATGCTTCATTAATCCTATTTCACCCCGATAGAAAGTGACTCTATATACTAGCTATTTATGGCCCGGAGTCTTCCTGGTAACAGTATTGAGGCATCCACCCATTTAACCCTGCACAAAAAATTATACACTAAAAACACTAGAAATTCATTGATTATGTCACCCCAAGAAGTCTTCCGGCTAGTGAAAGACGCACGTTATATGATAGTCCGTACTATGGACCTAGCCAATAGTAAACGACAGGTAAGGGCAAAGGTTTGGTTTTTGTAAGGAGAGAGGAAAAACCATGTAGGAATGATTCTGCTGAATGAATAGATATTCAGTATGAGAGACGGAAAACAATTAGGCACAAGATGTCAGCGGTTATTTAGGGTAAAGGAGGATTTAAAAGAGGTCGAGGTGAATTAGGTAGGAATTCGAGGGGAGGAGCGGTTTTGTGGTTCATTGCTGTTTTTTATGGTGCGGAGTGGCTCGGGACAAGCGATCGTTTTCTTCGGATTTTTTAATATATGATTTTTCGACCAGTCTCTTTGATGGTCCATTATATGTTCGTTCCTGTGTTGGGTTCACAAATTAATTTCGTGGTTGTTTAGAGTTTTTTACTCTTTGATTTGCTGTCTACCTCACTTTTTTATTTAAAACTCGTACTTCGTTCTTTCGACTTCTCTGCCTAAAAGCTTAACTTCCCTCTCATCTTTATTTTGGCCCTCGCCTATCTTCCGTTCGGAGTTTCTGAGTCGTTCTGAATGACTTTGGCCCTCTCGAATATGGACATGAATGGGAAATATATCATCATGTGTAATCGTTCCGCTAAAGGAATGGTCTTTCTTAATGCTGATGGGGCATGTTGTTGCGTGCTGATTCAGACTCGGATTCAACCGAATAGTGCCAAGAAATTGGGATGCCGCAAGAGAAGTTCGGTAATAATCGAGCCAACTCTTCCCCGGAAGTAATTGCGAAATTTTCGCTCGTATATCTTCTTCAGGGTTAACAACAATCTGTGTGTTCGACTCATTTGCAGAATTCCGACAATAGACAATTTTTTCTGGCGTTTCCTCTGTGTTTTCTTCTCAGATGTGAAGAGAAAGGGAAGAGAGTGCCGGCGTTTTAGAAGCACGAAGTCGGTCAAAATTGTAAATGATTGGACCTGTATAGTCTTGATTTTTTCGAGATGTCTGGGTTGAAATTCGATGTTTGCGTGGTAGTTAAGGTAGTTTTATGGTCTAGGACTGGGGTGGCATACTTTTGAAGCGGAAGAGCCGAAACTTATCCCTTCAAGATGTTTAAACATTCACCAGGAGTTATTTCTGTTATCTATCAGGACTATATTTTTGTAAATAATGAACATTTGAAAATACATTGATATGTCTTATTAACTAGTGGTTTTTAATTTAAATGACTATATTATGTTGGGATCAGCGAGTGAAATAATAACACTATCATTTATTGATGGCAATATATGCCTTAAGAAAATACACTACGGTAGTTTTATTTTAATTTTCAATTTAATTTCCTTGCTGCATAGGTACATACCCGTAGAGCCATGTGATGTGCGAGCCGTAATTTTCCAACCCCGGGTCTAGGGGATTAAAGAAAAGGTTTTACCTACGTCTGTGAAGGTAGTTTAGTGGTAGTTTCTCATTTTATAACGTTGAGGAAATTGATGAAATATCCTCGTTGCCAACGCCAGTGAATACTTTCCTCTTCTGTTCAAAATAAAAAACCACTGCTAGAGTGTGTGAATGGAGATTATAATTGTAACATGATGCTACAATCCTATGCAAAAGAGAAAACCCTGCATATCTAGACGTAACTGAGAAGTTTATTGGAAGGGTTAAAATCTACATCCACATATATATAATATCCTGCAAGCCACCGCAAGGATATATGGCAGGGGGTGAAACATCACAAGCATTTATTGTCAATCAGAGAGAAGTACTACGAGCAGGCATGCACAAAATACTACTCCATGTGAACAGTACCTACTTATATGAAGCTGAAAGGCACTATGTTACCGCCACGAGGAAAATGGTAAACATGTAGTTATGTCAAAGTGAGGAAAAACTGGCAAAAAAAAAGTATGGTACAACTTTTTGTAATAAACATTCAATTCTTTAAATATCACTAGATAGTGACAGCATACTTACAATTTGAAGACGAGGATGCAGCCGAAAAAAATTGGGCCTGTCCGGGATTATGAACCCGGGACCTCTCGCACCCAAAGCGAGAATCATACCCCTAGACCAACAGGCCGATGTGTATAATAACGATTTTATGGCTTGAATGTAGGCAAGTCTTTCAAAAAGTGGTAAAAGCAATCCTCACCTTGTGGGTTTTATGTTACTAGGAAAGAAAAGGTGAGAATTTTAATCCACTTCTTGAGTATTGGAGAGCATTCTACATCAGAGTATTTGTATTACAGTTTCGTTCGGACCAATGTTTTGTGTCTAACATAAGTTTAATTGCTGCTACTTACTTATTGATGTTGGCAACTTAGGCTAGGATTTCTCAGGTCACTCATTTCGAATACGGCCGTTCTCCGACTTTGCCGTTTCACATCGTAACGCTCAGAGGTGCTGTAGCCATTATGGCTTCGATATCTTTCGTGGCATGTATCCGATGGGAGGTCAGTTACATCAACTTTTTTTATGAATCGCCAGGTTTTGATGCATCATGGCTTGTTTGTTATTTTAATGTGGAGGATCTTTGGTCAAATAAATCTACATCTACATAATACCCTGCAAGCCACCTCTAAGGTGTGTGGCATGGGGTGAATTCTCACCAAACATGCACTACATATCGTGCAGTTAAAAGGATTAGCATTAATATATTAGTCTAAACTGAAATATTTAAATAGATAAAAATAGCAAACTACGATTGAAAAAAACGTGCTGTTAGTTGGGTTACCTTCAAGTCCTTACACCAACATGCAACTACCTGCTAACATACTATGGATTCAATCACTCGTATTGGACATATTTACCGCTATTCATATCCCTAATTGTACGAGGGAAAAGGACATTTTTAATTCGTCAGTTAGGCAATCAGTTTCTCTAATTTTGTAATTATGGTCTACTAAAAAACCATACCATACTCCAAGTTGGGGTTCGCAAAATATTTTTAAAGTCATCACTGAAAATATTATCTTGGAATTTGTTTAGGAGATTAAGTCCAAATTTCAACCTGCGATCTGACAATGATTCCCATTTTAATTCATTTGATAGACTGGTTACGTTAATATAGTTATCGCACCGTCCCTTCACAAATCTTGCCGATCTTCGTTGCACACGTTCAAGTTCGTTATTTAGACCGATTTCGTAGGGATCCCATACATCTACATCCATAAGAACGTCATGGTAACTCAGGGGTGGCTCCAGTATATTTTCGGCAATTTCCTTCTTAGACCTTCCCCTCTCTCGATGTTTTAAGTACTCTCAGACATTTTTCTAAAAGGTTTCCAGCGACTGATGTGCATAAATTGCGTAGGGATGGAGATTAAATGCGTGAAATGCTACGGTGCGCGCCTAAGGTCGGGGAGAGGGACATTTACACCGGTGGAACACCACGTGCCTCCCGGTTCAATCACACTTCAAATCGAGTCCTGATTCCTCCTCGCCAGCCCAGCTTCGCTGCCCGCCGCTCTACTCTCCTCCGCAACGTCCCCTCCAACCACGGGCCGTCAATACGTAATTG
The DNA here is from genome assembly GCA_933228895.1 of Platycnemis pennipes. Classification (NCBI taxonomy): domain Eukaryota; kingdom Metazoa; phylum Arthropoda; class Insecta; order Odonata; family Platycnemididae; genus Platycnemis; species Platycnemis pennipes. The sequence goes on from OW121854.1 coordinate 61,395,549, forward strand.
GAATGATAAACCGGGGCGAACCGGTTTTTCCCAACCCCGCTCTCCCTGCCTTCCTCAGGCCGTATCTCAAATCAAAAAGGCATTGACTCACCCCTTCCTCTCCCTCTCCGTCTCCCTCGGCCTTCCTCCCCACACAACCCTCCTCCTCCCCCTCTGCCATTACGTTTTCGCCCTCCCTCCCTCCCTTCTCCCGTACCCTCATCTCAATTCTCGTTCGCAGAGGAATAGTAATGGGCCCTTCTCTCTTCCTCTCTTGTGGACCAGGAGGGAGAGGAGAAAACGGTCTGAGATGGTAAATGCGCGAAGACACGCCGAAAGACCGGCTGGGGTGGAAATTTATGGCGATGTTCAATAATTTCGGTGCGAATGAGGCGTACTCTCTCTTGTACCCATCTTCAGCGGATGATTTTGCTCCATTTCCTCCAGTTTTTAGTTTCCTTCGCCTGTGCGTTCCTTCAATTCACTATTTGGAAACCGCTCCTGGTGCGAAAAAATTTCTCTTTCTTCCATGTGTGAATTCTGTGTGAATGCGTATTTTTTAGGAGATGATTTTGTCTTACTATTGGTTTTACAGACTTCTACCCTTATGGTATTGTTTGGATGGAAAAAAAATATAAATTTTTGTCTACTTCACGACTGTGAAATTTAAGAGCATTCCCAGATCTCATGCGTAACACCTCTATGGTAACACTCGTATGCATTTCATCTTCTAGTTTGTGTTTTTTTGGTTAATCAAAGCTTTTCACTCTACCTTACTCGGTATTAATCACTCGGTCCCTCGGTAATATTTTTTTATTTTCCTTTTAACTTCTATTGGATTACATTTGTCTATCCTGGTTGTGATTTTTGAAATCGTGTTTCAGTTAACTTGGCTTTTTTATGGGCATAGTCGTGCTCATTGCTGAGTACCTCTCTCAAGGTCCTTCGTTATTGATGGAGCATGATCTGCCTCAGGTAATGATTAGTCAAAACATTATTCTTCACGGAGTGACCTTATTTCTTTATGATTCAATCTGTCCGATGTAATATGATCCAATATAGTTTCTTGAGATCATTGAGACCAGGAATGTTTGTCCTAGTAGGATGATTAGTTCGGGAAAGACCCCTAGCTTCCTCAACCAGTGAGAGGCACTCCAGGGAGAGGATATCCCTCCAAGTCTTCCTTTCAAGCAATCCGCTCGCAAACACACATTTTCGCCATTAGGAGAGATGCCCAACACTCCCGTTTTCCTGGAACAAAACCTTGTGGAGGAGAAATAGTGGGTGGTAGACTTCCCCTCCTCTTGCACTAGGGTCCTAACCGCCCCGGCCCACACGGTCCCGCGGTCTCATCCATCGCATTGAGTTCTCGGAAAGGACCCATCTTCCCTTCCCTCTATTCCCATCCCGTCGAGGTGTGTTGAGGAGGTTTTGGAGGCTTCCAGTGTGAAAGTGGTGTAAGGGCAGTTTTTGGGTGTGGGCGATGGTTAGCGGGGGAGGTAGGGGTTTAGTTTGGAAGGAGTGATTTTTGTCGAAGGATGGTCCCCCCATTTCTGGTTTCCGGGGAGAGATGTTAGTGGTTGTAGTCCTGGTGTGTCCGCTGCAAGTGGAATGGGGAGGGCTACACAACCGGGAAGGGACTGGAATGAGTGTGGGAGTTCGGAGCCACACGGTCAGTCCCCTCTAAGACCCCCGCCCCCAATGTCTTCTCCTCTCCCTGTCTCTTTCTCTCTCGCTCTTCTCTCCTTCCTCTCTTTCTCTCCGTCCCTCACTCTCCACGCCCGGTCAAAGGATGTCGGGCAAAAAGAAGCCTGCCAACTTATGGTCGGTTGAGTCTTCTTCTAGTCGGGTGCAGGACATCTGCGTGACCTCTCTCGTCGTCATTCGGCGTGGAGTCGAGTTACCATTATATATTTTGTTTTGCGGAGACCTCCCAGTGGACGACCGTTTTTAGTTAGGGTGCGGGAGAAACCATGAATGTAGGGGCCAGACTTGATTTCAGTCGTCGATGTCATTATAATTGTGAGTGGATATAGTCATGAAAATGTGCCAAGTGTTTTTTTTAAATCACCTGATGGATCAGTGATGGAGAAAACTTTCATTATATGGCTCCCTCATTGATGACCATCCGGTTACTCTAAAATCCTAAAGTCCTAACTTTTTCTAAAATATGTTATTTTATAGTACGTGACTAAAATTCTGTGCAACTTGTGGAATGTTGACCAATAAAACAATGTGGGGATTAGAATTCTCTTCACCCGTTCCGCGGTACTCCTTAGTGGCAAAGCTTTTCCTTTTACCAAAATAAAAATTCTAAATGAAAGCTTCAGTATTTAATGCGCTTATTATCGAAGGTGTTAAAGAACTGGTAGTTTGGAAGGAATGATGGGTAATAGGAGGTACGAGAGGCTGAAGATGGACATCGTGTGAAATATAGGGCTTTGGTTAGAATTAAATGACCATTTAGACTTACCTTCACCGGTAAAATGGTGCTAATAATAATAATAATAATAATAGATACCTACTAAGTTTCCTACAGATTCCTGAAGTATATTGTGACGGATACATGACCTTTATCACTACATTTTGATGTTATTTTATGCCCATGATGCAAAGAATCGGATACATTTTAGATCTTTACGGTTTTCTGGACGTTTTCACATTTTCGGATATTGTGTTTTGCACTTTTCAACAACACAACTTCTGTCGCACTTTTCGAGGATGACTTGCTGCGTAACATATAAATATGGATTAGTTATAACTCGTCCGTGAAATGCATGTTACTAAAGACCTTTTTCAGTTTCTCAATGGCGTTGATTTCGACTGCTTCCGTATCTGAGTTCGCAAATATTTCAATGCTCTTAGTGTAAAAAGGAGTAGTTAATTGATTAATTTTTTAAGATTTTTCCACGATTCGACTGGTTATTTGTGTGAATTTTTTACGAATATCCTCGACCTTAGTTCATTTGTAGAAATATTTATAGAATACCCAGTTACTCATTAGTCATTTAGGTTTTACCCAGTTACTCATTAGTCATTAGGATTTTTGTGTTTTTTCTGCCGTATGAACTTTTCAGACGCTTTTAACATTTGCACTGAACCTTACTACATTCTTTTTACATTTCCGGTAGACTTCCTGTATAAAGTTTGCACACCATGAATATAGCTGAGGTGATGTCCGTTAGCGACTGCGATGTTGAGCGTTTTAAACACCCATGGTAGCGTATTTCTCTAGCATATTCTTGCTTTTCGCTCAGAACGGTAGAGCGGACAAAGTAACGTAGTGCGCATGTGAATCGATCCCGACTAAAATGGAAAAGAAGCATCTAAAATCATGTCATTCGTCCTGGTGCATAAATTTATTCCAAATCTGACATGGAAGTGACTTCTTTTTTTGCTCTCATTGGTACTACTTTTTCAGACCTGACTGTTCTTCTAGTCTTTTCGTGCATATGAACCAACAGAAGATTATCTCTAGGCATGTAATTAATAACAAAGTTATTTTTATGCGCGAAATAATATGTGTAATACCCAGTTGTTAAACAGTAGTTGATCATATTATGCAACCTGGGATAAATATGATGTTTAAAATTAAACCCTCGCTAGTGAAATTTTGAATCATAATAAGTGAAGAAAAAAAAGAAGCTATCTAGAGCAAACAATTTTCAGTGAAGTTATTAGAATTAGTCCTATTTCAGTCTTGATTGGCTGCAATTTTCCCATCTAAGTTCTCTTTCATATATGTATATGTCACAGGCTTAAAGGCACTCTTTTGCTTGTTGTAATTGTAATTGTTCACGGATTGTTCTTGTCATAACTGTACTCTTACCTTATTCTGTCTCGTACGTTGGTAGCCTTTGTCACGTTTTATCTTCCTTCTGGGTTTTTCCTTCTCTGGGGAATTCGTGAGCGGGCCCTTCTTCTCCGGCTGCCCCTCTCCTGTTTCCGCTCGCTGCACTTGGTCTTTCTCCCTTGCAAAGCGGTCATCTCAGGGCTCATCCTAATCCTAATGTGCGCGCTAATTAGCCGCCTAGTTTCCGGTCCCTTCGACTTGACGGCCTATAGCCGTAGGCCTCCGCCGCCCATCCTAGTCCCCTGCCTTTCTCACAGGGAACTCGCCTCCCGTAGCGAGGAGCTGAGCGATAGGTGATCTTCCCGCGCCTTGAGCCTCTTGGCGGAAGCCCTCGACTGCCCCTCCTCTGTAACTCCACTCCCTCGTAGGATTATTCTTGACCAAAAAGAGTTGTGTGGACAAACATCACAGGCATTTTCTCGCCCAATCATTCCAGTGAAGCAAATTGTGAGTCTATTGCCGCTTGGGATTCGATCTTAGCATTTTAGAGGATAATGTATTTGCTAAAACATATGAGTACGCTGAAATTTGTGTTTTTGTGGCCTATTTGTTGACTAATTGAGGACTGTTTACAAAGGTGATTCATAAAGGACTTGATTGATGTCATTGGTAAATTATGATTAATGCCGTTTATGACTATTTTGATATGGACATTAGGATAGCATAGATATAGAGATCAGTATAGAGATTGAATTATATTGAAGCAATGTATGCATGATGAGGTGAGTTTCCGATGAGTACAATCTGAATTAGGCATGTTATGAATGGTAACCAGTGTGTAGCGCGAGAATGTGCAGAAATGGGTGGAATAAAATTTCAAAAGTGAGATACGGCAAATTTGCTGTCATGGTACTGTCGCAAATAATAAATAACTTGTTATCTCCCATTTTCAAGGTTGTAATGTTCCTGGGGGATTTTTGGTCGATGCGGCGGTATCTACAAAATATTAATCAATCACTATGGTGTTATCTTTTCTTGGCGAACGTCACTTTGGACTTTTTACGGTAAACTTAACTAGATGGATGTTGATCTATGCTATTAGGTATCCACTAAGCGAAGTCAAATAGCTCATATAATATTCATTTACCGTGGTGTTGCTTAAGTTGTTGGATTTCCTCCCACAAGCAGTACGTTAGAGCTTGAAAGAAGGTTCCAGGTAAGCTTAGAAGAGTGAGGGAAAGGAAAAGCATTTTTGATTGCATTGAGCGAGATAAGGAGTAGGTGAGTGATGAAGGAATTGTGGCGGTTGTTATTTGCGAGTTAAATGGAACGTTCAGGAATAAGTTTGATGTCCATCCACACTTACTTTTATCTCAACCTTATATCGGTAGAATATCGTTGAATGTTAAACGAAGTGATGCGTTACTATACATATCTGGGGATGATGATATGTGGAGATCGCAAGGTGCCCGTCATTCTTGCTCGAACTTCCTGAGATCCCGGTCCTTTGTGGACTCTCGATTTCGCGGGAGGCACACCTGTGTTTTCACAGTGCTAATTTTGGATGCCGACCTCAGGTCCCAACGCGGGATTCGAAAGTAGGTGTGCCAATTGATGCGGAGGACAAGGACGTCGGTGTGCATTGCTATAATCTCCTGCTTTCCCCCGTTTAGCCCCCATCCGCATTTTGGACCCTCGCGTGGAAATATTTGGCTGCGATTTCCACCCGCTCGAAATGTGGTAGTCTTGTTTGCCTTACGGACGAGGTGTATTGGTCGATGCTCGGTTCGTGGCTTTGTTTGGCGCGTGAAAAACCCGAGCTCAACGGTTTGTTTGTTCGACAGCGACGTCAGAGTTTGCTCATTGTGGGCCGAGGACTAAAGCCGCTCAGGCTGTCTCAGTCCGGACGAATTTCTCCTTCCTTCTTCTTCTCCGGCGGACCTCCGAAATTTGTCACGAGGTGTTCTTCCCCTTTTTGCGGTGTTGGTTCAAAGCTATCGTCCGATTAGGGTAGCTTGGGAAGTGTTGCCTTTTTGTGTGTAAGCTCCATAACTTGTATGTGTTCTACATCACAAAATATGTGTTAGCTATAGTATTTGGATCATCCTAAAAGGAAAATATTACCGTCGATGAATAAATTACCCTTGCCGAAAGGAGAAGTTGCTTGGAGGTGGCGGAAGATACGCTGATAGAGGATATCAGGAGGAGGCTGAGTTGATGAATGTAACCAGAGGAATGCAGAGTACAGGTTAAGGTGCATCAGGAAGAACCCAAAAGGAGGAGGAAATGAATCGGCACGTTGAATGGGTTGAGAATGGGAAGGAAGTATTCTGAGCTGAAGAGAGAAATCTCATCGGCAGAAAGGCAATGAGAGTAATAAAAAAAAACTGAGCGAATTATCGTGCACAAAATTCAGGTGTAGGTACCCTGCCAACATGTTACGACGAACCATTTGCGGGAATGGTACGACTTTATTTGATATGAAATATTTAAGGCCCTAATAAAAAAAAAACGTCTAACCACACCGTTCAGACGAGCGAGTGAAGAACGCTGCTGGTGCCGGTAGACCTTTTTCACCTACTTGTCTTCTACCACCCACCCTTATTCTCATTTCTTCCCGCCACGCTCTTGCCACCGGGACGTAGAGGTGGGTAGGCGGCATGACCTTATTATCAGTCCCAACTTGACCGCGCTCTGCTAGCGAACTATAAGGTGGGAGGCGGCGACAACCCTCCTTATCTTTTGCTTCCTCTTACTCTCTCTTAAGTCCTCCCTTACGGTTTTTAAGCCGCTGCAGACGGACGTTACCGGCTGGGTTTTCAAGGAAAGGAGGCGAGGGGAGGAAGGAGCCAAGACGCGACTGTTTTTTGGGTTGCGACTGGGGTTGATGGGGAAGGAGGCGGAGTGAAGTCGACTCAAGGGAGGGGTGAGGAACGAGTGAGGGTGGGAAAGCGAGAATGGGAGTGAGGGTTAACAGTCGGAAGGCGTGGTGGATGGATGTAAAAGATGTGAATGAGACGGAACGAATCGCATGGGCTCGCGTGGACCCCCCCCCCCCTCCCCTCACCCTGCCTCCTCATCCTCCCTTTCCTTCCTTCCCATCCCCGGACGTAACCTCTTCCCCGCCTCACGGCTTCTTCCATCCACACTTCACACGCGCACTAAAGCACAGCCATCCTCCCCATCCTCGATCCCCCCTCTAGCCCCTTCTTACTCCAATTTTAATTCCCCATCCATACGGGGCTTGCCCAAAAATACCGGCATGTTATACAATGGGGAGTAGTGAAAAAATAGTCCCATTATTTCCATTAGCAGTGCCAAGTCATCCTGAAGGGGAAGAAGCGATTTGACCTTGTTTTTGGGATTTTTAAAAAATCCTGTGTCCTATGTTCGTCCGCCCGGCATCAAGTAGCGTAAGTCATGAAGTGTTGGTGGAAAGGGGAATGAAAACTGGAAGCGAAGGTGAAGCTACATTCATATCTAACTTCTCTCTCGATCCGTTCTTGCTCCGCCAAAAATATCTTCGTCAAGTTTTGAGAAAGGGTGGGGACAAGAAACTTGGCACCGATGAAGTAAAAAAGAAATATCTCTGAATAAACCTTTTTCGATTTTTGTGGTCATTAGAGACATTCGTCTGGCTGAGGTATATGATACGAGTCAGCTGACGAAACTGTTGATGTCTCTACCTCTCCGTCACGAATATTCTTTCAACTTTGGAGATATTCTTCATAATCTAAAGCGGATGGACATTAACTCTTGTATTATCGAATTTTTGTCTCTTCTTACTTTGTTGATGTGCCGCCAAGAAGTGGAAGTAGTTTATTTATCCATGGGTAAAAGGAAGTATATTACGAGTTAACAATATGTGCGAGGTTACGCATAAATGGAAATGCGATAATTGTTAATTCGATGGCAATAATGTCAGTTTATTTTCTTTGAGGTAGATCGTTCTTTCGTTAAACTGCTGGAAAAATCTTTTAAGTGTACAGGGAGGATTTTTTCGATGAATAGATGTTCTTCAAAAGAGACCTACCATACTTACTCTTGTCAATTTAGTAGCTTTCAATGACTTCCAATATTTTATTTAGAATGTCTCACTGTCATTTATTTACTGGTTCCGATGAAGTAAAAAACATAAGAGGAGAAGTATGGAAGGTACTTTGAGTATTTCATTCCTTTAAATTACGCAAGCTCTTTTTAGTATAAATATTAACCATCGGTAATGTGTGCCGTAGTTGAATTGACTCCTCTCATTGAAATCCTAACCTCCAGAAATTTAAAGTTCTCTTTATGTTATGCTCAAGGTAATTTAAGTTTCAAAGATCAGACTTTCCTGAGGGTTTTCTCCAATTATACCGAAACAAATTATCACTATTTTGTACCAATGCTGGTTCGAATATGTTATTAAACTTGATTTGACCGTGATGAAATATTATATTTGTATATCGTCCGAATATCAAGTCGTAAAAACGAGTTTACTCCACGGCGAGAGGAAATGATTGTCAGATGCATTCATTCATGACTTGCCCCACATTCCCCGTGGAACAGTGTAATAGCTTTAGTTCCGCCCCAAACAATAGTTAACGTCTCTCACATCAACCACTGAGTGCGTCAATTGTTCCCCGTTGCCAGGAGGTAATTTTCGTGACAATAATGGAGGCAACCACTGAGAGCACATCTTTGCAAGTGAAGTATGGTTTGGATTCTTCCACACTTCATTGTGAACCGGCTTTGGAAAATAACCCATCCCTAACGCGTCGCTTTGGTCACGGTAAATCCGTGGCAGTTGTTACTCAATCAGTCCCCCTCCCCAGCCGTATATATTATGGAAGTAAGGAGAGCATGCGTTTTATTTGTGGTCACCGAGAACGATGGTGGTAACACGATGCACATAAAATTAGACTATATAAGATGTTAGTTACCATGAAAGGAGAGTGAAGTCGCTGGAGGGAATCAAGATTATGCTGTGTGTGAATGGATGAAGAATGTTGAGATTAGAGTGCATCGGAATGTCCTTACTAGATGTAGAATGCGGGATAGGAATGAAAGAGGCATTAAAAACGGTTAAAAACGGTATTTTTGGTGGAATCAAGGGGCAGGGATTGTGATTATCTGAAGAAAAAACTGAGGCAGGAGAAGTTTCGTAATGTAAGCTTGGAGTCGATCAAAACATTCTGTATCAAACTAGAACTCCAATAATGGTAATAAAGAAAGCGAGTGTTCAAGCAGATGTTTTGAGTGCTGCGCCACGTTTCGTCTTGTTCTTGTATTAAGCGCGGCCTGATGGTGATAATATCGGCTTCATTTGCGCTGTTTTTAGTTTTTTTCGACTTGACCGAAGTGATGATTCCGAGTCCAAGTAGGGAATAGACTCTCTGAAGGGATTGAAATCCCGACAGTGCTCAGCGTCCATTTTAGTGATTGTGGAGTAGTCGCTATTATCCGCACAAAGGAAGTTAAGCCGCTGGCGCAGCAGCGTCCTTTCCGTCCTGCCGCGGAGCCAGAGCTACAGATGACCGGAGTCTGTTGAAAGGTCAAGGCTATGCGTGGCCTTACCAAAACATATTTTTCGGGTTACCGTGGCAGGCCTAAGAGTGCGTGAGCCTGGAGTCCCTCCATTCACTTGGATTGTTTACTGGAACCTAAAATTGGTAGCGTTGTGGATTCGAATACTTTTTTTTAGGTGATACAAGGTGATGCATGTTCATGATTGGATTTTTCACCTAAGAGCTGATTGGTTCGTTCGCTTTGTGGGGCAGGTGACCGACAGCTTAGGTCATTTTCGCCATAGTGTTCAACCCTAAGTTTCCTTTCCCTGGCCCGCCTGCGATTTCCTATAAAGTTCTGACACACAGGAAAATCGAATCGCGAGGATTTTAGGTGGGGTGTCCAGAAAGGCTTCTGCCCGTGATTTGAGGCCACCACGATCATCCCTGGTCATTGGGTAGATGTAGGAATACTACAGGAAGTGGATGTAGGCTGGAGAAAAATCCAGCGTTGGAATTAGCCAGCTCTTAACGAAAGGTGTCATTGGGTCCACGATTTAACATCACATCCGACGGACGGAGTGCTGAACTGAACTTCCACCCCCCAGCCAGGGTGGAAAGCGAGTAGGTACTTACAACACTAACCCGATCCCCTAAGATTTAACTGTACATCATTTAATTATTCTATAACATTTCAAGGTTTTAATTCCCTTGCTTCAAGATGAGATAGTATGATTAATGTGGCAGATGTTTTTGCAATTTTCATCTCCTTATTGTGGCAAGCTTACGGTGAAATGCTGGCTTTGAAGGGAAAGAATGGGAGCTGCTGGAAATAAGTAAGATTATGCAAATATGATTATGATTAAGGAGACGCAATTAAATGTTTAATTAAAATTACACGCAATTAAATGGCAATAATGGAAGGTCAAAATACAGACCAGCATGGAAGCGAAAAGACAAAATTGGTGTTAGAAGATGGAAGTAAGCCAAACTGAATGGAGTGAAACCTTTTAGATTTTTATGTTTCTATGCTGTGAGATATCTATCCGATACTCAAGTGTATTATTGACTAATATTAATTTTTTAAAATTTTGTGCTGAGGCCTTATCCTTCTCGTAGAAAGAGTGGTGGAGAAAATGAGTGGGTAAATGTATCATTTTTAATACTTACCGCATTAAATTCCAGCCATGGTCTAATATGCGGCAAAGCCAATGTTAAGAATAGATGTTCAGATGAATCCATATCAAACCAAGGCGAGATTATGGTTTGATATTCTGTGCCAGCATTTCTCTTGCATTTGTCAAAATCCTATTGTGCGAGTGTTAGTCGTCTCCATCAAAACTCGGCATTCCTCCGGGCGTAATCCCCCATCGCGGCCAAAATTACCGTCGCGTATCGAGGCGGGACGGAAAAACAAGCGCAAACCGCCAGGAATTTTCTGAATGAACGGAGCCGTTTTAAACGATTCATCCGGCCGTGGGACAGGGACGGAGTTGAGGGAGTGATAGAGAAAGAGAGTGAGTCGAGAGCGCGCTCGCGTGAGTGGAAGAGGGAGAGAGAGGATCTCTTGTTTGGCTTTTCGTTGGTATCTAAATTTGTTTCGTCAGAGCGGTCGGACATTGTGTCAAAAGGGCGTCCAAGTATCATCGAAACTCATTTTGTGTCACGTTTTTGATTCACGCCCTTTCCCTCCCACCGTACGTGTTTGCGATGCACGGTTTGTTTGGTGTGTTTTCTGTTTGTGCGCTTGTATATGTGCTAATGAAGTACGGGAACGCCAGGTTTTAAGATTGATTAACTGGAATTCATTTGATCAAAGAAGTCGAATTCCCCCCTCGCTGTTTATTTGGCTACCCGGAATCGATTGGCTGCCCTAGTATTTCCGTGATGCGTGCCGATCGTTCTATCCCAGATCCTCCTCACCCACTACAGATGAGAAAAATTATGCAGAGCTTGATGACTAAAATTTTTAACACTAGGTAATCATTTGTGGAGATCGTAAATTGGGCACCGTTTCGTTTTGACTGCGCCCTGTTATGAAAATATTCTCGCAAGTTATTTTTATTTCCTGTTTACGATTTAGAATTTCCAACTAGATATTATAATATATACTGCCAGCCATTAGAATTGAAAAATATGCGATTCACGGAAGGTGATTTCTTCTAAGGCCTTAATTTGTTTGCTTACGCGATAATTGTAATATTATTCCGGCCCAATTAGAATATGTACTTGCACATTATATTTCAACATTTAATTTAATGGCACCTGACGTGACCCTATGTATAATGATTAAAGTTGAGTTATTTACACGAACGTTAAGTGACCCAAGTTTCACCTTTCTTAAGTCATGGCCGCAGGGATTTGTCGCGCAAAGTTCATGAATTCATTCATGTGAATGGTTGATTTACCACCATGGGAGATAAAAGAGGATACTGGAATTAATATTCCGATAGCCTTCCCGCGGGAAAAAAAATCGCGTATCTCCACATTCGAAGCATTAACGCCGTAATTACACGTGTGAAAACGTCAATTTGTTTAATGAATTATTTATGGCGATGGATCGTTAGTGGTGGTTGGGGAGGGGTCGGTGGCGAGGAAGAGGGAATAGGATCGGAGATTACATCGCGTAAAACAGCTGAAGCGGGCGGAGGCAGGAGGAATTGGATTTTTGGCTTCTCGAGGGAAAGGCGGAGGCATGGATATTTCAAGTTGGTTTTCGTTCAGCGTGCGAGTTCTGTCCTTCGAGAGTGAGAGAGACTGAGATTTTCCCTTCCGTGGAAGGTCGGATGGCGCTTTTCGAGGTCCTACGTCCCCAATGCTCGTGTGAGGTAGACTGAAGGGGGAGGAACCTCGGATAAATGAGTATGTACCCGCGTGAGCAACTAGGAACTGGGAGTGGGGAGAGACCAAAGTGGCATGTGCTTCCCACGCAATGTAGCTAATGAGAGAAAGGCGTGGAGAGAACGGTAACTGCCCTTTGGGCATCCACTTCTTATGATGAGTATATAGGTTCATTCAGGTGGAATATTGACCTCTCCTTTTCAGCATACATTTCCTACCAATGCTTTTAAGTCTGTGAAAAGCCTCTGACCTTAATTTTCTCCTTCATTCTCTCCGACATTGCACTCCTAATGGCTGATCTCCTCCGATCCTTTTCTTGCTTTCCCTATCTGCCATTATTCCTGTGGCACTATCGAGTGGCACTATCACACTGTCTAACCCTAGCTTTACCCTAAGTTATAAACAAAATCAGAGACCTAGGTGGAACTAGATCACCTCGGTTTGTCTAGCACATTCGTTACCAACCTGGGACAGTGTTAATCATCCTCATGTTTTAATACACAGATGATGAGATATATTGTCTTGAGTAATATATGTATGTTATTAAATTTTGACCTACTCTGCCTTTTCACGTCGGTTCTTCGTTTTCATTTGTAAAAGTACAGTAACGTTTTTCTCAGTTTGAAACTATTGTACTCATTCTGAAGTACGACCAGAATACATAATTGTTATCTTGGTGTTTTTCTGCTACATTTCATATATCCTTATAGCCTAAATATTTTCGAGAAAGGTCAACGCCCATTCGGCTTTTCCCATTAAACCTACTTTATTGTGTACGTATGTGTCGGCCAGTCATCTTCGTGCACCACAGTCAAAGATGCATTGCGTCCCCCACACCTTTGGAGCACCCGGCGCCAAAATGTTCATCACGTGAGCTAACTTGGCACCAAAAAGACCTCGATTCGCCTCCGCCAGCCAAACATCCTTGAGGGAGTTAGTGAGTCAAGTTCACGCCGCGCATTTTCACTTTTCATGTCCGCAAGAGATCCGTCGGTGAGAGGAGCCTTCCCCCCCATTCTCCGGGCGGCCGACGTTAAACATCGCCTCTGTTTAATTTCTCCCGGTTCTCGGGCAGGAAAAAAAAATCGCGCGCGGCTCGCAATGCTCCATTATAAACATTCGACGATCGAGAGCTGTGGACCGCGTGAGAGGTGTTTCGTCTCGCCTCCGCAGCAGCAGACGTGGCGCGCTCATCGAGGCGGTCTGATTAAACCCCATTCCGTGATGCGAACGAGAGTGTGTGCGAGTTGCCGGAGGGCAGATTATTCATCACGGCGATGAGAAGTTAATACGAGGCTGTTAAAATAGCAGCGGAAAACCTTTTCTCCCTCTCCCTCTCGCTTGTGAAGCCCCTTGCTTATATGCGGTGGGGAGGGACTTGGATGAAACTTATTTGCTGCGGTGATTATTCTAGTTGCCCATGACAGGGAGTATATTTTACCGCACGTGTTTTTGTTTCTACCAAGGTGTCTCCCTTCTTTTTGTGCGTACAAAATCGGTATCGTTATACTTTAAGAAGGGGATCGGGTAGTTTCAAAGGATTTGCCTTTCACTACAAGCGCGTCTTATTAGTCTTGTAGGGAGTCCCTGTACGGCTTTCGTCGTTACGATATTTTTCGTCGCTTTTAATTGATTTCTTCAAGCTCCGTCTTTGTGGAAAATGCTTGCATGCATCCATAATTCTGTACGTTTTTGGGACTGAGTATTTTTTAATTCTGAATGGGTGGGGTTTTTCGCCTTGTTATCTTTGGATGGGTGGATTTTGCAGCAGAGGCTCAGGAGATGTCACGTTACTTCCTACTGTGTAAACGTAGCATATTTCATGATTTCGTACATGATTCTGGAACTAATCAAATTTGCCGATGGTTGACCGTTGATCACATATTACGTTTATGTTCTCTTTGTATTCTTTATTGTTATTCTATTTCGTAGTCGTCATTATCTAGAAGCAGAATACTAATAATTTATATTCCAATTTTAGCATTACCTGTTTAGCAACTAGCCATCTCTGTGCATTTCAATATTTATTATCAAATTAGCTTAACACTTTTTTATAGGCTTGATGTTCTCTCTGTGTGTGGCTTTATGAATAGTCTCTGCGCATGGGTGTTGAAGATCCACGAGTTTTTCTTGGTACCTAAATTCACACATTTAGTGCATCATCTAGGCTTTGTGGTTGCCCTATTTTTTACATATATTTTGATTTGAAACTGTTTTGATGTTGGTGCTTTGATTTATTCTGAACGATTATCTTACATTCCTATTGACATCAGAGCGATTAGAAAAATATATCTATCAGGTCATATTTTAATTAATAGCTATTAATATGTTTCTGCGCGTCTCTAGTTTTCCTGGGGCAAATGTTTCAATTAGTTAAAAGGAGCTGTAATGCTTTTCTCTGGGTCACGCACGCCTGCTAAGTCACCAATCACCTATCATCTCGCGTCAAGTAATATTCCCGGAGGGGAGGGAGCATATTTCCTTATGGCTTTCATATTGCCATTGGCGCGTTTTATACACGGCAGTAGAAGGAAAGGTATTTGTTTTCCACCGGCAACGCTAATTCCTGCGTAACAACTACATCATGCATAATCTCTTGCATGGTTTCTTACCATCTCTCATCAGTAGTGTATTTCTAGCCATTCATCTGTGACGTTTTCGGTCGCTCGTTTAGATAGGTACTTTCCTAGCGGTTCACTCGTTATAGCAGCAAAGGTTAGTTCTTCAAAGGGAGGTTCTCCTGTTCAAGCCTCGCCTCAGGCAAGCGATTCAAAGGTAGTTGGTGATTTTAAGCGCTGCAGCATCACAGCAGCATGAAGTGTGATCCCCGCGTTAATGTAAACGTCGAAACGGTGGAAGCATAAAGGTCGATTTGCCTCATCGCTCACAAAAGAATTCGAGAGTTTTATAATGTCGGTGTGCATGGGGGAGTGTGCGCATGTTGGTGATAATTGGAACTTTTCTTTTTTTAACGGCCGCTCTAGGTTCGCCAGATTGTCGAGTCAACTCCCGCGCGTATTTTCATCAAAAGCCGTGTGGCAGCGGCCAGCGCTGTTCCATCTGTGCGGACGGCCGACGATGCTCGAGAACTCTTGTGTCCGCTCTAATGATTACAAATGAATAACTGGATCAAGCCCGTCATCTTGAGTGACGTCCCAGTGGTAACGTAGAGCGAGGTTAAGGATGGAGTGATTTATGCGGCAGCGCTATGTTTTCCGCGACCCACAAGATTTTTTGCGATCAAATATCTGCGTCGCATTGTCGAAAAGGCTGAGGCAAATGGGAGCACAGGAAGGTGGGGAAGTTGGAGGGTTATCAAGGGGTGTAGTTTGGGAGTGGGTGGACAGTAACCCTCGTTAAGCTTGGAGTTAGATCGGTTGGGTGGGGAGGGTGGAGGGTATGTGCCAAGTTACGTGGGGAACGGGGAATTTACTGGTCCTGCATAGTTTCGGGAATACCGCGAGATTTAGGGACATTAATTTGCGTTAAGCCTTCCTACTCAGTGAGTGATTCGCAGAATGAGACATAGATATGTCTTCCCTTAACCATTAAGTTAAAGTAAATGATATTGCAGAGCGCAGCGATAAACAACTGGTGGAATGGAACAGGTGCTGTCAGTTAATAGGGTCATTTTATGGCTATAGGCGCCCGGCACTATTTTAGCTAATCCTTGTTTAATTTAAATTTAAAGTTGAAGCTGTAGATCAACCAGTTGGACTGAGAATGCTTCCATAACAATCAGTATCGTGATCATTCGTATTTCTTTCGCGCGCTGAGTAATCAGAATTGTAATCCTTGTAAATTCTGAATCTTTCGGAAAAAATCACAATAGTTCGTCAAGTTACTTAGTACTTATGGTTCTCCACCTACTTAGTTGTAGTACTTATGTTTCTTAATATTGATTGACGGCTTTATATTATTTAAACGGCTCAAGGGACATTTTTAGGTGCATTCCTCGTAACTGACTCAGTAGTCCCTTTTCTAAGGGACAGGGATCCCTCGATAAATCGACAGGGTCTTTATATGTGCTTCCGTCTCCTTCGCTCTTAAACTTTTAGACTTAGAATATATGGCAATGAAAGCAAGACAAGAATGCCTGAAGAAAAGGCCGAACGTCTTAAATGGGACGATGTAGAAACTTAGTAATTTGGACGAACGTGGGCATTGTTTAGGCGAAGTGTAATGGAACAGGATTTCTGTGGTGAATAGCTAATTATCCAAGTTGGGTAGGTGATGACCTGGACTCACACAGACGTAACTAATAAAGAAGCGTTGATATTTTTCTAAATATTTCCGTTGAGGTAAGCGTATTTTGTATAATCTGGAAACTTCGGTATGTCGCTGTGAAGGTGTGTGATAAGGTGTAAGGTGCCTGTGATAGTTGATTATTATTTGGAGGTTAATGGCGAGTACGAAGAAGTAACCAATGATTAATGACAATGATGGTGAAGATATTAAGGATAAGATTGATGGAGGGTGTGATAGAATGTCAGACTAGAAATGTAAAGTGGACGAGAAGTGCCATAACCTATGAGCATATTCGGCGTATTTAGCTAACCTGTGCTAGTCATACTCCTTCCATCCATTCTCTGATTAAAAAAAGAAATACCGAAATATATTGGCAATGGTTTACCACGAAGTAATTCCTAATCTTTTTGTAACATTTAGCTGAATTAATAGATGGTGTATGATCACCCATTCTGTCTTCGTAAGGTGGCTTTCAAACTTCTCAGTTCGCCTGATGATCCTAGTGTCGCGGGTTCGTGTCCCTCCTGGGTGGGTTTTTCTCCACCCAGGGCATGGATGTTTGTCAAGCTCTGTTGGTTCAGCCCCTGGGAAACCTGATGACAGGCAAATGCCTATTGGGATCCCAGGAGTAAATGGACCAACAGAACAGTCCGGATGCATAAAAAAAAGATGAAATGACATCTACAACTACATAATAACCTGCAAGCCACCGTGAATGCAACCATTCTTCTACCTGCACTCGGAGAGGACGGTCGCGTGGTGAGAGCTCCCGTCTTGAGTTGTGACTTTCACTTTTTTACCTGGTCGCCAGTAGCAGCTTCAACGTTGCCTAGCTGGGTCCGTAGTTTTAGCTCTAAAATTGTGTCGTCCTAGGCTATCCCCTATTTCATAGTATAGTGGTGTATTAGTAGTGAGTGTTTAGTTAGTTAGTTAGTAAGTGAGTGTGTTAGTGTGTGAGTTTTCTGTGCCTGCTGTGGCTGTAGTCCCTGCCATCCCGCGAGCGTCTGCCGAGAGTGTGTGCCGATAGCGATAAGTAGAACTAAACCAGTATCCTTATTACTTTTATATACTGAGATAAATACAAATCTTCCACTATTGTTTAACATCGTTGTGGCTATTCCATAGTTAGCGTATTTACGTTTCTTATTTATATTTTATCATCACCATAGTTTTGTTATTCTAAGTATTTCCCAGTTATAGAGCCGTTCATTATAATCTATTGTTAACAATATATTTCTAGACTTCACTCGGCTTTAATTTAACTTCATTCGTTCTAGCTACACTGCATTACTTATTGTTTCATAATATCCGTGCTTCCGCACCGCTGTTTAATCTCCGTGATATTATATAGACTTGTTCTCCTACAAGTGAATTTCTAATTTAATATTATCTTATTGTTATTTATTCATAGTCCTGTGTAGAACCGTATAATCCATCCTAACGTGTAAGGTGTAATTTGCACTTGTGCTTATTATTCATATACAGTTTATAGTAACTCTGTAGTTTGCGTAACTTATTTTAACCTAGTAGATTCATATAGTTGATCTTTTTATCGCTTATTGTTATTGAACTTAGTTGGTAATAGTTTTTTTTTTAGATATATTTATATTTCCTTGACTAGTGCTTAATCTAGTTCGTCTTTCGTTGATTTTTTAGTAGTAGATATTTAATACATTTACTTTAGCTTTATACACATAAATTTTATTTATACTTATATAGTTTATACTAACTCTGTAGTTTGCGTAACTTATTTTAACCTAGTAGATTCATATAGTTGATTTTTTTTATCGCTTATTGTTATTGAAGTTA
This sequence comes from Platycnemis pennipes, assembly GCA_933228895.1. Taxonomy (NCBI): domain Eukaryota; kingdom Metazoa; phylum Arthropoda; class Insecta; order Odonata; family Platycnemididae; genus Platycnemis; species Platycnemis pennipes. The sequence goes on from OW121854.1 coordinate 61,413,705, forward strand.
GATGGTGATAGTTTCTTTAGATATATTTATATTTCCTTGACTAGTGCTTAATCTAGTTCGTCTTTTTCGTTGCTTCTTTTAGTAGTAGATATTTAATACATTTACTTTAGCATTACTGTTGACACTTTTTGCTTCATCTCTTCGTAATCGCTGGTTTTGCGCATCCTACAGCCTACATTCCTCTCGTATACATTCCAGAGCTCCCCCCCCTTGTGCTTCCCTTCCCAAACCTCAGCCTAACCAAGGTCAACCGTGACCCACCTCCCATCGCGACTCCCTACCGAGCGCTACCCTTGCAACCACTCACCCGTGTAGTTTTTTTTTACCTGAGTAGTTTACTCCTAGTCCCTGTTTCCCTTTGGGTTAATTGTCTTCTGGTGATAATCTGTGGTCTGTATTTGCTTGCTTGCTCGTTTCTTCAAGAGGCTTGTTAGTTATTCATTAGTGTGTAGTAAATAGTAGATCCTTATACCAGATAGCTCCGCTGCGAGTCTAAGGGAGAGAGATAGTTAGAGTTAGATTAGGATGACTCCCATTAGGTCAATTGTCAACCTCTTCCGTGACTCACCCGATAGCGAGCCCTTGCGGGCTCGAGTCGATGAGCTCGAGAAGACGGTGGATAGTCTTCGCTCTCTCGTGAAACGGCTGGTGACTACGTTGGAACGGTCGAGGGGGAGTGGGGGTCGGCCAAGGCCTTCCGCACGCGTTGGTGCGGGGGCGAGCCCTTGCACTGGCGTGGGTTGGAGGGTTGAGGACGTTCCCCGCACACCCGAGCCTCTAGCGGAGCCTGCCTCCGAATCCGGGGGAGAGTGGGAAGTGGTCCGTAGGAGGAGTCGTGGGGTCACACTACACAAACGGGGAAATGCAGAGGCAGAGGCTGAGCCTTTCCCCGTTAGTAATAGGTTCGATGGGCTGGCGGAGGTCGGCGCATCGAACGCTCCGCCTCGGGAGACTTCGCCGACTGGGAGTCGGGAGGGAAGGGAGGGAGTATTAGTGATAGGTAGCTCCAATGTCCGCCGAGTAGCGGACTCGATGCGTGCCAGGGCCCGTCGGGAAGGAGGTGGTGAATCCCGAGGGAAAGGTGACGAAGAACGGGTACGTTCCTGGTGTATACCAGGAGGTACGGTGCCCCAGGTGACGAAGGCGTTGAAAGCAACGGTCTGTGCCACTAACTGCTCCAAGCTGCACGTAGTCGCCCATGTCGGCACCAACGACGCCGCGAAACGGGGGTCCGAGGATGTAATGGATTCCGTAAGGGATCTATGCACCGAGTTCCACCGTGTTCGTGGAGGTCTGGGTATCGATATGAGGCTGACTATATGTAGCTTGGTACCTAGGACGGATCGGGGGTCGATGGTTTGGAGCCGAGTTTTAGGCATAAACCGGAGACTCCGTGAAGTCTGTGGGAGCGAGGGAGCTGAGTTTTTGGACCTCGGGCCGGAGCTGGAAACGTGTCGGGTGCCCCTGAATCGCTCGGGTGTCCACTACACGGACGAGGCATCGTCTAGGGTAGCGAGTAGGATACTGGAGCATACACGTAGGGTTTAGCTCAGGTGGTAGCCCAGAGTGCAGGTCAATCCGCGGGGGAAAAATCGTGCAAGAATTTGACAGAACATGCAGAGTAGTTTTAGAAGGTCAGAGAAAAACACATGGAGAGAACGAACATGATAATTCATCAAAGGTAAGAGGTAGACCAAATAGTTTGTCCGTCAAAAAATTATCGAGGAAAATTTTAGTTGGAAAGGAGCACCAAGAGAGAAACAGATTGGAAGAAAAAATTTCAGTGATAGTAGTGAATTGTCGTAGTATAAGAAATAAAGTAGCTGAATTTCACCACCTCATTAAGAGTACTAATGCAGATATAATCGTAGGTACAGAAAGCTGGCTTTCGAAGGACATATCAGATCATGAAGTATTTCCGAAGTGTTTTACAGTATACAGAAAGGATAGAGTAAGCAGAAACGGAGGAGGAGTTTTCATAGCTGTGAAGGACCCGTATGTCAGTAGAAGAGAACTTATTTCAGAGCGAAATGTAGAAAGTATTTGGTGTTCCGTTAAAAGTAAAAGTAGTAACGCAAAACAGATATATGTAGGTGCATATTACAGGCCACCGGACGCAGACGTCAATTCTATAATAGAGCTAGAGTCAGAGATACGCACATTACTTTCAGGGAAGAATGATAGAGGAATAATAGTAGGCGGAGATTTCAATCTCCCCTCGATAGACTGGAATACGTGTAGTTTCATTGCAGGAGGTAAGGATAAGGAACATTGCGAATCACTGTTGAACACCTTTACGACGCATTCTTTACAACAGCTAGTAACAGAGCCGACCAGGGGAAACAACATTCTAGACTTATTAGCAACAAATATACCCGAGCGAGTTCTAAATACAGTTACAGACACAGGAATTAGTGACCATAAAATAGTGCATGCGAAATTTATTGTAGGCGTTGAAAGACATTATAAACCAAGGAGAAGGGTGTACTTATTTGGCAAGGCAAATTACGACGGTATGAAAGAGGAATTAAGGGAAGCGTTTAATGTATTCAGCGAACAAAGCAAAGGATTAAATACAGAGGATTCGTGGAGAGAATTTCTTGAGGTCACCCGTAACGCTGTTCATAAATACATACCAAGTAAATATATTAGTGATAATACAGAGCCAAGGTGGTATAACGCGGAGGTTAGGAAATCACTAAAGCGACAAAGGGTATGCCACGCTAAGATGAAAAATGCCAGACGGGGTCTATCGGTAGAGGAAAAAAATGAGCTAGTTCAAAACTATAAAAAATCGAGAGCAATAGCAAGGAAATCATGTCGGCAAGCGTTATCACATTTCAAGAGCAAGATGTTAGGAGAATATTTAGATAGCAATCCTAAAGCGTTTTGGTCATATGTGAGAGAGCTTCAGGGAAATAAGTCCACAGTGCACACACTTAAAAATGATAAAGGAATCAGAGTCACCAGCAGTGTAGAAAAAGCCAACACTTTAAACACCTTCTTCCAAAGTGTATTCAACTCATCGTCACAAAACGCAGTGGAACCACCGCCGAACACTTTCAGTGAGCAAATGCCCGAAATAAACATTTCATGTCGCGGAATAGAGCAGCAGTTAAAAAGCATAAGCAAAAACAAATCACCAGGTCCCGATCAAATTCCTTCCAGAGTTTATAAAACATTAGCTTCTGAAATAGCCCCCTATCTAGAAATAATATTCAATAAAACACTAAAGAACCACACAGTACCCAAGGATTGGAAAGTAGCTAACATTACACCTATATTTAAAAGCGGTGATAGGGAAGAACCTAGTAACTACAGACCCATTTCACTCACGTCAATCTCTTGTAAGATATTTGAGCACATAGTAGTCAGTTCGATCATGGGGCATTTGGATAGTCAGGGATTACTCATAAACAGCCAGCATGGGTTCCGGAAAGGTAGATCTTGCGAGACACAATTAGCTTTATTCGTACACGATATTTTAGTCCACGGCGAAAGCAGTACTGAAGTTGATGCGATATTTTTAGATTTTAAAAAGGCTTTCGATAAAGTTCCTCATGACAAATTAATCTTGAAGTTAGAGAGTTTTGGTATAAATAAAGACGTTGTATGTTGGGTAAAAGAATTCTTAAGTGGGCGAGAGCAGAGGGTTGTCATAGATGGTATCATGTCGGACACAATCGAAGTCACATCCGGAGTTCCCCAGGGTAGCGTAGTAGGTCCGCTTCTATTTCTTTTATACATAAACGATTTGGGTACCGTAGTTAGTAGTAACCTTAGACTTTTTGCAGACGATGCGGTGGTGTACAGGGGTATATCAAACGAAAAGGACACGAAATCACTTAGCAAGGATTTAGATGCAATTCAAGAGTGGTGCGACAAATGGCAGTTAGAACTCAACCTTAAAAAGTGTGTAGCTATCAATTTTTGGAGGAGGAATAATTCGATAGAGCGATCCTATAGAATTAATAACACGAAGATCGAAAACGTTGAAACCGTAAGATATTTAGGTGTAACAATCACTAAAGATTTATCGTGGGGAAGACACATAAGGGAAATATGCGGACGAGCGAAAGGAAAGCTAGGATTTATAAAAAGAGTACTTGGGAAATGTGATGAGAAGACAAAAGAGCGATGCTACTTCTCACTAGTTAGGCCCCACCTTGAGTATGCAGCCAGTGTATGGGATCCTAATGAATTAGGTTTGATGAGAGAACTAGACAGTGTGCAGCGTAGAGCAGCTAGGTTCGTCAAAAGGTGTTACGATAGGTTGAGTAGTGTATCAGAATTAATACAAGAATTAGGGTGGGAATCATTATCAGAGCGTAGATTAAAGTTCAGATTAAATCTATTGCAGAAATTTCAATCGGATAGCTTTACTGAAGATGTTAGGCACATATTAAAAACACCAGCGTATTATGCTAGATTCGACCAGATAAATAAGATTAGAGAGATAGATTGTCGTACAGATAGATTCAAAATGGCATTTTTCCCCCGTACTATAAGAGAACAGAATAGGCAGCATAGGGAAGGGATAGGTAGGGGAAATATTTTAGAGTATTCTGTAATGCATGATGCATGTTTTAACCCCTCAAATACTATAGATACTAACAATCTAGTTGCATGAGACCCTTTAGTTGCTTGCTTGCATGCTAGTAGTGCATGCTTGGTGACCTTCACCCCCTGCCACACACCCTCGCGGTGGCTTGCAGGGTATCGTGTAGATGTAGATGATGTAGAATGTGTGCGGCAGGGGTGATGATAACCGAACATGCACTAACTTCATGCAACTGAGAGCTACAATGCTACTACTACAAGGAATGGCTTGTCAGGATGATGGAAGGCAACTCGGGATGCATGCTCTCTGTGGGGAAAATCCGAGAAGTTTATAATTTATTTAAAATATTACTCATTTAAAGAAAGATTTCAGAATTAAAGAAAAAGTTACTCATTATAAACTTCATTGCAGCCTTTGTGGGAATTCCTCAGCCATGGGGAAGCTGTAAAGTATTTGTATATGAAGTCAGTATATTGGTTGACTATTCCCCGCTGAAACTTACAACCATCGTGTTCATAAGCCGTACACCTAAGCATACCAAAAAAGTCCTATCAGTTGAATCAGTTCATTGCATCTACATCTACGCGATACCCTGCAAGCCATCGCGAGGGTTGTGGCAGGGGATGAAGATCACAAAACATGCACTATTGACATGCAACTAGGGTACATACTGCATGGAAACATGCTATTAAAAGGGTCACATGCAGCTAAATGGTTAGTATCTACATAGTAATGAATGGATTGGTTGTTAAAACACGCTTCATGCACCACATATTACAATATTTCCTTACCTATCCCTTTGCTATGCTGCCTATTGTGTTATCTAATTGTACGGAGGAAAAATGACATTTTAAATCTAAATAAATGACATTTTATGTATCTGATCGAATCTAGCGTAATAAGCTGGTGTTTTTAATATATATCTAGCACCTTCAGTAAAGCTATCCCTTTTAAATTTCTGTAATAGATTTAATCTGTATTTTAAGCCACGATCTGATAATGATTCCCAACCTAATTCATGTATTAATTCTGATGCACTTCTTCGCCTATCGTAACATCATGTGACAAACCTAGCTGCTCTACGCTGCACACTGTCTAGCTCTCTCATCAAACATAATTCTTTCGGCTCCCATACACTCGCTTCACGTACTAAGTGGGGCCTAGCTGGTGAAGAGTAACTCGTTCTTTTGTCTTTTCATCACATTTCCCAAGTACTCTTTCAGTAAATACTAGCTTTCTCTTCACTCGGCCGCATATTTCCCGGATTTCACTTCCCCACGATAAATCTTTATTGATTGTAACGCCGAAGTACCTTATGGTTTCAACGTTTTCGATTTTCGTGTTACGAGGGTTGCATGATGATGTGCTTCATACACATTGGTATATAATGTGTGTGTAACTTTGCCCATGATTGATCTCCAAAGCCCCAGGACGTATCTACATAGCACTACTTCTTTTCCGTCATGGTTTTAGTTGTTGTAGTACTTTATTCTGAGAGAGGTCGATGTAGAATGGGAGCCTCATTTTTGGTGTGGGGGCGCGGGGCGGCGGGGGAGGGTGAGGGGTTTAAGCGTGGGCAGGAGGGGGAGAAAGGGAGGGGAGGAAAAGTGTCTGGTGCCTTGCCTTGCTTGTTTGGCAAGACCTCAGGAGGAAAAGATTTTTTTTTCTGTTTGGAGCGTGGGGTGGGCGACTCGGTACGCAGAGGGTGAGGTTAAGGACGTGTTGGAAAAGAACGCAAAGGGGAGGGGACCCACTCGGCCATCGCATCGGAGATTACCGCCCTTGTTTTAATCGCCGTTCTTTGGATTTTTTTCCGGGGCGGAAACTCCCCCGAGGGATTCCCGTGGAAGAGTGTGGGGTTCGGGCCCTTCTTGAGGGGTACCGGAGCATCTTCCATCGCTTAAAGGGGCCCTGGGATATGATGGTCTTCCGTGGCGACAGCTCCTTCTTGTCTCTCGCCTCCCAGCGTACGTGTTGCGCTAGGCTACCGTTTTCCTCCAGAAGAGAGGATGCCTATGTTGGGAACTTGAGGGGCGGCGGGCTGGAGGGAGAGGAGGAGGGAGTTTTGGAGGGGAGATGGAACATGGCTCTTTCCCTCCACCTCCTCTCTCTCTCTCGTGGCAGGGGCCTTGGCTCCAAGCTCTCCCTCCCCAAACCTCCTTGGGAGTTGAGGTTTGGGAATAAGCTAGCTGGCGGAGAGGTTTGTGTGGAGGGGCGAGGAGGAGAGTTTTGGGCCGGTGCGGCGTTGCCAAGTTTCGTTGCCGGGTCGTCGGACCTTGTCGTCGAGTTGCGGGGAAGAGGAAAGGATTGCTAGGTTACCTTCACGGCTTCACGCGTACGCTTCGAACCTCCGTGCTGATCTCCTTCGCCTCTCCCTTCGTCTCACGTTGCTCATTCTATTTATCGTTTCCTCCTCCCTTTCATCCCCTCTCCTCCTCCTCTTCTTGTTTTGCTCTCGTTTTTTGCAAGGCGTTTCGGTCTTTCAGGAGAGAGAGACCTAGTTATCCCTCGACGGTACAGCGGCGTGCCGTGAAAAAATCCCTTTCACCCCTCCGGGTTTTCGTTCGGTTGGTTGCTCTCTTGTGTCAATCTTCAACTCAATTCTGTTAAATTAATTTTTCTCATCCATTCCGGTGGGGGATGGTCCAGATATTTTAACCTCTCATCTTCACAGCACTTCTATGGATATCAACAACTGGTGGAAGACTTAATATGTTGTGACACAAAATGTAATGCAAATGCAATACAAGATTTCAACTCTCGATGTGGATTGCAGGGTACTCAGTATATATTCCCTTATGTGCAGTCGTAAATGCAGTGCTTCTGTACACTAGTAGTAAACAAAAGTGCTTGTGTTGTTACTGGTGTAAAACATCGTTCCCTCTACTTCATTATCGAGGGCACTGGAGAAGGCTAGGTTCCTCTCTTGACAGGACGTCTGATGCACTATTCATTAGCCGTCGTAGTCTATCATATCGATTGAGGAAATTGGTGTACGATCCATTAATAGGCCTCAATATTTCTTTTACCCTTGCACAGTGCAATACTTACGCAGAACCAATGCTTAACAACAACCTATTTTTTCAGGTTGGACCTGATTGAATTCTTGGATGCATCATTTTACCTGTCCCGTAAAGTTAAGGACTTGTGCCTCAAACCTTCATAGACGTTCGCGCGGAATGTAGATGTAGAAGCAGAAATAGGTCAATATCTTTGTGCCAGGGGTTTTTTCAGAATGCACAAATTCCGGAAAGAGGATCAGCTCTTCCGGACCCAGATTGGAGTGTTTTATTTTCCGACTTTCGTTTGTGTGGAAGAGGATGTTAACGCCGCGGCGTTGGCAGTGACGTCAACCTCCTTGCTCGGTCCTAATTGGCGACGGCGCCCTCGAGGCCTCCCCACCAAGCGCCTCACCAAGACTTCGGTCCTCCACTGGCACTCTCCTTTTCTGGCACCAATTAAAGAGCGCTAATCGGGGGTCGCATGTGTGCAGCGCGTTAAACGGGCGCTATTATGGGGTAGAGAAGGGGCCTTGCCCTCAGCCGCTTATAATCTTTAGCCTTGATGAAGGGGAGGAAAGAGGAAGGAAACCAGCGGGTGTGTGAGCAGAAGTTTGAGTGGAGCGGTTCGGGGGAATGTGTACTTCTCGTCTGTAGGCCGTGGCGAATGTCTCGGGACAGTTTTTTTTGGCACCTTAAGAGAAAGGGGAAATGAGAGGAAGGGATAGAATGAGTAGTTCCCAAGGCTCGTTTTTTTTACCCTCCCCACATATCTGTCGTGTTTGGAAGCTCATCCTCGATCGGTTTCTGAGAGTTAGGGAAGGGGGAGGCGGGAAGGTAAGAGTGAGGAGGGAAGGCTTAGTTAGGAAGTGGTAAGTTTTGTAGAATGGTGTGGGAGTGGCATGTGATTGTGCCACGAGAAGTGATTGAGCATGAGGCACGCATGTTATCTCCTTCCAGACGTTGTCCCATCCCCACCCTACTCTCTCCCACATTCCCTCCCCCATCACCAGCACCCCACGCCCAAACCATCTCCTATATAACTCTCACAACATTTTAAACCGTTCCCCACTTCCCGCTGCTCAAGAAAATTTGGACCCATCCCACACCTCCACTCTCTTCTCCCATGCCTGTATCTCTCTCCCTCTTCTCCCTATTTCTCACCCACCCCACGCCTTTCCCCTCTAACCCCTCTCTTAACTCACATTGCTCCCCCCACTCCTCCCAGCCTATCCTCACAGCTCTTCCAACTCCCCTCGACTCCTCTCCTTGAGGTTCTGGCGTTATCAAAAAGATTTCGAATGTATCGACTCTCTCGCTCTCTCCTCCTCGTCCTTCGATAAGCATTAAGCGGAGCGTGGAATGTATCGTGTCGCCTTTTTCTCCGCTAGTCCCTACCGCCTCCAAGACTCCCTTATCCCGTGGATTTGGGCGTGGAGAGGTGTCTTTTCTTCTTGTACTACCCACAATGCATTCTCTTTCGCCGTCTTTCTAGCGCCCTATCTGGAACGCGAGGAAGGTTCTTAAATGTGTTATCAAAAGCCTCCGTCTGTGAGGCACTGAGGAACAATTTCAGTTACTCATGCCGTCGTCTACTTAAAAATCGAATAGGCGTAGTCTTTTACTTCAGCGTAAGTAAAGTGGTTATTACAGAAATGGAATTTGCTATTGTATATTCCTTCAGTACTTACCGTAATCTATTTTATGAAAATATCGTAAAAGTAAAGAAGGGGAAAACCTTATCCCGGTCTCACACTGTATGACGTTTCTGCTCAGCCACCAGCTCCTCCAGAAATGCCGAATGCTACTAAGTCAATATCGACGCTTATGTTACACGGGAATCCGCTGAAAGTTAGGTCATAACAACTCCCAAGTCCTTCGAAAAGGAAGGAATTTTTAACTACCGGTCACACATCATTTTACTTGAATAGAATATTGATATCTTGACATTCCATTCTCCATGCTCCTGTGGTAACTACCTGGATACAATGAAGATGTAAATGAGGCGAGTCTGGTCTTTTGCATGCCAGTTATATATGCATGTAATTTTTATATTTTACTTTGGGAAAATACATATTCAAATTAAAATCTACTAGCCCTCTGCTATTACTGATGAAAAACAAAGCCATTTATGGACATAATAAATAGATAAATTGGATTTTTTCATTTCGAGTAACGAAAAATTCATTTCTAGCGTAGACTTTACCGGGAAAGGCATATATTAGTAAGTACGATCAATCCCTGTGATCCGTTGCAAGAATGAGTGTGATGTGTGTTCGATGATCCTTTATTACTATGCAGTGATGTATCAATCTGTGACCCTGCCTACCTGTTCGTAATCCGCGGCGATTCAATGGATGCCCTACTCCGTTCCCCGGTACCCGATTGCCAGCCAGTCCCTTGCGTCGTCGGCCGGACTGCGGAGGGAATGCGAGTCGGGTGCACGCGTGGGTGCGTGAATCGGTTGCGTAAGAAGAAAGCGTCCGCCTCCGAAAACGCCGTGGAGGGATAGGCATTGCTGGCGTGGGGAGGGCGGGATGTGGCATCTCCATTCGAAGGGAAGGACGTTGGGAGGTGGTCTAAAAGAATCGTCTTTCATACGGTATGGCCTGCCGTATGGAGATCACGGGAATAGTAACAACCTGCGTGCGTGATGGTATCGTTTCGAAGGAAGTCTTGACTCGGCCCAGTTGTTGGGTTTCCTGGTGTGGTTGCTTGCTTTCAGAGATTCTGGACTGCTCGTCCCTACCCTCCTTATTGATAATGAGACAGGTAATTCGTGATTAAGTTTGTCTACTCTTTAAAAAAAATTCAATGCGAACGCCCAAGTAGTCTACATGGAGAATAATACCTTCGAATGGAACTGTATTTTGATTCTAAACTCACAAAGTTAGGCTGGATTTTAACCACTCATTCATTTTGCGGATCACAGGGATTTAATAAGCTTATATATACTTATTTCCTGGCGAATTCTGCTAATGAAATGTGTTTTACGTTTCTCGAAATGAACCAAAATCCTCTGATTAAAATTCACAAAAAAACTTTGCTATTCATTGGAGATGTGGAGCAGGAAGGATACCTTGCTATCCAAAAAAAATCCAGAAGTATCATCTTGGATCGTTCATGTCCTATAGATCTTCCGTGATTAGCCTAATTTCGTGTTTTCACACAAACGTCGTCAAAAAGCTCTCCTGGAAAGAGTTAGTGAATGACGTGTCAAACGGCCCATGGTGGCAGGCATATCTCCTCGCACCAAACAACGCGCTGCTGAACGTAATGGATCGGTGGCGGCGAGGGTTTCTTTGTATCGAAATCTCTCCTACTCCCCGTTTTCCGCGGCGCGCGGGAGGAGGTCGCCGGAGGAGACAGACAGACTCGGCGGCGCACAGTGGGGCCGATTGCCGAAAAGATGGCCAAAATAGGAAAATCTTGTTATATGTCAACGAAAATCGCTATGTAAGGGTTTGTGTACTTGCTGAAGCCGAATCTGAAGTTATTTTTGTAAATTTTGTTCTTGAAACCAAGGTACAGCGTAGTGTGACTGTTGATGGTAGACTACCCCGCAACACACAAGGTTCGTTTTCAAGAAATTGTAGTATCTTTTACTATCATGGAAATATAGCACTTATCGTTTTAGGAAATTGATAATAAATGGCAGGTTCGGATATTTATTGTTACTTTCACAAGCTTTACTAATCGTTTTGCAACGAAAAAAACACGATCTAAAAGAAAACGAGCCAAGTAGTCAAAAGAAGTAAACCTCATTGAGTACTTACAGAAATGACTAACATAGGTTTCTGGGATTACTAACGCCGAATCTGATTTCAGTTATGCTAATAAAAAAAGTATAATTAAGAGCAATCAAGTAAATGGACTAGAGCACAGGAATACAGAGATTTTTTCAAGAATCTTCCCGAGAAGGATTATTATCACCTCGCAAGTTTATAATCCGATCTGCTGATGACACATTAAGAATACATATAGGTAAATTAATATATTAATCAAATCTCCCTACAGAGTTATTAATATAGAAAATTTAAATATTGATTATATAGTATAATAACTATTGTTGTGTTTATATTTGTTTGCATATGATTTTACTGATATCTATGTACCATGCAAAGGTTGCTATTTAGTACCTACATACATTTTAAAACTATGAAAATGGCATGCATCGCATAAATGTTATTTGTTAATGGAAAACTGTTTATGTACCTACGCAACTCTTTTACGTTGCAATTAATTCATTCAAAATGACTATGCCTGTGCTATACCGCTGAACAGATTTTATAGCACGTATGCGCGAAACTGTTGGATTATTTTGTTTAAAAAAGTTATTTTGCGGTGCTAAAGAGCAGAATATTTTTATATCAATCGATGGCAAAGATTTTTGACGACATATTAATGTACCACATTTTGTAGGGCAATACCCTGAAATACAACTTTTTCATTTTTTCTTCAAAATTTTCTCGAAAAAATGTTCATAAATATGCATGGTCAAAAAATTAAACAACGTCACGTTAAATCACGGTGATAGTGATTGTCTTATTCAGCCAACCTTCATTAGAGTGAAGAAATCTTTTCTGCACTTGACTGCTATCCTGCCATTTCTTCCGGACATCTCCACAGTGTCTACAAATCGCCGAGGTTACGAAATGACAAATCTAGCTGTTCCTCAACAGATAAGAATACATATGATCATTGATCATAGCGTTCTGACCATCCACCATTAGATTTCTCGATGAGCAGGGTGTAAAGCATTCGCCTAGTTATTTTAAAAGACATAACTCTTATGGTAGCTAGGGGCAAGCGCTTATTCAATCGTCTTACCCCACCTAAAATTATTATGGCGCGGAAACTTTAATCCTCTCTCAATGGAAGTTTAAATGCCTCAATTCGCTCTCTTTCTAATTCGGCCTACACTGGCCGTCTTGCTCTGCTATACTGAGGGCAATCTTTTGAGACTCATATGACTCTGTTTCAGCTAGAAAGTGTTTATCTTCGCCAAGGCACGCAACTCTTTATCCTTAACTCCTCTGAGATGAAACAGAACCTCATAATATCAGTCACAGCACTCACAAAATCCCGAAGACCTTATGAGTCTTTGGGATGGCATATTATTACCAGCTAATTGTAAGTGCTGAAAGAAGATTCTGGAGTCATTTCAGAAGAGGGCTTGTTCGCGGGGAGGTAATGAGCCCTATTTTCTTCAATGAATGAATGGGACACTTTGAGATACGAGAATAGAAGATGGAAACACCGCGCCTGCTATGGCTTGTTTATGAGGCCAAGGCATCCTCTCTCTCACGATAGATAGCCGAAAATGGGTGACCAGCATTGGCTTGCAAAGGGCCTTCTTTCGGTCACTCCACGCTTCCGCCTCCTCTAGGGGGCATATGTTTTTCTTAGAAAACACTCATTCCTATTTCACGCTCAGACAGACATGTGGCGCAAAAAAAGAAAAAAATCTTTCAGGCCCCCTGACCCTTTCTCATGCACCTTTGGTGTGAGGCGCTGAGTGAAGGCTCCTTTGGTCATAAGACCTCTATTTCTCTTGGCCTTTGAGGTCATAAGCGACAGATGATTATCCACTACGCTCTAAATATGATTCATTGCATCACTAAGTAACACGAGCCTTTGTAGGAGGAAGGGGGCTAATGCACAACTTGCCCTTAGGATCGAATGATTTCGATTATCGGAATGCATGTTAGGAGGTGAGGATTTTTTTCACCGAATAGTAGGAAATGTTGATAAACACGCTAGCCATAAACCATAAGCTATGAACCCGAAGGTATGTCTATTAGTCTTAAAAATCTACTTTTAACGGAAATTTGTTATAAATTTCACGACAGTGTTTCGAAATTTGAGGATTATATTTAGAGACGTAAACTTAGGAGCACTGCTGATACTTGGGAATTAAAAGCTGGGGATACTGGGTATTTAAATTCGGCGAGAAGTCAAAGAACGCCATGCGGCCGGTTCCGGCCGACTTAGGAGGGAGAAGATCAAATTGTCATTACTCACAATGTTGCGCATGGTAGCAGCTGATTTGTTCATATATGACAGAAGACACACAAAGGAAGTATTTGCGCTTTTAAAATTGCTCCGACCTCGTCAGACATTTTTTTGAATATCAATCGAGAAACGCGAAATTTTTTCGATGGTACCTCGTTTGATTACCATCCTGTACAGAGTTTTCTATTGGTAATTGCTGTCTCAAAATTCGTGATAAAAACCTTAAGACATGTTACTTTATTGATGTAGAATTTCATTGCTCTCATTCTTAGCAATTGCGCAATCGAGTCAATGGAATAAATGAGGCAATCACGTCTCTAAAAAAGTGGCACAAAATTGATTTACATTCAATGGTCTCCAAAGGTAACAGTGGCATCATACAACCAAAAAAATCATACAAGTCTATGCCTAGGACATTTATTTACAAAATATAACTAATTTCACCTCTAAATCGTTAGTTTCATTTTTATGATTTTGGCCAGCCAAACCGATTTTGGCCCCACTGTGCGGCGGTGCTCGCTTCGCAGCCGGCTGCCATCTTACCTGTCTGCCCCTGGCGGCGGTGGCGTTTGTGGGCGCCGGTCCCTCCCTTGATGTCGCCTCGGCCCGTCGGATGATGGATGCGCGGGCGTCCCTCCCTAGGCGGCCGCCGGGGAAGGCAGCGGAAGATGGGCCCACCCCCGCGCCTTTAGTCGCGTGTGCGGCGGAGGGGTGTGACGTCACGGGCGGCCGCGTGTCACGTGTCGCCGCTTCTCCCCCACACCACCAGCCGGCAGGTTCCACCACGGGTGCCCCTCCTCCACAAACGTGGTAGCCATAAAAGACACCGCTTCGCTGCGGCTTTCATTAACATTCGCCGCCGACTTCGATTCGCAAATTAGCCTCCCGTTTTTTCTCTCTTTTACCCCCTCGTTTAAAAGGCGGTCCCCTACGCATTGCCGGGATCATGGGACGTCGGCTTTTAATCGGTTGTGCGAGCTCCGTCGAGGAAAGAATATGGGTTCCCATTCTTAATCCAACCGCTCGAGTTACAACAAAAGTCGGCGTTTTGGTTCATTAGTTTTGTTGAATTTCAATTCATCTTATCTAAATTCCAAAATTCCGCAAAAAAGACCAAAGGCGCGGCGGCGGCAATCTCCCCGCTCATAAATAGAGGAAGCCCTATGAACCTTAACACCAAAGTCTTGCTGTACAAGGCCATGCTCAGACCGCTTCTAACTTACGGCTACCCGGCTTGGGGATCTCTATCAAACCAACAACTAAAGATCCTCTCAGTAGTGCAAAATAAAATACTGCGACAATTAACTAACGCTCCATGGTTTATCCGCAACGAATACATTAGAGACAACCTAAATATTCCAAATCTCGATACTCACCTACGTCACATTGCAGAATCATTCCACAACTCCCTAGGAAACTTGTCACATAACACCCTAGACAATATGTGGGACTACGGAGAAAACCCCCACTTCCGCTATAGACGGCCCCGAGCCGCTCTACAACCAACGTTGTAACATCTATCACCATAATCAACATCACATATCCCCAAATTTCCGAACGCGCATAACAGCCAAAGATTGAAAACCGCAAATATGCGTAAGCATCCCTTTAGGTTGGTTGGTTGGTTGGTTATTTTTGGGTTTGTCGTGAAACTGAAACAATCATTCCAATTGCCTTTTTTTTAGGAAAATACTTACTGTTTATTTTTCCGATGGTGTATCAAAAATATTTAAAAGTGCTCTTTTATACGGCAGACTTTTCCTCTGCCACATACCCTCGCGGTGGCTCGCAGGGTATTACGCAGACGTAGTATATCTCAAGTCTTGACGAAAAATTATCTTGCTAATGGATCGCCTTTCTCGCATATTTTGATTAAGTTGCTTGGCTTGCCTTCAACCATATTCATCGGAACAGTGGAAAAGGCGTCCATGGTCCTTGAATCAAGCAGATATATGTTGCACGGTGACTATGACATGTCACCACCGAGTAAAGAGAGAGTAGGCCCGCCGTGAGTGGTTGTTCACCTCTTCTGGTGGACCCCAGGTCTGCTCTCCCCTCAGTCCTGAAGGAGGTGCATCTCTCTCGGATAACACAACTGCCCGCATTCATCCGTGTGGGCGTTGCCGCTTGTATTTACGTCCTGCATTCTTTCGGTCTTCTCGTCGCCATGCCCTTCCCACTCCCTCTCGATCCCCTTCTCCATCCCATCAACTACTCCACACTCCTCCCGTCGCGCCTCTTCCCCCACTCCAGTCATTCATTTCGCCTGTCCTGCCTCATGCCAGGCGTGCCGAGGCGTTTTTTATTGGAAACATTTGAATTTTGATGTCGCTGTTTAGTTTTCATATTCACATGCCGTTCCGAGTTAGGGTCTTATCGCCTTAGAACTACGTTACCGTTGTATTTTCTTGCCCTTCCCCTTCGAATATTTCCTTTCTGTTTTTGTTTCAATTTCATAGTGAAATTTCTGAAACTTCACTATGGTATTTATTGGTGATTGTCTGCATTTCCGTGTTCACATTAATCACACGTTAAACTCCGAAAATTTATCCCTGTGACTAAAGTCATTTCAACCGGAAAAGGTATCGACGAAGACAATCACGGTGGTCCATTTGCGGAGGTTTGGAGGCTGGTTTACGAAATGTGAAAGCCACTTACCCTATGGCCATGCCTGCGGATTTTGTTTTCTGGTTTGGGTACCTTCGAGTCATTGCTTTTCTGTGTCCGACGGCGTTGTGCTATTGTGATCGTTTATGTGGCTAGGAAAGGCAGTAGAAAAACAATTCGCCGCTAAAATGTTACTCCGTTTTGGGCGATGAAATGAACGTTACCATCACTATGCCGTGAGAGTTTTCGGGAAGGTAAGGGATCAGTGTCTTCTTAGGAAAGTGGGAATTGTGTTGTTGGTATTGTCGACTCCTCGCGGACAGGTATGACCCGAGGGAATATTCGTAACTGATCGTGAGTCGTTGGGACGATTAAGTTACCTCGCCGTTCGTATATTACGCATCTTGTTGTGCGAGTATACCTGCTCCATCTCCCTCACCTTCCTTGGCCTACCATTCCTGACCTCTACTCTTTCTGACCCCCTCAATCCTCCGCAAGTTTCCATCACCTCGACTCCCATAACTACATATTGCCTTTGCATAACTCAGCGCCTAAACTCGTCTCTCATTATGTATCGGGAAAGTTGGCCGGTTTTCTTCATCCCCCCCTCACACCCTTCAGCATCTCTCGCTCCTCTTCCCCAGTCTCCCCAACGCAGCGCCGTGACTGAAGTCTACATCGGCCGCGTGAGGGGAAGAAAGGGATGCGTTGGCCCCACTTGGTCAGGGCGAGAGGGGAAGAGATTCGGGTCCCTCAGTGCCCTTCCCCCCCTCCTCTCCATAACTCCTCCCGTTCCCGCGCCGCCCCCGTCGTGACCTTGCCTCCGTGACCCTTCTTGCCCTCCCACACTCTCCCGAGAGGAGGCTGAGGAAGGCGAAGGCATCACCATCCGCTCTTCCTTCATCCCTCTCGCCTTATCTTGCGCCGGCTTCACTTGCCGGGCCCGTCAGCCAATCCTGAGTTCAAGACGGCTTCTTCACGATTCAGGCCTCGTATATGGATGTGCCTACTGCAGTGCTTCTCGTTTGGATAGTGTATTTCGAAATAGGCCGTCACTTGTCTATGCGTCATTCCCCCTTGTTTGACTTATCGAACCCAATGTGTAAATTGATGACTGTTGCGGTTATATTTGGTGGGCATCCTGTCGAGGAATGCGGGCTTCTATACGGCTTCTAAGGTCACCACTTTTCCTTGTGCGGACGGGTTTGCCAATGAAAGCCTGCGTCATTCCTGTGATGAGTGTTATTTGTTGTCCAACTCACAGATGACGCGATAGTGCAGCTCGAGGGGGCAAATACTGGAAACCTCCGTCAGAAATTTAGTTTGAACTATTTAAAATTTGGTCTAGTTATCAGAATTTTGATCATTATATTCAAACCTTTTGGAACAAAAGTTCCTGGAGCAAAAGTACCGGTAACTATTATTGGTCTGTGAGCAGTTAATCCTCTTAATTACCGAACGTCTTCAGATGATGCGTACATAGCATGTCCAGCTAACTTCGTTAAATATTAGATAGGCTTATAAATTACTTGAAGGGTCATTTTGTAAACTTATAAATTCTTCTAGTCACTGAAATCCATAAATCTATGAAATTAAAAACCGAATTGCCCAAAATGTTTTTCTTGTTTAAGATTTCAGCAATTATATTACTCTATCATTTTGTTTGCAATACTTCTTTTAAGACCGATAATGCGCGACGCTTAATTTTGTCATTGGCAATCTGGTTATCATTTTATTGTAATGGGTTATAATAAAAATATAGATTAATATTCGTTATACATGCCATGGTAAACGCAAGTCCTAATGACTGCCCACTATATCGTATCATCTCGTGCGGCGTAGACTTAGGAAAGAGTTAAGTATAAGAATGATTGTTGGGACATATGAACACTTTCTGGCGAAAGTTTTCGCGGCGTTCCGATGATTGTAGAAAGCTTTCGGTAGTCTTCCACATTTTTCATTCTGATAAAATGGCGACGTTAAGCCTTTTATCAGAATGACCACGCGGAAGACTCCCGAAAGCTTTCTACAATCATATGATCACTTGTTTTTATTTGATCTCATGATTTTTACTGAGACCTGTAGAAAATCTCTAATTTTATTCTTGTGCTCTTCATTTCCCTTGAATGAACGATGAACTAATGCATTATTTTTTAATGCTAAGAAAGATGCATAATCGTGGGTAGAATCCAAGATGAGGCAGATTTGGTAGGTGAGGCAGGTTATGAGGAGCTTTGATGCATCGAGATGGTTAGGGATAGTCATAATACGTATTGAGAAAGATGGCGCGTTTGTATGTTATGATAAAAGGTAGAAAGCATGCCTCCTAAGGGATTCCAATCATGCGTAAGAAGAAACGTTCTATAGTGGAGGAGACCTAAAATGGTTCATGAACATGCACGCTGTAGGAAAGAAAACATTATTCTATTTTTCGGGGACGATGCACCACTTTCTGAGTTTTTGGTGATCAGGTTTTGAGGCCCATTCTATGTTGAGAGTTGTTGTTGCTTCCCGAACGCCGGGGTCGTCTCGTCGCGTAAATTGTCTGGTGTCGAAGGGAAGGAAGGGTTGGGGACATCAGACAGGCGAAATGATTTGACGCGTTGCAGGATTCTCGCCCACTCCCGACGGGAAGCGATGCAGACGCATTTTGTGGACGCCTCCTGGAAGTTCTCCAGACGGCATCATGGATGGGAATTAGCTCTGGTGGAAACTTCCGGGAACGGACGACCGTTTCCTCGGAATCGAATCGCCCGCCCGTTTACGCTCATCCTGATTGCCCTTTCCTTCATCACTCGCTTTATATTTGACGTATATTGGCTCAACCTCTCCTTGACGTGTGCTCCTTTCGCCTAGGGTCCACTCTTTACGCGGTCCCGTTCTCATTCGATCGACGTTTAGTTTTTATTTCATCTCGCTGGCTCTCGTCTTGCCTTGTTCTCGAAAGAATCATCTTGGTGGCGTATTTGTTCGCCCGTTCATAATTGGATCTTATGACTTGACTGCCGCAATTCGTAATCTCAGATCGCCAGTAGTAGTAATAGTAGTATCTATTTTTTTCGCCGAGAGATTACGGCCGTTATATGAGTCGTGACGCGTCAGTCTGATGGTTTTAGTAGTTCAAAGATCGTCAGCGCAGATGAAATGCATTCGACAGTGGGTGGGTTTTATTCGTACTGAAAGAATATTCCTCCTTTGACCTCTTCTGCTCCTTATTACCCCTACTTTAGTACTCTAGGACCTCACCTCCAATGTTCCTCCAACTATCCACGTATCCAAACACCTCCAATATCTGGTGACGTGGAATACTTACGGAGTCCGAGAGTACACGCGGTTATTCACTGTCAGAATATTTCCTATAGTTATGTATTATTGTGATATTGATTTTATTCTGTTGCTGACTATGGCACGGACGAAGCACTTATCATCAAAAGTTAAAAGTTTATAAGCGTTTGCTATTGTCATGTTTCCATTGTATTGAGCCAATATAATGAAGTCTAATGTAATATTTTCTTTTTATTTTCAGGTAAGAAAATTCTATTTTCTTCTGATCTCCCCCTTACTCCACCATCTTAGTTGTTGGAGAAAGAATTATTGATGACCTGGGTAAGTTTTGAAATTAATTCTTAGGTTTTAGAAATGAGAAAATCTCTTAGAGATTGAACCACTCTGAAAATGTCGAATGTCTTCAAGAAAATACATTTGCACCATGACGAAATTTCGCCAACTTCTAATGAGGCATGGAGATATTAAGTGGTGTAAGTCCTCATAAACCAACTCTTGAAGAACATAGTACATATATCTAAATAATACCCTTCAAGCCACCATAAAGGTGTGTGACAGGGGGCGAATTCTTACCAAACATGCACTACATATCATGCATAAAATAGGATTCGTATTAATATATTAGTCTTAAATTCACTATTTAAAAAGATAAAAATAGCAAAGTAAGCATGCAAAAACATGCTGTTAGTTGGGTTACCTTCAAGTCCTTGTACCATCATGTTACTACCTATGCTATATATTGATTCACTCGTATTGGACATATTTACCGCTACTCATATCCCTAATTTTAAAAGGGAAAAAGGACGTTTTGAATCTGTCAGCTCGGCAATCAATTTTGTAATCATGGTCCAGTCTACCGTAGTAAGTTGGGGTTCGCAAAATATTTTTAACGTCATCACTGAAAATATTATCTTGGAATTTATGAAAAAGATTAAGTCTAACTTTCAACCTGCGATCTGACAATGATTCCCATTTTAATTCAGTCAATAGACTGGTTACGCTAGTATGGTTATCGTATTGTCCCTTTACAAATCTTGCCGATCTTCGCTGCACACGTTCAATTTCATTATGTAGACCGATTTCGTAGAGATCCCATATACTGGCAGCATATTCCAAATGAGGTCTAACAAGGGAAAAGTAGCTGATTTCTCATACATGATCGTCACATTTACCCAATACTCTTGTGATGAATCCCAGTTTACGATTATATTGCCCCATTATTTCACGCATGTGTTTACCCCAGGAAAGATCATGTGTCAGTATTCAGTCAGGTCATATTTATCTTTCTTCTTGTCCGCATCATTTTCTGTCTTTTTCAGCATTTACGTTCCAATGGTCGAAAATCTGATTCTTCCTCCGCTACTTGCTTTCTCAGCATCCCACGACCTTTGGGTTTCCAAGTCTGACTACGGCGGCCCCGGCCGGCTGCGCATCTTTTAATTTAAATCGTCGTTAAACTTGGTCAAAATATTATTTATTTTTCTTTCTCGCCCTTGAAAATGTGAATTGATGATATGGCCAAGAATGTTATCGTAAGTGAATTGCCCCTTGTGAGTCAGTTCTTCTTTCTGTTCAAATGATGTGGAGAATTCCTTCCATTTCGTTTGTGTTTCTGTGTTACCACTCCTCATTGCGCTTTCTTGGAAGCAGCCGTTGTGTGACACTACTCTCTTCTCGGCTATTTATTATTTTTCCTGGCATCTTCTATCTCCGTAATAATCAGCTGACAACTCGAACTCGCCTGGATAAATTCAAATCCTTTCTCTATCTTTTGTGTAGCTCCATTGCTTGGGAAGATTTTGTATGCATGCATATTCTATTTCGAGGAGTGTTGTGTAATGGGATGTCCACTTTGGAAATCGTCCTAAAACCAAAAATTCTTATCGGTTAGGTTATTGTGAACTTTGATGTGACCTGTATTTATTGCATTTTCAAATTTGTGATGCTCGCTCTTTTAGTAAACGCTATAAATGACTTATTGGATTTATTCATAGGGCACCGGTTTAATTTCAAACGTTCCAGGCCCGCTGCTTAAATGGCCATTAGAGAAATGTTAATTGTTCCCTCGAGAGTGTTCACTTTTGCGTCTCGCAATAATACGGGCTCCACGCTCCGTCCACATGTTCCTTTTTTCCGCGAAATGCGGAATTCTCCCTTGCCACGCATTTGTGATGCACGGGCACGAAGCAAATCATTTTGTGCCTCCGTTACCGCTCTGGCATGTAAAAGACGTGAGTTCCAAAAAATGAATAAAATCAAGGGCAACGAAAAAAATATCACATCGCTAAAACCCACATCATGGCAAGCCCCCTTCATTTTTTTTATAGCTTTTTTAGGAGCGCGGCGGGGTGTATGCGGGGAGAGGGAGGTTTGCCCATTTTTCCAGACTGCACTCTCTGAGTCCCACCCCACCACCAAACTCCCTCCCGTAATTTACACAGTTTTCGCGGCACGCCAAGTCGGAGTCGGTCTCCTTTTTTCATCCACTCTCCCCGATTCCATCTCGTTTTTTTTCGGCGTAACGCTTATTGCTTCTGTCGTTTTTTTCCTTTATCTCTCCCTGTGCAACCCCTCTCCCTCCCTTCGCCCCCATTCCGTTCTCCCTCTCCCCCTTTCCCTTTTCTGCCATCGGCCGCTCTTGAAGCTCGGGAGCTTTTCCTGCGCATCGAGGGACGCATTAATTGCACGGTCCCCGCTGATTGCGTTCTGTCACCACCACCAAGACACGCGTCCTTTCCGCCGACTCCAGCTCCCCCTGTGGCACTAATGCACCTCGCGGTGCGTGCGCGACCACTCACGTCCTTTTCTTTGTGCCGTCCACCGCAATCATTGCTCTTATCCAACCCCCGTCCCCTGGCATCCCCCGTCCCACCATAACGCGTCCCGAAACCCTCTCTCTTTTTCTCTCTCCGCCCACCTCCTCTGGTACTTTCCGTCGCGAATGGCTCCTGACTCTTTTGCGGACGCGCCATCAAGGCGCTAACGCAGGTTGGCGGGAACAAGGATCCACCACCCATGGGAGATGCCCGTGTCTCCTCCCTCCCTAATGAATCCCTGCTTTCCTTTCGCGCACCCCTTCAAACCTTCCCGCTACGTTCTCCTAGTCCCACAGCGAGTCGCCCCCCTCCTCCACCTGAGCTCCGCGAGGTGGAATAAGCGAACGTCGATGTAGACTCGACTGTTTCTCGCTCCTTAACAAGAGTCCCGCGTTGCATTCCTTTTTTCCTATTCATGATGCGGTAACTTTTTTCTCCCTTTATTCACTGCCCCCACGACCTAATGAATTCGCAAAACCATAGGAAGTCGTGTGTTATGTCATGATATTTTGTCGACCGTTTATGATCTAATGGAAAATGTGGTAAAATCTCTCGTGCATGAAGAAAACCTTTGTTTTTAATCGGGCGTTAGTATCCTCGTGTTCGCTTTTTTGTCTGCCCGCACTGTTAAAGTTATGGGATAGCCAGTCACCAAAAATATGGTCAAGTAATTTTTCTGACGAAGAGTATGCTGATCCTTATTATGAAAGTCTTAGGACCTTCTCTTCTGGCTTTTATATTACGTTTCTAATACTTATTGATTCTTGATTTTTGCCTTCTAAATCACTTCCAGTGTAGGGAAACCAGGAAAACGTACTTGTTTTGATGATTTTGAAAATAGGAGTAATATAAACTAATAATATTGAAGGTATTTTGCAAAAATCTCTGAAACGGTTTTATCTTAAAAAGAATATTATTGCTATTAGAAAGTTTTCAAAAATAATTTCCATCCACACCAAGTTGTCCAAATTTTTGCTTTAAATGTCTCTTCGTTTCAATCCTGAGGTCTTCCATGGTGCTCTCTGAAAATTGAAATGCTAAGAATATTTCCAAATTTATTTCTGAAATAATAGTCTACAGGATCCGGCAGTAATCCCTTCGGAAGAAAGACGTGTTTCACCACACCGTGGCTTAATCATTCCACCAAGTAAATCCTGATGCAGGGTTACTTTGCGACAAATTTATTTTCATTAACTTAACCCTTAATATTGAAGTAACCTTCACTTCCTCACCTTAACCCCTAATGAGAGAATATATGCAACGGTGGGGCCATTTTTAAAATTAAATGCTGAATGTTCAATTTCGACGATGATATTCCTGTTTTCCTTTCCAACGATAGTATTTTCCGTCCCTTGCTTTTTTTCGTTGCATTCTTGCATCCTCTGCTTACCACTCAAAGAGTTCACCCCTCACGTTTCTTCAAACCCTTCTACACGACGCTTGCTTCTTTAAGGGCTCCCACCCTTTTTTATAAACCCTCCAAGACCATTCTTGTCTCATGAACTCTCAGGACGAGGATCTTAATGTCCCTTTTTTTCGATTCTTTTCAATCTTTCTCTTTCGCCTCAACCCTTGCCGTCGCCTCCTATCCCTTTTCCGCTCTAGGGAGGTGTGTGGGGAGTGGTGTCGTGCTAAGTCCCGCGCGATTATGGTTCACGCGACGCTGATAAAGGCCGCTGGGGGTCTCCAGTGTCTGCC
This sequence comes from Platycnemis pennipes, assembly GCA_933228895.1. Taxonomy (NCBI): domain Eukaryota; kingdom Metazoa; phylum Arthropoda; class Insecta; order Odonata; family Platycnemididae; genus Platycnemis; species Platycnemis pennipes. The sequence goes on from OW121854.1 coordinate 61,437,686, forward strand.
GACAAAGGACGGTCGATGTAGCTTCCTTTCTTTCCATCCCGAACCCTCCCTTCATCGTCTCCTCTTAATTTTTCGCCTTTACCCCCGGAGCGTCTTTGCATATGTGTGGGTGTTTGTCTCGTCCAGTGACGATGTGGACGACAGATTTCCCCCTCATCTTTCTTTTGGTGTCCAATTCTTTTCCTTCTCCGCGGATGTCCGGGAGGGTCTACGTCCGTCCCTGTGAGGATACGAGTTATGGCACGCTCCCCAAGAGTCGAGGGCCGACCATCGGGAAAGGGAGAGAAACGGGAGCTGATCTTCTTTTGTTTCTCTTCAGCGCAAAGGATGGAATCCTTCCTCGGGTGTTCGACTCCTTTTCATTTTGGTGTAGGTAGGTGTATTTTTGTACGCTGTTTGCATACATTTTCCCGTGACAGAGCCCTTGCGATTCTGGTTATTTTTTTTTCACCCGAAAAACTTTTCCGGTTCCGTTTCTCCCTTTCCGGTCCGCTCGTCCTTTTCTCTTGCTTCTCGCGCGGGTGGGATGACGGTTTTGGGTTCAGAGCGAGCGATTTTCTTACCCTCGCTACTTTTTAAACCCCTTTTAAAAAAATACTTATTTTTGGGGCGTCAAGGAGGTTTGTCTCGCGTGACGGGGTCGTGGTGCGTGTGTGAGCGTTCGCTTGTCTTGACTTCATTTTTTTTCTGCCTCTGTGACGTTTGTTTTGGTTCGCGTTTTCCTTAGGCCGTGCGGTTTTTCGGTCTGGGGGGTTATTTTCAACCGGCTTCCTCGCCCCCTTTGTTTAGCGCCAAGGCTAAAAATGAAAACTCGTTTTCTCAGGGTCCGGGTGAAAATGCGACAGATTTGAGCTGCATCCGTTTCCTATACTTTTGCTGAGTGTTTCATTCTATTTTTTTGCGGATTCATGGCTACATTATTCACTGATTTCTTGCTTTTGTTTCGTTTGAGAAATAGCCGATTGCATTTAGTTCTAGTGCCTTCTGCGGAAAATGTTATTCATAATTTTACTTGAAAAAACTTTGCTCCCCTACCCTAAACTAGTTACGGAGCTATGAATTCAAAATTTAAGAGGAAATTTTTGTATTATTCACCTATGCCTAGTCTTTCTCTGAGGCGGAATAAAAGTGGAGATGAAAGACGCGATTGAAGAATGTTGGGTAAGAATGTTTTATGGGATAGAAACTTCTGTGCCTAGTAATGGTATACACGAACTCCGGTTTCTTCTTAATGCAAATTTATTATTATTATATCGCCAAATTGACATCTGGTATGTTTTGTTGGCAGGTTCATCAAGAATATTTTAGGGGCTGTTGGCTTAACCATTCTCCATTTCCATTATCTTTGCTGCGTTATTAAGGGATTTTTTTATTTATTTTTAATGGACCCGAAAACAACATAAAGACCCTTTTACATCGGGCACAATAACATGTACACAACACACACAGAAATGTCCTGGATGGCGAAAATCCGACGCAGGCGGGACTCGTATATTTGTTGTATCAGTGGTTACCGAAATGTAAATTTTTTCGCCGGCGTCTCCATCGATATGCCCTATTCTGTACTTAGAGAACAAATCGTAGTCCTCTAGTCGACCGAATAGTTTTACTCCTAGACACAATCTCTTTCGCTCAACCCTGGCTCCGGATCCCATTTTCCACGTGACGAATTGAAGGCCCGCCTAATCATAGTAATCATTTATCTAATTTGGGAGAAAAAAAAGGTGACGCGCTGGGTATCCATTCTTTTTCGGGGCGAGTTTTGGAGCGTCACTTGGTCCAACAAATCATCTCGATAAAAATCGGCTACAGGCGTAAATAACGACGCGTTATCCATCGTCTCCTCTCCGGAACGTTTAGTGGGCGGAGATGAGCCCTTGAGGGCTCTGGGTTGGAAAGAAAGGAGGATAGAAGGAATGGGACTCGCTCGTCAGATGCAGTGCCGATTTCCCCGTCGGCCACGTGAGTGGGAGTGTCTTGAGGGTTAAGGGGTTGAAGAAAAGGTACGAGGGGGTTTGGAAGATTTAGTGCGACGATTGACTAGGGAGACAATGTTGCTTCTCGGTCGTGATTGCGTTACGAATCGCACTAGCTTCAGCGAATGAGAGCTAGGGGTTTATTTTTCGTTGATGCAGTTTTTCATTTTTGTTGACAAATGCGGCCTTCCCTAGCTGGTATTCATTAATCGGAAAACCTTTTCTCTCCTTGCCTGAAAATACGATCAAACCCTTGTTTGCTACCTCCATGCTTAATGTCGTGATGCATTTCCAATCTGGAATATGGTTTCATTGTCAATTGAATTCTTAATCACGCATTCCAGAGTATCCGAATAGTTAGCTCTGTTTTTTAAGCAAAAATTATAATCAGTAAATGAACACAAACAGTTTTTTACTGAATTCGTTGCAACTCACCGAGTTAAATTATAGTGAATACTTCCTCTTACGCCTTCAACACCTCTTATGCACGATTACACGATTTTTTTCGTCCGTTTTGCTTGTACATACTCTACTCTTGCTCTCACTAAAAAGCATCATCCTTCCTTGACCTTCGGAATTTAATTGTCTTCTTACTTTGTCCTACTTACTACTCTCTAACGTCTTCAAGCTACTACTTTTCCTTCCACATTCTGGCTAGCATTACAGTTTGTTTACCTTCACATTCATGTTCCTCAAGGTACACGCCAAGTGGATTGAAACGTCATTCTCCCTACGTAAATTTGAAAGTTATCGCCTCGGCTTTGATGTTTACCACGGAGGATGTCATGTACGAACAAAACTGATTTGTCTATTATTTTCCCCTCCCATATCGAAATACCAGAAATCATACAATAATTCCTCGCGTGGTTCCCATATGAGTGTTTCGCGTAGCGGAAATGTAGTCTTTGCCACCAAAAAGCGGGCTGAACTCTTTTAAGCACGTGTTTCCCGTTTATCTTCAGCCTTAGCAATTGAAGAGGGCAATTAACGGCGATTTCAGGCGAACGAGACGCCTCATCTCCCAATCACTCTCATAAAAAGGGGAGAAGTCCTGTGCCTTCTCTGTTCGAAGCAGGAGGGACCTCGTGAGCTTACTCATCGTCTTCAACCTGGGGCCACATCTCGTAAATTTTTCGAGGAAGTTTTCCCCACTCCCTTCCACCTCGCTTCCCTTGCCCCTCAAGGAGGGACGGTGAGAAGAAACCTCGAACAATGCAGCCCTTTTTTTCCCCTCCCGACATTTTTTCTTTGCAGGCGCTTTTTCCAGAAGAGTTATCGTTTCTATGACTTCAATGTTGCATGTTTGGTGAACTTCGCCCTATGCCACACACCCTCGCGGTGGCTCGCAGGGTATTACGTAGATGTAGACGAATGCCTTAGATATAACATTACCTTTAACCGGTTCAGATTCCTTGCTTGATGAGCCTAACGCATTGAATATTGATTGAATAATTTCGTGGTTTCCCCCTTCTAGCATAAAGTAAGTCAAATTTTAGTTACAAATTTTTCTGAGAGTCATAAAATGCAGTGCTTTATACAGTATCTTGTCATTTTCTGACTTCTAAAGACTCTAAGAAGCAGTTCTACTGTGGTATGTCCAGAGAATATTTAAAAATGTGTGTACATATCCTAGCGGTTGATCTAGTCTTTGAATCACTTAATGTACTTTGTAAAGCATTTGTCCATATTAGCGAGTTGAATTAATAAACTTTGTGACTTCCACACAGTTTATTGGTAAACCCTAACATATGTAAGCACTTGCTTGTCACAATCAAAGGTATTGTCCATGGGTTAGTATGCATGAAGTGTGTGGAAGTTACAAGTTTTATTTAATTCCATTCTATCCAATTATCGAGTGACTAAAAATATCATTCTTCACCATTGATCTATACTCGATAATTGGATGGATTTACAATAGAGGTCGATAAGAGCAGCACTTTAATTTCATTCTCTATTATGAACTCTGTTTCGTGTTTCGAAAATTCACTTAACGAAATCGGAAAAGGGGCATAAATATTATATGAAGATTTTTGTATGCATACATATATGGCCTGGAAAATTTATTTGGACGCGATGAGTGCCGCAAGGAATTGTTTGAAGGTTCTAAATGAGCAAACTTCCATGAATTTATGCTCGCGGATACATGCCCTTATCGGGTAACCACCCCGTTCTGCGCACTTTAAGGGTGGCTTGCAGTGTTCATGAAATTGCGAGCACTACTCGGCCTCCATCTTCATTCCTCCTCCATGCCTTTCTGGGTAGTATTCCTTTTTTTTCCCTGCCCCGTTTTACTTCGCTCGCTTTTTTCCCCACTTCGACTCCTAATTACGCCTCTTGTCAACTCTCTTTCTTCTCTCTCTCTCTCTCTCTCTTGCCCTCTTTCCCCAGCATCTCACGGCTTCCCAATCCCTCCCGTCTGCGCACCGGTGTACCCTCCGCCCCCCTCCTCTTAGGCTATTCCCTCGAGGCCTTCCATCAGGGCCATAACCAGCCCGAGTCCATTATTTCTCGTCGAGTGCTAAGTAATATTCCTCCGCCCATTCCCACAATCCACCGCCGCGCGTCGGGATGGAATAAAAGGCCGGCCCGAGAGCCACTCCCGACGTAGTCTCATCGGGGGCCGGGTGTGCCGCCCGCTGTCGTGGACACTATCGCTTCCCTCGCTCTCCATCCAAAACGGGCATATGTGCGGGAGGAGGGGGATGGTTCTCCTTTTTTCTCCGTCGGGGGACGGAGGCTGCGGAGATAGGGGGTTGGGTGTTTTGTGGGGTGTCATCCTGGGTGCATCTCCTCATGGATATGAACGCCTGCTTTGCTTTTAAAACGTTTGTGCGACGCGTCACTCATCGTGGACTCCGATGTACGATGCGTGGGTGTCTGGTGAACTCTTGTTCCTTGTTCGCACGTGTTTGTGTCTTATCCCGACGTAGTAAATATGTTTATAGAAATTACATTTTCAGAGGGGGGGATGTATTGGTTTCGTTCTGGCTGAAAAATTTATTCTTGCCTAATTTTGTATATGAAAGAAAACGTGGTCTTCTCTAACGAATTTAATCAGTGAAATTACGGAAGATAGGTGGAGGCATCGAAAGCAATAAACATTGCAATCCTTTATGTTCGACTGCTATAGATAGTTGATTCACGGGAATCAAGCCACAAAGCTCAGATATGGAAAATGGCCATTATCACGCCAGTTTAGTCCCATCGGGCATTTTTGGACCATCCGACTCCTTTTTTATTTTTGGTGGGTACCGATCTCCATTTAACTTGCATGATCCTTCCAAGCGAATCCTATGACCCACGTGAGGTCGCCTCCCTCGCCGCTCATACTCTCCCTGAATTTCACTGGAAAACGGAGAATCTGTCCAGCAATTCCTCCGTCTAAAATTCGATCATGGGAGTTTTAGAGATGTGAGAAACTTAAGGAAAAAAATCCTATTATCTTCCTGGTGAAGTCGTTAACATGGTGTGTCCTCTACGCTTTCTGATTTTGGACACCTTCGCCGACGCGTCCATCCTGGGGCGGATTTACTCTGGATTGTCATTGGGATAAAGAAGGAGGGAAACTCCCACCCGATCTTCTCGGTCAGTGCGGAGGTGAGCCCACGGTATTACATCCATCCCCGGCCGTACTCATCGTTGATCACCCAGACAAAGGGCTTGAGGCCTTAAAGATTGAGTGTACTATTGTATATCGCGAACACTCTTCAGACAGAACCGAAATTAGTTTTAGTGCTGGGATTCCTATCTAATCATTTGCTCATAGCTTGGGATTGCGTGATGGACTTGTTCGTAATTCCCCCCGGGTAGATCTTTACTTACAGCCCAATTTCGAATTCTCCAATTTCTTCACTCCGGCGTGAAGCTCGCTCGTCATTTTTTTTATTTCATCCCAATGCGTCTCGCTTCCTCCTCCATTACCCGGTCGCATGTACGTGCACCACCGTCCCTTCTCAACCCCCTTCCCCCCTCCGGCTCCCCATCATATCCACCCTCTTCTCAGCCCCTCCCCTCCACTTCCCCTACGCCTCCTCTTCCTCCCATCAGAGCCACTTCGCCCTCTTCCCTCCCCCCCCACACCACTCCTTTTGTCTTTTGCTGCGCAGCATGTGAGCGGATGCTATTCGTCCTTTGTTTTCTACCCCTTCGTCATTTCCCATATTCTTTAAGCCTCCCCTCTCCGTTCTCTCCCCCCTCCCCTCCAACCCTCGAAACCTCGCCTTTCATCTAGTACGTCTCCGCCATTTGCGCTCTTAAATATTTTTTTTCGCGTCATCTTACGCCCCTAGGGTAGTAAGCCCCGTGATGGCGATTTTCGAAGAACTTCCGTTGTCAGTAAGCCTCGCTGTCATCTTTGTTTCGATATATTTGGTTTTAGAATCATTTAAGAGTAATTTCCTGCTTCTCTATCTTTTTTGCAGTCCAGAGCTCCCAGATCGTTTTTACGGGGTAACGTTTTAATCATACTTGTCCGAAATGATGGAATTTGCGGAGACTGAAAATAGCATTCAAAAGACAGTGGGTGTTGACAGACACCTAATTTACTTAAGTATTAATATAGCTACTGGGTCCTCTAGAAAATCATCCGGAATTAATTACTGCTCTTTTGGATTTCTTAAATTTTTTTATGACTTGTTACTAATTCACTGGAAACTGCCAGCTTATTTCTCCGCCGTGCCCTCTGCAATCACCAAGTTTTCATCCTTGTTCGGTGGTGAAGTAATTCCTATAATATGTCATAGTACTAATGTCTCATATGTATTTTCTCTGTGTGTATTCTCTTTAGCTGCATCGATTATTAGGATACGGTACGTCTATAAATTACTTTAAAAACTTTTTTTGTGGATTAGTAGCCATGGTCGGGAAGGAAATAAAACTTTTAGAGGGCGGAGATAAAACAGATGTATGAGGCAAGCGGGACTCGGGTGTTGAAGGCCTTGACTAGTAGATAAACCTGGAGGGGAAAGGTAAATATATCATTATTTTAGGAAATTGAAGAAAGTAAGTAGTGAGTATGAGGAAATGATGGTGAAGGTGTAGGAAGGAGTGGAGGGAGTTTGGTGAAATAGAGTGCTTGGCAAAGCACTTTAGTTTGACATCCTTCCAAACCTGCCTTTAATCGGTGGAGTTGCTGTTTTACTTGCAATAAGTACGTCGTCGTGTCTGTAGCTAGGCATTTCAAGCTCTCCGAAAACTAAGCCATAGTAGGAAGAGACATAGATAGATAGATAAACGTCTTTATTGGGGCGAGATTGAGACTAAAAGTCCCCTCTTTCATCCAACCCCTTAAGAGAGCGAGGGGAGGAGGACGGATCCTAAAAAAATATTCTTTCTAGTTTCACGTGTCTCGTAGTGAAGATCGCCTTCGTCATTGCTGGTTTTTTCACGACGCGTCATAGGTGCTCGGCCACCTCAAGTTCTATCTCCTAATGAATAAAAAAGGTTACATCGCTTTTCGAAACCGATGTGCGTCCCTCGCGGTTCGCTTTTTCTTCATCTGCCCATTTTCTTCCGTGATTCTCGGGCACACACCCTCACACCCCTCCCTCACTTCGTCGTCTGCGAACCATCTAATAGGCGTCCATCAGATGCGCTCTCCGCGTCTTGAAAAGTGCTTTCAGAAAACCTCTCCGTCCACCGCCGCACCGCTTCACAACTCCAGTGGAGAGGGAGAGCGGCCAGATCCCACGCTTCTCTTCACCACGTCCACGAAATGATGCCTCTTCGCTTTGCTTCCTATTTCCTCCCATCTTTTCCCTCTTTCGCTCTCCACCTCGCGTTCTGGTGGTCGCGATTGTCTCCTCGCTCTCGTTTATCCTCCCTTCGCTAAAAGGAATTTCAACTCCATTGCTCCGGAGGATGATTCGGAATCCATTTCTACCGATTATCTGTTCCCTTGCGCAATTCTTGAACCCGTGGCTGTTTAATGGACGGTGGATCGTGCATTTGACGCGCTTAAAAGTTTCACCGTCGCCAAGTTATTTTTAAAATGGATTATTTATAAGGTAAGCATGGGCGAGTTGTAGCTTGGGAAATAGTCGTTAAAAATGTTTTTAGGTTAGTTCAGCATCATTTCTGGTTGGAAATTTTTTTGTTCTATAGTTTCTTTAATGGGTTATTTCACGTATTTATGCTTTTTTGTTTCAATGGCGATTATCACGTTTGTAACAGTAAGTAATAATTTTTAACTGCTTCCGTTATTAAACTGATTTAAACATGTCTGCTAGTTATTCATGACGCATAATATATATTTACTCCTTGATAATAATAAATTCCCTTGAAGAGTAAATGAGTTTTCTTTTTCTGCGCCTTATTTCTGAAAAAAAGCGTTTTCTTTTTCTTAAAATTTTCTTTTTGGTTTAGTCCACTTTTTTACCCCTCAGCTTTAATGGACGTCAATTGTGTGCGCAGTCGCTGGAATGTAAATATGAAAGAAAATTCCTTGACGCGTCATGTAGCATACTTGAAAATGTGGGGATTCGACTTTACAATCCAATTTTAGAGTTCATAATCTATCAATTTCAAAGTTTTTCCAATGCTTAAATTGTTCATGCACATTATGCGAGCTGTTGATGGAAGTATTGCGTGCGTATTATTCAGTTAGCATGAGCTAGTTTGTGGGACTCTGTAGTCTCTCATTAGTTTTAGTGGTTTCTCCATTGCGACATCATTCGATAAAATAGCACTCCACCCAGATCCAAGTGGAGCGACTGGTGCACTGCGCGTGCCAAAACGCGACCAGCGCGTGAAAACAACGGTCGATTCCCACAGCATCACGACCGTGTGATTAGCAGCTTGGAGGAATTTTCCTTATCTGGAGGAAAAAAAATAGGGCCCTCAGAATTTTATCAGATTCTTCTTTGTCGGCATTCCCTTGATTTACAGTGAACGGGTCGATAGATTCGCTATCAGGAAAGGCTCTCGTGCGGAATGGCAGTTGACTCATTTTGGCCGCGACACAATCTTCGGCCTCGCCCGGCTTACGACACATCTCGGACGCGTTAGATGTGTTCCATTACACCCCTCCACCCACCCACACTAGCGCTCTCTCACACGTGGGAACATGATCCACCCCCTACGTGTCTCCTCCCTCCCTCCCACCCCCCTCTCCCGGGTCTCTTATGAATATTCCCGGAGCGGCGCTCTTCACGCGACGAGTAGGACGCCGCCTCTAATGCATGCGCCTCCAGCCCCCGGTCTGTTCTCCGGTGAAGTCTCCCCCTACCGCCAACCCGCCCCCGTTAGTCGACCAAGCCATCCATCCCCAGCCAGCAAGAAGGAAAGGGGAAGTATTCGCTTCACTCGCGTCCATATCCCGCGCAATATCCTCCAGACTTACCCCATAGTATGGGACTCATACCCTCCGCCCCCGCTTCGGAGCAGCATAATACTCCTTGTTACCACCCTGCATCATCGTATTGTCCATATAGCCAGCCGCCTCTTTGGAGTTGGCCGTCACTAGTATTCCATCAGATATATACACGGTTTGCCGGGAAAAACTCGATTTTCACTGTGGAACTTGAATATTTCTATCTTAGCTCATCCATGTACCGTTTAGACCTTATTTATGTACTTATTTTATTTCCTTAATCCTTTGAATGAAGAAATCTTTTCCTCCCTTTTGATGCCTAAGCCTCGTCTCTAGGTTTATCGTTTTAAAATGTGATAGTTCGCAATTTTAATGAGAATCAATCCCCTTCCGATTGTCTTTGTTTTTGATCCTCCTTTTCTCCCACCGAGTATACCTGTTTAGCTTTAGCTATAATACGCTGTTAAAATTTTTATATAACGGTCAATTCACCGTCCTCTATCAGGTGTACACGCTTTTAGGAAATAAGCCTTAAGCCGTAAGCCTTTTATCATGTAACGAATATGACATCCTGCTATTCACTGCGGTTCTTAACAGTTTCGATTTGGAAATCCATGATAGTATATTGAACCGCCGCTGGGATTGAGAAGCTCTGTTCCTCATTTTATGCAGGATCGATCTTCTTGGTTCAGATGGTGGTGAAGAATGAGAAGTGTGTTCCCCTCGAAACTGTATAGTTATGCATTATACTTTAACTTCAGTAAGCCACTTAATTATTCTCTGTCCTAGAAGATAGGAAGTGCAGTTCCGATTTTTTATGAGTTATTTATGGGAATTGTTTAAATCATTTTTCCATTCCGGTTCAGCAAATTAATGGTACGTTTTAATGTTTCTACATGTAAAGGGAAAGGCTTTTTTTTGATAGGGTTTAGAATCATTGCATTAAAGCATCCTGAGACCTCGCTGCAGCATCCTTGCAGTCTCATCCGCTGTGGAGTCAAATAATTGTATGGAAGTGGAGTTTTTGTCCAATTTATGCACATTAGAGTAGCTATAATTGCTAACAGTCGACCATTTCCCTGACGTTTCTGCGTCATCGCCGACAACGCATGCACGTACCTACCTGCTCCGTTCTCCATTTTACGCCACCTCCTCTCCATCTCCACGTACTCAGGACCCCCTTTCTTCCACACCCCCACCGAACACTCCGACCCACCTCCCGCCCCCTTCTCTTCTTCCCTTCCCCCTCCCTCCCTCTGCGGCCGTCCACCCTCTTTCTCCACCCTTTCCCGCATCCTCCTTCCTTGCTTGTCCCCTCTCGGACTCTTTCGGTCGTCTCGCTTCACCACTCGCCCCATCTCTTGGCAGAAAATCTATTAAAGCCCTCGAGAAAGGTGGGATATGGGGGGCGGAGGATGGGAAGAAGGGGTTTTGATGCGAGCGTGTCGGAAAGGGGGACAGCGGGGAGAGGGAGAGATGTGGTGGTGTGAGGGGATGAGTTGGTAGGCATTAATGCGGTGTTGGTGGATGCGGGGTTGGAGAAAAGCGGGAAAGGTATAAGGTACGAGGGACTGGATGAGAGGAGAAAGTAGGGAAGGGTTTAGATGGGAGGGAGTGGGGAATAGGAATGGGCGAGATTATTTATTCAGAGACCCTTGTTACGTGGGACGCGGAGTGACCTTATTGAGGGGCGTTAATGCGAGCCTGGGCTTGTGCACGGTGACCGTTTTCCCCTTCCTATTATAAAATGTCTCGGGTGTCTCATAAACTTCTCGGCTGGAACGCGTCGTTTGCACAACTTCGGTGTGGAGATTCTTGAGCTTCTCCGTCACTCTTTATGATTTAGAATATTCTTTGTGTATTTATAACTTCACCCATCGGTATTTCATGCGTATGCTCCTTATGCCTCGTGTCATCATTCCAGTACTCTTTTCTCTATCATAGGATACATTTGTTTTTTTTTCTCTCTCTCGCTTCCGGAAAAATTGCAAGTTGATTAAAACCGTATGGTACACTGGGAGTATGGAATGCAAAGAATTGGTTTGAATATTGGTTTCTTGACGGTTAATACTATTATTTCAACAACACGTACTTTTCTTTTACAGATTCATAAACAATCTTTTCTTAGAATTTTTTTATAACTTACTTGATTTTCATATGGACAAAGTATTGCATATGTTTTTGTGAACATCATCTTATTCCCTTATAGATCTCCAATGCGAAGATTTTCTTTTTCAGAGGAACTGCCTTTCATCCGTAGTAGTCGGGAACGCTAAAAGAAATGAGAGTGTCATTTTAGTTCTTTAGTGCTATCCGTTAGGAATATGTAAATACTGTATATACCCGAGGAGTGTACTTGTCTCACTTCTCAAAAGTAGAACATAGTAAATATAATACGCCGGTGTCGCCATGTGTCCGTTTCCTCTTTAAACTCACTTCAGCTTGTCCTAGATTGACGATGAACAATGTCACTCATTCCTTACAGTCCGAGATTTGCCATTCTTGCATCCGATTTGCTTGCTGCATTATCACCGGTGGGGCAGACGCCAAGGATATAAATGTGGCTTCCCTCCTAGCCCGGTGCATGCCATGTGAGTGACATATGCCGCGAAAATCAGGATGGGAAAAGGGAGGGAGATAAAGAGAACCGATTAGTTGCGAGGAGATAAGGGAGTAGTAGCCGAAGGATAGCCTTTATGCCATAAACGACGGATTTAATCTCCCTCCCTCATCTTCCCCGCTCACCACTCCTTTCCCCTTTCACCTCTTATTCCGTGCCCTTCGCGACTGGGGTCGATGGAGGGGAGGGAAATTTCCAGGTAGGCCGTAATTATGCCGCATACGTTCCGGATGCTCTTCCGGGGACGTCGTCGCCGGGGACGAGGCGCCTAGAGTGCTTTCCCTTTCTCCCTTATGCGTCCTCCTCCCACCCCGTTACCCGCCCTTTAGCCTCCCCATCCCCATCGCTTCCTGCTCTTCATTTATTTCCACGCGCATCTTCGTGGGGTGGACAAACAAAAGGGACGTCCGCTGAATGCGCCGTGGCTGGAGTAGAATGGGGTGAGGGGCTGGATATCCCGAGCACGTGAGTGTATATATACATACGTAAATGCACACTCGCGGTCGGTGAAGCCGTGGAATAGACTTGGGGCGGAATATTTTTTTTTTCTCTCTCCTCATAGTCAATGGGTGGCCTTTGTGGTTGGTAATAGCGTCGGTGACATTACTTGTCAAGAGTGCTTACTCTGGGTGTATATAGCGTTATGCGACCAGCTGTTTTCAAAGGGATTCTCCGGATGAAGCGCGGTTTACGGCCGTATTCTTTTGGTCTCCCGAAAGAGTCGTTGTTTCCTAATTATTGTGGTGGAAAATGTTACCATAAAACACGGGGTAATCTCAGAATTCAGTGTGATCATTACGCTGAAATTCTTTTTCCTCTAATGCAAGGAAGATACCGTAGAAGCTGGAGGGTACTCTTTATTTCTTTTTTGTCCGTGCTACGTGTGCATGCACACGATGCAATGTATGGTTGTCCATCGTGACATTTCGTTCCGTGCCCATCATAGCATTGACGTGTTAAACTTGAAATTTCGTTGGTAAAAAAGAAGAGGATTCCTTGCTTTTTTGGAAAAGGTTCTTGATTCTGCTTTGTTTTGTGCTTCGGCTCGAGTGCACCCAGTCTTATTTTAAGGAACGAGTTTCCGCTTCGCTCCTGAGCTGCTGAAATTCGAGTCGTTTTCGTGGACTTCTTTTTAGCTCATGTGGCGCGGATGACGATGGGTTGCAGCAATAACCTTGTGGATATCCGCTTTGGTACTTAATCCACCTACCCCTCGTTTGTTTCCGCATCGTTTGGATCGCTTTCTTTCACTCTGCCGTTTCCAGCGAGCGCTCCCTGAGCTCGCACAAAATCCATACCCCTGCGTCTTAATCTTCTGGTTCTGTTCTTTCGTTTCCATTCATGGCCTCAAGTTCTTCGGTTTTACGAGCTTCGCCGAGCGTAAGGCTTCTTCTGGAGGACACAATGAGCGCGTTCCGACGGCAATCGTCGCGTTTTAGACGGTGGAAGTGGGGAGGATATATTTTTTCTTTCATTCTTTTCGTCAACCTCCCCTTAATCGAGCGTTAGTCGGGCGCGCGTGAGTCTGTTGAAATGCCTTCGCGTTCGTCCGTCGCGCAATTAATTAGAGTAATTCTTTCCTTCCTTCGGTCCACTTGTTTTTCTTCTCCCCTCGTCCTCATTCTCTCCGGGAAATGCCTAATGACCCCCTATCTACTCTTCCCACTCTACTGCCGTTTTAAATTCGTCGCTGCCTTCACGGTTAGCATTTATTTCTTGACGATTTGTGTTACAACCCTTTTTCCCCGAAAACTCCATGTACGGTGGCTTATTTTGTATTTTTTTCCTTCCAATTATTACAGAAGTGGCGGAAGTCTGTATCCAGGATATCCTGAAAGATTATCACTAATTTTGAGCGCCACATTAAACAGTATATATTTTTCTGACTGATTCCTTCGTGCTGGGCGTATGAATTACGGTTTTGTTGTGCCAGTTACCTAATTTGATGATTTTGGTAGGATATTGTGGTATTTGAAGAATATTTTGTGAGTTAACTGACTCGGCTTGAAAGAAAGTACCACTCTTAGTGTGAAAATCTTTCTCTTTGGTAGAAACAATGTGAATGAAACTGATAAATAATGAATTTCATTTTGGAGAATTTAAGGTGTTTTGGGGTATCCTCAACTCTTAATTAAATTCACTACTTTGTGGTGGTTGAAAAATTTTATTTGTTGCCAAACATTAATGGATGTGTTTATCATATCCCCCCTCTGTTTTTGCGATATGTTTTCCAACAGCAATGACTGATTTTTTTCTGTTGTTTCAAAAAGTATATTTATTAGATGGGCTGCAATTGAGGGAAGAATAATCGGTTAGAGGAGGATCATGATGGGACAAATAGGGATTATGAGTATCATAAAGGGAAGGTGCATGATATGAAGACTTTAATAAGACAGTGTAGTCGAGTGTATGGCATCAGTAGTGTTTGATGGCAGGAATGGCAATGGGATAGGAGACGGCTGACGAGAACTGTTTAGGAACCTACCATTATTAGTGTAGATAGCACTTATGACCATTAAAAGATCTATAATGGGCCATGATAACATTCATTCATATTTTCTATCATTCCAAGTCTAGGTTTAGTTTCATAGTATTGTGAAAAGGGGTATGTATCATCATTACCCTCCAGTATTATCTGTTAATGTTCTTCATGATGGGAAATTTACTCCTATTCCATCATTAGAGGAAGTGGCAGTACGTTTTGAACGCTGTTTGTGGTCCAGTTTCCTTTTAATTGAATAATTTAACCACTACCCTTTTTATTAAAGTCGAAACCCTTTTCTTTTTTGTCCCTTCAAGGCTTGCCAAACATGATATTCTTTCTCATGGCATATTAAGTTGCCCCTAATTGTAAATGTTTGTGGTTTGTGATAGGATAAACTGTCCAACGTGAACGTTAGAAGACAAAAATTATAAACATATTTACGACAATCGTAACGAAGTAAAAGTGGAGTGTTGATGTTACAACCGTGAAATGTGGGACCTCGTCGATGCGTGCGGGGAGAATTCATCCCTACGAGCGTCGACCAATTCGCAATAACGACTCATAATTCGTTCACTTTCGCCGCGTATCCAGGGGGAGGAAGGGTAGCGGAGAGGAAAAGGAAGGGAGTGGGTGGGGGCGGGCTCGGAGGGGAGGTTGGAGGAGGAAAAAAGAGAATCGCGACTCGCGCATCCGGCGGATGGGTGCGTTTGAATGCCTTTTTGGCGTATTGTTGCTTGCGCGGTGGATGCTGGCGCGCATGCGCTCGCCCCCTCCCCCTCTCCTCCGTACTCCCACCCTTTACCACCGTCGCCATGGGCAGGACGCCGTAGACGCCAAAATCTCTCTCTCTCTCTAACCTCCCCCCCTCTCTCTCCTCTCAGCCTTCCTTTCCGCCCCCGCTGGACCCCATCGAATATCCCCCGTTCCCGGAGCACACTTTCATTGGCTTTCGGGATGAAGTCGAGGCATGTTCGGCCAATGGCCGAAGGCGTCTCCCTTCGACCACCGGGATCTCTATTCCTTGGCTGGATTCTCCCTCCTCCTCCCCCTTCGCCCACCGCCCTCCTTTCAAGATGGACGGGTGTGGGAAAATCTCCGTCGCGACGCCACCCTTGCATCTTCACCGGGCCACCCTGAAAAATGAGACGTGGGGAGTACTCGTCCTCTTTCGTATAAATCTCTTAGCATGCAGATTCTCTCTCTCGTCAGAATCGTGAACATGGCGTTTCGCATCCGGTAATTAGTTTCCAAACTTATACTAAATAAGGATTTTCGTTACCCCTGGGTGAAACTGGGGCTAGGCGTCTAATCCCATGTTTTTATTTGCGACCACTTCTTTTTTCCATGATTTGGGTCCGGTCAGTCTGTCCAATCACAACAAATGGTGCCTGGAATTTCTGACTATTAAAGAGTTATAACTGCCTATTTTTTTAATAAACGTACAGAAGCTCCTCTGAATTCCATTGCAACTGAAGTCCAGGCAAGATGTACGTGGTTTTCGTGTAGTCTGATCATGTAGATGAAAACATCAATTTCCTTTCTTATTAATCATTTTCTGTCGTTTTTCATTCGCGTGTGACACAAAAACATATTTTTAGGACTTGATAAGAATAAGGCTTCGTACTCATCAACTAGTAGTCTCTTGAAGATGTCTTGTAAGTTTGTTCTTACGATTCATCCCGCAGGTGTACCGTTAAATCCTTGTAATTGGTGCTGGTGTGAGCGGATTCATTGAATTTACCCCTCTATTGTCTCTTCAAGGAGAGGGATTAGAGCTTGCAGCTCCACCGTCTCCATGGTGTCGAAAAATCGATTCAAGACCCTTTGCGGTCTCCCTGTCAACAAGATCGCAGACTGTGTAGGTCACAAAAGCTGCGAACCGACGTTTGATGCTTTGATTTTCAAAGCTTGCGCCATTGCTCGATATGAACGGAAGGGTTAATTTTATTGACTCCTCTAGAGGAGATAAAAATCTAAGTTTTTAAAGAAGTGACTTCCTTCTCTTCGTTTGGCACGCTTGTGTAATGAAACATGAATTATGGGTAACTCAGCTTATTCGTCTCGCTGAACTGTTTTGGGCAGCGAAAATCTAAGTCCAAAGGGGATCCTATGGGATTAATGGTTATCCCATAAAGGATAGCTTGACATCCTGAAAATCAAGGTATTGGAAGTATTATATTTGGCATAAATATTTGTCGATTGAGGTCAAGGCCAAGAGCTACTCTATTAATTCTGGGAATGATGAATTTAAGGGAATCTCAGATCTTTAACTTCGCATTACACGTATACATATGTACCCTTTTCGTTATATATGTGGTGGCTATTGCTGAAGTTAGGTATTTTGTGCATTGCATTAGCGATTTAAAGCCAGTCTTTCGAAAATTGACTCGCCGGTAGAGGAGGGACTGTTTCGCATCGCTGTCGTCAAGTTCCCCCAAAGGGTTGACTCCAGGCGCATGCTCCGGGGCTTTATCGGTAGGACGAGGGCGGCGAGATGTTTGGCAACCCTGGCGGCCACATGTTACGACCGAAATGGACAGGGCTCAGGGTGCTTTGCGTGCGGATGGGAATCGACCCCCGTCGCCCGCATGAAAGCTGCACGGACCGCTGAAAATTCGGCACCGCTGCGACATCTTGTGCATTCTCGTCAACCAGGCGTGCGCTATATCTCGAACGGTGAAGTTCTCGAAGGAAACAGATGCATGTCGAATGTTTGATGGAGAATCGATAAATTGATCAATGGCAATGCGGTATGTGGTTGAAGGTACGGATTTTCGGTATACAATGGGCAGAGAGGATGACCGAGGTGATGGGAGAGGAATGGGAGTAGGCGGAGGAAATAACGATGAGCCATGGTGAGGGGATGAAACAGGTTTTTTGGGACAGTGGAATACCAAATACCTAATGATAATGTCAGGTGGGAGGTAAGGGACTAGTGTTTTTGGGTCGGATGATGTGAGATAGGATATATGTATAAATTTAAAACTGAAGTGCGATAAAACAGATGCTTACGGGTGTAACGGGCCACGAAGAAGAAACTTTTTCTCGGTATAAAGCTACCTTAGTACAGAATAACCTTAATTATGATTAAGGATTGTATGTACGTACATTACAATGACGATGGTGCGTTAGTCAGACCATGCACCGTGACTATCGGTATAGTGAGGTAACGGTTTCCTTGATATTACGTGAGAAAAACCATTCAGCGCATGAGAGAATGAAGCTTAGGCAGCTTCCTGTACAAGGCTGAAGTCATCAATACCGTTAAAAGTGCTATATTTCTTTAATTTTATCTCGCATTCTTCATTACTTGGGGAAAACAAATGAGTTTTGATATGATGCATGCCTATGGACAAGTCATCATAGTTGAAGCTCACCAATTTCCAATCTTCGTTTAAACCGTGGAATTTATTTTTCTATTGTTTACTCCTAGGTTCTTGCCATCCTGGTATCCATGAACTTCTAAATTAATGACCAGCTTAAATTAAATATCGAGTACAGTGCAGTATATCAAGAATTTTATGCCGTACTTTCAGTATTTTATTACCCTTATTTCATTATTTCAACTATAAGTATCCAGTCACAGATAATTACGTTGTGATTAGTGATCATAGTGTTCTGTAAACCGTCACTCTTGTGTAACACCCAGAAACTAATTTCTGTGACAGCTAAGTAATTGGAACCATGGGGTAAGTAACCATTTGAATTGAAGTATGTGTTAGCTCGTCAGGCAAATTTGCTAAATGAAAAGCCTATCAACTTTAACACATTGTTTATCTGATTGCCACTTCACTTGTTATACTTTTGGATCTCTATTTTTTTACCCCCTTTTTTATCTACTTTATTCAGGACCTTCGTATATGAGTGTGCTAACGAGGGTGGCTTATTTTCAAACGTCTACGGATTTATTTTATTTTGTAGTTCAGGATCGTCACATCCTTTTCATTCTTTGGTCCCTCGGACCCCATTCGTGCTGGTCATTCCATTTTGAACGTCCTGCTGATCCATTTCCCTGTCGTTTACGTCTCATTGTGCTCCCACGGATCAGTCTACGTCGTGGGAAGATGTTCTGATTCGAACGCATCGATGCATCAAGGTGCGGGGACACACAAGTGCTAAAGGGTGCATTGCGACCTCGCGCGTGTGCATCGGCGGTAATGAACGAGCGACCCGGGTCAAGGATGCACACGCGGGTGGGCCCTGCGCGCCCGACGCGTGTGTATTTTGCGGAGATGCATTCGAGGGGGGGAGGGGGGTTGGAGTGGATTGCGGAGGGGCGGGTGGTTTTGTCGACGAGGAGTTTGTGTGTGGAGACGCGGGGGCGGTGGAGAGATAGAGGGAGGGAGGGGAGTGGGAACGGACTGGGAGGTGGAAGGGACAGTTGTTGTTTCAGCGGAAATCGATAAGAGCGGCTGGGGTAAAGCATGGGGGAGGCTGGGGTGGTAAGGGGAGTGTGGGGCGGCAAGACTCGTCGAAGATGGTTTTTCTTTCTCAGCTCTCCTCGTCGGGCGCGCTCAAAGGGAGTGGATTGCGAATCCCCGACCAGGGTCAACGATCCTCGTCTTCCCTCTTCCTTTGCCCCTTCCTCCCTCTCTTCCCCCCTGCCCGCTGTTGTTTCGTCAAAGGAAGGGAAAAAGAGAAATGCCACCGCGCCTTGCGGTGTCGAGGTGGAATGCAATTTAATTGCATCTGCATCGGATGGCATCTCCCTTCGTTCCCGACTGACCGACATTCTCACCCCTTCCAATTTCTATTCGTCGACGGGATTATTGTTTTTCTTGGCTCTGCTGAATTTTGACGTATCAATAGTTCTCATTGATGAATCTCTGTTCATCACCTTGTGTCGTTTTTCTTTTTTGGAGTTCATGATAAGGCAGGTGAAAATGCTGCTAAGCATTTTGTAGCAGTATGCTAGTAATTTTTCGGGAGATAGTCACACTGTTGTTTCTTATGTCCAAATTACAGAGTTCTTTATCTTTAGCCTGCTCTTCGTATCCTTTTAGTCTTTTCGGAAAGAAAAAAGACCAAATACTGAAGAAAATATTTGTGAGGGCTAAAGAAATTATAAAATTCAGGTCGGAAAGATACCCACCCTAATCCATGCTCGCGATTTGAAGTATAGGTGTTCATTGAATCAGACGGTTAAGGCATTGCCTTTTGTTTTATTCCACTTGATTTTTAAGCTATTCCACTTACAGCAACAGTTAACTCTAGCTTGAGTATGGGTTTTTGTTTTTGTTACCGATCTCGATGACTCTTTAGGGTATAATAACCTAGTCGTGAGGTTTTTTCAATTCGTTATTTGTATTATTCGTTCAATGCGTTACTTTTGTGATAATCTTAAACTGTTTTCATTTTAAAAGAATTGTTTTATTCACTCTTGGTGCCAAGATGACTCATGATGGAATGTTTACGCCCAGATCTTCCGGTACGCGAATGCACCTGTCATGAAAACGCATCTTTGATCTCTGTAACCTCGGCACCAGCCATTAGATTCCGGCGCCTGGTGAAATATTCTGCGCTCTATGTGTTCATTAAATTTTCCAAATACGTATTCATTTTTGCGATTAGGAGCAGAATCTGCGACTCTCGGTGATGAGTTCGGGATGAAACCTCGGATTCCTCTTTCGACTCATTACGCCGAAATGCTCACGGATGCATGGCAAATCGATGCGGAATGCGAGGAGCAGTTAGGAATGGAAAATGCCGAGACTGGGCCCTCGGTGCTCGCAAATCACTCGCCCACTGCTGATGTGGAGCAAAGCATTGGGAAGTTATTAGTCCTCGGTAATTAAGACTTTTCACGAGAACGAAGGATATAAAAAAAAAGAGTTTTTAATTTTTTGCTGTCCCCTGATCGGAATTAAACTTCCAACTTCACTCCTATCAAAGAGAGAGGGTTTCCCTCTTTTTCTCCCGTCCCAGAATTTTTTCCTTCCCTCCTGTTTTTGTTTTCCACATCCTCCTCGTGAATTACCCGTTTTCATAAGTGGAAGGCATGGAAGAACAAATGACTTAATCAAGGCGCTCTCTTTAGTCGGCTTCGTTTTTTTTATTCGGAAGCGGAATGAAAAAAGTGAGGAATCGAGTAAAAAAAATGGTCTCGGGGACTCGTTTTCCCACTCTCTCGATTCGGAGCCTCGTCATCATCAACTTCCCTTCGTCTCTGCATCCCTCCGCGTCCCTCTCCTTCCCCCGTTCTCCTGCATTGTGATACCTCTCTCTCAGCGATTCTCTCACTCTACGGTTGCATCTCCCCTTAACTCCCGGGGCTTACTTCGTCGCCCCTCTCCCAAGCGTTGTGCTGAAACGCACTGCCGTAACTGGCGTGCGTTTTCATCCCTTACCCCACCCCCCCCCCACACCCACCAGCGCGCCGCGCGGCTCTTTGAATCGCATCACGCATCCCACCGTTGGACGTGCGCATCATCGCATCATCCAAACCACCCGCGTTCGTTTTTGTTTCCCATGGTTGTGTGTCCTTGCGCGCGTACGCTTTTTAATCCGTGTGCGTTCCTTAAAATGCGTTATGCTCGCAAAGTGCCTCAAAATTTCCTTCCACCAGGTGAAATAAAAGTGTCACTTCCGCGAATCGCGAAATGTAGCTCGTGAATTAGTGTGCAAACTTCAGAGACGCGCTTCTTTTCATCCCCAACAATCCCATAACGCTTTAATCTCCGTGTCTCTCTCTTTCTTTCTCAATATAACGTTTTTGGAAGCGATTTTCCCGTCCGGGGAATTTTCTCCTCCATTTCTTTGTGGCGTTTTGGATGCGTAAGATCAGACTGGGAAAGGGGTTTAGCACAATTTCCCACTCTGAGTATTCCTTTTATTCCTGGGAGATCGATGGGAAGGTGTATGTGCGTGCGTTGGGAAGCCGCTAAGCGAGCGAGTGCGCCTCCTCCCTGCGTCGACGATTTGTGAAAGTTAGTCGATTAATGCATTAATGCAGATGTGTCCTTTTTTCATGCCCTTCACGCAGAGGACGAAGCCTCCCCTAAGGGAACAGTTTCCACCGTTGCGGCACGCGAAGTTAGCGGCGTGATACTTGAAACGGGGTTTTTCCGCTTTTAATTTCGCGTGCTGAATAATTATTGTGTTATTTACGGTCCGGTGATTACTTTAGCTGACCGCCATATTCATAAGGGGGTGGGGGGACAATTTTTTTACGCGTTTATTTCCTCTCAGCGGCATAAGTCACCGGATCTTTTCCACAAATGAGTGTAGAGGGAAAGCTTCGAAGCATTGTCAAACATTTTGGTGAAAAAATAGTTTTTATTGCATTATTTAATGATTACTTTCACCAATATGGTGATTCATTATACATAATCCTGAATATTTTACCAAATAAATGATTCCTAATTTCGTGTAATTCAACCATTCGTTTTGATTATCATTTGCCACTCTCCTTGATATCTTGCATGATGCTCGCTTACCTGCTTAAATTAAGTTCCCCCAATTTTCATTCTACACCTTTTAGCATAGAGATTTTGAAAATTGGAGAGCATTATGCCAGGCAATAATATATATTGTGAGTATTCATTGTCGGCGGGGTGTATTTTTCGCCTTATTCGATTCTCTCGGCTCAACTTTGTGGAAATTAATATTTACGGATTTATATTGTGTCCTCCAGGCGTTAAAACCTGTCTTTCCAGATTGAAAATTTACCTACTTTGTTTTATGTTAACCATTCCAGTCATATGGCGTCACTGTTGGTTGCTGTAGCATTGAAAATTCAATGAAAAGAGAGAAATGAGGTCGATCGGATTGGAATATGGAATGCCTTGAAATTAGTTCGAATTTTGTCAAAATATTTCCATTTTCGCTGATAAAGTCTGCTGCAGTGGAGTAATATGATACATTTGTATAAAATGATGCGAAAGGATTTTCCACTATTCAGTTAATAAGTGTTTTATTTGCGTATTTTTGCATTTGGCCATGGGTTTTTGAGTACCTTTATGGGGAATGATCTGAATAAAGAATGTTCATTGCTCTTCTCAGTCACGTTGTATTCTTTGGGGTTTCTTTCTGGGGAGTCTTCCTTTATTACCAAACACTGCAATGTATAATTCGTCCTATCTTACAGTCAGTATCCGCTGCTCTGGTGTGTACAGCAATATCACTATTTCAATAGTCTACTGTCTAGCCCTTCCTCCAGTTTGAGGTCCATTTTTTCTCCCTCTCTCTTGAAGTTGTCTTTTTTGTAAACTTCCTTTCAAGGATAAGGTTTCTACATGTATATACCACTGCGGTACAAGTTTGCCTCTCGTGTGGTTTTAAAAGTGATTTTGAAAGTATTGGTAACTACTGTCTTTGTAACTTTGTTTAATATTCAAAAGCTGTTAGGAGAACTACTTCTTTTTACCTCTGAAGGCCATTCAAAGTTAAAAACTCTCGCTTTCCCAGTTATCAGATTACCTCTTCTCAGAAGGAAGTTTGCTATATCTTCCTTCTGAATGAGCTTTTAAATCGTATTGCTTTTTATTACTCTTTCCGTAAGTTTATTCCACCTCCTTATTTTCACCATCAACTTCCTTCACTACCCTGACATTTACTCTAGCTCTATTTCTTATGCCTGGGTTATTATTTGCGGATGATTTCCCCTCGAATTTCGTGGCAAAGTGTGTTCGACGTGGAGGGAACCCGGCTTACGGTGTTAGTAACTCTTGAGCTCTTGCCGCTTTCGGAGATTCAACAGTCAGGCACCTCCTCTTATAGTCGAGAAAAGTTTGAATTGCAGTTCCAAGAAGAATGTAGAAACTTCATTGAGTGTAATGGACGAAGGAAAGGTCGCTATTCATTAGTAGGGGAGGGTTTGAGAAAGTATTGTACGTTGTAGCAGACGATTCAAAGTATTTTGATATTTCATTTGACACGCGATAATCGGCGGTGCAACTGCAATTGTGGCAATAATCTGTGTAAAAGGGTGATCCATCGGATGGGAACCGAATGTCTCCGTGCGCGGAGTGTCAATGAAAGAGACATGTTTTGATGTACCCCGCAGCCCGGGAGCGAGGCGACGTTTGATTCGCTTTTTCGCCACACGATCCACTCTGCTTTCGCCATTCGAAGGAAATCCAATCGTACCACCCAACCGGGGTGGGGATTTTTAGTTTGGAGGTTGGGGGGGGGGGGATCATTAGCCGCTCACGATCGACGACGAATCCAGTCCCCCCTCCCCAGTCTCTGAGGTAAGGACGGATCCTGTCTCGGGGATCGCACAAGGGATTAATTTCCTAATTGGACGATTGTGCGACGGGCGTGGACGACTTCGAGGGAGAGATATAACTGACGGATGGCATTATTTTTCCTCCTCTCGCCACGATATTTCCATGCTTCTTAACGATCGATCTCTGTCTTTTGTTATTTTTCCTTCCCAAATGAAGACGCGGGGGAAAGATTCGAAAACTCCCCGTCTGTTTCTGTGTGTCATGCATGTATTACCTATGTGTAGTATTCCAAGCAATATGTGTGTGCCATCTCTTCCTTCCTCTTTCTCTTTTTTCCCCACATAAAACGCGCCGAAAAAATTCCTTTTGATGAGCGAAAAATCAAGGATCCTCTCGTTCCGCCGTAGTTCTCCCTGGGAACCCTTCCGCTCATTTTTTCCAGGAGTCGAACGCGCGGGTGTGTGTTTGTCGGGCCAGGGTGGGGATTAAAGTAGTAGGGGGAAGGGGAGGCTAGGGTTTCAGTGGGGGAGCATTGTTTCGCATCATCCTGCCGCGGAAAGAGTCGCTCGAAATCCAATGGGGAAAAAATTATCCGCTCTCCGGGAAGGGGAGCGTGGGAGGAAGGAGAGGAAGATAGTGGAAGAAAGGGGAGTTTGTACATTTTTTTGCCAGTTTAAGGACAAGAGGATGGGATTCGACTGGAGCCGACCGTTGGTGGAGGGGAATAGGGACCGGAAAATGTGTATGTGTACGAAGTATACGTGAGCTCTTGAAATTGTACGTGTGTGTGTGTGTATTTTGTGTGCCAGTATTCTTTTTATTCTCCTCAAATTGGTGAGCGGCGGTACCCTATCCGTTCTTTCCCTCCCATTCCTGGTCCATTCAGACGGAAACGTTTCAGTGGAGAGGTATGGGCCGGGTCCTCTTATCCAAACAACCCATGCGATTTTTTTTACATTTTTCGCCCCCCCCCTCTCTCTCATCTACCGTTGGTTCAAGACGAGATGTGGCATCGAAATTCGAGCTCGGTGAACGAACCTTGAAAAATTCCTGTGTGCTTCGGCGATGCGTGCGGAAATTGAGTTAACCCCATGCGTCGTCGCTTTCTCCAGCATGGAGATGATTGTTGCTGAGGTATCGAATCGTTATCATCATGACCGTCTGGAGCGATAATTATCTAAAATCCAGGTATAAAGTTTTTGAACGGTTTTATGATGAATTTGCGTGGTAGTTTTAGTGACATCTATCCAATAAATTTTTTCTGACGTGATTCTGAGCCTAAACAAAGCGATTACACGACTTTCTATTCTAGACTTCCCCCGCTTCCGTCACAGCTGTTTTCATAACACCCCTGTCTCACACTCAAATTTTCATCCGTTATTTTGCGGCACTGATTCATTTCAGTTTTTTATCTAACTGGATAAATATCTCCAAAATGCAGTGATTAGTTTCATTCATACAAGATAATGACCTTTCGACATTATTCTGTAGAATATCTTGGCTTCGAGCATTAGAGGCTTTTGCCAGCAACAACCTGACAAGCTGCTTTTCCGACGAGTAATAAACGGACGGTAAACAAGAAATCTGATCCCATATGTAAAGCTGGAACCCGATTGATGATAACATCGGTTAGCCTAAGCAACGTTCAACCAAACTTGTTGGGCTTTTGTGGGGCCTCTTTCTGAAGTCTCTGAGAAAATTCTCGGTATTTATTAGTCACCCAAGATGTAATTTCCATCAGCTCTCCACCAAAACTTTTTGAAGTAACACTATATTGGAAAATACGTTGGAAAAATTGAACACTGTGCAAAATGCACATTGTGCCTCTTAGGACTAGCACCAGAGTTAGCATTTAGAGTTAGTCTTAGGACTAGCACCAGTTAGTTTTCAGTCGATGTTTGGCGCAGACTTGAAGCTTCCCCCTCTTATCTCTTCCCTCGTCCATCTCATTCATTGCCGGATTTCCGGGGCCCCCGGTTGGAGTCTTCTCCGGGCTAAAGCTAAGGGAGCGAGGACGAAAAGGGGATGGAATATAGGAGATTGGGGACGTGCGGAGAAGGCAAGGTAGTGAGGCTAAGTTGGAAAAGAAAGGGGGTGACGAGCTATGGATACTTTTAAGGTAATGAATCTTCTTTTTCGATTAAGACGCTGGGAATGTTTTTGTTTTGGATCCATGACCTCCTGCTCTCCCTTCACTTCTGCATCTTTGTCTTTCTCCCATGGGTCGGGTGAATGAAGGGTGCTTTTGGGGTAAAAAGTATTTCCTCTTCTTCTTGGTATCTTCTTAGTCCTCTGATTAAATTCTCCTCTTCCTTTTGATGTACGTGGATATTGTTAGCCGCTTCTCGCGAAAAAAGACTCAGAGAATTGTCTTGTCATGTTTCTGCCAGATGTGAGGATGGACTGATAAGATCCTGACCCCTTCGTCTTTTAAAACGTTCGACATAATTTTCCTCGCTTGCAATGGCGGTATATCTTTAGTAGATGACCCACTTTAGCTAATCAAAGCTTGGCGGTAACTCTGACTAAATCATGAATAGTTTTTGTCATGCGGTGGCCAATTGCCTGATTTGTACATATTTAATTTTGAACAATAGTAGCTCTGCCACTGCTTGGTCGAAAAAGGACAACATGCTCTTATTTGCTTAATACGAACATTTATGTAACTGCTTGCATTTCGGTGTAGAGGGCGTCAAAATATAACTTTTTTCGTCTTCGGTACACCTGATAGTTAGTGTACAAATGCAGTTGTATCGTATCTGAATTAAGCGTAGAGAAAACGCTAAATATCCCATAAAGCCGCAGAATGGAAGCAGTCAGTGATAGGGAACGTGGAATAATTAAGATGAGATCGTCCTAGTTTCGTTGCGTAACCGAGTAGCAATTACGTGGATGAGCATACAAAAGATAGAAAAAGTGAGTCGGGAAAGAGATGGGGGAATTGAAAAAAATGATAGTGGCGGACGGAGGTGAGGAAAGAGGCCGGCGTGGCCGGCCTAGCGTTGTGGCCGTCGTAGCATAGATCTCGTACCTTGGTGTGGGGGAGGAGGTTTTACAGGAACTGTACCGAATCGGGGGAAGGGAGAAGTAGAGGGGGGGCGAGGAGGGGGGAGGGGGCGAAGGGGAAGGGGGATGATAGTGTTTGGGGTGTATGCCCGGAGATCGAAATGGCGGTGCAGGAAAGATGCACGGAGGGTTATGGGGAGGGTGGGGTTTGGGGTGGAGGATGTTCCGCGGCAGAAAAAAGTTCGTTTGCGGTTTCGCCGCGTCCCCGCACGCCCGCGTATTACTTGCTGCGGCTTTTGTTTTGCGTATCAGTTTTGATTCCCATCTATTCCGAAATGGGGTGTGCGGTAGTGCGATGGCATGCTCTCTCATTACTCTGAGAGGCTTTCGATCAAATTTACGGTCTTGGATGGGGAGGGGAGGGAGGTTGGAAAATCGGGATAAAAGTTTCGCCTATCCACCGGGGAGATGTTTCCCGCATAGTGGCGGTTTGCAACCCGACCTCCCTATAATACCCCCTTCCCTCATATTTTTCGATGTTCCTTCACCGTTTTTATAATCGTTTTAACAATATTCATCGTTGTTCTTTCTTGTGGTTATCTGTTGCAGGATTATATGAATATTTTCCGACGATATCGGCAGAGGCATTAGTTTGCGGTTCGTTGCGTTTTAGCTGACTTCCTAATTATTAATGCATTAATTAAAATTAGCTCTCACAATATGTTATCTCATTGCAAATGATCATGCCTTTTTTAAGCATGTGTTGGTGATAATTGGAGTGCATTGCGACACATTCACCATTATAGCTCGTCAGTGGTATGCACCATTGGGATCCCCTTTTCACGTGTGGTTGGATCCATCATGCAATGGAAATATTAATTAATATGCATGTGGATAGTATATTTTTCAATTCTTTCACTATGATAGGCATTTATTTTTGTACATAGCTTGTTAATTCGCCGTTATTTCATCTTAGTCCAAGTTATCACGGTTGTTAGAATGGTATAAAAATGAACGGCCTGGTAACGATGACAGATAAACTTGTGTCGAAGTCGAAAAACTGAGACAAAAGCTAGCCGGAGGGAGAGGATAGAAGTGGAAAGCTTAAATGAGAAAACTAAGGCTCTCAAAAAGTATGGGATACTACCTGTACCTGTGCTTCAATGGGATAGGTGAGGGAAAGAAACTCGCTCGGTCGGCATAACGTCTACGTCAGCGTAAAGAACGTTATCTGCGGATTGTGTTGCTGTGAAGGTCGTAGGATTTCGAGGTTAAATGCGACTTTTCTAAATGTATAGAATGACTGGTGGTTGGGAGCGCTCCACGAAGCGACTAATTTGATTGTTTAAATATTCCCTTGAAGTAAAAGATAGTATGAATTCATTTTGTAAATCTCATGTGCAAAGGTACTTTTCAGTATTCAGTTTCCGAATTAATTTTTCCACTCATTAGTAGTAGGTGTAGAGATGCAATTGTTGAAACGCCTCCACTAACATGATGTGGTTAACCTGCAACTTTATAACTAGGATTAACGCTCTAATTTTTAGGTAGCGAAAGATTACTTCAGTAGTCAATACCTCCGTTACCTTTTCTGTGAATTTTAATGGAAAGTGAACAAAGCCAGTTTTACTATCGCAGGGGGTAGACAAGCGTGGAGGCATTCCTGTGGACTAATTTTATGCGTACCTATTCATCTGCTTACTCGGCGCCTCTGAATGACACTTTTACCGAAACATAATCCTGGAACACAGGGAACACATCCCCCACGCGCGCGATATTAGAATAAGAGAAAGGGGTAACGTCAAAAAGGATTCGACCGCGGTGAGTAATGAGAAAAAATGAGGGTGTGAATCACTTAGGTGACAAAGGAGTGTCGAAAAACCTCTTTGAATTACGAGAATAGCTCGGAAAAGGTTGGTCCTTCCAATGTTCAGCATTTTGGATTTCTATGTATCTGCATAAAATTATTTTCCTGATTAACCTTAATATGCTCCTCTGGAAATGCGATCACGTGGTCATAAATCCATGCCTCAAAAGTAGGATGTAATGATAATAGTACAATTTCTGGCTCACTATCATCGGTAGTGCTGGGGATGCGCTGAGAAAAGTTGGCCTTAATCCAAAATTTGCAATAATTAAAAAAATGCATTATTGATTTTCCTTATCCTTGCTGAAATGGAGGCATAGCACAGAAATGTAATCGATGCACTCCTTGAAATAAAGGGTTGGATTCGCAAAAAAATACTTGCTTGGGAGTCCGACAAGAAAAAAGCATGGGAGATGAAAGGAGACGCCCCCAAGAGAAGACACGGACAAGATAAGAGGAAGGCAGATAATGGTAGGCATCCCGTATTTCGACAAAGATGTGCACTAATTGAAGAGTTGCAAAAGAGTGCAAACGAAAACGAGAAATCTTTTTGTTTCGCAGTGCATAACTGCAACGGCTCCTGGGGGGAAGAAGGATTTGTGGGGAAAAGACCGGGGGTAAAAGAATGTAAGGAGAGAGAAGAGAGTTGGAAGGGCAGTGAAAGAGGATTTTTTGGGTCTTTGAAAAAGTCGGAGGAAATGCGATGGGGAAGTGAGGGGCGTTCTTTTGAGGTCGGAAGCGAGGAGGGAGGCGAGGCTCGTGTTTGCGTCGGAGGCAGGCCGTGGTTCTGCCGCAAAATTTTCGCACATGGTGGCTCAGCGGTGTGCAGTATTGCGAATTAATCCACTGTTTCGATCATGCACCATCGACTCGCCATCTGATGCTGCTCGACAACACTGTTCGAGCTGTGAATTTTCGATTGCGAAATAAATTTTAAATCTTTCATTATACATCCTCAGTCGAGATCCAGGTGGGATATCTCAGAATTGAATGAATGTAATTTTGATTACGTGACGTTTCCGTCGTTTTCATAATTAGTTTCTGAGAAAGCTGCGATTGAAATGGATGTAAATACTGTTTTTTTTCAAAGAATTATTCCTGTTTCGAAACACCTTGGAACATGTAGAATTAAAATCTCATTGGGATTCCGTTTATGTAAAAATTAAAAAAACGAATACGATTGGAATAGCTTTCGGGAAGATTTTATCTTGGTCATTGCTATACTCCGTCCCTTGCCAGCATACTAATATTTAATGTATCCTTTCTCGTCAGGCCAGTTAAGTGACCTTTAATTCTACGGTTTCGTTAGTAGCTAGGTAAAACTCGTACCCTATGGTAATTTCTCTATGTTCATTATCATAAGAGGAGTAAAATGTATTTGTATTTTCATTTATTGATTACCTTGCAGTAAACTACTAGTGTATGAAAAATACTTTACTTGATTTTGCCATTGCCATTTAGTTTTTTCTCTTTTGCTGAGGAGTTACTGGTTTCACAACCATTGGAATTTTTCTGAGTATGGAAACACATCAAAATGCGAATCCTAAGGATGGGATGCGAATCCTTTTGGAAGTTGTTGACTGCGCCGTTGAACATGGATTTAACGAGGAATATGTGAAATATGTGTCTTACATGTATTGCCTCGGAGGTGACGACCGATGGTGGGGGCGGGAATGCTTGTACCAAAAACGCCATCCAATCGTACGTCCATGTAATCAAAGTGATATGTGCACCTAGCAGGCGTTCGATTTTCGGCGAGAAACACGGTGTCGCACGTTTTCTGTGTCTAAGTCGTGCATTCTGCGATGTTCATTTCAACTGGAGATGCGCTGCAATTTTCAGATTCGAGCGGTGCGCTGTCTCCTAATACAGCGGCGTCATCAAGGAGATCTGTCTCCTCCCTCTTTCCCGTCCCTGCTTCCCCTCCTCTCTTTTGGTCCTCTTTCTTCTGCGCCGAACTGGCGAAGTGCAGAAGCGCTTATACGAGGGCACGCGAGTACGTTGCAGCGGGCGGGCTTGCCGCTGAGTTCCTCAAACGAGATGCAAGCTGTTGGGGAAGGGTGGAGAATGGGGGAAGAGAAGGACGGCGGGGGAAAATGAGTGGGGCAGACGAGTATTTTTTTTCGATTTTTCGTCATCCAAAGCAACCCTTCCCCCCTCCCCAATGCGGGGGATTTGAGAGGGAGGGAAAGGGGTTTTGAGTTACGCCGGCGTGCATTACTCTCTCCCCTCACCGACACTCGCAGAAAGAAAGGACGGAACCCTCAAGACGTGGACGTCTTAGCTGGCCGCCACGAAGCTGCGGTGCCCGCGGTAGTGGGCGTCTCGAAAAGTCTTGAGATATTTGGAAAAAAATCACCTCCTTCATTCATTTTCCTTTATGTTTGGCGTACATGCGTAGAAGAAGATCACAAGCGAGTGAGGTGCCGGGGGCAAAAAGTTTTTCTTTCATGCCGCAGCTGAAGTGGTATAGGATGGATTGGTCTGGCAAAAGCTGCAGAGGTCCAATGAAAGTTGAAAGGATCCTCACGCCAAGCACCGAGAAAACTCGCTCGAGAAATGAATCCTTCTGAGCCTTGCCCAGGGATCGTCGTCGAATGTGCGGATGGCCGTCAGCAGATAAATATCACACTTTTATGATCAAATTTGGTAACTTCCTATAGGTTTTAATTCGAAATTTCTGGAATTCTAGTCTTTTAATCACCGTATCTTGCGTCATTTCACGGAGTGTGCTATTTTCTTTTTCTTCTGCCTAAGAGGTGTCAAAGGTAAGAGATGGCAAATCTAAGGACGAGTCCAGGTTTCTCTTTAGGCCTTGAGCTAATACTTGTTTATGACATGTTCCCACACTTTTTCTAAGGTGTATTAAAATAACACCTTATCTCTTGATTCGTGACTCATATCTTCATCCCTTTCATTAAGGGACACAAAGACAGCGCGAAATAATAATTTCGATCGTGTTGCTTCCCTTTGGAAGTCATGACTTTCTGTCTTTTCGATATTTACTTCCCAACGTCGTGTTTGTTTTTCTCCATGCATGGTGTATTCTCTCGAATATACTAATTATAACATAGATTACTTTCAGTCCAGATATTATTGGCTATATTTGGGAGTAATCTTAGTTTGACCCATAACTTTTCTATTATTTTTTTACTTTATTTAACGGTTTTTCAGCGTGCGTTTATCTGTATACGTCTATATGCCGTGGCAACATCAACTGTCTTTTTTCTCTTATTCTTTTTCCTGTTACCCATATATTTATCCCCCTGTACCCCAAGGTACCTTTGGCGTTCCGTATCGTCGGCTTGCTGTGGATCTATGCTGTATTCACCAGAGTCAGTCTTCTGCGGTTATGCAGTGGCGTTTAATGGTTGTTCCCGAGCTTTCCTCCAACTGGGCCATGCTATCGAACCTCTCATTTCATTTCCGCTGGGGCCTTTCATCCAGCATTGCATTTCCCGGTGGAGACATTACTATGGAGTGATTCTTGTCGTCCCTTTAGCGTGTGAGAGGACTTTGCCTCATCAAACTGATGGAGGAGTGACGTACTATTGCCCATAGTAGTCATTATTCTAATCGGTATTCCATTTTATGTTTAACCTGGCTTTAACTTGCCTTAGATTATTTGGATTGCTTTTCCCTATGAAATTTTTCAACATACCGTTTTCGGTAAGTTGACTCTCGCTTCCTATCCTTGGCGATGGGTGGGAATAACTTTCGCGTGCGTGGTGCGCGTTCCTATGAGCCGGCCAAGTATGATTTTTCAACGTTGATCTCGTAGTCAGTCGGTATGCAGATCAATAGTAAAGCGATAGATTAATTTCGGTTCGAGAGTAGTATGTAGCTGGTTATGGGAGAGAAATAACGGAAGGCGCTAATTCTTTTTTATGGGAAATGTTCTAAATTAACCGGGAAAGTTACGTAGGTAGCGGAGGAAGAAAGACAGGTATGCAAAAGATTTACTAAATGGTCTTGTCATCTTATAATGCTTTTTTTTACTCGTTATGACCATTAAAACATTGGTGTCTTATCTCTCAAATAAAGGCTGGGAATACAATGAATAATCTCCTCTTTTCTTATTCCTGCTGAAATTTATTGTTGTGCGACTACGTACCTTCACATATTTCCCAACGAATCTTAGTATTAAACGAGTATTAAAAAGGAGAGACAAATTAAAAGAATTTTAGATTAATAATCCTTGAATCGTAAAAGCCTTTTGATTCTATTTTATTAACTTTCCCGTGAAATATCGTTAGACATGTCCACGCTGCTAATTAAAAATCCCAGATGGCGAGAGCGTCGTCTCCCAGACTCCCACAATGCGTTCCCATGTTTCTAAGAGTGTACTCTATTCACGAAATACACGGAGGGACTTCTCCGAGTAAACAGTGCGTAATGGAGTTAAAGCAGTTGAAGAGTAAGGGGAAGGGTTAATTCCACCCCTTCAGTTGCTCGAGGCCAGGATGGGAAGAAGATGGATGAGAACGGAAGAAGACGGGGTGTGTAAGAGATTGAGGATGGGAAATGGTCCTTGCCGTCACTTGGCTCCTTCCTCGAATGCACCCCACAATAGAGCGTTTCCCGTGGCGGCGGAGGGGGAGAAAATAAAAGTGGAGGGTCTAAAGACGTCGTCGCCTTATCTACTTTTACCATTCTCTCTTATTCACTGTCGCCGACCAAGAAAAAGGCGTCTTCATCCCCAAGTTTTCCGTAGTCGTATAGAGATGGGCAATGTTTGATAGCGAGCGTAGGCATTTAATTGTTTAAAAGAGTGGTTATCGTGGTCATTCTGTCCTTATTTTAGGATGTGTTAAATTTAATACATCTACGGATTACCATTCTAGCCTCCTCTGGGGTGTGTGGCAGGTGTATTTTGTAGCTTGAATGAGATTTAAAGTGATCTGTATTATTCTCCATGTTTACAAATAAAATGCGAGCGTTTCCAAAGACGTGATTGAGGGTAGGATGTTGGATAAGCGGGGTAGAGGAAGGAGAGGAACGTGTGGTTTGGATACAATGATGCGAAGTAGGAGGTATGAGGTGATGAAGAGAGCCTTCGTGTGAAATATAAGGGTCGTGGGATGAATGTCCATTTAGATCTACCTTCACTGGTAGAACATCAATAATAAATATTTTTTTACAACCGCCGTCGCCTGTTTCTTCTTTAGCCTTTAACCCCATTGATTCGTCGATCACCCACCATTTCTAAGCTGAGTCCTTACTACCTTAACCACCACAGGTTCGTCATTTTTATCCTTTCTTTTTATCGTATATTTCCAAAATGCTCGCGTCTTACCCTGTCAATTTCAATCTTCGTCCATAACTTCTTGGCTCTGAGAAAGAACAGTTCAGTTATAGTTCAGACTTTTTTTGTTAGTTCTTTTCATCCTACCAAAGGTCTCTTATCTGATGTAGTTGATGGAAGCGGCCGGTACATTGAGGAACTCCATTGCCAATAGGTGAAAAAAGACTGCGTTTCCATTGCAAAGTCTTTTTTTCACCTATTAGTCCCTTATCAGCAATAATTTCTACAATCTTTCCCGTTCCTTTGTCTTGGGATTATTCCACCGAGGGAGAACGCATCCAGAAAGGAAACGAAATTATTGGAAATCGACAACTCGAGTCCTGTAGAGGGCAACTCGACAAACCCCAAATTTGAATGCGACTGTTATTTTGTCAGCGAGTTATTTTTTTCGGGTTCTTTGTTGACGCGCTTTATGGTCTTCGCCTGCTGATAAATTTGGGCAGTTTTTTTAATGAGTGGTTCTTACCTTTTTTACAAGTAGTTCGCTCTATTCCTGTACACCTCGGTAAATCCAAGTGCATAAATGTGGGGTCGATTCGTAGGGAAGTTTTATCAAGGGAGGAGCAGGGAACTGGGGGAGAATGTCGTTGGCTCTTGTAATCTCGGGGACCAGCGCGCTGGAGTCACGTCCAAGTCTTCACTGAGGCTCCCTGGTCCTCTCGTCTTTCTCTGTCGCAATCGGAAGCATGAACGGATGAGATAAGGACGCGCACGAGCAAGGAAGGGAATCCCGTGTTGAGAAGTTTGTCGCTGGAATAGAATTCTGACGTTTCTCCTACCTAGGTGAGGCGATCTAAAGGAGTGCTCGCGCAGTCAGGGTGGCGGTGGTGAATCCAATGACGTATTCGAAGGACGTATCGAGTGCCATTGAAACATCGCAGTATCGAAAACACGGTGAAATGGAAGACGTCGAGGTATTCGGTCTGGGTTTATTATTCTCTTCCGAGCCAGTGTCAGTTAGATGCACGGCGCAGTGGTGACGCTAATGATGTTAGCTGGGGATCGAAGTGTTCGCTTATTTTTTTTTTCGATTTTAAATGCGTTTCATTTTCAGATGCGGTTTTCGTTAATGTGATTGACATGTAGTTTGGTTGTGTTTCTTCCAAATTGAATGATAAGTCAAACAACCTAGCTGCGGAAAGTTATGTACTCCATGCCATCTCCATTCTCTATGACTAAATTTGAAGAAATATTACACTCAAATTAAAAATAACTTAAAGTCGGTAATAATATAATTATGGACTTAATGATATAATTGTTTTATTAGGTCTAACCCCAACATGGGCATTGCGATGGTACACCACTATTGTGTACTGGTGTACCACTATTTCCACTTACCATATTTATTGTTCCTACCATCTCGAGCATAGGAAGAAAATGTTGTTTAAAACAATACGAGCAAATCGTTCTTGTGAATGCTTTTTAATGTTTTCTATTTTGTTTCCTAAACTCTTATCAGTCTTTAAATTAATCGTAATTCATAATTTCTCATTTCTTAGGGATATCTTGTGTATGTTGCAAGTGGGAATATACTAATGCTCTTATATTCTGCATTCTCCTCGTTTAGAGAGTTTTTGTGACTTAAAGAGTAATATAACTTAGTGTAGGTTCCTTTTATTCTTCCCTTCCCTGATGATTTAACAGAAATAACATTTCGTAAAATTGTACAGGTCTCTCTGCCTAAAGTTGCAAAGAGAATAGATGGAATGAATGATTTTTTTAGTATGGATTAGCTTTGATTATGCAGCACGTAATTATATCTTATATGTTAAGGTAAGACTTTTCATTTATTCAAGGTAGCTCAAAGATTGGTGTACTTCGCTCCGTTCGATGTTTCCTGGTACTTTGGTACATTCGTTGGATGCCGTGAAGTATTGGGGATGGTGCACTGTTCGGGATGGTAAATTCGACTCGAGTGCGTGCCCCGCGCCAGATACAAGATTACCCCCTCCCCTTTTTTGAGCTCACCTCGTCGCGAGCTATCCAGAATCCCGGGCGTATCCGCACGGCGCTCTCATTAAAATTCACTCGGCCACGGGAATGAAAAAAGCCAAACATGTAGGGGGGACGCATGGGAGATGAAATGATGATGATAATGACGAAACGGATAGCGGTTGAGGCGGCGGCAACTCATCGTCGTCTCACTCTTCGCCGCTCTTTTATTTTTTTCCATTTCGCGTCTTCCTTTCTTCCCTCCCATCTCGTCGACTCTTCGCCGTGTCCGAAGAGTTCCGATGGGAGGGTAGAGGGGGCTAAAAGGAGCTATCTTATAAGGAGGGAGGGTGGGTTTGGACTCGGGCGATTCCGAAGAGGGTGGTCGCAAGCGAGTGGGGCTCTTCATACGGTGGCGTGGCCGCGCGACGCGACTGAAGGCGGGGTCTCGGTTCCGACAAGGGGGTTGACGGGAAGCCGAGGAGGGAGGGTTGGAGCGGTGGGTGCGGGAACCAGGGAAATCCTATGCGTTGAGTGTTGGCCAAAATAGAAACAGTTGACGATGACGAAGTATGCGCGAATCTGCTTAGCACCATCACGAAACCAAGCAGCATAAATTTAATTAGTGCTGCTAGCTACTGGAGTTGTTGCAACCGCCCCATTTACATATCTTAGTTTCCGTTTCGTGAGATAAATTGGCCATAATAATGGTGAATAAGAACAATCAAAATTGTTTAGTTGCCTTAGGTTAACTCTGTGTGTGGACATGAATGAGAAAAGCCTCTTTCGAGGTATATTGTAGAGAGAAAAAGATACCCGAGATCTGCTTGAGTGCTTTAATCGGAGAGGTTAAGAGAAATCAAGATGGTTAATTAATTACACCGTTATCTAATTGTGTATTATGACCTTACCTTCAGTGATCAGTCGCAATGGGGGGAATAGTTTTTTTAATTGATTTTTTATTGATAGATTGTCGTACAGATAGATTCAAAATGGCATTTTTCCCCCGTACTATAAGAAAACAGAATAGGCAGCATAGGAAAGGGATAGGAAGGGGAAATATTCTAGAGAATTATGTAGTGCATGGTGCATGTCTTACCCCTTAAATACTGTAGACACTAACAATCAAGTTGCATGAGACAATATAGTTGCTAGTTTGCATGTTAGTAGTGCATGCCTGGTGATCTTCACCCCCTGCCACACACCCTCGCATTGGCTTGCAGGTTATCGTATAGATGTAGATGTAGATGTTTATTTAATTATTCCAGTTCAGTAATGTTATTTTTCTTATTATATCGGAGGTGACTTTTGCTGATGAAGCATAATGGTGGTCATTCTCGTACGAAATCCATTTTGTAGTAATGTAGTACAGTAGGTCACGGCATGAATGCAAAGACAATCTTAATTACAGATTCTGATCAAATTTGCAAATCTTTTCTTGCGCGAGCCACATTTATTCCCCATCTTAATTTTTTCCTACAGTAATTTTAGATATCTATTGAATTTACTCTGCCTGGGTTTATTTACTTCGTCGAATGATTATAGGTTGAACTGATGGAGGGAACTGGAAATTTGAAGATAGTGTGAGTGAGATTTATTGGTCTTAATCTAAAGCCATTCCTATTCTTTTAGTACTCATCTCATTGAACAGTCATTGTACATGCCCCCTTCTTTCCCTGGACGCCTATTCCCTTCTCTTGTCTCATCCTTCATTCATCCCTTGCCTGCATAAATCGGCGTTGACTGTTAAGAGATAGAGACCACTCTCCTCAACATCCCTGATATCTCGTCTTGCATTCCTCTGCTTTAATATTCTCTCCTCTTATGGTATTGTCTCCCCTGCTTGTCGCTGCCGCTCCTTTGCGATGGGGGACCGTTGACTCCATTCATCGCAACAATGCATGTAAAGGGGCTAATACCCTTGTTGGTTGACGGCTGATTTTGTTTGAAACATTCTCTTAGACGTCGTATCTTCTAATGAGGTGACTCCTGATGCCCATATAAACGGCGTGAGAAACTTTTGATGGATATATTTGTGAGTAGTTTTCCCAGTGCAATCAGTAATTTTTGATCAACTAGCAGTTTAATCTACACTACTTGGAGGAGACGATGACATCATTCAGAAATGACCTAATTAACTGCACTTTTCAAAGTTCTGGGATAAAAAAATAATATTTTTAGGCGCTCCAGCTGCTCATCCCGAATACTATATAGAATTTATCTCGCTGCTGTATTGACAACGCTGCTGTTATCTTCATGTATTGTTAGATCTCATGCATCTCAATTTGACTATTCATCTCTCAATGATGCCATTCTTTCAATTTTTTTGTCATTAGCGTCGCTTATTTAAAATATCAAAGCCTTTTTTCAATAATGTAATGTTTTTTTTTTTAATTCCTTCTTACTGTTTGGCACAATTTCTTGTGCCGCCCTCTAAGTTAGATCTTTCCCTTTTTGCGCTCTATGCGCATCACATCGCTCGCTTCCGACAAATGTGGCTTCCCGATTGTTTCTTTTTGGCGGTTGTTGGTGCAATCTTTCGATTAAAGTGCATGCATGCGCAGGCTGAAAACGAACGTGTCAGTGTACGCGGTGCCTTTTGATCTTCTGGCCGAGTCAGATAAGCTATCCGGGTCGCCAAAGTTAACGCTGGTCGTAGATAGCGTTTCAAACAACATTCTTGAAATGTAATGGGAGTCGTTGGATTTCAGAATATGGTGATTTAGAAATTGAGGAAGGGTTATATCATATTTTTATGGTTAAAGCATATTTTATTGTCCAGCGCGTAATTGTATACTGTATGCTTCTAATGAATGTGACTTTGATATTATTTTTGGATACATTTTTAAAGTTGTTATAAATTATTGTATCGTACATTATTGCAAATTAAAATTTTTCCTAACTTTTGTTTTGTGCCCTATTTCCTACGCAGAAAAATCCAAACAAAGTTACCTACTTTTGGGTACGTAAATAATAGTGGAATGGAAACAGTCGGAACCTGATGGCTACGATTTATTTTTATTGGTTGCCTTTGTGAAATGTGGTCGCTAGATGCCTACTTATTTGGCTCATCATTTGGTTTTAATATAAAGTGAGCCACAAGCTGCTAGACTGATTGTATAAAGAGCATCGAGCACCCTTGGCCAGTCAATGTCAACTAAGAAAGGAGAGGAACAGTACTTTGAAGCTCTTTTGTGTGTGATAGATTGCAACGAAATAGCTTTGCATTTATGGGACTTCTTCATCAAGGCTAGAAGATTGATATTCGTTGATCATATCTTTGTCTTCTACTAATGCCAAGGAATTCTTGGTAGGCGGGATTTGAAATACAATGTAGATTTGCACGGAGCTTGCCGTTGTATTTGCCATATTACCAGCCGAAAGGACCCTGGTACTCTCTTGCAATGCTTCATGACTCATGGAAAGACGTATTGGCTCGCCCGCCGGGCTGTTGAGCCCTAGGGAGGTCGAGTGGTTCTTACTTTTCCAAGATGTCTAGGCTGTAATCTCCTTTTTGTCGATGGCACTTAGTATATCTCATTAGCTTTTTGATCGCTTGAAATGTGGGTCGTGATTTTTTTTGCTGCTGTGAGAATATAATCATTTTTGGTATCTTTATATACTCATCATTATAGATTCTCCCCAGGTGACTCGAATCAGGGTCAATCAAATGCTCTGCAGGTGACCCACTCATTATTCAGAGGTATTGTCGGAATTCTAGCAATCCCGACCGGCAGCCGTCTATACGTGAGTTTGCTGTGATAGGCGCTCTCGTATGAACATACCGTCGGTTGAATCTGATCTTATTGCCCAAGAAGGGAAAATGGGCAGAATATTACTGGTCTAATAATTTAAATCAATGCAGTGGCCAATTTCTATAATATTCCAGGTTATATCTCTTGTGGATTCCGCGTGACTTTTCTTGAAATGTCTATGTTCACTATGTCCTCTCATTTTTCCACTAAAGATACACGTGGTCTACTCATGCATTCCAAACGAATGTGTCGTTGAAGTTGGTGCTCCTTTTTATGGCCCACTATCTCTCTCTCGCTCACTTTCACGCCGTTTCTTTTCTTTCTGTATGCATGCGTTCTCTTCGTTCCAATCGAGCGTTCGTATGAACAGAGGTAGTGGGAGAGAACCGTGAACAATAGTAAGTTGAGAGAGGTTTAAGTCAAATAGAGGAAAGTATATGTGTTCGTGTGGAAGGGATATCCAAGTATCAAACCCAAGCTCTTCTTACGTGATGCCTGTGCATTTTCTGTCCTGAACTCCAGCATTTTCTCCAGCCAATCACGTGAGCAAGTAAATAGACTATTCTTCTGTGATGATACTCGGAGCTTCGACTATTCGTGGAAATCCAAGCATTTAATTAGTCTATTTCTCTTGAAGGCTGAGAAATTAATGAACATAAAGTAAGGATGATGGGGCTGAAGAAACTCTGATGGGAAACTCATATCGCGATGAAAATTAAAGAAATGAAGAAGTAGAAAGTACTGGTGGCTTGAGTTTGCTTCTCTCCTCGAGGAAGCTGTTTGGTTCCCACACATTACGAAAAGACTTAACGAGATGATACAGATAAAACCTTGTTTAGTCCTAAGAGATTTCCTACCATGACGCGGGACGTCATAAGCGGTAATGATAGCTGCCAAAGGCTGATGTCTTATGCTAGCGTCAGTGGCTTAACAATGAAGTCGCTCGATATGAAAAAATCGTTGCATTCTACGTACCTGACACAGCATTTTTGTCTTCTTTACTCATTCAGTTTTTGGGCGCAACAGTCAGTCGCTCAGTAGCATAGGAACGAGTAGATGGCAATCTGTTATCAAAGAATAATATGGTCAGAACAAAATAGCCGTATGAAGAATTGCTTTCTCAGAAGCTTTTGTTAAGTAAGTATTAGTAAAATAACAATTATTTTATCAAAAACAATCGGTATAATATCGTCATGGATATATAAGTTTAAATCATGTTATTATTTGTGTTTTGTATGATAGTGGTTTGATGACGATGCGGACAAGTAGTTATAATATCAAGAGGCTAACCTTTAAGTTTATTATATTTGGGTGCAGATTTAGCTCTTTTCTTCAGATGGATATTGTAGAGGAGTGGTTAGGCTTGGATTTTGTTCTGTGAAGTCGTTTGCCCCTCTACCTATCTTGCTGCTTCCATTTTATATCTTTCGTGCGCATTCCCTTCCTCACCATCTTCCACCCTTACATCCGAGCGCTTCACCCCTTTCTCCATCGTCAACTACCCTGCACCCCGCCATTATCTCTTTCACCGCGCTCGCTCCCCGCCCCTCTTTTATTGCTGCTCGTTCACCTCGACTCTGAGCCTCCGTCGTATAATACGTTAATGCTCCGTGGCGTTTTATTGTGTATTTTTTTTTATATATCGATATGCGTTTTCCGTTTTTATTGTTTAACGCCGATAATTACGCGAATCCCTTATGAGGAGGCGCCGATGAAAAGGTTAATACACTCGTAACCACTTGGAAATCAATTTTATTCGCGCTCGTGAATAGTTTTCTGTTAGGCTCCCCTATACTTTGTCCCACTAGGATTGTTCGCTCGGTAACATTTAAGGTTATCAATAAAACCTAAGTTAGGGAGGTTGGATATCGTACATGGATGTCTGTCGGGACGCGTTCGTTTAATGCTTTCTCTGAGCACTAGACATTATGAGGTTGCGCTTTGGTCGTGAATGGGAATAGCTACGTTTCCATTCCCCTTGGTGATGTTTGATGCTCCTTTGATCACAGTTGTGATGCTGAATCCAAAGATTTTCTGCAGGTTACGACGGATAGGTTGTGTTCAGCCTGGATTAAGTTTCCCACCAAGCTGACCATTCGATCGAAGCTTTACGCATGCCTAAAGAAATACGTGCGTCGAGGCCAAGCGCACATGACCCGAAAGGATTAAGTTTCCTGGAAAATTTCATCATAGGAAGCGCAATGTCCCAACCTCTTCCCCTATGAGATTGGAAAATTGAGACAGCTAAATATGGTCCAGCTCTTAACCCGAGTGATATCATATGTTTTGTTTCCTCAATCTTATTATCATTGGATTTTATGCGGGAATTACTTGTGCTATCTTGGGGCTGAAAGTAAATTAAGTGTAATGTAATTCAATGATATAGTCATTTCGTTGAATTTTTCGGTTTCATATTGTTATGTTCAAATTTCGCGCTGCTATTTTTATTCCTTTTTAATTTTGTTTGCTTTTTTAATGCGTCTTTCAACATTGAATTTGTCCAAATTGTGCGCATTTGTTTAATGGTACGATTTAGTTCTGATGGCTTAGCTTTTAGGTAGCCCCAAGTGTACAAAGTCATTTGTGAGATTATTACTCACTATTACACAGCTTTTCCCAGCAGTTGGCTATGAAACTATCGCTAGAAAATCGAGTAAATGATTTAGTTTGCTGCATCGACTAAATGATTTGCTGCATAAACCTCTTTTATAATTTCGCATGTAATTCTGTACACTTCTTCAGTTCCGTCTTTGGGATCAAAATCTATGGAAAATTTTTACGTTTTCCGTTACGTTCTGTAAATCGACCCCAGTTTCAAGCAGAAGTAATGAACCTTGCCCGTTTTTTGTAGCACATAATCTGGCCACATCACATGACCAGTGTCTTTTCGAGAAGACCACATCTGTCGCCCACGCGTTTTCAGGAGTCAGCTGCACTCCTCCTCCCCGGACACCCCCTCTTCCCTCCGTCTCATATCACCCACCCCCGCGCGTCGGGATCTGAGAATCGTCGTCCTTATTCCCGTTTGGGGCCTCAATGAATGATCCGAGGCGCCGTATCTCCCTTCCCCGGAAGTCTTA
Organism: Platycnemis pennipes; assembly: GCA_933228895.1. Classification (NCBI taxonomy): domain Eukaryota; kingdom Metazoa; phylum Arthropoda; class Insecta; order Odonata; family Platycnemididae; genus Platycnemis; species Platycnemis pennipes. The sequence goes on from OW121854.1 coordinate 61,480,191, forward strand.
GCTCATCGAATCCGAATTCAAGACGATCCCATCCTATCTAGCCCGTGGCTGAAGTACGAATAGAGCTCCTTGTTTTCACCCTCCTTCGCCTCCTGTCTTCTAAATTACCTCTCTCTTCCCTCTATTTTGGAGCAATCTCCGTCTCCTGCCATGTATCTACCATCTGCCTACAACCCCATGCAGCCTACTTACAAACTTGCGAATCAGTAGAGTATTTAATTTTTTTTTTCACTTTTGCTGATTCGAGGGCTTACGTTTTCGATGGAGAATGTCTTTCGGCCCCCTCTCTGTAGTGGGGAACCGCAACAGCCACCTAGATTCGGGATTTCAAAGTGAGTATTTATATACTTAACTCCCTGAATACTTTGAGGATGCACCATTAGGTACTGGGGTTAGATATCTCAGTCCCCTTCTATCCCATCCCTTGGATATTTTATCAGATGCGAAAGTCGCACAACGTAGTTAAAACTCAGATTTCAAGCTCTCCTTAACTAGAGTATTATGCAGTTTTTTCCTGCTTCCCACGAAAATAAGGCTTCTATGGTGATTTTGGCTTCAAAACATAAATAAATGTTACACTTCCGGTCCATACCGGCCCGAAAAAAGTACCGCTCTTCCTGTGAACTATTTTGAACTTAGCCAGTGGACGTTATTTACAGAGGTGATTGCTTTTAAATGTATTTGAAATCTATAACATCTTTTTCCATAGTTTGATGTCTTCTAATATTATCCAAACCTACATTACACCGTGAAATATGTTTTGAGGGACTATAATTTTTGTTAATTTTAGCGAAATGAAATGAAAATGGAGCTTCACGAAATTATTTCATTGAATATTATACTCAGCATAATTTTTGCTTTCCTTGAAATGTCATCTTTGTTCCACCAATGCTTTGCGTGCTTGTGGTACAGAAATGGCTCATCACTTTCGAATACAAGCAGGTTGTATTCACTTTATTACGGTGCTTTCAATAATTCGGCATTCATGTTTATACTCCTTGGTGAAGCTTACCGTCATTCGTCTCTGGAATAATTCTGTTTTACCCCTTACTAAATCTCGACCATGCATTCGCAAAAGATATAACTTTTTTATGCTCAGCAGTTGGTGTTCATTGCTTATTTATCTTGACCTCGTGGGAACTTTGTCAGCTGAATAACCTGTCCGTGCGTTTTTTGTTAGGATTTGCTCAATGCAACTCAGCAGTACTCTCCTTAACATTTCGGTAGCGGTCGACTTGGGACTTTAAGAAATTTTAATTGCTTCTTCTGAGGGGAAACTATTCATTGGCATGTGGGCGTGTAGAACGATGGGGTCCCATCTTACAAATCCTTAATTTTGTTATATCGGCGTCACTTGGCGTTGATTCATCCCCAGTGAGGTGGCTTATGTACATATTTTGTCTTTTTGAAACAGGATTATCATGTTTTGAAAGCCGTTATGCCATGCGTCGTTTTCAATCCTCCAGACCTCGCCGCGTTCAACCTTCCTCCCTTTCTTGGCCTTCCCTTTCCTCTCTTCCCAGTTTCTCCCGCGTCTCCCCCGCCTCTTCCCAACCCTACTCCCCCATGCCATAAGCATTTTAAAGGCGTCGTATAAAAACTCTTCGTCAGATTTATGGCTCTTTTCCCATTCTTGCCTTATATTTTTGTTCCAAGATGCGCCTAGCCACGGTGTCTTTATTACTTTGTAAATACCTCCTTGTGTGTGTTGTATATGTTGGGAATCGGTCGTCAAAAAGCGTCGGACATCGGATTTCGGGAGGGAATCGCCTTCGTTGCCTTCCCCCTCCCGCTTCTCCCACTCGGCCCCTCCGTCCCCCACCCCCTGCCAACCACACAGGATTTTTATCGTTCCCGTGATTTATTCCCGTCGCAACCGCGTCTCGAAGCAGGGGTGATTACTCGGTGCGGGTTATACCGTGCGAAGCGCCGGGCCCACCACGGCGTATGCGTGGGCTGCCTCCGTGTGGAAAAAGTGGACGCGAAAATGATGTTAAACTTTTTTTTCCGCTCGTATTACGATCTTTTGGGAGTCGTTGTAGAAGGCTTGAAGGAGTTCTCGACCCGCCATATTTGTCGCGGTCCCGGGAGCGAACGCTCGGGAGGGTAGATTATTAATTTTCCTCTCGATCACCTCGTCCTTCCGTGGGTCTCATATGGGACATGCTAAATGCTATTACCTTCGCCAGGGTGGTCCAACGGTGCCGTTTCCTGGTGTTGCTTACTTCTTCCCCTCGTTGTTCCTCTTTGCTGTTGCAACCTCTGCCGTTCTAGAGAATTATAGCCCATTAATTTCTCTTGGTAATATTAAAGACCCTGTTGTGTAAAAGATTGTCATTTTTGAAGGGTGCGCATTGTGTTTCTATCCTACCAAGAGACGTAACGGCTTTTCAGCATTCCACCTTGGGTGGTGAGTAGCTTGCGTATGGGTGAGGTCGATTTTAATGATTTAAAGTGAAGGGTAATTGTCTTTAAGATGATTCTTTCTTTAATTGTGAGTTGGATTCTTAGTACTTAAATGATTTCAACCAGTGCTTTATTGGAACATTTGCAGGTTTTAGCGTATCACTTCGCCCGCAGGTTAATCAAGCTCGTGTCTAGTGAACCTTTTTTTTATACATTTGCTAAATTTTGATTTAATGTACTCGTGTCCAAGTTTCAAAGGCACACTCAATGTTATACGTATGCTATGATTTATTTTGACCATAGGAATGAATGAATTGAATGTGTAAGGACCGAAAACTTACCCAGTATTATTAGTTTCTATAGGCGTCTTCATGTTTTTTTGTCTTCGTTGCCGTGACCATGACAGTTGGATACTTATGACTAGGTAACAACAGTAATCCATACTGTAATTAAATCTTATTTCTGGGTTATAAATGTTGGACTTTCTTTGTGAATATTCAAACAAAAATTTTCTTCAAAATTTGGGTTCCAAGGCGCAAGATGCCTTACAAGTACCACCATAAAAGCAAGGGGCTTCGATGGTGCCATGAGGTACGTGCTGGAAGTGTATTGCATGCCATCAATATGAGCGCCTTAATGCCATAAAATGTTTGTGAACCGCTCGCCCTATGCACGTGGATATTTCTCTTCACGTTTTATGACGTCCGGGGCATCAGCCTTCCCTACCCTGCCTTCCCCCGTTTCCTTGGATTTCCCACTCATTTCCTGGCCCTCAACCCATGTCCTCCTTTCCCTCCTCGTGTCACTCGGATTATTAATTCAGAAGTCCTGCTGTAACCCTCCCCGCTCACCGTATCCTACTCTGCGCTTCCAAACCATCCATCCGCAGCCGTCGTCACCAACTGCGAGATTTATTCACCTTTAAATTAATTTACACAACCAGTTTCTGTTCTATCTGCGGCAGCAGCACGTCCTCTAACTTCCCCTCAACCACTGTTCAGTCAACAGCCTCCCATCTCTCCCTCAACACCCAGACCTTCACTACCGATCCCTCTCTCCGTGTTCCCTTCCATTTCTGCCCCTCTTCCTCTTCTGCGGCTTTGATTTCTCCAAGTCCCGCGTAAACCCTTTCATATCCCACTTGAAACCGTTTTTGTGAAACTTTGAATTGATATTATCATGGGTGTTCTAACTATTATAGCTTTTGATGGATACGTAAGTATTTTACATGCTCCTTGCAATCGCAGTTTCTAATATATTTGAGGTTTTCTTTTTCACCTGAGAATTATTTATTCATATCTTCCGCCCATATCGTATGCCTATTCTTTCATTTTGGTGAAGTCTTCTCGTGTTCAGTATCGAGCGAGGCTTTCTGTCGTCGACATTTCGATGAGCCACAAGCTACGAGTCCGAGAAGACCAAGATTTTATCATCATGTTTCCAGTTTACCTGTATTATCTTCTCAGACACGAACTTCAGCGTCCCAATACCCCTTTTTATCTGCTCCGTCTAACTGATCTAAGCTGACCAATTCCTACAGAAGAAATACTTTTAATATTCCAGTTAGAAGATGAAAAGGACAATTGCTGGTCATTTACTTTGAACAAAAGTTTTTCCACAATATCTACCCTGAAACGATATACTACCTCTAATTTTCTCTATCTGCTTCCTTTTTCACTCCCCTGCCAATTACTCAGTCGTTTGTTTTGTTTTCGTCTTCCGCACAGTCTTAACGTTTCTTATGTCAAATATCTCAGCATGTTTTTATTCTCGCACCTTTAAGTCAATACTTTGTTCCTAAATAAAGGGCAGCTTAACAAGACGCAATTTTCAAGCGATATCGAAGAATGCTGGATCAAGAGATAGAGAGAGTGGTTCCCTGCCGCGACTGACGCTGGACTATCATGTCACGTGAAGCTTTCACTCGACGGAATCGCATGGTAATCACGCCGTACTCGTCTTACTCCTACAAGGTTCTATATGAAACCCTTCGTCAGTCTTTTCTTAGCTTCCTTGCTCATAATCCCTGTCTCTGATTCTCTTCAGTTGGAAAACTCATATAATTCTAATGTTTAGACATTGAATATATTTTATTGAAACTATTTGATTTCGACTCAGCGTATGATTGTTGCCCAGAACCTCTTGTGAATTCTTTTCATTTGATGCGGTGGTGCCATACTCAGCTGCAAAGAATACTTGTGATGCTCCAGTGGTGCACCAATCTATAGGGTTTTGGCCTAATAGTTGAGCCCTAATACAGTTAATTGGTCGCAGATATTGTTTGTATCAGAATTTAAGAGAGTGAAACATATTCATCATCATTTTGGTACTCTACGTCAACGATATGTGGTTATTAATACTCTAATTTTCTTGTTCGTTTTTTAGTATTGGCTTATGGAAAGGAAAATTAAGTATCTCCAAAGACTGAGTTTATTACCTTATGAAAATTCTTCTTGCACATTACCTTGTCCAAAATAGTGATTATTATGATATAATAGTGCGAGGCTGAGTTTCAGTTGCGGAAAAGTTAAAATCCACCATAAAAGCCAACAAATGTCTCAAAATTAGGTAAAAATTCAAAGATGAATTAATTTTTATGGGGCGTCTTCTTGATTTTCTGCTGATTTATTAATAGATGTTTCTGTTTTATGATATAACCTCAGTTTCTATTCTGTTATTACTGCTTACACCTTTTACCACCGTTTTATAATCTTCAGCCGATAAGTTCATTTAAGAAAATATATGTTACGTCCGAACAATTCCATCATCTGTCATGTGCTGTCTTTTATGGATTTATTTTTTTTTCCTTTTATAGTGTTATGTTTTCATCTAGAATTGCATTCATTCCGTGTGCATTTCTAAATAGAACTGCTCCTTGTAATGGTTTATTCATAATGCTAAATGTTTGCTTCTAGTAATTCTCGTCCAATTTTTCCACTTCTAATTGGATCATTGTCATGCTCAGCTCACGTTTGATCTCCGTCTTCCGCAATGTCCATTCTCTTGTCTCCACACGTCCTTCAAACTTTTACAGCTAACCTCCTTCCCGTCTTCAATTCATGGCTTGACCACTCTGGCTCCCTCACTCCCTCCGCCTACTCCAAGCAGACGCATTTATTAGACCTCTTGCCTCTCATATTTCTCGCTGCCTCCGAAAGGCCTTTACCGCAGCCGACTTAAAGAAGGTAGGAGGGCAAGACCTTTCACCCTCCTTCCCTCCGTCTTACCGGTCCACATGTCCGCGGCATCTAAGCTCTCGTGTGAAAAGCCTTTCAAAACAAGTGGTTGGAGGATACACATTCCGGAGAACGTGACGTAAACATGCTCTTACCTTTTGATGGATTTCTTCCATCGACCTTGTTGTATTTTGATCAGGCCAAGAGTGCAATAAGATCTTAATTCACTTGTACTATTGTTCATTTTTGACACTTGTACTCTCCTTATACACTTTCACGGATTTTTCTTGTTGTCAATTGAACTGTGGTGAATGTATGTAGTCAGAGATACGCACATTACTTTCTGGGAAGAATGATAGAGGAATAATAGTAGGCGGAGATTTCAATCTCCCCTCGATAGACTGGAATACGTGTAGTTTCATTGCAGGAGGTAAGGATAAGGAACATTGCGAATCACTGTTGAACACCTTTACGACACATTCTCTACAACAGCTAGTAACAGAGCCGACCAGGGGTAACAACATTCTAGACTTATTAGCAACAAATATACCCGAGAGAGTTCTAAATACAGTTACAGACACAGGAATTAGTGACCATAAAATAGTGCATGCGAAATTTATTGTAGGCGTTGAAAGACATTATAAACCAAGGAGGAGGGTGTACTTATTTGGCAAGGCAAATTACGACGGTATGAAAGAGGAATTAAGGGAAGCGTTTAATGTATTCAGCGAACAAAGCAAAGGATTAAATACAGAGGATTCGTGGAGAGAATTTCTTGAGGTCACCCGTAACGCAGTTCATAAATACATACCAAGTAAATATATTAGTGATAATACAGAGCCAAGGTGGTATAACGCGGAGGTTAGGAAATCACTAAAGCGACAAAGGGTATGCCACGCTAAAATGAAAAATGCCAGACGGGGTCTATCGGTAGAGGAAAAAAATGAGCTAGTTCAAAACTATAAAAAATCGAGAGCATTAGCAAGGAAATCATGTCGGCAAGCGTTATCACATTTCAAGAGCAAGATGTTAGGAGAATATTTAGATAGCAATCCTAAAGCGTTTTGGTCATATGTGAGAGAGCTTCAGGGAAATAAGTCCACAGTGCACACACTTAAAAATGATAAAGGAATCAGAGTCACCAGCAGTGTAGAAAAAGCCAACACTTTAAACACCTTCTTCCAAAGTGTATTCAACTCATCGTCACAAAACGCAGTGGAACCACCGCCGAACACTTTCAGTGAGCAAATGCCCGAAATAAACATTTCATGTCGCGGAATAGAGCAGCAGTTAAAAAGCATAAGTAAAAACAAAGCACCAGGTCCCGATCAAATTCCTTCCAGAGTTTATAAAACATTAGCTTCTGAAATAGCCCCCTATCTAGAAATAATATTCAATAAAACACTAAAGAACCACACAGTACCCAAGGATTGGAAAGTAGCTAACATTACACCTATATTTAAAAGCGGTGATAGGGAAGAACCTAGTAACTACAGACCCATTTCACTCACGTCAATCTCTTGTAAGATATTTGAGCACATAGTAGTCAGTTCGATCATGGGGCATTTGGATAGTCAGGGATTACTCATAAACAGCCAGCATGGGTTCCGGAAAGGTAGATCTTGCGAGACACAATTAGCTTTATTCGTACACGATATTTTAGTCCACGGCGAAAGCAGTACTGAAGTTGATGCGATATTTTTAGATTTTAAAAAGGCTTTCGATAAAGTTCCTCATGACAAATTAATCTTGAAGTTAGAGAGTTTTGGTATAAATAAAGACGTTGTATGTTGGGTAAAAGAATTCTTAAGTGGGCGAGAGCAGAGGGTTGTCATAGATGGTATCATGTCGGACACAATCGAAGTCACATCGGGAGTTCCCCAGGGTAGCGTAGTAGGTCCGCTTCTATTTCTTTTATACATAAACGATTTGGGTACCGTAGTTAGTAGTAACCTTAGACTTTTTGCAGACGATGCGGTGGTGTACAGGGGTATATCAAACGAAGAGGACATGAAATCACTTAGCAAGGATTTAGATGCAATTGAAGAGTGGTGCGACAAATGGCAGTTAGAACTCAACCTTAAAAAGTGTGTAGCTATCAATTTTTGGAGGAGGAATAATTCGATAGAGCGATCCTATAGAATTAATAACACGAAGATCGAAAACGTTGAAACCGTAAGATATTTAGGTGTAACAATCACTAAAGATTTATCGTGGGGAAGACACATAAGGGAAATATGCGGCCGAGCGAAGAGAAAGCTAGGATTTATAAAAAGAGTACTTGGGAAATGTGATGAGAAGACAAAAGAGCGATGCTACTTTTCACTAGTTAGGCCCCACCTTGAGTATGCAGCCAGTGTATGGGATCCTAATGAATTAGGTTTGATGAGAGAACTAGACAGTGTGCAGCGTAGAGCAGCTAGGTTCGTCAAAAGGTGTTACGATAGGTTGAGTAGTGTATCAGAATTAATACAAGAATTAGGGTGGGAATCATTATCAGAGCGTAGATTAAAGTTCAGATTTAATCTATTGCAGAAATTTCAATCGGATAGCTTTACTGAAGATGTTAGGCACATATTGAAAACACCAGCGTATTATGCTAGATTCGACCAGATAAATAAGATTAGAGAGATAGATTGTCGTACAGATAGATTCAAAATGGCATTTTTCCCCCGTACTATAAGAGAACAGAATAGGCAGCATAGGAAAGGGATAGGTAGGGGAAATATTTTAGAGTATTCTGTAGTGCATGATGCATGTATTGACCCCTCAAATGCTATAGATACTAACAATCTAGTTGCATGAGACCCTTTAGTTGCTTGCTTGCATGCTAGTAGTGAATGCTTGGTGACCTTCACCCCCTGCCACACACCCTCGCGGTGGCTTGCAGGGTATCGTGTAGATGTAGATGTAGATGTATGTAGTAACTGTTTAAATACGTTGGAGCTCAGAATTCAGTTTGGAACATTTTAGCCATTTATGCTCTGACATGCTTGTGAAAAAGTCATGCAGCCGTTGTAAGTAATATTTTGATATCGCTGCCCCATTACGTCAGTATTGTAGCTATCTCGTAAGACTAAACGTAAGTTCGGAGTTCAATCATCCCTCGCCGATTGAAAATTTATTGATTAATTCTTAATTTAAAAATAATTTTGAGATGAAATACAGATTGTGCACATTATTATCTACTTGAATTGCAAAAAATGTAGATTTAAATGGTTGTTCCTAGTCTAAAAAATGTATTTTTCTTTTTTTCCAGGTGAGTGGTGTCTTCTACTTCGCTTTCTAGCGTCGATTTTACAGTGTGTGAAGTGAGTACCTACATAGATTTATTCCGTATTCATTCATCGTTCCTGATTACGGTCTAGGGTCTTGATTTTAAGACATTATTGATAATGGTGTTCCTGGCTAGTTTTTGTCTTCAATGTACTTGTTCCTTATTTTGCGATGAATAATACTCCTGTTTAAATGCATTCTTCGTTTATTTGGAGCTGCTGGAGAGGTGCGCACATTGAAACTCAATACTCCTCTTCGTTCTCCCCGGTACTGTCACGCATATTTTTTCTTTTCGAGAATGCAGGAAGTAGTTGGCCAGCCTCCTTGGTTTATTTGATGCTTTCGCAAAATTGTTCAGTGCTTTTGCCATCCGATCGACGTGTCATCCCTCCTCAAACGGGCATTGTCATTTGGATTCCGGCCGGCTGCGCGGCGGGAAGCTTGGGGGGTAGACACTCCAGTGGCGTAAATAATTGCCCACGTCTGGGACTTATGACCGCCAAGTTTTGTCCCGCCAAGGTCTCGAGTTTTTGGAGCCGGCGCCTCACTCACTCCGTCAGCTCGGAAATTCTTGCCCCCGACGGCGCCTCCCCCCCAATTCTCCCTCGCCGCCTCAAAACCCACTTCAAACTCGCAACTCACCCAACCTCCCGCCACCCCCTCCTCACTTTCGTGAACAACACCTTTTTTCCCTCCCCCCCCCCCCGGTGTCCAGGCCGTAATGGAAGGTCCGTGAGGGAAAGGAAGAGGCCTTTAAGATGGATGACTTCACTTGAGTTTGTGCGCTCAGGGAGACCTGTGCGGACGACTTCATCCCCTCTTTCCTCTTTACTCGCTATCCTAAGTCTCAAGAGAGGAGTGATAACGCTCTTGGGGCCCTTTTTGTCTTCTGAAGGAGGGCAAGTGTTCAAGAGTTTAGACAGTAATCTCTGGGATTGGAGAGCATGTATCGGCGCTGCAGTGGTTTAAATTAAAAAAAGTGATTTAAAAAGCATCTATTCTGGTGCTCGAACGAAAGCATTTGCGGAATTTCCGATTTCCAGCGGAGTTTATCGTCGTACATCAGGCAAGAAAAGTTTGAGTAGCATGGTGATTAGTAGAGCATCCTTCCACCGATTTTGGATTCTTGAACCCTGATCAATTAAATCTGGAGGTGAGACTGAAATCGTGCTTTGAACTCCATCTGCTCAACCTAAGCCTTTATGATTTGGTTGTAATTGGGAAAACTACGAGAGTCGAGCTGGTCCCTATACCCGAAGTGTGTAATTTTCAATCGTCATACAGGCTCACGACCGTAGCAGCTTTGCTACTCTACATTAATTCTGTGGATTATCAGTTAATGAGATAATGTTTCGAAAATATGAAGTGTGTTAATATGAATTGAATTTTATTATACATTTGCAATTGAAATTTTACATTTCCGGTGGCAAAGGGAGTTGATCAAGGTACATAATAAACATGAACAGACAAGACAACAGGAAAAATAAATCACGCTATCGCTAATTTAAATAATTTTACTTATAACTAGTTTCATATCTTCATATAGCGCATATCCTATAATAGAAACACATTGCTATTTCTAGGAAATTCATTGAATATCTCACGAGGCAAATTGTTCCAGTCACAAATGGTTCTTGCCGTGAAGGAGTTGGTTCCTCTTTTGGAGGAAGAGAAGATTGTTCTCACCTTGTACTGATGGTCATGACAACCGTAATAATTCGGCTTCTCATGCTGAACACGTAGACTATAGTATGCTTCTACACTACAAAACAGTTTGTAAGAGGCAGTCAACCTTGCCCTCCTTCTACGGATACCAAGATCCTCCCATTCTGAATCACTCAGCATCTAACTTACACACATACTATGCTTATTTTTAACATACCGAGCGGCTTTCCGTTGAAAAGCCTCAATTTGATTTATTAAGTATGTGAACGTTATTCCGTTCATTGGAAGCTATGGCGATGACACTTCCTAGTTGCTGGCGAAATGGTGGGAATCGAGTGTCTGCAGCACTTGGAACAATGCTCTTCCATCCTATGGGGACGGTTTTGAATTCTGAATTTTGATAACCGGTTTTTGTCGATGTTTTCTACCAGTTAGAATAGTTTTTTATTGTGTGTCCTTACTTAGCATTTAATCCAGCTATTGATTCAATCCTTGCGCTATTTCTCTTATTTCTAGGAGTAAATGATTCTTCTTAATTATTCGCCACACATGGATGGAATTATCGAGTTATTCAAGTGATCTTCCACTGAAGGAATTTTCCCCTGACTTAATGTCTTTTTCATCTCATCAAAATATCTTATTCATTTCCTCCCTCCTACCCCGTTACCTACCATTATCCCATTTTTAAGTGGCCTTTAGTTTTTCGTCTATAATTACTCCATCAATCAACCGACTCTCGTAACTCTTCGTAATCTCTTCCATAGATCCCTTTTCCTCACACAGTTACATTACTTGACATTTGTTCGTTTTCCGATATTTATAACTGCGGTCGACGTCTTCTTGTAGGAAGAGAAATGGTAAGGTGAAAGTGACCATGTTATTGCGAGGCAGTGATAGAACGAGGGGGGCTGAATTTAAAGAATCCTGAGTCGGATGCCTTGAGCGCCAAAAGACTAGGGTTTCTCGATTGTCCTCTTTCCACCTTCCACTTTCGTCCTCCGTCTTGGGCCCTCGGTATCGCGTTCCACTGCCGAAATTTCCCCGCGTCCGTCGTCTGCTCTGTCTCTCCCCGCCCAATCAAGTGTCTCATTCTTTTTGCAGATCACTCCCTTCCCGCCCTCCTCATTTCTCCCCCCTCTAAGCCTCTTAACGCCTCCTATTTTCGCACCCGCCTGTCCCACTCGCATTTCCCGGAGGGATGCAGGGTCTTGGCTCCTCGAGTTTCTCACGCCCTTCCCATCGCAAGCACCGTGGTCAGTCAGAGTTCCTTCCCAATGATCCGGACTTAACTTTACCCATCGACGGGAAGTCGGAACGGGCTTCACTCGAAAGTGGTTGTCGCGGCACGATAGTCATACGTAAATCATGCGCCCGATATGATTCGATTTGGTAATCCATTCATGCCAAGTATCACGTTTCAAAAGGCCAATATTACATCCTAGAATGTAATTTGACGACGTATTTCGTCTCTTGGATTATCTCTCGCTTAAATACATAATTTTCCCTCACATCGCCACACGAAACAAAATATGTGAGGTTGAGATATGGATTAAATTACTCGAAAAAGTTATTTTTCCACTTTTTTCGAAAGAACGTCAACTTTGGAACGTCGAGATTAAAATCTTGCTTAGTACTGTAGTAATCGCGTATCGTAGATCCTTGGGGAGGGTAGAATAGCTGCACAATCGATGTATTCAAGAACTATGCGTTCAGGGATATATACTCCAGCTCTCTTGGAGTTAATTCCAGGTTATTAGGTATTTATCTCTAATTAATTTGACCCATTCACGAAGGAAATTTGCCAACTTGAAAGCTTGCCAAAGGTATGGAACGGCATGCGGCGACGGACGAAATCAATGCGTGGCGCAATCCCAACTTACTTCCAGCAGTGTCTAAAAATGCTGGTTCAGAGGATGTCTTGTGATGGTTGCATTAAATGAAACCAAATTTAATATTAGGTTTACTTCACATTCTTTCATCAAGTTGTGTCACTCACGGTATTTCATTTTTAGCTAAATATTAGGGATGGGTCGGTTCCACTTTTTTTCGGTTCCGGTTCCGGTTCGGTTCTTAACTTCGGTTTTCGGTTCCGATTCTCGGTTCCGGTTCTTAATTTACCACTTACTTTGCATTGCTCAATGATAAGATAGGGTAATCAATAATCATTTTCAGAGACTGAATTACAATAATTCGCGACTTTGAAGCATAAAAGTACACTATTTCACCAGGTTTTAATGTGAAGCCTCCACTTTCGGAGTGTGAGTAGGTTTCAAACTGGTTTTCGCGCCAATTATTTCGGTACCGATTATTTTTGGCCTCGGTTCCGGTTCCGGTTCTAAGCTCAAGAACCGGTGGAACCGAGAACCGAAGAACCGAACCGACCCATCCCTACTAAATATCCTTCGTTGATAAAACTGAAGGGTTTGGTTCATGCTTTCCTCTTCTTCTCAAAAACACCGCTGATCGGCGTTATCGAGTTAGAATGAACTCATCCGTTTGAATGTCCTTAGTTCTTATCTCCAATTCGAGACGCGTTATGGGATAAAACTTTTGCTCGGACTAAGAAGATGTTCGTTGCTGTGGGTAACTACAATTTTGTCACTTGCTTTATATATCTTGGAAATAAAGTCTATCAGGATTTACCAATTAGCAGGTCTCAGTGAAAGTTGTTGACGAAAAATATTCAGTGTTACTTCGGAGTTTGACGTTTTAGAATTCTGCGACATAGTCTACTAGTATAGGGAAGGGATTGGAAGCCTTTGAAACTAGATAATGGATGAGGTGGGAGAAAATGAGCTCGAATGCGACGAAAGCAAATGAATTGGAGCTATGTTATTGCAGAGAGGAGAGGGAGTTTTTTTTAGAGATGCTGAGACAAAGAAAGTAGAGGGAGAATATATTTAGAAATGGCGAGATGTTGACGGCTTTTAGAGGTGGTATTTTGCGAAGAAGATAAGTAAAAGGAGGAATACGAATATATTGCGTATTTTGGAAGTTGAGAATGGAATTGTTGTGCATCAGGTGAATATCAGGTTTCTTTAGTTTCTAAGAACTTGAGCGTTGCACCATTTCATGTAACTTTCTTTGGTCATCTTTCAAGAATAGTACCTGCTGAAATAGGTTTTGAAATAGGATATTAATGAGGAATATTTTTTCCATTTAGTTTACTTCCGGCAATACAAAATGAAAGGCATAAAATATTTGGCCTTTGTAATGGCTACAGAATTTTGTAACTCCTCGATTTGCTTGATTTCTTTCTGGAAATGGCTCTTTATATATTCAAAGAGATTTTGCACCATGTTAATACACTGAACACACTGCTGCATACGGAAAAAGTTGTCACGCATTCAAGGATTTTTCCCTCTTTGAAAGTCGATAGACATTACCCTAATCAATCAAGCGGACAGCTCCCTTTCATTTTTGTAATTCCTTTTAACTAGAAATTATTTAGTATTAGAGTAATGGAACTGTTGAAAGTAGAGCTACATTTTATTCATGTCTGATTTTGTAATTTTAATTGGCATAGTTTGATTACTGCTAATGGAAAAATGGTGGGACTGGTACTAGCTCAATAGCAAATTGTTTTTCGGGCTCTCTATTTTCCCAAGGTCGATTAGTTTATTGACATAAATTGTCGGAGAACTTACTTTGAAATATTTTAACGCATATTAAATAGGTTATCAATATATTTACGTGGAAATAGACGGTGCGATTGAATCCAGAAGATGAAATTTTGTCAGGAATTCAATAGACTCTGATGTTAGTGATAATCTGTTTCCCCTCAATCCATAATGCATTTTGGTAGCACTCAAATTGGGAATGGAAAATGTACTTAAGCTTCCTCAATTTTCATAATTTCGTAATTCATACCGTCAGAATATTACTTTAAATAGTGTCTTCGTCTTATCTCCTAAGATTTCAACGTACATGATCAGCAAGACCAGCTACATAACATGATCAGCAAGTATGATTTGAATAAAACGTTTTACCGAGTATTTTTAGAAAATAAATCACTTTGTATTCTGATTCAAATGTGTAATATTTTGACTATTTTTTCATACATTGGTGCATCTATGCGTACATGCTGGTAACTTACTTTCCGTGTTTTCGTCTGCTACAGCCAAGCGACGCCATAACAGCCATCTCCCACCCTCATGCTCTTTTTTATCTTGTCACGTGACCTCGTCTTCCAACGAGAGTCAATTCGGCGAGTTAGGGTTCAGAGGTCGACCTCGTGGCCAGAATGACCGTGGAAAAGCAGGAAGGTCTATTTTTTGCCGTTTTCTGCCTCTTCCAACGTAGTTCCCTGTTATCAATGCTCTTTTAATCTTAACCAAGTGAAGTTGTCGTACTGACTTATTGCATCGGAAAATCTGGGTATGTATACCATTAACTGACGTATCAGTAATTTGTTCATCAGTGTATCTCGCGGTTTGTATTGTAATTTTATTCTGTCGTGCCCGCCCAATTATTGAGAAGTCTTTTTTGCACTATATATTTTTAAAAATATTTTGCGATTGTTTTAGTGCTCGTAAGGGCGAGGTGTTTTTGCGTGGAAAAGGTATGAATAATGTATTGTAATGGGTATATCTGCGATTGAATAGTAGTTTATGATAAACTTGTACTTATCTCTAAGCACTTTTCGTTTTTTGCTTAATCTACCAATTTCAATCCTCTTCTGGCGAGTCTCGCAAAGCAGCCCGACAAGTATCTTTTCAAGTCCCTAAATATTTGTGATGGAAGAATTCGAGACTCTTACAACTATATATTTGCATTCATGCATTTCACATTTTTTTATTTATGGCTCGGAAACTCGTATCTCTTATGAGTATATGATATCACATCTTTCCCCCTGAGATTTTCAAGTGCGTTGACTTGTCGCCGTGCTCTATAAATACATCGTTGTTTACTATCCTTCCAGGGCTGACGAGAAATTCCGTGGGGAATTGAACGATCTCCGCTCTCAGTTCCCCTCTACACACTCTCTCCCGACTATGTCATTGCCTTCGGGTTCCTCAGCTGCTGCCTCAAGTTCCGCTCTCTCCTCTTCTTCGCCTTCCCCTCTCCTCGTAGAACATGCTCGCAATCTATTCAGTTTTCACTCGAGGTGGAAGAGGTTTAATTATTATTTCAAGTTTCTATGACCAGTAGTGTATAGGAGTGTGTTTGGAATATCGAAGTGAGTCGTCAATTGTCCGGTTGTGCTTTACAGCTTAGATTATAAAATATGCTCCTTTCCAGTGAGTTCCATCCGTGTGTGTGTTTATCTGCATCTCTTCCTGATATCTCTCTCTTCGAAGAGCCGATAATCATGCAAGTATGTAATCGTATTGTGGTCAAAACAATTTCTTTGTGTCACTTTACCTCCAAGAATTGTTCGAATATCTTCAGGTTTAAAATTCGTTAAAAGCTCAATTGTAGATTTACACTGAGAAAAAAAGCATTTGTCTAGATCGGGATACTAACCTGGATCCACCGAATTCGTATTAAGTGCATCAGCTGGTTAAGCTACTGTGGTGTCGTTCATTTATTTGGATTCATAAAGTACCACTTGGTTGCTTTACTGGCGCAAATTTGAGGTGTCGGGGTTCGAATCCCGGTCCCGGTAAATGTTTTTTCTTTGTGGAAATTCTGCTAATGTAGGTTTGAGTTTTTTTACGGCTGTTTCACAATTTGGACTGGTACCAGTCGTTGTTTTGCCCCCATCGTAAGCTGTAGTTCTAACCATTAAAGGTGCTGGGTCAATGTTAAGTGGAAGGAAAATGAAAAAAATACACTATCGAATCCTAGACAAAGTCATCTGATTTGAGCGAGCGTATCTGGACAGCTTTGAAAACTGTTTATTACTGCTGACCCTTTTAGAGTTTTTATTTCAATTCAAGGCATTCATAAATGATATGTGTTGTTCACGAAGTTCTTGGTTTGATGTTTGTTAAGCCAAATGTTTATTAAACATTTCTGTGCAGTTTTAGTTTAGGATGAAGCCTCCGGTCGCCGTCATATTTATATCCAAAGGAGTCTATAATGATTGAGTTATTTATACGGATATCATTTTCCGTGCAGTTGTATAGATTTATTTCTAGCTGTATACATGGAAAAATCTGGCCTACTCCGAATAGTAGCCCTTCATTCCTTGCAATGCATGAACCAACTCGAGTACTCGAGAGTGTTTGGTGTGATGTGCAGCAGAATGTCGTCATCCTCGTTCTGAATTGACTTTTCAGCCGGCAGTCAGGCTGAAGTCGCCTTTCGGTGTCTCTTCGTCTTGGTCATAAAGATAAAAATGGGAGGGATTCCAGGCCTCGTGGCCCTTTACAGCGCTTCCGATATCTCGGGAAACTTTTCCATGTTCGAATAACTCCATTCTAAGCTGAATCAAAGGGAGGGACGCCACTAACTTAAGTTTGGATTCTAAATTGGTTCGTTTTTCGTGTCAGGGCATTTCCGGTCGGTCAACTTGCTCGCATGAACAGCATCCCGAGTTTTAGCGTCTCTTTTGCGAATATCAGGGTCATAGAACGCGGATCCTCGTGTGTTACTTCATGTTGCCTAGGTATCTTAATATCCTCCGCGTTTGTATTTATCCTGACAAAATATATTGCTCCTATTGTTATGACGTGATTATATGTGGTTGCCATCAAATCCGAATAACTTTTGCTTTGGAAAATCATTATTCTTAAATATTTTTTTATCTTCGTCATTTTTACGTTTATAGTACCCCGACATCATTCTTAAGTATGCATGGCAAGCTGTTATTTGGTAAATACGCGCATAATTATACCTTACCCGGTACGAAAGGATTTATCCCTTCCTAAGAAATTTGTATCAAAGAAGTTCTACTACGTATCATTGAATTAGCCTCAATGTATTTCTTCGAAGACAGTTATTCTGGTTGGAATTGTGCGAATTTATTTATTTTCTGAGTAATTGGGTAGTTAGATTTTCTTAAATGCTACGATTTAAACTCCGTACCAAGGCATCATGGTACCATTTTCGTGTGTTATCTTTTGATGTTTCGAATTTCAAAAAGGTTTTGTTTCAAAACAAAGCACTCATCATAGATTTTAGTTGGCAATGGTGCCGAAATGGACGTTGATTGGCGTGGATCGGGCCCTGTCCCTCTTCGAAATCTCCCCTTCAAAAATTGGGAGGGATTTTCAGTCTCTGGCACTGTCCTCCGCCCACCTCTCTAAAGTCGTCCACTCCTTCTCGGCCTCTTCTCTCTCCACTCCCGCCTCTTCTTTGCCGTCCGTGAAAAGCCTCTCCCTACCTAGACCCACATTTTCCTCTCCCTCCCTACACCAGAACTTATCTCCATCTTGGATCTCATCCACTTTTAGCACAATAATCACATGTATAAACTTCGTAGCCTCTCTTCCTCAATTCTTTTGCATTCGTACATTGTAAAGGCCGCTTTACACGATACATTTTTTTGTACAATTTCTTGTACAAACTCTTGCATGAGGAAATTGTACCGTGTAAAGCGGCAAATTGTACGAACGCTTGTGCGATTGTCTGAATGACTGAACGGGAAATAGAACCTGTTCTAATTCCATTCAGACAAACATACAATTTCGCCCAGTTTATACAAGCGTTTGTACAAGAAATTGTACAAAAAATTGTATCGTGTAAAGCGGCCTTAAGACCATTCGACCTTTTCGTCGAGAGGTTCATCCTCGGCGTTCACCAAAGTTGTTCACGAGTGAGGTGTTTGACTTGAGCTGTCCATGTGCCTTTTTGCTTACGTGTAACCATACCCTGTAGTCTAGGCAGAATTTCGTCTGTGTGAACGTTGGGCGTCCGTATTGTTGGTTCACATTGGCAATTATAAAATTGTGCAAGTTGTAACTGATTTAGGTTCGCTAAAACTATTAAATGGGAGTAGAAGTTTATCGTAGGTTGAATTCATTTTTCCCACGGAATAGTTTTTTAATTTCAGATTTCAGTTCATTAGATAGAAAAGAAATCTTTGGGCATGCGTTTCTTAAAAAGGAACGCACAATATTAGGTTGTTGATACCTTATGATACTCTTTTTCTTGTTTGTGCATTATGAAAACTGGCTAACATTTCCGTTCTACCTATTTTATTTAACCAAATTCAGTGCGATGGGTTACTTTCCCTGTGAAAATTGCCGTGGCACTATCTGGTATCGTCTCTTCCTCTCATTTTTGCTACTTTTATTTGAGTGTAGAAGTTTGCATTGAACACCTTCTAAACGTTTCTTCTGCCCCCTACCATTCACCTGCATACCAGCGTTAACGATCGGACGCGCTATACTTAAGCGGCAGTTGAAAAAAGTCGGTCGATCCGACTATCGAACTGGCGCTGTATGTAACTTCACGCCCATCTTTGAACCGAGCGCTGCAGTTTTCAATCGGAGATGTTCCTCCAGAGCTTGCCACTCGCACTGCATGAACTAATACAAAACTGGCCATCACTCTTAGTTTCCGTGTCCCTCTCCCACCTATCCCTTCCACTCCACCGGACACGTTTTTTTCCTCAGCCCCCGCCCACCCGTAGATTCTTCCTTCGCCGTCTTTTCGTCCATTCCTCTGACTGCGGACGTCGTTTTCCATTCTCTGCCTGTCGGGGATTTATCTCTCTCTCCTTGCCCGCCTCTTCCATAAACTTGCCACTTTTCTCTCTCATTCCGTATCTCGTCGTCCCCATCCGTTTCGTCCGTTTTATGATCGCCCGTTCCGTTCTGGTTGTGTTCGTCCCGTGCGTTGTTCTTTCCATTTCACGTTTCATGCCCTCGCGCCCCAATCGTATTCTCAAAGACTCGGTGGTCGTAAAAATGTTAAACAATTTAGTTAGCAATATTCCGTGTGGTTCCCCACTCCCTCATCTTCCTTCCTCTTCTCCTTCCTCTTCTCCTTCGACCTGGAATTTTCGATTGCGATTTTGATAACCTTCGTTCATCCAATTGTTCCGGGAACAAAGTGAGTAGGACGCGATGTGTGTTCTGATATGCCACTTCCCGTATTTCACTTGGTTCCAATGGTACTATGTTTCCATGAGTAGTTAACATGTTGACACTTCGTCGATATCCCATTTCCGTATCGACTAAATACATTCTAATTCCCTGAATGTGTTTTCGTGTTTCATTTCTAATTGTGGCGATCCATGATGTGTGATTTATAAAAATCTAAACTTCCTCCGTGGCATAGACTAAATGACTTTTCCTCCTTAATCAATTGCTTTTCTTAGGGTTCTCCGATCTATTGTTGATATTTTTTCGGCCTTAAAGATAGTGTCGTCGTAAATGTTTCACTTTTTAAAAATTTATCTAGAATGAAATGAATTATGTGTGGACGTGCATGCAATGGTTGCGATATTAAATTTCTACATTTAGCTCCGTTTATAACACATACTTATACTTGTTAACAATTGTCTTTTCCCGCCATCAACGTCCACTCCTTTTGCGGATTTTTTCCTTATTCTCTGTAAAATAATTCTTCTCCTATCCTCTCTGACAGCCTTACCCATTTCATAGTTACCAGTTTTTTGTTTCATCCACGAACACTACCACTCTGTTTCTTCTTAGTTACCTATTTCATTTTCTTACCATGCCTAAAAAATCGATGTTCGTCCAAGATCGCATCCTTTCTCAGCCCTCGTCTTAAACCCTTGCGGTATGTTCTCGTCCCTTACATTAGGCTACAAGACTGTAAATAGGTTTTTGGAAATGAATGGCAAGTGGATTAAGAAAATCCGTTCTTCGTGCTCTTCTCGTGCACCCAGACATCTGGATTGCTTGAATGAATTGGATCGGCACTCTAGCCATATAAATAACGAACGAACCTGCGTCTTCTCAGGCGGCGATTAGGTGAGGGTTGCCATTTCCAGATTTGCCCAACATTCAATTCCCTTGCGCCAAACGGAGCAGAATATCCTCACGCTCCGTCATTGCCCCCAGCCCTCATTCTTCTTTAGGGCCCTCCTCCTTTCAGCCATCCTTTCACGAGGCATCCCCTAGGAAACACCCTCGCCCTCCTCTCATATGAAGAGGAAAGAGGAAGGCCCTAGTATGCAAGGGATAGGGTGGCGTTCCTTTTTTTTCCTCCCCCAATATATTTTTTTTCGGTCATTTTTTCCCCTCACTGTTATAAAAGGAGGGGGGTGAGATCCGATAACCCCCCTTCGTGCCACTCTCACCCCACTCTCCCCATGGACCGACCCTCTCCCACCACCAGGCCCGACTCGAGTGACAAAGGGAGACTAAACAGCTGCCCTCTTTGAGTGGCCTTTTGAAGAGGAAGTGGTTCACTTTTTTTATTTAGATAGCCGACGACGACTACATAGGGGACCTTGACCGGGTTCGAATTTTTGGGCGCTGCCTGGGAGAGAGGGATGCGGAATGCTTTGGCTTGGCGGCAGGGGTGGATTTGGGTTGGGTTGAGGGTATGAAAGGATACGCGCCCGAGAGAACGAATGAAAAAAAGAGAGAAAACGCTTGAAGAAAATTGCTGGTTTCGGTTGATCATTGTTATGACATTAAGTTCTAACCTTTCAGCCGATCGCGGACGCATTTTCACCGTGTTCTTTTTTCGCCAGGGTGGTTAAACCGCGATGGAAGGGCATTGAATTTTGCTAGACACACCTCGTGTTAGATGCTTTAACTTTTCAGGCTCATCGCGTTTGGTCACTATAAGTGTTCAGGCTCATGAAACTCGCGGTTGTCGAAAGAATCGGTGAAAGTTTTTATATTACTTAGTTATGTTGTCTGTTTAACAAATTGGTTTATATGTCTTTGGAAAGCCCTCCTAGCGCGTTTATGTGACATAGTGAGCAAACATGACGCAACCCTCTGAAATTAAGGGCAGAATTCTTTGATTATTTTCAGTTTTCAAGACCGTTTTAATATTGTTAATTTATTCATTCCGTCGGAATGGATTCATGACTTCGTGAATTCGATCAATCTCTTGTGAACTGTGAGTAATACCTTAAAATTGAATATTTTTGCGGCGGATTTGATGACGATATACTTGTTCTTGTAACGAAAACACCAAGACTTCCACATGAAGTGTGGCATTGTCGGCCAGTGTCAACCCATTGAACCATTACTTATAGGTATCCCCTCTTGAAGAGGGGACGATAGTTTTAGGGTGTACATTTAGAGATAAAATTTGTGTAACGAAGATTAATTGAATATATAGGATAGATTTAAGGTGATGAAAGTTTGGGGAACTGAGGGAGGACATTCTTGAATGAATCCGTGATTGTGGATGAAGCGGGTTGTTTGGAAATACTTTTTCTTTTTTCTTCGTTTTTGCCTCAGTGACCCTGAATGCGTGCGGAGATTTCTGCTATTTTCGCGGGAAATTCTTCGCATAGGTTAACCTTCGCTCCGCTTAGCGCCGAGATGAGGATGCTCTACATGCCCGTTTGGGCGCAACTCCTTTTGGACGAGAGCAGTCCAAGTGAGGGGACTTGAAACATCGCACTACACCAGGGTGGTACCCCTTCTTCTCGCTCCGATAGCCAATCTCATGCCCAGAGCGCGCTCCGTTCATTTTTTTCCTCACGGAATAATTCATGGTCACGAGTCCGCATTGGTTTCCTCCTAGGTCCCCTCCTTACTCGGAAAGTGATCGGCGGGAGATAGGTGTCCTCTGGGAAATGCGGATCTTCTCTCCCCTCCTTCATTTGAAAAAAAAAAAATTCTCTCTGCGTGTGTGTACTGTATGGCCGAAAATTTCTGCGTGGGAGGGGAGCCGGAATGGGTCGCCTCCTTAAAGATGGCGACGGAGCGAAGGTCGTCAGGGTCAAAATCCGCCGCGCTGAAAGGTGGGGGACCGAGATGAGGGGAATCTTCGGACCCGGGCGAGGTGGGTTGAGTTGGGGGTCGCCCCGGACCATGACACTACGCCAAGGGAAGGTATTGTGCGCCCCCTACTCGGTAGGAGGGGAAAATCACGCTCCAGACCCCTCACCACGCGCGAGTTAAGTGCCGGAACGAATGGTCTGGAGAGTATGGTGGGTGATGGAATGGTTCAAGACACTCCGTGATCGAATTCATTCTTTTTTGTTTTACCCTCCGATCGTGGGCGCCTCGGTAAATGGTTCCTAATTCTGGGTAAGCAGCACGACGGTGTCGCCTCTTCCCCCGAGAGCCCACCTCTCTCCCATCGTGGGGATTGGGGGTAGTCTGGTGTTGAGTCCTTTCACCCGGAGTTTATGCCGCCCCACCAGTGTATGATTTCGTAGCCGGGGCGGAAGAATACAAATGATGGTCGAAGGTTTGGCGCAAAATTGCAAAGATGGATTTCTTTATTCTGTTCGGTAGAAATGATAGGGGCAAATAGAGAGTATCATCTTTGGTTTCCTACAAACCATCCCTTGTCTTAAATGGCTTCATAAAAATCCATAGTCCTTACGTCATCCCCGGCCTGAAAATATATTCTTTCACATCCAAAAATCAATTTTTCCACCACTCCAACATTTAAACCTACGTCAGTACTGCAACCCTTAGTAATACAGCCCTCTGAAAACTTACTTATGTTGGCCTGTATCATTTTCTTCCGGGGCCCTTTTAAAACCGCTGATCATCTATTCTATATGTCCACTGATTCCCTTATACTGCCTCTCTAACTGCGGCAAATGAATCAACCAATGTATTTGCACAAAATTCCGTGGCATAGAATTTGAAATGTTTGGTTACTTTTTGAGGGCTATTGACTTTGAGGAACGACTCTTGTGCTACATCTAAATGACCATCTCATAGCTCATGTGTAGAAAAAGAAATTGCTCACTTGAGCATGATGGCCTCTAAGTTCACGTAATTTCGGAAATTCATGCGAAAAAAATTCGGTAAATCTAAGGGAATCTTTGGTTTCCACAAGTCATAGGATAGAGTTTTTCGTTTCTTGTTGAAAATGTCGCTTTTTATCCTATTTGTTTTCGTCCTGAATATATGGGTACTTTCACTTGTGCCTTTGGTTACAAAATACATTCAATTATATTTCCTCCAAGCCAATGATGCTTTAAGTTTTCGTATTGAACGCATTATCCACTTATCCCTTTGATTATCCATATTATTCCTATCATTCCTATGATAATCCGTATTATAAGATTATCCATTATCTATTTGCGTAAAATTACACAAACGCTCTATTCATTCCAAAAATACTCGATTTTGCAATAATTTCAGAAAATTTTATAGGAAACGAAGTGCGCAGCAGTCATCCGTCGCCTAATTTTTGTTATACATTGTGTGGTCACGTAGAAATGCCATTTTTCAATGAGCAGTGCAAAACGGTACCTCTTGCCCTCGGAGCCTTTGATAATGTGTAGCCAAAAGGGAATCCACAGTTTCTCTCCACTTTAGAAGAATACTACAACGCAAGAGTTGCTTTTATGTCCTTTTAAACTGGTGTGCGTAGGGTGTATATCGCGTCTTTGAAAAAGCGGCCACCGTACGCGTAAATTGATCATTCCAGGTGCTCCATCGCGACAAGTTAAGTCGGTTCGCGTAACCAATTCATTTTTGCTCGCGCGGACGCATGCGACGAATCGGTTGGGCACATGCCGAAACGGTTCGTAATTTACATTTTGAATTTGCTTTTAGGGTGGAATGATGGAGGATTATGGTAATACTTCAATGATTGGCCGGTGATTATCGCTCTTAATTGGCTACGCCTCTTGGACTCGCTTTTAGGTCCCTGTGGATATCTTGGCCGCATGAATTGGTCACTTAAGGCCAATTTGTGACGGCCATTACCAGCGATGAATGCCTCGGCATCATCGTTTGCTGCTTTATTAAAAAAATATGAGAAGGGGCCTGCTTTTGTGCGGATGGAATTCTAAGTCGATTGTCAATTTGTGCGGCTCTACATCTGTTTGCATTAGGAAATGGCGTGGTGATGGAAGTGATAATTCTTGGCACGATCCCGCGTGGCGGGTGAGCACTGCCCTCGTTCATCTCTCTCTCCCTGGAAATTCGAATGAAAGCTTTCAATTTTGTTATTCGTAATCAGACGTAGCCAGAATTTTAAACTTTTCCCTCTCTTTGTGGGCGTAGGGAAGAATTCCCTGCCGGTTACAATTTGGACCTGACTTTGCCCAGCATTTCATATAATCGTCTTATCTGAGCCCTTCTCCTTATCTTTAGAGAGCCTTATCTCTTCCAACACTCCTCGTCAACAAGCACCGTTATAGTTTGCACAGTTCGTGGTTACTTCCCTGATAAACCACAGCGTTGCCGTAAACAATACCTACTGTGAATAATGTGGACGAAATCATTGGTTCAACTTTGAAGCTCTCGTCAATAATGATCTTATTTATTCAGCAGCGTTCGAAAGTAAACCTCGCTTGTACATATTATGCAGGGTTGCACGATCATTCAGCATTTCTCAAATATTTCCTCCTATGAATAGTCGGATGGTCTTTAAGAGCATTTAGTTGGAATGAAAAGACGTAAATATAATAGGAAATAGAAGGAACAAATAGTGTATGGAAGGAGGCGTATAGATCATCGTAATTAGGAATAGTTGACGAGACTGGTTCCCTCGTTGTGAAAGTAGTGTCAGGACATTTTGTTATTGAGGCATGAAGGTTGGAACTAGTGGGAACTATTTGTTCATTAGCCTCATCGAGTGTCATTTTGAAATGAGACACTACGTTAGTATGAATAGGAAGCGAAATCCCTTAATTTTAATTTATGATTTTATCCCGAGAGCTGATCCACAACTAAAAGACTCATTCCTCAATATAGTTTCGGTATTTCATTGCAATGATTTTTGACTCAAAATCTTCATGATATACAATTCTAATGTAAAAAAATCCTACGTGGTGACACTAAAACGGAATATTTGGTGGTGATAGAATCACTCCTTGGTATCTATCAAGTCTTTAAACTTGATAGATATCATTGTTTACGCCAAGTAATGGAATGATATATGTATTAGTTAAACCTAAGCTGTGAAAACAAAACTCATTTTAGATTTAAATTTCTTTAACTGAAATTCGCATTACATTATGGGCACCGATAAGTTTGCCATAGAAACCATCTAGCCTGATTTGAATTTCATTCAGATAAAACTGAAGCAAAGAACATTGTTATGAAATTCCATAAAAATATTGGAGAAGGAACCGGTGTGCATCTTGGTGCACTTACACACCTTACCCATCAGGCCGTTAATACATTTTGATTCATTTTTAGAAAATTTTCTTTAAACGCTAAAATCCATTTCACTTAATTCACAATCGAGAAATCTTCATCTACATCTACATCTACATAATACCCTGCAAGCCACCACAAGGGTGTGTGGCAGGGGGTGATTGCTCACCAAACATGCACTACATATCATGCATAAAAAAGGAATAGTATTAATATAGTAGTCAGAACTACACTATTTAAAAAATATAGAAATTGCAAAGCAAACATGCAAAAACATTCTGTTAGTAGGGTTAGCTTTAAGTACTCATACCAACATGCAGCTACCAATGCTATTCATTGCTACTCTCCGATAGGACATATTTACCGTTATTCGTATCTCTTATTGTGCGAGGGAAAAAGGACATTTTGAATCGGTCAGTTCGGCAATCAATTTCTCTAACTTTATGATTATGGTCCAGTCTGCCATAGTAAGTTGGGGTTCGTAAAATATTTTTAACATCATCACTGAAAATATTGCCTTGGAATTTGTGGAAGAGATTAAGTCTAAATTTCAACCTGCGATCTGACAATGATTCCCATTTCAATTCATTTAATAGACTGGTTACGCTAATATAATTATCGTATCGTCCCTTTACAAATCTTGCCGATCTTCTCTGCACACCTTCAAGTTCATTACTTAGACCGATTTCGTAGGGATCCCATACACTGGCAGCATATTCCAAATGAGGTCTAACAAGGGAAAAGTAGCTGATTTCTCGTACATGATCGTCACATTTACCCAATACTCTTTTAATGAAACCCAGTTTGCGATTCGCTTGACCCATTATTTCACGAATGTGTTTACCCCAGGAAAGATCATTTGTCAGTCTTATTCCAAGATATTTAATGGATTCCACGTTTGTTAATTCATTATTACTTATTTTGTAAGTGCTAGGGGGAGAGCTATTCTTTTTCCAAAAATTCATTACAAGACATTTCTTAAAGGAGGGATACTTTCGTCCTGTTTTGTGCTAAGTCCTGACAAGAAAAGATATTGGAAAAAGTAGGTAAACACGCAGAGCAGAAATCTCCTGCGATGGCTTATTCATTGCAAAAATGCTTGACTGTTTCATAGCAGTCACTTGTGTTTGTCTCTAATTTTCTGCCAGCTGTTGTAACTCAGTTTAATTCACTGTAACTTTATAATCTACGCTTGTTTTTAGGACTCCCTTGTTACTCGCACTCTTCGACTGTTTCTTTTATCTAGTTGGCGCGACGTCTGACGATTTCTGTTCTGATTTCCTCATATTCCTGTTTACATCTCGATCACTTCCAGTCCTCACTCTTACGTCTCTTACCCGTCTTACGTCATGTCTTCATCCGAAAGCATCACAAGGATTGACAGCTATGTATTTGGTGATGATCATCGAATACGGTAGTATTTTCTTGAGAGATTACATGAAACGATGCTCTGACAGAAAAAAGCAGAAATTCGTATTCCATTACTTGGCGTAAACAATGAAGTGCGTTGATAGCAACCCCTTCCATCTGTTTCACTCTCACACATTGGGAAAGGGAATGCTTTTGAGGACCTCTGCATCCGTATTAGTGAAGTAAACCAAGAAGCTTAGAATTCCTGCATCAATGAATCACTAATCAGTAAGCACTAAGTTCAGTAATCATTTGTGATTCCTATTCTTTCCAAGAAACTCCCTTCCTAGAACCAACAATTTGTGTTCTTAGCGGCCTCAAAAGCCGATGAATTGTTATGTTGCGACGGAACTTGCAGCCTTCGTTTTTATCACATTCTTTTCAAATGATAATATATCCCATTTCAAAATGTCGCGGTTGATGGTTATAGAAGTCTCGTTATCAGCTGTCGATAATCAACTTAACGAAGCTGTGGTTTACAGTGACATAAATTATTTGCGTTTATGATTCTTCTCGTTCATCTTTATTCCCCATTTTTTACCAGTATTATTTTTTCTCATGACAATCTGGTGACGAAGTGCTATTGAACTACAGGGTAGCCTTTATACCTCGCGCATTACGAACGCTAGCGTAACCGGTTTGCTCTATGTGCGATAAACGATGCCAGGTCATTATTTTTTTGTCATGTGGTGAAAATTCTAGGTGATAGGAGAATTCAGTGGAGAGCTGCGTCAAACCAATCTCAGGATTGCTGACAATGATGATGAATGAAAATCATATGGTTCAAGTGTTGACAAGGGAACTGACATACAATTATTTCGAACTCTTGAACTGCTTCCTCTTTCTTTATTTCTTTGGTAGTTTCACTACGCGTGTGAAAGGTTCATTTCAGTAGTATCTTCTAATATGAAGTATTTAATGGTTTATATTTGAAAATTAGATATGATTCCAAAATTAATTTTAAGGTTTTTTTATTACAAGTGGCATTCGTTTCTCGATTTTGTAATGGAACTGTTTTGGCTATACACCGTGGGTACATCTACATCTACAGAGTACCCTGCAAGCCACCATAAAGGTGTGAAGCAGGGGGTAGTTTCCTATCGTCCTGTCCTATCCAAAAGACCTCTTGGAAAGTAGACATCGTTCCGTTTTATCCCTCCATGAGACATACGATGCGTAATTTAGTCATGAATTAAAATTTTTGTTCAGTAGAAAGTAGAAAGGCACTTTTGCTCTGTATCCAGGCCCTGTTAAATATGCGTATTTTGCACTGAAAAATTGAAGAAAAATATTCTAACTGGGGGATGGAACAAGTTCCATTGAAACTAGGTTGCCGGAAAGCGAGCAAGAGTAAGGATTGTCGTTTTAAAATGAAGAAAGGTAGGGAATATTCTGATCCGAAAAGAGAAATAGTTGAGAAAAGGTGCCCTTCGAAAAGTGCTGTGCAATGAAAAGTTTGTACAGTCTACATATCTACATCTACGCAATACCCTGAGAGCCACCACGAGGGTGTGTGGCAGGGGGTGAAGATCACCAAACATGCACTATTGACATGCAACTAGGGTATTTAATGGAGACATGCTAGATAACAGGGTCAGATGCAGCTAGATGGTTAATATTTACGAAATAAGAAAGGGATTGTTGGTTGTTATTACATGCATCATGCACTACAGACTACTCTGACAATATTTCACCTAACCCTTTGCTACGCTGCCTATTGTTCTCTCTTATGGTACGCGGGAAAATGACATTTTATATCTATCGGTACGACAATCCATCTCTCTAATCTTGTTAATCTGATCAAACCTGGCATAATACGCAGTGGTTCTTAAAATATATCTAACGTCATCAGTGAAGAAATAGGTTTCGAATTTACTTAAAAGATTAAACCTAAATTTTAACCTGCGTTTTGATAGTAATTCCCATCCTAGTTCTTCTACTAAACTCGTAACACTTATACAATTATCATAACGGCCTTTAACAAATCTAGCGGATCTCCTTTGCACACGCTCTAATTCTTTTATAATTTCTTCCTCGCACGGATCCCATATACTAGAGGCATATTCTAAATGAGGCCTGACAAGTCAAAAATAGCTTCTTACTCGTACTCTCTCATCGCATTTGAGGGATTTTAAAAAATATTACTCTAAGATATGGAGCCATTTCGAGAGCTAATTCTTTATACACACGAGCTGGAATTTCATCAGGACCTGAGGACTTGTTCGGGCTAATGTTTTTTGGTAAGGATACGATTCTGCTACAAGATATATCGATCGGGGGTATTGGTTGCTGAAATTGGTCTGGTATGGGTTCGTGCAAACTACGCTTAGATTGATTAAAAACGCTTTGAGAAAATAATTCAACGAATTAGCCTTATCTAAACTGGAAGTTGCTATTTCGCACCTAATGTTTTTTAAGGAATTAACTGTTGACGTTCTAGTTCCCTGTACTTCCCTAGCGTATAACCAAAATGCTTTCGGATTTCCCTCTAGTTGTTCTCTGAGTACTTTTCTCTTGAATTCACTTAATGCTTTTCTTAGGGCTGTTTTTGCGGCTGCTTTACAAATTTTATAGTGTTCAATAATATTTTTTAGATCGCTATTAGCTACATTTTTCTTCAATTTTCTTAGTTTCGCGTGGGCAACTCGTTGGCGTTTTAAACATTTTCTAACCGCGTTGTTCCACATTGGTTCCCTATTCTCACTCTTATACTTATGAGGTATATATCTGTTGACAAGTGACCTCAAAATTTGGAGGAACTCTTTCCATGTATTGTCTGCAACTCTATTTTTGCTGATGTACTCGAATTTTTCAAAAGAAGTCTGTAAGTCACGCCTAAATCCGTTAAAATGATTAAGACCTAATAGAGCCAAATATTATAGTAATACATGTTTTCGCATTGTGTTTGCTCGTCTGATTCCTTGTCATAATCTTGTACTTTCGATATATTAACCCCTGAGGTGGATGATGTAGAGCATCTATCGACTTCCCAATGAATATACTCCCTTGTTTCAATATTTGTGTACCACGTGTTTGAAACCATTTTGTGTCCAATTCATCTAAAACTCATATTTTTTTCGTGTGTGATAAGTTATCTTTTCAGAGGGTTAAGATGTTCCTTTCAAGCCTTAGATGCTATAGGTTGTGCCATCGGGAAGGAACACGTCGTGTAACTCTCAATTGATGCCATTACAATTGATAAATTGAGAGCTCGTGAGCAACTCAGTTGGTTTTACTCTCGGAAGGGAAGGGACAGGCTTGTTGGCTAGGCGGCATCCCGTGAACAGTCCCAAAGGTTACGTTCACTGTGACGAGCGAGCACATATATTCCGTTTGAGGGTAGTATGAGGGTGTGTTAGTGTGGACACCCATTGAAGCTAATGAGAGTTGACAAAGGATCAACTGCGTCTGATCATTGCTGATGGTCTGAAAAAATTGACACTGGCGTTCGACATATGTGCTTTCCTAACCTGTCTAGGCTTTAGCGACGCCATGGAATTCAGATGTGAGAAGAGTTTTTACGGAGCGTTTGATAGGACAATATTAATTCGTCTTTCAAGGGTTTTTTTATTGCTGGCTGTCCCACAATTGTCCCTGGAATGAGTTGTTTGTAACGGTGTTGAGTGAGGATGTGATTTTTTTGCTTTGAACATACGAAAGACAATTAGAGGGATTAGACACTTCTGCCGAAATGAACAGCAAGTGAATGCTGGATACATCTTGAAAAAATAATTTTAGCGCTTGCCATTCTGTCCAGATAAGAGGATTGTCCACTTCATATTAAATAACATTGAAAAAAAAAGAAAAGTGAAAACCTGGAATATAGAAATGGGGCTTGCCAATTCTACTCATGGCTACGCGAGTTGTCTCAGCTTTGTGATATTTTTTCCCCTGCCACACACCCTCGAGGTAGCTTGCAAGGTAGTAGCTTTAGATATTTAATAGGGAATATTTTTTAAAACCCCGCAAGCTTAATACCGGGTCAAGGGTGAATTTAATGCCTGGACAGAGCTAAATATAAGCAATGCACTCACCCGATGACATTTTATTTGTCTCTGGGGTGCTCGAAACTTTTTAATATCGTATTGCTTCTCATCACACTGCTAATATTTAATGCTTTGAGAAATATTACGGCATTAGTCCACTGCGTTATGCAGCTTCTGAAGATTTTCGTGTGAGTGTATCCAGCGATCTTACTAACTCTGTTCTTTAGCTTATTCTTTAAGTGATTCCACTGTTGTACCTGACAACATGTGCAAATAAATCAGATTCCCTTGATGGGAGTGCTTCTTTGATTTAATGGAAGTTCTTTCTACTTCTTTACGAACGACCTTCGGTGCGTGAGCCCTCCACTGCCGTCGCCTGTTTTTTTTACGGCTCGTTGTTTCACGAAAGGCCTCTCAATTTATTTTGGCGGGGTGGCCGTCGCCGCACCGCATGTTGGCCCACTTGTCTCCCTTTGTGAGGTGACGCATCGCTTTAATGATTTCATTTCCATGGAAGGTGCAAAGATGAGGGTGGTTTGGGGGGAGAGGACGTGGAAAAAGCGACGAAAGAGGGAAAGAGACGGACATTCCTTTGTAAAACAGTTTTTCCAAGCACGCCGTTTATATGCCCATCTGCGTTACCTTTTTAATTATCTTTCTCGAAAAGCTATTAGGTACCCTTTCCCACTTTGGGGCTCACTAATCACCCCAGCTCGGATAAATTAAATGTTTTTTCGACGCGGCGTCCATTTTTTTCTCCTTCACCTATCTTCCCTTCCCAGTTCACCTTTACCCCCACCCCGCCAACACCCTCCCAACACCTTTAACTATAACCCTCGGGTAGGAACACGGTTATTTTTCACCGGTTTCGAAGGGCAGAACCGTGACAGCTCGAGCCTGGAAATCGGAATGTTGTGTGAGGTGATCTCACTTTTTCAATCACTTCCCAACTCTTCCTCACGTTCTCTCTCACACTCACAGATGCTTATTTCTTCTGATGTGCTACACATGTAGCCATATGTTTATCCATTGTTTAATTGTTATTTCATATTTTGATCTTCACTATTTATCTTTGATAACCTCTAAGATGTTTCTCATGTTGTTCTCTACCTATCAGGGTATAGTTAGATGGAAATTCTATCCTCTGGTTTTGCATCGCCAAACTCATTTCATACTCCAATTATCTTTTAACTCTCTGTACTTCTTTATTGAGATGTACAGAATAGGCAGCATAGGAAAGGGATAGGTAGGGGAAATATTTTAGAGTAGTCTGTAGTGCATGATGCATGTATTAATCCCTTAAATACTATAGATACTAACAATCTAGTTGCAGGAGACCCTATAGTTGCTTGTTTGCATGTCAGTAGTGCATGCTTGGTGATCTTAACCCCCTACCACACACCCTCGCGGTGGCTTGCAGGGTATCGTGTACATGTAGATGTAGATTAGTTATTAATTAGTAAAACAACTGGGTCAATCAATTAATATTGTCACTTACATGAGTATGTGAACTGTGCAGTTTGACTGTCAATGTCAAATTGTGTAGTTGCGTTACGCGATATTTTTGTTGCTTTATACATTACAATTTTCGCGTGGTATCCCTCCATGCATTAGTTATGGGATCGAGAGCCTCGTTCATAGTTGCCTCAACCATGTCAAGTGCTTCGTCATTCATTTCCATTACTGTCCATTATACTTTCTGTACCTTTCTGAGATTTAACTCTTTGAATTTTATTATTTCACTATCCATGTGTATATATAGGGCTGTTCTTCGTTTTTTGGGGAAGAGGTAGATTTGGATTTTTAAGTGCTCCAACAGCTAAGGTTACACCGCACTGTCAAACCTATGACCTTTTCTAACACTAGCACAACATAATGTACCTTGTGCTGGATTCAAACCCGCGACCAGTCAGCCATGCCGGAGTTCTTTGGGGAATTCGAGAGGGTTATTTTTAATTATCTTCAGTATCAGGTATGCGTAGTTAGCGATGGTGTGTAACAGGAAGTAAATTCGGTATCCAGAGGTACATATTTCTCATATCCGTGAGTATAACCCGACACCTGCTCATGCACGGCCACCTCACGTTCTTCATTAATCTGAGGAGCATAAGCGGGAGAAGGGAGGAGGAACGAGCTAGGAGCTTTCGTTTCAATCATGTAAATTTACATTGGTTTCGGTCTCTCCGGGTCATTAAAGACTCAATCTATGGGCTATATCGCTCTTTCTCTCTCACCCTCCCTCCCTTTATCTTGATCGGTGTGGATACAGCCGTGGCGAGCCGATGATGCTTGGTCCTCCTCCCGCGCCCAGTCCGGTTTGGTGAGCTCGGGTCTTTCGACCCGTTGTCGGAGCGGTCACGCCGATTAGGCGTCCTTCCGTCTCTCGGAAGTGAAGATGCTGTAGGGGTGCGTGTACCCCTTCTGAGCGAGAATGTGAGTCGCATCAGCGCTTGTTTTCTGCCGCGTGCTTGGGATGTCGGAGGGAGGAACCGTATGCGATTTTCAACTATTGGGTTGGAGAATGCCTTGCCTCTGTAATTATGGACGCCGTCGTGCTCCTCATCGCAAATCGTTCAAAGTTCCTCATTTTGTTTTGAAATGCCTTTATTGTGTTGAATATGTGAACTTTTCGTGTGCATTTGCGTACACTAATAATTAATATTACTTCGTGGTTTAAAGCGAACTAATTGCGGATAAAATGTGCATCTACATCTACGTGATACCCTGCAAGCCACCGCGAGGGTGTATGCAGGAGATGAAGATCACCAAACATGCACTATTACATGCAACTAGGGTACTTCATGGAAACATGTTAATCGTACGGTCACATGCAACTACATTGTTATTATCAACATTGTAATAAAGCGATTGGTTGTTGTTCATACATGCATCATGCACTACATACTACTCTGCAATATTTCTCCTACCTATCCTTTTGCTATGCTGCCTATTGTGTTCTCTAATAGTGCGGGGGAAAATTATATTTTATATCTATCAGTACCTCGATCTTTCTCTCTAATCTTAGGTATCTGATGGGATCTAGCATAATAAGCTGGTGTTTTTAATATATATCTAACATCTTGAGTAAAGCTATCCGTTTTCAATTTCTGTAATAGTAATTTAATCTGTATTTTAAGCTACGATCTGATAATGATTCCCAACCTATTTCTTCTATTAATTCTGAGATACTACTAAAATTATCGTAACACCTTTCAGCAAACGTAGCTGCTCTACGATGCATGCTCTATAGCTCTATGATCAAACCTAATTCATTGGGATCCCATACACTGACTACATATTCAAGGTGTGCTCTCACTAGTGAAAAGTTGAGACATTGCCCCTGAGCGAAGTGCCTTATTTTGTTCGATGCGTCCGCAGCAGTGAACAGTGTTCAGATGAGCGAAAGAGTTTCGATAGACGCGAGCCAGCGGGGGTTGTTTGTGGAGGCGCGGGAGGGGCTGGGGCGTTGAGGGGTGGAAGGGGAGGCGGCGGCAGCAAGCGAAAGTGGATGGCTGACAAATGCCCCCGTTTTAGACTCCCATCTCCAAGTGCGTCCGCGGCCGCGTTCGTCCTTAAATATATCCGCGCGTGGTCCGGCCTGTGTTGGGGACGGGGGCGGTTCTCTAGATGGGGGAGGGAGCAGGGAGGGTTGAGTGGGAGCCTCCCTCCATCCTCCTTAAAGACGCGTGTAAGGAGGATGGACCCAAGGAAGTCCAGAGTGGGTAGGCGGTCAGGCGGGGTCAGCAGAGGGAGAGGGTATTTCGGGTTTCATATGTTGCGGTCCTCACTCATTGACGTCGGAGCTATCTTCCAGTAACTTTTGATGCCAGGTCAGATTCCGATTTACATTGGAAAAAGTTCCGCAGGAATTTAATTTGCTTTTTATTTTTGATGATTTTCTCTTACAATAGCCTGTGCTGAGAGCCGGAGAAGCGCAATGTAATTGGGTTGTTCTAAAGCAGGAAGGGACGTCGCTAAAGAAAATGAGAGTGTGGAATGGATTTAGATATAGTGAGCGATTAGTTGTTTTGGGGTGCTGAAATATTTAAAGAGCCAAGATTGCTAGGACAGCTACGAAGAGGGAGGGAAAGCAGCGTGCGAGGGTGGTGGGGTATATGACAAACTGAAGAGAAATTTTTTAGTATGGGAAGAGACGTTCGAAGATGCAGAAGCAGAGTGGAAGTATTCGATTAAAGTGTCTTGAAAGAGAAAAGAGGGAAATTTTCAATTACTTTCTAAATGAAACTCTAATCCTCACGAAAAAAGTGTAGGGGCCATAATTCGTGCATCCTTTCAGTGACTTGAAGATTTTTATCGTAAATTGTGTTTCCTTACTCGATTCATTGTATAACTATCAGAGAAGAAATGCGTATATATGAAGAGATTAGCCGATAGAAGAATTCGTTGGAGAGCTGCGTCCAACCAATCCCATAATTGTTGACGAATGATGATGACCTAACAGCGCTATTCATGCCCAAATAATAAAACTATTTTTACCCACGGTGCTTACACAAGTGATTATCGTAGGAGATCTTATTTCGTGTGATTTCGGAGGAAGGGTTGCGATTGCGAGTTAGCTGTTGCATGGGTAGTGGGCAGCACTCGATGAGCAGTAGATGAGATTGATGAGGTGAAGATAGGCGGAGAAAAAGGTGCGTGGGATAGAGGCTAGGACGGGGGTTGAAAGAGGAGTACCTGCCAAATGTGAACGGAGTGTCAGAAAGAACCGCAGAGAACTTAAGTCGTTTGTTAATTATGGTCGTCTACCTACGAAAGACAAGTAATGAGTGACTGATAGTTTGTCGACTGATGGATTTAGGGGCTACTGGTGCTGTTGTATCCTCTGTTGTGTTCGCTCACTCTCAGGGGTAGATACAGAGGACTATGCAATCTGAAAACCATGGTAAAATCCGGAAGGGATCAGCATTAATAGAAGAGTTTCATTGAAAGACATGTGCCATGCGTTGTTATAGAGAGTTGGTTATTCATTGGTATAGGTTGTCATCTATTTGAAGTCAGTTTCCGGACTAACAGCCGCTTTAGACCGGAGAAAATACACATGGATGGGAATGGTAGGGAAAGGAGGATGGGTGGAGAGAAACCCGGCGTCGATATTAACGTCCCATCCGACGGACAAAGTTCTGAATTCATATTTCCTCCACGAATGGTAAGTAGGGGTCAATTCGACAATGAAAAATATCTTCCATTTCCGGGATTCGAACCCGGGCCCGCCCGGTCATAGGCCAGTTGTCTAAACACTGCACCAACCCGCAGGTTGTAAATATACTGCATATGCTATCAACACAGTGATTGGGAACATTGAACATTTTACTCGCAAAACGACAAGTTTATGGTTTGATTGCAATCGTATTCGATTCGTAACGTATCGTATAGGTACTCGTATCATATACATTTTTTTGCTTTCAGAAGATTTAAATAATTTTTCACTTCTCTTTAAATTTATTACACTTATTTTTGAAATGTTATTATATCAGTGATTTTTTTCAGATCTGTCGAACAGATCATCTTTCCTTGTAGAATGTTTCAAGTAGGTTTATTTCCTTTCACTGTAACCATTTCATTGTACGTGATGTTTATTTCAACCTTTGGACAATTAAATATAATGAAAAGCAAAGAACGCACTGACCGCCATAGCGAATTCGCTCTGAAACTCGACTATATCCTCATAGCCTCGGTTTCAGCCTCAGGAATTCGCTCACTCCTAGGCTCCCCTTACCTCACCGAGCCGCGGTTGTCACACACGCGGACGTCTCCCGCGGCAACGGAAAACATAAACAGTAATTGAAAAATGGAAGCGAGAGAAAAGGAAATAAACCCAGGACGGGAGAAATATTTCAGTTTGCGTCGGAGGGCAGCGTCTATACGGGGGCGGAGCGAGGGGGAAAACTTAACCGCAGATCTTCTGTTTTGACTCGCCTTGGCTCTCGGCCACGCACTCCTGGAGGCTGTGGGGAAGGACTCGAAGGAGGCGCATCAACCGCGCCTCTCTGCTCCCTGCCTTGTCTTTCCCTCCCGCTCCTACCCTCGTGGAATTCCCGTCATTCCCCATTCCACGACCGCCTGTCCTCTTGCACCCCTTCCATTCTCGTCTCCCTCAAATGAGTCACGGCGCGTGAATTCCCCCGGCGTGCCAGTGGCGTCCGCGGTCACGACGAATGTGTCTTTTCGGAAAATCCGTGGGTCCGTCTTGGCAGGCAGACAGACGGACTTAAAGGGGCGGGAGGAGGGAGGGGGACGTGAGGAGAGCGTGCGGGTTAAGTTGTCCCCTCCCTTGGAGGAGGGCCGTATTTCATCCCGCTCCCGTTGCCTTCATTTCCCGGTAAATTTGACCGCCAGGCGCATCTCCTGCAGTCTACCTCCTCCACTTCGAAACGTCTATTTGTCTTGCCTCTTCAAAAGGTTTATCTCTGTCTGTTCGGTAAGGAATTAATCCGATTGTTCGCGGTCCGGGTAGAAGACACGAGACGTAAATCCTGTGGGTCGCGCGTGGAAGCTATCGCCTCCCCCTTCAGTTATGAGTTTCGGTGTATTTTTGTATCAAATATTACATGGAACTCGTGAGCCTCTGCTCTATATATAATCCGATTT
Source organism: Platycnemis pennipes (assembly GCA_933228895.1). NCBI lineage: Eukaryota > Metazoa > Arthropoda > Insecta > Odonata > Platycnemididae > Platycnemis > Platycnemis pennipes. The sequence continues at coordinate 61,517,841 of OW121854.1, forward strand.
GGTCTCTTCCTATTATCTACTTGAGCCCAGATGGGTGAGTAACTCCCGGAGATCAAATTTGATGGGGCAGTCTTTTTGTTGGATGAAATTGATTCATATTAAATTGATTTAAATTAAATCACCAGTTATTACTTTCTGTTTCCGTTTTTCAATGATATCGAAATGACTTAAGAACAATAGTATTTTTTTACGATACACTCTTTGAACATAACTGCAGGATATTGACGGTCGTCTGCGTTAGCAATTTTTTAAATCATGTTATATAACTTGAAACGCGTGACATTATTACTTTTTTCTTGGTTACACATCCGTGGTTCAGATGTGGCGTGTTTATATCACCGATTTTGAGATTAAAAGTTAGCATCAATGCTCAAAATTACACCTTCTCTGATAAGTTAACATCTTAGAAGAATAATAACGCAGGTCAATGCCATTAATGTTGAAATTCCTGAAGTTGAAATGATTATCCTGAAGGAAACAAACTCTTCATAAATATGTCACGCGTGTTGTTTTTCTCTACGGCCAGATTAAAGACAGTTTTCGCCTTTTCTTTTGGTATTGTGAACTACCATCAATTCCTTTTTGGCGCCAGTAATAATATGTAATTTATCCTCGTAGGATTTCATCGCTCGCAATCCAACATTCGTGCTCGAAATGAGAATAGTGCTCTAATCGAAGGAAAGTATACCGTATTAATGTTGACTATCCAATGCATTCGTTTTACATTTGACTGTACATATAATTTCATTCAGGCATTTCTTAGAATGCTTCTTTAAAAAATTGTGGCACCATTCAGTTCCATCACAATTTTCGTTACTAGCCTTATATTTTATATCGTCACTCCATCCAGAAATGTTTAATTAAATAAAAATTATTCTTGTTCTTCCATTTATGACGCCCCCAATTCCCTTCGCCTCGGCCAATTAATCATGTCTGTGCGTTTCCTTCTCTTATTTCATTCTAATTCAGCCGTCCCTCGTCCTCATCCCCCAGCTGCCACAGTAAGCGCGCCTTAACTCAAACCCTTCCCTCCTCGGAACCTCTCACCCCACTGCCGGAGCTCCATAGGCATCATTCATTTCGTGAGACATTTGACTCTGTCTTAATAGTTCCCATATTAAGAACGCCAACTGCTCTTCGCTCACGAGCATCAATTCCCTTGAGGACGTTACCCGAAAAAAAGACACGGGCGGCCAGTGACGCATAATTAAGCCATGCAAGAATTCCAAACATAGTATTTTCCAAGTGCGACTGAAAAAATACAGGGATCCATTCCGGGCATTCCACTTCTGCCGGGAGAATGCTAAAATGAAGTCCATTTGGAAAGAGTAGTGTCCAACTTCGTACAGCAACACTTGGCGTAAGTTGTTTGACAAGTTGTATCTGGATAGTCTTTCAATTTATGGTTTTCCGCCTGCTATACGTTTAATTAAGGTCCTGCAGTTTACGGGTGTGTCCAGCGTACGGTTCATGTAACCTGTAGTAATGATACTCTGTACGTGGTGAGAGAAATCTGAAGAAAAAATCAATTCAATATAAATGAATGAAAATCACATGAATCTTTCAAAGCCTAGTTAAAAAATATCACTTCCAGGAGGTGAAAGCTGCTAGTGAATCCATTTGAATTGCATTAAAATCCGGAATTATCTTTGGGATCAATCCGAACCAAACGCTATTTCAGTATGGCTTGTAAAACGGAAATTTCCTCTTAATGTTAGGGATATGAAATCAAAATAATCCATTGGAATCTTTTAGAATCGAATCGTTTATAAATTAAGTAGTTAAATATCTCGAAGCATATGGTAATTGTTTATTCTAGGAAATAGAACTTCAAAGGTTTCTTAGTTTTGTGTGATCCTTTGAGGTGTCCTTCCTTGGCTTTGTCATTGCTTTATCATTATCATAAGATGTTTCTTTCATTGCTGAAAAAAACTGTTTAAATTTTGTTTTAAAGGTTGTGACACAGCACTGGCTCTTGTAAATTTTTAGACAAGCATTAAAAAAACAATATTTAGTACTTATTTAATTTGTTATTAGTAGCTCTCATAACGGTTATTTTGGGTCATATCGAGGAGCATATATGCTGGCTCTACCTGTTAGCTGTGATTTTATGGGTGCTAGAATTTCTTGGTAAACTGAAGTTGGCAATATTGATTTTTCAACTACTTTTACATTGTGATTTAATTAGCCACTTACATGTAGTGGGAGTTGAGACTTTTAGTAGTATGTCATAGTAACCTTAACCTAGTTAACACCCACCCAGGTTATCAAAGTACTTATTTAATTTGTTATTAGTAGCTCTCATAACGGTTATTTTGGGTCATATCGAGGAGCATATATGCTGGCTCTACCTGTTAGCTGTGATTTTATGGGTGCTAGAATTTCTTGGTAAACTGAAGTTGGCAATATTGATTTTTCAACTACTTTTACATTGTGATTTAATTAGCCACTTACATGTAGTGGGAGTTGAGACTTTTAGTAGTATGTCATAGTAACCTTAACCTAGTTAACACCCACCCAGGTTATAGTGATTCTATTTTTACCGAAAGAGCTATCATTTTGTTTTCTTTTGTTTTGCAGGTAAGTGTATATGTGGAATCACCGCAAGATTTTTTGGTGCATGGGAGTTATTTCCAGTTTCTATAGAAGGACAGTTGGTTTGTATCTAAGTTTTCTACATTCTCAGGTTCTGTTGCGTATTGAACCGCGTTATTTCTATTCTACCGCTACAATTTCACAAGGAGTTCGTGAAAATTGTGGCTATGAATATTTATCCCTTTATCTCAGTGAATATGATTTAAGAGTCAGTGGCTTCTAACATAAATATCCTCTTGTATTTGTGGCGATTTATATTATACTAGAAACGTGCATGATTCAAGTATGGGATGAAGTTGAATGAGAAAATTTTATGCCTGGGTGATTAGGTGTAGTGGATCGGTTTTTATTGGCGCTAACCGGAAAGAGGTCGTCTAAAAATTTTGCAGCTGACGTAAAATGTTTCTGACCTTTCCATTAATTCTAAGTGCCCTGCACATGTTTTTAATATCTTCCTTATTTGAATACAATCAGTGCGCAAGTCTGTTTGGCTAATCTGTGAAGGACAAAATAAAGTTATGCGTATATTTTTCCTTGCGAACAAGAGTTGAGATGTACCATTCCCATAATATTCACGTTTTGTCGTACCTCTTCTAAGCTGCTGTAACTGACATGTGAGTGAATGAGGAAACACATGAAGCCTTGTAGCAATTGTTCTTTTTCGTTTCCGCGGGGGGGAGAGAAGATGGCAATTTAACGCAATAGGTCATTTCACATCATAAAGAAGTAACGTGTGATCGAGATGTGATGTAATAGAGGAAATTGCTATGCATGAAAATAATCTAATACAAGGATTTATCAGTTTGAAGTGGTAATAATAGACCTTCGTGTAATAAATTTGGCTGTAATGAGTGCCTCTTCCGACGGTAGGTTGTACGTACAAATCGCACTATTTTTACGTGTTGACAGAATTTTTTTATCGCCTTTAAGATTAGCGGTTACGAAAGCTTACGATTTCTTTTGAAAGGTATTAATGGTGGATCGCTTAACAAGAATCTCCAGGACAAGGTGCCAGCATAGAATTAATGGCGATAAAAAATATCTGAGCTGTGCATCATTTTACGGGCATTGAGCGTGGCTTCAGAATAGCAGCCGCTGTAAGGACATGATGATATGTTGACGATGTGAAAAATCAGATCTGAACATCAGGAAATGGAGTGAGGATTTTTTTTAGGAAAATAAGATTTGGCTCAACGTGTTATATCTGATATCTAGTGATGGTTAATTATGGTTTGGTCGGAGAGTGGCCACGTGAGACGAGAACTGACGAATATCACAGAGTACGCAAATTTAAAAATTCAAGAAGTGCCATGTGCAAAGTGGATCAGGTATTTTTACTGAGTTTTATCTATTTCTCACTTTACATATTCTTGGGAATGTCTCATATCCTTTAGTTACTCTACCAAGTTAACACTTTCCTTTTAATCCCTCATATACTAGTGCGAGATTTAAGTACCTCGGTGATTAAACGTTGCATAGGTACCTACTGATTAATTAATTATTATTATTATTATTACTGATTAATTGAGTAGGTACCTACTGTAGTGTGGTTTATCCTACGCAGTTTATTAACCCTCGATATTACGATAAACTAATGTTTTTTTTGCCTGGAAACTGCATATGGTTGGTAAAAAACACATTCTTAGCTCCTCCACTCCTACGTTACTGTCCATAAGACAAGATAAGATGCGGTGTATTTGTATGCCATATGCAATGGCTTGGGTAAATGTTGAAGTGAATTTGAAAATGTTGCTCTGGTTTTTGGATCAGACCAGGCTGATGGGTATGTCATAGTCGTACGAAGAGACTCGCTATTACTTTTTGGTTTCCATCTAATGGAATGAACGAAGTTGAGTTAAGAGAGTGGGACTTAATTAGCATTTTAATTTTTTGTGCATGTAGCTGCTTTAGAAACAGGCTGTTTTTACCAAATAATGCTACAATACAGCGCATTGTTTGCAATCAAGTCCTAAAGTTAGTATTTTAATTCTTATACTAAAAAATCTGAATACCTACCACGTAGGAGGTGGGATAGGGGGGGGGGGGGGTAAAACTAATAAGTAAGTATATTTCCAGAGAACGGTATCACAGTATTTCAGTACGATACTATGTAATCAGTGTATTCTGACTTATGCCGACGTAATAATGATCAAGCAGCCTTCCACTTTTATTGCGGCTGTACGTATTGAAGTCGTCGACTTTTCCCGAAACCTCCCAACATCCCGCGTACGTCCGGTCCATTTTTTTCTTTATCGCTCTCGAGGCCGCCATCTCCACACACGTTTCCCTCCCTACCTCTTTCAGCCACAGCCCTCCCTTGCCCCTCTCCCTCCTGCCCCCCCCCCCCCACCACCCTCCAGTTGTTTATATCGGGACTTCCGGCGTTCCTCTCAGAGTACCAGACTCTCGCCTCCCTTGTTAGTGTGTTCGGGCGTATTTGTATGTGTTTTTAACCCGTCCTCGCGTGTGTAGGCATGCGTATCCTCCCGAGGTTCGCGGCATGGGTTTCTTTTCTATAAAAATCTTCGGTTTTATCCGTGAAACTGAAGCGGGCTGGCTTGGCGCTAGTTACCCCTAAAATCTCCAGATGAGAAGACGAATTAGGGCCCCAAAGGAATCACAGATGGCGTGCGGTAGTGGACGGCTCTCTGAATGCAGGGGAGATATCGCGAAAAATGTATTACTGTAAGAGTAATGTGTCGACGTAATAATTGCGTTGTATTTGGATTATTCAGTGCTTGATGGAAAATCTCTGACGCGATGGGATAAATGTTATAAATAAACCGTGGTTCAAATTCTTATTTTGCATAATTTCATTCTTACCTATGATTCATTGAGTTTATGTTTTTACCACGGTGTAGAAAACACCACGAAATATTTTCGATGGCGGTATGGTGTGGGAATAGTAAAGAAGGAACATCGCTTAGGAAAACGATTCACAAGCTGCGCGGTGGTGGATACTAATTCGGGATTATCATTCCCACCTTTTATTCCCATCATAATCAGCTGTTCTTTCCAACCTGAGGAATATTGGCTCATAGGATTGGAAACAGTGCCTTAAAGAAAGATGAAATAATTTTTTCGCGTGGACTCGAGAAGAACGCTGGCAGGTGTCAGAATGCTATTTTTCCGACCGAATTCTGTCCTGCTTACCATATTTCCATCCCTTTTATTCGTTTTCCCACGGTAAACGGTGAAATTTAGGAAGTAATTACTATTTTATACAAAAATGAGAATTTTGTGTTTTCAATTTTAGTTTTACACTATGCTTCATGAAGTCATTTTCAATGCTATAAAAGTATAAATATTGCATATGTAGGAGAATACCTCCAACGTTTATGATTGTTTTAATGCCTTTCCAAAGTGATTCGTTCAATTTTCACTCCTCTATCTTACGACTTCATACTCCTAATGCTTATTTTAGACTATAACTTGAGAATGTCTCTTAGTTTTGTTGATTGAAGCAGTTTCGTTAGGAGAGAATCATCGTTGAACAGTGGATTACGTTACCATTATGAGGTGTGGCGTGATTAGTTCTGCGACCATTCTCTGACGAAAAGGTATGTTTTCCATAGCATTTAAAATGAAGCGGAATCAGATTTGTCTGCATCCCTCATCGGATGAGGTTTACTTTTTGCACTGTACTTTGAAATGGGTGTATTAAGGCGTAAATGCAGGTGGTTAAATATCTGTATTTACAATGAATGAAATTCCGTGAAATTTCATTTCCCGTGGACCAAAAATATTGAAACTAATTGCTTTCTCCTCAGCTTCTTTATTTCTTTGCTTAGAAATTACACGAAAATTTATTTTAAATTTTCATACATATTTCTAACGTCACCGGTATTGTGTCGTAATATTATCTCGGAATGCTAGACATTCCGTTAATTCCTGCCTCGTGTCAAAGTTAATGCTATCATCACATGATGGTCATATCTAATTTCAGGGAGCACTCATCTGATTTGTACCCCTTACGATACGTCATTTTTCTGTTGTAAGACTAAAATTGATGGCGTGCATGCGTTTGCACGTGCATTGATTTGTGGTAGCCCACTGTTTTGATCCTTTCACTCTCGCTTTTTTCGCGATCGTCATTATAAGTATTTACATCCTATGATTAGTTTTTTGCAGCCCTCCCTCTCGTGTTTTTCGCGATGCGAAGGAGTATTTTTTTGTCAGAATTTTCCAGTCGTGGTTCGCTCTGAGCGCATGTCATCGCTACCGTTTTATCTCCTTCCATGGATTCTTGACGTCCTGATTTCCTTTCGTGCGATTTCAGTTTCACTTCAGCTGGCAACACTTCGGTGGCTCCCGTGTTTATCCCAGCGTTCCGGCAAAGTGAAAGTGAAATGAAACGTTAAGTGCATACTCAAAAGACCAGGGGCGCATTGGGCATGTTATCGAAGGTGCATGATGGGGTAATCGGTTTGGAGGCCGACGGATTTAGAACAATGCGTGCGGCCAAAGGGAGGAAAGGAAAACCGGGTGGGAGGGAAGACGGAATCGGTCGTAACGTGAGAACGCCGTAAACTTAAGTGGCGCTTTATAAGAGCGGCGTAAACGATTTCGACGCAAGTATCCCTTTGACCCGTGCGCCGGGGTCTCTTTTACGTATCTTTTAGAGTAACTAACTATTCGAGTCTGCGCTTTCGGGACGAAAGCGGAAAAACTTGGGAAATGGGGCTGAGGTGAGGAGGTCGAGCTTCCGTGCGGCAATTGTTTGCTTAGAGCGGATTAAATGGATCGATAGAGGAATGGTTCGACTTTTATGGGAAGATGAAAGGACCGTTTTTACCTCTCCGGCGTGTTTCTTGGACCTGCTTCTCATGATAAAAAAAAAGCTTTCGCCAACAAAGCGCCGGAAGCTAACTTTGCCGCCTCCTCCTCGTGGATGCGCCATCGAATTTTACGTATGAGTTCTGTTTCTCTTTGAGGGGCATTCCTTCTCCACCATACTTCCCAGGTCTTATTTTAGAAACATGCAATGTAGTTTCATTTTCTTCTAATTTTGTTTTCTTTTATCAGTATGTGTATATTTCTTCTCTAAAGATGCTTATGGAAGGGAACTTAATCCATTTCTGTGGAACTGTGGAACTCTTACTATTCCTAATAAGGATTAGACTAGTTATCAAACATTCATGCCAATTATTTGTCTGTGATAATCACTGATGATATTATGTCTTTTGTTAGAAGTGGAACTTTGTATGTCATGATACTTTTCTCTGCTCAGTTTTGAGGTTGTTAACCCATTAGGGTTTTAAATAGTCACACGCAAGTAATTCTTTCAAAGATGTACAACTTAGTCATTTCTCCTTCCGCAGTTAACATCCTAAGTGATTCATCATCATGGGTCAACAATCCTAGGATTGGTTTGACGCAGCCCTCCACTCGATTCTTCTATCGGCCAACCTCTTTATATTAACGTAATTCCTCTCTTTCACGTCCTTTACGACCAGTTTTATATAACTCATACGAGGCCTGCCTTTTCCATTCTTCCCATTCACTTTTCCTTCGACTATTGTCTTCATCAGGCTATCGTGTCTTAAGATATGGCCGATTAGGTTGACCCGTCTTCTTATTATAGCTTTCAGGAGACTTCTCTTTTCCCCACTCGTCTTAGGACTTCTTCATATAATCGATGGTCGGCAAGTTGACTTTGTGGAATTTAGACATAGCGAAAAAAGGAAACTACTTAGTTAATTCCACGGTTTATTTTGGAAGACTCAACCGGTTTCAACCTTTGCAGGTCATCATCAGGAGTCTTAGGACTTTGATTGTTTCTCCATGGATGTTCACTCCAGAACACTTCTGCTTGATTTCATTGATGGCTCTGTCGATGTAAACATGAAAAATTACGGGAGACAGTGCACAGCCTTGTCTCACTCTTTTCCTTATTTTTGCTTCTTCAGAACTAGGTCCAGATTTTATCACTTAGTCGTTAGGACTTCTTCATTTGCCACTTGGTCGATCCATTTTATCTTCATCATTCTTCGATAGCACCATATTTCGAATGCTTCCAGCCTTTTATTCTCCACTGCTGTCATCGTCCATGCCTCACTGCCGTAAAGAAACATGCTCCAGATATACGTTCCGATGAATTGCTTCCTTAATTCTAACTTGTATTTCCAGCTGTAATTAGATTCTTCTTTTGATAGAATGCCCTCTTTGCCTGGGCAATTCTACTAACTATTTCTGTCTTGCTTCGTCCATCGTTGGTTACTCTGCTTTCCAGGTAACAGAACTCTTTCACCTCTTCCAGTTTCTGTTTCCCTAGTATAACGTTGGTTTTGACTTCTTCTCTCTTGATGAACACCAATATCTTAGTCTTCTTCTTATTGATCTTCAGCTGATGTCTGGCCTTGACCTTTCCATGGTTGTTAGCATCTTATTCAGATCCTTCTCTGTCTCTGCTATGACAGCTATGTCATCAGCGAATCGTAGCATGCTGATTGTTTCTCCATGGATGTTCACTCCAGAACACTTCTGCTTGATTTCATTGATGGCTCTGTCGATGTAAACATGAAAAATTACGGGAGACAGTGCACAGCCTTGTCTCACTCTTTTCCTTATTTTTGCTTCTTCAGAACTAGGTCCAGATTTTATCACAGCAACTTGGTTTTTATACAAACTGTGGGTAATTCTTCGGTCATGGTACAACACTCCAATTCCTTTCAGAATTCCAAGCATTAAGTTCCAATCTACGTTGTCAAAAGCCTTCTCTAAATCCACAAATGCAATGGAGGTCGTTTTTTTCTTCTCCATTCTCTTCTCTATTAACAGCCTAAGGGCCAATATTACTTCTCTTGTACCCTTACTTTTCCTGAATCCGAATTGATCTTCATCCAGGAACTCCTCTGCTTTTCGTTCTATTCTTCTGTAAATCATCCTTATCAATATCTTCGATGCATGTGTCGCCAGGCTTATAGTCATAACATTTTCGCATTTCTCTGCTCTCTTCTTTTAGGAATAGGAATGATGATGTTTTTCTCGAAGTCCCTGGGTATTTTTCCTGTTGAATACATGTCGCAGATGGTTTTGTAGAGATGGGTTAATGTCCTATTTCCTGCATTTTTTATTAGTTATCCGGGGATGTCATCAGTTTCAGAATCCTTATTCATCCGAAGGTCCCTTACTGCTGCGTCGAATTCTGATCTTAATATTGATTCTCCCATATCATCCTTATCGACTTCGCTTTCCTCTTCAACAACTTTCGTCCTGAGATTGTTCCCGTTGTATAACTCTTCCAGATATTCTTTCCATCTCTTCACTTTGTCTTCATTTTCAAAGTCAAAAGTTCTCCATTCTTGTCTCTTATGGCATTGCATCTTATGCTCCGTTATTTGAAGTGGTTCCTCACTATCATATAGGAAGCTTCCACCTTACCAAGTGCAAGGTTGATTTGTACATCTATCTTCGCATAGATTCTTCATCCACATTTCTCTAGCTTTCCTGGCTTAGTGATTTACTTCGTTCCTTATTCTTTTGTAGCAAAGCTGCCCTTCATCAGTCTTCGCATTTTTGTACTTTCTTCTTTCTTCAACCAGCACTAAGACTTCTTCCGTGATCCGTGGCTACTTCTTAACAACTTTTCTTCTTCCAAGACCTTCTTTTGCGGCTTTCTGTAGTCCACATTTAATGTTTTGCCAACGCTTTTCTTTTGGCTTTTCAGTCAGATCCTCTCCTATTTTGTTTTCTACAGCTTTCTGAAATCCAGCTAATGTTGAGTGTCCTTCAGTTTCTCTAAGTGCCAAATGTTCTTCACCGTTTTCTTCATTTTGTTGAATTTTAGATGGCATTTCATCATCACTAAATTATGGTCGCTGTCGATGTCTGCACCCGGGTAGCTTTTGCAATCCTTCACCTGATTCCTGAACATCTGCTTAACTGAAATGGAGTCTATTTGAAATCTTCCTCTACCTCCTGGTATTTTTCACGTGTGTCTTCTTCGGTCGTGATTTTTAAACAATGTGTTAGTAACCAATAACTTATGTTGTATGAAGAACTCCAGCAGTCTTCCTCCTGTTTCGTCGGTTTCCAAATCCATAATTTCCAGTTGTTCTTCCATCTTGACCTCCGCCGACGACAGCGGTCCAGTCTCCTAAAATAATTAGGTTTTCTTCTCCTCTTACCTGTATTATTACTGTGATACTGTGATATCTTCGTAGACGTCTTCCACTTCTTCATCCTCGTAGTCCGACGTAGGCAGGTAAACTTGCACCACAATGGTATCTGTAGGCTTAATTTCCATTTTAACCATTATAATCCTCTCACTGTACTGCAGGAAGCTCTTCACACGCAGTCCTGCACTCTTCCTAAGCATTATGCCTACTCCAGCGTTACCATTCCGTGATCCGGTGTGAATAATTCTATAAATTCCACTCCAAAAGTCTCCTTCTTCGGGCCATCTCATTTCGCTGATTCCCTAAACATCGAGGTCCATTCTTCGCATTTCCACCTTCAGGTTTTCTAGTCCTCCGCTGGCCCGAAGTGATCGCACGTTCCTAACCTAAAATGTTTATCACACTTGACTGATGTACTCTCTCGGGTAGTCCCCGCCCGGAGATCCAAATGGGGGACACTTTTATCTCCGGAATTTTTTACTCGAGAGGGTTCCATCACGTATTGATAAGAAAGAAAAGAGTGGAGTAGCTGCAACTCCTCGGGATAATAATGTGGTGGTTTCCACTTTCCTTCCACTTCGCAGTACTACAGCCGTTAAAGTAAATGTTTCCTTGAGTTGAAAACTTGGTGGGAGTAATTCACATGGTGGAGATACTTGCTAAGTTTAATTTTATATGTCTCGATTCTTGACGTACTCACGCCATTTGGATTAAATTTATCCGTGGCCAAAATATGAATGATACTATGAACCTGTAAAACTGCAATGTGTTTTAATGTCTTGGTGCTGTGTATCCTGCGTTAATTCGAATCGATGTGCATATTTTTGAGCGGGAAGCAACGTTCTCGCCCATCAGATACCCGTATTTTCACGGTCGTTTGGTTAGTAATTGAGATTCATGCCCTTGTCACTGTGGTCCCGGGAGTGTGGACGTCAACACTTCTTACAATTGAAATTGACTGCCTCGCTGTTATTACCCCTTGGGAATTTTCCCCTACGGGAAGATCCTTGTACTCCGCTTATCTTCATCTCTTGCCACATTCAAGTGGCTTTATGAAGGATATGCGGCCGAGTGGCTGTTTTTGGAATGTCTAAGACTCTAAATGGAATCGTGTAGGAGTTGAGTTCCAAGTTCTGTGAGTTCGTGGTATGATAGTGATAATTTATTCAATCAGTAATGCTTTGAATTGCTTCTGCCATTGAAAAAGATATAACCGAGATGTTCTTAGCTGAGATTCGTAGGAGTCTTTTCCGATGCTCGTTGTACTATGAGTTTTTATCTATGTAATTATTTGAATTTATGATACGATGGTGACAATGAGCGGCAGGAATTGCGTGATGCGTTCTGGAATAGAAATAATCGTTCATTTTGCCTAGATTTTAAATGAATTGACTGTAGGATACTTGTGAGGAACATCTTGGTGTACGTCAGCAAATCGGGGTGTTCGGGGCATTGGGTTGTCTACCTGAAGTCATCTCTCGTCTAAATACTATTTTCACTTTAATTGAAAGAGGACTTTCTTGAAAAAACATAGAAAACCTATTTCGTTTTTCAGTAAAAGGCTAATTAAATCATTTTATCGTCTTCATTTAATATTCTTGAACCGGGAGAGGAGGGGATGGGGGATTAAAATGGGGGAAGAGGGTGGAGGTCGGTGAATTGCATTATTATTATTATAATTGGAGAAGGTTTGAAAGTAGGCTGTCTTCACGAGAAATGGTTATCGATAATAGGTAATTTATGGGATCTTAAATAAGTGCTGGTTCTAAGTAGAGTTTCGTCGGCAGCCTCAGTTGTAAATGTTTGGCAATGTGGACACATATGTTGCGTTATTCTGATGACCATGCGAAATAAATGGATCAGAGAATATTCCTTTGACACCCTGCGGAACGGTTTTATTTTACTACCATCATGAATTTGTGTCGTGCTTTTCGATCTCATCTGACGTAGGTTGTTATTCGATAAAATAGTTGATTATATCTTGAAAAGCTGGTTTTGTGGAGTCATTTCTGAGAAAGGAGTGTGAAAACATGTATAGAGGACGAGGGGTAATTGATAAAGCATAAGGGCGAAAAATTAATGGGTTGACAAAGGACTTCTGCTCAAAGGAAAATGTACATGGATGGAGGTCCTTCGAGAGAAGTGGTTTGCAGCGAAGAGGAAAAGATGGTGTTTCGGTCGGCTCGTTTATAGTTTTCTCGTATATAGTTTTCTCGTATTCTTCGAGTTCAAGTATGGGATATCTTTCCGAAGGATAAAGGGGTGCTTTTGAAGAAATGGTCTATCGTTTGAAATGCCTTCAGTTCTTTGCGGGATGAACGCCTTCTACTCTCGAGTAAGCTTACCTCCTTAGAACAGTGAATTTATGAGTTGGTGCTTTTTGGATAAAGTTGGACCACAGTTACATCAGAGTGATATCTACTCCGGCATAGTTTTTCCGTGTGAATGTACAAAAATGTTTTAATTTAAAATAACTGCAAAGGTATCGCATGCTTCGAGAGATTTCGTAGTGTATTTGGAATGACAGGAATCCTTCATAAAATGAAAGTTGAGTACGCAATCGCATTATGAGGCTCATCATAATCGTTTCGTCTATTTCATTTGTTGAGGTTTTTTTTAGCGTCCTTTAGGTATTTGTGTTTGATATGGTGATATCTAATATGAAATCACTCATTTAGCCCTTGCGCTGATTGTTGCATTGATCGAGATTTATTAGTTGATTTAAGGAAAAGGTCGGTTATTGACTTATAGAACATTAATGTGTGGTTCTAAAAGCTTTCCATGAACAAACCAAAAATTAGACTCTGGAGATAATTGGATGCTCATAGCTTCAGGACTTATCAGCCCATTCGTTAGAGTATTTTTTAATTAGCATTGTTTCGTGCGAAATGTTTCATGCTAGTTTTAAATTACCTCCAGAATACTGGTTCTATTTCGTTTTGTTTCTGAAAAATGCCATATGTTTTTCGTGTCATTAAAGTTTGGAAGGATTTGTGAGAAGATATTTATAATGACTTCAAATGACCCTTAGATGTTGCGTCTTACTTTGAATGTTCTCTGAAGATGGAGTATATAGTCATGAATAACCCATAATGAAGTCGTGTCACGTGAGCTAGGTGATAAATATTTCATTTTCATTGTAATGAGATAAAAGTTATGGTCGTTCATGTCAATTTCCAAAGGTGCTTACGGAAAGGATTTTGTTGTCTCATTGCTAGTGCGACTTTGGATGATTATTATCTTGTATAATTGAACTTTCTGTCGTTCTCTTTGTGGTAAAATGAATTCAATAGTGTAATTTTATGATTTATCCTTGAATTTGTTGAGAGTGAATAATTGAAACTTATTAGTTATAGAATTTAGGGATTCAATTTCTTGGAAAAATGAAAACCAAGAGCCCTTTCGAAACTCTTGTAAGAAAAGGGTGTAGCTCTTTGCTCTTTTGATTACGGTCAGTATGTTGTCATGCACTGTGAGATGCGAATCCTGAAATAATGAATAGTATTTTTAGTTTAGGCATCGTAAATGGCACTTGTAGTGCGATGTGGGATATTTGTAGATTCTTGAATTTTCTGTTCTTGATTCTAAAATTTTTCCAAAACAGACGCTGTCATTACTTATGAGACGTTACATTTTCCTTGATAAATAGGGAAAATCGTCCCATGACTCAGGTACGAGTCGGGCTTTTTTCGTCATCATTCAAGAATTCTACAAATTTCTCTCGAAAATTATGATTTCACCACTTTTTATGTTGTTATGCTCTTTAGGTAAATGGAGAAAAGAGTTGGGTTTATTTTGTGCACCATGATATAACTTTAACTTTGCAGATTTTTTTATGCCACTACTGCTTTTTCCAGTACGCCACACACCCAAATCATGGCTAGGAATGATGTGTAATTTATTGTGCTTATGCCTACTCTTCAGGTTAATGTTTAGCTTTTGCCATCCAAATTAGCTAATGCCAAATATATTTAGTACTCACGGGGTTCAGCCAATCAGTTACGTGACTAGGATATCTGCTTTTCCTACCGTTATCCAAGCAGGTGCGGATGCATGTGCGACACAGAGCAGAATTAATAGGGGTCGTTAAGCTCGTGGGACGATATCGATTCGCTTTTCTTGGGGACTCCTGGCAAGTCATTAAAAGGATAAATAAATAAATGAGGAGAGGGGGGTTCTTGTTTCTTGTCCTCGTCGGCCCAGACAACGGCAGCGCGCAACATCCATCAAAGCACGCCCGTCTCACGCATTCAAAATCCTCGGGGCGCTGCGAGACTGCAACGTCATTTCCCGCTCTTTGTCCCCCCGCCGGGCACGTTGGTGATTTTTCATTGGCTCCTATCACCAGAGGGTCCCGAGTTTTTGGGAAAGTCAGGATTGTTTGCCTTTCGGTCGTATTGGTTACTCGGGCTCTCTCATTGTACGCAGTCACGAGTTTGATTGACTGCCGCATTCGCAGGACAGGGAGGAAAGAGGGAGAGGCCCCAAAGGTAAAACGTGTCGTTAGTCTAGTGATTTCGATCTGACGCTTGATCGATTTTGGAGTCACTTGTATGACTCACTGTTGTGGTGTAGCCTCATCGGGTCGTGTCTTACACATGCTCCTCTCACTGCGTTCCATGGCGATGAGTTCGTATGAATGTTAATTATTTTTATAAGCTGAACTTATTGGTGGAAACGGTGGAAACTAATGGTTAGCGCCTGGTATGGTGTTGGGATATTTCGATTTTCTTAAGAATGAAGTTGCTATCCTTGTGGTTAAACACGGTGACTTCAGTGAATTTTCAATGGTAAACATTTAGGGTAAAGGACTGAAAGGAAGATGAATGAAGGAAAGGTAAAAATTTCAGGTGATGCAAGGAAGTTTCAGGAAGAATTAGGAATGGGGATCATCGGATAGATCCTGTAAGATTGAAGAATTTCATTTGTACAAAATTGAGTATGAAAATGTTAGGTATTGGCGTTGATATTCCTGCATCTTTATAAATCTAAAAAAACTCCTTGTATTTTTGTACATTTAGTGTGCTAGCTTATGTGTAAAAAAAATCGCTCACAATTCTCCACAAAATGCTAATGGGAACTTAGTAAGTGCCGATTCTTCACTTAACTCTTGACTTGTTGAACCCACCACTGGTCATGTGACATTTCATTTACAAGTGATTTGATTCTGCCATTCGGAAGAGCTCTAGGAGGATATTTTCAAAATTTACGAGGTGTCTTCTAATTTTTAATCATCATTTATTTTACCGCGAAATGAAACAGGCGTAGTTAAGGACTCTCACTTAATTTCTGTGCCGTATTCTAGAAATTCATTCGATTACGGTTTGAAATTATGTTAGCGTATTTAGGTATTGGATTCCGGATGATAGTGGTGAAATTTTTTTTCGATTCTCTTATGGTTTCCGTCCTGATTCCAGATCATCCTATGGTAATTCTCTGTTTTCTTCACTTAGTTTGGAGGCCCACTGCCGACTTGTCACTTAGTCTTCCTCATTAGGATCTCCGTATTAAAAATAGGGAAATGATGTATGGTGATCAAGTATGGTCAAATCGATATTGGTACATTAGGAGCTACGGATTGGGAATGCTCCGACCCTCAATGTAATAGCTGCAAAGGGCGATAGGGCTGTGAATTAACCGTCGTAGTCGTAGAGTATCGTTGGTATATGCTTCCCTAGAGCAGCAATATGGGAGGCTTGGTGTGCTCCTTAAGATTAAGTACTTGTCATACCCGCCTTCGAATTCTGACCTCGAACCCAAGAGCTTATTCAGGTTCGTTTCGACCCGTGAGGTGGTGACGTTTTTCTTTGTAGTTAAGGCCTTGGGAATTACTGCGTTAGGGTAAGGCGAATTAGGTCATGTTGCGTTAGTAGGTAGGTGGCCCAGTAAGTTGAGGAAATAGGAGTGGGTGTTGGGTGCATTCGTGGGTGGAAGACGCTAATCATTATAGAAGCGAAAAAAAGATGAAAGATGCGAACTGAAGAGAGTGTCGAATTTTTGGAAAGACGGGATTCCCTTGTTAGTATATGGGGTACATTGTTCGTTCTATCGTGTTCTTAATCTTGTATGCTCCGCTGGGTAATCACCGTGGGTATCCATCTAACCTGTGGTATATTGTTCGCTGCGTCAGCTTATATTACTTATCCGCTAATTGACTAGTGATCGTCGTTTATCATGGAGTAATATAACTGCTGTGTAGATTTTTACGAACCTAAATTCTATTGCTTTGGTTGTTGCCACGAGTTGGACGCTGCTTTATTCAGTCTATCGGATAGTGCTGTTTACTGCAATTTCTTAGGGGAATCCTCGTGACTTGAATGCAGAGAACGGAATGGCTTTGTTTCCGAGAATGCCATTTGTGTTTTAGCATTTGGTCAAATGTCAATGGAGGTCGTGGGTAGTGCGTATAAATTCAGATTCCTTAAGTGTTAGGGTGTTCTTAATTCACCATTTACCAGCTTGACCGTGACAGCATAGCTGGTTTGAATATTCACTACAAAAGACCAGTTATCTTGCGCTCGAGAGACTAATGAATTAAAGCATTAGAAATCTTTATTTGACACCCAAGACTCCTTAATATATTTTCTCGCTATGCTCCCCAGAGCGGCGTCAGATCGCTCAACCTTTTTGAATTCGTACAATTCAACTCTTGTATTTACTCTAGCATTAAGATAGTGTTGCCATACAAGTTATTTATGCATATGAGTATGTGCATAAGTGTTTGATAACTGATTTTGCTGTTTACTTGCACCATAATCGTTTGAACTATACCATTCTCAGGTAAAATTATTGAGGAATACGAGATTGATATTTGATATAGATTCGAGGAAGTCTAAAAAATGTGTTGTAATTTTGTTAGTTTTTGTTCCACTTATAATATTAAAGTAATTTTGAATGAATTACCAAATCATACGCGCTTATGAAGTTTTAATTTATTATCATGGCTCTCCAGTAGTGGTGGAGTGCAGTAGTGGTCATAATGAGTGTTGGGTGGCAGGAGTGATATCAAAGAAAGGAGGAGGTAGTTGATGACACACGTTTTCAAGATGCTGGTGTTTTTGGTATAGCTTAGTTGATGATGATGGCATTAAATCTGCACTTTGTTCCATTGTTAGTCTTCGTCTTAATTGTGATCCGGGTATAAAGAAGGATATTAATACAGGGGTAAATATGTTTCGTTGCAAGTAGATATTGGGTGTTATTATCGTGCCATTCATTTCCTAACTTGTCTCTGACTTTTTGATGCAACAGTACGGTACAATCCTCGTCCTCGTGAGAAATGAGCTTACTATGTTAGCATGTGTGACCGAAGTGTAAATCCCAATCAGCGCGAATAAATATGTATACGCCGCCTAACTAATGACATAATGATTCGCAATTTAGATTTTCCCGGTCAAGCTTCCTACCTCGAGCTCCGCATACTCTTTCACCTCACTTTTTGATTTAATGATTCGATTCACACTCGGGTCTCTTGGAGGCGGTCCCTGGAACACGTAATCTCCGCAGCCGCGCGCGAATGAGTTACTGCTCTCTGGCGCAAGCCATTTGTTACCGACTCCGCCCCGCTGGCGTGGTGGTGGTGTTGGCTTGCCCCCTTGTTCACCCCAAATGGGGCCTGGGAGAGAAGGTAAGCAGGGGGAGTCGGGGCCGCGAAACGCTAAAGAGACTGGAGGTGTAGACTGCCACCCGCTCTCGTTTGCGATTCCCTCTATCTTATTGTGAATTACTGTCGAACGTGGATTTTTATTAAGATTATTCCAGAAACTATGCTATTAGAAATGTGGGATAATTATCCATCTTTAATTGTTTGTTTTTTTGTCATTTTCGGGGTTCATTCTGGGGCGTAAAGTATCGTAGAATCGAGGTGTGTCTTGAATAAATAATCATCACCAGTCAACAGTCCTAAGATTGGTTCGACACAGGTCTCCACTCGATTACCCTCTCGTCTAATAATATATATCTCGTACGAGGCTTTCATTAATAAAATAGGTTGAATCTATTTCCACGAATTTGGGTGTAAATGAAGTTTATTTTTGGGTATGAAGTCATTTTGGTGAGCGCCACATCCTCCCGGGACGGCACACCTCCGGGTTACTGCGTAACGCTCAATATCTGAATGCATCCGTCCTCCTTCGGTTGCAACAACGACGAGCTGCATCCCCCCTTTCACCTGTCCTCTTCTCGATGCATCGACGGGGTTGCATCCGCTGGGAGGGGGAATAATCGCGGAGGATTCGCGAGCCGACTTTGGGATGAACGCGTCGGCAGTTTGAAAGCGCGCGTCCGAAGGTCGTTCGTCCCCTCCCATACTAATTCACGAGCGACGGCGACCGACATCACCTCGACGCACGCGGTGCGGTGCCGTTGGGGTCGTGGGAGTAAGGAGGCTTTCGCAACTTCTTGTGCTCCGCTCACACCCCCCACCCCCCTCTTTCCCACTCCCTAATCGTTACCAAGGTCCTCCTCACCTCCCAGGGAGAAGAGCTTTTGAGCACGCGTCCGCCGAAAACCCACGTCCGTCCTTTTGTTTCCCCTCTCCCACCTTGCCAGCAACTCCTCAGGGATGCAGCGAGTGTTGGTCGCATTCATGGCTGCGGCTCAGGCGACCACACCCGTGCGCGCTCATTGGCACCTGCGTTTCTCTGTCACAACATCCACTTCCTCTTGCTTTCTCCCTTTCTCGTATTCACCCACTTTTTGTTTCGTTCCCTTTCTGTGTCCATCTGTACTTGCTATACGTTGATGACATTGTATTAACGGTGGGAAGTTGAGTACGGCTGCAATGATATGAAATTGTTCAAATCCTTGTATTATTAGCCGGAAATATTACCATGTGTCCCTTGGGAAATTCTCAATCAACGTCCTCAACCTTACCCCAATTTTCATTGATATTTTTCAAATTGAAAGTGTCCCTTTCAATTTTTAATAGATGAAACGTGATTTTTTTTGTTTTGATTCGCCAGTCAGTATCCTCCTCGTCTGTCATCTGTACCCATTCTTTTACTTGATGAATCGAATAATAGCTTTGTTCATACAGTGACGTTTACTATCTGTTGCAAAGGTTCCGTGTGTGACTAAAAATAATGATTACCCCTTAAGTCTTTCACTATTGGCCTGTGCTCAATTTCTTTTTACGTGTACTTTGTAGTGTGAATAAAAATATCAGTGAAATTCTGGCTCACTTACCAGTTGAGAGTACAGTTACGTGTTGAATGGAAAGTATTGTCCCTCATCTATCGGAATGACAAAGCACCAGTTTAAGCGTGTTTACTGTAATTTTCTCACAATGTGTGATCGTTTCGGTCGGTTCTCATGCTCGCAAAATCTCCAAATTAAGGCAGCCACCTCGAGATCGAACTTTTATTTGTAAGGAATGCTCTAGCTTTTTCTGAAATGTGTAAATATTTAACTTGTTCCGACGCTGCATTGATCGTGTAAAAGATCAAGATTATGACTACGCCGTTATACGTAAATAACAAGCAGTGTACTGTAGTGGTGTATTGCATGTAACATTTGGAGTAGTAAATTTGTATTCATGCATTCATTTACTCTCTGTGACTCATGCGTCCCTTGTGGAACCAGGGTCGTATCACGAAAGAGCGAAATTTTATTTTATTTCTCAACTATCGGGCAGTGGTCTCTTCTTCGCTCTAATTTGGGTGAACATTCTGACGAGTGCGTATTTGTTTGAGCTGACGCTTGGAGTCAAGACGTTCCCGACTTCGACTCCTTCCTAGTACCCTCTTCGTCCTATCGTTGCTTTCTGAGTCGACAGATTTTTTCTAATTTCTCCCCTCTCCTCCCACACCCTCCCTTCTCCTCCGAATGGTTTTCATCCCTCGGTCGCGTGCGACACAGATAGTATAGGGAAGTGAAGGGGCTGAGGGTTATGGTAGGCGGAGAGGGGGTTAGTCTCCGCATCACGCCGTCTACAACGCAGGAGCCGTGCGTGCTATGCGGGTTGCGTGCACGCCGTGCGTTGGTGGACTGCGTGCTCCCTCGCTTGTGTGTGCTCAAGAGGGCAAGGGGAGAGGTGTCTCTTTTCTTTTCGTTCGGCCGTGTTAGAGCGGCGCGAATGAGGGTGTGCCCCTCTCTTCATAGCCGTGGGGCGTGGGTTCGTGTACCGCCCCCAGCACTAATTATAGTCTTCCGTGTTAGCCGTGATCTGAGGCCCTGTCGCACCCGGTAGGTCGTTTATCCCGAAGAATTGCCTAAGTGATATTATTGCTGTCGTTTTACCAAGCGTTTACTCTTTCTTGAATTCCATTTTTTTCTTGATTGTTTTTTTTCCAACCGCTTTGATTAGAAGAAGATTTATTATACAAACTCATTCCACCATCAAACCAATAGTGTTTAGGATAATTGGGAAAATATTCAATGCTCATATTTGAGTCATATTAAGTGCAGGTGTTTATCAAGTCCTATGCCTTCATTTTACTATGTCCTCGTAATTGACAATATTTTGAATTACGGTACAATGTTCTGCTGCGTTCGAAGAAATACACTAGTGACTTGAACTGTTAGTTGAATTAAAAAAAAATATTTGGCTTTGCATTCAAGATTAGAATTACGATTTCGCTAATGATTTTCTTTGGATTCTCATCATTGAGATGTTATGTTTAATCTTCCCAGGATGAGTTTGGTTCATGATTTTCTTCTATTTTCAGCCCCTAAATATTTTTCAGTTTATTTTTAACTACGGTTGTTAACTTTCTTTCCTCATGTGTCCAATAAATAGAAAAATGCCTCTATGCGTGCATTCATTTTACGTCATGATTTACCTTTTACGGCGAACTTAGTTTCGAATTATTATGGTTTTTACTTGATAGACCAGCATGCAATTCAAAAGACACTATTAGGTAACGAATTGTTGTGCTTCCTATGAAATACTATGGTATAATTCGTGTTAGGCGTAGAATAAAGGAAGTAAAGGGTTTCTACCTATGAAACTGCTGATTAATGTTCATCTCGATGAATCTATCCTCCCTACCTTGTCCTATACTGACTCTTACTCCCCTTACACCAGATTAAATGTTTTGAATAATACATAAAGTTCTCCGGATACACTTCGCTCACTTCTCACTGCATAATTCACTTTACAACCCCTCCTATTTTCGTTCTTATTATCCATGTGAAGCCAATAAAGTCCACGTTACGTCGTGTTTGAAGGAAACATTTTTCATGCGAGTAATTTTCTGTGCAGTTGGTCTAATTGGTGGAACTAACGCTTTTTGTCTTTCTTTTCCTATTTTATTTTCCCCAAACTGGAGGTGTGTGTGTTTTCGGTCTATGCGCATGCCAACTTTTATATGCATTACCAACTTCAATCCTATAAGTTGCGTTCGTTCCGAGAGAAGATGCATTGGAATAATTGTTGAATTGAATTGCTATAGGTAATAGTAAATGATTTTATCTTAAGTTTTAGGCCTGTATCATAACCTTGGAAGTTGTCACTGACCCTCTTCCAACCAGCTTTATCGTCTCTTATGCCACCTTTGAGAAGCGCGTATTAGTTTAGTAAACGTTATTTGGCTTTTATGATTAATATTTTTCTACCAGGTTTTGATGGAGTGTTCCTACTCTCCTTGCATTTAATTCCTCTATTTATTTCGTTTTGTCACTATTTAATATATTCTAATCGTGCTTGATTAGAAATCAGAAATGAAATACGAGAGTAGTGATTGCACGATTTAATTTGTATACATTTTCTTAGAGATTCCGTGTGAGAAAAATTGGTGAATTTTGAACTGTCGGCCAGTGGTGCATGTGGAAAGTGTAAAATGAGAAAATCAAGAAACGCGAACGGAGATGTTTAGGCGTGATCAAAGCCCTTGCTAGACCGAAGAATGCTTGATAGGTGAAGATGAGAGGGTAACCAAAGGAATTTGGATCTTTGTTTCTTGAGTTCGAGGCTTTAATTGATCGGATCTGGTAATTAGGTGTGGTTATTTCTAAATCTACCTACTTATTGTAATAAAATGAAACCGCCGAAATTGCTGTACATCCCGTAGCTTGTAGGTTCGTCTTGTAGCAGTTAGGAAGTATGCGTTACTCTGCATCTCGCCATACCTTTCCTCGTTTTTTAACCCTTGCATTCGACTCCCTCGGCTTTCTTTTCATGTGGTGTGCCTCCCCTCGTTTTCCACCCCCTCCATCCAATCCTGTTTGCCCGCACTCAGCAGCAGCGTGTGACACTCGGCCCATATCGATCTTCTTGTCGTATCCTTCACTCGCCCTATACCCCTCTTCCGTTTTATTTCATCTCTTGCCCCTCCTCATCTCAATCCCTTCCCAACCTCTCTTTGTACGAACCCCTCCATGTCATCATCTTTTGTTTATGCACTTTTTCGATCCGACTGATTTTGGTCGAATACAAGTCTCGTCCATTTCTGTCAGATGGCTTCCCTTTCCCTTATCTGACTGTGGGGTCGCTGGTTAGAGGCCTTCCGTACGCCGAGGGTAGGCGTTTATGGCAGAACCGCATCGTGAAGCTGGCTTGTGAAGAAAGATCTTCATTTTGTTGGTGAGAATAATTGGTTGTAAATTTTTAATTCGATTGTGCCGTGCATAATTCAATGCGTGATGCCCAATTATAGTTCTATACTGACGTAGTAAAATTTTATATGTACCAAAATCTCATCCGTATACCTATTGCAGTAGTGGTTACAAGTGGTTGCAATTACATCTTGCCACGAATAGAAACGCTGCATCGCGTAAACCCTGGCTAATAATTACATATGACATAACAAGATAATTTCAGTCTTTAGTATGAATAACTTGAAAGTCTTAGAAAGAAATCAGTTTAAAGCCGTGTCTATAGGCGACAGGGGACAGAGAGGGATGCAGCGATCAACCTAATTAAAAATAGGGGCGTAGAGGCCAGTTTCTCTGGCGTAGAATGGTGGGTGTCTTACTTGCACTTATCGATCGCAAAAGCGGACTGTTAATGAAAATATGTTGTAATTGTATGCAACTCGTTTGGGTTTCCAGGGAAGCAGGGATTGACTTTAGGTCAGAAACGTTGCCTCGAATATGAGTATTTAATTCTAAGCAACGCGCAACTTTCTGAACGAACTCAAAATAAGTTAAAAATATTTTCCCAGCGATTACCTCAAGACGTAGCTTCTACGTTTTAAGAGGAGTCGGTGACTTTTACGGAGCATTGGCTTCTGCAATGGTTGCCAAGTGTTGCAAATGTGCCATGTATTTCAAGATACGTTAAATCAGATTGCCAAAGGCGCCGAGTATGTGCCGTGAATGTGAAATGTATTGAGGTACTGTGAATAATAATAAGACTGAGAGAGATGTGGTGGATGAGTAACGTAGATTAAGTCTTTGACATTTACTCTGATGTAATCAGCCATTGGACGAAAGTGAAGTGTCGAGCACTATCAAATATTGATAGACTTGCTTTCACCGTATGGTTTCAGGAAGTAGTGATTGTCAATCCATTTTTTGGGAGTGTTCGTATTTTGTTCTCTAACTTTCTACCAGATATTTTGATTGCATTATTTATACTACTCACTTCGACTTAGTATTTTACTCCGGAAACTATGAACTCTTCCACTCACGAGTGCGGATATGTGCTCGGGTATTCAATGACGTGGTTTGTCCCACACGTGTGATTTTTCGCGTATCAGTCCCAATTTTTGCATAAGGATGAATGAAGACTCAATCGAGATTGTCGAGAGGAGAAAAGAGAGAGATTGAGCCAGTATTACTGCTTCCGGAGATCCTCTGAAACTAATAGTTTGTATATTGCTATAAATAGCTGTTGAATATGATTTAATTTTTTTTCCAAATGGGAATATTTTATAGAGTAAACACACTAAATCCAACTTTTATTCTGTGGGTGGTAGCTGTCTGAGATCATCTGAATATATTGCTGTTCTTATCTTTTAGATTTTACTGCCATTGCATGGAAGTACATTTGTAGAATGAATTAGGAGTAACAAAAATAAATAATTTATAGGAGTTTTTAATAAAATTCGCACCGTAAGTAAAGTCGACAACATTTAATATCAATTAATTTATGTGAGTTAAATGTGGACTACGAAACGTCATCAGTTTACACTGTTTTTCGGTTGGCGATGCGGACCACGAACTCAACTGTGTCAATGAATAATAATATTGTGCCTAAAATTAAAAAAGCTATAAGGAAGGGTAGAAACTAAGTCTATAAAAAAGAACGGCCAGGGAAAGGATGGGAAGCATACCGAATAATGTATACTAGGGTGAAATGATGTGTAGTACTTACTGAATAAACCTTCAGTAAGCTCGAGGGGATAGGAAATTGCAGGGAGGGAAAGGAAGAGTCAAGAAAAAAATGCGTTTGACAAAATTTGAGGAGTAAATGTAAGTGAGAAAGCGATTTAAATCCGGATTCGTGAGGAAAAGGAATTGTAGCGAATTCTAAAGTCTTACATATATAAGTGCGATTGTCAACCAATTTGAAAATAAATAGGATGCTGATTTTTGTATACTCAATCAAATGATACCTTCATAAACGGATCGAGGAATGTTTTCGTTATTTTTCTTCATTTTCATGTACCCTTATCGAGAGATAAGAAAATTAATGTTTCTGCCGCTGCCCAGAGGGTCAATGAGGTTTTTTTAGTTCGTTCTCTCGATCTCGATTATCATCTATGTGTGCGTAGATTGCCTTCCGGTGCACTTATAAATTTATGGGTAATATATGTCTTGATAACTAGCACGATGTTGAGGTCATATATATGCAGCAGCATTTACCGGCGTGTATATTTGTATTTAATTTTGTTGTTCCTCATTCCTCGTTTTATCACCTGGTTTACTTTTGGCCCTGTTTAGGTTGCTTTTAGACAGGGGGTTTCGAAATTAGTCGACATAGAGCGTCTTACATCCGCCCGCGTACGCGCTTTCAAATCGCCTGAGTGACATTTTGTCCTCGGAAGAGGATGTTTCCGTCGTCGCAAATGGGGCTACAAATAAATAAACAAACAAACAAGGTGAGGTTTCTCTGAAATTTTTTCGCCCTCGCTCACCTCCCCCCCACCCGAATGTGTCAGTGTCTTAATGAGTCCATTAGTTGCCTTTCTTTTCATTGTTTGCATTCGCAAGAGCGGTGAGGAAGAAGGTGTGGAGGAGGAGAATGGGAGTTTTTGGGTGGGAATTTTTTTTTATGGCGGAGGCGATGGAGTGGGGACCGTGTTACAGCTCTGAAATGAGGAGGGCGTGGTTGTCCAGTATGCCGAGTTAACGAGAAATGAACGGCTTTGAAAAATAGTACGGTTTTCTAGCTGAAATCGTACATAGGATTCACTTGCCATTTTTGGAGATGTTTATTTTTATATTTTGCATTCTCAGTGTTTTCCACGCGGTTTTATAATTAGCGAAGGTATGTATCAGTTCCATTTTTATTTTGGATGCTGTTGTTAACGAAGACAAAAATTATTACCTCGATAAAAATGCTATAAGGATTGGGAGTGTAAAGATATATGCACATTATTGAAGCCAGACATCTCATATGGTGCGTGAATAATATGTTACCTATGATAGGACATACGTACTCAGACACAGGAGGCCTTTTGTATTGCTACATAAAAATAGCATTCCCTATTGTGATAACAATAATAATATTGAGCAGTAGACCTTCCAGATGTTAGAAGTTGTTTAATTTAGAAGAAGTTTAAAATTATGCGTAGGTGCCCATAGCTATTGAGTATATCCCGAGAATGGGATGGGAAGGAATTAAGAAACATTTTGTTGACGATTGTGATCGCGATTGG
This sequence comes from Platycnemis pennipes, assembly GCA_933228895.1. Lineage (NCBI taxonomy): Eukaryota > Metazoa > Arthropoda > Insecta > Odonata > Platycnemididae > Platycnemis > Platycnemis pennipes. Next base: position 61,544,320 of record OW121854.1, read on the forward strand.
CACAAGATCGTAATGCTAGCAAGATTCCTATGATTTCCACCTGCAATGGAGCTAAACTTGTCAAGACGTTTTATTCTTTTTTACTATTTACTCCATATTCTCTTGCGTCTCTGTCCAACTATGGGTGACAGGTTCCTCGGAAATAAGTGTTAAAGGCAACAGTCGCCTCAACGAATTGCATTCTGATTTGTGGTCCTATTCTTTGCACGAAAATTTTCACAATCTAATAACCTTTTCTCTGTTATTTTTCCTCAAGACATGACAAGACTTGTGCTTCCGTCATCCCCTGTCATACGGGCAGAATGTGGGTCGTTTTAAGTATATATTTCAGCCGTCATTTCCAAATTTACAATAGAATATGTTACATGTCTCACACATCCTACTAAGCCAGGATCTCCTATACTGACTTTCCTGAATTATCCCGTACTTTGAGTGGGGCTGCTTTCGTTATAATGGAGATAAGAGATGATGTAGCTGCTAGTTCAGCCACTAGCGGGAGAAAATCCTTCAATGTTAACATAGAGTAAGTGTGTAGCCCAACGCATGCGCTTTTGACTATACTTTGGAGGATGAGGATATTTTCATAATTTTTTGCTCCTTGTTTTCACCGTCTTCTCTATGGTCTGCGTTTTCTCTCGCCATTCGGCATCCCTACATTTTTTGGCTTTTTGATTAGTTGCATGGAGAATTAATATTTTTTAATGAACCATTCTAGTCGTGGGCTGTTATTTTAACTGACGGCAGTGAACCTAAGTTTTGAATAGAAAACCCACTTGGTAAATATCGCCTCCGTTAATATTTATTTTGAATTCATCAATCGAAAATCGCTGGAACTGTAAACATTTTTCTTCTCTTTGAACTTAACAGCGGTTCGATCGTGCACGAGCGCCCTTCGAAAGGAACATATTTATTCAATTTCAACGACGTCGGATGAAAAATGAATATATGATGCATTTTTGCAATATTTATCATACAACTTTGTAACAATGTTTGTAGTTCCTCGGATTTCTGAAAGTTTATTTGCCTCCCGCGAGGGCAATAAAAATGATAGCGTGAACTTTCAGTGAAAGCGGCAAATTTTGGTGTAGGGGCGAAATAAATTGATGAAGAAATCGTGAAATTAGTTTTCACTGTTTTACAATCCATCGATAATCTCTCTGGTTTTAAAATGCGTCTACGTAGAAATCTATGTTTCATGCCATCAAAACTTTTGCCAGCTCTAGTTTCTTTGAGAATCCCCCTAAAGTCTCTTTCTAAATGTGATTTTATCTGCAAGGAACGTGTTTCAGATGATTTTACCAGCCTGTAACCAAAAGCGAAGAAAAAATCTTATCGCCATCATTTTAAGGCAGCTTGCTGTTGGAGATGTTGGTAAAAAGGGAAAGTGCCCTTAATGTGGTGGATTTAGTGAGACTTTTTTGCTTTGGCGTGACAAAAAACTAACTTCATCATCTCGAACCACAAATTGATACAATTACCGACAAGTTGGAACTCCGGAAGCTTCTAATTATTCGCTAAAAGGACAATCACTTTAATCGCCTATTGCGCATTATTGCCCTATGGAAAACTCCGTATCATAACTCTTCCGATATGTTTATGGTATCTGTAAAATTTAACTTAATCTAAAAACGGAAAAATAACCGACAAACCTCCCGTTCTTTTCTTATCTCGTACAAAGACCTCACTTGTTTTAGTTTTATAGTAAAATCATCTCATTAGCTTATATTCGGTGAAATTCTATAGGTATAAATTTTGCACTGATTTCTAATTTGCACCTATGGTGTTTCTTTTTCTCTCATCATCGTCATAGGTCAACAATCCATAGATTTATTTGATGCAGCTCGCCTGTCGTTTCTCTTATCAGGCTACCTCTTCGTATTTATGTATTTCTTCTCTTTCACATCATTCACAAATTGTACTATATCTCTCATGTGAGGCCTGACTTTATCATTCTTCCCATTCACTTTGTCCCTCGACGACTCTCTTCATCAAACCAAATGAGAGAAAATACTTACAATCACCCATCTTCACGTTTATTGAAATAAAAAGGTAAAATAATAGATCAGTGAAAGAGTACGTGTACATCAGTTACGCTTTTTGCTATTTAGGCCTTGCAGTTTGACGTCTAAGGTTTCAACTTTTGTATTTGCTCATGAACAAGTGCTGGCTGGCTTGAATTTTGGATTAACCGCAGTATTTTTGTATTCAATGGCATTTGACAGCATCCAATTTTATTTCAGTATTTTCAACCCGAACATGAGTATTAAAATATTGGCTTTCTACAATTTAAACTAAATGTGGGTTTGTTGTGGGAAAATCAAACTGTTGTAGGTTATGAATTTTATTTTCTTCCAGTGTATTTAATCCCTTCGGTGAAACAAAGATGACACAAATGGCGTAAAGTATGCTTTATTACAAACATTCAGTCGTTTTACGGGAATTTTATATGAATAAGTTTCATGGTGAATTTTTTAAAGTACCTAACTCTGGTAAAGAGTCGCAATCGTTACCTATTAATTGGGATTATAGGGGGTATTGATGAGTTAGTAGGAAGTGTAATAAGTTAACAAATTGTTTAGCGCTTGATGATGCACTGATCAATAAAAAATCTAATTATAGTAATCAGTACATTTCTCGTTGGTAGCCCTGAAGGAACCCTTGTTGGTTTAGTTGGCTATGCAAGAGCGTTTGATGGAACCATTGAAATTCACGGGGTCTCCCTTTTCAGCTCTGGAGAACAATTCGTCCGGACGTATTCTTTCGTTAGATTGCTCGTAAACTGTGATAATTTGGTTTCGGAAGCCAATTACAGCCTTATCATTTTCCATGGTGAGCCCACAAACGAGTTTGTTTTCGCTTACCGTGGCGCTAAGTTTGCAAGTGTCCAACTGCTCCATCCATATCCTTTCATAATTGCTTTTAATTATGCCCGAGAATTTGGAACGGCTTGCGCGTTCCCTCCATGAATGCTGCGAGGGAGCATGTGATCCTGTTCCAGCTGTTTGAAGCCTATGACTTCGAAATATGGGCGTGTTTACATCCTAGGGAGCCGTGCATGATGACGTGCTAAGAAAGCTGGGTGCATAATTTCGATTAAACTGTATTACCACACGTGTATCTCTATGAAAAGTTTCAATGCTTCTATACTTTGTTGGACAAAAAGTCGGAGGGAGTGGAGGGGACTTGGAAACTAAATAATGCTTACTAAGTCCAATTTAACCACTACAAGTTTCCGATGGTGCAAACGAACATCCACCTTGGTGACTACAGGTCCTTAAGGTTAGGTCCTTGAACTCTACATGGGGTTATAATATAAAAAATATTCCATGGCACATTAGTTTTAGGAATTAATGCATGATTTCTTATCATTATGTTTGGAAGCAGGTTTCACGGAGCGGTTGAATACGGTATCGAACGACACTCTCTTAAGAGACTGGGTGTTGCTGCAGCGAAAAAGAGAAGTAGTTATTTGAGCGTCTAAATTAAAACATCCAGATAACTCGAACGCTTTAATATGCAGAGCAGCATAAAATTTCACATATTAGTTTAGCGAATTAATCAGTTTAATGAAGATATAAGAGAGGTGATACATGTGAAATGGGAACGTGTGGGAAAACTGTGAAATGCAGTGTGACAGGAATGTAATTTGTCCCCATTATATTCAATGTTGGGGTCGTGGTGGCCTAGTGGGTAGAGCACTGAGCTACTGAACGGAGGGTCCCGGGTCGAAATCCCGGGCAAGAGCCTTTCTGGACACCCCCATCTAAAATTCTCGCGATCCGATTTTTTGCGTGTAAGAACTTCGTAGGAAATCACAGGTGGCCCAGGGAAAGGAACTGGCTTCCCTACCCTGAATGTTTGAATTTAACACGCCATTGGCTTAGTACGGGGTGAGCTCTACCCTCACCTATCAAAGACCAACCTTCTGATTGAATCACTGAGTGAGTGTTAATGTTGATGTTGAAGTGTAAATTTGTGGGTATTTTGATTGCAATCAGGAGAACAATCGAATGATCCGGCCTGTGCAATAATCTGCTGATGGTGATTCAGATAACTCGAATGCTTTAATATGCAGAGCAGCATAAAAGTTCACATATGATGATAATCCGCGTTGTTGAGCATTAAATTTCTGATGGTTCCGATGCTAAATTAATGAAATAACATTTCCTTGTAGCTGAAACAATACATGGACATATTGCATCCGTGGTACGTTTATGATAGTCACGTCAAGTGTTTCATAAGCTAATGATATTTCCATATAAGGAAAGCCTTGAAGGACGTTGTGACTAATAATCCTAAATTTTCTCTCGAGAAATCTTTAGAGTCTTTCGAGATCAAGTTGCAAACTTTTGAAGTAGTGCTTCGATAGTTAAGTCGATTATCCTTCTTGATATCCCTGGTGAAACCATGTTTATTATTGAATTTGGATTCGGAATCCTTTTGCGGAAGCTGTTTCATATCGGTTGATTAGTGGGAGACGAACCCTGAGAACTGCCATCTTTATCTTCTATTATTTAGATAATATTGTAAAAATAGAGCCTATTGGTAGATTGCTTTTCTTCTGAGGATTGGCCTCTTCAGTTATTGTAAGGCTGTGAAAACCTTAAAAGGAAATAGCTCAAGGAATTGAGCCGAATTTCCCATTATATTTCTTTCGAAGATGCAGTCCTTATATAGGTACCTTAGTCTATTTTTTTCTAAGTGGTGGTCCATATTCTCGTCATTGTCCTCTTGTATACCAATCCGACACTTAAAAAATAGTTGTGTAACACTGAGTAAATGAATCTTTTTTTTTTGGGGGGGTTCCAAATAATCTGCTGGTTCAGTTCCTCTCGTTCGTGACCAGCGGTAGCATCACCCAATGCAATTTTATGAAGTTCATATAGGTAGTCATGTGTAATGATCATTTCCTGGGAATTACTGGATGTCATGAGAAACCATGGAACTCACATCAATTACGAATCCGTAAACACCTTCATTGTTTCCCCTCTAATTATCGTATTACATAATTAACTTAATCTTTGATCTTAAAAAAAAGTGCTCCATGGTGGCAAGTTAACTCGTATCAACTGGTCGACTTAGTAAAAAAATATTCGCCATAAATGTGTGAAGCGGATGTCAGTCATTAACGATAATGTTCGCAGTCTTTCATTATTTTTTAGTAGTGTAGTAGCATGTGCCTTGACCATTTAATTTAGACCTTAGGAACTCGAGAGGGGACATGATGCGTAGGAACAAGATTGAGGGGTGAGGCTCTGTCCTTCCTATCCCATCCTTCCACCTACGCCACTGCTCTTATCCCTGATACCTGATACCCCGCTCGTGAGACGGCCGAAAAAGACGGACTGTCAAAAACGACTTTATTTGGATTTAGGTGCTCCCTTACGTTAAACCCTTAATGTATAGGAAACGGGAGGGGTTGAAAGTCGAGATAAAGACGGAGACGTGGGGAGGGGGGAATGGTTTCGAGGGAGTTTTTGTGTCATGTTCGTCCTCCTTGGTGTCCCTTCATTAGTCCTTTCGCAATGGGCGCTCCTTAACGACCGGCTTCATCTTTGGTTGACGAGGGAAGCCGTGTCGCTTGGAATTAAAAGATAAAGAGGTGGACGGGGACAAGGCTTTTGTGCTGGTAGGGCGGAGAATATATGAATTAAAGACAAGGAAATTGGGCGAAATAGGAGGAGACGGTGAGATAAAAGACTTCGCTCGGCTAATGAAGGACAGGGAATTTGGGAGTATGACACCGAGTATTTCTGTGCGCGGCGGAAAAATTGTCATATCTTTCGCGGAGACATGCTGAATTGTCGGTACATTTCGCTTGAGAAACAAAGATAAGATAAATATAAAAGTTATATTCATGAGTTAGCTATTGTAATTATCGTGGCTGTCATAACAGTTAAAGTTAGGTAAGGATTGGCCAACAAGTTCCTTAATGTAACTAACCGATTTAGGCTTGGGCTTGTGAAAATTTTCCATATCGGAGGGAATGAATATAGATTTGCAAATTCCAGTTTTTTGACGACCCGGGCTTCGATATACAGTGCCATTTCTAGGTAGCTATTGCAAATTTTTGGGCGTATTTTCACTTTTGCTACGCCGTTATCCACATTTTCTCCCGCGAAGTATCTCTAGCCAGTGAGTTACATCTAGGTGTTAGAATTCATCCGTGTTTTATTAATGAAATAGTGTCATGTCGTGCTTGCATTAAGGTACATAAAAATAAGTAAATTACATGTTATTGCTTCTGTGGCTCATTGGTTCCTTATGTTCACCTAATCATAAATACTTTACATCTATCAGCTCAATTACTAGTTTCCCTTCCGACATCGAACTACACTTTCGTCAAAATTTTAACGCGTTTCATAGTTCAAATTTTATCGGAGTATTTTATTATGCTGGCCGTTGCACATTCATCTGAGCTTTCTTTTGTTTCATGTTCGGTGAAGTTTAGTCGACAGGTAAAGAGAGAGGTTTGGGGGGATCGAGAACGAGAAATAGGTTGGAAGAAAGAGTGGAGGGTTTGAGAGAGGGATGGGCCGAGTCCCAAGCTCTCTCCTTTCTCGCCTATCTTCTGTTTTTGCACAATTACACAGTGTTAGCCTTCTATAGGGCGTCCCTCCTCCCCACGTCCTCCGCCTCCCTCAGGCGCCCTTGTTGTCACGGGGAACGCTTTGCTAATTGAAAAGCAATATTTACGGGCTCTTGGTAGTTTAAAACGCCGTGCCATGGGAAGCAAAGGGACGGAGGTGGAGGAATTGGTCGCTGCTTAACGAATTCCGGACCCGCCCTCCCGCCTCCCCAAGCCCTTCGGCTCTCGCTTGCACCTCTGTAACCTTCCTCTGCCTCTTTGCTGCGCCCTCGCACCGAATGCTCGTGACTGTTTGTTCACGTATGTAATGCCGCAGCGATCAGCTCCTGTTTGCGTTTTAAACGGGGATGCCCGTTTAGAGCGCGAGTTAGGAGTTGGGAAGCGTTCCGGAGGAGGAAGGGGGGATGGTGGTACATATCCCCCGAACGTTTCGCGGGAACATCAAAGATTTTAATCCCAATTACGTGGATTTGTATGATTAAACGGTCTTCCTCGCGTTATTTAAATCATTACTTCCCACCCCTCCCGGTTCCCCTTCCCCCTTGGGGTACTCGGACTAGTTATCCTCGCGGCCCCGGGGACCGAACCTCCGTGGTACAGCCTCAGTCATTCGATTTTCCTTCCCCCTCCATCATCTCTCACCCTCTCTCCAACGGACGTCCCCCTCCCACCTCCCTTTCCCCACGCCCTGTCCGTCATTCCATGCGCGCGTGAATAAATTTGTGTTTGCGTCGAATCATTCTCTCATCTCCCCCTTCCCGTCGACAACCCTTTGTGAGAGGGAGTGGGATAGAGGGAGAGAGGTTCGGGGAGAGAACCGGTGGGCACTTATCAAAATAAACGTTTCCTCCTCCCTCTCTCAACCGTCAGGGCCAGCTGGAGCTTGGCAAATCAGGCAGGCCGGAGGATTGTTGCAAAAATGTCACCTGCAGATTCGGCCTGTAGGTATCGTTAAAATTTTCCCCTCCAGTTGTTAACCTCTGCTTTCTCTCTCCCGATACGTGTGTGTTCTTTTCTCGTTCCCCTTGATAAACTAATCGGATTAAATTAGCGGCCTGCCAAAGGTGCTCCTCGCTCACGTGGGGCACTGCTAAGGAGTGATTAAGAACGTCGTGCCAGAAGCATTTGCGTCTGCGAACTGATGTCTTCGCAGAATCGCCTAGTGTGAAAATTTATAGTAAAAAAAATAGTCTCTTTTCAAGCGAAAAAAACTACAGAGAGAATATAGCTGATATTATTGATGCTATCAGTCACATCTAATGCAACTACCCGTCTTGTGTTATTGTCCAAGACTTAGAATATAGCTTCTTCAGAAAGTAAAGCGAGATATGACGTTTAAATAAATATAGCAAAGGTTGATGATCTTATATTCCAGGCTTTTCGTTGGGATGATTACGTCAGCACGTAGTATGCTTTTCTACAGGGACCATACGGGACATGAAGGGTGGTATTCTGCGCGATTAAATCTGTTTTAAGTTTCATACGGTATTATCATGAGATATTACGATATTATTTCCATTCTCGGTTTTTTTAAAATAATAATTTCAGTTTTATTACCAGAAACCTCCGGTCAATCATTTATTTATATACCAATTTAAAATACATCAAGGTGAAATCGAAACGTATCACGGGGTTACTTTACTTCATTTGGAAAAATTACAATCCAGGAGATTAAATTGTTTTTGAAAAAGTATGTATGGAGAGTAGTGAAATAGTTTCGTCATTCCCCTCGACTACCCCTCGCAATTCGTGTTTGGTTCAAAGGAAATTTTTGGTCCTAGGCGTTTATAATAGTGTTCGTAAAAACTTGTGGGATATAAGCGTGGAAACTTTCTCCGCGATTCCTAGTAGAAGCTAGGAGGGGGAGAGATGGGGATTGATGTCTTCCACTATGGCCATATTTAGTCTCCTTGGCGTATTTTCAGTCAAGTTTACTCTGGGATGAGAAAGAATGAGAGTGTTCGATCCAGCGTGTTTTAGGGATGGGAGCAGAGTGGTACCTAAGTGGCGATTTTAAAATATTTTGGTATCGCATTGTGAATGGCATTCCGTCGCGACGTGGAATTTCCCTTTACTCCCGCCGAGCGCCGCCACCATTGCTCGCGTTCTGCGTCTCGAGGCCCATTAGGTCTGTTTGCTTTCCCGCGAAAAGTGCCTTCCATTACGGCCGTCAGGAGAGTCGTACTCCATCCCGATAACTCCGTCATCATCCCCGGGCTCTTTTTTTCGTCTCTTTCCATATCCAAGGTGAAACTGCTTCCCCTTCAACCCCTGTTTATCCATTCCGCTGTTATTTTGCTCTCCGCTTCTCGACAGGAATTCTCTTCCCTCCTTTCCCAGCAGCAACAGCTAACCCTAAGCGTCCGTCGTGTGTGCAGCTTTTGCTCTGAATTCCTTACGAGTGCTGCGTTGTTAAATAGGGTAGGTTTGAGTTTCAAATGCACTAGTTTCCGAATAAGGAAATGGGTCACTCTACCTAATACCGTAACTTTATTTACTTGGTTTTCTAAATTAGCTGAGTTACCTATCAATCTACTGATTATATTAATAAAGGTTCTGAAAGAAGGGCTCTACATAGCCTTGTTTGTTCATTAACTGAAACTTACCATGAGTCGTCAACTCGAATTCAACCCCTTGTAAGAGATAAGCCCCCTACGCCGTATAGAAGACCAACATTGTGTATTTGTTCCAAAACAGAATCTGTAAACCTGGGGGACCCACAGCCATGTGAGTGAGGATGGAGAAAGACTCGTTCTCCGAAACGTCGCGTCGGCAGTGATAGAAGGATAAACCTGGTGAAGTAACCGAGCGGCCTTCATTATCAGCATGCGACGGGAATGTTTGGGATCTTTCCTCAACTTGAAGCTTCCTTCTAACTCAGAAGTTTACTTACTTTAGGTTACTTTCATTCCTAATGTTTCATTTTTAAAATTTTCCGCCCAAGTTGCTAGTGGGGTGAACTAATAATTCCTATTTTTGATCAGACGAAGTAGCACAGACGGAAATAATCCTGGGCCCCATAACTTCCACTTTAAGCGTTGTTTCCTTCTCACCCCTATCAGAATCGTATTGAATATTACGAATTTTGTGACATTATATTTGTATTTGGTATTTTGAATTTGGTCTAATTGAGGGCTTGAATCCACGCGTTTTATAAACCGGGTTTCCCCTCGTGCCTCGTCAATTGGGAGGAAAATACCAGGTTGTGTGCTGCACGCTCTCTCGTTGACGCGTGTCTTCTTTCTGTCCCCTTTCCCCTTCCAACAGCTCATGATTCCCTGTTCACTCACCTCATTTTCGCGTCCGCATTCAGAAATCGTTTATGTTAAGTGCCGATAGTCATTGCCGTGGAAGCAGATCTAGCCTGAGATGAAAGCATGAAGTCTGGTGGGAGGAGACGCGGATAATCGTCTCCCTGATTCTTCGAGACTCGTTGCCGCAAATTGTTCATCACCCGATTATAGATGCGTTCATGCCCGCTAAATTGATTTCGAACGGGTTGTCTGCCTATCGCTCCAATGCATACTCATCGCTCGTATCTCGTGCTCTCGCTTTATCATTTTAAATCCATATAATTCCGTAACTAACCACCCGTCATGCCTGAATATTATGGAAAGTTGAATAATTTAGTAACCTTTTATTAAAAATCCGAGGCTTTTGTTGATGGTGAATGAGAATTACGAATCGGGAGGTTATGTTTCCATACCCCTGTTATTCGTGTTTGTTCTATTCTAGGATGAGGGTATTCACAAGGTGATTGAAAGTGATTGCAAACAGAGTAAATAAGTGTTAATTTCAAATTTCTAATCCATTTATTTCGCATATTTTGTGGAACTCTTTCTGTTTAAGTGAAAATATTTCTCACCAGAAGTGCCCAACAGTCGTTGCAATATCGGATGTGTGATGCCGCAATAATAGTAGTGTTCGTCACATTTTCCTCAGTAAGAAGCATGCAGATAGACGCTTTATATGGAATTAAAATCTGTCCTCTTCCTTGAAGAAATGGATTAATATGGATTGGTTTAGTATCATTCGATTGTTTCATTTCCTTTGCTTGAGACTTGCAATTCTTATTTTTTACAATTTTTTAATTGCCCCCCATCATAGAATCTTAAACAATTGGCGGTACCGGGGAATATGCTATTTCCCGCTGTAAGTTCAATGCATTGATGACAATCTTGATGATTGTCCTTCGAATCATGTTTCACTAGCATGTTGCATTCGCTTCGGAAATTACCTAGGTTAATGTATTTCGGCTTCGAAATTAATTATGTTAACGTAGTGCTGATTTATATCTTTTATCCCTTCCTCTATGTGAATATATTTACTCTAGGATATTTCCTTATCTTTCTGTATTCTTGTTTTATTTAGTTATCCATCCATAATGAGTCATGTTATAGTTTTCCCTTCCTAAATCTTCGATGAAATCATCAATTCTGATATTCCTGATCTTGTGAGGTTTTCATTCCTTCGCAAAATGTTCTATTGGCTATTTTACTCTTCTTTGTACTTTTCATCTGTCAAAGCCCTGCCCACTGCGCTTTTTCCAATAGCATGATATTAATCATGCCGTATTCTTCTTCAGGTTCGGAAAAAACATGGAACATTGTCATTCCGTGAGGTCTTCCGCCTCTTGCAACATCGTATGACTCGACTACGAGTTATCCGAGAGAAACTTGGGGCGTTGTCCCTTGTAGCACGAAGCTCCCAGGGGTCCGTAATGGATTGGTGACGACTCGTTTATCTATCTTTCGTGCTATTGGCTCAAGGTACTTGCATCAAAATATTAATCTTCATAAAATTGCCTGCCGGTAAGCCGAATGATATTTTTATTGGTGAATATATTATTATTGTTGACACTTAATAGCTTTAATAGTAACTCGTGATTAAAATGAAAGACGTCGCAGAGTTCTTGTGTCTGCAGTGTGTTTAGACAATATTTACGTGAAGACGTATTATATTCGAGAAGTTAAGTGCCCTCGTCATTGTATCATCATCGTGTAAAACTTTGCTTCCATTGTAACTTCGCTCCTTCCTTTTTTCTGCTCGCATTTCACACACTCAACCCCCACTCCTCGTATCGCCCATCCTTTTTATCCAAGCCAGTCTTCCCTTCCTCTTCGGGAGACTTGTAATTTGTCTTCCCCGTGAATTTTTAATTCCCCGTTCCGGAAAAAGGGGGCGGCCGAGATGCCGCCCCTTATTTTTCCCGGCCTTTTTGTCCCTTCCTAGCCCCCTCTTGGTGCACGACGCCTCTACTCTTTCTTTCCCTCTCTCTCTCTCTCCCATACTTTCCAAGCCTTCTCACCCCAAGCCTTTTGGTTCCTTCTACCCCTTCCGTCCGATCGACCGTATCCGTTATTAATTTGCCACCTTTCTCGTCTCCGCCTCCCCTCTTTCCCTCTCCCACCAACACCTCCCCGTGTCTTCTCATGTTTGATGAGTTGAGATTATTAAGAGGATGCGTGCCGGTGTCCGGTAGGCTTTCACCTCTCCTTGCCCTTCTATATTCACTTACCCCTTTTCCGCCCCCCTCGCTCCTCGCGCGGCTCGTTTTTCCTTTGTGTCAATCCCCTTTTCCGTCATTTCCGAGGGCGTAGTTAACGTGATTGCCTATCCGCCCCCCTCCACACCTTGTCATCTTGTCGGCGGCGCCGCTGATGCAAACCAAACATCACTAGCACCCTCGGACGATTGCCGGGGTAGTCGGTTGCGCTACCTTTTACGTAATTTTCGACTGTTAGCGAATAAAAAAGGCTAAGGAGATGGAGATCGCGTTACAAGCGGAACGATATTTTAATTCTTCTTGCTTTTTATGTTAGGGAAGTATTCACGTCATAGGTTGGGGCGGTGTGTTAAATCAAAGGTGACTGGATTTATGGTTTTGCTTTCATCTGATAGAGTGCAAAAAATCCTGCTGTCGTCTCTGTATGCCCAGCTGTCTAACATTATTTAGACTTGGGTAACAGGCTAGACTTGGTGCAAGAAAACATTACTTCCTTCTTGGTTCAAGAAACTGGCACATTGCAGTCACCAAATATAAACGAGTTGCCAATGAACGAAAGTATTTCAGTTTGCGTTAGTCACCACAGCCATTTGTGTTTCAAATCGTTTACTTTTACTTGTGAGTTAATTGTATCCGTAAGATCCTGTTTGATATCATTTACAAATGTTTAGGAAACTTTTCCTCCAGAGAGATGCGCACAGGAAGAAACTAGCCGTCTATTCATTGGTTTACGTTGCGAGGAATCGTTGGAGTACTTCTGTGTCGTTGAGTGTACGGCTCCATTTTATTGCGAAAACTTACCTTATTATTTTTACGTTTTAAAATTTATCATATAACGTTCTCAACTATTACAAAGTCTTAGTCCTCGGATTTTCCCCGTTCATATCTTTAATACCAGCCCTGGTGGTGGCGGCGTAAACGCTCGCCTGTCGATCGCAGGGTCACTGATTCTAATCCCGCCCTGCGAGGATATTTATGCAGTCCGGTCTAGTAATTGTAAGAGAGGACTTCGTAGTCCTAAATGCGCTGATTCAATGATGACAAATTTGATTTAATTTCATTAGTATAATTTAATACTCTCTCTTAGGTATAAATTACAATCATACACAAGTGAATTTTTTCCAAGCAATTTGGTTCATTCATTTCACTTGGTGGAAATTTTTTCGTGAAAATTATTTATATCTGTCTGTTCGTAGATATAAAGTATTTATTTCAAGTTATGAGACTTTTGATAATATTATTTAACATTTAATTATGGGCCTTATGGTTAATTATGGTTAACCATGCATTACGTTTAGTCACTTCTTTCACATTGTAATGTGGGTTTTGAAATATGTAACGGAGTATTATGTCATTGAAATTCTCATCCCTCGGTGAAATTTAATTTAAATGCATAGGTATATTTGCTCATGCATAAGGAGCCGTCACTTTATGCGCAAATCGATTTTTAAATCATTATTTTTTCGAAGTGTGAGCTTTGAACTTATGTAGTTATTTGACTGGCTTTGATGATATTTTTTTCTCAACATTTTTCTACTTTCTTTTAATTTCATGATTTCCTTTGCAGGTAAGTGGACGAATCTACCGTTCTGTTTACGTTCGTCGGTGCTCCTGTACTTTCGTTTATTGCTGGTTTTGATCTCAGCGCAATGTGCGGCACTGTCAAGGTAATGAAAATTTTACTCGCATCATTGTGCCGGAGATATTTCGCCTGTAAATACGTCGGAGACGTGCACACTCACGATGCATGGATAATATCGTTCTCCAGGACGAAGTAGTTGCAGGTCCGGTTCGCTGTGCGGGATGACCCGTTCAAAAAATTGAGCGTCGCCCGGCAATGCAGCTAGCTAAGCAACCGAACGAATTCCTCCTCTTCCATGGCGCGTGGGATTTTCTCTGTCTCGGACCGGAGTCGTAATGGGGAAACGCAAGGAGGAGGATGGAGGAGGGGAGAAAAAATACGAAATTGTGTTCCAGTGCTTAGCGAGAGGTGGGCGGACGGCGTTCTTCGGGGTGGGAGATGAGGGCATAGGATGGTGTAGGAGGGAGGGAATGGATACGGGAAGGCATGGAATCATAGGGAGGAGGACTCCACTTTCACCATCGGCCGTGCGGTGGTGTCGGTCTCCCTCACCCCTCGGATTCTCCCGAGGAATTGTGATTGTTATAATGCCGGGGCTCCAACCGACCACGTCATGCTGACAATTGTCGGTTTGAGGCGGTCGGAGAATGGGGTAGAGTGAGATTGGACGGACGGGAGAAGGAGGAGGAGTCGGTGGGCTCCTAGGTGGTTGGGAAGGTCGTCGGGGTTGTTTCTTATGGTTGGTAGGAATTCGTGACGACGGAAGGGTTATGAGACCTGTGGGAGGGAGTGTTGAGGTGACTGCAGGGAGGCATTTCTGTGGGTTTGCGGGGAGTGGGAGAGACTGGCATAAAACGGTAGAGGGGAGAAGGGTTGGGGGAGGAGGTGCTGTTTTGGTGTTACAGGGGAAGTGGTTTGGATGGGAAATCTTGGTGTTGGTGTCTGGCAGAAAATTACACTTGATTCGGAATGAAGTAAAATACGTTTTTGTGACTTATGAGATTTCGGTTCCTGTGTTTCTCCTCTTTTTTTTGTAGAAGAGAAACGTTTCCAGGAAGGGATACGTGCGTGAATTTTTAGTGCTTTTTTTTCGGCTTCGATTGCTTAGTCGGTTATTGCGTGAGCCACAAGGAAACATTGAATACTTTGATCTTTCGAAACTCGATCATGTGGTGTGATTTTGGTAAGTTTTGCGTCCATCGTAGGCATTGCAGGGTATATGGATCGTTTGTACCTTTTGTGATACTTTCACTGGTGTGCCTTAAAGTATCAGAACTGCGGCTGAATAGTCATCTTGCATAGGTTGGATCGCTTTCTCCATAATACTTTTGCTAATTGCAGAAAACTGCATCACGTAGGTATGAATGAGCCTGGTACTCTGTAATCGTGGAAATAATGTAGTTAAATTAATTAGGTGTGTGCCTTGCAGTGTTATTTATGGTGTATTCGACACTCTTAATTTCATTAGTTATCTCATCTTCCGTAGTTTATGTATGTACTAGTTGTAACTGAAATAAATCCGTGTGAGTTAAAAAGGATCGTGTGAGGAAGTCATCCGCAAGTCGAATCGATCCATGGTTTCAGAATCGATGTGTTCCTTCGCAAATGTGTCCTATAAAATTCATGAGGGGAGATGAGTTTAATTTTGGACATTGGGGGGGGAGTTGATTTTAATTTTACTCATGATGATTTTACGTTGATAACAACAATAATGTCCTCTTAATTTTGAATAACTTAATCTCCCAGTGGAGTTTGGAAAGAATAGAACAAAACATTTATGGTTATATCTTTCGAGGTGGACTCATTAAAAAAGTGTTATCTGTAAGGAAAAAGACCCGAAAGAAGGCTTGTGACCAATTTCGTATACATCTTACCCGCCGTATTTCATGATCCACTCGTTCATCAGACAGTATCTTTTATTTTCCATACTTCTCAAAGTCCCCTATACCTACTTGCCAATAGCGCTTGTTTTGCTTATAATGTTATAGTTCCTTCTCCATGATGTAAAATGAAGAATTGCAGGCATCCTTATCTGCATTTCCTTCATAAAAAAATTAACCATTGTTTATTTACTATTTATTCTGCCAATATTTTGCATATTATTTTATGTATTTTACATTCTCCTGGACTTATTCGATCCTTTCATTATATATTCTAACTCTTTGAGGATTTTCCGAAGAGCAAAAAGGGCCATTAAATGCCCTCAGGAGGCTTAGAAATTATTTTTCCAATTTTATATTTCACTTTTGGCTGTATCTGACTTCATTTTCGTATTTCGATGCATGAAGGTTCGAAGAGGGAGGAGGACGCATTGATTATTTGGCTGAGCCATTCACCGCCGCAAATAATAATCGCGAAATACGGAACCTCGGGAAAAGGTTCTAGATTCCCCGTTACCTTCTGGAGAGTTTCAATACCCATGTTTACCCTGCGCCTTTTCCAATCTCGCGGGATCGGAAATTGATGAGCAGTCGGACGTCAGTGGGGAGGTCGGCAGTGAGGAGGGTTTCAACTTGTTCCGAGGGAATCCCGCGGGGGCAGGGCGTGGGAGGGACGGGTGGAGACCAGCGAGAGATAGATGGGGATCCGCTGAAGGCAGCGAGGGGTATAGAGACACGAGGGGTTCGAGATATCGGAGGTGGTGCGGGTTGACGGTGGAAGGGACTTGAATCGCAGGAGAAAAAGCGTCTCGTGGGCGACGGCTGACAGGTAACGAAGCGGGATGGAGAGAAGGAATTCGTGGACGCATCTCCTCTGGTCCTGGGGACTGAGGCGGATTGTTGGCGGTGAGTAGGGGAAGCAATGCTCATTGGCTTCACTGATGCTAATTAAAATGTCGTGGATCCGTGTAGGATAGTGCGGAATCGCTCAGTGGCAGGTCTCCGGTGGAAGCAGCGAAGGGTTGCTTATGGCGCGGAGGAGGGTCAATAACTCTCTGTACCCTGCCACGAAACGGCTCGCATTCGACCTATTAATTCTATGATTTGAAATTATAGAGTGGAGGAAGCTGAGCGCATCCAGGGGTAAAAAGTGCACCATGGAATCGATTAACCGTCTGCAATAGAATGGTCAACAATGTTGCAATTCAGCGGTTTTGTCTCTCCATTTTATTCCACAAGGAATAACTTCATATTCAGCTTCCTTTGTCTATCACAAGCACATTTCCTAATCATCCAATGTTGCGGAAATATAATGTTGTTCATTGCTCCTGAAAAAAATGTCCTTACTATGGGCGTTCAAGCAAATAAATCGTGGACTTTGGCGATATTAATTTTCTCCGAGAGAAGAAAATTACTTAGAGACCCTGTCGTCCTTAGGTTCCCGATTTCATGAGGAATTTCCGAGAGAATAGTCTCCGGTCTTCTCGAAATCTTATCGTTTATTTTGGGAGCAAATTAAACCCTCATACCATGTTAGTTTTGAAGAACGTCAAGCGAATTATTTTATTATAACTATTATATTGGAGAGCAATTACATAATTGTTACATTGCAAATGAGCCTTGAAGTTTATGGCGTTACATTTTCTTTTAACCTAATTCTCTTGAGCGGGAAATGGATAGCTACTTGGTGAAGTGGGGAGTATGATTTGTGGGAGAGTCCTCGGGCATTATGTTTTACCAAATAGTTCTCAAGATGGTTTCTATGGCATACGTTCTGCTCTGCGACGTTTCGCTCTAGGCTGTGCAAAGGCTATTCTCCGTTTCGCCTTTACATGCTTTTCAAATGATATTCGTATAAAGTTGACGCTTTTGAAAACAGTGGTGAAATAATTTGCGTGGTATTACGATCGCTACAGGTTCTCAAGATAACGAGATAACGTCTTCTTCCACGTCAAAGTAGAGAGTTGTCTGTTGGTCAACGGAGACCGTGTTGGACAAACTCCACATCTTTGGTATCGGCGCCAAACTTGGTGATAGATTTCACGTTATTGTGAAAAAGGCAGTAGATAATACTTAATGCTTCTAATCATCCGTCACTGTCAATGCCATAAGTACATGATGTCCATCACCCATTCAGAGCGTGTGAATAATCATCAGTATGGAAAATTCTATGCTGTGGACAGCGTCAGGAGATTTTATTAACCGGATATAGCTATCCCAGTCTCATTCAGATCTCTTTCCACATTTCTAAAAATATTTATTTCATTAGCTGCTTGTCGTAAAGTTTCAGTATTTTTGAAGCCCGTTAGTCTTCCGATTAGTGTGAAGAACGTTGATTTTAATACCAGTTTTTATGTACATTTTTCAAGCCAATTGAATTAATACCATGGAGCACGTATACGAATTAACAATGGGAACTCATTTCTTTAAATAAAAACAGCCTCCGACCGATTAAATTTGTGAAACCAAGCTTTTTTATTTTTACACCATGAATACCTGCTGTATTTCCAATATAGGTTTAGCTAATTGCAGTGAATAAAATGGGCTTTTCTGCGATAGTTCTCTTTTCTCGTTAGCTTGATGTTCAGTGCAGTGTCTCTTGCCTTTTGTGAAGCCTTATAAGCCTCCATTGTAATCCTCTTCGGAAAAAAGAGAGACTCACGAAAGCTCCATAGAGAATAAGGTGTTTTTCTCGTCGTATTTTGCTAGGATTGCCGATCATTTTTTTCTAATTCAGGTAGTAACCGACTGTGAACAGTTTTCTTTTAATTTTTTGGAAAAATGAGAATGGTGTATATAATTATGCGATAGGTATACTTAGAATGAATAATTATGAAGTGGAACACATTAAAACGCTAAAGCCCCTTTGTCGTTTTGCGTTAAATTCCTCTCAGTTGGATATCTCGCCCTTCTACTTCAGCGCGTTGTTTCTCTGCGTGATATTTTAAGGGTTGGTTGCGCGTGGGAAATGAGCTGAAATGTTTCTCGAGAAACTGAACTCCAAGATTGGTGTTGCTGCAGCGCGGGTGTGGTCGAAGGAACGAATAGAATGTGAAAGTGAGAAAACTTTCAGTGCTTTGCGAGCATGAGGCGTGAGCAGTTTCAGTTGCCATTAGTATTTCATTGTTCGGTGGCGCACCATGGGTTCGCCCTGTGCTCGCGTGGTGGAGGGTGAATCGATCTTGTCACACCGCAGTGCTTTTGAGCCCTTGAAAGATGCAGATGTCTGATCTCCTCGTTAAATGCGGGCGTCGAGAACTCCTCGACTTTGCGTTAGAGAAACGGAAGTTCTTTCCCGCTCGGCTGGGAAATTCTTGTTTCATCTCTGAGGTGTTGAAATTTTCACCGTTTTGCTTTCAATAAGCGGACGTTTTATCAAGAGGAGGGATTTCAAGGGAAAGAGGGAGAGCTCAGAATAAATGTTTTGCCGCAGATGGAGCATAAATTTAGCAGCAGTGTGACTTGCTCTGCAAGCAGAGGTAGGGTGAGGGAAAGATTAAGGTTTGATGAATACGCAGAAGAAAATATTAGAAGGGTTGATGAACTGTTCACGCTGTGTAGGTGTCTGGCAAACGTATGCATCATGTACCTAATTTTAAAATGTCCCCTTATATATTTAATGCGTTTCGTTAGAGAAACAGTCTGCGATGCTACTGTTTATATTAAAATAGTATAGTTTTGTGGATTTAAAATTATTGGAGACGTTCAATTGTGGAATCATTTATTGAAACTTCGGCTGAACTTCTTGATTTATTATCATATAACAGTATATCAGTAAATACAATAGTGATATATTTGAGACACATTTTCTTTACCCGCGATTCATCATCCGTGCATGTTATTTCTTATATGTAGGTATCCTAAAGGCCGTTTTACACGGTACTTTTTTTGTACAATTTCTTGTACAAGCGCTTGTATGAGAAAATTGTACCGTGTAAATCGGCAAATTGTGTGAACGCTTTTGTCTGTGAATTGTGTGAACGTGTGAGTGACTGAACGGAAAATAGAACCTGTTTTAATTCCAAGGACAAACTTACAATTTCTATCAGTTTCATACATTCGTTTGTACAATAAAATGTACCGTGTAAAGCGGCCTTAAACTGCAAAATCCCCCTCATTGATGTTCTAAGGATGTAGTATGTGTCGGATTCGCATTGGTGGTACCATCGTTTTCGAAATAACCTTTGTTTGGTTGAATTCGCGAAATTGGTACCCTTTCTGATCTTATTGAGTCTAAAAAAATAGTGCAGTAAATCAAGATACCATATCAGCACCAGGATAATGGTTATTAAAAATGGTATCTCAAATTTCGCAATGTGGGTGTTTTTATATGAGATAAAAAGGGGAAATACTTAGGCATGGAACATAAAATCGTTGTTTCTCTGGCCTGTGTATTAAAAATTTAGATTTTTGCTTTAATCGGCAACCTCCTCGCTAATGATGGTTATGCTGTGTTCAATTTTACCCATCTGTGTTTCTCGGGAAGATTTTTTTCCACTTCGCTTTCGGTATTTATCGAACCCAGATCCTCATATCTTCTTATATTTTCTTTTGTTCTTGCACTCGCTTCTGATCCTCATTGAAAATCGGCATCAGCAGTGGTTGGGTTTATTTCCTTTTTCTGGGAAGCTGAATCTGTGGTAAGCGTCTTGGCATCGGGCCAGTTCATCAGGTATTCCTCGCATATGAATGGAAAAACTTGCCTCTCTCTGAAGCTAACTAATGCATTTTCATATCAGCCAATGGCCGCTATTACCATTTGAAGTACGGGTGCCTGCGACTCACCCTTATCACTGGGTGGCAATCTTCAGTCTTCGGCCTTCTCCTCTGAGTCGATCGCGGGGCACGACGGTGGCTGTGTTTGCATTTCTCCGTGCGTTCAAAATCATGTTATTTCACGACGTTTTTTGCCCCAGCGACAATTGCTGTCATCAAACTGCAAAGCAACCCATCCGCAATCCGATTAACAGTGTATTATCTCGGCGTTAAACAAACGTGGATGCATCGATCATGATTCCCTCCATAGTTGACGTGCTCGTTAAATACTTCGATCTCCATCTCCTGGCGACTCTTTTCAAATGTGGATGCATAGTTAATTCGACGTTTGAGTGGCTGCCAATATCCAGGGTGCTGCGTGAGAACTTGCGGAAATTCTGCCAGTTGAAGATTAGGATGGTTTTTCGTCACACTTGTTTTAGCACGTTGCAATGAATCGACGTCGTGCAAAATATGTATAGGGGAAAAACATTACATGTCCTTCAAAACAACATCGTGTCACTAGTCCAACTATGTGAAAGTACTACCGGCACCATCAGATGTTCGTGTGTATCGTGTTATTTCCCTTGAACCCAATAGGTCAATGCTAGTGGTAAATTCGGCTTCTATCTGAGCCTCCTTTCCTTTAGTTAAAGGTTACGGTGTGTGTAATTTTCATAAGTCAAGGCTCTTTTTTTGCCATCAGCTTTATACATTAATCTGAAATTTTTTTGGTAGCATTTATTCCAGCATACGAGCATACTTGGGTGTTTTCAAGTCTGTTTCCGCACTTATAGGCGCTTCAGACCGGGAGGAAAGGTACAAGGATGGGAATGGAAGGCAAAGGTTGGAGGATGATGCAGCAAAGTATTTAGATTAAGTGAATATTGGGTAATAGTTCAGCGTTGGTTTTTGAATCAGTGAACCTGTAAGATTAAGAAAGGTTATGGAATTAATTATGGCTGTCATGTATTCTCTTGTCTGAATTCACTAATGCTAAGAATTGGTTGTATCAAATATTATGGTTTAATAGAAGTTGGTTTCATTTTAAAAGCCGCCGTTCGAGAAATATTATCTATGCAGAATAGGCGTCAATATATGCTATAAGTAAGTTCTTTTGCTAAGTCACTTCAAATTTTAAAACGGGTGCGATTTAGCTGAGCTTTTTTTGTCTTATTTCGTGGCCTTCTAATCTCTCGTTGGAATTTGAGTGAATTCTAGCTTCCTCCAGTCTGAGAGGGAGCTATGTTGAGGTCCAACATGCACCCAACCGCGAACGAAAGAATGAGGTGCATAACTCACTCACCCAAAACATCGAGGCCATCTTCGAAAGGGTTAGATCGAGGATCGTGGCCTCGACGCAGGGAACGAATGTCATTCCCTGCAGGATGAAATGGGAAAGGGCGCGAGGGCCCCCTCCGCACCCGAAAAACCACCTTCACTGGAACAAGGCTATTTTTTTCCTCGCCTCGCTGCCCCTAGGTGAGAGGCGCTCTTCGTTGGGAGTTGTAACTCTCCCCGACTACCTCCCCCCCGTATCCCCTAGAAGTTCCGCGCATAAATCATCTCCCTCCCCTTGCCCCCGCACTCTCCCCCCGTATCCCTATGTTCGTCTTACCCCCCCGTGGTGATCCCCAGCCCCTTGATGGATAAGCGCTCGAGGAAGACGAAAAGGGAGGATGCGAGGCCTCCCTTAAGGCGCGTCGCTCTTCCTCACCCACTGTCTCCTCCCACTCTACCCTATGCAGGAGAATCCACTTCATCCATCGCCTTTTCTTCTTCCCTCCCTCGACTCCACTCAATGGATCGCCGCCCCCTGTGCGTGTGCTGAGGAACCTTAGAAGGCCTCTCGCCGCGCTCCGCCACCGGTAGTACGCGGGCCTCTTTCTGCTTTTCCCCTCGCCATCTTTCGTCTCCGCAGAGAGTGGCCGCGGAGGTCTGCCCCCGTGGAGCATCGCTCGTCGCCCGTCTCCGCCCAACATCATCCGATCTCCGACTCATACACGCCGCCATTAACCGTTTCATTCCCTTCGAGCCCCCTCTCTCTTAAGATGAAAAAATCGGTCCTACTGTGCAGTTAGTCGTGACTTTGTAGCTTTCTTCGATTTATTCCATGCGAGTGTACAGCAGGTGTTTCTTCGGTTGAAACTTCGTAGCGTAATTGTAGAGAATTGTTGTCACTAATGGTAGTCCTATAATACTTGAATCTCCTTAATATCCATTGAACATGATCCTGAGGAAGACCTGACCCTTTGGTCTTAATAATTTCCTTCATCAGCAACTTTCGTGCATATCGATATCATCATTGAGGAGATCATATCATAATTCATCTGCGTTTTTATTTGTTCAGAAACTTCTTCGCAGTATGAAATAAAATTTATTCTTTGGTCTTCATTGAGATTATCATCTCAATTCTTGCTTGCCCTTAAGTTGTACGAAGCTGCGATTTGTCTTCCTTGTCTTATATCAAATCCCATATTACTGAGCCATTATTCACCGTCTTCAGCTATTCCCTTCTTGCGTGCCTTCATATGAGGTGCATGACCATTTTTTCTCCTTTTACAAATATATTTATTAAAAGTCTCTTCATTTAAGCCAATTTTATCCTCCTTATCATCGTTCGCGTTAAATTAGATTATGTGGACGGGATTCAGTTATTTATTTTTGTTTCCCCACGTGTGCATTTAACTCAACATTTTCATTCAATTTGTTTCTTTCGTATCAAGCTTAACTTCAGTTTTCTGCTTATAAATTTATCCAAATAAGGTTATTTCAGGGTTAAAAATCTGAAGTGGTATTTACTATTTAGTTTGTGTCATTTTCATGTGTACCTTTATGCATCATCAATATATCTAGAAAACGAGATTCTTATGACTCAATTTCATAGGATTTCTGGGAAATACACGAATCACTTGAGCGCAGCTATGTATGCCTCTCTTGCATACTAGTAGTTGCTTATCGTTGCATGTTGCGTAATGCTAAAGGTACTGTGTGGTAGAGAATCAGTGTGTAATCATTTTACCGTAAGCTGATCATATTATATTTTCGTTAATGTAATTGTGCTTGCACTGGAAGGGTATGAAATTCTTGGGCTTCCTCAGATTCATTTTTTTTCATCGTGAAAAGTTGCTTTCTGTGCACGTTGTGTTTTTATTCAAGCTATTGCTTTTATTTATTTATAAGTATCGATTGTGTTCAGTTTGTTTTTACGTTTCTAAATGTGTTGCCACTTATATCAGTATGAAAGTTGATAGACTCTTTAACTGCATTTGAATTATTTTTACGGTAAAAGCGATCGAATTTTGAATGCCATAGTTGTTGGAGCCAGTCATGTGGGCGCTCCTGAATTGCCATTAGTGTGTTTATTTTTTCATAGTATAAGGTGGTAATTAACACTATTAGAACACTGGAAAAACTGTTTCTATTTTTTTCCCGGGCGACTGGAGTAAAATCGAGGAAAAATCTTTTCCATTCGTTTCTCGCTATTCGCCGAGAAATTTACGACTACTCGACCGTAAAATGATTTTTCATTTGCTGCTTCCCGTCCTCGCCGCATTTTTCCCTCGCACTTTTTGCACGACTCCCGCGGTCGAGTGGTAACTTGAGCGCCGCGTGTGCAGGCTTCTTTAATGGAGGAGACCTTTTGCACATCGCCCTCAGACCTCCAGGAGTCCTTGGAAGGCATCGGGCTAAATTTTTTTCCTCGCTCGCCGCCCTAGAATGTTCCTCGAAAAGCGAGCGAGTGATTACACAATTCTTCGTACTTACCATAACTACTCATCTGTCCTGTCAAAGCGAGGAATCCGCGTCGAATTCTAAGCTTTCGTCACCCTCGTTCTCTTTCATTTCCTCTTTGATCCTCATTTTAGCCTATCTTTCCCACTAAAGCTTCTCTCCTTGCTCAACCTCCATTTTAAGCTCTACTTTTTAATCTCTCTTCTTTCCTTTCTGCATCGGTTGGTCAAGAATGAACCAAATAATTGGGGTAGATTTCTCGGATTGCAATTTTATGTTGTCATATTCATCGCTCTTTTAATTTTTTTAGTGTTAAACCTTGATCGGGGTGAGCTATACTCTAAACTATCAAAACCATCCTTCGGGTTGAACACACTCTTCGCGTTTAACCCGGTAACAGCTCTAAATAGACTCTGCCGTCTATTGTCTCTTTAGGTTGTGAAAAAAATGCTTGGATAGAGTTAAAACAATTTGCCTGGGATATGGCAGCGCGTATGGTTGCTAACTCGCAATGTGATCCAGGAAAAAGACCGATGTTACCAAAGATCGGTTATAATACAGTGAGTGAGTGAGATTCCTTTTTTCTTGAAATCCTTGAAATGAGTGAGATTCCTTGACTAATTTCTTGAAATCTTTGGAGTAATTTATATTCTCTGTCGCTTAGTCGCACAGTAAAATGGTCGCTGAAGTTATCCGGGAAAAATCTTTTTTTATTTTTCGAAGCGCTCTTCTATCTCTACTCACTGCCAAAAATGTAATGTTAAAAAATGCTTTATTTATCTCTCTTTCCCCTTTTGTGCTTTCAGTTATGGAGCTGTGAAAGAATGTTTCCAAAGCTATTCCGTCAGTGGATACATACAACGCGTAATCCATAGATCGAAAGGCGTGTTACCTGTATAACTTTGTAAATATAGAGACCCAAACACCACTATTTTGACCAAAGGCAATTTTTATCTATTTTCTAAGTTGCTCCGAACATGTTACGATGTGTATTTGAAAATGTTTGCTCACGGCTTGATCAAAACCTTTAATTTTTTATTTTGATTTAAATTTTGCCGTATTATCTGCTAAGGAAATTAGTTATTTTGTTAATTTTTCATGCTATTGACAGCCAGGTTTGTGCTTGTAATTTATTGTCTAGTAGTTTCACGCCTACTTACTCACCTACGAGGTTAGCATGGGCAATGTCCCCAACTCGTTCCAGTGTGTCACCCCACCTGTGCACCCACTGTTTAGCTTCCTTATGCAGCGTCCATCCGAGCTCGTTTGAAATTCAGCCTGCTGTGCACGTTGAGCCCATGCTCCCAAGAGGCATATGTTCTTGAGCGGAATAAAGAAGAACCTGGGCCCCTCACTGTGGGTCCAAGCATTTCTGTATTTCATGCTATTTCAAGTTCGATTATATTTCGGTATATATACTCTTCTCTCTGTTTACGGTAACATTTGTGGCTTCCAATCTCTTGTTTTTCGTAAATAATTATTTTATCGCAGAAATGGCATGTTTTCTTTCTTCGAGGTGGATCATGACTTATTAATCTCACAGTCATAAACAATCACACCACTGAAGCCTTTGAGAAATCTTCCCAACTTAAAGTCTGCTGCAAAGATTTTTCCAGAGCATTCGATACAGTTGACCATGCCCTTCTATCATTAACTTAATAAGCTTAAAAACAGCTTCAACATTGACAGCACCTTTCTTCACCTTCTCGTGGACTTCCTATCCAACAGGTCTCAGAGAGTAATTCTTGACGGTATCTCCTCTCCATCCCTCAAAGTAACCTCCGGTGTCTCCCAAGGCAGTGTTCTTGGTCCTCTTCTTTTCGCCATTTATATTGATGACATCACCAAATCACTTTCTTCACGAGACTGTGGCATTCTTCTGTATGCTGACGACTACAAGGGTTTTAGAAGAGTTGACAGCTACGCCGATAGCTCTGTCCTGCAGGATGCCCCTACTTCCATTTCAGAATGGAGCTCTTCCTGGAAGCTTAAGGTAAATCCCATTAAGGCCAAAACCCTGGCCTTTACATTACGCGCCATTCCTGTAAAGTCCTATAGTTTCTCTGCCCAACCAATCCCAAAAGTTACATCCCATAGCGGTCTTGGTGTACTTTTTGACTCCAAGCTAACCTTCGCCCCCCACATTAAACATATCTCTTCCAAAGCCACGGCTCTAGTTGGACTCCTCTACAGATTCACAGAAATACAAAGTCCTCTGTCTCTGAAATCCATCTTTTCTGGCTGTGTTCTTCCAATAATAGATTATTGTTCGCCAATATGGTCCTTTGCTTGTCCTACCAATTTCAAAGCTCTCAATAGGCGTCTTCACTTCTTCATCAGTATCGTCAAAAATCGCAACCCCTCTCTTCGGAATCTTTCGGCTAATGCACTGCTCTCGGAACTTGAGATGTTTCCTTTGCAACGTCGGCGTACACTTGACCTCAAGGTTTTTCACGGAATCATGAATGACCGTTTCAGGTCTAATGACCTTCTCCCAATGTTCTCTCTCCGTGTCCCTTCACGTAAAGCCCGGAATTCGTCTCTATTTCATCTACCTAACCTCCGTTTATCTGTGACTCAGAGATCCCATACCTACCGTCTGCCTCTTACCTACAACTCCCTCAATACCCCTTCCATCAGTGGATATTATTCAGTGTTTAAGTTTACAAAGTAATGATTTGATTCTTCTGGTTTTATTTTTGTTGTCCTGTCTTATAATTGTGTTATTTTTTCTTTGTAATGAAATCCAATGTAAAGGTCTCGTTGGCTGTTTTTGGATTTCATGTAAAATAAATATATGTATTTTCTCAGAAATGGAGTAACACGTCACGCCGACTCACTGGGGCGTTTTTGTGATTATTATTCGGAGACCTAAAATATGTTAAGAAGCCGAATATGTTGTGGTTAAATGAGTGGCGTTTCGAGTTTTCAAAACCATTAAAACCTTTCCATTCACTCTTGAGAACGGATCGCTGGTCTCCTAAATTCTAGTTATAAATGACGGCAGGTCTGAGTACAGAATACTGGTTACATTTACTAATAATAATTTCCAAGCTCTGGTCCACTACAGATGCAGTTAAGAAAGAAATACCGCGAGAAAGACAGTATGCTGGTGACTTAAGTTTTCTGTCATGCATCGGTCGAGAAGCCGGTCTGTACACTCGGCCGCTCCTGTTGTAGGAATCGTTAAAAAAATTGCGGTCGCCGCCACAACCCGTCGTCCTTCGTCCGGCGGGCGACATTTCTCACTCACTTGCGCGTTCCCTAGTCCTAACATTTTTTTACATCGGAAATGGGAAGAAGGGATTCCTGATATGATCCGGGAAACCTAGGTGACTCCCATGTCGTACAGTTAGGTACTACCCGCTCATGGGTCTGTGATCATCCCCTGCGTCCATGTCTCTCGTCGGATCCTCCAGGACTCGTTTTGGAACATAAGTGTAGTTGATACATAAAGAGTTGTTATAGAAATATGCCGATAGGACTTATTACAAAAGAATCTGGCGTATGATAATTCAAATAGTTTGATAGCTACCAATATTCCCTTGTTATATTCTTAATGTTTGCCATTCCTCGCTGTCTAACTTAATAGCACATGTTTATTGAGTATAGTGATCATATAATCTGATTTTATTCGTCTTGACATTGATAATAAATTAGTGACATTATTTGACCTGTCCCTCAACCTTATTCATTGAGCTTTGAGCAGTTGGTTATCATCAATATCAAAGTGGTGTTTTTGAAATTATAATCGTAATTTTTGGTGTCCAGTTATTCTATTTATAGTTCTGGGAGATGAGGCAATCTTAGAAAAACTTTCGTTTCTGGGTGGTACGCAGGTATTCGTTTGGTGAGTGAGATATTGTTATGGACATGTCTTCGAGAAAGTCGATGCTCACTGGAATGCAGGATGTCCCTCGGTT
This sequence comes from Platycnemis pennipes, assembly GCA_933228895.1. Classification (NCBI taxonomy): domain Eukaryota; kingdom Metazoa; phylum Arthropoda; class Insecta; order Odonata; family Platycnemididae; genus Platycnemis; species Platycnemis pennipes. Next base: position 61,572,290 of record OW121854.1, read on the forward strand.
ACTGTTCTCTGACGGTGTCCGTTGCGTGCTTCATTCGCGGGCGTCTCGTGTCATGCCTTTGAACGTGCAAGGTTTGATTGACATTTCCCTACCACCGCGTCTGCTTCGGGTTGTTAGTTTAAACCCTGTTTTGAAGGGCGTGCCAAAGCTGTCCGCGTTTCTTGCGAAACTATTCTGTAATTCCCTGTATGCATAAATTTCTATTTCTGACTTGACGCTCGTAATGACTTCATTCACTTACGAATATCCATCAGAGCTCGAAATACGTCATTTTTATGATGATTTTGGGCCATATAATGTGACATCCGCGTACTGGTTCAAGGAATCTTTCTATTATGCACGAAAAGAAATAGACGTAAACTCTAGATTGGTGTATAGAATATTATTCCGTTATTCACATTCATTTTGGCAAATGAACTGTATATTTGATTCTCTCCTAGTGGCTTATTGACTATTGCTAATGGATTCGGTCTTTCTTTTTGCTGCCGTCTGTATGTCTTTATGTCAATAAACAGTGGTTAAGATAGGCTTGGAAGGATTACAAACAAGGCATAGACGTCGGTTAAATATGTAATAACTCTCCATTTCTTTCAGTTTGAACCAAGCTAATAAAGTTCAGGTTGGTTTTAAGAGACTGAAAGCAGTGTATTCCAAAGTGTTATAAAAAAGTATTGTACCCCCTTTCCATTCGATCGGCAGGCCTCTTAGTTAATTTCATGACACGTGAAAACTTTTCCTTTTCTCTTCTCGGCTATCTTAGCTGCCTTTTTTATTGAGTCCTCAGCTTCCCATTGTCTTGTAAACCTCATATAATGACCCACTGTGGTGCTTTCGAAAGTACCGAATTTTAGATATCCTCTTTTCTTATCTAATCCGTCAACTCAGCTGATGATGTGGATGAGGTTAGAAACTTTCCAGGTTGAGACTTGTAACTACCAAGATCCGGTAAAGTACCTATTCCTATTACTTTTCAGGTGAGCAAATGCCGTCTTGTGTTTCAAACTTCTTTTAAGTATGCATAGGTAGTATTAGTCACTAGCCACGAGGCGGAGACTTCAACGGTGGAATGGAAAAAGGGCTAGGTGGTGTGCCCCGATTGGGTTGGCGACGGAGTCGTACTTGTGGCCGGGGGATTATTTTATCCTCGCCCTCCATCTTGCCAATTCAGTCACCTTTCAGTCGTCTCATCTCCTTTCCTCCCCCCTCCCCCTCAGCGCCGTACGTGTCCCGCATCCTTAATGGTGATAGCGGGAAAAATATATGGTCTTCCCCATCCGTTCCCTCCAACCGAGAGAGGGATCTCCTTGGTTATTTTTTGTCTCCTCGGTCGTTTTATTCGTTTGCTGAATAATACCCGCCCTTACTCCACGGTGTTATTAAAGAGTTTGGCGTAGGGGGGAGGTGGGGAGAGAGGTTGAGAGGAAGCCAGTGGGCCCGTCGCAGAGAGAGAGGGGGTGACTGTAGAATGAGTCTGGGCCAGGGAGAAGAATTTCTCTTCGGGTTCGGGGGCCGGACATTTTTTGGCCAGCTTCCCCCTCGCATACCGTTCGGCCACTGAGGAGCCTCCCCGTGCTACTGGTTTTCTCTCCCGTCTTCCGTCCCAGACAAATGCCGCCCCTCCGGCCCCGCCCTCTTTTTCAATGGACTCCTTGCCGTCTCCATCCCCCAGTGGAATGGTAAGGTTAGGATAAAAGGAAGCGTTACGTTTTATGAAGCGGCGCGAATTGATACCGCAGCATGTAATTTTTACGACCCCATGAATGCTATTGTTTTTTTTCTCTCTTTCACTGTTTCCCTTTAATAGCATCCGTAATGAGGCGAGTGGTGGTTATCAATTCGCTTCAAAGACGTAGCTCTTTAAATCACAGATAGGATGTAGGGCTTTCTTTTTCAATCAGCGGGTAGTTGCGCTGTTGTTAGCGTTTTGAAGATTTTTTCCTCTAGTTAGATTTATAGCCATTTCCTGTGATCACGGCGTAGGAACTGCCACTGGTTTTCTCATTTGTATATCCTTTGGCGTAGTCACGAAGGTATTTGTTTTTTGCAATCACTTTACAGTCAAAAGACGGCTTTAATTAATCGCCTTTTGAATGTTTGATGGATATATTTTCCGCGATGAAAGTTAACTTGATGCCTTTTTATCCATGGGAGTTCATGGAACATTTTTAGCAAACCTACTGCTGCTCTTGTGGGAAGGAAGAATGTAGAATAAATACATTCAATCCATTTGTGAATATAGTGTTATATTTGCTTCTATATGTTGTAAGGTTTCTATTGTACTCTAAATATTTTCTGAGTTTACATATTTCTGAAATTTCACTCTCTAATATTCCCACTTCATTTTAATTCCTGTCTACCATCATTATGCCTAATGTTGATTCGAAACTGCATGTGAGAAAAGGTTTCATTTTATGCATTTAATGAATTATGTGACGGTTTGTTTTGATCGGATTAAGATATTTTGTATTCTCTCTGTTGAATCTTCAGATTCTTGTCGTCATGCTTTTGAAACGTAGTTTTTCCTCAGTTGGTTAATATTTGCATTGAATACGTGGGCGATATATAACTATGTTCTATGGCAGCACATGGCGGTCTCATTTCAAATCTTATTCTAGTAACAGGAAGCAAAGAGATCATTTTAAATAAACCAAATAAACAGTCAGAGGTGCCCATTCGTCGCTCCCATTCTTCGCCATAGGCTGCCAGTTCGTCAAAAGGGTCGTATCAGTGATGTATCATCGAATTTGGTCATAAATTTGTGTTTGAACATACTCTATCGTAACCAGTGGTAGTTATAGTTTTGGGAAATCTGCCTACTCTATTATTGCACTGCGTTTAGTGGGAAAGCTCCCAGTCTTATCTGTCTGTCTGGATCATAAGCTTAACTTGAGTGTGACAAACGTAATCTTGAAAACGGAGGTGAAGTGAGGTGGAGTTCTAATTGTTTGAGGTCAAACTCATTCCGGAATGGGCCCTGTTTAATGTTTATTCTCTCTCTTGTACATTTAATTTCCGAAGTGAACTCGATTTCTTGGCAGTTATAGTTTGCTAGTTATGGAAACCAGGAGAGGGGGCAAGGGTGAGGCGTTTTTGCGCCTCTGGGAGTAAGACAAGCTTGAGCCGGGGGCGTTTCGCCGTCTTTTTAGGCCCATGTCAACCGCTTTTGTTTTGTTTTTGACAGCGCTGAATGTGTCTCCTCAGTCCTTGTCACGGAGATCGGATTTAGACTGCGACGCCTGCCCGCCCGTCTCCGTCTGCCTCCTCCCCCCCTGTCCTTTCTGTCCTTAAACCTTTTCTGTCTCCCGCCTTCGGTCCTCTTCTCAGTGTTCTTCTCGTCTTTTACCCTTCTGCCCCTAAACAAACGAGAGAAAAAAATCCGCTCTCAACCTGCGACGTGGTTTCAAGGACTCGAGGTCTACCCTCTATACATATAGTTGGCTGGCAGAAATCACATCAAAATTGCTTGGAATAAAAAATTTTCATCAAAAATGTGTGTGTGACGAATTTCCATTCAGATGAGAGGAGGGGTGTGTTTATGAAGGTAGGTAGTGAAACTCAGAAAGTAAGAAAGCAGTTATACATTTTTGTAATTACCCACCGTCATAGTTGGCAAAGTTACCAAACGAATTAACTCAATAAAGTTAAAGTTAATCTCAGTAAAAAGTAACTAGTTCAAGTCAAAAGTTACTTTTCTGAAAAAGTAATTGATTAAAGTTAAAGTTAAAAAAGTAACTTTTACGTTAAACGTTACTTTTTCAATTACTTTGGCAAATTGGATGCTGTGGTGATAGAGGCCTTGATGGTTTTTTTTGTTTTGACAAACACTGAAAACTGTCATTGTGGTTTCTTCCATCCGTATCCATTTGTTTTATAATATTTGGAGTTTTCTATGCAATTCCATTTAGTGTACTGAGTGTTGTTGGTCAGGTTTCCTAGTTTCTGCTGAAAGGATTCGGCGATTTTTCTGAGGTGTAGCACTAATCCGGGTATTTTAAAGTTGTCGTGAATGTGAGAATATCGGACGAACCATGGTGCGTCTGTAATTTGCTCTAAAAGATTTTTCTGAGCGGAGAAAGTAATTTAAGTTTTTGATATTGATCCCCACATTGCGATGTGAAGTATCCCTTCACAATAGTAAAATGGCATTGGAAACATCTTAGTGATATAGAACATGTTAAGAATAATAACTATGCACAATTTCAAAATTTTAATTTATATTACCTATCGATTTCGACGTCTGAACGTCAGTGCAACTAAGCTCCTCCAAGTATCTCCTGCCTTCATCGACATAATTATTATATAGAGTTTCAATAGATGCTGGTGATGTGACTGCGCACCCTTTCTCGCGATTAACTGGAGACTGATGCATTGACGACGCAATGTTGCCGAGGATAGCATACGTGGACTGGCGCATTGTAACTGATACGTTAGTTTGAATGAACCCCACTCCCACTCGTTATCCATCATAGGTTTTTAGGCGACCTGTCTTTCTCGGTTTCAACTATGCAGTATTGACGACATGTAGTCGCCGAGTAAGGCATACGAGCCCTCTAAGACATTGTCTTCCTAAACTTTGGCAGTCACTCCACTCCACCCCGCTTTTGTTTGGATATATTCGTCTGGGCCTATTCATTGCATTCTTGCAATACTACTCAGCTATATGGCGATACCGTTTTATTTTCCCCTTTGTCTGCTGGGCAAGCTTTGCGCTTGAACAGGTCGACATTCGCCAAAAATTAACGAAAAACTTAACTGAAGGTAGTTTCGTATTCGTTAATGTATAATTTTAGCGATAAAAAGTTACAAGTTAAATCTTTCGTAAAAGTAACGATTAAATATTTAACTACATTTTTAACGATTAATTTTAATCGTTAATTTTTTTAATCTTTAATTTTTAAAATAGTTAATCCCTACTATGCCCACCATGTGTTAAGTAGTGCGTCCATTTTTAGGTGCGAATGCAATTTTAAGAAAGCTTCCCTACTTATCCATTGCGAGAAACAGTACCATTCAGCATACTCCCTTCGGCTATTTGTGCGCTAATTTTCTTGTCCTCTTCATGCGGCAAGCTGTTAAGCGAGTGGAAGAAACTGAGAGAAAATTCTGAAGAAAACATGAACAGAAGAGTTCTTCTGAGATTCGATGATATTTGTGGAGAAATTTCTTCTTGTGTTACTAATTATAAATTATGTAAATTTTGCACTGCCAAAAGCTAATCCATTACACAAGTTTTATCATCAAATATGTTTATTATGTATGAGATGATTCACCGCTTAAATAGCCATCTAAAGTAAAGAAAACGTTACTTTTATGGCCGCTGTGAGTGAATTAACGGCAAAACAACAGTTGGGACCCACTTATTTGCACAATACAATTTCTATCCTCCATACCCGAAGTGAGACGTAGGTACTGATGCTGGGAATGCTAGATCCACCCACGGGTTTGTGGCAATCGTGGACTTTAGGAAGTGAGGAAGTGGTGTATTTTAAAAAATCCTCGGAGTGCGAGGTGGCCCAGGGAAAGGAACTGCCCCCCCCACCCTGAATGTGTGAAATTCACACGCCTGTGGCTTAGTCCGGATCGAGCTCTACTCTCACCTATCAAAACCAACCTTCGGGTTGAATCTCTGAGGGAATGGTAGTAACGGATGCGGTGTATTTTTGTTGGTTTTGTATCCTGTTCTGCCCTGTTCTGTATAGTTTTTTGATGTCTGCACTACTCATTCTAGAAGTGAGCGAAGGCGGTAGAGATTTTAGGGTCGATCCTCCCTAAATAAATAAATCTGGTTGCAAGTTGATCGGTTTCTTTATCATTGAATGATCTCCATGTTCTCCTTTCTCCTGCCTCCTGCCGTTTACGTAAAATCTTTTTATTTGCATGTGCGGTGATGTGCTGGCGTGGATATATTTTGCTCGTTAACTCTTGTAATATGGATGCCAAACCATTGCTATTTCTCAATTTGCCGTTTCAATCCATCTCTTCTGCCATTCGTTCCTTACACTTCTATGCGCTCCCAAGCTTTTTTCTTATTTTTTCTTAATCTTTCGGCGCTCGAAGCCACTCTCAGCCTTCCGTTTGGCCGCAACTCCTTTCCCACGCCCGACGAAGAGATAAGCAGTGGGAGGGAAGGCGAGGGGGAGGAGAGCCTTGCCCACGGACGGTGCCGTCTTCAGCCTCCCAAGTTATTCCACACTCACGGAGATTTGCGTTGTCCTTGGCTCCGGAGTTGGCGGCTCAGTCTGCCTCCCCATACCGCGCGCGAAATCGGTAGCTCTGCAGCCTCCACGGCCTTCTCCTGATACCGACGCGGGGGCATGCGGTATTGTAATAAACATTATTCCTCATGTGGTCACTTGATTTATTGATATCGATCTTTCGTCTGGATCATTGAAATGGACAAAGAACTTGAGCAGTTAAATCCGTGTGGTTGTCCGTATAAATGGGTTGTGAGAGTGGTGAAGTGAAGTAATGAATGATTCCTTATTTATTTTTAAATGTCTCTGTTCTCTCACGATATTACGTATTTTATGTAAAATAAATAATGGGAGTGTGTGTAGTGCACGATGTGAGCGACAATTAGACGTTAGAGAACCACTCACTTTTTCTCATTAACACCTGAAATATTAATGATTATTTGTTAAGGAATAAAGGATATTCTTCAAATATACTAATAGCAATAGATAATCAATGCTTTGGATAAATTTTCTGGCCTGGAATTATTTTTTAATTATTATATCACTGAGATAATTAAAAAAGTTAAGAGATCGATGAGAGTTCAAATACTTAAGCTAGATTGATTGAGGCTGCTATGAGAAAGATGAGAATGAAATGTCTATGGCTATGAAGAGGAAAATGTGAAGCCAAACTCAGGAGTATTCTTTATAAAATGCTTTCTTGGTCATATCCACCCAGTTACAACTAGACGATGTGATTCTGGAGACCGTTAGATGAGAAAGAATGCTTTCAGACTAGATTTTCTGTTACTAGTGAAATGGTAATAAGAAAGAGACTTCTGGAACCATAACAGTTGAGTGTACATGTACCGTCGCAACTAAGCGTGAGCGAAGGAAAGCCTAATGATTGCCAGGTCATGATCGGGTGAGTCATTCCTAACTTCTTAATCCTCTAACATTTGATTTGGCATCAGCCGGGTGAAAGTGCGAATGTTGTTCGCCAGCAGCTTTCATAGCGTTCATTTTGACCGGTGCTTTGTCTTTGCCCTTGACTCCTCACCGCCGTGTCGCACGCTCATGTGCCAAGGCCCGGCACGGTCCGATTACCTCGCCCCGGCAGTCCTCCCAGCCGCCGCCTCCTTCGAGGTTCTTCCTTCCCCTCGTATTATACGTACATTTCGCCTACCCCGCCCCATCGGCTTGTGCTCCATCAATCACCTCGCACAGCGAGGCACGATTCCTTCTCTCCGTCTTGCCGGGTTACATGCTTCTCCCTTCTTCTCCTTCCCCTGCCTCCATGCCTACACCTACCTCCACGGGCCTGAAACCTTCCATATTTCCTCCTCTCCCCCTTCCTTTCCCTCTCCCCCCTTCTATTTTCCCGTTCTCCTCGGATCGCGCTCACATGCCCTCGCGTAATATCTCACTCGCCACGTGGGGTATTATTTCTGCCCGCGATTATTTTCCCCGACGTATAGGGGTGATTCCCTCCCGACGACACCTATCAAATCGGGGGCCGCGGCTCATTTTCTTTAATGCTGGTATGGATATGCGGTGCCTTGGGGCAGTTGGGCTAACGGATGCGAATGCTCTAAGCAGGCCGGTTTTTTTGCCCAATAGTGGTGTTTGTTCGCTCCCTATTGATGTCGCCTTGAGTATAAGTGTACGGCAGTGGTCGGCAAACTTTTATGACGGAAGAGCCAAAACGTATCCCTCACAAACGTTGAAAAATCATTCAACAGCAATAAATGTATTTTTACAAGTAAAGAAAATTTACAAATGTATTAATTTTGTTTTTTTTTAACTAGTGGTTTTTAATTTAAACATCAACACTAAGTTGGCATTACCAAATAATACTATAAAAGTTTCATTCATTTATTGTTGGCAATATGTGCTTTAAGAAATGTAACCACCTTTTTTATTTTTATTTTCAATTTTACTTCAGAGCCACATTCAAGCCCAAAGAGTCGCATGTAGCTCACGAGGTGTAGTTTTCTGACACCTAGTGTAGGGTGATATGCTTTCTGCGGATACTCCACTTTGCAGTTTAATATTGTAATATTTTACATTCACAGATGTGATTTAATCAAAGATAGAATATTCCCGTGAAAATTCCAAAAGACATACAAATTTGTTTCCGCTTATCCTTTGATCCATTCAAAGTTATTCACTGAGTGAAGGTAGGCTTTAAGGTTTATTGGAGTAAATCTTATCGTTAACTCTCCATCTTCTCATGGTCACATATCCCACACGAAGTTTCTTCAGTACCTATCCTGATGCCTATCCTTTTCCTCCCTATCCCGCACTAGTCACCTCTCGTTAAACTGGAGTTCTAGTAGTAAATTTTTTTTTAAACTTGAAACCTCATCCTTTTGGCAGCATTTCTTAGACTCTTGTAGATGAGGGGGAAGGTATTTTATAGTGAATCGATCAGCCAATTTAGACTCGACACGTTCAGTGTTTCTGCCTACTTAGCGACCGTCTTTGCTGCATGGGTGCCCACTTTTCGAGCCAAGTCAACGTGCGTCGGTGGGGCAAGGGCACTCTGGCGCCGTTTCCTCTCAAATCGCCGACCAGTCGCGCGTCGCCTCTGGTTCAACTTGCCGTCCGCGGCGTCGTTGCCCGCGGGCCGCTTCCGCCTCACTCTCCCGCAACTCGTCGCACTCTCCCTCCCTCGCCTTTGCTCGAAGCTTCTCCACTTCGCCAGCCTGTCCGTACCTCTCATTTCCACTCCTTCATGCCCACCTCCCTCCCTCTTTACCTCGTTCATCTCCTCCCAAGGTCGAATCTCTCCACAATCCCCCCCTCTATCTCTGTATCCCTCACTTCCTCTCCCCCCTTCCGCCATCCTCTCTCCACCACCCGGTTCCACTTCGGAAAACACCTCACGAAATATCCCGCAGGGGTGTAATTGTTAACCCTTAAAAGTTTTCATTTTTTTAAGTGGCGAGTAACCAGTCCGGACGAACGAGGATGATGATTACCTGCCAAGGTTTGCTTCTCCCTTTAAAAAAATGTTTTATTGTGTTCCCCAAAAGGGCTCTCCTCAGCCATTTCTTCCCCATCCCTTCCGTCTCGCCTCCCTCATCCATTTCCCCCTCTTCCCCTCTACAACCTCGTAAGACTTCTTAGCTTTTTTGAGCTCTCTGTGGGAGTGTTCCTTTTTTCGCTACCCCGGCCATTGTTTCTTGTGGCTCGCTTCTGCGAATAATTCTTTCCGCATTAACGACTCCGCATTACGTGTGCTTTCCAGCACCACCCGTGTTACAGCTTGGCAACGCCGTTTATTGCTGGCTTTGATCTTGGGAAGAAATCAGAATACGGATTGTGACAAAAGGATCTAGGATCGAGTTTTTTTCTCTCTCCTATAATCCCAAAGCTGACCTCATGCCATGAGAGTTTGCTCTTTCTTTTCGTACGTACGTTGATGCCTAATCCACCATTGGTTATAACTGGATAGTGGAGTTCCTTTGAAAGATGCGACCCGGAAAAATTTTGATTTTTTATCGCATGAGGTTCTTATGACAGTTTTAAGAAGATATCTCAAATAAATAATTTTGTGAATTGCATGGCACTTGTAGTCCCACAGTGGGCACACTAGCCAAATATCTCACTAAAATATTTATTTCTTTAAAACCAAAATAAAGGAATAAAACTTTGTTAGGTTTATCCTTTTATTTTCCATTATGGAACAGTATCACATAGTTAAGCCTGAAGTTATCAGTTATACCTTTAAAACCATATTATTGCAAACTTTGGAGAAGGTAATTAAGGGCGATAGTGTTTCGAAGGACGTGATTGTGGGAAGAATATTGGGTAAGCGGGGAAGAGGGATGAGAAGTACTGGTAGCTTTGTAGGAGTGATGAGAGGTGGGATGTATGAGGGGCATAAGAGGTTCATCGTGTGAAATGTAGGGGTGTAGGAGAATTAAATGTCACATAAGAGACCTACCTTCTCCGGTAGAATAATAATAATACCATTTTATTGCGAACGTAATGCCTAGTAGGTAGATGTTCAACTTGTGGGTGTTAGTTCATGCTACTTGATTTTTTAGGTATTTTCTTGATCTCCATGAATGAAACTTGCTTAGCATGTGTTTGATCTTCATCGACATACCTGACTACTTATTTTTTTTATATTTCTTCTCTCCCTTCATTCTCTCTAGGGATACTTAATTTGATTGTGGATTGGCTCAAATAAATATTTTAACGAAGTAGATAGATGCCTCTCCTTTTAAAGAGTACTTACCAGGTAAATGCGTGAGTAAAACGTATTATCTCACTTCCTAACGCAAGTTTTCTTGCCGTAAATCTTGTTATTTTGTTACATAATTCCTTTTACTTCGATCATTAATCCCTATTTTTGTCTCTTTAATCTTTCTTTTGCCACGATAATATCTGAAGCAGCTCAACTTTGCCAGGTAGTTCCGTTTTGTGTTGTTAACATTGTCATTTGCCCCTGCCTTTTAAATTTATATGGTAACAATACGATCATTGTTTTTTTTTGTCTCAGCCCCAAACTTGCGAATTATGCCTATCGCTGAAAGAACCGACGAGCTTGCTATAAAACACTTTCCCGGAAATGGTGGAAGGAGTAGATTGTGGGATTCTTAAACTTTCCGAAAAGGGGAAAAAAATTACGGATCATTGGATGAAGTTGGAGTGAAAGAAATCTTCCGATGTTTTCCTTCTTTATGGTTTTATTTTATTTTTGGTGGATGAAATGGAGTTAAGGGACAGGATTTCTTTTCCAGCTCCTGCCTCCCCCATCCCGTCCCTTTCCTGTCCCCGCAGAAGTTTTCTCCTTCCTCTTACCCCCTGAGCACTCTTCCCTCTCCATCTTCCGGGTGGAGAGGGCTAACTGACTTAGCACCTGCTGCCCCATTCACCCTCTCCCTTGCCTTCCGCACTCTCTCACTTCTACCTCTGTTCATCCGTCTACGAAGAACGCGACGGCTTCTCGGTGTGGAATTTCAAGTGGTTGGTTTTATCAGCTTCCAGAATATTTCATATGTGGGTAAATAAAAATATACATTTGATTCGGGTTTGAAATAGCAACGTGGTTAAAAAAGAATCGGTAGACGCTCGTACTTCTGTGACATTAACTCAAATTCCTCTTTATATACTCAACTTTTCACATTCTTGGGTGTGCATTGAAGATTTCTATGGACGAAAGGGTGGTGTTTTCGTCTTAGTGTAACTACTAGTTTTGGTATATTTCGGAATGTCGAACAATTTTTATCAAACCCCCAATGTCTACGGAGAACCTGATTCGGCAGCGTTACTTCGAGTGACTGATCACTCATACTTAAAAACTTGAATTAGTTTCATGCTTTGTGGTGGAAAAATGACCGATCTGCTAGTGTAATATAAAATGACATCGGGGTTTTTTTATTAGTGGGTATATGGGAAGCAAGGGTGTAACCTCCCGTGTTTTTCGTTTTTCACTCCATGAAATATCGTACTGCTTTACCATATGAGTAATTTTTAGGGAGAAATTCCATTCCCATCGGTGTTTAATGACAAAGAATGAAAGCCAAAACTTCGTGCATGGCTCTCCTGTCATTTAGGGTCCTCGGCAGGAAATTGATTTACTGTTAGTTATACATGCGTAAACCATATTTCTGCCCCTAACATTTGGTACCATTATTTACTCTGTACCTTTCGTAGACATTTTCTTTTAAAAATAAATATTTTTGTTGAAATCCTACTAAAACGACCAGGAGAATTCAAATTGAAGAATGTTTCACAAACCGACAAAATCATCATCCTAGTTTTTTATTTTGGCAACGCAGAAGTTGAAATTGATTATTGAAGTTTCCGGTATTTTCATCTTTTAGAGAATTTCAGTCCTTCAAACGCTTTAATATATATTGTAGTGTATTTATGATCATGGCCCATATATTTACATAATAAGAATTAAAACATGAGCTAATTCTGACGTATTACGTTCATTCTAAATGAAGTCGAGCTATTTATAGGTTTAAGAAAATATTCAATGAAGTTTATAACGGTTATATTTTTTGAACCATCCACCTCTCATATGCAGCAACCTACAAAGTTTTAACTGTTTACTATGTTTTCACAGTAAATAAATCCCAAGAAATTGTTGAAATCAAGGTTGGTTACGAAAAGTGTTGTGTGGAGAATAATTAAGTTCCAGTTTATTTACTGTGTCTGTCGCGTGTTTCTACCCATTCATCCTATTTTGGAAGGGGAGACACCTTTAAATTCAATGTTATGTCTAAAATTCTAATGCCTGTGCCTGGAATCTGTATGGGTTCACGAGAAATTCGCTCGGTTTCTCGTTTGGCGAAATCATCTTTGGCTTTCTGTTTGACTCCGCTCTTCTCATTGATTAATCATTGCCCATTCGGCCGCTTTGTCGTCTTCGCATCTTTGCCCCACACCGTGGGAATTCGCGCATCGAAAACCATGAAAAGATGAAGGTGAAAGGGTTGGGAAGAAACGGGAAAAAAATCTCTTGCGTTGTCGTGACATCTAGCGGGTTGGCAGTATACTAATCTTATAGCGGAGAGGCACCGGACGGAAGGAATAAATTCTTTTGTGATTCCAACCTTTCTTCTTCCCTCCTTCTCTTTCTGCATCACCCCGCTTCCACGGCCAGCCTCCCACGTAAGAAGGCATTTCTCATTGTCCGGGGAAATCGTACATGGGAAGGAAGCTCTCGGCTTGCCGGCTTGTGTTGGAGCGTGTCCTCACGTGCAGGAAGGCGGCTTGGTCCGGGTCCAGGGGGTTGGGTAGGGTCGTGGGTGGAGAGACAAGCAAGGGGGGAGAGGTGAACGGGGGGGGGGGGGGTTTATGGTGGATAAGGAGGGAGTATTTCCTCTGAAGGGGGACATGGAGGGTGGATAGGAGAGGAGAATTGGCAGGAATGACGCGGGCGGTGGTTCAGGAGGGTATGCAAGACGTGAGAGCAGTCAGATCAAGGTGAGGCTGGGTACAATCGGAGGAAATTAGCGGGGTAGGAAGCGGCCGCGGCAGGCATGTAACCAGGGATGATTCCGTAATGCGTTCACGTCCATGTTCTTCTGAATAAAATCCTGGTGACCGACGCTACCAAGTCCATATTAATTGCATGGAAAATTCATTTTATAAAGAACATGCCTTCTGCTTAGTACTTTATAGTTGTAAGCAAAGTGAGCATTGCCTCCCTAAGTGCATTCAGTGAGGAAACTACATCACGTATTTTGTTAGCAAATTATCTACAGTCATCCATCTACTATATTCTTTTTTTCACTCAACTCTAAGCCATTATTGGGCCACCTACATTCATATTCCTATCCTATTATTTTTGTCAGGATTCTTTAAACACTGAATCTAAGCACAGAATTGCCTGTTTTATGGCATTGATTGAAGATCGAACCGCAATAGTTATTGCCGATTTGCATAATCACACTCTCTCTTGCATGCATTTTCCTAGTTTTGTCTCTTTGCTTTTTCCGAATTCCAGGTGGTTCAAATGAGTGAATTTCAAGTTTAGGCATCTTTTATCATAATTAAGAGTTTCTTGAGTTAGTTCACGTTTTCTTCCCGTAAGAATTATCAATTCAGAAACTTGGAACTCATTCTGTACTCTGTGATCTCAAGCATGAAAGCTCTTGATCCATTATGTAGATTGCATTTATCCTAAGTTGTCATCATTTTTATAGGGGAAATATTTGCTGTGTACTTGAAGAGATCTTATGGTATCTACGCCAAAAACTATTTTCGCTTTGATAATTGTAAGGAAAGTACCCCCACAAATGATCAGAAAATATCAATATGGATGAATTTCTCCATTCTTGTGTCCTTTCTGGGAATCAAATTGAAAATTAATAATTACGCCCTTCTGTCCCGGCCCATTAAACCTATTGCTCCATAACTTATTCAGGTGTAGTGAGACAATGACCGGAATAAATGATTATCCATCAATGTTTATATTATGTAATTATTATTCGTACCATTGTTGAAATGGAAATATTAGAGGGAAAACTTGGGGGTGGTTGTTCTCGTACGGTGAACATTTTTAAATTAATGGTGGTGAGCAATAAGTATAAAAACGTACACTTTCTCTTGAAGGAGGAGTGGAAAATGGAAATGGAAACATCAGTGGAAAAAACAATTGAAGAACCAAAGCATCGCATTTAACTGAATCAGAGCAGTTGAGGTACTTGTCGTACGTTGTATGGATTAACTTTATGTAGTGTACAATTTAGGTTCCTCATGTCCAACCTCTTGAAGAATACATTTAGTAAGTGCATAGATTTGTCGGATTGAAAAAGTCGTAAGTATTAGTTGTTAGGTTTCGCGGGTGCGTCGATGTATGTGGTAATTTAGCTCCCACTATTATACCTATATATATTAATTATTGATTCCAATCGCTAGGGTATTGTTAATTTATGAAAAGTTTGAAATTTCAGTGGAAACAAGTCGGCATCCTTATGAAGCTGTTCTAAATCGTGGTTTTTGTAGGAATTACGTCAGCCGGTCATTTTCGACTGCACTACGTTAATGAGCTGGCGGGAAATCATTCCCGTGTTATGAACCGGGCCAATTTGAGCGACAAGTTCGGCAGGGTGTACGTGAGCGGACGCTGCGACGGACCAAGGAGCGATGTTCGCCGGGGGCAGGTGCGGGGACCATTCTCTCCTTCAAGTGTGTCGCATCCGGAGGGGGGTGGATACTGGTCGATGGAGGCATCCGAAGATTTATCAGCGGCACGGTTTGTTTCCGACAGCGCCAGGCAGCTCCGCTCTCGAACTGCGGTGGTCTGGACGGAGTTGTGGGAAAGAGGGGATGGGAAGCAAGGGGACGGTTGGCGGCGGAGGCGGAGGGGAGGAGGGATGGATTCTGGGATCGCGGTGGGGTCAACCGCAGATTCCGTTGCTGCACGGGGTGTAGGTAGGTTGGAAAAGTGGGGGAGGGTTGTTGGTTGGTCGTTGGTGCCGGCGCCAGCGGACGGCAAGCAACTGCCGAGGCTTGTCTTCACAAATCTCCCGCGCCTCGCGTAGGCCGTGACGGGCAAGCGAGAGTGGGGCAACGGCGAGTGTTTTTTAATGCGCGTGGGTTTTTCTGCATTATCCTCTCCTTTCGCTAATGCTGATTGCGTCCCTCCTCAAAGCGTCAATGTGTTTCTTTCTTTTTTTTCTCCCTTCGGTTAAACCGCTCGGTGGTTGTAATACTAAATCTCATGCTGAGATCCTCTTTGAGTTTTATTTGTTACCCATGGTGACTTACTGGTAGGGTGCGGTGGAGTAAATTAGCTTATAATTTACTGTTTGCGGAGGATCATGGCGTTACAGGAGTTTAACGCTTATAAATATGTAACTCTACAGCGCCCTCGATTAAACTGTGAGTTTTATTCTGAGTAATTTTCTTGCGTATTCGGGGCATTTTTGTAACTGATATTAAAATAAAGAAGTGCCTGTATTAAAATTAATAAAGGTTAGTAGTGTCCAACCATTTTATTTTTGCTAATGGATACAATTATGGTGCTTTAAATGCCCTTACTGTTAATGAGACGTTCCTAGTTTTTCTAATTACTTACATGGTATGGAAATATATTGACGAAAGATACAGGGCGCTAGTAAATGTTCTTTTGTTCCAAATACTGACCTTATGACTTGTAGGTCTCCTAGAAAAGTAAAAGCGTTACTTTTACTTTCATGTACACCCGCTAGTGCGTTCAAACGTGGATCCACGTTCAAGCGTGGATTCATTGGTGGTAGGTGTTCCTTGAAAGTATGAAATCTATTTTCACATTCTTTATTTTGAAAATTGCTCTTTTGAAAATAATTTAAGCACTATAAATACCATCATTCTGAATTTAAGAGAAATATCTTCCATAGCTTTAAAGGATAGCTTTAATATAAATTAATTGAATAATGGTTCAGCCATTATTATTCTCCCCTCTTTTCGGTGTTTTTTTTAACTTGAAGTAAATTGCGAGTGATTTGCTTGATTGGTGCCAATGAAGTGAATTTCATCTCCGAGAGAGAGAAATTGAGGGACGGAGTGAGGTTATGGGGCGTAGCAGTGGGGTTATCGTCGGCGGGGAGCGAATTCTCTGTAATCGTTAACGAAATGACTGTGCCATCTTTTTCATCTCTGATCGGATCATCGTACGCTATATACTAGAAAATTAGCTCTCCCTAAGGCCGTGAGTTTCATTTCCTGCCGTATGCGCTTGTGATGCCGAAGCGATTGTGTTTTGTCAGTTATTCGCGCCCTCTACCCCATCTCTGTAGACACCATCAGCACATCAACCGCGTTCTGTGGTAGTGCGTGAATCAATCCTTATTTATCCGCGGTATGTCGATGACTTCGTCCTCAGGATCCATTGGTTATTGGATACAGATTGTCCGTTTTGTGGTCGGAATTGTTTGAAAGCGATTGCTTGTTTGCATGTCGGTAGTGCGTGCATGGTGATCTTCACCCCCTGCCACACACCCTCGCGGTGGCTTGCAGGGTATCGTGTAGATGTAGATGTAAGTATCTGGAAAGCATTTATGACGCATAAGTTATGATCTTTTTCCACATCGGTCAACAATCCTGGGGGTTTGACGAGGCCCTCCACTCGATTCTTCTATCGGCCAACCTATTCATATTGACACAACTCCTCTCTATTACATCGTTCACAACCTGCTCCATATATCTCATACTAGGCCTTCCTTTGCCGCTCTTCCCGTTCACTTTTCCTTCGACGATTGTCTTCATCAGGCCTTCGTGTCTTAAGATATGGCCGATTAAGTTGTCCCGTCTTCTTTTTAGAGTTTTCAGCAGGCCTCTCTTTCCTCCCACTCTTCTTAGAACTTCCTCGGTGCTTACTCGGTCGATCCATTTAATCTTTATCATTTTTCTGTAACACCAATTTCGAATGCTTCCACCCTTTTCCTCTCCGCAGCTGTAAATCCATGTCTCCCTGTCGTAAAGCAATATAATAAAGGACAAGTTATCTGAGTGTTTCATTGCCATTCAAACAGTTCTCGTTTCTTCTCGGTCGATTCGGGTCGTAGTTTGGGAGTCGAGGCATTGATCCCAGTAGAGACCTGCAACAGTTTTCAGCAAGCCGTTATGCTTGAGTGTGATTTAGCCGCTCCGTTAACTATCTTTCTAAAAATTCTCAAGTGCTTTATATAAACAAGTGGTAAAAAATTTAAATGTTGTATCACGTCTAAGAAACTGTTTCAATATTTCGAGAACATTCGTAATTAGTAACTTGTTTAGATGCAAAATGTAGATGAACATCTAGTGCTGGTTGTTTTACTTCGGCTGAATTGCAGATACCATCAACTATATTTGTAACCGATAATTTACAAATAATTTTGCTATCAGAGTGAGTATCATTCCCGCAAACTGCTATACGAAGACTGGGATATACATGCAGGAATATCTAGAAAAAATGAAACTGCTTGTCACTAGATTTCAGATCGCAGGCTTAATGTTCTTAATGGCAGCGGTCTGCTACTTAGAATTTCTCTTTCCGCGCGCGTTTTGCTGATTGAATCTTCCAGAGGCACGTAAAATTACCATACAGCTTTTATCGCCGGTAGTTGTGGACCTGTTTCATGTTAATAGGAGCAGCATCTTATCTGAACTCTATAACCGGCGGAAAATGGACCTGAAGCTGACGTGAAGTCTCTTTCTGAGACCGTCTTCCGGGTAGAATAGGTGAAATCATCCACTTTTTCTTTTTTGTTTTGGCAAGGATTGGTGATAAATATTAAGAATGATGGCGTTGATTTTGCTGTATTTTCTTCGCCGTAGGTTCATATGCCGAAAACGTACGGGTTGGATATATTTAATCTGAATAGCCTATTTCATCATCCGCCTAAAGTTATTGCTGTGAGCTAATTGTAATGGTGGTGATTAAATACTTCCTTTCCGTAGAGTGTTCAGGTGAAAATTATGCCAAAAGTATTACTCAAGCTGTAACATGTTATCTACGTTGGATATATTATTCGCCAGTAGGGATTGCTGTAATCTCTCGCTTACATTACGTGTTCTCTTGCGTCAACGCAGCGAACTCTTCGTCAGACTCTCTGGTATTTTTGCATTATAGAATGGTAACCATAGATCATAAAGTAATGTATTCATTTTTCTGTGGAACTACTATTGATACAAGTACCAGTCGCTGTACTCTTCCATTGCTGTACTCTTCCACTTGCCAAGTTTATGTTTAGCATTTTGGTAAGTCATTAGGAAATATCTAACATTTTTCCATTATTCATCTTCCGATTTATTTCATATTCAGTCACTTTCTTTCCACCTGAGATTAACGCTAGCGGATCATTTACATGCTATGCTCCTATTTTTACCTACCAGTTATTTTCCGAGAAATTATTTCGGTCGGCTTCGGTGGCGGAGGGGTATATTTCTGATCTGCCAAACTCGGAAGTCGCGGGTTGGGGTTCCGCTCGGGAGGTTATTCAGTTTTCGGGGCATGGATAGTAGTTTATTCAGTTAATTATTGGAGAGGACTTCACAATTATAAACTCGCTGAACAAATAAAGACGCGCTTTTAAATTTAATTTATATCTAGAATTTCACTTAATGGCTCACAATCGGAGCGTGATTCGATGCGTAAATTCGGCTTACTCCTTGTAAATAGCTTTTGGATCAGTAGAGCGAAAATTAGATGGCTCTCGTTCGTTGGAAAATCATTATAACAGAATAATTTCCATACACTGTAGACGGAAGGTTTGGAGGAAATCCAGGTGAGTACGGTTAAACGTGGGCACGGTCGCGGCGTGTAGCGTCCTGCGTCACCTTGTCGCATCCCGCTGATTCTCATTTTCTCTCTCTTTTTCTTTCTTTCCATGATCCTGTGACATTCCAGAAGGATAGTGTGACCGGGATGCGAATTCGCTTTCGCTTCAAAATCTTTCAGGGTCATTTTTATGCGAAAATGTCGCCTTCCGATTCTGGTGTTAAAGATATTCTTTTTTTCTCGCATCACGTCCTTCGAGTCGTGCGTGGGAAGTTCGAATTTTTTTCCCCGGAGCAGGACTGTATTTTAGCATCTGACTTCAAGAGGGAAAAGGTCCATAGAAGAATGCTTTCTTCGGAATTTCCTTCGATGTGGGAGGAGGAGAGTCCTTCAGTGAAATTGCCAATTTTTTCCCGCTAAGTCGATTGTCACACCGGTTATGTGGTAGCATCCGTGGACGCTTGTGAATAATATAGTCGGAGGAGTTATGTTCTTGTGCTTCTCCCTAGAAATTAAAAATTATCCATGTATTATATATTGATGATTATAGTTCTTCGTATTCATTATAGTTTATCGTATCAATGGTTATTATAATCAGTATTCTTACGTGATATTTACTGGCCTGTGTAGGCTTCTATGGAATGTTTCCACTCGGCTGGCAGTACTCCGAATGTTTCATTTTAATCAGGAAACAAAGTTCTGAAAATGAATCGTACTTGTGGTTATTTAATAATTGAATCCGAAAGAGTAGAGTTTCAGTCAAGTTTTGCCCCATAAACACTCAGGGATTGAGTTAAGGATACAACTTCCTCTAGAAGACTATATTACTTGTAATATGGCAATTTTATTATTGGAGCGTTATTTACAACGAAACTAGCCAAGTAAAGGCCGAGCATGTGATTATAAATAGCTTTGTATATGCCACTATAAGTATTTGGTGTTACATTAGAGGGCACCAAGAGGCCATGAGCGCATACTTAGATAGCGTTTGAATTCATACGCTATATTTTACCACTTTTTTGCGACGCTGATGCTTGATTACGTGTCTTTTAATTTTTTTGTCATTTTCGTTGGAAATATCCTATTCTATTCCCAGTCCCCATGTTTACACTTCTTTTCCAATCCACCTTTTCCTGGAATTCTTGGACGAGAGGCCAATGAGAGAGCACCTATATCCCGATAGAACTGTTATTATGTGGTTAAAAAGCCCATTCAGTGGTCGACGACTGACTTACGATGTTGGGCGTTGTCCTTTTCTTACATTTTTATTTGCGAAAAAACTCGTTTGATTACGTCCGCAGACAGCAAAAATGCTCTTCTAAATCTGTGGGCTTAATTTGAATATCGAATGGAAATAGAAGGCTTATCTCAATTGTTAAAGCATTTATCCACGTGGGGTAAGAAGCGGGAGGATTTTCGGCAACTCCAAACCATTTGCTTCGCCCAGCAAATATTTTTCGTCTTCTTTAATTATCTTTAATGTTCTCTTAAGTCTCTTACCAGTATATGAGTCTTTATTCTGGTTCTTAAAATATTATTGAAAATATTGCCAGTCGGCGTGGTCTTCCTTGCTAGCGAAGTTCTTCGCCCCAACAGTATTGTTCATGGCGTTGAATTATCGAGCAAGGCTTATTCTTCTAAAAATAATGTCACATCCGGTGTCTCTCGAACTGATAAGCTGATATAAGAACCTCATATATTTTGTCCAAGAATCAGTACCTATGGGACTTATTTGACTGGATGAACACGAGTTGAAATACGTTCTCCTTTACAGATACTTTTTGGTGGACGAGGTGGGAGTCCTAGTTAAAAAAATGTCGTAAACAGCGGAATCTGTGTTTGACGATGGCATTCATCTTTATTATCTTGTAAGCGTCTCGCCCTATTTAAAATTCGAGGTTTTTCTGCTACTCACCCTTCTTTCAAGACGAAAAGTGTTGTCTAATCAAGTTGAACCCACTAAACTCCAAGGTAACCCACTATGCCTACCTTTTTTATCCCCTACCGTAGTCATTTCTCCTTCCCCCCTCCGAGGGAGCCTCTCTTCAGAATTAAGTGGAAAGATAGCATTCACTCGAGATGTGCTGCGTAAATCTTCCCCCCATTAACTCGACTGCACCGTTTTACTGGTACTTTAACGTGGGATAGGCCTGGGCATTCCTGAAAAAAAATTGATGAGAGGAGTACCCGGTGTCCAAAATGCTAGTGGCGGAAATATTTTTTTTTACTGGAAATCTGAGGGTGCGCTTTGGTAAGGACTTCATAAGTGTACCCCCGAATGGTGTTTTTTATTCAATTGAACGCGGTTCCTTTTTATATTCCCCGTTCATTTCGTCCTTTCTCCATTCCTTCTCGGATCTCTTTCCTCGCTGCTTGGATACGCCGAGTGGTGGCGATGAGTCTCGAGTGGTTCCTCCGCTCGTCATTGGGCGAGCAGTAGTTCGGAAAAAAAATCACAAAAGGGCCTGGTGGCGTCTTTTTAAGCTCAATTTATCTCCTTCCCCACTCCCATCGTAGCGTGGTACCCACTCGCCATTTTCCTTACAAACCGCTCTTTTTCGGTGCTTTTTTCACATCTTTATCATCGATGTAGTTCTCTTTTTCGACCGCGGGGCGACGCCACACTCGACGGGCCCTCAAGGTTTTTGCTTCGGGCATTTCATCCAAAGCTTTCAAGGCAGCTTGGGGAGTTGGATGTGTATAATCGATTTTTTTGTGGACCCGTTATTTTTTTTTCTTGAAACTTTCGGTAATCGCAAATATGATTTTTTTTCCGGCAGCTAACCCACTCAAAGATCGGTAGGCTTGGGAGGGCCGGGCGCTCTCGTGCCGTGCGTTATAGTGCTGAGTGAGATCTGGGTAAGATTCATCCGCTAAGATGCTCCGCTGTTTTTTTATATTTTATTTTTTCATTTAGCTCGCCGTCCGATAAAGAGCTCTAAACTTTATTTTTTTACTGTAAGGGGGTGAGTCATTTTATTTTTTCTTTACAGAGGGGTGAGCGCGTACCCTCTTACCTTTTCATGGCCTCCCACTCCCCCTCCCGAGCCTTCTCCCCATCCATGTGGCTTGGAGTACACTTCAACTCTTTCCGTATTTCGCCTCCCGAAGTGGTCCAAAATCATCGCCATTATCATCGTGGTCCTCTTGCCTCGCTGCCGACACGACCTCTCTCTTGGTCTCCACTCCCTTCCTTATTTAAACTCGCTTGCCATCGAGAGAGTCTGCACGTCAATAGAATCGCCCACAGCCTTCTGAGTGTTTTGATCTACTCGTACGTTCACTCGCTCACATCCTTCCGAACGTACTCTCCCAGCTCCAACCTCGCTCGCCACTACCTCTATCCTCCCGAAATCCGTTCCGCTAACGACCGTGCTTCATGGCACGTTCCTCGTGCCATCCGTCTTTCTCCTGATGCGTTTGAAGATACTCGCAATATAACGTGTGGATGACTGATGAATGGTTGACTGTACCTGCGGCTTGGCCTTCATTATGTCACTGAAATGAATGAGGCAGGGAACCCTAAGTGAGGCGTGAAGATTACCGGTGTCGTTTCATGTAGCGCTAGGATGTAGGGTTGCATGCCTCAGAAACCTGCAAAACAAGGAATGAGAAATAGAGAGCAGATTTTTTTACTTGATGTGGATTGGCATAAATGAAACGAAACGGAAAACGAAGGCCTGTGAAGGAAAGTGCACGGAATATGAAAAGAAAGTTATATTTTTTTACTTGATGTGGATTAACATAAATGAAACGAATCGGAAAATGAAGGCCTGTGAAGGAAAGTGCACGGAAAATATAAAGAAAGTTATTAAAGAGAATAGAATAGAGTAGAATAGGTGGATGATAGAGATAACTAGAGGAATTTTGATGCTGTGTATGGTGATAGAAGATTGTATTGCGAAATCAAAAAAGGTGATCCAGATCCATATTCTCGTGGTAATCTTATATTTTTTCATGAAAAAAGGCCGTAGAGTCCCCTGCCTCGGGTACCATATTATTTTCACTTATCTTTCACGCTCTAGGAAATATTTTGTTCCCATAAAAGCCATGTATTCTTATTAATTTTCTCATTTTTCTAGATTAAGGTCGAATTATCGATTATCCCATCATTATTCTTTCACTAATATCACCATCAAATATTATGACTGTAATGATAAGCTCATTAACGCACTGTAAAATCATTACCTGTGAATTTCGTGCCATGCCTTACTTTATCAGTGGCGAATCATTGTGAACACGTGAGTACAGGTTATTGAAGTGAACGAGGATGTTCATATGTTTCAGGCTCACAAACATTCGACATTTTTCATCGCTCGTCTCAATTTTTCCTCCCTTTCAGTATCTCCAGAGTGGCTTTCAAAATTGATTTTTTTTTCTTCCCCTCCGATCCCTTTCCCTTTTTCATGTAACGATTCCGACGGGAAACGCAAACCTGCGGCGTGGGATCATCTTGTAAATTTTTCGCTCGCTTAAATGATTAAATGAACTGCTTTTCAGCATCCGCACTCGATGGAATCTCTTGCGCGATGCGGAATCATCCATTTGGTGCGCGCTCTGCGGATGCTCGGGAGTTATTCAATGCCTGAGTGGCTTCGCGCGATTTCGAAACCCTCCCGGGACAGCAGCAGTCATTTCATCTTTCAAACCCGCGTACACACCCCTCTCCTCTCTTTGCATCATTTGAGACCGTTCGCATGTCATCTATTTTTTTTTCGTTTCCCCGTAAATGCTCTTCGGCGCTCTGGGTGTGATCTGTGGAGGCCTTTTCCCTGGGCGCGAGAGGTGGAGGACAAATGGCGTGAGCGATGCGAATTCTCATCAGCCAATGCCCGCGTCGCATCAGTTTCTCGCGCTGTATCCCAGAGTCCCACGGCGGCGGAATCCTTCCCCCTCCCGGAAACAACGTCATTATTTCCTGCCCCCATATTTATGCATCGAAAATGCGGACGGGATTCGCATGCCGTAGGCGCGATAATTGTCGCGCTTTGAGTCCTCGGCTCGCTCCCCAGCTCTTCAGAAAAGACTTATTAGGCGCATACGTGCGGGAGAACCGCATTGTGCTCGGATACCGAAATTAGCCCCCTCCCTGGCGACAGAGGCGGGAGATCTCCCCCTCAGGGACCTCCTCCACCTCGTCGCCTGGTCTTTCGGGAGTGTATGCGCGTTTTATTTATTTTTTCGTGCCTAGAGCGGGAACGGGTCCGCACGGTGTGTGGGGGGTGCTTAAGCGGGGTGAAAAGGCTGGAGGGAAATGTGAAAGAAGTTGAAGATGGAAATGAAAAGGAACAGAATGGGATCGCGCGCTTTCTCGTTACCGAATCCGCAGGCATTTTCCGCGCGCGTTGAAATTCGTGGAGCGTTAATGTCGCGTGAAAGGTTGGGTGTCGTCTGGAGAGCCAATCGAACCACTCTTCTCCTCTGTCAGAAGTGTTCCAAGCCCTCCGAGTATGTGAACAGTAGACCCACCTCTCAAACTGTAAAGCGACGAGTTTATATCCCGGCAGGAGTTGCGGGATAAATCGTGCTGTCGCTTAGCGTTTGGCAGGTGTGTATGCACATCATCCTTTTTAAGGGCGAGTCCCGAGGGAGACCTCCAGTGCCCTTTCCCCGTATGCCTTTTCACCTGCGTCAAAGGGTTATAAACGCACGTTTTCTCGCTCCCGAATGGTGGCTCCCTCTTTGCGTATTTTTTCCTTCCCTCCTATAAAAACGGATGCCTTTTTCCGCACTTTACACGCTCAGTAGCTGGGTCCCCTTATTTTCCTCCGTGTGTGGCTTTACCCAGTAGAACGTCACAGCCTTTGACCCCTCATAAAAAGCACCCTGAGGGGACACACGTGTCGTCATTCCTATGCGCGCATACTTCCCTCAATGTATGAACTTGCGTCCGTCTCCTTACTTCGATGCGAAGTGGGAAAAAGCAGAGGATACGGTCTTAGTTCGCCCAACTCGGGGAGCGTCCAGGGGAGGAGGGATTCATCCTGAAAGTTCTTTCCGCTCTTCGTATCGGAGCGTTATTTGTGAAAAAAATGTACGCTACTGAGTCACGTCAGGGCAGGGTTCTCGGTCGTCAATGAGATTAAGGGCCCTTGGAGATCCTCTGCGATTCTTCGTGCTATATCCCGCTTGTTGTTCTGTAGAGCACTCGGGAACCTCCGTCTTTTCCCTCATCTTCCCACAATCTGTGAAGAGGGTTGGCTTAACTCTGCTCCTATCTTCCACTTCGGCTTTTGACTTGTGGGGATTTTGTGGTGGTGGGAATATTTCTCTCTCCTTTCTTAGTGACGTGGCTTCAGTGGTTTGGAAATTAGAACTCATATTAAGACGATTTCTGTACAGCTAGTCGAAGGAATTTCGTAGATTTTCCAAAATATTATAAAATCTACGAAATACTGGAGGGCGGCTAAGAGACTACTCTACCACAGTTAGCTGAAGTGAGAGATATTTCATTAAAATGATTATATACTGTATCACTTGAATTGACAGCCGACAAGTAGTTACTCGCCTCATCATTGTAAGATACGAACGTGATATGTGCATTTAGATATGAAGTGAGTCCTCAGTTGTCGGAAGAATGATAAATTTACTCATATCGAGAAATTGGACTCTTGTCGTATCTAATTCTTAGTTCTCCAGTTATAAATTTCATAAAATGTAACCTGAAGGAAAACCGTGTTTAATTTTTTTCTTGGCTCAAGTATGCAAAATAAGTGCGGTGTTGATATACCTAGTTTCCGCGTCAGACCTATTTTTTGTAATTTTAATCCTTTAGTTCAAAATTGATGAAGAAAAATGTGCAAATAAATACATATAATAGATTAGCTGATGATGTGACAGCATATTTACTGAATTAAAAAGAGATATTTGCGCTGTGGTTATTGTATCACGTTAAGTATATTGGTTTAAAAAGATCACGATTTTCCAATTTGTTTTGCAATAGTTAGATGGTTTAGCAATTACTATTTCATTTTCGACTTCGTTTGGAATTCCTATAGAGGTATTGTTCTCGTACGTAAGACTGATGTTCGTGGTTCACCCCCTTTGTCCCTTTCCACTCAACACATTTTTCGCTCCATCCTCTCTATCCTCATTTATTTTGCATCGCTGGGAGAAGGGGACCCTGTGCCACAAACAAACAGCCCACGCCGCGGAAGGAGAGAAGGGAGGAATCAGTGGCTTTTCCCGAAGGCATCCGAACACACTTTTGCCCAATTAGCCGTGACACGCCGATTGTCCTGTTTAGACACACGGCGTCTCTACCGTCTAGAGGGAAGGGGAGAGAGAGAGAGACACGGAAATCCCTCCTTCTCCGTTCCGCGACACCCCCTACACACCCATCCCTTAACAGCTACCCTCCCTTGGGACTCATTCCCTGGGGTAAAAGATGTAGTAGACCCAACCCTTTCCCCACTTCCTCTTCTTCTCGCCTCCATATCATCCCTCTTCCCTGCAACAACCATCTCCTCTCTCCTCCTCTTCCGTCGAAGAATCCTCAGCTCCACACTTCTGTATCCTTCCACGCCGTGCTATTCCACGGATCCGCTGGGTTTATCTCGCTCCCGGAACGTTTCACGTCTGCGTTTTTCAAAAGCGCTCCCCCTTTCGGCCGTGAATTCGTTTCCATGAGTCGTGGTTGGGTTTCTTTCGTATTGTGTCGTGCGTTTTGAGTCTTGTTTACCCTCACGACCGCCTTTTGCTGGTCTCCCCGTCTTTCTCACCGCAAGTCTTTTGCGTATTCGGTGATTTCACGTATTCCTTTCCCCCTTCCTCCGCTAACTGCGTGCGTAAAGGTGAAAATGATGCCTTAAAAAGTCTTCGTAACCTCGTTTTTTTCAGAAAATCCTATAAACTACTATGGAAATGACTACTAGGAAAAAGGAATAACAATGAATACATCCGTTTTTCTCGATTCCATTTTTTAGGAAATAAACGTATTTAATGCACTCACATTATTTTTGGTTTCTAGAAAACCCGTAAGCCACTGGATGGAGTTTTGGAACCTTCGATATTTAGCACTTAAGGCACCCTTTAATTTTAATAAAACACTGCTTTATAGTTAATGGTCCGAGAATCTGTTGAATTCATGCATTCGCCGATTTCATTTCATGCGTATGAATCTTAGAGACTCAGTAGAGAAATTTTTACTCTTCAACATCACAGCTGCTACTAATTGAACGTTAGTGCTTATCACTGATTATTTTTCGGAATAAGTCTAACAGTACGTTTGTAACTCGGCCTTATCATTTTAGAATTTTTATGCCCAGTTGAATGCCAAAAAATTGGTTCAATCTTTCACTCTTAGCTTGCACTTTTCTTTTCCTTTTTTTCACGCATCTTTTGCACCTTGATCTGTGTCCGTACCTTTTTTTCTCATCACATACGGTTTATCCGCTGTTCTGTCTTCCTCCCACAAACTCCGAACTCAAGCTTACGCACACATATACGTACGCGATCTCCTCCATTATGCATTCTGTAGTCTCTTCAGACTCAATCAGCCTCCGTCGCAACGGTTTTTCCCCCCTTCCCATCCCATTCCTCCTCCTGCTACACACCCTCCCGTTGTAGTCTTTCTCAACTCCACCCTGTATACTAACTTCTTAGCATTAGGTATTCCTACACCTCCCAGCTTTCGTGTTATTTGTCGTCTACCTATGCCATGCACTTCTCCTACGCTTACTTCACCAAAAATGTTTTAAACCCTGTCCTTTAAGGAGGGGTTAAGAAATTAACGCTAACTCCTCTTCTTCCGAAGTTCGCGTTCATAAAAATCAGCCTACGAATGGGTCGCCAGATTTGAATAGTGAAAAGTGTTGCATCCATACTTAAGCTCTATGAAGGCTTATCTTATCTGCTGAAAGCGATTGGGAATATATGTGATTTTCCACCGGGTCTTTAAAAGAGCTAATAATGGAAATTTTCAAGTGTATGAATCTTAGAGACTTAGTAGGGATATTTTTACTCTTCAACATTACAGCTGCTATTCTATTACAATTTTTCTGAATTGTGTTCAAGGAAGTAGAATGATTTCATGGCGTGTAAATCGTGTGCTATAATTTCATTGTCCATAACTACATAATTTTTACACCAATTAATAACATGATATGGTTAATTGTTCTGTTTTAGAACATGGCCTTTGCATAGGTCATGTATTGCATATATGAGCGTAGGGTATCGACAGAAGATTAATGTTAAAATAAATAAATTAATGCATTGTGCTGACTAATTGAATATAATTACTTTCTCAGACCTGAAACTAATTACAAAGGATGAGATCCGTTTAGCAGGTGCATCAGTAAATGTATTCTGTCCAACGTGGCATTGTAGAATAGAAGTATTCACCGGAAAACATAGTGGTTGTCACATAAAAAAAATACCATGCCCACAAATTAAGTCCAAAAGTCAAATCCAAAAGGTTGGAACACTTGGTGCCGCAAGTTATGGTCCATTTTGGTGGCATATTTGGCAAGGTTCGCGACCCATTTCCAGTGATTTTCAGAAAATAGCCATCTTTTATCATCAAATGTGTTGATAGTAAGTGCAGTTGAGTTTACTGTGCCTTGTTGGCTTAACCCTTACCTATCAAGTCGCTCATTTATTTAGCGAACTTGGATTGCTTTATCTCTCTCGAGACCCATAACCGTTTTCCATCCCTGCTGCGAGGGCCTGTGACGGTGATTTTTTACTTCCATTAGTCAAGAGGGATTTCTGAATCCATGTACTTCACCACTTAGGGTAGACGACTAAGAATAGAGTCCCGGTTTTAAAATATTTAGATAAATAAAGCGATCGCTGCCTCCTCAGCCGGCTGATGGCGTCATTGTTTCCCCGTCCATTCCAAGACACTTCTATCCCCCCTCACTCTCCTCCTAACTCTTGGATTGACAGAATTAAGGAGGAGTGGGAAGAGTCTCCTCCTAAGAACTTACACACGGATTTCCACTTAACTCCTCAAGACGTCCTCCTCTCTCCTCCCTGTCGTCTGCTTTACCTCTCCCGTGTCCTCTCCCGTCCCTTCCAAGTGCAGCACGCTTCTCCTGTCTTATTCATCCGCCCTCCTCCGACCCGTATGCAGCAACCACTCTTCCCTCCCTCTCTCCCTGAATGCCGATCTGGTCGCCCACTCTCTATTGCCTTATTCACCCTCTGAGAAGTCCCTCCGCTCTCACAGCCACCTGCGCGATTGCACGCACGGCGTGCAGCAGAAGCGGAGGGGAAATGGAAACGTGGTGTAAGCGATGCGTGTGGTTTTTGGACGAGGGGTGGTAGGAAGCGGGTAGGTTTTCCTGGGAAGAGGCCACGGGTTCAAGAGAGTTTTTTTTCCTTTGAGATTTTTGTAGTATAAATTTACCCTAGAGTTGGTGACCTCGGAATCTTTGACTCCTGGTCTATTTGGAGGGAAGCTAGAATGGTGGAGGACTGGAAATGAACTGTGACTTCCTTTCATCAGGTCGTTAATTCGCTGTGTTGGACCATCTTTGTCTCATTATTGTGTCTACAATCTTATGGACCGTGACGTTGAGTGTTTTCATTTGTGTTTATTTAAATTTAATATTATTTAATCTTTATATTATTTTAATTATAGGCTATGTAATTGTAATACTTTGGGTGAAAGCACGTTTTTAATATGCATATTTGGTTTCTTTCTAGGTAAGCATCCTTTATGTCGAGTACTTCTCATTGTAGTGACTTATGAATGAACGTGAGTAATGCATCTTTTGTCAAAATTCTTCCTAGCCTATTCTGATAATACTCTAAAGGATAATACTTTTTTGATAATCAGCAAATTGTTCTCTGAAAATCTATTTTTGCCACCACGTTGGTACTTAACCGTAGATCGGTTTGGACCCTTTTATTTTCCTTTATGTATTCGTATGTTATAATGTAATGCAGGTTTTCCTGAATTACCAAAAAATCGGCTTTTCGGCGGTGGGTTGGGGTATGGTAAAAAGTTTGAACTTAAGTAGTTGTAAGTTAGGGATGAGGATGAATATGTAGTTAATGAAAGCGATGATAGTTATATGATTCAAAATATTAAAGACCTCATCGCTTAAGAGATCGCCTTCAAAGTTTCCAAAGAAATGCAGTAGCATGCAAATCTCAACCGAGTTTTATGATGACCTTGTTACAGTAATTCATTTATCATGACAACCCCTTTTCAAATCTCACGTATCATCTCTGTACACGTTCGTATGATTATCATATTTTAGTGGAAAAATTAAAGCGAAGGCTCACGACAGTGAGGATGCATCGTTCATTGACTTCATCAGCGGTTTTACCAAGAACCCTCCTTGCCAGTCCTCATCTGTAGTTTTATAGAGCTGTTACATCTCTGTTTTTTTTTCACGGCATATTTTCTCCTTCCGGCTCTGCGTTTGATATCTTTTTTAATGCATGAATTTGGTTGAAGAGTGAGATTAATATTTCTGAAGGATAGGGTGGCATAGAACTTCAGCGTTTACTGCTGGAGGGAATTATCGCGTTTTATAATCTTACGGAGTTGGTTGTGCGCAAGTATTGCCTAATATGTTTTCTGAGCCAATTTATTTCGTGTTCATGAAAACCTTACTGTATTCAGTCAAAAAACGGAATGATTTGAATGTGAAATATGTGTGGGCGTGACATTTTAGAACTTCCTTTTTCTTTGGTTTGCATTTTCCATCGAGCTGGATTTTCGAAATCGGACGCGACTCTGCTGAAGTTGGCGGATTGGCTCGATCCACCTCCTCTCATCCATCCCAGCCACCCGCATCTTTTCTTTTGAGTACAGAGGATATCATAAGCGGCCCTCGCACCATATTCATTGTCTGCAGGTCCCATCTCTCGACCCTTCAACCTGCAAGCAGAATGAGAGACCTTCGACCCTCGTCATCATCTCTCCAGCGCCCATAACTCCCTCGCTATCGCCTTGCTCACACTCTCTCCTTCTCCTCGTCTCTTCCCCACTTATCTCTCACACCTCATTCATCTCCCTTTCCTCTTTCCTCTCCTCCGCCCATCCATACGGCCTAATCTTTGCCACTTCAGATCCGTGTCGTTCACCTCGACGCTCGCGTGTCGGGTTCGATTTTGCTGCCCGCAACCCATGCAAAATGGCTGACTGTCCATAGATTACGCCGGTACTCTGTGTCACCGATCGTATTTTGGGTGCTCCATACCCGCTTCAGAGGTAGCACCGTCGTGAAGTTGATATTTTTATGAGGATGTAATTTTAATAATGATTTCAACTCTGTGCTTCCAAAGCCTTATGTTCGAGTAAAGGGTACCTTCGTTGATGGGAAAAATGGTAGGATATGAAGATGTTTTGATCCGTGATACACGGAGAAAATTATGAGGATGGAGTGGAAAAAAGTGAGTGTGTTTGTAAAATAGAATAGGACGGTTGTCGCTGGCAGAAATAGAGGAAAGACTGAGAGGCTGACGGAGATGGAGATAACTACGGAATGAGACGAGAAGCGAGATTTTTTGTTAAACGGTAGAATAGGTATTTGAAACTTCCAGATTTTCGTGAATAAATTGGAAGAGCCAAAAAACGTTACTGTGCGTAAATGAAAAACAGAGGAAACTAGATTTAAAATCTGCCGCGATTTCTTGTTTTAGAGTAGTACGGGGGTGTAACGTAACAGTAAAATTTGGGGACGCTGGTGAACTTTCATTCGTGACACAAATTGAGGTTCCCATTTATTTTAGTCTTGTATCATTTTGTTATCGCCTAATGACTTTTCTTCTATTCTTGGAGCTAGATTTTGGATTTGGTGATTCAACTTCATTTGGCTGTGAAAATATATATATAATTCTATATGCTATATAGCATATTATACAGAACTATTAATTAAACCTCCTAAAAGTTAAATACATATATTAACCTTAATTAGCATGTGTATACTGCGAATGGACTTATGGTGTCCAAAACTTGTTTGTCCCGTGTTTCATTTGATATGTTCAAATGTGAAGCCGGTTAATTTTCTCTACGTTTTCATCCATTAGGTACGAAAATAATCCAACCATTGTTCAAAGCACACTCGCTAACTTTTCAGCCAGTTTTATTATTGATATGTATATTATTATTATTCAAATCATTGGAATCACCGCAGGTGATATAAAATTTAACGTCTCTCTTTTGATGCCGTATCCGATCAGATGGGAATGGATGACTGTTTATTTTAATCGCTGTTTGATCCGATGTTTGAGAAAGTATGTTTATTTTTAGCGTTTCTTCTTCTTTTGGTTGCCATCTCATCAAAACACAAAGGTATTTTGTTTTAGGTGAATCATGCCATAATTTCTCCTCTGAATTTTTTAGTCTGCACTGATAGGTTGCGAAGCACAGTATCAATCACGCGTGTCACCAACAGAGTCGAATTTTAATTGATAAATGGTACTTTTTCCCCTTAAAATTCGAATATTTGTCGATTTAATGTGCTTAACGCCGTAAATGACCGAGCGTTATGATTTCACTCCTGGCTAATCATTAAATACCCTTTGTCGTATATAATGGGAGATTTCCAGTCGATGGCCTTCCAATCCGTGGTTTTCTCTGATTTGAGTAAAGAACCCATCTCGCATTCCTCCGAGAGCTGGAATGTTATGATTGCTCCTGAAGGAAGGAATTTTACTTAATGTCCTCTCCTGGGGGGTTGTGTTTGAAACCGTCGGGATTATCTAGAATAGGTAACCAAGGAGTCACATGACATAAACACGAATGGTTCGTAAATTTATTGTTTTTAAACCGCCGATTAAAACCTCAGTCATTGTTTACTCTCGTGTTTTATCTCATTTGGAGGCTCTGTAGTCGAGACAGATGAGAAAAACTCAGTTGAAAACAATTAATGATATTGTAACGGGCGATTCCGGCACACTAAATTTGCAAACCATTCGTGTTTATGCATCGTGACTCCTTGGTTACCTATTCGAGAAAATCCTGACGGTTTCAAACACAACCCCTCTGGTGCCGACAAACGTGGACTTCAGTCAGAATCGACGGTGTTTATTGGAAGGGGGCTACACTTGAGGAATCGGGAAAATATCGCGAAACACGAATATGAAATATTTTGTCTCCGCCTTGCAAATTCCACAACTATTCGTGCCTCTGCGAGAACCCGCACAGAAACTAGTCTAGAGGCCATTAGACCTTGCGTACTTCAGGCCCGAGTTTGGATTGACTTGAATGGAGAGATTGAAAAGTTGTTTTTTTCGTCGACTCAACGGCAGGCAGGTGGAGGGTTGGATTCGAGATCGGTTTATTTATTCTCTACGTCAAAGGTGTGCCGGGAAGGTGAAAAATAGGGGTAGGGGGTGAGTCGCGTTCTCTGGCGAGGTCCTCGGGCGACTCCCGGGTGAGTGGCGCTGGTGTAAAGAGTGAGGGTAGGGGACTCGAAAGGTCGTAAACCCCCCCCCCCCCACCTTTTTCGGATTTTTAAATTGGATGGAAGGAGTGGCGGGGAAATCGATGAATCGCGCGGAATCCACGCGTCGCTGCCGCCGTTATGTCATACCCTTCTCCCCCTATCCCCTCCCCCTACCCCCCCCTCATCATCGACTCTCCCACTCCTTCGCCAAACCCGTCGATGGGTCCGCATTGTGAGGCGGGTCGCGGTGCATTAAGGGGCTCCTTAAACCTCCTCCTCCTCCCCTTAGGCGGGGGTTGGACGATTGTTGGTGAGGGGGGTTTGGCGCGGCTTATCTCAAATATCGCCGCGGGAATCCGTGAAATTGTTTCTTCTCCCTTTCTCTCATAGCCTTCCCCTCATCCGCCTCCCCAGAGCCAGTCCGCTCTCCATGTGCAAGGGCGTCATTCTTCCCACTTGACTTGCTTATTCAGCGTTTTTTGGGAGATTCCTTGGTGAGATACTTTGTGTCATTTATTATGAGGAGGCTCTTTGCTTTCGGTGGAAGTTTTTTTGCTTCCTTTGAGATCGCGTCCCTCTGCATCCAAACGTGGCGAGCTATCCAAATGTCTAAAGACTTATTCCGCGTCGAACAAGCTCCTCTAGGGAAGGAATCTTTTTATCACCCCTATAATTGGTCGCCTTCTTAAACGGCTAATTATATTCGCCATTAAATGTTAGGTAGGATTCATCAGGGTGGTCGTATTTGGTATATCTTGTAATTACCTTTGCTTTTTGTGAAATTGCTTATAAGCATAACAGTGCAAAATTCTAATGCTGAGTTCAAGGACATGCAGTGACATCATGAAGGAAGGGAGATTTCAATCCACCCTTCCTTACTCCTCCCATACTTGTGGTTTTTCACTTAATTCCATGCTTATGTTTTTGCTTCTTGGGAAAAAAATGTAAATGTGTTATATGCTAGCATGGAAGAGTATTTAACCTTTACATAAATATATTTATACAGTCAGCTCCGAACCAGGGAGAGCCAAATAAATATTAAGGTATTTATCATCTGGAAAACCACAAAAATACTAGTTTTCAAATAGTAGATTTTTGGATACGTATTGCTTAACGCGAAATATAGTCAATTCAGTTGAATTCGTGCAAATCGGAAAAATGCCAAACCACGTAAAGAAATTCTTAAATTAATGTTTCTACTATCTTAATTTCACGTAAACACAAGCGCTAGTAAAAAAATCTTTCTTATTATTTGGAGTTGGCGGGATCTCATATCGAATTCTTTACGCCGTATCAAACATACGCTTAATACTCTTATTACTTCAAATGCTTCTTTGCCATATGTTGCTTCTTAAAGTTTTTTTTGCAGGGAATAAAAAAGAAGGAACTTAATTTTATGCTGTCCCTCTTCTGATGGAGAAAAATTGTATTCATCATTCGCAAATCTCTCGAAAACAAAAATTGAGCCTGGAAAAAATGCGGAATCATGTCAATGTCCCTTTGTATCAAAATTTTATCATCTCTCGTGGAGGTCTCGATCAGAATTACTTCTACTTATTGAAGCATTTATACGTACTCTCCCCTCATCCCCGCGGGGAGCTTGTCTTCACTTTTACCTCCTGGAGAGGGCTACTTGTCCATCCTTTCAAATCTAATATTTTTCTCTTCGCTTTTCCCCTTTGCACCTACTCTTTTCTCGTTCCGGGACTGCAAGGGATTTTTCTCCGAAGGCGCCCGTAATCTCTCTTCGGAATCTCATTGAAAACGCCTCCTGTTTCCACCGCCGCTCTGATTTATAAATGAGGCTTTGTGGGATGTGGGTTTGGGGTGCCATCGAGGGGGGGGCGTCCCCGTCGGGACTTCGCTTGCGGTGAATGTTTTCGGGGCGGGATCTTAAATCCGACCCTCGAAGACGTGTCTCATGGTGTTGTCAGGAAGCTACTTCTCTCTCTTTCTATCAGGGGTAACTGAGGAGCGAGGAATGCTGTGTTCGGCTAATGGGTGCTCTAATGGGTGACTTGTGAGGTGGGGTGCGGGAAATAGAGAGCTTTGCGTAGGGAAGAGTTGTTCTCCCCTTGTTCTCTTCCGTTAATCTCCTTCTTTATTGATGGGGAGTGACTTTTGGCAAGGAGGGCATTTCAGGGAGAGGCATCGTCTGGTATCTATTATCCCGGCGACACGGGCCAATTGCTTTTCGAATATTTCATTCTTGAACGATGGTTAAGTCATTTCTTAACTTCATTTGTGGTTTTTAAACAGAAGCCCATCAATCACATCACTGATTCATGCTTTTTTTAGAATAATCTACATAATGCTGTTAGGTATCACACGTTTTCACTTGCGAAGTCGATACTTACAGAAATGATTTTATAATGGTTCCATGTTAGTGTGAGTAAAATAGACAAAGAAACATCTTACGAAAAAGAGTGGAACGAATCTCGAAGGATGAAGATTGAGGCTGTAGAACTGAGGACAAAATTATGCGGACTCTTCATAGCCAGGAGTTGAAAGATAATTTGAATTGGCTAGCCAACTTCTCTGTTGTGCCGTGGTTTGCTTCGCATCATTACTAGTGGTTTTATTGTGCAATTACTAGGGTGTGAAAATAACTCCTTATGAGTGTGACAAACTAACAAGCGGCCGACCTCTTGACTTGTCTCAGAAAGAGAATTTTACCTTATAAATTTTCCCTGGCATGGATTCGAGTGATTGCTAAGTGGAGACGCGAGGGCACAAGAGGAGTGGGAGGTTGGGGCCAGGAGGGCAAAGGTGAATATTTCATCATCCTTTCTTCGGAGTCTCGTAGGAGGAGTTTGGCACGCAGCGTGTAGTTCCTTTAATCCCCTTCCTGACAACCTCTTGCCGAGGAATAAAATGAGAATTTGAAACTTAGCTTGGAGTCGGAAGGTGTCGGCAGAAGGGAGAGCGGATGTGGTGTCTTGTCGACGAACGGCTTCGTTCGGCGTGTGCACCCTGCAACTGATGTCGTGCGACCGGTGACCTTCCTCGGAGAAAATTGCGTTGACGTATCGGATTCCGATGTATTGGACCCCTCTGAGTGTCGATAAATCCGGTGGCTCATTATAGATTTTTCGGGTACAACTGTTAAGATTCTTTTTGAGTTCCAAGATGGCGTTGAATTTATCGATAAGTCCCATGCTCAAAGACAAGTTTGGAATTATTGTATTTTTTAAGCCATCCAAACAATATTTCAGGTATTTGTCATTGGCACTGCATTAGAATATTGAGGAATTGATGTCATACCGGGCTAGTACGGATGTGTATCCATAAATCCCAACTAAAGACATTTCTCATGACTATTTACTGCTAATCATGCTGTGTTTTGCAAGTGGGATAAAACCAACTAGCTGTTCATTTCTAGGTTAGTTTGTGCCTTTGTGCGTGGCACTATATTATCTAATTACGCTTTTATTTCCCTGCCTTGTAAAACATTAGGGCTGTTCTGTACACATTATTGCCATATAATGGATTTCTCATCTACAATGTATTGAGTACTAATTTTACGAGTGGTTCAATCCGTCGATACTGGAGGATCGATACCGGTGGACAGCATCGATAGATCGAGCGTGATGGCATTACTGAGTTAGTTGCTACGCCCATCTCTCTGCTCCACGTAGGTGACCCGGATCAGGGCGGGGAAAGGAGGTACCGAATTTGAAAGGAATGGGGGAAGACAGGGGAGGGGACTAAGTGCTTTGAAACGAAGGGAATGGCGTGGGGTGGCTGGAGAGGGAGGGAAGATGGCCCGATAAATATTGATGCCGCCACTCGTCACCTTTCTTCCTCCTCCTCCGTTAGCGAGAACCCTCCACCGCCTTGCCCTCCACATCCCTCCTCGACCCCACCCTCCACCATCTTACTCATCCGCTCCACCTGATCAAATCCCTAGTCCCCTCTCTTCCCCACATTACCTCCTCAAGCCCCTCTCCTTTTACGCTCCCCCATCCTCGTCTGCTTCATCCGGCTTCCTAAACCTTGACAAATCTTTCTTTATTCGGAGCGTCGCGTCCCCCTTTTTTATATGTGTCCTTCAAATACGGTTTTCGGCATCGATGTAGGCTTTGAAAAGTTCCCTTGTCCCCACTCCGGCATGCCTGAGGCCCGGGATCGATTGCAGCGGGCTGAAATATTTTAATGTTGCTCACCGTTCTCTGTCCTCTATTGTGGAACGAGGAGAATTGTCGAAGAAGAAAAATTCTTATGTGTTCATCTAAAACTTCTGAATGATTGGCTAACTTATTGTGAAATAGTATTGAGATTTCGGAGGTATTCTGCTAGTATAAGATTCTTGACAACGAACTTCTTGTCCGTTGAATTAGTGCAAATGTTTGTGCTGCCACCGTCACTAACTTACCTTTACGACTGTTATGTGTGGTACTAAATATAACCCCATGTCAAGGTTAAGATGTGGGCGTGCCCTTCTGTCCTCTTCAGAGTCCCTCGTTCGACTCATCTTTCCCCATTCCAAGCTCTCTCTCCTCCCCCATCCACACCTCCTAGTGTTACCCACTTCCTCATCTCTCCGCCTTCCTGATCACCCCTACCTCATCGACCCTCGGCTACCCCTAAACCCCCTGTGAATTAGTGATGGGCGTTGCGTGCTCTTAATAGCTCTCTTATTTTCCCAGCGCAGCGGCACTACTTTTTACCCGTCACGGGATCAGGGTATTTTGCTCACACCAGTGGGAAATGGGTGTCCTTTTTTGTGGAAAAAAACGTCGTGCGACGTAAGCTGGGGCTTACTTCATTACAGTGACATTAATTGCGATTTTAAAAGAAGGTGGAATCCGTGGCATTTTCTTAGGATGAAATCGTGTCACGGGGATTGTTTCCTGCGTATTTTAAGTAATTTCTTGTCCAGTCACATCGTAAGAAACTAAGAGGAAAGTGCATGTAATCCGAGCAAAAAATTAAAGATTCCAAATCCTTTTTATATTTGTGTAAGTTCTTAGAAGTGGCCAACAAGAATACTTTTTGGGTAAAATATTTATAGTATCCAATTGTTATAGTTAAAAGGAAGGAAATAGTTTTATTTTATTTTAATTTCTAAAAGAAGGAACAATAGAGAAACTAGACAGGATTGAACATCCCAAAATGTAGAGTGGGGTGCATTTTTTAATTTAACTTGCAGAATCACAATTGTGTTTCAAAACTGCGTAAAATAAGCGAGATATCGGTTTGTTCACAATGATGGTTCGACCAGTTTTCAAATACGCATCGTGTTGGGTGCCGTATCTCGTTTGCGGTCAAGTTTTACAGACATTGTTCTGGCCAGGAAATTAATATCTCATGTGACAGTGTCAATTTGCATTTTATTTGTGTCGTTCTTTCCGTTGCTCCTCCTCTGGATGATTTTTCAGCTTGGTTACGTAATCGGCATTTTGCTTTTCCATCATTTTCCGTTTTCGTCAA
Organism: Platycnemis pennipes; assembly: GCA_933228895.1. Lineage (NCBI taxonomy): Eukaryota > Metazoa > Arthropoda > Insecta > Odonata > Platycnemididae > Platycnemis > Platycnemis pennipes. Next base: position 61,610,956 of record OW121854.1, read on the forward strand.
CGACTTCTGGCTCCGGAAACGCCCATGAGCGGTGAGTTGAAGTACCTCCCCTTCATGGTTTATCAATAGTCCCAGTGGACAGGGATACGTATCATGATGTATATCAACTCTGAATCAGAACTAAGTCCATGCGAGCGGCCGAACGCCTTCGCGTCTGTGAAAAGAGTGATATCGTTTTGGTAATTAATTGTATATTCATAATCGGAACAAAAGAGCCGCTTTAGCATCAGTCTGCGCACATTATTCTTTACCCGGGAGCAAAGGGTCGAACGCGGCCGTGCTGTCGTCACAGTACGGATATAAATCACCGTCGGAAAAAACAATCGACTGTCACCCGCTCTTGAGTTTCTCTTCCTCGACGCCTGGCGTGCGTGTGGTCAGGGCTTTGCCGATTTGCATGCGCCACGTCGCTTCGTCGTTGTTTCTGTAATCCTCCCCCCCTTGCGTACCCGCCACATTTCCCCTTTCCTCCCTGTAAATGTGTCTCCAGCGTTCACGGTAATTTAGAAATCGGTGGAGCGGAGGGGTATGTTTCGGAAGGGGGTGACGAGAGGCTTAATTTCATATGAAGTGAAAACAATGGAAAAACGCGTCCCGCAGATTTGAATACGGTTCACGAGACACGGCAAGGACCTTCTATTCCCCCACTTGCCCGTCGTGGTGTGAAGTCAAAGCCTTTATCGTCCGACCCCGTCCCCAGTTGCCCGCGGGGAATCCGAAATCCGTTGCTCATGTTTAGAGTATTCGTCGATTATAGGGCAAGGCACCGTCCGGAGTGACCGCAGGGAAGGCAAGCCTCCCAATTATGCATGGGCATCCTAAAGTGGATTTAAGACACGAGCGATCGAATGCGGTATTTGGAGAATGGAGTTTTCTGAATTTATCGCTAATTCATTTGATCCCTCTACCTCCGGAATCGTCGTTCGAAAGTGTATTTTGGGCGCACCGTGATGGAGAGACGATGTGATTGAAAGCCGAGATGCCGGTTCCGATGGGATATGACTGATTTCTTGTCAAGGTGCACGGCATATATGTCATTAGTCATTTGTAGATCACCAGAGGTTAAGCTATGGTCGTTTCGCGCTTGGCTTTTCACGGCTATTGAGCTGGTTGCTATCGTTTACGCAGTTGTGATAAAAATTTTGTCGTATTCATACAATCAATCCTTCATCCGGTTCTCAGTCTGCGTAAACTATGCCTAATAATTGCCTATAGGGTCGAAATATAGCTGATATTCAGTGTTTTTCTAATACTGACATTTCGTGTCATATTTAAAACGGTCGCAGTTACGTAAATTCTTTCCTCTTTTTCTTCCGAGTTCCTCAATAATCCATTAGGCGGGTCTTATACACCATATTTTTAACTTTCATTTTAACCGGGTGGTTTGATTGTATATTTACTTTACATAGATATCTATTTTACATGTTACCCCAATTGTATTGATGCCATTTTCCCTCAAGAAGCGCGTATGCTGTGCTTTTACGGAATGAATAGAATAATAATTTTAAAAAAACAAGCACCATTGCATGCGAAGCTGCTTTTTGCTTGCAAATTTATTCGTATTAACTGTATAACCGGAATTATAGTTACCACAGTTAAATTCTGCACATAAACTCGTGCAGGCCTAATGAGGAGTTTCGCACGGAGTTGCTGTGGCTTGCGGGGTTACTACGTAGATGTTGATCAAACCGGAGGAACACTTACAATGCTAAATTTCCTCATACCGAAAAGTCCAATCTACATTTTTCTTAAGAAACTTTTTTCCCCCATTTTATCTTAATTTTTCTTTGAAAGGTGTTTTGCAGCATATTTAGGCTGGAAACTGGTGTGATTTCACATGTAATTAATTAATGCCTTGTTAAACCCCCTTGTAACAGTCTAAATTCACTCCATATGGGGAGTTGAAGCTTTAAAGGGAGTAAAAGTAATTACGAAAGGGATTTTGTGCCTTCAATTTTTTTGATCCTGCTATTTCTTTCCCAATCCTCTGAGGAAAAAAGTCCAACAGTCCTAAAAAGTTCTATTTAACTCCCTTCACTCCTCTCTTTACCTCGCTCACATTCCTTAATTTCTCTCCTAGCTAAGGATTGAATCCTTTTTGATGAAAACCGGGGTTGGAATCGTATTTGTTCCTCGAGACAGAATTAATCATCCCACTTGCAGCTTTCGTGGTTTAAATCCTCCCCTTCTTTCTCCCGCCCTTTTCTTTCGAATCGCGTCTCCCTGCCTTCTTGTCCTAGCGTGTTAGCTTCGGTCTTAAACTCCCCTTTCCATTTCCCGTCTTCCATTTGAATTCCGCGGGTTCACGCTAGCGTGTCTTCGAACTGAATCCTTATTCCTTAATTCCTTGCATTCTTTCCTAAATCTTCCCTTTCGGAAATCCTCCTGTAGTGCTCCTCTGCTCTTAAAGCGAGTCCTGTAAACGGCAGAGTTTCGATATTACTCAAGTGTGCTATTTTTGCCCCTTGTTCTCGTGCTAGGGGAGTAATTTAGTAGGTATTTCATATACAATTTTTAACGATTTTATTATGTATAATTAAGGACTGTTGCACGTTGTCGAAAGTTATTGAAAATAACCATTCCATGATTTTCTACTCACCTTTATGAAATCCCATGAAAAAAAGATGAAGTTTATCCTTTCAATTCTCGGAAGGGGCGTGGAATAATAAGATCCTTGGGTTTTAAAGAATACAATTCTCTCCCTAGCTCTCCCATCCTCCCTCGCCCCCACAATGCCTTGATTTGTCTTCGACTTCCGCATCCTCGGCTTCCGGTGCCACTCGAAATGGAGAGACCGGATAGTTTACCACGCCTATTTCTCTCTCTCTTGCCTGATATCACCACCCGCCCCATCTCCATCGACTATGCCCGTGCTTAGATCCCCTCTCACGTCTTCCACGTCACGCGGTACCTTAGCTGGCGCCGGCGGAAAACTCTTCCGGCCAGTCAGATCCCTCTTAATCGAGTGCCCCACGTAATTGATAATAATCACGAGTGGAATTCTACTGGGGAAACAGCACCCCGTCACGGGCGTTCAAATGAAAATCCCCTTCTTTTACGCTGACGAAATTTTTTACCGCTTTTAGTTAAAGGCATTGGGATTTCAAGGCTGATTCTCGGTCGGCTGTGTTAAATTGGAACGTCTTAATTTCAACACGTGTCCTTCTTTAGAATATTTAACTGCCCCACTTTACCTGCGATCCTCCCTACCAATCCTTGCCATTGTTGCATCATGCAGAAGTGGAAATGGAACATTATTTCAAATAATGTGACCCGAGCGCACACTCGCGGGCAAACCCTTTGGGTCGAGGGCAGCGAATCAATGGCGAGCGTGCCAAAAGTAGCACGTGGAGCTGGGACGGTGCTAGGGAAAATTCATTCCACGAGTGATTTATATTGAAAGGTCCTTATAAGAACCGACTTTGATGTACGTAAGTGGCAGATGGAGGATAAGTTAGAGCACCGTGTACGTTTTTACATATTTCAAACACAAATATTCGTGAGTACGATTAGTAATTGAAAGTAATCGCTATTTATTATGAGTGCACCCTATTAAAACTTTTGGAGAAATAAAAATAATCAATATATCTATCACACTCGATGTTGGCATGCGAGTCTAGTGTATCCTGTTATTTCATATACTTTGTCACTTAATCGGCGAAAGTTTGCCGTCCCTGCTCTAGGTGATAAACAAATTAATTAAAATTTCATCCGAAGTACACATGCTATTGAAGAGAAATTCCCGCGAAACACTTTTACCGGTTCACCAACTTAGCAATGACTGCAGTGAGGCGGAAAATTTTAGCTGGGAATCTCTAATCGAGTAATCTTGCATCCAGTGATGCTCCCATGAGGGACTCGTGGTATATTGCCACGAAAGATAGCTTGGCGCGAATCTTCTAATCTGATTCGCAATATTTTATCTGTATTTTAAGAAGCCTCTATAGGGGGTGATTGGATTAAAATTTCACTCCATTTTAAGGTACCTTTCTCATGTTTCTCAACATCGATTGCAAAGAGATGGGTGGGAGTACGGTGCCCGTGCATCGAGTGGCCATTTTAATTGCCGATGCTCCAGCTGTCGGCTGAGGTGCTGCTGGAAGTCGTTATCCACAGTGTACTTTCATCGCATGAAGTTAAAATAAATATTCTTACTTTCAAAATTAGTTGATCCGCAAATGAAAGAACCGGTTAAGATAAATGTCAAAGCTCACATGTTGACTAGTTGCTTATTGATTAATACCTCTTTTTTGCGTCAGTGCTTCCACGGTTGTAGCGCTGGAGCGCCCGGCGATTTCATTCAATAGGTGCATATATTTTCTGTGTTTGCAAATGGAAATGTGAATAGCTCGAGGCTTTTCTCGCGATAGCTTTTCATGTCGATAATTGGTATTTGCTGCCGACCTTTCTTCGCTTCATCCTTGATTAACGTCCGTGGCAGGTGTGAACGTAACTACTGTAACGAGATGCCCGCTCTTCGACGAATATTAGCGGATGATAAAGTAATTTAAGACCATTCAACTTAATGGAATGTTGTTGGCATCAGCTGAGAAAAAAGTGACTCCTCGTGGAAAGCGAGAATTGTATCCGAGAAATAAATTGACTTGAATGGGGGAAAATGAACCCGGAGTCTTCCGTTTTCCGGGAAAATCAAATGAAGGCGTTTTTTTTTTTTACCAACTTGACATATCACCTACGGTTGGGGATGATTTGCATCGGAAATCATGAACGCTTGGTCTCGGACCCTATAATGTGGTACGTGTTTTATATTTTAATGTATAATGTGGACTCTTTTGAGTTTGTATTCCACTTCGAGTTCTCTGGGAAACGCGACCGGATTGTAATTCACGAGCGTATCCTCCTCTATCGCCGGCTTATTTTCGTTAAGCGTCGTGGGGTCTCGTCTCCCAAGATTTCGGGGCCTTCGGTGTGATTCCAGGAAGGGGTGAGTGGCTAGTCGCCGCGAATGAAAATGATTCGTATGCTGGCGCTTTTGTCTCCCCGAGCGTAGACGGGGCGAGCGAGACAAAAGACTATCTAGGAAGGATTCCACCTCCCCCCTCGTTTGAGCGCGGACGTGAGCCGAATGGCGGCGATCCCTGTCGCATCACTCCTTCACCCGCCTGTTTCCCTCTCCTCCGCAACCACTCTTGCGAGTGTGCACCCATCTCGACCCCTTCGCATCCATCTTACTCCTATTGACGCTTCCCGATGACTAATGTCGTCAAATGCTGCTCGCTTCCCGGAGAGTGATCGCGGGGTACGCAACGCCTGTGGTATTCATTCCCTACCACTCTCTCTCTTCATTAGTGTTCGCTCGCCTCTTTTCAATGTGTCCGTGGGCCAACGGTCAGCGTGTAATGATAGTTGATGTCAGTCTATTCAGGCATGCCACGTTAGTACACCTTGGTTTATTATAGGGTAGTGTATCTGAGTGTTTGATTTTCCCATGATACCTGTTCACAGACACCAAAGTTGTGCACAGGCTAGGCGACTTTACTAGCACTCCGCGCCGTGATAATTCAAATCTGGAAGGTTGTTGACGTGCTGAGGTAGTACGTATACCCCATGCATGCTTACACACTTCTGGGCAATGGAACCTGAGCAAAAAGTGCATCCTGCATGGTATAGTAGGTGGGGAGCTTGATGCTCGCCGTTTACATCTGCTTCTGAATATATCTCGCTGTTGGGAAGCATAAATCATGGTTGCATATAAATATATAGTCTCAATAGGCTCATCCTGTAATATTCTCTAACTTGTACTCGAGGATCAGAAATATTTGTTCAATGTTAATAGTTTATTTGTTATAGGCCACTTCCGTAAATTTTGGTTTTATGCTACCGATATTGTATCACGTACCAAAAATAGGTTGTTATGTTATGTATCTACGCTGTTCTTCCCATTCATACAATGTATTCCGTATTGTTTCTATGTGGAGCTTAGGTTTTCTTGCCTCGACTCTCAAGTGTATCAGCAAAAGTGGTAGAACTGAAGCTCGTCTCTCTCACCAGAGAAGAAAGCCTTCCCATTCACACGGTTTTGACTTGTAGCTAGAGAAACGTTTGTGTTCTGTGATGTGTTCCTTGTGGAAATAGAATCCATAGAGAATAAAGATTACATGTGGGCAAGCATTCGTGTACTCCTGTTTCAATACGTTTCCTGGAAGATGACGGAGTATTTGCTTGTGGCGCAAAAATTCCTGCTACTATCCCTGTGCAAATGCCCTATCGTCAGCTGGAAAACCTATCAAATGGTTGAAAAGCGGTACGCTAACTCTGCCTAGAGATATAAAATGAAATGTTGTATTTCCCTGCCTTATTTGGGCCTCATTTCCCTTTACTCTTTTGGTCTCTATGCTGCTATACTCTAACCGGGCGGATAACGTTTCTTTCAGTTCGCTGTCGCTTTTACTATGTAATTCACGAAACCCACCGAAAGCGTACTCTTTGCGGTCAGTGCTTTGTAACCTGCTCAAATTAAAACTAAAAAATTCATGTTTCGTGCATAATTGTTACCGCGAGTACAAAGATGCGTGATTGCTCCTTCGATTTGTCGCCTTCATTATGCAAGTAAACGTTACGTATAACGGTAAATATGTCCTATCAGAGAGTAGCAATGAATAGCATTGGTAGCTGCATGTTGGTATGAGTACTTAAAGCTAACCCTACTAACAGAATGTTTTTGCATGTTTGCTTAGCAATTTGTATCTTTTTTTAAATAGTGTTGTTCTGACTACTATATTAATACTATTCCTTTTTAATGCATGATATGTAGTGCATGTTTGGTGAGAAATCACCCCCTGCCACACACCCTCGTGGTGGCTTGCAGGGTATTATGTAGATGTAGATGTAAATTGCCGGCCGCGGCAGCCAGGTTGGAACACACTGCCCAGCGGTTTCGAAGGTTTGAGCTCTGGAATCTTAGGTAATTTGCCTGCTGGTCGGCATTTCTTTCTCCCATTGCCTTGCGATTTGCCCTTTCGACCGCAATGCTCTGGGGGGCGCTCGTTCTAGGCCTTCCCCACACCTATCGGCGACGCGACGTAGGGGAGACTCGATTATTACTCCCAAGCCATGACCCCCAAAACCTCGTCCCCACACTTCGGCTCCCCCGTGCATTGTTCCGATGAAAAATGAACCTTCTCCCCCTCACGTTTACACCGCCCCTCTTCGCCCTCGACCCCCCGTGAACCACTCAGCCGAGTCGAAACGGTTATGGTTTATTTGTCAGACTCTCTTCTCTCTTTATACATATCCATCCACACGCCCCTGTCCCTCGGAGAGAAGGGGAATATTATCCCCTCTTCCAGCCACAATGCCACTCCGCGTCTGGCCCAGGCACGGCTCCCCACCCCGTGATATAGTATATCGTTATCCTCCCATGTCAGCGCCCCCTCGCTCAGTCCTCTCGACACTCTAGCCACTCATTGAATTGAGTGGAATGACTACCTCGTGGATTGGTGGGTCGTCGAGACAAGGGGGGGTGGGTCGAAACCTCACAGCCTCGCCCGTTTAACCTACTCCCTGCTGCCCCAACTTCCTCCCGAGTCCCGAACCCCATCACTCCTGGCTATTCTCTCCCCTCCCCCTCCACCCTAACTCTTTCCCCAGCACCTCCTCTTGTCAGAGACACACAAACACCCCTAATCGACTCTGCGGACGCACACCTGCTTTCTTTGCACCGAATCTGGTTAATTGGGGTATCAGAATATGCTTCGTCCCCCCAACCTCCGAACGCATCCAAACCCCACAGCTTCGATTCCCCGTCGTGAACACCTTGGGTCTTAAATCGTTTACTAAAATCTGTGTTGTCCCATAACGTTGTCCTTACCCAATATGTAGTTTCTCCAAGTTCAGATAACAAGCATTCCAGATGAATAATTATTGGTGGGTTGGAATAATGAATATTAATTAGTGGATCGAATAATTATTGGCATTATATTTGTTGTTTTTGGCATGTGATGCTGCCATCATAACAGCCTTTGTGTATCTTTCTGAACAGTTGGGATAAAAATAAATTTACTTCGATACATTTATGTGAGTACAAAATCTTCAGTGAGGTAGCCTGTACCTTTGGTTAATGTAGTTACGTATATCCTTTTGAATTTTGCCTTGTTCAATAACGTCTAATATATTGATATCAATGTTTAAATACAATAGATTTTTTCGCCCATCTCCCTAATAAGTGAGCAAATCAGCCATATTTTCAAAAGTAGGCGTTAGAGAACCAATTGGTTACCTAGTTAAGTTATTAGTTAAATGATTCTAGTCAGGTAGGAGTTTTAATTGATATATCTTAACCATGCCTTGGCTAACCCTGATAATCATCAAGCATTGCTTCTTTTTGCGCATTAGATGGGTTATAGTCCCCAAGAATTGTCAAGGTGTCAATTACTATTTTGTTCGCTCTCTATTTATATGTATTGGAGATTTTAAGTTCATAATCCCTAGCGTTAATAATACATTTAAAAAATGTCTGTTTGTATTCTTAATACAGCTCCTGAAAGTTTTTAACTTAATTTTTATATTTCTAGCTCATTTAATATCATTTTGCTCCGCAAGAGGCGCGTGTTAGTAAGGGTGGTGGTAGCAGCTTCTGTCCAGCTGTTCTTTCATCAATTGTCAACTTGCTGTTAATTGAGTAACTTTTTTACTTATAGATATTCCTGGTTATAAGTAGCGTATGTTCTCTCGATAACGTCCCTTACGACTCTCCGCTAACCACCCATACGATATTTGAGCCGCAACGCTGAATTGAGCTCTCTGACTTCAAAGAAAAAAACCTTACTGGCCCTCCATAGGACGATGATAAGGCCCATGCTAACTTTCATTGGCCTTGGCCCCACTGTTCCCTAACTTCGAAACTTTTCTGCAGTTTATTAACGACTTTCGTGAAGTATACGTTCATACACGCAAGCTTTAGGTTTCCGACGGAGTCCTTATTTTTAGGTTCAATTTGTGATTACTTGTGCTTTTTATAGTTGTGTATTAGGCAGGAGTCGAAAACTATTTTATCATTTAGAGAGCATAATAATAATAATATATTTAGCGCATTAATGCTCAATCTTTCTTTTTAATTTCGTACTCGCTTGATTTCCGAGAAGTTGACACGATGCTGATAAAGATTAAGATGCTGAAGATATATCATGAGCTCTGGAATCATTGAATCGTCAGAAAATACATCATTTCACATTAAATCTCATGTTGTTTTCTATGTTACTCTTAATGCAATGGCATAACATGTCAAATATAATATAACATCAAATTTCAATGTAAGTCATCTTGTATTTCGTGATTGATAGTGAAGATATTTAGGTTTTTATCTGATCTCTTCCAGCTAAGTCGAGTTGTTAAATGCATATGGCGAATTTTGAACTGCGTCAAAAGTCCTTTCTTTTCACTTGGGTAAAACATTAACCATTTTTGTTTTAACCACCTTAGGATAGCAAAGGGTTCCACATGTGCGAGAAAATGAATGCGCAATCAGGATTCTTAGCGTAGCCTGTGGTCACCAAAGGGTGAATAATTATTATGCTAGAAACTGAGCGGTGGAACCGCTAATCGTTCTGCTCTGTTTCCAATAGGTCTCCGGAATCGACTTTCGGTAACCTTTATTCAATTGGGAAATTACGAATGTAAGGTAACCAATCTTCGTTGAATAAGTAGTGAGAACAGCGGGCGTAGGGCGTGAGTGTAAGCAGTCGCTAATTAGCGTCGACGAAGACCGATGCGGGGCCAAGGATAAGTGGCAGCGCTTCCGTCTTCCATTGAAAGTGGCCAGGAGGGCGGCGGGCGGAGTACCAGCATGCCAAAAACCTCCGCATCACGCCGCATGCTGTGCGATTCGAGATGCCGTGTTCTCCTGCCGCATCACGCAGTCCTCCCCAGGGTGAGGCGCCGGGGAGGAGGTGGCCTCTCGAGACACATTATGCTCAAGAATTCACATCCGCCCGGCCATTGTCCGCGACGGAAGGGACACTATTTATGATGGCCGTTGTCTCTTGTCTTTCCGTCCCATATTTATGATTCGTTCCATTAGTATTAATTACGGCCGTGCCTGGTCTCCCACCTCCCGACGTTTTTCATTCACGATTCGCCCCACCATCGCCGTAATTTATCACCGCTCGTGTATTTATGATGCCCGCCATTTTAATCCAGCCTCCCGCATCGCCTCACTCTTGCGTGTGATTCGCCCCTTTTATTTTACATTTCGCCTTCTATAGGTTCTCGTGAGCTAGCAGGAATCTATGGAATGTTGTCCTGCGTAACTGCGATAGCTGTGGTTTTCATATTCCCTCCTCCCGAGTCCTGTGCGAGTTTGGCGTCAGTTACTTGCATACTATTTCAGAACGGAATTTTTAGTGGACAGTAGTCTCCCATTACTTTTAAGTGAAGTCATATATTTGCCAATATTACCCTTGTATTACCGTGCGTGTGTCCGGCCGGTCATAATACACAATCTTTTGGCATTTACCTGCTACCGTAATGATTTCGGAAGATTCCTGGAATCGACAGTGAAAATAATTTATGTTAGGGAATACAGTTGCTTCATTTTCTTACGATAATTCTGCACGCGCACATAAAATCTAGAGGGGGAAGATGTCGCTTTTACAGTTAATATGCTCTAGTAAACCGGAGCTACGTTTATTTAGCTCTTCATACGGGAATGTCTACGTCCATGATTCTATGCGTCATCCAGAGAACGGTTAACGTCAACCTCGAGCAATAGTAGAGTTACTGTCCTTCTCTGCATTCCCTGTGATGAGTGTTGTTGACACTGTTGTAAATATGTTGTTGGAAGGCTTTTTAATAAAATGAGAGAATCAAATAAAATAGGTTATTTACCTGTGTACATGTCGTGAAATCAGTGATGCGGTATGAATTTTGGTGCTAATGGCGGAAATGTCAGGTTACAGATTGAAAAATTGAGGAACATTAATTTTTTGTTATTGAAATCTGAGGTAACCACCGCATTGTTCAATTCGAAGGTTGATGTGTTTGCTGAGGAAAAAACTGAAGTGCTTAACGTAGTAGCTTATAAAATTCTCACACTATGGTAGGAAGCTATTTATTTCTCTATTATCTTGCTAGTGTCACCGGACAATTACAAGAAATCCGATGAGTACCACTGTTATACGATGGCTCAAACTCTAATTTTCATCTTTTCAGTATATTCATTAGTTGTCTTCTCTCCTACGGTGTCCAAAAAGTTTTAAGAACTCCAAAACGTCATTGGTAGATTTACTTATAAACGTTAGATTATGAAAATAAGTTGTTAAACAGTTATTTACAAAGTTTCTTTCTTTCCGCGTACAGTACCTACGGGATCAGAATTGATGTCATCAGCACCAGGTACATCGATTAACTTTCACGTATACTAGGTTTTCGCTTTCCCCTTTAAGGTCTACTGATGCTAGCCTCAACCAATAAAATACGTTAATAAAGGCCTCATTCCATTCCTGCTCTAATTTTGACTTCAGATATCTTAATACATGCAAATTAGCTCGGAAATGATTACTAAATTATTGAAAAGTGAAGGTATAATTTTGTATCCTACGTGACGCACCCTCAGAGAGGCTTGTAAAGAGCCAGTAGAGAATGTAATAGACGTAGAGAATGAAGGTGTACAATGATAGATGCTCTTTTTCTAGGAATGAGCAAGAATGATGCTCGAGTTTTGACAGTGTAATGTATGTTGCGGTTTCAAGCGGAGAATGTAGAGAAAGTAGCTTGGAGAATGTTTGTAAAATACGAGTATGTGTTGCAGGTAGTAGTTACTGTCCTGGATAAGATTATGCGATAATGATCAACTCACAAAAATTATATACGATTAAAATTTGCAGCAAAATTAGAAGAGATACTGTCAATAGTGGTTTGCGGGAAAATAAGCCTTATTCTAATATCGTTCCTTTTGTATCCTTTTTCCGCATTTAACGCATGGATTAAATGATGAATGGGGTGGTGTCCATTTCAGCGTACTTCCGCGTCGACCTCTTTACTTCATGTTTTGGCGACCTCTCCTCCCCCTTCCCCGCCCAAGTGACCCAACACCATGATGACCTATGTCTTGAACCCCTGCCCTTTAGGGTGTGGATGCAACAGCATCCTTTGCCAGTTGGTGCATGATCATCCAGGAGTGCTGGGGAGTAACAATATGAAACTCCCGTGGCCACCCCATCGCATTGCCAACAAAGGCACTTCATTCTTTCTCCTATATGCCCACCCTGACGCTGATTCAGCACACGCGTGTGTGAACCCGTCATGGCCGCGTGTAATATGGACGTTTTTCTGCCGCGTCGCCTGCCTAACCGCTTCATCTTTCCCCTCCTCCCCGCCCTCGGAACGTGTGAAATCCACTCCCCCATTCCCGTCATCCTCTCCCTCTAGGAACATCCTCTCTTCCGTACCCTTACCCCGGACCCCTCTCACCAGTTCAGACGGTGTATTCGCACCTCCAGACACTTGGCACCCCGAACACGATATTAGGTGGAGCGGCTGTGAGGGGTGTTCTTTTTTATTGAGAAAAGATATTCACTCGGTCCCCTGCCGCGTTTGGCCGGGGGACGCCTCCCCGGGTTTGCGGAATTTTTTCCGAGGGGGGATGAGATATTGCGTTAGCTTGCTCGCCCTTTTCTCTGCCCAGTAAAAACCTACCCGGATAAAGTCTAGCACTTCTCGTTCGTGCAAATGACAGTGAGGAAATGAACTTGATAATTTTCTCTCGGATATTTTGTATTCTTCTTTTGGGATATTTTTTACGAAAATACTGATATCACATCGTTTAAGGGAGATGATTTGATATTTGATGTTATTTCTGTTAATGGGGCGCCCCGGAGTATGATCCATGGTCTCCCATTTTGACTCCATGGTCTACTAATTTGAATATTGCTCAACCTCGTGATTTTAATAATGAAGCGCCAGGTTGATTGTTTATTTGTTTTAAATTACAATTCTGGACTACTTTAACTCATTGTTATTTTTGAAAAAAGATTCTCGTTTTCTGCTCGAGAATATCACAAGGAAATGAATCTCTGCCAAAACCCGATTAATTTCATTTAGGTTTCCTCAGACTGTTTTATAATTCCCCGGGCAATAGATTCATTGAACTACGCACGTTAAATATAATTGTTCTACGGGAACTAGCTTACGCGTCTATGCAGCTTACGCGTCTATGCTTACAAAGGGAGGCCTTGTGTACCTCATAATTTTACATCCTTTATATCAAACCAATACATTGGTACTCTTTCACGCACCCCTTCCGTTTAAGTAACTTTTAAAAAGCAGCACCCAAGAACCCTATTCCCAGCTTTTGTTTTAATTCTATATATTGCATTTCATCTGAGTTTTTACGTGCCTATTCGACCGTTATTTTTTTTATTTTGCCAACGCTTCAGGGGAAGCCATTTATTTTCTCTCGGATTGAGCATCACTCTTAATTTCAATTGGGAAATCGCTGGGGCTCGGGTTTCAAGTCAAACGGCCGTGTTTACTCTGGAGAACTCTAGAGAAACGAAGTCGATTCCCTTGCGGCCCTCGGAAATCACCCAGCCGTCCCGCATTTCAGCTCGTATAAATCGTGAAGGGCTATATTTTACAGCGCGTTAGGGGGTTTCGGTTTTTGCCAGTGGAATTCAGGAGAGCAGCGAAGCATGCCAAAAGGTATAAATGAGTCACTCCCTCTCCCCTTCTCTTTCCTTCCCTTCGCTCGGGGATCCCTTTTCGCACTCGAACCGTGGAGTTGACTATCTCACGGCAACGAAATGCGCTGGGCAGCAGCGTTTAAACTCTTTTTTCCCCTCTCCCTCTTCGCGCTTTTTGACGCCCTGCACGCGATAATCCAATCGGGCGAAGGCGTGCGATCTGAGTCTCAGTACCGCCTCCCTCAGTGCCTCGGTGGCGGACTCGAGTGGTGTAGCGTAAGGGGGTTTGCTGGGGTGGAAACCGCCCGACCGAGAGAGGGAAAGAAAGATCTCGATCGCAGAAGTCGCTCGCCTTTCCCCGACATCTCGTCCGTACATGCGCCCGGTGTGAGCGTCTCGCGTACGTGACGCGAAACGCCCGCAACGGGTGGAGGATCTCATCCGCCCTTAATCACCAACCCTCTCTCCCTTGCTTTTTCCGAGACTGGGTGACAGTTCGGTCTCGGGGGATAAACCTCTCGGTGCCTACTCCCCCAAGCCTCTTCCCCCTCTATTCGTGCCTCTTCATGCCCTCGCTGGTGGAAAAATACCACCACCCCCTGCTCGACAGGACGTCTTCATTACCGTGTCGAGAATGTCCGTCCCGTGCCCGTCGTTTCGTATCCCCCGGGACTCTGTCGCCGGCTAGGGCGCGGCTGGAAATATTGGATGGCGACAGGAGTCGAGCGGCGAGGGTGAATTTTTCCGGTTCAGTAATGTGGTTTTTCTTTTGTTTTATTGAGTGCTGTTTATGTGGTAGTCTGTAACTGTCGCTGAAAATTTTACAGTCGATTTTTACAGCTGGTATATTTATTAAATTATTAAGGAATTAACCCAATGTTTCTCTCTGGTAAAAGTGAACTTTTGGCATTGATTTAATCTTATATGTTTGATATGAAGTATTTAGAATTTATTTCTCATCGTCAGGTATAGAATTCTATATCGTATTATCAGAGAAGAAAAAAAGTTCAATCTTTTGATACAGTTTTATATTTAACCTTTGCTGTTTGCGAGTGATTAAGTTCGAGCCAAGACGGTTGAAATCGATTTTGTAACTTTTTTCAGTGCTATGTAAAGTCAATTCTTTTCAGTTTCATAGATGTAAGTGGGTATCCGCGGGACCATATCATGCGAAGATTACCGTCATTAACGAAGCACAGTTAAGAATATGATCTTTCAAGAAATAATTAGCATAAGGCGAAACCAGATCGATCCAATTTGCTTCAAGGAAGTCTGTTTAGTTACATGATACCTCTTCATGTGCTTATCTTACCTTATGCTTGCCTTATGCTAAGGGGTTAGATAACAGAAGGCACAGTTTTGTCTCAACTTTGCACCAATAAAGACGTTTTATTATTATGCTTATCTAAGTCTGTTAGTGAAATATTCTTCGATGGTTGCTTCAAACGTTTTCTCCTCATTATTCGACAATATTCCTTGTTCAACCAGAATAATAGAAAAAGACTTATTTTTGGCGTGATTCACCTGCAAATAGTATGCCTTACCTCTCGTAGTGGAGGAATGCATTTCGAAGTCACGTCACGGAAATAACAGTTGTCTACTGCATTTTTGTTTTTGCATCAATTCTTCGAAACGAAGAAAATGGCGTTAGGGGATGTGCAGTCTTCGATGAATTTTAATTATTTTCCGTAACGTGATGCATTACGTATTGTGACTTTTGTAATATGAGTGCCGCATTACTGGATACGCAATGTGGCTCTGTTAGCGACTGTAAAGGGATAAAAAAGACAAATAGCAAAATTTAAAGAGAGTGAGACAATGCATGTAGTACTCCTTTTTCTCTTGTGAACTTGACATTTCTTCTTTATTTTTCGTTGTTCTGTTTTCTTCAAGCATTCCACCGTGTGGTTCTCCGAATTGAAATTATCATACAAATGTTTTTCCTTCACAGAAATTAGTGCGTATTTTTTATGCAAAATTACGATGAAATCGTGCTCACTTATTTTGAGTAGTTAGCTATCAATTAAGATAACAGAATCTTGCGTCGTCAGTAGAAGAACCTTTGATGGAGATACTATTTTTGGGAGGAGAGGATGAAGTATAGGGTGTGGTAGTGTGAGTGGAGAGGGAAAACCAGTTTGATTGACACTCCTTCGAGGAAATGTCACACGTGTTTCCTTCTCCTCCATAGAGCCTGGCAATGACGACGTGGCTACAGACATTTCACCTGCGTGAGATTCATCCTCGCGCTCACATTTCTCGCGAAGATGCTCGGAGATATGCTAGACCCAAGACACGGGCGTGAGGAGACAATGAGACACCTACTATGTAATCTGTCGGGTCCTCTTCAACCCTCTCCTCATCACACGCATGAGTGATTCTGAGCTTTGGCACTGTCGCCTATCTCCTTATTATATCTTCCTTGCTCTGTTGGGCGATGTTATTAGGAGAAATTCCGCTGTTTTTCGTTGGAATTTTTGAATGAGCATATATTATAGGCATAGAGGTGTACGAATTAGGAATAAAAAAATCATTGGTGCTCTTGTGATTAATATGTGTCATAGAACTTATTTCATATGTTTTTCGTTAATTTTCATGAACGGAGTTATGAATCCTCTTTCAATTGGTATTAAGATATAGAATTTATTCGTGTAACAGGCGTATCCAAGATTAACATCGGAGTTCGTTTAGTAATCGGGGTAAAAAAAACTCTCGAGATGCATCATTGACGTACTTATAATTTTTTTCAATACCTTTCTTGACGAATCAAAATAATGTAGCTTCACCAGCTAGTATTATTTTTTTAAGATAAATCATTGGAATTATTTGTTTAAGCCTTTTTAATTTATACCGTTTTCATAAAGGACACAATAGATTCGGTTTGAAATGTATGAGATCTAATGAAGTGATTTTTTTTATCAGAAGGTGATTGTGATGCAAACGATATAAATGGTAGCACACCAGTCTCTACGTTGAGTAACTGATCATGAAAACGTCCATCTTGAGTATACTTGCCTTAGGCTTGGAGGTACAAGGGTGGAAGAAAACACTAACGCAATGGAAGTGACACTAAAGGAATATGGTAATGATAAAGTGCATAGACTCTTACTTCCTTGATGATTTGGAGAGGTAGGAAAGTAAATGAATGATAAATGAGGAATAAGGGCATTTATTGCGTTCATACCGAGGTTGAGTTGTTTAGCGAAGATTGTAATGGACCTATGTCATTAAATGCCAACAAAAGAAGGTCAAGGATTAATAACTCGATACATGTGATGGAAAAAGTCGTCGAGGAAAGAGATTGACGGGGAATTGGATGGATTTGAAAGGTGCTGCTAACCAATCTTTGGAATGAAAGTCAATAGAGGTGATGACGAAGCTGGTAGAACTGAACGTTAAATTTGAAAAATCATCATCTCTCATCATTACTAGGATTGGCGATTCATATCGTGACTCCTTCACCCGTTACTTTTTCTCATTTACTGTCTTGATTCATAACGTGTTTCAGTTCCTTATCACCGTAGTTGCAATCCGCTTATCTGCCCGCTATCATCTTGTGTAAGCTGTTGTATCCGTTGTAACCATCAGTTAATTCTCTTCGAAAGCCTATTATTGACTTTGTATTATTACTAAAATTCGAAGAAAAAGTGCTGTCGCATTTAAATATGTGTCCGTTGTTCATTTCGGTTATGTTTTACAGGTGTCTCTCTATATTCGAGCGCAAGAGATCGCATTCATAACTGCTCACTAGGATCATGTTCCTCGTTTCGAGTAGGTCAAAAGGACCAGGCGTAAGCACATAAGGGGCTAATATAAAAATAAACTTTGCTCCTAAAATCACCAATATTTTTTTAATTTAGGCACATGCCATGTGACTCTCTTTCTCTCGACCACACTGCGTGGATCCGTGTAGATAGATGGTGGAATAGCATTTGCTCAGCTCGTGATAAAAATCATCTTTTAGTGGCGAAGAGGGTTTGGTGGACTGCCCAACTTAGTCTTGGCTGCATCAACACGGCGAATTCAACTCGCCGTCCTTGGACAGGAGTGCGGCGACCCCTCTGCGTTTTTCATTAAGGGAAGTAGGGATTCAGACCTGGACACTGTCCAGATTGCCGACCCGCTGCGGAGGAGCCCGCAGTCCGTCGGCGTTTTAGAGACGGCGGCGGCCGTTTCCTCATTATGCCACATTCGACTGCGATTTCGGCGCTGGCTTCCGCTCCATCAAGGGCGCGTGCGCCCGACGCACGTCACGTTCACTCCATCACTCCTCAGATGGCGGCTTTGCACCCATGGTGCATGGCGACTCTCTCTTGCGCCTCATCTTAATGATTCACCAACACCCAACCTGGGCTGAAACGATGCACTTTGGGGACCCTCGAGAAATAGTGGTGCGCGAAATGCTAGAAGGCGAATTCCGAGGATCTGGTCTTTGGAAAAGGTGCATACCAACAGTACTTGCCATCTATGCGTAGTAAAAACCCAGGTAGCCCTCCTCCTAGGCAGTATCAGATTCTTCATTCTATTTCAATCGCCCGCTTCTGTTACTTGCTTTTATTTCTGTAGTCAACATTCAGCATAATCATTCATGTAGAATCACGTAGGTTATATGTTATTGAGACTGAAGATAGTCTATTCCCCCTTCCATTCCATTATTATAGACCTTTTCATCACTGCGTCATCTTTATTTTCGTAATTATTCCCGTACCTCTCCTTTCAGACAATTTTCTCGTCCAACAAATTTTCTCTTGCGACAAATGGCAGTTAGAACTTAACCTTAAAAAGTGTGTAGCTATCAATTTTTGGAGGAGGAATAATTCGATAGAACGATGCTATAAAATTAATAACATGAAGATTGAGAGCGTTGAAACCATGAGGTATTTAGGTGTAACAGTCACTAAAGATTTATCGTGGGGAAGAAACATCCGGGAAATATGCGGCCGAGCGAAGAGAAAGCTAGGATTTATAAAAAGAGTACTTAAAAATGTGATGGGAAGACAAAAGAGCCAGTATGCAGCCAGTGTATGGGATCCGAATGAATTAGGTTTGATCAGAGAACTAGACAGTGTGCAGCGTAGAGCAGCTAGGTTCGTTAAAAGGTGTTACGATAGGTTGAGTAGTGTTTCAGAATTAATACAAGAATTAGGGTGGGAATCATTATCAGAGCGTAGGTTAAGGTACAGATTAAATCTATTAGAGACATTCCAATCGGATAGATTTACTGAAAATGTTAGGAACATATTAAAAACACCAGCGTATTATGCTAGATTCGACCAGATAGATAAGATTAGAGAGATAGATTGTCGTACTGATAGATTCCAAATGGCAATTTTCCCCCGTACTATAAGAGAGCAGAATAGGCAGCACATTAATGGGATAGGTAGGGGAAATATTTTAGAGTAGTCTGTAGAGCATGATGCATGTATTAATCCCTTAAATACTATAGATACTAACAATCTAGTTGCATGAGACCCTATAGTTGCCTGTTTGCATGTCAATAGTGCATGCTTGGTGATCTTCACCCCCTGCCACACACCCTCGCGGTGGCTTGTGGGGCTATGTACTTCTGTGGCTTGCAGGATATGTATGTTCATCTACATATACATCATGTAGATTTAGATGTAGATAAACAACCATCACAACTAAGTGATTACGCCTCGTTAGTTGCACAAATCTTCTGTCCTTTTTTGGATCCTGCCGCAGACTCAATGTGTTCAAAAAGCCGTGTTTTCGGTGTCGCTTAGGCATCCCTCCCTTCGTTCCCACTTTCCCTGCTGTCCAATATCCACTATCTAGTGGACCTCTCTACCTCTTGCTCTCTCCTATCACCACCGTCTTCTCCCTACACTCTCGCGCTAGCGTCAGTTGCTTTATTTTTTTTTGCTGGGTCTGACCTGATTCTGGGTTGTTCCCGGTTTATTAAAGGACTATTACCGCTATAATTGCCGGGAGTTGATTGTCAATACCGTCGAGGAAGTGGGATGGTATTCCTTACCGCGGTAGGAACCGTCAAAATGCCGGGAGTCACCGATTATTCGTAATTTTAGGTTCCACCATCCCATCAATACCCGTACAAGCTTCCCATAGGACCCATCAATATCCGTACACGCTTTAAGACTTTCTTAATCATCTTAAATCAATAATTTTAGAGGTGCTCTCGGTTACTCCAGTTGCGCATGAGAAGCTTTATTTCACTGTAAATGCACTGGTTCATTCCAAATGGTGAAAATAAGTAAATATTCATACCCTTCCAATTTATTATATATTTTATGAATGAAGTATGACAATAGTAAAGCATTAATGCGCAAAAAAGTGAATGGAGTGGACGGAGTAGTGGTGTCGTATTTCGGATGAATTATGTGAAACGACGAAAAGCGAAGCGATGTATTGCGGGTACCTCCTGTATCTATTTATCCCTTGTGCTGAAGCTGGTTCTCTTTCTCTAATCTTTGGCGTATTTCTCTCTGTTTTATCTCGTCCCTCACATTCGAGTATTATTTCACTCAACTTCTTCTACTACCTTCACTTATAATGGTCCTCTTTTTGAAAGTCTCTTACGCTAGATTTGCCCAGATATTTGCCTCAAAATATATTTTCTCAAGCTCCGTTGTTCGTAGGGTAATGCAAAGTATTGATGATGATCATATTAATCATATTCGTTGGGATAATGCATTAACATGAGCAATGCAGAAGGGAGAACCTCGGTAATTTGGCAACGATATATTTGTTCAATAAATGAAATGTAATGGAATATTTAATGTAGAGAATAGGTATATCATCGTGGAAATATGAAATGCTTCTCTCCTGCATTATGAGTCGTTTCCTTCAATTGATGGCCGATGCCATCGAGATAATCGTGTTTCGTATTTTTAAACTGATTGCGTGTATTATTCATTTTTGCTAGCAAACTCCGGATGCTTTTATGAATTGAGAGGCGTGTGTACCTTATAGCAGTAAGATGTGCCTAATAAAGTATTAAGTTAATTCTCTGAAGCATTTCTTTGTCCTCGGTTGGTTATTTCTGTTGAAGTATCTGTTGCAGCCACTTCGTATTGGTCGTTGTAATGAAACATCAAGCTAATCGTTTTTGAAGTCTACTCCTCCGTATGTTTCCTTAACACAGTCTTGGAATGTTAAATGTGCTGAGATAGTATCAATTTATTGTCTTGTTAACCATTGGTTATTTATGTGTTGAATTATGTTGAGCCTATCAATTCAGCAGTAAATCATTCTATGGAGTTTTTTTCTAATTACTTCTCTATGTTAATTGTAAAACGGTAAGGTTAGTATTCCTGCACAAACTTTGCCCTAGAATTAGTATTAGATTCTTGGAATCTTTATGGCACGACGCATTGGCATCAACGGTACCGCTCTGTTTGCAAATGTCTCTTGTACTGCCCAAGGACCTTATGATTATTTTACGCCGTGACGTTCGCCATGACTGCCATTATGTTTTCGCCCCCAACCATCTCCATTGTGGCCACAAAAGCGCTAGAACGCATCGTGGCCCGACACGGTCTCGACCTATGACCTCCATCTCGCCGGAGCGTACAATTCGGTCCTAACCCCCCTCATCCCCCCCACCTCTCAGTGCCTCACTTATTCTCCAGCCACCCAGAGGAATGGGATCAGCAGCCACGACGACTGCCCCTGCACAAAGGGCTGCCAAAGGAGATGATCCTCTCTCTCTCTCTTTTCCCTTCTCTCGACCCCAGCTACTTCCCTCTCTCTGTCCCCCTCCCTCGTACCAGATCGTCATTCATCTCCCCATTGCCTCCCCCTCCTCCACGGCAGAAGAGGCTGCCCTCCCACGCCCTCCAACACTCCACTTCTGAACGCTCCAATGCCTTCGTTGTGTGCGCGCAAATAATATCCCACAGCGTCACGTACTCGGCCCCTGCTTCAATTCCGTGTGTGTATGGGTCAGCGGACGGCCGTAGACGAGAGGGTTTGGCGAGACTGCGGGGCATTGTGGGTAGTCGGAGGCGGGGAATAGGGAAGTGGGCCGTCGTGAGGTTAGGGGGCGACTTTGGTGCTCGGGGGGGCGTAATGGAATCTTACGAATGGGATGGATTATTGAGGGTGGGCGGGAAGGAGTGGTAGGATCTGTGGGTATATTGAAATCCCTTTCTGCAGATGAGATCTTTCCTTCCAAATCCTTCCCCCGTCGGGCACCAGAGACCTCGTCGTGTTCTTGGGAAGGCTGGTCCGTATTCTCATGGTGGACTGATAGGCCTGCGTTTCTCTGTGAGCGAATGGGAGCTAAGATAAGAGCAAAAAAGATCTCCATCATCTCATATGGCCCAGTAAATGTCCTTATTCGCACAAGTTTTCATGATTTTCTTTGCGTGTTCAATTTTTTGTAGAAACACAGTGGTATTGCTTTGAAACTTGAAAATTATACTCTTTTTAGCAAAATGCATATTGCTTACTTCCAATACTTTGTTTTTAATATCAAGCGAAATAGGAGACTTATTTTAAAAATGATAACTGACAGCAAGCTATATTTGCATTTGTTTTCTCTGATTTTCTGGTAACTCCTATTTTTAAATGGGCTCATATTGTTTGCTTGTTGTGTAATGTTTCTTTGTGACTTGTGTTCTCTTTGCCTCTTCAAATTAATAAAATACTCACCTGAAGCTGCGGTTTGGCGTGTGACCCAGTGTCCCATCCATTACGATGGGGAAGAGAGGTTGAAGTGGGTGGCCTTGTTATTTTTGATGCCGCTCTGTTCCAGAATTTTAATTAAAGAAGTCTTGCAATTGTATTCAACCCATCACATGTTTAAACATTTTATGAGCACTGACAGATGCAGTACCTCTACTCATTCGTTTCTTGGCACTGAATGTATTTTCTGAGAATAGATTATACGAATCAGTTATTCTTCTCCCGTCATTCCTTCTTAAATGCTGCCGATTCGTAATTTTTTTCTTCAATCCAATTGTAAAATCACAATGAGTAATAAATTAATCCTCATCCAGATTTTAGTGTAGACGGAGTTACGGTTATGTTTTGATTTTCTTTTTAGCATTTATAATTCAGATCCTGCTGGTGACAACCATGTTATGTTCACGTTGAATGTTGGAAGGGTGGGTATGTTTAAGCGTGGCTGTTGGTATCAGTTCCATTGCCTATCGTCGAAAATGGTTCAAGGCCGCTATACACTTCAGTGAATTTCCCGTAATCCTGTGCCTTATTGCCACAGTGCTATAGTTTGCCCATCCTCATTTTATGTGGATCCCCAACTGTGTGCCTGTTTGTCCTTTTGGAAAAAATTTCTCGGTAAAATAAATGTTGCGGAATAACTGGCGAGTGATGGTTGAAGGAAGGGCTATTGGGCATAGGAGGGTTTCTATTCATACCGTCCCCGTCGCTCTTCTTGGAAGTTTGAGGTCCCTACCTTGCTCTTACCTCTCCGAAAACTCGCGCGGGGAACGAAAGAGATTCCTGAGTAAAAGCGAAACTACGCCACACGTACACCTCCCATGTCTTGTCATCGGATGCTTTTCTCTCTGAAGAGCCCCACCCTCTACATCACCACTCTCCATCCCGCTGTCGTGATACGCCGACTGACAGTTGGATCAAGCCCACCCCTTACCCCATTCCTCACGCTCGCAAATTCGCCACCACACACAAACAAAACCCATTCCATCTCTCCCCCCGTGCTGCGGATGCCTTATCCCACCGCTCGTCAAACGCACCGCCTCGCCAAACAAGTTATGTGTGTGCATGCATGTTATGTGTCCGTGTGTAATCTTAGCGTCCTAGCTGCTCCCCCCTCATATCTCGTGAGGGAAGCACCGTTTTGCACCCTTCCCCGAGAGGGATGAATGTGCCAGCCGACAACTCCTTTGCTCCTCCTTCCCCCTATCGACCCCTCTTAAACCGCTCTTAACCCCTCCCAGACCGGTTACCCTCTGGTTATGCTTCCCCGTCATAACCCGAGCCTAAACCGTATATGATTATCAATTCTCCCTGCCTCTTCACCCCCTTATTTGTGTTTGTGCGGGCAATCGTTCTCTCATTGTAAGCAACCCCTTTCCTCGCGCACCCCGAACCAACCGCTCTCAATCTGAAAGACCTGCTAATACATATTTCCACCCCTTGCCGTCCCCGCCGTTCGCACGCGTGTTTATGTTCTTTCTGTGTGTGGCCTTATATTGCTCGCTGGGGGTTAACGGGGGAGAGAAGCTTATTGTGGTCTGGGTCACATTAGGGGCGATTTCGGTGTGAGGAGGGTGTAGGGGGTGAGTTTCCAGCGTGTTTTGAGCACGGGCCATCTGGGGATAATAACCCACTCGCACGCTTCGGCTACTTCCCAAATATTCCTCCGTCATTTACCGCATATATACCTGTTCACCTTCCTCTTGGGCTGTAATCCGTATGATTTTTTCATCCACAGGTTTAATATTTTTTTTGGGTCCTTTCTGACCTTTGCTCTGCATAAATCGTTTTCCCATGCCATTTTGTCTTCCTTCTATTCGTTTCTTGTTTTTTTCCTGACCTCTGGTAATTTAAAACTTGCCGTTTACTCATCCCACTTTTCGTTGTTTGTGATTTAATTCATCTAGGGATAAATCGACTTATCTTCTGATTTGCACCTCAAGACTTTTATTGAAAGCTGTGGGTTGTGGTGAAGCGTGAGTCAATTGAAGAAACTACGTCGTATATTGCTTAGATCTCTTGTATGGGAAAAATAGGAATGGTATTATGGTTGAGTTTTGAGTTAATAGGAAAGTTGATCAGTGAAAGTTTAATAGTAATATATATCTAAGTTTTGATGTATCTAACTGTTTCTAAAACTGAATAGAAATGTTTCAGAAAATTAACTTAATGCTTTACTAGGCACAACTTATCGCTATAAGGTACACATGCCTCTAAGTACATAAAAACATCCGGTGTTTACTAGTAAAATGAATAATACACGCAATCAGTTTAAAAACACGAAACACGATGGTAAAATCTCGATGGTATCGGACATCAATTGAAGGGAACGACTCATAATGAGAGAAGCACAATATATTTATTCTCTACATTAAATATTCCAATACATTTCATTTATTAAACAAATGTATCGTTGCGAAATTATCAACCGTTGCGCCCGACAACAGAACCATTCGTACACAAATGATATTCCCATCACTTAACTATACCCTCCAACTCCAAGACCTCGGTTCTGACGATAATGATAGCGAAATGTTGCTGATATTGTTATGTTTATCATTGTCATCTCTATCGGTGGAATGGTAGAATTAATCACCGTTTGCGTTTCCATCGACAACGATATCCATAAGAAGAACTTTAAAATGCGAATTTACATCAAGAAATGGGAATAATTATACTTGTTTCCCTTAATCGAGGATCTAAGGTCCAGACTGTAGGCTTAATAATGATGCATTTTCTTACGCGACGCAGCAAATAATGAATTTGGAATGTACATAGGTATAAACCAGTTCTCGAAATCTTACTGGATCATTTACGATTACCTTAAACAACTGAAACTCCTTGGTTAAGGTCTAAGATTTCTTTTTTCGTGAAAAAGTCGACACCCACTCTCTTCTTATATTTTAGACTTTTATCAAATTCATCAAGATTTTACTACCATGAATATTTCATTAGGCCGCTTTACGCGATACAATTTGTTGTACAACTTCTTGTTCCAACTTGTATAAACTGAACGAAATTGTATGTTTGTCTGAATGGAATTAGAACAGGTTCTATTTTACATACATTCATTCAGACATTCGCACAAGCGTTCGCACAATTTTCCGCTTTACACGGTACAATTTCCTCATACAAGCATTTGTACAAGAAATTATACAAAAAATTGCATCGTGTAAAGCGGCCTATAGAGTGGGTCCTTTCCCGAACTTAAGCTGTACCCCTATCATGAAACATTTTCGGAGCAAGCACGATGCATTCCGCGGACAGGGTATCTATTTGCAAAATTATCGTCACGGAGAGCTGGGGCTTTAAGAATACCAGCTTATGTTTTCCGTAAATTCACTCTTGGATCGAAGTCCCACTAGTCCCACCCTTATTCATCCAGTCGAGTATTTTTTTCTCGATTTCATGGCATTCCATGGCATTGCCCACGGCAAGACTCACTTTTCGTCGTGATTTGACCTTCCTCGTGGGAGGGTGACGTATTTTCTATATTTTCCATCGTCTGCTTCGAATGTTATATTTTTGGCTCTTCATTTCCCGTGCAAAAAACTCCCTCTTTTAATTTCGCTCTGTCCAGTCACATGCGGAATGTGCGAGAGTATAGGGTTGCCTGTGGATTTCCGCCCGTTTGCTCCCTCATCGTCCTTTTCCCATCCCCCTGGCTCCAAGCGCATATTCATTCCAACCACTCCTCTCTTTCCGCCCCCCCCCCCTCTCCCTCTCTCTGCCGAAAGAGAGGATGATATTGCGTTTGTCACGTGATTTGCCGAGGTGCAGCTTGTTTGCATACCAATAGCGGATATTTTGCGCGAATTTCCCTTTTCTCTTCTATTTTTGTCCGTTTTCCATGTTATCTTTTCCTGATTCAATTTCTACCCAAAAACGTGTGAACCAACCCTGCCAACCGTAATACTCTCTCATCTATATCTACATAATACCCTGCAAACCACCTTTAAGGTGTGTCTCTCTCTCTGTTAGAGTATTCTTTTCACAA
The DNA here is from genome assembly GCA_933228895.1 of Platycnemis pennipes. Classification (NCBI taxonomy): domain Eukaryota; kingdom Metazoa; phylum Arthropoda; class Insecta; order Odonata; family Platycnemididae; genus Platycnemis; species Platycnemis pennipes. Next base: position 61,637,257 of record OW121854.1, read on the forward strand.
AAAAATTTTCCTCCATGCATGGTTTGTCGAGAATTTCTCTTAATCTATCTCATCGCAAGAAAGAGTTTGTGACTAAAAATCGCATTTTTCTGCGGAATTTCTACATTTGAATTAATTTAAAACAATATTGTTTTATAATTATAGATTTACGTGATTCATTAGAGTGCAGGCTGTATGCTAAAAGAAGACCTTTTGCCCAGCAAGCTTCCTTTTAAAAAAATCCATCGTTTCAGGGATATGCGGGGGTTTAGTTGAATTCGCTTTTCGGTCTCTTATAAATCTCTAAACGCATGTTAATAAGTCACTGTAGCACCGTGGAATTTATTTTCGTGATATGCACCACTGGGGTAGGTTGTCCTTCACCTTAATTAGTGAGACAGGTGTATGCAAGGTGAATTTAGTTCTCCCTCGGTTCTCGAAAAGATCTTGATATCTTTTCATGGTGCCTTTGTGCTTTGTTCCTTTATTTTGTATAATAATTACTTAATTTCTCAGCGTTGAATGAAAGTTTTATATAAAATGGTAAATTGATCGTAAAAATGGAGGTCGGTAGTTAATTAGTAGGTACATAATTTTAAAACATGGGTAGAAGAATAGATTGATAGAAGTGGTGTAAGACTCTCACAGCGGTTTGAAGTGGCTTATTGCATCTACATAATTCCCTGCAAGCCGCCATAAAGGTTGTGGCAGGAGTAATTCACACCTATCATGCATTATATATCATACGTTATTTGCGAAGGCGGGAGAAAAGAGTCGCTGGATAGAGAGAGGGAGTCAAAAGAAGTAACAATTGGCGTAATTGGTTGGAAAGAGTACCGTGGCAGGCAGAGGATATTGGGGAGGCAATAGCGGGGAGTATTGGCGGGCTGTTTTTGAAAAGTGATGTTGGACAGAGCGTGAGAGAAGTGGTAAAAAGGAAGAAAAACAAGAATACCGAGCGAAAGATAAAATAAGAAGAATCGGTAGTTCTTACGATAAGTGTATTTGTTCGCCAACCCCCCGTCCAAGCGTCACTACTAAAATAATAAATGAATACTAGTACTACTATAGTAATAAATGTGGGCGAAATCGATAAGATACGCCATCTCCGATTCGCGGTAGGTAAACCTGATGCTTTCCATGAACTTCAGAGCGAGGACATATCTCCTAATCCGGATGTCAGGTAGCGGGGAAGAAGGAAGGGTCTACCAGCATTTAGCGCGGCGGCTGTATAGGCACATGTGGCCTCAGTCGTTGAGGTCGGAGTTGCGTGGTGGGTGGGATATCGGCGTGTCGGGGAAAGGGGAGAGTGCTCCATTTATTTCTTTCGCTTTCTTTTGGGCCCGCGAAATCTTTTGTGCCCTTTCTTATTCCGACTTCCCTTCCTCAATCCCAGCTTCCCACCCCGTACGCCTTCCCTTTTTTTCGCCAATTCCTCTTTCCAAATGGTGGAGGGCTTGTCGGTTGTGTGTGCGCAATGGTTCCTGCTCCGATTCCATGCCTGTTGGGGAGGGGGGGGTTTGCACCTAGCCATTCGTCTATGGTGGGCAGATCCCACACCCTCTTTCCCTTCCACCCTCTTCTTGGGCTTCCGTCTTAACCCCCCTTCTCTCTTAAATCTCATTGTTGGCCCCGCCGCATTATTCTCCGTGCCCTCTCTCTTCTTATACCTCCGCCCTCTTTCGTATTATAGTCTTATTTTATTTTTTCCACTCTTCCCATAGCCCCACGCTGCATGCTTTCGATATATATCTCCTGCAGGTGATCCCGATTCTCACATGGAGGGTATATTTGAAGTCGAAATGAGTTGGAGATATCGAAGCGGAAGTTGAGAGGGAAAATATTGAAACGCGATTTTATTTTCTTTTAGGTTTAGGGGAAAAATCAAGACCGAAATATACTCATCGTACCTTGATCATTTGCGATATGTTTTGAAGTACTGAACCCGCTGTTAACTTTCACCAGTGCCAGACGTTTGTCTTAAGATCTGTGCATAGTGAGATTTCATGAATGCGTTGTTAGGGCAAAACTTATGGAATGGCATTGATTATTATTAGGATTTCGAATAAAGTTTCATTAACGGTCGTTACGGTCACAGACTTAATGTGGAGAGTTGAAATTTACAAAAATCATACGGAAAGTGAGAGGAACTTAGATCTAACTTCTGAATCTTGAAATGAGCAATATCCGGAGAGCACTCGGAGAATCATCGAACATTGTTCGTATTACTTTTTTCTTTAATATGGAAGGATAAACAGTTTAAATAGAGCATCGAGGATATTGATTTTAAAGTAGTGCGTGTTTATAAATGGTAGGTTTGGCACGATTATTTTCTTCATCTTTCGCAGGAGTAATGTCTTAATTTAAGAATACAAGGGCCACTCTAAATGACAGTGGGTTTAAGAATAATATTTTAATGTTCATCGTTATATTATTTTATATTCAAAATAGCTAGTATATTAGTTACTTTCTGCTCTAGGAGTCCAGAGAGAAGCTTTTCCAATGGTTTGAGATTGGTATTCATTGTATTATAATATAGGTACTTGGTATAAATCATGGAATTTTTTATTTTGTGTAACATAATAATATTCAAATTTGAAAGTTTATTTATTATTTAATAAGGTGAAATATAATACACATGTTGTTTTTCATTCCAATAAGAATGGACAGTTTCTTTGAAAATGCAATGTGCCTCAAATATTTACCATTGGTTCCTATATTAATACTGTTTTATTTTTTCCAGGTAAGTTCCACTTTTCCGATGCTAATGCTGCTAATATTGTAAGTACGTTAATACTCGATTATTTTAAGGTCTCTATAAACCATTTAATACGATAGTGATCTTCATTAGAAAATTTTACTTTGTTCTGATGAAACTAATAATTCCGTTATATCTTTAATTGAAAGAAATTTGATAGATGGAATTAAGAGAAGGCAGAAAGTGTGGATGGAAAAGGTAATAAGAGGGGATGGTGTTTTGAAAGAAGTGATTGAGGGAAGGACGTTGGATAAGCGGGGAAGAGGGAGAAGAAGAACGGGTATCTTGGATATCATGATGGGAGGCAGGAGGTTTGAGGGTTCAAGAGGGACATCGTGTGAAATTTAGGGGTTAGGGGGAGTTAAATATCCATTTAGACCTACCTTCACTGGTAGAACACTAATAATAATAATGATAGTATTGTAAGTAATGCTCTCAATCGAGATAAGTTACTAGTTTGGCGCTGAAGGTGAATAGTTTTTAGTGTTTCATTTACCCCATTTATGCTGGTGTTACCACTGAATCTGATTATTTTCCTAACCTCTTTAACCGCGCAGTCTCGGTCCGTAAAGTTGAAAGCTCAGCTGGAAATAGAAGTCAAACGTCGAAGCCTTTTCAAGTGTCAGCGGAGCTTTCTATCGCGTTAATCCCTTCTGGCTTTTCGTCGGCCGACCATTCTTCGTAGCCAGCAAATGAGTAGCACTTGCTGATCGCAATCCGAGTCTTTTGAGGCTAATCGAAAACGCCATTCTTTTTCTCTGTATCTGAGACAGCTTTACCTCCCATCACGTGAATAACTGCGGTATTCACGGGGAATGTGTGGGTAAAAGTCCGTTTCCGGTGTCCGAAGTGGGTTCGATCTGGAATCTGAAGTCCCCCGATGGCGAGACGCGGAGTGTTTGGGTCGGAAGGGGCGGGGATCCATTCCCTCTATCCTCGGGGAGATGTCCGTCCCCCATGGTGTTATCTCGTAAAAGGCCCATAGCATCCCTAATAGGATTACAGCCCACCCTTACTTTTCGTCTCCTTCCCTCTTCGGCCTGGGATTTTTTTCCGGTTTGCAGACAGTTGACTGAGTCTCCTATTGGAATTCTCATCTGTCCCTTGTTCAGGATCGGTTTTATTTAAGTACTCCGATAATTTGTTATGAAACATCGGGCAAATGGGGAATTGCTTACATATAGTTTCGAATGCGTATTGACGGGGCGACAAGAGTAGCAGTTATAAAGTTGCCTAGATTGGAGTTAGGATTAGATACGCCATCTTATAGTAATGAAAGGCTTGGAGTTACTAAAGGATGCTCAATCTCGCTAATTTTATTTAGTCTCTAGTGAAGGAGAACGAATAGAGCTTGAAATGGCGAGAAAAAGATATTGTGGGGGATCAGTTTGGGGCAGGACGAGTCGGGTATAGAGGGGAAATCACTTCCTCATCCTTGGTGGTCAAGGATTGTGGCATGCTGCCTCTCATACGTCCTGCACAAGGTGGAAGGATTAATATCCTTTCCTCCCCGACCCACCGTCCTCCTATACATCCCTTCCATGTAACTGATTCCCTTAGGATGAAATCTTTTCAAGATTATCCTCATGGTGGGGCTTGACTCAAGCCGCTTGAGTGCTGGTGTATGTGACATGGCCTTGAATGTATTCATGTGATTCCATTGCTGTTACCGAGCTATGCCGAAATAGAACAAAAACAGTGAGAAAACGTGGAGTAAATCTTGTAGCAAGTATTACGGAGCTTTTAACCCTTATCCGGGCACCTCAAAACTCTAACGTAACCGGGCAAGCTGGGCCCGTTGGACCCTCCTTGTTCATTTTTTTTTGTTGCTTAAGTGGGGTAACCTGCCAGGAGAAATATCATTGGGTTTTATCAATTAATGCCAATTTATACAAATCACTGTTTTTAAAATAATTTTTAATGGTCATAAATGAAAAATATACATGTCAATTAGTTACAAAAATTTGTAATCTGAAATAATAATGATTCATTCTTCATAAAAATGATCTCTGGTGGAAATAATTTAAATTCAGAATCAATAAACGTAAGAGATACAATGTATTAATATATACTTGTCATATGAGTCACTGTAACAACATCAAAACTTATTATTAGGGAAAAAACCAAAATTTCATCAACAAGCCCAGAGTAGGCTACCCATCAAAACTTTTTTCAATTTTTACACACACGTTTTACGACACTATGTTCATTGCACACCGATTGTTCACAATTGTTACATATTTGTTTTTGTTTACGATGCTTAGAATATGGGCATATATAACATCTCTTTTTTGTTATATTAGAACTTGATGAGTGAGCTGGCTCAGAAATTCCTCCGTCAAAAATGTCCTTTGCCATAATAATGCTCCTAGACAAACCCAAGTTGGATCGTCTTTCAATGTGGACTTGAACCAGGCTCTCGGATACACTTTGAATAAATAATCTCCTTGAATAATGTTTATCAGCATTCCAATTTGGATGAGTATTCATCCACACCACATACGCTGCTACTCCACTCACATCCAAGCCATTCATGAAGAACGCAAAAGGCCATCGATTTGTGCGCCTTTTACACATGTACGCATGTACCAACTGGTCAAGGGAATCGACTCCACCTTTGGTGCAGTTGTAGTGACTGATAATTTCAGGTTTAGCATTGACGTCCTCCATTATTTTATTAGTATGGTGCATGGTTGATAGAAGAACTACCGACCTTCTCATTTTGGGTACATATGATACTAACGTACTATTTTCGGTGAAACCAAATAATGAAATAATGAAGAACCAACTTCACGATTTTTATTGGCTTGAAAATTGCCTGGAAAAATCGTTTATTTTTTCTTACAGTTCCAACAAGAGTGAGGCCATTACTCAGAAGGCTCTGTGTGAGCTCCATATCAGTGAAATAATTGTCACACGTTACATTTCTGTTCGTGTTTTGGTATGGCTCAGTTAGGTGCTGTACAACTCTTCGACCCAAACCAGGCAATGCTCTTTCCCCTCCCTCTTTTCCCAGATAAGGCATGGAATTTAGAGGGTAAAACGTTTCTGAGTCACAGGCCCACCAAACTTTCATGCCATATTTATCTGGCTTCGAAGGCATGTATTGTTTAAATGGACATTTACCTCTGTAAGGAATGAACTGCTCATCTACAGTGATATTGGATCCTGGCAGGTAATATTTTTTTAAATTTGAATTTAGCCTTTCCCAGACTTCTCGAATTGGGGCGAATTTATCTTTCTGACGCCGTACTGATCTCGTTGCTTTGTCATCAAAACGGATAAATGCTAGCAAGAATTTGAATCTTTTCAGTCCCATGGTAGCCCTAAATATAGGAGGTCCATACAATTGACTCCAGAGAACTCATAGTTCGTATGGTTTGACCGCAGGTGGCCTGCTGTAAGAAGCAAGCCAAAAAATGCTCTGATTTCAATACAATCACAAGGTTTCCACGTACTTTTTAACTTTTTTGATGAATTTACCCGTTCAGCTTCCATATTTGTGAACTTGACAATGTCTGCCACCAATAAATCATCAACAAAGAGTGAAAAAGCGTCTATTTTCGGCTCACCAAAATTTTCCCTGGTGGTAAGACTACTTTGTGTGTTTTGCCCTTTATTATGTTGTGAGCTCTAGCTCGCCCCACTGGAAATGGCTGAGAATTCCATACAGTGCCATCCTTACCGAGAAATGAAACCGGTCTTTCAGATTCTGCCGTGGCTTCAGTGTCCGAGAAATTTTCAGAATCATAATCACTCACTTCAGATGCAGCACTTTCATTGTCATCTTCATTGGAACTCTCCTCTTCGATTGGCTGGTAATCCAAATCATCGTCACTCGTTTCTCCTACGTTCAGCAGTTTTTGTATGCCATCTTGAGATAAAAGCTTTTGTCTAGCCATGGTCTAAGAAATATTTTAGTTCATAGAACTTCTCTAAAACTACGAATTACTTCCTTAGTACTTTCGACCATTGGAACTTACCTGTGCATATGATGTCTTCAGGTTCGCAAAAGAAACTTGTAAATATCTGCTGTCACTCCGATGGCCGTGTTACTTTTACGCAATGAGAATAACACATTGAGGCGGTAGTTCCGTATAGAAACCAATTTTTTTCGGAATCAGTTATGTGCAACAGCTTATATGCCTTCACGTATGTTACTCAGTAACACTTTGTCAGCACTCTACTTTGTTGTCATGTATGCCATAGTTTATATGGGGAAGGAGGATGGAGGGGAGGGATGTAGAGGTGATAGGGGGTGGTAAGATGGGCAGGGGGGTGCAGGAGAACGAGAAAACAGGGAAGGATGGACAGTCATCAGTGCGTTAGGGTTGGAAAATACCGATGGAGGATTTTTAGGTGGGTGATAATGAACAGGAACGTTCAAATTCAAAGCGTCATTATCTGCATGCTTTCTGGATGGCAGGAGATATGCTCTCCTTGATTCCTAATGTCCTTGGGTGGACGCTGCAAAGAAATTCCGAGGGTCAATGAGTTTTTAGGAAACACATGGCTCGTTTTCAGTGACCATTCTCTACGAGTTTCTTGGTGACTCAACCCGACTGAGGGAAAAGTTCTCTTAGCATATGCCCTTCGGCGACCACCGCGGAACATTAGAAATTGGCGAAAGAATGAAAAACCGTCCCCACCCTTCGTTTATGAATGCAGATAATGATGTTTGTTCCGTATTGTTCATTCCTCACCCACCTCACTCTCCTGCACCAGGATTTTCCAACCCTAATGCATCGCTGACTGTCTAGTGTCCACCCTTCTCTGCATTCCCTTTTCACCTTCCCCCGGTATCTGCCCCCATCTTACCACCCATATTGCCTAGAATGAATTTCTGCGTACAGAATCTAGTTATTTAATTTACACTACTTATATTTTCCAGCCTTGATAGCTAAAATAAACGGCTTGATTGAAGCTCACACAAACTGCATGTATGTGCACGTCAGCATCCAAGTGCAGCGTGTTGCATACTGGTGAACACTCACCTCCTGCCATACACAATTTCGTTAGCTCACAAGGGGTTATGTAGATGTATATTTGAATAGTCCAAAAGAATACTTGTAAAATGGCAATATTTTACTATTTATATTAACCTTATAATGATGTGCAACTGATCGCGTATGTGTAGGGTCCATCGGACCCACTTGCCCGGTTACGTAAGGAAAAGTTAAAATTTACCATAAACAATGAAGCAATATTAAAAAAAAAAATTTTTTTTACTTTTTCTTATGCTATTTGTTCACATGAACAAAGTCATAGAAGTTCACAGCGGAGAAATAGTTTGTTCTCATGTTATAACCTGAAATAAAGGCAATAGGGCCCGTTGGACCCATCTTGCCCGGATAAGGGTTAAGATCATTTACTTTGGTCTTAATTTAAAAAATAAGTTGATATAATTGTATGTATCTAACTCATTCTTCCTCATTTTAATCCCATGTTGTCCACGGAATTCCACGTTTCTTATTACAGTGTTCGGCATTCTTTCTCGTAATATTTAGTCATACAGTTCTCAGTAATTTTCTTTAGCTAGCATATGTATCTCGTCTTGTATCGTATCTTCTGTGATTCCCATCGCATGAAAGGACCCTGTTATCCATAATTTTAAGCTTATATACCCGCTAGAAGAAATGCAAAAAATATACGTCGTGCAAGAAGAAATCGTAAGGCTTATTTGACGGTATGCGGTATTTCCCCTTGCGCATGGATAGCTCTTGATTTTGCACCGTGGGAGTTCCTGGTTCTTTTCCGCTGCGAATCCCTTTTCAATGGCAGGGATTTAGGCATTCACCCGCGGCTACCATCCAAATCCCTTGCTGGGCCGCTTGCTCTGAATGCGAAATAGCCCCAGGTTGCCTTGAGCATGGCGCCCTATTCCGCCCCGCTGAATACGTTTTAAGCGTTCCTCCCTGGCGTCGGGAAAAATTCTTCCGTCTAATAAATGTTGATTCGCCGCAGGATAACGGTCCGTGTTTCCTTCCCTTTTGAATGGAGGGGAGTCCCTTGCGAGCTCTTTCCACAGTATCTCCTTGCGAAACGTGTCCGACAACCATTCAACCGTGAGTGATCCGTATCCGCAAAGAAAGTTGCATATTTTTTCTTCCTGATCCGTAACTTTGGGTCGCCTGGCCATGCATGCACAAGCCGGGGGAATAAATTCCTCTTTATGGTTTGGCAATATCTTTCAGAGATGGATTTTTCTTTTGGGCTTGGATAAAATTAGCACCAATGTACATAATTGAAAAATGCCAGAGCGTTGGCTATTATGTGCCCGTATCGGCATGAAATTATGGCATTGAATAGACGGAATTACGGCCATCTAGAACCCAAGTAAGTAGAAGTAAGTCCCATCTGTATCAGTGTTCATCCATGTTCGAGTGAATGGATGAATTACCGTTTTGCTGTTTTCTTCGATCGTACCCTTTTGCTTCCATGGTATCGTGGCACGAGGCACAGGTGTAGATTTTTTATATTTATTTTTTTTGATAGATAGAACATTTGCTTCTTTTGTTGTGCAGTGTGGAATACTTATTTTTACTTCCACTTATTTATGATTACTTATTAAGAAAGTGCATATTTTTTATTTCCCAAGCTATCGAGAAATTGTAGGCATTGCCCACATAATATGACGTGCAGTATAAGCATATTTACGACTTTATATTGCTTACAATTCCAAATATTGGAAATAGCCTAAACTTTACGCAGGTGTTCTTTTCACTAAATATGTGTATGTTGTTGATAAAAGAGGCGGAGGCATCGCGAATTTCAGTTAAAATGCCACTAGGCAACCGAAGTTGGTTATTATATTCAATTACTGACGTCATCCTTGTCTGAGTCCTACTTCCATTGTACGCTTGTCTGATCTTTTTGGTTATGTTATTTTCTGACTGGTTTTCTTGCCCGTAGTAACTGTACCATCTTTAATACATCAGGTGGCTTCATGCGAGGTGAAATACTAAATCACGCAATCCTAACGAATGTTCGCTTTAGCCGGCATTTTCTTTTTTTTACTCGTTCGACGTCTACACGTGCTGTGGCTCTGATTCCAAGATAAGTTCACAGCGCGAGAATTTCCACCCTTGTTTGCCCATTGATCAGCTCCTTCACACGTCTTAAACCTAACTCTCGTAATTGATTGTGTAGTAATTCCCTCTTAAAACAGCTACTGGAACTGGCAAACCCTTAATTATCCACTTTTTTCTCTGAGAATGCACACACCAGCAGCACTGTCTCCACATATTGGCCTTTATAACTATGAAAACTCCTTTGATTTTTAGGGGATGAGAGTACGGAGAAAGCTAAATTAGATAGGGGTGAACACGAATAACTGTTATGCGTGGTATTTAGAGAGTAAGAAACTGTGCTAAACCAATGACAGTTCTTGTGTAATGAAGTGTTGTCGTGAGGCGGATTATATGGAAATATTTTGATGACTATCGAAACCTAACTTGGGTTACAGAAAACTTGAAATATGAATTGGTTGAAGTTGACGGCAGTAAATGCAGATTTTGGAAGGTATTGGGATATTAAAATAATTATAGGAAGGAGAATAGTTAGGTAAAAAGTAAAGTAACATAAAATATGGAATTTTGATTTTTGTCAACAAGGTGGGATAACAAAAGTGAACCAAAGAAATCTTTTGAAGGAATTAGCCTTAGGTCGTTGCGGAGAAATTTTGACTAATTTGACTCACCTCCCCACCGTAATCTCTGGAGCATCCTTTCACTGCTAATGATTTACTACCGTATTTCTTACATTTTTATTCCCTGAGCTTGTCCATGATCTTTTCTTCGCCATCTCCCCAATTCTCCTGAAAGAGGGGAACGCCTTTTCTTGGCCGTACTCCGCTCCTTCGCCGCCCTTGACTGAAATGACAGCAGCTATAAGACAAGAGGCTGAGAAAAAAAACGAGACTCCGAGCGCCATTCGTGCTAAGCGCTGCAACGCTGCCGGTAGCCCATGAGGGCGGCGGCGCTCGATAGAACCACACTCACGCGCGCGTGGCGGGATCACGAAAGCCTCGTGCGGCCAAGTGGCGTGCCACGGTCATTCCTCAGCTAGGAGAGGACTCTCGAGTGTTGGCGGTTGACTTCGAGCGAGTGTTTGAGCGAGTCCTTCTCGATTGAATCTTGAAAATTGAAATCTTGAAAAAAAATCTTGTAATTCTCTTGCTGTGCATTTTGTAAGGGTGTGCTTTTTTGGTTCATCATTGAGATAACATAGTTTGATGAACGAATTTTAGTTCACATACATTATTACGTCCTCTTTTCAATGAAAAAGTAATGGTATACAAATGCGCCTCATGAATTATTCTTAATGACCCTTGCTCGCAAAATATTACTTCTTTTTCTCGAATAGTACTTGAAATTTCTTCAATAGTTACGAATGTATCAACTTTCTCTTACCATGCTACGACTACAGCGTGTTTTTCTGTGGTCATATGTCTGTACACCCGTTAGTGTGAAACTAAATATGCATGATAATTTATAAGTTCCGATAATATCTTGGGATTAGTTTTCTAGTCAACGTCGAAGAAATCTAAGACATGTGTGTCCTCAGAATAAAATCTTAAGCAAGAATTTTAACTGGATATCGTTCTTTTTGGTTTTGAGATTTTTCAGGACCTAGGCGCATAATAAATTATATATTATCACCCAAGTTCGTCCCAACTACCTAAGCCAATGGAATGTGAAAATCACTATTTCCTTATGAAGAGGAATTTTCGTTTCCTTTTCCGGCGGTATTTTTCTGGAATTATTGCGACCAGAAATGCAAACAGCTTAGATTAAACTGGTAATGTCTCATATCCTCTCTTGGATTTGAACTCAGAACAGGGTACAAATTTGTTAAGTATTTCCAGAAATATCGTGGAATCCCTATGGTGAGTGCGGCGTGATGTTCTGTTTCTTTGCTTCTCTAATTCTTTCCGGAAACTGGCCCATAATTCTTGATTGTGACCATCGCTTCCGCGCCTTTTTACGCTTTTTTCCCCATTAACCCCCCCCCCCCCCTCCGAACTTCCGTATTACCTCCCCAAGGTTCCCTTCCGGTGAAGCATTCTTGACACTTATTTTCCTTAATGTTCCCCCGGCGTCGTTAAAAGATTGTTTTTCGTTAATTGCTTTTGATCCCCGCTTCCGAGTCTTCGTCTTCCTCCGCGAACCTCCCTTCTCTCTTTACGCGTCGCGGAGCGCCGCTGTGGGCACGAAGGGGGTAGTGGCCTGGGGTCTGCGAGGTGTATTTTTTTTATGATGGGATTTAGGTGTGGAGGGAGAGGTGTAAATGCTGGGGTCGGTGGGGGAAGGGGTTTTACGGTGAGACATTGTTACCTACGTTGTTTGTTGGTTAAATTTGGTGTTTGTCGTGGTTGGCTTTTAATTTCCGCCCACTTTCCCCGTCATGCGGATGATTTTTCTCTCCTAGCCTCCCCTCTCCACGTGGTTCTTCAATATCCGCGACTTTTTTCCCTCTCTCCCCCTCGTCATTTTTCTCTCTCATTCATTTTCCATGCGCCAACGCTCTTGCGTTACGCGCGCTCGCTTTTATTTGTTTAATGCGCCCTTTCTTATTAGCGTCGCAGCCGCTCCCGTTGTTTGCGGGCGTGGCCACGTTATAAAAGGCAATTCGCGCTGCCATCCGAGTGAGTCATTTAGCGCCCGCCCCGGGTTTTGTTTCTTCTGCCCTTTTTTCCCACTGAGCCCTCGGCATTTTTTCTTCATTTTTTTTTAAGTTCCGCCCAATTAACGGGCGTGGATGATCCGTTTGACACGCAGTGCCTCGTGGTTTTTGTCGTTCCCACTTCGCGCATCCGTGATAAATGGCATCTTTTTTGGCTCAAGGTTTCACCGACTCCACAACCCATGGTTCGGAATCCGAGTAGCCCCACCTATCGTCCACGTTGATCCTACTGTGCTGTCAGTGATCCGAGACTGAACAAAAGTGTTAAGGTTGCGAGTATGGATGCAATGAAATGGATTCAATCGGGTTCCTTAGTCAAATAGTAACGTGTTGAGGGAAGGTAGATTTGCATCGTGGACTTAAAATGATTTGAATCCATAACCACCGTGGTCGTTGTTAGTATCCATTATAATGTGGTGAACATCAAGAGAGGATCTGAGCAAGGATAAGGACAGTTGGAATAAAACTGCCCTCATAGACCTGAGCCTCGATAACTGATATTCATAAGATTTGCCTTTTGGTTAATTTTTAATTAGGTTTTGAGGTTAGTTTATCATAAAATGTTATCTGAATTGATAAATCATAAGGGAAAATTAATTTGTTGCAAATAAAAGAATGCCTCAACCATAAGAATTCTCTCCATATTAACTCCTGATTGGCAGTACAGAATTGATACAATTACACCGTGTCTGGTTCTTATTTTTTGCATTAGAGTTTATTAGAGGTTTCGATCCTTCCTCCTAGTGCCACTTGTTTCTCGCAGTTTACCTATACGATGCTCATCATCACCCATGTGGTAGCCGACTCTTTCACCCCAATAAGTCTAATCCTCGCTATAAATCTGGTTCCTTGCCTTGTAAAGCTGTAAGTGATTCTTCTCCATTTTTCCGTGTTCCAAAATTGCACTCCTCTGTGTTTCGTTTCGTAAGTTTCCTCTGCGACCATATCTTCCTGATCCCATATCCACATCAGATTTTGATCGATCTTCAAGGAGGATTGGTATTTTCAGAGCTTGACAGTCCCACATCAGCGTGGAGTTCCATCACTTTGATGTGTTAGTCGTTTTAATCATCGAGAAATTTTGAGTATTCGCATATATATAAAAGTAGGAGGTTAGAAGCTAGAGCAGGTGGAGAAATTTAGCTATCTGGGTAGTTTGTTGGAGGAAAAACGGTAAAGCAGTGTTGAGATGAGAAGGAGAATCGCATTGGGAAAAGAAGCATTTGCTCGTAGGCGTGAACAGGGTCGTTGAGTTGGGAAGTAAAGAAAAGACTTGAAAAGTTTAATATGAAGCGTTGCACTTTATGGGGCGGAAACGTGGGCATTGCGGAAAGAAGATGAAAATAGACTTAGGGCTTTTGAGATGTGGATGTGGAGAAGGTTGGTGAAGTAAAGTGGGTCGAAAGGAGGACGAACGACGAAGTGCTGGAATTGGTAGGAGAGGAAAGAAATTTGATAGATGAAATTAGGAGAAGGCAGAAGGAGTGGATAGAAAAGGTAATAGGTGTTTTGAAAGACGTGATTGAGGGGAGAACTTTGGGTAAGGTAGGGAAGAGGGAGGAGAAGAACGGGTAGCTTGGATAGAATAATGGGAGGCAGAGGGTATGAGGGGCTGAAGAGGGGCATCGTGTGAAGTTTAGGGGGTGGGAAGAATTAAATGTCCATATAGACCTACCTTCACCGGTAGAAAAGTAATAATAATACTAATATTAAGCGTAATACCGTCCTCAGCTTCCCTGTACGTATTTCAGCATGCTATCTTGTGCTTTATTATCCTCTCCTCCAGTAAGGTTCTATTGGGCAGAGGTGGTGAGCCCACTTTCCCCTAACTGCTCTCTTTTTTCCCATCGATGGTCGCATTTCTTCCCCCGTCATTCTCCCCGTTCCTAGAATTAAGTGCGCGGCGTCGCCGGACCCAGGCCCACGCTCTTGTGCGCCGCTGGGGGTAATATCCATTTCGCGTGTCCCGGACACACTTGACTTCCCGCTTATCCCATTCCTCCCTCTTCTCCCTCCTTCTCTACGTCCCTTTTTGGTCAGCCTCCTGACTCTCTCTCCTCGCCTGACCTTAGCATTTAGCTGCTGACCCCCTTCCCTGCCCGAGAGTGCGTCAGTGCCCTCAAAAATGTGAGCAAATTTATTTAACATACGTCGATTTAATACCCAAAGATGGCCTTTCTAATTTAAAATGTTTGAGATTCCTGAAAACTCGTTTTTTTCAGCTTATTGAGATTGGACGACTTATGCAATGAGAAGCTCGAGTAACAATACTTACCTATGCAGGCCAATATGTATGCATCGGTTCAATTGCTTGGCATAATACAATTTAACTCGCACTTAATATATGAGAATGTATTTTTCCTACCGATATGAGCTTTGGTTTTGCCCGACGATCAACGCTGTTTTAGGATTCTTCATTTTAATATCCCCCGTAAATAGTAACTTAAGTAAAATTTTGTGGGCATTAAGCTTCTATCTTGAGAATTGTTCCTGTAGTATCCTTGATTGCAGATTTGTGTATTTAATATAAGTTACAATTCAGTGATGAATTCTATGCGCTTCATCCTCCACCATGAAGTGCATTTTTCATCTTTATCATTCTTTTTCCGTATAATCCTTGCACCGAACCTATTTCTCGCAGTATTGCATTACCTTCTCTCTACACATGGTACGAGAAATCGTGGGAGAACTAAAATTCTCTTTTGCGTTAATTTCATAAGTTTTTCTGACTTTTTCCTTTACATGCAAGCACTCAACCGCCGTGATAAGGCCTGCCTTCCGCGTCCCTTATGACAAATGTCCCCTGGAATCCGGAATTCCCCATCCTTCTTTTCAAGTAGTTTTCCCGTCCTCTTTTCGCTTTTTTCTTCGTTTGAGGTAATTTCAAAAAGTTTCAAACTACAAAAACAGTTCAATCGGAAACCTAAAGCTTGATTTGGCTCAAATATTCAGTTAATGATCCTACCATAGCACTTAAATCTCCATGCATTGTGTCTACATTGTTATACATATATTACAGCGTTGAGTTGCAACTCCTTGCGTTAATCGATTTACGTGTAAAAACAATGCATTCTCCAAAGAGCATGAGTTCCTATCATGAGACCAAATATTTCATGTGGTTTAAAAAGATTGCGGTGTGGCTTGGAGGATAGGGAAAACATATAACTGGCTCTTCTGATTTATAACCTATTTTTATGCTCTTTGTTTTGAATGGATATTCTGCGCCCTTGAAATTGGGAAGGAAGAGGATAAGATTAGCCTTTTCCGTTAAATTATTTCGAAACTAGTCGATCTTATGGGTCAAATAAACGTGGGTGCAATGTTAAGGAATTTAGACTATTTTATATTTAATAAGAAGTTACCTTTCAGTAGCACATGTTCAGTTGAATACCTATATTTCTCCTCTTCTTATCCGTTCGATACCTTGAGTTCTCCTCCGCGAAAGAGGCTGCTCGGGATCGGGTAGTAAAGTTATTGTGCGGAGGCATATGCTTGCCGCGGGAAGGGAAGGAAGACTGAGAATAAGGGGCTATTTTATATTCAAGATCACGAGATACTGAGCCAGAGTGCCGTTAGATCATGTCTCCGATTTGCAAGTGTCGCGCGAGACGTGCTCGAAATTAACATTTACGTAGTTAATGACGGGGTGAACTTAGAATCGATGAGACGTGCTAAAGCTGAGGAGTAATATTTTTCCTTTTCTTGTCTGCCCGTGGTTTTAAGTTGAAGGGGTGTGAAAACAATGGTTGGCAATACTTGTGACTCCAGCTACCTTATATGTCTGGGAACGTTTGACAGACTGTTCGATTCTCATACAGCACGTAAAATGTAACCACATCTTCTGGACTGCCCATTGTTGGATGTCACCAACGCTACGTGCTTCTCAGTGAAGGAACAACACCATTTCGACTAAGGTTCAGGGAATATACAAGGAATAATTTCGACTTCTTGTCGGTTGACGCGGATCACTCAATGTTAGCCCATAACTGCAAGGATGAAAATTGAAAGTCAGTTGGATTTCAAGTTTTTGGCTTTCCCTCTTTAAATTTTATATGAAAGTAAGTTGAATACTCGAGAAACTTCATGATTGTATTGGGGTGGTTTTGCTCAATTTCGGTCTATTCAGAATAGACTGTCTGTATTTTCATTTTTTGAGCGTTGATGCTATGTTAACGTAGTCTTTTCTTCCTCTCTTGGAATTCGAGGTCAATTTGCGGGATGTTTTCATTTTGAATCCATTTTAAAGAGTCTTCATGAATATAGAAGCACTGAATACTAATGAGATCACAAATCAAATCATCCATCGTTTAAGCTGCTAAATTTTTCTGCAATGGTAGGGATTCTGGAAATTGAAGCAAAACCGTTTCTGTCATTCCACTCACCCTCGGTGCTGTCAAGCCTGCTTTCGCTGATTCTTTTGTCTCTTCTCGTGAAAATCAAACGGACGTTTCCATCTCGGAACAGCTCAGTGATTCCGAGTTTCGCGGTTGAAAAAAAACTGAAATAAAATCCTTTTTTTCTCTCTTTCTCCTGGGCATCATTGACGCAGCACACGCTGTTGGGAGTCAAGAGCGAGGGCAACAGTTGTATTTTTTTTCCTCCTTCCCCGGGAGAGAAGCCTTTGAAATACGCACTGGGATTCGTCGACCACGTCTCCCTTTTCCTTTGAGCAAGCGCCGCGTCATTGGATACTCTGGATAAATGCGGGAATATTTTATTGGAATGGTCGGCGGCGTTGGTTTCGCCTCGGCGGTGTAAGTCGGATTCGCCTGGCGATACGGTGGGTTGGCGGCGGTGGTCGGGCTTGGGGGATTGGTGGGAGACAGTATAGATGTCTCACTCGGAGCCAAAGAGAGACACCCCTTCCCCCTTTTCCCCGTAAGCCTTCCAACACCCTTCCCCCGTCGGTGTTATCCTAAGTGCGCGGCGGACACGCTATATCGGGGGCGAGAAAGGGGAGGAGGGGCACACGGGAGAACTTCCGACACGCGATCTCCAAGTCTCGCCGGCATACGCGGTGGAGGTGGACGGATATCCAGCCAGCACCGTCTCGTCGTCGCTAGGGTTGGACGTGTTGGCTTAGATATGCCGATGCCGGCCGGGGTCTGGGCGATTTAATGCCGAGGCGTGGGGAAGGATTACGCGGTTTTCCGTGCATTGCTTCAGTGACCGTCGAAGGGTCCCTGTGCATCTCTATTTCTGACGTTTCTTTCGAGAATGGCATCTGTTTATTTGCTGACGACAGGCCAGCCAACAGAAATAAATTAACTTCATTCTATGTCGCCGAAGTACTTTTGCAGTCTTTATGCCGAATATCTGATGTCTAATGTATTTTAATGTGCACAATGCTTTAAATACTGACGAATATCTTCGTAAGTAGCCTCTGTCAATCGTTGCTTGATCTTCAGGGTTTCATGGAAGTAGTATCAACATTTTTTTGGATATATCTCCCGATCACCCGGTTGTCCTGGCAAACAAAATCAGAGCTGTGGGCATTATGTTTTTTCGAAAGATCCGCTTTAGCCCCGAGCTCATATTTGCGTGGCGTACTTCGTTCCCGTGGCCTTTTTTTGCCATATTTCCGCGTCAAAATTTTAAAGAATCGGTTTATTTATAATAAAAAAATTTTAAATGCGACGGTATTAATGAAAGTTTCTGCATCTTGTTCGTTATTTGAGTGGTTTGGGCGTATTTTATGATTATTTTAAGGCAGAAGCCCCCTTGGACGCCTAATCAGTCAACCATGTCCCCGCCCCTCCTTATTCTCCGTAGTATAATATTAGTGTTTTCATTCTGTGTTACTTTAGTTGCAAAATTCCGACCAATTTCTGTCATATAACTCAATAGAGTAAACCTATCCGTTATATTATTGAAAAAAAATCCCTGAGTAATTTTCGAGATTAATCGTATGGTGATAAGATTCCGTAGTTATTTAGTGTACCGTTCGCGGGTATTGACTTGATTGACATAAAATGTTGTAATATTTTAATTGAAGGGATACGAGCATTCCCTGCGTGATGGAACATTTTTGACGCAATTAGCACTTTCTGACAACACCGGTTCCCATTATTTCCGCCACACGATGCCTCCTCCCGAGGGACGAATCTCCGGTGACTGCGGTTCTGCGTAGTCCACCGGCGACTCACCCTTGCCCTGCCAACCCTCTCGACACCTCCATCCTCCCGACACCTCCCACCCTCTCCCTCGCCTCGCTATATAGGTGCGCACCTAATCGCCCCACGTCCTCTCACCCACACACGGGCGAGAGGGGACAAACCGCGCCGACTCCCTCCTCTCTCGCATGGAGGGCGTCCGACAGTGTAATTAAATGACCGTGATGCGGGTAATTGCCGAGATGAAGATTGTTATTGCCGGGGCGAGGACACGCAAAGTCCTGTAATCCCCCTCCCCTTCGCTCCTCCTCCTTCTCTCGCCCTTACTCCGGCCTCCACACAAATGCCGCCATCAAGATGCGGGCCCTGGCTGCCGAGGGGGTGCGTGGGCGTGGATGGGGAGTGGGGGGCAGGGGGGTTCCGTGGAACCAGGTGACGAGGGAGGAAATATTACGATGGCCGGGGCATTATCAGATGGGCCGAACCAGTCCTCACGGCAGCGGTGGCGGAGGCGGCTCGCCTTGCGCTCTCCCGTCGAGGCGTCAAGAGGAGAGCTCCGGTTGGCGGTCTGGGGATACTACGCCCGGCCCCTTGGGGCCGCTGTCGTCCCCGTGGCAATCGGCGTACTCAAGGGAGTGTGGAAGGGTGATTATCGCCCCTTAGGATTCCCGATCACGGGAAAAAATAACCGACTCGTTTTCTCCGTTAATGTGGCGTTGTTATCATAATTCTGCAGGTCAGAGGCAGTTTTTGGAGGATTTAATGCCGTTCAGTTGTTTTACTTTTTTCTTCTCAGCATAACTCCCATTTAACTTGATTAAATTGGCCTGCATTCCCCTTTCTTCTCCCTTCTGGCCCTTCTTTCTTCATACTTGATATACAAATTATAATTTGGTATTCAACATGCGTTTGCATCGAGCATATCGCGTATTAATTGAATGTCGTAACTCATCAATTGGGAAGTCCTGTCATTGAGAGTACAGTATAATAGTTATAATTTGATGGATTTATAGGATGAAGTTACTTGACTGTCGGCTTTGAAACTCGGATTCGGGCGTGAAGAAGGATGAGGAAAGTGAGAAGGACTTAATGGAAGACAATAGGGGATGTGCTGGGAAATACTGTCAGGGAAGAAGTTGAATGAAGAAAAAAGGAGACAGAGTGAGTGAATGAAACGGATAATAGGGCTAGGGTGTTTCGAAGGATGTGATAGAAGGATTAATGTTAGGTAAGCCAAGTGGAGGCAGGAGAAGAACCGGCAGTTTGGATTGAATGATGGAGAGGTAGAACGTTTGTGAGAATAACATAACGTGGAAGATGGGTTGGGTGTGAAATATTTTATTGTCATGAAGTCAACAATCCTAGGATTGGTTCGACGCATCCCTCCTCTCGATTCTCCTATCAGCTAAGCTCTTCATAATTCTCCCTTTTACATCTTTCACTGCATACGAGGCTTTCCTTTGTGATCCTTTCTGTAAAATACCGCCCCTGAAAATTCTTTCTGTAATACACATCCCCTTGGATGACAACTGAATCCGAGCATGCCCATGGACCGCCTTCCGTGGCTGGGATGAGGTCGGATGCAAGAAAGCATTGTCGATGGTGAGATAAAAAGGAGGATGGCTTGGTCTCTTAGACATTGTTCTTGGGCCGAAACCACGAAGACCTGCGCTTGGGCACCGAGGAAAATCCGACCAGCGTAGCGGGGGCATGGTAATATCGTGATGTATGGTTGGTTGCGGCAGAATGGGTCCCGAGAGATGGCTTGGATTGCCTCACGTCTTAGCGTGCGGTGCTTCGTTTTGATTTTTGTTTCAATAAACGGGTAAATATACCCTTGGCTTCTGTTATTTTGTCCCACGGTCCCGAGATATAAGGACATATCCGGTTGCGATTCTATCTGGTGAGGTCATGGCGTGCGGAATTATGGTGGCGAAAACCTTATAATGGAAATGTTAAAACAGTGGAAATTTGAACTCTCAATCGCGCCTGTAGTCTGTTTTGCTTTAAGCTGGCTCAGGCTCAAATTTGGGCAATTGGTTCCTTCAATTGTTACTCAACCTACTCAATTTACCTGAGCTTATCAGAATAAATTCTGTTTTCATAGCCTGAAGTTGACAAGCATATGTCAAAAGGTAATAAATAAATATGTTTATTCCGTGCAAGCCGTATACAGAAAAAAATAATGAAATTCTG
This sequence comes from Platycnemis pennipes, assembly GCA_933228895.1. Classification (NCBI taxonomy): domain Eukaryota; kingdom Metazoa; phylum Arthropoda; class Insecta; order Odonata; family Platycnemididae; genus Platycnemis; species Platycnemis pennipes. The sequence goes on from OW121854.1 coordinate 61,657,987, forward strand.
TTATCAATATATGATGCCAAGGTTATCATTTTAAAAGCGTAGTGTTATGGGTTAAAAACATCAGATAACAAGTTTGATGGTTTCTGGTGTAACTATGAAATTTGTTGGTATTCATTATGAATGATAGGATAAATTTTGTAATTCTAGAATAATTTTTTTTTTCACCCTGGACCATGGTTTCGACGGTTAACATCATCTTTAGGAGGTTAACGTCATCCTGCAGATGTCGTTAACCGTCTAAACCATGGTCATAGTGTGAAATAAAATCATCTTGAAATTAAAAAGTTTATCCTATCATTCATAATGAATATCAGATAACAGATTTTCATCTATAAATATAAGTAATCGTCAGTAAATCGCTGACATCTAGGAAAGGTAAAATAGCTTTTTTACTTAAAGTGTATGCATAAATTACCATTTTGCAGTTCGTAACGAAGCCTTTCAAAGTGCTCAGAAGTTGAGTATTTTATTTGTATGAAGGGATTAAGGAATACTCAAGGCAGGAAGTTGGACATTAGCGTTATGGATTGATCTTCAGAAGATTGCTATGTGTTCAGTTGTCATAATAGTGGCTTGTTCCTGCTGATTATCTCTCTTTTAAGAAATATTCAAAATTTACCAAAATCGCCGGTATAATAAACGCTCGAACAATTTTAATTTCTCGGAATTCTCACGTTATTTCGCTTGGGAAGTGACGCTTAATGAAGACAACCCCGACTGGATAGAGATAAACCCTTCATCGGATCCCAAGCTATGCTCGGGCTTTTGGCACGCGTAGTTTCTTTTGTGCTCGACGAACCATTCAAGTTGCGCGTGAATGTGCTCGTATAACGGGAATTGATATGATATTCCTGCATTGCTACTTTTGAGTGTAAAATTCTCGTCCAATATCGCAATCTATTTCGAATTTCTGTAAAAGTTGCTGTGCAGATGTAAAAAAAATGCCCAAATGGAGTATCAAGATGGTGAAAGTGACAAGCAACCCTTTTTCTCTTAATCATGTTTTCGCATTTTTGGCAATATGCGAGCACTAAAAGAATGAAACCCTTAATATGTCCAGTCTGGTTAACGCACGAAGTTGAAAAGACTGGCAAATGTCAAGGCGAAGTTAATGAACAACGTGCCAACCGGGCATTTGTAAAGGCTTTAATGTCGTTATCAGAAGTGGTAGGATGGTATGATTTGTCTTCGTATGAAATTGGAGTTCCCTTTATCGCTGTGCCTGTGAAGGAGATTTAGTGCAATCGTAAATCATCGTACTTATCTCTCGTGACGTTACGTGAGTTTCCATCATTGACTGATTCGAATTATGTTTAAGGAGCCGCTAGGATTAGTCCCTATCTTTTTTTCTTTTATGCTGAAATTGGTCTTTCCTTTTGACGCATCATGTGGTGTAACTTCTCGGTGAGAGAATAAAGCAAAATGACGTAGAATATGAATTTAGTTGTGTGTAGACTGCCATATTAGGCTCATGAAACCCATCCTCCCTTCACATTGACAATCAATTGGAGGTGAATTGCTTCATGTGAGTATTACATCTGTAGTCTAGCGCTAAATATTTTATGCATCCTCCCTTCACATTGACAATCAAGTGGAGGTGCATTGCTTCATGTGAGTATTACATTTGTAGTCTAGTGCTAAATATTTTATGCATGCGCATCCACTCGGTAGTGAATCGGGTCGCTGTTGAAGGTTAAGTCGACTCATTTAAGAATGTAGTTGTGAGATGGACGGAATAGGAAATGGATGAAGTCGCATCGATAATGGGATCTCGATTGTTCCTTTGTCTTTCTCCGCTCTCGCTTTCGGTTATTCGCCTTAATTTCTGGAAGTCTTCACCCCCCGAGGGGAAGTTGGGGGAAGGAGGCCCTACCGTGGGAATAATAAAATTTCCGAGCGTCTTAAACGGGTGGTTGGGATCGCTTTAAGTTTTCGCGCGTAAGAATATAACAAGCTCTGGGGGGAATGGAGGAGCGATTACGAGCTCCGTGACCGGAAACCTTTCGGATCCGTGTCTGGCTTGGCTCACCCCCTCCTTTGTCGTTTCCGCGTCGTTGAAGAACCTCCTCTAACGCACTCCTCTGTCGCCTGTTCATTTTACCTCGCCCCTGAGAAGCGCCTTGTTTTTTTTGCCCTAAGCCTGAGGACTGCGAATCCTTGGTTTCTACTAGTTTGACGATATACTTCCAGGTTGATTATTTTTTCGTCAAAGACACCACCTTTGCATTCATGTCTGCCTCGATGGCGTTTCGGCGTTTAATGAAAATAAGACGGGGCATTAAAACTTCGCGAACGTTTTAAGGGGCCGGTCGTCGTGGATCTTAGCAGTGGTGGCAGCATAAATCAACTCCTCTGTTCACGGGCGAAATGGCAAAGCGACTTCATAATTTTTTCATGATCTATTTAATTTTTCATAAAAATATGAGTTATTTCATGGTTTCCATTGCAGTTTCATTTTATTATTTACCACTGCAGATGGCGGGAGACCTTAATCATGGAAATCTCTCAGTATTTTACTGAGGAGTTTGTATGAGATTATTTTTGGGTGAAAGTTTTTGCGTGTGCAAGTATCTCTGTGTGATCTGATGAAGTCTGACTCCAAAGTAAATCCTCGTTCGCTACTTTCCAATTAAATCTTGCGGTTCCCAACGTTACTGGGAAGGGAGTGAGGAACTGCACACCCGTCGTGCAGTTATGAGTTATGGTCGTCTAATGTTGTTGTGAGAACGAGGGCGTATTTTTTTTCAGCGGGAATTAGATCTATTTTTCTTTCTGGTTGAAACTTAATGAGCATCTTATTCATTTGGTGATTCATGCCAATCACCTATATATCAGTATATTTGTGCGTTTATTTCTGATAAATAGTTCCAAATTAGGTATCTTCGAATCGGTACCAAAATATAAATTAAGAAAGGATTTTGGCTAGCTTTGATCAAGAAAGGATTTTGCCTTTATTTGGTCGAATTTATCTGGAAGATAATATAAGTATTTTAATTGTGGCTCAACTAGTAGAATAATAACGAGAATTTTCGTCACGTCTAGAATTAACTTCATTTGTTGATTAGAATTACTAGAAATTGAATGTTCTATAACTCTCAAGTCTGATTTGGCTATTGCAATGCAATAAGGCGTTGCATTCATAGAAAAAGCTGTCGTTAACTTTGTTTTTCACGCTTCAATCGTTTTCCCGTAAATTTTAGTGCGCCTTTCTCCGTATCATTGCTTCCAAACGAGCCAAACAACGTTAGATGGCTCAAATCGATTGGCCTCTGCGGGGGTGATCGACTCGCTAGAGATTGTTCATTGGCTCACCTTGTCGGTCTTAAGATTAACTAAGTGCTGTTCGTGTTCCCGAAAAATCGTGACTTCTGTTTTAGCTGAAACCTTGAGTGATTGGCGACACTTAAGATTGCACGGATATGTAGAGGCTGTTGACTTCCCACGTGTCTCATATTTTCCATGCCAAGTTGTCACGCTCTCCTTCTCGTGACAGTTTCAATCCTTTTTCTCTTGAGTCACGGGAGGAATTCTTATTTATAGGATAAGAGTTCGTCACGCTTTTGGTCTCGTAATCGACTGTTTGCACATAAGTGTGGATGCCAAGTATTTTTTCATCGAGTCACTAGTGATCTCCAATGCCCGGGTTGGCAACAAGGAAGTCATTTTCGTAGCTCTTTCAGCAAACCAGTGGTGACTTCCCTATCTTCTTTGAGAGGTAAATGTCTCATTCCACGGATCCTGTTACTTGGAAACCTTAATCTGCATTGGTGCATTCATTCTTTATCTCCTGTGTCGACCTGTGTGCATCTTCTGTCTGTTTCTCATATTTGATATGATTTCCCTTGCACGTTCCTCGCAGTCTTACCTTTCATATTCCTGCATAGTTTTTCTCATTTAACTGTGCTGCGATGCCAAGATAAGATTCATGCTAGATGTTCGAAACGAATGTGCTATTTTCTTGTTTTAAAGTGCTGTCCAATAAAGCTCTAGTCCTAGGTGGAGGAGATTTGCGATTTTTATTGCCTTCACCTGTGTTTCTAGCTGGACTCTCGTACACCGTGGACGACGGTAATGATGATGATGAATAAATTTTGCTATTCTTCCCCCAGGAATTTCACATCTGAGAAAGCGGGACACTCGTTACCGCCGGGGAGGGACCTCAGTTATATTACAGTTGCCACCATTCCATTAACTCGCAGTCATGAACCTTACTCATTCTCCGTTTATACTGTTCCCTTTGGGGGTCCTCGGTGGGCGGCATATCCAACCGGCACCTCTCGCGCGCCATTAAAAGCGACTCGGATCCTACTGCCTCTCTCCGGGGCTTGCCAATCCCAGCTTCTGACCTCTTTTCAGGCTGCCTACCGCCGCCCCGGTGTCAATTCTTCTCTCAGGCGTGGTGGATAGGGTCTGCGCCTTTTGCGTCGCATCTGTGGGAAGGCTCGCCTCTTCATGCGCCTAGTTAAAGGCGTAAGGAGTGTGGGCTGTTGGGACGACAAATACGCGATTGTTTTTTTATCGGCGAAACCATTACCCCGAGGGGATATCTTCGAGGCTCCGTCATCTGGGAGTTTCTAAGTGTCATTCTTGGCGTTCTTTTCAGGAGTGCAGTCAATATTGAGATCGTTTTTAATAAGTGCCGAAACAATGTACTGCGAAGTTACTAAAACTACTCATTAGTAGACAAATGGACGGTGTGGTCATTATTTTACCCTGAAGCGATAGTTCGGATGATTTTTGTTTACATTTATTCGCCAAATTCGCCAAATCAAAATTGTGACACTAGTCATTAGCAGTATAATTGTGTGCATGTCTTTACCCTTGGCTGTATTCCATTGCGGTGGTTTGCAAGGTATCAGATATCCTTCCTGAATACTGTTACATTCGTAGAACACATACACTTTAGGCGTAATGATATTGAAGGCTCTTGTGACTTTCCTTCATCTGCAATTTTTGAAATACTGGCTCAGTTTTTCGTTGATTGTCACCTCAAATGTATTCCTATGTATTCCATTCTCTTCCTTGCATTTAGATTGCTGCATTATTACCTCCTAGTATTATTCCGCCCACTGCTTTTACGGCGTACCACTCCGCAAGAATGGTGTTTGACGAGGCATTTCTTACTTGTCGGAAAGATCCGCTTCAATGATATGCGTTGGAAAGGTAGCGTGATGGTTTTGTGGTATTGCGCTCGTGTGAGACGTCTCCAATTATGCGAGAGGTATCTTGTGTTTTCGAGGATAAACCGTCTCAGCCGGCTACGCCATGAGCATCGGTGTCAGATAATCAAGGAGGTATGATTGCATTCGGAAGAGAAAAAATATTTCCCCGGAAAGTAATATTTTTTTTCGCGTTGAGAAACCATTATGCATTTTCGCATAGTCTTTCCAATTGTATAAGTTTTTCCAGCTGTCTCGGTTATTCCTACAAAACGGTTAACTTTGTGTCCAATCCCTGTTAGTATTGTAGTTCGGGGTTTTTGGTATGCAACCTTATAAAACGACAGCAGTTTTATGATTCGTGTGTTAAATGAAATCTATTTTCAGTTATAATGCTAGATATTGAATTAATAAGTAATTTTTATTGAGATATTGGTAGCTGTTTTGAACATTTTTCTAGGATATTTTGGAAACAAATCTTTAATGTGACAAACGCATGGCTCTATTATTTATCTTCATGCCGAGGTCTGGTCAATGGTATCGCCTCTCTTCAATTTGGAAACTTCTTTCATTTTTAATTGACTTACACAACTGTTCCTGATGTTAAGATTGGTTACCTACAGCCCTCAAGTATTTCCAACTTATTGCTCTCGTAGTTACTCAATGCAGGATACTTCTTGAATGGAATTGTGTAATTTTCCCTTGGTCCTCCTCGACTGATATTTCCCACTGTTTTTTTTCTTGTTTCTTAAGATATTAGTGAAGCTTCATCAAAAGTTCTATCCTTAGACTCCCCTTTAATATATTTATAGGTGATGGCTGATGTTCATAAGCTTGAAACATGTTTTGGTTGCAATATTTTTACTCTTTATTGAACCATGTTATGGTCGGACTAAATAGACGTCTGCATGGCATACAATAGGATTTGCATTTTCTCAAAATCCACCAACGCCGCTTCTTGTTCCAAAAGAATCAAATTCCAACGCCTAAGCACTATCCTATTGATACCAGTGCTTCAACTAAGTTGTCTTTACGTCCCTTTCTTATGCGCCGCATTCCCCTCTTCGTAAATGCCCGCGTACAAAACTAGCACTACTCCGTGTGTCGCACTCTCTGCTAAGCTCACCTTCTCCATCCTGTATTTGCACTACCGGAATAAAAATCCAATTCAGGTCTTCATCCTCTCCCGGTCGAGCTTGGGATCCATTCGCGGACACGCCACACGATTACTTGCTATTTTAAAATGGATTCCCGCGCGGCCTCCACCCATCCCATCCGCCTCAAAGCAGACATCCCCGTCCTTCCTCTGGCGAGAGAAAAAGAGAATAAAAACCGACCGGGTGGACGACATTTTCCGCTCATCTGTTTGCGAGATCATTTCTAAAACATTGCTTGCCAAGGTGCCACGGTATAAAAAAATCAGAATATCACGTGCCGTAATTCATAATTCATATTCCAATAAGATAAACATCTCCCCTCCAACCTCCTTTTAAAGAGTTTCTCCTCCCTCCATCCCCCCTCACTTCTACCCCTTCTTTCTTGAGCCTCATGACTGCGTCTATCAACTCTTTCCATTCTCGTCCCCCTCTCCGCCTTCCCTCGGCCTTTCTTCCTCTCGTTTATGACCTCACCTTGCTCGTGTTTTGATGCCCTTGCTACCGTGAGCGGAGCTCCTGACAAGTCGCTGAATTCATTACGTGCTCTCTCTCCCCCGGGAAAGAATGTCCGGCCAACGTACTGGCGGCAGAATGGTGGCCACGGGCATCGCCCCGCTCTGCTTGGAAAAGTCTCCCGCGGCAAGAGATGCGGAATGGCGCGGCTGTACTAGGGATGCGGGGAATGGATTCAAAAGCCGTGTTTAGTAATCGCTCATTTAACCCTCACCTTGAGCCACCGCGTTGTCTTCTTTCGTTCCGATCTAGTATGATGGGCAGTTTAACCCTTGATTTGGCCGTCTACTTCACCAGAATGTTTGGAAGCAAACATTGTTAGCTATTGGATTATTTTGAAGTATTTCTTTTTGAGACACCACAGCTGCTGAGGTTATCATATTTATCATCTCTTTCATCTTTTCATTCCAAAATTAGTGATGATTTTGCATTCGCCTTTGAAGCAGGTGTTCGTCTGGCGTCTTGTTGACGTACTTTTCGCCGATATAGTTTACCCATAGGCTTCAGGCCTCTAGATGTTGCTCGCTTGAATATTGGCGTCGTCTTGAGGAACCCTCCAACATATAGGTATTTTCAGTTTCCTTTTCAGCACAGATCCGGGTACGTCGATTCTTGGCTTTCTCCAACCATCTGCTTTCTATGCTGTTTTGTTTTCCCCCTTGGCTGCTGGGTGACTCTGTGGGATAAAAAATTCAATGGATCCATTTTCCCATTCAAGGTATCATTTGCTCGTTTCTATAAATAGGTAATGCGCATCTTTCTGCACAACATACCGATAGGGAATGAATGGCCAGTTGCGTTGCTAATAGCATAGTAATTTTGAAATAAGATGACATATGCAGTAGAATAGCTTTTATGCAGAATTATAACTTACCGTATGTAATGACTTACACATTGCAGTGGGATTTTATTTCATCCTATATCCTCATGACCATGGACTCATTTCCTCAGTCCTGCATTTGGCAGATGATATTTCTCATGAAGGAACTCCTTGAATCTTAGGTGCCATAAAATATGGCCAGAACACTTTTAATGGCAATGAATCCGGCCTATGCGCGACGTGGTTGAGTATATGAACCAACTTGTTAAATGTTTTACCGTAAAATATGGGAGATTCCCCTGGACCCACTTCAGAGAATAGCTTCCTGGTCCTGGACTTGGTTGACCGCAGTATACATGGAAGATTATTAAAAATTAGTGTCGTAAATAATCTCTGATATGTGGGTATCACGAGTGAAGCATTTGTCTAAATATAGGCTCTGGTAAAGCGAAAAATCTGAAATACATTTTTTTACTCGAGAGTTGAGTATATGCCTGAACCCACCGATAGCTTTTTGATTCTAAACTCAGTAGATTTTTAATATAGGTGAGCACCTTGTTCGAGTTAAATATATATAAGTATCGGAAAATCAAGAATTGGATTTGGAAATTATTGTAATTAGTAAGCAGAATGTCTTATGGCCAAAAAATCTTCGTAATGAGCAACATTTTCATACTTTTTCATGATCTTAAGTATTTAGCAATCTTCGGTTCACAATATCCATGTTTTTATCCCATAAGAAAGAGTGACATCTTATTCTCACAATGAAGCGCCGTATTATCATATTTTAGTAGCATTATAGAATCTTTAGGCACTTGAAATATGTTTCATTTATTTAATATAACGCCAGGATATTTGTAATTGTTCAATTGTTTTAACTCAATTGAGTTAAATGAGAATGTTTCGCTTGATGAGGTTTCCGAACGCAAGGGCCGAATACGTGTAGGTACATACATATTTCCGGAATCATGTGTCATATCCCTTCCGGCAAGACATGCCTCTAGCATCATAGTTGACCTCCGAGCATAGCTATTTGAGGTAATTGAGAATGTGATTGATAAAAGCGCTGAGGTTTACTTTTTATTTGTGACTGGTGATTAAATTAGCAGCAAATAACCGCAGGCGCGTATTATTGTAACCCATATAAATAAGCAGTGGTGCAAAAAAGTTTATTAAATAATGCTCTTATCGATGATATTTTATAATATTTGGATACCTAAGATATAAATTTCGATTAAGATTTGCTCTACTACACAGAGCAAAGAAAACCGCTTCTGATAATAATGATAACACTATTTTTTTGGATATAGGTATATTCCTCTAAATTGTAAAAAAAACGCATAAAATATTGTTGTTTACATTGTCTTTCAATTTTGATTCGGTTGGCTGATGGGTTTATTAGAAAAAAAAATTAAAGGCGCCATAATTAATCTACATTTACGCGATACCCCGTAAGCCACCACGAGGGTGTTTGGCTCTTCTTGTGCACGTAAAAAAACCGTAACTTTTTGCATTCCAACTGTAATTAAAGTACTAAAATATTACCTACTATCTTAAAATACACATTGATTAATGTAGAATATTACGAGAAAAATTGAGGTATAAGATGATTTTCTGCAGGCCTGTTGGTTACTTCATATACATCCTTCAAACTCGTGTGCACATAATGTTTTGGTTGCATTACTATTGTAGGTACGTAGGTGTGTTGCTGTCATCATGCGAGCACAAATCTTGTTTCTTCAATGAAATCAAATCAAATTTCGTGAACGTGAAGTATCACGGTATTTCTAGAATTCAGTACCTAAAATGCAACTTCTCTTCTAATCCCGAGTATTCATTTTCTTAAGTACTAAACTGTCCATGTTTCTAAATATGTACGCGATCACACGCATCGTATAGATGGGACTATGGGCAATATACATTTTCAGTATGTGGCGTGTCACGAACTCTCGGAGAGCGGGTGGCTGAGCGTTCGCCGAGGGCATTTGCGTGATGCTCTTGATGGCGTGTGGCTTCGCTCGTTCTCGTCCGTGATATCACCGCTGCTCCTGAGCATTCTCCCGACCCACAAGCCTTCCGATCCGTTCATCCTCAGCCGTCCGCCTGCACGCTGACGGGCGCCGCCGCGACTTGTTCACTTCCTTCACGCGGGAGTCGGAAATTGTTTTTCGCCGGAAACAACTGACTCCCCTCACCAGCTCTCCTGGGAAGCACTTCGGCGGCGGCGCGTGCGTTCCGTCGCGTCCCACGCCTTGACGCGGTCGCCCATCGACAATCTCGACCTCGTCACCCAGCTTCCCCAAAGCTTTCCCCCACCTAATCTTTTTCTTTATGCTCAAATCTTCCTCTATGCCTGCCCGACGTCGCCCTCGCATCTCCCCGGGACGTCTATATAATCCGCTTTGAGCTCTTTCCCCGGGTTCAGGCAAGGAGAAAGTAAAGTTCCCGCTTGGGTCTCCCTTGTCCACCCACGTGCGAGGACTCTTTCGTCTATCCAGAGCCGATGATCCTCCTCTTTGCCACCGGGGTTCCCGGCCATCCCTCCTGCCGCTCCACCCACCCGTTTTCCTCGTTTCCCCGCCCTCCAGAGCGCATTCCTCGCCCTCTCCCCCCTCCCACGCTTGCCATGATACCTCGTTATTATTCCTCTTCTCACTCGCTCTCTTCTTATGGAACTGGATGAGAAGAGCGATGCCGACGTCTCTTCCTCCAGGAGTTCCACCTTCGCATTGTTTCTGATATTTTCATTGTCCGCGGTATGTGATCTGTCGAGGCCTTGGAACTCGATGCGCCTCGGCTATCCAGTCATATCCTATGTAATTTATGGGTTGAGAGCTTTGCCAATGGGGGTGAATTCGCCGTGTAAAGTCATTGGTTCTTCCGAGTCATGATTCTGAAGTGAACCGTTTCCGATTTCCTCTTCGAGTTTGTTTGGAAGTCAGAAATATCGTTTCTCTGCCGCAGATCTTGATGCCGCAATAACATCAGGTGTTGACACCTATTTTCATCTACATAATACCCTGCAAGCCACCACAAGGGTGTGTGGCAGGGGGTGATTGCTCACCAAACATGCACTACATATCATGCATAAAAAAGGAATAGCATTAATATAGTAGCCAGAACTACACTATTTAAAAAGATAGAAATTGCAAAGAAAACATGCAAAAACACTCCGTTAGTAGGGTTAGCTCTAAGTACTCATACCAACATGCAGCTACCAATGCTATTCATTGCTACTCTCCGATAGGACATATTTACCGTTATTCGTATCTCTTATTGTGCGAGGGAAAAAGGACATTTTGAATCGGTCAGTTCGGCAATCAATTTCTCTAACTTTATGATTATGGTCCAGTCTGCCATAGTAAGTTGGGGTTCGTAAAATATTTTTAACATCATCACTGAAAATATTGCCTTGGAATTTGTGGAAGAGATTAAGTCTAAATTTCAACCTGCGATCTGACAATGATTCCCATTTCAATTCATTTAATAGACTGGTTACGCTAATATAATTATCGTATCGCCCCTTTACAAATCTTGCCGATCTTCGGAAAAATCCCGTTAATGAATAGATTTTTGTACTTTAAATCTGGTACGTGGGAAGCAATTATTCGTTCTCCTAGTCTATAGGAATATATTATGTACCTTTATGCTAAGTTCGAATTCCAAAGTAGATGATCTTTGGTTATCACAGTCCCTGCTTTCCATATTTTGATACATCTCAATTGTTTTTGTGTAATCAGTTGCTCAATGGTGATATTGGGAAACTTACGAAGAATTAGGCTCGCATTTTACATGTTCCTGGATCGGAATTTCCTTTGTCTACAGTGTTAACCTATTTTCACTGGAGGATTTTTAAGGCTGAGTTTTGTTACACATATTAGTGACCCAAATGAGTTAACCGTACACATGCGTCCGCTCGTGTGTTTCGTTTTGCAGCTCCCCAACTCGCTCGAATAATCTTTTTCTTATCCGCGTTATTTCCTTCGCACGCGCTTTTGTGAGTCGAAAAGGTAAAACATGAAGACTTTCTTGGTGCTGCAATGGAGTTGATGTAGAAAATTAGAAGTGGGCAAAAGTTGTTAGCTGGAACTGGACTCACAGGGGCCTTGGCCGAAGGAAGAATACTTGGTCGGCACCGAAGTGGGCGGAAAATGATTAGCACGGTAGAATGGATGAGTAGAGGTAGGAGCTATGGGGACCTGTAAATGAAAATTATGTAAGGGGAAGTGGCGTTGAAGGATATGAACGCTGAGTGAGGATGATGCATTAAAGCCTGTCCATGTGTGTAGAAAGGCAAATCGTTGTGGGTATACGAGGGCTAAGTTTCGTAGAGAATAACGGTAAAAGCAAATTGGTAAACCCCATGGATGCGCACATCACCATTTTTCTCCGTCCTTAACGTGTTCCTTTCTTGCGTCTTGCTCTCCGCCTCCTCAATCCCCGCACACTCTCCCGCCTCTCCGTCCCCGTCTGCTTCCTATTTGCACGCCCACACCTTCAAGAGAACACCCGCCCCAGCGGACGACGACAGCGACACCTTGGTTGGACCTCGTTTATCCTTCGACTGGCGTTGCGTGTGTGTGTGTGCTCGGGTATTTTTTTCCTCCGTCCACAAATTCCAGCTTTCTCCTAACTCTCTTCCAGCGGGTCAAGCGCGAAAGGAGAACCATATGGTTTCAGTTTCTCAAAGAACAGAATCGTTCCTGCGTCCTGATCTCTCCATTAGTAGTTTTTTGCCATATCGTTCCTTCATGGCGCTGTTTAGACATTATGTGTGGGGTAAGGCGAAGGATATTGGAGTAAGGTTTGGTTATAGAAATAATTATTTATTATTGGAAACCTAACTGGGAAGATCTATATGCGTCTAAAATTTCTCTTGCTCCCTTGTACTTTAATCATTCGTATGATATTTTACATGAAATCGATGCACTTTTTGCGCGCCAATGATACATACATTTTAATGTAAAAATGTCGTGTCCATTAATTGTTTCCTCCGTGCAAGATCCCAGCCTGATTTCTAGACAACCTAAGTCGTATGCCAAAAACTCGTGTCTAATAATTACTATAGCTTCATATACACCACGATTTTTTAAATTTCATCCAGCAATGTTTTCGTTTGAATGATTTTACATGTTAATTGATGTGCCATCTAAAAATTTAATAATGTATATTCTGGAAGTTTTTGTCATGTTTTCATGTCATTGTTCGTGAAAACGCGGACACCAATTACACATGAGTCTCCTTCTAATTTTATTCTTTTGGTTTGGTATGGTCTGACAGTACTCTGGAGCTTTAACTATATTTCTGATGGAGAACAATCGATCTGATACATAAATATTAAGTTACTTTTTACATAATAAAGCTACCTATATTCAGATTAATATATGTGGTTGGACGTATTTTTACACTTAATTCAAGAGTAAGTTTCATTACGTTTTAAAAATGCCATAACATGAAATTTTTTCGGCACCCAAAATTGTTAACTTCAAAACTTTTCGGAGACTTCTGATAGCCAGTGCCTGCAGATTTTAATTGGGGCTTGCGATATTTATATTAAACTTCTGAATAGATGCGAAAGGACAGTTTGTGTGTACTTCTACGTGTTTGGTTAGTGCGTGTTGCGGGCGCGTTTGCCGTCATGTATTTTGTCTTCTCGTTTCACTCTACGGCGAGTCGTATTTCCCCATGCTCGTTTTCTTACCTTGGTTCTAAAGAGTCCGAAAGGAAAGGGGGGTAGAGTTTCCTTCCCCTTCCCTTCCAAGACATTTCTCCTCCCTATTCCCCCTCCCCCACTTCCACTACCAATTTTTAGGCCCATTCATACCGACGCTGGCCCCCGCGAGGCAGCCCATAGCAGTCGCCTCCAGGCCCTTCTTTCTCCTCTCCTCTTTACGTGAATGTCCGCTGATTGAGTGGGACGGTAGTGGTGGTGGTATTCTGCTTTTTTTCCAACGGGGAAGTCTTCTTAAGGAGGAGAGGGGACGGGACGGAAGGCAAGTGGAGGAGTGTGGGGAGAAGCTGAGAAGAAAAGGGATGGTGAGAATGAGGGGAGAGGAGTGGAAGGTGGACCCCTAATTTATCTTTCATCTGTTTATCCTTTTTTTATTTTTTTCCCTCCTTTGCCCTTCCCCCCCAGGTTCTTACCCCCTTTCTCTCTTCCACCTCTCCTTAAGATCTCCCTCCATCTCACACAGCCATTCCCCCGGCCCTCAAGTCCTCCTCCTCACCCCCTCCCGCACCTCTCCCCGCCACCGGTCAAACTTCTTGGAAGCGTTCCTCCCGAATGGTGCTCGGGAATTTTAACGCGTGGTCCTCGTCGAGTCTCCCTCGCTCTGGATGGGTAGGTCGGAAAGGAGCAGCCGGCTGGCTGACTGGCGTGCTCGTCCCCTGTGTTTAAAATGCGCTTATCTGTTTTGGTCCGGGACCGATTTCTCTTCGCGTGTTACTTCGTTCTTGCTCATATTTTCGTTCGCCGCTGAAGCCATGTCGAGTTTCCGTTTATGTGCGTGGTCTGATGCATCGTGGATACTTCGTATATCTAAGGATCGATATCACAATCCTCACCTGTTTTCCTCTAGAATTTTCCTGAAATTCGATCTTTAAGTCAGTGCGAATGTAGGTGTTTTTTGTAGTATGTTTGCTGTATTTAATTTTCTCTTCGACGTATGACATTGTTTAGTGCCGTTAATGGCGGAAGAGAATCGTAGATGTTAGTACTATTGCTTTTGGGCTCAAAAAAGTGTTAAATACTAAGGTCGTTTAACCATTATATATTTGGTACCCGCAAAACATTAGCAAGTATTTTCCTACTATTTCTATGTACTTTGTGGAGTCGGGAAGCATTCCCCACTATCCGTTGATTAAATTTGCCAATTTAATCTGTAGCATTACTATTGTATACTGCCGGGAAAGCCTTACTATCTTTACAATCCGAACGTTTTCCCATTGAATGCTTACTGAACGACTACAACCAAAAATATATGTGCGTATTCTAACAGACGTCCTGCCTGTAGCCGATTACTCTCGGCACAAAATCCAAAGGTTGAATGCCAATGAGCAGTAATTATCTGTGTGGTGATTGATCCCTATTTTTTCCTTCTAAGCCTCTCCACGCGACTACCAAGTTGCATGTGTTTTTCAAACTCGTTTTCCTTCCTCTAAAAACCGGCTCTTATTCAGGCATTCTTCTCCCGTCAACACTTGTTCAGTCTTAAATCTCACGCCCCTTCCTCGCTTATAGTATCCCTCCTTTCTACTCTCCCATTTTTTCCTCGCTTGGCGTTTCCTCCCTCCTTTGCTCCCCCTTTCTCCACTACGTCCCCCTCCCGATATCTCTCCTCCAACACTCACCATAAGCCTACCTTGCGGGCCATAGCAGACTCGGCCACTTCCCCACCCTTTCCTTGCGCCAACAAAACCTCCAAGACAACCCCACCTTCGTTCCTTTTTTTCGGAGGGAAAAAATAACCAACCCAATCTCACCCCCTCGCATCTGCCCTGCCCCTCTCGCCTCTCTCTCACACACACAAGTCTTCCACCTTTCCCTTTCCTCTTCCCATCCCCCGTTCTCTCTTCACTAAGATCTTTTATAACCCAAGGACGAGGCGGAAAGTGTGAAGGTGGGAGAGTTGGGACTCGGTTAGGACTGAGGAGGGTGAGAGTTTTTCTCTCCTGTAGGAAATGTGAGGGCCCTGGGGGAGTATGGTAGAAGGGGGTTATGGGAAGAGTGGTTGGGGTAGATAGGAAGGGGGGAAGGAGCAGGAAGGTTTCCCCCCTGAGGCGATGAGGTATGAGGCGTCAAGGTATTTCGTACCTTCAGTGAATTAAGACTAAGTGGTCGATCATCTGGTTTTCTAAGCACTTTGCGGCCTTGCCGCGGAAATTCGACGGCTTCGTATTTTTACGTGTTCGTTTATTCATTTGTTTTAAAGCCGTTGCGCCCTGCTAATATTGCGCTCTTTTAGTTTTTACCCTCGTTATCACATTGCCCCTCCGGTTCTTTCGTCCGAACTGTTCTTTCTTTCTTTTTGTCTGCCACCATCACGTTATTTTTTCTGGTCTTCCCCCTTCGGTTGTTTTATGATGGATGAGCCACGGAGCAGCTCTCCGATTTCTGTATGCTCACGTCATTCACGGTAATCTGTGCGCATAATGTGGCGAGGAGAATTTGTATATGGCGGCGTTGATGTTGGTCTTTTCAGCCGTATCGGTGGCGTAAATCGCCGACTTGTTCTCGCGAAGAGCGGGAACTCAGGGTGCTGGGGTAAGTTAGCGGAAACTCGGTGCTTCTCTGTCATCTCTTAGCAACGTTTCAAACGCGTGTGTAATCGAAATATCTTCACCGTTGATCCTGGTAACCTTGAGAGGGTGGCTCGGTCAAATTCGACCAAGTTCATATGCATAATGATTTTGACTTCTAGGTGTTCCCCAATTATATTTTTTCATGTGTCGAGTTGTAGGATTGCCGTTCGTCTTTGTGGCGTAGATTGATAATTAATTGACAGATCGACACCGTATCATCCTTGCAGCCATGTTTATGACTTTTTTTATTTTGCTTGTTAGCCGCCATTGGCTCGTTTATAAAGAGCTAAGCCATCAAAGTAAATGCTTCGTTTTTTCGCGAAGAGCTTGGCGGGGTTCACCTCGGAATGCATGTCTCGGCGCGCCAAGTGGTCGTAAAGTGTGGAGGTGAATGCAGAAGAATAGGGTTTCATTATACATCTCTCGCTCTCTGCTCGCCATATAAACGGTTTATTGTCTCAGATTTTCTCAAAAAAGCTAGGGGGACAAAACCTTTAAAGTTTGGCTTCCTTTTTTGAGCTGTTATGCCGCTTTTTATTTTCTCATCGTGTTCTCGACAGTTTATCTCATTAGAGGAATTGAGTTAGTCCGGGTGGGCTGTTCCCCGTTAAATCTGTTGCACAATTGATGAAAAATAATTGCAATTGATAAAAATATTCCGATTGTGTAGTTTATTTAAGAGAAGAAATACTCTTACAAATTTCATTCACACTGTAAATGTTATTTTCCCTCCAATGTTTAGCACACATTTTTGGAGCCTCATATCTCTATTTTTAAATAGACTAATCTCTCTAATTCTATAACTATATTAGCGTAACCAGCCTATTAGATGAACTAAAATGGGAATCATTATCAGAACATAGGTTGAAATTTAGACTTAATCTCTGAACTGAATTTCAAGGTAGTATTTTCTCTGATGACGTGAAAAATATTTTCCGAATTCCAACTAACTATTGTAGACTGGACTATAATCATAAAATTAAATACATTGATTGCCGAACTGATGCATTCAAAATGTTGTTCTTTCCTCGTGCAGTTAGGGATATGAATAGCTGTAAATAATATCCAATAGTATTATAAATACAAGTGTATCAAAGGATGTCATAGGTAGTTCCATGTTGGTATAAGGACTTTAAGCTTACCCAGCCAACAGCATGTTTTTGCATGCTTGCTTTTTTATTATTATCTTTTTTATATTGTGAAGTTTAGACTAGAATGTAATAACAAATTCTTTTCATGCACATCATGCATATGCATGTTTGGCGTGAATTCACCTTTATGGTGGCTTGCTGTGTATTGTGTAGATGTAGATGTTTTGCCTTTATTATCTTACCTACTGTAAGACGACGGAATTTTTATATATTGTCAATATCTTCAGAAAAGCACTCCACCTTAATAGCCTCCGGGATACTTCAAGACTAAAATACTGCGGGATTCTCAATTCCTTCTTCAAGCCTCTGTCATCGACGTATATACCTGCCTACCAATACCACATACTGCCCAGCCTATCCAGCCTAGTGGCAACGTATACTATAATACATTACAAATATGTATCATTTTTGAGCTTCGGAACATGTTTGGAACTTGATATCGTCGGCCATTTCATGGAAGCGTTAGTTTCTTGTATTACAAAACTGAATGGGGTACTCTTTGCACCGTGAGAGTATTTTGCCGTGATCCTATTGAGTCGCATCACCTCATGCGGACCGGGATTGAATCTACCTCCCCGTGGTAGCAAAGGGTGGGTCAGTGTCTAAAGTGGGGGTCCTGAGAGTGACAGGAATCTCTTTCCTTCTCTCTCTTGAACGCCAACCCTCCGATGTCTAAACAATGAGAGCACAGCACCGGTGGCAGTAGGCGTGGGAGGGTTAAGGAGACGGTGGTTGGGGTGAATTGGAACGCGAGAGATGTGGTGCTCTCGGAGGAGGGTGAGTGGGGCATTGAAAGGCAAGTGAATGGAAGAATGGGAAAGGTTCCTCTCGGACAGGTGAACGGATGGGAAGCATTTGGGAACGGAGAGGGACAAGAAAGGGGGGGGGGGAGAGAACGCGGGGAATCATTTGGATCGGATAAAGATTCTGGGAGGAATAGTGCGTGTTTATTTGATATAGGTTTTAAATAGAGTTCTAAAGGTGACCAAAACATGTCTATGAGATAGCGTTTACATATTCTCCATGTACGGACGAAATCATAGAGTGCGCATCATGTCTGCTCTGATTCAGGAATTATTGACGTTCGCTTGTGAATATTTAACGGCATGAACTCCCTTGGCAGTGCAGAAAAATTGTTTGTGCAGAAAAATTGTTTTGATTGCATGAATTTTTGTCAATCCTTGGGGCAAACTACTAAAACCACGTTAAATTCGTTGCCGGAAATAATTCGAAGTAGTAAACCCTGATGTCAGGGAAAATTCAGTATTCGTGTTTCATTATCTTCGTATAAAAGTAGTCATGGTTCTAGGTAAATTTAGTTACTCTGCGAGGTCGGAGATAAGGATCATCTTCCCCTTCATGGGGAGTAGTCATGGTTCTAGATAAATTTAGTTACTCTGCGAGGTCGGAGATAAGGATCATCTTCCCCTTCGAGATAGGTCTTTGCAATAGCGATTACAACCGCCACATATGAGATTAATTTGCTGCGCTCTCCATAAGAATTGCATTGGCGATCTACTTCAAATCGTGAATTAAGGCGTAAAAAACCCTTGTAAATACCGATTTTTGATACTCCGAATAGCTCTCGCACGCTGAAGAGGGATCAAATTTATTTTCCCCATAGAAAGAGGAAAACCATCCATTTAGAAGGTGGAAATCAATTTAATACTGATGGTAACAAATGTAAAAACCAAAATGTCATGCAAACCTGATACAATTGGAAAAGTTATTTGCATTTTTTCCGTATATTTCGTTTTTTACGGATATTGATTGTGATTCTAATGTCGTTTCTTACTGAAAGACTTACAATTTCTGTCAGAAATCGCCAGAATGGACGGTTCAACTTGCCAGCCTTTTAAGCATCTACGGACGTATGCGTATGGGCTGTTGCTCCTTTCATCGTTCAAATAATATACAATTGTGGCTGCTTTTAGTTTTGAAGAGTGGTGTCTTTCATGTTTAACCAAGGTGGGCACAGGGTTTTAGCCCTTTTTTCCTTTTAATTCAAATTCTTTTTTTACCTGCTCAGACTGATGTCGAATCAAATGTTATTAATTCAGTTAAGTACTGGTAGAATCTAAGTAATTATGAACCTACGCTGACATGGCACCTTATAATTACCCTAAATTTTGTTATTTTTTTATTGTTTGTGCTGTGGCAAACAACGTGAATTGGCACATCCACGCTGGCGGCTCCCAACTCTTTCCACAGTGGAAATGGCTGCGAAGACCCATCGCTTAGGAGCAATCGTATCTAAAATCTTTCGACCCTGCTTATTCCCATTAACTTAATAACCAAAACATTATTTCATTTCCCTGAGGGGTTCTTGGATTAGCCCTCCCATGACCGATTCCAGGATTCTTGCTCTGGAGACTTCAACGTCCGAGGGTGTGTTTGGTCGTGAAGTTTTTTGTTCAAGTGCTAAGAAGTTACCTGGATGCAGTGTTTCAGGTTTCATTACATTTCATATGTAACAACTCTCTCTTGGTTTTATTCATTATCATGCAAATGAAAAAAATTAAAGGTGGGCGAATGCACTCTCACTAACTACACCACATACTTCTACTCTGATAACGATATGTTGGTTCATTATTTCACCGTATTTGTAGGTACCTACCTAGCTATTAATAGGTATTTAGATGTACACGTGAAAACAGTATCATTATTGGGGCGAGCAGCCCATATTGATCATCAAATGTGTATAATCACCTTATCAACATCGCCATTAGCATTTCAGTTCTAAAATTCTTACCACATTTGATCCAAATTCAGTTCGATTTCTGAAACTAATAATACTTTTGCGAATCATTCGCTTTCTTTGCCGGTTTTTAAGCTTTGTATCGGTAGATGTGTGTATGGTGCCTAGGAATTCTAGAATCTCTCCGTTCTGCAGAGTTACTGCTTTCATTTTCTGTTTTTCGAAGTTCTGGTAATGACGTATGGGAGTTGAAAAAAATATATGGTGAATTATATTTTCGGTAACCATTTATCCAGTCACTAAAACTGCCTTTTTGTGTCATATTAAGTTTACATATGGAATACGTTGGATGCGAAAAACACTCTGTGCTCATAAGAAGAATTTTAAATTGAGCGAAATAACGTACATCTTTTAATTTGCCGCCAGGGTACTTTTCCTCGATGCATTTTTTAAAAGATATTTGTTCACAAGCATCCCTAACATTATTTCGTAGAATTGGTAGAATTCTGTTAAGTTGCTCCAACTGCGTACGTATTATTGCTGCTTGTAAATTATCATGAATTTTTAAATCTTATATATAAAGTCAAACACAATATCCATGCCTCAGGCGAGATCACGGTCCGCAAAGCCAGTACCATCTGCATGGCTGCCGTGGCAAGCATTTTTCCTCCCGATTGGCTTGTGCAAGTATGAGCCCACTTGTATAACTCGCTTTGCTTATATTTACGCTACAAACGTCAACAAATTGCGCTTATTTTAATTTCTTTGTGAGCATTGCATTGCCCTATATTTTTAGGATTAGCTCTAGGCCCCTCTATTGGGGTCTCAAATTAACTGCTGATCCGTGGCGACGAATTAAATCAATTCTTTTTTTCTTCATTGTCAGTTGTGACTTTGATTGATCTTTTGACTTTTGCTTTTCACTATACTATTGCTTCCTTTCCCACAAAAACAATATCTCTTACATTATTTAGGGGCCACCACCTACTCATATATTTTGTAGTTTGCTTATGTTATTTGACCCATAGCTAAAAATTTGGTTCCATGGCTGTTTAAAATATATCTGCTAACAATTGGAAAGAACTCCATGTGGAAATCTTCGATATGGGATTATACCAAAGAAAGCTCCCTGTGTTAGTTTTATTCTCTACTTTTTTCTACATGGGTTTTGGGTACCAGAAGCGGAAATGCCTGTTCCCGTGCCCGTGGGCGGGAGCAGGAATCTTCCAAACGTCACAGATTCGCCCGCCCAGACGTCTTTTGTTTACGTCCGCGGAGCTCATTTATAGGAAGACACTTGAATAGACCGCCCGGGTAGGCAGCCGGGAGGATGCCTTTCCCGAATTGACTCCCCCTCCATTCACCCCGCCTTCCCGCATCCTTTTGTCAACAATTCCCTCCTGCTCCGAAGCGAGGAAGGGGGGTGGGGTTCCATTTTTCCCTCTTCCATCTCTCTGCCGTTCCCTCCATGCCTCTACTCTCTTCCTTCCCCTCGTGCATCTCGTCCTCCCTCTGATCGGGTCGGTGGGCGGGTTCGTTGGGAGAGGAAATAGTGGCCCTTTCTTGCGGCAGGTGGCGGACGGCGTGATTGGGAATTTCGTCGTGGTGTGAGGGAAAGATGAGCGGGGAGGGGGCATTGGGGGCGTTCCGTCCCACGCAAGCCTTGCAAGGAGGGTGTATGCGGTTGGAAGAGGCGATGGCACCGCTCTTCTTCACCTTCCTCTTGTCTTTGGCGGTCGGAGGCTGTGCGCCACTCGGCATGGTTAATCCCATCATCTTCTTGAGGAGCTCTTTCCGTGTGTATCTTGTCACTCCCGCTGCTTAAGTATCCAATGGCAATTAGGAAAGCGTGCGTATATTTGGCCAGGCTTAAGTGCTGCTGGTTGGCGATCCATTCCTCGGTACATTCTCAATAAGTGCATTGCTTACTGATTTTTTTTATGTTCTTCCCATCAGAATGGGTTTTTCTAGGCCATTTCCAGCTTATAAGTCATCTAAAGCGAAATATGTACCATACCAGCCATCTTTAGGGTGCGCGAATTGATATAAAACTTGCATAAGATATTCGAAGTCAAAATTATTTCGTAGCATATAAAAAAACGTAGTGTTACGTAGACACTCGCCTAGCAAATACTAATTGATTGGAAGCTCCGTTGAAATATGTTTTTATTTCTGCATCTTTCTACACTTCTTTCTATGTTTAGAGATTTGCCTTTTTCTGTCGCATGCCTTCAAATATTTATTCGTCTTCAATAGTTTTAAATATTATATGACATAATGCAATAAATGAATCAAGTCCAAGTCTTCATGATTTCCTCGAGCATCGTCTTCTGTTCTTTCTTGCTATGCCTAAATGTCGTCGAATGCCTGTACGTTCCGTCCGTTTTTCTTTCTTTTAAACATGAAAGCAGATAAGGTAGCGGAATTATCCAATAAAACATGAACTTCTATTCTTAGAAAAGCTTTCATTAGAAATATTCATCATTTTTATTTTAATATTTTGTATATTTCATAACGATTTATTGATGACTGTCATCTCAGTTTAAGTCATTTTATTTAAATATAAATACTTTTGGCACGAGATCCTGAAGATTAATGACAGATAAGACAGAAGATAGAATTTAACGGAAATTTTCAGCTGGACATTTGGAGGCTTCGACATTTACGAGTTTACATTATGCTTGGAGCCCATAGAGGTTGGTACCAATACCGTTTTAAGGGATAATAGTTTCCAAAGATTAGTTAGATGAAAGAAACGAATGAAAAGTTATACTTAATATATATAAAAACTTGCCAATGACAGAACCGTTGAATACCGGAGTAAAGAGTCAAGTTCCCAACCTATCGAACGTTGATGGTTAGTAGTATATCTAAGGGTAGAAATGGGAAGACTCAATACCAAACCCTGTGAAAACTTCCATCAAAACCTTAGTTTAATCTCTACTCGTCTAGCATTCAAGTTAATGAATTTAACGGACGATGCTGCTTTAAACAATGTCTATTCAAATACCAATATCTTTCGTGGCCGTAATGCGTGACTTAATCTTGATTGTCTGGGCTTCATCTTCGCCTCCGCTCAAACCTCGCAGCGGCTGCCCCGCCCCTAAGTGTGGGAGGCGTGGGACGTGAAGTGGAACAACAGGCTCCACAGTGTGTGCGCGCATTAACGTCCCGGCTAGGCAATACAACATCCAGCTATCTCCATGGAAGATATCGTCTACCCGTGCGATCGAATGCTTTCATTTCTTGTTTTCTGAGGACGGCTTGTCTATGTTTACCACCCTCAGAAATCATCGACAAGTCTATTTTTATATCCTAACCTCGAGTTTTCGTGTTTTCAAGGTTCATTTGAGTGAAAGTACTACTGTTTTGAAAGCAGTGGCGGACTGGTGTCACTTTGTTTGTTCCGTCTCTCACTCACTCTCCAATCTGTCATAAATTCATGGTTTGGAGAATTGCCTGATATTCGTTTGTGTCCATTCAAAATCTCCTATACACTAATAGAGCTCCTCTCTTACGGTGATAAATTAATTTATTAAACTTAATTGATAATCGTATTTCACATATGCGAAGCTATGCTAGTCCTAATAAATGAATGCTCGTGTATGAAAATATATATAACGCGGAACAGTATACCTTTGAGCTATTGGTGTTTTAATTATGTTTGCACCCAACTACATACGCATTATTTCATCCACGACAAACTCAAATATATTGATATGCATCTCATGTCTCTAGGCAGAAGTTTCTTCCTTACCTTTTGTCTTATCGTGCCGCGAGCCAAGACTGATTGATGCTTGAAACCTTGAATATTTACTTTTTAAATTAATTTCCTCTTTCTGTCGTGTATAACCGTTTTTTGATGAAGTAGCGACGCAGGAAAGAGCCTGTCATCATTCTCTAAAAGCGCACGTTTCGCCCAAAATTTCGCCTGTGCGCGGCTATTGAACGGTATCGAGCTAGACAAAACGTTCCCCTTCCGCAAGCTTCCCCATCCCACAGACAAGGTCACTTCCACCGGGGATAATTTGTCTCGCCAATTACCGAGGAGGCCCTCGCTTGGCTACCTGGTTAAGAGGTTTGATGTAGAGGGAGGAGAGAAAGAGCAGGGATGCAGTGTATTGGGTGGGGCGAGACAGGGCGGTTCGAAATGGGGCTGGAGGGATGAGAGGATTTGGAACAGGGACACTCTCGGAGCGGGCAAAAGGATTAGACACTTAATTGCTGTCCACCAAAATGTCTGCCATCAGCAGATAAAACGCTCTTTTCCCTCATCTATTCCACCTGAAGTCCCTCTGTGGATGGATCCTCCTCCCTTATCCGCCCCCACTCTGCTCTGTCCGTGTGCTTGCTGCCTTCGCAGCCTCCTCCAACTCCGTGAGATACGAACTCAACAAAAGCCTGGTCCTTCCCCTTACCAAGCCACCCTTTTCTCACTCCCATTCCTCTGTGCCCCCCCACCCACCCACCCACCCACCTTAACCCGCCAATCCTTTCCAGTCTAGTCCAACAATCCACCTCTTCCCATCTACCTCCCAAACGCCCACTCACATTGCTCCTTCCACTTCATCCTTCCCAGCTTCTCCTCTCCCGCCATCAACTCTCCTCCCTCTTCTGTCCCCCCTCCAGGCTATCCCGCACTCACTCTCCATCCTTCTTGTGGTCTCCGGCCGAATTCCGGCAGGTAGGTTGGGAGGCGGCGTTGCCAAGTCGGCGCTGGCGTTTTTCCCTCGGCCACGCGGGAGCATGCATCATGTGCATGCCTCGACGGTTTCAAATCCGGTAAACAATCGTGGTTGGCACACGTGGGCTTGTTGTATGCAGGTGCGGATTGTGCAAATAGGCTAAGGGGTAGAATACACAATGCGCGCCAGTTTAAATTTTTTGGACGAGAAATTTTGACAAACTCTGTTTCTCACATGTGCGCAAGTACTCGCCCCATTCCCTCCCTCATGCATCATCAGCGGCAGCGCGCTAAGAAATGAATCGGTACCCGCCTCTTGAGTCCCTTTGTTTTTTATTAGTTGTGCACGGGAAGTTGAAAGGGAGTCAAGGTCCATTGATGTTGTTGTAGTAACTCTATGTGAATGATCGTTACGTACCTTCATGTCATCTACAGAATATTCTGCGAGCCTCAAAGTTGTGTGTCAGATGATATGAATCATACTCTACATCAACATACTTATTCTTATGATAAGTTGAGGTTCGTTAGTAGATCTGCAATTCATTTCCATTTCACAATAATTTGGCAGGCTTGTAACCTTGTTAATGTCTTTTAAGAAAGTACCCTCTGTCCCTTATGGCGGCTTCTTAGAAGAATGTTACAGAATGAAGCCGTATGCCCGGTGGTCCATGCGGACACCTTTAACTATTGGCTAATCCACTTATGCCCTCCTCCCCACTCCTTGGGGTTTAGATACATCAACGTGTCATGCTTTCAATAAACTCAGCGAACTCAACTCATCTTGCGAATCATGAAATTTGGACCAGGTGCAAATTGCGGACAAACGTCATGAATGAATTCACTTACGTTTGATCCGTTTTTATTGATGTGCCGTATTTATCCTTGAATTTGACATTAAACTGAAGTACTTCAATACTTTTGGTAATGTATTTATTTATATATGTTGGTATTATTTCCTCTTTCCTGAGCATGGGCATTTCTTATATACGAGAGGGGACGAGATTTGTGGTAGAATACCATCTTGACTCTCGTTTTTATTGCAGAATACTAAGTCCAGAATCATAGCCACTCGTCCTCAATTCTGGTTAGACGCAGCTGTCCATTGTCATCTCCTTTCGCATAACTTCTTTCTACGATAATTTCTGATCTTTTCATTATTCATTACTTGTCAGAAAATTGAAAATATTACTCCTCCTCTTCATAGACCCTCTTCATTAGTTCCTTAGTACACTTTCATTTTATTTCATTTAAAATTGTGTAGCGTATAATTTCATATGTGCTGGAATTACTAGGAAATGATGAATCCGAATCTCATAGATTTTCATGGGTTTATCGACATTCATACTGCTCGCACTGGAATGATTGTCGCGTGGAGTCATAATTAATTAATATTTGTGAACGTCAAGCACTAAACTATCCTTTTTCTACAAAAAATACCACAATAACTGTTTCTTTTCCATCTATCCTCCTCCATGCCCCCTGTTAAGTTTTTTAGGTGTTTTGTAATTATTCTGAGAATATGAAGGGGATTGCTTTGTGGGTTTTCGTATTATTGTACTTTACTTCTACTTCTTTCTGTGCTCTCATCAAGAGGAAAGTATACGGAACTTAAGTACCTTGTGTTGGTGTTTGTTTTACTAACACGTCTTCTTGCGATATGATAAAGCTTTTCATTTCATGTGCCTGGTTGTGTTTGATTGGTCGTGAAACACCTGTCACAACCTTCCACATACCCTCTTGGTTGCTTGCTAGTTACTCTGCAGGTGTAGATAAAATGTTCCATGGGTTCTTAGTGGAAAGTCGAAGTTTTGAGCCCGTTCCCATAGTTGTTTTCGCGCGTTCTTATGTCTCTGCTTTTATGCCCTTAGAGTTCTGAACATCGGTGAGGGCCGTGCTGTCAGGAAGTATGCTGCACGAGTGATTGAAACACATCTAGGTGATACAAATAAAATATTCTATTTATTCAACTAGAATTCCTTTGCTTATATCCGAGCTTGTTTTCAGGGCTGAAAATTTTCGATTTAACGCAGGTGTTATTTATGATGGCCAAATAGAAGTGAGTCCTATTACGTATTATATTTTTCGTCTCAAGGTAGTTCCACCTTCCCAAGTTTTATTGCTGTTTCACTATTCCGGTACGAAGTTTCGTTAACAATTTTGAATGGAAAGCAATATAAGACTCCATAATTTGTTATTTCCCTTGCATATTCTGCGGAAAACATATAAGAAACCCTTTTAAATTTAAGATATGATACCTTCTTTACATAACTTTATTTGGCTGGAAATAATTCCTATTCTTTGAGTAGGTCGAATATTTTTCTCAATGAGCAATTTTCACGGAGGCAATTGTCGTACTCTAAGCATTTATTTTTAATCAAGAGAAGTAGAGTTTAGTTTAGCCTATGGCATTTAAATGACGATTATTTTTGTCTTACTTCTGTTTAGAATATGGATTCAATGTCCTCTATAAATTACTGTGAGGTTTGTTCCTTTTCATGTACCTTTCTTGAATCTAAGGTTAAATAATATCATACAAGTCAACTCTAAGGTGTATTATGGTAATGAATTGTTGCCATATCCACGAAAGTTTTTAAAAAAGCAAATATATTTATCTATTTAAAATTATTATTATGTACCTCCCATTTCATTCTCAGTCTACCCAAAATCATCTAGAGGGTGGCAATAATTTGAGGACGAGAGAAAAAACATTCAATCCTAAAGAATCATGCGTGTTCTAATTTTTTCACCTTTTGTCTCCGTCAATAATATTTTAAGTCATATCTCTAATGAACTGTGGCTGTGGGTGGACTCGTTAATTTCTGTGAAAAACTGCCCATGCCCATAATTTATCGGCCGCGAGCATCTAACCGAGTCGAAGATCCCGCTGCGACCTAATTATAGATTGGTCCCGCCAAACCAGTGAACCTCTTTTGAAAGATTTTTTTTATTTCGGTCCACTCTTACGTATCAGATGTAGTTATATAAAAGTGGACGTGTCGGAGAGGGAAAGCTATCGCCGAAGGCTGCGGCGTGGTGGCGGACGGGGTGAGGGGGTTCCAGCTCTTGTGGGTTATTCGGAGATCGTGTAGAGATGGGCGTATGAAGGGCAAGACGTCACTGCAGTGTGAAGATGAGGAGTAGATTTGAGCCGGTTGGTAGACTGTTGGAAATCGGAGGGAATGAAGCCTAGTGTTCGTCAAATTACGAAAGTAATGTCGATATGATTGCTAGCTCCGGAATACCTACTTGAATTTCTCCGGTCTTCTTGATCTATGAGTTACTCTAGCTGAATATTTATTTTTCGTTATTTTAAAGCATCTATCAAGAACAACTTGCCGAATCGTGTGAACGCAAGAGACATTTTATTTCTACAGGTAAATTTGAAAGAAGAGGTTCATGGAAAGAAAATAGAGCAGATGACAATTACAAAACGGCCATGCGATTTTAACTGTCAGAAATAATGTGACAACCCCTGCTCCTGAATGTGTGTACCCCTGCCACACACCCTCGCGGTTGCTTGCAGGGTATCGTGTAGATGAAGACAACTGAACGATATGTCGCCTTCAAGTGGTGTAGAATATGATCAAGTGCTGAGGCTTTATTGCATTGTCAAACTCGGCACATCAACCGACTTGGAATTGTGGCCGAATGGCATTGTCAATGATTTGTTATTGCCTACCGTCCAAAATTGATTAAGTGCTGCCTACTTTCCTAGGAGTCGTAGAGTTAAATAAAAGAAATCGCCAGTCATGAAAAACTGTGAATTTTCTGATTATACTCATGCTCTCACCGAGGAGAATGAACATGAATTCTCTTAAGAATGTGGTTTTGGGCTGGATAGACAGGCAGGGAAATGTTTTGTTCTGGCATTAAGCCGTCCATAGTCGTTTTGCGCTGAAATATGATTTGTATTACATTTGCCTCGATGGATTAGCATACAAGTATAATGAATATGTGGAGTTATATCTCTGTGACAGTGTTTTACCCCAATTTTGATCTCTCAAATATATTAGATACTGTCGGGCGTTATTGCATAGGAGGGGGAATCCTTGTCCATAAGAGGGTACATGGGATTAATAACAATTATACAAAGCTAATCCGGTAGAGGGGGGTATTTATGAAGCAAACATGTATTAGTACTTCTGTATGAATCAGTTATTAGCTGTATGAAGATGGTATTTTTATTTTGAAGTCAGGTGGGTACCCTTTGATTCTTGGGAAAGGGAAATGTAAATGTTGGGGCGATGTGGTGCAATGAAAATCAGTTGTCTTCTCATCTTCAGCTTCTGAATATCATGGATTTAGCTTGTATAGTATCCTGCAATGCCGCTTTGATTCCATGCAAAGGTAATAAAAGAATGAATACTGAGGTATAGTATTTGGTTAAGAGCATTCCGTGAACATTTGTACATCATTTTGCTTTATCTTTTCTTGTTTATTCCTGCCTGTTTTTTTCCTGTTAGGTGCAGTTTAATTGAATATTTATGGTTTCTTTAGCATATTTGAGCGCTATACTATTGAAATGAATACCATCTTAGGCTCTGCCTACTTTCAAACTTTCTTCATTCCGTCCAATCTTGTACATCCATTCGTCTTCCTTTCTTCTTGTCTAGCATTCTTCTGCAAAAGTGGAAATAATTTGCACCACTTTTTCAGCATCATTTAACTTGTTTTTTGTGCAAATTCTTTGAACAAAAAATGTGGTATCCATCTATGATACCTGAATCTATGACGTAGTGCATTAAAATGTTTTTTATCAGATGAAGTACTGACTTTGCGTTCGGAAGGAGACGAACGAGGGAGGAAGGATAGAGGAGTGGTTACGATGAATGTCAGGGATTTCGGAACGGTGTGGAGGAGTGGGTTGGGAATATTTAAAACGGAAAAAGGTGTCTCCTCACCGTATAGAGCTGGGTGGGAAAAGGGCTTAGCGCACAGTAGCGGACTTGACGTTGACAAACGTTTTTGTGGCGTGAGGAGAGAGCGTATGTACAAGCGCGTGAAGGGAGGAGGGATGGATGATGGGTTGGGGTCGAAAGGGTTACGTTGTTTTGGAGGAGAGGGGGCGGGCTCACTATTTTTTTGGGGGAGAAAGTGGGGGAAGGGTGGGGCGCAGTGGTAGGGCTGCATACAATCTCGCGCGGGCTGATGAGGTTGGAAGGAGTCGGGGGAGCGGGAGAGTTATTCGCCGGCTCTTGATGAGGCAGGCGTGAAGAAGAAAAGGAGTCTCTGCTTCGTTTCCTCTCCCATTCCCACTGTCCACCCTCCTTTGCCTTTCTTTCTTTCGCATTTCCCTCTTCAACTTTTTCATGAGTCGTTCTTTTCACTTCTATCCCCTCTTCTCGGGTTTAAGTTGTAATTCTTACCATCCCCATGTGCGTAAAAATGAGTCTCTTCCCATGTTTATGTTTAAGAAAATGCCTTTCGTTTCTTAAGCTAACAGCCTTGTGTCCCAGAGGTTCGGGGAGTTGGTCACAGTTGGTAAAGTCCAGGTTTAAAGCATGCACAGAGTGCATTCCTCGAAGAGCAATCCATCTCGACAGTGCGTATCAGGGGATCAACAAACTTGCATTGCGGGCTTACAGGTAAAAGTTGTTGCTGAAAATTTGTGTGATTTCACCGGTTGCTTGCGTATGAGATATTTTTGAGGCCACAGCCGGGAAATAGATAGGCTCCCTATCGGAACTGGCCGCTAACCGTGATGAATCTCATGCGCCTTTGTGTTTAGTACTTACGTGAGCTTTTCTTTTCATTTCTTAGCTATCATCAGTTTAGAGACTGGCGGAGTGAATTGCATTATGTTATTCTATCAGCTGCAAATGTGATCTAGTTTTTGATTACTTTTATTATTCTTTATTTCTTTACGTTCATCCTTTCTGTGTGGTGTTGTATTGAATCGATGGCCATTCTGTATACTTGATTCCTGTGGCATGAGGTTCAAATGTAAATAAATGCTTGATATGTAGGCACTGCAACTGTATATTTACTGTCAAGATAAAGATATTATGTCACTGTTAATCAAGAATCGTGATACTAATTGATGTTAATGTTACAATAACATCGATTTCCTTCTGTTGACTGTTATATAAGGTTGTGATTTTCAGTGTTATCATTTCTTGGTTACAATTTATCAAGCGCGTTGTTAAAAGAAAATTACCGGTTAAATTCCCTCTATACTCAAGTTTGAAGAGTTATTCACAATTGTATTGTCTGAATTTTCGGCATGAAATAAACTCTTCCTTCGTCATTGAAGCATTGAGCTCGCATTCCTTCTGGATGTAATACATATCCTTTTTTACGGAAGGGCATTAAACAGCTCGTTTTTTTTATCTTCTCACAAAAACGAACTGGTGTGAAATACTTGCTTCGTTTTCCACTTAGTACGCAGGACGTACGCCCCATAAATGGCAGCAGGTGGCGTTTGCACGGTCATAAACCTCGTACTGAGGTGCTAATGAAAGACTAATGCACGCCTTGCCGTTGGTTTGAAATGGCAAGCTCGTCCCACGTAATTTCTATCTCCCTATATTGTTGCCCTTGACGAAATGGCTCAGTTTTCGTAGTTCTTCAATTATAATCGACAACGTTTTTTTTTTCTCTTCTTTATTGATGAAGATGACGTTTCATGGCAAAAAGGAGGAATTGAAAGGTTGTTATATGAAGGCGAAGCATAGGCCCTAGAAAGAAATGTTTTAATGACAAGTATATTAATATTTTGAATTGAAGATGGATTTTTAAGGGTAATTTTCCATGATTGGATGGTTCAAAATGCTTATGACTAAGTTTGTGTAGCCTGCGGAAGCGTAGCAGTCCTCCCATAACGGAGTATAAACGACCGATATTAGTAGAGTGCTTAGGAAGGTCTGCCTAAATTGCCCGGGGTAGAGAGATAGGAATGTCACGAAGCTAAGCAATTGTTTTTTTTAGCAAACCATACTTGATCTTAGCCTTCTCCATCAAGTGTTGCTTGTAATTATGCGATGATAGTTCTTGAACATCTATTTTTGGCATAATTGACAGCCAAGTACTCCAACAAAAGTAAGGTTCCCTTTAGGCTCCGGTTATTGGGAGTATGGTTGGGGATTAGATGCAAGGGTACAATTAGCAAGCAAAACTCATTGCGATGTGTTATCCTATTAGTTGATGCCACTCATGCGGAGGCAATAACTCTCTTTCTATAGTTGGTAGTCGGCCCATTTTCGACCAAATTGCTGCTTAAGTGGCAAAACTGTATCACCTGAGCCATTGTATGCCAGTGGACTTTCACTTTTTCCGAAAAATACCGTAGCTATGAACGTGCACGAATACTAAGGGAGGGGAGATGGATGGGTGACTTTTTCAGTCTTCTCTTTCTCATGCCATTGAAGGAATCCCTTCGAATGGCAATCGGAAGGCGCGCGCTCTTTTTCTTTCCCGAAGCCGACGCCGACCGAACGGCAGCGCTGCACGCCTCTTCGACCGGCCTCCGACGCAACCGCAATCTGTCGGTGGCTGAGTGATGTATCAAAGCGTGTAGGGAGCGCCCGCGTTGTCGTTGTCCTGAAGTTAGCGTGGGTGTGCACCCATGCCCATGCGTTGGGTATTCAGAACCAAATTCAGTTCATCTACGTCAGAACCAAGGTTGCCAGTGTGCTACTAATGGTGGAATTAGCATACCCTATTGATTTTAGCCCTAAACTTAGTAGGAATAGATATTTTACGAACGAAGATATGTGAAAAGTGCATTTAGAAAAATTTGATAAAATGAGCTTTTGGGCTATAGGGCTCATGAGTTTAAGGCTTTTACTATGCTGCTCTCCAGATTGTTCGAAAATAGTACTGTTCTGCCCGCCAGTCTTTCAAGACCTCTCTTTGGAAGGGGAAATGAATGTTATTCCCATCCCTCGAAGCTTCTTGAAAAAAAGGCGCATCGGAAATAAAATCTGATTTCCGCACTGGAGAGGAGAGTTCGGGTTTTCTCGAGGGATGAAACAGAACGAGAAACCAGCTCCACAGAGTGGTTTTCATTAGCATTTCAATTTCTCCCTTTCTCAGCAGGCCTTCCATCTTTTGTTTCTTCCATCGCTTCCTCTCGGTGCATCGGACAGCATCATTGCTTGCGTTCCTCCGTTCAATTTTTATACTTTCCGTAGGCTACTTGACAGTGGTTTGTTTTTTCGTGATGATGAATGAGCTTGGAACATTCGCTTCAAGTCATTCTCAGATTCCCTGTTATTTACATTTCCTCTTCTTAGACGGTTTTGAGCATTAGTATATCATCCCCTGTCGAAATTGTTGGATTACTAAATTCGAATTGTACGTAGTCTAGGTACACAGGTGTACGTAGTGATTGTTTGGTGATAATTCACCCCTTACTACGCACCCTCGTGGTGACCCGCAGGGTATTACGTAGATGTAGAATGCTTTGTATCGTATCAAGTACCATGTAAGCGCTATTACGGATATTTATACCTACTACTTTGAAAGATGACCCTCTTTTATTCTTAACACTTCTTACTTCTCTTTGTAACATCCGCCATGCTATTCGTTTTCCTCTTTCTGCACTGCTTACATAATATCCTTGAATAATAATATTCTTGAAAATATCGTTGCCACTAACTACCAAGCTTTTTCCTCCTCTATAGTGCGTTGCATTTGTTATGTTTGTCTCCCTTATTCTCCTTATCAATTTCTCAATCTATTTCCGTACCTACTATCGAATGCTGATGTAAATTTTTATCTTCTATTTTTAATGGTTGAGCATTGACTCCATACAACTAAACGCTCCAATTCAAATGCCAATACCACGATCAGAAATCGTCCGAGTCACCTTAAAGGTGCGTCTTTTGTCTCTCTCTCTCTTTTTATCGTCCGGGCTGGTTGGTTTCCTGGGCGTAGGACTCCCCACTCCTCCTCCTCGAACGCGTCTCCCAACCTTTGTCCGGCTATTCGCATTCCTCGCGTGAATGTGGACCGCGCACGGCTCTCAACCGAAACTCCCTTCTTCCCTCTCTCCAGCTCAGCCCGCATTAGCATTCGGCCGAGACGACTCCGCCCTGGCTCCCTCTTCCACACGGACGTCGTTTCTCTTTTTTTTTGCACCTCTCTTTTTTCGGACGATGGGACAGAAAGGGGCAGGACGGTGTCCTCTCGTGAGTGAGGCATAGGTGGGGATGATTTTGTCTTCGTGCTCCGCCGTCCTTTATTCCCCTCCTCTTAGAGAAGGATGATGATGATCTGAAGTTTTGCGCCCTTCGCTTTCAACGAGCAAGAATTCAATATTGGATCAGACTGGCGATGAATGTGTGATTAGATTTTTCGTTTACATTTACCACATGAAACACGCTTCCCGTTGTCGACAATAATTGAATTAGAGTTTCACCGTCACTGTTAGATTTTCTCAGTTCACTTAAAACGAGATTCAAAGTATCCATCGGAATTCACGGAAAAAATGTTATCGTCAGTAATAAATTGATATATTCAGATAAACAGTTTTCAAGTATCCATCAACCATAATCTGCTGTAATATTTTAATTGACTTGAAATGGGTTGGATATTGTGGGTAAGAATTTGTCGAGTAACTAACGATTGTTGCTGGAGTATGCATATCGTTTGTAATAATGGTCATCCTTCTATTTTCATGATAGGTGCAATCTTGTAACTTGCTTTTTAATGAGCTCGGAAATTTGAAAGATCGACACAGCGTCGGATTGTGGAGGGGGTCGGGCACTTGTTAGTTTTGACGTCATCAATTTTGGATGTTGTCCCGTTGGTGGTGGAAGTATAGATTAAAATGATATAACCTCACATCTTGCAGATCCTAAATCTGAAATATTTTAAACATTCGTGGAATAAAAATTGGTGCAATAAGGTGCCCGTATCTAGAAAATAACAGGTTGTTCATTAGAAGATCGTTTCGCTTTAGATACCTTATCTAGTTCTTTATTAGAATTCTAGCAAATAGCCGCGCATATTTCTTACACCGTCTTGCCCACCGTCTTTTTTCTTCAAAGTTTTTTTTATTCTCCGTAAAACTTCTGAATGAACGAAATATCATGAATTGCGACCTAACAATAACATGACTGGAATATCTAAACTTACATGTGTCATACTTGAAAATACGCGGAACGCCCGTTCAATAATGTAGACTTCTAATTTTTTGGGATGGATGGAACTTATGCTCCTCCTGTAGATCTTTTGGTTGCCATGTTACCCTAGTTACTTCAGCAAATAACTCTTCCTCCCTTAATGAAGATCTCTGTTATATATGTGATTAGCTAGGTCAGCTTTGATCTCCACTTGTAATGTTATATTTACCTGCTATCATCTAATATTTCTGTGGATTGCTAATGATATGCTTCACTTCCTTTTGTCCCCTCCGCAGTAAAATGCTCGTAATCATATCCCCGTAATTGACTTTGTCCTTCTGTCTTACTTTACGTAGGTACTTCTTGGTACCCATTCTTCTCTTTTGGTGTTCAACGTTCTTCCAATCACTCGCCAAATTTACATATATGTTTTTACTCTTGACCTTTAATATTTATTTGTAAAATCTTTTGAATTTTATTTTTTGCAGGTCTTGTAATTGCCTATGCGTATTCATTTACATTTTGATTTGATCTTGTTTTTATTGACAATTTGAAATTTCTAAAGAACTTTGTCTCAAAAGAAAATGCCTCACAATGATGCGTTGCTACTGATTTTATGATTTTCTTTGGCGCTGTTTATCCACTTTATGACATCTTATTTCTTTAAATAGGCATGTTATATTGTTCCTCTGTTTACTATCATATAATTTTATCTGTGTGGCCCGTGTACAAAATTTGTTTTAGATGCACGCTTAGTTTTTATGGCCTCAGAAAAATGTCAGCGTTAAAATTTTTGAAATGTGATGAACGAGGGAATTTCCTTTCTCTTGAGTGAAAGCTTCCTTTCTCCTTGTCCGCACTTAACAATTCCTCGCAAAAACCCTTCCACACCGATCCCACCGGCCCTTCACTAGTCTTGATCCTTCCGCGGCGAGAGACTATATTTCCTTCTCTTTTTCCCCTTTTCAGGTAAGTGTCACGGCGGAGTTCTCCGGAGCCGTCCCCTTCCCATGCGAGCTCAGCGTGTGGCCGCGTCCATCGAATGCGGCATTGATTGGTTACGTCCCCACCGACCCCCCCACACCCCTCTTTCATTCTTCCCGCCTACCTCCCCCCCCCACCACTCCCTCCTGCAATCCGTTGCCTTGAGGAGACATGGAGACGTAAGGAGCGGGGAGTCAGGTCCGTACTCTGTCATTGCGCCGAGGGAGAGAAAAAAGGCAAGGCGGGTATTCCCGAGAGAGTTGGTATTGAAATAAGGAGCGGGAACGAGGTGACGAGACGTTAAAAGGTATTCACGTTGGAAATTTCTCTCTTCCGGAGGCCGTGAGGGTGGATCTATGTGAGTTTTTAGAGCTCAATTGTCCTTGCTTTGAATTGCGATTTCGTCGCGAAGCAATCGCCTTCCCTCTCGGACGTAACGAGAGAGGTAGTATCCGGTGTTTGAACGCCGCGTGTGGTCCACGAAGCATTTTGTAACCGCCAAATTCATCTCAGATCCATATCGCGGCCGAATGGCTGGAATTCTCGAGGTATACTGAAAAGTGAAAGATTTGTGGACGAAGTTATAATGCCAGAGTATTCGATCGCTAATTAGCGTTATTTTTAACCTCCGATGTAATTTCAGGTTTTTTAGCTGAATCGGAAGCTTTTATGCAGCGACGCTTTCAAAGTGATTATCGATTATTCATCTCGTAAATTTAATTTATTCTGTATTCTATGATGCTTTTTGGTAGTCATGTGACGTGTAATTCTAGACGCGATCAAATATCTTTTGAAAACCTTAGCTATAAGACAGCTGTGCCCAGAAATCTTTATCTCCGCATGCTTTATTCCACTTTTATCCACAAATCTTTGGTGTTTCAGTTTCACCCTGTTGTTTCCGCAAATGTGTTGTCATATTCTTTTTATACGCTCTCAATGAACTTTGCTCCATGGCTATTTGAAGAAAAAATAATTTGTTTATTCTGTGCTTGTAACTATGCGTTTAGTGGTATCATTTGCTGATGGTTTTTCCAAAAACTTTTTTTCAAGCATTTATACTTAATTATCGCTACTTTCTCAATCTTTTATGTTAGGGGACTCCACTCCTGAACTGTTTAATTTTAATGGAATTCGTATCTCACTCTGGAATTTTCATGTAATAATAATCTCAAATTTGTAGATAGAAATTAAATGAAATTATTTGAGTTTCATCCATCATTATGATTTACAGAAGATGAATATTTTGTGGTTCCCTCTAGTTTAGATTTATAGTTTTTGATGGAGTTACGGGAATGAAATAAAGATAAGGATATCATTCTTACTGTTTATATTCCTATAATTATTTTTCTGAATATTATATTTTTTGTACCGGGATTTCTTATCGGAAGGCAACGAAATGGATTCGCCAAAGTTTTTATGAATCCTTTTGATTTGTGAATCTGTAAATCTCTGGCAGTATTATGTTATACTCTAAATGAGGGATTTTCGATAAGAGTATTATTTAACGTTTCCTGTATATACCGTGCGTCGCATATTGGAGTGGCTGCGCGCGTTTTTTTCATGATTTTAGAGGCTTTTTTTCTTGAGCGCTTTATCCGCCGTCAATGATAAATTCTAGTGTTCGAGATTAAAGCCCCTCGCATTTTATTTTTCATTCCTCCACTTCGACGATTGGGCGATAATCTTCTCGGGATTTTGATTCTCATCAAGCCGTTTTCCGCCGTATTGTTTTAAATTTCCTCAGGTATGCCGATGCGTATCGGTTGTCTGCGACGTATATGGATTATATTTTTATATCTACACTCCCCCACCCCCTCCCCAGAGATTACGATCCTCGGGACTTAGGGCTCTGGCACTTTCATTATTTTGATTTGATTAATGAAGGCACCGGGGGGGTTGGAACTCGATTCAAACGACCAACTACCACGAAAGAGTTTTTTAATATCTCTTCCCGTATTAACGTTTGCCTCGCCTTTAAAGAGGTAGCTGTCGTGGGCACTTAATCAGCTGAGTAATTTAATTTCTCCCGGCTTAATTATGCCTTGATATTTCTATGATTCTTGTTAAAATTACGAGTCACTTGAAAGTCAGTGCATTATACACTTTCGAGTTTTCCGAGTTTAATTTTTGTCAGACAAGCTTCGCATAGGAACGAGTAACACCGTAGATAATTGTAACAGTTAGTGCGGTGGCATATTATTATTCAAAGTAAGTGAAGTAATCGCAGGTCTCGGCTCTTAAGATAACCATTCAGTCTTTCCGCCGTGAAATTAGATAATTGATTCTCTATCTGGTATCATAATTTTTATTACGTTTTGTTATCTTCTCTGGATAAGTTGGCTGGATTTTAAGCCGTGCCCCATATTTTTGTCTGCGACTTTTATCATCAGCTTCTTGGAGAAAATATGTTTCCTTCCCCAGGAACTCGCCGTCTCCGATTCATCTACATCTACATCTACATAATACCCTGCAAGCCACCACAAGGGTGTGTGGCAGGGGGTGATTGCTCACCAAACATGCACTACATATCATGCATAAAAAAGGAATAGTATTAATATAGTAGTCAGAACTACACTATTTAAAAAAGATAGAAATTGCAAAGAAAACATGCAAAAACATTCCGTTAGTAGGGTTAGCTTTAAGTACTCATACCAATATGCAACTAC
This sequence comes from Platycnemis pennipes, assembly GCA_933228895.1. NCBI lineage: Eukaryota > Metazoa > Arthropoda > Insecta > Odonata > Platycnemididae > Platycnemis > Platycnemis pennipes. Next base: position 61,696,187 of record OW121854.1, read on the forward strand.
CAATGCTATTCATTGCTACTCTCCGATAGGACATATTTTCCGTTATTCGTATCTCTTATTGTGCGAGGGAAAAAGGACATTTTGAATCGGTCAGTTCGGCAATCAATTTCTCTAACTTTATGATTATGGTCCAGTCTGCCATAGTAAGTTGGGGTTCGTAAAATATTTTTAACATCATCACTGAAAATATTGCCTTGGAATTTGTGGAAGAGATTAAGTCTAAATTTCAACCTGCGATCTGACAATGATTCCCATTTCAATTCATTTAATAGACTGGTTACGCTAATATTAGATTCATCGATAGATGAAAATTTTCTCTCGTTTCATTGACTCTTCTAGGGAATGAGGGGTCGTCAAGAAGGTTCGAGCGCAATGCTGTGTGGTGCCTTGTTTCTCTCTGCCCATAAATAATGGTGGCAACAAATGTTTCCTTTTTTCTTTAACGTTCATTTTTTTCGATCTTTGTATCAGTCAATTGTTCTTACTTCACCTTATTTTCATCGCTCGCTCCCTTATCGTATTTATATACAGTTTAATTACCTTGAGTAATTCTAAAATGCCTCCGGGAGTATTTTCCGTATTTTATCTTCATTTTATAAATATCATAGTGCATGCATGCAATGTGCATGTAACCCAGTGATCTTGAACAGTACCTCTTTGCGTAGTTCCGATGTATATGGATATCTTTATTCTATGCTTGAATGTTCAAATATTATTTCTCGTGGACTGGTCATACCGTTGGCAATTGGGTAGTTATATAGATGAAGTTCGATGGGAACAAAAAATCTGATGCCGCTGTCTTTGATCTACCGTCTACTTCCTACGTTAATCTACTGTTGGCCTATTACATTGCCTAGCTGAAGTAAGGATGCCTTTATTTTCATCCCTACGATTGATTATAAGTGTGTTTTCCGCCGTTCATTACAGATTGATGGAAAGAGTGCGCGAAAAATTCGTAATCCGTTTTTAATTACACGTGCAACTTCGCTGTTCATATGAATTTGCTGTTACACTACTTCACTATTCTGGTCAGGATCATTGCAGTTAATTGATGATTCTCATTTCTGGTTTGAAGGGGACTTTGATACAGAGGTTGAAAAACATTCAACGTGCGCATGTGACACAGCAGGAGCTCACTAGGGCGTGTGACAATGGTGATACTTTACCATCCATGTTCACGATCAAGGGACTAAGAAGGAATTTGGAAGGAAAAAGGTTGTTATTCGAGCTGATTGTTTTTGGTGGCATGACATAATTGCTCTACTTCTCCTTCTATCATATCGGGCCCGTTGAGATAAATGCAGGATTAAATTTCATCGCCGTCTTTATGGCAAACATCTATTCATGCCGGGGAATATTTCCTCTCTGGTCAGCCGATAATGCCCGTCGCCTACTATTGCCAATACGCTGTCTTTTTGTCGATTCCTGATAGCAAAAACTGATTGTATTCCGCGTTTGTCCTCGAGGAAGTTATAATTTCAAACAGTAAGCCGCCGTAGTTTTTTTTCGCCTGTCACTTGAAATTCACCGAGCGTCGCATTCCTCGATTCGGTATCGATCATCCAATTAACGTTGCGTCTCAGCTTTCTAAGCAGCCATCATCCGTTTCCCCTCCGATTCTCATAATCGCAAAAGACCTCGGACCAGCGCCTTTCATCGGAGGAGGCCTCTGGCGCTTGAGTCTTGGCCCCGACGATGAAAAAGAAAAGGCGCCGTAGTCTTGGGTCGCCCCCAGCCTCCTCCTCCCGGCGATGGATCAAGCAGTCTCTCCACGTATCGACCTCCCCCTGTGTCCTACCCCCCCTGTCCTTCATCCACGCCGTTCGAACCGCCTTCGTTTTTGTCCGAGGCAATCACCGATTGTCGTTCCCAGAATCGAGCATTTTCTCTCCACCTAGTTACTCTCCTTGCTTCCCACTCCTTTCTGTCTCTTTCCGAAAAGTCTTAGAAATAGAAGAAAGGGAGAAAGAGTGAGGAAAAACAAAACTTGACTCCTCGAAATCAAGTTTCGTCCCTTTGTGCCTCACCGTGTTATCCCATATCTCGTCCACCCTACCCTTTCTGAACCCCCTCGGCCAGAATTTTCTTTCTCTCGTCCCTCCTATCTCTCTCTCTCCCCCTCTCTCTCCCCCTCTTCCCTCCACTGATTCGCCCTTCGTTAAGAACTTCCCAGAGCGATCAATGGTCGTCACTAAGCGTCACCTTTCTCGACTTTCCTCCTCCCTCTGTTTCTCTCGATGTTCCTCGAAATCCCCTTTCTCCCGCTGTTATTTTTTTTCGTATTTTAAAATATTAACCATGGTTGACGGTCCTGAGAAATTGGTCGGCAGTGATCGATATTCATTCATTTTCTTCTGCGATTATTCGTTGTTGAAGTTTTTCCAACCCTGTTCTTTGTTTGTTCCTCAATTTTCAATTCTATCAGAACTGTCTGAGATTGTTTTTTCCTTTTACAGTTTGGTATTCCAGCCGTTAGCCTTGTCATTATTTGAGTGTTGGAGTATGCGTGATTAATCGGATATATCCGTATTTATTATTCGATGGAAGTAAGTAGTTCTTTTTGAACTTGTTTTAGCGTTATACATGATAAAAATGAAATCAATTAATGCAATTCCACTTTAATATTTTGTTACCTATTAATTTCAACGTCTTAGCGTCGTTGTCGAGCTGACAATGATGCTCAGGACTTTGAAACGACGACAAGAGTTTGGAAATATATCGGTGAAATAAAATATTGAAATAGAACCTTACTACATAGTTATTAAATTTTAATCATGTGTGAGGGGCCATGTTAGAATAGCCTCAATCAGCTTCTTGTTGTTTATATGTGTTGTCAATCGTTTTTATTTCGCCAGGAAATGCGAAGTAATCTTGAAATGTAAAATATTATTTATTCTCGTCGACCCTAATGGCTGCGATGTTTTTTTTTCGGCGTCAGCCACTGATGGTACTCCATCAGTTCTCATCCCCAATCCTTTAACGCCGCCCTCGTCTCTTCCCGTTTCCTCCCCTCCTCATCACCTCCGTCCTTTAGCTTCCCCTTCCGTCCACTGGCTGTGCCGCGTGTGTACTGATCATCCTTTGGCGCCAACTTCTTGCTCCGTTCCCTGAATCCACAATGAACGAGCGCGCTGGATGGTGGGACTCCAGTGTGAATGCGTCGGGAGGAGGAAGACGGGTGGGGAAGGAAGGTGAGGCCGAGAGAGGAAAGAGAATCAAGGGAGCGGAGGAAGTGGGGGGTTAGGGCAGATATTGGGGGGAGGGATGATGGTGGAAAAGTAATGGGTACTAAGGACAAGCCAGTTGTTTCCCGTGGAATCAAGGACTTTGGTCTTACGCATTATGGAAAAATAAAGAGTAAGTAGTGGGTTTAAATTAGCAACAAAACTATTTTTATGCCATGGAGGATCTTTGTGATGAGGCTTGTATATTTTTCTTCACATGTTGGTAAATATCTCCGCTGCGAATAACCATCCGCAAAGGAAAATAAGTGCAATAATATTTGTAGAGATATAAATTATTTAAAAATTTTTAGTGTTCAGTTATTGTCTTTTAAATCAAAGGAATATTAGTTAACTAGCTTGTAAATATTTTAATGTTCTTTGACGGTATCAGTATTTTTGTAGAAATGCAAGATAGATATGGGAAACATATTACGGCATTTAAGAACTTCTAACGTTTTGAATAATTTATTCAGTGAATGAATATGATTTGGAAAAAATATGGTTATGTATTTATGCTTACGTAATAATTTCGTGCAGCAGTCATAGGGAAATTTGAAGAGAATAAATATTTAGATTAATTTTAAAGCCACCTTATGCTTTTCCCTATCATAGGGAAATGTAGGGTATGTTAGGAGTAGGACTAACATAGTGGCATGATAGCAGTAGTGAGCTATTATAATTCTTCAATCATATCAAAATGAAGACAGTTAGGTTCCCATTTAGTCAAGTTTATTTTATTTTAAGAATCGTCGTGTATTTAATAAATTGGAGACATATGAATGAACTCGGCATCGATCTCTGCGAGGCCAGTATTAACCGACACTATTCGGAAAGCGTGTGCGAGGATTGTCCTTTTAGCCTGTTAATGCATGGTATGGTTATGAAATACCATTCTCCGAGGCAATTCGCTACTTCACGATTTGTTAGGCATTTCACATGATAAAGAAGGAATGATCTTTTTCATGCACGCGAAACGTCTAGTTGTCCGAGTGCATTTTCCCATTCGCCGCCGACCTTCCCAGCTTCTCTCTGTCTTTTTAACTCCGTCCCTCCCCCTCCCAACTCCGGGATCGCTTTCCATCCTACCCCCTCTTTTCCCTTCATGGTCTCTCTTTGTCCACGCCGCTCTACCAAGCTGCATCATCCCGAGATGCTTTTGTCCTCATCCTCATGCCCCTCCCCTACGGCAAACAGTCCCCCCCCCCCCTGTTCGACTGTTTCCTTACGTTCACGTCTCTTTTCTCCACGGTGCGTGAGGTATGGCGCGACTTCTCGGCGCGCTCTGTCTTTTCATCCCTTGGTTGAGAACGACTCTGATCGCAGGGCAGTCGAGCCTTTTTTACTTTTTAATTTTGATGGGCGGAAATTAGTTGGCTTAAATTTGTATTCCATCGCAAGTTTGTTCATATTACGCGCTCTCTACCAGTGAAAATAGGTCTGTAATGACGTAAAATAATTCCAATTCTTTACCTTGTGAAGACGCGCATTTCTTCACATGTTACTCATTCAAGCCGTCTGTCTTAATTCATTCCTTCTAAAAAGTCAAATATTTTCATCTCTCCATCTTCTTCTTCAACATTATATTATATATTTGACATGCTGGAGAGTTAATCCATAGGAAGTCCTGGGAATTTTTTTCTATTTCGTCACCATCGATTAGATAGAAGTACATATTTAACTGTCAAATACACTATCGAAGGTGTGTTTTTTTGCAGTGGTTTCCTTTTTTATTCGAGTCTTATAACTACTAAATATTGAATAAATATTTTTGTGAAGAAAAAGGTTAATCCAATTAATTTTTTAAATTAATATGCTTAATAAATAATGTCTTGTCAAAGTATTATCTTATGATGGTTGTAGTTAATTTACCCTAGTTCTCTTAGGATCCAATTGACGCCCGTCTCCAAGGTTTTTAGTTGGTGTCTCTACCTCATTCTCACATATCTCGATTTTTACGGAAGGCTTGTTTGCTGTATTTTCACGAGTATTTGTCATGTCTGCTCGGCCGCAGTAGTTCACGATTTCCGTGATGTGTCCCCCGAACGAATAGGTCCGTCATGAGTCACGAATGTGCCATTGTTTTGTGGAATCTTCACGCCTGGAAACTCCCTTACAGAATTCACCATGAACACATAACTCATTCGCCGGAATTGTCCTGCTATCGTTTCGCTCGTATTTCGTACGTTCCACCGCTGACATTGTCACGCTTCGTCGTCGGCTGAGCAGTTTTCTCGATTCCAGATTGTTTCCCTTTCACCCTCGCTTATTTTTTCAACTTATCCTTGATTTTAGCGAACAGTGGATTATTTTTTTCCCCCGCCCTCATAGTCTTCGGGTTGATTTACTTTCGTGAGAGAAATGTGAGGACGCATTTGCATGAGGTTTCTTCACGGTGCTCCGTTTTTAGTACTGGCACGAAATCATTGGGTCCCTATAGCTATGGCGGTGGTGGGACAATCGGCCTCCGTGTCGAGTCACCGCCGTGTCTCACGTGCATTTACTTCGGATATGATGAGGAAATCCCTCTGATCACGGAATCATGCTATTTTCGGTTTCCTAGCTCACTTTTTCGAATGCATTTCAAAGCTGTCTTTAGGAATCGAATATTGAGATCGGTTAAGGATGTCGTAACTTCCGTCGGTACCCAGTAATGCTGAATTCTGTGAAAGCCATGGAATAGAAAAAAACCTATAAAAATAGCCAAATAATTTTGATTTGGAAGGAAACCAGTTACAATCTACGTCGTATTTTTGAACGTTCCCTTACATCTCTTATGTTTGTAGATCAGCAAATGCTCTTTGCACCAAATAAAATACTACCGCTTATATCCTGTCCTAAATACTTATTTCTTTCTACTTTCTCAAAAATTCAACTTTTTTTCCATCATCAACGTGTAAATATTTTTAAAAGTACCATTTTACTCACGCAAAATCAAAGTTTCTTCGTCTCTTCGCCTTCACTAAAAATTAGGTCTCAAATGCCTCCCAATGCACTCTTTCCCTTTCTTCCCAGGGTCCAGGGGTGAGATCATGAATCTTCTGCATTGTCGCTATCGTTGTCCGCGTTCCAAGTGTAGGAACGATGTAACTGTACGCTTTATAGCAAACTCACTCATAATTCTGGTTTTACGTGTACCCTATTATTACTCGTAATAGCCGCTGTGTAAAATCATTCGCTGTTGTCATCCTGTTTTTCAATCACCTTTCTTAAATGGTTCCATCTGACTTGGTATGGATCTTCCATCTTTTACGTCAAGCCTTTTTTATATTGATAGTTTACCATAACTTAGTTTTATTCTGATTAACGTGGAATGAAGATAAGAATAATTATTTTACCATGGCCTACCATTGTTTTTCCCTTGAGACGGCGTCTCCACTGAATAATTTGTTTTTTTTCAGGTTTCTTCTATTCGTATTAATTCTTCCCAATTCCTCTCTGTTGACTTTGTAGTCGTTGGTGGCAGTGTTTTTGGTACGATGTTGGTTCCTGGGAACATTGTGACCTATTTGCTCACCTGGGAAATAGGAAAAGCATGGAAGTTCCTGCAAAAGGATCGAGTGGGCTCCAGACTCGTCTACCGTTTCATTCTCGCGAGTGCAGGGGAGAAAATGAACTCGGGTTGCCTTTCTTCCATCCTTGTTCCGCCTGCACCTTCTTTTTCTGCGGTGCATTACCCGGTTCAGCGACGGGGTGGAGTTCGTTGGTAATTCTAAAGAGAGAAATTACGGGTTACGGAAAATGGGGTCCTTTTGAAGGAGTCAACCGCGTCCTCCCCTATATCCTCTCTGCCCTGTTCCGTCTCCTGCCTCCTTCTCCCACCTCGTACTCCACCGTCTCCTTTCCTTCGTCACTTCTTCCTATATCAGAGTGGGTCAACGCCGTCCAACCCCGCCCCATTCCACCATTTTGTCTCGGCCTTTCCTATGCGCACTCTCTATCGCTGGCAAGCGGACCCTGGAAATTCATCGATTTTCTCTTGAAATCGGCATATTTTTTCGGCGAACATATTCTGCTGACAACGCACCTGTTTTTGGAGCTGAAATTATTTTCGCTCTTATGTTAGAGGTTTTTCCGTTAAAACATTGACGCTTCATTTCAGAGGGCAAGGTTTCCTTGCATATCGTGTTGTAAATAATACAATTTAAAATTAAACCTCTTGATTATGTATCTGAAATTATCAATTTTTTGCTTAGAATGGAATGCAACATTTATAATCCGCTCGTGTGAAGAAGAATGCATTTAGTATAAGTACATCGCCATTGCTGCTTTTCAGACTTGCTTATGATTAAGCTTCTGCCGATATAAATAGTTAAACATGCGATTTTTTTATATTAGACAACGAGATGCTGTGGTGGTATAGTAGTATAATAAAAGAGTTGTGTAATAATTGTCAATTTTAGATCGTTCATTCACTTGTTCTATTAAGGCTGTTATGCTGCGATCTTTTGAAACGTTGTGTTTCCCCTCCCTTCTCTCATCCCCTTTCTTCGTCTGACCTTTCCATGTCTTACTTCGCAGTCTCTTCGCCCTTTATTTCACGCCCTTGTCTTGCCCTTTCCTCCTCAAGGGTTCTTGTCTCCCTGCCTTCGGAGAATGTATACGCATCTCTCCTGCCTCACGGCATCCCTTGGACCCCCTTGAGTCAGCCTTGCGCCAGAAACCCTCATAATTCCTCCATTCCTATCCTTCCTCGCTCCCGGCTCTTTCACCCTGGCGCGGTCGTAACCTCTACTTGGCGTATTTTTTTCCTCCCCTCATTCATTCTTGCCGAACCCTCTTCCACCCTCCCTCCCCCATTGCTCTTAATTTGGGCAATTGGATCCCCAAGGCATGTCATTACTTCGTGACTCATCAGGGTCGCTCTTGTGTGTGTGCTAGCGCGCCATCGTGTTTTTCATTATATCACCTGCGATCCCTCACCCGCCCAGTCCTCGCTCTCCCATTCTGCGTCATATTCTTCCTTTCCTTTACCCTATCCTTCTTCGCTACGTCTTCCCCGTAATACTTTTTCCTGTCTCCCTCTCTTCCCCCACTTGTCAGACATCCTTTTTCCTCTCTGTCACACCTATACCTCTACCGCGACTTGTAATATGAGATCTCTCTCTCTATCCGTGGCTTTGCCGTGTGCGTTTCTCGGGTGGAGGGTAGATGCCGCCGAGGCGTGAAGTGCGGTCTTGTCCTTTCTCTTTACAACCTTCATCATCCTCTTAATAAGGAGTGTAAACGTTTTTATTTTTACTCACCCTTCGCGCGAGTCAGGAGTTACTCTACTGTGTCTTCTCGGTGTTCACGGAGAAATATTATTTTGTGAACGTGAACCTTTACAATCGTTTGTTAATTACCATTCTTATAGCAATAATGTGTGATTATCTGGTATGAAAAGAATATGTTTTTAGGTGGGTGAATTATTTGTGTTTATAGAGTTTGTTTTTCACTCCCTAGAGTAGTGTATGGCAGGTTCATCTAGTGACTTGCTCGATCATTCCAGAAGAATTAGGAGTATTATCGTAGGTAGGGTTAATTATTGCTCTGAACATGTTTTACATGTTTCAGAATTTGTGTTTGAATTAATACTCTATGTTTACTCTGATTATTGCGCTGTATTAGATATGCACCACGAGTTGTCGCTTTAATTATGATTGCTCGCGCAAAGAGCTGTAACTATGATTTATGACATGAACATTGTATGGACCTTACTTATGAACCAATGATCCAGTCCTAAGAATGACGTATGTTAGCAATGTTCTCGCTTGAGATGAAAATATTAAAAAGCTTTGTGAATCGCTAGGGCGGCTAGGCAAAAAAATACTTTGTGTTTTACATTAGAGTGTAAACGTGTGCATAGTCACTTATTTGGCAACTATGGCAAATAAGTAACTACTGGCAGATTGTTAGTTCTTTGGGGAAAATGTATTTATTCTCCTTGTAATTTTTTCTTGGTTTCACTTTGGGAAGCAGAGCCACTTGTCGATGAATAATTGACCGAAGCAGCCACCGTCATCCTTCGTGTTTTCTTTTACGTAGAGTATTTTTAATTCCGTGTCTAGATAATTTAACAAAATGATTTGTTGTCTTAGGACCTGTGTTTGCGATAACTACCGGGAACTAATGGTAAATAACTGGCTCTTTTTTACTACGCGGTGTCTCAGTCGATCTCTGCACCCCTTCCAGCGGGAAAATATTTGTGCAGCGTTTAATTGTTTCTTATCCGCACTCCACTATTCTCGCTCATTAGGGCTCTCTGCAGCGCTCATTACCTCATCTCTCCATATTGCGAATTCTTCGCCCCTACCCGCCTTCCTAGTCCCTCCGCCCTTCCCCCGCCCACCCTGCGTTGTATCCCCCAGAACCCTCTCCTTCGGCCTCCTCCTTATCTCCCCCCACGCCCTTGCCCCCTCAATCCCAACTCACCCCATCTCTCTTAACCTTTCCTACCCAGTGTTAATTAGTTGAGGTTGCCGGTCGGACTAAATTACACCTCGCCTCTCTCAAAGGAAGCAATTATAAGCGAGGAAAAGGGGTTTTTGAAGGCGGAGGTGGTGTAGAAAGGATGACGTGTGGGAGATGGTGAGGGAACTGGGTGGGACGAGGGGGTATGGGGAAGTGGTGGTGTGGGGCACAGGGGATAGCCCCGGGAGAGCGAGGCAGTTTAGGTTTTTCGCAGCCGTTCTCCATAAAGGATAGGGGGCCGGGCCTTGGGGGGGCTGCTTGCTCTGCTGGCTGCTACGATGGAGGCTGCTAGGCGCCTCAGTGCCCTCTCTCCGACTCGTTCCCACCCCCCTTCCTTTGCCGATCCGCGAGGTCTCCCCTCCTCTCAATCCAAACGACGTCTTTCCTCCCCTCCTCAAGGACCGAGGTGCCTCTCCACCCACGCATTTTCTTGCCTTTCGCTCGTTTTTCGAGCACAACTTCTTTTCTGGTGCCAATATTTTCCTTGCTTTCCACGTCTCCCAGCCTACCGGTTTGCGATCTGCGAGAGGTGTCGTTAGCGAAGCTCGTAAGTCACTATCCACATCTAATGTGGGTTGGCAGCAATGAACTTTCTGGAATAATTTCGATGTGGTTGATGTTTTTCATCGAAGTGGTTATTCGAGTAGATTTCCTGTTATTATTGTTTAGGACGAGTATGTTGAAAAATACGTTATTATTCAACTCCAGTTATATTTCATATTAAGGTGCCCTGGAATATCCTGGCATGGAAGGAAACCTTTATTGTTTATCGTGCATCTTTTTATTGAGTTAATTATTCGTACATTTGCGTTTAGATAACAATTTACTTATTCAATTAATAGAATTTGCTGTCAACCTATTAACGGATATTTTTTATCTTTGTTTAACATTAGAATTTTACGCAGTAATAGCGGAAGATTATATTGATGATCATATTATTCCCTTATGAGCTTTGCTACATTTAAATGTTTTTTAATGTTAAATAAATTTTTAGGTGTTTATTTAAATCTTGGCTATGAAGCTACTTGAGCATGCGTCTGGCTCTGTAAGCGCGTTCATTCAAACGGATATAAAGGCATAGAGCAATAAAAACACTTTGTTACCCGTGTAGTGAATCTGGACCTTTTTCACGGAGTGTCAAGCACTTAGTCAAAACAGAAAAGCTATAAAATTTTTGATTCTGGGCCATAAAAATACTTTTCTCGCTCTATTTATGTGCCCTGTCTAAACTACTTGGATCCAACGTCCTTCCTTCAACGTACCGCTCCCCTCCTCGTGTTTTAGATGCCGTTGACTGCTTCCCGTCTCCTCTCAAAGCACGGCGCCACGCCCCGACACACCCATTGCTCCTATTCATGCTGACTGACCCTCCCAACTTCTTCCAGCGCTCTGAGCGCCTCACCCCTCTGGATCCTTCGTTTCTCCATACGCATCTCCCTATTCGTGCAGCCTGAGAGAGAGGGAAATTAAACTTCCCTACAAGCCTTTTTCTGTCTTTATTATTCTATCCTTATCTACTCTTCACTCCTTCATCTCGTCAGCTCGTGTGTCGTCTGCAGTTGTAAGTCCAATTTTTTCGACATATCGGCTCTTAACATTATTCTAATTCGGCTCCATTTTAGTGTGACTTAATATAAAGATACCGATAACGGAGAGGGAAGTTTTGTGGTACACTTTGTGTTATACTTATTAGTTATTGTTGCTCGATTCGAAATTTATTGGTCCCCACTCGATAGCGGAGTGCACGAAAATTGGTTAGGGCTATGCATGGATTCGTATTTCTGTGGCCGTGTATTGACATCTTTCCTAATGAGATCCATCTATTTTCCTGCCCTTAGGGCTAGTATGCCTACAAATTAGACATTCTTTATGGCTACAAATCTACAACGAGTAGCTTTTGTGAAGGATGTCCAGATATTCTGAAAAAATTATCAATTCCCTGAAAATTTGCGTTCCTCATCCTGCCTGAGAGTAGAACTTACATATATGGCGTTGATCTCCATAGCTCTAATATGATAAACTATATTATAGCTCTAGGAGCAAAAATGGTGATGTTAAGTTTGGTCTGTGACGTAGGGCAGTTTGCTAGAACTATGTGAATCAAACGAAGATTTTAAGTGTTAATCCTATCCGGAATCCTTAAGGAAGGATTGATCGTTGGTGAACTCCAACTCTAAGAGTTAGGTGTTTATAAGGAGGTGCGATTTTAGAATACTGACGCACTTATTATGCCAGGGCGACCATGGCTCATAAATATGCATACACAGTTACAAGGCCCAAGTGTTGAGTGAAGGTTGGACAGAGAGCGGTAGCGGAATATTGGCGTCTTCTGCCGTATATTTTTTGTGGAACGTGCCTTAGTCGACGTAAAGTTGGGAAACAGTAATCTAAAGAGGTAGGAGAGGCGGAGAAGGCATCCTCCATCTTCCCTTATGATACACTATTTAGAATACGCTTCCAGTGTGTAGGATTAGGTCAAGTAGTTTCATTAAAGACAGGCTGAAGATTCAACAACGCAGGTCGGCCTTATTGGTTAGATCTTATTATGTGTGGAGAAAACGTGTTATGCTTCATTGCTTGCAGTTGCATTGCTGACGTTGGCTGAGAATCATCGTAGAGAGATAAATTTATTTCGGATGTGGCAATAACGTCAATCTTCTAGGAAAGGGTTCTTTGTTAAGAACCTAAAGTTATAGATCCTATTTCTTTTCAATTTCTACTTAGTAATTAAGCAAAGTTTCGGGATAGATGTTAGAAAGTTATAAATAATACTTAATTTCAAGAACTCTTTCCGGAAAGAATGGCAGAGGAAGGCCTCGTATGAGATGTATGTAAAAAGTGATTTAAGGTAGTGAAAGAGAAGATGAACATAAATTTGTAGAAATTAGCTGACAAGAAAATGGAGTGTAGAGCATGATGATGATGATGAAGATACCTTTTAAATAACATGCAGCAGTGTAGTTAATGATTTATTTTCCTTAACCTGGAATTAAAAAATATTTAATAATATTAAATAACCTGGAATTAAAAAATATTTAAATGTTTCTCATTGTAGAGGAACAACCTCCAAAAAATCTCGCAGTATTTCTGGTTTTAGTCTATTGTAGCTTTAATTTACTCAGATGTAGTTGTAATCGCGTATGCAACCCAAAAAGAAAGCTGAATCACTTTTGGGCACATTTAATAGACACACATAAGCCGTGACTTTCAATATTTTATCAATGTTATCCCTTTTACTTTCACCCTTCCACTTATGCGTTTTGTTTCTTTTCTATGCCATTTGGTTATTTTCGGCAAATAAGCTATCGATAGGGGTTTTATTAATCAGGGAAAGGTTTTATAAATAAAAGGTGCTACATTCAGAGCCTAGACGTAGGTTGTTCTTTTGGTACGCGCTCACTTTTTTTCCGCTGACAAGTGCTGATGTTTATTATTCTAAATTCCTCACACTGATGTTAATTTCACGTTTAGGAATTGATAGCGAGAGCCTGTTCGCATCCCTCTCTGAACACGATCAGAACCCATGGCCTTGCGCCCTGATTTCGTTTTCATGGATCCTCGATACCTTGCGAGAATTTCATTCCGACAATCTATTTCGCGTCTTCAGGAGGAAATTACGTTACATTTTCACTAACGGAGGAGCCATCCTATTTCGCGTGGAGCCCCTAGGATCCAGATGAAGAATGAAATTCAATTTCGTTATCTCTTTCCGTTACCCTTCTCACCGTCCGACTCCCTCCCTCGTCCACCAACTCTTCCCTCCTCCCCTAAAACGCCTTCCCTTATTTATGCGTTCAAGGATCAGGATAGGACGCACCGTTCGCTCACGCCGTGAGGAGGGATACAAAGAGTAAAAATGAAAGAGAAAAATCGCTGGAAGGCTTCGCTGAAAGATAGCTCGGTGTGCAATCAACCACTGCTCGCGCGCTGTTAATGGGGTGTTCACTTTCATCCGTACAATACGCCTCTCTCTCTTCTTCCCTCTCTTCTACCCTCCCCCTCCTTACCCGCCACCCCCAACATCCCTTTTTCCACCCCCGCGAGAGGAGTAATGTAACCGTGTCGGGCAACTCTCGCTCCCCTTACCACGGGCCGCCTGGTTAAATGCGATTGGTTGACTGCGCGGTGATGGTATATACCTCCGGGCGCCCAGTCGAGATGTAGGGAGTTAGTGAGAGAGAGGGTGGTTTTTTGGGGGAGGAAGGAAAATAATGGGTGTCTCCCCCGCCTCACCCATGCCTCTGCTCATACCCCCACCCGCCTCCAGTTAACCGGCATCCCTCATTTCTCGGCAAAATTATCTCTTCGACTTCCCCACCAACACACCTTCTCTCTGCCTTTTCAAGCCAGCCCCCCACCCCCTTTTAAGATTCCGCCATTTCACGTCGTCGGTTGAAATGGTGGTGGAGGTATTTAATAGTCCCTGCTTGCAGTGGCGCTACTCGCTGTCCCTCCCACACCTAACCTTCCTCAACTCTGTTACCTCCTCGTAGCTTTCAGTCCCTTCTTCCCCGGAGTAATTTTACGGGGCAAATACTGAGATTACGTATGTTCTCTGAAAGGGTTATAAGGGACTCGTATTGCCGTTTTTGTACGGGTTTAGTTTGGGTAACAAGGTCATTTAAAAAAATCTTTTCTCTTAGCTACCTTCTCTTGCGTAATCTTAACGTTACGTACCTGGACACTCCTGTAACTGTCAAACACTAGTAGATTTCAGAATTCATGAATCTTGTCACATTAGGTGTACTGAACAATATGAAATTCTTTCTTAATTCAATATTCAGATCAACGGGTAAATACACCTATTGAGCTTAGAAGTTGTAATAATACAGTATCTTAAAGATATTGAATTATTATGAATGCTTACATTTACTCAAAATTATTTTTAGTCCAAATGATAGTTTAAGATACTATTTGAGCTAACTCCTCTTCCCATGTAGCTTTTGAATTTTTATGGCTTATTATATTCCTACACTTTCTGAGCTATTTTTAGTCTCCCTCCAGCTCACACTTTAGTTCGCGTTTCATTAATTTTTCAAATAAGGAATTTTTCAGTTTGTAGTAATGTCTCTATCTCAGATTTTCACATTAGTTATCGTTTTTATTCTTAACAAATATCGAATTATTTTGAGTCGAAGCATTTTCTTCCCGTTATTTTCAATCTTCTAAAAACCTTTTTGCGCCAACTTATCAACTCAATGGACATACATGGAGCATAAAACCAATCCTCTGCAATTATAATCAGTGAAATGTTCAGTTAGTGAGAGTAGAAACTACTATAAGCATTGAGATATGAAATGGCGACTTCCATTATTATTTTAAGTATTATTTTTCGATTAACAAGTAAATAATGATGAATTACAGAGAAAATATAAATCTCTCTCCATTCTTGCAATACTCTCAGAAAATGAAAATTGCGTATTATAGCAAAATTTTTCCAATAATGAAAAGTTGTTTAAGCAAATGTTTATCCTCGAATTATCGTCCATGTTATTTGTGTGTATGGTCATGAGTTTTGATTTTTTCCGCTATTTTTTGTAAAACGCGTTTGCATTCCACAATTACAATCGTTGTTTCCATTTCAGAACGTGTTTATGAGCAGTTATAAGTAACTCCAGAAAGTTCATGCGTGAGGTTATTTGCGTTAAATGGGTGCTAATTAGTTGTTTAAACATGAAAGTAAATTTTATTATCAATAAGAGGAAAAATGCCAATGAATCTCGAAAATCGATCATTAGTCAATGGAGTTAATTAAAATCTTGAATGTTTTTAGATGGTTTCATTTTTAAATACGCGATATTTATTATTATATGCGAGTCAGTTGGTCAGTTTTGTGAAAAACAGGTGGTAAATTGATATCAAGTATTAGGAAAATAATGACATTTAATGCTTAAAAGTTTGGTAAAATAAATACATTTAATCCCGGCCAGCATGTTTAATTATCGTTGCTTTGCCTCTTTTATCTGGAATGTTTGTTAAGATAATAACATCAAGAACCTATAATTTTTAAAACATCAATGACGACTTTTGATCGACAGCTACCCTCTTTCACAATCAGCGTCCAAAACAGTTCTAAAAAATGAAAGCGAATTGTTTTGTCTATAAACAACTTTGTTTTAATGCTCGCGTTTCTTTCGATGAGTGTAGTTGGAAATGTAAAAGAGTTGGGCTTCGCAGGCGGAAACCTCTTCCACGCTAATGATGGAATGTGCAGTCGTATGTTTTTCTTGCTTCCCGGAAACTGTTTTCCCCGATCGCTCGCAAAGGATACCCGTGGAAGAGTAGCTGTTTGTTTTAAGAATAATAAAATCAGTATTCCTCGCGGTTTGTCCGAGCAGTTCCATTCAGTCAACAAACTGCTGAATTTATTCCTCCGGGAATTTGGATTCGCTCGTCACGGGAGTCGTAAGGGGCGAAAACTCTTTCCGGGCGTCATCATACGTTCGCTCCTCTTCCTCTTCTTTGCCTCTCCCGTCCCTGCTGAGGAATTTCAAACGCGCGTCCGAGTTGAGTTTCGTGATCCAAGGGTTGAGAGGGTGGCGGGAGGGATGCTGAGAGGGACGCGGGGATTGTGAAGCTAGTCGGGGATTTTCGGAGTGGCCGACGAACGGCGCTGTTGGTAGGCAGTCAACTCATGGCAGTCGAGGAGGGAGAGGGAAAGAGAAGTGGGCTTCATCTTTCCCCCATCCCATTTCGACTTCTGTCGCGAGAAATTACCTCCCATTCTGAGGTCTGAATGGAGGGGAAGACGCGGGCCATATCTTCCTCTTTCTTTTTTCCTCGTTTCACTGCGGGGGCCTTTACGACATTCCTCTCTCTCTCTATCTCAGTCACATTGCCTGCTAGTGGCTGCTGTAAATTCCCACTTCCTATCTTCCCGTCTTCATCGCCGTGAGCTCACGGTTCATACCATTTTTATGCACTCACCTCGCTTCCTGCCTCCCGCATTAAAATCTTGAGCTCGTGTTTTTGCGGTTACCATCGTACACCTGAAGCTCATGCAGCGCGTTTCCCGTATTAGGATTAACGCCTTAAGCGGGTCCGGATTCCCTCCCCCTTAATCTATCCATGGGTTTGATTGCCTAATTCCGCATTTAAAAGTATGCGCGGGTCATCCTCGAGGGATCGCTCACTCGGATTCGCTAATCGGATAATATTTTTATTGGAAAATCGATTGGTTTGTATCTCTCCTTGGCCATATTAAACGTATTTCCTTTTGTAATTTTGATTTTGCTCTAGATTTCTTGTTTTCGGATCCTCGCACCACTTGTTTGTTAGCTATGCTGAGGAAAAAGCTATGCTGCGGATTAAAATTTATTTTTGAAACGTTATCGATTTGTATTTAAACTTGCTGATTATACAATTTTCGGAATTCGGATCCATTAGAGTTCTGACCAGTACAGCTGGATGAAATTACGTGTTCTATTTCACCATTGCAAGTAGGAGAAGAAATTTATTTCCACTATTCCCCGTGCCAGATACGAATGGCTAAGATGAAGAAATGAATTCTTAATAGAGTGTAGTCCTCAAGTGGAAATAACTGTGGTTCCTATACATGCTCAGGATAGGGCAATAATTATTACAATAGGAACTTGAAGCGTTGAGGGAAAGCTGGATAGCACGAAGCAGGAAATTGGGGGCGGAGTTTCAATAAATTTAAGCCGAATAAGAGTCAATGAGGAATAGATACAGAAACCGTCGAGTTGAAGGAAGAAGACAATTAGTATGAGGCATTTGTAGCAATAAACGTAAACATAGTGAAAATATGAGTAAAAATGTTGGTAGTAAATCTTTGTTTTATGATGAGCTTCTACGAGGTGGGGGTAAAGCAAACTTATTAAAATCTTGACCTTATATCGGAAATTCCAGATAGCCCAGAAGATTTTTTTCACTGGCACTGTGCTATATGCTTTAATAATCATAAAAAGTTTTGATCGGGTATTCTTTTAACATTCCTTGGAAATCTACTGGACTGAATTATTTAATGACAACATGTTATGCTTTAATAATTAATAATGTATTTCCTCTAAATGGCAGATTAATCATCCTGGTGAATATGCTGCATATATTTGCGGAACCTACGAGCAGGTAGACTACTGTAGTATAAAATTGATGAAATGCATTTAATCTGAAAAAGAAAATAGGCTCACTGTTTTGAAAAAAATCTTGAAATTATTGCGTGATATGAAAATTGCTACCTTTCCTGAATTAAATTGTTCACTGAAATTGGGGTTTGTAATGGAGGAATATAACGTTTGTTCACGCAAAATTTTTCGCATAAATTACATCAACTAGTGAATGTAATCTTCTTAGAATTGACTCAAAGTGGCCGATGATGTTTGCTTTTATTGAAGGTTTTTGGTTGTTCAGAGGTCCTACAGTTTTCTCTCCCTTTTTAATTTATCTCCATGGGAACAGAATCCCTTTCATACATTTGTCGTCGCCCATACTCTCGTTTCTTTTATCGTGAAACTCTGGTTCTTTTCCCCTTCATCAACCGAACTTCGTTTATTCTGGAGCGCCCTCCGTTGTCCTCGTTCGGTCGGGGATTTCAGTAAATTCACTCTGCTGCTTCCTCGCATTTAATCGCTTCGATTTTCATCGATTCAAATCTTTTAATCAAAGCGTTCGTATTGTTGTGAAAGTCTGCTCATTTAGGGCCTCCGTTGGGTGCTTTTATTTGATAACAGTGATTGAATTTGGTGTTCAATCAGTTTCGCTTAATTTTGTTTATATGCGAACGTTTGCTACAAACGTGTATTTTCTCTCTCTTTGTCCCTCCCTCCCTCTCTCACCGTTTCGTTTGTTTTCTTCCTTTTAACGTGCGTTTGTGTCGTCTTCCCTCTATTTACGTTTTGAACTGGGCGGTTGCGTCGTTGTTTTGAAATTGGGAACTGGCTTTTTCGGATTCACGTCATTGTTTATCTTCCGAGGTTGTCCTCGTGTCCCTTTTTCATAAAGCTCCCGTGTGTTATTACAGGAAACGTTATCCAATCCCTAAATTTCACTTCCATGAACACGATTTCGGTTTTTGGATTCGCTGTCCTCCCCGTTTTCCCTTTAGAACTAACTCCCGTTGAAATTACTTTATGGCTTACATAAATCGCACGGCAGGCTTAGAGAAACATTTGTGAAATACACAAAGAAGCTCCTGTGGGAGGTAATGGATATATCTTCAAATATATATTTGCCCTGTGTGGCGTTCTAATTTACGCTGTTTTGAGGCGTCAAAAACTGCCGCGCGAGGGAAACTTGCTGGTGGGTACAGGATTCCGTTTCATTTAAGTATCATTTATGGGGACTGGATTTTTTTATAAGCATTTCCTTTGCCTATGCTTGACGAGTAATTCAGATTACGCCAAAATGTGGTGTAGGTACGTGTGCGTTAATTTTAATTTCGTAATTCCCTTTCGCTCGATTAAATAAATGCCGTTTCATGTTAGGGTTATATTTATTTTAAGAATTTAATGCCGTTGGCTGTACTTGATCTAATAGATGTTCCCACAAAAATGAATACGGGCATTTGATTCAATGTGTATGCTCAGCATTGGCGATTATCTGGGAAAAATTGTTCAACCTGACTAGGAGAAGAGTAATCAACTTCTAGTGCCCTTGAAAATGGGAACATTCTTCATCTTCGTTCACGTCATGCCTTATTTATTTCCATTCATACATTTATCAGCTGCTTTCTTATGTCTATTTCCTTGTGAATATATGCATATTAACATTATATTTTTTGCTGGAGAATTTTAACACTTGATTGGAACTGCAATGAAACATGAAATTATTTCAGTGAATGGTAGCATCCTGTACATACATGCACATTTTGTCTTATAATAAGTCATAATTACTTTGCAAGTATTGGTGGCTTGTTATAGGCACTGTGTAATTCTTGTGATGTTTTTGCTCTATCACAATTGATAGCGCTATTTTAGCTAGTGTTATGAGTAAATTTGCTCTCCGCTTTTGTATAATTGTGGCCTTTGAATATGCAATCAATTTTTAGAAGCATTTAAGCAGATAGCGCGTGCTGTGTACTGGTGTTGGTTTTCGGTCCTCTATCACCCTAATTTGTGTCAGCCCAATATTGAACTTTAATTTTTTAGGCACCTGTGAGGTTTTATATGTACATGTTTTTTATCTCTTCATAGTGTTTCAGGGCAAAGTATAATCTGAAGAAAAGTCTTTCTATTTCCTCTAACAGAGTGAATATCACACTCATACTCTGTAGATATTTTTTTGGAGTCAATAGTTACGGAAGACGTATTTAAATTGTTTTTTCGAGACTTCAGTATCAAATTGATGGAGAAAGCTTGAAGTTTTATGCGCCTCTCGGGTTATTTTAGGTATATAATTGATTAATTACTTCAGAGATATTGAATGGCGATGAGATGGAAATTATCAAAGAGCATAAGGATTTCTTAGTTGCATCCCTCCTTCGAGAAATGGATGATTATACCGATCAGTTTGTTTAGTTCCTGGTATTCATTTCTCTGAACTTCTGTCCCACTCAGTGCCAGGGAGACTGCATTCAGTGATTTTTGGACTTGGTACGTGGCCAGTGTGTCAAAAAAGAATGTCTGCCGTCCGTAAACTGTTTGGTCATTGTAGTCTTAAATTCAAGCGTCTGAATGACCGTTGGCTGTAAAAAAATCAGCAGGCCAGCGCCCACACCACCCCACCCCGCTTCCTGCTCTTGTTCATGATTTTGCCACCTCCAACGCTATTTCGAGCGTGAACGTAGCGGTAGATTTGCATTCTTCCCTCCGTGGTATCTTTTTTTATTTGACTCCGTCGACTTTTGACCACGTCCAAGAGTTAAGCATTCCTTGTCATCGTGTATTTTGTGCCACGCTCTTCGTAGACTGGGGAAAAAAAACGTCGGGCCAAGTTACGAATTTATTTCACATTGTGCGATTTTATTTGTCGGATGCTCTTCGCATGAAAATATCTTTGGTAATTTTCCAGGTTTTTCATGAAAGTACGTTTCTCAGGGATAGGACCGTTTTTAAGGACTTAGATGGTGAGCTTTCTATGGCTACCGAATATATTCGACGCAAATTTTGCTTGATAGTGTCATAACTTATGGATCAATGAAAATGTGTTTCTTCTGTGGTCATCGTGAAATCATTGGTTGTAAATACCCAAGAAGGTTAAGAGCGTGCTGTTGAAGGTAAAGTTAGTCGGTGGCCAGTGGTATGGTGTAATATTGTAATATTTAAAAAATTCCATTAGGAATTTGTGCAATTTTTATTTCATGTTACCCCAATTTCTTAATGACTTTCATTATTTTATTACCAGGCATAACGTGATAAAACTAATATTGCAATAGTCAAGGAAGTTTACTCAATTATTTTAACTTGTGAAAAGTAAGTGAGATTAGAAAAATGAAATTACTAGCTTTCTACCCAGACTAATGATTCCAAGTTACCAGATTTTTCAAGCTGTGTAGCAATAATTTTCTACGTAGCCATATTTTCAGGGATTATGACTGTTGTAAATGGCAATGTGGGCATTTGGCCTTGCTCGGTCAAATAACGTGAAACGTTGCTCAACAAGGTAATGCGAATAGCAGATACAACAAAGAGAGCACGATGCCCTTCACCCTAGCTTCAAGATTGGCGGGCATTTGCCTCATTTTTATTCGCGCTGCTGGGACAATTCGGATTTAGGACAGCACCTTTGTCTTACTGGCGTCTCTGAAAATATTTCCCAAGTGGGCGTTAACCTTTTATGATTCCCTTTTTCTTTTCCCGCATCGGTTGGCTGGTTTCGGAATGCATTAGTGAGTCAAAGAGAGCGGATTCCTCAAAGTTTTCGTGCACCGAATTCGTGTACGTTTTTTGGTCTCCAGACGTGACCGGAGTGGTCGAAGTGATCCTTCGTAGGACCCCAGGTATTTGATCTGCTGTATTCACTCGTTGGAACATATCTCTTCTGCATTCACGGAATTAGCACGGTGCTTCCTAACTGTTTTTGCGAGACTGGGTTGGCAACTTTCCCTCGAAATGCCGTAGTGTAAACCCGATCGTGGCTGCCCCTGGATAAATGCATGAAAGAATTTACATTTTTTAAGTCTTTCTGGTTTCCGGTACCTACTTTACATCTGCATGAGGATGAAAGTATCACATCTAAATATACCGTGTCAGACTGATGTGGACCCATGTTAGCCATTATATTAGCAGTAAAACTGTTTTTGGAATGGTTGAAACGTCAGAACTGACATTTATTGACCGTATATCTATAATGGTTCGGTTATCATAACTCTGCGTCGCCGAGTCATTAGACGTGGATATAATAAAGATGAGTGTTCTACTGATAAAAACTGCTTCTTATTTCCCTGTATAAGATTTTCTCCCAGATCTAGTTTCTCTCATCTCCACGTCTCGAATGCCATCATATCATTCATCTCGCTTAGGAGATTAACTCAGTTTCTCGGAGGGTAACTTCAGCACGCATTTGCATACCTCCTTTCCAGCTTCTTTCAACCAAGTTTGCCCTTATTTTTCTTTCAATAGTGTTTTCTCCCATGGTCACATCGCTGTTCTTCGGGCTGTTGGGCATCTCTCTGGTATCCCGGAGCGAGTAAATAATGGTTTTTGGTGAATGGCTAAATTTTGTGGAAGGCTCGTGCTTGATGGCAGCACAAGAGTCGCGGTTTTGAATCCGACTTCGCGCATGTGTATCGTGTAGGTATAAGGACTAGGATAGACTACTTAATGCTGCCTCGGTAGTTGGAACACATATATCTAGATTCCACTGCTCTTGTAAGATATGTCGTCGGTAGACATCATCTTTCGGATTTATCTCCACATTTTTTTAAACAATTGAAGTTAAGCCATGTGCTTCATGTTGGTGTTTTTTTTTGTCGGTGATTTCATGGTTTATTTTCAATTGTCCAATGGCGAATCAAACCGGCCGTGGTAGCTAGGCTGGTGTTCCGCTGGCCTGGCAAACCAAAGGTCGGGTTTGAACCTTTTCCAGGATTTGGATGCGGTGCTTGTCCTGTTATATGAAACTTAGATAACACAGTGACATATGACCTTAGCCAATGGCAACCCTAGTATCCAAAACTGCCACTTCTCGAATGATTACAGGAAGTCATACATTCATATTATTATCTTAAGAAATGGTTCTGCGTGACGTAGGCGCTTAAAATTCGCGAAAAATAATGATCGATGAAGAGCATTTTGGCTCCACTGCGGTCTAGGAAAAGTCCTCGCCTTCATGTTGAATATCTTGACGTTTTCGCTCTCTTGTCAAATCCCTCGAGTCAGGAAAAGGAATTGAGTGGCGAGCGCGATAAAAAAAAATCTCGCCGTGCCCATAATCGTGAGAAGGCCACAGTTGCGACAGAGTATTCATTCGATTGTGTATGCCGCACGAATAGATGGCGGCAAGGAATAGATGCTTTTGGGGTTGAGGGCATTGGCTATGATGCAGGGGAGGGAGGTCTTGTCAGCCGGCTTTCAGACGCGCGGCGGAACGGGAACGGCGGCAGAGAGATGTTGGGAGACTTGAGACGACAAGTCCCGGCAAGTGGTGCTCCATTCTCACTATCCTTGGGAGTATTCCCTGTGCGGCGCCATATTTGAAAGAACTCCGCGTTCGTAGCCGCAGTGGGGATTGTCGGATGATCCGGAGATTTGGTGCATCGTTCCCGCCGCGTTCCGTCTCCTTTTGCGTGGCAGAACTTTCCCCTTTGCCCTCTTCGGTCTTCGTGGACGATTTGCAGTTATCGATTTCGGATGCGTTCACCGCCTTAGAGAGTCGTCAGCTACGAATCAACCGTTCATTCTAAGTTACTGATCAGGAGGAATTTTATCGAGACTTAGCGTTGTGTACGTCTTCGTAATACCCTGTGAGCCACCGCGAGGGTGTGTGGCAGGGAGTGAAGATCACCGAGCATGCACTTACATACAATAATAAGCCAAAATACCATCGCTTCATGAAAATGCGATAGGCATAAGAGTCATGTGCTAGTAAATGGCTAGTAGGTATCTACATAGTAACGAAGTGATTGGTTATAAAGGCTTTCACTATATGCATTTATCTGTATTTACCAGGCAAGCTTGGGTTTATAATGTTAAAACGTGCTTCTTGCACTCTAGACTACTCAAACAAATTTTTACCCGCATATCCCTTAGCTATGCTGCCTATTGTGTTATGGTACGTGGGAATTATTACATTTGAAATTATCGGTAAGACAATATATCTCTCTGATATTTTTCATTTGATCAAACGTAGCATAATACGCAGAAGTTCTTAAATGTATCTAGCGTCATTTGTAAATAAATCGGCTTCGAATGTACTTAAAATGTTCAGTCTAAATTTTAACCTACGTTCCTCTAGTAATTCTCATCCTAGTTCTTCTATTATACTCATAACACTGATACAGTTATCATATCGGCCTTTAACAAACCTTGCTGATCTATGCGCACGCTCTTACTCTTTTATCGTACCTTCCTCACATGGGTCTCGTATACTAGCGGCATTGTCTAAATAAGGCCTGACAAGTGTGATGTAGCATCTTTCCCGTACTCACTTGCACAGAACCATTTTCACGGATCCTAATTTATGGTTTGCTGCACTTATTATTTCTCTGATGTGTTTTCCCTTCGACAGGTGACGCCTAACACGATGCTGTAGTTTTCTATGGAAGGAGATAGGCAAGCGTGGGAAGCGAAGGAAAAGAATGGAGATTTTAGATTTAATAAAGTTAGGAGAAAGATGCGGGGAGATAAGACTGAGCATAAAATAGAGAGACAGGAACCGTATGAAGACTAACCAACTGAGAGAGAGAGAGCAAGATTGTATATTGGTAATGTTGCCCGTGATCATCGCATTGATCCCGATCGTCACTGGTCTTTTTCGCTGGACAGAATTGGAACTGGGGTTCGAACTCCTGCTGTCGAGTTGGAAGTCGTTCTAATCAATGATTTCTCTCGATCGCAGCGTGGTAACCGTATTGATTAGCGGATGGATCGGTAAAAAGCGTCTCCCCCCCGTCCATATGTTCTCGCGCCACGTCGGCCACTCCCTGCCTCCCTGATCGCGCGTGCACTGGTTCCCGTACGGTTAGCTCGTTGAAGTGTTCGGTGAGCCCGTTTTCGTATTTTTGGACCTAGCGATGCCTCAGGGTGATTCGTGTTCATTACATGATACGGGACACCGACCTGACAAAACCGGTAAACGCTGAAATTCATTTCGCTGAGAAAGATTCCAACAGTGTACAACTTGTTTTTCAGATTGCATATTTTCCGGAGTTTTTAAGGCTGGAGAATTCTTTGTTTTAATATTTGTGATATTTTTTCCATACCCGAATTATACTTTGTCACATGTGTGGTGGTTCATACGTTGATAATTAAAATCCATTTTATGACTTTATTTGTTTAATTCCGTATTTTTAATTTTTATTTGTGCCACATTCTGTCATTTTTACTGTCATAGTGATATGTTAATAAATAAGGATGGTATTGCCATGGGAAAAAGCATATAAGGATAGAAGGGTTTTGAACCTAGGGATCCAGAAGAAGAGAAAATAAAAAAAATCTGGACAGTGATTTATTATGTAATTATGAATAGTATTTGTTGGTTGATATAATTTACCTCTGATTGGTTGCTAAATAACGTCAACGTTTCGCAGTTAATCACGTTTATTGCTTGATCTATATGTTTAAGGTACTTTTAAGCGACCTCATATGCTGTGTTGCAGATAGTGAAACAACACCAGAGGTGCTGCATAAAGTATTTCTCAAAGAATGGGAGCTAAAAATGATTATACCTTCATGAATGAGGCTCTCGTTATTTTGAAATTGGTGTTCTAGAATTATTTTCACGGTGTCTGAGAGCAGTTTGGATTTTACTGTATTTGACATTCAATAAATTAACTGGTGGATAATATTGTAAAGAAATACGTAGAATTGACTACTCGAGCAGTTATCATGACGTGCTTTGAGTACGACGTTGATTCAGGAATATTTGTTTCCCTAGCAATGCCTTGGCGTAGGTAATGAATATTGCTTAGGTTATAATTTAATTTCTTTGTAATTTATGCTTTTCTTCTTATTTATTTAAGAAATACTTGAAGTTTTTGAAGGATTATTTGAAATTCGTAACATCATTTTCCTCTCCTCCCTATTGGCTAATCCTTTCGGTTGAATCCACGCCATTTTATTTTTTAAGCTTTTAGTACTTGACCATTGCTCTAAATATGTTTTGTGAGTACTTCATGCATCTTATTTTATTTTTTATTTCATTCTATTTGTAGTTAGTACTGCCGGCAATTTTCTGTAATGCAATGAACAGTTTGATCTTTACCTACAACTTCGTTAGTTAGATCTTTAAGACAGCATCAGCAATTTATTATGAAACATTTTTTGAAAATGAGGAAATGTCTTTTTGTCAATGTACATCGAAAAATGGTCGATATTCCTCGTGATCGTATAATTTAGATGTGCTCAATTCGCTGACTCTTAATTATTGCTAAAGAATATTTTCAGTGTATAAGTAGAGCTAGTGTAACTGCATTTTTTTGCCGCTTGAAATTAACATCAGCGTTAGTACGAACTATAAATGTACGTGATTGAATTTCAGTTTACTCACATTTCGAGTTTGAATTGGGCGTACGTGTACAATAAGAAACAATTCGGGCATCGCTCGACCCGGAATTCATTAATCACCCAATCAATGTGTTTCTTCCAAGTGTCCGCCTACTCTTTTCTTCGATCACGCCTCGAGCGGCCTCACATCTTTGCCCTCCCGCCACTCTTCGCCCCTTTCTTCATCCCCTGGGGTCATTTGTTTGAGTTCACCCGTGTGCGGTCCCTTTCCTGAGAAAATATCTTTCAACACTTCACCTTTGCGTTCTAAGCCACTCACCTACGTGTGCGTACATACACCCTTTTGAAGATTTCTCTTTATTTGGGCGCGTATTTCAAGTTCACAGCGAAGAAATGATCTTGGTATTGGTATCCATTAATGCAACAGCATTATTACAGTAAGCAGTCCATTTCAAATTTTGGGAGGTGCGAGGAACATTTATATGGTCCTTTTGAGAGACTTGAAGTATCGGACCACCATTTTATGGTATGTGGCATAGTTTATGTTGTGCATTTGGGAAATGGTCCCTGATCAACTTTTAGGCATTTAAAAGCAAGCCCCCTTTCAAGAGTTGTAAACCCTAATTATCCCTAACCCTAAAATGTCTCGGGGTCACTGCGAGTAATGTCTCTTTAGCATGTAGTCGAAGGAAGTGTGAAGAAACCAGAGGAATGAGCTTCTCACTCAAATCCGTGGGTCCAGTTCTTTCAATCCAGCCTTGGTTGCTTATGAAGTTACTTTGTTAATTGATAATAGGCTATACACCTTCTTAATTCAACTAGATGTATACATAGTTGAATTAATGGAATGAATACATCTATAAGATTTTTTAAATTTACTGTGAGAAATTCTAAGTGTTATTTTACTAACCGTTGGATTGTGTAGGACGGTAATGCATTTAGTGTGGACCTGAGTCACCCCCTATCCACACTTTTTCGGTGGCTTTCAGGGAACTGCGTAGATGTAGCTGTCGGTAATGCTTCGGATTGGTATTCCTTGTAATGAGCTTTTAATCCCGTTTCTGAGACAGTTTTGCTGATTACTGTATTTATTGCTCAGCCTCTCCATGTTGCGTTGGCCGTGGGAGATTCCAATACACAATGCCCTCTGTACCGTTCGTGCTCTTCGGTTGCTCATAGTCTGCCTGCCCATCTTTCCCTGACATCGGCCGCCTCGGTTCCTTCCCCTGGCACCCGTAACACCAACTCCCGAAATTCTTGGACCACCCTTTCTCACTGACGTTCCTCCTGCTCCCCCGCCCTCCCCTACCTTCTGTAATTCCCCCTCTCCTTCTCTCACCCGCCTAACACCCTCTCTCTCTCTCAAGGGCCCTTCACACCCCCTTCCCATTCCCTCTCCGCCTAGGAATGACTTTCCACCCCACTTTTCTACTGCCCCTTCCCTCCGGTTCCTCCCCGGCCCAACCCCACCCATCGACCAACCACATCCCCCTCCCCGCAGCCTCCGTGAGCAGCACCCAGCCGACCGACCGCCATATTGTTCGTTTGTGTGGAGTCACGATCCGTAATTCGTGAACGACTCCTACGCAGTCCCTTTCCTCTCTCCCTTTCCCCTTTGTGAGACTTGTTCTTTATTTCAGGTCGTCTCGTTTTCTTATTTTTTTTGTATCTCTTCCCCCTTCTTCTCTTTTCCTCCTGCTCGATTTTTTCTCGCCGGCTTCCCTCCTTAGTTCAGTCACCTATTCCGCTGTCCCTCCCCACGCTCCAGCTCTGGTTCTCCATATTATTCGTAACCTTGAGCCCTCATCCTTCCTTCGCCTTCCCGCCGGGCCCTTCCCCTATTTTCTACCTACCTCTCTTTAGTGCGCTGTGACGGCCAACGTTAGCTTCAATTGAAAAGAGATTATGTGGAAAAGGTGTGATGAGTTTTTTTTTCTTCCCGTCATCTGCATGCTAATGGGATTCCCTAAGATTAGATATTATTAATGGCTTTCGGTATGGGATTTATCTCCGGCCACGTTAAGAGATTGGAGGAAGATATGGGCTGTATTTTAGCTTTTTGGGACCTTTCAAAGCAATGATATGCTTCTCGAAGAGATTGTAAACATTTTATTAGTGGATCAAATGTATTTCCCGGGATCTAGTCTTCCGAAAAGTGTCATGTAGGTTTTAATTTGTGTCAATATACATTCATAAGTAGTTATCACCATATTTATTGCCAATTATCTTATCTTCTCTTCATCGTGTGAATTGCTCGATAAAATTGTCCTTTATTCTTAGTAGTATGGAGCATGTAACTATTTAAAATTCGCAAGCGTATTTGGATCCTATAAAATAGTGTGACAGGCACTTGGGTATACCCATGGGTGTACCAATGACATTATGATACGCAATGGTCTAACCAGCATAACGCATTCCAAAAATTGAGCATAAAGTAGGTCTGAGAAAAATATAGAAGGACTCTTTACGCGATGACTGTAATCCCTCGTTATAACCTAGTGATGTAGGAATTCTTGGAAGTTGTTGCTGTTATCCATTTCCTGCTTTCTTCCACTTTGTTGTTAATTTGTTCCAGAATATGGCATAGGTCGCTTTGTTGCCAATAGGATTTACATGGTCGCAGAATGAAATTTTATGAAGCATTGAAGACGCCTGAGTTCATGCCAGACCTGTTATTTTTTCCATTGGCTGCTGTGGACAAAATTGGCGGATTACCTCCTCTTTCAAGGAATGCGTGGCGATTATATCAATGAGTTCTTATATTCATCTGGTCAAAGTTTAAGACTTGTGGACAAAAAATCTATCGCCGTCATCATTGCTGCCGATTTCGTTGGTAAATTGCGAGCAGAAATGGCTTATGCAATATGTACTTCATTGCTTGAATAGCGGATTGCATTCTTAAAAATTTTATTGGCTCGTAATTGGCCACTTATAATCTGGCAGGTGGCTGTAAAAGCCTGGTAATTAGCCGTCCGACGACGCCTTCTCAGTTAATGGTCTCTCCGGTTTTATGCTCTTGATGTACGAATTTTTTTAAATGATTTTCAAGCAGTTAAAATATTCAGATAAGAATCGAAAATTTTTATTGGAATGTGGCTGTAAAAAATGGGCGCAATTTTTTCACTCGAATTATATTTATTCTCTGAAACTGGTTTTTTTCTTAGTTTCTTTCGGATGGGGCAATTTCTCTTTCCTTCTCGTCGTTAAGGTGATGAACAAAAGCAATCACATGTAATGTTCACAATACCGTAATATTTTTTTGGTATTTCTTTTGTTTGTTTTTTATTATTTCATAATCATAACTCTTTGGGAAGGAACAACCACGAGTTACTATTAGAAATGGGACTTTAATTGCTTTCATTTATTGCCCCATGCTCAAACATGGTTAGAACCCCTTAGCATACCCAACATTTTATGGTTCAGCCTTTTAGCGATTTGTTTTCATTTGTGTTTGTAAAACACTAAATTATTTATTGTACAATCGAATTATGGCGGTTGAATGATCGGTTGTATCAGATTAATTATTTTTTTTTTAGAAATTAGTCTCTTTCGGGAACATCCATTACTGAACACTTTTGAGAGTTTTACAATGGACACTTAAAAAAAAAACTTGAAATGGTAAAACCTAAGCCACGACGGACTTTAAAGTTTTTTCAGATCGTATGCAGTGTATAGGCAGCGGAATGTTCTATTAAAATTATGTCAGTGGTATGCTTGAAATTGTTTCAAGTGTGTCTAGTCTAGAGAGATGAAAGAATGAGATCGCCACACGTTCCCCGTTTCCCAGATCTCCAGGAAAGAAATTTGCGTAAACTAAAAATTCCCAATGACTTGAAATTTGCCTGCCCCTTTTTAATGCAAAAACGAACCCTCGGTCGATGTTGCTGTGGTGGTTTCTCATTCAACGTCGCCAATTAATGCCTTTTCTAAACTGTCTGCGCGGTTTTGGAGGATGGAAATCCCTCATCAATCTCCGCTCGGAACGTAATTACCCAGGGTTGTACAAGGAAGTGGCAACGCTTAATCAAATGATTCGATAACTGGGGCCATGTCATATTATTTTCTCAATGTGGCTCGACCGGACCCAAGTGCTATGGGATTTCGAGGACCCCCGTGGAAATTCCCATTTTGACGAACAGCCTGCATTGGAGCACTTCTGCGGCTTATAATAAGCCTTACGATTCGGTGTCGGATAGTGTAGCCCTTTGTGTACGCACCTGCACGAACGCGAGTGATTCTGTCACGAAAGCTGACTCCAACCCAACCACTTTTTTGGCTCCCAATCCTTCGACTTCTCTGGCCCCTCTCGGTAATCTGTCGTCGCGAAATTTCTTTTAATTCCCCGGATGATTTTGCTGTGAGAAGCGGCATCGGTGGTCCCTACTAATCAGAATCGATTCATGGACACTCGCATTGATTGCGATCTCTCTCAGCCCCTGGGAAACCTCGATTGAGGTTCCCAATAACACGTCAATGATCCGAAATTGCTTTCGTGAAGATACAAAAATGATGTTTTGGGTTCAGCTTTGAATCTGCTGAGAGGTAGTAATGTACTGAGGGAGTGTTAATCAAACGTGACTAATTCTTATTTACTTCCGCTACTTGTTGCGATTACTTATAACATTAGACAAATATTTATTATCGTCCCATGAACAACTTTTCATGCTTGGTACTCACGTTATTGTTTAGCTTTGCAATATTAATTCTCTCTTCCATTATTAAGTGTTAACTTGTCGGAAATATTTTCGTTCCTAAATATTTAATTGAATGATTCCAAATTCTTTTTTTATCACATTGCCACATTCGACCGGTGGCACGTTTGAAATCTATCCTAATTTGATCACGGTTAAAAGCGCAGTCTACGTGTCAGTTTTCCAGATTCATTGAAGATTTATGTTTAAAAAGGTATCTCCTCATAATTATATTCCTCATATTAAATAATGGCGAATTAATTGTGCCGTACTTTAAATTTATAGTCAATTGATTCCTAGATATGTAACCTATGCTAGCGAGGGGTAGACGGATCGAATTGATGTGTTGTTTTCCGCTTGTAGAAATTATTATACCTGGCCGAGCACAAAGAGGCCGTTCTTCGTTGGTGACTTCATGTCAATAAAATGAATGACTCGAATAAGTAATGGTTATGAGATTTATAATAGTAGAGTAATTGATGTGTGTACCATGGTAATGATCGGTAGAGTATATGTTGTAATCATGGGGGAAATTGATGTTGTAAGGAGGAATAAGTCATTAATAAGTCAATTGCGTCAGTAATAATAAGTCATATGTGATAAAGAGTGTTGAAGGAAAGTATAAATGTCCCAGAAGCGAAAATGGCACTAAAGGAATGGGCTGTGAGAATGAAATAAGACGACGATACGTACTGAGGATGATGAAAACATTGTGACTATGGACGATAAATTTACGTAATCTACCAGTTCGACTTAATCTCTTCCGTCATTCCTCGCACCGGCTTCATCACATCCCCATCTTTTACAAACCGATCGTTGCGGCAAAAACTTCGCTCCATTCCCTCCCCCAACTTCCCTCCTATCCCCTCAGCACCTCCCGTCCCTTTAATCAGTCCGTTCCATTTTCACGGAGCGGAGCGTAATAGGATTAATGCGTGCGTGTGTGCGTTGCGTGGCATCGGTTCGGGTGATTTTGCGGCGTGTTTATTGGGCATTCGGTCGGCATTAATTCGTCATGTTTTTGGCTCCGCCTCGCGGCGTGGGTGCCAGTCCTCCCTTCCCCAAGCAAGGGTGCCAATTCACGTTTCGTGTTTACTTGATCCTCGAATTCTTCTACCCTCGCTATTTTGTGTGCATATGTTGTGATTCGGAATGGAGATGGTTACTCTGTGCACACGCCCTTAACAATATGGATGATATTATAGTTTTAATTGGCAGTATTGTACTGATTGTAAAATTTGCATAGACGTGAAACTCAAAATGTTCCCCTAACGCTTTGTTCCACCCTTTCTCTCGTTCCAAATTCCATTCCTTCAGATCGTCATAGGTGCTTCAAACCTCTCATCAATCCTAGAATACCTGTCCTACTAGTACTAGTTGTTTAGTACGTTATTGCTTAGTAGTGTGTTTTTTAATCATGTCGTATTTTCACAGTCCATCCATTAACTATTAACTTGACCTATATCCTTCTATACCACTGCCAGATTATTTAGAGCTCTCTGTTATGCCTTGAATAATTCTTGTGAGCGGTACTTTTCCTGTCCCTCCCGTTTAACTAATACCTTCTCCGCTATCAAGTTACACATGAAAAATTTTCCATTTTCTGATTCATTTCATATTATAAAATCCTTTTTGCATTCGGTCACCACATAAACTGCTGATCATCTATTTACTGTATTAAAGTTTATTGTTTCAAGAGATTGTGTGTGAAATTTTATTGCATTTATGTGTTTTTACTGGGTAAAATTCCTTGTGAAAGCTCTCGCTGTTCTGAACTATACCCTGAATTTACTATTCTCTAATGAACGTTGAAGGAATCAAACAGAACTAGTTTTTTTCACTCGTTAATAAAATATCTCATTTGTATTTTAGTACTTTATGGTTTGATAGAAAGAAAAACAGACGTTGCGAATTTCATTGAAAAAATGTTTACTCACGACCCAGGTTTTGACAATTTATGCCATCTTTATGGTTTGCTTCATGCTTATTATATATAGCCGTGCTTTTTCTGATTTGAACAATTCTTTGTCATTTCAGGTAAGATCCTTGACTGCATATATTTCCATGGGTACCTGCATTATATTAGATATTTTTTCCTGGTGTATTTTCTTGGAAAGTAAACCTAACACCTGTGAAATTCCCAATTTTTTGAGGTAAGTTTTAAATCTGACATTTCTATATCTTTCTACTGTTAATACTCCGCTTTCATGACATATATTTCATTTCCTCGCTTTAATCTGCTACTTTACCTCATTGCCCTTAAAATGATTCATATCATGCTCGAATAAATGCATGCTTAATCATTAATTGATTTGGTAATTATGCCGAAATGAAAATCGGGGATAAATTTTGGGAACTCATTTAGTACAGCGCCCGTGAATTTGTAATATTCTAACGTCATTAAGCGAGCGTTTATTTACTGCCGTGTGTCATAAACCCCTGCGGTTTTTCTCGCTGTTTGTACTTGCAGCGTATAAATCATACAAGGTAATTTATTCATCGGTGACCAAATATATTTAACCTCTTGCATTGAGAATTATCGTGATCTGCTTGTTGCTTGTAAAAATTTTCTGCGCTGAATAAATTATTACCTTGAAAGAATTCACTAAATATTGATATTTGTTTTTTTGGTTATTGCATTTATATTGGCTACCGGTGTTTACTCATCCGCACTGGTAACCTTGAGAGTGAAAGGCGCCACCATTTTTTATTTATAAATTCTCTTCGTGGCGTGTCCAAGGTTGTATTCGATCACGCAAATTCTGGGTTTTTTCGTTGCCTCAAAAATTACGGAAATCATGCTTTACGTAATTGTCATTTCCCTTAACAGGGGTAGTAGCGTTAGTATATGCAGATCGGTAGGTGTTGAGAGTTGATGGCAGGTGAAGGTGATTCAGGTATGTGGAGCAAGCAAGAAAAATTGCGACCATATTTTAAACTTTAGTTGTGAGACTCCCACCATAAACATATTTCCTCGTTTGGTCCTGCTCGTTCAGGTCCATCGGGGTAATAAGGAGACTCAAACAGGAGGCCTCTATACCTCTATAAGGTCAGCGCTTGGACTCGGCGTAGGTGGCGCCATCCAATGGATGACGAAGTACTCCTTGCTTGTGTGAGGCTTGAGAGCCGCCATGACCCGTCTTAACACATTGGTGCGAAATTGTAAAATCCTGTGGCATTTTTCGTTTTTTTTTAGCCGTGGCTGTATGTTTTGGCTGCTATAGTCGTTTGTCATTGGAGTGAGAGATGGGATTATTTCGTTGGGCGCAAATATGATGTAACGAGGCACAGACATTTTTTGTGAATAATAAAACAGTTCCCCGTTGGTGATAACATTCAGTGAACCCAAATATCACTCAAAATTGACATCGAGAGATCTAAGATTGGTATACCGAATTAGCATTTATTTTCAAGTGAACGTTTTGATGGAGTATTCCTGTATTATTTGATTTAGCTGTATTTTGATAAAAATCGAATTCGATATTCTCATCCGCGAAGGAATAAAAAAAACACTAATTATTAGTTCACTTAAAACTCAATTTTGAATAACAATAAGTGTTTTTATACTTGATGATAATTAGATGGACATGAAATTCGTTTGACTGTGTGATTTTAGTAGGGTACTCCATATCTTACTTACTTCAAACTTATTCCATATGTTTTTCACCTGTCATTCTTCGCCTCCGTATAATTCACTCTGATCTTCATCTCATCAAGAAATCATAATCTTTTTCTTCTTCTTGTCACTTCCTTGGAGAAAGTACCGGCCATCTGCCCTCTCCTGTGAGTGAATTTTTCTCCTCTAAAGTAGTTTTGGAGAAAAGTTTTTAATCGTTTATAAAAGCCATTGACTCACGGTTAAAGGTCATCTCTCTCTTTGCTCAGCTTTTATTTCATGTATATATACAATTTGGTTTCAATCCCGTGTGATGACCTTCATTGGTTTGGCTA
Organism: Platycnemis pennipes; assembly: GCA_933228895.1. Classification (NCBI taxonomy): domain Eukaryota; kingdom Metazoa; phylum Arthropoda; class Insecta; order Odonata; family Platycnemididae; genus Platycnemis; species Platycnemis pennipes. The sequence continues at coordinate 61,731,065 of OW121854.1, forward strand.
TTGAGTGATATTTACCGATAGTTGAGCTGAATCGTCACTTTGGGTCCTGCAGCCACAAAAAGGAAATAACGTGTCCCCATTTAAATTTTTTCCGAATAAAGCAATGGATGAAAGGGATTGAAATCAAGGAGGCGTGTGATATATTCATTTCAGCTTCGATGGCTTCCGTGACCGGGAATGAGAATAATTTTTAATCTCTGCCTCCCGGGAGGAAGAGTTTCTTAATTCGTTACGAGCCCCTAAAGATCTCTCCTGGTTTATAATGGCTCCTAATGACTGTCGGGGCGGGACTGAAGGTTGGGTTGTCAATGAGGGGGAGGAAATGGCGTCGCCGCGTGTGGAGGGTTGGTTTGCTGGGGGCGTTGCGCTGAAGAGAAGCTAGGGGGCGGGGATGGCATGGGGCTTGCATGTTTACGTGCGTTCCGGTTGGCGCGTATCCCTGCGTATTTGCGAATGTGTGGGGATGGATCGGATATATTGTGACGTGGATCCAGCTTGGGCCAATGAGTCACCGTGTTGTTTTCACTTTTTTTTATCCGGTCCGCTTCAAACGGAACGGATCGGCTGTCAATTTTTTTTTACTTCAACCCCCTCTCCCAGTCGTTTTTCGGCCGCGAGTCAGCGTGAGGGTGGGTATAGTGAGGGGGAAAGGGAGAAGGAAGGCTTTCGATATTTTTTTGCATGAATGGGAAATGTACATCAAACAAAACAAAGAGACGGATACCGTCGGAAAATGCTTTCGACGTTCGTCGCCGGGAGGGACGAGGGGGATGGGAGGCAGATTTCCGATCGCTGTGTGAGCCAGAACCTTTCCCCCGGCTCTCTCTCTCTCTCTCTTGCTGGCTCCCCAGGAAAAATAAAGCGAGGAAATCGGGGCGGGAGAACTAACGGGGTGTGTAGGGATTTTAAGCAGAGGATTGACCGTTATTGTCATCGTATTTTTTGGATTCTCCCCTTATTCGTCACCCTCTCTTGTAGTTGAGTGGTACCGAATTAAGTCATCGGTAGTCTGTATCAGAGTATTTGTAATTTTAAATCCCTTAGTTATTTAAACATCCTTATTTATCCGTCCAGTCATTAAATGTGTCAGTTTTTGCGTAAGATCTTTGTTTTGTTTGAAATATTTTTTAGCCGAAATGACCATCATTTAAATGAGCAACATAGTATCACCGTGGCCTCGTTATGTTAACCTTTCTGGGTACTCTATTGCTTTTTTGTCTCAGCATATATATTCATGGTGATGTCGGGATTTAGAAGAATTCGAGCGTTTCATAGAAATGTACCCTCAGAAATGCGTGGGTAATTTTCCTAATGTTAAAGCATTTCGAGTTCGAATCATCCTTACTCTATGTCCAGTTTCCCATGTCGGCCACCTTTTGTGTTATTTGACGTTTCCCCTCGGATCGGTAGGGATCGAAAACCTCGTTCTCCTCCGATTACCTTCCCCGTTCCCTCATCAGCGTTCGAGCCGATATGTGTGGATGGGGGACGAACGGAAAAACATCGCGCGGCCCGGATTAGAGCGAATTATTCAGGGATGCATATTTCCGGCAAAAAAAACGCAGAAATCTCGGGATTTCGCGGCACGTAAACCCACTGGGAGCTTTGCGAAAGCGGGATGGAAAAAACGCGTCGGATGCACTTAATGTCGTTTCGCGGGATATTGACGCGAACGCGTCCTTCGGTTTTTGTTCATTCGCTTGTTTTTCGTCACACTTGTGATTTACGTGCTACATAGAATAGTTCGTCGTTCGTGGGCGAGCTTGCTCTTCGAGTCGTCCGCGTCAAGCTTATTTTCTATCTTGCCTTTCCTGCTTTTCTGTCTTGCGTAGGTAATCTTGAGTTATTTATCAGCGTTGGGAAAACAGGTCTTTAAGTGTAATTAATGAGTTCTTCTCCCCCGGGTGCATGCAACTAGCTAATAACTTATTTCCTCTCTCGGCATTTCTCTTTACCTTTCCTGTTATCCGAATCTTGTAGATTTTTAGATGTCTTTTGCTGTTATGATAGGGTGCGTATCCTGTGAGGCAATAAAGTATTTGTCAAATTTAAATATATAGTAATCCTACTAATGCCGAATCATTCACTTGAATCGTAGGGTTGTCCGTTGCAATTTTTAATTAGTTTGTGCATGAATTGCTGATCCCTTTTGTAAAGCTAAGTAGGAAAGTTATGCCATTTTCCATCTTTGTTGTAATTTTCTTGCGGCAGTTAAGAATCGACCTCAAGGCGTTGCCTTTTATCAGAAAGGTATTGATGTACTTCCTGCATTACACACTCATTAGGCTGCAAATTGAAGATGGGGCAGCGAGAGTTTTTCTCACCAGGTTGTAGCTTAATGTTTTGGTCAATTATCTGAGGCTTATGATTCGTTTCACTTTCCATGTGCGCCTACTCCCTCACGCTTTAACGTGCTTACGCCACGGTAATTGCACGGCTGGTCTTGAAAATCGCTCTGTGTTTTTTTTTTTATAATGGCGTGATTGATTCAGTGAGTTTATGTCTTCCCTAGCTAAATAGACTCGAGGATGATGCGATGAATTTCTCTCGATGGTAATGGGCGTATGATCTCTTCCATTGAATCAGTTACTTACGCTTAACGCATAATTTTCACTCGCATATCGGGAAAGATTTCGCAGCACTCGTCGTTAGCATCGCGAAAGTAACTGTGGAGCGAAAAGTGGCCAAATGTTATGAATGTTGTAATTAAAACGACTCGCGTCGAGAGCTACCTGTTAAAGCCTGACCGTTCGTTTAGCCACGGATGTTGGGAGGCGTCATTGAGGCGCTTATTCTATTAACACGCAAGACTCTGAGAAATCGCCCTGCGCTGCTTTCTATCATCGGCCTCTTGATTCCGTTGGTAGGAGGAGGAATACTCGTTTTAGGAATTTCCTCATTCCTTCTCTTGATTTTCCTGGCATGGGAAAGGAAAGAGAGAAGTGTGGGGTGATAGTGAGCGCTTGATCGGAAAGGGACTCCAGGATTACGTAATTCTGTATTGTTATCTGCAAGCTACCGCGAGGGTGTGTGGCAAGGGGTGACTCCAAACCAGGCTTGCATTTACAGTGGGTCACTACTATTCCTTATCCGGCTAAGATTTCTTTTTTCTCTCGATTTTTAAGTTAGCTAATATTCTGCAGAAACCATCTACTTACATCAGCAATTCTCTCACCATCTTTACACTTACACGCAAAACATTTAATTAATATGGGTATTTGGAATCTTTCCGAGGCGTCGAGGCGATGGAAGGAGATATGATTCCCACGATCGTCTGACGCTGTAACTCAGAAGAGGAGTGGTAACGGATAGAGAAGCGCGGAGGCAGGAGATTTAGTGAAGTTCAACCATGGAATCGTATCGTTATGATATGGAGAGAAAAATGAATTCGGTTGGGTGTATATTAGTTGCTTTTGTATCGACAGTGACGCCATTTATTTCATATGGATATCGATATATCAACACAGTACAAATATCTCCTTTAGTGCTGGTACATATCCCAATTTCGTATTCACTTCCGAATCATAGCGATCCTAAATACTCACAAGGCGGGAAACATTTTTTTTCGGGATTCGGGTTATATTTTGGTTCAACACAACTACTTTCACTGACCATCTCGTTGCGTTTACGCCCCGCGCGTCTGTAGAAGCCAAGTTTTTATTCATTTCGCGGCCCCCGGGAGCGGGAAGCATTCGGCGCGGGGTGCTGGCCCGAACGTGACAAAGGCGACTGCTCACCCGACGGCTGAGTCATAATGCGGCCGTCAAACGGAATGCTCTTACTCGCGACGAGACAGGGACGGAAGGCTCGCCGAGGTCCTGCAGGTCGTCCGATTCCGATTGCCACGCTGGTCCGTTCTCAGGGACAGCGACGCGGGGTCGAGGTAATTAAAAGGCCCAGTCCATTTGGGAGCGTGAATTTTTCATACCCACCTGGACGAGCGGTGTGTAGTGACCAGGGAGGAGAGGGAATGCGAGTCGCGCGAAAGACCCCGAAGCACGTGGGGAGGGGAAGGGGTCAAGCATGCCAGGCCGATTCTTTTTATCATGAGGAGAGTGCTTTGGGAAGGAAGTAGTTGGAGTGTTTTATTTCCCCCTCTTGCCTTCGTCAAATGTTCCGTGTTGGTTCGTTGAAATCGCTGATCCCCGCCACACTTATTGGTAAGTTTTTTGGACGCAAAGTGAAGTAGGGAAAGTCCGGTATTTTGAATGTTGAAAGTAAGGTACAAAGCTTGGGAAATATAAGAGAATTTTGCAGGAGGAATTTCGGTGTTTGTCAATCGAGTGGGGTGATCTGAAGGACATCGTAGCTTACATTTTAATCGTTTATATTCCTTTGTGTCATCAATAATCAAGTAGCTTTTTGACATTATTTACAGCTCAGTCATTTGTAGGCCTACAAGAATGCGTGAAAATAATATACATTGGTATTATCTTAATTAGTTGAAATTCTCTGCGTATTAAACTCTTGCCTTTTTCTTTTAGGGTGCATATTACCTATAGGTACTTCCTCGGTTTCGAAATATACCATGGAAATTTCAATCAGTATTCCTCATTCTGATTTTCATCTTGAATGCTCGTGTATTTGAAACTTTTTACTAAACAGCTATATAACTTTTGTTTTTCTCGTCAACTATAACACCGTTGCGAACTACTCTTGAAGTTTACCGGAGTTTCCACAAAACTCAAATTCCTATGTTTTTTTCGTTTTAAATGATCGAGGCAAAATTTTTATTGCGAAGAGGTGGCTGGCCTGTTACCGGATTTGGGGGAGTGAGCGAAATACTCCGCATATCATGCATAGTTTTGAATATTGAAATTGATCGCATTTTTTGTTACTGATGAATTTCCTGCGGCAGAATGGAGCACCACGAAAAAATTGCGTTATTTTCGTCGATGTTATTCCGATCACGTAACAGGGGAAATCAATTGGTCTGGTCGGGCTCGCCGAACAATGAACAGATCGTTAACCCCATATGAGCGCGCTATTTCCAGACGCTCAACATTCAATGCGCCTGTCTGCTGGAAGCGTTCATTCAATTACGGATCAAAACTATATCGTTGATATTGGTATACTTTCTGAAGAGAGCATGGTAACCCTGCCTTCTTTATCCTCTCGATCTTGTTTGAGTAAGGAATCATCTCCATACTAGAACTACTTCTCTCCTAGATTTCGACTTATCAAAGTAAACATTTTGAATTTTCTGCATTTTCTGCTGCCTTACAGGCTCAGAGATATTTTGAATCATTTTTTCGGAGTAATATTTATGTGTTATTCAGTAATTTTTCAATCCGGTATTTTATAATTACCACAAATGACAAAACCAATATGATCTTCTTGTAGTTTGACGTTTTAACGGCAAGAAAAACTGGATAATGTCAGCGTAATTGACGGCTGCTTAATAGTACAAAGGAATGAGAAAGAGTAAAGGCCGTTCAGTTGTTACTTTCGTGGAGAAAGTGGAAGATAAATTGAATCAATGGATAAATAATTTGGCAGTAAAATATAAAGAAGTCGAAACGGATGAGAGCTAGTAATAGCTGAAGATAAGTGGAAGTAGATAAAATTCAGGAGCAGGAAGGGGCAAGTAGGGGGTCGTGAAGGACCCAGATGTTGATCGTTTTAAGTTTTAACAAGTCTGTCAGTAATATTTATTCTTATCTATTACTTGCGGTCTTAAATAGGTTGAATATTCCGTGAAATGGACGCTAGTCAAAGAAGACTCCTGACACATCTACATCAAGAAATCCGGACAAGTGGCGAAAGCTCTTGTGGTAAAAATTATGTGAATGCATTGATTTCACTTTCTTGAAATTCGAATTTTGCATCCCCCGTCTGAGAGTCCGGTGTAGTCGCGTGCCGCTACTAGTATTATTTTGACGCCGCGTTCCTCGGCCGTCCCGTGTACGACGAGTAGCAAGCACCCGAGAGAGGCACTCTTGGAAATTAAGAGGGGTATTGGGTTAGCCCCAGAGTTATCGGCTGCGGAGAACGTCACCATGCACCTTTCTACCCCATACTGCTTCCCGTGGTGTCGACCTGCCCAGTGACCGAAAGCTCCCCGCTCCGGCGCTGATTAATGGAGTGGCCGCTAAGACGAGTGCTCCAGCACCCGGCGCGGTCCCTTTTTTTCAGCGCCAACGTCTCGATGGGAGCTGTCGCGTTTTTGCGACCCTCCCGAATCCACCGGCATCATGCTGCCATCCGCCCCCGTGGAGAGTGTGCCTGTGTGCGCCGCTGGTGAGTTTGGGGAGTTCGTATGCATGCGCTCTCGCACATGTGTGCATGAGTGAGTGTGTTCGAGCATGCTCGTGCTTGATGCCATCAGTGGACCGAAGGGGTGGGCGGTGGGCATGTTTTTCGGGAGGTGTCAAAAGGAATATTTAATGGGGCGCGTGGAGGGGATGTTTTCGGGACGGTGGAGGGTTTTCGATGGGGGAGTGTGGAAGCCGGCTGATGGTTTGAGAGGTGGTGGGGGGAGAGAGGGAGAGAGAGAGGTGGGTGGGTCGTAGAGGGTTGTCGAAATGCAGCGCGCGGGGCTTGTTTTTTAAATTTGACGGGCGTGTGATTGTGACCCTTCTGCCGGTGGCGATGTGTCCGTGGTAATGCCACCTCGTGTTGTTAAGTTGGCTTCCGAGTGTCCGCCGTCCACTCCCGACACCCAAGCCTATTCAGGTCCCTTGAACCGCAGCCTTCTGACGACCGTGGAGGGCGCCGAGGAATTCCAAACGTGGTGCATTATTGCGAATCAGCTTCTTCCAACCGCAATTCTGAATTAAGAAAAGTACAAGGCAGAGAACGACAACCTTAGACACTGATCTTATTAAATGTATCACCTACAATTATTCTCTTCTTCACCATGTTTTCTTCTAAAATGAGTACTTATTTTCATTTTTTTTCGGTGCGAGGCGTGTTTTGATTTCTTTCGAGTTAAATTTCGAAGGAATTAATGCCCCAAATTGCGATAAAACATTCTCCATAGGTAAGGGGTATAGAGTCTTGACCTAACTTATATTTTTTATTATTCGCCTAAATATCTATGGAGAGATACAATGTCTCTGCAGAGGTTACTTTGTAACTGGTTATTGTGTCATCATAAGTGAAGGCTTGCGCATCAATTTTAATGCATGAAATTTTAAGGATCCGAACACAGAAAACATGGGTAACTTTGACGCGTAGGAATGTCGGAAGGCCAAGTACTGCGAATCAAGTCTCGTTTACCGAAAACCTTTGGAAGGAGAGTAGTTCAATCAGTTTGAATTGTACAATATCCTTCATTGTATTTAGCCTCTTGTTTATTAGGAAAATGGCCGTCTTTGGCGGGGCTGAAAAATCTGGCCGAGTCGAGCGTTCTGGACAGTCATTAGGGAGACCTCCTGAGGAACGATATTCGTCCTACGATAGCATTGAGAGCATTAAAATTTTGTTTCAATGTGTTTTAACAACTACACTATATCGCTCATTCTGAACTAATATAAGCCTAAACTTAATCCTTGGCAAAGCATTGCATTAATGCGTGATGTGTGATTCGAACCGAGGACCTTTTTCAGGCCTACGAAAGCATTGGCGGGTGAGCGTGCTATTACTATGACAAATTGTATGGTATGCTGGAAAAATAAACGTGTCCGCCGGTTTCGTTTGATTTCTCTGACATAAGATGTGAATTTGTTCAACTCTTAAATGCAGTTATAATTTGTGACGAAAAGGAGCTGGCTGCCTCTCGATAGATATAAATAGAGGTGTTTTTGCCTCCAATGATAGGTGACTCGTTATTATGAACTGTTTGCACGGAAAGGCTTACGTTTAAGCTATCGACGGATTATCTTTTACGAGTTTTTTTTTAAGAGGTCTGTCTCCCTGTCTCCATAATGTTCTTAGCAAGAAAATGTGTCAAATGGACCCACAGAATATACTTATTCGCCCGCGAGAATAAACTATGGGCCATTCGTCCTCATTTGCAATTATATACCGGATAGATCGCGCGAAAAGACGTACTTGGTTGATCCAGTTAATTACTTGGGGCCGCAAAGTGCCCTCGTGCGGGTGCCACCCGCTCACAGCATCGCGTGAATGTCGACGGCGTGGAAAGGTGTCTCACCAATCCAACGCCACCTATTCCGTCGCCTCAGCGGGGAAATTCGAAAACCAAAGGAAGGACCGGATGGAGGAGGGAGGAATTAGCGTCATCGAGGGTTGGGAGAGAAAGGAGCGCGTGCTGCGGGACATCGTGCATGGCGATGCGGCCTCTCCAGCTTATTAAGAGTGTTATTTGCGCGGCCTAGATGAAAGAGTCGTAGTGTGTTGGAGGAAAGAGGGGATGGGATTGCAAATGAATGAGAAGGCGAGCCCCGCATGACTTTGGGTGGCTCTCAGTCCTTCTTTTCCGCGAGTGCCGAGGGAAAAGAGTCCCGAAAAGCGCTCGCTGCTCGCACCCCACACCCCTATTTTCCCTCCCGTACACTTCTATCCCACTTCCGACGCTTTTTCCGCGTGCACTTAATGTGTTGCCATCGGCGGGGCCCGAAACATTTGACACGAGAGGGCTTTCGTATGAATAAGCTAATTTTTGATGAATCGAAGGGGTTGTCAGCGACACGGCTCTTCCGTGCCTTTCCTGCCGAATCCCTCTGCGTCTCCCCCAACCCATTGCCAAACCCCTCCCTCCCCCCCCAGAGTTTCCAATCTTCCCACCACCGCGAATATCCTTTGATCTCTCCCGTTTCGTTTCAGTCCTCCCCACCTTCTCGTCCACCCCGAAACCCTGGATATTCGAAACCGGCGCCCACCTTTACAGCGCCCCTTTCCATCTTCATCCGTCTTCTCATCGTAGCAAGCCCCAACAGTCACTCAATCCTGCCCCCGCCACCTTTTCGGAATCCGTTTCGCCACCACCACCCACCGCGTGCATTCCCTCGAAGTCCTTGCTCAAAATCCTGCCTGCGCCGCTGCCCTACGTTCTGTTGGTACTCCCTGTTCCCATGCTGAATTTCGCATCTGTCCTCTGCGCTAGTTCCTTTTCCCCCATTCTCGCCTCTCCACTCTCCTCCCTAGGTATCTTCGCCAGCCGTCCTACGTTCCCCCGCATCCCACTCTTCTCAGACCGTGAAATATTCACGAGAGTACGCCTGCCTCTCTCCCCTTCGATCCTCTTGTAAGAGTGTCGAGGGGGTGGGGCCCTGTTTGTCTCCCCGCTTTCGCCGCCCGTTCCCTCGCTCCATCAACATTTTTGGTGAGGGTCGAGCGAAAGGAGATGGAGTCCTCGAGGCAGTGCGCGCTCCTATTTTTAGGTTATTTACTTATACGGTAATGAGGATGCACCGTCATGGTTTCCTTGCGTTATACTTTTGAGTGTATTTTCCCGAAGAGAAGTGTAGGCTTCAATTCTTGTCCTCTTCTAATATGCTGAAAACATTGAATTCCCGCTCTGATGTGAGGAATTCAAACACCGTTAGTGTTAGTACTTGGCTTGCTCTTACACCCTGGTTTTATAGTTTATGTAAAACTTGAATGTTTCCCCTTTGGATTTCATCATCATAAAATTCGTTAAAAAACTAGGTGTATGTGAAATTAATGGCATAGTTGTTGCTCTCTACTGCCAAATTTAGCTGGATATCTATCATTAATTTAACATTTCTTCAAGCTAAATTCACCGTGAGGAAAAATGATAACAGGATTTATTACTCTCTACGTGATTAAGTCCTCAGTGGTCTTGAACTCCACTTTAGAATATTTTACATAAATGGATTAAAATCAGAGCTGAAAGCTGAGAAAAACAGGTGCCTACGGTTGCTTATTGTAAAAAACTCAGCCACTTCCTTTGATTAGTATACATCTATCACTTGTAAAATGGTTCCTTTCACATTAAATATATTATTATTAATTAATCATAAAACATCGGAATAGGCTTGAGATTGCCAAAATATATGTCAGTTTTCAACGAGTATTTTTTGCCTTGCTGGGAATCGTATGCATTTTATTATGTGCATGAAAATCGCCCGAAAGCTTTTTCTCACAGACAAGGTCAGAGGACTTCCGTAGATAATAAGTAGTGTAAGAAGTGCCGCTTAATGACAATGGCGGACATGGTAAATCGGTCATATATTTTGTGGGACGTTTAATTATTCGACAGGCTATCTGCATTGTATGATTTTCGGCCAATAAGGCTTTACGCTATGACACTATAAATGTTGGGAAAAGTGAGAGTTATAGCTTGAGAAATGAGTAGATGGCATTGTTTTAGCTAGGGCCAAGAGTATGAAAAATAAGGTAACTCTCATCCAGCTACTTATCTACTTGTTGCGGAAGTGGGTAAGTAACTGGCTTTTAGTGCATTTCGGCTCAATTTCTTTATTCCCGGAATGATATCAGCAACACCATCCCCACGCTTTTCGTTCCCGCGCCGTGACGTGGGTAATCCGATGGAGACGGGAGTGTCCTCGTCGAGATAGGGAAAGAATGCACACTCGCGACGCTTTACACCTTTAAGGTGGTCGACGGCGTTAAATTTCTCGTTCGCTCGGGCACCTGGGGATGGAGATAGTCGATGGGCTGAGGGGGATGTCCTCTCCGTAGGCGTGGCTGCCGAGGAGGATGGGAGAGCAGCTCGACGAGGCAAACAGTGTGTCGCACCTCCTCTCCCGCAATATCTGGGGCGGGTGTGGGTACTTTGCGGGGGAACGGTGTGACACTGGAAGAGGGGTGGGAAGGAAATTTTATTCCCTCCGCCGAGCCATCCTTCGCTTCGCGCTACGCTCTTGAAGTACCATCGGCGGCGGCAGCCGCTCTCCTGCGACGGGTTCCTCCCCCAAGGACGCTCGAAGCACCTTCTCCCTCCCCAGCATCCTCCCCGGTTCTTTTTCACCCTTCTTCCTCTTCGGAGTTCATCCCAACCAACCACGCCGATGTTCGACCACCCTATCTTCCTCACTCTCCTCCTCCTACCTCCGTTACGTCCATAGCCACCGCCAGTTTCTCTCGCCAGCCTCACTCTCCACTCACCTCCCTCACTCCCCCTTGGAGAACGAGAGTCGAATCGAACCCGGGAAGAGGCAGTGTGGGAACGTGAGTATCTAGTTCGGAGGGTGCCCGCAGCGCGCCGCCCCAGGAGGCGTGGCCGAGCGCGCACTCGAAAGGTCGCGAATGAGTTTTGTCATTGGATTCATCAATTGCGTCTCCGGGTTTGCTAGGAGGTAAACGGGATTATGCGTGTGAATTATTTTGCCAGTCTGCGGCACTGTTTCGGCGAATGCTTTCACTATGGAGAAGGTCAGATAAAAACAGGGTGAAATGGGCTGGGGTGGGCGATTAGGTTAGGAAGACTTAGGTTTTGACGATATGGATTAGTGTATTGGCTAGAGTGCTGGCCTCTCACCTAGAAGGCCGGGTTCGAACTTCTCAGTGGAAGAGATTTTTAACTGGTACTCTAGCCCCCACTTGACTGCCTTGTGGAGAGCATTCTAGTTCAGTACTAAATCCGCAGGGTGGGACGTTAAACCATGGTCTCCTTGCTGCCTTTCGTTCACAGCAGGCTTATCCCGACGTCGGGTTTCTTTCCTCCCTTCCTCTTGGTCCTTCCATATCCATCCTTTTACCTTTCCTCCCGGTATGAAGGACTTTAAAGTGCGGGTGTTGACTTGAAAACCACTGATAGCCATAGTTTTAGGTGCCCCAGCAGCTAAGTGCGTATAACCTACTGCATAATGTAACCAAAGGTCCTGAGATAGAAGCAAATAATATGGTAATCATGAAAGGGGCTGTCAACCACTACGGACGCATTCAGAAGAGACGTTGGCATCATGAAGACAGTAGTTAATGGAAGAGCGTAACAAAGGAGTGAACTGTCTCATAAAATTGAGTTTAATTGAGGGATGTGTATAGAAATTAGAGACATCAGCGTTTTAGCAGTAAAAGGAATGGAGAATGTTTTACGTGAGTGAAGTAATGAAGCAGCGGACTAGCGTGCGAGGTTTGATGAAAAAGGAATTTAATGTGAAGACATTCTATTCGGGAGAGAAACATTACTACAGGAATTGCTAAGTCTACAATGTTATGACTTTGTTATAGACCGTAAGAAGGGAAGAAAGAGGCATAAAATCAGAATTTTTACGGATTGAAGGGATGTGGGGTTCACGGTAAATGGTATTTAGTAAAATTTGTGGGTGATCATTGGTAAAAGCTCGTCTTACAGAATTGATCGTATGCCTACCTCCTATTTTGCATCAGTTTTTGCATCTCCAAGTGTCATGTAGTGTAATTACTGTTTTCGGTCGACCTCAACTAAATTTGGAGAAAGTACAATGGATGGAAAGGCGAACGAAGAAACACGTCAAAAATCGGGAGAAAGTAGAGGAGATGATTGGAGTAGGTACTTAGGCTCAATAGAATTCTGAAGACCACAGTAGAGAGTAGTTTGCTGGGTACGAGGGCGAGAAGAATTAAATTGGCATTATGTATAGTATGAAGAGGGGCAAGAAATGTGCCTACTTGAAGAGCAGTGAGTAAGTACAAGAAGAGATAGGGTTGAAGCTAATAGGGTGAATGCAATGTAGCAATGCAATGTAATGGATGAGTAGGGTGAATGCAACTTGGAACACTTCATCAAAACCTACCCTATATGGTAGAAAACTATTAATCGACTAAATTTGATCGAATCCTACTTATTAACTTCACATAAATGAATGAATGAAAACGAGGAAGATCTCGATGTCTTCCTCGTTTTCATTCGAAACATGACAGCAACCATTTGTGAAAGAAAAAACTTATCTACTACTAAGTTAAGACATCAATTACTGGAAGGTTCTATTTTTTATATGCTTGATCGAAAATCTCTTCCCCATTACCTATATTCTAATTTTGGCATACAGGCGAATAATTTATGCCCTCTAGGGAAATATACATGAGTCCTTATCATTGGGAAAAGATAAAATATCACATTTCCGGGAGTTTATACCTGTCTCGATCTTATAGACGTCATAATGTTTTTGGGCGTTACCATGGAGATAATCATAGTCGAATTTCGTGTTGGGTGAGAAATTCGCTCACTGCCATAAGGAAAAAAATCTTTTATTCTTATCTATAAGGTGCAATTTATTACCTTCCTGTTAATTATATAAGGCCTGTTACTTCTCGAAGTTATGCTTGGACATTATACATCAGAACAGTGGCACTAAAGCAGATACCCCGGGGCTGTATTTCATAATCAGTTATTGAATTTTGTGCTGTGGCTGTGACGTAATACTCACAAAGAAATACTTGTGAATAGATACTTATTTTACATTATCTTTGTCTTTGTTGATTTTACTTTTCCATAGTAAATTTGCTCCCATGGATTATAATATCATCGTCTCCGAATGTTTAATTAAAAACTAGCCAGATGTAAGTAGCCAGATGCCTTGCACACTTTCTCAAATATTATAGGTATTGGCTTTCTGCTGGAAAATTCATTGAAGGTTTTCCGGTCAGCACACGGTGAGGATTTTGTCTTCCGTAACCATGGTGCTTTTTAGCCAAATGTGATGATATTTATTCGTTTTAATTACCCTTTTTGCATTGCAGTTTAGCTACCCCCGTCATCCACCGAAGAACTTTTTCAACTCTTGGTCATTTTAGTTCGCAATTATAATCGTCCACTTACTAAAAAGTCATATGAATGCAGTAAAATTAGATTTGAAATATGTTACTTCCCCATGTCACCAATGATAATTGTTAATATTTTGTTTTAATTTGTAACGATACCTATCAGTTCAGTGATAGCGGCCTATATTTTGCTGTTAGGCGGCGAAATAAACTCCATCTTTGTTCATTTTAATTGAGGCATTACGTGCGAAATTACAAATTACAATTATTTACTTTATTCTATCGAATATATTCTACCAAGAGCTAGACAGAGCATTTATATCGACAGTAAATGTAAAATTTTAACAGTTTGATGAAATTTGGTGAGTAGAATGTTAGGAGAGGTTAAGAAGTTTTATATTTACTGATAGCCCTGGGTTTCAGTCAAGTCATGCCTCAACAAGTTTGTTATTTTTTGCCATTATTGTATGATCACATGCCTTTCATTCTGGCACTAGCAGCTTTTACTGGGTGACTTAAAGTGAAGCGGATAGATTTTTAGACGGGATGCATAGAGAAATAGGTATCAGCGGAATCATTCAGGTCATTGATATCGAAAAGAAGGGGGCAAGCATCGGAGGTTTTGCATACGTGTCAACTTTTTCACTGTTTTAATTTTGTCCCTCTTCGAAGTTCATATTCGAGTGCCCCCGTCGATCCACGAGCGCCCTCTTGGTGAGTGTGGATTAGAGATCCCCTTAACTGGAGCTTCCTTTCTTTCCTTTCATCTCAGCTTCTCAGCTCGCGTCCTCTCCTTGTCGTGAGAGGCGCCTGTGACGAGAGAGTCGCATTTTTCTTCGTTTTCTTTCCATCCACGGAAATGAATGTAATTATTCGTATCCCTTCTGCTGAAGTGCTTTGTTCCATGCGATGCATTCTTGCGGTGGTTTGATTATCGCCACCTTAGGTTTGTGGTATCTGAAATTTCAAACTTTAAGGACTTGTTTTTAGTGGTATATAGACAATATTTATTGCATTTTGTATTCAGTCGGTATATATGTTTTAGATATTTTTGCTTACCAGTCTTAGATTGGCGTGGCGTTTGTAAAAATAAACCTTTTATCTAAATTCATGCAATCCGTACGGTTCATCTTTGGAGTTAAAGCATTAGGATCTTAAATTCCAACATTTTTATTCACAAGCGCTTTTTTGTTTACGCTAAAATTAGTTAAAATATGTAATTAAATTCAGTGGAAACAAAAAGTACTCTCCGCGAACCTTTTAACTGCTCGGTCAGCGTATTTATTTGCCCTAGGGCATGGAATGTTTTCGTTCTTTGATTAATTAAAAATGTTATTTTACGTGACTTCTTTTACTCACCCATCCAAACCATTTTTCATACGCGTTCATGATCGATGGATTTCTACAATAAATTAAATTGAGTGTTTTAATTTGCCTGCTCAACTTCATTGATGGGTTTTTAGACAGCCAGTTGTTTTTCAATGGCATTTTATGCCATTCGCTTAATCCTTACTGCATGGCCTTTATTATTGAATTGTTGTTTGGATTCAAATTGTCGAATTTCCTTTGCCCGACGGCATGTTGGTCTCACTCTCCCCCATATCTTCACTCACACAGCCTCCTTGGTCCATACCGATTCAATATCCTCATCCCATTTCTCTACCTATCCGTTTTTCTCCCTCCTATTCTCTTTCTCTCTCAAGTCCTGCTCAACTATTCGAAATTCCTCCTCTCGCGGACGTCTAGGGAGTCCCCAACGTGTGTGCCCAACGTATTTACGGGCCGCGACTCTTTCTCGTTCCCACAAGGACCCTTGTCCTTGCAAGCAGCTCCGCGCCGCGAGCACGGCCGTGCCTGAGAGTGTTGGCGCCAAAGGGGAGAGGGGATGATGGTGAAGGCGGGGAGGGAGGAGGACCGGGTGGAAGGGGGGACGCCCTCGAGAGTCAAGACTCGTACGCACGTCACGCTTCCCCAGCGACATGTGTTTTCTGGGTTCTTGCCATTCATCGGTGGGCACGTAACTAATGGCTGCGGAGCGAGCGCTTAAAAACCTTCGTCTAGCCCAGGCTGATGGTGTGTTTTGACGCGAGGTGTTTATGGGAGCGAATTGGTGAGGGAAATGTGTATTCACTCGGGTAATATGTCATGCAGCCGCTTCTCTCTGTGGCAAACGTTTGGGGACGACTCTCCCTCTCTTCCGTCTGTAAATAATGTTGCAAAATGAATTTTTCTTGAGTCGTATGGAGGACGAACGATGAAGTACTAGAGTTGGTAGGAGAGAAAAGAAAGTGTTTTAGGAAATTAGAAGAAGGCAGAAGGTGTGGATGGAGAAGGTAATAAAGAAATAGGATATAGCTGATAACTTCAGGCTTGACTATGTGATACCTTTCCATGATGGAAAATAAAAGAATTAAACTTTGTTATGTTCACTTCATATTTGAATAAGCACGAATATGCATGAACAATCACCTGGAGATGTAACTATGTTATGAAACCCGGGTCGTGCTTATTCAAATATAAAGAACCTAACAAAGTTTCACTCTTATTTTCCATTAAACAAATAAGCTGTTTGGAAGGGCGAAAGCATTAAGGGAAGACTTTCAAAGTTTTTATTTCTAATTCAGTGGTTTTACCTACCGGAATACCGAATACCGCTCCCCCTTAGTTACTGTATTCTTTAATCGATACCGAAAATGAATGCGTTAATTTTTCCGTGAGCTTGTAAATGTGTCAGCTCATATGCGGAGCCGTCATCTATATCTCTCATCTTACGATTATTTAAGTCCCCTTTGGTCAAGACATGGTAATATGTTAGTATTATACAGAAGGTAATATTTGTAATTAATGGCTAATGTAATTAAAATGTTGAAGGTTCTTTGGTTAAGTCATGTAGAATGAGTGCTGCATCATTAAATTTTTGAATTGACAAAGTCAACTTAAGGTATAACAGCATAGCCTAGAATGCCTCGGTGATATATCTCATACTAAGGTATGTTTTGATCTTACATTTTTCAGAGTACGCCATATCAAAATGAAAATTTTTGCCTTTAGTAATTATGTATACTTATTTTGAATAATCAATGGATTTCGGATTAAATCCAAAGTTGGGATGTAGTACATACCTTCCAATATAAATTCTTGATATCAGTTTATATGCCCGCCCTAGAATTTTACGATGCCTGGAATTTCCTTGCCTCAATTCCACGACGCTGTAGAATTGTATGTACTGCGAATTTGGTTCTCTTCGTACAAAAAAAAATTTCACCCACGACTGGTGCACTTGAGAGCACTCCTTTTTCGTTTTTCGTTCCAAACCGTAAATTTATTCCTCGCTCTGTGTGTTTGTGTCTCACCGCCCCATCCTGTTTCCTTTTCCCCACCTTCAGTTTTCCTCTACCCTCTTCCGCCTCTTCGTCACGTATTTTGTTGTCTCCCGAAGCGATCCTCCCTCCCATCCCCGAGGCCCTTCCCGCCATCCAATTCCATTCCTCAGGAAGAGAGGGGAGAGGTGAGGGGGTGAGAGGGAAAGAGAGATGGCTCCACCATCACTGTTCCTCTCAATTATTTCTTTTGTGCCCGCTCATCTACATTCGTGTGTCGTTTTTTTCGGCGTGTATCTTTTTCCAGGCCTCCCTCTCACTCATCGCCTTTCCCCACCACCCCTGCGACGCGAGAGAGCCCTTCCTCTTCATTTCCTACCCTTTTTACCATCTCTCCGCGCCGGTCCCTTCCCTTTACCCCCTCCCTCCCTCCGAAGTTCCCAACCCCCGTTCCACTTAGCGGTCGCTGCATCGTCAAGTGCTTCTGTCGCTTGGACGGACGGCTGGATCCAGGGCCTCTTCATTATTGTTGCGCCGTGGCGCGTCCCTCCCTTCATTCCTTCTTTGGGTGACCGCTCCCCTGCCCCTATTCCCTCCCTGATTGTGGCTCAGGGGTTGGTCGGTGGAAGCCCGTGGTGGAGGAGGGGAGGGAGGTTGGTGGAGGCCCAGGGTGGTGTTGGATCGAGAGGGGGATCATGTCAAGTCGGCAAACCCTAGATGTAGTGGTGGTAGTGGCCGTATGTGATGACTTCCTTTCCGGAGACCCTCTCGGGTTTCCTTGCGTCTCTTTTACTTTTTTTCTCGCCCTCCCACCGCCCCGGTTGCAATTCGTGCGGCTTTGAATTATTGATACGAAGGGCGAGAAAGGGGGCGGCGGGCTCTTATACGAATTTCGCCCGCTAAAATTTTCTTCTCTCTTTTTTCCCTCTTCTCTTTGCTCGAACCTCCCGAGTTTGCTTTGATGGCTTGATTTGTTTTTTTTTTGCTTTTGTGCCCCGGGAGTTTTGTCCGGGGAGGTAGGTTTGCCGCGGGGCTGTCGTATGATTTATAAATTTCGGTGACTAGTCGCGATGGTTTGGTTTGTGATAATCGAATGGGTTTCTCCCCCCGTAACGGATTGTTTGCTCCTCATCCACTTGTGACGATCTCCAGGCAGTAGGTGTGCTTTCGGCGTTTGGGTATAGTGGGCGAGAATATAGAGAGTGGATGAGAGGAAGTCAAAGTGAAGGTGCGTGTTAAAGATATGTAAAAAGCATTAATTTGGGTATTTATGTATTTATTTTCTAGGATTGGCATGTAAAACGATAGAATAAGCCTATATTTAGTAGATTTTAAAGGAGAGTTTTGGTTTGATTTTTGGATTAAAATAGTGGTTTGAAACTGTGGAGTATACTATACTTTTCTGCTATCAGAAAGTATTTTTCCTCGATACCCATTTATTTAATTGGCTCTTATGCTATTAAATGAAAGCTTCCATCATAACGTATGTGCGTGACGATGCGAAGGTTACGACGTCCCACCTCGGGCATGGATATCCTGTCGATATCATGTCGATATCATTGAGGGTAAATGTCTAGTTACTGCACTGCATAGCCTCAGGAGTTAAGGCACCTAAAACCAATATACTTTTAATTATAAAAAAAGTGTATCCCCGTTAGTTGAATCGTAACGAAGTTGGATTTAAATGAAAAAACCGTGGCCTTACCGCCTACGGACGGTAGATCGTTTTCACTTTTTGATTCATCCTGATATCGCTTTTCACCTGCCGGTGATTGACTGCTTTTGTCGTCGATGGTTTCCGTTCACATTGAATTGTCGCGGTTCATCTCCAATGGATGAACAATGAAGTCATCAAAAAACATGAGAAGGCTGTTCAATTAAGGAAGCCCTGCACGTCCGTCCCGTCAAATATATTTATGTATATCTATATCTTTCTCCAAAAATGGGGTGCGGCGGTGGATTTTTGAGCCGTCGGAAATATCAGTGGCATTTTTCGGCCACCTCTTCCTCCCCTCATGGTCCACTTCCTTGACTTGGCGATGTCCATCTCGTTTCCTTTTTCTAGTCCAAGGTCGAACCACCATCCACCACCATCCAACTTCCTTGCATCGTCGTTTGCTGAAGGAGTCACTCTCCCTTCTCCCTATTCTCAGCTCCGTGCTTTTCCTTCTTTTCGTTTCTTCCCCTACTGCCTCCGCCCACCGCTCTAAGTTCGGCGTCTCCAACACCGTTTGTCGCCGTGCTGCATTGTTGCGTTCTGTTTCTCTCGGGAGACCAACCCAACCGGTCGCTGAGGACCTTCCCCCACCACCTCGCTCACATCTTCATTCTCCGCGGGTCTGGTGCCCGCGTTCCGCGGCAGAAGCGGTCATAACCCTTGTCTCTTTCTCCCCCCCTTCCAGCCCATTTCTTTCCCTCTGTCTGAGGAGCCCACCCCCCGCAAATCACCCCGCTAACCTTGCTGTTCGTGTGAACACTTCTAGAAAGTTGTGAATGTTGGCTGGATAGAGTTCCCTGGGCAGTAATCTGGAGGAAAGTAGAATTGACTGTTCTTGGAAAGAACGGATGTTCCGTTGCCTATCAATATTTTCCATTATCCACGTTATTTTGCGGCGTTCTCAAGCATGAACTTTTGTGATGATGAGATTTGAAATCCGAGCGAAAGCGTGTTTACCTTTGTTTCTGAACCATTTATGCTGAAATATTTTCTTTAAAACTCCGTAGTTATCAAAAAATGTGAGGAGCTGGAAGGTTGGAAATTTTTAAAATAAGATACAGCGCGTAATTTGTCATCTGCTACCATTTTGGTTTCCAAGGGACGCGTTGAGCTTTCGAAATACAACAATTTAAACGTTGTGGCGTTTACGTTTGTGAATCCCCAATGAGCAATTCCACTTCATTTTTGTTGTCTGAGAGGACGCGGTAAAGTCAAGTTTCTTTATGAGAGCAATAAGTTCGTAAAAATAATCACACGTTAATAATGCTTAGTTACACTTCGGCACGCAGCACAATAGTTCTGGCATAGTTATCACCTATTGCTATTACCCGTCTTACAGTAGAATGATTATCAATATTTTTAATAGAATGGTCGCTTTTCTTTTTCATTAATAATAAATGCTTTGAAAAACCTTTTCTGGATTAAATGACGCGATACTAAAAATTAAGAATCACGAAATATCCTTACATCTCGGAAAAAAGAGTATGTTTTCCATATAATGAACAAATAGTAGGAACGTTTTTTTTCATTTTAAATTCTTTGATATTCAGTTACTGATATAAAGTCCTTAATGTTCTCAAATTTCACCTATGCCTACCATAAAAGTATAACTACCCATACAGGTCCTGTTTGCGCGCAAATGAAACTTTATCTTGGCTTATGCGTTCCCTAGTTTTAACAAGATGAAATTCCTCTGATTCAATTTGGTAATTCCAGCGAATCTCCGGTACGCGTTGAAATGTTTCCATAGAGGCATTTCCGTACTTGATGTAACTTCCTACCACCAATTCCGCTAAATTTTTGATTAAGCAGGCTTACCGCGTGGCCTTTAATTGTGTCGGCAGTTGGCGTCGATCTGCCGTAATGGGGATACTGGTTCGCATTCAGTGAATGGGAAAGACAAAGGATCGCCTGGTGCGCACCGTGGAGCGAGAGAGGGAGAATTAATGGAGGAATCAAACTGTCAAGAATCATCGGTGGCGCCGCATGTCCACCTTTTAATCCCGACAGGAAGAGTTTGAAACGGTTCACGGATCGGTAGAACTGCAAGGAATGCATAAAGTATACCTACGTCGAGATTTTTATGCACCGTCGGTTCTCTCCATCCCACCAAAGAACCCTCGTTGAATGGAGTAATTATCCATTTGCTAGCTCTATAATAAGTCCATCTGTCAGAGTTTTAGTGCGCACGTACACGACTGTCTCTCGAAAAACGAGTGGCTTTCGATGACCAATGCGGTAAGTCGAAATTAATCTATGAATAGGGACTTAGAGGAGTGAGTCCTAAACAAAGCCAGCCTTTGTTTAGGCCTCACTCATGGATATCTCCATATTAGCGTAGCGGAGAATAGTGTATTTTAATTTTCTCCTTCCAGTATTTTTCATATTTTCCTTTCCTTAAATACGTGCTTTGACTCTTTAAGCCTTTCTGTGTCCGCAACTCATCCGGGTTGACTGAAATACCTTCTCACTTGCCCCACTTTTAACAGTTGATCCTGTTTCGCCTCCGCATTCTATGTATATCAAGGAGGAGGTATTTTGTAGTCCAATCGTGGGGAAAAGGGTTACTTTTTCCTTGTCTGCCTGGCCGTAGCTTTTTTCACTTATTAGCGGGTATGAAGTTTATTGCATTGTTTGCTTTCATTCGCAAACTAGATTATGTCCTTGTGGTGTTTCTGCTCACGTTTTCTCAGAGGTTGTGAAGTATAATGCCTAACTCGCTTTTTGATAGTCGAATATGATGGCTAAATGGATATTTGAATGGTGCTTGGTAACTATTGAGTTATTTAAAAATATCTGCACGTTCTCTTATGCTCTTTACATCAGAAGAAAATTTATGTCATGGACGAGTACTTATATATTTCGTCGGAAGTTAAAATGGAGTAAGGGTATAGTATTAAGTCGCAGTTAACTATATTATCCTTGAAGCAAAGGAAAATGATGGAAATTAGTAGTACAAATATATATTTCCTTTGGTAATATGTAGGTATTTCGGGACTGATTAGTGGATGAAACTCAGCTGTAAATACCGTCTTTTGCGAATGATGCGCGCAATAATGGAGAGAAAGCTGCTTGTGAACGTACTCCTATCCTCATTATCAACGAGGTATGGTGCAAATTAGGTTATCAGTAGAGAGAGCTAGTGAGTATGGCAGAAGGATTCTGAAGGCTGTGATTCCGGTCTGGGAGACCTTTGCTGCTTCCCATTTATTTCCCCTGGCGCTTAAACATTTCTTCATAAAACATTCCGCCTTTTCCTCTGCGGAAGGTTCCGTAATGGTCGCATCACTCTCGTCAAGAATGCGGTCGACTCCTGTATCCTCTCACTCCCCCCATGCGCCTTACCCCATTCATCCCACCCTCTTCCGCTCCCTTCCCCCAAGGCTTCGGTCTCTCTTCCCGGCTCTCTTTCCCACCCCTAATTGTTTTCGCGTAGTAATATTAGGATAGCGGCTCTCTCCTTAGCGTTCTTAAAAGGGATTTATAGAGGGTCTGTGGACCTCACGATTTCATTGAATAATGTTAGTAGGTATTTTCCTACACGTGGCTTATGCCACGATGAAATCTTAACTGTCGGGTTTGTATTATGATTCTCACCTTGTTGAAGAGCTAGTTGCATTGTAATCCCTAAACTTGAGTAGATCCAGGGGCCTTGGGGTCAAATGGTAATAGGAAACTATCTTTATTGCTATTTAACATGTCTTCCACTTGTATTCATTAACAATGTTATTTTTAATAAAATTCAAATATGAAGGTTTTGGCAATGTTTTTATCCGTATCGTACATCGGCTTCTCTGAGTTTACTTATCGATAATTCCGTCAGGCAATTTCTTCATAAATCTAATGGTGAGTTCCTTATGAGAGTTTCTTCCTCTGCTGATTGTCCTAATCCTGAAGTGATCATCACATTTTCTTCACTTTTATCGTTCTTCATTTCAGATACGTGGAAGACAAAACCGCGGCGGATTAAACCATAGAGTATTTTAGAAATAATAATTGTGGATGCATGTACGTTTGGCGTTAAATTAGTTTTCAAAATCTGGGAAATAAATATGAATATTATTTCTTAACCAAGTGCAGGGATCAAACATCTGACTAAAAAAATTGTGTACTTGTTTTTCTTACTCGCGAGAACACTAATTAGGTCTTTTGCGGGATCAAATACCATGTGAAAAGAGAATTATGCATGGTAATGTGCTTTTCTCTTCTAATTATCTCTTCTAGAATTGAGCGTGCTCGATTCCCGACGCCGGGACTGCTTCCCGTTCGTTTACTTAGTAGGGTGATATAGTCTTATTTGTGATATCCTGCAGTTGGGGTGCGTACCTACTTGTATTCCGTCCTATAGCAATCGAATGCGCCGGTGGGAAATAGATTCGGATGCCGCGGCAAACTAGAGATGGTCACCTGAATTCTCTTACTTTCGCCGTTCTAACATGTCGTCCGCTACCCCGCCTCTCGAAACAATGATCAATCACTCACCCCATTTTCTATCGCCTTATTTGTTCACCCCCAAAGTGCCTGACCGCTCGTGCGTGGGATGCGAACAATGCTCTCCGTCACCTCCTCTTTTTCTTGTTCTTGTGACGTGCTGAGACCATCTCCGCCATCCCTTCGTTTCATTTATTTCCAGCTCCCCTCCTTCCCCGTCGTTTCATTTTCACTCGTATGTATGTAAATAACGCGCGCTCCGAAGTCTCGCCGCCTCTACGGAGAGTTTCTTGAACCTAACCACCCTTCCGGTAGCCATCTGTTCGCATTTTCCGCCATTTCCAGGTCCGCGTCCGGGGTTTTCTTCTACTTTTTGTTTCGCGGTGACCGGTAAAGGTTTTGTGCGTGACCCTGTGCGGTTTCGATCGCATCCAGAGATATTGTTCGCCTGATTTTGAAATCTTATTTTTATCAGAGTCCCTCTCCTTAAAAGCATTTGAGCGAGCTGCAGTATCCCGCATGGTTAGTTGGATCAGGTGAGGAGAAAATGCATCCTACCGACGCGCCGAAGCCAGTTTAAGGGGGAAGCCAACACGTTTCATTTCCTGCCATGTTAATGCCACTCCATCTTAAGCTTTAAATGGCCTCACCGTTATTAAATCGTCCTGCCCCGTACTCTGGTCAGGTGTCCAATCCACATTATATCAATTAGACTTTGTTGCCGTTGCCTGAATGATGTGAAAATTAACAAATGAAATGCTGAATAACGCTATGATCTTTGACGATCACAGGCATGTAAAGGTTAGAATGGGCATGTGCTCAGTGTTTGATGCCCCATTCTCATTTTCTTCCTTGCTCATTTAAAGTCTTTTTTTCTACCTGGCTCATTTAAACGTTTAAAGTACATTGCCTTGTATTTTAAGCTTTGCTGTAGCTCTAACATAATATTTTTGTTTCCTTGGGAAACGCGGAGTCATCGATCGTAAAAAATGCCACTTTGATCAGCGTGCGTAGATTTTTTTCTTTCTTTTATTTCATTGCATTGCGTGTTGCAATTAAACCTTAATAGAACAGGTGTCATGTATTCGCGACGATGATTAAAAACTTCTGTATCCTTGCTTGAAGTTCTGATCCTCATTTTCCTTGTTTTTTTTTGCTCTTTAACATTGTATTGAGTGACTCGAAGGAGAGATGGCATAGATTCTCGATATGTTTGAATTGTAGGCCTCGTGAATGATTAGAAAAGTATAACTTCCAAGATGGGAAACAGACTTTAAGATGGGCATATGTGAACACTTGATAAAGAAAGGATAAAAGGGTTCGAAGATTTGTCGGAAGTCCTAGGTGTCGGTAAGCGGTTTAGCGGTAGAAAAGGGAAACAAGCATATTTCCTGATGTGATGTGTAGCTTGCCTAGTTGTAAGATTTAAAAAAATATATTGGGCATTTGTTTTGTAATCAGAAACTATTTTTTTAGAAAAATGTTTTGATTTTTCCCGTGTATATTAAAAAGCAAATCTAAAGTTGTTTTTTTTTT
The DNA here is from genome assembly GCA_933228895.1 of Platycnemis pennipes. Taxonomy (NCBI): domain Eukaryota; kingdom Metazoa; phylum Arthropoda; class Insecta; order Odonata; family Platycnemididae; genus Platycnemis; species Platycnemis pennipes. The sequence goes on from OW121854.1 coordinate 61,755,644, forward strand.
TTGCTTTGTACCAAGATAGAAATTAGGTGGAACACAATAATTTATACCCGTACTTAAACGGACGAATTGAAATTTGGACGAAAATGAAGAAATATCGATAATACATCAAGTACTGTAGGTGTGAAAACTGGAGACAATTTTAGAACGATTACTTGCTAAGTCGGAAAAATCTCAAAAATTTTGTTTTTTTAAGGACGGTTCATCACTATGCTTTCCAATCACCGTGGTGGAATCTTTTACGCCGACGATCAATATCGGAAATGAAAAAATCCCGCGGCCTGTCAATGTTGCGTTTATATCCCATTTCCAGTCGTATCGACGTCGCATTGCTTCTTCTCGTGCTCGTAGCAATGTCCCGCAGCTATTGTGGGAATGTGGATATGTCGAGAACATTTTGTTCCAGAGCGCGCGTGCCAGCTGAGGCGTTTCGCGTACCCGCGTTCGAAGTGTCGCCGGAAGTGCTCGCCGACCCCGCTCACTGCGAGAGGTCGTTTCCCGGCGGCAGGATATATCCCTCCACCTTCTCTGCAATTAGAAAGCATGCCCGGACATATCATTGAAGTGGCACTTATTTAGCTCCCTTAAGACGTTGATTGATGCCGCCGTTCTCAGCGTCTTTTTTGCCCATCTCATTTACTCAGTTTCCTTTTCCCCGTGGTTGTCTTCGCGGGTAATCCCCTCTTAGCTCTCTCTATTAGTTCTGGTGAAAATTGAGCGTGAAGAGCGTTCATTTTTCCTGCTCATCTTGGCGTTACCCTTGGATCCATGTTGTCGTATTGTCGTTGTTTATTTACCTGATCATCAGTCATGAAAATCCGTCTATTTATTAGGCCGTAATTGATGGTATTTTTTTTGAGTTTTTATTGAGCAATTATTACCAATATAAAACTGTTGCTAAATCCACGTTTCTTGATTTACTACAATTCCTCTCTATTCATTATCACCTTATCATTCGTGCTCCTGCATTTTAAGTTGACATTTCTACATGGCGATAATGAAATAAAACATTAAGCATAATTCATCATTATGGTGTCCTAATCCTCCCCATTTTTCTTTATCATCTTCTTAATCTTCACTTTTTCGTGTGATGTAACAGGGTCGTCATATTTTTCCCTACAGATGCGTATTTTGTCACAATGAAATATAGCTAATGTTGTGCTAGTGATTTTAGCTTACGCCTCCAAAAAACATAAGCTGATGTTAGCTAAATTCACGTAAAGGCATAATTAACGCGGGTTTTATTTATTGACGTGTTTCATATTGAAGGAATATCGCAAAAATTCTTTTCGATTACTTATATAGTGAATGGAATAAGTGACTTACTTCGGCAGAATGAATGTGGAATCGGTATCAAATGATTAGGACATCTGGTTCGCATAATGTGCGCTCGCGAGACGGGAATAGAATTGTAGATATAACTCAAGACATGCGTTAACTGGAATGCAGTAATAGTGCGAAAACGCGTTGATTTGCATTTGTTCGTGAGATAAATTATTTTACATTCAGTGCTCAAGAAATCGGTGATTGTTCGGGGAATCAGAAGGAACTCCTCGAGCATTTATTCATTCGAGTATTTCAAAGAACACTCTTTGCTACGGAATGAATGTGCTGATACGAGTTTTCAATTGATGCCAATCCTCGGAACAAAACAGTTTTAATGATAGTTTTAAAATTACCAGAGCCGTTTAGGCGAGGAAGACATCACATTCTGCAGGTGCTCGTGTTAGAAACCTGGTGGCCATAGGAGAGAGAGAGAGAGAGAGAGAGAGACAGAGGATCTGCGCTGTGCTTGTTTGGGATGCGTTGGCTATCCTCCCCCCGCTCACCTCCATAACTTCTTTTATGATCTTGCCGGAATGTCGATCTCCCCTTTTTTGGATTCTCGATGATTGGCCGTTGCTGCCTCCGAGATGTCTTTTCATTCGTATGGGCAAGCTGCGGGACAATCGTAAATATCCCGACCGATAGTTATCTTCTTCTCCCCTCCCCCTCCGCAGAATATATTTTTTGATGGGAACGGAATGGCCTCCTTGCTGGTGAATCGGAATTCCGTCGTATTCGTCCTCGGAGCGTTCTGCCATCCATTTCCAAAAGATGTTCATTCATATTATCGGGAGGAATGTATGGAAGGGAGGCTATTGTATGCGATTAGCCTGAATGCTTTGTTTATGAGCATGAATGGATCACAGGCCCTTTATAAGTGCTATACTTTATTAGTGCTATTTGATTTTGTTTCATTTTACCTTTTTTACTTCGTCTCGTGGACAATTCCATTACCAATATCAGTATTTCCGGGGGTGGCCTAATGGGTAGAGTGCTGGTCTAGATACGGGAAGATCCCGGGTTCAAATCCCGGGTGGAAGATTTATAGACACACCCACCTATTTTCTGTGAGTCAGAATTTCGTAGGAAACCTCAGGTGGCCCAGGGAAAGGAACTGGCTCTCCTACCCCTGAGTGTGTGAATTTCACACGCCAATGGCTTCGTACGGGGTGATATCTGCCCTCGCCTATCAAAAACCAACCTTCGGGTCAATTATCAATATTTCTAATGAGAAAAAATCATCCACCTTGACCGGGATTCATACCCGGATCCCTCAATTTTAGCTGTTATTGCGCAATATTTGAATTTCGTTATCAAAGTGGATGTTTTTCTTATGCGTTGGAAGGGCAGGGATCGTTTCAAATTCATGGATCCTATTTGGAGCACCGATTGACTAAGGGCTTTGGTATTACAAACATCTTTGTTATGCGGTCCTTAAAGTGACAATTTTTTTTCTCCTCCTTGAAGATTTGTTTCTTTCACCGTAAGCGAAAATAACTCATTTTATATCAGTCAATTATCTTTCACAGGCAGTAAAACAAATGGATTGATTTATCTAAATGAGGAAAAATGCTAAGTGAGTCCCTTTCTTCCTCCATTTCTGAACGCCCTTTGTAGTATCAGCGTAATATCAGTAATAATCAGCGTAATAAATCAGTAAATCAGTAATAATTGTAATTCCACCGGTTTCTTAATTCTCCATCTGTTTTATCAGTCTTCTACTCATCTCTCTTGCCACGCTCTTCTTCTTCTAATAATAATAATATTTTTGCTGTACTCCACACATATATCTATTACAATGCACATGCTATACACATCAATTAATGGAGTTTTAGGCGGCTCGAAGGTCATAGAGCTCTGGGAAACTGCCTTCCATTATTAAATACATTGCTGTTCCAAATCATTCTTGTGTTCTCCCCTCTTATCTTGCATTCGACATTATGTTTACGGATTAACATGAAAATACTGATAGCTGCCTTTCAGCTTGAAGACATACCACTCCTCCACGGTTCTACTGCTCGCTGGTACCTCCTCTGAACCATGTGTCAAGATTAAGTTAGGCAATAGCAACCCGAAAACCACGGTGTCAATCAATCTCCGCGAAAGTTTTAGTGGCAATATCTTTTATGTGTTATTCTCTCTCATCTACTGTAGAGGTGATTTGCTTCATGCTCATTTTCATATGAAACGAGGTCTTAATAATCCGCCTCCCCCTTTAACAAAACATCGAACGGTGCCCTTCTGACCATGTTCACTCATCTTTTATGTTTCTTTACTGTCTACCGGATACTGTTTCCTGTAATTGCTTATGTTGACCAAACGGGTATCCGTGCCGCTGAATGGAAGCGGCCTAGTAATTGGGCAGCGGATTACTCCAGCGCAGAGTACAAAAATCATTCGTAGTTTTTCCTGTGGATTCTTCCACTAAATTTGCAGGTCTCTTCCTTGGTCAACCCCTCAATGCTCATGGCCGATGTTACTGGGATAACTCTCCGTCGAAATTGCGTCCTCACTATGCCATTCACGTCGCGTTGTGGAATTCCGATCGGGTAATGCGGGGGCTCAGCAAGCAGCAAACGAGCTTTGTGGACCCCCTTCTCTCATTCCATTGTAGCCGTTTGCATTACCAAAAATTAACTCGTTCTCGGAAATTGCCTAAAATCCCGAACTCTAATTGCGCCGTTCCCCGTAGGGTTAATTAAGGTTGACGTCTGGTTTTCCATCGAAAGCGGGAACTCGCAAATTGAAACTCAGTGCGAGATGGGAGCGTATTTCAATAAAGTTGGGTGAATATTAACAGATATTTGTTAAAATATTGAACATGATGAATGCATTGATGCATTAATATTTATTCTTTGATTTCTATGGAAAAAATGCTGAAATTTTCTCTTCCATTTGCTTCATCAGTTGTATTGGGTAGATCTCCATAATTGATTTCAGAACTTCACTTGTTAAATTCGGATGCCCCTGACCCGAGGCTTTTAAGAATTATTCCCTTTCAGTAAGGCAGCTTTTGTCCGTGGATTTTTTAAAATGTGTAAATGGAACAGGAGGACCAGGAGTTATTGCGCTGAACAGATGATAAATTTAAAGCCGATTACGTGAACATTGCTGAAATTTAGCACAATTAAAATTATATATTAGCGTTTGCATCCCTTTCATTCTGAGATATAGGCCAGTAATAAAGACTTATCTTTTTTTTCTTCTTTTTCTTCTTCTGAGCAATATCTTAATTTGTGTCATTTCTAGTGACTTGAAATGTTTCGTTTGCAATCTGCCGGTGGAAGAAATATGTGTATCCGTACATGACTTGGAAAATCTGTGCTCCAGCAGTACTTGGGGATGATTTTATTTTGGCTGAATATGAACCTGAAGGGAATTAACATCTTTCTAATGAAGTACCCTTTTGATCGTTGAGCGAGCGATTGGAATTAACTCCGTTTTTATAAGTAGTTTTTTCTTATTATATTATTATGCCGGCATTACTTTGAACTATGCCCGTGAAATTATTAATTCCGTATCCGTTTTTATAAGTAGTTTTTTCTTATTATATTATTATGCCGGCATTACTTTGAACTATGCCCGTGAAATTATTAATTCCGTATCCGAGAAACGCTAAATGGTACTTAGTCCCAATAATGCACATGAATATATTATATACTTATTTTTTGAGTGCGATATATTTATTGGGCAGAGTTTAGCCGATGCTTCAAATGAACTAATCAGATTGAATAAGTATCTTCATTCAGTGTTTGATCATGTGCTCATCCCCCTGCTTATTTTTCTTTTTGTAATATTTCGATCGATGTCATAGATCCCCGCTTGCGATTCCCTTGAGATCATAGATCCACCTTTCTTAGTTCTGGCTGCGTGCCCGTTTTGGGAGAATACGCACACTCCCCTTAACTATGACTAATGATTTTTCCGCTCGCTGGCCTCTGACAGTGGGAAGCGATTCGATTATATTCGCATGCGCGACCGGGACAAGTGTGGCCGATGTGCGTGCGTACTCAATCCCCGCCCCCGCGGGGCCAGGCCAGAGGCTTGCTCCCCTTCCTCCATGTGGCTAACATATCGAGCGGAGGAGGAATTATGTTTATTGTCTTTCCGTGTACGTATTCCCGAGCTTGCTCAAGCGAGCCTAAGTGGATTTGACGTGAAGAGGGATGGATTAAGGCGGTGTGGGACCCCGATGGTCGGCCGTGGGCGGCGGCTGTGGCGGATCCCGCGGTCGCGGGGAGAATGGATGAGGGGGGACTCCCCACCATGGCCGTCTCTCCGCCCTCTCACCGTCCGGGGTCCTCCTCCACAACGTGTTAGCCCTATCCTTTGCGTTCCTCTCGCGCGATTTCTCTCGCTCTCAATCTCCCGCCAATATCTTTTAGGTCTCAGTCGGTATCCGTGCGCTGATTCCCATCCGTTACTCTTCGCTTTCTACCTCCCCATTATCGTTTTGTTTCAAAACTGTTTTCGTGGAGAGGAAGGCACACACATGTATGTGCATCTACGGAGTACCGAGTACCACTCAAGTCTTCTCGATAATACGTGGAAGGGGGAAGTAAGAAAATATATGTGGTTAAGGGTAATGAAATCGTTGATGATAAGATTCTAAGGAATAATCTAGTTTCTATTATTGTTATTACGATAGGATACCGATGACTAAGGTCATTCATCAACTCTTAGTCTAAGTGTAATCTTTTATGACCTTTTAACTACTTGCTGGAATCAATTGTAAAGTTACTTGCGTGAAAAAGTGACACTTATGTACTGTATGCCTCAAAGTGAGAGTCGTCGATAGTGTAACTCGATAGAGGGAAAACATGTATCTTTGTATTGTCACTAAATGTAAATACGTTTAGTCATATGTAAGATATATTGAAACAAAACTTAAATCGCTACAAAATATATTGAGACTCCTCCGCATATTCCGAATATTCCGAGAATAATTCCATATGATTTTTCCCGAGTAAATAATTATTTTAAGAATATTCGTATTTCCTTGGGAATAGTCCGAAGAGCGAACTGAATGAGAAGTAGCGTGATGTGAAAGCCTGAAGGACCACTGATATTATAGGAGACTATTTGTTAGGGAGAAGGGAGATGGACAGCGTTGTAGTCGATTTAGGTATCGTATACGGAGATAAGTTGCTTGTAGATCAAAGGAGAGGACGGTCATAGAGTATTAGCGAAGCGTCAGAAAAATACTGCAGGTGGTGTCTGTAATTTTGATTAGGTTCTGATTTGGAGGCCAAAATTATACATTTATATTGCATATTTTCTCTAATGCCTTCTTTGCGCCAAGGGCTCAAGCCTAGGGATGAATTTTAGAGCAAAATATCGGTTGTTCACTTTTGCGTTAGAAAACTCAATTTTATCGTAAAAATATATTTCTAATATTCTTCGTGACGCTTCCTTTTTTTTTGGTGATATGCATTTAGCAATTGAACGAAAAACAATTTAACGTCCTAGAGTTCTTCCAATAACACTAAGATGAGAGAATCTCGGGAGCCTGTGATTACGATTACCATATGCCACTCGTCAGCCATTGCGCTTGGAGCTGGGATTCCGGGAGCCTAGTCCTTCATCCGGTAAATTTAGGAGAAAATTGGAGATGTATTTTCGAAAGAGGAGTGAAGGCAAATATCGCTTGCGAAAAGGAAGTCAACAGGAAAAATGGAAATTAAATTCTTCTGAATTTTGAGTCATCCGCGCATTAATAATACCCTTAATCCGTGCATTTCCCCCACCCTCCGTCATTAACATTCCTCCTTATCTCCCTCTCCCTCCGGGCTGCCCATTCCCGGACCATCCTTTTTCCCTCCCCTCCTCCGCCTTACCCGCAGAATTGGAGGTGATGAGAGGGCAACAAGTTGGCTAAACAGCGTAGAGAAAGGGAGATGTGCCGGGTGGGAGAGGTGGATTTCTTGGACGGCGGAGGGCGGTGCTCCTCATCTCCGGAATGGCTGTTTAGGAATGTCGGAGGCGGCGTTGGTGTTGATATCGATGGGTAGGTCCTTCGGCCTCAGCCTCACGAGTGTTAGTGACGGTTTCCTTCCCCGTCCACCATCTCTGCGGCATCTTCGTTAATCCCTGCAGTTCGATCAAAAAAATTACATCCCATGTCAGCGAGTGGGTTAAACCTACCTGATAGCTTGTCTATTTGAAAGGGTAAAGACGCGCCACGCTAATTTACGTTTACGCGTAGAGGTACGGGATATTATGTAACATCTTATGATTCCCTGATTCGGCAATCACTTGGTAGTGTAATGCATAGTGAAAATGTTGGCATTGCCCGTCCGATTATTTATATGAACACTCAGTTCTATAAACATTCAACCAGAAACCAGAAGCATTAATGCGTTCCTCTGTAGCTAACCCATTTGTTAATATGAACTTGTGTCTACGGTTTGTTTCATTACAACAATGACATTTCCATTTTCCATCCACAGTTTTGCCATCATTAATTCCGTGGTGCTTCGGAACGTTCATTGTTCTTCAACTTCAGGCATATTTAGTGGCTCTTAAACTGAGAAAGCAGATGTTAAAAAGTTTAATAATGTAATGTATACTAAATTCTTTAATCTTGAAATGGAGTGAGTGATTGCTGGTCGCCAACTTTCGGCGCGTAAAATTCTGTGAGATGCGATGCGACGTGTACAATTGTAGTTGTCACTATTTTACCATTCATAGGTTTCGTCTTATTTCGTTAATTACGTTTTTACCGAAGTTACCCATGCCTGCTACTGTTGGATAAACATTCTTATTCGAAATGCTTAGTATTATCTTCCTTAAGTGTGGTAAAATGTACTGCGCGTCATCTTTCGTGGGTCAGTGTAAATGATGCTGCATGTGATGCACACCATTTCCTGTGTCGATTGTAATTGCATTTTGCTTCATTGCGTCAAGTGACACTCAATGCAGATATCTCCTGCACTCTCCATTATCTATATGCTCATCGGAGTCGTATCGCCTCTTCTTTCTCTCTCTTTCAGGATGCTAACTAGGCGATAGTTCGGTCCCTTCGCTTCGAAGGTACATGCCTGTTTCTACTCGGCGGCGCTTCGGTCGGCTCCGTCAGTGGTTTCTGTTTTCCGCGGGGGTGATGCAATTAGGACTTTGAATCACGAGTGCGGTGGGGACCACACACACTCCACATGGTCGTGGGGAAGGGCAGGACGTCGTCGACGTTTGCTTGGGCCGGAATTCCTCTCCTGCCCCTCTGCCGCGTCCGAGAGTGAGGAATACCTCGAGGAGGTCCACACGACCCTCCTCCCTTCGGATGCACTCACTCAGTCGCTCTTTCTCCCCTCCCCCCCCTCCTCTGCGCTTCATTGTCCCGAGTTCGGGACCCATCGCGTTACTCAATGCCAGGGGCTTCTAATGCATGCATGTGCGACCGTCGGCGAAAGGGTGCTTTTTTTCTCCTCCCGTTCCTCCGCATGCCGTTACCTAGACCATTGTTTTGCCCTGGCAGACTTGCCCCTTTCGGAAGGATGCCAAGTTGAAAGCGTTGTTCTTTTCGGATTCTCGCCGCGGAGAATTATCGGCTCAACCGGCGAGCCTACATTGCGCTAAAACTGATGGAGTAATGAGTTTCATCGCCAGGCTACATTTTGCTCGTTTTGTGGTGCATTTGCAAGTGCCTCCAGCTCCATTTGGGATCTACCGAGCGTGGGTGATTTTCTGACGTGTTGTACGGTTTATTTTTATTATTTTTTTCACGAAGTCTCAGTGTTCAATGTGGAGCAATTGCCTCGTTGCAAAAAATAGGCCACCAATTTTCTTTCTCTCAGTAGAGCACATAATCAGTCATTAACCTCAGTAAAAGTGTCGTGCGGTTTAGTTTAGTGATGAAATTCGTATTTCTGGGACGAAATCATCTTGCATTGTACTTTCTCAAGTGAGGAGGAATCTTCAGGAAAGATACAAAGGAAGGGATTGGGAAGAGTTTGGTGCAAATAGTGAGATTTGTTTTTTGATAATTCCCGTACTTAGTGCCGTATAATTGATGGAAAAAGAAGCGTGTTCTATTCTAGTGTATTGATACGGAAATGATCTTAAATTGGCTTGGAATAAGGAGTCACCTCATAAGTCCTTCACGAAGCGGCAATATTTTCCAATTGCGAGGCTCATACTTGAAGGTTTGACGCTACCACATAGCGTGATCTGATTAGACTTAACCTCGTTAGGCATGATTACAAAAAACAAGTGGTTACAAGGCGGTAATATATTATCATCCACCGCCCACGGTCTGAAACAAAGGCACCCGTTCTTTTGCAAAGGCATTTCCTTCTGTTAGGCCTCGCCTCTCTCTCTCTCTCTGCTTCACTCCCCGGCCGGTATCTCCGCCCACGCCACGCATTCACTTCACGGGCCGAACACTGGCCGGCCACGGCGACGCCGCCGCCGTCCACTTCGCAGCTCCAGCCGTCTACCAAGGGCAGAAATGCCCCATCTCGCGTGACCCAACTGCCTTTAGTGTCGGGCACGGAAACTTGGGAAAACTAAAGACATGGCTCGAGTGAGTGGGGTGGGTAGTGATGTAAGGGGAACGTCGAAATGAAAGGTTTTGGGCGGGTGTGAGGAAATGGCGTGATGGTGCGTGGGTGAAGAGAGAGAAAGCAGGCAGTGAATGAGCAATAGAGAAAGAAAAAGAGGAACAAATTTGTTTGTTACTCTCCGCTGCGGGAAGGCGAAATCAGCACTCAAAATGGGACAAGAATTTAAGATACTTTTAAAGGGTCCAAAACAGCGCTTTTTTCACTGTCCACAAATTCTATTATTTCCTATGGGACACTGTTGTATCACGATCTTTTGGACAAGTTTATGTCGCAAGATATCTTGGTAGCCGTCGTAATACTTCCTTCGAAACTCCAAATTTATGGAAGTGAGAGAAAATGCGGTGATATTAACAGAAAGTTGAAATTTGTTGAAATTCATTGAAATACAGGTATGAATAATATTTTTTACTTTTCTTCAGCATTTATGTTGTATTTTGTGTGCTTGTAAAATCAGTAGATATGTTGGGTTTTCGATGTATTAGTACTAATTGTTCTGATAATGCCGAATTTGAATCACCGTCTCAAATTCAATTTTCCCTTCAAGTTTATTTGTAGTTAAATATTGCTAAGAATCAATTTTATATAACAGGCATTAAAAAGGTATTGGTGTTAGGAAGTGATAGTTGCGCTCTTCAATACTTTAAATTATGGCAGCATTAAAAAAACATACCATTTGATTCAAACTTTGATCACATTTTATTTGAACTTTGAAATTTTTTTACGGTCATGACGCCACTATTTTAGTTTAAAGCTGGAGGAAGGCTTGTGGAAGAGCATCTCAGTAGCTATTGGAGGTTCTAAGAGTTGTGACTTCGATTTTAGTGTGTGCAGTGTCACTTGCGCAGATTCGCGTTTCGGGAGTCTTCTTTGCCGTCACCACTTACGGTCATTTCCGATATTTCTCGCCATCTCGGAAAAAAAGGAGAAACCTCTTGAGCGGACTCCCGAGTCCTGACCACAGGGAGAGAGAAACAGAGGGGCTGGGCACCTTGTTTCACCAAACGAGGCCCCTTTAGAAAGAAGAGTGGGGTGGGTTTAATACAGATAAATACAGCCTTCCCCCCATGCGGCCTATTCCTCTTATTTGTTTTCGACCACCTCCTTTTTCCACGTTCGAATTCTTTTCCACAATCGTCCTCACGCCACCTCTTTCCCACACCACCTTCTCCCTCCCAAGCACACCCACCCAAGTCCAAATCTCCTCCCCTATCCCCTCCTCCAATATTTGTTCCTCCTCGAGCCACTCCTTCCATCCCCCCGCCCTGCTCCGTACTCGCAGTGAAGGAGGGAAAAACCCTTAATTTTCACCACCCCTCTTCCTCCTTCCATTTCTTCCTCTCTTCCCTTCTTTTCCCACCCTGTAAACCTTATCCCTACAAATCGCCCTCCGTGTGTGTGTGTCCGTCCGTCCGTTGTGTTCCAGGCGTCTTTGAGCGGTGTCGCTCCCAAGTGGTCGGGGAGAGAGGGACCCGTTCCTCTTTGTTTGCCCCCGGGGTGGTTTAGGAATTTCCGGTCTCCCGCCATCCCCTCTCTAATTTTTTTCTCTCTCTAAGCCTCTCTTCGCCACTCTCCCCTCTACACCCCCGCCTGGCCGTCAACCACTGGGTCCGGCTCACAATTACTCTCGTCTCTCCTTTTCTTTCCTCCTTTTTCCTCTTTGGGTTCGAAATCCCTTTCTTCTGTCTCCTCACCATCTTTCATTCCCTCCTCTTTATCCCTAGTCCATTTTCGAGAATTTTCTGCCTGAGTTTCCCAAATGATGGTTTGTGGAAGGGAAGGTTCATCCTTGAAAATTCACGGTCCATGTTCTTGTTAGGGCCTACGTCTCTCCGTGACTTCGGGGACAGATTTGCCGCCAGCCATTTAAAGGTGTTATTTAGCTTCAGCTAAAATAAGGACGATGGATGCTTGAACTCCATTAAAATTGAATGGAAATGAATCATAATTTTCTCCAATTTTAATGATGCAGCTGGCAAGTTAACCCTGCCTTCCATTGGCGAGAAATAAATCTCATCTTCAAGAAGGAACTGATGAAAGTGTCGGAAAAAACGCTGGCCTTTCCTTCAATTTTGAAGTAGTGAGTTTTTCTTTCATGTTTCACGTGTATGGAAAATGTATACTTGCTGTTTTTTTATCTGGGCTTAGAAATAATAATAAAGGAAATGCCTCACATGTATATATATTGTTACTAGAATTGTAGAAAACTAGGAAATAACTAATGCTCATGACCAATGGTCTGCAATTTATTCTATCAAAGAAAATTATTTTGTTCACGTATTTGTATGTTCTCTGTTCTCGATTAGTGGGCGTAATTTCCTGGAATTTATGGATTTGAGCATGTTAGAATTTTCAGCACTATTAATGGCAGTATTTTCAATGCCTACTACGTAAAATTTTTCTCAAATCTTTTGTACATTTTTAAGTAATTTGTTAATGTTCATAAGAAGTGATAAAAATGTGTGCCGTAGAGCCTGAAGGATCCTAGCGATAGTGTTAATAAGCTTGGTTTCTTGTCCTCGTTCACTTAGTCCTTTCTGCTGGTCCTCCCACTCCGTCGGAAAGTAATCAGCGGGTGGGAGGGTGTGCGGGGAAGAAGGGGGCATATGGCGAGGGGGAGGATGACGTCCTCAGCCCCTTTCCCGCTCACTCCCTTTGTCTTTTCTCGCCTCCCATCCCCTTACTCCACCTTTCGCTCGTCGCCGGGTGTCAAAGTTGGCGGGTTCTCGGATACTTCCCCAGCGACCGCCCGCCCTTTTCCACGATCCTCCCCCGCCGGACTCCGCCACCCCCCCCTCCCTCCTCGACCCTCCAAACTCTCCCCTTCAACTCCCAGCGTCCCTTCCCCGTCCCGAAATCCGGGTCCAGGGACTCCATTAGCCCTGATGGATCCTCCTCTCTCACCCGCCCCCCTTTTTCCCTCCTCGTCTCCCAGCAAAGTAAGGCGCGGCCTCGAGAATGGATGGTGGCGGGAAGGTCGAGGAGGGAGTGTTTTGCGGGACGGAAGGAGGGGTGGGGACGACCCCGGGGAGTGGGAGAGGAAGGGGCCCGGCCTGCCGCTGGCTTGAAGTCATGTCGACAGGAGCCATTAAATATTTACTCTCGGACAACCCATACTTATGTGCAGCCCGCTCCACCTCGCGTCCCGGAGTTCTCCCTCCGTGCTCTCTTCCCATGATTCCTCTCGCCCCTCCTTAAATCTCCTCACCTCTCCTCTGCTTTTTTCGTCTTTCGCTTCTCCTCTTTTTGCCTCTGTTCCTTCGTTCTCTATCCCGTCTTCTTCCCTCCCCTCCGTATCCCGGCCCGCTTATGTTCCTCCCTCGTTTTCCTTTCGGAAATTATTTTTCCGCTCGGAGCGGGAAGCTTTCCGGTAATCCGCGACCCGGTTCCAGTCTATTCCTCTCCCCCTTTCTCTCTTACAGTTGATTCTTCCCTTCGCCGTGTGTGCGTCACCGTCTGAGGATGAATGAGTCCGGGCTTGTCGGTTAGAATTGCCCCCGAGGCGTTGGGCCGCAGTTTTAATTCCTGCGCTGCTCGTGATCCGTTCACTTTTGTTCGGGTCAGACCGGATGTCTGTTTATTCTCGTTTGATTTTCGTTCATTTGGATTATCGTGGCCATTTACATGCATTGTATTTTCATATTCTCGTAGTTATGGGAAATACGTACTTTTTGGTTGTCATTTACTAACCGATATAATATCATTACCACAAGTCATCGAAGTTGGAATGTATGTGAAATATGTTTTAAGATAGGGTTTGTGATTTAGCTTGGTGATATAATGGTTGCAGTTTATTTATGGATACCTCCTTATCAGGGTTGTGGAAACAAATCGTTTTGATTTATTAATTTTTTTCCAACATTCTTACATTAACATGATGTCATAGTGTTGATGCTCTTTAACAGCCAACCATTGCCAGATAAATACACTGATATGAAGTTGGGATGAACCTAAGGGTTATTTATAGGTGAAGTAGAGATTTTTGCAGAAATATTATTACAAATATGTCATTATTTCTAGCATGTGCAAATCTCAATTTTCTTATATGTATAATTATAATTTTATTTACTCTCGAAAGAATAGAAAATGTTTGTATTTAATAGTTTTTTTTCTTCTATTTCAGGTATGTCAAACTCATTTCCTTGCCATTGTATGTTGTTTGTTACTTGGGTAAGTTAAAATTACTTCAGCTACATTAACACATTGGGTAAAACTAATTATCTAACATTTTTGTTCAGGCATCGGGTGATTGCATTTTAATAATTTTAGCACTTTCTGCATGCTAAATTTACCTGAGTGATGCACTTTACAGAATACTTTGATGATTCTAACTGGTAAATTTCCTGTTGATTTTATGATTATAAAGTGCATCTTAGATATCATGTGTTGGATGCATTTTGTGTAGTACCAATAATTCATGTTGTATCCTTACATTTGTCGTGTAACTTATCATTGTTATTCTATTGTGCGTTATTGATAAGCGGGATAGTATTCAATTTTTTTTGTAAATGACTGTGCTTCCCGTAAGTTTTTTTTAGCACCCTCACAGAAAAGGCACGTTATAAGTGGAGCTCTGAAGGGTTATTCTTGACCTTGGCAGTCCTTCATCATCTGTGGTAGTGTTTCTTGTTTGACATGGACTCCTTTCGCCTTCTGCATCCTCCCGCATCAAAAATTCATTGACCGAAATCTTTTCTCACTCCCTTTGATTGCTTCCAATGGCTTCATCTCCTCGTCGTTAATCGATGGGCTCGTTAGACACAATCGGCGGAAGGGTTTGAGTATCGCGTCACCCATTAAGGGACTCGGTGGAGTGCATTACTTCACTTTTTTTCTACCCTGATTACTTGCTCCTCGAAGAATAATTGAACGCTGCATGGGATTTGCGGTTTGTTCTACCCCTGGGATAATTGGAGGAGGAAGGAAATAGGCGATGAGGCGTGGAATTTGAGTTGGACCCCCAGAGGAGGTTGGACCGGAAACTGTAGTGTATCACGCAGCCGAGGAAATTGTAGCGGGGGAAAACCACTTGTCAGTGAAGAAGGTTGTGGTTTGATACGAATGCCTTGTTTTGTTGTTGAGTGTCGTGAGTCCGTACCGTTTCTGGGAACCCATTCGTGAGTGGATGCATAGACCTTCTCTTGCGATTCAGCCCATCACCTCGCCAAGTGTTGCCTTGATTGAGCGATCCATATGAAGTGTCGTCACGATTTCGCTAGCCATCACTCCTGTAACGATTCCCAGTCTATCTATTCGACATTATTTGTTTGTACAAAAAGATGAAGCTAATGATTCCCGAGCTTGGTTGCGGACTAGTCGATCGCCAATGATCATCACCACGTCCGGCACTTGAATTTAAACTTAAAAACTCGGCTTGGTTGCCAAAAGTGATAAGCTGTTAATTGATTTTATGTTGATTAGAATAATTTCTGATGAAACATTCCTAATGATATCATATTATGGATTAAATATTTCTTCCAGACGTTTTACATGGTCAATTGCAGGAAAATTGTTGTTAATTTTTATGGCATGTGTCGTAATATAATACATTTTGATTAGAATTTGGTACTTTTGCGTCGTTGTGCAAAAACTATAGCCTCCGAATCCACAGTCTTTTATCATTATTCAATTATTGTATTATTATAGCTAAAAGAGGTTCGTTTATTTCGAAAACAATGGTAGAAAGGAATGTCTCACCGTCTGCCTGTCTTTGGATGGACTTGCTAGTTGATGGACAATAGAAGTTTTCCCGAAGCTTTGCTGTAATGGGATCATTGTTGGGCGGTAATCGAGCTCTGGGCGTAATAAGGGGACGCCCAGCGGTGCTCGCGGAAGTTGCTCTAGCCTGAAAGACCGGCGCCATTTGGACCTGCGAAGGCTTCGCTAAAACCTGCACTTGTGAAATGACGAACGGCGGCATTTTTCTCCTTCTCCATTTCCGTGGATAGCCCCTTTAAGTGTTTAGGAGTGCTAGATACGAGAGACTTCGTGTTGTAATTTAATGCTTGTAATATCTCAACCTTCCCGCTCACTATGCAAATTTTTAATGACTTTCTATTATATTGGATCGCTGTCAGGTATTATTAGATGCTCTATGGGCGTGCGAATTGAAATTATATCATTATGTTGCCTTCATTCTCCTCCCGTTTTAGTATGGAGCCTAGGTTTAATGGGGCTCAGTTGCCGAGTCGTCTGAGCCGATAAGTCCAAGATTTGTTGAGGATCTCCATGTCGCCTTCACTTTATTTCAGCTACATCGCAAATCTCCTGTTCGCCTCATTATCACCCACATTTCTACATTCTTTAAATGGTGTGAGGGAAGCAATTTCCTTTCATTTATGTAATGGCTGCTATATCAGCCACGACGAAAAAAATTATATGCCTACTGCTGTGTTCATGAATATCAGAATCGTCATTTTTACTGTTGTAAATGTTTTCACCTGTTAAAAGTCGTTCTTTTACACCTTAGAATACCGGTTTACACTATATATGGAGTCATATGGTGCTATTTGATGCCATATGTAGCTGAAACCGGTCTCAGGTAATAGCGATAGGCGTGCGAAGCTCGAAGGTTTGCTCTTCAGTAGATATCCGCCACATTCTCAAGTCTGAAGTGTTAATGGATCTATTGAGTAAATACAGGAATGGTGTGGATTATATATTCCTGGCTTTTCTCTCTGAAGGAACGTTTTTCTATCTATAAGCGTCGCATAGTTATAGAAATCATCCCAAACATGCAGACTCTTGTGTCGTAGGAAAAAAATGTTCTCTTTTGCTTTGTGGCCGATCTATTTATTAATAAATTGAAATATAAGAAACCTGTGAGGAAATCCCCTTAAATTAGTAGGTTGGTTTTTCAATAATATCTCCTTTAAGTGAATTTACGAAATATCTAATTAATGGTAATCGAGAGCAGTGAACGAAGGCGTATTTTTCTGATGTAGCTGTATTTTAACGATCTTGAAGCCTGCACGATTCATCCTCCAGATTTATCGGGAGCGTTTCACCACGACGGAATTGCCGTTATGTGATTCATCTTGTAGAAATTAGCAAATGATATTGCTTTTCTCAATTCGTAGGAATTAACTTTAATTGTAACTCTATGCAGTAACGTCAGAAAAAGAGTCGTGAGATCTCGGAATCTCTATCGTTTTTGCGGAACAGGGCAAGAACCAGATTAGATATGCCCGTCTCTTTCGAAAGAACAATTTGCTGTCACTTGCGGATGAACGTGGACGTTAGGAAAGCCCCAACGGCGAGTTCGCGGTAATCGCAGGGAGGAATCATTCGGTACCGCAGACCGGAAGTAATTGCCAATCACTGACTTGCGATCTTACAATTTCGAGGAAAATATGAGTATGCAAGGAAATTCGCTGGGGTTGGTCGTTCAGTCTCTTAACTCGAGACTCGGGGAATATTACTGTTGCTATTATCTCTGGGATGAGGACTACGTGGGGTAAAAAAACGTACTCTGTAACGAGTCCTTATTACGTCTATACTAGTTACTGGTATACTAGTTACTACTATAGTTAATGTAATTACATTAATTTACGTATAATAGCTAATATACATTAATTTTCATCTTTTCCACAAGTCCCAGTTTTTGGGTAGTTTTAAAGTATTTTTGACGGGTTAAATACCTTGCCTGCCTGAAGTTGTATGGTCTGTGTACTTTTTCGATGCAAATATATTATAAAATAACATCAAACCCAAGTTTCCGAGGCCACATTTACTTAGAAGACTGAGTCAACAGGTTCTATTCTATTAAACAAGTAAACAACGTCAAAAGCTCAGAGTTAAGGCCTGCATAAAATGAGGCGGTTGGGGTTGAATCGAGAAAAAGGGTGAATTGAAGAAGCATAGTGTGCTTTGCGCGTATCACGCTTTGGGAGTGCTTGATAATTTCAGCTAGTTCAACTGGTCACCATTAGTATATTGTTTGACTTCATATTCGCACTTGTGAGAGAAAACCTTTGGAAAGAGTTGTGCTTATTGGTGGCAGTACCAATCTCGGCTTATGATTTTGGTCGATGTGAAATCCTTACTTTTATCCACTTCTGTACTAGTTATTTATCAGCTCTTAGAATAAAGATTCGGTTGCACTATACATTCTGATTGAACGTGTTTGTACGTGGAGTTCTGTATCGAATGTGGAATTTGATATTACATCATGTTATGTGTGGATTTTCGAATAGTATAAAAATATTTTCCTACCATTGGAATAGGGACAATAAGGCAATTCCGTGCAACAGGTTTTTCGCCTCTATGGGCTTCATTGAAATGTAACTTGGAGGAAGTCATCACTCACTTCCCACGTGAAGAGAAGCTTGTTCGCGTGATAAACTAACAAATATATTTGAACCACCGTAAGCGATTTGATGAGGGAAGAGTTAGATAGACTGTGGTATTAATCTATAGGATTCCCCGTCTCGTTTTTCCATACTTCGCTGTGAATGATAAAAATATTCCGAACACCAATTATCTTCCTCCATCTGCAGTATTTGATATCGTGACCTCGGAGTCAAATCAATCGCGGAGCCTATAATAGGGTGAAAGGCGCCGACGTTGATTGAGTCACCGTAGTTGCTTGGCTCCAAGCTCGAAACGCTAGCCTTTTTATGCGACCCGTGGCCCATAAATACTTCAGAAGTACGCTCTTTTCTTCCTTCGTCCAGATGAAGGTGGAGTGCGTACGCAGCTGGCTCGGAATTCATCTGAGGCGCGATTTCCCGGTTTATTATCCCCAATTACCACCAGATTCCTCATGCTTCGCTCGCTTTGGTCATCTACCTTCTACAGTAATGTCGATTCTCGTCTTCGAAATCTAGGGTTTTCTTTCCTCCGGAGAGAGTGCTATGGGAACTGTTGACATTGACGAACTGATTTGTATTTAAATGCAAATGGATAGAGCAATGCTTTAAAAGAGGGTCAAATTATAGATTGCAAGTAGAGCAAAGCATAATTGCGGGAGCCCGTTAGAGGGCTTGGCTTTGAACTATCTTGCTTCTAAGTTTTTTTCCGTGGAAGATGCGAATTATGTACAGCATTTATGAATGTGTCGGCGAAGTGTTTTGTTTTCAAGGGGAAGATTTCGCTTTCGCCGTGAATTCTTGAAGGTGGAGCTGGCGAACGATAAGTAAGTAGTGCGGTAAGGAGGGGGATGAAAATTCAGAGCGTGGCAAGAGGAGGGAAAAGAGCACAGTATGTAGGCTGCAGGATGTTGGGAAGAGAGAGGTTCGTGCCCTTCGGAACGTACTCCAAATACGTCGTGAAGAACGTCTGAGTTAGATGGTGCTTGCTCTCTCGCAGCCGTGGTCGGAAGAGAAGAAGGCTTCTAAAAGAAGGTGTCGGTATGAAGTGGCAGACATCGAGCGGGTTCCTACCCTTCCTCTCTCCTATCTCCACCCATCCCCTCTCACCCTCTTTCCCTCTCTCTCTCTTACGCTCTCTTTCTAGTTGATGAGCCGAGTGGTCTCCTCAAGCTCCGTAGCACCGCTAAAATCTCATCTCAGCACCATCCGATGTCAGTCCCGACCCCCCTCCCTCTGCTGCCTCTCTTCCTTCCTTCGTCTTAACCCATCCGCCTCCAAAGTTTCTGTCCGTAGCTAACCATCTTTCGGTAATATTTTGTTTAGGTTCTCCGAAAATGGTTGATTTTGACATTTCCTTTGACTCGAAGAGTGTGTGATCCCGGCCTTGTGAATAGAAGCAAGTTGAAAATTTTATATTTTTCGGTTCTAAATAGTTCTCCATTAAAAAAATTCAATTGAAACGTCCAATTAATTTTATAAAGATGGTGGTGAGTGCTACCAAAAACTATTATTTGAAGATAATATTTTTAACTAGCTGAAGAGCACATTGAAACGTAATTTTTATCCGACTTATCCAATGTTTTGTATATTAATTATTACTGTGGATATTCTGCCCGTCATTTGGACTTTTTAGACTTTAGATAGACCCTTTAGATACATATTTGTGCTTCAGAACTGCAAATGCCCTGTATCTCTTAATCCTATTCTTCAGTCGCATTTGCTTCCTCGCCTTCCCTGCTTAGGTAATATTTTCCCTTTGACCACGGGCTTAGATATTCCATTTTCCTTAGTTCCTCGCTCCAGCTAGTCTACTATCTCTTCCTAATATCCTGCAGCAACTTATTTTCTGTCAATCTTCTTTTTCCACCCTCTCCTCCATTTCACTTTATGTATCCTTTTGTTTTCCCCTCGTCTCCAATTAATTGTATCTCTCTCTCTCTCCTTAACAGCCAGATTGCATAACCATAACCTGGTTACTTTATATCGTTGTCATGTTAATTTCTTTCATACTTCTCACAAAGCTTGTGAAAATTTTGGAACACTGATTCTTCCTCACTCCTCTCCTCTTCCTTTCTCAGCAGGTTCCTCCTCACCTGTCACCTCCCCCCACCGACCCGTCTCGTGCAGGATTTTCCTCTATTTCAATTTATTTTCTCTTTTCCCCGACGCTTGATCACATCCATTCATCCAGTACATTCTTTCGAGTTCATCCACTCATAAGCCCTTCCTGTGCCGCCACGTTGCCGCCGGATGGGGGATTCACTTCTCACTCCGCCGCGATGATCGCTACCCCGTCGTGATATAAAGACGCAGGAAGCGACTTGGTACTGCCGGTCGAGATGCCGTTCAAGAATACGCATCATTGAGTTGTCCGAGCAATCCTCTGGTGAAAGACTATGTGTTCACGCCTTCCTCCTTCGTCGAAGGCTTGTGGACGATGAGAGAGAAATTTATCATCAACGGACTCGATTTGCGCACTCCCTGTCTCTAAAGATTTGTCCCCCGCAATGTCTGAGTGCTAGTTTTGTTTTTTTTTGTCGATTTGGAATTAAAAAAATATGAATGATGTGAAGTATAGGATGCTAGAAAAAAGGTCCGTTAAAATAACCGTGAAAATTTGTGTTTAAACCGTGGTTGTTTGGGTGTGTAAATGGTGCTCAGCTGTAGCCATCATCAACTTTCCATCAATCAGATAATCAGCTTTCCGTTTGTAGAAAGTTGAAATAATATTGAAACTATTATAGGTGCGGATTGATAGGTAGTAATATTGAGGTATATTTTTATAATTAATGTTCAACGTAAGTATTCTTCACAATAATAATAATATTAATACCAAATTTATCTATTTTAACTAATTTGTAACCAAATTAATATAGTAATTAATGTAATAATTCTGTATAAAACCTTGCCTAATGTACTGTTTCTGAAGTCTTTCAAATATTCGCAAGAAGTATATTAGCATTCCACGTCATTATGGAAACAAATTTACTTAAAGTGCTGTCCATTTGGTTGCTTGAACAGAGTAGATGAAAGTGCCTTTTGCCTGTAGTGTAAATAAGGGAGTTTGAGAGTACTAATTTGATGTGATTTTCAAAGTAAAGTGAAAGTGTTTCGCTAGATCGTCATGTAATAGTTTTCCGCTACTCTTCCATCATGCAGGAAGCCTCATTGTTGGCATTTTAGTGCGTGTTTATTGAGATACGATGGACAAAGTTGCTGGTTAGTGTTTACCAATAGTTAGTTTGCACTACCTCCTGCCTCACCATGTGACGTTCCCCAGACAAATACAGTACTGTGACTTGTAATTACGGTTTAAAGGTCCCTTGCAAACCCCTTTAAATACTGACTTTAGCGCGCGCAGTAAAAAATGGATTATAGTGTGAAACTGACGGGAGGGTTTTCGAGGAGTCCCCTCTTACACTTCGTGGGTGCTTAGAAGTCCGTTCCAACGCCCTCCGTGCCTGGGCCGTGACGGGTGGAGAGAACTCAGCGGGTTAGGGTCCTCGGGGAAGCCTCATCGTCGGTGCATCTCTCGATGGGGCCACTTTCACGGAACGGATTCCCGTCCACTCCAGCAGCGTCTCCTCCGCCCCCGCTGACTCCCACTTCTCGCCACCAATCAGTTCTAGCGCCTCTCATCTCGTAGCTCAATCCCTTCATCCACCCTCAATGCATGCTTCTTCGTTTGGAACTCTCTGGACTTCGATACCGCGCGTAATCACACCCTCAACTTATCTCCGGCCTCTGCGATTAGTGCATCGATTTTACGTATTTGATTGTTTATTTCGGGATAATTTCGCAACAATCCGCAAACAGCCGACAAGTGTGTAACAGGATGAGAAATTCAGTACCTTGGGGTTATCTTCTTTGAAATTACTCATATTGATCGGTGATGTTAGTAGTCATCTTTCTTGTGGCATCTTTATTCTGAACTACTTATGAGGTGGAAAGAAAAAGATTTGGAGACACAATTTGGCATTTTATCGATATAGTTAAAGTTTCTTAACATTCTGATTTTAAGGGATTGAATTGTAAAGTAATGTATTCTGTCAGTGATCCATTTTCTATTATTCTCTTTCTTATCCTCTCTAATCCATTCATGTATTATTTGGGCGTGGATTTCTTTCTTTCATCTGGAAACTGAAACTCTCATCGGCCTCTCATCATTCAACTACATATTTTTACCCTGTGTTGTTTCCAGACCGTGCAATTGTTAGGGATGGTAGTCTTCATTTCATTGGTTTTTGACGCCTTCCCCCCCAGGACCCGAGAGGAATTTGATGACCGCCGTGAAAGTAAATGTGACACAATTTGCTCGTTGAACTGTGATTTTTCTAACGACCCTGAAGAAAATTACGCATAATAGTTATTCGAATGTGATACCACAAAGCTGTAGCATTTGATCCAATTCTTACTCTCCGTCGGTTTCTTCGTGAATAGGAAATATATTTCAGATTTTCTAATCCACGGAGTAATCGCAGACGTGCCTTAAACTCATCCCGTGAAACTTTATCCTAATTTAGATACCGACTACTCTCTACTTTCCCCGTTCACAGTCTCATCCACCCGTCCAAGGTGATATGATCCCTCCTCGCAAATTCCTCTCTGCACTTTCACGTGCATATATATTTTCCGCCTCCCGCGCTAGATGTACTCAACCACTTTTGTGTGTCTTTTCTGTCTTTGATTCAGTTTCTTCAATGCTTGATCCTCATCGTGACAATCTTGAGGCGAATGAATGAGAGAGGTATCTCGGTGATAAAAGGGTTTCGCTCAACGAACTGGGCCAAATAATGTGCGTGAGCATTTAATCGTCCAGGATCCAATTTTTTCTGGGAATGAGACACCCTTGAGACATTAATGTATTAAAAATTGATTGGTAGTTCAGACGGATTAGAAAAGAAAATGCCGCCTATATGAGCTTTAAATATGTGAACCTTTAGTAAATACGTCCAACCGAATGTCATTTCTAGTAATTTTTCATAAGTAATCTAAACGTACCGCTGTCGTTCTATTTGTTTATTCTTTTATCAGTGCACTATCAATGCACTATAATCAGTGCTGCACTTTTTTGCTAATATTTAAGCTAATAAACTAGATTTTGGGTAGTGCAACATGGCCTCAGCTGTCGACGCATCCATTAAAATTTAATACTACTACTATTACAATTATTTATTAGCATCCACTCTGAATGTGGTAAGAAGTGAACTATAAGAGAACAGAATAGGCAGCATAGGAAAGGGATAGGTAGGGGAAATATTTTAGAGTATTCTGTAGTGCATGATGCATGTATTGACCCCTCAAATGCTATAGATACTAACAATCTAGTTGCATGAGACCCTTTAGTTGCTTGCTTGCATGCTAGTAGTGAATGCTTGGTGACCTTCACCCCCTGCCACACACCCTCGCGGTGGCTTGCAGGGTATCGTGTAGATGTAGATGTAGATGTAGAAGTGCGAAGTTTGTGCCATAATCTCAGTGACATCTACAACTAATTTCCGATATATGCCCTTTCGTCAAATCTTTTACTCTTTTAAATCTATTTACATTTGCGAAAAATCTCTGATAAATGCATGTAGCTTTAAGATATTACCATTAACCATTCATTTTCAATGTCCATTAAAACAATGCGTTACTTAGCGAAAATTATTCACTACTGGCGGACCATTTTTATTTTTTAGCCCCCCTCCCCTATTTCCATTTTTCTGATGGAGGTAATGAAGTTTACCTCATTGGAAACTTTAATTGTGGAGAAGAATATAAGGTGAAGGAAATCAACCAATGAGCTTTATTTAAGCCATTTCCGTGGGTATTAGTTACCTAGTGTGGGTTTTTTAACTTGTTTAAGATCATGACCCATTTAGAAGGATCAGGTGGAATGCTAATGAGCGTCAAAGTGACCTGCAGTGTAGAAAAAATGCCGCGGTTTGTTTATTTTTTATTTTGAATACCCTATCCAGCGAATGATGATTCATTCCTCTTTCCGTTGCTCTCGTCGGTAACGCACTTTGGCCCTTATTTGTATTCTCGTTAATGTAGCGCAAATCATTTTGGCCTAACTACCCATTCGTCTTTGAGCTCACAATAAAAAAGCCTGGCATTAAAAGGGTTCACGGTGGGGGGCTTAAAAGTGAATTCATTTTTCCGCTGCGTTTTCAGTCGGGAGTTTTTTCGCTCGATTTTTGTTCTCGCCCCCGTGTGTTAGCTTATATGTGTGGCGCATAAGGTGGGCGAGCATTGGGGTTCCACCCGATGCGTTTTATCACCTTTCTTTATTTTTTGGGGATGGGGCTTTCGCGTCGGGCGGCTGAAAAACAAAAGATGGCTTTCCACACGCGATATCGACTCGAGGCCGTAATCGTAACCCCACCTCCCAGCTCCCCTCCCTCTATCCCTAATCCCCTCTTCCACGGAGACTAACCACCTCTCCTCCCGCCAGAATCCACACTTCGACAGAGAGCCACCCCTTCTCCTACCTCACCCCCGTGTGCACTCAATCACTGCCGACCCGTCAGCAGGAGGAGGGGGGAATCGGGGTAGAAAGTGGTCGGTTGAGGGCATATCATGAATATTAATCCCCCGAGGTGAGAGAGGGAGTGAACATATGGGGCCATGATGAGAAGGTGGTGGTGGAGAGGGAGAGAGAGACTGATCGTTCAAGTAGGAGAGAAAGGTGGGGCATAATAATTTTTTGTTATCACTTTTGCCCAAGTGATGGACCAGGAGGCTTGCGGTGGTGGAAGCCCGATTTCTTCTTATTCTTCTCTTGAGCGATGGGGAACTTTCCCCCCTCTTCCTACACCCCTTCCGGCTGGACCACAGGTCGAAAGTGGTTCACCCGGTGACTTCGCGGTGAGCAATGGTTTCCATTGATCGAGGTGGACACTACGGTCACTCAGACTCTGGACAAACACAGGAGTTTTATTGTTTTTAATTTCGGCAAAGTCTCTCGTGACGCGCTGCGCCCTATCGATGTATTCTTATTGCATGTTGCTTTCCATATAAAAGTAGCCTAGTTTGGGGTTTAGCTGTTGATGCTAAGTTCAGTTTTTTTACTGCTGTTACACTTGTACAGGTACCTTTGGCGTTGTTCTTTCCCTAATTCTGCATATATGTATATACCATTGCTGGCCATAATTAATTCTTCGAAGTCTTCAGGCTCCGTTTTTTCTTGATGTTCATGTTAAATTTTATTCACCCACCCTATCGTAATTGCCTTTACTTCTACGTGGGAAAACGCTTAGGTCATAATTAAGATTTGACATGGAAAATATTTTCGAGAAAATGAACTTTTAAAATATATTGGTATCGAATGGTTAAGTTCTTTATGTTAATTCATAGTGTAGGTATCAATGTCGACTCCAAGCCTCTGTATGCTGTATGCAAAGAACAAGAGATGCTAATAAAAAAGAAAAAGATAGGTGTAATCTAGTTAAACTTGTTTTTTTAGTGCATCAAAAAGGTTCGTTGCCCTACTGACAAAAACTAACTGCAAAATTGTATCCAAAATGTAAGAAAATATTCTGTGATTTCCAATTAATGTAAAACCCATCTTAAAAAAATGTATACATTCGTAATTAGGTACTTATAATCCCTTATAATCGTTGTGGGAAGTAAGGTACTTCTTAGATGGAGATGTGTGGTAAGCGTTTGTTCAACCGTGTTGCAAAACTAATGTTTCTCTGTCATAGTGATACCCTTGTAGTTAGTTCTCCTGTGTTTTAGCTTATATTGCAAATGTAAGATCCATATGAAATTATTCTTTGTGAGGTTTCGGGTTTGGGTGTTTTGATTTTCTTTCTCATATTTCAAGTATTGGTCTCCTCTGCCCTCCAATCTCTTATCATCCATCGTATTTTCAATACTGTTTTGATGGAATGGGATGTGTAATACCAGCAGCAACTTTTATAGGCCTTTCAAATGTTTTTTTCGGCGAGATAAAATTCCTGTTTTGGGCACCTAGACAGTTTCATGTCTTTATTCATTTTTCACGTCTCGTTTTTCCACTTGATGCTTGGATGCCTTCCGTTTACTCTTTTTCCTGTTTTTTTTTTACTACCCAGTAAATTATTGTAACTCATTAGTAAATCAAAATTCTTTTGCTTACCCGGTTAGCAGTCTGCAAGGAATCTTTGTGGTCAACGTAGTGTTCTTGACCTTTTCCTAAAGCTGTTCCTTGGCCTTGAAAAATCTTAAGGCTAAGGTGCCCATCCTCTCTTCGAGGAGCGAGCTTTAGAAAGTAGTGAATTATATCTACGCGCTTAGTCATCCTCTCGAAAATGACAACGTATAACCCAAGTAATTCGCTTGAAAGCCCATTTGTTAAATGTGTCTTAGCATTCAATATCTTGTGTCCTCTCCTCCGTACTCTCTGCTCCGGAAACGGTAAAACTGACGATATTACTGGTTTTGATCGTTTTAATTTCCACATCTGCAGTCCTTTTCCTCTTATTCCATTTGCGCCGCTTGTAAACTATCAGACACATTAAAATCAAATGTTGCACTTCCAGAGTGCAATTATTTCAGCTATCACGGTAACTTAATAGCACGGGTTATATTACCGGAGTGACAGCGGGGAAATTAAACTTCGGTGCGGATGCCATCACTCTCTCTACTCCAGCTACGCATTTTGCCGAGGTGAAGAAATGTGATGCCATTAATCAAGGGAAATATAACGTTTTTGCGGTGTACTGTTATGTTCTGTTGCACACCTTCACCTCTTAGGAAACTTGTTATTAGCAATTCATCTCTCTCTGCATCCCTGTTCTTCGCTCCGCTCTTCCCGTTTCACCCGCAGGCCTGGTCTTTTTTTTGCCACCACTTGAACAGAACCGATCTAGTAATCATCAATAGTTGAACTTGGCAGCAGGGAAATTATCGCCGGAAGTTATATTCTACCACAAACAAGGGTCGATCTGGTCTTTTTGTGGCCGTCATGCCCATTGTCATAACACCTCAGCCTCGCCTTAGCGAGCCTCGTCATTAGTATTTTCTGAGCTCCATTCCCGCCGTTAAACTTGATAAGAAGTACTTCTCTGAGTAGTGGAACCACTAAGCCTGTCAATATAAATGCAGTAAATAGTAACCGTAATTTTTGATTGAAGTTGAACTCATTTGGGTGAGTGCAGAGCCGTAGCCAATCGAGGACTTCCACACCCTTTTATTTAAAGAAGGTAGTGTGGTAAAAGTTCACCTTTGTTACAGCAAAGGTGCTTCGCCACCAATGGCTCATATGCATGAAAATTATGCCAGTATACAATTTTCTCATTTTGATTTTACTATTGTTGATACCGATGCTCAAATGAATCATACATCTGTGAATCGTTTCCAGAAAATCTATCCAAGAATTCAGTGAAAATCCTTGGTACACAAGGAAACTCATTTTGGATTTGCATTTCATAAATCTTTGTTGCAATCAGTATGTTATGAACTTGCCCACAACGGTAAATTAACAGTAAAACGGTAAACAAATTTTAATACTTGATCGCTTGATTTTCGCTTTGAAACTGTATTGTTGGTCATAAAGAAAAGCTTCGTCTATACGTACAATTTGCCTGATTCTGGTGGCTCATCTACGAGTGGCTTCTGGTGGCTCATCTCGTACATTCTCCATCCCCAGTGGGGTTCCGAATGAGAGTGCGATGGGAGCTATGCAACTTCTAATAAAATATTTTAGAGCCACTATATCAATCCCAATACTAATACACCTTCCTTTTTCCGTTCCTGTCTCTGCATGGTTATTTTGGTATGGGCTGATCCCACGCCAGGAATCCCATTCAAAAAAACTATTTCTCCCTCACGTTGATATTTGTAGTAGATCAATGAGTTCGTATCCGTGCGTGATAGTAATTCAACGGAAAAATGAGACGTAGTGCTAAATGACATCCTTATCTCGGTGCTATTTTGCCTACAGATCTTATTCAATCCACGGATCCAATCCATTGGCCCAAACTGTGAGCCTGGAGGATTCTCTTTCTCCCGCTTGCTTTACCTTTCCCCTCCTCCCTAAGTCTCCATTCATTGCCTCTCCTTCTCACCCCAACTCTCTCATATTCCTCCCCTCGTAGTCCTGCGTCCCACCCCTACGAGTTCCCCATGGTTTTCGCTGCCCTGTCCTCCACCCTCCTTATTCTATTCCGCTTTTCCACCCACTCCCGCATGCCACAGTAACCCATCTCACTTTTCTCCCATTACCTCCCCACCTTTCTCTCTCTCTCTCCTCTCCCTGTCTCATTCAGCCTCCCTTTCTCTCTCGTTCCCCCTCATGTCTCCCTCCCCCCTATCCCTCGCACCCTCCCTCCGGTCGGGGCGTATAATTTATGAATATGAGCTCGGTCGCTTGACGCCGCTCGTAAATCATAATACCAACGACGGGAACACCTTCGCCTCTCTCTCCCCTTACTTCTCTCCATCCATTTGGCCAGCCCGGTATCTCCCTCCCCCTCCACCCTCCCCTTCCTGCCCCTCAACCCCCCCCCCCACCGCTAACCGCTTTTCTTTGAAATAAAAAAAAGTAATGTAGCATGCGAGGTCCACCATGTACACAACGCTCAAAGAATCGTACAAGTTCGTGAGGGTAAAAAAAAATATTAAGAGAGTGCATCTCACCCGATGACCCTCGCGCGCGCTCCCCGACGTCGGCGTGAAAACCGTGGATAAACGTCCTGAGTTCCCTTTCTCGGTTCTCACGGAAAGTTGGGCTCTTGCGCGAGATCTACCCCTGACTCTGGGCTGCCCTATGGAGTCCTCACCCAAAGGAGTTCAAGACATCATACTTTGCCTTAGTTTCCAGTGGTCCGAGAAGAATATGCTGTCATTGAGTGCGAGTTGGCGAGTCGAGGTGCGATGATGAATGTCTAGGTATCAGCTCCGCCAGTATCTGATGTTTTTACTCGGTATAAATGGAAAATTTCCCAATTATGATTATGCTAAAAGGTCTTCTGTCCAATTCATTACATTCTTTTCCGACATGCAAATTTTCCATGGTGGAATTAGCCGGTCGTTCATAGGAAATAAATACACTTTCCTCAATAAATTAGAGATTTCAACTGCTAACATTTTTCCCAAGCATTACTGTCGGTACCTATCCGTCTCGATTTCGTAAGTTTACCTTCGTTTCCAAACATAAAACATCGTCTAAAATAAACTTTTGTAGTTGTTAGCATAATGTTTTCCATGATACTTTTCCTTGTATGATGAATGAACTGCTTAACAACCTTTAATCTCGGGAGATTAAAGCGAGGCCCCTTGTTTATCTTGATTCACATACCTTTGACTATCTTTAAGAGAACCCAAGTATGTCCGTGATAACGATCGCAAACGGTGCATTGAAGTGAAATGGAGGAATGATTTTTGATTGGCAGCATTTCGAAGAAATGTTTAAATTATAATTCTGCTCCCACCTACAAATGTAACATAGAGGAGGGTAGAAATTTACTACTTTCTTGCTGGTCTTAAGTTGTAAATCCGATCTCTGGTGAATAAGAGGTTAACGTGAAGGTCCCGATCTTTGCCCCTCACTAGGTGCACGGTAATTAGTGCCCGTGGTAGTTTTTCGCGAGACGCGCATCTTTGTATTGTTACTAGTTAAGGGTTACCAGTTATTTTAGGCATTTCAACCAATTGTCAGACGTTTCTGATCGTACCATCCCCACAAGTTTAGAGCGAGAAGGTCTGATGTACAGGCCTTCACGGCTTCCTCGCGGATGACTCCACCCTGCGCGCCCTTGTGAGGCGCTCGTCGAATCTCGGACGCCTCGTTGTCGATCTCGTTATTTCTACTCATCACCACCACTCTCGCCTGAGCTCCTCAGTGTGTCTCTCTCGGGTTGTTTCCTCGCCTCGTTTTTCTTCCCCAAGGGCTGTACTCACGCGGGCTCCCGGCTACTTAAACACCGCTCGCCTCGCCGCCTATCAATCTCGCTCCCCGCGTCCTCCCTAGTTGCCGCTCGGACTCATCCCCCTTCTGGATGCGGCCGACACTCTTCTTCTCTGTCGAGCGAGGAGTGGAGGCTCCCATCTCCACTGTTTTGCTTCCATTACGCTGCCGCTGACAACCGATTTGTCCCGCCGTGGAAATGTTCTCCCTCTTCGTCCTCTCTACTCGCGAGCGGGTGGATTATCCAGTTTTTTTCTCCTTCCAGCGAGTCTCTGCTGTAGGTTATTGCGACTGTTTAGCGATTCCCTGCGTCAAGCGTTTTCCGTTTTGTAGCGCAAGAGAGCGTTTTGTTTTGGACGTTTTCTCTACCTCAGTAAAAATATCAGGCCCTAATTGTGTTCCTACTTGTGTGCCGTAGTGGCTCCTCCGATGGTCGTTTTTATTAGGGAAATGGATGGAAACAGAGGAATAGGTTTGCTGAAAAAAATATTTTTATCTTAATAAAAAGTTAGAGAAGCAGTAGAAGAGATGAAAAATTTTATAAGCGTGGGAATGTTGTGAGTAAGATGTTTGTATTTCAGAAAGATTGTGGATCGTGCTGATGGGAGCGAAAAATGGTTCCTTATACTCCACTTGCATTATAATATTCAAGCATGACTGGAAATTGTATTGAAAAGAATGAATTTAGACTAAGCATAGCATGTGGAGACATATGCAACCCGTTTTAGGAAATATAAGGGAGATTGGACGGAGATCGAGTGGGTTATATAGACAAGCTTTGCTGGTTTGACATTCCTGAGAGGATGCGAGTGGATTTAACCTGCTGACGTACTTCTAGAGCAAGTTCAATAGCTGAAAACGATGAATTAAAACGAAAGTATCATAGATGACAGTAACCGAAGGGTCTGGAGGTCTGGGTTTAGAGAGGTGTAGGTAGTAGCATTGAGAGGTCATGAATGCATTCTTGATCTTGTCGATTTCTATGGAAATGTGCGGGAAAGAAGGTAACGTGTAATGTGAGGCATAATTGATTCGCTTGCAAAAGGGTTTTTTTAATGCGTGCCAGCAAATAGAAGTTTCTTGGAGGTTATGAATTTCAGCGTTTAATGCGTCTCAGGCGATGAAGATGATACACCAGGTTTTCAGGGGTTGCCTGAAAACATATGTCCAATTAGTAAACTACTGAGAATTTTAATGATGTGGTATTTTTTCTTGATATTGCGATCGCACTTTTCTTATCTCTCACTACTTTTTATTGCGACAGTTTTGTCGCAGCTATAATAGCTGCCGATTTTATTATTGAAATAAATAACTTATAAAGAGTCTGATTCGATGATAATAATAAACAATATTACTATAATAAGGCTTATTACAAAATAAGGGTTTAATAACCGTGAGGGTAAAGCTTTTGTCATGTCCGTTACCCTGTTCCTCATCCCAGAATACAAGAACTCCTTTACGTATCCTCCTCGTCTTTCTCAAAAGACCGATTTGAATCCCTTCCTTCTCCCCTTAATATGAGATTACCCGCGGAAGTGCTTGCGAAACTTCCGTTCATAATGCGCCCGAGCTAAGAATCTCCCTCATCTGGTGAGTGGTGTTGTCTTCCCTCTTTCTCTCTCGTAGTCTTCCCTCTTTCTCTCTCTTGAGGAGGGAATGAGGGTGCATGCGGGAGCAAAGATTGACCGCTAGCCCCGAGAGATGTTTGCATATCGTAATGCATGGCTTTTTCAGCATTTTTACGGTTGCGTTCTTTATACAGGAGTCGTAAAAGCAGTGATTGTTCCTGGTTGTTTATAGCGGGGTGATAAGTGCGGATGTTCCCCCATCTTACGAGTTGCTCCTGCTCTTACGAGTCGACATGACCGGGCTCCGCATTTGGTTTCTTGTTTGCCTCGAGTGGCTGTAACTATTTATGCGCCGCTAAAGAATTTTGACGCCACTTTCCGTGCGTGGAGTGCGGGTTTAGCTGTGCGTAAATATTTACCGGTAGTTGATTGGAGTTTCATTCCGGATTCCTAGTTTAAAGATCTGTTTTTACTGCCGCTTAAAATGGCTTTATTTCACTCACAGTCTGGTGCCGTATAAGAATTTGGAGAAGTTTTTTTTTTGCTCTTTATTCATTGTTTTTCGTAAAAGAGGTGATTCGCTCGATTACCTTTCAAGAGCCATTAGTGTAGATTTCTCCTACTACCCGTGAAAGATTCTTTGATGTGCTCGGAAAGTTCACAGAAGTGCATTTACGAACGTTATTCACTTTGGCATCAACCGTGAATGGCCTCTCGTTAATTATTCATTTCTGAAGTCCACTCTCCGAGTAGCGTCGAAAAAGTGGATTGTAAATGACTCATTGTGCATAACATTCGTTAAATTTCGTTCTGATGCTGCGAAAATCGATCGGCTACGGTGAGAAAGAGCGCAAATTTAGAGAGGAATGAGCAGTAATTGCTCACTCTCCGAAACACTCACATCAATCTCTTTGTTGAGGCAGGAGTGAAAAGTGTATTTCGAGGTGGAATTTCGCTTTCGTGAGTCCCATTGATCGTTGATAAGGTTCCAAGAAGTGGTTTGATTCTGGCCAATTCCGCATCATCAAAGGGCGTCAAGATAGGCCGTGAATATCGTTTGTGATTGCTCTGCTGGCTACTTGCAAATTGGTGTCCCATAGATTATGTCACATTGATATCGGAAACGTTCCCGTTCAAACCCCTATAACATTGAATTTTAATACTCTGTGAAGGATGTATGATGTCACTTGCTGTCCAGTGTTTTTCTCCCCGATCAATAAGTAATCATTATTCAGTGCTGTCTCTGCGTTTCAGTGTTGTCAGCGGTTCTTATTTAATTTCTGTAGAGCATAAAGCCAGTAGTTAATCAGCTGATTAATTTTTATATTTTCCATGCATGGACTGCGCTTAGTTCGTTTTTTTTTATTGGGCCCTAGACTGCATTCACGGATGATTTGCGTTTGCGTTTCATACTGACGTAGACGAGCACTTAATTTTCCTATGATGGAAACTAATGGATTTTATGTTAAATTATTCCTTGCACGGATAATCTTCCTCAGAGATAACATCCCAGGGGCTGATGGTCTTCATCAGCCCCTGGCTGATGGCCTGATCAGCCCCTGGCTTCATTATTGCCGTACGTGTACATTCATAATCATCATCATCATCGGTCAACAATCCTAGGATTGATTTTACGCAGCCCTCCACTCGAGTCTTCTACCGGCCAACCTCTTCGTATTGACGTAGCTCCTCTCATTTACATCCTTCTCAACTTGCTCCATATACATTATACGAGGCCTGCCTTTTTCATTCTTCCCGTTCACTTTCCTTCGACGATTGCCTTCATCAGGCCATCGTGTCTTAAGATGTTGCCTATTAAGTTGCCCCGTCTTCATTTTAGTGTTCTCAATAGGCATCTCTTCTCTCCCACTCTTCCTAAGACTTCTTCGTTTGTCACTCGGTCGATCCAATTTATTTTCATCATTCTTCGGTAGCACCACATTTCAAATGCTTCCAGCCTGGAATTCTGCAGTTATTGTCCATGCTTCGCTGCCATGTAGTAGAATGCTCTAGACGTATGTTCTAATGAAATGTTTCCTCACTTCCACTCTTGTATTTGCAGCTGTAAGCAGAATCTTCTCCTGGTAAAATACCCTTTTCGCTTTGGCAAATCTAATGGCAATTTCTCTTTTACTTCTTCCATCGCTGGTTGCTCGGCTTCCCAGGTAAAAGAACTCTTCCACCTCCTCGATTGTTTGTTTTTCTAGTTTAACATTTCTAGTTTAGTTTAGTCCTGGCTTCCTTTCTCTTACTGCACACCAATACCTTAGTTTTCTTTTTTTTGATCTTCAGATGATATCTGGTCATTATTCTTTCCATATTTCCTAGTGTCTTCTTTAAATCTCCTTCTGTTTCTGCCATGACTGCTATGTCATCGGCGAATCGTAGCATGCTGATTTTCTCCCCGTGGATATTCACTCCCGGAGACTTTTCTTTCACTTCTTGGATGGCTTTCTCGATGTAGACATTGAATAATAACAGTGTAAATATGCACATTTTGACTTCTCTTGGATCGGCAGCTTGATGAATGGGAGAGTGATTGCACAGCCGTCGTTGACTCAGAAATTCACTTATGCTTTAACCTTCCGAAAATTCTCTGTTTTCCGTGGAGTCATTAGATGTTTCCTCGCCCACAGTCATCTCCTTTGCTCGCGAAATGTTTGCGTTTCGTGCGAGATTTAAGGGAGAGTGAGAGAGAGATAGAGAGAAGGGGAGGAAGTGAGACAATAAGCTGGCTTTCCTTTCCGCTCCTCCCTTGCCTTGGAGGAGTGAATGGCTTAAAAACTTGGGCCGGGTCTTACTCCGCTCTCTCGCTATGAAATCACTCCCGTGCTGAGGGCGTGGGTCGGGCTTGTTTTGGCCGTGGGGTCGTGCGCTGGTGCGTGTTAAAGAGGGCGGGTCGTTGGAGAGGCGAAGGAGAAGACGATAAAAAAAGGCATCAGACATACACGCACTCCAAGGAATCTCCCTCTCTCTCTCTCTCTCCCTTCCTTCTGTCGCTCATAAGACGGAGATGGGTGTGGTGTGGGAGGAGTGGTGGGAGGGATGAATTTTAAATGAAGTAAGCTTATTATGGTCCAGGTGAGGGGTGTCGTAAAAGGCTGCTGCCGTACAGTCTCTACTCTCTCAGGCTGTATGTGTAGAATCCTAAGCAAAAAGACAACTCCTGAGTCATCATGAATGTTTCAGCAGTAAATGTTATCCTAATAATATTGTGACAGAAAAATTAGTATTCACGAATGCAGATACTTTAAAGTTTGTTCACTATTTTGACTCTGCGTTCGCAGTATTATCCAGTCTCCTGCTATGACTATGGTTAAGCAAACGTAAGCAATACATCCAGTAAAGCATTTTTTTTATCTCAATGTGCTGCGGTAGTTACTGAAAGGTTTTTTTCATCCACACAAATCATTTAAGTAATGAGCATATATTATCCTGCTGCTATGCATTCATGTTTATAAAAAAATCGTGAATATTTATGTGAAAGTGTCAGCACATTTTGTGGAATGGAAGTCAAGGCTTTTAAGATCGAGCATGCTGTATGAAATAAGGAGGAATGGATATGTTCTTTTGCCATCAAGAGGAAAATTCTTAAACCAAGTGATGTATACATCATACTGTAAGACAAACGTGGAGTATTTGAATCCCGCCCAGGGCAAGAATGTTATGCTTGGGTTGGGATTAAGAATTTAGGTTAGATGGTGCTTGCCTGGCAAACCAAAGGTCACTTATTCGAATCCCGCCCATGGCATGGATACTTGTATTGGGATTAAGATCTTGGGTAAAATTGTGCGATATAGCCGTAGCTGTTGGACTGCCTAAAATCCAATTATACTTCTACCGTCAACTGAGGCATTTCTTAGATTTATTATAGGTATTCTACCGGTGAAGGTTGGTTTAAATGGACATTTAATTCTTCCCACCCCCTAAAGTTCACACGATGATTTTTTAGATATTGTCATGAACTTTGTGGACTCAAGGACTTCAGTGCTATTATTTATATGAGTAAATATTCTTGAGTTGACCATATCCCTTGCTATTAATGTCATTGGAAACATTTATTATTTGCCGGAATACGATGAGTGGTTTAAAATATTTTTTTTCTGCAGTCATTACCTTATCAAATAGGTTTGAGTCATAAGTACTTATTTGACAGTGGGAAATAAGTAATGATTCGTGAATAGTTCTGACCTTAGTGTTTAAAGTGTGAAATTTATCACTTGAGGAACAAATATCCATTGTCACGTGAATCTTTATAACAAAAAATTAAATTGAAAAATACGTAATAGATGATTCTCCATGCTTATATCTCATTTTATCCATTTTTTAGGTCCAAAATTTAATTCATTTATTCAGTGATAATATTTCACTCGACACTAAATAATAGTCAATAATTTTAATTGTAATTTTTTACCCAAAACCTTACCCGTACCTTTCAATTCTCGACTATCATATGATGTGATTCATTGCCCTATGGCGAAGCGCTTTTACCGAGTATATAGATATTATATGTTATTAACAGTGAGAGGTATTTGCTTGCTAGGCATGGGTGGACAGATGAGATGGCATCACCCTTAGACGTTTTCACATATCGAGGACCAGGTGATTTTCGAACTAGTTAGTAGCCTAGGGTAGCAATCTCTATCCCTTTGGATCGAGACGAATGTTCCGATTTTCGAGGCGTTTAACTTCTGGACGACTCACGGCGTCATTTGCTCCGCCTCCACAAGATCAAACCCCGTGCGCCCTTTCGTCAATTTGGCGCATTTATCGATGCAGTTTGCCCCCTGCCCTCCTCCCCTCCTCCCCTCTTATTTCCTTGTCGCCCCTTCTCAGGCCCCCCCTCACCCTTTTTTCCGCCAAATCTTCGACCCCCTCCCCCGCACCCCTTATCCCTCGCCTTATCGAATCTCTTCCCTAATCCACTTTGCTCCCCTCTTCACCCCGTCGTTAAGGAAGAGACCGATTCCTCTTGATTCCCTTTCCCCCGTCCCGTCCTCCTTAGCCTCCCGCCCCAACTGATCTGCTTAGGCTTCCTCCATCTTTCCCTCTTTTTTCCCAACCCTCATCTATATCTCACAGCCTTCGTATCCCCTCCCCCTTCACATTTTACCTTACCCCCTCTCCCCCTTGCCAATATTCCTTTCTTCCATTATCCCATCCCCCACTTTATAGCCTCTCTCCTTCCACCCCGCACCTGTTCCTCTCTTGTCCCCTTCCACCTTTGCTCCGCTTTTCGCCTCCCAAGGCCTCCCCCTTGCTCTTCTCGATCTTCGTTTTCCTTGATGCGATTGCCACTTCATTGCCGTAATCGACTTTTCTTCCCTCGTCCACGCTCGCAACGACCCCCGTCTTTTTTCCATATCCTTTTCCACCCGACGCGCGTAACCGTCGTCAGTTGTTTATTCTTCTCTTTTCTTCGTTTTTATGGGATTAATGCGTTCGATTCAGGCGTTGAAATTAATTATAACAATGAGTTTGGAAATACCTATAAAGTTGAATTTTCGAGTATATTATCAATATTATTCCGGGCGTATAATCCTATTCTTTCAGGATATTCTCTTACACGTATTGCCCGAGTGTTTCTTCTACTCTGTCGCCCATTATATTGTGAATGGATTATTTCCGTCCCATGGACGATTTATGGGAAATGAAATGGATAGTGGTCGTGGGAGAGATTTGATAAGACGGTCCTTTGTTTCCCAGACACTGAAAACCTACTCGCGAAGTCAGATATCAGAACTTCCTCAACAGGGGAAAGGTGTTTTTCTGTTAGCTATAATCTACTGGTCTCTCAATCTTAGTCTTCATGTCGAATCATGTTGGGCCTTTAGAGTGTAATCTTTGTAGGCAGCATTTAGGATCCAAGTTTGCCTTCAAAGATGCCCTCAAACCATGACTACCATATATCTTATGGATGCTTTTGTCAATGCATCTTCAATCCCCGACGGTTCTCTTAAAATCCTTGCTTTATCTTACTTGCCTGCATTTGATTTCCTTAGTCATCAGATACCTCCGTTTAAGAATTATTACTATTTTCTCAATCTATGTATTGTGACTAAGCTGATTAGGCACCTGCAGTGGCATAATTACTTTGCTTCTGCCTTCATGAACTCTCGCTTTTTTTGGTTTAACTCCTCTGAATTTGCATTAACTTATATGGGACCGGGAATCAATGGAACACTCCCCTAAGGAATGAACATGTTTGAAATTGAAGTTGGTTTGGAAGGGGTGGATTTATACACTACAACGGCATACTTGGAAAGTCGTGGTAGAAGAATTCGGTTCTAGGTCCCCATGCTGCTTAGGCTATTCGCACCGCAACTATTTTTGGTCCAGAATTTCTATGATGTGGGAGGAAGTTTCACACTACGGACGTTATACAGGCCTGTATCCTGCCATCTATTGCATGAAATCATTTTCCTATCTCTATATTCATTGTAAATAATTTCAATGTTTTTGTAGTTGAGTGGTGTAGCTAAAAATGTCCCTCCGACAACGTTTTTATTGCCTAAAAATAATTGAGTTTTTGCATGGGAACTTTATACGATAATTCAGATACTCGCTCCTTAGAAATGCCCATGTTGTGCACAGTATTTTCTCGCTGCAGCTTCAGTTCTGGTGTCCTCAGATGGTTGGAGATTTATCTAATGATACAGGATTCAAAGATGATTCTACTATTCTGAAATATATTTCCTTTAGATGATTACGTAAAGGTTTTCAAAACGAATAAACATATTTACTGATAGAAGATCCCAGCATTATTTTATGTCTGTTCTGCACGGAATTTAATCGATATTTATGTGGAATCTAACTGGAATAAATTCCGTTGTAACAACCATTGCTATGCTATGATATTTAAATTATCACATTCCATTAATGCTCTGGAAAAGTGAAAATTTGTGTGTACTCACAGTATAAAATTATTGTAAAATTTTCTGTCGAGTGAACATCGGCTTTGTAAAGGAGTCCATAGTAACTATTTTGAACAGCATTTTTTGTTATGATATCATTAGATGCTCTCCCGGGCTCAGTGGAAATTTTTGTGAAAGTATGGAGGCCCAAACTTACCAAATAAACATTTCCGTGTCATATTTTTACTTTCCAGTTGTATCTGTTTTCATAGACCGCGGTCGCGAACCATTTGTATGATAGAACGAGGATTTCGATGTATCTTGTTCTACTTGGAAATTATTCTTGGAAAAAGTTATCATTAATAACGGGCGCTCAGGGGCGCAGAGGCCCTCTCCTGCTGTCTAATCCTCTTCCTTTTTTCCTTCCTGCCGTTAACTCGGAAGATATCCAGGTTTCAACCTCTCAGCCCCCTACTACATTCCTTCGTATCCCCCCTCTTTCTCTCTGGTCCACCTTTTGCCAGTTTCAACCCATCTCCGTTCGTCCTTCGAGCCCTTAAAATAAAAAAATTCTTCCCCAAACCCTCGTCATGACCCCTTCTTAGTATTTTTCCTCAGTCGTGTTCCCGTGTCCCAAGCGAAACTCATCTCTCTGAGATCCCCTCCGTCTTTCCTACCTACCCCTCCCCACATCTCCGTCGAAATCACAATGTTTCTCCCTTTTCGCCGGGTTTTTAATAATGCCCGCCAGCCTCGGGATAAACACGCTAACGAGATGGTGGATGGCGTACTCCTGGTGGCACTCCCAAGGTCTCGAATGAACCTCACTCTCTCCCTCTTTCTTCCCTTCCGCCCCATCTCGTCCTTTCCTCCTTCCTTGCCCTTTTCTTTTGCCACCGCCTTCCCCTTTTTGTTCCTCCCCCTGTGCAACCCACGAGCATCCGCGGGAAAAGGATGTAGTATTATTAATGATCGCGAAGACAGGGGCCCCGCAGTTAGTTCGGCGAATTCCGACTCTAATGACGTGTTTCCGCGCGAAACATTTGTTCCTCCTTTGCCTTACGATACGGGCCGGAAAGGGCAGCGCGAGAAATTGTCCTTTGTGTGGCTTTTCCCGGTTTACCCTCCCCATCCGAGATGAACCTTGCAGCATCCAGTCACCATCTTGGTTTCGTTTTCCTTGTGTTATTTTATTTGAATCTTAGCGTTTATCTTCCAGTGATATGCGTTCTTTTGCTCATGAT
Organism: Platycnemis pennipes; assembly: GCA_933228895.1. Taxonomy (NCBI): domain Eukaryota; kingdom Metazoa; phylum Arthropoda; class Insecta; order Odonata; family Platycnemididae; genus Platycnemis; species Platycnemis pennipes. The sequence goes on from OW121854.1 coordinate 61,795,381, forward strand.
TTTTCTCTTTCTCCATTCGAATCAGAGCAGTGCTCGATGGGTGAGAGTGAAACTTGTTGAAAGTCTCGCGTTTAGGTCGGGAGCATTTCTTTTTCCTCTGCATCTTATACTTTACTAATTTATTTCGGTACCGCTGTAGTCTCCCAGGTTGTGTAGCTTAAACCTTGCAAGGAATCACTCAGATTTTAATCCTTCACCATACGCTCTTTGACTGATCGTTCATGACTAGCTCATTATTTTTTTTATTATTTAACATCAAAATTAGTTTTTGCCTTTATTTTTTGATCCCAGAGAGGCGAAATAATTTATTTTTTCAGGTTCGTAGGTTTTTATTCTTTATTTCTGATTAAAGAGGTCCGGTAAATAGAAGTGGCTGAAGGCACTTTTTTACGCCCAAATATTTAGACAAAGAATTGTGAATTGACACTAATAATGCATAAGGTGTTGAGTTATATGCTTGGCGTTTGAGGTGTTGAATTCCGTGCGAATTAATCTGATACGGTGGTGGAGGATATAGCTAGTAAAAAAGTCGTTCAAGCAGTCTATCTTTCAAGTTGCAACGCGACATCCCTATTCTGCATTTAAATGGAATGCGCTACTCAAACTTTGGTAAACATACTCTTTGTATTCTTAAAACTAGTGCTAAAAATTGAAAAGAAAATTTGGGATTTTGTGACATTCACCCCCTACCACACACCCTGGCGGTGGCTTGCAGGCTTGTAGATGTAGTTTAGTACCATCATCAATTTATCGCCGTATTCTTGTTAAATGCATGAGTTAATTGCTGATTTACGGTGTGAAAATTTATATTTATGCATAATTTGTCTCTATTTCTGGGTTTTATATGAAACAGTATACAAAATACAACTTCATTAATGAATGAAGTCTAGATCTATTTATGTTAGCATGTAATTCATACATTGGGGAAATGACACTACATGAGTTATCCAGAAAAGGGCCACAAAAAGCTACCGTAATTATTTTATTGCCATAAGCGGGAACAAGTGGTAAACATGTTGGGACGGGTCTTGATTCGGGGCATGTGGCTCTTGAACGTCCCAACTCGGTGCATCAGATGTGTTGGCTACTTTCCGTGGCCAGCGGTCTGTATGACTTATCTTGCATCGCCTTTTGTGGCTAGCCGATCAAGTACACCGTTACCGTGCATCCATTGAATGGGCTCAGACATGTTGCGTACGGGTGCATTCCTTCCCCGCAAGTAGGCTTGGATTAGATGGCGAAATTTATAACACATATCAGCAGATATCGCCTTGTCTTGTGCACCTTGCACGTATAAACGACCGTTATAAAAAAAATGCAGGTCGACGTGCTGCATGCATCTCTTCCTTAGTGATCGCCCGGGGAAATGAAAATCTCCGCTGCTCGCGCGGTGACTTGAACATGCGCGAAACTTAATTTTTATACGTGTGTCCAGAGTAGGGGTATATAGTGTGCATAGGTTGAAGTCTAAACAATATGAATTGACTCCGTGAGGCATTCAGGTGGGAACATTCAATCATTCTTGACGTAATTAAGTCCTCGAGTCTATTCATTTCATAGAGGTCATCTATATTTAAAAGCCGAAGTGTCAGGAAAGGTTGCGGCAGTAATAAATAAAGTTCGCTTTGATATCGGCCGCAAAACGTTGGCAGATATGTTTAGCCGTAAATATATTCTGTGTGAAAAGGTGTGGAAGATGAGTGAGAAAGTGCTCAGCCGGAACACATGCGCAAAAGAAGTTCCCTTCGTTTTCCCACCTCGGGAAGCTTCAGCTGAGGTTGAATAATATTTTGGCCGTCAAATAAACTTCAAACGGTTTCTCCGCGCCATTCCATTTCCTTACCCCTCCTCCCTCCCCAGGACATGCCCCTTCTCCCGCGCCGCGCTCCGAGCCATTCCTCCTGTTTGCTCCATCTACTTTTCCACGCACCCTAAACCACCCTTTCCCTTACAGCGTTGAATTTCTTTACTACCCTCTCCTCATTTCACCGTCTGACTCAGTCCTCCCCATTTTTAAAATTTCTTCCCACATTTATTTCTCAGCCTTTCGGAATAGCTATATAATATTAGCACTCCTCCACGAAAAATTGGTTCTGAATCTGTTGACCGCGATTTGTATCCGTTTCACATGTTACTTCACTGCTATCAGTGCCTGCTGTAGCAGTGAAGGCTAAAGAAATTCATGCATTCAAGAAAAGAAAAGTACTACTTCGCTCAAGAAAATGTACGACATACCGAGCCAGGACGTTAAGATGCTCTGATCATCCTAAAGTAGTGAAAGTTGGTGTTCTTTTTAAAAGGACACGGGAATTTTTTTATACATTGAAAGCTATATTAGCCCTATGAGAAATTCATTAAGACTTCTGTCTTAATCTTTGATTATGAACGTGGGAAAACGGGGTTCGGGTTTTACGTGTGGCAATGTGGAAATGTGAAAAATTAAATGCTGTTAAGGTCAAACGAATTAGTGCGAGATGACATTGAGTGGAGCAAAGTTGAGAAAGAAATTGGATAGTAAGGTATTAGATCTGGAGAAATGTTTACGGCTGTGATTGAAGGAAAAAGGTATTTATGGCAGTATTTCGTGCGGCATGAATGAATACTTGTCCTTGAAAGTGCACGTTTGGTGATAAATTTTCCCCCTGCTTCATACCCTCAAGGTGGTTTGCAGGGTACTCCGTAGATTTAGATGAATTCTTTTACAATCCCAGAAGCATGCTTGATTATCTATGGTAAACTTGTAAAACTCGCCGCTTCTCCTTCGACTTATTGTATTTTCCCGCTTTGTGATATCATGTGATAATATGATGCGTGTTATTTATGCGGATTTTGTGTTGTTGTTGCAGTAAATCCAAAGCGTAAGCTGCGTTTTGTGCTCACTTGCGTGTAAATTGTCATTGAATTTGCTTTTTCAGGCCACATTCCGCATTGTTTGCTAATTCAAAATGTCCCTTGTTGATATTATCCTGGAATTAAATTCAAAAGCATTGGAGTTTCAATATTGTTTGAAAGCGTGCTGTGTAAATTGATTTCCATTGCTGGTTAATTTGTGCACTTGTTATAAATCTTTTGCTTCTCTTTAATTTTGTCTTTCAAATGGAATGTGTGTAATTTTTTCCTTTGATTTCCCTTTGAAGCCACCCCCCTCCCTAGTAATTAACGCCAATCAACAATTAAATGCTCCCATTTCAACTTTCGTGCCTTTCTCCCCATTCTTATTTTTCCATGTGGGATAGAAATGCCACCGCCTACTTGATGTATGAATTTCAATCGTCGTTGGGCTTTGCACGGGGTACATTGAAATCCAATCGATTGAACCGACTGACTAGCGGATTAATCGTAGACTGGGAACTTATTTTCCGGATTTCAGACTTCGTTGAATAGGTGATCTTATTCTGTTTCTCATTGTTAACCAATAAATCGAACTATTTAAACCCGCGCCGAACGAATATTAGGGATCAGAATATGCACCGTCAAGACCAATTGATGATTGCTTTTTTCCAATTTTGTGGGATATCTGTATAGCTTTTACTCAGTACGTTGCGAACATACTGTTTTTCGTTGTAATAAACATTATAAGTGTGTGTAGCATTAATAAAGGTCCTTTCTTAATTTTCTGAGCATTTATAAGCACTAACCTTCCTTGTCCTACCGAACAGGTTTTTATTATGTAGAATATCATTTTTTAGGTAGTTTGTTATCTTTTAGTATCTGGGGCACATTTTACACGTCTTTAAAATTGGATTTACGGGTGTTCGATAACGTAAAATGAAAATTGTTCATCCATGCTTTTCTTGAGGAAGGATTTATTAGCATTTTTTTATTTTTAAAATGCTGGATAACTGATTTAAAAATAACTGGATGCGGCTGTTACATTTTCAATTCATATCTTTCCTTCTCTGGAATGGCTTGGAAGAAACTCGAAGTGTTACGATCGTCTTGTGACTATGGATAACGGGGATGTGTTAAAAGCTTTATGGTGAAGGAAAAAAGAAGATAATGGTTGTTTCAGTGAAATTATGATTCTGTTTTCGAACTGGCAAATCATTATCACAGTATTGATTGTTGCTAAAAGTATGTATCTACCGGAATTCTAGTTTCTTCTAAAGTATTTTGCAAAGATTATCTTTTTCTTTTAAATCGATTTGCAGCCATAGTTCCTACCCGTACACTGTCTTCGCTTTCGCTCTCTATATCGCGTTATAATCTCATCATCGTAAATTTTTGTATGCCCGCAGCTAAGCTACACTTAAGCATGATCTATTTCGTCACCAATACCCGTCCGCTTCCTGTCGAACCGGCTGAAAGAATCGAGCGAAAAGGAGGCCGTGGGATATGGCATAAAAGGTCCGTTTGTGCGTATATTTTATCGTATTTTTTTCCCTCGCGTGCGCGCGCGTCCGTCGGCATGTACCGCGCTGTATGTGTGTCTTCGTTCTCGGCGTGCGTCGGCTTTTTCCTTTTGATCTCGCTGTATACACTTATGCCCTACTCCTCGTCGGCAGTCGGAATGGGAGGAGGATGGGAGAAAGGAGGGGGGTTAGAGTGGGTAAGGGGTTGTGTTTCTACGGTCACGCTTGCAGAATACCTTAGACTTCCCACGCGTTAGACGCGTAGTAGTAACCTTAGACTTTTTGCAGACGATGCGGTGGTGTACAGGGGTTTATCAAACGAAGAGGACATGAAATCACTTAGCAAGGATTTAGATGCAATTGAAGAGTGGTGCGACAAATGGCAGTTAGAACTCAACCTTAAAAAGTGTGTAGCTATCAATTTTTGGAGGAGGAATAATTCGATAGAGCGATCCTATAGAATTAATAACACGAAGATCGAAAACGTTGAAACCGTAAGATATTTAGGTGTAACAATCACTAAAGATTTATCGTGGGGAAGACACATAAGGGAAATATGCGGCCGAGCGAAGAGAAAGCTAGGATTTATAAAAAGAGTACTTGGGAAATGTGATGAGAAGACAAAAGAGCGATGCTACTTTTCACTAGTTAGGCCCCACCTTGAGTATGCAGCCAGTGTATGGGATCCTAATGAATTAGGTTTGATGAGAGAACTAGACAGTGTGCAGCGTAGAGCAGCTAGGTTCGTCAAAAGGTGTTACGATAGGTTGAGTAGTGTATCAGAATTAATACAAGAATTAGGGTGGGAATCATTATCAGAGCGTAGATTAAAGTTCAGATTTAATCTATTGCAGAAATTTCAATCGGATAGCTTTACTGAAGATGTTAGGCACATATTAAAAACACCAGCGTATTATGCTAGATTCGACCAGATAAATAAGATTAGAGAGATAGATTGTCGTACAGATAGATTCAAAATGGCATTTTTCCCCCGTACTATAAGAGAACAGAATAGGCAGCATAGGAAAGGGATAGGTAGGGGAAATATTTTAGAGTATTCTGTAGTGCATGATGCATGTATTAACCCCTCAAATACTATAGATACTAACAATCTAGTTGCATGAGACCCTTTAGTTGCTTGCTTGCATGCTAGTAGTGAATGCTTGGTGACCTTCACCCCCTGCCACACACCCTCGCGGTGGCTTGCAGGGTATCGTGTAGATGTAGATGTAGATACCTGCGCGTGATCCCGTAGGAGGCTTAGCGGGTCGTGGGGTGGAGGGGAAAGTGGACGAGGGTGGGAAGTCTCGCGTTGGTTTGAGTGCGTCCGAGCCAGTGCTGGTGTTGAGGGGGGGAGAGGTATGAAGGGGTGTGCACGTGGTGTGACTCTCGGGTCCATTAGAGGGCAGCACTTCCCTCCCGGGGTTGAATCCTTCCTCCGCTCCCGTTTGGGACGCGTGGGAAGATGAGAACGCCGCCAATGACCGGGGAGGTGGCGAGTCTATGGCGACCTCGTTTCATGGACTTGAAGCGCGTGGTTTACTTTGTTTTGCTTGGGTGATAGAGTACACACATTCGTGTCTTACGTCTCAAATGCCGTGGTCGCGGCGATTGAACTGAATCTGGCGGTTATGCGCTATGAACTAATTCTTGACGTTTTGTTAGTTCTGCAAACTACTGGGTGAATATTTACATCCAATTATGAGTTCTCTTCAATCCGCCACTAGTGATTTTGGCAGGGGGTATATAATCACCGGTTACTACGCGTATGAACTGATAATTATAGTACTACCCTAGCGTTCTTAATGGTGAATTTACTCCGAGCGTTGCACGAGAAATTCTATCATTACCAACTTTGAGGGAAATAGACATTGAAATCGTAGGGGTAGCCAATTAAGAGGAAAATTGGAAAGATCCCCGTAGTGATATGACATTCTTTATCCATAAAAAGTATTTATATCCATAAATAAAACCTGTCTTTTAGAATCAATCACACGTCTGTGGATTTGTGGAAATGAATTAGATCTGTATTGAAGACGCAGTTCCTTTTTCTTGAACTTTTCGATCATGGAAAAGAAAAATTTCTTCACAGAAATTCCTGATGTATAAAGACGTGTTTAGCTAAGTTAACAGGGGAGAAAGGTAAAGGAAGACTTCGTATGAGATATGTAGAGCAAGCGATTAAGAGTGTGAAAGAGAAGAAACACGTAAATATTAAGAGATTAGCAGATAAGAGAATAAAACAGAGAGCTCCGTCGAGCCATTTTAAGGATTGTTGACTGATGATGATGAATTGCTTGTTGCATGTGAAATACGCGTCGTATCTTTACCCATAGAATTTATTCCATTCTCTTCATATTTTTGTTTCTTATTTTTTGTTTGTGATCTATTGCTCTTTCATCTGGATATTCCTGTATTCTTTTGCGGTGCTATTTGTGGAACTTCTGGAATTTAGATCTTGTCTCTTAAGATTCTTCTCGAATACATGCATTTTGTCACGTTAGAAACTCCATGCCGTGTTCCAGCAGTTCAAACTGATCGAACGAAAGTATTCCGCGCGTGTAGCGGGCGGCCATGTATCGTCGGCGATGGAATAGAGTCGATCGTGCAATTAGGAAACTGCAAAAGTGGGCTTCCGGCTTGCGCTGGCAATCGCTTCTCCTTGACCCACGTTCCGAGCGTGGGCGTGGTGAGAAGGAAGGAGAGACAGAGTTACTCGCCGCCCTTTTATGAGTCTTTTTCGGCATTCTCCTGCCTCCGTCTCGTCTCCCCCACCTCTTCAGGCACTAGCTGAGTTTTGTGACGAATGCCCTCGGATCATGCTATCCTTTCCCCGGCGCCTCTTACCCATCCCCATTTTCTTCCCTAAGGTGCGTGAGCCTAGTGGAGAGGGTGGGTGGCTCGCGCGAAGATCGGCCAATTTCCCCCCTATATTTGTCTTGAGCTCACGGAGGGGGCGGGGTTCCGGTAGGGAAACCACGAGAGGAAAGTAAAGGTGATGGGTTGCCATTGAGTAAAAGTGGGCCCTTTGTCAGGAAGCGGAAGCAATAAATCCTCGGAAGGGGAAGCGTGAGTAGGAAGTATTCATCGGGTTTTCGTCGGAAAGACTGAGTTTTCGGCGGATTCGTCTTGTGATCGTCAAGAGTGTTTTGGGGCAGTTTTCACCGGCCTCGATAAACGTATTTGTGAAGGCGTGAAATCAAGGTTTATCGACATGACCTTCCTTCTCTGAAGGAGGGGTACGGTGGAAGGGTTGTTCCGGCTGTGCAGGAATCCTGTTAAATTATAATGCGGCTGAGAAGGTGAATGTTAACTGCTCAATTTATGGCTCTCAGAGAATTGTTTTATCTACGCCGCTTCCAACACGAAATCCATGGTGAAACGTTCTAATGGGATCAGGTATTCGTGAATCACTCTTAACCTTTTTTATTGTCCTCAAATGTTCCTAGAGTTCGAAAGAGCCTTTATTCCTGGCAATCGTTTCCAGTTGGGGCAGCTATTTTGGTGCAGAGCAGAAGCAGACTTTCCAAAGTATGATATTTCCTGAAACTATTCCATAAAAAATATTTCCTGAAACTATTCAGGTCTGAAGTGACTTCACATCTGAAGACGCGAACTGAAACGAACTGAACACTTTTATCACCCCAGAATGGACACACGGGAAGAAATCCCGAAACGAATGGATTCTCGAATGTGTATCATAATATTTTCATGTATTTCAGTGTTTTCATTAGTACTATTTTTGATGGATCCTTTTTGTCAAGTTTCATTCATATTGTTTCTGTTTTGTTGGCTACAGAATCTTCCATTAAGGATAAGTTTATCTGGCAAATTGCAATTTCAACAATTTCTAAAAACAAGTAGGAAATAAATTTCAATGGATTGGCCTGGCAACTTAAAGGTCGCGACTTTGTATCCCGCCAGGGGACGTCGATTATACCCTAGGGTTCAGCTTGATAGAAGGTTATGTTACATGGTGAAATAACTAGAGTGGTTGGTTCACCTAATTCTATTTTCTAATACTACTTTTGATAAAAATGCGTTTCTAGAGTGGTTGGTTCACCTAATTCTATTTTCTAATACTGCTTTTGATGAAAATGCGTTTCTTCGGCCTCTCTGGAAATATATAACATATTTTGATTCATCAAATGCTTCCCATGTAATAAAACCTCTTATCTTTACGAGGCATCGAATATTTGTCTTAATTTGGTTGCTATTGCATAACTATTTTCGCATTATTTCGTCTCCATGTGCAGCGACAATGGTGGGGTGTATCCCAGACTGCTGCGTCCGTGAATCTTAAGATATTGAAATAAAAAAACGACAGCGACTTGCGACAGGACCGCTCTGGAAATAGGATGGAAAATGCAGTTCAGTCTTGCTCATTGCTGCTTCTTCCCTCGCCTCTACTTCTCAAAATCTGCCACCATGTTCATGGCTTTTTTTTGCGGAAAACGTAAAGTTGGCCTCGTTAACCCGCGAGAAAACTATTCATGCCGTCACTCGCGCGGAAAAGGATGGAGCGTGTAGTAAGCTCCCTCGCGAAGGGCTCATGAAAATTGTCCTCTTCCCCTTTGCTCTTGTATCACTACCCGCAGCCGACCTTCCCTTCCCCCTCAACGCGTCATTAATAATAATTTGTAATAATTGTGGGGTCCCTGTCGTCGAAGCTTCCCTGTCTCCTGTTTCAACTCCGCGGCTCCGAGGGTCGCGCCTTCCTCCCCTCCACAAACACCCCCCTCCCGCCCCTCCCACGTTCTCCTCCATTTCTCCGCTTTCCCCCACCCCCGGGTCTGAGCGGCTGCGCCCCGTGCCTTTCTTCGTGACGGCTGCATTGCGCCTGATCATTCCGATTTCCGCCATCGCATCAACTGGCGGCGCCACTTGTCATGCCGCTCGAGATAGAGGCCGCTGCTCTCGCCGTTCCTCTCCTCCCGACTTTCTCACTTCCCTTTGCGTCTCTTTCTCTCCTCCCCCTCTCAACAATCTGCGATTTTTTTGATCTGCCGTGTGGATTTTTCTCTCTCTATGCGTTAATTTTTCCCTCCGCTGCCGAAAACGTCGATAGTACGCTCTCGGCCGGCTTGGGGTACGTCACTCCCGAATTCCGTAGTCCCATGTGGCCGCTCTCCAAATATTTTAACGACTTTGATTTTATCGCTTCCCCTCGTCACTTCCGTTCCTCGCCTCGCGTTACATCCCCCTCTCTCCCTTCTGCCATCCCTCCGCTCAAAACAAATCTCTCTACTCTTCCCGTCATGATAGCAAAACCGACTCTAGTGTTCCCTAACTTACGCCTCCTCCGTAGTATTTTTTGCATGTACGAGAATTTCCACTAAATTCAGTCCATCAAGTATTATTATTTATATTAGCGAACAAAAGATATTTATTGAATTTGTGGTGCAATTTTTAATTCATATGTATTGTAGCGCGCTCCTGTTATTAGCTGAATTCCCCTTTATGTTGTGAAATTCATCTTAATTTTGTTGTAATTTTTCAGGACTTATCATTATATTCATTTCCGTGTCATTATTACACGTTTAATAATCTAATTCATTCGCTTTGTCGAGTTACGGCACATTGCGTTGAGTTTTGGCTCAAAATCGACAGCTTTTGTTAAACCTTTCGTCTTTAAATATAGAGTAGAACTTCAACCCTAATCGGAAGATATAAATTCTGGGTGAAGCCTTTGGATCTCCTTTGACATAAATCTATCTTTATCTCCCTGTGCCTCGTTTTCTTCATTTACCGCAGGAGATGATATTAGCTGAAGCCTTAAATGGCATTCACTCTGGTCGATGATAACTGAGACACTCTGGTCACAGAGTGATCGATCGAAATGTAACGGAATTTATGATTATACCTAGGGTGTCGTCGAGTGGGTTTTTGGTCAGATGTATTGTGCGAATGTTCTTAGCCAAGTTTTCGTTTGATATCTTGTGTGACCGTTTCCAAACATTCGGATGCCTTTTAATGATCACTCGCTACATTCTTGTCTTCTTAAGCTCGAGAATTTTATCTCGTGTGATCGAAAACTTCTTTCGATGACGTTTGTGCTACCGTTAAGCATTTCTACGATGATTTTTCATAATTTATTTGCGTAATTTAACTACAAATTTTCTGGAACCCAATCCTGTGATAATTCACGAATGGAAGACTAAAGACTTTTTTTTTAAGTTGATCGTGAATAAAAAATGTTATCATGATTCAATTAATGGTCGATACGTCTTGTCTTGTCTTGTCTTGCGCTTTATTTTACCTGGGCAGGTTGAGGCCACAATCCGGCCCCCTCTTCCACCTGCCCAGGGCTCTTTTACAGAGTTTACATCATTGTGTTTTAATTCCTTAATAACGTGATAATAATAATAATAATAATTAACGTGAAGCATTATTTCTCATTTTATGCTTGTTCACCTTGTATGTACGTTTATCATATGACTTTTATGTTCTTTACGTCCAATTGAAATCATTTGTTCAGTTAATCCTAATATAAATTCGTAACCCACTGGCCCAGGCACCGTTCCTCTGTCGGGCAGGTAAACGGAGCGGATCCACGAATTCAAGGTTTATCATTTTTGTCAAAACCTCGTCTGTTTATTTCCTTTAAAAACGTCACCCAGTGTGCTTTGCGCGCGTCAAAAATTGAAGCATTTTTCCTTTTTGGTCCCCGGTCGGGTCTTTCTATCCACACCTCCATCTTCCAACCATCCTTTGAAAAAGTCGCTCCCGAATCCCTCTCAACCTTCCCCTCTCCCGTAGCCATTTCTCCCCCTCCCCCAGTTACCTTTTTGTTTATTTTTCTTTTATTTTTCTGTTTCTCACTCTCTTTCCATTCCCCTCGGGTGTTTCTCGGTTCCAAATATTTTCCCCCTCCCTCCTTCTCCTCCTCATTTCCCCTCTCGACCTACCCGCCTGCGTCGTCAAAGGGAAGTATCCAAACGTACGCGAGGTGCCAAATGACCCGTGCGTCTGTGTGTAACGGTCCCTCACACCCCTTCTCCTCCTGTACGAGCGTGTGTTTGCGCGCGTCTGTGTGTGTTTTCCGTGTGTGCGGGATGGGGGGTTTAGTTGTGTGCGCGCGTGTGCATGTGATGTGGCCGCTTAGTTTCCACCCTTTGAGTTGCCGAAAAATTTTCCTTTCCCTCGCGCCTCCACCGGTCCTCCTCCTCCTCTCCACGCTCTTTCAACCCTCTACTCCACCCACGCGGACTCTCTCACTCCGTCCGCGATTCCGTGGGTGCTCTTCGTATCTTTTCGTCGGCTTCTCTCTCTTTCTCGTCTCTCTTCGTCACATTCCGCGTCCCCCCCCCCCCTCTCACGCAGTGCCCCCACACCGAGTTCAACGACGCTTCCCAGGCGTCATATAGACGAGCCATAGCGTTGGTTGGTGAGGAGAAAAATATTATCGACGCGTTCATGCCCTATCCTGATGTGAAGATCTTCTTCATCATTTGCGTGCTATTTTTTTAGGGAGAGATGGTACTGGTTCTTTACGGACTGACGTCGGCTTATTTGTATTGATTTACTACAGACTACTGTAGTGACTGAAGAATAGTCTATTGTGTGTCGGTCTAACATAAGCTACTCCCCTCGCCCCTCTCGCCCCTCAGCAATGTTTCCATCTTTATAATATTTAGTATGCCGTTCATTCTTTCATCTCTCAAAAATGCCCTCTCTCATCAATAGTTCTACTCATCATATAAGTTTATCTGCAACATTTGTATCCGGTCGTAGATGATTTTTTGAGGTTTTTTGAATCTTAATAGTTGCCCGTCTCTGTGATTCGTTAGAGAGTTTTATTCCGACGATATTGGAAAACCACAATTAGTGAGCAGAAAAACAAACCATTGACCAACAACTTCCGGCTGCTGCTCAAAGAAAAAACACCTAGAATCCGAGTAACTATGCATGCTTCGAGGGCATGGCAGCATATACCAATGGATTTCTAATATCAAAGGAAGGATAAACTTCTAAGAGAATCATATGGATGGAAAATGAATGGAAAAAAACCAAAGGACGGTGAAGAAAAAACCGGGTTACTGAAATAAACGAGCAGGCATTCATTGAATATGAAAAGAGTTTGAAGAAAGTCATCGGAAATAAACGGAGTGAAGAGGGCAAAGAATTGCGATAAAAAATGAAACATAAATGTCTAAATATATGTTGTTTATTTATTGAAATGTACCACTGATATATAATACTTGCCGCAATGTGTTAGATCTTTTTGTCGGTGGGGAAGTGTCTAACATGTCAGTATGCTCATGAGTGATATTGCGTTAGCAGTTTTATGCTTGGAATCGGGCAATATGTAATGAGGAAGGTTTAAAAGTTGCAACGTGCTCCTTCCCTGCATCAATCTTCTTAATGTCACTTTCTTTTCTCGGTCCTTTTGCCATTGACTTGGCGTTTCCTTTAATGAAGGATTTTCTTTCACGCGTCTTGCACTCTCACACTTCGTCCCCAGCATTTCCTTTTCAGACTTCCGATCCTTTTCTTTACCCAAATCCTTTTCATAACCCTTTCCGCCACCATTCTCTTTTCAACCTGTCTCACCAATCCTCCTCTGACCGTTTTAATCTCTTAACCCTCTGTACGTCCTTCAATCCTTTCCCTTTTCTATTCCTGATTATTTTTGCACATTTTATTTTCATTACTTACACTGCTTTTCCCGATCCCTGTCACTTCTTCTCTCACGCAAACATGACAGAACAGAGTGCGCTTCAGAGAATGTCTAATCCACCGCGGTACGAGAACAACCCCGTGGAACTACTTTCGTTGCTATATAGAATCGAGTACAGCGACCTGTCATTTCTTGCTTATCCATGCCGTGCAGAAAATGCAACAACTACATTGATGTTTACTCAAATATCTGCTGGAATTAGTGCTAGTGGCGGTAGATATGGTTCATTTTTGTTAAAATTTACGCATAATTTTTCCCCTCAATTTATTTTACGTTAAATTCCTTGTATTGAAGTTAACTTAGGATTTTTATTCCGTTATTAGACTCAATTTGGTTCTCTTTTGGGAAAATTTACCATGTACATGACAGGGAAATTTACATTATTGAAACTCTGTAATTAAAAAATGGAGCTTGTCTAATTATTGCAAATTAAAAATATCTTAGCACGCGAATAAAAGAAAAAGTTATGTGTAGTGTCATTTTTGTCGGTCTGTCTAGTGAACACTCAAGCTTTATGAATACTTGAACATTATCACAATCCATCAATTTTTAAAATAGTTTTATAATATCTACTCAGGCAACTCTGGCGCTCTGGTTATGGCACAATATGGAGATTCAGCTGTGGGTTTAATGCATCCTGTGAGTTCAGCAACACGCCTTGCGCCCTAGTGTTCACACAATTAAATCACTCATTATTACTTTCTAATTCTGTTAATTAAAATATGACTTCGATGTGGCTGTTGATTAGTGTTTCCCTCGTTTCTCTTGTACGGCCCGGTAAACGAACCCAAGCTTGTAACACAACACCTCGCGTCCACACGTGTTCCCCTCGCTTATAATGCATACGACCTTTTGCGCTCCGTCATTCCGGCCAACCCTTCAACGCCCGTGTGCTCAGCGGTGTCACAACATCCGTCTTGTCACGAGAGCCGCTAACATTGTCCGCTTCCTTGTCGATAATTCCTCAAGACCTTCACTCACTCATCTGGTCTCCCTTGTCACAGTCACCATCCTCACTCTCTATCTTCAGTGTTCTCGGTTGTTTTCCTCTCGGTGTCGAGAGTGTCCACTCTATTCTTATTTTCAGCTTTGAAATTGAAGACCGTGACAGTCTCTCTTGATCGGAATGAACAGGGCTCCCGTTTGTGGCCGTGCTAGTATTTCATATTAACCACAATGAACAGTCAAGCGTGGACGTTCATGATTGCTCTTCTTCATGTAAAATAATTTTTTTACTCTCTATATGGTTCCAACGTAGGGGAAAATAGGTTTTAGAAGGTTGTACATTCGTTAATGCAATCATACAATGCGTATAAGGTTCAAATCGTCTTGCGTGAGGTATTTTTCAGAATTGAGTAGTGTCCGATAAGTGGAGGAGGTTATTAGCGGAGGAATTGAGAATGAGAAAAATAGAGATAAAGTAAGGAAAGGTTCTACAATATTTATATATATTTTTTGACTCTAGACTTATTACAGACTGCATTAATTCACTCTTACCCGAAATTTACGTAACGGTAAATCTAGTTGGAAATTTATATCTTCTAATCTAAGGTATATTGAACAGCCACTTTCATTGCAGTGTTTCGTTAAATATATATTAATTACTCTAACTATTTTCCTCTACTTGCCCAGACATGTATGATTACTGGGCTTAATTTGCTTAGCTTCCTCTAATAGGCTATATTTTTGCCATCCGTTGAAGCAGAAACGCTTGTGTGGGTGTAAAATTATGACTTTTAACAGCAGGAATTTGCGTAAAAAATGCGCTTCATTTTTTGCATTTTTTTGGTGTAATTGTGGAAAAAAATATTAAAAATAATTTTCACTGTACTCGTATGCTCTTTGGCCAAACTTTTTGCCAACTTGCCGTACACTTTTAAGTGTCTTGTCGTCACAAATGCACCAAGTAAGATTACCTAATCGATTTAAACATAAACAAAACGTCCATCGATTCGTTTTCGTAAATATTCCGTTATTGAAGCAAAGAATTTTTCCTTTCCGTCATCCGCATTCAGAAGAGTCGTCAATCAATTGTTAGAGTGGTCCTATCTTATTTTCCCTCAATTTCCACACGATAACGACTTATCCGAAACGTCTTACCTCCCAAGCGTTTAAATTTGGAAAGAAGTATTTTCACTCGCGGAGGTGAATTTCGGAGGATCCAAGATGGGAAGGAGTGGCTGGTCCTCTTCGTTCTCGTGGCGGGGAGCCCGACGGGAACGTAGCCGCAGGGGTGCGGTGTAGAAGGGCGGAGAAAAAGTTGGGAGGAAGGGGTGCGGGTGGCTGGGAATAAGACCTGGAGCCAGTTTCGGGGAAGGGCACGGTTTGAGCCTGGGAGTCGTCGGCCGCCACGGAGAGGCCCCGCGAACGCTTTTCATCCGGGTTTCCCCACGACCTCATGGCGATATCCTTCCGACGTCTTCCCCTTCCTGCCCCCGCGTACCCTCAGAGACCCCTGCGGGAGCCCTTTTCTCGTGGAAAAGCCGCCTCCCTCCCAGGAAACCTCTTCCCCTGCCCCTCCCTTCCACAAAGACGTCGAAGCGAGCGCGATGCTGATGATGATGATGAGGTGGAGAATGGGGGCAGGAAGTGAGAGGAGAGATGCGTTGGGTGGGGTGCGGGTGGAAGGTGGTATGAAAGGAACTCCTCCGCTCCCCTAAGACAGAGGGAGCCCTCCCGCTGGGTCGTATATACCGTAGGGGATGAGGCATGGGGAGGTACCAGGGGGTGGAGTCGCTGGAAATGTTGGCGGAGTAGGGTTGAGGTGTGGGTAACCCCCCTTTTTACGTCGGGTGCGTCGGAGATGGCGTAGGTGGGCGAGTTTATAGAAGGGCTGTCGTGTGCAGGTAGCCGCGGGAGGGAATCGTGTCTCCCTTCTCTTTCCCCCACCATACCTTTCATCTACCTCCCATACCGCTCCGCCTCTCTCTTCCTTGCCGTAACTTCTTTTTCTTCGTTGTGTCAAATGAACCGCCCCTGTACTAGCAATTTTCTTTCTCCATGAGCGCTTACTCTTTCCAAAAACCTTAGTTATGCCGGAAATAACTCTTAATAATGAAGATACTAGAGTTATTTTACGACGGAAGGAATTGTAATTTTTGTCTCCTTAATGACTTTGTAGATCTGGTGATATTAGCTTTCCATTTGTCTCGTCTATTGTCAGGACTCTGGCTAGGTTCCTCAGGGTTAGTATCGTCTTTTTTTCCGCAGGTTTTCTTCACTGAAGGTTTGTGTGTCGGCTCATTTATGCTCTATGGTACATGACGTGAATATTGTTCATCCGATGAGACGTAGTTCGTTTATATAGAGCTGGAAAACGCATATCTTTGGGACCTTTAATTCTCGAATGGGTCGTCAACATAAATTTATTTGCTAAGGAGTCACTAAAAAGTTTTGGTTGTAACAACGTAGTGCAAGCGTTTTTCATTTTTTTAATACAACATTTGCAGGAAGATATTTTATTGCGTATTCAGGTGTGTAATTCTATGAGTTTAAAAAAAATAGACCATATAATCTGTAACTGTGAAGAATGCCAACGTATCATGTGGGGCAAGGTTTTCTACAGAAATATAAAAATTTTATTTCGTTTCATTGGGCATAGTAATGGTAATGATAATAAGCATGCCTTCCGAATTTAAGCTTGCAATATTTTAATACGTGAGGAGGTTACGTTTACAGGAATTTATTATTGAATTGAAATATCACGAGAGTATCATAACTGTTATGCCTCGCGGGTGGCAAGCAAGCCAGGATTCATCAATCCTATGATCCGGGGCTGTAGTGCTGCAATCTAGCTCCCGCCTACGCGTGCATCTTTTCCACTTAAGACCTCTTTTCTTCCCTTATAGTTCCCCTTTTCTTCTCCCTCTTCCTTTCTTCCAAACCTTTGCATGAATATCCTTGTGTCATCACCGATCTGAATTTCCAAGCTTCTATCCCTGACCACCTCTTTTCGGGTTTTTATTAAAACTTTTCCGCCCTCCCTTTTCACATGTTGGGGCACCGCGGGCACGAGGGCGATAAAGATGTTTGCACGACGCTTATCTGAATGCTTCCTTGGGGAACTTGGCAAATGACTTGTCCCGAGCGCCGCCAACGGTTTTTTTTTATATCTCACTCATTCATGATAGAATAAATGGTAAGAAAAAGGTTCTGTCGCTTCATTACTTCCGTCCCTTGGAGTGCCACCGAGTACTTCAGCCCCTCGTCTGTGGCACCCGAGATTCGAGCAAGATCCACTCTCAGCGGTTGCGCAAAGAGAAATGTTTCAACTTCGAGTACGCCTCTCGCTGGACGAAATCTGAGTCAGGTAGGCGCACCGTCACTTCTTCCACGGTAATAACTCTTGAGACACGCTTGTTTTTTTCCTGAGCTGAGCATTTTCAGTTATTTCCGCCTCGATTTTCGTCCCCGGGGAAAAATATCAAGTGCTAAGGTTTAAAAAAAAATAACCATTCCGTTGTGTTGTTGCATCCGAGCGCCTGCCCCGTTGAAAGGCGAAGGTAAACAGGTCAAAACTAAACAGCCTGTCGTAGACGTTAAGAACTGTGAACGGCTTACCAAGATAGGAGCCGAAAAGTTACACTCTGCGAAAGAGAGCTTGATGTGTAGAAAGTGTGCGCAGGCTCAGTGTGTGGTATGGCTGTCCAAGTCACTTAAGTTAGAAATTAGAGCCGATGGACGCTTCAGTGGTAATGGACGATACCCAAGGTTGATGTAATTTATTTGATTTTTAAATGCTCTTTATTTTAGTGATTGAGAATTACGTTTTGCGTTAGTGTTTGTGCGATACCTGCGTTGGTGCGGGAAATAATATCCCCGTACTTACCTCAGAATAGGTATCTAGCGTTGGTAGCAGGTAATAGTAACAGGTGACGTTTTTTCCATCATCCGCTTTATTTTTAACATCTTTTCAGTGGTATATAAGCAAAATAGAAAGAAACACAAATTGAGAATTTTATACTTGAGAGTACTGATAGAATTTAAGAGTAATAGAATGAAGTATTAGATATTGCGAAGAGTATTACAAATGAATCTTGATGGGTATAATCGTTTTGCCATGAAGTAGTTGCATGTATTATTGCTTTTAACCATAAGACTATCTCACATTTAATTGACCATCTTATAATCCACTGAAGGCTATTGAGAGGAAAAAAGACATATTGTAGGTGATTTATATGATTATATTTATATGACCCGGAAAAGGCTTTATGCCCATTTACATGCGATGCAGTGTCTGGTGTGGTTTTCGAAATGTCACATAACTGCGCCCTTCTCCACCTCTAGAAGTGCTCAAAAGAAGAGAGTTCCGGTTTCAACCGGCAATTTGCAAAGTAAAGCTATTCATCGCTATGAAGAGGTCAAGAGAGGGAGTGAGGATGGAGGATTAGCATGCCGGAGCGATGTAAAGGAATAAAGTTCACGCTTTGGGGGCTCGGTCGCGCCATCTTTCGGGCATGGCCATTGTTACTCGAATGGTAATCGTCCGTCCGGGCCTAGCTTTTTCTTTTTCCTTTCAAATCCTCGAGACAACAGACGGAAAGTTGTGATTCCGTGTCGTTCCACCACGAGAACGGGAGATAGTGGCCAAAAGGCCGTCCGCTACGTCGTACGCTCGCCTCAGAGGGGTCATCCGCTTTTTATCTCTCATCTTCCCATGGCGCGCTCGACCAAAGAGGCGCCCGCCGAAAAGGGACGCGGCATTCCTATTATTTTTTTTCAATTCTCCTGATTCTTTCTCTCGGCTCTCGGAATTCTCTCCCCTTTATCGCGTGTCGCGTCGAATTTGTTGGTCTGAAATTTGTCGCTCGCGTTTCTTTTGTCGCCTGTGCCGGCGGAATGTGTTCCTGCCGCCAACACGCCTGAATTTCTGGCCTTTCCGCCTAGAGGTGTCAAAAAGCTCGTCTCGTTGGCTCAATGCTCGAAAGTAATCCAATTCTGGCGGCGTTGGTGCTGCCGGTAACGTTCCACCCTGTATTTCACTATTGTAAATGGTTCGATACTTGCCCTGGGTTTCGGTATTTTGTTTGTCCTAGAATTCATATGTGTGCTATCATCATATGCGTGATATGAATTCATTTCCAGACACTTCTAAAATCGGAATCAATAAAGACTCATGTAGAGAAAAAATCGTGTGCCGTCACGTAATGTCATCATTGTCCGTCCAAAATAGGAAGGAATTTTTCAGAGTTAGGGAAAACTTTGATATTGATAACTGTGGAACAATGGGTAGTTTGTATGGCAGTGCAATGGCAGTACAAATAACAGTTTAACCTTTTTAACGTGGAGTTATCAATTTATTTACTCCCTGAGCCAAATTACAAATATGCGGAATGTTCATGCGTCGAGATGCGTTCATGCGTCAAAAATGTTCATAGAATTTTTTTCTTAAATTCTTCATACTTTCTCTATTTATTCCTATCATAAATGACATTCTACTTCCCCCGTTCCCTCGTTCTAACCATTCTACTATCCATCACAGCATGTAAAATGCTATTTACTTCCTTTCCAGTACTATCTCCTAACCTTGCCGTATATTTTCCTCCAGCACTTTTCTTTCTTGCTCCACCATAACTAACATCATTGGTTCGTCTTTATATCAATATAATTTATAGAATGAAAAAATACATAGAAAATCGTTACATTCAGCTCGTCATCGGTGAAAATTGACTGATTTCGAATCAGAGATGTACGATCTTAGCCGATGACTGCTTGTGAGTGCCCGTGCTCTTCTGCCAATACCACATCGGGCGCGGGAGTCAAAGGCGTGCACCTGCTTCAAAAATTGGTCATGTCTCTGTTCATGGCAGCGATTGCGATGCTCGGAATAAAAATTCTCCCCGGCTCTGGGTGAGGGGAGCTCCCCTTCACCCTTCCACCTTTGCCTACTCCCACGCCCTCCTACATCTCCCGCTCGTCTCCAGTCTTTTTTTTCTCCTCCTCCTCCCCTCTTCGATATCCAAGTCTTTTTCAAGAGTGCGCCCCCGAGGCTGATTCGTGGATCCGTGTACGGGTATTTGTTGAGTCAACACCGGTCGCCGCTCTCGGAATAAGAGGCAAGGGGGGAAGGTAACAGGGTCCTCTCTCTCTCTCTCTGTTCACCACCGTTTCTCATCCCTTTTCTCCCGCCCGTGCCGCGATGGCCCCCGCCTCAGGGCCGGCAAGCGATGCAAAGGGAGAGGAGAGCTGTGGAGGATCGGTAGTGAAAAGATGAGAGGTTGCCCCGTGGGGAAAAGGGGTCAGGTGGGGTTGGCGGAGATGCGGTGCGCTTCGTGTAAGTATTTGTGGATGTGTACCTACCGACATCCATCTCTTCCCGCATAGGTGTGTGCGCTAGTGCGGGGACCGGGAGTAAGGCAGCCCGCCGCGGTAGTCAAAAGCGTTGACACACGAGTGTTTTTCGGGTCGGCCTGGCGTGAGGCGGCGAGTGGTAGGGAGGGAAGGCCGGGCGATACTGAGTTTACAGTAGTGACCAAGGATACTGACCGCATAAGGAGCGATGGTATATCGACGTAGCCGTAACGTTGGGTCTATACGTAAGGAGTGGTCTTGCTCTGTGACCAAAAATCTTTGCCCTGTATCGGTGATGCCAACCCAAAAAGTGACCCACGGGATGTCCATGCTTCTAATGGCGCTTGAAGCTGGTTCTCATAGTCGGGCTTAGCCTACCAGCGCATGCGAAATGAAAAGGATCTTTGATTGTTTGTTGTGGAAAAGTAAATACGTAGTCAATTTTTTTCTGAACAAACTTTTTTGTGTGAATGTCTTTGTAGTTATTCTACGGAAAGTACTCCTTAGAGTGTTAAAAGAGTTCTATTCTAAAGTTATATCCGGCTGATTTTATTAGAACTGGAAATTTGGCAGCAATAGTCGTTGTGTGTAAACACACCTATCATATTTCGTGTATTGATCATTTTTGATGTTACCTTCCGTTTCTTAATTTATCTGAATATTGGCAGCATTGTCGTTTGTTGTCATGCCAAAATGTTTTTTCACTTCTTGAGAAGTTCATCACATGAATTTTGTTTCCGTCTTCTTGACAACACCATTCTTTCTTACCAAAGTTGATTATAGCGCACCCAGATAGTAATTTCCCACCTCTCTTTTAGCGGTCGATCCCATTTTGCATTGATCGGTTTCGTTGGTCCTTACCTTCTTTTATTTCCATGACAATTTAATATGGTTTGCCCAGTCTATTTCGCTCCTATCTGATTAAAGGCGCTTGATATTTTCATTATCTTTCCTGCCTTTCTGAGGACTACTTTGTTTCTCACACGTTTTCGTAACGGAAGTAATTATCGATAGCGCATCGATTGCTCCCTAATAAATTTCAACAACAACTTGGCCGTTGTTGAACGATGTTAAAAAGTAATGACCTGGACTATCAAACTTTGCTGAGCCAGGCAAATAGTTGAGAGGGGTTTAAAGCTGAATTAAGGAACATGTAGCAACGTGGTCTACACCAGAGGTTAACAAATATTTGGGACGAAAGAGACATATCCCTCACAACAATTTAAAATTAATTCGGGAGTCATAAATATAGCTACGAACATGAGTAAAAATGTAATTAATAATATAACACAACTAGCATTAATAAAAATTATAATTTACCATTATTAAAATAGATAAAAACACAATAATCTTTCTAAATAATTTCAATCAATGTGAACGATGGGCTTATCCTGAGATTGCATGGCCGGGTTTTAACTTGCAGTTTTTTGGAACATAACTAATGGTTTCAGGCTTGACTATGTGGAATTCATCCAAGAGTGAATTAGCATAGTTCATTCCACCGTAGATTTTTGTTCGCACGACCTGGGTTCCGAAGTATGCACCTGAAGATGATACCATGTATCTAAACCTGGGTTGTACAAATAAAAATTCAGAGTGGAATTAACTAAGTATATTAATCCGTTTTTAATTCAATATTGGCATCATTCAATGACATTGTGACGGTAGGACTGAAAGATTCCAACACATACTATTTTAGATGAAAGTATGGTTGTTGAATTTCCATTTTCAATTTGAACTCAGAGGTACATGCACACCAGCAAAGAGACGCACTTTGCTGATCCCTACGGTTCCAGAGTCACGTGTGTGACGTCCATGAGTGGGTTCTGTTTTGTCTGCGGAGCAGTGAGTTCCTCAGTGGATGAAAGGATATGCAATTGGCGCCTGAAGACGAAAGATTAAACCTTCCTTCGCCTCCTCGTATCCTTCCACCCTGCATGCACGTACATATAGCAGCACTGTGAAGACTAGCATCTCTTTCGTCTTCCATGCCGGCCTTTGAGATAGGTAGATTTGGATATATAGGGTGCGTCGACAATTATGGCCATTTTGCACCACGCACAATTTAATTTATATCAATAAATATGCAGAAATATAAATATAGAGTAAAAAACAAAGTCATTATGAAAGGTGCAAATATATGAAAATGTATTAGATTTTACTTATGAGGTTAGTTTCCTTTTAAAAAGTAATGTAATGGCTTAGGCGATCAGCATCGTTGCCTAGAACTTGTTCTAGGTCGCCGCTAATGCAGGCCTTCGACCCCGCCGCGACCTTAGTGGGTTATTCGGAGGGGTTCACCGCTTCCACCTTTCTTCTACAGCGTCTCCTTCCATTCTTTCTTTCCAGTTTGGAAAAATGTTTATCCTTCTTATCGCCCAGTTGGCGGAAATAGGTGACATTAAAAGTCGTTCTCTCTGCGGAAGAAAAGTTGGACTGATCCCGATGGTTTCGTCGTCTGCGACGTGATAAGGTTCGGACATCGTTTTCCGATTCCCCCTTCCGAGCGGCTAGCTTGACTATTTTACTTGGGTGGCGATAAACCACAATCGATTTCCCTCCAATATTGCGACGGAATCGCATCAATAAATCGGCGCGATACGGTAGTCTTCGGAGCGTATCGGTTTATTAGCCTATTAAGGACAATCTGCAAAGGGTTCGTTGATGTTTTGTTTTATTTAGTGAAATATTACATATTTATTCCTTGTGCGTGCTTCTCATTTTTCACTTCGTTGATTAATTACCCTACTTTTAATTAAAATTGATATGCAATGAATTTGATGGTTTTTGTGGTAAATATTATCCAATAAAAGTTATTTTGAACTCATGGACGAGAATACTAATATCATAAAATATATCGTGGCAATATTGGCAATTTGTGTTATCATTAATTCACGCAAGCTGGTATTGTTTTAAAAATCGAGGCTATTTTTCCTTATGATAAGCCGGCGTTAAATGCTCAACGGCACTATGTGGACGATATTTGTATAAATTTAGCATTATTAATCAACTAAATAGGTTTAAATGCCAGTCATTTACTCTGGTTTTCTGATGCGCTATCGTTATTTCTTCTGATGACTCTCTTCCATACTGTTACAGTCGGCTTCTTGATTTTGCTTCCCCTTAACCAAGTATTTCTCTGCCTCCCTCCAGACCAAAGTCAAGCTAATCATCTACATTCGATTGCGATATCGTAACTAGCTAGTTAAATATTAGCCCTTAAGCTGGATACAGGCGAATAAGGTATAATACGTATAATATGACAGTGTATGCATGCATGGATACTTGCTCAATTTCCTCCTAATTTTTCCCCGTAAAATCTCCTGATGCGTGGATAGAACTTTTCCGTTTTTCTCTATTTATTCCTGGATATCAGAACGCTGTACGAATATAACCCTCCGGGTTGTGAAATGATCGGCAGTGCAGGTTTTATGGAAAATATTCCGGTCCAGATGCATGCATGAAGCCGTTACTTGGAGGCCGCGCATTCCAGCGGATAAACGCCGAGTGTACCTCTCGGCGTAATAACAAAGCATGTGCGCTCTCTGCGGTTCGGCGTGGACTCCAGTGATTCGGGAGGATCCTGGGGCGCCGCGGGGGTGGAGGGATGGCCGACGGGAGTTGTTGGGGGAGTGGAGGGCAAGGAAGCGGCGGGGAGATCGAAGAGGGACGCGGGAAGTGAGGCGGGGTTGGGGCGAAATTGGGAGATGGAGGGAGTGAGAGAGAGTATATTTGGGGAGGCCTTGCTTCCTTCTGCAAAGCAGGACGGCGAGAGCCGGGCCGCACGCGTACATATTTGATGGGGGCCGGACGTATGGCAGGGAGTGTGGGGTGAGGGTAAGAGGGGCCGCGCTGGCGAGGGGGGTGCTCAAATCCCTCCCTCGCGTCCCTCCCTGGTGCTCGGGTATCCCGCCACTCACACACACACACCGCCGTCGGAGAACCACCTCCCTTCCCCCGACTAGCAAACAGTCCCCGGGGGCGGCGGGAGTCTGGGGTAGGCGGCTTGTCATCCTCCGGTGGTGCCACTCCGCCCCCGTCTCCGTCTCCCGCCCATGTCCCCGAATAACCCTTTCTCATCGCCTCTCCTTTCTTCCCTCGTCTTCAATTTTACCTGCTCAGTCCCCTTCGTTCTGTACCCTTGGTTCATCGTCACACTTGATCATGATGCCTGTTTTCTTCCACCCTTGACTTGTCTTTCGTTCGGTTGTTTCACCTTTATCATAGTCACAATCAATGGGGTGTAGATATGGTTCATAGAATGAAGAAGGTTTCTTCCTGTTAACCTCACCTCTGTTTCCACAAGGTGATAGGCATATTTTTGAAGAATTTTGTGAATGAGGGGAATTAGTTCTAATTTTGTATCAGTGCAATTCTGGTGTTGTGCAATCGTCTAATTCGTCGATTACTTTCTTCACAAATTGCTGTCTCTCAACATTAGAGAGTTTTCTCCGCTATTATTATTAGCGTTCTACCGATTAAGGTATGTTTTCATCGACATAATAAACATCTCATGGTCTAACATACGTTAATCTGTCACAGGATGATCCTCCCAAGCTAGTCATGCTTTCTGTCCCTCAACAAACCATCTAAACATAATACATTCATCCTTGCTTAACACAGGTTCCTCACTTGCTCAACATCCGACCACTGTCACGTTCTTCAACCGCCGATTTTTTTCCATTCATTTACCTTGTCTCCAAATTTCTAATTTCCTCAGTCAACATATTTCCTCCCCGACAATTCCCAGCCCTTCCACGTCTGTACTCCTTTATGCCAATCCTACCTCCTCAACACCGACATTTCAAAATCCTCCTATCTAAATTAACGCTACTTCCTTATTGTCCAACTTTCGGTGCCAAACAAAGCGACCTTCCGTTTTAGTCCTTCCTCATTATAGGGTATGTTATTGAATGTGTTTTGAGCTTCCAGTGGAGACATTTTTGAGCTATAAATGTCTTAGGAAGACGGTTTTGGGTTTCAGGGACGTTAATTTTTGTATTATCGTTTTGCTAGAATACAAGAAAATTTGCAATACGCAGTGGTTTTCGCTCTGCTTTAGCATTGCACTTTACCTATCTTAGTTATAATGTGTTACAGTTATTAGTAAATATAGTGTAAGTTAAAGTGCATCAGCATTGGTTAAATCCTGTGTGAATCTAACGCCATTTTTAACATTACTAATTACTTTTTTTATTTTCTTGCAGGTAAGAATGCTGAATCCTTTTGGCGAATTTCATTCTTAATCTTCATCTCACGGAAGTGATCAGGGTATTGGTGAGTTTCAAGCGTAACACTTCTTTTCTGCCGAATACGTTGAATACTTTAAGTAATGTTATGATAGATAGTTCAGATAGGACTATGGAGGAGATTAAATCATCAATGTTTTTGTCTACGGAACCAGACAATGCTTTGTTTGTTAGGACATTTACATAATCATGATAATGTTGAGATTTTTATCAAACTGAAAATATTTAACTTCCTAGGAATCTGGCCGATTATGTCTGATTTATTCATCACGTTTGCTTATATCACTGCTATAAAGACTGATCAGATGTAATTTTTTTCCGGAAAGCTTCACCCTCACGCAAGAAATGTATATCCTGTGAGTTAGGCTATCTTGATAACGTCCTCCTTTAGAAAAACATGTTATTTTCATGCATGCAATCATGCATGCGAATGGTCATAAGCAGGTTTGGTTGCCATTATGGCGCAGGAAAAGGCTACAATAGTGACGCCAATCTTATTCAAAATACTTTTCCTAGTGTGTTTTACTCATATTAATTGCAGTTCCTAAAGATTAAAAAAGCGTCAGTTTCATGAAAGTAGCAAAAAAAGTTTCAAGAAACCGATAGGATGGAGTCCTTTGGTATAAATTGCACAGAGTTCAATCCCTGAAGTTTTAACGGAATACGTATTTTCACGGTGGAATCATGGGGACTTTGAGACAAAGATAATCAATTCGAGTTTGATTTTAGTACTCAAAATCACGTTCAGTAAACAGCCATGTCTGGAAAACAGGTCAGCTCTGGAAAGTTAGGCCTTCATCCATTTTATTCTTTCTCGAGCGCTTTCGTGGTGTTTCATTATCTGCTGACGTTGGCTTCTCCTCCACCCCGTGCGAACGAGGTGATTCCCTCGCGAAGTGAAGACGTGACCGTGGTCATTCTCACTCGTTTCGACGTCGTCTTTTCTGTTTCGTCGAAAGTCGCCTCCATGTATAGATTCCAAGACCGCGTCGGCGCGCATGCGCTCTCTGCCCCCTTGCTATTTTTATATCGCGCTCATGCTCCGTATCCCTTCTCCTGCCCCCGAGTTCCTCCCTCTTCCCGTTTCGACCCCCAAACCCTTCTTCTCCCATCTTCCTCGCAACACCCCCCCCCCCAGGGTTACGCCTCCGTCATCCCTCCCCCACTCGATCTTTCCCCAGTGGACCACTTCCAACGCAAGCGCACTCTCTTTGCGCCCCCTCCCCCGGCCCTCTCCTCAGTTTCCCACTCCTGCTTTCCGAAAACTCCCTCTCCACCCCCGTACCGATGCGGCCCCACCTCCCCCCTCTCTCTCTTCAGCGGGCGCATCCACAATGCTCCTCGCCACGCCCTGCGCGCCCTCCTGCGAGAGGAAAAATAAATGGAAGGAGTCTTTCCACGCCCCCTCCCCCTTACCTCCAACCCGTCCGTCGTCTCTTCGCAGCCCTCGACCTCTCTCGCGAGATGCCGTCCTGGCCGCACTTGTTTTCGACACGGGGAGGGCGGGGGAAGCAAAAAGAAAACGTACTATGCCTCTGCGGTGTGCCTGGGTCTGTTCTCGGTCGAATACGAGCCCTTGTGTGTGTTCGGAGGGCCTCTCAGGGGCGCCCTCTGGATTAATTACATTAGTTGGGGCCCCGCGTTCCGGTGTTTTGCGAAAGACCGTTGCGCGAACGCTGATCCCTCGGTGGCCTAGTAGGTACGCAGGATGAATTCTTCATTGCCACGATCCATAGAAAGCCATGTGTGCCAATGTATTTTCTCAGGCACGTCGTCGTGGTACGTTGTGGCAGAGGAAATTTTTATCTGTCGTTTAGGGAAATATATTAATTAGGCTTAGCACGGCTCAATTTATGTTTTTATAGCATTTTAACATATTTTATTGTTTTTTTGTATTTAATTTAAATACATGCTTCTCAGACCCTAGCTTCACAAACTTACGACCGTAATATTCACACTATGAATATTGAAACGATTTCAAAGTAAATCATTAACACCGACAAATGAGTGTCTTCCTTCAGGTAGACACTTCATATGTTTTCCAACCATGTAATCACTTTTTACCTCCCAATCAATCACTGAAGATTGATTTCAAGTAGACCGTCACTGTATTAATTAATTGGTCAAACTGCTC
Organism: Platycnemis pennipes; assembly: GCA_933228895.1. Classification (NCBI taxonomy): domain Eukaryota; kingdom Metazoa; phylum Arthropoda; class Insecta; order Odonata; family Platycnemididae; genus Platycnemis; species Platycnemis pennipes. The sequence goes on from OW121854.1 coordinate 61,823,086, forward strand.
TATCATCTATATTCTACGTCCTTCAATCCTTTTCCCATTTATATGTCACTTAGATATCATATGTTGTTCTTATCGCACACTTATTCCTCCTGGAATTCATCCGTTGTGAGAGATGACAAATAGCTCTTGACATTTCTTTATAAAAATACTCATTGTCAGTTTCTTCGAGGTATGTTAGAGGCGAAGTGAGTCTCCTGAAATTTATATTTACCTGCCCTCTTCTCATTGGAAAATATGCCCTTTTTGACTTTGTCTTTCTTACACCTTTTACATCTTCTTACTTCACTTATGTTGTCCTTTCTTTATTTATTCTCTCCTAATGTAAAATGTGTCATTGTGAATAAAGGTTTTAAGGTATTGAGGTTGTGGTCATAGTGTTAAAAATTGATCCCTGATAAATTTTATGAATTATTTTCCCCCACATTAGAGCCATATTTCGCTTTTTGTTATAAAAATTAGCGCATATTAGTTAGGTAATACAACTATACTCGAACTAGACAAGATTCGGCCGCAGAGGTTTTTCGAGTTTTTGTGAGAACCGTCATGCTCATTTCGTGCTTGCCTCAAGAAACTCCTCTGAATTGGTTTTGCTGGTTTTAGAGTTATTACTACTATTACCTACTTATTTGTCGTTGGTTTGCGGGTTATTATTGTGTTTTCTTGCCCATCTGGCCAGCGAAAAGGGTAACGCTTTCCATATCCATTGGCATTCTGGGAATATATATATTTTTTATAATTTATGTGATATCGATGCCTTAATTTCTCTCGTGCTGTGCATGTCGCCGTATTGTCTCCTTATCCCACATGTGTTATTCACCTTTCCTTCAGCTCTTTTCTCGATCGTCCCCGTATTTCCGTCCTTCCATGCATCCCTTGGAGTTCTTCAGCCCGGCCGGCCCCTCTCCTTATGTCCTTGTCGCCCTTTTGCAATAACCTCCCTCTCTCTCCCCAACTCTCTTCCCTGCCTACTCCCCCTCCCACCCTTCCGGTCCTCATCTCCTCGATGAACTGTCGACGGCAGCCGCCGGTGCACAAGCACAAGAGGAATGCTCGCTTCCCCGCGTGTGTATGTGTCAGGGCGCGCGCGTGCCCATTCCGGGGCCGCGGCACGCTTCACCGACTTCCTTTGCCTTGCCCCTTAGCGGTGCGTGCCGTATGTGTGCGAGTGTGTTTGTTGGAGGGGGGGTGTGCTTTTTTCCCTATCGGAATATCCCGCCTCTTTTCTCTCTTCCTTTGCTTTTGACCGCTCGCCCGTAGTCTGATGTCGCACGCTAGTTCACGCGAATGGGGGAAGTCGAGGATGCTGTATCGGGGCGGGTGAGTTAGCGTCTCCCTCTCGTGGGGTTTCCCCGCCGTCTCCTTCATCCGCGGACGACCATTTCACAGCCCCCCTGCCACTTCTCAGGCAGGGTTGTTTCTGCTCGTTATTAGAAAGCTCTACCTTTCGCATGGGCTTCAGCCCTTGTGGTCTTGGGTGAAATAATTGAGTTAATTTACCCAAGTAAGTCACTGTTTTCGGAGTTTTTGTAGTTTTTACCTGAGATCCTATGCTCGGTTCTCTTCATTTATCTTCTTATTTCCCAAGGACATTGACCTTCTCCGTTATTGTGTTCTACTGATCTACCTCATCTAGCCTATAATTTCATAATTCAATCAGCTTTAAGCCAACCATCACAATTTCTTCTTTAATAAATCGATTGAATTGTATATCTTCTGTTTAAACACGTAAAATATATGTCAGATAAGCTTCTTGCAAGTCCTTGTCCTCGCTTCTCATTGTTGTTGGTGAATTCTCGTACCTAATATTTTTCATCGTAAGTACGCTATAATGGTTGTCTATCACACCTTAGTTCAGCCTCTTCATTGCCAGGGCATATCCCTGCTCAGCTTCGGTTATACTTCTTGAATTGGGCGTACTTGTCCGAGGTTTTCGTTCATTGAAAACACCCGTTATGTTTACGTTTCTCAGTGATCATTGTTTAGTGACATAATGGTCGTTGACAGTTGAATTCTTGTGGAAATCAAGATGTTATAACTTCCCTAACTACAATTCTTTCCTGAAACCTTGATATAAGAGCCCACTTGAATTACTCCGACTATTATTATTATTTTCTTTCGCAAAAATATTCAAGATAAACAATGACGATTGGTTTTGTTGTGACGTATTCTCTTCCAGACATCTACGGGATTAATTCAGAATATGTTTCCGTTGTGGTGTAGCATCTCTCTTTTAAGTTAGTCATGTCCATGTTGTTTGCGGTGATCCGACCCGAAATGTATTCATAACTTGTTAAACGGAGGGCAGAGAAGGAAGTTCAAGGTTGTCACGACAAGGCGGCGTGTATGTCTTCCGCTCAGGAAGCGAGGGAGTTGAGCAGGCAACTCAGATGAGAGCGGGAGATGATGGGAGAGGGTGGGGGGTGAGTAGGAGGACTCTGTGGGACGCTTCTCCGAGGTTTGTTCTGGAGAGAACATGGGCGGAGGTTTTGGAGAATTAATCCCCTGAAGGATGAGGGAAGTGGCGTGGGCGGAAAATTGTGTGATCAGTGAAAGGCAACAAAATGAACGACTTTTTATTTTAATAATTTTCAAGGGGATTATGGCGGCGAGGCGGCGTACCTATGCTTTGAAACAGAATAGCTCTGAGAACAATTTATCATTATGTTTTTACCTTTATTTCTGTTGATGCTCATCGTTTAGCAGTTATCTGTAGCAAGGCTCTTTGCATAGAGTTTTCGTTCTCATAATTGGTAATGAAGATGAAATTTTTTGTAGCAACACAATCCATATGCATTGCACGTGAAATATTGTTGTGTGTCATTATTTTAGGTCTTATTATATCAGTCCTAAGTAATTGTTGTGTTTATTTGTGCAATTAGTTATGGAGCGATTTAAATTTTCTTGCAAATGACCGTGAAACGTGTGATCTGTGTTAGACGAACACTCAGCTAGGTATTTTAAAACCAAAGCATCTTATCGTCCCATATAATTTTAAAATAAGTAGCACTGCTAAATATTTCCAATGCGGCATACAATTGCTTGCAAGTGGCTACTCATGTAGTCTCTACCTCATAAACTACATTTATCCCTTTGTATTTTCTGTCTTACAAAGCTTTTGGCATGTTTTCTTCTGAGTGAAGTGTTGCTTTGGTGTCTTTGGTCGACGTTTTATGATCCTCTGAAGTTAGTCGTGGATGAGTCTTTTTATAAGTATTTTTCTCTATTCATTAATCTATCTCTTTTCTTTCGGTTTTTATTTTTTCTGCTATTGGAGGCGAGCCCTGAGGTGAATACGCGTAGTACTCCAATCGGTTCCAAGAGCTGACCCGAATATTTTTATGACGGCGAGAGAACAATGGAACTGCAAGAACTCGAATGTGCTCATCGACGGATTCGTTGGGAGCCGTCCTTTTCGCCATCCTGCGTTTGGCGGATATAACATAATATGCATTACAAAAGTTTCCTCGGTTCGTATCCTCCCTTAAACCCGCCCTCATTCCTCCTCCCCGCGCATCTCTCCTCCATCATCTCCCCTCTCGCGAGAGGCGGGAGAAAGGGAGAGCAAACAGGGCCGCCGACGGCTCGCTGATCCCCGGGATCCGCGCGAGTTTTTTCCTCGGAAAAACTTTTGTTTTGCGCGTTATTGGTCCCGAGCTCGTGTAGGGAATAAAGCCGGCGAAATCCAAGGAGGGAATGAGGGGGGAAGGAAGGAAGGAAGAGAAGAGGAGGGGAAGGCGCTGTGCGGGGAGGCGGGACCTAAAGGGGGAAAGGACGCGGGCAGGGGTTGACAAAAAAGTACACGACGGAAGGGAAGCGGAGGTGGAGATTAGAGTAATAATGGCGGGATGGCAGGGCAGACGGGGGGCCCCCTTGGCTGGGTAAGAAAAGCTCGCGCTGCTCACGCCGATGGGGGCAAGAGGGGGAGTGGCGTGCAAGGGATGGGGGCGTTAGGTCGGGAAATGGGAGATAAGAGGGGTGCGGGGGGTGTAGAATTAGAGGCAAGGAAGATCTGGGAGGGGCGGGCGGGGTGCTGCGAGATGGTGGGGAGGGGGTGGCGAGATGAGGAGGGGGATGACAAGGTATTACGTCCCGCTTGTGAGGATTCCTGCCGTAATTAATGTGCAGCGAGAGAAGATCGATTCGCTTTTGTTTGGTGCTCTGGCTTTGCCCCCTCCCGCCCTCGCCGCCCCTCGTCTCCCCAGTCTCGACCCCCATCTCCCCCGCCTGAACCCCCTACACCGCCTTGTAACACACCCCTTAGTTTCCGCTGTCAACGGGATTGTACTTCCTTCCAAACTCTGTCCGCTCGGTTCCATTTACCTACCTCCTCCTTTCCATAGCACCCCATCCCTCGTCAAGCCGCTTCTACATTGCCACCACCACCCCGCGATCCTTTTGTCTCTGCCTTCTGTTTCCAGTTGCTTCGCTCTCATTCCTCTCTCCCCTTTCCCTACTTTAATTTTTTTAAATGTTCCTCTCCGTCTTCCTTCCTCTTCGATTAGTCACGTTTTAGTTCGGATCCCACTCTTTCATTTTTGGCAGCCTTTTTGTATTTCCCCGTTTTTCATCTCTGCCTCCAGGGTGAAATTATTTTTTTCCACTTCTCATCCTTCTCTAGGTTCTTTTCTTACTGCTCCGAATGCCCCTCGATATTTTCACTTGCAATTAATTAATTTGTTTACGCTTCCTTTCGAAAGGCTGTGTGTGCTCCCTCGAAACTTGTCCTCTCTGCTAATTCTCGGAAGCGGTGGTTGGATGCCGATGAATGGTGTTTTGTTTTCCATCCCTTATTAGGCTCCCTTAAGCCTGCTGGAAGAAAATATTTGAAGAAATCAGTCTTGATAAATGCAATGGCCCTCAACAATACTCGGGCTGCACAAAATTTCTATATAAAAACAGTAGTAGTTATCAAAGAAGCGCGACCAATTTCTGAGGTAATTTGCTCCATTAGGATGTGTGGGTGGAGGAGTTAAGGTAGGATTAAAAGGGAGCAGAGAAAAGGGATAGAAAAATCGAGGTAAGACAACTAATAGCGAGGGCGCCAATGGGTCTACTGTACAACGTCTCATCTGTTGGATGAAAGTCTAAACTTGGAAGTGTCCACCACTCTTAACTCAATTTAGGACTGATAGGTATTAAGCTAAAAATCTCTACATCCACCGGGATTGGAACACAGGCTTTGGGACGGAAATTCTGTCTATGCTGATTCTTTTGTAAGTTCACCAGATAAAATATTATTATGCCATTATTTTCATGGTTTTTCTCCTCGATCCTATTATATGCTCATTTATGGCTGAAATATTTGCGATTTCCGGAAATATTTATTTCATAGTAGGATGACAAAAATAGCTTTTTTTATTTCACACCCTTCATTTTACATTTTTGCCCTCAGGAATTCAAATATCTTTTTATTTCGTCACCCCGTCTGCGTCCATCAATTCCAGCACCAACTTGTAAATCAATCTTGCTTTACGTATGCCTGAATTTAATGCGGTGCAAACCACCGAAGAGGCTTTATGTCACGTGGAATTACATAAGAATAAGCAACCTTGCAGTGTAATAATTGAGGCACTTCTGTTCTTTCAATGCACTTGGTGTCATTAAATAATATTTTATCTCATCAATTATTTAGCCTAACTCTGAAATTGTTTTTTTGTGAAATTGGTGTACCTCACCTTGATCCAATTTCTCCATCCATCTCACGCAAGAAAAAATCGTACCGAAGACGCTAACTTGTGGCATGTCCTGTCGATGACGAGGAACTGGTTATCGTGCCAGGGTTGGACGGCGGCGCAACTTAAGTATGGCGTGGAGGTCTAAGGGAGTGAGGCTGATGTGGGAAACTCCCAAAGAGTGGATATTTTCCCTCCTCTTTCCTTGCTTCTCGCCCCACCCCTATCGCCTGCTCTCCTCTTACAGCGTCCCCCCATATCGCCACACCTCCCCTATTCCATAACCTTAATGAAGCTGAGTAATTGACCATTTCAAAGTGGCGTCTAGCGGTGCCTCATTAGGCTTCCTCTCGTCTCCCTCCGATCTCCCCTCCCCCTCTTAACTATGACGCTTGTCCCCGCCGCCGCTTCGCCCCCGCTCGTCCCGCCCTCGGAAACTCTCGCCTATTGCTCTTTTGCCTGCCCTTTTCTTCCCTCCTCCTGGGTTCTACCTCGCACCGAGATATTCTTGAGCTTGTATAGCATATCCAATCTATGCTTTCAACTCTTAGCAGTTTCCCATTTCACAGTCTGGTCGTGCGAATGTCTCGCCAATTTTTCCTGACCCACTTCGTGTAATTTCAGAGAATTTTTTTATTTGAAAAAATATGCAGATGACACCCGGTTCATATGAATTTACGGAAGGATTACTTCTGCGTAACTGCCCATGTGTGACCGATCAATTGATGCAAGGCATAATCGTATTTTACTAGCTCATTTTACAGCTTTTGTGAATGTAGGTATCCGTCAGCAACGCCCACCAACCAAGTTGTTAACACTTGTGTGGCAACTCAAGTGTCGCGGAATCGAGAACATATATATGTACCTTAATTGTCTTATATAGTTTAGGTTTGGAGGTGTTAAAAAACCCTCAGCAGTTGTAACGTATAAAACTGATTCTGATCCTGGTGGAAACATCGTAGATTCTAAGCTTTCGGAGCGTTGATGTGATGCTAAGTGGGTGTGGAGCATGTTACGGCTCATAATTTCCTTCGTGTCGCTGGGAGCCTCTTCATGAGTAAAGTAGGAATACGCTCAGTGGATGCCTTCTTTACATATTGTAAGAGTTAGTTGAGACTTTCTGGACACTCCACCTAAATTCCTTGTGATTCGATTTTTTGCGCGTCAGAACTTCGTAGGAAATCGCAGGTGGCCCAGGGAAAGGAACATGCCCCCCTACGTTGAATGTGTGAATTTCACGGTAGGATAGGATAGAATTAGTTTTTTAGAGTGCATCGACGCCTAAGGTCATTTAGCACCACTTCTTAAGTTTTAAAACGTTAGTTCGTCCATATAATCTTAATATTTAAAATTTTTTCGAACTTTGTGCAGTAAACTATATTTTATTAAAAAGATCTATGTGCTATAGAAATTGTAAACATTTTTTGATAGCAGCATCGTCATCGCCTAGTATTTTTCGTAGGTGAACATAGAAATTCATCTTTTCACGTGTGTATTGTTATCTAACGCACTCCGTTAGGATGTATCTCACAGTGACTGAGTCATCGCATTCGTCGCACCATTGCTGAATCTTCTCTTCGGAGAAGAGATATGCGTGGGTTAGGTTGCATTGCCCAATTCTCAGCGAGTGACTGCGATTCCCCGTGACGGAGGTGGGCCATGCTGATATCACAGGCTTTATTGCTCGTAGTTTGTTTTCAACCAAGTTTGGCCATTGCTCCTTCCACCTCCCGAGGGCTAAGCCCAGTAATGTAGCCCCGAGGTCTTCTGCCGGTACCTTCGACGAATATATGTCACGATTTTTCAAGGCTTGCAGAGTCGTCGTTTTCATTTCCAGAATTTCACTCGCCAATGACTTAGTACGGGGTGAGCTCTACCCTTACCTATCGAAAACCAATCTTCGGATTGAACACAACATGTATCTTAATTATTCAGTATATAATGAGAGAAATGTGGAGCAAAAATGTGTCTCACACGAAGCCACACCCGAAAGCCAACTTAGCGTCTTGGGTTCATATATATAATCTTCTAAGGCATCGAAAAGTGTCGTAATCTTCCGGTGAATGCCTTCGGAACACATGTTTTGTAGAGTATTTGTGAACACCTCATTCCTACTCACAATAACTATTGCTGTTTTGCATGAATTTATTTCGTAAAATAAGTAATGTATCTTAAATAAAATGTCCTATTATTCTTTTTATAAGGATAGCATTCAATCTTTGATCTCCTCCTTTTTGTCTCTTTTTCTCCGCGATATCGTTTTGCATCTTCTTTCTTCGCTCGCTTCACGTCAACAAACCGCCCGCATCCATCCCGAGCCGGAGCGACGCCTCTAAGGATATCATGAGAGTGGTTTGCACGCCCGCGTTCCTCAGAGGGCACAGGGGAGGGGCGCGAGATGGGGGTGGGGTAGTCGAACTATTTGGGCCTCACCTTATACTGACACCTTCTAACTTTCCCCTCTCTGAGTACTTTTCGCCGTAAAATTTAATTAGACGAATCCTAATACAATACATGTATCTTAACGCGTATATTCTTCCCCTCCTGTTCTCCTGTCCTAAGATATATAGGGTAACTGTCTACCGGGAGAAAATCCGTAATATTACTCTGTCCTATGGAGTTGGATTGTCCTCAAAGGACGCCTATATCTTCTTCTTCCGCATTTTTTTCACATCACTCGTGGGTGGAATTTCTCACACCACCCTTTCGTGCATGCGTGTACTTCTTCAAACGATATGCGCTCCCGAGATACGTGCGCCGAATACGCAATATCCAAAGGAGTATTCGCACGTATGACCGTTGGGTGTTTTCTTTTTGTTCCGGCCCTGTATATTGGGATTTCTTTTTGGCATTACACGAGCATTTATCGATGCTCATACGACCGTGGTTGAATCCACTTATTTAAAACCTGCGTATCAACCGTTTGTCTCAACAGTATTCGTTTACTTAGTCTTCGGCACTTAGAAATATTCTTGTTCAACCCCTCTGGAAACTTTAGATAGTTTAAAAGAAACCCAGCGCTCTGCAAAGTGTACTTAACAACTTATTATGCTTTATTTTAGTGACATATATTGTCTTGAGCCGGAAATATGGCTTGCAGGTTTAAAACGAAATTTTCAAAATTCATAATATAATTACATGGACATCATTTGCTTGCTGTACTCCTTATTTAGTAGTTCATGCTTTTGGTTTTTCACAGGGTCTCTCCATTACATCGAAATTTGTAACAGCATTCTTGCAACATTTTTATTAAGTGTGCCCTTGAAAATTACTTCTCTTGTTTTGTCTAATGCCAGGCTAAAAAATATGACGAAAAATAATTCTTATCTAAATACTATGCTCTTAAATACTTTTATCGATATTATTTTCATCTTTTGGTTTTGTCCTACGATACACATGCCCACCTATCCAACCGTCCCACCACAGTGACGCTTAATTATTGTATATTTTACGTACCCTGTCTCGCCTTTTACGTACACAAATCTTTTCTTTCTCTTCCACCCGTTATCCCCCGTTCCCATCTTTTGTAGTTGCTATCTTGCTCCCCTAAACAGCTCAATCCATTTTTTTGCTCGAGCATTTTTTTATATCTTCTCTCCTTTTCGGTGCCAATTAGATGAAAGAGAAACTTCTGTGATCCTTCCGTTGCCTCGTCCATTTCCTTTAACCATCCGATGTGTTCGAATTTGAAACTCCGCATTTTAAGATCCTGTTTTCTCATGAAAAAATTGTTTTAGTTATAATTTTTTTAGAGATGTGATGCCAAGTAATCATTTATTTACCAAGAAGAAGTGGTATCGCTGCAAAGGCTGATTATTTATTTGTTTCGGTAAATTGTATCTCAAATAATTTTTCAATGTATGGGAAAAAAGCCATGCTCAGTGTAGGCACGTGGCATGGACTTTGCTTTGGGGGGGCGGAAGGGGGAGGGAAAATTTAGTGTACCGTAACTTGAAACAAATCAGCCTTGCCCGATTGGTGCCGACATGTTATAAATATCTTCCCTTAATTTTCGGTGCTTTGTATTAACTTTCACAGTGCCCATTCCTATCTCTTCTCAGTGGTAAAGTTCACCGCTTACCTTGTATTGAAGCAGTTAATTTGACCGGCCCCAGAACAAAAGTTCAACACATTCGTATGTACATATCAGACTGAAAAGAACAATCATTAGCCTTACATTTATCAAACTAGAGATCACGTTTCAAGACACTTAACCCTTCAAGAAAACTTAATTATACACCGTGTAATCCGGATTAATCCCAGTTCAAATCATATCAACAAAATGTTTGGGAAAAAATTTCGGAGCGTGGGGCTGAAGCCACCTCCCCCCCCCCCCCCCTGGCTGCGTGCCTGGCTCAGTGTAATATCTTCATAAAATCTTTGCTGCGAAAATTTAGTTAGGTTTAACGTGTTGCTCGTGACTCCTTGAAAATATTTCGTTTTTGTGTTACAATTTTTGTTTAGTCTCAATTATGAAGTAATCTCAAAAGAATTCACATTATGTCTTGGAAATGAATTCATCCTGAATGCAACAAGATGCCTAACAGGAATATTTTGTTTAAAAAATGTGCTCGCAGCTATACCATAGAGAGATCCTTTTATTCTTGAGTTTAGCATTTGCGACGGAAGCGAGTGAAGTGGAGATCTTTAAGTTTGCTCAGTGATATGCATTTGTTGGTTTTTCAAATTAAATACGCCTTAATTCAACTTCCATTGTAGTTTTGGGAGCCATTAGAGCCACTTGAAAAAATATGGATGCATTTCAATCGACGTCATCTTTCGGGCAAATTCGAATTGCTTTCAGATAAGAGCGCACCCAAGCTTTTCTGTGGGTGCTTTCAGAAAAATCTTTGGAAGTTGCTCCTTTTCAATCTGTTGGTGTAAGGCTTAAAGGAATTGAAATAAATAACCAAGAGCCTATATATTTCTTCTGTGTTGGTGTGGCGTTTTAAGAAAAGCTGTTCGAAACCTCCCTTGAAAGAATATCTCCCCCGTGACAATCCAGTCCTCTCAGCGATTTCTCATCCCTTTCCCAAGCGTTAAAGAAACCACCACTACGGAGCTCTCTGCCTCGGAGCATTGTCTATCCCCCGTTATTTTACTCGTCATTTTTTCACATTATTCTCCTCGTCCATAAGCGACAAGAATCTCATTATAACTCCTGCTGGAAATTCGTCCCCGAATCACGTCCATTCCTCCTACCACCAACATCATTTTTTATCGCGTTTATTTTCGCACTCCGAGCGATTAAATATTCTATCTTGTCTGGTATTCCCAAAGTGTGTACGTTTCTCTCTCTCTCGCCATCCCTTCCTATTTCTACTTTCCCCCCACTGCAAGGTATCCCCTCTCACCATTACTTCAGCCTCTGCACTCATTTTCTTCTCCTCCGATCATCACACCGATTTCACCCAGCCCCTTCCTCTCTTCACCCATTCCATATCGCCCTTAAACATCTTGGGGCCTGCGAGGCATATTAACTGATGCGTGTCCCCAAAGATTTTCTCCCGAGGAAGTTTGGAATCAGTCGGAAATGGTACATTTTTGCGTGAATCGTTCAGCAATGAAGGGATATATTCAAATAAATGCGCACATTCGCCTCTCTCTGTTTAATCCCCAATTCATACTCGCACACAAATGTAAGAGTTGTCTTAATATTTCAACCGATGATTAATGCATTTTTGAAGTCAGTTACGCGGAAAAAATCTTCACTTTGGGATCAATATTTCTGTTTTTGTGTTTCTTTCGCTTCTAAGTGGAAAGAATATCATTCTGAGAAAATTTTAGTTCTGAAAGCATTTCAATGCTCTGATTTCATGATTGTTTCCTGAAAGTAGCTCTTGCTTCTTTACGGATTAAAGACAAAATGATTCAGTAATAAAAGGATTTTTCAGTAAACCCTTGATATTTCCATTAGATTGTATTTGTACTTAACACATTTTGACATCTAGTGCCCATTAAAGAAATTTAGTCCAACTTGTTGGCTTCTTTAAAACAGCTAACATATTAGATATCCTTTTCCAGCACTGTAATTTCATTTTCACCTGGCTCGTAATTGTTGATTAACAGCATAGTGAGATTTGAAAATAAGGGCACTGAAATAAATATCCTCAGGTGTTACTTTGTGGAATGGAAGCATCAGGAAAATAAAAAAGACTTGGTATATTCCACACCTGTTATTGCAACAACCGACCGCGGTTTCGACGGCTAGAGCGTCAAGGCAACCATAAACTATAGGGTTGCCTTGATAATGACGCTCTAGCCGTTGAAACGACGGTCGATTGTTGCAACAAAAGGTGTGAAATATACCAAGTCATTTTTGTTTTCATAAGGGCTCTGGGTTTATTTGATCCTAGGCCACACTCATCGGAACTTATTTATTGACCTTTGATTCCCGTCTTAATTTGACCAAGAGATCAAAACTGGTACAGTAAAGGAGCTTGTCCTGAATGTATTAAACCTACTTTACATTAACACATGTTTAGAAATTGCCGAATCAATCGATGTAGCTTTATTTTGGGTCCATGCAATTGATTGAATATCACCGGGAAATGTTAGTTTTTCTCTGAAATTCTTCCGCGACTCAGCATTCTTGTCTCTCTGAATGGCAATAATTGATCCATATTGGTTGAAATTGAAAAGTATCGCCTTTCAATCTGGTGTAATGCTAATTTCAGTCCTTTTTTAGACATTTCTCATATCACTCCTAATAGTGTATAACATTTTAATCTTTTAAAGTGAAGTTTTCATGAATATAAAAAGAGGATATTTAAGAAAATGTAAAATTACATTTAAAAAAATATTTGCCTTTATATTAAATCATGTTCAAGATTAAGCTTATGGTTTTGCTTTATGCATTTATTTTACTCTTTCCATACCCGAGCGTATTAGCCGTATGTGTTTTTATGGGAAAAAAGCGTTGACAACAATTATGAAGCATCAATATTTACTCTCAAATCCTTTGAATATGTACGTAGGTATGTATGTAATTCCTCTCGTTTCCCCGCGAGGCTCTTCGTTCTCGGGATTCCCGCCTCGAGCGGCGAAGGAGGGAGAGCACCCCCCTACATACGCCACTCCCCCCCACCCGCCCACCCTCCCCTCAAAGTCCCCTCCCCTTCGACCTCCACGCTCTCTCCGCTCCGGGCAGCGTGCTGACATCCTGTGTTCGTTCGGGGCAACTCCTCGCGCAAAGTTATGGATTTCCTCCCTTCGGGAAAGGGCTGGAGGAGTTTTTTTGGAGGGGAAGAGGGTTGAGACGGGGAGCGGAAGTAAGGGGAAGGAGGAGGAGGCACAATGGTGGGGAGTCTTCAGGGTGGAGTAAGGTCGGGTGGGGGATCGAGAGCTCCCAGGCTCGTGTGCAATGTCTTTCCACCCTCACTGCTCCTCCGATACATACTCTCCCTCCCGTTACTCAACTTTCTTGGAATCTTGCGTGGATCGCGCGTCTGTGCTTTGGGAGCCCTGCGTCTTTCCCTTGGGGCTACCAGCTTGTCTGCCATCCTTCGGGGATCCGTGCCGTAGCCGAAAGTATAGTCCTGCGCCGTAGAGCGGCGGATTAATGGCATATCAAGTGAGGACATTGAATGCGTGGGGTTTCAGGATCAATAGTGTTCGTTTTCTAGAAAAATAAATACGTAGTTCTTGGTTACATTAACGTTATAAATTAATTCACTTTTACGAACTTGAGGGCCAAGATTACAAAGGCACAATCCTGATTTCAATATATTGGCATCATCATCAGGTGCATAAATTGGTCATTGATGCACTTAAAATTTTTTTTTGGCATTTTTCTGCAATAGTAGTGAAACTAGAGTTGATAAAAATTATTTCTAGTCAGAAAAGTGCTGTAAAAAATGAATCGAAGGATGGACACGAGGCACGTGTCATTTTTCTGGTCTGAAGAAATATCTGTGAGAACATTTTGTTGATCATCGCCATGTGATATTTCGTGGTCTTACTTGATCAAGTCTTTTCCTTCCTTGGAGCGCAAAAAATATTATGCTATGTTCTTGTTCTAAGTATATTCCGTTAATAACTAAAGCATATTACGCTACTTTAGTCGTTACTCTAGGCATACGGGCTATTTTTTTACACCGAAATAGACAATAGATCTCGAAGTTTAGCATTAAGTGTCCAAACGTTCTAAATTTGGATTAAAAACTATTTCTTATTCATTCCTCTATCGTGTTCCTACCAAAGTAGGTACGCTTTAATTCAACATAATAATTATTTTAATTGCTTTCTGAGGATTTCTCGCTAGTAATTCAGTATTTCTTGCTTTCTTATTGTAAGTGAATCAATGTTTACAACATACGTTACTATGTTTTTAATGAGCAAGTAGGTATTCATCATAATGACCCGATTCTTATTTATATGAATTAAGGTGAGCTTCTAATTTGGCTTAAGTGAAAATGCCCGAAGGCCAGAATATTTGGACCTGGATATGTGGTCTTCGGACATTTCCGATTCTTAATTGTTGAATAATTTTTAAGGCATGTTTTGAATTTCATTTCAACGAACAATATAACTTCTTTTTGCTTTTAAAAACAAATATTACAGAGCAAAAAAACCACCGTCCAGTTCGCTTTGTTTCTCCTGATATTTATGTCCTGCTGCCATAGACGGACTTTGGTACTTGCGAGCTGTTGCGCTGTTTATATTTAGTCCTATCACTTCATTGGGCTTCTTTTAAAACGCTCATAACCGAAACGAAATCATCATCGACAAGAATTTGTCTCTTTCCCTCGATGGATAGGAAATTGTTGTTCTCGCGCATGAGTTTTGGAAGTTTATTGGAGAGGGAAGGATTGCCGAGCGGTGTTTGGAGAGAGGGAGGTTAAATCAAAGGCACAAGGTCATTAGGCAGGCAGGGGAATTCTTGAGTCTCCAAAGTGCAAAAACCAATGGCGGGAGAAGGCGGAGGGAATAGGTGTTGAAAGGTTCAAAGCGGTCACTCCGCATTGCGGGAGAGGTCGACGCCCAATGCGACTGTCTTCTTTCATTGTGGGCGTTCCGGACCACATCTCGTCGATCCGTCTCCAGAACACTATCCAGGTTCTGTGGGCCGCGTGGGAGAGAGAGGGAATTCGTGCACTTTGGCGAATGGATTATACCGAGGGCTGAGGGAATGGAACTTCAATTTGCAGGAACTCTTCAAGAGCCGAGAACGAAGACGAGTATCATTCGCTTCGACTTTAATTTCGATTTAGTGAGAAAAGTAAAGCGTAGAAGCTGTATTTTTCATTCATTTAACATAGGTTGTACAAAGCGAAACCTGGGTTCTAATTTGGGCTCCTTAACCTTCTGTCGAAATCGATGCGTACACGGATGTTACTTTACATGATAGCTTAGTCTAATGAGTGCCGTTGAGACTAATCAGCTAGGTTGATAGCTAATGGGTCAGCGTGGTAAGCTTGGCAGTCCTAAGATGAAGGTTCAAACCTCTTCTAGGATATGACAGCTATGAAATGTTGAAAATTACGATTCTTTACTGCGTAAATTAGACTGAAAGTTCGTCCATTAATGTAGGAACGATGAATTTATGCTGAAGGTTACATTAGACGATGAGGTATTATTTTTTGTCGTATGATCAAGTAAAATGTTGAGTGATAAAAGCGAATTCTAATAGTCTTACTAACCAGTATTGCTCTTCGATTACTATCAATAGAGATATACCCGATGTGTTCGATAAATACTCCTGAGAATGCCACTGGAATCAACTCTCATTTGCCTCTGTTAAAGGTTGTGCAGTGAGCAAAAAATATTATGGTGCAAAAATTTGAATAATCAATGTGACTTGCGGAATTTTCATTTCAATGCGATAGTATTTTTTTTTCATTGGTAATTTAAATTTCATGGTAATAGTATTCCAAAAAAAACTAATCAATATTCCAGATATATTTTCATATTTTTCTCATCTAGTTTATCGTATTTGTTTTATGTCATCGGGTTTTCGACGTGCCAGTGATTCAACGCCCGCATGGATTATCGGCTTGGAATCAAATCGCAACCATCTCTCCTATCAAACAGGCGAGAACCACTTATGATGATTCATGTGATGAAAACGCGAGTGGCACCGAACAGGAACTTCAGATTTGTTCGGCTGCAGGCACGTAGCTAGAAATTTGCTTCGGGAGGGGGGGTAAAATCTAGTGTCGCGTAACTAGAAACAAATCAGCCTTGCCCGTTTGGTGCCGATATGTAGCAAATTTCTTCCCTTAATTTTCAGTGCTTGGTATTTACTTTCACAGTGCCCATTCCTATTTGTTCACTGGTAAAGTTCACTGCTTACTGTGTTATGAAGCAGTTAATTTGACCGGCCCCAGGACAGAACTTCAACATTTATATACGTATCAGATTTAAAAGAACAGTTATTAACCACACACTTGCTTCAAACTAGTGATCACGTTTCAAGACACTTAACACTTGTTATTACGCGGTGTAGTCCGGATTATCATTCAAAGGTAAAATCAGAACAAGAAAATTATTGGGCAAAAATTTCGTGATGGCTGCAGCCCCAGAAGCTCCCCTGGCTACGTGCCTGTTCGGCTGGTATCCATTCATTTTATACCGACATTAAAGAAGCAACAAAAAAGTACCATGTTAGAAATTTTTGGCGACAGACTAATAGTAATAACTCTCCCGCTCGCCCTCCGCATTATTACATTGTTTCCCGTACGGGCATAATGCATTGCAAATTCAGTGTGAATGAGGACGTTTTTTAATGCAGATTTCACTGTTATATCTTTTTAGACTTAACCGTCAACTTCGCTGCATCTTTGGTCTTATCCCCGTTATAGAGTGCAGTACTTGAAGCGCGGGTGTTACCTTACCTTAGCAGTTTGCTCCTAACGCGTGGGGGAAAAAAGGATATATCAGAAGTCCTCGCGTCCATTTATCCCCCGGACAATGGTCTTCCGTCGGACGGTCCATTGTCTGCCGCCTGCTGTCCTGAATGCATCAGACGTTTTAATGGGCTATATTTTCCGCGGAGAGCTTTTTTTTACATCTCTTTTTATTCCGTCCGTGGTGGGGAAAAAAAGGATGCGAGGAGTTTAGCGAGCGACCGCGCCAAGCGGGTGTGGCTAACAATTTTCGGTCGCAGTCGCCGTCCCCAGGGTGTGCACGCTGTTCCCGTATGTGTGTGTGTGTGTGTTTGAGGGGACTGGGAAAGGGGTGAAGGGGGAGTATGTGTGGGAGGTCCGGGAAAAAGCCACTCCAACCACCCACCCGTCCTTTCCTCCCGCTACTCTCGTCCCCACACCCTCCCTCCGCATCGCGTTTATGGCACTCCCAAGGATAACCGCCGCTTAATAACGTTGATTTACGCATCCGCGACGTTCCTTTGTCATTTACACCTCTCCCGGGGCCCATTGTGTCCGCGGCGCTGGTTCCTTCTCTTGTCTCTCTGGGATGCTCCCATCGCGCGCGACGAACATTTATTAACTCCCTTTTCAAGCCCGGCTGTCATTTGTTTTTTTTTCGTGTTTCCCCCCCACACCCCCATCCTTGCCCACCCTCCGTCCCCACCCTCGACATTTTTACGCGACCGCCCGCTTAATTCTTACACTCGCGGCTCTCGAACCTCTCTTTAGCCTCGAAGCGAGAACCGCGCATTGTTAACCGCGTCGTGTGATTTACAAATTATTGGCCCGTGGATTTTTCCGCTTTTTGTGGTGGTGGAACGAGGCGTAAATCGCCTCGCAAACGAGCCATTGCTCATTGCCTAGCCGGAAATTGAACGTTGCACTCTGTGGCTTAACCCTGGCGCTAACCTTGGTGTACGATACGTGGTTTTGGAAAAGTGGTGTAACGCTCTGAATGGTTATGGAGTACATCGTTCACTTGTCTTTGGGGAGTGATTGCGTCCTTTTAGTCATGGTATTTGGACGGTTTTACCACCTTTGAGAGGGCCTAAAGTGATCTCTCTACCAATTTGTGCTTCATAATTACTGTGATACCGTATAATTTATCATCTATTTGTACCGAATATGGGATAAATTTATATGGTTTTGGAAACGGATTGCCATTACACGTACTTTTATGCTGTGGATTATATCTAATTTATAATTGTACCGAATATGGGATATATTTATATGGTTTTGGAAACGGATTGCCATTACACGTACTTTTCTGCTGTGGATTATATCTAATTTATGTGGATAGCAAAAGAAAATAAAATCCAAATTACAACCGAAAAAAATGCAAATGACTGATGGGTTCCCAGATCAGTTGGGAGTAATGTTATGCTTTCAGGCCTTAGTTATTTGTGAACCTGATCGCCAATGCCTTTATCCAATCCAAAACGTTTAAGTAGAATATTTTCATGTGCTACGTATTTTACTATTTACAAAATTAAGAAGACAGTATTATAGTTCTTATAAGATTTGCTAAACTCCTATTTAAGTTACCTTCAGTAATTCAGACTAGAACGCGTGGTGTTTAGAAATCGAGTTGGGCGTTGTTATTTTTAATCAACCTACCGAGGTTAAGGTCCAAATATGTTCTCCGCTTTGCACTAACTAAATACTTAGACCACTCGTTGTCACTCTATCTATCGCAAAATCTGATTCAGTTTGCAGAGCACTGAATTTGGTTGGCTGGTTGGACTAAATAACTAAATAAATTTTGTAGAAATAAATTATGAAGTCTTTCGTGCGTAAAAATACATAAAATATTGGCTCAGTAATTATTGTGAGTTTTGGGCTCAATATTATTTTAATTATACGTGTGCGCGCGTCAGGAGCCATCCCTATTTTCATCATTTTGCGGCCGTTAAAGAAAACCCTGTTTTTAGGACTTTAGGTCGCCACACCGTGGAAGTATCTGCACGAATCCGCGAAGTGCTCCGAGATTCGTTTTATTGATTTCCAGGCGCGGAACATTTAAAGACTGATTAGCACAGCAAAGCATATCGGCGGAATGCATGAAATTTTCACCGGAAATCGTGTCCAAAATTTCGGCCATCGCGAGCTTAATTTTCGTCACCTCCCGTGCCTACAGCCAAGAGCCGAGTGTGGATTTTACCGGTCGCGCTGGTAAACCGATTCAAAATGCATCCATTCTTTCATGCCGTCTCCTGTGATTTCCTCGCTTTGCCGTTGCCGAGCCCCCTGCAGTGTCCGCGTGGGAGCCAAGGCTGTTATGGCGCCTCTGTAGTGACGCACGTCCGCTATCTTGTTAACGCCCTTTTATTTGGTGGTGAATAATTCATTATTCCTGATGAAGTTAAAGCGGCCGCTTGGTGAGCCATTTGTGAGCGGAGCTGATCCCCTTTTCCCGCCATCGCTCGCTGGCGGTACGGCGCGCCGCGGCGGCTGGGAGTCGGGTCGGTGCCTCGCGTGCATTAACGATCATCGGATGGAAAACGTGAGTCATTGGAGGACTAATGGCCCGGCGATAATTGATGCTGAGCACAATCCGTAATAGGACATATTAAAGCCCCCTAAAGTCATGCCGGGGCCGTAAGAATCGAATTTCCGTCCTCTCTTAATCGAATCCGAGGCGATTCCATTTCCGCAAAAATCCCGAGAATTCTTTCCACAGAATTTTGTTTTTCGTTTGGGGAAAAAATGAGTCTTGCTGAAACGGAATAGGGAATTATGGTATGGACTCTAGAGGAACCGATACGGTAGGAAGGCTAAATGTATCTAGGTATGTTATTGTTAAATAAGTTCCATTTCGTTATTAATTTTTTCTCTGTATAATTAAACTGTAATTATTTTTAATGATACATCGGCGACATTTATTTTGAATAGGAAGGATTGATGTAATATTTTTCAAATATCTTCGTCTTCTACTGCGTGGAATTGATCGGATGAAGGCAGTATCGTACATAGAATGTTTCGGTTATGAATTTATTTCATTCACTCTCATCCCTAGGAAGTTACGAAACTTTCCTATTTTCATCATTAATATTAACGACTGCTCGTTTTACTTTCTCCGATGTATTCCTAATATTAAATGATTATATACGCCTTCTTCATGGAGGCTTCATAGGTTTTGGCTAAGTCTCCTGTTGTGTGGTGCATTGCCGTACTGGCCGTCAATAAGTATCTACTGTTTTCTTTTGGATGGCGTTGTGTTGTTCGGATACTTTTTCATTCACAGTTGTTTGCAACGAGCCTTAATAATCTGTGTCTACGTGAGCATTATAGCTAAGGCATTTGCATGCTAGTAATTAGAAGATTAGCTTAGTGGTACCTGCTAAATATGTTTATCTCATTTAAAAAGCAACTCTGCTAATATGCAGACATAGGAATAGACACGTGATATATTGAATAGTTAAACTTTAGCAATGTTCATCTTTCATATAATTCAGCAGGAAAATCGCGAAATATTACTGCAATTAATAGTTAGATAGAGATGGATACCATCCACAGAAGATTGAGTATTCAAACTGATTAATTTTTATGCTTTTTCTTGGAAATGGGTGAATACTCAAGATAGTGATTTTTATTTCACGATAAAATTGTGGATGGATCGAAAAGCAAATGTGGATGAATATACATGCGAAAATGGGAAACGCGATACTTCACACCTCGCGACGAAATTTCGGCAGCTCTCGTTTCTTCACTCGTCTTTCCAACCAGATGTAAAGAAGATGGCTGTGATGTGAGTAAAGAAGTTTATGTCCTATTAGATGTCCACCCAGCCCGGCTGCCTAAGAAATCCTCTCCATAGCCTACTACCCCTCTAGAAGGGGGCCTCTACCCATGACACGTGACGAGGAGCTTGTTTTTTTCTACCTCCCGTTGAAGTCTCTGCGATTTTTGGTGAAACAAAAGGATCCACGTGGGGATAGGGTCCCAGTACTTTTCTTTCGCTCTTCCTCTCTGCACGGTGATTTACAGACTAATGCAAGTGACAAGAGCCCCATCCTTTTCCCAAAAACTAGTTGCCGTTTTGACTCAGCGTGTTTTTCTTTTAAGGAACAGGCGACCCGTCTGAAGAATATGGTATATTCCTATCCCCACAGTCTTGCTTTTTTTCGAAAGGGACACTTCGGGAAAATTCCTTCTTCGGTCGCTTCGTGGAAAATATTTCAAAGGCGTCGTTATCTCTAAGTTTATCTCTTCTTGGAAGTGCCTTTTTACCAGACGTAAATTGAAGTGTCTTTCGGAAAGGGTTCTGGAGACGAGTTAAGTTCCGTTGGTATGGAAGCTTTTGGAAAATTGGTTTCCATCATATGGTGTTTGGTTGAAAAAATATTATTCGGTCAATTTAATTTTCTTGAAACAGCCTTACATAAATTTCACATGCTGTAAAGGTTGAATTTTGTCGAGTATAAATCGTACCCTATTGGAGTTTCACGGCCATTCTCGTAGATTGTCCCTGTAGTGCAATAGACCGACGAGAGAATCCTTTCTACCAGAGGCAAGATGAATGTTTTTCTCAGGAATTATGCTCTAGCCGAATGGAATGACTTCGTTGATTTAATGCAGAGGGCTTAGTGGTGTGTTTGGATTGATTTAAAATACCCTTGAGACTAAGAAAACAACTGTTTTTCTATATGCACACCTTCAACGACTGCTTGTCAATACCAGTTCATCGTTTCTGAAAACACAGGGCTTATCAAACATTTATGGGCATATTTTTAATCGATTTTTTTATTCTTGAGATTTAGAGACTTCCCCGTTTGGGAAATTTTCAGTTTTTCCAAGGAAACGTTTTCACAGTATTCTTTATCTCGGTTAGGTTATTCAGATCTTGAACGTGATAACCTTTTTTTGCTCCTAATGGTTTAATTCGCTTTCAATCGAATATATTAAAATTTATGGATTAAATATTGTTTCCGTTTGTTTCGCCAATCTAGCTGTGCGTGATATCTTTGTATGAAATTAGCTGTAGGACCAAGTCTCAAGAATGAGAGGAATCAAGGTCTAAAGTAAATCGACTCTAATCCTAACTCAGAGGATGTATCAACTCCCACGTTAATGCGGGTAAGTCAGTCATGCAGATTAAAAAAAGTAGAATTGGTACCTGAGAAGGAAAGATTTCGTAATGATTCTGTCATGGATGAGTATCCTTAAACTTCAGTTTCAATGTTATTATGCTTTTTGGCTCCTTCCTACTGTGACAATGTGTAAATATTTTTAGGCAGCCTTGAAGGAACGTTTAAACCTGCAGTAAGGCTACCATCAAGAACTTGGTTACGCTAATACCATGACAACTCCCAACACATAAAAAATTAACGAAAAGAAACAATACCATCAGTCGAACACAGTTAACTAGTTTATTTTACAATATTGCATTAAGATAAAATCTACCCTTTCTTTTTTACAAAAGCAATAACTCATTACCGAATTAACTAATAAGGCAATACACTATTTTCTAATATCGCCTTTATAAATGAGGCACAAAAACAAGATTTGGGCTACAAATGAAGCAGTAGAGTAAGAGTTAGCGCAGACCTATATCTCCGCTAAATTTTGCACTGTTTTAAGACAATGCGTGTATTCGTGTGGCCTAATCCAAACACTACTCGATCTAGTGTATTTTCAGCTCCTTTAGCCTTGCGGTGTCGGTAACTTTCCACTTAAGTTTCCCCTCGTTGTGGGCTGAGTCATATTGGTTTTATCGAGTCACAGGAGGACAGATCTTATCCTGTGGGAGCAAGGAGTCTAGGGGGAGTTCCGAAATCTTTCCGACGTCCGCCTCTCGTCCAGACGCCGCGCGTTTGTGCACCCATATCCGAAGGCCAGGCCAGGTCGTCGAGTGTCGGGCGAAATGGGTTGAAGCGGTGGTGGGGAGTGGCCTACATGTCGTCTGGGGCGGTAATGGGGTTGAGCAATGCTCGAACAGTTTTTCCGCCACTCCCACCCCCCACTCCCTTCGGAGCCTCTCAAGGACGATGTCGAATGGCTTGGCGGCGTTTAGAACCATTGGGTTCCCCGTCCTTCCTCCCCCAAGCTCTCTCTCTCTCCTCTCATCGGCGGTATTCGTAGCATCCTGTAAAATTTGGGTGTGTGGCAGGGGATGATTCCACACAACAAGTTCAACATTTACTTGTTAAGCATATGAATCAAGTTATGTGGTTACATAGCTAGGATGACAGCTGAGTCTGCCCAATATTCCTCGGGACAGCTGTGGTTTTTTTTTCGGGGACTCTCAGGACTGAAGGAAGGTCATCAGCAAAGTTCCGCACCGTTTGTCATAGATTATTATCAGTTATAAACCTGTAGGTTCGCCTGATGAGGTTAAAGTACACCAGGTATCAAGGCCCACGGCGTGTGAAATTCAAACAGGGCGGGCAGTCTGTTTAATTCCAGGTGCCGAATTTTCCGTGAGAGATTTTTGAATTTGCTGAACTTGAAATAATTTTAACACATTTTGGTGATTCCTCGTTCCTTCCATCTCTATTCGAGTTTCATCTTGAATCTCAGGTGAGGAACCCTAAGAGACCTCAGATTCTCTGTTCCTACGATTAGTAGCCGAACTATGTGTCTTCTTGGCTACGATGCTGTCTTCGATTAGGAAGCTTTAATTATTTTTGTTATCTCTAATTGTTTTATTAGCCAACGTTGCGGTAAATGAGGGAAACTTCGGTGTTTGCATTAGATGTTCTGGTGTTGCCAAAGGTTCACCAAAGTGCCATATTATGTCTTTTTTACTGATTTATACCGAATTTGATGGCCCTTGAATACTTCACATGCAGTACTATACTCCTAGTTTTCGCATTATTCCTTCTATAGCTGCGGACAATTCCTAACGCTGATCATTCTAAACGAACGGTCTTGTGTTTACCTCGTTTTTCCTCGATGACAGGGATTATCCCCCTCTATCGCGTCCTTCGAAAACTTCGTTCCTCTTCCTGTATTGTCCATACTATCCGCACTTGGTATTCTAACTACTTTAATCAACTCTCACCTCTCCCCTATCACCTCCAACATTTTCTCATTTTGCTTCTTTCCATTTACCTTACTCTCCCTTTTCTTATATGCACCACAGCCAAAATGACGTCAACCTATTTTCATGCATGATTTTACGAACGCAAACTTTGTGTATATCGCTACTTATCACTGGAGCGATTCGTACACGGTGATTGTGTTGTAATACAAATATAATGCTTCGCTGGATGATTTACCATTAGAGCCCATATCCACACTTATCTTCGCCAGTTCTTAAATGCTTTTCCTCTTCAATAGCAAAGCGCCGCGCCGGTTGGTTATCGATGACGAATCACTTCTTTTATAGGAGTAAAATTTAGGATTTTAGGAGCTTCGACTGGTTAACGCGCACCGTTTTGCCTAAGCTTAGTCCCATGACTAATTCGACGTACACGCCATAGGCGGAATTCAAACTTTGCTTCGGTTTTATAGTCTGTCGCGTTTTGTTAGTTTCATTTAGGTCGTGGTAGATGGGTTTATGAAAGCCAAGCGTTTATGAGAAAGGAGGTAGTAATAATTTCTTGCTTTTCGAATTCCGAATCGTAGTTAATGAAGATAGCACCTTGTTAAGTAAGCACGTAATTGTGGTCCACTAAATAAATTTTTCACGTCGTAATACGAAATATGGGGTCCTTATGTTCTATTTTAAGACGGTTCCACGAAGAGAGAATTTTATTTTTTACCCTTCAATGATTCGACCGAAATCGTCTTCGTCGCTCACAAACGCATAACCTCCCCGTTCGTCTATCGCATCCAGTGCTACGTGTGACGTCTCATATCCGGCTGCAACCTGCCAGGGTCTTTCAGCGTTTGCCATCAGAGGTGTATAAATACCACTCCCTCATCTTTTTGACCCTCTCGGTGACCCTGCTTTCCGATGTTGCGGAACGCCAAACCAGAGCCACCTCCCTCTCTTTCCCCACTCTTTATACTCTCCACCCCGTTCGAATCCCATTTTATCCTTCACTTACCACTGCCTTCTGATCCTTCTCTCTACCCCATCGCCACTCCGTCCCCGCGCCCCTCATATATCTTACTCTACGAGGCGAGACCACAGTTCTTTTTATAATGCCATTTCCTTCCTCCTACTCCTCCCTTTCATCCACCCCTTCCCTCTACCCATTCCCTCTCTCACTCTCTCTCTCCCTACTCCCACTCTTGTGTGCTTTTCCGTAAAAGCCCCCGGCGGCGGACGGGCGGGCGGGGAGGAGACCGCTCGCGTGCCGTGTGCACGGGCGCACGGCGGCGCCTTTGACGGGACGCGCCTCGCAAGACCACCCAACTACCCAGGCGGGCGGCTTGGCTGGCGGTGGTGGGAGGGTTTCTGGCGGGGCATCCCTCCCATAGAGGAGCCTCAGCTCTTCCGCCGACTTCTACTCCTTCCCCGTTCATGCTCTCTCCCCCGTCCGTCCCCCACTTTCCTTTTCCCACACCAAGCTCAGGGGGGCGGACCTACACCTCCTCCCTTCGGGCCCTCTCCTCCTCTAGTGATGCCGGCCAGCGGTGGTACATCGATTTTAGTGTATCGATCTCATCTCAATTTATATTTGGTGCGCTTTCCGCCTTCTATTTCGATTGCTCTTATTTTTTACGGATTTCAAATGTAATGTTTGGCGCTAATTTATATGCAATTCCTGATTGGGTTTGGGTGGAAAAAAACTGTTGGTAAATCCTGCGGTAAATCTGAGAATAGAGAATAGAGAAGAATACTGGCGGGACGCCAGTATTCTTCTCTATTCTCAGAAGATTTTATTCAGTTGATTGACCTTCGGACGCTTTGCTTTTAAGTCCATTTTAACTGCTAAATCAATGGAAATTAAATAATTTGCCCAAATATATAATTTCCATTCAAAGGTGTGTTCAACCCGAAGGTTGCTCTATGATAGGCGAGAGTAGAGCTCACCCCGTACTAAGCCAAGAGCGTGTGAAATTCACATTGGGTGAGGGGTTCCTTTCCCTGGGCCACCTGCGATTTCCTACCAAATTCTGACACACAGAAAGGAATTTGGGTGGGACGTCCAGAAAGGCTCTTACCCGGGATATGAACCCGAGATCCTCTGGTCGGTAACTCAGTGCTCTACCCACTAGGCCACTAAGACCCTCAAATATTCATTACTGTTATTATTTATGTTTTCTGCCGTTTACGATAAACTATAATGAAGCAAATCGATTCAACATTTTATTTTCAGAACGTTACCTTCCCTTAGCTAATCCCTTTCTCAAAGCAGAATGTTTCCAACCTCTTGTCTTTCCATTGTATGTACCTTCTCTTTTTTTTGTTCATCCGGCATTCTACCCGCAGTAGTGACCTTCACTGTCCATTTCCCGTTGACACACTCTACGCTGACCCATTCTGCCACCAAATAATTTCCATTCTCCTTCTCTAAAGTTCCTCAAAATCCCATCGCATCTAATTGTCCCCTCACTCAGGGATTGGTCAATTCGGAATTACTCTGTGTCCACTTTTTACAGTATAGAAGGTGCGCAGGTTTCTTTGTCACTGAGATTGATTTTGCCGGTTTATGCATGATGAAAACTCCTGAACGTGATTACTATTGTTGTAATAGCTGTTGATGGAGAACTGGAATATTTAAGAGGGACCCCTTGAGAGTGTGGATAATGTTAACTAATAAGAGAAAAGTGGAGACAAATAATAGCCCTTTTTAATGACTTAAGAGCTTATTGGGATGGAAATTAAGCATGTTGAATTGGATTTAGTATTGCGAGCAATTAAAAAAATGCAAAAGTAAGGGTCCTGCTGGATAGATACCTACAACAAAACCAGTAATTTATCCGGTGTCAAGTTTTGGACGATTTTCCTCGCTTTGTGACACATACTTGACTTGAATAATTTTATGCGTGAAGGGCTTCTAGTTTTATGGTTGGAAAAATCTCTGCCTGCCTGAGAAATGTCATAAAACTTTGCTCTACTCTCTCGATCACGAGTTTGAATGGAAAATGAAAGGTGGAGATATCAACCGTCGACTTTACCCCTTGGGAAACCGATTCGGAGTTCCCGCCATCACCTACCCCCGAGTTTTGCCGCCTCCCCCCTTCTCCTTGTTGTTTACCGCCATCTCTTTATCCCTCTTTGCTTCTCGCCCTCTGCATCCCATCCTGCCCCCTTCCACCATGAAAGCAGCGTGCACCGCGTCGTCCGCCCACCCTTGCCTCCCTCCTCCCTGCGTCACAACCGTTCATCCTCCCCTTCCCGACCTTCCTCTCAGTCGCTCCTTTCATCCCGTGCCACCCCTTTTTTTCCTTCATTTGGCCCCACTCCGTCTGCTTCTTTCATCCTCTCTCTCTCTATTTTATTATTCGCTTTGTTTTTATTTCCGTTCCTCTTTTTAACCTCGCGTCCTGTGCTCCTTCCGACCCGTCTCTGTTTTCCTCCAATACCTCGACTCGCTCCTCTCTTTCTCTGTCTCTCGTTCCTCTCCCTCCCCCACCCTCTGTGGCACAGGTGGCGTATTTGCAGACGTTTAGGCTAAAAAGGGGGATGGGTTTGTTTGTTGATTTGGCGTAAAATAACTCTGCGTGTTTACGTGAATGTCTTTACCCGTTCGCATTTATATCTCGCCCTCCCGTTTGAGCCTCGCGCTTTCGTGTGAGTGGAGTGTGTGTTTGAAAGTTTTTCGGGTTTTTACTCTACCCCTCAAACACGTACGTTCATATTTTCGTTTTTTTTAATTGTTTGCGATAGGATGAACGTGACGGAGTTTGCGAGATACTGAGCGGTTAAACTCATTCTCCCCCCTCCAGCTACGCTTTGACGGTTCGTTTTTGTCCCGAAAGTTCTTTCCTTCGATTGGATTCCACAGAGTTTTGCATTCGGGTAATTTGTCGTCAGTGTGGAGAAGTCGTGGAGTCGGGGGATCGGGATGGCGGTGTGTTAACGGTTGTATTACGGGCACCTACGTTCCCCGTCTACCTTCGATTAAACAGCCCTGGGGAATTCAGTTAGTTCATTTCCTCTCACGAGTGCAGTTTTGATCGAGACCTGTTTCTTAGTAGCCTGGAAAGAGGTGGAGACGTTGCCGCATGGTTTGAAGTTTGTCGCTCCCCGTTTTATTTCAGTAATGAATTCAATACTTTCAGTCACCTTCTCCGTTTCCTTCTTAATTAAAACACCCACTGTTTAACATTTATGATTCTGAATCAGCTCAGATAAAAATCAGAGTTAGTGATTGGGGATAAATCTTTCCTTGAATCGAGTTACTTTGCTGGTAAATAAAGGGTATATTCCACGTAATAAAAATAGTAGTGTTTGTAATGATGTAACTAAAGCTCGTTAATATATTTGAGATAATGTACAACTAGGCTATCTTAAAATACTGATAACTATATGGGCATTATGGCATCTATTGTCATCCCATAAGTAAAACGTAAATTGGAAATTTTCAATTGGAATAGTAACACTAAAAACCACTCTAATGTCGACAGGTTTTAAAAAAAAATTTCAATTAAAAGCACAACTGCAGCTGTGCATCATCATGATTGTGGGTCAATAATCCTGGGATTGGTTTGATACAGTCCTTCTACTTGATTATACTCTCAGCCAACCTCTTCTCAGTTACGCTATTCTTCTCCTCCACATCCTTAACTACTTGCTCCATGCGAGGTTTTCCATTTATATTCTTTCTATTCACTTGGTCCTCGACGATTGTTTAGTTCTCACCGTAGTGTCTCCAGATATGGCCGATTAAGTTTTCCCGTCTTCTACACAAAGTTTTTAACAAAGAAAGGAAGTTCTATATTCTTGATTGCTCTCATTAACGAATTAACGATTCTGGTAAGAATAGTTTCCTTTAATATATTTTTGAAGTTCGATGGGGCATATGGTTTTTTTCTTTTGACGGTGAATGATTTTTATCCGAAATTCTGGGAGCGCTGCACCTATGCTTGGAGGCGAATTCATACTTTTAACGGGCTTTTGCGAAATCGTTTAATCGTGGAATGTCTTCGGTACACTGGGAGGCATAATTTATTTGTAGCTTTTCACACCTTTATCCACCCACCACGCACGAATTTTTGCTTTCATTTCATGAAAAGCCGTCTAATTTGCAGAAGAAAAAGTTTTTTTCCTCCTTCCCTTGTTACCTCTTCTTCCTCTAATCTCTCCATCCTCTGCGAGGAAATTATTTGTCGAGCACCCTACCCACTCCTGCCCCACCTCCTTTTCCCGCGAAATATCGCTTCTCTTTTATTTTTCATCACCTCTCACCCGGTTTTGGTCCCCGCCCATGTTTCCTCCGATCTCCTACCCCTGGGCTGCTCCCCACCCTCTCACAAAAACACCGCATAGCATTCCCCGCCTTTTTTTCGCTCAGTTCTTTTCCCCCTCATGCTCCGTCGGTCCTCCATTGTTTTCCGCCGATCGGGTTGTGTGCGCGGGAAGAATGGGCGAAAAATAAGCTTTCTTTGCGAAAGGCTTTCTCCCGCTTCGTCTCCTCCATATTCTCCCTTTGCAGTCTCAGACTATTTTCCTGTGCCCCCACCTCTTTACACTCCCCATTTCCCCCCTTTGATCTTTTCCTCTCTTTTCTCTCCCCCGACCACGGCAAAGTGCGACGGAGCGTGCCTCGGGACGATATCTAAAATTACGTTAATTGACGCAAGGAGAAGATGGAGTCGGCGTTATGGGGTAGTTAGGGAGTGGGGGATGGAGGAGTTAGTACGCGCGTGAAAAATTTCTCCCCCGCTCCTTATAGGCCGAAAGAGCGTTTTTGCGTGTAAAATTAAGAAAAAAAATGGTGTGAGATCCCACACGTACGTCTTGTGACGCGGGAAAAATCTTGCTCGTTCCAAAGATGCAGTGCATGCAAAACAATATCGCTGTTTTCCCCGGTGCTTGGCTGGACTGGGTGTCGATTTTCCGTCTCGAAACGAACGGATTTCAGCCAAAATCTAGCCCATTTTCGGCCATTGGCTTCCCAAATGCCGGCGTCATTACCTTTGGTAATTGCCATCGATGGATGGCAATCGTCACACTGCTTTCATGGGACGTAATTCTAAGCGAAACAGGTTTGGAAAATTCGTAGCCTTGGTATATTGAAGAATCGTAGTGTAATGGATGTATGTCATTGTCTATAATGTATTGATGGTTAGAAATTGATTAATGGCACTAGTCTTTTTTAATATGTTGCTATAAAGTTTGCTCCATCGGCCGCATCAGAGCTGTTGTGTGGGGTTTTATTTTCGCCCATTTTCCTCAATTTCCAAGAACACTGCAAATGACTTAGCCTATTTAAAAGGCAGGTACTGGAACATGCTCTTCAATTCTCGGTATTTCAATCTTTGCCTGAAAGAGGATTCAGGAACTAAGTTGCTAGCATATAAGCTACCGATTTACATTTAGAATAAGGAACCCGATCGGATTGGGATAACTATTGTCATGCTAACGGTGTCAAGGAAGTCAAGAAAACTGTGGTAATAGCGTATGGAATAGATAATTGAATGCATGTATATATATATGTTGGAAATCATGACTGAAGGGAGTATATTTGATGAGGAGAAGGTATAAGAAAGGGAAAAGGCAGGAATTATAGATGATATGATGCGAAGCATGCTGAGGTGATGAGAGATGTCTTGTTTGTATGGGAAGAGACGTTCAGTGGTGGGAGAGAATAATGGTAGCTATCTACTCCCACTGATAGAACTCCAGGAATAAGAGGCCGCAGCTCTCTGGAAATGGCTATAAATCTCCTATATTGAACTTAACATTTTCGGTGCCTATGTAAGGTTAATAAGATAATAATATCATAATAAATGCTTACAGTGATTACATTTAAGTGTACACTTCATTTGTAGGAGATAGAAACTACGTAATTTTTTATCTAAGAAATTTTACTATAATTTATATCGTTGTTTATGAATTTGAAATATTCCGGAGAAGGAGTTTGGCCTTTCGAGGAAAGAGACAACCTATTGGGAATGCCTAATTTTGAGCCTTCTACATTGACCACCAGACCATTGAGCGACATTTTCCTGGTATCTGAATTCACTTCCAGACCTATGGAAGTTTTCTGGCAGAAAATCTTGATACTCCTCTTGTCGGAAAGAGTAAGAGTAATAGTTGCTGGATCCTAACTCAAGATGGATCTAAAGTAAATTTCTCTCTTTTATGGAGTTCCAGGATCCGCCTACTGCCTTTCCTTTTTGAACTCGCCTCCGTATCTCTTTCTCTTTCCCTCTCTCGCGATTGTAACTTTTTGTCCCCTTCCCATTTGATCTCACCCCTTTTTACCAGGCTCCCCTTGCCCTCCACCTGTACCCCTTCCTGCTAACGTTCCCATCTTTGTATCCCTCGGGCGTTATTCAATGTAACCACTTTTTTGCCTTCACGCTTCGAGTCCTACCGATTAATGACGCGTGGATTAACCCTTTTTGTCTCTTTCGGAGTCGTTAAGCCCCGCGATTTTAATTGGCGTCCGCTCAAAGCTTCGCTGTATCATTTTTTTTTTCTTCGGATATCTGATTTCTCGCGCAGATTTCTCATTTTTCGTCATAAAGTACGTTTTCGAGTGAGTTAACCTCATTATTCCGTGTCCCAGCCATGATTCGCGGTTTGCGTTTCTTTGGCCGAATATAGTTGCTTCGTCAGGAACGGTGTCCTTTTTATTGTTCAGCTGAGGGGAGGAAACGTTTGTATTTGACGCCCTCCGCTACGAGTTTGTTTTTGCATTTTGATCTTTGTTTAGCAGAGCTGAGGGAATAAGGAAATAAATCATAAGGTGGTTCCAGGTTGCGTATTCTTAATTTTTCGATTAGGGAATTTCTGTCACCGGAGCAAAAACTGTTGAAACACTTTTGCGTTGAAGCAATCAAATCAATGATTTCTTTTCGTCGATAACTGTCGTTATCTCAGGTTAGGCAGCAATGACTTTATCTATTCAAATCCTTATTTTCCTGACCGCTCTTTCATAAAATTGCTGTGTTCGGTCTTAGCTTTCTTAAAATTACTTGTTTGGTCTTAGCTAGGGCTTAGCTGAGGTACTTAACATAATTGAGGATGAGAACTCAGATTCCATTATTAATCTTTTGAGGGTGAAGGTAAATGTGTCCACAAAGGGAAGGAAAAGGAGTTTACAGTGGGAACAGTCAATGAAAGTTGAAAGTTTTAGAGGGCGATATTAATCGACTTGAGAGGTGGAGAAATTCACGTTGTATTTTTATTTAGTCACAAGTCAGCTTGTAATTATTTTGCTTCTCATTCGTGATTCTCTATCATGACCATTTAACTAAAACAACATTTTCGGACTAAGCTAATGTCGGTTAACTTTAGGTCAACACTATAAGATAACAATTTTTCCGTTTTCCCTGTGTATCCTTATTATTTAGTAACTTAGACATAAATTATTGGCGCATAAATATACTTCGTTGGGACCAATAGTCTTTCTCTTTGATGGGAGGTAACGAAAGTAAGGTAAATGATTGTAGTCAGACTTTTTGTGGGGCAAGATTAATGAAGAGTCCAAGTCGGCCAGAACGCATGGACGATCCTGCCAACCAGTACTGTTCATCTTAATTTAGTTCTACTTGCACGAAACACAGAAATCCAAGCATTTCGGCGGTGGATTTAAGGAAATGAATCAATTTTAAACCTCTGCAAAACATATATATATCCTGGTATCATCAGCTTCATCGCCTCAGTTATTCGTAAGGTGCGGTTTCCTCTTTCTCCCTTCAAAGTGGCCGAGCTTTTTTTTTATTTCCTTGGCGGCTGTCACAGACTTGTAATTTTCTCGTTCCGCCAAATTATCGTCGGGATTGTTTGTCGGACTAAAAAGCCCGAGATAACGTGCCTTCCGACCGCGCGCGTTTCCTCACGAGGCCTCTCGGAGGTAGGGGCGATCACCCGTCCGCCCGCGGGCACCTTCCACTTAAGAGAAGCGAGGGAGAGGGTTTTGTGACTCCCGCGCCATGATCGAGAGGAACTTCCTCGTCGGAGCTGGAAGAGGTAGTTAACGGTCGCGTCATCGGGGTTCTCGGAAATCGGTTTGATTCTTTCGGATTCGACCGTTTTCAAGATTCAGAGAGCCGGGTTCGCGCGCTCGGTTAATGAAAAGGCGCACGGAATAGCGGGAGGGGCTCAGTTGAACCTTGGGCTCATTGGGAGTATGAATGGAAGGCTTGCCGTGGCACCCGTCACGTCCTGGGATTTGGGATCGTTTTAGATGAGGGAAGCGGACCTCCCATCTAGTAATGATAAACGGAGAGGGTTGTTTGACTCTGGGTGGTTTCGATTTTTTTTCCTGGCGCTCCCGCACTCTGTCGGATTTTCGAAATGGACCCATTAAAGTTGATGCTTTGGTCTCTGCATGTAGCCGTTTTTGACTACTTTTCGACGCATGCTATGTGCTTATAAATAGGTCTTAATTTACTCCAGGTGAGTCAGGCCTGTGTGTGGTAAATTCTCTCAAAGCCAAGCGCCGAAATTCTTCTCATGAATTGCGGAAAACGGGATACTATCAGTCATTTTGCTCACAACTTACGATCTCGCCCAAGAAATCATGCGACATTTTAAAATTTTTCGGTATTGCTAGCATTGCAAAAATCCCAACTTTGTCGCGAAATACCGGATTTCAGATTCAGGTTGAGGAGGTCGTAGGACGAAATTCAGAGTTGGCAGAGTATGTGAATGGAGCGAATAATACGGTGGTGGTGGTATTTTGAATGCCGTAATAATAGAATGATACTTAGTTTATCTGGAAAAAGGGAGATCAATTGTAGTCATTCGTCTACATTACAACGGTAGAAAGTATGGAAGATTGGATAAAAAGGAATAAATCACAGCTTGTTGAAATATTTCTCATACATCCAATAGAAACTTTATTAATTGAACAACCAAAGTAATTATGATACCTTTGGATTAAGAGAAGTGTACCTTTTGCAGTTCAGCGAAAGTATCGCTATCCATCGTGGCGTATTTATATCTGAGGAAAAACTTAAGCACGTACCTTTGAGTTTTTAGCGTGTTTTCTTTGGAATTTTCCGGCTTCAAAGGCCTTGCAGTTACAGCGTTTAAGGGGAGTCGTAGCCAGGTGTCTCCTTTTCCTCTGTGCGTGAGCGATAAAACGCGAGACCCGCGAAAAAAATTGGGTGCGTCCGCACTGTATTTCGGTCTTCCTCTGGTAGCTCACCTCTCCTCCCACTTGTGTTCGTCTGAGAGCAGGTTTTGAAGTTCCTCTCAGGCTCCCGCAGGCCCACCTGGGAGAGGACTCTCTGTCAGTAGCTCAGTCAGTCTTCTCTCCCCGACCATACCTTCCGCATCTCTTTCGGCGCACTATTTGCGTGATGCCGTTGCACAGCCGCGGGAGTTGTCCGTGGTTGTGGGGGCGGGGGAGGGTTAGGATGTTGAAGAGCAAAGGAGAGGGGAGTTCATTAGCGGGCGGGCTCCGTAAGGGAGAGTTAGAGCTACTCGGCCGGGGTGCAGTCGTCGGGCGGGCGAGGCGTTTCAAGGGAGGGGCGCGCCCTCATCCGTCCCTCCCCAATTAGTGCAGGCGCCTTACGCCAGTGGCGGCATAATTTACTGCGATGCAGTTTTCGGGTTGCAGCGCGGAGGAGGGTATGGGGATCTCGCCTCCTTTCCTTTTCCCCGCCTCTGGTGGCCGCTCGGAATGAGAGGTCCCTTTTCGGCCCTGCGTGGTTGGCAGCCGTGCGTGGGGCCTTTATAATCCTATTCCTTTTGTCCCCCGCCGCCCTTTATTTTCCGTGAATCATTTTTTCTTTTTTGGTTGAAAATAAGAGCTATCATCATCATCATCAGCACCGTCATCATCTTCTTCCACATTCACCTTTACCCACACCGACCCCTACGCCGCGGGACTAATTATTATTGCAGCCTTTTCGGACCGGCCCAATTTCCTTTCCCTGCGCCGTGCTCTTTGGCTTCTGTAGGCGAATAATTCATAAGCTCCTTCTACTTCCCCACACGCCGTGGAGGGTCCTTTTTTCGCCCGGCCAAATTTATGTAGTGACCGTCCCTTCCGTCTGTCTATATTTCTTCTCTCTCTCTCTCTCTCTCTCTCTCCCTCTTTTTGGCTCGAGTTAATTGGGAATCCTAATTGCCTCAGGCCGGAGTCAGTTGTAGTACCGACCTAACCAGGTGCCTTTGCTTCCTCCTTTGAGTCGCTGGGAGCAGTGGCGGTGATGGTGGCGGGGGGTAATGTGATGCGGCATCGAGACAAAATCTCGCCGCTTCTCTTTTCGCGGATGCCCTGCACCAGTGTAGTTCGTCAGAAGGTGTAGTGACAGCCAGCTAAGGAAACATTCTTCACTCGCTGTTTCAAAGGAAGTTTCTTACTATTTTGCTGTATTGTTGCCTGGTGACTGAGTATATCCCTCTGTTGTATCATGAGGAGTTCTATTTACGTTGAGTCCTAGAGACTCTACTCGCTGTCTACGTTCGGCAAGAGGACTGCCAAACAATTTAATACTACAATCAAATTATCGCCGTTGCAGGCTTCTGGCAGCTTTATATTGCTAACTTATGAAATTCTTAAATTCGGAACTGCGCAGTGATTGCTGCATATTCGTTTTATAGCTTTTGTAAGGACTGCCTTAATTTGGAGAGCGTTTACGGCCTGTGTTGGAAATAACTTAAGCAGCGCATGGCATTATATTTCAAAATTGTAAGTCTATTTTAATTCACTTAAAAATCTACGTTAATTTGTATTATGTATTACCAATATAATTGTCACGAACGAATTTTTAGGTAGTATAGCAATTCTTTTTACCGTTTCCTTTTGATATTGGAGGTTAATTTAAGAAGATTTCCTCTATGACAGAAAGCAGGCAACGTTTTTAGCAGCGCATCTTGTTGCACCCTCATTTTGTTCTTGTACTCTCAGTATAATTTTTTAACTCTTTTGTTGCGCTGGATGCTCTTGATTAAATATCGTTCAACCATCCTTTCATATGATCCCTGTCACATTTAGCTTGAGTTGAGGTCGTTTTGGTTCGATGTGCTGACTCATTTTAGTGACTCTTTCGGCCGATTTTACGGGCCATCTGACGCACGTGTGTCCACCGGAAGAAGATTTCGGTATGAGTTAATACGAGGAGAATGGGATGGTTCATATCTTTTGCCGCGGGCGACTTCGACCGTGGGTGGCGTCCTTTATTTAATACTCACAACCCTTTCACTCCCTTCGTGTCTGTGTGGGACTCTTTCTTTCCCTTCACACATCGCCTCCATCATTTACGAAGGAGAGTATAAAAACTCTCGTGCCCTAGACATCATTACACTTGACAATATTCATAACTCTCAGTTTCCTTATAGACGTTCCTCCCCCCTCCCCCGCCTCCTGCTTCGCTGCCTTTTACCCCTTCTCCCCTCCATCTCAGTCTTTCGTGCCTCACTCCCTCCTCTCACACTCGAGCCCTCAACGGTCCTCCCAACCTCTTCCTCCTACCCACATCCCATTCACATCAAAAAGGCGGCTGCCTTTGTACCCTGATTTGCCTCCACCTCCTACATCCACCCCCTGCGTTTTTCTTTTCCTTTGACTACTTTCAACTCTCTCTCTCCGTTTTGCATTTTTCCTCCCGAAGTTACTCCGCTATCCCCATGCCCGTATACATTCCCTCCTCTAACTTTATCCCTGTTAGACGATCCTACCTGATGGTTTTTTTACTGTCGATTAATGGACGGAATTTCTAGGCTAATTTATGTGAATGCAAGTCAGCATTCCAGTCTCTCTTACTTAGCATGTTGTAGGTATATCTGTGAATACTCCCAAATTTCCCTTTTGAGTGTTGTTCCTTGTTTGCCTCATCAAAAACATTTTATGCATCAGCGCATTACGTGGTAATCGTTTCGTCTGCGAATGATTCTTCAAGCCTAAATCTTATCTATTTTGTTTCCATTTGTATTGAATTTCGTCACACGTGTATCTCATAAACTTAATTTGGAATCCTTTATTTACCGTATACTATTCCATTTGAAGTGATTATAGCGTAGTAATTGTATTATAAAGTATGTACATACATTTATCATAATAGCACAGAGTACATTAAAATACTAAAACGTGTGGCAAGGGAAATGTGGGAAAGGCTTGATGCTGGACTGAAGGTAGCAGGAAAGTTGAATGACGCGGTACAAATTGCATCCCGCCTAACGTTTTCCAGTAGTGCCGTCCTAATTTTCATAAGGCCTCAGCAATAGTTAATATGGGCTTGGAGAGGAAAGGGTAAAGGAGAATGAAAATATAAAGGAGAATCTAAATTCTCACTGAGAAGCGTGATTGAAGAAGCTGATGGAGGAAATGGGAAATAGTTGGAAAATATGGTTTGAAATAATAAGACCTCTTGGTACTCAAGGCCGTCATAGAATGGTGTTTCTAGGCACGCGGGTAAGATATAGAGGAAGAGGATTGATTTTAGAGTACGTAAATTAGGATGGTAAGTATGTATTTCTTTCAGAATACTTTATACATGCTCTAATGGATGCCGACCATTCCCCGATCAGTATGCTGATTCCAGTTCCTATCGTAGTTTTCCAGAAATATTTTGTGCCCTAAAAATAACGTAGCGAAGCCGCATATCTTAGAAGGCCTTGTCTTGGCCTAGAACCCGAGGCCTTCGGTCGACAACCAGACTTCTCGACTAGCTACATCACTTTCATGGGTGAATGTTTTCAGCAAAAGTACAGAATTTTTAAAAAATATGTTCCCTTCAAAAACACTTGATCGGTAGGACTGTTAATTATGCGAGGATACCCATCGGCATTATCCCCAAGACGAATGCGGGCTATCGAGAGGCGGGGAGGATGGATTGCTGAGCCTCCGTGTCTCACGTAGGTGTTGGGAGTGAGGGGTACGTGTTATACCGAGCCGTACGGAGGGTGGACAGGGGAAGGAGAAGGGAGGGCCAAAAGGAACCCACTAATTGCTTTGATTGGCCTCATTTTGCGGAATGGAGTATTTGCCTTGCTTCTACCACGAGAGGGGATATGGTGACGCTAGGAAAGCCTGTCTGGTGATGTGGACGACTAAAGTGAGGGAGGTATATGACACTCGTCCGGCTTACAATGTGAGTTAGTAAAGACTCGATAGTTGCCGTAATAACTATCCCTCTGTTTATAACTACATTGCTATAAGAATAAAAGGTTTAAAATTGTGAAAATAGCTAGAAAAAATATGAAACTATTCGATATCGGAGACATTAATTAATGTAAATGAATAGATAGCGAAGGACTTACGTTGGATCTTGGGTTGAGGTGAAGAAGTGGACGAAAGAAAAGGCTTAATGTGGAATTACGGTGGTATGGTGATTAATATTAGAATGTGGATTGAAGTTGTCCTAATTCCGTTTCTTCAACTTTAAAAATGCTGCATTTTAATGAAATATTTGACATCGTTGTCAAGCAATGTAAGTCATGCTTCTGCGATTCCATGCTATATGAACCTAATAAATTTAGTTTGACGCTTATTGCATTTATGATTTTTCCTGCACGTTACTCAACAAAGGCTCGTGGCGGATTTCGATGCTGTCATATTTGGCGGCGACTTTCCTTTTATAAGTTCACTATCAATCATCGCATTTAAAAGTAATTTTTTAATGAATAGGTTTAATTCCTACAGAATATGCAATTATGCTGCAATCAGAAAAGAGTATTATCCTTCCTTGTACACTGAAATGAGGCAAACGCAGTATATTTGACAGGTTACCAACGTATAGTGTTCTGTAGAGTTTAGTGTTTGTTTTTAACCTGATCGTGTCTTTACGTTTTTAATCCCTTCTTGTGCCTTATATACTGCGTTTAATAACTATACTTGTTTACCAACTGAGATCGATGTCTTGAATATTATTATTTAATATGTTTACCGTTGTGTTATCTGTGATAGAATATTTCCACTCTGCTGCACTTCTCCCTGTATTTTTAGCGTACCCATTCACTGTTGTTATTTCTTACGTACTTAAACTAAAATTTAAGTTATTAGATCTGAGATATGTTTGATACCTGAGATTTATCTGAAACGGGCTATTTTCTCACCTTTCGCCTTCTCCAATTCTATCGAAATCGAAGGTCAGGCAATTTAAAATTTTGCATGCAATTATTTCCTCCCTCGCTTCGATATTGCTTTTCCATTAATGACGCCGAATCATTATATGCGGGAGAGAGGGATATTAGGTGGAGAGTAGTGATCGGCTTAAACCGTGCAGAAATTATCCATGGGTTTTAATCATTTCTCCTAAAAAAATGTCCAGGCTTGATACGGTGACAGCCAAAAACTCGTAGATGCAATCTCGTTTCGGTCGGTGGGGGAGACGTGATAGGTCGACCCCAATCAGTTGGGGCTTTTGCGAGCTGAGGTGGAGAGTCTAAGACCGAGGAAATTTATTTCCTTTGGTTTGGAATCGACGGTAGACCATCCGATTGCGCCTCTCTCCTCCCCTTCACGAAGAGCTGGGAAAACCAACGCTTCCTTTCTGGGAACGGGAGTTGGAAAAGTTCGCATCATCCGGGGGAACTTGGGCGTTCGTTACGAGGGTGGGCTTAGACGAGTTTCGGGGACCGCTCCCGTTTGTTAAACAACTTTGACTTCCATCTCCTCCCGGCCTTCTCATCCATGGATTTTAAACTTTCATCCCGATACTTATATCTCCCGGCATTCATCCAACCCCAACGGTCGCATGATCCCGAATCCAGACCTCATTTAGGAAGCGTGCTGTACGTTAGCAGAATTGTTTGCCATCTCATGCGTCATTAGTTTTTTCGAGTATTTAACAGCATTCATCCGAGACCGGTGATCTGTTAGTATTGTCTTATGGTATCGTTAGTGTGTTGTATAAACCAGTTCCGCCATTTTCGTGCTCCATGCCATTAATTAAAGACTATGTGTGTTTTGCCCATCAGTGATAGGCTTGAACGGATATAAAAGTACTCCACTATTTACAGAAACATGTACTCACTTCTAAAGTTTTGGCTTCAGCTGGATGTACCCTTTAGCTCTTAGTGTGCAGTCTGATTTCCTGCCTCTTCCTCGCCAAAGTAATATTCTCCCTTCTCTTTCGGCCTTCATCATTTAGTGATCCATGAATCCCCTTTTCTACTATTTTTCGTTTAGGAATCTCCCTACTGCTTATTTTCATTTACCTTCATCGTGGCTAGTTCGAGTATCATAATGAACAGTTTTATTGTTCCAGGATTAAAAAATAAAGCGAGTATTTCTTTCTTATTTTATTTAACAAAAAAACACCCAATAGATTCTGATTTATTTTGCGTAGTAGTTTTAAATATGATATTTAACGAAGTAGTTTTAGAAATCCGAAAGTGTGTTCTTGACTTCAATCAACAGCTTGATTATCTCAGCGGTAATAAGTGCTCCAGTGAAGCATTGAACTGAAATTAATCGTGTCGAATCTATAAATAGTTAAACAAATTCAGTTCAGTGGCATGTTGTTAATTTATCCTTTTGGAGAACTTTCACAGTAAACACAACTAGCGTAAAAGACTATCATTCAACTCTGAGGTGAGTCTGATCTGGAGCCCACTACGACCGTAAGCATTTCTTGCACCCGTTCATTACAGCGCCCTTTTGGTGGCTGAAGGTACTTGATCAATTGAAGCGTTATATGCCGCCTTTCTTCCTTTTTTCATAGGCATGAATTTTACCCTGCTGACAGACATGACTTTCGATGCGATGAAAAATCCGTCAAACTAATTATGTTTGTAAAATTATTATTAGCAGTTTTAAAAAAGTACACGTTGTGCGGTCCATTAGAGAGATTTTTGAGTACGAGCCGGGTTTCGTTACATAATAACATCATGATGTTATTATGACAAAACCTGGGTCGTACTCAATAAATCTCTCTAGTGGACCGTACGAATTGATCTTTTTTAAAATTTCCCACTGGGAGAGGTTCCACATAGGCAAGCCTGAAACCATTATTGATAAAATGATTATTGTTCACCGTACTGTGAAAGGTCAATCGGTATTTCTGCGTCCGAACTCAGTGAATTACATCCCAGTGTATTCGTGGGTTGTTTTTAAAAATTAATTTTTTCAAGATGCAAAAATAGAAGTTTAAGTAATAATTACATATGCAAATATATTTGCTACTGTAAAATTCTCCCATTTCACTTCTTAAAGAAACCATTTAGACAGTATCCCGGCGTTTTATATGTACATTTGTTTTACTTGATACGTATCACTTATAATTTCACAAAAGTGATAGAAACCATATGCTAAATGAAGTGCATTTTTCTGTTTTGAATGGCGAAGTACCGGAATGCTGCAGAGGGTAATCGAAGGAAGAATGCTGTGGAAGCACGGAAGAGAAAAGGATTAAACGGAATTGTTTCACCATTAATTGGGCTGAACATGACTAGAACACAAAAAAGTAATTTATGGAGACAGGGTCTGCATAAATTAAGACTTACTTAAACAGATAGAATAGTATAATGACGATTTTCACTAAGATATGGATCTTTCTGAAAAAGTTTTTTTATCGCGAGATATCAAATGAAATCATGTCTATTGGTGCAGATAGATAACGTGGTAATTGATTACCTTTAATTCTGGGTAAGAGGGAAGTAGACTCTTGTACTGGTCATTCTGATAACAAGTTGCAAAAACGTTTTTCTTACCGTCATAGTTAGCAACTGGAGAATGCTCGATATTTTTCTCACCGAAGTATCTGTACTGAAATATTTTTCTACTGTCGTTTGCCCATGCCATTATCGTGAACGTGAAATTAATCGTGTCCTCGTCATACTTTACCAGAATGCTTTGTTTTTTCCATATTTTACAAAACAGCTAAAAACCGTAGATACAAAATATTATGCATGTATAATATTTTACTAGGCTTGCTGAGATACGAGCTAAAAGTGTACCTATACGTTTTTCCTTTTTTTAAAGTGCTTATTCCACGTGAAGATTAATAAGTAGTTCATTGATTTTTGCTGTCTGTCCGAAACCATCTTTCATGCTTGGTCATCAACAACTCTTATTGTGAGCATTATTTTCAAGGTATGCATTAATCGAATTTTTCTGCAGTGTTAGGTGTTATTATTATAAGCCAATGAGGCTGAGGCTCTACGAAAAGCCAGACTAGAGGATCATGCGAGTTCCCTGGCTTTGACGTGTAATTAATTTGGTGTGAGACCCGCTGATAAGTATTTGCCACATATTCCAGAGTAGCTTTTTATTGTGTGCAGGGCTTATTTGTCGCTTTAATCCGACGTGATTATCGTTGGTAGGTTTTTTTAGGATCCATTTTTCTACGGAGAACTGAGCTGGCTCAACTGTGCCAAATACTCTTTAGTAAGGATCCTTTAATCTTCACATCGTTAGATATTTGGTGAATTAACTTTGGGCTATTCTTGACACCGAGCGTGAGTTAGTCAAATAAGCGGTTTGATGTCTCGGTGCCAACTCAACCGCCATCTATACGCCGGGAGCCGAATCAAATCAGGCTCCAGTTTGTCGCTATCTATAACGTGTTTCGCAACTTCTCCCGCCTCGCTCCTCAAGGTAACTTTAATATCTTATCTCATGTCCTAGAAAATGTGAGAATCACGTGATAATGACGCACATTTTTATTCTCGGTCGATTTATGAATATATTTAATATTTTTTCGTCATTTCTTATCTTTATTATCTGTTCAGTTATTCTTGTTTTTAATCTCCATTTTTATTAATTCCAGGTAAGTGTTCCGGGATTGCCAATATCATTGATCGACTGGGGTAATATTCTAGAAAAACTTGAAAT
The DNA here is from genome assembly GCA_933228895.1 of Platycnemis pennipes. Classification (NCBI taxonomy): domain Eukaryota; kingdom Metazoa; phylum Arthropoda; class Insecta; order Odonata; family Platycnemididae; genus Platycnemis; species Platycnemis pennipes. Next base: position 61,865,368 of record OW121854.1, read on the forward strand.
TGATGGAGGTCGTGGAATTGGTGAGTACAAGTTGGTGCTCATATGAAAAGCGGTTCATGAAATATCAATATCCAGCGATGGCCATTCCTACCTTGCCTTTCTCTCCATTCTTAGCCTTGATATTGATTCTGATTTTTTTCTTCGTTTTTTTTGACAGTTCTTCCTAGGTGATAAGAATTTTAATTTATTTTAAGTTTATCAGTGGGAAGTTCCAGTGATAAAGCACGGAAGGTTTTTGGTGTGGTTAAGGTGTGTTATACTTTTGGATATCTTAAGAATTGGAATTAATTCCCTCATTTCCGCGAAGTGCCTAATCAGATCAAAAAATTTACTCGCCCATCTAGAATATTAATTTTAAATAGGGTTGATCGCTTACGTTCATAAGAATCGTTTTTTTCTTTCTCTTCATCTAATTGCATGATGTTTTTATTAGAAATGTAATGTAATATTCGTGAATATATGATGCATCCTATGTTCATAATTTGGAACAGATGCATAACAAGGGGAATGCATTATTATCCTTTTATATGCTTTGGCTTTACGTGTTTTAATCGACCAAAGTGATCGGTTATTTCTAATATATATAAAAATTTGTCGTAGTCTTTTAGAAAAATAGGAGTCATTTGTGCTCATGTCTCGGTAAAATGTGGAGATATTGAGGTCACCTGGAAAAGAATTAATATCAATTGAACGGATACTATTTTACTAGCGTTATGATATGCGTGGGATGGGAATATTTTGTGATTGATTGGGTGTAAAAGAAGTACCATAAGCCGCGGTCCTGTAAATGTACATACCTCCTATGTCATGTATGACACCTCGGATCGCTTTTCGCCGCCGAAAAATCAGTCCCACGCCCTTCTTATTGACCTCCGAGGGGCTCAGATGCGGTAGCACCAGATGCTATCGTGGTCTCGCGTGACTTTTGCTTCTCACGCGTCGTGACGATTCGGGAGCCGCTGACCACCCGACCCTCGTTATCGCCTTGTGCCGGCGGTCAGACTGCTAGGGTGACGCGAACCAAAATAAAAAAATGTGTGTTTATAATCGTCCCTCCTTTCCTTTTCTCCTGTTCACCACCCCACGACGTCTTATGCCTCCCGTTCCCTCCACCCTTCCTTTTGACTGCTTCTCGCCCCTTCTCCCGGCTGAAAAATGCTGCATGCCAATCACTGGATCCCAACAAAAATGCCGTGTGCCTTGCCGCTCATCAAAGCGCAGCCGCTGTCACTTCTCTTTCATTTGGTCAGAAATACAATTGTAGAGTTGGGAGTCGGAAGTGAGGAGTGGCTTTCTCATGGCTTTCCATGATTAATAATTAGTTATAACAGGGAATTAAGGAAATCCTCGAGATAGAAAACTTGACTAAATTTAATCGTTGTTCTTAATTATATTCTCCATACAATGGATATTCATATTCTTTTGTGCATTCCGGCCATAGTGGAAGGTAACGATCCGTGTGGAATCACGGATGCATCTTTCGCGTTATCGCTATCTTTATCGTTAACGCTTACCCCTAGAGTAGCGCAGGGTTCACAATAACCGTCTATCAAATTCGCTCCACTGATTGTAATAAGCGATTTGAAGTGCCCAGCGAAAAATGAAGAATGGAGATCAAGTTCTCTCTGACATAAGTTAAATCAAAAAATAACGATAACGCTAGCTCACGCCTTATGAAGATCCATGATCCAGGCCCTGGAGTGATCGGCAGTCATTCTTACGCTAAAAACCTTCGTTAAACTCACTGTTTGGGAGAATCTACTTCAAATTTGAGCATGGCGTTTTGAGATAAATTTTGAGAAGTGTTAGCAATGGGAAGAGATAGGAGATATTAACGAGAAATATCTTTCTTACGTAGAACTAATTGTTACGGTTAGAAAGTGACTTCCTGCAAATACAAAGAAATCAGGCGAGATTAGGAGATTTTTAATTTTATGGGAGCACCGAGTTTATTTACAAGGTAATTGATAGTTTCCAACTCTTTTGTAAGATTCCCTTCCTAAGGTACTTATGAAAAATTGACTCCATATAGGATAAATTGAAATTCTTTTTATCTCCTTTCGACACCCTTGTACGTCATATCATTATTATCTGTAATCTATTTTCATGTGTTTAACTTAAATCTTGATGTTTAAGTCATATATTTTAATTTATTTCTTGGGCTTCATTTTAAATACATAAACCCACAAATATTTTATTATATGTTGAGAGGAACGTATGCATTATTTGCGCATTATAATAACGTCACTCTTGGCGATCTCATATTAAACACCCACGTGAAGCGCTGAGAGTCTTGTGGTGGCTGAAAAGAGGTGAATGAAAGATGAGTTTAAGATAAGAGGTATCGGAGTTTTGATATTTCCATTAAGCAAAAAAAGGCGTGCATTTAACTCGGTGATAACGAGTTTAGAGAACGCGTAGTACGTCTTGAATAAATGGACTATTGGTTTATCTTCTAAAAGCACCATTTATTCGAGATCTCATTGCTTGATGCTGGATCCAAATCAAAAGTGCTGATTTTTTTTCATTACTCTTCCGCTTCGATCGCCATTATCATTCTTATTTCTCCAGCACGTATATTATTCTTTCTTTAATCGCTCATTGTCGGAATCCTCATTGACGAGAGGCGGGTTCGTCTTGGTCTCTATCACCACAACAATCATTAAACTTTTTTAATTTATTCTGGGAGCTGTCTTGAAAATTTGGTTGGCATTTCTTAGTGCTATATAAATTAAGACTTTTTGTGATGAGTTCCAAATATTTCCACGCCAGAATGACAGTAGAGTTTGGTAAATATCTGTGTGTGACTTTGTGGAAGAGAGGTCATGGAACTGTCAACTAGAGAAGTAGCAAAACAATCTGTGAAACATGATCTGAAATTGCAACGTTTCAGGTAAAGAACCCAACTAACTTTCTAACTTAAGACCTATTGATCACTTGTTCATTAAAGTATATTGAATGTCTTAATCTTCATCATGAAGAGGTAATTACCTGCGCAAGCATTTGATGTAGAAGCGACTTGAGATCTTGATTCTTGGAATTAATAAAACCAGCAATAATGTTGGGACTAAGGATGTCCTGAGGACTAAGAAAATTAACAAATATCAGGGAACTCTGCTAATCATGCTTTACAGTTTCCGTCGCATTCATGTGCGGAAAATTGGGGTAACCAATACGAAATTAAATATCTCTCCCTCCATCTGCACCACATGCCTAAGTTTCCACGTGATGTGAAGTAGTGGAATCACTGCTATTAGGTACCAGGCTGAAGAAGTTTCTTTATTGCACATCACAACCACAGACATCGATTTCTTAATTTGCTTCCTTTTTTATTTCGGTGTACATTATTCTCGGTATCTCCTCTCTTCATCCCCTTTCGAAAAGACTTTCTTTTCCCCCTACCCGACATTGCACACGTTAACATCCCATTGCCTCTAAAATCCTCCAGCTTCTCCCGTTGCTATCCTACCATTCCTAGTCTTTATTCTTTTATACATCGTCCTGTTTATCGTACTTCATTCTTTGTCTCTGCATCCTTGATCCAAAATCCTCCTATTTCGTATCCTTCTATCACTTAAATGCCTTTGCACGACGCAACGTGCCGCTATGAACGCGTCTTTTCTTAATGATCTTTCTCTATATCTCCGTCTTCAGTTATCTCCTATTTGAAAGGTATACTGTCGCTCTTACAAATATCGATGATGGTGTGCCCATTTGCATCCACGGCCCTATTCGACTGACTCAATACCACTACTTGGTGTAATTCTTGTCATGTCTTTATTTTTGAACTTGACATTCAATCTAGGTTATTTAATTTTTATATAATTTACCTTCTTCACTTATACTAGTTTAAAATTCTTGGAAGTGGCATTTCAATATGAATTGAAATGACTGACTTCGGGATGGCCATGTTTGATAGATCTTATTTACGCAGTTTACTGGCTGAATTTGGTGGGTCAAGTGGCCATTCTTCCTCGTGTTCCCTTATGGATTATTGGAATTCTTTACGTTTCTGCTGGACGTTCCAGCATCCGCGAAGCAACGGCATTGCGCGACCATTGCCGTTTCTTCGCGGCACGTATATCTTTCGCGTTCGGTGTCCCTGATATCGGCATCTGCGAACAACATCGCGCGAGGCGGCCCGATCCCGCCGGACCCTCCTGGGATGCACGGGGCCTCTCTGTTCAAGGGAGGCCGCGCTGCCATTTACGAGCCCCGAGTTCGCATTTCCGCCCTCTTCCTTCCTTCCACACCCGCTGGGTTGTCTTGGGGCCCGCATAGCACGCGTCACATTCTTCCCCACCCCCGCGCGGCCGGCTCCCACGCAAATGCGCTATCGTTTCCCCCTCCTCCCTTCCCTGGCAGCGCCCCCATCGCCGGGAAAAAACGAGAGCAGGAAAAGGAGAGAGAGAGGGAATAAAACGAGCGCGCACGCGGGCTCACTCACACGCGCGCTCGCATCTTCTTTGATCTCCCGCTCCTTCTGCGGATGTACTCGGGAGCGGCATCACTCGCACTGCTCTGTAATTGTCTCGCCAGCCCCTCCTCGGCGTCTCCCCCACCCTACCCAGGGCGCCCATGCCTCTTCCCCACCCCACACGAGCCCTTTCTCTCGCTCTCCCCGCATCCATCCACCCTTTTCCTCCGTCCTTATTAGGTAACGAGCCCTCACGGCAGTCATGCGTGAGGCTCTGGTTATCCAATCTCATGCTGTCGTGGGCACTCTCTTGAGTTACCTCTCTCTCTCTCTCTTGTCTTTGGGGGCACGGCCGACCCCAAGCGATTGCACGCAAAATCCCAACACGGGTGAGGGCACGGGAGGGGGAGAGCGTTTGTTTCTCCCTCAGCTGATCCGGTCCGTGTGTGGACGACGTCTTTAAGGAGTGGATGGCTCTGCTGCTCCTTCTGCTCTTCCGTTTGTCCTTCGATGTCTTTCCTCCTTGCCTCTCGTGGTTTTCGTCGGCGTTGTTATTGTTTCGCTCGGGTTTTCTCGTCCGAGAGAGCTACAGGGTTGTGCCGTCAAGCTCTCGAGCCTCGCCTTATTGTTTCCGCGGGTTTCGTTTATAAAATGTGGTCCGCGGTCGACTACCCTTCCTTCCCTCCTTCCCTCTTTTCTTCCTCCCGGCGTGAGCCGCGTGCCGAATTTAGGTGGAGGCCGAGACAATTGTGTTCATGTCGCCAGAGGCCGTTGTCGTCGTCGGTTTGCGTCGCACTGGGACCGTTGTGAAGGGCCTCTTGTTCTTTCTCTCTCTCCCTCCCTACGCCCCTGCCCCAAGCTTACGCCCTGATTTCAATTTAGTGGACGAGGTCGCCGTTTGCCTACCGTGAAATATCGCAATCGTTCTGGATAATCCAGGCTCGCGCGTATAAATTATTGTTTCCCTGGCAGCGGGAAAGGAAAATGAGCAAAACGAAATTGGATGCTTAGTTTTTGTTTTGGTGAGGGGATATTTTGGTTATCCTGCTGCATCTTGGTCGATTTTAATTTATGTTGTTTATATAACCTCCACCTTTATGGATGGACTTCTCAATGCAATCAAATTCATTAGCTTTACTATCATTTTATTTATGCCTAGCAGTTGTATTGTAATTTCGTGAAATAGATAATATTGTTCTGATAATTAATGGACTTTCTTTTTTTTCACCTGAAAATTGCCAACCAGTCTTCGATATATACCACCTACAATTGACTTTAAATCAAAGTGATATCATACGGTAGACTACCAGGCTCGAGCCTCCGCTACATTAGTAATTCACTTAACGCTCGGTACTGGAGAAACGACAATGATACTGTTTACCTGAGTTGTGGTAGCTTCACATCTAAGTTTGGATGGATGGTTTATGGATGAGTGAGTTTAGTTTTAGAGTAGGCAGTGAAAGTGAATAATTTCTTCTCTCAGAACATAGCCGGATCGTTAATCAAAAATTCTGACCTAAATGTTGTGCTTATGGTATTTATTATTTTAAGACTGAGTTTTTGTAAGTAGACGTTGAGACATGGAACCACAGGTGAGAATGAATTGAGGACGACATTAAAATGTCATTAATCAAGTTTGTTTTCGCTAGTATACTATTGGCCCCTGTGAGACTTCTTAAAAAAAATTAATATTGGCCTCCGCAGAGAATTGTACTTTTTCCGTGTTTACCCCAGCCAAAAAATTATCGGCATTTGTTTTGCGAAGCGATATGAATGTTGGCCGTTCAGCAAGTACACCCGAGCCTTACTTATACCAGCATTAGTTTCTTTTGCATTAACGGGAATGTTTACTCTAAGGGTATCGAATAAATAAACTCATTTTGTTTTTGCATTTTGTACAGATGTTAGAAAACTTTCTTGACACTTTAACACGAAAAAAACCGATGAGCTGAAGCGCCTAATGTTCGGTCCTCGTCTCGAGGCCTTCCTTCGAAGCAAATGTATCATTTCTATGCGTTCCTTATAGTGCTTCGATCACATATACTTTCGCCCATATCAGTAGCCAAACATCCTCTCCTCTCCCACTGCACTCACTCTTCCATGCCGGTGATTCGTTGATTCTGTATGCGTGGCTCAGTTCCAAGCGACGACGGTCCTCGGGTCGCAAAGGCACCTGGTGATGTCTTTTTCGATTTTATCTCATCGGCGACCTTTTGTCGGGACAGCTGTCCTGTATCTCATGGGATGTGTGTGTGTGCACCCTCCTGCGTGTCTCTATCACCCCAGGGGTTACCGTGCACCCATCCTGCACCCTCTATCTCACTCCCTTCCTCCCAACGAAGGAAGCGCACCCGCTTTACCCTTCCTGGTACGGCAATCGTTTTCCCTCCCGTCAGGAAGGGTGAAGGAGGGCATTCCTGCGTAGGTGGCTGCCTTGGGGGAGATCCTCGATGCAATGGCGTCGACGTTGGGTTGGCACAAGCTCGGAGGCGTGTCTTTGGGTGGCGCGAGGCGCCTCGGGTATTTGTTGTTTTAGCCCGGTCCCATTTCCGCAGTGCGTTTAGTGTTCTCGTCAGGGGTTCCTGCCTTTAGGGGGTGAAACCACCCGTGCCTAATTTCCCTCTCCTGTCATAGTTTCGTTGTTTTTTTCTATTTAGCTGCTTCATGGCACTCAACAGCCATCCAATTTGGTTTATTCCACCGATATGATTTTCTGGATAAAATTATGGGAAAGGATGCAAGACTGAACAACTTCGATTGTTAAAAGTACTTAAATTATCATGTAAGAACCAAGGTTGCACGCTTCAGAATTCTAAATGATGCACGATGCTTGAATGATGTATGTATATATCTTAGGTCCAAAATGTAAAAAATAGGTCAGCAGTAATGAAGCATCTTCGAAGCATAAATTTGTTTTAGGATTCAACGCTGCCCATGCACTGCTTATTATAACCTGTCAGTGTCGGAATTCTGAAAGTGAAGCGTTGTCAAAAGTGTAAATTATTGGTTAATGAGTTGCTAGTCAATAAGTTCTTGTATATAAATATAGTATATTTTGTTTATAAAATCGCCCATGGCCAACATTTCAACGGATGTAGTTCATTTTGTGTCATTTCTGTTGTATTTCCTGTCTTCTTAATTTACGACGATTGGATGATTTGTCTTGTGCAAATATTATTTGCTACTAACGTTCTTTATGGCATCACCACCGACAGAAAGAGGTGCTGTGTCTCATAAATATATTAATATAATTACGACGATGTGTTTGGTTTATAAATTACGTGAAAATGCAATGCCAGTTCTTTTTCTGTCTCCGAATGCATATCGAAATCAGCGAGTTAGGATCTTGAATTGAAAAATTGATCGAAGGCCTTTATATGCTGTAGCGTTTCTATGTTAATATCGTTATTCCTCTCTTAGTAGATAGCGTTGTAAGTCTTCCGTTGCTGCCCCCGTATTCTGCAGAGGAAATTCTTGGAATGGGTGCGAACTTCAACAGAAACTCAAATGTAGTCGTTCTATTTGGTTGGTGAGATATCGGGAAATTTTCGAGCCGGCTTCAAGGAAGCAGGTGGATTTACCTCCCGGTGACTGCTTTTCTGAATTTCCGCGCCGATGTCTGGTGTCTGAATGAGCGAGAGAATTCTTGAGCTGTTCCCCGGCCCCCTCGCGAGCTATAGGCAACAGAAGGCCGTGGTGGTGAATCGCTTCGTTGCTTTCGACGATGGTGGTTTCGAACGGCAACCTTCTCTGCACCCCTCTCCACTCTAACGTCGCGTGGGTGGTGGCCCATGGAGGCGAAGTAGATTGAGAGAATTGCCACGCCCCCAAACCACCCGGAACTCCTCTCCTGTTCTTTCCCACTCCCCCTCTCTTCCAACCTTACCCCTCTCACTCGTTTTGTTGTGAATGGCATATGTGGAGACCTTTTGTTGATCTAGCTGTTGTTTGCCAGGGAATGAGGGCCATGTGGTGAAATATGTTGTGTTACGACTCCTGTTGTGTTTATTTCACCCCCGCCCTGCTCTGCTCGTCAGCTTGTGTTTGTGATAAAGTTTTGATTTTGGTCCCCCAAGAGATATTTGAATTCGGGCCAGCCACGAGCCCTAAGGTTTCCACAGAGCTGTTACCAGGGCTTGGATGAGTGCGTTTTCCTCTTCGCCTTTTCGATCGGTAATTGGTTTCTCTTGGGAAATGTGTTTGCTTGGATTAATGAGTTAATAGCAGGTATAAATTTGATGGTTTTCTGACAGATAATTGGATGTGGTCACTACAAGTGTCGTTCCCAGGGGTCTTATTCGAGGAGATTGAGTGAATCCATTCGATCGAAAACCTATTTGGATATCATCAGAAGAGTGCATTTCAAAGTGGCCAAATGTTATCACGTGCAATACAGGCCGAAATTCTTCTGCATTAGATGGGGATGCTGTCTTTTTTGTGAGTCATTGGCACTCAGCCATCGTAATGGTATAACTTTGATGCATAAGAAAATTCGAAGTCGCTTATAGAAGCACATTAGATAAATTTCTTGCCCAATTTCAAATTCTTTAATTCTACGGAAGTAAAAAACATAGATTTCTTGTAAAAGCGGTACTTGGTTGCGTTTCGATCAGGTAAATTTCTCATCAAAACATTATAATGCCAAAAAAACTTTTTTCCTCAGGTTTAGTTTCCGAAGTCCTGAAGACTGGGAATCATGAATCACATTCATTCGTCGTGGGCTAAATATTGCCGATTATATGCCGATACCCTATGCCGATTTTCAATGATCGCATACTTTGAAAGGTATGAATTGTAGTTCAGTGAAATTATTCGTCATGCATGTATATCCTTGCTTGTGAGTGAAAATGCAAATCTCATTGAGATAATGCTGGGCTAAATTACCTCCGCCATTCCCCTTTTCGTTCCGAGGAACCTCAGACAAATCAAGGCTTCCTCTCTGGCGTTCCTTATCTTTGCTTCGGACAGCAGAGAAGTTAACATGCTTGCTGCTGCAGCGTATCCCCATATGTCACAAGCAAACCTCTCTCTCTCTCTTGAATTTCATGCTCGCGGAGCTTTCACTGACCGCTGTCATCTGGCGCCGTTACTGTTTCCACACCCACTCTTTCACGGCGTACGATGCCTGTCGACTTAAAAGCGTCGGGGCGTAGTCTTGACGGAAGGTTCTTAAGCTTTCCCTTGACCATTCACCGTCATTTCTCTTGTCCGATTTTTTGGGCATTAAGACAGGCGTATCACCTCAACTTTCGCGTTAACTTGCGAGGGAAGCCTTGAAAATCATGTGAATATACTGCTGATACGGTAGAAATGATCCAAGCTACAGCCTTAGCTTACCTCGGCGATGAATACATAGAAAGTGGCCTTGATGCGCAGTATTGCTGATCTTAGTCTCTCTCCGCCTTTTGGCGTGCAAAGAGAATGTCCCCTTAACTACAATTGTTGGTGTTTTGATAGACGTGGTTGAGGGAAGAATGTTGGGTAAAAGGGATGATGGGAGAGAAGAATGGTAGCTTAGATAGAATGATGGGAAGGAGGAAGTATGAGGGGCTGGAGAGGGTAATCGTGTGAAAGGTAGGGGTGTGTGTGGGAGAATTCAATGTCCATCTAGACCTGCCTTCACCGGTAGAAACTTAATCATAATATAATAGTACAACAGAGTTATGGTGCTGTAGCCAAGCTTTATTGCAAAATGACCCTCGATATCGACGCACCCTTAAAAACCAACCAATCAAGCTTTTTCTTAAGTAATTCTTTTTCAATTTTTACTGCGCGGGCGTTAATGTGTTTGTTATCCTATTTATTGCCAGCGTTCAGCTTTTATATTTTTGTGACTATAATATTACTTCAAATACATAGGGAGGGTATTGGTTGCTTTTTCTTGGCCTAAGTAAGCAATGGATTAGTAATGTGTATCGTACCAAGAATATTACCAAGAAAAAAATAAAAACAGCGAGTTTTATGTAGGAGTGATGAGTGTAATTGATCGATAGCTACAACAACTGATTTTAGGTTTGCATTCATCTCGCACTTAATCTTAAACTTAATCTTAAACTTAATCGGTCATATCTTGAGACACGATGGCCTGATGAAGACTATCGTCGAGGGAAAAGTGAACGGGAAGATTGGAAAAGGCAGGCCTCGTATGAGATACACGGAACAGGTCGTGAAGAATGTAAAAGAGAAGAATTACGTCACAATGAAAAGGTTGGCCGATAGAAGAATCGAGTGGAAAGCTGCGTCAAACCAATCCTAGGATTGTTGACCAATGATGATGATGATTCATCTCGCCGACTTTTTCCTGTAATATCACGTTGATCATCGCTGATCCCCAACTACACTCCACGTGCACGACCTTCCAGTTGCTCTTCAGATGCATTTCTTTATTTGTCTATCTTTGGAGAATAAATTTAAATCCCAAGTCTCCTTCCACTTTTTTCGTACTGGTAGTCAGAATGTATCTGAGTCGTGATGTCGTGGGATCTTAAAACTAACCCCTCAACCTTCCAATTGGTCGCTTGTCTTCTTTCTCATTCTGCTCTCTTCCGCCACGTGATTATCACCTTTAAATGTTACGCTTTGTGCCTCGCGACCCTTAACCCGTCCCTTAGCCCTTTGCTAACCTTTCTGCCCACCCTTTCTTTCCCGCCACACCCGCCTCTCTTTTTAACGTGCCCATTTGCGGTTTCAATCTGCTGATGAGGGCGGGCTTGGGAAGCACAAGGCAAGAAGGCCGAAGGGTGAAACGTCGTGTGTGCTCGCATGCTTGAGAGAAGATCCGGGGAGAGGGCAAGTAAAAAAGAGTGGAAAAGGAATGTGGTTTTTGAGGAAAATGAGGGAGTGATATAATTGAAAATGTATTTTTTTTGTTTGTTTAGGAATTATTAGTTCTCATGAAAGGACTATTTTCACGTCTATTTTAAGTAAAGGGCTTATTATAGAATATGTAATAATTATATGAATGTAGAATATATTTGCTTCTTTCTTTGCGTCTTTCAGCTTATTTCTGTTCGTCGTAGATAGGGGTATGTCATGTCGTGGCCCATCCAAACATTGACTGCTATTGGCGTCGAAGTCATGACCTTTTACGGTGGATACTTTATTGAGAAGTAGGTTTTAACAAAAAAAATAATTGTACGAGAAAGGCTATTTCGCTATTCTTTATAAGATTATGCATTTTTCGACTCTCACAGGAAATTTCTGCAGTATAAAAAACGTGAGGTATTGCTTTTTTGTTTTTTATATTCTTAGTGAGCAGTCTTGGGAATTATCTTTCTGAAGAGCAGCTTATGCTGGTAAGAATTTATTTGCTCTGAATTTCATGGAAAAGAAATTACTGTAGCGATTCAAACAAGGATGATATTTGTTTCCCGAGAGACAGTTTACGCCCGAAAATATCATGTGAGAACGAAATTTGCACCTGCCCTGTTGTTTATCGAAGCAAAATAGCATTTAGCCTTCGACAAATGGCTTGCTCTTTAACGTCAATAATTTTACGAACTATACCAACTACCGTTTAGAGTTAGGGTGTCGTCTAAATTAGGTTTTATCGCCACGCTAACCCTACGTCATATTACCCATCTTTCGTCGCGGTATTTTCATCGCGTGATTACATTTGTTACGCATACCTGTGCATGTGATGCGTCCTCGATATATTCCCTCAATCTCTGCAGCCCTAATACTTAGATCGCGGTTTCCAGGGAAAATAGAGTCACTGTATCCATGACGATTGTCCCAAGTCTTCGCTCTTTGCCGGGATTCATGAAGGGTGCTAAATTTTCCCGTTTCTTATTCAGCGCCGCGAAAATGAAAAGGTTCGCATTGCATAGTCGTGCCGAAATAGAAATCTGGAAGTACCGGGTTTACCAAAGTAGCAAGGAATTGAGTTTGGTAAGTCTGGGTAGTTTCAACAGTTATTCAAAAGGCAATAGGATTGTCAAGAGTGTTACTGAAGGCTGCATGCTTAATTGGCTAGAGGAAGAGTTTGAATAGGCTTTTAGGATGGTCTGAAGAAAAGTGGGGAGGCACCCAGAGTCAACAGGGGCATCCATCATATAAGAAAACGGGTGTTTTCAGCAACAAATCGACCCCCAACTCTTAAAAATGTTAATTATAGTAGTACTTTCGTGTTTTCCGTGTCAGGTTATTTATTTATTATATAATGTCATAATTTAGTTCTAGCTGAAATTTGAATGCACCACACGACATGAAAATTCTTGGCCATGGGTCATTATCCGCTTGGAAGGGGTTCGCGAGACGGGACGGTAGTACGCCGGCCGCCGCCGCCGCTTGCCTGGCTGCGACGAGTCCCCAGGCGCTCGCGCGCGTCTGTGGAGGGCGTGTGAGGATTTGCCGGCCTCTCTTTTCACTCCCCGCTGTTGTAGGTATGTGCACTTGTGTGTCGCAGATTGCTTCGTTTGTTACTGTGCGGCCGAAAGCTTTCCTTAGTGCCACCGGGAAACTGCCGGTTTTGCATCCTGCGTCCGCGGTATTCGGTGTGCCGTGGACACCGCCTGGCAGTGTTGTCAGGAACATACGGGCCTCTGAAAGCTCTAGCTCACCGCTTAAAGCTCCGAGAGCCAAGCTGAAATTGTCATTTAAAGAAATTATGAAAACATTTCGCCTCATCTCTTCCCATAATTCATCGTTTACCGTAATCTCTTGACTCTTAGTGAGCTGATGAGTCTTGAGCAAAAGTTTTCATCTGTTCTTATTTAGTGAGAGTTAGTCTGGGGTGAGCGAAACATAATTGTCAAATAACTCTTCAAAAGATTGTGTTTCAAATTTTTTAGTCGTTTCAGGATACACTCTACTTAAATCTATCCAAAACTCCTTTCTCTTACAAACTTAACCTAGCCTTAGCATACACTTTGTCTTAAATGTTACAATCCATCGCAACTTTGACCTAATGACGGCCTTTATCTAAATATTCCTCAGCTTGTACTAAAATCTCTATCTAATTCCAGCTTCCAATGCAAACATCTTCCTTTTTCCGTTGCCTAACGGTCTTGGCATCCTTAGACTTCCATATCCAGCTTATTTTATACATATAGCGTAAATTCGAGTCGTATAAGCCAAGCGAGGAAGGTAAATATTTTAGACGAAGTGGATGAAATACATGTAAGACCATGTTTCAAAATGTGTGTTGGGTCGTAAATGTTTTCCATAGAAGGGGTCCTCATCATCATTATCAGTCCAAAATCCTAGGATTGGTTTAACGCAGGCCTCCATTCAATTCTTCTATCGGCCAATTTCTTCAGATTACCGTCATTTGTCTCTTTTACATCCTTCGCAACTGTCTCCATATATCTTATACGGGGCCTTTTTCATTCTTCTCGCTCACATAGAAGTTGGGTGAGAGAGGTTTTTATAATGTTGTGTTCTACTATCTACCTACATCTGATTACTTATTACTGAATAGTTCGTTGAGTGCAGTAGAAATATGCTTTGAGCATTAGTCTAAGAATGAATTTCTACTCACTATAATTGCATGCCTTTCACACTTTACTTTTGTCGTGAAATTCAATATCAAAATCAAATCGCCGTGATGGACTTTCGTGACGAGAAAATTCCTTCACTCTCTATCGGTTTTTATGTGGGCATCACTAAACTTGAGCATCATTTGCCTCCGTTCAACCAGAATTTTACGCAGGAGAGAGTTTTTGTATTAATTTTCCGGACCAATGCGGTACTTTTTCGCGGGAAGTTAACAAAGTCCGGCGGTTAAAAGCCAGTCACCGTTTGCGATGGAAGTCGCCCCTAGGCTAATCCGTCTTCCATAGTAATTGGTCTAGAAAATGATGGTATCAGGGGTTAATTCTTTGGCCTCTCCTTCGTTTGGCGGCTCACATCTTTTTTTGAGGGTCGTTACACCTTGCACACGGGCTGCATATACCTCGCTCTGACTTCATTCATTTGCACTGGCGACTATTCCGTCCCCCTCAATTCCTAAATAAGCCTGTTTGGGGAGACCTTGGAGTTCTAGGAGGTGTTGGCTGATTTCATCGAGATCGAATGGCTGGTTTGCATGACCAAAATTCAAACGCAAATTTAACATCAGCATATCATTGCCGATCCCGTCACCTCGATTGTGACTTGTCTGTCAAAATTGTCCGTGATTAAAGCTTAACTGTGGAATCGAGGAAGTGTCTTTCTTTCAATGCAATATTTTTTGTATCCATGATTCGTCTAGTTCTCCATTAATTCGCAACTAACGCCACAATTGTTACTCTGTTTAGCGTTATTTTAGATGATAATAGGTTTTCATCCTATGCTACGGAATAATTGAGATATATTGTGTAGTAGAGCTTTCGGCGTCAAGGACTTTTGGGTTTTAATTTTACGTTATGTATCCGAACCAGTGGTAATCGAGTACTAAGATTTTTTTTTGCGTCAGGCACGTGTAGAAAACCACAGGTGAGCTTGAAAAAGACCTTGCTTTCTGTGCGAAGACAGACTTCTTAAAGGGAAGTTTGGTAAACTCGTCACTAAGAAACCGACTTTGGGTTTCAACGATGATTTTTTCCTTATCCTAGCAATGGTGAATTACTATTCCGCCATTAAAATCTCTTCGGCTGCGAGTGACACTTTAAAGAATGTTTTAGTGCAACGTTTCGTACTCATCTACTTCTTAAAATGATTCCATGTTTTTATCATTTAATGGTCGTAATTTATGAGCCCTGGTGCTTAAACCACTGCATTGAAATGGATTCTCACAGAAATAATTCTGCATTGAGATTTAATGTAATTCGAGCCCGCTTTCCTCACTCGGGCTGAATGTGGCCGCGAAATTACTTCTCCCTTGCTGGACCTGCGTTGAATCCTCGCGCGTGTAACAGCACCGCTCTGCTGTTTTCGTGCATTCTACCGTGGAACGCGGCGTCCCGGGTCTGAAACTCGCAGCGAAGTGCCCGCGCTACATGTGGGGTGTATTTTCTCGTCGTCAGTTTTCTCTTATCATTTTATCCATCAGGTTTGTAAGGAAAGGAACTGCCACCCCCTCCTGTTGCAGTTTTTATCCGTGCCCTGTCTGTCTCTCGGGCGAATCCGCATGCCTCCTTTGCCTCCGTCGCCACGAATAAACCAACCGTTTCCCCCGTCAATGTCCGCTCCCTCCTTGTCCCCCCCCCCTTCTCCCTCCCCCCGACCGATTCATCTGCTTCATTTTGTCTCGCAACCGGTCCCCCTTCTCCTTCCGTCCTACCTATGAGACGAACCCCACCCTTTGCAGGCACACACACACACCTACCCATTCCCTTTTTGTTGCCGTTACCTCGGAGACCCCCACGCATCCCCGCTCGACTTGCGTTCCACCCCTCTCCCTCATCCTGTGTCTCTTCCCACTCCTCCTCACAACCCCACTCAGTCACCCCATCCCTCCCTGCCATCCCCACAACACCCCGCCAACCTCCCCGTCACCTCGCATTTCCCCCCACTTGCCTCTGACATTCTATTTTCATCCAATTTCCTCCTCTTTTTTCCGCTCCATTCCGTCCCCCACTCCCTCCCCGTCCACCCGCCTACCAGTTTTCCAGAGTGTTC
This sequence comes from Platycnemis pennipes, assembly GCA_933228895.1. Taxonomy (NCBI): domain Eukaryota; kingdom Metazoa; phylum Arthropoda; class Insecta; order Odonata; family Platycnemididae; genus Platycnemis; species Platycnemis pennipes. The sequence goes on from OW121854.1 coordinate 61,881,326, forward strand.
ACCCACCCCCTCCGCACATTTTCTGTTTCTCCTCTCCTCTCTTTATTCTCCCTTCGATTTCATCACTCCGTATTTCACCAACGCCCCCTCTCTTTCCGTCACAAACACCCGATTCTCTCGCTTCTTGCTCTCTTTTCATCCCTTCGTCGCTACTATGTGTCTATTTCCAAATTTTTTGTGCTCCAAGAACCCTCATTCTGAAATTCACTTCCTATTCAAGCCCCTTCCTCTTCACTGTGGAGGTACATTAAAAGACAAAGGCGTTGTCTGTGAAAATATTTTCGTGTTGTTTGTCTTTTAAGTCGCTGGCATGGTGCGTCTGAAACGCCGATCTAGGATGAAAATGAATCTTCAAAGCTCCAGATCCTGAGGTTCATCCTCAAACACAATTGATTTGGGGAACCGTATCAGGAAAGAGAGTCAAATTCAGAAGTGTTGGAGATTAGTCACTTGACTATCAACCTGGTGGGCGTTGGTTGGACTCCGTGGTGATCTCTTCATTAGTCATGATGCGTATGAGATTCTGTCGCCTTAGGGCTATGAAATGTGAACCTATGAAATTTGGTTCTTATGCATTGAGCATGATAAAGACATGTACGACCAAGTCTCATCCTTTTCCTGGTTAGCCTAAGTTTATCGATAAAGTTAATGGCGTTTATATACAGCCCCGTGAGGATTTTTTGTGATAGATTCTGGAGAAAATACGGATTAGAAACCGACACCCTGCGAATCACGGTCCGAACTTATGCCTGGTATCCTACTGCGCCGCCACCGTTATGAAGAACTAGGCACGGAAAATGAAATGTGATGTCGTAAAGATTTTCAACACTCATGCCTGACGAATCAGAATTCTGCCATGTGAAGCAAGGAGAAAACTTTCAGAAAAGTACCAAATTTCCTGCTTTATTAAATGTTGGATATAGAATAAAATTTGGTTGGTGGGAATCAGTGTGGAATTAGGAAGACCGGGTATCTGGAGTTAGCCAATCTATCTAATTAATTAGGGGTGAATCTCTGATGGTAGTAGCCAGTCTTCCTCCCCATAGGGTTACCAGCTTCCGAACACCTATACTTCCTATCTCTGCCCTACCCTAATTCCACGCTGTGGGCGATTGTGTTGTGTCGTTTGTGGGATCCTCCCTCTCGCCGTGTTTCCCGAAGGGTGAAACTTTGCCATCTCTCTCTCTCTATACGTCTCTCTCCTAGCGTCACCATAGCAACGGCACGAGCGTCGTTTTCTCTCCACCTGGTCTGTGCCCGCCGCTTCTCTTCTTCATCCCCCGCCGTGTACTGCGACCGTGCTTTAATTCTTGTACGGTATCCGTCATTTCCCTTTTTCTGCTTCTCTCACTCTCTCACTCCCTCTCTCTACCTCGTTTCCTGCTTCCACTCCGCCCACTTTCCACCTCTTCCCCTCCCCTGCTATTCTCGTCAATTTGACGTCTTAATTATAACCTGAGGTTTCGATGCCGGGGTCCACAGATTGGCGGTTTCGCCAGCGTGCGTTCGCTGCGATGGCGGAAATTATTGTGCATAACTTTCGCCTTGGGTGGTGTGTGAAAAAGAGGTCCTTTTAAGGGTTGAACCATGGAAAAAATTTTGAAGCTCGTTTCGTGAAGGAAATTGCTTGGTGGAAATCATCGAAAATGGATGAGATACACCTGCAACAATAAACGCAGAATCTATCAAAGCTCCTGAGAAATGCTGCATGAATATATTGAGCATGATGAACACTTTGTTGCTGGAGTTGGAGCGAATGCGTTTTTCTTATTTTTTCTTAACTAATAAAATCCAATTCTGTAAACTTGGTGCCGCGTTAAATTCTTTACTGACTTGAAATTTTTACGGTTTTGGGAATTTAAAATTGTATCTCCCGTAAATTAAAACCTTTTGGGTCGTCAAACGTTTTTACAACTTAATGATTATGCTGATGAACACATTTTTTGTCACAAAGGGCGTGAAAATGTTCTTAGGTAAGTTATTGGAGCTACATTAGAAAATAATTTTTTATCAGGTTAAGTTTTGTTTTAATGCGATGCAGCATTTTTTCAATATTGCTTAAAAACGCTGAAGATTGTTTATTCTGCAGTATCTGATTTACTTGTTTACTTTATCTGTGATTCTAGAAAAAAGTGTTAGAATATGTACATGGAATTCTCACGTGTCCCTGAAGTCTTAAATCAACTTCCTTTTCCATCACCTCAACTCGTAAATGGGAGTATTCTCTCATTTCACCTCAGCTTGTAAAAATTAAGATAACCATTTTTGGGGCCAACAAGAGGAGTTCTCGCCTCATTCTTTGGTCCAGGACTCATATATTCCTCATATGTAGGCCCAGGTCTGTCCTCATATATTCTATTTGTATTTATTTTATTCAATAAGTGTCAAAAGCAGTTTCAAGTTCTCTCATGTCTCCTTCAGGTTCTCTGTATTTGCAATAGGTACAGATGGAAATCAGTTTCCATTGTGTTGATGATATACGTTTAGATTATCTTAACTTCAATCAAAGAACGCACACCATTTATGTATGTACATACACTGTGCTTATGAACAAGAGTCTCCATGACGGATGCTACCATCATTATTAGTCAACAATCCTAGGATTGGTTTGACGCAGCTTTCCACTCTAATCTTCTGTCGGCCAACCTTTTCATTGTGACGTAGTTCTTCTCTTTTACATCCCTCACAACCTGTTCCATGTATCTCATACGAGGCCTGCTTTTTCCAATCTTCCCGTTCACTTTTCCCTCGATGACTGTCTTCATCAGGCCATCGTGTCTCAATATATGGCCGATTAAGTTGTCCCGTCTTCTTTTTAGGGTTGTCAGCAAACTTCTCTTTTCTCCCATTCTTCTTAAGACTTCTACGGATGCTATGTCATTACAAATACCGTATCACCTTCGCGGGAGATGTAATCTGAAAATTCAGTATGGCGTCCACGGAAAACAGACATTCCTATCGCTATCTAGATGATTGCATTTTTTGCATAACATTACTTTCAGTCGAGAAGTTAAAAGCTCTCTTGACAAAATGTGTGGCTCCTTGGATGAACTGGGCTCTTGAAATATTATCATCATTAAGAGTTCCTTCATCTCCTGTATCTTCTTTGTGTTTTTCGCCAAATTCCTCTTCACTTACTGTCATTCTTTTAAGAGTACTTGGTATCGGCATTTCTGCATAGTATCATATAGGTCTCTTAGCAGGTTGTGAAATTGTGTATTATGCAGCGTGATTTGTTTTTTAAGTGATTCCAGCTATTTTTACCGCACAGAAACAAGTCTATCGTGTGATTAGTTGATTCTTTGGCAGTTTTATCATGGGAAAAACCATTTCCATATTTTAATTCAGGGAGGAAGGTTTATATTAGGAGTGGATATTTTACTTCGTGTAAAAACCAAAAAGTTTAATGTTATAGACCAGTGTTATTTTCGGGGTTTTTAGTCACACTTTAGTGCCACGTCAGTAAAGCAAGCCGCATTGAATTGGAAGAGCACTAACAAAAAGAGAGATAAGGGCTTCATCTGTCCATTAAGTACTCATCATTAAATTTTTAGGATTAAATTGAATTGTATTTTTAGTCCAAAGGCGTAGAAATGATTGTATTTAATAATAAATTCCATCATTTTGCCTAGAATGAGTTACCTCGCCATTTTTCAGTTTTCGTAACTAAAAATGAGTTCTGGTAGTATTTCTTTCCGAGACTAGATAACCTTAGTTTCAATTAATTCATGTTATCGACGAAAGACTGGGAAGTAATAAAAAAACTTTTATAGAAATTACTTTTGAGATTTATTATGTCGCTATTAAATGCTTCCAAAGTTTTCTTAGTATTACGCAACGAAGAAAATCCTTACACGTTTTCTTGTGACATTTTCAAATATGATATTAAATTGTTGTTTAATGTTATTAATTACACGCAACTATCCGTCATAGTCCATTTCATCGCTTCTTTCCTAACGATTCCCTACTTCCCACCGCTTTGTTGCCACCCTCTGTGAGTCAACCTCTCTTTCTCAGATAATCCCCCAACTCGAAAACGTATCCTCCTTCCTTTGCCTGAATCCTCTCCCCCCCCCCCCCCAAAAAAAAACGAACCCCTTTTCCCACCCTATAACTACCCTAACATTTTCAATATTCTCCATCTCTATCGTCCCCTTTCATGCCTCCTGCCCACCTAAGCAATCGTAGGTACTTTTTTCAAGCGGAGAAAATCAGGAAAGGGCCACCTCACCGTTTCTCCATCCTTGTCACCAGTGTCACGGCGGGGCTCACACCCCTTGTCCGCCTCCTTGTACACCGTCCCGCCTCCCTACACCAGTTCCGTTCATTATAATTACGCCAGGATCTCTCTCTCCCTTGTGTTTCTTCCCTTTTCACGCTCCCCAACGTGTGCTGCCTCAGTCTCTCTTTTATTTCCCTTCCTTCCGCCACTTGCCGGGTCTTTTTTCGGGGTCAGTCCACGGGAGAGCGACATCACCACGGCGCGAGCGTCGGGAGCGATGTTCCTCTTGTTTTCCGCACTTGTGCGAGATAATAAATAAAACGTGGTTCGGGGAAGAAAGGGGCTCTGCTCGCTAAACCGAGGAGCCCGGGGGAAAAAGGGGAAACTCGGCGGCGGTGGGTTGAGGAGCGTGCCGGATCCTCTCCGCGGGTTTCGCGAGGTCCTTCCTCGTCGCCTCTCCCCCTCAGGATTAGTCCTGCGGCCTCTACGCGTGAGCCGGGGACGGAGGGTTCGGCGTTGGTATGGGCCACGGGTCGCTGCATCTCGAGGAAGGGGAGGAGAGCACACGAATGCTTTCGGGGGGTGCGTGGGGAAGGGAAACATGCTGGCCGAGTCGAAATGTATCGTGGGAGGGGAGAAAAAAGAGATGGTGATGGATGAGGGAAATAAAAGAGGCTGGATTCGGTGAGGAGACTGTGTGGGGACAAAAGGGTTACGAAATGCGAGGTGAGTTAAATAATAATTGAGGTGGTGGTGGCGAGAGAGAAGGAGAGGGAGGCAAGAGTGGTGGTGCACCGGGATTTCGCTGTGCTTTTCTTCCCTTTTTGTCGCATTCTTAATAGGTGTAGGGTTGGCGAGAAATTAATTGAGGCCTCGAAAAAAAACGCGCGCGAAGCGGAGGGGAGGATGTTTTAAAAGGTGGCCGTGGTGTGGGGAGGAAGGGAGGGTAGGCCAGCGGTGAGAGTGGCAAGTGGTGTGGCGCGTCTCTCGGTGCGACACCGACGAGGCCAGCCACGCCACGGTGGTCGAAAACAAAAGGGGTACCAAAGATGGGGGAACCCCCTTCCTCCTCCTCCTCCTCGGTGGTACTCTAGCACTCCCCGCGGAGTCCCCCGCGCGCCATCCCCTTTATCGTCGCATATCTGGTCGTGGTGAATGCGTTTATTATTTTTTTATTCATTTTCATCCAAGGAATCTTCTCTCGACTCTCTCTCTCTCCCTTACCCCTCACCCCGATTCCCCTTTTTCATTATTTTTTTCATCATCGTCGTCATCATCGTCCTCATCCTGCAAGAACCTGCACCATTATTACTCGTTGCATTATTCGACACTCCGGGATTGTACGCACACGTGCAGTTTTTATTTATTTTCCTTCCATCATCCCCCCCCCTCCTATCCTCTCTTCATTCGATTCAGTACCGTTGTGTTCGTGTGAGTGCGGGGAGTCGCCTCTCCCTCTTTTTCCATCCTCTCGTGTATATATTTTTATCTTTCTGTGTGCTATTTGCCTGCGGACGCTGAGGTGCACTTTTCCCTCTGTGCGAGACCAGCGCACCATTTTGTGTCCTCCCTCGACGCCCACTCACCCCTCCGCCTTCAATCTTTAAACTCGTTTTTGTCGTCACGTGTTTCTTCTAACGTCTCTCCATCGCTCTTTACGTTCCCTGGATTTTATTTCTCCAGCGCGTCGGCTGATCTATTTTTTTCCTCCAACAGGCCCACAAGAGGGTTTCCAGGTTTTTGTTTCAGCATCTCCTCTGAATTCCCCGCATCTGGTTGCCACCGCGCAGGTTTTCGCAATGGTTTTATTCCCGCGACGCTTTCTCCCATTTCCCTTGGCTCGCCTTCCTTTACTCGTTGTTCCTTTTTGACCTTTCCGTCTCTACCTTCCTTTATTTCGTCCCTTTACCTCTCTGTACTCTCACTATTCCTTGCACCATCGCCTCATTTGTTGGCGCGTGTCTGCAAGTGTTTCGTTTCATTACATTTTTTTCCGTCCATCCATCTATTCACCTCTTCGCCCCGTTTTCCCGCAACCCGCCACTCTCGCTTTGTTTTTTTAGGAAAGCTCGCATAAGGGGTTCAGCATTTTGTTCACAGTTTAATTTTTTTTGTTTCGTTTTCATTTGGTGCAAGAGGCGGTCTGTTGGCATTATGCATCCACTCTCCTTTTTCTCTCGGAGCAGCACTGGGCCACGAAGGGATGCAGGTTCTGTTGGTGCTTCATTTGCAGCACAGCCTCTCTCAGAGCGCCCTCCGTAAATGTTTTTGTTCGTATGAATTTGGAGAGCCGCATCGGTTATTTCATCCTGGCTGAGTTCAGTTTGGCCTGCCTATGCGGATCGTTTATTTTTTTTTAGTCCCGGCCGTTTTTCGTTTCGGTTCCTCCTTTTTATCTTTCGCCCTTTTAGAAAAAGAGTCGAATGCACGTCCAAGGGCGTTGAAAGGGATGGGAAGTGAAGAGTAGAGGGATCAAGAGAGTCTCGGGGGAAGGGGTTGGAATGATTGTGATTGGGGGGAAGTTCGGGATAGGCCGCGTAGGGCCGTTCGGAGTGATTAAGCAAACAAGCATGCGTTTGTCTCTCAGAGCCGGGCTGACTCACTTCACCTGAACTCGTATGCAGGCGCTGTATTCCGCGACTTCCATCGTCAGCCCCGTCTTTTTGACACTGCTGTGGATATTAAACTAGAGAAATAACTGATATTGATCGTTCTCGTATGTAATGCGACCAAAAATCAATTGCGTACCGACGTATTTATTTACGCCATGTCAGATTCAAACTTTTTTGCATTCAAACTCTTGTCTAACATCGCAAGATTCCACTCGGTTTGTCAGTGAGTGGCGTCAATCGTGATCACTGTGAGTTATAAAGGAGACAGAGTTTTCCCTTCGTCCATCATCGCCATTTTTGACCCAGATGCTTGTTATTCTTTTTTTTTTAGGAGGCCTACTGCACTCTTGATTTGTACTCCCCCTGCGATTCTTCATAATTTGAGAGTAAATCCGCTTGTGGACGCTGTCGTGACGAGCGCCACTGCTGTGTTTGTGTTTTCACTTTACTTCGAGGAACGACATGGGATTCTTTGAGTACCTCGAGGTGAAGTCAAATGGTCCTGGAAGAGAACCAGCGGCCTATGACCTTTTTTTTTACATATTTGCAGACTATCATGCCATTCAGCATTCCTTGGTAGCATTTAGATTCCTGTAAATGATAACGCTTGTATTTAATTAATATTTGGTTGCATAACATTCGAGATCTGATAGATTTCCAGTTCAAAAATAATCATCATGTATTTCACAATACATCACATTAATCACACATTTTCATCTTACCCGCAATCATGAATAAGTTGGCATGTCACAAAAGGTAATAATAAAAAATACCTTATTATCGAAATTTCGTACAGTACAGCTGTCGTGGAAATATATTTTGCGACAATTTTTTTCTTAAAATATATGGTACTGTGGTCTCTGTGGTCTCCCCTTTGTCCATCGCATTATCTAGCCGCGTATGGAGAGGCTTGAGTGAGCGCTAAGAAATCCCCATTAGCTCGACCAAAAGGCGCCCATTGGCTGCACTGGCCTCCCTCTCCGCTTTTGCTCGAAGAGTCTCCCGCGGGGAACGAGATGTTACACCCTTCCGCCTCTCTCTCGTCCCGTATTATACATTTTTTCCGCCGTCCGCGTTTATTCATTTGCGGTCTCGTTACTCTTCCCGCGACGATGTTTCCCCCTCCTCGCCCTCGACGCTCCTCGTGTCCTACCCTGTGAGAGGACGCGCGGGAGACGTGTGAGTGGCCCTCACCGCGTTCCCGGCGCCGCCGCTTCGCCTCTGGAGTGTCGCCGGAGCCACTGGCGTCAATAGCGAGAACACAGGGCGGCCGTCCTTCACTTTTTTGTAGAAAACTGGGAGACAAGGGTGTGTTTCGCGTGTGATCCCGTCCTCCAATTGCGCACGCGTGCAGGGATTTTCCCTTACCGCCACCCTTGTCCCCAGCGTGTTTTTTTTCCGCGTCCGCGATTTCTTATCTTGCTCTGTTTTGTCTCTCTTCTTGTTCCTCTCATCCTCTCTTATGATTTTATCCTCAATGTCGACGGATGTAATTGGGGAGTGAGGACAGAGGGAAGCGCCGGCGGGAAAAGCGAGTGTCGCCCTTGTCCTGTAGCAGTCCCGTGCTCCTCAACAAACAGTGTTACTGGTGTGATGTCCAAAGCCTTGTTTTCTTATGCGTCTATCCATGTTTGGATACCATTTCGTAGGTCAATTGTGCAGGGGTTCCTTAATTTGAAATGTATTCTGAGATGGATCCATGTCACTTGAGGAATATAGTTGGATTATTGACTACCAAGGTCATGTCTGTACTGTCGTGTCATTTTGGATAATACTACCTGTCTTCTGAGCTATATTGGGTTGGAGGATTATTCCTCTCGGTGTAGCGCCATGTTTTTATATATTACCTACTACTAAAAGTTCGCGATTGCGCATGCAAAACAATATGTCCATGAAACAAATAGTATTGATCTCATTTTCTGTGTAACTTTCATTTTCCATTTATAGCATCAATAAATTTTGATGGGATTTCTAAGGAAAGGTATCTACTATGATTTGATTGCTTTTTTATTTCGTACATTATAATTAATATTCATTCTATGGTTGCGTACATGCTGGCAGTCAACATGAAGGTTTTATCTGCTAGTTGCCAAATTAAAACGAAAACTTCGACTGAAGTAGCGTGTACAATAAATCAGGGCATCTTTGTGGTTGGTTCCTATTTTGTCAAAATATGAAAATTCCCTATTCATATGGTGGAGTCACTCAAGGATGTGTTGGTTTCCTACTATCATAGGCTCGGAGAAGATCGGCGACTGTAAATTATAGCTTGTCACGTAGAACTCCTATGTATTTCATTCTTATATTTCTTTCGAACTGACCTTCAATCGCGAGACTAATTTGTTTCTTGAAGAAAGGAGAAACTTTCATACTGTAGTATAGGTCTAGACTTGGATAATATAATAATTCAAAATAAAAATATCTGGAAATTAAAACGCGTAGCGCGCAAAGTGGAAGGAGTTCATGACGTACACGCCCCTTTTCCGCTGTCGTTCAAGATGGCGGTAAGTTCATTTGCGGTGCATTCGTAAGTCTTAATTCGCTCAATTTGGACGTAGCCGAATTACATCCCCGCCGGGTGCCCCCGGCGTCTTTTTCCACCGAGGCGTCCCCACGCCTTTCCCGAATCCGGTCCAATAGGCGAGCCGCTCCGCGCGTTCGATTCGACGTCTCCGGCGCCCCCCGCCCTCCTCTCCCACCCCTTTCCCCCACTCCTCCCGCCCCCGGAGCCCACTGCGCACGCTTAATCGCCCCCGCCCCCAAGCCCGGCCCCGCGTCCTGCCCCATCCTCCCTACAGCCAATCTCCCCGCGCCTTCCCCCGTACCTTAATCCCACCGCATCCTCACCCGTGTCGTTATTCCTGTGGAATCCGCGGTGGAGTTCATCTGCTGAGTTTCGCACGCGTCGCCCTCGGTGTTTGCCGCTGCCTACGTCAATGCACGTCGCTTCGTGTGATTGTTGACGCATAGAGAATTCAACTTGTAGCGTGTTTAGATACGCGTTCGAAAAGTGGCGAACTACTACAGTTCGCTGACCCTTTAAGTTGGTCAAGTTTTCTAATACTATTCAAATCAAGTAAACCATTTTTTTAAATTCTCAATTCTCTATTGTGAAATAACCTATAACGTATTTTATTTCGCAAATTAATGTGTTGTGGCTTGCTTATGGACCCTTAATCTCGGAAAGTAGAATGCTTTGCAAGGGGATCAGGGGGATGAGAATGTGAATTTTAGATGGGGTGAGGAGTGATATGGAGTTTTTTGGGTTAAGAATATTGTGAGTAGTAGAGCAAAAAGATTAAGACCGGTAGTGAAAAATATTATGTAAGAATGCTTCGTTAATGCTGGCACAAATTTAAAGAAATCAAATTGGTGTAGTTTCATAGGTATAAACAGGTAACATTAATAGCAATAGAAGTTAGGCACACAACCAGAAATCAAGAGAGATGAAAGACTTGTTCGGAAATATAGGGGAAATGTGGGAATTGTAGTAAACTGAGGGGTTGAAGAGGGAGATTCCTTGTAGAGACCCCATCCATCCTCGGAAATTGGGCTAGAGTACCGGCGGTCAGCTGCTGAAGTCCTCTATCTTAATCTCTATGGACGTTTTGCACATATTAGTAGGATCAGTGCTGGTTCAATGCACAGAGGCGTGTTAGAATTTTGAAGAAAAAAGTATAGCATTTCCAGAACTGAAGTATCAAACTCAATCTTTTAGGCTTAACTTAGGAAAATTTTCTTTTCAACTTATCTCACTACCGTCACTGTCTGCCACTGTTGCTACCACAGATATAGGTTGCTACACATTTCATCCACCGTCAGGAACTTTCCTGTATCAATGGAAGCCAGTTGTTTGCGTGCCGATATGATTAAGTCTTAGAAGGAAACATGTTTGTAAACCTAATGGCATTTTATGTTGGGACTTTCTATGTCCGTTCATACTAGCCTTAATTGCTTGTAGTCCTGTGACAACAGTAGAAACAATTAGTGGGGGGAATGTCATTCCAATGGGACCGCTCTGGGATTTTCGAGGTGAAAGAATTCTGGCCCGGGAGATCAACGCAATCTTGTCGGGTGTTGGCGTCCGCCTCTTTTCGCTCACCCTTTCTGAGCTCAAGTGACGTGATTATATTAACGGGTGACCTCACCCTCTCATCCGGATCCATGGGGCTAATGGGCCTCGCCGCATCACCTCCCCGGCCCCCACCTTCTCTTTAACCCACCACTCGTTACGCTGCCCACCAACTCCCTCCTTTCTTTGCCTTCTGCGGTGGTTGCGATAATTGCCATGCGCGCCTCGGGGGGTGCTCGGTCATTATGCCGTGCCGCTGTTATTTCTCGTCGCAATTTTTTCGACTCCTCTTCAGCCTCCCTCCCTCTCGCCCCCTCCCCCTGTCATGCACAGCCCATCTTAATTAACGGGGTGGGAACCCTGAAATTAATGTCACGCCCGGCTTGGCATCCCCACTCTGTCGCGAAATCTTTCTCTGATGCATAAATCATGGGCCAATTTGTGTTTCGTGACCTTTTGGAGATGGTTTTGCCGCTCCTTTCGGCGGCCGCAATAAGGTGGTGTCGGATGTTGGCGAGATCGGTCAACAAGGATGTGTTCTGTTGCCTGCGCGATAAGAGTGATGCGGTGGAGTTGATATTTTTCATCTCGCTAGTTGATCACCGAACGATGAATTGCTAGAATTGGTAGGAGAGGGAAGAAATTTGATAGATGAAATTAGGAGAAGGCAGAAGGTGTGGATGGAAAAGGTAATAAAAGGCGATGGTGTTTTGAAAGAAGTGATTGAGGGAAGAACGTTGGGTAAGCGGGGAAGAGGGAGGAGAACTGGTAGCTTGGATAGAATGACGGGAAGCAGGAGGTATAAGGGGCTGAAGAGGGACATCGTGTGAAATTCAGGGGGTGGAAAGAATTAAATTTCCAATTAAACCAACCTTCACCGGTAGAAAACTCAATATTTATAGTATATTTAGTAATAAATAGTAATATTTGATCAACATCAATGCATGTTGTTCGAGGAAAGGATCAATATACCCCCGTAGACTTTTAATATACGACTTAGACGATCTAGCCACATTACTTCTTTCTTAGCGGGTCACCACTCGAACGGCCATTGTCACACTGCATTTAAGGTGTGGCCGTTTTGATTTGCGACGAAGAGAATAGAAATAAGGGCGGGAGAATACGCTTTTGTCTTATGCTTTGACGCTGTTTGCTTCGCTTTTATCCTATCTCTTTATATTCTTGGATCAACACAGTATCAACTATGTATCACATGTGTGTATTGAAATGGTATCCTACCTGTCAAAGTTGCATCAGGGTATAAATCTTTCAAATGCCTAGTTAAAAATTTTACCAAGGTATCTTCGTTTCCCGTATGGGTACTTAGCTAGGCACGCCGCCATTGCTCTTTCGCTCATCTGAAGTGCGTATTTTCGTCACGGTCGTCGTCATGTGCCGTAGAAATTATCAACCATTGATATGATGAAGGATCGTAGGCTTTTCTGGTGGATTTCCGGACCAATTTCAAAACTCTGCGCTCAGTTTTCTCCCCGAGGATGATGAGCGACTTACTCCTCGAAACGTCGGCCATGGAAAGCTTACCCGGTACATAGCCCGAAAAGACTACATCCAACTATTGGTGCGTCGAATTCATCGATACCTTGAAACCATTCTCTTTATTTGCAGCGTCATTAAAGGATCGGACTGTCTAAATTATGGTATTATCGAAGCAATGTAAATTGGACCGAATCCTAGAGTCCACTCGAACTATCTTCAAATCGAATCGATCACTCGAGTTGGGTTGAAAATTCGTCGGAAAAGACGGAATTCGATCAGTCGCTCCATCGAGCTATCTTTGGACCCCTGCTCCCTTATCCGATATCTCAGACCGGAAAAGGGCGCACTGACTCACACGCCATTGGACTGTGCAATTCCGCCACCTCCTCTGTGGCTCCCTTGCCTCTACCCCCTATCCGTCCTTCCTTTCCGCGTTCGCTTCGTTCTTCCTCTCCACTTTTCCGCCTCTACGGGCTCCTTATTTCTTCCCCCTTCCCGAGCCATCCCCCCTCCCTCCTGGAGTCCCTTCTCATGCACGCGTGCCCCCACTTTCCCTCCATCCCCGAGTGCTCTTAAGGAACGCGCTGTTCAAACTTTGTCTTTCGGCCCTCGCCTCTTGTTTGCGGATTTGTGGTCCAGGCAAGAGCTGCCCCTCTTGCTCCCTTTGCAGTCTTGGGATTTACCTTTTTTCTACCAAAAACAACTTGCCGTTCCCCTCTTATTCCATGGATAATGTCAATTTTGGTGTGTACGCAAAAAAGCAACAGAATGTAGAATGATGTTCTCGTCCGGACGCTTTTACATCTTTGTAATATTGGACTGTTTCTCCTAGATTGGGGTTCACAATTGAGATCTCTTCAGTTTCTGTAGATAGTGTATTGGACTTTATGCCTCATATATCTCTATACATTGTATTATAGATACTGACATGTATGTCCAATCAATGGCAAATATTATGAAAAGGGTCTTGAGGAGTTCTAGTTGCATGGTGAGAATCGAATATTCATGTATTTTACCGCGGTAAAGAATAAATTTCACCATTAGTAAAATATGAAGGCAAGAATGTAGACCCTCCAATGAATAATTCACGTTTTAAATGGCCGTGATGAACTAGTAATATAATTAGTTGTGAACTCCATTTGCAGTGTACAATCCTACTTTAAAACATGCTATTCGTTTATTAAGAAATAATAAGTATCTTCATAGTTAGGAGCTCATGCGCAAATGAAGAGTTTAGAACCTTTGCATCTAGTAAATTCTCAGAGAGAAGCGGATATGGAGGAAATATTACTCATAGTAAGCTATGAATTTCAACATAAATTGAACATTGATGGGTGTTGCTGTTGTTTTCACCTACAGTGTTTATGTCGTGCAGCAGTCTCTCGTTGGTGCTTGATATTATAGCGCTACGCCGGTGATAGTAGCTTCTATTCTCATGGAAAACGCAATCCGTTTTTTATTTACGAAACATTGGTTTTTGCTAACAAATTTCCTTCAGTGTGTTGGTGGTTTGTCAGTTGTTTTGTCTGTCAGTCTGTTATTTCTTCAGTGTCTTATCGTCACCTCTTATCTTCACTATTATTCCCGCCACTGCTGGTACAATTTTATAGGTAGCTACCCACCGTCCCCCTTCTTCAAGCCCCCCGAAAAAATCTCTCCATGACTGTTGCCTTCACCCTCTACGGCCAAGGAAAATCCACATCCTTGTTTAAAGAATAGCGACGGACTGTGCCCTTTCCCCTTCCCCCTTCTCGATGTTTCTTCTCCCCTCTCTTTACTCCGGCAACTTAGGACAATGATGCTCATGTTGTCCGGAAATCGCCTCTCGAAGTGTACCGTTTACCTCCCTTTTCCCCCGTTTCCCATAAATCCCTTTGATTCGTGTTTGCAGTCCTCTTCCGTCATCCCTAGTAACACTTTTCCGCTCGTCTTCCGACGGATGTCTTCATCTGTTGTCCCTCTCGTTTCCCCATCCCCGCCCTGCCGTCTCATCCCGATTGGTCGTCCTCTGACCACTGACCCCTGAAATCTTCGCCGCACCCTGGCGTCCCCTTGTGGGCAATCACGCCATTATCTTCGGCTGAGGGGGAGAACGATTCGTCCCAGCCAACGCCTGGAGCTTACTCGAAATGCAGCCCTGGGCGATCCAATTTCTGTTTCTCTCATGGATTCGTCTGTGATGGAGTCTGTTATGATACAGTTTTTATGTGAATAATTTTACTTGATGTCGGAGCGTATTCTTCGGTAACATATTCTTTTATTTCTTTATTTCATTTATTTATCCCCTTTGTGAGAATCGTCGGTTAGATTGGGCAATAAACAAGTGGCGGCGTCAGTTCCCGATTAGCAATAGAGCTTTCAGCGCGGGATAGCTATCGGTAGATGTTTGCTTGGAACTCAGTGCGTTATAAAGGGGCTATAATTTATGTGGTCAACGGTGAAATACCTCCAGATATGTCAAGAATGATTGTTTTTTCTAAAAAGATTGGAGTGGCGTGGATAATTTCGTGTAATTTTTTCGTAAACTCTGTTTCATTAATACAATCAATTATCATATTTGGTGGTTAAATTTATTATTTTCGTTGATCTTGGCATGATTGAGTTAATTTTTAAATAACAATGTACTATGTTACTGTCATGCGGTCTGTCTGTGATTGGATATCTTTCGTAAAAAAAAAAGGACTTAATTGAGTCCTAGATTTTAATCCCTCGTGATCGGTGCTCGAGAAGGAACTCACAGACGTTCGCCTTCCAGGTCTAAATTTGGGGAGCCCATGCCTTTTTTTTCCCGGCTGACACCCCCGAACGCCCAGCCGCCCTCACATGTTTGTCTCGGTCGGATCGCCGCCTCCCCTTTGATCCGTCCTCACCCTCCGCCCACCGAAGTCTTTCCATCTCCGCGCACTCCTTGGGTAGCTCCCAGGCTCACCGCTCCAGTCCGAGCCGCTGGGAAGGAAAGAGGGAACGGGTGAAGAGGTGAGGGGCGGGAACGATTAAACTGACCGTGTGGGAGGGTGTCTGTGTGTTTGTGCACCCCCCAAACTGGGATATGTGATTCCTCATCCCCCCGCAGTCCTGGATGCGTAGGGAATTTCTCGTCTGATGCTTCCCCCGGGAATACCACGCCCAATCCTCCGCTTCATTGCACAAGGCTCGTTCTCTCAACTCCGCCATTTCTTCACTGATCGCTGGCGAGAAGAAAAGGGAGACAAAGGTTTCTCGCTGGCAACAACGAGAGCGGTTGCGCTGCTGATCTTCCCGGAATAAATCCCTGACCTGAAATATATTCTGTGCGCTCTGACTTAATGCTGAATCACATGCCGATGCAATTGCTCGTAGAATGAAATATTTAGATCGTTAGCAATAGAACTAATTGTTAGTATATTTTCACTGTAAACTAGAGAAACCAAGAGTTAGCAGAGTTAACGATATTTATACGAAAATTCTCAATATTTGAATTATGAAATTATTAAAATCTGGAAATAACGTGAACTTAGAAACTTTGTTGATTGCATGTTTTTTCTTCATGGCAAAGTTTCTACTATCGGATTCCCAATATCTTCGTATGCTCTGATTCAGATTTAACATCTTTTGGGCACGCATATTAGCTGATGTCCCCGGTGCAAAAAAAGTTGTGGCATAGCTCCCTTTTGTATTTGAATACAAAATTCTTACGATAATCAGAGTGAATATAGGGCAAGAAACTGTAAATTTCCGTTAATATGTACAAGTACATATACAGCTGTAGACGGATGTGGGTATTAGGATTCTAATCGAGTATCAGGCGTTAAATTTTCTTGTTATTTTGCTTGCTGAAGTGTAACTTCCTCCGTACGTATTCAGATAAAGGCTTCCTCTTCCCGTAAAAATATATTTTTCATGTAAGTTTTCTTTTAAGTGAGTACTACGTCAACATGAGGTTGTTTGATGGTGTAAACATAGGCTTAATATTAATTGTTAGTAGTTTACTTCATGGATAGGTTTCCCTTGCAAACTTTAGTGCTGACGAAAGTGTGCTTTATCGTCAGAAATTGTTGCCATGTAAGATTTAGTGTTTGGTTTACTGAAATAACCATCACCTCTTAATATAGATTGTTAGTGTCCGAGAGAACCATTTCCTTCGACTGGAATACCGATTTTTTTAATTCGCCTTGCCCTTCTCCATCTCAGGCGTGCGGTCACACAAACGATGCAGGGAAGGATATGTACACCTCACCAGTCCCATCTATACCCTTACCCTCACTTTTTCATCCTTTTCTCCCTCTCAAATTTTTCTCTGAACGCCAATGTTCTTGCCTCTGCTAATCCTTAACGTGATGCTCTCGTCCGTTCTCTGATCTCCAGCAGTTTCCCCCTCTCTTGCATATTTCCAAGTCTTTATTCTTTCAATCCTTCCCATCTTGCTGCAACCGAGGCGGAAATCATGAAAGATTCCTTGCTGACCGTTTTCCCTGCCTTTGTGAGGGCCGTTCGTATGCGCTACCGTACCTCCGCCACGCCTACCTACCGCTTCTGCTGTCATTTCCCTGGAAGAAATATACATATATGCGTATATACACGATCGTAAATATGGGTGTTGTAAGTAGAAAAATGTTATCCATTGCCGGTGGATATATAGGCGTTCCCTCTTCCCCGCGACTGCCCTCTCCGCTTCTGCGGTTCTGACCGTTCGAGTTCCTACCGAGCTCATTATGGTTGAATGCTCACCTCTTTTTATTTCCCCAACTTTGCTCGCATGCTGTGATGTATGTACCTCGTGTATCCCCTCCTTCGTCCCTTCCACCTCTTGACTCTCTGCTGTCTTTCTACTTCTCCCCTCGCTCGTCCTTCTTCCTCGTACTTCACCGATCCGAATTCCTTCTCTCTCTCGCTCTTTCTCTCTCCTCGCTCGCCAAGCTTCTGCCCGACCAGGAATTTTCATTCAATTCTAACGTGATCCTCGACCACTAGATACTTCCATTAAATTGAGGAATTCTTGACGTTGATGGTATCCTGGATATCTGTCCTTTTATCTTCAGCCGTGGTCTTCTCTCAAACTCATTTAACCCTTCCCCAAGTGATTCTTCTCCATATTCTACTGTAAAACATTATTCTTGTTCCTAAAAACAGTTTCAAAATGTTTGCGGAGAGGTCGGTGTTAACACAGGAGTTGTAGAAACAACAGCGTTCCTTCATCACCCTGTTCGTAGGCGAAATATAATACTCCCAGGTAACGTGGGCCTCATGTACGTACGCAGGTTTTCTTTTGAAAGTTTAATCCTCTAAAGTGGTTGGTAAATACTTACATTACTTTTACGTAAGTGAAATCGCTTTTAAATATCTTTCTTGCTATTTACACCAAAAACCTTATCTTTGAAGTCATGCGAGGTTGAATTCGAGAGTTAGCCTGTGTCCTAATAAGTTTAAACGGATAAGAATGAATAGGGTGTATATGCTGTGCAGAACTTCTTTTATATAATCTCTGTTTTCGGGTAAGACAAATTTTCCTGGAATATCGTTACCCACAGTGGACTTAGAAAGCATGGGAAGATCTTACAAAGTACCCTACAGCATTTGCCACTGCTGACGCAATTTTAAGTCAAATCGCGTAAACAAAAATTATGTTATTCAACCTGGTATATTTTTTTAGTCGTGGCTCAACCATTAATATTGTAATACTCAGGCATGGCACTACTCATTATTTAGTAGTTGTCTACCGTCCGGAATTGTTAGTTAACAACTACTTCCTCACGCTATAACTGCCGTTGCAGCCCCTTTTCCGATCTCCACCCACCCCTTCCCTACTGCGCTTCCATCATTCCTCCAGGCTGAACGCCCAACCCTCCCACCCAATTCCAGTTTCCTCCAGCGCGGGTCATTTGATGGCTTGGAATCCGTCCGCCGAGTTGGTTCCCCCTAGCCCCTCTTATTGGGGTCGCTCCGCGAAGGGGAAGTCACTGGGGTGCGAGGTGTATGTGCTTGGTGTGTGTAGGTGTGGTGGGCGGGAAAGGATAGGAAATGGTGCTCCAGGGGGAAAGGAGGTGAAAGGGGTGCTGTTGTGGAGCAGTCGGCTATTGTGTACGCCAGGGGGGTGGGCCAAGAAACGAGGCTCTGGGAGTCGATAGAGGGGAGGTGGAGGAGGGTTGTATGGGGTCCTTCCCTTTTCTGGTGGATAATGGCAGGGTCATATTCTGATGGGGATGCTTTCGTCTGAGACGGAACCATTGTGTGGATCCCGAGATTTCTTCCAGCCCAAGGAAGGTTCTATAGATTTCCAATACGGATTATGGAATCTTGGATGCTGGCAGTCTCTTAAATAAGGCTTAAACAGCGATATTTCCAATACTTGCGCTATATTTCTCCATGGATGTGCTTGTCGGTGCCCTGAAAAAAGTTGTTTGCTTTGATAGACGAAGGCGGATTTTTGGATCATCATTGTGGGTGAGGTTTTTGACTAAAATTGTCATCGAATGTTATTACGAAGAGTGAGATTTGTTTGGTCGGAGGCCGAGCAGTGGCTTATTTAGGAAACCAAGAAAGCTATAAAGTGCGCAATGTAAAATTCTCAAAATGATTATTTTAAGCTGGATTTTTGTTTGATTGTTTGATGTTCTCCTTTTCACTGTCCTCGGAAGGGATGCTTTGATATCGGTGAATAATAGAGCCCTAACAGTATTTTCGCCTCTATATTTATGAAAATCGAATTGATGCGTTATATCTTAGATGACCTGTAGGGGATTGCACTTGAGAATCATCTCTAAGAGTATTGTTTTTTTTATAATGACGTCTGAGTAAATATTTTGTCGTTTCACTAAGCCTAGCGAATAAATTACAACGGTGTTTACTGTAACTCAACTGTGGTTGACTTTCAGTGATGAGGAAAATGTTGTTCAATATTATTTTAATATACCTGTAGTGGAATGGTCTAGCTTTGGTCATGTGAACAGCGTCTCAAGAAAAGGAGTTGAATTGTTATCTAGCGGGTTAGGTTATTGTGTTTTAGGTGATACACACACTTTTGCTCGCGATTGACTTTCCTAATAACTAAGAAATAGCTATTGAAAACTGTTTTTCTATTAATTACTTAGAATTTTTTATAAAAATGGGGCAATGAATCTTGAGTAACTCCTAGAAGAGCGACAATCGTCGGAGAACAGTTTAGGAAATGGTGTGAGGGAAGGCGTTTCAGCCAGCGTGAATTTTCTTTCATATGGATAATCCGCCTCAACGAAATACTTACCAATACTTGGAATTTTTGTGCAAAATGTCCCGCCCTAGTTTTTATTACTGTTGAAAAAAGATAAGGAGTTGTACGTGGGTTTTCCATTTGCTTTTTTCCTGCATATTGGATTGAGAGTGCTGGAATAAACAAATATCCAAAGGCTAGACACTTCTCTAACTTTCATTATCGATAATCGTGTAGTCACTATAACTACCGAAGGTAGTTACTTAGTTTGGCACTTCTATCTCTTCTTTTTTATTTCCCCTACCTTTCCCCGAGGAAGCTGCTCGTCAGTTCGTCCGCGGAATAAGTAAAAGATTTCCGTTCATGATTTCCTTGATCCATATCCCAGCGCCTCTCTGCATGTTCCCCACCCTCGCCGGCAGTCCGGCTTACCCGACGCCTAGCAAGGCTTTCTCCGAGAGGCTGAATTCGAATGAGTTCTTCGGGAGAATGTTCAATATCTCGATGGGACCCTCGATGCGTACCGCTGACGGCAAGGTGTTAAGGGATGGGTCGATGTGACGGCGGGTGTGAGTGTGGGATTTCGAGGTGGATTGTTAAAGGTTTTGTCAAAGAGTGGTCGTGTGTGGGTGGAGGCAGAAGGGTGCCGTCGCGGTTTTGTGTGACGTGAAGGCGGCCTGAAGGTGAAATGGAATTTTTACAGTATCGTTCCCGAAAGGAAACGGCGTCCCGGTCGTATTTGTGTATCCGAGGTGATCATGAAAAAAAAATGTTTCTCTTTTTCCACCCCACATCCGTCGTTGACAATGGAACATAAATAATATTGCATCTTAGGGTGTAGTATGCCATGGCTGTTATCACGTATCTCTCGCGTCGTCGGATGGGGAAGGAATGGACGAAATGTCGGTTTTTACGGAAATTGCTTTTTCGATGGAGTGGTTACATTCGTATAGTTGAAGGCAATTCGCGCTAAAGTCTGCAGACGCTGCACTGGAAAGGGATGAAATGGGAAGAATGAGATAGGAATACGGTGTGACTCCCCTGATGGAAAGTAGTCGTTTCTTTGCCGTTACTGTGGCCTTTCTCGGTTTTCATGCATGGATTTCAAATAATATGCGTTCCTTACTTAATAATTGCTCAGCACTTCTTTCTTCAGTTATCCGAGTGAGTTGCTAGTAATTGTGCCTGTGCGGTGGCTCCGTTAATAGCTGTATTGTAAATTTGTTTTGACTGATTTTCGCTGTTGAACCTGAATGGCGCTTCTTTTTTCCACCCAAACGAAAGCTTTTATTGCTGTTAGATACGGTTTCTTTCACAGGATTTAAATGACGGGTATGTATCTCCTTCTCAAATGAGTGTGCATTTGAAGATTACTTTGTTTGATTTCGTATTTATTTTTAAGTACCTCAATAGACAGACTCAGTTTTAGCGAATCTGAACCGATCTCTAAGCTGTTTAAAACTTCATGCGGCGTTAGGTTTTTACGGAACCCTCCTGGTCGATTTATTTTTATCGAAAATCTCGCAATAAAATAGCATTAGTTTTCTCAGCGCCCTCATGATGACTGTAAAAATTCTTGCAGAGCCCAAGGAAGATGTAAAGAAATATTAAAGCAATATTACTGCATTTCCGGAACCTATAATTCGCACCACCGATCCTAGAGTGAAGGGGGTGAAGATAGTGAGTAAACAGTCTAATATGATGTTGGTTATGAGAATATCTATCATAAGTCGGGCTCAAGAAGGAAATTATGAAGAGAGGAAAAGAAATGTTTAGAAAGCATTGAAAAATATTAAAATAGTGTATAGTTCGAATTCAATATTTCGTGAGAGTGGGTAAGTAGGAGAGATAATAGTATTTTAGAGTGAACAAATACATTTGAACCGAGGAGTGAAATTATTTAAACACTTATAGCCACAGTAAGGCCTTTAGCATGGTAAGCAAATTGGAATGGAATAGTATATTGTTGGCTACAGCTACATAATATATAGCTATTGTAGTGAGCCTTTTCACTCACCGGCTTAGTATTCCAAAGCTTGTACGAGCATGTATTTAGCTTTGAACCGATAAAATATTTTGTAATATGAAGGTGATTTAATATTTGATCAGAGGTCTCTAGATCAATTGCTAGCAGCTCCTATTAGTTATTTTCATTTTATTCATTCATTTTTCTAGATAATGACATGCGTGGTGTTAACATTTGCTTGGATTAGTCGTCAAGGTGAGCCGTTCTATTGTATTCCAGAACCGAGTCGAAATCTGTCTTCTTGGGAGGGCCACTGATCGGGTCCAAATCTCGCATGCCATTCATTGCATCTGCCCACGATCATCTCCTTCTGTGTACCCATCGGTTCCCTCTTGCACTCTCACAGTGGTTCACTTTGTGCTTTTTTTGAAGATTTTGATCGTTTTCCTCGGTACGCTTGGTTCCTTTGTCTTGTGTAAATTCCCTTCTTCCCCCACTCCCTTTCCTTCCCTCTTTACCCCTCGCCGTCCATTCCATCCCCGCGCAATTCTCTCGCTCAAATGGCCTCGGATAGCAATAAACGCCTGGGCATTCCTTTTCGCTGTGGTCCGGAAAATTCGGACCCCTTGCCTTCCCGTCCGACGCGCCCGCGTTGAATGCCTATCCCTCGTCACTTTTCGCCTGACCAGATCGAGCGCGGTGTCGTTTCCCCCGCGGAATTGCCTTTTAGGTCTGCGCCGGCCCTTTTCCCCTAGGATATTTCGAATCCACCGCGAAATGGATACGTGGGAGTGGAAACGAGCAGAAAGCTTATCTCGACGTCGCGTATATCCCCATCTCTTCCACATCCCCGCTCTACCGTACCTTTCGGCAACTTGCGCATCCTCTTCGGTTCGAGTTTTCCATGGAGGCGCGGCTGCGAAGGGAAGAGTTGAATTGGAGCGGTGCGTGCTCACGGTACGAAATAAATGGTTGCGAGTTTGCTGGAATTGTGAACAGTGCCCGCTCATCTCCCTCATGGTGTCTCGCTCAATTCGATTTCCGGTTGATTTCGGTCGATATTACGTGTAATATGATCATAATCATGTAGGAAAGGATGTATTTTTTCTCAGAAATAGTAAATACTTTGCTTACATCCTAGTCTTCAATGTTGATGCATCGTTATCAGGTTATCTGTATTGAAACCAAGGTCCAAAGTAGATTTATTTTTGTGGAAAGTTGCAACTTTTACTTAATGATTATGGAAAAAGTTTTCAATTACGATTTTAGCCATGCGAGGTTTCATGTTTTCTAATGTCGCACCACTCCATTCGTGGTTGAGCCCGGAAATATTTCAAATAGCTTCTATTTCAAAGTGTTTTGACCCTGACTGAGGAAAAGGCCACACTCCCACTTAGATGCAAGCTAATCCTAGGAGGGTAGCTAGTTATACCTTCCTCGAAAAAGTATTGGTTTAGAATTTACGTCCTGCTGTAGCCACATGGCTATTCTTGTGAGCTATCATTTTTGAGTTCTTATGTCCTTACGTTTCACGTTGATAAACCGATAATATTTTCACCAGTTCAGTGTGAATAGCGTCTGTAATATAATTCTCTCTCCTTTTGCAAAGGTACAACTAATAAGAAAAAACACCAGAAACTCGTAATTGGGTATTCTTTTGAAATGACCCCTAACCTATATTTTAAAAGAACGTTTGATTCCCTGTCGCATTCCATGACCGCTTGGAACCTTAATTCAGTCTAAATTTATTGTTTACATTTTTAGCAAATGGCTTACCATGCTCTTCCAGTGAAAAACATTCATCTAATCACGGATTGAAATTTATACTAAGAAGATATAAAACTGTTAGTTTATGGTTATTGCGTTCAAAATAATTAAATTAATTCCGTTCACACCACACTGAGAATACCTGTCTTAAAAGTAGAAGCTCTTTGATGTTAGTGCTCTAGGAATGTGTCGCTCGGGTTGTAAGAGCCAACCATGATCATAATTATGTTTTATATAGAAGCTAATTTTAATATTATTAATGTACTGATATGAACAGTGAATAGAAATGTGAATAAAATACAGGGTATGATTGATTTAGAGAATTGTGCTTTATGTTTGAGTTATGTAACTTGGTCCTCAACGTGACTGGTAAGTACAGCAGACAAAAGGCATTTAACATATGACTTTGTGGTAGGATCAAGTAATGTATTGAAATGATAGGTAAAATGGAGTAAGTAATAAAAATACTGGTGGTAAGTGGAACAAGAGTAAATATAGGGTGCTGGTTATAAGAGTTAATGGAATGTTGAATATTCTTATTGATGTCGATTATAGAATGTAGGAAGAGGTAAAATTAGCGTGGAATGGAGATAGGAATTATGTGTCTATGAGAGAAAATCTTGTGAAAGAATGTGAAAATAGTTTTCTTTACGATCACAGATTGGAAATAATTCTATTTTATTAATTTTTGACAGTAAAAACTCTGTGGATGGAGAGTGGTAGTGGTAGATTCTGGTCATTGTAGCCGCGTCAATTTTTCGTTATCACCTTTGCCATATTTGGGTGAAGAGCAGATGCTGGAAATTAGATATAGCACCCCTCCCGCCCACGGCTGGTATTTGGCGTGCGGGATCGTTGCCCGTATTTAGACCCGCGACCTCTGCTGAGCCTATCCGTTCTCCCTAC
Organism: Platycnemis pennipes; assembly: GCA_933228895.1. Lineage (NCBI taxonomy): Eukaryota > Metazoa > Arthropoda > Insecta > Odonata > Platycnemididae > Platycnemis > Platycnemis pennipes. Next base: position 61,905,533 of record OW121854.1, read on the forward strand.
CCACTTAGGCCGTCTCTCACCCACAGAAACCTCCTCTAACCTCCCCCGGTCTCGGTAGGTCTTCGCACTTAAATACGCGCCCCCGTCCCTCATCTCGTCCTCCCTCGCTCTCGTCTTCCATCGTGGAAAATGGTAGGCGTGGGAGAGAGGGATAAGGGCTTAATTTTTTTGATGGACGCCGAGGGTCAGGAGGGGGTCGATTCGTGGGAAAGCGGCGAGTGTCGCCAGGGGTTCGGAGGGACCCGTGTGTCTTTTTGGCTTCCTCCGCCCACGTCCCAGCTTTTGCTTCTCCCTCCCCGCTCGCACTGACCCTCAATTCTTTACCCTGGGATTTGAAGGATGTCCTTTCTCTCCCCCACTGCTCCGACCTACGCCCCTCTCACTGGGACCACTACCGAGGGATAAGATTACATTGACGAGGCCATACGTGAGGTCACCTGCCTTGAAACGATCCGCTACCTTATTGCCCCCCATGCCATCCAATCGAAAGGTCGCTGCCATTGGCCACTTATGAGAGCCACGACGTCACCACTCGTTTTCCTACCCGCTTTCTACACTATATGCTCTTCAAAATGGAAATCTCTGAAGATCTATCATCTTCATTCTGAGTCTAGTTTTAAACCATTTTCATGTCGGGTCTGTGATCCGAAACCGGGAGTTTACTTGTATTCATTATTTCGGCGGAACAATATATCTTCCTCCATATCAGATTCAGGTAAGAATTTGCGGGGTTGGTGATGCGTATTGGCTTCTCAACTTAAAACCCATTTTCAAATCCTGGCAGGTATTTCATTAGAATCCCTAGTTGAGTGCCGTGTGGAAATCCCTTCCAGTTCAGCATTCTATCTGCTGTGGTCTACTTGACGCTTTTCGCATGGCGTAGGCTAATGCTGTCGCCGGGTTTCTCTTCACCCTTCTTCCCTTCCTTACACTTCCGACCCTTAAACATCTTCTGATCATAGGATTCTTCGAGTGCAGGGCAGAATTTAACGCCCCTGATGAACTTGCGACCAAACGTGTGATGAAATTACCTTAGAAATTAAGTTAAACCAAAAATATTTCTAGCCGAGATTTCAAATGCGAAAGAAGGAGAATGATAATTAGACATTTATTGGTCAAACCCGACTTAAGAGGCATACATGAAGTCTAGTTAATGAAGTGAATACTGTAGCTTTCAGGCGATTTAAAAAAGTTCATCAATAGCCGTAGTTCATAAAGAAACGGAATAGGTCAAAAAATTATCTATTATTATCAGCTAGTGAGGAAATAATCGCCAAAAGTATTCATTAATTCCTGAGCTAACGAGAAAATCTAAATACTCGGAAACTAAATATAGTGAATTTAATACTTTTATTTGCAAGATATGCTTAAGTATTGCTATTTATGCATGGAATGTTGGTAAGTAAAACTGTAAAAATGCCATTTTCAATTAATAGCATTCCACAACAAAATTTAAATGTAATAAGCTAGAACTCTTGTTGCTTCGGCATGGTTATTGAGGAAAAAGTAACGTGTATGAGTATTGTTCAACAATTTACTGCTCTCTGTATTCATCATCTCCAATAATGTGCTTAATATTCCCTCAATCAGCCCTTTATACATTCACAATAAATCGATAGTTGTTGCACAGTAGTGAAAGGTGTACCATGCAGCTAAGTTACAATTTTTAGTTTTCTTCCTTGTTTGGCTTTATCTAATTTAAGCCTTGATGCAACTGAGGAGATGAGAACAAACGAGTAAGAATATACGAGGAAGGAGTGAATGGCTTCATAATTTGTGAAGCGCAGTTGTGGGCGTTGCACTTGCTAAACTTTAGAAATATGAAAACTGATATATAATGCAGATTTTTATCGGTAAAATAAAAATTCGAGGGCTACCCTGAAGGCTCATTCTCAGAGGCTGAAGTTATACGGAAGAGAATTTTCAAGAATGTCCGTTGATGTTAATTAAATGGAATTCATGATTCCTAATTATCCCATACATTGTGCTTTACAATTATTTTTCTTCGTAGTTCTGTCACAATAGCTCAAAACGAACATTATTTAGCATTACATTGGATAACAAGGACTAAAGGGTACAATTTTCAGCGTAAGGTTGTATTTTAATCTTTGTCGCAGTATACAGCTAGCAAGCAGTTGTATTTCAGGATTATTCATTTTTTTACTCCTTCCCTGTGGGATTTTTTTCTTTTTAATTTGTGGCTAAAAACAATCTGTTTATATTCCGAGTGTAGTATCATTTCTTCTCAGGGCTCCACTTAAATACCCCTAAAATATACGCCTTAAGCGATTACACCTCTCAAAGAGTCGTGCTCATTATGAAAAAAAGCTAGAAGTTTTATTAGTCTCGGTTGTTACTTTGATGTCCGTTTTTTTGCCTTCTCAGAAGCTTCCCTCTCTCGAAGGTGAGGGAATAATGAAAGGCAACAACATTTGCCCATACATACCTGCGTAATATTTTACGTTCGTTGACCTTTGCTGTTTTTATTTTCGTCGGCACACTTTCTCCTTCCTCGCTTCTCCTTCAGTGTTTTCCTTAAGACTAGTGTTCCTCCATTGTTATGCCAACCTCACATTTTCATTACTAGTGTGGAGGAGCTCCTGAAGAGCTTCAAACCCCTTTCATCTCTCCACTTGAATCAAAAGTTGAGGTAGGGAAGGGGAAAACGCTATATCTCTTTTCTTCCTTATAGACGGAGAGGTTTATTATCACCCACCTCCTCGTTGGTATTTTAACCTTTTTCATTAGTCATATACTTAATGTTTTTATAACTCTTTCCGTCTCTCTCTAACATATTCATTTTCCACCGCCATCATGAACGCGCATGAAACACGAATTCTTTGCGTTTTCGTGACCAAAAGAGTTTACCTCTAAATACTGTTGCTGCGTTCTTTTAGCAGCAGAAAATTACTGTGGCTGATTTATGCGCATTTGAATCTAATGCCGTCACAATGAAACATTAAACTTGCGCATTCATGTCCTTTAATTGAAGGAAGCGTGATTGTTAATTGTGTTACTAATGTTTTTATATGTTTTCGAATACTTAAGAAAATACTTGCCATGATTCCATTGTATTTAGCAAATATTTCTCTTAATAAGGTATTTGCTATGTTGGGGATAATTGATTAGATGGGATAAGAAAGGTGGTCTGATGGTTACGCGAATTAAGAAAGAAAAAAAAGGAGTCAAAAAGAAGGAAAGAAGTAATTTCTTCGAAGACTATCCTATCCTGTATATTATTCAATGACTAAGCTTTTTTGCTAATTTTCTGTAATGAATGTTATTTCTAATTAATAATTAATATTTTTCTTTTATAGTTTTAACTACTATTTTAACATTTGCTTTTTCTTTCATTGCAGGTGAGTTTCATGCCCCTGATGAAATTTCCGCTCGAAAGCCAGAATTTTTCAGTAAGTTAATCAGCATTTTCTTGTTTGCTGTGATCTAATATCTTTCATTACATATGCGAAAAAGCGAATACATTTTTCTCGTAAATAACATTATGACAGTTGTGTAATTTTTTAATTAATACCGAAGTCAAGAGTCATTATTTTGCAGTCCAAGTGGTGTGGTCTTGCGTTTTAGGCTCGTTTAACTTCTATTTTTATTCACGGAATCTTGGTCTTCGCAAATCGATATGATAAACGCCAAAGAGGGATAAGTGCATTTTTTTATCTCAGGGCTCTTCTTGGTTTAAGTTTGTTGAACACTGCGACAGGACTAGCTGGTTTTTGGAGTTGGGGTTCGCGGAAGGCCCTTTCAGGGTGGTTTCAACCACCCTCTCTGCTATTAGCGCCCCGGCAAGGCTGCATGTTGTCCTAGCCCCCTGCTGATGTAATCCCCCTTCGGGTCTTCTCAGCTCTCCTCATGCCCGTAAGCCCTACGAGTTCCTGCTTCCATGGGCCGGAGATAAACCCATCTCAACCCTTCCCCCTAGGACGGAACTCCTATCGGCCATTTCTCACCCATACAGCTTCTCCACCTTCTACTCTCTCCGTTGCCGTCGTCTTCCAAAAACGCCAGTACTCGCCAGGATCGTGGATATGTTACTGATAGCGCATCTGAAAGTTTCATCACAGCTATTACACCACTCAGTTGGAAATTTTTGATTATGGTATTCATTTTTATTTGACATTCTTCAATCGGCACATTTCCCAAAATTGCCGGTCATGCTAGTAATGTTGGTAACGCACGGGCCTAACAGTGGAAAGATAGCGGATTTCAATCATGCTTCATGCGTGGATATTATATTAGCCGATTTACGATTTTAAGCCAAATGGTTTAAATAGTGCCATAGTGCGATAAAATTTCGGGATGAGTTCTGTAAAGTGTGTTCGGCAGCTAGAACTGAATGGACTACGGACTATCTAGTCAATACGTGTTAAAATATTATAACTCTAAAAAGAAGTCGAATCATGAATAAGTGATAGGCCTCATGTTGTGAGAGTTCTGGATCTTAATCTTGATTTAATAGCAGCTTTTTAAATTTTTGTGTACAATTTATCTCAGTCGACTTGGTTTCGGAATCAAGTGTCACTACTTATGACAAGATCAATGCTAGAAAACTTCTCATATTTACTGACTGCAAATCTGAGGAAAAGGAGGAAGAAAGGTCTAGCAAGGGAGAATTTGGGAGTGGGGATTTAGAGAAGGGAGAAATATAAAAGAAAGAATGTTGTTCCTGTGAACGCCAAGTTGCCTAGTCTGACGAGATTAGGAATAAATGGGGAATAAGGAGTTTTTTTAGGGAAGTAACAGGTGAAGAGGTATTTGAATCTTAGATAGTGGGGTACGGGATGGGAGCACATTACAGAATGAGTTTTTTGGGCCAGAATTCAGTGAAAGAAAATTTAATTCTCATTTAGAATTTCCTTCTCTCCCAGTCATTCCTATAGAATTTAGATTTGAGAGTTAGCCACCCTCACGTTTTTGCGCTAAATTTTATCAGTGAGCCCGTTGAGAAAAGGACATACGTCCTTATTTTTTTCAATTTGCGTGCATTTCTTTACTATTATTTTCAGTTCCCATTTATGTTCTCGTTTTATATATTGCCCCATTCTTTTTGCAGCAATAACTTTAAGAGTTACCCCACTTCTCTCGCTTGCCCATGTGTAGTAAATTTATCGTATTGGAGTGCGCAAGCACATTCACGCGTGTATCTGAGCTCATATTCGTGATAAGTGTCCGCCCGTGTGCCATCCCTCAAAATTCTCAAATGCCACCGCCTTTTCGAGTATCCGAAAATTTCTCTGGGCTCCGCCTTCCTTCCTCGCCGCATATGCGCCTCCCAACTTCAACCCCCCGCGTACGGTCCCGCCCCCGCACCCCTTTTTGCCCCCTCGCCAATCCCCGACCGAACCCTTACCGATGAAGACCTCACCCACCCCCCTGAGAGCACAGCCGCCGCCCCGCCGACGAAATTCTCCACCCCCAACCCCCTATCCCTCCTCGTGAACCCCCAACCTCCTTCTCTCTCTTACCTCCTCACCATCTCCTCCTCCTCCCTCTCCCTCCTCTCTTGCCCTCCTCCCCTCCTCCTTTTTCCTGGTCCACCGAGCAGAAATTGATAGGATAAATTCCAGGGCCTGAATTGGCTCCGGCGAACCGGAAAACTCCGGCCGAAAGAGTAGTCGGACGGGGATAGAGGTGGAGGGGTAGGAAGAAGGCCGTGGAAGGGGGAGTTGGGAGAGGTTTTAGATGCGGGGAGAAAGAGAGGGGTGTTCGGGAAGAGGTCACGGGGGTCGGGGGGGTTTTTTAGGGCCACACGGGGCCGTGGGATGAAAATAGCAAGGGGTTAGGGTGGGGAGTACTGAAGCGCTCTCCGGTGGTGTGGGAGCGTGGAGGCTGCTGAGGAGGGGGTCGCGGAGGAAGGAAGTAGTCCGTGGGGTAGGGGGGATCGAGGGTGGCGCGGCGGACCCCTCTCTCCACTCTAATATTGAATACGCTCTTTGTAACAATGTGTTTTGGGCAGGGGGCCGGTGGCGGGAAATGAGGAGGTAGTCGTCTCGGCTGGAATGGGTACTAACTGGATCGGCGGGGAAAGGATCGCGCTTGTGTGTGTGTGTGGTGTATGTGTGTTCGGGAGGGTATTTGAAGTGGTCTTGCTGCAGCGGGCTGCGCATGTAAGGGGTGGTTGGTTGGCCCCAGAAATCCTCCCCTCACCCCGCATCCTACCCTTCCGTTCCTTTTCCCGCCTAGTTCCATTCTGCCGTGGCCTCGCGGGCCCCTTCCATTCTCTTCTCGTTTTCATCATCCTCTTCCGGTCATGGTTCGCTCTCTTCACCCAACGTATTCCGTCCTTCCTTTTATCTCTCCCTTCACTTTTGCCCTCTTCTCTAACCTGTTCCTGGGTTTCATTCCATTTCGCCTCATTTCGTTTCCCGAACTCTGATCTAATCCCACGATTTATTTCAAATTACTCTATTAGACAAGCAGCGTGTCTCTATTGTATTCCCTTATTCATATGTTTTGTTATAGCTTGTATTAGCTAAAAGAAACTATCGCATCCTTCTTCATGGTTTCTACAATTTAAGTAGGTACTGTGTCGAGCATTTCCTCGCATTTGCACTCTATTTGGCTTATTTGTTGTAAATCGGAGAACAATGTGGGCATACTGGATCGCAATGCTAAATGTAAGGCCTTAATTTTTATTAGTTAAGTTCCAAAAGTTCCAAATGCCCCTTGGACAAAATGTGCTTAGCGATGAGAAACCTATGCGAGAGTGAGAAGCGAATGCATTTTTTTGATAATTTAAATAGGTACTTTGTCAAAAGTTGTGGTTAATTATCGCTTCCGACTGGACATGTAATCGCAATGCTCCAGCATGTTTTGTAATTCGATCCTTAACGCTATCCTTTCACGTGTAAGGATTTTCGGTTGGAGACATCGCTTCATTATGTTGAACTTCATTTGTTCGATGTTCTAAAATTTCCAATCAAATGGAGTGATTGTGAGTGAGTAATGGAGTGATGGAATGAAGTCAGAAAAAACGTTTTCTCTAAAATCAAATAAATATTATTCCTATTTTTTTAATTTTAAAACATAGTTTTGGTAATCCTGCTATGTAATTACTTTTTAACACTGCATCACCTGTTGTATCGTGATTTAGAGCCACCTTCCCTCGCGTTTTACATCGTCCCGATCAAAACTGTATACCGGAAAAGTGGCGTATTTGCCTTGATAACCTGGTTATATGAGAAAAATCAATGAATCTATCAGTGCAGTGAATTTGATGTGGACTTATCTTTATGATCGATTTTGCATTTGAAGAGGAAAGATTAGTGGCCATGCCTACGATGAGGGGAAGATATAAAAATCATAGGCATAATGTATTTTCTCTCACTTCCCTGAACAGTGCCGATCCCACCCGCGCTTCTGGTTTGGTTCTCTTTCGCTTTCCACTATTTCCTCCTTTGATCTCTTCCTCCTTCCACCCTTTTCCACCATTTTCTGCCTAGCATCCCTTCCCATTCGCTGCTTCCTGTCCAGTCTCCCTATTTTGTGGTCCCTTCGCCATACCTCCACGCCAGGTTACCTCTCCTGTGCTCGAGATCAGTGGGCGCGCATTGCTGACTCCTTTCGAAGCTAACTCTCCTCTTGCTACTTCCGATTTTCACATTGGGTGGTAAATCACATCATTTCCTCTCTTTTTCATGTACCTATCTATCTCAGCTTCCCTATCTTTTCCGTACCCTGAACCCTTCTACCACTAAGTCAGGAACTACTCCGTGGGCTCACTTTTATCTCACATTTTTTAGCAATTAAAACTGGATATTTCGACGCACTGATATCTTATGGACTAAGATTACGCTTAATTATTCCCCAATTAATGAATTGTCGTCTCCTTAATAAGAATTTGCACCCCCAGTGGATCTGTTGACACGTTTAAACTTTATTTAGTAGTCACAAAAATAGCGAGGGGCACAGGTAATTCATTTCTGTTTTGAGAGTTTAGTTTTCTTGAGTCGGTGTACGATTGTTCCGCAGAGCCATAGTGTGTTACACATCTAAAGGCATTAGATTGTGGTAATTTAAACTGTTATAGCAATATATAATAATATATTGTTCTTGTGGAATGTGAGGATGTATTTCTTGTTTTATCACCTCTTTCGTTGGTGACCCCTAATTTTCTCTCATTCATTGATTTTAAGAATTCTATTGCTCTTACGAGTAAAATGCCAATTCATCATTACTTCATGTATCATTAAATATTCATCATTGAGTATTAAGTAAATACGATTGGAAACTTTCATTGGCAAATTAATTATGTTATTCCATCATATAACGCCTGAAACGACTCTTTTTATTGAGTATTAAGGTCATTATATCTTTTATAAAAGCATTCCTGGAATTTTTTTCTATAAAATCTTACAGTTATCCGTAAGCTTGCTTTTTCCTACAACCTTAAGATTCCCGTAAAAATGACATGCAGTCTTTCATATCGGTCTCGGTGATTAATGAGAAAAGCATTTCAATCTCAAATAGGTTGGTTCTCTTAGGTTGGATGGAATTAATTAAAAAAAACGACTTGCAAACGACTTGCATGGGCACAATTTTTCATCACACTCAGCCTTCTTGCTTCTTCTGCACTCTTCCAGATTACATTCTCACGGAAAAAAGCGTGGCCTTTATTAGTGATAAAAAATGGGACTTCCTAAACTCTGTTCCCCTCTCCGCACCCCATTTTCTCGTAATTTCATCCACCGATCATCTTTTGTTTTGTCTTTCCCGGGCGAAAAATTACTTTTTTTCTGAAGAACTCCTCTCCCTCCCTCTCTTCGGCTGCTATTGGACGCTTGCCCGTTGGCCTCTTCTTCGTTTTAGGTCCGGCAAAGCCAAACCTCCGTTTCCCCCTCACAGCCCTTTCTCTCAACACTCTTCCTCTCTTCACTTGATCCACCCCCGCACGTTCCCTGGCCTTACCCTTTCCCTTCGTTCCCTGCCCTTCCCCCACTTTCAACCTAACCCCATCATGAGCAAAATTTCGATTCCTCCTCCTCTTCTTCCTCCTCACGTTCCCTCTCTTTCCCTTCTCCCCGCTTTCATCCCTTATCCATCTCATTGGCTGTGCGTTCCCACTCCGATCTCTCCTCCACTTCGGGACCCTTTAACCCTCTCCCCATCCACACCGAACAGCACCCTTCCACCTTCCAGCGATCCCTCGCTCCGAGTATTGCGACCCTACCCCTTCCCCCTCGCTCTAGCGTATGTAATCTATTGCTCCATTAAGTTGTGAAATTCGATAGGATTGGCAGGGAACTGTGAATGGGGCTTTGGGAATTGGTGAGCCGGGAGGAGGGGGGAGTGTGGAGGAGGAGTGTTATGAGGAGGCAGAGGGTGGAGAGGGGGGTAGGAGGTAGTGTGGCGTCTAGGGGTGAGGTGAAATTTTTACTGAAGAGGTCTTCAGTGGGAGAGCAGAGGAGATCGGGTAAGTTGAGAGTTTAGGGATGGTGTGAGGAAGGCGGAAGGGATGCTGGAGGCTTAGGAGTATGACGAGGCATAGAGAGGAAAACGATCAGTAGGGGTTAGGGTGAAGGTGGATGACGGGAAACAGAGAATCGGGAGGAAGAATCCTTCAGTCTCCATGATGTGAGAGTCGGAAAATGTTATTTCATAAACTCGCGAAAAATTGGGGAGTTTTTCTTTATTTTCGTATGGGTCGGTATATGATTTCGAGAGAGGAGTTTCTTTCACTTGCGTGTTTTTGCTGCAAGAGAGATGAGTGAATGAGTGCAGCTCGGGTATAAATGCGAAGCTGCGATTAAATATTTGATACCTGCATGAGGTTCTTTTGCTCCATCAGTTATCAGTTATTGTTTCGAAATCAAAGGATGCGCTTCAGGTGAAGAGACGACTGAAAAATATGAAGCGTAGCATTTACATGTGGAGGATGTAGTTTGGATGAATTCATATGATGGGCGAAGTAATTAGCGTTGTTGAAACACGCTTGAATGACATATGACTTCACACTATTTTAAAATCTCCAAAGGCTTTACTCGGTCGGAATAATAATTTGAGAAATTGCTTGTAATTGTTATATATTTTTCTGAGGAAGAGTGCGTTTTTGCTGTGGGAATTTCGGTAGTTTAGTGGACAATTATGTACGTTTCGAATCGACAGTTATGTTAATATTTGAGAGACATACTTAATGTAATATTGTGAGGTTTAATGCGAAGGTAAGACTTCATGAACCGGTGGAAAAAGCGGAAGGCACAAGGTGCAATCTTGCATGGCATTTTTGGATTTTCATTTCATGATTCGCAGAAAGATTCTCCCCTAGTTTTCCTGTATTAAATACCGACCCACACTTGATAGTATTTATTGCACCGGTTGTGGGTATGTGAAAATAGGATTCATCTTCGTTTCAGGCACGCCTCGAATTTTTCCGTCCCAAGAATATTACACTTGCAGATATGTCTAATGATTGTCAGTAATGTTTTCCAAGTGATCTCGGATTGAAATCGATGGTGATGACGCGAGTTGACGTGGAGAAACCGTAAACCGTCCCGCTACCATATCCTCTGTCTGTTGGAAGAGGGGTGTGGGGGACTTCTCGGGCGACAGAAAAGAAGGGTTGGGCGATAAATCCTTTTAAACGGGGAAAGGGGTGAAAGGGTAAATGGGGAAGAGGCTGAGTCGGGCGGGAGGGCGAAAAGAGTTGGGTGTAGGGTATCCGGCGAAGGTGGGGAGTGGGACTCGGGTTTGAAGAGGTGGAGAAACGGGGATGAAATCAGACGAGGGGAGGGATTGTAAAGGCCGGGAATGGAATGGGAGTAGAAACAGGATTTGCTTTAAAATGACGTCGCGTGCGGACGGCAGATGTGCGCTTTTTTTTCATTCGGCGTGCATCATTTTCAATTCCACGGCGATTGAAATGAAGTCGTGAGATAAGGCGTGAGTTTTTGGGACGGCTTTGGAGAAACCAGCCCCTCTCCTCCCCCCACCGCGCTAAATTTGACCGCGGTTTAAGCGCATGATGCAGTGCCAAGCGTGTGGATTTATGAGCGATTTAATTTTGCGGGACGCGGCGAGGGAACTTTATATTTTTCCAGCCGCACTTCCTTCCAACGGTCGCGTCGAGTCGTGATGTTGCTTTTGTTTACGCCTCCCGAAATTACCATCCGTTGCATTTCCAGTCTCTTGCCCATATTTTTCGGCTCTCGTGCCCTTCTCTTGCAGTTCTGGGTGCGTCGAGCATGAATTTAAATGAAAAGGCTTCACTCGACGCGGTGTTTACTTGTTGTGGTCGTCCAACACAATTTTGGTCGTCTCGTCACCTACCTTTCGAATTTAAGTAACATGCTTCAGACCCCGTTCAAATGGAATTTACCCGTTCAAGCGTATTCGTAAAAGATGTCAATATCGCCACATGTCCAATTTTAATCTACGCCTAGCATAGTTTCATCCAAATAAAGCTCCTTGAGAGTCAAGATTCTTCTCTTTTTTGGAAAAATAGTTGACTAAATTTTAGATTCGTCACAAATTAAAATGAATAGGTATTCCAAGCATTCAATTGAGTGATCATTTTTTTGATTTCATATTTATTTAAATTAATGTCCCATCATATATTTAACGAAAGGCTGTCTAAACGAAGGCAGCTGCCTGGTGTTGCATCAAATTTAGCAAGTTATGAAAAGGCTGCAATTCAGTTGTGCTGCTGCTGTTTTCCGCGGTTTCCTGATCAATTTGTGTAATTTTTGTTTCTTAAATCGTAAGTCTTGTTTACCTCGTGTGGCTAGCCTTCGCTCAAGTTTTGTTTATTGTTTTTATGTCCACATTAACGGATTCATTCCCGTCCATTACTTACCGTTCCATTGTCATTATCACTCCTTTGACTATTATAGTAATTCAAGGTTATATCGCTCGAACTTTAAATTCTGTTAAACTTTTCGGTCCCAAGCCCCATCGATTTTCCGTTATAATGTGATCATAGTACCTGGAAGAAATGGGCTCAATTGTACATAACTCTATATAATCAGTATGGGCCGATAAAACTGCCTTCATTATATCCTGCTGTCGAGATTGCTTTTAAAGTTCGATAAACCAAGTTACGTTTCTATTTCAATTCTTCCCCCCACTTATTTCTTTTATATAATGTCCATCTTCAATTCCGAATACTTTCCTCCCATCATTATTCTATTCAAACTAGATATTCTTTTTCTTCCTCTGCTCCGCTTACCCATTATTCTTCCCTGTATCACGTCTTTCGAAACGCCTTCGTCCCTAAAGACAATGATGCACCCACTCCCACTGCCTTCTAATTTTCACAGTCAATTTCCATTCCTCTTCCACTACCACCAGTATTTCACCATTCGTCATCTATTTGATCCACCTTACTTTCTCTGTCCTTCTCCAGACCTCATAAGCCCTAAGTCTTCTTTTAGCTGCTTTCCTTCAAGTCAATGTTTTCGCACCGTACAGTGCCACGCTCTATATCAAAATTTCCACTCGGTCCCTCCCTACGTCCCTGTTTTCTGAAATTAATTCTCTTCTACTACTGAATGCCTCTCATACAAATTTCATTTTCCAGATAGCTGAATTGATCAACCTGCTCCAGCTTTCTCTAATGGGGTGCTTTAAAAATGCAATCCAATAATTACCTACATGTAATCACTATTTTAATGAATTTGTATTACTGTCACGATACCAGAACTATAATTTCTTATCACCTTAGTGCGTTTCACGTAGCATGTTACTGGCGGAGAATCGCCCCGCCCATACATCCTCGGGTCTAGCTAGGAAGCAGTAGATTTATGAGGAGATGCTTTCACCAGACTGGATTGCGTGGCGTGTTAGGAAGCTTGCTGGGGCCCCCACTCGCCACCCCCCTTCTCTTACTTACTTACTTACATAACAAGTCGGCGTAGGAACCCCTCCTTCCGCCGCCACTGTTTGCTCAGTTTTAATTGGAGTCTCTTGCAAGGAGTGGAGGAAGGAAGGAAGGGAGGAGGAGTAGGGTGGGCGTTCGTCCCGGAAAGGACGCGTGCTACGAGAGGGGCCGATCCAAGTGTGTAACAAGGGCGGGAGGGCCGATTCTTTTTTCCCCGGCCATGGGTCGCCCAGGCTATGGGAGCTGAAGGGACTAAGGGCGGGAGGGTGGCGAGGGCGAATCATTCACGGCTGAGTGGATCGCGAGTGGAGCGCGGAGAGTTCAATGGTTGGGTAGGCGGAGGAGGACGCGGAGGCGGTCGGGCGGGCTGCTGCTCCCGAGGCGGCTGGGATCCAAAGGGGAGAGCAATCCTCCTCTCTGCATAATCCTCCGAGTTTAAATTATTTCCCGCTCCTAAAGGTCTCCTCGCCAGTGTGTGTATTTTCCCGGAGGCCCCGGCTCGCCGGTTGTTTTTGCGACGACTCGGCCTGGGAGGGCTCCCGCGGCGGTGCCCGAACAAGAGCAAAACGAAGTGCTCCGCCGCCGCTTGGATGCAGTTTAATCGGCGTGAGCCTGCATTTGGGATTCCGCGCACTCTTGAGCTCCAGTGTCTATCGCTTTTCTTCTCCTTCTGTGCACTGCCTAGGGTTAATTTTCCTCGGTTTGTATTCTATGTCAAAATTTCACGTTGGATGACGTGATTCTCTGTAAATTTTGCCCGCGCTCTTGAGGTGTTACGGGTTTGAGTTAGTCATGGGATGATTATAAATTTCTCAAGTTCGGGCATTGTTTTTATTTTAAATTGTCGCTGTTACCGCTTGCAAGGCTTTTGAGGTTTTAATAGTATTGTCCTGTGTTGTGTATTTCGATAAGACCAATGAATATTTTCTTTTCTCGAACCAGTGTCATAATAAATATGAATGTAAACCAATTTTTAGGTTATATTACCATGATTCGCCAAATTTTGCTGTAAAGCTTCATTAAAGGTGGTTAATAGGTGACTTCTCTCAAGGAATTTGAGTGCCTCCTTGGCTTTCTTTGCCTTTACGTATAGAAGTAGGAAGGAGACATAAAGGTTTACCCTCTCCATTCTGTCTACCAATACGGATGAACAATCGACTAGAACTAACAAAGTAGAGCAGAGTGCTAGAACAAGGTCCATGGCGGTTTGCCACTCAGATGTAGAATAAAATGAAGTACCATTGAAGTCGGCCAGATCATTCAACTGTTTCTAGGAGACGTTGGGTCGGGTAGAGGAGACAAATATATGCCAACTACACCTGATACCAAGTGAATAAAGATATCCTTGACCTATCACATTTATCGAGGGATATGGATAGATGTCCACAGAAATAGTATTTTGTAGCCCTCAAAGAACTTTTCTGCTTGTAAGTTACTGCTGCGTTGCGATCGAAAGACTCCTTGCTATTTATTATCCTGCCTCCTTCCACCTACCCAGGGCCGAGTCACCTGTAGTATGCCGTATCCTGGAGATTTTTTGCGCGTTTTATATTCAGACATTTCGCGAAGTGGGCAAGCCGCGACGGGTACATATTTTGGCGGTAAATCATCTTTGCTCGATTTTCGGCATGACGTTCCTAGATCAGCGGGAATCCTCACATAACTCCCCCGTCCCCCGTCGCCCCCCCCCCCCCCCCCCCCCCCCCGTGAGCAACCCTTCTCCTCCGCCTTCGCCACCCTCTTCGGGCCCTTCCCTCAATTTGCGCCTCGGAGGCCGGCGCCGGATTCTTTTGCTCGCGCCCGACCAGGACGATTGGCGAAGGGGGCGGGGCGGCCCTCCCTCCCACGCGCGCCCGCATTTTCTGTTTGAAGGCGCGGATGTCGAAATATAAATAGGACGCAATCAAAGGATTTTTCAGGAGGCCCGCGCGGCGAGGCCTCGCTCCGATGCATTTGTTTGTATTTCTTATGTCAAAAGGGCGAAAAAGGCGAGGGAGTCCCCTTTGAAGCAGCGAGGGAAAGCGCCGAATAAATAATACTACGGGGGAAAAAGGAGACGGGGGAGGAGAAAATACGGGGGAAAAGAAAAGGGTTCCCACTCCGCGTTCTGCCGCCATTTCATGCGTTTGTGCCTTTTTCGCCGCTCTAGCCCTTCGCTTCTCTGTATTTACTTTTTATTATTTTCACGCACACACACATTAGAGCATCGGGAGCAGCAAGCGGCCCCGCATCTCTTGTCCCGTCCGCAAGAAGGTTTCGATCCCGAGATCTCTGAGGGAATGCGGGAGTCTTTGGGAGCGGCGGTGACTGGCGGGAGAAGGGTTAGAAGGCTGGGGGCTCTCCCATAAACCGCGTGGCCTGGCAGCGACTTCTCGTCGACGTTTCTTCATTTTTTTTAACTTTGTCCCCATGCGTCGGGCCTACCATCACAATGTGTTCTAAACGCGTAGTAACGTCTCAGGAAACACATGGGTTCAGTTGAGCTGGAAATAGCGTTGAATTCAATTCACTGCAACTGCGCTGCACTTCTTTTCTCATATAAGTAAATCTGTTTTACCCGAAAACTATGGAGACACCAGCATAAGTAAATCTGGTTTTGTATTTTCGTTGAAGGAGCAATATTATCCAAATTCGTTAAACTTGCTAGTCCCAATTCTATTCTAGATTTATCTCTTATAGTTCGCTTTGTAGCTATATTTTCACTTGCTTACTTTCCTTCTTTTCTCTCAGCTTGCAGTTCTGCAAATAGTCCTCCCCTGTAATTATCCTGCATTCCTTATGATTCATTAATCTTACTCTTCATATTTCTTCATTTTCTGTCAGAGTGACTGTATTTGTGACTTGTGAAATTAGGTATATTTTTTGCTTTTTTTGCTTTCCTATTCGAAGCGGTGGAATGGAAACCGCCAGTAAGATCTTTCCATTTCGCTTCCTCTAGTGCTTCTAACAAGTTCGAAAAATAATCTCCAAATTCCAGACTAATTCTACCTGGATACTACCTATTTATTCCAGTTACTGTATTAGTTTCCGTTTCTCCTAATGCTTTTTTTTCTTCTACTGTTGCTTAGCTCAAGCTATCCATGGCATATCCAGGTCACGTTAGTATTCTAAATTAAGCTGACAAACTTTTCACCTTTGCAGCCTCGGTTCATTTGCCTATATTTTCATATGTTTCCTATTTGGGTGCATCATTTCTTTCCTTGCTTATAGTGATTGATAATACATGGTACCCATGGTAACTTCTATAAATTCCGTTTATTATTGTACATGTTGCATTTACTTAACTTTTACTTGACTTTAGATTTTAACTGAAATCTTTGTATTACTGCATCTATGTTTTATTTCTTTACATTGACTCACCTTCCATAGGGTGTATTATACTCATATATTTTCTCTTTTCTCATTCTAACGGCGTCCTAATTCACTTCTATCTACCATTTTCCGCCTTTACAGCTTCTATTGTCTCCCAGGAATTCACAATATAGGTACATTGTTTTTTGTTTTTCCCCAATCATCTTCTTTTCTTACTATTTCTTCCTCTTCCTAAATTCTTCTGATTCCTTATATTCATTCCTTTTTGTTCCTGTTGAAGCTTCGGCATTCCACTCCCTAGTCCCTCTTTCTCTTTTGACCTCCTCGGATATAGAGTTACATTTCATTGGTAATTGAACCTAACAATGGAGAGATGCTAGAAAAGATGCTTTCTAACGTAGCATAATTCATTTCTTTGTCGGTAAATTCAACGTTGGACAAACTTTGTTGGAAAGGACTACTTTAATTGACTTTCCTCTATGTTGCCATAAGAGTAGGATGTTCACTATGGCGAAAATATAAAAACACAATGAATGCCTTATTTTAACCACCAGGAATTGGTCTAGAGTCCACGTACTTATCCAAATTTCTAATAACTACCATTAAAATCCACTCATTAAGGTAGGTTATGCTGTTATTTCTTTGCTTTTATGAAATGAAGTGGTCTAAGTCCAACTTTCTGCTAGCATTCCTAAGCGTTTCGTTTCGTACTTACTTTTTCTCGGCTTTTGAATGCCAATTTCGCAAAGTAGTTCACCTACGCACGTGAAATACCTTTCGTAGTTTTTCTCAGCGTTATTTCTTTCTCCAGCCAGCGTTCGTCTTTCTTCCACCCACCACGACTAATGTCCTTGCTGATTGATCGCTCTCGTGTTCGCCCCTCCGGTTGTAGTGGTCCATTCTCCCTTTGATAGGTTTCCGTTTCCCCTTTATTGCCTATTTTGGAGGGCCGGCGCTCACGTTTCCTTTCCCTTTCCATCAATTTGAATCGCCTCTCGTAGTCCTCTCCAGTCGGCTGTGGGAGATTCCCTTAACCCGTTAAATCCCTTGCCCTCACCCTCATTGTACGGCTGGAATTATCGCCTACTTTTCGCTCACTTGCAGCTTTTGTCCTCGTAGATATTTTTCATAGGAGTGGTAATTTGGTAGAAAATTTAATCCATACTTGTTTGCCGCTCTGATATGCGTTTTCTGTTTTAGTAGCAAATATTATCGATGATGTTATGCATCGTTCTTCGTAATTTTTACGATAAATTTGACTGATGAATAAGCTATCCGGGTGCTGAAACTGGTAGCTACTTACGTATTCTCGCTTGCATCTTACATCCTAAAATTAAGTCTCGTGGATGAGTTACTTTTACTCCTATGCCTCTCATAAATTAATGTTTGTCATCGGGATAATATGATTTTATGCTTCCCTTGTTGTGTCATTTGCACATAAAATTAATTTAGGTATCTAATAATGTGCCCTATTTGTCGTTACCGGAAAACTCTTCGCCAGCTGTCTTCTTTACTTTGGCTCAATGCGCCCTTAAAAACTCTTACAATAAAAAATTTAAGGTTTCTATTCGCTAACTATTGAATTATATTTGTACTATTTTGTTGTTTTCGCTGATTGAAAACATGGTATTCTAGGTATATAGGAATAAAACGTTGTAATGATGCAGCCAAGTATACGATTAATTGTTTGCCTTCAATAAAATTAGTCCTGAGAGCCATGCTGTTGTGTGATAAATTTCGCTATTACTGGAGCCATTTTATAAAAAAATGAAAGGGCTCGTTTGTGACTTTTTTCTGCTATTATTACATTTTTTTGGAATAAAAAATGTCAAACGCTATAACCCGTAAGTTCCTTGTATGTCGCAAACACACCAGGTCATTTTGTTCTACCTGTTGTTGAGCCTTTGGGATTCTCTCTTCCCTTGCTCCCCACAACGTCCTCGATTTATAATCGGGGACGACTCCACCACAGTCGCCAATATGTCACCATCAATGGTCGACCCACCCCCATCGGAAAACCACTGCCTTCACCATCACCCATTCCCCCGTCTCCGCTAACCTGTCAGCGGCAATGCCAATAAGGCCCAGGAACTGAGCAGCGGCCGTCGGGATCGTCATCATCCGAGTCTGAATCCTCCCTCTCCCTTTCAAGGATGCCTTCCCAATGTCGCATGATACACGAGTCGCAGGCAGGCTCGCCGCACGACGCCTCCCCCTCCTCCCCAAATTTAAAAATGTTAAGAAAAATCTCCCGTCCCCCCCACGTTTCTCTCATCATGACCCCTTCCACCATTCGAGCCGACGTTCGAATGAGTCATTCTTCGCTCTCATTTGGCATCCCATACCCCCTTTCCCGTCTCTCTCACAAAGACGCACCGCCACCCTGCCCACCCCTCTCACCCCCTACTACTCCCTATATCCAGATGAATCCTCTCCTCGTCCCGCAGGGGGGTGCGGATGTTTAGCAGGGGTAAGCGGGGAGGGGGAGGGTGAGGATGGGGGTTTGAGACCCCGAGGATTGACCGGAGAGGGGTACAAAAGGGTTTGTAAAATCCCCACCCCTCTCTTTAAACTCTGTTCCCCTCCCTGCCGCAGAATGGAGAACCTCATCTTCCCCAACTCCTTCCATTTCCTCCCCTTATATTTTTCAACCAGCCCTCCCGTTCTCCTTCCTGGGTTTTCCAGTCTCATTCCCATTGCAAGGACCAATGGGACGAAATTGATGAGGAGTTGAGTGGGGCTGACGAGTGTGGTGAAGGCGGGTGTGTCCGCGCCCCCTTGTGGCCGGGGGCGGGGTTATCGGGGGAAGAGGGAGCGTGTAAAGGGGAGGGGGGTGTCGTGGTGTGGGATGAGGCGCACTAGTGTACATGTCCCGGAGTGGGATGGGGTCGCCGTCTGCCTCGGAGCGCGCTGGCAGCCCAGCGTATGGCTTCCCGGACGGTTGCGGGAGCTGTTCGTGTATGCCGCGTTGAAAAGTCTGTTAACGACCGCACTTTACGGCGTCAGCGTCTCGCGAATGACCAATCCGAGTTGAAGCGGTCTTAAATTCCTCAGAGAGATGTTTACGCTTCGTGTAACAACTCGCCGCCGGCGTTTTTCGCAGTTAGTAACACATACTAACTTTCGCAGAACAGTTACTTGGGATTTACAAAATAAATCGCTAGAATTATATATTTAGTATCATAGATTGAATATAAATCCCTGGAATGGCAAATAAATCACCACGCGAAATCGTGGTGAAATATCTCAGTACAATCATTCTTAAGCATATCTGTTTCTAAATTTCTCTTCGATATGTGATTCATGCAGATTCCTGGAATAGGAAGTGAAATAGTGAGGGTATTTAGAGCAAGTTATTATGTCCTCATCATACATTACCAGATAGCACAGTGCAGTAAAATATTCTTGCTTTTGATTATTTATTTTTGAACGCGTGAGTTACATACCCAAATGATAACTATTCTTGAACAGAATCTCAATAAAATATTGAAACAGATTTTCAGATGTTAGTTGATCTCTTGTGATCGCGGTTGTCTCATCAAATCCGTCATATTGGGATGGTGTTCCAGATAAGGTATTTCTTGCCTTTATATTGTCGCTGTGAATTTGACTTTATTTCTAAAAATGAAATAAGATCTGACGTTATCATTGCCTTTCCGTAATATCATAATATTTGTCCAAGTTTTCTGAATAGGTCTCATATTTACAACTCAATAATGGTGAAGTGGAGATGATAAATAAGCTTCATAATTACCTTCTATTATTTTTTCGTTACGTTAAAACTAGAGGCAAATTCTTCTATATGTTAAATAAGAGGCTAAAATATTACACGCTAAGAGCGTAAAGGAAACAAGGGATAGTTCTCTCGTCTGAAAATGTTAAGATAAATTATGACACGGATTTGAAGGAGCGCCCAAAGATAATGTCTCCTTAATGAAAGAGGCTTTCACTGGTGACAGGCGCGCTCTCCTGGAGATGATAGGTAAGAGAATATTGTGAATGAAAGTCAAAGAAATGAAAATGGAGAACGAGCGTGGGGGTGACTCAGGCGGAGAAAGAGTCGGAAGCTGGCAGATGCTGGCTGGCTCAATTTTAAAATTTCCTGATTTTCTCATATCCTTGAAAGTTTTCCGAGGACAGCCCATCTTTTTGGCTAATTTTATTTGAGGAAGATACTTTCATTTCCAATGTGATAAATAATGAGCTGTAACCAACAGAAACTGATGCATCTTTTTCTATTTATATGCAGAATATAATCTTCCTCATCTCTTTTCGTGCTGAGTCGATTACATCTGTTAAAAAAGGAAATGAATGAAGAAACTAACGGTGATAATTTCATTAGTTAATAAGATTTTTTCCTACCCTCCTCTTCCATTTTGTGCCTGTTGTTGCTTACACCTGTTTTATTACACCTATATTTTTATCACTCCAACCAGAATGGCATTTGCAAATCTACTTGGTGTAAGCTCATCAGCAAGAAGTTATTCGTCGAGCTATCCTGTAGCCCTCTCGGTTCGTTTCTCAACCATTAGTTTTCAATCTTAGCTTTTCTTATTTATTTCTTAAACCTTCCTCGTGTTCAGTATGTATCCACCTTTTCGCCACGATACCACAACAGAATAAAATACGGGGAAGTAAAATAAAATGGCAAATGTTCGTCAAATCCTCAGCTTGGTTAAAAATATACATGAACAGTATTTGTGATATATGAAGTTGTTAGATAATACGGTGTTATCATTGCCCTTCATTTATGTTTTGCAGTGTTGTCATTTCGACGGAATTTTTTAATGTAGTGACTACTCTGGTACCTTCGCGCACGTTGATAATTATTTGGAATAACGGGCATGTATTAGGAGTTTAGATAGGGTAGAATCGTCGACACGCATAGTTCGTTTTGCTCCCACTGTGTAAACAAGTAAAATTATACTTGTTCTTTTATGAATGCCTGAGAATAAAAACATCATGGAAGGACATTTTTTGGCATAGAGGGTGTAGTATCTGGGTTAACTGCATTCCCACTCTTACATTGAAATGGTGATGTTATTCAGGTATTTTGGAAAATTTATTTTTTAAATGCACGTTTATTTCTAACATTTTTGTGCTTGCTGTTCAAAACCAATGCCTCTATGTTAAGGTTAATGCCAATTAGATGGAATCAAGCTAATAGCCTGGTTTAAACTGAGCTTTGCGAGTCAAGTTACTAAATCTGTTCGTATTGAAATTGCATAATTCAGTTTTAACTGTTATCTTATAAAACTTATTACCTCGAAAAGTACTCGGAAACGTTAAACAGTGGGATTTCTAAATTTGAAGCGATGTATACTTTACGTTTAGGTAATTATTAGTTCCCACTTGCATTTTGAATTTGCTGAAGTCGATAAACCGTCGTTAAATGAAGTCGATATATTTTGTGATGATTCAGTAGATCCATAGCGTATGTGATCAACGCATCATATTCATAATACCGTTCAAGCCGGCGAACAGGGTGTGGCAGAGGGAGGACCATCACCACGTATGTATTATTGTAAAGAGTTCATAAATTATGTTAGTTACTACATTACGGGCTCATTTGACTGTCTAAAATTATAAAATTAATCGCATACACCTTCACACGCAGTACTGTTCACAGTGATGTCATCACCCTCTGCAACGGACAACGCAAGTGTAAGAATATTTGTCGTGACAGTTATGTGCAAAAAAGGTAAAAAAGTTAAGTTTTTTCTCTTACGTAGGCATGTAAAAAAAAGTGAAAATCTACACTACCTCACCCCATGGTAATTTCCCTGTTATTTTCCCTTTGGAAATTTCTATCTAATTCAGTACTGTCCATAACAAGGCATGCACTTTGCTGTGCCCTTCAAAAATCGAAATTCGATACGTTTGCGTCATGAGAATCGATATAGCGGTGCGGACCCATCACTCGCCCCGTCGAACCCCTCCCATTTGTGTCCCCAGCATCCTCGCTCGCCGAAAGGGAGACGCGGAGGTCTGCCCCTCCGCCCATGTTATGAGAGGGAAGAAAGAGAAGAGAATGAAGGGGTGGACGAGGGGTTTTAGGTGGGCAGGGGCGTGCGGGGGTCGGCCGCCCCGGATGGGGGGAATGAAAGGAAGTGAGGCGGGGGGAGCGGAGTCGGACTCCGAAATGACATGCGTCGGTTATATACCTACCTACTCGACGTGCGTTTCGGGCAGAATGGAAACTCTCGTCCCCACTGTACTCCTCCTCCCCCACCCTTCCACGTTCCACTCTGAATCCTCCCCCGTCCTTCCTCAGGCAACCCACCCTTCAAAACCCCCAGCTCTCCACCCCTTTTTCTGCTCCAGGGAGTAGTATCCCTGTCTCTGCGGGGTATGTGGGACAATATTAAGGGTTTCCTTCTCAGGCCTCCTCTCTCGCTGGCTGTGCTC
Organism: Platycnemis pennipes; assembly: GCA_933228895.1. Classification (NCBI taxonomy): domain Eukaryota; kingdom Metazoa; phylum Arthropoda; class Insecta; order Odonata; family Platycnemididae; genus Platycnemis; species Platycnemis pennipes. Next base: position 61,928,082 of record OW121854.1, read on the forward strand.
ATTTCCTCTTTCGTATTTTCATCCACATTCGTACCTATCTCTTCGCGTCTACCGCTCTTCTCTTGTCATGGGTGTGCTTTGCTTCTTTCCCTTGGCGAACATGTCACCACGCCTTCTGTCTTATTCGGAAACTTAATGCCCTTTTGAATTTTTTTTTACAGCCGATAACTCTCCGCGCGTGTTGAGACGTTGTACCAACAATTTACCTTACGTATATTTGGCATTTGAATGATGCAATCTTTAGTTCGTGGGTTTGGAGAAGGATGGAGGATATTACATGCACAAAATGAAGATTAGTGAAGAATTACCCGAGATGGCAGGGAGGAAAAGTTTTTTTTCGGGTGATTAGGTGAAAGTTTTAGTGAATAGAGGACATAATGGGGGGTAATTATATGTAGATGGCAGTATTAGTTTGCGGATATATAGTTATTAATTGTCAATCCAGAGGACTCTGGCAGAGATGAGGAAGAGAAAAAAGTTCGGGTTGACAGAAAGGAAGATTTAAAGAGTAAATACTTTTTTTGCGCATCATTATATGAAGGAACTATTCTATGGAATGATATACCATTGCTAATGCATTACTCATTTTCTTTGGCTTCGTTTGAGTTGACTCAGTTGTTTCCATCTATTAACTAGCTGTGTGATTGGTAATGTTAAGGTCTTAATATTTTTATTAGTGTTTGGTTGGACCCATCCCTTCCATTCCTGTCCTTATACCTTTCCTCCCGGTCTGAAGCGCCTAATAGTGCGGAAACAGACTTGAAAACACCCCAAGTTTTTGATTCTGGTATAGGCATCATATGAAAGTTAGGGATCGGGGTAAACATTTTACGCCCATATAAACGTTCTGTAACAGGTAAATTACGAATATGATAATAATAATATGATATGAAGGAATTGGATGTTTGTTTCTCCATACCTGGTTTTTCATTCTGCCTACCCTTTCGGTTTTGCCGGAAAAGTCATCTTTACTTTCGCCCACTCTTCATATTGAAATTTGATCAGGCATTATACCCGAGATCTTTCCTTCCGTTTTGCTTTCATTCATTGCGTCTCTTTTTCACGGAAGCATTATTTCCGGAATTTCATCATGCATATGCAAGTTGTGCCATAGGGACTTCCTGCCCACTACTTCGTTGTCAACTTTATTGTGTGTAAAAAACACAAAAAAATATTTCACGCCATGCGCGATGGCATTTCATCTCGTTTAAGTTCATCATTTTCGAATCTTGTGAAATAACGCTCTAAAAAATATTTTGCATTGTTAAGGAGAGGGTTGGGGATCAGCGCAGTGATCATATCCGTTGCGATTTTTTTCCAGAAAATTGGATGCTCCCCCTACAGTTCCTCTCTCCCTTTCCTATCGGTGAGAAGGAAGGCGTCGCGAGGGCTAATAAAAAGGGATGAATTCGAGAAGAGCTTTCCGAGAGCACGCGTCCTGCCTACCGACGTTGTGATTGCATTGCTGGATTCTCCGAAGAGAAATCAGGAGCTCGTACGGGCCATAGGCAGGTCCCGGGGAATCCAATGAGTCTGATTAGCCCGGACAGACGTTGTATTCCTTCGAGAAATGCATTCAAGCTGTCTTTCATGGCATACGGAACGGATTATTGAATGTGTGCGTCTTTCAACATCGTCCCACGTCTCTTTTGTCTTCGTACCAGTATTGTTTTTCATCGAGTTCTTCCCGTTGCATCGACCATTGTAGAAGGTTCATCGTCTTCATTTTCCCTAACGATTGCTTTCCGCCTTCATACTATTGCGATCCCGAGGCAAATGTATTTCCTTCCTCATAGTACCGCGCGTGAGGATCATCCCTGGCTTTTTCCCCTTCTATGCTTAACCCTCCATGAAACAAATCGCTGTCATTCTTCCGTCCAAAAATCGGCTCTTACTGTAATTCCTACCTGTCGACCTTGAATTCTGGGGATGGTGTTTTTCTTCCCGTGAATCAAGATACGTTTCATTCCACAATGTATTAATTTCTTTTCGAAGAATGGTCTCATTATTTGGCTGCACCTTGACATTCTTTAATCAGTGCATTCGAGCCATTTTTCGTGTATCCTGCACTTACAGGAAGGTGTCTTTTTATTGTGAGATGAAGGGTATTCATCGGGATAAGTTAGCTTCCGTTGATAGTGAGGTAGATGTTGCATCGACTCTGGAAATGTTTTGTTTCTCCACCTCCAAATGAAGATTCTTTATTATTCAGCGTTTCAGTCTTTCCCGCGTGTCTTTCAATTAAGCCACAAAACTGAGATATTTTTTCCACTTCATTGCCATTGGAAAATGTATCCGCTATGTGATCATTAAGAGGTAAGATACTCCTGCGTTGTTTTTCTTCTCGTCACTTAGTTATACCAAAGAGTGTTATGATGACTTCCTTAACACATCACTTTTTATTAAGTGATGTGTCACTTGGCACATTAATAATTAAGTGTGTGATTATTTTTTACCAATTCTACGAGAAGCCGTTGGTAGCGCAAGGAGAGGAATCAACTTTCCCAACTGGAATGTTTCACTTTTAACTCCTTTATTTACCAATTTTAACTAGACCTTCACGTGCCTAATTAATTTTTGATTCGAAGTTCTATTTTTTCCATATTTTGTAGGAGTTTAGATACGAACAGTTGAAAATATAATTTGAAGCCAATGATTGTAGGTGTGGGTGCCGGTTTTACTAGCACCTTTAGTGAAACTATCGATCATTAGATCATAAAGCATTCGGTGGAATGTCCGTATGTCCGCACTAAGACGTACTTAGCCGCTGTAGTCACCGTTGTGGTACGTCATAAATCGTAAATCGAGACTTCTCCTTCTCGTTGTTTTCTGTAATGAAGAGAAAACCAGGCCCTCTCTGCGCCTAAACTTCAGAACGCTTGGGAAGGTACAGAGATGTTCCTATTCTACCATTCTCTCTCTGCTATGTATACTCTGATCTCATTTATTGTTTCCTGAATGGAATGCCTCACGGCACGGAGTTTCGATTAGCAAGCAACGATTTAATCAAGAATGGATTAGGTTGGACCAATATCGCAAACTGAGGAGATAGGTGGAAGACGGTTGAAAGAGATGCAATGAAACACTTTATGTGAGTTAATCTTTTTCAGCTTTGGACCGCAAACAAGTACGTCCTTTGTTTCCTCCGAATGTTGGTCCTTCCTGTAGCTGCTTTGATCGCCGCCGTAAGCACGAAGTTGTACCCTTCAAAAACGCTTTCGCCCGAATGTTAATTTAGATGGGCGGCATGTATTACTCAGCACCATAGAAAATGAACGAGGTTAGAAATATAAGTACAGTGCTCGCGTGGTGCCTCAGAATTCGGCCATTCAATTAACTGCTTTACAAACTGCGTTGGAATTTGAACGAAGGTTTTATACCGGTTTCACTTCTTTCGAAAGTCATCATCTTCGATATTTAAGGCAGACATTAATTCGTTGCGATTGCCTGTGATGAACATCATTCTTTAAAAAATGTCTTTAGGAAATGAACGTTTTTAGACTCGATGATAATAGAGGTTGCAAGGAAAAAATTGTGACCAGGAAAAATTATCGATATTCTTACAAAATTGATGAAAAATCGAAGAAATAAAACAATGGCTGAATGATAAATCACAGGACATGGACACAGGACAGTTTTAGGGGCCTATTAGGAAGCTCTCACATCTTCAGTCGCTGCGAATCGCATAGGATATCGCACTAATCACCCGTGACGGGAAGGATCGCAGCCTCGGCGTCGAAAGGGCGTGTTTAGGAATTGGACACATGAGGGCTGTGAGCAGTGAAATGGGGTTGAGGAAAGAAGGACGAGGTTTACGGGAGGACCTAGGCCGTTCGTTCGCGAGGGGGAGGCTGTGAGTGGAGCTGCGGAGTTTCCAGCCTCCCGGGCGCTAAGTCTTTGTGGTCCTCATCGCGTGGGGCGTCGGAGTTGCGAAAAAGACGAGAGAGAGAGGAAAAAACTGGAGAGCGGTCGACAGCGCTGGGGAAATGCGATGGCCTTGCAGTTCGCTTCCCCTCTCCTCGGGGGATTTCTTTGTTTATCCCTCCATTCCACCTCGCATCTCCCTTTTTCATTCCGTCCGTCCGGCAAAGGAGACCGTCGGAATCCGATGGCCGGGACGGCAGCGGCCCTTCCCGCGTTGTTTCCACCCCCGGTGAGCTGCTCGTGAGGTCCCCGCGGTGTCTCGTCTCGCCTCGCCCATTTCCATTCTCCCTCGCGATTCCCACTCTCCATCTGTGGTCCAGTACGTACGTACGTCTGCTCCCTACTCTTTTCTCGGCTGTGCGCTTCAAAATGTTTCGCATCGCTGTGAGCTGCAGCGGCTGAGCAGTGGAGTGTCGGGAAAGAACTGGGCTGTGCTCGGTAAAAAGTTCGTCTGTCCCCAAAGTACACGATCTGTCGGCACAAATTCCCTACGAGTGCATAACCATTGGTTATCAAAGCGACCTAAGTAGTAGTCGGGCTCACCACGCCGAGGAAAGAGGAATCGAGGTGTTCACAATAAGTCATTTTCCTCTGGAAGTCAATATTTTTTCGTCCAGTTGACGATAGCAGTTTTTCCACTTGGTCTGGGAATGGTGTATTCAGTTGATTTACCAAAGGTTTGATTTGTAAGCCTTTGTTTTATGGCTTAAAATAATGATCTTCAAGTTTGTTTATCTTTTAAATCAACTTCTGAAGGACTTGTTAACCCAAAAGATAGTAAATCCACTTCGTCAGTCTCGTGTTCTTTCATTAAATGCTTTATTGTGCTTGACAATTCAAAATGGTACATTTAATTGCATTATTAATCTCGTTGCAGCCAAGAAGAGTATTGTACAGCTGCTACTCAGCATATTTAGGTCAGGGCGTGGGCAAGTTAAGTCCCTAATAGTTCCGTACGCTTGACATTCATGACAAATAGATTTTGAATTGTTGAAGGAATATTAAAATGCATAAAGTTAGTTACGTTTATCAGTTAATTTTATCGGATTTCCACCTAACTAATTAAATGAACTGAGGGATATCTATGGTGTTTAACGCCTCAGGTGAATGTAAAATTTCGTATGAGGTGGCTGTTGAACCTTCGTTACAGATGTTTCGTTGCCAATATTAAAATTTTAATTATAGGCTAGTAGAACATACTCGCGCTTAGTAATTATGCTCAGCAACCCTTTTCAGTTTTTTCTTCGTGGATTCTTAGTCAGATGTCCGTCATCGTATATATATTCCTTGTAATGCATTCTTCGCCTCACTCTGTAGATCCGTCCATCATTTTTGCAGTTATTTTTTACTTTGCTGGGTTGTATAAGCCTTAAATGTGCCCATTGTGTCTAAAAGGTCCATTCTTTTAAATGCACCCAGCGAGTTTACTTTTTCCCAAGCTTTCCTTATAGTACCGTTCTTCTTTATCGTTGGTAATTTTGTTCTATACTTCTGTTGAGTTGTTAAATTCACTGGTTTTGTAATAGTCCTCTGTCTTTATTACAGTTCTGTGTGCTTTATTGAAGGATTTTTTGCGGCAGCAAAAGAAAAATCTCGTAGTTTATGAGAATTCACATTTAGATATCTCTAAGACCTTATTCTTTCACATCCAGGGAAGAAAGTTTCGCCTTGACTTCAGAGGCATGAATTTTCTATGCTCATATATTTCTAGCATTTTCCTCATATGGGAAATAATGGTTGAGCGGGAAAAATACAAATATATGGGTTTATTAAGAAGAGATAATCGGCTTGGGTACGAATAACTAGTCCAAAGGATTGTTTCATCTTTTTTTTTTAACTTCGACGTTCGCTGAGATTTATGCATTGAGTAGGTACGCCTCTTTGTTTTGTTGGCCCCCTCGTTTTCGCAGCAAAACATCCCTTTCGGATGCAATGAGGCGTAGATCGTAAATTAGGAGAAAATAGTGAATCATCCGCGTATTCACCGTAAATATTTTTCCGTAGAAAATGCCATCAAAACTGTAATTAATGGATCGGGGCTGGAAAAATGGTCCAGCTGTTAGGAAATATGTTGCAAATGCTTCTGAAGCTAAAGCTCGGAAATTTGAAATCATAGAACAATGGATGAAACATTTTGTTTATCCCATTCTTGGGTCGAGCCAGTGCCGAAATGTACTCATATTGTTTTCCTTGTCTGAAACAAAGGTTCTCCACCTTTTTCAACAGGGAGTAGGAGTGGGATATTTGCGGATGAAGAGGAACATGTGAATGCATATCTTCTTCCCCAACCAAATATACCAATGTCTTCTTTCCCCGGTGCTTTTCTGGCTCGTAAGACCTAATCATCCGGGCGATCCCCTAATTAGCTTCCACAGGTCTATTCTCTCGGCCTTCTTGTTCAATTGTCTCGAGACAATTCGGAGCTTGAGCGTCACGTGGAATTGTTAGCGATTGTTTGGCATTCAATTCCGAGCATCCGTCTCCGCTCTCACATCCCATTGTATTTTTGATTCGCAGTTTGACAGGATCTCTGCCTTTATTTCCGTACGAGTATCAGTCAAAAACTGCTGGTTTTCGTGTGAAAAGTTGACAGGTTGATTTGCGTCAGTTGGGATAGGTTCGTATTCGGGAATAGGCAGTATTTTGGGCGTGGTAGCGAAAACGTAAAGATCGCTCGAGTGAATTAGTTGCATCAGTGTGTTCGTCCGTGAGTTGTGGGCTACCGTGGCATCTAATAGACAACAAATAGAGAGTAGTTTCGAAGACAAGTGCTTCGTAATAGCTAAGTCACAGCAAGAAAACTGGCGGTTATTAATGAACTTAATTGGTATGGATGCATGACGTAATACTCACGGTTGGTCACCGGCTTATCACAGTCACCACTTTGGATGTGCGGTGGTAAGAGATGAATTTAATTCAACGTAACTAGCTGTTCATGGGAAAATGTGCCTTAATATCGTTAGATCTTAATACAGAGCGTTGGCAATAGATTGATGAACTCAAGGAAAAAATGCAGATATCTCTGATTATGCATCTGTGAGTGATGAAAAACGTAGTCAGGACTGGAGAAAAAATTTGTCAATAACTGTTGTTAGTCATAGATTTCACTTCAGTGAGGATTCGACGGAGGGCAAGAGGGAGTATGTTATTGAGATGAGGGAGAAAGTATAAATGAGCGGTATCCGCGTCAGACTGAATCTGGTGCACATGGACGTAAGGTCAGCATTTCCATCCAGTGGGTGAATACTATAGCTAATGGAGTGCTCTCAGTAATGTGGAAAATTTAAATTCAGAATATTTCCGTCCAATCAATTATTCACTTTGAATTCCCTCGGTTTGAGACAATTTGGTCGCCTTGAGTGGAGGAATTTTAGTATCGTCGACCACTCACCATATTCCGCGGAATTGGTGACATTTTACTGAATACTCGTGAATAAGTTGTTTAAAAATATATCTCTTAGATTCTAAAGCACTGGGAGATACTGCGAGACTACAGATATTAGGATAACTATGAGATAATTAAGTACCACATTAGTAGATTATTGCAGTATTATCTTCGATTGCGTTAGGTGTTGGATTTTGTGCGCTGAAAGAAGGACAGTAAGAGTAGTATAAATTGGATATAATGCTATGCAGCTGACCATTGGTGATCGATGAATGTTTGGTAAATGAGAAAGAAGGAGGTACATAATTGGGAATTTAGGTAGAATAAGGAGAATGAGAAACATAGCTGAAGCCAAATATGTTAAGGTAAATAAACTGGAGTGGAAAGGGCCCACAATAACTTATAATAGTTGGTAGAAAATAGAATGCTTGCAATGTCTCATCTATCGTGAAGATTTTCGTCAGGTAGCCCTAGTTGTTGCATAGCTATTAATACCGCGGAACAATGAACTCACCCTTCTTTGATCACTGAGCTGAAAATTTTGGTAAAGCTTTTGGTTTTTACTATGTATGCCTTTGCTTGCGAAGTTCAAGAAAATGAAATAGTCGTCAATGTTCCATGCCGCATACATTCTCTCTCTCTATTGAACCAGCTTCGTGTGACGGGCTCTTGATGGGGCAATTTGTTTTTCTTTATTCGCCCGGAAGGCTTGAATACGAGAAAAGCAAAACATTGTCTTATGATTTCTCTTTTGCATTTAATCATTCCGTCCATCGCCTCTTCAAGTTTCCATCAGCTCCCCCGGAGTCTCTGCTCATTATATTCGTCGGACCGTCATTAACATGACGCCATTCTACTCCGTAAAAACCTCCCCTTCTCTCTCCCCGAATTTTCTTCCCTTGCCGTCTCCTCCCCATTTCTTTTTTCGTAATTTGCTTCCATCCTTTGTTTGAAATGCCTCCCTCCGCGCCCTCCTCCTCAGCTCGTGTCTATTATTTTTAGCCCATCCCTACTCTTTTCGTGCCTAACTCTTTTTGCATTTCTTCGTCCTCTTTTCTCTCTCCTTGCTCTTTGTTGCCCTCCTCCGCTTTTTATCCTCCATTCGTTAATTCTTCGTATCTCTTTCTCTTCTTCTCTCTCTCTCTGCCCATTCCCGCTCTTCTTTTGAGGGATAGGGGAGTAGGCGTGAGGCTCTCAGTGGCGTGGAAGCGGCGGGGTAGGGCGGAGGATTTCCTCGCACAAAGTGGACGGCTGGTGTATATGTGTTGGGGTGGTGTTAGTGGGGGTAGGGGGGGACGTTAGATGTGCGAAGGAAGGGTGTGGGGGGATCGTATGACCACTACGGTCGCTTCCAACTCCCTTTTCCTCCTTTCCTTTTTTCCGACGCAAATTGCTACGCTCTTCTCCCCAACCCCGCGTCGTCTCCCTTCTCTCCCCCCCTCATCCTTTATCTCCGTCTCCCTTCGGGGAAAGGGTTGTGAGTGGGCTACATCCGTACCCTTCCCCTTGCTCTTCTCCTACACCCTGAGGACCGTCTCTTTTTTCCACACCTCCTACCCCCATTCTCCAGCCTCCCGGCTCGATTTTTTCACTTCGAAAATTACGAACTTCGCACTTTGCGCGTCTCTTCCTCCATCGCTCTCCTTCCCTCCCCTTCCTCTATATCTCTCGCTCTCTTTTACTCATGCCACCACCCCAACCCTGTCCTTCGCGGTGGTGTGAGTGGAATTGCCGCCGCCCGCCGGTTTTTAATTTTTTTGCCGGAGAAAATTCTTTCCTCCCCATACGTTGGAATTCATAGGCGAGCCGTGTCCTGGGGCGGATCCAATATTGAAGCGAGGAAATCTTGCGCCCCCCTCCTTCCATCCTTTCGAGGAGAATACGCCATATGGCACGCATGCGAGCCTATGCACCATTTCAATTGACAGGTTCCAGGCGCCTCTTGGTCGTTTCTTGGAACACAATCTGCATGTTACTGTCCCCCCCATGCTATCTGAATATGGCCTTGGAGTAGGTATCGCACTGCTGATTGTGTTCCTCAATAGATCAGTGAACCAGCATCCTAAGAAACACCTAATTTGGGAAAATTTAAGTTTCGTGTGAAAACTTGGGAGGGTAATAAATTTCGCAGAAGCACGCAGGTCGTAGCGTTATGTTTCTGCGTCGTAAAGTTCTGTTTCAGCCTTGCGAGCGTCATTTTCAATGGTCCTCTCTATCTAGACATCATCCTTCTACGTATCCCTCGTGAATCACCTTTGAATCTGAATACCTTGGTGATGTAGTGGTCGACAGAATACCTTGATTTTGCCTCAGAGACCCTTCTTTCGATTTTCGGACCAGATGTAAGTTTCAGGAGGCTCTTTCCAATTCCGCATTGGATCATCTCTAGAAAGATACATATATACCATAGTTAGTGTCTTGTTCAGCCGCATCGTACCACTTCCTCTTATGATTCGTGATGAATTTCTCACTATTTATCACTTCTTTCTATTTATTTATCTAAAAATACCTCTCCCTTGAGTGCGGCTGACTACAGGATGTTTTCTAAAGATACTTCTACGCTGCAAGCACCTCGAAGGTTCGTGGGAGGAGGGAAATCATGTTATGAGTGGATGCTTCACATTCCCAGTGTAAATGTGAAGGAATCAATTAAATTGAATGTCGGAAATTACTGTTTGATCTTCTCCAAGGAGTTCTTGAGAAGACGCTTTTCTATCCTTTGGAATGCTAAAAAGTCTGTAATTACCTGTCAGTCGTGTGTGAAACATTTAAAAGTGTTGCATTTAGTGAAAAAATTAAATTGGCAGTGTGTGCTCATTTTTTAAAAGCATTTAAATTCTAGCTTTCTAGAAACTCAATAGTTGCGTTCGGAATTTTCCTTATTAAATATGGATTGCAGTATTACTTCTTATCATGGACATATGTTATCATGTGATCTCAATCGTTTTCTGGGAATTAACCTTTGTGTATTTTTTTATTGCAAACATCTAGTTATTTTCGCAGGAGCTTATTTCTACAAGCGGTTGAGTTTATGCATATTCTGAACCCGGTTATTTCTATGTTAGGTGAGGCGGTGGAGTATTTTGTAGTAGCAAAACGTACTCTGTATAAACGAAGTTTAATAAACGAATAACGTATGGCATTCTACCTAACGTTATGAATGCCCTCGAGTTGTGTATACTATACACTGTTTAGTCACATTGAGATTTCTTAGTGTGCAGAGTTTAACGTTTAAGCGTTTTATAGCTTTTAGGGTTGTTGGGTAGGATGGAAGAGGAAGCACAGCATTAAGCACTGAATACCAAAAAGAATTCTCATTGATTCGTCAAGAATCGTCATTAGCACCTATTGCAGTATTACTTACCAAAGTTTTAAATATCTTAAAATCATATTTTCGAGAGGTTCCTAGCTATATTTTCATGGTTCTGAATGGAAACACGCATTGTCTGAGTATTAGAACGTGGTATAGCATGTCGGCCATTTTTTTATTTTAAATATTCAAAAACGCCTCACCCTTCGTGGAAAATCTCAAAAATTGTAGTGGGAAAAATCTCTCCCCTAAGTTTTCATTCATATTTGTACTCGAAATTCATCTCCGTATTGTACAAACATATAATGGGCAGAACCCTCGGCGTACGCCACCGCGGAGGGCTGTCCCGCCCCTTTCTCCGGAGCGTGTCGTCACGTGACCTCTCCCCTTCTCCTTCTCTCGCATAATATACACGCTCTCACGATGATCTCGACCTCCGCTAAGCCGAGCTTATCCATATCAAGTGAGGTTTCGGAGGGAAAAAAACTGGCAAAAATAAATGAAACGAGGGTAGCGAATCGAAAGACGGCGCGCGACAATATTTGACGAGCACTTTAGTGGAGTCTAATCCAATATTGCGACGAATATTCTCTTTCGTATACCTTCGCTTCTCCCGCTCCGACCTCTTCCTCGCCCTCTGCCCTTGACTATTACTGCCCTTCCCACTGACTCAACTCCTTTATTCACCGTCATTACGATGATATCTCCATCCATCTCCCAACGCCACATTTCCATCTGATAAATGGATATCGCTTGAGATTTTTCTTCGAGAACTTCGCAATAATCATTTACTCACTTTCAATGGTTTGTTTAGAGTCGTCGAATCTATCAAAATTGTGAAAACACTGGAAGAAAGACCGGGCTGTTGGTTTGGATATGCATTTCTCGACTTTCGTGATGTTTAATGCTGGGATTGTATTGCTCCGACGATCTTATTCGTCGGATTTGCGAAGAAGACAATCGATTGAGCCATGAAGTGGAAAAAAGAATACTGTTTTGCGTCCATGGTGATTGTTTTGGAAACTCTCGTCACCAGTGCAAGAATTAAAAAGAGGCGATTCAAGGCGAAAACAGTGCCTCGAAGGCTTTTGCCGAGAGCCTTTATTCTATCCATTCCGAATACGTGGAATGAGATACCTTTTCCATCTAGCTAAAAAGTTTTGTGGTTATATAAGGTTGAACTTAATAGAAACAAGAAGGAGTAGGTATTAGTTGTACTAGTTTTGGTTGTGATGAAGTATAGTTCAGAATGGATTTCCACTCAGAGGGATCACGTCATGCTTCAAAAAACATCATGCTTCCCTGATGCCGAGAAGTAACATTCCATTTAATAATTCGTTCGGCTAATTGTATTTTACGCTCAAGTCGTATTGAGTTTGTTTTTGAGTGATGCTAAAATTTAATCCGGGGAATTAATGAAGGATTCCGAATATGAGTATTATTTTGGGATCACTGATTCAGTAATGTACACTGACGCAGTCCAGAAAATTATTCAGTTTATGGCATTTTCACAGCACGAACCCTCAAGCCCGTCGTAAAAACACGCTATTTTACGGAAAACTATCTTTCGACCGACTTGATTGTGAATTAAATCCCAACGCTTTTTGTCTTCTGATCCTCATCCCTAAATGGAAAAAAATCACTTTACTTGTTTCCCTAGTCCTGGATTTGCCATTTATCGTTTCCGAAGGTAAAACTACTAATTATAAATCTTTTTTGTTACAGAATTAAAGTAGTGTTGTTATTATTGGTTTTACTCAGTCAACAGATCATTTGATGGTACCTTTTGGAATGCTATGCCAAAACATTTCGTGTATATACCTAACTGCACCACCCTCTGCTCCGTGTTACCATGGTGGCTGTCTGTGGGTAAGGGTTGTCTGCCGATTTTGATGTGATTGTTCTATTTATTTGTCAAAACGTCGTCATTACAAAAGGATTTCCCTTAGAAGAAAAAACTTTTGATCCCTATGTATCGATCTATCCTAGTTGCTTGTCAGGTGTTATTTTAATATCTTATTGTCTTACACGCCATCTGTCTGGCCGGGAAACCTTTATTTGTTATACGATCTCGTCGTTATTGACAGAATACCAACGCCATGGCGTTGGTATTCTATTGATGGCGCGCCATCTCAAAATCGCCCACTTGCTGAAGAGCTACAAGGCTATTTGGTGCATTTGTATGTAAACACATACCTACCACTTGAGAACCAACCATTGTTCCTACGACCGTTCCCGTAACTTAGAAGGACCAGCCAAAAAAAAACGTCAGAAATCCATCCACTTGGCGCTTTATTATACTGCTCAAGTGTGAGTGGATCCCAACCTCTAACATGCTTCGTTCCCACAACCCTTGTGCAACAACCCCCTTCCCTCACGAAGTAATCGCCCTGGGGTGGGCACGGGTGGCCCCTCAGTCAGAGATACATCGAGGGTCGACTAGGAGTTAATCGAAACATCGGTACGCGATCATACTGCGAATGAAAAAAAGAACGTGTTTTTTTCTATATGAGGTGGTTACCTTCATTGTGCTAGGGAAAAGAGTAGGGGGGATCGGTTGACCAACAAAAAGGCGTTATGGATTATGGTTATGAGTGGGATTTGTGATATTAGCGTGCCCGGGGGGCGAAAGATTACGGGGGGGAGAGGGTAAAGGAAGGGTGCTTGGGTTTGATGGAGGCAGGGGATGCGTGGCTAGTTGTTTGTGTGTTGGCTGCCTCGTGAGGTCAGACGGGGGAAAGAAATGGGAGGGAGTGAGGCTAGGGATCGCTCACACGAACCGTTCAGGTTGCCCCTCTCCCCCCTGCCCTTCAAACCCTTCCAACCACCCCACCCACTCCAATTTATGAATCCATTCATGCTCGCAGAGCGTTCAGTGCGGTCATTGTGTTTGTGGTGGTGGTGGGACATCGCTGGGGCTGTCCCTCCCGAGAGCATAACGAAACGCTCTCCCCACTATGCCCTGCCCACCCCACTCCTTCCATTAACCTCTGGCTTACCCTGCCTCGATCTCTTTCCCCCTTCCACAACCTCAGATCTCCCTCGGGCATCCTATTGATAATGCGAGCTTAATATAGTCATAACTGCCCCGATGAAGGGCATTGTGCGAGGTTTTTGCCCATGCTCCCCGGGTCCGGTGAGGCGGCTCGAACCTTTGGAGCGTTGTCGTCGGCATGGATTTCCCCTCTCCTGCTCCTCTAGCTCCTTAAATCCAAGGCTGTGCAGTGCCAAGCTCAGCTGTTAATACAGGCCATTGGTAAAAAATAATATAGAGATATTGACGACGCGTGGATTTCGCAATAATTATCGGGGTTTTCGAGCAAGATGGTACATAGTGTGTGAATCTGGCGCTATCACAACGTCTGTATCTTCTTTTGATTCTAGGTGTTCTGATATAAGTATGTTTTGGGCGACCGCAAAGAACTTATACACTTTACTTACACTCCGCTAAACTATCAAGTACCCCTTCCTCCATCGTACTTCGTTCTATATCTCGACTAGCTTCCTTTTTTCGCCCCGTCAAAATTCAGCGAACTTCTTTTTCTTCCGCTGTTGTGAGCTGCTCATCTATGCTTTTCCACCCACTTCCTCTCTGCTTCTGATTCTTCAACTTCCTTCACATGCCTCATTTTGGCATTATTATTGCAAGTCATTTTTTAAATTGAAAATTTAATATTAGTGTCATACTAGGCAGTACGATAATTTTAGCATTAGTTGAACTAGTCAATAAATATCTAGTGTATACCAGATATTTACTGAACGTCGAATCGTTCATTCCTTCTGATGTTCGATTCTTTCCAGATAAATAGAAAACTAGAAAAACTACCTGGTTGTTGTGGGTGTACCCTTATATCTAACCGCCAAACGTAAGCCGTGTGAGGGAGTCGATGTGATTTCGGGACCCGGAGGTCGACGTGGAGGCCAAAGGGTACGCAGAAGTGGTGGAGGGGTGTTGTGCGCCTCGCTCCGGAGCCCACGCATTCAAGTGTGAAGTGTGGATTGGTGGCGTGTGCGGATAGAGTTCATAGGGAGAGGGAATGAGGGGAGATTTCCCGTCGCTTGTCACGAGCGGTTATGAAGTTCTCGTCGAAAGCTCGGCGCTCGTTGAACCCCGTATGAGAACGTCGGGGGTTATTTTGCACCTCTCTTCCGCACGGGTGGATGATGTATTGAGAGAGGAAACAAACCTTCGGAAGAAGTTGTGGCGGAATTGGGGAGAGTAGGCAACAATCTATCTTCTCAGGGTTGTGTTCCGAACCCCGTAGTTTTATCATCAGAGATAGACTTCCCTGAAAAGGCAGGATTCTGATGTTTCCTGGATACGAGTACTTAGTGTGTTGTGCATCCCTGTCTATGTCCTAAAATCCTCTTAGAGCAAAGGCATATATTAAATGGCTGAGGGAAACGAAAGGAATGCCATGATACACCAATAGGAGGAATAATTTGGATCATTAAAACCGGAGGAATATGTAAAATATTGAGTATTATTTAAACAAGCGAAGACATGCAAGGATGGAGAAGTCAGGAAGAAACGGAGCTTTCGTTTTAAACACCATTTTAATTGTTCTCCTGATTCCTTGGCTTCCGCGGAGTCTCTGGTTTGAGGATCCATTCGATCCATGCTCTCCTCATTATTTTGGGGGAAGGCTAACTCAATTTTGGGTCGATATTTTCATTAGAATCTCATGATCTTACTTTTCTGATCCCATGATCATGATCTTTGTTTCGACGCATGATGAGAAATGAACTCCACAGTCCATTGCACTTGGGTATCAGTGAACAATTATAGCCGATTGTAGAATTATTTCGATTAGATCTTTATACATCTCTGTTGTGATAATTTACGAGATGGAAGAGTAACTCCTAAAATTAAACTGCTTTTATTTCCGCGATTTACCGCACGGTGTATGGAAATGTACGGTGTGGAACATGGGCCTATTTTGGGTCACCGTCTTAGTTTCATCTTGATAAAAATTTCCATATAATAAGTTACTGCTTTAGCGTCCTCTTAGTTTTCTGCAAAGCCCCGGCGGCTTTCCGTGTGGGCCAGGGGCAGGAGGCAGGACCGCAGGTGGCGTTGTAAATTTGAGCGGTTATCGGAGCTGTTGCCTATCGGACTCTTACGGGGGGCATAAGTGACCGATCGGGCGAGCAGGTTACGGATCACGGAGTCGAAGCCTAAATCCAGTCACCCGTTACCCCATTGTTATGAGCGGGAGCATTTTTAAGACGATATTTTTTTCTTATCAGGTCAAAGCTTTCCCTCTCATCTAGACAGTTGATATTTTTGTAGCCGGGTTTTATAATTCGCTCTCATCTTACTCTTAATGACTTCCTAAGTGATGCAAATGTTAATGAAAAATGAAGGTTTTGATCAATACTTCCTAGTGGAGAAATTATTGATATTGTCTGTTTTATATCACTTGGAGCGTTAATGCGATACGTTTTTTGTTCTAATAGATTGTATTTCTGTATGTTACGTTGCGAAAGTTTTATCAAGTTTCACGTTAATCAATAATAATCTTCATAAATGGAGAAGAATATACTGGAATTAAGACCAAATTTCATTTAAGAAGGACGATTATCTTTTATCTTTGAAAAACATTTTCTGCGTTTTGCTGTAAACGAAATTTCAGTTGATAAGTTTTTGGAGGTAAAATTGGGGTAGTTGGTGCTACACAAGCATGTCAATACTCTGGTGACTATTTTTGTTTTTCTGTCCATCCTTTGACTTTTTGCCCTTATGGTAACTCTATGGAACATTTGGTAAATGAACCTCTTCATGGATACCATTCCTTGATTATTTTTTTGTCACATCTCCCATAATTGAAAGTAGAAATGATTAAAATCCTCACGCTAATTCAATTGGTGATGCTCTTTTATGCATCGGTATTGAATTGAGTTAATTGTGGAATGAGGATTTGACGTGTCCTTGAAGTTAGGAGTCGGGCACGTCGTGTCATACAAATTGTGCAACTTTTCCTCGCGCGCAATCATCGAGTTGAGATAATTTTCTGGAGTGGCAGCGGAGAGGGGAATATTTTCGTGCTTTTGTCTATTTTCGAAGTATCCTTGATACAGAGCGGACGTGTGAGATGCACATCTTAATATTCGGTTCTCTTTCTTTCACAGGTAAGCAAGCGCACGCGATTGTTGTGGCCGGGAGCGGCCTTGCCTTTTATGATCCGCGTCGCAACCCCACCGGGATTGGCTTGAACGGAGATAAGGTGGTAACTAGCAGCTCAGCCGACACCGAGGAGAAAGGGTTTGAAATCGTTTTCAGACCTCCCTCCCGCTAGGCAGCTCGCTCTGCTTCGTGTTGTTCAGTGTTGTGACTTCCATGCGATTGACAGGCTCCGCTGATCACGGGCCTTATCGGAGTGTTTATTATCACGATACGCCGTATATTTTTTTACGTTGCTAATGGAAAAGAAACTGAAAATTATCTTTCCCTCCCCAATAATGACCTAGGGCGGAATTATAAAAGGAATACATATTTTGTATCGATAATATCCCGTCTGGAGGAAGTCGGGGAATGCCTAATCGCTAGGAAAATTTTCAAAAACTTGGGAATCATTTTCTACTTCTTGTACTGGAACCGTAACCTTCTTAGTAAAGGTATATTTACCTTATGCTTAGAAGTAATATAGATCTTATTTCGTCACGGAGTGAAAATTGATTGTAACAGAATAGGATATCAGTTAAGATCTAAAAAATTTACCTAAGAAGTACAAAGGCTATTATAAAGTTCCGGTCGCAATATGTGAGACTTCTCTTATATACTTCTCGCAATATGTGAGCTTAGTACTTTTCAGTTGTATTGCGGTCTTAATTTTATGCTTACTTACATTTCCAATTCATCATCCCGTCAGCAAATGGGTTACATGTTTGTCACTCGTTGATGATTTTAGGGACGCCCATTCATCAAACTTGAATTTTCCTCTTTAGAGTTTCTTTAACATTCTGAAATAGATAGCTTGGTGTATGGTTTTCATAGAGACACCCGTCCCACCCCTCCCTCCATTTTTAATCTTCCTTCGAAACGATTTGCGCACCGCCATCCGTCGTCCTGTCGAAGCCTATTATGTCTCACGAGATAAGATAGATGAGGAAACAAGCGAACGACTTCGTGCGTGCCGAGTATAGGGGAGTTAGGGTGTTGGGAGGGGAGAAAATGATAGCAGGCAGCAGCTGAGATAAGGTTTTAGGGTGAGGGTTGGGGAGAGCGAAGAATCGTGTAGCCAGACTGGTAACGGCTATCGCAAAGAGCGGGCCGTTTACTCTATCACTTTTACACTGAAAGGTTTTTTGACCCTTTCATTAAAATAAGTGCCCGAAAAGGAAGTTGATTTTCCTTTGTTTCCTCCGTCTCTTGGCTCCGGTTCATGTTTGTTTCAGGGGGTGATTTTTATTAAGCGTCATAATTGTCTTTTTCTTCCTTCTCTCTCAAATCTGGTGTAGACCCCTCCCCAATTCGGCTCTTTGTCGTTAATTTATAGGGGAGGAGAGGGTTAGAGGGAGAATAAGGGCGCGCAATAATTGCTTGGCGGAACTCGAGGCTGATTTATATCTGCGAAGAAAAGAATTATATTCCGTGCGACCCATGATTTGCGTCCATAATAACATTCTTAACTTTTTTCACATGCCCCGAAAGAATGTTTCCGACAAATTCTCATATTACAGATGAAACTTCTTGTATTTTTATATCAGAAAAGTAGTAATTAGTGGCAATTGCTGTGGACTCTCTTGGTTGCAGTGTATCATAGGCATTTAATTCCTTGAAATGTTTCTTGAATGGCATTTGTGAGTGATGATCCCCGGAAATTGATAGAGAATCTGTAAAAACTATCTTGGCAAAACTTTGTAAAACGAACACGTTGAAAGCCACTTATAAAATAAGAATATCACCATAACAAGCCACCTAAAATAAGAATATCAGGTGTAAAATTCATGAGGTAGTTGGAAATCAATGGGTTTAATTTTTAGGGTTAAAGGCGATGACGTCAAGAAAATATTATACTAAAAAGTATTCTTAAAAAATCTATGATAGTCATATTAGTAAAATAATGCACTATTTACATTTGTTAGTGTATATTATTAGTGAAACAATACAAAGCCTACTATGAGGATTGTATATGTGCTGTTATACTTATCCCTCAGTGCAGCTATCTACTTCTGAGATTTCCAATTGTTAACGTGAACAGTTGTGTAGATGTACCGACTCCCTTAGTAATTCTGCCTTTGATGAGCGTGATTAACATGCATTCCTTTGGCGTTAGTGTGAAATAAAGAAGCAGATAGAAGCATCCTTTGTGTCGATCTATTAATTATCCATTTTCATTGCCGATATTGATTGGACCCTGGAAAATGGGAAATTTGAGAAATAAATCAGGTAT
Source organism: Platycnemis pennipes (assembly GCA_933228895.1). Classification (NCBI taxonomy): domain Eukaryota; kingdom Metazoa; phylum Arthropoda; class Insecta; order Odonata; family Platycnemididae; genus Platycnemis; species Platycnemis pennipes. The sequence continues at coordinate 61,947,097 of OW121854.1, forward strand.
TAGTGGACAATGACACAATGGTACGCATGAAACGGATGTATTTTTTCATTCGATTTGCCGTAGTACATTTATGTGGGATAACATTTTTCATCGGTCTCTGCAGTCTGTAATTGCCGTTCTGAAATGGGTCAAATTCTTTCTAATTAAAAGTAATATGCGCTTTTCAAGCGGTGCCTCGGCAACAAGACAAAAAGGGGCTGATTACAAGTAAAAAACGTTCTTCAAAGCGGTACCCTTGCACGCATTGTAGCCGACCAAATCTCAGTTTCACTTCGCACCTTTTCTTTCACCAGGAAAGTGATGCGTGACCGTCACCGGCACTATCTGAGCGTCGTATTCCCTCTCGTCCGGAAAAATACATACTGCAGCCGTCCTCCCCCACCCCTCCTTCTTTCAGTATCCCTATCGCCCTCCCTTTAGCGTCCGCGTTTAATGGATTCGTATCGCGGTCGCGGAATAAGCGCGCATTAACCGCTCTCGTAAACTCGGCGAACGTGTCAAATGTTTCGATAAGGCCTCTTTCCGTATTTGTTCCCCGACGGATCGCGAGGAGGGGGTGGCGGGGGTAGGAGAAAGTGGTGAGGACGGTCACACCCGGTTTCTCGGCTTGTAGGAAATTTAAATTTGTGAGCGGCGGGAGGGAAGGCAGCAGTGGCTTTACGGGCGGCTGAGGGGGTGTTCCCCGAAAGTTGGGGCCTGTGAAATTTATTACCTCAGTCACGAAAGCGCGCGCGGATTTACCGACGGCGACTATCCGTCCGCGGGCGGGTCCGTTGTCGACGGGGGGTGTAGGGGGGGGGCGGTAGACGTGGCCGTGGGGTGTTGTTCGACGGCCCGGCGATACTTATCTAGACGCCCGCGAAAAACAGTTTGAGGCGGATGATCTGATTGGTCGGTCTGTGGGCCGCTGGTCAGCTAAAATTGCCCCCACCCACCATTCTCTATTCTCTCCTTTCCACGGCGTTTTCGATCTTTAATGATCGTATTTTAGCGCATAATGGTGATATCGGCATCCTTATATTTTTCCTCGTCGATAGATTGGTCGGTTTGATGCAGACCAATGCGGCAGTGTGAAGGCGGTTAGAGACAATAGCAGTGGACGATGCTGTTCCTCAAGGAATTATCCTTCTCTCATTACATCCCTCGGTCCCGTTCTCTCTCGAGGCTCGCCAAGTCGGTGCCGGCAGGATGGAGGTGACTATTTTAAAATTTTTAGCAAATTACTAGAATATTTACCGCCTCTCTTCAAATATTTAGTAGAGGAACTATGCACTATTTAGGTCAACACATTCAAGGATTTATTAGCTTTCGTTCAACTGTTGACAAAATTGTGCTTACTTTTGCTTGCTATTTCAAAATGTTTATGAGTATTTTTTTAAGATGTGGTGTATATAGTCTGCCATTAGAGCCAGGTATGCAGCCTGATAACGCAAAGGTCGCGGATTTGAATATCATCCTTGGTATGAATGCTATAATTGTTCTAGGATTAACGTCGCACGTTATACGACGACGTAACCACAGTCACTGTGGCACTTAAAAAATCAAAGTCTACTGCTAGACGAGTGCAGTAGATAAATTAGCCATCTATTAATGTATTTCCTGCATTGCCTGATATACGTAATTCAGTCATGAGAACACGTAGGAATAATTTTGTCATCTCTATATTATAATCATCAATGAGAATTGCCTAATATACGTCATTCAGTCATGTGAACACGTAGGAATAATTTTGTCATCTCTATATTATAATCATCAATGAGAATAAGGGTCGATTTCTAATCCCAGTAGCGGTAGAAACTTTTCTTGGAAATCCTGGTTCCTGCTGGAGTGATGTGCGGAGAGCATTTCATGTGCAGTACCATCGGGTGGGACGTTGAACTGTGGAGCTCTGGCGTCTTACGTTAAGAGTAGGTTAATTCCGGCGCCGGGATCATTTTTCAACCTTCTTCCTCTCCCCAAAATTCTCCTTCCTCCCAATATGCCCCGAATGACTTTCTGTGTAGCTCGTCTCCTTTGAGTGACAAATTTTCCTGATCTTCAAGCATCCTTGTGGTACCTTTCATCTAAATGTCACGGACATTAAATCGACTGATACTTAAAAATTGACAAGATTCGCGGTTCTAACTTCAAGTTCCTCTGATTTGATGCTTTCTTTCGAATTCTCTTTTTCCGAAGTTTTTTTTTCTTTTTTGTCATTTATTTTTGATTCCAAATTATATAAAGTCCGCCGATATGGTGCTATTTTATGACGGTCTTGAAGATCTTAGTTAGTAGTTACACTTGAGCTAACAACTCAGTTGACAGCCCTAGCACGTAGATACCTACGATAAAAAATCTTACTCTAAGAATTTATTAGTTGGCAATGTTCATTTTTTCTTGCGTCGCCCTCATAATATTACTTTTTTACGGTCTAACCCTAAAAAAAGATATAAATGAAAAATAGGGTGCGTGAAAAGATTTTAATATCCATATAAACCCACCTTAACCGGTGGAACAACGCCAATAATAATGGCTACTCTAAATGTCAACTCTACCTCCGCCCGAAATCGCCATGTTTTCCCTCACCCTGCCGCAGTCGTCATGTAGTACCATTCCTCCTTACATACCCTCTTCCACCTCGAGTATTTTTCTCGTCCTTCTCACTCTCTTAATAAAGCTCCCCTTCCCCTCCCCCCTTCTACGCTATTCCCCCGCACACGCCTTTTAATCATTTATGCTCCCCCTCTCCTCCTCGCTCAGGCGCAACCTTGCCCTCCTCCCTCTATCCTCTCTCCTCCCCCCGCCCTTCCGAAAACCCATTCTCTCCGGATCCCCCCCTTGCTTTCCAGACCCTTTAGGTCCGTTTCCCTTCCATTCTTCACTCCCGCCCCTCCTCCTTCCCGACTCCCATCTCCTTCCGCTTCCTCCGCAATGCCTACCTACCAACCCTCTCCCCGCGTCTCCAGCTTCTAGATGAAATGAATTTTCCATCGGTGAATTTTCAACCGGGAGGGAGGGGAGTATTGAAGGCCAAGGCCCTTCCTTCCTTCCCAGCCACCCTCGCCCTTTTCAGCTCCCCAGCATCCCATCCTCCTCCGCCTCCCTTCTAATCTGTGTGATAGTCCACGTGCTACGCCCGCCCCTCTCCGTTCCCGTCTCTTGTCTTCCCTTCCCCCTCGCTTTGGATTTTTTCTTCCGGTTGCATTAGTTGGGTTTCGTACCCTGATAGCCGGCAGATAGTTGGGCGGGAAAGCCAAATATTACGAGAATGCGTGATAATATAATCAGTTTATGGATTTATGTAAGCATATGAAAGTACTCATCCCGGTGCAAAGTCCCGTACATCCCAAAATTTCTCGATAGCCTCATGTTCAGGATTCAAAGAGACAATTTTGGTTTGATATAATGAAATGGAAAAGAAAAGTATGAGAAGATTGATAAATCTCAGGATTGGCCAGTAGTGGTTTATGCGCGATAACGTTAAATAATTAAGATAGAACGCTATAACTCTTCAAATTTAAAATACATAAGAATGTTATGGTGAGGATGAATGCTAATTATTTTGGTCCATATCATTTGCGATTGTTATGGATCTTTGCCTGCTACGCTGTATAGATGATGATGAAATATATCTTTCAGCCTTACCATACTGGCCTGCACTTTTCGGAGAAGCAGCGCTCAGAACCACTGCTAATAGTCCTTGACGATTCTTTGTAAGAATGAACTACTGAAAAACAAATTCATTGATTGAAGCCTCTTATCGTTGGATGAGTCACGTAAATATGTTTATAGTATTGAGCTAAAGACCATATAGACGTGACTTCAAATACGTACTTTACTACAAGATAGTCCAAAATAAAATCTGTACGGATGAGCTGGGAAGGTAAGGAAGGAAGGGATGAAGCGAATGTCGTGAACGTAGTCTTAGAAATAGAGGACACACTGCCTAACATTCAATCTAATGGACGGACTTTAAAATTTAAATGTTTTTCACTCGTAAATCATGTAGCAGTTGAGATTGCGCTGCAATTTTTTTAACTGACAGGATTCAAACTCGTGCCATCAGAATGGAAAACAATGTCACTAGCCATCACATCAACTCGACAACCCATTGCAATTTGTCGTATCTCCATAGAAAGTTTAATGAACGTTTCGGCTCCTAAATGAACACCTTCAAATTCCTACATAAGTCGCTTATCATATTGTTTGACTATTCATTATGCTTTTTCCAAGTACCTGATTCCCGGTATGGTGTTTCTCTACCACACAGAAGTCTCCTGAATCGTCAGTAAATTCTGTGCTCTTTCTGCCATAACTTGGAAGTTTTCGAAAAGTCTTATAGCGCAGCTAGTAACCACTTCTTGCATCATCTGGAAAATATTGGAAGAATTCGTGCACACATGATTTTTCTTGGCCAACCTTCTTCTTGTAGAAAAATTCTGTATAACCTTAAAATGCATTCGTCCAAATAAATGTTATCCTCATCTTAACGTTATTTTGCAAATCGCCTGGTCCTGAAAGCGTAACTATTCAGTTCAGTACCATTAACTTGAGCATTAGAGTTTGTCTGCCTCATTCAAGCATTCACAGCAGTGGCTTTCTTTTCCTTTGGTTGTATAATTCATGGGAAGGAACACGCTATTTATCATCAAAATCGTATTTTTATATAATGCCCGTAATATTGCTAGATTTCAAAATACTTCTCCCATTTTATTTTGGAAGGGGAAGGGACATTCTCGAAGTTATTTCCATCCCACGCGTGTATTCCATCAGCTCACCTTCCAAATGGTATATCTTCTGTATTTTTCAACATCCCTGCATCTTGTACTACTACATTTTCATCCTATAATATATATCGTAGGTGTGTTGCAGGAGGTTCAAGAACATATCTTTTGTATCGTTGTGGTTGAGTGACGCGTTGAGAAAAGAAAACTGAATATAACTGCATTCCATCCAAACTGTTGACTGCTTAAGAAAATGTTACTCACAATGTTGTCTGCTTTTTTTAATTTTCATATATTTTTAAACAATTGAATTTTTGTCCGCAATATGTAACCAAGTTTGAAAGAACCTTCCAGGAAGTGCCTCATTTCAGCACGTGTAAATCTTACAGTTCAAGGTGGTGTTGAAAATGCGTCGCAATCCACCAGTATACGGATTCTTTAGGGATTCACGCATACCTGTTGAAATCCGAGAAAATTTTGCCAAGAAATGTGCACGTATTCTCATATTATGGTGATTATTTCTCCAGTCATCATAAGCGTAAGTCATTTAGGGGCAAACAATGGAAGTTGATTGTCGTTGCGCGCGAGGCTGAGGGGTCGGGAAGAGTAATCACGGGCCATCTCGGCGGGAAAAAAAAACGAGGGAAATATCGCGGGATATCCGCATTCCGTTGCCTCGCTGAGGAGTGCGCTCCCCAGCGGCATGAATATATTTACTTGCCCATATTGCGAACGCGAATGCGGATTAATCCTGCGCCGTGAGAGTCGGAAGAGGGAGTTCATCTTATCCTGACGTCGTTCGCGGAGAGAGCGATGTTTCCACTCCACCTCCTCCGAACCCCAAAATGGCGAGAAAAATAAATTCCCTACATTCTCTCTCTCTCTCTTCCCATCCTTTCATTCTCATCCCCCTCAATTTCTCTTATTGAAAACGTTTCCTGTTCGTCCCGTTTTCATTTTTTTTATATACTTGATAAAATATTATTTCCATTACGCCGCGGCGTCGCTGCCCGGATATTTTTTGTGGGGGAGAGAAAGGGGGTGGTGGGTGAGTGAAGATGAGGAGCGCTCCTCCGATTTGATGGCATTACGAGAATTGTGTCGAGGAAGCAGTCTTTAAAGGCAGTAACTTAGTGGATGGTGGGCCCCGAGGGGTAGTAGTTGTTGAATTCGTAGGGAGGGTGGAGGTGGAGAAGGTAAGGAGTGCGAGTTTGTGGAGGATGAGAGAGATTTTATTCTCTCGGAGGTAGTGAGGGGAGGCCCGCTCACTGGTGAGGTGTTGGGGGTGGAGGCGGAGGGACTTGACGGGAGGTACGGCAAAAATCCTCGACTCCTCGCCCGAATCCCAAGGCAGGAAATTTTCGCTTCACTAAAAATACATAAACGTTTGTGTAAACGACGGAGACTTTATGGGAGAGAAGAAGGTGGGTTTATGTGGGCTCGGAGTGGAGGGGGGGGAGGTTAGACGTTGAAGGAGGTGTACGAGGACTATATTTCGACTGGAGTTGGGGAACGAATTTGGGGCACTCTCTCGCTAGGTGTGCACGGAGATGAGGGGTTAAAAAGGTTTTTCGGTGGGCGGAAGAGTGGAGGGGTAAGGTGCGGGTATTAAAACAAAAGGAGGAAAGGACGACTCCATTGCTTCTCCCCCTCATCTCAGCCGCCTCCCCCTGTACTCTCCACTCCCCTTTGCCGTCACCCCATCGTCTCCTCAAGTTGATATGGGGATGGTGAGGGAGTGTGGATGCAGATGGCGCACACGTCGACTTCGATGGTAGTCCTCCCGATTTCCGCGGGGCGCTCGAATCGCTCGGTCCTCCGAAATGTTTCGACGTGGATGACGATATTGCGGTAAGCTTGGAGCAGACCTGGTGGTATGAAACCAATCTTTGCAAGCATGTTTTGTCAGGTTAACAGCAGGAGAAGTGTTCAAAATCATACCCACCATCAAAGCGTTCTTACATGAGCTGTTAAGAGGTCCCGAATAACACCTTGTTACCAGTATATTTCCGATACTTTCAAATTGAACGAGGGTCGATGGTCGTAACTATTTGCATATCTCATTCCGCTGGCAATTAATATCTAACCCTATTCCATTAATCTGCTTGGCACATCAAATTCCTTTTGCTCCATGCTCTTAGCCTTTCACGGAATAACTGTCATCGCCGAATTCATTGTATCAACTAATGACCATCACATGATCCTTTTCTCCCCCGCTAAAACTGACAACGTCATACTTGATGTATGTCACTAATTTGGCTCAGCGACTGAATTATTTCCTTTATTGCCCTTGTAAATGGCGTACATATTTAATGTATGAATAGCAATTTTGTAGGTACCGCACCTACTTTTTGTTTTCTCATTTACGATGATTTGCTTTGTTATAATCATATGTATACACTCAACTTTAACATCATTTCTTTTAACTGTAAGTATAATAGAGCTATTTATGTTGATTATTTACGGCATTAATGCGAATTGTAGAAGGTGATCAAATAACAGGGGTCTAATTAATCTCCCAAAATAATTTGGTTAGCTTCTTCGTAAGACGACGTTTGGGGGACTTGAACAGGTTATAAAGTAATCAATTCTGAATGCAGCACGTATGCATTCTTGAATGTGATCCGGTGGCTGCTATTCCTTTAATGGAATGCGTAAGAATTGTATTGAAGACTTTTTTTGTTACCTAAATTTCATCGGGAAGATTTCAGAAGATGAGCTCGTGGGTTCCCCCTATATCTTGTCGCTACGTAATGAGGTCTCTAAGGCTGCTGGAAGCGTAGGTAGTCTATGGTTAGGACAATATTTTTGCAGCCATTGACCCTATGTGTACGGTCTTCGCAAGCTTCAGTCACTTCGGTTTATTCCGGAAACTTAGGCGCAAAGTGCGCCGTGAATATTTAGGGAAAAAAGCAAAAAAAGTAGAGAGATGGTTAAGTCCATGGAGGGCTTCTTCCTCGGCTCGCTCGTTACGTACTCTCTCTCTCTCCGGCTCCCTCCGCCTGGGATATTCCGAAACAGAAGCCCGCGCGCCGAAAAGGGTGGTTGGATGTAGTGTAGGCGGATGTCTTTCAAAATCGTTTGTCTTTTGTCCGGTCTCGTTTTGCTCCCAGCGAGCGGGCTTAGCTTGCCCGCTGTTTTCGCCCCCGGCCGTCCCTTCCTCTGTGGCGCTGCCGTCGTAAGGCTTCTCGGAATCCCACCGTCAGACGGTTGTGAGTCCCACTCCCCCCTTCTCCCATCATCCTTAATTCCAGAAAAAAAAGCCTCTTGAACGAGTCTCACGATCGGCTCGGGGCTTGCAAAGTAGTCAATCCCACAAGGCTCTCTGGCGGGAAGGGGGCAGGGAATTCGAGCTTCCCCCGTTGTTAGTTCACCTTCTCTCCGTTAGGCTACGCGGCAGTCGTTTCCAAATGGGATTAGCGGTAGCGCCCTCGGCTTAGTCGTTCGGTTAATGCGGAAAGTAAAAAAAATGCTGTCGATCGCGCGAAGTCGACCCGTGCACGGCTTTTTTTTATACATTTTTCAATATACTGCTACTATCTTTTGACGGACTATCATTTTTCGACTGCAGGAATGAGGTTGCTTGGTTTCCCTTCGCCGAGTCAGGTGTAAAAGCAGCAACGCATCATGAAAGTATGTGCGATAATCGTCGTATGCCAGTCGGAGAACGCAGGCTCGAGCAGAGAACCCCCCCCCCCCCCCCCCTCCCTCACCCCCATGACGGACTCTATGCAGCGGGAGGTAGCAGTCCTTTAGCTTCTTGGCGACCATTCACACTCGTTTTACGCTTTGCCGAATCACGTTATTCCCGAATCGGTGGCTAAAGCGGAGAAACATGTTCTGGCATTATTGGTTATAATGAGCAGTTATCGATTACACAAGACCATAATATCCGGTTCATTCCTGAATTACTTAGATTATATATTGATGTAAATCATAATATTCTTAGGAAGAATTTAGAAACCAGCATTGCTAATTGAGTAATATCTTCAATGTATCGGTTTTACCTTCTGGTTTCAGGTTCTTTTTTACTCAGAAATATATTTACTAGAAGCCAATGTACGTACAATTCTTACTGTCGCGGATTTAGCGAGTGACCCAAGCGGTCAATTTTGAAAGAGAAAAGTTTATTTTAGCGAATTATTGGAAAAAAACCATTTTGGATTAGAGTAAAACACCTGGGCCCGAAGGAAAAATTGTAACATTGCTTGAATGCGATAAACAATATTCAAATAAACAATATTCAAACATTTTGCTAACACAGGACTCATTACCATATTTTCCCGGCGCCAAGTCAAGAGATACTCATTTCTACTATGTGTGTATAAAACGGCATATTATATCCCAATATCTTTTCTTTCTCAATCCTTTACAATTAAGAATACTACTATGCGTAAAGCTAAATTATCGCGATTTTTAATTAAGAGTATCTACTCATTCATTATATTTCACGTAAGAATCTAATGAAGAGGGTGGGAGTACCCTATCCCCTCCCTATGACACATCTGGATGGTGGCCCAATTATTGATCCGAAACACGTACTTTACTTATCTTTTCTCATGAGATGGCCCCGACCTTTGCTGAATGGGTTTCTGTGAATGTATTACGCGTCAATTTTTGTTAGGAAAACGTTGTAATCGTTACTCTTTACTTGATTCCTCAAAAGCGTCCTGACGCAGATAGTCCCGCCGAGAGACATATTTTGAGGCTAAACAGTTCAGCACGTAATTTTCCTCCCGAAGTTCTCCTACGCCTGGCATTCAGGGAGTGCTATTCTATACCTGATTAGGACCGCAATTAAAATTTTATCCAAGTATCGAGGTTTAACTTGTCCGTCACGTTCATGCTTACAGTGGAATAATTTTTGAGTATTGGAACATCATTAGCGTCTGCATCACACCCAGAAAGTCCCTATAAGGGTGACGTTTGTGATTCCTTTCCGGACTTACATGCCTTCATGTCGCATGAAAGACTTGGATTGAAATGGATTGTACTGGATTAGCCATGGCTTTGTATGTAATTATGAATTCGTTAGTAGCATAATGGATGCGTAACAACTTCTTAGTTATGGTTATTTTAAACAGAAGTTTTAGACTAACATACACAATCTCGGACACCTTACTAATGACTTGTCTCTTTGGTGATTTTGACGTCAATTATTCTATTTCCTTTTTTTCAGTGGAAAGGAAGAATCTGTTTATTTCTTTTCCTGTCTCTCTAGCTAATCAAATGCCTAATCATGATTTTCTGCGGCATTTAGCTTACTTTTACTTCCGTCTCATTCTCGTTTGTTCTGCTAACCCAACCATGGTTTTGTTTTTTATTCATAATATTCGTGTCTAGATCTCCCACAACTCCTATGCTAATCAGCTACGTTATCACCTTTCTACATTCCTTAGACATTTCTCATGAGAATTTCGGTTTCTTTACATAGTTTAAAAACTTAGAAACTGCCATAAAATTTCTCTCATTTCACTCTTTCCCCCTGCCACACGCTTTTGTGGTGGCTTGCTGAGTAACTTGTGGGTTCAGATAATCCTCGTCTTGGAAGCCAATCACGTCATACCTTCCTGTCGGCATTTCTGCATGGTGTTCTTTCCTCTCCTTCCATTTCAACTCGTGTTTTCCGTCGCCCCTGCCTCCAATTCCTTCCCTCTGCCATCTCTCCTAATTCCTTTCTCTCCCGACTCGCTTTCCCCGATCCTCTTTCCCTCCCTTCCTCCCCTCGCTTTAACACAGCGTTCCGAGAGGAAGGGGAGGAGGGTGTGGTGTGATGCTGCGCGCAGAATGGAGTGGGGCACTCCCCCCTCTTCCCATTGGGGCGGGAGCTATACGTTTCCATGGAGACCCCGTTCCAACCAACTCCCCTCGCTCCCTCCTCCGTATCTCGAACTCCCCTCCCAAGAAATCCTCTCCTTCCCCTCATCCCCCCCACGATCTCTTCAACGCCTTCCCACACCCTCTTCCCTCCCCTCATCTCTTCCCTTTCTCGTTCTCCTTCTGGCCGCCTCGTTCTCATTTTCTTTCTCTCTGTCTCTCTCCCTCCCGCCCTTTAGTTCAATTTCCCCTTCCGTCTCCCGTTTCGGTGGGTGCCCGTCTTGTTCCGAGCACAAAAATCCGCCAACCTTCCTTCCTTCCTTCCCACCCTTCCTCCGATCCTTTCCTGAGTTTTTATTTCCCGTCTTGCTCTTGTTTGCTCTCTCTCTCCCCCTCCCTCCCTTCCTCCCCGTTTTGCTCCCCCGGATGCTCTGCCCGTTTTAATTAAAGCAAAATGATCTTTTTCATGGATGTAATCATTAAATCGCGTCGCTAACAATCCCGGAAAGTTTCGGCCGTCCAGGGACGATGGATCAGTGGAGGGAAGGAGAGAGAGAGAAGGCGATCTTGTCGAGGGCGCATGAGAGAGCGGTAGTCCAGAGGGTCTGGTTCCATTAGGCTGGTTTGTTTGTGCCGCCGAGGAGGATTCTCCATTGAAGGTAGCGATCCAGTTCTCGGTGGAAGTTGAACTCATGCATTGTCGCTCATGAACATGTATTCATCCCATCATATTGGTGAAAAAAGCCTTTAACGACGTTTTTTGTTATAAATCTGCACTAACAATACAATTTCTGCTTTAAAATCGGTACTCATTTGTAATTGGCCATTATTTTGTTCATCATCATCGGTCAACAATCCTAGGATTGGTTTGACGCAGCCCTCCACTCGACTCCTCTATCGGCCAACCTCTTCATATTGACGTAGCTCCTCTCTTTTACATCCTTAACGACTTGCTCCGTATATCTCATACGAGGCCTGCCTTTTCCATTCTTCCCGTTCACTTTTCCCTCGATGATTGTCTTCATCAGGCCATCGTGTCTCAAGATGTGGCCCATTAAGTTCTTCCGTCTTCTGTTTAATGTTTTCAGTAGACATCTCTTCTCTACCACTCTTCTTAACACTTCTCCGTTTGTTACTCGATCGATCCATTTTATCTTCATCATTCTTCGGGAGCACCACATTTCAAATGATTCCAGCCTGGACTCCTCTGTTGCTGTTATTGCCCATGCTTCGCTGCTATATAGTAGAATGCTCCAGATGTATGTTCTAATGAAATGTTTCCTCACTTCAACGCTTGTATTTGCAGCTGTAAGCAGAATTTTCTTCTTGTAAAATGCACTTTTTGCTTGCTAATGGCATTTTCTCTTTTACTTCGTCCATCGCTGGTTACTCGGCTTCCCAGGTATCAGAACTCTTCCACCTCCTCGATTTTTTGTTTTCCTAGTTTAACATTGGTCCTGGCTTCCTTTCTCCTACTGCATACCAATACTTTAGTTTTCTTTTTATTGATCTTCAGATGATATCTGGTCATCGTTCTTTCCATATTTCCTAGTGTCTTCTTTAAATCTACTTCTGTTTCTGCCATGGCTGCTATGTCTTCGGCGAATCGTAGCATGCTGATTTTCTCCCCGTGGATATTCACTTCCGGAGACTTTTCTTTGACTTCTTGGATGGCTTTCTCGATATAGACATTGAATAGTACGGGAGACAGTGCACATCCTTGCCTGACTCCTTTCTTTATGCTTGCTTCTGTACTGCTGGGTCCTGATTTGATTATGGCCACCTGGTTTTTATATTATTTACTTTAGCTTTATATACTATAAATTATCCTTTATTTTCGTCCAGAAATTTTGAAGTTGTCGCTTTAAAAAGTTATCACGAAACCAGTGCAGAAATTGCCTTTCATCAAAGTTGAGATTTTCCAAAACTATTAAATCCATTTTAGCGCTATAGAAAATGTAATGACGTTAGAAAAAATCATAAAAAACAATTTACGAATAATTCACTCAGGCAGCCAGGATGCCTTTTCAATGCTCGGGATGGGTGCGGTTGTGTTAAATAAAACCAAAACTTTGATTAGAATTTTATATCTTTGGTCCTGAATTTGTTGCAAATCACTAGTGCATTAACACAGGCACTAATGAGCTTTCCTTTTTATTTAGGAGTTTCTGTTTTTTTTAAATCGACATTCTAAGCAATGAACTTAGTGTCAATTGTCTTTCCTATCATGCAGCAATTATTATTATTATAATTAAACATTTTCAATGGTATCATTCTTTGCAAATTTAATACTGCATAAGATAGAATTTGGTCAGACTAAACTGTAAAAACGTTTCTCGCGAACGTAGTTAGTAAAATACCTTTCATAAGATGACGTTGATTCTGGCGTTTCAATGGGAGCCCTTTTTATGACCGTAACTAAAAGAGCGTTCTTTAAAAATAAAGGAATGAGAATGGATACCATAAAGAATGAGTGAGGATAGGAATGCTTTCGTAAATAGTTTTGGGAAACTTCCTTCTAAAAGCACCTAAAATGTGAAAAAATTTATGGTTTCTCATTTAAAGATACGATCCGCGCAGTTTCTTTCCCTAGCACCTATTTTCTCGGCTGTGGATGTAGAACAACACCAACCTCGTACGTCTTTCACTCATGTACAGCATTATAACAAATGATGAGACCATTTTCTCTGCCTACATAGGGGCCCTTGCGTAATTTATAGACGGTCTCTTGCAATCAAGATCGGCGACTTATCTCTGGAGTGCTATTCCCCGCCCCACTTTAGATTCCCGTCAAACTCCGTCCCCTTCTTCCCACCCAACTCCATCCAGTCATCTCCTTTCGCTCCCATCCCCAGCTCCCTCATTAATAATTTTAACGCTGCCATTCTTCATCTTTCCTCCTTACCCTTTAAAACAATACCCTGGCATCGTCTTCCGGCCCCTCATTTCCCTTACTCCTCTGTTCTCCTCCTCATACCTCCCTTACCCCACTCTGAGCCAACGGAATCCCCCCGCCCGCCCCCGTCTCCCTTTCCTCCCCCTAACCTCCATCCCCCTCCCCCTACACTCCCGCTTCGTCCTTTTCGCTTTCCTTTTGAGACACTCGCCGTCGTTTCGCCCGCGGGGGCTCGGGAGAAGACGTAGGCAGTGTACCAGAGCTCCTTCGTCGTATCGTGTGCGACCTCGTCCCCCTCCTCAGTACAGTAATGATTCGAGTCTGATGCCGTCCGTCTTGGCGCCCTCACAAAAGGAGTGAATGGCTTCCTCTCGGCCGGAGACGATGGTGAAGACATGCGCGCCCAATCGGGATATTTCTCTTTTCTCCGTCGGTTTTCCTCGCCCGCGGAAATTCCTCTTCTCAGCCTTGCGAACATCGGGCACTCCTTCCGCAAGAATCTAATATTCCTCAGTTTAGTAGTCTGTCGCGGTTATGAATAGGCAATGCATGCATTCCCGCTGCGTATTCAAAGTCTTCCTTTACAGCTGCAGTATTCTATCTATTAAAAGTAGGCTTTGGAGCATGACACTAAAAAATTTCTCCTTAAGCCATTTGACCTAAAAACACCTACAGCTATTTCCCAGTCGAATACTTTGTACTTCATGCCCCGATTTATTCCACCTTGGGTACATCTTTCTATCCTCCTTCCTGCACTTAAACGGGGAAGCATGGAGTTATAAATGTTGGAGATCTCGCATGTATCATAGGCCATACAATTATAAGCACCCCAGTAATTATAATTGATTTTTTATTCATGTACTCGGTTTTCTTTCTAATAATGTTGCTTTTTTCCTGTGATTAGATATTGACCTGCAATTCATAGAAATAAAATATTTCCATCACATTTTTCTCGGTTGAAAAAGAATGTCTTGGTCTAACTTCATCCTCCAAAAGAATTTACCCCTGTCTTAAAAGACGCTAATTACTTGTATCTTAAACTAGTAAAAATATGGTAGTATGTACTTGTCAGATTGAACTTAATTTTTAAGACACTGAAGTTATCTCTCTACTTCCTGAAAATAATGTGGTCAATTGAAATAATATGTAGTATTTATCACTCGGAATCATGCCAATTACTATGTCTCTTGTGATCATCGTTGGGTAGTTGCATACAATTCAATCATTGAGAGTATTACGCTTTTTCTGAATCACCGTTATTTGGTATCATTAAAATAATTTTCTTAGTTAATTTTCCTCTATCTTCGACCACTTAGACTTTAATTCACCTCTTCTCTCTGAAGCTTGTATTTGTTACCTCGATTCTGGAATGCTCACGAATCCTTGAGCGGCTTTCTTCTTCCTACGTGGGTTTTCATCTCTCGTTCCTTTGTTTCCACTCCATGCCAGTTCCTGCCTTCCCTCCAACTTGACCTCCGTTCGCCATCCTCCTCCCATTAGGGGTCAACCGTTCCTTGGACACGTACGCTGGATCAAAAGATTGAGGTCCTTTGCCCGCAGAGCGGACGATGGTTTCATTTTCATGCATCATTTTTTCCGTCTTCTCTGGCGTTCCGCCTCTTTTCCTTGATATTTTTATTGTCTATTTTGACGCCGAATCCGCGAGGGCGGTTTAACAGTCGTCTGCAGAAAAGAAGACCGTTCTTGCTAGTTGACCTGTAATTGCTCCCCAATCCTCCGTCCTTTCCTACTGTTGGAGCCGACGCACAGTGGTCCGGAATAGGAAAAAGTGATCAAAAATAGAAATAATAATTCAATTTTTATGAAATTTGGTATTTAGGGGTTTCTAGGGGCCCTTATTATGAATCTGAAGTCAAATCTTCAAAATTCGTGAAAACAAAATTGCGGACACTAAGTAAAATATCCTGAAAGTCTTTAAACACGAAATTAATGTTTCTTCCAAGTAAGTAGTAGTTTCTCCGTTGAGTTTGGGCCTAGAATTTTATAATTTAACATAATTGTCACCGTACTTATTATTAACTACACAGCAAATCCAAGGAAAAGGGTTAGGCAACTCTCAATTTGTAATTTTTTCATTGTTTTGTTTAATTTATATGCTTTCAGACGAAATGAAGAAGATAAAAGATACAATCCCATCGTGATCACATGCACGCGTAAAAGTGACTGTTTCATTGGAAGAATGAAAGTCTGAAATTAACGTGCCAGAGCGATTAGAATGGGATTTCTTATATCCCTTTGCACTTTTTATTTATGTCTCTCCAATATCAAAAAATTCAATAGTTCAATTCATGCACATATCACCCTTCACGACGGGGGGAAAAGAGACAATAAGTTCGACAATAAGTACGGGGTTGTTACGCTAGACCATTTTAGATTTCCGTCCGTTTTTCGCAGTTATCGCGCTGCTCTCTTCTAAATTGTCACCTGAAAGTTTTCACGTTCTACGATTCTGATTTGGATATTTTACTAGTAGTGAGTGTTATTGTGGTAAATGAAGTATAAGGGTATGTGTAGACCCGACGATCGGTTTACCTTGTGATTTGTGCCGATTTTGAATTCTTGTGCGGAGGTGGGTTTAATCATTATACCGTGTTAGATAACGAAATAGTTTTTATGTAAACTATTCTGCTCAAGGTAACCATTTCAAGCGCTCTGGCCGAGTTTTCAACGGTTTATAAAATGACTTTGGTATGCCATCGCAATGTTTCGTCATTCCATATATGCTAGGTCAATAACGATTGTGAACATTCACTCAGTTTTAATAGGAAAAAATTACTTCTTTCATTTATTTAGGCAATTGATCATACTTCAAATATTGGACGACATAGCGCACCAATAATGTATTTGGCGGCCAATGTATTTGAATATTTTTGGGCTGTTCAATCTCTTCTTTAGGCTGAATGAAGTTAAACTACAGGTGAGGTCGTCTTTTCCCTTCAAATCGGCTTTTGTTTCTCAAGTGGTAATTTTAGTATTCGTACCGTATGATTTATTTCCCCGCTATAAAAATAAATGTTTTTTAAAGTGGCTCCGGCTGCAAATATTAGTTTTCTGGTGCATTTAGTATCCTCAGGTAGAAAGTGAATGAGAAAAGTTTTCAAGCAATGAGACTAGAACTGCAGAATATTCTCACTTCTTACAGAGACACTGCTGTGAATAGATCTCGGGAGTTGCATATAGTTACGAAAAAGATTATCGTCAGAATAATCAGTCAAAGATTCGGGAGCCCGCATTAGTGATTAGTCATGATCGCGGATGGAATGGGCTAAGGAAAGAAGGAGAATACGAAGTAGTCACCACCGGAGAGTATTCTTGGTATGTACAATATGTAACTATGAGGACTGTATTATACTTACAGATTGCAAAAGGGTATGTCGATGTAATTAGGCCAGACTTTTTTTATTTTATCCTCATTGGTAAATAAATGAAAACTCAGACTATGCTGTTTTATTTATTGCTTTTTTAACTTCATGGATGTGTTTCATACACACATATATATTTTGCAAGCGTAGGAAATGGTGTAAGTAAGCTACGTTTGTCATGAAATTTACATTTTATTTTCTTCCGTATTGTGCATCATTTCACGGTGAAAATGTGTAGTCAATATTTTCGGACTGTCAACAAAGAAATGGATTTGTTTTTATAAGCATGTGTGCAGCTGTTGTACGCTGTAAGGGAAGAAAGCCCAATGCAGAAGACGCGACGAAAATGAAAAGGGTAACACGAAAATTGGTTGTGCATAGGGGAGAAGAACGGAATTTTAAGAATAGGAAATGGAAAGGCGACGTAAGAACGCGTTGTGAGGGTGAAGTTGTGGGGAACCGAAGGAGTCTACGGGTTAAAAGGGAAGAAAGAGAGGAGAAAGAGAAGGTATAAAGGGCCATAAAAAGTGTGTAATAGGTTTGAGGGGGTAAAAGCAAGGGGCGGATAAGAGGGAGAAGGGACTGGAACAAGCTCGTTAAATTCTCGGGTAAGGGGTGGTGAGCCTTCGTCATATTTTTTACTAATAAAAGGCGAGTCTTTGCTTGGATGGCGAAGGCAAGGTGAATGAAGTTTCCATCAAAAAAGTGATTGATTTTTTTCCTCTCTCACGTATTTTTGTGTGGTGTAAAAAACCGAGGACCTATCATAAAAAGCCCGAATGGCAGAGGTATTTAAAAGGGATTTCTGTGCTCGCAATTATGATTCTTTTTTCCCGGTATTTGACTTATTGACTTGAGCGTCGAGAAATTCTTCCTAGATGTTTTTGTTTCTGCAGCTCTTTTAATTTCCATATACCGCACAATCCTGCAAAAAGTTGTTGATTTTGTTGTTGAAGTTGATTTTTAATGAGTTTCTTAACACTCCATGGACAAACAAGCAAATGTTCGTTTTATCTTCATCTTTGCATTCTTCCGACGTATCTTTTCAAATAAAATTATTACTGGTCTTGTCGGATTTACTTCTTCGGCCAAATGGATAATCAAATCAAGAATAATGAAAATGTTAGATGGCATCATTATTTGGGTAAAACATATTTATTACTTATTATTTTATTATGCATAACTATATTTATTGCCCTTAATTAAGCTTATCGTCATAAGCGTCCTTTTTTGGAATTTGGTTACAGAATTCTTCTCGTGCGCACACTATGGACGCAATAAAATAAAATTTCTGGATTCGGAAATGTTATGTACTCGAAGGTGATAATAAGAATGAATTTTACGTGTAACTCCATGATCATAACTTTTAACTGAGGTGGCCTCTCATCATTATCAAAATCCATAAAACAAGCGTCCTTTTTGTTTTCTTTATAGTGAATTTTACATTTTGGAAAGCCCGAAAAAGCATCTATATTTTCCCTACGCGTGCTGAATTACTCTGCAGAATTACGATGGCACACGTAGTTTGTTGTTTGGATTGGCTGAAAATCTGATATAGAGCTAATGCCCCGTTTCCACCGCGCTCTTTCTCTCGTTGGATAGAGAATTCTGGGTAACTGACCTGCGTTCCAGGAGGGTAGTAATTGCCAGCAATATAATTCCAGTGCTATTCATGGTATACTCACGCTGATAAATGTATCGGCGTACCATGTGTGCAATACTTTCGTCATTTGTTGATATGTACGTAACTAGCGTTCCATTACTTTCTTTGTTCCGCGTTACCGGCTAACCAGGCTCAGCCAACGACGATTGGTGCCATCTAGCTTTACTATAACGAAATTTGAGGAGCGTCAGGCCGAAAGGGCGTAAAATGAACGTAGTGAATTCGGGGCATAAGGTTAAACAATATTTTTTAGCCTTATTAACACGAGCGCATCTGCGGGCGTCAGTGTTCTGTTGAGTGATGGCCCACGATACTTGGAGTCTTGGGACGATCATTCAGTCGCTATCTTTCGCAAATGTGTCACCAATTATTCCAAAGCTTCTGACGAGGTATGCGTTGCATCGTTTCTACTCTCTCTCATTCAACCCACCGTAGGGCCTGCTTGCAAGACAGTTGAAAGATCGACGTCCCCAGCAAAACTGAGAATCCTCATCCCTCAACTTCCTCCACGAAGTTAAGGAGGCGGAGTTACTCGTGGGTACAGCAGCTAAAAATCCAAGAAAGGAATCTTGGTATATTTTCTTTTTGTCTCTCTCTCTCGTGCCAACCACCCCGGGCTTCTTCCTTTGGAGTTTTTGTGTTTATGTGTACCTTATATATATAATTTTACATATATATGTATATATAAACACATATATACATATCCATACACACACATTTGTATATTTTACTGTTCCGTAAAGAAAAATTTTCAACCATCCGGGTACGGTATTTTCTACCCGCAAGTCGGCCGGGGATGAGACGGAGAGAGACCGGTTGGCTATTAGCCTTGGAAGTCGTCCATTCAAAATTGCTCCCCGGTATTTTTTTCTTCTTATATTTTTCCCTTCTCACTCTTTCTCTCTCTCTCTCCTCTTTCAACCTCTCCCTACTTCCCCCTAACCCTCCCCCTTTCTCGAACCATTCATTTCTCCCCTCTCTCCTGTTTTTCTCCCCTCTACCTCTCCCCTGTCCCTTCCTCATTTTTCAAAAACCCGCAGGAAAAAAATAATAAATATATCCCCCTTAATCTTTTGTGTTGTCGTGAAGGAAGCTTATTGGCGAGTCTCTGGCATACTTCACGGTTTATTTTCCAGCTAATAACAGTTACGATACTCCTTCCTTCCTCGTCCTCCCCCTCCCACCAAACAAACCCTCCCCACTTCCCGTCCTCCCCCTTAGCCTTCCCCAGCCTCCCATCGCCTCCCACAATGGTTCCCCGTACCCCTCCTCTGTATCCCTCCCCGGCCTCTTTTCGTCACAAAACTTCTCAGCCGCAGTTCGCCCTTCTTTTATCTAAAAAAAATCCATTACGGCGCCGTGAGGCCCGTCTACCCACCCTCCTTCCTGCTAACCCCTTCTCCCTCCTCGCTTCCTCTCTCCCTCTCTCTCTCCTCTGCGTATCCGCGCATTGAAGTTTCCCTTAATCAATCCGACATAATGAGCCGGGCCGGGCATAAGGAAAGGGGTGTGTGGAGCGGGGAAGAGCGGACGGATTAACAGCGGAAAATATGAATAGCATTCCCCCTCGGCTGCTAAAAGGGAGGGACGTCTCTTGGGAAGGGGGTGCACGGAGCAGTATCAGGGTTTGAGTTTGAGGAGGAGGTAGGCGAAGGGTTTTGGAGTGGGGAGGGGACGCGATTATTTTGTCGTTACACATTCTGCCGCGGCGTTGGATAATTTTTTGGATTCCTTCCGTTTTGTCGTGCTTTCTCCCTCAAATCCCACGCTCTCTTCCTTTCGCTCCGCAATAAAGTCTGCTGAAAAAGTGGAGGGGAGTTCAGGAAAGATCCGTCGTCATCTTTCGTTGTCGGCGGTCTTGACGTTTTCTCATGTTCCTCCTTACTCAGTTCTTTGGTTCATGAACTCCTGGAGATATCATTTCTTGCATCCTTTTGTGATGCAGGGGTGATCGATTTGAAGATGCTGTTAGCGAGTGTTTAATTTAATTGATGTTATGCGTAAGAAAAGTACACTGGTCTCGTAACTGAAGTTTATGGTCAATATATCGTGATCTCATTCATGGTTCGGAATAACTTGGTTCTAGATGTATTTTAAGGTTCTAGATGTCATGATGCAATATTATCCAGCGTAATATCCGTTTATACCTGGATTATTATCCCAACCTACTTATCTTCGTCGAGTTTATATGTCGAGATTACGGCATCATGGAATGATGCTTTATGATATGTTAGAATGAAAACGTACATACTTCTTTTCTGCTAAGTTACCAGTTATCATGTTGAAGTGGTACCTAGATAATGCACCTCGGATTCTTAAGGCTGTTATTGGAATCCTGGCTGCGGCAGAGACTTTCAAAAGAAACTGTTTCTTATTTCAGGGCTCTGTGGACTTCAAGATCAGCCCTCCGTTCCTTTTTTGGCTGTTTCCGTCAATAAAGGGCTAATACCGAGTATCGTTTTCCACTTCGTTTTGTAAAACCTCTACTAAAGACGAAGAAAAATATTGGTACAGGAGTCACGTATAGATTTGAACCCTAATTTTGAAGATTGTGTAGAGAGTTGAGATAGTGAAGTGCAGCAATGCCTTTTGATGCCTTCAGAAAGCGAATCGCATGCAAATGTATAGATTTCCTGTATGCATCCGTATTTTAATCTGCAGGTGCAGATAAAAAGCGGGGATGACATCCTGGATCGATTAGGGTAGTTCATTGTATGATCTTCCTGTCAGGGATTCCATTCGATTCCGGCCTAAGGCATGGAGGTACGGTTAGTATGCAGTGAGCACTAGTGTGAGTGAAGAATTCAGGATGCGATGACTTCTGCTGTCGAAGAACCCTGGAAATCCATACGTTCACCACTTTTAAATTGCTAAACTAAAATTCTTTTTGACCTCTAGACGTCATCGTAGGCTCTTTAGGGATTTAGTTCCGAAGACGTGTCTTACGGACACTTATGCCCCATGATTTGTCGTGCTTGAGGCCAGAATCGAACCCGCCGCCTTTTAGTCAGTCGTCTGGCGCTTCTGGCCCTTCTGACCGTCTCGCATGGCGAGAGAATTGGGGAACGTGACCCGTGGTCGAAAAGAATGATTTGTTTTCGTTCCATCACCTTCGGAAATATCTCAGTCTAGTGGCCCTACGTAATGTGTCATTTGGCCTATTTCATTTTTCCTGATTCTGCTTAATTGTACTCGCAGCTGAGCTTTGCGTCCGCCATCGCAAACATAATATCCCTCGTAAAAATCCTGATTGATTATTAGCCCTTCCAGTGTATCCGTCGCCCACGGAGGGGGTTGCGCATTTGTGTGACACGTTCTAATTTTTCAAAAAAAAAATTGAATGAGCTCGTACGCCATCGGATGAGTTTAAGCTCTGTAGCGACAGCGGTTATTATTCTTCGACATCAAAAGAAACTTCCTTTACGCTTTTCCCGTGGAGAATTGCCCACGGCAAGCCGAGAACTCATTACAGTTATTGCGGCAATTGTTTTTGTTAGGTTGGATCGCATCGAACGGGTTTTAGTGAACAACGGCAATGGAAATATTCCGCATTTGTGTGGTTTATCTCAAACGCCACGCTTCGCGGAATTTTGTATTCCTCGCTTTAATAAGCGCTGATCTCCTTCTGCTGTCGTTGCCCCCCTTCCCTAATCGCTTGTCCCACCTCTTTAACTCTCAACACGCTCATTTTGCTCTCAAAATTTCTCACCTTTAGTGCTCACGTTTGATATGCTAATGGAGATCTTTCAACTTTGAAGTTTCCTCTATTTGCGGTCTGTGTTTTGGCACGGGCATTTGCGCTTAAATCCATTATTGGTCCGTGTTTACGCGTCGCGCCAGCGTGAGTGAGTGCTTTATCGTTTGCTGCGCTGCCATAGGGTGGAAGAAAGAGATGGAAAAGTATTGAAGAGGGCAAATCCCCCCACGATTCCACTCGCAATACCCTCTCGACATCTTTGACGACATGGTCACATTATAGTTCGACATTCTGCGGACGTTGGGCGTCCCCTTGGCCCGAGTCAGCCCTTCTCGCCGGGCAACATGGTCCGCTCCGCCCCGCGTTTGCTCTCTCCCTGCTTTACCATACCGAGCGACCCATTAGGTCACCATCTCCAATTCAATTTTATGATTGGTTTAACGCTGCCCCAGTCCTTTATAGGCCCCTGCGATGATGCACGTACAATATATGGGATTCAGCATATTTTTGAAATAATGAAAGCAAGATTTCGTATTAGTACGGGCACGGGCAAGAGAAGTTGGGCTTTTTTCCATTCGATGAATGTGGTCGTTTACCATATTTTTTAATTGCCGAATCTGATGGAGTTTTGAAAATAAAGAGACCCGTATATTTCTGTTCTTTGATCCATCGAGTCGTTCTCGAGTTATAAGCTGCGAAAAACTTATGTGTTTAACCCTTTCGGAAAAGTGGACGTGCGAAGGACGCGTACGTCATCCACTTTGTCCAGTCACATCTGAGACTGCGCAGCTCCTTCGCTCAATCACAAGGGGGTCACGCAACCATTGGCTCTGCCAATAGTTGTTAGACTCCATTCGGATTATTTCGGATGGCATTGCATATTCGTCTACATCGTAATTTGTGAATAAGCAAATAAACTTCAGCATACTTTTAATCACAGCAGTTACACAAAATGAATACGAAAATATTTTATTGTTCAGTTGTTTCGAGTTATTTTAAGGATGCGATAGGATCTCTTCAACCAGACCTCACCTCCCAACCTGTTCTTTCTCAAAATAGTGAAGGAGGGGAGGTGGATGACATAAATCCTTAACACAACCCGTTCGGGGGGCGTCTACTTTTGCGTGTTTGACTTTTTAAATTATGAGCGAATGGCTCTAGTTAGAAGACTAACTTTTTCTCTAAAATTCATTTTTCGTTTCCGTCTAACGATTTCGTGTACAAAAGGGCGATTTCGGTTCCGGCTAACCTCCCCCGTTGATATTAATGCCCCTTATCCTTTGGGAGGGAACTAGCAATAAAATTACTGCTAGTTTTTCGTGGAGAGATCTTATTCTGGTGCTGGTGATGGAGGTATCGATATACCGAAGACTGTGTATCTTTCGTTTTACCCCTCTTCCCTTTCCAATCTCATTATTATACCTCTATTTCCGGTCTGAATTGTCTTCTAGTGCAGGACAGACTGGAAATGATAGATCTCAACTGACCGATTTCATTTCTTTTTGTCATAATATTTGATCTCAGATTTACTTTTATTCGTCCAAATTGTATGGTTAAATTTTGATACTCCATACTAGATCATGCCTTCTTTTTTTCCCTCAAAAATTTTGAGTGCCCAGCCTACCTGTTTTCCTTTGAAACATTCTTTTATTTGAAGATTTACTGGTATGGTTTTGGATGTGTTTTCCCTTCCTTATTAACATATAATTGATCGTTAGCATCCATCTCCGTGGTTTGCAGACTCCGTCTCTTTTGATTGGTTTCTGCAGTGATCCACGCTACTAATCCATGAAGTAACTGTTACAAGACTCAGCACAAATGTAATCGCGCTATGCTCAGCCTCATCCCTGCTCTGGAGCGGTGCAGTGGTCCAATTATATGGGAGGAGTATACGGGAATGGATGAATAAACGTGAGGTGGAGAGACTTCGGTGTGAGCGTAGTGTGGTGCGAAATGGGGTGGTTTTTGGACGAGGTCACGCTCTCCAAGTACGTGGGGGTGGGGAGTGGGGGGAACGTTTGGAAAGATTACCGGAAGGGTGAGAGGTTTTAGCCGATACCCTCGGAAACTGAAGGCAGGGCCCTTCGGCCGCCACACCGCGATGGATGCGGGCGTTCGGAAGGAGCCGGGGGAGGTGGGAACTTTGGTTCCTCCCCCCCCCCCCCCCTCTCTTACTCCGCATTCCAACACATTGACACCGCCAGTCTATCACGTCACCCACTGACGGGTCCCTCCCCGTCTCATACTACGTCTCACTCTCACCCCCTCCCTTGCATCCGTTGCAACAAGAACGGATTTTTTGCTGTCGTTTTGTTTCGCGTTCGCCATTGTCGAAGGAGATGCATTGAGTGTGTCGGGTGGGGATAGTAGGTTTTTTTTAGGGATTTGTTGGGAGAGGGTATTTTTTTAACGTAGGGGGTGCGGTTTATTTTTATTACTGCAACGAGAGCGCAACGTAGCTCGTCACCGGTGGGGGGAGGGGGGGCAGGTTATCGAGGAGAAGGAAAGGGGTGGAGCATTCCGTCCCTGTTGTCGTTGGGGTCTCGCTGACAAAAGAGCGACGAAAATAATGAAAATTATTATAAAAGCTTACGATATAAAAGGGGGTGAGTCGGCGGACGGATGGAGTGGGGCAGGGGGGATGCTGCGTGGCGGGCCAATGGGATGTCGTTGTTGTTGGGTCGTGGGAAAGGGATTGGGAGGGTGTCGGGGGGGAGGGGGGAGGACGTGTAAGGTTAGGGGCGGTGCAGGAGAGTAGCGCGGACGGTTTCCTGAGAGATGGGCTGTGGATGGAAGGGTGGCAGTTGGGCTGGCGATGGGGGTACGTGGAGTTTCCTGTTTGGTAATGAAAGGCCCCTTTTTCCCATTCCTCTGCCTTCTGACGGTGCGGTACAGTGCGGGTGATACGATGTGGCTATTATTCCCTCGCGCTTTTGGGTACCAACGGCGTTGCGATGAAAAGGTATTGACGGCGGGTAAGGGGATAGACAGGAGGAGGAGGGATGTGGGAGACTTGTGTCGATGTGTTTATTAACGCGTGGCGTTTCGCCTTTATTTTGTTTCGCCGAGTTCGGTTGCTTTTTCGTTGTTCTTTCATTAAATATACTCTCTCTCTCTCTGTGCCCGGACTATCTAGAGGCGATGTCTTTTTTATTGTTTTATTTTCTTTCACCCTCCTTGCGTTGCCATTGTTGCACCTTGCTAGTCTCACTTGTGTATCGGAGTGGATTTTTTGTGAGGAAACAGCTTTCGGCCGTTCTATCCAGTGGAATTGACATTCAGCGTCGGAAGTTCATCTATGTTTGTCCGTTTTTTAGTATTCAGGGCTGCACTAGGGGGAATGTGGAGGGTAAGGACAGGTAATCCTTTCTAGTTTCCATAGCACTCCACACTGCGCGTACGTATTTATGGATCGCGAGGTTGTCATCATTCCATGCTGGATTATTTTGCGATGGCGAGTTTTACGAATCTGGATTCTTCCTCTGGAGAACGGAAGCCTTCTTTTCGAATGTTTTTATGCGTAGAATTTTCGATTACTCCATGTGCACCTGTTTTGCTGCGAGTTTCACCGTGATAAATGCACGAAAAATAAGAGTAGGTTGAGAAATGTTTAGAACGTCCACTCCTTTACCGCTGGCCCTAGTCTGTGCAAACTCGGCCATGGTCTGCTTGACGAGTGGTTCTCACGTTATTATTATGCATTTAATGCGGGAGAACCTTGCTCATTGAAAAGTACCCGCGGTTCAATATAATCAGTTCTAAAGGTATGTCTATTACACCCATTCTGGTCCCAGAAATAATATTTTAGAACCCAAGAGTAGCCTGAATAGTTTTGTGTACTTGCTTGTCTCCTGACCAGTCCTCAGATAAGGGCCATTTTGAGTGTAGTTGGGTACACATCGTGTGTGGCTTTCTTAAAGGTCAACCGCGTCGGAATGATGCTTGTTCCGCTAGCGTATGGGGCCCAGTGTATGGCAGTGCTCAAAGGTTGGCTCTATTTATTGAGAGAGTTAACGACGCTGAGCTGTTTTGTGCATGAATGACTTATCACCTAATGGTATCCCCTTGATTCATAGATAGAAGGTATTGTTCGAGAAATGAAAAATCTATAATTGCTGCATTTGAATATTGGACACTCAAATGCACATTCAAATAGATGCCGGGGAGTACATGGTAATGTGGTCAGTGACCAGAACTCGAGTATAGGTCTCTATTTAACTGCTAAGGTACACTCCATCAACTAAATTTTGTCTAACTGTTTTTATGTAGCTGAAGTTTATTTATGAGGAAAAATTACAGTGAGTGTCGCATCAAAATTTTTTTTGTTTATTCTTAGTGGAGGTAATGGCGGAGGGACCAATGATAAAATATTGATAGTATCTACACTTCTTGAAATATTTTTATTAGGGATGGGTCGGTTCCACTTTTTTTCGGTTCCGGTTCGGTTCTTTACTTCGGTTCTCGGTTCCGATTCTCGGTTCCGGTTCTTAATTTACCACTTACTTTGCATTGCTCAATGGTAAGACAAGGTAATCAATAATCATTTTCAGAGACTGAATTAGAATAATTCGCGACTTTGAAGCATCTAAGGAAACTATTTCACCAGGTTTTAATGTGAAGCCTCCACTTTCGGAGTGTGAGTAGGTTTCAAACTGGTTTTCGCGCCAATTATTTCGGTACCGATTATTTTTGGCCTCGGTTCCGGTTCTAAGCTCAAGAACCGGTGGAACCGAGAACCGAAGAACCGAACCGACCCATCCCTAATTTTTATCAATATTTGAATTACGATTCAGTTATCATCTAACTTTGCCTCAAATGCGTATTTTTAGTGCATATCTGCGAGGGCACAATGAAAACTGGTCTTTATAAAGAGCGTATTTCAAAATGTTGGAATCGCCAGAAAATATTTCTTGAACTTTCTTGGTTGATCTTTATCTTCGATATATATATTAATTAGCTTTCTGTCATACCATTGTAAATTTGAATGCATGCAAGCCCAATTTATGGTTTCCATCAATTAATTTTTGGTAGAATGTATTTTATGCAAAGTCAATAACAAAATCGTCAAAATGATATCCATATTTCCCTCTGATTGCATCAGAGGTACTAGGTCATTTCTGCTAAGTGAAAATGGGTGATAAATAGTGTGAAACACTGGTATGTCATTCATGTGCTACGTCAATGGCCATCCGATATACTGATCTCATATCTCTTGTGTGCGTTCTCATTGCCAATAGATAATTCGTAAAATAAGATAATTAATTCTCATGACTTGATGTGATAGATCAATAACATCTTTGATCAGTATTCTGCGTTTTAAGACAAAACTTGTTCAGCCCATTACATGCAAATGTCAGGTTTGTCCTATACCCTTATTTTTTCCTGTTTCTTTTTTGGACGATAGGCGAAAGAAGAGTAATATTGTAATGGAAATGTACTCCAGTTGCATTGAACGGCACTCGCCTTCTTCATTGGCCAGTCGGAAATTCAAAATTAGTACATGGACGAATTCTCAATGCCTCGAATGTCTTTAACCGTTAGCATGACGTGAAAGCGTGCGATCAGGGAACGGTCTTAAATTTCCCTATTCCCCTTCGCCTTTTCGGAATCAACGGACTGGGATCCTTTCGCCCGCTCCCGTAGGCAACCCAACTAACCCCCCCAGCGAAGCGTTGCCTAATTCGAAGTCCTTCGAAGGAGAAAAGGCGATTCCCCTGCCCTTATCCTCCAGCCTCGCTCAAATCCGTCTTCATCCCTCATTGCATCCTAATTTTTTCCCTGGGAGGCCCCTGCCCTTTCCTTCCCTTAACTACCGCCCCTCCCGAACCCCTCCGTAGCCATCTTCATCAAGGGAAATCCTACGCATCCCTCTCCACTTCCCCATATTACTTCCGTTTCACCTCTCCATCCATCTCCTCTATTCGCCTGTTCAGTCTTCAGTATCCATGTTACTTGGAGATGGTGATTCATTCTACTTATTGAAT
Source organism: Platycnemis pennipes (assembly GCA_933228895.1). Lineage (NCBI taxonomy): Eukaryota > Metazoa > Arthropoda > Insecta > Odonata > Platycnemididae > Platycnemis > Platycnemis pennipes. The sequence goes on from OW121854.1 coordinate 61,975,240, forward strand.
CCATCGTGTCATTTAAGTCGCGTATAACTGGTCTTTTGGGGCTTCGTTGGACTGAAGTTTTTCAAGTCTTCTTGTCCACAGTCACGGGTAATAGTTGGTGTTATATATTTAATTATTTGTTCACTTTGGAAAATCCTATGCTCAGTGGTATAAATATCCCTATTTAAATCCTGCGTATGAGTATTTCCGGCAGATGTAGTCGTTGAAGAATGAAGTATTGGGTCTGATCAAATCGAGCCCATCGAATCCTATTGTTGGCAGGCAGTTCATTTTCCGTAATCTTTCATGTGTATCGTAGTTCATTTAAAATCCCTCTATTTCGGCCGCTCATATTTTTGAGGATTGTGGCTAACGGAGGAACTTTTACTGTTGTAGTTTTATACTAGTTTTTCAAAGTAAAATTTTTCTGGCTACATGAACTATTTTGGCAATTTATTTTAGAAGACTTTAGAGTAGTGTATTGTCTCGGCCTTTTAATTCATTCGAAAATGTGGATATTCTACTCAAATTACGGTAAATGGTCAGCAGTTTTCTGATTATTACGTGTATTACTAAATTATATAAGGCTTAATATATTTAGGCTATTTCCTGTTACGTCAATGCGAGTTTGTAGTCAAAACCATAGCCATAAAAACTATTGTTTGGTGAGCGAGGCGCTCTCAGAGTTGAACTCAGCCGTTTACAATGACTTCACTGAACCATTCAAAGTGAAAATTTATTGTTGCATTAACTTTTTCCTATCGTTAATAATAGTTGGTTTGGTCTTTAATTAAGGTATATTTTGAATGTACTAAGGGAACGTACTCCAGGTCACTCGGTAAAAATAATGTTTATATTAGTTGGCGTAACTTACCCCACGAGTATTAAATATCCAACTATATGCCGGGAACGGGATGGAAATTTAGCTTATATGTTTTATGAAGAGTAGACTTTTGTGGTCCGTGGCCATCAACAGTATTAAACAAGTGGGAGAGCCTGAGTTAGTTCGCATGAAGCCGTCAGAAAAAAAAATCCCCATTAACATCCACTTATGGAGCCGATCTACAAGAACGCAAGCTGTGGTGTTCTGCCCCTGGGAAGTTTTTCCTCGCTCTTCGGGGTGGACGAAGGAGGGGGTGGGGTCCGAGCACCCTGCGGGTATGCTCCCTCGTGCACCTCTTTGAAATTCTTCTTACTTATCATTCGCTTTCGCTCTTCACCCACCCCTCCTATCAAAAGCCCTCCGCCCCACCGCACCCTCGTCCTGTCTTTTCCATTCCCTCTTAACCACCATTTCCGCCCTACTCCTCCTCACCCCCCCCCCCCCACCATTCATCGCCCGGCTTAAACTCCTCCCGTTACCCCCCCAGCCACCGCACTCCCACTTTTTTCTACCCTCGTGATTCCCCCCGTTATCCTCGTCTCTCTCTTTCCCCTCCCTCGCTTTACTCTCTCGCTAACCGCCCCTCTCACCACCTCCTACTCCTGCGTATCCACGGAGTGGAGATCTCTTTTCCGCCCAACTCCTCCTTATTCCTCGGAATGGTTCCCGTATGAAAAGGAGAAACCCACCCACACCCCTTCTCCATCCTTCGCAACCGTGGAGAGAGGGTGGGAAGGGAAGAAAGGTCTCCCGACTGGAGAATTTGAACCGCTTGAATATGCGGCCTAATCAGCGGATTAAGGGGCAGGGGGGAGAGAGGGGGCAGGGAGGAAGGGGGAAAGTGGCGAATTAAAATGGAGTGTGGGGGTGGGGTTTTTGAGGGGTGTGTGGGGGTACGTAAGGGAGTTGAATTTTCGAGGAGAATGTAAGTGACAGTGGTTGGGAGAGGTTGGGGTTCCTTTTCTGGAAATGCGTTTTCGGTCGGGAGAAACGAATGGAAATGGATAAGAAATATCTATATTAGATTTATTGACTTCTGAAATGCTTCATATTTAGAAAAACGCAGTGGAAAACTCGCGGAGAATGAAAATTGTGATCGCAACTTGGTGAAAGTTTTTGGAAGCTACTGAAAAAATATGACGTATTATTGGAGGAATTTTCTGAGTCTCTTAAAAAATGAGTGGAAGACTATCCATAGCAAACATTTTTTCCGCTCAGAACAGTTTTTGGTAAAGGTTGTCACTTTTCACGTCTGCTTGAGTTATAAAATTGATTTTATTATCCATATGTATAATGAGACAACGAAAATATATTATTCTTGGTTAACTTGGAATATAGGAAGTTTAGCTATCCATCTATTCGTTTTTAGTTAGACTCTTCTTGCATTTGTGATGGTGTCTTATGCTAACGTGTCTCTCTTGCCTTGCAAATTATTTTTCTCTCTTTGTTTTCCCATTTCATTCTCTCCTGTACTCTTGTTTTATATTAAGATACCCTCTCATGCCTGGGTATCGTGAGATTGCCTCATCCGTGGAAAATTTGCCGGAGGCCCTACTTCGCTAGTTTTCGAGGACCCACACCACTAGTTATTGCCATCATATGTTCATCTTCCCTTTCGCTTGTTGCCATTCAGCTATTTGACACATCAAGCTGTAATCTAGCTCTGGTTCTATAGTGTTACAATTTACAAATTTTAGTATTTAATCTATTTGAAAAAATTTATTACAATTTGAAGTTAGAGCATTACATAGAATGTAGGGAAACGGAAGCATTGATTATCATTTGATAAATTTGCGTTGAATTTAAAATATTGAGTGAATGCAAAGTTGAGAACGGCATGAACGTTCGCACAGTTTCATATTACGAAGAAACGGAGAGGGACTTATGAGAATGGTAGGAAAGTTGAATAGCTCACAAAAGATTAAATTTTGGAAACTAATTAAAGCCGTTCCATGTGTTCATGATAAGAAAATATTTTCCCATCCGTTGGCCGAGAACCACTGGATCCATCAAAAAAATAAAAAGAATCGGAAAATGTTAGATTCTGTAGTAAAAAATTATTATAGAAGTTGGGCTCTTATTGCCGGTTCACATACTCTTTGAAAACTATTTTTGGAGTGTCTGCGGCAAGAGCTGAAAGGATCTCAAGACCCGGAATTCTACTTTGGATAGAAAAATAACTGAAATGTAAGTTTTTTATTAGTTCGAACTAACCTATTTAAGCATATTTTGAAGTGCCGTGCTTCATTCTGCCTCTCCTTTCTTGGTAAATAGCCTCGTAACACTCTGGTACTCCTAAAATTATGTTTTAATTAAGGACCTGTATGGTTTATTTTTCACGAGCCTGAGTTTTGTCTCATTGCTTAAAAATGACAGCATTATGTAATTTTTCACGTATTTTGCATTTTTTTAAATTCAAACATGCTACCTAAATTTTTCGTCCTTAAGACAGAAGGCCATATTTTCTTCCTTTTACCCATTCACTTCTGACATTATTTCTTTTTTGCGTAAGAAGGTGAGTGAGAGTGAGATATTTGGCTTAAGCCTTCGAAACTGTTGAACATGGAGTTAGGCTCAGTATTACAGTTTCAACCGGGAAACTTATTTCAATAGGCATGTGTGTCGTATGGTATCATCATAGGATTATATCATATGACACGCATGCACATCACATGACACACAAAATTAGCATCATAGATCATATGATGCTAATTTCAGTTCCAAATTTTATCTCAGACATACGTTTCGTTGACGGACATATACGTCGCATGAACGTACGGTGAGGTACCATTTCGTTTGCGAAATGAAATTGGTTATGATAATAAACTCTTGCGTCATTGTAAAAAAACATCTTAAGTTACATGATTAAAAATAGTTCCTGCGGTGGCTGTGACCACGAAAACATTCGGAACAAATAATGTGTTCTTCCCCTTTGTGGCTTATGGATATTTTTTGCGCCTGTGACCACAAAAATAATTGTGTATATATTTACATTGCTGTTAATAAATGCACTTGCTAGAATTAGCTGAGAGGAAAGGCCAAAATCCATCGATGTTCTATTCGTAGGAAAATTCGATTTTTACTTTTTCATCGATTCTTTTGAATTGTATGTCCCAATAAAGGCTATAATTCACCGTTAACTATCAAGGTGGTTATGGTCGGTGTTACCATACCGTCTATTTTCTGCTGTCTTCCTTTACATTGTTTGAAATGGCCTGGAAGATTACAGAAGTCTTTGTCAATAAAATTTAGCAATGCATTAACATGTTGTAGTCATGACCATTGAAAAATAATTGTTGATACTTCGATCGATTAGTATTGTACACCCTTATTTTTCTGCGTGGTCGATAAGCTGATATGGTGTTGTCTTTCAAATTCTCTCTGTTTAAGGTATATTTTCCTGTGTCGCTACATCTCCTGCTTTGTTTGCCCCGTTTTTTATTTCATGGCTTTTCGCTGCAGTGGCTCTTATAATTCCGTTTCTCCTCAAGCACCTATGAAAATTAATCTATGACTTCCGTACATTCTTTGAACTCATGCAAATTACTCCATTATTACTGGGACCGGCCCGGTACTAGTCGACTGCTGATGAAGCCTAGCGCGGCCTTTCAACGTTCCAATACCTTCCACTTGCATTCAATTAATCCTCCTCGTGGAAATAACTTTCTGAGGACGGCACTGTGTCGCTTCTCAGATGAGGGTTGTTTTCACTGAGACGCGACATAGGGAGGGTCGAGAGTACGATTTCTGAGGGGAAAAGATATTCGGGTTAACGACGGGAGACTAGAGGTAACACTGGAATGGGGCGCGGAGAGACGTTCGAGGAAACGAGGGGAAGAGGTCGCAAGGGGTGGATCATTGAAGAATGGTCCCCGCAGGCGGATGAAAGTTAATAAAACGTGCCTAATTAATGCGATAGAAGGAAGAGAAATGTTTTGAGGAGCTCGATGCCGGAACAATCGAGAGGATGGGTTTTTCATGGAAATAAGACCTTTTCTCTCGTCTTTCCCGCCCCAAGTCTCTTCTGGTCCTATTCATATTTCATACTCCTTAGGCAGCCGACATCACCCAATGCCATTTCTTTCTGTGTGCGTCTTTTTTTCATTATTGGTGCGGAGCGCCTAATATTCAAGCCGTCTCTCTTTCATGCCGCGTGTACGTCGTGCAAATGTGTCTGTCCACAAAAGATCGTCCATGTTGTCTGGTGCATAGCATTCATTTTGCAATTAAAACTCAATGTGAATACGGCATGTATTTTAAATTCAGTTAAGGCACAAATTTTAGATACAGGCCACCGTAAATTCTTTTACAGTACTGCATTAGGCTAAAATGCGACTGGTGATATCATTAAGGATAGCTAGTAAAATAATGAGTGGATAAGTTTGGGTTTTTGTGGATGGTATTTGAATGTAGGTAGAGGAGGCTATTTAGCGCTCACTGATTTGTCATTGTCTTTCCTTTGAAAGACTTGTGTACGTTCTGTTCCGAATAGGCAGGAAACTCCCTTTTCCGTGTGGCCGTAATTTATTTTTACATATATGATTCAATGAAAATGCCCTCATATTATTTGCCTGCTGATTTTTAATGTAAACATGTAATGTAGATTTAGTTTGCGCAAGAATATATTTCAGTGGCTTTAAATTTTCGATATTTTAATTTCACTACAGAAGGCAATTATGTATTTAATAAAAAATGGTGATTAATGTAAGTAGCTCTAAGAATTGTGATACAGTCCTGCTTATAACTTTCGGTAATTGTGTATTTAATTTCTCTCCATAGGTAAGAAAACTTTCCAAATGCACGCGTCTCTGTAATCCCGAGCGGTCACCGGTGAGTTTGAGTGTTTTATTGTATTTCAAGGGTATCAAAGATTTTAATGAAGTCCATAAGGCTACTTGCTTGAATTGCATATTTGGTGAATGTGATATTTTAAATGAATGAACCATTTCATGGTCATTTTACATGAACTAAATATGGCTAACACTTCCATATGAGACCTGGAGGATTACATTTGCATAGCCTCATCAGTGATTATGACGTTGACTGTTTACATCACTGCGTATAAAATAGTGCAAAAATGGTACCATTGCAGGGCGGTGAACTGCAAGTGTAGGTCCAGAGGAGTAAGTACGAAACAAACTAAATCCTCATTAGTAGGTATTGTTTACTACAAATACAGCGTGACACTTTGGGATGGAGATGGCGTTGTTTTGGGAGGGAAGTTCGAAGACTGGGAAGCTGATTGGATAGGAAGGTGAATACCCGGCGTTTGAGTAATTCTAATAGACTGATTGCAGAGATATTGTGCGAATCTCATTCTCATTATAATCCATTTTATGAATTCTGTATTTTTATTTCGATTTTACTCGTGAGCTTATCTCCGTTTTCATTTTTACTCTTCATTCTTGCTTGATATTTCGTGAACTTAATAACTTGGTGTTGTTGTTACTAACTTTATGAGCATTCATCTGCATTGAATCTAACTTTTGCGCAGAAAAGGGATCCGCCAGTTAGTTTTTGTTAATTATTTCCACTCTTTTTAGCACCCATCGAATGATTAATTATTTACAAGTTTTCAATGATATTATCGAAAGATATTTGAATAAGGGATGCTAATAGTTTTGCTACCCATCCTAGAAGTCGCGCCTCATGTATCTTATTATATTTTTTACCATAAGGGCCTGTTAGAGACTTTTAAACCCACGTAATCAATCCTTTCTTCTTATAATGAATATTTTGAGGGTGGTGTTTCGGTGTATGCGTGTTGCGTGTGATTCCTGCTAGCTAATCAAATTAAAATTGATTAACTGAAACTTAGTTTTATAAATGATCAATACATTGCAATCGATGTAGTATTAAATAACTAATTTTTTTCTTTCCCTCTCATGATGCCATGACATATGTAACGAGAATATCTTATGGAAGAGATTATTAAATTTCCTAATTCTCAAAATACTTACGGCATATGAGTTTGAGGAATACTGAAACCACTCTTGGTCCTTAATTTATAGGTTTTCTTGTAATGATGCCTCTTACAGTCACTCTTAGATTATCCACCGGAGCAGGTTCCTTTGGCCTCTCGTATTTCCTTTTAGATTCCTCCACACACTACACCCGTCCTTCTCCATTCTTCCTCCCACGCTTTCTCTCTCGATTCCTTCTTGGCTCCGACCGCTTCCACTCCTTCCGAGTCTTCTCTGTCCGGCGCCCACCATCTCGACAACCGCGCTGCCGCCATCAAAAGAAAAAAGAGGAGGAGCGGGGTCCGCAAGTCCTTTTCCTAGGCTCGCTTAAATCGATTGGTGGAGGGATCTTAGAGAGGGAAGGAAAGGTTGGTGCTTGCCCGCCGCGATTTCCAATAAAGGTAATGGATCGCCCGCCTCTCCCCCCGCGCCCTCTCCCTCCTTTCAGTTTGCTCCAAGTGGTTGGAGATGGCGGAGGCCTCGACGGCGTGTAATGGCCGCTGGGACGTGTGTATGTGCCGGCCTATGTGTGTGCGCTCTGCTGTGTAGGGAGGTCCTGGGGGTTTTAAGGCCGCCCGGGAGGGCTAGAGGGAGAGGAAGGGCAAGGGTTTGCTACTGCGGCTGTGAGGGTGGGCGGCAGAGACCCTCCCACGTCTTCCGCCCTGAGAAGAAAATGACGACGTTCTGGGGATGTGGTGTAGGATTTTTTATTTTTGGTCGGAGGAAAAAGCGTGGGGGGTGACGGCAATGAGTCTATCGGCTTCGGATTGGAGGGAGCCTTGGGGATTTCTTGGGAAAAGGTAAGGATATGGGGGGGGGGGGGGGGGATTCTTCGTTTTTTCCATGCCTCCCCTCCCTTCCCTTCTTCTTCGGGAGTTATTTCGCGACGGTGGTTTGGGAGAGGGAGTAAGGGTATTTCTCCTCTTCTGCATCCCGCTCCTCTGCCTCCCTTCAGTTAAGGGATGTGGTATCGTGGATTCTTTGGCCTTTTGGCCGGGGGGAACGCCCCATGCATTCCCCGCCCTTAAGAATTTGCTTAAGATCGTACTCGTCTCCTCTCTCCTCTTCGCCCTTTATCTCTTTCTCCTTCTCCCTCTTCGTGTTCCTCCTCTTTTCCTCCTTCCTCTCTCGTGCGTCCTGCGTCTCCACCCGTCCACGTACTTGTCTTTCGCCTTTCGGCGTTCTCCTTTCTCTTACCCGTGCATACCTTTTCTCGCTGTCATTATTTCCCGACGCCGAATCATCGCCCCTCGGGGACGATGCTTGGCTCAGTCTTGACGCTTTCTTGATTCACCCGGGGGAAATCTCTTAAAAGATGCAAGTCCTTCCTTGATCGTTTCTGTCCCTCGTCTTCGTTTTCAGTGTTTTTCTCCCCCGCTCAGCATTGGAGAAAGAGATATCTTTACAATTGTTTTTGCGTTGTGAAGCTCTTCCCCGGATTTGAACTCTTAGGTTTCTAGCGAATGAGTTTTACTGTTTTCTGCTCAAGATCGTTATTTGATTTGCTCTGACATTCATGAATGAGCACGCGTATTACCAATCCGCGATTCTCTCTTTCGAGTATTTATTTTTCATCATCTTGAAATATATTTGTATAACTTCCATCCCTCTTCGAAATATTTCATATGCTGAATTGGAATGCATTCTACAAGTCAGATTCCATGCATTGAAAAATGTTTCAAAATTAGCCCGAATACTCCATCATCTCAAAATGTACTTCGGTGGATCAGTGAGGTATGATTTGTCGTCCATTAGAACCTTTCTATTTGATTTCCAATTGGAAATTTTAATAAAAGTTGAATAATATAAATTTCAAATCAACTAAAATGGGGAGTATGAGTAGTGAAATTTGGGAAAGCGCTATATTTCGAAGTAACCAGCATGATTGTCGAAAAATTCATCCCCAATTTTAGGTACCGGACATCTCGTCCAGTAGTTATCTCGTCTTTAAGGTGGCGTAAATCTTCACATGATTGGTAAATTTCGAAACATTTGAAACTAATTCCTTGTCAGAATACGTGCCTGGAAAATTTCCCATTGCTGTATTAATACGAATTAGTTGGGGATACGTTAAGCTGAAGACGTATGCATTTGCATTGTTAATTACAAATTAGTTTGGGGTACGTTAAGCTGAAGATGTATGCATTTGCAAATCGAATCGTTAATAGAAAATGTGGAATGAAAAGGTAATTAAGGGCAATGGTGTTTTAAAAGACGTGATTGAAGGAAGAATGTTAGGTGAGCGGGGAAAAGGGAGGAGAATAACGGGTAGCTTGGATAGGATGATGGGAGGTAGGAGGTATGGGGTGCTGAAGAGGAAAAGTGTGTGAAATGTAGGGGTATGGGAAGAATTATAAAGTCCATATTGACCCGCTTTCAACGGGATAAAACTAATTATTATTAATGGATATTAATCTTGAACTAACGCTCGCCAATAATGTTTCAGGTTTCTTGAGGCTCACATCTTGTCGATAGACTAAAGGGCTGCAATGCGGACGACTTTGTTACTCCTTTATAAACGCTGTTGTTAGAAATGTATTAACTTCAGTTTCATGCAAGGATTTTTTCTTTATTCAATGCCGTCTTGGGAAAAGGAATGCCAAAGACGTTAATAAAATGCTATTTCTTGAGATGCGATTTAAACTAACATTACGCATTATGCAGCCACCTTTTATCACGTTCAGTAGTCACCTGTCTTCAGCCTTATGAATTGCTGTACGAGCTCAGGTTATGCTCTTATGAATATTATTAGTTCTCTAGGTTGAAGTCGCGAGAGAGTTCTTTCGTTGAATGATTGCTTCGCTTGAGCACTCAAAGGAAGCGTCCAGTCTGCACCCTAGGGTGAAGATTTTACGCACAATTTCTTAACGCGGTATTCCGAAAGCGTGCGTCGCGAGCGGTTGAATGCGGAGCCTCCCTCAATCGCAATCGCTTCCTACCGAAGGAAATGCACCGCCCATTTCCACCCGTCCGGCGTAGCACGTTCAGCATATCTCCGCGTATGAAAATCATTTCTTTCCTTCTCTTCCATTGTGCTCCACCCATCCCCGTCACCCGCACGCGGAAATACGGATTCGCCCTCTCCATCCCTCCTCCTTCATCCCCAATAAACGGACCTTACCCCGTGGATGAATCCTTTCCGCTCTAATATCGCTGACTCCGCGTACCGAAGCATCATCCGGCCCACCCCCCTCCTTCCACACCCTCTCTCCGCTCCCACCCCCTCTTTTCCATCGAATCGGACTCCCTATTCTGCTCCCGCACCGACCCGCAGTCTCCTCCGCCCCCCCATAACCCACCCCCTCCCACATTCTCCCGTCTACTTTTCTTACCGAGGCTCCTCCCACCCACCCCTGGCGTCCTCCCCCGTTTCCGCAAATCCTCTCTCGCTCGCCTCCCTCGTCTTCATCTCGACCTCTTCGCTCCACTTAACCGCTCCCCTCTGACTTTAATTCCGGTAATGGCCAAGGATATCTCTCATTCTCTACCTCTCGCTCTTTTCCTCCCGCTCCCCGACCTTTCTCCCGGAGGTGGTGACTCCGGGTGGTGAATGGAGGGAGGAAAGGATCAGTTTTTTTTTTCTTTCAGGAATCCACTATTTTTCCCCCCTTCCCCCTACCCTACCCCACACCCTCTAACCTCATCTCGCTGGAGTGTGTACTTTTTCGTACAACCCAGGGCGTTACGTGTGTGCCCCGGTTCCACGGATGGAAAAGATTCCAAATGCGTGCGCGTACGTGCCTCCTTGCCCATGAGGTTCCGGGAGTGATCATTGCCCTTCGCTGCCGCATGCGGGAAAACAGCTTTTTGTCGGTTTTGCACGTTTGGGTGGTGAATTCGCAGATTGAAATGGTGGAGCGTTAATTGGAATCCCCTCACGTATGACTGATTTAGCTGAACGTGTACATGTCTTTACGTGAACGTGTCTTCACCCCCTGCCACACACCCTCGCGGTGGCTTGCAGGGTATCATGTAGATGTAGATGTAGATGTAGATGTACATAATCGCCTCCCTACTGAGAAAGATCGGATTCAGAAGGCGGGGCCATATGGGGAAATTTAACTAATTGACGTTACTCACTACGAATCGTCTGCATCTACGTCGCGCTATCTGCGAGACTCATATAGGCCATAGAAGGTCAAGGTGCACGCAGACGTTGACTCTATGAGAGAAAATTTTAAAATGGAAGAATATAGTTTATGAAATTAATTGAGGAATAATGAGCTACGGTTTTATACGTATGGTGGCGAGGGAAAATGAAATGTCAGCAAACAGTGACGGAATCAATACCGTATGTGTTTGAGATCGATTCTGTAAGGGATTGGTTTTGGTGGTGACTAGAAAACTGGTTTCTTAATACGAGGACCCAGGTTTCAATTCCGGCCCTGGTAGATTACTTTCAAAAGCATATCCGCCCCTCCTTGAATTGTGTTTGGAGAGTACTTCAAGTTCTGTGCTCCATTCATAGGATGGGATGTTAAGCCGCAGACTTTGTGGTGCTTGTATTTTAGGGGAGGCAAACTCCGATGCCGAGATATACTCCACCCTTTCTTCGTTCCTCGGAATAGTCCTTTTCTCCCCAATTACCCTCATATTCTGTATACCAACTAATGACTTTAGATGTTGCCAGACCAGGACTACTACTCAAATCTGCTGACACAGCCCGAGTCTTAATAGTCGTATTCATGTCAGAGGTCATCTCGTTTTCCCTGCATCTTCTTTAGCAACTGAAGAAAGCTATGTTCGATAATGAATAGAATTAATGACAGGAATTCGGAGTATTATGAGAAAACGGGCGTCTAAATTATGGAGGTTTTATTTGCGTGATGTCCATGCCAGAACACTCACTCACTCACTCAGTGACTCAACCCGAAAGTTGCTTTTGATAGGTGAGAGTAGAGCTCACCCCGTACTATGGCGTGTGAAATTCACACTATCAGGGTAGGGGGGCCAGTTCCTTTCTCTGGGCCACCTGCGATTTCCTACGAAGTTCTGACACTCAGAAAATCGAATCGCGAGGATTTTAGATGGGGATGTCCAGAAAGGTTCTAGCTCGGGATTTGAACCCGGGACCCTCCGGTCAGTAACTCGGTGCTCTACCCACTATGACCCCCGCCTGAACACTAGGACAGAAAATAAAAATGGAGTGGAGACGTTATAAAAGTGGTTCTGCTGTCGGACCAAGGGAATACAATGGCCATAGAGAAGCGCGAGGTTAAGTATGGTTGGCGAGAAATGGAATCAGCTTAATTATACTGAAAGAGGGAATACGATGTGGGCGTTGCTGATGCATATAAGGGGTTCGTTGGCTGGGATAGATGGGAGAATGTTGATGATAGGAATCGAGAGGAACAGAAATTTTATGGATAAGATGAATGTATTGGAATTACGAAGATCTGAAGGAAATTGTAATGATTTAAGAAATAGATACTAGCGGAGGTGGAAAATAGTGTTTAAAAACGTCCATTCACTGTCTTAAATCCTTAGAATACGGTGAATGTATAAAGATCGGAGTATAATTTGGTGTATGTCGGGGTATGCACATCAAATTTTCCCCACTCACCTAATTCGGAAGCCGTTTGGTGTATCTGAAGGACGCTTTCCTACCCTTTTGTCCGTTTCGTCCTTTATTACTAGTTTTCCACCTGAAGTGCTTGCTTTATTCACCCATTATAATAATTTGATGAAATAATGTATTCCAGAGTTAATGTTTGATATCATCATGGGGTGGCATTAGTAATAGTGTGACCTATCCCTTTTTCAAAAATATGTATTGCACTTGTTATGGGATAGGGTTTATAGCTATAGGGAGTAGGATGTAGCAAAGGGGATATGGCGTTGCTATCATCCATAAGGGTGTCTGAGACGATGCGATATGATGGTAGTTTTTAACTGCGATTAGCAGTAGCAAGTTTCTCCATCGCTCACTCTAGATAATCATGAAAACATTCCGATTCTCATTCGTCTCATCATCTTTTTTAATTGAAGAATCGGTACCGTGTCGCCCAAGGTTCTTCCACTCCCTCGCACCCCCGACTAAAAATTCATTGATTCAATACGGGAAGGGAGGTATGGGGGATATATCATTCCGTTCGAAGTATGCTCGAGGTTGAAAAATGTTTTCGAGAGTGATAAAAAGTCGTGGAGAGGTTTGCTGGGAGGAGGAGGATTCGATACTACATACATACGTGTATATTTATTAATGATGAAGGGGCGAAGGGGAGTTCGTTGGAAAGGGGACACATGGGGGAGGGTTTGCACGTGTTTGCGAAAGATAGGCGAGTTGGCGCTGGTGCAAGAAAGAAAGATGCGGGGTGGCTCTGATGGATCGGATCTCTCGCGTTAAGAGCTCGGAATTGTGGGCTTGACCTAAATTGCGCCAAAATAAGGAAGGATGTGCTGACGCGTGCCACGTAAATTCCCCTCCTCCCTCCAGTCTCTTTCTTCGCCCGTATTTTTTCCTCATTTCTCGACGTTAATCTCGGAGTTTGCCACTTCGTCCTCGCTTGAATTCCTTATTCATCTCACTCTCTCTATCTTTCCCCGCTCCCTGCTCTCCCTCGCTTTATCATGCACCGCGTGCATGGGGAAAAAAATATTGTCGTTGCGGGAAAGAAAAAACGTTCTGCTCCTCCGCAGGAGATTTTGGATTGACTGACGGGGAGAGAATTGGGGAAGTGGTGACATTTGCGGCGTCGCTTGTCCGCGTTTTCTGTTCACTTTCTCTCCCAGCCAGCCGGGAGGATTTTTGAATGGATATCGCCTGTGATCTACATCCGTTGCGGCATTCCTGAGTAAGTGTGGAGCCAGATCGTTGGAGGATGCGATGTTACTGTAAGAAAATGGAGAACTGTCAAGCGCAAGCACAAAGCCTTGTGCTGATGATTCGTCTGAGGCTGCGGAAATCAACATGCATTCAACTTTTTAGAAGGGTCAGCTACCTTTAGCCGCGGTTGCATTTGTCGCAGAATTCATTACAAACTGATGATCGATGGGTTCTTATTTTACAATGATTTATTACAAATATACATCTATATCAATTATAAGTGATCATTTAGTTTTACTTTGACGAAATAATAATATTTCCGAATAATACTTCTCAAATATTTCCCAAAGTAAGCTATATTTTTGGGCGCGTTGAAATTATTTTTGTACACTAAAGGTTTGAGGGTTTTAATTCTTCTTTTATTCCCCGATAAAACTCCCAGGGAAGGACATTATGGCCCTTAGAAAGTATCCTTAACAGAGAAACTGTTAATGTTATTCTTCAGTTTACTATAGTATTAAGGGTCTTTTCGTCTGCAAAATTGGTATAAACTTACAAATTCAAACCTGTCAAATCGACTTTATAAGTAAATGGAGTTGTAGAACGCGTTATTTAAGAGAGCATTTTTTATTAGTTATTTAGTGTATTACCATCTCCATCATGATTCAGCGCTTCTTCGATTGGTTTGACGCAGCTATTCACTCGATTCTCCCATCAGCTTATCTCTTCGTATTTCCATAATTATTCTATGTCACATCCTTAAAAACTTTCTCATTCTTATATGAGTTCTTTCCTTGCCATTCTTACCATTCAATTTTCCCTCGATGATTATGTTCTTCAAACCCCTATTGTTGTTATTACTGATCATTGTGCCTCCAAATCTCCCAGTTCCATGAAATAATGTTGCGTCTGCGATTAATATTCTGTTTTCAAATTTCAGACAATGAATGCGTGAATGTTGAGATGAAAATTTAGTCCTGTTATGTAGTACCTACTGGATATAGTAGTCTTATTTCTGACTCCAAACTCATAACTTGGGTGATTCTTTTCCAGACAGTCTTGGATATAAATAAGTAAATATTCAGAATATCCGCTGAGTGTATTTGTAAGCAGTGGAGATTATATCATTCAAGAGACGTACCTAAGCGTCCTATCGTTCGTCTCTTACCACAGCCTGCTGGGCATGGTTCAGATATAATTGGTGGTTAACGTGCTTAATTGCCCGCTCTGCCGCACTCTGCGGAATGGTTTGTGTAGCGCGGGTTGTTTCGACGGTACGGCGCGATGAATCCTTTGGGTCTCTCGGCCGATAGAGCTCGGGGGAATTGGCGTCGGGGCCAGGGGGAGTGAAGTCCTCCACCCTCGTCACTCCCCCCTTGTTCTCCAGGATTCAATGCGATGCACACGCATGCTTATGTAACGAGGGGCGGAAGAGCGGTGCATCTCCACGCCCCCCAATCAGCAACCCGGTCCCTTCCCCTTTCTTTTCCTCACCCCATTGTGGGGTGTTGCAGATGTGGGGGTAGTCGCGTGGGAGAAAGAAAGGGTCTTAAGGATACGGATGGGGGCGGGAGGAGACGGAGCGCGTGGCGGTTTAAAAGAGGTTCTGGGTGGGGCGGACGCTCGCAATCCCTTGCTAATGAGCCGCGGCTTTCAGCAGCGGCGGGTGAGGGAATACATGCATACGCTTGTGTGTATGTATGTGTGTGAGTGTACGTGCGTGTGGCTGAGCTCTCACACACGCACGTGCACGCCGTTACACGGCCGCGTTCGTTTCGCAGATCGCTCCAATTTCTACGGTCCCCGATTTCGTTACCCTTGCCTCCATACGCGAATGAGACCTGCAGTTTTCTTACTAATACAGTGTGAATTGCCGTCAATGGCAAAATCACGGTTTGAGGCAGCTCTTCCGAGTTCAGTCTAGAGTTTAATACAGCTGAATAGTGATATTCTAAAGCATAAAACTTTTGTTTTCGAATCTGTCTCTCGTCTATGATCCGTTCACTAATAAGTTTCAGCAAGGATTGAGGTTAGTTGTATTTTATATGGTACGTGTGACTGCTAACTTTGCACAACGGTGGCGTATTGCATAGTTCTTTTTATATTATCGCCATCATTCATCAATCCGTGGATTTGTTAAACGCAGTCTACACTCAGTTCTCCTACCAGCTAACTTTTTCATACGTATGTAACTCTTCGCTTTCACAGCCTTCAATACTTGATCTATGTATATCATATGTATCTATATGTATCTCATACGAGATCTTCCTTTTCCATTCCTTTCGTTCATTTGTCCTTTGACGGTTGTTTTCATCAGACCATCATGACTCTCGCTCCGTCCCTGTCTTCTTCGTAAGCTTTTCAGAAGGCGTAACTCTTCTACCACTCTTAGAACTACGTTAGTCACACGGTGAAATCATTGTATCTAACTATTGTTACGCTTTGCGAAATTTGGTCAAAGCAGAAAATATCTGCATTTTTTTAACATAACTTATGCGTTAACATTAGTAAGGCAAACAAACTCCTTCCCATAATCCTATTGAGAATACTCTCCTTTGAGGAGATATTCTTTTTTTCCTTCTCTAAATGCGGCTCTTGTTAGAATGTTACTCGATGCTTACCTGGTGTGACCCCCATTAAAATACATTGCAATGCGTCGCTGCAATGAATTCTGTTAAGTCTGCAGTAAAGTCCCTAAATAGATTTTTAATTCATAAACGGAAGGCGATGTACTCATTCTTAGTCACTGGCCGGTCTTATTTTAAATTGACTATACTTGGAAATGTAATAAGTTAATCAATCAGTTGATTAAAACTTCCGTGGTCCATGTCTATGGTAGTATAGGTTTTTGGGCAGCTCCGCGTTATCATCTACATTTTCATAATACCATGTAAGTCACCATAAAGTTGTGTGGCAGGGGGTGAATTATTATCAAACATGCACTACGTATCTTGCATAAAAAAGGATTACTATAAATATATTAGTCTAAACTTCACTATTTATAAAATATAAAAATAAGTAGCAAATTAAGCATGCAAAAACATGCTGTTAGTTGGATTACCTTCAAGTTCTTATACCAAAATGCAACTACCTCTGCTATGGATTGATTCACTCGTATTGGACATATTTACCGCTATTCATATCCCTAATTGTATGTACGAGGAAAAAAGGTCTGTCAGTTCAGCAATCAATTTTTCTTATGTTGTGATTATGGTCCTGTGTACTATAGTAAGTGGGGGTTCCCAAAATATTTTTAACGTCTTCAATGAAAATATTATCTTGGAATTTATTTAAGAGACTTAAGCCTTAATTTCAACCTACGATCTGACAATGATTCCCATTTTTATTCATTTAATAGACTGGTTACGCTAATATAGTTATCGTATCGTCCCTTTACAAATATTGCCGATCTTCGCTGAACACGTTCCAGTTCTTTATTTTGACCGATTTCGTAGGGATCCCATATACTGGTGGGTATTCCAAATGAGGTCTAACAAAGGAAAAGTAGCTGATTTCTCGTACATAATCGTCACATTTACCCAGTACTCTTTTGATGAATCTCAGTTTACGATTAAGTTGACCCATTATTTCACGCATGTGTTTACGCCAATAAAGATCATGTGTCAGTCTTATTCCAAGATATTTAATGGATTCCACGATTGTTAATTCATTATTACTTACTGCGGGAAGAAATATCCCACCGCAGCTGACGCAAGGGCTTCATACGTAAGTCCGGTGCGACCTCTTATAGCTCGGTCATCCCTCAGGCGCACAATGCCAGTGCATTACGGATTACATTCTAGACGTCGCCGATTATATTCCCCCAGCCGTTCTGAATACGCCATTGCAAGCGTCGCCGAAATGGTTCGAATGAGGCCGTGTTTGTGTTGCTATGGTATGGGCGGGGCAGAAGGGACTTGCGAGAAGGGGAATTCTAGGTTTTCCTTTTTTTGCGCGTATATCAGGGATGGCGAGCAAATGAGGGGAAGGGAGGATGGATAAGAGTATGTTTGGGTGGGGTGAGTCCAAACTTTTTTTTCTCTATCTATATTCCTCCCTCCCTTGGAAGTGAGTCAGGGTACTGGGTGGGAACGGGTGTGAGAGTATGGGTTGGCTTGGTTTTTGAGTGCCATCTTTCGGTCGGAGGAAGGGTTCCGGCGGTCGGGGAAAGAGCCCCGTTGGTGGCTGAATGATGTGGAGGGTGTTTGGGTATGAGGAGGGTACGTGTTCGCAGGCGGGTTCGGGAATGATGCTGTAGAGGGATGGAACATAGGGAGGGACCTTCAGCGCGTGGGGGGGGGAGATGGAGAGGGTGGCATATCTGACTTTCTATGAGGGGTGGGAGGCTGGTCGCCTAACAAAAGGTCCTCCTGGCGGGGGTTGTGTTGTCCCCTAAGAGGGGAAGAAATGGGGAGGATGCATGCAGGAGAGTTCTCGTGAATAAAGGTGGACCTCCCCCGTCTGCGGGGGTTGGATTGAGGATCTCGTAATCGAAATAAGTCCCGGTTCATTTCTACGCACTAATAGCCCCGTATCCTCTTCATCCTATCCGATTCTGACGTAGTCTCTTCCCCCCCTCCTCCCCCCCCCCCCCCCCACGAACTTCCTCGCCTCCCTCGTTTGAGCCACCGACGGTAGCGTAGTACCAGGGACAGCGCGTTAAGTGATGCTGTTTAAGTGCGTTCCACGTCGGACGTAGCGCTTTTTGGTTTTACGCTCTGGAACTCGGGGATATATACTCTCAGTGGCTTACCCAAGAGCTTTCTTCGTGTGAAGAGAAGAGGATTTGTAGTTATTTTGACACTGCGTTTTTTGATCCCGGTTGCTTGTGCTCTCACCTTTGTTGTCGAGCTATACTTTGTACCCATCGTCAAAAGGTCTTCAACGTTTCAGCGTATTTTCGTTTTGCCTCTTCCACCCTGACTTCTTAATTCTGAATGTACGTACTTCAAACCTGATAGGAATAGTTCATAGTGCATCTACCCATATGAGCTGAGTGCGGTCGGGGAAAGTACCCTGCAAACCAATTTTTGCGTGTTCGAAAGATGATAAACAACCACCAAACTTGCCCCGCATGTTAGAGAGAAGGTCTTATTTGAAAATAATCAAATCAGACTTAAATTCCACTAGTCTCTTCCATAGTATAATAGGTTTGGCAGTGTCAAGCTAAGTATGTTAAGTATATATTTCTATCAGTCTTATTGGTATTCAAGTATTACGAACTACCTCCGAAAAACCTTAGCGATATTACCCGTAGGTATGCACAATAGAATAACTTCCACAGAGGGAAAAAAGCGTCCATCTTGACCAGAGTTCAAATTGAATCGAACCTTCCGAATTCCGACCACAAATCCACAGGGAAGAAAGACGCCTTCGCTAAAGCTCTGATCCGTAAATTGGAGTATCAAGGTCCTAATTCCTGTCGAGATAGATGATTTTTTCTCTGTAGAAATCTTGCTATCAGTTTTCGAATTTTTACGTTTCGTATATGATTAGGTATTATCTGATACGCGCTGTGATGTGAGGTATGAATGACTTAGTTCAAAGGATGCCTCAATCATAAAGTTTTATTTTATGTTGACGAGAGACTACGTGAGAGAGATGGCATATATGTATACCTACGTTTTTTATCGCTTTAATAGAAGTTACCAAGCATTTATTTTTATCCACTTCATGGGATTGACTATTTGAAACGCAGTGCAGTGCAGTCAGTCTTCCTGTTAGTTTCTGAGTTTCCCCCTTGCGGGCTCTGTCACAGACGGCGTGCCCGGAGTGAAATCGTTCTCCTCGAAGGCAGGAGTCCTTTCCAATTACTTAACCGCGGCTGCTCCATTTCTTCCTTCCGCTCCTATAATTATTTCCTGTCAAAGTTCTTGTGGACTGTGCCTTGTGCCTCCCCCACCATTGACAACGACCCTTCCAGTTCCGAACATCATCAAGTTCCCTGCCAGTTCTGTTTTCCCACTATGATCCTCATGCATCGTTGCTTTCACCTTTAGTGATTTTTTTGTGATTTCGGAAAATTTTATTGGTCTCGCACGTTGCTATCGAATTTTTGCATTCTTTTTCATGCTTCTACCGACCGATTAACAGTATGGTAACAGTGTTCAGTACCTGACAATGAGCAGAAAAATAATGTAAAGTATTTCTTGTCATATGACTCCATATCATATTCATCAGTTAGCAATTTTTTTGCGTTACGAAGTTTTTATTTATAGTTCTACATGTTCAGAGTGTCTATCTGTCAAGCCACTATGAGGAGACGAGTACAAGGTGTTTAATCCAAAACATTTGTACTAAAAACTTATGTTAAATTAGTCTGTTTCCGATTGCATTTGTCATTCCATTAAACTGTTGCTACCGGGCTTTAAGTGCTGCATATACTGATTAAAGAAATGGTTTTGATAACGTATCGTGAGATAGGAGCCATTAGGTGCTTATCAATTCGTACTTTTCTAAAGTTACAGGATCTGAAAATTGTCTTTAATTTTCGGCTTCTGATTTTTTAATGCTGATTCACAAAAAAATACGTTTATACTTACCCAATATTAATAACTTACACAGTAAAATTAGGAATTATTTCTTCCATTTGCTGAAAAGTCCGTTGTATTTGTCTTTGGATTTAGTGCAGGCTTGAAGGTTGGAGATTTGGCACGATGCGTCATGCCAGACAAAAACATAGAGAAACCTTGGGCTAACCCTAGTTTTCGTGATCGGCTGTTGATGATGCATAGTAAACTATAGTATTTCGCCAAATTAGCTAGTCAACTCTGTCCCCGTATGTATCAGTACCAAGCAATTAAGAAGATTGATCTTTGCTATTTTGTACTTATTCCTCTATGTACCTTTAATTCATAATTGATTTTGAAGATAGGAACCAGCTGGTATCGCTCTTGTTATAGTGGAAGATGTATTTCCTTGTTATGAATTTGAAATATTGAACCCCTAGGGCAAGGTATTGAAAGCTACACGCTGCCAACGAAATGTCGCTAGAAAGGGCTGGTAATATCCCTCGAGCTACACTTTCTTTACGAGGAAAGAGCCTATCCAAGCAGTAAAGCGTTCATAACGAAACGATGCGAGAATGTGTAAATACGTTCGTCCGACTAATATCGTCCATTCCGTGGGAACGTATGCAAATAATTCCGACCGGCTCGGCAGAGAGCGGTGAAAACCGAATGGATCGGGGAACGACGGTAAAATCTAACAGCGCGGCCGGCGGACAAAACTCAAATTCTCGGTGTTTAGTGAAAAATGGTATTATTTTTTGTTAATGCGCTTTAGGGCAAAGGCCGGTGGGAGGGAGAGAAATGCTCATGGGTACATAAGCATCGGCGCTCGTCCGTTGGCCGCGTTTTTCTCTAAACTGGAGTGAAAATCCGAAAGGGGGTTGTAGGTGGCATTTGGGGTGGGTGGGTGTAACCGGGTGGTAGAAGGGAGGATGAGGACGCGAAGGGAAAGAGTTTTTCGGAGCTTTGTGATGAAAAAAATGTAGGGAAATCGGGTTGTGTGTCCTCCGTTGGATATTGGTTCCCTTAATACCGCGAATGGATCCCTCGTTTTGTGTGCGCAGAGTCGACCGGGTGGCGTAGGAAGTGGTGTTCAGTAGGGGAGAGGGGGCTCTTCCGCAAGGAATTCGGATGGTACATATTCGGTAGAGGGTTGGATTTGGATCTGGCAGTGGGGAGTTTGGGGTTTTTCGGTATTAATCCAGTGGAAGAGGCTAGGGGAAGGGGGATCGGACTGTATCGGCTGACGATACACACCCCTCGTCTCGCATTCTGAGTCGTACTCCCGTGGACCATCACCCCCCTCCTTTTACACGCGTTAGAACGAGCGGGTCGCATTGTTCGGCTGCCGCTATTTTGGGTGGTGGATGAGGAGTGTTCGGTGGCAGGCGAGGAGGGTCTCGGGGAAGATTGGTGTGGAAGACGGATAAGCGCGAGAAGTGTTTTGGGAAGGACCACCTCCTTACCCTTTTCGTCCTCCCTACGCCCCTGGTGCTTCCTTTTCCCTCCCTCCCCCCCCCCCCCCCACATTCAGATCCCCCCCCTCCGCGAAACAAAGCGACCACGTCACCCGCACGCGAGGTCTGTCTCGGGTTGTTTCAATATGCGCACCGCACCGCGAACGAATTTCTCATACCTCGCGTCACCGTCTTCTCCCTCAATCCACCCCCTCCCCCAACGCCTTCATACCTTCCAGAAGGAAGGAATGAAAAGGAACGCATTTTAGTTAAGTGTCTCCCCCCCCCACACTCGAGTCGGAATGCGCGGTCACAACAATAATTCGTGCGTCGATTTGCGAGAGTCCAAGTCTCCCGGGTAGGGCCTCGGGGTTCGACGAAGCGCCATTGTCAACGCCGCCCGCCACCGAAGATTCCCTTCGCCTCGTCTCATCGACTCGCTGCTTTTGTCACTTCCTCTCTCCGTCACTCTCTGGTTATTGTTGTTATTACTATTTTCTCCTCCCCTTCCCCGCACTACTACCCGCGCGATGAATTGCGAGTAAGGTGTGACGGGGGGAGGAGGCACAATGGTAGTTCGGAGTGCCCCGACTCATCCTCGCGCCCTCTGTATCCAGTGTGAAGATCGACCGCGAAGAAAAGATTGAAAACGATTCGTACAATCACTCCTCCTGGATTTTTTCCTTTTCCATCAAATCCATCGACTTCATTGCTTTTATTCAGAGAGATGGAAACAAAACGTCCCCCTCCCACGTGAGGACAATCCTCTTAACCTTTTATCGATACTCAAGGTATTATTCTGTCTCGTCGTCCCCAATCTCACGTTTAACCTTCCTTTCGTCCCAACGCGATCGTACCGTCGCCCGGCTCCATTGTCTCCTGTTCACCGTCAACCCATTCTCATACCTGTCTTGCGCTTCCTATAGGAGCATCGTCGTCGCGTTTAGTTTTAGTTTCGCTGTTTTTTTAATTTTCTGAGCGATTGCAAAGTCTCGCAAAAGGGTCTCTTCGCGTGTGAACGGGCAGAAGTAGGCCCCGTCCCAGATGCATTCGCTTCAGTTGGTTCATTTCGGTGGGTGGGTTTCCTCTGCATCGGTTGATCCTAAACTGTCGCCTGCTTATCGTCCGCCTGCGATATGATGTGATCATTGTTTCGGCCGTCTTGTTCGATGGAAAAGCTCAAGTAAGACTTGAAGAACACGTAAGAGTTTCTCTTGTGCAGTAATACATCTTTTGCGCTTTCGTATAAAATATTTTGAAAAGCTTTCATGGATAATGGCGATTTTCCTTCATGTTTTCTTGTGTTCTAATTCAGTTGTGTACCGATGGCAGTAAAGATGTTAGTGAATGTAATAAGATGAATTGGTTTTAATGGTACCTGTACTTCCCGTGAGCAAATGTATTCACTTATCGTAATCGTGTCTTTGGACGTTTCGGTTAGATCAATCTACTTTGTATGTCTGTCATATTAGTCTTCTCAAATTTGATTTTATTTTGAGAGTTTCAATTTATGATGTATAGAATTTTAAAATTATTATAGTGACCTCTTCGACCTTCAGTTTAAAGGTTATGAATCGTAGTAAGTATTGATTGTTGTTGTGCTATGTGGCAGCACATCTTTTACTTGCGGGCACTAAATTCAGTACTTATGTTAATCCAACCAATGCTATACGCCCTCCAGGTTACTTACTAAGTCCTTGGTAGATGTATATCTACATTTACATAATACCCTGCAAGCCACCATAAAGGTGTGTGGCAGGGGTTGACTTCTCGTCAAACATTCAATACATGTCATGCATGAAAAAGGATTAGTAATAATATACTAGCTTAAATTTCAATTTTCCCCGTGTAGATGTTACTCCGTTCTTAGATCATTAGCATTCACCATGAAGCACGACTATCTGATGAATCTATGACTCTAATTAATCTACGACTACGTGTATCTAATAACGCTATTCTTTTTCAATTTAGTACTTAAATTGCAGTAAATATTAAGGGATGTGAATACTACCATTGTGAGCGAGGGTGATGAATATTAATAATTCTATGTAGATGGTTTTTCGGGAGTTTAGGTCCTTTTTTGAAAATGAAAAAAATTTAACTTTTGGCGTAATATATTTTTTCCTTCTTCGGGGCTTTAAGTTCTATAAGGCGAATTTGTTTACTAATAAATTTTGAATTTCTTTATTAATAATTCTATCAGCCACCCAATTTTTTGGTCAAATACCGGTTAGTGACCGTGAAAATGTCGCTATATTTAATTTTACAATGTTATCCTCCGCGGGTTAATTGTAGATCGTTTCTCTGGACTGATGGAGCGGGATGAGTTTCGAAATGAGGGTTGGTTTCCTCTCAAAAAGTAGGAAATTTCTGAATCAAGGCACTAGTTAAATCATCGACAACAATATGTTTTCCTCCCCTACACCCCTGCTTCAATTCTCCCTCAAACGGTCACCCTCAGGCTGACTAATCATCCTGCTCCTACCCACCACGTATTAGATATTAACGGGAAGATTTATTTTCGGTATATTCACCTGGAAATGACGTAACGTGTCGAAACCTAGCGAATGACTTATAATGTGGAATAAAAATGTGTTTATATGCCTCACGAATGGCTGAATCAGTAGCACCCGAAACCTTTTCGTGGTTTTGCTCATTCTTTGCCCCGATCGCATAACAAATCGCGCATCCCGGTCCAGCCATACGAGAGACTTATCAGGGCCCGGTCGTCAATGCGTATCTAGTTTTCGCCCTCGCCATTCTCCTTTTGAAGCATCGAACCCCTAACGTCCACCGCGCCACATTCCCTTATACCGACCATTATATTCCGAGTCCGCATTTTCCAGTGTTCTCCATTTTTCACCTCCCTCCCCTCAAAAATGCACCATTCGCAAGGAGGACGTGCCCAGCGTTCGTATTTTACCCTCCTTCGGCACATAATCAACCTCTAGGACGAGGATTTCCCCGGGGGAAGGAATAGTTTCGTCAGCTAGCGTGTTAGTGAGACCGCAAGTGGATGGATTTGGCGGTGGGAGGGGGTGAGTGGGAGATGAGGTGGAAGGGGATGGTAGGCGGGAAACGAAAGCTGGAGGACAATAAAGGTTGCCCCGGGCGACGCGGGGGCGAGCAAGAGGAGGTGTCGACAAGATGACAGGCGAGGGAATTGCTTCGCACGCCAACTTCGAATCTAACTTTGCTCTGTTTCTTTTGTTTTTTACGTTCGCCGACTCATTTCGATGGTGTGCCTCATCCGGAGGGGTAGAAGGGTGGTGGCTGGTGGAAATGATCCGTGGGGTATTGAGCTGAAGATGGAAGTAATCCGGACCTCTTTGCGGACGTCTTATACTATGCTGTCGGCATCGGCGTTTTCATTTCGCTCTGTTCCTGTGCAAGGAAAACAATCAATATTCATTTGACATTTCATGAAGTCCTCATCGTGTGCATTCAATATGCTGCATCTCTCCTTTTATGACATGGTGGGAAGGGTCGACCGAGTTGGCCTTCAAACACGCTTAAATACCGTATCTTATAATACTGCTTTCAGAATAGATTATGCATCTGGTTGTATAAATTTATTCGATTTGGGAATCTGTCTTTCTTAGCACTTGCCATTTCTTCTAGATCTATCATCTATTAACAGAATTCCAGACCTATCAGATAACATATTTAACACTAATAATAGCTAGATAATATCGTAGTCGTTCAATCAAATATGCAGCATGTAAGTAGCGCTCTGGGATTTTGGGTTTTTTGTCTCATATATCTATATCTACGGCATGCCCTGCAAGCCACCTCGAGGGTGTGTGGCAGGAGGTGCATCCACACCAGGAAAAATGACACAACAAACAAAAATGAACAATACAAAACAAACACTACACCTTTAAAAGTAATTAGGGGGAAAAAAGAAAACTATACGGATTTGGCGATTTCAATACATGACTGAAGAAACTCTTGTGATCTATAATTATGAATAAAAAAGAGATATTTTAAATATAAAAACCTATGCATAACTATACGCATATCTAGAAGTCAAACTCAAGAAGTCAAAAAAACTACCAAATTCCAATCCTCCAGGACACACCCACTAATACCATGCATGCCTTGAAACCCGACACCAATTTCATAGATACTCATGCATGCAAAAAAAATCAATGCATGCGAGTCACACCTTGATTTGAACACATTATCTTCGTTATATCACATTATCTTCATTATGAAATAGTAGGTGGTACTATTTTATTTTTATTGACACACATCAGGAGGAATTTGGGGCAAATACAACCGTAATTATTCGATATCTTATTTACGATATCTGTATATTATTGCCGAAAGCAAGGGAAACGTCGTTGCCTGATATTCATGTGTCATAAGTATTCCTACAGAATTCCTGTGATTGCATACATTTTTCTGTACTTTTATTTATTTAAGCTATTTACAAAGTCGTACTGAAAATGCGATGATTCAATTTGTAGGAATGTTAAAGGATATGTCTTAATATGCCCAAGCTTCCCTTAAGAGTGTTACTCTTTTAAAAATAATTACTGGAGCAAAACGAGGATCATGTTAATTTAATATTTTTATTTCATTGTCATTGCTCGCCAGCATTACAAACGCTCCAAAAGTCACGCAATGAAATAATCCAGAATTAAACTCCTTCATCAATTACATGGCTAATTATTTTAAGTTTGTTTTAATTTGCATACGCCTCATCTTTATCTCTTACGAAACACAACCTATACATTTCATATCACGCCAAATTCAATTTCATTGTTACCTTTCCCTGTTAAGTCTGTTTTTTTCCCTTGGGCATCCTAGAAATAAAGGGAGTGGAGGAGAGAACCGTCTAACCAAATTACGCCCCGCGATAATGATTCGCTTTGTCTTTATTTTTTATTCCCCTTTGATGAAGCCACCTCCAGCTCCTTCCTTCCGCAGGGCCACAGTAAGAAGGGACAGAGAGAAAGGGTTTTTTTCAAAGGTTCTCTTCCCTCGCTCATTTAAGTGCCGCCTGCCTGCCTCCGCGCTTTTGCACTCGTCCCCTTTTGACGGAGCGGCGAAGGGAAAATCCGCGTGGCGCCGCCACTTTTCCTCGGCCGCACGGCGCCATCTTACCACGTGGCGTGCGGCTATTCAATTGCAGCCGAATGTGCCTCCTAATTCTTCTAAACTATTCTAACTTCTCTAGTCAAAAGTTATTAGGTAACGTTAATTATTATATATTAAGAACCCCTTGCGTATTATGCTAGGTTTCATTAGATTAACAAGATTAGAGAGATAGATTGTCGTAACGATAGATTTAAAATGTCATTTATCCCGCGTACCATAAGAGAGCACAATAGGCAGCTTAGTAAGGGGATAGGTAGGTGAAATATTGTTAGTCTGTAGTGCATGGTGCATGTAATAACAACCAATAATCCCTTTCTTATCATGTAGATACGAACATCTATCTGCATGTGACCCTATTATCTAGCATGTCTCCCTTAAATATCCTAGTTGCATGTCTATAGTGCATGTTTTGTGATCTTCACCCCCTGCCACACACCCTCGTGGTGACCTTCAGGGTATTATTTAGATGTAGATTAGTACCAAAGGTATGATTTTTAATTAACAGTAAATATTAATAACAGGCGACCACTTACTTTTATTTCCATATTTGTCAAGTTACTGCATATTCAAATATATACCTATATTCAGACAACGTACAACGGGGTAAAAAGCTATTCATTATACGTTGCATTGAATGTGAAGATTCATCATTTCCTAGATGAATTCTTTGGATTTTTTCATTTTAGATTAAAATTAGAAGCCGCTATGCATATCGAACAAAAGTTTTGATTCCTTGGCATTATTGGTGCGTGGTATTGGTTTTTCTCCTTCCACACACACTTGCAGGGGATTGCTGGGAGTTGAGTACATGTATGATACCCTTCAAGCCACCGCAGGTGTGTGTGGAAGGGGGTGACCCATCACAGGAATTGCATTTAAACCATGAGATTAAATCCAAAGTTGGATACGAAAATACGGATTTTTTATTCGTCCAAAATATCTATCCTTAAATGAACATCTACTAAAAATAAAGTAATTAAATAATCAACAATAAAACCACCTTGCTGTGGAGGGTTAGAATTCAAGATAAAATTAGAGATAACCAAAAAAAATTAAGATGCAATTTTTCATGTTCATCTACATCTGTAATGCTCCATGCTAGTGACTGCGAGGGTCTGAGGCAGGGGGTGACTCCATTCCAGGCATTCACTAGCAAACAATCCAATTGTCAATAACCGCAGTGTAGGTTTCCCCTTTAACTTATCTGAAGGCTTCAGTAGCCCTGTGGCTTCACATATTATCCAACTCTTATCTAAAAATGATGGGGACAGACACTAAGTTCAATTTCAACACAACTTACTAGGAGATGTTCTAAAGAAAGCCACCAATCTCTGGGGCGCATTTTGCACGTGCATACATGCTTAGCATTTCTTGATAATTATACAAAAATAATTCAAGTGTTCACCATTAGGCTCATGCAGTCGTTGAAAAATTAGGCAAAACTCTACTATATAAATCTTATTTTTCCCCCCGGTAGGATCGATCTACTTTATTGCTATCCTTAATTGCGCGCTGAAAAATTGAATTTTCGGACCTGTCCTACTATCTATCATTCCAATTTTATGCATGTCCAAATTCAGAAACAAACCAATGAAGTATATTTTCAGTTAGAATTTATTAGGCACGACAATTTTCAACGCACAGGCGTCATCTGCGTATACAAGTTATGATTTCAGTGCTTACTTCAAAGTAGTCGTGCCTAATAAATTCTAAGTGGAAATATACTTAGATGGTTTTTTTCTTTATTTGACCATGATTTCCAAACTGTTGCAATGCGTGATTTCATTATGTCTATGATCTAACCAATCATAATACCCTGCTTTTCAGATACAATTTCTATACCTTCATGTAATATATGCCTGTTATGACAAGCATTTTCATCAAGAAATTATCTCCTGTGACCAAAATAACCACCAAATATGTGCCACCGACATTCAACTAGGCTACTACATGGAAACGTTATATACTAGGATCACATTGCAGCTATCTATATTGGTTAGTATTTATCTTTGGACGAAAATGAATCGTCTTTCGCGAGAGCTCCTTTAGGAGACAGCTTTGATCTTAAAAGGGTGTCAGAAAATTGCTACTCCGAGACGAAAGGGTCGGGAAATCGGAATGGATGAGCGAAAAATTAGTCTCCCGACGACACTCATGTTTTGTAATTTCAAACTATCGTTCCACCAGTTCGGTACTGATACTTTTACAGGCGATATGGGAAGTAATAGTTACAATCAATTCGAGGTTACATGCAAATCATGCATAGGAAATGTCGAAAGGAAATTAAGATGCCTTATTAATTTTGCAATGTTTATAGTTTTCTTTTATCTTTCGATGAATATGAAACTAAATCAGAAAATCGCTCTTGGCAGAAGTTCTCAAAACTATCGCAGAAACGATGAGTATTGATGAATTGCGGGAGAAGGTTAATTGAAGGGTCCAGAAACACAGAGACTGGGAGAAAGGACAGGTTGGACAAGGGATGAGAATACAGTGGACATTATTGAGCATTCTGACTCGCCTCTAATACGAAGGTGTTGGTTTGCGGGAAGGCCATGTAATATGAAAATATTGGGAAGGAACTCATATATTCAAATGAAAGAACGAACTCGTTTTGCGGGCGAGAGAGGTGGTTGGAAGTCGCCGTGAACGTGGGAAAGGCAAGAATTTTTCCTTTTTTTGTTCAGAATTGGATTGAGTTGACACGTAGTGGTTTAGCAGCGCCGGTTCCTCCGCCCCGCGCGATAGAGCCATCAAAAGGAAGCGTAAATGGGACATTTTTTTATGATTTTAATTTCGTTTGTCTTTTGTTCCGCTATTCCTCCTACCCCTCCCACAAGCCTCCGCGCCTGTTTACTTTGTGCCCGTTGTCTTTCATCTGCGGCGCGCCTTTCTACCGCCTTTGCTCCTCTTTCCTGTTTCGCCTCCCCTTGAAGCTCCCAAGGTGTGTTTTTCATTTGTTTTCCGCCTACCGCGCACATCCACCCCTTCTTTCCGTTTGTCATCTGTTTTTATCTCCGTCATTTGCCATGTGCTGCATCTACTCCCCAATTCTTACCTTCCCTACTCCCATAAACCTTGGTAGAATTCATGTACATCTACATAATACCCTGCAAGCCACCTGAAAGGTGTGTGGCAGGGGGTGAATTCTCACCAAACATGCACTACATATCATGCATAAAAAAGGATTAGCATTAATATACTAGTCTAAACTTCACTGATTAATTACGTGTAAAATTATTGTTACGTGAAGGAAAAAGTGTGCGCTGGGGGTAGAGGAGTAGGAAGATGTTAGTCTATCTAGTTCTCCGTGAAATCTGGATGGTTCGTCATATTTCACCCCTATATTTGCTGAGTGAAACTTATATTTTATATTGAATGATTTGAGAATACGCCAACGTTGCAACTAAGTCTAAGTCAATCATCCCATCAGATTTAGGTACCTACTCTTTATAATAAGCATTTCGTCTTTTTTTATGGGTGCCTTTTATTGACTCGTAGTTTCATGCTTAAGCTTTCCATCTCTTACTTTCTCGGACTATCAGTTGTTGAGGTTCAAACTTCGTAGTTGATTAGATGTCCAATTTAAGTTCAAACTAACTATCCTGCAAGCCACCTCGAGGATTTACGCCAAGGGGGGTGATTTACGAGGGTAAAGTTAGATCTTGGAAGAAATATGAAAATTATCTGCCCATAAGTACATCATATCGTTAGTAAAAATGTGAAATTGAATGTCAACCCGGCAATATTTGAAGCTATGATATGCAATAAATCTCACTAATAGAAAACGAAACGTTACCTATCATTGGGACTCATCCAATCATGTGTAACACACTGTTTCTCTTCAAGGGCATCCTTCCATACTTTTCCCCAGCATATTGATTTCAGCGTATCACTCAGTTTAGGGAACTGATGAGCTGAATCTTTGCTAGTTTGGGCGAGAAGCCCCGGCATTGGCATAATCCCTTCCATACTGCAACCGCCCTCTCGGTCGCTATCTTTTACAATGCTGTCGCACCCTGTCTGTCCCTCCCGAACCCTTTTCCCTCTCATCCCGTCCTCCTTACTCTAATCCCGCCCTTGGGCACCCCACTGTTTCCAAACGCACATTAGCCCCCGCATTCCAACCGCGGCCGAGAAGCCACGTTACCCGCTGTGCGTCACCTCACCCTTCCCTGGGCTTTCCATCTTCTCGTCCTCTTGCTTAACCCATCCCCCGGCGACTTTTCTGGGAAAACCGGGTCTGCTTTCATTTGTTCCCCGTCTTCCCACCGTCCATTTCATCCGCCCTCGCCTCTTCTCAACCGAATCACTCTTCCCCTTTCACCAATAGTTTCCAAGAAATGCTTTCCACCCGACCCCTGCCTATCGGCGCTTTTCTTACCCCTCCCCCGTTTTTCTCTAACTCCATTCGTTATTCTGTACTCATAGCCTATTTTACAATTCCGAGTTAACCTAGCTTCTCCTTCGGCTCGACTTGAAGCGTCCCCCTTCGTTGTGGGGATACCCCTACTCAGAGGAAGATTATGATTTTGAATTATATAGAATAAGGAAACTTTGAGTACGCAGCGACTTGAAGTCTCGACGTATCCTCTCGTCTGGCCATCTACATCTATATAATACCCTGCAAACCACCATAAAGGTGTGTGGCAGGGGGTGAATTTTCACCAAACATGCACTACATTTCATGCATAAAAACAGGATTAGTAATAATGTACTAGTCTAAACATCACTATTTAAAAAAGATAAAATAGCAAAACAAGCATGCAAAAACATGCTGTTAGTTGGATTAGCCTAAAGTCCTTACACCAACATGCAACTACCTAGGCCATTGATAAACTACCATTGATAAACTTGCATTTTTACTATTGAAGATATTTAAAGCTATTCATATCCCAAATTGTATGTACGAGGAAAGAAGGACATTTTGCATCTGTGAGTTCGGCCATCATCTACTCTAATTTTATGATAATGGCCCAGTTTACCATAGTAAGTTGGAGTTCGCAAAATATTTTTACCGGTATTAGTGAAGATATTATCTTCAAATTTAGTTAAAATATTATCTAAATTTAACCTACTAATGATAATGATTCCCATTTTAGTTCATCTAATTAGACTGCTTCCGCTAATACATGTTGGCAGGGTTGTCGCTAATAAAATCGGTGAGGTTATATTATGCACTTAAAAATTCGCGCAAATGAAGGCAATTCTTTAAAATTAGCGTTCTCTAATGGTAAGCTATCCTTCCACTGCGCCCCACCTGATGCCTTCGACCTCGCCTCGAGAGACGGGGTGGCACGGTTGCGTAAGGCGAAGCAGCCTCGGCGACCGTGGCAGACGAGCCCGGATAGATGCAACGTTGAGCAAACACACCGCCTTGCCTCCCCAGGATTTGTTTTTCGCTCTCCTGGCCACTGTCAACAGGGGCATGGCGTCTCGCGTCAGCCGCGAGACCCATTCGCAAAACATGCCTCCATCCGAGGAAAATCCAAGATTCCGCCAAAAATAGACGCAAGCGTGGCCCGAGGCGGTGTCGCGGTCTCTTCGACCTCTCTCTCCACCGCGGCTCGGTCGCATTTCCCCGAGGCCAACCATGGCCTTGCGATCTCAGCGTCGGATATTTCCTTCAAAATTGTCTGTGGAGGAACGATATTGACGGTGGTCCGGTTTGGTTTTTCTGCGTTGGTCGTCGCAGGCCCAAATTGGCGATGAAATACTTGCTAAATGAACAGTGCCTCAACCTTACCATGGCCATATTATGCCATGTAACCTGCAAATGAATGTGGTACTAGCTCTTCAGTTAAATCATGAAAGATACATTCATTTATTACAATCAAGACTTGTCCTGTGCTTGTGAACCCCGGGTCTAGAGTTATACTTAGAACACTACATCTACTTCTACGTAATACCCTGCCAGCCACCCCGCGGGTATGCGTCAGGGAGTGAACATCACCAAACATGTACCATTTATATGCAAATTAGAGCTACCGAGCAGTGCTAACCATGCAACTAGGAGCTACCACTACAGACTGCAATATTTAACGTACCCATCGTTTGCTAAGCTGCCTATTATGCCCTCTAATGTAACGCGGGAAAAATGACATTTTAAATGTATCGGTATAACAATCTTATCTCTGTAGATTTACCTGGTCAAATCTACAGTGACAGTGAAGATTAGAGTTATAATGGAGTATGCGATAAATAGCTTTAATTAATTGATTAATTTCATTTTCATGAATAAATTATTATATTTAAGCCTGCTAACTTAATGTCTAGATGATCGGGTTAAAATGGGTACAGTACCAGCCTCCTATCTCTCGCGTCGGGGTTGGAAAAACCTAATTGCATGCCAAAAGTGTATACATCTACATAATACCCTGTAAGCCTCCAAAGAGGTGTGTGGCAGGGGATAATTTGATAAGCTTCACCTCCTGTCACCCATCCTCGCGGAGGCTTGCAGAGCATTGCGTGAATGTAAATGAATCCGGCAGTGGCGCAGATTTTTCACTTTTCTGCAGGTCTCATGTTTGTGGTGTAATGAGAGCACTTTTCGTTAATAACGCATATCATGCATGTCAATAGTGCATGCTTGGTGATATTCACCCCCTACCACACACCCTCGCGGTGGCTTGCAGGGTATCGTGTCGATGTAGATGTAGATATCATCGGTAGGAAGTTAAACCGTAGACCTCTTGAGGCCTTTCGTTTGACATTTGACATTTCTTTATTTATTCTGGGCTGGATGAGGCCGTATGGCCCCCTCTTCCCCTAGCCCAGGGTTAATTGGGATACATACTAGTAGTTTAATAATTTTCAAGTAATAAGGCACTCAGGCCACTAATATGTTCTCTTTTAATCATCAGGGTAAAAACAGGCATTTGGCGACCATATTGCAGTGCATACTTTTTATATGGGTGTCATTTTTCTTGCTTTACTGAAGATAAAGAAAAACATTTAAGCATTTCATTGTTTAAACAGTTAACAAAAAAGAATTAAACATTTCGTTAAGAACAGGCTCATTTCGACGCATTTACGCTTCACCCTTTCCCTGTTCCCTGAAAAATTCCTCCCCCTCCCATATAACCTCCTATTTTTAATGTCACAAACCACCAAATATGTCGGTCACCTTCCCAAATCACTGATTATTCAACTGATTTTCG
Source organism: Platycnemis pennipes (assembly GCA_933228895.1). NCBI lineage: Eukaryota > Metazoa > Arthropoda > Insecta > Odonata > Platycnemididae > Platycnemis > Platycnemis pennipes. Next base: position 62,009,063 of record OW121854.1, read on the forward strand.
GAAATGTGAAATGAAAATGACGTAATATTGGCGAAAAGCGTTCTTTACGTTACCTTTATTGCAGAATTATCATCATTTTCTGTGTTCAGAAGCATTTAATGGCTTTGACTCCCCTCCAATTTATACTATTCTTAATTATACTGTTGTATAATAAGCGTGAAAAATTATTAACCCATTCTGTATTTGAAACTTTGGCACTCATCTGATATCTATTAATAAAATGACTCGAAAATCACTTGTGAAGGGAGGGTGAATTCAAAGCCCTTGCCAACGGTTACTTCACAGATATTACAAAAATATTATCCTGATGATGTCTCAAAGCATCACCTTCATTGAAATGGTGAATTCGGTATTTGTTAAATTTGTAAATAAATAGATCACTTAACTTACTTGCAAAAGTTTAAACTTTGTAGTATCTAGGCGTACATGATGTTCGTATGAAGTCATGTGATTACGCATGACGTTAATAAGCTTAATATGCTTTATTTTAATTATCATTTAATTCATCTAAATCTGCATAATACTCTTCAAGTTATCATAAAGGTGTTCGGCAGGGGGTAATATACTCCAAACATTCTTAAAAAGGATTAAAAGCTATTCTAGTCAAAACATCAATTTAACAATATTTCCTTACATATACAGATCCATGCTATATATTGTCTTTTCAAGACAGACAAGATTAAATTATTAGAATTTCATGTTTTTATTCGTCTACATTAACGTAATACCCTGAAAGCCACCGCGAGGGTGTGTGGCAGGGAGAAGATCACCAAACACGCACTATTGAAATGCAACTAGGCTGCCATCTGTTATATGTTAGATAGTATGTCACATGCAGCTAGATGGTTAGTCTCTACTGGTTATTGCAGTAGTCTGAGATACTTCGTCCTTTGCATCTCAATAGTGCATGCTTGGTGATCTTCACCCTTGCCACACACCCACGCGGTGGCTTGCAGGGTATCATCTACATCTACATAAAGCCCTGCAAGCCACCATAAAGGTGTGTGGCAGGGGGTGAACTCTCACCAAACATGCACTACATATCATGCATAAAAAAAGGATTAGTACTTGTATAGGTACTGTTCAAAACTACACTATTTAAAAAAAAGGTAAAAATAGCAAAACATACATGCAAAAACATGCCGTTAGTTGGGTTAGCTATAAGTCCTTATACCAACATGCAGCTACCAATGTTATTCATTGCTACACTCGTACTGGATATATTTACCGTTATTCATATCCCTAATAGTACGAGGAAAAAAAGGACATTTGAATCTGTCAGTTCGGCAATCAATTTCTCTAATTTTGTGAATATGGTCCAGTCTACCATAGTAACTTGGGGTCCGCAAAATATTTTTTATATCATCACTGAAAATATGGTCTTGGAATTTGTTTGAGAGATTAAGTCTTAATTTCATGTACGATCCGACAATGATTCCCAATTTAATTCATTTAATAGACTGGTTATGCTAATATAATTATCGTATCGTCCCTTTACAAATCTTGCCGATCTTCGCTGCACACGTTCAAGTTCGTTATTTAGACCGATTTCGTAGGGATCCCATACACTGGCAGCATATTCCAAATGAGGTCTTACAAGAAATCGGTATTGCGTAGATGTAGCTGTAGATAACGCGAAATTTAGCCTGTAAAACCGGTGCAATTAGGTACAATCTCATATATATGATTATTAATCAGACGTGAGATTTCATATTTACACCGCTATGATTTCTCTTTTAATGTTATCTTGGAATTTTTCTGCATTAAAGAAGTTGTTCTCCATCCATTTGGATGTCGCCAATTTTGTCACCCTAAGAAATCAACCGATTTCATTTTAATAAAATCGGTTGAATTCCTAAAATCCGCAGCAAAACCTTCCTTTTCCATGAAGAAGAATGATATCATCGCTCTTGACCAGATATAGAATTGTTATGTAATTAAACGTGGAATCCATTAAATATCTTGGAATAAGACTGACACATGATCTTTCCTGGGGTAAACACATACGTGAAATAATGGATCAAGCTAATCGTAGACTGGGATTCATCAAAAGAGTATTGGGTAAATGTGACGATCATGCACAAGAAATCAGCTACGTTTCCCTTGTTAGACCTCATTTGGAATATACTGCCAGTGTATAGGATCCCTACGAAATCGGTCTAAAAAACGAACTTGAACGTGTGCAGCGAAGATCGGCAAGATCTGTAAAGGGACGGTATATTAACTATATTAGCATAACCAGTCTATTAAATGAATTAAAATCGGAATCATTGTTAGATCGCAGGTTGAAATTTAGACTTAATCTCCTAAATAAATCCAAGATAATATTTTCCTTGATGGCGTTAAAATATTTTTCGAACCTCAACTTACTATGGTATACTAGACCAGAATTACAAAATTAGATACATTGATTGCCGAAATGACAGATTCAAAATGTCCTTTTTCCTCATGCAATTAGGGATATGAATAGCGGTAAATATGTCCAATACGAGTGAATCAATCCATAGCATAGGTAGTTGCATGTTGGTATAAGAACTTGAAGGTAATCCAACTAACAGCATGTTTTTGCATGCTTACTTTGCTATTTATTTCTTTTTAGATAGTGAAGTTTAGACTAATATATTAATACTAATCCTTCTAAAAGCATAATAAGTAGTGCATGTTTGGTGAGAATTCACCCCCTGCCAACACCTTTAGAGTGGCTTTCAGGGTATTATGTAGATGTAGAAGACGAGTGATGATGTGTCTGAGAAAACATCTTACCTCCGCGGTGGATGCATTATTTGGTCGTTTTGAAATTCAAAGGTTTTAATGCAAAGTTATGCGGCAAATCGGTTAGGATGGAGAAGGAATGTCTTGTTTTGAGAGCTCAAATTTTATCATGATGTATTTAACTCAGTTAGTCAAAGTTTTATAATACGACCAAGTTTTCTCTTCACTTCAATCGAATAACTTTCCAAGTTATTCCAAAAGAGTTTCAATAGCACAACTGAGCGAAAGAAAATACCTCCGAGTTGAATAGTTGATCGATATAGGGTACCATGTCTTGGTAGCTATGACTCTGCATGCAAAAAACCAATTGCTATAAAGCCCTTTTTACTAATTGTGCATGGATATGTAGTAACAGTATGATTCTCTAAAATGAGAACAAAACCTAAGCATAAGGTGTTTTCGAAAGACTTCTTTTCGTAGACTTTCGTTGTGGAATTATAGAAATGACTGATCATACCGTCTACGCAGATGCATAATCGTAGCATAAATTTTGCTGAGGAATAACAAATGTGAGCGATAAGCAAATGCGTATTTCTTCCAAATTTACTTAATTAGGTAGGACACATATTATGTATTTTATCGCAGCGAAGCCTAGAATATACTTTTTTTTAGTGATTGATAAAGAACTTTGTTTATGATGGCAATAGGTTTGGTGTGTTCTAGCATTCATCTACATCTACATAATACCGTGCATGCCCCCATAAACGTGAGTAGCAGGAAGTCTTTCCTTCGGGTTGTGATATTTTTTTACGTTGAGCAACGTCCTGTGCTCGAATATTACGGAGTTATATCGTGCATTATTATCATAAAGGAGGAATCATAAAATTTCAGTGTCTTGCTTTGTGAAAAATGGTGTCCTGTTCGTGTAATCATTAGGTACTATTTACGCAGTTGTTCTTGTGGAAACGACGTGACATACATATAAACAATAGCAAAATAAAATCCAACATCTATTTTCCTACGAAATCCTCTGAAATTTTAAATACTATTCTATTTTTCTTCCTAACTTATGCGTCGTGTAATCGCTTTCAAAGATTTGTACTGTGGTAAAAATGCAGTAAAAACGTTGCTTCTTCGTATAGTGTGATTTTCTCTGCCGCCTAATTACACCCTTAGAAGATTTTCGTGGAAGACCAACCTGAATAGTGTCTTGCAAAAAGAAAAGCTCCTTTCATAAAAGTCATATGCCTCCTGTCTTATCTTCTCTGCCCTCGCTCTCCCGTCGACCTGTGTATTCCCCGAGCCCTCCTCTCGCCCCTAGTGGACTTTTCCATATCATCACAATGGTTTCTGCCTTGGTACCGAGTGCCTTAGGACACCCTGCTGCTGCCTCTGGCTTACCTCCCCCGGTGACTGCCCACGGCCGCGACGCCTCCAATCCCGTCCTCTTGCCCCACGGTCACTTTCGCCCTCTTCTGCCCCCCCCCCCCCCCCCCCTGCCTCCCACCCATCCACTGACTCTCAGGCGAACGCCTCGTGAGCGACCGAAACATATGCAAGAGCGATTACCGACGAGACGAGTTTGTGTTGAGATTGCGGTGAGGGTGGTGCACTGAGGAAGGAACATCGTTCGTCACATTCGGGGCTTTCTTCCCCGGTCCCCTCGCTCTCTATCGGTAGTCTGCGCTTGCCTTCCCTTCGTTCAGGAGCTCGTTCCGCGCTTCGATTGACTTTGACCGTTCTTAACACCCGTCCACTCGTTGGTGATATTTGACGTGTGACTCACTAACTCCCCCCCCCCCCTCCCCGTGATTGTGTTGTTGAAGCTAATGGCGGGAGCAACTTGAAGTGCGTTATTGCGAGTGACGAGGCAGAATGGTCGACTTCATCGGGTCATCGCGAGCCGGCTTTGGGCGGACGTGAGGGGATCGTAGAAGAGTTCCTCTGGATTTTCGCGATTCTTGACTCATAACGCCGATGACAGGATAGTCTGAGCGCATCGTGGGGTGATATGGCCGGTGTAGACTCTTTAAGAGTGGTTTCTTGGAAGACGACGGGTGTGGATAGTGGTGGCTGGGTCCGTGTGTTCAAAGAAGAGGAAAAGGACGTAGGATCGTTTGTAGTGAGTCCATCCGGGGCTGAGACAGATTGCGCGAAGAAGGAAGCTGAGCAGGAGATGGAAGTCCCTGGGAAGAAATCTGTGCGGAAGGAAGAGGACCGCGGGTCACCGGTCGTGGTGGTAAAGCAGGAGGCGGTGGATGAATTTGACGGAGATGCGGAGATGTCGAGCCCGGAGGACAATTCACCGTATGAGGAGGAGGAATTCCGACCACTCCCCGTTATGGAAGTTGAGGACTGGGCTCGGATGAACGCTTCCGAGATGGTGGTCGTGAAGTTAGAAAGACCGGACGAAGACGACGGCGACGAATACCTAAGTACTGCAGGTTCAGCTGTGGGGTCCTCCGGACTTTCGCCGTCTCCGGCCGAAGCTGACAGCTCTGGATTGGTGGAGGGGATCACTGGATTATCCCCTCGGGGCGAGCCCGACTGTTGTGACTCCGATGGTTCCGCAGTGGACATGTGCACGAGCACGTCATGCCGAATGGAGGATGGCGGAGGGGAGGATATTTGGATTAGTTCGGAGAGTGAGGAGGATGAGGATGAAGACGAGGAGCTGGACGTGGGTATGGACATGGATGAGACGGAGGCGATGTGTCTAGTCAAGGGATGCCCTGGAGCAGAGCCGTGCCGTTGCGAGGGGGAGGGGTCCGAAGGGGTGGCCCCCGTGTCGTCGGACGTTCTACGGTCGGCATTGCAAGCTGAGGCCGAAGCGTATTTGGTCTTCGTGAGGACTTACATACGCGAGGTTAGTCTAGAGTGGTTAAGTCAATTGAAGCTCCGTCACGAAAGCTTATTCATCGCTGGTAGCTAGCTGGCTGGCATCCCTAGAAATCTCTTTGGGGGGAAGAGAAGGGGGGATTAGCTCATATCTGTAAAACCACCCATTAAATTTCTACGCCATACTACGCGGAACCTACCTTAGTAGGTATTATCCTCTCGTTCTTGCTAGGCTTTCTTATGCTGAGGCCGTCAAATGATGTGAGAGATGTAATTTACTGTCAAATATCTCGTAAATAACTACCCATTCACAATCTCCGTGTTACCTTAATGGAGTCCTTGAGAAATCTTCTGTTTACTTGTGCTCTTGTTCGTGAAGGAGTTAAAATAAATCTTTGTTTTGAGAATCCAAACTTTTAAAAATTTGATTTAGCAGCATCAAATGGTTCCTCGATTAAGATCCATTGATTGTGTGTCAATGCTAGCTTGTGTAGCCATTATTGTAGCCTTCACATCTTTGTGAAGTAATGTAAATATTTTTAACAGAACTTTACAGGTAATGAGATTGATCGAACTCTCCGCATTAATATCTACCCCACGGTGGCTATTATAAATGAATGTAGTTTCTTTTCAGGAATATCGGGCTGTTTTTACTATAGGACTTTCTCCGCAGTGTTTGCACAGTCAAATATGTATTGTAAACTGCCGTATTAAGTCGTCAGAGCAATTTCGTCATGTTTGGAAAGCTTGTCAATTTATTTCATACCGTTTAGTATGACTTGTTGTCCGTAGAACTGATCATCAGGAAGGATTTTGATTTATTTGGTCTTTTTTATGTATATGGTTTTAAATGGATTTTCCTATGTTAAGTAATTAAGGGGTGTTATCATCAATAGTTCACAAGCGTAGTTCGTGGAAGTTAATGTTCGACAGTAAAATCAAGTAAACTTTGTAATTCCACCCCGTTTATTGGATACAGCCCGAACGGTTTCAACATTTGCGTGACATTATCAAGTATTGTCAGTATTGTCCCTTGATAATGACACAGTTGAGTTGAAACCGGTCGAGATGTACCCACAGTGTGGAATAACATTTTACTGGATTTTACTCTCGTATTTTGGTTAGGTCTAAATTTTTTCCGATGCATTATTCGCGTAGGAGGATGGGTGAAGGCCACCATATAGAGGAAGTTAGACTATTCTTTCGCGTGTGGCTCCAAGTATTCCGTATTTCAGTAGTTATTATTTTCCACTAGTTAGTGTTAAGTTGAATATCCAAATGTAGGTTGTCAGATTTGAAGTTTTAACATTCAATCAATTCTTCAAATTTTATTTTATCGTCACCTTTATAAACGACGGACCGATTCTTAGGAGCATTTAGTTTTCGTTTAAATATTTTCCACACTGGAATTAATGTAGTAAGTTTCCTCTCTGTCTTTTTATTTTTGGTGTCTTGTTGTTCTTAGTAGCTTCTCTTGAACTAGTTTTGTATCCGCGTTCCCTTGTGAGCATTTTTTTCTATCTCCCTTAATTTCACTAAAATACATAGATATTCCTGTCTTCTCTAGATTCTGTGTTGTGTGCTATCCATTTTAATTACTTCATGTATGCACTCTCATAGTTTTATAATTTTCTTCAACCATCACTAGAACTTCAAGATAAATCCTCCTTTCTTTCCATCGTATTCTATCCATTGTTCCACAGATCCAAAACTCAATAATGAGTATATTGACACTATTGTTGCGTTTCCCAATTGCTACTGTTGATTGCTTGCTTCAAGACAAATAATGATCGCGATCCAATGAAAATTATTTGTTTCATTCTTCAAGGGACCTTCACTCAGTCATCTTCAAGGCCGTGCCATTCTTAGATAACATGTGCGATTAGCCGTAGGCTGTGGGATGTTTGCACGTGTCCCCTTTGTCATGCCCCCTCGACTCGCTTGCCCCAACTGCGGCTATCTTGCACCTGCAATGCCCTTTCGACTGTCGGGAAGAACTGTTCCCAATTTAGTGTCGGCTTTTCATATATTTAGCCACATCGCCCTCGTCTTGGAAGAATTTTACGTCTGCTCGTAAGTTAGCCTTCGGGAGTATTTCCTTAATTTTGGCTGATCCTTAGAGAATTTTATATTTTCTTTCAGGTGATAGTGTATTGACAGAATGTATTGTGATCCATAAAATCAAAGTTGTTGTGATAATTAGTATTGTCATTCCAAGTGTGCATGCCGGCTGCGGTAGCCTGGTCGGTAGTGTGACGACGCATGATAATTATGTAATCGGGCTAAAAATAAACCTGAATTCATATGAGTAGTTCTGTTGCTTCTTACTTATGAAGGAATATATGGTTATGAAAAGGGGCTTAAAATGTAGCTCAACTACCCAAGTTTCCGGATTGCGATCTACTTTTACGATGTTTTTGTCTCGGTGCTTGAGACTCAAATGTAATACTCAAATATGTACTCTATAAGAGATTCTAGTATGCACTCTCTTTCTGAAGAGTATGCATGAATAGATATTGCTAACACAGTTAGTGGCGATCTCTTATGGGATTATTAGCAGTAATTTATCCGATACTGTTTTCAATTCATTTTTTATTTATTTTATCTTTCATTCTAATATTTTATTCTAAATCTTCTGATAGTGGAGTTACTCCCAATGATAATGTTGAGACATCTTCCTCGGCATGTGAAAAAATCATTATCAATTCAATGATTAATACTGTCATTTAATTTTATCCATTCTCCACTTTTTCCATGCCCTACTCACATATCTACTTCCTATTATTTTCATTATCTGATCTCCTTTGGCTGAAGATTCTTTTTCTAGCTAGATTTATTGTTGTAGATTTTTTTTGATTGGGATATGATTTTATATTCATTATTGCATAAATCCGCTGGTAGGCACATATCACATTAAAGTGCACTTAAAATTTGAACTCCTATTTTTTTAGATACTATATAAGCAGATGTATTTAAGTCTCCAATCATGAAGTTTGCATCTTATGAAAAATTAATTTGTCATTATTCAGTTATCATGCATGTACATGTTCCTTATTTTCATGTGTAGTTAATATTCATTTCTAATTTTCGTTCTGTTTTATGATCCTTTTTTTTGGCAATAGTTTATTATGGTGGGCATTATTAGAGTAGCGTAATAAAGAAAATAATGGTTGAAAACCACGAACAATTATGGTTCCAGTCATGGAGAAGATTCTGATTTGAATCCAGTGCAAGGATGTTAAATAATATTGAACACATGTCTACATCTACATCTACACGATACCCTGCAAGCTACCGCGAGGGTGTGTGGCAGGGGGGGCATGTGACTGTTAATATGCACCACTCGGTGTAAAGTCATGAATTTCAACGTGACTGACAAATGTTTTCGTCTATTGCATTGGGTCGTCATTGCTTAGGTATTTGCAGAAAAATTACACGTGATTTGAAGACCCACCTCATTTACCTTCATCACTATAGAGCCTTGAATAATAAATGTTTCCCGGGACATAAAAGTCACGAACAGTAAGGCAATCGAAAAATGTATAATTTGCCCAATTTGAAATGCAGTTCGACGGAAGGAGTGTGCTTCTCGGTGCCCATTATTCATCTACATCTACGAAATACGATGCGAGCCACCTCGAGGATACGTGGCGGGGGATGAATTATCGCCGTTCATGCACTATTTACCTACATGCAAATGAGAGGTGCAATGATTCAACATCATGGAAATAAGTTAGATGTATGAGGCACGTGAAACTAAGAAGTTAAAAAAAAAGATGTAGATGAAGGTATTGAAGTGATTACTGATGAGACAGGCATTTTCTCTAAGTATATTAATTTATATTTCCCTGGCATGCATGAGTTAGTAATTCTGAAACTTGCTCATGCACCACAATTTAATATACCTAATAATATTTTACTTACCTGTCCCTACACTATGTTGCGTATTACCTACGTTCTCTTATGGTACGAGGAAGAAAGAGACATTTTACATCCATAATTGCAACTACCTATCCCAGTAATCTATTTTTCAAATCAAATCTAGCATAATTCACAGGCGTGTTTAATACATTTCTAACCTTATCTTAAAGAAACATCAGCTTCCAATTTTTCTTGAAAGGTATAGTCTAAATTTTAACCTGCGTACGAATAGGAATTCCCATCCCAGTTCCTCCATTAAATTCCTATCACTAATGCAATTATCGTAACGGCCTTTAGCAAATATTTAGATCTCCTTTCTACACCCTCAATTTCCTTGATCGTACCTTCCTCTTATGGATCCCCATGTGTACTAATGACATATTCTAATTGTGGTCTTACAATTAACATATTTCTCGTCCTCTCTCATCGCATCATTCGATCCATCATGGTGACAAGTGTTCTGATTGGGTTCATGATGGCCGATCGACTTCGACGATCGTGTCTTGAGTCGAGAAACCGCATCTCGCGTCCGTTGCAGTGCAAACAATCTTGGCGGTTCCCCGCGGTCGCCGCCCACGCGGGGTCGAGCTCTCCGGCCGGCTGGGAATGTCGCGGGGCCATGTTTTTCCCCGTGGCACCTGGTCGCTTAGCTCCCTCGGGGCCACTCAGCCATCACTTCCCCCCTAGGGCATCTAGGACTAGAGTTTCGAGAATTTCCAGCACTTTAACTGGAGAGGCAATATGTCTTACGGGCGGGATGGGGAGACGTTTGGGGAGGTAAAGAGAAGGCTATACATATATTGTTGTATTTTTATTCTACCTTGTATAATTTATTCGCCAAATCTCCACACATTTGTGCTGTTTTCTCCGTACAGTTCCTCTCCATCTGGCTCTATAGGCTGCCCTTCCATCTTGTTTACCTCTAACGTCTCCTCTTTGTCTCGTCTCACGAATTCTGATCTATGCGTGTACGCGTGAGGTGATTGAACTTCGGCGCGTGCCAAAAATCGTAGCAAGAGATATTTTATACCGCAACCCATATTCATGTTGAAACCTGCATAGGACGGAATTGCGTTGTGATTTCCTTAATGTTGAAATGATTTCTTTGATTGCAGTAATGTTGGAAAATGAATAGAGATGCGTTCGATTGTTGGCTCTTTTTGTATAATTGGTATTTTCACGGTAACCTGCGATCCAAGAAAACAAGGCGAATTTTACTCATAGATAACATCGCATGTTGTTTGGTAAGTTGAAAAATTTCCAGCTGAGAAATCTACATATACGTAATATACTGCAAGCCACCATAAAGGTTTGTGGCAGGGGAATACAGCACATTGTCCCTTCAGCTTGATACAATGTGTTTGAGGGATAGAGGGAGAAGAGTATGGGTAGTTGGGATAGAATAATGGTGGAATTTAAGTATTTGGTACTAAAAAGGATATCATTTGATGCATAAGAGTCGTGGGAAGAGTTTGGTATCATCAAAACGTGATTTAACCGCCAGGACACTAATATGTATCAACAATGATACATTCACTGCTTTTGAAGTAAGAGCGTATGGCAGAAGGTGATTGCTCGCTAAAAATTTCTCGTTCTTTCTGTTGTTGGATTACGTACTTGGGATCTACTTATTTTTTTGGACCATTCAATGCTGCATAGAATTTTGATAACACAGGCCGGCACGTTACTGGCCTGGCTACCGCAGCCTTTGTCCTTATCGGTGAATAATGACTGAGCGGCAGCATTACATTTCAATCACTGCATCTCGAAAGATCGAAGCGAATTATAGGCTTAGGCCCCTTTCTGCAAAATTATATTTCTTTTGCTACTTCCCCAGTTGCTATTCCTCCATTCTCGCCAACCATTATCATCATTACGTAACCAAGTTTCCTGAGGATTTCGTCCCTTCCATTTTATCGCCTTCCCTCTTTCGAAATCCTGTTAGCGACCGCGATATAAAAAGGGCGGAAATTGCATTTTTTTGTCCTTTTATTCCACACCTCCCGCTGACCTATGCATGACTTCATTGGGTCATTCGCATGAACTTGAAAGCCGGGAGGACGCGTCGCGATAATCCACTTAGCATCGGGGAAAACCTCTTTAGCCTCCTTCGCTAACAACCTCTGCTCCTAGCCCCCTCCTTTTTTGCGCCAAAGAGACTGACGCACATTTTTATTCCCTTCCCACGGTCGCCCACTGCTTATAGAGCTTCGGCGATTTACTCACGCAAGGAAAGATCTCAACTCGGTGAATCCTGAAACCGCGTCGACTAGGAGTCAGTATTCCGCACTTTCTTGTTCTTTCTTTTCATCTTCCTTCCATTGCCCTTTTTCCCTTCATGGGGGTGCAGTGGCTAGAACACTGACTTCACCACCCGAGGGCCCGGGTTCAACCGACTGAGTCAGATTTTTCATTGTAATACCAATCTCCACATAGTTGCTGTGTGGAGAGCACTTCAGAGTTCAGTGAGTTCAGTGCTCTGTTCGCCGGATGGGACACTAAATCCTGGACCCCTTGGCGTCTTTCCTTTTGAGCTGGCTAATGCCGATGCCGGGTTTCGCTTCACCCTTCGTCCGTTTCTTGAAAAATTCCTACCCAGATCTAATTACTCTCTTATCCTAAATGATCATTGTTTTCGATGGCCTCCCCCAACTTTGCTTCGGCTGCCGCAAATGGAGAATTCGTTATCTGTATCGGTTTTACGAGTAGTGACTGGTCTGTAAATGAACAATTCTCTCATTTATAGACACCGACACACACCATCTAAATATCTCACTAAGCCATTCCCATCGTAGAAGTACGAAGTGAAGTAGTCGCACCCGCTAATTTGAGTCAAATGCTGAGGTTTGGGAGGCCATTGAACAGATGTAACCGATAAATAATATTTACAAGTTGAATAACACAAGCCTTTTTTTATAGCGTACGAGCGACGTAATGTTCGTTGGCTGCATTATCAATGTGAATTAGAAAAATATTTTCTCAAATGTATTTGTCACGTTAACGATTTTAATAATTTTTTCATTACATCAGAATACTTTTCAATAATATCGTAACAGTTTTACAACCTGATTGATACTGGAGTGTTCTTTTGAAAGTCGGTGCCTCGTTAAGAACACTATGGAGATAGGCAACGGAAAACTCCCCCAATTACACCTTCCGATAACATGATAGAAGATAAAAACCGCTTCATATCTTAGTAGATTCATCCCGGTACGGCTAGTATGAATGTGCCGTACGTTAGTACGAATTCTTTCCATTTTGAATGCTGCCTTCAATTTATTGCCCCTACTTTACTGCCTTTTTTCTCTTTATATATTGAGCTTATTCGCTTTCTTCTCTCTCTTTCTTACGCTCTACATTCCTCTTCTTCATACCCATTTTCCATAGCTTCTCATCTTATCTCATCCTTTTTCTGGAAGAATCTATTTTCTGAGTCATGCAGAACTTAGTTCCATGAACCGAGCATTCACTTTTGGGAATAGAGCCTTCACCCTAATTCCTCCTCGTGAGCGTTTCGCCATTACTTCTCGACACAGTCAATAAGAGCGTATCTATGTATGTATTTGGCGTATGCAATATTGAGGCGTTGTGAAAGAGATTCCTCTCATCCGATGGGGCCGCCTCTCTCACGGATCTCCCGCCGTCTTCCCGACGGGACCAAACGAGCCCGAGAAGGGATAACATAACAAGCTATCGACGGCGACGCTCTACGCACGTTCCTCGTCGCATGTATATATTCTTTTGCTTCGTGGAGGGGGTGTGTGTGGGGGTCTCGGGGAATAAAGGGGAGGGTGGAGGGGTGGCTCTTACGGGGGATCTGCTTGCTGCTTGTGGAAAGGCTTGTGTGTTGTATGCGAGGCTCTTTTTTCGAGATCCAAGCCCACGCCCGTTGATGACGGCGGATGGAATATAACGATGGCGGTCGACGGCGATAATTATGTCTTTTGGTTCCCCGTAGGGTGGTCTTAGGATGGAAGGGGAGGATAAGAGGGATACAAGGTAGGAAGGCAGCCCTTCTCTCCTCCTGGTATTGTGTCCCTGCGTGCTGATTATGACGCCGGAGACGATACACCTTTTCCCCGGCCGCTTCTGCTTCCTCCGCTAGCTCTCTCTCTCTACCTCGCCCCCAAAAAAAACCCTCGTTCCCGTCAGCCCCCGCGGTCGCCGCAGTTTCTCGCCGCCCAACCCCTTTCTTCCTCCACTTCCATCCTGGGGGATACACGACGGGGTTAGAGGCAAGCGAGACACAGCTAAGGGACTTTCATGAGATTTGCTCGCCTGTATCGTGTGTGTTGCACGGGGAGAGGTGCTGAATGGAACTGTATTTCATCCCCCCAGCCACGTACCCCCTTCTTCCCTTCGAAACCCACCCCGGGTCTCCCTCCACCTCGCGCTACCGAAGGGTTCTTGTTTCAAACGATGGTTCGCAGCGGCGCGGATGATTGGGTAATACAACACAGGCGTCGCGTGTCTGGCCGCATCCATACCCCCTCTCTCCTCGACAATCTCCCCCAGCCAGCCATCTCCACCATCCCCCTTCTCACCCTTCCCTCTCGCCCCGGGCGCACTCCGGAAGCCTCTCTCTCCCCGCAGCGAAAAATCCTCACCTCGTCGCGAGAGAAAGAGACCATTCGGCAGGAAAAAATTTAGCATCGCGTCCTGTCACTTTCCCCCGTCGCTCCCGTACCGCACGCCTAAACCAAACGAATTCTGGTAATGAAGACGAGGGGAGCGGTCGCGGTTTTTTTTCTGCGTGGAGGCAACATTACACGTCCCTCCTCCTTCCGCCCTTATTTGCTCTTTTGTCTCTATTTTATTTTTTTTTATCATTTTGATGCTCGTTTTACCCTCGCAAACGTTTGGATCCGTTCCCAACAACCTCCCTGCACCGAATTTCACCATCGCCTCCCTCCCAATTTTTTCTCGCTGTCCTTAAAGTGGTCTTTTGTACTCGCGCGTGTTGGTACGGTTAGCAGCACGTATCGTCCCGGACGCAACTCCCCGTAGCGCCGCCTCGAACTCCCTTGGAATTTTTTTCCCAGCTCCCCCATCCCTCTAGTCTCTCGCTTTCCTTCGTTTAGTACGGAATTCCTACATGTGCCTGCACGCTCCCACCCTCTGGAGAGGAATAGATATTCATCCCCTCGCCCCGCCATGAAAAACATGCGTCACGGCCTTTTGTCCCTTGAAGGTACTCTTCCGCGTGATTTTCTTTTTATTCGTTGCCCCGCAGGCGCTATTTATCTCGCGGGAAACGGCCTTTTATTGTTCTTATAAATAGCTTGGCAGCGAATTTTCCCAGCCGTTATCGTTTTCGACTTCGCGATTTGGAGGGTCTTTTTATTCTAAGTTACGGGCTTCTTTTTATTGCTCGTGGCTTTTATGTTGTTAATGATTTGAAAGATTGGGGTGGGAACTGGGTAAAAGGGAGTATGAGTGTAGGTTTTTGAAGCACTTCGCAGGCGTTCGACGGCATTCTGTTTTTTTTTTTACTTCTTCTCAACAACCGAATATATTGAGAGGTGAGATCTGCAAGCCATACGTTTAACGAGGTTGGCTATAAGAGAGCAATTATGAGGTTTCTCGGTTTTTTGGTAGAATTAGGTAGATGCAATGGTGGGTGGCGTTACTTTGTGGAACTCCTTCATGGTGAACACAAGGGAAAAAAAGGTAGAATTAGGTAGATTATTTTGTTAAACACGGAGTTATGATGAAGCTTAGGAAGTATTACCCGTGTAGCTCTTCTAGTCAGTTTTTACAAGGATCATAACGTTATGTATTTAGTTATCAAGAAGTAATCATGATTAAACTAGATAGGTATGGTTGAATATATTATAGGCATATGCACGCGGTGACGTTAAATCAGAATACGTGGCTGTGTTTCATCTTTCCTTGATTTAAGCTCTATGAAGTTCTAATATTTGTTTTCTTTTTTTACAGGTGAGTATGGTGTTCGTTTCATTTACACCCACTGGGTCGTAAGTTTTTGCCAATGACCGGTGAGTTTTCTTTCTATTCTTATCTAAATTGCCAGCTTATGATTCGGGTCAACGAATAGCTTAAAAGTTGATTTTTATGTACATTCTCGCCTATTTCTCATGTTTAGATGATAAGGGTGAGAGAGAGAAGAGTGGATGTCGCAATTGAATTGAGTGAATTTTTGCAAATCAAAGAAAAGTTCCGATCTTAGGAGCCACAAAAAAGTCCAGGGTGTTTAAACCAAAGCTCCGTAATTCTTCATTGCTTGGTGCACGAGAATTTAGCCCTTGCTCTTGCACATTTGGAACGCCGAGTTAAACAGTCCAGGTTTTGGCGTTATTCTTGTTGGTCTCACGTGAGCGGAATATTTGCGTTCTCGCCGAGTATTTTAATTCTCACCGAATAACAAAATTTCACGTGATTTGGAAAGATGAATTATTAAAGCCACGAATCGACGGGCCTAATTAATGAGTCCGTTTATTCCATTTAAAGCGAGGGAAATTATATTTTCGGAAATTGATGTAACCGCCGCGCAGCTTGTTCCTACGTGTGGATTCACCGCCAGTTATAAATAGTATCTAACTGAGCATTAATGGTATTTAGCTTAATTATTCAAGATTTCCTCGTGTACTGTTTTACGATTCCCCATGATTCCGGTGAAGAAATGATAATATTATAGATCCTCTTTTGCTTCATCTTTAGTATCGTCTCGTAATAATTTTTTGTTCCCAGTGTTTTCATGTGCACAGATATTTACTGCTCCTGAATCTCGACCGCATTACCAATGCTGTACAATATTCATAAACTTTGAAAGTGTTTACGGTGGTATTTATTAAGTTCATATTTTGTATATGCCACGTGGATATGTAAAGCAGCGAGTCAAATTCGAATGCTTTCCGATCCCCCTGTAATATCCAAAATATGTATCCTTCTTTGCTTTGCCCTTGTTTAAGAGCGGGCTTTGTATTGAAATGTTAGTGAAGAAAACATTATTTCGCAAGGTGTGTATGTTTTCGACTTTGTCCTCGATCTGTTATTTGCGGTTTGAAACTATTGATAATATCATCATAAAAAGCGGTCTCTCTCTCTCCCAATGTTGTTATTTGGTCTCTGTGAAATTATGTTCTTCTTTTGGTACACATATTTCGTTTTCGGTGGACCGAATGGAAATCATGGCCATAATACGTGATTAGGAGTTTATCAAAGCTACACTCTTGTTTTATTCAGGAGCAGGAGCTTAGTCTTTATTCTTATTCAGGACGTAGAGGTGTTTTTAGCTGTGTGTGAAGATAATGCGATGGAAATATTTCCTTGTCTTTATTATTACTTTTATTGCCGTATAGTTAGCTTGTTATTTTTCTACCATATCATCATATTTCATTGTAATAGTGTTCATATATATTTAATATTGAGAAAGAAAAGTTCCTGAGAGGTCCTACATTTTTGTTTTCGTTCTATATTACTGAAGTTTATGCATTTTGACGAGGCAAACCAAATTTTTCTTTCCTCATGATATATTTTTGTGCATTTTTGCTATGGATGAGTGGTATCGTCGAAAAAGAGTATCCAATGGATGCCAACTTATATGCCAACTTATCTAACTTATATACCAAACCCAGGATATTTTTCCAATCCACTCGAAAAAGAGTCTAAATATCTAAATATGAAATGTAAAATTCAATGATGTTAAACACATTGTCCATAGCTCATGCCGCTTGATATATCTGTAAAATTGTCTTGATACCTAATGAAAATTCGTAAATTATCATACTTTGTTACAACGTATGAAATTAATGCTGTTGTAGAACTTTACTCCTTTTTTCTCGAAAATCCATAGGTTCTCCATTAGATAGAAAATAAAATTAAATAGATAGAATCTCCATTCTCCTTCGGAGAAATTTGCTGTGTGTAGATTTTTAATAATTACCTCCAAACTAGCAAACTACGTCTCAGGTAATGAAATGTTATTAGTTAGAATTGAACTTTTGTTTATTCTCTTTCCCTCCCTCTTTGTTTATCCTCTTTGTCCCCCTCTCCATATCAGGTATATCAAGCATTTTTTGTGTGTTCCTCAATTTTCTTCGGACTACAATTTCCTCGGCCCTGCACGCGGTTTATTCGCCGCGGTACGACCACGGATCCTGCGCGGGAACGAGAGCGCCAGATCGACGCGCTCCGCCGCCGTCAGTTCTTCACTCACAATTCGACTCGCAAGTCTTTTTTGGTTAGAAGAAGAACTTCAGACGATTGAGTCTATTTTTTTCACCTCCGTATTTTTACTATTTCTTTGTTAAAATTTTGAAAAGAATCAACGACTTGTAATGGAATCACATTTCTCCTCAAACTAATTATCTTCTTCCCGTTGTTAAATTTATGTCGAATTTTGTCCGTATCGTCTTCCCGCGCCATTCTTCGTTCATTATTTTCATATCTCAATTTCGTTCCTTGCTCGTATTCATCCTCATCTTTCTCCCTCGCGGCGTTCGGTAAACAAATGTCTGGTGACTCGTTCCATCTCATTTTGCGTCCCCTTTCCTCCAGAAACCTCCCACCCGTAGGTTACTAGCGCCTTTCTTCACAATCATGTCCATTGTTTTTCTCTGTTCGTTAAAGTTTCAAAGGTTCAAATGATTTATGTGCCCTCGTCGCAATTATAATCTCCTTTCCTTCTTCTTTAACCCCAAGATTCCACAACCAACCGCAGTCTTCCCCTTTCTTACCTTAATATCCTTTATTATGGGTCGTCATCTGTCTTCAGCTAGTATTCCATTTCAGTCATAATTCATTAGCCTTTTTCTAATGCTCTTAGATGTATTTCTTTCTTTTTCTGTTGTATTGCTTTACTACTGTGTTTATTCAGAAATAAGATATTTTTAATGACAATTTTTCATGTGCAATATGAGTTACATTTTGCACGGGGAAAATATAACAGCGTCATTCATTATTTTATAGCTCTTTTTGTGTCTTCATGTTTTAATATATTACTTAGTTGCTATTTATCTTTCTATGCCAATGATATTTTCCAATAGTCTTCAAAAGTTAAACCCATTACATAATAACGGTGGAACTCAAATGAATGTACGTTTCATTGGCAATAGATGCACTGTTTTTGTTTCCTCAAGTTTATGCAAAGTTCAGTACATGTGCAATAGCAGCTTTAAAAGTGATTCTCGCTGCTGCTAATCGTTGGCTATTATCACATGTGTCGAAATCAAGAGCTGCAATTTTAAAAAAATCAACTTTGTACGCGAGTTCTGTACTCAGCCGTAAATTCGTGATGTTTATGTTTATTTGCATATCACTGTTGATTGTTTTCAGACCTCCTTGTTAGTTGCGAGAAAAAAGTCAAGCTGCTAGCCACCGCAAGTGTGTGTAGTATGGGATGTACCATCGTCCACACTAATATTAGATTACTGATAGGGTAAAGGGACATGAAGGGATAAGAGTACGGTTTGGAAGATTAGAATTGTGTCAGTATGAAGAGGTTTGCTAGTAAAATTGTCGTGTTGGAGCATTGTATGAAGCTAATAATTGATGATCGTGGATAATTATAATGTTGATGTTGATGATTTGGTTAAATGAGTCATCAAGAAAACATATAGTTTTCAACGAATTTTTTTCTTACTGTCAGGAAATACAAAGGAGCAAGACAAGGAGTTGATAGATAAAATTTAGAAGTAGGTAGATAGTCTACTACTTCTACTTCTTTATGATAGCCTTTGCACTGTTCGTAGCTAAAGCCTTTCTCACGGGAAATGCAATGTATATGTGAGTTGAATATTATACATAGTTGAACATTATTGTGATGGAATATTTTCTACGTAATTGAAAGATGGATATGTTGCCTCAATTATTTATGGCCTTCATTGTGAAATCCAGTCGATTAATTGACAAATTCCATTTGACTGGCGCCTTACCTCTTTTGGGAGAACTTGTCAATTTAATATCCATCTATGATTATCCTATCAAGTGTTAGAGAGAATTTAAAGAACCTAATAGGAACTAAAAAAAATCAAGGAAAAAGAGAAAGAAAGGGTAACGCCATGGATGAAGGACACTGTGTTGGTCGAGCAGATGTGTGCTTACCTTTGAAATGTTATTTTAGGGATTAAATTTTAATGAGGTTGCATTGTTTTCATCATGATTATAATTTTTTAAATTGATATGTTTAAATTTTTTAAGACATATTGTTTAAATTTTAAGACATGCAGTTAGCCAGTAAAGCAGTCTTAATAATGTTGATTTTAACGCATACTCATTCGTATTGCTCTTCTTCAATTTCATTTTATTAAGCGAGATGTTGTATTTTTCCTCGTTGGTTCCCTATCGAAACCCTCTCTTCGTTTCCCATCCTCTCCCGTCTCTGGTTCCAACCACCCGCCATCTCTTCCAAAGTTCCCTTAATCCGGAAACGGCTACTGCGCCGAGGATGGATATCCAGCCCCCTCGCTGTAATCCTTTCTATGCTGACCTTCGCAGAATGCCATTGTACCCTTGTGGGGTTCGTCACAGCCTGGTGGTGCTAACAGACTTCGTTTTTTTTTCGGGTGGATAGGCGGTTTGAGGAGCTACGAGGATTTTATGCAGTGGGTGGATGAGTTGTTAAGGGATTCCGGGTGCAGAGAGGGTGAAATCGTATGCCGCGGCGGGTAATTTCGATGCTAATGCTAGCTTCTCCTCCTTAACCACCAGTCTTATTCTTCTTTCTTCATATCTCTGTTTTATCTTGTTTCATGAGTTTCATGAGCTGAAAATCTTAATTTATTTCCCACAGATTTTGCCGCTCCTCCTTCCGTAAATTCTCATGATCTTGTCTCAATCGAGGTCAAGATAATTGTTGTTTCTCTCCAAGGAAGCGGTTGTTAGTGAGTTTATGTTTCTGCGGAACGATTCGCTTCCAGTAAATTTTTCATTTTGAAATTTTTTTTCCCTCTTCTCGTACCCCCTGTCGCTCTTTTAAAACATTGAAATGCAATATATTTACTTTATAAGCTATTGGAATTTAAACTGGACCACTAAAAAAAAATTCGTGTCATCATCAGTGCCCTCGTAATGACTTTTGGTTTCCAAGTTTAAAGTCCAAGTACCGCCACTTATATTTTCTAGGTTTTTTTTATTTTTTTTGTCACGTTCTGACATATACAGTTAATTACGCGACATCATTTAAACTTATCGTCGTGTCATCATCAGTGCCCTCGTAATGACTTTTGGTTTCCAAGTTTAAAGTCCAAGTACCGCCACTTATATTTTCTAGGTTTTTTTTATTTTTTTTGTCACGTTCTGACATATACAGTTAATTACGCGACATCATTTAAACTTATCGTAAGTTCTCAATAAAGTGTATTGAGGTGGTCACAAAGTTCCTTCACCATACAGAGTTGTAATCGCACTTACGGACGGGATGCTACGAAGATGGTCCTATACGGTTCGTAGATTTCAGCTTGGAAACTATGATTGGGGATTTTTCCAGGTGAGGAAGATCACTCAACAAACTGGGTTTATTGCTGATGAATGTGAAGCATTGCTTGCCGTGCATAAATAGTGATTTTTATTCGTGTTTTTGCCCACCCGTGGTCATTACACTCATCCTTTTGGCAATTCATTGGTCGAGAGCATTGAGCATTTGGGTGTGATAACGGATGATGATGTGCCCCTTTGCTTAATGGACTCGCGTTGTGGATTTCGGGTAAAAGGGTCTCCAAATGAGGCGGGCACCATCGCTCGTATCTCCGTTTGTCTTAATAAGATGTCAGCGTTATTATTTTTTTTAGCATCTTCGTCTTCCCTTACGTGCGTGGGCAGCGTTTAACTATCGCCGCGCCCGTAGTTGTCGCCGCGATTATCAACCGCGCTATCCCGAGGCGTCTTCGCCGCTAACGAGTAGGCGACCACTGCGTCTTTTGGCTCCGTGAAAGGGGGGCGAAGGACCCCATCCTCTCGGTATTTTCGCCGCGGGGCCGGCCGGCCGGCCGAACCCCTCGGGGCCGCCGCCGTCGACTCCGCCTTAATGACGGAGGCTGTCTTCCTTTCACGGGGTCTTTCTCCCCGGCCTTTTCTCCGGAGTCGAGTGGCGGAAGGGCCGAGGAACAAGGAGCCCAGAGGCGCCATTACCGCGGAGTCCCGCCGGCCGCGTCCCTTTCTTTTGTGCGGGGCCCACTCATCTTCCCGGTTGTCGCAATCTGCGTGGCGGGGACGCCTCGTTAATGTGCGTAACGATGTGGCCGAATGAAAAACCGGCGTCCGACCCCTCGGGGGCCGCCAAGAGAGCGGAAAGCGGGAGAGGCGCGGGGTGGTGCCGGCCTCTTGGTGGGGGGAGGGCGTACGGGAAAGAGTCATTGCCGAACGCGGTCATGTCACCTCTAGTAGTGCGGATGAAACTGTTCATCTTGCCCACAACGTCTCAGTCAAACGCGACCTTATTTCTGTTAGATTTGTGTCGATCAAAGGTTTAACTCGGCCGTGGTAGCGAGGTCGGTACCTCTGGCGTGGCATCCGATAGACCGCGGGTTCGAATCCCACCCATTGCTTGAGTGTTGTGCTTTGTCCTAGGATTGAGATCTTAGGTTAGAAGGTTACGTCAGCCGGTGGAGAACCTAAAAACCCGTGACTACTAGGGCTCAAATGTTCAATATCTCATCCCCTACCCTGTTAGGGACCGTGAAGATCCAAAGGCACTCCAACCTTCCAGACTGCGCATTTCTACATTCACGTTGAACACATCGTTTTGACCAGCAACTGCCGATTTTTCAGCACCATCCCTTGGATGGTAGGGTATGACAGATGGTATATGATGATCATCAGTGCTAACTAAACCTGTATATGGCTAACAGAGAATAAAAATTCTTTTACTTTCAAATGCTAATACTTACCGACCGTTGTGGTCACTCTACCATACACCATGTATGCTATGAATGAAACGAGGACATCGTCTCTCTTTACTCTGCTCTAAGCTTTTGAAAGGATTCATTTCCCCTTGAAACTATATGCGTTGTATTTTGGGACCTCCTTTCACATGTTCGTGAAACCTTTCCAAGTTGTCCGCTTCGAATCCTAATGTTAATTTTTTTAGTTGGTCCTTTGGTTTCAACAGAGTGATGACGTGCCCCCATGTGTAATTTTCTCACTACCTTTTACCAGTTGTTAGTGCATTGTTTTCAATGTTATTATTTAAAAATGTTGACTCCATTGGCAAATTCGCCGTATCAGTGGATGGGTTCTCAGAATGCCTTTACTTGTTAGACTGGAATAGTTCTAGTACCGAAACCGTTGTCAATGTTACTCCCAAATTCATAAAGCTGTGTATTTTCTCGATTAAGCATTTAATCCGTACCCACAATTCTTATTTAGTTTGCCAAGAACCACAGGTGTATTTTTAACGTGACCATAGTCGTACAGCATATTTAAATAAATAAATATATATATTGCGTACACATTAGATTGTTATAATTCCTTGTGCAATTCTCTCTCTGGGTTACTTTTTTAGTCTTCTCCCATAACTAGGCCTTTTCGCTTGTATTCTTCTTCACTTTACCTTCATCTGTTTTCTGTCGTCAACGTTGCGGTGGCTTTTGCACCCCAACACCTTCGGAAATACATTCGCGGGGATAATTGTCGGTGTTCTACTAAGAACACGTAGGCGTGATCCCGGCGTGTTTTATTTTTGTTTTCTTTTTACGTAAACTTCTGTTGACCATGCGGGTGGGTCGCCGAACGGGTCAAGAGTCCAACCTTTAGCCAATAAGTCAATTTTTCCGCGATGAGGAAGCCATATCACGGCGGAACCCCGCTAGCCCCCTCTCCCCCACCCCTACCCCACTCTCCTCTTTCACGTTCAGGGGGGAGGTCTTAAAAATGGAAAGTGATCCGTTTGGAAAGAGAGAGGGGAGAGTTTTTGTCGGCTGGGTGAAATCTCTTTACGTCCGGCTGCTTGTCTCTTTCTCCCGTCGGCCGATTTTTCGTTTGGGGTATAAAGATCTCTAAGCAGATTAGGCGCGGAAGATTCTCTTACCCCTCTGTCCGTGATTTTTTTCGTCGTGGTTAATTTTTTCCTGCATCGTGAGAATCAAGCCACTGCGACCCCCCGCCTAAACGTCCAGTCTGTGAGGGTCGTTGATTGTCGAGGTGACCATGAGTCTCATGAACCATGTCGTGGTTGAATGTGGTATTTATTGAAAATGATGTAGTAAATATTTTATCATTTGGCTAATATTTTTTCATATATTTTAAGTCATCTTTTGGTATTGTCAGTTGTGAATTCTTAATAAGTTTCTTTGGTTTTGTTATTCTTCGATGTTGTCCCATCATCCCACGCTTCTTTCTCTAGGTTGTTTCATTCCGTGCATTGAATCTCATTTTAAAATGTTTGTATAGTTCGGGACGGTTTTCCAGGATTTTTTATTCATTAATTCTTATGTTTAATTTTTTTATTAGTCTTGCTCTTATGCAAGTGTACCTCGTTCCTCAAGATTGCTCTGGATACCACGGCGATTTGAAAATAAAATACATTATATTTCTGATGATGTGCTATTTGGTAGCATTTGTCCAGGGTTTTGGTCGATTGTATGGATCTAATCTAAAAAGAAATTTTATCAGTGGTATCACTGGAGGCGATAGTAGGTGAAAAGCTACTTTCATTCGTTAAATGCAATTCCGTAACTGTGTGGTATGAGAGTTTTAACTTACACCCGGTAACATAATGTGCACATGGACCATTCACGCTTTTTTGACAGGCCTACAACAATATTTATGCAAAGAACTCCTCCCTTCTGTGTGGTATATGTAGCAGGGTAAGTAGCATGTTTGCGGAGCATAGCTGTCTCACACGAAGAGGTAAAACGACAACTCTTTACCCGAAATTTAAAATTTTACCGTTTCCATACTAAAAGTAAGGGTATGTAATGTAACTTCTTATTCATACTAAAGTAATTATCATACGGTTTTTCTCTTCTTGCGCAAGTGAATGGAAAAACCTTCAAACTTCGCGTCAATTCTTTGCCGGACCAAATTCATATTTATGTTTGTATATAACTTAGAAATAAATTAGTTATCCGTGTATGTAATATCGTTTGGCTAACCAATTCAATGCATTAGGGGTGATTCGGCTTCAAAACTTCAAAACCTCTTCTTTCCTCTCCAGATGTGCGCCACGTGATGAAGTACGACGGATTCGTAGCTAAAAAACGGGACGACCATACGCTGAACGTAAATTCTGTGGTAAATTTATATAAGCGTTTTAAGTTTCTTTTGGTGAATATCAAGTTCTTCACTAGCATTTAGGAAATTCATCATATTATTATAATCTTTGGACTTGGGTTTCGTCTCATGCATCCTCTAATCATTTCATTGTCCCCCGCTACGCACATATAGGGTTGAGCCAAGTGACCGGATTTTAATTCCGTCGTGACGAGAATTGCCAATTGCTAACCCGTGAACCATCCACCCTATTACTTTCTCCCCCAGCGGCCGCCTCCCGTCCCGTCCCAAAGTTCACTACTACTCCAACGCAGCCGTTGCAAATGCATTTATCCCCATCTCGCCAATAACGAGGCCGTATCGACATTCTCGTCACATTGGAATTCCCATCGCCCGCCTCCGCCGCCTGTCCAGGTTCGGCCCCTCAGCACAGGCGCACCAGTGAACCCCCCTTTTCCCCATCCAACCCCGACTCACCAACGCTCTCACGCCCGGGCAAGGCACTAAAATTTTCGAGGGATGGGCAGTGAGGAGGAAGGTCGGCACTAACCCTCCCGCGTTGCGTGGCGAAGAATTCCTTCATCGCTCGCTACCTCTCCTCCTCCAGCCATTTCCATCCTAGCACCGACTGCGCTGCACCCCTCATACGATCCCCCTACGGTGGTGGGGAAAGGGTCACGGTTCGTAAAAGGGCAGCGGGTTCGCGCAATCGCCTCACCCCACAAATCCAACCCTCCCGTTCCTCCCTTTCCGAGTCCTTTGGGTTCGTTCGTTAGAGCAGCGCACTGCTCTTTCCGCCTCATTTCCCTGATCAAGTCGCTTTTGACTTCGGCGCCATCTAACCGCTTTCCGCGGCACTACGACTGCCGCCAGCGCCGCGGTCCGCCTTGTCGTGGCCATTTTGTACTCCCCCTTCCCTCGAATTTTTGAACTGCGCACGCGCGTAGCGTATGGTCTGCTTTACTTTTTCTGTCAAGGGGGCGTTAGGCGTGTCTATTCA
Organism: Platycnemis pennipes; assembly: GCA_933228895.1. Lineage (NCBI taxonomy): Eukaryota > Metazoa > Arthropoda > Insecta > Odonata > Platycnemididae > Platycnemis > Platycnemis pennipes. The sequence continues at coordinate 62,034,705 of OW121854.1, forward strand.
CCGCTTCCAATCTCATAATCATTTGAACTAATCACACTAATTGGAAATCACATGGCTATTTTTCATTGCAGCATCTGGTATGAAGACTCGTTTATGTTTTGGCCTGGTTGAGTCACGGAAGAAAAATTACGCGATGTAGTTTCCACTACTAGAGTTCATGTGTGTGGTTGAACTCTTGAAATTTTAATTAAAGGATCTGCTTTCTTTTAAATTTGTAATTATTTTGCACTTAGCCCATTTCTTAGCTTTTGAAGATATTTAACGACTTGCTCCTCTTCTGTTCAGAATTTATGAATGCAAAGTAGTTAGAATTAACATTTTTTAGGTGGTTGATTGGTAGTGGTGTTATGAAATTTGCTTGCGCAAGCTCAACCGTTCATTATTTCCTGAACTTCCATCGAATTTAAGGATACCCACCCTTGGAATCCAAAGTAAAAGTTGGTTTACACCCCTTGCAGATATTTTTTGTCAGGGAACAGTGGTCATCGCGAAGTGATCGTGATTGAACAACGGATAATTGACGCCCGAGCTCTTGTTCCATCATACATATTTGGAGACTGATGTTGTCAGAGGAATTAGCTGATTATTTCATTGATAGCCGCGCGATATTGGCTCTTTATTCACGGACTGCGAATTATGGCGGATTTTTTTCCACCTCTTTATATCTCTTTTGGGACTTTAATACGTTTCCGTCTTTCGGCTCAGTCCCCTTTTGCTTTTTTAATTCGCTGTTATTGATTGAGCGACCGTTTACCCTTGCGTAAAAATTTTCTTAATAAAGACGCTCGCGTTTGCCGGTCGCCTATACTCCCCCACCCTATTTTCCTGCTTATTTTACCCCCCCCCCCCCAGCCCTTCCCCTCAGACTTTCCCTCTGGCGTCAGCGTAATTTTGCCCCGGCCGAGACTTTTGGGCCGAATCCGATCGCCCGACAAAATCCAGACCATTTTTATCCAAACCTCCCCCACTCCCGGCTCTTCCTCGCGTCCCCTAGCGCCTCCCTTGCCGTCGGTAAACGCATCATATGGGAGGAAAGGTTCGTCGATGCAAGAGCGGGCAGGATAGGACGTCACCATATCGAACCAATAAGGTTCTCTCCCAATTTTAGTTCCTCCCCGACATCCCACCCCCAATACTCTCACTCCTCTCCGCGCCGTTGTTTGGCCCCCTCTCCCTCCGACGTTAGTCTACGTTCGTATCGTAGTCCTTTCCCCTCCGATCGTAACATATCCTACGCCCCTCGATAGCGTAACCCTCCCCGTTCTCGTCCTTACCCCGTCCACCAATCAACGGTGAGACGGGGGAATGTGAGGGGTTGCTCTACCAACCCCTGACACCCCGCTCCCCTGATTCCTATCCCTCCTCCCCCTCCCTCTAACGCCTCAATTTCCATCTTTGTGTTTGATTACAAGGCCGCCTCTACGTTGGGGTCTCCCTCTCCAATGCCATACCAGGTTCCTCCATTTTCTCACTCCTCCTTAATTAATAATTGAAACACGCCGTCAAACCCCTCAACCCCCCCTCCCGCGATCCCTTAAAAATTACCCCTCCCTCTGTACGCTTTTTGCCCTCGCCTCCCTTTCCCATCAATTATTCCACCCACCCGGAGCCCCTCCCTTTCTCTCTCTTTCTCTACCCATTCCCCGTGTATACCCACTCTCCAGGCATCGCTTCAATTTTATTAGGGCGCGGGACGTCGCCTGTCCATGACAAGCAATTCCGCCCCGGCGCATGACTTCAGGTTTTTTCCGTAAACGTTCGGTTTGATCCGGCCTCGATTTGAGCAAATTGGCCGCCCTCCCAATACGCTCCGCACCTCCTCCTCCTACACCCACCGACGCGAAGCTCACTGTTTCCTCCAGCGGCCGTGCCTAACAGGGCAGGCGTTCATTTGCTCGCCAGCTGCGCATTTTTCTCTTTCGCATCCCTGCCTATGCCTCTCCTCACCTCTAGTTTTACGATGATCCCTATCCTATCTCTCTCTGCTCTCGTCATTTTCCAATTTCACTCACCATACCTCGGTGTAGGATATTGCAGGTCCCTGGGATTCCTGTTGTTTGCAGATCCGTGCGCCTATTTCTTCCCATGCCCCGTTTTGCATTGGCTTGATACCGGGGTTAGGGGCGCGAGAATTTCCATCGCTGTTGGATACTGGTTGCTTATTTTTTCCCGTTCATGTAAATCCCGCGATTTGGTATGGTTGAGGACGTTCCGTGAACGTCATCCCGCAAAAAAGGGTCGCTCATCAGCCCTGTGATAGGAAACCAATTTAGCTCGTTCGTGGTGCAGAAGTTACCTCAGTTAAGTGGGTCCCTTACGAAAAGTAAACCTATCCTAGTTTAGCTAATAGGTACATCTAAGCCAACGACGGCTGAAATGAGAGAACAATGCCGTTCAGTCAGTATTTTTGAACTTTGATATTTTATACGTGAGTAACCTTTTCATATCTTTCATTGAATAATGTGTTTTATTCCTATGATTCAACAATTTGTTTTGACTCGGTACCTGTTTTTCAAATAAGTAGATCCTGATTAAGTCAAATATTCTCTTTAGGTAGCCCTAGTTCTCATAAGAGAATATGTATTTAGTATCGCAAATTTTAATTTAGGCGAAAAAGTATGTGTTTCGAATATAATCTTGAAAGATTTGTTTATTTATTTATCTGATTTTCATGTAATACCAGTTAAATTAGTTTTCAAGTTAGTTATAAGCTTCTTGTGCATAAATACCATTGAAGATGACTCTTTACTATCGCCTGTTCAACATTTTATTTAACTTCCAGTGGCGAATTTCTTGTAATGGAATTGATGCCTTTATATTTCAAAATCCTGCTTAGCGCAAACAAACACGTTGATAATGGCAGGAAATTATGCAGAAATTTAATCTGAGATTCATAAGAATTCAATGATAAGTACCTACTTCAGGTGGTATATGGTGTTTAGCTGTCGGACCATCCCATGGATAATCAAGATATGAAAAGTTTTAATTAGCTCACCATTTCGTTCAATTCTATTATAACTCTATGCCATAAATGGCAAATTTACTCGTCTTGTGATTCTCTCGTCACCGTGTGGATGTTAACCCGGACACCGTTTATTTTTATTTAATTTTGCGAATAAGTGATTGGGTTTTCTTGTGAATTTTTGCGAATAAGTGATTGGGTTTTCTTGTGAATTTTTGCGTCTCCTTCCAGAACATTATGATCCTAATTTCCGTTCCTCAGATCGGATGACGCATCTGAAAATGAGCATTCCATCCGGACGCCATCCCGTAGATGAATTCGATTCATAATGTCCGCACGGCCGGAGCCTCCATCGGAAATCAAAGACTCGACCCGACTTCGATGGGCCTTTCGATTTGATTCGATTACTTGATTCCCTTTGAAGGCGTCGCTCCATCGGCGCGGATCGCGTCGTTTTTGTCGCGTTCCCCACCCGCCGGTGTTGATCGCGCGCAGTTTTCCCTGCGATTCAACGCCCGACAACCGCACTCCATCCGACCGTACGGACGAGCGAATCCGTTTGTTGGAGCACGGGGTCGAGATACGCGGAGGGAGAGGGGTGTGAGCGGATTAGATTGAGGGAGGGAGCTTTGGGACGTGTCAGAGGAATGGGGAGGGTCACGGAGGATGGACTGAGAGGACAAGGGAGAAGAGGGTGTCTGAGCGTGAGTCTCAAAACATTTTTGATCGAAGCCCCTCTTGGCGTCAAAAGTACTGTGATCCTATCAGGAGTAGCGGTGACAGTAGTATTGGTGGCCCCCCAACACGGTGGAGACAGAACTGAGAAATAGGGTTATCTCGAGGAATTGTAAAAATCTGGAGAGTCACTTAGAAATATATACCAGTTGAAAACGGCAGTTAACTCCGTGGAAAGGAGTAACTATTGTAGCCGTAGACAAGAAGAAGCCATCGTTCTAATTGCTATTATCGTTTAAATTTGCAATTGCTCTATGCTTTGATGTAATTTATTAATTGCGCGGTGGTTGATTCTGAAACCTGTGCATTTAAATTGGAAGAAAGGGTAGAGTAATGTTGGGATTAAAGCACAGCATGATTGGTCTCTTGTTTTCTTCACGGGAAACTCATTCGCGATACCTTTTGTCCCACCTTGGATGTGCCTTCTTTAGTTACTAGTATGTAATTCCACAAACGTTACCTGTTCCTGGTGAATACTTGGTTTTTAAACACCTACTAATTCTCATTGCCTTTTGGCTAAATTAACTTATAATCAGTATCGTATTCGAGAATTTATTATGCGAAGTTTCAAGCATTCTATATTTCTTCTGCAACTGGAAAATTGACTCCAGAGACTATATCCAATATGAAAATATATTTGTTTCACATTTTATTTCGGCGTTTGCTGCGAAGAAGTTAAGTTTTAATGGACTGCGACCTTATTTCCACGTAACTCTACTGAAATTTCACCGACTCATTTCTCCATCCACATCATTATTTTTTCTCAGGATCCTTCCCGCCTCTCTCCGACCCTTTCAAAAACATCTCCGCCGCAGAATTAAAACATTTATTTCCGCGCATGATGCGCTCCAGGGCCCACCCGCTGTTTCCGACTCTGATTTTATATTCCGCCTCTCCCAAATGCTTTCGCTTCATCATGCAGCGGGCGAGGGCGAGCGATAAGCGGACAGTACTGAGGGGGAATGGAGAGGCCGGCGGGGGACCCTGGGTGCGGATGAGGGTCACGTGGGAGGAGGACTTTCCGATTAGGATTCTCCTCTCTCAGCGGCTTTTTTATTTTTCCACGACGATTCGCCCGTTGCGACCGAGCGGGCAAGCGGGCTCGGCCCTTTTCCGAGGTTAATTGCGTTGTCAGCGCTCGGTGACAAAGGGAGGGAGGCGGGGGGGGGGGGGGGGGACTGATGTACGCGCGCGCGTGTGTGTCCCGGTCCTGCGAGGTGTCCGCGGACCCCTGCGGGACTCGATCGCTGCCTCTGCGCGACAGTCCGATTTCATTTGCTCTCACTCTGAAGGTTTTCCGTCCCTTTAACCGTATTACCGTCGATGGCGCCGTCGAAAAGGGCGCTTGCCAACCCAGGTGAGCGGATGCCGGGATGTGTGGGGATCGTACGGCGCGAAAAGAGCGCGCTTGTGTGGTCCGAGGGTCTCGCGGCCATGACGGGGATAATTCGCGCCGCCCCGCGGGGCATTTGCGATCGCCCCCACCACCCCACCTTTCCTCACCCTGGCACGGTCTCCCTCGTTATTCCCTCGACCAAATCTCTTTGCCGTGCGGCCCTCGACCAGGCACCGCCCCATTCCACCCGATAAACCCTTTCAAACCCTCTTTTCCCCCCACACCAGGACCTCCTAGTCCACCCGAAATTCAAATCGTCCGCCTCGACTCGCCTTTCAGGCTGGCGTGTTCGTAGTCTGCTCCACCCCGCGTTCGCAGCAATGGAGAGGGGATTAGTTGAGTTTGCGACTGGCGAAAGCACGAAGGGAGAATCGTATAGGGTGTCTGCCATGATAATCGCACTTTGTGTATCATGTAGGGAGAGGAAGGAAATGGAGGGGAATTCTAAGGGCACCGAATACGTGGGTGTTAGGAGCAATAAGAGGCTTCTCCGTATTCGCGGCAATGATAGCGAATTAGTGTGTAGTACCGTAATGGAGGGAACGAATTATTCGGAGTTAAATTAGAGCACACACCTATTCATATGTGAAGGGGGAGGGGGGATTAGTAAGGAATATGTGATAGTAATGAATTGAAAGAAGAAAAATTTGGTTATGGACGAGGTAGCCAGCCGGTCTAACTAATCAAAGATTGCAAGTTCTCATCCCGCCTCGGACATAGATATCGTAATTTTCTTAGGAGTTAATTTAGGTATAATTTTGGCGAGATGCTGTGATGCAATCTCGCATCAGAAGTCGAAGTATTTGTAAGCTTTTTCAAATACGATATTGGTTACCAACGATATTTTGAAGGGAGCAATAGAATCGTAAAGTTTTGTTTAACGGATTTGTAGGAAATACGTCGGTAATGCATTCCGCTACTATATTCATACATGTCTATTCAAATCATTGACGAGAACCACGTGCTATTTTTTTGGTATGAAAATAAGGTTGATGGCAATTTTACGATCCATTAAATGTTGACTGAATTAGTATATTCTAGATGAAAGATTTAAAATAAGAGATTGCGTATAATCTAGCTTATAATTTTGAGTGGTACATCCTACCTAGGGATTCGAAATATATAACGTGACCCTGTAAGTGAATGTTCAATAAAATGTGTGGTAGATAAGCTCATTTATGCATCAGAATGTAGCTCGCTCTGGCGGTTATGGTTCGTAATTAGAATACACTACTTTTGCAAGAAGATCTCGTAACTTCTTTGAATAATTGAAATTATATGCTGATTCATTTTGAAATGATTTACTTTGAATATCATATAGTGGGAACGAAACAAATGTTCTTAAAATAATGCCTCCATACTGCTGTAATTTAACTGTCGACCAATTTTAGTTACCTAGTGTCTTTAATATTCCGTGATATTATTCCAACCCTGAATAATGCCAAACATCATTGGCACCCATATTTTAATGATAAATCTGAAGAATCATTACCATTTAGGCTATCGAGGGAATAATGTATTTTTTAGAAAATCTCCTACGCGCGCATAGCCGTTGACGCTGGTATCTGGTTTGGCTGTCAAGTAGCATTTGTCGATGGGACGCCATGGCCCCTAATCGCGTATATTTTACGGCCTTCCCTTCATCTCCAATACGATGCCGATAACTGCCGTAACTTTGGCGTGTATTTTGACTCGATATTAAAAAGGAACGTGTAATCTTATGAGCGGGGCAATGCGGCAAATCAAATCTCAATGGCCGTCGGTCCTGGGTCCCTCTCCGTTTGTTTGGATTAATCCGAACTTGATAGGACTTGATTGCCTCCTCCTCATTAATTCCTGCTTCATTTCGAAAGTGCGATGAGGCTAATGAGTTCGCCTGGTCAGCGGGTTTCACTTGTCATTAAACCGTTGTGTCCCGCTAATTTTTTTTTTCAATCATACTCGGTCCCATCCCTCGCCCGCCAAATGCCCCCACGGAGTAGGCAGCCTACGGTGAGTTGATTCACCTCTTTGACTGGCGGGCGTGTAATGCGCTTTGGAAATAGCTCTCCACCGTCTATTGGCGTGGGAATTGCGGTTGTCGGCGTCATTTCTTAATGATATTCGTTTGTTTACTCATTTTTTGATTAATTGAAATAATCACATCAATCGGCGTAAGTCTCGCACAAAATTTCTGTATCCAAAATTTTTGTACGGTTCAAAGCGAGGAATTTTTTCTTAAATCAGCAAATCGTTCTGCGATTTGCTAATTTAAGCGATTTGATTTTTATTTCACCGTGCCTAATGCCATGCATGAAAACGAAAGTTCATTACTTATACGTCCCGTCATCCTTAGAACGAGTGTGGAGTATGGGGTGGCAATTCGAGAGACTTTTCTCTCAGTTCGTTTGCCAAACGAAAACTTGTCTGGTAGTTTCGAGGATGCCTGTGTAAGGCTAGTATTAATTTGACTTATGCAATCAGCGAGTTTTGAACCCTTTTTTCGTTTCTTGAATAATTGGTTTTTCCCGAACCTATATGATTCAAAATGTAATTAGTTGGCCAGAAGGGAGGACGGTGAGTTTTGAGAGTTGCAAATCAGCGTTCAGATTTTTTACCGTGCATGTTATGCATTAGGGTCAAGCTCGTTTTTATTTGTATGATTTTTGTGCCTCAACATTTAGCCGTTATGTACCTACGTATTGACTCCCTCTTCTTTGTGGATTAAAGGAGCAGATGCATTCGAGCATAATATCGAGATGTAGATACTTTCATTTTGGCGTGTTTTGGTTAAGTTAACATGCAATATTTTTGTGTGCTAAATTTAAAATTGAATTAAGAAGGTGATTAATCTAAGCTATGAGTGTTCTTAATGTTAGGACAAGATAGTGCGGTATTAAAATTTTTCTTGGGATCGTGTCGTAATTCACAAACGATCCTCCTCGGAGGCCGTTCCATTTTACCATGCCATATAGAATTAAGGTCTCCGCATTGTATTAAATGTATTAAATTAATGATGACAGGTTTTAATGGCATCTGTTGCGCTGCTTAATTAGTTAGCCCTACATTGCAATGTGCTTCAAACCGATTGTTCTAACTTATTTTATGTTATAACTACCCTGGTTTGTTACTTAGGAGTAAATACAAATTCTCCTGATCCCCGGCACTTTTTTATTGCTTACCAAGGTCCTTGAATTGATAGAATGAAGGAGAAACGAATATTTAAAGAGTGGTACATATTATGCATGAATGTAGAACACATCGGAAGGTTTCATATCTGTGGAACGCCAGCCTGGAATAATCCTCATTCAAACCGATCAAAATTGGGAAAACACTTTATTTATATAACGGTGGTAACAATCATTATTGTCCAATTGCTACCATATTTCCTTCGTGTCCTTAATAAAATATGTGAACTCAACATGGATAGTCTTTCCTTCTTTTCACGTTTTAGAAAATTTTGACATTTTAAGTGGGCATCGTGTATAGGGTTTTCTTTATGGTAGAATTGTGTCGATGCTTAATATTCTACTTGTAGATACAAACCTCTTCTCAAGAAGAAATGGTTGACAGACGGATATAATCCGAGGCGTGTTCTTTGCTGCTCTTGCTTGTCAAAATCACGGTATAGAGGGAGAATCGATAAATCTCTCTTCCGCCGCGCTTCATTGAGACATTTCCCGCTTCTAGATGAACATTCGACGTCCTTGTCGATTACCCACTCCTTGTTCCTCGGAATTCCGGGCGTTGCCGTTCAATTTTTTTCCTCCAGTTCTCCTCGGTGCATTTTAACAACCGAGCCGACTGGAAACGTGCTAATTTGGTCGTTGCGAGTAGCGTGTCACCTGCCTGAGAGGATGTGGCATGTGTTCCCTTCTTCGTGCGCGACGACTGCTCCAGCTCCGCCCAGAGCACTCAACATGACCAAGAGCGGATGAGTCGACGTATTCGGGATTATTTCCGACGAAGCGCCGCATTTCGACCGTCACTTGTCTCCACCGCGCATCGTCATCTCCCGACACCCACCCTCCTACCGTCTCACGTGCGATTGACGAGTCGGCCGTTTTGGATGTTGCCCTTTTTTTCCACTCCCGTTCCACATCTAGAGAGACAATGAAGTGTCGCGAGTAGGAAATATATTCCCGAGCGCCATGACGCCGGCTTCGTGTCTCAAACACCCACGCCACCGCCTTCCATCGGGGAATGAGTGCGTTCGCTCCACGTGATCTTCGATTTCGTTCGTTTTTGCGCAGCCTCGTAAACGATCCTGCTACATTTGCTACCCGGCTGGGAAATATCCATATCCACCTGCCGTCTCGGGGGACGAATTGCCAAATGCCAAAAATTCCTTCCTTTACCAAAAAAAATCATTTCGTCTTAGCGTGATTAAAAGCGTTTTTGTTTTACCTTTATGTTTATACTTTGCAATCGCTTTATACTTTGTTGCCTGTATTGCAAGGAAAGTTTGAATGGATGGAAGGCCTGTATCAGGTTGCGCAAATTAATCAGTAATACGCACGTCTTTACCATTTAATATAAGCTTAAATCTCGAGTAGACCTCTTTCGAAGAGTAACTCTTAATGAAATTACTTTTTTAAGTGAAACTCTAGGCATGTGTTACTGCAGGTGTCTTGGAATGAATACATTGTTGTGGACGTCTTACCTCAAGGGCTAAGATGCTGAATATTTATCCTAAATATTATTTCACTCACTTTTCATTACCTAGTGGTTAATGGTAACCGCTGTTTCGCGGAAATCTAACGAGGAAGTTATTCACAACGCTTCTCAACTCTAGAAAGTCTTCAATTGGACATTATTAAATGTAGCTATTGTATCCTAATTAGTGTACGAAATAATTATGCTAATATCTTATGGGCAATATAAGTTTCAGGTTTTACAAAAGCTACAGAGGAAAGTGATGTTATAAAATGGAATAAATTGTGTAAGGAAGAATCAGGGCATTACTGAAAATTTTCTATGCATGTACGTTTCATGGGGTCATGGTGTCCTAGTGGGTAGAGCACTGAATACTGACCGCAGGTTCCCGGGTTCAAATCCCGGGCAAGAGCCTTTCTGGACACCTCCACCTAAAATCCTCGCGATTCGATTTTATGCGTGTCAGAACTTCGTAGGAAATCGTAATCCTATCAAAACCAGCCTTCGAATTGATCACTGAGTGAGTGAGAGGACGTTTCATCAAGCCGTACTTCTATGCAGGATAGTTAGACTAGCAATATCACGTTACAGCAGCTACACACTGTTACGGTCGCAATTTCTCACTACAATGCGACTTCATCATTTAGACTGAGGAAGTAAAGGTGGCGCAATTGTTTTCTGATTAAGTTTTCTAATAGGAAATAACCTTTCTGTGGTGGTTATACCATTTCCGTCGTGATTTTCATGCGGATCTGATTTCCACTTTAGTTTAACACTTTGATAAAGGAGGAGGAATGTAATTGGTGAAATCCAACGTAACGTAACAAAAGGATGCGTTTGCTCTGCCTATGCTAAAGTGAATAATAGATATCGAAAATCGACGACTAAACCAATGGCGAACGTGTTTGGAAACAGTACAACAGGGCTTCGGAACATGGGAGCATTTAGACATCTAATTGTCAAATTCGGACACAGCTTTAGTGCTCATTTATTCTTTCGTGCACCTGTTATTTTCACGGAATATCCCTCCCATTTTTTATCGCAGTGATTTTATCATGGCTTTACATCTTATGTGGTGTTACCCTAGGTTTCCAGGGGAGAAGACAGACTCTTTCCTGTCACATCTGCGCTCTGCGAAGCGTTCGATCGGGGATGTGTCCGCGATACATTGCGACGGTGCGTCCCAAGATTTCCGTCGTCCAGCGTGTCCTCTTTCCCCGCGTCGGCATCCGTCCAGATCACTCCCCTCCCCCCTCGTTCCCCTCTGCAAGAACACTCCAACCAAACTCCCCAACCCCTCTCCCCCACTCCCCTCTCGGCATTCCGCAAATCCCCATCGCAGCAGAGTGGACATGCGGAATTTTCATCATCTCCGGCCGGCCCTCGTTCCTCTCCAGCCGTTCCACCAATCACAGCGGACCGCCCACTCTTTCCACCCCCTTCCCGCCCTGGTCCTGGACCGCCGCTTTTCTCTCTCTTTCTCTCTCTCACTCCCTCGACCAAATCTCTATCATTCCCTCATCTCCTCCCGGCCCCCGTTCCTCCGCTGCCGCCGCTCCTTTGGAATTCATTCGGCCACTCAAAACCTAACCCCCTCCTTCATCTCCCCCGCGCTCCCCCACCGTCCTCCCAATCTCCGCGCTTTTCGCCTCGGTGCCTCCGTTTAGATTTCCTCCTCCTCTTCCAGCATTTCCAGGATTCAGTGACCCTCACCCCCTCCCCCGCCTCCAACCCCCATCCCCTTGCTGCTTCTCCAGCTCGGGCATCAGTTCGGTTCCCTCTCCGGAATTTTATTTTTCTTCTCATTTTTACCGTCGGACTTTTTACTTTCCGCGGTGATCGAAGGAAATTTTTATCTTTCGTCCCCTTTCCCTTCCTTCCTCCCTTGGGCAGAACGTAATTCCAGTTTCTTTGTGTCGTGAACGGTGTTTGTAGGCGCTCTTCGGCATGTCTCCCCTTCCTATACCACCTACTCCTCCCTTGCCCCTGGGTGTTGGTTCGTGATTTTTTGGTCGTGGGGTGCGTCTTTAATTTTCAGATTTTTGTGAAGTGGGGCATGCGAGGGTGGTTAAGGTCTGTAGAAGCATCGGAATATCTCAAACTTTGAGCTTGACTTGATTCGGAGGATCTATGTATTCGGCATGTCTTGTAGAGCTCTATGCTTTGCATTCGGTTATTCCTATAGCAATCAGCTAAGTTTTTTATAACTCAATATTTCAAGCAATTTATAAATATATCGTGATCGGTTTTTGAAAATAAGTTGTGTTTACAATGAGGAATCGCCTTACTACAGAATCTCTAGTAAAATAATTTCTTTTCTTTATTTATTATTCAACTTTATTTTCTCTGGTGAAGAACGGCATGAAAGTAACAATAAGTGATCCAAGAGGAACCTTATTTCTTGAGACGTACCTTGGCATAATTATCTATTAAATTTGAAGGAATTAAGGAAGTTTTGAACTAAGAAGAAGGGAAAAGGTGTTCTGGATAGTCTGAATGGAGTAAGAATCATGCCGATTGGAAGAGAAACAAAGCATGAAGGGAAAGCAAATAGGGATGAAGACGATAGATCAGTGGAGTGCAAAGTGGATTAGGTATGTATATTATATAGAAACGTACCCTAAACGGTAGAAAACTATAGATCAATTTTGCAGTTAAATGCTTGGATTTTTAGTGTTATTCCGTCTTGTAGTGTTCTTGCGGAATTTTACTTCATCGTGTATTGTAAGCTCTTGAGTCTAGGGCAAGCATAACATCCATATCTGTGACATATTTCAAATAGGCGACATTGGGTTGCCATGGCGGCCAGGGCAAGAAGGCTATCCCGACCTAATGACCGCGGTGGGCGAAGAAATAGAATGTATAACTCCTTTAATTTAAGACGCTTATCTCTTCATTAAAACTGCAATATACTAGGCAGAGATGACCCTTGCATAAAAGAGATGATTAGCTTGTAGAAAACGATAATGGGAAAACAATGTCGTGAGTGGTAAACTAAGCCCCGAGTCAGAAAGGCGGTGGTACATATAGAGAGAACTAAGCAGAAAATTGGATAAGTGAAATTGGTGAGCATCTTCGAATGGTTGATCGGGGAGAACGATAGAATGAAATTTCTATTCAGCAATTTCATCGCAGTAAGACGTTTTTCATGTTTCTTCATTGAAGTAGACATATTCTATTCTATTGACGACGGAATATCAGACGGTGAGTAAATTTAGAATATCTCGTGAAGCATCTTGAGCTGTTAGCGAAGCACTGGTCCATCGGTTTGTGACATGTACTTGTTAAGCTTCGGAATGGTCACATATGCGCACGCACAGATGAGTGTGTTACCGTTTGACATCTCAGGAATCTCGATTGATTCATAAATGTTATAATAAGCTATGAAGTAAATTATCGAGTAAGCTCGGTTTTTGTGATGCTTTTACATTAAACACGGGAGGATGTATTTTTCGTCTTACGTATTACCTCACTTTATTCCAAACGGAAAAAAAACTTGACTCATCCCCCCCCATGTCCCTCCCTCTCTCTCACATTCTTGCGTGTATAACTATTTATTATCTCCTAGTGAGCGTCGCGATCGGCTTCGTGAACAACCTATATAACTTCTGGACTTGATGGCGAGACGCATTTTTGCAACGGTGGCGGTTTCAGAAATATTTGCGGTGAGAATCATCCAGGGATTCGGTGAAACCGGTGAAGGGATGAGTGGGTATGGCGATGAGGGAAAGAGTTTGGGAAATATTTTGATGTGTATTCATTCCTCTTTGTATATTCCGGTGATATCTGGGGGTATATTTTTCCTTTTGCTCCTCTTCCGCCGATGATTTTTGTTTTATTTTTATCGGATCCCTCATTTTCATCGCCCGGTCCGGTGGGATTCCTGATTGGAAATTTGGGCGAACATATGGGGAAAGAGCAGGGAGTGGAAGTTTACTATTCATAGTCATCATCCATGGGTGTCATCTTTTCCTGCTTGAATTTGTAGTCGTGCCTCGATAGCTTTGGATCATTAGGAGTCCGTAGCTATTGGTGAGTCTTTGGGTTATGATTCTTGAGTTAATTTCGAAGAGGATGGATGGCATTTTTTTTAACTGTCCCGTCATCACTGTTGACGTCGTTACCTTGCGTTGCCATTTCACCTGTTTCGGTTATGTTTGCGCCATTTGAGGAAATTTGTTGTATTTAATATCCTTGGGAGCCATTAGGCTACTACTTCATTCAAGTCAGAGTTCTGCTCTAATTGATGACGCGAACTATAGAATTCTCTACAGTGTCCAATATTTCGTTCATTGCAATGAGGCCATAAAGATAGTTATCTTGAGTATTTACAAAAATTATAGGAGTACCTGATTGTTGGTTAATGTATAGAAAGGATTTTCACAGCTAATCTTTGAGAACGACTCCGTGCTCTCGCCGTATCACATACCCAGTCAGTACAAGATAGCGTTTTAGTCAGTCGTGCGATTTATAGTGTGCAGTGGAAAGGGATGAGATCTGGCCGTTAGTTCCTGACAGTTCTAGAATAAAACAGAATTGCTTGTCTAGTCTATGTCAGAGCTAGAATGTAATGTTTAAAATAGCTGATCACATTACTGTGATGCAATTTCAATGAATTTGCACCGAGTGCTGGGGAGGCAAGTTTCCATTGCCATAAAAGAATCCTACCCAAACGACGATAGCGGCAACGTTTTAAACAGAAAAGACCGAGCCTGAGTTTTTCAAATATTCTCGCCGTCACCCATGTTTCCGTCGGACAGCGTTTGGTGAGCGTCGTGTCATTCGGTGAACAGTTTAAACCGCCAGCGGTCTCGTGAAAAAAAAATCTGCCTCCAGGCCCGCATCTGAAACGCGGAAAGTCGGAAAGTTCCCGATTTATTTAGTTTTGCGGTTTTTCGAGCTAGTTCGATGTGGAAAGGCTAGCCGTTGTCCCGAGGGGGCCTTTTTATGACTGGAGTAGGGGCAGTCCTGTCCAGGGGGGTCAGAGCAACATTTCTTTCCTCGCCCGATGGGAAGAGAGAGGGAGACACGAATATAGGAGCGCACAGAATACTTTGTGCGACGCGTGCCATTCTATTGTCCATTGTCCGGAAGGAAAATCCCCGGAAAAAAATTGTGAGAGCGGACTTTCTTGGTCCAGCGCAACCTGGAGTGTGGATTATGGCCCCGTGGATGAAGAAAGGCGGGAGGGGTCCCATATGTGCAGTCTGTCGACCCCCTTTGCTGCCTCCCCCTCCCCTCGCCAACTCCCGGCCACTCAAATGCTCTCTCTCTCCGTCCTTAGGGTCGCGTACACCGGGAAGGGGGGGGGACACAGTCAAGTGGGACAGACGGGCACGGGATCGCCCTCTTTCCACCCCGTGTGGCCTTTCCCCGTTCTCCCCCAACCCCCTTTCCCCAATGTGAGACTCGGGGGAGTAGGTTGAGGACAAAAAAATGTCGGGATTGAGGGGTTGGGACACACGTCTCCATGCGGTGAGATTGAGCTGTATAATGCTGCACTTCCAGACCCGCGCTAAGCGATGTCAGATGTCCACGAGATACTCATCTGGAGCACGACCTGAATTGAGACTTTGTTTAATTTGGCGGGGAGAGTGTGGGGGACGGAACGGGAAGTGGGTTTGGGGCCGTGCGAGGATTTTTTCGGGCCTGACGGGTGGAGAGGTTAAAAGCTGGGCGAAGAGATGTGTTGCGAGGGTTGGATGACTACTCTTTGGTACGAGGTGGTGCTGTGCTGGTGATGTAGAGGGTTTTATTAGGGTATCAGGCGATTTGACGGGAAGGGAGAACAGTATACCGGAAAGGGTTGATGTTTTATTGCCAGAAGGAGTGATCTGAATACGCGTAATCCGACATAAACAAGTCTGATCCATTCGATTGAAGTGTTGACCTCATAATAAGAGCATTTTTCATAATTGAGCCTCATTTTTCAGGCCTCGTTAACAATAAAGTGCCATCACAATGCAGTCGAAGCTTTCGAAGAGATATGTAGAAAGAAAAATTTTAAGAGGCAAGGATGTAGGAAAAGGAACTGAACCACTTTGTTTAGTAGAGAGAAGGGAAAATACTTAAGGAAATAGCGAGTAGTAGGATAGAATCGGTCAGCAGAGGGAATGAATGACAAATAGAGGCGTATAGAAAAGATGTAGTCCCATAGTGAATGTAATTAAGACAGTGAGAAAACGAAAAGAAAAGAACTGGTAAAATACTTGTCGATGAAACAGAGGAACAGCAACTTTCGATGTGTATAAATGACGATAAGGATTTTTGGGAAGTGATGTACTAACGTTGGTATTTATTTAAAGTCCATATGAATAAATACTAAAAAATGATGTATTACGCGAAATTTGTTGTAGAGTACCGTATAAGTGAGAGCCTATGTTGTTACTGGCGAAGTGCTTTTGTGGTAGAACCCTACTGGTCGGCGAGGTGGAATACCTGCCCGACTGAACTGCATGCAGGAAGCAGGTCGCGAATGCAGCGGATCGACTCTTTTGTTCCTCTCATGCTCTTCCTAGGTCCCCTTTGCTTATTCAGATTGACTCCACTTTTCCCGATGCGTTTTTTCCACGCACAATCCCTTTTCAACCCTCCCTCTCCCAAAACCGGGGCTTTAATCTCTCTATGCATCCCTATCTGCGACGTGCCATTGTCATCGAATGTAACCCTGTCATTGTTGGCGGAATTTACCGTTCTCCTAGTGGTGCCTCTGGGATGGTTTTTGCGCGAGACTCCTTCCGATCGACCCTGCACGAACCCTGCTTTCGACCCCGGCGGCAGGATTCTAGCGGATGCCCAGAAAGGAACTCTTCATTTTCGTTGCCCTCAGATCGTTGGTGTGAATTTCATCTCGATGCCGTGAGGGTTTTTCTGATCGGTAGAGTGGTGTGATGTATTTTATTTAAGTCGGTTAAAATTTTAATATAATCTGTCAGTAGGACGTTACTAGAATATTGTCGCTGAGAGATTATGATAGGAATATGCATTATATACTTTGAATTGTGATGCAAACCTTATGCACTTTTGTAAATGATTGATAATATACTTGTCATAAAATTTTTCGTTTTCTCTTCTCCATAACTTTTAACGAAAATCAATTGATAGTACAAATCAATGGCGTGTTAGATGACCTGTTGGCTATCTTTAATATTCCTCTTCTTTCATTTTAACCGCCTTTGCTGATTTTTAATGGTATTGCAGAAGACATTGAATATGTTGAATGAAAGATAATTATTGCGTGATGATCAGTGTCTTCCTTCGTTGATTTGATTGCTTGTAGTTGTGAAAATATTCTATTGGGCTACGTATTTCTTAAGTCTTAATGTGCTCCATGTTTGTTATCGTAATTGCTAACAAACTTTTAAGGAAACTAAAGTTGTCTCTTTAATATGGGATGTTGATTACTTCATTTTTTGTAATTGCAGTGGTTTTTTATACTTCTTGTGGATTCGTGGTTCTAGAAACATTGCTGCTTTATGGAAATAAATCAACTGGAAACTAATTTGAAATCACTACCTCCGCCGCCAGCACGCGTGCAAGTTTGACGGGTGCAAGCGCAAGGGACGCGTGCAAGTCATACGGATTTTCATTTGACTATTGTTTATTCGCGTGAATCACCCATTCATACATCTCCCTAGAATCGCTTCTTCTATGCACTTCGGTGGCTTTTTACGCATGTTTTTACACTGCTCTCTTTCCACTCATTCTCTTCCTTTTCCTTATTTCAACCACGGGCGCTTTTCCCTCGTTTTATGTATTTTATTCCAGCCCGTTCCTGGTGCGCCTTTTGTTCATCTTGCGCTTCTCCCCTTCCGCAATTCGTCTTCCTCTGGATCAGAATTTGTACACACAGGTCTGCGAACATGTCTTACGTACGTCCTCAAAACGTTCAAGACTTGGGCTTGAAAAAATTACACTGAAACACTTACTTGTGCGATGTAGGACAATAGTTCAACCGGAGTAGAATGTTTGCTTATTTTCATTGACGGTCATCCAGCCTGTCCTGAAATTACGAAAAATGTGTGGAAACGCCATGAAAAGCGTTCTGTTTACAGCTTTTTAAATCAGCAAGAGCGCAATACGGGTCGAACAAATTATGTCAGAGTCGAAGGAAACGTCCTTCAGGCTTAGTAGCTGTCTTAGGTTTTGTTGATGCCCTAATTAATTTCTACTAACCGATCCATTCCAGCGAAAATGCTGGCTTTTCAGGTCTTTTCTTTCGGTACAGGAGAAAGTAAAAGTATACAGAAGCGAGTGACATTAATAAAAATTCTTTTGGCTTATTTTCAGAAAACTGAAAAAATCGTAATAACCACGATAACACTTATTATCTAACTATTATTCACAGGAATGAATCCTTAGTATAAATCATTGTAGACTAGAGATTAGACTAGAGATAGGTTTCATGATTTAATTTTCAGTATAATAATGCGACTGAGACACGATTTTCGTTCGACAAAACCTCCAAAGAAAACCATGGTTTAGTAATTGTAGGACCTGATAGAGCGTATTTTCGGAAAGGGAAATTATAAAAGTAAGTGAAACTCTCCGAAAGACTATTACTATTCACCATTAAGAGTAATTTTTCTAACGACGGGTTCGTCCATGACGTTTTGTGTCAAGTTCACCGTTCCAACAGTTTTCCACGTTTTGCTTCACCCTTGTTTCTTCGGGCATTTTCCGCGCAAAATTTCGCGAGAATTTTCGTATGAGACGTATCTTACCTGCAACATTTCCTTTTCTGCTTAAGGTTGGAGCTGTTGCGGAACGCTTTTGTTTGGAACCCCAGTTTCTTTGTGCCGCAAAGTTTGTAGTTTGCGTATCCATCCATATCTTTTCCTCGGTGGCATTCCTTCTCATTCCACATCGGACTCTCCTCCCACCCGTGGGATCATTCCCAGATCCCATTCCACCCCTCTGAGCTTACCTTCCCCAATTCCTTACCCTGCACACTTCACCCAACCCCCTCATTATCTTAGTTTTTCTCTTTTCCCTAGCCCAGGCCAATTACTCCCATCTCTTCCCACTTCCTTTTCATCTCAACCTTTTCTTAACCTCCTTTCTTTGACGTGACTGTTTTTGTTCTCAGATCGTCCCCTCATCCTGGTGAAGATCCCATGACTTCCGCGATACGGTCTTTTGTTTAATCCATTCTGTTCATTGCTTTCCTCATGATAATTACTCTTGGGAAGTGTCGTTAGCAATAGCGTTGAGCAAATATCAATTTCATGGCTGGTATCGAGTGATCCGGGCCCTTTCCTAATGGCGTGTCATTGTTTTTTTTTGGTTATTTTTTCGCGAATCCTATGGTCTTAAATTATTTACTTTATGTGGCTGAGTTAAGGAAGGTATTAATTAATCAACTGCCTATTTGTTGGATAAAATTAAATAAATCCCCTACGCCATGTAATATTGAAAATAATTGCGTTGGAAGTGTAAATTTGGAACCTCGACCTCCATGGAGACATACTTATTTTTACGATTCCCTCGAACAGGAATAGGAGCCCATGTAAAATGAACGTGAATATTTTTGCATGGATGTCAAGGCCAATTAAATCTTGCAAACAAAGTAACACCTTTATTTGGCTAGTTATTATACTGAATTGTCAGGAAAAGTCATAGTTTCATACTCGCAGCCACTTTTATGCGAGAAAACCTGATCATATCAAATTTCATTGGCTGTATTTGTTGATCCATAGTCATGCATGACAAATAGTTTAGCATCGATACAATGAGAGCAGGTTTGGTCGATGGTTAGAAGGGAGAATATAGTCCAAGCCTTTGGGTTACCTTAAAATCTAATCCTGGTATTATGACTCTGTAGCCAACACCCAAAGCGGCGGGTGATTTAAGGTTTTTTGCGTGGAGAATTAATTGTTCCTAGAATTGCATTGTGGACGCGTCGTAGCGTCCTCTCCAATTCGAAGATTTCAAAGCGAACCATTGACCTTGTTTATGAGCACCATCGCTCAGACGTCGTAGCGGACTTAAAACGCGCGTCCAATTTCGCCATCTCGCTCGTTTCGTTCCCTATCTCACCCCTGCAGCACCCTCTATCCCTCCCTCAAACACTTCCCTCTGGCCCCCTTCCTCCCAGTTACGTCGTTTCGCCCCCGATCCCTCGCCCCCCTCCCCCGCCATTCCTCCGAACACTGCCCCATCCCCTTCCGCCCCCGATGCCCTCCCGCCCACCCATCTGCTCTGGGCGCGAGCGGTGCAAGTGAAGCGAAAATCTGATTTGCCAACGCGCTCAAAGCCCCTTTTCCGTCCTCCACTCCCCCCCCCCCCCTCCCCTCACACAACCCCCTTCCCTTCCGTCACCCCCAATCCGGTCTCGATTCCCCCCCCCCATCCCAACCCCTCCCCCGCTCCCCATATCAGCCTCTTTGGTGCGCCAAAAACTACACCCTACCCTCTTCCTCCCACCTACTCCTCCTCCTTCCGCGATACTCCGTCGTTGCTAGTCCTCGTTGCTATTTTGACGATTGCTGGAAAGCGTCGCCGCACATCTTTAACCGTCTCTCCCCACGTATTCTCCAGAACGTGATGTCATGCGTGACTTTTTTTAATGTGATGTCTTGCGAGTGCTCCCTACAAGTACCCATAGAATCAGTCGTCGCGTTATCGAGAATCTACGCGTGTTATTGAGTATTTGAAAAAGTAAGGTAAAATTATTAATTTAGAATTTTGCCGTGTGCGGTGGTGAAATATTGACAGTGGCAATGGAAGTAGGATAAAGTACCCTGGAGTTTGGAATGTATGATAAATTCATATCGAGAATTAAAAAGGACTCTGGATACGCTTTTCCATTGTTCACGTTGGCTGGATACCTGGCTGTCTAAAGAACTTAAATAACCTGAGTTTTAGTAGCCACTACAGTCACGTCTTTGTCTATATGTCCATGTGATTAACTTTTGCCAGGCATTATAAAATCGGGCCTAAATGTTTTTTTGTGAGGAACTGGAGAAGGACAAAAACTAATGGAGAAGTTCTGAGCATGGGGAAGGGTTCCCGTACCACTCACCCTCCAGGTGGATTGGTGGAGTAAATTATGCTAGAGTCCAAACGAGACCATAGTAAGTGGAAGTAATGGAGAAGAAGCAACTAATACTCAACACCGTGATATAGGGGGTATGATAGATATTTGTGAAGATGTCAAGGAGTAAGATGTAGATGGGATTTTTTATGGTAGAAACTATGGAAAACTGGGTAAAGAAATAGTAGATGGAATAGAGGCGAAGGAGAAAACGAAGCTTTTGATGAAAAATATGAATAATCCCCATTCACACTACTCAATTTGAGTACCATTGGAGAAGTAGGTTTCACGGCTTCGTTATCGAAGTGCCATCAACGCTGCGTACAGTTTTTAAACATGCTGATTGGCTCATTTTGCGGAATTTTAGATAAATCTTTGGAAATGGATCATATATTAATATACAGTGCTATATTCATATATGATCCATCCACGCCTCCATCCTCGGAAATTTTATTTTCCTAAGCGAGGAATGCCAAGATGGAAAACTAGGCAACTGCCTAATTTTTAAGGCGTTGGATCGCGCCAATTGAGATTTGTGGCAGGCCTTCGCTAATTTTATTCTATTGCGTGGAATTTTCCTACTAAGCATTATTAAGGTGAGGCGTTTATAATCAATTATATTAAGTGATTATTGCCAGAAGTCTGTGAGCAAACGAAAAGTGTTTGCCGGCGAAGCATTTCCTCTGAGCTCTTTTTTATATTTTCTCAAATTTTTTTTTGCACAAAATGGAAGTAAAATTTTTGTATAATTTTTATTAACTATTTGCAAATGTTGCGACATTTTGGTAATTTTAAAGCGTGTTGCTCCCTGTGCCATATCAACTCTCAAAGATATTGTAGCGAATTACGCGGCCGTCGTTTATCTAATTTGAAACTGTACGACAATTATTGTATATTTGCGAGTGAAAACAAGGTACTTCATTATTCAGGTTGGAAGAGGTTGCGCAGGCAGAACGACTAAACTTGTCTGAGAAACGAACTCTCAATAGTCAAATAGTTTGTAATCTGATTCCCCACTTGAAAAGAATTCCTTTAAAAAAAATTACTCTGTAAGAAGTTTTACTTTTTGAGGAAACAGTTACATACACATCAGAGACACCATTTGAATCTCCTCTACCGAAGGGTAGAATGGCGCTAAAACTATTAGAGCCGGATAAAATTGAGAGTATTTTAAGATTTTCATGGTAAAAAGATGCATAGCATCAAGTTTGGGAGATATATGCGGAAAGTTGAATATATAACTATACTGATGGTGTACTGTATTTATAATTATACATGTATGTAAATTTCCCTATAGTAGCGAAGTAAGGAGAATTTGATGATTATTCAGGCTACATATGGTGGAAAAAATCAACTGAAGTCAACACTTATGATGTCTGGTTCATGTAACTGCCAGTAGATTGAAATATAAGTCATAATTAATATATGAGTGATACTGAGGATATTCGTTGCAGTTTATCTGAGAGCAGATACCCTTGTAATTATTGCACTTTATATTTCTTGAGCAAGATATTATATTACTTTTGGAAGATCTTATCATTATTAGCGCTATATTATATTTCTTGTGCAAGATCCTATGATTGATGAATGATTGTCAGTAGCCATTTCTCCATTGTATTATTTTGCCCATACCGGCTCTGTTTGTTACCTCGTTGTTACCAATTTGTCTTTTTGAAGAAATGGGCTAGAGTTTTTATTCTTCCTAAGAAATTCTGAGGAGGTTGACTGATGAGTTACATACAAAATGATAACATAATTGAGAATGTGTGTGTGGCTCCACTCACACACTGGCAACAAATCAGTCTGCGAAAGTACAAATTAAACTATAATATATATATTATCATATTATTAAAATATGTTAAACAATATAATTGCATGAAACATAGAAAATCAGGGAAAGGAGGCAAAAAGCTCAGTTGAGGCATTTTTTATGTATAAAAATATACATAAACATATGCATTCATGCATGTACATACATACACACGCGCACCACGAGAATCCGGAGGGTGCGGGATTGACTCTGATGGGAGGGGGGGGGGTCGGGAAGAGGGGTCGTGACCCCTTGGGGTGGAACTCTGGGGAAGGGGAGCAGGGCGATGGGGATACGTGTGTGGGTGGCGTGAGGCTAAAGGGAGGTGAGGCTGTTGGGGGAGGGGGAGGGAAGACATCCCTTTGATCTTGCCGCCCCACTATCCCTCGCACCCCGTTCCCTTATTTCTCTCCCCCCCCCCCTGCCCCGGCAGCGTCAACGCACACTGCTGGGCCCTACCTCCCTCTCCTATTCCTCCCCCTTTTGCTGATAAATATGCTACCAACAGCCGGCGTCGTGGGCCGTCGAGAGGAGGAGGAGGATTTTGGGCGGGGGAGGGAGTAGTGTTTTTTGGGGCCTTGGGCGCGTGCTATGCAGCTTGGAATGGGGGGAAGTGTTCTGGGGTGGGTGGGTGGGGGAAGAGGGGCTATTCCGATGGGCTGGATAATTTCGCAGATGACGGCGAATGTTTGTCCAAGGGAGAGAGGGGGAAGGAGGAGTGCCCTCGGCGCAGGGTCCTCCGGGCCGTGGACTCCTTTCGGGGGCCCTGCCATGTAGGGGCGGGAATAGGGCCAGGAATATATCCTTCATAGACGAACAGGGCTCTTTATTCACAATTTCGGGACTCTTCATGTATTTCATAGACGAAGTGGCTGGTCTCAACAATCCCTCCAGCTGTGATGACGAATTATGTTTTCCCGGATTGAGAGGCAGAGATTTTCTCTACCCTTGATGTTGTTTTAGTATAAATATGGTCTTTTTCTGCAAAACCGTTGTATCTGTAAATTGGCGTAGCAATTGATGAAATTTTCTATTTCTGCCTGTTTTCGTTTTGGAGTGCGTTAGTCTACAATTACTCATAGGAAGTTTCGAAATTTATATAAGACTACTGATTTATGTATACAAAATTTATATAAGACTACTGAAGGCCTCTGACTATGGCTAAATGTTATCCTATTTAAATTCATATTGTGAATTAATAATGAAATTCAAAATTTCAAGAAGCCATTGACAGCAGTCTTCTTATATGTAATGACACAATTTGCCACCATTACGATTGGTGTTGGTTGCCTTCTACCGTAGTAATCCTTGGCGTTAGGGTGAATTCTTTTAATATTAGAAACGTTGTGAAACATTAAAATGTACTACATTCGTTGAAAAGTGTGTTCTCCAGCACATGTTTTCATTAAATAGTCCTCATGACCCCAATAAATCTTGAGTAATGGAATGATTGGGCTAAATCATCATCTCTAATCTTTATGGATGTTATTCTACACAAATTAAATTCTAGAAGCATAACACCTGATATTTACTAGACAAGATTGAACTTGTCGAATCTTCAATCGTGAGTTTATTTTAATCAAAATAAGGTTGTCGGTGAATGGTGACAGGTAAATGATGATTTTAGAGCTGTTACTCTGAAGTGCTGTTTTGTCAAGTACTAGGTATTCTTAAGGTGTCACACGCATGACTTTGAAAGTCGAAGTGTGGAATTGCTGCAAGCCTCTAATGAAATGTGGAAACAATAATTATTTCTTTGGAGTGACTGATTGACTTGTAACTGCTATAGGTTGTGCAACACATTTTTCGGATTGATGAAATTACATGAACATGCTGTACTAGCTATCTCTATAGATAGATATTCCAACTGTTAGGAATTTAAAATATTTTTTAGAAACCCCAGAATAAATTCTAAGAATACATGTTCAGAGGTACGTTCGTGCGTTTTAATTTGATGATATTACATTAGTATTGCCTCCTTGTTTTTTTCTATTTTTGTGTACTTTTATGCCGACAAAATACGTATCATTATACCGTAAGATATTAACTTGTTCATTATCCGACAGCAATTTTCGCGCTATGCTGTATCCTAAATAACGATAATGTGTGAGTCCTTTGCGCAGTAACTGAGGGACAAGTCGGTATCCAGAGCTTAAAAGAGGTTGTCATTCCCATCTTGGTGTTTATTAGTTAATGGCGCTTCATTTAGACGGAAAAATTGTAATGTGAAAGTGAGTCGGGATCTTTTATATCGGAATCAAAGGAATATCACTGGCAAGAGATCGATCGCCGGCCGACAAACGCTAAAACCATCTCGTTCATACATCGGCCGCACGTCTCTTTTTCATTAGCGGGAGATGCCCGAGGATAGGACGTGATCCACCGCCGCGTGCTCATATTTGTTTTGAGTGGATTAATTGCCAATCTGGTGTCCAAAGCGACGCCAGGCTCATCCTTTACCTCCTACCCCTGCTGAGTTTCCTCTCGATTCCTCTTTTCGAGCGAGCTATTCCAGCCCCTCGCAATCATGAACCGATTCGGTGAGTTGATCGCGTTGTGACTTCCAGATTGTCCGTCAGTTGACTCCTCCTCACAAGTCCCATCCCGGCGTGGAAAGGGTCCGATGCCGATTACGGGGTTGCCATTCTTCTCGACTGCTTTCGTTTTCAATTGAATGCATTCTTCCCACCCTTTCCATAGGGATTAGTGCTTTCAAAAAGACAATCGAATTGTTTCGCGACCTCATGAATCCATTCCGATCGGCGTCCCAGTTACTTTCCTTGATCCTAAAAGCAATTGTGTTCGGGTGCACTGCTATTAGTCAAAAGACGTTCCCTAATGGTCGTTTGCTGTGAATATTGGCCGTTATTAAATTTTTGTCTTTTAACGACAATTATTCTACAAATTACAGAACTAAGTAATACAAGTTAAATATACAAATAAAACTAAGTGCGGGAAACTAGATTAAAGAGTGAGAAAATATATGTAATTCAAGAGGCATTTTAGATCTTTCTTCGCAAATAATGAAGAAATGTGCAGAAATGAGGCAAAACAAGTTCAAGAAATTTTAGGGAGGTTTAGAAGTATTTTGAAGAAAATTGGGTGGGAAAAAATGGGCGGAAAAATATTCACGGGATCCATGGGATCTCGATCAGTTGAAGGTCGGATGTTAGGGCAGCGTAAAATAGGCAATACATTCGGATCGGCGTCCCAATTATTTTCCTAGTATCTAAATGCACATTTGTTTGGGTCATCTGCCGTTTATGAATTAAAAAGCATTGCAAGGAGTGACCATGACCAGGAGGTTTTTACCTGTAGTGGAAGGAGGATGTACCTATACGGATATAAATGCCAGAATGACAGTGTCAAATAACGGGTATTAGTGTGAAAAAGCAATTTATCTTTTGAAGGTTACGTTTTATCGGTTAAATGACTATTTGGATGAACAGTAGTGTGAAGAAACTTGAATTGAACAGCATGCAAGTTCTTCTTCGACCTGCTTCCGGCCCCGCATGCTCTCCCCGTCATGAGCCTTAATCTGATGTACGCGATTCGCGAATGATCACGGAGCAATACTATAAATCGGGCATCTCTCCCCTACGTCCCTTCTCACCTCTCACTCGTCCACAGCCCCCTCTCCGCCCACCTTCTGCCATCCCTCCCGAGGGCTCTCATCCAACCCCATCCTGCTCCCAAAAATCCCGTGAATCCGCGGAAATAAAACGGATTTTATTCTCCCCGTTAATATGCGGTTCCTCCTCTTCCGCGTCCCAGAGCTTTTTCCATGAACTGCTTCGGGATTATTTTGCCGATCTCCCGTTTTTAGTTTCCCGTTATTACTTTTTATTTTTCGGGATTTTTGAAAAAAAAATGTCATTTTGTTTCACCGAACGGCTTTGGGGAGATTTATTTTTCAACCGTCGACGGGTCCGGGAGAGGGTGAGGATGGGAAAAGTTTCCTTTCACAGTGTATCGAGATTCTCACGCGTATGCGATTAATTTTTTTCCTAATCCATCGGTGTATTTTTTCATCATCCTCTTTTAATACACATCTAAGGTTGCAGCGTTTGGGATAAAAAACTATTTTAAACTCCAGTTCGGTGCTTGGATATTAGCGTATATGGAGAATGTACTTATAATATTTTCTGATTTATGGTATTAATACATTTAAAAGCAGAAACGCTCAAAGGGATTCATTTTTTTAAGAACGCTTGAAAATTCTCTTCCCTTGAATATTAACATTTTATTTCTCTTAAACACCTGAAACGTTAATAAAAATTCTGGTCACGTAATGTAATTTGCGTTACTTTCCCAATCGGGCTCACTGGTTCAAATAAGATAAATAATAATGCTTTCGTGATGATTGCAGAAGGTGAAAGGGCATGTTGGAAAAGTCAGAAAATTTTACTTTACCGTGTAGAACTTTATGTAAGTACCGCGACTTAGAAGGAATAAAGTTGTCTCTCTAAATGATATTCGTTATAGTTTTGTTTGAATCGCTGTAAAACGGCTTTAGTAAGGTGGATAATTCGATCACCTGCTATTTCAGATGTCGCGGTTTCGATATCTGTGTCAAGATCCACGAATGGGTGGCCCGGCCACCGGTAAAAATGTGATGAAAGACAAAATTTGCACATTGAGATGCTAGCGTCATTCGTCAGAAGTCATGAATAAAAAATGCATATGGTGGAAAATTATATGATTAAGTACCAATTTTAGGTTAAGAAAAACTTTATGTATATTTCACACTTTCTATTGAGAAAAACCCTACCGGTTTCGACGCTCTCGTTTGATTGTCAAAAGTACTCTGACCTCATTTCTTAATCAAAAAAGTGAAAAATATATTTTTAAGTTTTTCTTAAACCATGTCACTTTTTCACAGGGTATCGCCTGATTCTATTTCATTTATACCAAGTTTAGTATTGCATTAAACTATGTAAATTATCGTTAAAATAATCTCGGAAAACGAGAACTCATTTTTAATGCGTATTCTTAGTTTAATAGGCATATTTCACACCGTCCCAAAATAATTAACTCTCTGATTCACCTACTTCCATTCTCTCCTCTCAACTATCCTCAAAATGTCATTGCCGCGCATTGCTTTCCTGCCTCGTATTCTGCCTTTTAATTTCTTCGGGCAGTGATTTTCCTCCCCTTTGAGAATTTCCGTAGCTTGCCTGCAGCGCGAATCTACTAGCATTATATGAAGAAGATCTTTCAATCCCTAAGAGTGATATCTTAGTATGCGCGGAAAATTTCAATTGCTGTCAATTTTCGCAGTTATCCTCCTTGCAATCATGGCCATGTTCTACTCCTACTCTTTTCGCCGTAAATGACGATAAGCTTGAACATCTATGGCGTCTTTTCTACCTCCTGTGGCAGTGGGTAGAACTGCATGCTTCCTGATCAACCAACGTTGATGCTACGCCGCGTGACAGCGGCTGCTCACGACCGCTCTCAGCGAGCAGCTGCCCCCGATTGCCAACCTAATCTTTCATATCTGCCCTCTCATTTTCCTCCACGTTTCAACGAAAGTGTGCCATTGCATTTCGAACCATGCGACAACTTCACGGGCTATATCGCTTGGATCTGACGAGTGCATAATAGATGCCTGTCAATTCGATGTGCCAAGGAAAGCTCCATCGCCCTTTTCGGCGGTATAAGGTCTAATTTTAGGTTAGGTTCAATGCACGCTGTGAATAGAAAAGGGCTGCACAAGATCGCATGCTCAGATAGGCAAGAAATTTATTAGTGCCAATTAAATGTTTTTAAATTTCTTTTCCGTTCGCATAAGTTCGTCTGGGCTAATAATGCAATGAATTAAGTTCTCATTGACAAGAATTCCTTCTAAAATTTTACATAAGCGCTGCACTCTCAATTTTTAGAAGAAAATAAAACTAATATCTGAATCGTATTTTTCAGGATATCGTTGACCTTCGTTTCTTATCGACCGTATTCCAAAATCAAGCTTTCTATTCATTGAATCAGACATTATTATGACGTTTTGCCAAGTTTTCTCTTTCGTAATAGAAAGTGTGATAGGGTAAATGTCGTGAATATTGAAAATAAATACTTGGAAAATAGTCTTCATACATGAGTGACCCTGACATCAATCTCATGATATCCGGAAAGATGAATAGACATTTTCCATGCATTCGAGTCCAGAGCTTTGTGCATGAGGCTCTATTTACCAATTAAAAACAGGGTCTCGATTTGTGAAAGGGGTGTAATAAGTGTATAAAAATGGTCCAAAGACTTGACCCTTTGAGGTAATAACCAAAGTTCGGTCCATGAATGAACTGTAAATTCGTGAATATTTTCGTGGATGACCGTTTTTTTTGCATATTTATCGTGGATGACCGCCCCAGCTATATATTTCAGTCTTTAAGAAGTCAAACAGATCGTATTCATGCACCGGACCGTGATCTCCACCCCCAATCGTCCCAATGCTGCCCACGGATTATCCGCGTAATGGTTTTTCTTTTGGTACTCTCTTATCCTTATTATCGCCTGACCGGTGGAGTGCGCCACGAAACGAGGGGGTGAAAGGGGGGCTCTCTCTCCCTCCCGGGAGGTTAAGGGGTTGACGTTATGCGAAGAGAAGGGCTCTCAGATGCATATCATCCCCTCTCCGTTCATCCTAATATATGCATGTCCTCGTATGTATACGGCGGCCGGGGGCCCTTTGTATCTCTTCCCCCCCCACCATTCACTCCGCGGCTACGACCGCCCTTGCCTGCGCTCTCGTCATATATGCTGGTCGCAATCCACTCTCCTGCTCCCTTTTTGGACATTCGCCGTCATTGAAACACCTCCTGGCCCCCCTTGCCCTGCCCTTCCCTCGGTCCAGTCGATCGCACGCTAAAAGCCCTGACACTTCCCCACTCTCTGGAAACGTCCGCTTGCGCTCTCGATGGCAAATCTGCGCCCTATCTCTTGTTCTTATCTCTAGATCAATCTCCCCCATGCCTAGTATCAGGCGTCCTTTATCCCCTCCTTCCTCGAACCCCCGCTTACCGCCATGTAAGCCAGCCTCGCATTGTGTGCGATGGGGTGCATTTAGGACGATGGAGGGGGACACGCTTACCACTCATTACGCAAGTACTGTCGTCACTGCTCCCAGTTGACTCCCTCTCTCTTCCTCAACCCCGTATGCTCGAGACCTACCCACCGCCCATATCTTGTGCTATGCTATTACGCATTTTTCTTCCACTTCGAGCATATTTCCGTCTCCCCTCCGTTGTGATGTGATTGTAATTCAAAAAGCTTTTCCTTCTCCCTCCACTACTGTAGTATTCCACTGGCGCTCTTTCTTCTAACGTTGCAAGGAGGTTGATTCTTACTACTGGGAATGGATTGTTTTCTACACAATTTCGCTCTTTAGTTCGCGGTAAGAATCCTTCAAGCGTTTATTTTCCTCCGATTGGTGTATTAAGGTGGGAGCCGTGAATTATTTCCTTGAGGTGAGGACAGTTCTGATTTTTGTTTTACGATCCATATTCCGTAGTATTACGCTTTACGATGTGCTCCTCTACTTCGGTTGCTTGTCTAACCGAAATCTTGCCTCGTAACCTTTATCAGCAATTCAACGCAATTTAACATCCATCATTCAGGTGAGATGTTTTAGATTCGTTGCAGTCGTGAGATGCATTTGTTCTTTGGGGATTGCTGAAACCGTCGTTTGTGTACGTTCAGCTCTCGGGTACATTATCCTTCACCTAATTAACCATTGAGAAGATGGTGTGCGAGAATAACTTAAACAGTGGTATTAGGAGCAAAGTATAGGAATAAATCAGGAAATAGGTTGCAAAGGGGCATTATAAGGCTACTAAGAAATGAGTGTGCATGTCAAATTGAACATCGGTCAGATTTCTTTGGGTATTTTGGATGGTATAAGTAGGGGTAGAAAGAATATCGATTTGGACCAAATTTATGTCGAAAATGAGGAATCCGATGACTTTAAGACGAAAATTACCTATTCCATCGGTACAAACCGAAACGGAATCAACTAATTATGGGATTATGAATGTAAATTGTTCACTGAAAAGTTTCCCGGGAATTTATTCCAAGTTGTGGGTCGGTTTTGTTGCCCGTCGCGCGTTCGACTGTGATAGACCACCGATTCTTGCCGCTCCACGCAGTTCGCTCTGCACCAGACGACGACGAGCTGGCCCTGCCCGCCTTCCCCGGGCAGGTCTGTCCCGGGGATGCTCGGCTTGCCTTTTCGCCAACACTCCCACTCCGCTCTCCTCTGCCCCACGGTTTGCATCAATTCCGTCTTTTCATACCCACTCCAATGCTCCCTCAACTCCCGCTCACTTCATCTCACTTCCTCCCTCGCCCCGTTCGGCCTAAACCGTTCGTCCGTCCACCGCACGCCCCGTTTATCCTTTAGCGACCGATGATTTCCATGCGCATGCGCGCTTAATATGGATGCCGAACATATTTGACCATCATCTCTCTCTCCTACGCCTCCTCCTCCTCCTCCCGCGCCCTATAATATACGCACCGGGGTGGCCGTGGAATTATCGGCTTTCTCGCCACCCCACCCTTTAACCTGCTCTCCTCCTGTACCCCCAACGATGCTCTGTCGTCGTGCCCTTCCTCCACCCCCTCTTGTGCGTAAAAAAGTAGGAAAATATCCTCCTCCATCCTCGTCCTCTCTTCTTCCCTGCCCCCTATCCCTGCCCCAATGTCTATACACCAGTCGATTTTCCAGTTTACGTTACATTGTAGTTTTCATTTTTCCATCGCGGAGGAATGGTGCTCGTCAGTTTTTTTATGTTTGTGTGTGTGTGGGTGTGCGTGCATGTGTGTGTGTGTTGTCGCTTTTGTTGTTTTATTTTCGGGAGCATTGGCTCGTCATTGTCGTTGCCGTGGTGTGGGTTATTATAACGAGGGTTCGGGAGGGTAGAGGGGCGGAAGAGATTTTTTTGCATTGTTGGGAGCGGTTTAGGATGGGAAGGTTATTGGGGAGGGAGGGAGAGTTGGGGCGTGGGGGATAGGAAGGGTGCAGCGACCATGGAAGCAATGTTCTTTATGCTCAGTGGAGACTTTTTGCGCTTTGCATGCATGGATTACGCCGAATCTGACGTGCGTCATGCTTTCCTCGTAAATCTAGAAAAAATCCCCAAGCGTGGCTCATATTTACCATTTTGCTATAAAGTTGAAGTGAGTATCGCATATTTTAATAATGTGAATCCATGCTCCAGTCTCGGTCTATGGGTAACAGAAAATGAAACACTTACCTGCTTGTAAACTTCTCCAAGTTTTTTTCGTTTCTATGTGTAATGATGCTGCTCTGTCTCTTTCGTGTAGTTTTGGTCTATGAAATACGTTATTCTTTTGTGAATCGTCATTTACATAAACTGAATGCATCAATATGGTTTCTATTTCTCTCTCTCTCCGTTAACGTGTTTTACGAAGTTTATAATTTTGTTGAGAATTGTCTGTAATAGTAGGTACTTCGTTTGGAATACATGTATACCATATTTATGTGAGGACTTTACTAAGTTTTACGAAGTGTTTCATTTATTTATTGAAATGTGGTTCCCCAAATGACTACAGTTTATTGTAAAAAAGTTGGTTGTGATAATGAAAGGTAAATGTATTGATCTTCATCGATTTGGGAAGATGTTCATTGTGGTTTACATTGAGAGTAGCCTCTGAGTCAGTCAGTCTTGAATTCTTTGAAATTAATCTAACTTCTTCAATGTCATATTTGGAGTTAGATATGAGGATCACTCGAAAGTATGCTATCTAAGAAGTAAGTTATTAGGTGTGGATGAATTAAGTTATCAGATGTGGATGAATTAAGTTATCAGATGTGGAGAAATTAAGGTTAGGTGTAGATGGGTTTTTGCTTAAGCTGCTTTCCCTAAGAAATTGGTAAATTTTTGCTTCTCCGTTTAACGTTAGACTTCTCAACCCATGATTATTTCACGTTTTTTCCTTTCTGTACTGCCTTTTTTAGCATGGGATTAGATATAAGCCGATAAAAGAACTCAGTGGAGAGCTGCGTCTAACCAATCTGAGGATTGATGACTAATGATGATGATGACTGCCTTTTTTTCTACCCATTCTCAAATTTACATATCAGAGTGTTGCAAAATAATGTTCATAGTGTTTTGTGTAGAGTTGTTATATCTATCAAAGTGGATAATAAAGGCACTTGGTTTTGAATAGGTACTGCATGTAATGAGCAATGATCCGGATCAGAATTTGCTAGAATGATTATTGTTTCATTATAAATATTGTTTTGGTTTTTGAGTGTTTATTTCACACCCTTTCTAACATGCATTTTAATTTTTTATTTCAGGTAAGAGAAAGCGTTGGGTGTGACTTTCATCATGACAATTATTATTCGGTGAGTTATCGGTTAATACATGTTTTAATCATTCACTATGATGTTTTTGAGTCAGAATCTTGTGATATAAAATGCCCCGATTAAACAGACTTATATTCATAGATGTTTTCCTAGTTTGTGATGAACAGATGAGTCAAAATATAAATGATACGTATTCATAGTAAAATCTTATATTTCTATCCTATTATATAAATGAACTACACTATAATGAATCCTACCAACGACGGTTCCCAAATTACATGACTCTATGAGAACTTACATTTTAATCCCTAGCTAATACGAAGAATGTTTTGAATCAGAATTGAAAATGTGACTATGATCATGTGGAAATGCCTTCATTATCCTGGATCGGAATGGAAAGCGATATTTCATCGGGAAATGAGCTCTTTTTTCTGAGTTTGGTGCATTTGGCCCATTATCTACGTGACCATTGATTTTCGGACTCTTAACGATGTGTCCTCCGCTATGTGGACCTCGTTAACGGTATACGCACCTCATTCATTCATTGTGCCCACCTTTTTTACACGTCCATTGCTGATAGAGAATACATCTGGTGTTTCTTGTTTTATTTGAAATCTGAAATCCATATTTTCATGCGTTTTACCTGAGTTGCTGTGATTGTATGAGTTTCATGTGCTCTATTTCCACCACTCGTTGCTTCATGCGTTTTTACTTTACCGTTGAGATTTTTTCTCGTTTGGCTTGCATGATATATTGTCCGAGTTCACCGGCCCAGATGAAAACTGGTAACATGGATTAGGTCACTAGTTTCTCTCGTAGTTCTCGCGTAGAAAATGTAATATTACTCTCCTACGATGTGGTGTATTTTTGCTGACATCCGAAGTACATTTATGAGGATTATGCGTTACATAATCATGAGTTGTGTTGATTTCAATTCAATCTTTTTTCTATGAATTTCCTTTAAGGTCCCGGTCAAAGCGAATGATTTTTTCTCTGTGGAACATCTTGCTATAGTGCAATTTTCAGCGGGTGACGCCGCTAAAGTTTCCGCGGCCAGTTCGCGGTCTTTGAATTTCCTTTAAGTTATGTTATTATGATACGATTAACAACTGATAGTGCCATAAGCTATATTTCGTAAGTATCCAATATATAGCCGAAATTTAGGCATTACCTATCATTCATTTAGGAGAAATGGGGAGATGTTTCGAATCGTATGCCTTTTTTCTTTTGAAGATCAACATTTTGGCTTCAATACGTTAGTGTTTTACGCTCGTGAAATACTAGCGTGGACAATCTTGTATTCACTTGGGCCAATAAAGGTAATTAGTCAGTGCACCCTAGACAATGCCTCAGTGTGATGCGTTTTCTGCGTTATACTCTTCTTTGCTTTCCCTTGGTTCACGCGCAGGTGAGCTGTTGATCATACATGGTAATGGCCCTTTTCACGCACGTTATCCCTCTTAAATGTATTGCAGCTATTTAGGCCGCAGTGGTTTACTCTTTCCCAAGCTCATTTGTCGAGGTGAATAATGGCCGTGTACATGTTGTATGGTTGTCTTATAAATTCTCATTTGGATCGTGAGGAGTTAGTTAATACAGTAAATTGCACTTAGTATTAAATACTCCGCAGGCACCGGCCAGATTTTTTCTCTCGGTGATCCTAAATACCAGAGCGTTGAAGTCCGTATTTATTAGCTAAATGCGTTAGTTTACACGAAAATACGCTCAACGAGTGAACATCATTATACCATAATGGAATAATGGATTTTTGTGATATAACCTTTTATAACTTGCGCAAGGGAGCATTATTAATTTCGCGAGAGGTAGGTATAAAATATTTATGTGTCTTCTCGTGCATTAAATTTTTATATCCTTTTAATGACAGCAATCATGATGTTTCTGATTTTTTTCGCAATTCTCAGTAAAACTTTGTTGTAAGTGTAAGCTATTGGAGATTAATTGCCGAAATAACGAAAAACGATGAATATAATATCTATAGTTAGGTTATAACGTACCTTTGTACAAATGTGAGGCCTAATTAAGTTTTGTATTAAGTCAGATATGTTCAGTGGTGATAAACCACGCTTACTTCCTAGTTTGGTTCTTCGAAATTATACTGCATTCAGCCTATTTTCTCCAACAAAACTGTCCCATTGTCTTGATTTCAATAGCAGCTTTTAACAAATGTCGTGGATCTTTCTTGCAATTTACCGCATATTTTGATCGATCATTTTTTGTGCGGAACATGTTAATTATCTGTTGAAAACAGTCCAAAATTGAAGTTTTTGGTACGGGAGCCATTTTAATCTGGTGCCATGTCGTTTATGCGCAGCTTGTGTCTGTGGTTATATTGGCTCTTGCAGCGAAGGTCCTTTGCACTGTGGAAGGTCTTACGTACTTGTTCCCGCGGACATCTGTGAAGTTACTCTACTCCTCCCCTTGACAGAAGGCGGTTTTCTTGTCCGGTTCGATCGGCGGGATGGATTCCGCGGCACATTTTCCGTCGTCAGCGATCTTAGCGTATTTTTGGCAGTCCCCCCACATTCCACCCGGGGATTAGGAGCTCTTCTCTCAGGGTCCCCTTACTATGGCTTTTCC
Source organism: Platycnemis pennipes (assembly GCA_933228895.1). Lineage (NCBI taxonomy): Eukaryota > Metazoa > Arthropoda > Insecta > Odonata > Platycnemididae > Platycnemis > Platycnemis pennipes. Next base: position 62,070,203 of record OW121854.1, read on the forward strand.
CCTCGGACAACATATCTGCTCCCTCTCTCCGAAGTGCCTAACTTATTTTGCGGGTAGTGGCTGTTAATATTCTCCATATTTCACACATTGCTTCAAGGCCTCTGCGTTTGCCGGATTACTGCAGAATGTTTGCCAGAACTCCCTTTGTTCCCAGCCCAATGGTTGTTCTCCTTATATTTTCCAATGATGAAATAAAAGACCGTAATGTATCATAAGGGTAATGCATAATTGTAGAGGAATCAATTTCGATTGAGCAGTCGGCCATTTGGATTTAGTTGATGTTATGCATGGAAATCACTCCGAAAACATCTGTCAAAAATCATGCTGTATTGGTATTATATAAAGGAGTAAGTCACTTACGTAATGCTTGTTTCGCTCTTGGTCAGGGTGGTATAGTCCGTACCCATTTGCATAAAATCTGTCTGGATTTTGGCAGTAAAACCACTGCAAGCGTTGCCAAGGACTGATATAATCCCGCAAGTTTCCGATATCGACTGAACCCGGAACTCAGTCAATTACAGAGTTAGTTTTTTTCTTTCTCTTTTATCATCATTTACATTCCAGATGTGCTCAGAATATTCTCTATATCATTCTCGCAAAACTTTTAACCACCCTTGGCATGGAGTCATGCACTCGGAAATTAAAAGAGGTTAGGAATTTTTTTTTGTTTTGGGGTTTCAAAACCTTTCAATTTCTCTTGAATAATTTACTGTGTATTGGCTCTTCAAAAATTTTCTTTATGAGTTTCACCCACTTTTTTCTACTTTCCATCCATCATATCAGGTTCTCATCTTACTCCGGAAGTACCGTTGCCAACATTATTGTTCTTTGCAGTGTGATGTCTCACTTGTGCAGTCTCAATTGTATTCGACTACAGGAACACATTCCCTCGTCAACCTTTTTGCTTGCTGCCATCTCATTTTCTCTAAGGTCTATACCACTCACAGCACATTGCAAGTGATCAACATCATGTTTCTGTTCAGAAAAGTTTTCCTTTTCGCCTTTTTCTTGAATACTTGACGTTGCTACAGTATAGCGATAGTTCCAGCTCAAAGTAATACTGGTAAAATTTAGGGGATTAAAGGAAACACCATATCACATATTTGATATTCATCATCGTCAACGTCGTTATTTGATATACATAGATTTAATCAAAAAGCGCGCGTCCAGATCTTGGATCCGATACGGCTCCTCCCCACCACAGTTCCCGTCCCGCTCGCTGACGGGTGGTCGAGTCCACTTTCGCAGCGCTGCTACTGACGCGCCGCTGCGGCAATATCGTGAACTGAAGGTTTACTCAAAGTGGTCGCTAGATGGCTCCGTTGTACGGGGCGAGTTTTTACGCCGCTGTCAACGTGGGTCATTCGTTCTCTCTCCTCCAATTCGGTTCGTTGTCGATAAGTGGCCACTTGGATTTCAGGATGCGTAGCTTATAAATGCATTGGAAATTACCTGGCATGAAATTTGCGACACATTTGCTTTTAATTGCTTGGGAAAAGGCTGTTGTCCTGCGTCGTCGCTCAGTATTCTTGAGTTTTTACAGCCATTCCGTTGAATTTCTTTTGTTAGTTTTTGGAGCTCATTATTTACGAAAATGGAAGAAATAAAATGATGTGTATGATGGTGTGGAGTTGTATACTGTCAATTTTATTTATATTTTGGGAGGAAAACATTCTTACGACTTCTCGAGAGTAAAACAGTTTTAGTGGTTTGATTACTGATTAAGGAAGGTAAGACTGATTAGTATAATTCCTGGGCTACATAATCAATATCCCGTTCATCTTATAGTTTGGATTACGCATTTTAAATATTTAAATGATGTCTTAACCAGATCTTGTATCCGTATTTCCTTATCCGTTATTATATCAATTCATTACCCGCTTAAGATGAAAGCAAAATGAAAATATTACCAAACGCTTACAATATTGTTGCACGTTGGATAGCCAGATTACCTGAATTTTCCTTAAAGTAATTTGACTCTGCCCAGGTCCATTCGAAGTACTATATTTAATTGTGTTTCTGTAATTCACCTGGTATCTGGAATTGCCTGTGGCATCGTGGTAACCTTCACTTCCATCATAGAATAATATAACGATTATTTTTTTTATAAAAGATGATTTGACCTTCTGTTAAAAATAATCGAAGGCAAGGAGAGTAAAGTTCCTGCATACGTCGAATGAAATTTGTATTCTCAAGTTATTTCTCTCTGCTCTCTCAGCTCTTGGCTTAAGCCGTATACATTTGGAGGACAATAGCGTTAATCCAACATGTGGTGAATGTATTTGCATTGAATATTTGTTAGCGATTGATCGGATCCTCATTGATTCCTCTGTGGTAAAAGGATACCAAGAAACGGTCATTGTTATCAGTACCTGATACAGCTATTACTTTTTCTCTACCCTACTATTGGGTTACGCAAAATATCTTTTTGTGCTTATACTCTTTTAGCAATGAGTCAAAATGGAAGGCTATGAATAGAAAATGCGGAAATCAAATGACCCCTGTTTCCATGTTATTCGGGTGACTCAACGACGGTTTCGATACATTTTTGAGTCTTAAGAAAGGGTGATAATATTCCACCAAGTCTCGAGTTTCACAATGAAACGTATCCAATGTCCCGTTGTCTGTAGCAGAACCGGATGTCTTAGTCGCTCATTCTCGACCGTAATGACGAATTAAATGGTCGGTTATGTAAGGCGAGCGCTGACCAATGCAACGTACGTACGTCCGTTTGTGACTTGAGAAAGAGAATGCTGTGCAGCCTGGCATTCTTCTGTTGAGTATGTGTACCAGCATGCCCCTGAACTTAAATGCCACGCTGTACGAAAGCTAACTTCGCCAACCGTCCAGTTCCTTCCTAGGGAACCGGACGGGCGCGACAACTCTCCGCCAAGTCGCGCTCCCCGTCCCTGAAAGTGCATTGTGCCTACCGGACTTGAACCCTTCGTGATCCACCCGCTTACCCCGTGATCGTCGAAAGGGGCCTCTCCACACTTCCGGTGCATATCCCTGAGGGGTCAACTAGTCTCAGTACACCTCTTTACTCTCATTACGCCCTTTTTCTTACCCCCTTTCCCTCAGAATCGTCATTGAAACAGCCAATGAAGCATGAGGGGCCCACTTAGGAGCTCCGGGTTTGGGTGTTGGCTGAAGTCCTGCTACTTCCCTCCACCCCGTTCCCCCATTGTGATCGAAAAACAAAGGCACTACAGTACTCCTCGCGGAGACCACTCTGTGGAACTTGTTTCGTGTGGCGAATGAGATACGATTACCCGACCTCCCGAATGGAAAGATGGCCATTCCGCTCGACATGACTTCCTTTGCTTCCTCAAGCATCCGTCTCTTTGTTATTTGGCAGCTCCTTGCAAAGTTTCTGCCTCCTGAGAGTCACTTGGTTCGACTCTCGCCTCAGTCCCTCCTGCTCCACCCACCCTTTCAACGTTCCACGTGTCCCTTTTGTGCCGTAGGAAATCTCCTAGACTCCGAGTCGAAGGGCATGGCTATGTGGTGGGTGCAAACGACACCAGGCATTGTTGCCCTTTTTCTTTTATTGCTCCTGCAATTTCCTCTCCGAGACGTTTTTTTGGAAAAGTGGACGGTTATCTCGAGTGGATTTTAGGCCAATCACATCTCGTCGACTGATGGGCGCGCGAAAACCATGGGTTCCCGGGCCTGCAGATACCATTGGACCCTGAGTTGAATAGGGGTGTGCAGGCAAGTTGAGCATGATGATCTGTGTTGATGATGACAAATTACTGTTTTTTACACGAAAATAGAATTCTTTGGCACGTCAACACATGAAGATTTTATTAGTTTTTTTTTATTCAGTATAATGTGTGCGCTTGCATTTGGGAACTAATCGGAAGAGTCAATAACAGCTAGTTAAATAGACTGGTTAACGTTGAGGTAGATGCAGTGTCCTTATCTTAGCTAACTCCTTATCATATTATCAATAACACCCTTGTTCATCACCCTTGCTTACTCGGCATTCTACCTTCGAGGCAACCGTCAGGCCCCGTACCCGCACCTGTCCCATCCACCCATTCTGCCTTCCTAGTTTCTGTAAACTAGCTTCTCTCCTACCAAGCCATTTTCAACATTCGTGCATCCGTTTCTTCCTAATTTCTAACGCTTTAAATCTTTTCTCATCATCGTCCTGACTTCACACACACACGACTGACTTATCGGTTGATATCAAGCTTTTCATTAACCTTCACATTACATCATTTCTCATTGTTCTCCACAGAAACTAATTTATTAGGTGTTTTTACTAAATCAACACAATCGCCTAAATATAAACGCTTGGTGTTGAAAATATAGGAGAGTTGTCAGTGAATCTGTTTAAGGATTCCCCTCAGTGCCCATCTCCCAAAAAGAAATCTGACTCTTCTTGACAACCTAACGCACGATTTTCATTCACTGGGTCTCTTAAAAAAAATTTTCCACCATTGTTTTCACCTTCGCCATCGCATCTTCTTTTTCCTTCCCGGCGCTTTGAAAGCGGAATCCGCTTCCAGTTCACATTTTTCCCTCTTTCTCTCTTCCTCGTGACATTTGAATCATCTGGTGGGGAAAGGTACGAGAGGGAGTATGGGCGGAAACGCAATTTCTCATTCTCTCGCCCGATCCGAAGGGAGAACTTCATCACTCTTATGACGATGGACACAGTACCCTTCTCCAAATCCTCCCCCCATGTAAATCTTGTTTCATTTCCTGTGGAAGAGCGATGATGGAAATGTTGTGCTCCCGAGACCTATGCGGGGAAAGAAGTTAGTCTTGATTCAAAACGTTATGAATTTAGTCATTTGTAGATGGGAGCAATTCCTCTTTGAACACGCTCAGCTTTTGTATTTTATCCTTACTTTATGTGTTGTTTGCGTGTTACCGATCGTATCAGAGTAGTCCGCCATATTCAATCTTTGCTCCGCCTGCCTTTTTAACCCACCTCCATCGCAAAATTTACGGCGTGAATTGCTGTCATTGACAGAAGGCTCACCTTGTTACTGAAACTACTAAAATCTCCTAAGGGTGTTAAAACACAATCACCTTATTCGGCTCCCTCCCTCCATCCCCGGGGTTGTTGTGCCCTAACTCTGCCATGCGGTGTGGGCCTTAAAATGCCAAACAGTTCCGCTAGATTTGCTGAAAACTCGTTGACCTGTGATGTAGACTTAAGGACAAATAATGACAGGAATCACTCTTTATCTTATGGAGGGAAAATAAGATATTGACTCGCATAGTGATGCAAGTTTAATTCTGTTTACTTGTTTACCCATCAGAGAATACGTACTGCTGTTTATTGTCAATCTATTATCTATTGTCAGATTTGATCAATACATCAACGTAAATGTTAAAGAATGGTAGTTTTAACTTCATTCTCCACACGATTTGAGACCACAACTGAGCCATTGGCCAATTGCATGATAGTTAAAAACTTATTCATTCAAATAATTTTATTGTGGAATCCTTATCACGTCATGTCATATGCCCTTGTGATTGCCACCCCCGGTGGCGGCGGGGTAAGGATTTACCTGTCTCCCGGTTCTCCTGTCGATCCCAGGGTCGCGGGTTCGAATCCCGCCCGGGTAGGATTTTCACTCTCCGGGGGGGGCATGGATGTTTGTATCTTCCGATCTGTAAACTGGAAGAGAGGACTTTGTGTCCTAAATTCGCAGATAACGATAAGACAATAAATATATGTTGCTCCGAATATGATATACAGATTAGTTAGCCCACCATTGAGCTACATTACATTATGTACCGTAATTATCTTGTAATTACCTACGCAGTGTTAGTTGCGTTCAGAAAGCAACGTAATGGACCCTACCTAAGCAGGCTCTGAGGCACTATCTCTTAAGGTTATTGGTGAATTTTGCAGCGGATTCCTTTGTAGGCTTTCGAATGGGGCGAGTAGTGATAGGGGCGTGGGGTCGATCGCATATGTCGTTTGTGCGGGCACCCACACCTTCATACCTCGCGCGCGCCGTCATCGCCTTGAGTGCTGCTAATAATGGAGATGTCCGAAGACACTCGTGATATTTTACGCCCCGCCAGCCCCTTCCCACCCTCGAGACACCGGCTGGCGCTTAATCCCGCTCTTTTGTGCCCAAAAGCGGAAGCAAGAGCGGGAAGACGCGACGTCTTGGGAGGGGGCACATCTTTCCGCTCAATTTTTTCTTCCCAAAAGGTTCATTCTCTTTGAAGTAGGAAGAGTTTTTCCCACGTCTCCTTCTCTTCCCTCCTGCTCTCTACTCGGGAGGCTCGCCTACCTCCTTGTCGACACTTAAGAGGCTGTTAATGCCGCCGCCTGCCTCAATTTCCTCTCTCTCTCTATCCCTCTCCCCTTACAAACTCCCCCACCCACCACCCGCCCACGCCTTCCGCTTCGAGTCGTGGCCTTTTGACATCCGCCTAATTTGTTTCGGTGTTTTTTTCCTGGGAGTGCGCATGTTTTTTTTCCTCCATGGAGTTGCGCCTGGTTCTTTGTGCTTTGTTGGCCTTCTCTCAAGATGCGTTAAGGTCCCGTGTGGTCCCGAAAGACGGAAAACTCCCATAAGGGAATCCCCATCGGTCAACGTTGAGAACTTTTTTATAGGGTAGTGCTCGGGCGTGTCGGAATGTCGTATGAGAGAGTCTGACCTTTGGAGATGTCGCAGTGTTTTGTTGCATGTCCTCAGTTCCGTTGCAAAATTTAGTAGTTTTTGGACACGTGTCTAGATGCCAGCTAGTTTGCTCTTATTGTAACTTAATATATTGTAAAATAGAATTTTTTGTAATTCAAGTTGAAGGAATTTTACATTTTGTGCCTCTGAAACCGGTCGACGAATTATAATTTTCTAACGACAAAGTCATCAAATTATTGAAAATGAATGATCATTGGTAGCATACCTTCTACGTAGCGTAAGATACAATTATACTGCATCTTAGACCACATGTTTATTATGGTGTAATTGCTTTTGGTGTACTCTCAGTTCACATACATATTAATTAGATCATTATTTTTTCAACTTATTCTTCTAGCTATTTATTTCTGGTATCATGCACCTGTTGGAGATACTCGCTAGATTTCATTTAAAGAGAGATTACATGCATCAATTATCAGTAGTAAAAATCAATGTCTGTGATTACTATTCTCCTTTAGAAGTAGATTCTTCAATAAGATTATGAAGCAATAGCTTTCATTGTCGAAAAGGAATGGAAATGGTGCACTATTGAATGTAACGAAGCTCATAAATCCTCTAGTATTTTTTTTAAATAGTGGCGGATTACCCCATCCAACCTCTTCATGACTAACATTTTCACCTCTTCCTCGCCCTTAAATATACCCTCTCAATTTATTACCCGTTCCTGGCACTCCTTCTCCTCTAATTTCTTCTCTAAACGTCTTCGCCTCCCCGTATTCCCCACCATATTCAGGACTTCATACCGTTAGCTGTTGTAGAATATTTTCAATTTATTTACGGTTCTATATTCGTTTGATTGCATGTTGCCTACTTGCGAGAGCGTAGTTAGCTCGCGGTTCCACATTGCCCTTAATTTGGAATTTTCATTTCTTAGAAATCCGTCGGAGGAGAGTGTTGCAATTCAGAATCGAAAGGTTTCGGTGTTTTTTTCCCGCTGAATCGGTAGCTATATCCAGCCTCGTATACACCCCCGTTCCCAGCCCTCTTCCCCGGTTGATCAGGGCGCCCGGTATCTTAACCGCGAGGAAGGATATGGAGAGGGCGGAGTCTTTCCCCGAAACGTGTGGACGCGGGGGTGAGAGATTAGTAGGCGGGGCTTTGGGCGTGACGTCACGGTCCTTACGCTCCGCCCTGGGACCCTCCCGCTTCTTTCCTCCCCACCGTCCCCACCCCCTCCTCATCTTCCCTTCACTCTCTTTTCTCCTCACCCTTGCTCGCAATCCTCTCCTCCCCACCGCTCTCGGCTTCCGCCACAACCTGCCCGCCATCCCCACCGATCTCTTGTAAGGGCGTGCGCAGCGTCTTAAAAGAATAAAAGGAGAAGCCTCGGTCCTCTCGTTCAATCGATGAGGTCCCGCAGCTTCCGCGTCATCGGGGGATCCTCCTCTATTCTGGTGTCCCTCCATGGAGACCCTCAGGGGTCTCATTTCTTTTATTCTTTTCTCACTTCCAACCTAGATGGCCGCACGCGTAGGCTCGTCCTTCATCTCATACCCCTCACCCAGCGTGTTTTAGGGAGTTTCGTTCTTCTCCCGTTCCTGAATCCCTTCCCCTGTTCCGCTCCGAATTCCGCCTCCCTCCAAACTCTCCCTCCTCTGTCTCCCTTCCTCCCTCCCACCTGTCGTCTTAGAACATGCGCGTTGGGCGCTGCTCGTGGTTTAACCGCCATTGAGGCCGTGTGGCGGTTTTGTTGGAACCTTTTTCTTACCCGGCGGGAACTGGGCACGGGGATGAACTTGGGGAGCATGGACTAACTCTTTGGGAGTCATAAATGTCGTGTGTAATAGTAATACATAGAGTCTATCAATGCTCAAGCGTTGCGCTTAATAATATTTTTCGGTAATTGTGTACATGTTCAGCCACTGCTTCATGCGGATATTGTCTCAGTTTTGGTAACTTTGCCGTCATAACCATTTGTTTCCTGGGGCAGAATTGCTATATTACTATACGAGTAGGCTCCAGATGCCTTGTTTTAGCATGTCTCTTAGTATATAGAATTTACCCTATTTATGTTGTAATTCTTCAAGTTCTTTTAAGGATTTTTATTTTGATGCCCATATCTTTAAATATTTATCATTGACTTATTCATGTTCTTACAAATAGCATCATAAATGTTCATATCGCAAATAAAATATAGCGAGAAGGATTATTCCTGCATGCTGTAATTGTTTTAAGAAAGAACTTGCATTATAACACCGTTTAAAAGTTGTATGACGTATGGGGTTATCTAGATCTTTCATGATTCGGCCTAGGAAGTATATCAGCACTAGCAAGTTTAGGATCCCCTTGGGATGTGACTAAGGATCTTTATCAAAGGCCTTTCGGAGTTAGACTTTGCAGCTCCATTGTTTTTACCTCATTTAGATTGTGCGCGAGTAAAAAGAGACGTACTTTTGTTTTGTGGTGGGTGCATGAAACCGAATTCGGTGGACATTAATCTTTTCTAAATCTTCCCATTATTGTTTGAATAATTCCTTCTCAGTACTGTTTAAGCAATATAAATAACATGATAGTGAAAAAGGAAAACACTTTTGTATAACTAGAGTTATGGATTGTAATATTTATGCGATTTCATTGGTTTATTACAAAAGCATTAGAGTTAATATTTTCTTTCTTCAATGAATGTAACCCGGTGTTCTTTGTCGTTAGCTTGCGCAAACTATGACAAATGTATGCTTAATGCATGGTCTGGATTAAGCTGTTCACTGATTTAATTCTGACGATCGTCATTTAAGTTGTCATTATTTAGTGTATATTGACATCTTCATACCATTGTGCTGAATGAAGTTACATTGCTGATTCGGCATTAACTGCGATCCCTTATCCCTTGTGATTCGGAGTCAATGATACGAATTTGAAAGCATCAGTATTCCAGCATGAAAAAAGTGTGGAGAATTGGACCTTGGGGCACAGCTAAATTTTATCCCACTAAAAGGTCATCATGATTGTTTCGGATTAACGTATTTCATCCAGATGGACTTTGATTTTTCCGTATCTTGAATCCTTTTTTATCGCCATTAATTATTGCGGGCGCATTAGTTTTCGTCGATGGGAAATCGCCGCTGGAATAACAGATGCCGGTCCGCCCCTCCACGAGCAATCAATCGGAAATCAAGGATTTAATTCACGAGCCCGCGTCGAATTTTGTTAATCCACCGGCCTCCTTTATTTTGACGCGCAGGATGCAAAAAGCAATCGCCTCTCGTTGATGAAGGATAAATAAACCCCTGGGTGTGAGCGTTTGTTATTTTAAGATTAACGCGATCCCTCCTCTGTGGTTGGAGCCAGAACATATCCTTTCCTACCTCTGTAAAACCAATCGCACCAATCCCCACCTCCCGTTACTGTTAAGAATATACACGAGTTCCTGCACGTATTTCTGTACATATATGTGTTGTAGAAACTGATATATAGTATGCCGATGTCTCTTGTATTACTACTTCCCATACCCCTTTCACTTACAATATTTTAATTTCCCAATACCTGCTAATAGTCAAATTATTTTTGGAGATCAAACTATTTTTGCTCATCCTTTACAATTCTCGGATGATCTTTGATTGGTTATCGTTTTATTATATTATAGTAGCTGCTTTTTTGCTACATTAAGGGGACTGCTTTAAAACATAAGGCTTGCTTAGACAATGATAATGATCTTAGCTTTTTCTAATCTACGTGCTATTTGCCATCTTACTGCAATCACACGCATTATGAGTAATATCTGTTCTTCAGTTGTTAAGAATTTTTTTCTTTCTTGCTTATCGCTTGTTAAATTTAGTAATTCGGCTGCAGTTACGGAGTATCATGGTTTTTTTCACTCACCAATTTCATCTCATTCTGAATTTATTATTGAATGATTATGCTAGAAGTATGGGAATATTATTATTAATTCGTAGTGTTAGAAGTTTTTATGATATTCAAGAAGCAAGAGGATGATAAGTTTTGGACATTAACGTCGTGAATATCCTTCTAACATTGCTAGGTTTGCTGCAACCCTTATCAAATTTACCTTACTTCTGTAAATGTACTCCAACAACTTTTGACGCCTTTCCATTTCTCCAGTCAAATTTCTTTCCTCTCCAACCGAAACTTAGGATATTCGCGTATGCCATCTTCCGCTAGGTCAACGTCATAGTAACCCTTTATTAAAACCGAATGAAAGTATTATCACGGTTAACATTATCCGCCTAATTTCTCCTCTAGCCTTCTAGTGATAATTGATTAAAAATGAGTTCTAAGACATTTGGGGAGCATCCGCTTGCGGCATATTGGTAGAAATGTGTAAGGTGTATCGAAAACAGTTTTCTACGATGACATGCCTCAAGCAACGTAATGTTTTGCGGTATTATATCGAATAACTTCGGAATAAATGTACGATTATCGGTAGAAATAAGGTTTTACATTTTCCGACGACATTAATTGTTCTTGTAAAGACATTAAAGTAGTTTACCCGTTGAGACTGAGGATAGGTGATTCCAATGGACCTTCATTTTGAAGGAAAAAGAAAAGGAAAATGGGAAGTTAGGATTTCAAGGTGGTTCCTGTTCACCGCAGAAGAGATGGATGAGGATGAACAAACGGTGAATGGCCGTTCAAGTAGCCCTCTTCGCAACTCAGATATCCTCTTAGCCATTCGGTGTCTCCCTCGTCACCCTCTCAGCCTAAATGTCATCGATTGGGGCGATCATTTCACGTGCCCCGGGGAGTGTATGCAGCCCGCTTGACAATACGTTGCGCGGGATGCAGCTGTCCCGGGCGCGGTAGACTTGCAGTCGTTGAGCCGAGTGAGTTGAAGTTCCCGGTGTGTGGTTTTGCGTGGAATCTGCGAATGTGCATGCGTCTATTTGAAGGGCAAATGTTAGATATAATTTGGAGATGGTCATTAACTTTTATGCTCCGGAAAGCCATGAATTTCATCGCTTGGGTTGTTTGTTCTTCCTCGCAATTGGTCTTTGATCTGTCATTTCGGTATTTTATCACATGCTTGAGTAATTTTTAACACATAAGGATGATAAGTGTTTCATACATATGTGTTAACGGATAGTATTGGCTGATAACGGTAACGATAAATAATTATGATATTTATTTTATTTTTCAGTTGAGATACTCATGCCTTTTAATTTTCCTGTACAGCTGGGTGCACCCATCTTCTTCTCTCTGTTACCTCGCTATTTTCGTACATGCTCGACTTGTTTTTCTAAGGGTGAACTATGTACAAGTTAATAATGTTGACGGAGAGCAGCCTCATCATCATCATAGCTCTAAGGTTGTTTTGATACAGTTCTCTACTCAATTCTCCTACCGGCTAACATCATCATATTTACATATTTCTCTTCTTGTGCCACTACTTGCTCCTTATATTTCTGACGACTCCTTCCTGTTGCAGTCTTCGCTTTCATTTTTCTCTCGATGGCTGTCTTCATCAGGCCGTTCGACGAGAACTTCGCAAGAGACGGTAATTATAATTATTTTATTCTCTCTTCCTCGAAGTCCTCTTATCGTCACCACATACTGGACACAAATATCAAATGCTTCACTTAAATAGTTTGTACATCCCAACTTATCTCAAAAAGACCTCTGCATGACTTTTTGTGTGCCTGAGTTTTTTTGAAAGTAGTCTGCTATCATGTTGAATTCTTAATGATGGATAATGCTAGGAAATTAATTTTATATATATATTCCCAATTACTGGTACAAGTTCTTCGTTCCAAACGAACGTCGGTACTGATCTGTTAGGGCTCTCGTTGGCAGGGGTCGTCGATGAGGTCACATTTGATGATTTGGTGCACCTTTGACGTGGCTGTGCGCAGTACGTTGATGACGGGCTGGGCCGTCAACTCATCTTCCTTGCCACGGGTTCTCACTGGGGTGCCTTCGACCATCCCCTCTTGGCCTTAATACTTCCTCTTCTTCGCTCTATCCATCACCTTACTGCCCCGAAAGGGGGCGGGGCGAGGTTGGGGGTTGCGGAGGATCCAATTCGGCCCTTTCGATAGCATCCTCTGGCGATCATCACGGGCCTTTACCTCCATTTGCGTCCTTCGGAGCATAGAGAGACCCTACGACGGGGAAGGAGGCAGGGTGTGGAGGAGGAGATGTGATGTAACGAGGAAGGGCATCCTCATCTCCCGTGGTGAGGGGAAGGAGGTTGGGTATCCGTTTTTTTGTCCGGCCCGACTTGGAGATTTCGCATCCATTAAGGATCGGTCGCTCAGAGACTTTCCGTGCAGCAGGGGTCCTTCCGCCAAGTTCTCGTTAATCTTCTTCCATTAGGAGCATCGCTCCTAATTTCCCCGTGCTTTTTTTGCAAGAACTATTTCATCCAGAATTTTTGGCTAGAAATGCTCGTACTATCTGCCCCTTTGCTCCTTAGCTTGGCTTTCTGGAACTATGAACAGGAGGTAAACGTTGAGATTTAGTTTTAATTTGCCTTCTTCAATGACTTTTTCATTCGTGGAATATTATACATTCTGCATTTTATCAGAGAAATGCGCAATGCGAGTCAGTCCTTGCATTTTTAGTGTTTGTTGCAGATGCAGTACAGCTACAGTTACAATTATTTATATTGTTTTATATATTTGCAGCATTTTTACTAGGATTTATCTATATTATCATTTTAGGAAACGACATCGTAATCAAATTGGAGTAATATTCGTATATTCCTCGCAAAGTTCGCTCTGAAATCTGCCTTTGAAATGATTAGATCTACTGCTGATGAAATGTCCATAAATTACGTGACGCTGAAGGGAAAGTCGAAAAATGATTTGATAAAGCCTTCCGTAACATTGAGTGAAAGATGCGTTGTGCACTCGTTCGTTCTTCAAATAATAATGGTGACACACGTAATTACTGAATAAATAATAGTAATGACAACTAAATAAGGTATTTATGAAGGATTTTTCTTTTAACATTCTCAAAAAGAGGGCTCATTGGCAGTGTTACGTATTTTAGGTGGTCTATGAAAATATTACATCGTGCTATAGGAAGGAGAAGACGCGAAAAAAGTGAAAAATTAGCGTTATATAATATAAGGATGACCACTAATATCTATGATATTTCTGAGAAAGGTGAAATCATTGCCGTTAGATGTTACCTGTTCTCATTATGTTTCAAAAGGTTATTGGTACATTCCCGCCTGCCTCGGTTCTGGATTTAACCATCGCGAATGGATTCAAATTTCCCCTCCTATCTCTCCCTCCACCCTCTCCCCACATCGTCTGACTGACCTCGTTCCCTTCCCGACCGAGCCCGACCAATTTTCTTCCTCTCCTCCCCGTCGATACTCTCCTCTCCCGACGTCACCTTTGGAATTCCCAAGAGAGCGCGTCCGCCCATCGGTTAGCCATCTTTATTCCCTTTCCAATCGACTCCTCCGGTCATCATCCCATCCGGGACGAGTATCCGAATCCTCTTCACCCCCTCCCCATTTCTCTCCGCCTCCGATGGAGGGACGAAATTTCGCGAGTGGAGAGTTATCCCTTTCCACTATATCTCGGTCCGTTTTCTGTCCTATGGTGGGGGGTGGCGCAGAACCCCTCTAGCCCCTTGAAGCTCATTTCATATTGATTTTGGCAGTCGAAATGGGCGAATTATTCGCCGTTCCCGGCGTGTCCGTGAGCGATTTCCCCTTCCTCTCTCCGATTCGACCTGCGTCGGGATCGCGTATCATTATGCGCTGGTAGTGAGAAGATGAGCACACGAAACGAGGAGCTTGGAGGTCGTGTACGGTGGTCTCTCGTGTTTCAACGTTTAATTCATTGAATTTTAAAGTTGCTTTGAGTTTAATATCAATTGAATTATTCCCGTTACTTAATCATTCCTATGTTTGGTTTTAGTAAATAACGAGGGTGATTATTGCAATCTCTTGAGATAAAAGCACAGCGGATCGTGTAGAATATGCTTATGGTTGAGAGGACGGTTCTATAAACAACATTGGCTTACGCAGGGTTGAAAAGGAAATACTGAATTAATTTCAGGGTAGGTGTACGGAATTATTGGATGAAGTATTATTACCGTGTGTGTTAGCAATTCATTAGATAAACACGCTTAGTATTTCAAAATCTTCCATGCAACTGTAACTATGTTGTCTTAGTAATTCCTTCGTTGGCTTCATATACGTTCAATCCTTGTCTGTCACACCGCAAAAGGCTTTTTCTCTTTTACTTTATATTTCTCTTGTACTCAATTATGAATTATTTAAAGGGGTCTTAAAATTTTGGGTGTTGCGATGCAAGAGATTTAATATGATACCAACAGCCACGAGAGTAGGCTCTGTGAGTTCTTTGGTTGTTTATTATGTTGCATCAATTACGTGAAATTATGTAGTGCTCTAAAATTTAATCAAAGTATGGTGAATGGAGAATGAAAAGTATTGAATTAGATGATCCTGACGATGTGGAGTAATTTTAAGCAAAGAATATATTCCTGCCTAAATTAAACGAATAAAATTATTGATTTTGACCGTTATTTTTCAATTTTTCTTGTAATAACTTTTAAGACGCCGTGTACTAAACTTCAGAAGCTTTAAATTAGGTACCTTTTTCAAAGCAAGCATGTGGTTTCTTAGTAAACTATTCGGAAGTTATTTTCAAGGTCCATGATATAGGCTTATCTACCAATCAAATTCAAATCGTACTTCCTTTAGGATGCTGAATAGTATGCTGACCATTTTTTATGGTTCTATACAGAAATGGGGTAAACAAATTGGCGGTGTAAATTTGAAATACAATTTCCCATTACTTATTAACAGGCTTTATTCCCTCGTGCAGCGTTCCTTTGCTCTATCTTCATCAGGAGACGAAAGTAATAATTCTTTAAATGAGCCCCTTGAAACTACGCATTGATTCCTCAGCGTTCTTTCCTTTCTGTAATCAACATTGGCATTATAGGTGCGATTCGAAATGTGTTTTCATTTAATCCCTGTGACAAGGAATTACGAGTATTTACTCCTTAATTCCTCTCTGGTTTTGGTCTTTGTTCTTAGGTTGTAGTTGCTAACGTCTTTACGTATCCTGTTCGCCCTTTCTCAGTTGTCTCAGTTTCGCCCATCTTCAAATACCGCGCACGATCACTCGTTCCTCCCACACTCCTCACTTCTACCTACATCTCACCTTTCTCAGTTCTCTCCCGCCTCTTCTTTCCATTCTTCCTCTCCAGAATTATTCCCGCAATCCGCCTCGACTCCCCTGTCTCATTAAGGGTATCCAATCGTTCCGCCTTCATCTCTCTCTCTCTCCCTCTCCAATCCTCCGTTGCCTACCAACCCATCGAAACCCTTCCACTCAACGGTTCCCTTCGTCCCACCCGCTTATCCTCCCTGGGACCTTCCTCTCCTTTCCTTCCCTTTTGGCCCCCGGAGCGCTCTCTCGTCGTTAGATTTCGTTTTACATGCGCCCCCTTGGTTAAATTCGTCTGCAAACCTCTCATCCCCGTACCTTCCGCACGATCCGTGGCCCCCTTTAATACCCTATTATTCGCTCTCAGCAACCTCTCCCTCGAGAATTTCCTGCCCTCATCTTCCTTTCTTCTCGTACATATTGCGTTCTCCCTCCCTCTCTTCCTCCCTTCGGATTCTTCATAGAGGGTAGCCTTAGTGGATATTTAGGATGGCGCGCGTCCATTTTGCCCTTCTTTGCGTTGCTCATGAGGACTCTTTAAGTCCCTCCCCGCTCAAGAGGTGATTCCATTGCATGGTGAACCTAAAGTTTTCTTTTTCTCCCCCATTTCGCCTGTTTTCAAATATTTTGCCCCTGTCTATCTCTAAATTTTCACTTTCATTCCCTTTTATCTCACGGTACACTATTGAGATGGTCGTATCGTGTGTTTTTTGCTCCCTAACTGTAAACAAATGGAGGCCGACCTATTATGAAATTTATTTTGATTCCATTTTTGTCTTAAATGCTTAAATATCTCGTGAAATTCTGCTGATATTGCCAGTTTCATTTGCAACTTCTGCTTCAGATATGGTTGTGAACGTTCCTCGCGCTGTCATTGCGGAAAAGTCTATAATTTCTGATAAGCAGAAATAATAACCATCGAGACCCCTTTCTTTCTTCCTCATCTCTTGAAACCGTTAGCATATTCGTTTGTTCCGTTGCTGTTTTCCTTCCCATCTTTCATCATATCTCCCCTCCAACGTGTATTTTTTCTCCCTGTGAAACCAACATTCAATTTTCCATTCAGCCTGGATTATTCTAGATCGCCAATTGAAACTGAACGAGCTAATTATTGAAATCGGGAAGGTGAAGATCACGAGTGTTTCTCTCCCTCTGATTGCAATTGGGCTGGTGACTGTCACTGAGGCTTTGGGAATGGTCGAAAAAAGATTTCGACCACAAATTTTTTAGCCAAATCTGACACCTTATTCCCTTTCCTCTATCGTTTTCACCTGGGTGATTCATTTGTATATTTCCTCACATCGCTTTACGTGGCCTTACCCCTTATCCATTAAGAATTGCTAAGATTGGACTTTTGACGAAATGTGGGTTTTATCGATGAAAAGCGTCCCGATTTCAATCGTGATATCGTAAGCATTGATGATAGCTCTACGTAAATGATGTTGCAGTAAGATGATGGATGTGTGCCGCACTCATGGATTTAAATTAATATTCAACGTCAGTCTTGTTTAAATGTGCCCCTAAATCCCATGTATAATTTCGGAATAGTAAAATATAAAATCCAGTTGTAAGTGGAAAAAAGTGAATATTCCTATTTTTATGACGTTATCTCTTAAGGCCGACGTGAATTGTAGATCATGATGTCATTTTATCACCAATCTAAAAACCTGCTCCGTACCACTTCCCAAGCTTAACGCGGCACGAATAAGGTAAATGGTTAAGCGAAAAATATCTAGTTCGCATTCCTTCAGCGCTGGAGGAGTAATTAGTACACTGACTTAATCTTTTAATTTTCTTAATGCAGATGTCGTCGTCCCGTTGGTGGGACAAAAGGCTTAGCCCTAGGAGTGATGAGCATCTCACTCCCTTCTGCGTAATTCGATGGTGCTGCATCGGTGTCAAAAGCAGCGATGTGTCAGCACCGCCAGCATTGGATTTCGGGCCCTAATTAACTTTCCACACGAGCTGGTGCTCCTCTAGACGATCTCAACAGTGTTGGCTCCGTAGAGCCTTCCGACCGTTCTGCCGTCCATCCAGTGTGGCTTGTCAGCTTTGTATGTCCGCTGGCCGTCACTCACTCACTGTCCAAACTGGCTTTCGGCAACCATCACCGTCCAGCATCCCCGGCGTTGATCACCTCGCCTGCCCAATTTCTCCGTCGGCCGTTCAGATTGTATCGTCACATCACGTCGGACATGCAGATTAGGGCGAGGGGAGCCAGAAACCAGCTGGTGCAAAAATATAAAAGCCTAAAGAATAACGATTGCATGCTTCGGTGTCCCCGTTTCTGAATCATTAGGTGGGGACCGAACCTGATAGTGTTTTGTTTTTGCTTATCTGTTGTTTGCTAATTTTTGTTGATTGTCGTTTGCCAGTATATTGGAGCTATCAAAGCAATTGCTCGATACAGAAAATAGTGGCATTTTAGGTCCATTCTTGAAGGCTGAGAATAGAATCCGAAAATTGGTATTTGCAGGTAGCTGTAAGTTAAATTGCCTGTAGAAGTTAAAATAGCCCAGATCTTTACAAAGAAGCATCACGTTGTTTTGCAAGGGGAATTTAAAATGCTTCACAAGCCCGTCATTATAGTTAAAAGTCTTGGAAGAACTTTGCTATTTTTTAATTCAGTCATGATAATTATAATACTTAATAAATAGATATGGAGCTTATTTGAAGGAAGCTTACCTAAGGTCATTTTTTAATACATTTTATGAAAGTAAATAGTGTTTCAATAGAAAAATATGGCATTGATGGCTGGTTTGCTTTATTTTTAATTTATTCCGGGAATAAATTATTTCAGTACTTTCGAAAGATAGAGTTCCTGTGTCTCTCTCCTTGTCTGCAGGTTATCATTCGGAAACGCGTACATTTTACGGCTGAAAATTTGACAAGCAGCTATTTAGATCCAGCTTACAGTCTTCATTTCCTAAAACTGTCTCAAGCCATCGTGTGCTATTCATTGTTGAGAAATACTATTCAAGATAAGTCGAAAAGTAGGTAACGAAGAAAACTTAATATTTACCTGTACCTCCTGTATCGTTAAAAATATATTTAAAAGAGTTTATGTGTGTGCTAGAGATTTCGAAATTGATTACCTTTCAATTAGCGTTAATATGTTTTGAGAAAACTAATTATTCTGGTATTGAGTGAACATTTTTGAGCCCGTTTGTGTCTCGTGAATGTGACTTCGCAAATAAATTAATTTTTATAGAACTATGAAAACAGCTTTCTTTTTCACTCCAATAAATTAGGTAATTATGACGTGCCGTTACGTGGCATTTGTTTTTTTACTTTCATTCATGCCTGGTTTTCTCCTCGAAAAAGTATGTTACCGTTAGTAATGGTGACATGGTTATGAGTATCATCTTAAGCGAACTCTCTTGTCGTATATCTTTACATTCCTCCGAGACAGCTACCCTTCGCACCATATCCGACTTTTCTCTTCGTTTAATTTCCCCGCAGCGCATCTTTTCCGAGCCGTTCCGCAATCCCCTTTCCTCTAAAGCGATATAGGGGATGGCTCTCTTTTTCAGCCTGCTTCTCCCCCTTCCCCCTCACGTCGACCCCTTTCACAATTCCCTCCCCCACCACTTCCCCATCTCTGTCTTCACGGTAACAAGCTCCCTTCCGGAGAATCCTTCTCCTTTTCCTCCTTGCTCCTCTTGCTTCCCTCTTCGCTTTTCATTTGAGAAGATTTTTGAGCTTCCAAGGCCTCCCCGAGTTCCCTTCTCATCTCTCTGTCTCTCTCTCGTCTTCTCTTTCCCGCGCACTGTTTTCAAGATGTATATCCTTCATTATCTCCTCTTACAAATACCTCTCGTCGGTGCGCGCTGGCAGAGATCTCCTGCGCGTTTCCCACCTCAAGAACCTCTTCTACGCTGCCCGCACTCCTGTAATATGCGCCTCCGTTTCCTCCTACCCATCGGAGGTCTCAACCCCTGCAGAAGAAGCGTAGGTCTACGGGACGCGTGGTTGTACAAAAGATGTTTTGTGAGTGAAGCGAACAAAGTGTGAAGAAGGCTGCGTAGCTTGTTTCAGGCTGTAAGTTAACGATGTTTAATGGAAGAACAGAAATATTTTGTTTTACACTTCCGCCGCCTTTTGGTTATTCATCTTTATTTTGGCTCTCCTGTTCCATCTTAAGGAGCTTTAGAGGACTGTCTTTAGTCATTTTCTTCCAGCTGTACTTTGTATGTCCGCTTCGCCTGCAATATTTTTAATTCGCCGACTTATTTCTCTACCGGCACTCATTTAACGCCCTGCTTAGAGTATCGAAATAAATCGTAAAGCCCACTTTCGAGATGAGCCTATTCAGAGAAAATTATGCGCTGCGGTAAGTTATTTTTTTTAAGAGGAAAACATTTTCAGATGTTGACTGCACTTGGGTGTTGGAATGAAGCCTTCTAAATTAAAATCACAATAAAGGGTCTTCCGACTGATTTCCTGACTTGGTAGAATTTCTTTATTCGTGAGCGTGATTTTTCACTGTTAGCTTATTTTTAGGAAATTTAATCAGCCATTTTATCAATTAGTGAAGATGAATACTTCATTGAGGCCTTTATTTTTATTTTAGCTCGAGCGGAAATCATTGAATCTGAATTTCCAGGTATCCCCTCATTTTTTCCCTCTCCCGTTCCAGCAAAGCTCTGAATGTCGTTAACTCAAGAGGAGAATTCCGAGATATTGCTGGCCACAGCCGTTTATTCCAATTAAAAGAACATGCATTTATCAAACAATGGGAAATATAACATGAGCTTGCCCAACTCCCTATCTGGTAACATCTTGTCGTACTTCCATCCCCGCGCTCTGTTCTCTCTCATCCTCGGGTTCGGATAAAATTCAATATTAGTTTTTATTCCCCATTGTGTAACTGGGAGGACACAGGACAAGTGTATCACGCGATTGGTTAGTAATATTTCGAGTAGCTCTCTCACTCTTCCCATCTGCCTAGAAGGGGACGTATCCTTACTTGCAACCACTACTCTGTCCTTTTCCCTCCGGGTCCTCTGTCCTTCTTTTCCGGGAGTTAGCTGGGGCAGGAGTGCATTCTCGTGGAAGTCGCCTTCGTGATACGTAAATGAGTACGAGAAGGATGGGTGTCTTTCCAGAGACTGCTTTTGTGTGAGCAGCGCTTCCAGATGCTCTCATTATCTCCCCCTTTGTAATAATCTAGCAGTGCGAGAGCTTTCCCCTCCCTCGCATCATTCTCTCTCTCCCATTCTTTCTACTCTAACCCTGTCCATCCCTTTCCATGCAGTCGTTATAGTACATACATTCCCATTATTTTCGCTCAATTGGCACTTTTTCCTCCTGTTTTGAAAATTAGGTCGTACAATAGAGGTTATAGATGGCATTTTTTTATTGTTGTTGCTATCTAAAATATAATTTTTCGATCTCCAATAAAAGGTTTTCTTTAGAATATTTTTTAGTCTTTATTTTGAATAAGTGATTGACATCTGGAGTTTTTAACATTCGCTGCCATATCTCAAGAGATCCTCTTTATTCTAAAATTTAAAATTATCAGCCACTAACTGCTCATGTTGTCTATCAAAAATAATTCACAATATTTTCCAGTGGTGCCAATTTTGGAAATAGGCTTGAGAAATTGATCGTTATATTTACATTAACGTGAAATCTTTTCAGAAACGAGTATCGTACGTCATTGTACTTAGAACGACATAGAAAACGTCCGCCAATCGTAATGTAAGTGAACAAAATCAGTAATTTGCCAAGGATTATGAATTATCGTTATAGTGGCAAACCTATTCTAGTAATGATTCAGATACGACGCGTAGTCGATCATTGCATTGCTTCTCCAAAATTAACGGTGACGACCGTTAATTATGAGAAGCACTGCTCTAATTCCATTCAGACAAACGTACAATTTCGTTCAGTTTCATGCATTCGTTTGTACAATAAATTGTACCGTGTAAAGCGGCCTTTATAGCTCTCTTTTAGGCATATAGTAAGAGGAAGATTATGGCACGTATGTAAATTATTGGTCCCATTTCCATATTTATATGCATAAAAGAGTTAAATCAATCATTTTGTGACTCCACAATCATTTCTTACCGCCTCCTATTTTCCGTATCAACCCCCCCCCCCCCTATCCCTCTATAAAACCGTTCAGGGCCTGCTCCCCCTCGCGTCGCCGTCTCATTCGGGAACGTTTCATACCTTCTAATCCTCTTATTTCCTCCTCCCCGCGTAATTCTCTCTCCCTTTGCCTCTTTCTTCCGTCCCCATTCGCGCTCCTCGAGGTCTCCGCGTCGGCACCCTTTTATCTTCCCTCCCCCACCTCCCTATCTTTCTTACGCCGTACGAGCAGCATCGCCGCCTCCTCCCCAACCAGTCTCCACTTGTTTCCCTCCCTCTCTCTCGTGGCTCAAGCAGCTCTCCAACTGGTGCTCCCCTTACTTACCACCTCCCCAGACCATCACCCTGGCAAGCACCCCAATACCACACCCCTTTGCTGCCAGCCCGCCTCCGCCATCCCTCCACTAACTCCCCTTCCCGTCTCAAGCCTTCGTCCGAACTTAAGCGGAACGCACGAAGAGCGGACGTCTCCGCAGTTCTTTCTCAAGGTGCTGGCACGCTTGGGAAATAGGCTATTATTAATATCACAGTACCCACTTCTGATTGAAGGAATCTTGCTGTAGGATGTGGGTCCTGTGAAGGAGGTAAACGAGCGATTAGGGATAATAATTAGCTACATTAATAACGCTACCATAACATTAATAACGCTACCAAACGAAGGATGATTAAGGATGTAAAGATATGGAATCAAAAATGTATATGATGTATGAGGAAGTATAAGGAAAATTTATGAATGCCACTAAAATTCAGAGAGTTCGAGAGAAAACTTTAAATTTATTGTTTTGATCGGTTTTTGCATAACTATTCTGCTGGTTTTATTTTACATATTTATGCTATACCGTTGCTTTTGCAAAAGTTCATACCGGTGCTGATGGCGTAAAAAAGTTCAATAGAGAAAATTTGAAATTGATAAATCCGTTGTGGATAGAGAAATCAAAGGGACTTTGATGAGTTTTATATTTTTCCTATTTTTTTCTTTGTCACCTCTGTTTTTGTCGTCCTCTCTGTCGAAATTCTCTCTTCCATTCCGTAAGTTTAGTTTCTCTTATTCCCCCGTGTGCAACTTCCCTCATTCTCACCCTCATGCACTTTCTCTACTTCCCTCCTCAACTGTCTCTCCCAAGTCTCATCGCTCATGCTTCTTTTGAGATGGTGTCCATAACCCCTGTCCCATTTCATTCATTTTTTGTCACATTTATCGGATTATTTTTTTAAATCCTTTCATTTTGGTCATCGAAGAAAGAGTAGTAAGTCAGTTTGGGTCAACTATTCCGTGCTCTCCTCAAAAGGATTTTCTTGCCGGAAAGCAATCAACTCTCCAGCTGTAATCAAACTGTTAACTTCGCTATTGATGTAAACCTTATAAATTTATTTTGACCCTTCTTTGATTATGGTCACGATTATCATGCTGAAATAATGTAAAGGGGTCTTATTGAAGTGAGTTCTCAGGTTTTTGGAGGCGTTTTAAGGTTTGGGTGCTAGTTTGTCATTTTGCTTTTTGTGATCTTGGGAACAAGTGTGTGGGTTCTTTCTTTCACGGTCCTTTTTTCCGCCTTTTTCACTTCTGCTCTTCTGGTCATAGGATGTTCTTTTTTCCCATTCTGTCTTTAATTAAAAAACTTAAACACTCCATCAGCATCCATTTCCGGTGTCTCTATTATTTTCTTTTGCTCTTTTTTGCCACCCGTTTGTCTCTATACTCTTCCAGTATTTAATCTTGTTGAAGTTTTTGGTTTCATTTTGAGGCAACATATTTGCAACACTAAAAATACGTTAGCCTGAACATACTCGCGTGATGCATTTGACAGAATGAATCCGAATGTACTTCGTGGATTTCCTCCAAAATAATCAGGATTTTTCTCCAATGCTTGCGTATAAATGGCAATGGCATATTATTAGCGCTCTGTAAAAAATGGCAGATGGTTGTTCACATTACTAACAGCTTCGGGAAGGAAGGTAAATTGTGTACCAATATGGGGGCAACTGTATGCTTTCGTGTAAATCCTTGAATGAAGTTATAGCGGGCAACTTAATCTTTTGGGTTCATATCTGATTGTTTTAATGTTGTCCGAAATATGCCAATTGAATCGATACAATGCATTCAGAGGTGAAAATGGCATAATAAGGACACCTTACTCCCTCAGGTATGATATATCCCCCCCTCAATAATATATTATAAAATAATCCTCACTCTATATTCAATCTTAAACATTTAATGATTGTCGGCGTTTGCTTCCATGATACTGATAGATGGATAATTTGCCTCATAACAATTGTAAAGCAGTTCTTTCAATTATATTCAAATGCTATTCGTGCCCTAGATATTTTGATCTGATTCTCATGTTAATTACATTTTATTGTTGATGTGTGTTTAGAGGAGGATTAAAAAAATATTAAGATCTGAAATTTACATATTCTCGATCCTTTCGTTGCCCTCTACTTTGGTCTTTTGTATGTTATGGTGATGTTCCATGTATGCTCTGAGATACCTTGTATATAGAGGTTAGTTCCCTGAGAATTATCGTTTGTAGAGCCCTTTGACACTTTGCCATGGTCGTCTGGAACTCGATTGCCCACAAACAGCACATATCGGTCTTTCAACCCACTAAAATTCTAATGGTGTTTGTAATACTATCATGCCTTGCCTACCGAGGATTAAAAAAATGGAGTCTAGGCATTATAGGCCTCTCTCGCTGTCGAGAGTTCAGTCTTTGTAATTCCCCACCAGAAATTTCCATACTGCCTTAGTCTCTAAGTCTACGGGATGAAATTTGTTTCGCACGAAATCCAGCGCGGAGCGCCTAAAACTTATTTCCTTCCATCAGATTTTAAATCTCTTTTCTTTTGAATCTTAGTTTACATCATTCTCCCAAAAGATCTTTTCTCCATTATTATCGAAGCTTAGAGATATAGGGGAGATAGAGATAATTCACGTCGAACTTCCGGTAAATATTTTTTTTATTAATGATGCTGTTTCTATGATTTAAAAATCAGTAGGCCTTTTTGACTCTCAAAAGAAATATAGCTTAAATATTATTGGCCATTATAATTTTCATTCCGGGAAATGTCTTCTCCTAAGTTCCTAATTCTCACTCTTAGAACCCGAAATATTTCCCCGCAGATGAATTTATTTCGTTTCAGATTTCTGCATACTTCAGTAGGAAATTTCGAAATGTTTCAAGAGTGGTTTTTACTTGTTATTACTTTTTACATAGCTCTATTACTTTCCTCTGTCCAGTATACTACCTCGTGTCATTCCATCTGAAATGTATTCCCAATACCTTCCCGCTTATTCTCCAACTCCATATGTTAAGTATCTCCTTATGTCCCCTTGCGCTTTACTACCCAAGGACAACTTTCATTATTTAATCAGTCATTATGACTAAATTCTGATTCTCATTTTAATTACATTGTATTGTTGATGTGTGTTTAGAGGAGGATTTAAAAAAATTAAGATTGAAATCTACTTATGGATGCTCGGCGTGCTATGGGAGGAAAGAAAGTGTGAATGGAAGTCGGAAAAAAAGCCATCCCAGTGACAAAGGCTGGTAAATAGAGTTTAGAATCTCAGGCGTTTGCGGTGCTGAAAATGCAACCGAAGGAAGACATTTATTAATCGGGAAGCAGGATCGAAATTATGCAGGATCTCAATGGAGGAATGGGAAAGAAGGTAGGAGCGGAAGGAGTCGGATACGGAGGATGAACGTGGAATTGAATAGAGATATAGAATAATAAATACAGACATAGTGAATGATATAGTATAATGAATAATTGCTTGGGAGGAAGAGTGACGCGGATATACTCAGCAACAACATTGATTACCAGAAGGCTAAATCTGTAATGATAATCTCCACACCCGACTAGCATGCGCTCCTAGTGCACATAATGTGCTTCAGAATATTCATTCGTCCTTCATTCCTCAGCTCGCCTCGTCAAAGTCATTCCATTCGCGGCACGCAGCCACAAATCGTCTCTCCTTCTGTCTCCGTTTCCACTGCCGTCGTCGTGCTCGCACCTTCAATCCCCAGGTCGTTGCCTTTTCCTTAATTTCACCATTTCTTCCTCTCCGCTTGTAATTCATTCCTTCACTCGTCTTTCTCCTCTCCTTCCACCCACCTCTTTTCGTCTTCTCCTTTGCCGTCCACGCCCCATTTCCCGCCCTTTCCGTCCCTACTCCGAAATTTTATTCCTCTTCCTCCATCGTAGGCTGATCCCCTCTACCGACTCCACCCTCAGGGTGGGACCTCCTGCCGCTCTACCCGTACCCTTTGCGATCTCCCCCGACCCTGTACCTTTCGGCAATGTAGAGAGGTTCCCTTTTCCGCTGAGTGCTCATCCCTTTAAAAACCTCCGCATCTTTGCTTTCCATCGCCCTCCTCCCCGCTTATTTCCTTCCTTTTTTTCTGCTGTGTTTCGCAACCTAATTTTTTCCACCCTCGATATCCCGGCGCGCCGACCCTTTTTTCATCGGCTCCTCCGCTTTCGCGCGTTTCTGCTCTCTCCCCATCCCCCGTCCGCTTCCCCCTCTCCCCTAAATATTCCCATCTTGGATCTTTTATGCATTTGAGGCTCATTCATGTTTCGCGATGGGGTTTTCTGATTTTGGTCTTCTTCATTTTCCATTCCCTCCCTCTCCCTTCTCCTGCCGAACGAAATTTCGTTTCCTTTTTGGTCCTCTCGTTCTCTTTCTCCTTCTTGGTAATCAGTCATCGAGGAATTTCCTCGAAGAACAGATTACGTTCCCCACGTGGAAACTCGATCCCGATTACGTGATGGTAATCTTGTGTCTTATATCACATCTTGAGTGGACGCGTATTACTTGCCAAACATTGTAAATGTGTCTATTAAATCTGGTAATTATGTGCCAGTTCGTAAGACAGTTTTCAAGAAAATTATCGAGGTGATTATAATTTATCGACTATCGTTATGTTGTTTCTTGGGAAAAACATTTAATACCAAATTGTTTTTAAAAAAAAGTAGCGTGGATGGGTTGTAATTTTCATTTTTATACTGTTATTAAATCTACTAAAAGGATGTTTTAAATGTTTTTATTAATAAAAGGGATGAACTCTGTCGCACAAAGTCTGTTAATATGTGCTTCATGTAAGAACTCGATGGGAAGCATGTGTGATAAATGGTTGGGAAGGTTAATGAATTCATATCTTATTTCATTGCACTAAATAGTATTATCATGCATGCATCAAGTGCTATTCTTGAGGCAACACCATCTATGAGCTTTAGTCAGAGGGCATTAGTTTCATCTATGCATGAATGGCTTCCAATTGCATCTCATTTAGTGCTGGATAATCATCAATCCTTGATATTGGGCTAGAACTAATTGCCTCTGTTCAACGATATCCATACCCTTTATCGCATTCATCCTTTTCATTACCACGACACCCTCCTATCCATTGTTAAGTAGAGACCTGGGGTGAATTTAGAGACCTCTGGTGCTCATATATTCATCTACATGCCCCGCAGAGCCTTTCTCACCAAGTTGGTCACACGTTTGTCATGTCTCTCTGAAGTCTTTCGGGAGCACGGCCTTTTCACGTTTTACGCTCAACAATGAGGGGAAGCCTTCTTCGAATGCAATTGCACACCTTGCAGACACCCTTTCCTTTTATCACTTGATGAACTACGATAATTTTCCTTTGATTTCCCCCTTCAAAGGGCCGCCTTTGACGCGAGAGTGGTGGGACGGAGGAGGGGAGAAGATAAAAGCGAGGGGTGAGGGGAAGGGGTCGACGGGAGTGGGAGAAAAGCACAGCCCCGAGTGTTGGAGTCGCGTGGTGACAAGGTCTGGCATGGAAATGGAGCGGTTGAAATCGGAGAGTCGAGAGGCGCTCATCAGCTGAAATTACTTTCATATTTTTCCAAACCTTTTTCGTTTGCCGGCCGCGGAAAAGGTTTGGAGAGGAGTATTGATTGTTGTTTCATCTCGCAAGCGTTCACGCCAACGAGTCGGCAATATCTGGAGATCAGAAGAGAATGACGAAGCTACGATCGCGGACGTCGGTTGTACCCTTTGCCGAAGGCTATGATTGCTGTTCTGGCTTCTAATCTCGTGATCGATACCACTTATCCAAAATTCCCCCAAAAAATGTTACTCGAATTCCCTGGAGCGTGACAATTAATATTCCATACTAAATCATCTTCCGTCGTGTCACCTAAAAACGTACGGCATTGTCATTTCAAAACTCGTCCTATATGTTGGTAAAACGTTGCTTTGGGATTGTAAACTAGGCGTCCTATAACAGGGACGTTTGGCCTTAAACTACCATTGGTTTCCTATATCTCGCAGAAAGTCTAAAATTTCTTAAATTTTTGTTAGCATTGTATATTTCATTCTTACTTTCACCTTGCATACATTTTACTACCATTACTTTACCTTTAACTTTTTCTTTTTTTTATAAATATTGTCTACATCTAGTTAAACAGCATATGAGCTAAAATACATTAATTTTCCTCACATCATTTTTATTTGTACATGCATATTGAGTAATATATTGGGTTACTGAAAAATAGATTTTTGATTATATAGGCGGCAGAGTTAGACTTCAAAGATGGTAAATATGAATAATAGGGGGAGGAACAGTTACCAAGTTTTCAACGCTGGTTAAATAAAAGGTCAATTACGATGTTAGTGTCTCATAGATGAGGAAACTGCCCCTGAGGAAAATAAAATTGGAATACAGTTAGAGGTTTTCAGCTGTTGGTCCCTACAGACTTCAGGAGATTGGATGAATGAGATATTTAAAAAACAGTGATGAATGGATATCGCCATGAATGATGATAGGCTTAGCGTGAGTATCAGAAAAAAAATGGTTTTAGCATCAATCCATCGGTGATTCATAATGTTTATCCATGGGGCCTGTGGCTTACAGTAATTATTATTATTTTGGATTCATAATTTTATGCATAAAAAATTATTTTACATGTATAATTAGATATTGAATAAATTTTTATTCATATTTTATATCGTCATTTCTTTTCCCCCGAGGCTTAACTTATCAGTTTCTCTCAACTTCCTTCGTGTAACTTCTTAAGAGAGCATCCCGCCCCTTCACCCCCCACAAACCCCTTTATTCTTTCGTCTCTTCTTTCCCCCTCTCTAAAATACCTCTCCTCACCCCGCCGCCTCTCCATTCGCCGTGTATCCTTTGTGGAGGACAGGACGCCGCCGTCCTCTCTTCTCTCTCTGTCGCCGATTTCCCGTCGTGCACCCCGCCCCACGAGCGGAGAAGGGAACCTTGGGGTGGTGGTGGGGGAGGTCGGGAAAGTGGGGCTCGAACGAAAAAGCGAAGAGTGTGGGGAGACGGGCACAGGACATGGAGAAATGAGAGGGGTGGGCGGAGGGTGTGTTTTTTCCCTCCTCCTCTCCTCTCTTTCGAGAGGGAGGGAAGCGAGGGGGTGGGAGGTTAATATGAAATGCGAAGAGGGACCGAAGGGGAGTGAGTTTGTGTGTGTAGTGGAATCGAAAGGAAAGAAGAGTAAAGGGGTGGTGGTGGCGTGGGGGGGGGGGCGGCGAGAGCGGTGGTGTGGGTTCCCATCCATCCAAAAGGAGGGGAGCGGTGTGAGTTGGATCCCTTTGATGTCGGCCGACAGAGAAAGAGGGAGGGTGGGAGGAGTGGAGCTCTCTCTCTCTCTCTCGCTGTGAGTGTGGGGTGGTGTAGCGGGGAGAGGAATAAGAGTGGGGGAGGGAGTTCGGGCGGCGTCGGGCGCTTCCAAAGGGAAGAGACGGACGGATAGACCGGCAGACGCGCGTGGAACGAGGGGGCGGGCGTGTAGCGGGGGTGTAGCGGTGTGGAACACCGGGGCGGAGAAGGGGGGCGCAAGGGGGAAAGGGAAGAGGAGGGATATATACAGTGAGCTCGGCTGGTGAAACAGAGGTGGGAGGGGGATAGGAAAAGAGAGACGGGAGAGAGGAACGCATATACACAGATAGAGACACGATAAGGGCAAAGGATGGGGTGTTGGAGGGCGGGCGGGCGGGTTCTTTTTGGGGAGAGCGGTGTTGGGGAGGTTTTTAGCGAAAAGGGTGGAGTTGATGGGGGGTGGGGGCAAAAGTGGGGAAAGGGGGGCTGAAGGGAATGGAGAGAGAGAGAAGAGAGAGAGGAGATACAGTGGGAGGGAGGAAATGAGGCTGGGATTCGGCGAGCGGCAGTCGGTCTCCCGGAGCCATCGTCGGCGCTTCAATACCGTGTGTGTGTGTGTGTATGTGTACCCCGTTATTGTCCGCTGTTGTTCTTCGCTGCTGGACCACCTTCCGGCATTTTTTTCCATCGTAATCCACGCACCGGAAGCGCACGAGAGTGATGCGTGAGTGTACGTGCGAACCGCGGTACTTTGAATCGTGAAATTACCGGCGACGTCACCGTTCGAGGTGCGTGGTGACGGACCAAGAAAGAATTCTTTCGGAACGGCAATGATCCTTTCGGGGCAAGAGGACCATCTGGCACCAATTACGAGCGCTCACGCAAATCCCCCGCACCTGTTTCGTTTTTTCATGACACCATTAACTTCGCGACCGAATATCCGTCCTCCTACCGCTCCTGTTTCTCCAGCTCTCCCTTAAAAAAGGTATCTTTTTATTTGAGCGAGTGGTCAAGCACAGGACTGTTTGCTGCCGTCCACGGAAATAACGTGCGTTTCCCCTCCACGTTCACTTTTGCGAGTTATTTCTTCACCGCCGGATAAGAGGGTGGCGGGACGTGTAGGGATATATTTTTTTTATTTTAGTTTCCATCCGCTTCCCGGGCGCCACTAGGGCGGCGCCTCTCCCAATAAATCATCACATCCCGCACCTCAATTTGTAGCCGACCTCACCCCTTCTATCAATTTGGCTGCGTGACCTTTGCCCAGAGTTTGAAGCCCTCGAGGTCAGGTGGAAGACCGAAAGAGGGACCAAAAGGACGGCAGAGGCGGAGCCGGCCCCCTTCCTCTCGGATGTCCGAACCGGACGCCATTGCTCCGACGCGTTAGTTGGCGGCCTTGGGTGTGGGAGGGGGGTTGGTTTTTTCGAGGGGAAGCAGTGCCACGAATGGGGTGAAGTAGTGGTGGTGTCGGTGTTTTTGAGTGTGTTGGTGCCCGGTGGTAGTGGTTGTGGTTGGTGTTGGTGGTCGAAGTGTCCCGTGTCGCCGCTGTTGGCGCGGTCGTCTCGCGGGGAGCGGAGGAGAAGGCTGGCGGGTAGTGGGGAGGTGGAAGGAGGTGGAGAGGAGGAGGGGGAGGAACGCGATGGGAGCGGTGGGGAGGAGGAGGCGGTAGGGGTGAGCGGGGAAGGGAGAGGCGGTCCCGGGAGCGGGGAGGAGGGCGAGGGGGTCGCGAGTGGAGTTGACGGGGTCGCGGAAGGTCGCAGTGGGGCCTCCTGGGAAGATGGCGGCCCCCAGAACCGCGAGGACGAGGTGGTGTCCTCGTCCTCCGGGGCGGCGGAGGCTTGGTGGGGGCGGCAGGGCGGGGGGTGGCGGCGGGGGGTGAAGGCCACGAGATGCCCCCAGCGGCGGAGGATGCGCTCAAGGCTGGAGGCGGACTTGGAACGACAATTGTACCGGTGGTACGCGCGGAGGACCCAGGGGCAGGACCGGCCCACGGTCACCATGGCAGAGCTGACAGCTCGCGCGCAAGCGATAGCGAAGCGGTTGTGTGGGCGGGAGGAGGGTAGTAGCGGGGGTGAGAAGGAGGAGGGCGTGGGACAGGGGTGGGGCGAGGACGGGGGAGGTGGCAGGGAAGCCCTCCGTCCGACGGAGGAGTGGATTCGGGGGTGGCAGGAAAGGTACGGGGTGTCCTCCTCGGTAATGGACGGTCCGGAGGCGGTGAAGCAGGAGCCGGGGGACCCTGACGAGGGCGAGGTGGTGGAGAGGAAGGTCAAGGTTGAGGACGGTGGTGGGGAGGGAGAGGCCATCTGTGGCCCCCCGATCTCCTTGGCTCTCACCAAGGAGGAGATCAAGCATGAGGAAGACGCCGATGACTGCAAGGCTTGCGTCGCAGAGCCCGCAAGTGAGGAAGTCCTCCGGGAGGTCCTCAAGGGAGACCCTGCCTCTGGTTACTCAGACGAGGACATGTACGTGGGAATGGTATTCTCGTTGTCATGGAAAGACCTCCATAGGAGGGGGGTCAAGGGAGAGGGTGTGGCCCACCGAGGCCGGGTGTGGGTCCTCGCTGCTGGGAGCCGGAACGGGGAGCTCCGTGCACGGCTCCTGTGCTTCGGTGGCCACCCCAACCCCAGATGTCTCTCAGGGGTGGACCCCTCGAGCCAACCTGTGGCTTTCGCTCCCGGGGGCTCTTGGAGGGCTGCCCTGGAGTCGTGGTTCGAGGGCGAGCTGGCCCCGGCGGTGACGTCGGACCGCCGGCGCCGCTGGTGGGGGTCAGGGTCTGCGTGCGCCTCGTCCGTCCTCGTTCTCATGGTCCCGCCCGCCGTGTCCGTCCTCTGGCACCGCTCTCCGGTCACCTCGTCGGACGGCACCGTCAAGATGATCACGGTGGACTCGACGAGGGACAAGTACCGCACGGCCTCCGCGGCCCTCGCCTCCGAGATGCGGTCCCGCTACGCCGTTCAGCTGATGACCGCCGCGGCCATCGAGATGGACCAGCACGGCTCGGACGTCTTCTTCCGCTCGTTCAGCCTCCGGGACATGTTCCCGCTGCTCCACCGCTCGTGGCTGGCCGTGTCGCCGTCGACCATAAGGCTGTGCGCGGACGCCATTTTCCTGCCGGAAACCTCCCCTTCGCCGATGCACTTCGCGGAGGCGGCCAGGTCGGAGGCGCGGAAGGTGGCAGCCGAGCTGGGGTTCGACCACGGGATGGAGGGGTGGGGTAGCGTTGGGGGTGAGGATCCGGGCGGGGACGGTTCCAAGGGGGCGGGGGGCGGGGAGGAGGAAGACGACGATGAGAGCGGGGGCGGAGGGGGGAGGTGGGAGGAGGAGGTGGTCGGGGCGGCGGAGGCCGTGGAACACCTGCGCAAATCGCTCCTGTGGGCAGAGACGCAGGCCTTTGGCCCGGCTCCCGTGCTCATGCTGAGGGATCTGCTGGCCGAAGCCAAGAAGGTGGGCGTTCTCTAAGGATGGCTGCAGTTGAAACGCGAGGATCTCCTGTTCTCGCTTGATGTTTTTTTTTATGCCCCCGGAAATTTATGGCCCATTTAGCTGGTGAAACGTGTCTTTTTCGTGCACGCTGAACGTAATGGACGGTGAAGTAGAGCGATGCGTTCTCATTATCGTACCTATTACTTATTCCTGAAAGCATTTCCGTATTTTTACTCACCTTAGAAAGGGGACGACAGCATCAAATAATGAAATTTGCTGCCTAAGATATTTGAATAAACAGCGCTTATAATCGATGGTAGTATTTTCACTGAGCATCTATTATCTTTTTTAAAAGATAGGAAGTCGATATGGTATGTTGCTGGGTTCTAGATGATCATAGTTCGATTCTATGGCGTGTGCGCCTTAAAACTGTATTGTTGGAAGTATACTTCACGTAATTCACATTTTTTTAGAATTTTACAAAACTTTTTGTCGGTTTGTTGCAATTATGATTTCTGCTCTAACACACTTATGAAAATAGTATTCCATATGCTCGTTTATATTTATATTTCGTCCATTGAATAACTACATGGTAATGCTGCATAGTTTGAACCCAAAATAAACTTGATTCGCATATTATCGATGCATTATATATTTCACTTCATAATTTAAATGTAAGTTTTCATTCATTGGAAATGCTAATTGGTGGAGATTGGTCACCCGCTTTTCCTTCAATCGTTCAACCTTAAACACTTCCTTTCCTAAATTATTCTCCAAATTTCCACTTTCAAACCTATCTTATTTTTTTTTAATCTTACGTTTCGTGTTTATTTTCTTAAATTAAAAGAAACCATCCGGATGAATAACTCCTATCGTTAGATATTAATGGTTGTACAACTAATAAATAAAAAATTACAGACGCAATAAGCTGCTGAGTTTTTGGTAGTTTTCCTTCCCCTAATATTCTCTGATCTCTTAAGTATGTATATTTCATATTTATAATTTTAAGTCGACTCTTTTAAGAAATAATATTTAGAGAAGGCCCTATAAAATTGGATTAATATCTTAATTTGATTTCATTGCCCTTATGTGTGTCCTCTGGCTGTCGTCTAATGTGCTGTTTCATTAAATGGCGCAAGTTTTGAATAAATTTACTTCAATTTGGTATTATGTCACCCTGATGTGATCCAATGATTATTGAATAAGAGATTGTTGCCATTTCTTGACTTCTTCAATTAGGAATTACTTTTTATAATATCAGCCTGAAATGGTGTAATTGATTATAATTTTACTAAGATAATTAGTGTTTTAGGCCTGCTGCTTCAAAGAAAAAAGTATTACTCATCACCTAATTGTGATTTTATTCCAAGAGGATTTGGAATTTCTGAACATTTTAGTGTATTTAATGCTTTGATACCCAATAGAAAAAGTATGTAAATGCTGTTATAAATGATTCGCCGTTTTTCTAATCCTTTCAAAAAGGAATGCATAATATCTCTCTTCTGCATTCACTTAAAATGTGAAGCTATATCTAGCGTATAAACCCTTAGTATTTTATAATAATGTCACTTAACCGCCATAATTGAAATTGGTAGTAAGTAAAATGTAAGCACTTGTATTTAGTTACATAAGAGTATATTTTCACAATACATTGTTTCAGCATTTATTATTCAGTTACATCAGTTATTTAGTTACTCCAGCTAATGACTTTTACATGCGACCTCTGTAAATATTTTTACCCAGTTAACTTTAGAATTTTAATCGTAATACTCTGGAAACTTCGACTCTAGAACAGCATTTTGATGTAGAGAATATGTCTTGGTGAAAGCACATGAACCACGAAGAGCATCACCATTATCTACACAAGTATTCTACCAATTTTGGTAGGCTTGTGAATGAGGCTCTACTTTTATTCCCCGGCCCATATGTTATATCATTCACCCTCGTCGTATTAATTGCTTTATTTTCTAGTTCTACGTATTAATTAAATTTTTCAATATGATTCCTGCCTCCTTTTAACCCAGACACGTCTTCTTCCCTATTTCTGCGCTTGCCAGTCATCCTTTGCAAGCATTGTTTTCTCTCAAAACATCCTCTTCCTGTGATTATTATTACTTTTCTACCGGTGAAGGTAGGTAGGTCTAAATGGACTTGAATTCTCCCACAACCGTACATTAAACGATGACCTTCTTCAGCCCCTCATACCTCCTATCTCCCATTATTCTATCCAAGCAACCTGTACTTCTCTTCCCTCTTCCCCGCTTAAAAACTTTCTTCCCTCAATCACGCCATTGATAACACCATCGTTCTTAATTACCTTCTCCATCCACACTTTCTCCCTGTTCCTAATTTCATCTATCAAATTTCTTTCCTCTCCTACCAATTATTTCACTTCTATCTTTGTCACCTTCCGCCAATTTCTCTAACCTACTTTGCTGCCGCAACAATAAAATTCTCCCTACTACTCAACCCCAACATCTAACAGGGCGCCAAACTTCGCTCGCCCGCCTCCCGCATAAACTGCATTTTCCTCATATTCCTTCTAAGTAACGCCTTTCACTAATTCTCTCCACTTCGCCAAAGCTTCCTTTGCCAGCTTTATTCGTCGCCTGATGTCCTTAACAGCGATCCACTGTTGCGCTAACGTTACTAATGAATTTCTCTCAAGATGATCTCTAAATAAAAGAGCGTTATTAAAAGACCGCCCACCTCGGAAAATGTTTTTTTATTAATTATCGACATTAATAGTCATGTGGGTTATATTTCTTGTCATTTTGGTGGATAGCGAAGAATATTACCATAAAAATAAATTAATTCCCAAGTTGACATGCCTATATGTGTTTGCCTTTCTATTTCATGCATCGCCATACTCATAATGTTATTTTGAACATTATATTATCTCCAATGACTTATTTGCGCTTCACAATTGACGTCACATTTCATCGAAGTCATCTTTTCTATCGTCTCATGGTTAATTTTGTGGCATTTTAAGGATCACGACCTATTTGAAATAATACTGAAAATTAGAGAATGACATTATTCGCTGACAATGTTTCTTATAATTTCGGTTCTAGAACATTGTATTATACATTTCTAACGTTTAATTCCCTCTTTTTCCTCATATTCGACGTACTTTCCCTCCTACTCCACTTCAACGTGCATTTCATTTTCCTGGATTTAATTTTAGTTTTTCGTCTGAATGTAGCTTTTTGCAGTAGAATAGTCTCGAGTTAGTGAGCGAAAAATAACGATTTGTATATTTGTCCCCCATATGTATCGTAATGTATCAACAAATGACTGGCTTTTAGGGTTTGGCTGGTGCGGAGTCTCGGTTGAAAACTTCCTATCTCGAGGTTTTGGGTTTCATCTGAAACCTACTGAAGTTTCCCACCGAAAAAGAATTTTTTTTGGCTGCATCGCAGTGCCTGTTGGGGAGCACCTCAAATTCCATTATGTCGAAAGGTCCTAATATCCTCTGCCACACTGTTTGTGTCGGCTCTAAGGGTAATATGAAAATATATATTTACGGCAGATGAGTTCGATTTTTGAAGTTGTAAGTTTTAGCGCCGTCGTTCTTGAGGAGGTACAGTTATCGAGAGGTCACAATCGCGTATTCGTGAATGAGTCACCTGACCGTGTCACTGCACAGGAGTGGACTCACTCTTAAGTCTGCTCCTAATTGACTCTTCATTATCTTCGAAATGAAGCGTAGCATCAGGGAATGTATAGGAAATATTCTAGGATTGTTCTTTGAATGCCTTCAATTATTATTATTATAAGTATTCTACCGGTGAAGGTAGGTTAATTCTTCCCACCCCCTAAATTTCACACGATGTCCCTCTTCAGCCCCTCATACCTCCTGCCACCTATCATTCCATCCAAGCTACCCGTTCTTCTTCTCCCTCTTCCCCGCTTACCCAACGCTCTTCCCTCAATCACCTCCTTCAAAACACCATCCCCTTTTATTACCTTTTCCATCCACACCTTCTGTTTTCTCCTAATTTCATCTATCAAATTTCTTTCCTCTCCTACCAATTTTAAATGCCTTCAATAGCAGTGCATAATTCTTTTGAATAAAATTCGAACGAAATAAAATGTATTAATTTGATAGTTCCTTTTCGCAAGTTGGTAATTTTATGATGCTTAATTTTAACCTTACCTTTGAGTTCCGCAGATTACTATGTTTTTTAAATCGGTTCATTTTTATATCCTTGCATCAGCATGCAAGAAACCCGCTCCACTTCTCGCCCCTTATAGTGTCGATAATACTTCGGTTGACTGGAGATGTAAGAGGTGTACTGGGGAATGGGTAGCTAGCGGAAGGTGGAGTGAGTTTTTGCGTGCTGACAATGATCACCAATGATAAGTAGGACTAAAGTGTATTTGAGGTTTTAGCATCACCTAAATATGAGCAGAGGTGTAAGTAAAACCTTAGTTGCAAATAAGTTCGTTTATTTGAGCTGTTGCGGCTTTAAAACCCTGAACTATGCTAATAGTCCCTGCCATCCCTAATGGCGCAAGTGACCTTAGCGGTCTGTCTCCTTCCCCTAGCTGCTACCATGCTAAAAATTGTTTTTTCCTTCCCTTCGCAGGCCAGCAAGATGGGCCTCGGCGCAGGACATCCGGGAGCCTCCCTGCCCTTCTTTTGCCACAACGGCGAACACCTTGCTCAACCCCCGCCGGCGCACATGGGCATCCCACCGTTCCAGCTGGCTGACCCGGCCAAGACCCACGCGGCCGCCATCGGTGAGTACTGGCGCGGACTGGCCGGGCTGGCGGCGCGGGCCGCGCTCGCCTCGTCTCCCCCGGGCCCCAGCGGCCCCGCCTCCCCCAACGCCGCCCACCACCGACTCATCCACCACCAGCCCGCGCCCCCGCCGCCCAACCCCTCGGACTCTCCACACGGCCCCTCGTCCCCGGCCGCGCTCAGGCTGTCGGACCTGGGGCCCCCGGGCGGCGGGGGGCCCACGACCCCCGGCCCGGTGGGGTCGGGGGGCGGCAGCGGGGTGGGCTCGCCATTGGCACCGGGGGCAGCGAGGACGCCCCCAGGCGTCGGACTCAGTGCGGGAGACTGGAAGAGGCTACTGGCGGCTTCTGCGGCAGGTTAGGCATCGTTTTTGTCTGCGGTTCTGTTCTCCTCTGCGGTGTGGAGTTTGGTTCTTCTTTAGGCGGGCGTTTTTTCAAGGAACGGTCGACCTCCTTTCTTTCTCTCACTCATTCAGCACCTTCGCTCACGGTGAAGTTTAATCTTCTTCCTTCCGAATCTGTCGCAGTAGATGCCTTCTACCCAAGGTTATTTTTTTAAGGGAGGTCGAGGTTCTCTTTTGGTGGTGGCATCTGGTGGAAAGTTGGTTTTTCTTAGGTAATCGCTGCATTTTCTTTGATACGCCGTAGATGTTATCGTAATTTGGTTGTGGTTTTATGGTAGTGTAAGCATTAATACAATTGTTGCAAGTATTTAGAAATTTAATCCTTTAGAAACTTCTCAGTAAAACTAACAGCAATTGAAAGTAAAAAAGTCACTTAAGATATATAGTTAAATAACTGATAATTGAGCACATAATTTTTATTCTTCCCTGAATTTTGTACCATTTCTTCAGATGATGTATTTAAAGATATAGACGTACAGAAATAATTTTGCTAGTGTTTTGATAAATATGCTATTTAAACTTAAAAATATGTTTTAAAATGTTTAAAATACTATTAAATTTAGGCTGCGAAATTGATTGGTTCTGAATGGTAAATCGTAGTTTAAAATTGATTGATCATATATTTAAGGCTGACGTTTTGAACATTCAAGGTCTTTTATTTTATACATTTTGTTTCCGCCACTTTTGTGTTGTATCCTGTAATTTTTATGTGCAATGTGCTCCTTTCAAGTCCATTTTCGCATTTCAGCGGATCGTACTCGTGGGGAAGCCCTATACCGCTGCATTTATCTGCGTCGATGTAAATACATTTGTCCCTCTACTCTCATTCTTCCCCCGAATAATTATTTCAAGATCGGAGCAAAGAATTAATGCATGCATAAGGGTTGAAAACCCACGCCGGGCCCACAGCATTACTCTGTACAATGCATGGGACCCCCAAAAGACCATAGCTCTCTTCCCACTCCCAAGTATTCATCACAGACTTTCCAATTGTTTTTTCAGGAAGCACCTCCCTTCCTCTTGCCATATCTCCCATTTAAACTCACTACAACTCCATTGTTTGGGTGACGCCCACTTGAGGTCACCCCCGCAGTCCACCAGGGACTCACTCCCTCGGGGGTGACACCAAGTTCACGTTAAAAAGACGAATGTCCGTTTTTCTGTTGTTTTCCTTTTACTCCACGTGAAAGCTCTCGAAAAGTCCCCCGAGAGCTCTTTGCTTCAAGGGCCATCTTCTCCCAGGGCTTAAGGAAATCCCCGTTCCCTTCAACGGGCCTCGTGTATTACGGGAAGGGGCATGATAATTGCGTGGGTGTCGGGTATTAAAGTTTTGGATGCGTCCGGATACACTTAACTCCATTTTAGGGATTCGCAAGCCCTTGCTGTTGGGCGATACTCACCTGACTGCAATTTTTCTTGAAATGTTCCCAGAAAAGGGGAAAGGTATTAAGGTATTGTGTGCTCTCCCAGAGACTTGCTTTTTGTGGCACGATTGTTGCGTAAAAATCCATCATTTCGCAAGGTAAAACGTCGGTTTTCATCCTTACAGAATAGTTTAGACTTGTATTTCGTATATTATATTTCATAGCTCTTTTTCTTCAGCGCGTCCGTAGACATTTTAGTAAAACAAATCGTATTTTACTAATAAAAAAGAAATTTGGGAGAATATTTAGAGCACGATTATGGATCAGGTATTCAAGTATTTAGTTAACTCATGACAAGGAGAAGAAATTGGGAGATTCACCAAGAGTCCCTTCCAAATTTTTTTTTTAAACATTAACGGCCATCAGGATATTCCGAGGATTTGCTGCTTGAAAGTCGACCGTGTATCTTCGCTTGCATCCGACGTTTAAGTGAGTCTTTAAGCCGTGAAAGTTGGAACTAGTGGAGCAATTTTCTTCTCGTAATCCACCCTATTAAACCGAGTTGGGCGTACGTCTCATTGGGTTATGGAGGGATTTAATTAGGGGACGGAAAATTTACGCGGGAAGGGGCAAAACCTCGAGGACTTTTATTAATTAACCGCTCATAATTTCCCGGGGAAGTAAGTGTCCACGAAGTTCGCCATGTTCTTCGAAATCCCTCTCTTCGTGGCCACTTCACCAACTCCATTGGGGCTCCGGAACTTCTCTCTCGTAATCCACTCACGGGCTCATAAATTGCCGGAGGAGTTGCAATTGAGGCTGAATTGCGAGCCAGCAAACGAGAGAAGGGTAGAGGGGGAGGAGAAAAAGGCGAAGCGGTGAATGAAGTGGAGAAGGGAGAGATTTAAGAAGTTTCGGAGTAAAGGTGGCTGAAGTGGCGACGAGTTTTCGGGAACGGAAAGGTGGGAGGAGATAGAAATGCTTGTGGTAGTGTGTAAAGTTACCTTGGACGCAGACGCGCATAAGAGGGTGAAAATCGCCCTGGAGTAAACGCATGAAAAACGTAGTGAAAGCATGGAATTCTTTTCAGCCTGTAAGTATACAGCACTGCCAAATTTAGCGCAGAAACTCGCGGCATAATGTGGGGTCTTATGCGCAAAATATACCTTCAAAACCGTACGCACTCTCGGTGCGATCCTTACCTTGCTGCTTGCTCTGCTGTTTTATACCTGCGATTTGAATAAGTGGATTAGGAGGACAGTAATAGCACTTTCGCTCTCCATAAGTCAAAAATAAAAGCGATAACGTTGGCGTGTGTTAGGAATGTCCGTGATTTTCCGAAAATAATGTGAATGGCTCAAGGAATGAACCATAAGCTACTTTAGAGAAGAAGTAGGTTTTAGAGAGTCCAAATCTTCCACCTACGCAACATTTCTGGTTAGCCACTTCCTTAAAAACATCATACAAAAGCGAAATGTTTTCATGGAAACCGGCCAAAAGAATCTCTTTAAATTTGGCTGGCAATCTGGAATGCATGCTTTCATTCCGCCACCTTTGCGGCGAAGTCAAAGAGTTAGGTTTTAGTCCATCAAGAGGCACTTCATTCCACTCCCTCTCCGGTATCCTGTCGGAAGGTATCCGAAAAAGTTCCCGGAGGAGGTAGGGTAAGGGTCGCCCTCTCATCTTGAGGCACTCGTCGGAAGTGAGAGCGAGAGAGAACATGACATTTCCGTGATAAACTTGCTTAGCGCTGTGTGTGGCTGTGTAGAAAGTGTAAGGGAGGTCAGGTTGAAGGAGCGACAAGATGAATTTTACGAGTGAGTGATACTGTGGATTTGATCGTCTTAAGAAACTTACTCGTGCCGTAAGACGGCACTGCGGAAGGGAATTCTGTGAGCAGTTCCAGTCCAACCGTTTTACGCCCCCCGCCAACATAATATTTGAGTAATTATCTCTTAGTTTCCGTGGGTCTGTGATTACGGATGTAGCGACTCGCCGCCTAAATCGCTTAGCTTCGAATTTTGTGAGATCTCGCGTACCCCTAGCCCCGCGTGTATTTTTCCTTCCCCTATGATTCCGCACCCTTTTACATCGCGGAGAGGCATTCGTACTTCTTCTGCCTTTCTCGGGGGAAGAAGTAGTCGTAGCTGTTTCATTCTTCGTACGTGGTACGCTTTTCATGGAAGCTCGTGGACCACGCTCCCGAGTTTCCGAATGTCATTTCGAGATTTCTTTCCCGCCGTTTCTCTTTGTCTCGATTTCTCCTTCCTCTTTCTTTTTTCCTTCTCTCTCTCTCCTTGCACTTTGCCTCTTCCCTTTGCCTCGAGGGACTTGTTTAAGATGTCACTGTTGGGACATTCCACCGAGGTGGCTTTGTCCATTGTTGTCGTCTCCCGCTTGGCAGTAAAGTAGCAAGCAGGCTCCTTTCTACTT
Organism: Platycnemis pennipes; assembly: GCA_933228895.1. Taxonomy (NCBI): domain Eukaryota; kingdom Metazoa; phylum Arthropoda; class Insecta; order Odonata; family Platycnemididae; genus Platycnemis; species Platycnemis pennipes. Next base: position 62,112,063 of record OW121854.1, read on the forward strand.
GAGCGTTCTCCCTCCTGGAAAAGAAGGCTTCTCCCCTTCCACATTTTCCTCAGTCACCGTTGCGCACACGAACGCGAAGGGGTTAACTCTTGAAAGTGTGCCAGATACTCGAGCCTTTTTGGCCTTGCCGTTCTCTAGCGTTCGATCCTCTGCGAGTCTCATCCTCATCTTGTCATACGAGGAGCGGAAGTTTGTTCGTAAAAGTCCTTACTCCAGCGACTGTACGGATTCTGTTCCTTATGCATAATTATGTCTACTTGACGATCAGCGTCTCTCTCTTACGAGCCCGGAAGATGTAGTAAAGTGTCTGATGTACCGGAGACGTTTCGACCCCGATGCATTCTCATATCTCGTAATCGAAAAATAAACTTAGAAAAGAAGGTCTAGGGTGAAGTGACTCGGAGAAAATTGAGGACGATGGACGAAATAGGGGTGCAGAAAATAAGAATAGAATTTAGAAGGTGAAAAGCGGTAATTACGTCATTTTATGCTTAGATATGGGATGTTGGATTTTTGATATTATGGTTCCTAAACATGCAGTTGGAGGATAAAATGGACTAGAGGCCTGCTATGACGCGAAGAAGTGTTTCGATAAAATTGAGTGAGATAAAGGCTAACCGTGATTCTTACAAGATAATTTTGGGACAGTATCTGCATTGCTAGTTCTTTATATTATGATTTATTTTAGGTCCAAAAGGGCGTATCAAATAGCTCTGTGACATGACATGTCAAATGTCAATTTGCTGGGCGGTGATTTAGGAGCAAGCGTGAGGCAGTGTAAGGAGACGGGAAAAGAAGATGGAAGTATTGTCATGTAGTAGGTAGATGGCATCAGTTTCACCCTGCCCTTAGAGCATCTTGGCTACAGATAAGAGGAGAAGATTCGGATTCTAGGAAATGGTTGCGTCGCGCCAGATTAGGTATCCTTATTATATTTGTCAAGTAAATCATTGCGCTCTCGTTCTGTATTTTGTTTTCGGTATAGAGAACACGCGGAGGGTCATCTCCACTTCCTGATTCTTCCCGATTGCGTGCGTCACTGGGTTTGCAGAGCTGTGGGTGAACCACGTATTGCACTCGCGGACAGGTGGAGAGCGCGAAATTGAGAAACCCTTTTCACACTACCGGCGTCGTCCGCTGGGCGTCGCGGAGGGCGGGATTTCGGTTCCCGTCTCCCCTTCCCTTTTATTCTCCCTCCGCGCTCCCAAAATTTCGATCCCTCCTTCCTTTGATTCACGCCTTCGATGCCGTCTCCAACCCCCTTCTCACCTTTTGCCAGGACACCTTGTGATTGTCCTCCCTCAATATTTGGAGATATATAATGAGAAACCTCTCACTAAAGCTCACATCACATCATTGAGGCTACGTTGTGTACTCTATTTTCAACGATTGCTGGCAAACGTACAAATTATAAGACTGTATATCATTAGTTTTGCATTAAACTTCTTCACTTTACGTGAAATTCAGCTGGCAACATAGTCAGTCGTGGATATTCGCGTCCGAGGAAAGTTTGCTTGACTTGCTTAAGCGCTGAACATATTATTCAAAATGGACAAGAAAATATCTGTCTATCGCCTCTCAGGATGATCTCCGCTAACAAGTCTCCTCTGTCTCACCTTTAAACATTGCAGCCATAACCTTGTCTCTTAACCTTCCATTACCCCTTTCCGTACGTTCCCCCATCTTTCAACCCTCCCCTGAATTTTCAGGCATCCTCACACTCCTCATTCGTTCATTTCACACAACCCAACCCTGAACGCGTTTGCGTCTCTTCCCCTCACCCGTAACTTCGGCTACCTCCCCTCACCCCCTTTAATTTCTTTCTTCCCCTTCCTCGTTTTCACATCCGTTGCGACCAACAGAACGCTCATCGCTATTCATCACACCCTTTTTTTGGCCCTTTCCTCCGCCTCCACCCCAAGGATAAGTACAAATACCGTTTTTCGCACCAGAGTTTCGTGGCACCGGAACGCGCGTGGCTCGCTACCGTCTCGTCCCCCCCCCCCCCCCCCATTCCCCTCCCCCCGCACCCCCTTCCTCCGAATGGCAGCAGTCATTCATCCAGGACCGCGGCGCCGGACGAGGAAAAACAGCTGAGGGCAGGATTGTTTTTCGAGGGCTTCTACTTTTTTCATTCCGCGAGTGTTTGCTGTACATAAAGTTCCCGTTCCCTAAGTTTTTTTTTACGTCTCTCCTCGACGTCCCCTCCCACCCTCTCCCTCACACGTGATGTAGGAAAGGGAGAATTTCCCCCCTCTCTCTCTCCCTGGAAATCTTTCAGTCCGAGAAATGAGGGTTTTATTCTTTTCATTCTGCCGCGAACCCGGGTTGTGTTTCGGCAAGGGGATTTTTCACCCTCGCTCCCCCTCGACCCACGCCGCGTAAAAGGGTTGTGCGAGAGGTAACGTTGAAATGCGCGTGACTCGTTGATTGGCGCGTTTTATTAAGAGTGCGTTCTCGCCCAAATGGCCAAATCCGCCCCGCAGGAAATATCTTATGGCTGAATTTTTTCTTGATTTTCCATAATTAGTATTCTAATTTACCATTGATGCAGTCGATATTCCAACTCGGCGTTGTGGAAGTTTCCCCTATTTTTGTTTGTCCGCGATTATCGTGTCATTTTATTTTGCAGAATGGTTGTGAAGGCAAAACTTCTGAGCTGGCTTCTGGTTTGCACCCCGTGTTTGTATATTCAAATTTCCTCCGGCTATAGGAAGGAGACCAATGCTGAAGTTTTTTATCGTTTGACTCGTGTCTTTCTGATCCGAGTCAAATAATTTACTTCACCACTTTTTATTTTAATTGATCTCCCAAATAATGCATTTAATTGTCTGTCTCATGTACTTGCTCGGGGAGAGCAGATATGGCTCCCGAGAGAGTATCATAAGTAAGCGGTATAATTCAAACTTGGGGCTTCTCTTGATGGTCTCTGCTCTTCCCTTGGTTTAATATATGTACCGTTATTGCATATCTGCATTTTAATAAGTAGGCCTTTTACGTATATATGCTATTCATGTGAGACATATCTTGAATTCAAGTTCATGCATCTACACAATACCCTACTAGCCACCGCGAGGGTGTGTGGCCGGGCAGGTCATTTCTTAAGTTTATTCGAATGTTAAGAAGGGTATATTGAAAAGAATTTCGGTGGTTCCCTGCTTTACCGCCGGGCGTTAACTCAATAAATGTCTTAGGTGATAATCTTTTTATGTTCATGAACTTACACAACAAAGTTTAAAAGGGCAAGTTGGATTGTACTTGTATTTTTGTGTTGCTTACCTTGCTCCTACTTTTTTCCGCTTATTTGAGTCGTGAGATAGGCACCAATCGTTGCTTAATACTTCTTTGCTAGATTCTTTATATGTGAATAGAGGATTTATCATTATTGCTTCTCAATTTATTGTTAACAAATGGCAGTTGAACGCACTTTAGCTAAATTAACAGTGTATAATTGTGATTACGTCTATTGTGTTAAGGAAGCTGGCCTTGTTTTTTTATTTTGTGTAGGTAATCGTGCTCTTTGTCGTTTTTATAAATATCTACACGCATTATAATCATTCGGTTAAAGCGAACATTAGCTGAAAATTTAATTTTTAAAACCGCAAATTAGGCTGCTACGGATTCAAACCGAGACAATGGCCGATGTCAATGAATGCTTCGGGGGGAGGGAGTTGAGAGAGTGAGCATTGTGAAACCAAAAAAAGTTCAAGGAAGGCTCAAGGAAGCAAGGTGTATGTACCTCACTCAGCACAATATTATCACAAATTAATCTCACTCCGATTGGGAACAATGTTCAAATCCCGGTGAGGAGTGCAGCAGTCGGGCACGACAATGAAGTGGGGGAGGTTGGATCAGCGGGGGAGGGTAGTACCGTGCCCGGATTCTTCTTAACGTTGGCGCCACTCGTTTTTCCTTCTCTTAATTTTTTTCTCTCTCTCTGTCCCCCATTTTGTCATCGCTCCGCGGGCTCAAAATGGCTGTATAAATAAACCCTCGGGAAGGTTATAAAAGTGGGAGGACGGTGTGAGAGAGAGTGAGAGGGCAATTGTGCCCTTTTTCGAGAAGCTGAATCTGCGGGCGCGCTCCCTGTCTCCTACCCCCCTCTACCCCGGCCCCCGTCGGCCCACCCTCTCGTTGCCCCCTACTGCACTCGAGGTTTCTGCATACTGCCACTGCAAGGAATATTTGTCCGCCGAGCGACAATGAGGTATCGCAATTAAGCCCGCGACGAAAGCTTGTGGGCGTGTGGGAGGCTTCGGACGTCAGGAGAGGCTTCGCTCTGGGGAGAGAGGGGAGGGAGGTTGGAGTGCGTGGTCGGGGTGGGAGAATGGGGAGTTAGGGCTGGATATTTTTTCCGCAAACACCTCCGCCCTTGCTGTTAGAAGGATCGCGCGGTGGATTTCTCTCCGCGCCAACTTTTGGCGTCGTTCTCTCTTCCCGCAATTGGAGGAGTGAAAGAGAGCGGGTGGGAAGATTGCTTTAATTGTGTTCCCCCTTTGTCCGCTCGGACAGCCTCCCTTTGTCCGTCAGGATCGCGCTCACCAGCCAACCGGCTTGCTCCTCCCCGCGTCTTCGGTGACGTTTTTCTCTCGCTCGGCTCCATCGCAGTTTCCGCGAGCGGGACAATGGCGACAATCTTTCGGGCGAATAGCGTGCGTCGAGCCATTATGTCCTTTGTATCGCTCACGAGTTTGGTCCTGCCTTTCTCCAGAGTCCTCCCGTCCTCCTCCCCTCCCCAACAGATCCTCAAATTCTTGCCCAGGAAATTCAGGTGTGCTATGGCCGTCCAACCGCGCGTCTGGGCTCTCCCGAGGAACTCGCATTGTCTTTGGGGATAGTTATCGTCTTCCTTCTACCCCACTTGTGTTCCCGGGTGAGGGCTCGCGGCGCAGTTAAAGCGTTAATTAAACTGCAGAATAATTGTGCGTTGAATGAATGTCTACGGATGCAGCGCCGGGTTGCATTTTGTCTCCAGGTACATTGCTTCGAAAAATAAGTGGAGGCATTTAAGTCGCCGAGCGAGTACTTGATGCAGTTTTGTCTCCATTCTGGGGGTTAAACCATTGAATGCATTTTTTCGGATTCTCATCCTTGATTAACTTGGCTAACTCGCATTTGTTCGGCTATGGCGATGCATTAACGTACATTATGCCTCCGACAAGCCAGTTTTTGTTGAATGTCTTTTATTTTGAGACTGGATGGATGGGTGTGTAAATTGCATGAACGTTTCTCAAGACATTTTTATGTTTTCGACAGTGACGATTGTTTTCACAACGATCTCCAGTCTGTGTGACAGAATGCTTCTTAGTCTCCGTGATTTCTTTACATTGTTTTTAATGTTTCTATCGTTTTATTATTGTCTCTTTCATTTCAATGTAGTGCTTTTGTCTTAGAATGCAGAGATAATATTTGTTTCCATTAATCTCAATTATTGACAAGTAAATGGACTGGAGAACAATAGTAAGAGAGGCTGTTTGCTTCGATTAATAGAATTATTCACTTCGTATTTTTACATCATGTCCTTTGTAAATTTTTATATGTACTCGTTATGTCATTGTATTGATTGTTGTCATTACAATTTCTATGTTAAACTTCTTATTCAAGGTAACAGGATTAATTCTCTCGGGAAAGATAATATCAAATATTTTCGTCCGTAAAATCTTATACAATAGATTGAAAATAAGGTTTGGAGTAACGTATGTTTTGTTACACACGTTATCATTTCCAAAATTAATGCAAACCTCTTCATGATATTGACAACACTTATCAGCAGCAAAAGGTCGTCAAAGTCATGTTTTCAGATTAGTAAATAAATACTCTTTACAGTGGTGCCGTTCTGGAATTGTCATTGTTTTACTCGTAGTATGCTCTCCAAACACGCACGATTTTAATAATAAATGTTCAAATAAAATAATGCAAATTATAAAAACTATTTGAAGTACTAGCCTATATATCGGATGAATCCGAGTGCTGGAAAGCTATAATGTCTTTTCACTTCATTCATTTCATAAGTTACCTTACTTACTTGACTTTCATGGAGCTCGGCTCCATGCCGTTCATATGAAAGGGTATTAAGAAAATATCATTATCCACTAGTGCATTTCTTTTGAGGGATTATATTTCTTCTGCTATGGTAAGAGATTTATTTACACGATACTACTTTTGCCAATTGCAGTTGAAAATCCACTTCTATCGGTTATTTTCTCATTTTAATTATTTGTTGTGCATGTTTGTCCACAAATATGTGCAATCCTTGTCCTTTGCCCTAGATATATCATTGTTTCTTTAGTTTTAAATCAATGCCTATGCATTGGGTCCTCGCGGAGTTGTCGCTGCGCCCTCTGATTTAAAATAAAGATCCCAGGGTATGTCAGCTTGCCTAATTGAAAGAAACACCTATCTTGCATCATTGGGATGGTAAATATCGTCGTCCATACCTTCTCGTTACCTGAAAGAGGTGATGCCCCGCCTTTTTGGACCTTCAAATGAGGGCTGCGTGTCGAGCATTCCTCTTTCAGCGCCTGCTCCTTTCATTCCCGCAATTCTCTTTCTCGATCACGCACGACGCGTCCGTTTTGAAGCCGTGAAGTGGGCGAGGTCATTATTTCATTTTCCTTGGGACATCCACGTTTCCATTGAGCGCGGAGCGTCGTTCTGGGGTGGGTGTTTGTGTGTAGGGCCAAAGATGACGTTGTCCAGGTGAGGGGATGAGCTTCGAAGGGCAAACGGGGGGGGTTGCTGTTTTGGGAGGGATGACGATTCGACTCGGTGGCTCATAATTTCGGTGGATGGCGCGAGAGCGCGCTATGACTTCAGTTTTCTTTCATTTCGTCGTGTGACTGGTGAGCGTAAGGGGAGGAGGGTGTGTTTGGCCCCGGTGGGCTGCCTTTCGTCTCCACCCTATTCATCGTGGATGACTCGCGGCCCGGGTCGTCTTGCGAATGAGCTACTCCGGCTCTCATTATTTTTCTTTTTTCTAGTATTTCGAGCCCCATGTTTGGGTCACACGTCGTTTTTTTTCGCAACATTCACCAGTCTACTCTTTCCTGTCCCCGTATTGTTTATTCCGTGAACTTGTTCGTGCGTTGCGTGTGTCAGTGGGTAGTCAGTCACGTGTGGGTGTTTCCTCGGAATCGAGTTGTGGCGGGTTGCACCTGCTGGGGAAAAACCCTTTCCTAATGATAGCTAGGGCGTCGAAAGTATTCATTTATAGCCGCACGCGACTTCCATCTTTGTGTTTCTTCTATCCTTATATGCTTGGAACATCGAGTGGAGCTTTTTTAATAAATATTGCTTATTTCAAGTACTTTGAAGATAATACGTGCTATATTTTTATTAGTATCAAGTTTAGTATTAAGTGTTGTTCTTTTGGGGCTCTTCCGTTCATCTTGTTGGTATGACGAACTAAAGAGGGTAAGACGTGGGATAAGAAACGCTCGGTATTACCAAGTTTCGTAAATGTTTCAAGAAAGCCTACCCTTTCCAGTATGATTGCTCTATTCTAAATTAACGCTATTTTATCTTTAAACTATGTAATTTTTCATCTCCCTTCTAACTTGACAAGGTGACTTCCCGGAAAAATTAGTATACGAGGGAAAAGTTAGGCATCCCATTTTTTTCAATTGAGAAATTATTTATAATTGAGGTCGTCGCGAACAAAATGTTTGATTTTGGACTACGACGATTTTGGACTAAATACTTTTTGTTTAATTGAAACCCTCTTAAACCTTCTTTTCCACTTTTAAATAGTTCTGTACCGAAACATTGTTTTTCTCATTCCCAAGCTCGAATTTTTCTCCTGTCGTAAGATAATTCCCAAAAAGCAAAGTGTTCCGCTTACTTTAATTTATTATCTCTTGATAGTATGCTCAAATTTGCTCTCTCACTCGGTAAATGAGATTTATATCGATTTTTATTACGGTTTTCCACCAATTCAGGTCTTCTAAGTTTTTATTGGGTGTTTGGTAAGAGACATTTGTGGCAGTAGTAATTTCGACGAGTGACTTGTAACACAAAATCTTTGCGTTACCTAAGCCTAGAACTTCAGCAATTTCCTATAAATGGAGGTGATTTCCGCTATACAACTAGATATCTACTCTTGCGATAACTCTAACTTGTGTAGTATTTCATTTGGGTATAAAATTTCGAAGAAACTTCAATTGGATTTTTTTTGCCACACGTTTTTTCGCACTTCCTAAACCTGTTGGAAAATATTCACTATTTTTATTTCGAAAAAGAATATCGGACTAAGTCTTTCTCGCATACCCGTGCACTATTTCGCACTCAATGGCTTCGGAATCACCTCAGCAGTTAGAAGATTTTCCCGCGTGCGTAAAACATCTCTTAGGTCTCACTCCAAGCGTGAATATCGTTGGCATGTCTGAAATGTATCGCGGATTGCTCGCGCGAGAATATCATGGGAAACTATCGACGCTCAAGACCGGAGAATATTTCTCCCTGGGAACACGTGTGGATACTCGGGCATATTTCGTCCTCGTAATTAGGATACGGAACCTCGACTTCAGCTTTTCGAATTAGGTTAAGCGCCACCGGCATCGTCACATTGCGCGCGGTAGAGTGCCGTCACTCATGGTAATGCGTCGAGAGATCGCTCGGCGTGCATTTCCCGAACACTTTATTCTCTTCCTTCTCGTCTTTTTTTCCGCTGCGACGATCTTGCTCGATATGTCCGACGCAAAAACTCGTCCATGGTAGGGGAGCGCATTCTGTCCCCACTCAGCGCGACATTTCATCGTCATCGCTTTCGTCTTCAAGGCCCTCATATACTTTTTTCGTTTTTACTTCACCCCAAGAGTCGCATTTTTCCGTGAAAAGCACGTATTCCGTGGAGTCGGTTGCATGCATTCCTTCCTTCGGCGGGCGTCCCAGGCGTCCCCCGTCGCCGTCCCCTCCCACCACTCCGGGTCTCGTCCCAGCGAAGAAATTTCGCGATTTTTCATTTTCTTCCGTTTTGTCAAGTTCACAGTACGTGGCTTTTGGACCTTTCCCCCGCGTTTCATGGCCTCTGGAGCGGTCCGCCCATCATTCACCCCGCTGCTGCAAGTCGCTCCATCCAACCCCACGGGAAACGTTATGCACTTGTTCGTCCTTTTTTTATCTATATATTTTTCTGCATTTCTGCTGAGCTCCAGTCTCTCCCCCTCTTTTTACCTTCGCTACAACTCAGTTGGCCCCTTGGATTGCCATTATTGTGACGTCACTGGGATCGGCAAATGCCCGGAAAACGGAGTGCACGGCATTTTGCTTTTGTGCGCGGCATCCCTGGCGAATAACTTCCCCAGTTAACTCCCCTGCCAACCTATTCCCGCTCTCTCTTGCTCACTTTATCTCTTTCCTTCTTAGTTTCCCGCGAGACTGCCTATTTTCACCGCACCCCACTCCCTCATGCGGACTTAACTGTTAGTGCTACCATCTTCTTTTCGTTATCATATATATCTACCGTTCTGCAACAATTAATATGCCACAGCCGTTTGACGGATTTGCTTTTAGAATTCAGCCCCGTTTTTGGCATTGGGATGTCCGCAGAATGAGGTTTGGGGGCAAATGCGTAGTAAATGGTATATTTTCAACCTGTATAAATCATTTAATAAATTCTGGTAGCTGCAAATTCTGTCGCGTTAAAGTACAAAAAATTTTAATGAGTTGATGTGTCTTTTTCATGGATATAGGCGTTTATTCTCCTGTTGCGCGTTGCACTCTTCCCTTTCCTCGGATCACTAGTACCTGATGCATCTCAATGAACCTGGTACTTTCTGTAGTATACACGTTCAATGTTCTTATTGTGAGACTAGTGGTGTACTTACGTTTTTTCTTTCCCTTTCTTTAAAAATACACTGAATGTTGTGGTGATGACGGGAAATAATTACATATTTTCCATCGGAATCTTCAGTTATAGTCTATAGTGTTCATTTTCACGTCTGATGAATTTTCTTTCAAGCAACGAATGTCCTCCTACAACAACGCTAACAGCGAAAATTAAATTCAAACCTATTTAAATAAGGATCTTATTTACATTCAAATATATCTTTGAGATAGTGATACACAATGTTATAACTTAGGATTTTCGCTCGTGTCTCTGTATTTATATAGGCAATCAGTAGCTAACTTCGGTATGATGGGTATTGTGTTCTTCATGGAACATTCGTTTCCTTATTCTGCTTCCAATTTTTGTGTTGAAAGTCGCAATTTTATTCTTCTTTGGTGTGTTACCGAATATCGCACTTGTCAAAACGAATTTTTCGAGGTTCTTAATTACCTCACTGAGGTAATTACGAACCTCGAGTGATATGATAAATACATACTGAACCGTAATAAATAGCTTCATATGAAAACTTAGTGCAGAGATGGCTGCATAAGTAGCGCACACTACCCGTTACAGATGCCGGTTCGAGTAAAGTCGAGAAAGCTCACGTGACCCCTAAATTGCTATTTGAAGCACTCCGAAAAGAAATTATAATTGAATCAATCCTCAATTTTCAGAGCCTGCAGATGCCGAACTGAAGATCAATGATTTTTGCTTGTTTTCGGAAATTGTTAGCTATACGCCCAAGAATACACTATGTAGCTGTACTATATTCTTTTAAGTAACCATATTATATAAGTACAGTTCCATGAGCACATTTAGGTGGAGTAAAAGGGAAAATTTACCATATCCTTTAAAATATTTAAAATTAAAAAAAACATTATTTCCCTTGCTGAGGGCGTCGGAATCAAATATAATAGCCGTTTACTAGACAACATTTTTCCTTACCTATTGTTTTCATTGTGTCATGAGTATCATTTGTCTGCATACTCAGGTATGAAGGTATAGGATCTGGAGTGTACATGTGTTATTACTGTATACAATGCTAATAAGTTAAGCAAGGTAACTCAGACCCCTGTCTTTCTCCATTTTCCCATTTTTAACATTTACCGCTTTCCTTAGTCTGCTACCACAATGTACTAATGATCTCTCAATGGTTGAATTGTGAAACAGCAAGTATTGATCCCATTACATTTTTAATTCACACGTTACCAACCTCGTGAATCATCACCCTCCGTCTACCTATGTAGTGAACATATCGTTTTCGTTTTTTCAGCCTTTCGTCAAGGAGACGTTGTCATCCGTCTATGATATAAATTCCCGTATTCTCGCCTTCCGTTTCTTGTGTTTTTTTTGTCACCGAGCGTCCCCTGTTTCCGCCTTTTTCAACGCCCGTCCACCGTTCTCGGCGAGACCCTCCCAGCTCACGTCCGCCATCCCTCCCGTGTCCCCAGGGCATCCTCCCAGCAGTGGAGGAATGTAATCAATCTTAGGTGCCTGGCGCGAAAAAAGGGAAATTCACGGAGCTGGAAAGGAGAGAGAGTGAGGCACACCGTCGTGGTGTGTGCGGTCGGACGACAAGAGAGGAGGGATTGGGAGGGTGGTGGCTGAGGATGGTGGCGCCGAGTGAAGAGCACGAGGAGCTTTGAGTTAGCAAAACAAAAGAAGGATCGTCGGCGTTTCGTCCCGCGCCTCTGCGTGCCCTCCCGAAGTGTGACGGCCACCGCTTCTTTCGGTGACGTCGCAGACGCCGCTCTCGTCGTCTCTCCAGTCCGTCATTCCTATCTCGTAATTCGTACCCGAATGGGGGGTATCGGAAAAATACAGCCGCCAAGAATCCAATTTTCATGAAAAACGTAGTTATACTAGCTATACTATACTAGGTATGACTAAGCTATTTCAAGGCGATAGATTTGTAATTATACATTACCCTAACAACAATTTCATTCTTTGGCTCGGCGTACTTCAACTAAGTTTCATCTTAAGTGACTCCCCACCTTGGTGTTGTCTTTGTCCGTTTTTGATGTCACCCATTTTGTATTAAAAACTCCCTAACTACTCTAGAACTCCCGTTTGAAAAAAACTCAAATACGATTGTTAAACCCGAAATAATAGCTTTTTTATAATTTTTCCCCTAATGAACTTGCGAATTATCCTAATTTTAAGCCGCTTGGAAATTTAATGATGGGACTTAACTGTCCAGCATTGGAAAATTTTAATTTACCCTTTTTATTATACAGATTTTATCGTCATTTATCAGAGTGCATCCGATACCTTAATATTTTTCCTCCGACTTTTCCCCCCATAAATCGTGTCACCTCCACCTAATGAGTTTGTTAAACAAAATAAGCAGATTTTTTGTCATATCTTAAAAGTATTCCGATAATAATTTCAGCTGATAATGACTTTCATACCCTTTCTACCTAGATTCCTCGTGGTGTACGAGGTTCATGGTGGAGGTGTTATCCAGAAAAATGCTAATTTTTCCTTATATAGATGTATTTCTTCCTTGTTCTCCTGAAGTAAAAGGGCGAATGAAGATTTTTAATGACGCCGGCGTACATACCTACTAACTACTGAGCGCGGCGTATGTAAATCATTACATTATGTTCAAACTCCCCCTTCGCAGTTTTCTGCTTCCACTTTTCAACCACGCTTGTATTCTCTCCCCCGCCTTACGTTTCTCCATCCTGCTTCTTTTTCCCCTCCCTTCTCTAAGGCTCAACCCTCACATTCCTCAATCCATCAGTCCCTCTCCTTTTGCACCCCAGCCATCGTCATTGTTGAACTGTTCTGTCAATATTATGGTTCTTTTCTGGTCTGTCTCTTATTTCTGCTCCTGCCTACGCCTTCCCTCTCTTTGCCGTAGAGTCAAAATTGGCAGTCTAACGCAATTCATCCAAAATGTGCAGTAAGACGGATGAGGTGTTTTGGAGCAGAGAGAGGTAGGTGTATGAGAGAGAAAGTTACAGCTGTAGGGTGTGGGTGGTTAGCGGAGAGGAAGGGTGCACACGGACACTGCGGCTTGCAAGCGTTTACCGGCGGTGTTGGAGGTTTCATTTTCTCGTTTTTGAACCATAAGAGGATGGTATCTTTGAAAATCGTGGATGATGCTGGATAGCGAAAACATGGCCCTAACTACTGAGATGTCGTTGTGCATGCAAGAGTATTAATACCACCTGTGGCGAATTCTTTCTAAAACTATAGTCACTTTTTAACGGTTGCTCACGCTCCGATATCTAACCGGCTCACATTAATACTTTTTTCTGATCACGTTAAATCCTTATTCAGATATTGATTTTGATTCAGATATTGATTAAATATCGCTTTTGGAATAGCATGTACTTACTGGTTAATATCAACACCACCCTTATTTCCATCCACCTCCGATTTTATTCTATACCCAAGTACGAAATGAAGATTTTCTGCGCGAAAAAATCTTTCCTCGTAGCCAGCGAAAGTAAGAAGACCTACGATTCTTGCAGTCTTCAGACCTTCTTACAGTTACCGGTTGACGTAGAGTTTTGGGACAGGGAAGTCATTTTTAAGATGAATTAGCTATTTTTCGTAATATCTCTTCCCTATTTATGAGGCAGAACGTTGCTCACAACTAATCAAAATTCTGGGGAATATGATATGTTTTATAAAATACCGGGATAATGAAGAAGCTTAGAATTGAAGGTCGTGGGATGTATTACAATAGACACACTTTGGTGAATGAGTAACGAAATGTGAAAGGTTGCGGTAATTTATTACAGCGAATTGTTATTTTTTCGTTATTATTTTTTTTTTAATACGGGGACTTAAAAGAACCGTTGACTATTTTTATGGAGACGAAAATGCTCGGGGCGGGTAAGTGACAGCTGCAATGCGACGCACAAAGAAATCCGCTGTGAATCCTAACCGTGGTTATTGTCGGAGCGACAACGGGTGGTAAACAGAGCGCTCAGCTACTGAACTTTAGTGCCGAGTGAATCATGAAACGCCCGAAACCCGACACTGTTTAGCACGAGGTTCGTTTTTTTTCATTGTTTCTCATGTATTTGCCCGCTCTCATTTTTACTCCTCCCTTCAGCGTCGTCGTAACTAATTGTCGAGACATCGGTGAGAGGGGTAGGAGCACACATGTCGTAATGCTTGCTTTGAGTTTTGACTCCCCTTCCCCTTCCTCCTCTCCACACCTCGCGTTTTATTTTCACTGATGCCTTTCGAGAGTGGGACGCGTTTCGCCGGGAAATCGTTTTCTACGAGTGCGAGCGTTCGGTCTTCAATTGTTCTCGCTCCGAACGCCGCGAGGGAGTGTCCCCAGCGGGCAGCAAGTGTAGCGGTGCGGACTGCGGAGGTGTTTTCTTTCCTTTTTTTTCGTGGAGGCACCGCCCTCTCGCAGCACTTAAAAACGCTGATGCTGCCGTAGCTCGGCCGATGTTCGAATGTCTTCCTCATCCAGCCCCTCCCTCCCTCAACCCACCTCTCTCTATCTACTCCCCCCGTCCCCCGGTTCACGTCAGTCAGTCGCGTTAACTGAACGTAGACGGTTTTTTCTGCCCGGGTGCATAATTGAAAATGAGGGCTGGTGTCACTCGAGCTTGGCTGTTTCCGCCAGATCGCGGTTTACATTTTTGAGCCTTGTCACGGACCCACTGTTTGCCATAATTTCATCCCAGTTCCAGCTACTACTTTTCTAAATAACCAGGCAATCTATCCTTCTGTCATTTACGTGATAGAGGAAGAAGTTGCAATAAAATTTACCGTATTGATATCAATCTTAGTCCATCCTGATATAAGTACATCGTTAGGTATCATTTGTAGAAAGGACAGAATTTGTAGAAAGGACAGAATTTGTAGAAAGCATAAAAAATGTTACAGAAATATATTATATTTCCATCATTTAAAACTTGGTCTTGGTGGGTTCTTTAGAAACAAAAATATAGATGAGGCGTTTTCTTTTCTCCACCACGTATTACGCATCGTACTGCCCGAAAAGGTTGGAATAATTTGTTCAGGTCAATGTGTTTAAGATATCGGTGAAATCGTCTTAAACAAGTGCCTTCATGGTTCTCAAAAATTTATTAGTGGGCTAAGGTGTGGCATATGCTTCTCAATTTATGTTAGTATAATTGTGTGCATTTCCTGAAGCTTGTGAAATTTCGTTAATATTCCCCACTGGGTCTTTTCTAGCAACTTATCACGGGAATAGAGTTACATTTCAGTACAGCCTCGAGTAATCGATATTATGATTCAGTTCTAAGACGTAATGTAAATCGAGTATCGTACATTATATCGTCTGGAGACTCGTTCTTCTACGTTTCGCATGTTATGACTTGGCAGCTAACGGGAATTTATAGTTCATTGGATAGAATATTCCATCTTCGCTCCAGACATTGCACGAGGCTTCACGAGTTTATATACTCGAGGAGGCTATTTTTTCGACTTGGGGACTGGGCTCTCTCTCTCCTTCTCTTATTCAGAGGAATTGTCTTGGCATTTATGGAGAGCACTGCGGAGCTTGAATCCCACGGGATGTGCCGTGGTTAAATAAATGTGACTTTTTATACTCGGAGAGGTCGATACGCCGCAGTGGGTGGGGTAGAGACTATGCAAGAGGAAATTCCCAAACTCTCTTTCGCTCTTCTTTCCTCTCTCTCTCTCACTCTCCATATCGCCCTGTTCCTATGCATATCTCATGGTCCAGGAAGTACAGAGTTCGGATAGAGCCAGGATTTTAAAGCACCGCCCAGGAAGCAAAAAAAATGGATTTTCTGGGGAGAAAAGAAAGGACTTTATTTTTGGGACGCCTGAAGTTTGTTGCCGCTTCTCCAAGCTCGTCCAGTCCCTCAAGTGTGGGTGGAGTCCTTCCAGTTGGGACCGTTTTCCCCGGGATTTCCTGCGGGAAAATTAAAAGAGAGAAGAGAGGGGAAAAAAGAACACGCTGAGCCGCGGAGTCGTGACGCGTTTCGTTCGCTTTTTATTTTGTTTTCATCATTTTTTTCGTCAGCCGAGAGATGTGTCGTGTGGAGTGGTAGGTTATTGTGGGGTGCGCTCGACGATTTTCGAGTGTCATGCGGTGAAGGAAGGGATGACGGCGCCTCTAGTGGCGGATGTTGGAAAGAGGCTTGCGAGAGGGTCTCCACCATCAGTGTTTTTATTATACCCCTTTATTTCTTTTTTTAGCGCTACACCTCTCTCCACGGTTCTATATCCTTCTTTCTCGTCACTAATCTCCACCTCTATTGTAGATATCTCTCCTTCCGCTGCAATGTGTCGATATCCCATACAATCTTTCAGTAGATAGTCCTCCACCATGTAAATTTTCATGATTCCGGATAAATACGTCATTTAAATATACTAATAGAAAATGGCTATACCCCAAGTATAAGTTAGATAGGCGGCTATATTATTTTTACTCATCCTAAGTTTCCTCTCCTAAACAAGTTGGCCATCCATACTACTTATTTTATTATTTCACCTAATAAGAGACGAATTAACGATTCAGTAAAGCATCTGTAAAGTCACTGATAAGATAAAAGATCTTGGTGAAACATTTTGGACTAAGCTGTTATTTCATGTTCCTTAAAAGCGTACCCTCCGAGAAAAGGGCTGCCAGAAAATCCCTAACTTTGATTTAAAACTGTTTTTCTTTCGTCCATGAAACGGTGAGTTTTTGAGCCCTTTCTTTTAACGGAGATTATACTATTTTGACTTCCGAGAAGATTTTCATCTCTTTGCTAAGCGAAAACAGAAGGGGTGTTTCAACTCCAGCATCTGAATTATTTCAGCACCATCCAGGAAAAACGAGAAAGGGCAGGGGGATCCGGAATAAAGAAAGGAATGCGGACGAGAGATATGGTTTGAAAAAAATGAGTGAAAAGTAAAAAATAGAATGGGAAGGAGATCACAATGGCTCGGGGGCCTGTTCCCTTCTCTCAACCCTACCAAACGGCGTCGATGTACCCTTCGGCACCCTCAGCCCTGTCTAAGCCACCCGGGGCCATCTTTTAATGCTCTCTGCCCGTCTTTTCTTTGCTCGATCCCTTCCGCTCCACCCCCCTCCCCACCGAACCAGTATTTTTGTTCATCTTTCTGTGCCCTTCGCTTCACTCCACCTTCGTGTCTGCAACCTCCGATAATCTCTTCAGCGGCTTACGTGGGTATCCTTCATCATTATGCAATATCCAGCTGCGGAGGAGAAAATCAGGTTGCCGCCGTTCCAGGATACGCAAAATCATTGACCCTTCCGACCCGTGATGTTGCTTTTAGTTTGTGATCCATACGCCAAAGATTTTGTTTTTTTTTCATATACAATAAAAAAAATTGATTTCATTCTATAAATCAACCGTGTTATGTATTTGCAATTCCTTGAATGCGTTATTTCCCCCTTTTTAGTGTGAACCAAGTAAGAAAATTTAGTTTTCTTCTCCAGTTTCAGTACTACCTAGATTTCTATTTGCCATATCTTTGTTTCCGCTTCGTAATCTCTATATTGTTTCGTATTTACATTCATCAATTAGAAATGGTTCTACTCCTGGGATGGAAGTCGCCTCAGGCGTGGAAG
Source organism: Platycnemis pennipes (assembly GCA_933228895.1). Classification (NCBI taxonomy): domain Eukaryota; kingdom Metazoa; phylum Arthropoda; class Insecta; order Odonata; family Platycnemididae; genus Platycnemis; species Platycnemis pennipes. Next base: position 62,129,438 of record OW121854.1, read on the forward strand.
TAACACATTAACTTCAATGGAATGCCAGCGAACACGAAATTAGAGCTTCCGAGGATTATGCGCTCAAAAATCTGGCCCGCTGTTTGCGTATATGCTATGATAACAATTTATCGCTAAAAACTCTCTTCAAAAATATATTCTGTTTATTTACTTAAGAAGTGAATATATTACTTAGCAATTATTTTCAAATGTTTACTTTGCTCCGTCCTCGATATGATAAAAATATTCTCAGCACCCTCGAATTCATATTGTGTGATTTTTTCTGTTTTCTTTCTTCTGTTATTTTCATACCAAAGTTAATGTCCCTCCCGAGTTAAGAAGTCGCTGTGTTAATGTTTGATCGGAGGACCAAACCATGAGAGCCCTCTGGATAGAAAAGATATAAATTTATATTATTTTTAAATGGCACCCAGAAAAACCAAAGTTAACCAACCTTGGGTTAGATTTGGTTAGCCCTTGTGAGTGCCATGTTAAAATAAAATGATACCTTCTTATCCATTATATCTCTCCTTAAAAGTTTAAGTCATATATATGTCACTGATCGCCAGATTTATAGTTAAGCTCTTAATTTGTGTCAAATGATCGGAAAAAAGTGGAGCCGTTATCCATGGTTACATACTTAGCATTTTCATTTTTATAGTTTAAGTAGTCCGGATTGCATTTCCCTGTAACATGATGTGCCTCAGGGAGTGAATGCAGTAGATGATACTGTTTACTATTTTCTTTCAAAGCTCCGTCATGTCGTGGCCTCCACCTCCAGTCATAGTGGTGGTTGATAAATAGTCACAGGTTTCTTTCAGGACGTCATTTTTCTAATATAAGAAGTCATTTCAGGCGTTACTTTGTGGAAGATACTGACATTCATAATAAAATACAATAGTTATACTTCACACTTCATTTTTAATAATAGCCGGAACCAGAGTCGGTTATTATTAAAAATTAAGTGTGAACTATTACTATTGTATTTTATTATGAACGTCATTTTTCGGCGTTTTTTCCCCTTTCTTTTCGCAGGGGTCCTCCTCATGGCCTCTGGCGTTTTTACCATTAATTCCCTCACTTTTATCGGGTTTTTCTATTGCCATCCATCCAGCCAATCAAGTCTCCGGTAGCCATTTGGGAGCTGAAAATCCCCGCGTCTCATCGTTTCCCTCTCGCCTTGCTCGGCTTTCTCGTCCTCCCTCCATCCATCCGCCCGTCAGCGCTTTTGTGCCTCCTCCCTTGTCGACTTTCTCTTCTCTCCACTCTCTTCGAACGTCTTTTCGTGGCTTTGTTTGAAACCAGCTCGCTGAGTTCTGTACGCTAATCAGCGAGAGAGCGAGCAGCGACGTTTTCTTGAGTCGGTGTGAGTGTGGCACTACGTCAGATGCGAGAATTAATGCGGAAGATGCAAAAGTCTTATCGTGAATCTCTGTGAAACATTTAAGTGTTTCTCAAGGCGCCTTCGCGAAACGAATGCGATGTTGCAGTGGGAGAGGGTTTCGCGATATGCGAGAGGAGATGGCACCCGTCTCTCGAGAAAAACATTAGTCTCGTTCTCATGTCCATTTTCGTGCCTTCGGAGTAAAAAGCAATGAGTGCGCCTTCCAACTGTAGCGATAAATACATTCTTCTTGGAATGAAAAATGTTCCTGCAGTCCATTGTTCAAATTAATGCATAATTCTAAGGCTTAATTTTTGAAAAATATGGTATCATGAAGTTGGAATATGCCTTATTTGAAACTGGAAAACTTTGCCCAGGTAGTGTGTATTATTTCAGTTATATGCAGGGCTTTTAGGTTAAGTGATGCCACAATTTAATTTTTTGGAACATGTAGCTTCAAATGGAGATGCTTGGAAATTTTCGAAAAACAAAATTGCCAGTTTAACTTTGGGAAATAGCTAGTTCTGCAGCGCACAGCCAGTTTAATTTACCAATGTAAACATGCATTAATTTGACATCTCAATCGCTCCCTACGTGCTGATTTTAATTAATTTTTTCATAAGATGTTTTTTCCAATTGTATTATTTATTAATCATTTCTATTGTCGATTTGGAAAAAACAATATTAGGACCTCATTATTTATGACTCTCCATGATCTCAAACGTATTGGTGTAACGACACTTCTAGTCATTACTGCTTTCGGTTAATTACGAATTTAAATGCATATTTTCGTTATAACATTCGCTTGTTGCCATGTTTTACTTGCGGCAATGAGTTTAAGATACTTCCTCAGCAGGGCGAAACGTTAGATTTCATCTTTATCAAGGCTCCCTTATTCCCTCAGCTCCAATCTCTCACCGATTTAGTGTCGTTGTCAACTTATATTCCCTGTACACCCTCGCTTGGAGAGGGATGTCAAGCATAGAGTTTGCTCATGCGGGAACTATTGGGAACTTAATGGAAGTGCTTCTGGCGTCGAAACGGAAGAAAACAGGTGGGGGTGGGGGCGAACGTTGGGGAAGTGGAGGAGCAAGATGGTTTGAAGAACTGAGGAACGGTGGCACCGCATACTTGATCCACGTGCCTTGCTGGCACAATGAAGAAGGAAAGCTGGAGAGGGGAGGGTCAGGATCTCATCCTATTAGTTCAGTTCTCACATCGCAAGCGATAACTCGCGATAGCCTTGCAAAAATATAACCATACCTCGATGGAATTGCATCTTAGTCTTGTTTCCTTGGTGCATTTTCTGAAATTTTTTTGCATTATGTTTAGTGGTTCCAACCCAGAGCTAGCCTGTTGAAAGGTTCTGTCTCGGGTATCACCTTAATGCCACTAGGAAATCTCGCCATTAAGCATGCTGCAAGTGTGTACCTTTATTCGGCGCCTGTGGCAGGAAGTGGCACGATTGAATCGCCTATTTTCGATCGATATAAGATATGACAGAGCATTATTTTCACATAGCACCCCACATTTTTCAAATCTTTGTCTTCCTCAATATCAATCCTTGTGTGTTCCTTCCTTTTCAATATTTACGTTGCTCGTTAAACGAATTTTCTAGATCTCTTGCTTTGCTTGCTGCTATTCATTCGGGTCAATTATTTGAAGTATTCGTAATATTTATAGATTTGGAATTGTACAATTCTCTATCCATTCGAATCAATGAGAGTCTTAATCAATTCGGCCTACTCTCGTTACAAAACTCCCTAGAACATGCGTGCTGTTTTACCGTCCGATTTAAAAAAATGAAAACTCGAATGTTGGCATTAAAACGATAAGTATAGTATTATTTTTCTCCTAGCCCTTAAACTATATCTTTTAGGCCCATATGAGGCATTTTCTCCCTCTGGTTTTTCCAGTTTTCGATTTCTACCTAGCTGGTCCAGTCTTATACTTTTCATCCGATGGAATGTTGAACTTATGTTATGTGTATAGTCTTTTGTATTTATGAAATCTTTTCTTGTGCTTTTAGGCCAAAAATTGCCTCTTGGCACATATAACGGCCTTCTGTCCCCATGTAATTTGGGATCTTCGTTTTAACACTCCCAAATTCGTTTGAATATTTTTAGTCGAGGCATGCGAAATGAATTCAGTGGCGTATTCATGTGTACCTTCTTGTTTTTTCAGCCCACGAATCCTTTTGCTTCTTCTGCCTTCAATTTTTTGCATCGCTTTAGTTCGACGGTGGCTTAGTATTCAATTGAGTCCTTGAAGGTTTTGAATATCAATTGAATGTATGATCAGAATTAATACTTGGAAACTAGATGCAGTAAACCCCCTCGAAAGTCCTTTTGAACCTTCGAAGTGAGTGGCACTCCAAGAATTCTGCGATCCGCTTCTTCAGATTCACTGAGTCCAACGGATTGTCTTCCCTCTTACTTTTATTTGATTTCACATTCCGGCCAATGGCATCTCAGACAAGCTCTGGTTACTCATGGCGATTCGCCTGATGACCAAGTTTTTTCAGTTAATTGAATTAAGTAACAAAATTATTTTTATAAAATTGCAAAGCCAGCCCTTAATTAATGCCACCCGCGGAAAGCTGAAGCAATCTAAGTGCATACCCTGGAGTACGTTTTTAACCCTGAAATTTCCTCTTAAATTATTCGTAGGGTTTCTTTTATTTGTGATAAATGCGTAGAAACAGATCTAGGATTATCTCTCGCTTTGTTGTGGATACTTAGTCATGCTTTTGGCGGTGATTCTAAACGTTCCTTATTTCCTTCATACATCGAGAAGCAGAGATTCATTGTCCAAAAATTTGCGAGTAAACGGTGACTATTTATTTGTTTACAGGCAATGGATTTCCCATTTTCGCTATTTGTTACACAATTTCGCCAAAGAGAGTCAGAAATTTTTTATATTTTTAATTATGGAGTGTTCCTATGATTAATCGCCTGCAGTGAGAATGGGTTATTAGTAATGAGAAATGTCAGGTATTTCCAAAAAATAATGCAGGGCTATTGGAAAAAACCTGTATTTGTTGTTTCCTATATATGAATCAGTATTATTGCCTGGCTTTGGATTGCGTCCGTATCTTGTTAGCCCTCTATAGCGCAGTTTTGCTGTGCGTTGGACAAGATAAAATTACCTGTATTGCATTTTGACCTCTTTCCAGTCGTAATTTAATAAGCAGTCAATAAAAATCAATCCACTTCCACGTGTCATCATTCATTTGAGGTTGAAATGAAGCGTCTTTTGCGATCGCAAAATTCCGATGAGGACCTAGAAATTCTTTATGTTCATTCCCAGCAGTGCTTTAGCGAAATAACGCATTCATTGCTTTCCTCATATAGCTCCGATATGTGCACTCTCTCCGCGAAAATTTGTTTGTGATAAACAGATGACGGTTGAATTTCCCTCGTCGCACTTCGTTTCTGCCGCTCATCTCCATCATTCCCCCCCCCCCTTTCTCTCTCTCCTCCTGCAACCGCATCACTTCCTACCCCGCCCCTCCACCTTCGCTCCCCCCCTGATCTCCCTCTCCCTCTAACCCCTCTCCATATCGAGCCTCCCCATTCCCTAATAACCCGGCCAGATCCCTCGCTCCTCTCATGTGTGCCAAATGACTTTCCAGATTGGTCGACGTCATTATGGCCCGGATGCTGGGGACGCGGGTGGGGGGGGGGAGGCGGGCACGACGGGGGGAGGGAAGGGGACGCGTGTGTGCTGACACGCCTGATTCGTATGGCAATGGCGGGCCGTGAAATGGAGAGTGGGGGCGGGCCGGCGTTCCCGTGGACAATAGGAGCGCGCAGAGGGGGGAAGGAGAGGGTTCTGGCTCGACCGGCAGTCGCCACGGTCCCCCGGGGGGAGGTGGGGAAGGGGGAGGACGGAGTGAGGACGAGTGGGGGAAGCAGACGTGGGAACGTTGCGCGGAAGAGGAGTGCATTATTATTTTTCTCCGGATGAGAGCGGTGTGAGGCGGAGATTGAAATGCGATCGCCGGTATGATTCCAGCGATCCCCGCCGCCGAATTCGGTCCGGGGGCGGGGGAAGCGTCATCCCCCCCCCCCCCTAAAACTTCATTGCCCCTCGAGTATTATTTTTATTCCCGTGCGAACCCGTCCTCTTCACGTTTTCACGCTTCTCTCCCCGCGGCCTTCATTCTCCACCCTTTCCAAACGCGACCAATTTCGATCTACACAAAGCGAATCGGTCTCGATGACGTGGTTCGCACGATTTTTGGGTTTTTTATTTGTCTAACAAGGGCAACTCTAATAATGAACGAAGAAAAGATTGCAGGAGAGTTTGACGAGGAGCGTGGTGTAGTTATGTTTCATAATCAAATCTTTTGAAAATGCGGAATGAAAAAGGGTTGAGCCCATACAGGTGTGCATTTGAACCACGTCACAACTTTCCTAATGAAAACTAATATTTTTTTTATTTAACATACTCAATAAAACGAGAAAATATTCATATGCTAATTGTTATTTACCTGGCTGAATGGAGTTTTAAACGTATTTTCAACAGGATTATTAGATTTTCCGAGGTGGTAATAACCTTCGTTGTCAACGCTTACATCAAAGATTAGATTAGATCTACCTACCTGGGGGTCGAAATAGGATGGAATGATAGGTTCTTCAGAACTATAAACAAAGAAATGTTTGTTACGGAAGAAAATACTCGACATTTTTCGGTTGGGATGAAGAGAGACTGGAAGTTGAAGCAAGGAATGGGGCAAGCAAGTGCATATTTTCTGGGGAAGCAAAACCTTCATTATTACTTGCTCTAGCTCTCTCCGAACCTATCAATAATCATTAAAAGTTAAGAACTAAGTAATAATATACTTAACTAAAAATAATATTTGTGACAAAGTGAGGATAGCAGGGTGAATACCTCTTGCTATCATCACTTTGTTACGTTGTGGTTCATTGCACTTGGACAGTGTTACTTTTGTGGGTTCTACGCTAATTTTTTCCACGTTCCGCGTAGCGTATCTCCCTATTTTCCAAAAACATTGGCTTCTGAAACATTTTATCCCTTATTTCCCCGAAACAAACACAGTTTGATTCATGCATACTTGAATTTGTACGTCGTTTATACGTTACGCTGTATCTACGTCGGTTTTTAGACTTGTAGGCTTAAGGGAAAGACATAACGCTGACGGTTTGTGTTTTTACTCTTCGCGCCTACTTGGTTAATGGGTTTGGAGGCTCTGGGGTAGTATATCTCTCATACTTATGCAAGTCCACCCGTGGAATTCCTTCGTGAATGGCTCGGATTTTCCTAGCGATGGCAGTATTAGTAAATTGAAGTCCTTGGTTTCACGTTTGCAAAAATTAGATCAATCAGGTCGGTCCAGTATAATTCGGTTTCGGTCATGCTCGTCAATGTGAAGTCCTTCGTGTCTACTCGCTGTAGAACCTGATGGAGATCATCTCGATGGGTTTCATGCATCGGCACACATCCGAAACGAGTGCGTCCCTGTTCCATTGGTGGTCGCTCCTTGGAGCCCGGTTTAGGCCCGGCCGCTTCGTTGGGCAAATTGAAGGGAACGGGGAATACGGAAGGTTCCCTGGTGGGGGAGAGTGGAGGAGGCTTAAAACGAAGCATTTGGCGTCTCATCGGCGTGGGCCGTGCGAGACGATGTGTTTAGGGGAGCGGGATGTATGTGGTGCGCAGCTGGAGCCCTATGTCGCGGTTTTGTTGTACAGCTTGCCGAAGGCTGCGTATTATTGGGATGTATTGTCTTCGATAAGTATCATACTTCGATAAGTATCATACTTTGATGTTATCTCTTAGTGCGATTTTGAACTTTTAAGAAAGGCGTCGTATCATATTGCTCGATTACGGTATATCTCTTTCTTCAATGACATCTAAAAACTCTTCCATTTTTCTTCCTCCTCCCTAATCGTTTAAATCATTATTGCAGCCTTCATCGTCTAATGTCTTTTACTGCTTCCTTCCTCTCCTGCAGCCTTTGAACTTTGAACGGACAAAATTTTTCTTCCCCCACAGTCCACCGTGCGTATTGCTACTAATTCCTACTTTTCTTTTTCCAAAGCATTCACATCACATTTTTTCAGTGTCTTATTGAATTAATTTTAAAGTTGATTCATTCTATTATTAACCGGACGCATGCGTCAGCAATTTACAAAATATAACGTATCGTATTTTTGCATTAAATATGGCTGGGTCTGGTCAAAGCGGTATACGCTCAATCTACTTGCATCCGTGCAATACTGCTTGCATCCGTGGAATCTGCGGGTAATTCCATCGTGTCGTATGATCTACCGAATTTGTACCCATCGTCGTGTCAGTTTATCGGCGATCAAATGTTATTGATGATATTCATGTATCATTATGAGGCTAAATTATTGTGAGCTGTCCATTCATCGAGGAGTTAATGTGCTGATATCGAAAGAATCGCGGGTTGATATCGGTGTGTATCGATGTTAAGGGATTGCCGGCCGGCCATTGGATGTCCTTGTTTTCCGTACTCTAGAATTGGAGTTGGAATAGGATTGTTGGGTGACCGTAATAATTGGAGGGGAGGATTTTAAGGGGTAAGCGGGGGGGGGGCGGAATTAAGAGAGGCGGAAATCGGGGAATGGATCCCGGGGAAATGGACCGTTGAGCAGAAGGAAGAATGGCCGGTGGGGATGGTAGTTTGGGTGGTCGGAACACGCCGAGTTAAGTCCCGAACGGTTGCGAGGGTCTGCGGTTAATAAGGTTTCCTGTCTGGTGCCGCGGAAGATATTTCGGTAGGAAGGGATTTCCTAGTGGTTCGCTTGGTCTTGGGAGAGGGGGTCGATAATCAATACCAATTCCAGTCCGCCAACGCGAAAGAAAGCCGGTGACTCAATTTTTTAAGAAGATTTCGACTTGCTGTGCGTATTTTACGTGGCTATATCCTTCCCTGCTGCCATTCCATGCATGAATTTTCCTCTACCAACATCCGCGTTCTGGTTTTTGTACGCTCTCGTCGTCAGAGATTCCTCTGAGTGTTGGAAAGGAGCAGGTTCCCCAAGAAAATTTTACTCGATGCATCCGCCAAAAAATGCCAAATCTTTCATAACTTCGTATTTTTTGCATTGGTTATTAATTTTTACTTCGTGAATGGAATGTATTCTGTAACAGGCTCTGACCATTCTCGGATTCCTAACGCTTCATGTTGAACTATTCTCGGATTCCTAACGCTTCATGTTTCATTAAGTTGGCAGCTACCGCAGTCCAAATTACAAAATCAAGTATTTCAGATAGGTAGCGAAAGTGAGCCAGTTTAACACTTACCCTTCCAGTAGTAATTTTTTTAATTCGATTGCTCAGGGATGCTGAAAGTTATTTTTGTTTTACAGGAGAAACAGAATGGACTGTTATTTTTATTTTAAAATAAGAATTTGGTCGGTTGAATGGCCTGATATATATCGCGTATTTTTAGTTTTTTGCTTCTTTATTTTATGGGCAAGTTTCATTTTTATACGGGATAATGTGTTGCTGTAAAGGGATGCATTAATTCTCCATTATTCGAATACCTTCCCATAACTTCCTTCTCCTTTACATCCCTCATTCCGCCCGCATTTTAATCCTATATGAAGCTAATCCCACAATTGGAGGGGCCCACGAAACTGTCTAGCGGCGCAGGCCGCAAGAAAAAACCTCGCTATAAACCTCAACCCTGGATCCTACGTTAAATCCTCTCAATCTCTGGAGGGTTAGGTCGCTTCCACCCCACTAACTGGCCCTCCACCCGCATCACCCATTTCTTCTATCCGCCCCCTCTCACTTGCGCCAGAAAGGACGGAACATTTTTTTGTGCCTGCAGTCGGCTTCAGAGGTGCACGGAAATCAGTTTCCGGGCTGAGCTAGTCCTTCCGAACCGCTAATAAATGTTTTTTATATGGCATAGACAGTAAGGTTATGGCGCCGGCCTTAACTAGTGATGTCTAGCCGTTGTTTCAAATCTTCTTCGGTCAACGGTTACTTCCCATGCCCGTAGTGTAACTAGGCATTTGAAAAGTGGCGAGATTCTTTGCTCGTGTTTGGGTAGACCTCTTGTGAATCCTGTTTTTTATTTTCCACTCTTGTTTTGATTTTCTGATATCGTTTGGTCGTCTTCTTTGCACTGATCAAGGTTTTTTTTATTGATTTAGAGGTCTAGTTCATTTCAAGTTTAGCTCAAAATTCCTGACATCTTACTTCTATGCCCCTCTTGTAGTGCAACATTGTTTACCTTAAATGATTCAGATGCCACTCTGACACGCAAAGCTTAATAACCCAAGTGCAAATATCACAGCGGTGTCTACAATATTTTGTGTCAAACTTGGTGATGCCGGGGAATACACTCTACTCTGCATGAAAGGCCCATATGAACAGCAGTGTCGTCAATCATTTCATTAGGGCTGATGAAACTCCATGATCGAAATCGTTAATCACCACTCGAAGTGTTATCATCTTAAGTAGGCTGCCTTGGCAGGAGATACCGAGTATCTACGCATCCCAATCAAACTAAGGAGCCAGTTTATGATCCTGCATCCTTTATGCATGAGATTGGATAATGACGGGGAGTGGAGTCCCCTGATTTGGGGTGTCCGGGATAAGAGGCACAGACTGCAGCTCAAGGGGTTTGCGGGACTGAGCTCGGATTCGGCAACTCGGCGATGCACAGTAAGCGGCCGATGGTGGTAAGGGGTGGAGAACAAAGGCCATTACCGACGGGAATGGTTTAAGCGCGCGTCGACCGGCTGCGTACCCCGGAAGAGAATTAAGGATTCGTGGGTAAGAGGGCGGGGTCCTGGGATAAGGAATCGGGAGTCGGGCAGAAGCGCTGCATTATATGAGGTGCGGTCGTTATGTGGTCGTGAAAGGTAAGGTTTCTCGAAGGGGAGGGGGATCCGCGGTTGGCTTGGTGATGATAGCATTTTGTTTTTCCGTCAGACGTTGCGAGCGGAGTCAGATTGGATGGGGCATTATGGGAGTGAGTGGTTTTTTTTTAGCATTGCTGGTCGTGGGAGGGAGAACACTTTTTTTTCGAGTGGCGGGGGAAATTATTTTCAAGTGGTGGGCTATCGTGCCTGGGATTTGTGGTGTGTTGGACGGAGGTGGTGTGTGGAATATGAGAGGGAAATGATCTTTTTGTAATTGACTGCGGGAGATGAATGGCTAGGGAGATGAGTGGTTGGCTCGATTCATATTTCACCAATGCTGAGAAGGGAGGGAGGTCCCTACCTCACATGCGAAGGTCATGGGGTATCACGATCCCCCAAACCACTGCCAACATTGGAGCGATTTTGAAAGGAGCTCTTAAAAAACATGATGTTATTCATTAAGACACTCTTGAGCCCCTATTGCCATGCGTCATCCCGGAAAGTTCCACTGCTACTTCAATGAAGTTTTAAGAAACCGTCGCAATTGTATTTATAGGGTTGCGTTTCTATTCCTGATTTTTTGTTCATACATTGACTCAACCCTATGTTTTATTTCTCTTGCATATATTCTTTTTGCATGATATGACCGAGGAATGTATTTTCTTCGGCAATTATTTAACGTGTCATAATTTTCTTGCCCCTTCAGCTACTACCCCGGGTATTCAGATGCATGTCGGATGCGATAATATTTAATTCTAATAAAGAGTCTTCTGACTCAACCGAGTGGGGTAGATCATCAGGTAGTTATGTGCGTAGAATTTTGTAAATGCATACTTAAATTTTACATCCATGATGCCGGGAACTACGTCCAAATATTTTCATTTTGAATTCAGCTTTCATTTTTAATCCAGCTAAAATGTTTAGGTCAATTATTTCTTGACATACGTTACAGAGATTAGATGTTTTTTTGCATCTACATTCATCCAATGTAGTCTTTCGTCGTTTTCCATGACATATTTCACACGGGAGATGGCGATTCTGCACCGAATGACTCGCGGAGCAATGAGAGTGGATTGGGGGAGCCTTAGGGAAGGAGTTGTAGGGATTTGAGTGGTTTTGGCATCCGGGACCCAAAGGCGTCCGAGGAGGCGCGGGGGTTGGCCCCTTCGCGTGTAACCAACGCTGTAGAGCGGAAGCAAGCATTTGATGCACGTCCTTCCCTCGACGTCACGTGCGCCCTCTTCCGTTGGCGTCACCTCCGCGATCGCCCTCCGCCCCCTGTCCTTCAACCCCCCTGGCCCGCCACTAACCCCTTCCGCGCCGCAACCCTCTCCCCTTTTCGCACCTCACACTCCACCTCGACCTTAGCAGCCTTCCTCCCCTACCCACCCTTCTCCTCTACTCCTCGACAACTCGTAACGAAGCCGAAATCCAAGGGCTAGATGATAACAAAAAAAACTTCGATCTCTCATTTGAACAATGGGCTTTGCAATTCCAAACCGCCCCTCCGCCTTCCCTCCTCCACGCGCCACGTTCCTCCGTCCCTGACGAATTCCAGCTTTTAGAGTGGAGAGAATGGAGTGAGGCGTCATTCCCACTCTTACGTGAGAGCTTGGCCCTACCCAAGGCCTGTGTGGCATTCAGTTTTTTATCCAAGTTGACCCTCATTCAGTGAATGTCGAGGTTGTGACGGTAGTGGTGCATATTGACGGCGTAGCGATATTTACCTCGAACGTACACATTCCGTTCAAAATAAGAAAATTGTGGGATTAAATAGGGCTTTCCACTGTAATGACATTCACAAGATGTCGTTCCAAACCGAACGCAATCGATGGAACGCTCGTAACAACATTATGTTGATATCAATCAACTATCGTCCTAATAATTGAGAATAAAATAACTTTCTCTGTCATTCTTCATGTCTTAGTGTGAACTGAAATGGACGTACAATTCATTCATTTCATCATCAAAAGTATACCATCATTACTATCTCCATGACAATGACAATCGACAGAGTCGTTTGCATGGTTATGCCCCCGTTAGGTACCGACGATGATGTAGTTGTATGTAAATTATGTTAACTTCTTTTAATGGTCCTAATGGACCTCTACAATATTAACAAATGTTGATTCACAGATGTTGAATGTCTAACCGTTCAGCTCCTCTGTTTAGTTACTTCCTTGGGGAAAATTTCCGTTGCCCGCGGTACCCCTTTTAGCCCCCTAGCATTACCACAGCCCTCCCCGGATACCCTTTCTCTGTTTCCCCTCACTTCCTTCTTAAGGTGTTGTCAAGGTTTTCCAAATGAAAATCGAAAACTCGTCCACAAAACGCTGGGGTAAAAATAATCGTTACATTGTGTCGACGCTCGATTTTCTGGGAAGGAAGGCAATAAGTTGCCGTTTTACGGATCACCTTCGAGCCGCTTACACAAGACGGCGAGTGCTCTACAGAAATACACCACCAAGGAAACCACCAAAATGAAAACACGGTCAAGCGTGGAGTTTTCCTGCATCCTACATGTATGTACATAAAAACATGCTGAATATTTGTTCCAATCAATCCGATTTCCCAATTTGTATTTGGGAAGGATCTCCTGTATTTCCGAGGAAAATTCAAGCGTGAGGTTGAGTTTAAAATCTCATTTTCGGGTAACATAATATTTTCATGTAAAAGTAAAACCTCGAATTTTTATTAGAGTTTTATCGTACTCGCGTCTAAAAAGGTGATATCAAGTTTGTCTCTCGAAATTTTTTAGGTCTCATGTTTTATATATTACTAATAGCTAGTTTTCACCTTTGGCTCAGCTGGTAAAGTTTATTGCTAGTGAAATTTGAATCAATGCGTCCTATCCTCCGGTGAAAACAGTTTAAATAAATAGTGGATTTTTACTTTTGCTCACGTCAGTCAACTTTATAAAAAGAGCTTTAAGAGCTCAAGAAAATTGAATAGCTATTTTTTATTGTCGTAAAGAAGTGCCGTATGTTTTTAAACGATATATTAGAAATCCTTTATCTGTCTTATTTGCGTCCACGTTTCCCTCTTTCCCACTGACTAAATGTTTTGACTGTTTATGCCCTTATCCTTAAGCTTTTACGCACGTCCCTTTGTAGTTGTAAAAATCAATTAATAAAGGACGTTATAATACCAGCTACTAAGCTGAACAAACAAGTTCAGCGTCTGTTTTGGGGTGTTCACGCTTTTTTGATCCTCTGGGGGTTGACGAGCGTCGTAATCCATCATCTCCAAGGCGGGCAGGGCTGACCTCGATCCCACCTCAATGCCTCCGCTCAGCGCCTACAGATGCACCAATGTTCTGCTTTCCCGTGTGTTGCCACCGACCGCGTCCATCCTTTCATTTGTCGTGCTTCGCGAGCGACAGAGTAATTAGCCAGGAATTCCCTCGGAGGGAGCGGCTTCCTGAGGAAATACATCCCGCGGTGGCGTTCCATTTCATCTAGCTTACCTTCTCTGCCTTTTAGGGCCTCCACTTCGCATACTTCCCCTCCTTGCCCTTCTAATTTCCGGCCGGCTACGAACGAGAAGATTCAAAGGGATTCAGGGGGTTTTACTAAGTTTGTTCACCCGGGTAATGAGCATTAAATATTATGCATCCTCCGCTGTTATTGCAGGCGCTATTTCTTCGTACCACTCTGCACTAACGAAATTAAAATCTACTATATTATTTCATATCATCACTCGTTTTCCTAGTACAAAGTATGTGAAATGTTAACATGTTAACTCATTTCTCTTATTTTTTCTCGATTCTATTTTCAATCTCAGGTTTTAAAAAGGTCATAGTATGATCTGGCGCTGAATTAATTCAATGCAATCGTTTGAAAACTAAGGTGATATTTTAGATTGAGTGGATCAGTTTTCCCTCCCGTAATACAAATTTGGAATAATTCCATGAATCACGCTGCGGTATTTTTCCTCTTCCACGTTAATCTGTTTATGAGTATTATAATTTTTATGAAAAAATTTCTGTCGCCCTCATCATCATCATCGTGGGTCAAAAATCAATTGGGTCAACGATGGATTGGTTTGACGCAGCCCTCCACTCGATTCTTCTATCGGCCAACGTCTTCATATTAACTTAGTCCCTCTCTTTCACGTCCTTTACAACCTGTTCTGTATATCTCATACGAGGCCTGCCTTTTCCATTCTGTCGCCCTGATATGAAAAAATCATAATAACTTTGCCCATGGTCATACCTAAAGTGTGACTCAGCGTCAGGGCGTAAAAGTGTTGTTAATATATGGGATACAACATTTTCAATAGCAAATTTCTTTCTTCCTTGCCTTCGCCTCTCTTCTTCTCAATACTTCTGGTCTCTTTGCGGCTCCACATTTGTATAATTATCGAGTCGGGTCTCTGGCCTATGAATACTGGGTGCTCGATAGCGCCCTTAGTCCCACAAGGGGTTAACATCAACCCGTCTGTATTTGACGCTTGCGGAGAAAATCGCCTCCGGTTGAAGGAGCACTAATTTCACGTGTCATTCGCTTTTATATCTTTTGGGCTGGCTCTATGAGTTTCCATCGTGCATTTTTATTTTCAGCGAATGGTAGGATATGTCTGCGGACGAACTGGGATCACTCAAGACAACAATCAAGAAATATCACCGCCAGCTCTTATACACATCAACACTGGTTCAGTTCTGCAAATGAAGTCATTATCTGTACTATGCCGGCTTTAAATGTTGAATTTAATGTTACCTGTTTGACATTATTGGCTGGTTGTTAAGAAAAAATACTTGCTTGATTATCTAGTTTTTAAACTTAATCAAAGTTTGCCACTCTAAAACCATTGTGTGAATTCAAAGTGTAGCTTTACTGATATATTCTGGTGCTGGCAACATTTTACATTTTAGAATTCCTGCCATCAAAACATCATTCTGCACGCATGAACTAGAATTTTGGCAGAAATATATTTGCTGCTAGTAAAATTTAAACTAACATTTGGTGACTTAGCTACTATTTATTTAAAAGATATTCAATTATTTTTTAACATTTCACTAGTGCTAAATTGTTGAGGTACATTTTGCTCTACATTATTTTTGCATAATTAATTTCTTAAGATTTGTAAAAATTGTCTCTAACTAGATTTCCATCCATTGTAAAATTCTGTTGAAATCTATGCACGTTTATTTAATATGTTTGAGGTGTTTTCATTTTTTTTGGTGCTGGGCAAATTTTAACATGCTGACTTTATGAAACGTGTCTAATACTGATGAAACCATTTTCTTCCTTTTCTACTGTGACTCAGGTTTAACGAGGCCAACCATGTACCCGTTCTCTACCGGACAGTATCCATATCCTATGCTCAGTCCAGAAATGTCGCAAGTTGCTGCATCATGGTAAGTATTGCCCTAACCGTAGCTTGTATTAATACAGTATTGCATTGAGTTCCGTTTATTGCTTATGTAATGTTTCATTGTTCTCTTTGTACTTAATGATTCAATCGTATCGCATTTCACCAGAAGCTATCGAACTTCATGCCATGTCAAAAAAACTATTATATCACCAATTTTTCACCGGTCAGGGTATGTCTCTACTGATATATTTTTAATGAATCTAAAAATGCACAAGTATAGAAGGGTATGTATGTAATGGATGTATCCTAAGTAGCGCATTTCCTGTTTCTTTTAATCTCACCCGAATTGTGTTATTTCTCTTTTTATTCTTCACTTTCCCGCAATCAACATTTCAGGATCGGTAGTTTAATATACTATCGTTCCTTATTACCTCTTCCTGTTATTCACACCCATCTTTATTTCCACCTGCAAACTTTATTCCTTCCCACAAGCTGCTCAACTCTTCATTATTTGTCTCCTTTCTGCCCATCGTACTTTATTCATTCTCTCTCTTCAACAATTACATTCAAAACTAGCCTATACACAGCTCTAGTTATCTCTTCACTGAGTCCCCGTTTCTGATGTATGTAACTAATTTTAAAACTTTCAAATCAACTCAGCTAAAGAATTTAGATATGATTGAGAATATTTTTGGAATATATTCGAAGTTTTTGCTTTCATTATCAGATTTGGAAAGTTTTTCTACCCATACTGTTTTACCTCTCGATTTTTTTTGCTATTCTTGCCATTTTGTTAGCATATCTTGTTTCCTATGTATCAATTAAATTGGGTTTTGTTAACTAGCCGAAGCTAAAATTTCAATTACATTTTCTTTTCCCTTGCTTAAGTATCATTTCATATATAAGTTTGACTTACTGTACTTTCCGATTCTTGATCCAAGGTTGCAACGGAATCAAGTGCAGTTTACCCATTCTATTCAATTGGACCCTGCATTTTTGCCAACCTTTTTATTGTTTACAAATATCAAGGGCCCATTTTGCTCAGTTTCGATTCAATTTTGGGAATTGACTTTGACTCACCAATGGTTAGATAATTTATAAGTTTGATTTGGAATTAGATTTGTTAATTAAGGATGGTGCATTCTTGTGCACGTAGAGGAGGAGGAGGAGAAAATCTGCTTGGAGAGTAAAACTGAAGTTGCTACTGAAGCGTGCGAGTTAACTTAAGCTTGTTTTTAACGACGATTGTTTAATTTCAGGCACACTCCGAGTATGTATCCGATTTCTACGGCTGGTGCCGGTTTCCGAAGTCCGTACCCCACCTCCCTACCGATATCCAGCACCAGTTTGCCCAGGTGAGATTTGAGGGTGTGAATTGGACCGATTCTGTTGTCTTAGTGTTATTGATGGCGATTATCCGCTCTGCTACTAGGTTTTACTTAAATGCCTCTCGCTACACGCCGTTAAGTGAAAAATTTGCTGTTGGCCATGGATTTTGTTGAAGAATAATTGTTTTCTTAAAACTGTTTATTTCACTTTTTGCATTAAGTATGGTGTCATGAAATTTTAAATTGAAATCTCTATCACCATAATGTTTAATCTACTTTCTCACGCACTTCAGTCTTATGAATGGTTGTATTGTTTCCGGTGAACGTAACACTTCCTTCCAGGAAAAATTCCGTTCTTATTTCATTGTTGTCTTTTAGCCCTTAAAGCTATTGGACTGTGGGATAGCCTATGTCATGTTTAGTGGTATTGTATTGAATATTTAATGACAACCTTTTCCAATAATTTGTAGCACCGGTAGTTTATTCAGTCATGTGTGGGTGTCTACGATTGTTTAGTTGGCACCCGTATTATATGATTATAAGTTACTTTTCTATTCTCATTTCTCAAAATGCTTTAGCGGTAGTTATTTAAACCTAAATTCACACTAGTATCATTATTTTATTTTATTGTATAGCACTGAGTTAACGTATCATTTTCTGTTCAAAAATAAACCCGTTGAAAATTGTTGTGATTTAGAATGTTTCTTACGTGTCGAAAGAACTTATAGTGAAGCGTGTTTTCTTTTTCACTTTGACATCTGCAGCATATTGTCTATCGTAAACCATTATTGATATCTGATTCTGATATGATAACACTATCCCTTGTATTAAAAATTCAAATTAAAAGTCGTAAAAATCCAACGCATGCCCTGTATTGCTGAAATGTAATTATTTTACTATATACAGCTAATTTACAATATAATATTCTATTATTTGATAGATAATTTCTATAAAATTATATATCTTAGATGCTTCATATAGGTGTAAATTAAAACTATTCATTTCCTTTCTCAATATAAGAAAGTGAAATTGAGTCTTAAGTTGTTCCTCCCTTGTATAAACGTATACCCTGCTCTGTAAAGAAATCCATTTTAAGTGTATTCCTTTATTTAGGAGCTTACCTTCGTTCACGGATTGTACATTAATTTAAGATTATATTAATAGTATTTTCCCCTGCCACATATATCCGTATTGGATTTCAGGGTACTAGGTAGTTGTGATTGTTCATATTTCTCCATAGGAATTTCACTAAGGGGTAATTGATATGAGACTTGATCATATCCTTGTAGATACCATCATTATGTATTTTTTTCTGCCTCAAAATATTAAAATAAATGCATTCATTGATGAAAATGCGTATGTATATAAATATTCTTTTTTAATTATTTCATGTTAATATGAAATTTGTAACGCAAAAATTATCTGTAATGAGAAATAATATCGTTAAATGGTGACTGCCTTCGCGCATAACTGCATTTTATTTCAGTCGTTTCTAGAATTTATTTTTTAAGCATGGAAAAAGAAGGTGAAGCGATCAATCCAGCATTCTAAGTTAGTCATGAGTTTCCAGCTTCGCATTTCATTCGCTGACGTTTCCTTGATCCATCGATTGCTCATCTTCCCTCTCCTCTTTCCACCCTCACAGCGATTTCTACCGGTTCTCGCCCACCACCGGACTCATCCAACCGCACCCCGGCCTCAGCCCGCACCACGTACACCACCACCACGCGGCCGCGGCCGCCGCAGCCGTGCACCAGCACATCGCGCACCACGCGGCGGCGGCGTCGTCGGCCGCCGCGGCCGCCGCCGCCGCTTCCTCGTCGTCGCACTCGTCGCCCGGAGGCGGAGCGGGCGCCGGCGCCAACGCTGGCTCCGGGTCCTCGTCGTCGGGCTCGGGGTCGGGGGCTGGCGGCGGGGGCGGTGCCGGGGGCTCGACGGGCCCCGCGGGGGCCGGAGCCACCTCCGGCTCGGGCCACCACCAGCACCCTCACGTGGGCCACCCGCACCATCCGCATCACCATCATCACCCGCACCACCACCTGCACACGGCGATAGTGGCGACGGGGCCGAAGCAAGACTCGGAACAGAACCACAGGTACGAACCCGAGTGTATTCCAATGCCAAGCGTATCCCAATGAGTAATATCGTTCATGCTACAAGAATACGAGAATATTTTCATGCCATTGGTAAGTGTACCTATCGCAAGGGGTTGCACGTGCGTGAAATGCTGAAAATTTAATTTAACAGCTGCTGAAGTGCCCTTTCCACGTCTTAAAACGTCTATGTTACTTTTCACCCTGATTTCTACTTTCTTTCTTCTACTTCGCCATTTTATGTGGTTGGTGGACGTGCAGTATTTATATCATACTCTCTTGAAGTTTTATGTGACCTGATACGCGAAATTAACCAGTCCCGCCCCATCGGCTCAGATACTACTATTAGTAGACCAGGTTACCTGTCGAGAAGACGGTGCTCTCCGTTATTTTGGGACTTTGAACTTAATGGGTTAAGAGCGTTATATTATTTATAATTTATCCTACACACATGATCATGATATATAATTGATATTAATATCTCAGTGATTTAAAGTAAATATTTTTTGCTGTAAAACCGGTGAGAGCCGAATGGATTGGGATTGATCTTTTTTTATAGCCTAAAACAGTCTAGGTGACTAAACCCATTGCTATCTACATTCGGTGAATAGGAGGTTGTAGACTCTTGGAGTGGTGTTGAATATTGTCCGTAATTGAAGTATGTGATACTGAATTTATATGTACCTAATGCGTAAAGTGACTTTATTCGCAGTAGTACTGGGTGTAGATATATTCAGGTCTGGAGTGGGGAGTGAAAAGGGTATATATTACATCACCGGTACATGATATTCTTCATATTTTATACTTTTTTAAAACGCTTATCTTCTTCTCTCAGGCTGTAGTTAAGGTGCAATATTCCGGTGTTATGTGGCGGATGTTATTAAATGGCATGCATGTCCCAGTTAAAGTTAACTATTTCGATTCCATCTAATTTCTTCATTTCTGACGTCTCATGAACTGACAAGCTATACCGGGAAGAAAGCATATAGTCAATCATTTAATATCTTCAGTCTTAAATTGAATTCATTTTGGGTCCCTTCGAAAGCATTCGTATTTTTAGCAACAGAAATTAATCATTTTTCGCATCCCTCTTTTGCCACAAACCTATCGCAACATTTGCTTGGGATTCACGGTTACGAGGAAAAGCATAAGTGTTAGCTATTTGGTACATTTAGCGTGCTCTCCCGAAAATCGTCGTGTAAGGTACAGGGCAGCCAAGAGAATGCAGTAATATAATTTTTCTTGTCCCGAAATGATTCACTAGATTATTTTCGTAGTTACTTCATGAGTTTTTTTCAGGCATGTCATGTGACTCATATCCATTGCTTTTTCCCTGAGGGTAAAAATAGCAAGTTTTATAAGTTTATCTGTCTCGCATTTTTTGCCGCTTTGACTTTTTAATAGGTGTGTCTTCAGTCGCCTAAAAGCCGGACTGGTCTTATGCATCTCTCTGCTCAATTTTCCTGGCAACTCCACGATTGATTCCACTAATTCGAATCACATTATTTCATACTCTTGTGATAGCCTCTTGTGTTCCTCCCAAAGTAATGGTCCTTATCTAGTTTATTCATCCCAAAGCTTTCATCTTCACCAAATACAAGTATATTTCTGTAAGCCCTCTAGCTGCACATATAATTTAAGTGTTGCCCCTTCTTCTCTCAACCATAAATTTCACGCAAGGCTAATTTCGCTCCTAGGATGCTATCACAGGCCATCGTAACGGGCGCGTTCGTTTTAGAGTACTTTTTAATTGAGCATCGGAGAGAAAAAAATCCATTTTGTGGAACCACTCGTGTAAACTACTAGCGCGGAAATTGCATTCTAGTGAGGGTACGTGTAATGAATAGCGACTCTCGTGAAAATTCAAATGACCCCAGCTTTCGGTTTTAATATTAACAATGTACTTTATAAATCCTTTAAATTATCAAAACATTACCTTGTGGGCTGCGGAACAGCTTTTTGTTATTGAGTTCTATTTTCCAGCCATTTATATAAGGTTTATATACCTTGTATTTAGATCTTCTAATATACTGTTCACATGAAATGTGAATCTTTACTTAGTTTGTACAGCAGTCTGTCCTTGAACTTCCTCGCAGTGGAGCCTACAAAACTGCGTGGACGTGAATTATTCTAGTGATTATTGAATTTTTAGCTG
Organism: Platycnemis pennipes; assembly: GCA_933228895.1. Classification (NCBI taxonomy): domain Eukaryota; kingdom Metazoa; phylum Arthropoda; class Insecta; order Odonata; family Platycnemididae; genus Platycnemis; species Platycnemis pennipes. Next base: position 62,150,560 of record OW121854.1, read on the forward strand.
GCCCTATCTTAGATCATCCCGTATTTATTCATCTTTCTATTTCCTAATGATATTTTTGTAATTGGAGAGTTTTTTTCTTCGATTCGTAAATTAAATGTAGAGCTGTACTAGAGAGTACCACATAGCGGAGTATTGGCCTCCTTCACAAAACTAGAGCACACGTCGAATTGTATTTTCTTTCCCCTCTTGTCATTTGAAAAACATTGACCAGTTTTCCCTAGTTGGCTATTCAGTTCTGGAAATATTCTAGCTATCTATCTTGAACTTGGCACTGCTTCGCGGAACATAAATTCTGCAGGGGAAACTGAACCACGTGTGGGTCACGAAATTCATGTCAACACTCGTGTTGAAAGCATGGCTCGCGAATTCAATTCACAATCGAAATCCACTCCCGTTCCACGGCTGCATTGTAATTCCTTCGAAATGGCCATCGTCGGTCCCTACTCTAAATCGCCGAAATCGCGTGTGCACTGGAGAGCGCTAATCCCCCACCCTCCCTCCCAGGGAACCCATCCCCCGCCCGGAAATGAATGCGCTCCTCTCGTGGAATTTCGGTGGGCCGGCGAAGACGTAATGAGCGCGGCCAAAGCTGTCTCTCCGTATCTCCAGGCAGTCGATTCGTCCCTCCCACCATCCCCACCCCTCCTTCCACCTCCGACTCATTTCGCCAGCCATTTAACGACCTTTAACGCGATAACGCGAGCCATAAAAGCGTTCGTAATCCGCGCATTATGTCGTCGCTCGCAGCCCGCAGGAAAGCGTTACAGATGGAGAGACATAAAGACGGAGAGGAGGCGATTCGGACGGCACCCTCTTCTCGCCCGTCGCCACGTTGTTCCCTTTCCCGTTGCTAGGTGGAAGCACATAACCGGGACAATGGCCCACCGGTGCCGCCTCCCCCGGCTTGGCGGGTCCCGCCCGAAATACGCCGCGGATTCCCTCCGAGCCCTTGGCCTCCCCCCCTCATCCTCCTCGGCGCCCCCTCACCCAAACAAGGGTCTCACTTCCCCATCCCCCCACCCCTCCGACCCTTTTCCCCTTCTGACGTAGACAAGGGACGCTCTCCGAAGGGAAGAGGCTGGTGAGGGATGTCAGGGAGGGCAAGGGGGGGGAGGAGGAGGGATTGAGTCTCGCAGTCTCCGGGATCGATATGGTTCCGAAATTAATGTTTCGCCGGACGCCCTTCCCCGTCTCCCTGCCCTCTCCTCCTTCCCCACCCCTCCCCTTCCCCCCCGTACCCTGGCGAGGGAGAACATCCATCGAGCGTCTCTCTTCCTCCCTGCCCGCCTCCTACTCCACTTTGTTCCTCTCCCCCGTCACAGCACTCCCTGGCCCAAGCGCCCCCTCTCCTCGCTGTGCCCTGATCCGTCCTTTCCCCGAACTCCTTCCCCTTTCGCGACGGGGGAAGAACCATCTCCTCGCCGAAAACCCTCATCCCCTCCGTGGCAGCAGACCCCTTGGGAAACCCCGGCTAAGAGTCGAGCAGAAGGGAGCCCTTCTCCCTCTCTCGCGTCCTCTCTCCCCTCCCTGCACCCCTAATCCCCTCCTCCCCCCGTCGCTGAGCTCTTATCCTCCCCATTCTTTTATTCCCCCATTTCTCTCCTCCCTTCGTTATTATTTTTTATGCTCCCCTGCCCGTCTCCGTAGCATTGTAATGCTCTCCTCAAGTCCCAGTCCCTCCCTCGCCGTTTCCCGTTCCTCAAGGGTTCAAGAGGGTATGTGAGGGGGAGGGGAGATTGGAAGTTATTTTTTGAGGGACGTCGAGTTTCGGATGTGGCCGGAGGCAGCGGAACGGTGGGGAGGAGAGGGAAAGGGTTTTTTGGGATGGTGAGAGTGGGTTTATTTCATTTTTTCAGGGGGTCGGGGAAAGATTGGGAGGGGGAGGATTCGATTGTAATCGATGGTGACGGTCGCCAGGCTATCGAATCTCTCTCTTTCTCTCCTCTCGCCCGCCCACCCCTTTCCTCCCCCCTCCGCCTTGTCCTCGCGAACAACCCCGCCACCCTTTTGGAAATTTCCCACCCTACATTCTTCTTCTTGCCGGACTGACTGGATCTCTCCTGGGTCGAAAGGAGTGTGTGTGTGTGTGTGTGGCCATCTCTCGTAAATATATGCTCTGGTCTTCCCCACTTCCTCGCCCCAGCCGCCTGCACCTTCCCTCGGCGCGGCCAATTTCATCAACGGGCCGCCGACGGCCCGGGTGCCGCGCGCGCCCGCGGCGTCGCCTCACCCGACGCGCTTCCACCCCGCACCGCGGACTCCCGCGCTGGTGGGGGTCCCAGCAACCCCCCTCCCTGTTTACCGCGACCGAGAGATTCTCCCCCCACGTCCCCTCCCTCCTATCCTTCCCCCTTTCCGCGCGCCCCGAGACGCCCCATGTGTACATGTGAATATCTTTTCGCTTTCCGTCTCCGCGCGCGCCGTGTCTGGTTCGCAGCATCTCACTCTTCCCTCCCTCACCACCTCCCCTCGCGTTTTTCTCCCTCCTCCCTCCACGCTGCTTCCGGGGGCGGCCGGGGGAGGTGAGGAGGTGGTGTTGCCCCTCTCCCGTTGAGGCAGGAGAGTAGATTCGGGGAAAAAAATGGGGAGTCCAGGCGACGCTCTTCGGGACGTCCTGCCCTGTCCCTCCCTCTTGGCCGCCTCCCGCCGAACGTTCTCTCGCCTCTCGTCGAGTTCCCGCGCCTCTGCCGCGGACACTCGAGATTGACCTCAGGAGTTCGCGAGAAAGTCCTCCTCCGGCTCCGCTCCCCTAGGCGCGCCGCCGCCCCTCCCCATCTCCTCCCCCACTCCTCCCGTCGTCGCCTCAGAGAGGAAGGAGGGGAAGGAGGCACCCTCCACACCTCCCCCGTTGCCTCCCCTCGCCATCGCTCGCAATATCCTCCTCGCCGTCTTCATCGAACATCATTCTCATCCCCGTTGACGGGGAGAGTAGGAAGAAATTGAGAGGGTGAAAGGGGGAGAAAGGGCACGCTTATACACACTCACACACAAACATATATACCCATGCATTTAGATACGTATGCATCACATATGTATGTACCTATATATATTTTTTAAAGCTTTCTCCTCGCCCTGTCTCGCTCTCTCACTTCATCTTCCTTGCCGTGCCGTTTAGGTGTCATTCGTACGTGACGCTCAGAGCTTCCCTTTTGTGCCAGCGGGCGCGTGTGTTGGCGTACATATTTCCCCCCCGTCATATTCACTCATAATCTCACTCTCATATATATATATACCTGCACTTCACACACACACACAAGGCAGTCACTCTCACCCTCATCCCTCTCCCGCATTTCCAAGTCGGGGGCGGGTGTGTGTGGGGGCGGGAAAGAGGGGAGGAGGGGGGAGGCGCCGGAGGGAGGGAGCGAGAGGCGGGGGAGGGGACGGCGAACGAATCGAGCGGGAGTGCTGGAGTGTTTTCATCCTCGGCTTTCGCCCCGCGATGAGTCAGCGACGCCCGCCGTCGCTCGCAACTCGCGACACGCCACAGCCGTCCCGGCGCCCCGTCGACGTCGTCGCTACCGCCGTCTCTCCGCGTCCGTCTGTCCCCGCGTGCGGCCCGCCACTCGCCGTGCTCGGCCGCCGACGCCGACGACGCCTCCTCCCAAGTCCGAGCCGACCCGCCGCCGAGGCTTGAGTGCATGTGTTTGTGATTCAGGAGACGTGGGAAGGACGAATATTACCCCCCTCGAGTGAGGAGATGGCGGAGCGAAGATAGCTGAAGGATAAGGGAGAGGGGGAGAGAGAAAGAAAGAGTGGGGGTGTCCGCGAGGTGTACGCTTGGAACCTAGAAAAAATAACCCTGACGACGGCCATGAACACTGTTATTCCCTCGTCTGGACGTTGACAAGAGAGAGAGATCTCTCCCGGGCTGGCTCCCATGACTGTCGCGCGAAACTGGTCTCGTGTTTTCCTCTCCCATTTGTGAGGAAGACGGCGAAGGGGTTGGTAGGGCGAGGAGGTGAGGACCCCCGCGAGACCGCGAGGTCCTGCGTTTCGGGTTCCACCTTCTGATCCGCGCGCGGGGGTCGCTCCGGAGGCCCTCGAAGTAATCATGGGCGCGTCTGTGGAGGTTGGTTGATTAAGTATCCTGCACGGGAGAAGGAGGGCCCGCGAGGCCTACCTAACGCTCAACACCACGACGCCGGAGCGGAACCCTCCTGGGGTGCGCGACCTGGAGGGGGGTCGGGCCGCGATGATAGCCTCGGAAGACACGTCTGGGGACCGCGAAGAGGAGGGCGAGGCCGAAGAAGGCCGATCCGCCCAAGAGGAGGGCGAGGAGGAGGAGGAAGAAGAGGAGGAAGACGAGGCCTCCTGGGGACCCATCGACCTCGTCAAGGAGAAGAAGCGAGAGCCGGAGGAGGGGCGGGAGAGGCCTGCCGCAAGGCCCCCAACACTGCCCCCAGCGTTCCCGCCGGCCCCCACCCCGTCCGTCCCCTCGGCGGCCGCCCTCTGGGAACGGGAGTTCCTGCTCGCCCTGCACCTGGGCGCCCAGAGGATGGGCCACGCCGGGCCCCCGCCGCCTGCCCCCATGACGCCCCTCGCCACCTTCCCGCCGCCCCTCGCCCCGCTGGCCGAGGTGCAGAGGCGCCTCTGGCAGGTGGCCCTGGCGGCTGCGGCGGCCGCTGCCAGGCCGGCGGCCGAGTGGGCGGCGGGCCCCGCCGCTTCTCCCACGCCCTCTGGCGTGATCTCGTCTTCCCACTCGTCGTCGTCGTCCGCCACGGCGGCCGCTCCGGCGCCCCCACCGACGCCCTCCCCGTCCCCCACGGCCTCCAGTTCCACCTCTTTGGATTGCTGGTAAATGACCCCTTTTCATTGGGTGCTCGCTGCAGAAGCAGTCTGGCTATTGACACAGTTTATTTGCCGTAGGTAGGGCGTGTTCTGAACGAACTTCGGGACAGGAAGAATGAGTTTACAGTACTCTTGAATCTTATTTATTGAGATAATTTCACTAAGCAGAAGGCTCTATTCAGTCAAATTTCATCTTCAAGTCGAAAGTGTAACGCCAATGATAAGATTGTCAGGTGTATGCGAGTTGAGGAAGCGAATTATTTAGTTGTTTTTAACTCTAAACTGTGGCCTGGTCCGGATTGAAATGCATGATTCTTCAAAGCATGCTCATCCGTAACGTCTGGTTGACATACATTCTCCAAGTCACCACAATGTAATATCTCAGCCAATATGCCCAGGTCAAAGATTTTTACACTTGGAAACTTGCCCCATGTGCTTGGTTATGAGTGAAAGTGCTCATGTGACCATGAATAGCTCCTATGAAGCCAATATTTTCGTCATTACGAACTATTTACTTGTTCATAAGGCTATTATTCTTTTTATCAGTCTTCAATGTATCCATTAATTCAATGACTCTTTCCTTTTCACTTAATGACAGTTGGTGGCCCCAGCTTATAAGTCTAGTTTTCTGATATGTATATTCTGGTTTTCTGTCACTTTAGATGGCATGAAAATATTTATATGTTCTTGTAATAATTAGCATTTTTATATCTTGTTATTATAACTGCATTTTGTACCATATACTATATTGTTACACATTCCTTCAGTCACCTATAAACATATTACTAGGATCTCTAAATGCATGGCTGGTACCCTTGATTTTCATTTCATTAAATATTTTTCTGAATATAACTTAAACTATTTGCTTTTATTGAAATAAATAATGAAAAGATGACTGACTATGAATTGGAATTCATGTAAATGTTTTTTCTTCGTTATCTTGTCTGTTTTACTTGCTTTTATTGAGTAGGCACGTGATGAGTCTTGTGAGTCTGTTGAGAATTATATTAAGTATATTAGTTAATTTTAACTATTTATTGAAATGAGTTGAGCCAAAATATCCCAATCCATTTATTAAAACATCCACTTGTACAATATGACAATAGTGTAGGTGTAAGAGGAATCATAATTTACACATGTTGTTGCATTCATTCGTAACATTCAATATTACTTATAAGATGATTACGAATATCATGTCAAGTCACCAAAGCTTTCATTTTGGGAGTAATTTACTAGTAATATTTTTCATCTCCATTTTCTGTCTGGCAATTTTTCCCCCAAGTTATTTTGAGCCATATTCCATGTATTTGGCTGGCATAATTTTGAATTTGTCCAGTCGCTTTAAGTGCCGGTCTTGAAACATATATTTCCTTCCATTTAAGTCATTGAAATTGTTTCTTTGATTTGACAACATTTTAACCCTCTCCAATAATCATATATGTTCGAGCTTCTTCAGTTGATAAGTGAGCTCTATTTTGTGTTTGGGTAAATCACAGTTTGATTTAAGCTAAAGTGTGCACACATGCAAATGCCTACTCATGCTCAGTTTGTTTCCCCAAAGGCCAGTCATAATTTATTTTCACAAAAGAATCAACTTTTTTAAATGAATATAAGCAGACATCACATACAGTGCTTCACTGTTTGACTTTATATGAATCATTGAAAAATAGTACTCAATGGGAATGTTGATTATTGGAATAAAGTGATGCATTTGAAATAACTCACACTCTGATGTAAATCATGAATGGGAGGTAATGAATTCCAATTTTATTAGCTTACTGCTCTAATAGTATAATATTATGTTATTATTTATATATAAAATTGTAACTATGGTATAAATTTATGTTTATTAACTAGAACTTTTTTCAAATTTGTAGGCCTCCTGGAATGGATCAAAAGAATGCAACTACTTCTTCAACAGATGGCAGCAAATCACAAGACTCAGGGCAAGCAGGTAAGTGAAAAGGATTTCATGATATTAAGCATGAAAATCCCTGTAATTCCTTAATGTGATGTCATTAATGACTAGATTCGACTTGATGATCAATAATCCTAGGGTATGATATAGTTTCCTCTATTGCAGTAAAAATCTTGAAATGGTTCTTGAAAAATCCAATTTTTTCTGTTTAATATACTTTTTAAATGAATTTTGTTAAAGAAGTTATGCATTAATGAGTCAGTTAAAATATTTTGATTTTATGCTTTTTGCAACCTTACTTAAATTTTTGCATCAGATGTTTTCAAGGATTCCCATTAATGAATTAGTGGATGCCCATGTGGAATCACTGCATTTCTTGATTTGAGAAATCTAACTCCTTACTAAAAAAATCTATCTAAAATACTGCATAAGTCTTGTCTCTGAAGCCTTTCCTGAATAAGAGTATAAATTTATGTCTTGTATTCACTTCAATCTTGTGGAATTTCCAAGCTAAGTTTTGTCATAAAAGTTCTTTTGTAAGGAATTTGTTTCATTTTGCTTCAATAATTTTGCTCTATTTGTTATGTATACTACCACATTATATTGAATGAACAGGCTCTAAAGAAATTCAAATGCATTTTTCATCCACCATCTCTATAAACCATAGGTTCTGCCGGTTGTAGAACTTCTAAGAATGTAAAAAATAATGTTTGAATATGGGAATACTTCTATGTATTTTCTTTTTTTTCTGTAAGTCAAATGATTGGTATTAACCTTGGCCTTGTAACAAAATGTAAACTGGTTTTGGTATACTACATATATTTCATTAAATCTATGCAAAGTACAGTGTAGTTATATGGAATATACTTCATGGATAACTCTCGTATATTTTAATCAGACTGGAAGGAATAATTTGTTGATTTTAATGTTTCAGACAAAAAGAAGCCTCATATAAAGAAACCATTAAATGCATTCATGCTTTATATGAAGGAAATGAGGGCTAAAGTTGTAGCAGAATGTACATTAAAAGAGAGTGCTGCCATTAACCAAATACTTGGAAGGAGGGTAAGTTTTGTTCTGGATGCATGACTTATTAGCATTCTTAGAATGAATTTTATTTCATATTTTCATGCTTCAAGCTGAAAACTGATGTTTTCTAACAAATAAAATTCAATATATTTTTGCCACTCCTCAGTCAAAAAAGCTAATGTTTTGTGACATGATATTTTATTTTTTTTATTTGCTTTGATAAAATATGTTGTCCACAAAGAATTTTTTACATAATATTTGGCTAAATCAGTTTTAAAAATCAATATAGAGTTGTCTTTTGAAGATATACACTGTATATCAAATATAATTTTTTTCAATTAATCCAATCAATAAGTGTTTTTAAATGAGTGGTTTATTCAATCATGAATTTAACCTTGCAATGCTTCATTATAAATGTTATGGCTATCAATAATAAAATTTTATCATTTTAAGATACAGTGTGTTAGTTGTAATTGCATGCCGCCCAAAATAAGCTTTAAAAAATCACTGCTCTTATTCAAATAATGAAAACAAATGTAATTTTTCAGATTGGAAACATGACTTTTTTGAGCTTAAAAAAAGGGGAGGGTGTGGTACGTGAAGCTCAGAAAACAAATATTTAGTTTGGTATAGTCTTGTAATATGGGACTGTTCATTATGCTATTTTATTCCTCCAGTAAATAGAATATTCAATCATATCATTATCGTGTATTCAGCATATTAATTATATCTTATCTTATTTTTTTTGCCCTAACACATTGCAGTCCTTGACTGAAATTCCTTATCATTATTAAAATTCCTCAGAAATATCATACTATATCATTGGTCAGCAGAGAAAGATTTCATTGACTTATGTCATAGTATTTTTATGGGAGAAGTAGTTCGTTCTGTTGGTAAAGGAATTTTAATGCACTGGTTTATTATTTTAGCTTTCTGACTTAACCACTTGGCTGGGGTTGACGAAGTATCTCGTCTTACGAAATAGACATAATATTTGGGCATGACGAGATATCTCACTTGAAATTTCTTACACTTTTCCCTTTGAGTATGCTTTTAGGCAGCAGATGTTGGGGAGTTTATGTATTGAGGACATGTTGCGTAAAACCCTGCATCAGTATGTATGAGTTGCCTAACCTCCCCCAAATAAAATGCCCTACTTGAAAACAGCATTTGCCAGTTAAGTGGTTAAATAGTGAATAATGGAGTGGATATGAACTGCGAGCTCTAACATTATGGTTTTAGTCCATGGTAACCAATATATTTTTTATATCCATCTAAAAAAAAAATTATCTTATTTAATGGCTTAACAGCCAACTGCATTTCCTCAGAAATATGTGGCTATGTCTGCAACATTTATGTGTATTGTTGATTTTAGAAAGTTTATCTAGCGAGGAGATGTGAGGGTTGAAGGGATATATTTACTGGGTCACGGGTCCAGAAGGGGTTGAAGACTGCAATGTGTTAGATGTGGTATTTCTGTTATGCTGTTTGCATGTGGGAACTGATTTGGTATGTGTAACGGTCGTTCCTCACATTCGACTTTGTGCCATGCTTTATAGTGGCATTCTTTAAGTCGAGAGGAGCAAGCAAAGTACTATGAGAAGGCGCGGCAGGAAAGACAGCTTCACATGCAGATGTATCCAGGCTGGAGCGCCAGAGACAATTATGGCTATGGCACAAAGAAGAAGAAGAGAAAGAAAGAGAAAGCGGCAGATGGAGGAGGTACCTTCTAGTAGTGCTAGAACAGCAGCGGATAGGATATGGGTTCCGACCAAAATTTTTTTAAGTGAAAAAGGTCACAGAGAAAGGAATATGTTCGGGCCCGTTAGGGGAACACAGCTCTTATCTGCTGTCGTACTCCAAAATAAAAAAACACCATATTCCTTGCCTGCAATAAGGCTGTGGCAATCTTGGGACGAATTCATATTTCTGGGAATATCTCTCTCTCTCTATCTGTATATTTTTTTTACTTTTTTTTTACTTTCTTCAAAGGGACTACACTGAATCGCTGAGCAGAATAGGTTCGTGCAGGTTTTGCACCTGCATTTGGCCCATGATTTGAATGGTTTTGCACTGGCATGGTGCAGAGTAAAATAAGATGCAAGTTGTTTTTGTTGAAATAAGAGACGCGCAGAATTGGGGGCACGCTAAGAGAAATTGATAGCACATCGAGCGAGAGAGGAACTTTTCCTGGCTGTTCTTCTAGCACCACAATGTGTACCCCCTTTCAAAATGATGGAGAAAAATATTTACTAGTTGTAAATTGTTGTTAAGATCAGATGTTAGGAGGAATATTCTAAAAAGGTCCAACTTTATTTGAAAAATTCCTTTACTTGTTTGGGGAAACAAGAAATCTCATGTTGCGCCTTCTTTGTTCACTCCTTCCTCCTCCCATCAGTGGCATGCGCTAGGTCGAGAGGAACAAGCTAAGTATTATGAGCTAGCACGCAGAGAACGACAGTTGCATATGCAGCTCTACCCCGATTGGTCTTCTCGTGCTAATTCTTCCCGTGGGAAGAAGAGGAAGCGCAAACAAGAGACAAATGATGGAGGTAGATGAATTGATGAAGTTAATCTATGCATGTGATGGTTTCTCTAGGATGATGGGCAGTTTGATTAATTCAATTAAAATTACAGACAAAGAAATTTTTTAACTTTTCCAATGGGTGTACTTTATTTTTTGTTTCTTTCTCGAGACATTCAATATTGATGCATCCATCATAGCATACAGATGAACACTTGTTGAATGACTGTCTACACTCACTCCACACATTTTGCCACAGTTCAAATCATCACACAGATGCATATTTTTGCCCCATTAATGATGAAACATCCATACTTTTGCACACACAAAGTTTTTGAACGCAGCTGCAGGAAAATGCCAAATTTTTTGTGTGCATTTGCAGGAACCTATTCTGCTGAATGCTCAGTGTATTTGCACATCTTTCCATTACCCTTTCTCTGTTTTTTGGTAGCATTGCTGTTTGATCACATTTGAATAGTTCCCTGAAAGGCTTTTAAATTGTTTTGATTTTTTCTCCTTTGTGTTTTTCTGACTGTTTTCTGTTACATTGGAAATTATAGATGCTATTTTGCTGCTATATGCCTGTTTTTTTCATAAATACATGTTTTAAATTTACTTTTCTTATATTTGTTGAGTATGAGTTTTTCACTGTCATGAAATTAAAAATATTTGTGTGTTTTAAAAAGTAATTTTTCTCATGCTCTTTATCATATTTGTTTAAATTGAAACCTTGCATTGGATAAAAGATGAATAACATAGAGAAATATAACTTGCTTTGAATTTTCTTAATATTTTCCATTATTTTAAGTTAATATAAATTATATTTAATTTTCAGGAAGCAACTTGAAAAAATGTAGAGCCCGATATGGGCTGGACCAACAAAGTCAGTGGTGTAAGCCATGCAGGTGAGTTCATTTCTTTATCACTAGTGTTATGTTAGTCTTGCAACTGATCATCACGGCTCAATGTTCCTTACTCCTATTCTCCGTTAAGTACTCTGTTATTATTGTTTGGCATTGGTTTCTTCCTTCAATATCCTCTATGAGTAAATTATTTTAGAGCATGCTCATCAGTTACACATACATGGCAATTGGGTTCGAGTACACAAGGATCGTAAGAGAATTTGGAGAATGAATGAATGTCTGAGTGAGTGGTTGTGTACATACATAAATGTGACTTTGTGGGAAAGTAGAATCCTTGTTGTATGATTGCATGTGTGTAAGTGTGTTTCCACACATACATACATGCAAGTACTGTGAAACCCTTATATTTTTTTAGTTGATTTATATTTGCCTTGCAGTATTTTTTTCTTCCTCTTGTTGTTTCTTTTATTGATTTTTCCTCATTTGAGATCGATTGCTCTTGTGAGAAACAGAAGGGTCACTCTCAACAATCACCAACTGATCTTCACTTGTAAATAGCCAATGTAGATAATTTTTGTTAATGGTTGTGTACATCTTCCCCACCATCTTTCCTCATTGTTCCTTTCACAAAGCTGGCAATGCCCCAGTTTGAGTGCAATACACATTGCCAAAATCACGTAGTGGAACGTGCTAGTGTATTTTTGTAGCTGTGAGTATCAAATTAATGAATTTGCACTTTGGATGAGTAAGTCATGACTCCTGCAGACAGAAGTGATGTTTACATTTAGTTCTTTGTGTATCTGAACAACTTTTTAATTGTTGCTGCTCGTTTCATAACCTTTGAGTAATGTATTCTGAGTGAGCAACATGTGGTTCTTCTCCATGGTAGTTGAGCCATCAGAGCTTGTACAATTGTCAGTTTGAGTTGAGAACATATTTCGGTTTTGTGTTTTAACTTTCTAACTTTCACTCAGAGAGTATGACTCTATTCATCACTTTTACCTGCAGGAATGAATATGCAATGACAACTTTTAAAATGTTCTGAGGAGATGTCAAAATAGGACCTTCATAAATCAGTTTTGCTCATCTCACTAGATTCTATAGTAATTCCTCCTGGCACAATTTAAGCGGGAACTTGGTTGTGCTTTGTTATTTTCAAAGAAAACCTGTCACCAAAGAGACATGGGGAGAGAGAGAGAGAGGAATGTTAAAATATTTCCTAATGACGTGCGCACATTTTTTGCAATGAGAGTGACCCTTTGTGTTGCAATTGCTTACTTTCATTTGTAAGGTGGACCATGGCAAAAGGTCTCACTCACATAATTCGGTTTGGTGTCATCTTGTCTATGTGGAAAGACTGCCTAGATGTAGCCGTGAGAAGACACTAGGTGTTTTATTTTAAATGTGATTGCTGATTTTGTGCAACTGTCAGCTTTTATATTTCCAACTTTCTTAAATGCTTATGAAAATTATGCAAGTGGAACAGATGTGGTGATGGTGAAAAGGAATCATTCAGAAAATGTGTCTTCCCACAAAGAGAAGGACAACCTATTCTGCAATATATTGGCAATGCTGAGAGAGTTTCTCCAAGTAAAGATAAATTATTTGCAAATTGATTTCCAAAAGAAATGAGTTTGATTAGTGAGAGCCTTTGCTATGCCAAAATATAGACCATGGTTGTTATTAAAGGGGCATACTGTTATGTCACCTCTCTCAAAATTAATTGAAATCCAGGAGAAGTAAAGGTCACAAGGGGATTAACTGAGAAAAACATGTGAGACCCACAGCCTTGCCATGGCTTTGAACCTGATTTTAGTTAAGTGTTTGAATTGTTTGAGAAATAGAGAAAATAAAAAAGCCAAGTGACACATTTTCTGAAAATGTTTTTTTGCATTTCGTTTAAGCCATAGAAATTATTGAGGAACGTAACGTACAGTAAAATATCCATGTTGGACATGTTTTTTTAATGTTGGTATTTGCCCCTTTAATTCTGACTTTGGTTTTGTTCTCTGCACGCTGCAGTCCAGAGACCTCTAGTGGTAGCCATGGTAACACCCACACAGGGAATAGTGGTGTCCATGGTAACATTATCCATGGTAACAATCACACAGGAAGTACTACCAGTAATACTTCTGCATCTCCTCAAGAACCTACATATGTTAATCTCTAGTCATACTCTGTGAGTCTTTTTACTTCTTCGGTGTTTCAGGCATGCTGCTGTAGACACTAATCATGTTTTCAAAAATGGTTTTGAAGTTTCTTGTTCTTCATTAATTAAACCTTTTTTGTGTTAGAACAAAGCAAATCTTCTAGAGGAGCGCATCTTAAAAACATGATGGAGGTGTGGACACTTTGATTTGGAGTAAGAAGCCAAAGGCCAAGGGTTTCCATTGATGAAAATAGTGGAATTGCAAAAATAAACTCCATGAAACTAGTCGTGGCCATTAAGCCATTCTAATTATATTCAAGATGTATCCTGACCAGCATATTGTATTTTTATGTTGTTGTAAGCAATGCTAAGTTAAAAATTAACATTAAAATCATTTTGCTATCTCTCACTATTCCATTAACAGTAATTTGGATGTTCAAGAAATGATACTTATGCATTCTTCACCTTATTGTAAAAAATCTTCTATGAGGTGCGCTCCTTTACATCTGCCAACCTTCTCATGAATACCTTTTGAGTTTATTTGCAATTGCATGGGCTGCTTTCATGTTCACTTGTTAAAAATGCCATACTGTCTTTTTCCAAGTGATCACAGTTTTGAATGCAATTATTTAATTTCAGGATGCAGAAACCTCCTGAAGCATGAGTGTTTCATGACCATTATTTTTTTAAGCTATATTGTTTTAAATTTATTTTATTTTTTCTTATTTTCAAATCTGTGTGGGTATCATTAATATCTTTATTTATTTGAATGGTTTGACAGATAAGGCAGATGCTCATCTGTACCCATATTATCCTCTTATCCAAATATCTTTTGAGTTATTTTTATGTTAAAGCTGGCTTACCCTAAAAAAATCCACCTGTATTTAACAGTGTTTTTTTTTATTTTAGTCTTCTGTTTAATCTATTGCCATCACCAGTTGAGATGAATGCCATTCTTATACCTTGGAGCTATGAGCATACTCATGTAGAAAGTATCTCAACTCCCCTTGTACATTTGGCCTAATAATTTCACAATCCCCAGCATGAAGGGGCAAGTCTTCATTTTCTTGGTTGTGCTTTGGATACTGCATGCTGGACTCTGCCCTTAAAGTTTTAAAATCCTGAGTGTGAATTTGTGAGTTATGTCACAGTAATAATTTGGCATGGACTCTTTATTTTACTCTATCACATTCTTTGATTAATTTGTTATTTTTTTACTTTCTCCATCTTAAGCGTGGGCAATTTATTAGCTTAGGTGTGCTGTCATCGTCACAAATGAGTGTTGTGTGTATGTGTGTGTGCGTGTGTGTAAGCGATCATTCATCGTGCACGAAATTTCTTTTTTGCAGTGTTATTTGCCGTAACACTGGATAGTCATGCCTCCGTTGTGCACAACATTCTGATGTTATATTGAAGCTTTAGAGAGAAAGTATTGTGTGTTTTATTTTGCTGTGCATTTTACTGGTTATTACTGTTACTATCTAAAATTGCTTATATTACAATGAATCAAAAAAGGAAATTGGAACCTGCTCTTTAGTTGAAGAGAAGTTCAAAGTATGAAGGTACTTGTCACTTAACATAAATCTCCTGGGAGTTTAACATGTTCCCTCTTCACTTTTTTAAAAATATAATGCACACCCATGCCTTTTCATATTTTTGCTTGGTGCACTGCTATGATCAAATGTCTGTCAGCGTGTGCATCTTAAGTGCCCACAGATTTGCTAGCATTGAAATCCAAGTGGTATGTAGGGTCTATTGGAAATGCCACTCATCAGTTTTCATCCACTAATCATTTGTGATGACATCATAGGCGCAAGAAAAAGTGCATCCGATACATGGATGGAGGTGAAGACGACGGAGGTCAGTCCGATGACGAGGGCGGAGGTGGTGGCGACCCCATGGGCAGTGCTGGCAGCGCCGGAGACGAAGCTCAGACGCCAGACTCGGAGGACTGCCCGGACACGCCACCCCAGCACCCCTCCCACCACCATCCGCACCACTTCTCCCATCATCCGCACCTGGGCGTCGTCGTGGGCAACCACCACCACCACCACCCCCCACACCATCTGCACTCTCTCCCCCATCCCTTTCCCCATCCTCTCCAGCATCCTCCCCCTCCTCCCCCCGCCCTGCGTGGGTGCAGCGGTGCCTCTTCCGACGTCGGCGGCCTCTCGAGTCCCGGCGGCCTCAGCCTGGCCTCCCCCGCGGGCCTCTCCTTAACGTCCCCGGGCCTCACGAGCCCCCCTCCCTCCTCGGTCCCCCTCCTGCCCAGCCCGGGGCCCAGCAGCCTCGCCTCGCCCGCCCTCAGCCTTGCGTCGCCGGCCGTCAGTCTACAGGGTCCCCTGACTCCGCCCCCGCATCACTGCGCCCCCGACGTTAGGGGGAGGGGCCCACCCCCGCCTCCCCCACCGCCCCCGCCCCCTCCCGTGCGGCCCGGAACGTCCTCGGTCGCGTCCTCATCGTCTAGTTCGTCGTCCTCTTCGTCATCCTCCTCGTCTTCGTCCTCGTCCTCGTCGGGGGGGGCGGGGGTGTCGCCCCTGCCTCCCCCGGCGCACCGGAACCCGGTGGGCACCAACCCCCACGACATAAACAACCCGCTCAGTGTGAACCAGCTGACGGGGCAGTGCAGTGTGAAGGGCGGGGAGGGCAAGGACTCGGGAGGAGCACGGGCGGTGATAAGCGTCACGTGATGGGGGCCTAGGGAGGATCGACCCGACGGACGAGCGCGTGGATCGCGGCGGCCAAGTGTGGTTGCAGTGTGGCCGCTGACCGCGAGGGGACCCTCTCGCCGGGAAGTGCGCGAGGGGCCAGTGGTGTCTTGGGAGACGGTCGGCGCGTGACTTCCGTAGATGCGCTTAGCTTTCCCGTGCAGAACGGGTCCGGGAATTCACAAGTGTGTCGGGTCGTTGCCCTCGGAGAGAAATGCTCTCTTCCTGCCTCCCCCTATCGTCTGGAAAGACTATAAAAAATGAGATATCTCCCATTTGGTGTTTTTTTATTTTTTCCATTGAGAATGTTGGAAGACTTTTGAAGACAATCAAGAAGACATTGGATGAAGAAATACTCAGGATGAAGTGTCAAAACAGTTGAAAATGATATAAACCTTGTGTTGAGACTGGGGAATTTCCAGATTTTAGATGCTCCATTGTTTTTGCCATGTTGAGGTGTAACAGTAAACAATTCCTTTGTGTCACAATTTTGCAGTAATCTTAGGTTTTCTTCTTGAATTTGCATCTCAATATAAAAATTTGTGTTTACCGATCTCGTTTGCCCTAGTTTAATTTCCTGCCCCTTGTGACAGTCACCAAATGGTGATGACAACGACAAAATGTGTTAAAATGTTAAATACTTCTGGTAGCTCATTGTTGGCCCTTTTCGTTGGGTAAGACTGTAGCTTGGTGGTATGGTTAAGGTGGGAATATGAGGCAATAGGAGGCTGATTGCTTGCCAAAGACAGGAAGAACTAACTGCATGGCAGGATGTTGCGTGGAAGGAGAAGTGGGATATTGTGAGGAACTACAGAGCTTTCACATGTGTCGTAGTTGGCAGTTGTATGTAATATAAAAAGATGGAATGTAGGCACTTTGCATCTCACTAACATTTTTACCTACCAAAGCTCATAAAATATTGTCATTGTTGTAATTATTTTTATTCACCTGTGTAACTATCCTTTTTATGTTGAATTTTTAAAATTTACAGGAAGTTAAACTGACCATGCAGTGAAAATAATATACCATGTGTGAATGTATGTGTGCACTTGAGTATATATGAAAATGTGAGCCTGGCATTTTGATAAAGGAGGTAGTGAAACTGCAAAGGATTGGTTTTGTTTCTTTTCATTGAGATACCTACTGAATGAGAAGTGTTTTTGTAGGCTTCTGATCCAAAAGTTGTGCACTCTATATTTTTCATATGTGGTAAATAAGGATGAAATTATTTTTAAAGGATTTAATTTTCTTCTTAAAATGGGAAGTTGTTAGAGGACAACATTTATTCACCTGATTGGTGATTCAACTTTTTAAATTTATTGAAAAATGCTTTTCATAATGTTTGGTTCAGCATATTACCAAAAAGTCCAGTAACATATGAGCCATGCATAAACATATCATTTAGGTACATTCCTTGCAGTTGAATGTTTCTAAGGATAGCATTGGATTATTTTGAAGTTTATGATTTGAGTATTAAATGGGATCATTCCCTAAGGATTGTATCTGTACCTTAAAAATCAGCATGTACAAAACTCTATACTTGTTAATTTCTGCCAAAATTAGAAAAAAAGTCATTTGCATTTAGTCTATTTGCTGAAATTACATGAAATGACTGAGGGTTGTTTGGGTTTGGGATTAATTTACCAATTATGAAGAAACAAGCCACCTGTGCTGTTCCATTATCACCAGAGAAAAGGGATCTTTAATTGTGTTAGATGGAGGGGCTGTGGGGAAGGTTACTGGTCACCCCACCTAGTGAGTTCAAATATTTCCTACAATCTTGTTTGTTGGCAAAATCCTAATTTTGCCTCACTCTGACAGGCAAAAAAAGGTGGATTGTCCCTACCAAATAAATGGCAATAGCCATTTTCTGAATTTTCTGGATCTTTAGTGAACTTGCACTTGGTATTGAGATTCCATTCTCCACTCATGCATCTCAGTATTATGCCATGTAAGTTTTGAATTTTGTGGGTGAATAACAAGTTGAAATTGCCTGTCATGTATACAGGGTTGTTTTTCTACAAATGAATACTTGGTCCTTCCTCCTCTCCTGATTGATGTTCGAAAGCCATAGAATTAAATAAGACTCTGCAGAGTTGCCTCTTCTACCCCCTACTTTTATCTTACAGGTACTTTTTTCTGCACTGTCTCAAAAGCCAAGCTATTTCATTTTTTATATACATAAAATCTCCTTCATGACTTTTTTCTTGTACCCAGCTGTTGTGGTATTGCTGTCTCTGTTATTGTGTAACAATGAAAAAATAAGATGATGACAAAGAAGGATGTAAAAGTTGTGGATATTGTTCAGAATGGTCAGACTTGTGATAATTATATCTTCTTATCCTTGATTTCGCCCCAACTCAGGATCAATTTTATTCTTTTTTATGTTGTTACGCCCATTGGTTTTTAGAGGAACTTTGAGTGTGATTTCATAATTTGTGCTCGTGAATAGGAGTTGTCACTTTGTAAATAAGAAACAGACATTACCTTTGGGAAGTGTGCAATGGTTTTTCTTGATATTTAGCCTTGCCAGTCAACAGAAATACAGAGTTTGGCAAGGTTTGTTTCAATGTGTTTCTCTCAGGTTGATTTTATTTAGAACTTGACCTTGTAAAATTGTTAGATTCCTGCAAGTGGGCAGCAATGGTTGTTTGAAAGTATTTTAAGTCTAATGGATCCTGATTTGGATGGCTGAAGTGTAGGTGAAGTGTACAGATATTGTTTTATAAGAATGAGACTTTGTTTTTTAAGAAAAAAGAAAATTATGTGTCGCAGTGAATGAGAGATTAATGAATTAAGAATTCTTGAAGATGCCATATTGTATGATGGGAAATAGTCATGCCACCTAAGAAACTAAATGTAACAAATTTTCATAACATTGCCAAGTCCTGTACCTTGATTAGCAGTTTCACTCTCTCCTATATTGTAAGTGTACCATACAGCATTAAATGCCTGAATGTCAAACTGAATTTGGTGTCTAAAGTGAATAGAATACAGACCATGTCCTTTGACCCTCCTTGAATTTATCATTGATATAAAGTAAAAATTACTTTATTTAAAAATTGAGTTTTCTTTTTCAGATATTATTTGCAATCCCAAGCTTAATCCTCGTATTTTACTCATAGGTGAGAACTAATGGCAGGGTTGTTGAGTAGGGACGTGAAGAAAATACTAGTGAAAAGTCTTATAAGGAGCATGGCACCATATGACATGGAAACGTAGGCTTTGACGAAAGATGAAACTATATATACATTTATGGTTTTTGAGATGTGGTAATGGAGATGGGTGGAGAAAGTAAGGTGGGTTGATGGCAGGCAAGTAGCCAGGGGGTGAGCTTCTGGGGCTTCAGCTCCCCAGAAATTTATTCCCAATATTTTTGTTGTTCTGATTTTAACTGGACATGATTATCCGGATGACAATGCATATAGAAACGAGATCACTAGTTTGACGTATGTGTGTGGCTAATAACTGTTCTTTTCAATCTGTTATGTATGTATGTGTTGAACTTCTGTTCTGTGGCCGGTCAAATTAACTGCTTCATAACAAGGTAAGCAGTGAACTTTACAAGTGAGAACCCAAGCAGCATCGTATGGCAGTTATATGTCGGCCCAATGTCATTTTGACATCACCAATGTCATTTTAACATCAGCTGATAATGCCGATATAAAAATGACATATAAATGATACCTTTTTCCGATATAAAATTGATATCATCAATCGTATCTTAAAGGTATATTTAATAGATACCATTTGCCGATGCAAAAATGATGTCAGCTGAGCTGACTAGGCATAAAAATGATCCCATTTTTCTGGTTGCTGGATTATATAATTTTGAATATTTAAATTTTTTCTTCCGACATCAGAGAGAAGAAAGTCAAATATTTGTGATTGGTCAGAACATCATTCTGCAGAAACCATTTGGAGGCCTACATATAAAATAAGAAATATGATGATTTAAGGATTCGATAACACGGAAAGAAAAAACACGAGCCTGTGTTATCATGTTTCGCTTACCCTCCATATCGCCTGAATCTTCAGAAATAGTAAAGATTCAATGTTTGCTTTCAAATTGCCGTTCACGCGGCAGGCTCGGAATATCCTGCAATTACCGCCAAGTGCGGCTTTAGTGCTGGATGGAGTTCACCATTGGTCATGACTTCCTTGAAGCCCTTTCTCCCTTGTGTTGCCATCCTTGATGGACCACAAGGGCTCAACATCTAGTAACTTGAACCTTGGTAAAAATTGCCATGCGAATTAGGGATCCTGGGTAGCGTAGTGGTCTGCGCAGTGGCCCGGAAAGCCAAAGGTCCGTGGATCGATTCCCGGTCCAGGTGAATTTTATCACTTGGCAATTAATGTGAACCCTCCATATTGGGTTATAATTCCAATAACTTAAACAGAAAACGAGTTTGAAATATTTTATTACAATGATAACACTTAAAGTTACTCATCTTTCACTAAGGGAAGTTAAGTCAGGAGTAAAGTATGATATCCCATTACTATCATAAATGCTTAAGATTACTCACCTCTTAACAAGGAGAGTTGGGTCAGGAAAAAGTGCAGGGTTCACAATATGAGCATTCTTAGATCGAAACTACCTCTCGCCATTTCTTTTTCCACTGCAGTTTTATTGTACCACCGTCCCTGATTACAAATATTTTTAACATGTTTATCCAGGATACATTTTAACTAGGTATCTTACTTATTCAATCATCCCAATATCATGCTAATGAAAAATCAGTCCATGGTAATATTAAACATACGTTGGCCCAGTATCATTTTTATGCCCCTGTATAGTGGTGAAAGATGTCTTTTTATCATCAAATACATATCGGCCCAATATCGTCAGCAAATGTCATTTTTATAATGGCAAATGTTATCACTTTTGACATATGCCGATATCGGTAGTCAATATCGGATTGCCAATAAGTGATATGTGGCGGTGTAAAAATGATATTGGGCTGATATCATGATGCTTCTTGGGAAGAGACAAGAATGGGCACTGTGAAAGTAAATACCAAGCATTGAAAAAAATGATTGAAAATTAAGAGAAGAGATTTGTAACAGTTAGGCACCGAATAAGTAAGGCTGATTTGTTTCAAGTTACGCTGCACTATACTTGGCTCCCTCCCCCTCGAAGCAAATTTCTGGCTACGTGCCTGGTTGACGGAAGGATGAATGATGAGGAAGAGGAAAAGAAGTTAACTGAGGAAATTAGCCGAAGGCAGAAGGTGACAAAGGGTAGGGTATTTGGAAAGATGTGATTGAGGGAAGAATGTCAGGTAAGTGGGGAAGAAAGAGGAGAAGAATGGGTAGTTACATAGCATGATGGGAGATAGGAGGTATGAGAGGCTCAAGAGGGACATTGTGTGAAATGTGGGGATGATGGTAATGTCTATTGAGACCTACCTTCACAGATAGAAAACTAGTTTTTACTAAATTTGCATTAAACTGATGTTACTGCTACCTTTTGTTAGGAACCTACTATTTGACAATTTCTGGTATCTAGACGTTAACATTTCACCATAACCACGTCAAGCACCTGACAACTGTGGGAATCTTATTTTCACAGAATGGAATAAAGTTAGTAACCTTCTCTTTTTCTTATCTCCATTTATATATGAAATATTAAGCATACCTCTCAGATGAGGGTAAGCAAGTATATACATATTTGAGGAAGTTAAGGGTTTTTTGTATAATCAGTACAATTTTCTTTTACGCTACCTATGGAAGTTACAACACTTTCATCATATGTAGTACTAATTAGCCAAAAATGTGCCAGTCTTGGGGTGGAAATCCAGGAAAACAGTTTTATTAGCGTTAATTGATAGATGGTTGTTATTGCACCCATGGTCCTTATATTATATATATTATTTATAGGGACCTTGATTGCACCACTCAGCCATCCTAGAAATAGAGGTATTGACGATGTTTAGCAGATCAGGAATATTACTGGAATGTGATACGCAAGAAGTGTCATTGGCATATAACACAGCATCACCTTGAGGAAACAGGTTTAGCAGGTCATTCACAAAAATAATAAACAGAAGGGGGCCAAGGATGGAACCCTGGGGGATGTCCAGTTGTGATGTCCAGAGGGGAAGAGAATGAGATATCTTTACCATACTGTGTCTGGCTCATGTATTTCACAATTTGGTGTCTACCAGTTAGATACGACCTTATGCAATCCCAAGCCTTTCCTCTTATTCCGATGTTGGCAAGCTTAAGTAAGAGAATACCATGATTAACTCTATCAAAAGCTTTTGACAAGTCATAAAACACTCCTAGCGAGTGTAAATATTGATCACGGGCACAATAGATTGAGTTCAACAATTGGAATGCAGCAGTGATTGTTGATCTTGCTTTTCTGAAGCCATGCTGTGAGTCATGTAAGATATCTTTTGATTCAAGATAAGAAATGACCCGGGAATAGAACACCTTTTCAAAGATTTTGGAGAAAGCAGTTAGGACCGAGATAGGCCTGTAATTGTTGGGGTCTGAAAGTGAGCCTTTTTTGGGAACAGGTAGTACTACAGCTATAGCTATACTATACTAACTACTAACTATAGTTTCATGCGAGAGGGAAATTCACCATTGAGGAAAGAGGTATTAATGATATCAACAAGAGACCAATGTAATGAATGACAATTTTAATGATAGACATAGGGATGTCATCGATCCCAGAGGACCAGTTATTGGGGAAGAAGTTAACAAGCTTAATGACTTCATGTGTGTCAGTGGGCTGCAGATACATTGAACAGGAAGAAGGAGTGTGAGATATGAAGGTGGCAGAATTTATGATGGGGCTTTGAGGAAAGTTACAAAAGTGCTCATTGAAACAATTAGCAACAACATGGGGATCGGAGGTAGATTGATGATTGAAATTGATAGTTGTCATAGCTGGGCAAAGTTAATCCAAAAATTAACTTCGTTAATGCATTAAAAGCTACTCAAAAAGTTAACTTCGTTAATCGTTATCTTGATGAAAATTTAACGCGAGTTAAAGTTATCCGTTAAAGTTAAAAATCTTTATGAAGTTGTAGGCAATTTTGAATTATATGCCACTTAACATTTAGGTATTTTTAATGTCAATGAATGTAATAAGAATTTCGTGGTCAAAAATACTTAATGAACAGTATAGCTTAGGTAATGTAGACTTATACACATGAGGTATGGAGTTTCATAGTAATATACTGTTTCCGTCAGTAAAGTTGGACCTGACGCTGTTTGTATTTGATTGTGGAAATAGAAACCTTGTGATGCACCGCTACCGGTGGCTGCGATACCAAAAGATTCACCAATATTTTGCTGGCGTAGTTTTGTGCCATTAGATGGTGAAAAAACTATTGCCAGTCCTATTGACATAAGAAGATTCCACAGCTCTTGAAGAAGCCTTAGGTTTTCGTTCTCCCACGACTTGATCCTGCCTTTACTTTTTCTTCAAATTGAACGTATTTAGATGCATACGTCTCTTCATGTCTTGTTTATTGTTTTGGGTGGAAACGTGAGCCTTGACTGTGTGAACTGTGTCTGTAAAAGTTACGTAAAAGTCTGATTGCAGTACAAACGCTGAGTTCTCTAGATTGAATTCTCAACACAACTCCTTCAAAAAGTTATTACATGGCAATCCAGATGGCTCTGAACAAAAGTAACGGACTTAAATTAACGGAATTAAAAGTTAACGGAAGTTAATAAGACCGTTAATAGTTTTTGTATTTAACTTAAAAGTTAAATCGTTAAGCAATATGTTAACTTCGTTAATTAATGATTAACGGATTAACGCTTTTCTGCCCAGCTATGATAGTTGTGTTGCTGACACAATGAGAGGCAGACTTAGTATTACTCTTAATAACATCCCAAGCTGCTTTGGAACGATTTTTAGAGATAGAGATGAAGTTATCATTGATTACTCTCTTGTGCTCAATAACCTTAAGTTTTAATCTTTTCAGTGCCTTATTATATGATTCCTTCCAGTCTGGATCAGTTAATTTGCAGTGGTAGTAAATGTTCCGCAGGGATTTACTTTCTACGATTAGCTCCTTAGAGTAGAAATTAAAGTTAAGAGGGCCATTGCATTGCTTGATATGCTTAACTGGAAATGCAGCATTAAAATGGGTGACAAAGATATTTGAGAAGAGATTGTACTTTTCATTAACACCAGAAGCTGTATAAATATCCAACCAAGATTCGTTGGATATTAGTTGTGAAAAGGTGTGTCTGGAAGCAGTACTGAAGATTCTTTTGTTTACATAATTAGGCTTATTTTTGGAAACAACAAAGGGAAAACTGATCGAGCAAGTTAATGCCATATGGTCAGAAAAGCCAGTATTAAAAGTTTTAGTTGACAAGCTAGAGGGCAGTAGAGTAGTTGCAAGAACATCAATAAGGGTGGCAGATTGAGTTGTCACTCTAGTGGGATCACAATTTAGCACTGAAAGCCCAAAGCTTTGAAATAGATTTATCAAGTCACATTTATCATGGGAGACCCTTAACAGATCAACATTAACATCACCGCATAATAAGATACCCTTTAGATTTAAAGAAGTAGCCAACATTAGAGCGTCGTTAAGGGTATCAAAAAATTCAAAAACACAACTGCCTGCTGATCGATACACAGCAAGTATGACATATTTGTTACTATCAACTTTTAGAATGGCTCCACAGCATTCGAAAGTTTTATCAACACTAAGTATTTGATTCAAACTGGTAACACACAAGTTAGGTCTGGCATAGACAGACACACCACCAACTTTAAACTGACTGCGACAGTAGTAGGAGATTAAGTTGAGGCCATGAAGGGCAAGAACAGAGATTTCATTCCCCCTAAGCCAATGTTCGGCAATAACAACTATATCAATTCAAGTTCTTGTATAGCACATTCCATTTGAAAAGTTTTGTTTCTAATCGATTGAGCATTACAATAAAGGATGTTTAAAGAGGTGCATTGATCGTGGGATGGAATTGCATTTATATTAGAACCAGGCTCAGCCCCTATAGGGGGTCTTGTATGACAGGGGGTCAAATATGACTATAGTCATAATTGCCTAGGTTTAAAAGAACCTGAAGATGTTCTGGTTATCCTATCAGAAGATGGAGATTGACTGATTTCACTTACAGGGGAAGCCATGTTACTACTGATGTTCTTTTCCACAACACCCAACTGTAGACTTGATTCAGGCTTCAACTCAGGAACAATGAGGGAAGTCGTTAGATCACTCACTGATTGAGGAGATGATTGGGTCTCACTGCTGTTACTCCGTTGCTCACACGTTTCATTGGTGGTGATACCAAAGGAGGAATGATTTATAACTGATTGCTTTCCAGCATCGGCAACATCGGCAAAAATCACGCTTTTTCGCAGGGAAAAACTTACCCACATACACATGGGAGGGCCAATTCTCACTTTTTAGGAGTTCGTCACGCAGATGTAGCGGGACTTCGATCTTGAATGAGCGATTGTGATCACCGATGTGAATATCTTCGCACAAGAAGCGATCTCCGGGAAATTTCCTACGTAGGTAACCGGCGATGATCTAGGGCGATGTTTGACGTTTAACTCTGCCAACATAGAGGAATGCGCGAAGCGGGAAACCAGAGGATTGAGGAAGATAGGTGTAGACAGGAGACTGATTTACGTATGGTACAGAAGCCACAAGGGAAAGTAGCTGATTTATACAAACCAGTGCCTCTAGTATAACCTAATGTTCGCCATACCTCCGTTCGGAACGACTCGTATCTTCGCGGCGTAGGGGTAGCGTATTACAAATGAGCATCGTAATTCGAATCGCCATTTCCGGAAGTTGTCTGTAAAATTCCCGCGTAAAGTTTCATGTTGCATTTGAAGCGTTTCTTGTCGGACGTCAATAAGTATTTTTCTAAAGTCTATCACAATATCATGAAACATGGCTGATACCACCGGTGAGTGAGATTTTTGGGAGAAAATATTTTCAGTTTTACTTCTATAATTAGTGGGGAGAGTTAAATTCTTCTTTTCAGCTTAATTCCGTAGTCGTGAGATATGATTGAATATTCTGTAATGTTCTTGTAGATCTGAGTGGCGGACGAGCCAAGCGTCAGAAATTAGACAGACATGGTCGAGCCGCGGCATTTGAAAAGCTGAAGAAGTTAAAAGGCAGTAAGCATAAATATGAAGACTCTGAAGTCAACAATGTATACGATGAAGTCGACGAGAAGGAGTATTCCAGACGAGTTCTGGAACGACAAGACGATGACTGGATTGAGGACGATGGTATGAATAAGAGTAAATGTAAACATAGTACCATTTGTTAACATCACTGTATTACTTTATGGTCTCGCCGGCCTAGGTGTAAAGTATGAACGGAAATCCCCTAATTTAAAATCGTAGAATTAGAAGTCTATTTTATTTCAAGTTAGTGCACTGAATACAACATTCCAATCAGTTTTGATAACGGGAATTTAATTTCATATCACTATATTATCGACTATTTATGTTTGACATCATGTTTATGGAATTCTACACTTTTTATTGTAGATGGTGCGGGTTACATCGAGGATGGGAGAGAAATATTTGATGATGACATGGACAATGAAGCAATCTCAAGCGCATCTAAAAGGAATTCCAAAGGGAAACAGATAAAGAATGTTCAGAACAACAGCAGGGAACAATCGGTTCCAGGTGTTAAAAGCAATAACATTAGGAATATGTTCATGAATATACCTACCAAAAAGAAGAAAGAAAGTGCAGTAAAGCTCGACGAAGATGAATTATTAGGTGATATTATGCAGGTAAAAAGTTGTAGTTTTATCTTAACTAGTGTTTTTATGCTTGAGGTTACTTGTGAAAATAGTTATTGTTAAATTTTTGTGTAAATTATTCCATTGTGCATGCTTGATATAGTTTTAATTTCGTTGTTGACTGTTTCGTGACTAAGGCTGGAGGGTCTGAGTAAGTTGAGGTTGGTTGATTAATGCATTGGCATTATTCTTATGATAGTTGAGATGTTATCAATACATACACTTGACCAAATGCTCTTGCAAATGTGGCATTTGTGCCAATTCTCCGTGTGTTGTTCATTGTGAGGTGCTAATAAACGAAGGCTAATTGATTGATTAGCATCACTTCTATCTAGTTAAAGTTGTTAGGATAATTCTCCAAATTGAATGCAGCAAAAATGTGTTAGTCATATTAAAACAGCATTGAGTCACTTAGCGTAGAAAATTGATTCTTTACTTTCATAGCAAGTTGAAGGTTTCATTTCAATTCATAAAAATGTTCATATTTTCATAGATTTTGTTTTGACATGGCTTGTGGAGTGGAATGAAGTATGGATAAATGGAACTAGGGTATAGTCTATATCTATAGCTGAAAGTAGTAGCATTAGTGAGCTTTTCTTGCGCCACCACTGATAAAGGCAGATACAGGGTGTCCTCAGTCATGGAAAGTAATATTTGGTGAGTTTTGGAAAAATGATAAAATGTCAGAAAGTCATGGAAAGTAGAAAGGAATATTCATCAAACTAGTGTATGATGAATAATGATGTGATAGTTTGTTCATGTCATGGATAAGAATGTATGCATATACGTGGGAGAATAATACTATTGTGGCTGTCAGCAAGCAGCCAGCAGAAGTAAAACTCTTCAACAATAAATCCTGTACGATTTTTTTCTTGAAATGTTTTCCTTGCGTCTGAAGAACTCCCTGAATAAAATTTTCATATTTCATTTTTTATTTGTGGTGTTTTGGTTCTCTTTTTAATGTCCTAAATCTCCAATGACTCTGTAGTTTGTTTCTAATTAAAATGTGTAATAATGGGAATTGGAAACAGGAATTCTGTTGATGTGGTTGACAATAAGTATTTCACATAGCATACCTGCTTGTGACTGTAAAAAGGCATCTGGCTTAAGCGGGGTGGCAGTTCAAGTGATAGTGTCATTAGAAGTAGTATATTGGGAAAAGAGGTAGGAAAATTTAAATTTTCTTACACAATTAGTGTTAAACGTAGCAGTGGAGGAAGGAGGTCACCTAGTAACTGAGGTGAGTATTTACCTAGGCCAGGGCTGTGTAAAAGAATTACCTTTAATCTCTTCTTGATTGTCGCATGAAATGCACTGAAAGTGTTGAGTAATTTTTATATCGTGCATGATAATGACTGTAAAATTCACCATTGTTGTTAGCACATAGAAATATTTTCTTTTAGCATTTTATTCTAAGATTGTGGTCGAAAAGTGATTTTAGCTTTATGCTTTACCAGCATATTGTAGTAATTTCTTATTAATTCACCTTTTCCCTATCATTAGTATTTCTCAGGTTAATATGTCCTTTTTGAAGTACATACTCAGTTCATGTTGCTATTTAAGACTAGAACACTTAAATTTCTATCCCAGTCACAAATTTATATCTTAGCAATATATTTTATGCAAACATGAAATCTTGTCTGTAACAGGAATTGAGCAGTGCTCCTGTGGTGAAACCATCACCTGTTATTGGAAGCCTACCTGTCAAGCAATCTTCAGCATTTCTACGAACCACTCCCACCATATCAACACCGAACGTGCGTCGAAATGTTTTTGGAGTTAATTCACAAAGAGCAGCTGTATTGTTGGTAAGGTTCAAGTAATCACTAGAGTAACTAACTTCGGGAGATGTTCCTGATCTCTTGCAGTTATCATGATTTAGCATACATTATATGATTAGTATATAGAGTAAACTCTCGATAATACAAAGTCAGTGGGACTGGAAAATCGGCACTTCATAATTTCGAGTTTCATATTTTAGAACATCTTTTAAAAAGGCAAGAAAAAAATTTTATCTTTATTTTCTCTAACTTTTGTTCTCTTCAGCAACATTGTATAATTTTTATGGTAATTCGTGAAAGCATTCTTAAAAGATGCATGTATTAAAAGATCGTAAAATAAGTACCTACTTGTATTTCCTATTTAAATGCTTTTAAGTCGGCGATCATAGTGTTGGCAAACTTTCGTCCCAGTATCGAAAACATATAAAAAACAAAAGTTGAACATTTTGTAATAAGAATTTTATTTTCAGAATAGTCAGTAGAGATGGAAATGTAGTATGGACGCTAAAAATATACACTCACTTCAAACATATACGCTGTTATGATGGCAGCTGGCTGCAGCTTTCCCGAATGAAATAAAGACTTCGTTAGTAATGCTCGTCCCGGGGACAAAATTATTTCCAAACTCGGGTGAGCAAGATGAGGTCAAATAGAACTAGAAACAAAAATTATGAATCTAACTATACAAAAAAATGTATTTCAACAAATAGACAGCTGGTACAAACCAACAATTGAAATATTCTTCCCTTCAGGGAAATCCCTAACAACTTGGGACAATAGAGAGTAGCCACTAGGACACCCTCGAAAATGACAAAGTCTCACAAAAACTGACTTGAAACCGCCGCCCACCCTGAGCAAGTGAGATCCTTGCTGTCTCAACTCGAACAGAGGGCGTGAGAGGGGAGGTTTTTTCTGGCATAAGAAGGGGGTGTTATCGGCAAGGGTAAGATGGAGTGAGGTTTAATGTGGAATTTGTAGATAGGTAGATTTTGATGGGAGCGAAAATGGTGTGGGTAAAGTGGGTGGAAGTTTATCATTGGAGATCGGAACTCTTTTCTGACTCCGGCAGGGGCACACCAAATGATGCCCTGTGAGATGGCCAAACTTCTGGTCATCATCCACATTCAGGGGGCTATATAAGTGATAGCAACTCTGGTGAGGTGTCATCCTGTTTGATGCTGCGAACGGCGACAGTGCAATCCGGAATCAGTGCATTTTAGAATTGTAGGCATTGTTGGCATCGTTGGCTCCGACTGTCATTAGCTACACCTGTCGTGCGAGTCCTTCGGCTAAGTCCGGAGGGTAATTAGTCTGCCAAGGGATAATGTCCAACGAGGGGAGAAGGGGGGGTACCAAAATACCACATGGCCCAACTGTGATTTAGTTGTCTTCTATTGCCCAATCCAAGAACATTGTATTAAGGATGTTGATCTTATCGTCTTTTGCTTATATTTCAGTCGCAGGTTAATAGGGTTCCTGAATTTTCCAACAGGGAGCACTAGTGTTAATGTGTGAGTCACATGTGTATGGGCATTGTTTTGCATTGAGGTTGGATAGCGCTCTCAATTAATTTCGGTGAGACTTGGATTGAAAATGGTAAACGGAGTTGTTTTGTGCCAGGGTGCTGTAGAGAACAGTCTGATGTAGCTAAGAAGAACCGGATTCTTGGTTTAACGAAACAAGAGCTTGTTTAAGGCTAAGGTTAGTAAACTCGGGTGATGCTTGTTCCCTTGAACAAGCGTTAACGCTTGTTTCTTACATGCCAAAACTGAAGTTGTGATATTTTTTGTATTTGAAATCATTGACCAGTCTGAGTCCCAGGTTCAGTTCCCAGTGTATGATATGCATTGTCTATCTGCAGAGAGAGACTGCATTTAGTGTAATACTGACTTGTGCCTCCCAAGTGTAGTCATTCCCAAAGTATGGCCTGAATTGTTTATCTGCGGATGGAAATAAGACTGCATTCTGTGTAATATTGACCTGTGTTCTGAGTTTTTTCATTCCCAGTGTATCGCTCATTGTTTATCTAGAAATAGAGAGAGGGATACTTCATTACAATATTGCCTTGTGCATCCCATTTGTAGTCATTCCCAGTGTATGGCAATCGTTGTTTATCTGCAGAGAGAGAGAGAGAGACTGCATTCAGTGTAATATTGACTTTTGCCTCCCAAGTGTATTGACTCCCAGTGAATGGTATTCTTTATCTGTGGAGAGAGAAAGGCTGCATTCAGTGTAATACAGTTGAGCACCCTTAATCCAAGAATCCCTAATCCGGGAACACCCATAATCCGGCTTTTTGCCATGACCAATTACCCGGTACTTCATGGAAAATGCCAAAACATTTTTAACTGAAACATCGCTTCATAATCCGCCAAGATATTATCCGATTCTTAACGTTAATTTTCCCATTCCGAGAATCAGAATAATTTAAGCATAAAAAATATCAATTTCTGGTACTTTGTGTACACTGGAATTATTCTGCAACTTGAAGTAAACATATAAATTTGAAGACATCGCCGAGACGGACTACAACTAATTTACAGATCGGCCACCTTCAATGGCGTACGTATTTTTGATTGACCACTAGAAGTAATTTGATAAAATTATTTGTTATCTGCTTATGTTTCTCCCAAATCATGTCTCATCTATACAGTTGAGGCAACAGCAGAGGAGTGAGGTGACAGTACAAAACGTTAACTATCGCTGACAAAGTGCAAGCTGTGAAAAAGCTTGACACTGTTGCATCAGTAAAGCATTTGTCTGAAACATACTGCGTGGGATCTTCAACAATATAGCACATTAAGAAGCTGAAAGAGAAAATCCTCCAAATTTTACTGTTAAAGTGGCACGAAGAAATGGATGACGAGAGAAAAACTATGAAAGAAGATTTAAGTGCTGATTTAGATCGCGTGGTTTAGACTGCGTCGAAGTGGAGGGCTTAGTATTTCTGGCCAAATGCTAATGGAGCAGATAAACTACATATTTCAGAGATAGACTTGACCTTCATTATTTGCGAGAGACTGTATTCAGTGGAATATTGGCTTGTTTCTCCCAAGTTTTGTTATTTTAAGGGTATAAAGTTCATTATCTGCGAGCGAGAGACTGCATATTGACTGAAAAACTGGTTTTACAAGCCCCATGGTGTCCATCATTTATTGTTAGGTCCTTTCTCAATGGCCGTCGTCCGTAGGTGATAAATGTTTGGTAATAATAGTTAATTCCATGCCTTTTGTAACATCTGATTCCATATTAAGAATGAAACACAAATATTGGTTGAAAATAAATGATCTTCATTCCTATATCCTTCATTCATCAATTTCTGTGTACAGTGGTACCTTGAGATACAAGTTAAATTCGTTCCATGACCGAGCTCGTAAGTCAAAATACTCATATCTCAAATCAATTTTCCCCATTGAAATTAACTGAAATGGGATTAATTTGTGCCAGACCCCAAAAAAGCATCCCAATGTTCTTTAACATGCTTTCAACAATAAAAAAAATATTTTGAAAAAACAAACATTGTATACAAACAAAATGAAACCTAATCAAAGATAATTCAAAGAAATAAACATATTGGCAAAGTCGATTTGTATATTGTACGTACATATTAATTTTTTCTTTTCCCTCACCTTTGCTTCACTTTTTCTTCTTCAGTGGTTGTTTTCTTTTTTATCATGCTTTCGTCACTTTCATCTGCAGGGCGTTTAAATAGAAATAAACCTGTTCAAGGAGCTTTGTTTCTTTCTCCCTTTTAGAATGTTTCTGAAATGAGTTAGGCAAGTGTCATTAAATAGCATCGATGCATGACCAGTTGCAACCTTTTCTGGGTGATTCTTTTCAACAAAGTCTGAAACTTTTTCCCACATTGCCAGCACATCCTTTATCTCACTTGAAGAGATAACCTCCTCCGCTGCTAGATCCTCTGCAATCTCCTGCAGAAATTTCAATTGTTGCTGCATCTGTAGTTAGGCCAACTCTTCCATCGTCAGTTCCTCCGAATGTCCTTTGACAAGATTTTTGTTATCTCCCTCATCCATTTCCAGGGCCATGGGCCTTCCGAGATACACAATATTTTCCAGTACTTCCTGTTCAGGTCCAAATCCTTCAATGTCCCTTTCAGTCACAGCCTCAAGCCACAGTTTGTTTCCATGCAGAGATCAAGGTCCTGCCAGGCCATATCAATAATTTTGAGGCATATGATAATGTTGCAGTGGTCTTTCCAGAACTTTCAAAGGGTGAGGTTTGTGCTCTCCATAACCTCAAAGCAGCGTTGAAGAAACGTATTTGGTAAAAAGTTTCTTGAAATTGGAGATCACCTGTTGGTCCATGGGCTGTAAAATAGGGGTGATGTTGGGTGGAAGGTAGAGAACCTTTATAAAGTTGAACTCTTTTAGAATGTCATTCTCAAGGTTTAGCAGGTGGCAAGTAGCATTGTCAAGAACGAGAAGGGCTTGTAGGGGTAATCCATTAACCTCGAGGTGTTTCTTAACGGCAGGACCAAAGAATAAGTTTACCCACTCCACAAAAAACTTCCTGGTGACCCATGCCTTTGGGTTCGCCCTTCACATAACCTGTAGCTTCTCTTTTATAACCTTGGTGTCTTTAAGGCTCTGGGGCATTCTGAGTGGATTATGAGCAGCATGATCGAGCAGCACTATTTATACTTTTTATCGGTGTGAGATAATGAAGGTTTAAAAATGGTATTGTTGGAATGCCTGTCTGTTGAGGTCCATTGCCTGTGGAAATTGAACACTGTTTTTACACTGGCTATATCTCCAAAACCCCTTTTAAACACAAAACATTTCTTTCTGCACCTGATTGAGCAACATTTAGAATTTTTAAACCAATGCTTTTATAATTTTTTAAACCCTATCCCACAAGGTTTAATGATGGTTTATGTATAGTATTTATGGAATGCGAGTCTGTTTAGGCCCATTGCCTGAGGCAGTTGAGCACTGGTTTTACATGGACTATATCTCTCAAACCTCTAAAAAAACACTAAACAATTCTTTTTGTACCTGAAAGAACAACATTTTATCGTTGAACAATGAAGAACAATGCATTATAAATTATTTATTGGTGTAATTTTAGGCTAAACTTGTGAAAAAAATGAATTTTGGAAGTTGCATTTGTAGCTACAAAAAAACACTTATTCTTGCGTAAAGTCCATTTAAAACTACTCTGCTAACAAGTACAGTTCATAAGCTTTCTATTGACACCTCTTACATGTATATATCACATAAAGCCAGTCTGCTACAGCTTGTAGAAAAATAGTGTAAAAAGAAGTTTTTCAGGCGTTAATGCCATGTACATTTGCCTATAATTCAGGGGTGAAATTTTTTTCCTACTAAAACAGGGAATGCCTTTTGGCTCTGGAAGGTTGACACTATCTATGCACCAAATTTCATTGAAATCTGAAATGGTGAAGCTCAGCCCATTTGTCAATTTAAATGGAATGACTCCATATAAACTCGTGTACCATATGCTCCCCACTTTTATAAGTGTCGAAATAAAAAAATTGGGGGCTTCCTTCATTCTTGTAGCGCAAGGTTTTGGGGACCTGAGAACTTTCGTCCAGTACCAAAGACCTCCATTACATAGTATGCCACCAGTAGCGGTGGCGTACGAAGTGACACATGCAGTGAATACAGCCATTGTTTCTCTTTCAAGCCACATATAACTTTTACTAGTTGCGTTTAGGTATGCACGATACCAAGGAAGTGCTCGTCGAATGCCATAGCGTAACATGCAATTTTTTAGTGTAAGATACGTAAAAATGATTTAAACTTTTTGCCAACGAAACACCTTTAGGTGTAAAACAGCGTAAAAATCTATGCCAGGGTGAAAACCGGGAAAACCTGGAATTGTCAGGGAATTTAGGAAATCTGGAAAAGTCAGGGAATTCTCGTAACAGTCAGGGAGAAACTGGGGTAGGGAATTCTCGTTATTTTTCCCGCCCTTTATTTCATCGAAATATTTCACCAACTAAAACTAATATCCGTCGCCGAAGTGCATAGAATGCGTCAAATCGTCGAACATTCAGTTGTGAATCTTAGTTACTTAGTTGTGAATCAGTCATACAATGTATCCCTTTTGTATATATCCTCAATGCAATATTTGCCTAGTAGTGTTAAAATTCATGATTACCATGTATTTCGCTCATCACAAGGAATCCGAGGCTATGTTATTCGTAAGATTTTACCTAGCGTTTTTTTTTAACTTTCGAGACTCAGGTCGAGAGGTAGATGGAGCATACTAGCTCATAGTAAATATGTACTT
Organism: Platycnemis pennipes; assembly: GCA_933228895.1. NCBI lineage: Eukaryota > Metazoa > Arthropoda > Insecta > Odonata > Platycnemididae > Platycnemis > Platycnemis pennipes. Next base: position 62,185,375 of record OW121854.1, read on the forward strand.
GCAGTTCTAAAAATATGACATGATGATTATTAAAATGGTAATACATGTACGATCACACGTGTGAACAAAATCTTACGCAAGATCATCTTCGTTTTCCATACCCCCCTTTGTGAGACCATGAGAAGAGTCCTCCTCCCCTCCCCACCTTTCACGCTCGACGTAATTATTGAATGGCCCCCTTAGCTCCCTTTCGAAACAATTTAGTCAGGTCACAAACCACCTCAAATATGATATTCCTAAATATGACACTGCCGATGCTAATTGCCTCCAGTTTTCGCTCCCAGTGGCACGATAACATTTTGTTTGTTTATACAAATATTTTTACGTTTTTGGTTCCCTCTTACAATCAAGGGGTTATGACCACGTTCATCAAAATTTTATTCGCTTCTAAAGGTCACTCGTGCCATCCAATTTTGATCCAGTCCAACAACTTGGCTTTGGTTTGTATTTTTCACGCAGCTTAGTGATATTTGTGCTGGAGTCAGCCATTAAATTGACCATTAACTTTTCCTTCGATGCCTTTTCAGTAATTTTCAACTTCCCAGAACTACCAGGACACGCCACCTGTTCCTTGAAAATTAGACATTGTCAATTTGCAATTTTAGCGAAGGAAACATACACAGCCACAGAAATACGAAACACGGATACGCGGCCGCAAAAAATGTATTTAAGGGGGCTCTATACCACTGAAAAAAACGCGTCCGCAGACGTCTACGTGTTCTTGATTTACGACTTAAATATACTAGTTATTGCAAATCTGATTGAGCAGGACTCTAGAATAAGGATTAATACTTAGCATAAGTATTGCAGCTATGGGCGTTTCACTTTCTATATAAATAGATCGAAAGCTGAAAAACGTAAATTTGTCCAAAATCAGGAGCTCGCCATGAAGCCTTGGACGCATATTTCTTTAAACTCTTTTCATTCAGGCTATATAACCAACCTTCATCTCCATGTTGGAATGTGGTAATGTTCCATAAAGCGTATTTTAGCGTCACAGTGAACATTCTCGTGGACCTATGCAACGCATTTTTCACGACTCCTCGATCTTAATTACGTGTTCCATCGGCGGCGCTGCGATTTCCGCTGTCAGCCTGAGAGCGAGTGGCAGCGCTTAGGAGGGGGGAACAGCGGGTAGGGGAGGGGTGAGCGATGAGGGGAGGTGTAGCTTTTTGGGACGCCCCTCGACCTTGTATTTCAACATGGTACGAGGCCCCCATGAAAATACCATGAGGGATAAGATTTCACAGCTGTCTTTGCTGCTCGCGCTTACTCCCAATGTGGATCGCTCGATATCGATCGATCCTTAGTAAAGGATCATATTCACTCTTCAACCAGTCCTTTTGTACTCGGATTTGTCAAATACTTTGTCGTAGTGATTGGCGTAGACAGTGGAGAGTGGAGGGGGGTGATCATCCGAGCACCTGTAAGTTATTACTATATTACGATAAATTGTAGGTGTGTCTGTTGCCTCAATCGCGTTAATGAATCTATCATTGCTTGTCCAGGAAACGTTTCTGGAGATTATTTATTTTTTTTCCTTTGCAAATTTGCTTAAACGGTCTGTTCCTTATTAATCAAATGGTCATCCATTGCTCTCAACATAATGAAAGTACTTTATGTCTACGTTACGGTGATGCCATAATTTTGCCGGAATCTACGGTGACAAAAGCTTACGATCCAACCGGAAGACGAATCTTCGATATAAAACTTTTTCTTCTAGGGAGGAAAAAACATTTTTTTCCTCCCTAAAAACTATGGGAAAACATGCTTTCTTGCATAATATCAGACATGGAAGTGATAGAGGAGAAAAGGAAAGGGTTTTTCAGCAAATTTCGTCAGATGTGTAACATGGAAATATTTTTAAATACTGAAAACCCTAATGAAAAAAATCGTATCAGTTAACAAGGCATGGTTATACTGTAAATTCCTTGTCATATCTTGTATAATTCCTCTAAGATGTGCATTTCTTTGAACTTCTGAATTCGGTCTTCAATAGTTGACTCCTTTTTTGATAGCATTACGGGATGATCTGACCCCGCGCACATTGCTACCAACGAGTTTGTAAAATATCCCAAATACAATGATATTAAGTAGAGATCGTACTGTTAAAGTTTTCAAGTACTACCCTAATCTACTCAGACTAAAATTATGTATTGGAAATCCAATTTAATAACCACATTTCTAAAATACCTTGGGATATCATAGATAAATATCATCTTCTCAAGTAAATAACTTCATGGCATTCTCTCTCGAGACATGCCACCATCAAAATTCTGCTAATGTGCTTTGGAAATATATATGCGAAGCGGGTGCCATAAACTGTGGGATAATGACAAGGGTTTAATTACAGGTTGCAAATACGATATGAACTGACCAAGGATATTCAAAACTAGCGGAGCTTAGTGCAGTTCTCGATATGCCGTGTATTACTCCTAGAACGTACCGAAAAATGCAATAATACTGCATCCTAGGAATGCATGATGCTGCGTGGGAGGTGATGAGGCGTGCCGGGAAGTAGGAATATGATCTCGCCGTGCAGGCTGGAGACGTGGATACCGATGGTATACCCTTGATAGCAGTGGCTGCCAATGGGTCTTTAAGGAAAAGATCGTATTGGACTAACTACAACTCACTTTCCGGAGTGGTACGCGAAGCTATTTCTACTTACTTTTTTTAATTGTAATGAACTAGCGGGGGGGAGGGGGGGGGCGTTGAATTTCAACAGCATGGAAAATATCAAAATCAATGCATTGCCTTTAAAAGCCATTTCTCCAAAAATCCTTGCATATTATTTTTAAATATTTTAGATAGCTGAATTACCCGGTGTTGCCGGAGATCATAATTTTTCATAACTCATATGAGGAGAGTGAGGTTGGTTCATAGTTGTCACATAGTTGTCACTGTTGGTTTTACGATCTCGCTGTAGACGAAGCTCTCGTCCCTATGTAGATTGGTATTTATATGCATATTTGCGTAAAACTCTTTTCACCATTCACATCACAACTAGCTTAGGACAGTTTTACAAAGATATCATTATATCTTGATTGGTACGATTTTACCTTATTTAAAATGCATATATCCAATTATATCAAAACCCTTTTACATGTGATAGATAACGGCAGTGCGACACAGAGGGAGAGTATTGAAAAAGTAGGAGCTATATAAAAATGGAGACTAAAGGAAAAATTGAAAATAGATTGCAGGCGTTCGAGATGTGGGTGTGGAGGAAGAAGGAAAATGAGCTTTGGACGGAGAGAAACGCAAATGCAGGAGTACTTGACTTCGTTTGGGAGGAGGAGGAGAAGCTGCTGGATGGGATTAGGGGAAGGCAGAGTAGGTGGCTTGAACAGGTAATGAGGGGCGATGGGTTGCTCAGAGTCGTGATAGAGGGAATAATGTTTGGCAAGCAGGGCAGGGGAAGGATGAGAATAGGTTTTATGGACGGGATGAAGAAGGGTAGGACATGCGCGGAGAGAGAGAAAGATCCTATGGGTGCAGATCAGAACTCTGCGTGCATTGAGAGTGACAATCGGGAAGTAGATGAGCACTCCAAGACCAGCCTCCTGAAATCGCTCTCATTGAATGAGAAAGAGACAGAGGAATTAGAGGCACTAACTAGGAATCAGCGGTACTCAAGGCCGTTGATGCCTGAAAGCCTAAAAAGACTGACAGCATCCACATTCGGCCGTGTGTGCAAATTGAGGCCCAAAGCAACCAGGACAAATACTGTGAAGTCCATTTTACGCCCATTCTTCTCGGGAAGCAAATCCACAGAATACAGTAAGGCTATGGAACGAAGAGCCATTGAGGCCTACGTGGGGGAAAGCGGATGCACAGGGAATGTTTGTAGACCAGGAATTGCCATTTCTGGCGGCTCCCCCAATGGGCTAATACCTGATGGTAGAGGTGTTCTGGAAATAAAACGCCCTTGATCTTGTAGGGAGGTCACTCCTATTGAACGCATTAAAAATAACCAAGTTTTGCCATATTCTTGAAGGGAAATTAAAACAAAAAAGAGATCATCAATATTATTATCAAGTTCAAGAACAACTGCATTGTAATAACTGCATTTTTATTTTTTGGGCCCCACGGGGCATTTTATATGAAAATTTAAGAGGGTTGACAGATTCTGGGCCAATCAAATGATGTGTAACTAACACAAGTAACACGCAATAACATTAAAAATTGCCTGTTCTAATATTCATGTTTTCGTGATTTGTGGAAAAACCGGAGGTGATGTAGGAATTTGAAGGTAATTTTCGGAATCCACACAACAGTACGGCTCATTTCACACAACAAAATCTTGCATATTGGTGATAGTCACTGATTTTCGTAGCGCTTAGTACCTTTTCCAAATTTTTTTATCAATTTCCCGTGAAAACAGAAACAGCAATTTCTTCAACCGTCAATGTTATATAAAAATTGAGAGCGTAAACCTCAAGTAGATTTCTTTATTTAAAAATTAGTAATTTTAACTATACTGGCTACATATTCCAAATGAGGTCTAACAAGGAAAAAGTAGCCGATTTCTCGTACATGATCGTCTCATTTACCAATACTCTTTTGACGAATCCCAGTTTACGATTACCTTGACCCATTATTTCACGTATGTATTCACCCCAGGAAAGATCATGTGTCAGTCTTATCCCAAGATATTTAATGGATTCCAAGTTTGTTTCATTATTACATATTTTGTAAGTGATTGGAGGAGAAAAATTCTTTTTCCAAAAATTCATTACTACAAATTTAAAAAAAAAATTAATTCTAACTGCGACGTATGACACCATTTTTCAATTGCTTGAAGGTCAATATTTAAATATTCTTTATCATTTGGGCATAGACTTTCCCTGTACAGTACCGCGTCATTCGGCAAATAGACGAAGCTTAGTTTTCACCGCCTTATTGATGTCATTCTTGTACAGTAGGAACAGGAGTGGACCTATCACACTACTTTGTGGGACACCTGAAGTGACTTCAATTGCCGGAGAGGTAACACCGTCCAAAACAACCCTTTGCACCCGATCATGCGGGAAATCATTTATCCATGATATAATATTACTGTCTATCCCATAAGATTTTAATATCAAAATTAGTTTGCTATGAGACACCTTGTCAAAAGCTTTCTTGAAATCGAAAAATATTGCATCCACTGGATATTACTTTCTCCATAAACTAAAATATCGTGGGAAAAGAGAGCAAGTTGAGTTTCACATGATCTTATCTTCCGGAAACCATACTGAACATAGGACAATAAATTCTGGTTATCTAGATGCCCCATGACTGAACTGACAATTATATGTTCCAAGACTTTGCACGAAATGGATGTGAGGGATATAGGTCGGTAGTTATGTGGGTGCTCCCTATCACCACTTTTAACCTTAGAAATGCACACTTACTAAGAGAATCATAAAGTGCACACTGGTGTCCTGCGGACCCCATGAGTTATAATTTTTTTTATTTCAGATTTTTGCTATATTTCATTGAGGAAGATGGCAAATGTCATTCATGTGAAGCCTTTTTAATATCAATGAGTTGAAATATTTTATTTTAAAAAATATTTAACGCAGTAAAAAATACCTTTTTAATTTGAAAACTTCTCAGAAATACATCAAATCGAAATTTATTTTCTGTTGCTCATGTTTTGACAATACCGAGAAATGCCGTTAGTTACTTAAGGATAAGACTTTGAAGTGTATGAAGACTATCGTTTTTAATAGTTTTTCTCCAAAAATATGTTTATTACAACATATGAAAGAAGCGTATTTTTCAAGTTTAATTTTTCAGTGATTTTTTCGAAAATTTCATAAACACTTATAATGTCAATTAAAATGCTTATAAATTTATAGTTCTTTGCGTAATAAATATAAATATTCACATTGTACTGGAAAGAAGTTGATTTTTCACTCCAGTACAGGCAGTACGCAGATAACTTCTATGCACATGGGAGTGCTGCACAATGAGCATAGATGTCTCATTTTTATTTCCCTTTCACTCGGGCATAAGTTACGTCGAACCTTCCTTCTCGTTGCTGCACTGCATGCCCATCAATCTGTAGAATTTTTAGCGTTGTTCGTCAACCGTGCGGTATTCATGGGCTGTGTAATAATTCCTACAATTATCCACCATGTCTTCTCAAATTTCACGAATTGGTGAACATTGATCGATCACCCTGCCCTGCAATCTTGAAGTAATCAAAACGCAGTGTTGACAACAGAAACCGGAGACACTGTAGCGGAGTGGTACATTGATATAGTGTATGCAAACTCAGTTTATAACAGCTCATACAGCATAATGTTGCACGTCTTCTGCACCCCAGAAAAATACTAAAGTCCAAAAAAATGCCTCCATCTCCTCAATATCTACATCACTATGATACGATTGGGAACTTAAATCTCTAAGCGCTGCCGTTGTATCTCCTCATTTCTGTACATCGATATTAAATTTCGCAAAGCTCTATCAAATAATAACTGTCGAATTTGGTGAGGAGTTTTGATATCACTCGTTGCGCCTTTTGGTCCGGGTTGTTCTGAAATCAAATTTTACTGTTTCCTTCTCCAAAATACAAAAAAGAAAGAAAAATAAAATAAGTGTAATATCAATAATATCCATCGACTTTCAGGGTCTTCGGACAGTATTCAAAATTGTGACATAACAAAAAATAATCATTGCACGGTAATTTTACCATTTAAGGTTTAGGTAAAGATGCTAAAATCAGAATTAAAGTTCATGAGAAAAAGTAGGTGCTAATTTAGATAGAGGTATTCGGAAGCACGCATCGAAAACAATCGTTATGAACCGACCGGGAAATTCATTTACAGAGCGAAATCTAGCGATAAATAAATAAAGTCTTTAGTTCTGAAAACATTAGGTGGAAAATAGTTCATCGTCTTTTGGTCTCTTTTTCCCGGCAACAAGAACCGTCTTTCCCTCGCAGGTTTGTAGGTTGCCTTTCTGCCTCTATTCGCCTGGCTCCCTCTTGGTCGCTTTGTCGCTGGTACACTTTCGTCTTATAACGGTTCTCCGCTACTACCGCTGTCTCTCTCTGCATCCGCGCAATCTTCCTCACTCTCCGAATCCGATTGCTCATGTGCGGAATCTACATCACTGCCTGACGAATTACCCCCATCCCTTCCTGCTCCTCCTCTTTTAACACCAGCAATGCCTGACGAATATCTTCATCACGCCTCATGTAGAATCGCGACGTGGAAGACATCTCTAACGCAGCACCGACTCGCTATAGAAATGTGCAGGCTACCAATTGGTCTCGAGCTGAAATGACCAGCAATTGACTTATCCTCTCTTTTTCCACAGATTTTGACGTATATGGGCTTCGGGTCGCCAGCCACTACTTGTAAGAAATGCCTACTCCCTTCATGAATTTTGAGGACATTCCCTTCCCAGCAAATTCCCGGGCCCTAGTTGTGAATTCCCTTGTGCTCTCCGAGGCGCCAGCTCATTGCCATTCTGTGACAAGTGCAAGTCCCGAAAAGGTTGCAGTCTATAGCTGTGTATATAATCCCCTTTACAGTTTCCAATACATAAAATATCCAAATGATGACGAACGCCAAATTATTATAAGGCATTATTTAGGATCGAAAAACCAAGAAATAATCTTCAATGCTGCTAAACTACGCTTCATGCACGTGAAGTTTTTCTATTCACATTTCACTTCTAAATTTCAAATGAGAATGCAGGAAAATTGGATAATTCCCGAAATATCTTCGATGGTACCAAATATCCTATAATAGTTTAAAAAATTATAAATATTGTTTTTAAATAATTAAAATGATTAAATACTATATCTACAAATACATTAACAGTAAAAAAGGAGATACACAATGCTATATGATTTATTCGATATGTCTCAAAATTTACCATGAAATACACATTGGAGTCCAGCGGACCGCAGACCATTTTCAATATTTTTTCATGAAGCAGCAAGCATTTTAATTACTGCATCGCAAGCAATAGTCAGTTCCTAAGATGTAAAAAGGAATTTACATTAAATTAGATTTCTGTATTTCACGTTTTGTGAAAGTTACGGCGAATAAAAAAATGAACGACATGTTGGGTATAGCCTGGTTGGAGGGCAATTAGCTGTCGAGTGAGTCAGTTGTCGTGAGGGGCGATGGTGGACTAACCACTGTCTTTGCTAATATTGTTGTCACCCCCAGTCAGGGGCCCCTCTAAGCCGCCTCGCGCCGGAGGCCCTCGTCTATCACCGAACTAGCCAGACCGCCACTGACTTTCCCCTACTTTCGTCACCTTATCAGCAGAGCACGTTTTTCTGTGGGGTGGGGAATGGAGGGGAAGGTGGATAGGCTCGCCAAAGGCTGGCGGAGAACCGAGGGGATCTCCAAGGTCGTGGCGGATTCGAAAACTAAAAGACGCTTTTCGCCCGGAGTATACAGCCCCCTTAAAGTGTGTACAATTTGTGTGAGGGCTTAACTTGTGAATGTTTAATATATTTTTTCATTAGGGCGGAGGTTCAATATATTTTTTCATTCTTATAGCTTTTAATGTATTGATTTCAGCTTTTAACATTTTCTGAGTTTGGATGAAAATTTAATTCAGCAGAAATTAAATATTCAGATAATAGGTGACCTTTTGGCGATCGGTAAGGGAAATTGGTAAAGCCATCATGGAAAAGTCAGGGAATTTGAATGTTGGTTATCAGTAGCCACCCTGTATGCCTTATATACTTGGACAGCCATTGTTCTAAGATGGAATAACTGGAAGATTTTGCCCTAAATGCTCTTCTGTTCCTATTAGAATGGAGTACTGCAACCATGTTCTTTCTCCATTTCCATATGCACGATTCTGTCGTACTTCGTCCTGCAGCGCGATTTCCTATTTCTTCAGAGTCTATAATCACTTTTAGTTTTTCACTTGCTGTAAAAGACAGTAACTTTTTGCACTTATGCATTTTAGATACAACACTGCTATATTCTGACTTTCGAAGGAAACTTGAGAATTAACAATGTAGCCTCCGGAAAACAAACAAGTCTGAATCGAACATTTTTTTCGAATTTCGGTGAGAATTTGGATCCGACTTATCTGATCCGTTCATCTCTGTTTAAAATGTATGCGGCATTGTATATATTGTAAGCAAATAATAGTATATGTTACAAATTTAAAGCTATCAACATTTTGTCCAGAAATATTTCCTGTAATGCTGTGTCATGGAAAATCTCTGTAGCAACTGAAATACTTCTTTTGAACTTGTACAGGACTCCCCATCTTCTCTGTACAGCACTGCAGCCAGCAAGGATGACTCAAGGCAAGCAAATGGGTTGACTGTAACTGAGTCGCAGATAATTGAAGATATTGATTCACAACAAGTAATCCCTGATGATACACCACTGGAGGAAACTATTGAAGATATGGAAGACAGTTTGGATGCAGAAGACATCAAGCCTCTCATTCAGGTGTGTGCTCGTTAAAGCACCTTTATTTTTTTGGGGACAAAAGGGTTAACTAATGTATAAACTACTTAAATTGGAGGATAAGGATTACAAATGTCTTAAAGGTTGGAAAATAATCGCTGTTTTTCTCCTATTGACTTAGCCTTCCATTTAAAACTGAGACCAACTGTCTGTAAATGTTGAGGTACTTTAACGGCATCATTAGTTCTGTGCCCCTATTTATATTGTTTGTTGTTTTTGGTACAGTTTCCATTGTTGTATTCCATAATCATTCTAGTCTTTCAAGGTGCTGTTTCTAATGTACAAACTTATTTCTGAGAAATTCCTGATTTGCAATATTGTTAGAGGATAGTATTTCAGCCTTAGTTGAGAAGTTCATTTGGGCACCATGGAATAAATGTTCACTTGGTCTCATGTCAGATTATGGCTAGCCCTAGAAGTTGGGAGCATTTTCTCACATTGACTAATTTATCAACATTAATTTTTGCAGGAGGTAAAGGAAATTGAAAGAGAAAATCATCAGAAAGTGGAGGTAGCTTCAAGTATCTCTGACTTGCCAGATGTTAAAGACATGCCAATTGACGAAATGAATGGTAATGTTTTGAATAGTATTGTAAAAGAGGAACCTTGGGAAGGTGATGCTTCACCTCCTGTGCAGTCAGTACTGGAACTGGAAGAGGGCACTCTTCCTCTGGAGAAATCATTGACCAAAGAAGGTGACGAGGTTCTGAGATTCTTCTGGTGGGATGCACTTGAAGGTCCTCCTGGTACCGTTTACCTCTTTGGGAAGGTTAGAAGTGGGGAGGACTTCTTCAGCTGTTGTGTTACTGTGAAAAACCTGGAACGACAAGTAAGTGTTACCTTTTCATAAATCTGACATTCGTTGAATTCTTCATTTAAATTGGCCCATTTCTCAAGCATTCATTCTTCTTTCCCAGTTTTGTAACAGACAACTATATATTCACATTTATTTAACACATTGCAGACCGGTCAAGCGTTAACTCATGATTTTATTGCCATCTGTAAAGAACAGGTCACAAGTATACTCGTGTTTACATGTACTTTGCAGTTGTATTGCAGTTGTAGTTTGGAATGAAATAATTTTGTATAAGCCCTGAAAATTATTAATTAACCATGTAGCTCCTGCTTTTTTTCACAAATGCTGAATCTTCTGTCCAAATGCTTTATAAAGTTGATGAGATATAAATTATTTAATAGCTATGTGCAAACATTTGGAGAAAATGCATGGCCTCTGAGGAAAGATATGAAAAAAATGTCCAGTCTGCAATGTGTTAAGTTTGATTGGCTTAAGTCTTTGATTGATTGTATGTACATTTAACGTTGTATCTGGTGGATTATAAAAAGGGAAAAACTATTACATTCTCCATATCACTTTAATATTTGGCCTTTTAACCCTTTTACTGCCAGCACCTTTTAGGTAGACTGTGCGAAAACTGCCAAGCACATTTCCATGAAAATCGTTAGATTATGAATTATAGATGTATTTGAAACACTAAATTTTATTGTACAAATTACATATTTGTCTCAATGTTGACGACATTTTCATTTTTTATGAGAATGAAAAAATCATTCATGCTGTCTCTGATTTGAAGGAAATATAATATTACTAATATGTAATGAAAGTGGGTCGATGTATCGCCCCACTGGCAGTAAAAGGGTTAATGATGGATTGTGTGTGGTTTTTGATGTTAAATGTAAATTTTACTCTCATTACATTCGTAGATATACTTGCTTCCACGGGAGGAGGTGGTAAACAGGAAAACTGGGGTCAGCACTGGCGAAAAGGTGTCAATGATGGATGTTTACAATGAATTTAATGATGAAGTGGCGACTCAGCATAAAATTTTTGAGTTCAAATCCAGACAGGTGAATATCAGTATAGTAATTGTATAATATAGCTGCATGAATAACATCTGTATCATAGTATATTGTAGATGTATACATGTGAATATACTGGAAAAATGTATTGACTTCTATGTATAAAGTGTATGCTTGAAAGAGTGATAAAAAATAGAATTTGTGGAGATATGAAGTTGTAATTGATCCATAATGTCAATGCGTACTTATGATATATGGTTGGTCTCTGTGGAGCAATCATCTCCCAGATATGCTGGTAAAAAAAAATCACTGCGATTACTGAATTTAATCCTAGAGGGTAATCCAGTCCTTGGATACATAGGCTTCTCAGAACTTTGTTGTCTCATTGCATGGTGAGATTTGGCAGCCTGATTAGTGAAAGCGATACTTCCATTAGACTAAAGAACTTAATTATTAGTTAATGTCATTTATGTGCATGTTGCATGATGTAATTTCATTATTGATGATTACTGTATTCACCTAAGTATAAGATGACCTTTTTTGCCAAAATTTCAAATGAAAATATCACAACTCATCTTAGTTTCGAAGATAAAGTGACCTATCTTTTTAAGTGATGCTGTACGCTGAAAAATTTAACATATGATAATGAAGCAAAAAAACAATAATTATGGAAATATTATTATCACTGGAATAATAATTCTTTCAACTATTAATAATCATCTATGGCCTCAGTATTTCAACCTTGCCCATAATATACCATACTTAAAAAAAAACAAACCAATGCTGAAGTTATTAGATGGTTTCACTTTCGATACTGTTACATTTATCAATAAGGGCCAGTTTCACCAATGACGGTAACATTTCCCATCATCTCAGTTTGCATTATCTCCGTTAAAATTATTATCTCGATTATCTTTCATTTGTGTTCCACCACTGTTGTTATTATTTGGTTTTATGAAACCGAGATTTCTCTGAAAAAGTTTAGGTTAGTAAATTTCTCATACTCCAGACGTCAACAAACAAATAAAAGTGCAAAACTGATTTGTAATTCAGTTGATTGATTTAACTTCGTACTTATTGTAACGAAAGGCATTTCCAATGGACTCATGAAGCACAAATATTAACTAAATGTCCACGAAATATCTAAATTATCTCTGTGTATAACTAGAAAAAATCTATAATCACTTGTAAATATCATCTATATGTTTACATATTTCAATGCCCGCTTTTCTTATTTCTACTAAACATCTTCCATTATACTTATATCACGTGGTAAATGCGGTAATGTATACCATTTCAGCAGGAGAAGCATTTGAAGTTCATGACTGTTAAGCTCACATCTACCTATCACTTCATTGTTACTTTTAGGAGATACAGAAATAAAATACTGGCATGAACTTTAATGACATTGCCTTTATTTACAGCATCTCGAAAACCTACAGTAACTGCTAGTAATACCTTTCATTCAATCAAAACTTAGCATTTCCTTCACCGTTGTCATGGTGTCAGAGTGAGGACTTCTTTCTCACCACCAAATAAATATTTTCGGCCGCTTTGTTCATGGATATCCTTACACTTATGGCTATTATCACTCACTTGACTACATTTTTGTATTTGTTTACGCTGAAAAACAAATGACATGCTACCAATCGAGTAATATAATAAATGCAAGCAAGAGCAAAAGTTCCCTGTAGTTGATTCAACAGTTTACTATCTCATGGTAATATAATGTTGGGCACTACATGTAAGTGTGGCTACAGTCCATGATTACAACTAATTACAGAACATCAAGGCAATGTCGTATCTTTCGGCAGGAGAAATAATGAAACTTTCCTAAAATATTTTGGTTCCGAGAATAAGGATATTCGAGAAATTCACCAATTCGTCCTACAATGTTGAGGATTTGCAGTACTGAGAAAATAAACACAGTAAAATCAACTAGAAAACAATTGTTGCTATGCTCTTTTCGTTGCGTACATCAATTCTGGTTGAATAAAATCTCAGCTTTCGGGTTCAATTCAATTACCTCGTTCCCTAATTCACCTAGTGATTGGCTTAAATAACAGTAATGGAGCTCAAATGTCTCATCAATGTCACTAATATCGAAAAGTAGTTCATGAAATCGTCTGTTTGCCATATTGCTTATATAGCATTATCTCGGATAATAAGCTTTCACCTGATGAAAACCTCTGTTAAAATAATAACCGAGACAATGCCCCAAAACCGAGTTAATAGTACTGGTGAAACTGAAAAGTCACATTAACTTGGTTAATCCCAAAATTAACCAAGTTAAAACGATTATCTTCGATGGTGAAACTGGCCGTAAGTGGTGAATTCATGGTTGATCTATGAATGATGATCTTAACCCAAAAATGACATCATGTTCAAATATATTAGTGTAACATACATATATCATGAGTGCAAATGCAAGTTATGATAAGGAAGTAGTAGTCTTATGATGCAAATTTTAAGCCTTTTTTCAAATATCATGCCGAAGTATAACTGAGATGCAAGAAAAAAATTTGGGGTATTTCAGGCTAATGTGCACAAAAAGGAATATGTAAATTGCAAAATAGGGCAAACTACATCTACCAGAGAGTCATTCTGTGCTCCAGAATCAAGGTGATTCCTTGATGTAGAACATGAAGTAGTGAAGTTAGTGCATACATAATGACAGATTGGTATTTCAATGGATGACATGACTTGGAAAGTTAGTGACATTGGTCGATTGGTAGGATGTAGAATATCAATAAACTGATTTAAATATACAGTAAAACCCCTCTTTTACACTTTTGAGGGGGATAAGGGAAAAAAGTGTAAATTGCGGGAAAGTGTAAATCAAGGGTGGGCAGAATTTAATGAAAATAATCCCTTAAAGTATTGCTAAATGTTCTATTTTTCAAGTGAATCATGTCTTAAATGAAAAGTAAGTATAAAACATGTAATTATGACAACAACAAAATTCTTTATTAATACCAAACTCTCAGTGAGGAAGATTGTACAATATGTCAGTCTTCAGAAAGAGATCATTTTACATTGGTGGTAGCTGATAAATAAATAAAACGGAAGTACACATTCCATTAACTCCATTAAATAAAAAAATCTTCTCAAAGTAAAAATATTTAAATCTTTGGATAAACTAAACAAAAATATGTACCAACCTTTACTCTCAAAATTTAAGCCAAAGAACTATCTCAGAATTTAAATGAAACATCCTTGGCTGAATTCAGCTATAACAAAAACATACACCATAAATAAATGTTCATTTAACTAGCCTTCTGCTGGAAATATTCCATTATCTTTGATTGCGTGCTCATTTTATTTGTATGTTTGTAATTATCGTTAGGTGATATTTGATCATTGTGATGGTGAAAAAGTCTGATGTGATGAGGCATCAACATCTTTTTTCGGCATGGTTTGACTTTCCTGCATAAGTCGATGCGTACTTCATTACCTACTCCATAGATGACGCCTGTTGTCCATTACAGCAAAAAAAGAAGTAGACGTCTGCGTAAGTCGAAACACCACAATTTACATATCCATTTTTGGACCATTAGCAGTGCCGCTTTCATGATGGCAATCGGCGACGATAGCTGAAAACGCCATCTTTTGAGAGGCCGTAAGTTAACATAATATGACAAAGCCGAGAGTAACGCAAATCCAATGCTTCTTTCACTGGATATTTAAATCTAAAATAAGTATAATTACCCAAAACTTCTTTTTTTTTGCTATAATGATGATCACATCAGACTTTTTCACCATCACGATGATGAAATATCACCTATCGAACTAGGTAATGTCTTAAACTAGATTTGGCATTCCGAACACCCGTAACTTGGTATCAATGCTAGGCAATGAGTCGCGGGTCGTCACGCGTTCAATCTGTCGCAACAACAGAAACAGGGAGAAATGCAAATATGTCACCGGCCTAACTGAACATTCGCATAACTCCGGATCCATGTAACTCGGATCCGCGTAAGTCGAGGACTTACTGTAGTTCTCTGCCACTGGTACATAGAATCTGCACGACTAGTATTCAAATTTTTAATCCATTGATTTGATCGAATCTTTTTAACCTTGGATTCGTTCGAATCTCGAATCCATGGATTCGATAGGATTCAACCGAATCTTCGAATCCCTGCCCCAACCCAATTGTTTGTTGCAGTTTCTGGAAATGAGCAGTGAAATTACAGCATTTTTAGAGTATGCTATGCAAATGAAATGTACTTAACCCTTTCGCGTCGGAGCCATAGGAAGAGAATTTTTCCCGTCGTACGAGGAGCACGAGATATTTCTTGACTCTCCCGTCCGGAGCTCTCTCGTGGCGAGGAAGTAGGCAGGTATGCCCCACCCACCGTTTTGGGACCCAACTCAGCGGGACACCAGACCCTTTCCCCGTCCACTGGGCTCAACCAACCAACCCTTTAGCAGGCCTTTTCGCAGCAGGAGTCCGCGGTAAATTGATTGAATTAGCAGTGTTTTTTTTAAAAAAGCCCTTACGTATATTCCAAAAATTTAATCTTATTAAATGGATTCCACGTGTTTTGCTGAGCGCTTCAAAATTTTAAATGAAATTCTAGCGTTAATATTAACGAATTTGAATCGATAGGTTTCTTCTGACATTAGCATAAGCAAGTCAGTGGAGAAAAAAAATTCATAAAATAATCTAATCGGAGAACTCGCGGACGCAGCAGCCTTAGACCCGGAAGAAGAGGAATCAAATCGTGGATTTTTGGAGAAATACCATCAGAAAACAAATCCATACCTTTCGGAGAAAGCTTTCTTCTTTTGGTAACAATCTTTTCCTCGTATCTGATGCATCGCCCGAAGATGAAACTGAGGGATTCAGTGCGCCTGTTGCTTCAGCAGTCGAAGTCTCTGGATCATAATCCGAAGTCTCCTCATCTGAGTCCGAATAGACGTCTTCATCCTCACTACACTTTTAGTTAATAACTCCAATATTGAGTCCTCGAGCATAGAATGTTCCTTTGACATGACTACACTCGAACAAAAGTTTTGCAACGCCACCACAAAGAGAGAATTTATCTGAACTAAGAAATGGCTAAAACTCGGGCGAACAGAGAGAGCACTGCTTGCTTTAGAGCCAAGACTGAAGTGAGAAGCAAGGAAGAACAAATATTCCTATGGATGGGCACATGGGTGTAGAAATGGATTCCTAATCAGAAATTCTACGAAAAGGATGGGGAACCCAGCAATTCAGTGAAAAGGCATTGAGAAGAGAAGCACAGCATGAAAACACAAGAGATACCACCACAGGTGTGTAGATGATAATTCTTCAGAGTCGGTTTTCGAAGAAAGTGAAAGGGGACCTAGAAATTCAGGGAAAATGCTATTAACCCATTAACACGTTCAACCCGACGGACGCGAATGCGCGTCCGAGGTGCGTTGCCAAGACGCCGAAGGACGCGCATTCGCGTCTGTAATGACCTCTATGATGACCTCACTGAAGACCTCTATGAAGACTTCTCTGAAGGACGCGAACTCATGTCTTTAATAAATTATCGAGTTTTGTTATTAAACAATTTTTTTAACTAATTTTAAAATTACAATTAATTGACTGACCAAATTAATGTGGAGGAAAAACCTTTCCGTTTTTCACGATAGCACACTAGAAATATTCCGGGTTGAATGTGTTAAGACCATGCATACACAAAGAGCAGCACCATACGAATGGGATCTATGGTTTTTCCAAAGTCTGCTACCTGAAACAGCGTGGGAAACTAGTCATCCGGCTCAAGTGCTTTATTGAAGAAATGCCCCGGGGAATACGTATCTCTGCGTTTACGCATAAGGGTATTAAAGTATAAAACTACCAATAGTTCAAATGGAACACCAACGTATAAGGAGAATCAATGGTTACTAAAGATCCAGTTCTTAGGAAAACCAGAAAATCTACTTTTCGATGAGGAAAAATACGGAAATATAAAAAATATGTGATAGTTGAATAGGTATGAATTCAAATATGAGAAAAAATAAAAATTTAAGTGAGAAGGAACGAATCACGATTACCCCAAGCTTAAACAAAACTTTATGCAAAAGTGTATTTTTTGCCGTGAACATATGTAGTACCTACAAGTTATGTAGAGTTCTGCACTATAACTCCGTTAATATTAACGCTAGAATATCGTTCAAAATTTTCACAAACTCAGCAAAAAACGCATATTTCACTTTAAAGCTTAAATTAAAGGAATTTATAACAAAAAAATGGTTTAGAAAAATCAGTGCATAGACTACTAGTTAACCGCGAAGTCATGCAGCGAGGGGGGTTACAAATGAGGCAGAGGGTCGAGCCCAGTTGCCCGGGAAAGGGTCTTAGCTCACGCTAAGCCGGGTCTCGAGGGGTCGCAGTATACCTGAGGTTATTGCTTCCGCGGCGGTCACTTTTCCTCCTCCTCATGGCCGACGTTCGGTCTTTTGGCTCGAAAGATCCACGTCGGTCATGACCGACGTTCGGTCTTTAGGGTACAAAAATCTGCGTCGGCTATGACCGACGTTCGGCGCGAAAGGGTTAATGTAATCTATTGAGGCATCAGAGTGGAATAAATACAGTATCGAATGAAGAAGTAAAAGCGTTGCATTGATATGACTCGTGCATCTTAAGCAACGTTTCTTAGGATGTTAGAAGAATTGTTTGGAGGAAATTCCAGCAGTGTGAGAGTAAAAACAGAGTATGTGGAGGACAAATGTCTCCCTACTGTTGCTGAATTTTCAGTAAAGAGTGTTACATTCCTAAGTGCATATTTTCAAATGAGATTTATAATTTGGCTCTTATCAGAATCCCAGGATTTAGAGCTGGCAATTCCTCTGCTCCCAATGGTAAATTTCTCATGTATGACTTCCCATTAACAGCATTTTACAAGAAATCTCAAGCTTCTTGGAAAGAACTAGTATATTCTCATTGTGTATGTTTCACATGCCATTTTGCCCAGTAACAGATTTGCTTGAACTGAACCATTGGACCAAAGTGGATTGTACAATTTGTCAGAAAAATTAGATGAGCACATTTTTCTAGTAATGGGATTGTAAATTAAATTTTGGAATAAGTCTTTACTAATTATAATGGTTTTCTTCATACATATTTAATTTGAATTAGGTTTTGTGTATCAATAGCTGTTGTAAATTTACTCTTTGTTGTAAGTTTATTACTATCTTACTATCACTGTGTGATTTATATTTCATAGGTGGTGCGTAAATATGCATTTGAGTATGCAGATGTGCCTCTTTCGTGTGAGTACTTAGAGGTTCGGTACCCTGCAAGCCATGGGGCTTTACCACGTGATTTCTCAGGTAGAACCTTCTCTAGAGTTTTTGGCACTGAGAGTTCGTTTCTTGAAGTATTGCTTCTGGAGAGAAAGATCAAAGGTCCCTGCTGGATTGAGGTAATTACTAGTTACCATTCCATTGAGGTAAATCAAGCATAACTCTACCATTTGGTATTTAATACTGTGTTCCATGTTCTTTTTAAGGTCCATGGAGCTGAAGCCGCTAAGAGTAAGTTGAGTTGGTGTGCTGTTGAAGCTGTGGCTTATGGTGCTAGTGCAATCTCACCAATACCCCGAGAGGGATCAGAGAGTTCCTGTGGTCCTGCCCCACCCTTAACCATTGTGTCATTAGCAGTGCGCACAGCTCCTAACCACAGAACTGGACTAGCTGAGGTGATTTTTCTTAAATTCTCACTATATAAAATCTCATAAATTATACCACAAATTTTGTCTGTAGGTCTTGCCATCTTTGAGGGATAGGAATGGTTGTTGAAAATATTTTGGAGATGCTGTGTTGTTATGGGTTTGTATATTTTTGCGTATCCACAAATAATTTCTTTTAATCAGTTGGCTTTGTGATAATTTTAATATTATGAGCATGATGACAAACTGGACATTCGGATGAATATGGCTTCTGGTATTGATGATGTTCCTGCAGAACTAATCAAAAATGCAGGAGAGAAGACATTAACTCATCTTTACGAAACTATCTGCGACGCGTACTCAACAGGAGAAATACCAATGGACTTCAAGAAAAACATCATCATTCCTATTCCCCAAAAGGAGAGAATGGAGAAATGTGAATAATTTAGGACTACAAGCCTGACGACACATGCATCGAAGATATTGACTAAAATAATCTACAGAAGAATAGAATGAAAAGCAGAGGAGTTCCTGGATGAAGATCAATTCGGATTCAGGAAAAGTAAGGGTACAAGAGAAGCAATATTGGCCCTTAGAATGCTCATAAAGAAGAGAATGGAGAAGAACAAGCAGACGTTCATTGCATTTGTGGATTTAGAGAAGGCTTTTGACAGCATGGATTGGGATTCGATGCTTGGAATTCTGAAGGGAATTGGAGTATCCTACAATGATCAAAGAATTATCCACAGTCGTTATAAAAACCAAGTAGCTGTGATTAAAATCTGGGCCCAGCTGTGAAGAGGCAAGAATAAGGAACGGAGTGAGACAAGGCTGTGCACTGTCTCTCGTAATTTTTAATGTTTATATCAAGAGAGCCATCAATGAAATCAAAGAGAAGTCTTATGGAGTGACTATCCACAGAGAAAAAATAATCATGCTGCGATTCGCTGATGACATAGCACTCATAGCTGAGACAGAGAGGGATCTGAACAAGATTCTAGTAACCATGGAAAGGACAATAGCCTGATATCAGGTAAAGATAAATAAGAAGAAGACTATGATATTGGTGTGCAACAAGAAAGAAGAGGCCAAAACCAATTTCAAACTAGGAAAACAAAAACTTGATGAGTGAAAAAGTTCTGTTACCTAGGAAGCCGAGTAAATAACGATGGACTAAGCAAGAAAGAAATAGTAGAATAGCCCAGGCAAAGAGGGCATTCTATCAAAAGAAGAATCTACTTGCAGCTGGAAATACAAGCGTAGAAGTAAGGAAAAAATTCATCAGAACGTACATCTGGAGCGTGTTTCTCTATGGAAGTGAGGCATGCGGAAAAGAAAAGGGTGGAAGCATTTGAAATATGGTGCTACAGAAGAATAAAGAAGATTAAATGGATCGACCGAGTAGGTAACGAGGAATTCCTAAGAAGAGTGGGAGAAAAGAGAAGTCTGCTGACAACTCTAAAAAGAAGAAAGGACAACTTAATCGGCCATATCATGAGACACGATGGCCTGATGAAGACAATCGTCGAAAGACAAGTGGAAGGGAAGAATGGCAAAGGAAGGCCTCGTGCGAGATACATGGAACAGGTTGTGAGGGATGTGAAAGAGAAGAATTACGTTAAAATGAAAAGGTTGGCCAATCAGGGAGTCCAGGTTTGAGTCCCGGTCAAGGTGAATGATTTTTTTCTCTGTGGAATATGTTATGGTGGAAATTTATTTTGCTCTGCACTCAATGGCCTTATATCCTTAGATTTGTTTTAAGCCTTCTGAAATTCAATGATAAAACCAATCTGGTTATGTTTTTTCCCCATCCTATTTTCTCTATTATTCAAGGAAAGTTGCAATTTACTACGTCACATGTGCAGCAACAGTTTTATTTATTTCTTAATGTTTCAACCAATGTATGGCGTCTACAATCATGAAATATTTTTCTCAAGCTTGTCAGTGACTGCATCCTTGCAAGGATGTTTTCTTTTCCTTAATCATTGTAAATTTTTGTTGGATTAGGTTAAAGGTGCTCAGCACACAAGGTGTCTTGCGCTATCTAACCTAAGCTTAATTCTAAGATGAACATAGCATTGATTGCTTTTGGCAGAGTTTAGCTTTTTTTCCTTGGAAAAGTTATCTTGTTTTAATTTTTCATTGTTACCCATCTGATAACTTGGTGGCTCAGAGGCTAGAAGTCTACTGAACAGAAATCCAGGGTTTGAAAGATATCTGGATTGGTCCTATTACATACCGGCCGCCATTTTTTTGGATACCAGATATATCTCGGGAACTTGTGTTGGCACTTGGAAGGGAACTGTCCCCTTCCCCAGCCCTGAAGTGTGTATTTTATGTGCATTTGAGCTTCTTGCATGAGCTATACCCTAACCAATCAGACCTTTTGGTTGAACCCCTCATATTATTCTTCTGTACAGGTTGTTCTTGCTGGTGGAGTGATCAAAAGAGGCTACAGAATTGATGCCAGTGCGACAACTGAGGGGTCTACGAAGAAAGTACGAGACGAAACATTCTGTATCATCGCTAGACCTGACAGGGTCCCTTGGCCTAGGGATTGTGATGCCTACCTTCGAGGTCCTGGTCGAAAACCAGTGGTCCGTGTGGATTCTGAGCGGGCTCTTCTAAGTGTATTTTTGAGTAAAATCTCTTCTTTGGATCCAGATGTTATTGTGGGACATGGAATATCGGACTTTGAGTTGGAGGTGATTGCACAACGTCTGGGTGCACTGGGAGTCACTCAACCATCTCGGATTGGGAGACTACGTCGAGGGAATGAACCACGTCATGGTAATATACCTGGAATGTTCCTCAAATTACAGTCAAGTTCATGTCACAATCATTTTGCTTAAAATAGGATGAAAGCCATTGGGAGAATAAAATAGGATGGGAGTCAATCGCCCATGCAACTGGACTTAAACATAGTAAAACCTCCATGCAATGAATTTGTTGGGACCGGAAAAATCATGACTTCGCTGTATGGGGTTTCGTTGTATGGAGGTGATATGCGGGTGGTGTCATCGCAGGGGCACCCAAGTGTTCTATTTGCTTTACAATGCAATTCGTGTAAATTTCTTAATCTTGCTTTATTCACCTTTCCTATAGTGATGATAAACAATTGTTATTATTTACCATCAAATACCGTGGCTATCACCACATGATTTTCAATCTGCATATTTCTAATTGAAATTATTGTTTTTCTCTATTATTCTGCTCTACGCCTCATCGCTTACTTTAGTTATGATCTGAAATTAAAGGAATGCCAAAATTAATGCCTGTGGAGTAGGTATTTTTAAAGTGCTCCATAATTTTTCTGAGTATCTAGTCGATATTATTCTTGGAGTGCAATAATTTAAGTCAATATCAATTGGCAATTTTATGCAGCAATTTTGCCTGAAAGAGCACATATTGCCATTGAGGGCCAGTTTCACCAACGAAGATAATCTTTTTAACTCGGTTAATTTAGGGATTAACCGAGTTAATGTGACTTTTCTGTTCCACTAGTACTATTAACTTGGTTTTGGGGCATTATCTTGGTTAATATTTTTACCGCAGGTTTTCGCGAGGTGAAAGGTTATTATCCGAGATAATTCTGTAAAAGCAACATGGCATGCCGGTGATTTCGTGAGCTACTTTTAGATATTAGTCGAGATGTTTGAGCTCAATTATCGTCATTTAAGGCAATTACTAGGTGGATTAAGGAACGCACAATTTATTTGAACCTAAAAGCTGAGATTTTATTTATCCTGAGTAAATAAACACTACAAAAAGCACTTAGCAACAATTCAGGTGAGGTCTTCTTGGGATCTTCACCGGGTTAAATATTTAATTAACACCAACTTCACTCACTCTGAAGACGATGGACAAGTCGTCCTTGGAAACGTTGCTGTTATATAAAGAATAAATAAAAACAAATAGCACGTATCTAACCTCTAAAACTCATCTTATTTAATTGTAAATAGTACACTTCTCACAATAGATACTCCTACACACTTCAACCATTATTAAACATATTTTATAACCCGGCAATGCCCTGAGGTCACAATGGCAATCTCAGATGATAATGCATTGATGATGCCTTCATAGAAGCTGGACACTATCGGTATTCTGTTGGCACACCCGTTCTTTGGTGCCAAAACGCAGTATCATCCTTGAGTACGCCAGGTAATATTTGAATCCACGCCTTGTCGCCATTCATCCAGTAATTACCTCTTCATACTTGAAGAAAATTTTAAACCAGGTTTGCCCTTTTTCAGTCATTTGCAGAACGTCTCTCATTTTAAAATGAGCACCGTTTGCAGGCTAAAACTATTAAACTGGAATAATTAGTCGCTAAGGCAGAATCACGAGTTAAATATGTCTTATGTTAGCAATTAAGAGAATAAAAACACATAAAAGAACCTGATCCCACTCCTTTTCACGTCTTTTATGACATTAGAAGGACCTCTTTCTAAACCTAGTAGACGAGCAAAGATTGCTGTTCTGAAAACTCTAGTTGCACTGGTAATATTGCATGCTAACCATTTGGAATGGAGACGTTTTGAGTTGGACGCAGCATCCAATCTAACCTAGCGCACGCACTGAAGGAGTGCATTGTCAACTAACCCCTCCCAAACATTCCATACCAAAATGCCTATTATTCAATAACCTTCCCCCTCTGAAAGAAAGAATAACTACGCCCTTACTCGCCTCTTTCTCTACAATGCTGCTGTTATCTCCCCTCCCCTTCCCATGTTCTTTCAGGGAGACCTCCCTCGCCCATTCCACCCCTCAATGACTCCCCTTACCCCTAACCGAAAGCTCATGTGTTTCCGATAGAACGTGGCCCAGTGGTCTGCTGCTCTTCAAATAGCCCAACTGGTTAGACACACAGACAGAAGAAGTACAATAATTTCTGTAATAACTAATCTGGTTTTCGATTTATCTCTCCTTCACCTACCTCCTCACAAATATAAATACAGGACCATCTACCATTCTCGCCATACATACAGTCAGCTCTCAAGCGACTAATGTGTATCTTAAATACATAGTTGTTGATCCTATTTCTAAAATAAGGATTTTTTGTCTTGAATTAAGAATTTTTAAAATTCCCGACTCAGACCAGAAAATCATGCATTATCCACAAACAATTCCCTGCATTGAAAATTCACGAATAATACCCGATTTTCCAGGTTTTCTCGGTCAGTGGATACCCTGATAAGGGATGCTCAATGGGATATTATCGAAATTTAATTTAAAAAGAGCTGCTCCGTGGATTTTCTGTTAAACCAGTTCGACTTGTAAACCGCCTAGGCGGTTCAGAGAGGAGTTGAAAATTGCCAAGCGCTCCTGCTCGGAGTGGCACAAAGGTCGGAGCGGAGCAATAGACGGAGCCACACAAAGTTGAGCTTTGGCTTCCCTTACACGTTTCTAATGGTAGGAACCATCAGAGTTGACTATGGCCTTCACCGAGCCAGAGTTTCGAAAAGAGAGCCAAGAGTTGAAGTTTCCTTCATGCCCTCCGCTCTGTAGGTCTCGGATTTGAACCCCTTCGAAGCTCGGAGCAGAACGATTAAGACGTGATACACTCCGCTACGGTTCTACTTCCTGCTTATTAAGTAAATATCGATGGAAAAAATTACCTGTAAATGCAAAATACTGCGTTTGTTAATAATTCGTTCTAGAGGGGCATTTTTCATGTTTTGGGCCCATTCTCAGACTTCGTTGTAGGGAGTTTTCGTAATTAGAGAGCTTCGTTATGGGAGGTTTTTTTTGCGTGCATTGTCCAATGGAAGGGCCCAGGACTTCCTTAAAATTTCACTGTATGGGGGTTCATTGTATAGAGGTTTTACCGAAAAATTGTGGTTTGAATATAAATGTCATCAAGTCATCCAATTGCTTTTGCTAGCCAATTGACTGTCATATCAAAATATAAGTGGTAAGAGAATAAACCAATGCAAGCTAATTACTTTGCCAAACCTGAATAAACTCACCAGCACTGGTTTGATGAGTATGGCTACCCATTGTGACAAATTATGCATTCTTACTAGCTCGAAAAAAATACTTGATCAGTGAAAAAGAAATTCAGTTACACAAAGATGCACTATATATATACATATATCTATCTTCCATCGCATTACTGCTGGGATGGATAAGAGGTGTTAGTTTATAGGGTGTCCACTGACTGGGAAAACCTGGAAAATCGGGAATTATTCGTGAATTTTCAATGCAGGGAATTGTTCGTGGATTATTCGTGATTTTCTGGTCTTAGTCGGGAATTTTAAAAATTCTTAATTCAAGACAAAAAATCCTTATTTTATAAATAGGATAAATAACGATGACTTTAAGATATGGATTTGCCGTTGGTATGAATGAATAAATAAACGACGGAAAAGTAGTTAGGCTCAATGTATCGTCAGCGCTGTGTGGATCGGAGACTTTCAACTGTTCGACTGTCGAACGGATGCCTTCAGCGTCACGTCAAGTGCCCATTGTTCTCATTCATTGCACATCGGACTGAGCCTATGATACGCAAACATGCCTAACGTGTAGTGATGGCCGGATCGGATCCGTCGGATCCAAAGATCCACGGATCTTTCATTTTACTCGGTTCCGGATTCGGATCCAAAGACACGGTATAAAATCAGATCCGGATCGTAGATTTTAAACTTTCGCGGCTTAGCGATCGAAGTGCCCCGTGAATGGAATGTAGGTGCGGTAGATATTGACAAGAAGAGAATGTGTAACTCAGGTCATGAAATTAGATGAAGATGTTCCCGTGCAACTAGAAGCAAAATAAAGAAATATGACTTTTTCCCATTACCCCGGTATCGCGGGAAAAATTACGTAGGATGTCACGCGGGTAGCCTACATTCGCCGGGATCAGGCGGACAACGAGAGCTAGTTTACTGTGCGAAGTTCGATCCGTATCGCAGTTTAATTTTTCTTTCAGTCATTGCATTAAAAATGTTATCATCTTCAATTTCAAACTATTACATCTGAATACTCACTTTATAATACTTTTGTTGTTTAAATTAGATTTACAAATGTACCATTAATAAATTAAGGATGGTCGGGTTGGATCCACGGGTCTTTCATTTCATTCGCTACTGAAATCATATCCGAAGACAGTAAAAATTCAGATCTGGATCGGAGATTTTAAATTTTTCGGCTTAGTGATCGATGCGCCCCGCGAATGGAATGTACGTACGTATGTTAGATACTGACAAGGAGAGGTTGTGTAACTTGGTCACGAAATGAGAAGATTTTTCCGTGCCACAAACGAGGAAAACAATATAAAAAATACTCGTCGTGACTTTTTTCTCCATAGGCCCGGATACGCGAGGGAAAAAAAAGCCGAATGTTATGCGGGTCGCCTACATTCGCCAGATTCCCGTGAACCTATGATAGCGGAGTTGTTAAAAATGAGGACTAGTGTACTGCAGGTCGCGAGTTCGATCCTTAACACTGCCTAGGAATACAGGCTATGCTGTATTCGTAGGGTAATGCAAGTAGGCAGTTAAAAAAAGTAGATTATCAGAAATTTCATGTGAATTTATAATTTAAAAAATAATAAAGTTTGGCGTTAGTGAAAGGATTGGAAACATTTTTTATTGCAGAATAAAATCGTGTCATCATTATGTTAAATTTACAATGTATTTTTGAGTGACGTATTTGTAAATGTAGGTAGTTTAAACGATAGAAGTACAAAAAAGTCAGTATCCACACTTAAAGGTTGGAAATGAAGGATGATAAACTTTTTGATTCAACAGCTGAAAGAAAAATTTTAAACAGGGATAAGAATCGAACTTCATTACCTGCAGTCCACTACCATTTCTGCTAGTGTCAGCTTTCCTGATTTCGGAGAATACATTCTCCCCACATGTCATTCTACTTTTTTCTTGCAAACCCAGGCCAATTTGGAGAGAAAATCCGAGTCTTTCTTTTAATTTTGTTTATAGTAGCATGAAGAAAGGCTAATTTCATTTCAAGATCAGAGTTACACAACCTCTTCTTAGGAGTAGAAAATTCTCAGATTTCATTTCAAAGGTTATTGTAAACAAGGCATTGCAAAATTACCAGTTTAGCAGCTTTAAATATTCTATAATAATTTTTTCGTCTTAAAAATGAAATCCCCGGATATTCCATAAATGGGATCTCTTGGCCGCATTAAATTTTTTCTGTTTCTAAAAAAGAATTTGATTAATAATTGGAA
The DNA here is from genome assembly GCA_933228895.1 of Platycnemis pennipes. Taxonomy (NCBI): domain Eukaryota; kingdom Metazoa; phylum Arthropoda; class Insecta; order Odonata; family Platycnemididae; genus Platycnemis; species Platycnemis pennipes. The sequence continues at coordinate 62,212,482 of OW121854.1, forward strand.
AATAATTCCTTTATTAATGAAAATGAACTTATAATGTTTCTTTTAACTGCACATTTTATGTGATCGGATACTTTACTGTAAGTTCTATGTAAGTTGGCTTTCTGGTAGGCTTTGCAATATATTTTTTACAATCTTTTCTATAATTTTTTGAGAAATCTAATTGCTGATGTTTGTTAGATATATTCAGGATGCGCTTACTTGAATAAGGATTTTTATTACATTACTTTTTGTAAGAAAAAGATGGTGTAGGATACTAAAGACTGTTATGATTTCACTTTTTTCTATATAGTCTACCAATACAAAAATGTTACATTCTGATTCCGAGTGAACAGAAAATTGAGGCTTTGAGAATTAAAATAGAAAAGCATGGCAAAAAATATTAACGTAGAAAACCATCATTCCAAGAACAGTGGTTGAATGCTGAAGACTTTAGCCAGTGGGTTCTTTAAGTTCCTCTTGTAGAAGAATTTGTAATTTCTCATGGAAATGCTATTTTTGAAAGAGGGTGTTCAATCAAAAAGTAGTTTATCTTTCCCAACCAACAAAGAGAGTCTCTTACTACCAATAAAACTAGATATTTAATTACTTTAATTTATCAATTATTTATTATTTAATTAATTTATCTATATTATGCTATGGGTTGAACTACAAAAAATCCATATTCTACATAGCACTTGAAAAACATCACCTTTACTCGTACAAGAAGCATGATATATTAGCCTGGAAATTTTTTATAAATTTAGCCTTGAAAACCTTGAATTATGCTTGAATTTTATAATTTGACTTTTGTGGACACCCTGGTTTATGAACTTCAGAATATCTGGCAAAAAAGAAGTTAAAGGACATTATTTTGTTTAGGATCATTGTATCTAACAGTATGTTCCTGCTTATTTGGAAAAGAAAATAAATTAGTGACTATGGATTATACTTTACAAAGTTTTATCTTTACTTTCCATGCTAAATTGGCTTGGGTGAATTAAAAGATTTCGTTTAAGGACTTCAGTGTTACATGTAAAATAATTGAGCATTAAGTACCTTCATGAAATGAATATGTTCCTCCTGATACCATCCTAATCTTGATGATAACTTAACTATCGGAATGAAGTGAAACTTCTCTCAAATAGAACTGGTTGATTGTCGTACCCTAATTCTTTGCTAGGTTTTCTCTAATGATAAGAGTCCTTCAGGCACGTATGGTAATAATAATAATAAGCCAGGGGTCAAAAATGGACCACTGGCCTCCTGGCATCCCCGGTAACGGCTTCGGCCGGCTAATAGTGGCCATCTGCTTGTGGGGTTAACCTTCCCACTCACGAAATAACTGGGTTCCTAAGAATTCAGGGAACGCCACTCAACTGGCCCTTCTCAGATGAGGGCCCTAGTAAAGTTGGGTATGGCAAAGAAAATACATCTCAAAAGGGGGCTCGCATGGATTGGACTGAGACCCTGATGGGAGACCTTCTAGCTTGCCATGCTGCCAGTGAGCCATGTCGAAGAGGATATACTCTTTGTGGTGTGAGATGCATCCTGAATGTAACCATCTGTTGCAGCAGAATCTGTGCAAATCTGCCAATCACCTGGGCAAGAAAATGACACCCCAACCACAAGGTCAGAGTAGTACATCACCGGCCAAGGCTCTATCTCCTACAAAGGAAGATGAAACTCCTGCTGCTCTTTTGGTGAAGGGAGAGGAGCTGAAGGCTGACTCTGATCTATTTAAGCGGTTGGAAAGCACGATTATCTAATAAGAGGCAACTACCAGGCAGAGAAACATCCATAATAAAATTTCTCTGTGGGACCAACAGCTGTCGCAGTTGAATGGCATAATAGATGTGATCTTGAAGGAAACGCCCAGCCTCTGGGAAATTGACTGCATGGTATATGCTGCCACCAAACTGTTGGCCTCTCCCCAAGTGTTTGCCACTTGGGAGACAAAAGCAGCAAATAGGCTTAAACAGCTTAATGCCAAAATCATGCTGGCCAGACAACAGGTTTTGAACCCCTCCACTTGTCCAAAATCCACCAACTGTCCCAGAGGTGGAATGTTTCTGGAAGGACATACGAGACCACGAAGCCAGTCAATGAAGGAACTCCAGCCATTGCCCAATTTAAAGAGTTTTGTGACCGCCACCTACCAGATATGGATCGTCCCATTCCAGTCATGGAAAGTGATGTGAAGAAGGCCCTCTCTGGCAAGAAGAACTTCACTGCTCCAGGAATGAACACACTGAATAACTTCTGGTAGAAAAAGTTCCCTTCATCGCACAAACACCTTGCCAGAATCTTCACATCCTTCCTATCAGGGACGGAGCCAATTCTGTCCTGGCTGACTGAGAGACGATTGGTTTTAATACCGAAAAAGGGAGACTTGTCCGATCTGAAGAACTACCACCCGATAACCTGTCAACACTGTATATAAGACTTTCACTTCCATCTTGAACGACCTTATCCTCTGCCATGTCCAACCGGTGTTAGAGGAAGTGGATGAGCAGAGGGGCTCAAAGAAAGGCATCGTGGGATGCAAGGACAACCTGCTCATTGATAGGTGTGTGAGCCAGGATGCTTGTCAATACAAGTGCAACCTGTCAATGGCCTGGGTGGACTATAAGAAGGCTTTTGATATCACCTCTCATGATCAGATCATAGCCATGCTGAGGTACATGAAAGTCCACCCAGAGGTTGTATCCTGCATTGAATGTCTGTTACCGCTGTGGAAGACGAACTTAAAATACCATCTGGCAAGAAGACCGTCTACACGGATTTAATAACATACCACCATGGTGTTTTTCAAGGCGATAACCTTAGTCTCCTCCTGTTCTGTTTATCTCTCCTCCCTCTGTCCATTCAGTTGAGCCGTGGTAGGGGATATATGTGCGGTGTCCCATCAAATAGGAAGCATAAGGTCACCCATCTTTTTTACATGGATGACCTGAAGCCTTATGCTCCAAGCACGAAAGACCTGCACTTGGCATTGAACACCGTATGCGGATACAGTGAGGAAATAGGGAGGGAGTTTGAATTGGACCAGTATGCGACCATCCATCTGGCGAAAGGAAAGATTTTGGAAGACCAGGAAGATGTGCAGCTTGTTGACGGAAACGCTATTCGTCATCTTGATGATGCAGGGTGTGAGCGGATGCACCTGCAGGTGCAATGCAGAAGGCTGTCCTTCTTGGGTCCCTCCGCCTGCTTCGTGCACATGGCCCTAATTCAGGGTTGCCACCTATCTGACGGTGGCAGATGTGGGTACCTGTAGGCAATTATGACAGCAACAAAACCTGATGCTAGCCGGAGACTCAGAGGTAGAAGTTACATAACAGTAACTTATAATAATAAAAAAAAAGAAGTGAAAAGAGAAGAAAAGTGGAACATCTATCCAGTGATAATCTGGTTTTACTAAATTTAGGACTGCTAGCATCACATTGATGCTAACCTTAAGGCCTGTCACTCACAGGATATAATAACTGAACAGGTATATTTTTTTGATTTCCTGAGTGAGTGACTATACATGCTTTAATTTCAGGCAAAGGATCATCCAAGAACAAGGCTCCAGACCGTGGGCAGTATAAAGATCGGTATCCTCTTGCTGGTCGACTGATGTGTGATACCAAAGTCTCAGCCAAAGAGTTAATCAAATCTCGCACTTACGAGCTGCAGCCACTATGTAGAAAGGTTTTGGATGGGTGTGAAGAGGACACTGTGGAGGAACAAGGTAAGAAATGTTCCAGTACACTTATCTCATGCTACTCCCTGATGACCACCACTGTGATGTGGAGGAAGGGCATGTTCTATGTTGATTCCTGAATGTTTTACTGGAGGTGGCTATGCAAGTTAGAACTGCTGATTTTGGAATGGTTTAAAGGTTGGTCCCTTCCTCATGGACCATGCCTTGTCATGGTGAGATTGGGAGCTTGCGTGTTCCCTTTGACTCCTTGAGCTGCACTGACGTGAGTACTTAATGTTGCTCCTGGTAGGTTCATCCATCCCAGATGGGTTGAAGGGTAGGAGCCTGACAAAAGGTTGTCCACATACCATACTCGCAGCATCAGTTCATCAGTGAGGCAGCTGTGTGAAGGCAGGGAGACTGCAAGTTAGGAGAGCCTAGGCCTTGGCGTTAGGACCTAACCGAGTTCCTGCTCTATTTCGTGATCGGAGGCGTAGTGCCTACTAAACAATGACGCATAAAGGCTACTTATAGCACTAGCATACACTCAATAAGTTGAAACAAGATACAGAAAAATCCGGTTATAATGCGGGTCGAGGAGGACGGAGTTTACACCCGTGTTATCAGCAACCCGCGTTATTAACAGAAACTTCATGAGAAACAGTAAAGAAAACCTATAAAACTAAATTTTATGACTAATTTATGTGCAGAATACAATTTAAAATGATGTTTTATGGTTTAAATGCACACCGTACTTTAACGGTAAAATATTCTGATTTTTATTTTGCCGTGGTAGTTGATAGTATTTCTTTGTCACATAAGTCTTAATGTTTTGCAAGTGTGGCAGATGAAGATGATCACAATCACTCTGTCTCTCTAGCCATTTCATCAGTTCACTGATGTGATCGAGTTCCTTTTCTATTTTAGGCCTCTCACCCAACTCCCAGAATAAACTTCATTTTATATCACAACGTTTCACTCTGTCGAGTATACCCAACTTTTCCTTTACTTGTATATGTTAGTTTCCTTTTGGTAGATATCGTTTCCGCTAACATCAAAGAATATATAATTTACATATTCATACGAATTATGCCAAAGGTAGAGGTGAAACAGTACATTCATCACAAAAATGCTCTAAGACTGTAGAAATGTAATTACCTTGGTTTTAGCCCCATGGCAGGAACGTGGAAATCTACCAGCTCGGGAGTAATGCGTATATAATTCACTCCACTGATTGTCAGCTCTAGTTCACAAGATATAATGACCAATTTCGATTTGCTGGGTTGTTAATTTTGTTATGAAACAATGTATGTGCTTACATTCTCACGGTTGTCTTTCTTTCGTATCAAACTACATATTAGATGTCTCCGATCACGTTGGTGTGATCTTGATGATAGCTTACAGTGGTATGAGCACCTGAAGTGGTGCCGTTGCGACGCTTCGGGATAAAATCTGCTAAAGAGTAACCTTCCACTTACAATTAAAATAGTCAATGGAAACATTTAGGGGGACATGGTGGGACGAGTTATACTGTATTAGACATGTTGCCGAATGCGTAGATCTCTTGAAGTTGCACCATTGAGATGCATCGGCCTACGTGATGAATGATAAGAAAGTGTTTCTTCCAAGTTTGTAGTTTTGGCTGTAAGTACAGGATGTCGATCGATACGGGAAATATACGGGAAATTAACATTACCCTGGAAAATACGGGAAATTCGCATAGTGTCCGGGAAATTTCAAGAAATGCTCTGTAATGAACAGATCCAGACGATCACCATATTTTTGGTTGCTGCCTTAGCAACGTCAGGATGAAATTCGTGAAAAAGTTATCTACTTCTAGCATGAAAATAGTCAATGTAATCATTTTGGGGGCATGGTGAGACCCTCGGTGTAGTGGGGCGCATTATAACCAGATGTACTCTATCTAATTTAGGCCTAGCCTGTCACGATTTCCATGACCGACAATCTGATCTAGCGAGTTCGTAAATAATTTAAGTAATAAAAAAGTAATAATTTAATAAAGACCAATCTCAAGTTTGAAATCTTGTTATGTTATTTTATTTGAAATGTATTTATGTGAATATAAGCCAGGCATATAAAAAGATACCAAGTTAAAACATGGGGTGAGACAATTATGCTTAGGTATTGGGTGATGGTATTTATACTCAAAAACGTTTTTAAATTTTAGTGGTGAAAGTTGGGGTGTATTAATAATTTGATGGAGGCCTATCTTTCTTTCGGTTTTTTTTTTCTTTTTTCCACACATTTTGTAATTTTTCTTTTCTTGAATTTTATTATTATCTACTAATTTTCCTATGTACATGCTATTATATTTGAGTTATTCTTAAACACTAGTTTTACTGTCAGTAGGATTTCGCAGGTTTTTCACACCCCCCTTCTTGTGTGGGTGTTTTCCTGCAGTGGGTTTTTGCGTAAAGGATGTAAGCATAATAATCCTCACGTTTTTCCCACATTGTAAATTCTCTTACACACTATTAGATATGTAATATTGATATATTGTGTATATATATTTCTTTTGTGTTAATTTATCATTATTGAATTCCTATAAGTGTATTCTTTACTTATTTTTTTTTTTTTTTTAAACCTCAGATTGTAATTGTTTTAAGTATTGACCACTATTTTTTTTACATATTTATTTTGACGAGGGGTTAGATGGCAGAAGGGACAGTTTTGTCTCAATCTCGCCCCAATAAAGACCTTTTATTATTATTATTATCATTGAATAAATACAGGATACCTTCATCTTAATGATTCCACATAGATGTTGATCTCTAAAAGTAAATGCTAAAGTTACGCTCAACAGAATTTGGTTAATAATGCCTGAGCATAAACTTATACTTGTGTAAGTAGAAAATTAGTACCTACATAGATTAAAGTCTGTACTGCAATTTCAGTGTGCTTGAATCTCACTTGAAATTCAAGATTTTTTCAAATTCTCGCTCGATCCCGCTCGACTTAAAAAAATCCCTGCTCGCACAGCCCTAGTTAAAATATAAATTTAGATGTCTTTACTTCTGCTAATTTAGTACCAATGCCAATATCAAACCATATTATATCTAAAGAAAATTGCTTTATTTTTTCAGAGATAGTGGATAAAGATGAAGTTGCTGCTGCATTCTCCAATGGTGCTTTCTTAGCTAAATTTATCTCCAAAGTAGAGCTTGAGGCGCACCAGGTCCTAAGGCTTATGGAAGCACTAGATGCTCTTCCTCTTGCCTTGCAAATAACGAGCATTGCTGGCAATATAATGTCTCGTACCTTGGCTGGAGGACGCTCAGAGAGAAATGAGTTCCTGCTGCTGCATGCTTTCACAGAACGTGGATTTATTGTTCCAGATAAAAATTTTGGGTAATAAGCACTTTATTTCTATGTTACATTGTGCTTGTGAACTCAAGTTGTTGAAAAGATTGTCTGGAAGGAACAGCTCTGAACCCTAACATAAAATTAACTACCCTGAAAACTAACTAATGATAATTGTATAATGAGTCTCTTAAAATATATACCAGGACTGCTGCCCGTGGGTTACAAGTACCCATGATTTCTCAGAAAGCGTTTCTTCCAAGATAGTAGTTTTGGCTGTAAGTACAGGATGTCGATCGATACGGGAAATATACGGGAAATTAACATTACCCTGGAAAATACGGGAAATATACGGGAAATTCGCATAGTGTCCGGGAAATTTCAAGAAATGCTCTGTAATGAACAGATCCAGACGATCACCATATTTTCGGTTGGTGCCTTAGCAGTGCGGGAGTCGCAGTGTTTAGCCCATGAAGATTTTGTAACCCACTTAGCACAAGGTTGTCATTTCAGCGCACGTGATTCTGACTCTGCAAGTGTGGAAACAGCACACACACAACGTCTGTCGTCCTTGCCACAGTAGTAGGTTTCGCGTCGCACGATTTTGTCGAAAAATGCAGCGTGATAATGTGACTTATCCGGTTCTAAAGTCTAATTTAATAAGATGGAAAGGTTAATCACTTTATTTTACCTGTTGTACTAGATAATGCATATGGCGAATTATTTTGTAACTATCAGTGTAATTTGGACCGGTCCAAAATACAAGCTCTTCGGTGGTCCGAAATACACTGTGAGGATCAAAATAAAATGAGACTGAATTTCACAGAAACATCCTTAGATACATTAAAAAGAATTATTTGCACTTTTCTACACGAATTATGATAAGAGTGGAGTAATTTCTGTATTTGAACTAGCAAAAGTAACTTTATATTTCGCTGTCTCCTTAGGAGTCAGAGCCATTCCAATGGGTGTATTTGTCTAGAGTGTGTCTTCGTTGTTTATGATTTGTGTGGGGGAACGAATTTCACTTAGCATTTATGCCTCAATCACCTGGGCTTGATTGTTGAAATTTGGAGAGAAGACATTCCAAAAATACACCCAAACGTCTACACCATAAATATGTTGCTACCCTTAATGAATGCAAAGTAAAGCTATCGGTCCGAATTACACGCCGGTTCAAATTACACTGACTTCTCCTATATGGGAATTTAGCAAATAATCGTCCGGGAAATACGGGAAACATACAGGAAATTAAAATTGGGCCGCCGATCGACATCCTGAAGTAGAATCTTTCACTCGAATGCCCTCTAGGCCTGGGCTATTTTACTGACCATTTCCTTCTTGCATTTCTCTTCACCAGTTATTTGGCTTCCCAGATAGCAATGCTCTCACATCCTCTGTCTTTTGTTTCCAGTGGTGGTAAAGAATCCTTGTACATTTCAGTTTCTCTGGTGCAAAAGCTGAGAAAGATGGGGGAGGAGGTAAAGGTCGCCGAGAGGCTGCATATGCTGGTGGTCTGGTTCTGGAACCCATTGCTGGCCTCTATGACACTCTCATCCTTCTCATGGATTTTAACTCCTTGTATCCCAGTATTATACAAGAATACAACATATGTTTCACCACACTTCCACGGCACGTGACAAACCGTTCTGGGGGTGGTGAGGACGTTGATATACAGGTGAGGTAACTCATACTGGAATGGGAATTGGCTTTTGGGTTGTATTTTATGAATGTTGTTTCACAAAAAAACTCAAATATAGTGAAACCTCATATTTTTGTTATCGGAATTTACGCTTTCTCGCAATTTACAAAGTTTTTATCGCGTCCCGTCCAGTTTTCTGTAATCCAATGTATGTAGAACCCTGTATTTACACAACGAATTTTCCGATTTCCTGCTGTTTGTGTTAGATGCGGGTTAGAATGTGATAGATTTAAAAAAACAGAATTCACTTCTATGACATATAGCCATACATTCCAGGCTATATAACACTATTTTACCTCGGTTCATGCATATACACTTCAAAAACGAGAGAGTGCAGTAATGAGCTTCGTTTTATGGAAGAATTCGAACTTGGTTGCGTAGCTTGGCAGTACACAGTGCTACTAGCAAAGGAAAGACGAAATATTTACATTGGTAATCCTTTTTCCAGGAAAAGATTCGTACTATAAAATGAATGCTTATAGGATGCAATTAAAATTTAGGAACATCTGCGGGATATATTTAAGCTGTACTGAAGTTCATACTGTAAAGAATGAAAATGAATTTTTACCTAGGCATTATGAAATGTTAAAAATATATTAATTGAACTGGGGGATGATAACAGTGGAATAATAATCATTAGGGTTGGGCGAGCAGTGATTTTTTTAAGTCGAGCGAGATCGAGCGAGAATTTGAAAAAATCTTGAATTTCGAGCGAGATTGAGCCAAATTCTAGTGCACTGAAATTACAGTGCAGACAATCTATGCAGGTACTAATTTTCTACTTACCCAAATATAAGTTTAAGCTTAGGCATTATTAACCAAATTCTGTTGAGCATAACTTTAGCATTTACTTTTAGAGATCAACATCTACGTGGAATCATTAGGATGAAGGTATCCTGTATTTATGCGATGATAAGCCTCCATCAAATTATGAATACACCCCTATTGTCACCACTAAAATTTAAAAACGTTTTTGAGTATAAATACCATCACCTAAGCATAATGGTCTCACTCCATGTTTTAACTTGGTATCATTTTATATGCCTGGCCTATATTCACATAAATACATTTCAAATAAAATAACATAACAGGATTTAAAACTTGAGATTGGTCTTCATTAAATTTTTACTTTTTCATTACTTAAATAATTTACGAACTCACTAGATCAGATTGTCAGCCATGGAAATCGTTGATGGCTAGGCCTAAATTAGATAGATAGAATAAATCTGGTTATAATGCGACCCACTACACCGCGGGTCTCACCATGTCCCCCAAAATTTTATTAGATAATTTTATTAGAGACAACTTCCCTGACATTGGTGCTCTAGACTGCTCGCACGTTAAAAGTTCCTGCCCAGACGTTAGTTATGATAAAGGGATATTATTCAATCAAAATACAAATAATATGTGACTATCGGTTGAAAATAGTTATTTTTTAGCATTTAATGTTCACTCAACAAATACATAATTACAGGGTGAACAAAACAAAAATATAACTATAAAAATAAGGAATAAACTGGTTACAGCCACAAAAATAATAACTTAACTGTCTTGATCACTATAAGTCACTTCACAAACGAATTTTGGTTGCATTAATGCAACCAAAATGCATTTTGTAAAATGCAATGCAAATGCATGTTTTGGTTATCAGCATTATACTTTCCACAAATATCTTTCAATTCCTCCTTTTTCCTATTCAACGTGGCCACGTAATATGTCTTACTTTCTATTATGTCATACTCTGATATAATAGAGGTCAGGAACAGCTTCTCTTGCTGCAAAAAGTTTTCGTTTTATCCAATGTACATTTTCACTAGATACAAGCTTCCAAACTGAAAGTTCACGGTGTTTATTTACGTCACTAAGGTGCTTTCAATTGCTTTTGGGAAAAAAATGACTGTAGCCAGCATTGCTACATAATCAACAATGGCAGACCGTGGTTTTCATAGACTGCGACGAAACCTTGTTTATGCAAGCAGAAGAAAGATCGCATCCAGGCCGCGGCTTATGAAGACACCGTGTAAACCACAGCTTGAACCTCATTCTTGCAATCCACCCAACGTCTCCACTGCTTGGAAGTAATTTTTTGCTGGATCCATCACTTTGAGAAATACATATGTACCAGTTTCAAAGCTGAATGGGTGGCTGCTTGAACAAGTGTATTAATGACCTTTGACTTCAAAATACAATTCTGTATATTATTTAAGGCTTCCTCTGTTCCAGAAAGAAACTCAGACTTTTCTGCCATCTTAAGGGCACTTTCTACCTTCCCCAGATTAAGGTAGAGATCATGTGAAACTCGATATCTGAAACCCTCTAACTCCTTCATATACTAAACCATCTCCTCACGTACCTCTTTGGAAAAAAACAGCCTGTGCTTTTAAAACTAGTATGTCTTCCTCAGATAAAGTTGTTAAGTAATCCTCACCGTTATTACAAATTCCAACAATTTCATCCGTTTTCATAAAACCAATAGTGTCATCGAGATAAACACTTATATACCATTCAGATTGAAACCATGATCTGGGAATCTGCTGATGAGGGTACAATTCGTCAAGATAATTCCTGAAGAGATGTTTCCTCTTTGTTGTATTAAAAAAAAGCAGATTTCATCTTCACCACTGCATTGTTCAGTTCAGTCAAATTCTTGATAAAAATATTATTTACAAGAATTAGCTTGTGGGCCCAGCACTCCACCACCAACACTTTATCCTCAAAAATTGTCTTAAGAGACTGAAAGTACTTCCTCATATACATCGTTGTGTCAGAAACTAGAGCAACAACGCTGTCATATGAAATATAGTTTCTTAGAGTTTCTAGTATCGCTCGCAAACATGTCTTCGAATTTACACTTTCTAAGAAGTGAACATCTCCTACCACCATTTCTGGATCTGATACAGGCTCAACCATTCTAAATAATATGGTGAATACACGCTGACCCTTCCGGTCAGTCGTCTCATCACAAAGAATTGCAATATTCTTGTTGTCAAGTTTGCTTTTTATAATTAGTTCCTGTTCCTCTGCCAACATTGGGACATACTTTTCGCTTAATATTTTCACATAGGGCAGATCTCCACCACCTGTGATGAATAAGAATAATGAGATTAAAACTCAATTTTGGCATATGAGATGAGATGGGGATTATAAATATACACATTACTTCCAATTGGGCATTCCGTGTTTTAATTGTTCTTACCTTCAGTGAAGTCGTTGAAGAAATTCCTGTTTTCTGGCCTATCAAACTCCTCCAGATATTTGCTTGCAGGAATACTTCTACTAGTCTTTTTGCGAGGTTTTCCCGAAATTCCTCATGATTTCTCTTCTTATTGTTAGCAACAGTGGAAACAACAGAAGTAAAAAGGCTTCTCATTTTTCTCCTTTTCTAAATATCAAAGTTTATTCTCTTTGTGCTTAGACAAGTGTTGCTTCAACTGTATCCTCATGCTCCCAAGAAATTATTACATTATAATATTTACAAAAAATGGTAAAAGCATCTGTTGCATAAAGGCCATCACGTTTATGCTGATTGGCCCTTTCGAAGGCATTCACTTTGTTCCTTGGCATTTAGAATGTTATGCTCACATTTGCTCCTCGGTACTTGTTACCACAGGCCACGAGGTGAACCATGAACCACATGAACTCAATCGCTATCATATGAATCACAAATAGACTACAGAGACAATCTACAGTGATGATTGGACTGATGGATGGATGAGATGGATGATCTCTGGTGAACGATTAAGCTTGTCGAAGTGAATATCGACAATCGAAAATTGATAAAACAAGGTTCAAAAATATTTACTGGATGTGATTAGTCTGTTTTCGTGTTTAACCAAGTTAGGGTGGAAATGTCGTGGATTATTATGAATTTTGCGTAGTTCATTCAAAATATGCATCATTCACATGTAGTTTTTTCGCTATCATGAAAAGATCAGGTCTCTAATAATAGCTAATGTCACTGATGATGGCACAGATTGCCAGTCTTCAGATTTATCCTGTTCTGTACTACTCCCAACAATAGTTTCTTATATCATAAATCTTTTACCTTCCAGCCAGACCTCAATTGTAAGTGATTGTTTTGGTCAACTCTGGTTATGATTTTTATACAAATTCTGAGGTTTCAGGTGTGATAAGGTGGGAACAGAACATAGTTGCTCATTTTTCAAGTTCAGTTATGATTTTTATGCAATGAAGTGATTGCCTAAAGTTTTCATTGAGTTAAAGTAATATACAAGTGAAATTGCCAGCTAGAATGATTGTGAACTTATAATTTCCTTTTGAAAGAGTGTTAAAGTAATTATTGTGATTATCTTTATTGAAGAGTGAGTTAATTACTTATATAGTGTTTTTCTTCAGGCACTTCTTGAGATGCTTCCTGATGGGGACACAGAACAAGGTGTATTGCCCTCAGAAATTCGAAAATTAGTGGAAAGCAGACGTGCTGTGAAAAGGCTCATGGCATCTCCCAACTTAACTGCAGCCCAGCGTCGTCAGTATGATGTTCGGCAAATGGCTCTGAAACTTACTGCCAACAGCATGTATGGATGCCTTGGCTTTGGTGCTTCAAGATTTCAAGCTCGTGAATTAGCTGCACTGGTGACAGCTAAAGGCAGAGAAATCCTCTCCCGTACCAGAGATCTTGTACAGGTATTCAAAAGAAATACAGTAGACTCGTTATTACTAACATTTTTACAAATTTTGTTGTTACAGTGCAATATCAATGGACCGATCAAAGGGGTATCCCAAGGTATGGTAAAGGAAAAGATATTACAACATTTCTGATGCATATTATGTAATTACGAACTATAGTCCTGGTCCCAATAGAAAAAAAACTTGATTATTAATTTTGACGCATAAACAACAGCATTCATGCAGACATCCTCTACTCTGCATTAAAAATCATGAAGTTTTGCCGCATTGCAGGGAAGAAAAACTTGAGAACTACCATGTTAACAATGGATACTTTTTATGAGCTATTTCGTTGGATTTAGGGCACAGTAGTCCCCTTAGGCTAGTAATCATCTGAGGGATGCTGGAAACATGAGCGTTCGAGGAGGGGTGAAAGGAATGAGAGAAATATAATGACTTACCCATCCCCAATATCTCATACTTCTATTGTCCCTCTGAAGGTCACTTAACTAATGGGTTCCTGCAAGCCAACCAATCTGTCCCACATACGTACTGATTCCCAACATGTCAGCAGCAAATGCACACCACTTTTAGCACCAATATTATAATGTAATATAATTTTCAAGACTCAACTAAATTGTCCATGTATCGACCTTGATTGACATTGCTTGGGGAAGGCAGAGTGAAATGTTTCTTTTGTTAAATGATAGTTGGTGGAAATAAACACACTAAGTCCTATTATTTCATTTATTTATTGTAAAAGCATACTGTGCACTGGTTAATAAATTATATTCTTAAATGATTTTTGATTATTCATGCTTCATAGAACGTGAAATAAACATTAACCATGAAAATAATTGCACAAGTCTTTAGGCAATCTTTAGCCCATAATTTTTCGTAGAAAAGGTCTTTAGGCCATAATTTTTCGTAGAAAATATTTAATGTTATTTCGTTTTGAGTGCATTTAGTGACAAATTAGTTCCATTACCATATCAACCAGAGATGCCGAACATATCATATACCTATGCTTCTTTTTGACTCACATTCACCGTTACTGCTAATCTCCATGTGTATGTGTACACTGCGCTGCCTTAGGAACCCTGTGATGTCACGCCCGACGGCCGCACCAACTGAAACCACCTCCTATTATAGTCACCTTGTTCTCTACCTGCCTCATCCTCCCTCCACCCCTTAACTTCCCAGCCTGGCATTGGCTCCATCCTCCTCACCACCCACTCTCTTTTCCCTTCCCCTCGCTACATAGTACTATTGTTAACGCTGTGCGACATTTCTGAGATTGTTTTTCAAGCAACTTCAAATCCCCCCATAAACTATTTCTCCACCAGAAAAACAGAGTAAATGTATAAGAGCATTTTTATGCCATTGTACTGGGTGAAATTTCTTGTACAAGATCTTGTAACAAAAATTGAACGGGGAGATTTGACCAATAAATTGTACGAGAAGTTGGTTGACGGTCATACACGATCACAGATTTTCGTGCGAATTGCATGCCAATTACATGCACTGATATCATTTTCTGTCGAACAGCTGAATTACAATATCCGATGACGATAGTATTTTGAATAATACTGCTACAGTAACTGGGTTACAGCAATTTGCTACCATTAATCCTAGCAATAATAGAATGAAATTATGCGATTGTTTACTTGCACTCTTTCATCAGCTCATAAAACCCATCATTTATCCTCCAAATACCATGTTTATGCTCATTGCTAATATTTCATTTTAGGTTCAATAACGTCTTCCTGACTTCATTGATGAGGTTCGATGTTTGTCAAGGCATCCAACTCATCTTTTGAGAAATAGAACACTTCCAACATAACCGACAAATATCACAATATAAGCAACAAAGATCATCATGATAAGTACAGCCAAAATTAAGTTTTGCCACACTTTTAGGAATAAAAGTGATTGCAAACACAGAACACCAACGTTAAGAATTTTATACGAATGCAGCACGACCGTCACATGTCATGCGCAGAAGCTATAGAGTGGATCTTTGATGGTTTCATCCAATAATTTAGATCATAATCTAATTTCTTGTACAAGAAATTTTATAGTGTACAACGGCATTTAGAGAACATCTGGAGACTGCTCTGACAGAAGTTACGGCTGGGACATAATCGACATGTAGCATGTACGTGAAATGCAGCAAAGGTAACACATGAAGTATAGGCAATGGAACAAAACTACCATGTATGAATATACATGTATGTAAGGAGATGGACACCTTCATCTCTGTACATCTTGCGTACATGTAGAACCAATCAGTGTGTGTGTGTGTGTCTTCCAAGGGATTTCTCAGTTAGTCCATCATTAGGAGGGTCACTGACCTTGAATGTCTTAATCCGCCATCTCACTCGGCTTAGTAACTCATTTGCAACCTAATCCTTGCAGCGAGAGTGGACCTGGACCAAATTGACATTGTGCAATGCAATTTAAAAAGTTAAAAACTATTCAAATGGGCAGCAATTCATTGTCCCTGTCATATCATTTGTAACAACATTTATGAGTCTTTTGTTTGATATTCTACAATAAAAACTAAGGATTTTCATGCTTCCATTGAGCATTCAAAAGACAGACTAAATTTCAGTTGATGATGATCTACAACTATACGAAAATTGGCTACAGAAACAAACTGTGGCAGAGCCCAGGCAAGAAAACAGCAAAAAAGATGAAAATGACATGGTTCTTGTTCTGACTAAAAAAAAGTCATGTCATGCTTTTAAAATATTGTGATTGAAATCAGGTCCATAGTCAAATCTGAATTGAACCTGTATCCACCCATACCTATTGAATTGAAATAGGAAAATAACCATGGGATGTATAACATTTGATTTGGAAATCAATATTGTTAGCCTCAACTTCATAAAATTTAATTGCCTGGAGGTAAGAAAACTTGATTATTCAATTAAGTCTATTTGATGAAACATGATTGCACAGACATAAAAAATTGATGAATTGACAAACTTTTTCCTGCCATGGTTAATCTTATCTGGGTAAAGAGTAATACTGAAATTATGTATGTCAGAAATTTTGGCAGCCAAACTCATAGCATCCATAAAAATCTGTTGACCTGGTGAAATTATTTTTTTCTCAAAAACCTGATGATTTTGCATGGGAATGTCTGATGAGGGAATCACTCGCTCCTTTAAAATACTACATATACAAAAATGAAATTTGAAGGTTGTTTTGTTAATCTCATGTGCTTCCTGTAACTTATGAATCATAAATAATACCTACTGTTTGATAACTGATTGTGATCGTTTAAAAGGACATGTTATTGAATGCTCTTTTTCTTTAAGACATAGATACCTTGAGGAAGTTCAGAAATATAAGAATATCTTGCAATTTAGTGAATACACAATGTACATTTTAGGATTTATCTTTCATCTTTTCAGGAAAAATTGAATTTAACTGTTGTGTATGGTGACACAGATTCAGTTATGATTGACACCAAGTACAAAGGGGACTACGATGCTGCCTTAAAGATGGGTGCCAAAATCAAGGGTGAAGTCAATAAGTTGTATCGACAGGTAAGAATTTACTTGTGTATGTTCCTGTAGTCAAGATAAAATTGTGAGATCAATGATTAATTTGAAAACCTTGTCCTGAGTTGCTAGTATGGCGAGGAGTATCATTTTTGTTTCCATGAATTTCTGCCAGTTTTTTAACAGAATATTTTGTGTTGTCAAAAATCATGCAGCCATCATAAAATACAGTAGAAGCCTGTACGTGAGTGCGGCATATAGTGAGAATCTTGCAATAACAAGTGATTGGCAATGCACCATCAAGAGGCCCATGATTAACACGTAAAAGAAAACGGATATAGCGAGGCCAAGAAGCTCATGCCGTGGTGTACGCTCAGTATTACGAGCGATATTTCTTGAGGATGATGCACTACATAGTACAAATTAACACATGTTAATTATCTTTAGTAGTATTATTAGTCAACTACAACTAAGAATATAAGATTTGTGCTAGCTCTACATTATTTTTAAGTCCAATCAAGTCCACGCACTGACGATTTACAGCCCACCAAGGTGTACCTTGCGCATGCTTGCACTTTTTAGTTGTTGTTTTGCTAAGCCAAATTTGCGTAGGAGCAGAAAGGGCGGAAGATGGATGAGTGGAAAAGCACATAGCCAATCACACAACAGCTGAGAGTGGCGGTGTGGGTAAGGAGCAGAGTTCAGCCCGCCTATCTTTTGTGTGATACTAAAGGTCCGAGGTTTGTTTTGTTATGCTTTTTATTCTTGCTATATCTCTCAAAGTTTTTCATTTCCAAATAATTATTTATTTCCTTATAATTTTACAATTCATATATCCTGGTTTTGTTTTTTCTTGTTAGCAGATGTAATGGGAATACTTAATCTTCTGGTACATTTGTTTATTTGTATATATTTTTCAATGTTTTCGTAAATATTGTCAGATCCGATGTTATGCGAATAATTAAAATTTATCCATTTCAACAATTTTTTATTATATTTTATGATCCCTGACTTAACAGATAAGTAAAATTTTGAGTGAATGCATAGATAATTCTCGGCAATAGTATTTCACGGGAGTTACCTCCCTTTGCCCATGATCCTCCAGATGGCAGCACTAGTACAACACACATTGTGCAGCACAACCGGCAGAGGCATTTGCTTGTGTAAATAAATACTCACTGCAACAAATTTTCGAGTGATAACTGAATGTGAATTTTAGGAATGGCTAGGATTAGGTAATTATGCCAGACATTTTCGACTGCCGAAAAATGCAGTATTTCTGCAAATCATTATGGCAACTTTCCTAACCAATGAACATACTGGTTAGCATCAAAGACTTCAGCAAAGCGTAAATTATTAATTTTGAAGATTTAATTCGCAAATAATCGATAAATATGCAGTTGTGCACTAAAACGGCTCTTCTACCTATTTCTAATAGCATGGTAATGAAAGAAAAACGTAAAGTAGGAACAACTGTAGGAATTGAGGGTCTTAATCATCACCTTTGGATCTAACAAGCACTCGCTATAGTAAGTAATTCCCCAGCCATTGGGAGCACTCGTTATATCGAGCTTCCACTGTAGTAAGGATTCGATTTTAAAGTGTCGTCAATTATTTTTCCTCAGCAATTAAAATTTGAAAAAAAAAATCATCAGCGCAAAAATGCAAATGAAAACTATTGCATGCCAGTAAATCATATGTGTGACGTGATACTCTTTCCTCTACCTGCCACTAGGTGGTGCTTCAGATGCTTCCAGCTTCCATGGTGCACTCTGTTAAATCTTATTAACTAGTATTGGAGGTATATTTATTCAGTTAATTTAATTATGATTAACTTTTATTTATTTAAAATTATTTATGCGGTTGATTCATTTAAAAACAGTTGGTATTCATTTAAGGGCAAGGGCCTAGCCACATTGATACACCAGTTCCCATCAGATCACCGAAGTTAAGCAACGTTGGGCCCAGACAAAGGTTGGATGGGTAGCCTCTCTCCATACTTCTACCGAGGTGCTCTTGTCCCCTTTCTGCAAGTGGCAGGCAGATTAAATGTGGATTGGAACAATGTATCTAAAGAGGTCTAAGTGCCAGAAGGCTCCCACCACCCCTCCAATTTACATTTTTTAGTATTCATTTTACTAAGCATACGGTGAAGTTCGCCCATCACTGCATGAACTTCATGCCATGCTTCATAGTAGCAGACTCCCTGAGCAGGATGCCCTGAAGCCTATAAAATACTATTAACACCACGTGTAACCCTTTTACTGCACCTTTAAAGTAGACTGTGCGAAAACTGCCAAGCCCATTTCCATTAATTACGTAAGAATTTGAATTTTAGTTATATTTGAAGTACTTAATTTTAATATATAAATTATGTATTTTTTTAATGTTGATGATAAAAAATTTCAATTTTTATGAGGATGAAAAAATCATTCTTGCTGTCTCTGATTTGAGGGAAATATAATATTACAAATATGCAATGTAGGTGGGCCGATATATCAGCCCTTGGCAGTTTTCATGTAACCATAAAGGGCCTATGTATGCCCACTGGCAGTAAAAGGTTTAAGGGAAGAGACTTTTTGAACTTGGATAGTTTTCACAGGCTATTATTAATACATATTTTCTTAGGTGAGGGGCTCTGAAATACAGTGGTAAGTTCAGGAGACAAATATTTCCTATGCCTTGCTATGTAAACATATACCTGTTAAATCAGCAAGCAGTGCATCCCCCCATTTCTGAGCTTTTTCAAATGGTCTTAAATTTAACATTTAATTCTCTAGTAAACTGGGATTTCTCCCTGCTAACTTTTTGTGTAAAATGAATACATTTATGGTAGGGTACGAATCGCAATTAATGAATTCTGTTTTCTTTGATGAAGGAAACTATCCTATTTACCCATCCGTACAAAAAAAAAGGTGTAATTATTCTTAGCTTTTGATTTAGTGGTGCTTGCATAGGAAATGAAAAACATCATGTAGGGTATGTGAGGTAATGCCTGTTAAGTAATGGATTTGTAGTGATCTAGTGTTGAGTTTCATATTTTTCGTTCATTTTGATGTAAGTAATCAGCACCTTATAAGTAGCTACCATCTGGCTTACCCCTTGATGGAGATTGTGATCAAAACATGGATACTGAATCATAACTGTGATTAGTTTGTGTCATATTAAAGAGACCTGTAGACTTCTCAGTTATTTTTTGCCAGTAATATCTGTCATGTCTCAAAATTCAGTAAAGCTCTTCAATTGCATTACATTAATTTGCTTATGAGTTTTATGTAACTTGCTTGATGCGGTGGAAGGAATATTTTTGGGAGAATTCCAAATCAACATTTTTCTACAGAAACGGAAATGCATTGTAACATGCTGTTGGATGTACTGAATTATCATCAGGCGCAACAAAGAGAGACCAAGTGAAATAATATAAAACCGAAAAAAGTTAGGCAAAGTGAAGTGGAATGTCGGGTATATCACTCTGAAGTTCCAAAGATAAGTGAACTGAACCCTAGGGAGTTGGTTGCATCCCCAATAAGAGTTGAATTATTTGGTATGAGGAAGAGGAAATAATTTGTATGTGTGGGAAGGAGATGATATAATTATATTTTCATATTGTTTTGTCTTCACTTATTCCCTTCTCATTTTATGAATAGGTTTTCAGCGTAATTTAATTGATTCTGGATTTGTGTAAAGTAAGTGATTTGCTATTTTATTTAATAATTACAGGTAGAACTGGAAGTAGATGGTGTGTTTGAGTGCATGCTTCTGCTCAAGAAAAAGAAGTATGCTGCCCTTTTGCTGGAACAGAAGGGTCAGCAAATGGTCAGGCGTATGGAACTGAAGGGTTTGGATATTGTACGCCGTGATTGGTCCCGTATATCAGTAGAAGCTGGAAAATATGTTGTTGCTCAGCTTTTGGGTGCTGATGGTCAAAGCAGTAAGTTTATGGCCGGTGGCATGTAGTTTGTGTTATCCAATCTTTAGTTATTCACTGTATATTTTGATGCACTCTCCCTTGTATACTCAGAGTTTGATATCATTTTTACAAATATTTGTGACAGTATCGTATCTTGCTGTGGCATCTTATAGAATATCTTTAATACGTGAATTAAGAAAGCATTAAAGAATCCAATCCCATTGAAACAGCGGATGCAAGGTTGAATTGAATCCTGTTGCAAAAATATTGAATCTTCAAGTTTGATCATGCTGGCTGCATAGGTAGGGTGACAACAGTCTAATTACAATGTAGTGAATTGACTCCACTAATTACTTCCCCCTCCACAGGGTAACTATGTTCCCTGAAACCATCATTTGATATTGAACTATTAATAATCAGAAGAGGTTTGAATAGGTTGGTTTGTGTTCCAGTTGTAGTTTATTGCTGTCCATTGGGATGATTCCAACAGTGAGATAATTGATAACTGTGCATGCTAAGGGGACTATGTCCTGACGTTTGGGATCACAGCTGTGCACCAGTAGTGCCATCTGTGCCGGTGGAGCGAACTTGTTTTGTCGCTTGAGCAACCCTACATAAATATGTTGTTTATATTGTCAGCTGTTCTGTGTTGAAAGTTCTCAAGTTTGACCTTAGAATTAAAGAATCCAATAGCCGGGAGAGTTTCCAATAAATCTGCATTTAATTAAACAACACCAGTAGTGATATTTGGTGAGGAATTTTTATGATTAACTGTAGAAAGGTTCTCTTTTTTATCCATTTGAGCTATCAGGTTATCCTAATTATCATTTTTTATCATTTCAATTATGCCTCTTATGTAATTTATAAGTTGGAAAGGTTCTTCATGATATATTTCTTTTCCTAGGCCCTGGTGGCTCAATGAAAGAAATCGTGTTCAGTGTTCCTCACTCTGGTTTTTGGGTAGAATTATTATTTTCATGCATAAGAACTTACTTCAAGGACATCAGTGGCTGTCTCCACAGAAACATTTTGTTCAAATTGTTTACATTAGCGATACAGTGATGTACATTCTGCCGAGGAAAAGACATATCACCCAATAACATATAGCTCCAGCTTGATCACTGCTATCATTCTAATCTATTAGGGATGTTCAAATGAAAAGGTACAAAATGTCGTAACAACCAAACCAGTTGAAATTTGAATATACCACTTTGGGATTACGTAGTGAGACATCAAGAGACGCGAATGTAGTTTCCGGTGTGGTTTTGCGCTTACATGGGCACCCACACAGGGATGCAGAAGAGAAGCGGGCAGTTGTGTGCTCCGTCCAATTGCGCTTCAAGGAAGACGATGAACTGACACTGGACACAATGGAGGGCTGGCTCCTGTACAGCCACAAGAATTCTGGGAACAGACAATCCTTTGGTTCGTGAAACAGCAGGATAGTTGTGCTCAGGCCTCTGATGATTACTTGTGAATAAAGACTTTGATTATACCCACAGTGCCCTTTCGTACCTTTTCATTTGAACTCCCCTAATATCACAATTAATTTAATGCAGTGTTCTTCTTATCGACTTATTTCTGAATCCATCCGTAATCCTATACTTGCTAATTTGGATGGATTAATTTAATAGCTATATTTGCTTTCAAATGAGAGCTTTGTGGAACTACTCATAACCTTGGTTTAAAAAAACATATTTGTGTATTCAATTGCATGCAGAATACCTGATAATCCAAATGGTCTTTCCTATCTCAATGTTTCCTTATCCATTTATTCAAGGGTAACGGCCTTTTTTGTTGCAAATATAGCTCCTCTAGAAATTATAAGGCCAAAACATAATTTCTCAAGTTTCCATGTTTTTGAGTTTAAGTTGGTAATGGATCACTACTGTATGAAAACCTTATTTTAAACTTTTGCATTTGTGTTTCAGCTGACCTTGATGACAGGTTGAGCAAGATTACCTCATACTTGGAAGCTTTGAAAGAGGACCTAGAGTCTGGGAAAATACCAATTCACAAGCTCATTATCACAAAGCAACTTACCAAGGTGATTAATATTCTATAAGTTTTTTGCTCTGTTTAGCATGCGTTCTTGAATTATTCAATATCGATACAGCAAACTAATTATTGTTCTGACCAAAATACGATTACTGACTACAGACATTAGAAAACACCAATACACCAGACTTTCAATTGAACTTTTTTGCATGAATGAAAATGCAAGTAATAACCTTTCTTGTTTAAATGTTACCAGTGAATCACTCAGTTTTCCCTTCTTTGTTTTCTCAATATCTATCAATCTATAGTGATTGGGAATGTTTAAGTTTATGTAACCAATATTTGGTCAATTCAGAAACATTTATTTTGTCGGTTTGATTTCAAAGAGAGGTGTTGTGGAAGTATTTGCATGAAGTATGCACACAAGTGAATTTTCAAGAAAAGATAGATGGCCATAAATATCATTTATGGATAATCCACTTCAGGAATTACATCCCTCAGATAATTGAGAGTTTCTGTAAATGTCCATTTAGAGTTACTGCTCATTTATGCTCCGTAGAGTAGGAACAATTTTGATCAGTATCTAATTGCCATTGACTAGTTAATAAACAAAATGCATCTATCTTATTGTAAAACATGGAAAGTAGCTTTTCTGAGAGGGATAAAAAAAAACTTTTTCTCAAATTCCTTGTTTTTTCACGCACTCACCTTAGGGAACAATTGTGGTTATTGTTCATTATGATATGTGTGATCAATCAGCTGTTAAGTTATTTTGCCTTTGTTGTCTTTAACGTGGAGCAATCAAAATAATTTAAATATTTTCTCTCTGTGAAAATATACTAATTCTTAAAATGGTATCGAATAATGTGTGACTAGTTAACAGTATAAATTCATTTGTAGTCTGTTCCTGGGGGAATAAAATATACCAAAATTAAAATTGGTTGTTTGTTAATCTAAGAGCTAATAGAATTCTGTTGATTAATAATTATGTAATGTGTATCACGCTGTGTTATCCTTTTTTGTGTCACCTCTGACCTATCTTTTGGATTTTAACTTTACAGAGTCCTGAGACTTATGCTGATGCCAAGTCATTGCCACATGTACAGGTGGCACTACGTTATAATTCAGAGCCTGGTGCACGACCTTTGCTGCGTGGTGACACTGTTCCCTATGTGATATGCAATGATGATACTAAAAATTCTGCTGCACAAAGGGCATATCATCCTGAGGAGTTGGCCAAGCGTCAGTTGTCTCAGGATGGTTCTACAGCATTATCAGTTGACATTCACTATTATTTGGCTCAGCAGATACATCCAGTGGTGTCGAGATTATGCCAACCAATTCTGGGAATGGATGCCAATCGCATTGCTATCTGCCTTGGTATGAACTCTGTTTCTTACATTACTGTTGCAAACTTAGGAGCACTTTTTGTTTCTGGTATTATCAGAGAGAAGGAACTGACTTGAAAAAACAGCTTCTATGTTTCAGGGTTCTTGTATTTACAGGTATATTTTCAGTGCCATCTTATATTTTTCTCTTCACCCTTGACTTTGAGAGGCTAACAATGAGTCTCATAGATGTTAGTATTAGAGAATCCCTTTAGTCTATACTTATTTTCCCATGTTTTGTCAAAAAATTGAATTACTCATGTGATATACTTGCCTAAAATATTGCATATGGTGACATTAATTTTGATTATTTTTTCTTGATACCCTCTTATTTTATGTGAAAAACATAACCTCCCCTCTAGTATTGGATCATGTTTAAATAGATGCATGCCTCCTGGAAAATTCTGATGTACTTTGATTCATAGGCAGTGTCTTCAGACATAAACTATTCCAAAAGTGTGTGAATGTTCTTTTGTAAAGCATATTTTAGAAAATTTCATAATGGGGTAAAGTAGTTTGAGAGTATTAAAGGCTTATACAGTTGCGTTAAAGTGGGTTGTGCTAAGTGAAAGATATCTTCAAGGACCAATCGTTTTATAGTAAATGTCATATTAAGTAAATTTATGTTAAGTATGGTATTAGACTTGTACCGATACCACTTTTTCCGATACCTCAATACCAGTGGCCGATACTGATAGTATTATTTGCCGATACCTCACTTATTTTTCTAAAAATTTGATAAATTTGATAAGTGCTTTCCTACTCATGAATTTAACTCAGTAATCAAAAGTATTATAAAAGAGTACCTAATTATTGAAAAAAAATGACATTGTGACAACTCCTTTATTTTGCTACTCTTACAATTATCACTGGAATTAGATTTCAGACTCTAAGCCCTCTTGCATTTGTAAATACTGAATATTCTTTTTAAGAAATAAGAGCTGCTGAACATGCTCGGCAGTTAAGAGGTTTCCTCCATCAGGACCATAGCACCAGTCTCTGAAAACATTTGCTCAGGAAAATCTAAACCTACATGTACACCCAAATACAGTGTACTCTCGTTAGCACGTTTTTGTAGGGAACCAAAATCCTGAACATGGTAACGAGAAATACTTGCTGAACAGGTTAGGCCTTCTTGGGTTATGTTGAAGACGTATGTGGGAGTTGCATAAATTCCAGGGGAACATATATGCGTGCCATCAAGTTCATTGCTGGCGCTAATTTATTGTAATAAAGTTTCATTTTCAATTATTGTGCCTCCCAAAAAAATATGTAGGATATCCCAGAAAAGGAAGAAGCAAAATTCATAGAGAGCATATCAAAGTGTGGTTAATTTAGCCTTTCGTTTAATGCAGGTACCAGACTTTTCTTTGGATGGAAAATGAATTGGATGGAGGATGAAAAATGGCACATTTTTAGAGTCACAGAGGCCAGCGTTATTTTCGAGATTGTCATAACAATATGAAAAGCACAAATAAAAGTAAATTTTGATAGAATATGAATTGTACTTTTAACATGATGATAAGTTTCTAATATTCACTTATATTCATTTAAGTTATTCTAGTCAATTTACGAAACTGGGTTTTCTCCGCGAGTATTTATTTATTTGCCGAACATTCAAAAACAGCCACAAATGGCCTTTTACATTGAATAAAGTCGCGTGCCTCTTAATGTTGCAGTATGCAACATTGGAGGCACGCGACAAACACCTTCATCTTCATTTTAAAATTTCTATAGCGAATCCATTTTATCATAACATTTGAACATGCCACGATACTTGAATTTTATATTTTTGGAAAATGAGCTTGGGATGTAGGCGGAAACACCGAACAATGTATGCGTTGAGCAGAATGAACTTGAGTTGACTGCAGAACTTTAATTTTTGCTGCTATTTCAGCAAAATGTCAGCGTACTTACTTTGTCTACTTTTCGGAGGAAGTTGAGGTTTTCACCTCAGGCTTTTCCATAGCCAATTCTAAGCACTTGTCTCACTTTTGTAATGAAGATCGCAGCTAAGTAAACAAGTATGCGACACATTGGTAAGTCAGTTGAAGAAGGCCGGATTTCAAAATTATATGTTTTTAGATGATTTTCACCAAACGAATACTTTCGAATAAAAGTATCCGAAAGAAATGAATACTCGAAATTATCGAAGTATCGGGAAAATGGCTGATACCCGATGCTCGCTATTGGTATCGGCCCAAGTCTATATGGTATACTTGGATTATGTGGAAACTTTTACACCCAAAAAAATTGACTAAGATTAAAGAAATGCATATTTTTAGCTGAAATTATACATAGGGGTGGAATTATCATTGTTTCATGAATAGAATTTTTTTTTTATTTTGACCTTAATTCACTTCTTATTATTCCATTCTATATTTTCCTTGTAAGCATATATTTATGGCTTATCAAACTATTTTAAAATTAATATGAAGAACAGGTTTGGCTCTTGCAAATCAAAAGTTTGCAAACCTCTGTTCTGGAGCAATCAGTGAAAGTTTGTCTTTTTTAGGGTTGGACCCAGTGTTTACTCAGCGCCCTGTCTTACCCACTGATGGAATCTGCAACACCATTAACTTTGATGTGAGGCCAAAGGTGGATTTCAGAGAATGTGAAAGGCAAGTGCTGCATGCCCTATAAAATCAATTTTGGCTGTGTGTGTTTGAATTGTTCCACGGTGCATTATATCTTTCTAAATATTAACTTATTGAGTAAACACTGGAATGAAATTATACTACAGTAAGTCCTCGACTTACACAGATCCAAGTTAACGGAACGGATCTGTTGCTGCGACAGATTTAATCTCGTGAAAACCCGCTACTCATTGCCAAGGACGCAAGAGTTGATGCCAAACTATTGGTGTTCGGAGCGCTAACTCAAATTTAAGACAACATAGTTCGATAGGTGATATTTCATCATCGTGATGGTGAAAAAGTATTATGTGATCAGTAGGGACACTGAAAAATGGTAAATAAAAATCATCAAAAGCGGTGTTTTAAAATGACAAATATGGTAAATAAAATAGTTTTAAAAAGGTGAAAGCTGTGTTTAATTTGGGAAAAAGGAGTCTTAAAGGAAGTCTTATTTACCTGGATCAAGATTTACGGATGCAATAACTACCTATATCTTGTTACGTCTAACATAAAGTTCACTTTCCTTATCACTAGGGACACTGAAAAATGGTAAATAAAAATCATCAAAAGCGGTGTTTAAAATGACAAATGCGGTAAATAAAATCGTTTTAAAAAGGTGAAAGCTGTGTTTAATGTTGGGATTTTTTTAAATATCTATATATATAAAAATGAATGTATGTGTGTGTGTGTGTGTGTGTGTGTGTGTGTGTGTGTATGTGTGTATGTCCTTTATGCATTACTACACCATTCATCGGATCTCCATGAAACTTTGGGAAGTTGTTGAGTACATTCCCGAAAAGAGGACTACGGAATCGATATTTCAATATCGATACTTTGTCGATATAATATCGCTAAAGTATCGATAAATTGATACATTATTGATACAAAATTGAGGTGAAATTATTTAGTTTTTTAAAAGGAATGTATCGTTGCAATATCAATACTGTATCGAATGTATATAATGTGTTTGTCCTTAATGCATTATTACACCATTCATCGGATCGCCATGAAACTTTGGAAAGTTATAGAGTACGCTCCGCGAAGGTTTCTACAAAATCGATAATTCAATGTCGATACTGTATCGATATAATATCGATAAAATATGGATACATCGATACATTGTTGTTACAAAATTGAGGTGAAATTATTTTGGTGTTTTTTATCAAAGTTTTATAAAGTATCATTACAATATCGATACTGTATCGATACAATATTGATAACTTCATGCATTACCACAACATTCATCCAATTTCCATGAAGCTTTGGTTAGTTGTTTTGTTCACTCCATGAAGGTTTGTACAATATCGAGAATACAATATCGACACTGGAGACGGGATGTGCATGCCATTGAACTTGCAATTCATTGAAACACTCACGTGCAACATATTCAAATCATCCCGCATGGGACAAATATTTCAGAAATGCCAACTTATTGCTTGCGATGAATGCACAATGGTGCACAAAGCATCGCTCGAGGCTCTGGATCGATCATTGCAAGATTTCCGTTGAATCCTGAGACCATTTGAGAACGCATTAATATTGCTTGCACGACATTTCAGGCAAGCATTACCTGTAATTCCTCGATTGACACTAGCGGATGAAATAAATGCTTGCCTGAAATATTTTACTTTGTGACGACATGTAAAGACGTTAAAATTATATACAAATATGCGTGTCCAGCTGCAAAACAATCGATCAGCTGAGATATATTGTATACCCATAAGAATTGTGAAATTAAACATACTATAAACGTGCGCTTTCCATTTAACCAGATTGAGCCACAGCAACGCGTGGCCGGGTCAGCTTGTTATTAATAAATACTCCATACCAATGTGAACAAATAGTTAATTACATACATATGAGATCCAATACAGAAGTTATGGCTACCCTACGCAACATAAAAAACACAGTAGGCAAAATTAAGTTAAAGGCAAATTAATGAGATAATGGTAATAACAATAACAGAGTGGAGTAGTGGACTGCAGGTAATGAAGTTCGATTCTTACGCTGTTTAAAATTATTCTTTCAACCATTGAATAAAAAACCTTATCATCCTTCATTTCCAACCTTTGTGTGTGGATACTGACTTTTTTGTACTTCTATCGCTTCAACTAGATTTACAAATGCATCACTCAAAAATACACTGTAAAGTTAACGTAATGATTCCACGATTTAATTCTGTAATATAAATTTTTTCCAATCATTTCCTTTCGCCTAATTTAATTATTTTTTTTACTTATAATTTGGCATGAAATTTCTGATAACTTACTTTTTTTAACAGCCTACTAGCATTACCCTAGGAATACAGCACGGCTGTATTCTTAGGTAGTGTTAAGGATCGAACTCGCGACTGGCAGTACACTAGCCCTCATTTTTAACAACTACGCTCTCATAGGTTCACGGGAATCTGGCGAATGTAGGCGACCCGCATGACATTCGGCTTAATTTTTTTCTCGCACATCCGAGCCTATGGAGAAAAAGGTCAATACGAGTATTTTTTATTTTGTTTTCCTCGTTTGTGGCACGGAAAAAATCTTCTTCTCATTTCGTGACCCGAGTTACTTAACTCTCCTTGTTGGTATCTACCATACGTACATTCCATTCGTGGGGTGCATCGATCACAAGGCCGCGAGATGTTAAAATCTTCGATCCGGATCTGAATTTTTACTGTCCCTGGATATGATTTCAGTAGCGAATGAAATGAAAGACCCGTGGATCTTTGGATCCGACCCGACCATTCTTAATTTACGAGTGGTACATTTGTAAATCTAATTTAAACAACAAAAGTATAATAAAGTGAGTATTCAGATGTAATGGTTTGAAATAGAATATGATAACATTTTCGATGCAATGACTGAAAGAAAAAATTAAACTGCGATTGAGATCAAACTTCGCACAGTACACTAGCTCTCGTTGTACGCCTGATCCTGGTGAATGTAGGCTACCCGCTTGACTTCCTACGTATTTTTTCCCGCTATACCGGGGTAATGGGGGAAAAAGTCATATTTCTTTATTTTTCTTCTAGTTGCACGGGAACATTTTCGTCTAATTACATGACCTTAGTTACACATCCTCTTCTTGTCAATATCTACCACACCTACATTCACGGGGCACTTCGATCTCTAAGCCGCGAAAATTTAAAATCTACGATCCGGATCCGATTTTACTCCGTGTCTTTGAATCCCAATCCGGAACCGAGAAAAATGAAAGATCCGCGGATCTTTGGATCCGACTGATCCGATCCGGCCATCACTAAAGAAAATATTTCATGCTACAAAAATTCGGCATTTGCAAAATATCTCAAATTTCGTTAAAAAAATCATGTTTCAAAGAAGACACGGTTAATTTCGTGATTAAACCCTAAAGTCGCTTATTTCGTGAATCCTGTCGCAAAAACGTTTCGCGAAAATGTCATGTCTCTGGTGATCAGGCATCAAAGTCTTTTTTCGGCATAGCTTGACCTTCCCACATAAGTCGACGCGTAGTTAATTATCTACTCCATAGATGATGCCTGTTGTCCATTAGAGCAAGAAAAAGTATTGGGTAATAATAATAATAATATTTATTTATTACCGTTGGCAAAATACAATGCATGGCTACGTCAAAAGGTTTGCATATATAAAATGCAATATAAAATACAAATTAAACATTAAGAGATACATACACCATATGTTGAGTCCTTGCCCCCGCCCCCCGTCTGTTCCAGGGGCGAGTGGCGCCTCTTCTCTGGTTTTCCCCGGATTTGGGTGTCTCGGCAGTTCGGCCGGTCCCTTTCTCCCGCGGCCACCAACCGTAGGGATTCGCACACACCCTTTGGTGTGGGAATCCCTTGGAGGTACCGCTATTCGAGGGTTCAGTAACCCTTTCCCATCCGGGCCTTCTGCCTTCGGCGTGGGTCTCGCTTGGGTTTTTTCTTTAGTGTTCGTCAAACTCCGGGAGCGTGTGGACGCGGACATGTGTCGCGCGCTTCGCCAGCAATCAAGCGGGAAATAAACGGAGTCGTTCGAAGGTGCCCTCGCCTTTTTTTATTCATCATAACCTGGGGCACAAGGCCCCGCACGCACATTTTTGGTCCTTCGGGCCGGATCACACCAGTGATCGGCAAATCATATCGAAATCTGCGCACACGAAGCGCAAGATTACTCCAGCGCGAGGCATTTTCGGGCGAGCACTCATCGAGATCTGTGAAGCAGCGGACCATCAGCAGTCTTCAGCAAGCAGCATCTCCTGGAAGGAATCATCCAACCAACTAATCATCGACGCAGCAGCGGCATCGGCGCACCAGCAGCCAACAGCACCAACGCGTTCATCACAGCTTAAGGTAGGCAGTGAGTGCAATTCACCTCCACATAACTCCTTTTACCCATTGCAAATCATCCTACCCTTAAGGCACGTATCTCGTAATTATGGCAGAGAAAACCAAAGAATTGATTGCCAAACGCGGTCAAATCAAGGCCAGGGTCACGCGATTTAAGAATTTCGTGGAAAACGTCAAGGTTCCCGATGGAATACCACAATTGCGTCTCCGCCTGGAGAAGTTTAAGGATTGCTGGCAGGCATTCGAAGATATTCAATCCGAGATTGAATTATTGGACGTGGAAGGCGACGAAGAACGCGATGAATTTGAGGACGCGTACTTCGATATTGTTGCTAGGGCCGACGGAATAATTCAATCACTCCAGCCTACGGCCGGTGTATCACAGGAAAATGGCCATGATGTTGCTCCCGTGAAGCTCCCAGTCATTAATTTACCTATTTTTCACGGGGCCTATGATCAATGGGTAACCTTTTATGACACATTTAAGAGCCTCATTCATGATAACATGTCTTTATCGGGAATTCAGAAATTCCATTACTTAAGATCAACGCTGCGGGGAGAAGCGTTGCAAGTCATAGCCTCTCTTGCCACTTCAGAGCAAAATTACGCTATCGCATGGGAACTGCTAATACAGCGCTTCGAGAACAAACGTTTCATAATCAGCATGCACATCAAAGCCATGTTTGAATACAAGCAGTCGGAAAGGGAGTCGTCCTCAGGAATCAGACACCTCGTGGACCACTTCAATAAGCATTTGCGGGCGCTCCAAGCCATGGGGCAGCCTACTGGCTCCTGGGACGCGCTTCTCGTCCATCTTATCACAAGTAAGATTGACCTGAGGCTTCACAAGGAGTGGGAGGCGTCGTTACCGCGGGAAGAGCTGCCAAGTGCTGAAGGACTTCTCAACTTCCTTCAGCAAAGGTCGCAAGTGATGGAGACGGTAGACGCTCATCGCTCCATTCGTACCGCTACCGCATCCAACGATCAAGGGAAAAGACCACCCATAAAAAGCAGCAGGCCTTTAATGGGAAATGCAACTGTCACATTAAAATGCAAACTTTGCAGTGGGCATCACCAACTTTATAATTGCAGCATTTTTTTGAAAAAATCTATTCCCGAGCGAATTAACGATGTAAAAAATCTTGGATTATGTCTCAACTGCCTCAGGGCAGGCCATTTAAAGGATCACTGCATCTCAGGAAAATGTAAACTTTGCGGTGAAGGGCACAACAGCTTGCTTCACCTCACAAGTCGCGCCCCAGCGGCAATTCATCTTCAAGGCAATTTAGCAGAAAATTCAGCCTCACTCATTCCGACGCATATACAGTCCACTACAGCACGTGCCTCTTGCCAGAGGGAGGAATCAAGTACAGTTCTTCCGACTACTGCAGTCATCTGGGTGCATGATTCGCGAGGTTCCCCTCATCTCTGTCGAGCGTTGCTAGATTCAGGCTCTCAAGCCAACTTCATCACCGAAAGAATGGCTCAGCTTCTAAGGCTCAAGAGGAAACCAGGCGCAACAGGCATCGCTGGCATTGGAGGATCGGCCACTAGAAGTACTCAGATGGTGCAAACCACATTTAGGTCGAGAACAACAGCATACAGGTCTCACATAAATTGCTTGGTACTGTCAAGTATCACTTCCGAAATACCGGCGACTCCCGTTGACATATCAAATTGGAGTCCGCCATCTAATCTCCAACTTGCTGACCCTGGATTTAATATCCCGCAAGTCGTTGACCTCCTCATAGGAGCAGAGTTATTCTTTGAATTGCTGTGCATTGGACAATTCAGGCCATCACCAACGCTACCAATATTGCAAAAGACCACATTAGGGTGGATATTTTCTGGAAGGGTCAAAACTAACACGAATTCAGGGTCGGCGCTCTGTCATCTCAGCACAGGAGAAACACTTGAGGAGTTGGTCCAAGGGTTTTGGAAGTTAGAAGAATGCAAGCCATCATCGAAATTCTCAGCTGAAGAATTGAGGTGTGAAGAGCACTTCAATGAAAACACCACAAGAGGGGCCGACGGGCGCTTCACCATTCGACTACCGATCAAGGGAAACGTCTCTCATCTTGGCGAGTCTAAGCAAATTGCGACTCGCCGACTAATCGCAACTGAAAGGAGGCTACGCAGAGATGAAAATATGAGGTTAGCATACACCTCGTTTATGAAGGAATACCAAGAATTGGGGCACATGGAACGGGTCACCGAAGAAGATCGACTCAGTGATGAGGCGTATTACATTCCCCATCATTCCGTCACAAAGGAAACCAGCTCCACAACAAAATTGAGAGCCGTCTTTGACGCATCATGCAAGAGCTCAACAGGGGTAGCATTGAATTACTTATTAATGGTTGGGCCCACTATTCAAGATGATCTCCTAAGTATCATCATCAGATTCAGAATGCACCACTACGCGATGATGGCTGACATCGAGAAAATGTATCGCCAAATCAAGGTCCATCCATCAGACGCCAATTTACAAAAAATATTTGATCCAATTGGCCTCATTGCACCTGTCATTTTCAAGGCAAAACACTTCCTTCAGCAACTTTGGGAACTTCAAGTGGAGTGGGATGAGTCTCTTCCGATGGAACTTCAATCAAAATGTTTAGATTTTCGCGAATCATTCATATACTTTCACGACCTTCAGATTCCACGGGGCGTTATTCCGCCAAATAACAATATATGTGAGATTCATGGGTTTTGTGATTCGTCAGAATCCGGCTACGGAGCATGCGTTTACGTCAGGTCTGTCAACTCAGATGGGAAATACATGATGAGACTTCTATGCTCCAAATCACGAGTGGCGCCATTGAAGAGAACGACTCTTCCCAAATTGGAGCTATGTGGCGCAGTGCTGCTGGCCAATCTCATTCGCAAGGTCATATCATCACTTTCATATTCAGGAAGAGCTACTCTGTGGACAGACTCTACCGTGGTGCTTGCGTGGCTAAAGGCACCATCATCCAATTGGAAGACGTTTGTCGCCAATAGAGTGGCCGAGATTCAGGAACTGACGAGTGAATACAAATGGAGGCATATCAGCGGGAAAGAAAATCCCGCTGATCACATTTCAAGAGGGCTTTCGCCGCAACAATTATTGAATGCATTGTCATGGTGGCAAGGTCCATTATGGCTGAGTGGTAGTGAAGAAGAATGGCCATCAGAATCATTCACTGAGATGCTAGAGCCCCCAGAAAAACGAACCATCGCCATCGCAATGATCACTATGGAGGCAAATCATTTACTCCAACGATATTCATCGTTCTCTAAACTACAAAGAGTAACGGCGTATTGTCTGCGATTCATTCACAATGCAGCAAAACAGAAGATGGAGAGGATGGGATGGGAAAACTTCGTGGGTGCCAACCGGGAATTGAAGGAACTGAATAAACTCTTCGCATCCCAGGCGCAGAGAGAAAAGCTGTATCATTATCTATCAGCCG
Source organism: Platycnemis pennipes (assembly GCA_933228895.1). Lineage (NCBI taxonomy): Eukaryota > Metazoa > Arthropoda > Insecta > Odonata > Platycnemididae > Platycnemis > Platycnemis pennipes. The sequence continues at coordinate 62,247,015 of OW121854.1, forward strand.
ATGGAATCAATTGGCATTTCATCCCGCCTCGCTCGCCTCATTTCGGTGGACTTTGGGAAGCAGCTGTTCGCTCACTGAAAAATCATTTAAAGAGAATTGCTGGGAACGCATCTTTAACATATGAAGAAACATACACGTATCTGACCATGATCGAGGCGTGCCTAAATTCCCGACCTATAACCCCAATGTCCGATCCGATCCCTTTGGTCCAACCCCATCCGATCCTAATGACCTTAATTCCCTAACTCCCGGCCACTTCCTAATTGGTGATGCACTTACTGCCATCCCTGAACCAAGTCTGAATGAGATTCCCATGAATCGTCTATCCAGATGGCAGCACGTGACCAGAATGCAACAGCATTTTTGGTCCCGTTGGCACAAGGAGTACCTGTCCAGCCTCCAGGAGCGGCCCAAGTGGACCAGAGGGGCACCCAGCATGCGGCAAGGCGACCTGGTCCTTATCAAAGAGGACAATCTACCCCCTCAGAGGTGGAGCCTCGGTCGTATTGTGGATCTCCACCCAGGCCAAGATGGAGTTGCAAGAGTGGCCACAGTCAAAACGACTGCCGGGCTAATACGGCGGGCGGCCAAGCTCTGCCCGCTACCCAAGGAAGTCATTTAAACTCAAAAATTGATCTCATCATTGTAAATGCCATTTGCATTGTTTTGTTTGCAATCAGAAACGAAATTATTTGATCATTATTGTTCTTAATTTTTCTTACGATCAGTTGTCAGTGTGAAGAGTGCATCTTTGTGTAAGTGAATCATTTGTGTGAATTCAGGAGCATTTCATCAAGTGTCGTTTTGTTTAAAATCTCTAGTGATTTTTTTGTTTCTCATTTTTTGTTGTTATTGTGCATATTATTACGTGTAATTGAAAGTGAGTCATCACTTGGACATAACAGACATTTTCTCATAGAATTTATAGAAATGTTTGGTATTCGTCTCTCTCCTGAGAGTTTCTTGTATTCCATGTATTCATTTGTTTTGTGCTTTTCCACACGCTCCATTGAAAACCACGGCTTTTCAAGGCGGGCGGAATGTTGAGTCCTTGCCCCCGCCCCCCGTCTGTTCCAGGGGCGAGTGGCGCCGCTCTTCTGGTTTTCCCCGGATTTGGGTGTCTCGGCAGTTCGGCCGGTCCCTTTCTCCCGCGGTCACCAACCGTAGGGATTCGCACATACCCCTTGGTGTGGGAATCCCTTGGCGGTACCGCTATTCGAGGGTTCAGTAACCCTTTCCCATCCGGGCCCTCTGCCTTCGGCGTGGGTCTCGCTTGGGTTTTTTCTTTAGTGTTCGTCAAACTCCGGGAGCGTGTGGACGCGGACATGTGTCGCGCGCTTCGCCAGCAATCAAGCGGGAAATAAACGGAGTCGTTCGAAGGTGCCCTCGCCTTTTTTTATTCATCATAACCTGGGGCACACGGCCCCGCGCGCACACCATATATAAATACACAGCGAGAAATACAGAAAAAGGAAAAATCATACACTACAGACTACACTATCATATGTTTATATGAGAGTCTTCAAAGTATTCTGTAACACTATAGTAGCACCTATTGAGTAGGAGATTTTTTACCCTTAATTTAAACAAAACAGGTGAAGAGACAGCTTTAATTTCTTCTGGGATATTATTAAAAATTGCAGAGGCGGAGTGGTAGGGACCATTCAGGCAGAGAGAACTAGAGTATTGCTGAGTGTGTATGTTATTTCTGGAGCGGGTGGAGTAATTGTGGTAAGAGGCGTTGGCAGGAAATTTGTCCCGGTTGGAGTGTATGAAGCAAGCACAGATCAAAATATATAAAGAAGGCAGTGTGAGGATATTTCCATTTGAAAAAAGAGGTTTGCCTGGGGTTCGTATAGAGACTTGGAACATTGCCTTGATGGCTTGCTTTTGAGCGGAAAAAGCTCTTCTTGAGGCAGTTGAATTTCCCCAGAACAAAATGCCATAGGATAAATGAGAATGTATTTTAGCGAAATACACCTTTTTCAAAGTATCAGGAGACACAACAGGTGCTAACTTCCATATCATATAGGTGCCTACCGATAATTTACTGATTATGGCTTGGATATGATGTGACCAATCTAGGGTATCAGAAATGATAAGCCCAAGGAACTTAGTGGTATTTATGCTGTTTCCGTGTAGATTTTTATTATTGCTGGGAAAGAGAACCACCTTATTGGATCTCTTATGCAGGAATTGCAGAAAGACAGTTTTTTCTTCATTGAGCATGAGGTTATTCATGCTGCACCATTGTTGCATTTCATTGACAGTCACATTACTGAGGTGGATTAGATTTTGGGGACTGTCAGCCGTGATGATGGCAGATGTATCGTCTGCATAGAGAATTGATTTGCTATGGGATAGGTGGTTCGGAAGGTCATTGATGAACAATAGGAATAGGAGTGGTCCCAGGAGTGACCCTTGAGGTACCCCACGGGAGAGTTTCATTGGACTGGATTTTACAGTCGAATTGCAACTGGAATAGCAGACAACTTGCATCCTTTCACTAAGATAGGACATAATCCATTTAAGGGGCAAACCAGTGATCCCAAGAGCATTGAGCTTATTTTTTAAAATGTTGTGGTCAATGAGGTCAAATGCCTCACTTAGGTCAAAGAAAATACCAAGGGTGAGAAGTTTGTCATTAAGGCCAAGAAGTATTTCATTAATGAGCTCAAAGGAGGCAGTTGTAGTGGACTTACCACTCCGAAAACCATGTTGGTTTTCATGGAGTAGTTTCTTTGAAGATAAATATTCATATACACGTGTGAAGAATAATTTTTCCATTAGTTTTGAAAAAACAGAAAGGATGGATATAGGTCTGTAGTTACGTATCAGCATTTTCGCGAGAACCTTTTTTATGAACAGGTATCACACGGAAAGATTAGAGGGTAGTAGGAAAGCATTCAGAGGAATTATATATAATATAATTACTATGTATAATTATAATTAATTATAATTATACATAGTAATTATACTTATTTCAGATTTAAATAACCAGTGAAAGAAAGATTGGATTTGTGTTACTCTTGGCTTTGTTGTATTATGTTAACTTAACAGCCTCTCAAAAGATGTCATTTTCTGTAGTCATCGCTGATTGCCACCAATCATGGTAAAAGTGGCTCTGCTAATGGTTCAAAAATGGATAGGTAAGTTGTGGTGTTAAACTTACTTGGATTTCTACTTACACAGTAATTTTTGGGACATGTTCACCACGTAAGTCGACGACTTACTGTACATAGTTGGGAATAAATTGACTGGTGGATAATTCTGATTTAAGTCTTTACTATCCTACCTGCTTTTTACATCAAGTTGTTCCAGCTGTAATATATCAGCGTTGGATTTATGGTATTATTATGATATTATGGGATGGTTTTATTATATGTGGTGTGATAAAAAATAATGAGAATTTTTGTTTTTCTTGAAGAATACTTATTTATTAATCAGCATCAATTTTGTCCCCTTCATAGTAACACCCCCTCCAATGTACCACTCTTGTGCTAGTGTTTTTTCCAATCTTGGAAGCACTTCTGGAACTCACTTTTTGATATAGAGTTTAGCTCCATCAGCAATTCTGTTTTTGTCTCATAAATGGTGGCAAAACCTTGTCCTTTCATGGTTCTCTTCAGCCTCAGGAATAGAAAGAAGTCGCAGGGGGGCATGTCCGGCTATACGGTGGCTAAGGCCAAATAAGTTTGTTTTTTTACCAAAAAATTATGAACAAGCCGAGAGATGTGAGCAGGAGCTTTATAGTGATGCAATTTCAACAAGTTCTTTTGCTGCAATTTGGGGCGTTTTCATCCTACAGCTTCACACAAACAGTGCACAACTTCCAGGTAGTATTCCCATTATTTTTTTATTACAACCATATGTAATATTTGAATCTGTAATGAGATATTTTACCTGAGGATTGTTTTGAGCGTTGTATGGGAGATGCTTGTTTTAATGGCCTTTCAGGCTCTGCTTGGATTGTTCTCAGTGATGTGACCCATGCAACCAGTATATGTACCATATTCACCCTAATTTTTCCCTGCGACATGCTGTGGACACACCATTGCACCAAACTTCAATGTGTAAGAAATTGCATGAAAACTGCTGCAAAAACAATTCCCCTAAACAAAAAGTCCAATTGCATATTTATGATAACTACGATAAATACTGTGGAGGCTCGGAATAACCAGTGCTCACATTGGCTGGGAAATCACTCGCTATAGCGAGCGCTCGTTATATCCAAAGGTGATGGATTAAGCCTCTCAATTCCTACAGTTGTAGATTTTATCGGGGCACGATAAGATATCGGGGTACGATAAATATCACGAGAAACATCACGATAAATATCGCGATAAAATATCATGATATCGCAACCCGATAAAATATCATGATATCGCAACCCGATAAAATATCATGATATCGCGCCCCGATAAAATATCACGATAAAAGATCGTGATATTGCGTTCATTCAAATGTAGCGTAATCGCACCCGATGAATTATCGTGATATTGCACCGGTTAATCATGTCGGAAAAAGACAGCCGTTGAGTTGGCCTTCGCTAAAGCTGGAGCAAGTACGTTTGAAAACCTACTATTCTGCTTATTCAAATTCTCAGCAGTTCCCTCACACACTCTCTTTCAATTTCGGTGGTCTGATAGTTGACGTACTTGCGTGGACAGATAGGGGACGTACTTGCTCCAGCTTAAGCGAAGGCCAACCCAACGGCTGTCTCTTTCCAGCACAATTAACCGGCGCAATATCACGATAATTCATCGGGCACGATTATGCGATATTCGAGCGAGCACAATATCACGTTCTTTTATCGTGATATTTTATCGGGGCGCGATATCGTGATATTTTATCGGGACGCGATATCATAGTATTTTATCGCGATATTTATCGTTTCCCGATATCTTATCGTGCCCCAATAAAATATCGGGGTACGATAAGACGATATTTATCGATCAACGATATATCGTCAATTTTAAAAACTCAAAATCAACTGATGGACGTACCGGTTAACATTCGAAAACTCGACAAAGCTGATATTATCGTCATGACATATTCGCAAAATTATCCAAAAACTTCCACAGCATACCTAATATTTTAATTCCGACTAGTTACGCTGTCTTTACAGCTTTCTTCGGCGATCGAAAAATAGAAGAACTGGAAGAAAAACACCGAAACTAGGGGAATTAATGGTTTATATAATGGAAAATGTCCTGTTTCTTTCATGAAATATGTTGATATTCTACCAGATTGTGCCTGAAATGACTTTTTTGCTGTTTACCTTCGTCAAATACCACGGAAACAAAAGAAAAACTGTAAATACGAACGACTATGAGAATTAGGTGGGTTTTTTCAACACCTTCGGATATAATGAGCACTCGATTTCATGAGTGATTTCCGAGGGATTGTGAGCACTCGTTATACCAGGATTACACTGCAAATAATTCTTTGGCAACGAAAAACTTTAACGACTTCATCAAGCATAACATAACAAATCTCCGACCTTTAGTATCACACAAAATATAGGCGGGCTGAACTCCGCCCCTTACCCACACCATCGCTCTCCGCTGTTGTGCGATTGGAAACATGCTTTTCCGCTTGTCCATCTTCTGCCCTTTCTGCTCCTATGTAAATTTGGCTTAGCAAAAGAACAACTAAAAAGTGCAAGCAGCACAAGATACGCCTTGGTGGGCTGTAAATCGTCAGTGCGTGGACTTGATTGGACTTTAACACGTTCACTGTGGCGTGACCCACCGGTAGGTCATGCAGATGCGACTAGTGCCGCAGCCATAAAATTATTTGAATTGTCGTAACTTGCGAGGAGTATTGTGAGAGTAGGAATCGAGAACTTCTCAAGTGACTTCACCCCGAGGTTAGTCACAGTTCAAATAATAGACTACTATGTGACACTTCGTGTGACCCACCGGTAGGTCATGCCACCCCTTCTGAAACTTTTTTCAGCATGAGTGGTGTGGCCCACCGGTGGGTCATGAACAAATTTACATATTAGCTTATTATATCCAAGATATGTTTATTTTTGTTTTTTTTTCAAGTTTATGAAATTTTTATACATAAGGATGAACATTACTCCAATATAGTAAAACATATCAACTTATTAAAAATAATGAAAATGTTTAGGAAAATTTTTTCTCCTCAACCTCTTGGCTGTCCGTCAGTTGCTCGTAAACTAAACAGTCCGAACTGCACTCGCCCAGCTGTGAAAGAGATTGAGACTCTCTTCCCTTCCTCCCTCTCCCCCCCCCCCCTCTATGGAAGGGCAATTGGGAAAGGGTCGCGTAGCGTTCTTGAGCCAATCCCTCAGTGGTGGATGAGTGACCGTGCCCTTGCCGAGTGAACGTCTTCCGAAATGCAGACACTACTTTTTTCTGAGTAAGACAAACCACTATGTACTCTTTCCAAAGGATCCCCCTTCCCTTTTCTCATAGCGTGAGCAGGGCTGGGGAATCGGTACGCACGGACGGGACGTCTCAAAGACGGGCACGAACAAGGGCAGGGGCAATAAACAGACGGGTGGGAGTCTCCTGGGTTTTCCGAATGTCAGCAAATCTTTTCCACATGCATTGTATTGTTGCCCCTCTCTTCCCCCATCCCACGCCAGGGTCTAGCCGATAGCGTGCCCAACGTGGCCGGGGGAGGGGTGGGCTGGGGGCGAGGCTGGGACTCGCCTCCCCCAGCCTTCCTCTAATCTCAGGAAACAGCTGTATGTTGCCGCTTCAGCCACCATCCCTCGGCAGTGGCCAGAAGCTGTGACCCACCGGTGGGTCACGCCGCACTGTGAGGGGTAGGGCTTTAATCAGGCCCGCAGTGAACGTGTTAAATAATGTAGAGATGGCACAAATCTTGTATTCTAAGTTGTAGTTGACTAATAATACTACTAAAAATAAATACCATGCGTTAATTTGTACTTAGCAGTGCATCGTCCTCAAGAAATATCGCTCGTAATACTGATCATACACCACGGCATGAGCTTCTTGTCTTCGCTATATCCGTTTTCTTTTGCGTGTTAATCATGGATCATTTGATGGCACATTGCCAATCACTCATCATTATGAGATTCTCGCTATATGCCATACTCACTCGAACGGGCTTCTGCTGTATGTAATCAAAGTTTTTATCTTACACCAAATGTTTTACACCTGAATTGATGTATTTTAAATGGTTTCAAATGTGCTACTAAGGTAATTATTTTTCAAATATGTGTTGAGAACGTAAATATTGCCAAAAGCTGCAATCATTACAACGGTAATGTTAAATTTTGTCACTTTCTATTCATTAGTACCCAAAATCGTGTTGTCTTACAATCAGGTCATCTTAGAATCAGGTAAATACGTTATGTTTTACTGGAATTCTCTCTTTTAGTTATAAAGTATAAAGTATATTATACTGATGTTATTTTTTTGGAACAAAAACTGGAATATGTAATTTATTTATAACCTCTTTTGCAATAGGACAAAATGCATTAGAATTAGAGATGAGTCGATACCAAAATTTATCGATTCTCGATGCCGATTCCGATTCCTGAAAAATCGATTCTCGATACCGATACCATTGACCTATACATGTATACCTATTTTTGCCTAGTTTTCCTATACATTATTTTAAAAAATTTCCATGAAATCTAGAAATACAATTTTACAAAACAAAAATTTGAGTATACTATTTACTTTGGGAAAAAACTTCTGATATCGCACTACTAGGGCATTCTGAAAATAAAAACTGTTTGATAGAACAGTTTTATACATTTTTTCTTACAAAAGCATGTTTAATAACAGAAGGTGTGTAGTATTAGATAAAAAAATGCCATAACAGATTCAAAATAATGTGACTGACATGTCATAAGTTTAATTTTTGTATGATTAAAAATTATTAATAATATTGGTAAAAACACTATCCTAAATTATGATTCAAACTTTCAACATTGAGAAATAAGAATAAAAGGGCATGATACAAACCCTTGAGCCTACTTTAGGATTTTGTTCAAAAAACCAACATTTTTAGTCTCTGGATCAAGGCAATTTCATGAGAATGCCAAGAATAATATGATATAGAATATTAATTAAAGGACAAAATCAAATACCTAATATTAATTCACTGCAAATGGGTTTACATTAACGTGGGTTGCTGTTGTAAATCAAATTCTTGAATGCTATCGAATTCTTTTTTAGAAACAAAAACTTTTTAATCCACTGGGAGATTCCATTTATGGAATATCTGGGGATTCAATTTTTAAGACAAAATTATTATAGAATATTTAAAGTTGGTAAAACAGTAATTTTGAAATTTCTTATTAATAATAACCTTTAAAATGATATTTGTGAGTTTTATACTCCTACGGAGAGGTTGTGTAACTTGGATCATGAAGTGAGATGAGCCTTTTTTTTATGCATTTATTAGAAGCAAATTTTTATATTAGAAGCAAATTAAAAAAATATGTATAATGGCATTTTTCTCCATTATTCATGAGAAAAAAGGTTGAATGACATGTTTGGAACCTACATTCTCTGGATTCAGGTAAGCTGACAGTAGCAGAGTGAGGTAGTGTTGTAGTGTGTAGAGGATTAACATGAAATTTCTGATTATCTACTTTTTTAACTGCGTGCTTGCCTTACACTACGAATACAGCATGGACTGTTTTCCTAGGCAGTGTGAATGAATGAACTTGCGACCGGCAGTACACTAGCTTTCATTTTTAAAAACCACGATATCATCGGTTCATGCGATTCCGGCGAATGTAGGCTAGAATGTGACATTGATTTATTTTTTTCCCACGCATCCCAGCCTGTGGAGAAAAAAGCCAAGACATGTATTTCTTCATTTCACTCTTGTGGAACGGAAAAAATTTTCAACTCACTTCGTAACCCGAGTTACAAATCCTCACCTTGTCAGTGTCTACCATCAGTATTCCGCTCGCGGGGCACATCGATCACTAGGCTGCAAAATTTAAATCTCTGATCCGGATATGAATTTTCAGTAGAGAACGAAATTAAAGATCCATGGGTCTTTGGATCTGACCCGACCATCCCTAATTTTTTAGTGATACATTCGTAAATTGAATTTATGCAATAAAAGTGTAAAAAAGTGAGTATTTAGATCTAAGAGTTTTAAATTGAATGATAAAAGTTTTGATGCATTGACTGAAAGAAAATATGAAATTGAGATGGGGCTCGAATTTCCTTTAGGGCACTGGCTCTCGATGTCCGCCTTATCCCGGCGAATGTAGGCTACCCTCGTGGCATTATACGTATTTATTTTCTCACGATATTCGGATAATGGGGAAAAAATAATCTTTATTTTACTTCCAGTTGTACGGAAAGTTTTTCATCTAATTTCGTGCCCATATTTACACAACCTCTCCTTCTCAATATCTAAAGCACCTACGTATATTCCATTCACGGGATGCTTAAATCGCTAAGCTGCAAAAATTTAAAATATGCGATTCGATCCACAGTCACTATATGGGACCTTGCGACCATACCGGGTATTGATGGTATCAGTATCGACTTTAGGCGATTGATTCTCGATACCGATACCAACCCATGAGAATCGGTGGTATCAAGAATAGGTATCGAGAATCGACTCATCCCTAATTAGAATACTTTTATATGGGTATTGCTATAAACCGGAAGTTTTAGATGTACTGAAATTTTTACTCATGAGCTTGATTAATAATAAAATGCACCCCATATTTGCCATTGCCATTTTTGATTGTCACTGCAAAAACATACCTTGAAGTATAATTAATAAATATGCCATTACTTGCATGGAATGTAAAACTGAATCAGCTACATGTTGATATGCTCTGTATGCATTGCTTCATCCGTTTTTGTGATGTAAAACCTCAAACTCAAGTCTATAGAGGTACTTTTTGCATGGACCATATTTGCAAAACATGCTGTTTGGTCATTGTCGTCATTATTAATTATTGAGGGTACATCGTTGTAAGGCATTGTATATGTGTATTTACTTGGGAAGCATAATAAAAGTAAATGAAACTTTTTTTTAAATAAATGAACACCCGCTATCTACGGAATGAACTTAAATGATAGTCAAGCTTATCATCCCCCTGAAAGTTATTTAAATTGCAAATTCGTCTTCATCTTACCCTACAAGGCCTGTTTTGCACGTTTACCCAATTACCACATTCAGAAATTTGGGTCCCTTCATTAACCTGCTAACGAGAGTCTACTGTATGTGCATAAAATGTTTACAAATTAAATTTTTAAGTATTTAATTTTTCATTGCTATCATAGTTCCAATGAAAGAGAATCTTAGAATCAGGTTCATCTTAAATTCACACAGATACGGTACGTTCAGTCTTTAGGTAAAATCACAATAGCATCTGTGATCTATCATGCAGAACCACTAAAAGCTACACTTAAAGGTAAATTTATTTTAAGTGCTATAACTCATTGCTTTAGGAAGCTGTTGGATTATTTTGGCTGTATTTATTTTTTTTTTTTTATCTTTTATAGATTCCAATTCACTTGCATGAATGACAAGTGCCGTGCTGTGAATGAAGTGGAAGGGCCGTACAGGAATACAGTGAGTCTTTTACCCTTGTTATTTCCTTAGTGATATTTACCATTCTATGACTTCTTTTTTTCAGAAAGAACATGCAGATATGTTGAGTATCATATCTTAAAAAAATAATTGGGAAGAACACCTACAGCCATTTCAATTGAATTATTTTGATTTTTTGATGGAGGTTCTAATTAAACAATGGACACTAATATGCAAGTCCTCTCTGGAGTCATGCATGAGTCCTGGCTACATGTATTGATTGAAAGATAGAACAAATGCTTTCAGTCTCTTTTAGCTCTAAATTGATTAGTTTTTGCGTATGGAAGCATGAGCTGGCCTAAGAAATTGCAGGTCATTGTACAAGATAGCATTTACATCCATGCATTTATTTCTGTTGACAACATCCCTTTTACACCACTAATATAACACTAATAACACTACTAATATAGTGATGAATAAGGTATCAGTGGAAGGTTTTTTTAAAAACACATTGTTTATTAATCATTAAAGTTAAAAGACGATTCTCTTGGCCAAACAAATCAAAAACGCAAACAGCAAAACAAGAACGTCTGCATGGTGACACAAATAAACAGTGAAGGAGAAAGGATTATTGTCAGCCAGAGACATGTATGGTGCTATAAATAATGCTAATAAATAACTAAAAATATTTATTTTTAATTGTAAATACATTCACATTGATAAACAGTCTTGCCATTTTGTATATACACTTGCCTGAGTATTTTAAGTACCCATTAGAAGACTAAATTATTTTTTGGGGAAGAGAGGTAAATGTAGACTGAGGCTATGAACTTTCATGTTGAAATGAGTGGTGAACATTCATTTAAAAAAAGGGGAAAATAAGTATTGTCTGTTTGAATTCATGACCTTGCTGAAGATAAAAAATATTGTGCAGAAGATATTAGAGGAGAAGGAAATAATGAAAACTAAAGAACTAATTTCAAAACATTTAATTTTTATGTCATACAGCCTAAGTAACCTTCCACATTGGCCCAATATTGGTTTCATATTGGGCCAATATCGTTATTTTGGCATTGGCATGCCAATAATGGCTCTAGATAGAAAGGCAATTAAATATGATCTTGGGCAGGCCAATGATGGGTGGGAATGGAAAATCATTAATTTGTGCAGAGGGAATAATGATTTACAGTCCATGCTACTCTCACAAATATGATAATCTTATCAATAAGGTGCTTTTGAGTGCCTGTCAAAATTATGGACTAATTGGTTTTCGTAATTGTGTAGTTAACAAACGTATTGCGAATGATTCTCAAATGGGTATTTATTCCAACAAATATATTATTGCTATGACTACTGAAACTATTGATTAAATGGTGTGATGGTGTGAATGAATCGCGATTGAATTAATGCTACTTCGCATCCTTGGATATATGGACTCACATGTTTCTTATCATTTTATTCCATTTACCAAAAAAGTGAACTTGAACCAGTGTAATCGTGGAAATGGAGTTATTAACCGGTTGGAATGGTACATGAATTTTGACGGGTGTATATTTGTTCGAATCTGGTGTTATACTTCATTTTGATGACATACTACCGCTTTCAAAATTTCTTTCAGTTTTGGTTTTCACTTGTTCCATAGATGCCAAAGATATCTTTTGAAACAGCATCCATTGGGCATGCGTAAATGTGATTTTTTTTTGCTTGGATGTAAGAAGAGAATATAAGAGCTTTGGACAACGGATCGGGAACATTTTATCGGGCCTATAGTGTGCGGTAGGGCTGTGTGATATGCTGTTTTGGATATCGCACGACAATATCATTCTGATATCACGGATTCGCCGATATATCGGTTTCGCGATATAAATAGGAAATATCGTGATATGGACATATCGGGATATCAACACATCCAGATATTGGGGAATTCGACACATCGGGATATTGACGATATCTTTCTTACTTTTCATCTTGTTAGTGCAATTTCTCGGGATTGGTTGATCGGACAAGTGCTATAAACGGTCTCTTCCTTATAAAATATTACACTTCCTCAATCGTTAATTATATATTTTAAATTGTCTAATTTGTTATTGTTATTAACTATAACTTTTTATCATAAAATTTGGGTGTAGGGAACTTTGCGTGAAATAGGAGCCAATTTTAACCCAAAAACGATATTTTACATATGATGTAGCGAGGCTGTTTAGTATAGACCTTATATATCAGTAAATGTAAAAATTTAGGAAAATAAATAACTTAAGGCGAAAGAGCATATAATGTTAGATAATATAGGTTATTTTCAATTTTTTGATACGTGAGCTGAAATATATTTTCCTTGGTCGAAGAATGGTGAAATTTTTTTAAAATTCCGAATTATGTTGTAAAAACAATTTCATAAACAAATTTGAGCTTTTCTTGTTGAATTCAAATTTTTAGTGATGAAATCCAACCATGGAACCAATTTTATGATAAAAAAAGTATAGTCAATAGCAATAACAAATTAGACAATTTAAAATATATAATTAACGATTGAGGAAGTGTAATATTTTATAAGGAAGAGACCATTTATAGCACTTCAATCCGATCAACCATTCCTGAGAAATTGGGCTAAATAGAGACAGTATTAAGGGTGACAAAAAAAAACAGGGATCGGGATATCGAAATATCGACATATCGTATTTCGAAATCGACTCCCGATATCAAGTGCATATTGAGTATCGTAGACGATATATCGTGGTGTCACACAGCCCTAGTGTGCGGTAAATTGTCACTAGCATTTCTATCACTTCATTGTAGAAAGTTAAGCTCATTGAAGTGAGCTCAATATTAATTATATTTACTGGAGATATCATGAAATATGTAAATGTCTATTCGTTGGTTCACATGTCCATCCAACGCTCTGCCAATATTGGACAGCCAATGAATCTCCAATATTGGCCAATATTTTTTGTTACAAGGGAATGTGTGCACATATATTTATTGATATATATTATCTCAATACAAATTTCTATTGCCCTTAAAATTTTATTCTGACGTGTAACATGTTCATCATCTTTTGTTGTGCTTAAGGCATCTGGTAGAACATTTGTTCTGGCATCATGCTGTAATCCAGAGTGCACCACATCTCCTCTGAAATACCTCTCCAGTATCCAGAATGCATTAATGCTTGCTATAAGGAGACACATAGATCGCTACTATGCAGTAAGTATTTCATCAAAAGGAATGAAATCAACTATATTATCCCTCCCCCATTCCATCTGATGGCCTTTGCCACAGCTGTGAGCCCTCCATGACCCTCAATCTGTTCTCCCTCCAAATGGTGTATGCACACCATGTTCAATTGATAATTTCATGCAGCTTGAAGTGCATTGTAATGAAAGATATTTTTTTAACAGTACAAGTGATTTAATTTTATTCCTGATACTATTGTTGAAATGAAAACAAGGTGAAATATTTTCTGAGCACAATAATGATGCAACAGGTTGTGTAAAACTGAGCCTTATTACTGTGTGCATTAAGTTCCCGTGAAGGCCCTGGCTCAATGGATAGGAATTAATTTGAAAAGCCATTTTGTTAGTATTAATGTATAATTTTGTTAATTAGGGCTGGTTGATATGTGAGGATCCAGGCTGCCCTCACAGAGTGCGAAGAGTTCCAACTCAAGTACGTGGTTCTTATCCAGTGTGCTCAGGCTGTAGTTCTGGATGTATGATGAGAGAGGTAATTTTTTTTCGAATCTTTAATGTTTTAAGGTTTTCATCCTTTTTCCTTCACTAAGCTATTAGGTAACTTACCTGCACTTGTCTTCATCTCTCTATGCACAATATTTCTTCAACTTCGTTTTTAAAATAAGTTTCTGTTGCATGTGAAACCTCCCAATGAGTGCTGGTGTGGATGCATTGCTGCAACATAAACAAATCTACTATTGGGCGAGGAAGAATCATGAATGCCAACCCAAAAGTTTTTGAAAAAGAAAGAAATTTAATATTTTGTAACACAATTTAATAATTAATTTGGAATTTTTATGGGGGCGGTGGCTTATTTTATTTTTATAAACCCTATACAGGTAGTCCCCAAGTTATGTATTAGATGCGTTCCGACACACACTGTATAGGTTGAAATTTACGTAGGTTGAAAATTTCTCCAAAAGATCCAGAGATTTTGATCGATGCGGGGAAATGTTTTGGGCAAATTTCCTTCAGTTCATTCCAAATCAAGAATTCTTATGTTTATCCTGAATTTATTTGCATAATTAAGCGTTAATGTCACCTTTAAGTTGCATCTTGTGAATCGCTAATCAAAATGCGTAATATCTTTACTCCGAATTGACCAGTTGCATGGATTTGGGAAAGTACGGTATCTTTATGTTACTTTACTAAAATGACAACTAATATTGATTTATTATGTTATTGTAGGTGCCATATAATAATGCGTAATTTACTAATCTTTGATCATTGCTGCTTTTTCTGCCTTTAAAGTTGAGTTGATTGATGGCTCTTGTGGTTTTGTTGTCGCAGTATATACTCATAAGAGGAGGGTAGAGGATCAGGTCACTGCCATGTCCACATTAATGCTTTTCAGTCACTCACACTTAATCCTTCATGCACGCAGACACATTTCATTTCTCTCACTGCGGGGGAACGCTGCACACTGGCATCAGCCTCTGCATCATCTGTTGATGAGGTTGATGGTGATGCGGATTCGATTTTCGTGAAGTAGCAGTGCAGAGAGGTTTTTATCGGGGCCTTCTTTTTATCACTATATATTTCCTCGTAGTAAGAAATGGCATCTTGAAGTGCCATGCTGACCTTAGAAAACCTGCTGATGTTAGAATCCATTTTCTCAAGTTTTTCCGCCACTGAATTAATATGCTCGAAGACCTCCATCAATCCATTAGTTGCGAAGCTTTTTTGTTGTCCACACATGTCATTGTCATTATTTGTACAAAATACACTATTGACATAGTATCCATGAGAAAATCTGTTCACTGTTTTAGCTTAATTTAGGTCTAATCTATAATACCTGATGCAAAGCATATGATTTTCTTTTTGTGGCATTTTATTCCTATAAATTCTATATCCGGAGCAGCATCTAGTTGCAAATGATCCCGCAAATCGCACACTTCCATAGTGTATGCATGCATCAACACTAGCTTAAAAATATGAATACATCGCCCACGCATACATTAAAAGTTTTTCAGTAGAGATTAAAGTAATATAAAAAATTGTGCTAATGAAGCTTCGTAGGCCTAGTCCAGACTGAACAAAAATTTTGCAAAGATGCTTGATTGCCTCTGACTCATTGGAAAAAAGGAACATATCAGCTGTGTTAAATTTAATGAACTGTGTTGACATGAATACACATTTATAGATACATTCATGAATTATAACATCGTAAATCATGCAAGTATGTTGTGGGAGTGCATATATTCCAGAAAACGAAAAATAGCTTCATTGTGATGTTGGTCAAGGATACTTGTAACATATGATATTTTATATTATGAATTGTCTATTTTTCCGGTCCCATTGACTTTGTAATATTGAGTTTCTACTGTAGTACATAGTATGAAAACCAGGGTTTTCAGAGTAAAAGAAAAAGTATGGAATCTTAACCTATTTTCCTACACAATGGATATGAAAACATGTTTCTCTTGATTGTAATATGTGCACACCTGACCCAAACAATTAGTACAAAACTTAAATAGTCCTTGATATTTTGAATGAAGAAAGTGGATTATTAAGGTATTGTATCTTATGGTAAGATTAACCTGAAAAGTAACATTTATTACGTTATAAATGAATGTTTTCATTGTAAATACAATGTATGCTGATGCCATCTGATGTCGCCAAAGTTTCCACCATGTTGATGGTATGTTCAGGGAATGGAAAACTATTTTATATTGAATTCTTGTTTTATTCGTTCTTAATTGTGAGAAGAAATGGTTATTTACCACTGGTGCATTAATAGTTTCATTATGACATCTTAAATTAATTTAGTAATTTTCTTTTTTCTTTTCAGTACAATGAAACTGAGCTGTACACACAGTTGCTGTATTATGCCGATATGTTTGACTTAAACAAGTTCAACAAAATAGGTGGTGGTGATGAGGAAAGTAAGCACCTGATTTCTTTTATGTCTGATGCTATCCCATGATTTCATTTGTCTCTTTAATGTATCACAGTTTCATGTAGACACCAAGAAGAAATCAAGTCACTTGAATGTTAATGAAGCGTGGAAGTTATGGGATCAACAAGGGTGGTTGGGACAATTGTGGGACACTGTCTTGATTTCTTTCTTAGTATTGAATTCATTCATAAAACCTCTACTAAAGGGCTTGGGGGTAATCTGATATGATAAATTTATGTTGATTTATTTTTCCATTGAAGGTCAACATCAGTTTCCATTAATATTGCTTGTCTAAAAAGGAACATGACAAAGTGCTTTCATTTTTCATTTTGGAAATGAATATGGGAAGCCAAATGTTTAGGAGCTATCACAATTATTCTTGGTGTTATATGTTGTTCGGTAGAATAAAAATAATGTGCTATAAAATTTTAACATGCAAAATTTTGAAGCTATACGTATATAATGATGATTGCATATTCCACCATTTAAATAACCATTTTACTAAATGTAGACTGAAAACTGTTAAGCACATATACATAAAGATCCATCAAGTTCTTAAGATTATTGATTTCACATTATTTCAAGTAGGTACATATTTATAGAAGTTTTATTTTTGAAAGTACTTACTCGGGGGTTAGGTAGAGGAGGGTATTCTCAATCTCGGCCCAATTGCAGAGTTTAGTATTATTATTTTGAATCTTCTATGATGTATGTATAAATTTCTCTTGATGTTAGTATGTTTAGGAGGATGTTGAAATCATTTGTGCTGGCCCTTATTTGAAGAAAATGAAAAATTACAAATATGTATGTGATAATGTAATGTATGTCAGTGAGCAGTTTTACTCAACCAGAGGTGGCTGATAGAGATCAGCCCACTGATAGTAAATGGGTTAAAATTTAATTATATACCTTTAACTTAATATTTTTTTTTGAGAATTTCTAAAAACAAGGTAGGACTTATGATGAGGAGAGTATAATTTAGTACTCAGCAATGACACCTTAAAAAGGTGTTGACCCCAACCATCTCTGATCCATTAAATGTTATAATTCAGCATTGCCTAATAACCAAATGTGTCTGAAAATCTATGGTCTACCTTTAGTTATTAAGGTAATGCACAATGTGTCAAAATCATGCTTAGATTTAGCAGTTTGAATCATTGGTCCCAATTGAAAACTTGTTATTTTCATTTTTCAGATCCTCCAGAAAATATTCCGAGGGACATTGAATTGGCTTATTCAAAGTTGGAAAATCAGGTTACCAGAATGTTAGCTTCCAGTTCTTATGCTGTTATCAATTTGGGAAGCCTCTTCATGCCCCTCAAAAAACTGAAAATTTGAGCTGCTGAGGTTATTAAATTATTGGGGTCTGGGCTGTTTTTATAAATCTATGATTCAAAATCATTTTTATTATTTTTAGGAGGGTAAATGAATCACAGCATGAAAAATAGGTTAGGTGCTGAAGTGTGTGAATGGAGTGTTTTTATGTATGAATGATTTTAGAGCTAATTCTGATTAACTCTTTAGAGCTATGTTAAGTATCTATGTAAATATATTTTTATATATACCATATGTACAATCTTTTCTGATAAAGAACATTGATTATTGACTGATATTTTCATTTCTACTGGCCAATTAGATAAGATAAAAAAGATGAAATATGATAATATTTTCATTTCTACTGGCCAATTGGATAAGATAAAAAAGATTAAATATGATAGTCAAACCTCCCTTCAGTGACGCCTCTTAAAAATGGATAGTTTTACAATCCCCGGCATCAGAATATGGAACTAACGCCTCAGAATTGCCGACACTCCGTAGCGGATGCGGACAACAGAAAGAAATATTTTATTTCGTATTGCCTCCATTAACAGACTAGTTCAATGAGCTATCCTGTAAACATTTCTCTTCTTTTGATCAAAAACCCCCACAGCTTGAAGCAAATATGTAAACCTAAGGAGATTTTCCAGAAAAAACTGTCTTAGCAATTAGGGAGCAATCTGGCTGTATACATATGAATTCTGATGCTCCTGCCTGTTTCCTTTCCACTCACTGTTTACGTCGCTGCTACTTTCTCTTTCCGAGTGGTCAATATTTTTTAATAAATTCAGTAAATTCCAGGGATATTAAGTGGTATTCAAACATATCAAAAGGAAGACAAAATTTGCAATTTACTGCATATTAAAAACTGTATTCCGACCCGGGTTTTGTTGACACTGCAACATCATCAGGTCAATGTTATTTGTTATGAAAAGGAAAGGAGGCATGGGTAAGGCTAAATAAACCTGAGGTCACCCTGTATCCAGAGTCTACCTGTTAATGACTTCTTACCCTCCACCCCACAGATGCTTGGCACTGAGAAGCGTATTGATGAGAGGAGCTATTTACTGACCTGCTGAGTCTAGTTAGGTCAGTTCAATGGAAACCAGGGGCACCTCATGGAGGATGTGGCTCTTCCCCGTGCATGATGGTGTAGATAGTTAGACCGCTAGTAAATTGGCCATTAACTTTCCCTTCGATGCATTTTCAGTAATCTTCAGCTTCCCAGGACTACCACGACACGCCACCTCTTCCTTGAAGAATTAGACATTAACAATTTGTAATTTTACCAAAGGATACATACATACACACAAAAATGCATTAAAAGTGTGTACCATTTGTGTGAGGGCTTAACTTGTGAAGGTTTAATATATTTTTTCATTAGGGCGGAAGTTCAATATATTTTTTCATTCTTATAGTTTTTAATGTATTGATTTCAGCTTTTAACATTTTCTGAGTTTTGACGAAAATTTAATTCAGTAGAAATAAAACATTCCGATAATAGGAGACCTTTTGGCGATCGGTCAGGGAAATTGGTAAAGCCATCAGAGAATCTGAAAATCGGTTATCAGTAGCCACCCTGGATAATAATATGGTGGTTTCCCTTGCCTTCCACATCACAGTAGTATAGCTGTTAAAGTAAATGTTAACACACCTATCAGTGGTGAGGCGTGATGATTTGACTTGTCATCGCAGAAGGAAAGGGTAGGTCAGCCAATGCGCAACATGGTTCCGAAAAACACATACCAATGACATGATTTTGTGAGTGCCTGTTAAAATAAAGATTATTTTAAAAAACCTACATTGCTTTGCATTTTATAAATATATATCTAATAGGAGAGGAATTTACTTCAAATTAAACAATTGTAAGAACATTCTTTATCAAGGCATCGCAAACTTTACATCAAATACTGGCATATATAAAACAATTTATAAATATTTCGACACCTAAGAAAACTATTAGTTTCTTTTTCATGTGAAAATCCTAAAAACAGTTCAATGTCAGCTTTTTTGCAATCATAATCCTCTTGTTTCTGTAAACCACTAAACTACCTTGACAGTAGTTAAATGGAGAATAAAAGAATGAAACTTTGTAAGGTTCACTTTATATTTGAATAAGATGACCCGGGTTTCATAACATAGTTACATCTTCCTTGAACTTGAAGATGTAACTATGTTATGAAACACGGGTTGTGCTTATTTGAATATAAAGTGAACCCTACAAAGTTTCATTCTTTTATTTTCCATTATGGAAAGGTATCACATAGTCTAGCCTGAAGTTATCAGCTATAAGTTAAATGGAGCGTTAAAAAATAATGCGTTCGTAATATGGTGTGACATTCAATTAAGTTGTTTCTGTGGAAAATTATCCTTTCATTTCTCTCGCTAAAATGTTCATTGCATACAAATATCCAGTTAGACTTCTGGAAATGCATAAAAATCTTAAATTTTGCTAAATACAGAAAGGGCATGGGCGTAGGCAGGGTGGGGCAAGCGCCCCACCCTGGCTCATTAGTCGAATGAAAAATTACAGGTCAACTACCTAAAGGTGCCTGTTGAAATTCAACAAGAGGGAGAAATATAATAAATACAGATTGTATTAAGAAATCTTAATATTTTTCATGAAGGGGCAAAAACAAACTTGTGCTATGGAAAATTAACTTATTTTTCCTCCCCCAGGAGAACATCCTGGCTATGACACAGAGAGGGAATCCCGGATTCCACTCACATTTGTGTCTTTCAATTAAATTTGTTTATAAATTTCTCATTTTGAGAACTGTTGACGCTTGGTAAATGTTTACCATGGTCTTAATGATTTACAGGAATGTAGAAATCATCTATGTACGCTGAAAAATATCTTTTGCATGTTACTTTGCTATGACGAATCCACAGATTTTCCTGTTGTCAATAGAAATATTTAATCGTGAATGGCGATCATTATAAGCCATGCACGGCCTAAACACACCTTTATTCATTTTAAAAACACTATAACCCATCATTGTACACCCTACAGGACCGTAAAGCGGTGCAAAGGTGGAACTGAGAAAAGACAGGAAGATTGGGCGTAGAGCAGATCACACTGTGTCGACTGAGGGGGTAAGGGCAGGTTCGGCAGTGCCGAACATGACCGTCAGAAGCCAAACCAGCGGCGGATGCACCAATTTCAGAGATGACTTGGCTAGCTTTAAGCCATGGCCATCTTCAGTGGAGAGGATAGGCGCGGGGCACATATCACGCATGGCGATAAGCTAGGCAAGTCATCTCTGAAACTCACATCCGTCGCTCGTCCGGCTTCTGTCAGTCAAGCTCGGAAACTCTCGTAGGGCACGGTCTTCCAGAGATGGAGGGGGAAGGGAGGCAGTTTTCCCGGGCCCCCATTTAAAATTCTTACTCAGCGTAGTGGGGAATTGACACCGAAACATTCTCAAAAATGAGCGAATCTGTAGCTTGAATTTGGTCTTTTTGCATTGTTTCTTCGACAAAAAGGAACAACCACCGTTGTATGTATACTTTCAAAAATTTTATGACCATCTATAAATCCTTTTTTATTTTTACATTTTGGTTTAGTCATCGGTGAATCTAGAGATGACTGCACGCCTCGCCTCTGACACCTATAGTGACATGAGTGTCACTCTTCTGACCACTATAGTCTCCTCCTTCGCTTATATGAAGAAGACCCTCTCCTCTGGGTGATGGAATACATAATTTTTGACACCTTCCCTTCAAAGTCATGGCATCTTTCTAGGTTTATGAATTATTTAAAAGACCTTCCTTACCCAGGGATATTCCAATACCCCCTCAGAATGCCGTCACTTTTGTCCATGGCTGCTTATTGACAAGTAAAGTTGCTTCTCTTGTAGCTAACCTCTATATCTAGAGGTCAATCTGCAACCCAGTGGATGCACTTGGTGGCTTTAAGCACAGCCACGAGGTAATAGGTATATTAATAATAAATTTTAATTACAAGGTACCTAGTTGATTTTTTTGAACTACGATTGTAAGTAGATTTATAGCTGTGCCTTTTCCTTTGTTACTTCTCGGAGAGACTATACATGTAATGTTTTTTAAGCTAATAAAATTTATTAGTTACTATAACGTAACTTCCTCCGAGTCTCCGGTTAGCAGGTTTCGTTGCCGTCATAATTGCCGGAGACTCAAGAGGGGTTGTGCCTAAGGTTAACCACGTCCGCCCCGTCGGATAGGTGGCTATCCAGCATTAGGGTCATGTGCACGAAGCAGGTGGAGAGACCCAAGAACGACAGCCTTCTGCATTGCACTTGCAAGTGGATCCGCTCACTCCCTGCACGCTGGGATGCACTTGAGATTCTCAACCAGTGAGCTCTTGACACCACCAAGCATGCCCACGATGAGGACTACCAGTTTCACAGAGTAGCCTGCGTACATTAGCCGGAGTTCACACAGCAGATCTTGATATTTAGTCCTTTTTTCTCTCTCCTTTGCTGCCATGTTTGTTTCAGCCAGTGCCGAAAACTCAATTACAAACATGGCATGCGAGAGATTGTCGAGAAGAACGATATCAGGCTTCATCGCCTCCAACTGCCTGGTGGTGGAGAAGGAATAATTCCACCAGATATTACACTTATCATTCTCCATGACAGACACGATGTCTCCAGGGGCATAAGGCAGCACCTGATTCACATCTATGCCGTAATGGTGTCTTAGGTGGTAGTACAACACCCGCAGAGCTGAGTTATGCCGGTTTATGCATGCATTCTTTGCATAAAAGCTGCAGCTGAAGAGTAGATGACCTAAAGTCTCCAGCTGCCTTCAGCACGCTCTATATCTCGTGTCCATCCCGTTTGCCCAAAAGATGAGGCGATGGTATGCAAGGGTGTTGATGACACCATCTTGGCACGCGAGCACGAATCCCTTGGTTTCGGACTTCAGACCTGCGGAGTGCAGGAAGGCGAACATGAGCTCCATTGATAGCCCATGTGTTTCCAAGTTTCGATAGAAACTTCCATGCATGGGCTTCTTGGTATGCTTGCGGAGCAGGGTCTTTTACTCCGCATTCTTTATTTCGAGCTTTAACACGTCCGCCTTCAGCAACAAGATTGATTTGTCGCACACTTCTCCACTGGAAGTAAGGTCCAAACCGAGGTCGTCTGCAGCCCTTTTCACCGCGTGGAATAGGAATGCCCCTTTTCTGATACTCACATGTTTCTTTACAAGCAGCATAAGGGTGTAACGTGCTGTGTAACACGCGGCACGCCGTATTGAGGACTACTCTGTCATGAAGGCAATCCAGGCTTATCAGCCCTCTACCACCTAGCCTTCTCGGCAGATACAATCTGGTGATGGAAGACTTCGGATGAAGACTACGATAGATGGTCATCATTTTCCTCATTCACCTGTCAAGGTTTTGCAGCTCGTTGGCATTCCATTTGATGAAACTGAAGGTGTAGAGCAGTGTCAGAACCGCAATGTTGTTGGTCGCAAGAACCTTGTTCTTGCCAGACAGGTCAGAGCTCCAGATTCGCCTGAGAGTCTGTCTGTATTTGGCTTTAAGCCTTTCCTTCATTACTCTCACCTCCTGTATCCGGTGCTGGGGGATGCCGAGATATTCATATGCTTGGTCATCATCAAGATGACGAATTAAGCTAATAAAATTATTATAATAATTATTTTGACTTAGAGCTATTTTTCATACATGGTTCTCTGTGACTATCTGTTAAAAAGCAATGGAGAAGACACTACAAGCACTTTTTTGTCTATTGGCAAATACTCGCTGTCATAGGATTCACAATTTGTTTCATCTTCATGTAAAAGAACTTTTTAACTCTTATGGTAGTTCAATCAAAATTGATCACAAGCTCTGATGACAACATTTTGTAATATTTTATGCAGCTTCACAGATGAGAGATCCCCTCTAGTTTCAATGTCTTTCATTTTCATTAAAACTATCCATCCCACCTCCTTTTCTAAGTCTCCTTCTCATTCACTGTATTCATGATACAAATAACTACAAATGTCCTGAACAAAGTGTCACATCTTCCATTTCCAGTGTGTAGCATCTGACATTTGCATACATTTGACGCCATTGAGGTACACAAAATTTAACGTGTATTCAGTTACTGGATATGATCAATGAGTCATTTACCTATGTACTACTTATTCATTATGCATTTCAAGTTGACAGAAACTTTAGTTTTTCAATCATTGTATTACAACTGATGTATAAGAACAAGTGAATTTACAAAATGGTTGAAAGCATGCGACCTTGACATTATAAAACAAAAAATATATAAATACTACCCTTTTCCATTTTTTTGTTTGACAGTACAAGATTCATTTTAGCTATCGTAAAATTTTACGGAAATTAAAGGCACCTAACTATTTTTGTTAGTATGTAAATACTACATTATTGCTATCTTTATTGTTCGCTGTCATCTACACCTTGCAGTGGTGAGGGGGCTTGCGTGCCTAAGTGAACCTGAGAGCTATGCCGGTGGGAGCATATACTCCTGGTTTGGCCACCCAAGCCGGACAGGTCAAGGGGGATAGGCCAGACAAAAAGAGGTACCCTGGTCCTCCAGCTTGGGAATTGAGCATAGGGCTAACAACCCTATCTCGTAAAAAAAAGTTTTGTTGCAAAGCCAAAAGAAAATGAAAGCTGGTCTGGATCTAAACAATAAGCGACCCATGCAAAGGAAATGACAACGCAAAAGTAAATTGGATATACAGATAGCCACTTGGAATGTTCGAACACTAAATAAACCAGGTGCCCTACAGGGCCTCAAGGAAGAGATGGGAAAATACAACATAGGAGTAGCAGCCATTCAAGAAACTAGATGGAAATGAAAAGGAATTATAAATAGTGGAAAGTACACTATCATGCATAGTGGAGGAGAGAGCGGTGCTGTAGGAGGTACAGGCTTCTTATTGGATAATAAGTATAAGGCAGCAGTCCTCAACTTCAAGCCTATGAATGAAAGAATGTGCGCTCTAAGGATGAAAGCCCGCTTCTTCAATATTACAATGATATGTGTATATGCACCAACAGAGGAAGCAGGGGAGGAAGAGAAGGACACATTCTATAAACAATTGGAAAAAGAGGAGAAAATCCCGAGACATGATGTGAAAATAGTTTTGATGGACTTCAATGCAAAGATGGTCAAAGAGGAAACATACAGAGAAACCATTGGAATAGGTCCTCATGACGTAACGAATGACAATGGACAAAGATTAATCGATTTTGCTATGGGAACTTGATGGTGGTAAAAAGTATCTGGCACCAGCGGAAAAACATAAGGAAGGTCACGAGGTGCTCACCAGACAGAACTACTTTTAACCAAATTGACCATGTAGTAATTGATAGAAGGCATGCATCTGATATACTTAAGGTTGACAGCTGTAGAGGAGCTGATTGCGACTCAGACCATTACATGGTTCGAGTGAGGTATGCACAGCATATTGCAGTGTACAGATGCACGGGTAAAGAAAAAGTATGTAAAAGATACAAAGATGTCGCAAAACTTAAAAGAAGAGACCACTGCACAACAATATGAGTCTCAGCTCAATAAGAGTTTGGAAGGGAAGCAACAGAAATGGGAGCAAGAAAGTCTGGAAAGAAAGTGGAGTATAATAAAGAGTGTATTGCAAGAGACAGCCTATGAAGTCCTCGGGGTTAAAGTTGGGGAAAAAAGGGAAGGATGGTTTGATGAAGAATGTAGAGAAGCAATCAGGGAGAGGAATGAGGTGAGGAGGAGGATGATTGACAGAAGAACAAGAGCAAATGCAGAGTCTTTCAGACAGAAAAGAAAGGAGGCTGACAAGGTATGTCGAAGGAAAAAGAGACTATGGGAGAGAAAGCTGATTATGGAGCTGGAGGAACACCACAACATCCTTGAAGTGCGAAAATTCTATGCCAAAATAGAAGATATAAAAAAAGGTTTTCAACCACGGGCAGTATTTTGCAGGGATAAGGAATGAAAGATGATCGGTGGAAAGGAACAAATTCTAGAATGGTGGGCTGAATACTATAGCGAACTGTTGAATTCCACTGCAGAGAGTATGACACTAGAGTTGGATAAAGAGGAAAGTGGACAAGAGTGGCAGACAACACAAGTAGGCACTATCCCAGTACCAGCACCATCCTTAGGGGAAGTAAAAGAGGTGATCAAATCCCTAAAAAAATAACAAAGCGCCAGGAAGTGATAATATTTCAGCAGAGATGATGAAATATGGTGGGCAACAGCTTGCACTTCACATTCACCTACTCATTAGTGAAATATGGGAATCATAACAGATGCCGGAGGAATGGAGTCTGGGTATCATTTTCCCAATCCATAAGAGGAAAGGTAATGCCAATTGTGAAAACTACCGTGGCATTGCTCTGTTAAGTGTAGTCTATAAAGTGTTAGCCAGAATCTTTGCTAAAAGACTTAATCCACTAGTAGAGCAAATTCTTGGAGACTACCAATGTGGATTTAGACAAGGCAGATCAAATACGGACCATATTTTTATAGTCAGACAGATAATGGAAAAGTGTTATGAACACAATGTAGATATTCACCAGCTATTTGTGGATTTTCAGCAAGCCTACGATAGCATAAAGAGAAACAAACTGTACGAGACTTTGATCAGCATGGATAAAAATGACATTGAATAGCACTAGATGCAAGGTCAAATCGAAGGGAGCCTCTTGAAGGAATTCGAAATTACTCAGGGCTTACGACAAGGCGACGTGCTCTCCACCATACTCTTCAATGTGTTCCTAGAGCAGGTGATGAGAAAAGTAGACATCAGCAACCCAGGTACTGGTACATTGTTCAATCGTATATCACAAAACCTAGCTTATGCTGACGATGTCGATAAAAGTTATATTACTTACTTAAAGTTATATTACTTTGCATAAAACAAATGGTTAAAGTGAAGGATGTTACCTCCCAAGTGTTCGGTGTAATCTCTGGTATCCCTCAATGGTTACATCTAGGTCCCATTCCCCATTTGATGTATGCAGATGATATCAAGATCTATTACACCATCAGCATGGCAATGAGGACTGTATAATATTGAACAGTTGCATTCCCAGGATTTCTGAATGGTGCAAATCTAATCTTATGACTCTGAATGTTAATAAATGTAGTGTTATTTCCTTTACTCGGAGGAAACTGTCGTAATTTCAGATATGAAATTAATAATGAAGCCATTCCAAGAGTTTCAACAGTGAAAGATCTGTGGTGTTTATTTTGATAAAGCTCTGTCATTCAATGCTCATATTGAGCATGTTGTTTCAAAGTCACTATGTATGTTAGGCTTTATAAGTAGGCTGCTTTGTGTTACAAAAAACATTTATTTGATTAAAGTCTTGTACTCAGCACTGGTACACCCTATTCTTGAATATAACAGCGTTATCTACTATCCTTATTATAAAGTGCAAATAAATAAAATTGAAAGAGTACAAAACAGATATTTAAGAACAGTAAACTTCTATGCTGGATTCAATACTCAATATACCCCATACAGAGAAACTATGTAAATATTGGGTATTCAACCGCTATTGATCAGAAGGAAACTGAATGATCTGATATTTTTATATAAACTACGTCACAATGTGATATGTTGTACTTGTCTTAATGATATTAGTTTTAATTGTTTAGTTACTTCAACAAGAAATTGCATTACTTTATTTGTAAAATTCTGTAGAAACAATATTGTTTACAACAATCTTGTCGCGAGGTCTTTGAGGTTATTCAACAGTGCATCACATGAAATTGACACTGATATTTTTTATGATTCTTTTGATACATTTAAGCAAAATATGCCAACATATTTGCTGTCAATATACTATCAAAATGATACCTGACTAATTCATGTGGATTTGTAATTGGATTGTAATGCAATCTTGTAACTTTTTGAAATTGTAATTTTCTTGTAATTTGTTTCAATTTAATTTTGTAAATTGGGTTAACCCCCGTATAAATAAATATTATTATTATCTTCCATGTACGTGTATTATATGTATGTTATACGCAATTTAATAAACAAAGGCTTTATTGCCACAAAATTGTAAATATCAACGTAAAAGGGTTACATGTGACCCAGCTTAAACTGTGTTGATGTAAGAATTTGTTACTCTTCATCCACAATTCCAACATAGCCGTATGAATTTAATTACCTGTACTATGTGATACTCCATAGTTCGTACTTACTGTATCATTTCCCTGCAACACTAGTAGCCACCTTTCCCATCCCGTGGCACAATCAGACTCAGAAATTTTCTGGTCAATCAATTTAAGGACTCTAGTCCTAGTAGTCCTTACTATGGTAATATATTTCCGATAAAACAGATTATATTCTATAATTTCTGAAAAAAGAAGTGCATTATCTATCGATTAAAAACAGCAGCGCATTAAATATTTTAATTATTGCCTTCTTTTTTATGATTCTAATTAAATATTCCAATTATATTTTATTCGATTCCTAAGTAAAAATGTATACGAAACATTCTTCTGCCGACATATTTCAATTACAAGAGTAGCAAACCTTTTTCTTTTGATATTTAATAATGCTCAACTTTGGTAATGAAGGCCACATTGCATATATTCTCTTGAACACTTATAGAATATATAAAAAATGTAGAAAGAAATTTTTCTAACGTGAAACCCCATTTCAAAGGAGCGGTTGCCACAATTCCGGTCACCCTTATTCACATGTTTGGTTTTGGTTGCTGCTCTGCGCGTCTGCGCCGCTAGCTGTCGTCGAGTTTTGGCGGTTTCTGATTGGTCGAGATTCGGTCCGGGCGCACATGTGTAATTTGGTGGCTGGACGCGTCATAAGCAGACGTCGGGATCTCTTAATTATATTGGCATGAAATATTGGAAATGTGACGTCATGAATCTTGCTGTCCAGGATCAATCCTTCAGTATCCAATGCGTAGGTACCATTTAAGAAGAGATCATTATGAACGAACCTGAAGCCTCGGGTGGAAGACGTCGATCCGTCAGCCGTCCTGATCCCGTGAGTTCGCATTCCGTATTCTACTTTGTTAATAGTTTGCTTCGTTCAGTTTTGTTCCATTAATGGTGGAATGTTCTGTTCTATGAATTATTAGTTTCGATGCTTCATCGAAAGATAAGTGTTGCGTTGTGTCATGGCCATGCGATCGGAATATTTGTCCTTGGTCGTATTGACATTTTGCGAACGGTTGATCCCATTTGATTTCATTGTATTCTTATCCCACGGTTTCGTATATAAATCCCTATACCATATAATCACCTTTGATGAATTGATCGTTTTGTTATAGGGTACAGGGTGAGAGTTGCTATTGACTGGTGTAAATCGACGGCTGTGTAAAAAGATACCTACAACGCGATTTGGTTTCATTTCTGGTCCCATAAGTGTGTGGTAGGAAATACCTGTAGCGAGCGAATACTTGATCAGTTAATCATTATGTGATGCCAAAAGTATGATAGGAAGTGCATCCGTATAATCTTTCACTTGCGCAAGTTTCATTTGTATTCTTAGAGTACCGTCGTTTTTGGCTCATCATTTGATATCCATTCATTGCATATTGCCGAATTGACTACATTAAAATACGTTAATGGACATGCTGCCGAAATTAAATTTGACCATACTATCCCATTTGACACCCTCGGCAGATATATATAGGTACTGCGTGTGTTCAGGGTGAGTCGATTCCGAGCGAGGATTTCAGGCCTAATCGTGGCAGAAAACGGTCAACTAATGATCCGGTGTGGTTGCGTATATTACCGCAGTATGAATATCTGTGAGTCAGCCAAATTTCTTTCGAAGGCGATGACTCCCACGTATAGCACATCTTTAATCTGTTATTTAGACTGCTATTCGGTGTAATGATTATCTCTTACAACTTAAATGTCTATGTCAGTATGACACATCACAGCAGTTACTGCCGGACACAAAATTCACCCTTTATTAGTATTTTCACTCCAGTTTTTTATCATATTTCGTTGATGGTATTTATTGTATGGGTATAGTACCATATTACATTAATTGAAATAGGTACCTCAAATGA
Source organism: Platycnemis pennipes (assembly GCA_933228895.1). Lineage (NCBI taxonomy): Eukaryota > Metazoa > Arthropoda > Insecta > Odonata > Platycnemididae > Platycnemis > Platycnemis pennipes. The sequence continues at coordinate 62,276,995 of OW121854.1, forward strand.
ATTTTATGTGAACTGGTTTATATAATTTTGGTAATAAAATGGTCTGTTTAATGTACATGTCTAAGTGAAGTGGTATCTCATATAAATATTAATGATTAGGGGTTTGGAGGTATCATCGTCGGTCAACAATCCAAGGATTGGTTTGACGCAGCCCTCCCCTCGATTCTTATCAGAGTTTTTAGCAGACTCCTCTTTTCTCACACTTCTTCCTTTGTTACTCAGTCAATCCTTTTATCTCCATCATTCTTTGGTGGCTCCACATTTCGAATGCTTCCATCATTTTCTTCACCGCTGCTGCCATCGTCCATGCCTCACTGCCGTAAAGAAACATGCTCCAGTTGTATGTTCTGATGAATTGTTCCCTTAATTCTACACTTGTATTTCCTGCTGTAAGTAGATTCTTCTTTTGATAGAATGCCCTCTTTGCCTGGGCTATTCTACTATTTATTTCCTGCTTCGCTCATCGTTGGTTACTCAGCTTCCCAGGTAACAGAACTCTTTCACCTCTTCAAGTTTTTGTTTTCCTAGTTTAATGTTGGTTTCAGCCTTTTTTTCTCTTGCTACTCACCAGTATCTTAGTCTTTTTATTATTGATCTTCAACTGATATCTGTCCACTGCCCTTTCCATGGTTATTAGATTCTTATACAGATCCTTCTGTCTGCTAAGAGTACTATGTCATCAGCGGATCGCAGCATGCTTATGGATATTCACTCCAGAAGACTTCTTCTGATTCCATTAATGGCTCTCTCGATGCAAACATTAAAAATTATGGGATACTGTGCAGAGTCTTGTCTCACCAATGGAGTCTTTATTGATCTGTGAATTTAGGACTAGTCCTCTCTTACAATTAACAGATTATACAATCACTAACATCCATGCCCCGGAGGTGAAAATCCTCCCTAGGTGGGAATCGCACCTGCGGCTCTGCGATCGACAGGCGAGTGATTTAACCCGTGGCCGGCAAAAGGAGTGAGTCTTGTGAAGGCATAGGATACTTAATAATATGGAAATTAAACTTAATAACAGCGTAACTACTATTACTTTTTCATGAATGTAGAGTCTATTTACACTTACTAACAACCTTTGCCTTTTGATGTTTATATTTTATGAAATTTCAGGTATTGGGTGAAGAGAAGGATGGACAGTTAGTGGGTGGACTGGAGTACAAATGAAGCGTGAGTTATTTTGTTATTCTGTACTTCGTTACCTCATTGTTTTCTAAATAACTTAATTTTTTCCTGTTTCTCTGAGGATGTTCTTCATTAATGTCTGATATCAGATTAGATACAGGAGGTCAAATCTTTGTTTCTCTGATTGTAAACCGAATACCCCTAAATACCATAAACATTTTAAATAGTCTGCATGATGTAGTTCCAACATAGGTACGATACTCCTGGATTGCTTTTACCTTCATTACAGCACTGAGAGTTAAAAAATATATGTACTATGACTTTTATGATTAATATTGCACTTTGTAAGAGAAAAACGAAAGCATATGTGTAATATATTCTAGGAAAATGCCTGAATGTATAAATTGCATTAAACATTAAGTGTGTGATATGTGTTTATCGATCTTATACCAGCCTATGTATAATAATCTGACACAAATGAACACAAAGAGTTGCCTCTATTGTTTCATTTCACATAATGCTTTCTTTTTTTTGGTGGTATATATGCCTATTTAACACCAATTTCATTGCAGTAACCCTTTTACCATGCTTCCCTTGGCTAAAAGTTTACAATTAAATTCTAATCTCTCTTGTACCTAACTCATTACTCTTATGAGTAATGTCTAAAAGTATGCTAAAATGCTATTATTTATTTGAATTGTGTTAATTTTTTTCGATGTGTAACACTGACATTTGTATTTAAATTGAAAATTCTTTCATCTTGTGGTATAATTTTCAGCAATCTGTATTGTGTGCTCAATAAAGTAACATGTGTTAACCTTGGTAGCAATAGGGGGAACTTCAGTTCCTTCTCTAAAACAAATTTTTACTTTACAGTAGTTTAGTTGTTTAAGTAAAAATTTTAATTATGTACAAATTGAGGTAATTTATGCAAGGAATGTTTATAAAAAAGTTTGAAATTAACATTAGCGTAGCCATAGTGTGAGTATTGAGAACCCTACCAGCAATGGTGGCATTCGTATAAAAAGAATAATATGCTAAATACTCACATTAATTGTTAAAACTGAGCAACAACTGTTGATTAAGTAGAAAAATTGGCAAACCTGAAAATGACTCAATGATGCTATTAATTTAATAATGGTGACACTCGAGGGCACTATGGTGGTTGATTATGTAATGTCATGTTTATATCTGCTCTTGTATTTGCAGTTTCCATTTCTGATACCATGGATGGAGGAGTGTTGCCTGCTACTGCTAGGATTATTTGCTACTTCACATAGGTTCCAGGCGACTCCGTATATTGAACACTCATAGATCTTACTATGTCATGTAAGACTTCTTAATGTGTCAATTGGATACATTTGTAAGGAGAGATTGGTTCTTCCATTCTAACATGAAGCTCTAGTGATTGCATATCCTGTACGTGGAATTGTAAATGCCAGCTATGATTTTAAACATGTTGACAAAATTTAGTTCTGAATTTTGTCTTTCCATCTTAGAAGTAAATACTCTTTTGTTTCTGGTTGGTTTCTCTAATATCAATAGTGCTTTTTAGTTACTGCTGTGCAATTTGCTTTTGCATCAAGTGATTCTATTTCATCTAGTAAAAAATAATAATTTTAATGTTAATGCTTTTGGTATAATATTTTTTCCATCTTAGGTTTTCCTGTGCAAGCCATTTTATTTTGGAAATTTTCATGCACAAGCAGATGAACCTGGGAAATGCATGCCATAGTGGGTTGTGGCCAGTGTAAGAGTGAAACAAAGCTCCAGGTAAACTGTTGTCCCCTCTTTTTGCCTAAAACAGTGGGGTGGTGAGCCCTTCTCCTTGAAACTGGGCAAGAATGACCTATTTTTACATAGCGGACCTTAATGCTGCATGTATACTGAGGTGGAGTTTATGCTGTAGTTATGGTAATAAAAATTAGTTGCAAATTAAAAACTGTGGACTCAAAATCAGAGTACAACAATTTTTTTAATAACATTCTGTTAATAATTATGATTTCCTAAACTATACAAATAATATCATGGATTGTCACCACAGTACATGTTTACGCAATGCTTTTTATCTCTATGAGTTTTTGTCCAGGGTATTCACATACTAAAGGGTGCAATACTAAGTAAATTCTAATTATTACTTCATAATCCCACTCAATAATGGTTACCCGAAGCTGAATGCCATAGTTGAATGCACAGACCTGTTTCAAAATAAAATATCACTCACTTCTGTAAAATTTATTACATTCATTGTTTGGCTAAATGTGCCTTATGCCTTTGGCAGTAACATTCTTTGAAATTCATTTTTGGAATAATTATTTTTTTTAACAAGATACTTTCTTCCAGATCCAAATGCCGTCCATTTCCCTCTTCCTGGAGGAGGGGAACAATTAAGAGTTATGAGTTTTTATTCTTTATAATGGAGATAAACTATTCCACATAATTCCACGCCTTCATTGGTAGCTGATATTTATCTGGAAGATTTCTGTAAAATGTTATGGCAACATGTTCAAGGTTATTGTAATTGCAAATTCTTACTTCATCCCAAATTCTTGGTCAGTTGCTTGTTTTCTCTGCAGTCTTGACTGGTCTTGACAAATAATCTTACGTGTGTATGGAAAGATAAATTGTGGTATTTTCTGAGACATTCCAACCACCCATTGCTTGTCACAAAGTTCTCTACCCTTAAATTTTCCACCACCTGACAAGCATTCTCCTGCAGCACTGGTCCATTCTCTGGTGACATTTAAGCTCAACTTGGAAATGACATCATTCTCTTTCTGAGCCTTTGATTCCCTCTTTTTTTTCACTATTTTCCATATAGGAAACGATTTCCAGCGAGATACGGTGGAAGTTTTCCATTATGGATAAATGAGAGCACTTGGTGAACTCCACAATAAGTTTTATTGGGATGACCTAGGTTATGACACATAGGGTCCTCTTCATTATTTTCCTCCCTATCTCTAAAAAAATGTTTTCAATGGTGTTAAGTTGATAAAATTAAGAATAAAAAAGTATTACACTATGTAAAGTATCAAGTTGGCTTTTACCCCATTTACAAATGTTCGAAATTCTCCTCACCAATATTCTATTCTCGCACTACAAGATAATGCTTCTCCTCCTCTCTTGAGATTCAGAACAACCGTGCTTTTACCTTTACTTATTTTAGTCACCACTCTCACTAAAACCAATTACAGAAACGCCTCAACAGACTGTGGCACAAGTTACAAAGGTTTCCTTACATTTTAATAATACTCTTCCACTCCAATATTGGACAACATTAAACAGGTACTTTGTTAGGCACATGTTTTCTTGGATAGTTATGTATTTTGGTGTAAACATGGTTGAGTGTCCATTCACTTTCCCTCCCAGAATACAGTTGAAACATGACTTGGGGGTGTGTGGGTTGGATAAAACTGGATTGGGATGGGAGGAAAAGATGTATTTACTGCTCCTTAGGGTAAGGGTTTAGTTTCACACTTGTCCGCTGATATTCTATGCCGATTATCAATGTCTACCAAACTGTCCTTTCCTGGGGTTTTAGTAACAGTCTTCATTCCTTCAGATGTGATGTTAAGCGACTTTCATTATGCAGATGCTGGGTATCTCTCCACCCTTCCTCCTTACCCTTCCGTTCCCAACCTTATACCTTTCCTCCCAGTCTGAAGCACCTACTGGTGCAGATACAGACTTGAAAACACCAATGCAGGATTAGATTTGTGCAGTCAGTGGTATGAATGAAACAAAACTGCAGTTTTGGCATTCCTCTTCAAGCGGCACTCCTCCATGGCCAGCAACCATGGTTGCTGGCCATGGAGGAGTGGCCGCTTATGGAAAATAGAGTTGTCATTCATCTGCCTAGCAGGGGGAGACTGCTGATAAGGCTCTCGTAATCACTACACATTCATTAGAACATGCAGTTTTAAGAATAGAAGAGAATAATTCTTCAAGCATATTCCAAAACATGTTTGCGAAATAAATATTCATGACTAGCTTTTCAAAAGTACAATTTAGTTTTGGTCTGATTAAAATCATGTTAGGTCACTTTGGATTGTAGTTTATTCTCAATTGTTTGGTCCATACTCACTCAGTGATTCAACCTGAAGGTTGGTTTTGATAGGTGAGGATAGATCTCACCCCGAACTAAGCCACAGGCGAGTGAATTTCACATATTCAGGTAGGGGAGCCAGTTCCTTTCCCTGGGCCACCTCGAACTCAGAGGATTTTCGGTTGGGGGTGTCCAAAGGCTTCACCAGGATTTGAACCTGGGACCCTTCGATCAGTAGCTCAGCGCTCTACCCACTAGGCCACCAAGCTTCATACAGCTGCCCAAAAAGAATAAATTCGACGGACTTTTAGGATGAAGTCACTTTGGTGGTCTTCTTCTATTAAATGCTTGGCAAACTGGGAACTTTCATTACCATACGTTAAACAGCACTGATGTTCATTTACCTGGGTACGGATAGCACGTCCTGTTTGCCCAACATATACGGCTTTACAGTTGGTATCTTTGCAACTAAGTAGGTATACACCACTTTTATCAAGCACATCATATTTATGTCTAGAATTAGAATAGTAAGTTACTCAAGCAGTTAGGGTTGTAAAATGAAACCTTAAATTTGTCTCTGTAGGTATATAATTGGCTAATTGATATGACAATTTGCCAATAAACGGAATTTTGCACCATCTTTTAAATTTTGCACCATCTTTTAACAATTTCTTGCTGAGGTATGGATAAACTGATAATTTAGGCACGGAGCTAATTTCGATTGTTGTCGCTGTGAACATTTTTCAATTATCTTGCTGTTATAACCATTAGTCTCTGCAATAAGTTTGATCTGATTTAATTCTCTGTTGAAGTTATTGTTAGACATAAGGATTGATATTGCTCTGAATACCATAGAATTAAAGGCTGACAATTTGTGTGAGTGATGATGGCAAGAATCATACGGAATTATAATATCTGAATAAGTTGATTTTCTAAAAATTGAGAAATCATGTACATCTCCTGTTATGTCAATAGTCAAGTCCAAAAAATTTATAACTTTGTCACCAACCTCTATTGTAAATTTAATGGATTTATGTAAACTATTTAAAAAACATGTAAAATGGTCAAGTTGTCGAAGACTTCCTGTCCACAGACATAAAACATCATCAACATAACGAAACCAATATAATACATAACTTAATAGAGGGTGATCAGAAGTAAAAAGATTAGTTTCCAAAGTACACATAAAAATATCTGATAAAAGTGATGAAAGCTGTGAACTCATAGATAGGCCATGGGTTTGTTTATAGATTGAATTGTTGAAAATAAAATAATGTTGTGAGACACATAAATGTAATAATAATTCTAACCTTGGAAAACCTTGAAATTTTTTTCGATTCCAAAAAATCTTGTGTGTGTGTGCTGAATGATATGCTCCCTTCCCAATCTCCTCTCCTAACCTTACCCGTCCCCCACTCCCGTAATACAATTCCTAACAATACTCGCTCAATTGCCCCCGCTTCCCTACTCTCACCTTTCACCAAGCATACACTTCCCGCACGTTGACTCCCTCCCTCTCCCCTGCCACCTTCCGCCCCCCCTCACCCAATTCTGTATATAAAGGGCTCGTGATGTACAATTGTCACCTTGATAATGACTGTAAGTTGAAACCTAGGTCGGTATTAACCCTTTTCGGTCCAATTTTTTGGTGGAATTCAAGTAGTAGCCGAAAGAAATACTATTTGAAAAGTAGGTGAAAAGGCTTCATAAGATACTAGAAGTTCACAAAAGTGATACAAGATAGCAGCACCTTACATAAAATGCGCATAATCACAGCGCCATCTGATGTCGAGCTCAACTCGACGTTGGATCTGCTGCTAGAGCTAGGCCTGTCGAGCCAGCCTCGATGTTGGACCGCAAAGGGTTAATAAAATCTGTGGAATTTTACAAAGTGAATTTACTTACATTACGAGAAAATTAGCATTACAGGTCGTGCAAGTGTGTGTAAAGACTGAAAATCAATGTAACAAATATGTGAAAAATACCTAATTGACAAAATGTCTTTCTTATTAACACTGTAGACTCGATTTTCATGCAGAATATGACTGGAAAGAAAAGTGTAATCGTTTTTTTTTAATAATTCCCCTGTGTAACTGTTTTTTGGAATATGATATTGCAAATTTTTCTCATTGTTTGTTGCCTTTCTAATTTCAGGTAACCAATTTGCTGGAAGATGATGTTGAAAAAGTATGAGAGGAGGAGAGAAATGCTATGATGTGAAATAAATGTGACATGTGGTTGTAGGTGTCATGAATAAGGTGTTTGTCATCGGCTCTGAAGGCGGAAGAGGGAAGCTTAAATGTTCTGGATGATGGAGCCATCTGAGATGAGATAAACGTAGTTCATGCTGATTCCGAAGGTGTAAGGGTAGAATCACTTGAGAAGAAAAATGTCAAATGGAATGTCTTTATGTGAACATTTGCCTGAGGTGTGTCAACTAGTGAGCCAGTGGATTTTTTATTTGCTGTATAAAAGTTTGTGTGTCAAGTCAGCGAAGACATATTTGAGGTTACCATTTATTATTCTCATCCAATAAAGGTGAAGTTGAAATGGCCGAGTTTTTGTTCTACGATTGTAGTTCGGCGATTGCTCTAATTGTAATGAAACTAATAGTTGAGCATCAGTGCTGTCAACATTGGATCCTAAAAAAATGACTAGAGAGCACAAAGTTTGCAGTATATCAAATGTGAACCCTATTTTATCATCTATATCTGGTTTGTCTGTTATATATGTGATATACAAGAGCACAGAGTTTACAGTATACCTTGTGTGAACCCAATTTTAACATCAAAATCTGGTGTATAACAGAGGCATTAAAATAGGGCTTACATTTGGTACACTGAATTTGTGGGTTGTCTGTATATTCTGAATTTTACAGAATGTAATTGGTTCTTTGTGAGTCATGACATAAACGAAATTGGTGAACTACCTGTGTGAAATCTTTGGTGTTGTGGTAGATTTGATCAAATAATTTAATAAATGTGACTGCAAAACATAAATTTATTTGTTGGATGTCATTTTTTTACCTGAAGAGGTTTTTTACCCCTTTACCCTAGAGATTAAAGCAAAATTGGCGCTACCTTGTTGCATAGCCAGTCCATTAGAGCCAATTAAAATGTCAAAAGTATTTGGTTAGTTCAAAGAATACGAAAAAGTATTGTTATAGTCATTCAAATTGTAAAAAAAATTAATTTTTATGGCCTTAATTAAGGCCAAGTCCATCAAGAAGCCAAAAAATACTAAGTAATAACTATTAGAAGTGAAATAAAAGTTAGATCCAAAAAGAAAAAGGACATCCTTTGGGAAATAATGCGAGTTCCAATCTGTAGGAGCCTAAAAATAACTAAGTCCAGAAAGGGAAAAGCAAAAAAAATGCAAGTATGGAAACCTTTAAGAGCCAAGAAAATACAAGTACAGATTCGTTCAGGAGCCGGAAAACTAAGTTCAGACTTATGAGCTGGAGGAAAATATTAAAATCATAGGAGCCTGTACGAACCGATCACTAAAGTCCGTTGCAAGCGAAGCACTCGAGTAGTGGCCGAAAAATTCTAAGTCCAGAGACCTCTGATATGAGAGAGATGCTAAGGCAGGTGCCTTGAAATCGCTGAGCCAGAGCCTTGACGCTCGGCCAAGGAAAATTTTCAGAAAAATCGACTAAGTCTCGACTTTTCTATATCAAAAAGGGATTTTGAACTAACTTTTAACAAGAACCGGCGTAGTCCGGTGGATAAGGGCACAGGACCTCGAAGAGTACGTAGCTGGTCTTGCTTCGATACTTTTTATCGGCATTTTTTTTTCGATTTGCAAAAAAAAATTTTGACCCCGCTTTCTCAGAAAATTATCAACACATATTTATGCAAAAGCTTCAGGGGGTCATAAAAGACCCAGTAAACAATAATTTGTTGAATGTTTTCCGAAGAACGAGCGCTGGCGGGCCAGCCCGGGCGCCCGGCCGGCGGGAAAAAAATTGACCACTCATGCAAAAAATGTTAATTAATTTAGCGTTCACCTAACATCTCGCGCCGTTCTGAAGCTACTGTATAAATCTCTGATGATAAATTATTAACTTTTTGCAAAAAAAAATTTTCGGGTAATTTAGTTCGATTAATGACCAATAGATGGCATGTGCCGACACTATTCGCCGAGCTCGCATGCTTCATGAGGTTATTTCTCACTAGATGGCGTTAACTCCTCGATACACCCCTAAGGTTCCCTTGCTCTCGCACCCACATCATAGTTATCATTTGTCATTCCAGGGGACTCTGGATTCACCGTGGCCACTTAACGCCTGTCATATGTTTTAAGAGTATATTTAGGATATTACTTTGTAGTCTTCTAGAGATTTACGGCTGCGTGCATTTGAATAATGACTGTCAAAACCCATTTCCATGTCTTTTGTTTTGAAGAATCTCTTGTTAGGTACCAAGAGAATTTCAATTTACTTCCCAATCCTTACAGTATCTAGGCATCTCTCTTAATCGCCTTTCGTTGAGATCAGGATGCTGCTGACACCAGATTTCTCACAGTCCGAAAGGCGGTGCGGACTGGAAAATACATGCGCTGTACCAAATTCCCATTCTAGGGCCATGTGTAATTTCAGAGCACAAATCCCGGAACAGCTACAGTTACTCGCTATATCCATAGGTTCTTCAAAGTAGAAGTTCACCATTGCCTAGTGGTTCTTTTAATGGCCAGTGACACTTTTATGTCAAAGGCACCATCATGCCTTTACGATCGATTTCTCAATCCTGATGACAATTTTTGAAGGGACGATAGAAGGCAAATGATATACAGGAAGACCTATACGGGAGTATTAGATGCAAATAACATAGGGCATGGGATGTGGAAGTTTTTGGGATACTAAGAGGATGGATAGAGGTGGATTTATGTCGCTAAGCAATTCCAATGGATTGAGTGGATCAATTGGAGGACACTTCTGAAATTCGCCCAAAGATTGGGATGTTACTTTTATTTAATCATCACAGAAAGTACTGGTAACCCAGTTATTTGAAGCATCATAAATGTTTTGGTCCACTGAAAGCATCAACTCAAACTCTACAGTGCATCTACATTGTCAATTCCTAAAGTGAGAAAATAGCTGAGGCTTAACTACATTAACGGTGCACCCACATTCTCAATTCCTATGAACTAAGTTCCTTCCCACCCCTACCAACAATTCTGGCAAACAGACTACAGAGATTTAGATGCATTACAAGTTAGTCAGCCTAATAAATATATTTTGAAATGCAGACAACACATACCTTTCAGGACCATTTAGGGCTCGAATATTAATTCACCATTATAGATTTTCCAACATACATACCCCTCTATAAAACTACCCTAGCATAAACAATTAATCACTAAGTTTTGAACAATTGTAACTAATTAAAACCATCTGGTGAATAGCAAGCTGATTTTTGACGAGATTGGAAACCGATATTCCTTTGGAAAATAGATCAACTCAAACCTATTAACATAAACCATATGGCTCAACTCCAATGAAGCACTGCCAACACAGATACTACGCTGAAAGACAGCACAGGATATTCCAGGAGGGTGCAGAAAATAAGAAAAAATTCTTCCACTTAAAACTCAATCTCCTTTTTAATGCCCAGCAATAAGCCAATTCAGTGTTCCACAAACAAATGAAACCTTTTTATCTCTTAGCTGAAAACTGACATCGCATTTCTGTGGACCATTGAAAATTATAAGGTACAGAATACTCCATATTAATTGCAAAAAAATAAAATATGATATACTTAAGAAAATCTTTATTTCTTCACCAAATGATCACCTGGGGAGAGGGTTAAAAGATGGCCTAAAGATAGAAAATTATCACAGAAGCAAATAAAACAAAAAATATTAATTCTAGAGAACATTCATAAGAATATTTTAACATAAACAGACATGTAATTAATCCTAATAAAATATTTCAACTTGAAATAAAACAATATCAGTGGGATCCTTAAGTGGGCTAGAGAGACTGCAGGTGGAAACACAAGTACCTCACTGCTGGCTTCATACAGAGTACAGACCAGGGTTACAGATGACCCAGACATTTTAAATTAATTTCCGGAAACATTTACTACCCTAGTAAGATATGAGTTAATATTAAGTATAATAATCTATTCAGAAAATAATGTGAACGTTTTATGACGCAGAAATAAAATGCTTAATTTTACATATAAATAAACTTTTCAAGGAAAATTTTCATTTTTCTTGTGTTTCCAGAGACCCATGATCATCACTTCATGTTAAATCAAATCAAATGCACACCACATAAATACCACAATAGAAGAGCTGACACTACGACATACCTATTAGATTTTTTATTGATCATAATTGTAATATTATGAAAACTATACAAATATGAATATAACATTGACTCAAAATTCTCATTACATTCCCCGTAGATGAAAGATCAAGATTTTGAAATTTGAGAAAAAACTACTGCAGAGGTACCAGACTCGTTTTAAGGGAAATATGTACACTCCCAAAAAAAAACATATGACCCCTACCAAGGGTGATGGTTCTAATTTAAATAAATCTTGCCAGTGACCACTTAGCATAGGGGTGATGGAACCCATGGTAGCATCTTATGAAAGGAGAGCAGGACAAGGTACTAAAAGAGGTCAAGAAAGAGGGCCCTGAAGGGTGAGCGAGTCTTGTGATTTGGGGAATCTTGAAAAGTGCAGTGGAACTGCAACATGATTAAAATAAAAACCAATGCACTTAGTATTTTTCCACTTAAATTTATTGGCCGCCACCAGTGTTAACGTTCACCAATGTTATTCTCAAGAGGTCTGGCAGTGACCAAGGGTATGGCAAGTCCTTAAATACAAGTGTTTTTGGGGTGTGGGAAGTGGGCTGGAGTTCTGGTGAGGTCATTGTGTAATTGGGGGGTCCTTTTGGAGGAACTTACAGACAGCAGAAAGAAAAAAGGATGCGGTCATGCAGGGTTACGGAGGGAGGAGGGGAGAGCAGAGTGGGGAAGGGTTCACAGGGACACTGTCATTTACCAAACTGGGGCCATATAATTTACAATAAGCTAAAATTTTGAAGGATTCCAGGAAATTTAATGCTGGGAGTTTTTTTCACATGTATGTAGGATTGTATTTGGAAGTGTGTGACATTTCACATTAATGTTCGGAAAAGAATAAATTGTTGTCACTGTCAGCAAAGGAGTTGGAGTGTTCTTTGCACCTCATACTTATTTTTCTCTCTTTTTTTAGGCATATCACAAGTTGAGTCATCCACTGACTCACACCGCTGGCTTGAACAGTTAGCCAATTTAGAACATTGTTGTGGTGGGGTGAGAGGGCAACTATTTGGAAGACCAAAAATGTAATGCTATGACATTTAGGAAAAGAAGTGTTACAGATGGCATGTAATTAAACATGCAAGGGTCATGTAAAGAAACTTGAGATATGACCTTAATTCCGTCTACCAACCTCAAGACCCAATGGGTTTTTAGTGGTGATCATAGAGCAAGACATTTTATTGCCATGGCAGAATGCAAAATGATGGCTCATACATAGGGACATCGAAAAATGGTAAATAAAAATCATCAAAAGCGGTGTTTAAAAATGACAAATACGGTAAATAAAATCGTATTAAAAAGTTGAAAGCTGTGTTTGATGTTGGGATAAAGGAGTCTTAAAGGAAGGGTTTTTTTTTAATATTATTAATAAACACTTCACACCAATGTGAACAAACAGTTAATAGTACATACATTTAAGATCCAATACAGAAGTTATGGCTACCCTACGCAACATAAAAAACACAGTAGGCAAAATTAAGTTAAAGTAAAATTAATGAGATAATGGTCATAACAATAACAGAGTGGAGTAGTGGACTGCAGGTAATGAAGTTCGATTCTTACGCTGTTTAAAATTTTTCTTTCAACCATTGAATAAAAAACTTTATCATCCTTAATTTCCAACCTTTTTTGTGTGGATACTGACTTTTTTGTACTTCTATCGCTTCAAGGCTGGTATTCTGAATCGGGGTCGCTATTATAAGGCCGCGCTATTCCACAGGTCATTATTCCCCGATCTGGTATTCTGAATCGAGGTGGGGAATAAATTGCCCAGTTCTGAGGTGGAATAATTGTACCCGCCCCTTCCGGTATGAGAACCGTAAAGATCAGAAAACAAAAATTCCGGCAGCCAATAGCAAGCGATGTTTACATTTTCTGGGACAGTTTGGGATAGATTTACGGCCAACTTTACGCCTCTCACAATGGCCAGCGAACAGCTGATATTAATGTATAAAATTATAAATGAATTATTTATTATCCTGCTTGGAAAATTCGCGTATTCATCCAGATCAATGTATCTTTCGAGCAAACATCATTAACTGAGGTAACTCTCCTGCTTACATTTGCATATGAAACAGCCAAACTCGTCGTAAAATTGTTTTCGCCTGTAGTTGATTAAAATCCTTAGCTATAAATACGAAATATGAACTTCTCCGTGGATTTTTTACGTTAAAAAGCATGCCAGAGAAAAGGGCCTTCGTTGAAAACGTACTCATTATCAATATTCATGTGGTGGTTATTAATGGTATATAAATACGAGTTTATTAATGATGAATTGGTACCTAATGCTCCGCTCTGGGGTAAGCAACCACATTCATTATATTCATCCGATTATCACAAATCTTAAGTGGTAGAACTTATATTAATTACTTTATCATCTTCATAAACAATGTTGATAAACATTAAATACGTTTTGCTACGGAGGCTAGGGTACTCGCACGAAAATCGTACTTATCATCATAAAAGATCAATAGTTTCATAATTATACAATTTGCAAATTAATAGAATGGAAATGATTGCGGTTTCTGTACCCTTCAGGATTATTAAGTGACACACAGCTGCTCACGTTCGGCAATTTCGTTTCTGTACCGGTATTTTCATGAAATCACTGTTGTTTGTTTACAATGCAAGCAAAATAAAAATCGTTTACACTCCAGGGTAACTAAAGTTATTAATATATTTACAATTAAGAACGACCCAATGGAGACGTTGTAAATACACAATGAGATGAAAAGGATTATTGTCGGTAGGAGTTTTATTGCTTTTCATCGGGCAGGTAAATAACTAATTAAAGGTTCTATAAACTGAAAATACGTTCACATTAATAAACTGCCTTTGCAATGAAGTATAATATGGCACATCACACTTTCCCCGTCTACTATTATGATCTATTAATGGGTGCTTTCCAATCATCGACGCAAGTCGACACAAGTCAACTTGTGTCGCGTGTAGTGCTTTCCAATCAGTGTGTGTCGCTGTTGTGTCAAACGCGAGTCGACACACGGTGACACACCGGTAATGGTGAGTTACTGAAAAAAGAAAGAAGGACGGCGCAAGCTCTAAATCGCAATACGTCTGCAAGAGGCATATTGAAAATAACCGATAAATCAGAACAAATGTTTAAGTTAAGTATTTTCTTAATTAATCATCCTACAACTCATTTTTTTGTTTATTGGTAACGATCTTGCTATAACAAGAAGGAAACATCTGTGGATTCAATTTCCTTCCCACAAAAACGCACCAATCACGAGTCCCCGTGAAAGTCCTTAGCGCATCAGCTTCTGCGCACTGAAACTTGCTTTCCATTCGCGAAGACACAAGTCGACTTGAGTTTCCGCGAGTTAACTCAAGACGACGCATGAGTCGCTTGAATGGAAAGCACCCAATGAGTATTTACACATCATCAAGCCATGGCTTGCAGGATTTCTCTCGCCGCAAGGTTTAATCAAATCAGTTTACTACAAACATAGTCACTTCACTCGACACCCGGAAATGGTTAATAAATCTGTCCTCCATCACTTCAAATGAATTTATACTATCATCCTGTTATTATTATAGTTTATAAATCGTGGTCGGTTTGCGAAGGTATTTGCGTGCAGTGGTCAGTTTACAGAGGGGCATGGGATGGAACCTCTGTGGTCCTCCGGTAAGTTTATAAATAACACTTTCTAGTAATTCTTAACAAGATTTAATTCTTACCAGATAAATGAACATGCTTGAAATTTTCCGATACAACAACCACAGAAACTAAAACAGGCACCACCAATGACTTCAAAGTAAATAGAAACACCACAGTTCACTGATTTCACAAAAAACAAACACATATGTATCACTTTCTCTAATCGTAGCCTACCCCGGGCTTCCACATATGCATTAACAATTGCCAAAACTTGAAATGCAGACGTCCAGTCCTTTCAGATAGTAAATAAACGTCGAATATATACCCGACACTACTCGAAGTAAACATCGTAAACATAACAAACATTTGAAAGTCATTCAGCGAGCTGATTTACGTCGCGCTATCCAGATTGCCCGGTCTTCAGAATCGGGGAATAATATTACGACCCGGCCGGTCGCTATCTGCCGTTCAGAATACCATATTTCGACCGCGCTATGGGATATCTGTAGAATAGCGACTTCCGGTGACTCTTCGGCATTCAGAATAGCAAATAACGACTGGGTCGTAATACTCTTGAAAATATCGACTTTTTCCGCTATTATGACTTATAAGGCCGGCCTTATCTCGTTCAGAATAGCAGCCCAACTAGATTTACAAATGCGTCACTCAAAAATACACTGTAAATTTAACGTAATGATTCCACGATTTAATTCTGTAATATAAATTTTTTCCAATCATTTCCTTTCGCCAAATTTAATTATTTTTTAAAATTATAATTTGGCATGAAATTTCTGATAATCTACTTTTTTTAACTGCCTACTAGCATTACCCTAAGAATACAGGACGGCTGTATTCTTAGGTAGTGTTTTGGATCGAACTCGCGACCTGCAGTACACTAGCCCTCATTTTTGACAACTATGCTCTCTTTGGTTCACGGGAATCTGCCGAATGTAGGCGACCCGCATGACATTCCGGTTAATTTTTTTCCGTGCCTATGGAGAAAAAGGTCAAGACGAGTATTTTTTATTTTGCTTTCCTCGTTTGTGGCACGGAAAAATCTTCTTCTCATTTCGTGACCCGAGTTACTTAACATCTCCTTGTTGGTATCTACCATACGTACATTCCATTCGCGGGGCGCATCGATCACGAGGCCGCGAGATGCTAAAATCTCCGATCCGGATCTGAATTTTTACTGTCCCTGGATATGATTTCAGCATCGAATGAAATGAAAGACGCGTGGAACTTTGGATCCGACCCGACCATCCTTAATTTATGAGTGGCACATTTGTAAATCTAATTTAAACAACAAATTATAATAAAGTGAGTATTCAGATGTAATGGTTTGAAATTGAATATGATAGCATTTTCGATGCAGTGACTGAAAGAAAAAATTAAACTGCGATTGGGATCGAACTTCGCGCAGTACACTAGCTCTCGTTGCACGCCTGATCCCGGCGAATGTAGACTACCCGCATGACCTCCTACGTATTTTTTTCCCTCGATACCGAGTTAATGGGGAAAAAAGTCATATTTCTTTATTTTGCATCTAGTTGCACGGGAACGTTTTCATCTAATTACGTGACCTAAGTTACACATCCTCTTCTTGTCAATATCTACCGCACCTACATTCCATTCACGGGGCACTTCGATCGCTAAGCCGCGAAAATTTAAAATCTACGATCCGGATCCGATTTTACTCTGTGTCTTTGGATCCGAATCCAGCACCGAGAAAAATGAAAGATCCGATCCGGCCATCACTAAGAAAATATTTTGTGCTACAAAAATTCGGCATTTGCAAAATATCTCAAATTTCGTTTAAAAAAATCGCGTTTCAAAGAAGACACGGTTAATTTCGTGATTAAACTCTTAAGTCGCTTATTTCGTGTATCCTGCCGCAAAAAACGTTTCGCGAAAATGTCATGTCCCTACTCATTCAGTATTGAGTTACCAGCTCATCAGAATCAATTCTGAAGACCTTCCTCTTTTCACTTCTCACCATCATTGCAAGTTTTCTATACCTGGGACTGAACAATGGGATAAAATACATTCACTTCCAAAATTACTGGAAATGGGTGAATGCAGGTACCTCATTTAACCCTTTGCCGGTCCAATTTAAATACCCCTACTCCCCACATGGACCCAATTCTTTTAAAGGTACACTGGCATCTGTGGTTCGAGCGGTTGAGCCCGAAGCATACATTTGGAGATGGGCGGTTTCGGGCACTTCAGCTGGGAAAGGTAATACTAAAGGAAATCAATGACAGAAACAGCTAAAGGCATCAAGGCATTACATATGAAGTGAACCTAAATGCAATTTACATAGAGAGGAAACTTTAAACTCCCAACTTTTTTGTAACAATTTCATTCGATACAAAGAAAGGTTTGCACTTTAGATGAAAAATTGCCTGCTGTTTGGGTAATAAGGTAAATTTTTCTCACTTCTTTAAGAAAACTGAGAACACCATTAGTGAATTCCAAGTAAAGTCCAGAAGATGATAGGTTAATTGGATCATGAAAAAGTGACTTTAATTGCTGGATGTTGTTATAGAGGTAGTCTTAAGAAATTTAATTCATGGTGCTTTAATACTGCAATTTTTCCTACAATCCCATGATTAATCATTAGAGAAATTATCCTACAGTGAGTAATAAAAAAAATGACGCACCTGAAATGGTCAACTTCAATTCCGAATAGATAGAATGAGCCAAAGAGAAGCAGTCTAGTCTCACCCATAGATACCACTAACATTACCTTGTAAAACCCATAACTAATACCATCACAGCAGTAGAGCACATGTAAAATTAAATAAATAATGACAAAACTAATTATTGTTAATAAGACCTCTGATTTCCCTTTGATCACCAAATCAAAATCAATGTTAATGTTTAAAGTCAACTAAAGCTAGCACGAATTCAGTGCACAACATTAGGCTACCTACACTCAGTGAATTTAAAATTCAACAAATGAGAAGACTAATACAGAGTCCTCGCTACAATATCACACCGTTAATTTCAACTAGCCCCTGACCCTTGATATCATGACACCATTCATGGAAACGCATAACAGATTCAACTGCCCAATACACCCAGTCACATACATACTTCATCAGGGAGAGATAGTGATCAATGAAGTATTAAAAGATAATGGGAAACTGAGTTATAAATGCAAATTATGATAATGGAGGGAAGAACATGACTAATTGGGGGCATCCATAAACTACATTATGCTAAAGGGAAGGTGGGGGGAGGTCAAGCTAATCATTCCTATGCTTTAACAGCATGGAGGGGTTCAGCCTTCCATTAGACTGGGAGAGAGAGACACTAAAAATTCATTCTTTCTTCAATAAATAATATTGATACACATGATATATTGTGAATAAATTATGAATTTCAGAAACATATACTAAGATATTAAAATCACACAAAATGGAGAGGGTTCATTGATAGCAATAGGTAATTTATGGGGTCTCAGTGATTGCTAAGAAGTGCTATGGGAGCACGTCAAAAAGGGGGCAAATCTGCATTACTAGATGGTTAGCTATTTCAAGTTTTCTGGAAAAGCTTCACCATCTGAACTCCACAGAAGCCTTTACTTCCAGAGCTTTGCCAATACGTTTCAGCAGGTAAAAACAATTGAGTTTGTGGCTTATATCTACATCCTGTATATTAAGCTCACTGAAATAATGGGGCTAGAATAAAAATTCTCAAAATATCAAGGTGCAAATTTACAATGGGGTCATTCACCATAATATTTTATTGCCAAATCTGATAGAATTTGTAAAATAAAATGACCCATTTTTTCCATATTTTGATCTATCAATTAGTTGTGGACTTAAGCAGCGAAATACATGTTTTTAACCCTTTCGGAAAAGCGAGCGTGAATGCGACTTAGTATATCATCCACTTCATCCAATCACAACTGAGCCTGTGAAGCTACTTTGCCTTATCACAATGGGGGACACACTGCCAATGGAAGCAGTTGCAACAGGATCTGTGCGAGCAGACCTTCCAAATCCCTCCCTACACTCCCTTCCGTTTCCCTACAAGCAGTCAAGGATGGGAGGTGGAAGACGTAGTAAGTCTCAAAGCAGGGGAAAAGGGAAAAAATCATACATCTTGGCCAGGATTTAAATCCGGATCCCCTAGTTTCTGAAATCTAGTAGGAGAAAGGATGGTTTGTTAGCCGAACTGGCTAAAGCAACTGGCCAAAAACCAGGCAATCCGAGTATGAATCCTGGTTAAGGTGGAGGTTTTCCATGAAAATCTTGGTACCCACACCAAAATTAGCTTAAAAGGGCAATAAATTCACACATAAAGAAGGAAGTGCTTGTTCTTTTCCCTAAGGCACCTGTGGTTCTCCAGGAATATCTTTTACCCAGAAAACCAAGCAGCTTGGCTTCAGCTACCCTTGTACCAGCATCCCATCCAGATTCAAGTCCACAAACTCATATCAGTGGCTGACAGTGGAATGCTCTCACCTCTGGGTTATACCACCACTGCCAACACATTTTATATAAAACTAATGAAGACAATTAATGATTCAAAACCTTGAAAGAATGGCCCTCCTCATTTATAACAATCTTCTGTTTAAATTTGCTTCTCCTCTCTTCAGCCTTAGGTGTCTATAAATCCAGATTCATCATGATTGTCATCCACCAAAAACAAAAAAATGATGATTATCATAGCTATATTGGTCCTCCAGGAATGGTCCTCAGCAACTGAGCCACCAACTAAGTCACTCCATAGTCCCATGCCCATGTCTGCAGCTCACCTTCACTCATTGCAAAGGACCTGAAAAAGGTGATAAGTACGGGGGGGCTGCACATAAGTGCATGACAGAACAGAAATAACTATAACTTCAGGGAAATGACTAAATATTTACATTATTTATACATAGGTCAAGTAGAGAAATTGAAGGAGACATCACCAGGCCTGTCAAAAAGCAGTGTAAAATAAGATAGGAGAGGACTTTACCATGAAATCAGTGGGAGAGAGATAGGAAAACATTGAAAGAGACTTCAAGAAGCAAAAGAAATTCTGGAGAGAAGAAAAGTTGTCAAGGCCTAGCCAAGGATCTCAGAGGAAGTGCTGGACCTGATTGAAGAGAGAATAAAATACAATACATAATAAAAAAAACTAAAAAAGGGCAACTGTGCCACAAATTAATGAGAAATAAAATGTAATAAAGCCAGAAAAATGCAGGTGAAGAGTCTATGCAAGTGATAAAATGAAAAGATGGAAGGATAATTTGTATCAATTATGCAAATCAGCAATTTTAGTGCAAAAGTAATTGAAGAGGAAAATTGTGTCAAAAAGGATGATGTGGGAGACTCATTCTTGTGATAGGACATTGACACAGCAGTAAAGCACCTATAGATACATAAGGTATCTGGAATTAATAAGGTTTCTGCCAAGCTAATTGAAATGCAGGAGAGAAGGCCCATCTATACAATACCATCAGAGATAAACTCAACAGGAGAGAAGAACTTCACGGACAATATCATACCTATTCCAAAAAGAAGAGGGCTGAAAACTGTGACCATTTTACGACCATAAGCTACACAACACAGACCTTGAAGACATGGGCATGTAGGTATCATCTACAGAAGAGTAAAACAAAATACACAGATCCTGCATGAGGATCAATTTGGATCAAGAAAAAGTAAGGATACAATGGAAGGGACATTAGTTCTGGCTTTCAGAGAAGGGAATTCAGAACTAACTGACATTCATCGCATTTGTGGATTTAAAAAAGCTTTCAACATTGCGGATTGGAATGTTTGCTCAAGATTCTAAACGAAACTATAGTGACCCACAGTGACTGAAAAATTATCCGCAGTTTGATTAAAAACAAAGTGTCAGTTATCAACTAAGGATCCAGCAGTAGATAAGAAAGAATAAAGAGTGAGACAAGCTTGTGCACTATCTCCCATATTTCTCAATGTCCACATGAAGAGATCCATTTAGGAAATTAAATAACAGGGTTCAGGAATTCACGGGGCAAAAATCAGCATGCTTCAATTACTGTTGACATATCAGACAAAAAGAGACATAAAAAAGACCAACAGGGAAAAAGCATAGGGCAGATTTTACCTGAAGATAAATAAAAAACAACAAAGGTTAAGGTATGCAGTAGAAGAGAGGAGGTCAAGAGCAATGTGAAACTCAGAACTCAAACGCTAGAATAGGTATGCAAGTATAGCTACTTGGGAAATTAACTATTGGTATACGAATAGAGTTGAAAATAGTAAATAGGATAGCCTATCCAAAAAAAAACGCATTCTATCAACAGAAGAAATTAACCACAGTAGGAAATACAAGTTTGGAGTTAGGAAAACACTCATTAAAACTTACATTTTGAGCATGCTTCTTTATGGCAGTGAAGCGTGGATATTAGAGCAGTAGAAAACTCAAGGCTCGAAGCATTAGAAACATGCAGCCACAGAAGAATGATGAACATGATGAAATGGATGGCCCAAGTGACAAACGAAGAAGACTTGAGAAGAGCAGGAGAAAAGAGAAGTCTACTGAATATTTTTTAAGAGATGACAAGACAACATAATTGACCATATCATGAAACATGCCCAAGACAATCGTTGAGGGAAAAGTGAACGTGAAGAATGGTAATGGAAGGTCTCGTATGAAATATATGGAGAAAGGAGTGAAAGATCTGAAAGAGAAGTATTGAATAAATACGAACACTAGCTGATGGGAGAATGGAGTGGAGAGCGAATATTAAGCCACTCTTATAATTGTTAATGCATGTCAATGATGATCATGTCTGCCTTAATGCCACAAGTACTTAACAACAGAAAAAAATAATGGTAAAATTGTAAATATTTCCTTTTAAGTACTATTGATTTGAATCAAAATGATATAACCCTTTTTTTCTAATTTCAATACATACATGAGTCATGAAGATTATAGAACAATTAGAGGGACAATCCGGCTTGAAACATTGTGCAAACCCAATCTTAACTTTGTACAGTTTTCATTAACAGGAGATATGGAGTGAAGTAGCATGGTTTAAGGGGCCTTTTCGACAAAAGATTTGAGAACATGGTTGAAGTAGGGATATGGAGGGCATGTCGTTGATGAGGAAATGTGAGATGAGATTAGGGTTGCCACCTGTCCCGTATTATACGGGACATCCCATATTTCAGGTAAAAATTACGCATCCCGTATTATGATTCCGTGTCCTGTAAAATACCACTAATATCTTGCTTGTTTCCAAATATTCAAAATTCGAATTCGAGATATATATCGATCATTATATTCTAATCGATACAAACTCATCGATTATCGAAGTTTCAGCAGGAAGTGAGTTTGACGCTAGCGCTCTCAGTGTGAGGAAAGAGAATCTCAGCCAGATGTTGTAAGTGCAACTTTAAAAGAAAGGAACAGGAAGTCGGAAGCGTGAAAGTGTCTTCACTCTTCTTCGAATAGTACTGTAGTCAGGTGTTGTGAACTTGTGATTGTGAAGACGAAGTTATCTGAATTAATCGAAGAACTCAGTTGTTAAAATGTCGGATTCTGATGAAAGTTCTGCTAACAAGACTCCAAAAAAGAAAGTGAAACTTGTAACATCATATTAATCTGGTTGGGAATCTTCATACACGTGGATTAAACCCGTTAGAGGAGACCGCTGTAAAGCTAAATGCATTGTTTGTTCATGTGAATTTTCTGTATCTCATGAAGGTGAGTCAGACCTAAAGCAGCATGCCAGAACTGAAGGTCACAAAACAAATATAACATCGCAATCTAAAACAATAACTTTAACTTCATATTTTTCTAACAAAATAAACCCACAAATTCAACAGGACAAAATTATTGCAGAAGAATTAGCTCTTGTATTCCACACAGTGAAACATAACCTCAGTTACGCGATATATGGATTGCTCTAATAAACTAAACTCTGATATTTTTGGAGATTCCAGTATCACTAAAGGCGTTTCATGTGGGAGAACAAAGGGGGAATGTTTAGTGAGAGACATGTTGGGACCAAAATTTGTTAAAGATGTGGTTTCAGAACTCATTTCTAAAGGATGCTTTTTTATGTTGCGACTGATGCCAGCAATAAAGGAAACCGGAAAATGTTTCCCTTATGTGTGAGATATTTTACACCAATAGGTGTTCAAAACAAACTGTTGGACTTTTATGAAACTGATGAAACGGCAAGTTTCATACATGAAAACATCATGAAAAGAGTTGAAGTAAATGACCTAACCTTGGATAAAATATCAGCATACACTGCAGACAACACCAACGTGAATCACGGGAAACACAACTCTGTTTTCAAGCATCTTCAGGATTCAAACAGAAGGATAATTAAGTCCAATTGTTCTGCTCACATTCTTCACAATACCATGAACGTGCAAATGACAACCTTGACATAGATGTTTAAACTGTAGTAATGAAGGTGTATGGACATTTTTCACTGTCTGCTAAGTGCAAAGAAGAATTGAAAGAATATTTTGAATTTGTAGACATAGAATGGAAAGAAATATTGCACCACGTGACAACTCATTGGCTTTCTTTGGCACCTGCTGTAGAAAGACTGATCCACAGTTGGCCTGCCATTAAAAGTTACTTCAAATCACTTCAAGACTGTCCTAAATTTTTGCTTAAATATTTTGATGCAGAGGATGAAATGAAAGATGTCATGCTTGAGATCCATCTCTTGTTCTTCATCAATATAGCAAACGTTTTTGTAGATTGTATCAAAGATTTAGAAAGATACTCCATTTCTCGAATTGAAGCATATGATGCTATGTCCTTGCTAAAGAAGAAGATAGAGCAAAGAAAATAGGACCATTTCTTTGGAATTGCTGTGAAAAACGCTATGAAAACTATGCCTCCATCAGAAGAATTGAAGTTGGAAAGAAGTTTCTTGCGGTTCTATGATGAAGCCCTCAGATATCTTCAGAAGTCCTATGATTTCTCAGAGGACAACGTTGCAGCAAAACTACAGATGTTTAACTTGAAGAAGAAAATTAACTTTTCATCTCTTGAAGATGCAGTTGAATGGCTGCAGCTAACTGAAGACATTGATATGGAGCAGCTCTATGAAGAGTTCTGTGTGGTTGCTACCATTTCTTCGGGCATCCTGGAGAGTAAAGAAGATGCATCACGAAAGTGGGTGGCAGTGTTTGATGAACATAAAGAAGCTGAACTAGCAGAATTAAAAAAAACTGTGTCGTTTGTTCTTAGTGTTCCTGGTTCAGATGCGTTCGTTGAGCGCATATTCACACTAATGTCTAATAAATGGACTGATACGAGGAACAGGTGTTCAGTATCTCTGATTGTGAACTCTTGATTTCAACAAACATATGAATATGTCTTATAAAGAATTTCATTCCATGATCAAGTCAGATGCAGAAGTTTTGAAGGCAGCAAAATCAAATTCCAAGTACTTATACATGGAAAAAATGAGTTTACCCTGTTCTGTGACAAAATATCGAGAAAAGGATTAAAATTATACACAGGTACATATGGAATGTAAAAATCCTCTTATATTATTAATTTTGAGTAATTTTTTTGTGTCCCTTACTTTTGTGAAATGTCCCTTAATTTTAAGAGCATGTCCCTTACTTCACTTATCAAAAGGTGGCAACCCTAGATGAGATAGAACAAATACACATTTCAAAGACATTCACGGTTCTAATAATCGTGGAAAACGAAAATATCAAGGCAAAACAAAACCTTAATCATTGCACGGACGAATGAGAATATTGAAAAAAATATCTTTTATATTACACATGCACACATTTAAGCCACTTCTATTAGCCAACATTGCTGAAGAGAAATTATTTTCACTCAGCCAGCTTATAAGTATCATTCCAATGCTAACTAATACAGTTAATTAACAATTAGAAGTTTACTGGATTCAACATCGTCGGAGACAATAAATTGAATTCGCCTAAATGGCTCGCTGTTTAGCCTCTACTTAAATCAACAGTCGGAGAATTTCTCATACCATTCCTAGTAATAGGCTTTTTATAACTGACACGATCATCATATCGTCGACTTCGTTACAGCAGTAATCTTGACTGTCCATGTCACAGAGCTATCTTTCAGTTCAGGTGGAACCTAAACGAAAGGCAATAATCATGAATTCCACGAAAATGACTGCACTGATTCGAACGAATAACTATGGAAAATAATAATTAAGTTAAAGAAGTATATTAAATGAAATCATATCTTCATAAGCACTAAATGTGAATCCAACGCGTATCTAAACCAATCAGACAGATCCAAAAGAAACCTTCGACTTTTAAGTGATGCCATTTCTGGGGTCAAAGTCGGCATAAAATAAAATTTTCAATATGATGTTACCATTTCTTTCAAACGAACGCCTTCGAAGCCTCTTCTCCGTCACCAAAGGTACAAAACCTCAACGACAGCCACATGAACATGCACGTCCACGAACAGCCCCTTCATCATCTTCATTCTTCATCATCTCTGAGGGAACGAACGGAACGAACCAACGGAACGGGACAATGGGAACGACGGGACCGAAAAAATTGCACGAGAACAAATGAATACAGCCAAGCAAACGGAAGCAAGCCAAAAATTTCAAGGCCGCCTCGAGAGAAACCAGTGAAAGTGAACGAGAATATCTTACGAGACTCGGGGTAGCCAGAAATGGAAGGGAACGAGAGTTGAATGGGCATAGAATTCATTTAACTACTCTGAGCTCATGGATATCGCTTGCCGAATTCTGCATTGAGGAAAGAAAAATACATTCGGCGAGTTACGTCGAAAGGTTTTTGCACAGGTGTGAATTTATTGCGTCACACATAAATATCAAATGCAGCGAACAGTCAGTTTTATATGCCTCCAAAATTTTCCCAATAAAACCACTCCCGGTGTATGCCTATTCAAGTATGCAAGTATGCAAAGTCATCTATGAATTATAACGCTGATTTTCCATATTCCAAGTCCCCTTCCCTCCCCCTCTAATAGCGCTCGGCAGCATTCTCTAGAACCCCTGTAAATTACTTAAAACTGTCAATCAACTCTCTCTTTTTGTGAGTTATGGATCTGAAATTCGTTAAAATGCCTTACTCATTTCTCTATGCTATTATGTGTTCAATAATTACTAGGCATATGTAACATCAAGAAGTTTATTTTTTCTCCCCCTCTCTTTTGACTGTGCATTGTAACATTTGGCCAGACCCCTCATCTCCTTGAAGTTTACGTACGATAGCCCCTATGGATGAAGAGCCTACGCAAAGAGAAAACACAATAGTGTGTGGTGGGCTTAGGAGGCACGTACGTTCAATCGCGTATCTTCATAAGATGCTCTCTCGCTTAGTGTTTATATTTTTTAATTCCCCTAGGCAGGGGCGTCGGAACAATTTTCGCTGGGAGGGGCCACCCACGGCTCTTAAGAAAAGGGTCCGGCTCCTATAAAAAGGGCCCGCATTTTTTTGCGGATAAAAAGGAGTAGAGACCAGAATTCCGCTAAAAGAGTAGGTGTATGAAGGTGTTAGAATGTTTGTCAGAAGGGAAAAAGCAAGCTGGAAACAAGTGAAATTTACTTTTTATTAATGAAGACTACTCGTTCCTCACGGGCCCGGGGTAGAATCTGGGGGGAGGGGGGGGGCCTTCGGCCCTCTCTGCCCCCCACTTCCGACGCCACTGCCCCTAGGATAGCGAAAATGTGATCGCCCTTCCTAATATTTTGTCAGATGCTTCAAGTAAATGGCTGGCTTGATCATGTGACTTTCCATGCCGTGTGGCATTCAGAGGGTTTTCAGAAGAGTGATCTCGCTTCCTTCTTATACGTTGTTAATATCGTTATCAAGTGCGCAAACTCTTGACGAGCACTGGTAATTGGTCTCTGGTCACTAGGCAATAATATTTCCCAGGTGAAATCAGAGAAATAACAATGGTATACGCATAGGTACACTCAAGTTATGCAGATTCCTGTTAGGTCTCGAGTCTCCCTACGTTTTGAGTCTCGTGAAACTAATCTCAAGAATGCAAGCATAAGTCGCAATTTTAAAGCACACAACCGTCTATCAAGAGTTTTGGTATCGAGATTTACATCATTTACCTCTTTTATGAATGAGGAGAAGGAATTTCTCTCCATCCTCACTCTTCCACTTCCACAATGTATGTACCTTTCCTCCCGTTCTGAAGCGCCTTTAGGTGCTTAGACAGACTTTTATTGTAAACCATATATGATGACTCGGATGACTCGCACCTTTTCATTTGCGGTTTTCAAGATTGAACCCGTACTTTAATGTTCTTCAGACCGAGAGGAAAGGTACATACATACGAGGATGGAAATCGAAGAGTTGAGAGAAATCCGGTGTCAGCATCAGCTTGCTCTTGACGAAAAGTGCCAAGAGAACCACAGGTTAACGTCCCATCCGACGGATAGAGTACTGAACTCGGATGCCCTCCACAAAGCACTCGAGGCCAGCTTACCAATGAAAAATATCTTCAACTGTCGGGATTCCGAAGGTCGCTGGCGACGATCAAGGACGGCGCAGTCGTTGGCACTTAAAGTTGTGAGCCGGCTTCGTTGCACGGGATCCAGGACACAGTAGTGAGGAACACGCTCTACATCGCCCTCTAGTGAGGTTTCAAGAAAACCATACTGCAGAAGAACGCTCAAATTGAGAACCCTGGGACGCTAAATGTCATATCTTATCAAATTAATGAAAAACGTCGGGCGTGAGAATGCGAACGAGAAAACTTGACAGAATCTTTAGTGAGCACCGAGGATTTATGCCGGGAATACATCCGATGGCCCGAGATAAACCAATAGGCGGCTTGCTCTTCAAAAATACTCTTAAGCACATGCTATACGAGAAGGAAAGCATATTGCACCTCGATAGCAATGTATAAAAGGGAACATATCCCACTATTCCCACGTGAATTAAAACACTCGTGTGGTGGGATAGCTTGCGCATTCCTATGACCCATTAAGGTAATTAAAAAACCGGAAATATTTGAAATGTTCACAGGCTTCATCGGTTCTTGGTTCCAACCCGGTAAATAATAAAGAGCTTAAGAAGAAGGAGAAAAAAATGGACTCATTCGTACAACGTTTATAGGTCGCGCAGCAGCTTCAAATTTTGACACAGACCAAATGTCACTTGGAACTCTCTACAGAATTCTCTATGTACATATTTCCATGTTCTGAAGCAAGAGCTATTAAATATTGCCTTCTTTATCATCATTATTTTTACCCATGAATCTGGATCCTGCACTAAACATGATTTGTTGATCTAAAGGGAATCGCAAATTTTTTTCCAAAGAAGCCACTTTGGAACTAGAAAAAGAATATACCTTTGCCTGGGGACTCTCCTTCCCTTCCTTCTCATTCATATTTTTCACTATTTCAATGGTGAACTCCACCAATGAAAATGCTGTAGAGAAGTCCAAGTGATATTTGGCCTGTGATGTCATCATTAAAGAAAATAACAATCATCTATAATTCCATATGAGGACTTTCATTGTAACTTCCCAGCTCGCAATCCACAGCGTGCCTACTTGCAGCAAAAAAGGACCCCTCCCCTATGGTGGCCCAAATTTTTTTTCAAAGTTGAAAGTGCGGATGCATTTTCGGGTACAATTTTATGAAAAAAACCTCACAAAAAATTCAGTTCCATCGCACAATATTTGACCCTGCCGAATCGCATTTAAAAATTTCATGCTCGTATGTAGACACATTTGTCTACCTTACAGGGGCGCGTCTACTTTTTTTTCGAGATTCTACGGCAGAAAAAGAGGTTAAACAAAAGAAAAACAATAGACAAGTACCTAATAAATCCTATAATTAAAATTCAACTTACTTGTACTATTTACTTAGAAAATAGGTTAGTGTGAATCGACGACGTTGCGATGTCACACACCTTTTAGATGGCTTGCGGACTATTATCTCCATTTTGATGTAGGTAATTTTTAGCAGAAATCCTTGCGAACTATGTGGACTGTGTAAATTTCATGACCAAGAGTTGGAAGGAAACCATCTCTAGACTTTGAAGACTAGCCAAGCTATTTCACCCAGCTCTGATATTAGTTTGAATTTAATTCACTGAATTGAAAGAGAATAATTCATATTCAGGTATCATAAATAGGGGGAATAATAGATAATTTTTATTGGTATTCTGTATTAATATAACTGAAACTTTCCTCTTAAAGGTCTGTGAAGATCATTTTGACCCGCATGATATCTTGCGAGTTGTGGAGGAATACGACGAGAAGACAAGAAAAATACTGTGTTCTCCACTGAAATGGCCAAGGCTGAGACAAGGAACTGTCCCCATCCCCGAACTGCCCAAAGTATGCCATAGGTGTGTCCTACGTTATCCCTGGAAAATACTAGACGGACAACTTGGCTCAATAGATATAGCTAAAATGCTGTTATGGGCATCTACTAATATTTTTTAAATAATAATTGCAAAAAAGAATGATTTGGTGGCTGAGGAAAAGACAATGACGGCAAGATGTTTGAATATTTTTAAAAAATGTTTTGTATATTCTTGTCACATATTTGTTGTAATAAAATTATTTGCATTAAAATGTTTCGAGTATCTCTTTTCTATCAACCTAGACCTTAAATAGCTTAAGTAGGCACATGATATCTGCTGGCTGATGGCTGAGATGTGCTTAAAACAGAATAGGTGAGTGTGAAATTGAATATTTTGTTCCTCTTTACTAAAAGTATTTATGCTTTGGATTATGTAAGATGCGTTTGTTAACTAAACTCAGCTAAGCATTGTGTAGATCAATTTTTTTATCATGCCGTGAATATTTTGGGATCTATCTGCTTAACTCAAAGTTTTGGATTTCATGTCTTTTTAGCTCTTTGTGAACTCTTTAAAATACTATCTTCAAAAGCCTTCAATTGCTGATTTTATTGTGAAGCCTAATTATTCCAAGTCATTAGCTCGAACAGCAAGTAGCGATTGATTTTCACATTTCCCATAACTTCCGTGGTATAACGTTGGTAGTTTCGTTTATCCTAGAATCGATTCTCCGTTGACTTTAATTTTAAGAGGCAATAGGCTTACGAATTTCCAAGATAAACCTTTATCAATACCAGTACTAATGGCTCAAAGTTAACGATCGGTCAAACGTACGGCTGTGTATAAGTAAAGTATACGTGCTGACAGAGCCGGGTGGAATTTTCCTTCGGTGGTTACGACTGAACGTACAACCATAGCACCACTCAGGATGACGTCACGACTCATCGCGTCGGCCTTTACCTCTCGGTGGTTACGGATATATCCACTATTTGTCTTGGTTTTCTCATACAATCTTCGAACGACGCAAAAGGAATCCCCTCAGGGGTAGGAAATCTGACCTACATCAAAGCTGGACATTTTTAAACGCGATTCGGCAGGGTCAAATATTGTGCGATGAAACTGATTTTTTGTGAGGTGTTTTGTTTCATAAAATTGCACCCGAAAATGCATCCGCACTTCAGACTTTGAAAAAAAATTTTTTTTGGGCCACACCACCCCTCCCCTTGCTGAAACCACCATCGGGCGAAGACGTTATTGGTTCCTACCACTTACTGAACCCTGTGGACTCACCTCCCGTGTGAAACACACGACCGACAGAACCCTTGAAGTTAAATAAACATATATTTTTTGACGAAAGTCATTATTTTTCATGATTTTAAGTTCCTGCGCGCTCTATAAACGTTGTCCGATCAAGTTCAATATTTTTCTTATTTGTTATTTACCGGGTTGGAACCAAGAAATGATAAAGCTGGTGAACATTTTGAAAAGTCCCGATTTTGTAATCACCCTAATAGTACGGTGCTGAGGTTACTTACTTTTCTACGTACGTTGAGGAGGAAGGTGGGTAACGGAGCTAATACAGGTCGACTAACACCCCGTCAACAGGGTCGAAGTCCGCCATCCTGAAACCAAATGGTTTGTTTCTCAATGGTTTTCTCTTGTTTGTATACTCAATCCGTAAGTAAGCGAATGCCCTGAAGCACCGGAGTCTTAATTCAGAAAGGCTACGAAATTCTCGACCTTGAAAATGCCAAGGATGTGACGTCGGAGCCTCAAAAAATCAATTTCATTGCCGTGCTGAAACCGAGACATGTTGAGAAAATGACGCAAATGCCGTCACTTTCGACGATCGACGGTGTCGAGCCATTCATGAATACGCTCCTTGCTGCGAAAATCTTGCGAATGCTTTTACTTGCACGGTTCGTGGCGCGGGTATAGAAATAAATGTGAAGGGCGATGCTAAGGAGGAAGAATAAGGAAATGAGGATGGTGGGGTAAAAGAGAGAGTGAGTTGAATGGGGTTGTTTATCACATTTTCTTACTGTCAAATCTGAAGAGTGCGTAAAATGAAAAGACCAGTATTTTACGTTCTTCAATCCGTTCTCGAGATTCAAGCGGCGAAAACTGATGTTTCCTTTCGGTTGAGTGGGTACGCGAAAGTCTCGTATGTCATTCCTTCGTCCATTCACAACAGAGACTACGTAGCTTATTCACCCAATCACAATGGGGGACACACAGCTGATTCTGCCAATGGAAGTGGCAGTAAGACTCCAAGCAGGGTATTTCCAAAGACATTACATAATATGTAATACATCGTAATTTGTGAATAAATTTATACACCTTAGTACACTTTTATTCACGCCAAGATGTGTACAAGTACCTAGTGAATTTCGTTGCTCAGTTAATTTGGGCTATTTACAGGATGTACCAGGAGCTGTAGAGGCAGACCACCTCTCCGCAATTTCCCTCCAGTTTTCCCACCAAAAGTCAAGGTGGATGACATCTTAATTGCAGCTCGTTCCGTGGGCGTCACCTTTTGCGTACCAATTTTCATTTATGAATGAACGGCTATGGCTACAAGATTAATATTTTCACAAAATTTCATTTATCGTTTCTTCTAAAAAATTTGTGAATAAAATAGCGGTTAGCAATGGCAATAGCAAATAAATTAGCGAATAGCAATTGTTCCGAGTAAACGACTCAACTAGTGGCAGAGGTGAGTCGCTTTTTTATAAAAACTATTTTCAGAATTTTGTCAATGAAGGAGTTAGTTGCAAGGGTATACATAGAACTATCAAAACTTTTACAAAATGCTATAGATAATTATAAACCCTCAAAACCCAGATTTAAATGAATGATAGTGCTTAGGAAAGTGAAGCAACTGTATTCTAGGTGGGGAGAAGTTTGTAAATAAATACCCATTTACAATTTGACTCCAGGGTCATGCATGGTATTAAAAAATGTCCAGAAATTTCAGCCAACACATATGTGGTAACTGAGATTCTACTCTCCTTTTCACCTTTTGCGTTGTTTTAATTTATTAGTGGATGGCTCTGGTTAGAAGATTATTATTTTAACTGAAGTTCATTTCACATTTCCATTCAGGGATTTTGTGAATCTGTTTGTATTTGGATCGTTAAAATGAAACGCTTTTATAGTTAAGATGAGAAAGTGAGAAGAGAATTTTTCACTCGGTATACGTGACCTAATAAGTAAAACCTAAGTGACATAGAAATGAAAAGTAGTTAGCATTTAAATATCATTAAGTATTAAAAATAAAAACAACTGCTGTTCAGAGTAAGAATAAAATAAAGCCATCAAAATCCTATAGGTATAATATGTAATCCAAGTAATGAAACAGAAAAAAAGTTTAGATAAAATTTAAGACCAGATAGAGCAGCCTGCCCCAGGCAGACCTCAAGCTGCCATCGCTAAAAGTTAAATATTCACCTTAAAAATAATGTAGTTCGCCCAAGCGACGTTTCACAGGAGTACCAATACATGTGCGAAATGTAATGCTAATTGGTTTATCATCACATATACCCGTCCGTCTCCCAATCTTAGAAACGGCTTGGTCGAGAGATCAAATTGCATTGGGAATCTCGTATCCAGAAGCTCCAGGTGAATTTCCCGCTATAAAACTTGTTCGATTCCATGTAACAATTTTGTTTCCATTTGTATAAATACGATTGTCATTCCTTGTTATGGCAAGAATGTCTACTGCTCTTTAGCAAAAACGTAATTGTAACTCAATTTTTCATAAATGATAAATGATCATCTTCTCTTCAAGAGGTTGGTAAATATGATATTTTTATTTTACTGATTTTTCAACCCTTTGCGTCCCATATTAGAAGAAAATTTATTGCGTCTAGTTCCGACTGCCTTAATCGCAACAATCATGAATCGCACACAGATACTTCCCCTACCCTCATAGCAGTGGGTGCAATAAAATGAGACACCAGTGCCAATCTGATAAATATGAATTTATTTTGAATGTGAGAAAAATGAAATTAAACTTGAAACTTTCTTTTACAATACACAAAGACAAATTCGACACAACCAATCCACCACGAAATTTCAACGCTAAATTGAGCTTAAGTATGCCACACACGTTACACGTTCGTCCATAAACTACGCATACAATATCATTATCGTATTTTGAAACGAGAGTTACGGCTACCCGTTATCATGATACAATAATCTTGTAGATAATCACGTTTTTGAACTCTTGGCTGGCAACAGGAAGTTTTTAGCATACACTGCACATAATTGCCCTTTCATACAATCTGGATTTTCCTGATTAATTAATTACAAACTGTGATGGATAAAAAACATATGTTAAAGGACGAAAACAGGACAACACGATTGATCCTCGTCTCCAGATTTCTCTTATTCCATTCGCAGAGCAGGTATGATCCCGGAGCTAGGGGCGCACAGTCACTCACGACAGGCCACCCTGGGCCCCATCACCTTCCAGGGGTCCGCACGGTTCCTCCGCGGCGGCTAGGGAACCCTCGCTGGCTGGCTTGAGCGCACCCGTCTCCAGCAGGTGCCTCCGTACACCTTCCATCACCTCGGGTCGAAACTTGTCCGGATTCTCCTCCATGTACCGGTAAACGAACAGGTCCGCTCCCGTGATTATGAAGTAATGGCCGAAAGCGACTATTACGGAACCTTAAACGTAAATTAAAAACGAATGATCAGCTCGATGTCTCCTCTTCGGTCCCCTGTCCACGTACGTGGACAACCAGTTAAACATCCCACAGAGAGTAGCTTTTTCCAGCAGAATATTGTACAGATGTACCCATCTGTGAACGTACTTGATTTTTAATTTTCCACCTCGACAGCGCCAATTTCATACACCAGAATCTCTCTTTTAGCTTTCGTTCTTCAGGAATCAATATCGCGGCCACAAATTAAGTGAACTATATTTCATCTATTTATCTCTTGCCCAAGTTGCATTTTTTCCTGTCCATGTACAGAACATCTTAAGGTGGTACGTCATTATTATTCATACGATCATAATGTTTTTTCTAACACTCAAATAACAACTATACACATATCTGGACAATAAATATTGCAACAAAAATAATAGTAATAAATTTTTTTCAACATATAATCTCAGTAGTCCCAATGCGCAAAAAAGGGTGAGAATTTTTTTTTTCATAGGCCAGGTATTTTTCAGGACCGAAGAGAGTATACTTAAAATCAGCTGCCTTCAATGTCATAATGGTTCAATAAAGGAAAAAGGATGCACCTGCTAAATCTGAATTAGGATCGCTATTTTGGGTTCCTTTTTGTCTTTCGAATGATAGTTATATCATATCATGATCACTAATTTCGAATCAGACGCCAATTATTATCACTATAT
The DNA here is from genome assembly GCA_933228895.1 of Platycnemis pennipes. Lineage (NCBI taxonomy): Eukaryota > Metazoa > Arthropoda > Insecta > Odonata > Platycnemididae > Platycnemis > Platycnemis pennipes. Next base: position 62,311,744 of record OW121854.1, read on the forward strand.
TTGGCTAAGACAGACTTTTAACAGAATCGTAAAATGTCAAGGAATCGAAGTCTCTTCATTGCACTTGGACACTCGTTCTTAGATTCCCGCGGTGTTGCTTAAATGAATTCTGTATTTCACCTACATATGCAGGGTGTCCGGCAAAACTCAATTTCATTTTCCCCTTGAGTTTTTCAGGTTTTCCATACAAATTTTTGCATTTTCCAGGGTCTTATTGGAATTTGTTCCAATCATTTTTTGATCGATATAGAGTCTGCACATTTTGTCGATATATAAAACAACATAAATAATGAAGACTTCATTGAGTTACATAAATTACGAAAAATATAATTAAAGTAAAAGACACGTTCTATTTATAAGAAAAAATAAAAAGGATAGCTGACAATGACACTGAGATAATATGTAATGAAACATTTTACAAAGGGCACATAATAAAATTTTGTAAGGTAGACTTTGAATATAGGAGACTGGCATCAGAGTAGTTTGATAAAAAAACTTACAAATAAAACTTGTCAATGATACATACAATCTTTTCAATGATTGCACTTCCACTTCTTTCCCAGCGAAAACTTTCTTGACATTTTCGAGAAGTTTGAATTTTTTGGTTCGCAGCTCTTGTACCTTTTGCAGTACCACTTCCATATTCTATTCTTTTTATTTCCTCTTGAGGCCTTGTTATTGTCCCTCCTCTCTGCTAAGGCAGGCATTTTGGAAACTAATTGCGTTGTGATATGTGTGTTTGTAACACCTCCGCCACCTTGATTGCATCGTGAACAGTGCTAAGGGCAACCAGAGAGACTTCATTAGAATTTTCAACTAGAATTGAGGAGTCATCAGAGAAACCTCTCTCGAGGAAGGCATTCCCATGGAAGAGAATACAAATAAGCACGATATATATTTTCAAATTATCATATTCACTTTTGTTTCCAATAGCATTCATCCCAATGGTCAAGACGATCACGATCTGTATCGAAGTCTTTGAGCTTGTCCTTCATTGAACCTGTTCTTCACTGACTGAAATCCAAAAGATTCTTGAATTCTCTTTCAAAAGCATCAGCCTCATACCACTAATGCGGTTCAATTCAGTGAGATGAATCAATGGTGAGCCTAATATATCTTGGCAAGGTTGGTGTCGATCGCCACTTCTGGATCTAAACATGTAATACCCTTCATGGAGGAATAGGCAAGGGGCGATTCATCAAGAATAATTGATGCTCTTCATAAATGTTCGCCTTTCGTATCGGTATGCTAAGATATCCTTGGACACCTCGCATTGATTCACTGATTTATTGTTTCCTTAACAAATATTAACTTCTCGAGGTAGCAGGAGATTACTATCGGCAGCCAGCTCTATCTGGTAGATGGTCTGACAGTTTTCTGGTTTCTGGAATTTCTGGTAAATTTCCAGGATTTCTGGTTTCACAAATTTACTCATTAAATCTCCGGCAAGAGATCTAAGGGAAGTATAAAGAAATTGAGCTAATGGGACATCTGACAGAAATTTCGTCAGATGTGGCTCAACCAGAGCATCCATAGTCTTAAAGAAGGCAAGACGAGCTCTCAGCATTTTGTCCCTCAAATACTCATGCACTACTTAGTAGCTGTTACCGTCAAAGATTCCAAAGGTAAGCTTCGGTCTTGGTTTTTCCTCCCTCATCCGCAATCTGAGCAACTTTGACACCTCGCTATATCAGAATAATCTTCTTGCTAAAGACTGGACTCAGATTTTTTCCTCCAGTCACATTGACCAGAAAGTGGAGGCATTAAATTCTAACCTATTGCATTGTGTAAATATGCAGGCACCGAAACGCATCTGCTACCGTAAACGGCCTCCTTCCCCTTGGATCACAGAGGAAATAAAAGGTCTTATCAAGGAGAGGAACAAACTCAGATGTGCCTACATTCGCACGAGAGATCCCATTGTTCACAGAAAATATAAATCACATAGGAATAAGGTAAAGTCACTCATTTGTGATGCCAAGCGTCAATTCTACTCTAATGTATTCTCTAAACCAACGAACTCAAATACGGCGTGGCGAAAACTACGGCGACTTGGTTTACTGCGGCAGAAAGATGACCTAATTATCCATGACTTTTCACTAAACCAGTTCAATGAATATTTTACTAGTGTCACCACTGGAGATCTGAATGAACCACTGTATCATATTACTGACATAGATCCTTTAGTCCCATACAATGACAACAACTTCTACTTTAAGCATATTACTCCTGATATCTTGACCAGGACCCTACACCGTTGCAAATCGCACTCATTGGGAATCGACGAAATATCTATTGACTTTTTTATTAAGGCTGGAGATGTCTTGGTACCCATCATCCTTGAAATCTTCAATCACTCCTTATCCGGATCTGTCTATCCATCAGTATGGAAGTCAGCAATAGCACTACCGATTAAAAAATCGAAATCCTACTTCACCATCCGATTATCGCCCCATTTCTCTACTTTGCACATTGTCCAAAGTTCTGGAGAAACTTGTTCACCAGCAGGTCAGTGATTTCCTTGTAAAAAGTCATAAATTGGACCCTTACCAGTCCGGATTTCGAAAGAACTACAGTACTCAATCCGCCCTTCTCAAGATTACTGACGAGATTCGTCTGGCTATTGATAGAAAAATGGTAACCATTCTGGTTCTCTTTGACTTTAGCAAAGCTTTCGACAGAGTTAACCATGCCAATCTCCTTAAAAAATTGAAGGGCCTGAACTTCTCTGCCTCCGTTTTAAGCTGGTTCCATTCTTATCTAACGGACCGCCAACAGGCAGTCAAGGACTCCGTCGGAAATTTGTCTTCATGGTTACCAATTACACATGGTGTTCCACAGGGGTCTGTTCTCGGTCCGCTTTTGTTTGCAATTTACATTTTGGACCTTCCAAAAACCTTAAAATATTGTCAGTATATGTTATATGCAGACGACCTACAAATTTACATTCAATGTCGCCTGCAATACCTTCACGATGTTATAAAGAAAATCCAACGTGATGCTGAAGCTGTTTCCTCATGGGTCAAAAACAACCAATTAATCCTTAACGATACTAAAACTAAAGCCATAATTATTGGTAACTCTAAGTTAATCAATAAAATTAACTACGACATCATTCCCCGCTTGGAGATCGACAATGTCACCGTTCCCTTCTCCAACGTAGTTAGAAATCTAGGAATTTTAATGAATAATAATTTAACCTGGAATAATCAAATCAACCAAATTTCCAATAAGGTGAACGGTATTCTTTATCAACTTAAAACCCAGAAATTCGTCTTACCGACTCATACTAGGAAGCTGCTTGTTACAACTCTAGTATTTCCCCATTTAGATTACTGTTCTCTAGTTTTTGGCGACCTATCAGAAGAGCTTAATGACAAGCTACAGAGGATTCAAAATTCATGCATCAGATTCATTTTTAACCTTCGATATGATGAACATGTTTCTTCCTATACGGAAAAACTATCTTGGCTAACTGTCAAGGGTAGGCGTAATTACTTGCTAAGCGTCTTCTTGTTCCCCTTATTTTCCGTTACAGAACCTAAATATTTGATGGACATGTTCATACACCAACCTCAGTCCCGTAATATGAATACAAGAGTGAAGCATCTGATTTATATTGCCCCGCCCATAGAACCACCAAATACCACAACTCTTTCCTAGTCAAATCCACAAAATTATGGAATTCTCTCCCCATAGACCTAAAGAACAGTAAAAATAGGCAGTCATTCAAAACGAAACTTTATTCTTACCTTACACATATAGTCATAAATCTCTAATTCGTATTGTTATATCAATATCACCATCAGTTTCCCACTTTGTTCTTGTGCAATCTTCATTGCAATGTCTTTAATTGCTAGTTTTTTTCTCGTTATTTTGGTGATATATGCACAATAATTTTTGTATTATCTTTGTATTGACATGTTTTGAAATACGTTTGTACTCATTGTTTATGTTTGATAATATGTTGGTTGTTTAAGCTCACCACAACTGTCATTGAGATTGTAATATTGGTGCTCTTAGGGGTATTGTACCTAGAGCTAATAAATATTTATTTATTTATCCTTTCACTTCCTTGGTAAAATTTGCTGTGCCCTAGCTTGCAACATTTTATTTTCTACCCACCGCACTACGTAAAACGTGTGCGGGAAAACTTAAGTGCCCGTAAAGTTGGTCAAATCAGCTCTCCAAGAAGGAACACTTTTGATTATGTTATGCATGTTGGGCTTGTATGTAATGTATAATGTATGTGTATATTTTACAGAGCCAGTTCTTCGAATAAGCCCTGGAGTAAAATGAACATAAGAGACGCTATTATAACAAATACGGGTATAAAAATAGCAGCTGAGAAAGATATTGGAACAGTAGACCCTAGGAGAATCATGAAACCATGGGCAACTGCAGATGTGATGTAAAAATTGAGGAAAGAAGGAAATAGAAATATGTAAAACAGAGCTAGGCAGACGGCGTTATATGGAAATAAAAAACACACTTAGGAGAGAAACAAATAGAGTGAGAGAAAAGTGGTGGAGTCGGCAATGTGAGGAGATGAAGAGACTCCAGAGAGAAGGAGACATAGGCAATCTGTACTCAAAGTTTAGAATTTGGTCAGGCATCAATTAATGGAAAACGGTACCGTGTATCAAAGACAGAAGGGGATATTTAGCAATGAAACCAGGGGAGTTCCAGCGTCGGTGGAAGGAATACGTCGAGGAACTCTACAATAGCGGAAATAGGCCTAGGAACTTGGAAGTAGAAGAGGAAAAGGATGTAGATCAGGATGAGGTGGGCGCAAATACTGGATTGTGAGATAGAAGAGGTATCGAGAGAAATGACGGCGAGTAAGGCGGTGGGGATAGATAAAATTTCAGCTGAACTTCTGAAGAGCATAGGAAGAGGTGAAAGGGAGTTTTTATGGGCTCTTTTGTAGAATATACGCGGAGGGAGCTTGGCCTAAGGATTATGTGACTTAAACCCAAACCGAAAAAGAGGGTGACGAAAGAATGCGAAGACTATAAAATGATAAGTTTGATTTCTCATGCAACAAAGAAGTGCTTAGAACCATCGACAGAAGGATGAAAAAGAGAACAAACTAATTTATAGCCAGGGTCAATTTGGATTTCGGAAGAAGAGGGCCACTCGAGATGCGATATCAGTGATGATAATACTTGCAGAAAGGAATCTAGAAGAAAACCAGGATATATTCCGTGCTTTGTTGATTTCGGAAAGGTGTTCGAAAGAGTAAGGTGGGAAAAGTTAATGGGAAGTTATAAAAAGTTAAAAGTTAAATGCGGAAGATAGTAGTAAACTGGAGAGACAAGAGACTGATCCGGAATTCATACATAGCACAGAGCGTGGGCTTTGCAGAAAAAATATGAAAATAGACTTAGGGCTTTTGAGATATGGGTTTGGAGAAAGGCTGAGAAAATTAAGTGGGTCGAAAGGAGAATGGACGATGAAGTCCTAGAATTGGTAGGAAAGGAAAGAAATTTGATACATGAAATTAGGAGAAGGCAGTAAGTGTGGATGGAGAAGGTATTTAAGGGCGAGGGTGTTTTGAAAGACATGATTGAGGGAAGAATGTTGGGTAAGCTGGAAGAGGGAGGAGAAGAACGGGTATCTTGGATAGATTGATTAGAGTTAGGAGGTATGAGGGGCTGCAGAGGGACATCATATATGGGTATAGGAATAATTAAATGTCGATTCAGCCTGTCATCATGTCACCTTCACCGGTAGAAGACTAATAATAATAGTCTAATACCTAAGACTAATATCTAAGAAATAAGGCGAGATGTGTCCAAGAGCTCACAGCGACGTAAGAAATGGAAAAATCTCGCAGTGCGGTCATACTATATCGAGGGAAACCTAACCGATCCCGCTGCACGCATTATTCAGAACACTCTATCGAGGTGATAGTATTGGGCTTACTACAATGGTAATTTTTCAATCTGCATACAAAACAATTTGAAAAAGCAGATTTCCGGCAATACCGTATTTAAATGGTTGCAAGCCGACACTGATTGTAAACCGATCCTCATTTTTCCCAAAGTCCCAAGAGAAAAAATATTTTTGTTCTATGATGACTGGATATTGATTTCAAAATTAAAAGCAGCTAGCACGTCATATATTTTCATTTCGTAATGGTAAAAATGAAGCCGTTGAAATATAAATAAATTTCTTTCTCTCTAAATTAATGAAGTCTACTGAAAAAGGAATTTCTCTTCGCCTGCCTCTCAACTCTCCTTCTCAAAACCCACATACTGTTGTAAATAAAATGAAACGAAAACATAGTAGGTAGCTAAGATGATTATTTCTATCGGTTACTTTTTCTTGGCTGTTGTTTCTCTCAAATCACCCACTAGGCCTTGGATTCAGTAGGTATCTGAAATTTGTCCCTAATTAACCTAAACACCGATCGGGGATTATTTCGCTTCCGTTTGACGTGACATCATCTTGACATGAATCTCGCTCTCTTCTTTCCTCAAATATGATCTTGCCATTCAACGATTTTATAGTAAAAATGCAGAACTCGAATGGTCTACTCACTGGCTACACACCGATCGAGCAGCAAGTCAAGCGACGCGACGTAGTCGCGCACGAGCCATCTCGACCGCTCCCCATTGTTTCCCACATAACAAATTCGCCAAGCGGTCGACGAAGTACTCGCACGGCAGGCCAAACTGGAATGCGACGGAAATTTCGGGCACAGAGTACCAGACAACGGCGCGAGTAGCACTGGGCTGCACGGAAGGAGGGTGGGGTGAAGGAACAAAGGCAGCGAAAGTGTTCACAGCACGGAGCCAAGTATGAATTGAACGGCGGCGCTGCGTTGAGCCGAGCAGAATGCAAGGCAAGGTTCCTACTTTCTTTGACCTAATGGAAATCGGCTGCTGTATAATTCCAGGGTTTTTTTCGTAAAATTACGAGAATACACAGATATTTCCAGATATGAATTTTCCCTGAGTGCTCCCGGTTTTCCAGGTCACCAGATACCCTGATATGTAAGATATCCTTGACATGAGGACGCTAGCAGGACATCTGGAAACATTTGTCACCCTAAAAATCGACGCGAACGAAATTACCTGACCAGAATGCCGAGTACACCTAGGCTAAAATTATTTTGATTTCCAAAATTTAATAGAGTTCATTGGCAACTTAGGCAAGGAATGATGCGAAGCCAACAGCAATCCCCCAAAGCTAATTATGTCCGCCACCTTGTCAGCAGTCGATTTCGGAAGATTAAAAATTTTAGTTGTTGAAATTAAAAGAATAGACATTGAGGATGAAAGATAAGTTATAGTTATATTACCCCAGGAAACTAAACGAAAGTGGTAATACTCATCAGGAAGCAAGACTAATGAATTAAGGAAATTATCTCTAGTTTCCAACCGGGTCAATGGGTCAAATTCTGCCAACGTTTTGAGTTCCGACTCCGTCCTCATCGTTAGGTCTAATGGTAAGCGTTTGAGATTTGACCGTTGGACTTCTCGAGTGAACTGCTCTCGTGAAAGCATCATACCCCAATCGGTATCCTATTAGGACTTCCATAGACATTTCTACCGGCGTTCGAACTCGGTCACTGAGGGTGGGTAAAACTAGTCTCTTGCTAGCCCTCTCACTTGAAAATATATATTTTATTTTTTCTTTAACACACTCAATGCTGGCCTATTTCATGAAAAAGTATTCATGTCCGAAATATTTTTTTTCTTTTATATGAATAAATACATTATTATAAATGCTTCACACATAAAATTTATGCAATATAATAATAATTTTTTACTTAGCTACGAACATATTGGGACCCCATGCTTTGACGTCATGGCATCAATCTCCCAGGGTAACGAGGCATGCCTTGAATTCAAGGCATCCGCGTTGAGTGTGTTAATAAATACCGCGGAGAAAGCCCCCAATCCTCGAAACATCATTCCGCCTCCACTTCTAACTGCTGCGAGAACTTTATGGGGGCTTAATAGCACGGCGGCGACGGTGGATATTCAAGGACGCGTCAAACTTGACTTCACCTTTAACTTTTCGGACGTGATCCTTTCCCGGGAGAGCAGATGCCCAAGCAGAGCCCCTTCGAGGAGGGGCTCGATTACTTCACGCGAAGCTTGAACTTGCACCCCACCTGCCGTCCAGAAACGAAAACCAAGAGACTCCGAGCAGTTTGGGAGGGATTTTTGAATCTATAGTGGTTGCTGCGTAAGCGTAATTAGATTTAATTTTACAATATTCCATTTCTTTTACCATCCATCCATAAAATATTTTTAGGGGAATACGTTTCTATACTGCCTACACACCTACCATAGTACTCATATATTTTCTACTTTAAAATACAGTTGAGCATCTTTAATCCGGCACAGTCGGGACCGAAGTGATGCCGGAATAGGGATTTTGCCGGACTATGGGTTATGCATGGCAACTGGTCTATTCCTGACGTACGGGATGTTTCCATTGAAAGGAGCCAATTATTTATAACAAAATATATTCGTTTGCCATTTACTGAACATTATTTTAAAAAGAGTTACTGAGAATAATCAGAAAGAAATGGTTTCTAATACGCAAAGTTATTATTTAAAATTATCGAAGTTGCGCAGTGAATAAAAATAACGGAATCTAAGCATTGTGAATATTGCTGCACATGTAAAAGTTTCATATTGTTATTGGAAAAGGGTATAAATTTTGATATTTCTTATGCTGTGCTTTGCGTAACATAATTTCCTACCGCGCTCGATTTGTTATCAGCTGATTCAGCGCGATGCCAATGCGTAGGTGTCGTGTGTACGGCCGCCCCGGCCGCCCATCACTACGTCTCCGCGGGCGACCGGACTGGATTATTCTTTAAAGACCATCATCAATAGTAGTCTTCCTTCAACAATTTCAGGCTGATCATCTTCATCCCCACTCGAATTTATTGTTATTAATTACCATTGCAATGATTTCGTCATCTATGTTATGTTGTGTGGTGAGAGTATCGTAGCCGCTAACTTATCCTTTCGTCTAAATTTACCAATTCCATTTCTTGTAGTTTTGTGTTAAGGATGATGTTTGAAAACTCCATCATCATATTTTTATCCTCAGAAACATGAAATTTTTTAAATCCCCACTTATTTCGTCTATATCAAACCTTAAAGCAGGCCACAATTTAAACCACGGTGTTTTAGAACGGACGGTGAAATGCTATTGCCTGCACGTGAAATTTCCCAAATCACGTCTTTTTGATTGATCACGTCTATTTCTGAAATAGTTTATCCTGCTCCATTAGCATTTGGCCAGAAATACTAACTAAGCCCTTCGCTTCGACGCAATCGAAACCAGGCTATCTAAATCAGCACTTAAATCTTCTTTCATAATTTTTCTCTCGGTTATCTACTTCTTCGTGTCACTTTAACTGTAAACTTTTAACGATTTTTCTCTCTCAGCTTCTTAATGTGCTATATTGTTGAAGATCCCACGTAGTATGTTTCAGTCAAACGCTTTACTGATGCAACGGCGTCAAGCTTTTTCACAACTTTCACTTTTTCTGCGATGGTTAACGTTTTGTTCTATTGCTACATCTGTATGGATGAGACATGTTTTGGGCGAAACATAAGATTATAACCAATAATTTTATCAATCAATAATTACGTCTAGTGGTCAATCAAAAATGCGCGCGCCATTGAAAGTGGTCGATCTGTAAATTAGTCTTAGTCCGTCTCGGCGATGTCTTCAAATGTATGTTTACTTCAAGTTCCGGAATAATTCCAGTGTACACGAAGTACCAGAAATTAATTTGTTTAAATTATTCTGATTCTCGAAATGGGAAAATTAACGTTAAGAATGGTATCTCGGTATTAATACATATAAGAATAATAACTCGGCAGGTTATGAAGCAATGTTCCGGTTAAAAATGTTTCGGCATTTTCCCCTACGTACCAGGTAGTTTGTCATGGTAAAATTGCCGGATTATGGGTGCTCCCGGATTAGGGGGTCCCGGATTAAGGGTGCTCCACTGTAATCCCAATGATTCAAGAGAACAATGGGGTCGTTTACCATATTTTATTGCCGGATCTGATAGAGTTTGTAAAATAAAAAGACCCGTATTTATCCGTTTTTTGATCCATTATTTATTTCTCGAGTTATAAGCGGCGAAAAACTGATGTTTTTAACCCTTTAGGAAAAGTGGGCGTGGTGCAACCTCTGACGTCATTGACTTCGTCCAATCACAACTGAGCCCGCGAAGCTACATCGCCTTATCGCAATGGGGGGGGTTTGGGGGGGGGGCACAGCTGACTCTGCCAATAGGAGCAGTTGCAATAGGAACAGAATGTATTCGAGCAGACCTTCCGATAACCCCCTCCACTCCCTTCCATTCCCCTAAACACAGTCAAGGACGGGAGGAAAATTACTTCAATGTTATCAAAGCAGCTTTTTCGGTGGGCATCACCTATTGCTTATTTTAATTTTTGATTTATTAGTGAATGGTTGTGGTTAGAAGATTAATTTTTTCACCATAATTTGTTTTTCGTTTCCATCTAACAATTTCGCGTACAAAATTGCTATTTCAGTTCTGAGTAAATGACCCCATTGTGCCAATGCTTCCAGGGACAAATAGTTTATGGTTTTGGTATACAAGAATATTACATTGCCCTACGTCTAGACAGGGCACAGTAGTATTCCATTCAGCTTGGATCCCATAATGGACCATTTGTTACAAATGCTCCATAATCCTTGTCAGTCTTCAATATTCTAGTCAGTTTTTTATTTGACACAATATGCACTACTCCATGAACAATTGGAGGTTTTGTTGTCTTTGAGTCTAATCAAAAGGTTACTCAGCTTAGACTTTTGATTACTTAGGACTATTTTGGGATAAAGTTACCAAATTTATGTTTCAAAAATAAATAAAAAGATCTCATTTACCAAAGCCAAGAATAATTTGCAGACATTATACTCTTTTTCTTAACTAGTTTCAGCAAATCATACAAATATTATACTGTCTCCTCTGTAAGAGATATGACTGTAGTTAAAAGCTAAAATTACAACTCTTAATAAATAGTATTGATTTGTGGATTTCTAGAACTCCATTAAACTAAGTCATCAAGATCTGATTTCAATAATACTCAAAGTATAATTGGATGAGAAGACTGACCAGAACATTAGGTACTTACCAATTCCAAAGTCTGCTGGTGAGTAATATTCTGGGTGGTTTGGATCAGTGTTATGCTTAGGCAAGAGCATAGACTTAAGGAACCTTCCACCTTTCAGCCCAGAGCTGACATGGGGCAATTCCTGGATCTGAACCTTCCCATCAGCCAGGCTGTAGGATATTATGAAACTTCGGTCCTGATCTTCTGGATGAACCCAATCTAATTTAGCTGTATACCGAAGCACCTGGAAACCATAAATAAAATCATGTATCAGTTGACCTTAGAATACCACTCTTTAAGGACAATTAGTATATTTCTGGATACATATGATATAGTTATTTAAAATGCTAAGTTCACTCTTCCTACATTATAGCATGTGTAGCAAAACTAATTCACCAGCCTCAAAGACCCTGTCACTGTCAACCTTATAACTGAAAGGTCATGACATCTTATCCTGCTTTGGTTATGGGCGCCATGCTTGCCTCAGGATTAAGAATAGGAAGAAGGAATTGGAGCCAAAAAAAAAAACAAATTCTAAACCTGAGCATCCTCGGAAAAGGCTTAAGTGAATGATACATAGTCAATGAATATTTCTGACTCATCATTAAAAGAAATTATGTAGCATTACAGAAGAACAAAGATCAATGCTATTTACAGTGTGTTCACAGTCACGGGAAACTTAGTCCATGGAGCTGAGGAATAACTGCATATCTTTTCAGGACTGTCCACAGAAAAAGGATATAAAAGCTTTATGCAAAACTATTATCTCTGTTGGTGAATATTAGCCAAAGATGTTAATGAATACTGACCAAACTAAGCAGTATGGGACACACAGAAAGTGGATTCAAGATAAAAGAGAGGCTGAGATTAAAGGCGGGAAATATGTAAGTATGTCTTCAGATTTTCATCATCTCCCCTTCTCTGTAAGGGAAAAATCTGTTTATGTTATCTGTGAGCAGAGATAATACATTCTTTCTGGCCCTCCATTTGTCATGTGTCATTTTGAATAAATGGTGTGTACCTTGATAAATGGGGTCATATCAAATCGAATGCCATTCCCATCTGAGCAGACTGCTTGGAATAAAGGCAATTATCCCTTAGGCACTCAAGGTGGAGATATATCAACTTCGTTTTTCCTTACAATGCTCATTGTGCCGAATATAGTATATTAGCTCTTGATAAAAATGGTTTTCCTTAAAACATTATTTTATATAAAAACAAAATACTAAATTGACTCTTGGGAAATAATTTAAATTAAGGTGAAATATATTTAAAATATACGTGTTTAAAAATTTAAAATTCTACATCAAATATTACCTAGGCTTCCCAAAAAGTTTTTAAACCAGGAGCAATAATCTTTCCATGATTTAGCGGTGAGCTTTCTGTGCATGAAAACCAGAAATACCATGAGTTCAAAAGGATCAAATTATGAAAACTTAGAGAGAAAATGACGGTCATCAACATTAAACTTACTTTTCCAGCATTGACTAAGTACTTGATGAAATCTGCCTTAGGCCGCTGGGGCTGTAAGTTGAAGCATGATTGTAGGGAATCTTCAGGTGCACCAATGCCAATGTGAGGTGGTATCTCCTGTGCATAGTAGAAATAGCATTAATGCAGATGATGAAGGTACAGGCTTTACTCATAGCTAACATATGCTTTACTCATGAAATAAAATTTATTGTACAGTTATTAAAAATACTTTTGTTCTCTCATTTGTCCTATGAAAGAGAAAGTAGTCATTCTGGTCCATTTTAAGTACATATATACATTGGTGATGTCTCTCATTGTAAATTTCACTCATAATTTTTTTTATTTTAATTACACCTTAATCTATTGGCAATTTTAAAAGCAGTCATCAATTTCGCATTGTAATTGTAAATTTAAAAGCACAACTACATGGTACCCCATTTTGTGGAGCTCATGCAAGTAGCATAGACTCCACTCCCACCAAAAGTGATAGCACCATATCAATACAGAACTTACCCTCTTTGGCTGTGACTTCTCCTTCTCCGCAAGATCAATTGCAGCACCTTGTGTAATACCTAACACTTCTTGAAAATACTTTCTTGTGAATGTATCACAATCATGAATGAAGAATCTGAAAGCAAATTAAAGTTATTTGGTGATGTAATTAAATAAATATGCTGTTTTTAACAACATAAGAACATGAACATTTAGAGCCTTCATAAATGGGCTCAAACCCACCTCAAACCTGATATTAATCATATATAAGACGTTTAAATAAAAATTAATCCCAAAAAATTTCAGTATTTCTAAGCATAGAAACATGGACATTGAAAAAAGAAGATGAAAACAGAGTAGGGCCTTTAAAATGTGGGGATGGAGGAAGATGGATAGTTACTGCATAGGATTAGGTGGGTAGACATGAAGACAAATGTAGAGGTGCTGGAGATAGTAGAAATAAAAAGAAGTTAATTATCAAAATTATGAGGGAGTGAATGAAGGCAGATTAGAGGGTTGAGAATATTTTGAAGGTAATGCTAAAGGGAAGATGGTGGTATGGAGGGAGGAAAAGAACATGTAGTTTGATTAGAATAAATTGCTGGTAGGAAGCATGCAGAACTAAAAGAGCACATCATTCGAAATGATAGGAGGGAAGGGTTTGTTCTCCATCTAAACCTGCGGTAACTTATGGAATACCAATATGGTAGTATGAACTGAGTCTCTTGAAACTTCACAGCATAAATGTTGCACATGAACACGAAATATTTTTCTTTTATCTTAAAAATTAATTACTTATCACTTCCAGCCAATGCTTGATGAAAAAAGCAACTATCCATGAAAAATAGAATCTTGAATATTAACTGTTTCTGTGAATGAAACTATTAAGCTGTGAATTTCCTTCATTGAAACCTAGGTTTCTAAATATTTTACCTTGTGGGCATCCTACAAGGTAACATATTTTATCACGAAATGTCTCATCATGGTAAAATCTTCAGGTACAAGTACGAAGAGTGAGTGAGGGAGAGAAAGGGGAATGGAGGAGGTAAATGGGGCATAACTGAGAGAGGACCAGCGAGTGTAGGGTAGGCACTACATTTCAACTGCAGAGGGTGGGTAAAGGGCAGGTAATTGCAATTCACGACATGTACTACCATCCCTGTACACCCCTCCTATCCAACAAGAAGGAGATTAGTTTTTCAAGGGAGTCCATGCAGCTCAATAAAAAGTCAAACTTCAAAATTATACTTTAGTACTGTTTCCAAGGTAACAATTGCAATTTAACCATTAAGGCCAGAGGTGATTTAAATGAATTCCATCTTGTGTGTCAGAGGAGATTTAAATAGAATCATAATTTCCGTCAATATTTGGTAAAAATATACATAATATGAAGTTGTAAGTGTAAAAAAAAACAATTATTCCTCCTTTGAGTACGCCAAAAATGCAGAGATGTAGTTACATTTGATTTAAAAAATTACATATGCAAAAATAAACCTACTGTTTCCTGCCATGGCATAATGACTAGGTTGCTTAGTGGCATATGAAGTTCATGTCCAACATAGTCACTACGTCACTCGACTCTGAAGGCTTAACCAGTGAATTTTGTTTCCAAAAAAGATATTTAATTTGTGGATGATTAGGCAACCCATGCATACAGATGCGGGGTTTTTTGCAAATGTATCATCCATACAAATACTTCCAAACATCAACCATCTGCTGGTTGAAATAATATTCGAAGAGAGAAGCATAAGAAACTTCCAACAAGACGTTTTTCATGTTCAGGATTGATCAAATTCACCTTAATTTAAATGTTACTTTTGAATTTACTAACCCTTTCAATCATATATTATGCATAATAACTACTAATAATGATGTTAAAAAGTATTCATGCTTGCATAGGTCCAAATTGTCCATAAATTATGCACATTGAATTACCTCCTTCCAAGAACAAATACGGTGTTCCCAACCAGCATGTCTTTGGGGGAGTAGTACTCTGTCACCTCTTCTTCTGTTACTTCAAGGTAGAGTGGTGAAAAGTTGACTGTGAAATGAAAAGTATATTTTTAGAATACAACAGTAGATGTACAAAAAAGACTACATGATCCCATAATGCCTAATCAGGTTATCAACTATTGAAGGATAGTAAATGGAGCTTCAATAACAGAGAAACTGGTTTTAACTTCCATCAGGCATTTAACTTGCATAGGCATTGTATAATTACACTGCTTCATCAACATTTGCCAAGAAAAGATTGAACGAAGCCAGATATCTCGGCTGAAAAGGAATGTAGCAATGCTGCACTAAAAAGGGTATGTTTAAGTATTTTCCATGAGAATCAACAGCTGAACTTCAAAAGCACATGTAATTCAATAAAAGTATTCCAAAATATCTTAAATTGCAAGGCCATGAGTAAAGAATTATGCCACTTGATAATGGTGAAATTTTCGGTAGAAGAGTTTTTTAAAATTTTTATTATACAGTAAAACCTGTATTAGGCGACCACCGATGGTTCCGCTGGAAAATGGTCTTTGAGAGGGGTGGTCGTTTGACAGGGGTTTAGGAGTCTGGAGGGGTTGTTTCTATGAATATATGTAACTGCAAATGACCGGGCGGCTAGTTTGAAAAAAATGGGAAAACTACTGAGCTCAGGATTCATTAATAATAATCGAGTTTGTTTCAATATTTTTTACCAACTCATCGCAAAATTTTGATGCATAGGAATTTCATCAACATTAGATGCGAATTACAATATATAGGTAAGTAATTACACTATATTGGCGGAAATGCAGTACAAAAAATATTATACATACATATATTTAACTACATGTATACTTACATCGTAAACATTAAACTGATATTTTACAAGAAATTAAATTGACCAATGAGGTAACCGAAACATAAATAAAACTCTGTGCTTCCTAAAATAATATTTTTTTTCTTTAATTCTCATTCGTCTTAAAATTAGGCGAAAAAAATGGCATGCCGTACACGAAACCGTTCGAGCCAGCCATTGCTGGCCATGAAATCTTCATCTCCTAATTTACGAGCAATTTGCAAGGCCTTCTCCTTTATTAATACACCACTAATAGGAATATTTTTCGAGCGTGCAACTTCAAACCACTCAAAACACTCAAATTGATCCCATCGTACTTTTCTTGCCGCTTTCTCTTCACTCCACCGTTCCTGTAACTGTTGTGCCACTCTTTTAAAATGTCGCCCCTAGATTTTAAAATTCCATTTATTTGAGTTTTCCCACATTTAAATAAATCCACTAGCCTTCTCTCAGATGCACCTTTATCTCTTTCTTCGATAACTCGAACCCTTTCCTCTAAACTCAAACAAATTCTCTGTGACATCTTCGACTCAGTGGTGGCTCGTGTGCCGTCACTAAGGAAGTTACGGCGTTCCCCACGAAAATACTCGCTGAATCACCCCTTAGCCCCATTGGTAGCGCAATGAGATTTTCTCTCACACCAAATTCAAACGTGTGCTCACTTAGTAATCATTAGTTAGAATAAGTTTCCTTACCTTCTACATAGCTGACTTTTTATCTCTTCCTATTGACCGACTGTCTCAAAAAGTATAAATGAAGTGTCCGCAGCTGTGCAATGATATGTCTGATACCATCGGCTACAAGAGTGCGACTTTTTCTCATCGAACGACCACTGATGTTAATATTTTCGTGCACACAACTCAGTTGCATCTCTCTCCGTTGCCTCAGCGCGGCGCCGCGCCGGAGAGCCCGGCACGCGGCCTCGAGCCTTCTCCCCGCGCGAGGCTACGATGACTACTATGTACAAATCACACTTAAATAATCCACACCCGCTGGCAGACTGGCCCTCCATTGTCTGTGGACTGACCTAATAGGCTGGTATGATTCCCAAAAGCTGGGAAAAACTCAGGTTTACGACAATTTTTTTGCTGAATAGAGGGAACTTCCCTTCAAAGTGGTGGTCTTTGGTCGGGGTGAGGGGTGGTCTTTGAATAAGGGTAATGAATACCATGAACATAGGGGCATTACAATCGGTTCCGGAAAATACTGGTCGTTGAGAGGGGTGGTCGCTTGATAGGAGTGGTCGTTAAGAGAGGTTTCACTGTACATTCATAAGATGAAAATGAAACATATGGGCTTGCTAATGGTATAACTATTTGTAAAACCAAAATTCCAACCAATCTTCCATCCATGATATGTTTTGTGAACAAGAAATTTTTGCTTCAGATCTTTGTCTTCACTTCAGCTTGTGTCAGGGACATATTTATGACCTCTGAGGCCCCCGGCGGGATCTAGAATGAGACCCCCAAAGTTATAGTCTTGCAACCTAGCAGCTTGGCATAGGCTTTTCCTAGCATATTAAGACAATACATAATGATTACAAATATCTATTACTATTAATATTCTGCTAACAGGCACCAGGTTACTTACAAGTATATTTACATTTTCCCTCGCGAGGCCCCCAGCACTCCCAAGGCCCCCGGCCGCCACCGGGTACACCATATGGTAAATACGGCCCTTGCTTGTGTAGTTACAGGCCTCACTTGCCGTAATTTTTTTGCAATAGAGGCCTCAGCATCACTACTTGCATTTCATTGATGTGATTTCACCACAAAGGACCATAAACTTGTATTTTTAATATTCGTCAAAAACAATGAACTACTTTCTGGAAGTAGAACCTGGTAACCTGATGCATAGTCATCATTTGCTTAGTACTAACTTTCATATTCCCACTTCATAGACATAAGGAATGATGTTCACAAAGAAAAAATGCAAAATCCATTACCCATGGCCTTTCAATAGCATAAAACTAAGTATGATATTTATATGACAACTGGCATACACTACCGACCATGCTGAGAAAGTTTTGTCACTCTTTTCTGACATTTTAGTAAATAAAATTTTCCCTTGGGATACCAGGAGAACTTATTAGCTTATTTATGATACAAGGAGAAAAAGCTATCAATTCTTTACATGGAGGGAAAGGTATAAGTCTCACACCTGGATGATCCTTCCAGTTCTTGGGGAGTTTCTGCCTGCGTAAGAGCAGTGGGAAGGGGTCTCGGCCATCATTCAACTTCCTCACCTCCCTCACTTCAATTGTGTCATCAGAAAGGTAGTAATTCAGCACATATGGCCTCAGTTCCCCAAACTCCTGGTCTCTTGAATCCCACATGGCATTGAATCTGTAATTGGAAAGTAAAAAAGCAATTTAATCACAAAAAATAAAATTCATGAAAGAAATGAGGTTTCAAGAAAAAATTACCAAATGTTATTACAAGTTACGTTCAACCATAATAACAAGGAAATTTGTCCTAGTCAACTTAATTTTCCTGGCACCAATTGATTCAAATGATCAGTGATCAAATATCAAGGTGTATAAGCTTAAGGGACAGACCCAAAAAGTAATGCCCAAGACCATCATGCATAAATTATTAAACCTTGATACACAATTAATTTTTGATCCCATGAAAATTTCCAGCATATTCCATAATGCTACTACTGTAATCACTAAAGAAGTATTAAAAATTCCCCAGCGAATCTTCGCCTGACAAAAAATAAGCTCATTGGTGTTAGGTAGGCAGGGTGTAAAGGGATGGGTGTACTTGTCAGGAAGTGTAGTCATATGCCCTTCATGAGCAGTTTACATTCTGGACTGTAAAGGAGTGGTAAGGTAGCACCCAACCTACACTCACTGGTCCTCTATCAGCTTATGCCCTGCTAACCTTCTAGTATCTAGGGTGTAAAGGTCATAATGTCCACCATACCCTATCTCAGCCATTAAAAATTACACCCTGATTACCTTCCCATTGCTAACCTTGAAGAATAAGGAGAGGGTAGAAATTGGTCGCCTCGTACCTTCCCTCCTTGGTGCCCAATTCTCTACACCCTGCACTCCCACTACATGCTGTGGAATGTATGTGGTGAGAGTATGCCATGCCTATTTCTACATATTCACTGTCTATGCTCCAGGTCCTGCCGTTTACTCTAGTTAGAATCCCAAAGAAGCATATGGGAGTGGTGAGCTACCATTTACACCTTGAGTGCATTGAGGTGTTGGAATGATGTTGGGCAACCCATTGCTTGATATTCACCTAGTGTAATGAAGAAGTGATGCTCATAGTGTCATACAGTTGCTTTGTTATCCTTGAGAATTCTCTTGCTTAAGCATAGTCAAATGTAAGGTTAATGTAACTGATTCAAAACATTAATGTTTTCACTACTCCTTGAAATAGTATGTTTTGTTTCATGCATAAATAAGCTGTGTAAAACTAAAGCACAAAAAAATAAAAGTTTCAGGAGTTACTTGTTTTCATTATACAGTCAGGAAAAAACTTTGTAACCTCCTAAAATAAAAAAATGATTACACTGCTGAAACAATAAACACTCGCTAGAGCTTATTGAAGAGCATACATTAATGGAAACCCTGTACATATATTGGTACCTTAACGAAAATAGCTGCGAACACAGCAGGTAGGAGGAATATGTGTGACCCCTCCATAATAGAGAATCCTCATAGAGAATCTACAGTTCATTAAGCAAGCACATGTTGTTCTAGTTTGTGTAGTAGCTTTTCTGAAAGTGTTTTGAGGGAAGAAGAAATGGAAAACAAGAACAGCAGCAAACACATAAAGTTGTTTGAGAAGGTTAGGTTTTGCAGGGACCAGATTGTGAGAGAAGTAATAATAATAATGTATTTGTTCCATTACCAACTTGCAATATTATATTTGACAATTTATACAAATTAATGGAATATAGGTGCCCCAGAGGAACAATACCTGTATTGGGATTACCATTATAATTAATTTTAGATGGGAAGGCAAGGTGCTAATTCTGCTCTGCAGTTACCGTTTATAGTATATGATATGAAAAAATTAATAAAAAAGGCAATTTTTTGGCATTCATATTCAAAATTGATTATATATGTATATGATCATACTAAGGCATAGTATACCTATGTACAAGTTGACATCATTGATTAACATTTTGTATAACCTTTTTAAGTAAAAACTCAACTTCCTCATGAGTCATTTTTAACAGCTTTTTAAAATCCAAATTCTGTCTCTACCCTGGCCACATTATTTGGCAGTATACAAAATAATTTTGGCCCCAGGTATTGATACGATTGCCGAAAGATTTCATTTTTAGGCCTAGGTACTACAAAATCTGATTTTAATCTTGTAGAGTATGTTTTTGGTTTGGACTTTTCACCACTACGATTATAAAATACTCTGAGGACTTTATAGATGAATAGGTGCCTTAATGGTAGAATATTTAATTTCTTACGAAGTGGGAAAGCGCAGCTTTTTTGTAACGACTGAGTCATAACTCTATAGAGTGAACAAAAAAAATCACTATAGTGACTTTTTTTTGTTCAACCAGCAAAGGTTTAATGGTGGTAAAGAATTAAAAAAATGTCTCTGTAACAAAATGAAAACTAGCGAGAACCAATATTTAAAGCCAGTGTTGCTGCATGATTTCAACATCCAGGAGTACTATACTGTGAAAACCAGTGAATTTGACCCTGATGAAGAGGAAAGGCATTACTTTGACCGCATTAGCCCAAATGGAAGGTTGATTACATCATCATTTCATGATTGTCTGTCTGCTTGTTTGGGCTCACTGCCTGGAAAATAGCCATGTGACCCCATTGGTTTTTATGCAAGAAATTTTATTTTTTGTGCATTTTTATGTATATCTTGCTATCTGATGCAGAATTTCTGTATTAAATTAATGTTTCAATGACTTTATTCTGCATGAGCTGTACCAGAATTTTTCTCAGTTGGGAGGTAAGTTTTATCCTTAATTTTCAAAGAGCATTGATGACTTAAATTACATCACCACTAAATGATGCAACTGGCTGGCAACATGCCCTCATCATTACCCATGAAAGGAGGATCCAAGACAAGGATACTACTTCTCAAGACAAGAAAGCTGCTGGTGCCTCAGCCATAAATGATTTAAAGTAAAATTTTTTACAGCAACTTCTGAATGTTATTAAAATCATGTTCTGTATGTCATGTCACTTTATTTGAGACATAATTAAGAAAGTTATGTCATGCAGAATGACAAGAAAAATATCCTAAAGAAACGGTTGACATTATGCCGACCTACCTTTTCCGTATGCTACAAGTATACAAGTGCTACACTCTACCACCCACGCTTAATGTCTCAGGGAGAGACAGATTGCATTTCATGATGCCATCCTACAATTCCATACCCTGCGAGGGCATGAGATCTAACCTCCACTACAGGGAACAGCCCAGGGAGATGTGGATGAGATATAGCGAGGTGTTTCCCTATTGCTGCTCTACCAGTTCCCTACCCTCAGATGTTCTCAATTACCACCCCACTACTGGCGCTCACCTTTAGGCCTACCACTAATACCATCTACAGCCTGTCACATTGTTTTCTTACTTTCAAATTACACTTTATTTTTACCTGGATCTGAATACCAAATCATTTTCCACCTATCATTCTATAAAAACTATATCAATTAAAACTAGAAGTTAAAACTGGAGTTAAAGATGGAAAAAACTCAAGGAATATCTCAGGAATTAATTATTCAGTGACTCTATCTGTCATCTCACAAAGAGAAATTATGTATGTCCAAATAATAAATTAAAAAAATAAAAAAATATATATTTTTAAACATGCTTTTCTAACAAAATATAAATCTAAGAAAAAGAAATATCTTCACATTGTACTAAAAAAGAAGAAAATAATATTTTCTCAAGTGAATTTAAGTTGAGCTTAGTACTGGAAATATCTAATGCAATTAAAGGAAATTATCCTCACAATAAATTATTTATGAACATTAATAGGAAGTAATTTTGGTTTCAACAATATAGCATATTAAAGTTGTCTATTTATGCAAGGCCACAATGAAAAGCATGGGACACTCTTTCATATTCGATATCAACATAAATTAATTAAATATAAAGAAATTGGCATTCAGTGGAATAGAGCGCTTCAATATATAATTTCTAGAAAATCTTTAAAAGAACTAAAGTTAAGGAGCAAAATATAAATGACCATGGAAAAGCAAACTAAAGAAAAGCATGTAAAAAGTACAATGGAGTACAACAAAGAAATGAGCCTGTGACTAAGCATTCTCTCAGGAAAAAACAGGCAAGAAATTGGTCCTAATTATAACCATACCTTAGAACTTTGCCGTCATATTCTAGGAATCTTCTAAGTTTATCATCATGCGATGTTCCTGCTTGAGGAAGCTGATGTTTGTCAATACAGTTCCTTTTTTCAATATAAGGATCTGCCGGCATTGTTTCAAAATCACCAATCACCACTCCTTGGCTTGCAAGAAATTCCTGGAATGTAAATATTTAACACCATCACAAAAAAATAACAACAAGACATAAGCTGTTACTATGCACATTTTTCTATGAGTGAAAAGGAACCATATGAATTGTGATCATGATTCATTAACAATTTAGCAATGTAGACATCTTTAAAGGGTTAAATTAAGGGTGCAGTTTCTCCATTTACCACCGATGTCATGATATCCTCCAATAAATTCTGTACTGATTGCCATTTATGACAGCAGGTAATTACAATCCTAAAATATTCATGCTAAGCTTATTGAGTTCACCTTTGTAAATGAATCGCAGTTCACTGTGTGGTACACTATTCCATAGATTGGAATATCAATGCCTACATTGAAGTCTTTCCACGAGTAAAAGTCACCAGCATCATTTTTCACAATCTTGCTCCGACGAACAAGTCTGCCCTGCTTAAAACCACTATTCTGAAAAGAGAAGGCATATCTAATGTAAACAGTCACTTAGTTTCACAAAAATATTCTTGGATATTTATGGAACCACATTCTACCATATCAGTTTTGATGTTAAAAGACTTGGTAAACATTTACCAGCATATGAAAAGAGGAATGGTGGATGTGGAATCTTGTTGGTCAACACTACCTAAGGCAGGGAATTATTTAGGTTCCCTTTTGTTTTCATAAATATACATGAGGTGATTCGGTTTTAAATTGCTCCAAATGCTGCATTATTCTTCACACCATCTAATGTAACTCAATCCTTAGACTAAAACAACTATGTACCCATAAGCAGGATTCAAACTCATGATCTTTGGGTAGTTAAACCCATGTAGGCACATCCTGACCACCACTGTGGGCAATGGAATGATAAAGAGGTGTGGGAGGCACTTGATATAGGCAAAAGTGGGAGGAATAGGTACCGATGAAATCAATGAGGTTTTCTAGCAACCTTTAGTGATCCAGTTAGCAAAAGAAATGATTTGTTCACTGTGGCTCTAAAAAAAGAATTTCTGGATTTAGGTAGTTTTAGGAAAACAGGAACTACACAGCAGCCCCTCGATTGATATATGTATATTTAAAAATCTTAAAAATAATGTAGATCGGTATTTTTTTAAGGTAAGAAATTCCATGTAGAGTCTACATATGACAACATGAAGTCTCTTAGTTAATACTTAAGAGGTCATTTATACCATAGATATATGTACCTCTGTTCTCATTGCTTGAATATCGACTTTCATTCACTGGTATTTTTATATGAATCTTTTGTTAGTAATGTCTTCCACCTCCACAAATGAGAATATATTACATATGTCTGCTTAAGGAATTTTTATCATTTACAAAGGGGCTAGAACACCAAAAAGCTTGGAATTCTTATGGACAAGGACATCAGTAAGATATTTTCCATCCATAAAGTTCAAGATGAAATTTCATAACACCACTACATTGGTGTTTCCATTCATTGTTATGAAAGTGCATAAACACAACTCTCATACACATTAACACACATGAAAATAGCATGGGGGCCCAAAAGTTTGAAAAATAAGTAAATACTAAATTAAAAAGTTTTTCAATATAGCAAATAAAGGTGGAGAAATATTTCAGTATTTCAATCAAACATACACCTACCTTAATTTCAGGTTCTATAATAGTAACAGAATCATCCTCCAGAAAGTAGTGAATTTTGACCTGGCGAACTCTGTAGTGCTCCAACGGAGATTCAAGCACTGTTTCCTTGAAGAAAGCACTGAAGGTTAATGTCTTATTAGCGTAGTGTAAAAATTGCGGTAAAAATTGAGGAAATGTTTCTTTTTTCTTTCCATATGTCATCTCTGGGTCAAACCTGTAGAGAAAATAATGGAATCAAAAATAAGTTGAAATTCTGCAGGGTGTCTTTTTAACAATCATTTAAAAACTAAAGTGACAGATGTATTATTGCAAAATACAACCTCATCGGGTTAGCTGGTTCAGAAAATTTAACAGAATCAGAAACAATGGGTTGCTTCCGTACATCATGAAAGACACCAGAGACTACAGGATACCCAGCTTTGAAGTTGGTTGTGTGAGATAGATGGTGATTACTCGCCTGAAATAAACGCACGACTCTATTCATTAAATTTTTCATAAGATTTTTTTCACGTCCTTCAATTTAAGTTTTCATGTGAGCGAAAGGAACAGATTTTTCGTAATTACTCTTCCGTAATGTGATGCCATTTGATGAGAACATTAATATAGACAACATATAGAGCAGAACAACCCATTTTACGCCCCAAAATATACGTAATAAATGATCGGAACAAAGAATTTCATGAGACGATTTTATTGATAATAAACAGAACTTACAGGGATGTTTGTAAGGGAATATTCTGGCAGTAACGGTAAACCGGACATCTTTAACTTTCAAAAATTCGTGATAGAAGAGAGACATAAGAGCAGTAATTCTCATTATAGTGAATCGTGTGCTGAACGACCTTGCATGACGCTGCTTTTTGAGATTTTGTTGTGCTTAGCTACCGGCTGTTTGCATGTTTGTATCGGCGCGGAGGAAGATTGATTTCCTTGCCTGCGGGAGACATCTACTGTCCGTAGAAGGAAGTAGACTGAGAGCCATTACTTGTCAGCTCACAAATTCCTGATAGAGGGCATGAGCGCTGCAACCGCTCTATTCAAAACAGTTAAATCACTTTCTTCATGGTCCTACCACAGTACTACTAAGAGTATTGGAGTGCTATGGTTTTATAAGGTTACATAGTGAATGTGGATATGGCAAAACGATATTTGTTCTACAGTACGATGTATTCATTTACGGATCTCAACAGTGTACGAAGGGGGTTATCATCATACTAGACTGTTTGCTAGACTCTTGAGAGGTCCCTTATGTCCCTTTCTATCATTGATTCATAAATACAACACGTGCTCACATTTACCCTCTCATGTTTATATTTAATCAATGGTTAAAAGTAAATGAGGAATGACTATGAAATCAATATTTGTGATTTTTACGTTTCAGGGACAGAATCATGAAAAAAATTAAGAGAGTGGTTGGTATTTTAAACACTACCTCCCAGAAATTATTTTTAGCAAAAATCGTGCGTTGTATCTTATACCTTGAGCAGATTTTCCACAGAAAAAATATCATACGCTTTGACCGGCACTCGAACCCGGACCCCCTGATTTCCGGCCAGGTGCTCAACCAGTTGAGCTACCAAGACTTCTTCTTTCTCAGTGGAAATTATTGAGGCTTCAAAGGAACAAGATGTTACCGGACTGCTAGACATATCATGTCAAAAATCATCCGAAAGCAGCTGACGATTGCGCCACCGTCCACGAGGTTAAAACCGTCATTGAAACACTAAGGTGCTTACTTATAACGAAATTCAATACATAACTTACTAATAACAAATTTTGAACTGAGTATAACTGAGCTCAGTTCTACTTCTTGAGCTCTATCAACTAGACCGACTTTAGGGCTGAAATCTGTGATATGGTTTGTATCTGATCCCTAATGTTGCCTTTCAGTTCTCTCACGACTCGTTCACCTATCCTCGACACATATGTCTTAAAGTATCGGTTAACACAAGAAGCACTATCTAACTCTCCACCGTTTTACTACTCACATGGATTCTCTGACAGCTACCTTCGTCCGTCGGATGAGACGTTAAACTGTGGTCCTCTTGGCACCTTTCATTAAGAGCAGGGTAATGCCGACGCCGGATTTCTCTCCACCCTTGCTCCTTTCTCTTTCTTTCCCATCATTATGCCTATTCTCTCAGCCTAAAATGCCTATTAGTGAGGGTTTAGATTTATAAACACATATGGTGATGTCCACTACCCTCGCTTGCATGTTCTGGATAAATTCTAAATAAATCTCCTTTTTCTCCAATACACTCTCTCTTACGGGAAGTTCTCATAGACATTTCCCACTTCTGAATGCCTCTTTAGAAATCGAAAAAAACGTCCTGAACGTAATTTACGTTCCTAAGTTAATAATCAACCTATACTTTTCCTTTGTAACATTGTCACCTGATTCAACATGTTTTATCTGCTATGATATTTCATAATTCTGAGACATTAGATTTCTTCTGTCAACCACTAGATCTACTCAGGCATTATTCACTCTAGCGTAGCATGGCCTAAAAAATTATTTCCTCACATCGGTGATGTATCGCCTTCAACAATGTTTTAGCTTTCCTTACTCGTGACCCCAAAATTATAGAGGACAATCACTCGAAACTTCTATACGTATAGTGAATAGGTCATGGTGAAGGTAATGGTAATTACAATTTCAAGCTATTATTTCTCATTCCCTTGTGACTTCTCTAACATATTTCGCAACTGTAGATGGGGTCGAGACTGATGTGTAGGGAATCCATGGCCCTGAAAGATTATGTCTCGCTCTTATAAAATTTTTTAGGAGTTAATTGAATTTTCAGCTGTTGTGCGTGTTATTTCAAGAGATGCTATCCACGAATCATCATAAGCTAGGCCTCGGATATATTCGCAAATTTTGTGAGATGAATCCTGTGACTTTTATTTCATGCAGTCATAATCAGCCTCATCCAACCCCACATAATCCCCTTTTTATTTTAATCACCATCCACACTCAGGGTAAATCACGCATTAACTATTGCTTAACATTTAATTAATGAACTCAATGAATATTTTTACATAGTTATGCTACACCATTAAACATTAAATATTTTTATACTATTCAAATCAGGGATAGGTACTAGAGCACTACAAGTAGCGAGCTACAGTGGCAGATACCGTTTTCAGTAGCTGTAGCGCACTACAGCTTTTTTAAAAGTAGCTATTGAATTACGAAGCAGCAAGAAAAGTTGCTTCTGCCTCAATAGCAGCCTTTTCTTCCATGTTCTTTAGTTTTCCCATACTCTTTACGTGTTTACCCTTCTTTATTCAAGAGTTTTTACGACTTTTGTTGATCACGTCCCTCGGAAAGTCTTTTTTCACCTCTTTCTCCGGTTTCCTAACACTTGTTCCCCCTCCCAAATATTCTCGTTTTTTCCAGAGGGACATTTTCCTCCTTTCCACTGAGTGGAATCGTTAACCCCATGCTGTGCGAATCAACATTTGTGGAAACAGAAACCTACCAAATTGTAGAGATAACGAGGATAAATAATTCTGTTCGCGTACAAGGTGCTTAAGAGGGTGGCAAAATCAATTGATTTCTAAAACTTTTAATTTCATTTAATTATCATCATACCAAATAAAGAGCTTTGTTTCCATTACGATCGTTAAGCCGTGCAACAGTAACTACACTTTTAAGCCCCAACCAATTCCCTGTCTCTCTAGAGAAGATTTCAGGTTAATGCCAACGCCGGATTTCGGAAAATTTAAGTATTTCCAATTCTACTATTTTGAGAGAACAAATAAAAAGTAGCTGCTACATTTTTTCAATTTGTAACTATGTGTTTGAGAAAGTAGCTAAAAATTAGCTGGATACAAATGTTTTTTTAGGTTACTGATGCACTGATGAAAATAATTCGATGTTCAATAAATAACCAAATGTTCTCACAGCATTCAAGAACTGGAAAGTGACAGCTTTTTTTATATGAGACTTTTACATCTGATATGGACAAAATGGGACAACAGCAATCGAGAACGATTTTTTCGTGGAGATGATTTTTTAAAAGAGTAGTATTTTTTAGCCTAATGTTGCATGACTACATAAGCCTTCTACATTCATAGGGTTTAATGAACCTTCTACATACCATGAAAGAGATCTCAATAATGTGTGGCATGGAATGAATAATCACCAAACATGCACTAAGAGCCCAAAAATA
The DNA here is from genome assembly GCA_933228895.1 of Platycnemis pennipes. NCBI lineage: Eukaryota > Metazoa > Arthropoda > Insecta > Odonata > Platycnemididae > Platycnemis > Platycnemis pennipes. Next base: position 62,339,929 of record OW121854.1, read on the forward strand.
AGGGCTATGTAGGAATGCTGTATAAAAGCAGGACCTAGTTAGGCATGTATGTACAAGGCTCGTGATATTAAACGATTGTAAACTACGGAGTTATAAAATTTTGAATTTAGTTTGCATTTCATGTGTATTCACTATAGTATTTATATCACTCGGCAGACAAGGGAGCAGTTTTCATCATTCAGTACGCACGTTTCATGTCCATTGCTTGTGGGGAGAAGGTCATGTTAAATCAATCCTTATGGTAGTATTTTTCTCCGATAGTATTTTTGTGATTGCATCGACCGTAATATGCGGGAGTTTTCAAAATACTTCCAACGTCTAATCGGGGGAAAAATAACTCCAGGTTGACTCCAACGTTGGTCTGATAGCAATTCCCAAACCTTTCTAGTAAACTTGAGGCACTGACACAATTACCATAATGACTTACACAATCCTCGCAGATATTACTTGTATGCGCTTTAAATTCATAATCAAACCTTACAAAAACAGATCCTACAAACTAAAGGCCTATTCTAAATGAGGCTCAAAGATGAAAAAATTATGTTTATCTCAAATCCTCATCGCGTTTTAATAGAAAATCAAACGACATATTTTACATTGGTAGAGGTATTTCGGTGAGAATTACTTATTTCTTTAAATCCACAACGGCGGATTTCCTCAACTCAATTCCAGCATGGTATCTATTTAAGTAGAATTAAGAATTCACAGAGGATTTAAATATTACGGCATTCTGAGCAGGTGACAAGCGCAGCGGTTCGCCAACTTACCTACGTTGTTCAATTAATAAAATTCACCATCAAAGGGCACGTGCTTGTGCCACCACCAGATATAATTACGTTGCAAACTCAAATTTACTCGCGGGAGTCAGGGAATTCTTAACAAGGCCGCAGTTAATACATAAGGCTGTAGCAACATTTGATAGCGGAATGGTGTAAACGATATTGTTTTTTTGACTTAGTGCTTCTTAATAATTCTGCAAAGGTTATTAAGATGAACGCTCACTTAGATGACACTAGATAACATAGTTTACTTAGGATTTTGGCGCAGAGTTTTTATCCATTCCACTAACGTCTTGTATTCCGTATCTGGTAATTATGACTCAGAATTGATACGGAAAGAATTTTCACCTATTCTAATCATGCATTTTAAGTGATAATTTTTGTGATTATTCTGCTTCATTTTTTGAATATATGAGTCCATTAAAAAATTCGGAAAAGTAATTTTTCACCACGAAGGAAAAAAATCCAACCTATGAAGTGCCTACGGTGCAGTGTGGCGTATTGAAAAAGCAGTGCTGCTCTACACAATAAGTTAGAACCTTGCGTGATTTTGAGTAGGTAAGTACGCCATAATGCACCGTACCTTTATTTTAGATAGACAAACCCTGAGTCAGTTGAAATTACTCGTTATCATAAAATCGATTGTGTCTACAAGTGGAGGGACGTGTCCATGTGTAAGTGGATGCAATAAGTTGCTCAAGTGATCTATTGGGTGGGGGAGAGCTGCTATTAGAAAGGGGTGGAACGGGAATGATATTTTGCTCAACATATTTCAGGAACACTGAAGGAGCTCACTCCCTCGATCCGAAGATGTCATGCATTCTCCAAAGCTGTCTTCTTTTGTTTTCAATACCGGTGAAATTTCCGAATTTCCCACAGGGTGACCGCTGTCCTCTTGACTCTTATCCGTGGTGTCCCACCGCCTTCTGCCCCGCAGTCGGCAGTCTCTCTGCAACACGAAAGAAATTCACTTCAGCAGGCAAAGCATCGATTCCAATTATCGACTAGAGTGCATAGTCATTTGAATATGATAAATCATCAGTGTACAAAGGTTGATTTATCGGGTATAACTACGTGCAGTTTTTTTTTCTTTTCACCAGGAATAGAGAGCATGGAATTGGAGGAATCCAGATAATAGCAAAGGATTCAAGTTGCTGTATAATATATATTTTCGAGGCCATTTAAATCGCTTAACATCCGAAAAACTTCCTAAAGAAGGACGGATACCGGCTCCAAGGAACATGGAAAATGACATAAACTGTCTGGCCCAAAAAATGACAAAAGAAAATCAAATAATCATTGAACAAAAACAATACCGGACCGCTTCTGTAAGAACGCTTAAAACGAGGCAGTAAAACCTTCCAGGTTAAATAGGTCGTTAAATAGGGACCTTCTGATAAGACTGGTAAAATGTCTATATGGAGTGTGGCATTGTACGGCGCCAAAAAGTGGATTTTAAGGAAAGAGGAGGAAAACAAACTGTCGGCTCTTAACTAAACTCATTGTCTCGAGCTTCACATTTATGGAATTGCTCCCTACCGCTGTAAAAAGAAAGTAAGTAGCTCACTTTCTACTGTCCACTTGAGAATTTTCATTTAACAATGCGATGCCATGGTGACGATGACATGTTCGTGTCGAAATCCGGGTTGTAATGTAAAAAAATTGATGTCGAATCGACGATGCGAGCTACTTACTTTTGCTTACAACGGCGTCCACCGCTAGTTATGGGAATGTACGAAGAAGAGTGAGATGGGAATGTACGAAGAAGAATGAGATGGGAAGGTGGTTGGAAAGGAAGGTGAACGATAAAGTACTGGGATGGAAAATGAAGTGAGATGTTGGTTGAAGAAATAAGGGATAAACAAGGGTGCATGGACGGAACGGGTAATAAGGGGTGAGGGTGTTTAGCAGGACGCGTTATTGAATAATTTTCAGATCACGCCTTCCTACTTTCCTTTTTCAGGCAAATATCTCCGCCAATAATGCCGTCAAATTTCGAGTAAAATGACAACAAAAATATATCAATATAGTTGTTTCTTTAAATTAATCAAAATTAAATCCAAACATCAGGTTATATGGCGGGCATAACATTAACCCTTTATTTGCTACATTCTTTCTCAGTTTTACATGCTCTCAATGCTGAATTATAAACATGAAAATATTCACCCACTGCTGAATACTTTTTTTGCATATCTTTCTATGTTAGGTAGTTTTTTTGCAAAATATTATTTAAAAAAATTATTATCTTATTATTTTAACGAACTATTGGGGATTACAACTTTTACGCGTGTTGCGGGTTGCATAACACCGTATTTTATTTCCACCTGATTTTTAAGCTGGAAGAAAGAGTAATTTGTAAATAATAACAATGATAAACTGATAATGCATTTAATTCTTAATATGCTGATGCACAAATACAAAAAAAGTAAGGCTTATCCAAATGTTAAAATGTCTTGTGTGTGTGATAGTTTTTAAAGCAGGGAGTTACACACAACCCCACATCACAATCAGGGCAACAATACCTGGATTCTCGTCTCTTATTACTCTTTTTACACACAACACACCATTTCCTTTTTCCTTCAGGAACTGCATCAATGAAGTGTCTTTCCGTTAATCTGAAAGGCATTTCTTCAGATGATCTTCTCCCACCTCCAGCCTTCTTCCTCTCCCTCCAAAATTTTTTAAGAAGTTCTCTCACAACACTGAGTTGAAACTTTGACAGTGGAATTTTCCTCTTCGTGTTAATTCTATACAACGTATATGCGTTGAGAAGTGAAATGTCCAACAGATGAAAAAATAGTTTTCTATACCACTTTCTCGATTTTCTTATACATTCAATGGAGCTAATCATCATATCACTCCTATCCACAGCCCCCATTGACTTGTTGTAGTCTACAACTATGTTGGGCTTCAACACTTCAGCTCCTGTTATTCTATCCATCTTACCCGTTTTCACAAAACCTGGCTCGTGGTGCGTGGATAACATCCAGACCTCCCTTTTGTCACACCACTTAATAGAAATTAGATCTTTCGATGTCTGGAAGGTCAATTCACCTTTCTTTAATTTTTCTTCCATTTTCGGCATCTCTTTTCTTGTACGTCTTACAGTTCCACAAGCATTGGTTGCTCTGTTATAGAGCCAAGAAAATAGCACCGGACTCGTATACCAATTGTCCACAAATAATGTGTGGCCTTTATTTAGGTAAGGGCTGATCAGGGTGGCAACAACATCTCCCGACTTACCAAGCTTGTGGTCCTCTGTATCAGTTGTCGATCCAGTGTAGACAATGAAATCTAGCACATATCCTGTCTCACAGTCGCACATAACAAATATTTTTATTCCAAAGCGATGTCTTTTGCTGGGAATAAACTGTTTCAAAAACAAGCGACCCTTGAAGAGCATAAGACTTTCGTCAATGCACAAATTTTCCCCTGGAGAAAAAGATTTTTTAAAAACATTCCTTAAGTGGTTGATGATTGGGCGAATTTTTACCAACCTGTCCCCCTCATGAGGATCACTGTTATCAGAAAAATGAATGAATCGGAAAAGTAGGAAGAAGCGGTCTCTGGACATAATCTCAGAAAATATCGGTGTCAGCAATAATTTATCCCTGGACCAATATTCATTGACGTCAAGTTTTTTTACCCTTGCCATCAACATGCATACAGCAAACAAAATGTAAAGCTCATCAGAAGATGTCTCAACCCATTTATGAACTCTCGACTTCGCAGTCTTCTGCTCAATCTTAGTTTGAGAAACATAGTATTTATTTGTTTCTTCCGATATTTTGGCCATAATTTGTGGAGGATAAAATACGAGGAAATAATCTAGAAAACTGGATACCTCAGGAATGTTCACAATGCAGCCGCTCGCTCCACCTACAAATGCGTGTCGCTTAAGTTTTCTCCTTACATTTCTCCAGATCCGCTCTTCTGGTTCCTTTGTTGCTTCAGTATCAGCATCCAAATCATCATCAGAGGAAGATTCCGATGATGAAGCTGACGAAAATCTTGATCGGGATGTTGGAGTACGCTTGATGATGGCAGAAGACGTTGAAGCAACAGGATCAGAAACATTCTCTTCATCAGAATCAGGTTCAGATGAGGGCATATAATCATCATCGCTATCACTTTGATCCAAAACATCAAGGATAAATGACTCGGAGGTAGATCTTTTCCTCTTGGGAGCCATTTTGAAGCTGAAAAATAATATGTTAAAAATATATAACTGCAGATATTATAGTAATAATCTATGATTAAATTAAATATTTATTTATATAAAAATATTAAAAATGAATCCACTTCTCTTACTTTACAAATATTGAAAAGTACTCACATTATAAAATACACGAAAGAGGAAAACGCGTTCCAATAGACTCAAGCGTCCAGCAGCGCCGTATTCGTTACTCCTTAGCGACGCACTCTTCTCAAAATTTCAACTGAAACTGAGGAAAACTTTTGCACACTGTGCTAGCCAAATACCAAGAACCGCTAGGTATTCAGAAAGATAAGGGCAGGGGAGGGTACTACGGAAAAACCCGTGGTAATCAGTCCAAGGAAGAGGACTTAAGAGAAAGAAGAGGGCCCTCAAATAGGAACTCAAAGGGTTAACCCTTTCGCGCCGAAGCCTCGTAGAGGGAAATTTTTCTTCGTTACGAGGCTCTAGAAATTTTTCTGCACCCTCCTCAACGAAGTTCTCTCGCGTTGACCGAAGGCAGAGGTTTGCTCCCTTATCGTTTTGGGACCCAACCCAGCGGGACGCCGACCTTTTTCCTCGGCCGCTGTCCATGACCCTAGAAGTATTAAAAGCTCCCCATAGCTCCAGTCCACGGTCAACTGACTGAAATTTCAATGTTTTATGTAAAAAAATATTTGATGTTCGCTTTGACTTTTATATATTTTAAATGAATTCCTAGTGTTTATCTGGGCGTGTATAAATTTTAAACGAAGTTCTAGCGTACATATTGACGGATTTAGATTACTTCTATATGTTGAACCACAAGTTTTTCCAAATGCGTACGTTAATGCCTTTGTCGATTGACATTCTATAACTCCGTTGATATTAACGTTAGAATTTCGTTTGAAATTTCCATGTGATTAGCAAAAAAAGAAGATTTCATTTCTAACTTTAGATTTCTAAGGTGGACAACAAATATTTTTTTAGAAAAAACACTGCAAATAGTTGACCGCATGGAGAGTAATCGGCCGAAAAAGGCTCGCGCTAAGCTGGGTCTCGAAATCCCCGAACAAGCCGTCTTCATGTCCTTGGGAGCATAGGAAAGGCCACGCGGTGACCATACGTCTCTACGACTATAAGCGTGCGTAGCATTTCTGAGGAAACTCCGTTACGCATAAAAGCGTGCATAGCAGTAGGGGCACCAAAACACATTTACGCATATAAGCGTGCATAGCATTAGGGGCACCGAATCATACTTACGCATATAAGCGTGCATAGCACATAAAGGGTTAAAAAAGCTCAAAATATTTAGCAAACTTCCGAATGCGTGATATGGATCATTTTATTATTACTAAATGCATGTGTTTATAATTAACCCACTGTTTTGGCCGCATTAACTTCCACATGTCACCTAACTGCAAAATTAGATTGGCTGGTGTCTACTACGGCATTATTAGAACAAAAAATAGTATCTTCTACCCTTAAATCAGAGGAGGGACCACTGGCATAAAGCTGAGGCAGTAGAAAAAGAAGAGATAAGTTACTGTAGTCATTCTCTCCTCGAAAAAACATCTCCGTTTCGTCAACGGCCAAAATTTACCGGTCAAAATATACTGGGTCAAAAGAAAAAAACTGCTCACTGTTTCACCTCATTTAATGTGACTTCGATGTGACGTATTCATGACACCCGCGGAGTAGCTGGAGCAATGGAAGCTGGTTTTGGTGGGGTCAACCATGTCAGACAGGCCGAAGGGTAGGAGCCCGACTAATAGTAGTTCATTAAGCGACAATATCTCTGCAACATAGCAACAAAATGGTCCCAGATTACAGTAGAGCGTCCACTATGGCGATGGTGTCATATTAAATACACAATTGTGGAAGGAAAAGGGAAACCAGTCTAATTAAATATCCAAAAACTATAATATAGTTGACTATTACTGAACCCTGATCAGGCTCACTGTGGCACTGTGTCGGGAGCGAGAGAGGCAAGGCCTCAGCGGTCACCATCATACGAAAATCTTTCACGACAAAAATTGCGGAAGAGAATTAGAAAAAGAGAACAAATCAGCTAAAATAACGACAGTGAATGTTAGACTTCTCCGATGGCAAGGGAGTTTAATTTCGATTGAGCGAGAAAGAATCAGGTCAGACCTCGTCACTGAAGATTAAAGTGATATGGAGTTGGCTAAGCTTTGGATTGGTGATCAATGGTGATGAAAGAGTTTTACTTTGCCACTATGAGCAGATGGCAACTGTGCTGAAAATTTCCAGATTAGAAAGGTGTCCTGTAACAGGAATCGGAGAACAGAATTTGTTGGCCGAGCAAATGCGCAGACCACCACCCTACTCAGGATTCATGGTTACAAAGACAATTTTTAGGAGGATCCGAACAGGGGCGTCGGCACTATTTTCGCTAGGGGGGGAAAAGGGACCGGCTCCTAAGAAAAGGGCCCGGCTTCTAGGAAAAGGGCCCGGCGCCTAAGAAAAGGGCCCGCATTTCTTTGCGGATAGGAGAGGGTAGAGAATAGAATTTCGCTAAAAGAGCGTATGAAGGCGTGAGAATATGTGTCAGAAGGGAAAAAGCTAGCTGGAAACAACTAAAATTTAATATTTATTAATGAAGACTACTCATTTCTCAAGAACCCGGGGCAAATTCTAGGGAGGGGGGGGCTTCGGCACCTCCTGACCCCTGCTTCCGACGCCGCTGGATCCGAAGGATCTGTCTCATGCACCATTGCAGTTCAACAAGGATGGCACTCAAAAGGGGGAGTTGAGCTTCAAGAAATCCACTGCCCACGAGGAAAAATCCTATAATTATCAAAAGCGCGTTAAGACACCACTGTAAGATTTTACATAGCCACAATGAACGGGTCCTTTTTCCCCTGGCAATTTTCAACACGGTGACGATGAAGATCATGGTTTTGTTGAGTGATAGCATGAGGAATCCGCCTCCCTCGTTTCGACAGACTTTAACCATTATTGTCAGACAACGGGGTCTGCTGGCGAACACTTGAGCTTAGAAAACCCAAGGAACATCTCTCCTAGCGGGGATATTCTACGATAGAGCCAGCATGAGAGAGTTCAACAACTACCCAAAACGGTCATACATTTTGAGGTAGTCAGGTAAAGGAGACTTTATAGGGCAGCAGAAGGAGTTTTGACATGTCCTCGAGAATTCTTATTAAGTTAATCGTGTTCGAGGGGTATCGCTTCGGCCAAAGTAAACCTCATTGCGTCGTAACAACAGCATCGTACTACTTCGTGCCACTTGATAAGAGCCGTTCTCCGCCTCTTAAAAACCATAATGCTTGAGAAATATATTTTTTTTCTTGTGACTTGATAAACATTAACACTTTTGACCGTAATTAAATGGATGAAAACGTTAACTGTTACGACAGCAAAAAATTTCACTGTCAAAATTGTCAACGGACGTATTAATGCCGGGGGCGTCTATTCTTTCTGAAACACGCTTACCGGAAACGTAATATCAAACATTGGTGCGAAGGCTTCCGCGTTGTGTAGACAGTGAAGGCTGAATCTTCCGGGTTTCACGTAATATTAGGACCAAGTTAAAAATTTTCTGCTGCCACCCGCGGTCCACTTACTTAAACTACCTCAACAGTTTGGGAGTGGGTGGTGAGACCATCAGTACGTACGTACTCCATGGTTCTACTCACCGCTATCTCGGTCGGATGGAACGCCTGCTTGTATCGCAGCGACCGTCCGTCCGTTCCCGAACGTCACCCTCACCCGTGTCGCTGGGCTCCACAGCAATCGTCCCACGTACGAACGCTATCGTCGACACCACTCACACACGCTCTCGCTCTAGATCTCCCGCCAATCAAAGCGCGTTCCTCTTAGACGGACATCCGAGGAGGGCGACGTCATGCGGAGTCCAGGGGCGCTGAACGTCGTTCGGCCGTCGGTGTCCTCGGGTGGTAGGAGGCCGAGTGGCCGCCGGCAATGCGTCCGGCTCGTTGCTAATTTGGACGGCCCCACCAATAAAGGACGCCATCGATTCGGAAGATTAACATAAATACCATTCTTTTTATCGATATGACACGCGAGGTGGCCGCGGAAATCAATAATTCTTTTCGCCTCGAAAGAAAAATCCGGGCCAACGGAATAAGAATGCGCATTGAACTGTTTTCAGCAGGCCCCCATCCTCGCCTATGGGGCGAAGGCCGCGGGGCCGGGAGGGGCAACTGCCCCCTGATAATGGGACCCCACGCGGCGTACCTTTCGCGCCTCCCGGTGTCAACTGCAGTAAATGAGTGTAATTAGCGCCGGTCGCTTACGGCGAACACAATGGCGTTTTTCCGTTCGTCCGCAGAGATCTCCATCCACTCCGTTGACGTCAGGAACTACATTATCGGGCGTCGGGTCTCCACAGCGGCAATTTTCGACCCACATACCTTCACGACCCTCAATGCATTTCTCACCTTTCAATTTCAGTTCCATCTCTGGTACTCCACCAGCTCCGAAACGCAAAATATGAAGCCGAGAAAAAATAAATAGACTATTAATACTACCAAACTCATCCTGACATTAACAGTTACAACAATAACAAAATTTAGACCCGATATGCCACCGTGTACACTCACTAAAACTGACAAAACCGTAAATTTGAATGCCAAGTATTAAAATAATGCAACCGAATTCACTTTAACTGGACAGAATGAGTGAATTCGAAGGCATCTAGAGAAATGGATGCTAGCTAGATCAATCTATTCTATTGAAGACTATTTTCTATTGAAGTTTATTTAATTCTAGGACGCATGTCTTGTCTCGTAGAACTTTCTCGGGAGAAACATTATTACTATCATAAATCATTTTCCTTATCGAAAGTGATGTAGAATACATACTTCCGGAGGAAATAGATTTGACCTGTCTAGTACCACCGCATAAAATCTTTATTACAAGGAAAGTTAACCTCATAATTGAAACAATCGGGCGATAAAAGTTTTAATGATCTTTCGATAGCTAATATTTTATTTTGATGAGGTAATGATGTAGGTCAGTTTTGCGGTTTGTTGTAATAACTGTTCAAATATATTGTTCTGGATCAGCCTCTACCATGCTGTTCCCAAATAACTACAACTAGGGAAGTGGACAACGCCAATCTGAAAGTGAGAGTACCGAATCAATCAGAACCGGAGGCGAATTCCACCGAAAATGTACGTGACTTGGCCGAACCTTCTCCAATTCGTCCGCCGACGGTCATATGAGGTCGCCGCTGCAAGTGAACACGGACGAACAGAATCATAGTGGACTGAAATCTTAAACAAAAGAAATTGTCCAAAACCAATACACCATCTTAAGTATTCCACCATCCTTGGTAGATTTGTGAATAATCCCTGCTCACTATCCCGTCTGTTCTCAGGCAATTGTTTTGCATATAAGCAAAGAAATTTATGGAGATTCCGATTAGCTTATACCTCGATATTCCACTAGTCATCAATCCGCTGAGAAATTTTACGCTGGTGAACGACCCCAAAAATAAATATTTAGATCTGACTTTTGCGTACAACCAACTGGGAGCACTGGAATGCTGCAAGCACAACAGGTTGGAATTTTCCAGGAAACGGAGAAAGGGTGCTGAGAAACCCGGCGTCAGTATTAGCCTGTTCTAAACAAAAGGCGCCAAGAGGTCCACTGCTTCATGTCCCATCCAATAGACTAAGTACTGAACATGGGCAAGGGCCTAGCCACGTTGACACAATTTCTACCGTGAGATCACCAAAGTTAAGAAACGTTGGGCCGGGACAGAGGTTGGATGGGTAACCCTCCTCCACACCGCTACAGCGGGGCTCTTGTACCCAGTCTGCAAGTGGCGGGCGGGTTGAATGTGAGTTGGCACAATAGATCTAAAGAGGCCTAGGTGCCAGAGGGGCTCCAGAAGGCCCCCTCCCTCCCCTCCAATTTATTTAAGTACTGAACATGAAGTGGTCTCCACACGTCACTCAAGTAGAGACCAGTATGCTTATCTCTGCCAGTGATAGGATTCAAACCCACGCTCTTGGAATATGAAGCCAGTACTCTATTCACCATGCCATCCCGATTCCCGCAACATGTCACTCCAGATATACAAACTGAGGGCTTTGTAGGTACTTTAATGGTATGAATTATGATAAAAATTACCTTCCTTTTGATCAGTGAGCGTCTCCCGGGGCGGTGACCTAGGTTCAGGGCCACATTGCCGTCCCCCTGAGGCTCTGGCCACGAGACCCTTCCTCATCTTTAGCTCGGGGAGAATTTGGCGGGAAGCATCGTGACGGAGGCGTCGAGTCAATCTGCAGGGGCCAGACCTTTCTCCCGCCGAAGTCGTCTTGTAAACGTGCTCTCAAATGATTTCCCTTTCGTTGTTATTCGCGAGGCGGGGAATGGGGGATTGTTCTGAAGTCTTTCCATCCTAGCGATGGATGAAGTTCAACCATTCCACATGCCAAAGGAATTCCAGTTCTGGCTATCGTCCACCCATCGAAATCACCGCAGCGAGAGACCGTTGGACCCATGTGGAGAGCGGCATGACCTGTGCGAGAATGTATTGCGCGTGGAGAGGCGATGAGCCGGCACGGGTGGAGGTCATTATGACTATGACGCAACATGGAGACGAAACAAACGAGACGCAACAGTGGCATCGCGTCACGCCGCCGTTGGGCAAGGTCGCCGCTCTCGAACAGAAGGACGCGAGCCAATTGAAATGCGACCCGCGTAGAAAACCCGAGGCGGAGAATGGGGGTGGGTCAACCCTCTCCTGGTGACGCATCCATCCTATCGCCTCCGGGCTGGGACGCACCGGTCACGGCCTTCGGGGTCCTCCTTTGCGGGCGGACACACTCCAACCACGCGCTTGCACTCTTCTTCCCAAGCACTCTCCCCTTCTTCGTCCACGTCGCGGTCGTTGCAAAACACGCCCACTCGATAATGACCGTCATCTAACATGTTTATGTCTGTTCCACACGCTTAAAACCGATTCTGATCAGGAGGAAAGGCACTAGGATCGGAATGAAGGGTAAAGGGGAAGGGTGGAGAGAAACTCGGCGTCGGCAATAGCCCACTCTCAACGAAAACGATGCCATAAATAAACGTCTCATCCGACGGACTTAGTACTGAACTCGGGATGCTCTCCACGAATCACTTAAGTGTTAAGGTTAATACTGTTGGGATGACCCATTTTTTCAAATCAATGACTATTGGCCAATCTCAGCATCTCAGCGGTTTTTCTATGCATTGATATTTACTTCAGTATTATTAATTCAATAGCCAATAACGGATATTGACCCATTATTCATAAATACTGAATGCTAACTATGATTATTCCGATATATCAATGTTAAAAATTGAATTCCTCAGTTAGATAAAATCAAGCGGCTCGCGGCTAAGCTTAAAGCCACCGAGTGCGTCCACCGGGTTGCGGATGGTGGGGAGACCTCTAGATATAGAGGTTAGCTGCGAGATAAGCGAATTTACTCGTTGAATATGAAGTCGTGGACAAAAAGCGACGGCATTCCGAGGGGGTATTGGTCTATCCCTGGGTAAGATAGGCCATTAAATAATACAGAACCTATGAAGATGCCGTGACTTGGCGACGGGAGGCCACCAACAACTATGCATTCCATCACCCGGAGGAGAGGGCAGCAGCTCTTCTTCATATGAGTGAAGGTGGAGACCACAGAGGTCGGTACAGCGACACTCATTTCACTACAGGCATGGGAACATTTACTTTAACGGCTGTAGTACTGCGATGTGGAAGGCAAGGGGAAACCACCACATTAATATCCCGAGGAGTCCCAGCTGCTCCACTTTTTCTTTCAATCAAAACGTGATGGAACCCTCTCGAGTAAAATATTCCGGAGGTAAAATAGTCCCCCATTCGGATTTCCGGGCGGGGACTTCCCGAGAGGTACATCAGTCAAGTGTGATAATCATTTTAGGGTAGGAACATGGAACGTGCGATCACTTCGGACCTGCGGAAGACTGGAGAACCTGAAGGTGGAAATGCGGAGAATAATTATCGATGTATTAGGAATCAGCGAAATGAAGTAGCCCGAAGAAGGAGACTTTTGGAGTGGAAGCTACAGGATTATACGGGATCATTTAATGGTAATGCTGGAGTAGGGATCATACTCAGAAAGAGAGCCGGAATGCGTGTGAAGAGCTTCCTGCAGTACAATGAAAGGATAATAATGGTGAAGATCGAGACCAAACCTGTAGATACCCTAGTGGTTCAGGTTTAAATGCTTACGACGGACTACGAAGATGAAGAAGTGGAAGATGTCTACGAAGATATCACGGAAGTTATAAAACATGGAAGAGGAGAAGAAAACCTAATTATTTTAGGAGATTGGAACACGGTCGTCGGCGAAGGTCCAGATGGAAGACTAAATGGAAAATATGGATTGGGTAATCGAAATGAAAGAGAAGAAAGACTTTTGGAGTTCAGGACACAGTATAGGTTGGTGGTTGCTAACACATGGTTTAAAAACCACAACCGAAGAAGATACACGTGGAAAATGCCAGAAGACAGAAGAAGATTTCAATAAGCTACATTTTAGTGAAGCAGAGATTTAGGAACCAGGTGAAGGACTGCAAAAACTATTCTGGAGCAGACATTGACTGTGACCATTATTTAGTGATGATGAAATGCCATCTAAAATTCAAGAAATTGAAGAAGACTGTGAAGAACACATGGCAAGCAGAAATACTAAAGGAGACTAAACATCAGCAGGAATTTCAAAAAGCAGTGGAAAACAACATAGGAGAAGACCTGAATGAGAAATCAGTGGAAGAGCGTTGGGAAAAAATTAAATGTAGACTACAGGAGGCCGTAAAGGAAGCTCTTGGAAGAATAAAAGTTTCCAAGAAGAAGCCATGGATCACAGAAGAAGTATTAGACCTAATTGAAGAAAGAAGGAAGTACAAGAATGCGAAAACTGCAGAAGGGCAGCTTTGGTACAAAAGACTAAAGAACGAAATAAATCGCAAAGCCAGGAAAGCTAGAGAGATGTGGATGAAAATCTTATGCGAAGATGTACAAAACAACCTTGCACTTGGAAAGGTGGAAGCTGCCAATAGGATAGTGAGGAACCACTTCAAAGAACGGAGCACAAGATGCAATGCCATGAGGAACAAGAATGGAGAACTTCTGATTGAAAATGAAGACAAAGTGAAGAGATGGAAAGAATATCTGGAAGAGTTGTAGAACGGAAGCAATCTCAGCACAAAAGCTATCGAATAGGAAAGAGAAGTCGAAGTGGGTGATATGGGAGTATCGGTATTAAGATCGGAGTTTGACACAGCAATAAGGGACCTTCGCATGAATAAGGCTTCTGGAATTGGTGATATTCCTGCAGAACTAATTAAAAATGCAGGAGAGAAGACATTAATCCATCTGTATAAAACCATCTGTGACATGTACTCAACCGGAGAAATACCCTGGGACTTCGAGAAAAACATCATAATTCCTATTCCCAAAAAGAAGAAAGCGGAGAAATGCAAAAGTTTAGGACTATAAGCCTGACGACACATTCATCGAAGATATTGACAAGGATCATCTACAGAAGAATAGAACGAAAAGGCTGTGGAGTTCCTGGATGAAGATCAATTCAGATTCAGGAAAAGTAAAGGAACCGGAGAAGCAATATTGGCCGTTGGGCTGATCATAGAGAAGAGAAAGAAATAACCGACGTTCATTGCATTCGTGGATTTAGAGAAGCCTTTCGACAACGAATTGGAATTCAATGCTTGGAATTTTGAAAGGAATTGGAGTGTCCTACAATGACCGAATAATTATCCACAGTATGTATAAAAACCAAGTAGCTTTGATTAAAATCTGGACCCAGCTGTGAAGAGGCAAGAATAAGGAACGGAGTGAGACAAGGCTGTGCACTGTCTCCCGTAATTTTTAATGTTTACATCAAGAGAGCCATCAATGAAATCAAGAAGTCTTCTGGGGTGAATATCCATGTAGAAAAAATTAGCATGGTGCGGTTCGCTGATGACATAGCACTCGTAGCAGAGACAGAGAAGGAGCTGAATAAGACTCTAATAACCATGGAAAGGACAATGGCCAGATATCATCTGAAGAACAATAAGAGGAAAACTAAGATATTGGTGTGCAGCAAGAAAGAAGAGGCCAAAACCAACCTTAAACTAGGAAAACAAAAACTGGAAGAGGTGAAAGAGTTCTGTTACCTTGGAAGCCCAGTAACCAACGATGAACGAACCAAAAAAGAAATACTCAGCAGAATAGCCCAGGCAAAGAGGGCATTCTATCAAAAGAAGAATCTACTTACAGCTGGAAATACAAGCGTAGAAGTAAGGAAACAATTCATCAGTACGTACATCTGGAGCGTGTTTCTCTATGGAAGTGAGGCATGCGGAAAAGAAAAGGGTGGAAGCATTCGAAATGTAGTGCTACAGAAGAATGATGAAGATTAAATAGATCGACAGAGTAAGTAACGAGGAAGTCCTCGGAAGAGTGGGAGAAAAGAGAAGTCTTCTGAATACCCTGAGAAGAAGACGGAACAACTTAATCGGCCACATCATGAGACATGATGGCCTGATGAAGACAATCGTCGAGGGACAAGTGTACGGGAAGAATGGCAATGGAAGGCCTCGTGCGAGATATGTGGAACAAGTGTTGAAGGAATTGAAAGAGAAGAAATACGTAAATATGAAGAGATTAGCCGATAGAAGGACTCAGTGGATAGCTGCGTCAAACCAATCTGAGGATTGATGACCAATGATGATGAGATAAAATCAATGACAATAGTACTCAACATAAAATATATCATAGTGAGCACATTGACCGGTGTGTGATCTGAATTTCATTTTAGCAGGGGCGAGAGCATTGAAAGTTACAATTGCAACTTTTTCTCTGAATAAAATTTAGAAATATCAATTTCCTGCTTGAGGAGGACAGAATTATTGGCACAGTGGCACAGCTCTAGCTATCGTCATGTGTAATTTGTTTCCTTCAACAATTTTCATCAGCGATTTAATATCAAGTAACATATTTACAGCAGAGATACCTAGATTCTAGATACCTAGAGTCTAGGTCCATCCTGCTATTAGACTATTGATCCACAGATGATCACTGGAGAGAACAGGAAAAACGAATATTTCAACGCAGCAATATTGAAATATCGGTTTTTAAATTGAAGTTAGAAATATTAACACTCCATATAAATTGAAGTTAAATGAACAACATCCAGTATTTATATCGTCATAACAACCAATAAATTCGCATACTGGTTATTGAATATTGAGCTGAAATACCGCCCAGCCCAAGGATTGACCGCACCCTTTCCCTCCTCTTTCCCATCTTCGTCCACTTTATAAAATATGTCAACTCAATAATGACCACAAGCCAATTTTCTTCATCTACATACTAACTTTATCAGTCAAATCTTCCTAATGTACTATAGTTATGGTTGCCATCCCCCGAAATTTAGAGATTCTCCCGGAAACGGCGTAATTACCCACGTCCCCCATGACGGGTGCCAGAATAACCTGAAAGACGGGAATTTCCTGATCCGTGTATTCATTCATCTACTTGAAATCTGTAAATTTACTTATGAATGTTTTTACTCACGTATTTTAATTCATGAAAGCATTTAACATGTGATAAATTCGAGTCATCGTGGGTCGGCATGAAAATTATCCTCATTCAGATATTCGTTCTCGCCATCATCGCTCTTCTTATCTAGGTTTGCTTTTATGATTCATCATAGCTGATCGTAAGTCCTTTTTGTCATTATTAAACATGTAATATAGACGTTTTCGTCCAAATATGTAATGAACTTTATGAATTACAAAATGTTTTTCAATTGATGACTTTAGAAAATAAATAGGCGAATTAGGGGGAGAAGCTTGATAAAAAATGGAAGCCAATGGGTTAATCAAAAGTAATGAATCAAAGGAGTAGAAAAAATGGTAGCGTTTGCACAACTGATTCCAGTGTCTAATGCTGTGAAAGAACGAATTTTCAACTTCATGAAACTAATCATAAATAATGTCAAAAGGAAACTCAAATCTGCTCAAACAGTAGTAGCATGTAAGGTGCATTACCGACCTGGCTACTGTATCGATCACATATCTGCAAATATTTTCATCATATTTGATAGAACTACCAAAGCTATTTTCTCTCAAACCCAGGCATTTGGAAGCTACTCGAGGAAATTCAAAATACCCATTTAAATAAAAAACATAAATAAAGGTTTTTTTAAATGAACTCAGATTAATATTTTCCACAAATATGTGTAAAATATAATCAGTGTAAAATAAAGGATACTTCTTTCCATTTTTGCAGGCAGAATAAAAAAGTTTTTAGTTATATTGCAAGTTTTCAATGAGTTAAATGTACCATTAAACAAAACTTTTTGGTAAATTTTGCGGAATTTTTTTTAATTACTGAGGTAACCTTTATTGAAGATTCATCTCAGATACAATTCTCTCAGAATACCCTGGGATATTTGTATTATCACGAAATTACGACCGTGGCGCATCGGGATGGGAAAACGTATTTCAATGACCCCAAAATTTATATTGGCGGTTGCGATGAAAATTGCTCCCAGCAGGGCCTCCATGCCAGACAGTTGGAAATTAAAAGGAGCCGGTCGAAATATCGCCCAGGTAGCGTCCATTCCTTAGTGAGGAACCTGACCCCAGTAAGGATTTTTCAAGGAATCGGTCATTGATACTGGGAAGAGGGGAAGCAAGAATTCTGCGATCACCATCATCCTAAATCATTGTACAGCAGTAGAAACAGAGACAACGAAAAGGAATCAAAGACGAAAACAACGATAGGTACAAAAGGCTCTTGGTATTTTGAGACCTCACGGCAGGAAAGCTAAAAAAATGAGAGGACATGAGAAAGGGAGCGATAATCGTTATAGGATTATCGTAATGACTTCAAAACTGTAATATTTCATAATTAATCACTACTGTTACTATGGCAGTAATGAATACTGTGACATATTCATCATCGCAAGTCAACAATCCTTAGATTGGTCTGGCGCAGCTCTCCTCTCGATTCTTCTATCGTCTAACCTCTACAAGTTAATATACTCTCTTTCATATCCGTCACTATAGCTCATGCGAGGCCTTCCTTTTTCATTCTTTCCATTCAAGTTTCCTTCATAAATTGTCTTCATCAGGCCATCATGTGGAATATTACAAAGGTTTTTCATTCTTGCGATTAACCTATTCCACAAGGTACAGTTAGCGGCATAGGATTATGTCAGGTTAGATGGCAGGATGCCAGCTAATATTGGAGTGATAAGTGTAGAGTCACATATTTTGGAAGGGGCAAGAGTCATAGGCTGGACTACGAAATTAGGCTCAAGTGCCTCAATACAAAATAGAGAGGGGTTAGATTATTTGTTGACGTTAGGTGTAGCCTTGTGGACGTAAAATAAAATAAGTTTTTTTTTATTTGCCACAATCTAGCTGTAGGAAAACTATGAATTTTTTAATGTTTTTAAAAGCTTCCAGTGACTCGAATACACCTCATCTGGCCAGTTTACATCGAGTTCGATAACAAATAACAGATAGACAACACACACAGCCATGCCCTGGGTGGAGAAAATCCGACCCGGTCGAAACTCGAAGAAGGAATGATAGAAAAAAGGCGTAAAAGAAGTAAATGGAAGAGTGGCGCAAAAAGGAAGGTAAAATTAAGTACAGAGAACTAAATAGCACACTCGAGCGGCGAAACCAATGAGGCAAGGGAAGCGTGACAGAGAGAACAGATTGTGGCATTGGAAAAATTCCAAGAAAGAGGGCAGAGTGGAAGTACTTTATGGGGAAGTCGAAGAGTTATAAGGAAGGGTAAATGGAAAAGCGATCCAAGTAGTAACAGACAAGTCAGGAAAATTGCCAATAGAACGCGCAGAAATTCAGGTAAGGTGGAAAATATACATGTAAGAGTATCACGGCGGAGATGTGGGGAGTAGATATCAGACCTGTTGTATGCATAGAGACTGGTAATAACAGCGGCGGCATTTTTTAATGGATTCAAAACATGTCTAAACCGGCAGAAAACTAAATAAGGAGGATAGAACATACACTCACCAAAAGCTAATTGTCCTCATGTGTCATGTATAACAGTTCAGATCCTCCTAAGCCCGAAAGTCTCGTACGATGCTGTATCAAATATACAGGCGCAGTATTCCATGTAACACTATTTTTCCTGTTTCCACACAAGCCCTATGTAGCAACATCCATTCAATCAAACCTCACTACATATATAGGTACATACTTGAATTAGTCAAATCTCATACTTGTGTCAAGAGAAGGTAAACCTCATGCCACAGCAAATAAACTGGCCAACTATCACATGCAACATTCTTTATCATGCCAGCACAAACTAATAAAGAATGTCAGCCACCAGCCCAAGTAGCAACATTCAATTCAGTTGATTAATAGTTTGCAAGAGATTGTGGTAGGTTTTGATGGATTTTCTCGGCGATTTTTGCATTGCTTTCAACAGAAAGCTTCTTTCCAACGCTATTTCTCTGTTCATATCAGATTATTCCCTACCTCTCTCCGTGGGAGTCGGAAAAAAATTATGTAACGAAATAGAAAAGACAAGACTAAATGAAGAAATAAAAGACTGTGAGAGTAGATATCATCCCAGCGGAGTCACTGAAGAGTTAAGGGAAAAATGGAAAGAGTTTTTCGGACTTATTCATTGGATATATGAAGAAGGCTTATGGCCTGAACCGTTTATGAGGTCAGTTTTTAATCCCATACCATCAAATCCTGAAGGGAAAGTATGCAAGTATTATTGAACAAAATTTTATATTCTCAAGACGCAAAGATATAGAGTTATCAATAGAAGATGAGAAAATAACTAGATTAGAGTTAATGAATAACTAGATCACTTTGGGTTCAGGAGAAGGGTGGAAACACGTGAAAATATTATGGCAATGAAGACGACAATACAAAGAATCATTTGAAATGGTCCGGATGTCTTTGGTTTGGAACGTAAAGAAAGCAGTGGGTAGAGTGGATTAGATGTAGCTACTGTGTGCAGTGCAGCAGTTAGAAATGAACTGGGTGATATAATACGTCTGATGAGAAGATGTACCTCAATCAGTTAGTTAAAGTAAGGATAGCAGATGGGGAATCAGAGTGGGCAGCATTATGCCGGGGAGTGACGTCAGGTCGTCCATCAATAGCTTCATTTTTCAATGTATGCTCGAATGAAATGTTTCGTGAGGCATGGACAGGGGTGCACGACACAGCGCAACAAAATCGTGCTCCCAATTGTACGGGGGCAGAGCCAGACTCAAGCGGAAAGGTTGAAAAATCGATTTTGTTTCCGGCGTCGCCAACGGTAGCATAAATTCTATTTAGATTCACATTCCGAAGGTTTTATGGAGGTCGTGATATGAGTTTCTTTCAACTGTCCGGAAGCAAATTGTTTTCCTATACAAAGACGATCCGCTTAGCTTTGCATTGCATTTTGTTCATGGAAAAATAACTAATTAAATTATCCAACATTAAAAACAAAAAATAGTTTCATATATTTTTATTGGTTTTTCACAAATTTGTCTTAAAAACTTCCGGCATCTGCTTCATTCGGAATATTTCGAGGAAAATTTATGATGGATATTTTTTAATACTTTTTATTCAACTTAAACTCCATGCATATTATCAATAGATATGATGTGCGAAATGACATACAACACCTTCTAATCTACTATTGGAGACTGTTAGTGAAGTTCCAAGCTGAATAATAAGTACTAGAATTTTGGATTTGTGCGTTCGATTTCAGCATCTTGCTCGTCGGTACGATCCAAAATCAAATCGTTCCTACTATTATAAGGGTAAAAGGGATGATTCCATTGGAATGAAGAAATTTTGCAATGATCATCATTAAAACAAGTAACTTGGGCAGAGAAATGCAGGCAGAAATCCGTGACGGCTTCGCAATTTCCATAATACGAAAGATAATCTCCTCGTAGTGCCCCACTTTATATAGCCAAGCCAAAAATAGGAAAACGTTGAAAAAGTTATTTTAGTGACCAGGTACGAGGGACCACACATTGGAAGATTTTGCTGACTCGTCTGAACGGAGAAGAAATGTTGTGGAATACATAGAAAATAACATATGTAATAATGAATTAGAACTAGGTGGTTATAGTGGAGAGGAC
The DNA here is from genome assembly GCA_933228895.1 of Platycnemis pennipes. Taxonomy (NCBI): domain Eukaryota; kingdom Metazoa; phylum Arthropoda; class Insecta; order Odonata; family Platycnemididae; genus Platycnemis; species Platycnemis pennipes. Next base: position 62,361,051 of record OW121854.1, read on the forward strand.
GAGAATAAGCGGGGAGTGATTGCAGTAATTGGAAGGAACCTCAGTAGAATGGAAGTAATTGCAGAATTTTCAAGTGACAATACCAGCAGTTGGGGTCAGGATAGATCCAACAAAATAAGACATGACATGTGTAGTTTTTTTAATAAATTTAGCAAAGAAGTCTAACGAAGAACGACATCGTTGACGTGTGCGAAAAAAATTAAAGATTAAAAAATATACAGAACAAAACATTTAAAGCAATAAAGAACTGAAGGTGAAGGTCAGCAGACATAGAGATGAAAATAAGATTGGATTACGGTGCCCGGGAAATGAAACAACAGGGGTGAAAAAACAGGTTAGTTGTGAAAAATAAATGGTTTCAATTCCACTTAAGTCAACCGTTCGCATGGGAAATATCTTGGGACTCAGGGACCCTTAGATTAATCAATAGATCAATTGGTTTATATAATGGTGAGGCACAGAATTAAACACATTGTCATCAATGCAAACAGCTTCCCGGGTTCCGAAGGTGACTCACAATCAAACAAAAAACAATGAGAGATGAAGTCGGCCATGGTAGCTGCTAGTACAACAGTAACGGTGTGGCCTGGCAACCCAAAGGCCACTGGTCCTAATCCCTCTCAGAACAGGGTGTTGTGTTTTTGATAGGGCAAAGATCTTTGGTTATGCGGTGCGATATAATGTCAGCCGTTGGAGCACCTAAAAATCCAAGACTGCTAAGACGTGATTAACTGTGCGGTTAAATTTAAAACGTTAAAAAAGAAAAGAAGGGGCAGAAAATGGATTTTGGTGTAAAAAAGACGGCACAATAAGACAGTGAGAGTAAGAAAAATAACGGCGTGTAGGATGAATGATGGTGTAATACCTGCAATGAGGATGTTTAATGATGATGAATGTGCATAGATAAGGGATGTAGCAGAACAAAAGTTTACAATGGAAGTTAAGAGAATGAATGGAAGCAGGGACAATGTGTGGTTAAGTAAAGGCTTCGTGCTAATCAAAATCTAGCGCCCACCAGTCAAATGAAATAAAATTTGTGACTTGTATGAACTTCATTTAGGGAGGCTACATATGGACCCCTTAATGAGGTGCCTTTTTGCTCGGCACGATCTGCATACCGGCACGCGTCGGCCCTGATAAGAAGTCTTGGGAAACTGGGAAAGTGATTGGTGAGATGAATGAAAGAAGAAAGTGGAAGAATAGAAATACTGATTGAAATAGGAGAAAGTACGAGGAATTACACAATGAACAGGCTAGAAACACATTGGCTGAGGGAATTGCTGTGGAAAGAGGACTGCGAGGAAATGGAAAAGTACCTACTGAGAAAGGAACGTATAATATGGAAAAATGATAACTGTAATAGACATTGTATTCGGGTAGCAAAAAGGGAAAAAATCCTGCCTACAAAGAAATGGGGACCGCTTTTTGCTATGGCCAAAAGAGATTGTAGTCATATGGAGAGAATATCATCGTCGTCTTCAGCCAATAATTCTTGGATTGGTTTCTTTTCAATAGAAACTCCCATCCGCCAACCCTTTTAAAAGCTCACCTTAATTCATCTAACCTTTTCATATTCGCATAATTTTTCTCTTTGACATATTTCACTACTTGCTCCTCGTATCTCATGGGAGGACTGCCTTTGCCATTCTTCCCCTTCACTTGCCCCTCGACGATTGTTTTACGACGAACATGTCTCAAGGATTGCCCGATTAAGACTTAATACATGGAAGAATTTTTTTACATGACAACACTTAACCGTAGTGTTAGATATAACAGTGGAAAATAAGTGGATCATAACTAATTACAGTATAGTTCACTGTATTCTACATTGTGAGATCAAAAGAGTTTTCGCGCACTGAAGGAAATTGAATTACTAGGATTAGGCAATAAGGTTTTTTTTAGAAAAACTAAGAATAAAATTCGGAAGATGGAGATTATGATCGTTTGATTAATTTAATAACCCGGGCTATATACACATTAATGTTGGTAAAACTTCGGGAAAAGCGGCCAATTGGTTAGGTAATTTTTACGGTTAAGAACAGTGCCTAATTCAGTTGGGAAGAATGTCAGGGAATGGAGGAAAGCTGAGATGAACCCAGCGCCAACAATGAGGAATTATAACATGAGAGGCAAAACAGAGATCGTTCTTTTATTTCCCATGTGACCGAAGGAGTACTGAAATTAAGTGCTTTCCACGGACCGGAATTTAAAAAAATGTCTGCAATTGCCGTAGCTAAGGAAAGGGGACATCGCCAACAAATGAGGGATGGACACTGAAAATCCAGGACAAATAGTAACCCTGACCACATGAGTCGCATCAATTTAAAAAAATAAATGTTTTGCGTTGAATAATATGGCCTTTTGCTTGCTGACCAACAAGAGTGTTAAGTTGCCCATCGACGACGACTCTCGGTTTCTAAATCAAATACTTTTTCCTCTAATTACGATTCCTAACAAATGTCCACCTAATGTATGCACGCAGCCAACTCTTCCTCTCGTACGGTACAATTTGAATGCAGGAGAGGAGCACGTACCCAGCGGAATTTAACTTCTCCGGTTATGTGCTTTAAACTTGGCCAAGAATTGATCATTACTGGCTATCGGTACCGTTTCCGTTACTAAGCCAAGTACAGTTAGGATAACAAATACATCCGTAAAGGATAATGCCCTTGGTTTTGTGATGATTGACGAAAGAACCTTACCGAAAATGTTAAATGCGACAATGCTTACCACAGATATGCAACAACAGGTGCTATACACATGATGACGATCCGTAAGTGAATTTTGGGGAAAAAAGCATGTATGAATGTAAAATACAGAGGACAAACTTAAAACTTCTAGAAACCTCTTAAACTATGCATCTTTGTGCTACAGTGAAGCCAATAAAGAAATCAATTGACTTAAAGAGTAGATCGAATTTTCTGATGTAATTAAATTAATAATTATTATTCAGGGGACACGACCGACGGCTACTGCAGTTTGTACCGTTTAAGAAAGGTGGGATATTTGTTAGATTTGGGAAGTTTTTGGCGGAACGGCGGAAAGGTTGAAAGGAAACCGGCGTCGCCCTCAGCATGAGCCAAGGCGATCATGGTTTAACGTCCCGTTTAACGTTAATCAACGTTTAGCGATCTTACATGTGAAGCACTGAACTTAAAAGTATTACCCACATAGCACTTAAGTAGAGACCAATAGACCAATAAAAAAAATCTCTGCCGTAGCCGGGATTCAAACCCGGACCTTCGAGATGGGAGGAGGGAGAACCAGTACCCTAGCCACCACACCAACCTGATCCCGAAGCACTAAAATATCTCAGTAATAGCAATCAGATGTGAATTTAAACTTCCTGGCATAATAAAAAACCAATATTCTAAAAATAAACACCTCTTCACTCAGCGCTATTGCCAAATGCAATAGTCCCCATGTAGGTACTCTTCATTAACGTCTTCATTTGTTCAGAGATAACGATTAGACACTCCCTTCTTCATCTGCGAGGGAGGAGAGGAAGGCTCTCCCTCTTCTCTACGACCCCCCCCCCCTTGTGTGCCACTTCTTCGGCAGAGACCTCACGTCCTCCCCTTCCCCTAGGTACGTTGCATTCGACGACACAATGGAGGCGGCGGACAGAGGGCGCCTGAGTTTCCATCCGCGGCCGCCCGTCCATAGTTGACATGTCACCGTGGTTACTAATCGCTGAAAGGAGCGCCGGCTCCGTGACTGCCTTCCACCACGTACTTCAATTGTCACGCTCAAAGACAGGCTCCTTAGTCACAGCTTTGGGAATCCACTCGTTACAAATATGTTTTGGGCCCCGTGACGTCACGCATATCATGATTTCAAAAAGGCATTAATAATTCAACTTGAATAACTCAGGGCACTGGGTCACGATTGCCCCCATATCGATCGTTTTTACTCGAGAACACACGAATTAAGTGGGTCATATTCATCTACAGTGTGCATCACAAACCACTTTGGAGATGCTTGGAGGGGTGTTGATAATTGAGCAAGCATATACCTACCTACTAGGTAAAGTCTCTTAAAAAGTCCTCAGTTACTATTAGCCAAAAATATGAGCAAATTAAATCACGGTTTAAATCAATCAATATTACCCTCTTGTGCCGTTATAACATCGTTTGCTCATTGTTTTTCCATGATATAGTGTGCCACCGAATTATTCCGCAACTGATATGCGAAGCTGGTGAAAAAAAGTTCATCACTATGATTAGAAACTTCTATTCATTCATGAGTATGTCCGATGTCTGTATTAAGGTCGGTATATTATGCGTAAATTCAAAAGGGCAGTGTGAAATTGTATGTTGGGGTTATGCCTACTTTGCGAACATTAAACCTTAGATTATATCACAAAAGAATGTACTGAAAACTGTAGCGCGTGTGCCCGGTACGACTAAGTCTTTTCCACTTATTAGTACATATAATATCCTGCCTCTTAGACACCATTTTTTGTATGAAGTTTTAAGATTATTTTTTAATCGCGGAGGGGAAAGCCTATCATTTGAGTGGACACTATGACGTCACAACACTCAGACCAAATCTAGAACTTTTTCGGCATTCATATAAATATTTGGGCCATAAACTCTCTAGTTCTCTCCCTAAGAATATTATTGATAAAAGATAGAAACATTTTCACTAAAAAAATTAAGATCATGGTTAATGAAAGAAAAAGTCGAGGGATATTTATTTTTTTACTGTGTAATATTCTATTTACAAAATATTTTTCTCCGCTGTACATTTCGAGTTGCAAACCTAGCGTTCTTTTCCTTATTTTTATAATGCTATGCAAGTATATACATATGTGTATGCAGCAATGTCATGGAACAGCCATGCAGGCAGGAAATATTTGATTATCTTTATTCCTTCTGCATGGTTACTTGTATGTTAGCGGAGTTGAACTCTGTTGTGGGAGAAATCGATGAGAGAGTCGGTACCTCTAACTCAGGAAACTTAGTTTCCTCTGGGATACCTATGTTCCTCATAAATATTATTTGTATTGAATGGAAGAATATATATAAAGTAATGAAGACCCCAAATAAATATTAATAATTTCCTGCGATATATAGGTTCGTCTTTTGGTAGATTGCTCCATTAGCCTTTCCTATTCTAATGACAACTATCATCTTTCTCTCGCCGGTTATTAACGCTGATTAATCTGTTTGTTATATTGATATAAAGTTCAATGGGCGAAGTATTTGATTTCATTCACAGTCTTATTCCAAACAGAAGCATTCAAGGGTCCAGTTAGAATGCATTTTTGGATTTAAGAGGTTTTTCAAGATACATGCAACAAGCTCGACCAACAACCTATCCAATATGTACGCCTATTTTGAGCCAATAGCGTTCCTAAGAAAGACGCGTTTATCTTTTTAAGCACGTTTTCGTGCTCGAATTGACGTAATACGAGGAATTTTTAAAAATATTTGTATGTCAATGAAAATAGATCTTCACATTTACTTTCAATATGCAGCTGGAATTTCGACCTACGCCCCGATAGGGTTTCGCATCCAACACAATTAACATAACGACCTTTTGCATATCTTCCCGATCTTCTCTATGCACGTTCTAACTCAATATTCAGCACAACCCTCGAAGTAATTCCAAATGCCAAAGACGTACTCTAAATAAGGCCTTACGAGGGAGAAGTAGCTTCGTCCCCTTACTTTACAACCTTAGCCATAAACCCTTTCCATGAATCCTTACTATGAAGCTTATGAAGCAAGTTTACTACTGCAAATTTTCAATTAATAAACAAAAATTAATAGCATAATGAAATTTAGAAGATAAATGGATAAGTCCATATGAGTGAAGAGCTTAGAGTCTGTCCCTTTGTTATGTTGTAAAGAGACCCGAGTGGTTTTGAAGTCTTCTTCGAGAATGAACTTCGTCCATGATACCGACCACTGAGATTGCCATGCACAAGACTGTCAACTCGTCTATGACCTCAATCAGAATATTGAAATCATTATTTTTTAAATTGAAAATTAAACTAATTTTGAAAACTTATATGTAAAAATACATTTTGATGCATATAAATATCTTATAGTCATAAAATAATATTCAAACTTTTTTACTTGTATTGCTTCACCAAAAACACAATTATGTGAAAGTGAAATTACACGGGACCAAATTTAGACGTTTTTTCCGGATAGAAACCGAACTAAATACTTTATCAATCAAAGGGACTGTGATGTACTCAGTGGTCTAACGTGGGGTTGAGTCTGCCAATTGAGGACTATGTGCACAGAAATTGAGATGAATAGTTAACTTTACACTGGACTGGAGAACTCAGTATTTTCACCTTCTACGTATTGTGTGGTTAATTTAATAACCGTTCCGAGTCATATGAGTTGCTTGATAGTTAGCCATACGCTTTAAATAGCAAATAGTTTATTTGATTAATTTAATTTATTATGTAAAGTTTTAACCCCCCTGTTGAAATCCAACGAGAGCCTTCCGCTAGTCTCCTGTATATTTCCTCGAGACATTCTTTCTATGATGGTGACACGTAGATCTTTAATTGATCCTAACCTTCGTATTTTATTTTTTTATAGTATAAGTATCACAGGGGAACTACTTATTTTCCAAATTCTCATAACCACAATATTATTCAAATTTAAATCCAGTAGCAAGCACAGCAAATATCGATAACTTATAGCTTGTTTACACCTGATCTTCTCGTCATTGCGGATTATTCTTTACGCTTTGCGTCATCGGCATAATTATATAAAAGGTCTACAATGGGGCGAGTTTGAGACAAAACTTCTGACATCCAACCCCATCCACATAAGGGCGGAGCTGGCTCTTGCCTCTGCCGTTTAGGTCAATGTGAAGAAGAAGTGGCACAATCACACTTCCTTGAGAAAAACTCATCGCCAGTTCAACTTATCCGGAGCTTATTGTAAGGCTAACCAAAACGGATCTTCGTACGTAATCACTTTAGAGGTCTTGTAACTACTCTTTGTTATACATCCAGAGGATTCCAAATCTGCGTTTACTCGTTAGATAGATATAATACAAAGTAGTTGAGTTAAGACGTAAGAAAGAGACTGGTGAAAAGTCTGGAATGAAGTATGTATAGCATTGTATGGCGCCGAAACATGGACTTTATGATAATAATAAAACGACTTTGTTCAGGCAAGATTGGGAAAAAAACTGTATCATCTGCCATCCAACCTCTCATCAAAGTATTTTTACATAGGTATATTAAGTTTTATAATACAAGAAGTAAAAATGTAAAGAGAAAAGAAACATGCACGAATACCTTTTGAAACAGAAATACATAAATTGATATGACACATGAAAGTAAAAATTAATGAAAACAATATACATATATGTATAAGTATTGTGTATAAGAAAGATATAGTAATAGTGTGTGAAGTATTTGCAAGTGTGGAAAAATGTGAGAACTATTATGCGTAGATTTTTTACGAAAAACCCACTGCAGGAGAACACCCGCACAAGAAGGGGGCTTTTTACTACCGAGAATGCAATAAAATAAAACTTATGGTGCATATGAAAATAAACAAAGAAATTAGAATATAAATACAAAAGAGGAAAATTACACAAAACTTATATGACGCAAACATATGGACTTCCAAGAAATATGATGAACATAGAATTAGGGCTTTAGAGATTTGAATATCGACATACCTACAGGGACAGAGACGGAAAGGTATGCTGCAAAAAAAGGCAAAGAAGAAATAGTGAAGAGTGGGCCCTAAAAGTGCAATGTCAGCAAGTGACACAATCAAAGTATATTCTTTTTTAAATGAGAGTTTGTGAGTATTGCAGGGGCGGCAAGAAAATTTACGCATGGGTACCTTTCTCAAAAAAGTCAAACGGCAAAATTCATCTAACGACAACTCTCGATCATTTTAGTAAATCAGGTACAAGCACAGATAACACCATTAAAGCATTCAGGCATTGCTCTTGAGCGCTACTCACAACGAAGAAATTTTACCGCGATGATTAACAATTTATATTAACTTTCCAATATCACCAAGACACTGCTCGAAATTCAGTCAGGTGAAAAGAAAAACTTTATATTCATTCATACCTTAGTGTAATGCTGGCTATCCAGGCATGCCCAGTACCGAATCGGCTTTTCCAACATTGCAACATCTCAGAAACACACATGCCCAAAGCACTGCCCAAAGCTTAAAGCGGCATATGCCGCGTCTCTCTACATTCATGGTCGAAAGATGAACAAACGCGAATGATGAGACCACGATGAACAAACACGCAACGGCAACGTTTCACGTCCAATGGCACGTTGAGTGATGCATTTCGAATCGGCACATCGTGGCCGCGTTTTCTAGAATGGGGGTACAAATACAGGGTGGTAACCCTGATAAAGTAAACGGAGGACGGGAGTTTGATGTAGTGTTTACCATTTTAGGGCGCTGAAACGTGGACTTCGAGAAAGAAAACTAAAATATATGAAAGTACTATATGAGATGTATTCGCAAAGAAGGATGTTTTACATTAAATAAACGGAAATGAAAACTAATGAATTCCTAGGCAACGTAGAAGAGGGGAGCATGTTTATGGGGAAATTAGGAGTCATTTAAAAAGCCATAAAAACCTAACTTTAAAATTGAGATTAAAAGAATTGTTTAAGACTGAAATTTTATTGCCAAGGGGTTGTTAGGTAGGGTAAAGCAGCGTGTGGCGATTCTGAGAGTTTTCGGGCACATTTTTGTAAAAGTAGATTTAGTAGTAGAACAATTGTACCTTCATTTTGCATTTTCAACGGGTGACTCCGTTAAGGAATTCGCGGCTAGTTGGCAATCCTTGAATTAGGTAGTAATAGAAGTTTGTCTTACTTTGCATGGAAAAATTTGATAGATGCTGCTATATAAAGATACATTATCATTATATTCATGAGCGACAGTGACAACTTGAAGACTGGGAGAAAGAAAGTCGTCAAACAAGTGTATATAAAGGAAGAACAGGAATCTCATTATTTCGAATGGAAAGAAGGGAGGCAGAAAGTATAAACAAAAAATGATAGCTTATCTTCTTGATTTTAAGTATAGACTGCTCCCTGTTCCTTACAAACTTAAAATGAGTATCTCAATTTTCTTGCAGTCATGCATCGTGATCTCTTCCCAGGAAGTGTCTAGTCTCTATTGGTTCTTACAATTGTACCTCCATCCATTCTTGTGGTCTGATTGTTCCATTCATCCCATCTTGTCCGCGTCCACTCATTAATCGGTTTTATATGAAGTTGTTCTCTAATGTGTTCACTGAGTATTCCATCCCTTAGCGTCTTTCCTCCCTCAGTGTTCTCGTCTCTTCTGTATCTAGAAGCTGCGTAGTTTTACTCACTTCTGCCCGTGTCACGACAGAGTGAAAATCGGCCAGGCAATAGATTTATATACTATGGTCTTCACTTTAATTCTTCGGTAACTTGATCTTCACCTAGCCTCTAATCATGCAATAACTTCATTCTGACAGAATTGAGAATAGATACTTGCTCGATGATAATGTCGTTAACTTTAAATGTACAACTGACAGGCTTACTTATTTATCGTCTCGCATGTCGTCATTCTAATAAAAGCAATATGTTATTCTAAGTCCTCATATCAAAAAGGGTTGCTAGTGTTTGATATGCACAAATAAAATAGCAAATAAATGTTAATACACGACCTAAATAGAATTATGAATTTCTAAAAGGGCTTATCTGGACAGTAGCTAATCTATGAAAATTTAAAAATTGGATTTTCCCCTTTTTTTCGTGTAAACTTATAGACCAGCGTTGTAACAAACTGCTGCTGTGCTGCCCTGCAGCTGTGATGACCAATGCTGTATTAGCTGGCAATTCCAAAAGTTATGATTAATAATAGAAAGTAGTTACAGAAAAAACTGCCCTTTTACTCCAAATGGCTTGACATAAATTCAGTTTTTGTGACTCCAGAAAATTTTCCTAATTCCGAGATGGTTCCTTCTCGAAATTCGCGATTCAATTACGTACAAAGGAATGCAGAACATCTCACTAAAACCCCTTCGAAGTTATAAAATTTATCACGCCGGAAGAGCAAGGAGGGGAATTTGCAGAGTCTCGTAGATTAAATGCTAAATTAATATAACTAGAAAAATTCAAGCTGACGGATTTTGAGGGTGACACCACAGATCTAATTCTATCCCCTAACTACAGCAGTAGATGTGACAAAAATTGGTGAAATAAAACAGTTGGACAGTCTTATTATTTCATTACTTTTTCCCACGCACCAGTAGCGACCAAATTACAGGGATAAAAACCCCTTCTAACCCCATTCCCTTATAGTCACCTTTTCCTACTCTCCCCATATTTTTAAGCAGACCACAACCTGAACAATTCCTGCCACACGCCTTGCCACTTCTCACGGGATAATGAGAAAACTTAGATGGATGCCGGTCCAAGCAGGGTAATTTCGCGAAGAAACTGGCAGCCGGAAAGGATGTTGAAATGTATAGGTCTGCCCAGGGATACCTTACTAGGAAGAACCCTCGTAATCTTCATAACGCACGTGGACACAGCGCCCCACCACTTATGTACTTCGCCGAAACAATCGCTCATAGCTCACCAATGGACCACGTCTCCCAATCCTTCCCCGAGTCGGAGAGCGGCAACTGTCGGAACGAACCGATGAATGAAATACGTGCCTGCTGGTCGAAGCGCCGTTTATGGTGGGGACCACTTTGATATTCGAGCCGCGGCACAAACCCACGAGGTCCGGCGTAAGGAGTGGGGGAGTCATCGGAGAAACGCCGCCAATGCCGTCGCGCTTCTTTCAAAACACACCCGAGGTGGCTTCTTCGGTTGAAATGCATGCATGCACACTCGAGCACATATAAAAGACGTACAAGATGACTGCTGCCACAGACAATCCTAGCGTGCAGCCGGAGTGAGCAACCAGTCCCTAGCAGGCAGGCGAACAGAGACAAGAGCCTAAGTCACAAGGAGCAGATTGGTCGCCCACAGCCCACGATGAAGGTGAGAGAGCCGTTGTGTCCCTATGGGGCGGAGACGCCGTTTATCGCAAGGATGTGGCTAACACCCCATCAGCACATCTCATTCGATTATCGTTGGGTGGAATTTAAGACTTTCTCGTATTCGTGCGTGCCATTTGTTACATTTGATATTTGGTTAGATGCGGAAATCCACGAATTTTTCGAGCAATCCCTTTTTGAAGAAATTGCACTTGCAAATATATTGTTGCCCTTATTATGGCCCCTCCGGTTCGGTCATAATTCACTTCCAACAGCAGATAAATGCAAAAATACATTTCTGTCACGGTACCTAATTAATGGTTTACATTGAAAATTCATCTTACGTGTCAACATATTGTGATGGGCCCTCATTAAGCAATAGACCTCACGAATTTGTACCCATATCTTGGCTCAATGATATAACTTGGTCCGGAAGGGTATAAATGTGTGACCCCCATTTGCGTTTTTAACAGGATAAGTTTTCCCATTTCTAAGGAGGTCCAAATATGGGCAAGCAAGATTACGAAATTCTAAATCCAAAATAAATGATAATTTAAAACAGGACTAGAATAATATACTTCTATATATATTTTATAAAATGCTAGCCACCTCAAGGGCGTATGACAGGGGATGGGAGGTCATTGGCCGTGAAAATAAGCTCAAAATGAAAAGGGTAAGGTAAAAAATTAATACAATGTAAAGCGAATTTTTTTTGGAAATTTAAAAACTCTGTTTGCACTGCGGACTAAGTTGCTGTGATCCTTGAATATTTTCCTAGCGCTTCCATAAATATAGTTTCATACAATAGTGGTGTCGCATGTGGCAACTGTCATATCATGAATCGCAGATTTTTTTCAACAGGGAGAATAATGAACCGGTTAAGAATTTTTTTGGGCCAGAGATTTGGTGTTCTTAACATGAAGTCTCAATGAAATAGTGCAAAGAAAGCAGTCCATGGATGTAAAAAATCATCATTCTGGGCCAAAGTAAAAATAGTCCATCCCTATGGGCAAGCTTTGCTTAGAGAAAATAACTGAGCATGAAATTTTTAGTTGCTAGTATGATAAATCAGTAGTATACACAGTGATAAGAACATACTAATCGTGAAAAATGAGGAGCGTCCCAAAAACTATAAACGTCATAATGGCAATATGCAGTATTTGATATTGGCATCAATCAGTGGTTTTCTATTACAAGAGGATTAATACGGAGAATGTGAAGTCAAATGATGATGCAGAAGTTGGAGAATCTAAGAAAATGTTAATTAAGAATGGTTTTAATCAGGGTAAATTGCTGGTAGTGTAGATTAAATTTTAGGATTGATATATAATCCATTCCATTATTATTAGTTTGGATTCCAAATCAAGACTTTACTGATAGTTGGTTAATGTTTCAGTTGATGACGTCTCTTCAGCTCATAAACAATTCCGCTATCTTTAATCCAGGGGTAATGGCTTTGTAAGAGATTAAGACGAATTTTGGGGTGCATGAAAAACGCTCATTTAAAAATTACCAACACATACCTCAAAAACAGTAAAGTACTATATATGCATATAATATTTTTACAAAATTAGAACAGATTTTAACAGAACCTGTGCAACCTAATTTGTGGAATACTTGTTCGTAAATTACAATAAAATGCTTCGCTTAACTGCGACATTGTATTTGCAATGTGATGTCTGAGTATCAGTTTCGACCCTCAGACGTGACACACAAAACGTTTGATTCACATGAAACAAGATGAATGATCCCAGCTCAGAAGCAAAGGGGGTCGATGAAAATTCAAAAAACTCTTTAAGAGGTCGACGGTCAAAAAAGTTTGACTTCTGGTCAAATGTGACATCGTCCTGGATCTCCGTCGGTCGCCGCCCTGCTCCGAATACGCTGACCTCCCTCTGCTTCCTCCCTCGCAGCAAATGTACATCCTCTTGGCACTCGCCGCCCTCACCGCAGCAGAGCCTCCCCGCAGATTCGCCCGGCCTTTCTTCTCGGCCCGCCAGCAGCAAGAAGAGGCACCGTACCCGCCATCCGGATGGAAGCCGGACACACCCTTCTACCTGCCTGGCGAGGAGGGAGAGGGTGGCGCCGCTGAGGTTACCACAGAGGCGGCGGCGACGACCACGGAGGCTCCTGTCACCGAAGAGGAGGCCGCCCCAACGACGGCAGCCCCCGAGGAGGGCGACAACGACGGCGCGGTAAGCACCAGGGGAGGAATCACGGTTCTGTCTTTCGCGCGATCGCCATCTTTATCAATGACTCATCTAGAAGCGCACCGCTCGTAGTAACTGTTCTTATGACTCGCTCTTCCAAATTGAAATTGATGATTTGAAAGTGAGGATAAACATTAAGGCCAGCCGTGGTAATCAGGCCTGGCAACTCAAGGGCTGGGATTAAGATTTTAGATTAGAAAGGGCGATAAAGCCTCAGCTTTGTGAGTACCTAAAACCCAAGACTATAATTTCTCCAATTTCTAAGGTTATATTGCACTTCTGGCCAAATTTTAAGCTTACTCCTTACGAGAGCACATTTTCTTCCATTCCCCTTGTCTATTGACACTGCAAATTTCATGGTGGGTTAGATGGAGCGATATGACCTTAGCCCTAACACTAGTGATGAGTGATATATCGCTAACTGTGATTGAATCACCGATTCTGAAAAGTATCAATCACGGCCTGCGACTAAATAATCGAAATCACTGTGACTGTGAATTCGGGGAATTTAGCTCAGGCTGCTACCAACTGCACCAGTGCAACCAACAAATACAATGCTACCACTGCTACTGCGCATTAACTGTGATTGAACGTGATCGCTACTTCTGTATCGTGCGTTAGTCTGAGTGAGCGTGATCCTTGCAATTTGACAGTTCTTTAAGTGCATAATGGAAAAATAGCATCTTGCAATATATGCAATCTTACGTAGCGCATTGATGTATTCAATAGATGTAGACCGTTTTGTGAAACTGTTTGTCTGAAACGAAAAGTAAATTTACTCCTCAACGGTTTCAGCGACCTGTTCGGTATATGTACGTGACGTATAATTACATTTACCTACGTGACATATAATAATACGTAACTTGACTCAAATATAATCTACCGTAAACATTGATTTGACATGTAATTATTCTGAAATCATTTGACCGGGAAGTTAACTAAAAATTTCTGAATACTTTCCATCATGCATCATTTTAATACAATTTGCATCGTATATGATATATTTTCCATTTATTTTTCCTATTATCTACTGTAATTAAATTGTCCTATTCTCTGTGAATCGAAGTACGTAGATATTGCTAAATTTCAACATGCTTTTTGCAGAATGTTACACTATCCTGTGAAGACGATCCACCGACAGAAGATGTCGGCGAATTACTTTAAACGAATGACGTCATTCGTTTAAAGTAATTCGTTTATCCACGTTGATAACAAAATATGACGCTGTCGTTGGTAACGAAAACGTCAATATTTATTCGGTGAGTAACGAAAGATTCGAGACTCAGGCCATAGGTGTGGAATCACGGATGTATCTTTCGCGTTATCGTAATCTTTATCGTTAACGCTTACCCCTTGAGTTGCGCAGAATTAACAATAACCGTCTATAAAATTCGATCCGCTGATTGTGATAAGCGATTTGAAGTGCAGTGCGAAAAATGAAGAACGGAGATCACGTTCTATGTGACATAAGTTAAATAAAAAAATAACGATGCGCACGCATTATGAAGGCCCTGGGACTAAATTTCCTGTCGCTAGTGCGAACGTTGGTTTACCTGAGGCTCGATCACGGACATTTATTACGCTCCTACTATCACTTTATTATCTTTTTCAACTCGTTCGTGAGATCGAGAATTATTTCAGTTTAGCCCGATACTTAAAATTACTAATCTCAATGTGCACGTCGAGTCTTTAGCAGGGTACGTAAGGTTTTCAATATCGATGACGACAACGAGAAAGGACCCATGATCAGGAACAAGGAAATCGGTCAAGTATCCTTCTTTCGCATTGTCGTTATCAATGGCTCAAGGTGCACCCAAATTGACTATGCTAACTATTCGCTCTATCACTTGATATGAGTACCTTGAGACAAAATTTTAACAATGGTGATCTTTTTTTCGCTCTCCTATGATCAATGAAAAATAACGATGAAGCAAGCGCGCACATCTTGAAGCTCTGTGATCGCGAATATGGCGTCATAATGAATCATCACTAGTCATCGTTCCTAAGTTTCTTTAGATGCATTTCTCCGCTCGATTCTTCTTTTGCCCAGCGTAGGCATATAGACATACCTACTTCTTTTAGTTTACAAGTGCTATCGGGGAGTTTACAAGTGCAACTTGGGGGAAAACAAATTGTTAAATGGAATCAACAGGCCGAGTAGATGAATAGGCCATGTTACTAGAAGGTACACTAAATTCTGTCATGGAAGATAGAATACTGGGGAAGATAGGAAAAGGGAGATCAAGGATAGATTTGTAAATAGAATTCATGATACTCTTAAATGAAGTGGATATGGGGTCAAAAACGATCTAAGTGGAAAAAGGGAGTGTGAAAGCGTGTTCAGTGAAAATACACATGATCTGCACACCACTAGTCTTATCTGATTTGGTCTTAAGAGACCACAAACATCGGAGCTATCATCTAGGATATCAAATATCGAAATCCGCACCGGAAATACATGTTTAATAGAATTTAGATATTCCTATACACTTGAATTATGCACAGTTTCTTCAATGAATCTCATAAAAAGTATCAGAATATTATTTTCCAAGAAGGAAAGATAAGATGGAAGAACAGTCGGAGCTTAAGAGGTCTAAATTATGGTATAAAAAATTGCCGAACCACAGTTGCTCACCTTTTGCGGGAAAAGTGGACCTTCATAAAACGAGACTATTTTCGAGGTAGTAATGGGATGGACACTTTATTAGTGCCATTAGTGCTGAGCTTAGTTAGTGCACAGCTAAATAATATGAGATCTAATTTCAGGAAATATGTACTTCAATACCAAATATACTAAATGTAAGTCAACCCTATAGAAATGAATTGGTTTAACTGAATGAGACTTTGGTGAGCAGGATCTGAGCAGGAATTGATATTAGTATAACGCTTGGTGTGTGGTGTTTTCTTCTACGAGTGTAATACGTTGGCGATTCTAAAGAACGAGATGAAAAGAATAAAGAGAAATGAGGATTTGGAGAAGAATGCGGTGTGTAAAATAGACACGAGTAAGAAAAAAAGAGGTACTGAGGAAAGAGAG
Source organism: Platycnemis pennipes (assembly GCA_933228895.1). Taxonomy (NCBI): domain Eukaryota; kingdom Metazoa; phylum Arthropoda; class Insecta; order Odonata; family Platycnemididae; genus Platycnemis; species Platycnemis pennipes. The sequence goes on from OW121854.1 coordinate 62,377,287, forward strand.
GGAGGACAGAACGAAGGTTAAACTAACCAATAAAAGGGACACTTGATAGATTAGTCACACACTAAGAATGAACTTTGTTTGAAAGGTGTGATAGAAGGCACAGCGGAGGGGAGAGTGGATGGGAGGGAAGACTGGATGGGAAGGAGAGAGGATAGGGAACAATGGAAAGAAAAAAAGGGCACCTATGCAGTGGCGTCGGAAGTGGGGGGCAAGGGGGACATTCGGCCCCCCCCCAGAATTTGCCCCGGGCCCTTGAGAAATGAGTCTTCATTAATTAAAATTAAATTTCACTTGTTTCCTGCTTGCCTTTTCCCTTCTGACGCATATTCTAGCACCTTAAATATGCACTTTTAGCGGAATTCTAGTCTCTACCCCCTCCTATCCGCAAGAATGCGGGCCCTTTTCAGAGGAGCCGGGCCCTTTTCTTAAGAGCCCGGCCCTTTTCAAGGTTGGCCCCTCCCAGCGAAAATAGTTCCGACGCCCCTGCACCTATGATCTTCACATGGAGATTACACACCTTTTCTACTCCTTCGGGCGTCCCTTTGTGGAAGTGCACAGTACTAATAAGTAAATAAGTAAAACTTGCTGCACTTTTTCTTACAGATTTTTAGCGAAAACTTAACAAGGTGTCAACGCTTTAGTGTCCTTTAGAGTGACCCTTGAAAATGACGCTTAAGCGTTGAAATAATGGAAGGGCTTATTGAAAAAATGTGCGGAAAAGCAAAACAAGTTTTATTTATTACAGACTACGCATGTTGATGATGGGCAGGTACTCAGCAAATACTCGATTGAAAGTCGACTCTTTTATAATGGAGTTGGAATAAGTTTATTTCGCCACCTACATGCCTCTATCTCCTTTTTCTTGCAGGAAGCCCGTGAAAATGGCAATGATTACGATAATGAGCCCGAGCCAGCGCCAGCCAGCATTCCTGCTGGAGTCTATTACGTCCTACTTCCCGATGGAAGACTTCAGAGGGTGAATTACCAGGTGGCAGCGGCCCCGGGACCCGTATCCGAGAACTATGCCATCCAAGAAATAGTCCCTTACAACTCGCCTGTCTACGCTTACCAAGCTCCAACCCTTGTACAGATTCTGAAAAAGTGAAGGATCTTGCATCTCAATACCGCAAGTGAAGACGCCTAACTGACAAGCGACATGTACTACTAGACTCATAAAAAGGACGTGACGAGAAAACGACAAATGGTACTTCGAGTCACATGAAGAATGTGATAAATAAGACCTTCAGTACTTTGAAATTGCGCACAAAATACGTTCAAGAACCCGCAGCATATCCAGCGCAATATTCATTTAAAATTTTACCAATTACGGGTCTCACAATTTACTTCAAATGACTTAGCCACCTATACAGGAGGTGTAGCTGTACAAGCTAAGGGCCTAAAAATTAGCATATTTAGCTTATACATCCACGTCACTTCCTAAAACTAAAATATCAGAATCACTCCCCCTTCACATCTCACTTTTCTATTCAAGAGCCCGATTTAAGTCAAGTAACTATTTGTTCTCTTCCGAATTCCGATGAGATCGGAGAGGGGGGATCTAAACTGAGGGCTATTCTTACTTACGAGATGTACATCTTACAAACTTCAGGGACGCATGAAATCTTCGACTGACTTCACGCACCGACTTACGCCAAGAACACGACAACAGATCGAGCAAACTCAGTTCACTGTTTATCAATATATAAATTATTTAATTGACTGACAAAATATTTTATGTATAGAATCCACTCCGGCAGCGTGGAAGCCCAGGGTTGGGTTATAGACTAGAGGTCCTGGGTTCAAGTCCGGGAGAGGCCTCTTCGGACATGTCCAGTGTGATTTTCTGGGGAGCAGATCTTACTGAGAAACCAAAGAAATGAACTATTCCCTCCCTACAGTGATGTGTGAAGTTCACACTCCGTTGGACTTTGTGAGCTCTACCCTCGACATCCAGACTGACGTTCGGGTTGGACACTGTGGTGGTGATACTTCTCAACCTTCCAAAAAACATTTTGAACTCCACTTTCCATATATGTAAAAAGGAATTTGTAATCACTACCCTATTTGCAGTATCATCATGGAGTTGGTAACTACATAATTATTTACGATATTAAAGATTTTTGTTTTAAAAATAGTGTCTCTATCAAATTATTCCTGACTACTATTTAGCTGAGATATTTTTTTCGTTTCCTTGTCCAAAGAGGCAAGTGCATAACCACGGCTCAATTCGGAAATGGATCGTCAGAAATGCGGCTCAGCAGTAGACTAGAATCCCGGCACAGTGATGTTGAATGCCATGGGCCCAAGTTTTAAATAAATCTGGTATCAACTTCCTTCTCTATTTATTCCCCTCCTACTCCATACGTACTTCTTACGGATAACTGCTTACTTCAAATTTATTTATCTATTAACTGACCGAATGCAAACGCAGACACAAGCTGGGTTTGGCCACCACCATGCACATTACCCTGCATGATCATGTAATAATTACACATGATTATGTCGCTCAAATTTCCCTATGAGGAACTACGTAATACCTTCATCTATCTCCGATATCTACTTTACTTACGCACGAAAACTTGTAAATAGAAGTAAAAGAATATTCCAACGCAAAATACCACCATCGGCTCTGTTCCTTTTCTCAACTCCGCCCACGTCGTGTTAGAGTCCGCTTTCCACACCTTAATAATGGGAATAAAAGGTGACAATTTGTAACCCTGCAGCAAATGCTATTCCTGACTAAGCCACTGCAACTCTCAAGCGAAGGAAATGCTTTTAAAACTTTGTGATTTTTTTTGGATTTTTTTTACACGGAATACAAACATAAACGGATAATTCCTGTGACGCACGCGAAATGCTATAATGGAGAATATTCCATTCATCGACAGGGGCTACTCGTATTTATGCCCTGCTGCTTGGAAAAAATCCCTGGCCTTGCGTTTATGCAAGTTTGCTCGCCCTGGAACTTTCTCCGAAAGCTATTCCGGGTATTATGTATTTCCCCATCCATTGGCTCTCGCTTCCTTGACAGAATCAAGTTACACCATTTCCATGCAGACTACTCAGCAAGCATACTTAAAGGGAAGCATCGAGATACTTAGAAAGTTTAAGTAATGCAATCGAATACATTACCATTTCACATTTACACAAAGAGGCGGTAGTTTTAGAATAAGTAATAGTAGTAGGAAGGCGACCGACAGCTTAGGTCGTTTGCGTCATTTAGGATAAGTGAGTAATGGGATAGTGGTAAGAATCCTTCGGGGAACGGAGAAAGGTTGAAGAGAAACCCAGCCTGCTGTTAACGAAAGGGGACACGGGGTCCACGGTTCAACGTCCCACCTGAAAGACGGAGCACTGGACTTGAAATGCTTTCCACACAGCACTCAAGTTTGTTCCAATGCAAATATCTACCATTGCCGGGATTCAAACCTGGGCCATCAGGGTGGGCGGCCAGCACTCTAGTCACCACAACTAACCAACATTTTGGAATACCGCAAGAGGAATGGCTATCTGGTCGATATACTTTTACCGAACATATTCGTTGACATGTCAATGGTAATGTAAGGCGGTCCGGCAACACAAAGTTTTGGAATAAGTCGAGTATACATTACAATTAATGTTGTTGTTATAAGGGAAGGCGACCGACAACTACATTTAGAAAGTAAAAAAACATCGTACGGTAGGACTAGGAACAAGGTAGGAATTCGGAGACTGGAGTACCTAAGTATGGAGAGAAACCCGGCATCGGTATTACTTTCTTACAATGAAAGGTGAATAAGGGTCCGTAGTTTAACGTCCCACCTGCCGGACGAAGAACTGCACTTCTAAGTGTCCTCCAAACCGCACAGTAAACTCCCGATTTTCCGTGCTAATGACTGGTAAAGGGTGCACGGATAATCGGTAATCACGGATAATCCGGTTTGGTTCTTTTAAACTCCCTAAATAACACAATCTGCCAATGAAAATATCCTCACTCAACATAATAGCATTTCATGACAAAAGAGAATCCAGTAGAGCTGTCTCGGCCGCAATTAAATATTCGCAAGCCTCGGGTGGCGGCACGAAACTTGGCGTAAGACATCGGACCAGTTGGTAGGGCCGTAGTGAAAGTCACGACTGGAGGAAAATAAAAGCTTACTTACCTCTGAGACCACTGCCGATACACTAAATAGATTGGCGATGCACCGATAATTCGCGGCCTGGATAACATGCGTACGGATAATCGGGAGTTTACAGTACTCGAGTAGGCAGGGACGGCCCGAGTGGGGTGCGAAAGGCTCCGCGTTTCTGAAGATCCCGCGCCGCGAGGACTAATGTTGTAAAAGCATATTATGTATTTTGTTGCACGAAATGTTTTACATGGTCAAATTTGCACCGGGACACGCTTTTATTTGCGTCGGCTCGCAAGTAGGGACCGGAATACCACTGAAATACATTCTGCTGCCTAGATTCGAACCGGATGGCCTCAGGATAGGAAGCCAGTACTACAAACACCGCACAGACCTCATCTCCCAATAAAATTAAGCTAAGGATAAGAGGCGAGATTTAATATAAGCACTTGAAGAACCGGAAGACCAGACTGCACCACCGCTGTATCACCTATCTGCATATAAAAAATGAAAACTTTATCGTGGAACATTAGAAAGTAGGTAAATCTCAACTATGCACACATACAGGCACAAATTATACGAAAGGATGATCTAAATGTACTCGTTGTACACTCACCCTCCTGATTCAGTTTGTTAAAAAAAACAGTAACTGTGGTGAGTAGGTATATCTCAGACTTGGTCAAGTACTCAAGAATAAATGAACCAGATTCAGGTGTGATGTGGTGGAAACGTTCCATATTAATAGAAAGATATTGCGATTTCCCACAGAAGTAAAAAACGCTTGACTTTGAAAAAAGACTTGACAATGATGTAGTAACATTGAAACTATTCGAAATAAATTTTTACTTAAGTATGTGGAAAATTGCAATATCTTTCTATTAACACACTCATAAGTTTTTGAGGATTTGTTACTGCTCCAGAAGCTCTTAAATCAGCTGAATAACCATAAAAGAAAACAAATAAAATATAATCAGAAACTGGAAAAGAAAATTCACTTTGTAGGTACATTCCACACTAAAGTAATTTTATGTGGAAAGTATGTACAAAGTGAATTTTCTTTTCCAATCTTGTGGTTCCACAAAGTGAAGCCTCAAACATTGAACAATACTCAGAAACTCTTCTCATTAAGGTTTGTTGACAGAAACAGTGGTACCTCAGAGCTAGGTTTACACATTAGCAGTTCACAGAATAGCAGTCAATACAAGAAAGACACCGGATAAACATTTGGTAGACCTAACACTATAATAAACGTCAAATTGCAACTGTAATGAGTAGGTATTGAAGACAATTAAAAATAGAAATTAACCAGTATCATCATGAATAATGTGAAATTTTCATGCCTTTCATAGTGCCATCTCAGCAATTTTATTAAAAATTGTCAAGAAATCCACAACATTCTCATTTTCTTTTAAATAAAATAATTTTATAATCATTAGTAATTCACATAAAATATTGCCTAATGAGGAATCAGGTCATTGAGAACAGCATTCTGCTTGTTTCTTGTATACTTCCAAAGAGAGTGAGTTCAAGCAAGTTCTGACTTAACTTGCAATAATATTTTGCTGGGATGATGCTATTTAAAGGACTTACCAAAGAAAGACAAAAATTATATCTTAGTGAAATGAAAAAAAATCTTGGTTGGTTATTTAGGGGAGGCGACCGACAGCTTAGGTCATTTGCGCCATATAGGATAGGTGGGTAATTGGGTAATGGTAGGAGTATTTAGGGAACGGAGGAAGGGTGGAGAGAAACCCGGCGTCCGCAACTCTTAACGAAAGGCGCCAAGGGGACCACGGCTTAACGTCCCATCCGACGGATGGAATACTGTACTTGAAATGCCCTCCACTAGGCACTCAAGTGGGGACCGGTTTTCCACTGAAAAATCCACCACTGCCGGGAATCGAACCTGGGCCCTCGGGATGGGAGGCCAGTACTCTAGCCACCACACCAACCCGATCCCCAAAAAAAAAAAATCACCGGTGCATCAATTGATGCCATCAGATGATGGGTGAGGACTGTGGGCATCAATGGGCCAGCCTTGGTCTAACTAAGAAGAAGACCAGAAGCCAAGAATAGGTCAAATAGGTTATTCCAATGTTAATTAAATTTCCAATTACTGTCTAAAATATCACAGCTTTTCCCATCTGCATTAGGTTCTTAATTTAAGAAAAGGATCAAGTGGTACCACTCAATCCTTTTCTTACAAGTTTTAAGGTTGAATGATAACCGGGAGTATATTTGTTATGAAGATGTAATACAGTCGGTAAGAAAACTCGAATAAATATGTGCCATAAAATATTTTTACTTTTTATTTAAACAGAAAGAAAGAACAACTGCATCTGATAAAAATAAATTTCTCTCAGCTCCATAAAATAATCCAATTTAACCAAATATTTCACAATTAAAACCTTCAATGAAGTATGTGCTTACAGTTTTCACACACATAATTGACAATGTGAATCGCTAAGATGTGGTGGCTATGCCCACAGAGGATGACAAAGCACACTTGGAAAACATTCATGCAAGTCAGTGTGCCAAGTGAAAATTCCACATGGCACCCAGGACAAAATTGATTCACTAGAAAAGATTCTCCTACACAGAGAGAAATCCTGTCAGAATACTTCAAAAGTTGACAGTAGCAAATGATCATTTTCAAACCATTATAAAAATGGGCATTTGGGAGGGCTCTTTTTTAAGCTCGACATGGTTTATCTCATAGTAAAATCAGGTTGAGGAACAATTACTGAGAGAGTCCATATGTGAAATTTTCTGAAGATATTGAAAGATCATTCATGAAGTATCAATATTTGTGACAAGGTACAAGCAGGTACGCAGTCAATACTGTAAACCATTGGCTGTTATTACAGAAGTAACAGAAAGCCATAGCTTAGATTGAAAAGTCTCCATCAGTATTCAAGAAAATAGAAAACATATTAATAAAATATGGCATCGATCAATATGAGCCTTAGATCTCTCATATTCCACTAAATATCCAGTAATACACCAGTCATCATGCTCGAGAAATAATTGCCATAGCCTTAGAATTTGCCTATTCCACAAATATCCAGCAATGTTTCAGTCATTTATACCCAAGAAATGATTGCTCAAAGCTTCACACTCTGGAAGAAGGAAGTTTATTGCTGCATTAACGAATCATCACTTAAGTTACCTACGTGTTCTATCATTAACCATTATCTCACCTCCACCTATGCAATGGAGTATTACTATCCTCAAACTTTACCTTCCATTCACCTCAACCATGAAAACTCATTCGACATAAATCTCTTCTATAGTTAGTCGTCATTCCCCTTTATCATTCATATGTGGTCAGTAGTAGACCAAGGATAAATTTGCTTGCTGAAGAACAAAGGAAACCTAAATGAGGGATGAAAATCTTTTCAAAAATTGGTGATTTGTAGATCAGAGAAAATAAAATAATGTGACTTTAATTGCAAATGCATAACATGTTAGCTCTGCATATGATTTTATATTTCATGAATTAGAGAGTGGTATGAAGGTGAAAAATGATACTTAAATTTTATGCATAGTTTTAAGGGTTGCATGACCTGCTGGTGGGTTGATTCTGCTGTGTCTCACTCATGGGTTACAGTCAAGGAGGTTAGAACCTCCTTGGTTACAGTGCCTCATGGGCCAAGGTGCCTGTGACTCACCAGTCACTGAATACAAAAATGTGGCCATGGCAGCACGTTGATGTGGTAAGCTAAATTAGTTGATAATGTTGAAATTGCCCTGATAAAGAAAAAGAATTAAATATGTCACAGATGTGAAAGAAGTCTTAAATTTTATAAAAGCAAATGCATGTAAAAGAAAATTCCAAAATATTACTTTTATCACCTTATTCAAATTACTAGACTGGTTTGGCAGACCTTCTAGCCAAAAAAGAATTTACAATGTGACACAGGTTTATGTTACAGCAACTATAGCAAATATGAGCATAATTTGTATAAATATTTTAACTTGTACCTATATAAATCTTCCATCACAATCCACAAGGCATTCATTTGCCATAAGTTGAGTAAACTATCATCACCTAGAATAGCACTTTTATTTCCAGCAACGTCTTTTAAGAAAAAATGTTTTGAGGAGATAACTGATGGAATGAACATGGACATCATTGATGCACATACTAACTGAAGAGATTCTATATTGCATCAAATTAAAAACTATTCACTAACTATCACCGAGCTTTGAAATTTCAAGAACTTATGGTTGCGAAAGTGTTGGCCCAGTATTTATGCATAACACACTCATTTAACAGTGACTTTTAAAATCTCAATGTAAATTAAGTATTCACGAGACATTTGAATATATTTATCAGCAGAAACATCTCACCGGGAGTAAAAAATACGAGAGTTAAGGATCTAAAATATTTAGAGGGCGATTTCATGGCAAGAAAATCAGTTATTCATAAAAGAGGTAAAACAAGAATTATTTCACAAATCAATTTGGAGGTCATAGCTTGTTCAAAAGAGACGTTTCAGGCGTTATATGGTGGAATAACATAATTAAATAAGTTTGGCAATTTTCAAAAAAAAAAAAAAACTAAGTACATGCAACTTTTTTTTTGTGGAAAATTGCCAAACTTATTTAATCATAGCTTGTTGTCCCACATAGATGCTCTGAGCAAGGGAGCATGCACAAATTGAAATATTTTGCTCTCATGGTATGAATGTTATACATCACCTGGTTTAAACTAAATTCAAGGGTGAATATAATACAAACAAACAAAGTTAGAAAAAATAAGTTAAGAGTGAATCTGAGCAATTGCTATCACAGAATTTCCTCAAGATTTGGGAGCAGGTATTTTGTTTGCTTTCCCATTTCAGTAAGCACCTATGCAATTTGTATTTACCCTGACGTAAAAATTTTTCAGATATGAAACTAATATGTACATAGTCTATCAAAGAAAAAATTGAGGGAAACAAAACATAGCCCCAAGTCAAGGTAATGATATTGATAGAAAGACATTGTTTTCTGAGAAATACACGGCAGCTGTGACCAATGCCCATTTCCTTCCAATTGAATTCTTCTGCAAATTCAAATGGTCCACTATACATCAAATAATTACTCTGACTTATTAGGAAGATTTTTAGTCATGATTAAATAGAACAGCTAACTTCTAATCACATGTAGAGATTGAATTTCATGCAAATCATTCACATATTATGCAAATGCAGAGGTTGTAATTTATTGAATCTACATAGGATTGGGTATGCAGGATTTATTAAATTAGAGAATTTCAAGCTTCTGTACTGATGTTTTAGGAGCATGCCCATCTCTTATTAAACCATGAAAGATCAACAAATTAGGTATTTAAAAAAAATGACATGCTTCCATAGTTGCTCCCCAAAACTTCCTAGATTTAAAGACATACTTTTCCATGATCTGAGGCCACCCAGCATTATTATTACTCCCCAACTATTGAGACACATCGCTGCATAATTATCCTGAAGTAAATGATCAAGCATGATAGGAACATTTACTCTGAATAATCAGACATAATTATGCTATACGGCAGCTTAGAGGTGATTGCCCCCAAATTACTAAAGTGCTTCCAGAGCTCAACACTAAAACGGCCATAGCTTCTCTGATGCCATTATTCTTGAGCTATTAATCAACGCAAAGGTCAGACTGGTTGGTGAGGGTAGAGTTCTTTAGCCCTAGAGCATTTGAAATTCACTTATCATCAGGTCAGTTCCTCTTCCAGTTAGACCTAACCCCCTAAACTCAGGTATAATTGGGCAATTCCAAAGACCTCTCCTACAATAAAACCAGGGAACTTCATCAGTAGCCTAATGCCCAATCCCTAGGGCTACCATATTGATATTACTTTACCACTAGGGATATATTACGCTTGACAGCATACATAAAACTAAGTGAATGACAACACTTACATGGAAGGAAAATTCCACTTCCAATTCTGCTGAGTAGTTTTAATTGCATTCTGACTTAATAAAAGGAAAATTAAAGTTGAAATCAGGCATAAATTTCCAGGTTCCGGTAAATAACTAGGAGGGTACAGAGAAAAAAGGAACACTCCATCTTTACAGACTTACTCATGGCTGTACAAATATCAAGCAAAACTAAAGAAATGTTGGACTTTTTTCATTCAAAAATTAATTGGCATCTTGATTCCAATACAAATAATGCAGAAAAGTAAATGAATTGACAATCCAATTTGCTTAATAAGAACCACAAAGGCATGTAAATAAAAATATTGCCGCATACATGGATACATCATTACTTGTATCTAGTGCTCAAAAAATGAATTCCCAAGGAATATTTCATAACCTTGGACCAAATCATTGGGTGATATAATTCCAAAAACCATTACTGCTAACATATTTCTTTTAAAATTTGCCTTTTGGGCAATGAACTGGTAAGTAAAAAGCTAAAAACAAGAAAAAAAGCTTAAATTGAAATCTTTTGAATCCAATTGAAATATATTTACACAAATTCTTCTGAAGTATAACACAGAACTGCCAAGAATGCAGTGAAATCAATGACAGAATGAGTCATCAAACTTTCAATTCCATGAAGCAATGCATCAGATATGCAATGTGCCCATACTTCTTACAGGTAGTGTTGGAGTGTATGAAAAAAGCCTCCTTTCTCAGGTACCCTATAAAGGTGGGCTTTTAACAATATGAAATTATGAACCTACACGTTCCTAAAAAAATGCACAAAATACACTCTCAGCCATGATAAAACAAAAATTCTCCTGTAAGAGAAGAAAGTAACAGAAAACAATTTAACTGCAAGACAATTTTACAAGCAGCTTTGATCATGGAGATGAAATAGTAAGAAATAAAAATAAAAAACTGGAATTACCCAAGTACACTCAACAACTGTACTGTAGCATGTTCCTGATCTTAACAGCTAAGATGGCAGTAATTTTGGTTGCATAGGTTACAAATTACACATACATTAATGAAATAAGCTTTATAGTTTAAACCTGACCTAAATTCCCAAAACACAAGCACACGAAGTAGGTTGATCCTAACTGCTCAGAAAAAAGTTTGGGATATCTCATAAGGGGCACATAACTCATTATTGCTACTGAAGTGTTTTCCTACAGGAAATTCACTTGACATTTTTTCACATCATGGTCAACGTGTTCAATATTTTGCATAGCAAGGCTAGCTTTGCAGCATGATTTCATTATAATATTTACAGCACCACAACAAAACAGAAAAATTGCACAAAGGTGTTAGTATGACCCACTAACATTGAAGACAGATGGGAGAAATTTTGATTGAGGCAGAGCAGATGTAGAGAGGAGAAACTCTGGCATCACTACATACAAACAGTAAAATATGATTACAACAGAGAAGGTGCTATTTAAAGAAAGTAGAAGTTACTCCTACAACCATTCATAAAACCATTACACTAAAAACTAAACCAATTTCTCCAGTGTTTGCATTGTGACTGAATGACTTATTGCACAATAATACAAGCACACTGTGTTGTAATATACATCACAGTTCATTGCAACAGTGGTGAGAATTCTAATTTATAAAGGACATAAAATTATTAGTCACCACAGAATTAAATATTTTTGATGCTTTATAAGAAGTCATTACAATAATACTTTTTCGGCTTCGATGATAGAATTTTCCTGAGAAAAACTTGGATAACATCCTCACCACAATGGACAATCATTTATAGGCTTCAATTTTAGAGCAGTTATCCTACATTCAAAGGGTGTATGAAGAGTAGGCTTTGACACCACTGATGACAAACATACTGGTTCAGAACTATAGTTTCAACCTATACTGGTGGTGATACAGAACAGTAGTTGCAACTTAGTTGGAAATCTATTGACCTAATCAACACTATCATGCTCTGATATCACTTTCCATCTGTCTAAAACATGCCTTACCCTCTCACTTTTCTGTCTTCCCTGTTCACCGCACTCTCCCTGCAAGGAGATAATATCAAAAGAAGTTTGCACCACTTACCCTTGAAACCACTATAAACAAGACTATTTGAAGAAAGGCAAAGGAAGAGACAAAACCCATATATTACTTTTGAGATAAGAAAAACCCAGGTAGATATTATTTGGGTGTGCAATAAAAATTTCATCAATGCTATGCACACTTTACAAGCTGTATGTCAAACACGAATTTGCATGTTTTCATTAGTTCAAGGCTATGACACACACAATCCACTCAGTGACTCATGATGGAATAAAAGTAATGTCAATCACAATATGCAATCATCAACAAATAGTTCAATAGAGAAAGTCAAAATCGCAACATTCTTCTCTTCATAAAACATACAGCACAACTATCACAGACTTTTTTAAATGGTTAACTTCTGTATCTGCAAGACAACAAAAGCAGAAATCTCTACCAGGAGATAATTTAAATTCTTAAGGGTTACATAAAAAGGCAATGGCACAGGATTTTACGATCTGGCATACATCAAGAAATATTCATACCAGAGAACGTGAGAAGTTGAAGGTGCTGGGCTTGTTGAGGAATATGGTTGTTTCTTGTTGATGAAGATTCACTCTCACTGATTGAAAGCAGTTTTTTGAGTAATAATTATGCCTGGGAACAATTACCTCCTTCACACTGCTGAATCAGAGTGAGATATGAAATAAATAAACACCATCGTAAACATGCATACTGCTCTCGAGCAGGCATTTTCCATGACTTCAACTGAGGAAATGGTAGCACGACAAAAACTTTCAAGAGCAACCTTACCAAATGAAAGATTAAATTGAAATAAAAGTTAACCAGTTGAAACTAATTTTTTAATATGTTAATATAAATATCCCTTTATATTTAAAAAGTTATTCAATCCATTTTTTTTTAGACTCTCAAGAATGAAAACCATTTATTTCAATCTTAACAGAACTGACGAACTCCCCATTTCATGTTTCCCTTCTTTGGTGAGCAGATAATGAGGTCAAGAATAGTCACATACATGTTGACAATACTTCAAGAAGCCAGGGTGAGAGCCAGAATAGATGACCTACCAGGGTGAAGATGGACTGGCTCCTTAGTGAAAAACTACTCTGCCTGAATCAGCAAGTTTTTTGTTCTCCTTGTACTCCCTCTTGAAGATATCAGGAGGAAAATAAAACACCTCAATGACCTTCACATGATGTATAACCCCTTCTCTTTTTTCTCCTTCCATTGAAGGCTCAAAGGGGGAAATCGCAGCACATTTACAAGAGGTCATGTGTGCCATCATGCTATTTGAAGTGTCACGACTCCCATGAAGAATTATGATTCTTAAGGTGGTAAAGGATTGACTATCTTGGGTGACACTTATCCACAGTGTACATTTCCCTCAGAGGGGATTTCCCACCATTGAAATTTTTCTGAAACAGAGTGAAGGCTTCTGCAGTGTGATCACAATAAAGAAATACCTTTTCAGGATCTGCATTCAATCTGATACTACAAGTGATTCCCCTCTCAGAAACAAGTATTTAAGTTGTTCCTCCAAGAATCAAGAGCAGAAATAACCACACATGAGAAGACTTGAAAAGAATTTTTTTAGCAACAGAAATCACATATTTAAGAAATTACTGTAACAAAGCAGAGAACTGAAAAAGTAAAGGATGATGTGATCATTGTGTTTGACACTGAAATATTGTACTTTTGCCTCAAGAGAAGTGAGGTAGATGCCTAGAGATAGCTCAAAATGTCAACAAGACTTGGAAACCCCAAGCTCGCTCTGCAAAACCCCTCCTCCTCCCCTTAGCTTAATTACATAATTTGTTCCCTCATCTTCCCATTCCCTTTCTCCTCCTCCATCCCCCACTCTAAGAAGTGGTTATTCAGAAGAGATAACCCACAGCTCAGGTCATTTTTACCATTTAGGATAGGTCACTGAATATGGGTCTTAATTTTTCAGGTGGAGTAGAGAGAATCTCACCATCAAGATTAGCTTACTTTAAATGGAAGGTGACATGGGATCCATGGTTTAATATACCATTCAATAGATGGAGTACTGGAATTGAAATACTCTTAGTGCAGCACTCATATACCAGTACACACCCCACTATTTCCATCCACCATAAAAATAGAGCAATGGTCCTGTGGAAACCATGCCCCTATGATTACTGGCCAACAAAACCCAGGTTGTGAGATTTGTTTCTTTTTGGTGTACATGAAGTTTTACTTAGTGAATTATGGAACACCGCCAAGCAAAGAATGAGAGAAATTTATTCAATGCAACACCACCACTGCATATTGTGTTCTCTTCTAAATGCATTTTCTTCTCATATTTCCTCTGCAGAAACAAATGGAATTGCTGTTATGACAAAACAATTCCAGTTCATGCAAATAAAAACTGTGTCCAACACAAGGCTCATGGTAATTCACAGTGGTACAGGAAGCTGAGCATGTTAGAGCAACACTGTATGCTGTGAAATAAAATCTTATCACTGCAGCATAGGAGCTAATACACAACAGTGCACCACACAATTAGATTTGATTTGAATTTCAAATTTCTCAGAGGGTTATGGTGAATAAGAAATACTGGGATGGAAGGAATCAAAGGGAGATTGATATGTAGTTAAAACCTTAACTGCAAGGAGTGACATGGTGACACTTTCCCTGGGAGGAGATAGAATCAGGTATAAATATCACTGCGATCAGTATTACAGCATAAATACACCATTTCTCCCTCTTGGCATACTATTTCACATGAAAAAAGACTACCTTCAGTACTCCGTATACACATAGCAACTTCTTCTTTAGTTGAAATTTTCACTTTATAATTTGATTTCCAGCAATAAAAGGTATTAAAGTATCCAGAAATTTAATAAGTGGTGACTCTGCTATTAATTTCCCCCGGACAACTAAATTTACCAAGGATATTCACATCCACCAATAAGCCTGCAATTACCCTAAAGATATTGCATTATCATTTATCCTGTATTACTATAAAGCTCCTTGTACAAAATTGGGGACGTTCGATACCATATATATTTGCCAACAAAAATCATCAGTAGAAAAATAAAGTGACTTCACAAAATGATTCACACTTCAGAATGCAGGTAAATAGCATGAGCATCCTGAAAGCTAAATTTGGAAAAATTATTAGGAAAAAATTGTTTTTGACTCAGCAAGTGTAACCCTACAAGATTAAATCCGTAACATGCAAGCTTGAACATGAAAGAAATTTAACCTTTAGGGAAATATTCATATTTTACTACTTTTTGATCTGAAATAAAAAACTGATCCAATCCATTTAAAATGAATGATAAAAAGTATTCTTTCCCACTCATATATCCTTCATGGTTTTTTTCAATTACCTCATTGAAATGAGAGTAGCCACATTTTAAGACTGCAACAACATCAACTCAGATGCAGAAAAAGCTCAAGTTCCTTGTACTAGTCATAACTTCTCAAGCCTCTGATAATAGCTGCCAGGCTGTATATAGTTACTCTTCAGATTTCAGCAAGTTATGTGAGATTACCACAAAGGAAAAAACAGACCCACCAATCCAGAGGCTTGAACCAGGATCTTATGATACCTAACAGTACTTAAGCCACTTGAGCCATCTACATGTCCTCCTTCACTCAATTTTCCTGAGCAAACTGCCACAAATTTCGTTAAAAAATTACTTCTTTCTCATCTTGAACAATAAAGGATGACAGCCTTGGAACCAGTACTGAAAGCAAACTCCTCATCATGCTTCAGTACTGCATATCTCATCATATATGGATGTCTAATCTGATTACAACACCAAAGTTAGACAAACCAGAGAATTGATCATGAGTCCCTACGGGAACTATGAGCTACACAGATAATCATGCATCCTCTTCGGTTAATTTGCACCTTGTTTTTGGATACTTTATCAAGTAGAAATCCAAATCATCCCAGAATCCAAAACAAAACGATATTCCAAGGATTCAGAAAACAGGATGCTCAATCAAACGTGTATACCTCGGAAAATAAACACATTTGCCTGAAAGTCTGGGAGAATATTCTTATAAACATATATTTACCACAGATAAAGTGAAGTGACACATGAAGATGCTATATAACCTTGAACGTTCAGTTTTTCACTGGTGTTTGAGGACATTTACAGAAAATCTGCTAAACCCACAATTCCTTACAATAGTGCAACTCTAAGGGAAGAGCTAATGGCAATGGCAACATGTAATATAGGAACTCTTGGCAAAAAAAAACATTGAAAACTGGGTTGAAGTGCACACTTTTAGAAGAAGCATTGTGCTACACACTCTCATAAAAACAGCTTTAATGAAATATACAAAATATTTTTAAAAAATCATCCGGTTCTAGAAGTTTATGGATAAGTTTACATTCTACAATGAAATTTGTAATGCTTCATTACCAGTATGACAAACATCTTCCAGGCTCCATTTTAACTAAAAGTACAATGGGTATAAAAAGAAATCTCCAAGAATTTGATGTCCACAATCCAAAGTACAAATGGCTCTTGATAATCTCTTCTGCTTTTTTTCTCTTCTTCCACTCCTTCAATGCACAATGTGTGAACATCAAAGTATAGATGACAAATAAATTGCTTGGACAAGACAAAATGTTGGCAAGGATGGAACAGTCACCTCCAGTAAGATCAACACTATCATGTTTTCAACCATCCATCCCAAAATAAAAAGAGAATGAAAGTAAACATGATCAAAATATCAAACATGAAAAGCCAATTCCATGCGGAGTTTACAAGCACTGCAGCAACTTCACTCATTTACTCATTCTCTCACTGTAGAAACAGTCAACCAAAATTTTTAAAATAAAAAAACACTATTCTCTCAACACACTTCCATGCGACAGCAAATTTACTACAACTCAGCTGAAATGACATTTTTTTCACCTGCAAGCTCAGATGAGATACTCACCAGCTACTTCCTGCATTTATCAACTCCATGAGGAGTGACAATATTAAAAAAAAAAATCATTTCGATTTGGGCAAACTAAGGGAAAACTCAACAAAACTGCCCCAGTCTCCTTTTAATGGGCACCTCTCCCACACACACACAGCCAGTTCAGGGTTCATGAGTTCATTTCCAAAGGGATTTATTCCTGTTTCTCCTCCTCTCCCCCCTCGCTCTCCTTTTGGGAGTGTTGTGCTAGTGTGGATGGGTGCACATGTTGGTGTACTTGTGAACACACAGAAAATGAGAAAGAGAGAGCGCAATAGGGAGAGAGAGAGAGAGAGGTGCATTCCACACCTGGCTAGAGCGCCACTGCCCGCAGGAATGCCATGATGGCTGCACTCAAGCCACCCGCTACAGGAATTGTCACCACCCAAGCGTAGATAATATTCCTGGATCAGAAAAAAAAACACAACTTTAAAAAATGGCATGATAAAGTTTTCACCACACCCAGCCGACTTTTCCCAAGAGCATTGTGAGGGGCATGAAATGATATCAGGAAAGAAATTATAACCAGCAAACAAAAAATAACAAGAACTTGAAGTCTCATTCAACCTAATAACGTTAAACGAGAGGAAAATCCAATCTAGATATCATAGTAAGATCAATGACTTATTCCAAAAAATCTGTTTTGGCATCTGTGGAGAATGAAGAAAATTTTGGTTTCATATGAATCCTAAACAATTGGAATTCCACTGCAGAATCTGAGACTGACACACACAAATCCTCTAGATGATATGTCCCACCCTAAGATCTTTCCTTAACAGCTAAATACACAGTTTTCAAGCTATTGAAGGGCACTGACTCAATGCTAGCAAGATAGAAACACCAATAATTACTAGAGATCACTCACCACTTCAGATTTTTCTCTAAATTATCGGATCTGCTAAAACATCAACTCTTTTCATTTCTGGAATGAAAAACTATTACCTGGTAGTCTCCGTTCATTTCGGATACGGTAAATGAACTGAGAATTCTGTTGACAACCAAAATATACATGCTTATGATGAATTTGTACAATAAAACAAAACAACTGTGACACTGCAATTTGAACACTTGATTATATTAATCGTTATGCTCTACTAGGCTACAAAAACCTGAAAATAAATGGGTTGCCTATGTTCACTACCTTTTCCTGTAAATGTGCATTGGTACATTGGCCAAATACATTGACTTCTAAGGAATCTGCTGCATTTCTTTCCGTGATTTTGATATGCTTCAAAAACATTCTCCATCACCTTAGAAGTCATCTGGTCCAATAAATAAATACATGCAAGATGCTTGTGATTGCAATACACTTTTCTAAATCATCCCCACCCATTCCAGCACTTTAAAGACAAAAAATTGCTTCTAAAAGCAGTTTATATGAAGCTGGACCCTGCCTAGTTTGGTGCATGGAGAGATACAGCCAAAATAGCATCATACACAGTAATAAATCACATGAATATCTTACCAAATGCATTAGAAAGTGCACAGAAAATAGCCCCTAATGATTCTATGCTCTCACTGAAGCAATTTAAATAATTATTTGACATTACTTCTACAGTGGACTTCACTTCCTCATGCCAATGGTGCAAATAGTCTTGGTTATCTGTTACCTCACCCAAATACAACTACAACTCATGTCAATGACCTTATGAGTTTATCATGATTTCCAAGACCTCTGGATATGCAGAAGACAAAATACTCTCATGTAAGAAAAAATAAAGCAAGAAAGCAAGATGAGACAGTTTACCTGAAGAGTTTCCAGTCTACACCCTTTTTGCTTGAGCATGCCCACCCAACAAACACCACTGAGCCTACTTTGCAGTGTGTCGTACTGATGGGAAGTCCAATCTTGGAAGCCAACAGAACAGTTGATGCAGCACCAACTTCAATTGTGAACCCCCTGCACAGAAGAAAGATGATAAGTCATGACCAATAACAAGCAGAGCAAAGTAAGTCAACTCCTCAATACTTTGAGGCACAAATGGCTTTCCCATTACTTTAAAATCTATATATATATAATTTGTGAAGTGTCCGTCTGTCCGTCTGTCCCCCCCTCTATCTCGTAAACAGTTTGTCCTAGAGAGATGCCGTAAACTGCATAGTGTTTCTAGCCCTCTGAAAGGCCCGGGAAAACTATTCCCGTTTTTTTACAAGTCCCGGGTTCGATTCTTGGCGCCAATAATGTGTTTACCTTGGTTCAAATCGAATTTTTCAATTTATGAAAGCGCAAGGGTTTTTTCTTTCGATCAGTAAAATTATTAAATGTTAATCGATTTCTTTCATTCTATTTTAATTTAATGGGGAAAGGTATTAACTTTCTTATTATTTCAACCGATTTACACATTGTCTTCGAGATTTCTGCAAATCATGTAATTTACGTTGAAAGTTAGTTTTTTTCGGTCCTTTTCCGAGCGTTGCTAAGGCCTTTGCCATTATCGTTTCCGAAGTTGTGAATGCTTATCCAGCGCGTCGTATGGCGCGAGCTGCATTGGGCTTTTCACTAAGGATAATGGAAGATGTTAAAGGAGGAATTTGCCGCTGATTCTTGAGGCATGGTCGGCCATTTCTTCTGGCACAGACACACGTGCTGACTGCCAGCGATATTCATGGATTTATTAGGTTTGCATTCGCTAAAATCAGGAGTATTTTGAAGTGTTTTTTTAATTTCTTTACAGGTTTGTGCATTTTCAACGACCTGAGTCATAAAAGGCAAACAATGAACTTCATCGAAAACGTTATGGATTGATATAGTTTGGCATTTGAGATAGTTTAACAAAAACTTGAGCATCAACGCAAAACATAATTTGTATTATAGGTACGCGTAAATAGGGAACTTAAATATACGTAAACGTAAGACATGTAAGTATTTTAATAATAGGGTTCAATATCAATCCTGGCAGTAATGATAAGTTTACAAAGGTTTAAATCAATTTTATGGTTCCTTTACTGACACTGCACCATAGCCAACTTCGTAACACAAGTTTTTTCCGCCCCTTCATGAAAAAAGTTAAAATGCCTAAATACAATGGGTAATTGTTATAATTATCCCTCCAGCTGCATGTCAATGAGCGCCTTCAGCTAGAAAATTGGAACGGTATTCCCATTTCTTAAAGGTGATGATTCAAATGCTGATAGTATGTATGTATTTCCATTGGTTTATTTTGTTTTGGAGGTATATATATGGGAGGTTTTCATATTTCAAGTCGGGTTTCGTCCCTTAACAATAAATATTAAAATTTCATAACACAATGCATACAATTGATTTTACTCACTCCCGTTGAATTTCAATGGGATCCTTCCGCTAGTAGAGATAAATTAGCAGTCTCTACAGACTAAATACATGTATCTACATAATTGTAATTGAAGACCATTCAGTGAAGAAATTTGAAATATTAAATCCAGAATTAGAATAGGAATGATCATATGACAGGTAAATACTATAAAATAGCAAGAGTGTAATATTTATAAAAGAAAGAAATTTTACAAAATGTAAGATTTTTTTCCAATGCTGGTCTAGAAAAGAGTGGAAATGCTAGAGAATTTAAGAATGTCTTCTTAGACGTGAATGAGATAATTATGATTAAAATGATGGTAAATAAAGAAACAAGTAATTAACTTGATAAATCGCTTTTCATGAACATTTCAATCCCCAGAATGTACAGTCAACATATGTATACCAGTGAGACTTCAATATATGAAAGGTGTTTTTCTACTCTGAAGGTGTAGAAATTACACCTGCCATACTGTCAAACTCCAAAGCAACTTTTCTGGCTATGGCACTTGGCATAATTTTAACATTTCAGGTTCAATCAAGGTGAATGATTTTTTGTGTTGGAATCCTTGCACTTAAGTACAAATCAGTGAGAATCTTTATCAATGTTAATTAAGGCCAGGTGCCTTCAGTTGGTTAATCTTCACATAACCCTCACAAACTGCATGTATGAGTACAACAGATTTTTTTTACATACCTGAAAATGAGCAATATATAGGGGGAAAAGTTAACATTGGTAAAGCAAGTAGAGAAATGTATTTAAATTTCAGTTTTCTTGAAAAAAATAAGAAATATACCAACTACATACGTAGGGATTGGGGCAAAATCATGGCCTCAAAAGTTGTACTATGAACTTAAAGATAATGAAAAAATAGAAAAAACTGGGAGTAGATTAGTCCTGGCAAATCAAAAACTGAAAGCACAGAGAAAAATCTTCAACTAACACAAATACCAGCATCAAAATTTGAGCACAAAGAAAAGTTTTAACTGTTATTGCATTACACACCCTCGCGGTGGCTTTCAGGGTATCTCGTAGATGTAGATAAAATATGAAAAAAATGTCAACTGACTTATCAACATATCATTACAGAAGAATAATAGGTGCCCACAGTTTCAAAATCAGCACCCTTACTTGTCAGCACCTTTTGCCTATCCACCTTACTTTTGTCTCACCAACCACTTACTGATTTACATAGTGCTTTGAAGAGGAATTTATTGTCTAGGGACTTAGCACCTGTAGGACACAGATATGAAAAATATAATTATATAGCAGTACAATCGTCGCCCACCTTTACGATTCTCATATCCATTACACGTCTTTGGGTCTTTGGCATCACAAAAGGAAACACATTTCTTAATTATCAAGTGACAAATTACGGTTAAGTAGCTCAAATAAAGGAAGCGATGGCTATAAGCCCCGAGAACATTAAACTCAATACATAAAATAAAAAATAATATATCGCCTTACAAATGCCAGGAAATATACAAAGCAATAAAATATCTTACGTCTTATTACAACGGGCATTACCAAAGAATCACAACGAGATAGTTTTGCCATCTAACTGCACCTTATTTGCCTTCGCTCACATTTTCTGATTGCATTTCATGCATTACAAAAGCATTATAAGTCCTTCAACAATGGATACGGCATATAAATACATCCGACTAGGCCAACTATCGTAAACAAATGGCAGCCATGTTGATTATATGATATGCAATGGTTTTCACCGGAAATAGTTTGACTATTACCTGCGAAAAACATGTAAACAAACAATTCTATTGGCTCTCTGGACGGTGTAATATTTTTAAGGATTTGCTCGAAAATTTTTCATACCCAGAACTAGCTCCATTGGAGCTAAGGCACTAGAGTAAGCTCCATCGAGTTACAGAACACCGGTAGGAGACAATTTAGGGAGTAAGCTGAAGCTCCTAGCTCCGGAGCTCCGAGTTACAGAATTCCACCCCAGGTCAGGTCTTTCAGGGCAACCGTTTTGAGGGACAACTCATCCATCATGAGAATATGAAAGAACTGACCCTGGTGAAGAATCTGAGAGATCTACACTTGGTGAACATGCCAGGAAAAAACCAAATCCCAATTAATATTCCACATAATCATTATTATTCACTCAACTAGTTTCAGCCTCTCCAGGTCATTATCTAGAGTAGAATCAGAATAGAAAAATTATTTAACCCTTTCGCGACGGAGCCACATGTTAGAAAATGCTACTTCCCTCACGAATGCCAAAAATTCGCTTCGCTACGCTAGGATCCTCTCAGGTACCTGTTTCCCTAACTTGGGTCGTGGCCCAGAGGGGTGTCGAACCTTTTTCTCGGCCACCGGGCCGAGATAATCTTCACCCTTTCCCGGTTCATGACCCCTTAACAGCATGCCGTCGCGGTCAACCATTTGTTTATGCAATCGTTTTGCTAAAAACATTGTTGCTGTAGCGTCGATATTAATTGTATCGGAAATGAATTAATTTAGTTTTACAGTGCCTTTACAGATTTTAAACGAAATTCTACCATTAATATTAAGCTCTCTAGCAAAAAAATCGTATCAATGGTTAAGCAAATAATTTTGCCGTTTTATGTCACAGTCTTAAATTATTTTGACCACTTTTCAACGATAAAATTATTATGAATATACAAAAGCCTTATTCATGCATTTGACATCATCAGAGCACCAATCAAAGAAACGATACTTAGAAATCTTCAGCACGTTAATTCATGAGATGTACGGTCTACGGAACCCTTAATTTCGATTCGAAGGACTGCCAGAAATCACTATTCTTTAGGCGGAAAGCATTGACCAACGAAAGAAAGTGAAATCGTCAGCTTTCATGATTATATTAGACTGAGTAATTACAGGGAAAAATAAACATTGAAACTCACGAAAAATATGGCCATCAACACATATGAAAAAATAGCATTCAGTTGTTGAACCTAAAAACATTATAACTTCCTAACTAAATAAAAACATGAAAAAATCACTCATAACCAACTAAATAATTAACAAAAATTTGTTCGGAGATTCTTTTACTCACGAACTACGTTAAAAATAACGGTAGAGCTCCGTTTAAAATTTGCAGTTGTAGAACGAAACATAAGGAATATACTTATAATGCTCAATTTTCCAATTAAACAATAACTTCTCAGTTTGTTATTCTACTGCACCTACAAGCAACTGACCGCGGACCCCTGCGGGGATTGGGTCGCGCACAGCAACGAAGGGTCGGGATAATCCTCTCCCGCGGACCGAGAAAGGGTACCTAAGACGTCCCGAGAAGAGGGCCTTTAAAACACACACCTTTCTGGCCTGCTTGGGGCTAGCTTAGCGACTACGACTTGTTAACACGTCGTTCGTTCGTTTGCGTAGAAAAATTGACGCCGTTTTAACACGTCCTTCGTAGCGAAAGGGCTAATCTTAATAATGACCTGAAGAGGTTAAAACAGGTTGAATTAAAAACAAAAATAATATTCAAGTGGAATATAACAAAGGCTTATTTCTGAATATAAAAGAATGCTTAATGCCAAAATGATTAGTGATGGAATGAGACAATTATGGAATTGCATGACAGACATTTTACTACAATAGCTGCATTAGGGTTTCAGATAACAGGTCAGTAGATAAAAAATACATCCCCATTGCAGCCAAAGAAATCAGGGGTACACTAACACATTTACAAGTTAATAAAAGGATTCATACTAGGAAACTTTGCTCATTTTTTCTGTGAATACAAATGTTTGTGAAGAAAATATAAAAGGAAATAAGGTAATTTTGAGTACCACATGGGAAAATAATGTGTTTATTTGTATGCATGTTCAATTTCAGAATAGCATCTTAATGCAATCAGTTTGAAATAAATAAACACCGAATTATTATTAATTAAACTTTTTTATTGCATAACAATTTTCTTAAATTTTCAAGTCCATTGAAAAACTTATTTACTTACGTTGATGGGGTGATTTTTGTCAGATCTTCACCAATGGTCTGAATGACACGGCGGCCCCAAAGCCACAGACCAACAGAAATCCCAACACCACCATATAATAAGATGTAGATTGGAGTCTCTGATTTCTGTTGCACTGATCCCTCATGGTATATGAGCCACAGGGCTATCAAGGGACCAATTGCATTGCTGTCAAAGTGAGTGAGGCATGTTAAAAATTATTACCTTATATCATTTTCCCATCCACTGCTCCCAACTAATATGTATTCAAGTTTCTTGTAAACAATTACAAAATGTCAAAAACTCAAGTAACTGGTCATACTACTTATAACAGATGATGTTTTACATTTGAACTTAGGTCCACAATAGAGTATTCATATCCTCTTAATTGAAATAAGAATCCTTAAAAATAAAAATGGAAAATCAATGATTCTATGGTTCAGATAAGTATAACTTCCCTGCTAATTTTATGTAATTTTTAATGATACAGTTGTGCATCTTTAATCCGGCACAGTCGGGACCGAAGTAATGCAGGATTAGGGACTTTGCCAGACTATAGGTCATGCAGGGCAACTGGTCTATTTCCAACGTCCGGGATGTTTCCATTGAAAGAAGTCAATTATTTATAACAAAATATATTTATTTGCCATTTACTGAACACAATTATTAAAAGAGTCACTGACAGCCATTCCTGCCATGGAGGGGGAAAAAAGCAAAGAAAAATTCACAGTGCATTTCTGAGTCACTTTTGATGGCTCTGAAAAACTGGAGCTACTTGTCATTGAGAAATATTTTAAGCCTAGAGGCTTTAAAAATTCCCAAGATGGAAATGAGCAACCGGAAAATAGTCCTCTTTATTGATCAGTGTACAGCACATTAAACTGAGGGCATTGTGTTACCATACATCAAAATAGAGTATTTTTCTCCAAATACCACCAGTAAATTGCAATCCCTTGATAAAGGAATATTTCCAATTCGAAGAGAAATTACTGGGTGGTGTGCATGTTGCAAACAGATAATGAGAAAAATGATATGAGAACTGTGTTTGTGGAATATAATGCATGCCATGCACAGGATGTCTCATATGATCTTATTTAAAGTTGCAGGTTATCAAGAACTGTTTTAAGAAGCCTGGATTTATGGGGGATCGCAGCAAGGAAGACATTATGTATTAGGATGAGCCAACAGAGTGGCATGAAAGAAATAAAATAATTAATGTTCAATCATAGTTTGACTTAATAAATGTTGACAATGCCTTTCTCACATGCACCCAAAATTGAGGGGATTATGGTGGGAGAAGTGGAGGAAGAACTTGGAGGGGAGTTACCAACATATCTCAATATGGAAGAAGTGGGTGACAGTGAGGAGTGAATGTCAGTGAAAATAAAAAAAGAGATGCAGGATGCTTTAGGTGGGATTTTTTTGCATGGAACACTGCGGCAGTGAGAATCTATTATCATTAAATAAGGTAGATAATATCATTTCAAAAGAATTTGAAAAAAAAGAAAGAAACAGAAATTACATTTTTTTCAGGGATGAGTTCTTAAGTAAGTTTTAGTTCCCTTGTTTTTATTACAATAATCATTAAAACTATGTAAAATAATAACTGCATTTATTTAAATACACGAATATAGTAATTAAAGAGAGAGCACCACATATTATTGCCAAAACATTCCATAAGGTGGAATATAGGTGTTCATTTTGTTGAAACCTCTTTATAACGAACCTCTATTTATCAAAATGACCAAAAAATTGGTCCCTTCCATTTCGATATAAAGAGGTTTTACTGTACCAAGCTTTGCAACCCATAAACAAGTTTCTGCATTTGCCAGCATATAAATTATTTTTCCCACTAGCACAGCAAGACTGAGACTGAGTAATATGTTTTGTCAGGTCCACAAGTTTTAACAATATAACTTTGAACCCTTAGGAATCTTGTTTTTTCATGGTACATAAATGGATTGTCAGTGGGAACCTCATCCATGCTGCCTATTCATGAAAGCCTTTTCTCCTTGCATTAATGACAAATACAAAACTTGTCTTTGTTTGCATATGTAGGTCAGTGGAGGCAATTTTCTGTAAACTTGGTGCACCAAAACTCTCAAGCCAAATTAATGTTTTGGCAGAAAAACATTGTTCAAATTTGAGACTAATGTTCACTGTAATAAATGTATCTATTTTTAACAATTATGGAGTGAATAAAATAACAAAATAAAATTACTGACAATGTGAAATGACTTGAGACATCAGCTATGCGTCAAAACCAAACCGACCATGTGTGGATACATACTTGTTTAGGTTTTATCAACATCAAAGCAATCTGTGACCATGAATGCACACACAGCACGGATTGTAACCATGAAATGTTAATGGATCCAAATTTTATTGCAATACTCCCTTTATCAGTAAAAGAGCATAAAATATATTGTGTAACTTGTAAATTTTAAGGAACTGAAAGGAAAATCTTGATGTATTTGATACCTCTCTTTCCCAGTAGTGCAAAATGCAATGAATACTCATGTATATGTATTGATATAAGCCAAATTTTTAGACCAACTTTAACTTTTAGTAATAATTTTGATTGCAGATACATAAGATGCACCTAATATTTTAGGTGTATTTTGAGGGAAAAAGTGCATCCTGTATGCCACTAAACAGATTATGCCAAAAGATACTAGCATAAGTTTTAATACAAGAAAAAATTTATAATTTTTCACCTTTGAAACATTTGAAGAAAGGATAAACAACTAAAATGGCTAATTGAGCCTTTTCTGGCATCGTTAAGGGACCCATGAACTAGAACTTTGATATTAAAATTCTACTTCATCAATGTATTTTATCCCCAACAGTAAACTTCGTGGAGCCTACCTGACATCATTGCCACCATGTGCAAATGATCCAAATGTAGCTGTGAGGATCTGCAGGAAAGAGAAGAGGCTGGCCACCTCAGGACTGTCGGCATTTTCGTCACCTCCATCACCCATGGAGCCATTGGCTCCAGGCCTTCCAGTCTCGGAGTCAAAGGACTGCATGGCCAGGAATGAGAGTAAAGAATGCTTACTAATAGCAACACATGGTAACTTATGATATAAATGACAAATTGGATCAACTCAATCTTGAGTATGAGATGCAATTAAAAGAGAAGCATGAATTTAGGTTGAGAAAATCTTAATACGTATCAATTATGATGAAAAACTTATACGAATTAGGATAAAACATGACTATATATTCAACATAAAAATGAAAACACTCAAAAATTCAAAATTATTCCTTTGCAAAAAAAACTTTGGATTTCAACAGTTGGCCCAATGTACTGTGGAAAATTAGAAGTTCTTTTGCATAGGGATGTTTCACTATGACATCACTGAGAAATATCAACAATAATCAAGTCTGGATTAAATGAGAAAAAAAAGCCTCTGGACACCAAACCGTTCAGAAAAAAAGAATGAAACCTGATTACCTCAAGGTAAGAAAAAGTTTGGTACACAAGCTTCATTTCTTTAAGTTTTACTGCAAATTTCAGGTCAAAAATCAAATCAATTCACTTAAAGTTTTACAATTTTGTAGCAAATGGGTAAAATGATAGAATTCCATCATGAGAGGATTATTAAAATCTCATGGTTGCCCGTGTTTCGATAACCTTAACAAGTTTTCTTTTTTCACTGTCAATACAATATTCTTGTTTCATCTACACTGTGCTCAAATGCCAAACTATTCTTCTAAGTAAGCATTTCAATCATTATAATGCATGAATGGGGCAACAGAGGAGAAGGCTTTATGAACAAATTTAGGAGGTCCACCCCTTAATCACTTATTGTGTGCAAACAAGCCCAGTTAGTAAGACAAACTACTGTTACAAGGTAACTGAAATCATGTTTTCTTGCATGCAATGGCAATGTGTAATAAGATGTGAAGAGTGTGACTCAAGATCCGGACATTTTGATAGTAATGTTACGGAAATAAGAATAATACTTTCTTTTACTGTAATTTATTTTTGCCCAATCGATTTATATTCATCTTTACCTATATGTACCTGTTTTACACTAACTAACTTAAGTTTTTCACTTAAGTAAGCTCAGAATTCAAGGTTTTGACAATAGAAAATAAAATAAACTGACTAGTGCCTGAAAAATTGAGATACATATTTACAACAGCACTGGCCCCAGAAACTGTGGATTTCCACCATTGTAACAATCTACCTTTTAATTAAAGAGATGTCAAGAGCAAGTGTACCATCAAATTTAGAGGTGAACAATTTCTACCAGCAAATAAGAATTTTTGTTCTATTCGTAAAAGCAGGATATGTTTATGATGTGCTATTTCACAGGCCTTTTTTTTTTAATATTCCCTGCTTTTGAATCGTTTTGAAAAACACAATCTACTAGGCACTGGCTCTTATGATGTAAACATCATTTTATTTCTGGGAATTGTTTCTTCCACTTGCATGACATGGCACAAGACTATTCTTATAGCTGCCACAGAAGCAGGGCAGGTATTACAAACCTCCCTCCACAAGCCATGTGCAGTAATAGTGTGAAACGAAAAGAGGTAATGATGAAAACAAGAGAAGACCCTTGTTAGGGATTCCCGTTCAAGACATAGGCACTGCCAGACTTGATTTGGGAAAACCAACTGGTCACTTCACAATTTTCGAACATTCCCCCTTAAGCTCCTCAATAAGAAGCAACACTTGCTTGCAAAATTTCACATGTCAAATTTAACAATGATTCATGCTTTCTCATGATAATGTTGGAAATTAACAACCTTCTGTTACTTCATTGGGCCAAGAAATTAAGATATACACCACAATTCAAATGCTTCCAGCCTTGAATTCTCTGCTATGGTCATTACTCATGCTTAACTGCCGTAAAGAAGCATGCTTCATAAGTATTTAATTATTATTAATTGTTATTCCTTATTGTTTCCTTACTTCCATACTTGCATTTCCAGATGAAAGAAGAATCTATTGACACCTGGAAATACAAGCATGGAAGTAATGAAGCAATTTATCAGAATTATTTTACAAGTCTTCTGAAAAGATGCACACCTCTTAAGAAGAAGACAATGCACCTTAGTCGACCATATGTTGAGACGACATAGTCTGATGATGATAATCGTCAAGGTACAAGTGTACAGGATAAATGGCAAAGTACGGCCTCATATGAGATATAGAAAGCAAGTAGCTAAGACGTAAAAGAGAAGAACTCATAATCAAGAGGTTAGTTGCTGAGAGAATTGAGCTGAGAGCTGAATAAAACCAATCTAAGGATTGTTGACTGACTGATGATGAAGAGTAAAGTGAATCAAAAAATGTATACGTAGTAACACTATAGGAAGAAAAGAGCATTTGACTCTTACCAAAATCTGAGGATTCTTAGGTTTGATCAAGGGAACGGCACTGCTATTCGGAGACAGACCTGAAATAAATTAACAGATGCTTTGAAAAGAAATTAAAAATCCACAATTGATTAAAATAGAGCTATAACCTTAAAATATAACTTACAGAATTGGATCTACTTTCTGGGATAAATACATATATAAAATACCTAGTCTAGGTGTTCATCAATGCTGATGTTACAGTAAAAAACATACACACAAAAGTCATTAACACTCAACAAAACCTGCTAAAATCATTTAGTCCTCCCTACTTCTATACTGAATGCATAAGGGGGGCAGTAGCAGAAAAGTTCATAACATGTTTTAAAATTTTATACATTAGGAAAATTGTAGATCATCATGATTGCTAACAGAGTAAATCCCTCTTCAGCAGTTCAAATCATATTCGAATAAAACCTCTTTTCATACCCTCACCTAAAAAACCTGGAAACCCACCTTCCCAATACTGAAATATAACAAGAATATTCTAATCAATACTGCCACACACCCTCATGGACTATTAAAGGGTTTCAGCATATGCATGATACATATCACACCCTTTGCTAAATACTTTTTCGCCATATTTTATAACACTGTTCTCTCATATGTTTCAAAATAGACGTTCACCAAAAAAACTTGACATAGATGGTGGATTTTACATCGATGCACATCCATGCATACTATAAGCTCTATACAATTCTTAAAACCTCTCAAATACAAACTTTCAGCAAAGAGCTGTCACTGTTTAAGGTAAAATGTCACAAGAGCCTACAACATATTAATTACACTGCATAGGCAAGTGAAAACTGTTGATCTCTATGCCAACTAGCCAGGATGATGAAATAGTCGTTCTTTATTAAAAATTCCAGACATAGTTTCATCGCATTAGTACTTTTATCAATGTTTCAAATACAGGTTTTAGAAGACATAATACTTCAGGATTGAGAGGTTATTAAACCATGGTTGGAACTTTTAATTGTACAGCAAAACAATTAGTATTTATAATTATTTATAGTTATTTTGCTGTTTATTTCATCATCATGAATACAGAAAAATTTTCACAAAATATTTTTAAATATTTATTTTTAACACAATTTAGTAGGACAAAACTAACCAACAGTAATGAAGGTATTATGATTTAAATTATGAGTATGATGGCATTTTTGTTATGACTACACTGATTAAATGAAAGGAAAAACACAGTAACAGTATGTACATAAATATGTAGCTTCACTTAAATATTACCCATTCTTAAAGGCATAAAATAATCAAAATTTAAAACATGAACACATGAGTGTATTATAATTATGCTTCACAGTCCCCAAAAAGATTTGCTTACAAGACTTCAGAGAGTAAATTTTAAATTACACACGGGAAATGTTATAGAAATTTGAAAAAGTATTGCCACATCCCACAATTAATTTGACGATGCATCAATTGAAATGGACCCTATTATTTTTTCTATTGGGTTAATATACCCACCACGGAGAAACAGCTACATATTTTAAGGGAAAGGAAAGATACATACCCCCGGCAGGAGTCACCTGACCACTGGCTAGATGTGGAGCAACAACTAGAGTATTTCGCTCCGCGGCCACTAGAGCCTTGTCAGATTCAATCGCTTCAGGGGACACAGCTCCCTGCGAGACAGAATAGAGGAGAAAAGGTGCGCTGTTTCTCTTTCCACTCCTCGTTTTTACCATCCCCCCTCCTCTCTCAACAACCCTCCCTTCCGGATGGAGAAGATGAAGCACCAATCACAAGTGCTTCCTCCATCCTCTCTCCACACGGCCACAGTTAACAATTTTCACCAACTCCCTCCTCCTCAAAACAATGCACTCATGACAACCAACAAAGCATCACGTGCACCACAAAGGGAGCTAACAGCGATGCTGCCAGGGTTATTTCTCACAGTTGCAGATTTTCAGTCATTAACCTTGAAATGAGGCAGATTAGAATATAGCTTCACAATCAACTGGTCCAAATGGCCACTGAAGATTTTCAACGGGTGGACTTTAATCAAGGGCTGCATGGGTACAGTTTGACACATCATCATAAATGAAAGTACTCTGACAACATATTATGTTTGATGAGAGTGCCTACTGTAATTTTATCATGATATAGGTCACCTCTCACCTTCATTCTCAACTAATCCATAATTCCTACAACATTCTCTTTCAGTTCTCACACTTTTTGTTTACCTTCATGCCTTCCAAAACAACTTTCATTCCCTCTTCTGCACCTACCCTATATCCATCCTACTACCCTCTTATACATTCTGTTACAAAATGCCCTCCAACTATATTGCATCCCTTCGACTTTAAGTGAATTGAAAATTACCACAGAAAAAAGGTCTCCCAGATCAGAATTTGAACAATGAACCTTTGACTTTCCAGACTTAGTGCTTGGCCAGCAAGATAGGACAATGACTCCAAGGATTATGAGAGAATTCCCTTACTTACAAAAAGGTACACAACATCCTCTTCAATTGTCACAGGGAGAAATTAATGTCATAAATCCTGCTGAGCCATTTTTGGGAAAGGGTTCGGATAACACCACAGATAATGTTAGAATGTACTGCAGCTTCAAAAAAGATTGAAGACATCTTATTAAGGACTAGTGTTCATACATTAGGAGAACCAAATTCCAACTTAGAAACAAAATAAAAATAAACGAGAAGCGTAAGACAGTTTCTTTCCATTAACAAACTGTGTTTGTTGGCAGAAAAGAACTGAAATAAAAAATAATTGACTATAACAACATAATCCCATGAAAACACTGTTAATCAAGAAGGTGAGGCATACAAGTTTTTATGATGCACACCACATGGTTGCCAGTAATGGGTGAGTTCTCAATGAACTCATTATACAAACCAAAACCAGTGATTAAAATTTCACATTTAGGTCTTCCAAGAAGCTAATTATGCCATATGCTGACAGTAAGAAATCTGCCACAAACTAAAACTTACTAAGCACTAAGGAGACCAAATTCCATCCCTACCCTCCTTTAACCTTGTATATAGTCATCCTGGCAGTGATAGATATTTTTTTGGTAAAGCAGCCTCCTTGAATGTAGTGTGGAGAGCACTTAAGGTTCATTAATCCATCTGTCAGAAGGGACATTAAGCCCGCGTCTCCTTGGCACCTTTCCTTAGAACAGGCATATGCCAATGCCAAGTTTCTCTCCACTCTTCATCCATTCCCATTCTTGTAACTCCCCTAGTCTGAACCTTACAGTTATGACAGATTTTACAGAAGACAGGCTGGTCTACTACTGTAAAAGCTTTACCAAATCAGTTAAGTACTGTATTTCCTAACCCATAGACACTTTACTTGAAAATGCATACTATAAGTGGCCTCCATCTTATATGCTATGTGAAGAGCTATGTTCTCATGCATTTGGTTTTGTATGATCAAAGGAGAAGGCCATCTCTATACTTTCAGCACAGAATGCATAGCAGCAGTAAGCTTAAGTTGCTCTCTGTATCACTCGTTTGTTTACTTGGATTCTACAATGGATAAAATAATTACAGTTGCTATTTTTGAAAATTAATGCTTTTATATTCTTCCTATTAACTGTCAACATTAAAAGACGTTGATTACAATTTTTTCTTTTAAAATCCAAACTGATAAATTACAAGGCACATCATGGGGGGAGGGGGGGAGAGAAGCACAGTAACTTGTAGCATAGAGTAAGTATAGCATATACTTACTCTATGCTACAGCTACTACCTACTCTATGCTACTATGCTTGTAGTCATCCTGAGAAATATCCAGGTTGTATAAAGAATATTTCATAGATAGGGACAGTTAGTAAAATATACCTATATTAGATATAGACAGATAGTACGAATTTTAAAGCTAGCACATCTTTATTTAAACAACCAGTCCAATATAACACTATTCAGTCAGTTTTACTGGCCACAGGGTGACTTCGAGGCCATGCCACTTACTATAGAAAGAACAGCATTCAACAGGTTGCACACTCATCTTAAAGACACAATGGCATGCTGGTGAATTTAAAATAATGTTGCTTCCTTTAAATTACTTCTATAACATTCATTAACTCAAGAGTAACAATGTCAAATTTAAAAAAAGTTTAAATTGACGCAGGGTAGATTTTAGAAGGAAATGAATCGCAAATAATAACACAATACACAAAGCAAGCAAGAAAAGATAATTTAAAGATGTCTACAGTTGAAGTTTAACAATGATCATTACTTTAACAGCCTTGAAACTTCAAATAGGAAGCAACATTGTCTTTCAATGACACACCAGTTGTATTATTATTTATACATGTTTCTGTGGCAGTTGGACTGAGCAGAGGAACTGATTGCTCTGTTTCCAAAACTACTGTTTACATATGTACGAAAACAATTCCACGATGATACCCAGGCAACAAATGACTACAAGAAAGCACTTTAAATGTACAACCACCCTGACTTTATCCATCCAAAATTATGACAAAATCTTTCTGAAAATGTCAAATTTAAGATAATTTCCAACTAAAATGACAACAATACATAGTAGAACACCTGTATCTACAGCTCACTAGGCTAAAAAAACTATCCATAAAATTTGGGATATAACCGATTGTAAAGCTCGTTTCACATGGTACTTGATGCAGCACAAGGTCAAGTATACTAGCAAGTATGCTAGCTTTCCAGTATCTTGTGAATAGACCCAGTATGCTGGCTAGCAAGCATGCTCGCTAGTACAATCGCTGAGCTATTGGATTTCATCCTTGATGCGGTACTAGATTTCTAGTAGCTCCCAGCAGGACCAGTAGCCATCTACCAATCAAGTCACGTTACAGACGCTGTGCGAACTTCTCTTTTTTTAATTAGTATGGAATCATATGGAATAATCGCTTCATAGCAAGCACAAGGTCAATGATCATGTGAAACCTCCCAGGACGGTTCCAATCATGCTAGATTCTGCCCTCAATATCAAGTAGCAGCCAGCACACTAGGTCTTGTGCTAGATCAAGTATCGTGTGAAACAGGCTTATCACGTTCAACCTGACGGAGGCGAATGCGCATCCGAGGTGCGTTGCCAGGATACTGAAGGACGTGCATTAAGGGGGGGACACAGCTGACTCGGCCAAAAGGAGCTATTTCGACAGCATCTGTGCGAGCAGACCTTCCGAGAACCCCCCTCCACTTTCTACCCCCTCCCCTGAAAGCAGTCAAGGACGGGAGGAAAATGACGTCAATGTTATCACAGCAGCATTTTCGGTGGGCGTCACCTTTTGCTTATTTTAATTTTTGATTTATGAGTGAATGGTTGTGGTTAGAAGATTAATTTTTTCACTAAAATTCGTTTTTTGTTTCCATCTAACGATTTCGTGTACAAAATTGCGATTTCAGTTCCGAGTAAACACCCCCATTATCACATATCATTTCTTCAATGTAATCAAGTTCACTAAGCCTTCAGTCATTCTCTAGTTACCTTCTGCGAACTTGAAAAAAATGCAGGCGATGGATTGCATACTCTTTTCCAAAACCCTTGAATTGAGTACTAAGCATACTAATGATAAATCAGCCTTATCAATTGAACATAGAATCTTCTATGGGAGAAACCAATGTGGTGGCCAAGCCCACAGCCATCCTTGATGGATCATTAAAGTACATGGTTCCCATACTCTCTAAAATTGCCTTTGAAATCAGGAATTGTTGGCACAGAAGTATCCAGTCCATTGAAAAGGTCTACAGCTTGCAGTCAGGTGATTTACTGGTCTAGGAGACTATTTTCTTAGGGCAGTTTTCACCACACTCAAGATCAGTTCAATGCAGAAGCATAAAACCTTGTATAAAATAACATACCTACAAAGATTTGAGGTTTCAATATGAATATTTAATTCACTTTAGGCAATCATAATTCACAGTTAGAAAGAGAACTTTAATATGTACTAGAATTTCAGGTGAAATTTTACCCTGTGATATGGAGTAATCAAATTTTGGATCATCTAAATACACATGATACAAAACTGAGGAAAGATGAACTGCAAAACTTCCTCCCACCTGACATCATTCCAGGTTGAAACTGAATATCTGCAACATTAGACTATCATGGGGGTTCCTTACCAACGTAATAGCTCCACCATTAACCCACGATCATTTCCCTTCAGATGAACTGAGGTCATTCTCTCCAAACTTACCATCATGCCCGAATTGCCAGTGGAAGCTGCCATTAGGTATCCATTGGGCTTCACCTCTCCATTGTTTTGCGGAAAGCAATACATTTGGTTGACCCCGCCATCAGGCATTGATGAGACCACAGGATTGGGTTCCAGTTCGATGACCTCTGGGGGAAATTTGGTCATGTCCTCCGTGGAAATGTTCTTTGACTGTTGAGGGCTGACATCACGGGAAGACTCTGAAATAAAAAGAGTCCAGAGGGGATGCATATCTCTTCTCAAATACATATCACACTCATCATGTTTGCAATCTTTCAATACAGCACACATTTATAGTTGCTGATTCTTAGCAATCACTAGCATTCTACATTGTCAAAATCACCGAGGGAAGGATGAAGTTATACATTGAAAACACCAGAGAATGAGACTGGAGAATGGAAAGCTGATGTTTTTGAGGATAAAGTTTCAGCTTCCTTGGCATTGCTGACCTCAGACAAAATTTTTCATTCCAGAAGATAAAAATGGATGTAAGTCCTTTAAAAACTCACAATCAGTGCAGTGATGTTAAAAACTGTAGACATTCAACAGTAATGATTGTAAATAAAATTAGAAAAGGGATTAAAGAAATTATTGTTCAATAATCTGGAGAAACTTGGAAAGATTGAATACTTTTAACTTTGTTTGCAATTAAATCAAAATAGCCGAAGGCAAAAGGTCTTTACAACATAATTGAAAAAAATAGCTTAAAATAGCAACAGCATAATCTTTCAGATAGTAACTTTAGAGAGGAAATTAAAGCAAAATATCATGCATTAACATACTCAATGCAGATGGCACACATGAGCAATCCAAAGAGAAAACTTTTTCTCCATACAAAGTGAGGAGAGCCCACATTGGTGCTTGCTAGTTTGAATTAAAAAAAACAATGCATGCACAACCACTCCTCCACTATTTATGTACCCAATTTTGCGTTCCATCTCACCTCCTGATGATCTCTTTCTAGTCACTCATACAGACAGCAAAATTGTGCCATCAGCATTTAATGTATTAATGAAAATTAAAATCTAATCAATCAAATAAAATCAGACAAAAAATGTAGCTGTAGCAGAAATTTGTTTACAAGATTAAAAAGCCTTTTCTAATGAAACTGATACCAAAGGTTAGTGCATAAAAGGAACTTGAGCAACTAAGAAGCGAGAGGCAAATAAGGAATAAACAGAAAAGTAAACAATAGCGTGTTTAACCCAAAACGCACATCTAAAGAACTGGTTCATGTTCAAGAAATCGATGAAATAATTGAGAAAACACTAATATTGATGAAAAACTTCAATGACAAAACATGAGCTATTGCCACTTATGGCACCCGCTGGTTGATGAACTTACCAAGAGAAGATTTAAATCTCTAACACTGTACATAGCCAAGGTGCAATACTACTCGAGAATTATACTTTGTTCCAAATATGCAGCTAACCTTCACCATGAGAATTTGCAATGAATTGTTAATGAGAGGCAAAATGACACTAGCTGTACTCATGCGAATTTCCAATGGTCAGTAAGAGAGAGAGAGTGGGAATGTGAACAATTGCCTTATTCAATGTAAAATTAGCAAAGTGAAATTAGAATGATCCAATATTTGCAGATGGAAAATTAATGAGACTAGATTCAGCATAGTAGGAATGAAGGACATAGTAACAGATGGAATGACAGGGAAAAGAACAATTATTTTTAGATTAAATGCTTTATTCTTGGCAGTGATACGAGGAAACAAGAAATAGATTAAAAGCATTCCACCAAGTAGTGCTTCTGGGAGAACAAATAGCCATCTGCAACACAGACACATGAGAGAGAGAGAAAAATATTCAGAAATAAATAAACATAGCAAGTTAATTCCTTTCTCTTATTATATAAAAACAGTAGTCAGTGATATATCCCTTTCACAGTCATTAATGACATATGCTTTAAAATCTTCCGTAATTCAGACATCCTCATCCTCCACTGTTTGTGCATTACCTGCCGAACCACCAAATGTAAAACTCACGGCACCAGATTCAGCTTGAGCCCTGCGCTCTGTAACAGTAGAAGAAGGTTATGGTAACACAAATGAGTAATGAGTGAGCAGAACTACAGGAAAAAATCAAGTAATCACTTTGGGGTTACAAATATTTTATGAAAAGGGAAGACACAATTTGGATAGAACTTTTAACATAATCACATGCATACATTTTCTTGCATGTAGGTGTGGGTGTAGATGAACAACATTGTTATAATAAATACATATTTATAAAGGTGAAAACCCTACATGAGAGTGAGTGCATATTTGTTTGTGTTCATGTGAGTTGGCCAATAATGAGAGAATACTTTTGATCTCACACTACCAGGAACAAAAAGTTCTTTTGAGATAGAGGAGAAATGAATGAATCAATGCAGACCAATATCTTCAACCTTGTATTCAATAGCAACGCTCATACCTCTCTGACACAAACTAAAAAAATCAATTTTGTATAGGGATAGGACATTCGAATCTTCGAATCCCTCGAATAATGCCTTCTTCCTCGAAACTTCGAATCCATTGAGTTTCAGCTCGAAACCGATTCCTACAAAATCAGTCACTTACATCCTCAGCAGACAAAAATCCTTGTTTTCCTTTCAATTTAACTGAACAGCCACTACCCGTAATTAAAAACTGAAAACATGGATTCTAGAGCCCTGTTTGCCCCAAGGCGTTTTATGGCATGATAGGGTACTCTATGTCACGCAGGTTGAAAGAGCACCACAGATCAATCATCCATGGGATCATAAAGGAATTCCCCGTAGCAGGACAAGCATCCTCTGGAGGTCCAGGCTGAGCAGGGTTGGGTCATTACACATAGATTATTATTTTTCTACATACATGTAGAAAATAGTGTAGATAATGTAAGATTATTGCGTAGATTATGTATAATATTATGTTGATTTGTTTTTTGCCTGTAAAATAATGTTTTACTTTTAATAAAATGTAGAAAATTATGATTAAAAAATAAAGTAAAGTATTACATTGATAAGGTGTTGTGGTGGCCTAGTGGGTAGAGTGCTGAGCTACTGACCGGATAGTCCCGGGTTCAAATCCCGAGCAATGGAGATGGGTTGAAGACCTTGCAAAATTCATCAGGGATAGCAAAGACAGTGTTTTTCGTGTGCTGAAAAACAAGGGCATCAAAAGTCCATCAAACTTATGGGAGCTTGCTAAATGCATCCAGGTTTAAGCAATCTTGCAAATAAATTACTTAATGTCCCTGCATCTTCTGCACAACTTGAAAGAGTGTTTAGTAATTGGTCATATGTACACTGCCCGTTAAGGAACAGGCTTACATTTGAAAGATCTAAAAGGTTACTACATGTCTACCATACACTTAAACTCAAAGATGTCAAATCTAATGAATATTAGCTATTGGAAAATAAAAACATTAATAAACAGTAAATTCTTTTAATTGATTAGGGGAGTGTATCTAATCCCTACTTACCAGTATTTTTCATTATTATTCCACTATCAGTAGCTGATGTTTAACATTATGCTCAAAAACATCTTTTATTTTGTGAATTTAGATGAGATTTTAGGTAGGTAGGCCTACACATCAAAAGGGGGTGGGTGTCAATCATTTATTCATAGAATTAGAAATGAAAACATTTAAGCCTACTCAAGGAACATTACATATGCATGGCCCTAGTGTTTCCAGCTGAATATCTATCTATCCCGCATAACTCAAGATAGGCATTAAAAACTAAGTAGGCCTACACTGTCCAATACGACATCTCCAAATTTAATATTATAAAAAAATACTAAATGCCAACTTGTCAAAGATGAGACTTAATACGACCAAAAATTATAGTTTTATTGTTATAATCTTACAACTTAGAGACTAATCTTTTCTCCAAGTGGCTTTATTGTAGTCTTATTCTTGACATTTTCTAATTGTATTATGTTGTAATCATTCCATAGAACTCCCAAAAATATATCATAATTGTAGTTTTAAAACAATAGAGCTACATTCCTCTGTCTGAAAGGGAAATGACCAGCAATAACGAGAGCAGTGAGCCCTGGAACAACAAGTAAACTGAGCTCTTAAGTTGTTTTGCTGATGGTAACTTTCTCTTGACCTTGATAGAGGTGCAGTAATCTACTTCCTATAATGTTTCACTTGGTGGCAATGGACATAATTTCACTTCAATTAAAATACCAGTTAATATAATCCTTAATCTAGCCTACTGCATATATAACTAAATGCAAGTAAGTATTTACCATAGAAAATTTTTAAAATGATGTGAAGTGGTTACAAATGACTCAGGCCTACCCCAATAAATCTAGAAAATATTGCTTTGACTCGTGGATAATTTAGCATTTAGACAGTTCAGTCTTGGATAATTATTGATTTCCTGGCAGGCCTAGCTATGGTAGGCTTGTAATAGGCTATTTAAGTTGAAACTGCACTAAATATAGGTTTAATTATTAAAATGTATTAGCATATTGTTAAAAAAATTTTACCAATAATTGTAATCACATCTTTAACAGTATATGTAAAATTAATTTTCTACACGTAGAATATGTAACTATTACCAATATTCTACAATACATATTCTACTGACCCAACCCTGAGGCTGAGTACATAAAGTTTTCTGGAAAATTCACAGGTAATAGTGAAAGAACCTCGCTACTACCCAAGATTGATATGAGAGGCAGTCAAAATAAAGAAACGTCCATGGAACTTCAACCGTGATGGTGGCATTAAACTCATCTCCGCACGATATAGATTCTTTCATCCGCCACTCCAGGCCCAGGCCGAGTCATCGCGTTCTGATGTGAGCGGGTAATGCATCAACGAAAAACAATACCAAATAAGGCTAAGAACGGGGTATGTCTAGTCAATAAATAGCCAAAACTTCCTCTTCATTATTTTAACCCTGATGATGCGGCCCATAATGGACACGAAACTTGGGATAACCAAGCTACACAATCAGTGGCTCCCAAAAGAGACAACTGGAAACATATGCAGCATATTGCGTGTGCAAAAGCTTGTGCTCATGACGTGACGATGTTTTGAATCATTGTATGAATGTATGGGTCGTCTCTGGTACCTGAATGTTAGCTCACTTTGGTTCTGCTCAGGGAATGCAAATGTATTAAAATGCTCAACATTGATAACCGGAGAAGGGAATTATAGCACTTTCTGAGAACAACTTCACAGTAGTTCTTGGTGATCAGGCCACCATTGGATTCACTGGCAAATTTCATCTGAATGATATCAGTCCATGTTGGTGGAAGCAGGAGTTTGTGGAAATTTCATATTTTTCAAGTCTTCAAAGGACAAAAATGATTGCTGCTATAGCAGTTAGTGACTATAGTCACTAACTGCCACAAAAAATCTATGCAATGATGAAATTAATCAGGTATCCCTCATTCTCATTGTTTGGAGTTGTAGGTGTAGTTGGTATTCATTGAAATGTTGTGAGAAACTGCTTATGCAGAACAGCAGTGAAAACAAAGAGGGTACCTGTACTCTAGCATCTTGTCTTTCAAACACTCCAAAATTGTTTGTTAATTACTGCACAAGGGAATCACAGCAGTAAACTTTGGCTTGAGGATTCCTTTTGACTTTTTTTCCCTTTCCACTTTCTTTGGCTACTCCACAACACTGACAATATTATGAATCCATGTTCAATGCGCAACACATATTTTCCAAGAAAAAGTAGATGCACCAGGTATCTTTTCAGATATTTTGAAAGGGTTACGCAAAACTTGTAAAAAACTGTTTAGGCCCCATCCATACAACAGGTCTTAATGGCTTCATGTTCAGTGTGCTAACTCAATTTCCTGTGACTCAAGAACATAAGATTCTCATGACCACCCTAAGCTCTTGCCCAATTCTTTGAAAACTATAGTGGCGAATCACTCAAATGAAGCCAATAAATATTTTTTCAAGCTTTGGTTTACATAATCCTGTATATACCTCACTTTATGATACTTTGCTTTAAGAAACCCTTGATTGAAGACTGCATAATTAAGGCCTCATCATAACATCACTACACTGTAATAGTCTGAATATTCAGCTGAATATACAATGACTTAGTGGCAAAAAGAGCAGAGCTCCATCAAACTAGGATTGTAGACCTATGATAATGACAATAATTGGGAAGCTTGAATTGTTATTCTGTGGTCAGGAATTTATTGCATGAATAAAATCGTGGAGTTGATTAAAAAGTAATAAGGCAAGTGTCCTCACCTTCAAAATGATAATAGCAAGGCATTTCAAGCAGCTGAGATAATTTTGGAGCATCACATTAAAAACTCTGTGCAATTTAACAACTTCCTTCTCCTATGATATGTATAGATTTTTTATGCCATTTAATTTTAATGAGTGGATGTTTTGTAAATGTGTTGAACAAAACTAAATGTAATTTAGCATATTTGATTTATAAAAAGCCCTATGGGCTACATTTCAGTCCATTCTCATGCATGGCGACTATCATTATTAATGAATAAGATGAAGAATATCAAATGGTA
Organism: Platycnemis pennipes; assembly: GCA_933228895.1. Classification (NCBI taxonomy): domain Eukaryota; kingdom Metazoa; phylum Arthropoda; class Insecta; order Odonata; family Platycnemididae; genus Platycnemis; species Platycnemis pennipes. Next base: position 62,419,556 of record OW121854.1, read on the forward strand.
TAACTTTTATTTAATTTTCTCCAAAAGTTATCATTTCCCTTTGCACAGATGATTTGTAAAAATGAATAACTTTTAACAAGGAGAACTGCTTCCTCTATTAGTGAAAACATAAAGGAAATCAATGTAAAACAATAACATGAGAATGCTTTTATTTCACTTTCATCAGGAACCCCATTATATGAGAAATAAAATATGTGTACATTATTCGCACATGAATACTGGGAGGTGATCCTATATGGGTTATGCCAGGTCAAATGGGAGGGTAAATACAGCTCCTATTCCTAGACATATTTATGCATCCAAAGCACCAAGTACACCTTGAATGACGCAGCACTAATGTCTCCTAAAGAGCCAAAGTACAATTTGGGAAAATGGGCAAACACAGGGCAGCATTAATGAATACCTTATGACTTATACTACACGTCACCCATGATGCTTTCAATTCCATGTTAGGGTCTACTGATAATGCACACAATAAATTCCAAATGCAAAAAACTGCCTAAACTGCCTAGAAATTCGAAGGCATCAAAATGGATGCAAACATCATACTTACGCAAGATTTTCTTTCGCTGATAAGGGACAATAAATAGCTGGACCACTAGGGCAGAGATAATCCCCACAGCAAGGCTGGCGATTAGAGCTCCCCACCATGGGATGTTATCCAGGTACAACACTAGAAATAGAAGTACACATTGAGATAGCCTCAACATTCTCAATCAACTCATCTTTATCTGTGTAAATAATAATAGAAACTTAAAATGTGTTAAAATAATTGTTAAATGTCACTGTGCTTGTTTTAATCAAGGTGTTTACTGTGTGTAGATTAAGATAATCTTTTGCCTGTACGCAAAGTCTATAAAATTTTTCCCCTTCTCCTTGCTCCCCTTTCTGATTCAATGAATGATATTTTTTGTATAAATTCATCTTTGCACAAATTGGTGCTGATTATTAATTTCACATATCCATAATAAGGATTCAACAAAATGAAACACTTCACCTTTATGGAATAACCAAGTTGAAGTGTTTCATTTTAAGTAAAAAGCGGTTCCACCAAGCGATGCCCGAGACCACAAATTACTGAAGAATATAAACCTTCAATAGAATGGTTCCAGGAACACTCACCACGCTGTCATGAAATTAATGCCAAAGGATACAAAGTTGTCTTTCAACATATTTAATGCTGGTAGTGTAATGTTACATCATCAAGTATAGATATTTTGTCACAAAAATGTACAAATCTGAAAATTTTGCCACATTTGTTTAAAAATATTCATATTTATATACTGTATGAGATAAAAAAGTTTTAAAAGAAAAATTTAAAATTAAATAAACAGTTGCCCAGGGGAATGCGATCACTCAAAAAATACTAAATGATAAATGAAAGTTTTACATAGATATATAAGTATAATATATTGAAATATAGGTCAACAGGCTTAAGGATTATACTGAAAAATAGAAGGAAACAGTTCTTACATTTAGGTCCATCATGAATGACAGAGAACACATTGATCATGATGGTAACACTGTAGAAAAGTGGCAAGGAATGTAGACCAGGAACCATTGGATTTGGTGCCAGCAGAATGAAGCGACGGATGAGGATATAAATCCCAACTGACACTATCCCAGACAAGACTGGTGAGATAAACCATGATGCCACTGTTTGAACAAAAAAATATTTGTTAATCAAAGGACCCCAATATGAAATAAAATACAGTCAATATTCATCATGAAAGGTCATTCTACAAAATCTGCTGGGCTCAAATATTGCTAAAAGTTATTCCAATTGCTTATTTCGGGTATGAGGGAGAGAATATCACTCCTGATCTTAAAATTTTACATTATTTATGGAATGAACCAAAACATTGTAAATGCACAGGCTGATTACTGACTATAGAATGGAACAATGAATTGAATGGGTCAAAACAAAATCGCATTTCACTTTGCTAATACTAACCAATTGTGAGCAGTTTACTCCAGCCAACTCCCTCAAATCCCTTGGCAACCAGAGAAAAGCCCACAGTTGCTCCCACAATGCTGTGTGTACCACTTATTGGAAGTTTCAGGAAGGTTGCCACAATCAGCCAAATTGCGCTGCCGGCTGCAACAGGAGAAAAGAATTGTATAAAAGCAGTGACTTGATCACTCCATCTCCAGGTCTTTACTAGAAAAGCCACATGCCTTAACAGCAAAATGCAGATATTCAACATGTTGCAGGTCAAAAATTAGATGCTTAACCCCTTCCAGTATTTCCCCATAATACTACACACAAAATTTTTCACCCAAATCAAATTTGCCCACATAATTGTATTCCGAAAGCACTAAAAACAATGAAACCCCATGATTTCTTGATGAAAATAAGAAAAATGTGACACTTATAAGGTTAATGGTTGGAAAAATTTAATCCCTAACAAGGGAGGTATCTCAGGTGTGTCACATCGAATTTATTCAAATAGCCACTGAGTACTTAGTCTTAAACGGTCAGCCCATAGAGAGGGTAAATGGTACCAGGTTTCTAGGCTTATCCATTGATGATTCCCTAAACTGGGAGACCCATACAAATGCCCTATGCTCGACCCTGGCTAAAAGTGGATATGTTCTGAGGAATCTTGTGGATATTGTTGATTTAAATGCTCTGAAAATGGTCTATTATGGTTATTTTCAAGCCCATTTGACCTATGGAATTATTTTCTGGGGATCATCACCTGGATTTCGTAGAGTTTTCTCTATACAAAAAAGATGTATAAGGTATATAGCAAAGATACACCCTTGGAAATCTTGTAAACCCTATTTTAAGGAATTAAAAATCCTAACCTTACCCTCTATGTATATATATCACTTGTGTATGTATGTCAGAGATAATATAAAAGACCTTATTACTAATGGTCAAGTGCATGGACGTACCACTCGCCATAGTGGGGATGTACATATGTACTGCCACTCTACTGCAATGTACAATAAGAGCCCCTTTCACATGGCTACCAAGGTGTATGATGCTCTGCCTCCAAGCGTAAAAAATGCTCCTACGAGGGCAAATTTCAAGATAAATCTGAAACTTATTCTGTTAAACAAAGGCTATTATAGCACAAATGAGTTTCTGGAGGATTTCGCTTACCACAGAAGTGTATGATCTTGAATGTGTATGTATTTAGTGTTTTTGACTTGTCCTCTATTTTACTATGTAAAGTCCTGGGATTAATAAAAATTATTATTATTATTATACTGTAATGGTGTTAAATGAAGTGTACTGTAATTGCAAATGATTTCCACTTTGATTTTTAATATTATTGTTTATGTTAGCGAAGATATCTCGAAAAAACTGTTTCTGGGGTGGTTTTAACCCCTTAAGCCTAGTACGAGGGTGTTTATTATATATAGTGTTGCATATAGTATGTTACAGTACTATGATAAAACATTTATGCAGGTAAAATAAGTGATTTGGCAACTTTCTCCACTACAGAAATAACACAATTTGTTAAGGGGGGGTTTACCCCTTAAAGTAAATTTTTTTCATGAAACTCAATACATGTACACTTTGAAATAAATTTGTCTCTAAAAAATTGGTTTTATGTTCTTGAATTTTAAATTTGATTGATTTGAAGGGTCCAAAATGCAATTAAAAATCAGATTCATCCTCACCAAAAATAGGGGTTGCAACATCCGTGTATCACGATGGTGTCAAATGAAGCATATTGTAATTGCGAATGATCCCCACTTTGATTTTTAATTTTATAGCGTACGTAAGCAAAGATATGATGAAAAACTGTTTATAGGGGTGGTTTTCACCCCTTGAGCATATTATGAGGAGGGTGTACATTATATGCAGTATTGTAAATACATATATTGGTTTTATATAATAAGGAACAGTACTATGCAAAAATATTTATACACGCGAAATAAGTAACTTGGCAACATTCTCAAATGCAGAAATAACACAATTTATTGAAGGGGGTGGTTTAACCCATTGAATTTTTTTTAAAAAGCTTAAAACACATAAGTCTTAAAATAAATTCTTTAAGAAAATGGTTTTATGTATTTGGAATTATTTTAAGTTAATTTGAAAGATCCAAGATACCCATTAAAAAATCAGATTCATCCTCATAAAAATGGTGCCATATCGTAATGAGTGATAAACGAAGCGTATAGTAATGACAAATGATTCAAAATTTGATTTTGAATTTTATTCCTTATGCAAGCGAAGATAAGTTGAAAAAACTGTTTTTGGGGATGAACTTTAGGGGTTTTTTCACCCCTTAAACCGGCTTTTCTGAAAATAAAAAATTATCTCTTAGGTTTCCTTTCTTTGCAAATTGAGAGCTATTTGAATAAAATCAATGTGACATACCTGAGATACCTTCCTTGTAAGGAAAAATAAATAAAAAATCAAAAATTCTTCTGGCATGGTAAATTTTCTTTCGTTTCAAGGAAAATGAAAAATATTGATTGTCTTAAGAAGCTTAATAAGGTAATTCAAAGGTTAGCTTCTTTCTTGAGTTCAATGCATAAAAAGAAATACCTTAGAGGAAAATCTGTTTACATAAATATATTACACTAGTTTCTAAAATTGATTTGAGAAAATTTCACAGACAAAGAATAACTTCCAATTGAAAAACTCACTCAAGGCAGAGAGGCATCCCAGCATGAGCTCCTTCTCAGACCCCTCATACAACTGGGTGTCAAAGATGCCCTTTCTCATTGTATCAGAAACCTTGTAACCTATTCAATGTAGAAAAGTAAAAATAAGAATAAACTTTTTACAATGAGAAAAGAATGGTTATGGAACAAGTATGTGTAAATTAAAAAAACTGGACACAAACCTAAGTATTTGCAGGTTAATAGTTACATTACTTGTGGGAAGTTTTAAAAACAATCTGTATATGTAATAACATTTTCATAGTATTTCATGCAATGTTTAGCTATTACCAATTAAAATATACTTGTAAGATGTAATACACATCACTTTTCAAGTAAGTAGACATTCACATGCCGAAATGAATCACAAAAAATCAGCTTCAGCCCTTCATGTAAATTTACTTGTACAGCAACCACCTATTATTACTAGCATGTTTGCTAACAACTAAGGTATGTTCATATGAAATAAACATTTACAAATACTCTCCAGTTGTTGGATATTTTCATGTTTGTCAGGATGACCTAGATTTGTTACCTACAAGCCACTGAATACCACATAATGCATCACAAAAAGCAAAAAAAAGTGTAATCTGTGCTATGAATATGTAATTTGAAACAATGCAATTTCATGGTGGGATATTCATCTCAGCATTTGGTGATAGAAAATTCATTCAGAAAGTGTTCATAATTTGACTGAAAAACAAGAGAGGAAACATAGATATGGAGACTATGACGCTACTACCGCAAAAGCCTTAGGACTGATCAAGAGTGCTATCACTCTCAATTACAATTTTGCTTAATTCAAATACTTAACTCTTAATTTCTGAAATGATTAGTTAGCTACTTGGGCGTGATGTATAACACTAAAACCACATTAAGCTGGGCATATGAATAACCACACATGAATAACTCAAACCTTTTCAATAGTTTAGGAGGAGATTTTCTCCCAGAAGGCAGAAAATAACATCAGATTATTAACCAGCTCTAAAAAAAAGGCACCAAAGAGTCCATCATTTAATGTCCTATCTACTGGGTGCAGTATTGAACTCTGGCTTTTTGCACAGCATTTGAGTGGGATTCCAACATAATATCCACTGGGATTTGACCCTGGTTGCAAAAGATGGGAAACCAGTTCTACTGCCACTCACCCACCCATCAGCCCAATGAATCTCATACTTTTCGTAAGCCATTTTGTTTGAATACATACAAATGACATTGTAAGTAACAACAATACAAGCCATGCAAAGCTGCCACATGCACCTTAGGCTCCCTTTGTTGGGAAACACAGACTAATATTGTATGCAAGATAGAATTCATAACATCCATTGAGACTACCTCAATGAAAGTGGCTGACCATTACCTCTTCGACAGACCCGATCACACTCCATATTTTCTCTCTCTTTTCTCCACACAAAACTATTCTGATCTGTTCTGGCATATCCAACTCATGGTGAAGATAAAGATACTTGGATGTTTGCTAGTGATTTTGTGACCTATTTAGAATATGAATAGAATGTTTGCTTCGACACTGACTTTGCTGTCCCTATAATAAAACTTTGAAGCCCAGAGCATTTTCGTGTACTGGTGGTCTAAAACAAGGACATTGTATGGTTTTCAAAAGAAAATCACATTAAATATGCTACTAAGATAAATGAAATAGACTTTAACTTTTGATTAACGAATTCTATGGGTTTAATCTGAAAACGATTGAACTTATAGCTTACAAAATAAAAAGTTACCATTTGAACAAAAATTCCACGAATTTTTTCAGGAGTCCAAATGTTAATATTTGAAAGCTGAGGGAGGCACTACATGCCAAATAGTACATTTCACATGCAGTAGTAGTACTTACTAAGTGGCAGAAGAAGAAAATGACTACATACTGCCAATTAACTCCAACATCTCACTGTATTACCTCAAGATTAATTATGATATGATACAAATGTAGGAGGAAGGATTCAAATCCACAACACCTTCTCAGAGAAATGCATTGCAAACTAGGTGACCACCACTAACAAAGCAGCATTTTGCCATCAATGCTTGTAAATAAAAACTATTAAAAAGTGGCTTATAAATAAAAACTATTAAAAAAGTGGCTTGTAAATAAAAACTATTTAAAATGTTCATCTGTTTCTAGAACTAAAAATTATTGTTTTTGCAGTCAAATTAAAAATCTTCTTGAAATGATCAAAAATGCTTAGTTATAAATAGGAATTATGAAATTGGACAAAGAGATAAATTCTACACCTACTGGTAGTATCTTGGGAATTCTGAATACATATTTGTTTTGAGAATAACACTTCCAATGTAAAAAAATATGAACTAACTCTTCCAGAAACTGAATTATAATCAATTTGATGACCGTAATAGCATGTTTCCTATAACAGTTTCCGCCTAACAGCTTTCATGACAAACTACTGAAAACTACTACGGACAAAAAAACAAACTTTTAATTAACCTATGAAAAGAACATAGTACAATACATCATATTGGCAACAAAAGTGGAGTGCATTGGCCACAGTGTGAAACACAGGACTGTGATAGTCTATATGTAAAATAGACTGGCAATCATTTCACTGTAAAATCAATAGGACATTATAGATCTTTCATTTTTGGTGAAAATAAGTTGATCTTTGCTAGCCACTTATCTCAATCATTTCTCAAATTTTCATCCCAATATGTCACATGTTTGTGATAAGGGTGCAAAGACCAAAGGCAAAGACCAGAGGGTTCAAAAAAGTCCAAGGATGCAAAAGACATGACTTTCTTGAAAGAAAGTCTTTTGTACCCTCCAGTCACCCCTCTAAAATATATTTATATCTCCTCCCAAACCTCCACCAAGTTAACCAGCAATCCATCCCATCACCTTCACTTTCCTATTTCTTTGAGAGGGTATACAAGACCTCACCACAGTGAAAGTGTTATCCCGTGAATAATAACCCAAGTATCAACACTGGTAGGGATCAATGTTTCTGTGAAATTGTACAAAGTCTATTTCTTTTTATGTCTAAGTTCAGCAAAGTGTCCTCACATTCCATCCAAGTTATTATAGTTACCCATTGTCAACCTCTTCATCAATTTCAAAGCACAGTAATATAGAGAAAAACTGTAAACATGTACATGTAAAGAGGTCCATATTAATAATAATAATAGAATCACACACAAAACAGCTACTCTATTAATAATTTACTACGGATCCTACTTAAATGGTCAATGATGTTGCTGCTTACAGCCATTATTTAATTCCAGTAGTACCACAGATGCAGATGCTCTTACTTTTAAATGAAGACAATCAGAGAATGTTGAATTGATGCACCAAACGGTATTACACCAGATATATGAGAAAGTCTGGTATAAGGGGCTCACGGATGAATGAGAGATGGGAACATTTTTAGAACAGAAACACTGGTAAGATTTCCTCACTTTTATTCACCACCACCGACCAAGGATTCAGCACTTTGTGCCATCATCAGGGTACAACACTCCAGATGTCTTGGAGTGTAATACACTTTAGTATTGTACCCTAAGAGATTTGGAGTATGCACATACTTTGAGTAGCATTGTACCCTTAGACATTTGGACACATGTTATCCTTTTAGGAATTTTGAGTATTTTACCCTGATGATGGCACAATGTGCTGAAACCTTGGTCAGTAGTGGTGAATATTTGGAAATTGCACCAGTATTTCTATTCTAAAAATGGATATCCATTGTTTCAAAAAGTTAGTGCCGATACTCTTTAATAAGTGAGAGATGGGAAATCAACAGCACCAAATAAAATACTGATGGAAGCATATAGGGGTTAAAGGAAGAGAAAGAAGATTTAATTGATGAAGAAATCTGCAACGAAAACAAATTATCAGGGCAATAGAGAAAAAGTGACAAGTGACATGTAATAATGATAACTTTCATACAGAAGTGTGAAAGTTGTCATTATTATTATCAGTGCTATATCGGCCAAGGTAGATTTAGATGGACATACAATTCTTCCCATGACCTCTATTTTTTCATATGATGTCCATCTTTCGTTCAACATACTTCTTACATCTAGAGAGGGATGAAGCTATTGTCATGATAGATTAACATTTGAGAAACATTCACTATACCAAAGACTTAAGAATGGAGAGAGAAAAGGAAAGATATAGGTTATGCTGAGAAGTATATTGGATACAATATTTTCCCAGAGACAAGCTATTTTTGGATATTGAGGCGGCATATGATTGAGTGTCCCATCTGACATTATGGAGACGATTCTGTACTGAAGATTCCCTTAGAGTCCCACCCTGTAGTAGTAAGAGAAAATCATGGAAGATAGGTACAAAGGGTCTTACATCCAGTTGAGAAGCAGCTATGGGTCAATAGTGAGTTTTCTCATTAGAGTGGGACTATTTCAAGGGTTCTCCTATAGCCTTTACATCTTAGTCTCAGTCATGGATGTCATCATGAAGACGTGGCCGACCATATTGTTGTTGTATCCTGTTTGCACATGGGTCTATGAAGAACCTCAATGAAAGATTTGCAAAGTATGAGTGCAAGGAGTTGAGAAAATGTATTGAAGGAATGGGTATGAATTAGGAAAAGGCTGGATCTACGTTTCACAGAAAATGTAACTGGACAAATTACACCTTCAACGGAAGAAATTATAATGGGAAAATGTAAATAAATTAATTACAAACCCACAACAGCTACAAAAATTAAACACAAAAAGTAGCTACTGATTGCAAGAATTAGGAAGAACTTAATCAGGGAGGGCAATCCAGTCAGAGAAACTGGATGGGGATACTTAGTTGATCATTCTCAAGCACTGAATGACAATTAAGAAACAGCTTAGCTATCTGTAAGTCACTTAAGGGGTTTATGTCAACAAAAAGTAAACTTAAGTGTGAGGAGGAGAAGGTGACTCCAATCAAGAAAGTCTCAAAGTCACACACAAAAACCCACACACTGCTGATCCATCCCAATGCCCCATACCTCTCTCATATCAGTTAAACTGCAGAACAAAATACTAGAAAGGTTGTGAAGGTATAAAAAAGAGAGCACTGCACTTCCATTTGTGGAATTGTAGCGCTCCCTTTTCTATCTTAATGATGGATAAGTTCCACCGAGAAATGCCTGAGACCATTCCCTTTAGAATGATGGTTCTTTCTTGTTTTATCAGCTCTCGTGATTGCAATACATTTCTCATACATGTATGCACAAAAATGTACTAATGCATATATTTATGCATGCACACACATGCTATCATGCAAATCCACTGAAACGCAGTGTGTTAATATGTACAATAAGGCATGCTCAGAAATACTATTCTGCTCTGAACAATTCACCAATTACACTATTTCACACTCCTGGCACAATTTACTGATGGGTCAGTCTGAATTTCCACAACTAGGATGACAACGTTAAGGAAACACAGTTAACAGCAATTAGGGGTTACTAGGGAGAGTGATAACGATTTGAATTTACTCGCTGCCTCTAAGTTTACTGCATCTACAAGCTATCTAACGCTGTGGTTAACCGATAATGATTCGAGTTGTTATACATTTTCTCTTGGGTTTCAATGATTGAAACTCAAGCGGATAAATGTCGCATTCTGCATTGTTAAACAGCAGAGGGCCTCACCTATGAGGATGGCTCCAGCAATTTCGAAGACCGTCGCCAGGAAGCAGGCCTGTCGAACGGTCAACACGCGCGAGCCGACCGATGTGCCGAAAGAGTTGGCGACGTCATTGGCCCCAATGCCGAAGGCGAGCACGAAGGCCACAATGAAGCCCACGATCACGAGCCACAACACTTCCGGGGCGAACGGATCCATTTTTCCACCGGATCTGTTGCTGTCGTCGCTCTTGCGCCCGCGGAGGGAGACGGAGGTGCCCGAAGGCGGGAAAAAAACAGAAGGGAGAGAACCTCCCGAGCACTGACCCGCCCAGCAACAGCCGGAAACCCTCCGGGACGTTACTTTCAACCCCCGGGGTTCCAACGGGACGCGCGGGCCACTCCCCGAGCCAGCAGGGCTAGACCCGGGCGCGCCGATACCGCAGCGCGCTATATCACAGACCTCGAACGCCCTGCCGCGCTTCCTTGAGCGGAAACTAGAGCGATCGACGGCGCGCGGGAAAACACACACAACACTCACGCACTCGCACGCACACAGCAAAGGCGCCCGCGCGACCAAACCTCGCAGATTCCCGTCCCTTGGGAAAGCCGGGAAACTGTCGTCAAACTACTTCGGAAACGAGCGGAATTGACGTATTAAAAAATAAACTGCACGGGAAATCTTCCCCGTGCACTGCGTTTTTCTTAAGTCACTTCTTTTCTTTGACTGCTGCAGGAGACCACAGCCTGGAGCGATGCGAGGGCAACAAACGTCCACACGGAGGAATAGGAAGGCCCAAAATCTTGAAGACTCCAATAGAATCGCAAACTCTCCCAAATTTCAGTGCACGAGAATTATATCACAACCATCGATGTGGACCGCCAGCGTAAAATATCTTATCGTCAACAGGGAGGATACTTTTTTATTTCACACAAATAATCGGCTCCGGGCCAAATATACGCCTCCCGCTATACTTCCACCGCGCAGAGAGACAATAGAAGGCGATTGCTCGTACTCTTTAAGGTCAACGAACAAACATTAGCTTCACCCGCACATCCCTGGTGGTCACCGCTTCAGTCACGAAGTGATCGCCAATCAGGTTTTCTATGGCACTCAATCAAAATATATCCACCAGAAGAAAAAAAATGGGCAATGAGTTTTGAGATGGAAGAAATCAATCTTCCGGGTGGAGACACTTTCTCTCGATCACAATACGACCTCAACAACGTGGGCGACAACCCTTGAAAAACTTCAACAGCAATAACAATGAAATTCGCTACAATTCCAAACTGCCGGGCCAGATAGTGCTGGCGGGCGATAGAGGGGCAACAAACGAAGGGTCCTCCTCTCAGGGGCGTTCAGAGGTGGGTTTAGGGCGCGTTCGCTCACGCGCGAGTGTGGGGTGGGGGGAGGGTGTGCAGGTAGTGGCTCTCCGTGAGTCGATGACGGCTCGGTCCTGGTCGGCGGCTGCAGCAGGGGACCCCGGTGCGTCCGAAGGCGGCTCGCCCCTTCTTCCTGGAAGCGCAAGGTTTCGCCGACGGCGGCGGCTCGCGCCCGATCATAAGAAGACCTCGAGCGGTCTTTGCCGGGCCTCCGAGGGCTGTCCTCGCTCAGGGGAGGGGTCAGACGGTGCTGCAACGAGACAAGGCGAGCACCACCCGGGGGAGGGGGGATCCGCGTGAAAATGTGGTGCCAAGGACGACGATTCGGCTGGTGCAACTCCTATCGACAACTTCTCAGAACTTGAGGACAGATTATATCCGTTGAAATGCAACACTTAAGACACTTCAAATATGCTTTCGACAAACAAAGGGAATATATTTGAGGAAAGAACATGGTCTGGAAAAGAAGGGCATTCGAAAGCATAGTGCCTTCTTCGATGCCAATATTTTTGCTTTAGTTTTCACTTAAGATTCATGTTTATGCTCAACTGCAGCAATAAATATTTTTCTTTCACATTATTGGCATTTTTTCTGTAAATTCAAAGTAACCAGACAAATATTGGAATACAATTTGATCAAATGTTCAAGAGGAAAATAATGTGCGAGTTGCTGACAACTGAGCCTTGGAGAGCGGAAAGCTATGGTGTCCTTTTACGACGTCACAAATTCAGTCCTAATACACTGATAACTCTTTACAGTACAACGGAAATCCAACCGTGTTAAACCACGTCTCACACGGAAAATAGCGTTGCTAATTCTGAAAAACGACCAGTATCAGTCGTGAAGTCAAAGAATACCTCATCACAAAGAGCTCGACAAACAATGGTACGGTATTAGACAGTACAGACGGCAGGACTACTCTTCTCACACTCCGCCTGTTATATCACCATTCACAACTTGCCACTTAGCAGTACAAGGCTATTTGAGCAAGGCATCACCATTTGAAATAATTACAACAGACACTCAGTAGTTTTCCGAACCATTTATTCACTACCTCAATCGGTTTCAACTCTTACGCGTCTTTTTCAAGAGGGCTGTAAGGCAATAGACCTGTCGAGAATGACGCGTATGCGCTGAAACCGGTGAGGAGGTGAATGAATAGCGCGTAAAACTACGAGACATTCTGATTAACTTGGCAAGAGAAAGACTAACAATTGAAGAGTAACAACAATGAATCGGCACATTAACTCGGAAGCGGTGCGTATACTGACTGTCAATCACAGGTACACACAAATTTTTATCTTTTAACTGTCACCTTCCCTTTTAATGAATATTCACGATCAGAAATGCAATCAACCGGGTCGCAAGATAATCAACACATTTGACGCACATTCCTATATTTCCCGCAAGTATACCACGACAAGCAGACAAAGCAAGTGATCATGACCTCCATCACTAGTGATCACCCTGCTCCACTTCAGGTGCAATCCTGGCAGCGACAACTGGCGGCTGAACGACGCACTCCGTTCCGGCGGAATACAGTTGCAGGGAAGGCGGCCGTCGGGTGCCTATTGGTGGGAGGCGCGGTAGGGTGAGGAGGGGGTGGGGCACGGCGGTGGGAGGGAGCGAGGCAAAGACAGTGGTCGGGGTGCAGGACACGCTCCGCAATTACCTCACCATTATCGGCAATCGAGGATGGAAATGAAAAGGTAGACTGGCTTCGGGGGAAAGTTCGGGATTTAAATTGGAGGGGGACTGGTTGAAACCTATTTATTGGTTTCACGGATGACGGATCAGCGCACGTCACCAGACATCTTGACAACGGGTCTGCGATGGTCATTCACGAACGAAGTTCTCGAAAGCAGACTTGATAATAAACCAAGGGTTACCGATGTGGTCAATGGATAAATAGGAAAATAAACGATAGGGTTGAGGGTACTTGAAAACATTAGTTGTCGAGTGAAACCAACTGCCATCTACATCCATTGCATTCATCGCGTCAGGTCACTGAAAGCACTCCCTCTTTCGACAAACCTTTTCTTTCACAATTTCCATCTTTAGTTCAGAATATGTAGGCACCGCCTTACTTTATGTGTACGGAAAAACTATTTCGTATTCCCTCTTCCTTTTTTCCCAGCATTCATACCGTCTTTCAAAAAACTGTCGCCTTTGACTACTCGGCCGATTAGCCTATTCCGCCGCCTTATTTTCTCCAACGCTCTCAGCTGTTTCCTCCAACCACGCCCAAAACATCATCGTACGTCTTTCTTTCCATGTATCTTCTATTCCTTTCCACAACCACTAAAAGGTATTTCTTTTCATCTTACTCCCCACAAGGTTCATGTTTTGCAACCAGACAGTATGATGCTCCGGATATTTCAGATTAAATCATTAAAAACTTTTCAATGCATAATTTCCAAGGCTAACTGCCACGAGTTCTCTACTAAAGCCTCTTCCTCCAATGAAATTCTCTTACGCACATAAATGGTATTGCGCACACATTCGTTAAAAATATTACTCACAGCCTTGGGAGGGAACCTCATTACCTCAATCTCCTTGAAATAGGTAGTTTCCTTCATCATAGAAATAAATTAATCGCGTCTCGTGCTCCACCATATATGTAACACTTTATTATATGCAAATAATTTGGATTAATACATAACAATTTTTAAGAAAAATCAATGTTAATTTTAGGATCATTTGAAAAAGGCCAGGATAGACGGGACTGCAGCAGCCTTGTTGATTATGTAATGGGCAAAGTTTACAATACATGTAGTTTACATGCAATATATTTCAGTCCCTAAGCTCTGAAAACTTATTGATAAATGCCTACGAAAATTCTCAAAGCTCGGAGGGTCTCTTCCGTTGAACATGTTATTCTAATCTCGTCGCATAACAGTCGTTTCCTAACCTCGTACTATTCGTTGTAAAATGAATAACTGTTGTTAAATGAATTAACTGGTTAAATAATTAGGCATTAAATAAATAAAAATAAATAATAATCAATTAGCTAATTAATTGTTCCCCCAGATACTTGTTAATATGCTTTGACGGAGAGTATCGCCTACAACTGTGTTCGCAGCACCACCTAGCGGCAGGGAGAGGAAAGAGAACGAACCTTTGGCGTCAAACAAAGAATTGACCGACATGCAATAGTTTGCCGTCGGTTACTCCCATGCAGTTGAAATTTTACGCTTTTTAACGAATTAGGAAAATACTTTACGTCATCGAACTGCATCTTTAAATGGAACTGCTTCAAATACGTACTGCAGGGTTTATTAACTTTTTAGCAGGACAATCAAAAAAAGGAAATTACCCTATTAATCTTCATTTAACACCCCACGAATTGTAACGCATAACACAGAAATCGTGTTCAATCACTTGGCTGACTGGCTAACCAAGTTTGGTCACCTGTAAATGTAAACGAATACAGCCACTCTCTTCTAAACCTTATTCTCACATTTAGCTCTCCTCCACACGCTTCACACACTTTTTTCCGGCATAAACGTTAAAGATCAATACCCCCCACCCTTTTATTGGTCACTCGGATTCCGCATTTGAAATTCTTAACAGTTCTGCCTGTGCATTTTTCTCAGCCTTTGGCTGACTGGATAACCGGTGTTTCATCACCTGCAAACCTTACCGATTTGTCTACTTTGTTGTTGTTGTTATTTGTGGGAAGTGACTGAAATCTAAAGTCCTTTGCGCCGTGGTGGAAAGATGGTTATTGGGTAGGAGTAGGATATTTCAGGAAACGAAGAAAGGAAGGAGCGAAAATCGGCGTCGGCACGAGCCTACTCGTAACGAAAGGCGCTTAAAGGTCCACGTTTAACGTCCCATCCGGTGGACAAGAGCAGTGAACTTAAAGTGCTCTTTACACAGCACTCAAGTATGCTCTCACAGCACTCAAGCACACCAGTATGCCTCTGAAAATATCTTTCACGGCCGTGTTTCAAACCCGGACCCTAAGAATTTGAAGCATGTACTCTAGCCACCAAACCAACCCGATTCCCATACATCCAGTTTCATCCCATCTGAAATAAAAAATTCAGGTCCCTGTCTTCATTTCCTTGGAATATATATGAAAAAATTATCGATGTTAACCAGCAGCCCTATCTTATTTACCCGCCTCACACCACCCACGCAGATTCAACATCCGTTTTCCTCACCAATGCCGTGTAGGGCTCGTATAAATTACGAATCAATTTCCTGACTCTCCAATCTGGTGTTGTCTTTCACAATATTTACTTAAATTCTTCCACTTCACCTCGTCAAGTGCCAGCTCAAAATCAACAAAACATGCTTCTAAGTCCTGATTATTTTCTACGCTCCTAAGCACCAATATTCCCATCACCGCAATTGAACCACGAGTCGTTCTCTCCTTACGCAATGAAAACTGGTTTTCCCCTTAAGTTAAGTCTGCCTTCTTATCCATCCTTTCATTGCTTATTATAGGAACTGCTTTTGCCGCAGGCGATCTGTCTCCGCATTTCATTGTTTCCCTTTTCTATGAATTATTATTATAAATAACATTGGGAGGTCAAGATAGACAAAATACTTCCAACGACCTCCATCTTTTATGCAATGCCCTTCTCTAGTTCTATACTTTCTGCCTATCATTATTCTATCCAAACTACGAATTACTACATACTATCAACAGATACATGCACCTGATGTGCAAGACACCAGATATGACTGCGAATTGAAACACGTAATGTGATTATTAAATCTGAGGAAAAGTAATTTAAAGTTTTTCATTTATTACGAAAACTACTCTTCCTCGATTACCTAAAATTTAATAAATTCCCTCTATCGTGTCCTTGACCACACCCTCACCCTTTTTGTGCCACTTCAAAACCTCTCCCTCGGCCTTCTCCTAATTTATTTAATCAACTTCCTTTCTTTCCCCTATCCGTAGCAATTCCTCGTTTGCCTTTCTTGCTTTCCACCTTCTCCATTCCTACAATTATAATTCGCAATCTATTTTCACCTTATATCCTTTAAGTCCATGTTTCGGCACAATACAACGATCGATATTAGACTTTTCAGTCTTTTCTTTTCGTTCCTACTAAACGACCCTATTATTAGTTCTCTTCTAAGAGTATATGCCTCTTTTGCCAACACAAGTCTCTTTCTAACTTCAATACTGCCAGACCCCATTTATTCTAATTCTGGCATAAATATTAAGATATTATTTATTTAAAAAAACTCGGGCCAAATCGTTCCCTCGTAAAGATTTCAAAGAAGCACATAAAATATAGATTTGGTGTTTCCCAGAGGTTCTTTTAAGCACTGATGGAAGGCTATCAATCCCCACCGTTTTCCCCGAATTCTTTTTCCACAATGCCTCATCTTTTCCGCTATCAGTATTTCCTGGACCCAGGTCATCCTTATCTACTATATGGTATAGCAAACACAAGCGTTTAACAATGGCCATGCTCACAGGAATTCCACAACTTTACAATAGACAATGGGTTGCGAGTTCAGCAGCATTTGGACATGAGTCTTTAAAGGCAACTAAACTCTGTGCTTTTTTGCCACATCTAAAATTACTTCCACTAAATTCACCATTTGGATCGTTGTACAATCATAATAAGACCGGTTTTGCAAAATTGAAATGAAGTCCCTGTATGTACAATACGCATCAAATGTTGGGTACGTCAAAAACAACACCTAACGACAGGGTGTTTCCTCTTTCAGTGAATTCTTAACGGGAAATTTAATAAACCTAGGAACGAGCGGTGGTATAAAGATTTAGTAGATTACCTCAACGAACCTTCACCGAATCTAAGGAGTAATTTCAACATACATTTTTATGAACGCTCATAGAGGGTTATGACGAATGGGATGGAAAAAATTCCCGTACATTCCTTGAATATCCGAAAACATTCCCTAGGTGTTTGAAAAATCTATATTGCTCGAGCCAATTCAAATTGATTCTTTTTTTCATATTCTTCGAAGAAATGAGACCTTTAAAAGGGCGAAAATTTATCAAATCGTTCTCAAGAATACTGAGAATATCATAATGAAAGCATACAGGTTTCAAATCGCCACTCATAGATATCAGACAGATATAATTCTTGTACACGACGCCAAAAATCCCTTAACTACCAGGATCGTCCTCTCGTTCTGGGAAATATTCACGAACATTACAGCGTAACATTGCAACTGAAGAATAATAAGGCACCAAAATGAGAAAAACTATTTAGCATTTAAGTTATACTCAATAAAAGTAAGCAATCAATGATATCTTAAATTTTTTAATCTCCATAAATGTCAATTTTTTTTCTCTTTACGCTGTCAGGAATTAAACTGACGAAAATGGAAACAACCACTGCCGAACGCAAAGAGACTTCAGGACAGTCAGCAATCACCACGATATAAGGAGTAATATCAACATACATTTTTATGAACGCTCATAGAGGGTTATGACGAATGGGATGGAAAAAATTCCCGTACATTCCTTGAATATCCGAAAACATTCCCTAGGTGTTTGAAAAATCTATAATACTTTCCTTCATCGCATATTTTTTTACCAAAATCGGATGCAAAGGAGTGGATAAAAGGAGTGGATTTAAAAAAAAACGGATTCTTTTTTGTCACTCGGTCAGTGGATTCAACAGAACTCACGTTCAATAAACACCACAATGAAGAGCAATTACGTTAGCCGCAGGAGCTGAATACAAAATCGTTTCAAACGAATACGAAACAAACATAGAGAAGAAGAATGCATTTTACCAGTTTCCTCAATTTGCTGGGGTATGTCTCCTTAAAGTTACAAAAAGAGTTACCCTGCCCGTGCTTTGAAGAATTACAAGGGAAAAAATAAGCCTTTTCTGGGGCTTAAATAAAAATAAAACTTTTCGGGGGACATTTAGAAAAACTATACACACAGAAAATACGCCAAACATAACTTTTCAATGAAACTTAAGCTATTGAGAATAAATACTATAGGATATAATTCGGTCGGGCGAGACAACCTACAATGAGGAAAGGACTGGCCTGCACACAGGAACTTTTATCACGGCAAAATTTTAATTAATTTCCTCATTAAGTTCTCTTCCAAGCGATTATCTGCCCACTACTACCTCATGCTTCACACCACATCTCTTATCTACCAACTTCTTTTGTGATTCATAAGGTCTTTGTTAGACATACGCAGGATCGCTTATGGCTCAAAATGCCCTCGTTTATACTTTCAAGCTCGAGCCTAATGAATCCACTACCTCAGCACTAAAAAGATAACGTGAATAAAGACACACTTATCGGGCCTCCTCAAATGACTAAGGCCGTACGTTATGAGCACAACTCAATTTTCATTTCAGATTATGCCTATTATCACTTTTTCTTATTTTTTCTTTCAAGTGGTCCATAGACCCGTAATTTAAACAATAACTGGAGTGGCCTCTTCGCTGTAACAGCAATATACTACTGCACGTATTATCTCCGTGACTATTTAAACTCCGAATTTCTCTCCGCGCAGACAAAGGTAGTCTACGGAAATATTCACCGGCTACTATTATCTTGTATACTACTTGCACGTGGTAATGGAATAAACTGCCGAATAAAAAACAATGAGGCGCAAATACTCTCCCAATCACTCCGACGTTATGCTGAAGAGTTGTCGATGGCGAATAAGTCCTGATTCCAATATGAACGATACAAATTTCAAATATAATTTACAAAAACACGCCAAAATGACGAGTTGGGGTATGGACCTCGAAATAGGACTGGAGCGAACCTTGAAATTACATGCGTTTGACATAAAATTACTTCTAAGAATCGTAGATTAAAGCTAAGGATATGAGATTCATAAAAATTAGCATTCAACAAAAATCATCCAAATATTCATAAAAATAGTAGGTTCTTATGAGTGCTACCAATAATCATATGTTATAAGATATCCCGCAGTACTTCCGAACATTTATGTCGAAACACTCTAGTAAATTCACATTATGCTTAGCATTTCTAGTTAAATCTCTACCGCACCCGTAATACTTTTATTTTTTGCGAAAATCATCACCCCTTTGGCATATCGGCATTGTCCGTTCATTAAACGCCAATAATATTATTAGAGTAGATTTTGGTTTCTAGGTACGAAAAGGCTGTGCACTGTCTCCGGTAATTTTTAATGTTTATATCGAGAAACTATCAATGAAATAAAAAATGAGTCCTCTGGAGTGAATATCCACATTATGAGATATGATGGCCTGATGAAGACAATCGTTGAAGGACAAGTGGACGGAAAGAACGGCAAAGGAAGGCTTCGTATGAGATATATGTAACAAGTGATGAAGGATGTGAAAGAGAAGAAATAAATAAATATGCAGAGATTAGCTGATAGAAGGATTGATTGGAGAGCTGCGTCAAACAAATCTCAGGATTGCTGACTAGTGATAATGATGAGGTACTAAAACTACTAAAGTGCTTCAACTACAATTTCGCACTGCTTAACCACAGCTCTTAGTACTACAACGAACTCAACATCGACGCCCGAGGCTAGTAACGTCCAGCTTCTACCTTTCGACCAATTTGGCACGGGTCCAATCCAACAATTTCTGTTCTTAGATGTCATGGGAACAAGAGAGCCCATCCCACTATGTCAAGGCCGTAGTCTACGGAAGTTTCTCGATGCCTCCAATCAATGCATGAGCAGGGACACCGATGCCTGTGTGCAAATAAAAATTCTGCGCTCCCTAACTAACGGAATGAAATTTGTTTAAAAAAAATCATTTCAAGAGGTGACATGACGCTCCATTGATGAGGCTGGTTTTGATGTGCTAGCCGCAACCTGGACACCCGCATGCGGCGGCCGAGATCAGGACATTTAAACTTCACCACGCTTTATTTGAGCAGATGAAAACTAGATATACGGCATATATTTAGATGAAGTGTACAGCGCGCATCTAATACTGGCCTTGATTTTTCGAAGCTGATTATTTCCCGATAAGTGGACCCCTGATAAGTGGACAAAGTGAATGTAAAATTGTCATTGCAGTATTTTGAAACTTGCATTTCGGAATGGAGCACATTTCTTACGACGCATAGAGAAAACCCCATTGCCCAAGTCCATTATGTTCTTGGGAGAGTTTAATTGAGGTGGTTTCCTGTTGCCTGCATCAATAGTGTGTCAATCGTGACATATCACTTGAAAGGAAGGCCCGAATTATTGGAAGTAGGAGGTATGAGAGTCTGAAGAGGATTATCGCCTGAAATGCAGGTGTGGTGGGAAGAATTTAATGCCCAGGAATGAATTCAGAAGCCCTGAAGACGATTGCCGAGTCGAGAATCGAAACGTCGGCGGACATGGACGAATTAACCCGGTGGAGGACCCGAGAAACCTTCACGCAGCAGATACGCCGGGAAAGCACCAGATCTTTAGATTATTAGTTGTTTACGAACAGCGCTGGGCCAATTTCGATTATATATTTTTATCCTCTTCAATATGTTATAAACATTGTTGAAAAGGGGATAGGGCTGCTGTCGTGGCTAGAGTACTGGCCTCCCATCCCGAGGGCCAGGGTTCGATTCCCGGAAGACGTGGATTTTTCAGTGGAAAACCGGTCCCCACTTGAGTGACTAGTGGAGAGCATTTCAAGTTCAGTACCCCGTCCGTCGGATGGGACGTTAAGCCGTGGTCCCCTTGGCGCCTTTCGTTAAGAGTAGGCTAATGCCGACGCCGGGTTTCCCTCCACCCTTCCTTCGTTCCCTGAAAACTCCTACCATTACCCAATTACCCACCTATCATAAATCCAATCGGTCGCCTCCCCTGAATAACCAACCAATCATTATTGAAAAATAGAGAATCATCATCACAAATCACTAACTTTTCCTAACATCTAATTCTTCATAATTCTCCTTTTTCACATACTTCACTGCATGCTCCAACATCAAATATGTGATCGAAATCTCGTCGATGGACGGAATCTCCCGTCATTAGGGTTCCCACTCGAGAGAAAATTACGGGCAAACAGTCTGTTAGTAACAGGTGATAAGGAGCGATAATGTTTTGAAGGCCAATAAAGAATGGAAAAAGTACAGTACGAAATTAAGAGGGAGGATGACAATACGCTTACAGGCGATTTGATAGAGTGAAGAAATAAAGCTGACCTGACGATCGAAACATCGTCGGGCAGGAGTATTAAGGTAATACAAGGACATATAAATATTGCCATAGCGGTTATGGCAGAGATAGAAAGAGAATGGAGGAAAAATCTAGTTAACATGGCATAGGCAATGGCCAGATATCACCTCAAGGCCAATAAAAAGAAACAAAGGTAATGGTGTGCAGTAGAAGAGAGACGGCAAGATCAATGTTAAACTCGTGATGCAAAAGATAAAAGAGGTGAGCGGGTATTATTTAGGAAGCTAAATAACTACCAATGGGAGAATAAAGGAGGGAATAGCCAATAGATTAACCCAGGAGAAGAGGGCATTCAAGCGAAAGAAGAATCTACTTACGGCTGAAAATGCAAACTTGGAGGTAAGGAAACTATTCATTATAACATCGGGAGAATGCATTTTTCTGGCAATGAGGCGTAGGCAGAACAACTGCAGGAAATTGAAGGGTTGACACATTCTAAATGTGGTGTTACAGAAGAGCGATGAAGATAAAATGGATCGAGCGAGTGACAAACGAAGATTCTCTAAGAAGAATGGGAGAAAAGAGAAGTGTGTTGAAAATTTTAAAATATGATGGTAAAACTCATTCGGCCATATCTTGGCATGATGACCTGATGAAAAATGAGTGGGAAGAAATAAAAAGTGAACCTCGCATTAAAATATACAGAGCAAGTTGTTAAGGATGTGAAAGAAAAGAATTGCGAAAATATGAGGAGGAGAATCAAGTGGGGAGCTGCGTAAAACCAATCTTAATGTTAGGATTACCAACACAGAGTGTGGATGATAAACTTCGGTGGGACTCGGTAAGCCCAATAGAGTACTTCGAATTTGCATCCATCTCCTGTGCTCAGTTACTATTTGCGATCAATGATTGGCTGGTGTGATGCGTTTGGACCCACGAAGTGATTTTCGTTCCACTCTTGACAGCAGTGAACTCTAGCAGACTATAATATGCAAATTCCTTCAAAATCTCCGAACACATTCTGTTGCCGAGCCACGCCGAGAGTTACAACTATATGACCGATTACCGGGCATACATTGATCATCATCGGCTACTTTTCAATGAAATTCTATCTAGTTGGCAATCTTTCACTCCACCAGAAATCCGTCTTGCGTCGCAAGAGGTCATAAAAACCCAACGGGGCTGTTACATGACCAGTCCCCACCCATGTTTTCTTTCACACTTAAGGTTCAAACAAGAGAACAAACAATCTACGCTCCGAAAGTGAGTGATTCACGGAATTACTTCACGGCGAATGCACAGCTGACTGCCTCGTCACGACGGTGGCTACGCCGGTCCTCTCACGTGGATGTTCAAGCTCTCGGTTGGAGTGGTGGCTAAGAGTGCTTAGAGCTTCCCATCTCGACGGTTGGGGTTTGAAACCCAAAAGTGGTTGAGATTTAGCAGTGATATACGGGTTAGAAATTAAAATAAGAATAGATAAAGCCATGACTGCACTATTCACGATGACCAGGGTTCACTTTAAGTTAAAAATGAAAAGTACACTTTAAGTTAAAAATGAAAATTAGGCTAGTGAGATGCTACACCTTCTCCATCCTGCTTTACTCATTGGAGTGGGTCTCACAGAGATATCCATATAAAGAAACTTTAAGTATTTGAAACATGGGTTCATAGACAACCAGCGCCGATTGAGCTGGATCGAATGATTACGGAATTCTCATACATAAGATACGAGGAAACAAAACAAATAGTGAAAGACAAAAAAATGCAATCCAGACACTTGGCTCATATAATACGATACCCCAAGAAACAAAATATCTCGATCATCAAAGAATTTAAGATCGAAAGTAGTCGGAAGTCCTCACAGAAGGAAGAAATCCTGGTTAAAAATCCGAGAGGGAGGAATAAAAATTTTAGCATTCAACTAATAAGAGCAGCGGCCGACAATGAAACGAATCTCTACGTTCGCTAAGCGAACACGGCACGGAAGGTAGGTATACCGGTCCCTATCCCTATTTGAGCGGAATGAAGACACCACTTCAAGTTCAATACTCCGTCCGTCGGATGGGACGTTAAACTTCGGCACCTTGTGCCGTCAATGAGAGCATACTTCTACCGACGATGGATTTCTGTTCACCCATCCACAGTTCCTTGAAATATCCTACACTACCCCAATTATCCATAGACCCTAAATAGCTCACGTGGCCTAATCTGAATAGCTACTACCACTCGACTCATATTTGACTGCTACATCGAGATATCGAAGGAGGAAAATGATCGAAAGGCCTTTCGGGAATCAGCATCGCAACGGACTTGGTGGCGCAACGGGCACCGTTGACAGTACAGGAAAGGGGGGAGGGGGTTCGGGTATGGGGAGGGGACGACGGTGACGATTGGGGCGCCGCGCCGCCATGGCGGTGAGGATGTGTAACGTATGACGCAACAGATGACGGAGGTGTGTCACTCCGATTCAGGGTTGCAGGGTCATTGCAATGGAAGTAGGAAGAGGGGAGGAATCCGTGCCTCAAAATCCCGGACGCCTTACAACCCAATTAACAACATTATGATATTTAGCAACAAGCTTCAACCAAAAGGAAAATTTCCTCTAGTCCCCCTTGCCCAAACAAGCTCATTTTCACCTCACTCCAGAAAACTAATGACCCTTACTTGGCGTCAATTACTCATCGAAGTGCGCTAAGTCTGGCACACTACATCACACTCACTGGTTAGTGAAAGATTAAGAGAAAAGCGAAGCAGCCGACCGTTTCTCACAGTAAGCGGAAATAGTTCAGAAGGGGTAACATAGAAACCGTGTTGGTAAGAGTCATTTCTTAACGCAGAAGGAAAATGGGATTATTGGAGAAGCAAATCCCAGCCCTTCGTCAATATTATGGACGCAATGCAATTTACACAAAAAAAGGAAAATGTCTGAGGCCCTCTTTTAGAAGAAGGGGGACACTTGGGTGGAGTGAACCCCTTACATCCGAAACCCTGGACAACCGAGGTTAACAGTAATTTCCTGAAATGGACAGTATTAACGCCATCTTAAACAAATATTTGTTTATGACGTTTTCAGGTCTGTTTCGCTACGACAGGGAGAAGGAAATTGAGGCAAAAAAATCTACAGGATATACACGTACTTCATTTCAATAACAGTAGGTAAGACAGCAAAGTTCGTGTTGTTTAGTTATTCAAGAGAGGCGACCGATAGCTAAGTAAATGTGCCGGGCTTATTACAGGTGGGTCTTTGAGGAGAAGCAGAAATTGTTCAGGGATAGTGGGTGGGAAGGGCGGAGAGAGAGCCAGCGTCGGCGTTACCCTGTTCTTCAAGAAAGACGCCAAGCAGTCAAAGGTTTAACGTCCCATTCTACAGACATAGTACTGAACCTGAAGAGCTTTCCTCATAGAACTCAAGAAGGCACCGGCATAAGGATGAAAAACCGTTGCCAATTCTGGGAATCGAACCCGAGCCCTCCGGACGTGAGGTCAGTACTCGTACCACGATTCCAAAAAGATACCGCCTAAGTAAGTGTATTTTTGTCATCCCGCATACGGTTACAATTTCATGATAACCATATACCCGGGCATAAAAAATCATACGCTGAGTTCTGTGGTAGTAATTTTGCAGAGTCTTACTGAAATCAAACGTGTTCACAAGGATCTGGCCCAAATCCAGGGTGAAAGAACTCCTCCAAACAGTAGGAAGTCGACATCCTTTCCCAACCTTTCGTTCGACCTTTTGAATGCTTCCCAACCCTTCCCAATTTTCCTCAATGTCAATGTCATCGTATTCTGGCCTACTTTCGTGACTCGAGCATCGCTCATGGAGCAAAAATAAAACAACAAATTAAATGCTAATTCTTTACAATGATGCTAGAGGATTGGCTAGGTGACATTTTGGCATAGCGAAGGACGACACCACACTCCATTGCATACACACTTAATCAAATCCATAACAAATGTGTGCATTGTGTCTTCTTTCGCTGTTCATACTCTTTGCCACTGATTTTTCTCATAAGCTTTGGCATCGCCAAATTTTAGAAACATATATGAATTTAATAGCAAAAAAAACATAGAACTAGTCATTTACGACATCCTACGGACACATTTCTTAAGGTAAATTCTGGAAAAAAATTTAATACCTCGCCTACAGTTCAACATAAATCGGAAATAGCCGCTATGGCCAACAATTGTTCAGTGTACGTAAATGAGGGGAAGGTACTTTTTATAGTTTTCTACCGGTTAGGGTAGGCAATGAGGAAGTGCCCTTACTTCTTTTGTATTTCATTTATCTATCGGTTCCATCTCTCTTCTACCTCTCTCTCTTGAAATCAGCATATTCCCTACACCTTTTCATATAATCCATAATACATTTTGTTTTTCTTCAACGACCTCGCGTACCCAGAATTCTACCCTCGATAACGACCTTCAGTATTTCATTATTTCCAAATACCAAATCCATCCATTTACTGAAGGGAAGAAAGATAGACCAATAATGGAACTTAAAGACCCAATTAAATAAGATTTCATACCCCTTCATTCTAGTTTATCGTACCTCTTCACATCATCAAAAATCCTATTCTCCGCCAATTTCTTCCTCGGTTACCCAACATTTTCTCCTCTAGCACAGCGCCTTTCATACCTGCTGCTCCATCAGCCTACTATATTTCTTCCTCATCTTCTCTCCAAGCATCACAAAATTTCTTCTCAAACTCGCTATTCATGAAAAGTTTGCTTTCCTTAACCGAATCTAAAACACAACGGCGTCCACTTGATTAACAATGGTGTTTCGGACCACTTAATCCACGCTCAAATTCTGATAACTTATCCATACTAGCCTTTTCTCCATACCTATTTATTAAGTTCTCTACAGCATACGAAGGAATTCCCTTCCAAAACAGTTAGCCCAAAGATATCATACGAGTTTTAAAATGGCCTTCAAATAAAGACTGAATCATTTCACCACCTCTAAGCTATGAGTAGACTCCAACCTATGTTAGTCTTGGCCTTCTTTAAGTAGGAAAACAGGCTCACCTGTTTTCTCTCGCGAAGTCGCATATACTTGAAGAATAGAAACATATCGCTACTATGTTTTGTCATTTTCCATAATTGGTATGGATAGAATACACCCAATGAACACTGATTTGCAATAATTAAATCCTCAGCACATAATAAATGATATTACATGTTGCATGTATCCTTTCGGTGTATGCAAATGCAGGTGCAACTCTGCATTGCGCATTGCATACATCTTCCGTAGAAGAAACCTTTTCGCATACATATTGTTTGAAACTACAACTCGCCCAGAAATCGGATTCCTTGATACAGGACCAATAGGACTCATATCGTAAAGCTTCCTTTCTCACAGAGACACCTTTAAACACAGCAAAGACAAGATTAGATGACGGACATGTAACAGGACTAAAATGCATTCAATATTTTATTTTGTTGGCAATCTAAGGTGGTCTAAGTAAGCTCAATATCTGCTTCCTCATATTCCTGCTTAAGCCGATCGTGATTTCGATCAACCTTCACGCCGAAATCGCCGTTCCTTTCCTTCCTCATCCGTGCTGTCACGGAATTCTCCTCTCCATAACACTTTCTGACATTCTGTAGCCTCGAAATCATTTTCCTCCTGATTTTACAGCCTCGACTCCCGCACCAGATTACATTTTCTCCCTTACCATACTGATTTATGGGACACCTGGCTCAAACCATACGAATCCTTAAACATCCTCAACAATTCAACCACTTATAACGACCGCGAGTTCATGAACGGGTGAGCCGTCACGAACTCGGTAAGAAAACAATCGCCACACAATCTGTAATTCACCCGAAATTGATTGGATTACAGCAGTGCACCATCGTAGGCAGCCTAAATATCAGGTCTGTGCATCTACCTATATTCTGGCTATCAGAATTCCTGAGGCTCCAACAACCGCATTGACATGGAGGCTATCCGGACCATAAAAAAGGACTCCATACTTGAAGAACATCGTAAAAGAAAATGCACGCCGTGGGTTTGCCACACCAACAATGCTCAATGAAACAGCTAGCGCGCTGTCGAGTTCCCTTCTCCGAACATTTTCTACACACATTTCTTATAACCCATCAAACTTATATCCTCGACATCGTAATTGCCTCCACACTTCCTCTTCACATCCTCCACCAAACTCTTGACTGATCTGTAACCGACCATTTCCCCCCATTATTCGATGGGATGTGCTCTCATCCCATCATCCCTCCGCACCTAGGCACAAATTAAAACATTCCAGTCTGCCGCTAACAAGAGTAACCTCCACAACCATCGAAAAGCTAAAACACAACAGAAGTCGAAATTTACTTCCTCGGCGATTCTACCAGCACCTGGATTCATAATTCTATCCTTCCATCGATGCTAAACTAATTAATCGGCTGCTCTTTCCTCCCCACCCACATAGCTCTTATATATCGGCGTCAAGCTGAACTGAAGCTAAGACACCGCATTAATGCCCGTATAAACGCAACCTTGATATAGACCACGATCTTAGAATACTATTAGTACTTGTATTCAAAGCTAGAATTAGCTAGTATTAGTTACTAGTATTCTAAGATCGTGATATAGACTAACGGAATCGAGTCACGGCTGACAGTCCTCCGCGATGACTTCTAGGACAAAAAAACGAAGTCCTACCCCACACGGATAATTAGTGTGGCAACTTGTTGCAAGCTTTGATCATTGTTGCACGCCTCAGCCTCCAGTGGTGCAGAACGGTACCAGGGAAAAGCCTGTTGCATCAACGATAATTATGCAGCTATTCCTACAAAGTTCCTTCCATCTTCAATTGAAGGTGATTGTCAATATTCCTTCATTTTTCTTAGTTACTGAGCTTCCCTTCCATTTACAATCGTTTTCCCATCTGATCTCACTAACCACTACATAAAATCTGGTACTGAAAACTTCTCCCATAAACTCATCCAAAAACCCTACCACCTTTCACTTCCATCCTCCGTCACCAGCTTCTGACGCAACCAAAACTCAACTAAATGACACCCTAAAACTTCATCCCTTAACCTATTCCTAACAGCTTCCAACAACACCTATGTCTTCCCTCGCCCGCACAAGTCATAGCACGAATCAACCATAACCAACCCCTTCCTTAGTTCAACTACCTAAACCTTTCCCGCAACGAACACACGTGCTTTCATAGCAAACATGTAACCAACCACCAGATCTTCCGGCTGGTGGAATGCATCACTTTGGATACATCAATGTACGAAGCAACCCGTAGGGACGTTCTTGGGCAAGTCTAGAACTTAGTATTGAGTCGGGCACTCTTGTTTCATCCACAAACTCCCCTGCACGCTGTACTACACAAA
Organism: Platycnemis pennipes; assembly: GCA_933228895.1. Classification (NCBI taxonomy): domain Eukaryota; kingdom Metazoa; phylum Arthropoda; class Insecta; order Odonata; family Platycnemididae; genus Platycnemis; species Platycnemis pennipes. The sequence goes on from OW121854.1 coordinate 62,448,602, forward strand.
CGTCACTCATCATTTCCTGTCTGATAACTCCTTCACCAGAGTTAAGTCATCCATGTCCAAACTCAGGGGCGTCGGAACTATTTTCGCTGGGAGGAGCCAACCTTGAAAAGGGCCCGTCTCCTATGATAAGGGCCCGCATTTTTTTGCGGATAGGAGGGGGTAGAGACTAGAATTCCGCTAAAAGTGCATATCAAAGTGGTAGACAATGCGTCAGAAGGGAATAGGCAAGCTGGATACAAGTAAAATTTAATTTTTATTAATGAAGACTCAAGGGCCTGGCGCAAATTCTGGGGGGCCGAATGCTCCCCCTGCCCCTCACTTCCGACGCCGCTGTCCAAACTCCTTTTCAATTCACAGGTCTCTCCTCTTTCCTCCTTCCAGTCCATTATTTACATTATTGACGCTCTTCCATAACCCGATATCGAATTCGCGGTTAACGCCGATGGTACGGCCTTCCTTTCTCGCTCCTTTACCTCTCACCCTTCAGCTGATAGAATTCAGGAACACTTCTACCGCGTCGACAACTGCATATACACCGAGATACTAACCGTCAACCCACGAAAATGTGGAGCCATCACAATCTCCATGCATACATAAGATGAAATGAGATGGAGCTGTGTGATATTCCACCTCAGCTCCGCCTCAAGTTTTTCGTTCAGTACCCACACACATGGTATATGAGGGTTCCAGATATTTTAAATCTCACGGTTTTTCCAATTTTTACATTGATCATTTAGTACAAACATTGACATACCCAATTATTACACCTTGATTAAACCACTTTAATCAATTTTTTTAAATGTTATTTCCGTATCATTCAATGCGTTCCTTGATACTAATATATTCATAAATATATTTTTTTCAATCTTGGACCTTATATCTTGAATCTAGATAAGCGTTTCAATCTTCTTTTCTTGCTTCACATAATGAAGTCTCTTGCATTTCGTCTTCTCATCTGCTCATTGATTTTAACTGATAGCCAGCATTTTTTTTCTTTTATTTCTCATGTGTTAACAACTGCCTGCTTGTCAATTTAGTTATAGCAGTTCCTTAATGACATCTAGGAGTAGATTTACTTTCAGTGTGAATGGTCACCTGACTAGTTAATTTTTTAACTGCTGTATTTCTTTTGCATATTTGCTGCACTCATATAGGTAGTCTATGTTCATATACGGAGTTGCCATTCCCTGTCATTATTTCCGTTATCCTCATATCCTGGTTTACCTAGGGCTCTAACCGCTCTTCAATGCAGGGAACGCATTTTCAAAATAATTCTCCTTTCCGACAGTTGGTCCAATTTTCCTGCCAATTATCAATTATGATTTCCCAAATTACTCTCTTATCATGGTTCTGCATATTTTCCGTATAGAACTCAACTTATAACAAGGTCGTATGCCTTCGTTTCCTTAGCTCAGATTTCTCTTCCAGTTCTATATATGAAATTTAACATTAGGCCCAGAGAAGGAAAGAAGTGGGTAACAGACGAAACCGGCGATCAATAACTAAATCACACTTAGGGACAACCTTGTCCAATCATTCAAGAAGCACTGTCGTCGGTATTATATAACGAATTACACATTGAACCCGTTATTGGCCACAAATTACCAACAAATACCGCCATATTACAGACTTGTTACTGATGCAGGTTACACGCAATTATGCTGAGAGCTATCATTTTCATATGCTCATTATTTCTCCTCAACTCTACAGGAAAGTCCCCTCCGTACCCTATCTCTCCCTCTCTTCAGATAGTAATGTCTTTGAACGCAATATATCTGAATTGCCCCATATCATCATTTCTAGTTTCATTCATAGCAGTCAGTCTTTTAAATTGCTTAAGCAACTTCTTTTCTTAACCTACCATCCGAAATACTTCCTCGTTTACCTTTCTGTCAGTTCCACTTCCTCTTTCCTTCTCCAAACACACATTACGAAAACCTCCAATCTTTTCCTATCATCTTTCCAGGTTCTAGTTCTGAGATCCATAAAACGTCACGCTCTATATCGGTCTTCTTGCTTGTCTCTTCTTGAAGTGACTACTTTATGTTCCAGAGATAAATTTTCCTCACGCGGTGGTAAACACGGCGTTGTTAAAGCAACTCTCCACCTCATATTTTAAGTTGGTACATAATGGTAACTACAATAAATTGGATGTTGATTCTTCTTAATTTATCACAGCAATAATACAAAAGGCCCGACGAAAGGTGAGCAGTTTAGGCATAAGGCCAAGGCATAGGGTTAATTATGAAAAGATAAACTATCGATAACCATGAGAGGATAAAATAACTACCACATTTGCTCATTGGTCTTATTTTAGGACCCCGATCCATACCCATGTTACGCTCCCTCTTTAAAATACATATTAATGAAAGATGACTAGAGGCACCAACCTCCCTTTCTCCTAAACTACAACCAAGTTCTCGTGAACATATTCTTGTGTAATAACTTCACCACTCTAAATGGGAACACTTACGTCACGCTCGAATGCACGAAATCCGCAAAGTAAGCATGGGCACGAAAAATTAGCTGGCAGTATTTCTTCTACACCTGGGAGAGCCACCCCCGTTACGCTCCCACCTTGAGAACCGTGACCAATTTTACTTTCCCTGATACGTTTCGGAACAAAAAAAAAGGCTGGAAGGGAGCAATTCCATCGTAAAATATGGCCAGATTGACGTAAATCGATCCCAAGGTAGGAGCTCAAGCTTCAATGACTTCTGAGGAAATTATACGAGACGGGAACACAAATTGAAACTGTCATCTGGATGGACAAGAAATATTCCCATAATTTAACAACTAAAAATCTGATTTCCAAAAACTTTCCCGGTGCGCCACCTGTCAGAACATAAATTCGTCGAAGAGTGACTAACGTTTGTTGGTCCGTTGGACCTACCGACAAGCCAAGAAAATAATAGCGCTCTCAAGCCCATTTCTGTCACAGAAAGTTTGCATGTCAGTAAATACAAGGATGTCGAAATAACTAATCCCCATGATACAGCTCCGAATACCAAAAAATTCCCTGGAATGTTGAATCCAGGATTCTAGCGTTCACGCATTTTTCCGTGTATTTCCCACATAATTCATATCAATAAAAATATCTCCCGTCAAAACAGCACCTTTCCCGCTCGTCAAACATTCTGGCTCGATTCATAGATCGCGTATCACAACATACATTTCTAGAGCTTAGTTCAAATTATCAGCCGTACTCCGGCTCTTCCCGGTTAATCGATATTTCGAGACTCTTCCCGGATTTTCCATCTATCCTTAATGACAAACAAGCTGTAGAACCTGAACCTCAACTTTGAGCACGTCGAAGGCAACTAACGTCGTAGTATGGTCCAGTTTTCGATTAAATATTATACTCTAACCCAGCGATGGACAAACATTTAAAAGAGGCGGGCCAAAGGAAAGGAAAAAAAACTTTTGGCGGGCCACTATAATTTATCAAAAAATAATAATCATGCATTTTACAAAATTCTTGTGCTTTTTGTGTTACCAAGGACTATTAATGACTGAAATATTATGGAGGAGAAAGTGATGAATGAAACTGTGACAGCAATTCCAAAAGTTTCTCATATTTTGGATCGAACTGGGATTAGGAATAATGCCTTGCGGGCCGGATAGAACGTTTCAGGGGGCCGCATCTGGCCCGCGGGCCGTAGTTTGCCCATCACTACTCTAACCATTACCAGACGTTTCCTACCAACACTAGCAGGCTTGTAGATGCCTTGTAGTAAGCCCCGGAGCAGGCCACCTGCTATTAGATACCAAACGGTCCAGTCGATTCCTTTCTTCCAAGCAAATACACAAATACCACCCCTTATAATGAGCCTTTACGTATATTCAAGCTATCTAGAACACTTTCCTATTTTTTCCTTCTTCCGTGTACACCGAATATTCCGAGTTAATTAATACACCGAGTATTAATAACCCCTATATAAACACCTAAAACACGCAATGACATTTTAAAACGTATTATGTCCCCTTTTGTAGTGGTTTTTGAATTGTTGACAACATCATTTACTCTCCAACTATCTCTAACACTTCCTTATTTGTCTGATTTTATTTCGTTACATCATCAAAAAAGTCACGGTATTATTTTTCGACCATTGGAATAACATCTGAAGGCAATGAGCCTCGCAGTTGAGACACCTCAAAACCTAATTCTTCTACCACAATGCACTCTATTTTGAATCTCATACGTTCAACTTCATAATTACCTGGACATGAAGAAGGCGCTCCATAATGAGAGAGCTTTGAAAAGTCTGATTGAGGGAAGAATGTTGGGTAAGCGGAGCAGAGAGAGGAGAGGAACGGGTAGAGTGGATAGAATGATGGGTGGTAGGACTTATGAGGGCTGAAGAGGGACAAAATATGAAATGTAGGGGTCGTGGGAAGAATTAAATGTCTATTTAGCCATACCATACCGGTAGAAAACTAATTATTATTATTACATCCAGGATAAATATTATAATTTACTTCTTTATTAAGAGGACGGTACAAAAACTAAAGAGGAACTTTAGTCCTTAGGACTGTTTGAAAAATACTAGAAATACAATTTATAATACCAAGACTATTAAAGCAGGGAAGACAGGATGGTATAATCATGAGGCATCCTGGGTAGAAGAGGGATATGAAGTCATAAAATGAGGCGTTTCTAGGAGGCATCTCAGCTTGGAAATAACCCATCTAATGTGACCTCATTCACGGGTCACCAATGGAAACTCTCTAACGCGCATAGCAATGGCAGCGTGTGCCGGATGAGCATCGGCAGTGTACGAATCAAATAATCTCGCCAAAGCGTCACCTTTCAACCGGAAGAATAATTTTGCCCTTGGGGTTCGACGACATTTGCTGACGCTCCCAAACAGCGCCCTAGTAATTCTTATACATCTTTTCCCGACAGCTGATAGAATGCTATCAAAATGCACGTTCATTTTTGATTAATCATGAATTCTTAGGAAGTGGTAGTTTAGAAGAGAGAGCATTGCGCTACCAAGTCCCGGGTTTGCATCCCGTGGACTCGTGCAACCAAACCCAAGCACCGTGATTCGCAGGACAACAGATCTTCCTGGGCCACATGAGGTACAGGGAAAGGAACACCGGCCCCAATCCTGATGAGCGAATTTCACACATCTTTAGACTAGGCACTTGGATATAAAACCCCTCACCAACCACACCAACCTTCAGGTTGAACATTGTGGTGTTCATGATATTAGCCCTTGCGGAAGATCCGGTCCACAAACATCGCGCTTTCTGCACAAATAGAATTTATGAAATAACATGTACATCTCTACTTCTGTTATTTCCGAAGTTACCGACATGGGACATAATTACTAACATGCCTGAAATAATTAGGTGAGATAATGGAATGGGTGTAGCTCTGGGATAAAATTACCACCCGTCCGGGTTTCACCCGGACCGCCCAGAAATCCATAGGTAAGTCCGGAATTACGTTGAAGGCTCACCCGGACTCGACATGTCTCATATGTCCCATACATTTTAAGGGCTATTGCGCATGGAAAGTGAATGAACTATGTTTCCAATTAGACGAAGCCATCTAGGGGAAGTGAACAAAATGGGAATAGTCATATTTCGGCTAAAACTGAAGCATTAAATAACCACAGTTACTTAGGGATAAGTTTGGGAATAGAAAGAAAACTCATGGGACACACCAGAGATTTGACTAGGAATAGACGAAGGAAAAGGTGGCAACACTACTCTGAGATGAAAAACGGGTCCACGAGACGGGATGCGGCGGACTGAGGTAGGCGGCCTGACAGCCAGCCAAACGGGCTGCCGCTAATCGTGCGCTCCCCGGGAGCAATCATCGTTTCTCTCGACCGACAGTGGGGGCCGCGACTTCCCACGCCGCTCGCGAAGCGATGCCGACCCCTCGGCCAAATGGGGCCTTGGGGAGTCGCAGCCAGTCCCATCCGCCACAACGTTGCAGCTGGAGGACGCCGTATAACACCACCCCGACGACCCGAGCTCACGCAACTAGCCATCGGCCTGCCGACAACGAGGAGTCACCGTGGCGGACGAGTGATCGGCTGGACTACCAAGGAAGTGCGCGAGATCTACGGATTAAAATAGCCTTTATGCCAGTCGAAAGTTACCTAGCAGTCTGTCCACGGACGACCGAAACACCTTTTCTGCATTCATAGGTTTGAAAAGATAGTTTCCTATTTTATGCGTGGAAAAGGTAATAATCCACGCTCAGGATAACAAAAGTTTGAGGCCGCTGAGCTCAAACCACAATACTGGGTGTCCCGCAAGGTGCATGAATTGCCCACTTCTATTCCATAATTACATCAATGACCTAAATACCGTTACTGATATTAAGCTCCAACTTCTTCCCGGTGACACTGTTGAGAATGGAGAAAGCAACAATGATGATGATAAGCAAGCATTAGGTGAGTTTCCTTGAGGAGTTCACAGGCTATCAATGACTGCTGATACTATTAACCAGACAGCTGGAATTAATTTAAAACACATTCGTGTTACTAGACTATTAGAAAAGTAGTTTCCCCTAAATACCTCTGTATCAATGTAAAATATCGACCGTAGGGTCAATTAAATACTGCCACCATGACAGAAGACATACTGCAGGGAGACACGCAAAAATAATTGACTTAGCGAAGTGTCAATTGTAATTCACAAAAAACAGCTGTGTGTCAAAGAGGAGATGAAGTAAGACAACTATGTAGAGTATGGTGCATGCACATCAGATCCATATATGCATTAAGGGAATATAAGCGAGATGTGTAAATTCGTTGTGAAAATCATTGTGTGTAATCATTTGCTCCACTACTGTATATAAAAAATACCCAAGATTTTTTTCTTCGTACTGATATGACTTTTAGCTGGATGCGCGTATTGCATCTCCGGTGATGGTTCACCCCTTGCCACGAAACTCGACGTAGCTACGTTTCTCGGCGTTTACTACGTAATTGTGAATGTAGTTGCTGTACGTCGATTCGAAGACTGACCCCTCCCATGAGGAGGGCCTTTGAGGGAGAGGCTTACCGATGAGCGCCGCGCCGAACAGCTCGAAGAAGGTGGCGAGGATGCACGCATTGCGTAGAGACAGCACCTTGGCGCCCACCGTGGTCCCGAAGGCGTTGGCGACGTCGTTGGCGCCCGTGCCGAAGGAGAGCGCGAACGCCGAAATGAAGCCAACCCACATGACCCAGACGACATCGCTGCACCAATCCGGCACGCCCCAGTCGGACAGACAGCCGCCGGTTTCCTCTGAGAACAGCGTCGTGGACGCCCACGACGCCGTCGTAGCCGTCGCGACGACCGGCGCCGCCAGGAGCAGGAGGAACATGGCGAGGCACAGGGGCACGGCGGCCCATGGCACAACGAGGGCTCCCATGGGCCCGAAAGTTTGCCACGCTTGTCCTCAGCGGAAACACTTGCCGTAAACCACCACAGGCCACCTCAACTCGCCCACACCTCCAACGAACGATTCCGCGTTTCTCAGTCCGTCTGGGTGCCGCGCGAGTCGTCCCGAGTCCACAGACTGACTGAATGGATGCTCCCAACGCTGCCGGTGTCCCCGCGGCCCTCGCGGCGACTGATTACCGAGCGAGGGGACTTTGGATCTCCTCCTCGGGCGGTGGGGGTGGCGTTTATGGCCCAGAGGGAAGGAAAGAGAGGAGCGAGCGAGCGGATCCACTACTCAATCATGCACACGCGCCCGCCCCCGACTCGCAAAGCCCTCCGCAACACCGCAGACCCCCAAGCAAGCAAATCACGGCCACCCTGCTCGGGAACCAATCCTCACACTCATCAACCTCTTCACGTATTCTAGCCACTGGCCCACACATCCAAAACGTATCGATTCAAAACTTTCCGAAGAGCAGCTGTCAATATCTTCTCCTCTACCAATGGACAAGGCACAGACGAGACTCCTGGCCTGAGTGCCCTCGCAAATCAGTATGCTGAAGCGAAGAGGCCATCCAAGGTGCAGATTCATAAATCCAACGTAGATTTGCTTCAAAACTATGGGACGCAGAACCACGGCCACCTACTTCACTCGCTAGCGCTGCTATGGCCAGGCGCAGCCTGGAGGAGGACGCTGAAACTACGACCGCTGTGTTTATTTTCTTTGTTATGTTGACCACTCCATAGGACCTCTATCGGATACTTAGACAACTACGGTTTCACAAACACAACAAATAGCAGACTGAAGCAAGCTGTGATTCGTCACAGCCTCTTCCTCCTGTGATTTCAAGTCTGTCCACGCGTTTTAAGGCGCTTTAGACCGGGAGGAAAGGTACAACGATGGGAATGGAACGGTAGAGAGAAATGCGTCATTGGCTATGCCTACTCTTCACGAAAGACGCCAAAGGAACCACAATAGATGACCCAACGGAATGGCGGAGTACTGAAGTCGAATATTTTCTAACAAGCACCCAAATAGGGACCGGTTTACCAATAAAAAACATCTGCCACTACTGGGATTCAAACACAAAGCCTCGGGGGTGGGAGACCAGCATTCGACATCATCCCGACTCTTGAAGGCCGCTTTACACGATACAATTTTTTGTACAATTTCTTGTACAAACTCTTGTATGAGGAAATTCTACCGTGTAAAGCAGCAAATTGTACGAACGCTAGTGTGATTGTCTGAATGACTGAACGGGAAATAGAACCTCTTCTAATTCCATTCAGACAAACATACAATTTCGTTCAGCGTTGTACAAGCGTTGGTACTAGAAATTGTACAAAAAATTGTATCGCGTACAGCGGCCTTACGAGCCAGGACTCAAGTGTCCTGAAATTAAAGCTCCACCCTGAGCAAGGGCTTTTTACGAAGGTGCTGCGCCATCTCGTCTCCTGCAGCCACTGTTCTCTCTGCATTGCACTTATTTGCATTCAGTTGCCTTTCAAAACTATTCTTCATCCTGTTGCTCAATGGTGACTAATATATTTCTCAAGTTCTTTAAATGTCTTCCAAATATGGCATTTTCAAATTTTTCTTTTCCTGAAAAACGTCTGAACGACCAAATATTAAAATAAGATATAACATGATTTTTTTTAACGGACCCTAATGCCCCAGAACAATAACTTTTTCTGTTCCCTCGTTGCGAACTTGGTGAAAAAATCGAGAAACTGGGAACAAGATAGGGGAAATAAGTTCAATGACCTTCAAATCAGTGACATCATTCAACCACGTGGTAATTGATATCTGATACGAGAACTTCATTAGAATATCCTTCGATCAAGAGAGGAATGTTTCTCCCACCCATCACTCAAGCATTACACTACCGTCATTATTTATGTTCAAGATTTTACTCCACGTTAAATGCTCGCATCCAAAATCATGGAGCCTAACACGTAACAACGTCCAAACACACAAGCTTCGCCACTGTTGAGAAGAAAAGTGTAAAAGACATCCGTGATACAAACAATGATTGGCCATGACCGGAAGGAGGAAGAAAAAGAAAAGCAAAAGAAAAGAAAATCCCAACAGCCACAAAATAAACGCGATGGCAAAATATTCACACATGGTGTTGTCCTCAATTCCAAATTACCACCAATGTCCCTACAAAACAGATCAGCATAGAATGTCTTTCGCCTTTTTTGTTCCAAAAAGGCAAAGAAAGAACAATAAATCCTTAAAAAAAATACACCAATCAAAATGGTGTAAAAGTGGTCAATCAGTAAATGACGGGATATGTGCACAATCAAGTACTGAGGTTATCAAGAGCATACTTGTTGTTAAAATCCGATACCGCATATTCGACAGAACCAAAACTGAACCGCAATAAATTTGCTGATAAAATTTTGAAAGAACTACGGAGGGCAATTCGATGCACTCGGAGTCAATTTCTCAGTCCGCCATTGAGTTGATAGAAAATTGGACGACGAGATTCTCGCATCCTCTCATTGGGAGAAAAGCGACATGTCGTCATAAAAGTTGATGGCACCAAGCTAGCAGGGAGTGGGAGGGAAGCAGCTGACAACTGAGGTCACAAACACCATTAAGCATAGTTGGTGGGCTACGCGGTTAAGGTAGGCTTTGCAAGGACAGAGGGAAGAGGCGAACGAAACGGAATATTTAAATTCAACGAAAGGGTACGGGGTGCCCATGGTTAAAAGGTCCCTCATGATAGACCTATCGGTGGGTATTAGGAGCAGGTTACACACTAGCCGGTCAAGCGATAACAATAAAGCTAAAAAATTTCCTTGCAAAAAGTTATAGAAACGAATACATAGACTGAATCAATCTCAACACCTTTGGGGTACGGAATTGTGGTGCAATAATTCCTTCAGATGTCGGCAGCTGAGGTAGGCCAGATACCGCAATAAAAATGAGCCAAGGTAATAAAGGGTAATATCAAGTATTTTTCATGGGGAAGGCACGCTTTAATTTATCTTAGAGACACTTTTAGTGCGAAAAGTCTGACGATGTGAGCAACCGGAGAGGAAAGGATCTGAGAGCTTCCGAAACCCTGATTTCGCCCGGCTTTAGGAGAACAGGCCCAATCAATTTTTGGTGCAATTCAATTACTTGGGGTTCTACATAACATTTTTATGGTTCGGGTCTTCTATGACGTATCATCGCAGCCTTTGATGTGGCTTGATTACTTCCTATTCTTTTTAATGAGAGCACTGTCGTCTCTCATATCCCCGAGGAAAAAACTTGGTACATAGCAATAGTCTTGGGTTTCAGGTTCACCAGCGGCTAAGGTCGCACCGTCTAACCCGAGATATTAATTAAAGGAAAAACTACAACCTTGCCATGGGAGGGATTCGAACCCATTGACCCTAAAGAGTTGCTAGGCCAGCGCATTACCTACCAGTCCACCGCGGCCGGCACTTTCTACTTTTCACACCATTAAGATTTATTACCAGTCAGTCTCGAGGAACTCTTAATGTTAACGCATTTATAATTTTAGCTAGTTCATTACCCGGTAGATTCCGTTCCTTCCTCCTGCATTCCTTATGATTGATAGAGACAAGACGACCGGATGAAATGAACAAAAGGTGAGATGACTCTCCCTTTCAGGATTCTCTAAAGGTTTTTTATGAGTTAGTTCTCCAACTATATTTTTTGGACTTCGTGACAGCTGAAATAAGTAAGGATTAAGGTGGCGCAACAATCATAATATATTCTTAGTCCTGGGTCATTATGCAACACATGTTTGTAGCCCAACATGTTGTACACCACTTTAAGAGAGAGCGGCACCTTTTTTGGGATAATCTGAAACGCGCGTCTTGAGAGGGCTAACGAGAGTTCTCAAGTCGTGACTTCAATCACTTACAAAGAACTTGTTGCTATTAACCTGAGACTAATCGAAATTTCATTACCTTAGGAATGAAACATCCATGACATAATAATGAACCCTTAGTGAACTCTCCTCTGGCATTCCAAAGGGTTATAAACAAAGCGGCCGACGTACTCCTCCATCTCCCATCTCATCACACCGGCTCGTCAAACATGCCATCTACTACCCGGAATTAAAACCCTTAAGTATAATGGCAGTATCAGTCATCGAAACATCAGCTGTCAAATTGCTGACCCGGTATAAGAATTGAGGGGACTTCACAGAAATCGTAAGACAGAAAACTGCCAAATTCTGTGCAGCAGACATTATTCGTGACACACATGTACTCCTATCCTAATTAAAATTTCTACTTTCATAATTATATTCCACCACTGTTCTTTTTCATAAATAAAGCTGCAGAATAAATAAATTGTAGGTTTTAATGGAGTGTCCCAGCTCTCCTTTGCTTTCCATTCACCCATCGGCTCGATTCCTAAGCTATATCTCTCTACAAGACGACAAATTTCCAAACCGTATTAATACTAGGTATCTATTAAACCGTTTATATTGCTTCTCCGCCCCAGCATTCTACCTCCGATAGCGACCTTCAGCACATCGTTGTCCCTCCATGCCTGTTCCATCCACTTATTCTGTACAATTCCTACCAGCAATCTTCACTCCTCTCCAACCATGCCCATGTCCAATACCTCTACACTCGTCCGCACACATGAGTTCTCACGTCCAAAGTGAAAAATCTAAGACAAATATTATCACTAAATGCTAAAAGGAACCGTCAGAAAACATAATGGAATTCGTCTATGGAAACTTGAATTTGTCATTAACATTTTAAGGTCACTCTATTCCTAGCAAATATCTCGCGTAAGGATTAAGAGCTACCAAAAAGTATGAACATAAATAATCACACGATTGGAACATTGGAATATGAATGAATGAATGAAAAATTTAACAATACTCTGGGATAACCCACTACAGAAAACGGACTACGAATGAATAAGGGTAATATAAAATAAATCTATGGCCACTACTCACGGTACATAATATATTTTCTTGGTACAGTATGGTACGAAATCATGAGATTGTTTTTCGTTCCAATTTCGTACCTTTTGGTACAAAATCTCTTTCCTCCTCCAAGCTAGGTGATAATATCTTTCAAAATGAGCACATTTTAAATTATTTCTTCGTTTTCACTTTCATTCTCACATCGACTACGAACTTCTCGTGACAGGTGGGGCTTGCGTGTTCCCATGATTCTCTGAACTGGACCGTCGGGAGCAATTCAGACCGTTAGTGAAACCTAATTATGACAACGACCATCTTGTCCGAGCTTTTCCAAAACATCTCCTTACTTCCTGACAGATAGGTCACTGATGTAATGCCATAAGGAGCATTGGTGATACTTGCATTATTCATTCCACAATTCAACTGGCATTGAAAAAATATCGGAAAGAAAATTAAATAAAAATAGAAAAATAGTTTTCCTTATTAATACATTAAATGGAAGAAGTGATCCTCTCAGCAATTAAAGAGACACATTCTTGAAAAGACCAACATCAAGCTCTAATTCCAAGGTTTTAACCTTAGAAGGAATTGGGCAAGGTACTCGCGGGAGAACTGCTTTGGCGAAAGGGGCGTTCCCTGGGAGAGAGGCTATCACACAGATGTTTAAGAGGGGCGTTAAGAAACGATCTTTGAAGGGTCCAGGAAGAAATGTGTTATCATAAGGCAGCGATACAGGGTCGTTAAGGATCGAGTATCATAACCAAATGCCGAATTTAAGAGACATTACAGAGGACCTTTAAGATCAGACAACAGGAGAGACAAACGATGAATCGTTAAGCATGGCGAAGGAGGATAGGAGGCTGAAGGATTTAGGAACTGTGAAAGACTGAGAAGTTGGAGCATTGGGCAATTTTAAAGACGCTATGTTCATCTGAAAGGAGTGATAGAGCGGAGAAGTATAGATAAGTGGAGAAAAGGAGGAAGAGAATACTAGGATAAGATGAAGTAGAAGCAACGAGTCAAATATGGACATTGTCGAATGAGTAGGCATGTAATCATGGAGCAATACGTGCGGACCGGTCAGAGTAGCCAGGTCAATAATGTTCCAACCTGCCACTCAAAGGTCGCGGGTTCGAATCCCGCCCAGGCATTATTTTATTTGCCTTCAATTAGGTTAGAGGGTGCGAAATAACCTGAGCGGTCGAAGGTCCTAAAAATCAAACTACTGGAACACTCAGGATGAAACGATGAACAGGTATAATTTTCACGCTATAATAAACACCGACCAAGGTTTCGACAAAAAAGTGTCACTATCAAGGCCCTTGTGACCGAAATGCCAGTGACCTTGATAATGACACTTAGTTGTTGTAACCATGGTCGGTTTTTAATGTAGCGCGTAAACCGTACCTGTTCTTTGTTTATTCCTCATCATGAATATCTCATTTTCACAATACGACGCCTAATGTTATTAATTATCTACTAGAACATACGGATATGGCTCATGCTCATGTAAAACGCGGAAGAACTATAATAATTATTGCAAAGATAAAACAAATCATAAATATTCGTGAAATGAGCGGTATCCTCAGCCATAAAAATTAAATTCCACATAATTGCGACCCGAGCTTCACGATCTTAAAAGATCCAAGACCGATAATTAATCATTTTCCTCGGAGGACCGAGTGAGTCATGCGACGACGACGTCTGAAAAAGAACCCGCCAATGAAAATGAAATCATACGACCCCCCTGCACTCCCCTTGACAGGCGAGGAGAGGCCAACCCCACAATGTTGTCCTCCATAAACACAGATTGCGTCGAAAACATTGTTCTTGGAATTGGCCAATGACGCGCGGCCTCGCGCTGATCCCGCTTCCACCGCGGCCGACACGCGACTACAGGGATTCGCTTTATTGGCTCTCATTAACGGGCATTGCATAAGTTTGAACGGAGGCAGTAAATAGTCGCCATCACAGCAGCAGCATCCATATGTCCTCCTCGGCGATGGCTTTCGTCACCGGCGGCAAGATGGCGACATGCGCACAATTCGGCCCGCGAACAACCATAGATCCACATGCTTGATGGCAAGCAGGAGGAGGACCACACCATAATTGCAGAACGGTGAACAATGCGCTAGGAGACGCTTCTACGACGCAAGTCCGAATCATCATCATCCGTGTTTTCAAGTTTATACCCGCATTTAATAGGCGCTTCAGAGCGGGAGGAAAGGAACAAGGATGGGAACGGAATGGAAATGAGGGAGAGTGGAGAGAAACCCGGCGTCGGAATTAGCCTGATTTCAACAAAAGTCGCCAAGGAAGCCATACATTAACGTCCCATCTGACGGGCGCTCTGCTGAACTGAAATTCTCCCCACAAAGCACTCAAGTGGTTTGGCAATGAAAAATATCATCCAAAACCCCCATAGAGTAGTATGCATTCACCAGAGGTTTTGCCAACAGAATATTTTCATAGGTTTTGAGGTAGTTCGAGGAAGCGCAACACAGAGAACAGAAGGGTGGTGTAGTAGTTAAGAGTGCTGGCTTCTCACCCCGATGGTCATGGCTCGAATCCCGACCGTGGAAGATATATTTTACTTGTAAGTCAGCCACTGCTTGAGTGCTACTTGGAGATCATTCGAGTGCAGTACCTACTCAGTCCGTCGGATGGAATGCTAAGCCGTGATCCCCTTGGCGCCTTTTGTTAAGAACACGCTTATCCCGACGCCAGGTTCTCACCACCCTTCCATTCTCAACCTTGTACCTTTCCTCCCAATCTGAAACGTCTTTAAGTGCAGTAACAGTCATTAAAACCACAGCTGATGAGACGGCAGCAGGAAGAGTTTTTAACTAGTGCCTAATATAACGTTTTCGGTAAATGTTTCTCAGGAAGAATAAACTCTGGCTCAACTAATACGCCGTTTACCAAGTTCAGAAAGGAATTACGTGTTGTCGCGTAAGTTAACATTGACGTAAATTTCATAAGGTTAAAAACTGCTAACATACATTTTAGTTCAGGAAAAAATAAGATTTCCCAGAACATAATGAATTTTGAGAAGCGGAGAGCAACTCTTATCAAGTGACGAAGTTAATACAATAGCAATGATGAAATCAGGGCTTACCTTAACCGAGGCTACGCCCCTCAACACTATTAACTTCCCAAAAATCAAGAGGACCCGTCAAAAATCTTCCAGCGTCAGTATTCCCTCTAATAACTTGCAATATATAGCGAAATATCAACTATCAGTGGCAATATGAACGTAGGTCCCATGAGCAATCATGTTAAGTCCATTATAGAACGCAAGTGTTTTTTCTTCCAATCATATTCATTTCAATGCCTTTCCATCCCATTCAATGCCAACTTGAACGAAACTCCATTAAATCTGACCCTGATTACAAGGACTGAAAAATGGGAATGAAAAATGAATTGAATTAAAAATTACAAAATTAGCCGAAAGCCTAAACCAAAAGATGACATCTTCGAAAAACGAGGATACTATCCATGGCTTTACATTTGCCTCCATTCTTGTACGTGACCAGACAGGAGGAGATCAGTCACTGGAAATAAGATAGCCGATGTTCCTGCTATTATGGAAAAGACGGCCAACACATTAAGGTCAGGCGCAATTAAATGCTTTCACCCTGCTCTTCTCCCTCGATTGTCAGAATTGCAAGGCAGAGGATAAATACTTCTCTTCCAAATTCCTTCTCGTGAATACCGATGGATTCATGACCGGTTTCCACTTAAAATTACTCAAAAATAAATATTTACTGAGTGCGCCCATTCAGCTCCTACTTACCTCCAACGAATACATTGTAATCTCCTGCATTACGTTCAACAAAATGGCACCACATTTACCAAAATTCCTTCGTACACTTGCAAACCAGAGTGAGATGAAACATTTTCACGGGAAATTCATTAAATTCGCCGAAATATGATGGAATTATTATTGACTTTTAGCATGATCGGAAATTTTTTCCGGCGAGGATAAAGGCACTTAAGATACAAGTAAAAGAGGCATTAAAATTGAAATAGACGAGGAATAATAATGGATCGAGGCCCAATAATGGGGCATTGATAACTAATAATGCTGCACTTCGCGTGGCCAAGTGTCAGCATATTGTATTCTTTGTTGGAGATAAGGCCAAATCCTCCACCTGGAGATCATTACTTTCAATAACGATAACATTCTAATAGGTGCTTGGAGGTTGTAGGATTGGTAAAAACAGTAAAATTGCCAGTACACCATGAAATCAATGACATTTTCTATTTCGCCAAGAACAAAAGTACCAGCGTCTTAACCGGTTCTCTACTCTTTTGTAACAGTTCTTTTGTAGAGTCGTTGATTCCTACTTTTTTAAATAGGAAGAACCTAATTTTCCCGATCATAATTCACCCAAATAACACTCGCAGCTGCTGCAATGTATGGGATTATATATTTTTTGGCTTCGTGTGATAGAATTCAGTCATCATCTCCTTCAAAAACATGGAAGTCACTGGGTCACCATACTAACGAACTCATCAAAATAAAGCTACAAGTATTCAAAATAAGCAATTTTGGGTTCAGGTATTCCTCTAGCAAATGAACGACGTAATATTGTCTGATCTGGTCACCAGAGTATAATCCACTCCAAAACTGGGGAGATTTCACTAGCATCCTTACGAAGCAACTTTCTGAGCGAAGATTTTTTGTGTGGGATAAACAATAGAGAATCATTTAAATCGCTAAACTAAGTAGTTTCCACAAGGGTTGCTCTAAACTCATTGATTATGTGCAAATAGACAAAAATGAATAATAATATAACTTAAGATTGATAATAACGTCGTAACATAATTATAATGATAGAAGAATAGGATTATTTCTGGCCTACTCTTACCTATTACTACATACTGCACTAAATTCATTTTCATGCTTCAAAAGATATGATTGTTTAAACTTTTTCCATTTCAATTTTAACGCCATTTCCATTTCATATTGAGCGATATTACTAACTATCAACGGAAGCAATCTTTGCACATTTATGTTCAAGTTCTACATCCTAAGCATTTAAAATGCATATACATGCATAGTTCCCGTTCTAATTTTCTTCGTTTAATGATAATGATGATTAGTTTTCCATCGGTGAAGGTAGGTCTAAATGGACATTTAATTTTTTTAAACGACCCCCATATTTCGCTCGATGTCCCTCTTCAGCTCCTCATACCTCCCATCATTCTATCCAAGCTACCCGTTCTTCTCCTCCCTCTACCCCGCTTACCCAACATCCTTCCCTCAATCACCTCTCTCAAAACAACATCACCCTTCATTACCTTATCCATTCACACCTTATAATTTCCTCAACCAAATTCACTTTCTCTCCAACCAAATCTAGTACTTCATAGTTCGTCCTCCTTTCGACCCACTTTACTTTCTCCATGCTTCATACCCACATTTTAACTTCCCTTAGATAACTAATTTAATTAGCAGCAAGCTGGACGTTTCTTAGAAATTCTTTTTCCTTCGGTTGTTCCGAAATGAGAGTACATGCGAGACAGAGATTCAGTCAACGCTGGACTAAAAGGGTGGAGAAACGACGCGAGACGAGTTTGAGAAACGGACGAGACCAAGACCAGAGTCCTCTGCATTGCACTCTCAACACTTCACACCCACTCTCACCTCATAGTTATTAATTGGCAATCCAGAGAACTCTGACCCCAAGACTGACCCCAAATATCCTCTCGCGGCACGATGATAACGACGCAAGCCAACCCGACGGACAGGGCGGATACACGACCTTAAACTTCTCGTCTACGGCTTTCCACTCTCCACTGGCTGCACTCGCAACAGCAAATCTCCAACGCAAGAAAGAATAAAGATGGTACTCACCAGTTAAACTCGGGATTGCGAAGGATACCACCCTCATATTTCAGTATCTGTGCACTTTTGAAGGGTAGTTCCCCAAACGTAAGGTGAGTTCTTGATCTCCTCTCTCCTCGGGACTGCGCTGTGGTCGTCTCGAGAGGGACCGTGCGTGTCGCTAAGAAGAGGACCCCCCGCGGACTTCCGACGCCGCCTCGACGCCTGAGGTCCCGCTGCTACGCCTTCCACTCATTTTCCTGCGAGAAAAAGGAGAGAAAAAGAGTACGTTAGCCACGTTTTGTTACGGGTGCTGCAAACAGCTAATGTTACATCGCACTTCAGAAATCACGAACTTGTCGCGAATACCTTTCCGGAGTCACCCACTACAATACACAATAGCAGAATGACTCGAACCCGGAACCTCCGATTTCCGGCCAGGTACTCTACCGATTGAGCTATCAAGACTTCCTTCCCCCCAGTAGATTCTAGAGACTTGCCCTTTAAGGCCTCTAGAAATCCACTGGGATGAAGGAAGCCTTAATAGATCAATTGGTGCCTAGCCAGAAATTAGGGGGGGATTTCGGTTTCAAGTC
This sequence comes from Platycnemis pennipes, assembly GCA_933228895.1. Lineage (NCBI taxonomy): Eukaryota > Metazoa > Arthropoda > Insecta > Odonata > Platycnemididae > Platycnemis > Platycnemis pennipes. Next base: position 62,467,333 of record OW121854.1, read on the forward strand.
CCGGTCAAGGTGGATTTTTTTCTGTGAAATTCTGTTACATCGCACTCTCTAAATTTAGCACCTAGACACACAGACACAACATACATGCTGGAGGTGGGATTCGAAATCACGACCTAAAGATTGCCAAGCCGGTGAGTAACCAACCTGGCTACCGCAGCCGGATACAGTACTCTCCGCCTCAAATCTTCTTCTCTTTATCAAAAAAACGTGCCCTTCACATTTGCATGACCAGCCCAATAGATAGCTTACATAGATCTAATGCGGTCCCACGCCTCCAAAACCCAAATCCTACGACGACACCTCACCCTCTGAAAAATCACAACCATTCCATAGTTCCTCCAAAACGCCGATATTATTTATGACTTAAAAATGTCCGCTAAAACGGAACGAAAGGTAGCCTTCGTTGAGCCATTTCCAGTTCCCGATCATGGCCAAAACCCTAGCGGAACGATCCAAATAAAATTTGGAAGATACGAAGTTAACCTTTCGCACAGTTTTACCATGGATATACCTACTCCAAAAAGTTTGCACCGAGTCGTAAAAATTTACCAAAAGTCCTCCCATCCCCGAAGTTCTCCAATCTCTAAGGGCTCGCTACTTTTCTCAGATAGCCCCGAACTAGCCAAACTTGAGAAACAGAAGTACCACATGGAACTTCCACACGCAATACCAACATTTACCCTCATGTAACCCCTGGACTCACATCGAACCACGACCACCCATCGCCAACAACACATCACGAGAGAACACCCGTAGATAGCCCTCGAGCGGCTGAGAACGGTAACCAACGGGGGGAAACAGCCGCTGTTAATAAAGTTCGGATTTCCTGTTCACGAAGGAGCGACTTCTCATGTCCATCGCCTGACGCCCACTAGAGACAGAGCCTGCGCGTTGGATTCCACACGGCTACCCGGCATTCCTCTATTCCTTCCTCTGCCGACGATGACCGGAGTAATTGCTTTTCTTCCACAGATATAGCTCACGACGGGGAGGCCTATTGCGGCCTGACTGGTGCTGGGCGAATTGCAAAAAAAAAGAAAGCCAAAAACATTTTTGCACGAAAATGATACAATAAAAGTGCTCCACATAACGATAAAATAAGAGGACACTTTTAAGAAAACATTCCTCGTAATCTAAATCATCTCCATCATGTCTAATGTTCCGTAGTTTCTCAATCTCCTCTATGCAGAGACAACTGCACAACTGTACACCAGCGGCAAATTAAACACAAATAAGAAGCGGCTGGAGCAGTTAAAATGCAGTAAAAGATGAAATTTTCGATCAAATTGATGGATGTGCAAGTTGGCAGATGAATAGGGCAGAGATTAATAAGCAGGATGACGCACATAGGGTGTATATTTATTGGCTACAACAATAGAGGAAAACCGACACGAATGAGCATTTACTTTTTGGAATTTATGAGTTCATGAACGCTGAGCATTTAAATGAAATAGCTAACGAATCTTAACACTTTAAAACGTAAAAACGTAATTAACACAGAGAGCAATTTTTGAGAAAATAAATCTAAGATGACGTTACATAAATGAGAAAAAAACTTGAGCCGTAAATGTCATTGTTCCGCCGGGAACATCCGCACTCAGCCAGTAGCGAGAGCAGTCGCTGATGTAACCCCCGGACTACTAGTAGGGACCGGTATACCTTCCCCTTGTCGATGGACTAGCGAAGGCAGCGAGGTACGAACCACTAGGCAAGAATGGAGAATACAATGGACCAGAGCCATGTCTACCACGGGTGCATTGCGCACGGGCTGCAGCTCCAGGGGGCAGCATATTCTGATGACTGTAAAATAGGTTTTCGGTTTCCCAATCGGTTCTCCGGGGAGAACAGGTGGCAGAGTACGAGGAAAGCAAAAGGGATTAATTATGAAAAGGACGGGACCATATTGACATCGGAGAATGATAAGGTGTAGTGACAATATCACTCGAGTCCTATCCCGATGACTCGATCTGGTATCCCGACAGGGGCAAAGATTTTTCTGCGGTACACCGGACCCTACTTCAGAGCGATGCGGAGAGCAATTCAGGTGAAGTACTCCGTCCGTCGGATGGGACGTTACACCAGGACCACCTCGGCTGCTTTCTTTAAGAGAAGGGGAATACCAACACCAGGCTTATCCAAACCTTCCTCTACTCCAGTGGTTCCCAACAGGTGTGTCGTGACACTTCAGGGTACCAGGAAAGCTGCTAGTGGTGCAGCGAGATTAGGGCGGGAAAACGAAAATCCTCGGTAATTGAGAGATAAGCCCTATTAGATCAATGAAAAAATCTAAGAAAGGTGACCCAAGATTATAACCTCAGTCAGCTGGGTACCACGAAACCTAAAAGGTTAGGAATCACTGCTCTCTTCCCTTATAACCTTAGCGACGCAAATGATAAAACACTGGGTTGTCCTAAGTTTTTAAGGCCGTGCGATTAGCTTCTTTTAAGTGGGGCATTTTTGTTGCAAAAGAATTGTCTGCACCGCATTTTTCAACAAATACATTTCACTTTTAGCATACTCACTATCATATAGGAATTTCAATATTAAATATATTGTCCTTAAAAAGAAAATGCCCGAAAACGGGAATATCAGAATTCATTTTAAAAATTCATCTTTTGACGTTAAAGGAAAATAACGTATTTGTGTTAATTTTTATTCCTGGTCCGTATACATCACAGTTATAGGCCGCATACAGCCCGCGGACTGGGTACAAAGGGGTTAGTTTGAACTAAAGGAGGCATTAACATGGTAGCCTATGGGTGACAGTGAAGCTAGAATGAGGGTGTATGGGAACGATTAGCTTCCACCTCCTCGGAACAAAACATTGCGTTTTATAAGCCCTATTACGGAGACTCCACGTGTGTTAAAGCATAAATAACAATGAAATAGTATCCAAGTTCCATCGCTGTGGCATCAATCATCTTCCTAAGGTCATTTAATGGAAGTATTAATGTATTTTATTTCCATGGGAGCTAATTTTTTCCTTAAATCTGGTTCGAATACAACCTTTTGAAACTAAATATTTGGCAATTTGTTAGCATGTTAGCGACTTTCCTCCGTTTATTTGACGAATTTCAAATACATATTCCATCCATCCCATTTTCACCTAACTACTCTACGTTTTACCGAGAGCAAAAACAACTCCATCCGTGTGTATCGCGAATAGCAAGCCCGTGTGTCCGTTCCAACAAATACGGCCGACCCGATTCCTCAAAGCAGTTGCAATGGCTCCTCCAGTACATTCTAACCTCCTTGGTTGGACCATCCCTATCCAACATATCTTACCTTAGCAACAACACAACAACATATGAGGGTATTACAATGAGATTTAAGGAACGCTAATAGTACAATACGCTCGACTGCATCCTCAATAGCGGGCACGTGTCGACGAATACGGATTTATAATTCGAAGTGCCATCTCGCGAGGAATCGCGGGTGACTACTACGCGCAATAGTGCGGATTCGACCTACGTTCTGTCAACATTATGGCCGTGAGAGAATTCAGCGACTTAGCGCATGGGCTCATAAAAGCAGAGCAAAACACTGGTACGCAAAGGTTGAAGCAATTTCGCCTCATCCATCGTCAATAACAAGTAACAACCGGCGATATAACGGCACAGGTGATACTCTTCAATAAATACTGCCACGTAAGGAGGCGAGTGCGCGGATAAATCCGATGGCTGATCGGGCGCATGGACAAATTCACTACCTCACGATGGCTACAAATTATGGTTGATAATTTCGGGAACCTAAAAACAGTACCTACGTTTCCCGACATAAAAAACAACTTTCGACGCAAATAAAGTATCAAACGTAGCCTAACCAGCAGAAGTACAATCATTAAGGTTGATACTTGTTCACAGACCCGAGAGTAAAATGAACTGATTTAGTGTCGAGGATTGTATTAAATATCTTGGCTAGTCTATACCCAGTTCTCCTACAGCCTACATCTACCTCTACGTAATACCTTGCGAGCCACCACGAGGGTGTGTGGCAGGGAGTGAAGATCGCCAAACATGCACTATTGACATGCAACTAAGATATTACTTAGATACTAAGATATGGAGACATAGAGCTAGATAATAGGGTCACATGCAGCTAGTTTGCATTTGTTTTCTTTAATTTTGCTCCAAGATGAAACCTTATTAACATGCTTTTTCCTAAACATGCTGCGATAAAAATGTCTTCACACTGGTCAATTCCTATTCCTCCTTTCAATAAATTAATAAGTAGCGTAAACATTTACTCACCCTTGCAAGATTTAACACGTTTTGTTCATTATTTTACGTTATGATCGACCGCTTTCACTTTAAAAGAACCTTGGAAAAAAACTGGCCTGGTAAACTGGAAAAGAAACTTGCCACGCAATTCGGTACTACTAATTAGGAGAAACGTTAAATTCGAATTAACAATATTTGGTAAAAGGAGGAATGGAACGGAGTAGCGCCCATTAACATAATACAGATGGAATTCCCGAAATAAGCCAGAAAAAAATTAGAATGATAAGATGGCGATTGAAACTGGAGAGGAAAGGTAGGATGAGCTAAATATAGGATTGAAGAAAGCGGCTGAAAATCAATAGGAACGGAAGATATGAGGTAAGGGAGTCAGTAGGTCACAGCAATGATCAGGAAGACAGTAGGGAGAATATATTGATTAATAATTCGTGAAAAAGAGTAGGTAGTTAGAAGACGACAAAAATATAGATATTTCAATAGGAAGGAACTAGAAACAAAATCTTGATACAGTATGGAGAAACATTAAAAATGCGCATTAACTCGCTATGGAAGAAGCAAGAATAGCACTTGGAACCAAAACAGATAATATTGTTCTTTTAATTAAGTCGTATCAACAATAACAAAGAGATAATACCGGGCATATATTGCAAGACACCTTTGTGTTCATGAAAAAGGAGAACTGTCATACGTATACTGGGACAATAAAGTTAATTCTCCACGGTAAAATGTTTATGAACGCGGAAGGCTAAACAGGACCGGTGAAAGTGTGCACGTAAATAAATTGTATTTACAAAGCGCCACAAACATATTCAAGCACAATCAAATAGTGTAAGCCTTGTGTGTCACTCGTCGCCAACGTCATTGAACTGGTTTGATGCAGCTCTCCGTTGGATTATCTTATCAGCTAGCTTCTTCATATTGGCATAATTCCTCTCTTTTAAAAATAATCAGAATAGTATATTTTGACAGTTTGGAAAACTTCCATCAATGCTGTTCCGTCAACATTGTATTAAAGGTTTTCCCGCATTATAACCGTTCGGGAAGCTATGTTAATACATACATATATATTAATGTTAAATCCGTTCTCAAGTAATGCGACTCCTCTCTTGTCCAACATTAACCATTTTCTTCTCCATTCATATACACACTGACATAAGTACCACCACCGTAAATTTTTGCTAATTTTCTTCACAATTCTCATCTTCGAATTAATGTCCGATGAGTAGTCCACCGTTCTTGTCCACAGTAGTATTAAACCATGAACGTTCCTGGAAGTGATTACTTTAACAACCCTATCCTACTCACTAATCTTCCCAAATGATTCTCAACATCTTCGCAAATATATTTTATTCTAATTCCAGGCTTTTCCGGATTTATGAATGATTTTACTCCACACTGTAAAATAATGACATCTCTCCCCTATCGTGTTTTCATTCCCAAACTCTTCCAAATCCTATTATAGTGTCCTTCGGAAGGTAGGCATAGCTCCGTCAAGTCTCCTTACAGTTTTATCCAAGGAACCTGGTATTTCCACAAGACCCCATTCGCACAAACTGTTTCACCGACCGATAAAAAACGTTCTGAACTCCGCTCGATTGCATCGACCTCATGACCACGGATTTGTATCAGTGCAGCGACGTGACTCACCGTTAAATCTAAACGTTTCTTAGCAGGGCTATCTATGGATCAAAACACACGGCTTTTCATGAATGATCACACCAAATTCTAACCTCTGTCACGCGGTACACAACTGTCCAATGGATTAACAACACCTTATTTACTCTGATTACGTATGGGGAGACCTCGCGTTTTCCACCCCGGTTTTGCAGAGGCTGACGCACATAAATAGCCCATATTATCGAATGCATACATTTTTAAATGTATTAGCAACAGAATACGCTACCAAAAATTCAGTGCCACGTAATTGAGACGAAAAAGTAAAAAAAAAAAAAAAAAAAAACTTTCATATGAAGGGGTAACTACAACCTGTAGAATACTCATTTTACGCCCCGTATTAGTCATAATGAGTCTGAGTACACTCTTTACATAACAAATGTATTAAGGGCATAAATAATAATGTTTGCAATTTACTTCCTTAGGCACCAAGGTGGACGAAGGCAGGGATAGTGTTTATCATTTTAGGAAGAGGGTAGTTTTGGTTACGCGGACGTTTACCGAGAGAAGAGAAATGCTGACGAGAATACGTAGGAGATTTTAGAAAAGTGGGTGTGGAGAATGGAAAAAATCAGTGGATAGAATAGGAGAAAATTAACTAAGTGCTGAGCATGGTAGGTGAGGAAAGGTTGTTCCCGGAATTAGGTAGCTAAAGAACAATAAGCTGGTAATTAGGTACAATGAGACACTGAAACCTGTAATCGGAAAATGCAGTAAGCGAGAAAAAGGACGGAAAAGGTACTACTTTTGTCCGGAGTAAGAAGACAGGTAGGTAACCTCAGGAGATATATATTAAATAGCTTAGGAACGGAGACGTTAGGTAAAAGCTATGCCATTACGAATAGGGATAACCTTAAGACCTACCCTGACCGCAATAAATAAACCATGCGAATTACGCCTAATTTCCAGCCAAGTTAGAGAGCACTTCCATGATGCTTACAATATGAAAACTACTTTTTAGTTTTGTAGCCCCGAGACTACATTATTTTCCACATTCTCCCATTCCGCACTTGAAGATGAGCTTGGAGACCTACTGGCGAGGAGATGGGGAAGGGGGAGTGAATCTGTACTCGATCGGATCCCCCCCTCCCCCGCCACATGCACCCCCGGCCGGTCGGGTGCAGAGTCGTCTACCACTGCCGACGCCCGGGGGAAAATCCCTCCCTGCCACCCCCGCGCGCACCAGCTGCTGACCTCGTGACCTTTACGGGGCAGCTACCGCCCGCTTCCCCTCACACACCTCTCCCTCCCTCCCCTCCTCATGTATGTATTGATTTTCTACTCCCTCCCGCCACGGCGGTGCCTCCGCCAGACCGCGGCTTTTGAAACCATCTTTTAAAGTGCAGGACCTCCCTGGACCCCCCCCTTCAACTGCCTCTCATCGGACCGCTGGAGGTTTTAAATCGTCGAAATTAAAGTCCCATGCATATCAGACTACACAAGTAAAACTAAAAAGTTTAACCTAAAGTCTATACCACAGTTTAAGACTCAAATGTCTTAATCTGTGCTCAACAAAAATGCGAATGAGAAATTGCAACTTGATGTGCCGTGGGCAGCGATTGGTTTTTGCGCATCATATCCCTGCCATTTCCACGTATCAGGAATTTCGAGAGAATCCAGACTTTCAACTCCAAAACGTGCACTAAACTTACTTTCCGCTATCACCCCTTGGGAAGTAAATGTTCCCAAAATATAGCTTCTCCGATGGGAATAGTAATTTTGTTTTAAATTCAAACAAATGCAAAACCGATAGATGAAAGTTATTATCTTTAGCAGCTACCGATTAATTAATTTCACGCCATAAAGCATACATAACGTACACGTTTTTCTTAATACTTAGTGATAAATCTATTATTGCATGTTTGATGATTTACTACCACTCTTGCCACACACCCTCGAGATCTAAGGCTACCCTTACTCAAACCTACCCTTAATGGCATAAAAAAACCCTTGTTCCCCTTCATCTATTCACCATAATTCCTCCATGACGGCCTTGAATAAACCACCGAGCTTCAATCCTTGGTCCATTACCTATTCCACCTGTCAAAGGCGTCTTGTCCTTTCTTCTCCACACCTGCATCCCAAACGCCCATCTTTTCTTGCTCACCCCCCACCCATGGTCTACGTTTGTCCACCATAAACATGATCAATTGAAAGCTACCAAGGTTAAAGCCACTATAGTGCAGAAGGTCCCCAATACGGGCACATATTTGGAGAATAAATGGTACAAAATCACTGAGTAAAATAGCAAGTAATAAATAGCCATTAATTCAATCCAAGGACTCATTCGTCACACGGTGAAAATAATTTATATTTGGCATAAAAAGTTTGTGCGGCCTATTTCCACAATTTAAACTGTCTAGTAGTTACAAGTTAAGCCTTAAATATTGAAATGGGCAGTGCGAGATTATTTTCACAAAATATAAATGATTACAAAACAACTTTCTCTAATGATACATCAAGATGTAGTACTACAGAGAGCTTCATCGCCGAAAAAAAACTAATTTAACTCCTGTCAAAGCAACCTCAGCCAGAATTAAGATAACGCTCTGCATTCTGCACTTGCACGTTCTTGAACTTTAAAGACTAATATAGATTGAAAAATTAAGAACTCGACCAAGGATTTATTTTTATCATGGATATCCTGCACTTCACTCGGAGCTTTTTGCACAATCACATTTAATATGCAAGCAAAGCATGGAATGAAATTTCCTCTGCTTCATATAAGTGTAATGCCGAGGGCATTATCAGTAAACATCTCTGCCATTTAACGATTTAAAACCAATTCTCCCACTGTCTTCAATTATTTCGTAAAGCAAGTTCTCTGCTTTTTCTCTAAAAGGTGGGACCCATCCAGGGAAAGCAAATTTCAAACTGTAGCGCTTTCTATGATGTGGGCACTCATTACCCAGTGTGATTCCTAAAAGAATGATGCCTGTCAGTGGTAACGGCTACACATTCAATGGTATTAAATATTTCTTCAATCACTTGCTGCCTTGACGATGACTGATGACTCATGAGTCTTCGACAATCTTGCGTGATGTGATTCAGTGTTTCTGATTCGACGCTTGGGCAAATTCTTCTAAAAAAATTGTTTTTCAATGAAAAATAAAAGTCATTTCCTTAAATCTCATTCAAATATTTTTCTTAGATAACTCTGGGAACACTGAAAGAATGACTGAACCATGTGACTGAGTGTTCCTCTTTTACTGCCCGGAGTACTGATATTCTGCGCTCAGTACACACTCATTTTTAAATCAGTCTCACTACCAGCGTATGACAAGCTGAAATATTTGAACGCATTTAATCGGCTTTATGGGAAAAAGAGGGGGAGGAGAAAAACGAAGGTTCAACTGCCACTGTCCAAGAAACACGTACTGTTTATTTAAGCCTGACGCCTTATCTTGCTGCATCTAGGAGCCAGGCTGTCTCTGGTGCACGATACCACTTCCGAGACGTCAGCCCTGCCTTACTTTCGTCAGGAGCACAGGGTATCCGCATAAGGATTGAAAGAGGTCTTTGGAATAAGAGACCCCGAAAGCATCCGTAATTTTGGGCACCGCAAGCAAAAACCGGCTTAACTGGAACTTGTGCCCTCTCCAATGATAGTTTTTTGTGAAATACGTCGTAGTATTAGTAATTATTCGGGTAAGGTGACCGAGAGCTTAGGTCACTTGCGCCATTAAGGATAGACAGATACAGGAAGAGTATGTAAGGGAACGTATGTAAGAGGAAGGTATTTAAGAGAACCGAGAAAGGGTGGAGTGAAACCCGGCTTCGGCATGAGCCTGATATTAACGAAAGGCGTTGAAAACAAAGACTCTGACAGTGCCGGGAATGGAACTCAGGTGCTCGACCTGGGAAGCCAATACTCCAGCCAGCACATCAACCCGATCTATGTGCGAAATACGGAACTAATAACATCTTTTCCCTTCCACATATATTTGTTTCACCACTAAACGACTATCGTTACCAGTCCAATTAAAACTCTGGGAACTTGTTACTATACGATTATTACGTTGTCATATTACCACAACATACCTCTGCCAGGGACGTCTTATGCTGGATTCACTCCCTTTCATAAAGGCATCGATAATCACCGCAGAAGAATGCTTCATATCCTGGGACTGCCCACGTACAGAAAATCCCACTATGTCCTTTATTATGAAGGGTCATTCCATGCCAATTCACCGAATACTTGTTGCAGCACCATTTCAGAAAAAATTCAAATTTATCACACTTACTACTACATGTCTGTAAGGCTCAAAACCAATTTTTGTTAATTTTTTGTTAATGACCTCAAGGACTTACAGGGCCGCGAAGGTCACAGTGCACAGTAAAAATGACACTTTCAGCGAGTATCGGTAATTAGAATTACTCGAAAACTACAGGTTATAGTAGAATGGTTCAAATACCATTTTCATGGTCATAAATTGAGCTTTCATCTGACATATTTTTAATAACCTTACTATGTAACATCTATGAGAATGATGAGTACAAAGTTTTGATACAAATTGCTGTTTTTTGCAACTTTTGCTATTTATTTTCTTATAGAAGGGTTGTGATCACAAGGTCTATATTTTTGTTATAGTATATTTGGATACCATAGTAAATGTGTGTAACAAAAAAGTTGTGTGTTTGTTAAGCCTTTAGCTGTTACAAGCTTCCGCAAATAGGAAAAATTGAAAATTTACCATTTTCGGGCCCCTGTATCTCTGGTGGGGGACTTAATAAAAATTTGAAATTTTCAGTACAATAAGCTATGATCCTATTAAGAATGACCTAAAAATTTGGAGTATGTGTTTTGGCTCGTTTGGAAATTACACCAAACTGAATTTTCAAAAAATTTTCTCTCGCTCACTTTGTAGAAGCAATGTATAGATTGTTGCATATAATTAAATGTTGCCAGAAATAAATCCAAATAATAGTTATAACAATACTATCAAACTAGTGCCTTGAATGTTGTATATTTCAGTTCCAATAAGAAGTAGGCACGTAGCCAGAAATTTGCTTGGGGGGGTAAGTCTAGTGTTGCATAACTTGAAACGAATCAACTTTGCCCGTTCGGTGCCGACATGTTAAAAATCTCTTCCCTCAATTTTCAGTGCTTTGTATTTCCTTTCACAGTGGCTATTCCTATCTTTTCTCACTGGTAAAATTCACTGTTTACCCTGTTATGAAGCATTAATTTGACCGGCCACAGAACATAGTTCAAACATATCAGATTGAAAAGAACAACTACAGTCAAGCCCACTTATATCAAACCTGTTCATAACGAAGTTCCAGTTATAACGAAGTGAAGGCTATTCCCCATCAAAGAGAAGCTCGGAAAAACTGATCCATTTATAACGAAGTTCAGTTATTACAAAGTAAATATTCGGACCCCTCAATTTCGTTATAAATGGCCTTTACTGTATTAACCACACACATGCATCAAACTAGTGATCACATTTCAAGACACTTAGCACTTGAATTATACGCAGTGTAATCCAGATTACCATGGCCACTTAAAATAAGAACAGCAAAATTATTGGGCAAAAATTTCGGGGGAGGGCTGAAGCCACTGACCCCCCTCACTCCCCAGAGCCTGGCTATGTGCCTGCTAAGAACAAAATATGTAGGTGGACATTGGAACGTAGGAAAACTATTTATTTTCAATTGTTTTTCCACTGGACTTGCTGTAGAATTGCTATCAGCATGCTACCATTATGACAATATCACTATTTAGGTTGTTCACATAATAAAGGCTAAATGAGTGCCTACTTCTTTGTCAACATATAAGAAAATTCTTGGGTCAGCTCTTCCGTAATATTATGCACTTGACCAGTTTGTGTTGATAATTTGAGCTGAAAAAGAACCCTTATTATATTTTCATTAAGTACCCACGCCTTGTATTTTTTTGATAATTTGAATGCTGTGTTAGGTCCTGAAGGATGGAAGAAATGAACAAAGTTCTCTCCTTCATTGATGTCTATGCTTTCAAAAACTCCAAGCTACCACTTTGAGTCATAAATAATGCCACATAATCATTTACCTTGATACTAAGTTGTCTGTTGGATTTGAGTATTGCTATACGGACTTCTTCACCGTTATTTGAATTAGATGTTACAAAGCATTTTATATTATTGCAAGCAATCAGAATAAAGCAGTTTTTTTCTCAAGTGTTAGGAACCCTTAAGGCATTATCAAACCAATCACTCAACCATGTTTCTACCCCTGTGATTTCATTGCTTCTTACTTACCTAAATGTTATGCCATGGATATTAGCATTGCTAAATTAAAAACATATCTTCTGGAGTCAAAATTTGACTGTCTTTTGTTCCCTGTAAACTGGCTTTAGACACTAAACATTTAACAGTTCCTCCTATACCATCACAAGGACCTTTTCCGTGTGTAGCTCTTTCCATGGAGAAGGTCACTTGTTACTTGAACCAATCAGAAGGCACTTTAAGGCAGAAGGTGCCACTTTAGGCAGAGAAATAGAGACATCAGACAATTCCCTGAAGCTACCTACATAAATCACTATCATAATTCTTCTGGGATATTGTTCAAAAAACAGTATGTGTAAACGACACTAATGTTTAAGATTGTTTTCCTATCAGCCTACTGGTAACAGAGCTATCATAGAGCAATTTCAGTGGAAACACCAATGGAGGCTTAATAGTTTGCCAAAATTCTGCTTAAGACATATTTATTCAAAGTGATACATGAAATCTACAACTACCAACATATTGAATAAGTAACTGTTTGTAAATTATCAATCAAAATTGGACTTATTTCTGGCAACATTTAATTATATGCAACAATCTATACATTGCTTCTACAAAGTGAGCGAGAGAAAATATTTTGAAAATTCAGTTTGGTGTAACTTCCAAACGAGCCAAAACACATACTCCAAATTTTTAGGTCATTCTTAATAGGATCATAGCTTATTGTACTGAAAATTTCAAATTTTTAATAAGTCCCCCACCAGAGATACAGGGGCCCGAAAATGGTAAATTTTCAATTTTTCCTATTTGCGGAAGCTTGTAACAGCTAAAGGCTTAACAAACACACAACTTTTTTGTTACACACATTTACTATGGTATCCAAATATACTATAACAAAAATATAGACCTTGTGATCACAACCCTTCTATAAGAAAATAAATAGCAAAAGTTGCAAAAAACAGCAATTTGTATCAAAACTTTGTACTCATCATTCTCATAGATGTTACATAGTAAGGTTATTAAAAATATGTCAGATGAAAGCTCAATTTATGACCATGAAAATGGTATTTGAACCATTCTACTACAACCTGTAGTTTTCGAGTAATTCTAATTACCGATACTCGCTGAAAGTGTCATTTTTAATGTGCACTGTGACCTTCGCGGCCCTGTAAGTCCTTGAGGTCATTAACAAAAAATTAACAAAAATTGGTTTTGAGCCTTACAGACATGTAGTAGTAAGTGTGATAAATTTGAATTTTTTCTGAAATGGTGCTGCAACAACTTTTTTAAAAATCTGGTGAAATGGTACGGAATGACCCTGAATGATTCACAGTAAAAATAAATTTGTGCCATTACAACCGACGACACTACAAGACAACTCCGGCATCGGGAGCTTACCCTTACACCAATCTGTATTAAATTCGAGCGTCCCCTCCTGACTGAATCTTCGATAACTCCTTCCCTCTCTTCCCTTCTACTAATCCCCTTCTTTCAACCCCCTCCCCTCCCCCCATTCCTTTCCCACCAATCCTTTTTCCCCAAAAACAGAAACCCAATCGAATCAACCCCGTTTACACAAGTGTCACGCTCCCCAAAAGTGGTCCTCTCTAGAGGGCGAAAGTTTCGCTACCCGAAAGATTTCCTGAGCAAATACGCAACGGATAGTCAATCTTCAGGAGTTACTACACTTCCGTGGGCAGACATGTAGCCAGGGGTGATTACTAGTTTGTACATGTGTGTAGTTGATAATTGTTCTTTTCAGTCTGATAAGTACGTATGCGTTGAACTTCTGTTCTGGGGCCGGTCAAATTAACTGCTTCATAACAAGGTAAGCAGTGAACTTTACTAGTGAGAAGAGATAGAAATGGGCACTGTGAAAGTAAATACCAAGCATTGAAAATTAAGGGAAGAGATTTGTAACATGTCGGAACTGAACAGGAAAGGCTGATTTGTTTCCAGTTACGCTGCACTAGACTTAGAAATGCAGGCAAGGAGAAGTATGGAGAAGGTAAGGTGGGTGGAATGGAAGAAAATCGAATAAGTTCTAGAGGTGGTAAGAGAGGAAAGGAAGTTGATGAAGGAGATTGAAGGCCGAGGTACAGGATAGAGCAGGTAATAAAGATTTAGCAAATTTCTGGCGGCGTACCTGGGTTGAACAAAGAAGGATATAGGGGATGCTAGTATGACTCGATCATAGCCGGATTGATAGAATGTTTGCGTGGTTGATGGTCCCAAATAGAAGCCAGCACAAATTCCAATATTGAAATGGGAGTCCTGGAGGGAAGAGAGGAATAAACAGCAGCATTGAGAAGGCATAAATAGCAGTTTTCTAGTACGAAAATAGGATGAGTTGTTAATTACTCCAATTTTACTACTAGCAGTTATCAAATTTAGAATCATAGAAATGAAACACATAAGGCGACGGGAAGAGCAATAGATTGTTGTATTAGTAGTCTTGGGTTTTAGGTGATCCAACGGCCGCGATAAAATCGCACCTTCTTACCCATCGCACCTCCTTATCCTAGGACAAACACAATATCCATGCCCTCGGCGGGATTCGAACTCGCGATCCTTGTGCTACCAAGGCAGTGCGTTACCAACCTATCTACCACGGCCAGCTAATAGATTTCGGGAACGGATTATTACAGGAAGTGCAGTAACCATACAGTCCTGTGGTAAGTGGAGAGGCCGTAAGAAAATGTAAGGAATGTTATTGGTAAAAACAGGAGCGAGAGGGTACGAAGGGGAAGAGAAAATTAAAAACAATCATTCAGTGATGAGGAGGAATAGGTTCTGTATCTCACACGTTTAAATTACGCGGGTGGCATGGGGTGTCAACTGTGACGGTTGTAAATTAGACAAGAGTTTGAATATTTTAAGAATACCGGGGATAGTCTGGAGGGGAGACGATGGGGAAGGAGCCTTAAGGAAAAACGTCAGCGGTAGCATGGTCTACTGAAGAGAGAGGATACATTCGAGGGCGTGCGTTTGTAAGACCTAAAGTCCGAGAAGAGGTGTGCAAAGGGAGAGACAGCACTGTTAAAAGCTATGGCTAGCTAAAAGTTAGTTAAAAGCTAAGCTACAATGTTTCAGACAGGACGGTTTTCACGGGGATCGGGTTGGTGTGGTGGCTAGAGTACTGGCCTCCCATCCCGAGGGCCCGGGTTCGATTCCCGGTAGTGGCGGATTTTTCAGTGGAAAACCGGTCCCCACTTGAGTGCCTAGTGGAGGGCATTTCAAGTACAGCACTTCGTCCGTCGGATGAGACGTTAAGCCGTGGTCCTCTTGGCGCCTTTCGTTAAGAGTAGGCTAATGCCGACGCCGGGTTTCTCTCCACCCATCCTCCGTTCCCTGAAAACTCTCACCATTACCCAATTATCCACCTATCCTATATGGCGCAAATGACCTCAGCTGTCGGTCGCCTCCCCTAAATAACCAACCAACAGTTTTCACGGATTATTTTTTACAAAATTGACCTCTGGACAACCTCTTCGGAACAGAGACTGGTGAAAGGTGAGAAATGAGTAAATATAGGGAAACTGGGCTATTGCAGACATGGCAGCGATGGCTAGTGAGAGTAGGGGAGAGAAGGTTAGATGTAATGGGGAGGGAAGGAAGAAGGGAAGTGAATGATAGCTATTGTCACGGAAGAACCATTGTTTGTTATAGGTTCCAAAATGAACAGAGATGAGACACTGACGCGTGAAAAGAGATGTTGACATCGAGGAAAGTTATCAGTGAAGAAGAGATATTAGAGGTGAAGGAAATAGAGGAGGTGGCGTTAAGGGAGGAGATAAAAAGAATTCAAGCCATCCATGCCAAGGGGCCAAAGAAGAAAATTATCCAAATGATAATGAAAACAACTTTTTTCCAATGATTCTTTTCTGGTACACCTTGTTTCGACAAGTAGGAGTAGTCTTACACATGGCTTCGATGTACGGTGGCATGATCGGGAGTCTATGCATAGGGGAATACTTATACGTTTGGTCAAAAAGGATGGGGTTTGACGTTGGGAGGGAGGTAGAGCAGGAGAAGAGTTAGGAGGTTGTGGGCAGAGGTGGGGGGACAGTAGGTGCGACAGTTATATGGGTGCGCTCACGGCTTCCCATATAACTGTCTAATGATGGTGAGTTATACGAGTCTATGGGAGAAGAAAGGGATGAGAATATGGGTAGGGAGTTAAGGTCTTTTCTCGTGAATGAGAGAGCGACTTTCAAGAGAGGGGAGGTGGCTGGAAAAAGAATATAGCTCCTCAGTAAAATATATCTCACTATCAATTGCCTTCATATCTCCAACCATCCGGCAGAGTTAGGTAAGTAGGTATCGCGTGGAAAGGTCGTGGGATAAAATTATACCTCGGGCATAGGGGTTGTGATTGTCTTACATTTAATGTTAGGTAAAACGGAGTGATACCCAAGTAGTTGGAACACCTATATGCTGAATCATATAACCACTTATTTCCAACTCACCCTGTTCCTCCATTTCAATCCCAATGTTCTCTCCTCCCTCGATATGTGGTGGCTGACTTGTATTACACCATGATACTGTTTTTCTGAGTTGATATTAAAAAAATCGACCCGTTTTTCCTGAATAAAATGCAGTGGATTCCTAGTAATTAACTAGGTGGCTCCATTAAATGACCGTTTATGGTGTCCTTCATCGCTAAGGAGATATAAATCAGCCCTTTAAAACCTGGATCACTCCTAAGTATAATGGTGCTTATAAGGATGACTATTTTTAGTGATCCACTAGTTACAGAAGGTCATTTTCATTCAGACCCACATGTTATTTTTCCATGGATCTGCCACAATTTCCTCCTCTCAATTTTCCGTTCAAAAAGACTGTACTTCATCTCCCTAACTTGGCTGGTGCCCCGCTTACCTGTCGTTGTCCCCTTCAGCAAGTCCTTCACAACGCCCTTGCCCCTAATTACCCAATCCATCCCTTAATGTTTCCTCAGAATTCCCTCCATCAGCTTCCTCTCCTTCACTAACATTTCCTACACTTCCTCTTTTGTCTTCTTTCCACTCACCTCTTCCCCCCCCCCTCATCCTTCCAACACCTTCACCATCCTTCTCCATACGCACACTTCAAACGCCACCAATCCACTTCCACCCTCTTTCTTTCGAGTCCACGTTTCCGCGCAATACAACGCCAAGCTCAATATTATTCTCTTCATCAGTCTTTTCTGGGCATTTCTCCTAAACACACTGGTCATCAATTCTCTCCAAGAGTAAACGCCTATTTATTAAAAGAGATTTTTCAACGAACATTGCAGTTATTGAACCCATTTTCCTAAGCCACACATCGTTCAATAGTAAACGTACTCCCTGTTCTACTCTATTCTCTAATTCTATAACTCTACTCAGTTCATACAACTCCAGGATCATTTAGTAACAGTAGACTTGTATTTTTGGAGCATAAAGGGTCACGGTATATATCGCACCGTCTAGTTAGCGTTACCGACCTGGACATCGCGGCCGGCTCCATTGTCCATTGACCCCAATATTTATTTTGACAGGACACACAAGATTTTTCGAAGTGGAAGAATGATGTATCAAAGCTGAGTTGCTGTTACATGCTCTTATATTGCGGGGAAGTTAAAAGTTAAAGAGTGGGAAAAATTATGATCTAGTGCGGCATGCGGGAATGTAGATTCGCAGTTATCGAGAAGCTGAACGCGCTGCTTTCGTAATATACGGGGGTGTTCTGAAGTAATGATGAGCCTACTGGTTGAACACCTGAGAAATGATCAGTTTGTTATGCACAAGTGAATTTGAATTAATCTCCTTGATATAAATCAATACATGTATTATTTCTGATATCAACATCTCTTTTTATAGGCTATTTCTCAAGACTAAACCTTTGAATAAGATATCAGTGAATAGGATTTTTATACATAGCATACTCAGTTGTCAAACAAAAGGTTTGCTTGTAATTTAGGTTAAATGAATAATCTTTTAGACAAAAGCGTAGAGAAATAAATGTGCCTATACGGAGATGTTGCAAATAAACAAAGAAGGAAAAAAGGCAGAAGAACTGTACGATGATTTTATTCGTTCAAATAAGAGGTGTCGCAAATTGTTAACACTTTCACATTAATGAACTGTCTACGCAATTTTGTACATACACTTCCCTTTCTAGTTCATTTCAACAGCCCAACAAAAGACTAAATAATTTTTTTGATCGGGGGAAGTTGAATGAGCGATAGTTTCGCATAGATTGATTGGTACATTGGTTGTTACATTGATTGGTTTGATTGATTGATTGGTTCTATACATATATTTCTAACAATTATTAGACGAAGACCTCAACTCAATTATTCTAATGGCGAACCTCTTCACCTTTACCTTATTCTTCTCTTTTAAGCTTCCGCCACTCATTCCATACGTCTCATACGACGCCTTCCTTTGCCATTCTTCCCATTCACTCTCTCCTATATAACGTCAACATCGGAAAATGTCTTTAGATGAGTGCGATTGTGGTGCTCCGTCTTTTTTTGTAGTTTCATTCATCTCAGACATCCTTTTCTCCCACTGTTAATCGGACAAGTTCCATATCTAAGTGTTGTGTGGCATTCAAGAGAAAGGATTATTTGTAACTGTCAAGTTCCAGTTTGTTATCAATCACATTCGTAGAAACTTTAACGGCGCCACAGCCTTCAACGGCAAGAGAAATTTAACCAACGCAGACTACATGGATAGTCACAATCGATTATGATTTCTTTCTATCGTCAGTTATCTCTATTAAGTCCTTTCATTTGTCCTCACTGTCGGTAAAACGCGAGAGAAAAAAACAAAAACGTAATATATAATATATGGGTTTTCCAGATAGCGAAAGAGGTCAGTTGTGTGACGGTCATGGTTACGTGTTGCCCAAAATAGGGGGATGGGGGATCCAGCGTTCATGGCGAAGACGAGCGACCCGTCCTGCGTCGCATACGGGAGACCGTTTCCCGTACTGTTGTTGATTTACGCCACTAGATGCCAGGACGAGGCAGGCGGGAGGCTGCAAGCTTGCTCATGAGATTTCCCGCGACACACTTGAACCAACTGTAGAACTAACTCTTCACCATCATCAGCGGACGATCGTGTTCACTCGCATATTCTATCCTCCTTACTACCGTCAGTAATAGTCAGTGTATCACCCGAGAGCTGCTTCAACATACGGAACTAAATATATCACGGACATACGGATTGGAAATGGGAGCACATAAAAGGGGTCCCACTTGAGTGTTTGTGGAGAGCAATTCAAGTGCAGCAATCGGTTTGTTGGATGGGACCCTAAGCCGTGGTCCCCTCTGCGCCTTTCGTTAACAAGGCTAATGCCCACGCCATGTTTCTCTCCGCCCTTCTTACTCTTCCATTCTCATCCTTATATCTTTCCTTCCGGTCTGAAGCACTTTTAAGTGCGGGACAAAAACTTGACTTGAAACAACAGATAAGATGCACAAAAGGACGGACACCAAGATGGTGATGAAGATAGACAAATTCTTTGATAGGAAGAAGTTTAACTGAGCAGGGAATCAAACCAAGGATCTCCCAGCTTCCTTTCGTGGTGAGCGGAAAGGCCCTCATGCCATATCATATTCGCCCACCTCAGCAAACGGGTAATATAATACCCCGCCGATTTCACAGTTGTTACGGCTCCGAAGTGTAACGGAACTCGGAAGCACGTCAACTCGGAAAGCTGGAGGCACGTGGTCCATTTCCGGCAGTAAGAAGTGAAAGAATTCACAAAAATACAGGCACAAAAATGTTTCAGTACTTCGGCACCGCCTTCCTCACGGTGAAGAAGGATAATAAGGGAGTTTTGAAGGAATGAGAGCTGTTTGAGGGAAGAAGGAAGTAGGGGAGTAGAGAGGCTTAGGAATAGGAAGGAGAAGAGATGAGGGTTATGCTAACGTGACTTTTTCTGACACAGTCAGATGATATTTCAGGTCCAAACAGACCTGAGCTTCCAACTACCTGTACCAAAATACCTGTACCTGTACCAAAATATGGAGGTAACGAGAAGAGGCTATAGATGGAAGGAAAGCAAACATACCAGCCTTGTAACAAACGTCAATTTGGACCAGTGGAAAGAAGCGTGTACTGAGAAACGTATGCGGTGAAAAAAATTCAACTTTCGCCAGACAAACGGCTGGGCTATTACAAACAAGTGGTTTAAACACGGTACACGTAGAAAATACCGAGAGACCCAGAGTAATACAATTACATTCATCATGGCTAGACATCCTTTTAGAAGCAACGCCAACGTATAGGGTGAAAAAACCGATAAACTTTTGCAATAAAAACGGCTCGGCTGTCACTAAAACGTGGTTTAACCACCACAAGAGAACATGGAAAATACCCGGAGACCCACAGAGATATAAATTGCGTTACATATGGTTAGGCATCCATTTAGAATCAACGTCATCGACTCAGGCCATTCACCAGGTTCTTAGACAGGCTCCTGCCAAACTTGTGATGAAGAGTTATGTCAGAATCAGTAGATAACGCGGGGGAAGACGCTTTGGAAATGGAATTTAGAAGCCTTAACTGGGGTTAATAAGAGGGAGTGCCAAGAGTTAGCTTACTGTCTTGTGAGAGAGTATAATGAAAAGCAGTGGTGTACTGGAAAATAGGGAAGATCTAAAGACAGGGGTAGCTAAAGCAATAGAAAACCTTGCGATCGAGAATTTAGTTAATATTTTCAAATCTTACTATCGACGGAAGACGAAAAGAAGAATTCCTCACAGGCGTGCGACATCCAAAGAAACTACAACGTAAAAACGACTAATGTGAAATGGTAAAACGCTTTCCTCAGTGAAATAACTTAGAATTAAAAACAAATATCCTATCCTGTGTCATTCTAGAAACATTTCATGCCTTAATAGTGATATTAGGTTCCTCAGAACTGCAATTTAACCATGAACACAAACCAAAATCCATAATTAAACGATTATATTTTAAATTAAACCCAAACATACTATATAATGAACTCCCGAGGGAAATGAAAAGCTGTAAATCGCCGACCATAATTTATAACGAGAAATCTAATCGTCACAATAACTACTAGTGTAAAATATGTTTAACTTATATTTCCCAAACAAAATGAGGAAAACACTTAAGGCATTCTGGAACCTAAATCTGACAAAAATTTACTCTCAGCAGTACACATCAGACACAACAGTCAATAAATAAAGACAATGCCTTGCGAACTCACTCTACCATTGTTTCTCGCGAATGAGAAATGTATAAACAGCCGTGAGGCCTATGGATAGTACTTCTTTCAGGGAATCCTTTCAAAGGGTTCACTACAGGAAGACGCACATGAAGGAGGAATAGCGCTGAAGACTGAAACCGACTTCCTCTCATTTCGTCTCAGTTTAATGAATCACCACTAGCAGCGTTGGGGTCGCCTTCGCGGCGAGCCACCGCTATTTTCTTTACGCCTAATCAGCGTGTTACACTCGTCCTTGACGAATCTTTCACCGATTTTGTGTCCTTTTGGAAATGGCAGCCGATAACACGAGGCACAACTAAACCCACGCTTGTTGACATCTTGAGCACATCAGTTGTCATTTTTTTTACTTCAACTGGAGCATAGCCTGTAGCATGTTGGTCGTGAATTAAGAGGATACTTCTTAAGACAAAGCTACATGTGTTCACCAAACATCACGCGATATCGCTGCAAGGATATGAAATATCCAAATGAAAATGTTCTTTAATACAAGAGACAATAAAACTGTTGAAAGAAGAATTTTATCGACGCATAAGTATGATATGGCAATATAAACTGGTATTTCCCCACTATCGATTCAATGACCGCGGATGACTGTGCTCTCATTCGATATGAACTCAAGTAAGTGCAATGGTTCAAGAAAAACGGTTACTGTGTCCCATATTCTGCCTTACTTTAACGGAATTCTCATCTATTCGGTCATCATCGTACCCGCAGAGGGCAAACGAAGGAGAGCGGAGTAATCATGGAACTTCGAGTGGGTTGTCTAATTTTTATGACAACCCAAAATCCACAAAAAGTTTTATTAACACAACGGTTGCAGTTTTTGAGACAACGGTCTCAATGTCGAAACACTTATCATTACAAAACAGCATTATTCACCATTCCTTAATAACTCGGCTCCTCTTTTTTTTAATGAAAACGCTTCAGGAATTTAGTCTCCCAAAACAATAATTAGAAATATGTTCGAGTATTGAGACTTCGAGTGAATTCTTTTCGGAATTTCCACGGGGTCAGTAGCTCAAGTGCTGACGTTTCGATGACTAACTCCGCCATCCCTCGGGTCCTGAAGACGACGGAGTTAGTCATCGAAACATCGGCATATGAGCAGCTGACCCCGTGGGAATCCCGAGAAGAATCGCCGGGAAATCATCAAATCCTTCACTCACACTTCAATGAGGAGTAATTTGTATTGTGTGTAAAAAACATAACCTCATCGTTACATCTTCCTTCAAAAGAATTTTCTCCTCTTACATTCAAAGGTCTCAATGAATAGATGCAATTAGATAACAGCCATATACCTCTGCAGCATCTAACCTTAGGGTTAGATGGCAGAAGGGACAGTTTTGTCTCAATCTCGCCCCAATAAAGACCTATTATTATCATTAACATGAGACACTTCGAAAATGGAAGAGTACACCTGATGATAACTTCACAGTCGAAAGTTCGGTAGTGGAGGATACATAAATTTGTGGAAAAATCAAGTTTATTCATTTATATTATAACCAGGATCAACTAAAACCCTATGCACGAATCAAAAATCCAGCGAAATCCACCTCCAAACATTGGTTTACAGCATTTTAGCTCACGGTATCGCAAGAAGGCCTGATCTGGAGTCTATTAGTTAAATATTCTAAATTAACAAAGGAATAGACGAGGCTGAAACCTATCGACTGGAAGGAGCTGCTCGAGTTCTTAAGCGGTCCTTTTGGATTTGGAGGTAATTGAACTTATGCACAAGTTAGGGCCAGGCTTATAAATCAAATCGGTCATTCCTTATAAAGAAGCGCGAAGGGGCCTAATTTTAATTCGTCTCGAGTCAACGGGATTAACACCACACCAAACATTAAGCTATCTCACACTCCGATGACACAGTCGTGCAATTAGAGATTCGGGGTTGCGGCGACAGCCCTCACTACCATTCACAATTGCAGCGACGATTGGAAATAATAT
The DNA here is from genome assembly GCA_933228895.1 of Platycnemis pennipes. Taxonomy (NCBI): domain Eukaryota; kingdom Metazoa; phylum Arthropoda; class Insecta; order Odonata; family Platycnemididae; genus Platycnemis; species Platycnemis pennipes. Next base: position 62,490,632 of record OW121854.1, read on the forward strand.
CAAAATTTTGCAAATTAAAAAAACAATAAATTTGAGAAAAAGATTGCCCTCCCCAAAACCACATAAATTAGTACCTGCAAGTTAAATTGATACTTTCAGACTCCGTGGAAGGGCATCATAACGGAAAAACAAAGATTAGACTTGGGCAACCAGTATCCCGAAACCATGCGAGGTAGGCGTGTACAACGAATTACAGAGCGAGCAACAAAGGTGATGACATTCTAGCTAGTATCACAAGCTTTACTCAAGTACTCGAACGAAAATCAATAGAGTCCATAGGTTGAAGGCTCGACCTTTTGACCTTTAAAGTAAATTCGTATTCCATCTGTTGCCCGAAGACGTCACAAACGTTATAAAAACCCAGTCCTCCTGCTCCATCGACTCATCACAGGGAAGCAAAGAAAAAAATTACCTACGGGAGGGATTTAAATACGCCCCTATAGGCTATCCGGATTGGTGTATTTTGAAGGTAAAATACGGTAGTGGCCAAAGAATCAGTGTAAAGGTGTTGACTTCAGTTAGCCATCATGAACCCTTTTACTGCGACCATATTAGATACCTACTCTGGTGAGTAGGTGTTTAGCAAATATATAATATATCAGGAAAAATGCTCTGAAAAATTTTAATATGAAGATAAAAATTGGAAATTTCTTGTATTTCACAGAAAAATAATTCATGATTGCAATTAAAATTGTTTTCATGACATTACACGAAAAAAATAATTTCTAAATAAATATTAACACTAATTGTTGGTACATATCCACAAGAGCCGATATATCGGCCCATTCTATTGAAGAAATTTCCTCGGGTTTCCAGCCGGGAGAGGGTGTTGATAGGCACCGACGATTCGCGACTAATTGCGACCATTCGAAGGCGTAGTCCTTCATCGCCTTCAGGGTGAGTCAATACCCTTACCCGGCTGGGAAACCGAGGAAATTTCATCCGCATTCGCCGGGAAAACCTGCGATCTTTCAAACAATTTCACTTCCTGAAAAATGGATGTAAATTAACCCATTGATCCACACTGGAATAATAATTGAGCAGGATCGCTTCCACCTTCCCTGGCCGAAGTTCTCAATGGATAAGGATTGCTCCGCTCATAGGCAACAGGTCCATAAAATACTACTTGTAAAATCAGGGAAACAAAACTGACAGCACCGTTCTCCAGTGCGTCCAAAGCATTCGAGATCATTTCCGTGACTTTTCCGGGATTTCCGTGTCAAAGTCCACTTTTTCAAATTGCTAAAGACAGACATCTGTATTGGGCAGTACAGTATACCGGGCTGTTCAAACAACATTTCTATCGCTTGAAAATAAGACGGAACCTTTACGAACCTACCACTCCTCATGCATAGTCCTCAACACGATTGATAACGCACTAACGGGCAAACAGTCGGGATGGATGACGGCTCCGTTTAGATGTGCAATGAACGAAGCATCTCATCATCACCATAAAGCCATTTTGAGTCAATATTCCTACGTAGATATTTGAGATATAACGTTAAAGAAGCTACACCATCTGATCATTACTCACCAATTCCACTGATGAAGCACAGAAGGGCAAATACCTAGGTCGGATGGCGGTTGTGTTTACATACGCAATAATCTACGCATATTATCTTCAAATATTTCCCTTAGTGTGTCTAATAAGCAATGATAATTCACCGCCAGTTAAATTCTAGAACAGAAGTACTGTTTCAAAATGTGAATTGGAGCGAGGAAAATTTCCCCAAGGATTGAGGTCTGTCTGAGGTCTCAGGTTCTAGAGGTTATTTTTTTTTCTTTTGTTGACAAATATCTACGCGTACATTTTTTCTCGCACTGAAATACCCTAACCCAATCCGCAGAGAAACCAGTTCTACACAAAAAAAGCTATAATGATTTCGCTGGCTCCGTTCCGTCCCAATTAAGCCTCTTAGTGATTCATTAATTGACGATTCACGCGTTTATTGCTAATCTAAGAACCACTGACTCGCGTCAACCTAATATTGGTCCACAATCGATCAGCAGATTCTATGAAACGTATTGTGATTGCTGACGGGAAGATAAAACAACTCACTGCACTCGGCCAGCATCCTTGACGGATGACCGACTGAAGTAACGCTGCCTTTCACGCGAAATTATTACCCCTGGAAATTTAACATGTCGTTAGAATGAAACGAAGATGCACTAGCAATTATAAAGCAAACATAAAATCGGCGAACTCAGACGATATGTGGGACATTGAACTCCCGATGGATAACCTGGATTAAATCTTAGCCGATTTATTCAGACGACATGTCACGAAATTGAGAACAAGATGACTGCTCGAATAATGAAACTCATCCACTGTCCAGAGCAATTGACTCGCGACCTAGATTTTAATTATCACAATCCCAGTTTACCTTCCCCAAATCATGAGTGTGTGCCTTCCTCGACCCTAATCCAATAAAACTCACTCCTCCATTTCTGAGGTTAAACACTACTCAAGAACAAGTTGGCACTCGTGACTCTATGCATCGTAATCTGAATATTCATTTAAACAATTTTAATTATAACTTTGTAACACCAAAACAAATATCAAAACTATCGCTTTAGTCTTTTCTTCGTCTAGCCATCTACAAGACAATAGAGTTACCTTCTAATAAGGGTACCTTCCAATATAAAAATAAAAAGTAATTTCACTAACAGAGTTAGCATTGGGACAATAATACAATCCGAAGGAGTGAGGTGGGTAGAAAGGTTAATGGGTACCCACCCTTGAGGATCCCGTTCAAATTCCGATATAATTTTCACCAGAATTCCTAAATGGATGCTGTGCGGACAGAATTCAAAGTTCAGTACTCTGTCCGTCGGATAGGACGTAAAGCCGTGGAGCCCACTTTACACTTATTCTAGGCTGATTTCAACGCATTTCACCCCACCCTTATTCGTTTGCCTCCCATTCCCATCCTTACTTCTTTCCTCCCGGTCCGAGGTAGTTTTGGTGCGGGACCGACTTGAAACCGCAGATGGTCAGAATTAAAATGAAGCAATGCATGCTGGGAGAAAAGGCTCATTGACTGATAGCTTTAGGCAGAGGGGGGTAGTAGTAACTCTCTGGGTAGAAGAGTCCAAAGACGTTAACGGGAGCGAAGCTCTCTTCCAGTATTTTTACCGAGTACTTTGGCCAACTAAGCACTTTCACCTACAAAATCACATCCTATTTATTTTCGAATACAGTGAGGTAACCTATGCCTCACTGTATCTGGCAACAAATAGAATGTATATTTCGTTTGACGCGAAGATGTCCATAAATCCTTATCTTAGGGGCCAGAGCAACACAAAAGAGCTATACAAAATCCATCGGGCTCTTCAAAAATGAAATAGATCCACAGATAAAGGATGGTCACAGGTTAAATTATGTATTCAAATGTAATGTGAATATTTTGATATTTCTCCAATGAACATTGTGAATAGAATAAAAATGATGGACGATAAACAGTTCTTTATCAACCAGAGGATAAAAGGTCATGCTCGATGCATGGTTGGAAGAGGCATCTTCATTCGAAGAAGTGCGATTTGTGGTTGGAAAGAACAAGAAGATGAGCGGATCCAGAAATAGTTTCAAAACCTTGTAGTTTAATTCCTTTTAAAATGATATGAAGTTTATAACCTGATAATACATATGCTTGTGCCATAACGACTGCTGAACAGGGAACAGTAAATTCGAAGAAAGAAAAATGCTTCTGATTATACAGACTAATCGTAAGATATACAGCAATAGTAAAGGACGTAAAAATATGAATTATGTAAATAAGAAGAGATTAGCCGATACAAGAATGAAGTGGAGGGCTTTGTAAATCCAATCCAAGGATGAAATACCGGTGGTGATGGTAACGATGATGATATGACATTACCTTACGCAGGGATAAAATGGTATTTTTACGATAATCAACTATCGCAATTCATCATAACTCAGAAATATTTTAAATCCAGATCAGGCGGCTTGAATAAAGACGTATTTCCGTTTTACGAAAATGAAGAAACTCGGAAATTGTGTGTTAACTGCTCCACTCCAAGATATAATGGCTCACCCGATAACGTAACGAAGGAAAGTGACCCATATGTTCACCGTCGCAAAATAAAGACTATCGACGTTTTCACGCCAAAGTCCGCGGCTGCATTCTTTTTATTCTTATATGCTTAAGTACTCGTTCCGTATTCTGCTTCAGGCACAGTTATATGAATTGCAATGCCAGCGCGAAAACATGTCGCGGAATAGATCTAATAGTCGCGGAACTGGCACGAGCTACAGTGAAAATTCTACACACTAATTTCCTCAAGGCCACGGAAAACTGAACCCTTCTCAGTCGTTCATTTTAATGGAAAAACATTTATAGGAAACGCTGCAACCGAATTTCAGAGGTAGAATCATGGATCCCCCTTCCACACTGTCGATATGGTAATCAAGAACGCAAAATACTTTAGAAGCGCGTAGATCATCGAAACCATCTTAACAAGCCGCCATACCAACCCTTACTAGTCATTTGAACCACGAGGCATACTTTTGTAGAATGGTGTTATCGTTTTTACACTTAAGCGATATTTAAAAAAAAAAAATAACGATAACGCGATAGGGCGCGTTGAAAAAATCCGTCATCGGGTTATAATTTAGACTATATTTTAAAAGTAATATTGACGCAAATCTACTTGCGGATTGCGTTATAAATTAAGAATTACAGCGTTCTAAGCTACAGTTGACCAAATTAACAAGATTTGATAGACAGATACCCGTAAAGATATATTTGAAAATTCTTTCTTCATGCGAACAATAATAGATCATAATAAATAAGATAGTCACCGGATAGGTTGGAGAAATAAAGGTGAAGGTAGGTATAAAGTATTATCTAGCGTATCTATAACATGTTCTTAAAACTCTATCCTATGTTAATTGCACCACTGAATACCTTCGGAAATGAAAATTAAAATACTTCTGGAAATGTTTTTACCGATTAATAATTATCATAATACTACAGATATACTAATAATTAAGCTGGACGTGCCTAGTGAATGAATATCTGACATTTTTCTATAAAATAGTAACATATCACCTTTTAGTTGCAAGCACGTAGAAACATATGGTGATCATTCACAACCTGCCACACACCCTAGAGGTAGCCTGCAAGGTAAATTAGTAAATATATAAGAAGTAGACTCAAATATTTGCCAGATTTTCGAGGTTCCCAAAGTAGAAACTTGAAGTCATTCATCGATGGCTTTAGCGGTATCAAGCCACAGAAAGACTAAAATTAACAAATCATATCCCGAAGGCGGTGTACACCACTACCACCAATTACAAAAAAAATCAAGTTATTTTCTACTGATTGAGCCACTATCGTTTTTTCTAGAACGCTTCATATTATAATACCTGCTTCAAGTAGTTTTCACACCGCCTACATCCTCTTACAGTCTGACTTCGGCATTGACCTTTCACATCTTTCCTGCCGCGTGAACTTCTACGAACTTGACCTTAACGCTAACACGCTCGTGATATTTTCCTCCTAGAACGCCCACGGCCTTACATTTGCGGTTGTTTACGCTTCCTTTATTAAATAATTAATTTATAAGCTGAGTATATACACAAAGACTACCTTCAAACCTTAATTAATAAAAGACGTGTTATAATAAAATGTTGCTAATGTTTTTTTCGTACTAATCTACATCAGCGGCAGAATGAGAACTATAAAAGAGTAGATCCTTCACTCATAAAAATACTAAATTTATCTTAACATTTTAAGTTATATGAATACCCCCATTGTATGATGAGCATGTACAACTAAACAACTAAAAGTTGTACATTCATATTTTATGCATGACATCAACATATAAACAAGATATTATTCAACAATCGGACAGATTCTAAATATTACGCACGAAACTTTCCCAAACACAAGTTTCAGTCAATGATTCCCAGATGGTGGATATTGTAATTCTTTTTAAACGAATTAATCTGATGCACCTCTCATTAAATCTAAGGATTTCATTAAGGGAACAGTGAGCATGTCGCCTGCTGGCAGAGAGAGATGGTGCTTGCAATGGGTCGCAGTGAATTCCTCATATTTATTTATCGCGCGTCGGAATTACAGTCCAACGACGATTAAACAGCCCTTGTTGTCCTCTGCTACAATTTACGACCGTTACCATCGTTTTTCTTGTTTGGCTTCCGACTTTTGCACGGGGTCCCAATTTCATAGCCTTAAAAGGATTCCAAGTATAGTTGCCTATTAAGAGTCTTGAAACATTCACAAATTTAGGTGGGACGTTCATCTGAATCTATTCAAACGGCAGGTGGTACCTGCCGATACATATTTCATTTAGCAAAGATTCACTTTGCGATGAAATGATTGGAGGAACGCCCTCAGACCTCAATTCATGTGTATAAATCAACTTTTGGGCCGACGAGAGTTTTTTTTTTAAGTTTATTGGCTTCAGTAAGATCGTCTCACTCAGAAGATAGTTACATTATAAGAAGTACATTAACACTAGAACAACCATGGCAGTCAGTTTAACGATTTTTTATTTTGGCCCAGCTGCATTTCCAGATTTTCCTTATTTTTAATGCTCTTATGGGTGGATTCTCATCAATTTGCAGAACTGAGTTATTCTTGAAAATTTTCGCCCACCATGTACTATATATTAACTCTTTTAAGAATATTTTTCCTTCAACATCCGCAACCTATCCTTGGGCGGAGTCACACCTAAAATAGTTGCAGTTTGACTAATACAAAACATGAGAGGTTGAAATGTATATTATGCCGCTTCTCGGCATCAATAAATATGTAGTTCTAAATTAATAATTCGCTTAATGTTTCTGGCCAAGTGGTGGACATAGATGAAAGAACTTAATGAATGGGGATATTGACCCATACGCTTTAGAATGGAGAAAAATATGTAGAATGCAGATACAAATGATATAGGCACAGGAGTAGTAGACTCCAAGATACGGAAAGCATTAATGGAAGTGTGAGCGGAGAAAGCAGCAGGAATAGATAATATACTATCATAACCACTTAAGAAACTTGGAGGAAAGGAGATTGGTTGTATGACCTATCTCGCAGGAACAAGTTCATAAATTAGAAAGAAGATTGGCCAGAGAATGACGCGAAACCATTTTTTAAAGGAATACAGAAATGAAGAATGCAATTGAATACTTATACCAGCTGTCAATATGCATTAACTTGGCCGCGGCAAAGGCAAAACGCAAAATCACTAAAAGGTGGATGGAGAAGGTGAACAACGTCTTAGGAAACGATCAGTTTCAGATTCCTACGAGGAGGGCAATTGAGATGCGATTGTGATAAGGAGAACACCGATAGAGAGTACCAACGATGAAATATTGTTTTTTACGAACGGGCTACGACTCTCCACTACAAGACTATGTTCTAGAGAGCAATGGATAAATCCGTCACTAAGCTTAGAAAGAGATGGGAGCGACTAGAGGCGGACACAAAACCTGCGCGTGGCTCAGATGCTGAAAAGAAAGATCGGCCGACGGAAAATGTGAGGAGGCAATATACGTAAGCATTGAAACAGGACTACTCACCACCACCGGCTGTATTCATTACTAATCCCAAAAAGTGTCGAGAAAAACGCGGGAGGCGCTTGGTGTGTCGGAATTTAGGGAGAAATAAGAGCTGTTTAAGTATAATAAGTAACTGACAATCAAGGGATAAATAGGCAGTCGAGGATGTGGATAGTACAGATTCGTCACAGAATCATCGTAAAAGATATGAAACTAATTTTAATTAAGAGAAAATAATATTTCCGAGCAATTCAGGTATTACAAAGAATAAAAAAGGGTCTAAGACAAGATATCCATAGAAGTAGGAGAGCACAAACTGGAAAAGGGACAATTTAAATCCTAGGGTGGCACCTAAGAGTAAAATGGGTACGATAGCTTGGACTTATGCTCCTAAGGGAATTACTTAGGCGAAAGAGACCTCCGCCCGCGGGATACAGGCTATGACAGGATTAGTGAAGCGCACGGTAGGGATCGTCGCATTCAATAGCACCGACATTAACGGTTACATTAAGAAGTATATGCCGATTAAATAGAAGTAGAAGCTTTCGATAACATGGAAAAAGATGTTGAAGATGACACAAGAACAAATAACAAGGAAGTGTTGCGCATGAGGATAGGAGACTGATAGAAGAAATTGGAAGGAGACAGACCAAGTAGTTGGAGCCGAACACAATTTGAAAGGGTGACAGTAAATCGAAGAAATTACGAGAAGGCAGAGGCATTGGAGGAGAAGATAATAAAGGAAGAGGTTGTTTTCGAAGACTGTGACAAGAGAGAAGAATATTAGGTAAGAGGGAATGAGAGGGATAGGACTGTTGTTTGGATTGGATGGAGAGGAATAATTAATATGCGGACCTAAAAAAGGACTTAATTAGTCAGATACGACCGAAGCGAAATATTAGGAATTGCTTAATGCTCATCAAATTTTACGTAAATCTAAATAACTCTAATTAAAATGACAATAATGCCTCACAACACAAATTTATATTACCTCATTCCTCTTTCCACGAAAATCCCATTAATCTAATCTTTTTTATTAAAAAAAAATTTCCTTCGTCCATTTCACGGCCCATGCCTGCGGACTCCTTGGGGAACCGCCCTGCTTTCCTTCCGTGGGTTTGAGATTGAACTCGCCGCACCGTCATATTTAAATCAGGAACAACGCCAGCCCTCTGCGAAACGACGCAATTGACGCATGGAATAAGAAGAAAATCTAAGAAGCCGCCCTTTTTCTTGGAATGTCCACAACTTGCGGAATTGGTCCAGGAACGCTGGTGGGATATCAGAGGGAGGGAGGTTTAGGGAGAGGGGTTTAGATGCAACCCCCCCCTCCCCCCCAAACCCCCGATCCAATTCCCCTCTCGCTTGGTGCGCCCGGAGCTGGGGGACTTCCTCTTGGCACCGCCTGTGATATCCGTCGTCCAGGAATATCTCTAGTTGGGGCGAACCTCTACTGGTGGAGACACTGGCGCTGGGCTCTCTGTTCGGTGCGGAGTCCCGAGGGGAGATGGAAGGAGTGTGTCGCACGTATTGGGACACTGCTGGAGGGGACATGAGGAAAACAGGGGATACGAGGCTTCATACGTCGACGTGGGCCGTCACTAGAGGAATGCCTTGGAGAAACAGCGATAATACACTCCTGCGATACGCGATATTTAATTTAAAATGCACTTATCGGAAAGTGGGGCGGGGTACAGAGCTGAGACTGAAGAGGGAGTCACCAATGCTTCCTGTCATTAGGAAGTGAAGCCAAGAACGTTTGTTTTCTAACTCGAGAGATCGTCTTACTAATATATTTTAATATCGCCCCGGAGAGCAATATCGTGATTTTTTCCTTCAAACTTTCTCTTATCCTTCGTTACACTAATCTCAAGTGTTATAGCGAGTCGTTAAAATTTTTTTTGCACGAAGTACACTACTAGAGAAGTTCGCGTTCTTTATAACGTTAGAGACAACACGTTAGTCTGATTTAACCACTTTTTGCTCAAATTCTGTTTTCCTGGAGTACCAACTTTTTTATTTTAGCAACGGTACACCAAAGAAAAAACAGAAATGCTAAAAATCGCGGTGGCTACATGTTTTCCTGGTGACTAGGCAGCCTAAGGGTTTGCGGGTTCGAATACCACTGCAGGCATTAATGTTGCGTTTGGCTTAGGATCTAGAGTAGAGGTTAAAATCTGCGATGTTACCTTTGCCGAGGGAGCACCTGAAAACCTAATCAGGAAATGAAGTGATACCTAGGCAGACTAGTGACCCGGAAAGTGAATTTTCATAACGAAGATTAGCGTTACCGAAGAGTGTTTTCGACGCGAGTGAATTCTTCTCGGGAGTTAGTACTTCAGGTGCCAACGTTCCGATAGCTGACCCCTCTATCGAACCGTCGGCACCGTAACTACCAACCCGGCGGGAATCCCGAAAAGATTACATGCGTAATGTTCGCCGGGAAAATATCAAATCATTCATTATTTCAGCTGTTTTTCGGCCACGGTTAATGAACATTTTAGAGTTGTAGGAGCTAACGTAAAGATTTAGCTTCTAATTTTTGAGAGAAGAGTTGTAAGAACTTCGGCTACATATTTCAGTTTAATAGCATGAAACGTACAATATATATTTAGTATTACAGCATGAAGGTCGTCAGTCATTCATCTCAGCCTCTGGTGAGTTACCGCCCGTGTTAGTGTGCTCTTTACTATTTAATAAAACTTATCTTTGAACGAGGAGTAACATCAAAAACAAAGAACAAATTCAATCATTTCTATGGAAAATCATGTTTAAGCTAACGAATTCGTGTCTAGAATGATATTAAATCAAACCACTCGCACTAAAGGAAGTCCCCGAGTTACGTATTACATGCGTTCCGACACACGCTGCTTAAGTCGAAATTTAAGTTAGTCGATAATTTCTCCAAAAATAAGTCCGTACTCGAGATATTTCGATCGATGTGGAGAAAAGCGTGGAAGATTTTCGGGCAAATTTCCTTCAGTTCACTACGAAATTCAAGAACTCTTATTTTTATCCTCTATTTATTTGCATTAATAAATGTTTATGTCCGTAGATGAATGATTAAATTGGACCAATTTCTTTTGCGTACCACTTTAAAACCTCGATAATCATTGTATATTTTCTCAGCCAGCAAGTTTTAAAATGAGCATTTTAATTTTTCGTGCTCGCGTTCCTAAATCAATGGCATCTCTTTAGATAAATTTGCCACTTACGTAAGTACGGATTTACGTACGTCAAGACCGACGTAACTCGGGGACTGCCTGTATTCAATTTCATGGGAGAAAATTTCGAACAGTTTTTGACTTAGGACCGTACTACTCTCAATCTCAACTACAGCCACGCTTCTTCTGCTTACGTCATCAAATTCTACCACGAGTTCGAAATCCTATACTGATTCTCACTGCAGTGGTCGTGTTACTTCCCAATGTCGCGCTTAGAAGTATTTGTATACAGTTTCGAACCGTAACAAGGAGAATCTGTACATTGAACTCTTAGATTTTATAATGTGTACCTTACATCACATCAAGGCTGAATCTCTTCAGCGTATTTCTGAACGGACTGTCTTCCTTAGCCGAGGAATAACTGGACTAATACATACAATTTATGTGAAAGAATCACTCTGGGAAATCGAGCACCTGGACAACCCAAAACGTCGATATGCGCAAGCTTAGTGGGGTCACCACAGGACGCATACAGTAGATCTAGGGACGGGAGGGAAGTCTAGTCACCCTCCCCTAGGAGGCATAATGTCGTCGGGTCGCACGCTCGGACGCCGGCTTGGCGCCATTGTGGATGCCAGAAGTCGGTGAATGGCCCCACAACCCCCGACGAGAGAGAGGAAAGCGTTGTGGCCGCATTTACATCTTCATTCCCCCGAAGAGTTTCTTCGGCGAGCCGTGAAGTGCAGAACGACTCATAGAATCGACTGCAGCGGGTCTCCCCAATGCTTCCAAATGGTGAAACGTGAAGCCAAGAGTACTTTGAATGTTCCGACTGTTAGGTCCAACAACATGTTGGAATGCCAAAGTAAACCTTCCACTTTATATTATTCCATTCCTTCTACCATTTACTCGATTATTTTTGGAAATATTTTTAATAATAATTGAATTGAAATAAGGGCAAAATAAATCTTGAAAAAAAAACTCTGGAGAGGGTTTAAATCCCAATCTATCATGAGGGAGGATTAAAAAAAATCATCAGCATCAAAACAGCTAGGTCGAAAAACAAATTTTCCATTGGAATTCCACTAAATTTAGGCTTGCTCGAGGTTTATGGTGATGGATGCAACGTTGCCTCAACGTAAAAGTATCCGGCATCCATATTGTACTAGCATTCGCATGAAAATATTTCATGAGGAAACTAAGCGAAAAATGAGTTCCTTGAAGAGAGTTTATTGCAATTACTTAATTACTTAAGTTATTTGTCCACCATTATTAGAAACGGTGTACGTTTGTCAGGAATAAAAAAATTCAAAAAGAAAACAATAAGGATTCGACCAGGGACTCCATATTTGCATTTGGTTAAGTATCCAACTTAAATACGATCAGCAACACCAAATCATTCCACTATCATCACGTTGATATAAGAATGAAAGAATGATTACTTATAAAACATGCATTAACGCGTTGGTAATCATTTACGTCAAGGAAAATACTACTGTATGAAATATTCATACTCCGCTATGGAGAAAAACAAGGATTTTGAAGAATATAGACATATATAATGATACGCAAAGTTACTGTCACGATCTTAAGGCCGCTTTACACGATACGATTTTTTGTACAATTTCTTGTACAAACGCTTGTATAAACTGAACGAAATAGTATGTTTGTATGAATGGAATTAGAACAAGTTTAATTTACCGTTCAGTCATTCAGACAATCGCACAAGCGTTCGTACAATTTGCCGCTTTACACGGAACAATTTCCTCATACAAGAGTTTGTACAAGAAATTGTACAAAAAATTTTATCGTGTAAAGCGGCCTTTAGAGTTACTGTATAACGCTCACAATGACTATTCAATAAAAAGACACTCGTACTTTTCCATAGTTTTCAATGTAGAACGCGTTTCAGCTTCAGGTACAAATTTTTACGATTTGATTGAATATGTTTTCCTTTCACTACATCAATTCTGAAACCGTACAGTATAATCATGAATTGTAATCACCTATTTATTCATCACTTGTAAGAAGACAATCCAAAGAACTGGGATAGCCAATATTCAAAACTCAAAATCTCACTGGCTTCACTTTGTTGCGCATACGCCCTATTCAGTCAACTCCATGGAACGAATGTAGGTGTCACTCAATTTCCCCTCCCGAACCCCTTAGTGCGTGACCGAAAACTACCAAAATATACTCATCCCCTGCACCCCTCACCCCCGCTCTCCCTAGGGACTCCTCAATCTCAGCCTCCGCAGGATCCTTTCATCCTCTTCCAAAGCCATAATCCGTCCCTTCCGCACATTCAGTTGCAAAACCTCGGGCGAAGCATCAATTCCGTCATCGTCTCCGTTTTTAACGCCATGGCATGAAATCAGCGTTGGTGTAGTGGCTGGAGCACTGGCCTCCTACCCCTAAGGCCCGGGTTTGAATCCAGGCAGAGGCCAAGATAATTGGTTAACCGGCACCCACTTGAGTATTCTGTGGAGAGCATCCAAGCACAACACTCCGTCCGTCGGATGGAACATTAAGCTGTGATCCCTTCGATAGGAGTAGACATATACCGACGCCGGGTTTCTCTCTACCCCCTTCCTCCTACTTACCCTTCCATTCCTATCCTTGCACCATCACTCCCTGTCTGAACCGCCATTAAGTATGGGCTAGACTTGGAACCACAGAAGAGATGAGTGTAATAAGAGAGACCACTTATCTAATGAATATTATTACTTCGCTTCAGTGGCATTCAAAAATTCATTTTCTCCCATCGCAACCAGGGACAGTGATAGATAAGAACTAAGCTCCCAGAGGGAAAATATGATAGATTATGTATTTTTTTACCTGCTTTTGCATTCCTACATGAGACAAAATGTAAACAATTCTTTTTTTCCAGCTTACTTAGTAACTTCAAAGATGTTTACGAGTGTCCGTCCAACAGGGTGATGGCAAATCATTAGTACGGCTTTTGCATGTAAAGATACTTATAGCGTGAATGTGAAATACAAAAGAATTTCAGATTAACAAAAGAACCCAAATTGAAGGACGGCGAACTATCCACGAGAACCGTAACGGCGTTACACGCTAAAACTGCACAACCGTAGAAGATCCACAGAGAAATCAGGGGATCCGGGTTCGAGTCCCGGTCAAGACGAATGATTTTTTTCTCCGTGGAAGTTCTGCTTAAAGAACCCAAACGTGGTTACTGACAAAATATTTAATTCCTTGGTAGTTACTGACAAAAATATTATTCATTGGCATTAATGAATGCCTAGTGTTGGTACAACACCTGCCACACACCCTAGCGATGGCTTGCACGGTATTATATACAGTGTTTGATAGTGATAGGGAAGAACTTCCCAGGTCCCGCCACGTTCGTCCCACAGCTAATCGGAAGCATGAGAGGATAAAGTTACAAGGAGAATACCAACGGCAAGTGGATAAGGCTTCCACGGGACGCATAGGACGGGAACACAACGCAAATCGCTGAGCCACAAACGCCATCGATTTCCCTTGCGATCAGCGATATCTTGAGCCTCGGACTCAGCCCTAGAACTCGTCGCACCAGCAGTTCTTTCCCCTCACAGAGCCTATCAAGCCAAAGCCCTACACGTTTCAGCGTTTGATAAACATTGAGATTGGGACCTTTAGGTTATCGTTAGCACGGGATTCAAACCGACCGCTCGACCTAGGAAGAGGCGACCGTAGCGACACCTGGCCATCGACCTTCGAACCGCTACAAAACTCATCACTCTTTACGCATTAATATGGGAAAAGTCCTCTGCATTTACATCTCTACTCTACATTTACCTACGTTAACCCCTCCACCACCACCTCCGGCATCGAATTTAAATTAAAATTTTGCCTAAATTGCAATATTCATTTTGACCGTGATCTCCGTCAAGAGGTTCTTCCATAATGTACACAATAACCAAAAACACTCCAAAAATTTAGGCGATGAGGCAAGAGTAAGAAATAGCATCTGTCCCAAACTTTATCCTCACATTTACCAAGAAACCTATTTACGAATACAAAACGACGCGTTATTTCACGTAATACACGACATTTAATTAATTCCATGCTCAATATTTTACTTTGAAAGTAAGCATTTTGAGAGAACTAATCTTCTTCCATAATTTCATTCATGTACATTTATTACAGGCTATTATCAGGAATCAATCAACAACTTATGGATTTTTTCGAGGCTATTTTATTAACCTCCGTTTATCATCGTCGTCACTAATTTTTATATACGACTGCGAAAACCCCTAGCCACCTCTAACACGGCAAATAGATCATTAACATGGACAAGTGGCATATAACGGATTTAAGGATCCTATAATGCTAATTTCAGGAACAATTGTTGCAACTAGAACTTCACCGGACTATATCCGAAACGAACCTTGGTACGCATTTTCTGTACATTTAATACAGCTTATTTTATTCATTTATAGGCTAACGAGGAGGGAAACCTACAAAGAGGCACCACGTTTAATGACGATTTGAAATCGAGAAATATTGAGTCCACCTATTATCTTCACTCGAACAAAAATTATTATTTTTAGTTTTGTACCGGTGAAGGTAAATCTAGATGGACGTTCGATCCTTCCCACAACGCCTACATGGCGTCCCTCTTCAGACGATCACCATCAGATCGTAGGTTAGAATACCGATTAAATCTCATGCATAAATTTACAAAGGATAGGTTCACTGAAGATGTTCGATATATATTAAATACCACTGCGTATTATGCTAGATTTGAGCAGATAAATAAGATTATAGAAATAGATTGACGTGCCGATAAATTTAAAACGTCATTTTCACCGCGTACCATAAGAGAACATGATAGGCAGAATAGTAAAGGGATAGGTAGGTGAATTATTGTTAGAGTACACTGCAGTGGGGGCTCTTAGTTGCATGGTTGCCATACGTTGCAAGCTTAGTTGCATGGTTGCATGGCAGTTGCAACAAGTAGGTATGTTGAATTTAAATGCTGCATGCTCGGTTTCACCCCTTGCCACACACCCTCGCGGAGTCTAGCAGGGTATTACGTAGATGTAGATGTCATACTTCCATTCTTCTATCCAAACTATCCGTTACATAACGATTTGAAAAATTGATTTTACTACTCAGCCAAAAAATCAGCACTGAAGACAGACGAATTTCCAAGTCGTAGTGCAAGAGTCTGGCCAAGAAGGAGGGGAAGATGCGCGCAATTCCCTCCCCGCGCTGCGCGCGCCTCGACCAAGGAAAAGAAGAGGGGTCACGCTGAAAGACTCTCCTCACATCCTCCGCCCCCGTGACGTCAGCACAGCTGAGGGGAGGCGACCACGTGGCCACCACGTGGACGCCCCTCCTCCGCTACGTCACTGGAGCAACCCCCAGAGACAAACACACGCACACACAAGGAGGGTAGGGGCGAATCGATTGTCTTCCCCCACCCCCCTCCGACTCAAGCACGAGCGGGAAGCCTCTCGAGGAGATGAGAGGGGCGGTCAAGAGGAAGAGCCAGCATCCCGGGAGCCAAAGAAAAGAAAGCCACCGAGTCACTCCGCGAGCCGATGCGATCCCAGCCTCCCTTCCTCCCTCAATCTTCAACAGTGCCTCAGTGGAAGCGACTCCCAGGAAGGGAAGGGGTTGATCACGCCAAATGCGGACAAACTACCACAACACTTCACGATCTGTGACCGCTGATTACAGCCGCGGATTATCAGCTAATTACCCCAACAAAATATCCTGTACAGGCTTAAGTCGCGAGAAATCCAAAAGAATTCTACGTTGCCTACGCCGCCTTCTGATGGTAAAGTTCGTCAGATAACGTGTATTTACACACAAGAAAAAGTCTAGTTTACAATTGAACGCGACGGAAAATTGTTCGTGGTCAAGCCCGGGATTTAGTAGACTGCTAAGGATGATTGAGTAACTGTGGGTAAAAATCCCTTTTTTCTTAAAAGGGCAAATTCAAAAAAATTGAATTACTAAACGAAACGTTTAATAAAAATATCAAGATACAAATTAAAATATATGTAATATTGCACAACGTGAACTTGTAAAGTGAACCATATCCATGATTAGAGAAATGTCGAGCAGAGCTAATGGTAATAATAATTTCTTTATTGCTTACAGGTTCCCCCAATTACAAGCAATTTAATATATGGACGTAACACATTTAAAAACACCCATGCCCTGGAGAGGTATTTTTACCCAGACGGGACTCGAACCCGCGACCGGTTTGCAATACTCAATCAGATATTCCTTGCATCGGTTTGGCAGGCGAGGACTTTACCTCACCGCCACCGAGGCCGGCTGATAAATAAATGTGTGACTGCATAAGAAGATACATCAAAGTAATACATTTATGTTCGTAACAAAGGTAATGCTTAAGTTTCATCGTAGTTAGATATAGCAAAAGTTGGCGCGGAACAAAATCGCTCCGAACTTCTAATTTTCTCTTCGAAAATACATGCCGAAAATCCCTCTTACGTAACAGTTATTTCTAGATTTTATGCCAAACTTTACGATACTTATAAAAGGAATGCCTTTAATGGCAGCTTAACACAGGAATGTACGCTTTCTTGAACGAAATGCAAGGAATATCTAATTGAGTATTGCGATAGTTTTGAATGAACAACAACAGTGATAACAAGATGTTTATAGAAAAAGTCTCTTCCTAATATGATTCCTAATATACTAGCTAAAATTCCAAAGCACATTCGTTATATAGGTACATATAAAACGAAGTTATCTTTATGTAAAATATGGGGTGATATACCTTAAGCGCAAAATAAGGTGAATTACCCAGAAAATTGCATTTTGAATTCTCCTCTTAATGCAGTACCCACCCCCGACTTTCCCTTTTCATTCCCGAAAGTAACATACTCGTTCTTCAACATAAGCGTTTTTCATAGATATAGAAAAACTGCGCACTTCACATAAATAATATCGATTTTGTTATACATTATTTTCTATGGGATACTTCCTTACTTCCACAAGTTCGCATTTCCAACGCGTGATTGTAGAAAATAAGCCGATAGGCATATGGGATAAGCCATCGTTGAAGATAAACAAAACAATTTGGATCCAGGTGAATCGATTTTACGGAAAAAAGGGGTTGCCACTCACGTTACAGGTATAAAAAAGAAGATATGAAAAAGGCAGAGGTTTTACTATGGAAAAATTATGTTTTTGGGTGGTGCTAATGTGATTCGCTGATATCACGTGAATAAAATATGTTTAAAAATAATTTTGTTCGTTATGTTAAGCTATTTTTTACACACCAGCTACTGATTGCTTAAGTTAACCACGCTTTTATTTGATAAGACTCGGATTAATATTCTCAGTACTCACCGAACAATATTTTTACTTTAACGAGATAGAAATTATCAAGGGAGGATTTTCGGTCTCATCGTAGGCGCTTACGCAATCATTCCCCACTGTATACTTTTAAGTATGGTAAATCCGATCTCATTCCGTACTTCGACACCCTAATCATTACAACACGAAACTGAAATTAAATGCCCAACACAGTATCCCACACACTGATAAAATTCCCCATAACATGCCTTAATGTACCCCTCAAGAAATCATATGGTTTTCACGCTACGGAAAGATGAGGCGATTTGGAAACAAGACGATCCGAACTGAACCATCTACCGTAAATTATATCGTACCCGCCTCGAAAGATGAGGTCTGTTCAAGAGATACTGCATTGTTATTGTAAATATTAGGTAGATTTTGATGGACAGATAATTCTTCCCACGACTTATATCTATCAAATGACGTCCTTGCATTTTCCAACCTGCCATTTTTATACCCAAACTACCCGTTCTCCTCCCACATTCAGCCTTCCTTTAACCAGTGTATTTGAACAAGTCGCTAGAGATTTTAGTGATATCATTCCCATAGCTAATTTGTTGCAGTTCCATCAATACCGTCGAGTAGATCGTCAATAATCAATACCGTCGTCAACTACCCTTAAATTCCATTTCTTTGTGGCAATAAGACCATACGAGGAACTTAAATTTCTGCATGTGTCTCGATCGTTGAAAATCTTGTCTTCCCCAGGTTCGTTGCATCCAAAATACTTAAAAACCTAAAGTATTGCACAAAACATCAGAAGCAGTTCAAATGGAGGAGAAAAATAATGATTAGTGACTTTAAAAAACCCAGACTTAATCGACACTGAAATAAATTGATTCTAGTCTCGTTAAATTAGGTCTACTAGTCATTGAGAAGTATTTCTTTCTGTGTCAAACGTGTCCTCTTTAAATTAATTCTTCTCATATTTGATACGAGCTTTCTAACATTAAGGATAGGCCTCCATTGAACACCCGAACTCTCCTTTGCACTGTAATCTCCAAACGGCTCCTTTCGTAATATACTTCTCTCTTCAGATCAGCACATATCCTTCTTCTCTTCTTACTATACATTCGAAATTATTGTTCTTTTCCTCCATTTTCCTACCCAGCATTCTACTTTCGATAAAGGCTTTCAGCATCATAATGTCCCTTAATTACTTTTTCCGTCCACCAGTCTACCCCCTTACTTCCGTCAACAACTTTCATCCCACCCAGCCACGCTCAAAACATCATTTCTCCTCCTTCCCAACCATCGAACTTTTTCCATTATCCTCCACACACAGCTCTCTATGAGAACTGCAATATATTCTCGTCATATCTCTTTAGAGCCCAAGTCTTGGACCCAAACAATGCCACGTTCCATATAAAACTCTTCCCTTCGTGCATTCAAGTGCTATTATCATTTTCATTTTCTGCGACGCTTTTTCAATTTCGCTATCTAACACCCCTGGCTACGTTATCTTTGCTTACATTGGCCTTGTTTTCCACACCCCACTGTCCAGGACTATTATCTTTACCAAAGTTCCTCCACACATTCATTCCACCAAGTCCGAATCTCTTTTTGGGCCAATAAATAACTTCCCCTCCCTAGAAATGTTTTCCTTCCCTCACACCCCGATAAGATTTTAACAGCCGCGCCTATTACTCCCATCTCTCGAATTACTCCAATTCCTTGCATTTAAATTTTTAACTTACCCTATTTTTCTCTCGTCAAAATTTACAACTCTTATCTCTGCTCTTTGTACCCTGCCTAACGCAATATATACGGTCTTCCATTTCTACTCTCCTATAATTTCCAAATAATTTCTTCAGTCAACCACGGCTTCTTAGTGTTTATCTCATTAGCTGTTACCGTTGCTTTGTTTTTTATTCTTCCCGTATTTTCTCTACTCCGTCCCTTTCATTGTCCTCGCTTAAAAGCGCTATCAACTAAATTAAACACAGCTCATTTATTCCATTACTTTAACCTCCTTCCCCATTTAAAATTTTCAATTAAACTCCGAACTTCATCGCCATCAAACGGAGGTTAAATTCAGCATCGGTACCTAGGAAATTTTGAGAACTCATGGCATTCCAATTCCATACCTATACATGATGTAGTTTAATGGTTGACCCACTGCCATCCGATATTTTCCATACGTACCTACCTTGTTAGAGGTAATTAACACGGTTTTTTTTAGCGATTACCATTTAACGCCATGTTTTGGTTCAAGATTGGTCAAATTGCCGAAATATTGGCTTTGGACAAAATGATTTCACACATAAATATGGGAAACCATTCGCCTCATTTAAATGCCCGTAACTGAATATTTGGCAATAAAGACTTTTTGTCATTCTGGCTTACATAACGATTAGTTTACGTTTTCTAATTGGTTAATAACTAATTTGCTCTAGAGTGACGATTCCTTTGACTATCACATTTTTTAAAATCCGGATGACTTCCTTCAACGCAAAACAGAATATATTATTTCCCATGATGAAATCACCACAATCACAAGTCCAGATTTTCTGCAAGGTAACCAGATGCTCCCCAATTCGCCTAATAAACCTCCATGTTCTCCTTATTAAGCGTTCACTGTCGAGATTCCCCTGCCTTACTATCGGTTGATATTGATGTTGGGGTAAATCATCTGATGTCAATTGAAATCGAGTTTTTTTTACAACTTTTGTACTTAGTAGAATTTTTATTTTTTAGCTATTTTCACCAGCAGTTTATTGAAGGGAGGGATTTCTGGCAAACGGGGGAAATTAGTTTCCTTCATAAATAAAAAGTAAACGTAAACATTAACAAGTTTCCCTTTCCCACTTCGCATCCTCTGTTACGTAATGAAAGGTGCTCATGTGGTTGATTTGAAGTTCTCGGCATTCCTTCCTCTCACACCTTCAAATAGAACTTTCAGCAGTGTGAACTATGTATTTCTTTCTGGCGACGCAACGCGAGGTTCTTAGCGGTGAAAGTGAATTCAAATTAAATACTACTTGTAAGCAACTATTGACAGGTCCAGCACGATTAAAATATTCTACAAAAACGCTAAATTCACTGGAAATCTTTCTATTTAACAAGGAAATGTCCACCGACAGTGGTAATTTACTTTTGCCGCTTCATTAACAAGATATCCAAGGCTTCATTTTTAAAATCGTAGTAAAATTCAGTAAGAAAAAGGAATCTTGCTGGTTTAGCGTAAATAACGTTGAATAATTAGGCAAGAGAACTATAGAAATCGAAAATAGTTTTCCTTTTCCCAAAGTTATCAGAAAATAACGGAACATAAACTACAATGTTCATAGTAAGGTCGGTCTGGTTGATGAAAGTAGAACTCCCTAAAACCTCCTATCATGATGTGTGATGAAACCAACGACAACATCAGTTTCTGAGAAAGATCTGGTACCTAAATACTTTCTCAACCTGGATCTCATTGGACATAAAGGTAAGCCTTTCCCAGGACACAGTCCAACGCTCTCCCCATCAGTCCTGGTAATATATTTTTTTAAACATTAAACATTGCATGCACTTTTAACGCATGTACAACGAATGTCCATTATATTCACTATCGATCATCCGGAAGTGAAATTTTTTAACTTGTTTTCGTAGTTTTCTGAATATACGTCCATAAATTCACTCACGGCACTCAATTTTTCTTCAGAGCACAAACAATCACTTTGAATTTGATATATTTTTTATCAGACGTGCCAATTAATATCACATGCAATGTTACTAGCGATAACTTCATGACGATCTTAATCGGTAGCTACAATCGGTGGTTACAATTTAATTTTTCGGTGCTCGAAGAGTCTTTGTGCGATAGATCCTAAATGGTCTTATCACACCGTTTTCCTACACATCTGATCAAAAATCTACGAGAATCTCACCAACCGGGATTGGGAATCGCGACCTTGGCGTCGCCTTTCTGACTACGGAAGCTGGTGCCCGTAATCGGCATCAACTGCAGACCTAGAGAGGATCTATGGGATTTGAATATACTGTTCCTAAGTCTTTTCATGATCTATATGATATATATTTAGCATCATTTTGTATTTCCCGGCGTTATCCACGCGAACGAAGCCTCAATGTGGCATTTAAACGAGGTGTTTAAAATTAATAAGCTACTTCTTTCACAAAATCCATCATTTTTTTGTCCGCAGCAGTCTTTGGTTCCCAATCCAATATCCCTGACCTCACTCTGATCATTCCTTTCACCCACCACTGGGTTCCACTAACCCATAACATCGAGTGTTTACTTCCGGGTGCATACTCTTTTTCCAGCTATCATATACGAAATCATTCTCTTCTTCCTAATGGCTGGAAGTTGGCATAATAAACCGGAAACTAAATTGGTGGAGTCTGCCTAAAACTCCGTAAGCAATAGTGGACATTAACCTATTCCGTTCCAATTAATACTTCTTACTTTTCAATGGGTAGCTTGAGCTATCACCTACTAAATCTCGTCCTCTGAACTAAAACTCACCGCATAATCATAGCAGCTACTCTTCTATCCAACCTAACGAAAGCCTATTACATCTAGCCTTCTCAACTCAATGTCCTGTTAAGCATTACTAGCATACTACCCTCCTCGTTCTAGGAATAGTCCCAAAATTCAGGTGCCTATCATAACTATAATTATTACCCACTCCTTTATTATCTTTCCTACTTCCATTGTCTGCTTCTGTGCAAGAATTTCGCATAATATACGCTACAGGGTCCAAAATCCGTCAATATGACCTAGAATCTGAGTCTTGTTACTTCCGACGCTCATTATTCTATTCTACCAAAATTCATTCACGAAAAAGCACTAACAGTGATTTCTCCCTGCTTTGCTCATCGTCTCATTGAGGAGGAGACGATTCTTGGACTTCCTACTCGTCTCTCTCCTACCTTCCAACCTTTCTGGCATGTAAGCTAAACTAGGAGCACCTTCATTCCTCCCACCAGTGGTTCTAAGGGTCAAAAGAACAAGCAATTATTCTCGCCACGACGAGATTCTGATTCATGAGAGGATAAGAGGATGTGCGTATAACATGAACTGAGAATGGCTGACCCAGTAAACCGTCGGCCAGGATTCTTAGATGGTACTTGATAAATGCGATGATACAATTAAGAGAACGATGACACTTCTGTCTCACCCTTGTCTGGTATCAATTAGAGTATTCCATTAACACAGGGAAGCCGAAAGAGACAGGCTTTATTATGAAGTTACAACGGACTACTATAGTGTGGAGTCTACTACATGAAATGGTTATACATATTTGTGAATGATTATTACCATTAGAATGTTTGCCTCATTAATTTACTAGGTGGTTGGAGTGGCTGGAGCCATTTAGACCACTATAACTATATGATAATAACTCGCAGAAAATAACTAACCATCCCGAGGCTCCGGGTTCGAATCTCGGCAGTGGCAGAGATTTTTCTCTGTACACCGATACCTACTTAAGTACTAACAATAAGTGGAGAGAACCTCGGGTAAAGTAATCCGTCCTTCGGATAGGACGTTAAATGGCCTAGGCATTTTCTGTGTAGAGCAGGTCAATGCCGACGCCGAGTTTCTCTCCAACCTTTCTCCACTCCCTGAAAATCCCTACCTGTACTCAATTACCCAAGGAAGAAACCTACGTAAAAAAAATCAGAGAGATTGGCAAAAAATATCGAAATTAGAGCAACAGATGACAAAGAAAATACTGCAAACGTTCGCAGAGCGGACAAGGCTCGGAAATAAGAAAATATACAGATTCCTACTTGAATGCGGAATGGGTACACTTCAAGTTCAGATCTCCGTCCGTCAGATGGGACATGAAACTGTGGGCCCCACGGTACATGTCGGCAAGAGCAAGCTAATTCCGACAACGAGTTTCTCTCCACCCTTCCTCTGTTTTCTGCATATTCCTATATCTATGCAATTACCCACACACACTAAATGGTGCAGTTCACTTTAACTGACGTACCTTGTAGGGTGTCCACTGTAAAGCCATTTAGAAATTCCCTGAGTTTTCCAGGGGAATTGTTTCGTTTTTCAGGGTGCTCTCCAGTCCTAAACATACGCATTTTTGGCTAAATATTGCTCATGGGGTAGTAATTATTAACTCCAGGAATCAGGAATAGATGGTTGAGCCATTGTGATGTTGTGTGTAACATATTGAGATACTGCTATTTGCCATAGGAAGGGACCCTGAAATTTCGCAAATGGGTTTTTTCGCGAATTTTGTGACGTCCATTGTAGACCAGGCATAAAAGCCTTCACATTTCTTCAGTGAACGCCTTGCCTTCTGCCACCATCACTGTAGGGACTGCAACTACTTAGGTGTAGGTACGCATTACGCAGCTTTAAATAATGGGAAGGAAACGCAATCTCCAAATTTGCGACAAAAACAGATTTTTCCAGAACACTCGCCAAATTCCCTGAGTTTTCCAGAAGACCGAAATTCCCTGAGTATGCCAGGTTTTCCCGGTTTTCCAGGTTTGAGGACACGCTGCCTTGCCTATTCCAATTAGTCAACTAAATATCAAGCTTGCTAGAAGAACTCAATCCATGGAATAAGAATGACGCGCGTTAATAAGCTAAAACTCTAGCCTAGCGAGAAATCACATATGTCTCCCAATTTGGAGATCTCAATCTGCCAGCCTTGATAAATGATGGCGCCCGACGAGGATGACAAACGTATTTTTTTCAGGCTACGTAGCTCCTTCCTAAGGAGGGAGGGGCAAGGAATAAGAGGGACGGAATCGGAGCAGGCCTGTCGTGCGTGCGTTCTCCTGTCCTTTCTTGGTCAGGGCACAACTATCTGCCCGTCACTGCTCCATCAATCCTCAGTTCCAAACGGCAAATCGCGACAAACAGGTCGATGCTCCAACTTAGATGAGACGGGGTAGAGCATCTCTCAGGAATTCCCGGATCACTGCAGAATCAACACCATTTATACCTCACGACAGCGTCAACCGGTCTTACAATTGTTTTTTCAATTATTTTGCCACTTTGGAGTAAACTTCATTTATACCCGCTTCGCGTTAAAAGAGAAATGAAATTTCTCACAGCTCAGAAATGTTTTTTTCGGGCAACTAATGCGGAAAAAGGCATTTGAAGACGTGCAACACTGCCGATCAATCATAAAGTGACAACCACCTTGGAAAACAGGAAAGGTGGAATGATATTCATTCTAGGTTGAATAAATTTATAAAGACGAATCGCACATAGTTATAGGCAATATGCGTCACCTATGACCTTCAAATTACGCTAGGGCATTCAGCTGGACCATTGCAACAAACCTATTTTCACAATTTTGCCTTTAGTTATGACAAAGCAGTTCAAAAAATATTTATTATTTCTTACAAATAAGAAAAACTAATGACTTGGTGATCCAAAATATCTCATGTCCTGGTTCAATAATAAGGAGAGTTGTGGTTTAATAAATCTAAAGTGGAATCACCAAGTCACTGTTTGCTACTGTCACTTTTTTCTTTCAAGATAAATCGATTCTACGAAGTTACGCCCGAATCTATTCCTTTACGTTTCGTCATCTTTGGGATTAGTTTGGAAAACTCCAAATATATCATGCGCCTCCAGATTATCAACTAAAGCTTCACAATGATCTTATCAAAAATGGTAAATCTAGAATAAATTTTCTTTCCATCCTTATCCGCTACTCGAAGCCGCAAAGAGCAATGGATCATTTGCGGGCATGCTTTTCTATCCGACATATCAATGGACGGGTGTATCACTTGGCGCATGCAACCAAGTGACGATAACGAATGGGGAGAATGAAGAGCTCCTCAATTACGGCTCCGACTACATACAATTGAGGGAGCCATTCATTCCCCTCACTTATAAGTCACATTCCCATCTCCATTTACTACCCACGAGGCGACGGAGTCAATCGATATGACGAGAGCGTCTCCCCCCTTTCGCATGACCCCGCGCCTCGCAGTCCCCCAATTGAAGCCAATCTCGCTGCGTCACCTTTGACCCTCACGTGTCCCCCGATGGCCTCCCGTCTTGAACTCCCCTCCACACCCTCTGGCGGCGTCGGCGCCGGACCGTATGCCCCGCGCGGCGGCGCGATCGCAGGCACGTGCTCACTGGGCTGAGAGCTTCCTCCCGGCGCCACCGCCTATCGCTTGACAGTGGCGCTGCAGCGACATCAGCCCGATGGAACAGCGATGGCTGTCACGATTCGCAACCTCAAGGTGTGACGACCAAGGAGGTTATAGAATGTACTGGAGGCGGTACACGTATGCCAACCAACGGGTAACAACGAAGCCAGAATGGGGGTTGAATAGTAAGGATTAGGCCCCACCCCCTCGGCATAAGACAGCGTTTTCTGTTGCCTCTAATGGAGAATGTATGCGCATTAAAACATTAACAACAATGCAATCGTACCCGAATTTCGTCACAGCGCCTTCAGTTATGTTACTTAATTGTGATTTCGGTTCCTAGTAAACGCCCCCATAGCAACTTTGAAAACACATACCTTAATTGATCCCGTTTATTGAGTAATATAGTATCATTTGATCCGGTTTATATAATTTTGAAATTGCCATTATAAAATAATTAGAACATATTTACACCTTGGTCTTGGTCAAAAGGAAATCTGTATGGGAGTTAATATTCTACTGCGAAATTTAGTGAATCAGCTCTCGCAACAATTATCGTAGTTTATGGCATGTCTTTTCCATAAAAAACTTTACTGCCATTGCGGCTAATCACTCCCTCCATTTAAGAAACAAGCGCAGACCGCTCTAACTGCCTTAATGGAAGAGAGCTAGTTTGTTTCCATTGGTTGTGATGTGCGCTTACGCATCTGCGAAGTTTGATTGGAAACTACCCTAGAATGTCAAATATCAACTTTAAAAATCGCTGAAATAGCAATACCGACATTCTCACAATGAGAGTTAATTACTGGAGCATTGTATTATTTAAGGGTAAAGTACTAGTAATGATATGCTTCACTAGTAGATTAATATCTCTATGAACTGATGGATGTAGTTAACTACATAATATTAAACCAGGCGTGCCTATTTGTGGGAAGGACTACTCATTTTCGAAATATTAATCACTATGCATTTATTCCGCTTTGAATTCAGTCGCCAAGTAACGCACCTGTCACCTAATGTTTCTCAGATCTTTGCCAACGCTTACTTGTCATCGTCACCATGTCTTCCTCTATAAACAGCTGTTTCATGCGCAAAAAGGCTGAGCTTACATTAACAGCGGGCAATGACGTCATTATTTTAAGTAAGGAATGGAATGGGGGCGTTTACTCGGAACCGGAACCGTAATTTTGTAATCGAAATCGTTAGATGGAAAAGAAAAATGAATTTTTGTGAAAAAATTAATCTTCTAACCACAGCCATTCCTTCATAAATCAAATATTAAAATCAGAAAAGGTGACGCAAACCGAACAAGCTGCTTTCTAATTTTACGTTATCCACCTCCCGTCCTTGACTGCATTTAGGGAAAGGAAAAGGAGTGGAGGGGGTTGTCGGAAGGCTGCTCGCCCAGATCTTGTCGCAACCGCTTCCATTGGCAGAGTCAGCTGTGAGTCCCCCAATGCGATAAGGCGAAGTACCATGCACGCCCAGTTTTCCGAAAGGGTTAAAAAGTTTTTAACCCTTCACGGGAAAAATACGGGTCTTTTCATTTTACAAACTCAATCAGATTCGACAACAAAAAATATACCTTTCCAAGACATTCGATTCTATTCTAAACTCCTTGGTAATTATAACTATAATATGACTATATGACCATACGTGTTTAATTTAGAACCCTCGGATGCTATTCATCATGATTATCCCATACGATGCAGCCTGAAAGACCAACCTGCAATGAGGAACTTGATCGAATCCTCCTTTAAAATTAAAAATATTGTGCAAATCTGAGCGTGTATTTGAGACAAAAATATCGTGAATAAAAAGAGCGAGTTGTTTTACGAGATTAACTCTTGAATTCAGGTAGTTTTTTATCCCAAGAGCTTGGCTATCGTGGTATCTCGTACAATAGGTGACTATGCTCTATAATTTGATTCGATATCGACGCGAGCGAAATAGGCCTATGTTTGAATGGCTGCTCATTACTTCAGTAAAACTGGGGCTTTGCTGGGGTTACTGTCGTTACTTTCCACTCTTTACGGGCCACTGCAATCTTGCAGGGATTTACGGAATATTAACTCAAGGGGATGACCTACAACGGAAGCAAATTCTTCACGTACGCTGGCCGGAATATCATCAGGAGTCGGGGCAATGTTTGAGTCAATATTTTTCGATAAGGTTACATTTCACGTCAAGAATAAGACATTGAGGACGAAAAAGATCTGTTTCGTCCGAAGAAGACGTTTTGATAACCCAAGTGATACACGCTGTCAAGGCATACAGCATGAAAAAATGTATTTTTATCAATTTTTTTTTGCTAGCTTCCATTTCGCCCTTATCATTTTCCAGCAATTTCCCGTTATGTATGTCTCATACATCCCTCACATGCGTTCGAATGGCGATACGCTTCCTCATTTCTTTCTTTCTGCAATCAAAACACGCTATCCTTACCTTCGCAAACTTTACCTGTGCGGAGACTTAGGAGTAATCTATTTAATTTATTTTTTCATTACCACGCAACAACACAGATTTTTTTTATATATTAGCATTAACTAATAAAAATTACAAAATCACAAACATTCAGGCCCCGGGCAGTAAACATTAATCCCATCGCTACCGGGGTCGGCATATAATATTTCAAGGACATAGTCGCGTTCATTGGCGCAGAACTTTTTCGTTATTACTTTCCTTAGCGTGCCATTCCTGTGGTCATTTTTTAAGCATTCTCTTTGTTTCAGCCAATTCATCTCGTTCGCGCGTAGCCATAACTTCCTTTATTCTGTGATCTCCCTTTTGGTTTTTACCATGCATACATTTCAGACCTACCAACCAATGCATTATTCCATCATTTACCAGCATTTTTAGTTGAAATTCACGTATCCATAGGCTGAAGGCAGTGTGAGCGGAAGATCTTGGAGAGGAAGTTAAAAATGAAGACGGGAGAACAGTTTGGGCTGATTTACGAAGGATTATTCGAGCAATGTGGATGATTGAGGTCGTCGTGGAAACTACACATGAAATGTACTTGATTTTACCTTATTGGAAGTGGACAAGGCGTAGTACTGTCCTGGAAAAGGGATGACCAACATTTAATTTTCTAAAGTTTTAAAAGCAGGATATCTTGTTTGAGACGGCAATTTCCATGACAGTAAAATGCAACAAAAGAGAGATCCCACGAATCCAGCGTACTAATGAGCAAAAAAGGGAGCGTTTTTAACTAACTGGAAGGCAGCCACATTATTTCAAGCATTGATGAACGTTGGTCTCGGGTTTCGGTTGACAAAAGTATTAATATGTTTACACTGAAAATATCAGCACCTAGAAAGCCAAAGGAGGCACTTGAGGGAGGGGCGGTTAATTGTCTTCCAGGGAATGATAAAGCATAAGATGGCACCATCCTCATTCACATGGCCATACCCTTGGATTTGGAGCAAATGGCACCCACCGAATTCAGTTTAAGTGCACTAACTGACAGGCCTACTTTTGGAAAATTCCTCCTCAGGAGCCATGGTTTCGTGACCAGATATGCCGGTGTAAAGAGGTCATACGCCAATGGTCACCACGATTTTGCAGAGGGGAGGAAGCGATTTAAGGCCGTTTGAAGAGCGTTGCGTATCCCGGACATAAGACTCAAGAAGCCTTACAGAGGAATGAAGGAGAAAGTCACCGAGGGCAGGAACTTTCCGCAGGCTAACTAAAGCTGGGGACAACAGGATGTCCGGTAACACTTGATTTATGAACTTTTTCAAGTGGGCACAAGGAGGGGGTGAGAATGCCTGGGTGGGACGAGGGTTAGAAGTACGAGTTCATTCTTAGAAATGCCCTCCTAGGACACTCAAATCGAACCGAGAGACGTCGGCTATACGTTGAGCAAGGAGGGGAGAGGTGTGTAAGAAGCTGTATTATTTAGTTGACAATAGGCTTCCTCCTATAGTATGCGATCCGTTGATTTCCGAATAATTTCGTCCCAAGAAGACGAGGGCGTCAGATTCGTTCCGTGTGATATTTTTCGAGAACGGCTACGACCGCCAGATTTCCAGAGACTACTTGGGAGGACTAGTGAATCAAACAGACTTCCACGGGATGGTTAGCGGATGAGAAGAGTGGAGGGAAATTCGGAGGTTCAATAGCTCGATAAATGGTTAAGCGGTGGCATAATATCATTCCTACGTGCATCACAAGACGTGACAGTACCTTTTGAGAATGCAAACTCAAGGAACATTTCACGCGAAGGCGTGAAAATTGGACTAGAGATTTGCAAAACTTGGGTGTGTGGCTGAATTTAGTGGGGGTAGTGGGAGGATGAACTGACCGCGGACCCCGTAGGTTTCTCCCAAGCTTAAGACATATGGTCAACAGATGTGAACGGAAGGCTAGTGGTCTAGGATGGCCGTTCATGATCCTTTACTCTAAATGCGGAAGGGGCTAGGGAGTCCATTAGGTCAGCAAGCCAGGGTTTTTCTGCGAAAAGGGGTGCGTCAAGGATAACGGTTGCTCTTAGACAGAATAGAAGGGGCAAGCCTACCCTTAAGTGTTGGACACAAAGAATTGAGTTTTTTTAAGAGCTTTACGGTCCGGGAGCTTTTGGAAACTTGCCCGGGAAAAATAATTTCTCCTTTCGCTTCCATTCGATCGATACAAATGCTTTAATCGGTTGACATTTTCGGAATGGAACTGCGCTAACGTAAGGTACGGAGAGAGATTCATGCGCGTGAAAAACATTGAAAAACATTGTTCATCAAGCGATTCAGAATATAGCAGTGCTATGAACGGATAAAGGAAAATGTAAGACGAATATGTTATAGGAGATTACTAAATTCAAGCAGGAGGTGAGGAATTCAACATGATACTAGAAGCGAGTTAAGCCAGGTAATATCTGGACTAGGAGTAGAATTCACAGTAAGAGAAGAAAAAATGTTTTATAAGGTGGGAATTTAAAGAGAGTTCGAGAATATTACTGTAGAATAAAGTACTTAAATTATGTCCACTCCTGGAAAAAATGTACAGTTTTAAAGTGGATTAGATAATAGAAAATATACATTACGTGAAGAAAACTTTGGAAATTCAAGCAAATAGATAAGTAGGAACAAGGTGTCGTGGGGTGGGACAGATAAGAAGTTAGACTACAGATATCCAGGTTTCGGATTAACAGATCTGGAGATTCTTAGTTCGACTTTCGGCACAGTCGATTTTTTGTTGACTTCTGGCATCCTTCCACCTTCCCCACCATATTGTACGCCTTTTACTAGGGTTACCTGTCCCCATTCCATTATTCCATCATCCTTGGTACGAATTTGCACGCGTGTATCCATGGCTACGACTGCCTCCGAGCGGCCGCCACCCAGTGGTCGGACAAACACTACTGCTGGAGAACTCGGTGCGCCCTCAGGACCCGCCCCCCCCCCAGGGAAACTCGCCCTTCGAACGCGAAGGAGGGGGTCGAAGGAAGGGTTTCGGGTGGGTGGGAGTGAGGCCGAGGCGAATCCGGGAGAGGCGCCGCCTTCTCCTCCCCTTTCGGCCCAATTGGCGCCTGCCCAGGGCCCGCACTTTTAGCTCCGAGGGAGTGGGGTGCAAGGATGGGAGACGCTGCTAACCGACACACTCGATCGCAAACGCAGACGCGCGCGTCCCGGTCAGAGTTGCGATGAGCGAAATTTAAAAACGCGTTGCGAATAGGTAAACTTGTATTTCACAAAAACATAAAACAAGGTGATCCCGGCAAAATTTTATGGAGTTTCGATGTCGGCCCCGGTGGCGGCGTGGTTAAGTTCTCGCCTGCTAACCTGAGGGTCGCGGGTTCGAATCCCGCCTGAGTAGGTTTTTTCATTACTCAGGACATGGACGTGTGTGATTGTCCGTTGTTGATTGTTAAATCCCCCGATGTAAAAGGCCATAGGTGCTGTTTTCGGGGGTAGTGGAAAATAAATAAATAAATGTCGATGGAAAGCAAAGCTAAACTGATATTAACCAGGGGATTGGGATGGCATGGTGGTAATAGAGTGCTTGCTTCCTGACTATTAACAGAACAATAGCATTAAATAATCTAAATCAGATCAGGGATGATTAAGCATGTTTTGCTAATTTCCAGGAAACTGACACGGTGGATAGGCAAAAATGTAAGCCGTTAAGGCTGAATTTAGACAGGAAGCATATAGAACGTAGGAAATTCATACATCACTTTATGGTGACGTCAGTAAATGAAGGGGGACTTGTTACATTTCATCCCTTCAAGACTCGCTTTACAATCCCAGTATTACAAGTATTTATATTGAAAACACGATCCCACGGATGCTAAGAGAATTCGCGTTTTATGGTCGATTCCCAATAACTTTTTAACAACGTCCGATTCACCTATTACGCTGTTCCATTCGCTTTCCTGCCAACCCGGACACTTGTCAAACCTTTGGAGCTTCGTGCTGATAGCAAATCTCTGAACTCTATCGCTTTTATTTCCACTTTCATCTAGAATAATCTTGATGACTCATTTCACTTATTTCTTTTGCGATGGCTCTGACTCTTTCACGGCAGAAGTGATGGCGCACAAAGCGGGCTTTTTATTCGATACTAAATCCCAGTATTACAAACATTTACGTCGTCAATACAATACCAGATAGCTAAAGGAATTGGCGTCTTAGATTTAATTTACTTATTACCAAACGTCTGATTCACAAGTTGTTCCATTTGTTTTCTCGCTGTTCAAAACGTCTGGAGCTTCACGCTGACAACAAAAACCCAGATCTATATAACTTAAAATGGAATGTTTGATCGATACATATCTTTTGACTGTTTTTCATGGGGGCGTCTTTTTCACGGCAGGAGTGATAGCAGCCGAATTGGGCGAGCTTACCTTCCGCTGCTTCAGCCGCCTACTGTCCCGCCGGACTCCTCTGGTCGCCTCCGACACCCCGGCGCTCCAGACGATCCAGCCAATCACCTCCGTCGCCGCCGCCGCTGCTGCTTATGCTGCTGCTGGTGCTGTTGCTGCCCCGCGGCCACCTTCGGAAGAATTTCGGATTAAGTACATGCCAATGGTGAACGATGAAAAGGAGTTAGCGGGGGCGCCCCGAACGATCGAGCACAGCGTTCAACCCGGAAGTCTGTCTAGTGTGCGAGGGTAATGCCCCTTCCACAACATCATTACACGTACCAAAGTACGTAAGATCCGACCAGTGAAGGTAACGCGGCAAGAAACCCAAATCCCGTGCGGGGCAAGGATGTTGGGCATTTCTTAGGATTAAGATCGTGGTAGTAGGTTCCACTGTTATGCAGTTTTTTTTAACCTACTAGCAATGGAGTTCCACAAAGTCTCGGCCGCTTCCTTCAACTACATTAAGATTGTGAGTTAGATGGTGCGATATAACATTAGCCGTTGGAGCACGCAAAAACCCAAGTCTACTACCACCAATATAAGAGGAAAGGAGGATGTGACCATCGTAGCTTGTAGCTCCTAACAAAGCGAACTTAAAAAGGTCAAGCTCACAGCGGGGCGAAGTCAGGGGAAAAAGCTATTCACGATATTCGACTAGGACAAACAAAAGATACAAGAAAAGGGTTTTGATTAATGAAGAAGACGGAAAGAGATTCAATAAAATTTTATACACACCAAAAAAGATGAAAGCTTAAAAGATGAGCGCGTGTTCTGCTCACGTCAAAGAGATTTAATACGAAGTTGCCAACTGTGCAGTACCAATTCCTCGGGAGGGCACAATTGAGTTGCGATGGTAAGTTGATAGAAACGGGAGAACGAAAGGTCAGCGCTCACAATGGGGCAAATACGGGAAAAAGCCAATCACTCTATATGACAAGGAGAAACAAATCCGACAAGTGAAAGGTGTTAATTAATGAAGAAGTGTGAGAGCATCAATTCAAATTTTATTGCATCAAAAATGTCAAAATTAGAAAAATGATTTTACGATCTGCTCTCGCATAAAGGTTAAATAAAACTTGTCACGTGTTCAGTGCAATTACCTTGGGAGGGCACAACAGAGTTACGATTATATGCTAACCGTGTCGGAAACGCAACTATCCGTTAAGTCGGCAGCAGGTACAGAATACAAAGGTCATCCAGAGTTTAAGCCTATGGCGTGTGAAATTCACGCACGAGGGTAGGCGGCAAACTCATTTTCCTAGTCACCTGCCTCTGAAAGCAGCACGTCTTGGTAATCCTACTTTGCTACTGTGAAAAAGAGAAACGTTTTTGTCAAAGACTTACACAAGAGTACTCGTCATTTTCCCCTACTAGGAAGTCCAAGGCCGCTACCTGTTTTTTAAAGGTTATTACTACTAAAAAAAAGCCGAGAATGTCAGGAAAAACAAAATCACTTCTTTAGTTTCATTTACAATTACCAATTACACTTAATCCTAAATCTTTTAATGCTAAGTTTCGATTTCACTCTATCGCTACAAAAATTCTGCGGATCGTTCTTTGGCAAAGGGAAGCCTTCAAGGTGCACCGAAAGCAAGCTCTTATCTTTTTACACAAAAACCTTCGCATGCAAGGAATACAAGCAACCGACTCATATTTCTAAAAGAATAACCCACGACTTGTCTTTTCCGTTATCTTCCAACTCGGTGCCCATTATAACGTGCTTTCAAGGATAAGAACGTGTCCTTTGCAGAAAGTCGCCAAGATTAGCCAACTGCCTTCGGTCAGACATGCATACGCTTAATTGGTCTTAGGACTGGATTTTCCCTCGACGTTATAAGTTGGAAACTACACTCGGGTGTCAGTATTTAGAACGTTAAGAAATAATAGTTATACTCCTGTACCGTCTGGTGTGGACAAGTCCTCAATTGACCATAGTCGAAAGGTATGATGAAATAAATTTCCTTGATCCATTCCGCAGCTATTTTTCTAGTAATTCTCGAGCTACAAGTAGTTTCACGAGTTGCACATTTACCCCGACCTCAGTATCCAATGACTTTAAAAAGGAATTGAAAAAAAAGCTATTACATTAATATATTCAGAAAAATGTTTACAATCGGCTGGACACGTGGAATCTGTGCCAAAATTTTAAAATACATCGCAGGCATGAAAAAAAATCTTAAAGACAATCTCTAAACGCTTACTGAAAACAAGTTATTTTTTATTGTGTAGTTCCGCTTTGATGACACTCAAAATGTATCACCAGGTTGTCCTCGCTCGAAGAATTCTATTTTCATTTGGTGCAGTATAATCTGGGCAGGAGGATTTATATTTCTCCAACTTATTAGATTGTATCACAACGTCTAACCCCAAACACAATCCCACGCTAAACCTCAAGACAAACACAACACCTACGCCTAAGGTGGGATTCGAACCGGTGACCCCAGGATTGTCAGGCCGGTGAGTTGCCGAACTGACTACGGGAGCCGGCGCAGTAAAATGACGAATAAAATCTTTGGATCTTTCAGATGCATATTTCAGTCCCATCTGATTAAAACAAGTATGTACATATCCAGAATCATGCCAGACACCGATATTAGGCGTTGGTTCACACCTACAGTTCATTTTTTCCTGCAAAGAAAAATGCGCCAAAAGGAACGGAGAATGAGTCAAGGACGGTCCCGACCACGCTCAAGGCTAAAAGAGAGTAAAAAGAAGTTAGGCGGTGGAGTTGCATAATAGTGAATGCGAGAAAGAGACAACAAATCTGGGCACGGATCTGTTTTCCCGGAATATGCTACGAAATTCCTCCTCAGGATACCTCACCTCATACATTACCATGAGATTAGCATCAAATTCAAACAGGTCCGCGGAAGTAAATGCATTAGACTTTATATGTGCATTAGGCAAGGAGTATAGAAACATGTGAACCATAGCTACAATGTTGACTGCAATAGAAGGAAATAAAAAATGTCCTATACATCGGGGAATAGGCTGTGTGATGATTTGAGCACCGGCTTCCTATTCCGGAACAACATTTTCATTTTTATGCCGGTTCCTGCTTCAGTCGTGTGTGGAGAGCACTTCAAGTTCAGCACTCTGTCCGTCGTATGGGACATTAAACCCTTCGGTTCCTTCAGTTAAGAGTAGAATAATACTATCGCCTAGTTTCTCTCCACTCATCAACCGTGCCCCGAGAGGCTCCTACCCAAATCAGCCTCTGCTATACGACGCAGAAGACCATAGATGTCAGTCGCCTCCCTCGAACAACCTATACACCCAGATGTCGTATTTTGTGGACTAGAGAAGGCATTCCTGACTTGAATGGGACAATTTAATGTAGGTACGTTGAGAAGGAGTAGAACTGGATTGAAACGTTTTAAGGTTTTATTTGAACACTACCTCAACCAGTCACCTACGGTAGAGCTAGTTTCTCACTACCCACCTTTCTCTTCGACGAGGAGCAATGGACAATGAGAACTGAGTGCATTAGATGAGACAAAAGAATATTTTAGACATCGTTTCAAAAAGCCTGAAAAACCCACCTTGCACACGTTTATGGGATGATCAAAAGGATATCGACTGCGATAACCAAAACAAATAACTAAAAAACACCTTAGGTAAACTGCAGACACGTTGTACACACAGATTGTTTCATGATAAACTATAAGAACGTAATATGCAAGATACGAAAACAATGGAGTATAATTGCATTGGCTTTCACACTTTAAAGGAAAACATATAAGGTGTTTAGGTAAAAAAAAAAACACTAGTTGCATCAGAACAAAAATCCTTCAGCACGGGTTCATCCCAAATTCTAGATTGAATAACGGTATCGAGTAGGGGTAACTTTTTCACCGAATATATTCACTATATTACCAGAGGAAAAAAACATAACTTTTCTGATATAGGTAAGAAAAGTTTTGTCGTCGTATTCGGAATGACATCTGTACGCTCTTGAAGGGCACTTCGGCGGCGGCAGCCATATTGCGAAATGTGTCCGAAACTTTAGGGGTCAAGTGAAGGGTGCTTCGTAAAGGGATTGGTGTAAAGGGTACAGACGATGCACACGCACGCCCCCCTTTTTTTAGGCGGTCCCTTTGACATCTTGAGATGGTAATTCTTGGGAGTTTTCCGAGATATCTTATTTCCTGTTTGGTAGGAACACGTGGAAGGCGAGCTTCCGTCTATTTTTGCCGTTGTTCTCGAAGATCGGCATGGGTTTCACGTGTTCAGTGCAATGTTTCACTTCAAAGAAATGTTATTAGTGCTGTAATCATTCCGAACTCCAACTATCCAGGGTAGCAGTAGTCTGGGATTTTCGGGAGTTTCAACAGCTAAAGTTATAATCACACCTATAACCTAAGATCTTAATCTTGGGACAAACACAACACACATGTCGTTGGTGGTAATCGAACCAGAGACCTTTGGGTTACCAGGCCGGCATGTCCTGACTTGGATAACGCGGCTGACTTGATCTAATGAAGTTTGAAATTTACGCAAGAGTAGGGGAAAACACTTGTTCACTACAACCGTTTGGTATACCCATATTATATATTGACTAGCAGACCTTGTGCCTGCTTTGCAGGCGGTCTCTGTCTGGTGTGCTCTCGATGTGAACTTCGTGTTCTAATGTCAAATGAGGTTTAACAAAGTCTCTGGAAACTACAGAAGAAACATTACCAATAGGAGGCCGTAGTGGCAGTACCAATAGTAGTGGCAGTGCTTGTGCTTCAGGCAGGCAGTTAATGCTTCACTACTCAAAGTAGTCTTTGAATTTTTTTTACTTTTTTGTGAATCAACTTTTCATAACCATTTCGTCTGCAGAGAGAAGGAAAAGGCTATTTTATAAATGGAGAAATGTGTCCCACTCTAATTATCCTATATGTTTTTGTTTTTTCTTCTACACCATATTTTCATGATATGTTGTCTCCCACTCTCAAAAACTACGATTTTTGCATTTTTCTCTGCACCACAAACTGCTAAAAATCCAAAACTACCAGCAATATAGGCAGAGAATCCAAACACAACGCACCAAACCTCTCTTTTAGCTCAAAACTTGGGAGAGAAAAAACAAAACGGATACAGAATGACTGACTGACACGCTACAGAATTAATATATATAGTGGGTTAATTTACTTATGAGCATGCCCATTTTTTAATAGGTATTCGTTCATAGGATAACATTTTTGACACGGACGCTTCTGGTATTTCCGAAACTAGGGGTTCACAGGTGATTATATTATATTTATAGTATTCTTTGTAGGTGTTTAATTAATTATTGTCGTCTTTTAATCTAAAGATACTGTTCTTTTAAACGTGAAATTGCGCTCAGACAGTAAATAATTGCGGTCACCGATGCTGACAACCAATCGCATTGAAAACTTTTATTGAAACTTCTATTTATAGTGTTCACTTAAGCCAAATCTAAATCCTCACTTCGACAGCTATTTAGCAATATGGCAATAATTCAAGAAAATACAGGGTTGAGCAATTAGAGCAATATTTTACTCATTTACGCTGAAAAATAATACGAGGCGTATGATAACAATCTTATCATCACCTGAATAGACAACTGGTTGAATCATGTGATCCACTAGAAATCATTTAAGCAAGCATTTATCAATAAAATGTACCGAAAATTTCATTTACGCCTATATAAGAACTCAAGTGTAACGCCATTTACGCAAAAATACGCCGAATAAAGACAATCAACCATACTTGTAGTACTTTTCAAACTTATACTGAGGACTTCTCCATGGTACTTCTCTTTGACGTCCTTCTTGTACTTGTTCACCTGAAACCTGTCACTATAAGTCGCAATGCTTGAAAGTCTGTTCAAGATTCAACCAAAACTTAAACCGTTGAAAACAAGAAACACTTCATGGATTCGAACTCTTTAACGTTGGAGATAGTGCGGCCATAGTTGTGACGTTCCCATTACGTCAAGTTGAGTCATGAAAACTTGTTCAACGAATATCAAAAGGAATTTGGCGGGAAATTCGATAGTGTGGAACCGGATCAAAGGCAGGAGAGGAAGAAAATGGAAGCGTTACATTGAACAGTGAGGCAACGATATCAACTATCACTTTACCTTTTTATGCACAGTAAATGGCAATGCCTACGGAGACATAAGAAGGGAGAGTAGAATGATTGAATATTTGAGGCGAAATGATATAGTCAGATTTGAGGCTGATGAATCGAAGGAAGATCAGAAAAGAATATCAGGTAATACTTAGTACATACTTTGCTGCTTGGATGTGAAATAGCGGTTGTACCCCAAAAAGTCCAAAACAAAAAGTCCAAACCGAAAAGTCCAAAGTCTATTAAGTCCAAAATATATATATCATAAAGGCACTTCATGAATTTTGCAATCAACTTTACTTCATGTTTATTAAAAAGCCTAGTAACTGTTTATCACTTCATGTTTATTAAAAAGCCTAGTAACTGTTTATCACTTCACGTTTATTAAATAGCCTAGTAACTGTTTATTACTTACCTCATAGTAACAATCAAAATTAACAGTGCATAAAATTAACTCATTGTCAGTAATAATTCAGTTTTTTAACATGGCAATGCCTACTCTAGAAATTGTGACGAAAAGCTCTCTCAAGTTTACGTACATCTACACGGTTTTTTGTATACATACTACATCGTATTTAAAATGGGATATGGGAATGGGTACAACATTGAAAAAGCCGAAGTAATTTCCACGCAGCTTGACAACTGTAAATGCTGGTCGGAGTGCCCATGGGCGGAGAGGAGGAACTGCTGAATCTCATCCAACTCATGGCCCTAATCCAGAAGAAGTACGGGCTTTGCATATTATGGGTTCCATGAAGCAGCAAGCTTCTGAATATGTGGAGAGTCCACCGTCTGTAAAATTATAGTGCTCTGCGACAGTTGCTGTTTCAAATAAAGTTGTAGTGGTCCGTCATGGTTGGTATTTCATTTGTAAAATTATTATGCTCTGTCACACTTTTTGGGAAAAAATATTTTGGACTTTGCAGGTTTTGGACTTCGTAACTTTGGATTTTTCCGACTTTGGACTTCTTTGCTTGGACTTTTTGTTTTGGATTTTTTCACACATAATCGAAATAGCTAGGTCAAATACCAATCACAGAAAGAAGAAAGGTAATCTTTGCCTTGCGATGATTGACATTTGCCGAGTCGGCTTTCTTCAGGTGTATATTTATGCTGAACGAAACCTATGTACATTTTTACAGAATTTTATATGAATGCAACGTTTTCCGATATACTCGGGCACAAAGTTTTTCAAAATACTCAGCTGAAAACTTTTCCACACTCCGGATGCAAGAATACACTCATTTAAACCATTAAGTGTGGATGGATCGTTACCAAGATTTTGAATAATAACAAAACAGAGGAAAAGATGGACTTACTGGAGGAATTATAAATTAAGAGGAATGAGAATGGGCCTGGTAGTCAACGATATTTCGTTTCAAACGTATTCCGCTCACCTAAACATTGTGCTTACCCCCGCGCATTACACCTACCAAGCAATGACCCCTCCCATCCCTGGTCAGTCGGCCTCCTAACGACACTGTTACCAACCAAACCGATATATAATCGCTAATCGCACACTCAGAGAAATATGTACTTACAGGTGACAGTGAGCAAGAAAATCTATTACTAGCTTCCATTATGGATAAACTATACCTTAAATCAACAGGTAAATAGGATAAATGTGACAAGAAAATTACATCAATTAAAAGAAAGAGGCATTTAGAAACTTACTATATGAAAGCTTGAAATATTGAAAGAATTATTATCAAGGAACTTACTGAACGATACTCTAAATAACACTCAAACTACTTAATATAGATATTTTCATTTAATTTTATTAATTGTCTGGAAATGAGGAATGACGAAAATTGGAGGCCTTACAGATAGATATGGGTGTGGACAAAAACGAATGTTAGCTGGATGAAGGAAAAGCCAGTGACGACATTAAACACGTTAGGTGATGGGAAAATTTTAATTTGAAAGGAAGTGAATCGGAGAAAACAAGTCAAAACAAGTGGTTGGAAGACCTTCTGAGAAGTTACGCAACGAGGAAGTTTATAACATGAGGGAGAATGTTAGGTCACCGTGGAGGATAAAGGAAAAAGTGAAAAGTGTTCAGGAAGGCGAGAAGGAAGGACGTGCATCGCTTAGATAAGATCAGAGTCACCCATATCGGTTGATAGTAGCACTTGGTAGAATTATTATGACGGCGACGATGATGATTCACCATTTGACGAAACCATTCAGAAGACATTATCTGCCAAGAAACCATCATCCGAAGGGCCTTAATCCACGAATCCAGGTAGTGGATCTCGCGTAATCATTATACAAATACGAGTTAGGCAACTCTCAGTGGTTAAGGTAAGCTCAGGCATTGAACAGCGGGTGAAGGGGAAGTGATACCGGCGATGTGGTACCGCTGAAAAGAGTTGGCCTATCTACTGAAAATGAACAAAATATCCGATTACGATCGGGTCGCCCATCAAGACAGCACATGTAAAACAAAAACTGTGAACTGACAGCTGCAACAATCAACTTCTACCAGAGAAACACTTATTTCCTTCACTCAGGTCTTCAAGGCCGATACTTTTGTCTCATAATCAACAAATTTGCAACGCGAATTTAGTATTACGGGCATGTTAATTCTCTAGCTTGAAAATTAGCTTTCCAAATCATGCCCAACACGAATTAAAAATAACAACATTAACTACTGCTTCCAACTATCTCCGAAGTTGGAACAGATACCATCGCTTCGTAAATACGACTAGTACATACTCAACGCTAGCAAATTGACGCATTTTTAGTAGCACACCGAGAAAATGTTCGCACAACGTAATTACGAATTATTGCTGCCCCCGACTAAAATTAAAATTTAGACGCATATTTTGGCGAAAACAGACACTTCCTTCAACCTTTCGTCGGACACCTTCCCTTCAACTACTCTGACAGGAGTGACCCTACCAGTGCTGAAAATCATTATTCTTGAGAGCCCAAACTAAGGGTCATGGGAACGCGCAAGGTGTTCCTCCTACGTCTAAGCCCTGTCCGTCCCCTGAGAAGGGGCGTGTTCGGAGTATGGTCAATGCTCAAGGAAGGTGGAGAGAGCACTAGACAGACACGTCGTCGAAGCACTCAGGTGACAAGACGGGCGAGATCCAAAATTCACGTCCAGTACAACCCTCGCTGCCACACGTTCCGAAATTCACCGTTGGCACTCCGGAGTAACCGTCTAATCTTAAAGAACATGTACCCGACTGTGAAATCCACCAAAAATACAGCCGCAGAGCTGTAGAAGGGCAGAAAAAAGCACTATAACCATGAAAGCGCAGGAATTGCGGTTAATTCATCAGCGACTGTATTAACACGTAAAATATAAAGTAGTCAGAACAATAGATTTATCGACATTTTTCATCACGACGCAGTTATAGGTCGAGAGGGTCGAGAGAAAAGAAAACAATCATTAAAAGATTTTTCTAATTCATTCTTGTCGCTTTGATTAAATCGTGACTGCTTCAGTTACGTTGTTTCTTTATGCGAACGGTTGTGAGGTTATCTGAGAATTTCTAATCCACT
The DNA here is from genome assembly GCA_933228895.1 of Platycnemis pennipes. Classification (NCBI taxonomy): domain Eukaryota; kingdom Metazoa; phylum Arthropoda; class Insecta; order Odonata; family Platycnemididae; genus Platycnemis; species Platycnemis pennipes. Next base: position 62,533,233 of record OW121854.1, read on the forward strand.
CCTTATGCTCATAATAAAAAAGAATTCAACCCGCAGGTCAGTCTGGTTGGTAGGGAATATTTTACACCAAGTTCTCACCCCAAAGACATGTGAAATTAACACATCAGGGTAGTCAAAGCCAATTTCTTTCCCTGACCCATCTGTGGTTCCCCATGAAGATCTGCCACCCAGGAAATACTCTAATTGGTTTCAGATGGACGAGTACCAAGGCCCCTTTCCGGAATTGGAACACAGGACCGCGGTTCATTAGCCCAACTCTATACCTGCTGGATTACCCACTGTCTACACCAATTTTTTACTACAGTACACTTACTACACTCGTAAAACAATATTGAAAATATAACAAAGAAACTAGGAATCAAGTTTTTCCGGGAGGAATATTTATCTCATAGGGTACTGCCCTACAGTTTCTGATAAAGATATTGCTTCGGATACCTCTTTGGGCGCAAGTTCCTTCCGAAAAGACACGCTGCTGTTTTGTTATTAGAGGAGACAACCGACAGCTAACGTCATTAACGAAATCAACGATAAATATTCACACGGGGTATCAGCCAGCTCTTAACGTAAAGCAACAATAGGCCCACTCTTCTACGTCCTATCGAACGGACGTAGTAATTGAAGTATTCTCCACACAGCACTCAAGAAGTGGCCTGAGTACTCTTGAATGAATCCGCCACTTCCGGGATTTGAGTTAGTTATTCGGTAGTAGAAGTAGTTGTAAGGGTGCGTCGACGGCTGAGGTCATTTTGCTTAGTTATTCGGGGGAGGCGACTGACATCTGAGGTCATATGCGCCATTTAGGATGGCTGGATGAGTGAGTAGCGGGAGGAATTTTTCTTTGAAAAGTGGAAGTGTGGATGGCAATTCGGCGTTGCCATAAGCCTACGGCAAACGGAAGGGGCCATGGGGTACATGAATTAACATCCCATCTGAAGGACAGAGTAATGAACTTTAAGTGCTCTCCTCAAAGCACTAAATTAAGGCTCGGTACAGCAATGAAAACTTTTCCACCGCCGGCATTTGAACCTTAGCCTTTCGGATGGAAGACCTCTTACAAACCCGATTCCAGACACGTTGCAGGAAACACAACTAGGTGTGCTGTGAACACGTCAGGTAGCATTGGATTCGGTGCAGTCTATGCTGCATGCCGGACTGCGCAGTCCGCGGCGCCAGCCACTGAGGGAGGCGTCGCACCGGCGCCGCCGTCAGCGGCCCACCCACGTCCGTTCCCCGAGGAATGCGGCGGTGGGGGCCGTCAGGGACAGGTGTGGGTGGGGGAGGATGTCGCCCCGCTGCCCCTGACACGGAGAGAGACAGAGAGGCGCGTCTCCACCAGACGGGTGGCCCTCCTCGCACAGGCTCCCGACGGATATATGTATTTGCAAAGGGTTTAACCACTAGGACTCGATCAAGGATCTTCATATGGCGCGCAGAAGCTTTATCGTATTTTTTTTAAAGAAAGAAATCGATTTCTATTCGTAAACCTAACGTTGATGCCTACTAACATTTCTTTAATTGTATAGCACCAAAAAGATTTATCCTTTTACCAAGAGAACTATATTTTTGTAAGAACAGATATAGTTTAGTATGAAAAGATATAGTTTGGTAAGAAGTTTTGTTTTTTGTTATTTGTTATTCAGAGGAAATTGTTATTCAGAGAAAATTAGTAGAAATACATTTTGAAACTATAGCTTAAGTTTTTTTTAATTGGAGTTCGTTTGTACACACTCATTTTCAAATTCCTCCCTGTTATCAAGTTAGTTCTCAAGTGATTTACTACAATGTTTTTAATCACCCATACGCTGGAGGATGTATTCATACTTAATACCAGTTTCAGCCGTTGCGTAACCCTAACGTGATGGGTATGTGCTATTCAATAAATACGTTCCGGAAGACAAATTACCATTATTTAAATTTACCATGGATAGATTTCTCAAGGTGACTTCCGAGTCTCTCCGTCGTTAAGTATTACTTAATTAAGAAACAGAAAACCACTTAGGGTATTACCATAGCGCACTGGCTTAAAAAAATCAATCGTGTCAACAAAAAAAAGTTGAATTCGACTTTCAGAAACAAGGAGTAAGCACAATGTTTCCCATTAGATCGTTGTATCTAACTAACTACGAATCGTATCCGACTACGTGCAGTACCAGAGATACAATACCTGAATACAAAAATACGCGGAATTCAAGCATCTGTAGCAATAATGTCATTATTTGGGGTTAAATTAATACAAAACTTCACCATTATTCTAAAAAATGAATCTCTGCCAGAAAAAAATGAACGTTGACACTTCTTCTGAAACCAAATTATTTTTCCTGGTGCAAAAATTTGCGCTTATGGGAACACTAAATATTGGCTGGAAAGAATCCATGACGTAAGAAAATAAAACCATCAAAGATATAAAATTGAAATGCTTGGAAATAGTGACTCAGGAAGGGAAAATTTAAAAACTGACAAGACTAACCTTACGGAGAATAGTATAACGAAATATTAATAGGAATCAAATATGTGGGACGCAGAAGCTCACAAAATGGAAGGAATATGACGTACTGGTGGTCAAGTAAGAAACGGAAGACGCAGAATGTGAAAAAAACAAATACGTGGAGGAACACCGTATTATATGTCCAAAACATCTCTGCCTTCCAAAGTACCGCAGACTCCAGCACACACTGCAAGAGTGAATCCGTAAAAATTCTGCGTTCCGTCTTATCCAAGTTATTAAGTAATTCAACATGGATACAGTCTATACTTACTGCTGCTGCTTAAGAAGAAAACGAGAGAATACGAAGCTATAGAACCAGAGATTTGACCTCGCGTGAGATCCCCCAATCCTTGGGGAAAGACTAAAAGTGTTCTGCAAGGAGAAGGCTACTAGTGACGGAAATAAGCGGATGAGAAACTTAGTTGAAATGCAGGTCGGTTATAATCAGGATAGTTTTGTGCGATAAGTCGCTTTAGAAAAGACGTTCGGTAGAGTGGAGTGGGAGAAGTTAATAGAAATATTGCGGAAGATATTCGAGGAGGAGAGAGAGGACAATAATCCGGATGACTAATGACTAATCCAGAATTTATGAGAATGGAATATCCACATCTGTAGCAATAGAACGTACACTGATCGTTATCACTGGCACTTCTTCTTACGATAAAGTACGAGGAAATGACGATAAAGGTTGAAATGGGATCGACAGAGGAACGAAGATGGGGGAGAGTCGATTACGTCGGAAGGTTTGCGAATTAACGAAGGATAGGCTATACCAAGGCATTATGAATGATGTTAGTTGCGTTTCAAAACCAGTGCGAAAGATTAGGGATGACGATAAACCAAAGTAAACGAAAGAAATGAGATTATTAAATTACGTCAATATGAAAAGGTAGGCCGATAGAAAAATCGAGTGGAGAGCTGCGTCAAACCAATCCTAGGATTGTTGACCTATGATGATGATAGAACACATAAGTTTTGATTGCTTCTAAAAGTAAGAGAATATTGAAAATTGTAAAAAATATTAAAGGAAAATGGAAACACCGCCTGTGATATTCGATGAGTATTGTCATGGAAAAGAGACATGTGATCATAAAATTGACAGATGCTGGGCAGAAACGTTATACATACTCGTATTGTACTCTTTACCTTGAAAGCCACCACCAGGCCGTGGCATAGGAGAAACGTTAAGAAAAGTAAGGCAAAGAGTATGAGCGAAGCGCCGAAAGTAAAATAAATTTAAACTGTCTCTTTATGTAGCCAAAATGAGGACTTTAAGAGAAGAGAATGAAGATAGACAAAGAAGATCAAATAGAAAATGGGTTTTCGACACATGGGTTAGGAATAGGAAGAAGAAGGTAACGTGGGTGAGAGAGGAGTTAAGTGACTTAGAGTTGGAAATTATTTTGGATGAGACAAAATGGGTTGAGGAGACAAAGGGAGCGGATAGAACGGGCAATTAAGCGGGAGGATATTTTGAAGGTCTTGATGTTGGCTAAGTGTGGAAGGGGAACTGGCAGTTAAGATGTAAATATGAGAGCTACGAAATAGGTGCACAAGAGCTTAGAAGATTGTCATGCAAGAGTTTAATTCACCGGAATGTTTAATAATATTTAGAGGTTTTCGTGTCTTACAGAAAAATGAATATAAAAATTTATTGACAGGGTAAGAAACGAAAAAGTCCTGAGAAGAGTGGGAAAAACGAAAAATCTGCTGAAGACTTTGGAAAGAAGGGATAAACTTAATTGGCCATATCGTGAGACATGATGGACCGATGAAGACAGTCGTCGAGGGAAAAGTGATGGAAAAGAATGGAAAAGGAACACCTCGGATGAGATGCCACGGAGATGAATTTGGAGAGGAATGCCTCGGAGCACGTTGTTAAGAATGTGCAAGGGAAAATACTTGTGAATGATAAATTAGCCAATAGGACAGTCGTGTTGGCGAGCTGCGTTAAGCGAATCTTAGGATTACTGACTGATGATGAAGAAGTTTTAATGCCCATCGAAACCTACCTTAACCAATAGATAACTAATGATAAATAAATCTTGGAATATAAGTATCTTACACCATTATTGAAACTAATTGCTAATAATAATGTGTACAAACATTTTCTCCTGAATTATGTACATTCCCCATGTCCGCCAAAGAATACTCACAGACGAATTGTGGAACGAGGAGCTCGAAATGGCTTACTTCGGTTTGATGATAGAATGAGAAGTTAGCCATTATTTGTCCGAGCACCAGACAAAAATTAAAACGAGTTCACATGGTCGTACAACAAACATTTAAAAATGCTTTCCTTCCTTACGCGATCCACACCTATAGATCGCGAAACTAAAGAGATCCCCTCATACAAGATTCGACAGAATATAAATATATAAACGTAAAAAAAAACTTGTGACAATGTCAGACACCTGATCTCGGAAGTAGGGCATCAACTAGAGCAAACGGCACATTTTAAAAACTAGTTCTGCATTTGGACGATGGTGGTGGTAGCTCTCAATATCTAAGGCGAGTGGCGATTCGTGTCAGATGGGAGATAGACCTGGGAAAGAGTGAATGACAATAGATAGGAGACTTGGATTGGGAAAAAGTTGAAGGACGCCGTCGAACGAAATAAGCTACCGAAGCTAGGAAGAGGGAGGAAGGCATGAGCAGGATGGATGCAATAAAGAGCGGCAGGAAGTATGCAGAGCTGCATAAAAATAATACAAGGAAGGCAGCGTTGAAGCATGACAAAGCAGAGTATCGACACACCTATGCCCCTCCGACTGAAAACCAATGAATCGGTCGCGACGAATGCCCTGCATTACGTAAGTGGCGCCCTCAATGGAAAGGCAATTTCCATGGACACATTTTCCCAAACGCCACGCCCCCGCATGTGCGGCCCTCGGAAGGGAAGGAGACAGAATGGAGGGGGGCACTCCCTCCCCCCTCCACTTCCGACGACAGAAGAGACTACTGCTTCAGTCGGGGAATGCGAGCAACACGCTTCTTCACTTCCGTCTCTCAGCACAGCCCTTAAAAATGAGAGCCCAAACTCTTTGCACAAACAACTCCCATTCCGTGACCCAAAAACTTTCCTCGCGATTTAATCAGTGGAAAACCCATCTCCTGGTTTATTCCAAACGAATACCGACTCACGGATAAAGCATCATCATCATTCGTCACCAACTCTTTCAGATTAATCTGACGCGGCACTCCGATCGACTCTCCTATCAGCTAAGCTCTACATTTAGCTATTAAATCTTTCCTGTCATGACTACTAGAGCCATATAATTTATACGAGGCCTTCCTTTTCCATTCTTTCCGTTCACTTTTTCCCGGACGACTGTCTTCATCAGACCATCATGTCTCATGATGTGGCCGATTAGGCTGTCCCGACTTCACTTTTCTACCACTCTACTTAGAACTTCTCCGTTTGTCAAAAGGCCGATCCCTTTTATCTTCATCGTTCTTCCGTGACACCACATTTCGAATACTTCCAGTTTTTCCTTTTCTATGGCTGTTATCGTCCATGCCTCAGCCAGAACAGTCATATTCCCGGTATACGTTTTTATGGCATGTTTCTATACCTCCAAGCTTATCGGACAATCCAATCCAAGGAAAATTGTTACACCCTAAATATAAAAGAAAAGTCCGATCAATAGATTCAACACAAAGGTCAGTCGGGTTTTTGAGGATACAGCTCACTACTAAAAGGTGAGTTCTCAACTCAACGGTGAGTGAAATTGAAGCATCGCACATGGGGAACCAGTACCTTGTGTACCCTGTAATTTCCCAGATAGATCTAGCACACAGAAAATCCTAAATGATATCGTCAGCATGATTGTAAAAAAAATATAAAAATGTGTTACGCGCCGAAGATAATTATTATTACTTTTCTACCATTACTCTATCCAAAATACCCGTTCTTCTCCTTCCCACTCAATGCCATTCCTCACCACTACAACGTTTTTCAAAACATCCTCTCCCTTTACTACCTGCTCCAACCAGACCTTCTGCCTTCACTATACTTCCTGAATCAACTCCCTTACCTCTCCCACCATCTCTAGTATTTATTTTTCGTCTTCCTTTTCACCCACCGTATCATTGACCACATCCCAAAAGCTCTAAGCCTGTTATAAGTTTCTTTCCTTAGGATTCCATGTTTCCGTATGTTACAACATCACGCTCCATCCTACATTGCCAAGACTTCTCACTATTCTTTTCTTTACGTCCATCCTCTACGGACCTATCATTCGTTCTCTTCTACGAGTGAATGCCTGTTACGGCAACGCCAAACTCAATGCTGCTATACCCTTTTTCCCCCAACATATTACCAACGTAACTAACTTACTCCACCTGCTCTAGCCTGTGACGTCCTACTTTTAAATTTAACCTGGCCCTTATCTTCTCGCAAGAGTCATTAGGCACTTTCATTTTCCGATGGCTAAGCCCCAGAAATACTGCGTTCATGTGTCATTAGAAACGTACCATAACGACAGAAACGCAATACAGAACCTATGATTTCTCAAAAATGAATTTCTCAGGTGATCAAGACAGCAACTCAAAATAATAGAGCATTTCTGAATGACACATATTTCCGATTCAACCGAAACTTACTCAATAATCTTCCGAGACCGTAAGACAATAAAGTTTCACATTCAAAGCATCTACCAAGATAATAGACACCGGAAGCCTATAAATGATTTAATACATTAGCTTAAGCGCTTTTCAAATTATGTTATCCAATCGGTAACTGAAGCTCAAATTCCCAAACCCAAGTTTAGCCCTCGGCGATTTTTTTCTTGTCTCCCAGTAGTAACTATATATATGCACAACCCGACTCTTCTGCGCTCATTACATCTACTCTACTCGGGCCTTCCAAAATCCCTCTTCTTTTTCTACTCCCAACATCAACCCCTCTATCACCACCTTCAATTGAGTATTGTCTTTCAACACTACATCCAATTCCTCGGCCTCCTTTGAATACCATCCAACAACTTCTTTTCCACCCCCACAGTCCTAGTTAGCCTTCGTTTCTGGCCAGAAACCCTCCTCCTCAGCCTTCTCCAAACCAGAATTTCGAAATTATCCAATCCACGCTCACCCCCTATTTTTGCAATCATACACGGCTCCACTTCATTTTCAAATCTAAAATTGACTGTTCTCCCATCTTCACCGAAAGCCACCAACATACCGATGCCATCTCTAAAATGCGTGGCAGTTATTATTTCCCCGTATTTAATCCTCATCTCATTGAAAACGTTCCTTTAGGGAATCCAATTTATGTTCTGTGACCTAGATTCCATAACCAGTTTCATCCAAAACGCAAACCAGACACAAAAAGTGCTGCAGTTGCTCCAATTTATGTCCACCTATTAATTACGGTTTTTTCTACCAGAGTGTATCATCACTTTCTTTCCCCTACCAAAACATTTATCGATTGCTTGACACACTGATCCTGTAATGAGTTCAGCAACAACTTTAATCCATTAGCAGACTGCTCACTTAAGTTCGGTCAGCAGCAAAATATAATTGACTTCAGGGGCTCTCCATCAACCATAGTCCAGCTCATCCCATGCCTCCCTTCCTATACATCTTCTTCTTAGCTGAAGGCCCTTGTGATAATGGGATATCTTGTCTTACTCCTTAGTCAATCATCGCTTAACGTGGTTCTGAATCCATTACCTTGATTCATTCCGTCCCAGCTACATTAAAGTTCGAATAAGAGGCCTACATAAAAACCAAGTAGCTGTAATTAAATCCGGGCCCAGCTGCGATGAAGCGCAAATACAGAAAGGAGTTGTCAGACAAATACAGACAAGGTTGTGCACTGTCTCCCGTAATTTTTAATGTTTAAATAGAGAAATTCATCAATGAAATCAAAGAGATGGCATCAGGAATGAATATCCACGTGGAAAAAATTAGCATGCTAAGATTCGCTAATGGCATAGCAGTCATAGCAGAGACAAAGGATTTGAAGAAGATTATAGTAACCATGAAAAGGACAATGGCCAGATATCACCTGAAGATCGATAAGAAGGAAAAAAAGATATGCAGCAGGAGAAAATATGCCAAGACCAATGTTTAGCAAGGAAAAGAACTTGAGGAGAAAGAGTACTGTTACCTGGAAAGCCAGGTGATCTCCGATAGACAAAAGCAAGAAAGAAATAGTTAGTAGAATAGCCCAGGCAAAGAGGGGACTCCATCAAAAGAAGAATCTACTTACAGCTGGAAAAACAAGCGTGAAAGTAAGGAAACAATTCATCAGAACTTACATCTGGAGCACGTTTCTTCATGGTAGTGAGGTATGGACAATGACAGCATCAGGGAAGTCAAGGGTGGAAGCATTTGAAATGTGGTGCAACAGAAGAATGGCGAATATTAAATGGATAGACAGAGTGAGTAACGAGAAAGTCCTATGAAGAGTGGGAGAAGTGAGAAGTCTGCTGAAAACCCTTAGAATACGACGGGATTACTTAATCGGCCACATCATGAGACACAATCGTCATAAAGACAATCGTCTAGGAACAAGTCAACGGGAAGAAGAGCAGAGGAAAACCTCATTTGAGATATATAGAACAAGTGATGAAAGATGTGAAAGAGAAATACGAAAATATGAAACGATTACATGATAGGAGAATTGGGTGGAAAGCTGAGTCACACCAATTTCAGAATTTTGAACTGATAATAATGAAGAAGCCTACCTCTATTCCCGATAACCATATTTTCATTGATTATGTCACAATAACCAGCCAAATACCACACTGAAATCCATCAAACACAAATACATCCGAATTTACAAGCTGTTTCTCTCTAACAGCGTCCTCTGTACACCAACCACACTACGGGTTAACTTCCGTGTTACTAAAATCAAAACCAAATGCCTGCTGCGTAATCCTTTGCCTTGATTTAGGAGAGCTCCTGAGTTTCCTAACTGATAGCTGCATTCTTTCGTAGCGACGTTTCTAAGACTGAGCCTGCAATCGTCTTCGGGGAGAATGAGAACCCCCTGTCCGCCTATACGCCGTAAAAACCTGAGATCCTTCTTAGTCAAGTTTTCCAGCCTTATATTTATTACTCCATGCACATTCTTTGCCGCGCGCAAAAGTATTGTTAAACATCAGACACATTCAGCTCCATTTCTTCCCTCAGACATGGGACTTAAAAAACTCTTCAATATTTTCTGGTGATTATCCTTCCATATTGAGCGAAATGAAAACCTCTTCTTCTTCCCTTTCCCTTAAACTCCTGAGTGGTTAGCGTGAAATAATCTATTCGGTGTCATTATTAGATTTTATTATTTGCAACGCTTTTCTTACTCAATATGCATTTCCGGAACCCAATCCACCCCGAATCATATCACATTCCAGTTCTAAAGTGCAGCTGGATAACCAAAGCAAAAAGTCACAAAGTTCCTTTTGAAATCCCGTTCCTTCCTCAAGTTCTACATCGATAACTTTCCTGGCTGATATCTGATTTCCACTCCGGCGTTCCCATTGCTCAAGTCTCCCTCATTTTACGGCAAAATACGTACTTTTCACCCTCTCAGAACATCTTCATATCCTCGCACCAACAGCTCCCTTATGCACTTTGCCAGGTTAGTTACCGAATCCTAATGCACCTTTCTCCACACAATCTTCTCACAGACTTTGAACCTACGCATTTCCATTTTCTAACCTGCCTTTTCGATAATCTCCGCTATTACCCAAGGGCTTCCAACCCTTCCAGAATTTACGACAGCTTCCCTCCTTTTGGCAACCCTCCAAACCCATTTTTTAAGATCTAACCCTCTTACTCCATAGCCTTCTTTAAGGTTACTCACGATTACCTCCGATTTTGAGATACCGTTCATTGCCACTACTCTATACTCCTTGGAAACGAGATTAGTGACGTTTTCCCAAAGTGAGCCTATCTCTAAATCTTTGTCTTAGTGTGTAGTGTCTCAGATACATCCCGGTTTCCGGCATTTCCCCAGGACACCAACGCCTGGAAGGAAGCAGATGCCGGTGATTACTTACGCCATCCCACCAAAGAGCTAGCAGGTTTTTTCGCAACCTCGTACCCAGCCTTTACTACTCGACGCCGAATACCCTCCCATCGCCTGCCAATGGGTTCCAATGGGCCATGACATTTAAAAGCTCCATTCCCGGAACGTTTCCAATTATTTTACTACGCTGGACGCAAATACCGTCCCCTATTCCTTCTCAAGGGTCTTTGTCGGCTTTAATTCTTCGACTGTAACGAATTTTCTCGCGCTTTGATGACTCATGTGATTTGGGTCGGTGTTAGATACTTTACTGGCTAACCGTCCAGGGGTCCGAGTTAGAGCCCCGGCAGAGGTGACCATTTTTCAGCAGTATCCTGTTCCTTTCTTAGGCGCGGAGAAGAGTGAAATTCAAGTTCAGTACTTGGCATGTCAAATAGGAATTTAACCGGGGACCCCTAGTCGCCTTACGTTATATGTACTCTTTCGTTTCACTCCAGCCTTCCTCCGTTCCCCGAAAAATGCCCTTCTCTTCCATAATCACCAATCTAATTTTAATAGCACTGATTCCGACGCTTCCCATGAATAACCTACCCACACTTTTATCCTCTAAACTATATTCTATCGCATTATTCACGAAACTCCTTCCAAGAAGATCAACCTTACAACTACCCACCGTTGACTCTCAACCCCAACGCAATTCATATGTAGATACCTAAAAATCGTGAAGTAGACGTTGAAAGAGCTTGCTGTCATCCCAGAATTAGAGCAAGTATTCATTTAACTACCTAGTCTTCTGAATTCCCAGGAAAGAGCAGAAAGAACAGTGTCATTACCTATGCCGCATGTTAGATGAGAGTGGGAGACGTACTAATTATTTTAGGAGGAGCTTCGGCTGAGGAGATGTTTTCAAACAGAAGATGACATCCTACAAAAACGTAGAGAATATGCGCGTCAAAAAAGTTGTTTACGAATTTGATATCGAGCGTGGCGATGAATGGGCCCGTAACTTGGAGAGAAAACACAGAAGGCTTTAGAAATGTGAGTTTCGAGGAGAATGGAAAATAACAAGGACAGATGGACGGACAAATGATTGAGAGGTAGGCGTGGTGTAGGAAAAATGTAGATTGCTGGCGAAAACGAGGAGACAGGATTTACGACGAAGGGAGAAGTGACAATGGGCTACCTCTGGTCATCGTAGAGGAAACAGTTCTAGGTAAGTGAGGAAGTTAGAGGAAAATAATGGGCATTTAGAATGTGATGAAGAGGTTGGATGCATGCCGATCCGAAGATAGAAACACTACAGGCAAGGCGAAACCAGGAAATGTTAATGATAAATGGAGATTATCCATCAAAACTCTTAACCAGTAGAAAATAGTGATATAATCTAACTAATCTAACCAAGAGTGCCAAGAGTACTCCGTGTCCCACCACTTCACCTCGCAAAATTCCACCACATTTACTATTTATCAATTTCTATTTGAAAAACAATTAATTAGTTTTATACTTCATTTCACCTATCTTACGGATGTCAAGAAAACAATAATCCGTGCAGGGTTTTACAAGACGTACTTTGCGAAAATCACGTTTATCACAGCTGAAGAAATTTCGACCATCCAAGAAATGCATCATATTACTTTTACGCGCGTGACTTTAAAAGGGAATTAATGCCAACGATATCGGCCTCCAATTTCCTGGATCATATGAGCGTCCGCTTCTAATAAGACCGGAGTAAAAAGTTTCCATTCTGGTACCTTCCGGTAGTGACATAACATAGATGATTTATGAGAAGGGTTCACATTTCCTTCTCAATGTTATCTCTTCCGGGTCAGCAGATTAACTACTTTAAATCGACTTTAACTGCAGTAGGAGTTCTCTACCATTTTTGACTACGTCATTCATTTTTCCAATCGTTACAGGGAGGACAAGGATTTCTTTCGTCACTATCGAAGATGCTTGTAAATAAGACTTAAAATATTTATCTTTTAGAGTATTTGAGACTAGTTTACCATTTCTGTTAGCTAATGCATAGATGGTTGAAAATTTTCCCCCGAGTTTCGGGTTTTTCCCACAAATACATGATGTAATACTTTTCTTCAAAAATCTCACAGCAAACTAAATCCTCTTTATTCACCCACGACTAGCACTGTAGTTTTTCTCACCCTCACATTTTGTATTTTGTCTCCAGATTCCATAATTATTACTGCATTTTGTAGTAGTATTTCATAATTAAGTTATGCAACTAGTTCAGAGTTCAGCTGTCGGTTGCCTGTCATATCAACAACAATTTGAATGGATTAAATATCTACTGTTATCCTTTGAGGACATGGTGATATAATCCCGTTTCAAAAAACCAGGATGGGTGTTAGTTATAAGACAAAATATTTTACTAGTCCAGTCAGTTTCGTAATTACTTCGAAAAGAGAGGAAGACTTAAATACGCGTCGGATAATTCCTCGCTCCAATTTCAATTTCCTAATTCTTTCCCTGGAGTATAATTTCATTTATAGCGATGTAAACATCAGTACAGTGCTCGAAGCACTGTCACATAACATAATATTTTGTAGGAATGACTCAGTCCGCGAAGACTACGATTGAACCAGGGTGAATTAGCTAGCAGAAAAAATAAACCAACATCGAAGTACCTTCAACTACGGCAGTTTGTAAGTGCCGGTAGGCAAACATGTTATGTACTTATGTGTCACCTTTAACTCTGGACACAGAAAAACAGTCGAAACTAGTCGATGTAAAATTGGAAACATTTGAGACATCTAAGTTGAAAGGAGATTTTTTATTATGCTCCTGTTAGATCCAGCTACTCATGCCATGCCGGCAATAGCTGCTTATCTCAACAAATTATGCAGTCGCCAGATTCTTGAATCGAACACGCAACGAATCGGCTTCGGTATGGCCTCTCAATCACTCGGCAATTCGGGTGGGGAGGGGAGCGAGGGCGAAATAGGACACGTAACTGACAGATCGCGAGTATTTACGCCCGTCCTCGACGACTTACTCCTCCCAGGACGTTGCATCGGCGTCTGGCGACGCTGACGGAAAAGAGAGATGAGACTGTCTCATTACACGGATTCCACTTGCCATCTGCTGCCTAACACGACGTGACGAAGGGAAAATGCAAAGGGAAAACAACAGCCTTCACTGGATATCTCCATTCCATTCCGCTCATGCCCTCCTCTCCCTCCAGCTCTTACGTTCTTTATTTAATCTGCTTGTCCTACCAGACTCAGGAGAATCGGGTCGTGTGGTGGCAACAGTACTGGTTTTCCACCCTGAGAGTCAGGGTTCAATACCTAGCCCCCCTAACCTACCTAGGCTCGATACATATGATGAAAATATTCCCCTTCCGCATAGAAGTGATCGCAAATTGCGATCCAGTGTTAATTGACAAATTAGACTAGAAAAACGAATTTTAAAAAACATGTTTTTTTTTATTTTCAAAATGAACTTGCAAGCAATTTTCCGAAAATCTTGGAAAATCGTTATACTTCGATAGCGTTCGACATTCCTAATTCCAGAATATATTGGTAAATTGAAAAACTACTTTACCGGTGTTGTAAATCCTGAACTAGTACTACATTCAGCACGATGCCACATTTGTACCATTTCCCTTATCTGACTTAGTTCCTTCCATATTCACTGGCAAGATACCAGAACAGTCTCGTCAAAGTTCTCGCTCTGTCGAAATGGCGGCATACGTTATGAATATAATATGTTATTTTTCGGTCGAAATTATTCCCACATAACTGTTTTGGAGAATTATTTGAGCATATTTTATATAAATATTTCCAAGCGTGTTACCATGTAAAAAATAAAAAAGACGTAGATATTTTTCATTGGTAAAGCGGCCTACTTGAGTGCTTTCTGAAAACTTCAAAGTTCAAAACTCCGTCCGACGGATGGGACGCGAAACCGTGGACCCCTCACCACCTTTTCATTAACAACAAACTAAAGTCGACGCCGAATTTCACTCCACCCTTCCCCCATTCTCTGAAACCTCCTACCTCTACCCAATTATCCACCAATCCTAAACGGCGCAAATGACCTAAGTTGTCGGTCACCTTCCCCAAATAACTAACAAACAAGGGTCAGCAGGTATACCTTGGGTTTATAATGTCATAACTTCACTTCATTATTCGGTTAAATTAATGTAATATGCTCTATAATTCTTTCATCGACATTTGAAAAATTCTGATTATTTTGAATTAATCATCGCACCGACATTTGGAAACGATCCACTTCTAAAATAATTTTAACGACTGGAAAAAAAATTTAAATGATAAAAAATACAGCATCGCCCACACGGCGTAAAAACAAAAACTTTGGATCAAAGACGAAAATAAATGAGATATACAGTTTTATGAGAGAAGGGATATATTCATGTGAAGAGGCTCGCTGACAGAAGACTTAAGTGGAGACCTGCGTCAAGGAGAGGTCGAGATTGATTACCTGTGGAGATGATACCGTGTGTAAATTTAGCGATGCATTCTCGACGTTTAGTTTCCTAGATATAAGTTTCCTCTTTTGCGCAAACAACCCACACACACACGCCGCCTACATCACCCCTCCCCAAGCAGGAAACCTTTCGCAACGGGAGTGGCGCAGACGAGCAGCCGTACCAAATTCCGCTGGCTCGCGCCCTTTCCTAAGGCCGTCTTCCCGCCACAAGCCGTGGGAGCGGCGGCGGCGGCAGGAGGGCTGCCCTTGGCCTCTCTCCCTAGGGCCCTCCCCCCCACACACTCCGGTCCCCGACGGCAAACAGAGTAGGCCCCTCCTCAAGGCCCGAATGTTTCCCCGAGTGCGGAAGGTCGCCGCTGACTGAGGGCAACTGCCCCCTCTCGCCCTCACGGCCGACGTGTCTTCCTCGTCGGCATCCACAGAATGTCGCCCGAAGGGAGGAGGAGGACACGGGACAAAATGGACCGACCCCCATCTTCCATACGGTTGCCATATTGTGAGCGAATCATCCCGGGTTGTATCTCTCATTCCGCTGGCGGAAATTCCGGTATGTTAAAGAGACGAAGCAGACTGGTGGAACGGGGGCGTATACTCGGAACCGAAATCGCCATTTTTTACACAAAATCGTCAGATGGAAAAGAAAAATGAATTTGGTGAAAAAATTAATCTTCTAACCAGAGCCATTCACTCATAAATCAAAAATTAAAATAAGCAAAAGGTGACGCCCACCGATCAAGCGGCTTTCAGAGTTTTTACATCATCCACCTCCTGTCCTTGACTGCTTTTAGTGAAAGGGGAGGGAGTGGAGGGGGAGTATCGGAAGGTCTGCTCGCACAGGTCCTGTCGCAACCACTTCCATTGGCAGAGTCAGCATTGTGTCCCCTATTGCGATAAGGCGAAGTAGCTTCGCGGGCGCAGTTGTGATTGTACGAAGTGTATGACGTAAGAGATTTGCACGCCCACTTTTCCGGAAGGGTTAAAAACATCAGTTTTTCGCCGCTTATGGCTCGAGAACTAATTGACAGATCGAAAAACGGAAAAATAAATTTCTTTTTAATTTACAAACTATCAGATTCGGCAATAAAAAATGTGTAAACGACCCCACTGGGCGATAGTTATGGAAGTAGTTGACTTCTAAGGAGCTGTCGCTAATCTGGCGAGACGACCGTCAGCTGAGGTCATTTGCGCCATTTAGGATAGGTGGACGATCGGATAGAGGGAGTTTTTCTCAGGGAACGGAGAGAGAATGGAAACCCGGTGTTCGGAATTAGCCTGATCTTAACGAAAGGCTCCAAGGGGTCAACGGTTAAACGTCCCATCCGACTGACGGAGTACTGAACTAGAAGTGACCTCCAAGTACTCCAAGACCTCCAAGGCTCTCAAGTAGAGACCGGTATATGTAATGAATGACATTTGACACTGCCGGGATTGGAACCCGGACCCTCGGGATGGGAGGCAAGTACTCCAACAACCACACCACACCGATCCCCAGTTGGTTTCAACCATAAAGGGTAAAAAGACGAAACTACATACAAATCAACAAAGATTATTAATCAATATCGATTTCATCGATAACACGTCATTTTCAAGGGAAACCGTTGCAGCATAATCTTTGAAATCACTTGGGAATAGTAAAATTTGTGGATTTGTACGAGTGTCTTCTTTTCATCGAACACGGTTAAATACGAAGCCCTGATTCAGTTATAACCCATGGAGAATAAATAAATACCATAATATTTACCTGAAACCTGCGCATCTTGGGAAATAACAAAAATAAAGTAAAGACGTAACCCAAATTCGATACTGAATCTATACTTCACACATAATTGCAGCGACTATTCAATTATGGTAATTTCAAAAACGCATCGGCTTGGCAAACCAAGGGTCAAGGGTTTGAATCTTTCCTCTGGCATGTGTGTTGCGTTTGTGTATTAGTATTACGTAATTTATTCAGTACGATTTAACCTTAGTTGGAGTAACTGGGATCGAGCATTACATTGTTTTTCCATTTTCAACAAGGACAGGAGTCAAACAATTGAGACGGCAAAGCCAAATCTGTTGCCCTCACAGTAATTTCAAATTTATTGGAGAGACAATAAATTATACGAACTAGAAAGATTTAAAGGAACATTATAACAAGTAATAGTATTAGTATATCTATGTTAAATTGAGAAAAATCTACACAAAATGTCATTTGTTTCGACAAGTGTAAGCAATGAACCGTTAGTCTCATTTTTAGTTATTTTGGTGTAGTTTCGTTAGCCTCAATTTTCATAATAAAATGCCTCAATGCCCGTAACTAAAATCTCGAAAAAAATTAAAAACCTTTAAAACGATGAGTTTTCAATTTAAGACAGTACCCGTACGCATCCGTGAATTAAAACATCTTAGATTCATTTACTAATTCCAATATAGTCTCTCGCATACAAAACTACAATAATTTTATTTTCTATTTTGCGTAAAAGCCACAGGTACGTATCCAAATATCCGCATGTCACTCGCAAGCCGCAGTTAGCACACCCTTGATTAGATGAACAAGCACGTGCATGAACATTCCTATAGTCCGGGAGATTTCTGCCTGGAGAGACGAGTCTAAGTGCGCTCGGTTCCGGAAGAAGTGGCGACACTAGTTTCCCGTGTGCTGAGATTGGCGCGCGTACTGCGGTGTTATATGTATTCGCAGACGACTAGTGTGCTTCCTTGGGAGCTCGATCGATCCGGACGTCGAATGATGGCCTAGAGGCGAGGGCGGGGGAAGGGTTTTCACGGAACTCCAAGGAGAGAGAGGGCGAAATAGATAAAGGGAGTTAGGATGGGCCTTTTTCCACCTCCGTCCGGGGACTAGATAGCACCACACGTTGTCGTCGCTGAAATCTGATAGAAACTCATCACTAAGACGACTGGAAGCAGTTGCAAACGCCTCACCCCCGGTAGACGTGTTTGAAACCATCGGGATTATCTCGAATGTAATAGCAAATTCGGTGTGTTCGAATCGCTCATTGTTACGATCGATTCAAACACACCAAATTTGCAAACCATTCGTGTTTGTACAACGTGACCCCTTGGCTACCTAATCGAGACAACCTCGACGGTTTCAAAAACCCCGACAGTCATGGTAAAGACGGTTTTACTCGATGCAGCAAACTTCGCACTTTGGAGCAGCTTCAAACCGTGGAAATTGCATGAATAAAAGAAACCATCAGGCTACTTTCCGCGCATTTGGGAAGTTAGTACCAGTAGTCGGGGGAGGCAACCTTCCACTGAGGTAGTTTGCGACATTTAGGATTAGTGAGCAACCAGGCAGAGGTAGGAATCTTTCAGGGAACTGAGTAGTGACGGAGAGAAACTAGGCGTCGGCAGTAGCCTATTTGCAACGAAAGGCGCCAAGGGTTTCACGGCTTAACGTCCCATCTGACGGACGGAGATTTGAACTTGAAGTCGGAGACTGAGTATTTCGATAAAAGTACTCTCCACACAGTACTAATAAGGACCGGTATAACGATGGAAAATCTGTCACTGCTGGGATTCGAACTCGGGCACAAAAGATAGGAGGCTAGTACTCAGGCCACCACACCAATCCGATCCCCATTTGGAAAGTTTTCCATTCAATTCATTCCTTTACGCGGTGGAATTTATACTACGCATCTCTCCATTCATCGGAATGCGCATGTGCGAAACGGCCTGAAAAGCCATTGTTTCATTCCACAACTGCCTTCTTAAGTGAGAAAGACGTAAGAAAATAGTTAAAGCACCCCAATGTTGTTCTTCCTTTGCGCACGCATCAACTCACTCCAATATAAAAAATCGAAACGAAATCGAAAGTAGCAGCGCTCTAAAAAAAATAAAACGGCGCGCACGAGGAATTATCGAGCAGTCTAGCCGAGACCTTCTTCATGTGGTCGGTTTCATCATGGCGAAGTAAGCGTTTACGATAAAAAGGAAAGAGCCTGTAAAAAAAACTCCACCGAGCGAATTCGCATACCTAATACTCCGTCATCCTCCATAACCCTCAGTTCGTGAACAAGCAACTGACGATCACCAATGTTTATCTCTCTACATTACCTATAAGGATCCCGCCAACTCTTTTAAAACAACAGCATAACATTAGAATTAAAAATGAGTAAAGATCTCCAAAGAGCTGAGCTAGAATTCTACAATATTGTCAACAGCAACGTCCAATTATGCAGCGAAACGCACTCGTTAACAGACGGGGACCTGTTACTTATCTGGGAGGATTCTAGTGCCGACGAGTTCAGGAGGGGACATTCAAAGTAAAATTGCCACGCATTCGAGAGGATAACAGCGCTCGACTATATAGGACGGTGGAATTTCATTGATACAGCACTGTACGGCGTGATGCACAGTTCCTCGTCAATGAGATGGTACAAAAAACCGGTATATTTCACGGTGACGATCTAGTAACGCGAGTCACGGACGTCAAGGCTCTCTATGGAAACCTCGAGCTAAGATGCCATAACAATATTTAATACGTATTTCTCCTGCGCATGGCTTCAGAGGTCATTAGGTCCAAGAAATAATCAATTCGCGAACTGAATTGGATAAAAACGAAAGCAGTAAGTTACGGAAATTTCTCCACACGAAAACAAAGGGAGCAGAAATTACCCAAGCACTAAGTTATTAGATTCAGTCACTGGTTTAAAAATAAATGGAAAGGAATTTAAGACGGCGTGCTTCATTACTTTTGCCTAATCTCCGGTAGGGCAAGCAACGCTAACCGCTTCGGTCATTTATTCGCGCCTTCGCGAAGGCTAGCAAGGTCTCGTCGGTTGAGGCACACACAAACGCCGTGTCCTCCTGGAACAACGCTTGTTCAATTGGACATGCATAAGGGAAGTAGACTGCCGTACAGATAATTGCGAAAATTCGCTGTGCGCCATTCACGACCAACACCCATACAGAGCCCCACCAAAATACACAAAAACATATCTCCCTTTCATCTAACACCTCTCCGTTCGCTATCTTCTTCCTTACGGTCGGCGGATAACACCCCTTCCTTACCTTACACCCCGGCGTCGTCTAGCACTCACAAGATGTTTCAGGGACGTAGTCGAACTTGCACTTTCGCTTCCGGCACGCAGAAGCGCGGCAGCAGACTTGCACCACACACCCACCCTGCACTGCTCCCACGTGGACGCCTGCGCTGAAGACACGCGCGCGCACGACCGCCGCCGAAGGAATATATTCTGCGAACTCAACTCACGTCCACTGCCCCTTCCCCCTCTGACCACGATCCGCCACAATCAAAGAGCGTGAGGCCGACAACGACCGAGAGACCGACCGCCCTGCCCGCTTCTTCCTCCGGCGACACCCGGCAGACCCTCCGCCCCTCCCTCCCCCTCCGGCGACTGCGAATGGCCCGGGAATATGACGGAGCACGCGCTCCGAGAACGAAGAGAAGGCGCGCGAAAAGAAATAGGCAGCGCCCGTCGAAGATTATCGTCGAGTGCTGCCTTTCCCGAATTCCCAAGGGCGTCCGCCGTCGGCACGTGCTCGTGGCAAGAAGTCTTTTGGAGAGGTCTAATCGGAGAAGGGCTGCGCCGCGAGAGTTTCGGAATCCTCGAAGTCCTTCGAAGCGATGCAAACGAACTAGGCAGCGGCCAGAACGGCGAAACGCGCGGGCGGGAGGATAGCACGGGGAGACGAACTGATATCCCGTCGAGAGTCTGACGGATTGTGCGGACGCTCACTCGCCTCCTCCGTCCGGGTTTAACGTCGACGGACCACGTGGTGGACACGCACTCACTACGGTCGGTCTCTTTGGCGCTCGCTTTCCTTCGGCCGCCGGCGTCCCGACCGTGGCGCCGTCGGCGGAGGGGCGGAAAGGGCAGGGGGAGGGGGGTAAAGTAGGGGAGCCGAGCGAAGGATTTTGGCGCCACGCGATCCGCCGCGGCACGCAAGGCACTCGAGAGCGAAAACGTGCCGGCATATCCACGAGAAGGCTGGGCTCCAGCAAGCATTCCGATCGTCAAATTTTCGCATTTCACTTGGCGGATTACAGTCGCAAGCACATTCACTTTCACGATGTGACATGGTCACCTGCATCTACAGAGAAATCACCATGCCACAGAGGATACTCAGTATTTATCAGTGAATTTAGAGAAAATGTTACATTTGTGCGATTATGAAAGAAGCAAATACTCGCCCGTAAAGTTTTCAATTCACGAGATTAATCTCATCCATAAATCGGAAAATTTAGAGTGCTCCATGGAGAAATTCGCTTCAAGTAACGCAGAACTTGAGGAATTATGACAAGGGAAAAATCTTCACCAAAGCTGTGAGGCACAAGCAAACAAATAGATACGTTACTAGAAAAATTATTATTAAAAAAATACTAGAAAAAGTACAAACAGTTGTTCGTTACATACGGCCGTGGTAATTGCTCATAAAACACAAGTGACTAAGACAGAATGGTTTCCAGATGATCATTTCTTAATTACCCTTTAAAACCCTGGTAACGACAACCTGATTATATTATCCTTTATCTCGTCCCACCGCGAAATATATGTAATGAGCCTAAGGATAAGAACAGCTAAGTTTTTAGATTTTTAAGAACACAGTAATTCAGATTAAATCGAAATGTGAGAAAAGACAAGCTGGAGCTAGCTGAACAAATTAGCTAAGTGGATCGTATGATGTAGAGGGAGAGGATTAGTATCTCCGGAAATCGCAGGAGAAATGCCACACGGAAAGAGGCGTTTACTCATAGCAGGGGACTAATGGCATGGTCGTTGATTGGGGACGTCCTGTGAAGACCTGGGAAGACCTGTGAAAAGTAATATGAATCGTGGCTTTGTGTGCCTTTCTGAAACCATGACTTCAAAGCAAGAAGATTAAAATAGGTCGGCGGCTTTTGAGGTGTGGATGGGGAGAAGGGAGGATAAGATAAAGAGGGTTGAATGTAGGACAAATGCGGAAGTGCTGGGGATGAGAGGTAAAAGTGTTGATTTAAAAAATAAGGAGACAGAATAAGGAGATGGAAGGGGATTTTAAGGGGTAAGTGTGCATTTTGGGTGCGTGAACGAGGGCGTAGAACGTTACGTACGCTGGCTTTACGGAGAGGATAAATAGGCAGTTCGGATGGAAATATGGGTGGTTAAGGAGGGAAATAATGTGAAAGTTACAATGATCCTAATTCATGTCAATGCTTAGAACTTTTTAGATTCTGTCATGCGCATTCCAACCTACCTAAACCGGTTAATAACCGATTAAGGAAATCGGGCTCCGGGTCAAAATTGATGATTTAATTTGGGAACAGTTCTGAATATATTCCACCTCTACCGCGCATATTATTCTAGGCGCACAGTTAGTGGAGCGCATGGGTACCACCTTGAACTTTGATGACCTTACAAACAGTGCGACCGTGGGTAGTCACCTCACTATTACCGACAGACACAATAGATAACGGTACCAAGGGTACCTTGGGTGGGGGAGGGGCAAAGGGGCCCTGCCTCCCCCCCTTAGCTCTCTGCAAAACCCAAATTAATATTTAATTGACGAGTCATAGTCACATGCTAGCAGCAATTAGAAAATTAGAAACAACTCTTTACATCATTTTCCTCGAGTATGACTAGACCAAAGATAAAAGAAAGGCTCTTTATCTGTGCTGTGGCACACAACCAACTTAGCATAGGCCTAAAAGTTTAGGAATACTTATCACCTGTAAATCTGATATGGCTACTTATAGGATTCATACATGTAATAACTAATATGGCCTACTATAGCATTCAAAATATACTGATTAAAATAACTATATGGTTATACTCTGCACAGATTGGGCAGATGGCGTGCCCCCTCAAAAAAAATCCGGGTACGCCACTGACGGCACCTATGCCATAACTTACAAAGATCTGTATAGCGAAGACTATTTAAGAAACAATCCCGTTAATGATCTCGGGAAGTAACGGGGAACAAGCTCTATTTTTTATAACTCTTTGAATGAGACGTTTAATAGCTAAAGTGCACTTGGCGAATATTTTTCTGAATAATACAGTTGTGATATAAAGATAATAAGAACTCTACGTTTTCGGCAGCTTAAAAACACGACATCATCGGGTATCCAACGCATGACGTCACGAGACGGTATCACTATGAGTGTTTAGTTTATGAATACTTGGCAAAAACTGTAGTATTTATCTCATTTCTTTAAGTAGTAGGGGCCGTAACAACAAAGGAACGGCTAAACACCTCAAAACAATATATTCGCTTCGTTTTCTACTAAAATAATCGTGTTTCCGCCACAATAAGGAAGCTATACCGTGCGGTGACGTCAAACTGCGTTTCATGTCACGTGACTTTCGTCAATTCTCAGGAAAATTTTCATTGTATTTAATAATTTTTGTTTTTGGCATAGAACATTTTTCATTGTGCATTCAAATTTTTTAGAAAATTTGTTATCATGTGCATCACCTATAAACGAGAAAAAACTATCTATACCTATATATTCCTCATTACCTAGGAGTTGTGATGCACTAATCAAATGGGTTGGATAGGCCACCACTTTCAGACTTGACCCCAGGAAATAGTCGCCCCTTAAACGTAGTCCAGTTGTAATAGCAGAGATAAAAAGGAATGGTATAATTTATTCAAAATGGGCGTCTTAAGGGAGTCACTGATGCGTGCTCGTGAATTCTGGAAAAATTAACACGTCGACAACAATAGTTAACCACTGCTCGTTTAAACAGCTTTATTAAACGCTTTTCCTCTCCCTACGACAGTTATTACCTTCCACTGAACGAGAGTAAACATATTTTAAGCAAATTATTTCCGGGGCACGGATATAAATAGCTGATAACAAGCCGTGGCTTAACCTCCCGGAGTAGTGATTTCCAGACTCCAAAGGATCGAGAAGGGAACAAAATGTTTTAGTGAATGTGAGATCTTCTGAAGTTGACCAGTGAATAGTGCGTAGGGACACAGACAGGAAAGGTCCCGGGTTCGATTTCAGATGAGGCCTCTTTAGAAGATTACCGTTATTCCCAAACAGTTATTTTCCATGTACCATATCCATCTGGGTAACCAAAGACGGCTTATGGAAAGAAATAACACCCATACCTAAATTGTAAAGTTCATACGCGATTGAGTGAACTCGGTAAGTGATGGCGATGGCCAGACCGAACTTCACGTTGGACACATTACTTTGGACGTGAGGTAATGGAGTGATTTTCACACTCCCCTGTTCGGCACCGCCAAATTCTGCGTTAAAGGAAAATACTACGAAGGCGTTGAGTGAACTTGGCAAGTCCAAACCTCACCAAACAAACCGACCTACACGTCAAACAAAGTGCTTCCGAGAAGAAAATTACGCACACATATGGTATCATTGTGGGTATGGAGAAGGACGGAGAAAGTAAGGTGGGTGGAAAAGAGGTCATACGAAGAAGTGCTAGAGCTAGACAGGAGAGGAAAGTAAGGTGATTGAGGATATTAGGAGAAGGCAGAAGGTGTGGATAGAGAAGGCAATAAAGGGTGAGAGTGCTTTGAAAGACGTGATTGAGTGAAGAATGCTGGGTAAGTGGAGAAGAGTGAGGAGAAGAACAGGTTATTTGGATAGAATGATGGGAAGCAGGAGGTATGAAGGGTTACAGAGAGATATCATGTGAAATACAGGTGTCGTGGGAAGAGTTAAATCTCCATTTCGTCCTACCTTCACCGGTAGAATACTAATAATAATAATAATTGGATATGAATAATTCAGCTGAGTTCCAAGTTTCGATTCCCAGCTACAAAGGGAAGTTGATCTTCTGTAGCGAGTAGTGAAATGTTGGGGATTTCTGAGAAATGTGGTCCAGACAGGGAGGAAACGTAAGGAGTATCTGAAAGGGTAACGAGAAAGGGAGAAGGAAACCCGGCGTCGGCATTGGCCTGCTCTCAACGAATGACGCCAAGGAGACCACAGCTTAACGTCCCATCTGACGGACAGAGTACTGAGCTCGGAAGTGCTCTCCACAAAACACCCAAGTAGGGGTGGTTTACGAATTAAATATATCTGCACTGAAGGGTTTCGAACGAGAGTCATCGAGCTGCGAGGCCAGTAGCCTAACCACTACAACATTCGCATCCCCCACGTCTAGAGACTTGAATAACTCTGAATCCAACTAAACTGGAAAATAGTACATTGTAGTGCGTCGTGCATGACTACATTCTCTTGGTTATCAAAGGGTAGATATATTCCTCACCGCTGATGTTGTTTTTGCCAGATTCTAGTTGAAACCGTATCCAGCAGACCGATTCATTTGCTAATGGAAACACGTCCACAAAGAATCGAACGTTGGAGCTCCCCACTCACACACCGAAGCGAAAATGAACTATTCTGAGAAAGAGTTTGACGGCGGCGTGGTCGGGATTTTTCGCGTCGAAAGGTTTATCCATAACTTGCGGGGCGGCGAGTTGTTATCACTCAACGATAACGAGTCACTAACAAGCATTAGATGGCACCGCGTGCGAATCCGGAGGAGAGGGCGGAGTCTATTGCTGAAACACAAATAAAGATCCATACGCGTAAGATGCAGTGATAACCTCGGGGCAGACTGCCTGTCGTGGAAATTTGAGTAGGTGACTGGAGCGGTAATCATGGGTCACTGAGTGTGCATTGTAATCAATTTTCAAGTATGTCGAAAAATAATTGGACCAAATTTAATTAAAGTAAAAATAATTATGCGCTGGAACTCACCGTACGTACATAAATTTACATAAACTATAAAATAATTGTGTATTGTATTTTTTCCTTAATTAAATCATGTTATAATTTAGAAAAACAAAGAATATCATGGCTACTATTGATAGTTTTCGGCGCGGAATTCGTAATTAAGATGAAATTTATATTTAAATAAGCTTCTTTGTATCTTTGAGTGGCTGTGACACCGTGATATTTGCTAGTATTATTAGTCAGTAAACGTTAAAATATGCTCTTTATTATTTTACGCTTAAAAGAAAATCTGAACATGTATTATCGAATTATAACGAAATGTATATCATAAAGGTACCATTAGTTTACGTTTTAAAAATACGTCGCATTACCAAAAAATCAAATCAGTAAAATGAATTTTTTACTCTTTCACCAATAGCTATCAATGATAAGGACACGGATATGAAGTTTCACTCACGCAAATCTGTGCGTAGAAAAAAAAATCTCTTCTGCCACATTAAGTCGAAATACGTTTTCACACGAAATAACTGTCCCTATCGTTTCCATAGATCGCCTGGTATTCTATAATATGATAAAATAAGCCCATAATCCCAACGTTTATGTGCAACATCCTAGTTCTTCAGAGAACTAAGTCTTTGAAAGTTGGCTAATCATTAAATTCCATCAAATGCCGTCAACCCGCAAAATATGAGCTAATTTTTATTCACCTTATAGGCTATAGGTTAGTCTTTTACACTTTTTAAATGTTTTCCATTAGAATACACGAAAAAATCGTAATTCCCCATGCGTAATAATTTTATTTTATTTTAGAAAATTAAATTATTATGTATCCACACACAAACACCGGACATAAACAACTAGAAGGTAGATACCATAAAGAATCTATGATTAAATAGTTCCCTGCCGGAAATTACGAAATATTTGTTAAAATATATATTGATATTTGGCAAAATTTGCTATTATTAAAAACCTTCAACGTGACGACCAAAGGAATTGGTAAAGTTGACTACCATAAAAATGCTTTGGGAATGCCCATAAAACCGCTAAAAAAAACAGGTCAATAAAAGGCGAAGCGAGGGAGGTTGTGCCACCATTGGCGGACTGGGGAATCTAGGCCCCAAGTTAAATATAAAGGTTGAAAAGTAATATTTGTAACATAACAAAAGAGAAGAAGTTTGGTGTGATGACTGGTGTTCGGGTGTGCCATTACGAGGACCGCGGTTCGAATCCAGGTAAGGGAAAATTTTACAGTAGGTAGTAAGATCAAAGTTTAGTGTAGTACACTGGTAACGGCAGGAATCGGGAGAAGGCAGAGTAAGTAATAGGTGGTCATCGAAGGTTGAATGTAAAGTCAGCCAGTGCGCGGAAGAAAAGGTATTATGGATAGTATGAAGAGGGGTAAGAAATATTCCGACTTGAAGAGAGAGAAATGTCGTAGGTATGGACCCGACAGATGAATACAAGGAAAATAGTAGGGATAATCCATCATAACCCACCTTAACTGTGGAAAACTACTATCTATCTATACCGGTCACTTGATGTAAGCATAAAAGTGGGATAATTGATACTTCTTAAAAGAATTATGTGTTAAGGTGCTCCAAATGCTAAGATTACATCACACCGTCTGACTGTACTTGATCTAAAGCCATATTCTAGGAAATATACAACACCCATACCGACTCTAACTCGACCCTTTATCCCTCATCAGTATGGTGCTTAAGAGGTTAGTTGTCAGTCGTCTTCCGTAGCAACAACAAAAACAGGACAGAGAACCGAACTTCGAGCTCCTAGAAGATAAAATTGTGAATGAGGTGGAAGTGAAAAACTTCATATTGTTTTGAAATCTTTATTTATGGGAACCCATTTATGGGAAATTTATGGGAACCCTCGTATTAAGAGGTATGAAGATGGGCATGTGTCAACAAGGGTAGCTTCAGTTGTGAGTAGACACTAGGTGGATGGGCTATTAGCACAGCACAAATGAGTGACCGAATGTGCTTGTGAAGGTTAAGCTACAAGAAACGCATTTAGTCATAATCCATGGAATACATGCAAACTTCTAAATATACGGAATAAGGTAAAGATTCAACAGATGATCAGCTGGAGGATACAACGCGCGGAGTACTAGAAATGCGAAAGTGGATACGTAGAGAGAGAAGAATTAACACGAGAGAGAACCGTGGCCAGAAAGTAAATGAAGTTTGTAGAATAAATTACCTAAAAACAACAAGCAATAGAAGAGACGTAGATCCACAGGTCCCACTATGATAAGAGAACCCTCCCTCTTCCCCGCCAACCCAATGCTCTTCCCTCAATCACCTCCTTCAAAACACCATCCCCTTTTATTACCTTTTCCATCCACACCTTCTGCCTTCTCCTAATTTCATCTATCAAATTTCATTCCTCTCCCACCAATTCTAGCACTTCATTGTTCGTCCTCCTTTCGAACCACTTTACTTTCTCCACCCTTTTCCACACTCACGTCTCAAAAGCCATAAGTCTATTTTCATCTTCTTTCCGCAGAGCCCGCGTTTCCGCCCCATATAGTGCAACGCTCCATATTAAACTTTTCATTAGTCTTTTCTTCACTTCCCTACCGTTAGTTAGTTCACGCCTACGAGTAAAATCTTCTTTTTCCAATGCGATTCTTCTTCTCACTTTAATGTTGCTAAACCCTTTTTCCTCCAACAAACTACTTAGATAGCTAAATTGCTCCACTTAGACTAGCTTCCGACCTACGTTTATAATTAAACTCGCCTTTTTTGGTCTTGAAAAATCTATTACTTTCGTTGTATTTTGATTTATCTTCATCCCGTAACCTTCACACTGTTCAAGTCCATCGTGTTCTTGGGAGAGTTTAATTGAGGTTTCCCGTTGCCTGCCTCAATAGTGTTTTAACGTGACACCATCACTTGATACGCCGCCCCACTGGGGTCAGACGCCTTCTCCCAGCCGCCTCACTGAGGAACAGATGCTGTGAGTACGATACGCGGACTAACTTTCGTTAGGCTCCTACCCTTCGACTAATCTGGCATGGGTGACCCTACCAGGAGCAATATTAATTGCCCCCACCAATGCAGCTCTAAGGGTCACCGGAACACAGGGACAACATGCGTACGGAAATTAGATAGTGAGATGAAAAAGGCTCTTAGCGAAACGAGGAGCTACAAAACCACTGGAATATACTTATATTATTTCGTGGGAATGGGGTCGATGAACTCTTCTCGGGCTCTACACCGGGTGAGTGAATGTAATGTTGCCGACGTTTCGGGTAGCGACTCGTTACCCATCCTCAAGGCAAATACCCGCAGGTGTAGAGCCCGAGAAGAGTTCATCAATGCAATTCGCCGGGAAAGCGGGAATGGGGTCGTTTACCATATTTTTTTATTGCCGAATCTGATAGAGTTTGTAAAATAAAAGGACCCGTATTTTTCCGTTTTCTGATCCGACAATTATTTCCCGAGTTATAAGCGGCGAAAAACTGATGTTTTTAACCCTTTCGGAAAAGTGGGTGTGGTGCAACCACTGACGTATATCTATTTCGTCCAATCACAACTGAGCCCGCGAAGCTACTTCGCCTTATCGCAAAGGGGGGGACACAGCTGACTCGGCCAATGGGAGCGATTTCGACAGCATTTGTGCGAGCAGACCTTCCGAGAATCCCCCTCCACTCCCTTCCCCCTCCCCTGAAAGCAGTCAAGGACGGGAGGAAAATGACGTCAATGTTATCACAGCAGCATTTTCGGTGGGCGTCACCTTTTGCTTATTTTAATTTGTTATTTATGAGTGAATGGTTGTGGTTAGAAGATTAATTTTTTCACTAAAATTCGTTTTTCGTTTCCATCTAACGATTTCGTGTACAAAATTGCGATTTCGGTTCCGAGTAAACATTGTTGTTCCATTGTTGAAGAAATAAGATCAAAATAGAAAAAGGTACTATATAGTCCTGAATCTTAGAATATATGAATAAGGGGCGTTGCCTGAAGACTGAGGTCAGTTTTAATCCCCATTACAAAGAGTGAACTAATAGTGAAAGCATGTTATAAGCATATGAGAGATAAAAAAGTTTAATATCTCACGCTGGAATAGTGACTGCTGGAGTATCAGTGGAAAATTAGAAACGATTGAAATGAATACCAATAGGACTAAATAAATGCCAGCAGGAGGGAAACTAAGTAAGTCAGGTTTACGTATGATCAAGCGTAACTTACCCCACCACCAAAAACACTGCAACCAACGATCAGCATGTTAGAAGTCAATCCCACCCCACACAACGTCAATCAACTAACAGCTGAACAACGTAGAAAGATGCGGTAAACCGCACCCCTCAACACCTGTCATTCGCTGTATTTAAAAAAAACGATTACATTCTATACGACTAACCAACCTTCCTTCCTTTCTTACAGACGAGTCAATCAAGCCTACCGTATACAGACAATGTTCAGATTTTGGTCAATTTTTCGTTTATGAGTTAAGTGGTTTTCCTTCAAACCACCACCATCTCAGACCCAGCTCTTTTCACCAGTTGAGTTAGAAAGCGCGTCGATTCAATGCTCGTTAAGAGTCCTAATTTCCCTATTCTTATTCCACAGTATGTAATGTTTTACAATGATGTTGAAATTGACACAAATCCCGATACGCTGGAGGCATAATCGGTGCCGAAGTGACCTATCTCCCGCAGGGTAAAACAGTCCTTATCCCTAACTGCAGACAGTATCGCTATCGAGGCAATAAATACTCCTGGGACTTCAACACGGTTCTTCAAAACGCTCGCGTAATCGTTATTATTTGACAAGAGCGAAGAGCGTAACCAAATTTCTCTGAATGTTGCCTAGTTCTTCGAATCGCTGATCTCCGGTGTTCTGGGGACACATAAGGTCCGTTACCGTCCGCAGTTCATTTATGAAGTGGTGTTCTGTTCGCGGCATCGCGAAATCCAAGATCCTACCTCTGGACCTTCTGGTGCACACCGAAATGTTACCTGTTGGTCCACAGTGACTCTCCTTGACCTTCACGGCGGTGGAGACAATACCCGCCGGGTGTGGAGCACAATTATCCCTCCCAACGCCAAGGTGTGGCGTCCTTCGGGACTGCTATCAGCTCTCTTGACCGCGCTCACGATGGGGAGCCGTCCTTCGACAGCTCCTTGAAGCCTTAGCTGACGGGAGTTGGAATTAGCCCCATTACCATGATCGTCAGAGCCACTGCCACCTATCTATGGCTATATAGTCCTTCAAACTCCATCGCCCGGGTAGCCCTTCACGAATTCAGTCAGACGTATGGGCACCAAACCGACTGAGGGACCAGAGAATGGTGAACAAAGGCTTGGGCAAGCAGCATATGACTAAAACTTTTGCAATAAGTTTGTCTCTACGGTAGTTTTTATCAATGATACATTGCGATCGCCAGTGCGATAGTGGGACTTCCTAGTTTGCAACATCATTGCAGAAGAACATGCTCTCTGATGTTCCCTCGCTATGGGTAAGATCAAGGACAATGGAGGCGTAGTGGAGTATAACCAAAGAGTGCTAACCAACAAGACATAAAAGATAAATATACCACCAATAAAAGTTTTTTGAAAGGAAACCTTAATATGTCTGTATTTCTTTTATCCTTCCATTTAGTTTGCCTCAACATTTCATGGACAGTCAAAGTTATGCGCATGTATTAAATTTTCCTTTGTTTCCTCCGTTTTATAATATTACCTCTCAATGAGGCTTTTCAGCTTTCAGAGGCTTTTCAGCTGCCATAATATTTAATTTTGTAAATTATGATTCTACTTGACATTGATATAGTATTATGATATTTATCCATAGGATCGCACGAGTGGCTCCTTAGCTTAGAATTGTTTCTTCAACAATTGAATATTCCTTGCTAAATACGCCCGATAACATAATATAAAGTTATGAAAGCAAATACATACTTATTAGTTTCTTCATAAATGATCATCGCTTCGTTAGCACTAGTATAAAATGGCATCAAAATAAATTTTCGCAACTATACGGACGCCAGATAATACTCCACCTGGATCCTGGGAGTTATGCAATCCTCTACGCGATGTTTCTTATATGACGCGAAGAAATAGTCACTTTGCCTCCATGGCTGGGATAAGAGATAAGATCTTTGCTCCGGTACTGAAGTGCAAGAGCCATCACCACCTCCCCGCTTGCCACGACGTGAGAGCTTGCCCGGGGTTCCTTATTGGTGCACCGAGTGGGCGCAGATGTAGCTTATCCTTCCCCAAACGCCATCATCCGAAATCGAAGCTCAGCGACTATCCTTCCCAACTCGGCGATCAATTACGAAGCACATGTCCTGTCGTCTGATTTCCGTAGATAGCGTTGGCGGCTTGGGTACTGGCTTCAAACCCCGAGGGCCCGGGTTATAAAACCGGAAATGCCAGATTTTTATTGATATACCGGTTCCTACTAGCGTGCTGTGCGGAGAGCAGCTCAAGCTCAATACACCGTCCATGGCATGAGATCTTGAACCGTACGCCCCTTTGCACCAATCACTAAGGCCAAACTTCATTTTCTTACTTAAGCAATGCGTATTGGAGGGTGGGAAGAACACATGTGATGTGATATCCTAATGTCTTCCTCAATGGTTTTTGACGGGAATCCATCGCTTGATAGGCCGTGCTGCAGTGGTGTCAGTTGCCATTTCGCTGTCACGTCCCTTATTTTCCCAGACGCACAAGACGCTGCAAGGACTCTTCCGTTTAGATGTTACGCTCCAATCTGTATGGTATTGGTGTCACTACCAGGAGCAACTTTCATTATTACCGCAAGTCCTCCTCAAGTACTTCTTTTATGGTACTCATGAAATTTTAAATGTTTAACTTCATTTATTTACGTTATATTCAATTTCTAAAACAGGGTTTATCTGCACGTATGCGACTTGGATGCACACGACCGATACCTATATCTTCTTTTTAAAATTTCTATTAAATTCAATTTATGTCATAGCATTTCACATACAATAATATTTACTTACTATATCTCGGTTGAAATGCCATCTTTCTAGTAATATTTCAAATTCTTCCTTCGCAATTCCATCCCAATAACCTTGAGCACTTTTTTCATGGAAAATGAAGGAATGTTACATGCTGATGCTGCATAAAGTGAAGGCTGATTTTTCCATCTGACCCAATCGTAGATTGTCATTTGTTCTCATTCAGACCGGTTTCAATGGACCGTTGAAATTCGACAAGCAAGGAATTTCAACCGAGATATAGGCTTACCCCCGAGCAATTCACGGAAACCCTTTTTATTATACTGACTATTACCGGATCCAACTTCATCCAATTCAATTGACTTTGTATTTGCCTACAAGATAGAGTTCAAGGCGAAATCCGAAACGTCGGTCACTGAATTTCAACCCGGTAGAATACCCGAGCAGATTTCCTTCATACTATTAGCCGGGAATGCACCAGATTTTAATTTCTGAGAGACTAAGCCAAAGGTATTAAAATTATGTGTCGGTGACTGCGGAAAATCGACAGTTTTCTCAATGGCCGATCGCCTTCACCTAAAAACAGCCATTATCACTCCAATGAGCTGGAAATCCAACCCGAGTAGTTCTTCAGTTCTAGACTGAGCTGTCTCGAACGGGCACTTGTCGAGATTCGACGCCGACATCTGCGGAGTCAACGTCTCAAGTGTCACCCGCTTCGGCGTCTGCAGAGAACCGCCGATGAGACCCAGTCACATAGGGGAAGGGGCGAATGACATTCTCGCAGCCTCCGAAACCTCACGCGATCGGGACAACTCAACAGCATTAATGGATGTTTTACACAGCCCTTTGTATCCTCTTTCCCCTAAGGACAAGGTAATCTCTCCTGTGCAACATCATTGGCAATCTAAATGTAAACTTCAGCATGAGCGTTTAGAATCTCCACCAGTATTAAAAAGCTTAAAGTCGCCATCACTAGTCACAAATCCTTAGGTTAAAGTACAGATTAAATTCCTTACAGAAATTTAAATCGGATAGCTTTACTGAAGAAGTTAGGAATATATTAAAAACACCAGCGTATTACGCTAGATTCGACCAGATAAATAAGAATAGAGATAGATTGTCGTACAGATATATTCAAAATGTCATTTTTCCCGCGTACTATAAGAGAACAGAACAGGTAGCATAGCAAAGGGATAGGTTGGGGAAATATTCTCTAGTCTGTAGTGCATGATGCATGTATTAACAACCAATCCCTTAATTACTATGTAGATACTAACAATCTAGTTGCCTGAGACCCTATAGTAGCATTTTTGCATGTCTATAGTGCATGTTTGGTGATCTTCACCCCCTCCCACCCATCCTCGCGGTGGCTTGCAGGGTATCGCGTAGACGTAGACGTTCTTTAAAAAAAATCTTCATTCCATTCTCGTAAGGGCTAACCTCTTCATATTGAAATAATACTTTTCTTTCACATTTTTCACTACTTGCTCACATGTTCCTATTACTCCTTTTGCCATTCTTTCCATTCAATATCCCCTAGACAACTGCCTTGAACAAACTACCTTATCTCAAGATAAGTCCAATTGGGCTGCACCGTCTTCTCATTCAAGTTTGCAACAGACTTCTCGTTTTCCTCCGTTTCCCTCAGAACCTCTTTGCTGGCAACTTGATCTTCTCATTTTATATTCATCATCAATTCACAAAATCCAATTTTGAGTGCTTCCCGTTTTGACTATTCTGCTGTCGTTACTGGCGCATGCCTCAACGTTAAACAACAATGCCTCAGATGTAAATTGTAATAAAGTATCTCATTGCATTCAAGCATGTATAGTCACTCTAACAAAGTGAAAATACTTGTAAAGACACCGTTGCTTGTGCATATAGAGCCGATCTGCGGTCACCTCCACCTCCTCTCTAACCCTAGCACCCTTTGGAAACTTCATCGAAGCTTCTCTTCCTGCCTCGTTAAAACAAAAAATTCTCTACCCTCCAACATTTGGACGACAACACCTATTGCATTTCACTCCTTTTTCCCCAACCCAAATCTCTCCTCGCCTCTTCCACCAATTAACAATAACGTGAAACTGCCACTATGACACTACTCCCTCGTCATTGGCCCTCGTATAATTGGCAGAGAATGCAGCAATTAGTCCTGCCGAAATAAACTGGAGAGAATGAAGAATTTGTGACACCATTGCATTGAGTCACTGCAAGAGTCCTCGAATTACTTTTATCGCGTTATTAAGTAACACATTGCGGTTTAACGAGGAGGCAAACGATAAATAATTAAGCCTTCAATTGAGGAAACGGTATTAGGCTTAACTAGACTTAACTGGAATAAATCAATCATTGATAAAACGGAAATCACGTAGTTAATACCACAAAATATATTGACACGGCACGTTTTAAGACGTTTAAAACCTTGCGTCATCTTAAGTTCTGAAGAAGACACAAAGGCCGCATTCAGAAGCTCAACTACACCGTACGGAGAACCTGTATGCCGTTCCGAATTCGTAGAGATTTTATGACGTAAGCAGTACAAGCGAGACGGCAATTCAGATTCTAAATACGGGCCAAGGAGTAGAATCCGTCAAAAAATCATTTATGGAATTAACGGAGTTATTTCTCATTTTATATATAAACCATAAAGTTTTAAACCCATCATATCTACACGAATACGATTGAATACATTTCATCATTATTAATTTTTAAATACAATAACATATCATCCCGGCAGTCAGGTCGGTAAGGTGTCGGCCTGTTCTCTAAAAGACTGCAGGTTCAAATCTCATGCGCAGAATCTCACATTTAAAGTTTAGGTCAGACGATGATTATGACGGTGAAGCTACCTAACCTAAGAAACCTAAGCTGCCGGAGTACCGATAACCCGAATTAAACTGCTGCTACTACTATTGCCATTTCATCTTAATTCCAGGACGAAATCTGAAAAAGCGATGCCTTCGTTGGGACATTTGCCCTTTTCTCTGCAACAAGAGGTTATCGTGAAATCCAGCAACACACATTTGCCTCGTCATGAAAAAAAATATCAATCGCAAGCAAGTATAAAGTGGCATCCACGCAACGGCAGTTTCAAAGGCGAAACGAGCCTCCTCAATGGTGATAAACAGCGTTCCAACTGATGTTAAAGAAGGCACGCTAACTATATTGGTAAGCAGACAAAATATTTTAGCAGGATTTCTCAGAAAAGCGATGCCATTGATGAATGAACGCATCGCGAAATATCCACTTAGGTATTTAGCATTCAAAGGACCATAAGATTCCACGCGAAATTCAACAGCTTTTGAACGACTGGAAGGGGCAATTACGGACTACGGGACCACTTGCCTTTGAATTCACAGTTGAGTGCCAGGCTAGAAGAAAATTCTATCTAAGAGACGACAGAAAAAAATTTTTGTTGACGTTTAGTAATGTAATCTGCCAGTCACTGCACAGCTGACACAACAACATGCTACTTTAATAACTGCTGTGAAGAGGGATGAGATGACAATTTTCACGAAGAAAACTATAAAAATGCAAGGGATCTGAGTGTAGGATAAAAGGAATTCGGTCTGCATATGTACATACTTTGAAAAAAATCACAACGCACATATAGATTTAAATACAAAACATTGAAATAATTCGACCATAAAAAACTCATTACTACGTGAATTTTAACCTTATGTCGTTGACCACAAAGCAACTAAATTTATTTCTTTTAATTAACGAAACGCAATAGAAATAATGAGGGCTGGTTTTAATCCTTCAGTAACAGCGTAAAATTACAATACTGCACAGAGGTGCTAATCTCATCTACCCATAAAACTAAGTAATCCATTTTATCGTGAACATAATATCATGATTACAAAAGACTTGCACGAATTATTAAATTAATTTGTATAGAAATTTACAAACATGTCAAGAGAACTCAAGAGGAATTATTATAAAAAACTGATTGTTAAAATTAAAAGGGACTCCACAGACTACCCTGAAAAACTCACATTGCCAGTACATATAATTTTACAGGATACAGGAATCCTACGGAAGGGAAGCTATATCATGCGTTGTACGATATCAACCGATCTACATCTTCATCTACTCATTACCCTACGAGCCGCGGTGAGGAGTGTAGCGGGAAGTGTTAGGTCACCGACCTTCAAAAAAGAGAAGAGGAAAAAAAATCAGGAAGGAATGAGATGAAAAGGAGATGTTTATCTGTTTACAAACTTTTTTTCTTACTGTGCTCGCCAATAATCCGTGGGAAAAATGCACGCTTGAATAAATCCGTCCGAAAATCTATCAATCAAAGTTTATCACTTTTGCTAAATCTTCCAATGCGGCGAGGGGATAGGTTAACAACAACTGTGTCACCCTCAAACACCTTATATTTCACTTTTTTTCTAGCCACCATAATTCGGCGTTTTCAATCTTGGAGACTTCCAAAAACCTCGAAGCCGACGCGTGATACACTGCGTTAAGCCAACCCACGTGGCGAAGGCTTTATGCCAACGCAATTACGATTGAGATGCATATATTAGTTAAGTGCACGGCGTGGAAAAATACAGCAATTGGAAGCTCAAATCAGCAAATCGCCCCGAGGCTCGTGCATCCATCGTCCTCGATTGCGTCATCGGCCGGCGGAGGAAGAAGGGGTTGAGGTGAGGCTGTAGGGGGAGGGAGGGGTTAGTGTCGGGGGGTGGGTGGGGGAGGAGAGACGCCCGCCCACTGGCGGGGCCGTCGCCCGCGACGTCGACGGAATTAGAACGCGGCACGGAATTGGAACGCGGGACGGAATTGGAGCGGCTGTGGCCTTGCTGGACGTCATTTGCTCTCGTTAGCGAGTTATAATTCGTGGACTGACGCATTAACGGATGAGTTCGCATTGAGGTATTGGCTTCATTGGAGTTGGTGCGAACACCATTTCTTCACCAACTCTTGTGACGTTACGACACGAGTGGGGAACACCTACCTTTCGTTGAAGCCCCAGCCCATGGCTAGCGGCGTGAGTCACCCACCCCGTTTCACGAGACCTCCACGAGAACTGCTTGATGCAAATGGCACTCTGATCCAACACTACAGGTGATATCGCAAGCTGAAAACTAATGAAAGATGGGCAAATGGCATGACGATAGTGCAGAGCGATGAAAAAGATTTTTTTTACCGCGGCACGGAAATTACATAAAATTCAGCTTGAAGCTTTACCATGTAAACTCAATAGTATATCATAAAATGAACCAAATACGCTATTATATTCTATTCCCTAAAACTGATTGCAGACGTAAAATATTTGCTTTTATTTCAAAGCCATAGTACTCAGAAAAAGCGGGCAGACCCGAAAATCCTTATTAGTTTTTATCGTTCTTCTTGGTAGCGAGCTTCATGTGGGTCAACATGTACCCTGCAAGCCGACATATAGTGACATGTGGAAGCGGTCACCAATCGATCAGAAAAGGATAAGACGGAAAAAGCTGATAAAAGGATGACGTAATTTTTGTGAAGTTTTGAGCTTTAAGCAGGTCGCAGATGGTGTATGGAGAAAGGAAATCTTAAATGCTTCTATTCAAAATATGTAATCCCTTCGTAAATGGCTGGTCTGTATTCCTGGGGTAGCATGGATTATGGATACATGTGCATCAACACTCACTACCTCATGCAATCATATTTTATCAAACAGCTTAAATTTGGAGTGAAAACTGGTCCCCAGCTTTCCAACTAAGTGATTTTACTATTAATAGCAGAGGACACTTGCCGTACGTTCATTGGATTTTACAGAGAAACTCGTCGTTGACCTTAAGTGTTTTCATTCTCGAATTACATTCAAAATGCTCATTGTGGGATTTAAGCGAGGCTTGACCAGAGCGAAATAAAATCTCCTTCCGTCGGAGCATCTTCCAAGATTTGTTTGCCGAGTACTTGTCTCCTTTAAACAGAGATCAAACATTTCGAATGCGATGGCACCAAGACACACATAAAGTAAAGAGGACAACCAGATATTCCACTTCTTGGCTGCCTTCTCATTCACTCCACATTAAAAAAGTGAGGCAGATGTATTTTTACCAGAACAGCAAAGATGTTTATTTACTTGGGTTTAATTGCAGGTTCCGGTCGTTATATAAACACTCAATATAGCTAAGATCAAATGATAAGTCCCTAAGTTTTACTTCATCGTTTTTTCTCGGCAGACGCGACGGTATCACCATTATATGACTCAATGCCTATGCCAATGTAGCATTTGACATCGTCAGCATAAGGAATTACATAGGGCCAACAACACTATCTTGTGAAACACCTACGGGAATCCAGCCATAACTAACTAATTTTTTATTTACCATCATACATCTGGAGGATACTTCTTTTTGGCCTTGAGGCATGTACGATTACAGCAGCAGAGAAGTCAAGGGTGGAAGCATTTGAAATGTCGTGCTACCTAAGAATGATGAAGTTAAAATGGATCGGCTGATTAACTAATGAAAGCCCAAGGAAGAGAGAAAGAAAAGAGAAGTCTACTAAAAACTTTATAAAGAAGAGGGGACAGCTAAATCGGCCATATCTGGAGAATGATATCTGATGAAGACAATAGTTAAGTGTAAGAATGGCAAAGGAAGGCCTAACATAAGATGTATAGAGCAAGTAGTGAAGGATATGAAAGAGAAGTACTAGGCGAATATGAAGAGATTAGCCAATAGGAGAATCCAGTAAAGAGATGCGTCAAGCAAATCTTTGGATTGTAACTGATGATGATGACTGAGAAAACGTCGCGTATCCAATATTTCTTTCTTTCCGTTAATCCTGCACGACTGACGTTTGAACGTACAGAGCCAAGTCGAATGCCATTTTGAAATCCATAAAAACCGCCTCATTTATTGCTTTTTCGTTTCGTCTGATTTACGGGCTTCCGATGAGCGAGGAAAGAAGGAATTTCTGTCCGTTGTCACCGATACTCGTTCATATGTATGCCGAAGAAATTGTACATGCATGATGCACGTGGGGAACTATTAAGGTTGGAGGCGAGCTAGATATATTTGCGGATGACTAATAGTTAGCAAGGCAGCCAAAGAGTTGCAAATGCCGCTTGATACGTTCCACTCGAAGTGAGAGGTTTGGAATGAAGACAAATTATGACAAAACTTGAGCAACGAGTCAAAAAAATTAACCTAAACATAAAAGGAGGATGGTAAAAACTGGTAAAAGAACAAGTGAGCAATTCAGTTACTAAGGTGACATTTTGTATGAAGGCACACGAAGCACCAAAGGTATTAACTAAGGAAATTTTCGAGGGAGAAAGAGGCTTTAAGTAATTATAACACACTTAAGACAGAAACCCAGGGTAAAGATGTTGCGAAAAGTTTAGTCAGAAGCTTAATCTGGAGCGTGGCGCTGTACGGCTGAGAAATTTGGGTTAAGAGGAAAGATGATGGGAGGATTCGAGATTTGGTTCTGAAGATGAATGTTGAAGGAATTGAAGACAAATGATGAGACGCCGGGTATAGTTGGTGAAGAGACCAAGTTGCTACAGAATATTATCAGCAGTGAAGGATAGCGGACGGGTCAAATTATTGAAGGTGATATTGAACTCTGTTAACGAGGGTGGAATTCTGGGGAATAGAGGAAGAGGGAGGATCATGAGAGGCATTAAGAATATGAAGTATGATACAAGTTGAACCAAAGAGAGAAATGGCGCAAAGGAAAAATTCCAAATGAGAAGCGACACGTGAAAACCTTCCTAAACCACCACATACTTAATTCCTGTTTCAGTTGCTTACAGCGTTGGGAAGAAGATCTTCACACCCATCTCCCCCAATCCATTTTAATGTTTCCTAACTTTCCCCCTCGCATAATCAACCCTACATTTTACGAGTGAGGTACATACTATTCTGCGCCTTTACCACGTAGTTTTTCTCTGAGAATTTCATTAGGGGACACACAAGGAGGACTCACCTTCGCCAGTGCCAGGCATGACACCGTTCCTGGAGTGCTTGGGTAGCGTAGTTGCCACGATTCATTATAATAGTAGACTGTCCATAATATCGATCTTGGGAAAAATACTTGAAGCTGCTCTCCCTTGTATATCTCAACTGAGTTCTACACTTGACACAATAATATAGCCGACCGATGTAGCCAGGTATGTAACGCGCTAACCAGGTCACGGGTTTGGAACCTGCTCAGGGAATAGATAACGTGTTTGACTTAATATGTCTTAGATTTGATGGTGAGAGAAAACCATTGCCGTCGGAGCACCTAAAACCAAGGACTAATGCTCTACTTAACATTAAATTAACGACCACGTTACTTCCAGACGCGTCTATGAAGAGCAGTCTGACCTATCTTTCCAAATGCACTCGCACTTCCTTTATCCACCCGAGAATCCAATCCCGCCGTTGTTATAATTTATTTCTCTTGTCCACAGCAATATTGGTCTCTGGAATTCGCATTAGAATTTAAACCTCCACTTCTTGAGCTTTGATGAAATATACGGTGGCGTATAACAATCACACAAGCTTCTAACAAAATTGTAAGAAAAATTGTAGAAATGCCCTTAAGGCATCTGTCAAGCTTGATTCCAAATTTATTTACTCCTACGCACATACGCGTACTCATAATGTTATTTGCTATATAACCTGTTATGCTGTGGAGTTAAATAAATTCGCCTTACAAATTAAGCAGGTTCACATGCAAATATGTATAGCTCCAAACATCAAACTGTCAACTGATAGTGAAAATATCATATTTTCATCAACTGATATGGACAATGTACGGAGCCTTAAATGTAATGCAAGCTCACTACTCACACCAATCAAAACTAATTAGTGCTATATTTCTTAATATTACAAAGATAAACTTAATACTCTTACTTTATATGATATTACTTTCAAAATTTGCTTAGTTACAAAAATATATTTATGGCTGTCGAATATTTTGCATTAATTTTTGTGAGGGACAGTATTGGCTTTACCATATCAAAAGTTGTTCGACCTATGCCGTGCCTAGTAAGCGGAGTTTACGTAGTCATTTTCTATTCCCCCTGCGATCAAACAATCACTTCACGGGACAGACAACGCGCACACGTAGCACAAATATTTGTGTTTACGTGCCAAACGTGAGAGAAAATGCCGTCATCGGTTAAATGCTATAATTAACCGTTACACTCGGAATTAATCCAGTAAATGTGTCTTTAACACCCTTCACACGTTTGGGGAAGAAACTTTCGGACATTGCTCCAGATTGATGAGTATTTCATCGACACATACAGGATTGCTCTGCAAACGTGAGCATGCCAAATCGTCCAGCACAAGACAAACAACAGCTATGATACTAAATATAAGAAAACAGAAAACTTGTTATTTTTTTAAATCATTTACGGGTCGTCGACCCAAGAGATTGCCTGGGTTGGCGGGGTCTGAGATGCTGCGTCCGGGTTGACGGTGAAAAATGTGCCTAAGAAAAAATTTCGAATTTCCTTCGCTTGACTACTTGCAAAAATGTTTTCGCCCCAGAGAGAAAATGAAATTAGAAGGGGTTCGAAGGGTTGTTGAGCTCTTTCCAATACGACGCCGCTCTAGGAATGAATAAATCTCCAAAGACGTGTAACATAACCGTCAAGCTGAAATCGGAAATATCTCAAGAGAAAATTTCTCTTCTAAGAAAATCCTAGCATCACGGGTGCTGTCTATCTGTATATAAATAAGCTCCCCACATTCCAAATCCTCCAGCTTCCTACCAGATTTTCCTCGCCCAAGGGTTAAGAAGCTGAAAAAGCTGACTGGAATTTCTCTCGAATTATCTACAGCATCGTCAAGATAATGTTACTTAGATTACCTCCATGTTCCGGCAACATGCTTACATGACACATTCCGTGAGGAATTCTTAATTATTAATGAAGTTACCACAATGAAATGAGAGGGAATTCATTTCTGAACGCGAATTTTTTATATAATTCAGATGTCATTCGTTGCTATTACAGGAGGCGACGGGAAACAAAGGTCATTTGTGCCGTAGGGTAACCAGGGTCATTTACGCAAATGAGGGTGAGTGGGAAGAAGTAGGGATACAGGGAGAGTAAGCAGGATAAAGAGGAACTCGACATTAGCCTACTCTTAACGAAAGGCGCCAAGGGTTCTGACAGTTCCACGTCCCATCCGAAGGACGTAAAACTTAAAGTGTTCTCCATACATCACTCGCGTGGGGTCCGTTAAACCACTGAAACACCCGTCACTTTCGGGGATCGAACCCAGGGCGTCGGGCATTAAGTTACTTATTGTTACGTACCAAGGTACAGAGAAATCTATATTCTTCTCTCATCTCCGCTTTCTTTTCGAAGACTAACCTCGAGTACACCAACATCTCGTCTTGCGGAGAGCATCATGGCAGCCTTGATCAACTCAGAGGAATGCTCTCAAATGCATCTAGGCTATGTCCTCCAAAGCTCCCAAGGGCAAGAGACGGGGATCTAGAAAGTTTTAACTTTGACCGTCGCTTAACGCCTTACATCACGTATAGTGGCTATCATGATAAGGTGGCATAATAGACAACGCTTCCTCGGAGGGCAAATGTAAACAAAGCCAAAGCTATACACAGGAACGGAGTTGGGCGTTAAAAACACTAATTGAGTCGACAAGTTTACGCGTCCGTTACTCATTAGGATACCACGAGGCAAAAGTTATAAAATGATAGTTTCACGGGGCTATATCATAAGTGTTTACAAGGGTCGCTTCGCGCAAACTAACATTAATAGCAATTTTTTCCCGTCACATATGCTGATTTTGTCAAAACGGCCTGAAACACGGCCAAATTAAGACAACATCTTTCGAAGGATGACGATGCAAAAATCTGAGGACAAGTTTAGAGACTGTAAATTAGCGGAATACAATTGGTATTTTGTAATTTCGGGATTTCCCGGTAGTCATATCACAATATTTCGACAAACTCTTCCGCAAACCGACTAAAAAATTGTACATACAACTGCTTGATATTGATAAAAGAAAATTGAATGGAGTTCCATTGTATGGATGGGAAAGAATTCTTGGATAATTAGTAGTCATTCCTCTGTTGCGTGAATCATCAACGAAAGGAAAACAATAGATACAACATAGGTTGAGGAGTAAAGACAACGAAAGGGAAAAAGTTGATAAGGATTCAATGAGAGGGAACTAGGAATACACGATTGTGAATTACGATTTATCCTTCGTAACCCACCGTTTTGAGTACACCGCCCGAATACAGGGTTTGGGCCGGATGGTCTTAAATACGCAGATAGAACCCATGGCGGGAAGATCGAAGAGATTCGTAAGAGGCTATTATGAAAATTGCGTCTGTGCCACTAACCTACCAAGAAGAACACGAATGGTCAAACCACTTGATCTTAAACTTAGCTTCAACTTAGGCCGAATATTTTCAGTTCATTTGAACCCGATCTTTTCCCTGCCCAAACCAAAAATACTAACGACTTTTGTTTACTCATACTGTGTTAATTGGCTGTTTAAGTATAACCATATATTTGGAAAACAGATAGATTATACGTTTGATAATCCCCGTGTAATAATTCAAGATAGGAATAATGGTCATGATGAACAGAACGGTCATGTTCATTTAAGTAGCATAACTTTGAAGTATCCCTCTTTTCTGTAACATCACACTACGAAAGCAAGTAAGTCGGTAAGCCGCAAGAAAGTGTGCAGATTCCTTTAGAAGATATTAATAAAATATAATTATATATTATAGTCTTATTATAGTCCAAGTCCAACCACGCAACACTGACACACTTGGCAGGATTTTCTGCTGATTTTTCTGACAGTTTTCAACCCGTTACGGCAGGTTTTGATAGAGTGCACCCCCCAATCGACTTTGCATATGTAGA
Organism: Platycnemis pennipes; assembly: GCA_933228895.1. Taxonomy (NCBI): domain Eukaryota; kingdom Metazoa; phylum Arthropoda; class Insecta; order Odonata; family Platycnemididae; genus Platycnemis; species Platycnemis pennipes. The sequence goes on from OW121854.1 coordinate 62,577,637, forward strand.
ACAATATTTACCTCTTTTCCTAAGGAGGAGAATTCAATCGAATTCGTTCTTGCGAGTTGAAAAAATACTGTGGGCAAAAATTGCAAACGAGGGAGATCCCAAACCGCGAAGCGGCAAGCAAGCTAGACACGTTTTAATTTCGGACAGAAGCTCTTCTATTTTCGATTTCGCGGGGAGGGAGTGTTTTGTTCAGCACTCTCGTCGTCGGGGCAACGGGAGCCCGCGACCTAATTCCACAGAGAGAGGCCCTTCCTGAAGGACACCGCTCCGCGAGACTAAAAACACGCAACCCTTCCGACGACGAAGAACGAAACGAGTGCGAAAGCGCTCGAGGGATGCGAATTCGGATTTTACGCATGCTTTCAGAGAATGGACAACTCCTCTATCTCCACTCATCTGCATATAGGGCTGCCAACTATTCCGAAATTGGACATAAATAAATTTGACCGTATCAGCCCTGACTAGGTGGAATACCATGACGGAAAAGGCAACTTATGCAATCCCACAGAATGAATTAATTGTAAACTCAAAGACCATGGTTTCGGTGCGGCGTTTCGTCGTGTCACCCGGGGATGATTCGCTGATCGAAACCATAATCGTTCAGTTTACACTAAATTTATTCTGCGGAACTGCTTCGTTTCTTCTACCCTCATCATGGACATAAAGGTTTAAAATATCCCGCCTCCCAGAATGAGGCGTTTCCCGAACGCTTCTACGCAACAACACGGTTATTTTACGGGTTTAACACTGGTTTGTTAACTTGTAAAGAGCTAATTCTTGACAAAAAACAATTAATCAAGTAAAACGCAGCGGGAGCGATATTCATTGGGTTCTGAACGATTCTCTGAATATTCATTTGTCTCTTCCTACCATAAGGGACTTATTCGTAGGGGTTAAGTGAGTACACATACATTGTATGGCCAAAAAATAAATGCTGCTGCTAGTTTTGATTGGGGGAGGCGATCTACAGCTTAAATAATTTGAGTTACGTGAAATCAAAGAGAAGGCTTCAGGAGTGAATATTCATGGAAAAAGCACAAGCATGATGCGATTCGCCGATGACACAGCAGTGACACAGGGGGATTCAAAGGAGATTCTAGAAACCATGATGTGGCCAGATACCAACTGAAGTTCAATGAAGAAAAAGAAAGATATTAGTATGCAGCAGGATACAAGAGGCCAATACCAAAGTTGAACTAGGAAAACAAAAACTTGATGAGGAGAAAGAGTACTGTTCCCTGGAAAGCGAAGTAACCAGCGATGGACGAAGCAAGAAAAAAACAGTGAGTAAAATAGTCCAGCCGAATAGGACATTCTACCAAAAGAAGAATATACTTACAGCTGGAAATACAAGCGTGGAAGAGAGTAATCAATTTATCAGAACTTACATCTGGAGCCTGTTTCTTTATGTTAGCGAGGCATAAGCGGTGACTGCTGCAGATAAGACAAGGTTGTAAGCATTCGAAATGTGGTGCTACAGAAGAATGATCAAGATCAAATGGATCGACCGAGTAAGTCCTTAGAAGGGTGGGAGAAAAAAAGAAGTCTTCTGAAAACCCTAAGAAGAAGACGGGATAACTTAATCGGCCACAGCATGAGACATGAAAACCTGATGAAGACAATCGTCGGAGGAAAGTCAACAGGGAGAATGGCAGAGGAAGGCCTTGTGGGAGATATGTAGAACAAGTGATGAAGGATGCGAAAGAGAAGAGATACGTAAATATGAAAATAAGCTGGTAGGAGTTGACTGATGATAATGATGATAGGATACGTGGGTAAAAGGGCATAGTTAATTAGTTTTTTGGATATAGAGGAAAGGCTGGAAGGAAACTCGGCGTCGGCATTAGGTTACTCATAACGAAAGACGCCAAGGGTTACACGATTTAACGTCCCATTCGTCGGCCGCAGCACTGAACTTGAAGCGTTCTCCACCCGGCACCTAAGACCGGTATAACAATGAAAAACGCGCCACTTCCGGGGTTCAAACCCAGAACCTCGGGATGGAATCCAGGGCTCTAGTTATTATACCAACAGATCCCTCAGGATTTATACCAAATCTCCCTACGTAAACTATCCTCATTCGTCGCCCTCATTTCTACCTCATCCCACCACCTCTTTCAGATCATCCTAAATAATGAAGTTTTTGCTTTCAGATACTCCGTCTATTGTTTCCTACACCAGCACAAATACTCAATCTATCTCTTCCTCCTTATGTCTAGACTTTAGTACCTATGCACACCAGGATTATGACTAAATCATTTGGAGATGCCTCAACCTCTAGACGTAATACTCGAACATTACCCTGTCGCGTTGATAATCCTTCTACCTTTTATTCTACCACTGGGTAGCTGCAGTCACCAATTATATATTTATAAGAAAATTTAGCCTTCGTACTTCCCTTATTTCCACCACCACATAATCCCCAACTATTCATTAAATTGAAAAAGTCCTTTAATATATACAGTGACGTACCAAGGCTACCTTGGCGCCCGGGACTAACAAGATGATAGCCGCCCCCGGTAGAACAAATATTATTTTTTCTTAAACTAAAAAAAGATGTTTTTCAATTTTGGAGACCGGGGCGGCCATGGAAAAGGGATCGAAAAAGAAAAGCGCATTAGCTTAGGGATAGCTGCACTTCGCTTAATTCGGCCACAACAATGAAAGGGAAACGCCACTTGCGCCCTAATTTCGAGAAAAAAAAACACGAGCCATTATGTCACCCAGACCTCCATTTCACGATGAAAATAAATAGGCAACGGCAAGTAACAGAAAAGAAGAAAACTTACTCAACTAAAGAAATAACTAAGCAATCGCAATTAGAAAAAAAATACGATCCGAACAACCACCGAACGTGTTGGCAATCAGCCAAGTGAGCTAAAATGAACCGGAGTTAAGCCGTTGACAGTAGCACAAAGAGGCGACGAGCAGTGAAATTGAGCGTCTGTTTGCCAAATCTTACGTCCTATTGCCACACGTGGCATCTCCGAGTCTACCAACCACTCTGCTCTGGTAGTATCTCGGGGTAGAAAATCGATGACCTAACCACTTACGATGCGTTACTTCTCGCTCATAACCTTTCAGACGCCAAGAAGCAAAAAAATATATCGGTATATATATTTCTGTGCGCGTACAGTGACGATACGAAAAAATTCCTCAGCATTAACTAAGTACTTTAATATGTAATTCAGTACCAAAATTAAATCTTTAAACATTGGATTACAAATGTTTGACGCAAACTCCTGGTGATGCCTTGCAAGTGCAAAGTAACAATGCCCTAGCGACATTTCCTGCACATTAATAGGAACTTGTTACAAATGGAGGCTCCAGATTAAAGCTGGGTGGTATAAAAATATATACGGTTTCAATTAAAGCGATTTAAATATTTAAATTTCAATATCCAATAGGTATCGGGAATCAATCCAATACATAAATACTGAATAGGTACTGATTATCGATATTCCAAAATATCACTGTAAAAATTGAAATTTGTCAGATAAATTTAATAAATTAGATCAGAGCGCAAGATAAATCTCAGAGATCAAAGCGACCAGTTTGCCGCTTGAACCTCTATTTGGCAGGGGCGAGAACATTTACATTTACACTCGCAACTCTCTCTCATGAAAACAAAGAGATGTAATCTTTATGTGGCCGCAGAAGATATTATTCCAGATTTATGTGATATCCTGGTTATCGACACGAGTAATTTGCTTTCATCCCCACTTCTGTACCCAATCAATATATAAGCACATATTTTAAGCAGCTATAGTGTGTATGTCTTGTATCACCCTGCTATTAAACTATTCAACCATTGGTTGATTTCGGGGAGGCGACCGACAGCTTAGGTCATTTGCGCCATACAGAATAGGTGGGTAATTGGGTAATGGTAGGAGATTTTAGGGAACGGAGGAAGGGTGGAGAGAAACCCGGCGTCGGCATTAGCCTACTCTTAACGAAAGGCGCCAAGGGGACCACGGCTTAACGTCCCATCCGACGGACGGAGTACTGTACTTGAAATGCCCTCCACTAGGCACTCGCAACTGGACCGGTGGACCGGTTTTCCGCTGAAAAATCCGCCACTGCCGGGAACCGAACCCGGGCCCTCGGGATGGGAGGCCAGTACTCTAGCCACCACACCAACCCGATCCCCCTATTCAACCATATAAAATCGCTGAAGAGAACATAAAACCAGTATTTAAACACTGCAATAATCAATATAAAATACTAACACTCGACTTTTATTCACCCCAAAATACAATATCCGATATTGATAATCACCACAACCGATAAAAGTTGTCGAATAATGACTTGAAATACATCCCACTTCTACTCCAGAGAGCGTATGAGTAACCTTCATTAAAAAGTTCAGAACGTTATCCGGCACCAAGGAACGATAAATGGCATCGTATATCAAGGGCAGAACAGGGAAATCACCGATTGGAACAAAAGGGCACCACTCCAGGTGGAAGAGGTATTTAGAAGAACTGTAAGGTATTCAAAGCTCGCGAGCTAGGTCAAGGCGAATGATTTTTTTCTCTGTGGAATATCTTGCTAACTGTAAGATAGTTATAATAGTCCTACGGGCTTGGCAAAGAATAAAGCGACGCAAAACAGTGATCGCCTGTGTCCAGTTATACTAAGCACAGATACAGGGAGACCAAATAAAGACAGGGATAGCATAAGAGGTTGAAAATACTCCATGAAATTTACTGAAGAAGCCAGAAAAAATAGAAAGGGCAGGTTTTGCGAGCTATTTCGAAGGATCAATGAGAAAGTATTTCATGAAAACGGAGTTCATTCCTCAATTGAAAAAGAATTAGACGAAGGAATGTGAGGGCCGTAAAGTTAATAATTGTAAACTATGAGGCGATGGTCGTGGTTAAGATCACCAACAAATCATTAGGGGAATAACAGTCACGAGTTCCGTAAGGAGAGGGTAGCTCTAAATGCGAATTAAAGGATAAGAAATTTGTTTGGAAGGTAGGATATAAGCTGCTTATATTTTGGTATAAGCTGGTATAAGAAGGTATAAGCTGGGCGATTTTGCTTGATTTCAATTTGGAGAAGGCGTTCAATAGAGCTAAGTGGCAGAGATTGTTGCAGAAGAAAGGAGGATACTGGAGAAACAGGAGATATCCGGAATAAATACGTAGATCAAAAGGCGTAGGTGCGGGTAGCATATGGAGAATCCGAGTGAAAATTAATAGAGTGAGGGGCTAGAACAGGGTTGCCTGTTATCGGGGGTACTCTTTAGCATATGCCCCATAGAAATGTTGAAGATCGGGGTTTAGAGGAGTTTTAAAAACATTCTTTTCGGCTTTGTCTGATTTTCTATCGGTTCCATTAGCTAATTTCCTCACTTTGCTTTTACAGCTTAGATTACATTTTCCATTGCACCTTCGGATGATCATTTCGTTTCCCCACACAGCGTATAACAATTTTCCTCTCTTATGAAATTTCTCCAGAGCTTCGAACAGTTGGGCACCATGATTCCCTATACCCGCCGGATTCCGACGTCTGTTATTTAATTCTCCAAATCAGTTTTGACTTCCCAAGCCTTAACATTGATCCATTTCCTTCTCCTTAGGATTTTTTTCAATCATACTCCCATTATTCCATTTTTCCTTAATTATTACTTTGCTAATCTTTTCTAATGCAATTTCCGCTGCTTTAAATTCCCCCAACCTCCAAATTTCCCGATTCATCATTTACCGTACCCAAACCCATGCTGACTCTCATATTTTCCTTTTTTTTCTCTCTCAAATGTTTAACTAGTCCCCGGTGCTCCTTACACTTTCTTTCGAATCGCCTGAATAGCTTAATGCCTGGTGATAATTTTTCAACAGCACATATAATTTAAATTATTTTAAGTTAAATTTATTTTATTATGTTTTAAGTTTTCACCTCCCGTAAAAATTCAACGTGCACCCTCCTCTAGTCCGTTTATAGAAAACGATATGTCCTGATAAATTCATTCATTCACTCATCAACGCACAGCCAAAACTATTGGTGATAAAAACGTGAAATTTTGAAGAACTATTCCTATCGTGGTGTAGGGGCGCACTTAGAAGTATTTTTGCGTAAATCAATTTTAAGAGACGTTTTTGCCCCTTTATTTTTAACTTATATTCCCAAAAGAAAAGCATTGAATTCGGTGCAGATATTTTTTATTTGTGTTTTTTTTTTAACTAGTTGCACTCAAGATGATGGAAATTTTTTCACTATACGGAAAAAAGAATGTAGAATTTAATTATTTCATTCGAGTTTCTTAGACGATACGTTGTTGGCAAAAGATTGCGTTTTAAGCTCCAAATTCATCAATTTTTCTTCCGTTTCATCAATCACAATTTCCTTAATAACCAATAATAACTTAAAAACCAAATCAAAAAATCGCTGTAATTTATATTTTTTATAATACTATTATGTTTTGTATGTAATTTTCACTCAAAAATGGCACATACGGAGAACCACCTCGAGGGCCAGGGTTCAAATCCTGGCACTGGCGGATATTTAATTGGTATACCGGCCCATGCTTGAGTGCTTTGAGGAGAGCATTCGAGTTCAGTACTCCGACCGTCGGATAAAACGTTAAGCCATGGTCCACTTGGCACCTTTTGTTAAAGGCAGCCTAATACCGACGCCGGGTTTCTACCCACCCTTCCTCCGTTCCCTGAAATCTCCTACCTTTACCCAGTTACCCTTCTTGGCACGAATTGCCTCCGTTGCGGTGACTTCACTCAAATAACTACAAATGGCAAATGCTAAATAGATTCTCATAACTGTCTTTAAGGCAAAAGATAATTTATATAATTTTCACATGTACTGTTTAATCAAAAATATGGAATGTACGAAGCTGTAAAGGTGAAATTTTAGGAGGCCATAAACAGACATCTTTTTCGGATCGAGATTGAACTAAACACTTCATCAATCCAAAGGGGATGTAATGTACTCCACGGACTAACGTGAAGTGGTGTCAGAAGGTTTATGGATAAATGCACAAACATGGATATAGTTTGTGTTACACTAGAATATATAGGGAACTTCAAGTGTTGTCCACCTTCTATAAGGCGGTTAATTTGGTAGCAGTTTCGAATCATATCTTAATATCTGGTGATAATTTATCAACAGCAAATAGAATTGAAACTAATTTAAGTTTAATTTTCTCGCTGCTAAGCTTAAAGCCACCGAGTGCGTCCACCGGGTTGTGGATGATGGGTCGACCTGTAGATATAGAGGTTAGCTGCGAGATAAGCGGGTTTACTCGTCGAATAAGCAGTCCTGGACAAAAAGCGACGGCATTCCGAGGGGGTATTGGTCTATCCCTGGGTAAGGTAGGCCATTAAATAATACAGAACATGTGAAGAGGCCGTGACTTGACGATTAGAGGCCGCCAACAACTATGCATTCCATCAGCCGGAGAAGAGGGCAGCAGCTCTTCTTCATATGAGTGAAGGTGGAGACCACAAAGGTCAGTACAGCGACACTCATTTCACTACAGGCGTGGTAACATTTACTTTAACGGCTGTAGTACCGCGATGTGAAAGGCGAGGGGAAACCACCACATTATTATCCCGAGGAGTCTCCGCTTCTCCACTTTTTCTTTCAATCATGACGTGATGGAACCTTCTCGAGTAAAATATTCCGGAGGTAAAATAGTCCCCATTTCGGATCTCCGGGCGGGGACTACCCGAGAGAGTACATCAGTCAAGTGTGATAAGCATTTTAGGGTCGGAACATGGAACGTGAGATCGCTTCGGACCTGCGGAAAACTGGAAAACCTAAAGGTGGAAATGCGAAGAATGGACCTCAACGTATAAGGAATCAGCGAAATGAAGTGTCCCGGAGAAGGAGTCTTCTGGAGCGGAAGCTATAGAATTATACACACGGATCATTAAATGGTAATGCTGAGGTAGGCATAATGCTCAGGAAGAACGCCGGAATGCGTGAGAAGAGCTTCCTGTAGTATGTACAATGCAAGGATAATAGTGGTGAAGATAGAGACCAAACCTGTAGATACCGTAGTGGTTCATGTCTACGAAGATATCACGGAAGTAATAAAACATGTAAGAGGAGAAGAAAACCTCATTATTTTAGGAGATTGGAACGCGGTCTTCGGCGAAGGTCAAGATGGAACAATACCTGGGAAAAATGGATTGGGTAATAGAAATGAAAGAGGAGAAAGACTACTGGAGTTCTGCACACAGCAAAAGTTAGTGGTTGCCAACACGTTTAAAAACCATATTCGAAGAAGATACACTTGGAAAATGCCAGGAGGCAAAAGAAGATTTCCAACAGACTATATTTTAGTGAAGCAGAGATTTAGGAACCAGGTAAAGCACTACAAAAGCTACCCTGGGGCAGACATCGACAGTGATCATAATTTAGTAATGATTAAATGCCAATTAAATTCAAGAAGTTGAAGAAAACAATGATGAACGTATGGCAGATAGAAAAACTAAAGGAGGCTCAACACCAGCAGGCATTTCAAGAAGCAGTGGGAAACAACATAGGAGAGGACCTTACAGAGAAATCAATGGATGATCGCTGGGAAAATATTAAATGTGGACTACGAGAAGCCGCAAAGGAAGCTCTTGGGAGAAAAAAAGTTGCCAAGAAGAATACATGGATCACGGAAGAAGTCCTGATTGAAAAAAGAAGGAAGTACAAGAATGCGGAAACTGAAGAAGGGAAGCTTTGCTACAAAAGAATAAGGAACGAAATAAGTCGCAAAGCCATGAAAGCTAGATAAATATGGATGAAGAGCATATGCGAGGATGTACAAAATAGCCTTGCTCTTGGAAAGGTGGAAACTGCCTATAGTATGGTGAGGAAAGAACGGAGCATAAGATGCAATGCCATAAGGGACAAGAATGGAGAACTTCTGATTGAAAATGAAGACAAAGAGAAAAGATGGAAAGAATATCTGGAAGATTTATACAACGGAAAAAATCTCAGCACGAAAGTGATCGAAGAGGAAAGCGAAGTCGAAGAGGATGATATGGGAGCATCAATCAAGCTCGGCATTAGACGCTGCAGAAAAGGATCTTCGCATGAAAAGACTTCTGGGATTGATGATATTCCTGCAGAACTAATTAAAAATGCAGGAGAGAAGACATTAACCCATCTTTACAAGACCATCTGCGACATGTACTCAACAGGAGAAATACCCAGGGGCTTCGAGAAAAACATCATCATTCCTATTCCCAAAAAAAAAAGAGAGCGGAGAAATGCGAATATTTTAGGACTATAAGCCTGACGACACATGCATCGAAGATATTGACAAGGATAATCTACAGGAGAATAGAACGAAAAGCAGAGGAGTTACTGGATGAAGGTCAATTCGGATTCAGGAAAAGTAAGGGTACAAGAGAAGCAATATTGGCCCTTAGGCTGCTCATAGAGAAGAGAATGGAGAAGGAAAAACCGACGTTCATTGCATTTGAGCAAAATTGCATTTGACATTTGAGTGAATTTAGAGATGGCTTTTGACAACGTGGATTGAAATTCAATGCTTGAAATTCTGAAAGGAATTGGAGTGTCCTATAATGATCGAAGAATTATCCACAGTTTGTATAAAACCCAATAAGCTGAGATTAAATCTGGACCCAGCTGTGAAGAAGGAAGAATAAGGAAAGGAGTGATACAAGGCTGTGCACTGTCTCCAGTAATTTTACAGTTTACATCGAGAGAGCCATCAATGAAATCAAAGAGAAGTCTTCTGGGGTGAATATCCATGGAGAAAAAATTAGCATGCTGAGATTCGCTGATGACATAGCACTAATAGCAGAGACAGAGAGGGATCTGAACAAGATTCTAGTAACCATGGAAAGGACAATGGCCAGATATCAGCTGAAGATAAATAAGAAGAAGACTGAGATATTGTCGTGCAGCTAGAAAGAAGAGGCGAAAACCAATGTCAAACTAGGAAAACAAAAACTGGAAGAGGTGAAAGAGTTCTGTTACCTTGGAAGCCGAGTAACCAACGGCGGGCGAAGCAAGAAAGAAATAGTCAGCAGAATAGCCCAGGCGAAGAGGGCATTCTATCAAAAGAAGAATCTACTTACTTATCGCTGGAAATACAAGCGCTGAAATAAGGAAACAATTCATCATAACGTACATCTGAAGCGTGTTTCTTTATGGCACCGAGGCATGGACAATGACAGAAGCGGAAAAGAAAAGGGTGGAAGCGTTCGAAATGTGGTGCAACAGAAGAATGATGAAGATTAAATGGATCGACCGAGTAACTAGGAAGTTCTAAGAAGAGTGGGAGAAAAGAGAAGTCTTTTATACCCTAAGAAGAAGACGGGACAATGTGATCGGCCACATCATGAGACATGATGACCTGATGAAGACATTCGTTGAGGGACAAGAGGAAGGGAAGAATGGCAAAGGAAGGCCTCGTGCAAGATACGTGGAACAAGTGATAAAGGATATGAAACAGAATAATTACGTAAATATGAAGAGATTAGCCGATAGAAGAACTCAGTGGAGAGCTGTATCACACTAATCTAAGGATTGATGACTTATGATGATGAGGTTTAATTTAATTTATTCATTATGTCCAAAAAATTTTGCCACCCCCCCTTCCCCTACGTTGAAATTCAACGGGCATATTCCTTTAGTCTTGCATAATTACATGTTCACTAGTCTTGCATCAAGTGCGCTAAATTCACATCAGCCCCCAAAAAAATGGGGGTTAAATACGGTTTTCCTATATTTATGTTCGAACAAGGAACTAGAATCTACCTGTAGCTCCCGAAACTATCCCCAGGCAGAATACCTTCCCCAGTGAGTAAGAACACGAGGACACCAGAAATTCTTATCTATTTGACCTGTCCAATAGTGATCTCAGGAAAGTAATTGAGGTTTCCCGTTACCTTCCTCGATAAAGCTTTCAACGTGGCACTATCAACTGATTGATTGGTTGGTTATTTAGGAGACGCAACCGACAGCTGCGGTCATATGCGCCATATAGTATAGGTGGATAATTGGGTAATGGTAGGAGTCTTCATGGAACGGGGGAAGGGTGGAGAGAAACCCGGCGTCGGCATTAGCCTACTCTTAACGAAAGGCGCCAAGGGGACCACAGGTTAACGTCCCATCCGACGGACGGAGCACTGAACTTGAAATGCCCTCCACTAGGCACTCAAGTGGGGACCGGTTTTCCACTGAAAAATCCGCTCTGCCGTGAATCGAACCCGGGCCCTCGGGATGGGAGTCCAGTACTCTAGCCACCACACCAACCCGATCCCCACTATCAACTGATATACCATCGTGGCAGCATAGTGGGTAGTGTTGCGTTGCTAACTGGAGTTCCGGGTTTGAACCCAGAAAGGACATTTAGATATGTCCAGCCAAATTTTGATATTTTCTGGAAACCAAATCCGCCTGGGAAAGGCCATGCGGTACTGGGAAAGGAACAACTCCACCTAACCTGATGCATGAATTTGACACGCCGAAGAGCTTAGTCAGGGAGTGGGCTTAGTATTTGGTGAGCTGTAGCCTCGCCAACAAGACCTAATTTCGGGTTGAACATAACAATATCAGTTAATAGCCACCCCAAATATTTCACTCCTTATAGCAGTCACCTCATTAAGGAACTGGCTCTTGATTAACTACCGAATGTTTGGCTCCTGCCCTCCGACCTATCTAGCATACGTGACCCCACTAGGAATAAGTACGGCTTAGAGGTTAAAGAAGACTTTAGCCAATCCCAACACGTACCGAGGTTTAGGTATCTAGGGACCGTGATCTTAACAATAGGAGATTGAATTTTGATTTGGCTTTGATGCTTCAACAATCAACCGACAGTACAGTACCACAGGCATCATACCTGATACAAACGCTCGTAAATTTCAAGAATCTGAATGATCGAAACAAAATTCAAACAAATAAAAAACAACGAAAATCGGTGAAAAATATCATATTTTCATGAATAAAAGAAAATAGCCTCACAATCAAAAAACGCAATTTGCAATATAGGTAAATAAATGTCTTTGCTTGAACCCGGGTCTCCACAGAAATGATACTTTTTTCTTATGTCCTCCTGAATAACGAAATGCAGTCAATAAAATACATTTTGGCAGCACACGTTTTTGACAAGTTGGGAGGAGTGTAAGGGAAATACAGAAATAGCGTGTATACAACGATATCATGCACGTGAATTGTTTGGCATTTTTATTTACATCATTGGAGAAAGCATTCTACTTAGTGCAGTGGTATTTATGTAACTTGCTCTAAACGTAGGCATTTATCTTCACATGGAGAACGCATTCAGTCACGGTAGAACTCAGAAGAGCGGAGCTCGTCATCTACCTTTAAGGGGGGATCATTCCCCGCAACATCAATTACATCACTTAATTGATGCTAAGACCATATTTTCACCGAAAATGAAATCGATATTTCGTATACTTGCTTCCCAGACGTAAATTTAACGGCACGAAATGCCTATACATAAACGCCGCATTAGCGCTGCGTAACGGTCACTTAGCAAAGAGAATGAGGTTAACGGAAAGGAAACGCCATGCGACGAAATGGAAGCACAAGGAAAATGTTTGCAAGCGAAGGTTTCCCATTTCATGAAATCATACTCCAAGCGCATCTCCAGTGTTCACACTGTAGCACGCAGCTAGCAGTAGCTGCAGCATTAACAGGAAGGCGATTCGTTCAGGGCGCGACATGAACCAGATGGGGCGGGTGCCGGCCGGCCTCTCTTTCACCGCCGGGATTCCCTTGCAAACGCGGCGTAGAGGAGTGGGGGTTCGGGTCTGGGTGATCGGGTCACGTACAGGTGGGAGGGAAACCACATACAAGGTGAAGCGGCTCGCTGTGAGACAATCGTGCATCAAGCCCCACGATCTTACGTGGAGTTGGAAATACACTTATACTAGCACTGGAACGAGATAACTGCAACAAGAGGAATGGTTTGCACTTGACCGGGTCTCCCTTATCTGTAAGGAGTAAATCGTCCCGTCTCAGGCACTCGCGGAGAGATACGAACATATAACCCACTTCCTGGCACCGCAGCCAGTTCCGTTATTGTGCCGGCGTCCAGCTCAAGTTGCTAGTATGCTATATTTCCCAGTATAATTTTTTTCAATAACGTTGGGAAAATGGCATTTTTGCATCAGTAATATAGCTGCACATCTTTAAATGAGCGGAATACGCCGATGAAAACCCGGTGATGACATCCAACTAGAAAATACCAAGTACGGCCAAGTTAAATGAAAATGGACGAAGAGCAATGCTTTCATTGCGAAGAACAATACAAAATACTACAACGCTGAACGACGTCAATTAAGCAAACGATATGACCATGGCGTCAACCCAGATTGTACAAGGAAGTGTATGCCATAGGTTGGCATAGCTTTCTGTACTTATTTACTAACTAAATTCTTAACAAGAAGATCAACTCTGAATACAAATAAACATTCAATACATCGACAGTAACTTCCACTCCATTACTGTACGATGTGGCATATTTGCCAAGGAAAAGCCACACGCAGTTCTCGTTCCATAATACAACACATTATTGATCACTGAGCCCCTGGATATATACGAAGAATGAAACACGTGCTTGCAGAGGCAGAACGACTATGCGATTCCAGAAAAGCGTTCAGATGGCAAAAAAATGATCAATAAGATCATGTACATTTCATAATCTGAAGGAACACATATAAAAGCTTATATTCTGCGTAATACTGAAAAATGTTACTCACCATTACTATTTCGGGCTGGAATTTTACCTCTCCGCGGTATATGACGATGAAAACTCCACCTACTTCCAAGTCTACTCGCAAGAGGGAAGCAATAGGCGAAACGGGCTAAAGCTCTGACAGAGCTTTAAAACGGGCGGACAAAACAGTTTTGCGAAGAATGAAACTCGTTCGCGATCCGTTCGAAGCGAGCGCCATCACCTCGCTGTGACGACGGAGGTAATTTAACGATTCATAGGAAGCCATGCACGGCAATGTTTTTAATTGTTGACAGTTATATTTATATGAATTTATTCTTTATGCCCTATTTTTACCATGTGCACTTTTTACGACTTTCCGGTTAAGGCTTCGTTGCTGTACGAGTTCAAAATTACAGGTGCATGAACCCATTACGAAAGTTGTCCAGGGAAAGAGGAAAAAAGAAGATAAGTGGAAGAACTGGGTGAAGTAAGGAGGCGCAATTTTAACTGCGGCTTTACTCTAAAAACGAATATTTTACTCATGAATGTATTGATATTAATTCATTCGATATTGAGGCTGAAGAAGTTGTGCCTGTATAAGAGTGTCCAAAGGATTTAGGAGCAAGTTAAAAAATGTAAGCAATAAAATCCCAGCGATGGAAACAGCTCCAATAAACAAATGTCTTCATGGCCGGAACAAACAAATTCAGGCACCCCACCCATTGAGTTCACAGTAGAAACCATGGAGATTGTGTTATTGTAATATCTATGGGAGAAACTTACGATCCCATCACGATTGGGAGGGAAACATTACTGACTTTGGTTATTAGAATGCTAAAGTGAAAACTTCTTAATTATAAATGTGAACTAGGTGTGAATATTAGTGTTTCTTTGGTGTTCATTTAAAACACAACAGGTCGCATGTTACGGGTAAATCAATCAAAAATATTATAGCTGTATGTAATGAAAAGTGAAACTAATTTAGAATGGTGTGATTAATGAATTATGAACTCGAACTTCGTTCAGAAATAATGTTTTGGATAATTAACGTTTACATGCAGGGTTTCATGTCAGTCTCTTGGAATATGAGGTTAAGAATTTGCTGTAAGTAATGTTCCTGTCATTACTTACATGCATTATTATGAAGTGGTTAAAATCAGCCTATCTGTGGTTTACGTGTAATGTAAGGGTAACTGTACTTAAGCAATTTATTATGCAAGATGATGTATTAAAAATGCTGCAGTGGGTGTTCTATTAGTGGAAGATAACTATGCATTTAGTGAAAGAACTGACGTGAGAGTCTTAAGTTTACTGCATTCTCTGAGTAGACAATCTTGATCCATTATAATGGAAAACATAAACATAACATTTCATAAACAAAGGTACTATATATAGTACCTTTGTTTATGAAACCTATCATCAAACTTTTGAATATTATAACTTGACCTTCAGTGGTCGGTTTAAAAATTTAAAGACTAAAATGACGAATACGAATGTCGTGTTAGTTATATCCAAATAGATAAATTGTTCTAGCAAATTATTAGTCTACTTTTAAATTGAATCTGATATTTGTTCTGGAAAATCTCTTTTGTTTCCTTATGGTTAAATCTCATTCTCCCTGATGCGCTCTTGTATTCTATTGCATTTAGTACAATTTTTGTGTCCCTGGCCAACTAATTAGTGTTTGATCACCATTTTCCCTATTTCACAGTTTTAAAGCGTTTTCAACTTGGTTTATAGCACTCCCAATTCTCCCTGGCATTCATTTTCTGCTTCACTGCACTGTCATATCCACCACCCCCATCGCCAAGGAGGTCCACGTATTGCTTTGTTATGAAGTTCCTTTTGCATTCTCCTTCATTGTTACCTATTTTTCAGTCTCCTTTTCTCCATCTTCATAAGCATACTAGTATGAGTGTTATGGTGAGAAAAATAGTCTTTCTTGGTGTATTTAATGCCTAAACTTATAAGAAAATTGATTTTGGAAGTTAACTTTAGAATGTTAAAAAGTCACTTATCCATGCAAATATTGCATTTTAAATTTATAAAATATCAATTACACTACGCTTTCCAATGACATGTTTTATTTGTCTGCATGAAATAAAGCAAACTTACTGGAGCTCATGGGAAATGTATCAAAAAGACTTTTAGGAGTTTGCACGATGCATAGTTGCCTATGTCTCAGGGGCTTTGAATCTGCCTTCAGAGAACGTATTGTGACCTGTGAAACTTGTCACCATGCATATACCAATATTCAAAATATGAGATAAAGCTACGGCCATTCATTGATTTGAATTAGAATGACCCCTCCGTATCCTTTAGCTTCATCCTCTCACTCACATGCTTTATATTCATCACCCGTTGGTTTTATTTTAATGTATTTTTCAATTAGAGCCACCACATTTCCTCCTGAGCCTCTGGATAGGTATGCTACACACATTGCTAATTGCTTTCTACCAGTGAAGGTTAAGTCTAAATGGACATTTGATTTTCCAACACCCATATTTCACACGATGACCCTTTTCAGCCCTTCATATCTCCTCCCTCCCATCATTCTATCCAAACTACCCATTCTTCTTCTCCCAATTTCATCTATAAGTCTGTTTTCATCTTCTTTCCGTAAATCTCATGTTTCTGCATCATATAGTGCCACGCTCCGTATTAAAATGTTCACGAGTATTTTCTTTACTTTCCTACTCAACCCCCCTGTCATTAGGTCATGCCTATGAGTGGAACTTTCTTTTGGCAATGCGATTATCCTTCTGACATCAATGCTGTTATACTCTATTTCCTCAAGACACTACCTAGATGGCTAAATTTATTCTCCTGCTCTAGCTTCTGACCTCCTACTTTTGTAGTTATAGTGAACTTTTTTGTTCTTGAAAATCTCATTACTTTCATTTTCAACTGATATATTTTCATCCCACTTCTTTTGCACTGTCCCTGCAATGCATCCAGAATTTTTTGTTACCCCTGGGTTGTCTGGCTGACCAGCGCTTGGTCATCTGCGAACCTTACCCATTTTATCCATTTCCCCCCGACCTTTACTCTAGCCTCAAGCTCATCCCAGGCCTCTCTCACCATTTCCTCCAATCATATGTTAAAAAGTACCGGTGATAACAGAGAGCCCTGCCGAACTCCCCTCCCTGTTGTGGCCCAATCCGATTCTCCATCAGCTACTCTCACTTGCGCCTTCTATGCCATGTATACATTCCAGATTAGTCTCCTGTCTCTCTACTCCTATATTCCGCAATATTCCCATTAGCTGTTGCCACCTTACTCTGACTAACGCCTTTTTGAAATAAATAAAGCGCACGAATATATCTTCATTGTATTCTAGATTCGTTTCCACTAACATTGTCATCACTGCAGTCGCATCCCAAGTGGCCCTCCCCTTTTGAAAGCCAAACTGGTCCTCGCATAGACATTTGTTTCCTCTCTTTTTCATCCTTCTGTTAATGATTCTAAGCACTACCTTTGCCGCATGAGTAATAAAACTTATCGTTCTATAGTCTTCGCCTTCCTTTGTCACCTTCTTTTTCGGTGTAAGTATCAGGATGGTTTTTACAAAATCCTCAGGCCAAGCTCCCTCGTATATTCTACGAGCAAGCCCTTAAAAATCTCTCTTCCACCTCATCCTTGGTTCTTCAGAAGTTCAGCTGGGGTGTTATCACTCCCCACCGCTTTCCACCCGCCTTCATTTCTCGCAATGCCTTCTCTATCTCACTATCAAGTATTCCTGGGCCCAGCTCCTCCTGATCTAGAGACTGGCAATTTCTTGCTCATAATGAAAGATATTCCTCATTGACTTTCTTCCCTTCCGCTATAAATTACCCAGGAGTAATTGTTTCAATAGTCCCGCATTCCCTCGATCAAACCTCGTTCAGGCAGTCTAAACATGTTTAGACTGTTGCTCAAGTTTATTGCGTCAAAATCTCATAAGCATCTCGTATTTAAATTTTACAACTTACTTGCCCTCATATTTCACCTGACCTCCCTGTTTATGCTGCCGAGTCAGGATTTAGCATAGTAATAACCGCGTAGTACTTGCCCCCACCGCTACAAGACCCATCAACATTTCTTATTACTTAGTCTGGGTCCCTTTGCTGCCAGGACTTATTCTTCTGCTTGATGTATCCAAGTAAGAGCTGGGATGGAGATAAGCTGGGGGTATAGTCCTCTTACATTTCCTATCGTATTTTTAACTTGACACTATCATTTAGTTGACATTGTATTAGTTAAGTCAATTAGAGATGTGATACTATTCTCATGAAATAAACTTTTTAAGATTATAAATTATATTTAACAATATAATTTCTCTTTGTATTAACTATAACCAGAATATCTTTCTGGGTATTGGTGGAAATTCAGCGTTTTAAACCCGTGTAGCAAAAACTCACCCAGAAAAGAGTATCGCATTGGAGATACAAGGGACCTGAGGGAAACTGATATGTTTTTTATGTATTTCAATGTTGGGACAACTGAGCCCCATAAGGAAATGCGGAATGTATAAAAATGCATTTTTAGCCAATATATCCATCCCCCTAAAGGTATTTACTATACAGACTAGTTAGCATTTCCATCAATTTAGCACACTCAAAATTCCTCATAACAAAATTTCAATAGTGTCGTTCGCGAATAGGTATCTGTCTTGTCACCTCGGGGTCTGCTTTGCAAATAAGTTTGGTAGCCCTTTTGCCTGGGGTTTGAGGAAAATCGAGGCATCTCCAGGTGGGGTAGGGAGGATGGTAAATGTGACAAGAGTCGGGAATTTTGGATAGAAATATGGGTGGTAAAGGCAGCGTTAGTTCGATGTGAGGTAAATCAAGCCCAGAAGTTACTTAGGTTAGATAATTACATACAGAGGGCAATAAAAAGAAAATAAATGATAATGCTGTAGAAGATAAGAAGGTAAAATCATAAGAAATTGTGATTATCAATGACCTACCGACAGAGCATCGGCAGACAACGGAAATTGTAGGCTCAGTTTCTTACTAATCTTAAAGTCGGATATCCCTCGGTCACCAAATTCCGTATCAGTCCCAACAACATGCTAAGTTATATCCTTAATTAAAGAACTTCTTCCTGGGTCAATGTCAACATTTTTGTCACACTGCAGCATGCACAAAGAACGTTGTCACATGGATGCCAGTCACTGCACGCAGGGCTCTTTGTTGATGAAGCGCTGACGCATTGCTTCTGCAGCACTTTATGCAGCACGTGTCCAAAAAATGCTCTTGCAGTGCATTCCAGGCTACATCATGATGTCCACAGAGGTGCAATCTTGCTGTATTTTTAATACATATTTCTTGTTATTGGACGATTAATATTTGCCCATTTGAACGAACATTGTACTTTCGAACATGCTTGAAAATTATACCAAACATTTTGACCTTGGAATTGTCTTCATGTGAATATCTAGGAATTTTAAAAATTGATAACTGGAGAAAACACTGTATTTGTTGACACGGAATGTAAATTGTATAGTTATAAGTAATCTTATGCTGGTATTAGAAATCAATGGCTGTTGAAGGTTGCCTGTCATATAAAAACTTTATTGGTGCCTACATTTAAAAAACATGGGCTAGGAGAAAGGAAAAAAAGTTTCTGAAAAGGAAGTGAATTAAAGAAATTGATAGGTTCGATAAAGATGCATTTGATTTGCCTTCTTGACAGCTAGACCATAGAATCGCAGCTTTGTTCTTGCAGTAATCCAAACTTTGTTTTTTCGATTAGTTATGCTGCCTTGGGGTGTAATGCAGAGCTCCACAGAAAAAGTGTGTAGCTACTCTATACCCCATGCGGAAATAAATTAGTTGCGGGGAAATCATGCTTGAAAGTTAAATATTCACGTCTGTCATAAAGATGTTATTTTAAAAGATCTTTTATTTAATAAGAAAAAATATTAAATGGCATGCAAATATTGAAATATCCTAGGGTCTGGGTGGAACCAGGGGAATGAAAGAGGAATGGTCAGCAAATAAGTACCCATATCAATCTGTTGATCGAATGAATATTTATGGCTCATGCTTATTAAATCCAGACTGCGGAAGGAGGAGAAAAGTTGCACTTTGAAGGAAGTACTAATGCATGTGTTCACTTTGGAGGACAAGGCAGATTAAATATCCCTGTCGATCGGGCCGTGGCCTGGTATCTGCAGGCGCGGACACGCATTCCACTGACTTTTATCTGATGTGATTTCAGAAGCCCGTTTGCCTTCAAAGCTTGTCATCCTGATCCACTTCGGGCCATCCATTTCTTTCTATGTATAACTTCAAAGCCACACTTCTTAAGTCAAAGCAACCTTATTCTGTCTCATCACCGAAGCCTGAATGAATACATTCTTCTCCTCGGCAGAACCCCACTAAAATTCTAGGCCCACGTATGTTACGATTCCTTATGCCATTCAGATGAATATATGATCCGGAGATTACAAATTTGAAGAAGGATCGGATATTTTCCCGGCATACAATCTGGATGAGGGCTTCTCGGACAACCAGATCAGGGACTCCATCTCCACAGACAACGTTTCAGAGTACAACTCGTTCTCCATCCTCAGGGCTTCATTACGAATTTTAATGTCCAAATTCGATGGTTTCAGGCTCAAATTTGTTAAATTTCATGTGCAATAGCAAAAACAAAACTTTGCTAATGTTGCTGTAGGTGTCAGTGAACATATAGTCAATGATAATGTCATCACTATCATTCTCTCCTCCTTCCAATTGTTACCCCTGACCCCCCTCTGCTATCCCCCCATCGAGAGCCTCGGCCATATTCCGAATTTCCACATATCTCAACACCTGATTCACTCCAAACCCTCTTTCCCTTGCACTACTTGCTTGTCCTCTCCCCTACTCCTTTCCTCTCCAACTCTTCTGCCTCTCTCCCCTCCTCAGACCCTGATCCCCTCTCTCACCTGTATTTAAGCATCTGAATGGTCTGGATCCTGTATATATTCACGTGAAGATATCGACTATTCAACAGAATTGGTCATTTTTAATGAACTCGTGTGAAATCAATGAAGTTGTCTCAATTTAATCTGAATATCTTCTGAAAATTTGGTTCCAAAAATCATAGCTTGTGCGGTAGAATATAATTACTTGATGGAGTCGTTAAGATATTCGTTTGCATCTTTCAATGTCGTACGAGAATTTCATTAGTAAACGATTATAGTGGAAACTATTTGTATGAGTCCATAACTTATACGCTAGAGGAATCAACAGCAATTGAAAAACTAAAAAAAAAACAATAATAAGCTGACTTCACTTATCAGATTTCTACCCCTCTTATTCGGAAGAATAATCTAAAGATGAACCTGTGGACGTCGGATCCCGGGCAGTGTAGTGTTGTTTCATTTATTGTGGTGGGTAAAAGTTAGTTCTGAAAAAAACATAATATGTAATACCTCATAGTTACCCGGGAATGTGTGCCATTCATCAACAATTCAGTTTCTTTTCTGTTGTTTATTTGGTAATCTTCCGCAGGTTTAAAACAGATATTACCAAGTTTATTATTTTATAAATGAGTAACTTGCATCAAGTTAAGCCTGATAAAGTGATTTTTTGATTAAATTTCTATCTACTTCGGTATCATTTGACCAATGCCTTTACATCAGTCGTAGGTAAATCAAATTTTTTCTTCTCAATAAAAGCATTGAGCATTCGTACAGAATCAGCGGGTGAGGAATTAGGGCGGTTGTTGATACAGTTGTCAAGATCATACTGGCGGAATTAAATATGAAGTGTCAGAGAGGAAGGATTTCCCACCAGGAGATGGAGTGAAATTAGATGGCAATACCCTCTTAAGTACTTATATAAGGAATATTGGCATTTTGAGCAATTAAGCCACTTCATGTAGGACATCGACAGTTCTTGTAAGAACGTGCTAATTACAAGTTTTCTATATGCCTTGTGAATGATTCAGTTCTACTGTATTGTCTTTTCGCCTAAGATGCGATGGCAGAGGTTTTTCAGGCTTTTTGCCCTGAAACCACTTGATCGTTGCTTTCATTATTTTGTTTGTCTGAGAAATTTACTACTCTTTCGGGTCTAAAAACATCTTTAGGAGATGTCTATAGGTAGCTGGGTGCTGTAACCTTAAACAAGTAGCTACGTGAGACTAACTGAAAAATATTGGACCCCTGAAGGTGGGGAGGTTAGTTATTGTGGTCCGACCTCTTTCCATTGTTGAAATGGCTCCATATAATGGCTTCTATCCATTGAGAGCATTGTGCTAGTAAGTTGGACGTGGACCTACGAGGCGAGCATTTCAAATTAGAACTTGCAAAAGAGAGACATAAGTTTGGCAGTTATTCGTATTTAATACAACATGAAAAGAGTATGTTTAGTGAGAGCTTTTGCGACGCAGGATTTGAGTGAAAAAAATTCAGAGTCCAGTGTGTAAGTTCGTAGTTTGAAAACTGTGAACGAGCACTGCATTGCATTCTATTTCTTTTTGACTTTTACAACTCTACCAAGTCCGTATTTGGTAGAATTACTCCATTTGCCGCTACGACTCTCCCCATAAACCTTGGGAGTGCAAGCAACTGAAACGACATTTATGAAGTGAAATAAATACATGAGAAGAAAAAATTGAGCAACTAATATTCATTGGTAAAATTATGGGCCAGATTAAGTATGGGAAAAACTCACGGACATCATAATTTTGTATATCGTTGTTTGTAATTGTACCATGGACAGCGAGAACATTGTGTGTGGTGAAATGAGAGTTAATGGGACAAGTGCGCTTGTAGAGGGGTTAACTTTTTTCATAGCGATAATGGGAAAAAAGGGTCGATGATCCCGCCCCACATAAGAATTTCATTCATGAAGGATTGAATTTTCCCCTCTTTTTGGGTGGATGGCTGGATGGCTAATGGAGGTATGCGCTCCCTAGATCTCATGGAAATGATAGCTCTGCAGATATATTTACGATTGGTGTCTTTCAGTGAACTGTTGAGCGAATGTGATGTAACTGCAGGAAAGATGAATTTAGCTTTAAATTTTTATGTAGAATATTAATGGTCCTAATAGATAATCCTAAAATATTACCATATCTTTGGATAGATAATGTGTACCGTCAACTTTTTTGATCGCTGCTTTTGATGTGTGCACCCACAGTGGTATACATAGTTGGGAATTACATGTACATACAGAGGAAGGAGGTTTGGTTGGTGTAGGTTGGGCAGTGGAAGATATTTTTCATTGGTATACCAACCCCTACTAGAGTGATTTGTGGAGGGCATTCGGAGTTCATTAGTCCATCTGTGTAATAAGGCTTTTAGCCGCGGTCCCCTTGGCACCTTGCATTAAGAGTAGGCTAATACCAATGCCAGGTTTCTCTCCACCATTCCTCTGTACCCTTCCATTCCTATCCTAGTACCTTTCCAATCTGTAATTGTCTGTTAGAGGTTTGACCTTTCCTCTCTGTCCAAAGAACCTTGACTTGAACAGACTTGAAAAACCACTGATGATAGAGGAAGGAGAAACTATTCAAACACCCAAGCATTGCTAGTAGCAGTGGTCAATCATTTTAATTTGAAATTAAAATGAGAAAATACTTTTACCTGAGTTTTTTATAATACATTCGTGTCACCTCTCATACCTTTCAAATGTGTACACACTAGTTCATTTTAAACTAATTTTGATTTTTTGTGTAGATAATACTTGCTTTATCAAATGAAAACAAAGGTTATGCTATGTGGATGTCTGGCAGTTCAAAGTAAGTTACTTAACAAATATTGAGGTAAATGCCACTGAATAGAATTTGGAGGATCCAGCCCTGTTATGTTGGGAGAAATTGATGCCTTATTCAAATAATAATGACAATAAGTAGTAAAATTTGTGAATAATAGTACATATTAATAAATAAATACGGTATTTCAAAAGAATGTCTGTTTTATCACTTACAAAACAGAGAGTGCTTAATGTTATGCTCTGAGAGGATGTCATGAAACATTATAGGGGGAGTGGGAGAATAAAAATTTTTGAAGGAAGCCTGGGTGGAAAGAGCATGACTTCATGTTGCTATTTTTATTGATAGGGCTGAAATACACTATGCATGCTTCATCTTATGACTTTTTTATGCAATAGATGGACCAAGCTATGCTTCAGAGTAATGCTAGAGCCATCAATTCACGCCCTGTCTCCTCAAAATAAGTGAGTAGATGAGACATCAATTTACGTCCTCTGCATTTTTTGAAAGAAACGAAAGGTTATCAATAAAGATTCTCTGCGGTGAAAGTTTTGAGAAAAGTGGGCAAGGTTTGTTCAATTTCACTCACCCACAAATACCTATGTGGTAGTCCTTAAGACAGCAGGCCAGAGGTAGACTAACAGTACATCACCTGTAGAGTATTCCAGTAGTTTTATTGAGTTCAAAAATATTTTTCACATTGCAATTATGCCTCAAAAAATATAAGTAATTTTACACAAAATTAAAAGAAACATTTACAGCATATTTTCATAAAAACAAATAAAATATACAAGAATGACTCTCTGAGAGATAAATTGAGGTTTTATTTTCATACCACCACCTCTGACTGTGAGTAGGACGGATAGTTACCATTGAAAGTTTTTTTTACAAAAAGACAGAAAAACACACTGCCTTCAAAAAATGCCAAACTCCAAAAATATATGGCATTTGGTGATGTTAAAGCATGGCATATAAAAATAAAACTCACTTCTTACTTTTTACAACACAATGTGATACCTAGAGTACACAATCATGCACAAAAAAGTTACCCATGAATGATAAAAGACAATGTTGCATCTCCAAACAATTGAAGGAGTGCTAGTCATTTGACAATGTTCTTTTCAGAGTACGATTTCAGGAAGAAAGTGGATAAACATTTACCCTCTCTTTCTGAGGAACTCATGGGCATGTGCATGTCTGGCAGTACACAGGGAGTGTTAAAAGCTGACCATGGTATCACTGCTGTTATTCAGCTCGGCTTAAAGCTGAGTAACACGAGATTTAAACAATACATATTTACATGAGCCTTTTGAGTGCTAAAACTCAATTCTTCCAAAAATGGAAGGTGGGTTGCAAAGTTTCATAACTATGTCATGCAACTGAACCTAGAATAGACTTTGTAATCCCACATAAATAAGATATCCTATCAACTTAAGCGATACAGATATCATTGATATTTGGAAGGTAGAAAGGAGACATTGTTTGATAACAAATTATGTATGTCAAAATAAGACATGTATTTGCCATGTAGTCCTTTCTGAGTTAACAGTAATCCAGCTGTTTATGTGCAATGCATGATAATGTTACCTCAAAATGATGGAAATGAGTAACTTTCCAACCTATTTCTGTAATGCCTGCATTTATTGCATGAGTGGCAGTTTTGTGTTGGCTGAAATTGGATTCATTAAGTATATAAATTATATGAATACCTACCAGCTTGATACTGGGAGGCTTAGAATTTTACTCCAAGCAGATCTTAAGTTCAAGCTACATAAAGCAATGGACCATTTTTCCTACAAATTTCTAAAATGACTTCTTCGGTGTGTCATGTCACCAACGCACCTTCCTCAATTATTAATATGTTATGTGCAATCACATGTGTATCTGTTGTTGGTATGACTATACAAACTAAGAATTTTATTTAAAAAAACATTGCGAAATGCTGTTTATTTCGGTTTTCGTAGCTAAAAAAATTATATTTCTTGAAGTGCATTAAATGCTACGTACTAAATTTACAGGCCCATGACTGAGGGCTATAGATAACTGAATACTCTGACTAAAATAAATGCAAAGAAGAAATCATTGGTTTAAAACATTACTGAAAGTCTACCTTCGGAAATTAAAACCCACTAAATTACCACTGTATGCTCAAAATTAATTTTGACTTTTTCAGAATGATTAGACCTATTTATTATAATTTTGGGAGTAGCTTTGGCTATTCTGTTTGACTGAAAGACAGGGCAAATAGATATTACCACAAGAAACTCTTTACCTACTTTACAAATTATGCATTATATTCACCAGCTGCAGGAATTCACACTTATAGAACTACATGAAGAAACCTTTCTGGTAAAAAATATGCACTAGAAGACAATCCTTGATTTACTTCAAAATGACGGGCTTGGTCATTCAAATTGTATGACTGTAGAGTTATTAGTAGCTCATACCATAAATTGTATGAAAATACCATGTTTTAGCTCCGTTTCATCTTCTCCCTTCCCATGCATGAACAACAAATATACAACTGATAAATGTGGTATCAGAATTCTACCTGTACCCTCATTGAAAGCTGTAAAATGCTACAGTAATGGTACCTATGTGATCAAACTGAACATACAGGTGAGTAGATACTCACTTGATAGAAATAGAACAGAAAAATAACTCAAATATTAGGAAGAATATACAGAAATAAAATGGTAACATTCTAAAATGTGGATGTGATGAGATGTGGAGTATGTAGTTTTTTTCAAATCCCTATTCAGAGATTATTATATCGATTCAGCAATAAAATTTAACATGCACTGATATTTACTTGAACATTGGCCCGAAGAAAATTAAATATTTTATTTATGGACAGTATTTTTCCAGATTATTATTCCAGCAGTCAATGCCTTGGTTGGGTGAAAATCAGTGCATGAATAAAGAAAATGTACACGCATGCACAAGATAAAGCTCACCTCCTATAGTCGGAACATTCACCCCAAGAACCTTGAAGAACATAGCTCAGGCATATTCGAAAAAAAAAACAGTATAGACCTCTTGATAAGAAAGAGTTGACTAAAATGAAAAGTAAAAAGTGAAGAAAGAATACATTTCCCGAGAAGGATTCGTACATACATTCTGACAGGAATATGCCTACTAAATTAACTTCTTTCTAGAGTAAAAACACTTGGACATCTAATAGAACACAAAACAGAAATTATTAATAATATTGATGGCACTCTTATGAACAGAATTTGCGTTTTTGACAATATTATCAACAACCATTCAAGCACAATCACACAATTCACAGTGAACTTCACCTAAGGTCAAAATCATTAAAGCACCCAAACATTAAAAAGAGTACCAATAATATCTGATTTATAGCAGTGAGTAATACTAACCAAGACCTTTCCAAATCAACCAAAAAGTTGAATGTCAAACCTTGAAAACTCCCATGATGGGCTTTGACAATGTCATATTTCTGAAAATTTTCACATGATGATGCCTCTCAGAAATAAATGCCAAATTATCCTCTCACAAGCATCAAGCAGCAACATCATCGATTCTTGATTGTCACTAATCTGGAGTAGTTTATCACAAGAGATGTTCACGATTGCAACATTCATTGATTGCTCTTCTCGTCATGTTGACACTGGTTCACGTATTGGGCGACGCCCTCATGTACAGTCATGCACACACACGCGCAAACAAAAAAATCCTACAATGGAGACAGATGCAAAAACCTGACCCACTCAGCACAAAATAAAATAGACTCTCCCTCACGTCCAAACGACTGCTATGGGCGAAGATGATGACCTCCTCCTCCTTCTCCTCCTTCGCACATTGAAGGTGCTGCGGCGCTCAAACGGCCCACCACCCACCACTCTCCTCACCCACTCTCGCACGGATGTCACCGAGCTGAAAATGGATGGGTGGTAACCACGTCCACAGTTGCTGTGGTAACTGAGGACACCCTGCAGCTCCCAAACACCACCCTCGCTCACACACATAAGTGGAGCGCCCTCGTCATTCTGAAAGGGTCAAGTCATTTCCAACACCATTAGCATCGATTTGGTAAGGATTCTGTGTCCACTAATTAATAGCATTAATCAGATGAAAAACCCTAAGTAAGCTCTGATAGGAAAAAAATGCATTGTACCTATTAAGAAGGGAAGTAAAGAAAAGACTAGTGAAAAATTTAATATGGAGTGTGGCACTACATGGTGTGGAAACATAGGCTTTGCAGAAAGAAAATGAAAATAGACTTAGGGCTTTTGAGATGTGGGTATGGAGAAGGATGGAAAGTGGCTCGAAAGGAGGATGAACAATGAAGTGTTTGAATTAGGAGAGAAAAGAAATTTGATGAAATTAGGAGAAGACAAAGTGTGGATCGAGAAGGTAATTAAGGGCGAAGGTGTTTTG
The DNA here is from genome assembly GCA_933228895.1 of Platycnemis pennipes. Taxonomy (NCBI): domain Eukaryota; kingdom Metazoa; phylum Arthropoda; class Insecta; order Odonata; family Platycnemididae; genus Platycnemis; species Platycnemis pennipes. Next base: position 62,605,409 of record OW121854.1, read on the forward strand.
AAAGATGTGATTTAGGAAAGAATGTTGGGTTAGCAGGAAAGAGGGAGGAGAAGAACAGGTAGTTTGGATAAAATGATGGGTGGTAAGATGTATGAGGGGCTGAAGAAAGCCATCATATGAAATATAGGAGTGTGATAAGAACTGCATGTCCATGTAGACCTACCTTCACCAGTAGAAAATTAATAAAAATTATTATCTTTATTACAATGCACTTATAAAGACAGTCATCGTCATCATCCCTAGCCATCAATCTGACTGGTTCGAACCGGGCTCTCCCCCCTGATTCTTCTTCTATAAGTTAACCTTTCCATATTTACATAATTCTTCTCTTTGTATCCTTCATTACTTGCTTCATTTACCTCATTTGGGCCATTATTCAGTCTTCCCACCCACTTTTTCCTCAAATACTGTGTACTGTAAATAATCTACCATTGTCTCAAGCTATGATTGACAAGGCTGCCCAGCCATCTTTTTAGTTTTCATCAGACTTCTCTTTTCTTCCACTTCTTCATTAGCTACTCCGTCCATCCATTTTATTTTCATCATTCTCCTGTAACACCACATTATGATAGACATCAAGGGATAAAAGAATGGACTAATGGAAAACAAAAACCTTGTATGAGATACATGGAGCAAGCAACGAAGGGTGTGAAAGAGAAGGATTATGTTACGTACTACTTAAAATAGAACAACCAAGTAGAGAGCTGCATGAAACCAATCTCAGGTTTTATTATGAGGATAATGTATTTTATTCCACTATATACTCAAGAATTTTACAGGAAGGGTTGGTAATATCAGTCTAATAACTTTTTTTTACTGCTTTTAAATTCAGAGCTACATAAGTAACATTCCAGCACTATGGTACTGTATCTTCCAAGAAGAGTCCAAGTGGGTTTATTGGTATATCTTCCTAGCCAGAGGATCTGTCACTTTTAATTGATTTCTACTGCTGCACAAGTAATATGCCATTTATTGCCACATTGATTATTATTTCACTTATTACTGGAAGATTCATGTGAGACTTGGTTTCATCATTAAGGAACACTTAAAAATCTGTTTGAAACATTTTCTTTCCTCCATGATTTGAAGCTACTTATACATTTTATTCAATCAATATCTCATCAGTATTTACCCTGCAATACCCTAGCACAAGTCTAAGTCTTTTAAGTTTACCTTCAGTAATACATCAAGTAATGTTTTCCAGGAATATCATTGTGCAGTCTTTAAAATATTGAGTATCTATCCTTGAACATAAACATAGGTCGGAGAAGGAGAAATGGATGCTCTGCAAATTATATTGAAAAGATTATTTGGCACTAAGAAAGGAACATAAGAGTTTGGCAGTAAGAAATGTTACCAGCATTCAGGGACAAGGGAAGATTATTCTTTTAGCTGTTTATGTTTACATTGTATCTGGCTATGTTCGGGCAATTTTCAAATAGACGCTGCTGAGTTGAAATCTTTATGACAATTATATTCACTAGTATTATATCTTTAATGACAATCATAAACCATGTCATTGTTGATTTCTGCATGCATATGAGAGTCAGGAGCTTCATGGAAAGAGGTATATAATGTAATAGTAGGAGCATTAGAAAACCTTGAAATGACATTAACAAGTTGGGGAAGATACTTACATAACACGGGGAATGCATTGCATCTGTGAATCCAGCACATATTTTATCTTCAGTTATGAATCCTGAGTAGTGTTTTGTTGAGTTGCACTCATTGAGCTCTATGGTAGGCACAGGTAAGTAATGCAGGTACTGGCTGAAGTTCATTTCTGCAATGAAAAGAGATAAAGAATGACAACCAAGTAACACTATCAACCGAAAAGAACTGCCATCCCCTTCTCACCAATTCAAGTTTGCAGTCCATGAGGGGGAAAGGTATAGATCAGGGGTGCCCAAACTTTTTTGACTGTCAACCCCTTCAAGAATTTCTTGGCTCTTTCTGAGCCCCCTCTACTTCTGAGTTAGGATCACACATCTTGTTTCGAGCAAAGCACACCTTTTTAAAAAAATACATCAAAAGGCCAAAACTGATACTCACACAGCACATTATAAATAAAATTTAATGCATCCAAAATTTTTACAGTAATACAGAAGCAATATTCCACAATTTATGCTTTATGTATTCTTTTAAAATTTTAGTTCTCATTTTGTACAACTACATATTATAATTCGTGTATAAATTTACTATTTTTGAACGATAGTTTGTTTCAGTGTTCTTTCATTATTATACTTAAAGTTTAAGTATGTATATTGTTCCTGCAAAGGCTTCCACAGAGTCTTGGTAATCAAATCTCCCCAAGTACCTATGAATTGTACTTGTAATTTTTAATTAACTTATTCCTATCAACCCCAATCAACTGTTGAGCTCAGCTTAACTGATTGTCATACTGACCTCTAGGGGTCAATATTAACCATTTTGGGGAGGGGCCCCTAGTGTAGATAATAATAAAATAATCAACATATAATTAAAGAGTGAATAAATTGAAATTTTAATTACTCAGTAATATAATGTACATGTGATACATTTAAGTTATATTTCCTTCATGAATGGGGAAGAAATACTCTACACATAATGATACAGCTCTAATACACTTACTCCAAGTAGCATATTTCACTACTCAGTTGACGTACAGATGTTTCAATAACTTAACACGTTCAACCTGACGGATGCGAATGCGCGTCCGAGGTGCGTTGCCAAGACACCGAAGGACGCGCATTCGCATCTGTTAATGACCCCTCTGATGACCTCACTGAAGACCTCTCTGAAGGATAGGAACTCGTGTCTTTAATAAATTATCAAGTTTAGTTATTCAAAAAATTTTTTAACTAATTTTATAATTACATTTAATTGACTGGCCAAATTAATGTGGCAGAAAAAGCTTTCCGTTTTTCATGATTGCACACTAGAAATATTCCGGGTTGAATGTGTTAAGAAAGTTATAAATAGGTTGCATTGAATTCACACTAGGTACATACCCCCAGGAGAAGTGTAGCCCCAGCCTGCAGTGACGCACAGCTGCCTGGGTTCAATTGGCTTCTCCGGCAGACATATTGCTCCCACGGAATGAGTGAAGGTTAGAGGCTCCATCAACTCGATGAGGGCAACATCATGGTTATATAGAAACCGGTTGTATTTGACCTATATGGTATAAATTGCAAGCACTTTAGCAATAATCAAAAATATTCAAAATCTTGATGAAACATTTTGAAACGGCCTAAGGTCATAACAATGTCCATCGTAAAAGTTTTACTAAGAAAATAAATTTTATTGATTCATATAATGCCCAAAAACTAATTAATGTGGAAGGATTAGCATCATTGGGGAATTTGGATGAAAATTTCAACACTATAAAAAAATGGAATTTTCCAATAAAATATACTTCAAATGCTGTTCCATAAAGGTATCAATAAAGTATTATAGAGTATCAACATAATGTGACAGAACACAGCCGCATATTTCGCTGGATTGGTATTAATTTCAGGCAGCCAAAAAAATAGGAGGTGACAAAATTGAAATTAAATATATAATTATATGTTACTAAATTACAAATCTCCATCCAGATGAAAACAAACTAGTTAATATGGACACAAATGAGATCACAGTACAAGCACATTACATACAACCCATAAGTCTAATCTAGTATGAGTAGCATCAAAAAATAATGCCTGGGTTATAATTTATCAGGATTAATCTATAATAATTAATGGCAGCCATTACTTCAGAAAAATCTTGCCTCAGTAATTTCAATGCTCTCATTTCCACCGCAAGTTATTTACATATGTACCTCATAACTGTTTTCTGAGTGGCCATTAATGCCTTAACAGACAAATCAAATAACATCTTACCTGAGGGTAAGGCACAATGGCTTTCACTTTTTTAATCTGTGTTTCAGGCTTATCCTTGTCAAAAGTAGATCCACCTCCAAAGGCAACCCAGCCATCTGGTGACAAAGATTTCTCCCTGAAATTTCAAAGTTCATTCAGGGGTTAGCGCTTGTTGAAGTTTTGAGATTTCAGATCCTCTACATTGCTAAAAGATCCATAGCCATAAGTTCAAAAACCCTATTGAAGCTGTATCAGGGTTCAATTGTAAGTTCTAAAGGCCACAAAGCAATTTGCAGTTCTGGCGTCTATGAACCAATAGGAGATAACAGAATTCTGGACTAAATGCATTTTTCAATGCTAGGAACTTTTCAATACTAGGAAATTTAACAGCCCGATTCCACTTAAAATTCTGCGTCCCTCAGTACACGGCAACTTTATATGGAATCTTTGCCTTTTGTGATCTTATAAAAAATAAACTTTGACCACCTAAACTCAGTTAGTATCTCACCTTTACCACTAACACACTCACAACTTTAAGTTGATAACTCAAGGATAATTGTAATATGTATTTCATAAAATTAACAGCATTGGGTTTCATTTTGTGGAACTGCTCTATTACACTGTAAAAAGAAACTCAAGTCACTTTATATAATCCACTAGAAATGCTTTATTTTACAGACCTGACAAATGCATGTAAGTGTAAAAACCTAGGTCATGCAATAAAATATTACCAGGGTAATTAAAAAGTGACTAAGTTTCTTTTTACAGCTTTAATTTTTCATTAAGACATCCTGAGAATGTGACACACCTCCCTCAGCTATTGATATTTATCAACTAGTTTGTCTTTGTTTTTACGTTTAAATTTGACCCCTTACTGACAAGCAACCTGCATTTGAGTGGTCAAAGCATGCAATAAGTGTTGCGTTTTGTGGCATGCTGGAACCCCCCCCCCCCCACTTTTCTCCTCGTTGGACATTATCCCTCGGCAGACTAATTACCCTCCGGACTTAGCTACACCTGTCGTGCAATGACAGTTGGAGCCAACAATGCCTACGGTTCCAAAATGCATCGATTCCAGACTGCACTGTGCCGACAAGCCGTGTCACCAAACCACGCTGCTGCCTCACCTGAGTTGCCATCACTTAGGTAGCCCCGTGAATGCGGATGAAGACCAGAAGTTTGGCCATTTCACAGGCCATCATTTGGTGTGCTCCCGCTGGACTCAGAAAAGAGTTCCTGATGCTCCAATGATAGACTTCCACCTCGCCCACTTAAGCCATACCATTTTCTCTCCCCTCAAAATCTAACTATTGACGATTTCCATGTTAAGTAAGCCCCATTCCACCTTTGACCCTGCCGAAAACACCCCCTCCTTATGCCAGAAAAAATCTCCCCTCTCACGCCCTCTGTTCGAGTTGAGACGGCAAGGAGCTGACTTGCTGGAGTGTGTGTGGCGGTCTCGAGTCAGTTTTCTGAGACTGTCATTTTCAAGGGTGTCCTAGTGGCTACTCTATTTTGCTCCAAGTTGCTAAGGATTTCCCTGAATGGAAGAATATTTCAATTGTTTGTTTGTACTTGCTTTGTCTATTTGTTGAAATACATTTTGTGGTATAGTTAGAATCATAAATTTTTGTTTCTTCTTCTATTTGACCTCATGTAGCACACCCGAGCTTAGAATTTTTGTCCCCTTGATGAGCATTTCTCATGAAGTCTTTATCTCATTCAGGAAACGCTGTATTTTCCACAAAGAGAGATCTTATAGAGATGTAGATCATGGCGGTACCAATCATAGAGGTTGAGATGAGAAAAACACCTCCCTCTATAAAGTTTTTCTTTCTCACTCTTAGAGGTTTTTGAGGGTGAAAATGATGAGACCGAGTGATTATTCTCACATATTGAGTTTTCTTGCTTATCAAGGTTCAACTTCAGTAATACATATTTCATGTCAACTTAGTTGTCAGGGACTAAGTTGGTGAGGTGATTAGAGTACTGGCATCCCATCCAGAGGGCCTGGGTTTGATTCCATGCTGTGGAATAGATTTTTCATTGGTATAGGTACCAGTCCTTCCTAAGTACTCCATTTGATGGATTGGTGAGTGTTTGATGATAGGGAGTTCAGTCCAATAGTGAGCCCCTTCATACCTTTTGTTAAGTGTAGTGTAAATAAGTGTTAAATGCCCAGTTTCTCAACCCTTTCTCCATTCAAAATGGAAATCTTACCTATATTCAATTACCCATTTATCTGTAATGCATAGCTTGAACACATTAAGTTATTGGTTGCTTCCCCTACACAAGAAAAACCTGGTCATCTCATCTGCTGCACCCAAAGCAACAAACTAAGTGATTGAGGAATGGATGCTCAAAAGCTCATTTTGTAGTGGCTTCATAGGCTGGCCATCACCAGAAGATGATGCCCAGTTAGTCATCAGAAACCCACCTCATGTGCAGGCAGTTGTAGGAGGCAATCAGCCACCTTGGGCTAATGATGCTTGCAGTGCATGTTGCCCTCTGACGAGCATGGTACAGCAGAGATACTGACGGCCACTGGCCATTCGTAGCCTCATTGCCCCCAACCAGCCTTGCAGCCACTCCATCTGCAGCTCCATGATGGCCGCAAGCTACAGGTAAAGAAAGAGAGAGGGATATAGGAAGGGAACATCTTATCGTCAAGCAACTAAATGCAGAAAAAATTTACCAGGGATTTTTAATGCAAAACCGCAGTGTTTAATCCAAAGGTCAGATTGATTGGTAAGGGTAGAGCTCAGTAATTACATACTAAGCCCAATGGTGGGTGCATTTCAAGCAGCAGGATAAGGGAGCCAGTTCCGTCCCTGTTTCACCTTCACCTGTAGTTTTCCAAAATAATCTGATACCCAGAAAGGTAACAGTTTGCAATTAACTGGACATGCCCAAAGGCATTTGCTATAATCACAATCAGAACCTATGGTCAGTAGTCTAATAATGACATAACACATGAAAAACTGACTAAATCTTTTGATTAATGTAAGAATTTAGGTACTCTTTCAACAGAACTTACAATCAATAATCTAAAAAATATCTAAAAATTGGATAATAACTAATGTATAATATCAATTCCTCCATACATGCAAACCCTTTTAAATTAGCAAACATTTATTATACCATTCATACTTGATACTTCACCATTTTCCTGAATTAATTTTGCTAGTTTCTTTTCCCATGACGTGAAGTGTAAAAATTCATTATTAATAATCACTGACCAATAAAACAGATTACATATTTCAATGGATTAAAAGCGAGGGATTTTGGGCTCTCAGCTCTTCATTACTGACGGACTACTAATGGTACTTCAAACTGTCATCATGCTTTTAAGATAATTCTCTGGTATATGAGTGTCATGTTTTCTCTATTTTAGAGACCATTAATCGACTAATGAAGTCATATCAGGATATGTAACAATTTTTTTAATCTAACCCTTGAGAGGCACAGGATTATTATTAAGTACATTCATAGAAAAAACTGAGCAATAATGAGCCTCAGTTTTAAGTTGCTCCGGTTGCTAATGTTATATCACACCATCTTCCCTAACTTCATTCTATGACAAACCCAACATTCATGCCCAAGATTGTATTTGAACCCACAATCTTTGAATTGCCTAGATGACCTCGTTATTATGACAGCTGAAAAGCATTAAGAACAATAATGTTTACATCATCAAGGGTCAACAATCCTAGGATTAGTTTGACGCAGCCCTCTACTCGATTCTTCTATTGGCCAACCTCTTCATATTAACGTAGTTCCTCTCTTTCAGGTCCTTTACAGCCTGTTCTATGTAACTCATACGAGGCCTGCCTTTTCAATTCTTCCCGTTCACTTTTCCTTTGACGATTGTCTTCATCAGGCCATCTTGTCTTAAGATGTGGCCGATTAAGTGTCCCATCTTCTTTTTATAGTTTTCAGCAGACTTCTCCATCTGGAGTTGCAGCTACTCCACTCTTTCCCTTATTATCAAGATAATGTTTACAGAAGAAGTAAAGTGAGAGGATGTATTCTTAGACTCACTGAATTCCTGGCAGGATATTGCAACTACACTCCCAGATGAGCAAAGAGATGAGGACACTTTCTGCAACATTCCTGGGAGCCGCATTCCAGACTCCAAAGGTGATGAGTCTGAAGACATTCCTGCTTTCAGCATGAATAACTCAGATGATTCAGTAAGCTCTCCAGAAGTGGGATACTCGGTGAACACAGCCTGACTGGAAATGAAAATCTGATGATAAGACAGAGACACAACCAGAGCATGTTTACACCACAGTTCAACATACATGCTTACTGTAGAAATCATTATGATTGGAATAATATAAACCAATTTGGTTTGGTTGAATTAATTCCAGCATTGGTCAAAGATAGCAGTAGTATATAGAGAGAGGGAGGGTTGCAGAAGAGGGGCAATCAGGTTTAAAACCCCACAGTGGCAATACGGGTTGTGTGTAGCAGCCATCTAAGTGCATTACAGCATTCAGCTGTTACTGATAGTGGTGTCACGAGTCCTGAAAGTGGCAATATACTATGAACTAGATGTGAAAGTACCTAGCAATTGTATACATTGCATCTGTCATAGCATCTCTTGCTTATTAGCCGAATAAACAGCTTTCCCAGGCAAAGGCCTGGCTTTATATTGTCTGGTTAAGCTTGACCATCATGGTACTTTGGCAATAATCAAAATCTATAGTTACAAAAAGTGGATGAGAAGAACACCCATTGCTACCAAAAAAATCACAGACATACTCATTTATGAACCTCAGAAAAATGTAACCAGACATTATAAAACCTAGTAATGTTTCCTTAATTATTCATCTGATCAATGATCTCAACTGCTAAATTAAGTAGAGATGTAAAAAATCCATTGTTTTGTCCAGAAATGTATTTAATGGACTACTCGACAATGTAAATTACTTTTGTACAGAGTCTGATCATATAGAGCAGATTAATATCACAAAGTAGGAGTGTACTTCAACCTACTAATTCAATTTTGTTTGACAAGTTCATGTTCAAACTGTTTACTGCTCCCCATATTTTGACCATTGGTTTGGTTGCCTTCTTCCTCTTTTCGCTACTAATTATACCTACTTTCAGTAACCAATTTTTTAAGTGTCCCAATGAGTGTCAACTTCTGAAAGAAATAAATATTAAAAGTTTTGTCTAATTTTGTTTTCATTCATCTTCATTCAAATTGTAAAATTCATGACATAAAATTTGCTTCTTCAGTTACTGCTTACATATAACTGATTATCCTCTTTGCTTCCTTCATGAATTTGCAAAATTTGGAATCATTAAAATGTATTTGTCACAGATATGATTGATGAGACAAGGACCTTAGATTTTGAAACATTAGTACGATGCTATTCCCATGGCTTAAAATTTTCATTCTAAGTATACCTTACCACTACATAATATGTAAACATTGCATCACTCACCCATAGCCAAAAGTCTGGCAAATATAGTTGCTCCATTTGTTGTCCCATTGATCAGCACAAACTGGGAGCCATTGATTTTCAGATGTTCTGAAAAATTACAAAATATTGATATAAAAATAGAAGTCACATAACAGAGAAGTAGGTAATTTATTACACTTATACATTATACATGTAATTATTGTCACAGGAGATTTATAAAATGACAATAGCAATTGCAGCATCTTACAAATAAAAAAAACAAACAAAACATACATAAAAATGTCATATTCATTCAGTTCAATCTAACCATTCAGGATTCAGCCAAAGTTTATCAATACAGAAATCATAACATTATTGGTTCTTAACTTTGAGTTTGTGCACATCTTATGACATGAGAAGCTTCTTTGGAGGACAGGAAAAGGGAAGTTTAAATAGTATTACTTATTGCATTATAGTTTCGGCCATCAAATAGTATGATTTTTTTAACATATATTTTTTATATTCTTTTCTGTACATTGGCACAAAATCAAATAATTTCTATTTAACAAAAACCCCCTTGTATTAACTATTGTTACCTGGTGATGATGGCATTGAAATGTCAAAACCTGGATTATTAATGAAATTTCAAGTCGAATTAGTGAAGTGACCTAGTTTCTTTTTGCAACAATATTATATTTTATTTTTATATGCATGAGTTCAAAATTGAATTTCATCAAACCCTTTATAAACTAGAAAACAGCTATTTTCGCAGTACATGAGTGGTTAAGTAAACAGAGGGATTTTTCTAAATGGGTCCAAAATAACAACTTGAAAGCCACATCCAAATGTGTTTAGTTCCAACAAAGTCGAAGCACAATACCAATAGTGACTTGTTTCAACAAGTACAAAGCCCAACATATAAATATACATATACCATGTTTAGTTCAAGTTTTGGAGATGAATTTTGAGAATGAAAGTATGCTCTCTCACCGGACTTCCAGTTTCATTGTCTCATTGTGCAGTCGGGTGCAGCCCCACTCATCACTCTGGTCAGGACACTGATCCACACCATCACACACTTCAGTCTGTGCCACACAGCCTCCAGTGCCACACTTGATTTGCTCCAGGGAACAATCTACAAAGGGAATAAAAGCAGGGCAAAACTCAATCATGTTCACTGAAATAGTTAAACCCCAAATTTTCTGAATATTCCCTGCATAAACTAGCAAGTATTCATATGTTTTCTAGATTCTTTCATTATACCAATTCCTCAGACTCTTATCATCCCTTATCACATGTCCCATTCACTCTTATCTGTCCCAATATGCCCCCTACAACAACCTTCCTCACCTCCATAACCAATCAAAGCACTCTGTCTTCTCTCCCTTCATACATTCTCCATCTTCTTCCACAAACAAATTTTTGACACCACTACCATCTTGTTAGGGATGTACAAAAACTCAGGAGCTCTAAGAAATTATCATTTATGGTTGGCATCATAGAGATGTGTCATGCCTCACATTGAAGTTATAAATAATTTATAATACTGAAGGTGAGACTAACCACAGTTTTCATCCCATACATCAGTCTCATTGACAATGGTGAAAATCACCATGTATTAACTCTCCAGCTGGGTTTCGCATGATTCCCACAGGTTAGGCAACCGACCATTCTTTGTGGATCCTGTGATTTCCGTGGGCTCAAGGTTTTCTTTACATCTGCCCTGTGTGTTCTGTGATTTCCCCGTCTGATCCTTCTATCCTATGCACTGCTTTCTAGTAACATAGTTCTACATTTTCACTAATAGATGGCACCTACATTCACTTTTGGAAGAATGACTACACATGTGTTCTTCCCTCTTTTCTTCTGAGTTCCTTATTTCAAAGGAAAAAAATACAATTTTTTGACCAGGTTATCAAAAAAAATTATCCAGCTGGAGGGTTAAGCTCAATGACATAAAATTCGCAGTAGGCTACCAGGTTGTCCTGAAGAAGAGAGAAGCTGAACAATATATTTATAATGAAAAATTATTTCAGAGACATGGATACCAAAGGGTGAGTGACTTTCGTCAACATAGAAAAGAAACAAATAGAGTACCATCCATGAAGGTTAATAGAAACAATACCTCAGTAATGATAGACCAATATTAAACTTGGAAAAGAGATTTATGAGATTAAAGAGGACTGAATGATGAAAAAGAAACACTGAAATTTCCACACTTAAGAATTATTTCTCATGACCATGGTTTCATCATGATACAACATCTTATGAAAGAGAACTGCCATCTGGGAAGCAGAATATCCAGGGATGGGTGTAGCAATATGAAAATAATCAGCAGAATAGTCCAGAAAAAGAGAGCCTCCTTGTGGAGAAAAAATATCTGGAGAATGCAAGCTTAAAAGTAAGGAAAAACTTCATAAGTAGGTACTCATGTTTGCTCATGCTCCTCTATGACAGTGAAGAACGGATAATTAAAGCTACAGAAAATGCAAGACTGGATGGGAAATGCTGTGCTATTTGAGGATGATTAAGATAAGGTGAATAGGTTTACAAATATGAGGGTTTAAGAGGAGTAGGAGAATACAAAAGTCTAATTGAATTCTGAGAAGATTCTAACAACACTCCCTTTTTTATTGTAATATAACTAGAACCTACCACAAAGCTTTTCATCTTCTCCATTGGCACATTCAGGAACACCATTGCACCTCCAAGTCATTGGAATACACCACCGCTCTGGACACAAGTACTCATCATTTCCACAAGAGTCTGAGGACAAAAAGAAAGTTGTGTGTGAGAAAATTAACCTATTTCCTTCACATAAAAGTAGGTCTAATTGTATCTACCTTAATTTACTGATACAACACATTTTTAATATTAGTTATAATTTCTTTGCAACCAAATTCATTTAAGATATGATAGCATTAAACTTTATAGTCGTTATATTTCGACCCAACCACATTAAATCTGCAGGACAGGCAGAATCACCACAGTGACAATTAAGTGGCATACCAAAAGATTCATCAATTTCTTATTTCCATAAAACATCCATTACCAATGGAAACAAAGCTAAATTTACTTAAAAAAATCATGGGTCAATTTTCATTCCTTATTTTCTGTTCTTTTTCACCATAATCTCATTTTCATGGCTGGTGATCTACTAACCCCTGCCATAGGCCTTTGTGTAGGCAACATTGCTAAAGCCTATACTAATCAAAATGTAACTTATCAATATGAGAAATTATGATTATGTCGGTGAGAATAGATAAAGAAAATTTTATTTACCGGGACCAAAAATATGAAATGCCATAATTTTCATTTCAAGATGGACCTTATGATCAATTTCTACAAACCTTGGCAGTTGTGCTCATCAGTGTGGTTATCACAGTCTGGCTTTCCATCACACTGCCAAAGAATGGGGATACAACGACCTGAGGGACACTGGAACTCATCAAACTGGCACTGCCACATGTCTGTAAGGAAGAAAAGAGCTTTCTTTTATGAACATGTTTACCAGCAATATACCTGTATTTTTCACGGTAATGAATCAATATTGGGTGAAAAATGTTACTGCAAAGACACTGGATGAAAACCATACAAACTCGTATAACACGGAAACCTTTTTTCCCAGAAATCGCAGCCAAAAATGAGGGTGAGCATTTTACACAAGTTCATGATCTGTCTGCCCTAATCCGAAATGCCCAGGATAGCAGGGTGCCTTTGAAGCTGAGCATGAGTCAACATGGGGGAGGGTATTGTTTGGTTACTTAGTGGGAAGGGGGCACCTAAAAACCTACGGTGGAAAGGAGGGGGAGGGAAGGGTGTTTCACAGTTATACAAAGTTTAAAAGAGCAACAATGGCTCTACTCACAGCATATAACTTGTGGATTGGGATAACAGTGGGGAAAAATAAGTTCAAAATCAGAACTAATGAAAATGTCCACACTCACTCATGAACTAATCATCATAGTGAGGTCGGGTTTGTTTGAATGAGAATTGATTACTATACTCATTTCAAAAGGCAAGAAAAAATCTAAGCATTGAAAGTTTAAGGATACGAGTGAAAATATTTATCTTTTAGCTCCATGTCTATGAAAAATGCCATGTAAATTATGAGAGAGTAATACAAGTGGAAGGCTTTGACATTGGCTGAAAGTATGTGCTAAGGTCCCCAAAACCTTGTGCTACAAGAACAAAGAAAGCCTCAAAAATTTTTTTTTCTTAATTTAGACCCTTAAAAAAAGGGGTGTGCATCTTACATGATCTTATACCGTATTTCTCCCAATGTTATAATAGGACTTTCTCAGCACTACTCCATAAATGCATATTCTAAGCCTTCTAACTTATTACTCATTGGCCTCTTTTAATTGAGCTTATTGTTGCAATGAGATGGTGTTGCAAGTATACTATTAGTTATTAAATTGGTTTATAACTGATTGCAGGGTTTATAATTGCAGATCTCCCTCCCAATACTATTTATTCCTATTTTCATTTAATTTTTAGGTGGCCCTATTGAAATATAGTTCTATAAGGCTTAGCCTTTCAATGGGACATAATATTAACAATTTGCCCATCAGCTCAGCATAATCTTTATACTTCTGATCTCGTCCAAATAATCTCTCCATGTTCCTCATTTACCTATTCATGAAATTCATCTTGCCCCTGATTAGGTGCTAAATCCCACAAAAATTATGAGATACTAGAGTTAGGGATTTCAGGGATTTTAATTGTTAACATTACTAATCCCAAACTTCGAGAAATTCAAATTTCAATACTTACCACAATTAGCTTCATCACTTCCATCATTGCAATCCACTATTCCATTGCACACCAAGTGACGTTTTAGGCACTGACCATTAGAGCACTGTAAAAAGAAAACAATTAGAATGCGTCAGATAGAAATATACAAATGGGCATGTTAATTTTCATAATACACTTGCTTCTGCTAGAATAGGGTTCAGCATTTCATGTTTCAACCACATGACTTATCCAAGATTTTATGAGGAGCTTCCATGGCCAAGATTTTTACATGAACAGAGTGAGTGCTCCTAAAGGGAAACATTCAAGGAGGAAAGCACATCAACCCAGAAGCAGGAAATTGCACTCAAATAATTTATTACAGAAGAATTCCTCACAGAACATAGAGAAACAACTGTGACACTCCTTTTTCTCCTGTCACAAAATATTTTTACATTGACTGAAAAATAAATGCTATTATTTTTAGAGACTTAAAGTTGAACATTATTTTTATATTGGGCCAATATATCTACCCGCTGCACTTTTTGTCCAAGATGCAAAAGATGATATATCAGCCCGCCACACTAAGGGGGTTAAAATAGGATTATTAGGGAAATTAGGAATATTAAGGAAAATCTGTCTCTCAATGTAAAAAACTTGACAATTCATTATATAATGTCAGACTTAGAGTTAATTTTCACAGACCTTTTGTTTGCACTCGAGCAATTGCAACAGGTCATGAGTCAATGGGGTTAATATTACATAAGAAAGAAAGTGATAAACTTAAATCAATTGACAATTTATCCACTTTTAAGAATAAACTTAGAAGTTTTCTTCAAGATTCCATTTTTTACTCCATCCATGAGTCTCCACTCACATTACATCATTACATATTTGTAATATTACCATATTAATATTTCCTTAAAATCAGAGACAACATGAACGATTTTTTCATCCTCATATAAACTGAAATATATCATTCAACTTGAGAAAAATTTATATTTCATATACATATTAAAATTTAGTGCTTCAAATATATCTAAAATTCATAATCTTATGATTTTCACAGAAATGGGCTTGGATTTTCGAGTAGTCTACCTTTAAGGGGCAGGCAGTAAAAGGGTAAATGCACATGCAGTCTCCACAAGAGACCGTATATAACACAACGTTTTGTACCAAGGAACTAATCTTTCCCAAGCACACCTATACTGGCTTCATCGTCACCCATAGGCTAGCATGCCGATGCCTCCTCCATACATTCTGACCTCCTTGGACACGTTTTGATAGTGAATAGTTAACGAGATACTAGAGATGCGGGAATACTACCTACGAATATTTGAATATCCTGAATACTAGAAAATATTCAATATTCGAGACTTCAAATAATTATGGAAAAAGAAATTGATATTCGAGATCTCAAATAATTATCCTAGTAAAGCTCTATTTGTCTTGATGATGAACTACATTATATTAATCAAAACTGGACAGAAAATGGTATATTGAAACTTTTTGCTCACTTAATAAGGCTTAAAAAGTTAATGCAGTAAAGAGTCCGTGACTGGTAGAGAAAATATTTTATTATATATTTGACATTGCAAAACCGGAATTATTTTTTAATTTAATCAACTTGTAGCTTTATACCTAAACAGACAACAAATTAATTTGCAGAATAACATTAAGCGTATCAATTACAATTATAGTATTTGAGTTATTCAAAATTTGAGATATTTGAGTCATGATTTAATATTCGAATTTGAAAAATCTGCCACTCGACCCATCTCTAGTTAATACTTCTCAGCCATACCTGGAAATTCCCAGGGCACCCATCTTCGATGCACCCAACCTCATCAGAGCCATCAGAGCAGTCATTGATGGAGTCACATTTGGCTGAAAGTGGCACACAAGCCACACTGCTGGTGAGGCTGGTGACGGATGATGATGAGATTGGTGTTACCGAGTATGGTGTGAGAGAAGTACCATTGGCACACTGAAATTGGCCTGAAGAAGAGATGAAAAACATCATGCATGAATTAGATAAAAACAGCAGACAAGACTTAGACAAAATAAAATATACAGCTAGGGCACAAAATTTCCAAATCTTATCCTCTGATGTTGAAACACATGAATAGATAACAGACTAACTGAAAGTAATGCTACTCTATAGCTAAATGAATAATTTTTACCCCATGATCTTTGCATCAGAACAACTGAATCTATTAATCCTTTGTCTGAGGTTAAAGCTGGCATTGCAGAATATGAGTACCTGTCAAACTGCTCTCAAATGAAAATAAAAGTTTGGTCATTCGACACAATTATTATTATTACAGACCTCTCAACTGGTTTCGACCTCTTCAGGTCACAGTCAGGAGTAGATTTTGATCTCACAAATGACTGGTTGATTGTGTGAAATTGTGTGGTTATAATTGTGTGAAATACAACAAATTTTTGTTTTATTTTATAATATATTATTTCTAAGTTAGGAAAAAATCAATACTCAGGTCTCCATAGGATCTTATTGAATAACCCACATTTTCCAGCCTATATGATGAGTCACTATCCCATGAGATGCATGGTGATTTTTTTTGGTTGGGTGAGTTAGTAGATAGGAGATGGGCACCAATGACAATTCATAATTGTATGCCTAAACACAGAACTTCACATTCATGCCATAACATGCAGACTAGTTCTAAAGTGCATTTTTGAGTTTAAAAAAGTGAATCTCACGGGCAGGAAGTACAATTTGAACTTAATAATTAATCAGTGGAAACAAGTAACTCACCAGAGGTGCATTTTGGGAAATGTTGTGTGTCCTGAACAGATATTAAGGAAGAACCGGGAACATCAGGATCAGAAGTTTCAATGTGATTCACTTCCTTCTCTTCACCATCATGACTCTTAGATTCAGTGTCATCTACATTCCCATGATTCAACTCATTTTCAGCACCGGTCACCAATCCCTTTGCTTCAGCAGTAGTTAAGGTCTCTCCAACAACCATTGTCTCTGGGTCCTGCATGGGAGTCGTTGGATTCTCCTCCGCCATGGTTGTGCTAATCTCATTTACTTTCTCATCATTCGGGAGTACTGTAGTCATCTCACTCTCCATTGAAACTTGTCTAGGGACTGAAGACGTAGTATGGGCTGAGACAACCTCATGGACCATCAATGTGGGAATTGGACCCTCTGTAGCTGTATTATTACTCAACGAATCAGGCTCTTGTGATGAATTAACAGGCTCTGTAATTTCCATGTCAACTTCAGCTTTCATGGTTTCACTCTCTACAGGGATTGTGGATGTTTCCATTGGCTCTTCAGAAGCTGTTGTTGCAACTTCATTAGGGGTAGGTGGGGGGAGAGAGGAGGTTGATGAAATCGAGGGTGAACTCAAAGTTGACGTTGAGTCAGCCTTTTGTGCTTCTTCTGTAGTGGTTTGCTCAGACTGGCCTTCCACCTCGGGAGATAAAACAGCTGCAGACTCCATCGACTCAACTCCAGTTTTAGCGACCACCTTGTGCCCTCCCTCCCCAAATCCTCCCATTTCCTTCAGCATCTCCTCAACATTCTTGTGAACCTCCAGCTCACTTGGCATTGACATTGTGGTAGTTTCTATGTCCATCTTGGTAGCTGTGGTGTCATCTTTCACTGAATCATCACTGGGCATAGTTGTCGGTGCTGGGCTCTCGTCATTGTCCATTCTGACTGCAACATCCATTTGAGGCAACTCAGCTTCACCAGCAGGGCTCACTGTGGTCATTTGCTCATTCTCAGAAACCTTGTCTGTAGGATGGACTTCAGCCGGCTTATCTGTCATCTCCCGACCCTCTGGTTCCATATGATTCTTAAGGCTATCATCCTCACCAGCCATGATGATTTTTGAGCTCACTGAAGGCATTGATGCCTCTTCAAAAACTTCGGTACTGAGCTCCCCACTCTCATTCACTTTCTCAAAAACAATTGCACTCTTTGGTGTAGCAAAGCTCTCTTCCTCAACCTCATCTGAGATATCATCCTTGAAATTGTTTTCCTTCACATCAGGCTTCCCAAAATCCTTCCTGCTCCCTGAATCATCTTCTGCAATAGCATTCAACCTCTCTCCCCCTTTATCAATGAGGGGAAACACCGGCATTTCATTTGCTTCAGAACTTGCTGAGGGAACTTCCATTGTGGTAGCTGATAGGCTCTCTTCAGTGGTCGGCAATGGCTCCACAACGGGTGAGGTGGGAGGAGAGGGTAGGAGCCCCACCTTATCCACCTTGTTGGTGCTGCCATCTTTCCCTTCCTTCACAAACAGAAGAGGCTTGGTAATCTCATCCTCATGATATGTGGGTTTCTTGAACTCTCCCTTTTTCTTCATAGGGATTTCATACTGGTCAGCTTTTGTATGGCTTACAAACTTTGCTTCAGGCTTGATTACTTCATCTGTGATGATATCTCCCTTGGTTTCACTGTTTGCTCTGAGGGTTGTGGTTGGCCAATGCTCATGTCCAACAGAAGGCAATACTATTTCATTAGTGTGTTCAGTGGTAACTTTGAGGCCAGGATCAACAGTGACATCTCTGTGGAGAGGATCTTTGTCTTTTGAGTTGCTCACTGTGTCACTATCTAAGGAAGCTAAATTATTTGCCTGTTCATTGTTATCAGATTCAAGTGATGTACCATGGTTGAAAACGACACCATCTCTGATAGACTCTGTGGCACCCTCCGTGTGCCCTTGGTCCAGAGTAACCATCATTGAAACTGGTGTAAAGCCATTGTCTTGTGAAGTTTCTTCAAAAAGAGTGCTGGGTGAAGTGGGGTTTATGACATGGACTGTGTTCGCATGCTCCAATGTGACATCTTGTGAGATAGTGGAAAGGGAGGTGGGTTCCTTGGCATCTGACTGAGCCCTTCCCTGTTCGATCATCAACGATTCCTCGACATTATTTTTAACAGCAGCCGTGCTTTCTTCCTCAAGCCCCTTTTTTGTTGTTGAATCACCAATGACAATGCTGTCTCCAGTAGTCATCTCTTGTTTACCTTCACTACCTTCATCAGAGGTTTCAGGCTTCGGACTTGAGGAATCGTGAGGTGCAGACTGCATCCTGATCTCCTCCTCCAGCTTTGCTGCTGTCTCACTGATTAGTTTGTCAAGCTCATCCTCTTGAGTGGTTGTTTTGTTGCTGACAGACTGACTTACATCGGGAACAAGAAGTGTCAAGGTATCATTGACCACCGTTGCCTGCAGGGTACTATCACCTCCAATTTCGGCTGGAGAGATGGCCTCTGTGGATGATGGTTGGTTTGACACTGTCTGCAGGAAAGGTAGTTCAGCATGTTCACTACTATTCTCATCAGTTCCAGATGATGTCTTCATGACTGATTCAGATGACTCATTATTCACAGCTGTAGGTACAATGAAATGGTCAGGTATAGCGCTGAGATCATTTTCTGCAGAGGGTAGAATATGATTAACATCAAAACTAGAGTTATATTGATTAGAGAAGTTTTCTATGCTGTTTTCCAATGGCGATGAGGTCGATGACTGAGTACCATTTGTCACTTCAGTCTCGTGACTAGACAAGCTTTCAACCATACTGCCTTGCTTCTCCGATTCAGGTACAACAGCCGAAGATATTTTCATTTCATGCTCAAGATCGTCATTTGAACCTGTCACTCTGACTGTGCTGCTGTTTTCTTTCATTACCACAGGATCTCCAAGCCTAACATCAATCTCAGGAACCACTGCTAATTTTTTCACCTCTACATGATCGGCTAAGGTCTCTTTTGGGGTCTCTTCGACTGGCACAACATTTGGGTCTTCATCTTCAGCTGCATGAGGATCAACAGGATTCAGAATTACTAAGTCATGCTGGTGAGTCACTTTTTCCTCACTAGGCTCTAGACTAACATTTGAGTCTTCACTCATAACGCTGTGAACTTTTTCAGTCACCAACTCTTCATTCCCTTCTGATGAGCTTTCTGGGCCATCATTGGGCATGAGGGTTTTTCCTTCACTCATACCCATTCCTGCTCCTTCTTCCATCATGCCTTTCTCCATCAAAGGGGTCATAATTTCTGTATTCCCTGTCTCTGTATTGTTCTCCATGGAAACAGGGATTGAGCTGCCCATAGACACAGCCACAAAATCCACTTTACCTTCTTCTTCCTTAGTAGTGGGTACTGTGATGGACTCATGTTTTACTTCCCCACCATCTTCAGTGACTCCTACGGGACTCTCTACCAGCTGCACCTGACCACTTTCCCCCTCCTTTTGATGATCTTGTGAACCAGTCACCCCTTCCATTCCCGATTCCAATGAATCACTCACTTCTACCTTGCTACCTTCTTCTTCCATCACCATCTTAGTTGTCATTTCCTCCTCGGATTTCTCCTCACCCATCACTGCCACTGGTATTACAACATCATTTGACTGACTGTTAGGATCGATCACCTTGATATCCTGTCCTTCATCAACTTCCTCATGATTCACTGCACTGTGCTCATTTCCCATTAACATAGCCCCATCTCCAATGTCAGCACTTGATTTCTCTTCCATGTCACTTACAACTTCTTCCCCACTGTCAGCCTCATTTTCCTGGCCTTCTGATGACTTTAGGCTCTCCTCATGATCATTCTCACTTTGCACATCCTGGACTGTAGCAATACTTGCATCACCTCCCATAGCTCCCTCCTCATCCATCACTTTGTCCATGCTTCCTTCAGCAGTCCCTTCACCCTCCTTCACGTCCTCAACGCTATCAATGACTACATTAAGATGGCCTTCATCTTCCTTACCCTCCCCATTCATCTCCGATTCCTTGTGTTCATCATCCTCCTCTCCCTCCTGGCCAGTGACCACCACATGCCCTGATAACTTCTCCCCATCATGGCTCATTCCCTCAACCATTGTGGTTCTTTCCACATCTTCCTCCCCACTCCCACTCTTCAGCACCACACGCTCGACTGCTGAAACAATCTGGGCATTTGGAGAACCATCATCACTTTCCTTACTATGAGAGTCATTGGAAGCATCATCAAAGTCTCCAGGATGGACGTCGGCAACATGAGCATCATACTCTTCAAAGTCATTTGACTTGTTAGGTTGTGACTCTGTAGAGCTTTCCACAAAAATTGGGAGAACATTGTGATCATGCATTTCATTTGCCATGGACCCATCAGAACTATCATATTCTGACATTTCACTGTCCCCAGCCTCTTCATGGGCCGGGTGTAGTTCCTTTGTCCCATGCACTTCATACTCCGATGACTCCTCAGAGATGTCATGGTCATGTACTGGTGTGGTGATCCCTTGGTGTTCCTCCCCCTCCTCTTCCTCTGGCACATGCATCCATGGTTCCACGACCTCCCCACTGTTGCTTCTTCCAGTACCCACCGATGATGGACTCACACCCTGATGGTCTTGCTCTTCACCGTGCAACACTTCACCTTCAGCAGGGTGTGCCTCTTCCACAACCATGGGCCTGCCAGTGGTGGGCTCCTCCCCCATTTCGCTACCAGGTACCCCTGATATTGTCTCGTGCCAGTGATCAGCACCCTCACCTCCCTTCATCACACTGTGAATGGTAGTGTCTTCGTGATCCATGTTTCTTTCCGTGGGACTGCTCTCTAGTGGCTTTGCAACTTCCTTGGGGATAGACTCTGGTTCTTCATGAGGCATCATTGGCATCCAAGGTCCCTCATCGTACTTTGGTCTGTCAGTAGATGGCATGGGATTATCCATCACTGGAACAAAAAATGAAGTTCAGTGAAGAAACATGAAACAAGCTATTAGTGATTAGGGGAGGGTAACTCTCCCCAATCACTGCTTACTTGTTACCTAAGAGTTACTAGCTACCTAACCTAACTAATCACTACTTACTCTCTATTGAACTAGCAACTCATAGGAGAGCTAATTTTACCATTTGGAGAAGGTGGAGAGTTGTTCTTTTTAAGAAAGGGAGTAGGGATGGAAAGAAACCTGTCAGCTTGATTAGCTTGCCTTCAACAAAAGGGACTTAGGCACTGTCTAACATCCCATCCAAAAGAGATAGTACTGACTTAGTATACCTCTAGGCATTCAAGTGAGGTTAGAATTCCAAAGGATTACAAAGTCCAAAGCAACAAAGTGAATGTGAAAATAGTACCCAAGATATATGTAAAAGAATTGGATTGGAAAATAAAAAATTCACTGATAGGGAAGAACTAGTGGCAATACTTGGTAAAATTATGGAAAAGTACAACAAAAGCTCAACCTGGAATGTGGTATTGTAAGGCTGCAAAATATGAACTTTGGGAAGGAAATACAACAAAATAATACATTTGACATGTGGGAATACTGAATAATGGAAAAGGTAAGATGGGTGGAAAGGAGGATGAATGAGAATGTGTCAGGCATGTTTGGAGATGAGATAAAGTTGCAGGAGGAAATTATGAGATGTTATGGATAGTGGGCCAAGTATTGACAGATGAGTGCTTCTTGAAGGCCATGATGGAGGTTACAATGTTATGGAAGGGAAGAGGGAGGAGGAGGATAGGCTTTATGGACAGCATGATGGGATAAAGGAAATATGTTGAAAGAAACAGGGGAGAAAAGCCAAAATATGTAGAAATTAAGGTTGTCCATGAACATCAACTCCAATCAGTAGAAGATCATTATTTTAGCAATTGAAAGGGCTGAACTGATTGACATGAAAGAAACAGGGGTATGTTGTCCAAATAGAATTGTCTTTGTATTGGTTCACTAATAGAGAAAAACAGAGTAAATAACTTGTAAATATACATATATTATGTTGAATGTATGGTTGAATGCAATATTACCACTATGAACGAATAATTATTTCACTAAAAAGATTAGTGAGAATACACAATAGATTTAAACAAAGACCTTATAGCTTTGGCAACAAAGACTTCCAAGTTGATTCATAGCACTTAAATTCTTAATGCCCTATGCTAGAAAAATATTACTGAGATTAGCTTACAATCACTGGAACACTTCTTTTCACTTTGGTCCAAATATAGGCCTGGCGGACAATTGCAAACAAACACTGCCTCTTGGTAGTCATATCTGCATTCATGGGAACAACCTCCATTGTCCATTTGACACCGGTCAATTAAATCTGAAATAATGCAGGAATAAGCAAATAATAAATAAACAAAATTAATAAATCATAGAAAAGATGCATGAACAAATTAGAAAAGTTAAAGAGAGATGAAAAAATTGGTGCTTTGAAATCAATAATGTGAGTTCCACAGATAACAATAAAGAAGGAAATCATGCTATTCGTCATCAACAAGACAGTATAAAAAATTATTGAACCATGATGTTTTCAAAGATTGAATTCCAGAAGTGCCAATAGTTATCAATGGCACCAGTAGCCAGATGGTTAACATGCCAACCTAGCAACCCAAAAGTTAATGGTTTCAAAGATCCCACCACAGGCATAGACGTCATGTTTGTTTTGGGATAAGGAATATGAGTCAGAGGAGTTGCACTCCATGGAGCTCTAAACTCCAAGCTCCATGGAGCACTAAAAAAATACAAATATACATACCACTCCACAAATTAATTATATCAGGAGGATGGAGGATGAATGTGAGAAAATGCCTTAACAGGCTAAAAATATAGGTATTTTTTGTCCTCTTAATAATTGCTTTGAAATAAAGAAAACGTAAATTTGAAGCAATCATATAAAAGAAAAAAGCAAAGAGAGGATATTTGATTCAAAATCAGCATTAAGTTTCAAACATTTTCAAGTCACAGAGAAAATAATTTTTGAATAGCCATAATATTAAGGCATGGAAAAATTCTAACTATATCAGCATATGTTCAATATTTTGTATATTACTGATTAATACATCACAATGAGGAGTATGAGGCCAAAAGACAGAGAAATACACTTCTTCAACTGATGAACTGCCTTAAGTAACCTTCAGTCTTTTAAATAATTGAAATATTTTTCCTGAATACACAAAGCTGCCTTTAAGAAAAATTACTGGAGAAAGGTGATCAGTAACCGAAGAAAATACAAGAGAGTTTTGTACAGTATTTTTAAACAGTCTTCAGTTACTGAAGGGGTCCGTGATCAGTTACTCACTAGTAACTGATGGAGATCTCCAGTTACTGAAAACTGTTGACATCTAACTGATAAAATCTTCCAGTTACTGATTAAATTTCTCTAGTACTTTTCCTTAAGTGTGAAATGAGGATGTGTTTAATATTCCAATAAATGGCATCTAATAGTCAGGGAATATTTACTTACTGTTAGCTGTGACAGATCCTGATGAAATGTGATAAGTGTATAAGTATCCTCCATTCTTGAGAAGATGATCTTCAAGGCGATCTCTGAGAGACACAGCTTCAATGGGATCATGGGCTGATGGGAAGGAGTCCTTGAATCTCCAGCCAACATGGAACTTCGCCACAACACTTCCTGGACTGTTAATATGAAAATGCCATTTAAAACAATTAAATAAGCTGCCTAACTATTGTAAGAGAAGACATATGCCACAACAAGACAAAGGATCATTCCAGGTTGCCACAGGTTTGAAACAATTCACAGTTGTTACAAGATAAATACCACTATCCTGAATCAATATCATGGAAAGGAATGATTTTTGGTCCACCAAGCCGATCTCTTCCCTTATAGAAGTGGACTTACACAAAGAGTTGACTGCACATGTCACACTACACCAGTATTTCCACATGGTGATACAACCCCAGTATATAATCATAATTTTTATTAAGATCAATTTTTAATTCAAGGAAAAACTTTGAAGTCTCCTGTGTTAATGTAAATTTGGATGATGCCAAATACTTTGAAATAATATGATGCTTAAGCTTCAGTAGTACCTGCATTTTTTAATTTGTGCTCTCCCCGACTATCTACTAAAAAATAATGTAACTCACCGGAACCCAGTGATCTTGACAAAGATGTCAGCTGGTCCATTGCTCAATGCATGGTAATCAAAAAGGGCAGTTTTCAGCTGAAATGAAAAGTCCAGGTCTTGTAAAAAAGCACTAATCATTATGTGAGAAAATCATCATTGCAAGAACTTAATACATATTCTTATTAATCAAGTCCAAGATATTAATGTATAATAAACCCATTGTGGCCCAGTCACAAGTTTACTTATGTTTGGTGTGTATCTATTAAGAATGGGTCATGAGCAGGGACGGGAAAAAATAGCATCTATATTTTTATCATCGAATAACCTAGAATTAAATATCAATTCTTAAGCTTGTTTGCACAATATGCAAATATATAATTACTTCAATCAATAAGTTTATTTAAACTCAAACAATCCCTTTTATGACTAATAAATCTGACACTAAACATTTTTTATAACATGAAAGAATGAGTTAAAAAATCGTCACAAAGTTTTAAGCTAATTTACTTCAGAAAAAAATGATTATTTAAAAAAAATTGGCACCTAGTTCACGGTTGATTTATTTTAGAATTCAATGCAATGTCATGCTAATACCTAGAGCCACGAATTTTTCGCAAAACGATTTTTTCGCGAAATGACGCGAAATATTAAGATTATTTGGGATAACGCGAAATATATTCTCCTGAGCGAAAATAATGCGATTTTTTAGAATTTTTACGGGTTATTTTGCGAAAATGTTGAATATATAGTAAAACCTCTACCTATGGAACATCTTTTCATCATAAAATCCTCATCGCCGGCCAAAATTCAAGCATGTAACAGAGGGTTCTTTACATGTTCTTTATAACATGTATCTTTGTATCGAACCACATTATTTTCGACAAACCTCCGCACTTTGTACTTTAGAGTGAACCCCCCCGAGACCGCGAAACTACCTCCACCGAATGGAATATTCGGTGATAATTTTTGTTCTCGCTCCCACACTTGTTTTCTCATTTCTCCACGAAATATTACTGCTTCCGACTATTAAAATCGATCATTTTAACCGGTGATGGAAACCTTTCATTTGAATTCATTCAAATGCCCGTACAATATTAATCATCAGACGCGTTTTACATGCACGCATCCAATGATTTTATATATCTTAGGGTTCCTTGACCTTTAATTGTGAATCAAACCATCAAAGGAATTATTTTTATCATAATCCATCTTGTAATCTTATCTTTATTCGTCCGAGCATCTAAATTTCATATAGTCGCCAAGCGATATTCGTTTGTTTTGTTTTTCTCGTTTTCGCAGCGCGATTTCGAACATTATCCGTGAAGCCGGCACGAATGATACATTAATGATTAAATTGTAGTCAGTACATTACATTGTAGTCCCCGTGGAAGCCGGGTTCACATGGGAGTGGAATCATAGAGCTTAGCTCTATGAGTGGAATAGACGGAACGGATTGTGATTGGCTAGGCTAGATGCTTTTCTGCTTTCTGCCTGTTCCATCTATTCCGCTCCCATGTGAACTCGGCTTGAGAATTTTGCTTTCTAGAGATTATTGCAGTTTGTCCACATGCAATATTTTTTGTTATTTACGTGAGACTTAATTTAATAGCTATTCAGAGATCGATAGCAGAAGTATTCCTATGATACGTAAATTGCCCTAAGGAAAATGCCGAAAGCAGTAACTGTGTTTGACCGCGAAAATCAGTTTCGTAGTGAAGGTTTCTATGTTTTTGATAAACAGAAGAAAATATTAATGTGCAAATACTGCAACTGCCGAATTGAATGGACACGTAAAGATACTTTCACTGAACACTGTGAGGGTGCAGGACATAAGAAATTCAAAGGGTCAATCAGTGAAACGGCAAGCTTCACTCCAAGAAACCTACCAAGCTAAGCTTGTTCCATCTCCTGTACCTACTCGCTAGAATTCTCGGCACAAGGCTGCCATTTATGTTAATGAGTATCTCTCTGATATCCGAGAATTTTTCTCATTGATGGGGGAGGGAGGAAGTGCTGTACATAGGTTAAGTAGCCTGACCGAAGAAGAGATTGCTATTATACAGAGCCAAGCACCATTTGCTGCTGAACATTGTAAACCAATTTTGAAGTTGCTAGAATGCCTTGGAGGTGCATATCCTTATTCATACAAACTACAAAGCAAATTAATAGATATAGGAAATAACCTAAAAATTGTAAGTGATGGTAGTTTTGGGAATGACACATCTGCTCTCATAAAAAATCTTCCAAAAAAACTTGCACCTGTATTGACGGCAACATAAACTAATGCAGCTACGAAGGCAAAAATCAAGCTTTCACAGTTAGAGCATGGAGATACTGCCAAGGAATTCCTGCATTCTATTGGCCAACCTTTTGATGAAAGGTTCATGAGATCCACTATGAATACTGATATTTTCAGGGCCTCAAAGCATTACCACTAATGGCAGCTCTATCTTCAAAGTGGTTCTTGAGGGTCATGCTGCTGTTAAAAGTGCGTACACAAAGGCACTCTCTAATATATCTGAATTTGACCTCATGGCAGAATTACTGAACTTAAAACAAAACCATGCTGAGTTTGTTGATGCAAGTGTTAAATCACTGTCGGTACCAGTGTCTAATGTGGACAGTGAACGTGGATTTTCAGCTTATATAAATATACTAAGTGATCGTAGAACAACTTCAACACCAGAAAATGTTGAACTGATGCTCTCTTTGACATTTGGAGACTAACTGTTGTCGCTGTACATGCATAAGAATCTAACTGATAAGAAGTTTTCTTGTTTGAGAAGTTTTTCTTTGGTGAAAGTTATTAATTTTTTTCATGCCCCGAGAAGGATAACTTCTCGAAATAAATAATTGTTTGTACTGATATTTTGTTTCTTTTTATTGTTTTTTACATCCTTGTATGAAAATGTGAAATCCTACTGTAATGTATTCTTATAGCAGACAAGCGGTCTAACCATTTATTTATCTCATTATCGTAACTGACCCCATGGTTACATATGATTATGTGCAATTCTGTGTTGAAATTGTATTCCAACACTTATGCCTCTATTTTAACAAGATTATTAACTAAACTTGATTAAACTCACTCAAATACATTAAAATGAAAATAACTTTTCTCCAGAACAGTCATCAATATAGTAATGCAAGGTATCACCAAATGGCGTTTGAGAAATCTCGGATGAATCAATATTTTTTATACACCGAAATTTAGGGCCATTTCCCATTTTTTATCCCGAAATGGGTCATTTTTAATGACGAAATTTGAGAGTTTTATTTACCACAAATTCTTGCCTCTACTAATACCTACTGATCATATCAAAGAATGTTTCCAGGTTCAAGTATCTACAAAAAAAAGCTAGCCAGTCATGGGTAAGGGGAACTTGTGTAAGTTAAAAGAAGGGAAACTTTTAAATGCCTATTTATAGACATACAGTTTTTTTGGGCTTGGAATCACATCCAATGACATGCTACAAAAAAAGTACTATCATCTTTTAAATTAGCTCCTCTGTCATTCACAACTGTCTTTTCATAATTGTAACTATCGTGAGAACCACCATCCGATGTTCCCCTACATCAGTGCGAGCTGCATCATGAGAACCCACATATTTTATTTACGCCTGAATTGCAAATATTCTAGTTGCTGCGAAGGCTTCCAAGGTGATTGGAAGATGACTCGAGCGTTTCCAATTTTTTTTCCACGTTGGTTCATCCTACTGGACGAGTTTTGCCAGCATTCCAGATGGCATCTTCAGGTCTGAAGTATAGGAAATTAGGTGTAGGAAATATATGGTACAAAGATATAGGAAATATATAGAAAGAAGATAAAGGAAATGTGATGGGACATGATCTTCGGACCTAAAGATGGCATCTGAAATGCCGGCGAAACTTTCGTTTCGGAAGAAACCCAAAAACCCTTGAGTCATCTGAAAATATTGTAATTTGCATCAATTTCCCAGTAAAATAAAATTTTTGTTCCAGAGTAATTAAGGATAACATAAACAACATGATAATATTGAGCTGCGTCGGTGGCCGACCATCGCAAGCAGTTATCCAACTTCAAACATTTCTCAACAAAATAATTTTATAAACACATTCAATCCGGAATATTTCTAGTGTACAATCATGAAAAACGGAAAGGTTTTTCCTCCACATTAATTTGGCCAGTCAATTAAATGTAATTATAAAATTAGTTAAAAAATTTTTTGAATAACAAAACTCGATAATTTATTAAAGACATGAGTTCGCGTCTTTCAGAGAAGTCTTCAGAGAGGTGGGGTCATCATAGAGGTCATTAACAGACGCGAATGCGCTTCTTTCGGTGTCTTGGCAACGCACCTCGGACGCACATTCGCATCCGTCGGGTTGAACGTGTTAATTCAATGAGGTTTTCACGCGATAAAACAAATTTCAATAAGTTTTGCTAATTTGATATGCTCATATGATAATAATCATAGTTTTAATGGATAAAAATGGGATCTTTCATTACGGAAAACATGTGAAGTCATTTTTATTGCCATTTCCTACTAGTTTTTTGTATTCATGACCTCATTTTGCATATTTACTAAATTCGCAGATATTTTGCTTTCATTCTGAATTTTCGCAGAAAATTCACGTTTATTGCAACATGCGTTTTTTCCCGGTCCCTAGCTATGAATATTCTCGTATTCACATGTATTTTGCAAGCATGTTGCAGTTTGGAATAAAATAATTTTGTGTATTCCTTGAAATAATTAGTTAACCATGTAACTCCTGTATTTTTTTCACAAATGCTGACTCTTCAAGCCTAATGTTTTATAAAGTTGATTTAACTACTTAATAGCAGTGTGCAAAACAGTTAGAGAAAATGTATGGCCACTAAGGAAAGATATGAAAAAATGTCCGATCTGCAATGTGTTAATACATCTTATAGAAAGGAAGTCCATATCACATTGGCAGAATGTGACATGATCAAAACTGTTTGGGGAAAACTGCTTGAAAATTACTCTTAGCGTCTTACCCAACACTCACTACATATGTATATGCTTTAGTACCCTGGGTCATGCGATACCTATACACATTTTCTCAAAAGCATGGAGCTTTTGTAAAATCTTTTAGTTTTTCAGTAATACTTTTGGAATACACATAAATTCCAACTGATTCTCTGTAATAGCCCATTCAATAATTTTTTATGCATAACCGAAAATAAGAAACTGAGAAATGCCATAACATTTTGGCAATTAATATTAAAAATGTGATATGGGAATATAATAGCATTACTTGTTTTATATTTATTTCACAAAATGATACAAATATTCTATTATTTCATAAATCAAGTTGTTTGTACTAAAGTCAGATATTTAATTGAATATTTAAAACCTTCAAGAATATATAAATTTAATTAAACTAGTAATTAGTTTTCTGAAACTAATCCTCCAGTTCATTCTATCTATATTATTTTTCTAAAAAATATTCTATTCTGAGGAATTTATATTGCTCGAATTACTCAATAAATGAAGGGTTTGTCAACTAAAAATTTATTTCACCATTAAGATGACCTGTTCCTTCCCATCGACTATGACATTGGTGTGGTAGAATAGTTAACATAATTTGATGACCCCTAGGGTTAAATTGACTGGAGCAATGGAAGCTACTTCTGGTAGGGTCAGTGGTTCCAGATAGGTGAAAGGGTAGGAGCCAAACAAGAAATGGTCAATGCAGCATCCGTTTCTCATTGAGGAGACGAAAAAAAATGCATTCGACCACAGTAGGATGGTGACTATTGTGGATTAGTATTAAACATTCTTGGGGAAGGCAATGTGAAACCAACAGAATTATTTATCCCAAGATATATGATGTATTTTAACAATAGAAATTTAAAGTCTCACAACTATGGGACTCAAGTCAGTGAGATAGACATCATGCCGAGCTGGGTGGGAGGCAAGGCATCTTCCATTGCCATGATTTTATCTTGGAATATGATGCGAAAACAGAGAAAAGAGCAACAGAATAAAATACTTAAAGCTGCAACACCTAAACTAGGGATATGGCAGTCATTTGACCACTCAAGAACACCCTCACAGATAAAAATAAACCTCACAGTCATAAAATGGAAAGAGAAATAAAAAATCATTATTTCATATCATATTACCTCAGCTTCCAAGTCTCTGGCTAATCTCTGGTACTCTTCTGAGCTAGAATTCACTAAATCTGACATAAACTCCAAGCTATCAATTTTCATTTCAGCTTCCAGCACATGAGGAACTGTGAAGAAACATAATCATGGATAGGTAGAAAAAACATAACAAATCACAAGATGAAATTTTGAGAACCATTAAGGGTCAATTTTGCAAAAAATGATGAAGAATAGCAAACCATAATCATGTTAAGATAAACTAAATATTAGTTCATACAATAAAAATGTTCCTTTAAAGCCAAAAATATAGGTTAACGGTGCCCAAAAAAAGTTCCAAGGTTATTTCACGACTATCAATAGAATGCTGAGTAATTTATACTCCTCACAGCTACAGTTGCACCTTCCTAATCCAAGTTGAAGCAAATGACAGTGAGTGAGAGTTAGTGGAAAGTGATACTCACCATATAATCCACTCATTTCAGTCGTGGGAGGGTAAACAGGGACAGATGACAAGCTTGGAGGAGGAGTGAACGACGATGATTGCTCTGGTTGAGGCTCAGTCATTATGGGCGGCCTCTCCCTCTCCACGGGTGCATTTTGATCCTTGGATTCAGCGACATGGGGGATTGAACTGCTGTCAAAACTCCTTCCCTCTACAGCCCCTCGAGGTTCCTGAGAAACTATTACACCGGCTGAGGGGAAAAGAATGTCTGAATCAATCTTAAGTAGGAGCACAAATTTGAGGATAATGATGGAATTACTTCACATTGGATTGACTAGAACCATAGAGTAAGTATAACATAGAGGGATCATCGTATAGGGAAAAACTGTTATACATTTTGGATGTAGTACTCGAAGGTTTCCATAGATGGCATTGTAACAATGTTTAGTGTTACATCACAAATGATATTAACGCTTCCATCGCTTTTGTTTTTCTAATCGACTTAAGCAGCACAATCAAGCACTGTCTTGTAGTCTGCTCCTTGCAGCAGTGGATTGTGTTTTTTAAGAAACAACAAGAAATCCCTCCTGTGACAAGATCTGTTTACTTTAATATTGATGTTGCGGATGAAATGAAGGACTGGAAGTAAGCTTGGTTATGTGAGGGGGTTACGATGGATGGCTAACAAAAGATCAATTAAACTGCTGAATATGTTTTGACTGTACACTGCAGCAGAAAATCATAGCCTTTGTATTTGATGATATCACACGTTGGTGACAAATGTCACTCCAAATAAAGGATATTGAGGGAGAGTACAATATTTTCTTCTACTGTACGGATATTACAAAGTTTGATTATTGAAAACTGAAGTCACAAGGTTTTTTTCAATTATAATAACACTTGATTTCACTTTTGGCAAGATAAATTTTCATAACTATAAGGATGCAATCACATTCTCCTCAATAATCTTTAAATAGTAAAAATACTACCTTTTGGTGTAGTCTATTTCTATGGGGTCAGAAATAAATCATCTGAAGTTAAACCCAGATATCAGAGGGAAGAGTAGGGTTCAGAATTTCTGACAAGTAATAGTGATTCAGTTCTTTAATAAATCTGAGGCATTGCTACACATAAGAAATCATTCTTCTGACATGTGTAATTATAGTCTGACACGGTATTTTTTTAAAGGTGGATGTATATAATTTTTTATAATGATCAAGTTATACCCTTTCTTAACAATGTAGTTCTAGCAAAGAAATATTAATGAAAAAAACATACATTCAAGCCAACAAAAATCCAAAAACATTTTTAATACACAAGGCACCTACTGATTAAATACCTACTTCACTTTTTCAATAACAACAGCATTTTAAACTACCAATTCTGGAAATATATCTGTTACTTACTTCCTGCAAGGATCGCGATAAGGATAGCAATAGCTAGCAGCACAAAACCTAAACCCCAGCACACACACCGCCTCCATGACTGAGACCTCCGTTTGTCCTTGGTGACGTACAACTTCTCACCCCTGATAGGAGAGAGAGATAATTGCTCTTTAATCACTCTTGGCAAGGCATGTACAAGCATGGACTTGGATGGGAGACAAAGAACAAAGAGCATGAGAGTGAGTGGAGAAAAATTGTCATGAAATTTAAGATAGCAATTATCGTTAAGTACTTGACTGGCACTGTTCAATTTATGAGTATTCCTTGCCTAATGTTACCCACCCAATTAGTTAACCTTTCACCTTGCTTGTATGCAATGAAATTAATCTGGAAAAAGGATAATGTTGAAAATTGAGGTTACAGTGATTAAGTGGAAACAAACAGAGCAATTTAGATGAAACAGCTTCATTTTCATGTTTCATTTGTAAAACGTCCTTCAATGGAAGAATATGCATATCAGACCAGGGAGGTTGTCAATGAAAAAGGTGACCTGATCCACTGCAATGACATACATCAACAAGTAGAAAAGGAGGCCAGCTTGTGAGAAAAGCAGCACTGCTTGAATGATACTTTAACACTTGAGGTCATGAAAAAGATTTCTTTTAGGGAAAAAATGCCCAAAGAGAAAGACTTTGGCAGACTGAGGTGACTACTAACCGGATATACTTGCGGTGCTCGTTCACTGGGACAAAATACTCATCGTAGGGATCTCCAAATCCCCCATCACCTCCCATTTCCTCATCCCCTCTCTTCACTGGGATGCCGTTCAATCCCCCATTGTTGGACTTGTTATCCATGTCATCTCCGCCCACCATGGAACTGTAAGGGTTCATGTTGACCAGCTCCAAGTTCACTGCCTCTGCAACCCCTGTTCCCGCCCCGCTCTCCAGGTCAGCCTTCTCACTCGGAGTTGCCACTATGAGCCCACTGGTGTTGAGGGTAGCAGGGGAGGATGTTGCATCCACCAATGAGAGCCCTAGCCCATTGACAGCTGCAGAAGGAGAATCCATCGCTGGTGACACTGAAAGAAACAAACAGTATTAAGCCAAGCAGGAATCAACAAAAACAGGAATCACCATCTAAAAGCCAATCCACACCAACTGGACAAAGACGTCCAGATTAGGTCTATGTATCTGTACTGGATAGGCCTAATCTCATCTGTAGTTTTCAAGCCAATAGTAGAATGGAAAGGAAGGCCTTGCATGAGAGAATATGAAGAGGTTAACTGATAGAAGAATCGATTGGAGTTGCTTCCAACCCATCTAAAGATTGCTGACTGATGACAATGATAGTTGTACATAACTGAAGCGTTAATTTTTCAGTATTTCCCTAGCTCTTTTTATTTTCCAGTATGACAAATCTCTTAATCTAAATTCTATTCAACCTCAAAAGGCACCATTATTTTATTGCTTTAGAAATTTCTGCTTATGGTGCATTATAAACTAGATGATACTGAAGGCAGGGGGGAGGGGGGGGGGGAGAACAAAGGGGTTGGGCCAACTATTGCAATTCACCATCAACGGGGAGGATGTATCCTGCCATCCTTTATGATAGCAGAACAATATATTAATAAATTCAAACATAGTTCAAATAAATAATGATGATACTCATAACATATCAATGAATTAACATTACAGAGTATTATAGGGAGAAGGGGTCGAAAAAAGTGTAAAATCAACTATTTCATAACATATGGATGGCGTCTTTTTTCATACATGCACCATGTGGCACACTCCCTCCCCCATTCTGCTTACCTTCCCTGGAATGGTACTGAGGTGTTTGGCTTCGGTGCGGTGACGTCCCCACCTTGGAAGGAGATGTGGCAGTCACGGCCGAAGGAAGTGACACGGACAATGACCTCTTGCCTCCCTCATCATCCTCAAATGCAGCATTATCAAAGCCCCCCTCAGTGTGCTGTGAGCTTTCCTCTGCACTACTGGTGCTTCCTCCTCCTGCAATGGCATCATTTCAGTATATTTGAATCAAAATTTACTCCATTCATTGTTTTACAGACTTTGCCATCATAACTCACGCAACATTAAAGATACCAACATGCATGAAATATTAACAAGTGATGTTGTATGAAAACTTGCTGTCGGGTGACGGAAAGAATATGTATTACATAGCTGATGGAGGAACAAACCATTCTAAAAAAGTGTCCACAGCAGTAAAAGATGATGGGAATATGGAGCGATTCCTAAAATCTGTGAGTCTTAAATTTGTGCTTCATGAAGGCTATACATGCTTTCACACAACACAAACAGCAAGTGAATTAAGAATTAAGTACACTAGAAAGAATTTGTTACATCTATTGATGTTCAAACAATCTAAATATTGATGAGTATTAAGAATTGTGAAGCATTTCAATGACCCCTTGAAATGCATTACATTGCAAAAACATTATCCATCATACCACAAAAAGGACAAGACAAAGAACAAAAATGATTTAAAAAGAGCTGGCGCCAATAAAAAAAGAATAAAAATTTCTCAAGATACTGCAATGATATATCAAATACCAGTACACTTACACAAATCTCTCTCAGTGATTTGGTCATGACTTAAGGTTTGATCGCTCACTCACCATTTGTAATG
Source organism: Platycnemis pennipes (assembly GCA_933228895.1). Classification (NCBI taxonomy): domain Eukaryota; kingdom Metazoa; phylum Arthropoda; class Insecta; order Odonata; family Platycnemididae; genus Platycnemis; species Platycnemis pennipes. The sequence continues at coordinate 62,640,854 of OW121854.1, forward strand.
CCATTGGTGTTGGGTCTCTCACTAGTGGGTAATGACACCTCTGCTGTTGATGTATCACCTGCTATGACAATGACAGATGCCAGCCTGTTGGGCACTTCCTTGCCAATAATGGTGGTGCTCACTTCCGCCTCTTCTTCTTCTTCGACACCATTGCCATTGTGGTGGTGGCCGTTGACTATGGGGTGTGGCTGGTTGGATACTGAGTGAAGAAAAAGTATCAAAAGTCAAGCATCATGAGTGCAAATTGCCATCAGCAGAAGAAAAATGTAGAGAGGCTACCATTTAGGGAGTGCTAACTTTACCCACATTTGACGTTAGTAATCAAATCAAAAGTTATCACTAGGCCTACGACTAATATCATCAATTAATTGGAGCTAATACTCTTAATTTACCATCACGATCAGGTAAAGATCTGAAAGAATGACCAAAGAAGACCCCAGTAAACGTGGAAAAGACCATGGTCAGATATCACCTATAGATCAATACAAAGATAACTAAAGCAATGGTGTGCAGTACAGGAGGAGAGGCCAAGGCCAACGTTAAACTAGAAAAACAAAAGCTTGAGGAGGAGATGGAGTATTGTTATCTGGGAAGCTGAGTAACCAGTGATGGATGGAGGAAGGAAGAAATAGTCAGTAGAATATTCCAGGTGAAAAGAGCATTGTACCAAAAGAAGAATCTACTTCCAGCTGAAAAACAAACTTGGAAATAATGAGCAACTTCATTAGAACTAACATCGGGAGCATGTTTCTTAATGGTAGTGAGGCAAGGATGATGACAGCAGCAGAGAAGTTAAGGCTGAAAGTATTCGAAATGTGGTGCTACAGAAGAATGATGAAGATAAAATGGATGAAGTGAGTTGCAAATGAAAAGTCATCAGAAGAATGGAAATAAGAGGTCTGCTGAAAACTTTAAATATAAGACAGGACAACTTAATCTGCCATATTTTGAGATATAATCGCTTGTTAAAGGCAATTATTGAGGGAAAATTGAACATGAAAAATTGAAAAGGAAGATGATGCATGAGATATATGGAGCAAGTAGTAAAATATGCCAAGGAAAAGAATTATGTTAATATGAAGAAGTTAGCAGGAAGGGGAATTGAGTGGAGAGCTACATCAAATTAATCCGTTGACTTAAGATAATAATGATCAAGTATGTAAAAACTTAAAGTTTTCATCTTGTGATTTCTGAAATGCCCTGTTAAAAAAATACCACCAATCTCTTGCATCTCCAATGCTGTAAATATATTTTCAGATTTTACTGTGATTACCCAAAGGCAAACTCTGTATCCACCATAATCTATTCTGTATTGTTCACAAGATTTCTGATGCTTAGAAATCATGTAGCTCACACATATTAGTTTCTATTTCCCTCAGAAATTAGGACAAGGGGGTGTGTAGGGGCAGGCTTCTTTGAAGGTGTCAGGAGGGGAGATGAAAATCGGAAAGTAATACAATGTTGTTATACATTATGAGAACACTGAGTGAGTGAATGAAGCACGAAGAAGAGGTGAAGGTGTTTTGGAGGGCATGGCAGAAGGAAGAATTATGGGTAACTATAGTAGAGTGAGGAGAAGAACAGGCAGATTGGATAAAATGATGACAGGAAGGAAGTATACTGAAGATATGGAGATCTTTGGAGATTGACAGCATATGAAAGATAGAGGTTGTAAGAAGAATTTAGTGTCCATCGATACCTATGTTAGCCAATGGAACACTAAATAATTATATATTAGATAGGGGTTTGGAAAATCTGGATGAGCTACAATGTTGAGAATACATTTATTGTGTTTCATGAGAGCTAAACTCTATCCTGTTTGACCTATAAAATAGCTGGGCCTTCCCCATGGACCTATGTTCCTGATGTGAAAGATGTCACCGAGTCCCATGACCTTTACATCTGTGCTGACAGGAGGTATTAAATACTGCTCCCAGTATGGACACCCATGCCAGATTTGTTAAAGGGTAATGAAAGGTATTCCATACAGCATCTGTTCTCAGTGCAATGGCTGAAAAAGGGCATCTGACCTCAGAGGAGTGACCCAAAAGGTGATGGCATCACTCTAAAAATGTTACAGAGGTAAGCAATGGAAAAAAACCTCAGAATTCCCAAGATTAATATGATGTACTCTGACAAAGTATTTAATTCTGACAAGTGTGTGGCACAGTCCAAGTCCACTGGGGTGGGTGTAGTGCCTGGTAGAGGGAAAGCAAGGATCAAGCAATAGGCAACTTATATTAATGCTCACATGGAAATAGGGACATTAACAACAGCAGTGGCAAAGAAGAAAACTCAGAAGAGGAGAACAACTATTAGAATAGCTACTTGGAATATTATGAATGTAGAAGGGAGGGAGCTAGAAAACATGAAGTAGGAAACGGCGAGTGTCCAAAATGTTTTGGGATTAAGAGAAGTTAGATGGAGGAATGGAGGGGTATTTCGGAGCAATAATTACCAAGTGATATAATTCATTGTAGTGGAAGTTAATTCACCTTATCACGAAGTGATGCCGAAAGTTTAACACAGTTCAGACTTGGGAAGACTTTCTACCTACCTCCCTTCATCCACGAGAGCCATTTCCTTCTCCAAACCCTCCCCTAAAAAATACCGACGAATTAGAATGAGCACGAGAGAAACATTCCCAAGAATTACTCAAAATTTGATGAGTTATTTTGATAACTGTCGAGCCCCTACAAAGTCTCCCCTTTTTCACTCACTGATTTACTACTTCCACACTGGGAGCCTCATATATCCCCCAGCCCCGGAGGGCAGAGATCCGTACCTATACGTAAAGGTTTGCCACCTCTTCCGGAATTCCGGAAGTCTCCCGGAATAGGATGTATGTATAAATGTCTATAGACACGTCTCTCCCGGCGGAAAGCATAGATTTCCCGGAATCTTGTAATCTGTACATCTGCTGCTCCATTGGCATAGTTGCAATATGTATATTTAGTTTCCGTTATTTACACCAGAAGAAATATCCTAACTACCTTATGGATATTTAATACAAAGTTGCCTAAATTCTTTTCGTTCCCCTCTTATCCTCAAAAATAACAACTAAGATGTGCCCACTATACAAGTTTGTTTACAAGTTCACAGTCAAAACCAACACTTTTGGAGACTTCAGGAAGGAATTCGACTAGTAGAGGCAGACTTGGCTTTTAGGCACTCAAACGTCTAAGTTTACATCGCTCAATCTCACTTAAGATCCTAATCTTTAAACAAGCACTACATCCATGGTCTAGATGGGATTCGAACCCGCGCCTTTTGGGTTGCCACGCTAGCGCGTTGCAGACCTGGCTACCGCGGGCTGCTTATAAAAACGAAATACCCAAGTAAACGTAATACATGAATTAGGGATTTTGAAATGACACACTGTTTAATATTTGCTGTATTCACGTGTGATGGCAAATTTAAGTCACTTCTACCCTTTGTTTCAGGTAAATAAGTGAATTAATTAAAGTGAGTAATTACTCCGGTTCCATTTTTTCAATGCAAGAAAAATATCCCTTAGTGAAATGATTTCAGGTGAATGCTATCGCGTTTACTTAGTTTCCAGGGGTAATAGCTATATCATATACGCATCTCCTACCTATACTCTCAGCATTTTGAACAACTAAATTAGGCATCTTCCGGAACGGACCGATCGCAAGATGGCACCCCTGGTCGTTCATAATTTTTTTTGTAAGTCTAACAAATCCGTTGATTGGGTCATATGCTATGATTTTTGGAAGGGGCATATCACATCATTGCCTTCGTTGTTGCGATCCTTCTATCAATCACTCAATAATGGGAGTTTCGGCCCACCGAGAGCAACAATGGAAGGAAGAGAAGCACACAGCTTAAGGGTTGAGCATTACCACGCCACCCCCCCAAGCGTTAAGGCGGCCATGGAATTACCCATCCGTTGATGCGCGCATATCTTTCGAGGCTTTGGAAATACGAACCGAGAGGAGTGTTCAAGACGCAATAAGTGGAGCATTACCCCATTGCTGAACTGAGCCGCAGTCTGTCACTTCTAAAGGAGCGCAAATGGCATTATTGGCCCCCTCTCCTCCAGGAAAGGGCAATTGCCCCTTCCCCTATTGTTGTGCCCTGCCATCGACCCTCATCACTTGTTTTCCATCAACCTACTCCGCTTCTTCTTAATCTCCATCAACAACTTTCCTCCACACTTCACCTACATTTCATCATTAATTCTCCTCACCATACATCCCACTCCCAAAAACATGCATTCTTTTTTCATCCCCTTTCCTCGGAGTCCGTCTCGGATACATATCACGTCACGCTCCGTAGAAAGCTCTGCCCTTGATATGTTTGCTTCAGGTGGCGGTCATATGTTATCTGCTGTTCATAAAGTTCAGTTAGCCAGACGCCATTGTTAGCACATAAACGTCCATATCCTTAATACCGCCATTACTACGTCCACATTAGTTTCACATGTTATCTAATTTAAAAACCTTTTTTAACTATTCTAGCCTACGCACTCCAAATTTTAATTTAACTACCTTTCCTTTTTCTTCGAGAATTTCATTATACTAGGTTTCTCACAATCAATCTACATGCCAAATCTACATCTAGCACTTAATTTGTAAAACGCCTAAAATCTATTGCAATCCTCTGGTTACATCGCTTATTGAAACTTGGCCATCGGAAAACCTAACCTAATTAATCAGTATCCCTCCGACTTTTAAACCTATTTCCAGTTCTTCCCAAGACTCTTTCACCATTTACCTCATGTGTTAAAAAGTATTGGGGACGACGAAAAAAACATCTTTAGGTACTCCCCATTCTGTCTTTAACCAACCAGATTCTCCATATGCTATACTTTCTTGCGCCATCTGGGTCATGTACAAGTTTCCAATAAGCATATGGCTTGAGTCCACTCTTATATTTCTCAGCGCTTTCATTAAGCTTTCCCCCATTAACTGCATCAAACGCTTTTCTCGAAGTCAACGAAACATGCAAAAGCATCCTGTTTGTACTCGATATTCATTCCCACAAACGTTCTCATCGGTGCTGTGGCATCACGAGTGGCCCTTCTCTTCCTAGAACCGAACTGATATCTTCCTTTGGAAACTCGTTTTCCCTCAACTCCAGCCTCCGATTTATTATTCTGAGAACAACCTTTTCGGCGTGCGAAATCAAGTTATTCGTCCTACAGACTTCACACACTTCTGCTTTCCTCTTCTTTAAGAACCAAGCTGTTTTTACGAAACCCCATGGCCAAACTCATCTTCAAATACTCAAAGAATAAGCCCATAAAAATCTTTGCCTACCTGTTTTTTTGTTCTGGACCCCTTACCAATTCTACTCGGCTGTAATAGATTCCTATTCATAGTTGGTTTAAATTACCATGATACACGAATGAGAAGAAAAATTATTAACTCGTGTTAGGTAATGAAGATTCAATTAATGACTTCAACATATCTCGCTGAAAAAATAGTTTTAATCGCGATAAACTAAGTTTAACACACTGAGAATGTTTAGGAAAGTCAATCCTTACGACAACTTTATATTTACTGAACCATAAAGGAATAATTAAGAAAATGACGTAATTTGCATCTCATTACTTCTCAAAGCTGGCTGTTACATAGACTGTATCACAACCCACATCCAGCAACGGTGTATTGAGTTTAAAGTGGAAAGTATGATGCCTTCGTAGTTGATTTTTCATGCATTCAGCAAACAACGCCGTAATGAGTGAAGGAATCGAAATTTTTGAAAAATTATGAAATTTTTTTACATCGAGAGAGTCATCAATGAAATTTAAGAATAAGGATTCTAATAAGAATCTAAATATAAGGATTTAGGAGTAAATATCTCGGGGAAAAATAGCATACTGCGATCCGCCGATGACATAGCAGTCATAGCAGAGACAAAGAAGGATTTGAAGAAGATTCTACTAACCATGGAAAGGACAATAGCCAGATAGCAGCTGAAAATAAATAAAAAGAAGATTAAGGTATTGCAGCCTGAGCAGGTATGCAGCAGGAGAAACTAAGCCAGGACCAATGTTAAACAAGAAAACCAAAAATTTGAAGAGGTAAAAGAGTTCTGTTTCCTGGGAAGCCGAGGAACCAGCGATGGACGAAGCAAGAAATAAATAGTAAGTAGAATAGCCCAGGCCAAAAGGGCATTCTACCAAAAGATGAATCTACTTACAGCTGGAAAGAAAAGCGTGGAAGTTGGAATCAGCTCATCAGAAATTACATCTGGAGCATGTTTCTTCATGGCAGTGAAGTATGGACGATGACAACAGCAGAGAAGAAAAGGGTGGAAGCATTCGAAATGTGGAACTACAGAAGAATGATGAAGATAAAATGGATCGACCGAGTGACAAACGAAAAAGTCCTAAGAAGAGTGGGAGAAATGGAAAGTCTTCTGAATACCCTGAGAAGACGACGGGATAACTTAATCGGCCACACTATGAGACAAAATGGTCTGATGAAGACAATCGTCCAGGAACAAGTGAACGGGAAGAACGGCATACGAGGGCCTCGTATGAGAAATATAGAACAAGTGATGAAATATGTGAAAGAGAAGAAATACGTAAATATGAAGATATTAGCTGATAAGAAAATTGAGTGGAGAGCTGCGTCAAACCAATCTCTGAATAGTTGACCGATGATAATGATTAAATTTCTGGATGACAGAAGATTTCATTTGCAAATACTAATAGTTGCACAAGGTCTATTCTCCAAAATACTTTTGATTACATTATCTACTGCATCACGGCATGAAAACAGTTCAAACCCTGAAGGATATCGGGGTGTTGCAATGTTAGAACCATGGATACTATATTATACATACTTTCTGGATAGAACAGTAATCCACAGATTGTCATTGAACCAGTGAACTGTCATTAAATCTGAGCCCAACACCGAAAAGGATAAGGAAAGGAATGATGCAAAGAAGTGACCGGTTTCCCTTAATTTTTCTAGAGCACATAGATACAGTATTTAATGCATTCGAAGAGCACACTTTAGGATAGAGTTCCTAAGGAAAAAGCCTTAATAAATTCGTTTTTCTGATTTCGTATCATTGGAGAAGGTACATGGAGGAAACTAAAAAATACTGAAGAGGTATCATCTTAAGAAAAGTGAGAGCAAATAAATCAGTATGAAGTGGAAGATCAGAGGACAACGCATGAATGATACTGAGCTGAAAAAACTTTAGGAAAAGAAAGATATTTGTCATTTGGAATGCAGAATAACTAGTGATGGAAGAAGAGGGGGATAGTAAGGAGAATATTCCATGGTAAAAAGGCATTTTTTAAAGAAATGGTCCCTCAAAGGCAGACACTCTAAGAAAATTCTTTTAAGACAGTGTATTCAGAACATCACACTTTTTTATGGGAGTACGAAATGGTTTAAAGATAGCAGAAGCAAAAAATTTGAAATCGAGATTGAAAGAATATGATGTGAGGTATTGTGAAAGAATGGCGGAGATGTAATGATAGCGCAAGAAACTAATTAAGTCTTTGCACGAAGGATGAATCCTAGAAAAAAAAAGAAAAAATCCTAAGGAAACTACGAAAAGATGAAAGAACTATTGCAAGTACATAGCTTGAGATACCAAAGTTTGATGAAGACATACGTCGGTGAATGAAAGAATTACAAAGGAAGACAACGGTCGAGACAGATATGTACGAAACTAGTAGCAAAAGGTGTAAAATGGCAGAATATTGCAAATGTGAAGAGGTAGGCGATATAAAAATCGAGAATGTGATAGCAGATTTGGTATTTTTATTACGTTTCATTACGGTTATTATGGTTAACTTATTTATTTTTCAATAAATATTACCTGGAGAAGGTATGTCGCAGCTTGATTTGCTATGGTACGAAAACACTCGAGAAATGTTTGAATATAACCAAGTTAATGATTCTTGTCGCTGCATTAAATACAATAAAAACTCACTATCACTTGCTAGTGCAAATGGAATGAAGCCAACGCTCGTACAAGAGTGGGGACAGTCTAATCTCTATTCGAAGCTTCGATTTTTTTAAACGTTGCTCAGTGATCGACCACGATGACGAATTTATTATTTTGTAACTAAGCATTCAAAGGTAATTTCCAGCACAATTCTATAAGCTTATTTGGCATTCTTTGCACTTTTCCACAGTTGAACGCCTCACGCCTCCCTCATAATTGATTGACAGTTGACTTTTCATACAACCACTACATTTTCCATAATTTACACGGTACGATTCTCGGAACAGAGCGACATATTTAGCATTATTTAGCATGGCCTTCTCCCCAAAGTAATTGATACATTGACTGCGAGTTATTTTTTAATAATGTGGGTAAGGCTATGCCAAAATACCCCTTGTGCAGTATAGTAACGGAAGCTTAAAAATTATTGCTCTCTTCTTTTAATACACATAGGTACAATTTGAGAGGTTAATGATAGCAATTTTCGCAGTACTTTTTAACAGTCTGCAAAAGAGAAGTCAAATTTTCTTTCGCGAAAGGAGTATCCGAGTGAATAGTAATACGGAAATGGTGAGTAAACGTGGGATGGGCTTCATCCAGTAATAAAAGTTGGTGGGAAAACTGATGACGTCAGTAAGGTTTGCAGACGATCAGGCGCTAGTAAGCCAAGTAAGTCAAGGGCTTACATATGATACTTGATTCGTTTCAAGAGAAACGCAGAATACACGGAATGAAGTTAAACCATGAGAACATTAAATTATGAGATTTTTTAAGCAAAAAAAGCTAAATTAAATTTAAGAGAAGGAGGTCACGAGCTAGTGCAGCTGGAGCAATTTACCTATCTGGGTAGTGAGTTCAGCACCAGCGTCATTCCGAAAAGAACCACCTCGGCTAAAGAACTCGTTGGAAAACCCGGATAACAGGGTCGTTAAGCATGGAAATTAAGAAAATACTGGTATAATAAGGAGCCCGATCTATAAAGTCTGATATATACCGTGGCTTTGGAGAATGAAAATAGACTGAGGGCTTTTGAGATGTGGGGATATAGGCTGGAGAAGGTAAGGCGGGCTGAAAGGAAGTCAAACCAGGAAGTGCGGGAAATAAAGGGTGGGAAGAGAAGGAAAGTTTATCGCGGAAATAACAAGGAGAGGGAATGAGCGAACGGAAGAGGTATTACGGGGCGAGGATGTTTTGAGGAAGTTAATTAAGGGAAGATTGTTAAGGAAGCCTCATAGGGAGGGAAATGACTGATATTTTGGATGATATGATGAGAGAATTGAAAGATTGTGGAGCTAAAAAGAACATGATGCGAAAAATAGGTTTCTAAATAGGCAACTTGTCAGTCTAAACCAACATCCGTATTCACAAATAATACTTGAACAGGATTGGTGTAGATATTCTGAACGCTTCTACTCTGCATAAGTGTTATCCAATGCTTCTCCTCTCACTTTTAGGGATCGAATTTGTTTGACAGTCAGAGCACTGGCTTCTTATCCCGAGGAACCAGTTCGAATCCCGGTAGTGGCAGATTTTTATGGATAAACCGGCCACTAATTGGCTGCTGTGTGGAGCGCACTTCGTGTTCAGTACTACATCCATCGGAAGAGACATTATGTCATGTTATGACATGTGCTTCGGCACAAGATGCTTGTTCTTCCAAGTGGGCTCAGCCCAGGACAGCTGCTTCAAGAAACTTGTTCTTACACACTTGCACTTGTTTCCCAGCTCACGGCTTACGAGAACAAAAAGATTTGGAGCTCTGTTTTGGAATTGTTATTATCTCTGGGAAGAGTCCCTTCTTTTCACTTGGCCCAACTACTTTCCTTCCATTTCCCAGGTTTCGTCAGAGTCATAAAATGCCACGTTGGAAGCATTACGAATTATTATACATAGCCGAGTTTCCCGCGAGGTTTACTAATGCAGATCCTCGCAAGTTACAAGGGATGGAATTCAAGGAGTACTGAATGCTGAGGTAGGGAGGTGAAAGCCCATCATAATTGGTTTCAAGTCCACTCAAGTACTCAAATGCACCTCGCACCCTCAGGAAATTTGCAAGGTTGGAACCAAAAGGGAAAATAGGGAGGGTTGAGAGAAACCTGGCGCTAACCGATTTACATTGCTGTTAACGGAAACGGCAAATGGGTTCACCTCAATTAAAACCTTAAAAAAAGCTTGCTTGCGTATAGTTTCACCCCTTTTCAATATTTTCGCCGAGAAATGTCCTAAAATCTCGAACTATGCACGATTACATCTGGGGATCGGGTTGGTGTGGTGACCAAACCCAAGTCCTCCGAATGGCAGGCCAATAGTCTAACCACTACACCTCGACCACCAGCAACAAGGTTTATCTTTTCTCATGTGGTTTTCAAGTTTGTACCCTCACTCAAAAGAAAACTAAGGTATTGGTATGCAGTAGGAGAAAAGAATCCAGGACCAATGTTAAACTAGGAAAACAAAAAATCGAGGAGGTGGAAGAGTTCTTTTACCTGGGATGCCGATTAACCAGCGATGGACGAAGTCAAAAAGAAATTGCCAGTAGAATTGCCCAGGCGAAAAGGGCATTTTACCAAAAGAAGATTCTGATTACAGCTGCAAATAAAAGAGTGGAAGTGAGGAAACATTTCATTAGAACATACATCTGGAGCATTCTACTATATGGCACCGAAGCAGGGAAGATAGCATCAGCAGAGAAGTCAAGGCTGGAAGCGTTTAACTTGTGGTGCCACCAAAGATCGATGAAGATAAAAGGATCGACCTAGTGACAAACGAAGAAGTCTTAAGAAGAGTGGGAGAGAAGAGGTGTTTACTGAAAATCCTAAAAAGAAGACAGGATAACTTACTCGGCGATATCTTAAGACACGATGGCCTATGAAGACAATCGTTGAGGGAAAAGTAAACGGGAAGAATGGAAAAGGCAGGCCTCGTAGGAGCAAGTTGAGAAGGATGTAAAAGAGAGGAGTTACGTCAATATGAAGAGGTTGGCCGTTAGAAGAATCGAGTGGAGGGCTGCGTCAAACCAATCCTAGGATGTTGACCGATGATGATGATGGCCCTCACTTTTAGGCAGAAGCAAAGAGGAAAGGTACAAGTACGGGGAACTAAGGGTACAGAGAAACCCAGTCTAAGCCTGCTATTAACGAATAGCACCAAGGGGACCACGGCTTAACATCCCATCCGACGGATGAGGTAGGTACATGACTCGAATGCTTCCTATAGAGCATTCAAGTATAGGCCGGTTTTCCACCGAAAAATAGCTTCTAATGCCGCGATTTCGTACCGGGCCCTCGGGGTGAGAGACCAGTACCCTAATCACAACACCAGCATGACGCTAGTCCCTCATATGTGTTTTCAAGTCTGTTTCCGCCCTCATAGGCGCTTCAGACCGAGAGGAAAGGTATAAGGACGAAAAGGAAGGGAAAGTAGGAAGGGAGGAGAGAAACACGGCGTCGACAGTAGCCTGCTCCAAGGATGTGTGACATGTGACCTTGGCCTGCTCTTAACAAAAAGGCGCCAAGGGGACCACGACTTAATGTCCTATTCGACAGACGGAGCACTGAACTCTAATGTTCTCCACCAAACACTCCAGTGTCGGAATAATTATTTATTTGCAAGTGTTGTGGAAAAATATAAGTTCGTGTCATTTTTTTAAGTTCTTGAGTTGGCGCCAGGAGTTTTCCAATGACAAAACGGTGTTTTTTCTTTCCTCTTTTGCCTTGTTCCAGAATGTTCTACAGAGTTCGAGTTGTAGAGACATGTGCCATGTATAAGTGAGTTGAGTTTCTATGCGGAGTTCTAGAGTTTTAGCATTTTTTCCACGTTGTATCCATGCCGATTGCAAAAAAAACATTTATTTTTACCATCGAAGCTGAAGCTAATTAATTTCGACACACAGTAGGGGCCGGTTTGCCAATGAAAAATATCTTCCACTGCCAGGATTCGAACCCGGGTATCTTGGTGAGGGGCCAGTACTATAACCACTACACCAACCCGCCCCACCCCCCTCCCCGAATTCCTTTTCTCCCACTCTTCTCAGGACTTCTTCGTCTGCTACTCTGTCAGTCCATTTTAACATCATCTCCCCAACTACCCTTCCATCCTAAATGTCGCAAATAGCCTCAGATCTCGGTCGCATACCCCGGAAAACCGATCAGCCTCCGTGGCAGCACGCGTTAAGTCACTGGGTCTGTTAGGAATCAGATTCGTGGCCAAGTCACGGCACTTTTTCTGTGATGCATGGTAGTTAGAATTAACATTATTTTAAATTGAAATTTGATTTTTTGATTGATGATAAAATTGAAAAGTAATGAATTTTTGGAAAAAAATAGTTCTACTAACACTTACAATATAAGTAATAATAAGTTACCAACCGTGGAATTCATTCAATGTCTTAAAATAAAACTGACACATGATCTTTCCTGGGATACACACATACGTGAAATAATGGGTCAAGATAATCGTAAACTTGGATTCATCAAAAGAGTACCGGGTAAATGTGACGATCATGCACGAGAAATTAGGTATCTACTTTTCCCTTGTTAGACCTCATTTGGAAAACGCTGCCAGTATATGGGATCCATATGATATAGGCCTAAATAATGAACTTGAACGTGTGCAGCGAAGATCAGCAAGATTTGTAATGGACGGTACGATAACAATATTCGCGTAACCAGTCTATTAAATGAATTAAAATGGGAATCATTGTCAGATCGAGGGTTGAAATTTCAACTTAATCTCTTAATAAATTCAAAAATTTTCACTATTGACGTAAAAAATATTTTGCGAACCCCAACTTACTATGGTACCATAATCACAAAATTAGAGAAATTGATTGCCGAACTGACAGATTCAAAATGTCATTTTTTCCTCGTGCAATTAGGGATATGAATAGCGATAAACATCTAATAGCATAAATACGATTTTATCAATGGATAGCATAGGTTGCATGTTGGTATAAGGATTCTAAGCTAACCCAGCTAACAGCATGATAATGCATGCTTGCTTTGTTATTTTTGTTTTTTTTCAAGGGTGTTTTAGGTGTGTTTCCGCACTAATAGGCTCTTTAGACCGGGAGGAAAGGTAAAAGGATAGGAATGGAGAGGCTAGGTACTCATGTTTTTTTTAAAAACTGAAGTTAAGACTAGTGTATTATTACTAATCCTTTTTTATGCATGATATATAATGCGTGTTTGGTGTGCATTCACCCCCTACCACATACTTTTATGGTGGCTTACAGGGTATTATGTACATGTAGACCACTGCAATCACAATCACATGCGATATTCGTGCTCATTCACTTACCGAGACCATCGTCATCCCCGTCACTCGTCGCCGTTGGCGGCGGAGGCGGTGGCGCCATCTCGGGCCGGCTCATTGGCGCTTCGGTGGCGCCCGCTGGGGAGGAACTCATGAGCGCTGAGCGCTCCTCGGGGACGAGAGAGTCGACGCCCGATCACGCGTGCACACACACGCAAACACACACACTCCACACGCACGCTCGCGTCGGTCGTCAGTGTCGAGAATGCAAGGGGGTCACGTGGATCCACATCGTCACGACACCATTCGTTGAGGTTCGGGCAAGGGCGTCGTTCCTTATCCTGAATCAGCAGTGTTCACCTGAGGGAAACACAAAAACAATAAAATAATCATTATTTTTTCTCTCGGATGACTATCAGCAAGTATACGTATAATCACGCCTTTCAGTTTTGTTCACGGTCATAATAATAACCATGAATGAGAATAATGATAAACCCTGAAAAATTAATAAAAAAAGTCAACAATTCACTTTTGGCGTGAGTATCTATACACCTCACAAAAATATGACCATACAGACACAAAAATGTACTACGTTATCCACAAACAATTAGCAAAACTGATTAAAAATGATAAGGAAGTACCATTCATCATTTTTTCGCTCTTTAACATGGATTCTTGGTGATATGATGATTAAAATTTATTTAACAGTCAATAATGGAGGTTTAACGTAAGAATAACAAATATATGCAAACAAAATAAATGTTAAACGAGAACAATTTCTCCGTAGACGCCGGAACGGTCTACGAACGTCCTGTTCGGAGGTCCCGGGTTCAAATCCGGGTAGGCCTATGGACCCGCCAAGTTAAACCCAAGTGCTGTGATTTCATGGTTACCAGTTCTTTCTTAGAAATCCCTGGAGGCTCAATGAAAGACCAATCGCTTTCAACAGCAAATAGAGAATTCCAAACACCGTCGGGATTGGTATGTATGTACTTGATTGGCTCTAACCCAACTACCCATCAGGTTGAGCCCTTTGGTTGGACACATTAGTAAGAAATTTTCACAATACTTGCATTGGTATTTTATATCCAGAACAGTGTTGGAAAAACTGCTGATGAGTTAGTACACAGGAATTTTGTCAATTTACGGAGAATAAAGGACAATATACCGAGAATTTCATGAAAAACATTTTAATATAAAGGTTGAAAAAGAGGAAATGAATCGAATTAGATGACTATAGGATCATCAGTTCAATTTTGCCCGAGGCAATCGCGATTCTTTGGATCATAAACAGAAGGGTCGAGAAAAAGGCGATCGGATTCCCAGGTCAGTTTAGGTTTGGGATTTTAATGAGGTATGGGCAGGCATGACGCGACAGCAATAATGAGGGCATAAGCAGAAAGAAACTTACGAAATTAGTACAAGGTATCACGGATTTGACGTTATGATCATTTACGAACTTACTTATTTTTACAATCGTGAATTTGCTTACGAAAGAAGGAAATTTAATACTATTCCGTCCTGCGGACACGGTAAATTATTACTATTAGAAGTACACCGATGTCATCTGACCTCACCTTAAAGCTTTAGAGGGATATTTGGTCTCACGGTTACAGCGTTATTGATACAGAAGTTAACATGGCAGTTTGTCGAAATTCCGCAAAAGTATATGTCTATTTAGTGTATGCTAAACTTTAATTGCCATATAATTATAAGTCAAACAAGGAGAGAGAGTTTTGTAAGTTTATTGCAGTGTCTCCTCGTTATTATTTTTAAAATGAATTTTTGACCATAAATCGTATGGGGTAATCTTACCCCATACCCAAGTCAATGCCCCACTGCACAATTTTCTCTCTCTGAGATTTCCGTCGCAACATATTAGATAAGAGAAACTCGGGGAGAAAATCCCCGCCACCTTCAAAACAGAATTCACCATCAACAAACTTTCTTCAATGCATCCAACCATGACAAGGCAATGGTAAATGCAAGCCGATCGCACGGGCTATTCTTCATCGCGTCGCTGCTACTAATAATATAAAAAAAAACAATGTTGTCACCGTTTAGTTTATCAGAAATTGTCCATCATAAAAATATCCAATCTTGTCATCAGTAAAAATTAGGCACTACAAGATTAACCTCCAAAATACCAAAGTTCGTCGATTTTTCGTTATCCCTAGGCCATTTTTTGTAGTTTCTCGGCCATCCGGAAGAGGGACGGCCTTCTACTTTACATCTGAGGTACACTCCACCCACGACGGTTTTACCTTTGTAACTTTTCCAGCAAATGACCCCACCCAGTGTCGATGCTGATGGGAAATAAAAACAAATTACCCATTCCGGTGAGGAAATGAAAGGTTAATTCTACAATTAAAGAAATTGTAGCGGAAACGAGAGACATTGTTGGTGAAATTGTTGGGAAGCTCGAGGGCTTCGGCTTCATTCACGATTTCGTGCAGCGAACATGGGAATTTTTTAATGGGCACACTTATCTGAGCTAACGATCGCCTGTTTTTCAGAGGCCAGACACCCTATACTGGTTGTAGTTCCGGACGGAACCATCAGTCAAAACGCTTCATATGTACCTCTCTCGAAAAATAATCTTTAATTCCAACGTACAAGTCCAGCATTGGCATCTGATGGGTATCCACTTTCGTAGTCTGCAAAGCTCTGGCGTTGCGGTTGATGCGAGATTGACAGAACGACTTTAGTAAGGATCGGAATTCTACTGAAAAATCTGTACCACTGCCGGGGATCGATCCAAGGGCCTATAAAGTTCGCCAATGAATCATTCGCTAATTGACTGATCGTTTTCTACCAGTTAGGAGAGGTTTTGATGGCATGTCGGTTTCTATTTTACTAACCTACGCGATCAATCCCCATTCTATTTCTCTCTTCAAATTGTTATATTTCCTACCCCTCTACATACTAGCCATTATACCTGTTTTCTCTTCCACTTTACCTTCAACCGATCTTCAGTATTTTTTTGTCCACAAGTACCTGTTATGTGCACCAGCGTGAATAGGAAATATATATGTATTGTTGGGTTTTCCTGCGAAGATAAGTTTAGTATAAATCTAGCATGGATCGTATAACTCCTTGGTTCAGAAACTTGGACTCAGCGGATAAACATAGTCTTGTTTCTCAAATATCGAATTGTGTTTCATTATCACAGGGTTGTGGTTATGTCAACATGCGCCTTTGATTTTTTTTCTGAATCTTTGCTTTACAAATGTTATCTATTGGAAATAGTTTTGTCTTCTGACATTCTCGTCAACTCCCCCGTCTTCGATTTCGGGGCTTGAAAAATAAATTAGCCCCCACTATTTTATTCTGGAAACGAAATTCTAAGAGCCACTTTGGTTTCATTATCACAATGCGTACTTTCCATTCGTTTTTCTATCTTTCTCTCTTGGACGATAGCATTGAAATTTCTTTGAATAATAAAAATATTTCCCGCTCTCACTTGTTCTACTACTTCCGTGATTTTAACAGAGATGTCTTCCTCTTGTTCATCTTCATAATCAGTAGCAGTCAAATAAACGTGCACCACATTGGCATTCATTGTATTTGTGGCTGTCTTCTCCTTGATTATCATTTCGATATACTGCAGGAAACTCTTCACACGCATTTCAGTACACTACCTAAGGACTATTCCTACCCCCGATTTTCTATTTTAATTCTATTTGAATTCTATTCACCGATGCAATGTTTACGATGCATTGGCTTTCGTTCCTAAATTTTCCTTTGGATCTTTTGTCGATATTCCTTCTTGGCATCTCTACCTTCAGGTTTTTCAATCTACTTTCACACCAAAGTGAATATCATAATCTCACAACTCACGTTCCAAAAATAGCTTATCACTTTTGTCGGATGCTCTCTCTCAGGTGGACCCCACCTAAAAACCCTAACGGGAAAATATTTTAACACGGGAATATTTTACTCGATAGGATTCCATAATTTCTTTGTTTCATGAAAGTATTCAAGGAGGAAAATATTCAGCAACCTGAAGCCCCTGAGATATCAATACATTGCCTTTACTTTGTCTGCCACAAGTAACTTTTTTCCACGCCTATGGTGAAATGGCTGTCGCAGTACTCAAGAATGTGGCCTTCGCCTTTACTCAAAGAAGAAGAGCTGCTGCCCTCTCCGTCGGGTGACGGGGTGCGTAATTGTTGGCAAATTCCTGACGCCAAGTCACGAAATCGCTAGAGCTCCTCTCTCGCTTCACAAGTCTATCTTACCCAAGGATAGAACCGCACCACCTTGGAATTCTCCCTCTTACTGTTCACGACTGCTTCTTCGACGAATAAAATTCCTTAATTCACAGCTAAACCCTGTATGTACGTGACCCAACATCTGCAACCCGGCAGATGCACTCAGTACCTTAAAATCGGCACCCAAGCGTTCAAAAAGAGGTTTATATCTTTGCCACTCGTAATGAATACATTTGTCTCTATTTGTGATTTCCAGTGTTAACATCTGATTGATCTCATTAAGAAATGCTCAAGAATGCTGATATCACCTGAAGATCAATAAAAAGAAGACTAAGGTTCTGGTATGCAGTAGGAGAAAAGAAGCCAGGACAAATGTTAAACTAGGAAAACAAAAAATCGAGGAGGTGGAAGAGTTCTTTTACCTGGGATGCCGATTATCCAGCGATGGACGAAGTCAAAAAGAAATTGCCAGTAGAATTGCCCAGGCGAAAAGGGCATTTTACCAAAAGAAGATTCTGATTACAGCTACAAATACAAGAGTGGAAGTGGGTAAACATTTCATTAGAACATACATCTGGAGCATTCTACTATATGGCACCGAAGCAGGGACGATAACATCAGCAGAGAAGTCAAGGCTGGAAGCGTTAAACATGCGGTGCTACCAAAGAACGATGAAGATAAAATGGATCGACCGAGTGACAAACGAATAAGTCTTAAGAAGAGAGGGAGAAAAGAGGTATTTACTGAAAACCCTAAAAAGAAGACGGGACAACTTAATCTGCCAGATCTTAAGGCACAATGGCCTATGAAGGCAATCGTCGAGGGAAAAGCAAACGGGAAGAATGGCAAAGGCAGGCATCGCATGAGATATATGGAGCAAGTTGTGAAGGAAGAAAAAGAGAAAAATTACATTGATATGAAGAGGCTGGCCGATAGAAGAATCGAGTGGAGAGCTGCGTCAAACCAATCCTATGATTGTAGACCGATGATGATGATGATAATAAAGAAATAATCCCATGAATTTGGAGGAGCGGACCGGAGAAAGAGAGAATATTGACTGGTTAAGGCATCTTTTTTCACTGAGTATTCGTAAATTCCGACCAATTTCCTTCGTTTAATATTAGAGGGTAAAATCTCATGATTGAAATTTTAGAAAGCCTTTTAATTATTCAAAGCTTTAAAACATCACATTTCACATACAATTTTCATTTTCAAAGCAAAGGAACTAAGGAGGTTAGAATGCTATTGAGGAGGCATGGAGAATGATTTGAGAAACCGGCGGCCATCTTGGTCGGTACGGACATACGAGCTTACTACACGCGATACTCGTACGGATGAAGTTGTTTTTGCACGCGGTATAACTTAAAGAGTAATAAGATGAATAGTGGCATGAATTTTTAAACCTCGTTAAATGAACAGAGGAAAGTGCACAAACACGCCAAAAAGTGCCAACAGCTGTCCATGTAGTTTCTCTCTCCAGTTGTCAATTCATTATAATTGGTTGGCGACAGCTTTCCATCTCGCTATCCTCAGCCTCTTCATCTTAAAAAACCGTCCAAATCCTATGTCCCCCATTATCTTTTTCCAATACTCCAATCTAGTTCCTCCTCTATTGACGTTTAGCATTCTATCACTCCTTCTAAAATTATCCTCACCAATCCCTCATGCCACGGTAGATGACCTAAAAATCCATCCCGTCTTATTTTGAAAGTTCTCCACAGGTTCCACCTTTCTTTCACTTTTCTCATTACCTCTTGATTCGTCACTCGCTCTGTGAGATTGATCATTTCCACAAAGGAAGGGAAGCATGTCACTAATCCTTCTTCTGCATTGATTCATCAACTCATATCTCAATTGTGAAGGTGTCTGAGAAAGTGAGATATTTGCCAAAAATCGTCTTTTTTGCTTATTTCCTTAAACTACTTAAAAAGGACGTCAGTCATCGTAAAAAAAACTGCAGAACACCATTCTATTTTTTAACGATACATGGAATTAAATAGATTTTATAAATTAGAATAATAGACCTTCATCACAGGCATTGGTGAAGGAAAGCGGCAATAAGAAACCATGAACTATGTATTTCGAAATTGAAACTGTACCCATTATCCTATCCTCAAACGTTAAATTTTAATTAAATAACAATATTTGGAAGTGTAGTTTAAATAAATTACAGTCGAAAGAGTTTAAGTAGTAAACTTAACTATCAGGGGAATCAAACGCATTAATTACTCGGGTACGATGTCATTGGTATTTGTATCTTGATGCACATGCTGTCTCCACAGGAGGCCGATATGAAACGTAATAAATATATTGTGGGAAAGGAGGGGCCCAATAGTTCCCAAACACCCCTATTCCAACTTCATTGTAACCCATAGGTCAGAATGCAAATGCCTCATCCAGAACATTCCAATCTACTTGAAAAAAAAACAACGAAATCCAAATTAGTGAATGACCATTCAGCCATAGTCCATAAGTTCATGACTACATACGCTTTCGTGCTCAGAATGCCTACTGGAGAATTACAATCCATAACACAACAACCAGAGCAGAGGTCTAAAGAGAATGCCTGTTAACCCTATTCGAAAAAAACTTGAAAATTTCAACAGTAAATTGGGCTAATTGTTGAAATTCAACAGTTGTTGAACTCCAGCAATTTGTCGCAAAGGGAAGTATCTATCACATGTGCCACCGCAATCCTTCCTCCTGGCAACCACGATCCAGATCTTGAATCACGGTTTTATGGATCGAGCGGGCGATGGGCCGCACCCAGGGAGCCGAGAGAGTTATCGCCTCCAGCACCCAGCCGCCCACCCGCTGACGGGAAAGTCACCGGGTGCGGATTCGGTAGAGAGAGCTGCACTCTGGGTCCTCATCGCGCGCAATTACAGGCACGGGACAGTAATTAAGCTGCTGTCACCTGAACGCATGCCTGCTCCAAAGACTCGGCGTCAAAATAGCTGGCACGCAACCAAGCGATCGCCCTTGAGGCGCTCGTTTCCCCAGCACCGGAAGGGGCGGCCCTTTCCGGCGAACACCGCCCTCCATTGTCCAATGCCCCGGGCGAGATGGACAACGGGTGGGCCCGCCCACCGCGAGAGACCAGCAGCGCCACCAGTAGCAGAAACTAGCTGATTCTGTGCAGGAGCATCTCGCAATAGATGAACGGCCAGATACTGCTTGCATCGGCAGCGGATTAGCCAGGACACACCTCAAGAGACCAGCAGCGGTACCAGTAGCAGAAACTAGCACGGGATTAACTGATTCTGTGCAGGAGTATCTATCTTCACAGTGAACGAAAGGCATCTGCGTCGGATGTGGAGTGGCCAGGAAACATCTTAGAGGGCTTTCTTGGCGGTGGACACTCGATGTCCGAGGGTGGTGGTGGCCTACTGGGTAGGGCTGGGCTTCGGACCGGAGAGACCCGGATTCAAATCCGGTTAAAGCCTTTCTGGACACCCACACCTAAAATCCTCGCGGCGCAATTTTTTGATAATCAGAGCTTCGTGGGAAATTGCAAGAAGACATGGGAAAGTAACTGCCCTCACAATCCTGAATGTGTGAATTTGCGCTATGCGCCAAAGGCTTAGGACGGGGTGAGCTCTACCCTCACCTATCGAACCAACCTTCTAGTTTAACAGAGTGAGTGAGATACTCACTCGAATTAATAAGCGGAATTCACGCATATCCATCATAATTATATATTTTTAAATTAACTGTCTATCCTTCCCAATCCTTTCTTAACAAATAGTCGACAATTCTCCGCTTTGCTTGTCCCTGTCGATTATAGTGATTCACAATATCCCGGTTTTCGTCCCACTGCAAGCGCTTACTGGGGTAGACGGTAAGCAAGGCAAGAAAAGCCTGTTTGTAAGTGGTAGGCATCCTCCGATAGGGTGCTGCTCCATGGATGTGAATAGGGTATTCAAAACATATAACTAATAACACTATTACTAAGATCCTCAAAAATTTTATTTCAAGATCCTATCCAAATGAAGACTGGGGATAGACATCATGGTAATGAGCGAAATAAAGTGGGCTGGGGCCGACGACTTCTGGAGCGACGATTACAGGGTGATTTACTCAGGAGATGACCAGAAGATAGCGGGAGTGGGATTCATACTGAAGAAAGACTGGTCAAGAAGATTGAAGTCCAAATGGCAATATAACGAAAGGATTCTGATTATCAAGTTAGAAAGAGAACATACGGGCATATTGATAGTGCAGGTGTACATGCCGACGTCGAGCCACTCTGAAGAAGAAATGTATGAGCAACTGGAAGAGGTCCTAGACACAGTAAAAGGAAAGGAGAACCTAATAATTAAGGAAGATTGAAATGTAGTGGTCGGAGAGGGCCGAGGAGGAAGTAGCGTGTGAGTGTTCGGTTTGGGAAAAATAAATGCCACGGCAGAAAGGCTGGTGGAGTGCTGTAAAGAAAAGAACATGGTAATAGCAAACACCCTCTTCGAGCAACATCGGCGAAGAAAATATGCATGGAAGATGCCGGGGGACAGAGGAAGATACCAGATAGACTACATCCTTGTCAGAACGAGAAGAACCAAGTTAGCAGTGCAAGAGTAGATATAAATAGTGACCATAACCTGGTGATCATGGACAGCTGCCTGCGATAGAAGAAGGTGAAGAGAATTACGAAGGAATCAAGATGGAACACAAAGACACTGGAATGAAAAAGAAGCAAGAGAAAGGTTCACCTCAGCCATGGATTCAAAACTAGAAGTGAAGAAGACAACCGTTACGGGAAGATGGAATGAAATAAAGAAGATCAATACAGAGGTAGCAGATGAGCAACTTGTGAGTAAAGAGATAGAAACAAAACGGTCATGGATAACGACCCAAATAAGAGACCTCATAGTGGAAAGAAGAAAATACAAGAATCCAAGAAATGAAACTGAGGAAGCCCAATATAAGAAGTTGAGAATCCAAGTAAATAGAGAGTGCAAGAAAGCCAAGGAAGAATGGATAGAAAACTGCTGCGAAGATATAAATAACAACATAATGAAAGGAAACGCAGAAACGGCTTATAAACTGGTGAAGAGACAAGTCGGAGAAAGGAAAACAATTGATCCCACAACATAAGAGACTCGAATGGAAAGATACTCATAGAACAGGAGGAAATAGGGAAGAGATGGAAGATGCCTCAAGAAGAGCTCTATCAAGCACCCAAACCACTGGAAGCTGACTTAACGGAAGAAGAAATCAGGGTGGATGAAGATGAATGGGGGCCCGAGATACTGAGAAGCGAATTTGACAGAGCCGTGAAAGACCTAAGGAACAACAAGGGTCCAGGAGGGGACAAAATAAATGGAGAAATCATCAAGGCACTCGGGGTCAAAGCAAAAGATACCCAAAGATAATATGATAAATAATAATATAATTAGCAATCAAAGATAGCTATGACAGTGGAGGACTACCAGAGGACTTCCAGAAGAGTGAAATGATCGCAATCCCGAAGAAGCCAAGGACAGAGAAATGCGAAGAGCACAGAACATTGAGCCTGGTGTGACACACATCGAAAATACTAACTAGGATAATAAGCAGAAGAATGGAAGGAAAGATCGAAGGGAATCTTTCGGAAAATCAATTCGGATTCAGGAAAAACCGAGGAGCTAGGGTGCTACTCAGCTTTAAGGATACTGGCCGAGAAAATGATACACGTAAAAAAGCCGTTGTATGTGGCATTCGTGGACTTGGAAAAGGCCTTTGAGAACGTCGAATGGAAAAAGATGTTCAAGATATTGGAAGCAATTGGAATAGACTACAAGGATAGAAGAATAATCTATAGACTCTACAAAAGCCAGGTCACCACAATTCGAATGAAAGACGGAAGAAAGATAGAAGCCAAAATAAATAAAGGAGTCAGACAAGGAGACGTCTCCCCAGCGTTATTCAATATATACCTGGAAGAAGCAATGAGACGCAGAGGAAATTGGTATCAAGGGCATCAAGGTGAATGGCGAAGAAATAAACATGCTAAGGTTTGCTGATGACATCGCAGTTGTAGCAGAAAGTCGAGAGGACCTGCAAGCATCCCTGACCACAATGGACCAAGTACTTCAAGAATATAATACGAGCATCAACAAGAAAAAAACTAAAATCCTAGTGTGCGGAAGAGAGAAGTTTAGGGCAAATATCACAATTCGAGGAGAGAAATTGGAAGAAGTGGAAAACTTCACCTACCTCAGGTAAAATAAAACTCAAGTATCAAGTATCAGCAGCACTATAACTTGGGATGGAAGAAGCTCGACGGACAACAAGCGAAGAATAGCACAAGCTAAGGAGGCGTTTATGAAGAAGAGAAAACTAATATGCTCAAAGAACCCACGGCTGCAAACAAGGAAGTACTTCATCAAAACATTCGTATGGAGCGTGGCACTCAATGGATCAGAGACATGGAACATCGGGAAAGCAGACCAACGAAGAATTGAAGCCTTCGAAACATGGTGCTGGAGGAGGATGTTGAAGATTAAATGGAGTGAAGTAAGGAACGAAGAAGTGTACAGAAGAGCAGATGAAGAAAGGATAATATGGAAAACCCTACGGCAAAGAAGAACCAGATGGATTGGACATACCTTGAGGCACAATGAATTAGTTAGAAATATAATGGAAGGGTAGATAGAAGGGAAGGTCCCGCGAGGAAGACAAAGGGACAAATATATAAAGCAAATAAAGAAGGACGTGAAAGAGAAAACATACCAGCGCGTGAGGGAATTAACACTGAATAGGGCAGAATGGAGGGCTGCAGTAAACCAATCCTACGATTGAAATACTGATGATGATGATCCAAATGAAAAGCAAGACTAAGACTTAATGGGCTGGTCCGAAGGATCTGTGAGGAAGAAGTATGAGCAGAGGACTTCGTGAAGAATGTTTAAAAACCTACTCCGTAAAGGAGGATAACAGGGTAGTGCTAAGATTATCGAGCTATAAGAATAATCTCGTATGCCACGAAGATAATTAAAAGGAACAGCAACGGATGGATGGAGAAGGGGCCAAACGCAGTCTTGGTAGAAGACAAATTCCGATTTGGTAAGGGAAGGGCAACCTGACAATAAATATTGTGTTGGTGAGGTGTAAGTGAAAAGGACCGTATTAATCATAATATTATTTGCATGCCTCGTTGATTTCGAGCTGTTCGACTGATTGAAGTTCCGGAGACTGATCCCGAAAGTGCAAGTGAGGGTGGCGGCTGAAGACTCCGAGAGAACAGTGAAAAGTTGGGGAAGTGAGGCATTGGCAGAAAATTAACGTGAGGCTGGTTGAATAGGGAAATCAAAAGAAAGTTGTTGAAAGTCCGACACGCAGAGTAATTTTGTTATGGCGCCGAAACGTGTACTTTTGACGAAAGAGGGACGGAATGGACTGGGGAATCATGAAATGTGGGTGTGGAGAGGGATGGAGAAGGTGAAGTGGGAGAAAGGAAGAATTGATGAAGGCAGAGGAGAAGAGGAAGTAGATTGAATTAATTAGGAGGAGACAGAAAGAATGAATGGAGAGGGTGATAATGAGGAGAGGATGTTTTGATGTACATGATAGAGGGATGAATCATACGTAAGCAGTGGAAAGGGAAGTACAGATGTACTGGACAGTTAGGATGAAATGATCAGAGGTGGAAAATTCGCAGACGTAGAGTATAAATTGCGTGACATAATCGGATCCTGCAACGTGAAAATATAAGGAAAAATTGAGAAGAAATTTACTCTATCAACACCTACCTTTGCTGGTAATTCATTAATTATGACGAAAGTAACATTATAGTAAGGTCATAAGTACATTGTGTAATATAAAATGAGTAAGCGTGAATAAATATTATTTAAATTTCTTCTTATTAACTGACCACAAGTTGAACAGTCGCATCAAACGTGAAAAACTGAGGACATAACATATCATGCGGAGTCATCTGTGATGAACGGATATAAGTTTTATAAAATTTACATTTTACAACTGAGGACAGAATAATGGGTACAGCTTGACTTTTGAAACACTAAATGCATGATTTATAGTGCTTGTAGACATATTTTTCTAATTTATAAAATATATTTACCGCCACGTATTAAAAAAAATAGGACGTTGTTCGGCAATTTTTTTACGATGACTGACGATACGTACCTACTTTTAAGTAGGTACGTATAAAAAATACGTAAGTTCCTTAAAAGGAACTAGTCAAAAAATACGATTTTTGGCAATTATCGCTCTCTCTCCGTACATCTTTACTAATAATGAGTTTATAACTGAATGAAGAAGAATAAGTGACATAATTTCCCTTCCTTTATGGAAAAATATTAATCTAACATCAGATAAAAATTGGTTGCCAGTTGCGCCGCTATTTCTGCGAGTGAGTCTCGATTTAGTTGAATGTGAGGGTGGTTTCCCATTTACCTTCGTGCACAAATAAAATCTTTGTCTTCCGACCGTGAAGCAAATTACTGTGATCATGATCTTTCCTACTTCCGTTTAAGGAACTACTTCACTTTTTCCTTTTAACTTCGAGAGAACACCATTACACGGGAAAGCTCCTCGTCAGGAGGTGTGACCGATTCTTCAGACAACAATGAAAGAACGGGATCACGAAGAGTTTTGACTGTTTCCGCGATGAAAGCTGCCCCGCAATGAAACTTGATGAGTATTCTATTCTAAGTTATTTGCATAATTGTGACAGGAACCAAGTATCTGTATTTAAATTAAATTAGTAATCTGATCACATAATCTATCCAGCTTCCTCACGCTAATTTCTAAGCCCGATAACTATCAAATAAAATTCTTAAAAAGTGACAATGATTCATATTACATAATGGTTTCTTGTGAAACTCATCAAAGAAATTGA
Source organism: Platycnemis pennipes (assembly GCA_933228895.1). Taxonomy (NCBI): domain Eukaryota; kingdom Metazoa; phylum Arthropoda; class Insecta; order Odonata; family Platycnemididae; genus Platycnemis; species Platycnemis pennipes. The sequence goes on from OW121854.1 coordinate 62,667,098, forward strand.
TACGCAGACAGTTATTTTAACAGACTAAAAATTAATCAAGCAATATTTCAAGTATTGGTTACCGGGAGCCTCATTAGAAAATAGTTATCCCTTAGAACTTTATTTAAGCAGCGTCATAGTCACCCTTTATTCAAAAGTAACGTATGCCATATTCAAACATATACAACGAAAACCAAACGTTTCCGGTTATTCACAAGTGTTTCATTCACAAATGAAAAACCTTTGAAGATTTCATGATCCAATTTATTACCCTAGTTATCAATTTTGGTAATTTTAGAAGGGGGGATTGTCCTGAAGGTAGAACTTTTGGCAACTGATAGGACATCCCAGACTAAAATGAGAAAGAGCATGGACAAGTGTAGCTAAAACCAATGCTATGCGAGTTTTTGCGAGGTCTTTCCGGGAAACCACAGAGGCACAGGGGAAAAGGAACTGCCGCTCAAGCCTGACGAGAGAATTTCACACACCGTTTGGCTTAGTAGGTACTTGGTGAGCACCCTCACCAATTAGAATGACCTTCGCACTTAATTCCGTAGATAACGATTTCAGTCTAGTTTATGGAATGGTAGCGTTAAGTGCACGCAACGAGGAAAATTACTTCGCAATTATTTTATCCGTTTCTGATTCTAATAATGTGGTGGCTTTAGATGAATTTACAGCACATCGCAATCATCGATAAGTCTTCGAGAAGTAATTAAGAAAATTGTAACATTTAAAAGTAAAACAGTAGAGATAATGAAATATGTCACTCGAAGTTTTGACAAGTTGACACGCTACCAGCTTTCAAAGAATCTTCACAAACCCTTTTCCTCCGAGTCCATAACCAATTCGGACTACAGGCACTGATTATAGACACTAGCCTTTAGAACTATAATCTCTGTAGGAAGTACGCTGATCACGATAGAAAGAAATAGCCTACGGAACCAAGTGTTAGGTGAATGAAAGATCTTACCTGTAGAAAACTATCAATGAAATATCCCATGGCTACCCTAACAACCCTCTCACAGCGAGAACGCTTTATATGTGCGTAAAGTATCACACTGATATATTTAGGCAGTGCTTCCTCATCCGTATATAGGCACGAGAAGAATGCAAGTAATGCGACTGATTTTGGGGTCTGCTGCCACCACCTCTTCAGGACAGGAAAAACTGTTCTTTTTCCTGAAACAAAGACCCCAATATTCTAGACAATTCAAAACCAAATTCTCCGCTGTCAAATGGTTGTAAAATTCAGGAATGCCAAATCCTAGATTTTATTTAATCCTACTATTAGAATATTTCTTCTTGATATGGTATTTTTACTGAACGCTTTGAGGAATATTTACAGGATTGCAAGAAATTCAACAGAGCCCTTTGGGGAATATCTAGAGAAAATGTAAGGAATCTTTATAGAATAATTATTTTTCATCAGTTCCTTAAAAAATTCCATCTATTATAATATACGGAATCCTGAGTGTATATTTAAAAGAATTTTGATAAAATCTTTTGGTAGGATAAGTTGTACTATAATTACATTTTATGGTGCTTAGCTTGCATCGCATCTCCTGAACTGAATGAGATTGATTCTAGGACTGACACAGCATCCATCACATGGGCGAAATTTGAACCCAAGACCTTTAAGATTAACAGACAGACAGACGGGTTACCGACCTGACTACCGCGGCCGGCAACCCTTGTCCAATCCAGATTCGATTCCTTCGTCCGTTCCCTGACAACATCTTCCGCCCTGAGCGCCTTGGATTCCGCAGACTCGAATGCCTTGCCTTTCACCAAACACTCTCGCCACCGCATGGTCGAACGATTTTCCACGCTTTCGATCGCCTCCGATGCACGGAAGTGATATACCTGGACGTCGCCCGTGCATTCCATAGGGTGTGGCATCGCGGGCCGCTGCACAAACGCCCTTACGCGCCCTCTCCGCAGTCTGATTCATTTTTCTTTCTGCTCCACCTTTCAATCCGCAATTCCGAGGCCAGCATTCCCTCCCCAGATGAGGAGCGGAATCTTTTTATTTTTTTCCCGTCGCCAACAGCGCAAATTCTTCTTGATGCGCCCTGCTCACAGCAATTGTTTAACGACTCGCTCCTCCAACTGAGATTTGTGACTTGGTGTAGTTTTAGTGGAATAGGGTAGTTTCCTTCATAAAAAAATCACAAATTCATTAATTGTGATTCGTTCCCTACCATAAATGTATTCATTTTTCGTAAATCCACACAAATATATTCATTTTGCGCAAAAAGTTTGGATTGAGAAATCCCAGTTTACTAGAGAATTAAAATGTTAATTTTCAGCTCATTTGAAAAAGCTCAGCAATAGCGGGATGCGCCTTGTTGCTGACGTAACGGGTATCTGTACTATACGTTGCGAGGCATAGGAAATATTCGTATCTTGAGCTTACCATTGTATTTCAGAGCCCCTCAGCTCTAGTGAATGTGTATTAATAATAACCCATGAAAACTATCAACATTCGAAAAGTTTCCCCCGCTAAACATGGTATTAATAGTCGTTGTATAGGCTCCAGAGCATCCTGCTCGTTGAGTCTACTACTTCGCAGCATGGCGTCCCTTGAAACCTAATAGTGTAAGTTCCTATTATTCTTTTATTTTCTTATTCGAAAGTTTATAACCTCTGGAGTGCGTATTTTAAGCTACTTTTATTTTTCAACTTCGCGTGATTATGGGCTAACTTAACAACGCTTATTAAAATGAATACTAACTGTTTTTAAATGAATCATCTGAATATATAATTTTAAATAAATAAATAAAACTTAATCATAATATATTAACAGAATAAATATTCTTCCGATACTAGTTAATAAGCTTCAACGGAGTGTACCGTCTGCATGGAATAGAGGCACTGTATTGGGATACAATACAGTGCCTCTAGCTTGGAAGTGTCCGCAGCACCACCTAGTAGCAGGTAGAGGAAAGAGTTTGACGTCACACGTATGAGGAAAAATACCTAACGTCATTTTAAAATCGAATAGCTTAAAATACGCACTCCAGAGGTTATACACTTTCGAATACGAAAATAAAAGAATAATAGGAAACTACACTATTAGGTTTCAAGGTGTTCCAAATACTAAAGTGATATTTTACCGTGTAACGTAGCTTAAGGAGATCGAATCTTAAAATGCACTTCTTGGAAGGCCAGACGGGCCCACCACACAACATCAATTTTGACGGAGCCAAGCTGGTCGAGATCGAAAAACGCTATTTTTCCTGGCTCATACGCGAAGCGATTGAAACGGCCAAGAGCCCAAACAATTTTAACAGAGAGGAAAGCTATAACCTCTCCCATGCTTGGAAACAATTAAAAAAACTAGTCAAACGACCAATGAAAATGCGCCCACTTGATCGTCAAGAGCTCATATGCGGGAACTGAATGGTAGGTATAAAAGACGGTAAAAATCTGCTCTAAAACACTTCGGACCTGAAGACGCGAACTGATACGTCGGCGAAACTGTTGTCCCCCCGGAATGGACACACGCGGAAGAAATCCCGGAAGGAATGGATTTTCTAGCTAAACAATCCACGAAAGCCTCAATAATGAATGAAGGATATGCGATTTTTCATATTTTGGGTACTAAAAAGTGTCCTATATCTATATCAATGAACAGAAACCCTCATCGTGTACTACCATTTCTGTACACCGCAGTTGAAATTACATACACAATATGCAGAGAATGAGCGTCACCTGAGGGAAAAGCTATGTTTTCGTTACGCATACGTATGTCATTATTTTCAAATAACTGATATTACATGAGAATTTTCACGAGAAATAAAATTATAATAATATGAGAGAACCTTTATGTCGCAGTTATCTAGATATTGGCGTTTTTTACCGTTGTGTTGTGTGTTGAAATGCGTTATTGATATGGCACTGCAGTCGGCCGGGGATTTAACAGCGTCACAATATGCTGCTAGTCGGAAATACTCGGTAAACTACAATGTTTGTTACGCTCAAGCGAGGGCTTGATTTACATTTGTTAATAAGTTAATTTATTTCTCTTGGTTCATGTTTTTTAAAGGACTTGGACGCTTCATAATACGTATGACTTCTCTTATCAAAACGGAAGATAAAGAAGACCGTAATGATTCTACCACGACTTATAATCGGACATGCAAAGGATAATCTCATTGCTCCCTACTCTGATTGCAGCGATAGGTGACTACACTCAGTGATTACTGATTTTGGCAAATTTGAACAAAGTTTAAACAGATTCCTTTCTTTTAATGAAATATTTAAGCTGAATCCAATCGGGAAATTAGGAGCCTAAATGCTGCCCACGGAGGGAGGAAGGTATCTTGAAGTGTGCCAGACCTAGCTGGGCATCGGTTATCCCGTGAAATTTGGTCATGCATCGTTGGAAGAGAAGTCTGTTGAAAGCTTTATAAAGAAGACTGGGTTACCTAATCGACCACAGGTGTATCACAGACGTGATGGTCTCATATAAACAGTTGTCGAGGGAGAAGGGGACGGGAAAAATGGCAAAGGAAAGAGGCTTCGTGTGATACATTTTGAACATGTTGTTTAGCATGTGAAAATAGCGTTTCATGAATTTGAAGAGATTAGCTGATAGGAATATCGATTTGAGAGCTACGTCAAACAAATCTTAGGATTCCCTTACGCAGGGATGTCGTTATGAATAATTAGTTTTTCCGGGATTTTATCCGAGATTATTCAATATGGTGACGATATTTCGTCGGCATTCAACAATTGATGAATGCTGTCGGCTGGAGATATTGTCACAAATAAAAATGATCACCGAATAAGTGCCAAAAAATATTTTTTTCACAATCTAAGTATTTTTGGCGCATGATGATGATGGTTCCTGGAAACAAGATGGATTTCTCCCTATGGAGGCAATATTAAGGTCCTTAATTGGCAATACCGGCCACGGTACCTATTCAACATTATTGAGCATCAAAAATGCAAAGGTTGTGACGTCAAAACTTAGTCAAACCCAAGGGGGTTTACTGGAGGAGGCATTAACAGGCTCGCCTATGGGTAACAATGAAGCCAGAATGGGGGTGCTTGGGAACGATTAGGGCCCGCCTATTCCGTACAAAACATTATGCTTTATACGAAAACATACTTACGAAGACCGCATGTGTATTGAAACATAAATAAAAACGAAGTTGTACTTACATTTCATCGCTGGGGCATCAGTCAATCTTCACAGGGTTATTAAAGAGAGGTATTAATGCATTTGATTACCCTAGGAGTTAATTTTATACCTAAAACTGGTTAAACTTTGACCTATTTAAACTAAATACTTGGCGCTTACATGTTTGCTTATTTGCGCACTTTATCGATTCCTGTGACGAATTTAAAAAATACATTCCATTATTCATCTTACTACTCTTAAGTTTTACCGCGCGCAGAAAGAACTTCATCCGTACAAGTATGGTGAGTAGTTAGCCCATATGTCGTGCTCACCAAGATGGCCAATGACTTCTCAAATCTGCTGCGAAGCCTCAAGTACGTTTTAACCTCCTCAGTCAAATTGCATGTGTTTTAACGCAACAATTGGGGCAGAGTTAGAATCACTTCCCAGAAGATACTCAACAGCGTCAACGACAACGTCGAATAAGGCCTCTGACCTCTGCCCTCCACTCTTAACAGCAAAGAATCCCTTTCAACACCTCCGACGCGACTCTACAAGCACGCGATCGTCGGATACATCTCGTGCATTCTAGAGTCTAGAGTCCTCACCGTCCGCTAGCAAGATAAAAAAAACACACCCATTCACGCCTGAACGAAAGCATGGGGGACAGGCATCAAGGCAAACCAGAGTACTCCCCCTTGATTGCCTTGATGCGTGGGCAAACCTGAGTACAAGGTTCACGAAACACACACAAAAGCACGTACCGTGACTGCAACAACAGCCGATATCGAGGACTTCGTCGGATGCAATGCTTTAGAAGTCAAGAAAAAGTGGCAAGTTGGGGTAAGTTTGCTTCACGAGCTTATAAAGCATAGGCACCGTGCAATTTTGGCATTATTCGGAAATATACTCTTCCGGTATGCAATGCTTTAGAAGTCAAGAAAAAGTGGCAAGTTGGGATAAGTTTGCTTCACGAGCTTATAAAAGCATAGGCACCGTGCAATTTTGGCATTATTCGGAAATATACTCTTCCGGTATGAGAATAGTGTGAACTTCTGTTGAACAAAATCTAAATTCCCTAACCAATTTATAGACATTTATGCACTCCAATTTAGTGGTCTCAGTTACAAACGTCTCGATGGCATACAATGATAGGACAATAATTAAATAATAAATAACATAATTAAAAATAATTTGGTTCAGCATTAGTAGTGGAAACAAAAGTATTTGTCTCAAGAGGTTCCTCATTGCATGTAACAGATGCACAGACTACACCACATTCCACAGTAAAAGGTGAGTTCTTTGCATTCCAATTTACGATGGAATTAATTGAAATATATGATTAGCTGAACAGAACTTTTTATTTTCCACGAATTTAATCTTCGATCGATTAGTTGATACCAATTTCACTACCATAACTAGATTGTAATTTTTAGCTATACCCTCTAATCCGGGCTTCCGCACTCTAAAAAGTACCGTGGGCGTGTTGCTGGTAGTTTTCTGAGTTTGAAGAAGGAAGAAACACTTTACCATAGCTACAAGGTAAGTTTTGAACGTAAGTTCATTCAAATACGAAAGCTTAAAAGCATAGCACAATAATACATATAGCATACTTAAATTCAATATTTGATAAGTTAATCAAATGATTCATAATTAGTCCATTCTCATAAGTAACATTTTATCTATATTAGTCGGCCACTGCTTTAAAGTTATTAGCTAAAGCAATAGCTCACAAGGGGGAAAAGAAGTTTCATTAAAATCAGCTACAACTAGTACATAATGCGAGTGATACCAGTGTATGAATTATCAAAGACGTTTAACAGAAAACTGGATGGTCTGCGATTATTATGTAGGTCATCTTTTAATTTCAGATTAATTAGAATTTAATAGCTGAAAATGCAACGGGAAAGGAAAACATCAGTATCTAAAAATCAATGGAACACTAAGATCAAATGATATGACAAACCTAAGATGGTGGCTTTTAATCGTGATTAAAGAAGATTAAAAACAGAGAGATATTTTTATTAATGATAAAATACAGAAATTCATGGATTTCGTCAATTTACTCCCAGGTAGCTGATGGTAAGATACCAGCAAAGGAAAAAGTTTTCCGGTGGCCAGCCACACGGTGGTAATGATAATAGCCTGCACGCTTGGTCACAGCAGAGGAAGGAGACGTAGATCCACACATGGAGGATCCACATCCTGGGATAGTAGATAGATAAAGAAGATACCGTGGGAAATGACGGTGGGAAAAGCGAAAGGAATTGAGAGTATTTCATTAGGTTAATTAAAAAATCCCGGAGGAAAAAAGACATTTTATGACTTGAGCGAACGACTAAGGGGTTTGGCCGGATTTCACAAAAAAACTTTGGATGCACACATTGAAAAAGAGGAAAACTAATGAATGCGAGTACTATAAAACAAGAAGCTTCATCTCACAAGTGGGGAAGGTAGTAATTAGGACCATTAACAGATGGACGGAGAAGTGGCTAACGATATATCCGCGGAAGATAAATTTGGGTTTCAAGAGGGGAAGTGAACTTCGTAAGAGGATGAAACCTCGTGAATCGAGATTGCGGTAATGTTAATGATAGTCAAATTAACACTTAAAATATAACCGGGACATTCTCACCGTGTTTCGTAAAATTCCAAAACGCATTAGAAAGAATAGGGTGGGAAAAGTCAACGGAAATATTAAGGAAGTTATGAACCGACAACCCAGGTTCAGTCATGAAGTAATAGGCACATAGGTTATGACTAATGATAGGGTTTTTACCGAGTCTGATTGCATAAATGAACATAAAAAGTTGAAACGTGCAAAAGTCAAGCAGTTTTCATAGCTCCTACTGAATGGTGAGCACAGAAAGGAGAGATAAGAAAGCTTAAACGGTAATTATTAAGCCGCGGTCTGATTTTTACTAATATTCCAGTACTGAATGTACAAACTGAGATAGAACGAAATATGTAAGAGCAAATGAAGAGGTGTTGATAAAGGTTGCGGAAGAAAATAGATTATTGGCAGATATTAGGAAATGGCAGAAGGATAGCTAAGTGAGGACGAGGATGAAAGAGACATGAAATTTTGAATAATAGAACGAGAAGTAGGCTGATTCGAAGAAACTAGCACAGGGGAATAGCCATTACATAAATAAAATCATATGTAAGGAGTTGGCTGTCCACACTCAACTTGGGACATTCCATCGAAATGTACCCAAACGGATGGAACGCAATCAGTCAATTCCAACATCGAACAAGAAGTTCATTACCCTGTTTTGGAAAACTTCAAACAGACATCCATCTATTCTTACCGTAATCATATCACAAGGAGCAATAGTAGCACTATATACGTAGCATGAAGAATTGTGCCTGCCCAGTGGCAATGCTATACCTTAATCAACCACTTTGTCAGGAAGTATAATCTAAAAACCCAAAGGAATGCTAGGCTGCCAATCCACAACACATTGGCCGAAGTATCAATCTCCATGTTTTTACCAAAATACTCGAATTTCCTGAGCTTCCAGGTGCCCATTGTCTCTGCCAGCTGTGGATTTCTTTCCTTTTCCAGTGACCTTTCTTTGCGGCACGCGGGAAGTAGGGAGGCGATGATGATGGGAGATCGGGGTCATGGCTCTCCTGAGAGCTCGAAGTCGAAGAAGGGTTATCGGATGGCGCAGTTTTGGGTGACGACGCATGAGAAGTGCGACTGCCGGGTTCCTTGCGCGTGTGTACATGCTTCACCTCGTGCTCTCCCGTGGTAGGCCTAATCAGAGGTATTGTAGGTACTCGACAGAATACTGACACTGTTGCACTAATTCTACAGACGTATTCAGGGAATCACTGACGAGGGATTTGGATGCGACTCAATACTGGTGCAACAAATGGCAGTTAGAACATGGGTTATAGTAGGATATAAAGAACAAAAGGGGTTATAGTACCCTTTTGGAAAAAGAAAAAAAATTTTATTTCCGAGCGATATTAAAACATGAATGGATTGAAAAGTTTCACCGTTCATTCTGTAAAGTATTGAGATGTTATGATTACAAACTATCTGTCTCGAGGGTTTTCGGGTTCCTCACGCGTTGATTCATCCTACTGGACGACAGTTCGCCGGCATTCCAGTCGGCAATTTCAGGCCCGAAGTGGCACTTCGGACCTGAAGATGCCGACTGGAATTCCGGCGAAACTGTCGTCCAGCAGGATGAATCAACGCGGGAGGAACCCGAAAACCCTCGAGACATTACCTGAGCACCGCGGAAGCCCTCGCAACAACTATCTATCTGGTAAAGCACATCCAGGGACCACAGGTCAAGGAAAAAGAAAGCTAGGATTTATAAAAAGAATACTTTGAAAATGCAAGGAGAATACGAAAGAGCCCTGTTACCTTTCAATTGTGAGTTCAATAAAAATTATTATATACCACGATACAGATTTCAATTTAACGTACTTTCTACGTTCTACGTGTCAATGTAAATGCTCTACATCTTCATTTATCAATTAATATGAGACCCGGGTGAAGTAGGTGCGAAGAGCAGCTACGTTTCTAGGAAGGTATAATGATAAGTTTAACAGTTTTTTTCAAATTGCTGGAAAAATTACATTTGGAGACACTATCCGATAACAGTTGAATAGATTGAAATACAGAGTGTGTCTACAGAAAGGTACTGCATTGTGCTAGGTTAGATCATAGAGATGAATTTCGAGAGATAAATAGTAGGACAGATAGGTTTAAATGTAATTTCTTCCGTATGGAATAAGGAACAATGATAGATATTACCCAAGTCGCCGGGAAGTTCATTAGGATTTTTAGCGTGGGTTTTTGGCATGCCTGTATGAAAATCTAAATAGACAACGAATGGGTGTAATAGCTTTATAAATCTATAATTATGTTTGGCACGTAACGAGAAATATTAGTCAAATTTTGTGCATTATCTGTCCGGCATGAGCTTGTTTGAGGTTAGAGGTTGTATTGCATGTTAAATTGCCTAGTTTGCTTGGTAAAGTAGCTGTCAGCAGGGAAACCGGCAGTGTATCCACTAGCAGCATTACAGTTTTCTCGTTGTTAATGGCAACAAGAATCTTCCTCACACACCTTCCCACACAAATATCCTTGTTGCCTCGACTTTCTTTCCATTCAACGTTGAAGAAGACCATATTTACGAAACACGCTCTTTTCATGCCCGCCCGGTAAATCCATTTCAAAAGTTATTTTTCCGCGGTGACCGGAAAATCCATTCGTATTCTCTCAAATCACATTCTTTCCCTGCAAGAAATAGTTTCAGCCTTGGCTTGGTGGAGTTTTCTCTCTCGGTGGAACCCAACCCCCCGCTGTCCCCATAACCTCCCCCGACATTCCTCCAACGGGGCCCTAATCACTCACCACCAATTCCACGCGAGATTATCTGCAGAGTCCCTCCCCCTTCCGCACCTTGGCCCCTCCCTTGCCTCCCCCCGCGGCCTCCACTAACCCTTTCCAATTCCTCCCCCACGCCCGGAATAGGTATACCTACATTCATAAGTGAGCACAGCATTGTTATATTCGTCTGCTGATGCTGCATTACGGATAAAACTCTTCGCGGAAAATAAATTGAATTGGAATCGAATAACTCTGTTTACCAATCATTCCATATCTTTCCTATTTTTTTAGTCGAAGAGAAACTTGCTTTGCTGTCCATTATTTGACAACCATAGATAAACTACCTCGCGGCTGAGCTTAAAGCCACTGAGTACGTCCACCAGGTTGCGGATGGTGGGTTGACCTCTAGATATATACGTTAGTTGCGAAATAAGCGAGTTTACTCGTCGAATAAGCAGTCATGGACAAAAAATTACGGCATTCTGAGGGGATATTGGCCTATCCCTGGGTAAGGAAGGCCTTAAAATAATACAGAACCTGCGAAGATGCCGTGACTTGGCGACGGGAGGCCGCCAAAAACTATGAATTCCTTCACCCGGAGGGGAGGCAGCAGCTCTTCTTCACATGAGTGAAGGTGGAGACCACAGTGGTCAGTACAGCGACACTCATTTCATTAACAGACGTGGTAACATTTACTTTAATGGCTGTAGTACTGCGATGTGGAAGGCAAGGAGAAACCACCACATTATTATCCCGAGGAGTTGCAGCTACTCCACACCTTTCTTTATTATCAAGACGTGATGGAACCCCCTCGAGTCAAATATTCCGGAGGTAAAATTGCCCCCCATCTCCGAGCGGGGACTACCAGAGAAAGTACATTAGTCAAGTGAGATAAACATTTTAGGGTAGGAACATGGAACGTGAGATCGCTTCGACCTGTAGAAGACTGGAGAACCTGAAGGTGGAAGTGCGAAGAATGGACCCTAATTGACAAGTAGTACTTTCCTCTTAATTTTAATGTACCTACCATGTAATACACAGCACCTGTTTAAACGGCGTAATTATGTTATCCTACGATGTTATACAAAATAGCGTATAATATAGAGCCATTAGAGGAAGACGATAGCACTATGAACTCTTCACCCAACTCCAAGTGCTTCTTTAAAATATATTCGTAAGGCAGACCTCAAACTTCCATACATGCAGGTAGAAAAGGGACATTTGCTTTCTTAGAAGTGAGGCAATTAAATTTTCAATGATTAGCTTTGGCTTCCCGAGTTGGGGTCATTTCACTGAAAACAGGAAATATCAATCGGGGGCATTGGTCGCTGGAAAAGGTCAGGTAGCACTCGGCGTAGTTTCTAAAAAAAAACACACTGGGGGAACAAGTGGAAAATTTGGCTTTTTCTAACCTCGTGGTTGTCATTTTGCACCTCATTTTTCAGCAATTTCATTCTAGTTTAATTTCGCTTCACTTGCATTATAGAGGAAAACAAGGATGCTCCACTGGTTAGTTTTTTCACGAACCACTCCTGTTACTTTCTTTTCCTACGCCATTTCCTTCTCAGTTTCACTTCATATGTCCTGCCTCCATTAATGTTCTTTATTAAGCCAATCTTCTTCCTCCCTATTTCTTTCGCAGTAACATTTAACAGGCTAAAAAAACCTTCAAAAGACCAGAACAAACAGTGGAGATGACCATCGACCCATCTTACTCAAACCGTACCGATCGAAAAGTTTAGTACAACACATCTTACAACTGATTTGAAGCGATACAACGGGGTACTCTAATCTTCTGCCTATATAAGTTATAACAGCCATGCGCCTCCCAATCGGTTCATTCCAATTTATACCAAACGTTTTACCCGACATTCATAGCCGCATTTAATCTTATATACCAAACATTTCGTGGCAAGGTTGCATAATGGTCTATGATGAAGACTTCGCTCATTATATGTTCTCTATTATTTTCATTTCAACGTAAAAAAATAGGTATACTTATGCGATGACGACTAGTTCTAAAGGTTCTAAGGTAAGCAAGTAACAGCTGTATTTAATCTTATATACCACACATTTTTTGGCAAGGTTGCATAATGGTCTATGATGAAGACTTCGCTTATTGAATTTTCTCTATTATTTTCATTTCAACGTAAAATACCTACGTAGGTATATTTCTTCGATGATGATTAGTTCTAAGGTAAGCAAGGAAAGAGAGGGCAAATAATCCAAGATTCCGACTTAGATCAGGATAATTTTTTCTCAATAATTTTGTTGTTCCGATTATAGCAGAGAACTCTACCAGTGAGAAGAGTTAATTATGGGCACTGTAAAAGTAAATACCAATCACTGAAAATTAAGGGAAGAGATTTTTAACAGGTCGGCACCGAATGGGCAGGGCTGATTTGTTTCAAGTTACGCAAGACTTAGCCCCCCCCCCCCGAAGCAAATTTCTGGCTACCTGCCTGTCAGGAGGGAAAATATCTTGAGCTTTTACTTGGTCAGTCCCGCTTCTTAAGAAACACTTTGGAAGATAAATAAAAATAAGCCGCACAAACGTCATTAGTGGGAAGGTTTGTTCGGCGTGAAGAGATGGAGGTAAGGAGAATGAACCAGTGGGTGGACGATTAAGAATGGAGATTATAGAGGAGACGTTAAGTAAACAGCCTAGGCTAGGGGGTGAGCCCCTGAGGAAGTGGTGCGGCGAATTGATGCGAATACCCCTCGCTCATAAATCCCGGCGAGGAAAATTACTCCGTGAAAAATGCGTCAAATGTGTGGAATGCGATCGGGAAATGGAGTGAAAGCGGGAACGGGAGTTGGCGACGGGACGTCGGACCTTGGACGGCAGGAGCCGGAGTGGTTCTCGTCGCGAATATGGGCGGCGAGGCCGCAGAGAAACGCGGCTGGCCGCTCGCTTTCTAGAGACCCGCCGGCGGATTTCGGCCATGCGGGGTGGAAGGCGCACCCGCCTGGATTAATGTTTGGCCATATTTGAATTACCCGCAGGTGGATGCGGTTGTCAACCATCACGATCGTAAGCTATTATATATAGGAGCTTGAATGGGTAACCCTAGACACTTGAGAAGGTTGTTCGCGAGGTTAGTTGATCGAAAACTTGAAGCCACACGAATTCGAATCTGATACTACAGACATATTTCTGCCTCCAAATACACCAGCAGGAGAAGCAGAAGTGACAATTCAGACAGATCAACTTTCTGCCCGAGATATACAAGAATTATTTTTCCCATGCACGATATACGACTACAGCAAAAAAATATAATTCTTTCAAACACATTTCACACCATAAATCAATATTAACTGACAAAGGATTTTAGCTAAAACCTCAATAACCTACCACAAGCCCTTGCAGCGCAGGGTAGATACAGATAGAGGGTATGTAAGGTAGTAAATAAGTAGAAAATCCTAAAATTGGTTTGACGCAGCTCTCCATTCGATCTCTTATCAGCAAACCTCTTCATATTCAAATCATGCTTCTTCTCCATCACATCCATAACAACTTGCGCTATATATTTCATGCGAGTCCATCCTTTTAATTTTTTCCATTCACTTTTCCCTCAACGATTAACTTCATCAGACCAACATGTCTCAGGATACGGCCGATTAAGTTGTCCCGTCGTCTTTTTAAAGTTTCCTGAGTTATATTTTATCATACTCTCCTGAGGGCTTCTTCGTATGTCACTCCGTCGAACCATTTCATCTTCAACATTCTTCTGCACCACCACATTCCGAATGCTTCCAGCCTCGACTCTTCTGCTGCTACTATTGCCCATGCCTTACTGCCATAAAGAACACAAAGAAGTAAGTTCTCCAGATGTAAGTTCTAATATATTCTAACCTTACCTCCGAGCTAGAGTTTGCAGCTGTAAATAGATTCTTGTCTTGACTCTTGTCAAATTTACTCACGCAAATCGCACTAAGGAAATGATTAGGTTGGTCCAGATAATATGTTAAATATTAGGAGGATACAAAGATTGAATTATAAGGTTGGGCTAGGCTTTGATTAAGTGTCTCTTGACAATCCCTTCATGGAACAGTACCTGCCGATTATTATCTACAAATCGGTATATTTCTACCCTATTCATACTTTACACCTTTTCGATTTCTTCCTCGTCCTCCCTTATTCAGAATTATACCTTGAATAATTATATTATAAGTTGTAAAATATTGAGGCTTGGAATGTTATTCCTAACCGACAATATTACCTCTACATTTACGCAATACCCTGAAAGCCACGGGGAGGGTGTGTGGCAGGGGGTGAATAACACCAAACGTGCACTATTGGCATGCAACTAAGCTTCTAGTTATTACCAGATATTAGATCGAATTGAACAGGAAGGTATGGCTTCCCGGAGATACCACTGCCAATCATCCTTTCATTGGCATGCAGGATACAATATATAGATTAGAGAATCCAAAAATATTTTGTAAACGGAAAGGAATTTGGAGAAACAATGTTGATGCTGGCTGAGTATGCATTGAGTATTGCAATTCGAAGTAACTAAATATATTTATCTACAGCTAAAACTATCGCGTGTTTTTATTTTAAATTTTTCTTGCCTTTTTTTGTCAGCTAACGGGCTTATAATTAAATCATAGAAGTCGTCCGGTTATTTTCTCAGCTAGTTCAATTGAGGAGGCGAGGAAAAGTTCATAATCAAGAAACCGCAGAGCAATTATGTCGCTCTTAATGAGCATGAAATGTGTTTACAGATTCGCTTCAGGTTTACAACCGCGTAAGAGCACGCTCCGGGCGGGAGCTAAGAGCCGGTCTCGCCCGGGGCACGCTTTCGTAGGGGCAGGGCCGGCGGCGCGGCGGGGGAAAGAACGTGGGGGCGGGGCGACTTAGCGGCGGGGGCGGCCGGTTGAAAGGAGCTGGGAGGGTAGAGAGGGGGTGGGTGAACAGCCGATATCGAGTCGGAGCCGCTGATCGGCTGTTGCCACCGGAGTATATGATTCAGAAGGGCGTCGACTCGATACATTTCGATCATTTCGACCCTAAATTATCGACGTGCTTGACGAATGCGTCGGATCTCGTGGTATCCCCCCCACACACACAAAAATTGCGCAGGTTGTAGGGACGAAGATATGTGGCAACGTCGACCTCCCTCGCGAAAGTAATATGAACGCTCGAGAACGCGTCCGAGGCAAATCCTACCTCATGATGAACTCCGCAGGCCAATCAAAAGCCGGTAAAACCACCAACCATACGCGTCAACTATCTTCCCTTTTATATTCGAGTCGCCCGATATGAGAGCAGCGCAACTTTCTACATCCAAATCGCATCAAATCGTCAACGTGGCGAATTACCATAGCAGGTCCAACATCACCTCGTATAATTTGTTCCCAAAATACATCAGGGATGAAACCGGTGAAAATGTATGCCAATCACTACGCATTTTTCATGCGTGACACCTTTAGAAAGAGGTAGGAGCACGAGTAGGTTAAAATGTCGTACTTTTATCGTACAATAAGGGACAGTGATAAATTAAATCGGAGGTACCGCGAAGATAATTAGGAATAATTAAATTAAATATTTGCCTATTTTTCCATGCCAGCGTAAACCTCTAAATGTAAGCACAGGAGTGTAATTGCTTTATACACATATATGCATATTTGACATGAGACCAGACCATTTTGTACATTTATACACATATTTGCATATTTCACATGAGACGGGACCATTTTGACAATCACTCACTCAGTGATTCAACCCGAAGGTTGGTCTTTATAGGATGGAGGATCTTTATTGGATAGATGAGGGTAGAGCTCACCCCGGACTAAGCCACAGGCGTGTGAAATTCACACATTCAGGGTAGGGGGGCCAGTTCCTTTCCCTGGGCCACTTGCGATTTCCTACGAAGTTCTGACACGCAGAAAATCAATCACGAGGATTTTAGATGGGGGTGTCAAAAGGCTCTTGCCCGGGATTTGAACCCGGGACCCTCCCTCAGTGATCTACCCACTAGGCCACCTACGGTGTAGAGAGCACTTCGAGTAAAGTACTCAGTCCGTCGGATGGGGCGTTAAACTATGATCCCCTCGGCGCCTTTCGTTAGATGAGGCAAACGCCGATGCCGGGGTTCTCTCCACCCTTCCTCCGTTTCATGATAAATTTCTTCCCTCACTCAATTACTCACCCATTCTAAAGGCCAAAAAAAATTACCATAGCTGCCGTCACCTACCCTTCATAGCTACGGCTAAAACCATCCTAACCACCGGTAGAATACCAAATAATGTAAAATTCCTCATTCATAGCGTACCTCGTCCTGACGCACATTCATGTTTTACTAAGCGAGTATTATTTACAGAATCGCGGATAAGCTCTCTCGGCGAGTGTCCGCGATAAAGTAAGAGTTAATAGGGAACGAATAGAAAAACAAGGGAAGAGAAAAATCACAAAGATTCCATCCTAGACTGCGAATACCACTCTGACCAAGTCGTGCTGTCCACGGAAATATTCCGTACAATTTTTGTATTTCTATTTTCAATTCATCCAGTTTAATAATTTTAGATATTAATTTTAGATATTGTTTTGTACAATTGAAGGAATATACACACGTATGCGTATGAGTGCATCCATGATTTCATGTAAATATCTATTCAGGCTGATGAAAGTTATAATAATGAGAACAATTTTCACACTATGCATATTAAATACCGGAAATAATATCCAAAATCAGAGCTGTAGCCACTGTCGATATATTTTCTACAAATATAAGTGCGATAAAATCTCTTAGCATTATTATTATTTTCATCGTCATAAATACAAAAATATTTCGTAAATAAATGCATAATGTTAGTTCTAATTCAACTACGTGCACATACGAATATCCAATGTACACCAAATCAAATACAAATGCACGCGCTATGGTGATTATCAACTTATAATAAATTGAAATAGGAAAGGGAGAGTTGTGCACACACATGTGTGCGCGAGTGAGAGCGAGCGAAGAGCGAGAGGAGAGAGAAATGCATTTATTTATAACACACCAAATTGGGAACAAACACACATGCGCGACAACGCGGACGGGCAAATGACTTATTACACTTTCCCTCGAGCCACTCGCATTTAGAAACCCGACGACTCGCTTCCAGAGACTCCTTAAGGCACAGGCACGCTCCGCTCGCAGCCGCCTTCCAACTTTGGATCGGAGAAACGCGGCGCGTCCGAAGAAAGTGACGACGCGGTGATTTCGAAGCGCGTGCCAGCGCCACGTGGGCCGACAGCGAGCGAGGATGCAGAGCGAGGATGCAGACCGCATTGCCGCTTGCCGGTTGCACAGCCTCCCAGCGCGATGCATACAACCGATATCTTTACTGTTATTAGTGTTATTGCGACTCCACAGGGGTCCTCAAGTGATCGATGTCAACTCCCAGAGGACATTGCTGGCTGTGACATGTTGGATTTGTTCGACATTACTGAATATGTTTGATGTAACATGTATGTTTGTGTAGTCCAATCTGTTAATTGTAGGAGAGGACTCCATAGTCCTAAATTTGTACATTAAATGAATACTATTATTATTATTGTAAGGGATCGAGTTTATCTTGGGAGTCCATGGAAAAAAGTTACTTAAAATTACAAATACAATTATTATTACTAGTTTTCTACCGGCGGCTTAAATGGACATTAACTCTTCCCACGACCCCTACTATTCCTGCAATCTTCCCCTTCAGTCCCTCACACCTCGCATTTCCCATAATTCTATCGAAACTACCCTTATATTCTCCCTGTCCTCCGCCTACCCTTAACTCTTTCCTCTATCATGTCCTTGAAAGCACCTTCGCCCTTTATTACCTGCTTCATCCAGACCTTTTGCCTTTTCCTAATTTCCGTAATAAACTTCATTTCCTCTCCTACCATCTCTAGAACATCATTCTTCGTCCTCCTTTCGGCCTACCTTATTCTCTCCATCCTACTCCACACCAACATTTCCAAAGGCCTTTTTTCATTTACCTTCGCGTTTTTTCCTTCCTTTTTCGTGTTTCTATGCCACAAGACTTTTCACTAGTATTATCTCAACCCCCTACTAAACGACCTATTAGTACTCTTCCACGAGTAAATGCATCTTTCGCCATGGAAATCCTCCTTCTCACTTCAATACTTCTATTAAATTTTTCTCCAACATGCTACCAAGGTGTTAAATTGTTCCACCCACTCTTGCTTGTGCCATCCTACTTTTAAATTTAACATGACCCATTTTGTTCTAAAAAACTTATCACTTCCATTTTCTTATGATTTACATACTAACACAATTCAAGCTTGCTTAAATTTATTTAAGCACCCATTGTACTCAAAGTCTTATTATGTTTCATCTGATTTAGCGTAATAATATTCATCGATGCAATATAAATAACAAAAACTGTAAAATGAATTATAGAAAAATCTTATAAACGTTTCCAGTTTCCTTTACGTAATATTTTAGTAGAGTGATACTGTCTGGCTTTTCATCTACCTGGTCATACGTTACTTCCGGAGTGCCCCAGGGTAGCGTCCTTGAACCATACCTTTTCAATCTCTACATTGATGATCTCGCCGTACTAGTCCTGTCTTCCCAGGCCCATGCCCTGCTCTACGCAGATGACTGCAAGATATTTAAACAGATAAATAATGTCTCCAATTGTTATCTCCTTCAGGATGTGTTATCTAAGGCCTCAGAATGGTGCAGTCTCTGGAAGCTCGGGTTAAATTATAAAAAAATGCAGCACCATGACAATATCTGTTCAGAAAAGCCCTATTAATTTCAACTACGCTATGAACTCAGTACCTCTGAATCCAGTGTCTTCCATAAAAGATCTGGGAATTATCGTGGACAGCAAACTTCACTTCGGTGAGCACATTAAGGCAATTAAATCGAAAGCAATGTCTCTTTTAGGTCTTCTCTACCGTTTCACGGATATCACTAGTACACAATCACTGCACTCCTACTTCTCATCCATTGTTGTTCCGGTGCTCACTTATTGCTCCCCCATATGGTCAATGTCAACTCCCACAACTCTTGCCGCCCTCAACAGTGTTACAAATTTCTTCGCAAAAATTATGAAATATAGAAACCCTAATCTCCGCAATGCGCCCACAGGTGCAGATCTTCTCTTTCCATCAGCGGTCTCTCCCAACATAGACACCAATCGGACATAAAACTCTTTTCCAACGCCACTAATTCCTATATAGACAGCCCCGAATCAGGTAATTTCTTTCATCAACATCAGAGTACCTTCTCGCCCTACCCGAACTAACTCACTACTACACATGCCCACACCTAGGCTATCATTAATTAAACGCTCTCTTTTCTTCCGTCTATCCACCCTAATAAATTCTCTCCCTTCTGATATTGACCCCTTTTCTCTATCCCTTAAGACTTTCACCGACCTTGCCTCAGCTCATATTATTGGAAACAATTCTTGTAAATAATAATCAGCATATTTTATCATCTAGCTTTTGTTTTTTGTTGTTATTTGATTTTTCTTTGTTGTTAACTTTATCTTCATTGTGACTGTTATTAGTGCACTTTAAATTGGCAACATTGCTGTATGTGTACCATTTATTTAAAATAAATAAATAAAAATATTTAAAAAATCCGAGAAATCCTGGAGGAATCGACGTTCAAAAAAGTTTGGGGACCCTTGGTTAAGATAGGCAAAACATTCTTCCCACGCAATCTATTCTTCATATGATGTTCATCGCTATTTCCAGCCTCTTATTATTCTAAAACCCAATGCTCAAAACTATCTGTTCCAGAGGGTGATAGCTTATCATTAATATCAATTGGTAGCGAGAGAAATTACTTTATTTATAAGTTGAATCCGGTTTAATTTAGAATTAATGATTACAGTTAAAACCCGTATGGTAAAAACTGACATTTGAGCTTTCGCTTCTTGACGTTAATGCAGTGGTAATACCCTTGCAGTGGTAAGCAAGATATTGTTTGGATGTAGAGGTTTTTCTCCTACCTCCACCGCCACTACCAAAAACCGTTCCCTCTATCACTTCCTACTTAATCACCATTCCATCCAACCACAACGTCTACTCTTTCCTTAAATCAACATCATTTCTTCCCTTTCCATCCCTAGCACTTCCTCGTTCGCCTTCGTTTCTACCCACCTTAACTTCTTCACACCCTGCATCTCTGAAGCCCCTAGTCTACTCTCACCAGTCTATGCCATGTTCCTGTGCCAAACAATGCCACGCTCCGTACAGGAAATTATAGTCCAATACCCCGACCATGTGTTGCTCGTTATTTCCAAGAGTCCCTAGGTGGAAGATATCGTGGAGGCAGAAGGGTTGAAGGGAAGTTCTTTCAAACATTGAAGCGTAATACATCACATTAAGTTATTTTCGAAAATCAAATCTAAATTAAACACTTGATGGGTGTTGAAAATAGAGCAAATAGTTCAGGTTGATGGAAATAGAGCAAGTAATTCAGCAATAATTTTTATTTCAGTAAATCATTAAGATTTAAATTGCAATTGAATTACTGAAAAGTGCTGGGAGAGAAAAATTTCAGCTGTTAAAGTCATTCGAATTCTATATTATACGCCCGACATAACTGAAACTGAAGGGCTAGGAAGAGAGAGAAAATATATGATTTGATATAGGAGCTGAAGAGAGAATGGGATGGATCCGATAGATGAATGAAATGCAATGTAGAGTACGAACATTCCATCAAAAGCTATCCTAACCGATATAAAACCATCAATCATATCACTCGCATGAAACAATGGAGGTTACCAAAAACAACATCCGAACTTCAGATACAGGAATGGTAGTACTTATCATAGGGGGCCGTTGTTTTAGTCCATGAAGATCGAGAAAACAAACCCACTGAAATAAAAGTAGGTTAATTACGATGCTGAATTCCAGTCATAAATGGTACTCAATGGCATGCATGCATTGGAAACAAGTAACACGTTTTACAGCGAGGTTAATGGAAATAGAGCAAGTAGTTCAGCAATAATTTTTTTTCAGTTAATCATTAAGATTTGAATTGGAATTGAATCGTTGACGAGTGATGGAAGAGGAAAATCTCAGCAGATAAAGTCATTCGAATTCTATATTATACGCTCGATATAACTGAAAGCTATAACGATAGATTTTCACCTTAGTGGAGATTATAAATACGTTGATCTCGGAATAGGATGGAGAATCTGGTTGGACAGCGATAATGGGGCAGTTGGACTGGAATTCCCGTTACTCATAGACACTTAAACACACATGGAGAAAATGGTGACGGTGGCTTGGAGTGTGCTTAATATGGGTATTAAGGTTTCATAAATCGATCATTTTTTCTGCTTATAAAGCATAATAATGCAAGTTAGTCAAAATAGCACTCGTCGCCAGACGCCAAAAGGAATCAGTCAAGGAGAAACGAGATTACGCACATTCATATGAAACTGGTATCGGCATTACGATGAAGGTAATAAAGTGGGTGGAGTACTAATTTCTACAGGTTATGCTCGCCAATGACCAAGCATAAGCGAGCAAATAGTTCAAGAAGAGCTATCCCTAGTAGACGCCTTGCAAATATAGAGCGGAGGATTTTTTAAATTGGTTATAATCGTAAGAAAACTAAAATAATGATATTCTCGAGGACAATGTTGGCAACGCTGCACACATAAGTACCGGATAGAAGACTCGAGGGTATTTAAATTTACTTGATCAGCATTCGGTTACACGGTGGAACAACTTCAAATATTATTAGGAGATGATTTTTTGGCTTAAAATACGTCAATTAACGGAAGAGCTACTCGCGAAAATCATGAGTTAAATAATTAATTAAATGATTGTAACTAGATCGTTTTCTTGAAACGTATTCCAGGCAAAACAACACTTTCATATGCTGGTCATGGTAACCGGCCATATTTTTAATTCTTCATAACTTACAAACAAAATAATGGAATGCTTTGTACCCACTATAAAATTAGTACTAAAATAATTCTTTTCTCGCACCATTTTCGCACGCATTCCCCGATTTTGCGAAACTTGACATCAGTTGTACAATATAATGTACATACCATAGCATGTAACGTGTATATTTACTGTCAAATTCGGGAAAGTTTTCGGATATCAATTAATTTGACCACACTTACAACACATATTATGGAAATATTTTTCACAGTGCCAAAACATTTGGGACCAAAGGGATTGAGAGGCAACAAGACTACAAATACAGGAATTTAAAACATTTACCGAAGAGCATATTGTAATGTATTTGACTTTATTTACGGATATCTCGTCATCTCTCTACGGCCCCCGAAAAATTAAGCGAGAACCAAGGTGCGTGGAAAGCATTTGAAAGCCGTTGAAATAAAGCGTTAACGAGTCAGCAGGTATATCCTCAGTTAATTTAAAATGGAAAACTAGGGACCGAAAACACAGAGCGGAAGATATAAAATGCCTACAACGATAACACGTGCGCCATACTTAATGGTTGGGTTGAATTGTTACATCTCCTCTGATGAAAGCAGAAGAATCTCGGGAAGCAACAATATATGCAGAACAGATGCGAAGAAAGCCTTTCCAGATGGCTTGTTTGAATACAAAGGATGGAGCGAGTCGAAGGACAGCTCGAAACCAATTTGGTCGTATATAAGGGAGGTTCAAGGATAAAAATGGCCAACGGTTTACCCATTGAGGAGCGAGAAGGAGACAAGCGGCTAAATAAAGCCGCTGAGCATGGAGTTTTTAGTTATGGAGTGTTTTCCTAAAACTTATTTTCTCTCTTCCAAAAAGATATATTGCTCACTCTTATAAAGATCTTAACTCTCTCATACTCTAAATATCCTCTTTCAAGGCCCGATACCCCAAAATGATACTTGTTAAAAGCAGTCGGAGTAAAGTGGACTAAAATCACTTAGTCCCAACAAATTTATACATCGTGATCAAATTTCACTACGCACATAAAGAAAGTTAGTGCCAGAAACATTTAACTAACAATAGGTGATTCTGACCCGAGCTCTATATATGATACTTACTGGGAGATAAAACCTTTGCGCCAGCCGTGGTGGCCAGGTCTGTTCAGTTCTAATCTCACCTAGGAGTTAGATGTTGTTTGTCCTAGGATTTATATCTAGAGAATATAGTATTTATCGTTAGAGCACCTAAATGCCAAGTCTAACACTACATTTAAACTATTTCCGAAAGACAATGCGATTCCAAAGGACAGGTAGATAAATAGGTTGTATTATTCTCGTAATTAAAAGCGGGAATAAGGAGCAACCACACATTTAATCACATATTTTCCTTCTCCTTTCAATATGAACATATTATGGATTACACAATAATTCAATTGCAAATTCCTAAATGTAATTCAAACTAGTGCGACATTTGTCAATTAAAAGTTAACCGGAGTACAGGTATGCGAGGAAATCAAAGCAATATATAAGGAGGGCATCAGGCGGAGCAGTTTTGTTACTTGAGAAGTACATTGAAAGAAGAAGGGTTTAGTAATAATGACGTAGTGCAGGAGTTTGCAAACAGAAGACCATTATGACAAGAACCATGAAAAGGGATATAAGGAAAATATTGCATAAGAATATTCGACGGTTTAAGACGTAACTGAAAATTTACTGTCCAAAGAAACTATACGGATCACGGCCTTGGATGGATATGGCATTGAGGCCTAGACATTAGGAAAAGATTGCAAGAAAAGATTGGGAGCTTGAGAAATGTTGGAGAGGACCTGAATGGAAAAATTGCGATGGATGGAGTGGGTGACGAATGAGGGAGTGCTGGTGGGAGGTGGGAGGGGGAGAAATTGCTAGCGGAAATTAGGAGGCAAAGAGAGTGGATGGATGTAGCGGGTAATTAAAAACAATGGGATACCGAAGGCCGTTGACCGATTGAAGGTAAAATACTGGGAAAAAGGGAAAAAATATTTTGGATGGTATTAAACTGACCTGATGTGAGAAACAGAGGAGAATATAAGCCGTTAGAGAATTGAAACGCAAAGAAAAGAAGGGATATTCATCAAAATCTATCTATAACAAAGGGATAGTGAAAATGTTTTGAAGAAGAAGGCTCTCCCAAAAATAAATACTCTTCCACCAAAAGTAAAATCGCACATAAAGAACTAATAGAATATTTGGGCGCACTATCACAACATATCTCTTGAGGAGGAAATAAAATTGAGGGAGTAATTTGCCAAGCATATTGTAGCGTCAGGTTTATTTGGAGGACACAGTTTCAATTCAATGGAAAGCTGAGAGAACGATGCGACTTCTTAGTTAGTCCCAACCATGAATACGTAGCCAGCGCATGAGAGCCTCACGAGATGGCCTTGAATACCGATTCAAAACGTATGCAGAGAAGACCGACGAGCATTGTTCCAAGAAGTTTGATTATCTTTTTCGTGTCACCAGACTCCCATAAGAACTCGCATTGGGGCCTTGGGGGTGTTGGAAGGAACATAGGCGAACAGAAGCGAGAGCGCTGAATATCGTACAAGAGCGCTGAGAATATTTCGCCAAATTCCCACCAGCCAATCTCCCAAGGCAAACACGGCCAGGTTCAGGGTATTACCCTGAGTCTGAGCCGCCTGCAGTATTCCTTGTGGCACGACCCCTTGGCGTAGGACTCTGCGATACTGCGATGTAAGTTTAGCTGGACACAATATTATATGAAATTCCTTCCAAGCGACCGAAATTTCTTATAATTTTCGTCTTTAACTATTCGTAATTGATGGGTCTCATACCCAACCTATCTGATCTTATCCTTCATTGATACCGCTCACTCAACATTTTTCTCGCTTCTTCATCTTCTTAGCCGGATCACTGGTCGGTATTGCCTCATTTTAATTTCTTCCGCAACAATTCCCAGTCCAGCTCCTCCTCCTAGCTCCATTCCTATTCCTCCTTCCTCACTTCTTCTGCCATCTTTTGTCTTTCTCTCCCATCGTTGGCCCTACTTCCTCCATCTCTAACCTCTCCATTTTCCTTCCCACTCACACTTCATTTACTCTCTGGGCTTGTCCAAACGATCTAAGAAGTAGTAGTAGAAATTCGGTGGAGTCAATCGACAGCCAAGGATTTTTGCGCCATATAGGATAGGAAGGAAATTGGATGTGGGTAGGAATACTTCAAGGAACGGAGGAAGGTTGGAGTGAAACCCGGTGTCACGAAAGTAGGTACCAAGTTTAACGTCCCATCCGACGGACAGAGTGCTGAACTCGAAGTACCCTCCACACAGTACCCAAGTGGGGATCGGTATAACAAAGGAATATCTGCCTCCATTGGGATTCGCACTCGGGCACAAGGGATGGCCACCGTACAAAACCCATCAACCTCAAAAGAATAAAATTTGGTGAGAAATCACCCCCTGCCACACACCCTTGTGGTGGCTTGCAGGGTATTATGTAGATGTAGATGAAAGCCTCCTTTCTCGCATCTTCTTACCAAATGGTCTCTTTTCGACCATGCCTCTGAAACAGCCATTCCGTATTCTATCCTATCTTGTCAACCTTGTAATGTCGCACTGTCGCGATGATCCATCCACCGTTACATCCTCATTTCCGCTACTTCCAATTTTTATTCCCTCAATCGCATCCTTAAAAACAACCTTGTCCCTTATCATACGTTCTAACCGCTCACTCAACCCTTTACTAATTTCGTATGTCAACACCCTATCCTCCCCACCATCCCCAACACTTCCTCGATCGTCTTCCTTTCCAGCCGCCTAACATTCTTCATCATTGTCCTCACCCACATCTCAAAATCCAACAGCAAATTTCGACTTATAAGAGATCCGTATCGAGATTGATGGAGAAGATAAGGCAGGTAGGTAGAAAGACGAACGAAGAAATGCCAGCTATAGTATAGGATGTGGTATTATTAAGACATTGCTACGAGATGTGGATACGGTAAGCAACGCAGAATTGGATTCTCCATTCCATACGATACGCGATACCATGAGGTGTGCGATATCGCAACCTTAATCGAATTTGCATGGTATACGACACAATGTAATTAGGTACGACATAATGGCTTCCAGTAATATCATGAGATACAACGGACAATAATCTGGGGTCACCGCAGAGACGAAACTAAGGGAAGCTTTTGATTTTTAAAAGTAATATGACACTGTGTCCTCGTATGTAACATACAGAACAAATCATGAAGGATATGAAAGAGAAGAAATACGTAAATGTGAAGAGATTAGCCGATAGGAGAATTCAGCGGAGAGTTGCATCAAACCACTCTCAGGATTGCTGACTGATGACGATGATGGCATTGCGTGGTGCCGAAACGTAGACAAAGGCCAGGAGGAAGAAAATAGACTAGCGGTTTTGAGATGCTGACGTGGAGATGGTAATATTGGTGGAATGAAGGGCAAATGAGAAAGTGTTGGGAAGGATTGGGGGAGAGAGGAAGTTGCTTGGAATTAGGAGACAGATTGATTGGATGAAAGCGGCGATGGTGTTTAGAACGACGTAATAACAGAGGAGACCGGTTTTAGGGAGAAGAACTGACAGTTTGTATGGGTAACGGCAGAAGAACATTATGTGAAAGATATGATGATCCTGCAACATGAGGATGTTTGGAAGTAATTGATTAAATGATTGCTCGTCCATCAAGACTAACCTTTACCGGTAGATAACAAAAAATAATAACAATAAAATGATGAAGCACATCAGTCGTTGAGCAATAGCGCGCGTTAAAACGCGAAATTAGCAAGATACATTACGAAGTCAATAAATCGACGCTTTCACTTTATTAAAGTAATATGGCAATCAATGCAAACCACAGTGATTGACCCGAAGGTCAGTCTGATTGAAGGCAGTAGAGCCCACCAAATACCTAACCCCAAGGCGAGAGAAATTGCCATATCAGGGTGGGAAGGACAATTCCTTTCCCTGAACCACCTGCGGTTTTCCAGAAATACCTGATACCCAGAAAATAGCGGCGGAATCCGGTTATTACGTTGCTTCAACTGCTCAGGTCATATCGCACCATATGCAACACGACATCTATTCTCAGAATATCTTCAGAAAATCATAGGATTTCTCGGTGAATGATGTGGATGTAGTGATCTCGGGTTCGGCACCCGGAGAGGCTTTCCGTCACTGACATTTCAACGATCCACTCGCTCATCGTCTTCAAAGCTATCACATGCCCCTGAAGGGGATATGTGAGTGGCTCGTCGAAACGTCGAAGAAATAAGCCTCTCCCGGAGTGGAACTCGAGAAGATTTCATCCGTAGACGCCACGCTGAAGACACGGCTACCGCGGTCAGCAACCTAGAAAGTCACGCAGTTTGGTAGACATGTCCAAAGGCAGATTCCTGGTTCAGACCCGATATCTGCGGTCGGCAGCCCAAAGATCTACCCTCTCCTGGGCTACATCGTCGTCTGAAATCGCAAGGGTTGACCGTGGTACCGAACATCCGACTGCGGTAACCTAGTCGATAACGAGCAAGCCTGGCAACCCGAAGATTCGTATCCCGCCTCGGGTTTGGACGCTGTGGTTATCTCAGGTTTATTAGCTTAGGTAAGACGGTGCGATATGACCTTAGCCGGCATGAACACAAAAACCAATGACAGTAATAACTAATAAAACACCCTTTCATATCGGCCTGAACAGCAAGGAAAGGTGAAGAGACGCGATTTTAAGTTTTAGAAATGTGGGCTATGAGGAGAAAAAAAAGTGCGTTGGACGGCTAGGTGGACGAATGAAGAAGTGTTTAGCACATTTTGAGGGAAGGTGTTTGTTGACGGAGATTAGGAAAAGGCAGAGTAGGTGGAAGGTACTACAGGTATATAGGGTCAAAGCTACGCTGGACTCGTTATTGAAGGTGGAATACTAGGTAAGCAATGAAGAAGGAAGGAAAAGAAAATATATTTGGAATAGCAAGAAGAGAGATAGGACACTCGCTGATGCAGGACTGACAAGTAAGAGGATGAAATGCAAAGATTTGGGATACATTACTAAAAAGTACCGCGAGTGGTATAAGACTAGTAATAAAAACAAACACTGAAGACTACGTTGGTTATACACCTAATTGGTGCCAAAGGAGAATGATGAAGATAAAATGGATCGACTAATGTGACTAATGAAGAAATCCAAAGAAGGGTGGTAGAAAAGAGAAGCCTTATGAAGACTTTAAGAACACCACTGCATCGACATTTCTTGAGACATGATGAAGGCAACCGTCGAGGGAAAAAATGAGTGGGAAGAATGGAAAAGGATCTTTCCTTGTGCTCATTACGCCTACGATACATTTACATTGTATTTACTCGACTTTGTATGTGCAGATCAATTAGTTAAAGATATGAAAGAGGAGGATTTTGTAAATATGAAGAGGCTAGCTGATACGAAAATCGAGTGGAGTGCCGCGTCAAACCAACTTAGGTTTGTTGACCCATGACGATGAGGAAGGCACATCAAAACTCCATTCGTACTGGCGCCTAAGACACAAGTCCGCTACCGAAATGACAACGCCACATTCAATTCCGCATATTGCACAGCTCGGGCGCGCGCGTCACACGAATGCCAAGGAAGAGGGCGCGTCTCCCCTCCCACCCACACACCCCCCCTTCCCCCAGCGCCGTCGCGTGGCGCTGCGGAGCACGCGCACAGCGGCGCCCGGTGAGGGCGTCGCCGCCGTCCTTGGTCCGCTCTCACTTTCCCCCTTGGCTCGCGCACGCGCGCGCAGGAATGCGCGTCCACCGTCGTCTCTGCCGCAGCCTTGGAAGCAGTGTAACGGAACGGAGCGTGATCCACGGAGGAGTAGAAGCTCTCCTCTTCCTGGCGTCGTCGCGTCTTCGGCCACCTCCTCCCGTGCGAACAGCCATTGTCGGCGGTGAAGAATCGCCCACCGCCGCAGTTCCGTGGGAACGGGTCTTTTCCTCGTAGGCAACTGAGTCGAAAATCCAAAAGGAATCGGGCCCCACTCGGCAGCCACTCTCTCGACGCGATCATTAAGAAATCCGGTGGCTGCGCGGACGGGTCATCGCCCAGGGCTACACCGAGAATTCTCGATCGTGATTCCAGACCGCGTCCGACCCGGCGTCTAAAACGGTCGATTCCTCCCGCAAATATTATGAAACTCTTGTGTTGGTAAATACGTGAGATGCCCGATCGAGGATCGCCACAAAGCGTCATCGTCAGATTTTAATTGCACTCGGGAAAGCGGGAATGTGACGCGCCATTTATTCATATTTTATCCAACGCTTCAAAATCACCAATGTCAGTCTGAACAGCACGTCCTCATGGTGCTTAAGGTGGGCAGCGTGCTTCTAGGTGAGTCCGCGCCATTTTTAACGGCTGAGGCGACGCGAAAGATACAGTAGATCCGTGTTCCGGTCGTGGAGCATGCTCTTTATGGCAGTGAGTCATGAGCGATAACATTCGCAGAAAAGGCAGGGCTGCTTAAGCAAGCGTGAGAAGTGAGGCATTACAAAGAGTGAAACTCAGTTTTTAGGTGTTCCAACGGGGGAGGTTGCATCGCACCGACTAGCTTAACTAAACCTTAATCCTGATTCTATAACTACAAAATCCATGCCCAAAAATCAATGTGCGTAATTTTCTCATTTGAATTAAGACAGTCTGTTACTTGCTTTAATATCATGTAAAATGTTCCTTTTTTTTTAAAAAATACGCCATTGGCTAATGAATAGTTTTTTAGTGGTTGTAAGGGGCACGTCTTGCTCTTCCGTCTCAAAAGTATGCTGACCAATGGTCTAACCTAACTTAATCCTAATCAGAAACATTATATCCATGCCCGAGGCGGGATTGGAACCACGATCTTTGAATAATCTGACCGACGTCCACTTAGCTACCGCAGCCAGCAATAAGCACTGAAACAAAGATTTTAAAAGATTTGTAATTCAGATTTCATATTCTCGCACTGTTTATGTTGTATCGCACCGTCTAACCTAAACCTAAGGAAACACAGCATCCATCTATTAGCCGTGGACTTCGATTTTAGGTTATCCAATTGCTTAGACCATATCACACCGTCTAACTTATTACGTTTAATCATGAGACGAATAAAACATCCATGTTCCTGGCTGGATGAAATCATTACATACACGAGATTTGAACTCGCAGCCTTAAAGTTGTCAAGCCGTCGCGTTACCGCGTAGTCGTAGACTTTTGATTTTAGGCAATCCAAATGCTTAGGTCACATCGCACCGTCTTATTTATTCCCTTGATCCTGAGACAAACAAAACATCTATACCCTTGGCTGCATTCAAACTTGCGTCCTTTGAGTTACCATGCTGGCGCGTTTCCTATCAAACTGGATTCCGTGGCCGGCTAAATGCGTTCGATACATCTACATCATACCCTGCAAGCCACCATAAAGGTGTGTGGCAGGGGGTGAATTCTCACCAAACATGCACTACATATCATGCATAAAAAAGGATTAGTATTTATATACTGTTCTAAACTACACTATTAAAAAAAATAGCAAAGCAAACATGCAAAATATGCTGTTAGTTGGGTTAGCCTTAAGTCCTTATACCAACATGCAGCTAACAATGTTATCCATTGCTATACTCGTACTGGATATATTTACCGTTATTCATATCCCTAATTGTACGAGGAAAAAAGGACATTTTGAATCTGTCAGTTCGGCAATCTATTTCTCTAATTTTGTGATTATGGTCCAGTCTATCATAGTAAGTTGGGGTTCGCAATATATTTTTAACATCACTGAAAATATGGTCTTGGAATTTGTTTAAGAGATTAAGTCTAAATTTCAACCTGCGATCTGACAATGATTCCCAATTCAATTCATTTAATAGACTGGTTACGCTAATATAACTAAGTATTGAAAGCAGTAGAATTCGTTTTTTAGATTCTCTCACTACTTATGTTGCATTGTATTACCGTATTATCTTAACCTAACCGAGAAAAATGCAGCATCATTTCCTGAGGAAGGATTCGAACTCACAACCGTAAGGATGCCAGACCTGCGCGTTACCAACCTTTCCACCGCTTCCGACTCACCCGACAGAGGATACTTGATATCAATATCCAGTTCACGTTTGGCCGCCATCGAACGTCAAACGGTGAATTCCTCCCACAGATCTTGAGAAACACTCTATTAGAATTTGCCTTTGGAGCGGACTCTTTCATGGCGGTGAGTCGTGAGCAATAACGGCAGCAGGAAAGGCAAGGCTATAAGGCATTTGAAATGAGGCATCACAAAAGAACCATGGAGATCAAGTGGGTAAACCGAATGACTAATGAAGAGCTACTACGAAGGGCATCGGGAAAAGAAAACTCGAGACAATTCTTAAAAGAAGAAAGAACTAGCGACCTCAGTGGAAAAAATTAGGGGCACTACGGTTTCGTAAATACAGTCTTTGAGGGAAAGTGAATTCGGAGAACGGCAATGGAACCTCAAAGGAGATACATGGAGAGTGAACGTTGTGAACAATTATGTTAAAAATAAGTTAACCACTAGACGTTATGAATAGAGAACTGGCTCTAGCCAAATATATTATTATATTAGCGTAACCAGTCTATCAAATGAATTAAAATGGGAATCATTGTCAGATCGCAGGTTGAAATTTAGACTTAATCTCTTAAATAAATTCCAAGACAATATTTTCAGAGATGTTCAAAATATTTTGCGAACCCCAACTTACTATGGCAGACTGGACCATAACCATAAAATTAGAGAAATTGATTGCCGAACTGATAGATTCAAAATGTCCTTTTTCCCTCGTACAAATAGAGATACTAATAACGGTAAATATGTACAATCGGAGAGTAGCAATGGATAGCATTGGTAGCTGCATGTTGGTATGAGTACTTAAAGCTAACCCTACTAACAGAATGTTATTGCATGTTTGCTTTGCAATTTCTATCTTTTTTAAATAGTGAAGTTCTGACTAGAATATTAATACTATTCCTTTTTTATGCATGATACGTAGTGCATGTTTGGTGAGAAATAACCCCCTGCCACACACCTTTGTGGTGGCTTGCAGGGTATTATGTAGATGAAGATGAAATATGTGTTTACCGACCAGTGACCTTAATGCCGGGTTCATGATCGCTTCTAATACCGATGGTCGTTTCAGCTGAAACTGACGTTGGCATTCAAATTCGACCCTTCACCACCTCGTCATATATGTACAAGCACCCTTTACAAGACTTCACCTTCGGTCAACAGGGAAAGGTACGCTTGAGCTTCTCCGCAAAACTTTGGAATAAGGTTACTAGATTTTTGCGAATGACAACTGCTACCTCCTTATTTCCTGAATAGCTATATTAAACCCCAACCTGGGATTCGACGTAAAATGTCATATTCTAGCGAAGACTCTACAGATATTCCCACAGTGTCCGGGATCCTGTATTTCCAGGAATGTCTGTCGAGTCATCAACTGAAGATGACGTCAGACGTCGAAACTGGGGTCGTGGTATAGTACATATGTTTTTAGATTTCTAATGTACCTACTGTTTTTCTTCCTAAAGTGAAACGATTTCATAAAATTATGCCAGAGCTATTGATTACTACTGTATTCGTTGATATCGCTGACGGAGGTTTTAGTGAAGGTAGTCAATAAATATCTCAGTCAGTTTGTTGGCTTTTAACGAGATATTTTCAGATTTCTCAGTGATTTAAAAAGGTTTTCTCGTCGTTTTAACACAAATCGGTCTCTCGGCTCCACAGCCCTTGGAGGAACGACGTGGGGCTCTCTTGAAGGACAATCTGACCCGGAATGCAGAGTGAGTCATACTCCCAAATACCTCCAAACTTTCCGTTCGTGCACAAGCTGATTCACTTCTCTTCGCCGTTGTATTATTGTTTCGGGAGGTTACAACAGCTTAGATCGATTGTATAATTACGGATATATATTGGTGGTTGGGTTTAGATAAGATTTTTGTAGAGAACAGAGGAGAGATTAGGAGAAACCCGGCGTCGGCATTGGCCTGCTATATACAAAAACAAGATTCCACTTACAAATTATTTATACTGCAGGGATTTGAACCCGGGCTATCAGGATGAGAAGTACGGGTAAACTAGTCACCTAAACGCCAGCCTAATGTCCACCTGTCTCAATTCCATCTCAAATTACATTGAGTTTTTGGTTGCTACGAATATTAGGGTTATATAGGACCAAGGGGGTTAGAAGGTACTGGAGGAGGCATTGGCATGCTAATCTATGGTTGCCAATGAAGCCAGAATAGGGGTGCTTGGGAGCGATTAGGCCCCCCCTCCTGCGTACAAAACATTACGTTTTCTACGGCCTATTACGGAGACTGCATGTGTATTAAAACCGATAACAATGAAATCATATCAAAATTTCATCGCAGGGGCGTCAATTTATCTTCATGTAACTATTTAACAGAGGTATTAATGTATTTTAGTCATCCGAGATTTTATTCCATACCTTAAACTGGTTCGAATATAACCTATTTAAACGACACATTTGGCGCTTGTTAGCACATTCCATTTTCATCTTAATATTTATTAACATTTTAATATGGATGTTTTTGTGCTGTTATGAAATATGGTATAACTCTATGGGGGAATAGCGCAGAAGCTACTTCAGTTTTTAGGCAGCAAAAAAGAATCATAAGGTATATGATTGGGCTGAATAAACGGGAATTTCGCAGACCGATATTTCAAAAGCTGAAAATACTTACATTGTATTCCGTTTATATACTTGAAATTTTGCGCCATGTTAGATTAAATCTCAATATGTATTAACGAGGAAATGTGTCACACAACCACAGCACCAGAAATGTCCTGCAATTAACTTACCCACAACACAGACTAATCTATATGAAAAATTTCCATATTACATGGGCATAAAACTGTATATCAAGATACCTACACACCTAAGAAATAACTAGACCAATTTCCATGCTTTCAAAACAAAGATAAAAGAAATATTGATAGATAAAGCATACTACTCTATTCAAGAGTATCTTGGTGACGAAGAACTTTCATAATGTACATATTAATGCCTATTGTATTCGTGTACATCAAATTATTTATATCTCTGTAAGGTTTTAATTTATGTTCCCCTAATACTGTATATATTGCCCTGATATTATTTTATTCTTCTGACGAGTCACCAACTTAAACTAGCCATAGCAAAACTTTTGTTCGTGCAATGTGACAATAAATGATATTATTATTACTATTCTAAATTATTCCGCGGGAAAAGGCAACTTCATCCGTACGAGTATCATGAGCAGCAAGCCCGTATGCCAACACCTACACTGTAAAAAGTTGATCTGATTTTCAGTGCGATCTGAAATTAAGCGCTGTCTGGTTTAAGGCAGGAACACGGATGCAAGGTGCGGAAGAGGCAGGAACATGGATGGTTGGTACAGGAGCAGTTAAGCAGGAAGCAGAGGAAGCAGGATTCTGGATGGTCTGATTTTCAGTCGTTCACCTGCCTTATTTTTAGACAAGATATTACTGCTGAAATTCAACATACCCTGTCTTAAAATTGTTGCATCTGAAATTCAAATCGCTTTTGTACCTTAAAATCAGATCTACTTTTTACAGTGTACCAAGGCGGCTGCTGGCTTCTCAAATCAGTTGCTATACGTCCTCCTCCTCCTCCAGTACTACAACTGCCGACCGTTCAGTTTGGCCTTGTATCGGACCGTGAAACTGAAGTTATTTATGGGCCTAATCATAATGCACACACAATATCCATGTCCGAGGCAAGAGTCGAACCGGTGAATATTGTATCCGCGACGCATAAGGTGTAACGCGGACCAGTTCGTTACCAACCTGGCTATACCCTATATAGTTATTCAGTACCCTATCATCCCTACTCACAACTTCTTTCGCTTCCTCTGCTAAATATACTGTTTCGCCTTCATCCCCTCTCCTCTCCACCATCGCAAATATCTCCCCGTTCGCCTTCCATTCCGTCCATCATACTTTACCCAACCCCTTCCTCACCCACACCTCAAAATCCCTCCATATGTAACCTCGTCTTCTAGCTCCAAGGTCCAGGTCTCTGGACCATGGAAAGGCACACCCCTATTACAGATTCCTAACAAAACCTCATTCATACATAATATTGATTTAGGGCCAAGGTGGTGGAGCTTTTCTACGGTGGATAACAATGCGGAATTTTCCACTGGTTGATCAATGTGAAATCACTATTCATTATTCACCAACCTTTTTTTATTACATTCTTACTCAAGTTTTCAGCTCCAATCTCTCTGACAGTAAACGTCAATTAGACCGCATGGCCAAGCAGCCGGAGAAGGCCAGCAGTGGCGAACGTGGGCGAGGCCTCATTGCAATGCCGGCATGAAGCTGGAAGGCCGGAAGTACAGCTGCTGCGCGTTCGACAGGCAAACGAGAGAGGAGAGCACAGTGGATGGTCGCAGCTCGCTGGCCACAAATGAGGATGCCAAAGCGAGGGAGATGGAGAGACGGAATCCCCTCACCGCCGAGCCGGACGATATAGGACTGGCGATCGCACCAGCTGCATAAGCACTTCAGTGTGCGGCTGGAGCGGGCAGTGAATCCCATGGACGTGATTATGCAATTTTAAGGGATTTTTATTCACTGGGATCCAATTGAATTAGGTTTGATCGCAAAACTAGACAATGCGCAGTGTAGAGTAGCCAGGTTTGTTAAAGGTGTCACGTTAAGTTTAGCAATGCTCCAAAGTTATTGGAAGAATAAGGTTGGGAATCATTAACAGACTGTAGACTAAAAGGCCAATTAAATCTCCTGCAGATATTTAAAACTAACAGGTACACTGAATATGTTTCGAGTATTTTAAAAACATGACAGCACTGCGGCAGGTAATATCAAGAAGATAAAGTTACAGAGATAGATAGGAAAACGGTGAAGTTCAAGAATTATTTTTTTCCACGCACGAATAGGGACAGTAATAGATTACAGCAAAGGCACATGAGGAAATCAGAAGAGTAACTGTAGATTTTGAAATAAAAATTGAGCGTAGTGATTTTTTTAACGTGTGGGTTTTAACACTACCAGCTCATTCAAGGAAATATAAGTTCCCAATTTAATTAATTTATAGATATGACAAACTATTGCATTAATTTGTATTAACTTACAATTTTGTGTCATTTGTGGCCAACATTTTAGTTGCCTCGAAACTGTGTGCTTAAAATTTTCCCTGGGGTGGTAGCATTGCACCCCTTGGTTTCATGTTAGTAGTGTATAAATGGAGTAGCATTTTTTTGCATGCCAGCATGGTAGTTATTGATTTCTCTTATTGACTATGCATGCTTGGTGATAGTTTACCTCCTGCCACCCACCCTTGAAGTGGCTTGCAGGGTATAATGTAGATGTAAGGTCGCGTAAGGTCCACCTTCATCTGCATTTTATCCTACGAGCCGCCGCAAGGGGCTTGTAAGTCACCAACCGTAAAGTTTCATTTAACTGAAAAAATAATTTATAATTTAGCATGGTATGAGTTTGAATTTGTGTTTGAAAGAATTATGATTTGTTTGCACTGTAGTCGTGTTATAGTGCGTGGTGAAAACGAATTCTTGCAACGCTCGGTCCGAAAGTTGATATATATTAATTTATTTCTTGTTTCTGTCCTACTGACGTAGTTTGGGATTATATATACGTCTGCACTGTGAGGTTCAAGGTACTGTTTCGAAATCTTCAGGTAACTTTAATCTTGCAAACAAACTTTCAGTCTCCAGGGTTTCCTAATCTAGCTCTTCCAATAACGGAGTGACACTTCATAAGAATATGTTACAAAAAGCACTGCTTTCCTTTGTAGCTTATATGTACAGTTCACACATCAAAGATTCGAAGTGAGAGTTAAATACCCTGATATTCAACATCATTTTCCACACTTAAGTCTACACCAGAAGTTTATTGCGGTGAATTGTTTTAGATGTAGTTCTAGCTCCCTGTCTTGACACCAAGAATTGACAAAACTTCGATAGACAGGTTTACGAATGATCAAGGGCTAGACAGCGAAGAGTTTACAAATCATACCATTTATTGATAGTCTTCCACCGATCAGGGTAGGTTTTGAGGCAATTTCCCTAAATATTCTCTACCCAACTATCGGCTTCATCCCTACGCCATTTCTCTCTACAAATCGGCATATTTTCCCTCTTTCCATTCCATCTTTTGTATATTTTATTTCCCTTACTCATTTACACTTACCCACATATTACCTTCAACGATGACCTTCAGTGTCCCATTTTCCCTATTAAAAAAAGTAGGGAAGTACCCGTTCCATTTCCCTATTTTGCCTTCTAATTTCTGCCATCAATCTTTTTCCTCCACACATGTTCAACACTTCGTCATTTGTCCTCCTTTCCGTCCATCGTACTTTTTGCATTCTCCGCCACACCCACACTTTTAAAGCTTCCAATCTCTTATCGTCATCTTTTCCTCGGGTCCAGATTCGTACTAAGCCACGCTCCAAATCAAGCCCTTCTCTAACCTTCTTTTTACGTCCCTGCTCAAAGTTCTCGTCATCAGTTCCCTCCTGCGGGTAAACACCTGCTCAGCCGAAGCTCTTTTCCTAACATCATTAACACTACGCCCACCTTCATCGAATGT
Organism: Platycnemis pennipes; assembly: GCA_933228895.1. Classification (NCBI taxonomy): domain Eukaryota; kingdom Metazoa; phylum Arthropoda; class Insecta; order Odonata; family Platycnemididae; genus Platycnemis; species Platycnemis pennipes. Next base: position 62,705,072 of record OW121854.1, read on the forward strand.
GCCACTGATATAGCAAAGTCGTTCCACCTGTTCTAGCCGTTTCCCTTCTACTTTAACCTTTAGATTGCCTTCTTCTCCCTCGCATATCACATAAATTTAGTTTTTCTGTGGCTAAGTTTCATCCCAAATTGATCACACACGATCGGTGACGTGTTACACACGCTTGCAATCCTTCAACTGCCTTGGATATTAACGCTTGGTCATTGGCGAACCTAATAAAGTTATTTTACCCCTCTATTCTATTAGAGTATAAAATTCGAAATGGAGATAAACGCCAAAGACTACGGGTTCGAATACGATACCCATGCTCACCTCCCGAGCATTGATGTTGTATTCGTCGTTGGTTTGGTACCGCAAGTAAAGAGTTGCGATGTAACCTTAAGCATTGTAATATCTATAACTTACCTACCCTTCCTGCCCCTACCACACATCTTTATTGCGGCTTGGTAATATGAAGTTGTAGATGTACCCTACCTAAGAGACCTACGAACTCTTCTAGTACTACTAGAGATAAACTTTGAGAAAACTATAAAAATGAGAATTTCCAGAATAAAAAAGGCTGAATAAAGTTTAAATGTAAGACACAACCTGAAAGAGGAGCAATTTAGCTATAGGGATTTAGGAGAAGATGGGGTGAAGCACCTACGAACTTTGAAGGAGGATCGTTCTGATGAAAGAGCTGTTTGAGAGAATTGATGGCAGGGCCACTGAGTAGATATTTTAAGAAAACAAAGGTAAAAAGCCTGATACGGGGAGCAGCATTGTGTAGAGCCAAACTTTAGGACTAAAGAAAGACGATGCAAGTATAACTGCAATTATTGGGAAGCAAAAGTGTTAAAAAGGTTAAAAAAAACACGTAGAAACGATTTAAAATAAATGCTACAACTGCCGAACACAAGATAACAATTAAGCTTGTCCGTTACTACAGCGATAGTGACTGGGAAATTTCAATGCCTGACGAGGAAAGTGCTACTTATTGTTAGATCAATCAAGCCGAATTTTAGCGTCATCATTAAATTCTACAGATTTATGGGTTAATTGTTATTGTAATGCTTCATAATAATATCTATTGAAAAGTTACAAAACTGGTGCAAAAGTCCGAAACAATAAACCTAAAGTAACGTCAATCATCTTACTTGGAAAGTCTACTTCATGAAGTTTCCAGTTTTTAATCTAGCAAGTAATTCCCATTTCCGAAGTTAAACGAATGAATATACTAGGGTAGTGCTCAATATTGGAAACACTGAAGGTATGAAGTTTAAGTCACGACTAATCCTAGTTTAAAATGGCCACTAATAGATTTATTGATGCTTTATCCGACATACTTCGTGCCTGTCGGAATTTGACGTTGGCGAATCGTTACAAAAGAAGACTTCTATAACTATGATCCTTAGCAGCGCAATGAGTAGACGATATTGCCTGGAGAGTCCAATGCCTGCATCGCAAATGAGGAAGTGCCGAGAATGAATCACAAGGGTGATGAAAACGGAGAGAAAACTATTTTCATCCATACTCCAATGAATGAATTCATAGCACTTTAAGCGAACACTAGGAAGTATACAAACCGTTTACGCCAATGCACACACGGTGCTCTAAGACTGAACCCGACACTAAATACTTACGTTCACGTAGTAACACTAAAATGGTATTATGTAGATGTAAATATAGAGACTACATCACTACAGGCAACTAACAACAAACGCATAATAACTCATCGTCTGAAATCCATACAAAATATAATATTTTAATCCTTTTGTCAAATGGGGATGGGAAGCAGCATAAACGGAAGGAATTGAAGTATATTGATTCGAACTGCACACCTAGTGACGGTTTATCCCCTGCCACACACAATTGTGGTGCCTTACACGGTATTATGTAGATGTAAATATTGAATTACGCAGGGTGGTCCAAAAGTTTCGGGATTCGGACATAAACAAACTTATGTAAATGGAAGCTTACTGCTGATTTGTTCAAAATAATATCCACTTCAGCCAATTCACTAGCTTCCATATGTATGCAACTTATTAATGGAGTTTTATTTTAAGGAATCTTGTTTATCTCGTCGGTCACTGCCTTCTTAATCTCTACGAGTAGGTGAAATTTCACTACCAACAGCTGTAACTTAAAAAATTGGAGAAAGGAAGATAATCCGGATGAGATAAATCTGTCGATTTATGGGGTGGTACACCTGTCTCTGAGCCAGGAACTGAAGATTCACTGCAGTCGTGTGACCCGGGGCATTGTCTTTTACGAGGAAAATATCGTGAACGCTGTAAATGCACGGACGAACTCATCGAATGTGAGCACGTGATTCCAACTACCGTTATAATATTCTCTCTTCACTGTTACACCTTCTGTAATGTACACTATGTTAAACCTACATAATACCCTGTACGTGACCATAAAGGTGTGTGGCAGAGGGTGAATCTTCACCATGCAAGCACTAACTATCGTGCTTAAAGAGTATTAGCAGCTACATTTTAGTCTAATTCCGATATTAAAAAAAGATTTTAAGATTTTCATGCAGAAACGTGGTTAGTTGGGCTAGCTTATATTCTTCATACCGATATGAAGCCAAGATATATGCACCCCAGCCATCAACTGATACACTTGTGTAATTATTATTAAATATGTCCACAACTATTCAGATTTATAATAGTACGATGGGAGAAAGGAATTTTAAAACTATTGGTTCGGCAAGCAATTTCTCTAATTTTACCTTTATGGTCCATTCTATCAAAGAAATTAAGAGTTCGAAAAGTGTGTTTAACGTCATCAGAAATTATTTTTAACTTCAGTAATCATTTTTTAGCAAGGTCACAGCTACCAAAAAATACAGTGAACACTTTCAAAACATCCGATTTTTTCCGGACCTTTCTTCTTCCGTGACTGATTCCCTTCCCTCCCGAACACCTGCGTGTCCATCAAAAACTGCAGTTCGACCCATTGCTGAATCACCATGAGCATACCTAATCAATTTCACGAATTTGAGGCATTTGTTCCGGAAGGACTGACTTTAGAAAAAAAGTTTAACCGCCACCCGTTGTTCTTCCTCAGGTCCATTTTGCGACTCTGACATACGCTAATAATTATAGCAGATTGCCTTTGTTGTCCAGTCGCTAACAATAATTTCAACTAAAATTACGATAATTAGCAATCCTATTGGAAAGATTTAAAAACAGATATGTAGTTCTATCGCAGTTATATATGTTGTTGCACTGTTGAAAGAGTGCATAAAATTTAATCCGAGAACTCAAGAGTCAAAACAGTTCAGCAAAAGAATGTACCTATAATGTTGCATGCAACACATATGCAGTTAAATTGACATTTAACATGCACTAGCTTGAAAACAAAAGTTCAAACTCAAAAATAGTTTTAAATACATAGTGTCATCGTTGATAACGCAAGTGTCTATCACATACCTACTGATTAAATCCTGTAAAACCCGATGCGAATCAGGGGTGAGATAATACTTAGGAAACAACATTGAATGGCATGCGCCCACATAACATTAGCGACCACATAAAGGATGTTCGTCTTGTTTCAAGGCTGTGGGGCTCCTTTCAAAAGATAACCTAGCGTAATTCAACTTTCCACAATCCTACACGCTGTTCCCGTTCGGGATGTGCAAACTGCGTCATCTTCATCTCAGAAACATAAATGGTTTTTTCTAGCCACTTTCAAATAAAAACTAGAGGATTGATAACTGAACTGAATCAGTCGAGAGTTCGCAGGGAGCAGATTTATTTCCTAATTTCCATTGCCTTCATGTCTTGATTATACGTGAATAAAATGCGGTGTTGCTATCTCTGATCCCAAAAAGAATTATTACCCGAGAGTAGGTGTAAAGAGATTTATATCACGTCGCTCCAATGTGACCGAGAGTGATTTTAAAAACATGGATGATCCGCAGAAGTCTTCGCATTGTCCATCCAATGGCTAGAACACCCTTTCTTAAGGAAGAGTTGAATTTCTCGTAACACCCCAAGATAAGAGAAAATCTTGAATTTCCCGCAGAGGGCAATATCTTTGTGACCTGATTCATGAACTCCGTCTTCGGGACGAGCAGCCTGAAATGAAGGCCACCACATCCTCGTATGACCTCAAAGAATACATTTAAGAAATACGTACTGTTATGGCGCCTTTGATTAGCATCCTACAAAGGCTTGAAACTTTTGGCATCCATAGCTATTATTAAATGAGCGAACTTATGAATTTGATTCCCATTTCATATTTTCGAACAGCTTCACTTTCAAACTTTATCAACATTTGGAAGGTTCCCCTTGAACAACACGAAATATTTTCAGTGATCGAGAGAAAAATAATTTCGGCATTAGGTAAGAAGATATCGGCTGATTTCTTTCATTGCATTTCTTTGTTACTAAGCAACATAGCTTACGAGATTCGATGCATTGGTCCTTCGGAGACGAAACATGATGATATATGGGCAACCGTTTTCTCTTCTTGTAGCGTGGTTATAATCATTTAAAATGCGAAGGAAACTAATATGTCCATATTTTTTTACTACTTCCAGATGCGTAGTAACTCCTCATAACGTTTGGAAAAGTAGTAAAAATTACCAGAGATGAAATGAAAAAGAAAAAATTAAAAAGAAGTGCTCCTAGATTTTAGGAAGACATAAACGTAAAGTAAGATATTGCGCATCAACAGTGGCAGTGGAGAAAGGTTTAGAGCTGAAGAGCACTAAAATACATAGGGGACAATTTTTATACGTTTCTCACGACAAAAATAGGAGGAATATGCGATAAGTAAATCTGTAAGATACACAATTCATTTAGCTCCTTTGCCACAAAACCAGGAACAAGGTGTAGGCAGTGAAATGACTTTCCAAGTAGTGGCTACGGGAAATACTCAAACGTTGAATCACAGTTCCGAGAACGAAACCACGAATCTGGGGTGAGACAAAGGCGAGACTCAATCTCACAAGCGGAGAAAACCAATATCACCAGCTCAAGTTGGAACACTGGGCTTCTTTTTTCCTCAAATTATCACATCCATAGTTCAAAGTTGGATCGCATCACTCGGAGGCGTTCACTGGAATGAAATAGCAGATGATAGGGGTGCCGAGTGGGGACGTTACGAGTAGACTGCAGAAGAGTCTGATATGCATACATTAATTCCGTGGCTCCGAAACGTCGACTTACGGGGAAGAGGATAAAAATGAACAGTACGCTTCTGAAAAGTGGGCGTGTAGAAAGTTCGTGTGACAGTGGGAGGAGAAGGGTTAGTTTGGAAAGAGAAATGAAATATAGGAAGTAACTAAGAATGAACGAAGGAAATCACAAGAGGAATATTTATGTTACTTGGAAAGTGGCCGAAATGTCCTTCTCGGCCTAAATTAACCGTTAGAGCACTAATGATCAGTTGGAGCAAAATTCGTCGATGAGCTTTATCAAAATAATACATGGTTTCACCGTTTACGGCATTCCAATCACAAGAACACAATCTGATACACGTCCCGTACAAAAACAATTACGAAAATAGCAAACATGTGTTTAGCTGATTTGAAATCTGTGCATTCCATCTCTAGTCACTCGGTTAATTTGTGCTGATTTTCACAGAGAACTTCCAGACAAAATTAAGGCAGTATAAATAGAATGGACAAAAGCGGCCTCCTTGCCAGTGTAGTGGGAAAACTGGAATGGGCTTTCTTCTCCACGACCAGAAACACATTTAGAGAGCATGGAAATACGAACGGAGCTTTTGCGACTTTTCCGCATTGGGCCTCGCCGGAATGCGAGACTTGCTTCCCATCCCACGCGAATTCGGAAAGGGAAAGGAAAGCGTATGACGACAGATCAAAGCTTATTATTAGTGTATTGACCAAGACCATACCATAAATAATTGCCTTATGATTCAGGTCGATTGCTCTAAATCGGTAAATATTATTCGAGGAACAATTACGTCAGTCGAGGTTGTCGAGACAGTAAGGCACCGAACTATCAGCTCAAACTTTGCATATTCGAATCCGAATATAAATTTTGCTTAAATATTTGCTTATATTACCTTAAGATTGTGTGTTCATGTTTTAATTTACGATCCAGCTATTGACGTTGGAGTCCCTAAAATTCATGAGTACCTATACTCCAAGTTCGTTTTGTTTCGAAAAAAAACCTGTGCAGATGTTGGGGATATATAATTTCTAGTGTCATCATTAGCCTGCTCCAACGAAGTTTAACTAAAATTCTATGGCTTGGTATCCGATCCAACGGTCGGAGTACTTTACTCGAAGTGCTCTCCACAAAGCACCCTTGTAGAGACTGGTATTACACTGAAAAATCTGCCACTAGCGAGGCTCGAACCCGAGAACCAAGGGTAAGAGGCCAGTACTGTAACTCATAGACCAACCCGACCCCCAAGATACAATCGAACAACGGAGCATATACATATACACGTACACTCTCGGCCTAAGGGGGAGGTGAGGAAGTGGGTGGAGGGGGAAGAACAGGAGGGAAATGTCACGACCTCTCCATCCCCTCCTCCACAATCATTTGCCGAAAACATGGTCGGTATGTAAAAAGAGGGTAGAATCATGACATAATGAATAATTAGCTCTGTAATTTGTTTACTTTGCCCACAGTAAAGACAATCAGTTTCTTACAGTCATGTTTGATTATCCTTCGTATGCATATTTCACTATTTTTTTGCTTTATTAAGGACCATTTCATATCGAGTTACCATTATATAAGTCTTAATTTTTCTTTTGATTTTTCATGACAATTGTGATGAGTGAATTATATAATAATATAAATAGTGCTAATGCGACACTATAATTTGTGATGGTGAGCATGTTCTAAGCTCAACCTGACTTTAAATGATCCCCATAAAATGTACACGTATCCATTCCGCACTATTCAACTCGTCATGTTTCATTTGAGCCTTTGACTTGTGTAGGAAGTGTTGTATCAATTTCTATTCAATCCCGACGACTGTAAACTGTTGTTAAACAATATGTGGTCGAATGCGGGAACAAGAAATGTACGTAATAAGATGGCTAATATTCTCGTTCGATTTTTCATCCCATGTTCGATTGGCACACAGAAGAGTCTTAAGCAATAAAATGCTAATTTTACGGAGGCATAAAAAAAAGAAGCATTCGCAAGGACTGACTTGGCAGGCAACACCCAGCTAACTGACGCACTGGCACGGCAAAAAGCTATCGCCCGCCAACGAGTGGAATGGCGGCACAGTCTGCCCACTCCAACAGTACCAACTCAAAAGACACTCACTTTCTCCCGAGTGAAGTTGGAGCACTTGGCTTCCAACCAACGCCTACAAAGTGCGCTGCATTGGACGGGGACACGGAAGAATACCTACACCAGTCCCGCATACCTACGTCGTGTTAGCAGTTCCTAGAGGAGGGGAGCAATGGCTGAGGTCATTTGTGCATTTCATGATAGGAAGGTTACGGAAAAGAAGCAGGAATTTTCAGCGAAATGAGGATCTTGATGAAAAGCGCCAAGGGGTCCACGGCTGAACGCCTCATCCGTCGGACGGAATATTGAACTTGAAGTGCTCTCCACTCAAGTAGGGCATTCCTCTAAAACATTATCTGCTACTGCCGAGGTTTGAACCCAGGTCTCTGAGATGAGAAGCCAGCACTCGACACTTCACATGCCTCGAGTTCTGCATGTCCAATATTTTTCTCGAGTTGGTAGCTTTGTACCACTCAGTTTCATGTAAGTAGTGTATGCACGAGGTATTATTGTTTTGCATGCCGGTATGTAAGTGTTCTCTCTGATTGATAATGGTGATGATTCACCTCCTACCACACACCTATGCGGCGGATTACTGAATAATATGTAAACGTAGATGTCACCATATCTATTATATCTCCCTCCCGTAAGACAAATATAAATGGAATAAAAAGTGTATAATCTTCCCCAGACGCTTTGTAGTCCAATCGGGAGAAATACAGAGGGCTTACGATTTCTTAACCACTACAAACAAAAACAGAACCACATAAATACGCAATGATGAGCTCTTAACTAATGATTAGCGATTTAGTTTGATGGAGACTTTGTTCATTTTACATCCGCGAAAATATAAATAACGAGAAAGTGAAATATCTGCGGTCAAAATGACTTTGTTTTTGACGCGCAATCAAAAACCAAAGAATACATTTCTGAACGGACCTTGAATACTTTCACAGGAAGGTCGTCGCTCCCCAATAAAATAGAGACAGTGCAGATTTAACTATATTATCATCCTGATATCACACCACCTGTATATTATTAGTGCCGATTAGTTTAAAAATTTGTCTCTACACATCCAAACTTTTCCCTTCAATCATAGCCAGAAAAATCCTATGGCGTAAGAATAATAGAAAAATGAGGTGAAAACTTAGAAAAAAGGACGGGGCTACCTCGTCGACCATATCTTGAGACACCTACATGCACGTTATATCCTGGTAATCCACCGAAAGGATGTGTGGCAGGGGGTGAAACAATACCAGGTAATAATTTACGTCAAGAAACCAAAACTTATATGAGTACCTGTATTACGCGCTCTATTGTCATTTTAATATTCTACAATAAATCGAATAGACAAGGCTGTCTAGTGAAGAGAGTCGTAGAAGGAAAAGGAAAGGGAGTATTGCTTAGGAAGGTTTCACGTGAGCTATGCGGAGAAAGTAGTGAAGGATGTAAAAGAGAGGAATTACGTAAGTACGAATATGTTACCCGATGCAAAATCGAGCGGAGAGCTGCGTCAAACCAATCGCAGGATTAAAAACTGTTTATGATTATGATGATTACGTTGTACGCTTAATGCACTGACCATTGCGCCCATCTCAGTATTCTTATCTGCGATCCCTGGGCTTACTGACTAACAGTAACTTCACCATCCAAACTTCCGATAGACTCATTGACTCGCTGCTCAACTCCATTCCTCACTTCAGCCTTCCGCACGCTTCCATTACCGTTTACTCGCCGTGCATGCCAAGATAAACGGTCGATAATGAGCAATCCTTTCTCGCTCACCTGCCTTTCACTACCCATCACGATTTTCCATCTGCCATCGTCACCTAGAGCTCGATCACGGATAATATAAAGCGCGCGATCGTGTTATCGTGATTTTTCGATTGAGCACACGAGATCGACGGTTCGAAGAGAAAAAAAGCGTAGGGATGGAGCCGAAAGGTGAATGAAATATAAAATAGAGTGGATACATTCCATCAAAACCAACTCTTACCGGTATAAAAGTATTAATCAAAAATCAAACAGGAGCGCGAAAACAGCATTCCTCAAATTTTGTCTAGTGCTTCAAGACACTTATCTCCATTGGTAGGGCGATTTGTCAGCCTGATTACTGTGTGCAGTGAACTTCTAGAGGAGTTTGCGTTATTGATAAGGACAGCGAAAACACGACGGAATGATCCATAATCCCACCCCTTAGCTGCCTTTAGTCATGAGCAGGTTCGTCGTTCACTCAATTAAAAAAAAAATATTAATCATTCGCCACTTCAAAAACAATGAGACAAGTCAAGGGTGTAATAAATTCCAATTTATTAACGTTTTCACTGGCAGTACGACGTCACGCGTACCCTTACCTTAATACTGCTCTATCTTTGTACTCGTAGGTAGGTGGGAATGAGCATAGAGATTAATTCATTAAGGTCAGATAGGACCATGCCGCCATTCGTAAAAGCAGATTCGCATGGGAGAGCATAACTTGGGCTAAATACGGACATAACTCCCCGCGATGAACAAGTTATCTACGCCTTCGCCTGCTAAGTTAAAAATTTCTGGTGCGAGTCCTACATAAGAATAAGATTTGAGTTAAAGTAAGAACTCGCTTTTCCTCATATCATAAATCGGCAACGTAAGGACTGAAAATTTGAGAGTACGCCATCTTCCAGGTAACTCTTCCAGCCTTACAGAGACCTCTCCCAACACGTTCAAATGTCATGAAGGTGATGGCTCTTTATTGGTAACAGTATTGCAAGTGAAAATAAGTACTTCATTTTTTACGTGAATTACGTTTAATATAGAAAAGGATTGGACAATCAAACCCTTAAAGTGATCGCTCATATAGATTTTAATTGGTATCTAGTAGTCTAGGTGTTCAAATTGTTGTTGACATATCACATCGTCTAACTTAAGATCTTAACCCAAGAACTCCATACCCAACCCGGTATACGAACCCGCATCATTTAGATCGATGGACCAGAATGTTACCGACCTGGCTTACTAAGTTTTAATTTCTTGAAATCAAGGTGTGCCCAGTTCTGATTCACCCCGTGCCACACACCCTCGCATCGGCTTACAAAATACTCGGTAGATGTAATAAATGCCAACCTTCAATGCGAGGGTTCAATGGCAGCTGAGTTTCTCGAGACCGAAGGACGAATTAGGGAGAAGTTCGGGCCTCAGGAAAGGGACTCGGGGCCTTAGTGTCCAAATGAGGTAGGCAGGTATCTTCGAAGTCCGCCCGGAACAAAGGCTTGTGCGCCAGGAGAGGGGGGCAGTCGCCATCAAGTCACATCCTGCGGCGACTCAACAGGTCATCGCTCTCACCCTTCCCGCCGCTGAGGAAGGGTCTTCTAACAACCTCCCCAGTGAAGTCCTTCTACATTGAAAATCGATTTGGGAAGGAAGGTGCTTTTGTGAAGAAAAATACTTTCTTTTCATACCTTCGCAGTAGATATCTTTGAGTTTTGGTGCACCAAAGGCTTAGGTTACATCGCGTAGTCCATGCTAAGTAACTTAGCCGGTTAAAATAAGCTATGTAGGTGAACACAGTTACACAATTACAAGTTAAATTTACACGTTACAATCACAGTTACAAGTGTGAACACAATTGTTATAACAGTCTGTAAAGCATTAAGCATGTTTTAACATTAATTTTCCATACATGCTAGGATTGCAGGTGGGATCCGAACCCGCGACTTTTATGGAGACCTCGCACGAGATACATAAGAACAAATACTGAAGGAAGTTGTCCAACCTTTCCATATTCGCATGGTTCTTCTAACCATGCAAATAAGGAAAGGTTAGACGACAGGAGAATCCAGTGGAGAACTGCGTCAAACCAATCTTAGAGGCTTTCTGACTGATGATGATTACCTTTGACTTGTCAGGCCATTGCGTTGCCCACCTGGTTATCACAGCCGACTGATACGTTTCTTCTTTATTCCTATGATTATTAGCGTTATATAGTATCCGTTTGAATAATTTTATGCGTCCGCGTAAGTTATAAAGTCCTTTTTGAAGCATCCTGTGCCTTATGAAGTAGTAGAATTTTACCTGTTTCATACAAGCAGTGCGTGTAAGGACAAGTATTTTTCCACGCTTGCACGATAGTACGTGCACATTTTATTATCTTTGGATCCTTTATTACTGTGTAGACAATAACCATCAAGCTGCATGTGACCCTATTATATAACATGTTTCCATGTAGTAGCCTATTTGAATGTCAATAGTGTATATTTGGCGAACTCCATACCCTGCCACACACCCTCGCGGTGGCTTGCAGAGTATTGCGTAGATGAAGATGCTTGCAATGTATGCCTGTTGATGGTTCACTCCCTGCCATGCACCATTGCGGTGTCTTGCAGGGAATTATGCAGACATAGATGATTAGTGCTCTACCAGGTAAAGAATGTTTAGAAGGGCACATCTCTTCTCACGACCCTTATGATGTTCTTACGTTACCCATACTTCCTACCTCTTATATTTCTATCTAAAATACTCGTTCTTCTCCTCCCTCTACCCCACTTACGTTGTATACTTCCCTCTATCCCGTCCGTCAACGCACCCTCGCCCCATATAACATACTCTATACATTCCCTTTACCTCTCCTAATGTTGTCATTCAACTTCCTTTCATTCCCAACAAATTTTACCAAAAGAGGGTTTTTTTTACATTTTGATAAGGAAATTAGAATGAATTTATATTTTTTTCTGACGTGAATATATATTTTAAAACTACTAACTCATACATGCCCTACGAAATATAAGTTCATAATTCTATTTATTAATAAAATTTACTACCTAGTTAAAAACCATTTTATTACTTTGTATTATCTAGCACTTTAGTGTCATTGATAGCTAAAATTTCACGTGTCTCGTGACAGCATGCTTAATATTTTTCTCGGGGTGGTAGTATTGTGAATCTTGGTTTTATATGAGAAGTATTTAAACGGGGTAGTTTTTTGCGTGTCTGCATGGTAGTAAGTAGGCTTGTGCGATGACCGATTTTGGTCATCGATTTTCGATGAAAAAATTTCATCGAAATGCTTCGATGACGATGATTGTCATCGATCATCGAATAGTGTGTGCACGATGGTCGATGACTATCGATGATCGATGAATTACGATGATCGATGAATGTCGATGATCGATGAATCAGCAGCACATCACGACTCATCGACATCAATGATTCGCATCGACTCATCGACATCGGTGATTCGCATCGACTCATCGACATCGGTGATTCTCATCGACTCATCGCAGTCGATGGTCGATGACTTCGATTAATCGACTCATCGCACAAGCCTAGTAGTAAGTGTTCTCCCTGATTGATAATACATGCCATCCTGGTGATGGTTCACACCCTTGGGGTGACTTGCAGGTTCTTATGTGGCTGTATAGATTTAAACTCCTCTTTCGCCACGCGATTCCCCTTGGAACTTCAAATTCCATTCCCCTTTCAACCCAAATTCATTATCTTTTGTTTTTCCTCATTAACCTAGATACGAGTGGCTCGCCGCCTACGCACATATTTTTTCAACCTTCATTTTTCAATTTTTTTTTTTTTATAACTTTCCAACACCAAAACTCTTAAACCACAATGACCAACCTGAAGGTCGGCCTCAATGGCGAGCCTCACCAAGCCCAACGGCGGGTGAAATACACGCATAACGGAAGGGGGTCAATTTTTCAGCATACCAGCACGGAAAAATCACAACCACGCAGAAAATTAAATGACTACAGAATACCATGAAAGAAAGTACATGGAATAGTCACACGAAGGTTAGTAAGATAAATTTAAGAATAGCTTATGACTGACAGGGCAGAAATTGGGTTGAAAAATGTGAGAGGAGACGGAATAAATGGTGTCGAAAGTGAGAATATCTTACCTTGAGTTGGATTACGTAATAATGGGTTAATAACGGGCAGAGGAAAGACACAGGAATTCTTCTTTCAAGCAGAAGGTGTGAAGATCGATTAATATGATATACGTGCGTCGACTAAAAAGTTCCCAAAGGTGGAAATCAAGTCAGTGAGTCACTGGTGTGACGGATAAAAATAGTCAAGCGAACATATGAACTCGCTCAATCCGGCTAATCCGGAATGTCTTCGGGGATAAGCTACCGTTCTCAGCAGGAGCACTGAATTGGGAGGAAGACGGTCAACGCAAGAGCAAAGGACACGGAAAATGTATTAGGCACAGGGAACCGATGGTGCTGGGTACTGGTCCAGAGTATTTGGTTCACAGATAATGACGAGGTTATATTCAAAGTTAATAAAATGCCACAACAATTTTCATATCCACAATTTGAGGATCTACAAGATAGAGAATAAACAAGTTGGTTACATCCGCAACTTCAATTAATTACACAATAAGGTGTGATAACGCGTGACAAAAGGGTCAACAGCGAGCGTGCTCAAACCAGACTGAAGCATATCCGAAGTAGTTCTGGCATTGTATAATCAAGAATCATATACTTTCTGTATTTTTCCCGACAGCACATTAATCGGGAGATCTTGCAATACGTATGGATCCTCCTCCAGCACATATGCAGGGATATGAGAAACTTTTAAACTGCAGGAGGAATGTTTTACTTCTTCAAACAACATTAGGGTTGTACGGACGAAGAAGAAAATTATGAGAAGTAATCAATGTACATAAGTCGATTTTCATTTCTAACCAACAACACTTACGAAACTGGCAATTCGATCACTTCTGCCTGATACAAGTTAATATCAATGATAGTAAGCAACTAGTAGACTAGTAAGCAAAATGTAGTAATTATTTTGATCGGCTATGGTAAGGTCAGTCGTAATCTAACATAAAAAGCTTCTATTTTTATTAACCACACATAATTACTTCATCACTGTAAATTTAAAAATCGAATCGCAAATACCCGAAGCATATTGTGAACGTTTAATTTATTCGTATTTTAGTATATTGCGCAGCTAAATGACGGGAGATGTTCCTTACAAATCGTTCAAAATCACTCAATAAAGAAACTGTTACTCCCAAGATTAATTTTGAACTAGTTCTCAGTTTAATCATCTAGTTTAAGGAAGAGAATCAGGTATAGATTTCTTTAAAAACAAAACAGAATCATAGAAAGAATACAGATAAAGTAGCTATATTTTGTTGAAGTAAAGGTATCTTTCATTAGTTTTAAAGACGATGATTAGAAAATAAAGCAATGAATTACTTAGGGGATGATAAGATGGTGTTTACGAAAGGGAAAGGAAGGAATGGTATAGATTTCAGTACGCAAATATTTGTTTTCTTGTGGGAGTTCAGGTGTTCAAATATTTTTGGGGAAAATAAATAAAATATGATAGATAGAAATTGACGGGAGGGATCAACGAGTGATTGATTTTTTTATTGATCAGAAATCACAACGTTGGGCCGTAGAGGAGAAATTATGTAGGGCAGCGAGAGGCAAGGAAACGAAGTAGGACTATTTGTTATTGTCGGAGATACTGAACTGGGACTTGAAAAATGGTGCGGAAGCAATAGAATGAACTTGAAGTAGGACTAAAAGAAGGGGAAAGTCGAACTCGCTAATTAGGTTCGCTAACGGCATAGCTTTTGTTAGCTTATTAGTCACAGGCCTTGCTGAGGACGTTTAAACACCGTTGTGAGAAGTGCGGGGTGAAATTGAACCACAGGAATACGTCCAAGAGGTACGGAGACTTGCATCAAAATTTGGGTTGGTGGGTATAAGTGAGAGCAGGCGGAGCTACAAACGTATCTGGGTTAGTAAGTAATTAGGGGGAAGAGTCCAGCAGCTAAGAGAAGTTACGTTAGCGAGGCTTGAAGGTATCTACAGTGTTTTTTTTTAAACAGAGGAAGGGTGGTGATATACCCTTGGGAAATATTAGGGTGGGAATTATTGCCAGAGCGTAGATTAAAGTACAGATTAAATCTCTTACAGAAATTTAAATCGGATAGCTTTACTGAAGATGTAAGGCATGTATTAAATACACCAGCGTATTATGCTAGATTCGACCAGATAAATAAGATTAGAGAGATAGATAGCCGTACTGATAGATTCAAAATATCATTTTTCCCCGGTACTATAAGAGAACAGAATAGGCAGCATAGCAAAGAGATAGGTAGGGGAAATATTTTAGAGTAGTCTGTAGTGCATGATGCATGTATTAACAACCAATCCCTTAATTACTATGTAGATGCTAACAATCTAGTTGCCTGAGACCCTATAGTAGCATGTTTGCATGTTTATAGTGTATGCTTGGTGATCTTCACCCCCTGCCACACACCCTCGCGGTGGCTTGCAGGGTACCGCTTAGATGTAGATGTACCCTGACATTAGCTTATTCATAAAAAAAGGTTGCAATGAATCAACGGTCTAACGTCCCATCCGACGGATGGAGTACTGACCTTGAAGTGTCTTTAACTGAGTTGTTGCCATTGCCATTGTTGCATTGAACAATATTAGCCGTTGTCAGTATGTAACTCCAAGTCTCCGGATAGGAAATACCGGGGACCATCACCGTCATCATTACGATCTGACCTTATCTGGGTAGCATTTGGGATGACACCAGGAGTAACTCCGAAGCTATATCTGTACTTTTGCCGCGTTGAGGACAACCTAGTTACACTGTTGCTAAATCTATGTGATTACACCTCCAAAGCTCTCACAGAGATCCATGCACCTTAATGACTTTCCGTAGTGAGAGAAGTTTTCACAAGTTAGGACACATGACACCTTTCACAGAAATCGTTGAGTAGCTGGGAAAACTTCTAATCTTGTCGGCTCCGTAAAAAACGACCAATCAAGGACCCAAATCTCCTGTAATATTTCCAGAGGGAATGACTGATTTCTCTCAATTGGCTGAACAAGTCGAAGACATCGGGAGTACTGCGTGAATTTTCCCTTGTGAGCAGGTGAGAGTACGAAGTTGGCAATAGTTGAGTCCTACTCCGCAAGATCATAGCCTGAGTAATGGAGATGCATCAGCGTTTCTCTTCCAAAATATTACATATAACTTTTCATAATTAAAATTGCGATGGAATGACGTGAATTTCCGTCACATACCGTTCCATGGTGGACACTTGTATGTAGGTAAATACAACACTATCATTTGCAAAACCTTTTGAGAACTGAGAGTGGGGAAGGAATGGGAATGGAATTTATTTTATTCACGTTATGTTGTGCAAGTAACAGAACACGCACATCCATACCCTGGGTAGAGAAAAATCCATTCGGACGAGACTAGAACTCGCGACCTTAAACTTGGCAGGTGGGGGTTTTACCCGCTGAGGCCCCACTGAATCCCAGATGGTCGCAAAAGGTAAGGTGAGTGGAGAGGAAGACGAAGGAGGAAGTGCTGGGGTGGAGAAGAGATTGAATGAAGACATTAGGAGTACAGAGTGGGTAGAACAGGAAATAAGGGATAGTGGTGTTTAGAAGGAAATGATGGAGGGAAGAATGTTGGGTAGGCGGGATACAGGAAGGAGAAGAACGGGCAGTTTGGATGGTACATGCACATTTAGAGGAGAGGAAGGAAGGATGCGGAACTAAAGAAGGATATCGAACGTAAGAAATTTTGCATGGAAAACGTCTCAAATGCATCTCAACGTACCTTCACTGGTATAAATTACCGATAAAAAATAATGACATTAGCAAAAGAAATTAGCACATGCTCGGTTTGTGTCGCATCGCACAATGAAAATCCTTAAGGTTGCTTCCAATCGTACAGGTCACAAAGAGAGCAATGTTCCACTACAGGATTACAATTCTGAGGATTAAACCAGGAATAAAAAACTATGCAATTAAGAACAAAACAAATGATTTTGGCAGCACGTACCGAGAAAAATAATTCATTTTGGCGGCGAATTTCGATGTTGTTTGACGGCATGCCGAAAGTGTATAAAATAAAAAAAGAAAGACCTGCTCTTGAGTGAAAAGAAGCGGGAGAAGCTAAGAACTCAGGGAAATAAAAGAACAGACGTACACCGAAGCTAACTCTGATACCTAATTGGATCTTCGACTCGATCCTCAAGTTCTTAATCGCTCGCAAATGGAAAGTATCGGGTTCAGTCAATCATTTCGATTTCCCAAACCAGTCCGTATCTCCAAATCCACTTTGAGTTCAATCAAAGGGATTGCAGCCTCGAGGATGGCCATTGCAAATTGGAGTGAGGCCGTAAGGTAAAAAGAACCTCTGCTCATGTCCGGAATGATGGTTGGGGATGTGGAAACGGTGGCGGTAAATTAGGCAGCAACTGCTAAAGAACCTACCATTAATAGAATAACACTAATTACGAGAAATTTCCCTGCTTCTCTGAATTCAACCTACAAATTTGATTCATCCCTATGAAAGTGCTCGACAAGTATTTTCTTTCAGCTACAGATTCTCTCACCAAAGTGAAAGTCTTTCCGATGAGTATTTTCCTCACTAGTGCGCTCGTTAATATCTTCACTCATATTCCTCCTTAATGCAGTCACGGAGACGCAGCGTTCCACTGAATGCTCAGCAACAATGGTGTCCCGATTTATAGATTTTTCTCGAATACCAGCGCGCCACTCGGGCGCGCATTAAATTACGCAAAGCCTTCCACACACATTCCTAAAAAATTGCGTCTCAAAATACCTGGAGCTATTGACTCATTATAGGCTTCCACGAGTTCAATTTCTAAATCAAATCCCAAACACTTTAGTAACTTTCGCTGAGGAGCAGCGAAGAAACACTCACACGAAAAATCAGGTACCTACCACGGTATTCCTTCCTTATGCTCCCTGCTTCAGCAAACGACATCTCCCTTACTCATGTCTAGGTAAGTTGGTTGATATACATCTACATAATACCTTGCAAGCCACCATAAATGTGTGTGGCAAGGAGTGAATTCTCACCAAACATTTAGATTTACTTAGTGCGTCGATGGCGAGAGTCATTGGCATTAGTCATAATCTTATTTCCATTTCATAAATATTTAAATTTTCCAATAGTAAAAAAGGAATAATATTACTTGTACCTATATTATCGTTAGTCTAAAGGTAGGTTTTAAGGAGTATAAAGGACTTTGCCTCCAGCATAAAAACACCAAGGCACTATCACAGCTGGGATCGTGATGATAAAATTAGGGATGAATAGTAGGAGGAAGGGGTTCCAAAATTCTCTTTTCCGCGCAATATTAAAGTAATAGATTACAGAAAAGATACCTGGACGAAATTAAAATAGGCAACGTAGATTTTAATGTAGAACCGTAGTCGACAGTGATTTTTTTAAAGTTCGTGTTTTTACGCCACCAACTCATGCATGTTTAAAGAAATATAAATTAATATATTTAAAGAAATGCCTGACTATTCAATAGTTAATACATTATATACTTAGTGGATATAAACTATTTTTTTACGCGTTTTTCGTGAATTTTCATCCAAAATGTTTCCATAAAATAGTAGAATTTTATCACTTAAATTACATGGACACAGTTTATGCAGTGATTAGCATATTGGCATGGCTACATGATAATAATCGTAAATTTAATTATTTTTATTTTAAATGCATGTCTGGCGGTGGTTCACGCCCTGCCACACACCCTCGTGATGGCTTGCAGGCGTATTTGGTTACAATTACTGTTACCTTCTAACAAGAAGTGATGCACTTTAAACGACCAGGATCATCGGTTTTAAATTATTCTTAGTCAGCTGCCTAGCCTGTGGCGCGTATCCAGGTACGTGTGTCACACTCCTTCATGAAGTGGCCCATACTGAGAGGACAGTCGTACTCTGCAAAACGTGGTGATGTCTCCTCTTGTGTGAGTAAGGGCTCAATGCCCAAATCTCATCGTCAGCTGTGAGATGAAGATTCCCTCCTCCCTGCTACTGCCCCAGAAACGGAAATGGGCCGCGCTGACGTAACATGTTTTACGCAACGCAACTTGTTTGCCACACTTGACCAAAAATCACTCCAATTCTATCTCTATGAGCAAAATCAAGATGTCCTGGCTCTATCATACGAACAACGGCGACTCTATGAGCCGTAATCATCGAAGGATCGAGTATACTCACAAATGCAGGCTTGTCTAATCGTTCAAGTGCTACAAATTAAAACTGCATCTTTCCACATGTATCTGAGGCGTTTGTGATACTTTGGCACGCCTTGTAAGAGTCAGAAGCAGAAAAAAAAGTATTACGACGAATAATAAGTTCGCTACGAGAGAGAGTAGAGTAGTGGTTATTCGACGAAGGCGACCGAATGCTAAGTTCAATTGCGCAAATTATTGGTTAAGAGTAGGAATTTTCAGGGAACGCTTGTCGCGTGGAAAGAACCTCGGCGTCAACATTCGAATGCTCTTAACGAAACCGAGGGGTCCACGGTTTAACACCCGATGAGATTATAGTGAGAACAGACCATTAATCTGTTTTCTCATCAGCTTTTATCGAAGCCTGGCGCCGTGCAATGCCTCGCTGTACTATAAAATTAAATTCCAATATCCCGGCCGCGTATTTCTGGTGTTTGCCCATGCTTTCGGAATGGAAGAAATAACACTTCGTGAAGGCAGTATTTGTGATGAATGGAAGTGCCTTCAAATATCATTGTAGCGTAAAATACCACACTAAGCTACTTTGCAAAAGTAATTTAGATTAAACACTAGATGATAGACGTGTTTGTAGAAATGTCTGATTAATCAATAATTATTAAATTACTACTCAATTATGACAAATGAAGAAGTCCCAAGACGAGTGGGAGAAAAGAGAAGTCAGCTGAAAACTATAAATAGAAGACGGGACAACCTATCGGCCATATCTTAAGACACGATGACCTGATGAAGACAATCGTCGAAGGAAAAGTGAACGGGAAGAATGGAAAAGGCAGGCCTTGTATGAGTTATATAGAACAGGTCGTAAAGGACGTGAAAGAGAGGAATTGTGTTAATATGGAGAGGTTGGCCGATAGAAGAATTGAGTGGAGAGCTGCGTCAAACCAATCCTAGGATTGTTGACTCATGATGATGATTAAATTACTCTGTATATAGTAACAATATAGTGTCTTTTATAGCTAAAATTTTACGTGTCACATGAATGGATATCTAACATTTTTTAACAAGCCTCTCAGTTGCAAATAAGTATTGCATCCACGAACTAGTACTTTTGTACTACTGCATGACAGTAAGTGTAATTTAGTTCTCTTTGCTTTGAAATGCATGCTTGGCGATGGTTCACCACATGTCACACACGCTTGCGGTATCTTGCAGGGCATTATGCAGATGTAGATGGGTTCGCAAGGACGAGAAAGAAAAAAAAAGGTATTCTGGATAGTATGAAGAGGGGTAGTTAAAATGACAAGTTGAAAAGAGAAATACCATAGGGATGGAGCCAATAGATGAATAAAACTCGGAGAGTCGAAACACTTCATCATAACCTACTCCCAATAACCGACAGAACACTAATTATAATGACAAGAACGCCTTTCACAGCTGTCGTTGAATCGAATCGGATGGCCATCATCTAAAAATCCACTACATCACTTCCCTTCAAATTGTGATAGGGGAGCTGATGGCAAATCTGGCATCCTCTACGAGGGGTGCGCAACGGCGGTGCTTGCGATTCTTAGGGAGGGAAGGAGGGTGAAGCGAAGGATCTGGTGGGGGTTCACGAGGGGGGGGGGGGGGGAGAGAGAGATCGACGCGTGGGACGCCGGAGAAAGCGACGCTCCCTTGGCGTGGGAGGACCTCCTCCATCCACTCCCTGGAATGCTTCCTTGGCAACCGCCACGTTCCTCCGGGACCGCTATGCAGAGCCGATGACGAAACCATCCTCAAAGATGCGAACCCAATAACCGCGACATGTTATAGTTGTTCCAATAGCTATCCCGATGACTTGTACCGGGTTTAGCCGCGAATAAGACAGGGTGTTACATTAGTTTTTGGTCCTAAAGACATATTAGGGTCTTATTTTTCCAGAAACTACCTCTATGAAAACAGTCAACTGCGCAAAAGGGATAAGAGAAGAACGGGTATTCTGGATAGAAAGGTGAGAGGTATCTAGTAAGCGGAGCCAAATATGAACATAAAATTCAACAAAATATCTTTCCCTATACCTCAGCCAACCTCATATTTATTTATCAAGTTTAAATATTTTCCCGATCTGTTTTTTCTACGTTAACCTGACATTAACTACGTTCACTTCTAAATTATGGCCTTCAAACCACCGTATCAGCTGCTCCATCCACCTACTCAGCCTCCTCATTGTTTCCTATTGCAACCTCCTCTCCATATCTACCAAGCCCATTATATCCTCGTGTCTCTCCCGATAAATATCCCTTCTTTTTTCCACCCTTCTCCAAACCTACCTACATCCTCAACGTTGATAAATTATACTCAACCTACCTTAATGGGTTACATTCGACGCAATAAACTCTAGTTGACGCAGAAATTTTAATGAAGACATATAACTCAATGCTAATAGAACAAAAAAGATTGTGGTAAGCAGCAGAACAACAGACGATAAGAACAACAAAAAAAATATGGAACAAAAACGTGGGAGGGTAACAACTAGAAAAGATATTGCTATTAGAGAAGCATAATTATCAGTGGATGGCGAAGAAAGAAGAAAAAAATCAATGGAATGGCCAAGGTGAAGAGGACTTTCAGAGGAAGAATCTCATAACAGCTTGAAATACAAGATTTAAAGTAAGGAATGACTTCTTTTACATTTAAACCCGGAGCATGCTTATTTATGGCACTGAAATAAGGACAATTACATCAGCAGAAAAAGCAAAACTGGAAGCATTTGAAGAAGTACGTGTTACAGAAGAACGATAATGATTAAATCGATAGGCCAAGTAACTTACGATGAGGTCCAAAAAAAGGGGGGGAAAAGATTACGAAGGAGATTCTGAAAAAACTATGGGATAACCTCATCAGCTATAACATAATGGCCTGACGAAGAAAACCGTCGGAAGAGTTTCTGAGAATATTGGACAAAGAAAACTTCGAATGAGATATATGGAGCAAGTGGCGAAAGATATAAAAAAGGCTGATGTTGACATGAAAATGTTAGCCGATTGATGAATCAAGCGGAGAACCAAACCAACCTTTGGATTGACGACTTGTGACAATGACAGCACAGGTCTTCTTAGTATTATTTCATAAGGTTACAACCATTTGTTATTTCCTATAACAAAACGCCTGATTCGTAAACTTAGTTCCCTGGCATAATTACCGGTATCGTGCTTCTATTCGTCGAAGATACTACCACGATAATTAAACTTGTCCACCTGCTCGATCCATTTCCTAATACTTCAGTAGTTACTCTAGCTTTTTTCGCGGTTATAATATAAAATATAGCTATTGAAGAGAGTCTAATCTCATGAATTATTTTCTATGCTTGATAGTTCTGCAACAAGGTGGCACTGATTGAGGTCTCAAATGAATGTTTTGGTAACAAGGAAGCCTATCGAAGTCTCTACTTTCGAAACCCCCGTCGTTCTTTCAACTTACATCTGAGTATGTATTTATGAAGTGATAAACTCAGAGGACAAGGTCAAGGAAAAGCAAGATGACCCTAAAGCAGGGATAACGATGCAGCGCAGAGATGAAAGCTACTGGAATAGCCAATGCGAAAAGGTCAAGATTCCACGGATAACTGAAGATATTATTAGGGAAACAGAAGGGAAGAAAGTGGACGAAGGTAAATATGTACCCGGGAAGGAGAAAGTACAAATAATTGGATTCCACACCGGAGGCAAGAAGGGAAAGGGAGGCATGGTAGAGGGGCAATACGATCACATGACAAAGTTGAAGAGAAAGAGAAAAACAGACGTATTTAGCGTGAAAGTTAAAATATTATCCAACTGGGAGAACAATCACATCTAATTAGGACAAGACAGAGAGACGCACACAAAAATAACCACGTCCTGGTATAGTAGATTGCGAGATTAAATCGCGGAAAATGAAGATAAAAAAGTGTTGGGTATAGAGAGCACTGAATGGTTTCTGAAGAGTCTCGGAAAAACTGAAAGATATGGATATTACGGCTCATTCCTATTATATTTGAACAAATATGGCCAGAGTATTACGTAAAGCAGTTTTGTACTCCATCCCTAAAATAAGAAAGCGAAGGATTTTGGAAAGTAATGGAGAATAAGCCTAATTAATTATACTGAGAAGTATATTACTAAGAAACACAAATAAAAGTCTGGAGAAGTGTACACTTAGGGAGGAAAAGTTAGGTTTTAGAAAGGTGGAGACAGGTACCAAGGGTATTTTTAATTGTCCTTCAAATAACAGATTGACACATGTATTACGCGCGTAGTACTTCTTTGACGAAACGCTATAACAACCGTGGGGTGAATAAAATTAACATATTTAGAGAGCGATGTTTGTCAATCACTCCTCTTAAAAAAATTGATTCCAAGGTGCACAAAACCAGCCCTCATTACCATAGGAATTGCAAAATAATGCTCAAAGAATTTTTTCTATCGTGCCAAGGCAAGTAACTCAACTTTCATTACTTCGAAAATTCTTTCACGCATCAACTGAAGAGAGACAAGTATTTATAAGATATACAATACATATTTGACCACCTTCTTCATATTTTAATAACGAAGAATTATGTATAGTGTGAGTGAGGAGCAGTCACAAGTTCCACTGACAATGATTGCAGTAATGACATACCTGATTGCGGAAGATGATATATGGACTATATAAGTCGCATTGCATTGATAATAATATATTTTAGTGACTACGGAGAAATGTAGCTCGGAGAAAATGAAATAAAGAAACAAATACTAAAAATTCTAGAAAAAATACAATCGAAGACGAGAGATGGGAAACACTGCCACACAATTCAATTTGAAAGAGATTAAATTCTAATTAAAAGGGATTGAATTACCTTCTGAAATCAAAAGGTACATGGGTGCACGTATTTACAGTCGTCATAACATAGTGACAAAGAAATGACTACATAGGTTGTCCTTCCAGAGGAAATCGGTAGGTAGTTCCGAAAGAGTTTGAAAATAGATATACAAGAGGAGAAATGGCAGTATTCTTGAAAAAAAAAAACTGATGGAAGCTGCAAAAGCGGCTGTCAGTGGGAGAAAAGCTGTACAGACGAATCCTTGGATCTTCGCGGAAGTCTCATAACTGACTAAATGCAAGAAAAAGAGCATTAATCCCAAAACTAAAGAAGGGAAAACAGTTTTACCCAAGTATGGGAAAACAGTTCACAAAGCGAGATCATCATCATTTGAATATAACTAAAATTACACTTAAATTGACAACATTTAATCATCTAATCCAAATTACCTGCCTACGTCATACGAAGAAGGAGTCAAGAAAGAAATTTAAAGCCCATCCCATTTACAGTCGTTTTTGGGATCGATAATCCATGAAATACCTTTGTGGAAGTTAAAAGAGAAAAGAAATGAGCCGCCATAATTTCGAACACTGATGCATTCAAGCACCAACTTGCAGGTGACAAACTTCAATGGCAGATAACAAATCTAGATCAAATATGTGAAGAAATGGTCAGTAGGAAATGAGATTGATATGGATCTTGGATACGTATGGAGACCCAGACCTGCACTTTATGGAAATACTACAAGATAATACGAGAGTCTTTTAAGATGTGGGTGTGGAGGAGAGTGTAAAAGGTATGTTGGACGGAAAGGAGGACGAATGACGAAGTGTTGAGCAAAGTAGAGGAATATAGAAAGTTTTTGGTGGAAAGGAGGAGGAGGTGGCAGAGTGGGTGAATGGAACAAGTAATAAGGGACAATCAAACAATTTTTTCGCCAAACTGGACAGCGAAAATGGGCCATGCGAAAGTCAACTTTGGACATTGCCAAGTCTTTGACGTAAACTCCTTAGAGTTTTCGAGGTTCGACAATTTTGAGTTGTCTCCGTACATAGACCCTCAATCAACCAAGTCCCTCTTCACCGACCCCACGAATGAGTCAGAATAATATCCCTTTCCGCTTTTCCCTTTATTCCTAAGAAGTTATGCTGGATCATTTGCGACAGTTATGCCTATCTTTCCCCTTTCCAATAATGATCTTCTTCACTACCGAGTATCATTCCTGCACCGATGCTACACTTATCGTTTTCACATTCCCGTTCTGTTTCAGGGCTAATTTATTAGCTAAGTTATTCCTCAACGTATTCCTTCCATTTATCTTCTGATGCCGCCAATTCCACTGGTGATTTTCCCGTCCTGTTTCTGATCGTTGAGATAGCTCTTTCATTTGTACCTCCGGACTTTTATTTAAATTGCCTATATAAGACATCCAATTTTCCCTGCTTTTGAAATGTTTCCTAGATTATAATTTGCTTTCTCCACCATCCATCCCTATTGTATTATATTATAGCTTATATTCTTAGCAAGAATTTCCGAGCATTCTTTTTTCTAACTCTCCATCGACCATTCCATTCTTTTCATCAGAGTATCTTTCTAATCATCTATTTCGCCCCAATAGTCTTGTCACCGTTATTCCTTCACATATATTTAACCCCGTTGACGATACTTTACGGGAACATTTCCAGCTGGACTACAGTCCCCTGTGGAGTGCCGCAAGGTTCCGTACTTGGTCCCCTGCTCTTTTCCATTTTCATTAATGACCTTCCACGCGACTTAAAGCACACGAAGTACATGCTTTACGCAGACGACCTGCAAATGTATCGTCATTGTTTCCCCAACGAAATTGACGACTCAATCAAAAAAATGAACGATGATATTAAAGTTATTTCTGTATGGTCCCAGCAAAACAACTTTGTTCTAAACTCAAGTAAGACCAAAGCAATAATTATTGGTAGTCCTAAGATGACAAATCGCTTGCCCTATGAAAATGTATCTCAAATCTGTGTCGACGGCACCCTTATTCCCTATTCAAACTCTGTTCGAAATCTAGGTATCACCATGAGCTCAAGTCTGTCTTGGAATATTCATGTTAACAATATTTCTCGCAAAATCAACACAACCTTACACCAGCTCAAAGTGCATTCAAAATTTCTTCCCCAACACACTAGGAAAATGCTTATTTCATCGTTAGTTTTCCCCACTATTGATTACTGTTGCCTTGTTTACAATGACCTGAATGAAGAAGATAACACCACACTACACCGGGCTCTAAATTCATGCATCAGGTTTATTTTTAATCTTCGTAGAGATGTCCACTTGACCCCCTATTACAATGAACTTCGATGGCTTAATGTTAAGACCCGAAGGAAATACTTCCTCGGGTGCTTCTTGTACTCCCTGTTCAAAGAAAAAACTCCTAAATATCTTTTCGACATGTTTGCTGCCAAACCTTCCACTAGAGAGATGTGTACCAGATGTGATCCTGAGTTTTTATATTTTCCTGGTCATCGCTCAGCGAAGTTCCAAAATTCATTTATAGTTACTGCGTGTCATCTCTGGAACACCTTGCCCAAAAGCATAAAAAACTGTTCTTCCGTTGCTAGCTTTAAGATGAAATATTATGAAATGTTACTCTCTGATCACTAAATGTCATATTCATATCCTGAAAATCAAGAAATGTATGTATATGTAATTTGTTACACGATGTCCTAACGATGTCGCACTTGTCCTTTTTACATGCCAATTGTTGTAATTTATATTTAATTTGTCACAGCTTGTATATTGTATGGATTGTCTGATTTATTTCTTTTTTGTTGCTCGTTTAACTATGTACATTGTCTTTTGTCCTTAAGGGGCACAGCCCTGGGACAATTAATAATAAACATTCATTCAAAACATTCATTCATACTTTACGCTCCCTTATCGTAGTTACCCTTCCTATTTTATCTGCATTTAGTGCGGGATTTCATTGACTTTAAGATAAGTGGCCTAATACTGTATTCACTTTTATGGTTTTGGTATCTACTCCGTTGATGTTTACGTTTACAAAGATTCTTCCATTTTTGTTGAAGTTTCTGACAACAGCTTCGACATGAAGACGTTGGTAGAACAGCCAGCGAAACTGTTGTCGGAAACGATACCATAACATACAACCACTACAGAAACTAGAGTAATGCAGTTATGTTCCTCCCAGCGAGGCGGATACCTACGGGAAAACAACCGATGAAATGATAAATCAACCACCTGCATTGCCAAGTCAATCTATCACGGAAATTCAATACTACCATGTTTTAGGGTGTATGCACGGAGCTATCTTGCAAGAAATTTTACTCTGAAAAAAAGATAATATATCAGGTATGAATGACAATGAAGTGAAAATGAAACTACCCTAATTATGGAATTGTCGGATTTAACACGAAATGGATCACTCGTTAAATTTTCCATGAGCACCTTTTCTCATTGAGCGTAGCACATTTTGCGTTCAATGCTCCGACTTGGATGGGACGTAACATCCTGGACCCTTTAGTTCCTTTCGTAAAAAGTAGGCTAATGCCCACGCCGGGTTTCACTCCACCCTTCCTCTGTTCCTTGAAAAATGCATATTCATATCTAATTACACACGAACCCTATCCTCAATGGTGCATGTGGCCTTAACTGTCGGTCAACTCCTCCGAGTAACTATTCTCAAATGCTTCATTGTATTTCAAGCGGCCGATACGGCGAATTAAATACCTCATTTAGAATCTCGTCGATAATCGAAATAACGTCGAACTTCCTCCCCGTGAAATAATAATAAACTGTCTTTGTTTGGGCCGAGATTGAGACCATACAGACCCTTCTTCCATCTTCTTCGCCTTAAAATCTCCTTACATGAACCTTATTTCCTAATTTATGACATACAAACTGAAACAACTATTTCTTATCTCTGTATTTTTCATGTTATGTATTATATTTTTTCCTTGCAAGCAAATAGTGCTATGATGTAAACTACTGCCCCATAGGAGCAATCGCTCCTAGGTCAATAAATGTTTTTTCTATTCTATTCTAATACTCGAAACGAGAAAAACAACAATAAAGTACTGTAAAAGAACAACGCCTTACAAAAAAATCACTGCTAACGTCGTTGGGTCAAACTTAAGCAACGGTTCCCCTGAGTTCTGCAGGAATCTCGCGGCTAAGTGAATGCACAACTTAAAGCTTTCAGCGTTGGATTCCAAAAGATGGCGTCGCGCTCGAAGACTCGCTTCTGGGGCGAGAGAACGTTTCCCTGACTCCCTCATTTGCTTCCCTCTCCCCCCCTCCCTCTCGCGGCGAGGGAAATCCACGCGATGGGGCTTGCAGTGCAGTCGGAGGGAGAAGGTCGCCCGTTGATGTCCCCGGGCGACACGTCACAAGAGCGAAGGCGCACTTTCCCTTCCCTTCTCCCCAATCGATCCTCCACTTCCCATCCCTCATGTGAAGGAGGCGCCCCCAAAGCCTACTACCTCCTCAAGGAGGATGGAGAGGATGGCCCGTTGCTCCCGCGACCATTCCTCCGGGCACAAAGACGTGATCATCATCATCGGGCGTTTTCAAGTCGGGTTGTAAAGGCGCCTCAGACTGGGAGGAGAGGTCTAAGGATGGGTTTCGAAGGGAAAGGAGGAAGGGCGGAGAGAAATGGTGGAAGATTCGTTTTTTAGGTGCCCCAACTGCTTAGGTTAAATTGCACCACCCAATCTAATCTCAAAATTTAAGGCAGACACGTTTTCTGCAGATTTTAAAAATATATTAAGAACTCCAGCGTACTGTGGTAGGTTAAATAATAAAAATAATAGAGATATTACATTATAGATAGGTAAGACACACACGTTCAGAAAGTTATTTTCTATGCCTTCAATTAGGAATAGTATGTATACACTAGATCGAGAAAATCAGGAGAAAAAGAAGCGGGGTGATACGTTTTTTTGACAGATTTTTGCGTGCATGAGACGGAATGGAACTCATTTAATTATTGCACTACAGTAAATAAAATTTAAACATCTGTTTTTTGGCGGATTTTCGTTTGTAGCAATGTTCCATGTGAAAATGTTTAATCTCCTAGGGGAATTCATTTTAATTTACTGTTACAGATTAAATCATACCCGTAATGTTTTTACCCAATAAATAATTTAATTTCTCTACGTTGATGTATGCCTGATATTGGTCATCCCTAGCCACACAGTCTTGAAATGGCTTCCGGACTATCATGTTGATGTTGTTGTTAACCTAAGACGAACACAAAAACCATATCCGAGGCGGGATAACCACCCAACACCGGGTGGTGAGAAACCCGGCGATAGCCACACAGACTTGCTGTAAACGAAATATGCCTAGCGGTTCACACATTAAATTCCCATCACACAAAGAAAATGAAGTACTTCTTGTGCTCTCCCAATGAAAATAAAGTATTTCAAAGAAATATCCATTAGAGTCGGACCGGGTCCTTATGGGTGAAAGGTCGGAAATCTCGCTACCCACCGACTACCTAGCGTTCAAATTTAATTCCAGCATTATTGGTTTCAGTCTATCCCGCCTTTTAAGAGCAGCTAGGTTTGTTAAAAGGTGATACGCTAGGTTTAGCGGAGTACCAAAATTAATAGCAGATATAGTTTAGAATGATTATCAGATCGTAGGTTGAAATATTGAATAAATCTCCCGCAGATATTTACAACGGAGAGGTTTCCGGAAGATGTTATACATAAATCAAAAACCCCAGCCTATTATACTAGATTTGATCAGATAAATAACATTAGAGAAATAAGATTGTCGTAGCGATAAATTTTAAATGTTATTTTTCCGGCGTACCATAACAGAACATAATTGGCAGCACAGGAAAGGGATAGGAGGATGAAATATTGTTAGATCTGGTGGTAGCTCTTAGTTTAATGGTTAGTTGCATGGTTGCATAGCAGTTACATCAAGTAGGTCTTGGTAGATCTTAGTTGCACGTAAATGGTGCATTTTAAAAGATCTTCACCCCCTGCCGGACACGCTCGCGGTTGCTCGCAGGGTATTACGTGGATGTAAATGTAAATACCGGAAAGAGAGCTGTAAGAATGGGTTTGGAAGGGAAAGGAGGTAGTGCGGGGAGAAACAAAACATCTTTGTTTACCATAACGAAAATCGCCAAGGGGACCTCAGCATAACGTCCCATCCGACGGACTGATTACTGAACTTGAAGTTCCCTCCACAAGGAACTCAAAACCAAGAGAGGACAGTTACTCCTCTATTCCACCAGGAATCGAACCGAACAGGGTTCCCACCCCATTGGGGGGAAATACGGTAGCCAGCCAGCTAATCCGATACCCGCGATATGACCCCGGAAGCTAGCCAGTGCTGCCCGCAGGACGCTGCTTTTTTATGTTAAAAATCGCTACTTCCTGCTTACATAGCCAGTTTTTCACGCCGGCAGGAAATGTATTACATGGCATTTGCGATACTAGATGAAAGAACAGTAATATAAGCAGTAATGACGTGGGTGAGAAAATATTCGAGAAGATAAAGCATTTCAGTAACCCGGGTAGAATTTTGGGCAAAGCCGGGCAGAGTCATTCAGGCATTAGGAGGGGCGTTGCGTAATAGGAGCTCGGGGGAAGGAGAAAGCACTGGCTTGACTGCGACTCTGAATAAAGATATAATGAAATAGTTCCCAAATAGTTGCAAAACTCGGGCCCTGGGGAGAGAAGACGAAAAAAGATTGTAGGCTTTCGAGGTGTGAGCGTTGAGATGGATGGAGAAAGTACGACGGCCACTGGAGAGAAGGCAAACGACCGAGTACTTGTCCATGCTTGGGGAAATCGCATTGCTGGGGAAAATTTGGAGGAGGGTGAGAGAGAAGGTGAATGGATCGATTTACGCGAGGCGACACTGAAGGTCGCTGAAGAAGTCAGGAACTTCGCATAAGCGGAGATGAGGCAGGAAAAGGGTGGAATTCCAGACTCCAGACTCCAGACTTGAGTTAGTAATCCTATAGCGCCTTTCCGGATTTTCGCCCTCTGAGGTCGTGGTATTAGGTTGCTTGAAGGATAGTTACAGGTAGAGATATTGCAATTGTGGGGATGAGAAGGGTTATTTTTTTTAGGGAGGAATGTAGGAGAATTTAGGTTGTAGAGTGATGCTTTATTATTATTTTGTGGGAAGGTTATTTTGTTTAGGGAAATGACTACTGTGATTTATGCGAGGAGAGGGAATAATTTAGGTAGGATATATATTTAGGTAGGAAGTATTATGAAAGGATTTTAATCAGGGAAAGGGGGAAGGAGCATTTGTAAGTTTGGTGAGCCTCTGCCACAGCCGGGGTGAGGGGTTGTAGGTAGGATTGATAAGGGAGCTGAGAGACGTAGAGTTGCTGGTTTTAACTGATCTTGAAGCAGATGTGGCGGTTCGTCTGGTTCAATAGTTGTAATGGTGGTGTCTACCATTAGCTGGATTAGGTTTTAAGACGCCGTAACCTCGAAGGTAACACCGCAACCTAAGAATAATAATAAGAAGAACACGACATCAGTTCGAATCGTGACCTTTGGGTTACCAGGCCGGTGCACTACCGACCTGGCAACCACGGGAGGAACGGAGACTGGATGAACGATTACAAGATCTGAGAAAATGCGCAGGGAAGGAGGATTTAGAAAGTTCCGGGGAAGGACATTCCATCAAAATCTACTCCTTCCGGTGAAAAACCACGTAATAATTACTGCCGTTCCTCAAAATATGCGTAAGCGAGCGACGTGGCATGTCTCGACAACGAAAGCGACCACAGACTCTCTCTCCCTCTCCAGCCGATGACATCACTCCCACCCTCGAATGGAGGTCACCGCCGGCGCGCGGAGCAGTGTGCAGGGCGTGCCCGGGGAGAGCTGGGCGCACTGCGCGAAATGCGCGCGTGGCGGTGCACCGGCAGCCGCGCAGTGAGGGGGATCTCCCCCCCCAACTCCCCATCTGCACCCGACGGATTCCTCAACGCCACCCTCTCCCCCCTCTTACTTACTCTCCTCCTCCAAGACACACAGAAACACATACTCAAGAGTTCCTCCTGATCTCTCTCTCTCAACCCCTTACAGCCACCGGCTCCACGCCGGAGTCGTCGGCAACAAGCCTCGCGACACCGACTCGAATGAGGACAATTTACATGCGCGCACAGAGACACGTACGGTAAAAATTCCATTACAACCTCAGGGAGGTAGGTAGTCATTCCTAGATGTCGACCGGTCCCTAAAGTTATTTTACGCTACCATAGAAAGGTGCTTGCTTTATTTATTTGAGGTTTAATTGTCCAGGCTCCAGTCGTTATATAAAGACTCAATATTCCTAAGATTCATGGTAACAGCTGGCAAGATACCTTACTGGAATTACGGCATCATATAAATAAAATAGAACTTTGTTCTATTCCACACAAATATTATGAAATACTTGACCGGATTCGACCTCTTCAGGTCATTAACAAGACCTGAATTCTAAGAAATAATATTTGTGTGGAATAGAACAAAGTTTTATTTTATTTATATATTGCTAAGATTAAATTAAAAGTTCCAAACTTTGATTTCGTCATTGTTTCTCGGCAAACGACGGCATAACCTGCAAATGCCTCACAGCTTACTCCAGTTTAGTATTTGACATCGTCAGTATAAGTTAGGAATTACACAGGGCTAGTAGTACTTCCGTTTGGAACACCTAAGGCAATCCAGCCATAAGTAACTAACCTTTTATTTACCATCATACTTTGAAGGATGTTTCTTTTTGGCCGCGAGGCACGTACGATAACAGCAGCATAGAAGTCAAGACTGGAACCATTTGAAATGAGGTGCTACCGAAGGCATTTGAAATTTAGTGTTTCAGAAGAAAGGTGAAGATAAAATGTATCGACAAAGTGACGAACAAATAAGTCTTCAGATGAGTGGGGAAAAAGAGAAGTCTTATCAAAACTTAAGAAGAAGAAGAGAGGACATAATAGGCCATATGTTGAGACATGATGGTCTGAATAAGACAATCGTCGAGGGCCATGGGAAGAATGGCAAAGGAAGGCTTCGTATGAGATAGAGCAAGGGGTAAAATATGTGAAAGAGAAGAATTATGTAAATATAAAGAGGCTGGGTGATAGTAGAATCGAATGTAAAGCTGCGTCAAACCAATCTAAGAATTGTTTACTGATTATGATGATTAAGTGTTAGGATAGTTTGGAGGTAGGATATTTCAGGTGTAAGTACTCAGCCCTAGAAGCCCGGGAGTCCACAGTTTAACGTCCCATCCGACGGATTCAGTCTTGAACTTGAAATGCCCTCCACAGGCCACCCAAATCAGAATCTGCTGCGGCAGATTCCAAGCGATTCAATTCCTGCGGGATTCGATCCTGGCCTTGGAAAGACAGTAAGTAGTCTTATAATCCCTCGTCTATTACCTTATATTCCCTTTTGGCGTGGCAACTAGTATCATACTCACTAGCTATCTCCTGGTCAATTGGGAATATTTAAAATTAATCTTACAGCTAGGTACAGGCAAGTATTCCAATCAACCAAACTTAATTATTTTTTTAAATTTATCTCCGCATACGTCTTTCAACGACACCTGGAATCTGATGCGTATTTTATTAAATTAAAATGATAAATCTATTACGCAGACTTAGGTGAAGATACAGCATAGGTAATACAATATTCACTACGCTTTTTAATTACGTCAAACTCTATATTTACCGTGTTATATTTTAAACAATAAATTTTTAACATTTAAATTTAAACAGTAGGCAAATTTACATTAATTTTTAACAGTTGTTTGGCAAGACCACCCCACAAGATGTGTTACATTTTATTTTTTTACTTCGATAACGGTTGTTTAGTTGCGTTAATAGTTATTAAGTAGCTATACTTAATAATACTGTATATATAGTATTACTATTAATGATCTCCCGGTAAGTAGGGTTAGACTGACACGAAATATATCAACGGAAACATCCTGCGACATCTGAATGTTGCAGGATCACCCTTTGACATTATAGCTCCTATAGCTCCGCATACTTCCCACCTCTCCTTATCCATCCAAACTGCCAGTTTGTCTCCTCCCTCTTCCCCGCCTACCCAACATTCCACCCTCCATCACGTCCTTCAAAACAACCTTCCCCGCTTATTACCCATTCCATCCCCTCTCTCCTGTCTACTCTTAATTTCGTCAATCAACTTCCTCTCCTTCCAGAAAATTACCTGCACTTCCTCGTTGCATGCGGAACGAAGACAAAGGGCCATATGTTTTAGCGAAGCAGATAAACACGAAGGTCGGTCGAGATGGTGATTGTAGCGCTCACCAAGTACTATGCACAAAGCGAAATTTACACATTAAAGCGGGAGAGAAGGGAACAGTTCCTTTCTTGTGCGTCTGTGATTTCCCTGCTAGATCTGCACCCTGCTAGACGTGTTCTAAGGCCTTTCTCAGGATTGAAACAGAGACCACAGGTCAGTAGGCCTCTCTACCCACTGTCCTACCATGCTATTGAGATATTATATACCTACTTATATTTGAAAAAAAAATTAAAACGTCATGGCTATGATCTTACTAAACATGCAATTCGCTCCGCTGCATTCTTTAATTGCGTCCGGCAATTTCATCTTCTTTCGAGGATAACGTCAGAAGTTTCACGGGAATGAAAAACACTGCAATCGGAAGTTCGTTACTGCGACTTCTACGTCACAAATAGGTGATTCTATTTACCATCTCTATCGTCGTGAGATTACTGATTTTAAGGTTTAAGTTAAGTTTTTGGCGCCCGCAAGAGAGCTATGGGGCAGGTTCATAGTCTCAGTGAACAAAAGAATTCACTTTTCGTTTCTTTATCACTACTGATTCACCGGTTAAGGTAGGTTTAATTGGCCGTAAAATTCCTTGCTACGCAACCTTTCTTTCACATGATGTCCTTCATCAGTCACATAAACTATCGCCCACTACTGCCCGGCCGATCAAAGCATTTCATTTCCCGTTTCTTCAATCGAATTCCTTCCCTCATCTGCTATTCCCAGCACTTCTTTCTATTCCACCCACCTTCCCCGTCCTCCTCGCCCAATTCCACAACGCGTCTTATATTTTCAGTTACAAAAACTAGTATATGACAGTTACTCTATACTACGAAAGGGCAGAAACACAACACCCACCAGCCAGCAGAAACCTAGTCGATCCAATATTTCAGGCTACTTCTTGATGAGAGTGAACAATACGGATGGTCGTGTGAGTCCGTAGAGAGAAGTAGACCTGGCATAAAAACATGGAAGTGCTAGGAGCGATTATTTCAAGTCAACAATGGACTCTATTTTTGATTTTTGAAAGAAAAGAACGCGGCCCACCAAGCAAAGCTGCGGCAACGATCGCGTGGTCTGACGTCACGCTCCAGCCAGCCGATGGAAGGAAAAAAAAAACGTTCACGATCGAGTGTGTTTTTAGGGCAAAAATGTCAGTTTCGTTTTTTTCATCACCCGTCTATTATGTAAAATGAAACGCAAGAGACGGTGGGGAAAATCCTCTTTGCAAACATTCCTACTTTGATCCGTCTGCTCGCAGCATTTTTGAATACTCAAGCAATAATACATCAGTAATGACGCTACCGATTAGCGATTTCAACGACCGGGGAATTTCGGGAAACATACACTACGATGGTTTTCAAAAAGCTCGCTTTATTTAACGCCAACCATTACGACTTACACACGTGTGGAATAGCAGAAGATAGGGATCAGCTTGGTGTGGTGGCTAGATTAATGGCCTCCAATTTCGAAGGCCCGGCGAAGGCCTGATATGCCCGAGATTTTTCATTGGCTCACCAGTTTCTGTTTGAGCCGACTAAAAAGTACCTAAAATTCAGCACTCCTTCCGTCTGATGGGACGTTAATCCGTGTACCACTTGGCGCCTTTCGTTAAGAGCAGGCTAATGCGGACACGGGGTTTACCTCCACCATTTCTCCAATCCCAAATATTTCAACCTTTTCCAAAAATCACCAACTTAATGTCCAAAATGATTCTGCAAAAGCAATGTCGCAAATGATTTTGACGGACAGTCACCTCCCGTAGTAACAGCAATAGCATCAGTTAAAATGGCGACAAGCGAAGCATAAACCCGTGTCTTGGGAAATTGATATTGGCCAAAAGTTGCAGGGCCTTCGAGTAATTCCAGTGGTTATCGCACCGCAGATATCGAGAATTCTAAAGCTGCAGAACGCTTTAACTAAATTAATCATCATTATAAGTTTTCTACCGATTTAGATTATTTGGGGGGGGGGGGGGGCAAGGCACAGATTACTTCTACACAATCACACAATCATTTGCAATCGATCACCCACATTTCTTCATTGCATACCATTTTCCGGCTGTGCTTACTTCCTATTATAAACCAAAAGTAAAAAAATAAAATCTTAAATCATCCTCCTCTTTGGCCGCTTTCCCTACTGCTCCCGCGGCCCGCAAAGTCCATTCACCCCTTTCCCGAATGCTCGCTATTCTCTTTTCAAATGCAATCAGGAAGGTGGCATAAAGACAACAATTACTTTTTAACGCTTCTTCTTTGTCTCGGCATACGCTCACTCTCCACTTGACCCCACAGCCTATCCTCTCTTCTTCGTGACTACTTTCCCTACCATCTCCTAGCTACGATGACCCTCGAAAGTTCTTTCACCCCTACTCGTGCATTCAGAATTCTGTTTTCAAAAGCTCGCAGAAGCATAAAGGCATCTCGACGGTCAGCTACTAATGACCTTCCTACGGTTCTCCCCATTAGTGAAGGCCTGTTTCGCCAATGCAATTCTTCCCCAAACATCGCCATGACAATTGTGTTATTCGTAACCGAGGAGACGACCAAAAACTACGGTGATTTGCACCATTAATGAGAGTTGGGATTTTTTTTTGTCAGAGGAGAGAATTTATCGAAGAAGGAAGGGTGGAGTGAAACCCGGTGTCGGATTTTGTTTACTCATATCCAAAGGTACCTAATGGTCAACTGATTAACGTCCTAACGGATGGCCACTGAACTTAAAAGTGCCATCCACACAGCACTCAGCCAGATATCGGTATACCGTTGAAAACATACCACAGTCGGGATTCGAACTCGGTAACTCGACACGGAAGGCAACACTGCAGTCCTCTCATATATCTTTGCCCATATTCAATACAAGGCACAAGACTCGTCTCAAGACCCATGCATCTGAATCCCTCCGCGCGCAAAAATCAAGATGACGCACCCAAAAAGTTCGTCCGCGGAAAGAGGCCCGGCTTTCGGTTGCCGCGCCGCGAGGAGAAGGGACCCTGTGTGCCGGAGGACCCGCACCCAAGGTGCCCAAGTTTCGCATTAGCGGCGGCTTCCTTGTCTGACGAAAGCGAGAGTGCATCGCCTCGGCGGGGACGATGAATGGACGGACCCGACGTGAGAGGCTGATGTGGAAACTTAACGGGGGAAGGAACAAGCACGCCCACGATCCGCTCGGAGGAGGCAAGGCGACAGCCAACGTTGCTGCTGCGACCCTGACAGCATGCAAATGCAAACCGAAAGAATTTTTTTGACTCCGGGCCAACACTCGATTCTCAAGAATGGGATGCATTTTTCCGGTCACGCCGGAGAAGTCTTCGGAAACAGTCGACGGTATCCTTGCTTAACACTTGCAAATGATGTGCATTGTACTCCCCATTTCAAGCAGGCTGTTGCCGTCGCCTATTGCAGGGGCCTGTGTCTAATTCGCATGCCTCTAACGATTGCCCCGTCGATCAGTTAACTGATTACATCCGACGGCAAACCTGTCACGGCATTCACTTTCTCCTCCACTATCGCATTTGCTCTCCTCCCGATCTTTAGAGAAGCAATGTATGAGGAAATTTGTAAAATTCCCACACCAAGCTCCAGGGTTTGACTGATGACGGCTCAGCATACGAGATATTATTGTGTCAGATTCGTACATAAGAGCAGGGGGGGCGAACTTTCTCTGCCATGTCACCTGGTAACCAGGAGATCATGCAACTAGGGAATACTTAAGCAAGTTCGAAAAGAATTGTATGCAATTTCGTAGTGGAGCGGTTAAACGCAATAAGCTAAAAAGCCAAACAAATGAATGATTTTGTTTAGCGCGAGATCTCTCCGTAATAACATCGCTTCTCCGAATCACAACATAATGAATGCATCCAAATTCAGAATGGTGTAACAGAGGATATCATGCACTGACAATCTGACAGTTTTCCCACACGATATTCTGGAGTCCATCAGGTTCGAAAGTGAGGAGGAATTATTACCTTGCCAACAGCGGATGCGGCTAGTCGCCGCTTCAAGGTTATCAGGAATCTCTTCGTCGAAAAGCTCCCCGCGAGCGACTCCTGGCGGAAGAATCAACGGCGGGACGCCTCTGCTTCGGGTAGAGCGCGAAGACTTCAGCGGAGGATTCACCGCTGGAACAACGTCTCCCACGCCGGAAAACTTATCTAGTCACACTCCCGGTTGAAATGCAATGCCTCGGCACGAGTCACGTCCCCGGTCGAAGAGCACCACTCCCTCGTAAGCTCCGCGAAACGCACCTGCCCGCTGCGGAGACGACCGGAAGTGGAGGTAGGGCAGAGGATTCACAAAATGGACAACACACACAACTCGGCACTAGACTCCCACTTCTGGCCAGGGAGTTAGAAAGAGATACCAGGCCCTGACGCCCCGTCGGAGCACACGATTTGCATCCACACAACCCGATTGAACTAAATGCACCCCCCCTTTTCGGGATCGGCGATGTCACGTTACCCCGTCGCCGACGCAAGTCGCTATAGCAACACCTTCCAACAAACGGACCCGCCACCAACAACGACCGGGCCAAGTCCTCGACTGAACGACCTCGCTCTCTCTCCCTCTTCCCCCCTCCCTCCCTCGTCCACTCCCCCCTCTTCCCCTCTCTCCTTCGTGTCGGCTGGTCTGTCGGCCGGTCGCCTCACTCGACCCGACCCCTCTCTCCTTCTCTCTCTCTCTTTCACTTTCCCCCTCCCCGTCTTCCTATAAGCATGGCGTCGGAACCGGGCGGCAGCTCCCGCAGGTGAGAGGGGTGTCTGAACGAATCCTTTCCATGAAACGAGTCGTTCGTGGGCACCGTTCCCTCAGGGCCTGCGAGTGAACGGTTCCCTGCGGCACGCTCGAGTACTTAAAAGCTCAAAACAGGACCCGGGGAGAAATGTCAAAACAGCTTTTATGTCTCCCTTAAATTCGGAATGTGACGAAAACGATTCTCCCCACCCTACCTATCCATGCTGCAACAGAATATTAGAAGTTGCATATCCTATCGTACCACCTAAATATTAGTCACTACAAATAATACGTAAAACATATGTACGTAAGTGAAAATGAATTTAGAAATTAAATCACAAACGTTAAATGCAATTGATTTATATTGACTTAAATTTCTGTTGGGTTAGTACTTTAATATGTATCTAAAAAGATACCTAATTTTAGCAACCCGTAGCTGATTTGTAAAATATTGTTGGTAGTCAGACATATTTGTAACTGTTCTTGATGTTGTACTGAACACCATTTACTTTTGTATTGCTATACTTTATTAAATATCTGGCAAATATTATGTAAAACCCCGAGCAAACTGTGGGTAATTAAGTAAGTCTGAAACGTGCCTAAGACACTACATTTTTATATCTACATCTACATAATATCCTGAAACCACCTTGAAGGTGTGTGGCAGGGTTGAATTCACACCAAATATGCATAGCATAACAAGGATTAGTTATGATATTCTAGTCTAAACTTAACAATTAAAAAAAGATAAAAATAGTAAAGCAAGCAAGCAAAAACATGCTGTTAGTTGGGTTAGCTTAAAGCCCTTATACTTACATTCAACTACCTATGCTATCCTACACATATACCATTGGAATTATCTCTATCTGCATTGTATTTCGCGTACTAGGCGAGAGGAAATAAAATGAAACGAGATTTTTCGAGCAAGTACACCTGTTATGTCTTGTTTGAAATGTAACATAAACTATTCTCCCCCCGACCTACCTGTATATCACTTCCGATATCTCACAAGACAAAATAAAAGGAAACGGGATTTTTGTCCCAAAAAAAAATTCGCCCGATCGTACATGTATTTCCTTCCATTGGCCGGCTGGGAGGTGACGTCACAGGATGCAATCGCTGAGGCCGCTCTGCCTGATGGGCTACGTTCTCGTCAAATTTTCCAGCAAAAAAATTGATTCCTTGGCTTCTGAGACCCCTGTGGGCTTTCCCAAAATTTGAAGTTTTGGAAAATTTTCTATTAGGATCCCAGGAATGATGCTTTAATTTTATATTAAATTTAAGTAAACGCCATCTTGATGTCATCTACATCTACATAATACCCTGCAAGCCACCATAAAGGTGTGTGGCAGGGGGTGAATTCTCAACAAACATGCACTACATATCATGCATAAAAAAGGATTAGTGTTTATATATTAGTCTAAACTGCACTATTTAAAAAATAAAAATAGCAAAGTAAACATTTAGTTAGTATTTATATAGGTACTGTTCATTACTACACTATTTAAAAAAAGATAAAAATAGCAAAGCATACATGTTAAAACATGCTGTTAGTTGGGTTAGCTTTAAGTCCTTGTACCAACATGCAGCTACCAATGCTATCCATTGCTACACTCCTACTGGATTTAGGATATTGGATTTAGGATTTACTGGATATATTTAACGTTATTGTTATCCATAATAGTACGAGGAAAAAAGGACATTTTGAATCGGTCAGTTCGGCAATCAATTTCTCTAATTTTGT
Organism: Platycnemis pennipes; assembly: GCA_933228895.1. Taxonomy (NCBI): domain Eukaryota; kingdom Metazoa; phylum Arthropoda; class Insecta; order Odonata; family Platycnemididae; genus Platycnemis; species Platycnemis pennipes. The sequence continues at coordinate 62,745,871 of OW121854.1, forward strand.
GATTATGGTCCAGTCTACCATAGGACTGTAGTCACTGTAGTCCAGTGGGTGGAGGATTGGAATTATGATCAAGAAGTTCCGGGTTCGATTTCAGGAAAGCATTTAAACACATCCGGTTCAACTCGAAATATGTGATTTTCTGAGTACCCGGTCTTCCTTGGAACCACAGGCGGCAGAAGGAAGAGGCCCTCCTACCCAGTTGCGTGCATTTCATTTGACGCTGGGTTTTGCAATTATTGAGCGCCATCGTCTCCAACAGGACCAAACCAATGGATGAACACAGTGGAAAACAACATCTCGGCGCGGTGGCTAGAGTACTGGCCTCCCTTCTCGAGGGCCCAGGTGCGATCCCGGCTGAGTCGGATTTTTCATTTGAATACCGGTCACCACTTGGATCCCGTATGGAGAGCACTTCGAGTGCAGTACTTCATCCGTCGTATGGGACGTAAAACTGTGGTCCCCTTGGCAACTTTTGCTGATAATAGACTAATGCCGACGCCAGTTTTTTCTTCACCCTAATCCCATTACTTGAAAAATCCCTGCCTCTACCCATTCATTACCCACCTATCCTATACGGCGCAAATGATTAAAGATGTCGGCCGTCACCCCCGAATAACTACCCGTACTTCATATGACTCTGGACTCTATCCTCTCCCAAAAAACCAAACCTTTGGTCGAACACTGTGAAAAACTATATCTCGCCCTCTCATGTTTTTTCTGCGCGCAGTATTTTGACATGCACGCATATAAAATGTCCTGATTTGAGTAGGCGTTGGGAGGCCTATTAACGACGCCTACAGCGAAGAGCCAATTGAGTTCGAGGAGGGAGCGAGAGAGCAGGCGGAACGGGAGCGAGTGTTTACTGCGAACGAGACGAAGAACCCGTCCACTGTGGAAAGGGGTCGTCCTCCCCTCCCCCATTGGCGGCCGACCCGATGTAATTATTCTTCATGTATATAAACAGCTTCTCGGCCGTCGCCTCGTTGCCATGGTAGCGGAGGTGGTACAGTCAGTCGTCGATTTAAGACCGCAATATGCTCCGACAGTAAGCCGATTCGGACTAAAGTCGGATATTCATATTTTTTGGTTCATTTCGATGGAAACACTTTCCTCAAACCCCATTCTGTTCCAATACGACAGAAGGTAAAGTATTTCTTAAATAATTCTTAGTTTCGTGCACATTATATCAACAAATATAGGACATTTTAAGAATATTTTTTTTTGTAATTACTTAAAATTAATTTTACAACCTTTTCTTCATTCAAGGACATTTCTCAGTCGCGTTCTCCAGCAGAGCACCGCCGTTAACGCCACTAGCAAAAACTCGGTCATTCGTCGAACTGTCGAAAAGGTCGCAAGTCGATGACTGACTATAATGCGCGATCCTCGATCTGTTTTTCCTTGTATCTTTGATCAAAAATTTTAACCTAAAACTCTGAGAATAATAGATAATAGGTTTTCACAGAAAATGAATGAATGATTACCAACAATTCTCATTTATTATTCTATTAACGTGACCCTTTTTTTATCAATATTCTACTGGTCAAAGCTGATTGGGAGGAGAAAACTTTCCCACGCAACCCAATTACCAAAATATATTCTTCTTTGGACCCATGTATTTCCCTCTCCTCACCATTTCAACCTATTTTTTATCCTTCTTCTTCCCCGCTTACCCAGCTTTCTCCCCTCTATCATGTCCTTCATGACATCCTCGCCCCTTATTGCCTGTACCCCCCTGACTTCTCCTGATATACGTAATCAACTTCTTTTCCATTCCCACCACTTCTTCGCCCGTCTTCCTTTCCACCCATCTTACCTCCTCTATACTCCACTCTCAAAATCCGACGATATTTTTTCATCCTCTCCCCCAAGTCCATATTTCATAGCCATAAAATGCCTTTCTTTGCATTAGGGTGGGTTAGGATTAGGTTTTTTGGGTGCGTCGACGCTTAAGGTCATTTTGCACCACTCCCTAAACCACTATTACGATAACCACATAGAAAAATTTTAAATTTTCCAAGTTAGAAATACGTTAATTTTACTTAAAATGCCTGTATACTGGAAGAAGTGTAATATTTTAGCTATAATTTTCTCATTAAATGAATGAATGAAGGCGATATTGTGGAAATCAAGAATTCATTTACCATGTTTATCATTTTCTCGTTATCACCGAGCATTCGGTATAGGTCACCATGGACACTCAAAACGCTAATGATTAATGACACGACTTCACTTTCGGGTGTGAACGATGTACTCTCTATAACAATTAGAAGGACACTAAAATAAAATGCTTACACTGGAAAACAACAAGTTTTAATTACGGAGAGCCGTAAAAAAGAAAGACTCTTGATGTGAAGGTGAAAACCATTACATATTATGTAATCGGAACGCTCCTCCTCGTCAAGCTTTGAAGCTTCTAGATACAAAATATCACGATGGAAGGGATTTCTGTCGTACGATACATACAGCACTCATTTTAAAAGATTGATTCAAGCATGGTACGAAAATTGATACATTTCTTTTACAAAGTCGGAGCGATCCCAAGGACCTGTGGTGTGACTGTGGTAATGTGGTACATGATACAAAAAACTTACATAAAAACAGGCATGCGGTTTCTCAGACCGCTTGGCAGTGACTTAGAAATCAGTGAAAGAACTCTAAAAATGATCATGAATTACTGAAGTAGTTACTAATTAGAAGATACTGAATTTCGGAGCTTTCAGAAACTAAGCATTGAGAAATGAACCATATTTTATAAAAGGCGCTCCGAGGTGTGATTTAAATATCATAAAATGCCATTAGATAGTTGTGTAGTCAATTATTCTGTATATTATTTTATAGGTATCATTTGCCCTTTGACACCGTTAACGAAGTTGTGGGGAGAGCACTATCCGATGACGGCTTTAGCCTTTGCCTTAGCCATGAGCCCCAGAGTCAGAAAGAAATGGAGTGCAGATAATGACCTTTTGTCCAATAATAACCCGGGAACATTGGAGTTTAAACATTTTATTATAGATTTAAATGGGTATTTACCGAGACAACTCTATATTATCGATAGAATATTTGAAAAATGTAAATTATTTACAGTTGGTTGTTTCACCCCTGGCTTTGGGCCGGAGAAATCGAGAAACCCAGAATATGAAGAAACATAGGTTCACCTGGGTCAAAATTCTCCAGTTGGCTACCCTACTCAATTCAGATAAGAAGATTTTAAGAGGTTTTTCAGAGATTTAAGAGATTTTTCAGAAGTACGAAAGAGCGATGGAAATATGCGAATTCCTCTCAGGAGAGCCAGAACGTATTCTGGTGGAGAATGGCCTTCAAGTGAATATGTAAGCAGCAAGCGCTATCGCTAAGAAAAAGGGCTTCCTCCATGGTGGTCGAACTTGCGGTATGCTGAAAAGTGCGATAAGAGAGAAAATACGTGCGTGAGCGCGGCAAAGATTGCAGGAGGGTCGGAATTTAAGACTCTATGAACGTTGCTAGAACATGTGAACAGCTTAGTATGAGATAATACAGACAGGTATAGACTGCTGGTATTAAAAAGATGTAGCTATGTGGTAAATTACCTTGATTACCTTGGTAAATATTTTGAGCACTCTGATGGTAATGATAAATGATGAACTTTTCAAACTCTGTGAATCTCTTTTAGATTCTAAGGAGGGTGAATTTATTACAGCAATGAATTAACTGGGGTAAAAAACCCCAGATTTATCCCCTTCAGTTGAAAGTCTCCACTGATTTAGGAAAAGGGCCACTTAAATAATTTTTGAATCACCCTTATTATGAGCAAATAGAGAAATATTTTACGAACACTGCAGAGTATTCTCTCATCCACAATTTGACTTGATTATCTGAGTGTAACTTCTATGCTTAGTTTTTTTTGCTGTAAGGAATATTAATGCAGATATGCACTTAAAAACAAGAAATATGGCAAATTGAAGGACCGCGAACATGCCGCGAGAACCTTAAGGCGATACTTGCTGAAATCGCACAATAGCAGAAGTTCCACAGAGAAAAAAAATCAATCGCCTTCACCGGGAATCGAACCCGACTTTATTTCCGGCCAGGTGCTTTAACCAATGAGACTACCTAGGCGTCATCTTCCCTTGCGGATTTTAGATACTAGTACATCTTGTCCCTTTAAGGCTTTATTATAATTGGTTATAGCACCGGGCCAGAAGTTAGAGAATCCGGGTTCGAGTCCCGGTCAAGGCGAATGATTTTTTTTTCCTAAGGAATTTCTGTAATTGCGCAAATTCAGTAAGAAATATGGCATGATTCACAAGCGCAGCTAATTCAGCAGTAAAAGATGCAGGTAATCATATCACCATATTATATAATATTCAGCCTGAGATGAGGAAGAACGATATGGTAGCGATAATAGGGCTTAGGAGTGGAAGAGGAAAATTACGAAGAGAAAGATGATCTGTGACAAGAAATGCTTGATAGTGAGAGAAGACACTGCGGTAGGTGAAGGCAGGGTAGCGGTGGCGATTTATAATATTCCATCACAACTAAAGTGAAACCTGGAAAGTGGAGGAAGGCGAAGATTCTACGGAATTGCTCGTAGGGTCGACGAGGAAGGATTTGGGTGCGAGTACATATTTCATAAAAACTGTGATAACCCATATCGAAAAATATGATAACAAGAGAATGATAAAAAATATGGCTGTTTCAACTCGTAGACGCCAGAGAATCGCAATTAGATACAACAACTGACGATAGAGAAGAGGATAAACGAATACTTATGGTAAGATCCGTCTGTGTTCTCAAGGGGAGGGCAACTCGTGCTGTGATTGCATTAATGAGGATATTCGTGGAAAGGGACGTAGAATATAATCTGGGCAATTTCTCAGTTTTTGTAGATTCTGAGACGGCGTTTGACTTAGACAAGTGGGATACGGTCAATGGAAATAATGTGGAAGATAGGAGTGCATGGGAGGGACAGGATACTAGTCCTGAATGTATACAAGGCCCAATATTTCAAATGAAATCGGTGAATCCGCTTGGGCAATGACTGGGTGGGGAGTTTGACAAGGCTACCATTTCATCGGCACTTACCAAGTTTGGCACGGGATTGCATACTGGGATGCACGTAACGCGAAATTCAATTATTCTATGCTAGAAGGAGGAGGAAGGGGGAGATTCTGTGAACTTGTTTGTAGGATATACGAAGAGGGGACTTGACGGGAGGATTTTTTAAAAAACGAACTGATACCCATATCGAAAAAGAGGGTGACAAGGGAATGCGTAGACAATAGAAAGATGAGTGTTATTTCTCATCGAGTAAAGGCTGTGCTTTGAGTCATAAACAGTAGGATGGAAAAGAGAGCAAACGAATTTATAGTCAAGGATCGTAAGGGATGCGATTGCAGTGATTAGAATACTAGCGGAAAGGAATCTAGAATGAAATAAGGATGTATTCGTGTGCTTTGTTGATTCCGGGAAGGCGTTCGACAGACTGAGGTGGGAAAAGTTAAAATGCAGAGTAGATTGGTGAGACAGGAGACTGGTCCGGAATTCATACAATGGCTAAGAAGGTGTAAGTTAGAGTAGCTTATAGGGAATCGGATTGTACGATAATACGGAGGGTGGTAGGATATGGCTGTCCGTTACGTTTTTAAATACACTCGGAGGAAATGAGGGTTGGGGGAAAATTGATATAATCGGTGATAAGTCACATAAAAACGAACGCATTGAGATTTTCAAGATCAAAATGGCCAGGTTATATTAGAAACTAGGAGTGCAGAACCTGAAGCAGGTGGAGCAATTTAGTTATCTAGGCAGTGCGTTGGATGAAAAGGGTTATATAGCAGCATTGAAGTGATTAGGAGAATTGCATAGGCAAAAGAAACATTTACTAGTACGACTGAACTAATGATTGGGGCATTAAGTAGGAAAGTAAAGAAAATCCTAGTGAAAAGTCTAAGATGGAGCATGGCACTTTATGGCATGGAAACGTGAGCTTTAGCCCTTGAAAGGTAGACTACGTCATTTTGATGCGTTTAAAACATTGTAACCGCTCTCACTCGATTACAGTAGATAGTATCTTATGTCCATACTTTGTTTAGTTAGCCACATGTTCTCGTGCTATCGGTATCATCAGTATCGAGCTGAGCAATACGATTCCGGTTGACCGATTTGGAGTGGAACCCTGTGTAACCTTTTGCTTTAAGTTTCTGTACGTTAAATTTACGTATATCTATTAATAAAATATCTTTTTACTGCGGGTAAAGTGGCTAAATTTTCTCAGAAATAGTGGTTTGTGTATGGTACTTAAATACATATAATATGTGCTATTACGATAAACTTTGGCAGGAGTCATGATTTGTAAACAAATGGAATCTTCCAGAACAAATGAGATGATAATTATATTTATTTCGCAATTCGCTTGACATAAAAATTTACTGAAGAAGTCATCTTGCCACGGCATTCTATTAATATTATCATTCCTCTTCTCAGAATCATGAATCCTGAGGAAATTCTAACAATCATTAGTGAACTTGAATCAGCGATGAAGGTGAAGACGTTGAAACTAAAATAGAAGAATGGTGCAGAGTCTTACAGCTCGTGGCAGAAAGAAGTTATTCTTCGGACAAACGAAGGGATCGGAACTCAGCGCCAACGTTATTTTTGGATGTGAAATTAATACAAAGGAACAGAACGAGTTTTTTTTCTTCATAATTGGGAATTAACTGCCATACCAATGCATGCATTACCCATGAAAAAAACAAGCTGGTGACTACTATAACAGTGGGAGAAAAAAGAAGTCTGCCGAAAACTTTGAAAAGAAAACGCGATCACTTACCTAATCTGCCATGTCTTGAGACATGATGGCCTGACGAAGACAATCATCGAGGGAGAAGTGAACGGGAAGAATGGCAAAGGCAGGTCTCGAATACAAAATATAGAGCAAGTTGTGAAAGAGGAGCAGGAGAAGAACTACGTAAATATGAAGAGGATAGCCGATAGAAGAATCGAGTGGAGAGCTGCGTCAACCAATCTAAAGATCGTTGACTAATGATGATGATTCACATTACGGAAATATCCTACATGATGATGATGTATAATAATAACAAACAGTAACTTAAGCCGCGTTTACACTATGTAGCAAAACCTGCTATATAGCAAATTTGCATAACATATAGCAAGTTTATATAACATTTGCTAAAAGTAGAAAAAGTCACTTCTGAAAAGTGCTATATAGCATTGCTATATGTAGCAGATTCAGCTATATATGGCAAAAATTGTGCTATCCATTGGGATTCGGTAAAGATCAGAAGAAATCCGTGCTATATCTAACTTCGCTATATGTAGCAAAAGTCACATAACAACGTTATAAAGCAAAAGTTATATAACAATGTTATGTAGCAAAAGTTATATAAAAATGTTATTAGCAAAAGTTATATAGCAGGTTTTGCTACATAGTGCAAACGCGGCTTTAGTATACAAGAAATATTCCCTTTTTACCCCCTTTCCTGTTTTTTCGTACCCCCCTTTCGCTCAAGGTGTCATTGTGATACAAAATCATCAGGGAACAAAATACTGAACTGTTTTTTCAGTATACACTTTGCCGTGAGGTTGTGGAAGAAATATAATATCAACAGTGGAGGGGAGAGAGGTAAGGTTTCAAAGGGAATTCAGCGTCACGACTACAACTTTGTATAAGAGGATGAAGAGGCAGGGAAGTGGCTGGCCTCCTATCCTCAGGGTTTGAGTTCAAGCGATGGTATATTTGTATCTGTAGTGATTTAACGGCCCAATTTTGAATTCTGCCTTACCAATAAAAGAATTGATTCTAGTGGTGACAGCAAATTATTTATTCTGAACGCCATTGCTCTTAAATAAGTCACTAGAGGAATTATTAATCTTGTTAACACTGTAACAATTAACCTTATAACATGTGCAAATAACATCGGCACGAGTCAAAAATTTCTTTGTATCAAATAGGTACTTATAAACTACAAATGGCAGTAGATGAGGCGTCGATAACTTTTTAAAGAAACGATGGACTAGGAAGGGCAGCGGGACAGATAGTTACAAAGTGGGACAGTCTCACCCAATGGTCTCACCTAAGGGACGTCTGGTCACCCTACTCTTGGGAAAGACGCCAAGAAAATATTGGCAGATTTAGAAATGCTGTTGAGGAGGAGGATGAAGAAAAATGGTCGAATTGGCGGACGAATGAAAAAGTGTAGAACGTGGTTGGGGAGGAAAGAATAGTTCTTGCAATTATGAAAAAAAGCAGAGGAGAATGGAACACTGGGTTAGCAAAGATCAAGAATTTACAGAAAGGGATCAAGGGACAGTACCTAGGTAGAGGGGTAGAAGAACTTAATGAGAGAAACAGCGTAGGAAACTCAAGAATTCTTGGTAAAGGGTAAATAATCACTGAGAATTTTTTTATTTTCTAATTGCCTCTCTTCATTATTCTGAGTGCCTTGTATATAAACTTTAAAGTTCATTCCTCCATTCATCCGACGGGATATTATTTTTGGATTAGGGTTACCATCAATACCCGGATATTTCGGGTGAAGCAATGTTTCTCCAGGCCTAGGGTTTCACATCAATTTCTCTTCACCTGTAGCAGGCGCGAATTTGTCGAAAAAATTGTTAATATTTCACTTACACTGATATTCCATCTGTAGTATATAATTATCTCATAACTGGTAGGTTTTTAATGAATAAATACAATTTCAATGGATTTATCATAGTAAAAAGATGTCTTGTTAGAAATACAGATTCCACTGCTTTGTGAATCATAGGGTTCAACCCGGCGACTTTAGCACACTCCCCTTCTCTACGTCAACTGCGACAATGTGCAAAGGATACCAATTAAATCATGCATATTCTTGGTTCTCTATACTATGGAATGATCTTTTATAATAAACAAGCTGACCCGGCCACGCGTTGCTGTGGTCAATCTGGTTAAATGGAAAGCGCACGTTTATAGTATGTTTAATTTCAAAATTCTTATGGGTATACAATATATCACAGCTGATCGATTGTTTTGCAGCTGGACACGCATATTTGTATATAATTTTAACGTCTTTACATGTCGTCACAAAGTAGAATATTTCAGGCAAGCATTTATTTCATCCGCTAGTGTCAATCGAGGAATTACAGGTAATGTTTGCCTGAAATGTCGTGCAAGCAATATTAATGCGTTCTCAAATGGTCTCAGGATTCAACGGAAATCTTGCAATGATCGATCTAGAGCCTCGAGCGATGCTTTGTGCACCATTGTGCATTCATCCCAAGCAATAAGTTGGCATTTATGAAATATTTGTCCCATGCCGGATGATTTGAATATGTTGCACGTGAGTGTTTCAATGAATTGCAAGTTCAATGGGATGCACATCCCGTCTCCAGTGTAATATTGTATTCTCGATATTGTACAAACCTTCATGGAGTGAACAAAACAACTAACCAAAGCTTCATGGAAATTGGATGAATGTTGTGGTAATGCATGAAGTTATCAATATTGTATCGATACAGTATCGATATTGTAATGATACTTTTTAAAAATTTGATAAAAAAACATCTAAATATTTTCACCTCAATTTTGTATCAACAATGTATCCATGTATCCATATTTTATCGATATTATATCGATACAGTATCGACATTGAACTATCCATTTTGTAGAAACCTTCGCGGAGCGTACTCAACAACTTTCCAAAGTTTCATGGCGATCCGATGAATGGTGTAGTAATGCATAAAGGACAAACACATTATATACATTTGATACAGTATCGATATTGCAACGATACATTCCTTTTAAAAAACTAAATAATTTCACCTCAATTTTGTATCAATAGTGTATCGATTTATCGATACTTTTGCGATATTATATCGATAAATTATCGATATTGAAATATCGATTCCGTAGTCCTCTTTTCGGGAATGTAATCAACAACTTCCCAAAGTTTCATGGCGATCCGATGAATGGTGTAGTAATGCATAAAGGACATACAGACACACACACACACATTCATTTTTATATATATAGATTTGCATCTTAATTTATCATTAACTACTTATATAATAGCTAAAACTAGGTTGTCCAATCCACCGACCAGGGGCCGCATAGGGCCTAAAACGGTGATTTATGCGGCTCAGAAAGAAAAATTATTCCATTCCTATCCTTATACCTTTCCTCCCGGTCTGAAGCGCCTATTAGTGCGGAAACAGACTTGAAAACACCCATTAATAATAATGCTAACAATTTATTTACCATTTATGTAAAAAATATGTGCGTGATTGTTTGATTAGGTTTTTGTATTCAATTGTCAATTTTGGTTGCCTTTCTTTATTAAAGAAATAATATAATATTATTCATCTAACATAACTAGTATTTGTGTCCAAAACAATTGTATTGATTAAAAAGTGCGGCCCAAGACAATCCATTCGCTCGACTGTCTTGGACTCCCTTCAGCCAAAACTTCGTGACAACGGAGAAAAGGCTACCCGCTCAGATTCTCTGGGATGCAGACCAAAATCTCGGGGTCGAGAAGCCCTGAAGTGGGCACCCCTGTCGTGGACCCCTCGGCGTCATTTGTTAAGAGCAGGCTATTAATACTGCCGACGCTCTGACGCCGGGTTTCTTTCCACCCTTCTTCCAATTCCCTCCCTTTTCCGAATTTCCACCTTTACTTAATGGCGCGAATGACCTTAGTCGTCGGCTCCCTCAACAACAACGACAGGGTAAGGAGGTAAGGGTGGCGCCCCGTAGGGTTTGTGAGTCCTCCGTCTATCCCGAGGCCAGAGAGTGGGGCCATGCGTTTGTTTCGCTACGCCAAGGAGGGAGGGAGTACGGGAAGTGGACACGACACCGTTGACAGACGGCGAATTTTTTAAAAATTGCTTTTTAAAATCTCCCACTGCTCAAGGAGGCCAAGTCTGGGCGACCTATCTTCAGGGTGTAGAATTTTGGGGCCAAAATTCTTTAAGTGCTTGTTTTCAAGTGTTGGTGTTCGGCGAAAAGGGAAAAGGGAACCTTCTTTCGAGAACACGCTTTATATTCTTTCGCCATTTTCGTCAATAACCTCTCTGTACGCCGTAATGTATGTACGTCGCCGGGTGGCTGTAGACGCTAGACGCTCAGGTGTAGACTCTACTCTTATCCATTTTTTTCCAATTTTGTCTTTGGTACGGCAAACAGCGTTTTTTAAATGTAGAGAAGTGCAGACAACAATAGCATTCACAGGTATATACCGTTAAAATCATAAAACTGTACACATGAGTGACCAAGGGTATACCTGGGTTAACAGGTATATACCGCTGAACTCGTTAAACGTTAAATTACAGAGAGCAATGTTAGGTATAAACAATGATAATTTTTCTGCAGATATTTCAATGATAATTTTTCTGCAACTTTTGCAGAGGAATAGGTACTTGGCGGACTATGTATGTATGTACATACTTGTCAGCCTCAGTGGTGCGGGAGTTAATTCTTAACTGTGCCGACTCGAGGCCGCGCGTTGGATTCCCGCCCGGGGTGAATTTTCACTTTCCGGAGCATGAATGTTTGTGTAGTTAGTTACAGTTAATTGTAGGAGAGGAATCCATTCCTAATTTCACTGCATTAATAAAGACGATCAATTAAATTAAATTATAAACTGAATCATTCCACTAGCATTCTAGCAACATAATTTTATGCAACTGATTAATTTTCATCAGGTATGTTGTATCCATAGTATATGTCTATCTAATTATCTAACTCTGTGAGAAATTCTACACACATATGTTGGTTTAGGAGAAATCGCTATTTTGACTTTTGTACAACATTGTTTTACTGTGTCCCTATTAATTTTCTAACTAAACCGTTTCCCAATATATTAGCTAAATATTAATTGTTGATGGCTGTTAATATTAGCAATTTGATATGAATGATTTAGCTGAGTTCCAAATTTCGATTCCCCGCTGACATAGGGACCGTCGACCTTCGATGTAGCGAGGAGTCAAATGTTGAATGATTTATGAATGAAAGAAGAATATATACGTCTGGATGAATAGTGAAGTACTTGGCCGTTGGTTGATTACATTCTGAATATGCTGAGTTCCAACTATTAACAAACTCTTCAGATTTTTTCCTCTAAAAAAATAAGCGATCTCTCTTCTACCAACACGGCGGTAAAATGCATTGACTTGTTACGTTTGCTCAAGATGAAATAAAAAAATTGCAACTATCTCCAAAAACAAATCCACGCGCAGAAAATATTGCCAACATAATCAAACCACCGGAATACATTTTTTAACAATTGCACGTCAGCGGAAAACAGTTATCCGAAATCACTCATAAAATATTTAAAAGATTTGATGCTTATCCCGGCGTAACTAGTTCACGGAGTTCTCTCCGGCTTTCCTCCTGGTCAGTACATAATTCACTGCTTTACAGAATACACTGTTAAGAACCGCCCAAGAACTCAACGCCCTGAGGATGAAGGCTGAGTTAGCTACCAAAACGTCGACAACTAAATATCTGAACTGATGGAGAGCCCGAGAAAGCTTCACTCGCGTAAAAATATTTCCCAGCAGTGGCGGCAGGGTAGCCTATGGCAGAGGTCTTATTCTTTTTGGAGATGTCTGTGAAGTAGAAATTTTGTGGCAAACACTTCCATTAAGAAACGCAGGCCAGAAATAACGGTCACCAACACTATTCTTCTCCAGGGCAGTTGCTCCACTAGCAACATCCCAGTATTGTAATAATTTTGCCTTACCTTGCAGGGAAAATTATTGCAAAACACATTACACTTTACACTAACAAACAAAACACTTTACACTAAATACTTTAACACACAATAATATATTTATTGTTTAATATTTATATATTATGTATATTTCTTTTTGTTCATTTATCATGTATTCCTTGAAGAAAATCCTTTAATGTTTCATTAACCTCAGATTGCAATTCATTTAGGTACTGACTAATATATATTTTACGTATTTATTTTAACGAGGGGGTAGCTGGCAGAAGAGACCGTTTTGTTGAAATCTCGCCCCAATGAAGACCTTTTATTATTATTATTGTCTGGTGATCCCTCGCTCTTGCAGATGAACGAGTCTCTGGCTGAACAGGGACCCGTTCGTCCTCGAGTGGTTCACCCGAACGCAGGGCGGAAAACCCCCTCATCCCTCCCTCCCACCCCCTCGCGCCATTTAGCCAGAGCCAGCCACTGCCCCCTTCGGCGTGGAGGGGGATGGGGCACGGCTGCCAACATGACAGCGCATCTTCACTTTCGCCGCACCTGTTTGGAATGCCGTCCGAAGGAGCGCGCTGCCCTCGCGTCCTTCTCGACGGGCCCCGGCTCCGCCCTCGGTGGGCCTCCCGACTCGCCGAAGGCCCCGGACTGCGCGGGATCTCGCCGACCCTACACTGGCCCTCTTGGATTTCGAGTCTAAAAAAAACATGGGAAGCCAAGCAAATCCGAACTGGAGCGTGTGACTCATTATACTGAAGTCGGCATTAACTGCGCGATTTTCAAAACACAAGAAATTATCGGCGGTATTAGTGATTTGGATAAATAACCTATGTAACGCTAAGGACCTCAGCGCCGTAGCGCTATTTAGGTAAGTATTTTTTCACGAAACGGAGGAAGGGTGGAGAGAAACCGGGCGTCTGCATTAGTTTACTCTTAATGATAATTGCCAAGGGGTCCCCGCTTTAACATCCCATCTGATGGACGTAGCACTGAACTTGAGGTTCTCTCCACACTTAGGGTTACCAGATGCATGAAGATATATGAAAGGGAGAATATTGAGATTATAACGCGGACAGATGTTGTCGGTTACATACATTAAGGAGCACTCCTGTAATTTGATCATAGCGGGGGATAAGCTCTAATCGGTAACAATATAAGAGATCGGGAAAAGTAAACTGATGGGAATTTAGATGCATCGTAGGGAATTCAGTTCATGACAATGAATGTTGGACATTACTTCCCTCTGTACGAAAAATTACGGACAGGAATCAAAATCACTGACGGACGCCCTTAAAAATACTACATGTTTGGCATAAACTTCTACATATACGTAATACCCTGCGAGCCCCCGAGAAGGTGTGTTGGCCTTATCAACACAAAACTCACTTAGGGAGTAGTATTCCCGTCACATGTCTTTGCGGAGCTCGTAGGGTTAAATGTAGATTTGTACCATTGAAAAATCTTGACATGGTTAGAAAACCAAACTCTACATCTCATCCTGAACGCCGACCAGTTCCTCCTCTCCATTCACCCATTATTCTTTATTCATTAACGACTTTCACTGCCCAATTTTCCGTTCCGTTTCTTCCTAATTTCCCCAAACGACAATGGTATTTAATAGATGGCGATGACCTGCTATCCATTTCATTTTATAGGCGCCTGAATGACTGATCATATTATTAGGTTGGCATTCAAATGGATGGAGGAATAAAGAAGTACATGGTTGGTCTTTACACACGATTTAGTCTTTCGGAAAGCGGATGATTTCTGCCGAGGAAATTTCGACCATTCAAGAATTTGATTCGTACTACAAATTATTGCACGCTCAAAATCACTACAGGAAGATGACATAATCCATATTCGAAATTGCTGTGATTTTGTCTTTTTTACCTTTAGTGATCGGAAATATGGGCAGGGTTCCCATTGTTTAGTATTTACCTTTCTGATGAAAACTTAAGGATTTTTGATTTCGACGAACGGAGCCATTTCTTGGATCATTCAAAGAGGCACTCTCCTTGATATAACGGCCGAGCCAGGAGATCCATCGTATCTATTCAACTAGTTATATAGTTGCGTTACGAATACTAATACATGGTCGAGGGCAGTGAATCGGAACACAGAAAGGAATATCGTCGATTTCTCCACCTGTATTGAGCATGAGAAAATCTGAAACAATAACCAACAGAAGGCGGAACCAGATGAGAGAATAAATAGGACCAATAAATCGATATGAAAATAAGTAGATTATAAGATTTGGAACAGAACTCACATAGCGTGTCGTCAATTGAATATTCTCAAATCTTCCCTGTACGAAGATGAACGTTTCTGGAAGCACCTCTAGCGTTCCTTACGTTTTTCCTATTAACTCGTTGCTCAGCGTCATTACGGCTGGTGATGTTGCATTTGAGAGATATGTTTCTTTGACCTATTCATATTGACATTCAACAATGTATGTCCGACATTCATGCTCGTAAACAAAGAATTACACCTCCGCGGCGGTGTATTTCTTTGTTTACGAGCTGTGGATATGAAATGAACACCTGCGAGTGGTGGTTCTTTTCATTCGACTGACTGTTATGATTTTATACGGTGTCTGGCAACATTGAATGCCATAAAATACCTAAGAAAGTAAAACACTGTAGTAAATACGTTATTCATTCCACTTGCCGTGAAGAAAAGCATGAAATACGAGCAATAATTACATTCTCACCATGTGTTGAACCTATATCAAGTTTTATCAAGATCAAATTTCCCGCCTGCCATGCGCAGTAAGCCTACACACAACTGTTTATCTAAAAAAGAAGTGTAATCAAAATGTTCTCGTTCTGACTCCCCAAGCACGATAATGTTACAAGGAAACATAGTATGGAACGCTGAGAGCCTCAGCTGCACAGTTTAGAATTTAGGCGCACTTATTGAAAATTGTTCCTATTTATCCGCTGGTCACCCCCCTCTACCCTGCATACATTAAGCTCCACCCACAACTCCTCGCTCATTCCCACCGAATAAATATTAAAGAGTATCGTTGACAACCTTGTCCAACTCCCTGCTGTGTTATTGCTCACCTACTATTTCAGCGAAGATCGGCAAGATTTGTAAAGGGACGGTATGATAACCTTATTAGCGTAACCAGTCTATTAAATGGGAGTAATTGTCAGATCGCAGGTTGAAATGAAGACTTAATCTCTTAAAAAAATTCCAAGACCATATTTTCAGCGATGATGTTAAACATATTTTTACGGACCCCAACTTACTATGGTAGACTGGACCATAATCACAAAATTAGAGAAATTGATTGCCGAACTGACGGATTCAAAATGACCTTTTTTCCTCGTGCTATTAGGGATATGAATAACGTTAAATATATCCAGTACGAGTGTAGCAATGGATAACAATGGTAGCTGTATGTTGGTATAAGGACTTAAAGCTAACCCAACTAACAGCATGTTTTTGCATGTATGCTTTGCTATTTTTAACTTTTTTTAAATGGTGTAGTTATGAACAGTACCTATATAAATACTAACTAAATGTTTACTTTGCTATTTTTATTTTTTAAATAGTGCAGTTTAGACTAATATATAAACACTAATCTTTTTTTATGCATGATGTGTAGTGAATGTTTGGTGAGAATTCACCCCCTGCCACACAACTTTATGGTGGCTTGCAGGGTATTATGTAGATGTACTATTCTATCTATCTGCTACCCAGTAGATTCTCCCGGCTATTCTTATTTGTGCCCTCAGGGCCACTCACAGCTTTCAAATGAGACTCCTATCCGTCCAGTCCACGCCTGCGTTTCTCAACGCTCTCGTTAGCTTTCCCCAATCAACTCTATCAAAAGTCTTCTCGAAGTCAACGAAACATGCAATAACTTCCTGGTTGTGCTCAATATTCCATTGTACTAACATTCTCATCAGGACATCGACATTCTGCAATTCTTTCCTCTTTCTAAAACCGATGACATCCTCCCCATATACACATGCACTCTCCTCTCCAGCCTTATTCATTTTCAGCGTAGGAGAGGGCTTATTGCATACATATTACATATTCCGACTGCCTTCCTCATCTTCATTTACCACCACCATTTTTTAATCAAGGCTCTTAGGCCCTGTCTAGACATATAAAAAGTCTGCGGTCACACTTATCTGACGATAAATTCAAGTCAACTATCGTTTATGTGATTTTCCCAGTTCACGAGTCGTGGTTTTTATAACCTATCCTGGATTTATCCGATCCATTCTCATTTGGCAGGTGTATTTTCATCTTCCAAACCAGTCTTTAATGTCATCCACTTCATTATCGTCGCTTAGGAGGGTACCAACTATCAGATGATGTTTTCATTTTTATCCCAGGTAAAAGCTTCTTTTGTTCATTTTATTTCGCTCTTATTCCTTCCCAATCTAATATGACACGTAGTCACTTCCAAGATCTTGTTGGACTCTACTTCAAGACCCAGGTAATTGTGTGAATTGATGGCGCAGCTTACAAATCTATGCGTAAATATCTTGTAATTATTTTATATTTCGTATTGTCACCCATAATTTTCCGCGCGCACCTCGTAGTGTGAGGTACTATTATCCAGGTGTGGTTAGAGGGACTCAGGTCCTTTTTACGAACAAAATCTGAAGGCTCAGACAGTATCGTGTGTAAACGAAGCACTCACTCAGGAATAACAAAAATGGGCAATATCCGCAAAAACATTTAATACGATCTAGGCTCCTCTCGGCGATACAGTAAAAAGCATTAACAAATTATTTGTGGTCGTATTATATCATAATTATTCGCGGACACCGCCCATTTTTGTTATTCCATTTTTCTATTATGTGATTGTTTACGACTGTAACGCTTCTGCTGAAATATTACTTTTTTTACCACGCTTATGTCTCTCTGCTACAGCGTATCCCCAAACTTCATTCAACAATTCCCGTACTTCAATCTTCCTCTGCATTCAATGCTCTCTTCAAGGAACACTACCTTCAAGCTGTTCGTTCTTTTAACCTATTCATTTCTCCGCGTTGTCCCCCATCGACATACAGACCATCACCGACATCATGACTACGAGAACATTTATGTATAATATTATAATATGCATGCGGTGAAGCGAACTGGAAGCTATGATTTAAATGGGAAAGTATGTTATCTACCTTTTCTGAAGACGCTAAAGGTACCAGTATCTCATAAAATTCAACGTATTATCGTAAGTTGGACCATTAAGAAAAACACTATTTAGTGGGAGGAAATTTAAAATGTCATATTTCCGTGTGCAATAGGAGACGATCATCGATGACATAGAAGTTACCAGGGGGTAAATAGGATATGCGGATTAGATTTTTTAATGATTGTGATATCTTGAACCTTTAAAGCCTTTATAAACCCACATGATATCTAAGCTTTCAGCTCAGATTTTATTTAGTTTTTGCATTTATGCATGAATCTCTAAACGTATTACGAATGCGTATACAATTATTTTGATATACTTCCTTGCATGTTGCGTAAAAAATTAACTTCATAGTGTCTGTTCCGCATGATGTTTACACATTTTCTCTAATGTGTGTAGTATTGTAACAATTAGAGCCTGTACGTAGTGCAAGCTCGCTGATTATTCATCCCCTGCTACTCACCCTCCGAGATGCCTAGTAGGGGACTGAGTGGATGAAGATGCAGAGAACATAAAAATAAATATGTCTAGAAAATTAAGATAAAATACCACTAAGTGATACACAGAAGCCGTGTGCAAAGGAGATCACCTGATGTGTTAACGGCCGTTATGATAATTGCGTTAGTGTTGCGAGTTTAATAGAAGAACTAGGGTTGGAATTCCTATCAGAACGAAGGTTAAAATTTAGGTTAAACCTTTCAAGTAAATTTGAAGCTGATTTGTTAACAGATGACGCTAGGTATATATTAAGAACCCCTGCGTATTATGCTAGGTTCGATGAGATTAACAAGATCAGTGAGATAGATGTCGTACCGATAGATTGAAAATTTAATTTTTCCAGCGTGCCATAAGGGAGCACAATAGGCAGCAGAGCAAAGAGAAATGTAGGTGAAATATCATTAGTCTGTAGTGCATGATGCATGTATTAACAACCAATCCCTTTCTTACTATGCGTATAATAACCATCTAGCTGCATGTGACCCTATTATCCAGCACGTTTCCATGTAGTATCCTAGTTGCATGTCAATAGCGCATGTTTGGTTTTCTTCACCCCCTGCCACACACGCTCGTGGTGGCTCGCAGGGTATAACGTAGATGTAATTGTACCTACACATTATTGTGATCAAGATAAAATCAAGAAACAATCAAAATCAAAATCATGGCGACCTCCTACAACATTAAGAGGTAATTCTACCCCTTCCCTTAGTAGCTTCCTCCGCCCAAGGCAAAACGTTCGGGGGCGGAACAAACAAGGCGTGCTACAAAGTGACCGGCCCATGGCCAATTGATTCGCTGCTGACCGCCGTCCGTAACTCTGCCGCGGCATTGGGTACTCCCTGGGCCATTCTGACACGTACTCGGGAGGTGACCCTCCGTGACTCACCTTGGCCTTTTCCGCAGTGGAGCCAATACCCCGCCGGCAGCGGAACTCCCCATCAAACGAAGTACCCCTCCCAGCGCTCAGGTGTAGCGCGTCCTTCGGGGGCTTCCATCAGCGCTCTCGATGAGGCGGGCGCCGTCCTTCGACGGAGCCTCGAAGCTGACCAAAAAACCGCAGTGTTCAACCCGAAGGTGGCTCTGGCTTGCGAGCTCGCCATGTGCTAAGGCAAAAGGCGTTTGAGATTCACACATGAGGATGGGGGAACGGTTACTTTCCCTCTTCCCTATTCCGAGGGCCTGGGTTCTCACCCCGGCAATGGCAATGGTTCTCCCTTGATATACATGCCCCCACTTGATCAGGCACGTAGCCAGGGGGAAGGGCTTCAGCCCCCTCCCTCCCGAAATTTTTTCCCAATAATTTTGTTGTTCTGCTTATAACTGGGCATGATAATCCGGATTACACTTCATATAATTCAAAAGTTAAGTGTCTTAAAACGTGATCACTAGTTTGATGCATGTGTGTGTTAATAATTGTTCTTTTCAATCTGATATGTATGTAACCGTTGGAATTCTGTTCCGGGGTCGGTCAAATTAACTGTTTCATAACAAGGTAAGCAGTGAAATTTACCAGTGAGAAGAGGTTAGAATGGGCACTTAGAAAGTAAATACCAAGAACTGAAAATTAAGGGAAGAGATTTGTAACATGTCGGCACAGGAAGGGCAAAACTGATTTGTTTCAAGTTATGGTGCGCTAGAGTTAACCTCTCCCCCGAATCAAATTTATGGCTACGTGCCTGCACTTGATGTGAAGAACGTTAAGAGTTCAGAACTCCGCCCGGCAGATAGGACGTTATAAACCATGAACCCGTTAGGAGTAAGGCTGATGTCGATGCTGGGTTTCTTACACCGTTCCTCTGAAAGTTAGTGGTTCTTCGAGCGAGGCGACAGACAGCTAAATGGGTTAGCATTTTACAAGGAAAGGAGAAAGGGTAGAGTGATACCCGAAGTCGGCATTAACTTAGCGAAAGGCGCCAAGGGTTCCACGGTTTAACGTGCCATCCAACGGACTAAGCACAGAACTCGAAGTGCTTTCCACACAGCACCCAAGTGGAGACTGCTATAACAATGGCTTGACTGGTATTACAATTATAAAATCTGACTCAACCGGGATCGAACCCGGGTACTCAGATTGTGAAGCCACGACTCTAGCCATCACAGCAACTGAATGCCCTCTTACTCCTTTCCCTGAATAATCTCTACCCATTACCCCTATCTTAAATAGCGCAAATGACCTCATTAACATTGTGGATGGATAACGGCATGATGATAGACGCCAATAATTCCCTTATAACTATTACCATACGTATCACGTACATAAATCTATATTCACAACTAAGTAACGAAAACAATATTTAAATCCCTATTTCATTAATAAAATACTGGTTTCCAATAACCACAATTATGTACCCTAATAACTTCAGGACTTTCCACAAAGAGTCAGGTCCTACGCATGCTCCTCGCAACAGATATTTCGCTGTTCATAATATATATCCACAGTACTGCATTATTTTCTTTTCGCTACTTTCCATATTTCTTACAAATGTGCTTCAAAGTGACAAAGTAACTAATTGATGCTTGATAGGACCATCACTCATTAATAACTCAAAGAATAATTTTGACTTTTATTGACAATTTCATAGACGGTGGCTGCTAAATAAAAAGACAAAAATCGGATTGCGGGAAACGGCTGGAAGATGAGAAATGTATGAGTAACTTTGCTGAAGATGAATGGTGAATGCAAGTTTTGTTGTGCATAGGCGAATATGACGTTAGTATCTTCAGTACATTCACTTGGAAAACGTTAATTGATGCAGTGTCATAAAGGGAGATGTTTTCCCTTAAGATTATGTTGTAGTAAATATTTTCACTCCTTTGAGCCGTAAGCTAGTAATACGTGTTAGCACGTCGAAACATGTGAGAGATCGATTATTTTTACGAAGATCCCCAGTGATGCTCTTTACTTGAATTTCGATATACTATCCGCAATCTATGCTTAAAACTATATTCGTGAAAAATGAATGCTTTGTGAGGGATAATGAACGGTTGCCTCCATTCAAAAATAATTTCATACTAGTACTCTGACCATTGTCTTTCATTCTTCCTCCTTTGTTGACGTATCTTTACCCCCTTCAGTTGATAATATACTTTTCCCAAACACAGAAATCGATAACATTTTGACTTGCTCTCTCCTAGCCTCTTCTTTGTATTTTTTAATCAAGTACCCTCTCACAATTTGCCTTATTATGGTAAACGCCTTGTTCACCAATTAATTATCTTTACTCCCCTATCTTCAACAGGGTGGCCATTTTCCTTCTTCGTAGCTAACTTCCTTCAGCTTTAATGCTCCGGTCAGTAGTCTGTTTTCCCGGACGTTCCATGCTTTCGTTTTCTTATTGTTAACTTAAGCTTCATGTATCTGACACAAATTCTTAATACGACAGCGAACGAGCACTATTCTTTGCCTATGTACCTCACTAACTCACCTCAAACTATTTTCTCTCTCACAAATTCAAGTTTTCCTGCCTTCTCCTCCAGAAAAAGATTCTACATTTCACCTGGCCACCGACCGTCCCACTTTTAGGCTATCCAGTGCACCTGCTCTTCATCGCGGCTGGAGAGAAATTATTACGCCTTTTCCAAAAAAAAGGGGGATCAGGTTTGTGCGTTGGTCAGCATGCAGGTTTCCAATCATCAAGGAACATAGTTCGAATCTTGGCATCGACAGTATTTTTTTCAGTGGAATACCGGTCCCTACTTGGGTAAAGCGTGGAGAGAAATTCAAGTTCAGCACTCCGACCCCCTAGATGGGACGTTAAACTGTGGAACCCTCGGCGCCTTTCATTGAGAACGGATTGATGTGGACACCGGGTATCTCTCCACCCGTTGCCGGCTTAGGTGGTGGCGGGGTACTCCCCTAGCCTTTCAAGCCTAAGGTCGCGGGTTCAAATCCCGTTTTTCTTCACCCAGGTCATGGATGTACAATACGTGTACTGTCAATTTTATAATACAATGTACATAAAATCATTCCCATTTCCGTCCTCTACTCTCTGAATTCCAAATATGAATAGTGGCGGGGAGACGGCGAGAGTAATAGCTTCCCATATAGAGGGCATGTGTTCGAATCCCGCCGATGACAGAGGTTTTTTTATTGGCATACCGGTGCCCACTAGGGTGTTGTGTGAAGAGCAGAGTCGACGAGTAGTTCTCCGTCCATCGGTTAGTATGTCCAGTATGCTAATAGGAGACTTAACCCTTCGTCTGTTCTTTGGAAAATTCCTACCTATGTACAGCTGTCCAAAGTGACGCAAATGACCATGGGTGTCAGTCACCTCCCCAGAATATCTACTACTACTTCTATTAATTCTAACCTGTTTCCAAATACCCACAGATCAAATTCAGTGGATTACGACGATATAGTAGACTTAGAATATAATTACACAATAAATGCACGCAGATACCTAGGACGACGCCCACTCACGGAGACGACATTCGTCTGCACAGAGAGAGGTTGCCGGCGACCCCGAAATTAAAGAAGAACGTATT
The DNA here is from genome assembly GCA_933228895.1 of Platycnemis pennipes. Lineage (NCBI taxonomy): Eukaryota > Metazoa > Arthropoda > Insecta > Odonata > Platycnemididae > Platycnemis > Platycnemis pennipes. Next base: position 62,768,719 of record OW121854.1, read on the forward strand.
CCTTCACTTAATCATCCGGTTTTCTACCGGTTTGCTTAGGTTTTGATAACGATAATAATGAAAAGTCTTTATTGGGGCGAGATTGAGACCAAACTGTCTCTTCTGCCATCTAGCCCCTCGGCAAAATATTTGAATATACATGACATACGCTTGTCATGAAATGCACAATTAAAACCTGAAGTAGAAATATATAGAAAGAAATGGTTCTTGATAGGAGTAGGTACTCCTAGTAGATATAAAATTAGGTTTTAATGTGCTCCAACTGCCAGGGAATGTCCCACTGCCTAATCTAACTAAATACTAATCATAATTCTATGATAAAATGCATCCATGACCGAGGCGGGATTCAAACCCACGGGACATAAGTTACCAACCCGGGGCATAATTATATTAAAAATACAGCGTACATCATACGATAAAATTAGAGAGATAGTTAGCAAGACGAAGGGATTCCAAAATTCTTTTTTTTTCGCGCATAATTAGGGAAAGGAATAGATTGTAACGAAGCTATAAGGGGGGTATTAGGATAGATATATTGGATTTTGACAGGTAATTTTGCATGCCTGCATGTTACCAGGTATAAAGTTCATTTTATTTGCATTATTGATAAAATACGTGCATGTTTGTTTGTATGTTATGTCCGGCACAGGCAGTGTTGGCTTTAGTACAATATTACGTGCGAGAATATTTGATTTCTTAGGATAATTTCATTTAATTATAGATATTTTGGACTAATAAAAGTGCGCATATTGTTGGAACCAGAATAGGATAGGATCTGAAACAATAGGATTTGATTTGAAAGCAGTCATGGCAGTAACAGAAGGAGATTTAAAGAAGACACTAGGAAATATGGAAAGAACAATGACCATATATCATCTGAATATCAATAAAGAGAAAACTTAGGTAATGGTGTGCAGTAGAGGAAAGGAAGCCAGGACCAATGTTAAACTAGGAAAACAAAAAATCGAGGAGGTGGAAGAGTTCAGTTACCTGGGAAACCGAGTAACCAACGATGGACGAAGTAAAAGAGAAAAAGCCAGTAGAATTGCCCAAGCGAAAAGGGCATTTTACCAGAAGAAGATTCTGCTAGCAGCTGCAAATACAAGCGTGGAAGTGAGGAAACATTTCATTATAACATACATCTGGAGCATTGTACAATCTGGCAGCGAAGAATGGACAATAACAGCAGCAGAGAAGTCCAGGCTGGAAGCATTTGAAATGTGGTGCTACTAAAGAATGATGAAGATAAAATGGATCGATCGAGTTACAAACGAAGAAGTTTTAAGAAGAGTGGGAGAAAAGAGATGTTAACTGAAAACCCTTAAAAGAAGACGGGTCAACTTACTCGGCCATATCTTAAGACACGATGGCCTGATGAAGACAATCGTCGAGGGAAAAGTGAACGGGAAGATTGGAAAAGGCAGGCCTCGTATAAGGTATATGGAGCAAGGATGTGGATGGATGTAAAAGAGAGGAGCTACGTCAATATGAAGCGGTTGGCCGATAGAAGAATCGAGTGGAGGGCTGTGTCAAACCAATCCTAGGACTGATGATGATGAACCGACATACCTCGGCCGGATAGAGAACTCCTGCTCTGCTTTAAATTACATCCTACATTGTCAATAAAGGCTTTCTACCTTACACTTCTTATCTACACAGCATCATTTGACTTGGGATAGTTTACTAGAGTTGATTCCCGTTGCTTTCTCCACTGCAATTTTGAAGTGACTCCATATCTTAACTGAACTCTAAGCCATACACTTCGATGCAAATATGTCACAGCGGGACAGACGCTCTTTGGACCAGCTATTCTCAAATGCGACCACAAATATATGCTAGTTTTAACAGTTTTTGAGATGTGATAAAGTACATTCCCTGCCTTCATTTTCTAAAATCTAAGCACCCGAATAAAACGAGGATGGTTAGTTTCCTGGTTAGCACTGCATGATAGCTCTTAGTTGCATGTAAGTGGTGCGTTTAGTTATCCTCACCCCCTGCAAAATACCCTCGAGGTCGCTCGCAGGGTATGACGTAGATGTAGATGAAGGAGCAGCAGCTTGATGCTGCTCTCTGTTTCGTAGTTGAGAACAGAGCTGTAGATAACATTCCATTTAATACCCTTAATTGACAGCAAGATATAGGTACTATCTATCTATCTAATTATTTGTTTCGGAAATGTTGGAGTTTATAAATATTTAATGTTGGAATCATAAACATGGAAGTGATGCCACGAGTAATTTTCGTGACATGTGATCATTGAAAAGACTTGCTTGAGAATCCCTTCCGCATGTCTCCTACCCTTAGAAGAATCTGACATGGGAGGCCCTATCAGGAGCATTGCTAATACGGACCCACCAACTTCCATTGTGGTCACCAGTCTACCTCAAGGGGTCATGGGAATACGGAAGAACATTCCTCCACGTGAAGGTCGTAGCGTATAGCGATGGTCCTTCACTTTAGGGAAGAGGTAATCTCACTTGTTATGACCCTTGACCAGTGAATTACTAATTTAAAGAATGCGGAACTTTCATCGGCACCTTACACGTGTGACCTTCCGCATGAACCACAAATTTGTCAGACACAATTTTGGGTTACATATTTTATTAGTTTCTTGGTAAAATATTGCCAAACGTTCCAGAAATTCTCTCAGTGCTGAAGGGAGATGGTTGACGCTTGCAACTCACATGAGACCCCTTTCGTTCCATCCTGGTATTAAAGGGGTATTGCATTAAGCGTATGAAGTGAAGGTAGACGAGGAACAATAAATTCATTCTGCGTCAATCCTGGTGATGTACTTGAGGAAAAGGGGTGGGCAGCAGCGAATTTGGAAGGATAAGAGCCTTGGCAAAACATACTCCTAGAAGTGAACTAATGAAAGAGTCGTTTAGTAGGGACATTAAGGAAAAACTACTAACAATTTTTATAGAGTACTTGGAATTGTGAGGCGTTCAAAAAAATGGACTTCAATGAAATCAGATAAATATGAACTGTCATCTATTGAGATTTGGGCAAGGAGCGAGGTGGAGAAAGTACGTTTTCTGGAAAGGAAGACGAACGAGGAATTTCTGGAGATGGCAAGAGGAAAGAAAGTTGATTTAGGAAAAAAGGGGAGGCAAAAGGCCTGAATGGAGCAGGTAATAAAGGGCGAGAGTGTTTTGAAGGGCTCATTGAGGTATGTTGGGTAATCGGAGTACAGGGAGGAAAACAGGCAGTTTGGGTAGGTAGGAAGTCTAGGGATAGGTAGGTGAAATATAGTTAGAATAGACATTAGTGCATGATTAATATTTTAATTGTACCAAACCACGCATGCAAGGGAAATACAGATGAATATATGTACAGAAATGCCATTATAATCAATAATCTCTATATTACTACGTAGATACTAGCCATCTAGTTGCACGTGACTCTATTATCTAACACGTTTCCTTGTAGTAGTGGCATTTTAGCTCTTAGTTGCATGTCAGTAGTGCATGTTTGGTGATCATCACCCCCTGCCACACATTATCGCGTTGGCTCGCAGAGTATTGCGTAGATGTAGATGCATAAGGAACTAAAAAAGGACACCAAATGAAATACAGGCTCAAAAAAAAATTAGATGTTCCCCTAAACAGACTTTATCCAGTTAGAACACAAATAATAATGTGGAAAGAGCTCGACGTTTCCAGTCAGAGATCAATTTTCATTGGCTCTCCCGGTTTTACCGCGCCTTTCCCATTACGGGGACCACAAAAGCCTTCCACCTCCAAGATTGAGTACTACTAGGGTCCCCTCCAGATAGTGAGTCATCATGCTTGTGTCCCGGAATAGTAATGTTACGTTCAGGGAGTGCGGCGTATTTTTTTCGGACATGAAAGTCGATGCATTTGACTGGCGGCTGTCTACAGCAAGCACTCTGTCCGCGGTGCCAAAAGGCACCGCCTAGTAGCTGATATGTAAAGAAAGCTGGTCAAAGTAGGAAAAAACATGGTTCTTTTTCCCTCTCGGCTACGTCGTTGAAACTGCGGCAATTTTCCGTTCATTGGTGCGTGCTATGTTTTAAGTAATTTGCCATTAAAAGTTTTTATTTCTCTCACTAACCATATATGTGTACATAGGGTAAAATAAGAACGAATTCCGTACACATTTCTTACTGCACTATTTCTTAGGAAACCTCCATTGCCAATGTAATTTTGACTTGATATCTGGGTGAAAATTTGGGATAAAAAGGGATGATTGCATGCAATTATTTATTATGGTCCATCACGAGTCTTTTTTATTTTTTGTCAGATAACACGCTTAAAACATTTTACAAAAACATGCACAAATAAATCTTCAAGACCGCTTCCGCCCGAAAAATAGTACATTTTTAATTCTATTTACATTTAACATTTCAATTTTACATTTTCCGCTATATCGATAGAACAAGAAATTTGACGTCAGTGTTCTAATATCTCGTCGGTGAAGATGGAAGGAAATAACCTAGGAAAGGCGAAGCGGTACTTCGCTTGCTTCGAGTTGCTTCGAGCCAATATTTTATAATACAGCATTTAGAACATCGAAAAAACTTTTTCAATCAACCAAAATATTCTGAAAAGAGGAATATCCAACGATATCGACGCAAATCATTTGCCCAATTGTTTCGGAACAATGCCAGAGTCCATTTTTAAAATAAAAAAATATAATTTAATACTCTTTTTATCAATTTAAAAAAAAACATCAGATTCGCAATGTACGATAACTTCTATTTAGAATGTGGAATATTTTTATCAAAATAAAATTTCAAGCAGGAACCCTATTGGAAATAATTTCATTTCCTAAAGGAAATCCTTGCCGCTGCATTCATAACTTGCGAATAGAACCTAAATGATTTAATTTTGGTATTTGAAATTGTTAAATGACAAAATGGCGGATATGTCAATGTTTTGTGCGTAAATAGTTGGTCGTAATTTAGGGTGGCACAAAGGGATCCAAATTACGAGACTCAGAATGGCTTCCTGAGAGTGAATACATTGAGAACTTTGACCATATGCGACGCCAAAAACAAAATCGAGACTAGCTATACCCGTAGGCAACCCGGAATAGAGTGACACGACAAGTACATATATTAATGCAATTGTGAAATACGCTTCGTTTTGGGAATTTTCAGTCTATTTTTACTTGGAGGTCAACCAAAAGAAAACAAAGATAGCGGTATGCCGTTGAAGAGCAGAGGCTAAGAACAATATTAACTCGAGAAAGAGGTGAGTCTTGCTAACTGGGAAGAATAGAAAATGCGATGGACGAAGCAAGAAGGTAACAATCAGTAGAATAGCCCGGGCGTAGAGGGCATTTACCAAAAGAATCTACATACAGCTGTAAATACATGCTGGGATGTAAGGAAACAATTATCCACAACATATATCTGGAGCCTACTTCTTCATGGTAGTGAGGCATTGGCGATAACAGCAACAGAGATGTCAAGGCTGGAAGCATTCGAAATGCGGTGTCACAGAAGATAACTTAATCGACCTAAATGATGAATGATTGCCTCATTAAGACAATCGTTGTCGGACAAGTTAATGGGGAGAATGGAAAAGGCAGGCCTCATCTGAGATGGATCAAGTAGTGAAGAATGTGAAATAGAAGAATGTGAATTCTGCAAATATGAAGAGGTTGGCTGATTAGAGAACCGAGTGGAAAGCTGTGCGAAATCAATCTTAGGATTGTTGACTGATGATGATGATTATACGAATTGAAAAAGCACTTCTCTAGACATAAAGAAGAAGCAACGGCAAATTAGATTGCTTGCCACGGACAGCGCTCAAACATCCACCTCTAGCCGAACCTCTCCTGGGGCTTGGTGCATTCCCGAGCTGTATGAGGTAACCATAAGCAATTCCAACGTAAGAAATCAGCTCGATATTTCTGTCAACGGAGAAGTGAAAGTATTGAAGGGACAAAGCCGGAAGCATGTGCAGCAGGGATTTTTGGCGCGTCGACACGTAATAGATAGTCAGCGGGAATGCGTTGAGGCGTGGAACGCCGTCAAATACAGTTGAACCGAATCGGCTGGCAGTCTGTAGTGACGGGAAAACAATAGTAGTCGTGGGCAATTAAAGCCTCAGAAAAACGTCGAACGATTAAGGAAACAATTCTCAAGAGAACAGGTGAAAAAAGAAACCCGACGAAAGGTCTAAAATGAAATAAGAATTTGTGGACTTACCAAAAAAAACTTGGCGTCATTATATGGGTTTTGAGAGAGTGTAGCGCAAAATTCATGGAGAGATGTTGCTTCGCATTAGTTAAGCCACAAGAAGAATATGCCTCTAATATTAGGGACCCGTAATAATTGAGATTAACCCTTTTACTGCCAGTGAGCCGATATATCGGCCCTCTATGGTTGTGCGAAAACTGCCAAGGGGCCGATATATCGGCCGACCTACATTACATCATCATGTATTTGTAATGGTTACAATTCATTCAAATCAGAAACAGCATGAATAATTTTTTCATCCTCTTAAAAAGTGAAAATATATGATCAAAATTAAAAAAAAAAATTCATATATTAATATTAAGTGCTTATAATATATCTTAATGAGCTTGCCCATTGGCTGGGCATAATGGGCTTGGCATTTTTCGCACAGTCTACTTTAAAGGGGCTGGCAGTAAAAGGGTTAATAATGTAGTACCTATGTATAGTAGACATAAGTCTTTCGGTGCCCCAATGACTAAGGTTATGCCGCACCCCATTACGCAAGATCGTAACCCTAAGGGGATCGGGTTGGTGTGATGGCTAGAGTGCTGGCCTCCCATCCCGAGGGCCCGGGTTCGATTCCCGGCAGTGGCGGATTTTTCAGTGGAAAACCGGTCACCACTTGAGTGCCTAGTGGAGGGCATTTCCGTCGGATGGGACGTTAAACCGTGGTCCCCTTGGCGCCTTTTGTTAAGAGTAGGCTAATGCCGACGCCGGGATTCTCTCCACCCTTCCTCCGTATCCTGAAAACTCCTACCATTACCCAATTACCCACCTATCCTAAAATAGCCTCAGTTGTCGGTCGCCTCCCCTGAATAACCAACCAACTCGTAATCCTAAGACAAGCATTCAATAGCCATGCCCTGGGCAGGATTCGAATCCGCGACCTTTGGGTTGCCAGGCCGGCGCGTTACTGACATGGCTACCACGACCGGCTTGTTCTGGAATCATATTCTTAAGCCGAAACATGCTTTCCCGAAGGTTTATAAAGAAAATAGTTTAATTTGTTCTCGATATTAAATTTAACGAAATGAGATAAAAGTCAAATACCGATTAATTCTGTGCATAACGATTTGATATGTGGTTAATTAACTTAAGTTAACTTAGTTGCTAAGGACACTGGGATTGAAGATCCTTCAAGCAAATAGACAGTTTGCCAGATTAAGCTTTCAGCATTTTTTCCTCCCTCTTTCGGACGAGTTTTCGTCCGGAACAGTGAGCATTATTAAAGCCCCACTCGGCAGATAGGAGACAATCAGACATTGGCTGACACGACCACACAGATAAGATTAGAGAAATAAACTGCATCACAGATATTTTCAAATATTTGTTCTTCCCTCACACAATTCGTGACCTTAAAATCAACTCGTCACAACAAGATGCCTTCATAAATTAAATTTCCCTTAAATTGAATTTTCAATCGCACACATTATGCTAAACACACTACCCTTTAAACCATGTATGTTGCCACAACGCTGCAGCAACATCTCACTGCAACCTACTGGGAGTTGCTGCAACGTTATGACAACGTCGTAAAAGCCTCCAAATGTCCTCCCTACTACGTCCTGGCAACGTCTTCACAACGTTATTGCAACCTGACACACAACATTATTGAAACCTTCCTGCAACCTTTAAATAGTACTCATAATTGTGCCATTTCAAAAATTATATCCTTCTGATAATTTTTTTTTCACTCCAGATGAGAATGAAGTGCGTATAATAAACTTTTTCCAAGTTACTTTCCGGCTCAAAAATTTCGAACTTAAATTTTTTTCTGAGTCCTCAACACTATTGGAGACGTAATTACTATGTAGCAGGAACGTTGCAATGCGACCTGAATAGCGCTTCGAGTGGGGAAATTACGACGCTAGGTTTCTCATGCAAGATTAAATGAACGAATTAAGTGGAAACTACTTGTGCCTGGGTTTCTCGTACAACAATAAATTAGGCTTACAGCGGAACGCTCTATTGATATCCCTGCAATAATATTTTCAATGTCCCAAGTCTTCTCATATAGGGAGTTAAAAATATATCCTTCTGGCAATTGTTAATTCACTTCATATGACAAAGAAGCGCGTATAAAACAACATTTTCTAAGTCACTTTCTGCCTCAGCTATTTCGAACTTATAAAAATTTTGTTCTCGAAACCATCGGAGACGTAATTATTACGTTGCAGCGACGTTGCAAAGCGACCTGAATAACGCTGCAACCTCGCACAACCTGTCTGCAACGTTGCTGCAACATTTTGTCTTTACTGGGTAATGTAGATTAAACAAAAATAGTACACATGAGATTAAGACGGTGGAGTACGGGAAGCAAATACTCCAGCCACCACACGAAAACTGTTGTACTCTAGAACATTTCGGAGTATCCGATCAAGCCCAAGCATAGAAAACTTCTTCCACACCATCTGTCATTTTGCAGCTAATCCATTCGAATGTTCCGACTTATTATCATTGTTTCTAACCTCTTCTAACACCTCAAAACTCTCACCGTAAATAAACCTAAATATCTTTGCCATGAATGAATAATTGCCTGCTTTCAAACTTTTTTGGCACACTCTTGTACCTAATAATATCTACGGCTTCTCTCACAAACTTTAAATTCTATCATTGCACGATAAGTTTTCGTTGAAAAACGAACATTATGTTCCTAGACCAGTGGTACCACGCCGGTCTAGGAACGAAAAGGTCAAGGATTAGTATCTCACGTTAGCCTTAAGATTAAGTTAAGGTGGGATGTTGGGATATAAGTACATGCTTAGGTAAACACCAAATATAAAAAAATCTACTTTAATTGTATCACTCTCAGCAAATTACTCCAGTCTTTCGTTTGCTTTAAGGTGCTACTAGCTGCGGTAGCTCTAATAACTCGGTTTCAAATACACTAGAGTCATAAATGTCTTTAACTAATAAATTTATCCTAAAATAACTTTATCCAGCCATGTATTATCACAAAAAGCATACCTTTTCCATTAATTAGAGGGTGCATACACCCTTTAATACGAATGCATATATGAAGAAAAATCCTGAGTGTACCCTCATGTTCCTTCCTACCGATGTCTTCTTGAACGAAATTCCATTCTGTGTAGTCCTCACTCTTTTAAAGCCAAATTAATTTTCAGCTAAGAAATCGCTCTCTCTCTTTCTAACCTTTGGCAATGTAATTACTCTTATGTTACGGCGTGCAACCTTAGCCTTGAGAAAAATTAAGTTCATTCGTTATCGTCGCGTATCTATCTTTTCCGTTGTCGCTGAAGGCATCAAGATTGTTTTTATAAAGCCCTTGGTTAAAAAAAATGAGCTTAGAATGTACTGGAGGACACATTGGCAATCTACCCTTTGATGTAAAATGAATGTGATATATTTTTTAAAGCTTAATTGATTTTCATCTAAAAAATAACACTTCATTGTCAACCGAAACCGGTTGTGAAAGTTTTATTAAAATGTGGAGGTTACAACGATTTAACATACATATTTTAATCATAACGACCTTTCACTGCGTGAAAACTTTACTTTTCACTATCATTTCGATGACAATGAAGCCAGAATGAGGGTGCTTGGGAACGATAAGGACCAAACTACTCCGCACAAAACATTGCGTTTTGTACTACCTCTTAGAATATAATAGAAGTTTATTGTTCTAGGATTGGTGTCCTCCAGTGCATTCTAACTTCATAGGTTCAGACACTTCCCCCATAGATGCTACGAAATTGTCAAAAAACTCGAAGCAATCCCTCCTTGACTAGTTAGGAACTCGTGGCGATTATCCATTCCTTCCTTACCTTCATATCTTATAGCGACCTCTGTATTTCAAAATCTAATGATCATGGATCGAGATAATCCTTCTCTACGCCACATTCCATTTCCCTATCTCTGCGCCTACTCTGGCATAGTTGACTCCAGTAGCAGCATCTGTTATTACTTTTCCAAGAGTCCACCTCTCATGGATGCAAGGACACGGAAGCCTTTCTTTCCAAGTCAAGGTCGCAGTCCGTGGGGTGGGATAGCGATTCAATTTACGGTACAACAATAGTGGGTGAACAAGTTTCTCGACGGCGATTTCATGACGTTGGTCTCGCTAAAATGGTCACTACCATTAATGCAAACCCACGCTCGCACTTGAAGTGTGCCGAGCACTCTTTCTCCATGGTTACCTCGCCCAGGGACAAATGCGCAGCGGGGGTATATGTATGTTATTATATTAGCTCACATCGATATTTCTCATTCATTCGATGGACCTTACTGAACTCGAAGGATGCAAAAAAATGGATGAAGCAATCAGGATCATATGTTGCGGTCGACGGGAGAATTAAGGGTAAAACGATGAGAACGCATAGGGATGTTGATAAACGTAAAGTGAAATTTGACGCATTAAGACTTTACTTTCGGGAATTATAGGTGTTAGGGGATGGGAAGAGTTATGCTGTGTGGAAGGGTATGGGGAGACACGAAGCTAGGTGGCACATAAACGATGGTCTCAGCATCACATGATCCTCAAGTTTTTTAGAGTATAATTCAATTTATTTAGATATGAAATTAATTTCCAATCCATTTTTTCCCATTCGATTTCTTTCGATATAGGAGTCGGGCAACGTACGAACAAGAATCAGGAAAGAAAACATTTTATGGATACCACAAAGTTGCTGATTACAAGATAAGCTGGCACTTAATATTAATCTTCGCGAAATATGCTTGTCTTTTACGTTTTTTATGATACCACAAAGTTGCTGATTACAAGATAAGCTGGCACTTAATATTAATCTTCGCGGAATACACATGTCTTTTATGCGCCATCATTGCGTAGCCAGGGAAAACATATTTATAGCCGATCAAGATAATTACGTTTGTAACCGGCTTGGCTACCCAAAGTTTGCGGTTTCGAATCCCTCCTCGGACATGGTTATTGCGTTTAGCTTAGGATTAATATTAGTATTATGAGAGTAGAGATGAAGAATATCAGCAGTCGGAGAAAATAACATGGTTCAGTTACTACTAATTAGTAGTTAATGCATATTAAGTCGTTCAGATCAGATCCAAATGGATCAACCGAGAGACAAACGAAGAAGTCTTAAGCAGAGTGGGAGAAAAGAGAAGTATGCTGAAAAATGTAAAGACGGGACAACTTAATCGGCTTAAGACACGATGGCCTGACGAAGACAATAGTGGGAAAAGTGAACGGGAAGAGTGGAAAAGGCACACCTCGGATGGGATGCATGGAACAAGTTGCGAAAGATGTAAAAGACAATAATTACATCAATATACAGAGGTTAGCCAATAGGAGAATCGAGTGGAGAGCTGGGTCAAACCAATCTTAGGATTGTTGACCAGCAAAGGGGCCGGGTTTAAAAAGTGTCGTCGATTCCGCATTTGATTCGGAAGAATTTGCCTCGGCGATTTAGGCTCGATTACGTCTAATTATCGCAGCGATCGCCGTCTCGTTGGCACATCAACACGGATGCATCGATAATTGCGCCCCGAATGCTTGATGCGATAGATGGGGGGGGGGGAGGTAGGGACGAATCCAGTCCTACGACGGAGGCGTTCCCCGCGGCAACTTTCGCGGCGACGGACCGACCGGTAGGTCGTAAATAACTTGGCGTGCTGCCCGGGACGAAGGGCAAAGAAAGCAGGAGAAAGGGCGCCCTCTCCCCCCTTCAGCCTCCGCCGCGGCGGCGGCGTGAAAGCCCGGGCGGTGGTGGGTGCTCCGGGACCGCTTGAGTCGCGTGGACCGCCCCTGAGGCCCCTCCTCCTCCCCGGCTGGAACAGCGACCAGCCGCCCGGCTTCTCGACCGGCCTGGCGCAAACGAGTCCAACTTCTGGTGCCCCCCTCCGCACCCACGCCGTCGTTCGAGCGGCAGTGCCCCATGTGGCGCGGCTCAACGGAGAAACTGGCGCCGAAGCTATGATGCAGAGAGGTCGACGCACGCAACTGGATAGGTAGGTCTAACGTCGGCGACTTGTGGTAGACGTTAACTTAGGTTTCTATTTATCTACAGAGTTAGTCTCCACCAAATACTCCGCTGATACAAGCCACCTCGAGGGTGTATGGGCAGGGGTAAATAATCACACAACATGCACCAAGTAAGCGCAACTAACAGGCATAATACTGTTCCATTACGGAAACGTGTGACGTATTCCCATGACGACTGCAAATAATGATTAGTATCCTCGAAGGAATAAAATTTTCACTGACCTACTGGGCATTTACTAAAATGCTTTACCATAATTTTAGCATAGGGTACGCAAGGGAACAGTTAAAATGAATTTAGTAGCACTAAGTAAATATTTCAGTCGCATCTCAGACTAATCTACCAATATTTCACCATGTTCTACATCTACATGACACCCTGAGAGCCACCATAAAGGTGCGTGGCTGGGGTGAATTCACACCAAACATCCTTAAAAAAGAATAGTAACTATATTATAGTCGAAAAACAAAAGTTTAAAAATGATTAAAATAGCAAAGAAAGCACGAACGAACGTGCTTTTAGCTGGATTAACTTAAAGTCCTTATACCAACATGAAACTACCTATGCTACCCATCGATGCACTTGTATACAATATACATATTATCATAGAGTACTAGTGAATATATTTACCACTATTCCACTACACTATCCCTAATTGTACGAGGAAAGAACAGACATTTTAAAACTGTCGGTTCGGCAATCAATTTCTCCAATTTGATGTTCACAGTCCAATCTGCCATGGTAAGATGGAGTTCGCAAAATTTTTAACGTCGTCAGTGAAAATATTGTCTTGGAAATTTGTTTAGAGATTAAGTCTGAATTTCATCCTACGGTCTGGTAACAATTTTCATTTTAGTTCATCTAATAGACATGTTACGCTAATAATGGTCATGCCGTCCCTTTACAAATCTTGCAGACTTTCACTGCACACGCTCGAGTTCGTTATTTAAGCCTATTTCGCAAGGATCCCATATATTGGCAGCGTATTCCAAATGAGAACTAACAAGGGAATAAGTAGCTAATATCTAGTGCATGATCGTCACATTTGCCCAGCACTCTTTTCATAAATCTCAGTCTACTGGTTCGCAGATGGAAGGGATATGCTTCAGTTCCAACACCAACCTCACTGCCTCCTGACCTAATCACAGATGAACGTAGTCCCTCGGTCCATTCGGTTGACCCATCCTCTACGGATCACTCGACGTCGGACGCCCATCCCGTTAGCCTAGGCCAAAGCAGCATTCGTCGTCGAGCATTAACGCCATCAACGAATGAATCTGTGTCACGGCGTGGCTGGTGTAAAAAAGGGATGAAATTGAGGGTAAACTCTCAGGAGGAATGTTTCCATTAAAACCAACCACCAGCAGTCAGTCAGCACTCCGACTTATTTGGATGAGCGACGCAGTCTCCACTGAAATTCGCTACGTCGGAAAAAACCTCGATTTTTTTCTTGGTTGCAGCTCTTTCTAAATGGGCAGGGCGTAATGGAATAAAGAAATCTCCTCCAATAGCGGGACTTCATTGCGTCAGTCAGTGACTGGTGTGCCTATCTACGGATCACCCAACCAGGAAGGGATGCCGCATGGCGGGATTAAGAAGTAGGGGATCAAGTAAGAGTGGTGGCTGGAGAACATGCTTCCCAACCTGTGGTTCCGCGTTCGAATTGCGGCTGAGGCCGACTTTCATTGGTACATACATCGGTCCTCGCTTGGATGCTGTGTGGAGAGAACTCAGTTAAGTACCCGTCGGAAGGGACGTTAAACCATGAACCCCTCGGCGCATTTCGTTAAGTTAACGCCAACGCGGGTTATGCCCCTCCGTTCCTCAAAAATGTCTATGTATTTTACCAAAGTACCCACCCACCCTATATGGCAAAATAACCAAGGAGCTGTTAGTCATCTCCACCGAGTAAGTACTACGATTAAGGAGTAATAAAAATATTTTGGGGACCGTGTTGGTGCGGTTGCTTGAGTACCAGCTTCATTTCTTGAGGGTCCGGGTTCAAATCCTTGTAGTGACAGAATTTTCAGTGGTGTGGGTGTTGTGTCGAGAGAACTTGAAGTCCAGAACTTCGTATCTCGGATTGGGCGTAAAACTATTGGCCCATTCTCTCAGGAGCAGGTTACTGCCGAGGACGGGTTTCCATAATTTTCCATCTCTCCAATTAAAGCTGTATTCAACCCGAAGGTTGGTTTTTGATAGGCGAGGGTAGAGCTCACCCCCTACTAAGGCCATCAGCGTGTGAAATTCACACATTCAGGGTAGGGGGCCAGATCCTTTCCCTGGGGCACCTGCGATTACCTACGTAGTTCTGACACGCAGAAAATCGAATCGCGAGGATTTTAGGCGGAGGTGTCCAGAAGGCTCTTGCCCGGGATTTGTACCCGGGACCTTCCGGTCAGTATCTCAGTGCTCTACCCACTAGGCTACCACGACCCCCTTTCCAATTAACAGCTGTGAAAGTTGCCCGAGGACTCCTATATTTCCCATTTCAAAATCCTCGCCAAATATCATATTTGTCATGCGTTCATTGCGCTTCTGATTTAAGCCAACCTCAATGAATACTCAGGTTTGGAAATTGTGCACTCCTTTCCGTGTCGTGCCCGCTCAGCGAATGTTGCGATCATTCTTTGTTGGGCGCTGCTCTGTTTGATTCGAGGATGGACTTTAGGCACCAGTCTCTCAGATTTTTTACCAATAAGTCGTCCTTCCGTCAGCACCTCGCCTGCTTTGCAAATGGAGTATACATATTCCACACTTGGGAAATGAAGAGGCTAAAGGAGTATATTGATTCCCAGAAATATAGCATTTAATGAATAAAGACGTTGAATTTGCATAACATACCTCGTTTTAGAATGCACTGAGTTCAAACCGAAGACTAGTCGTTGAGTACAAGGACTTCAAACTACAAAGCCCAATGGCATGTGATTTATATTTAATTAGAGCAGGGGTCTACGAGCCAGCAACTTTCCCTACGACGATGGGATATGACCCAGGCAGTTGGGGAAGCTTAAAACTTGATTCTACTATTACTACTTTCCTTGTGTCATCTGGTCTCCCAGAAAGTTCTGGAACCCAGTAAATTAAACAGCTTCCCCACGTATTCATTTGCGATCTCTCACTGTCTTATTTAGGTTACTGAGCCATTTGAGGCGAGCATGTACATAAAACTGTGTATGGCCTACCCAATATTACGCGACATTTATTGTGGGAGAACTGGTTCTCTTGTGATGGGAATCACGTGGAGAGGGAAATCGAATTTTTTGATTGCCAGGCGAAAATATCAAAGATAGAATCAAACTTATGAAAGTGCTTATATAGGATTATTTCGTAGCAATCATCTTCGGTGAAAAACGTGAGTAAAAGAGAGGGCGGAGTATTTTTCTAACAAAGAGAAATGTTTTTCAAGATTATGTTCAGCTTCAAACCTGATGATTCACATCCAAAATCAACATGCTCGCCACTACTTGAAATGTTTTCGCGAGTAGTTCGGATAATCGTTTATTACATTGATTGATTCACTAAACTGATTGTTCTTATGTTATATAAAACCATTTCCATGTTGCAATGACGTTTTCAAGCAGGACCAATACTTTAAAATATCTGTAAAAATAAATGCGTGCCGTAATATATTTAACAGCAAGTTTTATTGACTGGAAGATGTGTTCGTCTGCCTTTAATTTATGCAATGTCACCATCACAGTTATTCTACAATCATCACCGATTGTAAGCTACACATTTTTTTGATGAACAATAATATCATGAACCAAGTACAGGATCGCATTTAGAATGCAACAATTATTTTCAGACTGCTTACACCATCTTCCATAGGCTCAGAGATTTAGTGGGGGCAATAATTGCCAACTTTGAAAATTTCTGCCTCCAGATCCGGACTTATTTTTTGCCCATTTTCCTCTATCATGGACGCTGATCATCGCCATGAGTTTCAATTTGATGCCATTTATTCCAGCATTCAGTCATACTAGAAGGCAAATTGACCTGAACAAAATGTCCGCCATTATTTTGAACAATAAGATATCAATAAAAACTTAACATTGAGGCGGACGCGAAAAGTTGGTCATAAATTGACTAAGTCGGAAACGTACAAAAAATAATACATCGATACGAAGTAGGTATTTTTGTACCATCCGAACAAAGTCCCACCAAAGCGCAGGCTGCAATAGCCTGAGGCGAGACAGTTACGACAACGTGAACGAAAATTCGGTGATATCGATGCGCTGGAGAATGTTTGAACTCCCGTTGAACCAACGGATATGGGACGGTCTCGTTGCCTGCAACCTGCAAGACGGATGAAAAGAAGAGCAGTATTACGTCTCCATAAAGTCAAACACCAGTAAACAATGAAGTGATCGGACTGGTATGGTGACGTTAGTGCTACCCTCCCATCTACGGAGACCGGGGTTGGATCCCAGCTCTGGCATTAATTTTACACTAATACACCAGTCCCGTAAACCCCTTCGCGCCTTTATTTAAAAGCAGACTTATGCTGACGCCTGATTTCGCTACACCGTTCCCGAGACAAGATAGACAAGCATAACTTTAGTACAGATTAATTACCTGACCGAGGGAGCCAAGGATTTGCTTTCGGCACGCCCATTAAACGACTATCACATTAACAAAGCCTTATTCTTTAAAAATATAGAATTAAACGTCATTTTTATTTCTCAAAGTTTGTTTTTTCTGCCTTCTCCTTTCAGAAAAATATTATTATCACAGCTGGTGACCTACCACCCCCTACCACACACCCTTGCGATGACTCGCAGGGTAACGCGTATGTGAGCGAAATCAATCATCGCGATAAAAAAATTCATTAACGCGTAGATGCATCTAAAATGCTCAAAATACTGTCCCAAAAAACCTAATTGCAGTAATTTAAAATATCACCACAAGATCATGCAAATTAAAATTAAAAACGAACCCATCATCAGGAATTCGTGGCCACATCAAAATGTAAATGTATCAATGTATCGAGGGACCACTAAAACGCTAAACTCAGGGCTAGGATAGGGGATGCAACGAAAGCAGAAACGCAGCAGCAGCAGAGTAGGTAGTATAGGCTGGAAGATTTTGAAATGCGGTGCTACCGAAGAGTGATGAGCATAAAATGGATAGACCGAGTGACAAACGAAGAAATCTTAAGAAGAGTGGGAGGAAAGAGAAGTCTGCTGAAAACTCGAAAAAGAATACGAGACAACTTCATTCAAGATGGGGCACCACAATGATGGATATACGCATTGTTGCCATAAACAATAGCATCCAAAAACTTCTAAGACCAAATTTTCCACGAGCGCTCATAACACTTTTGTTTTACGCCAGCCCCCATGAATTACGAGAACGACGAGGGACGAGTCCGACTTGAGGGATTTGTAAATGTAAGAAAAGAGGTGAGAAACTCAAGATTACACTGATGGATTTACGCATTACTGCCGGAGGAAATAGCGTCCGAGAAACTGCCCTGACTTCGGACACAATAACTACCTGGTGCCTACCTAGCAAGGGTCTCCTTCAGAATCGTGAAGTTTCAGTTTCTTCCGCTGGTCTCTCCACGTCGGCCTCTGGTCTGTTCCATGGCTGCTCCTCCACTTCACCGAATAGATGGAAAATCAAGTAAGCCCCGACGGATATCGCAATCGCTATGTAGAAGACCAAGTTCCACTGAGTAAGGGTTTGCTAAAGAAAATTAAAAGAGAATTTGGCGTGAATAGCAGTTTACATTGGCGCTGGAAATCAAATCCAAAAATTTTATCCATGACTAAAAATCGTGGCCGAGGAAGATTGTAATGTATTATAACGGAAGATTATTATGTATGAACAACAGATAGAACAATAGATTCAAGCTCTCATAATTGGGGATTAAAAATATCTTTTGTCATTACAGGTAGCTCCCGTTCCTCCAGTTTAGCAAGAGATACTTTCCGAAAAAGAGTCATATTAACCGAATGCCTAACAGCCGTAATATACCGTGTATTTATGAGGGATATGTACGAGGGATAATACATTAGACCTAGTAAACTCCACTAGCAAGTTAAATCACATATTTATGAGCGACATTACAATAGAAGTCTTACTATTGGTTGTATGAATCCCATACATCGTTATTCTCCATGTAGAAAACATCAAGTGAGCGAAATTTGGTAGAAATCAATGAAATGACATTGGAGGAATTGCCTATATATAAATAAAATATCCGGGAAGAAAGAAGATGGAAGGAAGAAGTAACAATCTCCCTTGCCGATATTTCGGTAAACCACGAGGCCACCCACGGTGAGAATCGGGAAGATAGGTGTGAATAAACGAAGTGCTAAGCTAAGTGTGTATCATAATGTTCATTGGTTTGTGTTGACGTCATATTTTTGGCGGGAGAATGTTTTGACTGGAATTACTTCCCGAATCTTTCATCTTCAGCCAAATTGCTTCTGTCAATTTTAGATTATCTATGTAAATAGATTTGCGGATGGGAACCTTGATGACCATATATATAATGTTTCACTTCGTTAAGAGTTTTGTTAATAATGAGGTCGGAGCTCACCTGTCCCTGGGTGAGTAGTCCCGTGACGATGGGTGCCAGAACTCCGGCCGCGGCGGACAGCGTCTGATTGATTCCCGATAGGATCCCCGCGTGGTTGACGGCGATGTCCATGTGATTCAGGTACGATCCACCGTAGAACATGCCTCCCAGGATACCATAGAGGGACAGCATGGCGATTATTGACACGTACGAGCATCCAAGGAAGGTTATGGCTAGCATGGAGGCTGCTGATCCCAGCAAGACTGCACACAAGGGGAAAAAAGGAGCTTGATAAAAGACGCCACGAGAGGCTCAGATCTCTTATGCATGCGCTAGACTTCTAGCACGATAGGCGTGCAGCTTCTCTCGTAGAAAAAAAATCATTTCATTGTAATAATGGAGGTAGTTATTCAGGAGATGCGACAGTTAAGGTCATTTGCGACATCAGCATTAGCCTTCTCTTAATACTTTCCAAGTGGATGATTCGTTTTTGATTAATGAATTTTGTTTTCCCAAAAACACTTTATCAATCAATTTATCGATGGAATTAATAGAAGAGACCAACGTTTGGCAAACTACCCTCTGGAACGAACGTCCCTAAGGTGGTATATGAAAGTAAGTTTTGACGTGTGTCTCTGTTCACGTGTGTGTCACGTTCGACTGGCAATGAATAATTCTTATTCCTTTTTAGGAAATATGACAGTGAATCAACGAGTTCATTTGAATTCTGCAATAGTATAATTGCACCTTTGTAATAACAAGCCAGTAATAACATGCAATTAACAGAATCACTCAAGGGACGGAAGAGCACCCACCTGCCCTCCCACACTCCTGGAAAAAAGAGTCTAACGTAAAATATGTAGTGTTTGCTACTAAAAAGGGTGGGGAAGAATGTTTCCACCTTCTGCCCTAAGCGTCCTACATAACCTGGATTACATCTGTTTTAGGGAGTTTCATATCCATTTGTAACTTCAAATTTAATTAAATCTTGCATTTTTTACGTGCTATATTTAGTTTAAAATCATACGTAACAGTTCAAATTTAATGAACTCTCGGATTTCCAGTAAAATGCTATATTTATTTTCAAACTGCATGTACTTAAATGTATAACTTTTCCTTTTATTGTAATTCTTCAAAATGTTTTCTTCTGTACAAAATGCAATTCCTAAAAGCATGGCGCAAATTACAAACGCAGATGAAGATGCGCAGTAAAGATGAAAATTTAGACATATCCAGGAAGTTGCCTGCAAAATGACACAGTGCAAAAGTAGTTGATATATCATAAAAATGGAAAAAAATATCTCATTGTGTGGAGGAAGAGTATTAAAGGTATTGTTGAAAGTATTGCTGCTGGCTCCAGATATTTAAACATAAATATAAAATATCCAGTTTTCTTATACTTGGATGTGAAGAAGGATGGAGAAAGTAAAGTGCGTCGAAAGGACGAACGGTGAAGTGCTAGAATAGGTATGAGAGGAAAGAAATTTGATACATGAAATTAGGAGAAGGTAGAAAGAGTGGATGAAGAAGGGAAATAAAGCGGATGGTGTTGTGAAAGACGTGATTGAGGAGAGAGTGTTAGGTAAGCGGGGAAGAGGGAGGAGAGGAACTGATAGTTTGGGTAGAATGATGGGTGGTAGGAAGCAAGAGGGGCATCGTGTGCAATGTAGGGGTGTGGTCAGAATTGCATGTCCATTTAGACCTACTTTCACCATTAGAATACTGCTAGTAACAATACAAGTTCTTAGATACCAGCATCGCCTAAACGAGTGTAAAATAACGACGTGCTGATTGCCTATCTCAGCATATCTTCCGATAGACGGAAGAGTCACAGGGTGAGTCATGCGATTTATACGCAACAAATTAAAATGGAAGTAGCCAAGTTATGTCATTATCATTGATATTATATAACGATCTACATATGTGCAAGTGCTGCAAAACATTTCCACCCCTGGTAATATTTCTTCCGTCGGGTCCTGCACTCAAAGTGCCAACGAAATATGCCCAGGGTTCCACGGATCAAAACCCCATGCCACGGCATGCCGCGGGACCGAGAAGTGCTCCGTGCATCGTGATGTACTCTTTTATTAGTATTATTGTGTTAAGTGTAGTGGTTATTTTGTTGAGTGCCTTCTAGTTTTATTGTTTGTTTTTCTTTTGCAATTCGGGGGGAATTTCGTTTGTGTATTGTTTTTTTTGCCGTCCAAAAAGTTCTTCACGAGGTAGCATTGCGTGTCGCACATGTGTGCATACTTAGAGGCAAATAAAATATTTTTTTTTGTGAGTTCATCGAATACAAGAAGTCGTCGTTATTAAAGTAGCTTAATCGGAAGTCTTTGGACAAGGGTAAAAACCAATATGCTCTCCATCCAGCACTCAAGTTGAGACCGATATACCGGTAAACAATCTCTAAAATTCACGACAGTGAACTAGACCCTATTTAATTATTTATCTGACATAGATTCTTTCATTATGCCAGTACTTGAACGACTAGTTGGATCGAGCGTTCTTTACAGGCACATCCACAATTGCATTTTTAGCATCACTATGTTTTTTTGTAATCTTAAAGGAATAAAGAAAATGTAGCTGGTGCAGTATCACTGGCGCGTACGAAAATGCACCATCACACAAATTAACTGAAACTAATAAATTTCCTTTTTTATCTGTGGCTGTCACTCAATTATCCTAAATATTAAGAAATAAACTAATATGTATTATGATATTAGACACTCCACCATGCATTGCATCAGTTTAAATAAGGTCAAAGGACTTGAAAAATTCCACGGTTTGAATCGAAACTGACATCTCATCGCCGAAAACCTGTTTGAGAGTAGCAAGGATGTTGAAAGTGGTTTGCTTGTCACTTGAAGGACGGCATTCAATCAAAATATACGCTACAATTATCTGTGATATATAACTGACTAACTACATGCTCATTCAACGAAATAAGCAGTATGGACGGAGCCGTTTTGAAAATGCAAAGCCGAGTGAGGACGCAGTGTCAAAGCATACTATAAGAGATATGAACTAATTATTTTTATCTTAGTATAATAACTCATTACGCAGTGTTTAGCAAACATGGGCAAGAATAAACAGCACCGAACAAAAATCAAACAACTCGGTTCATAAATAGTTTGGAATCGTAAATTTCTCCATAACGCATGATTTAGCTAGCGGCTATTTTTAAGATAATGGAGATTGTTCTTAAATCTACAAGCAATCTCTCTGAGAGTTTTTCACGTTTGTTCCCAGCGTAAAACCAGCGCGAAGAAAAATAAATTTTTCCTCTACTTTCGAGTCTAGTCGTGGCATAGATGCTTTCATAAACATTTCAAGGTGCTGATGGTGATATATATTTGTCACCTCCACCAACAGCTGGAAAGCGTTGGCGTAATTTAGGACGAAAACATCCGAGGATCCTCTCCCCTCGAGACATTAGGAGCCGCTCCGGAATGGACACCACTCGAACAACTTGGGGACGGAAGGTCAGGTGTTTCGTGATTTTGGGCCAAGTTTTGGCGACTGCCACGCCATCTTGACGACAATCCTTGTAGATGAACGCCCTCCTTCTCGCTCCAGCCGGTCATTGTGTCACTATCACTCAGAACTGTCCCTTCTCTCGCGTCCGGGTCAGAGTAAAAAATAATTCACCCCGCTTTACCTCCCGTCAACTTTCCCTTGGTCACTTCTCCGAAATAACATCGCCATGAATGAAGAACACTTGGTCCAATCACAAAAAAAGTAAACGAAGGATTGTAATTAAAATGAACAAGGTCGAATGGAATGTATATATATATATATATATATACTTATCCGCAGTTTTTAGAATTGTATATCCGCAGTTTTCGGACGCTACACCGTGGTTTACACGCTGGTATTCTATAGCTCACAAATTTACACACCAACTAAAAAAAAAACAATTTTTGACAAGAGAAAAAAACTTTATAGACAATAGCTAGCACTCAAGACCTAGGTCTCGATATTGTGATTGATCAGACCCTTTGAAGTTTCATTTACAGAAAAAAGAATGCGATTATTATATTTCAAATCGTATGCAAAAGATTATTTTGAAGTAATTTTGCTATCAAAATTAATTTTTTCCAGCATGCGTTACGCAAGAACCACGTGAGTGATTTTAACACGGGAATTTGAAGGCATTTGTAGGAACAAACACGAGCTGGATACTTGTTTACAGCCAGTAAGAGACTCGGCAACCCCAAGATCACACTCCTGGACGAATTATTGTAATCCTCTTGGTCCCCTATATCTGTATCACATTGTCAGTTCCGAGTTAGTGGGCCGCAATATTGCCGTTGGTAAGGCTATTTGAAATTTCCATTCCAGGACGTAAGAATGTTTTAAAGCATTTTAAAGTAATTGTGAAATCACAATCAATTTTGTCAAGCATACTTAACGCATTAATCACGCAACTAATTTTAACACGGGAATTCAAAAGCCTTCGTAACAACAAACGCAAGATGTATGCTCGAAAACAGCCCGAGATTTTAAAGACTGAGCGACCCCAAGGTAGAACGAATTGTTGCACTCCTCTTTCTCCCGATTACGTGTATCACATTAGCACTTCCCCTCACCTTTCATCTTTTACATTTATTTCCTCTCCCACTATTCCCGACCAAGGAGGTTAGAAAGTACTGAAGGAGGCATCGCAGATGATTCGAGAAGCTAGGTCGGCCATATTGGTCGGCACGGACACTCTGACTTACTAATCGCAATTCACACCGATGAAGTTTTTTTGCACTCAGTAAAACTTAGAGTAGCAAGATGAATGATGGAATACATTTTCAAAATTCGTCAAATAATCGGCTGATAGTGCGCAAACATGAAAAAAAGCCAAATAAAATAGGCTAAACTCGAACCTGGTTTGAGGAATGAAATTAACTCCCAGGAGAATCAAATACATTAACTACCTTAAGGAGATTAACATACGTCGCTACGATGAAATCTGATTGCGAGAGTGATTTCATTTTTATTCATGTTTTAATACAGATACAGTCTCCATAAGTGGTCATAAAAAACGCAGTATTTTTTGCAGAGGCCTAATCCTTTCCCGGCACCTCTATTCTCGCTTCTTTGTCAACCATATCCTTGTTCCCGACCGATAATGTATAAAGGATGCGACGATCAGTGGAAATTCTTTACCTGATGAAGTTTTTAATCATTGAAACTTTACCCGATAGTTTTTGTTTTTTTCCGCTTGGTGAATTGAAAGATTTTTTTAGTTAGAGAATAAATTTTTCGGCTAGAAATGTTAAAATCTCACGCCGATCAAATAAGAGTGGGCAGAGCGACTTTTTAGTTGAAGATATCAAGGAACATATTTATCACATAAAAAGAAAACAGTGATAATCACTAGTACTGTTCTCAAAATGTCTTACTGCATGACGCGTCTAGACGCTTGGCGTCGGCTATCGAGTGACAAACAAAAGAATTTCGCGTTGTTGAACATAACGCGACAGCAATAAGCTACAAAGATAATTTGATAAACAAAACGCTACAATGACACTCTGATAAACAAAACGCTACAAACAAGAAGTCATTATTCGTAGCATAATCACTTTTGCTTCCGACACCCCATACACGAGAAATCAAATGAGTTTACCGTTTTTACACTAACCTCACGCAGAATGACTAGAATATTACCAAAGAAACATTGCGAGAGTGCATTTCATGAGCCTATGATTCTCCTACAGTCTATCGATGGAGAAAGGTAGGATAGGAGCAGAACAGAAAAGAATGCTACAACACGCCCGATGACGGTCGCGGTACCATATCGGTCAAACAGGCCGGAATATAGGCACATGAATAGCACAACGCAATAATCATTCATCGCTTACATCTCAGCACCTGAAAGGCCTACCAATACACATACTTCAACATGCAATGAAGAAAACTACCGTTGTTTGGACGCCTAGAAACATTGGGAGATACTGCAGCATAATGGAGACGAGAGCACAGTGAAGTAAACCTTGTTATTCCGCACTATTTATTGGGTAAAACCCAACCGGTTTCAACACTTTCGTGTCATTCTCAAGGGACAATACAAAGCTCTCCTTCAGCGGTACTCGTTTATATTTTATCCAGGGGGGAGGATTTGGGACGGCATATAGGGAGGGGGTGTGTTTGGGGAAAGGATGACTAAGGTAAAGGGACTATGGAGCTATGGTTGGAGCATTTGGCTGATGAAAGGCATAATATTCTCCTGAGGGAGAGACAGGATCTAGGTATAGAGAAGAATTATGCAGTGGAACTACCTCGTTGAGTACTTACCATAAATCTTGACATATATCAAGATTTCGAAGTTCTCAATGAAATCCAGCTTTGTGCCTTTGTTATTTAGGGCCAATATTGCTTCTCTTGTACCCTTACTTTTCCTGAATCCGAATTGACCTTCATCCAGTAACTCCTCTGCTTTTCGTTCTATTCTCCTGTAGATTATCCTTGTCAATATCTTCGATGCATGTGTCGTCAGGCTTATGGTTCTAAAATATTCGCATTTCTCCGCTCTCTTTTTTTTTGGGAATAGGAATGATGATGTTTTTCTCGAAGCCCCTGGGTATTTCTCCTGTTGAGTACATGCCGCAGATGGTCTTGTAAAGATGGGTTAATGTCTTCTCTCCTGCATTTTTAATTAGTTCTTCAGGAATATCATCAATTCTAGAAGTCTTTTCATGCGAAGATCCTTTTCTGCAGCGTCTAATGCCGAGCTTGATTGATGCTCCCATACCATTCTCTTCGACTTCTCTTTCCTCTTCGATCACTTTCGTGCTGAGATTTTTTCCGTTGTATAACTCTTCCAGATATTCTTTCCATCTTTTCACTTTGTCTTCATTTTCAATCAAAAGTTCTCCATTCTTGTCCCTTATGGCATTGCATCTTATGCTCCGTTCTTTCCTCACCATAGGCAGTTTCCACCTTTCCAAGAGCAAGGTGTTTTGTACATCCTCGCATAGGCTCTTTATCCATATTTCTCTAGCTTTCCTGGCTTTGCGACTTATTTCGTTCCTTATTCTTTTGTAGCAAAGCTGCCCTTCAGTTTCCGCATTCTTGTATTTTCTTATTTCTTCAATCGGGTCTAATCCATCTTCCGTGATCATGGCTTCTTCTTGCAATCTTTTCGTCTTCCAAGGGCTTCTTTTGCGGCTTCCTGTAGTCCACATTTAATATTTTCCCAGCGCTCATCCCCTGATTTCTCAGTCAGGTCCTCTCCTTTGTTGTTTCCCACTGCTTTTTGAAATTCCTGATGGTGTTGAGCCTCCTTTAATTTTTCTATTTGCCATTCGTTCTTCATTGTTTTCTTCAACTTCTTGACTTTTAGATTGCATTTAATCATTACTAAATTATGGTCACTATCGATGTCTGCCCCAGGGTAGCTTTTTCCGTCCTTCACCTGGTTCCTAAATCTCTGCTTCACTAAAATCTAGTCATTTGAAATCTTCTTCTGTCTCCTGGCATTTTCCAAGTGTATCTTCGTCGGATATCGTTTCTAAACAACGTGTTGGCAGCCACTAACTTATGCTGTGTGCAGAACTCCAGTAGTCGTTCTCTTCTTTCATTTCGATTACCCAATCCATATTTCCCAGTTATTCCTCCATCTTGACCTTCGCCGAAGACCGCGTTCCAATCTCCTAAAATAATGAGGTTTTCTTCTCCTCTTACATGTTTTATTACTTCCGTGATATCTTCGTAGACATCTTCCACTTCTTCATCTTTGTAGTCCGTCGTAGGCTTGTAAACCTGAACCACTACGGTATCTACAGGTTTGGTCTCGACCTTAACCATTATTATCCTTTCATTGTACTGCAGGAAGCTCTTCTCACGTAGTCCGATGTTCTTCCTGAGCATTATGCCTACTCCAGCATTACCATTAAATGATCCGTGTGTATAATTCTATAGCTCCATCTCCAGAAGTCTCCTTCTTCTGGCCACTTCATTTCGCTGATTCCTAATACGATGAGGTCCATTCTTCGCATTTCCACCTTTATTTTTCGTTTTCCGCAGGTCCGAAGCGATCTCACGTTCCCTGTTCCGACCCTAAAATGCTAATCACACTTGACTGATGTACTCTCTCGGGTAGTCCCCGCCCGGAGATCCGAAATGGGGACTATTTTACCTCCGGAATATTTTACTCGAGAGGGTTCCATCACGTCTTGATTGAAAGAAAAAGTGGAGCAGCTGCGACTCCTCGGGATAATAATGTGGTGGTTTCCCCTTGCCTCCCACATCGCAGTACTACAGCCGTTAAAGTGAAAGCACCGTAGTCGCGTTCGACAAATCAAAAATAGTTCCCTCCACTTAATTCGTCAACTTTACCACGGACCCCATCAATTAGGAAAATAAGTAAAGAAAAATATGATCCACCGGTTAGAATATGATTTGATTCAGAGTCCTGACTCTTTTCTGCATTGCAATCATCTATAGAGTCCTCCCCTTCCTTCTTGATAATCAGGAATAACTATAGAAGCGTAGGTTAAAATTTAGACTGAATCTTTAAAGCTGTTCTTTTTGCTGATGAATTAAAAAATAAATTGAAAACATCTGCGTGTAACACTATACCACAAAAGCAAGGCCAGGGAGATTGCAGCACAGATTAAAAATAACTTATTTTCCGCGAACAACTAGACCTCACAATAGGCAATATAATTAGTGGTTACATACGGTGTAATTTAGTCAGCATAGGTTGAAGTGCATGATCACAGTTCTACTAACCCTGGCTGCATCCTTGCAATCGTAAGTGGAATTAAAATTATTGCATGACAGCAACAGCCTATCTGAATAAGAAGAGATATATTACACCGTAGAATATTATGAATTAATAGCATGTGGCTGGTGCATGCATGACAACCAGCTTTCATCGTCCTTGCTTAGGTAGTATCCTGACCTGACGACTTTTAGCATTCCATTGCCCCAAAATACCACCTATTTTATCCACCAAATCTGCCTTCTTCTAATTCCTACCAATAATCTTCTCCCCCTCCCCCCCCCAACCGAGCTCAACATTTCTTCATGCGTCCTACTATCAATCCACCACACTTCTTTTACTCTCCTCTACACCCAATTTCTGAAGCTCTTTTTTCGTCCTCCTTATTGAAGTTGGAGAATCGATGTCTCAAAGCTATACAAAGCCACGCTCCATATTATGCTCTTTATCCCTGCGCAGGTCCCACGTAAGGGTGGAGAGATAGAACTGAACCACGAGGAATTAAGCAGAAACTGCGTCCGAAGGTAGATTATTAAAATCTCACATCGAGCCACCGAGAATCAACGTACAACCTCTCGAGTTGGAGATAAGGCTAACACCTTTATCTAGAGATCATGACTCTTTATTCGTGATTAAGCTCTCGCAGATAGCAGTGACTTATATGACTCTGGGGTTAGTGAGATAGAAAGATAAAAGAGTGCTCCTTACGCCAGGAAATCATTCTCCTATTTCATCTCCATCCGGAGCAAGATACGAGCGTCCAAAGCGGTTTGGGATCAAGCGACATATCTGTGGTTCGTATTGTAAGTATCCTTTATAACTGAGTGATATGACTTTTGACCAGTTTAGTGGATAAGAATCTGCCACCTCCTTCCATCATGCAGCTACTCTCTGTCACAGTAGTCAGCGATCACCTTTACACTTACCGGCCATCGAAGCCTCCTCCTATTCTGAGCGTAAAAAGACCAGGCCCCTTGGCAGGGAATCACTTTTTAGGCCATGGACTCTTTGCATTCGTTTTTGTCACCACGCTCACATCAGAGGTGATATCAACATATGATATAGGAGTTTTTTTTACTCCCAGTATAATTTATTTCCCACCTTTCGAACTAGGAAAAGAGTCGCACGACCTAATATTCTTTTTGCTAGTGCAATTCTCTCAAACTAAACCCATAGCCAACACGTCATATATGGTTGACGATGAAGTGATCTGGGTATTTAGATTTAGGATAAAGGTGCATCGATTGTTAAGTTCATTTATATCTTGTGCAAACTTAATTTTATGAAATAAATCCCATCGCTAGTTATCAGTAAAATAACCCAGGCAATCTACCTGAAGAAGAGCTTACTTATAACAGGCACCCCTCGGCTGAAGGTATGAATCAATTCGTTCAAACGCATACGAGCAGTACATTCCTTTAGCCTAGCGAGCATGAACAACAACAGTCAAAGAAAAGGCATGATTGGAAATACTCGAAATTTTGCGTTAAGGAATAATGATAAAGATTAAATGGATATACATAGTAAATGGCAAATTAAAAAGAAGGAGAAAAAAGACACTTGAATAGGAGTATAAAATGAAAACGAGAAACCTGATAAAACATACATTGAGGCATGATGTCCTTGTGAAGATGGTCGCCGAATGTAAGTGAACAGTTAGAATGATAACAGAAGAATCTAGAGGAGAACTACGTCATACCAATCTAAGGATTGATCTGAGAGAGGCCGTTGACAAGGACAGGCAGAAAGTGGATTTATTGCTGCATTAATAAATATAACAGAAGTATGGAACGCATTGCAATGGCAAATGGCTACGGTCAGGAGAGGATTTTTCTTTCACTTAAGAACACATAATGATTGATTACGCTATTACAGGTCAAGCTTTAAGTAGAAATATCGCTCGTATTCCTTGACACAAAATCCGTTTGATCACGGGTGTATTCTTTTACAGCTCTAGTCACGCCTCTGCCGCTGCTATTTGCATAATATTAGATAGCGAAATATAGGGTAAAAATATCGGACAAAGAACATCATCATCATCATTGGTCAACAATCCTAGGATTGGTTTGACGCAGCTTTCAACTCGATTCTTCTATCGGCCAACCTTTTCATTGTGACGTAATTCTTCTCTTTTACATTCTTCACAACCTGTTCCATGTATCTCATACGAGGCCTGCCTTTTCCAATCTTCCCATTCACTTTTCCCTTTCACATACATGCTTATTTAGGAGATAGTTTAGTATTTAGTAGAGTTACAATTATAGGGTTATGGATGATAAGTAATACATCTGAACGGGTAGCAAACGGCATTTAGATCAATACAGTTGCACCTAGAGATATGAGTGCCCTGACGTACGAGTTTTTTGAGATACGAGCCGTCACTAGGGTCAAGTTTTTGCCTGAGATACAAGTCAGCCTCGGTGACGTCACAGCCAGTTGGCAAGGCGAGCTACCGCTTAGATTTTTGAGTCCTCCGCGTTCAATTCACGTGTTCAATTTGCCACAGAAGCATCTCTGTCGAGTTGTTTTAATTTCGTTTTTTTGGAACTTTAGTTAATTTTTAGTTATTTAGTTAATTTTTTTCATACAACTTGAGTCCTACGAAGATGAGTGTAAAAAACTGGTAAGGAAAGGAAAAAGGTGATATCCACGGAATTAAAGCGTGAGATAATAGACAAACATAAGCAAGGTGTAAGAGTCATAGACTTGGCAATTCAGTACGATCGCACAACTTCTACGGTATGTACTATTCTGAATCAGAAGGAATGGATAAAGGCTATAAACCCCTGCTAAGGGTGTTAAAATTATTTCAAAGCTACGCAACTCTCCCTGAAAAGATGGAGAACCTGCTGCTTTTGTGGTTGACAGAGAAGCAGCTCGCTGGAGACACTGTGACTGAGAGTATAATTTGCGAGAAGGCACGAGTCATTTACGCATATTTGCAACAGCAGAGCCCAGGTACTTCAGCACAGGAGCAGTTCAAAACCAGTCGGGGGTGGTTCGAAAATGTTCGAAATAGGACCGGTATTCACTCCGCTGTCAGGCACGGTGAGGCAGCGAGCTCTGATTCTATGGCCACTCTATTTATCGCTTTGAATGATATTCACCCGAAAATCAGAATAACTACGGTAATCAGAGAGCCAGTTTTAATCGTACTTGATGAGGTCAAAACCATCGGAATAATAGGTAGGTAATGTTCTCAAT
The DNA here is from genome assembly GCA_933228895.1 of Platycnemis pennipes. Lineage (NCBI taxonomy): Eukaryota > Metazoa > Arthropoda > Insecta > Odonata > Platycnemididae > Platycnemis > Platycnemis pennipes. The sequence continues at coordinate 62,799,354 of OW121854.1, forward strand.
CTTCAGCAAAAACGACATAAGTATTCCCTCTGATTCTTGCCATCTTCTCTCACAAACACAATTTCCACGCCATTTTCCAATTCACCGCATGGCTAACATGCCCCTCTCCACCCATTATTTTCCCCTTAAAAAAGAAAATTCCATGCATGCTGCCATTAGAACTGGTTACGACGGCTCCGTTGTTGAAAACATCCTCACCAAAACTCGAGGACACTGCGCAAGTCACTCTACTGTTACCAACACCGTCGCAAGATCCAAATTTAAAGGTGTAATCTGCCGTTCCCAAAGACTCTTTTGACACCCACCGCGCCCTAAAACGTTTACGCTCTAAAATGTGCCGACTGCCAAAGATGTCATACCTATTGGTCAAACGGGAAGGAGTTTTTCCACAAGGATGAAATAAACCACTACTGCCTTCGCAACTAGGAAGAGAACTTCGCTGAACATTTATTTAATGGAAGAGGGCCACCACAGTATATTGGAACACGAAGTTGTGCATTTTACTTTCAAAGGACATAAGTTGGATGCTTGGGAGTAGCGCGAGATCAACCTCATTGCCAAAGACCCTTAACCTCTCAATTGCATTAGCTTCTTTGACGTCCCTCCCTGTTCCCTATATTGTATTCTCTTCAGTACACCCCCACCCTCCCTCCGATGATATATTTCCCTTCCCTTTCTCTCACCTCATCTTCCCTCCAAATCATTCCTTACAAAAGCCGTAACGAGCAACTATTTTACCATGTATGTACCTAAGGATGGCCCAATACCTGAAACTGGAAACACTATATAATGAATAAACTGTGAAAGACATGATGTTTAGTTTTATTCTTTTATCGCGATACTCTACATCTTACTTTTTTCAGTCTGACACATGAGTTTTACATTTTAATCATTAATTTTTTTTAAATGTCTACATCGAAAGAAGAAAAATGGAGGAATGCAGAGAAATTTATCTACGGACTTGAATAAAAATATTCCTTTTTATTTCTCTCCAAAAACTTAAATCTGAAATAAGTAAAACGCGAAATATGAAATGACACAAAAAAGAATGGAAAAAGCTATATGGTTATACGCAGAGTAGTTGTAGTGAACGTATTTGAAGTTGACAGCCGAGTTTATGCGCCATAAAGATTCCACTTATGGTGTCAGCGATTGAAGACTATATCATAGTCTTCAATCAGGAGATCGGTTTGGTCCGTGGAGCTAGAGCTCACAAGTACCAAGCCCAGCGGCGCGGCTACCGAATACGATTAGGTAACCTTAGGCCAGTAGACGAATATTCTGCCTATAGGACGTTATCCCTAGGTTATAGGTCATGAGCTTAGGAGAGGTCACTCGATTACAAACAGACCTTAATGCTCGCTTGCGTTATGTGCATCGCCCGCACCCTTGGGCTCACATGACACCATATTACAAGAGAGCCCAAATATTAAAGAAAGAAGAGACCTCAGATGCCTCACATTGGGATATAAATCCCTTGCCACCGGGCTTCTTAAGCACATAAGAGACTGCCTAAAGACTTCCAACGAAGTCCACAGGAGAACCACTAGGGGTTGCTTCCACAAACTTCTGTTTTCAGTCTCATCGAACTGAAAGTATGAATGCTTCACTCACTACCCGCTTCATGCGTCTATATAACAACCTCCCTGGAGAACAAAAAAAGATACACAATAAAATAGGCTTTCGCAAATATTTATTTCACCACTTGCTGACGTCACAGAGTTCAACCCCAGGGGGTCGAACTCCAACCACATTTTAATAATAATATTCAATTCTTCACCTAATTTATCCTTTTTCAATCTCGGGTTATTTACTTTTTTCTTTGTAGAGCCCCATATTCTCTCAAGGTTTTATTAAATGTTTTAAAAAAACATTTACACGCCTCTAAAAAAGGGGCTTAGATCTTATTTTTTTGTTAAATGTTTTAAAAATGAAATGCCTACAGATTTTTCTTTATCCTCAATGACAGTGTAATGCTGCAAAAATGACACACATGGAAAAAGTATACATTGCCTTATAGCCGCCAAATCCCGGTTTTTATCCCTATGTTTAAAAGGAAACATATTAGAGGCCTGCGTGCCAAAGTACATGAAAATTATTGTATTCAAAGTTGTATCACAATGAACCATGGGCTAGGGGAAGAGGGGGCCAATACGGTCTCATCTAGCCCAGGATAAATAAAGAAATGTCAAATAGCCTTGGTACCTCTATAACTCTCTTACAACGTTAACGTACACTGGGACACCATGTCGTAAAATTGAAGTTAAGGGTCAAAAGTGAGTGGGTAATTACTAAGTACAAATTTCGTTCCACAGCCGGAGCCATGGAAACAAGACCACGGGACAGATTGAGGTTAGAGAGAAAAGAACGTACAGATTCCGTTCATGACGCGGTAGGTGGTCAGGTGTCCAAGGATACCCTTCCTTCGCAGCCACTGCGATATGACGCCACTCGCCATGCTGGTTGTCCACTGCAACAGGTAGGGCAACGATGCCAGGAACGCGCTCTGATGTCATTTGGAAGAAGAGCAGATATAAAAGCAACCAATGAGCTAGTCACAAAGTATCGACGTGAAATTAAAAGAAAATATTATAATCACGACTTAAAAACTAAAATAAAACGTTCACTTAAAGACAGCGTTTTAGTCCCATAAAATTTGGCGCAAGATTACTTACTCAAGAGTAAATTGGCATTGGTAAACTGTTGATGTGTTTAATTCGAGGCTATCCTAGCTCCTGAACTTATAGACACTTGTGAATGACCATGGCTGTTGACGCACCTAAGAAAACCTAACCTAATCTGATTTTTTAAAAAATATGAACATTCACAATTCATTTCATTTGATTCTTTCCCAGTACTCCACTACCACTTTGTTTATTTTCTCCGCGTCTTTTATACTTCAGGAAACTAATTAAATGCAGTTTTCATAACAAAATGTAGCCCCTTCGTCGTCGATGATCATTTTATTTTTTCGATTATCCAAAATCACCTCTATATCCGCGTTGAGTATAGCAAATAGACAGGAGAAGCCAGCAAGTCAGGTTAGGAGAGCACTGGCTGGGGGAAAACAGAAGTAAATTACTTCACACATGACTCATGATTTTGATGATTATATGAGCGGATGCACTGCCTTACTGAAGAAACAAGGACTGCACTCAAAATTTTGGACCATTTCCTTCCAAATTTTTTCACGCAAACCTTACAGAACGCCAGATAATAGTTGCAAGCTATAGCTAACTTCTCCACTAGTACTCTGGCTGTTATTCGCCAAATATAACGCACAAGAGACCTCCTCTGATCCACACCATCATCATTAGTTGATTTTGAGTCTTCCACTTCGGGGATCATCTGCAAAGATTCCCAACCGCTTTTGAAACGCGAGTATCATTCAAACATCTTCCTCGAGTCATTAAGCCTTCCCCAAAAGATACTATCAACATTCAAGAAGTTTACGTAATTTAACATGTCCTAGGACTTTTTGAACCGATTTCGTATATTTACGAACGGTACAACCACCTCCTTATAGCAAAGAACCGAAGGACTTATGAAATCAAGGTAGCGTTTAAGGTTGCCAGGAGGGTAGTATATATCTCTTAAATCGGATTATTGTCTTCCTTCGATTCTATTCTTGACGACATAAAGGTCAATCAAACTTGTTTAACTTAGCCTCCGTACCATTGTAGCCTTAGCCGCCGAAGCTAAGAATGCAAGCGGGAGACGCACCTTTTGTATGTCGTAGTTGAGGACGTTCTTCATGTAAGTTGGCAGTCCGGAAACGAACGTGAAGAGCACCCAAGCGTAGCCGGTGTGGACCGCTGCTACACCCCATACGGCAGGGCATGACAGGATGGCAAACCAGGGCACCACCAACGGCTGCAATGGAAAAGAAGATGGCTCAGTTTCACTAAACTGGTGTCGAAATGCAGTGAATCAATATGTCTTCGCTATTCCTACCATAGCCCCTCCTTCGAATGAAGGAGGTCGGGGGATTGCGTGTTCGAGCAAATTTCGGTCCCAACCTGAGTAGCGTGTGAGAACATGACGCAGAGCTGTCCACTAGATAGGATTTAATATTATAAGTAACTAGGCCCTCCCAATAACAGTAAGCTAGGGTGGTATAGTGGACCTTCTATGACACTTTTCACTGCGTAGCATGACGCCATCCATTCCAGAAACCAAGTACTCAAGGCCACTGCCCTAGCGACTACGAATTACAACAAGCGTTATCAAGCATCAAACCAAATTTGAGATATGATGATTAAGTTTTAGTTCTCTCAAGGGAAATGACAAATGTAGATAACGCAAGTGAACACGTTATTGAGATCCTTTATATCGCACCTAAATTCACTAACAACAACACTACAGTGGCAGTCTCCACACTTACTCGATCTCTAACTGGTAATTAGCATTTTATCGGATCCTCACCTCGTACATTAAAGTAATAGACCTTAAAGTAATAGAAAGAGCGCAATTTCAAAAGAAAAAATAACTTACCGAAGAAAGGCAACCTATGAAATATAGGTCGAGGGGTTAGGACCCCTAGGACAAGTCATCCACCTATTCCTGGCTGAAACGTGGCAAAAAGGTGTCTCGTGTGTGACCAAATGGGGGAGAGGGGTCATTCCAACGATAGAGAAATGTTATAAACACGCCTAGCGAGAATAATAGAAAACAGCTCCAATTACATTTTCTTGTGATACCATGATGGATGCAACGAGTGAACAATCCCGGCAACAACGGTAGGTATCTGTCCCAGCTCACGGGGGCTAATTCCAGGTTTTGGGCCGAAAAAGAAAAACCCTTTATAGACGTTAGCATGTAAAACTTTTAGAAAACAGAAGTGACAATAGCAGTGTAAAGGAAGACTAAGAAAAGGATGGGGTCACTATTAAACACGTTCGTGGGATGTTGAGTGAATATTGGATGAGGAAAGGGCAATCGGAATACATTGAACAAGAGATGAAGGAAGTGAATTTAATGGTAGTGGGACACGGCGTTATTATATGGTGGAATGTTGTCGACTTTTTCACCCATTATCAAAGGACTTTTAAGTAGTGAAGGAAAAGAGAATGAGCGGAAGTAGTTTTAATAATAGTACAATGGGATTTTGAGTGGCTACAGAAGAAATAATGCTAGGAAAGCGAGGAAGAAGTAGGATGAGAATGGACGAAATGAGATAGATATGGTACAAAAATGACGAAAGCCATTACTATAACGAAGCATACCATGATCGGAAGGGTATCAATATAACAGAAGACAAGGGCAACACGCACACCATACCGCGGGACTCCAGTCCGAGATCTTAGGTCTAAGAGTAGGGGGAGTAAAAGGACTGCTTGGCTACCGCAACCTCAGGTACAGTCAGGGAGATAGAATAGGTTACAGGAAAGGAGGTAGATGAAAGCAGTAAACCTTAGATCCGTCGCCCCTGGTGCTGGTGGAGAGCGACTGTCGTAGAAACATTGCCTCGGCCTTGGATATCCTCGGGTGCTCCTCGGGTCGGTCGTAGACGAGCAGCCACCAAGGCAGGAGGAATAATATGCCTACGCCACCGAAGAAGTAGAAGACGAGTGGCCAGCCGCCCATCTCTACTAACCAGCCGGACAGCGTCATCCCGATGGCTGTCCCCAAGTGGATAGCTGAAACGTGGTTTTTCGAATAGCGTAATATTTTGATTTCAAGGTTTAGCAACAAATATATGCAAATAATACCAGGCAAAAATTGTAATTTATGTAAGTGCACCAAAAGAAAAAAAAATGAAAAGCACTTCATCAGCGACTAAATGGGACTGGGATTAAGGCCAATTTTTCGTTGAGTACTTACAAGCGAAGGTTATTCCAGCGAAGTGCGTCCGTTCGGATGGAGGAAACCACAGCGAGAAGAGGTCCAGAAGCGCTGGAAAAACCACACCCTGCGGAGATAATGGGATTTTATGGTGCATTCAAACCTGGACGATGGCATTAACGTTTTTAGCGTCACCAAATTAACCTTGTTTTTTCCACGGGGACAAATATGGCTTGTGCAGTACCCTTTTAGCTCACTAGGGCGGGACATTCACTACGTTTACCAATCGGACCATTGAGGTATATGCCTCAATGAATCGGACTAAGATCGATCGGAACTCAGACCGATTTGTAAGATCAGAAGCGAGCTCACTTAGATCGCCTGGTTTACCAACATGGTCTGAAAATATCGATACTGAACTATCGATCTCAGCAGTCGCATCTGTTTGTTTACACAGCCCAGCGTTGTAAACATCTTGCACCATGGAGTTGAAAAATTATTTACTTCATCGGTCATTGTAGAACCCACGTGAGCTTATGAACTCACTTCGTATATGAAATCGATTACAATTTGTTTCCCATGAGCAGCCAAAAGAAGAACGAAAAGCGCAACACGCCGACCTCTTCGGATCGATCTGAGATCGGTTAGGGAAAGCGGGCTGACTCGGCTTCTTTCTCGGATCGATCTGGTTAGCCCGTTCCGTTTACCATACCGGGCTGAGCCGGTCAGATCGATCTGAGATCGATTGATAAACGTAGTGATTGGTACTGGATACAGAAGAGTTTTAGTTAACACACCAGTAATTATTATTCGTTTTTTGGTTTGGATTTGATGCTCTTCCCATCTCGGCCGATTCTTGCATTACCACTATCGTTTTTTCTTGCTTTTAAACGACCCCGTCGGGATTAAAACATGGTAGCTTAACATATCGGTGAAGATTAGATTTGGAATAATGATAAGGAAAAAAGAAGGGCGTTTAGTAGGGCCCGGTCATCATCCCCAATAGTATTTCTGTCTCAGCCTACAAACCTCACCCACCCCCTTCCCTACATCAGTGCCTACACATGATCCTTACTTCCCCCTTTCTGCAACCTCACCCTCGTCTGTACTCGTATGTAAATGTGCGCCCATATACATGTTTATGCAGTGGTTGTAACGGGGTTCTGTTCATCTGATGATGCTGCTGCACATGTCAGTAATAATTTTCATATGAAAATGGAATATTTTCATTACTGTTGTTCACATTTTACCTACATGGCAAGTTAGTAGTTTTAACACTTTGATCTCCATCCCTCATCAATATGACAGACAGTGGCACAACAATCACTGATGACGAAACTCACGGCAGATAAGGAAGAAAAATTCATGACCTCCAAAACATCTCCCGTCTCAATGCTACGAACACCATCCTAAACTTTCCTCAAAGTAACAGTCAGCGTATGAGACATTTAACTCCACTAACTTGGGATATTTCGCTCTACAAGAAGAGCTCTACAATTTACTGGAAGAGAGCTACAACCCACCGAAGCGGCTCCATGAAGTATCCTGGTGGCGATGAATGGCCAAACTCCCCCCGTCCTGGCTGCAACTGGGCCAACACAAGCGAAGGCCCCTGAGAGCGCGATCGCAGGGCCCACGATCATCTTGCCGCCCCATCGCATTGCTGCCATGCCTCCAAGCAGTTGCGTGGCGACGTAACCGTAGTAGAAGGCAGAGAGCACAAGCCCCTGTGTCGACTCGTCCCACGCGAATTCGCCGCTCTGGAATAAAAATGAACGTAGAGTTCGTAGAGAGGTGTCAACAAAGAAAAATATTGTGCCATATGATTATGCAGTTTGAAATACATCATGATATATACTGATTTTAATTAACGAAGCGTCAACGGTTAAGCTCATTTCCAGCATCTAGAATGAACAGACTTAATTTATTCCCCTGTTGTTTTTAACTGTAAGGCGTGGGCTTCAATGCATTGTATTTCCATTTCGTAATGTATGAATTCTACAAATTAAAGCCTTAAAATATTAGTTATGCTCATTTGTACCGATAACAAACCAAGTACATTAACATTTGTCGGCCCCGGTGGCGGCGTAGTTAAGCCTGCTAACCTTAGGGTCGCGGGTTCGAGTCCCGCCTGAGTGGATTTTTCACCACTCAGGGCATGGATGTCTGTGCTCGTCTGTTACTGTTAATTGTTAAGTACCCCGATGTGAAGGCCATAGTTGCTATTTTCGGTGGCAATGGAAAATACAAAAAAATCAAAAATGCATCTAAATAATACCCTGTGAGCTCCCGCGAGGGATTGTGGTAGTGAGTGAAAGATCACATATACGCATCGAATTAAGAGGTAGGTACAATGCTACAACTGGTACTACGAAGTAGTTTAATAGTTCAAATCACAACAGCGAGTTATCCTTCTAAACACAAAGATAATGTACTAAAATTGGAACATTATAAAAAAATTAAAACAATAGCCAGCTCCTCCCAGATGAAGATCCGGAATAGATGATCAGGGACTGACCAAGAACTTCTTCTAGACCGCTCTTGATGTCGAAGCCTACTGAGCACCCTGATGCGTAACACTTTTTTTCAGGTGTCCAACAGTGACTTACAAGTCAAAAGTACAAAGGCGACTGGGAGTACAGTCGCCTTTGTCACAGCTAAGTGAAATATTCTTTTTTCCGAAGTGGAACAACTAAGAGCAGGATCTATCCTCATGAGTGTGACAAGGGCACTCTATATCTACTGGAGTAGGCAAATGCTGACTTTACCGCCTTGATAACTCTATATTGCTATCCAATGCGTTTGTCCAGGTATCTCACCACTTTTCCCTCAATGCGTTTCGTAATGCGAGGCGCCACCCGAAGTTTTCAAGAATTTGGATACCCCGCCAAAACTAGTAGCTGCAAGAACTAATACATCAGTTATTTCACATTAATATTGTCTGCCACGCAGCTATTTCACGCGTAAATATGAATACAATTGAATAAATTAATACCTTAAAAAAAGTTCTCGAAATTTTGGATAGCACCTCGGACAGCATGAGACAGCACTTGGTACCTCCGTTCATGTTTCTCCAGGAATGGTCAACGATTCTTTTGCACTAACATACGTTTCATCACTCACGGAGATTTCAACGTGCGAATGTACTTATACAATCAGGATTCTGTAGTGTCTCAGTAAGAAATGACAGGAAGTTTATTTCATGGACGAGGGACAGTAAAGGTGAATATAGGTATTAATTGAATATCAATGGAGTCACTGCAGATAGAAAAGGCACCGTCGGCCATCGCGATCCTAACTATGGCCTTCCCAAAGGTCAAAGAGTCACGCTGTGAAAACATTACCCACTGATTTAACCCAGTATATAAAACTGTTCTTTAGTTAGTGCACTTAAAAGATATTTCCTGGACGTGAATACGTCTACTAATTCAACATCAGAATTCTGTCAGTTCTACATCAGTGGGTCGGTTTTTAGCCAAAAGAGGGGTTACAGTCCTCGAACATCCCCCATACTCGTCTGATTTGATCCCAGCGAACTTCATGCTCTTTCCCAACGTTAAATTTGCACTCAAGTTGAGCGTGTTCAGGAAGTGGCATCGATTCAAGCAACTGCGACGGTGGTTCTAAACAGCATTTTATTCGTAGATTTTTCCAGTCTTCCAGAGCCTCAACGACCGGTTCCGCGAACATTTGGCGAGGGGAGGGATGTATAAAAAACTAACATGTTACTCATTTTTTTGTATCGCTCGTATTTTATTTCTACGTAGTCCCGTAAAATAATGCACCGAATTTGTGAAATTAACCCTTCATACAAAAGTAAAATAGAACGAAGATCAGATAATAAAAGAAAACCAGATGTAAAGAAGAGTAAACTCCGTACATCGGAATAAAACGTTTCGCGTGACTTGATGGAATTGCAAAAGAATTCACTAAACTTACCACGGAGTCGACGTCTTCGTTATCACCTTGGGGTAATGTTGATGACGGGCAACTACCCGAGTCTTCTGCTTGAGAAGGTATCCTATAGGGTTTCACCATGGCGACGATCGCGACGGAGAGGTTCACTTTCAAGGTGTAAAGTATCAGTACGCAGACGAACCCCATCATCGCAAGAACATGACGGCATGGTATGCAATCTGTAAAGGTAATTGAAATCGTAGTATTAATATTAGTAGGTTTTACAGGGTGCGTCGACATCGAGGTCATTTTGCACCACTACTATCTTTATGTTATAGAAAATGAAATCCATTCTCGTTAATTACAATAACGGGAAAGTGATATCTTGCTCCTTTGAAACGAAAAATAATATTAACGTCTGGTAGGTACCTCTGAGCGCCTATCTGAGCAGAGCTCAGATATGTGATTCAGCAGGTGAGCACAGATACAGTAGAGTCTGTATATGAGTCATACATATATAGTCTGTTCCTGTAACAGTACCGGTAGCACTGCGAGTGGCTGAGATAATGATGACTTTCATAAATTGAGTTGGAGGTAGTCGGCTATTTTTATGGCAAAAACTAATCTGCCAAGTATGCGAAATCATCCTAATATTAAGATTTTCAGATCCAACTGAAGCCGATAATCATCTTCACTAATGGAAAGTCTATTTTTATTTGATTGCTTTATCCAGGGGCGTAGATATGTATTCTCTGTGGGGGGGGGGGGGGCTTCAGTCCTCAATAAGAATATCTTTTATTATATTTGAATGCTGTTTAAATCGCTGTATGATATCTTGTTGACGCATAGTATGGAATTAGAGGGTAATAAAGATTTGCAGACTTACTGGTTATTTATTTACATTATTTTTTTAAATGTTAGTATTTCTTGTTTGGGCCAGTTCAGAAACCCTCGACCTCCCCCCTTATCTACGTCCCTGGCTTTACCCATTCTCCTGTGAGGGAATGTATGACATACATTTTAGAAAAACTTTTATTTTTCAAGGGGAACAATACATTCAGAGAGAGTGAAACTTGATAGGTTTTAATATTAAGGATGTAAGAAAATTACTCTGTATAGTTCTAATTCTCTCATGTAATGGTTATAAGTGTCCTTGTATTCGAATGCATAAGCTAAATTTTAAGTTTAAAGAATTCTCTTGTTTCTTTTCGAATGTATTTTGCATCTTGTATTTCAAATACTCCGCCTGAATTTTGCACAGCCCTGACTGCCATACACATCTAATGTGGAGTGACTTTTCAGTGGGTGGCAAGACATTCTGACACCCATGAGAGTCAAATTATTTGACAACATTTTTACAATGAAATTGTTTTTAAAGTAAATTAAAAGACTTAAAAATTGATTTTTTACCATTAAATATTTTTCAAAATTTTGTAGTGAAATTAAATTTTTTCCTTTAATTGAATGAAGTAGATGCCCTTTGATAGAATATCCTCATCCACATGCATATATTTTAGTTGCCATAACTATTAAGGTTACATGAATAATTGTCTTAAATGATAGTGTAATGACGGTTTGTATGTAGGTGCTTAGTTTGAGATAAAATGAGGTGTAAAATGCATACGCATCTCACAATTATGTGAATTTAAAAATTCCATGTATGCATGTGATAATGATCTATGCTTGAGTAACAATCTTCAAAGCCAAATCCATTCCTTTGAATAGGGTATGGGCAGACCTAAAATGCATGCTTGAGGCAAGTTAAGCCAGAGAAAATCTGCCATTGATAGGATGAGTAATATAAAAAAGCTAAACTACCCTCTTTTAATCAAGTTCATACATGAACTTGATGAAAAGGTTATTCCTTCAATTGCGGCTGATCCAGCATAAGCCTCCCAGTCCCTATCAAAGGTGTACCTATGCCTCATCAATTATAAGAGAACAATTTGTCTAGGTTATTGAATGCTAATGCTAATACAATAGAAAAATAATTCCATTGTGTATTGAACTTGAAAAATACCCCAGTTGAAATTTTACACGAAGTAGGAGAAATGTTTTGTTGTCAAGACATTGCAACTAACATAAATGAAATCATTCTCAGTATGAGGCTCAAATGGGTTGCATGAAATATATTTATAAATCTGAGTTACTTGCTTATTCTCAGCAAACAGCTTTTGATAGGTATGGTTATGTATCCTAGCCATAATCCTCACCCCAATCTTGTTCAGAGCACTCAAACATGATATTACCCTAACATCTCAGATAGTGTGTCATTACTAGCCAACCACTTCCTTCCCTAACAACCACCTCACAGCCTTCTTTTTGATACACCAACTGTTCAATATCCACTCCAAATATTTAATTCTTCTGCATTTCCCTTAACTACTGCCACAAAATCCCCATTCACAGCTAAGTCATCTGCTTTTACTCCTTCCACTACCATATCTTCATCTCATTTCAACTCCAATCTTTCTTTTCATGTCCCTCCTTTTACATCAATTCTATCCACAATAGCACAAAATAAAGAATTCCTTTCCACTATTATCCAGACTATGACCAAATTGTCTCCCTCTGCACCGAAGACTAAACCTCAGAATCACACAAATAAGTCCTAGTTTGTTTGTTAATGATTCCTACCTAGAATCCAGCCAGATTGATTTTCAACCTAGTGTATTTTTGGGAATTAGCATGAGGAAATCCTGTGTTCAACTACATCCAAACTAAACTGTGATTATTATATTTGCAAATGTTTTGCCAATATAATGGCTTGAATGGCTATTAAAATTAAAGTCTGTTGAAATATAACAAAATATAGTGATTTATTAAATCATCATCATCGGTCAACAATCCTAGGATTGTTTTGATACAGCTCTCCACTCCATTCTTTCATTAGCCAATCTATTCATATTAACATTTCTCACTCTTCCACGGCCTGTTCCATATATCTCATATAATAACAAGTATTATTTTTCAGGAAAATAAGTGTTACGGAGGCCTTTCAGATATTATCAATGCATAAGAATGAAGGGCAGGAGTAAATTTCTGCTGAACTGCAGGTAATCAGAACTGTTTGAATACTACTTTTATTTATGCACATCATAATTAGGGTTTAACTTTCAATGAAGCCTTCTTTTTTTGGAAGATGTCTATTTTTCACTCAACCTTCTTGCTAAGGAAGTTTCAGCAGCAACAAACAGCCATGCTGAGGCAAAGTCACATTCAACCAGAGTTCACAAGGCATTTTTCATGAAATGAACATTTAAAGAGAAGGCTACGATAAATGGAATCAATTGATCTATTCTGTGCAATTACATTGTCTTAATTTTCTAAATTTCTCATGAAGGAATTCCTAACTCCCATTGCCACCCCATGTCGGTCACCTTGCCTGCATTATTAAATGTTTCATCCTCCTGAACTCGCTAATCTTTAACATGCTCATCTTCTTGTTCAATATCTGCCAGGTGGCTGTTTACTCTCATATTGTGAAGCACAATGCATGCTGACACAATTGCAGATGCAATTATTAGCTGGTGATAGGGGGTTCTTGGGCATAGAAGGCATATTAGAGAATTGATTAATATTACAAATGCCTTTTCCACCCAGCATCAGGTTTAACAGTGAGCAAAAGAATATCTTCCCTCCGGAGATTCCTCTCTGCCACTCAAAACTGGGGTCATCAACCAGGGTTCCAATGGGTACCCTGAGTCAATTTTTGAATAATACATACAATTAGAATGCAGCATGGTTATTTCATATGTGTCGAACTTGACTAACATGGCATTTACTCAACAACCATGTCCTTCAGTTCTTCAAGGTCCCAAAATTGAACCACACTAGAGTAGGATATATACCTTATGAATGAACAGCGACTGTTAGGAATCAAGCAATACAAATATGCAGATTAAGTAGAGTGGTATAAATTCTTAATGCTTCCATGCTAAGAGTTGATATTCTTATGTTTTTTGAACACCTCTTCATGGTCTGCTGGCTTTGATTATGAACACAGTCGATACTCCTTTCATTCTTCAAACTCCTCTAAATATTGAGGCAGGTTAATGTAATGAGTTCCAGTTTTAGAGAAGTCAATATTGAAAAAAAAATAATTTAGGAACTTAGGAATTTAGGAATTATTTTAAATATGTAATTCTCATATCACAGCTTTCTTTAGAATCTCATTAAAATACACTGCTTGACATGATGGTGTATTAATGTTTCAGCATATGACTTATTTCTCATGTGGTAGGAAATTTTACCCATGTAGATTCAATCACATCTTGTGTTCCCCTTGCTACGGCATGTATTGCATTGCACACAGCTGATTGGAATTATGAGTGATTAGACTGTCATGCCCAATTCACCATTGATGCTACCCTGCATAAATGAACCTAAGAATGATAAGGTCCCAACAAATGGGACTGCCTTAGTATTTTTAAAGAATTTTAGATTAAAAAGGATGTATATAGGTATTTTGAACATACTGCACTAACCTACCTGAGATTCTAATGATATACCTTCCATGCCACTGTTTATACTGTAAAAAATTCTTCAGAAAATTTCTTATAAAATTGACATTATTCCAAGAGTCTGGGGTACAAAATAGACTGCTTTGTTGAGAGATCAAAAGGAATTGTGGCGTCCTGAAGCTTATACCTTTTCTGAACTAAGGCTTGATGGTCCTCGTTGCTACGGAAGCTATGATAGTAAATTTTTCCATAAGTACTGATTGAACAAAAATGTTTAGGTCATAAATCAGTGGCAGTTAAGACCAAAAACCTCAGTTCAACATATATATAGAATCCGTGCCGTAGGGTATTTTTTAAAAATACGCAGGGCTTTCTTTCTCTTCGCGATAGCTTCAGTGCAGTCCTTGTTCCACCATGGCACTGGAGCGTGCTTCAACCTACCAGATTAAAGTGGAGCTATGCTCGGCAGCAGTTAGTATAGCGACTGTGAGAGTGTCCATGTTTTCCGATCTGCTACGGGTGCCGTTGAAACTATTTCCATAAGTTTCCCAGTCAGCCTTCTGTAAAATCCAATTCCTGGGTATGTTAATATTTGGGTTAAACCCATTTTTCCTGATTAAAATCAGGAAGTGGTCACTTCCGCAAAGGTGGCTGTGAACACTTAATTTAAAACGTGGGGCCAAGCTTGCACTACACATGAAAAGGCCTACTGCAGAGAAAGTGCCGTTAAAAGAGCTAAAATGGGTCTTTTCGTTCTTGTTAATTAAAAGAAGGTTGAAATCAACTTTTCTACAATCCTTCCACGGCGGTTAAAATCAACATTATTTTCACACCAGAGAGCATTGTGGGCATTGAAGTCACCTAGAAGGACAAACGGACGAGGCAGCTGCCTCACCAAATCCTCCAGGGACCTCCTTGTTAATGGAGACGCTTCTGGGAGATACAAACTGCAAAAAGTTATCTCTTCTGGAGAGGCTACCCTCACAGCGATAGCCCGGAGAGGAGTCGTAAGGTCGATACGGGAGGGGTAGAGGGTATCCCGAATAATTACAGCGACTCCTCCCTGAGCCCGAGTAGTATCAGTAGTAGTATTTGGTGTTTTGGGTGCGTCGACAACTGAGGTCATTTTGCACCACTCTCATCCATGGGTGAATAAAATGTAAGTAATATAGTATTTCCCAATAGTTATATTTATGTGATAACATGTGCAGGTCGTGATCTAATACAAAGATTTTATAGTTTACTGAAAACATTTATGTCTTTTAAAAAAGCAATTATCCGAGTCAGACTCTCCGGAGAATCGCCTAGAATAGTTTCTAAGGTCCCGTTAACCTTGTGTTTCTCCCTAGAAGAACGGTATTAATCACACTCAGTCAGGATGTGTCGCAAACTCAGAGGGGAGTCGCAATCATCACACCGAGGTAGTGCCTTTTCTCCGGTGAAGAGGTATGAGTGAGTCATTGCAGTATGCCCTATTCTCAGGCGAGTGATTGCAACTTCTTCCCTCCGGGTATTCCTGGCGGAGGAGGGCCACGCTGATACTACCGGTTTGATAGCCCGAAGTTTGTTATTCGTTAGCCCCTGCCACGATTGCTGCCATCTGCCTATAACCATGTTTCGAAACATAGACTTAAGGTCATCTACAGTTATCAAGTTCGTTAAGATTTCTGGCATGTGTAGTGCTTCCTTTGCTGCTTTGTCCGCACGTTCATTGCCAGCTATTCCGACATCCCTGAGCCCGAGTCCCAGTTGTGTTATCGTGGCGGAGTACCGCATACCCTTTTATTTGTGATGCGTCTCTTTCCTTAAAATGGGTCTCCTGAAGAAATACGCAGGTGGGGTTCAGGTCATGCATCAGGAGTTTGAATTCCTCCAATTTCCAGTAAAAACCATTTAGGTTCCATTGTATGGCAAAAAGAGCCATTTGGTATAATTTAGTTAAAAATTAAAACAATACATAAAATAAATAAGTAGCTTTATAAAAAATATATAATATAACGCTATTTACTTAGCCTGAGCTTCCTTCCTTTTGTACTTTGAAGGAGAGTTCGCAGTTGGCTTTTGTCTAGTATATCCTGTTCCATGTCCTTCGCCCGGACTTCGCGAGGAGGAGGGTGAAGGCGAGGCTACGCGTTCTTTCTCTTTGCGTTTTGGAGAGGTAGATAGTGAGCATTTTGGAGGGAGCTTTTTATTACTCGAGGCCTCAGAAACCATGGAGGTTACATTTTTGGAATCCTTCCTCAATGTGCTCTTAGGGTTTCCTGTTGAGGGCAATTTTTTAGTGGAGGTATTTTCCTTACTTTTGGGTTCTAGCTTCTTTGGTTCCTGACTCTCAGTCTGTGCGCTTGCCGACACTTTTTTAATCGTGGCTACAGATGCGAATGATCTAGAAAATGTTGGGGCTATTACCGTTCTAAACTTTTTCCTAGCTTCTAGGAAAGGGATTTTCTCCAGCACCGTTATCTCCATTGTCTTCTTTTCCTCCTGCATCCTTGGGCAATCCCGTGAATACACGGGATGCGCTCCTTGGCAGTTAACGCAGAGCGCCGGGCTGCCACAGACATCTCCATCGTGCTTGTCTTTTGCACATTGGGGCAGGTAGGCTTCCCTTTGCATTTGGACAATATGAGACCAAAGCATTGGCATTGGAAACACCGTAAGGTACTCGGGATAACGGGCCTTACAGCGCATGAGTTGTAGCCAACGTTTACTCGGCTTGGAAGTTTATCCAGTGAGAATGTAAGTACTACAGATGCTGAGTCGACAGATTCCCCATTTCGCCTCGTCTTGAGTCTACGCCAGAAGATGACGCCCTGGGGAGCTATCTCCTTCGTCATCTAATCGACAGAGGAGTATAATAGGTCGTAGCACGATATAACACCACTGCATGTATTTAAGCTCCTCTGTGCCTCAACGTTTACGGGGATATTTAGAAACCTTTCCATGCTACTAAGCTTTTTACTTTGCTTATCATTCGCGGTCTGTATAAGCAGTGTTCCATCGCGCAGCTTCTTTACGTTTTCCAAGGGACAAGGAACACTCAGGGCTTTATGGATTAGGAAGGGGGACACCATCGAGAGGTTCTCCCCTTCCACCGAACATTTCATTATTAAATATTTCCCGCATATACATACAGGGTTTCCACCGCCCATATCAGGGCAGCATCTCTTAAGTGAAGGAAATGAATTCGTCTCCATAAGAGTTCGTGATTCATCCCCTGGCCTCCCCACCCACCTCGGAGCCACACATTATGACGCCGCACCGCAAACCGGTGCGGTCGCCCGGGCTAACGAAGGGGATATAGTGCTATCGATATGGGAGCCTGCGTCGAGTTAGAACCTCCAACGCGCGGGCCCTCCTAACCCACGCGCCTTCGGCCGTTCTAAGCAGACCCCGTCTCTCCAGCACTCGCCATCGAATGCAAGCGTGTCGAAAGCCGATTGACCGGAGGTGGCTAGCCCCCAGCCGCCCGTTTACAGAGAATCTGGGGCCGAAGTGGGGTGTTGAACTCCGGCCCATACCGGGCATCCGACACCCTGCTGGCTGCCAGAGAACTAACCCACCAGGATCCCCTTCTCCCCCGTGGCGGCGGGGTAAATCCCTCGCCTGTCGTTCGCAGGGTCGCGGGTTCGAGTCCCGCCCGGAGAGGATTTTTCACTGACCGGGGCATAGGTGTTAGTGATTGTATAATCTGTTAATTGTAAGAGAGGACTACACAGTCCTAAATTCGCAGATCAATAAAGACAAGTTTTTGCGGGTCACCGCACACGGCAAACATGCGGGTGGATCGCAGGCCTGCTGGTATGGCCGCTCACAGACAGTTGACCCACATGGCTGCCGGACTCAACCCTAGCTAACTCAGGGGTTTGTTTTCGGGGTTCTACTCCCCGCCATTTTAGTCGCCTCTTACGACAAGCAGGGATACGGCGAGAGTATTCTCAATCCCCCTAGCCGCAGGGGTAGAGTAAAACCGAAGATATCCCGTAAGGTTACGAAAGAAAATGGACTTTATCCAGACTTTATGTTATACAAAGCAACTCTTGATTTCAGCAATGAACCTCTAACGTGTGAGTGAAGCAATGGCAGGAGATGACAAGGCCAAATGGATGTCTGCAATGGCGGAAGAGTACAATTCGTTATTGACTAACCAAGAATGGAGTAAGTTGACCGTCTCAGTCAAAAAGTGATACCATGCAAATGAGTATTCAAGGTTAAAAGGAATACTGATGGTACAATCTCCAGGTATAAGGCACGTCTTGTAGCAAGAGGCTTTAACGAAGTATTGGGAGTGGATTACGAGGACACTTTTCCCCCGGTTGTACGAGGATCAACCCTCAGGAGTTTAATTGCAATGGCTGCTGAGAAGAATATTGATATTGATAATCTAGATATTGATACAGCTTTCTTAAATGGCCAACTAGAAGAAACAGTACACATGGAACAGCCAGAAGGATTTGAGGTAGAAGGTCCCGAGGAGAAGGTATGTTTGTTGTATAAGTGTATTTATGGGCTCAAACAATCATCCAGGACCTGGAATAAAACTGCTCACCATGTATTGACTGAAATGGAATATAAAAGGTCAAATCATGAGGCATGTGTATATTGTACGATATTTGGCAAGAAATTGGTAATTAAGGCATTGTATGTAGATGAGTTTTTCATTTTCTCCAATCATGACCAGGAGAAGGTTAATTTAAAGAAAGAGCTGATGAAGAAATTCGCCATAAAGGACCTTGGGGAAATAAGGCATTGCCTGGGATGTCTTTCAGCAGACAAGAAGAATGGAAGAATACTGATCAACCAGAAGCAGTATATTATTCAGTTTTTGAAAAGATTTGGTAGGTCTGACAGTAAATCAGTCTCAACTTCAATGTATACTAGTACGAAACAAGCCGAAAATGAAAGTGAGAAGATTTTTAATGCTCCATATCAATTTCTTATTGGCAGCCTAATGTACTTAGCTGTCAACACGAGGCCAGATATTTCGTATGTAACTAGTTATCTTAGTCAGTATAACGTGGAGCATACTGAGATGCAATGGAAAATGGCAAAACGTGTACTCCGTTACTTAAAGGGCACACTGGACTATGGGCTAGTTTACAGGTCTACAGGCTAAAGCATCGAAAGTTTCGCTGATGCTTATTTTGCCAATGATGTCAATGACAGAAGGTCGTATACAGGGTATATTTTTAAATATGGAGGTGGACCAATATCATGAAAGAATAAAAAACAGAGATGTGTGACTTTGTCATCAACTGAAGCAGAATATGTCTCTCTTTCAGAAGCTGCAAGAGAGGCTGTACACGTACAGACCTTTGTTTCAGAGATTATTACCAAGGAAATAATTAAAATTGTTATTTATAATGACAACCAAAATGCACTCAAGTTGGTGGAAAATCCGTTATTTCATAATAGAACTAAAAACATAGATACAAAATGTCATTATATCAGGGAACAGGTTGAAAGGGAAATAAAATTGCAAGGTATCTGTTAACGAACCAGATGATTGCAGATGTATTTACAAAAGGCTTGGGATGCGCTAAGCACAAAAATTGTTTGCAAAGTCTAGGTTTGATGAATGTAGACTGATGTATAATTAATGTATATTTGAGCTGTTATTGGATATTTTGCTCACCTACTTTTATTGCAGTCTAAGTTTACAAACTAATCTTTCTTTTTCTACTTGCAGAACTGTCGCAATTACAGGGGGGTGTTGAAAATAATAATCTCGACAGTCTGCTCTTCTTTTGTTTGTAATTATGTACTTCTTTGTTTTGTTTGATTTTGATATATAGAGCCCCGCTCAACAAGAATTTGTGCCAGTCATCTTCTATGCACTCTAAACTGTGTAGGGTAGACCGGGGCACGTTGGCCATAGGGGAAGGTTGGCCCAGTCGAGTTAGTTCACAGACTAGGCATTTGAATGCGCTAGGAATCAAGGAGAAGGTTAGCAGCACCTTCCCCCGCCTTCCACAGAAGTATGACACATGTCTTAACACAGTTGTTGGTGTGGCGAATTTCTATCAATTTTGATAAGCGTAAATTTTGAACGGTTTGTTTGATGAGTTTGTGTTCACTAATGTTCGATAGTACTGCTGTAGGTAAGTAGAAAGTTTGAAGGTTTTTGTCTAAGGATTATTTTAGCATATAATGTTGCACAGTATCTGTTGATGGCTCAAGAAGAATATCATTTATACTCTAAACATGGCCATGGGGCAGGCTGACCCAGTGAAAACGGGGCACGTTGGCCATGAAGGCCAACGTGCCCCGTTTTCACTGGTCAGCGTGGGGCAACGTTCCCCGTACACATTTTTGATGCATATTAAATAGTTTGTTTACATTAGTCATGGAATTATTGTTGTTATGGAAACACTTTGAAAGTTTTACCAGTTTTAAAACATTTTAGGGACGGATTAGGCCTAGTTAATTAGTGTGTACTAATAATTTTGTTGGAATTTAGAGGGTTTCATGCTATGTAATATGTAAGCTGCAACACACTTCCACTTCTTATTTTGGCAATTCTTTTTAGAACTACCTGAAAATGGTGCGAAATTATGTTCGCAAGTCAGAACAAGGAAAAGTGACAGAAGAAACTATGTTACTGGCGTATGTTTACTTTGTAAACGCAACGCCCGGTCATGAGACAGAAAATAGCAAGCCTGCCTGAAGGTTAATAACTGATTTGAATTTGATAGTTTAGTTCTATGACATAAATTAAGACCCATTCATACGTGATTCAATATAAAACACTACTGGAATAATAAATAAACATTTTTACAATATTTTAGAGACATTGGGAAAGTAGAAACCTATAATGAATTGAATGCTTACGCAGTACGTAGGCCTAACAGCTAATTCTATTTTTTTTCCTTTTAGGTATTGGAACCTGAACAGGAAGACTTGCTTGAAAAATACCTAATGAAAGCGAGTGACATATACTATGGTCTTTCTTCTAAGGGAGTTAGGCGCTCGGCGTATACATATATTGTTGCTTGCAGCAGAAAAATTCCCCACTCAAGGACAGAATTAGAAATCGTAAGGTGTGATTGGTTATCAGGATTCTTGAAAAGGCATCCGAAACTTTCTATTCGTTCTCCTCAAGGAATAAGTTTGTCCCGCTGCACTAGTTTTAATCAGCATAATGTTAAATTGTTTTTTGACTACTTAAACAATGTTTTGAGAAGGTTGAAAGTGACCGCTGCGAACATATGGAATATAGATGAGACCGGAATCACAACGGTGCAGCGACCAGACCGTATCGTCGCTCGAAGGGGCTTTCGACAGATAGGTCAAGTGACATCGGCCGAAAGAGGAGCATTGGTGACTATGGCTTTGGCGGTTAATGCGATTGGCAATAGCGTGCCCCCATATTTTATCTTTCCCATAGTTAAATTCAAGCTCCACTTTATCCGCGATGGATCGATGGGGTGTAATGGATCGGCCCATTTCTCAGACTGGATGACAGAGATAAATTTTCTAAAATATATCACATTTTCCCACCCACGCTCGTTGCTCGAACGACCGGCCTTGCCTAGTCTTGATTAACAACCATAGCTCTCATCTCCATGCAGCAGTTCTCGATTTTTGCAAAAAAAAATGGTATCACACTTTTATCCTTTCCAGCACAATGTAGCCATAAGCTACCGCCATTGGACAGAAGTGTTTACGGTCCTTTTTAAAAGTTTGTGAATCAGCGTGTGATGCGTGGATAACTGTAAACAAACGGCCTATGACTATCTATGACGTTCCTGGTATAGCATGAACGGCGCTTCCTAATGCTATAACTCCAAGGAACATAATGACTGACTTCCAAGTAATGGGAATTTATCCTTTTAACAGACATTTTTTCAGAAATTGACTTTGCCGTCGTATTCTACAAATACACCAGACCCTGATGCTGACGTATCCACTGCAGATTTTAACTATACTAAACAAACAAATCCCAATGAACTGACTGCCGTTCCGTCTTCTTTTAAGGAAGGAAAATTTTCAGATTTAAATAGGACACCAGGTGCCCCTCCCAACCCTTCACTTTTTCCATCTCCTGAAGAAGTGAGGCCTTTTGAAAAAGTTCAGCCTATAAAACAGACAATAAATACGTCTACAAATCGGAAACCAGTTTTTGCAATATTAACAGATACCCCTGATAAAAAATCCTTGGAACAGGAACAGAAGACGGCAAAAGAAAATAAAGAGAGCACTTTAATAATAAACAATAAATCACTAACCAAAAAACTATTCTTTACCGAAGTAGCTGGTCCAAGTAACTCTACATCAAGGAAGAGCCGATCTCGTCAACCCAAGAGGAAGAAACAGAACTCGAAAGAAGAGGAAAATGACGCTGAAGATGAGGAAGAGGATGCTTTGGTCTTACAATTAGATGCCTCAAACCCTTCTCAAACAGCCTTCCTGGTGCCGAGTGGATTCAGTATTCAAGCTGTCAGCGGTGGTGCCCACTTGTGACTTGTGTAGAAAAAGAAGTCAAGGGCCTATTATATTAATGTTTGCCCTGTGATAATCCTTTTTTCTCTTTAGTTGAAGACAGTGATTAATCTGTAATCTACATATAAGCTCTTTACTTAAATGCTTTATAAAATAAACACCGTCCAGTGATATATACATAATTGTTTTCGCTCTCTTCACCTTTCATGCATCATTTCAGCTATAAATTGTTCTGTGGCCCAACCTGCCCCAACCCATGGGCCAACTTACCCCCAGAACGGGGCGCATTGGCCAAAGTAACATTAGTTAGAAAAAAATTGTAAAAATATTCGCAAACAAATATGAGCTCCATGTATTGCACGCTGATGTTACGAATGTATTCTCGTTATTAAAAACCATTTACAACATGTGAGAAGGCATAAATATATTTATATCTACAGATACTTCCTCTGAAGTAGGTGATAATTGACTTTTTTTAATTTTGACTATTTCAAACGCGAGTAGAATTGAACATAGTAATTTAATGCATTTATCGTTTTCTCTTTCATTTCTTTACATTTCAAAGCTCTTAAAAACCATGTTCATTCCATTTTACCATTGCCTATATATTTGTCCATGATATTCTATAGATCTATGTTTTTTCCGCCAATCCGCCTCAAGAGCGTGTGGCAGAGGGATACCAAGACATTTACAGTTTTCAACCTCGTATTTAAAGGCTCAACTTGGCGATATTAGTATTCATCGTAGGGATGGAAAATCGCGTGCATTTTTGAAGTATCATTTTCAGCTGTCATGCTGGCAGATCATTGTCTTCAGTAAATAATTTGACGTAGCAAAAAATCTCAGAGAATTGAAAATGTAGCTGTATCTTCCCATCGTCCAGGATTCAGTCACCGAAAGTAGGTGACAGATCGAGTATTGCGTATAGGACGAGAAAAAAATAAATTATAGCTCCGCAATGAGCTACTGCAATCAAAATAGTTAGGAAACTAATTCACCAAGGTAGAAAAACAAACCTGACAGGGAGGCGCGAACATGAGTCCCGAAATGGTAGTGCGCTGAGCTGCCCATTACACTATTACGGCACTTGCTCTAGCGGCATCTAATGCTGATTAATACTACTGAAAATGCTGAATGAAAAAAGTATTCGCGCACAAAAAACTTTTGCCGATAAAAGCACATCATTATGTATTACGAGAATAGTTGCCGTATTGCAAAACATAACAAAAATGATCAAAAATGCACAGCAACGTACGTAGTCTCGAGTAGTACGAGTTGAATAACAGTTATGAGTATGTAATCTCCTTTCAAACAGTAACCTCCACATATACAGCAAGCACAATCTCCAAGTGACGCAAAGGCATCCTGCCAAATTGACCTTAATTAATGTTTTTCACGATCAAAATAGAGCAGTAGCGCTAGACTCCCTTCACTCTAAACGCACTAACGCAGGTTTAATGCCGAGAAACAAATATGAACCAGACTATTAAATATACAATAATACAAGTTGCATACATAACGTAAAGAAATTGTAGCTATGCAACGTTTCTCTCAAGCCTTAATTTCCCTTGAATTATAAATTGGTGCAAGTAAAATTTCAAATACATGTTTTGTTCATCACCAAATTGATAAATGATATTATCCAATGAAAACACTTATTTGCGCGAAAGATGCATGTTCTAACGTGTACTGCACATTTATATAAGACTTTAAACCCATAACACTTTAATTATTCTATAAACATGCCAAAACATTATCCTATTGCAAACGCGAAATGAGATACACGCTGTGATATAATAACCACGATACGGAGATACAGCGAGATTGAAGTGGTAGATAGGATAGTAAATGATATGTCCATACAGATCGTCTGATACTAGAATCCGTAATAGCACTTTTCGCTAAATCATGAGATACAAACGATATCTAGCTGGCTATCGCACGTTGCGGTATTGTGCGGTGGCTAACTGGAAACATAATAGCATTTCAGATACTCTGGAAATTTCGTTACGAGGCGTATCGTACCGCTATCTCCTAAAGACCCATTATCGACACCCTGGGGAACACCAGTTCCAGTGTGCACGTTACTTATTAGTAATAAGTAATTAGTTATTCTCACCTCTTAAGTATGCCCCGGTAAAATTATTAAAAACGCAGGTTAAATTTCCGCGAAAACCACTTGAGAAGCAGATTAAAAATCCATTGCAGCATGAAATACGTTGGAACATCAGGCGTAGAAGTAATCCATCTTTTTTGACATTCCTTTTCGTAACTTTTTTACAATACTTGTGGTTGCTTCTACCCAACCCTGGGCATTAACATTAGCAATGACTTTTTCCTGAAATCTTTGAGCTTTCCACGGCATGTCAACTATATACATAAACCTGTACTACAACTATATTCGTCGGAGTCGCTTTGATTTCGATAACCAATATTCTATTGCTTAGCTGTTTCACTTTCAATACTCTTTCCCTTAACGTTACATTCACCACAACTGGTACTCCCAGCTGACTCTCTTCCCCTCCACTGTATATAACTCTGTAACGTTCACTCCAGAAGTCCCTCTGGTATTTCCATCTTGCTGCTTGATCCCTACAAATTGATCCTTCCCCTCTCCATTTCAAGTTTCATGCTGTCTAGTTGTCCTGCGCTCAACATCGTCCAATTATAACCTTCCACGTCTCGATCGGGGCATTCATAGCTGTTGCCTTTTCACTCTTGCCATCTCCTCTGGTTTCTTCTTCGCCGCTGCTGATGCCATTGTTGTTGTCTTTTGTCTTTCTTTCCGAGCAAGGATTTCGTGAGATGATGACCGTACAATTGTATCTAGTGACCACGTCATGTTTTTTTGAGTATTCTGACGATCTTTTGTGACCAAGATAAAGAACTGTTTAATTCCACAAGAGCTATACGAGGGAGTATACGAGGTACCTTGCTCCAGCGGAAAATCCTATATTGGAGAAACCTGCCGCTCGATGAATGTGCAGATAGAAGAGCAGCAGAGGGCGGCGAAAAATAAGCAATTTCAACTTTCCGCCATTGTCGAACACACGTGGTCAGGATCCGGCCACCACATTAAATTTGAGGAGACGAAACTTTTGAAAAAGGAGTGCCGATACTTCCCGCGGCAAATCAGGGAATCCAGAGAAATTTCAAAAAACACCGTTGAATTTCAACAGAGAGGACGGATATCTCCTTCACAGCGCCCGGAAAAGACTCATCAAGGAGGCAGCCAATTAGAGGGCAGCACCCAGCCAGCCTACCGTATGTAAGCGAGGCAGAAACCACTTGAAGAGACACCTCGAGCATCATTTGAGACCCTCGTGAGAACTCAAGCTATTCTGAGACTTTACTACTTGGTTCCTGGAGACATCACGCTTCCGGCGGACCACGTTTCGGGACCCGGATGTTGCATCTTCCACATGGTGGATACTGAATTTCCTGAAATTACGCACTTCACGGCAACGGGACTACCTGGAACGGACGCCGAGGACCTCCAAGGCGCCAACGGACACCTTCGCGACGCCGGAGGGGCCCACAGCCCCTGCCACTGACGTTTTTCCGGAAACCACGTGGGACAAGCAGGGACACCGCTGAAAACGGGGATACCTGCCCCTGCGAGAAGCAGGGACACTTCCCTCCCTGCGACAAGCAGGGATATTCCCATCCCTGCACCGTGCAGGGATGCCCCTCCTGCGAATAACAGGGTTTCTCCCTCCCGCCACCGACGGGGATACGGACTCCACGAACAGCGAGCATCCGCTTCTGCGCTCTTGTACAGGAGGTAAGCGCTAATTCCCTCAGGAAGAGGCACTCGGGGTGGTTAGATAACGGAGACCCAACTTCTCAACCCCGAGTGGCGCTTTTACCTGACGACGCTCCCAACGGTCGTTCTCGTCCGGCGACCCCTGGCAGAGAGCCTCTATTAGGGTGAACCTCCTAGCACGCCAGGGGGGACCGGTCAGGTCCCCTCGCTAGTGCCCCCCACGCCCCCCACCCCCCCCGACATGACACCATGGTATCCTCGACGGGAGCCATTGCGAAATTAGGCAACAGGCAAAGTCATTCGCTTTCGTCATCCCGGGACTCGCTCACGTCACAGGGGAGTGACTTCCGCCTCTCCCGCGGGGATAGTGGCGGCATTCAACTTTCTAACTCCGACGTCTCTCACGAGGTGGCCAAATCCTCCTCGTCGACATCAGGACTTACCGTATCCTGTCATCCTGTGGAGCATGCCGTCCCAGATGATGAGCAGCACACACCACCACATCCTCCGATCGAGGACGACTCGTCCGAAGGCTTCCTCTTCCCTAGGAAGGTGGTAAAGCGGCAAGCCCCGATCTCTCCGACTCCGCTTGCTACGTCTACCAAATACCGGGCATTGCGGCTTGATGACGAATGTGGCGGACCATCCACTGCTGCATCCATTCCAACTAGCGCTGATGTCCAAGGCGAACATCCCGCCCATATATCTCAAGGCACTGCCAATTGGTAGGAGCGTTACAGGCGCATCTCCAGCCTGTGTATGTTTCCGCCAGTCGCCGCTATGTCGGGAGGAGACAAAAGGCTCCGTTGCCAGTCTGCCACTGACTTTAGAAAAGTAGTGGCGTCGTTACGGGAGTCCAACACTCCCTTTTACACATTCCAGCTTTCTGAGGATAGAAAGCATTATTACGTCGTCCGCGGCCTGCCATCAGACACCGACCCGCTGGACATCATGGGCGAGATTATTCACCGCAGCGTTCCGGCCACAAAGGTGACCCAGCTGTTGACCTCCCGCCTTACACAGACCCAACGAGAGGAACGGCAAAGTACCCTGGCACGAGATCCCGGGCACGTCTTTCCACCCACAATAAAGCGGCCAATGCCCCTCTTCCAAGTGGAAGTGTCGAGTCGGGAAGACGGAGCCTCCCTGCAGAAGCCTGCCTGAGATAAAATAATAAAACGATAAAGGTATAATGTAAGGGATGTGGTAAAGTAGTTGCATCTCACGCTGGGAAGAAATAAAGCGGATATATTGTTCCGTTTGCAAGGGCTAAAATTGAATATACATAAAATATATCAATATGTTATGTTTATTACTGTCAATTTTTTTAATGTCGACGGTTTCTGTACAACTTTAATCATTCTAAGAATGTGAAGGATGTAAAAGAGAGGAGTTACGTCAATATGAAAAGGTTGGCCGATAGAAGAATCGAGTGGAGGGCTGCGTCAAACCAATCCTAGGATTGTTGACCGATGATGATGAAGAATATTTCAAATAAAGTCACAGTATCAAAATGAATATGCTTCTTCCTATGTTATACTCGGTCACTGCTAAAACCAGTAGGTAACCTGTTAAGTATTATTAGAAAATGTTAACAAAACATTCAATAAGAACATTTAAAATACCACTATAAATTCTAAAGAAAATAATACACTGTAATGTAATCAAAAATTAAATGTGGAAATTAACATTTAGTTAATTACACATAGTTAATTTTTAATTTCACAAAGTAATTAAAAAAAACCATGTGGGGTACCTGAGGTACCCAACAGCCGTTCGCTTCAAGGCACAGTCACGGAAAGATGAATTCGAAAAGCAACGGCTCGGCTTGGCTGATCAGGATCGCCGTCTAGAGCGTATCAAACTTTATTTTAATACCAAGCTGAATACGCACTACCTGGTATGTGTCACACACTGCCAGTATGTGCCTCACAACATGACGTTACATTGCACCTTCACGGCAAGCTTCATTAACATGTTTGGGAAGCAACATGTAGTTAAAAATTAATATTAAACCTGCCTGATGCTTCATTAGTCGTACAGCAAGCGGAAAACTAAGATGACTTTGCATGTAAGCACTGACCTTGTAAGTGTCACATCACATGATAAAATATTTAGTTTTTCATTCCTGCCATCACCCCTAAGTTTCCTACAATTTACAGGATATATAACTCTGTATATATAACTCAATACTTAAAAAAAATACCGGCTTCCCTACAAATATTTGCAATCGTCCCATTTTTGAGTTATCGTCTAAGTACAAGTGATATGCGACCAATTATGCACCGTCTATTACATAAGTCTCTAAGCTTCATGCGTGAAGTAAAGATATGCTTCGTACTTAAAGAGAAATATCAATGCTCACAAATGGGTTATGTTTAGAAAAAAATAGCGTTGCCTCTTTTGAAAACTTTACAACGATTTAATTTCTAGACTTTGTCACCAAGATTGTCTACATGCTTTCCTTTAATATTATTCTTCTCACGTTACGGTTTATATTACTTGGATTAAGTCAAGAGGAATTTCAGATATATCGGGCACCAACATTCATCAAACATAGAGCATGTCAAGTAAACGAGCGAGAGAAGACCCGGACAGCTAGCAAGGAAGCTAATAATAGGAGAGAGAATCCAGGAAACTGGACAGCTATTAACACCTGAAACACTGCTAGCAAACGGAAAAATCTAAAAACCGAGTCTCCGACCTTCCTCGTTGGTATCCGCTTGAGATGGTCTTTTCACCGATGCCGCGGAGGGTGATGCCGGGTCCGGCGGCGGCGTCGCGATGGACAGTCGGTGAGCGGACGCTGTGACGGGCGCTGGGGACGTCCGTCCCCGGACACAGCACGAAGCCACGAACATCACCGGTAGCGTGCGTGCGATCAGATCGGGCGGAAGGTGACAGCTCGGACGGAAGCTAGGAACGCGAGAGAGAATCCAGGAAACGGCGCTCTCCTCCCTACCCGCCATTCATGACGACGCCGAGAGAGGAATCTCGGACTCGGTATTTGCTCTGGGTGAGAAAAAAATTGATGTTTTCAATTCAACTTGAAACACATTAAGATAAGACTTAAGAAGAGCAAGGCATTGCATAGATAGATAAGCGGTCGACATCGAGAGTTAATCCTCGGCATCACTAAATCTCTCTCTCTTGCAGGATTTTTTTCTTCTAAGAATGGATCGCTCAGGTAGGCACTTTGAAAATAGGTGTGTTCATAACATTCGTGCGGTCACCGTGGGAAAAAAACCTTTAGGTCAGCTTAGGAAGATAAGCTGGGCATTCGGCAGAAGAAAAAAGGGCCAAACACGGCCTAGTTTTCCACGGGGACAGTTACTGTTCTGCTACCGAAATCCTCCATTGTTTGCTCCATGAATATCTCCTCCGGACCCATAACTTGGTCAAACAGCAGCGATATAAGTTATTTGAGTTACCGAATTCCTCTCAATTTCGTCGGAAATTAATCTTCCTTTAGCTGATTTTAAGCCTAAGAAATACAAACGAGGAAGAAGACTTGTGGTCACGGTGTTTACAGAATACGGTTAGGTACTATTTTAATGTTCTAGAAATCATGCTTTTGTTCATTTCAAATCATCGTCGCCTAATACTAGTTGATGTGGAGGTTTTATCATTCTTTTAGGCAATGGCGCCTTTGATTTATGCGTTAACAATCCAACATATCAATGAGAGAGAATAATGTAAAATGGTATTGCTGAGCGCGGAGCTACGGTGGCTTTTAATACGGTGTATCTTAATAAAGTTGATTCAATGCATTTCATAAATATCTCAGAAACTGCATTTGAACACCAAATGATAACACACACCGTACGTCACATATGATTAGTTTTCAGGAGTACTTCGAGATCAATGATTATTCGCACCTTTTACCCTCATTGCCACGTTATTGTTCATATAGTTAAGGTCACAAAGTCTACGAAGGGCATTATTCACACTAAAAGCATGCCAAATTAAAGGATCAAGAGGTGTTAATAAATATAGAATTTGACCAAACCTATAGAGTAAGCTTAATTTACTTGTTAGCTATCTATATTAATCTGTGACAAGCCATTCTAATGTACTTAACGAAGCTTCTTTTTGCCACGATCTCTTATGAATAAGATCACTGACTCTTTGAAAAAAAATTTTCAACTGTATTCCATACAGAATGAATATTTTGATAGCAAGTTGAGCTTTCCGTGCTTTTGAGCAAGAACATCTCCGTATTTCGATCGGAAGAATTTTATAAGTCATGGGCTGTGCTGTGGGCATTTAGTTTGCCCTTCGTATTTCAGGCTCGCCAACGCCGACGGATAGGTTATCCTCCAGCCATTCTCCTTCACATTAAATTCCACCACGTCTAGGTAGCACACCGATCATTCTTGATCGATACCGAACCCATAGACCCGTGCCCTATCAAGACGCCCAGTTAAAATAAGACACATCGGCGAATATGTCCTCACATTAAGGCGATAAGGTCTTTTCGTATAGCATGAGAATTTCCTGTAGTGTCTAAAACATTCACGCGAATCGGCGAATATGTCCTCACATTAAGGCAATAAGCTCTTTTCGCATAGCATGAGAATTTGCTGCAGTGTCTAAAAAATTCACCCGAATTTCTCAAGTTTAACGTGCATATATTCCTAGTATGCATTGATTATTAACGCACCAATTTAAACTCCGGCTGGGATGTAAACTATGACACGTGTAACCAAAAAGCTTTGAGTCTCACGTCCATCAACTATCAAACTGCATGCACATGAATTCGCTCTAATTACCATTGCTGAGCTTCTGCAGAAGTGTAACACTGTTTTCACTTCATGAAAACTGTATATATCATGCATTTGGATGTATAGGAAAGAAATTTCTGACTGAAAATAGAACGTTTTCAAAATGTCTCTTCAACATAAACACATGCTTCGTAAAATGTCCCATGTTAAGCTCCAAATGTACCCAATGAAATGCTTAGAGACTCCAACTCCACTTTTCGCTTAATTTAAACCAATATCTTGAAAGTTACTAACGAAAAACGTCTATTTGATCAAAAAACTATCCAAGGAAAACGTTTCGGGAGCAAAACCTCTAGATTTCAGCTTTTGACCAAATTTCTTGGGGTCGGAGCTTGAATAACAAATAAAACCGGAATTCAGCTTGAATTCAAGGAATCAAGAAGAATAAACAGAAAATCAGTCAATTTAGGTTGAAGAAATAGGCCAAGATTGTTTTCTGTGCCCTAAGAACGCAAGAATGACGTATCGATTCCAAGTTTACATTGAGATCTTCTGATATCATATTTGAGGAAGGGATAACAAAACGATCAATTTTTTACTTTTAATCTTATGATTTGTTTTTCTTTTTCCCTTTCATTGGCACTGACCGAAAGTCATTTCAATAATCATAACCTAACATAAAACAGGAAGATAATCCAAATGTTCTCAAGGTACACTATGGATACATATGTTTCCTTGGGCAATATAACAATTCTGAGAATAGCTCGTTTCGCATATCTTGATATTAACACGTGAATGCTATTTTTCCAACTGTTGAACTTAAGCTTCCCTGAAGGTAATATCGGTAACATTGTGGAAATTTAATAAAAAACAAATAGATCACCCCATATCCGTAAACTTACTAGTTTTTCCCTAATTTAGTCGAAGTTAGATTACGGATTGACTTGTTGGGGAGGAGCTTGCTATCATACAATAGGGGCTGCTATAATATTAAAAAAAAGAAGATATAATCAGATTGATGCTCTTAAAAAATCCGTGGGAGCATACTCCCCCCTTTTCTCAAGTCTAAGGTTGCTTCTTTTAAGAAATATGTATTGTTACAGGTAGTAGTGGTAATTTGGTTTTATAGGGTGCATCGATATTGGGGTCATTTAGCACCACTACTATCTTTAATTTAGCGAAAAATATGTTGGCGTCGGCTTATGTCATCGTTACCTCTTTAAAGTTAGCAAAGTGATTTAGCAAAGAAAAAAGGTGGAAAACGATTCACGTCGAACGAGGAGGTCATCGCCCAAACAGATTCACATTTTGAGGACCTTCTGAAATCCTATTTTTGGACGATTTAAAAAAGTTGGAGAAATGCTGGGAATAATATATAGACATAAAAGGAGACTATGTTGAAAAATAAAAAATATCTACCCAAAATAATTTTTTTTCTACCTTTTTCTGAGGACTTATTGAACGACCCTCTTAACTCCATGGTGAGTAGGGAAAACTTCGCAACAAAATTTGGATAGGTTATTGCCTATTTAACTTTAAAAACACGATCAGTTAAGAAAGTTTTTTATAAAAATAGGTAAATTGCCCCTAAATCCCCACTCATGAAGAGTCATTAATATCTTATGCCGCCACTCTCTGTTATATGCCTTCTCCATTTCGAAGAAGCCACCCACGACGTATTGACGGAGAAGAAAGGCCTCCTGGATGAAATTGTCGGCTCTGACCATGTGGTCAATGGTCGATCGGCCGAGTCTAAAGCCGGATTGAATATTCGAAAGCAGGTTTGTACGCTCCAACCACCAAACGAGACGCCGATTTACCATTCTTTCCATTGCCTTGCACAGGCAACTAGTAAGGGTCTATAATTATTCGGGTCAGCTCTATCTTTACCCTGTTTGAGAATAGGGACTACTGTGGACTGACGCCAGGAGGGTGGAAAGCTACCCTCAGCACAAAGCTGGTTACGGGAACGAAGAACTTCCACCATTGCCCCCTCCGGAATATTTCGGAGAAACGCATTTTGGATGCAGTCCGTTCATGTAACCGAATCGCGGGAGTCTGCAATGGCAGAACGTAGTTCCCTAAGACAGGAAGGGATATTATAGTCTGCCGTCCACCGCTTCTCAGTAAAGATAAGTTCGTGAAATTCAATGTCTTCATATGTAGGAACTCTTCCTCATAGCCTCTTCATCGCTGTATGTACTGGCTAGTGACTCCCCAAAAAACTCGTTAATAGCCGACGGCGATGTCAGTACATTAGCACCGATATCGTGGAATGAGAAGCTGAGCTGATGATTGTTTCCTGAAATTCGTCTAACCTTATTCCATACCAGTGCAAGGGGTGTTCTACAATTAACACCGGATACATATTTAATTTTTTGTCTCCTTCACCACCCTTCGAGCTTTTGCTCTGAGACGCTTGAAGGAAGACAGATTTGTCTCAGTGGGGAACTTGTTAAAAATTCGTAACGCCCTCTTGCGTTTACGAATCGCTACAGCAGTTCTGCAATGCAATGATTTAGGCGCACAGCAATTTGCGGAATCATAGAAGTTGTGGGTCAGCATTTCAATGTTAAAATTGCCATTACGGCTCTCATCATACTTAAAATTGATTTTTTCCCTAAAAGTGGTCCAAATGGCATTCCGGACAACCCAGTTGCCCGGCCGTATAAACTCAGGGTTAAAACTATTTTATCTGTGCAGAAAAAGGGGAAAATGATCACTGCCGCAGAAATCATCGTAAACGGACAGATGTATCTTGTTCATTAATGTGCTCGATGAGATACAAAGATCAATACTAGAATACTGATCGTTCAAAGAGTTATAACGGGTGTGTTCCCCATTATTCAACAAAAACATGTTAAAATCAGTAATAAAATTAGATAAAATACGCGGTCACACTGTGACCGTGAACTACCCCAGAGGGTATCATGAGCGTTAAAATCGCGAGATTAAATAAAAGGCAGTGATTCTTCTTCCCCTTTGTTTTCGCGAGGAGGATTTCCGTCTCAGAGAGAATTTCGTACTGCTCAATCGACAGCGGTGGGCTTGGATTACCCAGACCGGATGGTCTGGAGGAAGGCGTCTTTTCACGCCTTTGATTTTCTGCGACCACCACTTTAGTGGGTTTCTTCTTGAGAGAACCCTGTGGCACAGTTTTACTTTATGCCGGTTTTGCGGCCTTAAACGGCTGGGCCTTAGGAGGTGTTGGTGCGGAACCTATTTTGCGTTCTGATTTCATTTCTTTTCGCCTACTTTCACTGGTGTTTTTCACAGATGTGGAGGCAACTGCAGCGAAGGAGCGAGACAAAGTGGGGGCAATATATTCCTTGAACTTTTTTATCGCTTCGAAATACAGGATCTTTTGGTTTGTTTTGATCTCTATGATCTTTTTTTCTTCCATTTTGTGGCAGTCAAGAGAGTAAACTGGGTGTTTAGCCTCGCAATGGGGGCGTTTACTCGGAACCGAAATCGCAATTTTGTACACGAAATCGTTAGATGGAAACGAAAAAAGAATTTTAGTGAAAAAATTAATCTTCTAACTACAACCATTCACTCATAAATCAAAAATTAAAATAAGCAAAAGGTGACGCCCACCGAAAATGCTGATGTGATAACATTGACGTCATTTTCCTCCCGTCCTTGACTGCTTTCAGGGGAGAGGAAGGGAGTGGAGGGGGATTCTCGGAAGGTCTGCTCGCACAGATGCTGTCGAAATCGCTCCCATTGGCCGAGTCAGCTATGTCCCCCCCATTGCGATAAGGCAAAGTAGCTTCGCGGGCTCAGTTGTGATTGGAGGAAGTCAATATACGTCAGAGGTTGCACCACGCCCACTTTTCCGAAAGGGTTAAAAACATCAGTTTTTCGCCGCTTATAACTCGGGAAATAATTGTCGGATCAAAAAACGGAAAAATACGGGTCTTTTTATTTTAAAAACTCTATCAGATTCGGCAATAAAAAAAATATGGTAAACGACCCCATTGACACATTTGGCCTCATTCCTGAACTCCGCACCCTCGCGCTTCTCCAGGCTACAGCGCAGATGGCCTTGCCCTGGCATCATGTGGCGATGTAGCCAAATCGCTGGGACTTGAAGAAGCGCATTGGAGCAGGTATGAATGGCCTCACTGGGACTGATTATTATACCACATACACCTTGTTGGGGAGTTGATCAAGCGCAAAAGTGAGTACCACGGACGTGGTGTTTTTTACTACTCCTTCACGCTTAGTGGTCAGACGACGAGCATCAATGACCCCCTGAGATTCTATATCTGCTTAGATCTCTTCGTTTTCTACGTATAGAAGATCGTAGCAGCTGATCACTCCGCGACTGGTGTTGAGGGTACGGTGCACCTCCAACATAACTGGAATATCATTAAGAGTCGACATTTCAACAGTTTTCACTCTGATTTACATTAGTAGTTTCTATAGGTATGGGGCCGTCCGGTAATTTTTTGGCACTAATAAGCTCTCCGGGTAATGTGGCGGACAGTATAGTCTTAAGTAAGAAAGGGGACACAGTTTTGAGTGTCTCACCCTCTTTTGCGAATTTCATGACAAGGTATATCCTGCTGCCTATAAAAATATCTCCCCCGTCCGTATCCGAGCGGGATATTTTTATTGGTGGTAGATTAGTATCTTCCATACCAAAAGCGTCTTCATTCCCCGGGCTCCCCATCCACCACGGAGACACACACACGGGACGCCGCACCGCAAACCGGTGCGGTCGCCAGGGCTACCCGAGGGGATATAGCACCCTAGAGGTGGTTGCCTGTTTCGGGTTGGGTCTTCGATGCAAGGGTCTAGTAATCCCGTACACCTACGACCGACCTACGCAGACCCCCACCTCCCTGGCACTCGCCACCGTTAAGCTTTCGCCACGGAAGCCGATTGACCAGGACCATAGCTCCCGGCCGCCCGTTTACACAGAATCCGGGTCCAAAGAGGGGTATCGGCCCGTAGTCCATACCGGGCATCCGACACCCGGCTGGGAATTACGGACCTCACCCTCCAGGATCCCCTTCTCCTCCTTACGGGTCTCCGCACACGGCAAACATGCGGGTGGATCGCAGGGCAGGTGGTATGGCCACACACAGACAGTTGACCCACAAGACTGTCCGGGCTCAAACCTTGCTGGCAAGGGGTTGGTTTACGGGGTTTTATTTTGGTATGAAACTCTGAGACCAGGACTCATGGGCTCTTCATAAAGTTTGTGTACAGCGTCTCAATGACCTACGCTTATGGCTCAAAGGAAGGACTGCTTTATGATTTGGAATTCCTATGACATGGAAGGAGACAAAAAACCACTCTGATGATTGTTACTTTTGTTCCTGCCATGCCCGTGGGTACCGCAAAAATAAAATGCTAATCTCTTATCCTGATAATATTTCATCGGCCATACGCCCCATTCCTCATGGACCTGATGTGCCACTGCCTTGGCCTCCGACTGAATTGTCAGTCATCTCTTCATACTCGGAAAATCCTGAGGTTGAAGGCTCCGCTACCGAATATAAGCCCTCTGGAGGCGATTCACCTCTGCCCTTCTCTTAGGTTGAACTTAATGATCTGACGAGACATAAAGGCATTTCGAAAGAGGCAGCTGAATTGTTCTACTCCAGGTTGAAAGAAAACATTATTGGCCAAAGAAACTTCTTTTTATCGTTACAGGAATCGAGAAATGGAATGTGTTTAAGTACTTGGAGGAAGAGGAGAACCTGGTCTA
The DNA here is from genome assembly GCA_933228895.1 of Platycnemis pennipes. Lineage (NCBI taxonomy): Eukaryota > Metazoa > Arthropoda > Insecta > Odonata > Platycnemididae > Platycnemis > Platycnemis pennipes. Next base: position 62,836,152 of record OW121854.1, read on the forward strand.
TTGTTCCGATGTTCCCGAAAGAATAGCCGAAAAGAGAAAATCTTGAACTAGGTACCAAGAATATGATTCGGAACATTAATTTATCCAAAAAAAGTATTGTTACCCCTCTGCATTTAATATTAGGTGTAATGAAGAGGTTTGTCAAGGCTCTTCCAAAAGATGGCGATTGTTTAAAATACCTGTGCAAAAAGTTTCCAGGTATTCGAGGCCAAGTTGAAAGAGGGAATATTTGTTGGTCCAGATATCCGCAAGCTTTCATGTACATATACATAATATTTGCTCCTCTTGGTCAATCGTCTATGTTATGTAATTTACCTTAATAAAAACAAATAAAAATAGTACGTTGTTGATTTTCCTCTAGAAACTGCACCATAATTTTATGTAAAAAGTTTAAACTCATAGGAACTTTTTGACTTTCTCTCGACCAGAGGTGGCTCGTGCGATATGGCAACAGTGGTTTTCATCCATTGAAACCTTCTTACTTCATACTTCGGGGATCCTTCGACCATCACGAAAAGGAAACCCTGCAAATGTAATACATAAGAAATTAAAAAAAGGGAGTTTACTCCGAGTTCACGGATGGACTTTGTGTAACAAAATGGAAAGACAGGAGGGATGTCCTCACCATTCCACGGAGTTCAATGGTGACGTTATTTCTGTGACGAATAGGAGGGGGAAGGAGTCAAGAAAACCATGTATGGTGGCCCAATGTAACAAAAATATGGGGGGAGTAGATACGACCGATCGACTGATCTCTTACTACAATTTTGACAGGATAACTTTACGGTGGTATATTCGATTGGGATTTCGAATTATTCATATAATGTTAAAAAACTCACTTTTGCTGCACAAAAAACATAGTGGTAATGTAACATCTCTGGAGAAATTCCGAGAGGTCGTGATACGACAACTAATATATAAATGTGAAGCTCCACAGCCAAAAACTCCATCACCATCAAGCATTGTAAAAATTCATTTACCTAGCAGAACATATATATTCCAGAAACTGACAAAGGCAAAAGAGCTAAAAGAAAAATGCGTCGCCATTGCTCTACGACAGGACGGAGGAAAGATGTACAGGATCATTGTGTCGATTGTGAAGGGGAGCCTGGCCTTTGCCTTGAGCCATGTTTCCGAATTTTTCATAAATATTAATGTAAAAATTTTCAATTTGTAAAAATATTTCGTAATTCATGCATTATATACAGTTTGTTGTTAAAAAGTTCAATAAACTTTTGTAAAAAATATTTCACATTTTGTTTTTTTTTGTTGATCCATACAGCAAAACTTTAAAGTAGATCCTCACCAAACGTGGGGTTTACGCTCCTGAAAATGCTGGTGACGACTAAATTTTATTGCCGATTGTTTTCCTTTGCAATATATTGGTTTTGCATAGCTAAATACCACGCGTTCTTTTTTTTGTGTTACTGTTTTCTTCTAGTAATAGACATCCACTGTGGAAAACAAGATAACATCTAGTGTGTGTTTCGTTTGATATGTGATTCCGGGTTGCATACCCTACCCCTACACCTTACTTACCCAGTGGCGGGCCCGCCGCGCCGTTCGGCGGACCAGGTTTAAACTTATTTAAATGAATCAATTAAAAAATAAATAAAAATTTCAACATTTTTTTTGCTATTAACATGCATTAGGGCCGGTTTATCAATGTCTGGGTATATCTCCAGGTAGCAACCCGTAAGATAGCGCTAACCGCCGGGTAACTCGTACCGTTTATCCAATCCACTCGCAACTGCCGGGTAGTTACCCGAAGGACAGACGTGGCAACGTGGTTTTGAAAGGATGATTGCGGGCCAGAAGCGACCGCGAATTTCAAAGTCTATGCTGCGATTGGCTAAGACTATAATAAGAAAACAAGATAACATCGATATTCTGTTCCAGCTTGTGTTGTGAAATTTATGCGACCAGTCGAACGGAAGGTAGAATTTTATTCTTTCTGTTTCGTTTCACCGTTTTTGTTTTCCAGCGATGGACAAAAAATTAAAAAATCGTGGAAATAACTTCACTAGTGGTGAAACACAGCTGCTGCTCGAGGTAGCTCTAAAATACAAGAGCATTTTAGAGAATAAAACCACGAATGCTGCAACATGGAGGGAGAAAGATGAAACGTGGGATCGTATTTCCAGGGAATACTGTGCTTCCACCACCACAGTAAGGGTAAGCACACTTTATTTATTTATAATCATTTTATGTTAATGGAACGGAAATAGGTAATGCAATTCGCACGTTTTTTTCTTGTAATAAAATGCTATTCAATGTTTTTTAAAGTCCCGAGATGCCAAAAGTTTAAGGGGAAAATACGAAACGATTAAGACGAATATACGGAAAGATGAGGCTCATGAGAAGAAGGCACTCTTTCTGACGGGTGGAGGGCCTCCTGTAACGACCAAGCCTTATACACAATTGGAAGAGGAGCAGCGAGCAGCAATGCAGCTTTCTGTGTCCGGTCTTCCCGCAGTCTTTGACAGTGATGATTTCCAGGCCAATGGTAAGTCGTGATTGATGTCACTATTCGTTTTGATGATGCCACTATTAAATAACCTACTCATAGGGTTGGTGCGCTGTTAAGGTAGTTGGTGGAAATGGGAGGGAAAATCATACGGTCCTTTCAATCATTCGTCGGTTCATGTGCAATTGTTTACGTACTACTTATATAGGTACCACCACATTTTATTAAAAAATAAATTGGAATCCTAAAAAAGTTTAGTTCGAGCGTATTGTTACTCGCATCTAACATAAAGAGTATTCAGTTATAATAATAATAATAAATTCATTGACGGGTAAAAAAACTCTTTACAAAGTAAATTTGGTATACAATGGAAATGAGACATGCAGGTTTTCATGTAGATACCCATATTACAAATAGAAATGCTATACATAATTTCAGTATACATATAAACAAGTGACAAATGGAAATGTTATACATATATTCAAATATAAATGTACATTAACAAATAAAAATATTACACATGAATTTTAATTCAGAGAAGTATAGGTGTAATGTAAGAAACCATTGCATAAAAATTAATATAGATATTAAAAATAAAATATTCAGGTTTTGTGTAGATACAAAGACAATTTTCTTTTCAAATTTGCAGGCTTTATATTGAATAGATCTATGTGACTGCATTCGTAATTAATATTGCGCATTGTCCTGATCAAAGGTGAATTAAAAGTATAGTTATTAACTGTATTAGGTAATGAAAACATGAATGATTGTCTGATATTCACAGTAGGAAATGGAATGAGATCACTTAGCAGATGGCTTGAGTCAATGTCACCGTGTATCAGGTGATGTAAGAAAGTGATGTCTAATTGTAAACGATAGGTAGCTAAAAGTAACAAGTTTAGAAAGGACATAGTTAGCTCATAGGTAACAGGATGGAGATTAAACTTATGTGACACTAATCTAATAAATCTACATCGAACATTTTCAATAGCTTTGATGTGTACCTTATAATATGGAGACCATACAGTGGAGGCATACTCTAGAATTGGATGGATTAATGTACAGTATAATATCTCACAAACATAAATGTTGTTAGAGTCCCTAGAGATTCTGTCTATGAAACCCATTGTTTTTGTAGCCTTTACAGTTATTGATTGAATGTGGTGTTGAAAGGAGTTGTCTCCTTTGGTACCCAACACCACTGTAGATGATGGCTATTCACCTGAAGAACACTGCAGTGTTTTAATCCATATTTGAAGATGTTGCCCTTGAATCCAAACCTAAGGACAAGGGATTTTTCTGACATAATATCACAAATACTATACTTGGATATGAAGATATATATCTACTATATCACTATCACCTCCACTAAAGACATTCATGCTACAACCTTGTCAGTGAAATTAAGATGACAAAGCTCTGGAAATATTAATATAGACCTATGTAAATTTTTCCCATAATTTCACAATTGTTAGAAAAATATTCAATAATGATTGACCAGTTTTATGCAGTGGGATTCTTCCTTTCTAAAAACCATCATGGTTTCACGAATGTAAATCAATAACAAAAGCCATGTATTAAGTCACAGGACGCAATTCAACAACCACTTTGATCATTTGTACAGTAATAACATAGAAATAGGCTTATTTTTAGAAATAAATAAAGGTTTAATTGCGTTTTGGCAACTAAGATCGAACATATAGTTGCAAGGGCTATTAATTTCAAATTTCTTGGATCCCATTATAGTACACATGGCAAACAATTCATATAAATGAAAACCTAATCTAGGAAAAATAATGTACAGTTTAATCAGAGAATATACCACAGCCAATGCAGAAAATATTAATATAATGATAGTTGACATTTTAGAAAAAGGAATGGATGAAGCCACAAAATGGTTTGCATTGAATGGTTTTTATTGATAGTAAAACACAGTTAACATATTACTCAGTGCCCTTTCAACCATACTTACTCATTCAAGGAATTAATAAGTTACACAAGTGTTGGTAAGGTCAATAATATTCTATTGACTTATGGCAGCCACTATGACGTTTTCATTATCATATACTTCTGACAACATCATTGAATTTTTCTCTAGCATTCCTTGTCATATTAAATGCCAATAAATTATGATTACTAAATCAAATTTTTGTTTCCTATACATAGCAGTATATCAGGATCTGTTGCTGGTTGCAGAAGAGACAGACACACAGGCATCATGCACTCCTGATAAAGCTGCAAGGCTTTTGAAAATGCCAAAAAATCAAGCCTTGTTGGTCTCTACAGTGGATGAGACAGAAGGCACCCTCTATGGTGAGGGTGATGTGGCAGGGAGAGGACAAGAGGTAGTAGAGGCAGGGATTCACCATAAGACCCCAACTGGTGAGATCAATTATATCACGTCATTGACTGTATGTAATTTCATAAGCTCTATTGTAGATTCTAACACCAATTATTCCCAGCTGGTTCAAAGGGGGCTGTTTTCTTCAAAAAGAAGTGCCAAACTTCAGTGCCTGATAAGTATGAGAAGCTGTCTCAGGAGAAGCTTGAACTCATAGCACTTCAGAAGGAAATCAGCAGAAACAATTTGGAAAACTAAAAGAAGGAGCATGAGCAACGAGTTAAGCATGCAGAAGAAGAGCATGCTCTATGGATGGAGGGTTTGAGAATGGAGAATGAATTAAAAAGGAGGAAGTTGGAATAGAAGCTTGTTTGTTATTATTTTTTTATAATTATCTATAAAGTTGAAAAGTAATCTCTTATTAGATTATCCCGGGCTGTCACACCAGCTTGTTCCTCCAAAGGTTCAATATCCCAAGCCATCTGAGCCAATTGTGCCTCATTCAGGCCATTGGCATCACTAGGTGGTTCTTCCTCTCCCCTTTCAATGGCTAGATTATGAAATACAGAAGTGGCCACAGTCACTTGCTGAACTGTTCTTAAATGCAGTCTCATTCCCAGAGACAGAATTGGAAATTGTCGTTTCCAGACTCCATACTGCCTCTCTACAGGGTAACTTGTTCTAATGGATGATTCATTATACAAATTTTGGACAGCTCCTACAGGGTTGAGAAGAGGTGTTACCACATGCTGGGTGTTGGTGTATCCACTGTCCTCCACCACCAGGCTGTTAGCAAACTCTCCATTTTCAAGCCTGAACTTAACTATAGAGTTATTGAAAACTGTCTGATCATGGGTTGAGCCAGGCCAGCAGGCAACTACATCCAAAATTCTGAGGTCAGCTGAGCACATAGTCTGCACGTTAAGCGAGAATTAACCCTTTTGGTTACGGAAGTACTCATTGTTAGGCCCTCCAGTAGCATAATTTGTCAGAATTATTTTCATAACCTTACATGAGCAAGTACGCAGGTACCTATCCAACTTATGGTAAGTGTGCAAGAGGAGACTTTGTGAGCATACTCATACCTGGCAGGTGAAATAGTTCTGAACCAAACCATGCAGCACATTCAAGAAATGGACTTATTTTTAAAAATGGAAATTAATTTTGAAGAAAAAATGAAACTTCAAATGCTTAGATCCCTAATGGAGCATAAGAACAGTTTGAGATTAAAAACTAATGCAATGAATGCAAAAGTACCTATTGCAATTCTAGTGGCAACATTCTGCTACGATGAAAGTTGGTTAGGATATCAGGATCTGAATTTACAATTATCCGATGAGAGATATCACAGTTAGAAAATATTCTGAAGATATTTTTTCCTTGGAGTTGTCATTAATACTGTAATAATTTTTTGAAGTTGGTGTTGGTAAACATTATTATGAAATTATATTGTAATGGTACCTATTCTTTAAGATGTAAGTAAGAACCTATTTCTGTAAGAACCTATTCTTTAGATGCAATGTAATTTCAGTTTTGCTGGCAAAACTCAAAGGAATTCACATGAAATAAGCTTTCATTCTGATCAAATTCATACTTATAAACGGACAACTATTTCATAATATGAGAAAGTTTTAAAGAAAGATTGGCACCTCTACTTTGTTATATTTGTGAGCCAACTATTGATCCTATTGCGAGTTAGGGTAAGGTGTAAATACACCTGAAGATATTCACTTACCTGGTGCCTGAATTTTCACATGAGTACAATCTACTGCAGCCAAAATCCTGGGGAATCTCGCAATCTCATAAAATTGCAGCTTATTTTCAGCTTCAAACCTGATGATTCAGATCCGAAATCAACATGCTCGCCACCACTTGAAATGTTTTCACTAGTAGTTTGGATAATCGTTTATTACATTGATTGATTCACTAAACGTGAACTGATTGTTCTTATATTATATAAAACCATTTCCTTGTTGCAATGACGTTTTCAAGCAGGACCAATACTTCAAAATATCTGTAAAAATAAATGCGTGCCGTATTATATTTAACAGCAAGTTTTATTGACTGGAAGATGTGTTCATCTGCCTTAAATTTATGTCAATATCACCTTAAATATATACAATGTCACCATCACAGTTATTCTACAATCATCGCCGATTGTACGCTACACATTCTTTGATGAACAATAATATCATGAACCAAGTACAGGATCGCAATTAGAATGCAGCAATTATTTTCAGACTGCTTACATCATCTTCCATAGCTCAGTGGGGGCAATAATTGCCAACTTTGAAAATTTCTGCCTCCAGATCGGACTTATTTTTTGCCCCTTTTCCTCTATCATGGACGCTGATCATCGCCATGAGTTTCAATTTGATGCCATTTATTTCAGCATTCAGTCATACTAGAAGGCAATGTGACCTGAACAAAATGTCCATCATTATTTTGAACAATAAGATATTAATAAAAACTTAACATTGAGGCGGACGCGAAAAGTTGGTAATAAATTGACTAAGTCGGAAACGTACAAAAAAGAATACATCGATACGAAGTAGGTATTTTTGTACCATCCGAACAAAGTCCCACCAAAGCGCAGGCTGCAATAGCCTGAGGCGAGACAGTTACGACAACGTGAATGAGAATTCGGTGATATCGATGCGGTGGAGTATATTTGAACTCCTGTTGAACCAAGGGATATGGGACGGTCTCGTTGCCTGCAACCTGCAAGACGGTTGACAAGAAGAGCAGTATTACGTCTCCATAAAGTCAAACACCAGTAACAATGAAGTGATCGGACTGGTATGGTGACGTTAGTGCTACCCTCCCATCTAGGGAGACCGGGCTTGGATCCCAGCTTTGGCATTAATTTTACACTAATACACCAGTCCTGTGAACCCCTTTCGCGACTTTATTTAAAAGCAGATTTATGCTGATGCCTGATTTCGCTACACCGTTCCCGAGACAAGATAGACAAGCATACCTTTAGCACATATTAATTACCTGACCGAGGGAGCCAAGAATTTGCTTTCGGCACGCCCATTAAACGACTATCACATTAACAAAGCCTTATTCTTTAAAAATAAAGAATTAAACGTCATTTTTGTTTCTCAAAGTTTGTTTTTTCTGCCTTCTCCTTTCAGAAAAATATTATTATCACAGCTGGTGACCTACCACCCCCTACCACACACGATTGCGATGTGTCGCAGGGTAACGTGTGCATGAGCAAAATCAACAATCGCGATAAAAAAATTCATTAACGTCGATGCATCTAAAATGCTCAAAATACTGTCCAAAAACCTAATTGCAGTAATTTAAAATATCACCACAAGATCTTAAAATGCAAATTAAAATTAAAAACAAACCCATCATCAGGAATTCGTGACCAAATCAAACAATAAATGTATCAATGTATCGAGGGACCACTAAAACGATGAACTCAGGGCTAGGATAGGGGATACAACGAAAGCAGAAACGTAGCAGCAGCAGAGTAGGTAGTATAGGCTGGAAGATTTTGAAATGCGGTGCTACAGAAGAGTGATGAGCATAAAATGGATAGACCGAGTGACAAACGAAGAAGTCTTAAGAAGAGAGTGAGGAAAGAGAAGTCTGCTGAAAACTCTAAAAATAATACGAGACAACTTCACTCAAGATGGAGCACCACATTGATGGATATACACATTGTTGCCATAAACAATATCATCCAAAAACATCTAGCACCAAATTTTCCATGAGCTCTCATAGCACTTCTGTTTTAAGCAAGCCCCCATGAATTACGAGAACAAGTGGGATGAGACCGACTTGAGGGATTTGTAAATGTAAGAAAAGAGGTGACAAACTCAAGATAGGGCATAACACTGATGGATTTACGCTTTGCTGCCGGAGGAAATAGCGTCCGAGAAACTGCCCTGACTTCGGACACAATAACTACCTGGTGCCTACCTAGCAAGGGTCTCCTTCAGAATCGTAAAGTTTCGGTTTCTTCCACTGGTCTCTCCACGTCGGCCTCTGGTCTGTTCCATGGCTGCTCCTCCACTTCACCGAATAGAAGAAAAATCAAGTAGGCCCCAACGGATATCGCAATCGCTATGTAGAAGACCAAGTTCCACTGAGTAAGGGTTTGCTAAAGAAAATTAAAAGAGAATTTGGCTTGAATAGCAGTTTACAGTGGCGCTGGGAATCAAATTCAAAAATTTTATCCATGACTAAAAACCGTGGCTTGGGGAGATTTTAATTTATTACAATGGAAGATTATTATGTATGAACAACAGATAGAACAATAGATTCAAGCTCTTACAATTGGGGATTAAAAATATCTTTCCTCATTTCACGTAGCTCCAGTTCCTCCAGTTTATCAAGAGATTATTTCTGAAAAAGAGTCATATTAATGAAAGTCATCCCCTGCGGATAGGGGGATTGAGAATACTCCCGCAGTATCCCTGCTTGTCGTAAGAGGCGACTAAAAGGGCGGGGAGATAACCCCGAAAACAAACCCAGAGCCACCAAGGGTTGAGCCCGGGCAGTCTTGTGGGTCAACTGTCTGTGTGCTGCCATTCCACCAGGCCTGCGATCCACCCGCATGTTTGCCGTGTGCGGAGACCCGTAAGGAGGAGAAGGGGATCCTGGAGGGTGAGGTCCGTGGTTCCCTGGGTGTCGGATGCCCGGTATGGACTACGAGCCAATACCCCTTTGGCCCCGGATTCACTGTAAACGGGCGACCGGGAGCTAGCCACTCCCGCTCAATCGGCTTCCGATAAATTCGGTGGCGAGTGCCGTGAGGTGGGAGTCTGCATAGGGTGGTCGAAGATGTGTGGCTCCGTAGTGGGTGGGTAGCTCGGGGGAGGAATCTACTATTGGCATGGAGGTTAGAAACCAACCACCAAATAAGAGTTCTCACCCAGATACGGGTAGGGGGAATCTGTTTCGTCCGTCTGTAGGCGGTTTGTAGTGATGAAGTATGTAAAAGAAGGGGAGACACTTAAGCGAGTATCCCCCTTTCTCATTCGAAAAGTACTGTCGGTTGCAGTGCCTGGGAAGCTAAGGTCTGCAAAAGGCTGCGAGACGGAAGTTTACTAATAGAAACGGCAACTCCACAGCAAAGCGACAAGTTACGGTCAATGAAAAGGCTCCATGACACACCAGAATAGTAGAGGTACACTGAAACCTCAACACCAGTCGGGGAGTAATCTCACATTACGACCTGCTGTACGCCGAAGTCGATGGGATCAAGAATGAAATGGCTTCTCAGGGAGTAGTTGATGCTCGTCGACTTACAACGAAGCGCGACGGTGAAACAGTAAACACTGCCTCAGTCGTGTTAACGCTTGCGCGTGACAGTCTCCCCGATAAGGTTTTCGTCAGGTATGAATCGGTGCCAGTGCGGCCATTCATACCGGCGCCCATGCGCGGCTTCCAGTGCCAGCGCCTCGGCCACATCGCCACTCGATGTGAGGGCAAGGCCACCTACCCGCGCTGCGGCCTGGAGGAGCATCAGGGTGCGGAGTGTACCAAACACCCACGTTGCGTGAACTGCGAGTGTATGCATCCAGCGTATTCTCGCAAGTGTCCGAAAATGGTAGAAGAGCGAAAGGTCATGGAGATTAAGACAGTAGAGAAAGTCACTTACTTCGAGGCACGGAAAAGGTTCAGGGCCCTTGTAGCACTGACCTTTTCTAAATCTATTGCGTCCGTGGCAAAAGTTAAGAAAACTACCCAAGGTACACAGACCGACAGGAATGAGAACAATATGACAGCCGAACTGAAGGAAGTAGTCAAGCCGGCTAAGTCGACAAATCCGGCACATAAACAAAATTCCACCATTAATTCTATTGCTTCCCCAAACAAGAACCAATCAAAATGCACCGCCGGGGTCGCACTGAAGAAGCGCGAAAAGACGCCATCACCCGGTCCCCCCGGACTAGCCAAGCTAGTGCTACAGGAGCCGATGGAGGATGACGATAGTCCCTCGGAGACTGAAGTTCTCCTCGCCAAACCAAAGGGGAAGAAGCACCGTGTTCGGCGCTGATTCTTCTAACTTTTACATTATTTATTTTCTTTATTTAATATTATTATGGCTTTTATATAACAGTGGAACTGTAATGGTTTTTATCGGCATAAGGAGAAACTGGCCATTTTAATCCGTGATTTTAACCCAGCTTTTATATGTCTCCAATAGACGCATTTTAAAGCATCGGACAAAGATGATTTAAAAGGTTACAAGTTTGAAAGATTGGATGACATTAGCGGCCAGAGGCCACATGGCGGAGTGGCGATTACTGTCCGGGAGGCCCTTTACACCTCTGAAGTGCAACTCGCTACTCCGTTTCAGGATGTGGCCGTTTCCACTTACGCCCATCAAAAAATTACCATATGGAACGTGTTCCTACCGGAGGGCGCACCGGTGACACGATGCAACCTTGAATCACTTGTCCGACAGTTGCCAAGGCCCTTTATTTTATTGGGTGACTTTAACGCCCACGATCCCCTATAGAAAAGCTCTAGAGGCCAATGCACTACGAAGGGACGGAGTTTAGCCATATTCTTGATTTTAACCTATTTTTACTCAATAATGGGGAGAAACACGTTTTAACGCTTTTAATGGAGAACACTCTGCAATAAACCTTTGTCTATCGTCAGGCAGTCATTTTAGCAAGCTGAACCTGTCCGTACACACAAATCTGTGTGGGGGCGACCAATTTCCAATTTTAATTAATTCCGAAGGAAATTTTAACTACAATTTTTTCAGGCATGGAAATGGGGATGTCCGTAAAGCGGACTGTCATAATTTTAAAAAGGATTTTTATTTCAAACACGATGCAAAACGTGAAGCCAAACACAACGTGGAAGTTTTAATTAAGGGCTTGATTGATGCAGAAAATTGCAACGTCCCTCGTTCGTCGGGGAATCTCCAAAGACCAGCGGTATCTTGGTGGAACGAGGAATGCGCCGAGGCTATACGCCAGCGGAAACGTGCTTTGCGTGTTTTTAACAATTTCCCCACTGCAAATAACCTGGCCTCTTTCCGAAAATTGCGAGCTCGGCGAGTAGTGAGGGAGGCTAAGAAGGCCTGGATCGAATTCGTTTAGAATATTAACCATCGCACACCACTTGCACAGGCATGGAATAAGGTGAAGAGTATTTCTGGTTCTCGCCAGGAGTACGGCGTCTCATGCCTTCATGTAAATGGCCACGTCGTGAGTCAACCTCGACAACACCCCGTAGTACAACGACCTGTTCTCCCTGTGGGAACTTCGGTCAGCCATTGCGGATTCTAAGGATACCTCACCGGGACTGGACGGTATACACAACACTCCTTCGAAATGTTTCGGGGAAGGCGTTGTTGTAGTTCCTAAAAACCTTCAACCAATTTTTGGTTAGATGGTAGTTTTCCGCAAACCTGGGAGGAATCTTCGGTGGTTCCCGTCCCTAAGCAGGAAAAGGACAAAGTTGATCCTAATAATTATAGGCCTATCTCCTTAACCAGTTGCCTGTGCAAGGCGATGGAAAAAAATTGTAAACCGTTGGCTCGTGTGTTGCTTGGAGCGACGGAACCCTTTATCTAATATCCAGTGTGGTTTTCGGCGAGGTAGATCGACAATCGATCACCTCGTCCATCGTGACAATTTTATCCAGGAGGTCTTTCTTCTGCGTCAGCACGTCATCGGCGTCTTCTTTGATCTGGAGGAGGCGTACGACAGGTCTGGCATCAAAAGATTTTAATACAGTTTCATCGTTGGGGTTTTAGGGGAAATCTACCCATTTTTATTAAGAATTTTTTAACACAACGAGTTTTTATAGTAAGAATAGGTAAAAACTATCAAAGGAATTCACGATGGAAAATGGAGTGCAGAATGGAATCTTTGTTTGTCGACGACCTGGCTATTTTCTGTCGGTCGTCCAAACCAGCCACCGCTGCCAGGCAAATTCAGCTTTGCCTAAACAAACTTGATGAATGGTCCAACGGCTTCCGTTTCTCAGCGGACTACGACTTGGTGACAGACTCCTTCTGTATGTGGATTCTGTTCATTTTCTCGGGATGGTGTTGGATTCGAGGCTAAATTGGAAAGAGCACATCCGAGTTTTAAAAGATAAATGTTTTTATCGATCGTGTGATCGATAGTGATCGCACCACCATGCTTTTATTTTATAGAGCAATGGTGCTCTCCAAGTTAGATTACGGATGTTTCGTGTTCGCCTCAGGTCGTGACAGCTACTTAAAACCTTTGTCGACGGTTCACAATGCGGGGATTCGTCTGGCGACAGGTGCGTTTAGGACGTCTCCCGTCGTGAATTTACATTCAGAAGCCGGGGAGCTCCCTTGGTCAACACGGATAAACACCCTTATGAGTAATTACGTAGCAAAGATTTTATCAATGAGGGCGCACCCTTGTTTTAATATAATTTTTAACCACAGGCTTTTAAACGTTTTTAACACACGGACAAGGGCTACCAAACACTTAAGCATTCGTTTTAAAGATTTTATTGATGGCACCGACGCTACACTTCCAGAAGTGTATGACTGTGGGTATTCGGGCCACCCACCGTGGCGAGTACCTCTGCCGAAATGTAGCTATTTGCTGCAAAGAGGCCAGAAATGTACCACTACATCTGAAGAGTACCAGCAGATGTTTAGGGAGGCACTTCACTGCAACTCTGACTTCATCCCCGTGTTTACGGATGGATCGAAGTCGGAGTCAGCGTGCGCGTGTGCATTTTTCTGGTCCCACCACGGAGTTATAAGGGCGAGGCTTAGCCCGTTGTAAAGTATCTACACGGCTGAGCTCTACGCCATAAGGATGGCTCTGGGTGGGATTAAAGTCAATAACGGAGCCTACATGGTTTGCAGTGACTCCATGAGCGCGCTGCAGGACATATCCGGCTACTCTCCCATGCACACTATCGTCCAGGAGATACAATCCACCCTTATATCTCTTTTTCAAAAGGGCGTAAAAGTTCGTTTTCTGTGGGTACCTGGCCATGTGGGAATAGCTGGTATGAAAAGGCCGACCTGGCTGCGAAAGACGCGCTGAAGCTGGAGAACATATCATCTTCATTGGTACCCGCTTGCGATCTGAGAGCCACGTTGAGAAATGCAGCTTTGAATCAGTGATCGGAGATCTGGCGCTCTCAGGTGGGGAATAAACTCAGCAGCATCAAGCAATGCATGTCAGATTGGCCCACTTCGGTTGGGAGAACTCGCAGGGAGGAAGTGGTGATCGCAAGGTTAAGGATAGGGTACACTGCCCTAACACACTCCTTCCCTTTTACAAAGGAAAAGATCCCCCCCCGGTGCGATTGATGCCAATCTCCCATGATTGTGAGATACCTCCTAACCGAGTGTGGGCGTCAGGGGTGACTTAGGACAGGTCCTGGGAAATGACCCTGAACGAATCAACGTCGTCATCCAGTTTCTAAAGGAAACCCGTCTTTTTAATAAGATTTAATTATTTAGTACAGAAATAAATAGTAGTATACAATATTTCATCACAATTTGATCTATTTATTGATTTTACATTTACTGTTTATTTTTCCCACGATTTAACCCATTTTAACCCTTCGTTGCCGAAACACCCTCTAACACAAATTCTACTACTACTACTCTAATCGAATGTCTAACAGCCGTTAGATACCGTGTACTTTATGAGGGATATGTACGAGGGATAATACATTTGGACCTAGTAAACTTCACTAGCAAGTTAAATCATATATTTATGAGCGACATTACAATAGAAATCTTACTATTGGTTGATGGATCCCAGCCTTATTCTCCTTGTAGCAAACATCAAGTGAGCGAAATTTGGTAGAAATCAATGAAATGACATTGGAGGAATTGCCTATATATAAATAAAATATCCGGAAAGAAATCCAAGTCCAAAAACCTATGGAAGGAAGAAGAAACAATCTCCCTTGACGATATTTCGGTTAAGAAGCCACCCACGGAGAGAATCGGGAAGATAGGTGTGAATAAACGAAGTCAAAGCTAAGTGTGTATCATCATTATGTTTATACGTTTGTGTTGACGTCATATTTTTGGCGGGAGAATGTTTTGGACTGGAATACCTTCCCGAATCTTTCATCTTCAGCCAAACTACTTCAGTCAATTTTAGATTATCTATGTAAATAGATTTGCGGATGGGAACTTTGAAGACCATATATATAATGTTTCACTACGTTAAGAGTTCTATGAATAATGAGGTCGGAGCTCACCTGTCCCTGGGTGAGTAGTCCCGTGACAATGGGTGCCAGAACGCCGGCCGCGGCGGACAGCGTCTGATTGATTCCCGATAGGATCCCCGCGTGGTTGACGGCGATGTCCATGTGATTCAGGTACGATCCACCGTAGAACATGCCTCCCACGATACCATAGAGGGACAGCATGGCGATTATTGGCACGTACGAGCATCCAAGGAAGGTTATGGCTAGCATGGAGGCTGCTGATCCCAGCAAGACTGCACACAAGGGGAAAGAAGGAGCTTGATAAAAGATGCCACGAGAGGCTCAGATCTCTTATGAATGCGCTAGACTTCTAGCACGATAGGCATGCAGCTTCTCTCGTAGAAAATAAAATCATTTCATTGTAATAATGGAGGTAGTTATTCAGGAGATGCGAGTTAAGGTTATTTGCGACATCAGCATTAGCCTTCTCTTAATACTTTCCAAGTGGATGATTCGGTTTTGATTAATGAATTTGGCTTTCCTAAAAACGCTTAATCAATCATTTTAATCGGTGGAATTAATAGAAGAGACCAAAGTTTGGCCAACTACCCTCTGGAACAAACATCCATACGATGGTATATGAAACTAAGTTTTCACGTGTGTCTGTGTTTACGTGTGCATCACGTTCGACTGCCAATGCATAATTTTTTGTCCTTATTTAGAAAATATGACAGTGAATCAACGAGTTCATTTGAATTCTGCAATAGTATAATTGCACCTTTGTAATAACAAGCCAATAATAACATGCAATTAACAGAATCACTCAAGGGACGGAAGAGCACCCACCTGCCCTCCCACACTCCTGTAAAAAGTCCAACGTAAAATATGTAGTGTTTGCTACAAAAAAGGGTGGGGAAGAATGTTTCCACCTTCTGCACTAAGCGTCCTACATAACCTAGATTACATCGGTTTTAGGGAGTTTCATATCCATTTGTAACTTCCAAATTAATTAACTCTTGCATTTTTGCAATGAAATCCAACTTTGTGCCTTTTTCACATACATGTAAAACAAACTTTAAAATCTGACACATGATTAAAATAACATAAATGACTGGGTAATATATATTTGTTGTCACAATTAAAGAATGATTTAAAATGATCTTTTGTCCCACATAAGCACAATAGCAATCATTTGCATCACAATTAAATTTATACACACCACTTTTCTTTTCGGGGATAATGTTGCTCTCATAATTAAAAAGTATACTACCAAGAGTTGAAAAATTATAAAAATATACTTTTGCATTCACCCTTCTCAATACGTTACGGATTTTGTACGACATATGTTTCAAAAAGTTCTTTCTCCATTTTATTCTCGTCTCGATCATGAATTTCTACAGAGTAAGCTCGCGAACCATTGATGACTACAGCATTATATGAAAGAATTCCAGCTATCAAACACAAAGAACCTTCGAATACTTTTGGCTCATTTTTGACAAAACAATAACTCATTTGACCTTCACAAAGTTAGGCCTTCATTTTCGCTCATCCCTGTCACTTCCAAACCACACGACTCTCCTCGTTTCACTCGCGTTCGCGTATCACCATCATAAGTCATCAATCCTCAGATTGGTCTGACGCAGCTCTCCACTAAGTTCTTCTATCGGCTAATCTCTTCATATTTACGTAATTCTTCTCTTTCGCATCCCTTATCACTTGTTCCATATATCTTGCACGAGGCCTTCCCTTGCCATTCTTCCCTTCCACTTGTCCCTCGAAGATTGCCTTCATCAGGCCATCGTGTCTCATGATGTGGCCGATCAAGTTGTCCCGTCTTCTTAGGGTATTCAGAAGGTTTCTCTTTTATCCCACTCTTGTTAGAATTTTCTAGTTACTTACTCGGACGATCCATTTAATCTTCATCATTCTTCTGTAGCACCACATTTCGAAATCTTCCACCCTTTTCTTTCCTCTGCTGTCATTGTCCATGACTGGCTGCGATAAAGAAACACGCTCAGTACGTTATGATGAATTGTTTCCTTATTTCAGCGATTGTATTTCCGGCGATAAGTAAGTAAATACTTCTTTTGATAGAATTCCCTCTTCGTCTGGGCTATTCTGCAGATTATTTCTTTCTTGCTTCGTCCTTCGTTGGTTACTCGGCTTCCAAGGTAACATGACTCTTTCACCTCTTCCAGCTTTTGTTTTCCTAGTTTAACGTTGGTTTTGGCCTCTTCTCTCTTGCTGCACACCAGTATCTTCGTCTTTTTCTTCATTTCATCGGTGGCTCTCTCGATGTAAACATTAAAAATTACTGGAGACAGTGCACAGCCTTGTCTCACTTCTGTCCTTATTCTTGCTTCTTCACAGCTGGGTCCAGATTTAATCACAGGTACTTTGTTTTTATACAAATTGTGGATAATTCTTCGATCATTTTAGGACACTCCAATTCCCTTCAGAATTCCAAGAATTGAATTCCAATCCACGTTGTCAAAAGCCTTCTCCAAGTCCACAAATGAATGAACGTCGTTTTTTCCTTTTCCATTCTCTTCTCTACGAGAAGCCTAAGGGCCAATATTGTCTCTCTTGTGTCCCTACTTTTTCTGAATCCAAATGAATATTCATCCAGGAACTCGACGTTGTGAATTGCGTCACGGTTGCCTTCATGTTTAAATGTAAAATATTCTCTGAACATTGACCAGTTTTTGGATAAGCCAATTTCCAGAAGTTACAAAAAGTGAATTAAAGCTGGTATCCTTCCGTATTAAAAGCGGAAAATGATCACTGCCGCTTAGATCTGAATGGACGGACAAGTTAAGTTTTGAGGAAAGGATGATCGAGCAGATGGCGAGGTCAATGGATGAAAATTCTCCATTAAAACTATCAAAAGGAGTTTTCTCGGTACTATTGAGTAAAAAAAGGCTAAAATTTGGGATAAAATCCGTCCTCTTCTATTGCATTGTCTCCGGGAGTTACCCCATGAAGGGTTATGTGCATTAAAGTCTCCTAAAATTATAAAGGGTTTCGGTAATTGTAGGACAAGGTCTTCCAGGTTGCGTTCGGTGACAGGTGCGCAATCTGGTGAATAAACGTTGCTCAATGTTATGGTCTCTGGGGCGTGAACGGTCACCGCAACCGCCTGAAAAGGTGTGTTCATTTTTACCCGAGAGGTGTAAAGGGCCTCTCGGATAGCAACCGCCACTCCACCTTGGGCCCTTTGGCCGCTGATATCGTCAAATCTAAAAAAATCAAAATTTCTTAGAATACCCTGGTCTGTTGTTTTAAAATGCGTCTCTTGGAGACAAATACAGAACGGATTAAAATCGTGAATTAAAATCCTCAATTCTTCCTTGTGGCGGTTAAAACCATTACAATTCCACTATAAAATAGTGTCCATAGGATTAAAAGGATATATAGTATAAAACTATTGACTGACAAAAATGTCCGTCCGTCGTGAGGATCATCGCTTCATACTATTGTTTTTCTTTTGTGTGGCTATGAGGACGTCTGTCTCAGACAGATCATCCTCTTCCATAGCCTCCACTGGGCATGGAGCGCGTGTCCCGGAGGTACCGGGGGATGGTGTGGGGGGATGGTAATTTCGGGAGTTCTTTTTAGGAGAGTCCGCGCTTGGCATTAGTCGTTTTCGCCGGCTTTGTAGCCGTATCAGGCTTGGCTTGTTCTTCTTTTTTAGGCCTCGAGTTCTTAATTTTCTCCACATCATTTTTTTAGTAGTATTTGTTCCATTTATATTAGCTGTGTTTCAACGACTGCAGCGAAAGATCTTGAAAATGTAGGGGCTATTAGCGTGCGATACTTTATCCGGGCATCTAAATATGGCAAATTTTCCACTGTTTTTATCTCTACTATTTTCTTTTCCTCCTTCATCTTCGGACAATCGTGAGAGTATGCTGGGTGCGCACCCTCGCAATTGACGCAAAAAGGTTGAGCCGTACCTCAGTCAAATGGACGTGGCGGCGACCGAGATGCGAGCGGAGGGCTGAGACCGGGTGCCGGCCGGAGGTGGGGGGACGCGAGCAGTGGGAGGAGAAACAGGGAATATATAGAGGGGGATAAAGGGGGACAAAGCGCGGGCCTCTCTGTACTATCTCACCTCGTGATAAAAGTGTGCGGAAAGAGAGGATCTCTGTTATTTACGGGCTCAACAGTGGTAGCAGAGCGTGGTTAAAGCGAGTTGAGATTACACGATGACGACCAAATCAGGGACTTCGTGGATATACGCCCTGAAGAAGGAGGAGCTAGTTGAGGAGATGAGGGCCAAAGGGTTTCAGGTTGGACGAAACTCTGGACTCCCTGAGATCCACCTTCAGGGACTTTCTTCTAGAAGAAAAAGGAAGCCCGCCAACAACTGCCGTGGAAGAAGGCCGCAGCCATATACCAGAACCTGAACGTGCAGGAGGATCTAGCGAGCTGAGTAGGTTGGAAAGGAACGTCCTCCTAGATCTTGTCAAGGATCTTCCGATATGCGATGGGAGTGACCCGGATGGAGTTATGCGTTTTCTGACCTCAAGCCACCGGGTAATTAAGACGGGAATGTTCCCACTAAGGGATACATTAATAAATTTTCTGCCGAAGACGAAGGGGCCCTTTTTGATGATATGGGTGGAATCTGTTGACCTTGGGTCGTGGGAGGAAGTAAAAGAGAAGGTGCTCCGGAGTTTCCTTCCGCCGCGTCTGCGAGAAGAATTCACTCGCCATTATGTAACTCATAATTTTCAGAGGGGAAACGAAGACCTGCGGACGTTTATTGACAATGTTAGAACCGCAGCGGAGGTACTTCAATGGGGGGGGGGGGGGGGGGGGCATGATGAAGAGGAAGTGGTGGACATAATTCTGCATAATATTATTACCGAGGTACGGCTCAAGGTTCCGAGGTGCATGCGTCATCCTCATGCTTTACCTTACCAACCGCGGGCAGGTGGCCTTGCCCTGGCATCTAGCGGCTATATGGCCAAAGCGTTGGCATTGGAAACATCGTATGGGGCTTGGGATGAATGGGCGAACAGTAACAGATTCATACCCTACAAACACCTTGTCGGGGAGCGTGTCGCGCGAGAAGGTGAGGATAACAGACGTGCTGTTATCAGCTCACCCTTCCGCTTTATTTTCAATCGACGACAGTCTATGACACCCTGAGGGGCCATCTCTCTCTTTATTTCATCGTCGTTGACGTACAGCTGGTCGTAGCAGCTAATTACTCCCCGACTGGTGTTCAAGGTGCGGTGCACTTCGACCTTGACTGCAATGTCATGAAGACAGGTAAAGTTCAGTAGTTTCGCGCTTTGAGCATCATTGGCTGTTTCTATTAATAAAGTGCCGTCACGCAGCTTCTTGGCTGATATCAGGTCACCAATAACTGATGCTGAAAGTACTCTACGTATTAGGAAGGGAGACACCTTAGTGAGGGTCTCACCATCCTTTGCTGACCTCATAATCAAGTACCGTCTAGAGGCTGTCACCGAATTAACTACCCCGCCCGTTTCCGGACTTGATCTTTTTGTTGTAGGATGGGTATATGGATCCCTTGAGAAAAGTGATTCATCTCCTGGACTCCCCACCCACCACGGAGCCACAATTTGGGACGCCACACCGCAAATCGGTGTGGTCGCCAGGGCTACCCGAGGTATGTAGGACTATCGTGTAGGAGACGTGCTTCGAGTTGGGCCTACAGTGCATGTGCCCTCCAAATCCATGCACCTTCGGCCGCTCTACACAGACCCCCATCACTCCAGCACTTGCCATCGATACGTGACGATAACCCTATTGATCAAGACTGGCTAGCTCTTGACCGCCCGTTTAGAGGGGATCCAGGGCCAAAGTGGGGTATTGAACTTCGGACCATTCCGGGTATCCGACACCCTACTGGGTTACGGAGAACTCACCCACCAGGATACCCTTCTCCCCCATAAAGGTCTCCGCACACGGCAAACATGCGGGTGGATCGCAGGCCAGGTGGTATGGCCATACAGAGACAGTGGACCCACAAGACTGTCCGGACGCATCCCTTGCTGACTGGGGTTTATTTTCGGGGTTGTCTCCCCGCCCTTTTAGTCGCCTCTTACGACAACCAGGGTTTCTGCGGGAGTATTCTCAATCCCCCTACCTGCAGGGGGGACCATTTTGATGATCAGGAATAACTATAGCATTGAAAACATCTGCGTATTAACTAGACCAAAAAAGCAAGGACAGGGAGATCGCAGCTCAGCTAGATTTAAAATAACTTATTTTCCGCGAACAACTAGACCCCACAATAGGCAATATAATAGGCGGTTAGATACGCTGTAATTTAGTCAGCATAGCTTGAAGTGCATGATCAAAGTCATAGAGACAGCATATCTGAATAAGAAGAGATATATTACACCGTAGAATATTATGAATAGGTAGCATGTGGCTGGTGCATGTATGACAAACACGCTTTCATCGTCCTTGCTTTTATGTAGCATCCTGAACTACGACTTTTAGCATCCCATCGCCCAAAGTACCAGCTATTCTGTCCACCAAATCTGCCTTCTTTTAATTCCTACCAATAATCTTCTTTCCCCCCCAAAGCGAGCTTAACATTTCTTCCGTCGTCCCACTATCCATCCACCACTCTTCTTTTACTCTCCTCTACACCCAATTTCTGAAGCTCTTTTTTCGCCCTCCTTATTAAAATTGGAGAATCCATGTCTCAGAGCTATACAAAGCCACGCTCCATATTATGCTCTTTATCCCTGCGCAGGTCCCACGCAAGGGTGGAAAGATAGAACTGAACCACGAGGAACTTAGCAGAAACTGCGTCCGAAGGTAGATTATTAAAATCTCACATCGAGCCACCGAGAATCAACATACAACCTCTCGAGTTGGAGATAAGGCAAACACCTTTATCTAGAGATCAAGACTCATTATTCGTGATTAAGCTCTCGCAGATAGCAGTGACTTATATGACTCTGGGGTTAGTGAGAATAGAAAGATAAAAGAGCCCCTCACGCCAGGAAATCATTTTCCTATTTCATCTCCATCCGGAGCAAGATACGAGCGTCCAAAGCGGTTTGAAATCAAACCGAAAGCAGCGACATATCTGTGGTTCGTATTGCAAGTATCCTTTATAACTGAGTGATATGACTTTTGACCAGTTTAGTGGATAAGAATCTGCCACCTCCTTCCATCATGCAGCTACTCTCTGTCGCAGTAGTCAGCGATCACCTTTACACTGACCGGCCATCGAAGCCTCCTCCTATTATGAGCGTAAAAAGACCAGGCCCCTTGGCAGGGAATCACTTTTTAGGCCATGGACTCTTTGCATTCGTTTTTGTCACCACGCTCACATCAGAGGTGATATCAACATATGAGATAGGATTTTCATTTTACCCACAGTATAATTTATTTCCCATCTTTTGACCTAGGAAAAGGGTCGCAGGACCTAATCTGCCTTATTGTTAGTGCAATTCTCTCAAACTAAACCCATAGCCAACACGTCATATATGGTTGACGATGAAGTGATTTGGGTATTTAGATTTAGACTAAAGGTGCATCCACTGTCTAGTTCATTCACACCATGTGCAAACCTAATTTTATGAAATAAATCCCATCGCTAGTTATCAGTAAAATAACCCAGGCAATATCTACCTGATGAAGAGCCTACTTATAACAGGCACCCCTCGGCTGAAGGTATGAAACAATTTGTTCAAACGTATACGAGCAGTACATATCTTTAGCCTAGAGAGCATGAACGATAATAGACAAAGAAAAGGCATGATTGGAAATACTCGAAATTTTGCGTTACGGAATAATGATAAAAATTAAATGGATATACGTAGTAAATGGCAAAGTTAAAAGGAGAAAAAAGATACTTATAGATAAGAAGAGTCTGAAATGAAAACGAGAAACATAATAAAACATACATTGAGGCATGATGTCCTTGTGAACATGGTCGCCGAAGGTAAGTGAACAGTTAGAATGATAACAGAAGAATCTAGAGGAGAACTACGTCATATTAATCTAAGGATTGATCTGAGAGATGCCGTTCACAATGAAAGGCAGAAAGTGGATTTATTGCTACATTATCTAACAGAAGTAAGAAACGCAATGCTCATTGCGATGTGTAACGTCGTGCCTTGTCGTGCTCCATTTTTATTTGTTTTGTTTGGTCTTGTGTATTTGGTTTCGTTCATTGTTTTGTTTTTGATGGTATTGATTTGTATGTTCATGTTTTAGGTTGTTTATTGGTTTTGTTTGAAGGTTGCTATGGATCGTTGAAAAAAATGTTGACATGATTTTTAAAGAGTTTTGAAATAAAAAGAAGACGTGGAATAAAGAGGGGCAATGCCCAAATGAGTTTTAAGAAGGTTTATATTATTTGAGGGATCCCGACGTCACAGAGGTGAATACTTTTGGGGGCAGCGATGGGATAGGTAAATCTAATAAGGTGGAACACGAAATCGTCGGGATCCAGAAACAGTGGGATCGAGTGGGCTCAACCTACGTAGTCTACGGAAGAACGCCATAAGTTGGACGAAATTACGGCCTGCGAGATATGCGAGATAGTACCAGGTTTTGCATTGGTAACTTTGGTGGCAAGGAAAATCCGAGAATTTGCTTTGTAAGAAAGGCATTAGTAAATGACATTATTAGGGAAAGCTAAGAAAGAGGAGTTGAGATATGTGGCCGAAGAATTAGGGGTTATAGTGAGTGCTGCTGATAAGATGGTGCAGTTAAAGAAAAAGATTTCAGGGAGTCCCGAGTATTACTAAGTTTACGTTCAAAATATTTTAGGCTTATCAAAAAAAAATGGAAGAACTGGAAGAGAGACGATTAGAAAATGAGAGAGAGAGAGAGTAGAAGAGTGCAAGCTGAAGAGAGGAAGTTGCAATTACAGGTAGAATTGGCAAGATTAAAAAGTGCGGAAAGGAGAGCAGATTCGGAAGGAGGAGCGCCAATGCCCGGCAGGATAAACCCTAAAATAGAGTTGCATCAAGTGATGCCAAAGTTCGTGCAACAAAATACGGATGCTCAGTTGTGTTTGAGTTTATTTGAAGGTCAAGCAAGTATAGCGGGAATTGATCCTGAGCAGCGGGTGTCTCATTTAATTGGCTTATTTCCCAGAAAAATGGTTGAAGAGCTGGCTCAGGAACCATGTGAATTTCGGTATGATTATAGTCATGTATTAAACTAATATTAGTTAAATAATGAGATTGGAACGGAGAAACTAAGACAGTTATTTATGAATAGTCAGAAGCCGGTGAATTTAACTTGGAAGGAGTTTGCATACAGAATGAAAACTTACTGTGAGGGTTGGTTAGAAGGACATGAAGTCCGAGTATTTGAAGAATTAAAGGACCTAATCATTTGTGAGCAAATTAAACGAAGCGTTTCGCATGAAATTAGGGATCATTTTGTTGACCGCTGGGCCAAGCTAAAATCCACCGACGAAGTAACTACTTTTGTTGATGAATATCTCACAGTACGTGAAGAGAGAGGAAGCAGGGGCGGGGGAACACGGTATCATCCAGGACCCATTAAGGCGACCACTAATAACCCAAGTCATTACGAACGGGAGAAAACGTATGAATCGTACGGGGCATATAAATGGTAGCTCAAGGCCAACTTTTCCCGCTAGGAACACGAACTATACGCAGAATCATACTTGGAGGTCAAGCAACGTAAAGGATCCGAATTATCAGGAATATGAGAAGCGAGCGGAGAAGACTTGCTATATCTGCCATTCCCCCTCCCACTTTCAGGCAAATTGTCCGAAAACCAAAGAAAGAAATGGAAGGACCGCTTACATAAATCACGTAGAACAATTCTCTCAAGAGGACCAACGTGAAGAGGATAAGAGGAATGGAACCGATGATTGTGCCGATGTGGGCCGCATCGAAAAACTTGAGAGAGTCAATCAGAAGGATGCTTCTTCCGGACTAGCTATGCTGGTAAGTCAAGTACCTAGGGTATGAAACAGGCCGAGGAAAAATAAAACCCTCGGAAGTGAAGATCTTGGCCATAAAGGATTATTCTACTTCAAATACCAAGACACAAGTCCGAACATTTATAGGACTGTGTAATTACTACAGGAAATATACCAGAATGTTCGCAGATTTAGCCGCTCCTATCCCAAATCTCACAAAGGGGAGGACACGGAAGGGTACAATAGAGTGGACTAAAGAAGCAAATACAGCATTTGAAAAACTGAAAGAGGCTTTGAGTGCTCGACCAGTATTAATGGCACCTATTAATGGACCTTGAAAGTGAATTCCTAGTACAGACAGATGCATCCGAGAATGGAGTAGGCATTGTTCTCTCTCAGATGGGAACAGATGGAGAGGAGCATCCCGTACTATTTCTTAGCAAGAAGTTCAACGATACTGAGAAGAGATATGGGACCACAGAAAAAGAATGTTTAGCGCTTGTATGGGGAATCAGGAAACTACACTGCTATTTGGACGGTGAGAGGAGGTGAGAGGAGGACAGACCACATTCCTTTAGTGTGGCTACAGAGCGCCGCACTGACAAACCCTAGGCTGATGAGGTGGTCCCTAATATTGCAAAATTATAATTTCGAGATTGAACATCGGAAAGGTCCATTGCATGCTATGCTGATGCTTCATTGCATGCTTATGCTGATAAGTAGGAGTATGAAATAATTGCCACTGAGGGTCCGATTCCAAACCTGGAGCTCCTTACCAGCTGAGATGCTGACCTGTCGAGTAAGGTCGTGACTATTCACGTCGTGACTATTCACGTCCTGTACTCGTATAGAGGGAGGGGGCAAGTCTGTAACGTCGTGCCTTGTCGGGCTCCATTTTTATTTGTTTTGTTTGGTCTTGTGTATTTGGTTTCGTTCGTTGTTTTGTTTTTGATGGTATTGATGTGTATGTTCATGTTTTAGGTTGTTTATTGGTTTTGTTTGAAGGTTGCTATGGATCGTTGAAAAAAATGTTGACATGATTTTTAAAGAGTTTTGAAGAAAAAAGAAGACGTGGAATAAAGAGGGGCAATGCCCAAATGAGTTTTAAGAAGGTTTATATTATTTGAGGGATCCCGACGTCACAGATGGCAAATGGCTACGGTGAGGAGAGGATTTTTCTTTCACTTACGTACACATAATATTAGATAGCGGAATATAGGGTAAAAATATCGGACAAAGAACATACATGATTATTCAGTAGATAGTTTAGTATTTATTAGAGTTACAAGTATAGGTTTATGGATGGTAAGTAATACCTCTGAGCGGGTAGCAAACGGCATTTAGAACAATACAGTGGTAACCTAGAGATACGAGTGCCCTGACATACGAGTTTTTTTAAATATGGGCCGTCACTAGGGTCAAGTTTTTGCCTGAGATACAAGTCAGCCCCGGTGACGTAACAGCCAGTTGGCAAGGCGAGCCACCGCTAAGATTTGCGAGTCTTCCGCGTTCAATTCACGTGTTCACTTCGCTGCAGAAGCATCTCTGTCGAGTTGTTTTAATTTTGTTTTTTTTGGAAATTTAGTAGCTATTTAGTCATTTTTCCACATAACCATGCGTCCTAAGAAGATGAGTGTAAAAAACAGTGGTAAGAAAAGGATAAAGGTGATATCATGGAATTAAAGCGTGATTTAAAGACAAACATGAGGAAGGTTTAAAACTCATAGACTTAGAATTCTGTACGATCGCACTTTTACGATATGTACTGTTCTGAATCAGAAGGACTGGATAAAGGCTATAACCCCTGCTAAGGGTGTTAAAATTATTTCAAAGCTACGCAACTCTCCCTGAAAAGATGGAGAACCAGTTGTATTCCCTCTGATTCTTGCCACCTTCTCTCACTAACACAATTTCCACGCTATTTTCCAATTCACCGCCTGGTTAACATTTCCTTCTCCACCCATTATTTTCACGTTTAAATTAAAAATTCCAAGCATGCTGCCATTAGAACTGGTTCCGACGGCTCCGTCGTTGAAAACATTCTCACCACAACCCGAGGACATTGCGTAAGTCACTCTACTGTTACATACTCCGTCGCAAGATCCAAATTTAAAGGTCCAAGCTGCCGTTCCCAAAGACTTTTTTGACCCCACCGCACCCTAAAACGTTTACACTCTAAAATGTGGCGACTGCCAAAGATGACATACCTATTGGTCAAACGGGAAGGAGTTTTTCCACAAGGATGAAACAAACCACTACTGCCTACGCAACTAGGAAGAGAACTTCGCTGAACATTTAATGGAAGAGGGCCACCACAGCATATTGGAACACGAAGTTATGCATTTTACTTTCAAAGGACATAAGTTGGATGCTTGGGAGTAGCGCGAGATCAACCTCATTGCCAAAGACCCTTAACCTCTCAACTGCGTTAGCTTCTTTGACGTCCCTCCCTGTTCCCTATATTGTATTATCTTCAGTACACCTCTATCCTACCTCCGATGATATATTTCCCTCCCCTTTCTCTCACCTCATCTTCCCTCCAAATCATTCCTTACAAAAGCCGTAACGAGCAACTACTTTACCATATAGGGGAGTTCCCCAGGGCTCCGTCTTGAGCGTGACACTTTTCGCCATTGCGATAAATTACGTCGTGAATTGTATCAAGGCGCCGGTGATAGGCACACTGTTCGTGGATGACCTGGCAATTTTCTGCAGGTCATCCAAGGTGGTAATTGCATCCAGAATGGTCCAATTAACATTGAACAAATTGGATCAATGGACAAAGGAAGGGATTTCGGTTCTCCTTTGAGAAGACCAGGTGTCCATTTCCACAGGAGAATAGGAATCCAAATGAAGCCCACATTATACCTTGGAGGAAGAAATCTTCCTTTCGTCCAGTCGGCCCGCTTTCTCGGTATGACACTTGACTACAGGCTCAATTGGCGAGAACACATTCAACTTTTAAAGATAAAATGTTTGAAATCGTTAAACATATTAAAGTTTTTAAGCCACACATCGTGGGAAGCAGGCCGCACAACATTGCTCTTATTGTATCGCACATTGGTTTGTTCTAAACTAGACTACGGTTGTTTTATGTATGCGTCCGCCCGCGAGTCATACCTGCGAGCATTGTCCCCTGTGCACAACGCGGGGTTGCGACTCTGTACGGGGGTATTTCGGACAAGCCCTGTCATAAGCATCTATTCTGAAGTAGGGGAGCCTCCTCTATGCCACCGCAGAAACGCGCGTATGTGCAATTACGCCTCCAAAGTTTTATCCATGACGGCACACCCATGTTTTAACATACTCTTTAAACCACGTTTTTTAGACATTTTTAACCGACGGACGAAGGCCACTAGGCCCGTTTGTGTACGTTTTAATGATTTTATTCGTGGGTGCGATTTTAGTATGCCTAAAGTGTACCCTGTATCTTACGCAACCCACCCTCCCTGGTTAACACCCAATCCTTGGGTTAAAACAGTCCTAAGCAAACTACCAAAATCCTTCACCACTCCCTTGGAATCCCAGGTCAGTTTTTAATGTTTCTGAGTAATCATTCCGATTTTGTTGCTGTGTACACTGACGGTTCTAAGTCGGAGTTGGCCTGTGTCTGCGCAGCGTTCTCTAGTACCCAAGGAGCCGTCAAAGCAAAATTAAATCCGCTGTGTAGTGTGTACACAGCGGAACTATTCGCCATGAAGATGGCACTTGAAACTATATGTGACGAAGGTGGCTCCTTTGTTATATGCACCGATTCCCTGAGTTCCTTACAATCAATTTCCGGTTTTTCGCCCATTCACCCGATCTTTCAGGACATGCATTCGTCCCGGCTGTCTCTCAGCAGATAGGGAGTACTTGTTTAGTTCCTTTCGGTCCCGGGGCATGTGGGAATAGCCGGAAATGAAAAGGCAGACGCTTTGGCCAAAGAGGCTCTGAACGAGACGGAGTCTAAGTCCATGCTTGCACCTCACGAGGACCTAAAATCTTGCCTGAGACAGGTAGTTCTAGGGCAGTGGAAGGAATATTGGCGCACTACACAAAATAATAAACTTCGCGACATCAAGCCGGTTATGTCAGTGTGGCCCTCTTCCGTCAGGAACAGCCAAAAAGAGGAAGTCGTCATCACACGTTTGAGGATAGGGCATTGCCCTCTGACCCACTCATTCCCCTTCACGGAAGGGAAACAACCACCTCACTGTGATGACTGCGACTGTCCTCTCAGCATTCGGCATATCCTGACGGAGTGTGACAAATACCGTGACGCGCGAAGGCGGCTAAACTTTGAGGGAGACCTAAAATCCGTCCTAGGAGACGACCCTAATGTTATAATACGAGTTATCCAATTTCTGAAAGAGACGGGACTATTCAGAAAAATATAAGCCTCACCCTTATTTTGCTTACTGTATTTAATTTTTTAATAAGTGACAACTGCAATAGACAAGTTTTATTATTATTACTATTACATTTATAAATTTTAACTACTAAGAATGGGTAGTGGCGTAAAATGACCTAGCCGTCGACGCACCCTACAAGTTTTAAACCTACCTACCTACCTCTTAGATTTTTCAGTGTGACACATGAGTTTTACATTTTAATCTTTCATTTTTTAAAGTGCCTACATCTAAGAAGAAAAAGGGAAGAATGCAGAGAAAATTATCTGCGGCCTTGAATAAAAATATTCCTTTTTATTTCTCTCCAAAAAACATAACTCTGAAAAAATTAAAACACGAAATATGAAATGACAGAGAGGTTGAAAAGGATGTCGTCCTCTCCCCACGAAGGGTATGACGGGCAACTAGGATGTGTGGGTCTCCCAGAAGGAACCCAAACAGGCAAGGTTAAGATAATGGAGGGTGCGTCCCGACTGGGATCCCCGTCGGGGCTCTCCACCGGTATCGCATCCCCCAAGGAAGAAGACAGACTACAAGAGTCCATGTGAAGTGTTCGCCTCTCAGCGCTCTCCATAGTTTTGTTAAATGGTTCCACGAGTAGCTAGGGAAATATAGTGTCCGCCCATGCAGAGCCCCGCATGCATGGGTAAGGCTAAATAAACCCGGAGGTCACCCAGTATCCGGAGTCTCTCTGTTAGCGACTTCTTACCCTCCGCCCAGCAGATGCTGTTACCATTAGCCAAGAGACGCACTGTGGTGATGGGAGCTAATTATTGACCGCCTGGTCTAGATCCGTCATGTTCAGCGATACCAGGGGCACCTCGAGGAGGATGTGGCTCATCACAACGCATGAAGGTCATGATGGTCCATAGGCATGGAGTTCACAGGAGAACCACTAGGGGTGCTTCCACAAACTTCCGTTTTAGGTGTCATCGAACTGAATGTATGAATGCTTCATTCACTACCCGCTTCATGCGATTCACTAAAAAAAATACACAATTAAATAGGTTTTCACAAACATTTATTTCGCCCTTTGCTGAAGTCAACGAGTTCAACCCCAGAGGGTCGAACTCGAACCACATTTTAATAATAATATTCAATTCTTTACCTAATTTATCCTTTTTCAATCTCGTGTTATTTACTTTTTTCTGCGTAGAGCACCATATTCTCTCAAGATGTTTTTAATGCTTTCAAAAAAACATTTTCAAACCTCTAAAAAAGGGGCTCAAATCTTATTTTTTTGTTAAATCTTTTAAACATGAAATGCTTACAGATTTTTCTTTATCCTCAATGATAGTGTAATGTCGCAAAAATGACACCCATGGAAAAAGTATACATTGCCTTATAGTCGCCAAATCCCGATTTTTATCCCTATGTTTAAAAGGAAACATATTAGAGGCCTGCGTACCTAAGTCCATGAAAAATAAAATTCAAATTTGAAATGAACCAAGGGCTAGGGGAAGAGGGGGCCAATACGGCCTCATCTACCCCAAGATAAATAAAGAAATGTCAAATAGCCTTGGTAACCTCTATAATTCTCTTACTGCGTAAACGTACACTGGGAAACCATGTCGTAAAAGTTACAGTTAAGAGTCGAAAGTGAGTGGGTAATTTCACTAAGTACAAATTTAGTTCCACAGCCGGAGCCATGGAAACAAGACCACGGGACAGATTGAGGTTAGAGAGAAAAGAACGTACAGATTCCGTTCATGACGCGGTAGGTGGTCAGGTGTCCAAGGATACCCTTCCTTCGCAGCCACTGCGATACGATGCCACTCGCCATGCTGGTGATCCACTGCAACAGGTAGGGCAACGATGCCAGGAACGCACTCTGATGTCATTTGGAAGAAAAGCAGATATAGATGCAATAAATGAGCTAGTCACAAAGTATCGACGTGAAATTAAAAGAAAATTATATAATCACGACTTGAAAACTAAAATAAAAGGTTCACTTAAAGAAAACTTTTTAGTCCCATAAAATTTGGCGCACGATTAATCATTGAAAAGTAAATTGGAATTGGTAAACTGTCGATGTGTTTAATTCGGGGCTATTCCTCTAGCTCCAGAACTTATAGTCACTTTTTAATGAGCATGGCCGTTGACGCACCTAAAAGAACCTAACCTAATCTGATTTTAAAAAATTATGAACATTCAAAATTCATTTCTTTGATTTTTCATAGTACCCCACTTCCATTTAAGTTTATTTTCTCAGCGTCTTTTATGCTTCAGGAAACTACTTAAAGTCAGTATTCGTAACTTAATATAGCCCCTTCGTCGTCGAGAATTATTTTCTTTTTTCCATTCCTTATCCAAAATTACCTCTATATCCGCGTTGATTATGGCAAATAAGCAGAAGATAGCAAGTCAGGTTAGGTGAGCACTGGTTGGGGGAAAACAGAAGTAAATTATATTACTCACGACTCATGATTTTTCATGGTTATATGAGCGGACGCACTGCCTTACTGAAGAAACAAGTACTACCCTCAAAGTTTTGGACCATTTCCTTCCTAATTTTTTCACGGAAATCTTCCATAACTCCAGATAATAGAAGCGTGCTACAGCTACTCCTCCACTAGTACTCTGGCTGTTAATCGCCAAATAGAACGCGAAAGAGACCTCCTCTGATCCACATAATCATCATTAGTTATTTTGAGTCTTCTACTTCGGGGGTCATCTGCAAAGATTCCCAACCTCTTTTGAAACGCAGGTATCATTCAAACACCTTCGAGTCATTAAGCCTTCCCCAAAAGATACTATAAACATTCAAAAAGTTAACGTAGTCGTTCTGCCGAAGTTAAGACACGAGTTTCAGGCAGAAACACTGTTTAGCGAGACTGTCCATGGTGACAATTCTCCAATGCCACTATAACTGCTGGAGCTCGGTAACTAAAACAGATATCCACAATTGAAGGACGTGAGTTACTAGTGAGGTTTGAAGCTTACAAATTAACTACACTGGATCTAAGAGGAATACAGAGGCATCGCGTCCTTGGACTTCTTGAACCGATTTCGTATGTTTACGAAAGGTACAACCACCTCCTGATAGCAGAGAACCGCAGGAATTATGAAAGCAAGGTAGAGCTTAAGGGTCCCAGGAGGGTAGTAAATACAACTTTAAATCGGATTATTCTCTTCCCTCGGTTCTATTCTTGACGACATAAAGGTCAATCAAACTTGTTTAACTTAGCCTCCGTACCATTGTAGCCTTAGCCGCCGAAGCTAAGAATGCAAGCGGAGACGTACCTTTTGTATGTCGTAGTGAGGACGTTCTTCATGTAAGTTGGCAGTCCGGAAACGAACGTGAAGAGCACCCAAGCGTAGCCGGTGTGGACCGCTGCTACAGCCCATACGGCAGGGCACGACAGGATGGCGAACCAGGGCACCACCAACGGCTGCAATGGAAAAGAAAATGGCTGAGTTTCACTAAACTGGTGTCGAAATGCAGTGAAACGGTTCATTGCCAGATCTCTGAATGCCTATATGGCAAAGATTGATTTAAAAGATGCCTTTTGGCAACTCTCCATACAACCCCTTCATCGAAAGTTCTTTGGTGTATACTATGGTAGTGAGTATTATGTGTGGAACCGCTTGCCCATGGGACACGCTCTCGCGCCCGCGATAATGCAACGCTGGGCGAGGGCTGTGGTAGCGGAAGTGTACAAAAAGTTTCAAGTTAACATGATTTGTTATTTGGACGATTGGCTCTTGGTTTTATCTGAATTTGATATTGTTCTTGTTAATTGTGTTGTAGAATTTCTTGTGTCTTCCCTGGGAATACGAATTAATTACGCAAATATTCAATTAGTCAGAAATTGAAATATCTCGGTGTAAAAATTAATACATTGAACATGACTCTTACGCTGACTGCAGCCTCACTGCAGCGAAAACATTATATCATTTCTGTTCTTCCTAGGCTTAGACAAGTTGATATCCCAAGGGCAGTAGGATTTATTAGCTGGTGTGTGTATGTACGACGGTTACCCTAATTTCTTATTAAGGACAGTGCAAAACGCAAGGTTAAATGGCTAAAAGAACTATGGGATGAAAGAATCTGGCACTCGCCACGAAGTTTTTCTAATTACGTCACCTCCATTGACGTGTTTTCGGACGCCACACCATTTCAAGTGGCGTGGATAGCGCCGGAACTGGACATCACTGAAATCTGGTGCTTCAACGAGGAAAGACCAATACTAGAAGCAGAGACGTTGGCAGCCCTGATGGCTGTAACCCATATGTTCCGAATACTGCCTCCCATTGTTCATGTCATCTGTCATATTGATAATCAGGCAGCGTTGTACTCCTTACAGAAAGGAAAAGGTCTTGTATTTTATGTATTTGATGTCAAGTATATGTACGTACAATTAATAAAGGATATGTCTAACGAGGCGACCTGGCAGTACATTGCCTCCGACGAGAATCCCGCCGACCGTCCCTCTCGGACCGTCCTGCCTCCCTGTGCCCGCTCGGCGTCCTATTCGTCGGACGTCGGGTGTGTATATAGGTGGGACGACGCCTGGAAGGGGGAATTGTCGCGCGGAATCTTACAGTGAGGCAAGGTGCAGCCAGATCTCTGATTGTTTCCAACGATAGAGAAATGTTATAAACACGCTTAGCGAGAATAATAGAAAACAGCTCCAATTACATTTTCTCGTGATACCATGATGGATGCAACGAGTGAACCATCCCGGCAACAACGGTAGGTTCCTGTCCCAGCTCACGGGGGCTAATTTCAGGCTTTGGGCCGGAAAAGACAAAAGATTTACAGACGTTAGCATATAAAAATTTTAGTAAACAGAAGTGACAATAGCAGTGTAAAAAAAGACTAAGAAAAGGATGGGGTCACTATTAAACACGTTCGTGGGATGTTGAGTGAATATTGGATGAGGAAAGGGCTATCGGAATACATTGAGCAAGAGATGAAGGAAGTGAATTTAATGGTAGTGGGACACGGCGTTATTATATGGTGAAATGTTGCCAATTTATTCACCGATTATCAAAGGAATTTCAAGTAGTGAAGGAAAAGAAAATGAGCGGAAGTAATTTTAGTAATAGTACAATGGGATTTTGAGTGACTAGAGAATAAATAATGCTAGGAAAGCGAGGAAGAGGGAGGATGAGAATGAATGAAATGGATATGGTACAAAAATGTCGAAAGCCATTATTATAACGAAGCATACCATGATCGGAAGAGTATCAATATAACAGAAGACAAGAGCAACACGCACACCATACCGTGGGACTCCAGTCAGAGATATTAGGTCTAATTGTAAGAGTAGGGGGGGTAAAAGGACTGCTTGGCTACCGCGACCTCAGATAAAGGCAGGGAGATAGAATAGGTTACAGGAAAGGAGGTAGATGAAAGCAGTAAACCTTAGGTCCGTCGCCCCTGGTGCTGGTGGAGTGCGACTGTCGTAGAAACATTGCCTCGGCCTTGGATATCCTAGGGTGCTCCTTGGGCCGGTAGTAGACGAGCAGCCACCAAGGCAGGAGGAATAATATGCCTACGCCACCGAAGAAGTAGAAGACGAGTGGCCAGCCGCCCAACTCTATCAACCAGCCGGACAGCGACATCCCGATGGCTGTCCCCAGGTGGATAGCTGAAACGTGGTTTTTCGAATAGCGTAAGATTTTGATTTCAAGGTGTAGCAATAAATATATGCATATAATACCAAGTGTGAGCGCATCAAAAGAAAAGAAAAGCACTTCATCAGCGACTTAATGGGACTGGGATTACGGCCAATTTTTCGCTGAGTACTTACAAGCGAAGGTTATTCCAGCGAAGTGCGTCCGTTCGGATGGCGGAAACCACAGCGAGAAAAGGTCCAGAAGCGCTGGAGAAATCACACCCAGCGGAGATAATGGGGTTTTATGGTGCATTAAAACCTACACGATGGCATTAACGCTCTTATCGTCATCAAATTAACCTTGTTTTTTCCACGGGGACAAATATGGCTTGTGCAGTACCCTTTTCGCTCACTAGGGTGCGACATTCACTACATTTACCAATCGGACTCAGATCGATCTGAACTCGGACCGATCTGAAAGATCAGAGGCGAGCTAACTCATCTCGCCTGGTTTACCAACCTAGAAAATATCGATATTTAACTATCGATCTCAGCAGTCGCATCTGATTGTTTACACAGCTCAGCGTTGAAAACATCTTGCACCATGGATTTGAAAGATTATTTACTTTATCGGTCATTGTAGAACCCACGTGAGCTTATGAGCTCACTTCGCAAATGGAATCGATTACTATTTGTTTCCCATGAGCAACCAAAATAAGAACGAAAAACGCAACACGCCGACCTCTTCGGATAGATCTGAGATCGGGGGAAAGCGGCTTCCATCTCGGATCGATCTGGCTAGCCGGTTCCGTTTACCATACCGGGCTGAGCCGGACAGATCGATTGGTAGCGTAGTGAATGGTACTGGATACAGAAGTTTTACTTAATACAGCAGTAATTTTTATTCGTTTTTTGTTTTGATTTGCTGCTCTTTCCATCTCGGCCGATTATTGAATTACCACTATCGTTTTTTCTTGCTTTTAAACGTACCCGTCGGGATTAAAAAATTGTAGCTTTACATATCGGTGACGAATAGATTTGGAATAATGATACTGAAAAAAAGAAGGGCGAATAGTAGAGCCCGATCATCATACCCAATAGTATTTCTGTGTCTCAGCCTACAAACCTCACCCACTCCCTTCTCTACATCAGTGCCTAAACATGATCCTTACTTCCCCCTTTCTGCAACCTCACCCTCGCCTGGACTCGTATGTTAATGTGTACCCATATACATGTTTATGCAGTGGTTGTAACGGTGTTCTGTTCATCTGATGATGCTGCTGCACAGGCTAATAATTGTCATACGAAAATGAAATATTTTCATTACTGTTGTTCACATTTTACCTTAATGGCATGTTAGTTGTTTTAACACTTTCCTCTCCATCCCTCATTAACATGACGGACAGTGGCACAACAATCACTGATGACGAAACTCACGGCAGATAAGGAAGAAAAATGCATACGATAATGCTACGAACACCATCCTAAATTTTCCTCAAAGTAACAGCAAGCGAATGAGACATTTGACTCCGCTAACTTGGGATATTTCGCTCTACAATTTACTGGAAGAGAGCTGTAACCCACCGAAGCGGCTCCATGAAGTATCCTGGTGGCGAGAAAGGGCCAAACTCCCCCTGTCCTGGCGGCAACTGGGCCAACACAAGCGAAGGCCCCTGAGAGCGCGATCGCAGGGCCCACGATCATCTTGCCGCCCCATCGCATTGCTGCCATGCCTCCAAGCAGTTGCGTGGCGACGTAACCGTAGTAGAAGGCAGAGAGCACAAGCCCCTGTGTCGATTCGTCCCACGCGAATTCGCCGCTCTGGAATAAAAATGAACGTAGATTTCGTAGAGAGGTCTCAACAAAGAAAAATATTGTGCCATATTATTATGCAGTTTGAAATACATAACGATATATATTGATTTTAATTAACGAAGCGTCAACGCTCAAGCTCATTTGCAGCATCGAGAATGAACAGACTTAGTTTATTCCCCTGTTGTTTTTAACTGTAAGGCGTGGGCTTCAATACATTGCATTTCCATTTCGTAATGTATGAATTCCACTAATTAAAGCCTGAAAATATTAGTTATACTCATTTGTACCGATAACAAACCAAATACATTAACATTTGTCGGCCCCGGTGGCGGCGTGGTTAAGCCTGCTAACCTTAGGATTGCGGGTTCGAGTCCCACCTGAATGGATTTTTACCACTCAGGGCATGGATGTCTGTGCTCGTCTGTTGTTGTTAATTGTTAAATACCGCGATATTAAGGCCATAGTTGTTGTTTTCGGTGGTAATGGAAAACACAAAAAATAAAAAAAATGTATCTACATAATACCCTTTGATCTCCCGCGAGGGATTGTGGTAGTGAGTGAAAGATCACCATATACGCATTTCTTACATCGAATTAAGAGGTGGGTACAATGCTACAACTAGTACTACGAAGTAGTTTAATAGTTCAAATCTCAACATCGTGTAATCCTTCTAAATACAAGGATAATACACTAAAATGAGAGCACTATAAAAAAATTAAAACAAAAGCCAGCTTCTCCCGGATGACGATCCGGAATAGATGATCAGGGACTCACCAAGAACTTCTTCTAGACCGCTCTTGATGTCGAAGCATACTGAGTACCCTGATGCGTACCACATTTTTTCAGGTGTCGAACACTGACTTACGAGTGAAATACTTTATCACAGATAAGTGAAATATTCTTTTTCCTGAAGCGGAACAACTAAGAGCAGGGTGCTACGATCTATCCTCAAGAGTGTGACAAGGACACTCTTCATGAGTAGGACGATGGAGTTGGCAAATACTGACTTTACCGCCTTGATAACTCTACATTGCTATCCGATGCGTTCGTAGAGGTATCTCACAACTTTTCCCTCATTACGTTTCGTAATGCGAGGCGCCATCCGAAGTTTTCAAGAATTTGGATACCCCGCCACAACTAGTAGCTGCAAGAACTAATACAGCAGTTATTTCACATTTATAGTGTCTGCCACGCAGCTATTTCACGCGTAAATATAAAGTAATACTAGGGGTGGGTCATCGAATCTGCCTACCCCCCCCCCTCCGAATCCCTAAGATTCGAGGATTTGATGAGCTTCGAAAAAGAACAAGAAGGGTTATAAATAACACCGCAATCTTTGTTGCAGTTAAAATGTGAACGACTCTTATATTAATGCTACCAATAGTTTTATCCTAAATAAAATTAAATCGAGGAACGCTATTTGAAATAGTTTATTCTAAATAGGAAATAATATAACTTTCGAAGTCAATACTTTTTACGTTGCGACTTTAAGCTTCCCGGGGTTTCCGGGCCTCAGGATTTGCAATCG
Source organism: Platycnemis pennipes (assembly GCA_933228895.1). Classification (NCBI taxonomy): domain Eukaryota; kingdom Metazoa; phylum Arthropoda; class Insecta; order Odonata; family Platycnemididae; genus Platycnemis; species Platycnemis pennipes. The sequence goes on from OW121854.1 coordinate 62,874,317, forward strand.
TTTCTCATTGGTGCTTTTTGCGGTTGTGTTTCTCTCTCGGTCTACACTAAAGCTGCAAACAGAGCTATTTGTAAGCAACCATGTGAACTAAGGGTTGACGTCGCTCTGTTAACTGTAAATGCGCATGCTGTAGAGGTGAACACATTGATTGACGTTGAAATTGAGAGATTTTGCAGTTGTAGCGGGATTTCAAGTTGCATATTTTGTGGTAGTGTTTTAACCATTGGCTCGGACAAGAAACATGTCGGAGGTTTGGGAGCATTTCACTATCTGTGAAAAAAACAGTAAATTTGCCAGATGTAGTTATTGTGGTACACAGATTTCAAGAGGCAGGAAAAGTATGACAACGTCGGCGATGAAGAAGCATTTAAAACTGTATTCCGCTTTAATTTCTGTGCAGCAAACGAGGGGAAATATTCATCCCGCATAAATGGACGAATATGAAAGTGACGATGGTGAAGGTGCCTTTTCGTCTACCTCGAGTGCATCCCCTTCAAGTTCCCCGACTCGTGAAAATTGTTTTCTCAAGCAACCCAAAAAATTCAGGAATGATACAAAGCAGCAGACCTTGAAGGAAGCTTTCTATCGCTCCCAGAAGTTTAAACCTGGGAATCCGAGAGCGGAGCACATAACAAAATTAGTGGGGCAAATGATATGTGTGGATAATCAGCCGTTCAGTGTTGTCGAGGATAGAGGTTTCCGTGCTCTCATTTCCTATTTGGAGCCCCGTTATACCATTCCTACGAGAAAACCATTGTCTTCCGTGGTGATTCCAACGTTTTACGAGAAGGTTAGAAGTGATGTAAAGAGCTTCCTGCAACCAATCGACCACATATCAATCACTACCGATATGTGGACGTCAACTGCGAACGACAGTTACATGAGTCTAATGGCTCATTTTGTTAATGATTCGAGGGAACTAAAACATCTTTGCCTTGATGTTGTTCCATTCCCATGGGTGTGTCATAGTGGAGAACAGATCAAGAAGTTCTTGATCCAGTGCCTGGAAGAGTGGGGTATTGCAGGCAATGTCTCATATGTTGTGCCTGACAACGGGAGAAACATTGTGTCTGCCATTAGATCATCGCCATATCATGGAATACCATGTCTGGCTCACACCTTTCAGCTGATTGTAAAAGATGGATTATTGAACCAAAAGGCAGTTCAGAGTTTGTCGTGCCTAGCACGGCGTGTTGTGTGGCATTTTAAGCATTCGTGCCAAGCAACGAGTGTGCTTAAAAGATGCCAAAATCAACTTGGAATCCCATCGCACAAACTAATTCAAGACGAGCCAACTCGGTGGAATTCTTTGCACCTGATGTTTAATAGATTATTGGAGCAAAGAAATGCCATCACTGTAGCTGCTGCCGAAACTAAACTTCCTACGGAATTTTCAACAGCACAGTGGGATTTGATGAGTCATGTGGCCTCATTGATGAAGATATTCTACCATGCCACGAAGACGGTCAGCAGTGACCATGTGACGCCCTCCGAAATAATTCCCAAAGTAAATAGTACCATCGAGGAAATTAAAAATGGAGAGTGCACCCCATTATTAGGAATAAAGAATGATCTTTTGTCTTCCTTGAAGTTGAGATTCAGTGACTTGGAAACGAATGAAGTTAACACCACATCAACCCTTCTTGATCCCAGGCTCAAGGGTAGCTGTTTCACAAGTGGTGATAATTTAACTCAGGCAAAGTCGAAACTGCTGGAGAGAATGAAAGAAATTGACTCAAAAGATGAAAGACAGGTGGGTTTTTATTATTTCCATTAATTTTTGGTTTTGGACCATATGCATCAGTTTTTTATTTTAAGGCATTTTGTTAAGTTTTCTACCAATTTTCCATATTATCTGTACATATATTCTAATTATTGCATTTTTTTAGGAAAAAAGTGATGAACCTGTGAGTAATTCTTCCACGAAGCATGCCATGTGGGCGCACTACTCCAAAATAATGAATTCGCAGCCGGAAGTGATGAAGTGTAGGGGTGAGGTGTAGGAGTTAAATTCATACTTGATGGAGGAACTCCTTCCTCCTGAAACAGAGCCCCTGGAGTACTGGAAAGGCAACACGTTGTACCCTACATTAAAGACCATCAGCCGTGAATTTCTTTGCATCCCTGCTGCTACGGTTTCGTTGGAGAGACTTTTAGTGCTTCAGGTTTAGTGTGTGACCGAAAACGTAGCAGGTTGGACCCAGAACGAGTCAGAATATTTTAAAATAAGAATTTGGAAGTACTCTAAGAAGCAACAGATGCGTGATGTTGTAAAGAAATGATTGAATGTTTATTGAGTCAATGTATTTTTTTCATTTCAAGATCATATATTTTTTTAAACTTGTCTTGCCAATTATATCTAAATAAAATGGTTGATTATCAGCTCTAGCTAGAGAAGTAGAATTTGTTTTTGGGGGTGCTTCGACAGCGAGGGTCATTCGCACCTCGGCTAATAATGGGTTAAAACAATGGAAAAGATAAATAACAAATGTAAAATCAATAAATAGATCGAATGAAGATGAAATATTACATACTAGGTATTTCTATTCAATGTAATTAAATCTTATTGAAAAAACCGGTTTCTTTGAGAAACTGGATGACAACGTTGATTCGCTCAGGGTCATCTCCCAGTACCTGTTTTAAGTCACCCCTGACGCCCAGCCTTTCCCTTGAAGCACGGTGCATATCACACTCAGTCAGGAGATGTCTCACAGTCATGGGAGATTGGCAGCGATCGCACCGGGACGGAATCTTTTCCTCTGTAAAGAGGAAAGAGTGTGTTAGGGCAGTGTGCCCTATCCTCAACCGTGCAATCACCACTTCCTCCCTGCGAGTCCTCCCAACCGAAGTGGGCCAACCTGATATGCATTCCTTGATGCTACGGAGTTTATTCCCCACCTGAGAGCGCCAGATCTCCGACCACTGATTCAAAGCAGCATTTCTCAAAGTGGCCATCAGATCGCACGCGGGTACCAATGAAGATGTTATGTTTTCCAGCTTCAGCGCGTCTTTCGCAGCCCGGTCGGCTTTTTCATTACCGGCTATTCCCATATGGCCAGGTACCCACAGAAAACGGACTTTTACGCCCTTTTTAAAAAGAGATATAAGGGTGGATTGTATCTCCTGGACGATTGGGTGCATGGGAGAGTAGCCGGATATGGCCTGCAGCGCGCTCATTGAGTCACTGCAGACCATGTAGGCGCTGTTATTGTTTTTAATCCCACCCAGAGCCATCCTTATGGCGTAGAGCTCAGCCGTGTAGACACTACACAATGGGCTAAGCCTCGCCTTTATAAATCCGTGGTGGGACGAGAAAACTGCACACGCGCACGCTGACTCCGACTTCGATCCATCCGTAAACACGGGGATGAAGTCGGAGTTGCAGTGAAGTGCCTCCCTAAACATCTGCTGGTACTCTTCAGATGTACTGGTACATTTCTGGCCTCTTTGCAACAAATAGCTACATTTCGGGGGCGGTACCCGCCACGGTGGGTAGCCCGAATACCCAGAGTCATACACTTCTGGAAGTGTAGCGTCGGTGCCATCAATAAAATCTTTAAAACGAATGCTTAAGGGTTTAGTAGCCCTTGTCCGTGTGTTAAAAAGGTTTAAAAACCTGGGGTTAAAAATTATATTAAAACAAGGGTGCGTCCGCATTGATAAAATCTTTGCTGCATAATTACTCATAAGGATGGTTCTCCGTGTTGACAAAGGGGGCTCCCCGGCTTCTGAATACAAACTCACGACGGGAGACGTCCTGAACGCCCCTGTTGCCAGACGAATCCCCGCATTGTGAACCGTCGACAAAGGTTTTAAGTAGCTGTCGCGGCCTGAGGCGTACACGAAACATCCGTAATCTAACTTGGAGCGCACCATTGCTCTATAAAATAAAAGCATGGTGGTGCGATCTGCACCCCAAGTCGAATTTGATAAAACCCTTAGGATATTTAAAACTTTAAAACATTTATCTTTTAAAACTCGGATGTGCTCTTTCCAATTAAGCCTTGAATCCAACACCATCCCGAGAAAACGAACAGAATCAGCATACGGAAGAAGTCTGTCACCGAGTCGTAGCTCAGGAAGTATATGGTACCCTCTTTTCCGATGAAAATGGATGCATTTTGTTTTCTCCGCTAAGAAACGGAAGCCGTTCCGTTTGGACCATTCATCAAGTTTGTTTAGGCAAAGCTGGATTTGCCTAGCAGCAGTAGCTAGTTTGGACGACCGGCAGAAAATAGCCAGGTCGTCGACAAACAAAGATCCCATAACAGGTCCCTTGATGCACTCACTGGCGTCGTTGATCGCAATGGCGAACAACGTCACGCTGAGGACTGAGCCCTGTGGCACTCCATTTTCCATCGTGAATTTCTTTGATAGGTGTTTACCTATCCTTACTCTAAAAACTCAGTGTGTTAAAAAATTCTTAATAAAAATGGGTAGATTGCCCCTAAAACCCCAACGATGCAATTGAACTAAAATTTTTTGGCGCCAGACCCTGTCGTACGCCTTCTCCAGATCGAAGAAGACGCCGATGACGTGCTGACGCAAAAGAAAGGCCTCCTGGATGAAATTGTCACTCCGGACGAGGTGATCGATTGTCGATCTACCTCGCCGAAAACCACACTGGATATAGGATAGAAGGTTCCGTCGCTCCAAGCACCACACGAGCCGACGGTTTACCATTCTTTCCATCGCCTTGCACAGGCAACTGGTTAAGGAGATTGGCCTATAATTATTAGGATCAACTTTGTCCTTTCCCTGCTTAACGACCGGAACCACTACAGATTCCTCCCAGGTTGGCGGAAAACTACCATCTAACCAAATTTGGTTGAAGGTTTTTAAGATCTCCGACAACGCCTCCCCCGAAACATTTCGAAGGAAAGCGTTGTGTATACCGTCCAGTCCCGGAGAGGTATCCTTAGAATCCGAAATGGCTGACCGAAGTACCCACAGGGAGAACGGGTCGTTGTACTCTGCAGGCATAGACGTCTCAGTAAAATTAAGTGGGATTCTCTGGAAGCGTTCCTTGATAGCCAGGAATACTTTCGAGTAATTCCCGTCACTGCTTGTGCAGGCTAGTGACTTACCAAAAAGTTCGGCGATGTCGCGAGGTTGACTCACGACGTGGCCATTCACATTAAGGCATGAGACGCCGTACTCCTGGCGAGAACCAGAAATGCTCCTCACCTTATTCCATGCCTGTGCAAGTGGTGTACGATGGTTAATATTCGAAACGAATTCGATCCAGGAGGCCTTCTTAGCCTCCCTCACTACTTGCCAAGCTCTTGCTCGCAATTTTCGGAAAGAGGCTAAGTTATTTGCAGTGGGGAACTTGTTAAATACACGTGAAGCACGTTTCCGCTGGCGTATGGCCTCAGCGCATTCTTCGTTCCACCAAGGAACCGCTGGTCTTTGGAGATTCCCCGCCGAACGAGGCACGTTGCAATTTGCTGCATCAGTCAAGCCCTTAGTTAAAATTGCCACGTTGTGTGTGGCGTCACGGTTTTCATCGTGTTTGAAATAAAAATCCTTTTTAAAACTATGCCAGTCCGCTTTACGGACAACCCAATTCCCCGGTCTGATAAAATCGGAGTTAAAATTTCCTTCGTATTTAATTAAAATTGGTAAGTGGTCGCTCCCACATAGATCCGTGTGTACGGACAGGTTCAACTTGTTAAAAAGACTACCTGACGATAGACAAAGGTCTATTGCAGAGTACTCTCCATTAAAAGCGTTAAAACGTGTTTTCTCCCCATTATTGAGTAAAAAAAGGTTAAAATCAAGAATAAAACTGGCTAAAATCCGTCCCCTCCTAGTGCATTGGCCTCTAGAGCTTCCCCATAGGAGATCGTGGGCGTTAAAGTCACCCAATAAAATAAAGGGCCTTGGCAACTGTCGGACAAGTGATTCGAGGTTGCTGCGAGTCACCGGTGCACCCTCCGGTAGGTACACGTTGCATATGGTAAGTTTTTGAGGGGCGTAAGTGGAAACGGCCACAGCCTGAAACGGAGTAGCGAGCTGAACTCGAGAGGTGTAAAGGGCCTCCCGGACAGCAATCGCCACTCCGCCATGTGCTCTCTGGCCGCTGAGGTCATCGAACCTTTCAACATTATACCCTTTTAATTCACCTTTATCCGATGCTTTAAAATGCGTCTCTTGGAGACATATAAACGAGGGGTTAAAATCACGGATTAAAATTGCAAGCTCCTCCTTATGTCGATAAAAACCATTACAGTTCCACTGTAATATAAAAGCCATAATTATATTAAATAAATAAATAAATAAATAAAGTAAAAATTAAAAGAATCAGCGCCGAATACGGTGCTTCTTCCCCTTTTGTCTGGCGAGGAGGACTTCAGTCTCTGAGGGACTGTCGTCCTCCTCCATCGACTCCTGTGGCACTAGCTTGGCTAGTCCGCTGGGGCCGGGGGATGGCGTCTTTTCGCGCTGTTTCAGCGCGACCACGGTGGTGCTTTTTACTTGGTTCTTGTTTGGGGAACCATTCGCATTGATGGTGGATTTTTGTTTTTGTGCCGGATTTGTTGCCTTAGCCGGCTTGGCTACTTCCTTCAGTTCAGCTGTCGTATTATTAATGTTCCTATCGGTCTGAGTTCCTTGGGTGGTTTTCTTTACTGTTGCCACGGACGCAAAGGATCTAGAAAAGGTCGGTGCTACAAGGGCCCTGAACCTTTTCCGTGCCTCAAAGTAAGTTACTTTCTCCACTGTCTTTATCTCCATGACCTTTCGCTCTTCTACCATTTTCGGACACTTGCGAGAATACGCTGGATGCGTACCCTCGCAGTTCACGCAGCGTGGGTCTTTGGTACATTCCGCACCCTCATGCTCCTCCAGGCCGCAGCGCGGGCAGGTGGCCTTGCCCTCACATCGAGTGGCGATGTGGCCGAAGCGCTGGCACTGGAAGCAGCGCATGGGCGCCGGTATGAATGGCCGCACTGGTACCGATTCATACCCCACGAAAACCTTGTCGGGGAGACTGTCACGTGCAAACGTTAACACGACCGAGGTAGTGTTAACTACTTCGCCGTCGCGCTTCGTTGTAAGTCGACGAGCATCAATTACTCCCTGAGAAGCCATCTCTCTCTTGATCTCGTCGACTTCAACGTACAGCAGGTCGTAATGGGAGATTACTCCCCGACTGGTGTTGAGGGTGCGGTGTACCTCTACCATTACTGGAATGTCATGGAGACTTTTCATGGACAGTAGCTTGTCACTTTGCTGCGGAGTTGCCGTTTCTATCAGTAGAGTTCCATCTCGCAGCTTTTTTGCAGACCTTAGATCCCCAGGCACTGCAGCCGACAGTACTTTTCGAATGAGAAAGGGGGACACTCGCTTAAGTGTCTCCCCTTCTTTTAAACACTTCATCACCAAAAACCGCCTAGAGGCGGACGAAACAGTATCTCCCCCACCCGTATCCGGGCGGGATTTTTTTGTTGGTGGTTGGTTTTTAACCTCCATGCCAATAATAGATTCTTCCCCCGAGCTCCCCACCCACCACGGAGCCACATATTCGGGACGCCGCACCGCAAACCGGTGCGGTCGTCAGGGCTACCCGAGGGATATAGCACCCTAGAGGTGGTTGCCTGTTTCGGGTTGGATCTTCGATGCACGGGCCCACCAAACCCGTACATCTCCGACCGCCCTACGCAGACCCCCACCTCCCTGGCACTCGCCACCGAACGTATCGGAAGCCGATTGACCGGGAGGGGCTAGCTCCCGGCCGCCCGTTTACAGTGAATCCGGGGCCAAAGAGGGGTATTGGCCCGTAGTCCATACCGGGCATCCGACACCCGGCTGGGAACCACGGACCTCACCCTCCAGGATCCCCTTCTCCTCCTTACGGGTCTCCGCACACGGCAAACATGCGGGTGGATCGCAAGCCAGGTGGTGTGGCCGCACACAGACAGTTGACCCACAACACTGTCCGGGCTCAACCCTTGCTGGCACGGGGTTTGTTATCGGGGTTATCTCCCCGCCCTTTTAGTCGCCTCTTACGACAAGCAGGGATACTGCGGGAGTATTCTCAATCCCCCTACCCGCAGGGGGCTCAGCTCTAGCTTTTTCCTATTTTTCAAGTAAATATCTTACTACTTCAATGGCTCATGACATATATTTCCTTCTGAAATATGCATGCTGTGAGTAAATTTTCAGTTTTTTTAGCTGGTGTTTGCCTGGTGGTTTTGTGATGGATTGATCAACACCAATGAAGGTAGGTAAGTGCATATTTTACTAGAATCTTTTGCAGATGGATTCGAGATTCGATTCAGATCCTTGTAAGATTCGATTTTGGATTCGGATTCGAGAAAATTATGGATTCGACCCACCTCTAAGTAATACCTTAAAAAAATGTTCTCGAAATTTTGGATAGCATCTCGGACAGTATGAGACAGTACTTGGTACCTCCGTTCACGTTTCTCCAGGAAAGGTCGATGATTCTTTTGCACTGACATACGTTTCATTACTCACGGAGATTTCAACGTGCGAATATACCTATACAATCAGGATACTGTAGTGTCTCAGTAAGAAATCACTGGGAATTTTATTTCATGGACGAGGGACAGCAAAGGTGTATTAATCCATTTAAACCTAAGCGGTCGAAAACGACCTTGGGAGAATTTCTTAGTTGCACTCGCGATCAATCCCGCGATGTTCCTTCAATGCAAATAATATAAAAGTATAGATTTCTGGGAATGATGCCGTGTTGAGGTCTTTCAATGTAGTCAGTACAGTGGAGAATGCTGACTTGTGAAGATCGGGAGCCTTTTTCTGTGTAGACATGTCAAGGCAAATGGCTCAGTAAGTATCGTATTTTTTATTTGCGCAGTGATTAATAACATATTTTTTTATGAAAATGATTTAACTGTACCTGTTCGAGAAATGTATTTATAACGTTCTAAAGAAGCGTAAACTTAACGTAAGCGTAAATGGGTCAAGGGAGATATCAGTGATGTGTGTTCAATACCAGTGCCTGGATATGAATATTTTCTTCCTCCCATCACACTTTCTGAGCACTCAGAACCAATTGACTATGTGAAATTATTTCTTACCCAAGAAATATGCGAGGATATAGCTAAATGCACATTTATATTCCTCTAAAAAAAACTCTAATCTTCATGTTACTTGTGATGATATGTATTATTTCATGGGGATTTTACTCCTCTCTGGCTACAATGTATGTCCCCGCCGAAAGAATGTAGTGGGAAAATAGAGCTGACACTGAAAATGTACTTGTCAAAGACACTATGAGACGGAATCAGTTTGATGAAATATTTCGTCATTTTCACGCTTGCGATAATTTCAGCTTAGATCCTAGTGATAAATATGCTAAATTTACGCCATTTGTCCGTAAAATAAATGAGCTTTTCATACGATTCGCTCCATTAGAGAGTTTCGTATCCATCGATGAATCTATGATAAAGTACTTCGGAAAACATTCATGTAAGCAATTTTTGAAGCGAAAACAGGTTCGTTTTGGGTATAAAGCATGGTCATTGGCTTTCAAATCAGGGTACTGTTTGCAATTCATGCTATACCAGGGAAAATATTGTTCCAATGATAAGAATAGGAAAGAATTTGGCTTGGGTGGGTCAGTTATTTTAAGTTCCGCAGATTTGCTGGAGGAGTCATACCCAGGGTTTAAATTTTCCTTATTTTTGACAACTTTTTTACGACTTATAAAGTAGTATCACTACTCTCAGAAAAGGGAGTAGGTGCTACTGGTAATGCTCGTGAAAACAGAACGGAAAAATGCACCATCATGTCAAAGAAGGACATGAAGAAAATGGATAGAGGAGCAATGGACAGCTGCGTTGAAAAAGAGAGAAATATCATCGCAATTAAATGGAAGGATAACAATAGTTTTGCTTCTCTCGAACCAATTTGGCGTAGAGCCGTTGTCAAAAGCGACACGGTATTCTTTGAAAGAGAAGCGAAAAATTGAGATTCCTGAGCCAAATATAATTAAAATGTACAATAGATACATGGGTGGAGAGGATCAAATGGACAACCACATTTCAAATTATCAGATAGGTATGCGCGGTAAAAAATGGTAGGTATATGCCTATTTTGTTTTGGGCAATGGATGCTTGCGTAAATAATGCGTGGCTCCTCAGCAGATCCTTGGATGTAAGTAGGACAAACTAGAGTTTTTACGCCAAGTTGTTGACTCACTGTACAAAACCTATGGTACTAAGCGAAAAGTAACTGGCCCTTTGAAAAAAAAGCAGAGTAAGTCAATGTCAAAAGAATTTGGGAATGCATTTAGTAGTTACAAGTCGACCAAGAAGGAACTGTGTTCATTGTAAAAGCAAAACTGTAACTGCATGTGAAACGTGTAATGTTGCTTTGCATGATAAATATTTTGTTCTATTCCATAGCTAATTTTTAATCACTGTAACTTATTAAATATTGAGTAAAAATATTAAAGCTTTTAGATGGCAAAGATAATTTTATTACTGCGAGGGAAAAAGTATGCATGGTTTTGTTGATATTATGGCCCATTATCCCAAGCGGTCGTTTTCGGCCTTGCTAGAAAAATGAATTTAATAGTTAATATTTGAAAAATTTTAAGTGAAGTTAAAGTTTGTGAATCATTTAATGCTATAATTAACAACCGATTCATCAAAATAACAATTTTTAAATTCTGGGCATTCAGAGGTATTACAGTCTGTACAGTTCTGGGCTTAAATGGGTTAATTGAATGTTCATGGAGTCACTGCAGATAGAAAAGGCACCGCCGGCCATCGCGATCCTAACTATGGCCTTCCCAAAGGTCAAAGAGTCACGCTCTGAAAACATTACCCACTGATTTTAACCTAGCATATAACAGTGTGCTTTAGTTAGGGCATTTAAAAGATATTTGCTAGGACGTGAATACGTCTACGAATTCAATATCAGCATTCTGTCAGTTCTAGATCAGTGGGTCGGTTTTTAGCCAAAAGAGGGGTTACAGTCCTCGAACATCCCCCATACTCGTCTGATTTGATCCCAGCGAACTACATGCTCTTTCCCAACGTCAAATTTGCACTCAAGTTGAGCGTGTTCAGGAAGTGGCATCGATTCAAGCAACTGTGACGGTGGGTCTTAACAGCATTTTAATCGTAGATTATGCGTCTTCCAGAGCCTCAACGACCGGTTCCGCGAACATTTGGCGAGGGGAGGGATGTATAAAAAAACTAACATGTTACTCATTTTTTTGTATCGCTCGTATTTTATTTCTACGTAGTCCCGTAAAATAATGTACCGAATTTGTGTGATTAACCCTTCATACAAAAGTAAAATAGAACGAAGATCAGATAATAAAATAAAACCAAATGTAAAGAAGAGTAAACTCCGTACATCGGAATAAAACGTTTCGCGTGACTTGATGGAATTGCAAAAGAATTCACTTAACTTACCACGGAGTCGACATCTTCGTTATCACCTTGGGGTAATGTTGATGACGGGCAACTACCCGTATCTTCTACATTAGCAGGTATCCTATGGGGTTTCACCATGGCGACGATCGCGACGGAGAGGTTCACTTTCAAGGTGTAAAGTATCAGTACGCAGACGAACCCCATCATCGCAAGAACATGACGGCATGGTATGCAATCTGTAAAGGTAATTGAAATCCATTCTCGTTAATTACAATACCGGGAAAGTGATATCTAGCTCCTTTGAAACGATAAATAACATTAACCTCTGATAGGTGTCTGAGCAGAGCTCAGATATGTGATACAGCAGGTGAGCTCAGATACAGTAGTCTATATACTGTATATGAGTCATACATATATAGTCTGTTCGTGTGACAGTACCAGTAGCAATGCGAGTGGCTGAGATAATGATGACATTCATGAATTGCGTTGGAGGTAGTCAGCTATTTTTATGGCAGAAACTAATCTGCCTGGTATGCGAAAGCATCCTGATATTAAGAAATTGTTTATCAGATCCATCTGAAGCCGATAATCATCTTCCCTAATGGAAAGTCTATTTTCATTTGATTACTTTATCCAGGGGCGTAGATATTTTTTTCTCTGGGGGAGGGGTGTTGAGCCCTCAATAAGAATATCTTTCAGTATAATTGAATGCTGTTGGATTCTCATCAGAGTATTTTTGTCCATGACCATTCTTGACCTTTAAATCGCTGTATGATACTTTGCTGACGCATAGTATGGAATAAGCTGGTAATAAATATTTGCAGACTTACTAGTTATTTATTTACATTTTTTATATTAGTATTTCTTATTTGGGGGGGTTCAGACACCCTCGACCGGTTGCATATTTTAAAAAATTTGGAGTGAAATTAAATTTCTCTTTATTTGAATGAAGTAGATGCCCTTGTCAGAATATCCTCATCTACATGCATATATTTTAGTTGTCATATGGATTGTTCTCCCTGAGAATTAAAAGTTTTTCTAAAATGTCAGACATCCTCTCACAGGAGAATGGGTGAAGCCAGGGGCGTAGATAAGGGGGGTGAAACTTGATACGCTTTAATATTTAATATATAATAATAATAATAAAATTTAAGAATGTAATAAAATTACTCTGTATACTTCTAATTCTCTCATGTAATGTTAATAAGTGTCCTCATTGTATTAGAATGCATAAGCTAAATTTTAAGTTTAAATTCTCTTGTTTCTTTTCGAATGTATTTTGCATCTTGTATTTCAAATACACCGTCTGAATTTTGCACAGCCCTGACTGCCATCCACATCTAATGTGGAGTGACTTTTCATTGGGTGGCATGACATTCTGACACCCATGAGAGTCAAATTACTCCACAAGATTTTTATAATGCAATTGTTTTTCAAAGTAAATTAAATGACTTAAAAATTGATTTTTTACCATTAAATATTTTTTTCAAAATTTTGGAGTGAAATTAAATTTTTTTCTTTATTTGAATGAAGTAGATGACCTTGTCAGAATATCCTCATCCACATGTATATATTTCAGTTGTCATAACTATTAAGTATACATGAATAATTGTCTTAAATGATAGTATAATGACGGTTTGTGTGTAGGTGCTGAGTTTGAGATAAAATGAGGTGTAAAATGGATCGGTATCTCAAAATTATTTGAATTTAAAATTTCCATGTATGCATGTGATAATGATCTATGCTTGAGTAACAATCTTCAAAGCCAAATCCATTCCTTTGAATAGGGTATGGGCAGACCTAAAATGCAGTGCTTGAGGCAAGTTAAGCCAGAGAAAATCTGCCATGGATAGGGTGAGTAATATAAAAAAGCTCAACTAACCTCTTTTAATCAAGTTCATACATGAACTTGATGAAAAGGTTATTTCTTTAATCGGGACTAGGGATGTTAAAAAAATATCGATATATCGAATATTCGATATTTTTTCGGCAATACTTTGAAATTATCGAATAATATTTTTTGGCAAATATATCGTAATGAATATTGATAAAATATTCATATCGAATACTTTCGGGAAAAAGCAAATGAATATCTTCATGGCTACATATTTATCTGTTATATTTTGGAGAGAAATGGGAATGCTGCTTGTATACTTGGTTGAGTTATCAGCGTTACTCTTTGATGAAGGAAGTGGTAAAGAAAAGGTTAACTGAAGCAGAATCAGTGTCCTTGACATGTGATATTTGCACTATCCAAAGTAAAACAAGGAGCTTTCTCGTCATTACAGCACATTACATTGATCAAGACAAACTTGTGCCCATCACCTTATCGGCAGTCCATCTTACAGAACGCCATACAGGTGATACAATTGCTGCAGTTTTTAGGGAAGAATTTGAGTCTTTCGGAATTAGGGATTTACAGGTTGTTGCTGTTACCACTGACTCTGCTGCAAACATGGTCAAAGGAGTAACAACCTATGCTAGTAAGGATAAACACATCCCATGCTTTGCGCATAAATTAAATTTAGTTGTCCAATACTGTTTGAATGCAACTCAGGGACTTGAAAATATTGTTAGAGGAGTAAAAAGTATTGTAAGTTATTTAAAAAAAAGTACCATAGCAGCAGACAAACTGAGAGAAGAGCAGCTGAAAGAGGGAAAAAAAGAAGGCTCTGCTCTTTATCTCACTCAGGATATCAATACTAGATGGAACTCAACCCATGCTATGCTGGGAAAGTTTGAAAAGTTATCAAGTGTTGTGGCAGCAATATTAGCCAATCTGGATCATAGGGATGGACCGCAGATGCTTACAGGTTCCCACGTAGAAGTGGTATCTGAAATTGTGGCCTTACTAACCCTTTTTAAGGAAGAAACTGTAGAAACTTCAGGCGACAACTATGTCACAGGCAGTACCATATTGCCCATTGTGCATTGCCTTGTTGGAGCTCTTCCGGACATTAAGCCTAGAACTCGTATTGCCGTGGACTTGAAGTCAAAACTTGAGGAACAAATTGAAAAGAGGCGGATGCCCCTTGAACAAAATAAGTTACTATGTATAGCGACATTGCTTGATCCACGGTTTAAGAGTTTATAGCTTTGTTCCCACATGTAAAGCGTCAGCAATGACAACCTTATGCTCTCATCAATCAAGACCGACGTAATTTGGGTTCCCTCTCTCCTCCAATTCTACTTCTGAGCACGGGTAATGAAATTCCAAATAGTTCGTTATGGCAGCAGCATGAGGTCAGAGTCAACCAGGTGGGGAATGAAGAGCCTCAAGGTAATCTTCCTTCAGATTTAAAACTCTACTTGGATACCCCATGCATTCCCCGGACACATGATCCAATCACATACTGGACCAATACAAGCATCATGACACCAGTATTTTCCAGCATTGCGAAAAAATATTTAACGATACTTGGGACATCAGTTCCATCGGAAAGAGTTGTATCATCAATAATGCAGTTCCAGAGAAGAGAAGCCGTACAACATCCAAGAATATAAAAGAAAGGGTATTCCTCTCTGCACTGCCAAGGGACTTATGGAACATCAAATGATATACAAAGCATCAAAGCTTTGTATTTCATCTCGTAAAATAAATGTTTTTCCTTAAATATGAAATTATAATGTGCGATTAGTTGTATTTACATGTTTGTTGTTGTGAATTGGTTCGCAGAATTCATTATTTAAAATTTTCATATTATATTAAGAGTAAATTTTATTAATTCTTAATTTTTTACTTACTCGGCCATTCCTACTACAAGTTATATTCGATATATCTAATATTCGATATTTTTACTCCGATATATTGAGTGTGAATATAAATACTTTTAAAAATATCGATATATTCATTATTCGATATTTTTTTTCGTTATGAGCAACACTAATCGGGACTGATCCAGCATAAGCCTCCCAGTCCCTATTAAAGGTGTACGTATACCTCATCAATTATAAGAGAACAATTTGTTTAGGTTATTGAAGAAACATGCTAATACAATAGAAAAATAATTTCATTGTGTATGAACTTGAAAAACACCCCTGTTGAAATTTTACAGGAAGTAGGAGAATGATTTGTTGTCAAGACATTATAACCAAACATAAATGAAATCATTCTGAGTATGAGGCTCAAATGGCTTGCATGAAGTATATTTATAAATCTGAGTTACTTGCTTCTTCTCAGCAAACATCTTTTGATAGGTATGGAAATGTATCCTAGCCACAATCCTCACCCTAATCTTGTACAGAGCACTCAAACATGATATTACCCTAACATCTCAGATAGTGTGTCATTACTAGCCAACCACTTCCTTCCCTAACAACCACCTCACAGCCCTCTTTTTGATACACCAACTGTTCAATATCCACTCTAAATATTTAATTATTCTGTATTTCTCTCAACTACTGCCACAAAATCCCCATTCACAGCTAAGTCATCTGCTTTTACTCCTTCCACTACCACATCTTCATCTCATTTCAACTCAAATCTTTGTTTTCATGTCCCTCCTTTTACATCAATTGTATCCACAATAACCCAAAATAAAGAATTGCTTTCCACTATTATCCAGACTACGACCAAATTTTCTCCCACCTCACCGAAGACTAAACCTCAGAATCACACAAATAAGTCCTAGTTTGTTTGTTAATGATTCCTACCTAGAATCCTGCCAGATTGATTTTCAACCTAGTGTATTTTTGGGAATTAGAATGAGGAAATCCTGTGTTCAACTACATCCAAACTAAATTGTGAATATTGTGTTTACAAATGTTTTGCAAATATAATGGCTTGAATGGCTATTAAAATTAAAGTCTGTTGAAAAAAAAAATATAGTGATTTATAAAATCATCATCATCATCGGTCAACAATCCTAGGATTGGTTTGATGCAACTCTCCACTCCATTCTTTCATTAGCCAATATATTCATATTAACATATTATCACTCTTTCACATCCTTCATGACCTGTTTCATATATCTCATATTTATTAAATAATAGCAATTATTATTTTTCAGGAAAATAAGTATTACGGAGGCCTTTCAGATATTATCAATGCATAAGAATGAAGGACAGGAGAAAATTTCAGCTGAACTGCAGGTAATATGGTCTTAATAATCAGAACTGTTTGAATACTACTTTTATTTATGCACATCAAAATTAGGGTTTAACTTTCAATGAAGCTGTCTTTATTTGAAAGGTGTCTATTTTTCACTCAACTTACTTGCTAAGGAAGTTTCAGCAGTAACAAACAGCCATGCTGAGACAAGGTGACATTAGGCCAAAGTTCACAAGGCATTTTTCATGAAATGAACATTAAAAGAGAAGGCTACGATAAATGGTATCGATTGATCTATTCTGTGCAATTATATTGTCTTAATTTTCTAAATTTCTCATGAAGGAATTCCTAATTCCCATTGCCACCCCATGTTGGCCACCTTGCTTTCATTATTAAATGTTTCATCCTCCTGAACTAGCTAATCTTGAACATGCTCATCTTGTAGTTCAGTATCTGCCACGTGGCTGCGTACTCTCATATTGTGAAACACAATGCATGCTGACACAATTGCAGATGCAATTATGTTGTAATTGACCTGAATTTGTACCCAAATATGTTTTGTTGTTCAATTGTTCTCCTTTTAACAGTCTTGCAATCTTGTACTTCTTTTGTTTTTCGTTGCTATGCCCTGATCAACAGTAAACTTTCTCTGTTATGTTCTATGCGCTGTAGACTATGCCTATGCATATTATATGTGCTCTTGTCATTAAACCACCATTTTTAACAAATAATTGGCTGGTGATTGGGGGTTCTTGGGCATAGAATACATATTAGAGCATTGATTAATATTACAAATGTTTTTTCCACCCATCATCAGGTTTAACAGTGAGCAAAAGAATATCTTTCCTCCGGAGATTCCTCTCTGCCACTCAAAACTGGGGTCATCAACCAGGGTCCCGATGGGTACCCTGAGTCAATTTTTGAATAATACATAAACTTAGAATGCAGCATGTTTATTTCATATGTGTCAAACTTGACTAACATGGCATTTACCCAACAACCATGTTCTTCAGTTCTTCATAGTCCCAAAATTGAACCACACAGGAGACTAGGATATATACCTAGATTTCCTCCCTCGTTGACCTAATATTCTACCATGTACCAGACCTCAGTTCCATTCAATGAATGTACTGTGGTGATGTATATACATTATGTGAGTATCACAATCATCATTAGTACCCATATAGCACAAAATATCTACTTGATATTTACAGCTTATTTTCCGCGTCTTAAATATCTTAAATGTTTACAAGATGTTTAGAAAATATCTTAGACGTCTCCAAGATCTGAAAATTATATTTTTTATTCATCTCATATGGATTCAAATGTCATATTCATCTCATATCCATTCAAATGGATATCCATGAATGGATGATTTTCCTCAGTCCCTCATAGACTGTATCGGACTTAGAGAAAATAGGTGCGCTCGCAGGAAAAATCTAAGGCCGGGAGGATCGGTGAGAGTGAAATTATACATAGTAATTAAAAATAAACGTTGTGGGGCACCTGAGGTACCCAACAGCCGTTCGCTTCAAGGATCAGTCACGGAAGGATGAAGTTCGAAAAGCAATGACTCGGCTTGGCTGATCAGGTTCGCCGTCTAGAGCGTATCAAACTTACTTTTAATACCAAGCTGAATACGCACCACCTGGTATGTCACACACACTTCCAGTATATGCCTCACAACAAGAGGTTATTTTGCACCTTCACGGCAAACTTGATTAACAGGTTTGGGAAGAAACATGTAGTTAAAAATTAATATTAAACCTGCCTGATGCTTCATTACTCGTATAGCAAGCCGAAAACTAAGATGATTTTGCATCTAAGCACTGACCTTGTAAGTGTCACATCACATGATGAAATATTTAGTTAATCATTCCTGCCATCACCCCTACGTATACTAGAATTTACAGGATATATAACTCTGTATATATAACGCAATACTTTGAAAAAATACCGGCTTCCCTACAAATATTTGACAATCTTCCCATTTTTGAATTATCGTCTCCGAGTACAAGTGATATGCGACCAATTATGCAGCGTCTCTTACATCAGTTTCCAAGCTTCAAGCGTGAAGTAAAAATATTCTTCGTAATTAAAGAGAAATATTAATGCTCACAAATGGGTTGTTTAGAAGAAAAATAGCGTTACCTATTCTGAAAACTTAAAAACGATTTAATTTCTAGACTTTGTCACCAAGATTGTCTGTATGCTTTCCTTTAATATTATTCTTCTTACGTTACGGCTCATATTACATGCATTTGGTCAAGAGGAATTTCAGATATATCTGGCACCAACATTCATCAAACATAGAGCATGACAAGTAAACGAGCGAGAGAAGACCATGCGGTAGGTGACAGCTAGCAAGGAAGCTAGTAATAGGAGAGAGAATCCAGGCAACTGGACAGCTGCTAACACCTGAAACACTGCTAGCAAAACGGAAGTATCTAAAAACCGAGTCTCCGACCTTCCTCGTTGGTATCCGCTTGAGATGGTCTTTTCTCCGATGCCGCGGAGGGTGATACCGGGTCCGGCGGCGGCGTCGCCATGGACAGTCGGTGAGCGGACGCTGTGACGGGCGCTGGGGACGTCCGTCCCCGTGCACAGCACGAAGCCACGAGCATCACCGGTAGCGTGCGTGAGATCAGATCGGGCTGAAGGTGACAGCTCGGACGGAAGCTAGGAACGCGAGAGAGAATCCAGGAAACGGCGCACTACTCCCTACCCGCCATTCATGACGACGCCGAGAGAGGAATCTCGGACTCGGTATTTGCTCTGGGTGAGAAAAAAATTGATGTTTTCAATTCAACTTGAAACACATTAAGATAAGACTTAAGAAGAGCAAGGCATTGCATAGATAGATAAGCGGTTGACATTGAGAGTCAATCCTCGGCATCACGAAATCTCTCTCTCTTGCAGGATTGTTTTCTTCTAAGAATGGATCGCTCAGGAAGGCACTTTGAAAATAGGTGTGTTCATAACATTCGTGCGGTCACCGTGGGAAAAAAACCTTTAGGTCACCTTAGGAAGATAAGCTGGGCATTCGGGAGAGAAAACAGGGCCAAACACGACGTAGTTTTCCACGGGGACAGTTACTGTTTTGCTACCGGGATCCTCTATTGTTTGCTACACAAATATCTCCTCTGGACCCACAACTTGGTCAAACAGCAGCGGTAGAAGTTATTTGAGTTACCGAATTCCTCTTAATTTCGTCGGACATTAATCTTCCTTTAGCTGATTTTAAGCCTAAGAAATACAAACGAGGAAGAAGACTTGTGGTCACGGTGTTTACAGAATACGGTTAGGTACTATTTTAATGTTCTAGAAATCATGCTTTTGTTCATTTCAAATCATCGTCGCCTAATACTAGTTGATGTGGAGGTTTTATCATTCTTTTAAAAAATGGCGCCTTTGATTTATGCGTTAACAATCCAACATATCAATGAGAGAGAATAATGTAAAATGGTATTGCTGAGCGCGGAGCTACGGTGGCTTTTAATACGGTGTATCTTAATAAAGTTGATTCAATGCATTTCATAAATATCTCAGAAACTGCATTTGAACACCAAATGATAACACACACCGCACGTCACATATGATTAGTTTTCAGGAGTACTTCGAGATCAATGATTATTTCGCACCTTTTACCCTTATTTCCGATATTTTTCATATAGTTAAGTTCACTAAGTCTACGAAGGGCATTATTAACACTAAAAGCATACCAAATAAAAGGTAGTAGTAATAGTAGATTAAGTTTTGTTGGGTGCGTCGACGGCAGAGGTGATTTTGCACCACGTAGTAGTTATATTTGAGGTATCTAATTACTTTCCGTATTAATTTAATTAAAAGCATGAATTTGTAGGGAAAAAATCTCAACGGTATTTAAATGACACCATTTAATTAAATTACTAAATAATACATGCATTCATGCTTTGTATCGCATTGGAAAGATTAATCTGTTTTAAAAACCTTGTTACACAACCTAGAATTTTGGGGTCATCTCCAAGTATTTTCTTTAAGTTTCATCCGATTCTCAGATTTTCGCTCGCGTCTTTGTATTTTATACATTTTGCAAGAATGTGTCTTACGCTTAGAGGTAAGTTGCACTCGTCTCTGCGGGCCATTACCTTATCTTCTGTGAAGAGGTAAGAGTGCGTTATCAAGCAGTGGCCTATTCTTAGACGGGAAATGATTTCTTCCCTCCGTTAAGGAGGTTGGTCCGAAAAGTGAAAGTCATGTCATTTTTTTTATATTTTCAGCACTTATAGAACGTAAGTTCCTCTATCTAATGAAGTAAAGATAATTATACCAACCCATACTCCTTTTTGCACAAATTGCATTTGAAATTACATACGATTAACGGCGAGAATGGCCGTCACATGGGAATATAACGTTTAAAAATAACATAGTGTCATGTCATTTTTGCAAAAAAAACTGATATTTTATGCGTAATTTCACAAGAAATAAAATGACACGAAAATAAAGGCATCAACCAACCGTATTATTCGCTTTATCCACCATTTCGCCTTCAGTTCTGATATGTTCTTGCCAATTCAGTTTGCAGTCAAACGTCATGCCCAGGAACCTGAGTGAGTCTACAAAGGAGAGATTTACGTTCCCCAAACGTAAAACAGGCGAAATGTAAACTCCTCGTAATCTGTGGAAGCGCGTGCACTTGATCTTCTCCACAGGGAACTGAAAACCATTGTCGTTGGCCCATTTTACTAGTTTGTTGAAGGTTAGTTGGATTCGTCTTGCGGCATTATCTACTTTCGACGACCGGTCGAAAATGGCGAGATCATCCACAAACAATGACCCTCGTACTGGTGTTTGGATGCATGTCACTACGTCGTCTATAGCTATTGTGAGGAAGAGGTACTCAAAACGGACCCTTGAGGTACTCCATTTTTTTGATCAAAAGATTGAGAGAAATCTTTCCCAATCCTCACCTTAAAAGTACGATTTGTTAAAAACTTTTGTATAAAAATTGGAGGATTTCCCCTAAAACCCCATTTATATAGCTTATTTAATATCTTTCTGCGCCATACTCGGTCGTACGCTTTTTCCAAGTCAAAAAATACGGCCAATACATGTTGCCGTAGAAGAAATGCTTCCTGGATAAAGTTGTCCATCCCTACGAGGTGATCAAGAGTAGATCTGCCTCTTCGAAGACCACACTGAATACTTGAAATGAGGTTTCGTTCTTCCAAAATCCATACAAGACGACGCACAGTGGGGCCAAATCGCATTTTGGCGGATATAAGTCCAAAACTGCTTTTTATGATATAACGTCTTGAAATTTGGCACATATACACACAAATGATTGCTGACTATGGAATGGTAAGTCATTTTTCATAGGTATTACCCGTTACTCAGATACAGAGGCTCAAACACGACTAAATTTCGAAAAAAGCGCCCGCTCTCATTTTTCTTCGAAAATCTTAAAAGTTGAGCAGATATAGGAGTAATTAAAGGATTTTTATGAAATAAAAAACATTACCAATTGTGAACAGGGTACTTTGCCTATACTATGCATAAGTTTCAGACATTTTTGCCTATATTTGAGTGCTATTGCGTCACAAAATGGCGGACCATTTTTTTAGATAAAATTTTACATAAAGTAGACAATATAATCCTTATTCGGAAAATGGTCTCTGGGATATTTCATCAGAGTATAAATTAAAGATATTTCTAGGTTATTCCGTAAAAATATTTGAAAAAAGTTTGCGACGCCGAGAATAAACTCGATTTTTCGATCGCGCGTCGCGGCCCGGCTCCGCGCAGAGGGACCTGTACATTAGGGCGGATCGGAAAAATCGATTTTTCGCGGAGAAACTTGGCCCTCTGGAAAAAGTTGTCAAAGTGACTCAAAATGAGGCCAGAAAAAGTTGGGACCTCTAGGTCAACCCTAGACCCTCGCGCCGTGGCCATTTATGGGGAGGGGGGCTGAAAATGAAAAAAGTCATGTTTTTATAGCGGTTTCCCATGTATTTTGTCGAGTTGCGGCCCTTTAGGGCAAAAATTTCATCCATTTGTACGTATCTGCAGCCGTTAAGCCACAAATTGTCTATTTTGAGTGCGCGGCCGCGCGTAATTATGCACCACCCACGCAGCGTCGCGGCGCAACGGTCAGAAGGCCGCTCGCGCACCTCCTGCCGGCTCGCGCCTCCTGCCCGGTCGCCGCGAACGCAGCAAAACTCATCACGGATGCGTCTTCCGTCGTTGGTCTCATTAATATTAGATAATTAAACAATTTCCAGGGAATAACAATTACGGAAGAATTGTATGAAAGTGATATAACCCTACACACTATAACTTTTTTTCCTGTCTCGTCGACATAAACGAATTGACGTTACCGACTTTTAAAGAAGTGGTAAAATATTTTTTTTATGTTCGCGATGCATTGAGATATGAAAGCGCAGGAAGGGAGCCTACGGCTTATCAAGTAGTCTGGTGGCCAAAGTGTCCGCACTTTGGAGACACCTCTATTCCAATCGTTCCGGAGCGTGGTGTGATTAAAACGATTATACGGTACCATACGACGTACTACGGCTTAAGAAAAAATGCAAGCAAGCCTATGAAAGGTGCTAAATTGACAAAAAATTAATATATTTTTAAATGATTCCCAGAATCTATGTGATATTTGTGCGTGTCAGAGCCTAAGAAATAGCAAGTGTAAATTTAGAAAGAGGATAAAGTTCTCCCAAATGAAGCGGCATTTTTGAGGGATCAAAGGACAAAACGAAAGATGGTATCCGGTGGATTGGATGCCTCAGAAACTCGACGATTAAAGAAAAACCTCAGAAGAGGATCGTCGGAGAGCGTCGACTCAAAATATTTAATTCCTTAAGAGGTAAAAAGTGAGCATCAAGAATTATTTTCTGCTACATCTCGAGAAAACTCAACCGACGAGGAACCAACAGACTTAGACCTCAACGTTCTTCATAGGATTAGGAATGAAAATCAACCTGGACCTCCTTCGGGGCAAAGACGTCTTCAATTGCCAACTGTGGCGGAGGTATGTGCAAGTACTTGTGACGTGTCCCTCAGAGCAGCAGCAATGATCGTCAGCGCAACTGTATCCGACGCAAAACTCAAAACTCCGGAAGACATGTGAAGTGTAGTGGACCGGCATTACTTACGAAGACAGAAAAAGAAGATGCTAGATTCAGTAAAAGCAAAGACAGATAAATCAAAAAATGCAATTGAAAGTCTGTATTTGGGCGGCAGAAAGGATGAAACAATTAAACTGGAGAAAATAGGCAAGAGGACGTATCAATCAAAGGTTAGGGAGGAACATGTCTTGTTTGTTGAAGAGCCAGGCTCACAATTTTTCGGTTTTGTCTCCCCCACAGGAGTATCTCAAGAAAAATCGCAACTGCAATTCTTGATTTTTTTGCGAAAGAAAATATTGAACTTTCAAATTTAAAAGTGATTGGATGCGATGTCACCAAAGTTAATACAGGTCAGGAAGGAAGCATCATCCGTTTGCTGGAAGCAAAACTCCGACGTCCCTTACAAGACGTCTATTTACCAATTACACTTGATTGACTTAACACTGCGGCGGTTGGTAGAAACATTAGACGGGCAAACTAAGGGTCTAAATTTGTTTGCAAGACCTATTGTCTCCACCCTTTAAGACTGCCACACTCTTGATATCATTCGATTCGAGCCAGTTCCAGCAAAATTGTCCCACGAAGAAGACTTGAGATTGCTGAGCAGTGACCAGCAGTATCTTCGGGAAATTTCTAATGCTCTGTCCAAAGGATTTCGCTCGGAATATCTGGCCAGATAAACTCCAAAAAATGTGGCTCATTCTCGTTAGCTCACTACGGCCAGCCGACAACTGTGGCTATACGTGTCCAAAGAAAATTCATGCGCTAATTTATAAAATCTAGTGTCATTCAAAAAGTATACGTACCTGTCTGGTTTTCAGTGAAAAAAACCATTGTATACACGAGGGTGCTGTAAATTTATGGAAATTATTAAATTGATCAAGATATCTACCAGAAGATCTTAAAAGAGTCATTGATCCTGTTATTCAGAGAAACGGTTTTTTCGGGCACACAGAAAATTTACTCCTCCCAATGATAGCTGACAATGGAGAGGAAGTGTGAAAAGATGCGTGGAAAATAATCTTAGAGGCATGAAGAAATACGCGTGCGACGAAAATCGTGAAATTTTGAGGTAACAGATTTTAAATTTGATGCAGAAGACTACAAGCTGCTGAAAAAATGGGACGAGAACACCGACTCGTGCTCTATCGCATCTCACGACTGAAGAAATTCGAGAATTACTTGAGTAATGCTCAACTGTGGAACGCAATTGTCCTTGTCACACAAAAGCTTGCGCTTTTGAAATATTTGTAAAAGAGGTAACCCAAGCTTCATTGGCATCCGCAACAACGAGAGATAATAAGAAATACTCAAAATTCTAGAAAGCAGAACCAAAATGCCAACCTTCAAAACTCGGTATGTACAGTGTACATACCGAGACTTCGTTGGATTGTTCATGTTGTGTGGATAATAACTCCTCGAATATAACTTTTTCAGGCTTTGCATGCTGTCACTGATGTCTAAAGATTCTATACTGAAGGTCGCTGTCACTCGCTTGAGAATAGGACATTGTGCCTTGACACACTCCTATCTTTTTACTGAAAAGAAGATCCCGCCACGCTGTGACGACTGCGACTCTCTCTTGACTGTGCGGCATCTCCTGACGGAGTGTGATGTGTATCGGGTAGCACGGGAGAGGCTAGACATCCGGGGCGGAATAAGGCAAGTCCTAGGAGATGACGCCGATAACATAACCAGGGTTTTAAACTTTTTTAAAAAATACGGATTTCACAATAAAATATAGTTATTATTCCTACGAGGAATTTGAATTAGCTCATTTACTCATGCTGTTTTATCATATCATATTATTAGCAATAATAAGACTTTGAGTGGTGCAAAATGACCTCAGCTGTCGACGCACCCCAAATAAAACTACTACTACTACTCCTGTAGGCAGATACAGGTTGGGTAAAATTCTTTGATTAAAATTTCGAGCTCCTCTCTATGTCGGTAAAACCCATTGAAGTTCCACTGCAGAATAAAAGCCATAAAACCTAAATAGATAAAATAATTAAGTATATAAAATAAATAAATAAATATGAGTACTGAGTAAACAGTCAATGTCCGCCCAGATAAGGGATCAGCGCTTAAAGCGATGTCTCCTTTCTTTCTGTCTTGCGAGGTGAACTTCTTAATTGAGACTATGATATCTTCTTCCATCGCCTCCGGAAGGTCGTGTCGTTTGGAACCGGAGGGAACAGGGGAGGGAATCTTGCTACGCCCTTTCGCCGTGCCCCCTTTTTTATTTTTAGACGGGCTCCGGTGATGGGAGCCAACGGCAGACACATTATCTTTATTTGCTGTTGTGGAGTTATCGATATTTTTTCTTACGTATTTTTAATATTTATATGTTGTTCATGGTCCGTTTCGTTGCTGTAGTGCATTTCCTCACTGTAGCGACATTTGCAAAGGAACGAGAAAAAACTGGTGTCATTGACTCCCGGTATTTCTTAGGATATCTTTTCCACTGTTTTCATCTCCATTATCTTTCTTTCCTCCTTCATTTTTGGGCAATCACGTGAATATACAGCGTGGGCACCTTCGCAGTTTACGCAATTACGTTCCGTGGGACATTTCTCCTCATGTTTTTCATCACCGCATCGTGGGCAGGTGTCTCTGCCCTCACAGCGGATGCAGATGTGACCAAATCTTTGGCATTTGTAGCAGTGGACAGGAGCTGGAATGTAAAGGCGTACTGCAACAGATTCGTAACCTAAAAATACTTTTTTACGGAGTTTTTCTAAGGCGAATGTGAGGATTACAGATGTTTCGTTAATTCTTTCGTTGTTCCGCCTTGTGGTGAGCCGACGACAATCAACAACGGCTTGATGGGCCATTTCTCTCTTTATTTCATCGGCATCCACATATAGTAGATCGAAATGGCTAATAACTCCCCGGCAAGTATTAAGGGTACGGTGAGATTCTACCTTCACAGGTATATCGTGAAGCACCTTCATTTCCAATAGCTTTTTGGTTTGTTGACTATTTGCTGTTTCTATTAATAAAGACCCGTCTCTAAGTTTTTTAGCTGATTTTACGTCGCCAGGAACTGCTGCAGACAACACTCTTCTTATTAGAATGGGAGAAACCTTTTTTAGGGTCTCATCTTCATTAGAAAATTTCATTACTTAATATCGCACACAAGATTCTGTTGCTCCTCCGCCCGTATCCGGGCGGGATCTTCGTATTGGTGGTAGAGTAGTTTCCTCCATACCGAATAAAACTTCATCTCTCGGCCTCCCCACCCACCACGGAGCCACACATTCTGGACGCCGCACCGCAAACCGGGTCGCCAGGGCTAGCTCGAGAGGTATAGCATTTCCTGGGAGGTTGTCTGTTTTGGGGTGGGTCTTTGGTGTACAGGCCCACCAAACCTATACACCTCCGACCTCCCTACACAGACCCCCTCCCATTCCGCACTCGCCACCGGAACGCAAAACGTGAAGGGAGCCGATTGAACGGGAGTGGCTAGCTCCCGGCCGCCCGTTTACAGAGAATCCGGGGCCAAAGAGGGATATTGCCCCGCTGTCCATACCGAGCATCCGACACCCGGCTGGGAACCGCGGAACTCACCCTCCAGGATCCCCTCCTCCTCCTTACGGGTCTCCACGCACGGCCAACACGTGGGTGAATCTTGGACGAGCTGGTATGGTCGTACTTAGACAGTAGATTGACAGGCCTGTCCGGACACATCCCTATCTGCCACGGGGGTTTCTTTTCGGGGTTGTCTCCCCGCCCTTTTAGGCGCCTCTTACGACAAGCAGGGATACTGCGGGAGTATTCTCAATCCCCCTACCCGCAGGGGGTACGACAATAACTTTTCCGTTGTTTGGGCAAGAGGTGGGTGCCTCCGCCTATTGCTATTTTAGTATTGAAAGCGTTATTTTAGCGACATAGCATTGACTTGCTTGCACCTGTGAAACGATGAGCTCATTTCTAATTCTCTTCTAGTTTTTACTCTGATCTGATGGATCACTCCCTTACAGGGGTACACAAATTCTTCCACCACCTTATGTTTGGATAGTTTTATCGGACAAGTAAGGAGAATGCATTGTGGCCAAGTTCCGAAATTACGTACAACATTTGAATATTGAGTGTACATAATCCACTGTTACCACTTGATTTACAAATAGTGAGTTACAGCTAATCAATTGTAAAAAAATATTATGACCTATTTCGAGACGGTACGAATCTTCAAGTAAATTACAAGTATACATTTGAGTAAATTCTCGATGCAATATTTGGTATATATTGCATGGAATCAATGTTAAATATTGTAAATTAATATTTGTTCTAAAAACGTAATCCGACACCAACCCGTTTACTTTAATTTCCGTTAACCCTTACACTAACCTTGAAAACTCTACATATAAAACTATAAATTCTGTATATAAACTATAAATTCTGTATAGAAACTATAAATTCTGTATAGAAACTATATATTCTGTATAGTTTTTATTTAAACGTTTAAAGAATTCCACCAAATTTCCTTTAAATTAGGTGTCATATTGAAATACGTAACGGCCTTACAAAAATTGATTGTGCTACGTTTGAGCAGTAATGCAGGCCATTTTCTGGCAAAAATTTGATGTTTTAATTTTCCGGGCGATCATATAGGAATTGCCCTTGGCATCTCTGGTTTACATCCTTTCACGTATCACCTTGCATCTATCATACTATGTCAGTAAACACCTCACGCTGACGGGAGTCGCTATCAAACCAACATGGCTGGATTTAGGGCACAGTGGATTGGCCTCAGCCTAGTGACCTCTTCTCTGCAACAGATCCGAATGGAAGTGGACCACTCTGATATCTCGCTTAATCACTCGCATTAAATTGTTATTTGATTTCATATATGAATCATTCAACTCTTTCTGGACTATGTTTCGTAATGCGACACTGACGTCATTTGCAGGTTGCAGTGACTATACATTAAACGGGCGCAGGATTGGTATAGATTTTTTTTCAATGTTTTTGAACCTGTTTTTCGATACATCGCTTTCAAATTTTTTGCACGTAAGCAAGGTCAGATTCCCGAGGTTCTGTGAGGAATTTACTTCTACTTTGAGGAATTGTTTATAATTTATTTTTGTTTATTATATTAGGATAACCACGCATCGATGCGAAAATTGGTCTTCCACATGACCTCTGAAAGAAAGAAGAAATAAGAAGTATGAGTTAAACCATTCGGGGGTAGTAGTAGTAGTAGTAGCAGCAGGCTTCTTGGAATGTGAAATAAAAATAGCGAACCCCAACAGTCACCAGGTGCTCAGGTACTAAGCAGGCACAGAAACGTTAGGTAGATACTCCCCCCTCCCACCTCACCACGAGCAACAAAGAAGAAGAACGATCATCAGTCGTAAGGTCGTGTTCGAGCCGAGCAAATGGTGAAGCAAGTTTTCTAAGCGTAGGGAAAAGAAAAAAATACAACGTACAACATTTATTGTGAAAAATATACAAAATTATTATAAATAATCGTATAGAATATAAATACGATGGAAGATTCATCAAGTTTTTGACGGTAAGGCGTCGTGATCTCCTTGTTTCATTTTCGAGTAAATTATGTTTAATTTTCAATGTTTCAAAAAATAGTAAATAATAAACTGAAAACTTTTTCCAATGGAATCACCCGTTCTCAGAGAAGAGAGCATTTAGATGAAATATTCAAAGCAGAAGAATCTGATAATGACTACGTGTCGGATAGTGACGACGATGAATATTTTCCAAAGAGTGAGATGGCAGCTTCGGATTGTGATGATGCTAGTAATTTACATTTCTATTTTCTAGTGTGTACGACAATACTTATGATATCTTATGTATTACGTTTTATATATTGTGTATAATTTAGGAGAAGTTTATGAGAATGTAATTGACGAAGATGATGAAGATGAAAGTGAAATAGAAGTGACAGTTAGTGAGCCAGGAATGACGGCAAAGATGGTACTCAGTGGGCTGAGGCACCAACAAGTGAACATCAAGTTGCATGGCGTAATATTGTGCGACAGAGATGTGAACCTAATAGGAACACCAACATTCTGCCAAATCTCGACACATTCAAATTACTTTTCTCTCCGGAAATGGCTGATATCATTATACGTCACACAAATAAAAAAGCAAGCTCAACATATGCAGCATGTAATGAAAAAAATCCAGGGAAAAAACAACTAGTGTGGAAAGATGTTGAACTTCAGGAATTTTATGCATTCCTGGCTATTTTGATAACCTCTGGCGCCAATAACTCGAATACTGACATGTCACGATCGGCAGATCGCAACAAGTAGATGGGAAAACGCTCCGAGTGGCTTGAGCGAAATCCCGTGAGGCCGTTGGTCACTTAAGGGTTAAAACCCAGAACAAAAGCCGAATCTTCATGAAGGTGGTTTATTAAAAACAAGCTTACATCGTCAACTCAGTATAGAAAATGCCCCCCGATGCTTCCACACAGGGGAATATATATCAACGTTTTCCCGAAGGAGGGGAGGACGCGATGACCTGTGACTTCCCCTACCACTGAGGGAAAGGGTCCTGCACTTTGGGTCGCCCAGGGGCGATAGTGCTCTAGTCCTAGGCGGCTATGGAGACATCGTAATCAGTATCTCCCTCATATCTTTGGAGACCGTCTGGAGATCAGGAGCCGTCTGGAGGACAGGGGCCGTCTGGAGGACAGGGGCCGTCTGGAGGACAGGGGCCGTCTGGAGGACAGGGGCCGTCTGGAGGACAGGGGCCGTCTGGAGGACAGGGGCCGTCTGGAGGACAGGGGCCGTCTGGAGGACAGGGGCCGTCTGGAGGACAGGGGCCGTCTGGGGGTCACCGCGTGCTCCCAACTGATATAGAAGTATTCCCTTCCCGACCATGGCTTTTTACATTTAGTTTTCCCATATACATTTATTAATACCCCAAATACCTATATCCGTTACAGACAATACAAACGATATGTGGCAGTCGTACACATATCCATTGTATCGTGCAGCAATGGGCATCACTCGCTTCTGGAACATCCTTCGTAGTAGTAGTAATTGTTGTACGGGTGCGTCGACGGCTGAGGTCATTTTGCACCGCTTGCTCATCAATTTTTTAAAAATATTTTTTAATACATCATAAAATTTACCTTTCGGGGTTTTTGTTTTCGGAATATGCATAAATTAAAACTGTGAAATTGACGAATTTAGTTATTATTTAAAAATTTTCATTATATTTTATTAATAAGGCTTGTGAAGCGTAAAAAGCTTATGACTTTGGTTATTTCGTCTGATTTATCCCCAAGGATTCGATCTAATTCTCCCCGGATGTCTAATCTTTCACGAGCAGTCCGATACACTGCACACTCCGTCAGGATGTGCCTAATGGTGAGAGGAGAGTCGCAATCATCACATCTAGGTTGAATGTCCTCGTTCGTAAACAGGTAGGAGTACGTTAGAGTACAATGCCCTATTCTCAGCCTTGTGATGGCGACCTTCTCCCTGCGAACACTCCGGACAGAAGTGTCCCACGCTGACACATCGGATTTTATTGCTCGGAGTTTATTTTTGGTGGTCCTTTCCCAGAAATCCTTCCACTTTTGCAATGCTAGGCTTCGTTTTATTCGATTTGATGATGCCAATACTCGTGCTCAGCGCATGGAGAGTGATAAAGCTGCTCCAATACGAGACATTTGGATAATGCTCAATAATAATTTATCAAAAAATTATAAGCCAACAGAGCACCTGACAATCGACGAGCAACTTTTCCATACCAGAGTCGAACTAAATTCACTCAATATATTCCATCAAAGCCAGCCAAGTATGGAATCGAAGTATGGTGGATATGCGATGCTGAAAATTCGTATCAACTCGCTGGACAATGGAGTGCCGGGCGCGAGAAAAACATTGGTGAGAGAGTTGTCAAAGGCTTGGTGGCACCGTACAATGGATCCGGTAGAAACATTACAATGGATAATTACTTCACTACTCTGCCATTGGCAAAATTTTTACTATCCTGGGATTTAACAATTGTTGGCACTTTAAAGAAAAATAAGCCGTACATTCCACCAGCAATGGCTGCATCGAAAACACGAGAAGAGTTATCCAATGTGTTTGGCTTCCATGAAAAAGTAACCATGTGCAGTTATGTGCAAAAAAACAAGGCAGTGATTATGCTATCATCAATGCATCAGGAAGCAAAGATTGGTGATGGTGCAAAGAAAAAACCCGAAATTATTGAATTTTTTAACTGGTCAAAAGCTGGAGTGGACACGATGGATAAAATGCTTGGTAGATAAACTACAATAAGATCGACTCGAAGGTGGCCTCTAGCATTTTTCTACAATATTCTCGATATCGCCTGCCTTGCAGCATATATTCTTTATTATGAGAATTTGAAAACGCTTTCCAAAAAATCTTATGAACGACGATTATTTTATCGGACTGGGCAGAGAGCTGTGCACTCCTTTCGTCAAAAATCGTTCGCATAATGCACAAATCATGAGGCATTTCACAACCAAAGTGGCGATTGAAAGTTTTTTTGGTCGAGCTATAAATCCATATGCGCAGCTAACTGCATCTGCATTCTCGAAACCCCAGGCACAGTTCGATTAAACCGGAAGGAAAAAGATTACTGGTGTATGCCATGTTTGTCTCCAGAGCGAATTCAAAAAACGTCGCAAAACTCGAAAGTCATGTTCGGTATGTGAGTTCCCTATTTGTGATGAACATTGTATTTCAACTACGACATGTGAGTGGTGTGCGAAATAATTAAATGCTTGTTTTTTATATGGAACTGTGTTATTATAAATAAAAGAAAAAAATAACTAAGATGAAAAAAAAACGGAATGATGTTTTTTACCTACTATCTTTATTATTGTTAATAATAAAATTTTTTTAAATGAAAGATATTACAAACGATATTGTTGATTATTTATTCGAAAGTCAAGTTACATAAATACTTTGATAAACGGTCTCTTTAGTGTGTATAAACCCGGTTTTCGTACACAATGACCTGAGTACCCGGGTACCCGGTCATTGAACGGAGGAGGTATCAAGTTTGATAGTTAATAACCGTTATGGAATCATGGATTGCAAAACATTATGATGAAAAATTGGTGTCAAACTACTTCAATTTTGGGGATCCGGGCGGTCATAATATTTTTTTAAGGGTAAGTTAATTAATTCTACCTGGGAAAATGAAATGGATACCCGGGTACCCGGTTACTGACCGGACGGTTAACGCAAAATTCTCGAATATTTTTTGCAAAATTTTTGCATCTAGACGTGGCGGCTCATGCCTGCAGAAGGGAGAACAAGTAGCCCAGTCGCTCGCTTCAGCGGTTTCGCAACATGGGGATGTCCCACATCGACAGCGGAGTGAATGCTACCACTAAGCTACCTTTTCACCCTCCCCTCTCTCCCTTCATACTCCATCTTCAAATTCGAGTTGATCACGTGAGTGGGTAGCAATAGACTACGTTAGTGTGTT
Source organism: Platycnemis pennipes (assembly GCA_933228895.1). Lineage (NCBI taxonomy): Eukaryota > Metazoa > Arthropoda > Insecta > Odonata > Platycnemididae > Platycnemis > Platycnemis pennipes. Next base: position 62,907,307 of record OW121854.1, read on the forward strand.
AGTATCGTCTAGGAATCAACGTAGGTATTTATCTGCTATGGTTACAATGGGACGAAAAGGGGTTCCTTACTCGAAGTTATGTTGCAATAAGTTGAAAATTTTCAAGAAAAAAGATAAGGTTAAGAACAGCGTATCAAGTCGGCATGGCCCAACAACATTCATTCCAGTGAGAATTTCCATCACGTTGAGAAGGCATTTGGTGAGTCCCGTGTCCTAGGGAAGTCTCATGTTGCGGAGGACACGGCTCAGTAACTGCAAGAAGAATAGTGGATATTGCCTTTTTTCAAGCAGATCGCTCTGCTCGAGAGCCATAGTCCGATGAACTATCGACTTTCGGACATGGAGGCCAAATAACTAGTGAATTGCACCTGATGATGGCGCAGAAGCGCTGAAACTAGTTTTACTGTCAATAAATTGACGAGTGAAAATATACATTGTTATTTTTCTCTATCACTATGGATTTACACATAGTTCAGCCCGAATCCTGCGAACTTATGGAAGCCATGTTTGAATAACGGGAGGGGCTGTCAGGGCTTACGTTGAATTGCAAAATGTGGAACAATTTCAGTCTGTGGTATGGATGATCAATGTTTAGAATCCGAAGCGAAGGAATTTTAGCGTCTCTGAAATTAATAAATTTGGAGAGAGACGCTTTAGAAAAGACCACAGTAGATTAAATAAGCTACCCACTTTGGAAGGAGGAACGTAGAAAGCGGTTGAAGGCATCTAATTTTGGTAGCCTACGCCGCCGACGAAAAACCACCGGGTCGGCCACCTTAGTAAGCAAAATGTTATACAGTGACATCAAAACTGCAAACAAGCAATACGGATAAGAATATAAAAAGCTCGTTATAAAATTAGCGCGGCAGCAGGAAGGTGTCGATGTACTATGGGAGAAAAAGTTCCCAACAAATTGAGCGCCGCCATCATCGCTCGGAGGAAAATCGGATTTCTTTGCGATGGAACATTATTCTTAGATCTCGGCCACCACGAGGGAATTTCAAACAGGGTAAGGCGACCATTCGCCCGAGAATGTGACGGAATACCGGCAGCTTGCCTGCCCCTAGCTGTCAATACGCTGGAATCCAGAACGGACGCATATTACATATTCCGAGCATGGATTTTAAACCCTCTATTTAACTATCTCGTTCTCGCCAAACTTAACTCGCATTCAACCTCTTTCCTATCTTTTTTTATTTAGGCTTCGCTCCTCCCGCACTCTGGCAAGATCGTGGGATTCACCCGGTATCCGCCTCTTCGCTCTTTTTCACTCGTTTGAAAAAGTTAACAAAAGAACGAACTTCAATATTTTCCAAGACCATATAAACCAGTGAATCGTTCCGTTAATATCAGTGAGGATTGGTCAAACTGTAATGTAACTGACTGAAAATACGAAGTTTTCAATTTGAGACCTGACGACGGTGAATGTTTTTCGTCCACCATTGTGTAATTTTATGTAAGCCCTGGCTACATATTTTATATTCATATCCAAGACACGTTAAAGGAATGTTATGCTATTTTTTTTAATAAAATCCAAAATGGGTAGGTAGGTAGAATTAGTTTTTTAGGGAGCATCGACACCGAAGGTCATTTAGCACCACTTCTTAAACTTTAAAGTATTAGCTATAAGAAAGTATTAGCTAACTTTAAAACAGTAGTAGTAGTAGAATTAGTTTAAGGTGCGTCGACTGCTGCGGTCATTTTGCACCTTTACTCAGTTCTGGGTAGGAATGAAGTTAAAATTTAACCACTTGATGAAATGGGTAATACTATGATAGACGCATATGGGTAAAACTGAAAAACATTAAAAGATTAAAATCAGTCATATTTTGGATAACAAATTGGCTTCCTGCAGGAATTTAAGAGCGTCATCAATTCGTGTAGGATTATCACCAATTACCTGACTCAGCTCACCAGACACATTGTGACGCTCACGTAGTGCCCGATATTTATCACAATGTACAAGGAGGTGTCTTATGGACAAATGGCAGTCACAGGAATCGCAGTTTGGTGGTTCTTTCCCAATGGTAAAAAGATAGGAGTGGGTTAGTGCTGTGTGCCCAAGTCTCAGCCTAGTGACTACTACTTCTTCTCTTCGGCTATTCCTTATCGAAGACTTCCAGGCTGCTGTACTATCTTTGATTTCTCTCAGTTTGTTTAGCGTCACGTTACGCCATGAGATATTCCAAGTTTGGATAACTGCATTCCTAAGGTAAAGTTTTAGATCCTGGGTCGGAATATGATCAATTTGGTCCTCGCAGCTGTTCAGGACCGCTTTTGCAGCTACGTCAGCAGCTTCGTTTCCGATAATGCCCACGTGGGCAGGTACCCATAGGAATCTTATTTGGATGTCCTTGGTACTAAGACTGGCAATTTGGGATACTATATCCTGGGCCAAGGGATGCGAGGGAGGGAAGCTACAGATACTTTGAAGAGAGCTTCGAGAATCTGAGCAAATTAGGAAGGCTTTGTTCCGATTCACTTTAAAACATTAGTCTGTGAAATCTTAATATTTCAAAATTTTCTAACTTTGTTCAGTACACTAAATTTTATATAAAAAGATCTATGTGCCTTAGAAATTGTAAAATTTATTGGATAGCAGCCTCGTCATCACCTAATATTTTGCGTAGGGACCGTAGATATTCATCTTTTCACGTGTCTTGACATCTGACGCACTCCAACAATATGTGTCGCACAGTGAGTTGAGCACCATATTCGTCGCACCAGGGCTGGATCTTCTCTTCGGAGAAGAGATATGAGTGGGTTAGGTTGCAATGCCCAATTCTCATGTGGATCGCAGGCCAGGTGGTGTGGCCGCAAACAGACAGTTGACCCACAAGACTGTCCGGGCTCAACCCTTGCTGGCACGGGTTTTTTTTCGGGGTCTCTCTCTCCCCGCCCTTTAGTCGCCACTTACGACAAGCAGGGATATTGCGGGAGTATTCTCAATCCCCCTACCCGCAGGGGGGCACACAGAAAAAGTAGTAAAGAAACTAGTTTCAGATTATGAGAATGCCGGGCATGCAGCATACCTCGGTAATTTCTTAAACTGCCCAATTTTGTCATTGGAATTGTTAAAAAACAGATTTTTTTCACAGGAGGATTACGTTCGAAGCGCGGGGTTCCTAAGGACATAATACCTACGAAATTATAAAAGGAGGAATGCATAAGCCGTTACACAAGCGGAGGTCTCTGTATCACTAAATGGAAGGATAGAGAGGATGTTATGACATCATGGACTGAATTTGATGGTGAGATAAAAAGAATTATTAACAAGAGAGGGAAAGCAGAAGAAAAACCAGAGCAGGTATATAATATAATAAGCATGTAGGAGGAATACACAGAGCAGACCAGCTTTTATCCTATTATTGCGTTGAAAGACGAACACTTAGATGGAACTTCAGGGTAGGCCTACACTTCTTGGAGATGTCTTTCGGAAATGCATATATTCTCTACAACAGATTTATTGGGAGTAAGTTGACTCTTTAGCAATTCAGGTTATTTGTTATTAGAAAATTTTTGGAAAAAGATCCCAATGCGACAACATTTAGAAGGAAATCCGCTGAAAAAATACATTTGCCACAGTTTATAAAAGGGGACGCCAAGGGAAAAACTTAAAGGAGAAATGCCTACTCTGTCTAAAAAAAAGCTGAGAATAATGTTTCTTTTCATAGTGCCATGTGCCCTGATGAACCTGCTTTATGCGCATAACCATGATTTCGATTATACCACGATTATGAACATTTGATTCCATTTCTGATGTAATCCTTGCAATGTGAATTAGTATTACTTCAACAATCGTGTTAATTCCTTTGTAAACACTTTTATAATCATTTGATATTTTCTTTGAAAGTACTCTTTTTTTAATATCATTATTAAAGTTTTTGCTTTTTTTTCTAAATTACTTAATTTGTCACATGCATTGTCTGTATATTGAATTACTTCATTTTCTGCATTTCGATGTGAACGTATTCAATAGCTGTGATGAACATCTATTTCTTGAAGTTTTTTCTTTGACGGAAAATAATGTGCGATTGTCAGTTATCTTGTATACGATGCTTTTAATTTCAGGTACAAAAAAATATTTTAGAGAGTCGATGATATTTTTGTATTTTAGAAATGATATTACCTGGTTGAATCGATCGGCGTTATCTCCCAGATCCTTTTTTAGATTCTCCTTCAGTTCAAAACGATTTCGAGCGTCTTGGTACATAACACACTCCGAAAAGATGTGTCGGAGTGTGATAATTAAACCAGCTTACCTTAAGCTTACCACTTTAAACCACCAGTTAAAGACTTATCACATATATCACAGTTGGGAGGTATCTTATTTTCCGTGAACAAGAAAGAGTGCGTTAATGCGCAATGGCCTATCCGCAGCCGGGCAATGACAACCTCTTCCCTTCGATTACCTCGGACAGAGGATGGCCATGCAGAAATATCAGATTTATACGGTTTAAAACAATTAATGTTATTGAAACTCAATATTGTGATGGTATAACACCATCTCCAGTTTTTTTTATGCCCCCCTTTGTCTGGGCCCCGCATCAGGTACGGCGCGAAGACGGCGTGTGTGTGCGTGACCTTTTGGCAGTGCTAGCGATAGGAAGTGTGTGAAAAGCAATGCCGGGTTGAGTGGAGACTTGGGAACCGACGACCCTGGTTAAGTGCCGCCGATCCGCTCCGCTCGACCCACCAGTGTGTCACCCCCCCCCCCCCCCCCTCCTTCTTCCTGCCAGACGAAATCGGTCTCCCCCCCCTCTTCAAATGGTATAAAGAGGCCCGCGGCGGAAACGGAAGGGTCTTCTGTTTTGGGCAAGTGTCGCGGGAGCCTATGTCCGTGGAGCAGCAGAGTTGGATCAGAGAATCTAAGACGGGACGCGGACAGGAGACGGAGGTATTCCGTAATCACCTCCTTTCGTGGGACGCGGGAAAGAGCGCCCCACAAGCCGCTAAGAATCCCGATCGAGCACGACATCGCCTGAATTCGTGGGACCAGGGAGCTTCGCAGCCACTTAGAATTGCGACTCAGGAGTCCCCGGCGAGAAGTCGGTGCTGCCGATTCTCTCCTTCCGGCCTGATCCCTGCTACAGCACGTAAGCTGCCGTCGGCGGAACCCCATATCCCCTCACCCCACCCCCCCCCAGTGTGAACCAGAGAGCGTTACATATCTTCATTGCTTAATTAGCCCCGGCCACATCGTCGGAGGAAATAACTGTGAAGCGGCTTTACCGCACGTCTCATTGGCATTTGAACTAGTGCCATTTTCCCCATCTCGTTGCGTGTCACACGTGACACGGGGATCAGACAACTACTTCATGTAATGTAAAAAGGGTAATTTTCTTCGTTGGATTGTAGCATCCTCATTCTTTTTTGTTCATTATCTTCCACACTGTCAAAATAGGGTAATTATGTTAAATGCGTTTTTGTCATGCTATTTCTAGGGTATTTCACTATCATCCATATCATTTTGTTTCGATCACCCCCCATTTTTCACTCATTCTCATCAGTGAATTCATTATTCTTTGTATGCCATGCATTGATGTGTCTATTTTCTGTGTGCCTTGCAAATGCATGTAATTTCTTCCAAGTGTCAAAAGTGATTAATAAAATTGTATCAAAAGAGTCCCGGTTCGTGGTTCATCTCCGACCCTGGGCGATTTGCCCCCATCTCCCCCTGGTGAGAACGATTTTTGTGTAATAGGAACAAGCGGATTTGTATCGAGGAACCCCCCAAATCATTTTTTTTAAATGTACATTGATCCGAGCCCCCGGAACTCATCCGGGCAAGTTCAGGGGTGGCACGGATTCGTGACAATATATGTATCAATAATTACAAAAACATTAAAGATATTTTATAAATGATGTTAAGATATTTAATTGAATAAAAATTATTTTACCCTCGACTGAAATAACTTACCAATTCAAGGTATATGGATAAGATAAGTAGATAGGTTTATGTTTTTAAGTGTGGGTCGACGTCTAAAGTAATTTTACTCCACGCAAGCTCTATTTTATGTACTAAAATTATAATTTAGAAATAGCGGTGCTAAAATAGGTAGGTAGGTAGTATTAGTTTGTAGGGTGCGTCGACGGCATGGTCATTTTGCACCTCTGCTCTTCAAAGTTATGTATATACATTCTATATTCGGATAAGGCAGGTTGTCAGGTAGCTAGATATATTGCTTATCTATTATAGGGTTCAGGTTAAAACCATTTACATTTCCTAAACTGTTGCTTATATTTTATTAAAAAGCGCCGTTTCCTTTAGAAATAAAATTACGCGGCCAATAGCATTGGGGTCGTCACCCAGAATGGACCCTAGGTCACCCCCAATGCCCAGTCGGCTACGCATGTCCCGGTATCTGCCACACTCCGTCAGGATATGCCGAATTCCGAGAGGACAGTCACAGTCATCACACCGGGGTGGGATTTTCTCTTCAGTGAAGAGAAAGGAGTGGGTCAGATGACTGTGCCCTATCCTCATACGGGTGATGACCACCTCCTCCCTTCTACTATCCCTGACGGGGGACAGCCAGGCTTTGGTGGAACTTTTTATCTCGCGCAGTTTATTATTAGTCACCGATTTCCATTCCGTATCCCATTCATTCAGGATTCTGCGTCTGAGTGTGTTCTGGAGATCTTCTACGGGTACTGCGTCTAGGTCAACTCTATGGTTACCGAGGTCCTTTTTCGCAGCATCATCGGCTGCCTCATTTCCCGGGATTCCCACGTGGCTAGGGACCCACGCAAACTTAATAGAGATGCCTCCGCTCTGAAGGCTTCTCAGAGATTCTTGTATATCTCTTATGATTGGGTGCGCAGCATTATAATTTGAGATGGCTTTCAAGGCGCTCATGGAGTCGGAACATAGCAAACATGATATACCTCGAGTCTCAACGTCCCTAAGGGCGAGTTTAATAGCAGTCAACTCTGCAGTGTACACGCTGCATTCGGGGTTGAGCTTTGTGCTCACGATTTTGTACAAGCTCACATAGGCACAGGCACATGCTGACTCAGACTTAGAGCCGTCCGTGTAAATGGGTGTTAGATCGTGGCATTGGGATAGGAACTCTGAAAACAAGGACCTATTTTCCTCAGGAAGTGAGTCAGACTTTGCCCGGCTTGCTAGCTTCCACCAGATGTCCGGCTGAGGAATAAGCCATGGAGGAGTTTTAGCCACTCGTATCCTTTCTATCCGGGGAACGGTAATAGAATATCTCTCTAAAATATAGGCAAAACGCACATAAAAAGGTTTAGTAGCCCGTGGTTTTCTGTTAAAAATGTGAGTCATCGGTTCGTTAATGGTTAATTTAAAACACGGATGCGATGGCATGGCTAAAATTTTACTTGCGTAGTTACACATCAAAAGATCTCTACGGATGTCAAGCGGTGGTTCACCTGCATCACACAGAAGGCTATTGATCGGACTAAATCTGATCGGTGCTAAAATAATAATATAAAAAAATGTTATATTAAATCTTATTTAAAAGACAAGTTGCTTTCAAGAAGGATATGGCACGGCACGGCTTTAGCGATCAGGGTCGTCTAACATGACTTATTCTAGGTCTCCCCTGATACACAGCTTTACACGCATAATCCAGATTTCGTCACTCCGTCAGGTGTTGAATACTTAGAGGATAGTACGAGGTATAATCTTCTCTTCTGTAAAGAGGAAAGAGTGGGTCAAGGCGCTATCCCCGATTCTCAACCGTGTGATGACGACTTCCTCTCTGCGTCTGCTCCTGACGGATGTGGGGCACACTGAAGTTACCGGCTTCATACTGCGTGGTTTGTTATTACGCACGTCTCTCCAAGATGTAGTCTACTGCTCTAGCACTATTTCACGAAAAGTAGCCTATAGGTCCTGGTACAGGACCAGCGTCGTCGTCTGTTCCGATATCTTTCAGCTGTTGTTGGTAGTCCTGCATCAATGAGCTCAACTCCTACCCCAGGTTCAGCAGCTTCTACTTGTGGAGAACAAAGTCCTTTCACAAAACCCCCAGTGAAGCGCAAACTAATAACTACTGGCAAACGTACTCTGAAATCTTATGTTGACAAAGTGCAAAAATTTAAGAATGGATACAAAAGAGCAATAGCAATTACAAGATTAGTTGCCGAAATGATTTGCAAGGATAATCAACCACTGTCCATTGGAGATGATAGGGGTTTTAAAAAGAAGATGAACAACTTTGAGCCAAGATATATCATTCCTAGCAGGGAACATCAAAAAGTGATTCCAGAGATGTATGAAGAAGAAAAAACCAGAGTTATAGAACTTCTACGAAAAACCATGTTTATTGGAACAACAACAGACACGTGTACTTCGTCTTGCGACGACTTCCTTAGTTTGACAGTTCACTTCTTAGATGGAAACTTTGAAGATCATCAATTGTGCTTAGAATGTATTCCATTTGCCGGGGTTTCACATACGGCATCTGCAATGGAAACTTTTATTACAAAAACAATGAAAGATTGGAGTCTCTAAGAAAAAGTCTTGTGCCATTAGGGACAATGGTCCTAATATGGTTACAGCTTCAGAACGTAGCTCCTTTGACCACTTGTCATGCCTGGCTCATACTTATCAATTAGTTATAAAGGATGGCTTACTGAATAGAAGTGAAATTTAGGAAATAATGCCATCCTGCTGGAGTGCTGTTGGGCATTACTAGCATTATTCTGAAGCCATGAAAGTTTACGAGCTAATCAAGTTGGGCCTCACCGTTTGCTCCAAGATGAAGCTACAAGATGAAGCCACAGGATGGAACTCTCAGCCTTACATGCTTACTCGTCATGTGGATACAAAAGCACGCTGTTTAAGTATCTGCTTCAGACTTGAACTTTCAGGTAGAGATGCTCGACAATTGACACTTATGGAAGAAGTGATACGAACCCTGGATGTGTTTGACAGGTCTACATTTGTAGCCAGTTCAAGCCAAGTTACCATCTCAGAAATAATTCCTTTAGTGAATAGCACAATTCACGTTTCGGAACTTCTTTAATTTTTAAAGGAGATGAGCGGGAATGGCCATCGTCGCCATCTTCATATCTACTATTAGGCTTCCTTTTCCTCTTTTCTGTCGTTTCCTGGTCGTCTTTAGAGAGGTTTTAAGTGCAATCTTCATATCTACTATTACAAAATAATAACTATAATATTACGAAAGAATAACTCATGAGGTAGTTTATAGTAAATTCTGCTATTCATAGTGATGAATCCAGTATTGAAGACAGAAAGGTTATGTTGTTACACTGTGTAATCATCTCTGCATAGGTATATTTGCTACTCTCCACGGAGTGTAAAGGGAGGGTAAGCAGTGTGAATGCCGGGCACGTTCAAGCAATGGTACCGCTACACCTCTCTTACACACCTCAGTGGGTAGGGCGAAGGTAAGCGGGGGGTAGCTGTGATAACAATATAGGGCAGGTAACTGCACTCCACGGGTATTACTACCATCCCTCTACACTCCACCTACCACCATGGAGGAGATTTATTATAAATTTCTCTAATTCCCTGCCAGTCCTGCTTCTTTTCCTTGTCACTAACTCTGGATGCAACAACTAATTTACATTTCTCTCACTGCAGAATGTGTAACCTAACTGCAGAAGCTGTATTGCACATGTGCACTCTGCAGAGTTCAATCCGGAGTAAATAGATAGTCTAGAGACGATGCATACGGCGACCAAATTTTAATTTTCAGACGAATGAAGACCGTGAAACACTCACCATCACAGAGCATGGAGAGGTTGCAGCTCTCCCACACAGTTAACCTGCATTGAAAGTAAACATGGACGTACACAATCAGGACACAAGACGGAAAAATAATTTTAGATTTTATTTAGGTTTAGAGAATTTAGGTTCCTCAAAATCTAAAACTCAACTCCATAAGTCCTCAGTATTCTGGAGTATTATTCGTTAACTATTTGCCTCACACAATCAAATGTATAAATTCTCTTCCATATTTCAAAACCCAACTAAAAAGTACCTGACTGATAATGCCTTCTATTCTGCGAAAGAATTTTCCTTGCTTTTTGATAATAATATTTACAGCTGTACACCTATTTATGTTTTATGTGACATATTTTGTCTTTGCTTTTATAATATTGTATATTTACATGGCTATGACTTGTCCTATACATGCAAAAAACATGTCCTGGGATTAATAAAGATTGAGATAACCTGTATGCCATCTTAAATTAAATTACGTATGAATCATGAAAGTCATGCCTGTTAAGAATTTTAATTTGCCTTTATACAATCATGCAACGATAGGCAATATTTCATTTAATGTCAAAGCCGTATGCAGAGACCTCCCTCTAGGGGTAACTGTACCGATATGACGTCAGAAGGAGGGTGAACCGATCCGACACCGTATTCTTAGTCGTTACTACACGGTTTTCGGGTCAACTCTCTCTACAAATAAGATTTCGCAAACCGATCCCTCCAGATAAGTTGTAGGGTGGTCCGGGGTGGTTTTCTGGGGCAAATATGGCGGAATGCGTACATCGCCTCTGGATTTTGGCAAGATTTTCTAGGCGCCTGTCAGTGTTTATGCTCCAAATGTGTTTACCATTACGTTTTTTCAGCCTGGCAATGTTCATTTAATTCCTTAGATATGCCTGTTATAATGAAACGTATGGAACATCCGATAAATGTTGCGCCAGCAGTTGTTATGTAAACAAATACCGCAGTACCGCAGCTTCTACTCTTAAAGAAATTATGAGTATATACTTCTAACACTGTTGTATATACTCATAATTTCTTCCGTCTGTGTGGAGATGGTGATCTTGGCAATTCGAGGGGAAGCGTCATGGGCGTATGATTTGGAAAAAGTAGGAGCAACTTGTGCTCTACTTTTTCCGAGCCTCGAAGTACGGGATGTAGTCAACCGTCGTGATCTCCATTATTTTGCATTCTTCGATAATCTTTGGACAATTTTGTGAGTACACGGGATGTGCACCCTCGCAATGGATGCAAAGTGTGCAACCTGTGTACTCCGCACCCTCATGCTTCTTCAGGCCTCAGCGGGGGCAGGTGGCCTTGCCGTCGCTATAAAGAGTTAAGTGAACTGCGTAATGCTGTCGTCCTGGACAACACAAATAAATGAGCACGCAAAGAAAATCACTTCCATAACTGATTCTCTAACAAATATTTGTACTCAATTTGATAAAATTGTTGAAGATAACAAATATCTTGTAAAGAGAATTGGTATTCTAGAGTCACAACTGAACTTTGTTGAGCAGGAGTCACTTCGATGTGATGGAAATTCATGGCATTCCACACTCGTCGGGTGAAGAAATGGAGGCATTAGACTGTAAAGTGGGGCTTGGCCTTGGTGTCAAACTTAAAAAAACAGATATTTACTACACATATAGAATCTTTCCCCGCCCCAATTCAACCAGCAACAGACCTCCTACCATTAAAGTTCGCCTGACTGAATTTAACTTCGTGCGCGAAATACTCAAAGCTCGTCGAATTAGAAAGATTTTCTCTACGAAGGACATAGATTTGAGTGAGTCTGATAACGTGCCTATTTATGTCAATGAATCATTGAATGCCACAAATCGTAAAATTATGGAAAAGCTGAAGAATTTAAGAAAAGTGGAGCACTTAAGTATTTGTGGGTCCGAGGGGAGAAGGTGTACGCTAGGAATGAAGACGGAAGTGAGAGACTCTCCCTTCGTACCGATGAGGACCTTTTGCTCTTGCAATGACAAGAGGCTAACACTTCAAGTGACTCAGTATCTGAATATATAACTGGCGTCAATGGCGAGCAGAGACATTTACATTATCAAACAGCCACCTTGTGCTCTAACATGAATATCTGCCACGTTAATGCTCATTCCTTGCCCGCGCACATCGACGAGTTTCGCAATTTTATTTTGCAAAGTAATTATCATGTGATTGCCATATCTGAAACTTGGTTGAAACCTTCCGTTCCGTCTGAGTATGTTTCCTTAGATAATTACATGCTGGTACGGAAAGATAGACAGGGCAGAATGGGAGGTGGAGTTTGTTTATATGATAAGAAATATCTTAACTATAAGATACTTTCATGTTTTAGTGAATACCGGAAGCCGGAGTTCATCTTTGCTGACATTTCTTGTCATTCCGGTAAAATTTTATTAGCTGTTGTTTATAGGCCACCATAGATTGGTAATTGAGCGATTGCTTTGAGTCGGCGCTTGCAGATATGCTTCCCTCCTATAGCAATATTGTCATGTGTTGATTTTAACTCAGATTTATTGAAGGAAACGTATGATAGTCACTACATTAAAGACATGTGCTATCGGCATAATATGTCTTTGGTCCCATCTCTTCCTACGCATCACCTAGCTGAATCCAGTCCTCTGCTAGATCTATTTATTGTTGACGATATTTTAAAAATTAAAGAACATGGTCAACATTCCGTTCCATTTCTATCTGACCGTGACCTAACATATATAAATTTAGCCTTTAAACTCCAAATTAAAAATCCAAATAATCCAAAAACACCAAATCCAAAAGTTATCAAAAGTTAAAAAAAAGACTTGAGTAAATTCGGACTCCTAAGCTTTCAGGAAGATTTTGACAATCTGCAATGGACAGATTTTTACCTCTGCAAATTCTGTTGAAGGGTCTATTATTATGTCAAAGTTATATCAGCTACTCGATGTTCATGCTTCTTTGAAAAAGGTAAAGCCTAAGCGAAACCCAATCCCATGGGTTTACCTATGAAATAAAACAAATAGTTCATAAGAGATGCAACACGTCGGAAATTTATAAGGAATAGATCTCAATATCTGTTCCATGAATATAAAAGATTAAGGAATGAAACGCAAAGGCTAATGAAAAAAAGCCAAAGAAAATTACTATAATAACTATTTTTCTGACAAATGGAACTCTAAAACCATATGGAATGAGGCTCGGCGACTAGGACTTATCAATTCTCGAAATGACAATTTTAAACTTAATATTACTGCCGACGAATTAAAATGAATACTTTATCAATTCAGCCGTGAATGTAAATTCCAGCTTAAATCATGAACCACAACTGTTTTGAGGCCGAAAATGAAGTTAACATGTTAAATGTAGGTAATTTTGATAATTATGTATTTTATTTTCCTCATTTTACTCAAACATTAATGTCAAAATATTTTCGTAGCATAAAGTCTAATGCCGGTGGAATTGATGGGATAAATAGAAAAGTACTTAATATAATAATTCCAACAATATTTCCGGTGATACTTCACATTTATAACTTTTCGTTGAACTATTCGGTATTTTCCTGTAACCTGGAAGACTGCAGTAATCAAACCAATAAAGAAAATTCGGAATCCAGCTGAGCCACCGCATTATCGTCCCATTTCATTGCTATGTACTTCGTTGAAGCCACTAGAAAGATTTGTATACAACGCAGTTAGTAGACTTCCTTTCATCAAACATCCTATTAGATAAATATCAGTCTGGATTCCGAAAAGGACATAGTACCCAAACTGCCCTCGTTAGAGTCACCGAAGATATCCGGCATTCGATAGACAATAAGAAAGTTACCATCCTAATCCTCTTTGATTTTACCAAAGCTTTTGACTGTGTTAATCAATGCCTATTACTTTATAAAATGCAAAAACTTGGTTTTTCTCTACCAGTAATTCAGTGGTTTCGGTCTTATTTACTTCAGAGAACCCAAGCAGTTAAAGGAGATGAGGATCGAATATCCAGTTTTCTGTGGTGTGCCTCAGGGTTCTATCCTTGGGCCTATCCTTTCTTTAGTATTTATTCGAGATTGACCAGTTTCGATCAATTATTCGAACTATCAATTTTATGCCGACGATTTGCAGATTTACCTGGACTGTAATCCATTACAAATTCAAAGCGCCATTAAAAAGATTAATGAAGATGTAAATAGCATATACAAATGGGAGAATGAAAATATCTTGAAAATTAATTCCATTGAGACATTTTATTATTATTGGCTCAGCAAAATTTGTGAATAAATTAAACTACGATATGCTGCCTAAAATCATAGTTAACGGCTCCGAAATCGATTATGCAACTTCAGTTATGAACTTGGGAGTTAATATTACTAATACTATAACTTGGAAGGAACATGTTGCTTCTGTTTCCAGCAAAATTTATAAGACATTGGCACAGTAGTAGTAGTAGGTTTGGGATTACGGGTGCGTCGACGACTAAGGTCATTAGCACCACGCGCAATCTAATATCATCATATTATTTTTTCCCAAATTTAATATGGCAACAGTTGTATATATAACAATGAATATATAACAATGTTTATAAAAATGTATATAAAAATTTTATACATTATATTGAGTTAAAAAGGTCAGTTTTTCTAAGGAAAGTTGTAACACGGCTTAGGCGATCAGGATCATCGCCTAGAACGTATTCTAGGCCTCCCTTGATGCCTAGCCTATTGCGCATAAGCCGGTACTTGTCACACTCCGTCAGGAGGTGTTGCACAGTAAGAGGGCAGTCACAGTCTCCGCATCGAGGTGGGGTCTTCTCTGCCGTGAAGAGGTGTGAGTGGGTCAGGGCGCAGTGGCCGATTCTCAGTCTGGCAATGATGACCTCCTCCCTACGACTCCTCCCGACAGAAGTGGGCCACACTGAAGTAACCGGTTTGATAGCTCGCAATTTGTTATTTGTCAGGTTTTTCCATACGTCACTCCACTGCCGTAGGACTATTCTACGTAAGACAGTCTGTATGTCCTGATAGGGTACCAGTGCCGAATCCTGCTCCGGCAGCATGAGTGCCGCTTTTGCAGCTGCATCTGCTCTTTCATTTCCCGCTATTCCCACGTGCCCAGGAACCCAAAGGAATGAGACTTTGAGTCCTCGCTTGTAAAGGGCATAAAGGACGGATTGAATATCTTGCACAATAGGGTGCATTGGAAAAATAGCGGAAATGGACTGTAGCGCACTCATTGAGTCAGTGCATATGATGGTCGGACGACCATCGTCAGCGACCGACTCGAGGGCCATCTTAACGGCGATGAGCTCCGCTGTGTATACGCTACACAAAGAGCTGAGTCTCATCTGCTTGGTGCCGTGATGTTCCGAGGACACTGCGCACGCACAGGCAGCTTCTGACTTGGATCCGTCTGTAAATACGAGACGACTGTCCTTATGGCAACTGATGAATTCATTGAAAAGACGCTGGTACTCTGAGGTAGTGGAGTACGCTTTCTGCCGCCCTTTAAAAACCTCGTATATATCAGGGGATGGAATTATCCATGGCGGGCTGTCGGAGTGCACGACTGGATAAACCGCCGGGAATTCTATTCCGCAAGCCTGGATAAACTCATTAAGACGTATACAAAAAGGTTTAGTGGCTCTTGTCAGTCTATTAAAAATTCTTAAAAACTTTGGGTTAAAAACGGTATTAAAACACGGGTGACCCCTTAGGGCTAAGATTTTCGCCGCGTAGTTGCACATTAGGATATTTCTCCGGTGCTCCAACGGCGGCTCTCCAGCATCGGCATAGATACTGAGCACCGGGCTAGTTCGGAAGGCCCCAGTTGACAGCCGGAGTCCTGCGTTGTGCACCGTCGTTAGTGTTCTTAAAACTGACTCGCGGCCAGACGAGTAAATAAAACATCCGTAATCTAATTTCGACCGCACCAGTGCGCGATACAATAAAAGCACCGTGCTGCGGTCGGCGCCCCATGAGGAGTGGGTTAAAACTTTTAAAATATTTAGGGTCCGAAAACAGCTATTTCTTAAAAACTGTATGTGTTCTCGCCAATTTAATCGGTGGTCCATGGTCATACCGAGGAACCGAACCGATTCCACATACGGAAGTGGTCTGCCCCCCAGTCTTAAAACTGGAGGTTCGAAGTAACCTCTCTTGCGGTGAAAATGTATACACTTCGTTTTCTCCGTTGAGAATTTAAATCCATTTCCCCGAGACCAATTGTCTAGGTTATTTAAAGCCAGCTGTAGTAGTCTGGCTGCAGTTACAAGTTTGGACGACCGGCAAAAAATTGCCAGATCGTCCACAAAAAGGGAACACAAGGTCGGAGGCTTTACGCAATCCGCCACGTCATTGACTGCTATAGCAAAAAGTGTTGCGCTAAGTATGGATCCCTGTGGTACCCCGTTGTCCTGTGTATAAAATTTCGATAGATGTCGGCCTACTCTTACCTTAAAACTACGGTTCGATAAAAAATTTTTAATAAATATTGGTAGATTACCTCTAAATCCCCACTTGTGGAGCGTCATTAGTATCTTTCGTCGCCAAACCCGGTCGTAGGCTTTCTCTAAATCGAAAAAAACACCAACTACATGTTGACGAAGGATAAAGGCCTCCTGGATGAAGTTCTCGGTCCTGACCAAATGGTCAATGGTCGATCGGCCGCATCGGAAACCACACTAGACATTGGAAAGAAGGTTTCGGCGCTCTAGCCACCAAACGAGTCGCCGATTGACCATTCTTTCCATTACCTTGCAAAGGCAGCTGGTGAGGGAGATTGGGCGATAACTATTCGGGTTGCCTCTATCCTTGCCCTGCTTTAAAATGGGAACCACAATAGATTCGCGCCAGGAAGGTGGAAAGCTTCGCTCAGTCCAAAGTTGGTTAAGAGAGAGAAGGACTTCCGACAATGCTCTCTCCGGTAGATTCCGGAGGAAGGCATTATGGATCTCATCCATACCTGGAGACGTGTCGCGGGAAGCTGCGATTGCTGACTGTTGTTCCCAGAGGGAAAATGGGACATTGTAGTCCGCCAGAGTCCCCTTCCTAGCGAACGAAAGTGTTTGTGATTCTGAGAGCCTTTTCAAGGATAGGAAGGAGTCCTCATAATTGCCATCGCTGCAGGTGTTAGCGAGCAACTGCCCAAATATCTCGCTAATAATGGCTGGAGATGTCACGATATTGTCACCGCTTTTAAGATAGGAGACTCCAAGCTGCCGTTGGTCACCTGAAATGCTCCTCACCTTTTTCCATACCTCTGCAATGGGTGTCCGGCAGTTTATGCCAGACGCAAATGACGTCCACGAGTCTTTCTTGGCTTCTTTCACCACCTTTCGAGCTTTAGCTCGAAGACGGCGAAAGGAAGCCAAATTGGTGGCCGTGGGATATTTATTAAAAATTCTTAACGCTTTCTTCCGCGCCCGAATAGCCTCGGCGCAGTCGTCATTCCACCATGGTACCGCAGGCCTCGGAGTGACGTGTACTGTCCGTGGTACACTATGATTTGCAGAATCGACGATGCTCTTTGTCAAGGAGTCGATGTTCTGAATAGCACCACGGCCTTCGCAATATGTAAAATTAAATGATTCTTTAAAAAGAGACCAGTCGGCTTTCCGGATACTCCAGTTGCCGAGCCGAATGAGATCAGGGTTAAAATTATCTTCTCTATCAATCCTAATAGGGAAGTGATCGCTCCCACATAGATCGTCATGAACATTCATATGAACTTTGTTCATTAATGTGCTGGACGTAAAACAGAGGTCAATAGTCGAATATCGGCCGTTAAAACTGTTAAACCGTGTTTTCGTTCCGTCATTCAATAAAACCAGGTTAGAGTCTGTTAAAAACCGTGCTAAAATGCGTCCTCTAAGGTTGCACTGCGCCCTGGAACTACCCCAGAGCGTATCATGGGCATTAAAATCACCTACTATTATGAAGGGTTTCGGCAGTTGACTGATAAGGGCTTCTAAATTAAAACGGGTTACCGGTGCCCCCTCCGGCAAATAGACGTTACATAACGTCACCGATTGGGGGCCGTGCACTGATACCGCTACCGCCTGGAAGGGCGTGTTGAGCGCCACTCGGGAGGTGTATAGGGTCTCCCTCGTGGCGATCATAACTCCACCGTGTGCCCGTTGGCCACTGGTGTCGTCATATCTAAAAACATTAAAATTTTTTAAAACTCCCTTGTCCGTTGGTTTAAAATGTGTCTCTTGGAGACAAATACATAAAGGATTAAAATCTCGTATTAAGGTCGTCAGTTCTTCCTTGTGTCTATAAAACCCGTTGCAATTCCATTGCAACACGAAAGCCATTATTTTTTATTAAAAATTAAAAGGATCACCGCCGGAGGCGATGCTTCCTTTCTTTTACTCTCGCACGGGAGATCTCCGTCTCCGAGAGATTGTCATCCTCCTCCATCGATTCCGGTTGACCTGACTTGGTCAGGTCGGATGGTCCGGGGGATGGCGTGTTTTCATGCGTTTTTTGTGGGGCCTTGGGTGAGTCTTTCCGCTGATTCTTTTTTTGAGAGTCCATGGCGCTGGTTGATTTAGTTGCTGGTTTATTGGCCTTATCCAGCTTGGCTTTTTCATTGTCGGCAGATTTTACTTCTTTTACAAGGTCATCTGTTTGTGTGCCAGTTGTAGCCTTTTTGACGGAAGCTGTAGATGCGAAAGATTTTGAAAAAGTAGGTGCGGCAATTTCCCTATATTTTTTCCGTGCTTCGAAGTAGGTTATTTTGTGAGTAACTTTGATTTCCATAACCTTACGTTCTTCGAGGAGCTTTGGACAATTCCGTGAGTAGACAGGATGTGCGCCCTCACAATTCACGCATCGTGGGTCAGTTGTACATTCCGCACCCTCGTGCTGTTCCAGGCCGCAGCGTGGGCAGGTGGCATTGCCCTCACATCTCGTGGCGATGTGGCCAAAGCGCTGGCACTGGAAACAGCGCATTGGAGCAGGTACGAATGTTCGCACTGGGACCGATTCGTATCCCACAAACACCCTGTCGGGGAGCTTATCAAGCGCGAAGGTCAAAACAACGGAGGTGGTGTCTTTCACAACACCATCACGCTTTGTAGTGAGGCGACGAACGTCAGTCACCCCCTGAGCAGCCATCTCTCTCCTGATCTCGTCTACCTCCACGAACAGCAAGTCATAATGACTAATGACCCCCCGACTGGAGTTGAGGGTGCGGTGTACTTCCACGTTAACTGGAATATCGTGCAGCATTTTCAACTCCAAAGGTTTATCGCTTTGGACTAAATTTGCCGTCTCTATTAGTAGGGTTCCGTCACGCAACTTTTTAACAGAAATGAGATCTCCTGGCACTTTCGCTGATAGAACCTTTTTAATTAGAAAGGGAGACACCTTCTTCAGGGTCTCACCCTCCTTGGCAGATTTCATAACAAGAAAGCGTTTACTAATATTAATAGCACTTACTCCCCCGCCCGGACACGGGCGGGATCTTTTGGGTGGAGGAAAGTTAGTCCCATCCATACCAAATATGCAGATTCGTCCCCCGAGCTCCCCACCCACCACGGAGCCGCACATTTGGGACGCCACACCGCAAACCGGTGTGGTCGCCAGGGCTACCCAAGGGATATAGCACTTCTGGCATGGTTGTCTGCTTCTGGGTTGGTCTCTGGCTACGCGGGTCCTCCAAACCCCCGCACCTTCGACGCCCTTCCGCCAGACCCCCAATGCCGTCCGCACTCGCCTGCTGATCGCCAATACGAAACAGCTAGCCGATTGATCAGAGGCGGCTACTCCCTGACCTCCCGTTTCGGTGGAGTCCAAGGCCAAAGTGGTGTGTTGCAACCCGGCTTTCAGGGGATCCGACCCCCATCCAGACCGGGGAGCTCAACCACCAGGATCCTCTTTCCCCACCTTACGGGTCTCCACGCACGGCAAACACGCGGGTGAGTCAGTTGGCCAGATGTCGTGGCTGTACTCAGCACAGTAGACTCACATACTGTCCGGAACTGCCCCATCGCACTGTGGGTTTTTTCACGAGGTTGTCTCCTCGGAGGGCTCGGGTCCGTGGGGGCGCTACTCCCCTTAGGAAGAGATAGGTCTCTTCCCCCCGTGCGGGGGACATTGGCACAGATGAAACAATTTAAGCATCTTATTCCATTTGAGCTGCGCAAAAAACTAGTTAATCACCTATTAATTCCTCATATTGAATACTGTTCACTTCTATTTACTGATTTAACAAAGGAATCACGCAAAAAATTACAAACCTTGTTGAACGCCGGAGTAAGATATATTTTTAACGCTAATATCTACGAACATGTAACTCCCTATTTTGTTAAGTTTAAGTGGATGAAACTAGAACAGAAAAATATTCCAACTGTCTACTTTCATCTATAAAATATTATCATCTAAAACCCCGGAATATCTGTATGAGTACGTTATTAGAAGCCTGACTCATTCGGGCAGACCTGTTTGAGCCAGAAGACGATTTAAAATCCTGAAGTGTAGGACAAATGTTATCACTCGTCAACTATTAATTCTGGTCTAAGAATATGGAACAGTATTCCCGATTACGTAGTTAACTCTATCAATATACATCAATTCAAATTAAAAATGTTATCATATCTGTATGAAAAATATTATTGTAGCTCAGAATAAACCGCTTGTATATGCATTGCCTTGTTACTGTTTCTGTATCTATACTTGTTAATCATTATTCTATTCATATTATTTGTTGTAAATATTTTATTACTGCACTCTTCTTGAATACATGTATTTGTAAGTTTTAGTAAGTGAATACCGTAAACCGGGGTTACTTTGAACACATGGGGTAACTTTATAAAAACTCGTTTTTAAATTTAAATTGATTTGGCGGGGGCTTATTTTTGGTTCGCGTAACCTTCTTTAGGTGACATTCTTTCAAGGAGAGATGGCAGACTTTGTTACATTCTTGAGAAATGCTCCATATGGACAAATTGTCTCATTCACGAGCACCTTTCACTTATCACCGATTTTGGCGCGCAAATAAACATTGTCACAACCTCAACTGGTGTGACTCTGTGGACGGTGGTGGTGCGTGAGGTAAGTTCAATTCTATTTAAGCATTTAAAGAGGAATATATACCAGATATTTCCTTCGATGTAACGTAATTACATGATTTTTGACTAATTAAAAATAAAAAATAGTGCGTTTGACGGGGTAACATTGTTACACCTTTATTTTAACGCTGATTGAAGGGTATCTTTCGTACACGGTGTTTAGATGCTTTATTTTACAGTCTATCGACACTAAAAATGCCACGGAAGTATATTCGCAAGCTAGGGGCACGTCCGTACCAAAATTATTCGCCCCAATCCCTCAAGGAGGCAGCTGATGGATGCCTAAAAAAACAAACCACCATCCGAGCCGCAGCTGAGAAGTTAGTTTTATGTCATTGTTGGAGTGGTTTACAGTTGCTATTTGTATTGATTATTGAATTCACGTTTCTTTCTTAATCTTTTGTTTTTTTCTGATACCGCATATCGATAGGAATCTTAGTAAACCATATGAAGGCTAAGCGTTAAACCCCAGAGGGTCTTTCAGTTCATAAAAAGAGGCCAGGATGTCCAACAGTAATTTCGCCAGAAGAAGAGGATCTTCTCTGCAGAGAATGCGCATGCGCTCACATCGTGGCCCTGGCTACTTACGGTTTCGTAGTTGTCATAAAGGACTTGAGGGTAATTGTTAAGTCTTATTTGGAAAAATTAGGAAGAAGTGTACCTATTTTTAAAAAGAATACCCCTGGAAATGACTGGGTTGAACTATTTTTGAAAAGTCATGCAGTTACTTCGCTTATGATTGCAAAAAAATTATCACTGAGTAGGGCCAGCATAAACAAGCAGGCAATTGAAGAGTTTTTCTCAAATTTGGAGAGAGAGTTAGAGTATGTACCTCCCTGCAACATCTACAGCTTCGATCAAACCAATTTTGTCGACGATCCTGGCAACACAAAGGTGCTTGTCAAAAGAGGTACCAAGTACCCGGAAACAATCAAAAACGCCACAAAAAATTGTA
This sequence comes from Platycnemis pennipes, assembly GCA_933228895.1. Taxonomy (NCBI): domain Eukaryota; kingdom Metazoa; phylum Arthropoda; class Insecta; order Odonata; family Platycnemididae; genus Platycnemis; species Platycnemis pennipes. The sequence goes on from OW121854.1 coordinate 62,929,026, forward strand.
CAACTGTGATGATGTGTGGCAATGCAGCTGGAGAATTGATACCACATTACGTCATCTATTTAAAAGGCCAATGGCGAAAAGTATTGACTGAGTGGAAAAAAGTCCCTTGGGCAGAAGATGTGGAACCATCCCTAAAGATCAATTCCCCAAACTTCTTAAATCTGTAATGGACAATTTACAAGATAGGCCCTCTGACAATTTGAAATCTGGATTTCGCAAATGTGGAATCTATCCCTTGAATCCACATGTAGTCCTCGACAGATTTTGTGACTCAATTTTGGAGCAACAGCCTACATACCGAGATGCGCTAGGCAGCAGCTTCGTTGAGCACCTCAATACCGTTCGATCCGAATCTGTGGCACGAAAACAGCGTAAAAAAAGCTTATAATACCGCCGGGAAAAGGAATCACAGCTGATAACCTTCAGGATGCCGCAGTTACTTTAACAAAAAAAGGAAAAGCAAAGCCCCTAGTGTAAATAAAAAATAATGCAGCCAGGCGTGCCTCTGATGATACCAAATCCTCAGGCTCTGAAAGTGGCGATAATGTGCCCTATACTGAAAGCGACGATACCCTGTTGCCAATAAACCCCTCTGACATTCAACAACAGCAACCATCAATCTCCAAAGCACCTTGTGAAGAGACATCGCAGCCACTAAGTAATAGCAATTGTCCAATCTTACGAACTTTGGAAAAGAAACTACTCTTTGAGGGAGACTACGTCATAGTTGTATACAATGGACGTCGATATCCGGGAAGAGTCATCAAGGAAGATGCTGGTGAGTATGAAGTAACCTGCATGGCTAGAGCTGGGAAGTGGTAGACCTGGCCAAAGGAAGAGGATAGACTATGGTTCAGACCACGTAGTGTTGTTAGACGGATGCATGAACCGACGCCAAGAGATGGGGGAAATATGCTAGTTGCCCTTGACATGAAGCACTAGACGTTTGGAGCTAAGGCTGCCTTTAGCAGTGATTGAATTCTTGTAATTGTATGACATGTTGTTTTCACAGTTTGAGACACGTTTTTAGGTGGTGCCTAGCAATGTCACCGATTATTTGAAATTTTTGACTTCTATATTGTGAATAAAATTAAAGTTTAAAATTTCCGATTTTAATTTGTCCTTCTACCTTCCCTGAGAGTGAATGAGGTAAAGTTTAATGAAACTCTTTTAAGATATTTTCTTAGGTTTGTGCAAAAAACATTTTTGCTGATCTGGGGAAGATTGTGCACCACAGAGTAAGTTCAATAGACCACCAATGCCAAATTTGAAATTTTTAAATAATAACAGCTTTTATTTTTGGGGTAACAATCGTACAAGAGGCATAGGAAGCGGTTAAGAGTGAAAAATATGGATGTACTAAAGTTACCCCAAAACATGGGGTAAAATTAGTACAAAAATAATAATAAATTCCTCTCTTCCTATTTCACCTAATGAAATTGTTGAAACGATGACTTAAAGGCGAGATATGTATCTTTACTTTTAAGCAAGGACATTTAAAATATTTCATTATTTAAAGAAGGTAAAGTTGAAAATACACCTATCCTGTTACAAAGTAACCCCGTTTTACGGTACCTCCTTTTTTTTGTTACTTCCGTTCTTTAATTATCTCTGTTAACTACCATTGAAACCTATCAATATTTTATTCTATTTCTTTGTGGTTATTGTATCCTATTGTTTCATGTCTCAGTGTTCAACACAAAATACTGTCAAACTCTTATACTCATGAAATTATTCATAAGTATATGATAGGTTTAATTGTTAGATGTTGCACAGGTTAAACCTAGAATTCCTGCGAAATTATTCTTATCATATCATTTGGAATAACATATCTAGCATATTATTGTTTCATATTTATCAAATTGTTTACTTTTTGCTATTCTTTCTTCATTGTATTCGGATAGGTTAAGTGTATTCTCCATTGTAAAACCAGAGTCTACAGATTGTATGTATGTAATTCATGTTCCATAGGACAAATGTCCTAGAATAATAAATTTATATTATATTATAAAAAAGGTCGTAGAGACTAATCACTCCCCGACAGGTGTTTAAGGTGCGGTGCACCTCGACCTTAACGGGGATTTCGCCTAGTTTTGTCAAAGTCAATAGCTTCTCGCTCTGAGCCCTCGTAGCCGTTTCGATGAGCAGTTTGCCATCGCGAAGTTTCTTTGCCGGTTTTAGTTCCCCAGGAACATAACCAGACAATACTTTACGAATAAGGTAGGGAGACACCTTCTTCAGGATTTCCCCTTCCTTCTAACAACTTATCACTAAGTAAGGCTGACTAGTAAACTTAACTCCCCCGCCAGTTTCCGGACGGGATCTTTTAGGTGTTGAATGGGATTTGCCATGCCTAAACTTGTTTCATCCCCCGGGCTCCCCACCCACCATGGAGCCACACCGCGCCGCACCGCAAACCGGTGCGGTCGCCAGGGGATATAGCACCCTAGAGGTGGTTGTCTGTTTCGGGGTAGAATCAATGGTGCACAAGCCCACCAAACCTGTACACCTCCGGCCGCCCAACGCAGACCCCAACCTCCCTGGCACTCGCCACCGAACGTATCGGAAGCCGACTGATTAACAGTGTCTAGCTCTTAACCTCCCATTTACGGGGAATCCGGGGCCAAAGTGGGGCATTGAACTCCGGCCCATACCGGGCATCCGCCAAGCGGCTGGGTGCCGCACCCACCAGGATCCCCTTTTCCCCTCACCGGTCTCCATGCACGCCAAAAACAAGGGTGAATCTATGGCAAGAAGATATCGCCACACACGGACAGCTGACCCACAGGACTGTCAGGAAGCTACCCTAGCTGCACTGTGGGTTTGTTTTCGGGGTTTTCTCCCCGCCCTTTTAGTACAAGCAGGGGTCTTGCGGGAGTATTCTCAATCCCCCTACCCGCACGAGGTGACCTAGGTGTGAATCAAATTGATATGTAACGAGTATTTGTGATTGCTGGACTTGTATTTTGTTTTACAGGTCATCATGTCGAGTCATTTAAAATTATTATATTCACATTCTTTGGAAAAGTATGCCATGGTGCATTCAAGGGTTGGCATGCTTTCATGGTCAAAAACGGCAATTGGAATATATCATAAAGAAATATTTAGGTAGGTAGGTATTGATTTTTTGGGTGCTTCGACAGCCAAGGTTATTTCGCACCACCCATTCTCTAATTTTCCATCAGCAATATATCACACTATATTTGTTGTACATCAAAATAAAATGAAAAACGTATATTTGTTAAAATCATATTTTATGAAAAAGGTCAGTTTCCTTTGGCAGCATTATGACGCGGTTGAGACGATCAGGGTCGTTGCCTAGAAATGTTCTAGGCTCCCTCTGATCCCTAACATGAGGCGTGTATTCCGGTATACGTTACCCTCCGTCAAGATGTGTCGCACACTGAGAGACAAGCCGAATTGAATTGACGCTGCACTCATTGCAGAGGCGGTTCCTTCTCTTCGGTGAAATTATAGGAGTGAGTCAGACGGCAATGACCGATTCGTAGTCGTGCAATGACGACTTCCTCTCTGCGACTTCTGACGGACGTGGGCCATGCTAACGTCACCGGTTTTATGCCGCGTAATTTGTTATTTTGAAGATCGCTCCATTGCTCCTTCCACCGCTCGAAAACTGAAGCCCTCAGATGGGACCAAAGGTCTTCTTCGAAAGGTACCAGAGTCGACGTGTAAATATCTTCTTTTATGGCATCCTTCGCAATTGCATCGCCACATTCATTCCCGAACATTCCCATTAGACATGCCGACCTCTGCCTTGTAAAGAAGGTAACCTAAGATCCAGCCCAAGCTCCAGTAAAATATACCACTTTCAATAGTCACGAGGTAGGTATTGATTTTTTTCCTTGCTCTTGCGGGAAAGCATACGGCGGACAGACTGCTCGCTCTGTGGCGTGCCGAATCAAGGAACATCAAAGAGCCTTGTCACATAGGGATACGGGGAAATCAGCTGTAGCAGAACACGCATTTTCCGAGGAAGGAAACCAGATTTTAATTGATGGGACGCGGATGTCAGCCCAAGAAAGATTTTATCACCACCGACTGATCCGCGAGGCTAACGAAATCGAGAAATGCCCCCTGAATTTCAACCGGGACGATGGCATTCGACTGAGTCCGACGTGGAGAAGACTTTTCCGAAGGAAAGATACGCCTGGATGGTTCCAGAAGAAGACAAACAACGATACACCCGTTGGCACTGTGAGGGGGAGGGAAAGTTCACCCACTCTCCGAGGAAAGGGCTAAGTGGCGGCCACCTTCTTATGTCATTCACCCCCCACCACTCCACAGTAAGGGGGAGGGATGGAGATACATAAGACATCGACCTTTCCAATGTTTTATCATTGCCTGATGATGCATCTTGTAATGGCCGCGAAAGCTCGCACACCGAAAATGCATTATACGCAGCTGCACCCGAAAGCCTCCGACAATGAATTTCGCTGCGAAAACCTACGTTCCAAAAACGTTCAGAATGGGTGTTTTTCCTTTAGACCTACCAAATAACTTTTTCTATCAGTGCTCCCATGCAAATGAATATGAGGCCATAAATCCTGGAATATAAGAAGCGTCCTATCACTTAGAGGAGGGATTGAAGGGGAAACAAGCGTAAGTGATCCGGCAAAGTGATTTTATACAGTATCTTGAAGTGAAGATGAATTTCCTTGTTGCAAGCCAGTAGTAATGCACATATTTCCCTCCACATAGGCTAGCAGTCCATCTCAACCACCCCCATCTCCACCTAATCCTGGACCATCAACTTCTGCCATGATTCCTTTGACAGGTTAGTTTTAGGTTAATTCAAAGATAAAAAATGCCTACTTCAAGGATGGTGACAAAATATACACTTGTTCCCATTTTTCAGTATCTCTGTCCTTTTTGGAACTTTTCTCATGTCTCAATTTCTCATGTCATGTAAGATGCCTATCACAACAACTGAAATCCAAAGTTATTTATGACCACATTAAATTTTAAATTTGCATAGCACGTTTGACCCAATCATTAGTGAAACCTATGCTTCCAGAAAATAAATTTATATTTGGATATACTCTCCTCTGGGATACCTTCTCTTATCATTTCTATTTGACACATGCTCATAGGAATTAAATACAACTTCCCTGTAAGGATGTAAATAACTGAGATTTCATTTGAAGGCACTAATTTAATTTTATCGTAAAAGAATAGTCATACTTAGGTCTATTAATCATTGAACATGAAATACATTTATAAGATGATCATGAATATTATGTTATATAATATATTACAGAAGACATGTTACCTTTATTGATATCAAATAAATCAACAAATATCATTATCATATTTTTGTGTACCCACAATGTTTATGAATAATTTAAATGCTTCAGTAACCAACTAATTTTCATTTCTTTTCTTACATTTTTAGGAAAGAAAAATCCGATGGAAAGAATGTGTGCTGCAACTGCAGAGTTACAAGAGCAGCAAAGAACAACTAATAAATTGCTTTAGGTATTAAAATCAATTTATTAATTCAACTTCACACAGTCAGGCAATGTCTTTGCAAATTAACCTTTGAATTATCTTTAATTATCTTCCAGGAACTGAATAATAATGTCAACAACATTTCAGAAAGCCTAAAACCAATGGCACAGTCCCTGGCAATAATTGCTGCCAATTCGATTAGACATCCATCTTTTTAATAAAGATATATTAAAATATTTATCTTTTTAATGTGTTGAGATACCGGCAATTTCTCATACTTAGTGTACCATGTAATTTTTCATACTCCTAGTGCCTGTACCTTGTCTCGATGTGAAAATTGTTTTGCTTTTGATTGTCTGTGCTCTTCGGAGCTGGACTTGTTAAAACACTTTTCTTGTCGACTTTGCAGTGAAAAGGTTGTATTAAGTGAACGCTCTTGATGATAAAAACAAATGAGTCTTGTCTGCAAACTGGGGTACTTCTTTATAAACGCCTTAATAGCTACATGGAATTTCAACAGGTTATGGGCCCAGGTGACCTCGGCTAATTATAGTTGATTAGTATCTTCTTGCTGTACAACTTTATTTTGTGAGACTTCTGTTTGACGAGTACCGGTTACCACGTGAGCGTGCAACTCGGTTTATTTGTCTGTTTTTTACGCTACGTGTGGTCGAAGGAAGACCTTCAATGGTGAAATTGTTTCAATAGAAAATGGAAGGAAAAACAAGTGTTGAACTGGTATTTCGTTCGGACCTGATCAATCCGATGTTACCACGTAGACACGTTGTTTGAACCAGGTCACCTAGTGTTTACTAGTGTGAGGGCTGGTCACCCGGGAAGTTCCCACTGGTTAAAGAAAGTTCACGTTGTTTAAACCAGGTCACCTAGAATTTACTAGTGTAAGGGCTGGCCACCCGGGAAGTTCCCACTGGTTAACGAAAGTACGTACGCACGAAAATGAACGAGTTGACAACTCATATTATCTCAGCGCCCGACCCGGAGGGGTCAAACTTCTATAATTTCTATTCGCTTTAATGGAGATTAGGAGGATCTAAATCTTACCAAGGCACGCCATTGGTATAATTTTTTTTGAGAGGTTGTTTATATAAAGCACGGGAGGCAAACGAGGAAAAAGAGTGATAAATAATTATCGGGTTTCAAGACGAGTAAGTTTTTTTGGGTTGCTGACGTTTCGTTGGAATACTTCTCCATCGTCCTAGCAATAAACGATTTAACTAAATCCTATATTAGAGTTCCTGAGTTCACAGGAAAGAATTTTTTATTATGATTATACTGATGATGGATGTTCTCAGAGATGAGGTTTGATTTTTGAAACATTAATTGTTTATGAACTTTCTCATAACCTCCTTTCAATACACTTTGAACTTTGCTGGCTACTGGACTTAATTTGGTGATGACAATGGTTATATTGAGCATGGTGACACTCCCCTTGCTATGGAATTTAGAAATGGCATATGTTTGTGCTCGAAGGGGGGCTAGTCAACCAGACTTAAGTTTCAATGTCAACAGTGAAGAGGAACTCTTGCATAAAAGGTATTAGTCTATTCAGATGTGATAATGGGGTTGAGTATGCAAACGAGGAATCACAATCTGTCCTCATTGAAAAGGGATATAGTTCATGAATAAACAATTCCAGGGACTCCACAATTAAATGAAGTGGCAGAACGCCTCAACAGGACATTGCTTGATAAAGCTATATGTCTGTTGTTTGGCAGAAATATAAGTAAAAGTTTTTGGATTGAAGCATTATTAACTGCAGTTTATTCATTGAACAGGTCACCAACAAGACCGCTTGGAGGGAATGTTGTCCCATTTTTGAATTGTGGACAGGCAAGAAGCCCAATCTCTCAAACTTAAAAGCATCTATTTGGCTGTGTTGCTCATGTGACTAAACTAAATAACAGCTGGCTTGTAAGTTTGATTCTATGGTGAGAAAGAGTATAACGCTGGGATATTGTGACAAAGAGTATAAATTATGATCTGTAGATGATGATAAAAATTATTAACGCTAAACGTGTGAGATTTAATGAAAATTGAAATGTTTGATGATTTTATATGAGTATGGTGGAACTTATGATGGTATTATTGTTGTCGGTTCCGTCAAAGAAACTGTTTCAAATTTAGAAGACATGGGTATGGAGGAGACAGTTTCAGGAGGGAAAGTTGAAGCAAAGATAGTAGTCAAGGATTAAATACAAATTGAAGAGTTGTAAAACCTGGTGAAGTTCAAGGTGTCAGGAGGGGCACTTGAGTCAGAATGAGGTCTGATCATCTAAATGATTATGTTGCATTGTGTAGAATTGGTCATCTGTTGATAATTGAAAAGATGACAGAGAAAGGAGAATTAATGATTTTTTGAGTTTGCACGGCTTATTGTTTCCCAGGAAGTTGATCTTGACAATGTACCAGTGGATTAAGAAAGTATTAAATTCAGGAGTGACAGATCTCTGGTTGGCAGCTGTAAGTGAGGGACTAGATGCACTCACAGAGCATAAAACGTGGGATTTATTTCCATGCCTAAAGATAATACTTCAAGTGATTGCTAGTGGATTTCTCACTGCTAAATTTGATGAAGATGGAAATATTGAAAGAAGAATGGCTAGATTAGTCATCAAGGAAAGTTTTCAAAGGAAGACATTTGCATGTGGCAACCTGCAGGGTTATCTGTAAGCTCAGGTAAGGATTGTGAACTACGGAAAACACCAAACAGTTTGAAGCAAGCTCCCATAGAGTGGAATAGTAGATTTGACGAAACTGTGAAATCAGTTGGCTTCAAACAGTGCCTTGCTGACAGATGGAGAATTATATATGTGTGAGAAGAAGAAACTCTGGTGTTGTTTATATGTTGTAGATTTTATTATTTCCAGTGAGTGAAAAGTTGTTGTTAGAAGCTAAAGGGAAATTAATGTCTGTCTTTAAAATGAGAGATCTGGGTAATATTTATTATTTTCTGGGAATTAAGATTAGAAGGGTTGAGGATGGAATGCTCTTGGCCCAGAACATTATTTGCCAAAAATTATTAACCAAATTTAGAAGGGATATTTCACAACCAGTAGATACTCCTTTAGCTGTAAAACCTGATTTGGTCACTTGTGATCGACCTCCTGCAAATGAACCTTATAGGAGTGCCATGGGTAGCTTCATGTATGCTTGTATGTCTAATAGACCTGATTTCTGTATGGCAGTAAACATGTTTGGTCAATTTCAATCTTGTGCAACAGAGAGACACTGGATGGGTGTAGAAAGAATAATTCTTATCAGTCGTCTGTCTTGTCTCCAACATGTAGAAAGGAGACGCCGAGCTGTTGGTGGCTACTGGATATACTTCTTACTTTACGCCAAACCTGTATGACCGGCGTCCAACTGTTGACATCAGAGACAAATTCCATCCAGGAAGCCCTCTTCGCCTCCTTCACGACCTGACGTGCCTTCGCTCTCAAGCGTCGGAAGGCGGAAAGGTTCATGTTCGTGGGAAACTTAAAAATTCGTAACGCCTTCTTACGTTGACGAATGGCTTCTAGGCATCCATTGTTCCACCAAGGTACGGAAGGCTTCGAAGGGACGCGACGAGACCGTGGTACGCTTGCGTCTGCGGTCTGCAAGGATTTAGCCGGTCAAATAGTTAATGTTAGTAACACTATCTAGCGTCTTGTCGTGTATAAAATTAAAATTACGCTTAAAATGAGACTAATCAGCTTTCCGGACAATCCAGTTGCCCGGCGGAATAAAAACAGGATTAAAACGTCATTCCATCTTTATAAAAAGGGAAAGTGATCGCTACCACTTAAGTCTTCGTGTACCAATAAGTTAATTTTGTTCCCCCCTGCGGGTAGGGGGATTGAGAATACTCCCGCAGTATCCCTGCTTGTCGTAAGAGGCGACTAAAAGGGCGGGGAGATAACCCCGATAACAAACCCCGTGCCAGCAAGGGTTGAGCCCGGACAGTGTTGTGGGTCAACTGTCTGTGTGCGGCCACACCACCTGGCTTGCGATCCACCCGCATGTTTGCCGTGTGCGGAGACCCGTAAGGAGGAGAAGGGGATCCTGGAGGGTGAGGTCCGTGGTTCCCAGCCGGGTGTCGGATGCCCGGTATGGACTACGGGCCAATACCCCTCTTTGGCCCCGGATTCACTGTAAACGGGCGGCCGGGAGCTAGCCACTCCCGGTCAATCGGCTTCCGATACGTTCGGTGGCGAGTGCCAGGGAGGTGGGGGTCTGCGTAGGGCGGTCGGAGATGTACGGGTTTGGTGGGCCCGTGCATCGAAGATCCAACCCGAAACAGGCAACCACCTCTAGGGTGCTATATCCCTCGGGTAGCCCTGACGACCGCACCGGTTTGCGGTGCGGCGTCCCGAATATGTGGCTCCGTGGTGGGTGGGGAGCTCGGGGGAAGAATCTATTATTGGCATGGAGGTTAAAAACCAACCACCAACAAAAAAATCCCGCCCGGATACGGGTGGGGGAGATACTGTTTCGTCCGCCTCTAGGCGGTTTTTGGTGATGAAGTGTTTAAAAGAAGGGGAGACACTTAAGCGAGTGTCCCCCTTTCTCATTCGAAAAGTACTGTCGGCTGCAGTGCCTGGGGATCTAAGGTCTGCAAAAAAGCTGCGAGATGGAACTCTACTGATAGAAACGGCAACTCCGCAGCAAAGTGACAAGCTACTGTCCATGAAAAGTCTCCATGACATTCCAGTAATGGTAGAGGTACACCGCACCCTCAACACCAGTCGGGGAGTAATCTCCCATTACGACCTGCTGTACGTTGAAGTCGACGAGATCAAGAGAGAGATGGCTTCTCAGGGAGTAATTGATGCTCGTCGACTTACAACGAAGCGCGACGGCGAAGTAGTTAACACTACCTCGGTCGTGTTAACGTTTGCACGTGACAGTCTCCCCGACAAGGTTTTCGTGGGGTATGAATCGGTACCAGTGCGGCCATTCATACCGGCGCCCATGCGCTGCTTCCAGTGCCAGCGCTTCGGCCACATCGCAACGCGATGTGAGGGCAAGGCCACCTGCCCGCGCTGCGGCCTGGAGGAGCATGAGGGTGCGGAATGTACCAAAGACCCACGCTGCGTGAACTGCGAGGGTACGCATCCAGCGTATTCTCGCAAGTGTCCGAAAATGATAGAAGAGCGAAAGGTCATGGAGATAAAGACAGTGGAGAAAGTAACTTACTTTGAGGCACGGAAAAGGTTCAGGGCCCTTGTAGCACCGACCTTTTCTAGATCCTTTGCGTCCGTGGCAACAGTAAAGAAAACCACCCAAGGAACTCAGACCGATAGGAACATTAATAATACGACAGCTGAACTGAAGGAAGTAGCCAAGCCGGCTAAGGCAACAAATCCGGCACAAAAACAAAAATCCACCATCAATGCGAATGGTTCCCCAAACAAGAACCAAGTAAAAAGCACCACCGTGGTCGCGCTGAAACAGCGCGAAAAGACGCCATCCCCCGGCCCCAGCGGACTAGCCAAGCTAGTGCCACAGGAGTCGATGGAGGAGGACGACAGTCCCTCAGAGACTGAAGTCCTCCTCGCCAGACAAAAGGGGAAGAAGCACCGTATTCGGCGCTGATTCTTTTAATTTTTACTTTATTTATTTATTTATTTATTTAATATAATTATGGCTTTTATATTACAGTGGAACTGTAATGGTTTTTATCGACATAAGGAGGAGCTTGCAATTTTAATCCGTGATTTTAACCCCTCGTTTATATGTCTCCAAGAGACGCATTTTAAAGCATCGGACAAAGGTGAATTAAAAGGGTATAATGTTGAAAGGTTCGATGACCTCAGCGGCCAGAGAGCACATGGCGGAGTGGCGATTGCTGTCCGGGAGGCCCTTTACACCTCTCGAGTTCAGCTCGCTACTCCGTTTCAGGCTGTGGCCGTTTCCACTTACGCCCCTCAAAAACTTACCATATGCAACGTGTACCTACCGGAGGGTGCACCGGTGACTCGCAGCAACCTCGAATCACTTGTCCGACAGTTGCCAAGGCCCTTTATTTTATTGGGTGACTTTAACGCCCACGATCTCCTATGGGGAAGCTCTAGAGGCCAATGCACTAGGAGGGGACGGATTTTAGCCAGTTTTATTCTTGATTTTAACCTTTTTTTACTCAATAATGGGGAGAAAACACGTTTTAACGCTTTTAATGGAGAGTACTCTGCAATAGACCTTTGTCTATCGTCAGGTAGTCTTTTTAACAAGTTGAACCTGTCCGTACACACGGATCTATGTGGGAGCGACCACTTACCAATTTTAATTAAATACGAAGGAAATTTTAACTCCGATTTTATCAGACCGGGGAATTGGGTTGTCCGTAAAGCGGACTGGCATAGTTTTAAAAAGGATTTTTATTTCAAACACGATGAAAACCGTGACGCCACACACAACGTGGCAATTTTAACTAAGGGCTTGACTGATGCAGCAAATTGCAACGTGCCTCGTTCGGCGGGGAATCTCCAAAGACCAGCGGTTCCTTGGTGGAACGAAGAATGCGCTGAGGCCATACGCCAGCGGAAACGTGCTTCACGTGTATTTAACAAGTTCCCCACTGCAAATAACTTAGCCTCTTTCCGAAAATTGCGAGCAAGAGCTCGGCAAGTAGTGAGGGAGGCTAAGAAGGCCTCCTGGATCGAATTCGTTTCGAATATTAACCATCGTACACCACTTGCACAGGCATGGAATAAGGTGAGGAGCATTTCTGGTTCTCGCCAGGAGTACGGCGTCTCATGCCTTAATGTGAATGGCCACGTCGTGAGTCAACCTCGCGACATCGCCGAACTTTTTGGTAAGTCACTAGCCTGCACAAGCAGTGACGGGAATTACTCGAAAGTATTCCTGGCTATCAAGGAACGCTTCCAGAGAATCCCACTTAATTTTACTGAGACGTCTATGCCTGCAGAGTACAACGACCCGTTCTCCCTGTGGGAACTTCGGGCAGCCATTTCGGATTCTAAGGATACCTCTCCGGGACTGGACGGTATACACAACGCTTTCCTTCGAAATGTTTCGGGGGAGGCGTTGTCGGATCTCCTAAAAACCTTCAACCAAATTTGGTTAGATGGTAGTTTTCCGCCAACCTGGGAGGAATCTGTAGTAGTAGTAGTAGAGTTGATTTAGAGGTGCATCGACGGCAGTGGTCATGTCGCACCTTCATAAGCCATTATTACTTTAAAACTGATATTTTACACGCTTTCGGAATTTTATGCAAATATTAAAAATGTGCTGATAAAAGCTATTCAGATTTTAGAAAAAAGATTGGTCTCACGGAGAAACATAAAAAGATTGTCTATGTTTACAGAGTTATCGCCCAATATATTTCTGAGATCCGCGGGGATTCTAAATTTGTCACGGAGCGCTTGATATGCAATGCAGGTGGTTAAGAGATGAGCTACAGTGAGTCTGAGGTTGCAGTCAGTGCAGGTTGGCGGCTCCTTCTCAGGAGAGAAAAGATATGAGTGAGTTAGGACCGTATGGCCAATTCTCAGCCTCGTTAATACAGCTTCCTCTCGTCTGCTATCCCGCATTGATGACTTCCAAACTCTCACGTCACTTTTAACTTGGCGTAGTTTATTGGAAGCTATGTTACGCCATGACAGATCCCAATTTTTTATGATAGCTGCTCGTAAATATAGTTTCAGGTCATCTACAGGGACTATTTCTACATCAATCTTGTCTTTATTAAGAGCCGCTTTTGCAGATGCATCGGCTGCTTCGTTCCCAGGAACCCCTACGTGACCTGGGACCCATAGAAATTTTATATCTACACCCTTAACAGTAAGTGACATTATTAAGGAAGATATTTCTTTAACAATCGGATGTGCTGGGGAACCAGTACGAATAGCCTGAAGCGCACTCTTAGAATCGGAACAGATTAAAAATGATTTGTTCCTACCCTTGATCGCAGCAAGAGCGGATTTTATAGCAAATAACTCCGCTGTGTAAACGCTACACATGGGGTGTAACTTATAGGTCGCTGACCCTGCCTCTGATGATACATAGGCACACCCACATGCGGAGGCTGTTCTAGAGCCATCAGTATATATTTTGGCGGATTCCTTGAAATTGTGTAACGCCTCTAGTGCTGCATGTTTCAACACTAGGGGTCCTTCAGTATCTTTCGAACCACTATAGTTTGAATCACAGAAGATCTGAGGGGCCTCCCACGGAGGTCGATTAAAATGGTCTGCCGGGTATACCGTAGGTATATCGAAACCTAAGTCATCAATTAAAATTTTAAAACGTATGCCAAGTGGCTGAGTCGCTCTTGGTCGTCGGTTAAAAATATCTAAAAACTTAGGGTTAAAAATAATTTCGTAGCATGGGTGGCGTCGCATAGATAAAATCTTACTTATATAGTTGCAAGCTAAAATCTTCATGCGCGCTTCCAGGGGGGGTTCCCCGGAATCGCAGTAGATGCTGGGAATTGGGCTGGTTCTGAATGCCCCAGTTGATAGTCTCAAACCCATGTTATGAACAGAGGAAAGAGGCTTTAGATAGCTCTTTCTTGCAGAGAAGTAAATGAAGCATCCGTAATCCAGTTTGGGCCTCACTAGTGCTCGGTAGAGGAGAAGTAGTGTTTTCCGGTCGGCACCCCAGGATGACTTTCTTAAAAACTTAAACATGTTTAGGATCTTATGACACGCTATTTTTGTTCGCTCTATGTGTTCTCGCCAGTTTAGCTTTCTGTCCAGATGTAACCCTAGGAAGCAAGTAGATTCCACAAATGACAGAGCGTGGTCGCCTAGCCTTAAATTTGGCTGTTGAAAAATGCCCCTTAACCTATGGAAATGCATACACTTCGTTTTATCTTCACTGAACCTCATTCCATTCTCACGAGACCATCTATGGAGGCGGTTTAAAGTCATTTGGACTTGCCTCTCAGCGACAGAAAGTTTTGAAGATCTACAAAATATAGCTAGGTCGTCTACGAAAAGAGTGGCCATGGTGGGCGCTTTTATGCAGTTCACAATGCTATTTATAGCAATAGCAAACAAGGTAACACTTAAAACGGAGCCTTGTGGGACTCCGTTCTGCAAGATATGATATTTAGAAAGAGAATTTCCTATTCGGACTCTAAACGTACGCAAATTAAGAAAATTTTTAATAAATACAGGTAGGTTGCCTCTAAAACCCCATGTGTACAGAGACTGTAGGACTGCGTGTCTCCAAGTGGTGTCGTACGCTTTTTCAATGTCAAAGAATACTGCTATGACATGTTGCTTAAGAAGGAAAGCCTCTTGAATAAAGTTTTCAATCCTCACCAAGTGATCGATAGTGGACCTGCCCCGTCGAAAGCCACACTGGATGTTGGATATTAAATTTTGATTCTCTAAACACCAAACAAGTCGCCTATTGATCATTCTTTCCATTAATTTGCATAGACAACTTGTTAAAGAAATCGGACGAAAATTAGAAGGGTTGGATCTATCCTTGCCCGTTTTAGGAATAGGGACAACAATTGATTCTCTCCAGCTCTCCGGGAAAGCGTGTTCTATCCACACTTGGCTAAAGGTGGCGAGCACTTCCGCCAAGGAGGACATAGGTAGGTTCTTCAGAAAAGCATTATGAATCAAGTCTCCTCCAGGAGACGTGTCCTTAGAATCGCCAATGGCCGATATAAGCTCCCGCATGGTGAAGGGAGAGTTGTAAGGAGCAGTGGGTATCGGTTCATTGAAATTGGGATTAACCTTCTCCTGGCGATTTTTAATGACCTTGAATGACGGGTGATAATGGTCAGTGCTACTAATTGATTCATAAAGCTCGCCGAAAACCTCCGCAATATCGGTTGGGGCCGAAAGAATTTGTCCATTAATTTTTAACCCTGAGACTGAGGAGATTCTATGCTGGCCCATTATTGCTTGTACTTTGGTCCAGACCATTGCAATAGGAGTTCTCGAGTTTATGCTGGAGACGTACTTTCTCCAGGAAGTCTTTTTGGCTTCCCTAACAACTTTTCGAGCCTTGGCCCTAAGTCGTCTAAAAGCAGCTAAGTTAGTCGAGGTTGGATATCTGTTAAAAATACGCAGGGCCTTTTTCCGCTTGCGAATAGCTTCTGCACACTCCTCACTCCACCACGGAACTGGAGGACGGCGGGGAATGCCAGATGCTTTAGGGATGCTGAGTTCCGCGGCTTCGCATATTGCGTTCGTAAGCATCTCGATATTTTTCAACGCTGACAGGCTGCAGTCAAAATTATATTTAAAACTACTTCTAAAATCAGCCCAATTGGCTTTCCTAATAAGCCACGTTTTTGGTAAAATGGAATTACAAACATTCCCAGCTTTTTTAATAATAAGGGGGAAGTGATCACTTCCGCAGAGATCGTCATGGGTTTCCATGGTGAAAATAGGAGCTATGGCTTCAGTGGTAATCCATAGGTCTATGGAAGAGTACTCTCCACTAAAAACATTAAAACGGGTTTTTTCTTTGTCGTTTAGTAAAATCAGGTTAAAATCATCGATAAAAGCTTCTAAAAGACGCCCTCGACCGTTAAAATCACGCATTTGGTCACCCCATAGGGTGTTGTGTGCATTAAAATCTCCCAGTAACACAAACGGCCTTGGAAGCTGATTAATCAAGTCTTCCAGGTTTCGTCTGGTAACTGGAGCCCACTCTGGAAGATACAGATTGCAAAACGTAATTACTTCTGGAGTGGATATTGTGACTGCAACAGCCTGGAATGGCGTCCGCAAGTCCACCAGGGAGGTGTAAAGGTTCTCCCGGATGGCCACGGCGACTCCACCCTGCGCCCTCCGTCCGCTAAGGTCGTCTTCTCGGTACATTGAGTAACCCTTGAGTACAGCTTTGTCATTTTCCTTAAAGTGCGTTTCCTGTAGAAAAACACAGAGTTGGTTAAAATTATTGAGTAGGATTTGCAGTTCTCCAATGTGTTTAAAATAGCCGTTGATGTTCCATTGAAGAGCGAACATATTTTTATTATTTTTTTCCATTAAAGGGTTGAAAGTGTGGATCTCTGCGAGAAGAACTTATCGCTTGAGAAATGCTTTCTTCCCCTTACTCCTATTCGCGAGGAGGGCTTTTATTTGTTCTTCATCTTCCTCATCTTCTTCCATTTCTTCTTCGTTGAGGGCTATACATACGTGAGAGCGTTCCGTTAAAGGCACACTCTCCGAGGATTGGGATTGTTGTTTCCCTTGAACATGAGAAGCCTGTGAGACTGAGGTTCCGTTTTTTTTAGTCTGCTCGATATTTTTTTTTGGTGGCTCCAATGTCTTAGAAGTAGTTTTTGATATTTTAGGCTCTTCCGGTTTATTTTTTGTTTCTTTTCCTTCGTTCGTCGTTACTTTAACTTCCTTTTTCGTTAGCTTCGGTTCGTTATTATATGTTTGTGTTCCAGTGCTGGCGGTTTTTGGAGGTCCAACCGTTTTCGCAAAAGATTTTGAAAAGGTTGGAGCTATAAGTGTGCGGTACTTTTTCCTGGCCTCGCTATAGGGAATCTTTTCTGTTACTTTGATTTCGGTAATTTTGCGTTCCTCCTGCATCCTAGGGCATACTCTAGAATAGACCGGATGGGGGCCCTCGCAGTTGCTGCATAAAACAGGTGAGGTGCATGTTTCCTCGCCATGTTCTGCTTTCGCGCATTTTGGGCATAAAGCTTCTCCCCTGCATCTTGTTGCCGTATGGCCAAATTTCTGACATTTGAAACAGCGGAGTGGGTTAGGGATGTATGGCCGCACAGAACAAGGTTGATATCCCACTTTGACCTTTTCCGGAAGTCTATCTAAAGCGAAGGTCAGGACTACTGATGTTGAGTTCACCCATTCATTATTTCGTTTTGTTTTAAGTCGGCGACATCCGATAACCCCTTGAGAGGCCATATCCTTAACTATTTCTTCCGATTCGACGTAAAGAAGATCGTAACATGAAATAACTCCGGAACATGTATTCAGTGTTTTGTGTTTTTCCACAGCGACAGGGATACCATTAAAGGATGTCATTTCGAGTAATTTCTCACTTTGCTTATCATCAAACGTTTGAATTAGCAACGTGCCATCACGAAGTTTCTTCACATTCTCAAGACACCCTGGGACGGAAGCCGAGAAGATGCGCTCTATAAGAAAGGGGGAGACCTTGGTCAGGTTTTCGCCTTCGTTCACACATCTCATAATTAAATACTTGCGACATGGATGTTTATACTTTGCTCCACCATCCGAATCCGGACGGTATCTTTTCAAAGGAGGAAATAGGTTATTTTCCATCTAAAGAAATTGTTCATCCCCCGGGCTCCCCACCCACCACGGAGCCACACATTCGGGACGCCGCACCGCAAGCCGGTGCGGTCGCCAGGGCTACCCGAGGGATATAGCACTTCTGGCATGGTTGTCTGCTTCTGGGTTGGTCTCCGGCTACGCGGGTCCTCCAAACCCGCGCACCTTCGACGCCCTTCCGCCAGACCCCCATGCCGTCCGCACTCGCCTGCTGAACGCCGATACGAAACAGCTAGCCGATTGATCAGAGGCGGCTACTCCCTGACCTCCCGTTTCGGTGGAGTCCAAGGCCAAAGTGGTGTGTTGCAACCCGACTTTCAGGGGATCCGACCCCCATCCAGACCGGGAAGCTCAACCACCAGGATCCTCTTTCCCCACCTTACGGGTCTCCACGCACGGCAAACACGCGGGTGAGTCAGTTGGCCAGATGTTGTGGCTCTACTCAGCACAGTAGACTCACATACTGCCCGGAAACTGCCCCGACGCACTGTGGGTTTTTTAACGAGGTTGTCTCCCCGGAGGGCTCGGGTCCGTGGGGGCGCTACTCCCCTTAGGAAGAGATAAATCTCTTCCCCCCGTGCGGGGAGGAATCTGTAGTGGTTCCGGTCGTTAAGCAGGGAAAGGACAAAGTTGATCCTAATAATTATAGGCCAATCTCCTTAACCAGTTGCCTGTGCAAGGCGATGGAAAGAATGGTAAACCGTCGGCTCGTGTGGTGCTTGGAGCGACGGAACCTTCTATCCTATATCCAGTGTGGTTTTCGGCGAGGTAGATCGACAATCGATCACCTCGTCCGGAGTGACAATTTCATCCAGGAGGCCTTTCTTTTGCGTCAGCACGTCATCGGCGTCTTCTTCGATCTGGAGAAGGCGTACGACAGGGTCTGGCGCCAAAAAATTTTAGTTCAATTGCATCGTTGGGGTTTTAGGGGCAATCTACCCATTTTTATTAAGAATTTTTTAACACACTGAGTTTTTAGAGTAAGGATAGGTAAACACCTATCAAAGAAATTCACGATGGAAAATGGAGTGCCACAGGGCTCAGTCCTCAGCGTGACGTTGTTCGCCATTGCGATCAACGACGCCAGTGAGTGCATCAAGGGACCTGTTATGGGATCTTTGTTTGTCGACGACCTGGCTATTTTCTGCCGGTCGTCCAAACTAGCTACTGCTGCTAGGCAAATCCAGCTTTGCCTAAACAAACTTGATGAATGGTCCAAACGGAACGGCTTCCGTTTCTTAGCGGAGAAAACAAAATGCATCCATTTTCATCGGAAAAGAGGGTACCATATACTTCCTGAGCTACGACTCGGTGACAGACTTCTTCCGTATGCTGATTCTGTTCGTTTTCTCGGGATGGTGTTGGATTCAAGGCTTAATTGGAAAGAGCACATCCGAGTTTTAAAAGATAAATGTTTTAAAGTTTTAAATATCCTAAGGGTTTTATCAAATTCGACTTGGGGTGCAGATCGCACCACCATGCTTTTATTTTATAGAGCAATGGTGCGCTCCAAGTTAGATTACGGATGTTTCGTGTACGCCTCAGGCCGCGACAGCTACTTAAAACCTTTGTCGACGGTTCACAATGCGGGGATTCGTCTGGCAACAGGGGCGTTCAGGACGTCTCCCGTCGTGAGTTTGTATTCAGAAGCCGGGGAGCCCCCTTTGTCAACACGGAGAACCATCCTTATGAGTAATTATGCAGCAAAGATTTTATCAATGCGGACGCACCCTTGTTTTAATATAATTTTTAACCCCAGGTTTTTAAACCTTTTTAACACACGGACAAGGGCTACTAAACCCTTAAGCATTCGTTTTAAAGATTTTATTGATGGCACCGACGCTACACTTCCAGAAGTGTATGACTCTGGGTATTCGGGCTACCCACCGTGGCGGGTACCGCCCCCGAAATGTAGCTATTTGTTGCAAAGAGGCCAGAAATGTACCAGTACATCTGAAGAGTACCAGCAGATGTTTAGGGAGGCACTTCACTGCAACTCCGACTTCATCCCCGTGTTTACGGATGGATCGAAGTCGGAGTCAGCGTGCGCGTGTGCAGTTTTCTCGTCCCACCACGGATTTATAAAGGCGAGGCTTAGCCCATTGTGTAGTGTCTACACGGCTGAGCTCTACGCCATAAGGATGGCTCTGGGTGGGATTAAAAACAATAACAGCGCCTACATGGTCTGCAGTGACTCAATGAGCGCGCTGCAGGCCATATCCGGCTACTCTCCCATGCACCCAATCGTCCAGGAGATACAATCCACCCTTATATCTCTTTTTAAAAAGGGCGTAAAAGTCCGTTTTCTGTGGGTACCTGGCCATATGGGAATAGCCGGTAATGAAAAAGCCGACCGGGCTGCGAAAGACGCGCTGAAGCTGGAAAACATAACATCTTCATTGGTACCCGCGTGCGATCTGATGGCCACTTTGAGAAATGCTGCTTTGAATCAGTGGTCGGAGATCTGGCGCTCTCAGGTGGGGAATAAACTCCGTAGCATCAAGGAATGCATATCAGGTTGGCCCACTTCGGTTGGGAGGACTCGCAGGGAGGAAGTGGTGATTGCACGGTTGAGGATAGGGCACACTGCCCTAACACACTCTTTCCTCTTTACAGAGGAAAAGATTCCGTCCCGGTGCGATCGCTGCCAATCTCCCATGACTGTGAGACATCTCCTGACTGAGTGTGATATGCACCGTGCTTCAAGGGAAAGGCTGGGCGTCAGGGGTGACTTAAAACAGGTACTGGGAGATGACCCTGAGCGAATCAACGTTGTCATCCAGTTTCTCAAAGAAACCGGTTTTTTCAATAAGATTTAATTACATTGAATAGAAATACCTAGTATGTAATATTTCATCTTCATTCGATCTATTTATTGATTTTACATTTGTTATTTATCTTTTCCATTGTTTTAACCCATTATTAGCCGAGGTGCGAATGACCCTCGCTGTCGAAGCACCCCCAAAAACAAATTCTACTTCTCTAGCTAGAGCTGATAATCAACCATTTTATTTAGATATAATTGGCAAGACAAGTTTAAAAAAATATATGATCTTGAAATGAAAAAAATACATTGACTCAATAAACATTCAATCATTTCTTTACAACATCACGCATCTGTTGCTTCTTAGAGTACTTCCAAATTCTTATTTTAAAATATTCTGACTCGTTCTGGGTCCAACCTGCTACGTTTTCGGTCACACACTAAACCTGAAGCACTAAAAGTCTCTCCAACGAAACCGTAGCAGCAGGGATGCAAAGAAATTCACGGCTGATGGTCTTTAATGTAGGGTACAACGTGTTGCCTTTCCAGTACTCCAGGGGCTCTGTTTCAGGAGGAAGGAGTTCCTCCATCAAGTATGAATTTAACTCCTACACCTCACCCCTACACTTCATCACTTCCGGCTGCGAATTCATTATTTTGGAGTAGTGCGCCCACATGGCATGCTTCGTGGAAGAATTACTCACAGGTTCATCACTTTTTTCCTAAAAAAATGCAATAATTAGAATATATGTACAGATAATATGGAAAATTGGTAGAAAACTTAACAAAATGCCTTAAAATAAAAAACTGATGCATATGGTCCAAAACCAAAAATTAATGGAAATAATAAAAACCCACCTGTCTTTCATCTTTTGAGTCAATTTCTTTCATTCTCTCCAGCAGTTTCGACTTTGCCTGAGTTAAATTATCACCACTTGTGAAACAGCTACCCTTGAGCCTGGGATCAAGAAGGGTTGATGTGGTGTTAACTTCATTCGTTTCCAAGTCACTGAATCTCAACTTCAAGGAAGACAAAAGATCATTCTTTATTCCTAATAATGGGGTGCACTCTCCATTTTTAATTTCCTCGATGGTACTATTTACTTTGGGAATTATTTCGGAGGGCGTCACATGGTCACTGCTGACCGTCTTCGTGGCATGGTAGAATATCTTCATCAATGAGGCCACATGACTCATCAAATCCCACTGTGCTGTTGAAAATTCCGTAGGAAGTTTAGTTTCGGCAGCAGCTACAGTGATGGCATTTCTTTGCTCCAATAATCTATTAAACATCAGGTGCAAAGAATTCCACCGAGTTGGCTCGTCTTGAATTAGTTTGTGCGATGGGATTCCAAGTTGATTTTGGCATCTTTTAAGCACACTCGTTGCTTGGCACGAATGCTTAAAATGCCACACAACACGCCGTGCTAGGCACGACAAACTCTGAACTGCCTTTTGGTTCAATAATCCATCTTTTACAATCAGCTGAAAGGTGTGAGCCAGACATGGTATTCCATGATATGGCGATGATCTAATGGCAGACACAATGTTTCTCCCGTTGTCAGGCACAACATATGAGACATTGCCTGCAATACCCCACTCTTCCAGGCACTGGATCAAGAACTTCTTGATCTGTTCTCCACTATGACACACCCATGGGAATGGAACAACATCAAGGCAAAGATGTTTTAGTTCCCTCGAATCATTAACAAAATGAGCCATTAGACTCATGTAACTGTCGTTCGCAGTTGACGTCCACATATCGGTAGTGATTGATATGTGGTCGATTGGTTGCAGGAAGCTCTTTACATCACTTCTAACCTTCTCGTAAAACGTTGGAATCACCACGGAAGACAATGGTTTTCTCGTAGGAATGGTATAACGGGGCTCCAAATAGGAAATGAGAGCACGGAAACCTCTATCCTCGACAACACTGAACGGCTGATTATCCACACATATCATTTGCCCCACTAATTTTGTTATGTGCTCCGCTCTCGGATTCCCAGGTTTAAACTTCTGGGAGCGATAGAAAGCTTCCTTCAAGGTCTGCTGCTTTGTATCATTCCTGAATTTTTTGGGTTGCTTGAGAAAACAATTTTCACGAGTCGGGGAACTTGAAGGGGATGCACTCGAGGTAGACGAAAAGGCACCTTCACCATCGTCACTTTCATATTCGTCCATTTATGCGGGATGAATATTTCCCCTCGTTTGCTGCACAGAAATTAAAGCGGAATACAGTTTTAAATGCTTCTTCATCGCCGACGTTGTCATACTTTTCCTGCCTCTTGAAATCTGTGTACCACAATAACTACATCTGGCAAATTTACTGTTTTTTTCACAGATAGTGAAATGCTCCCAAACCTCCGACATGTTTCTTGTCCGAGCCAATGGTTAAAACACTACCACAAAATATGCAACTTGAAATCCCGCTACAACTGCAAAATCTCTCAATTTCAACGTCAATCAATGTGTTCACCTCTACAGCATGCGCATTTACAGTTAACAGAGCGACGTCAACCCTTAGTTCACATGGTTGCTTACAAATAGCTCTGTTTGCAGCTTTAGTGTAGACCGAGAGAGAAACACAACCGCAAAAAGCACCAATGAGAAACGATTGCAAATCCTGAGGCCCGGAAACCCCGGGAAGCTTAAAGTCGCAACGTAAAAAGTATTGACTTCGAAAGTTATATTATTTCCTATTTAGAATAAACTATTTCAAATAGCGTTCCTCGATTTAATTTTATTTAGGATAAAACTATTGGTAGCATTAATATAAGAGTCGTTCACATTTTAACTGCAACAAAGATTGCGGTGTTATTTATAACCCTTCTTGTTCTTTTTCGAAGCTCATCAAATCCTCGAATCTTAGGGATTCGGAGGGGGGGGGGTAGGCAGATTCGATGACCCACCCCTAGTATTACTTTATATTTACGCGTGAAATAGCTGCGTGGCAGACACTATAAATGTGAAATAACTGCTGTATTAGTTCTTGCAGCTACTAGTTGTGGCGGGGTATCCAAATTCTTGAAAACTTCGGATGGCGCCTCGCATTACGAAACGTAATGAGGGAAAAGTTGTGAGATACCTCTACGAACGCATCGGATAGCAATGTAGAGTTATCAAGGCGGTAAAGTCAGTATTTGCCAACTCCATCGTCCTACTCATGAAGAGTGTCCTTGTCACACTCTTGAGGATAGATCGTAGCACCCTGCTCTTAGTTGTTCCGCTTCAGGAAAAAGAATATTTCACTTATCTGTGATAAAGTATTTCACTCGTAAGTCAGTGTTCGACACCTGAAAAAATGTGGTACGCATCAGGGTACTCAGTATGCTTCGACATCAAGAGCGGTCTAGAAGAAGTTCTTGGTGAGTCCCTGATCATCTATTCCGGATCGTCATCCGGGAGAAGCTGGCTTTTGTTTTAATTTTTTTATAGTGCTCTCATTTTAGTGTATTATCCTTGTATTTAGAAGGATTACACGATGTTGAGATTTGAACTATTAAACTACTTCGTAGTACTAGTTGTAGCATTGTACCCACCTCTTAATTCGATGTAAGAAATGCGTATATGGTGATCTTTCACTCACTACCACAATCCCTCGCGGGAGATCAAAGGGTATTATGTAGATACATTTTTTTTATTTTTTGTGTTTTCCATTACCACCGAAAACAACAACTATGGCCTTAATATCGCGGTATTTAACAATTAACAACAACAGACGAGCACAGACATCCATGCCCTGAGTGGTAAAAATCCATTCAGGTGGGACTCGAACCCGCAATCCTAAGGTTAGCAGGCTTAACCACGCCGCCACCGGGGCCGACAAATGTTAATGTATTTGGTTTGTTATCGGTACAAATGAGTATAACTAATATTTTCAGGCTTTAATTAGTGGAATTCATACATTACGAAATGGAAATGCAATGTATTGAAGCCCACGCCTTACAGTTAAAAACAACAGGGGAATAAACTAAGTCTGTTCATTCTCGATGCTGCAAATGAGCTTGAGCGTTGACGCTTCGTTAATTAAAATCAATATATATCGTTATGTATTTCAAACTGCATAATAATATGGCACAATATTTTTCTTTGTTGAGACCTCTCTACGAAATCTACGTTCATTTTTATTCCAGAGCGGCGAATTCGCGTGGGACGAATCGACACAGGGGCTTGTGCTCTCTGCCTTCTACTACGGTTACGTCGCCACGCAACTGCTTGGAGGCATGGCAGCAATGCGATGGGGCGGCAAGATGATCGTGGGCCCTGCGATCGCGCTCTCAGGGGCCTTCGCTTGTGTTGGCCCAGTTGCCGCCAGGACAGGGGGAGTTTGGCCCTTTCTCGCCACCAGGATACTTCATGGAGCCGCTTCGGTGGGTTACAGCTCTCTTCCAGTAAATTGTAGAGCGAAATATCCCAAGTTAGCGGAGTCAAATGTCTCATTCGCTTGCTGTTACTTTGAGGAAAATTTAGGATGGTGTTCGTAGCATTATCGTATGCATTTTTCTTCCTTATCTGCCGTGAGTTTCGTCATCAGTGATTGTTGTGCCACTGTCCGTCATGTTAATGAGGGATGGAGAGGAAAGTGTTAAAACAACTAACATGCCATTAAGGTAAAATGTGAACAACAGTAATGAAAATATTTCATTTTCGTATGACAATTATTAGCCTGTGCAGCAGCATCATCAGATGAACAGAACACCGTTACAACCACTGCATAAACATGTATATGGGTACACATTAACATACGAGTCCAGGCGAGGGTGAGGTTGCAGAAAGGGGGAAGTAAGGATCATGTTTAGGCACTGATGTAGAGAAGGGAGTGGGTGAGGTTTGTAGGCTGAGACACAGAAATACTATTGGGTATGATGATCGGGCTCTACTATTCGCCCTTCTTTTTTTCAGTATCATTATTCCAAATCTATTCGTCACCGATATGTAAAGCTACAATTTTTTAATCCCGACGGGTACGTTTAAAAGCAAGAAAAAACGATAGTGGTAATTCAATAATCGGCCGAGATGGAAAGAGCAGCAAATCAAAACAAAAAACGAATAAAAATTACTGCTGTATTAAGTAAAACTTCTGTATCCAGTACCATTCACTACGCTACCAATCGATCTGTCCGGCTCAGCCCGGTATGGTAAACGGAACCGGCTAGCCAGATCGATCCGAGATGGAAGCCGCTTTCCCCCGATCTCAGATCTATCCGAAGAGGTCGGCGTGTTGCGTTTTTCGTTCTTATTTTGGTTGCTCATGGGAAACAAATAGTAATCGATTCCATTTGCGAAGTGAGCTCATAAGCTCACGTGGGTTCTACAATGACCGATAAAGTAAATAATCTTTCAAATCCATGGTGCAAGATGTTTTCAACGCTGAGCTGTGTAAACAATCAGATGCGACTGCTGAGATCGATAGTTAAATATCGATATTTTCTAGGTTGGTAAACCAGGCGAGATGAGTTAGCTCGCCTCTGATCTTTCAGATCGGTCCGAGTTCAGATCGATCTGAGTCCGATTGGTAAATGTAGTGAATGTCGCACCCTAGTGAGCGAAAAGGGTACTGCACAAGCCATATTTGTCCCCGTGGAAAAAACAAGGTTAATTTGATGACGATAAGAGCGTTAATGCCATCGTGTAGGTTTTAATGCACCATAAAACCCCATTATCTCCGCTGGGTGTGATTTCTCCAGCGCTTCTGGACCTTTTCTCGCTGTGGTTTCCGCCATCCGAACGGACGCACTTCGCTGGAATAACCTTCGCTTGTAAGTACTCAGCGAAAAATTGGCCGTAATCCCAGTCCCATTAAGTCGCTGATGAAGTGCTTTTCTTTTCTTTTGATGCGCTCACACTTGGTATTATATGCATATATTTATTGCTACACCTTGAAATCAAAATCTTACGCTATTCGAAAAACCACGTTTCAGCTATCCACCTGGGGACAGCCATCGGGATGTCGCTGTCCGGCTGGTTGATAGAGTTGGGCGGCTGGCCACTCGTCTTCTACTTCTTCGGTGGCGTAGGCATATTATTCCTCCTGCCTTGGTGGCTGCTCGTCTACTACCGGCCCAAGGAGCACCCTAGGATATCCAAGGCCGAGGCAATGTTTCTACGACAGTCGCACTCCACCAGCACCAGGGGCGACGGACCTAAGGTTTACTGCTTTCATCTACCTCCTTTCCTGTAACCTATTCTATCTCCCTGCCTTTATCTGAGGTCGCGGTAGCCAAGCAGTCCTTTTACCCCCCCTACTCTTACAATTAGACCTAATATCTCTGACTGGAGTCCCACGGTATGGTGTGCGTGTTGCTCTTGTCTTCTGTTATATTGATACTCTTCCGATCATGGTATGCTTCGTTATAATAATGGCTTTCGACATTTTTGTACCATATCCATTTCATTCATTCTCATCCTCCCTCTTCCTCGCTTTCCTAGCATTATTTATTCTCTAGTCACTCAAAATCCCATTGTACTATTACTAAAATTACTTCCGCTCATTTTCTTTTCCTTCACTACTTGAAATTCCTTTGATAATCGGTGAATAAATTGGCAACATTTCACCATATAATAACGCCGTGTCCCACTACCATTAAATTCACTTCCTTCATCTCTTGCTCAATGTATTCCGATAGCCCTTTCCTCATCCAATATTCACTCAACATCCCACGAACGTGTTTAATAGTGACCCCATCCTTTTCTTAGTCTTTTTTTACACTGCTATTGTCACTTCTGTTTACTAAAATTTTTATATGCTAACGTCTGTAAATCTTTTGTCTTTTCCGGCCCAAAGCCTGAAATTAGCCCCCGTGAGCTGGGACAGGAACCTACCGTTGTTGCCGGGATGGTTCACTCGTTGCATCCATCATGGTATCACGAGAAAATGTAATTGGAGCTGTTTTCTATTATTCTCGCTAAGCGTGTTTATAACATTTCTCTATCGTTGGAAACAATCAGAGATCTGGCTGCACCTTGCCTCACTGTAAGATTCCGCGCGACAATTCCCCCTTCCAGGCGTCGTCCCACCTATATACACACCCGACGTCCGACGAATAGGACGCCGAGCGGGCACAGGGAGGCAGGACGGTCCGAGAGGGACGGTCGGCGGGATTCTCGTCGGAGGCAATGTACTGCCAGGTCGCCTCGTTAGACATATCCTTTATTAATTGTACGTACATATACTTGACATCAAATACATAAAATACAAGACCTTTTCCTTTCTGTAAGGAGTACAACGCTGCCTGATTATCAATATGACAGATGACATGAACAATGGGAGGCAGTATTCGGAACATATGGGTTACAGCCATCAGGGCTGCCAACGTCTCTGCTTCTAGTATTGGTCTTTCCTCGTTGAAGCACCAGATTTCAGTGATGTCCAGTTCCGGCGCTATCCACGCCACTTGAAATGGTGTGGCGTCCGAAAACACGTCAATGGAGGTGACGTAATTAGAAAAACTTCGTGGCGAGTGCCAGATTCTTTCATCCCATAGTTCTTTTAGCCATTTAACCTTGCGTTTTGCACTGTCCTTAATAAGAAATTAGGGTAACCGTCGTACATACACACACCAGCTAATAAATCCTACTGCCCTTGGGATATCAACTTGTCTAAGCCTAGGAAGAACAGAAATGATATAATGTTTTCGCTGCAGTGAGGCTGCAGTCAGCGTAAGAGTCATGTTCAATGTATTAATTTTTACACCGAGATATTTCAATTTCTGACTAATTGAATATTTGCGTAATTAATTCGTATTCCCAGGGAAGACACAAGAAATTCTACAACACAATTAACAAGAACAATATCAAATTCAGATAAAACCAAGAGCCAATCGTCCAAATAACAAATCATGTTAACTTGAAACTTTTTGTACACTTCCGCTACCACAGCCCTCGCCCAGCGTTGCATTATCGCGGGCGCGAGAGCGTGTCCCATGGGCAAGCGGTTCCACACATAATACTCACTACCATAGTATACACCAAAGAACTTTCGATGAAGGGGTTGTATGGAGAGTTGCCAAAAGGCATCTTTTAAATCAATCTTTGCCATATAGGCATTCAGAGATCTGGCAATGAACCGTTTCACTGCATTTCGACACCAGTTTAGTGAAACTCAGCCATTTTCTTTTCCATTGCAGCCGTTGGTGGTGCCCTGGTTCGCCATCCTGTCGTGCCCTGCCGTATGGGCTGTAGCAGCGGTCCACACCGGCTACGCTTGGGTGCTCTTCACGTTCGTTTCCGGACTGCCAACTTACATGAAGAACGTCCTCACTACGACATACAAAAGGTACGTCTCCGCTTGCATTCTTAGCTTCGGCGGCTAAGGCTACAATGGTACGGAGGCTAAGTTAAACAAGTTTGATTGACCTTTATGTCGTCAAGAATAGAACCGAGGGAAGAGAATAATCCGATTTAAAGTTGTATTTACTACCCTCCTGGGACCCTTAAGCTCTACCTTGCTTTCATAATTCCTGCGGTTCTCTGCTATCAGGAGGTGGTTGTACCTTTCGTAAACATACGAAATCGGTTCAAGAAGTCCAAGGACGCGATGCCTCTGTATTCCTCTTAGATCCAGTGTAGTTAATTTGTAAGCTTCAAACCTCACTAGTAACTCACGTCCTTCAATTGTGGATATCTGTTTTAGTTACCGAGCTCCAGCAGTTATAGTGGCATTGGAGAATTGTCACCATGGACAGTCTCGCTAAACAGTGTTTCTGCCTGAAACTCGTGTCTTAACTTCGGCAGAACGACTACGTTAACTTTTTGAATGTTTATAGTATCTTTTGGGGAAGGCTTAATGACTCGAAGGTGTTTGAATGATACCTGCGTTTCAAAAGAGGTTGGGAATCTTTGCAGATGACCCCCGAAGTAGAAGACTCAAAATAACTAATGATGATTATGTGGATCAGAGGAGGTCTCTTTCGCGTTCTATTTGGCGATTAACAGCCAGAGTACTAGTGGAGGAGTAGCTGTAGCACGCTTCTATTATCTGGAGTTATGGAAGATTTCCGTGAAAAAATTAGGAAGGAAATGGTCCAAAACTTTGAGGGTAGTACTTGTTTCTTCAGTAAGGCAGTGCGTCCGCTCATATAACCATGAAAAATCATGAGTCGTGAGTAATATAATTTACTTCTGTTTTCCCCCAACCAGTGCTCACCTAACCTGACTTGCTATCTTCTGCTTATTTGCCATAATCAACGCGGATATAGAGGTAATTTTGGATAAGGAATGGAAAAAAGAAAATAATTCTCGACGACGAAGGGGCTATATTAAGTTACGAATACTGACTTTAAGTAGTTTCCTGAAGCATAAAAGACGCTGAGAAAATAAACTTAAATGGAAGTGGGGTACTATGAAAAATCAAAGAAATGAATTTTGAATGTTCATAATTTTTTAAAATCAGATTAGGTTAGGTTCTTTTAGGTGCGTCAACGGCCATGCTCATTAAAAAGTGACTATAAGTTCTGGAGCTAGAGGAATAGCCCCGAATTAAACACATCGACAGTTTACCAATTCCAATTTACTTTTCAATGATTAATCGTGCGCCAAATTTTATGGGACTAAAAAGTTTTCTTTAAGTGAACCTTTTATTTTAGTTTTCAAGTCGTGATTATATAATTTTCTTTTAATTTCACGTCGATACTTTGTGACTAGCTCATTTATTGCATCTATATCTGCTTTTCTTCCAAATGACATCAGAGTGCGTTCCTGGCATCGTTGCCCTACCTGTTGCAGTGGATCACCAGCATGGCGAGTGGCATCGTATCGCAGTGGCTGCGAAGGAAGGGTATCCTTGGACACCTGACCACCTACCGCGTCATGAACGGAATCTGTACGTTCTTTTCTCTCTAACCTCAATCTGTCCCGTGGTCTTGTTTCCATGGCTCCGGCTGTGGAACTAAATTTGTACTTAGTGAAATTACCCACTCACTTTCGACTCTTAACTGTAACTTTTACGACATGGTTTCCCAGTGTACGTTTACGCAGTAAGAGAATTATAGAGGTTACCAAGGCTATTTGACATTTCTTTATTTATCTTGGGGTAGATGAGGCCGTATTGGCCCCCTCTTCCCCTAGCCCTTGGTTCATTTCAAATTTGAATTTTATTTTTCATGGACTTAGGTACGCAGGCCTCTAATATGTTTCCTTTTAAACATAGGGATAAAAATCGGGATTTGGCGACTATAAGGCAATGTATACTTTTTCCATGGGTGTCATTTTTGCGACATTACACTATCATTGAGGATAAAGAAAAATCTGTAAGCATTTCATGTTTAAAAGATTTAACAAAAAAATAAGATTTGAGCCCCTTTTTTAGAGGTTTGAAAATGTTTTTTTGAAAGCATTAAAAACATCTTGAGAGAATATGGTGCTCTACGCAGAAAAAAGTAAATAACACGAGATTGAAAAAGGATAAATTAGGTAAAGAATTGAATATTATTATTAAAATGTGGTTCGAGTTCGACCCTCTGGGGTTGAACTCGTTGACTTCAGCAAAGGGCGAAATAAATGTTTGTGAAAACCTATTTAATTGTGTATTTTTTTTAGTGAATCGCATGAAGCGGGTAGTGAATGAAGCATTCATACATTCAGTTCGATGACACCTAAAACGGAAGTTTGTGGAAGCACCCCTAGTGGTTCTCCTGTGAACTCCATGCCTATGGACCATCATGACCTTCATGCGTTGTGATGAGCCACATCCTCCTCGAGGTGCCCCTGGTATCGCTGAACATGACGGATCTAGACCAGGCGGTCAATAATTAGCTCCCATCACCACAGTGCGTCTCTTGGCTAATGGTAACAGCATCTGCTGGGCGGAGGGTAAGAAGTCGCTAACAGAGAGACTCCGGATACTGGGTGACCTCCGGGTTTATTTAGCCTTACCCATGCATGCGGGGCTCTGCATGGGCGGACACTATATTTCCCTAGCTACTCGTGGAACCATTTAACAAAACTATGGAGAGCGCTGAGAGGCGAACACTTCACATGGACTCTTGTAGTCTGTCTTCTTCCTTGGGGGATGCGATACCGGTGGAGAGCCCCGACGGGGATCCCAGTCGGGACGCACCCTCCATTATCTTAACCTTGCCTGTTTGGGTTCCTTCTGGGAGACCCACACATCCTAGTTGCCCGTCATACCCTTCGTGGGGAGAGGACGACATCCTTTTCAACCTCTCTGTCATTTCATATTTCGTGTTTTAATTTTTTCAGAGTTATGTTTTTTGGAGAGAAATAAAAAGGAATATTTTTATTCAAGGCCGCAGATAATTTTCTCTGCATTCTTCCCTTTTTCTTCTTAGATGTAGGCACTTTAAAAAATGAAAGATTAAAATGTAAAACTCATGTGTCACACTGAAAAATCTAAGAGGTAGGTAGGTAGGTTTAAAACTTGTAGGGTGCGTCGACGGCTAGGTCATTTTACGCCACTACCCATTCTTAGTAGTTAAAATTTATAAATGTAATAGTAATAATAATAAAACTTGTCTATTGCAGTTGTCACTTATTAAAAAATTAAATACAGTAAGCAAAATAAGGGTGAGGCTTATATTTTTCTGAATAGTCCCGTCTCTTTCAGAAATTGGATAACTCGTATTATAACATTAGGGTCGTCTCCTAGGACGGATTTTAGGTCTCCCTCAAAGTTTAGCCGCCTTCGCGCGTCACGGTATTTGTCACACTCCGTCAGGATATGCCGAATGCTGAGAGGACAGTCGCAGTCATCACAGTGAGGTGGTTGTTTCCCTTCCGTGAAGGGGAATGAGTGGGTCAGAGGGCAATGCCCTATCCTCAAACGTGTGATGACGACTTCCTCTTTTTGGCTGTTCCTGACGGAAGAGGGCCACACTGACATAACCGGCTTGATGTCGCGAAGTTTATTATTTTGTGTAGTGCGCCAATATTCCTTCCACTGCCCTAGAACTACCTGTCTCAGGCAAGATTTTAGGTCCTCGTGAGGTGCAAGCATGGACTTAGACTCCGTCTCGTTCAGAGCCTCTTTGGCCAAAGCGTCTGCCTTTTCATTTCCGGCTATTCCCACATGCCCCGGGACCGAAAGGAACTAAACAAGTACTCCCTATCTGCTGAGAGACAGCCGGGACGAATGCATGTCCTGAAAGATCGGGTGAATGGGCGAAAAACCGGAAATTGATTGTAAGGAACTCAGGGAATCGGTGCATATAACAAAGGAGCCACCTTCGTCACATATAGTTTCAAGTGCCATCTTCATGGCGAATAGTTCCGCTGTGTACACACTACACAGCGGATTTAATTTTGCTTTGACGGCTCCTTGGGTACTAGAGAACGCTGCGCAGACACAGGCCAACTCCGACTTAGAACCGTCAGTGTACACAGCAACAAAATCGGAATGATTACTCAGAAACATTAAAAACTGACCTGGGATTCCAAGGGAGTGGTGAAGGATTTTGGTAGTTTGCTTAGGACTGTTTTAACCCAAGGATTGGGTGTTAACCAGGGAGGGTGGGTTGCGTAAGATACAGGGTACACTTTAGGCATACTAAAATCGCACCCACGAATAAAATCATTAAAACGTACACAAACGGGCCTAGTGGCCTTCGTCCGTCGGTTAAAAATGTCTAAAAAACGTGGTTTAAAGAGTATGTTAAAACATGGGTGTGCCGTCATGGATAAAACTTTGGAGGCGTAATTGCACATACGCGCGTTTCTGCGGTGGCATAGAGGAGGCTCCCCTACTTCAGAATAGATGCTTATGACAGGGCTTGTCCGAAATACCCCCGTACAGAGTCGCAACCCCGCGTTGTGCACAGGGGACAATGCTCGCAGGTATGACTCGCGGGCGGACGCATACATAAAACAACCGTAGTCTAGTTTAGAACAAACCAATGTGCGATACAATAAGAGCAATGTTGTGCGGCCTGCTTCCCACGATGTGTGGCTTAAAAACTTTAATATGTTTAACGATTTCAAACATTTTATCTTTAAAAGTTGAATGTGTTCTCGCCAATTGAGCCTGTAGTCAAGTGTCATACCGAGAAAGCGGGCCGACTGGACGAAAGGAAGATTTCTTCCTCCAAGGTATAATGTGGGCTTCATTTGGATTCCTATTCTCCTGTGGAAATGGACACCTGGTCTTCTCAAAGGAGAACCGAAATCCCTTCCTTTGTCCATTGATCCAATTTGTTCAATGTTAATTGGACCATTCTGGATGCAATTACCACCTTGGATGACCTGCAGAAAATTGCCAGGTCATCCACGAACAGTGTGCCTATCACCGGCGCCTTGATACAATTCACGACGTAATTTATCGCAATGGCGAAAAGTGTCACGCTCAAGACGGAGCCCTGGGGAACTCCCCTATATGGTAAAGTAGTTGCTCGTTACGGCTTTTGTAAGGAATGATTTGGAGGGAAGATGAGGTGAGAGAAAGGGGAGGGAAATATATCATCGGAGGTAGGATAGAGGTGTACTGAAGATAATACAATATAGGGAACAGGGAGGGACGTCAAAGAAGCTAACGCAGTTGAGAGGTTAAGGGTCTTTGGCAATGAGGTTGATCTCGCGCTACTCCCAAGCATCCAACTTATGTCCTTTGAAAGTAAAATGCATAACTTCGTGTTCCAATATGCTGTGGTGGCCCTCTTCCATTAAATGTTCAGCGAAGTTCTCTTCCTAGTTGCGTAGGCAGTAGTGGTTTGTTTCATCCTTGTGGAAAAACTCCTTCCCGTTTGACCAATAGGTATGTCATCTTTGGCAGTCGCCACATTTTAGAGTGTAAACGTTTTAGGGTGCGGTGGGGTCAAAAAAGTCTTTGGGAACGGCAGCTTGGACCTTTAAATTTGGATCTTGCGACGGAGTATGTAACAGTAGAGTGACTTACGCAATGTCCTCGGGTTGTGGTGAGAATGTTTTCAACGACGGAGCCGTCGGAACCAGTTCTAATGGCAGCATGCTTGGAATTTTTAATTTAAACGTGAAAATAATGGGTGGAGAAGGAAATGTTAACCAGGCGGTGAATTGGAAAATAGCGTGGAAATTGTGTTAGTGAGAGAAGGTGGCAAGAATCAGAGGGAATACAACTGGTTCTCCATCTTTTCAGGGAGAGTTGCGTAGCTTTGAAATAATTTTAACACCCTTAGCAGGGGTTATAGCCTTTATCCAGTCCTTCTGATTCAGAACAGTACATATCGTAAAAGTGCGATCGTACAGAATTCTAAGTCTATGAGTTTTAAACCTTCCTCATGTTTGTCTTTAAATCACGCTTTAATTCCATGATATCACCTTTATCCTTTTCTTACCACTGTTTTTTACACTCATCTTCTTAGGACGCATGGTTATGTGGAAAAATGACTAAATAGCTACTAAATTTCCAAAAAAAACAAAATTAAAACAACTCGACAGAGATGCTTCTGCAGCGAAGTGAACACGTGAATTGAACGCGGAAGACTCGCAAATCTTAGCGGTGGCTCGCCTTGCCAACTGGCTGTTACGTCACCGGGGCTGACTTGTATCTCAGGCAAAAACTTGACCCTAGTGACGGCCCATATTTAAAAAAACTCGTATGTCAGGGCACTCGTATCTCTAGGTTACCACTGTATTGTTCTAAATGCCGTTTGCTACCCGCTCAGAGGTATTACTTACCATCCATAAACCTATACTTGTAACTCTAATAAATACTAAACTATCTACTGAATAATCATGTATGTTCTTTGTCCGATATTTTTACCCTATATTCCGCTATCTAATATTATGTGTACGTAAGTGAAAGAAAAATCCTCTCCTCACCGTAGCCATTTGCCATCTGTGACGTCGGGATCCCTCAAATAATATAAACCTTCTTAAAACTCATTTGGGCATTGCCCCTCTTTATTCCACGTCTTCTTTTTTCTTCAAAACTCTTTAAAAATCATGTCAACATTTTTTTCAACGATCCATAGCAACCTTCAAACAAAACCAATAAACAACCTAAAACATGAACATACACATCAATACCATCAAAAACAAAACAACGAACGAAACCAAATACACAAGACCAAACAAAACAAATAAAAATGGAGCCCGACAAGGCACGACGTTACAGACTTGCCCCCTCCCTCTATACGAGTACAGGACGTGAATAGTCACGACGTGAATAGTCACGACCTTACTCGACAGGTCAGCATCTCAGCTGGTAAGGAGCTCCAGGTTTGGAATCGGACCCTCAGTGGCAATTATTTCATACTCCTACTTATCAGCATAAGCATGCAATGAAGCATCAGCATAGCATGCAATGGACCTTTCCGATGTTCAATCTCGAAATTATAATTTTGCAATATTAGGGACCACCTCATCAGCCTAGGGTTTGTCAGTGCGGCGCTCTGTAGCCACACTAAAGGAATGTGGTCTGTCCTCCTCTCACCTCCTCTCACCGTCCAAATAGCAGTGTAGTTTCCTGATTCCCCATACAAGCGCTAAACATTCTTTTTCTGTGGTCCCATATCTCTTCTCAGTATCGTTGAACTTCTTGCTAAGAAATAGTACGGGATGCTCCTCTCCATCTGTTCCCATCTGAGAGAGAACAATGCCTACTCCATTCTCGGATGCATCTGTCTGTACTAGGAATTCACTTTCAAGGTCCATTAATAGGTGCCATTAATACTGGTCGAGCACTCAAAGCCTCTTTCAGTTTTTCAAATGCTGTATTTGCTTCTTTAGTCCACTCTATTGTACCCTTCCGTGTCCTCCCCTTTGTGAGATTTGGGATAGGAGCGGCTAAATCTGCGAACATTCTGGTATATTTCCTGTAGTAATTACACAGTCCTATAAATGTTCGGACTTGTGTCTTGGTATTTGAAGTAGAATAATCCTTTATGGCCAAGATCTTCACTTCCGAGGGTTTTATTTTTCCTCGGCCTGTTTCATACCCTAGGTACTTGACTTACCAGCATAGCTAGTCCGGAAGAAGCATCCTTCTGATTGACTCTCTCAAGTTTTTCGATGCGGCCCACATCGGCACAATCATCGGTTCCATTCCTCTTATCCTCTTCACGTTGGTCCTCTTGAGAGAATTGTTCTACGTGATTTATGTAAGCGGTCCTTCCATTTCTTTCTTTGGTTTTCGGACAATTTGCCTGAAAGTGGGAGGGGGAATGGCAGATATAGCAAGTCTTCTCCGCTCGCTTCTCATATTCCTGATAATTCGGATCCTTTACGTTGCTTGACCTCCAAGTATGATTCTGCGTATAGTTCGTGTTCCTAGCGGGAAAAGTTGGCCTTGAGCTACCATTTATATGCCCCGTACGATTCATACGTTTTCTCCCGTTCGTAATGACTTGGGTTATTAGTGGTCGCCTTAATGGGTCCTGGATGATACCGTGTTCCCCCGCCCCTGCTTCCTCTCTCTTCACGTACTGTGAGATATTCATCAACAAAAGTAGTTACTTCGTCGGTGGATTTTAGCTTGGCCCAGCGGTCAACAAAATGATCCCTAATTTCATGCGAAACGCTTCGTTTAATTTGCTCACAAATGATTAGGTCCTTTAATTCTTCAAATACTCGGACTTCATGTCCTTCTAACCAACCCTCACAGTAAGTTTTCATTCTGTATGCAAACTCCTTCCAAGTTAAATTCACCGGCTTCTGACTATTCATAAATAACTGTCTTAGTTTCTCCGTTCCAATCTCATTATTTAACTAATATTAGTTTAATACATGACTATAATCATACCGAAATTCACATGGTTCCTGAGCCAGCTCTTCAACCATTTTTCTGGGAAATAAGCCAATTAAATGAGACACCCGCTGCTCAGGATCAATTCCCGCTATACTTGCTTGACCTTCAAATAAACTCAAACACAACTGAGCATCCGTATTTTGTTGCACGAACTTTGGCATCACTTGATGCAACTCTATTTTAGGGTTTATCCTGCCGGGCATTGGCGCTCCTCCTTCCGAATCTGCTCTCCTTTCCGCACTTTTTAATCTTGCCAATTCTACCTGTAATTGCAACTTCCTCTCTTCAGCTTGCACTCTTCTACTCTCTCTCTCTCTCATTTTCTAATCGTCTCTCTTCCAGTTCTTCCATTTTTTTTTGATAAGCCTAAAATATTTTGAACGTAAACTTAGTAATACTCGGGACTCCCTGAAATCTTTTTCTTTAACTGCACCATCTTATCAGCAGCACTCACTATAACCCCTAATTCTTCGGCCACATATCTCAACTCCTCTTTCTTAGCTTTCCCTAATAATGTCATTTACTAATGCCTTTCTTACAAAGCAAATTCTCGGATTTTCCTTGCCACCAAAGTTACCAATGCAAAACCTGGTACTATCTCGCATATCTCGCAGGCCGTAATTTCGTCCAACTTATGGCGTTCTTCCGTAGACTACGTAGGTTGAGCCCACTCGATCCCACTGTTTCTGGATCCCGACGATTTCGTGTTCCACCTTATTAGATTTACCTATCCCATCGCTGCCCCCAAAAGTATTCACCTCTGTGACGTCGGGATCCCTCAAATAATATAAACCTTCTTAAAACTCATTTGGGCATTGCCCCTCTTTATTCCACGTCTTCTTTTTATTTCAAAACTCTTTAAAAATCATGTCAACATTTTTTTCAACGATCCATAGCAACCTTCAAACAAAACCAATAAACAACCTAAAACATGAACATACAAATCAATACCATCAAAAACAAAACAATGAACGAAACCAAATACACAAGACCAAACAAAACAAATAAAAATGGAGCACGACAAGGCACGACGTTACACATCGCAATGAGCATTGCGTTTCTTACTTCTGTTAGATAATGTAGCAATAAATCCACTTTCTGCCTTTCATTGTGAACGGCATCTCTCAGATCAATCCTTAGATTAATATGACGTAGTTCTCCTCTAGATTCTTCTGTTATCATTCTAACTGTTCACTTACCTTCGGCGACCATGTTCACAAGGACATCATGCCTCAATGTATGTTTTATTATGTTTCTCGTTTTCATTTCAGACTCTTCTTATCTATAAGTATCTTTTTTCTCCTTTTAACTTTGCCATTTACTACGTATATCCATTTAATTTTTATCATTATTCCGTAACGCAAAATTTCGAGTATTTCCAATCATGCCTTTTCTTTGTCTATTATCGTTCATGCTCTCTAGGCTAAAGATATGTACTGCTCGTATACGTTTGAACAAATTGTTTCATACCTTCAGCCGAGGGGTGCCTGTTATAAGTAGGCTCTTCATCAGGTAGATATTGCCTGGGTTATTTTACTGATAACTAGCGATGGGATTTATTTCATAAAATTAGGTTTGCACATGGTGTGAATGAACTAGACAGTGGATGCACCTTTAGTCTAAATCTAAATACCCAAATCACTTCATCGTCAACCATATATGACGTGTTGGCTATGGGTTTAGTTTGAGAGAATTGCACTAACAATAAGGCAGATTAGGTCCTGCGACCCTTTTCCTAGGTCAAAAGATGGGAAATAAATTATACTGTGGGTAAAATGAAAATCCTATCTCATATGTTGATATCACCTCTGATGTGAGCGTGGTGACAAAAACGAATGCAAAGAGTCCATGGCCTAAAAAGTGATTCCCTGCCAAGGGGCCTGGTCTTTTTACGCTCATAATAGGAGGAGGCTTCGATGGCCGGTCAGTGTAAAGGTGATCGCTGACTACTGCGACAGAGAGTAGCTGCATGATGGAAGGAGGT
Source organism: Platycnemis pennipes (assembly GCA_933228895.1). Classification (NCBI taxonomy): domain Eukaryota; kingdom Metazoa; phylum Arthropoda; class Insecta; order Odonata; family Platycnemididae; genus Platycnemis; species Platycnemis pennipes. The sequence goes on from OW121854.1 coordinate 62,968,178, forward strand.
GGCAGATTCTTATCCACTAAACTGGTCAAAAGTCATATCACTCAGTTATAAAGGATACTTGCAATACGAACCACAGATATGTCGCTGCTTTCGGTTTGATTTCAAACCGCTTTGGACGCTCGTATCTTGCTCCGGATGGAGATGAAATAGGAAAATGATTTCCTGGCGTGAGGGGCTCTTTTATCTTTCTATTCTCACTAACCCCAGAGTCATATAAGTCACTGCTATCTGCGAGAGCTTAATCACGAATAATGAGTCTTGATCTCTAGATAAAGGTGTTTGCCTTATCTCCAACTCGAGAGGTTGTATGTTGATTCTCGGTGGCTCGATGTGAGATTTTAATAATCTACCTTCGGACGCAGTTTCTGCTAAGTTCCTCGTGGTTCAGTTCTATCTTTCCACCCTTGCGTGGGACCTGCGCAGGGATAAAGAGCATAATATGGAGCGTGGCTTTGTATAGCTCTGAGACATGGATTCTCCAATTTTAATAAGGAGGGCGAAAAAAGAGCTTCAGAAATTGGGTGTAGAGGAGAGTAAAAGAAGAGTGGTGGATGGATAGTGGGACGACGGAAGAAATGTTAAGCTCGCTTTGGGGGGGAAAGAAGATTATTGGTAGGAATTAAAAGAAGGCAGATTTGGTGGACAGAATAGCTGGTACTTTGGGCGATGGGATGCTAAAAGTCGTAGTTCAGGATGCTACATAAAAGCAAGGACGATGAAAGCGTGTTTGTCATACATGCACCAGCCACATGCTACCTATTCATAATATTCTACGGTGTAATATATCTCTTCTTATTCAGATATGCTGTCTCTATGACTTTGATCATGCACTTCAAGCTATGCTGACTAAATTACAGCGTATCTAACCGCCTATTATATTGCCTATTGTGGGGTCTAGTTGTTCGCGGAAAATAAGTTATTTTAAATCTAGCTGAGCTGCGATCTCCCTGTCCTTGCTTTTTTGGTCTAGTTAATACGCAGATGTTTTCAATGCTATAGTTATTCCTGATCATCAAAATGGTCCCCCCTGCAGGTAGGGGGATTGAGAATACTCCCGCAGAAACCCTGGTTGTCGTAAGAGGCGACTAAAAGGGCGGGGAGACAACCCCGAAAATAAACCCCAGTCAGCAAGGGATGCGTCCGGACAGTCTTGTGGGTCCACTGTCTCTGTATGGCCATACCACCTGGCCTGCGATCCACCCGCATGTTTGCCGTGTGCGGAGACCTTTATGGGGGAGAAGGGTATCCTGGTGGGTGAGTTCTCCGTAACCCAGTAGGGTGTCGGATACCCGGAATGGTCCGAAGTTCAATACCCCACTTTGGCCCTGGATCCCCTCTAAACGGGCGGTCAAGAGCTAGCCAGTCTTGATCAATAGGGTTATCGTCACGTATCGATGGCAAGTGCTGGAGTGATGGGGGTCTGTGTAGAGCGGCCGAAGGTGCATGGATTTGGAGGGCACATGCACTGTAGGCCCAACTCGAAGCACGTCTCCTACACGATAGTCCTACATACCTCGGGTAGCCCTGGCGACCACACCGATTTGCGGTGTGGCGTCCCAAATTGTGGCTCCGTGGTGGGTGGGGAGTCCAGGAGATGAATCACTTTTCTCAAGGGATCCATATACCCATCCTACAACAAAAAGATCAAGTCCGGAAACGGGCGGGGTAGTTAATTCGGTGACAGCCTCTAGACGGTACTTGATTATGAGGTCAGCAAAGGATGGTGAGACCCTCACTAAGGTGTCTCCCTTCCTAATACGTAGAGTACTTTCAGCATCAGTTATTGGTGACCTGATATCAGCCAAGAAGCTGCGTGACGGCACTTTATTAATAGAAACAGCCAATGATGCTCAAAGCGCGAAACTACTGAACTTTACCTGTCTTCATGACATTGCAGTCAAGGTCGAAGTGCACCGCACCTTGAACACCAGTCGGGGAGTAATTAGCTGCTACGACCAGCTGTACGTCAACGACGATGAAATAAAGAGAGAGATGGCCCCTCAGGGTGTCATAGACTGTCGTCGATTGAAAATAAAGCGGAAGGGTGAGCTGATAACAGCACGTCTGTTATCCTCACCTTCTCGCGCGACACGCTCCCCGACAAGGTGTTTGTAGGGTATGAATCTGTTACTGTTCGCCCATTCATCCCAAGCCCCATACGATGTTTCCAATGCCAACGCTTTGGCCATATAGCCGCTAGATGCCAGGGCAAGGCCACCTGCCCGCGGTTGGTAAGGTAAAGCATGAGGATGACGCATGCACCTCGGAACCTTGAGCCGTACCTCGGTAATAATATTATGCAGAATTATGTCCACCACTTCCTCTTCATCATGCCCCCCCCCCCCCCCCCCCCATTGAAGTACCTCCGCTGCGGTTCTAACATTGTCAATAAACGTCCGCAGGTCTTCGTTTCCCCTCTGAAAATTATGAGTTACATAATGGCGAGTGAATTCTTCTCGCAGACGCGGCGGAAGGAAACTCCGGAGCACCTTCTCTTTTACTTCCTCCCACGACCCAAGGTCAACAGATTCCACCCATATCATCAAAAAGGGCCCCTTCGTCTTCGGCAGAAAATTTATTAATGTATCCCTTAGTGGGAACATTCCCGTCTTAATTACCCGGTGGCTTGAGGTCAGAAAACGCATAACTCCATCCGGGTCACTCCCATCGCATATCGGAAGATCCTTGACAAGATCTAGGAGGACGTTCCTTTCCAACCTACTCAGCTCGCTAGATCCTCCTGCACGTTCAGGTTCTGGTATATGGCTGCGGCCTTCTTCCACGGCAGTTGTTGGCGGGCTTCCTTTTTCTTCTAGAAGAAAGTCCCTGAAGGTGGATCTCAGGGAGTCCAGAGTTTCGTCCAACCTGAAACCCTTTGGCCCTCATCTCCTCAACTAGCTCCTCCTTCTTCAGGGCGTATATCCACGAAGTCCCTGATTTGGTCGTCATCGTGTAATCTCAACTCGCTTTAACCACGCTCTGCTACCACTGTTGAGCCCGTAAATAACAGAGATCCTCTCTTTCCGCACACTTTTATCACGAGGTGAGATAGTACAGAGAGGCCCGCGCTTTGTCCCCCTTTATCCCCCTCTATATATTCCCTGTTTCTCCTCCCACTGCTCGCGTCCCCCCACCTCCGGCCGGCACCCGGTCTCAGCCCTCCGCTCGCATCTCGGTCGCCGCCACGTCCATTTGACTGAGGTACGGCTCAACCTTTTTGCGTCAATTGCGAGGGTGCGCACCCAGCATACTCTCACGATTGTCCGAAGATGAAGGAGGAAAAGAAAATAGTAGAGATAAAAACAGTGGAAAATTTGCCATATTTAGATGCCCGGATAAAGTATCGCACGCTAATAGCCCCTACATTTTCAAGATCTTTCGCTGCAGTCGTTGAAACACAGCTAATATAAATGGAACAAATACTACTAAAAAAATGATGTGGAGAAAATTAAGAACTCGAGGCCTAAAAAAGAAGAACAAGCCAAGCCTGATACGGCTACAAAGCCGGCGAAAACGACTAATGCCAAGCGCGGACTCTCCTAAAAAGAACTCCCGAAATTACCATCCCCCCACACCATCCCCCGGTACCTCCGGGACACGCGCTCCATGCCCAGTGGAGGCTATGGAAGAGGATGATCTGTCTGAGACAGACGTCCTCATAGCCACACAAAAGAAAAACAATAGTATGAAGCGATGATCCTCACGACGGACGGACATTTTTGTCAGTCAATAGTTTTATACTATATATCCTTTTAATCCTATGGACACTATTTTATAGTGGAATTGTAATGGTTTTAACCGCCACAAGGAAGAATTGAGGATTTTAATTCACGATTTTAATCCGTTCTGTATTTGTCTCCAAGAGACGCATTTTAAAACAACAGACCAGGGTATTCTAAGAAATTTTGATTTTTTTAGATTTGACGATATCAGCGGCCAAAGGGCCCAAGGTGGAGTGGCGGTTGCTATCCGAGAGGCCCTTTACACCTCTCGGGTAAAAATGAACACACCTTTTCAGGCGGTTGCGGTGACCGTTCACGCCCCAGAGACCATAACATTGAGCAACGTTTATTCACCAGATTGCGCACCTGTCACCGAACGCAACCTGGAAGACCTTGTCCTACAATTACCGAAACCCTTTATAATTTTAGGAGACTTTAATGCACATAACCCTTCATGGGGTAACTCCCGGAGACAATGCAATAGAAGAGGACGGATTTTATCCCAAATTTTAGCCTTTTTTTACTCAATAGTACCGAGAAAACTCCTTTTGATAGTTTTAATGGAGAATTTTCATCCATTGACCTCGCCATCTGCTCGATCATCCTTTCCTCAAAACTTAACTTGTCCGTCCATTCAGATCTAAGCGGCAGTGATCATTTTCCGCTTTTAATACGGAAGGATACCAGCTTTAATTCACTTTTTGTAACTTCTGGAAATTGGCTTATCCAAAAACTGGTCAATGTTCAGAGAATATTTTACATTTAAACATGAAGGCAACCGTGACGCAATTCACAACGTCGAGTTCCTGGATGAATATTCATTTGGATTCAGAAAAAGTAGGGACACAAGAGAGACAATATTGGCCCTTAGGCTTCTCGTAGAGAAGAGAATGGAAAAGGAAAAAACGACGTTCATTCATTTGTGGACTTGGAGAAGGCTTTTGACAACGTGGATTGGAATTCAATTCTTGGAATTCTGAAGGGAATTGGAGTGTCCTAAAATGATCGAAGAATTATCCACAATTTGTATAAAAACAAAGTACCTGTGATTAAATCTGGACCCAGCTGTGAAGAAGCAAGAATAAGGACAGAAGTGAGACAAGGCTGTGCACTGTCTCCAGTAATTTTTAATGTTTACATCGAGAGAGCCACCGATGAAATGAAGAAAAAGACGAAGATACTGGTGTGCAGCAAGAGAGAAGAGGCCAAAACCAACGTTAAACTAGGAAAACAAAAGCTGGAAGAGGTGAAAGAGTCATGTTACCTTGGAAGCCGAGTAACCAACGAAGGACGAAGCAAGAAAGAAATAATCTGCAGAATAGCCCAGACGAAGAGGGAATTCTATCAAAAGAAGTATTTACTTACTTATCGCCGGAAATACAATCGCTGAAATAAGGAAACAATTCATCATAACGTACTGAGCGTGTTTCTTTATCGCAGCCAGTCATGGACAATGACAGCAGAGGAAAGAAAAGGGTGGAAGATTTCGAAATGTGGTGCTACAGAAGAATGATGAAGATTAAATGGATCGTCCGAGTAAGTAACTAGAAAATTCTAACAAGAGTGGGATAAAAGAGAAACCTTCTGAATACCCTAAGAAGACGGGACAACTTGATCGGCCACATCATGAGACACGATGGCCTGATGAAGGCAATCTTCGAGGGACAAGTGGAAGGGAAGAATGGCAAGGGAAGGCCTCGTGCAAGATATATGGAACAAGTGATAAGGGATGCGAAAGAGAAGAATTACGTAAATATGAAGAGATTAGCCGATAGAAGAACTTAGTGGAGAGCTGCGTCAGACCAATCTGAGGATTGATGACTTATGATGGTGATACGCGAACGCGAGTGAAACGAGGAGAGTCGTGTGGTTTGGAAGTGACAGGGATGAGCGAAAATGAAGGCCTAACTTTGTGAAGGTCAAATGAGTTATTGTTTTGTCAAAAATGAGCCAAAAGTATTCGAAGGTTCTTTGTGTTTGATAGCTGGAATTCTTTCATATAATGCTGTAGTCATCAATGGTTCGCGAGCTTACTCTGTAGAAATTCATGATCGAGACGAGAATAAAATGGAGAAAGAACTTTTTGAAACATATGTCGTACAAAATCCGTAACGTATTGAGAAGGGTGAATGCAAAAGTATATTTTTATAATTTTTCAACTCTTGGTAGTATACTTTTTAATTATGAGAGCAACATTATCCCCGAAAAGAAAAGTGGTGTGTATAAATTTAATTGTGATGCAAATGATTGCTATTGTGCTTATGTGGGACAAAAGATCATTTTAAATCATTCTTTAATTGTGACAACAAATATATATTACCCAGTCATTTATGTTATTTTAATCATGTGTCAGATTTTAAAGTTTGTTTTACATGTATGTGAAAAAGGCACAAAGTTGGATTTCATTGCAAAAATGCAAGAGTTAATTAATTTGGAAGTTACAAATGGATATGAAACTCCCTAAAACCGATGTAATCTAGGTTATGTAGGACGCTTAGTGCAGAAGGTGGAAACATTCTTCCCCACCCTTTTTTGTAGCAAACACTACATATTTTACGTTGGACTTTTTACAGGAGTGTGGGAGGGCAGGTGGGTGCTCTTCCGTCCCTTGAGTGATTCTGTTAATTGCATGTTATTATTGGCTTGTTATTACAAAGGTGCAATTATACTATTGCAGAATTCAAATGAACTCGTTGATTCACTGTCATATTTTCTAAATAAGGACAAAAAATTATGCATTGGCAGTCGAACGTGATGCACACGTAAACACAGACACACGTGAAAACTTAGTTTCATATACCATCGTATGGATGTTTGTTCCAGAGGGTAGTTGGCCAAACTTTGGTCTCTTCTATTAATTCCACCGATTAAAATGATTGATTAAGCGTTTTTAGGAAAGCCAAATTCATTAATCAAAACCGAATCATCCACTTGGAAAGTATTAAGAGAAGGCTAATGCTGATGTCGCAAATAACCTTAACTCGCATCTCCTGAATAACTACCTCCATTATTACAATGAAATGATTTTATTTTCTACGAGAGAAGCTGCATGCCTATCGTGCTAGAAGTCTAGCGCATTCATAAGAGATCTGAGCCTCTCGTGGCATCTTTTATCAAGCTCCTTCTTTCCCCTTGTGTGCAGTCTTGCTGGGATCAGCAGCCTCCATGCTAGCCATAACCTTCCTTGGATGCTCGTACGTGCCAATAATCGCCATGCTGTCCCTCTATGGTATCGTGGGAGGCATGTTCTACGGTGGATCGTACCTGAATCACATGGACATCGCCGTCAACCACGCGGGGATCCTATCGGGAATCAATCAGACGCTGTCCGCCGCGGCCGGCGTTCTGGCACCCATTGTCACGGGACTACTCACCCAGGGACAGGTGAGCTCCGACCTCATTATTCATAGAACTCTTAACGTAGTGAAACATTATATATATGGTCTTCAAAGTTCCCATCCGCAAATCTATTTACATAGATAATCTAAAATTGACTGAAGTAGTTTGGCTGAAGATGAAAGATTCGGGAAGGTATTCCAGTCCAAAACATTCTCCCGCCAAAAATATGACGTCAACACAAACGTATAAACATAATGATGATACACACTTAGCTTTGACTTCGTTTATTCACACCTATCTTCCCGATTCTCTCCGTGGGTGGCTTCTTAACCGAAATATCGTCAAGGGAGATTGTTTCTTCTTCCTTCCATAGGTTTTTGGACTTGGATTTCTTTCCGGATATTTTATTTATATATAGGCAATTCCTCCAATGTCATTTCATTGATTTCTACCAAATTTCGCTCACTTGATGTTTGCTACAAGGAGAATAAGGCTGGGATCCATCAACCAATAGTAAGATTTCTATTGTAATGTCGCTCATAAATATATGATTTAACTTGCTAGTGAAGTTTACTAGGTCCAAATGTATTATCCCTCGTACATATCCCTCATAAAGTACACGGTATCTAACGGCTGTTAGACATTCGATTAGAGTAGTAGTAGTAGAATTTGTGTTAGAGGGTGTTTCGGCAACGAAGGGTTAAAATGGGTTAAATCGTGGGAAAAATAAACAGTAAATGTAAAATCAATAAATAGATCAAATTGTGATGAAATATTGTATACTACTATTTATTTCTGTACTAAATAATTAAATCTTATTAAAAAGACGGGTTTCCTTTAGAAACTGGATGACGACGTTGATTCGTTCAGGGTCATTTCCCAGGACCTGTCCTAAGTCACCCCTGACGCCCACACTCGGTTAGGAGGTATCTCACAATCATGGGAGATTGGCATCAATCGCACCGGGGGGGGATCTTTTCCTTTGTAAAAGGGAAGGAGTGTGTTAGGGCAGTGTACCCTATCCTTAACCTTGCGATCACCACTTCCTCCCTGCGAGTTCTCCCAACCGAAGTGGGCCAATCTGACATGCATTGCTTGATGCTGCTGAGTTTATTCCCCACCTGAGAGCGCCAGATCTCCGATCACTGATTCAAAGCTGCATTTCTCAACGTGGCTCTCAGATCGCAAGCGGGTACCAATGAAGATGATATGTTCTCCAGCTTCAGCGCGTCTTTCGCAGCCAGGTCGGCCTTTTCATACCAGCTATTCCCACATGGCCAGGTACCCACAGAAAACGAACTTTTACGCCCTTTTGAAAAAGAGATATAAGGGTGGATTGTATCTCCTGGACGATAGTGTGCATGGGAGAGTAGCCGGATATGTCCTGCAGCGCGCTCATGGAGTCACTGCAAACCATGTAGGCTCCGTTATTGACTTTAATCCCACCCAGAGCCATCCTTATGGCGTAGAGCTCAGCCGTGTAGATACTTTACAACGGGCTAAGCCTCGCCCTTATAACTCCGTGGTGGGACCAGAAAAATGCACACGCGCACGCTGACTCCGACTTCGATCCATCCGTAAACACGGGGATGAAGTCAGAGTTGCAGTGAAGTGCCTCCCTAAACATCTGCTGGTACTCTTCAGATGTAGTGGTACATTTCTGGCCTCTTTGCAGCAAATAGCTACATTTCGGCAGAGGTACTCGCCACGGTGGGTGGCCCGAATACCCACAGTCATACACTTCTGGAAGTGTAGCGTCGGTGCCATCAATAAAATCTTTAAAACGAATGCTTAAGTGTTTGGTAGCCCTTGTCCGTGTGTTAAAAACGTTTAAAAGCCTGTGGTTAAAAATTATATTAAAACAAGGGTGCGCCCTCATTGATAAAATCTTTGCTACGTAATTACTCATAAGGGTGTTTATCCGTGTTGACCAAGGGAGCTCCCCGGCTTCTGAATGTAAATTCACGACGGGAGACGTCCTAAACGCACCTGTCGCCAGACGAATCCCCGCATTGTGAACCGTCGACAAAGGTTTTAAGTAGCTGTCACGACCTGAGGCGAACACGAAACATCCGTAATCTAACTTGGAGAGCACCATTGCTCTATAAAATAAAAGCATGGTGGTGCGATCACTATCGATCACACGATCGATAAAAACATTTATCTTTTAAAACTCGGATGTGCTCTTTCCAATTTAGCCTCGAATCCAACACCATCCCGAGAAAATGAACAGAATCCACATACAGAAGGAGTCTGTCACCAAGTCGTAGTCCGCTGAGAAACGGAAGCCGTTGGACCATTCATCAAGTTTGTTTAGGCAAAGCTGAATTTGCCTGGCAGCGGTGGCTGGTTTGGACGACCGACAGAAAATAGCCAGGTCGTCGACAAACAAAGATTCCATTCTGCACTCCATTTTCCATCGTGAATTCCTTTGATAGTTTTTACCTATTCTTACTATAAAAACTCGTTGTGTTAAAAAATTCTTAATAAAAATGGGTAGATTTCCCCTAAAACCCCAACGATGAAACTGTATTAAAATCTTTTGATGCCAGACCTGTCGTACGCCTCCTCCAGATCAAAGAAGACGCCGATGACGTGCTGACGCAGAAGAAAGACCTCCTGGATAAAATTGTCACGATGGACGAGGTGATCGATTGTCGATCTACCTCGCCGAAAACCACACTGGATATTAGATAAAGGGTTCCGTCGCTCCAAGCAACACACGAGCCAACGGTTTACAATTTTTTTCCATCGCCTTGCACAGGCAACTGGTTAAGGAGATAGGCCTATAATTATTAGGATCAACTTTGTCCTTTTCCTGCTTAGGGACGGGAACCACCGAAGATTCCTCCCAGGTTTGCGGAAAACTACCATCTAACCAAAAATTGGTTGAAGGTTTTTAGGAACTACAACAACGCCTTCCCCGAAACATTTCGAAGGAGTGTTGTGTATACCGTCCAGTCCCGGTGAGGTATCCTTAGAATCCGCAATGGCTGACCGAAGTTCCCACAGGGAGAACAGGTCGTTGTACTACGGGGTGTTGTCGAGGTTGACTCACGACGTGGCCATTTACATGAAGGCATGAGACGCCGTACTCCTGGCGAGAACCAGAAATACTCTTCACCTTATTCCATGCCTGTGCAAGTGGTGTGCGATGGTTAATATTCTAAACGAATTCGATCCAGGCCTTCTTAGCCTCCCTCACTACTCGCCGAGCTCGCAATTTTCGGAAAGAGGCCAGGTTATTTGCAGTGGGGAAATTGTTAAAAACACGCAAAGCACGTTTCCGCTGGCGTATAGCCTCGGCGCATTCCTCGTTCCACCAAGATACCGCTGGTCTTTGGAGATTCCCCGACGAACGAGGGACGTTGCAATTTTCTGCATCAATCAAGCCCTTAATTAAAACTTCCACGTTGTGTTTGGCTTCACGTTTTGCATCGTGTTTGAAATAAAAATCCTTTTTAAAATTATGACAGTCCGCTTTACGGACATCCCCATTTCCATGCCTGAAAAAATTGTAGTTAAAATTTCCTTCGGAATTAATTAAAATTGGAAATTGGTCGCCCCCACACAGATTTGTGTGTACGGACAGGTTCAGCTTGCTAAAATGACTGCCTGACGATAGACAAAGGTTTATTGCAGAGTGTTCTCCATTAAAAGCGTTAAAACGTGTTTCTCCCCATTATTGAGTAAAAATAGGTTAAAATCAAGAATATGGCTAAACTCCGTCCCTTCGTAGTGCATTGGCCTCTAGAGCTTTTCTATAGGGGATCGTGGGCGTTAAAGTCACCCAATAAAATAAAGGGCCTTGGCAACTGTCGGACAAGTGATTCAAGGTTGCATCGTGTCACCGGTGCGCCCTCCGGTAGGAACACGTTCCATATGGTAATTTTTTGATGGGCGTAAGTGGAAACGGCCACATCCTGAAACGGAGTAGCGAGTTGCACTTCAGAGGTGTAAAGGGCCTCCCGGACAGTAATCGCCACTCCGCCATGTGGCCTCTGGCCGCTAATGTCATCCAATCTTTCAAACTTGTAACCTTTTAAATCATCTTTGTCCGATGCTTTAAAATGCGTCTATTGGAGACATATAAAAGCTGGGTTAAAATCACGGATTAAAATGGCCAGTTTCTCCTTATGCCGATAAAAACCATTACAGTTCCACTGTTATATAAAAGCCATAATAATATTAAATAAAGAAAATAAATAATGTAAAAGTTAGAAGAATCAGCGCCGAACACGGTGCTTCTTCCCCTTTGGTTTGGCGAGGAGAACTTCAGTCTCCGAGGGACTATCGTCATCCTCCATCGGCTCCTGTAGCACTAGCTTGGCTAGTCCGGGGGGACCGGGTGATGGCGTCTTTTCGCGCTTCTTCAGTGCGACCCCGGCGGTGCATTTTGATTGGTTCTTGTTTGGGGAAGCAATAGAATTAATGGTGGAATTTTGTTTATGTGCCGGATTTGTCGACTTAGCCGGCTTGACTACTTCCTTCAGTTCGGCTGTCATATTGTTCTCATTCCTGTCGGTCTGTGTACCTTGGGTAGTTTTCTTAACTTTTGCCACGGACGCAATAGATTTAGAAAAGGTCAGTGCTACAAGGGCCCTGAACCTTTTCCGTGCCTCGAAGTAAGTGACTTTCTCTACTGTCTTAATCTCCATGACCTTTCGCTCTTCTACCATTTTCGGACACTTGCGAGAATACGCTGGATGCATACACTCGCAGTTCACGCAACGTGGGTGTTTGGTACACTCCGCACCCTGATGCTCCTCCAGGCCGCAGCGCGGGTAGGTGGCCTTGCCCTCACATCGAGTGGCGATGTGGCCGAGGCGCTGGCACTGGAAGCCGCGCATGGGCGCCGGTATGAATGGCCGCACTGGCACCGATTCATACCTGACGAAAACCTTATCGGGGAGACTGTCACGCGCAAGCGTTAACACGACTGAGGCAGTGTTTACTGTTTCACCGTCGCGCTTCGTTGTAAGTCGACGAGCATCAACTACTCCCTGAGAAGCCATTTCATTCTTGATCCCATCGACTTCGGCGTACAGCAGGTCGTAATGTGAGATTACTCCCCGACTGGTGTTGAGGTTTCAGTGTACCTCTACTATTCTGGTGTGTCATGGAGCCTTTTCATTGACCGTAACTTGTCGCTTTGCTGTGGAGTTGCCGTTTCTATTAGTAAACTTCCGTCTCGCAGCCTTTTGCAGACCTTAGCTTCCCAGGCACTGCAACCGACAGTACTTTTCGAATGAGAAAGGGGGATACTCGCTTAAGTGTCTCCCCTTCTTTTACATACTTCATCACTACAAACCGCCTACAGACGGACGAAACAGATTCCCCCTACCCGTATCTGGGTGAGAACTCTTATTTGGTGGTGGGGGTGGTTAAATCTTTACGTTTTCCAAGGAACCAGGAACATCATTGCTGAGGGCTTTATGGATTAGGAAGGGGGATACCTTCGAGAGGTTCTCCCCTTCGACCGAACATTTCATTATTAAATATTTCCTGCATATCATTACAGGGTCTCCACCGCCCATATCAGGGCAGTGTCTCTTAAGTGGAGGAAATGAATTCGTCTCCATAAGAGTGTGTGTTTCATCCCCTGGCCTCCCCACCCACCACGGAGCCACACATTTGGGACGCCGCACCGCAAACCGGTGCGGTCGCCAGGGCTAACCAAGGGGATATAGCACTATCGATATGGGAGCCTGCGTCGAGTTAGAACCTCCAACGCGCAGGCCCTCCTAACCCACGCGCCTTCGGCCGCCCTAAGCAGACCCCCGTCTCTCCAGCACTCGCCATCGAACGCAAGCGTGTCGAAAGCCGATTGACCGGGGGTGGCTAGCCCCCGGCCGCCCGTTTACAGGGAATCCGGGGCCGAAGTGGGGTGTTGAACTCCGGCCCATACCGAGCATCCGACACCCGGCTGGGTGCCAGAGATCTCACCCACCAGGATCGCCTTCTCCCCCTTACGGGTCACCGCACACGGCAAACATGCGGGTGGATCGCAGGCCAGCTGGTATGGCCGCTCACAGACAGTTGATCCACACGACTGTCCGGACGCATCCCTTGCTGGACTGGGGGTTTGTTTTCGGGGTTGTCTCCCCGCCCTTTTAGTCGCCTCTTACGACAAGCAGAGATACTGCGGGAGTATTCTCAATCCCCCTACCCGCAGGGGGGTGGGAGGACTCGCAGGGAGGAAGTGGTGATTGCACGGTTGAGGATAGGGCACACTGCCCTAACACACTCTTTCCTCTTTACAGAGGAAAAGATTCCGTCCCGGTGCGATCGCTGCCAATCTCCCATGACTGTGAGACATCTCCTGACTGAGTGTGATATGCACCGTGCTTCAAGGGAAAGGCTGGGCGTCAGGGGTGACTTAAAACAGGTTCTGGGAGATGACCCTGAGCGAATCAACGTTGTCATCCAGTTTCTCAAAGAAACCGGTTTTTTCAATAAGATTTAATTACATTGAATAGAAATACCTAGTATGTAATATTTCATCTTCATTCGATCTATTTATTGATTTTACATTTGTTATTTATCTTTTCCATTGTTTTAACCCATTATTAGCCGAGGTGCGAATGACCCTCGCTGTCGAAGCACCCCCAAAAACAAATTCTACTCTCTACTAGTTAATTTTGTTCATTAAACTGCTACATGAAATGCAGAGATCAATACATGAAAACTGACCGTTAAAACAGTTGAAACGGGTTTTCTCTCCGTTTTTCACTAAAAACAGGTTAATATCCAAAATAAAATTAGCTATAACACGACCTCTGCGGTCGCACTGCACTTGAGAACTTCCCCACATTGTGTCGTGGGCGTTGAAGTCCCCAAGTAAGATGAATGGTCGTGGTAACTGACGGACAAGGGCTTCCAAGTTAAATCGTGTGACCGGTGCAGCCCAAGGGAGATAGACGTTACATATCGTAATCGGTTCGGGAGCATGAACCGTTACCGCTGTAGCCTGAAATAGTGTGACTAGCTGCATTCGGGAAGTGTAAAGGGCCTCTTGAACATAGATAGCCACTCCACCTTGGGCTCATTGGTCGCTGGTGTCGTCAAATCTAAAAATTTTAAAATCACTTAAAATGCCCTTGTCCGTCATTTTAAAATGTGTCACTTGGAGACAAACACAAGAGGGTAGTAGTAGTAGAATTAGTTTAAGGTGCGTCGACTGCTGCGGTCATTTTGCACCTTTACTCAGTTCGGGGTAGGAATGAAGTTAAAATTTAACCACTTGATGAAATGGGTAACACTATGATAGACGCATATGGGTAAAACTGAAAAACATTAAAAGATTAAAATCAGTCATATTTTGGATAACAAATTGGCTTCCTGCAGGAATTTAAGAGCGTCATCAATTCGTGTAGGATTATCACCAATTACCTGACTCAGCTCACCAGACACATTGTGACGCTCACGTAGTGCCCGATATTTATCACAATGTACAAGGAGGTGTCTTATGGACAAATGGCAGTCACAGGAATCGCAGTTTGGTGGTTCTTTCCCAATGGTAAAAAGATAGGAGTGGGTTAGTGCTGTGTGCCCAAGTCTCAGCCTAGTGACTACTACTTCTTCTCTTCGGCTATTCCTTATCGAAGACTTCCAGGCTGCTGTACTATCTTTGATTTCTCTCAGTTTGTTTAGCGTCACGTTACGCCATGAGATATTCCAAGTTTGGATAACTGCATTCCTAAGGTAAAGTTTTAGATCCTGGGTCGGAATATGATCAATTTGGTTCTCGCAGCTGTTCAGGACCGCTTTTGCAGCTACGTCAGCAGCTTCGTTTCCGATAATGCCCACGTGGGCAGGTACCCATAGGAATCTTATTTGGATGTCCTTGGTACTAAGACTGGCAATTTGGGATACTATATCCTGGGCCAAGGGATACGAGGGAGGGAAGCTACAGATACTTTGAAGAGAGCTTCGAGAATCTGAGCAAATTAGGAAGGCTTTGTTCCGATTCTCCATCTCGTGAAGTGAGTCTCCAATGGCATCCAGTGATGCCTTGATGGCAAATAACTCCGCCGTGAATACGCTACACATGGGGTGAAGCTTAAAGGCTGCAGAGCCTACATCAGCAGAAATGTAGGCGCAGCCGCATGCGGAACCAGTTTTGGAGCCATCGGTGTAGATTTTAGCATATCCTCGGTATCTATGTATGGCTTCCAGGGCTAGTAATCTAAGTTCGGTGAAACTTTTATTTGCCTTAGCGCCTGTGTATGTTAGGGAGCAATCTACTTGAGGAAACTCCCATGGAGGAAGCTTAAAATTTTTTAATCGACACACCTCCGGAAGGTCGATACCCAAGTCGGAGATTAAAATCTTAAAACGCATGGCAAGGGGTTGAGTTGCCCTAGGTCGTCTGTTAAAGACGTCCGCAAAACGTGGGTTAAAAATTATTTTAAAACATGGATGTGATCGTCTTGATAAAATCTTACAAATATAATTACACATAAGAATCTTTATCCGGACCTCAAGGGGAGGTTCACCCGCATCGATGTAAATGCTCTGAACGGGGCTGGTTCGAAAGGCCCCTGTTGCAAGTCTCAAACCCGCGTTGTGTACTGAAGTGAGAGGCCGTAAGCGGCTCTTCCTTGCCGATGAGTACACAAAATATCCGTACTCGAGTTTGGACCTCACCAGGGCTCGATAGATGCGTAGCATCGAGGTTCTATCCGCTCCCCAAGTTGATCTGCTTAGATATTTAAGAATATTTAAAACTTTCGAGCACGCGTTCTGTAAATGCCGCATGTGTTCTTGCCAGTTCAGTTTCTTGTCGATAATTAAACCTAGAAACCGGTAGGAGTCGACGAATGAGAGGGTATGATCTCCGAGCTTTAGTGTTGGTTGTCTCGGATAGCCCCTTAGCCTGTGAATGTGCATGCACTTAGTTTTTCCTTCGGAGAAACGAAGGCCGTTTTTCAGTGACCATTCACTTAGGCGGTTCAGAGTCAATTGGACCTGTCGCTCAGCTGTAGATATATTTGATGCTCTGCAAAAGATAGCCAGGTCATCGACAAATAGCGATGCCATTACAGGCGATTGAATGCAATTCGCAAGGCTATTCATGGCTATAGCGAATAGGGTGGTACTCAGAACGGATCCTTGGGGTACTCCGTTCTCCAATTCATATGGTTGAGATAGAACACTACCTATTCTAACTCTAAAAGTGCGATTGGTTAAAAAGTTATTAATGAACATGGGTAAATTGCCCCTAAACCCCCAGTCGTGCATGGACTGTAGGATTCTATACCTCCACGTGGTGTCATATGCTTTCTCAATATCGAAAAAGACAGCTATTACCTGCTGCCGGAGAAGAAATGCCTCTTGGACGAAGTTCTCGATTCTCACGAGGTGATCTATCGTTGATCGGTTCCTTCGAAACCCACATTGTACAGTCGAGAGGAGGTTGCGGCTCTCGAGGCACCACACTAGTCGTTTATTAACCAACCTTTCCATCAATTTGCACATGCAACTTGTTAAAGAAATAGGACGGTAGTGGGATGGATGTGATTTATCTTTCCCTTGTTTGGCTATTGGAACTATTGTGGATTCTCGCCACCACTCAGGGAAGACTTGATCAGCCCATACTTGATTAAGTGTAGATAGCAATTCGGGCAGAGTGCGAGAAGGAAGGTTCCTCAAAAATGAGTTATGTATAAAATCACCACCTGGTGAAGTATCTTTCAGGTCTTCTAGGGCTGACGTCAGCTCCCGCATTGTGAATGGGTTATTATAGGGAGCAGTAGTTCTCCCCTCTTTGAAATTAAGACGGGTCCTTTCGGCCCGGAGCTTTAAGCTCTTAAATGATGGGTGATAACTTTCACTTGAACTAATTGCGGCATAGTATCCGCCAAAGGCTTCCGCAATATCAGAGGGTGACGAAAGAATTGTTCCGTCAAGGCTTAATCCCGAGACTGGAGTGAGACTGTGCTTGCCCATCACCGATTTTATTTTGCTCCATACCTGCGAAGAAGGCGTTCGGTGGTTAATACTTGAGATATATTTCGTCCAAGAGGTTTTCTTCGCTTCTCTAATGACTTGTCGTGCCTTAGATCGAAGTCGTCTAAAGGCCGCAAGATTTGTGGAGGTAGGAAATTTGTTAAAAATTCTCAGCGCTCGTTTCCTCCTTCGAATAATGTCGGCACAATCCTCGTTCCACCATGGAACTGGAGAGCGATGTGAGGTGCCAGAAGTAGTAGGTATGCTACCTTCCGCGGCTTTGAGAATAGCGTTGGTCATTCTCTCCACATTGCTCGGCGCTGGGGTGTTGGGAGAAAAGGTAAAATGAAATTTCTTTCTAAAATCAGCCCAGTCGGCTTTCTTAACACGTTGCGTACGGATGGCGAGAATTCTCGTCATTTAAATGCCATCCGTTGCGGACGGACGACGAGAATTCTCGCCATTTAGGCACATCATGGTAAAGTTTTAAATTGTGTTATTTATGTGCATCGTGAATATTTCTCATTTGCTTTCTGTTATCTATTAAGAATAATCGCAACATATTGTTCGATAACCCGAAAAAATTTCGTTAATTTTAGACATTTAACTCTATTTAAATCTCAGTCCGGTGTTCTGTGATGGCGCGTAACTTCAATTCCATCAACTTGCAACTTATTCGTCTTCCCTCTTCTTTTCGGAGGGTATATTTCTTTCACGGCTTCCTCGGTCACTCCACCTCCTTGCCTCATTGTTTACGGAATATTTCTCCACATGGCCCTAGCTTAGCTAGCGGCGAGGAACCGTATCTCTGTCGCCTTGAGGACCATATCTGTATTGCCTCGCCTTCAAGTGCCTCTCACAGCAGATGAAATGTGCTCTCAGCTCTGCTCCATCACGTAAACATTCATTATGAAAAGAATGAGGGGGCCAATAATGAATCGTTCATTGTTCTTTTGCGGCAGTGGTTAGTTCCTTCTCTCGAAATGTCTTGAGCAGTTCGTTTTCTTGAGTCCAAGTGAATTGTGATTTTTGTTTCGGGTTTGTCTTGCAAGAGGTTTTTCTCAACCTGTATTTATTGAAATATTCAGTGCAATGGCATCGCATAGGAATGATAGTGCTTTGCGCGAGGAAGAAATTTTGTTAGATCTGTGCGCCGATGATTCATCAGATGTACCATTACAGTGTGAAGAAGATAGTGACGAGAGTGGAAGTGATTCCGATATTGTAGTGAAGGTCAGAAATAGAAAATCCACTCCTCTCTTGATAAGTGAAAGTGACTCGGATAAGAGCGCAAATGAAGACAATACTTCACCAGGAATCTCCACTACATGGGAAAAAAAAGATTCTGAGAGGAATTTAGAGCAATTTTTGGGCCAGCCTGGAGTAAAACGTGTACCAGAAAATTCTACCAGTATCTTTGATGTAGTCTCATTGTTTATTGCCGATGACTTGTTCGAAATGATGTGCATTCAGTCAAATCTCTATTACCGTCAAAACCAACACAGATACAAAGATTCACCAAAAACAGGAAAGTGGTCTGACATAACCATTACTGAAATGAAAAAATTCTTTGCTATTTTGATTCTCATGGGGCAGGTGAGGAAAGATTCACTGAAGGAGTATTGGAGCACTGATCCTTTTATAGCAACGAACATATTTAGAGAATTGCTGACGAGGAACAGATTTGGAAAGCGTGGCACTTTAGTAATAATGAGAAAATTTTGGACGCAACGGACAGACTATACAAAATAAGACCGGTCTTGGAATACTTCATTGAAAAATTTCAAAATGTGTACAAACCAAAGCAGGAGCTCTTTCTTGATGAAGCAATGATTCCATGGAGAGGAAGATTAAAAATTAAGACCTACAATCCAGCCAAAATCATAAAGTATGGCTTGCTAGTTCGTATGGTTTGTGAAAGTGATTCTGGTTACATCAGTAATTTAGAAATATATTCGGCCGAGGGGAAAAAATTAGAACAAACCATCCTTTCTCTTTTGAAGCCTCATCTCAATCTTTGGCATCACGTATATCAAGACAATTATTACAACAGCGTAAAGATAGCAGAACTGCTCTTTGATAATAAAATTAGAGTTTGTGGAACCATCAGACCAAATAGAGGGCTCCCAACCACATTGAAGAGTGAGGTGAAAACATTGAAAAAAGGACAATGCACGTTTTCTCGTAAAGGTTAAGTGTTACTTGTGCTGTGGAAAGACAAAAGAGAGGTGAGGATGATTAGCACTATTCACAGCGTTAAGATGGGTAATACAAAGCTGAAAGATAGGATCACAGGACTTCCGATCAAAAAACCTTGCTGTATTTTGAAATACAATGAGTGTATGAAAGGCGTAGACAGGGTGGATATGTATTTATCGTATTATACAATCATGAGAAAAACAATGAAATGGTCGAAGAAAGTAGTCCTGTGGCTAATAAACAGTGCCCTTTTTAACGCTTTTAGAGTTTATAAAACACTCATTGAATCAAATAGCATTCGATTCAAAGGCTTTCTGCTCCACACAGCCAAAGATTGGGCAGCGAGTAGAGAGGAGCCAGATGAGCCATTCTCGGACGAGGACAGAGATAAGCCGACGGAGCGTGCTCCTTCGAGGGATCACCCACATCGTCTCTCGAGAGACCTTCGTAAACATCATCTCATCCCTATCGTGGGAAAGGGGAAGAAGAAATACCACACCCGAAGATGCAAAGTGTGTGCTTACAGAAAAATTAGGAAGGGGACGAGGTATGTCTGCTCAACTTGCGGTGTTCCACTCCACAAGGGAAAATGTTTTGTGGAGTATCACACAAGGAGGAAATACTGAGACTTTCTGTGAGTATTATTTTCCAAATTCCTTTAAAAAATATTCATTTTTAAATAAGTTACAGCATTTTCACTGATGCAATCCATTTCCAAACAGTGAGGTTTAAAAATCCGCCGGAACGGAGGGTTAAAAGGCGTTTAAATACCCCGGTACGCAACGTGTTAATAAGCCAAGACTTTGGCAGGTTGCAAATTCCAGCATTTCCCGTTTTCTCCACTACAAGTGGAAAGTGGTCACTTCCACATAGATCTTCGTGGACTGACATTGTGAAAAGAGGGGCAATAGTTTCTGTGCTAATCCACAGGTCAATAGAAGAGTATCCTCCATTGTAGGCGTTGAAACGCGTCTTTTCCTTGTCATTTAATAAAATCAAGTTAAAATCGTTGAAAAACTTTTCTAAAAGTCGTCCTCTGCCATTAATATCATGAATTTGGTCGCCCCACATGGTGTTATGGGCGTTGAAATCACCCAATAAAACGAATGGCCTCGGAAGCTGACCGACCGAATTTTCAAGGTTTATTCTGCTAACAGGTGCCCATTCCGGTAAGTACACATTACAAAAGGTAATGCGTTCAGGGGTGGCAACTGTCACAGCAATCGCTTGGAGTGGGGTTTGCAAGTCAACCGGAGAGGTGTATAGGTCCTCTCGGATGGCAGTCGCAACTCCGCCTTGAGCTCTATTACCACTCAAATCATCGGCACGAAAAATCTTAAAACCCTTTAAAATGGGATTGTCTGATGGTTTAAAATGTGTTTCCTGTAAACAAATACAGGTCGGGTTAAAATCTCTTATTAAAATTTTCAACTCCTCTTTTCTGCGGTAGAAACCACAGCAGTTCCACTGGAGTGTTAGGAACATAATAATAATAATTTATTTAAATTTAATAAATATATAAATAATTTAAATGGGACTTTATTCAGTTATTTGTTATCCCGTCTAAGCCGGAGCTTTTTCTCCTTTTTTCTCGCTTGGAGGATTTCGTTTTCAGAGAAACTGTCACAAGAGGGGTTAAAATCACGTATTAAAACGGTTAGTTCCTTTATATTATTATCCACGTATTAAAACGGTCGGGAAGTGTCCGCTTCGCGACCATATCAATTAGGAGCGCGCGGTGACCTCCAGACGGCTCCCAAACATTTGAGGGAGATAATTGACTGCGATTTCTCCAAATAGTCGCCTAATAGCTAATCCGCTATCGCCTCGGGGCGACTTTAGTGCTGGACACACTCCCTCAAAGGTAGGGGACGTCACAAATATATTCTCCGGGAAGGAAGCATCGGGGGCATTCTCTATCCCGATCTGAGGATGTAAGTTATGTTGTCAATAAACCTCCTTCATGAAGATTCTGCTTTTGCTTTGAGTCTTTACCCATAAGTGACCAACAGCCTCACCGGGATTTCACTCAAACCGCTCAAAGCGTTATCCCTCTACTTGTTGCGAACTGCCGATCGCGACAGAAAATTGGTGTCAGGTGTGGGGTGATTGGCACGAAAAAAGCACCGGTGGACCGGAGTGATGATATGCAAGCAGAGAGGGAGCGAATCCAGAGACTCAACTTCAGGAAAGCAGAAAGCAGCAGAACCCCAGGCAAAGCAGCCACTGCGAAGGAATTGACGGGCGGAGATATGGGATAGGGTTAGTCACACCCAAACCTCCTTTCCTCCTTCCGACTCAGAGATAGCGATAGTAATCGATGGCTCCTCCTGAAGCTGACGTGAGCGCTAGTTGCGAAACATATTGTAGCGTTATGGAAGCTATGAAATTAATTACTACTCCGAAGGATATAACAAAAATGGAGGGAATTCCTAGAGAATGTAGAGGTAGCATTCGATTTGGTTCATCCACGATCATGGAAGTTACTTAAGTTTGTGAAGGCTATAATAACGGGTAAGGCCCGATCTAAACTTAAGGTGAGAGATGAGTCCAATACCTGGGAGCAAGTAAGGACGATTTTGGAAGAAAATTATGCGATAAGGACTCTCGATTATTACGCATGCACCATGTTCAATAAACGGCAACATGGAAGAGAAAGTATGGCAGATTAGGCGAGCCGGATGGATGCCATGCAGACAGATTTACGAAATGCTGCTGCTAAATAAGTGGGTAATAGAAACGTTGCTGGAGCGATCACGCTAGTCAATCATTTGGCTAATGGATGTTTCATCCAAGGCCTCGAAAACGAAAGGATTCAGACAATTGTCAGAAGTAAAGGAGAGAGCATTTTGTTGCCAGAGGCCGCGGAAGTTGCTCTAGAAGAAACGAGTGCCATACTTTCAGCAAGGAACGTAGTAAGGGTGGTCCTATAAGTTCCCCGAAGTATAAGAATTTTGGGAAATTGGGACATGAGACATCAAAGTGTTATTTAACCCGGCAGTGCTCGCAATGTATCTGTCAGATAATTCTAGCCTGAAATGCGAATTATTACAATGTTGACTCCATCTTCCGGGGTGAGCGTCTTTGTATCCTAAGAGCGTTTCTTTTTTAGTATTATTTTGTGACAGTCAGATGCCGCCAAACTTTAGCCTTTTGAGTAGAGCGAGAGCTGTCGAGTTCGCGCCTAGTATCTGAGAGATACATTACGGGCTTCGTCGTCAGTGCTCTTTGTGCCCGCGCGTGACACGGAACGGCTTCAACTTCAAAGTGTTAGTTCAATGTGACTGATCCTGATAACGTCGCAATCATTAGAATTATTATTTTGAGCAATGATTGTGAAAGTGACGAAGCGTGTGATTCATCGGATACGGATTCGGAGGATCGTGTGAAAGTTAGAATTCTCGACTCTGATACTGACGAGAGTACAGAGGAGAGTGATGAGATCCCTTCAATAGCTTATTTTTACTTAGGTGAGCTATTTTTCAAATATTTATAATTTATATTTATATCATCGTATTCAAGCGTATAGCCATATTTTACATCTGATCTTCGCATGTAAAGGCGGAACGTCTAAGAGGTCCAAAAATGCTCCGACTAAGTTTACTAAAAGGAAACCTCATAATATTGTTACTCGTCTGCCTGGTGTTAGGGAAGCTGCAAAAGATTGTAAAACTGGAATAGAATGCTGGAAGTTATTTTTTACGGACAATATGCTGGAACTTATTGTTGAAGAAACGAATAGGCATATAGAGACGGTGTGTGAATCATTCACTCGAGAAAGGGATACTAATAACACAGACATTGTGGAAATCGCCATTCTTAGGCTTGCTGTACATGGCCGGATTGTTCAAGACAAACAGGCTAAATGTGCAAGATTTGTGGCCTAACGATGGAATGGGGGTTGAATTTTTAAGGCTGGTGATGTCAAAAAATCGTTTTAGTTTTCTTCTGCGCTACATTAGATTTGATAATAAAGCTACTCGCGCAGGAAGGAAGAGAACTGACAAACTTACCACCATAAGGGCATTTTTCGATTGCTTTGTGCAGCAGTGCAAAGGCCCATACTCTGCTGGTCAGAATGTTACAATGGACGAGATGCTACCCAAATTTCCCGGAAGATTTTGTTTCCGCGCTATATACCATCCAAGCCATCCCGATATGGCATAAAAATGTTTGATATGGTAGATTCCAGAACGTATTACCTATGTAACATTGAAATATACGTAGGAACGTATCCAGTTGGGCCTCACTGAAAAAGTAACTCTCCTGCTGATGAAGTTTTACGACTATCGGAAGCAATTTACGGAACTGGAAGAAATATAGTAGCCGACAATTGTTTCACAAGTATTCCATTAGTTCAAAGTCGAAAAAGTTGTCATATGTAGGAACTATGAAAAAGAATAAAAGTGAGATTCCTCCTGAGTTCATATCAGGAAAATATCGAAAAGTATCTACTGTTGGCGCAGAAATTATGTGCACTCGAGTTTGAATACGAATAACAAATTAACAGCTAGGCCTACAGAAAAACTAATCACACCGTAATTGTTCTTATTTCATTCTGCGTTATTGGATGGCAAACTTAAATTTTTACAACGCGTTTTTATGTTTTTACAACGGTTTTAACGTAAAAAGTGCCGGTTTTTGACGGTGTTCGAGCGCCAACTTTGATGACTCGTAAGTCAACAACAATGCGTTCAATTGAAACCAAAGTATAGAGAATGTTAGGTATACATGTTTCCCATGAACTCAGTAAGTTTCCAGTGCATAACTTTTATTGAAAAAAGTTGATATCAATTTTACAAAAAGTTAGCATTTCAAAACTGGAATGTCGTAGAATTTCGTTCTTGGTGGCGTTATAATCAGCATGTCCTAACCGTATCCAATATGTAATTGTCTAATATTTCAACACACGCGTTTAATTTATATCGATTGGTATTTATATTGGCAAAAGCGAGCTCCCTCGGCAAGCGACCGTCATTGTTCAAGCCGGGACGAACCCAAATTCCTTACCCCATCCCTCGGGTGTTACTGGGAAGTGTGTTGTAAAAATCATGGATTTGGTCGTGTTAGTGAAACATAATGTGTTGGCATATATTATGAAGATTACATTAACGAATCAAGTGAAATTTAATGTGTATAAGGTGATACCATTTCCAATAGCCTTGGGCTCCAAATTTATTTTTACTCAGCCAGAGAAACCGTATCTATTCATGGACATCACCAAGCAACGGTATTGCAAACTTTCCAATAGTGCGTTTGATAAATGTAAGAAATTAAGTGACTAATGGAGGATGTGTAAACTAGAATTCCCAGTGCATTCTACTCATTTCCGAGAGGAATGTGAGGCTTGTATGTTACAGCCCATTAGGACGATTCCCTCGGATTGTTCAAAGAGAATTGCTGCATTAAATGAAACTCGGGGACTAAATTGGACAATAACGAATGGTTGTTTGTGACACTCAAGACCGAAAGAATGACTGTGTTGTGTGAAAAGCAAGAGGCCACTGAGGTGTCATTAAAGCGTTAAGGCAAACTGTCATTCCTAAAAAAGTGTAGAGGGTATAGCAATAGTGTAATGATTCAAGACTGAGATACGTTTGACCACTAACACCTCAAGTAAGGACGTATTACCAAAATTAAATATAACATATGATTGTTGTGAAGACGAAAGTGTCAAGTTGAATCTTGAAAGGGTAAAATTGAAAATACCACTTGTACATGTCACAAATAATTTAGAAGACTTGCAGTACGCGAGTCATAAGGTGGATGAAGTAGAAAAATAAATATCCAAACAGGAGCGGAAGCAAACCCATTCCTCAAGGATTATGCGTGCATGCGTGCAGAATTGTAAACTATTACTAACAAATACAATTAATTATATTAAAACATCGCAGAATTTCCGGTATGGCTGCCTCCAGAAGATTGCGGATGAAGGCATTATGGACTTGATCCATTCCTGGTGCGCTGTCATGGGAGTCTGCGATTGCGGACGTCAATTCCCACATTGAGAATGAGTCGTTGTAGGCTATATTGGGACCTATGGTTTTAAAGTTAAGCGGCGCTGACTCTACTTGTTCTATCATACGAATGAATGCAACGTCAAAGTTTGAGTTACTGCTGGTGTTGGCAAGTAACTGTCCAAAAACCTCGCATATATCGAGGGAGGAGGTAACCACCCGATCAGCGACCTTTAAGTACGAGACCGTGAGGGTTTCACTAGAGCCCGAAATGCTTCTCACCTTTCTCCAAACATCCGATATGGGCGTTCTGCTATTTAGTGTGGAGAGATCCAGGAAGCCTTCTTTGCCTCCTTCACCACCTTCCGGGATTTAGCTCTTAAATGTCGAAAGGAGGCAAGATTTGTCGCGGTAGGAAACTTGTTAAAAATGCGTAAGGCTCTTTTCCGGGCTTAAATAGCGTTTGCACATTCTTCGTTTCACCAGGGAACGGCTGACCTACGAATGTTGCCCTTGGTACGAGGTACAGCGGATTTCGCTGCTTCGATAATTGTCGCTGTAAGCTTCTGAATGTTCCCCACGCCATCTTAGCATTCTTCAAAGATGAATTACAAATTTTGCTAAAAAAAAGTGGCCAGTTGGCTTTCCGAATTAACCAACTGTTAGGGCAAATAGGAATTTGTCTGGAACCTCAGTCTCTCATTATTAAAATTGGAAAATGGTCACTCCCGCATACGTCATTGTGTACAGAGAAGCTTAATTTTGTCAAAAGACTCGATGGCATGCACAAATCAATGGTGGAAAAATCCCTATGAAAACGTGTCCTTTCCCCGTTGTTCAATAAAAATAAGTTAAAATCATCGATAAATTTAGCTAAAATACGACCTCTTTGGTTACACTGAGCTCATGTGCTTCCCCATAGGGAATCGTGGGCATTCAAATCGCTCGTTAAAATGAAGGACCTGGGTAGTTGACCGACAAGGGCTTCTAGATTAAAAGCGGTTACTGGTGCACCCTCAGGCAGATAAACGTTGCAAAACGTCACCTCCTCTGGGGCATGCACGGTCACTGCTGCGGCTTGAAAACGTGTGGACAGCTGCAATCGGGAGGTGTAAAGGGCCTCCCGAACGGCGATTGCCACTCCACGTTGGGCACGTTGGCCACAGGTGTCGTCGAATCTAAAAACTTCAAAACCTTTTAAAATAACCCTGTCTGACGTTTTAAAATGTCTCTTGGAGACAAATACATGACGGATTAAAACCTCTAATTAAAATAGTCAGCTCCTCCTCATGCCGATAAAACCCATTACAGTTCCACTGCAGAATGAATTTCATAAAAAGATAAAATGTAAATAAATACTTAAAAAACTATTGTTAAAATCCAGCAATCAGTCACTGGCGCCGAATACGGTGCCTTCGACCCTGCTGTTTGTACCGGAGGATTTCAGTTTCTGAAAGACTTTCGTCCTCCTCCATAGATTCCGGTTCGGTCGATTTTGCCGATCCGGACGGGCGAGGGGATCGCGTTCTCACGCCTGCTTTGCGTGACGCCGGAGGTATTTGTTGGCGGGTTTTTCTTGGGGGAGCCCGCAATATTTTTATTAATTTTTTTGTGCCGGTTTGGATGCCTTTTCCGACTTGGCCGATTCATTTGAGGTCTGTGATGTTATAGTTTTATTCTTCCACCTGTGTTTCGATACTTAACTTAATTAATAGTGCTTGCTCAACTTTGGAGGTAATACTACCTTAGCCGAAAGGCTCTGCTTGGTTATTGATCAGTAGAATTCTACTTCATAAATAATTTTTACGTGTTTTGAATTTTAATATGGAGAATTTTAATATGGAGAATTTTATTCAGTGGGTAATGGTGGGTACAGATGTCGGTCCCTTTATGTGTAAAGGAGATGGTATGCAGAATGGAGCAAGGTGTTCCACACGCTAAGTATCCTGAGGAGCTTTGCGTTGACTCTCAATTTCTACAGCTGCAAGGCGTACAACTATGTAAGAAGCACTTTCAACCTTTGTCTCCCTCATCCAGCTACTCTGAGAAAATGGTACAGTGTGGTAGATGGTTCAACTGGCATGACTTCAAAGGCTTTGAGTATGCTGAAAATGAAGGCAGATGACGTAAGGTCTGTTGGTAAGAAGGTATACTGTGGCTTTATGTTCGACGAAATGGCAATTCGGTAGCATGTGGAGTAGGATGGCTCAAATTTCAGTGGCTACATTGACTATGATACCAATATAGATGATGACGAACTACCTGTGGCAAAGGAAGCTCTGGTCTTCATGGCCACGTGCTTGAATGGAAGCTGGAAGGTACCAGTTTTGTACTACTTGATTGATGAGCTTTCTGCCTCAGTGAAAGCTAATTTGGCATATAGAATCATTGAGGAGTTAAATGAAACAGGTGTTAACGTTGCATCTTTTAATCTGGGTCTTCACGAGACACTTATGTCGCTACACTTGTGTCGCGACACCAGACATTGCCGACGAGAGAGAGAGCGCAGTGTCAGGCAGCAGGCGGGGAAGCGCAGTTCAGAATGTCTTCTCGTGCAGCTGCTGCCGTTGTTGCTGCGATCATAGCTTTACGGAGAAAAAAGAAGCAGAAAAAGACACGTAAGCCAGCTAGTGAATGGCTCCTTTGGAAAAGTGAATTTGGTGTTTAAGAAACTTTAGTTTGAGTGGGCAGTGAACAATTAAAAAACCTACAAAAACTTTTTCCGAATGTGTTCGACGGATTTTCAATATCTACTAGCAAAAGTTTCTCCAGCGATTGTTAAGAAAGACACCATTATGAAGAATGCCATTGAGCCTGAAGTAAGATTGGCCATTACTTTACGTTTTCTTGCGACAGGTATTTATTTATACATTTAGTGTTTTATGCCTCCGTAAGTCGTACATGAATAGTTTGGAAAATTTTAGTATCTTTATTTAAACTGATCGGAATTCAGGTATGAGCTACCCTTCACTCTCACATCTCTTCCGGGTCTCCAAAGCACAAGTGGCCAAGATCATTCCTGAATGTTGCGAAGCCATATACAATGAGCTAAAGGGCGAGTACTTAAGGTGAGTAAAAGAAGTTGTTTTACTGTGACTGTTTTATTGTGACAGTTTTATTGAAGATGCTTTACATCTCTCCAAAAGGTAAATTCCTTTCGGTGGAGTTGGAGGACAACTCCAAGTCCAATGAACTCCCTTCCGTGGAGTTGGAATTATCCTCCAGCTCCATGGAAAGCATTATCTCCCTAATTTTTTATTCAAATTACTGCGTATTTCTGCCACCTTAATCTTTCTCAAGGATGACGCAACAAAATCCTCAAAAACTTGGCTCTCGTCATTGCTCCTCGACATCACTTCCAACGCCTTTTCAAGAATCTCTTCTTCTTTAATTTTTTTCTTTTCGGAACCCTTGATGTTAATGATCCCTCATCAACAGTGATTTCTGCTTCGTCCTCCTATCTAGTTTCCTGTCTCACCTCCTGAAACAAAGACATATACACACACTGAGATTTTTTGACTCAAAAAAGTTTTAAAATTTTAAGTAATTTTTAAATCGCCATTTTATGATTGATATTTTTTTCAGACTCCAGATTCTATGGAAGACTGGTTGAAAATATCACGTGACTTTGAAGAATTGTGGAACTTCCCTAATTGTCTGAGAGCGCTTGACGGGAAACATATCGCCATCCTAGCTCCAACGAACTCCGGGAGCCTCTATTTCAATTATAAGGGGACACACAGCTTAGTTTTATTAGCGCTTGTTGATGCAAACTACGGCTTATTGTTTGTGGACATAGGCTGTAACGGAAGAGTTTCAGATGGTGGAGTTTATCGATTATTTATCACTCCCAGAAATACTAGAAGGAAAGGACTATAATTTACCGGGAACTCGACCACTGATGACCAATGATTGAACAAGGATGAACAAAGCCCGTGCCTTTCACTCTGATAGCGGATGATGCTTTCGCTATGACTCCCCGAATTTTGAAACCTTTTCCCTTTAGCAATCAACCAGGGGATATCCGTGTGTTTAACTATAGACTTTCTCTCGCCAGAAGAGTGGTGGAAAACTGTTTCGGGCACATGGGTAATAGGTTTAGAGCTTTGCGAGCTCCTATCCTGCTCAAACCTGAAGACATACGGAAGTTAGTTGCTGCTAAATGCGTTTTGCATAATTTCCACATGGCTACAAAGTCAAACTATATTACTGCAAGGACATTTGATCAAGAAGGACGTGACGGTGATATCGAAAGCGGCCAATGGCGTCAAGATGGCATGCCTGAAAACACTTTATATCCACTTCAGAACCTGCAACCTCGGAATGTGATGAAGTACTGCAAAGATGTCAGGGACGAGATTAAAGAATACTTTATGAGTCCGGATGGTGAAGTGGCGTGGCAATACCGTTATATATAATGTTCGTGCGATGATCTTCCAATGCAGTATTCATCATGTTTCTTATTTAGAAATTTAAATGTTTTAAATATAAATGAATAAACTTGCACGAAAAGAACGTGTAGTTTAAAGGTAATAAAAAGGAATAGATTTTTTCTGAGAGTAAATTTTCACATTATTTTATTTTATTCACCATCATGCATGTTTCCTTTTCCCAAATTCATTCAATGCTACTCATCCACTATTTTATTACGTGCCCGAATTTGGCTACCACATAGGCGCTTAATAGTTTAATTGCTGTTAGAACCGAAATGTTCGTATTATTGCATAGTATGAAATTTTAAAATTCGCCGCAAAAACAGTGGAAATCGCTTAAGTGTTTAGAAAATCCATCACAAATATATTTCAGGAAACCATTTTATGAGATGAACTGCATGATTTCAGTCCAATTTTAACGAACATCCATAGTCCAACTGCGCTAGTCATCCACTGCCTTCTGAAATATTTACCAAATGGTAGGTAGTAGAAATATGAGCACAACTCATCGGAATAAATGTAGCCGCCATCACCACTCAGAGGCAACGTTGCAAATATACGCTCACTGAACATCAACAAATTTGCACTTCGCCTGCCGACTAAAAAATCTATCAAATTTCAAAATCGGACGACGAGACCTAGCGAATGAGTTACCTTCAAATTCAAACAATGTACACATTGAAAGTATGAACAGACTCAACAAAAATCAACTTTCATTTCGGAGACTGCAGAGACTGATATTTGAAGTAAAAGTCGGCGAGGAAATGTAACATTATCATGTTAACGTGGCGAAGGAGTAAAAAGTGGGCATTTGAGACGTGAAAGGCATAGGGAGTAGAGATCTTGTTACATAGGGAATTTTTGAAATGTTAAAAAACACATTCATAGTTGTAATAGCAATAATACTAGGAATAGGAAAAGTTTAAAACTGTATCACAGCGAGGGGGTCAAATTTGACCCCTTCGGCCTTCTAGTGTTATATGAGATTGCGTATCGAAAATCAGTAGAAAGGAGAGCGGTATGGGGAGGACTGGTCGCCAGGGCGGCAGAGTCATCCATGTACATAATACCCTAGTAGTAGTAATACCCTGCAGGCCACAATAAAGGTCTGTGGCAGGGTATGAATCGTCACCAAATATGCACTCACTACCCATCCTGCTGGATGAGAATTAGTAGCTATAGTAGTCATTTATTCATTTTAATTAGCCATCACAATATGAATAGTCTTTTCAACTTGCTAGCAGGAAAGAATGATACTGAATGAAACAATGCAACGAAATGAATCGAAATGAAGTACCATTTTAATATATCATGTTTCTTCGTTACACAATGAACTCATCGGATCATTAGTATCAAAATGCAAGTTGAGTAGAGTAACTTAAAAATATTAAGAAACTATTTAAGAAGAAGTCATTCTTAAAAATAAAAACTATAAAGTGCAAAAATCCAAATAGGAATAAGGAAGAAAGAAGGAAAAAAGGATGAAGTGAACTTAAGATAGATACAATTAATATCTTACTACGTTAGTTGTTGTTTCCCTGAAAGTTGTAGCCGGTCCGGCCAAAAACTTCATTTTTTCAAAATGCTCCCACGAGCTGCTGGCTGGAAAATCTCCTGCACCTGAACCCGACTTCTTCTTAGATAGTTTTCGCAGCTCGTTGTTGAGTTGTGTCCGAAGGTTTTGCCACTTCCTTTGCACTCCCTCGGTCGTTGTGTGTAAATCCACCGATAACTCCTGGAATACCTTATTTTTTGTATATCTAATGCGTAAATTTTTGTGGCACACATCCCATACCCCCGGCAGCACTTCAATCCTGTCTATAAGCAAGCGCACTACTTCTTTCTTCCACTCCTTAAAGCTAACACCCTTTTTACTATGCTGCGGCTCCATTCTCACTGTGCCTATCTCCAAATACTCAGCGCGCTACCCCGACACCGGACACTAAATCCAACCGGCCGGAAAACTGCTAGAGCAGTGTCGGGGTGTTGAGCGGTGTCGCTGCGGACCGTCTTAACGAGACATTGCGGCCACAGACACAAGTGTCGATACACTCTGAAGTCGGTGTCCAGACACCTGCAAACTTGCCGTTTTCACACGGACACTCGGTGTCCGACATCGAGTGTCGGACATTTTAGTGTATCGTGAAGACCCAGCTTTACTTATGATGGGACCAGTACTAATCTGGTCATGAAAAACATTTTCGGGGCATCAATTGATCCATAAAACCTGTCCGCAGATTTTAAACATCAAGGTACAGGGGGGTCATTCTGTATGTCTCGATTCCGTACCGATCGGTTGAGCTCGAAGTGCATCCCGATCGGGAAAGTTTCCGTACCGACTGGATCTCCGACACCGACGGAGGCCCAGCGATAGATTCTGTACGGTAGTCGGTGACTACCCAGTCGGTTGATGTGACGTATCTACCCTACGTCATAACATTGCCGAGGTTTTCCGAAGCTCATGGTCACGAGGTTAAATTCACCAATGGAGGAAAGGTAAACAAATGAAGGGCGAAACTAGGTAAGTATTCCCGCGATTTTCATCATCATATTGCAGAGCATCGAGATACGGTGGACGTAGAGCATCGTGATTTGTACGGAGCGTGAGCATCATGGAAGGCAAGGCTTACAATACTGCTATATATGACTACAGCGATTGCCTTCTTGATTAATTTTGTTGTGGAATTGCATATTTTACCCCATCTTCTATTTGCGTAACATTTGCTACTGTATCGATGTATCATAAATTTTAGGTCCGCAAAGACAAATTAGTCCGGAGCAGAGGAACATGATGCTCAACTACATGTTGAGCCACCCAGAGTTGGCTTCAGTAAGGTTTTCGGGTCTACAATCAGCTCAATTGAGGGCTGCTAAGTGGACCGAATTGGCGGGGCTGTTGAATGCTTGCTCCAGTGGAGCGACGAAGTCTGCGGACAAGTGGTCCAGGGTAATAATCGGCCGCTAAACTTATCAAATAATGAATTAATTTATACATTATTTAGCATAATATTTAAAGTATTTCTATAGTCGTGGCAAGACTGGCGCTCTAACGTGAAGCAGAAAGCGTAGAAGCTGCGTCGCCATGCGCAAGGGACCGGGGGTGGACCTTCGAAAGATGCACCACTAACGGAGCTGGAGGAGAAACTCCTCAGTTTCATAGAAGAAACAGCAGTCAGTGGTGTTTCAGGTGTTCTGGACGCTGAAGAGGTTAGTTTTTGAGAGTACCATGAAGTTAGAATGACAGAAAGTGACTTAGTGAGTAAAATTATGTAATTGCCAGTTTGATCATTTAGAGAAAACTGTATTTAACAGATAACTGCCATCCCCATAGAAGAAATTGAAGTAGTGCTACATGAGGAAGATGCAGAGGTTTTGGGGCAAGAGTCAGTTCCTCCCAATGTTTCTCAAATGCCCAAAAAGAGGAAAAGGCAAGGTAAGTTACTACCCTTTGATAAATATCTGAAATTGAAATCTTGCAATACATAAATACAATACAATAAATACAATACAATAAATAATTACTTAAAGAGAGGTATTGAAATATTTTACTTTTTATAGAATCTGATCATGATGGAAGGGCAGTGAGGGCCAGTGAGAAACTGGCAAGTACTGTAGAGCGGATGGCATCTGCAGTGCAGTGGCACATAGCTATTTCCTCCCAAGGAACATGGGCAGCAATAGAGAGCCTTGCCCTCTCCGCTCAGGGCACTCATGAAGAGATGAGGAGCCTTGCTGCATCTGGGAGGGAGACGTTGGACCTGTGAGTGAGCAGTGGCAATAAAATAAATTATATGTTTCCATATTAATTAATGCTGACCTAATTTTGAAGGCGCCTCATGATTCCTTCTCTTACTTCTCGCAATATTAATCTGGCTCCTTCTTCAATTGGTCTTCAGGCAGTTCTTCGAGATGAGGAATACCTCCCATAATACACACATCGTGTAATACGCTGCATGCGTTAATGACATGACAAACCTTTCTAGGGTCATACTTTAATTTCCTTGCCTGCAAGAGACAAATTTTCGATGACGTAAAAGCTAGGATGGAAGGGGAAGTTAGGCAGAGTTTTAATCGGGGTTATCTCTTGGCGCTAGAAAGGATGAATAGGGAATACCAACATGTCAAGGAGGAAATGGAAACATTAGTGGATCTGGTCGAGAAGCGATTTTGGGGGCCAAGTATTAAAAACAGTTTTCGGAACGCTGGATGAATAGGATCTTCACCGGATTGAAGAGAAGATCAATAAATTAGAGCAGGATGGTGCGGGATTGCGGGGAGAGTTGGACAACCAAATCATAGTGATAGCAGGATTAGAGGAGAGGGTGACTAACAACACACGATTCCTACGAAATTTAGTTTCGGAATTGATTAGCGAAGCGAACAATAGCCGAAAATTAATTCAGGGATTAGCAGAGGCCAACCGAGAGTTGAGACAACTGATAGGGACCGAGGAGGCATTGAGACAGATCGGGCATGTCCTTGTAAATATTAGGATTGACCTTGTGGGGCTACGGATGTCGCTAGAAAACAGCGTGTATAGTAGACTTAGTAGTGCTTTGGTTCCCCCTGTAAAGTTTTTAGAAATGGTCAAAAGAATTCGTGATTATCTTAATCCCCCACTCCATATGTTAGCTCCTTGTGACCATGAGTCACTGTATTTTTATTACAGCATGGCGAAAGTATCGGCTGTAGTGGTCAAAGACCGGCTGCGGTTAGTTGTAGAAATCCCTTTGGGAAGTAAGGATAGCATATTTGAACACTATAAACTGAAGTCCTTCCCGGTTTGGCATCAAAAACTGATGGTTTTAGGAAAATGGAGGGTTAGGGACACGTTGTTAGTGAACGGGGATCGGTCATATTATGCAGTTTTAAATGAAGACAAGATGGCTGAATGTAAAAAGGGGCAAATTTATATCTGTCCGACAAGGTTTGTTTTGCGAACTGGGTCGTGGAAGAGTTGCGAGTATGATTTGTTTCTGGGAAGAGGAGCTGCGGGATGTGAAAGGGAAGGAATTAATTTCACTGAGCCATATTTTGAACAAGTGAATCAAGGGTGGATTTACGCAATAGTTCACGCTTTCGCATGTTCCCAAAGACAAGTACGCTAGCCCCGGAAGGGCGGCGTGGAGCCTGGCACGAGACTGCGGACCAGCTTCCCAGCTAGGGAGTGTGAGCGCGCACACCCCAACGGTTGGCGTACCAGGCCCAAACCCTAAAAACCTGTACCTGCCATGGGTCCTCGTATAGAGGTATTCTCACACATAGTGATGCTTGCCAACGATACTGTCGGCTTACTGCCTGGCTGAAATTACTGCCCGGCTGAAATTATTACCTGAAGCTTTCACAAACAACATACACAGTTTTAGCGATACTGACCATGATTTAGTCTCTGAATTCTTAGGGAGCATTGACGATGAAAGGGATTATCACTTTGTGGGATATGAAGAAAAGAACTTTTGGCATGAGGATGAACTGAAATATATCATTGAGAAATGGAATGAACAAGGTGCCACAAATTTCCATTTTCAAAATGTCAAAGGAAATTTTAGTGATGACATTTTAACTAGGTTGCTAGGTGTTGGGAAGAAAAAGAGACGATATGACCCCGGTGACAAGACATGTAAAGTTCCAGAAAACAAAATGATGGAAGCAAGAAAATATCACCCTTGGTCTGATGAAGTATTGAGAACCTCCAAACAAGATATGGACAATTGCTATTGCTATCAAAATCTATTGGAACTTCCTCAAAGAACAGGTCACCCCATTGGTGATATATGTGAGGAAACAGTAACAAGATTCTTAAAAATGGTCAACAAAACACATATAGCATCATTTTCTTCAAAAATGTCCAACTTGTTTTCGAGGATAGGTGGCGCCTACTTAGTAAGAAAAAACTCTTACGATTGGATCGTAATAATGCCCACTTATTCAACTTGTTACTCCTTAAACCCTGATAAGGGAAATGAATGTTTTTAGAAAGCTGTCAGGAGTTTGTTTGAGAGGGCCCATGCATGCTAGATTTCCTGATAGAATTTCATTGTTGACAATTGAACGGATGGAAAACAATGCCAAAAACAGAACCTTCATTAATTACCTAAATAGGGCTAAAATTTGGAAATCCAATGATCACACCTGGGTAGTAAGACAAAATAGTGTCATGAAAGAAGATCCCACTTCTGACACCAATTTGTAAGCGCTCCACTAATTACAAAGAAGGCGCGGTAAGGGAACAAGTCGGGCGCTCTGTTTTAACGCTTTTATTACACCTCAGTACATGTTGGCCACCGGCCGCCCAAAGAGACTCCCCGAGTCCCTCCTGCTCTCATGCCTCGCCCGACGCCCGCGTCACCCCGTGACCCCTTCGAGGGCTTCCTATTGGCCGGCAATGGCAGTAGCTTTCCATGCTAACTGTGCAACAGGTTAGGTGGGCCCGTGCATCGAAGATCCAACCCGAAACAGACAATTACCTCTAGGGTGCTATATCCCCTCGGGTAGCCCTGGCGACCGCACCGGTTTGCGGTGCGGCGTCCCGAATGTGTGGCTCCATGGTGGGTGGGGAGCCCGGGGGATGAAGAAAATTTTGGCATGGCGGATGAAAGCCTTCCACCAACCAAGAGATCCCGCCCGGATACGGGAGGGGGAGATTGTGTTTTCCGCGCTAGCATGCGCTATTTGATAATGAAATGCGAAAATGAAGGGAAAACTTTGAAAAATGTTTCTCCTTTCCTAATACGTAAGGTTCTGTCAACTTATGTTCCTGGAGATCTTAAGTCGGTCAAAAAGTTAAGGGATGGAACATTATTGATAGAAACTATGAACAAATTTCAAAGCGAAAAGCTTCTGGGAATGCAGACTCCACGATATCCCAGTGAAAGTTGAGATGCATCGGACCCTTAACACCAGTCGGGGAGTGATAAGTCATTAAGACTTACTCTATGTGGAAGTTGACGAGATCAAAAGAGAGATAGCCTCTCAGGGGGTAACTGATGCTCGTCGGCTTACCACAAGGCGCAATGGAGAAAGTATTGACTCCACATCAGTGGTCTTGACATTCGGTCTTGACATTCGGTCTTGACATTCGCCCTTGACAAGCTCCCCGACAGGGTTTTCGTCGGATATGAATCGGTCCCAGTGCGGCCATTCATACCGGCGCCCATGCGATGTTTCAAGTGCCAACGTTTCGGCCACATCGCCACCCGATGTGAGGGCAAAGCCACCTGCCCGCGCTGCGGCCTTGATGAGCATGGAGATGCAGACTGCACATCGGATGCTCATTGCGTTAACTGCGAAGGTACTCATCCGCTTTACTCCCGTAAGTGCCCGAAAATGATGGAAGAGCGTAAGATCATGGAAATCAAGACCACAGAGAAAATTCCGTACTTCGAAGCAAGGAAAAAGTATAGGGACCTGTTAGCACCTACATTTTCCAAATCCTTTGCGCATATCACATCTGCTCCGGATACTAAAGCTACAATCTCCACCCAGACTGAAACAGCTGAGTCATATAAGGTCGATGTAACACCTAAGGAATCAACAAAGCCGGAAAAGATCTCTAAGCCGGTTATAATGAAGTCTGCCACTCCTGGTTCTCCAAAGAAGAACCCACCAAAGACCACCGGGGGCACGCGTGGCAAGACATCACCTCCCGGTCCATCCGGTTCGGCAACACATGGCCAACCGGAATCGATGGAGGATGATGAGTCTCTATCGGAGACTGAAATCATCCTTGCTAAAATGAAAACTAAGGGGAAAAAGGTGAAACTTCGCCGAAACCAGAACTGATCCTCCCAGAGTTCGGACGGCTCGATTCTCTACAAATATTTTATATTTTTATAGCCTTTATATTTTATCATGAATTTTATTTTACAGTGGAACTGTAAAGGATTTTATCGGCACAAGGAGGAGCTGGAAATTTTAATTCGCGATTTTAACCCATGGTGTATTTGTCTTCAAGAAACACATTTAAAAACGACGGACAAGGGCATTTTAAAAGGTTTTAACGTTTTTAGACACGACGACACCACTGGACAACGAGCCCAGGGTGGAGTGGCAGTTGCTATTCGGGAGGCCCAATACACCTCCCGGGTACAGTTGAACTCACCGTTTCAAGCGGTGGCCCTGACTCTATATGCCCCCGAGGCGATTACGTTGTGCAATGTATATCTGCCGGAGGGTGCACCAGTCACTCGCCTTAACTTAGAAGCCCTTGTCCGCCAACTACCTAGGCCCTTTATTTTACTCGGGGATTTTAACGCGCACGATCCTATGTGGGGAAGTCCAAGAAAGCAGAGCAACCGCAGAGGGCGAATTTTATCATCCTTTATTCATGATTCCGATATAGTTTTATTGAATGATGTGGAAAAAACCCGGTTCAACAGTTTTACCGGTGAATTTTCCACCATCGACTTATGCATAGCATCGAGCGCTTTAATGAACAAACTTAGTCTGTCCGTACATAATGATCTGTGTCGGAGTGATCACTTTCCCCTTTTTATACTGAAGGAGCATCGTTTTAATCCTTTTTTATCCCGTCCAGCCAATTGGTAGGTAGGTAGTATTAGTTTGTAGGGTGCGTCGACGGCATGGTCATTTTGCACCTCTACTCTTCAAAGTTATGTATATACTTTCTATATTCGGATAAGGCAGGTTGTCAGGTAGCTAGATATATTGCTTATCTATTATAGGGTTCAGGTTAAAACCATTTACATTTCCTAAACTGTTGCTTATATTTTATTAAAAAGCGCCGTTTCCTTTAGAAATAAAATTACGCGGCCAATAGCATTGGGGTCGTCACCCAGAATGGACCCTAGGTCACCCCCAATGCCCAGTCGGCTACGCATGTCCCGGTATCTGCCACACTCCGTCAGGATATGCCGAATTCCGAGAGGACAGTCACAGTCATCACACCGGGGTGGGATTTTCTCTTCAGTGAAGAGAAAGGAGTGGGTCAGATGACTGTGCCCTATCCTCATACGGGTGATGACCACCTCCTCCCTTCTACTACCCCTGACGGGGGACAACCAGGCTTTGGTGGAACTTTTTATCTCGCGCAGTTTATTATTAGTCACCGATTTCCATTCCGTATCCCATTTATTCAGGATTCTGCGTCTGAGTGTGTTCTGGAGATCTTCTACGGTTACTGCGTCTAGGTCAACTCTATGGTTACCGAGGGCCTTTTTCGCAGCATCATCGGCAGCCTCATTTCCCGGGATTCCCACGTGGCTAGGGACCCACGCAAACTTAATAGAGATGCCTCTGTTCTGAAGGCTTCTCAGAGATTCTTGTATATCTCTTATGATTGGGTGCGCAGCATTATAATTTGAGATGGCTTTCAAGGCGCTCATGGAGTCGGAACATAGCAAACATGATATACCTCGAGTCTCAACGTCCCTAAGGGCAAGTTTAATAGCAGTCAACTCTGCAGTGTACACGCTGCATTCGGGGTTGAGCTTTGTGCTCACGGTTTTGTACAAGCTCACATAGGCACAGGCACATTCTGACTCAGACTTAGAGCCGTCCGTGTAAATGGGTGTTAGATCGTGGCATTGAGATAGGAACTCTGAAAACAAGGACCTATTTTCCTCAGGAAGTGAGTCTGACTTTGCCCGGCTTGCTAGCTTCCACCAGATGTCCGGCTGAGGAATAAGCCATGGAGGAGTTTTAGCCACTCGTATCCTTTCTATCCGGGGAACGGTAATAGAATATCTCTCTAAAATATAGGCAAAACGCACATAAAAAGGTTTAGTAGCCCGTGGTTTTCTGTTAAAAATGTGAGTCATCGGTTCGTTAATGGTTAATTTAAAACACGGATGCGATGGCATGGCTAAAATTTTACTAGCGTAGTTACACATCAAAAGATCTCTACGGATGTCAAGCGGTGGTTCACCTGCATCACACAGAAGGCTATTGATCGGACTCGTTCGAAAGGCACCCGTTGCTAGCCGGAGTCCAAGGTTGTGTATACTTGCTAGCGGCTTTAAGTACGATGCGCGGGTAGCACCATAGATAAAAGAACCGTAGTCCATCTTGGATCGAACCAGTGCCCTATATAGTCGCAGCATTGTAGATCGGTCCGCGCCCCATGAACATCTTGTCAATATTTTTAAAATATTAAGGGATGGGCTAACTCTCATTTTCAGATCAGTAATGTGGGGTCTCCAGGTTAGCCTTTGGTCCAAGATCATTCCCAAAAAATGGGCTGAATTCACAAACTCCAGTGGTCGATCTCCTAGGCGTAGGGTTGGTAGAAACAGCCCTCTTTTTCTGTGAAAATGGACGCATCGCGTCTTCTCTGGGGAGAAGCGTAGCCCATTTTTGCATGACCAGTGGTGAAGTCTGTTTAGCGTTATCTGTAATTGTCGCTCAGCCGTTGATAACTTGGATGCCCTGCAGAAAATTGCCAAGTCATCCACAAAGAGGGATGCCTCGACGGGTGGTAGGATGGAGGATACAACGTCGTTGATAGCAATGGCGAACAGGGTGACACTGAGTACTGACCCTTGGGGAATTCCATTTTCTTGGATCTTCAATCTGGAAAATGAGTTACCCACCCTAACCTTAAAAACCCTATGGCTTAAAAAATTTTCGATAAAAACTGGCTAGTTGCCCTTAAAATTCCAGTCTCTCAGAGTCTTTAGAATTTTAAAACGCCATGTTGTGTCATATGCTTTCTCCAGATCGAAGAACACGCTCAGAACGTGTTGTCGTCGAACGAAAGCTTCCTGAATGAACGTGTCAATTCGGATAAGATGGTCAGTGGTGCTTCGGTGTCTTCGGAATCCGCACTGAAGATTGGAGAGAAGGTTGCGGCTCTCGAGACACCACACGAGTCTGCGATTTACCATTCTCTCCATTAACTTGCACAAGCAAGAGGTTAAAGATATGGGCCGGTAATTCCCTATAATTGACTTCTCTTTACCCTTTTTGGGAATTGGGATAATTACCGATTCACGCCATGCATGAGGGAAGCTTCCCGTTTCCCAAACACTGTTGAAGGTGTTCAGAATGTGTTCATTTGCCTCCTTCGGTATACGCCTGAGGAAAGCATTGTGGACACGGTCCGCCCCTGGGGCGCTATCCTTCAGCTCATCGATTGCGGACGTGAGTTCCCATTGAGTGAATGGAGCATTGTAGTTCGCCATGAAGTGCCCAGTCGTAAAACACTTGTTTTTCTTCTCTTGCTGACATTTAAGAGTCAGGAATGTCTTGTCATAATTCGCGGTACTACTGATAGAGGTGTAGTACTCCCCAAACGCCTCGGCCACAGCTTCTGGTTGGGATTTTATGATTCCATTCACCATCACAGATGGAATTGAGAGCTGATGATACCTCCCGCTTATGCTTTTAATTTTTCTCCAGACCTCCGAATTTGCCGTGCGATGGTTGATCGTTTTTACGTATTCATTCCAGCATTTTCTTTTAGATTCAATAACTATTTGACGTGCCTTCGCTCGTAGACGGCGGAACGCTTCGAGATTCCGTGCCGTGGGGTATTTTTTAAAAATACGCAGGGCTTTCTTTCTCTTCGCGATAGCTTCAGCGCAGTCCTTGTTCCACCATGGCACTGGAGCGCGCTTCAACCTACCAGATGAAAGTGGAACACTTTGCTCGGCAGCAGTTAGTATAGCGACTGTGAGTGTGTCCACGTTTTCCGGTCCGCTACGTGTGCCATCGAAAGTAAATTTGAAACTATTTCCAAAAGTTTCCCAGTCAGCCTTCCGTAAAATCCAATTCCTGGGTACGTTAATATTTGGGTTAAACCCATTTTTACTGATTAAAATCGGGAAGTGGTCACTTCCGCAAAGGTCGCTGTGAACACTTAGTTTAAAACGTGGGGCCAAGCTTGCACTACACATGAACAGGTCTATTGCAGAAAAAGTGCCGTTAAAAGAGTTAAAATGTGTCTTTTCGTTCTTGTTAATTAAAACAAGGTTAAAATCATTTAAAAACCTTTCTAAAATCCTTCCACGGCGGTTAAAATCACCACTGTTATCTCCCCAGAGAGCGTTGTGGGCATTGAAGTCACCTAGAAGGACAAACGGACGTGGCAGCTGCCTCACCAAATCCTCCAGGGATCTCCTAGTTAACGGAGACCTTTCTGGGAGATACAAATTACAAAAGGTTATATCCTCTGGTGAGGCTACCCTCACAGCGATAGCCTGGAGAGGAGTCGTAATGTCGATTCGGGATGTGTAGAGGGTATCCCGAATAATTACAGCGACTCCTCCCTGAGCCCGTGTCCCAGTTGTGTCATCGTGGCGGAGTACCACATACCCTTTAATTTGTGGTGCGTCTCTTTCCTTAAAATGGGTCTCCTGAAGAAATACGCAGGTGGGGTTCAGGTCATGCATCAGGAGTTTGAATTCCTCTAATCTCCTGTAAAAACCATTTAGGTTCCATTGTATGGCAAAAAGAGCCATATTGTAAAAATTTAGTTAAAAATTAAAACAATAAATAAATAAATATGTAGTCTTAAAAAAATATATAAAATATAAGGCTATCTGCTTAGCTTGAGCTTCCTTCCGTTTCTACTTTGAAGGAGAGTTCGCAGTTGGCTTTCGTCTAATATTTCCTCTTCCATGTCCTCCTCCCGGACTTCGCGGGGAGGAGAGGCGGAGGGTGAACGCGAGGCTACGCGTTCTTTCTCTTTGCGTTTGGGAGAGGTAGATAGTGAGCGGTTTGGAGGGAGCTTTTTATTACTCAGGGCCTCAGAAACCACGGAGGTTTCATTTTTAGAATCCTTCTTCTGTGTGCTCTTAGGGTTTCCTGTTGAGGGCAATTTTTTAGTGGAGATATTCTCCTTACTTTTCGTTTCTTGCTTCTTTGGTTCCTGACTCTCAGTCTGTGTGCTTGCCGACACTTTTTTAATCGTGGTTACAGATGCGAATGATCTAGAAAATGTTGGGGCTATCACCGTTCTAAACTTTTTCCTAGCTTCTAGGAAAGGGATTTTCTCAAGCACCTTTATCTCCATTATCTTCTTTTCCTCCTGCATCCTTGGGCAATCCCGTGAATACACGGGATGCGCTCCTTGGCAGTTAACGCAGAGCGCCGGGCTGTCACAGACATCTCCATCGTGCTTGTCTTTTGCACATTTGGGGCAGGTAGGCTTCCCTTTGCATTT
Source organism: Platycnemis pennipes (assembly GCA_933228895.1). Classification (NCBI taxonomy): domain Eukaryota; kingdom Metazoa; phylum Arthropoda; class Insecta; order Odonata; family Platycnemididae; genus Platycnemis; species Platycnemis pennipes. Next base: position 63,010,902 of record OW121854.1, read on the forward strand.
TGACACTATGTGACCAAAGCATTGGCATTGGAAACACCGTAAAGGACTGGGTATAAAGGGCCTTACAGATCACGAGTTGTAGCCAACATTCACTCGGCTTGGAAGTTTATCCAGCGAGAATGTAAGCACTACAGATGTTGAGTCGACGAATTCCCCATTTCGCTTAGTCTTGAGTCTACGACAGGAGATGACGCCCTGGGGAGCCATCTCCTTCGTTATCTCCTCGACAGAGGTGTATAACAGATCGTAGCAAGATATAACGCCACTGCATGTATTTAGGGTTCTGTGTGCCTCAACCTTTACGGGGATATTTAGAAAACTTTTCATGCTAATGAGCTTTTCGCTTTGCTTATCATTTGACGTCTGTATAAGCAGTGATCCGTCGCGTAGCTTCTTTACGTTTTCCAAGGAACCAGGAACATCATTGCTGAGGGCTTTATGGATTAGGAAGGGGGATACCTTCGAGAGGTTCTCCCCTTCGACTGAACATTTCATTATTAAATATTTCCTGCATATCATTACAGGGTCTCCACCGCCCATATCAGGGCAGTGTCTCTTAAGTGGAGGAAATGAATTCGTCTCCATAAGAGTGTGTGTTTCATCCCCTGGCCTCCCCACCCACCACGGAGCCACACATTTGGGACGCCGCACCGCAAACCGGTGCGGTCGCCAGGGCTAACCAAGGGGATATAGCACTATCGATATGGGAGCCTGCGTCGAGTTAGAACCTCCAACGCGCAGGCCCTCCTAACCCACGCGCCTTCGGCCGCCCTAAGCAGACCCCCGTCTCTCCAGCACTCGCCATCGAACGCAAGCGTGTCGAAAGCCGATTGACCGGGGGTGGCTAGCCCCCGGCCGCCCGTTTACAGGGAATCCGGGGCCGAAGTGGGGTGTTGAACTCCGGCCCATACCGAGCATCCGACACCCGGCTGGGTGCCAGAGATCTCACCCACCAGGATCCCCTTCTCCCCCTTACGGGTCACCGCACACGGCAAACATGCGGGTGGATCGCAGGCCAGCTGGTATGGCCGCTCACAGACAGTTGATCCACACGACTGTCCGGACGCATCCCTTGCTGGACTGGGGGTTTGTTTTCGGGGTTGTCTCCCCGCCCTTTTAGTCGCCTCTTACGACAAGCAGAGATACTGCGGGAGTATTCTCAATCCCCCTACCCGCAGGGGGGTCCAGCCAATTGGATTATCCGAAAAGCCGAATGGTCACTTTTTAAAAAAACTTTAATTTTAAGCATGACAAGACACTAGACAGTGTCTCTAACATTAGTAGCTTTTTTAGAAGAAGGTTTTTGTGCACCCAGATAAAACAATTGGTAGATGTGAGCGGGTATCGAACTTCAAACACTTATCCCGCCAAAACGGTCTTCACATGCAATGTAGTTTGATATTGGTGATTGTCGCACTGGCTGTTCTTGAGGTCATGCCTTATGTATTGGAATATTATGTGTTGCAATGTCTAGTGAATGCAATGTATGAAAATGGAAATTGTGTCAATAAATGTAATTAATTTTATTAAGAAACAGACGTTTTTGTTTGCAATCGTCTTAACTCGTATAAATATTGTTATTGAAATTGTGAATTCTCTATCTGACATCAAGAAACGGCAGACGTGCACAAATTTTGCATGGTATAAGTCTGTGTATAGTTAACGTGTGCCAAATCATGCCGTATCAAATTACGTGATCTGCCTTATCCGATCCGAGATCGTGCCAGTTCAACTTTTTCAGTGCCTATTCTGCAAAGAAGTATGTCCTTAGTTTTCTGTAAATAGTTTGACATGAATCCATGGTCTAACTAGATATATAATGAACCTAATAATATGCGCAATAGATTAAATAATATGCGATTACAGCACTATGCACATGATATATAATATTAAATAATATGCATAAAATATTCAAGTATTATGAAACGTACTATTACAGTCACCGTCTAGATTCTGCATATTATGCACATAAAAGAGGTCGTTATGCGGACATTAGCCCATTTATATGGACAGTTTATGTACATTTTATGCACACATCATACCACTGCCATGGTATATTTAGTGCATAATATTTGAACATAATGTGCGTATTATTCCCTTTGTGCTGTGTGGGTTGTTATAGGTCCAAAATGTCTAAGCGGCGAAGTAATACACCATATCACTTACTATCAAGAACGGGCAAAAAATGGCGATTGAAACGTAACAATGATGAAGTTGATGTAGATCAGTGTGAGTTACAATGGGGTGCATCAGACGGGAGTGATTCATGCGGAAATGATTTTCTCCAGTCCCAATCTTTTACCAATTCAAGTGGCCATGTTAGAGTAAATGATGATAAATTGTTATCAGATAGTGAAGGGTGACAAGATAAACTGTCAAAAGCAGCTAAGTGCATTTCAGAACGAGCTGATGCAGGTAGTTCCAGGGTCCCTAAACTCCGACAATGGAAGGCAATCCAAGGAAATAACACCAAAGGCAGCAGAGTATCAATGTTCCTTGCCTAAAAGTAGGCATGTCTGCACCTTTTCTCATGGGGAGTCACGAGACATTTGTGTAGCAAAACAATTATGTTCAGTGTCAAGTAAGTTAAATGCATACATGACATGCAATAAAATATTTCCAAAAACTCTTACTTTTTTACCTAGTCTTTTTCTCTGATAATGCGAACTACTTTTATAATGCTAGTTTTATTTTTCAGGAACCTTATTGGTATTAAAAAGCTCAATGAGGGAGATCAGTGATGATCAGAGACAGCTAAAGAGCTTTTCAGTGAAATCATTGGAGAATGAGCAGAGAAAAGATTTAATTGTGGAGGGGAGTGAACAAGATGAGTGGACAGATGAGAAGATCATGGAGATCACTAAACACCATTTAAAGCTATGGAAGATTTTATTAGTTTTGAAGACCGCTTGAAAACTGAAGCTGAACTAAGGAATTCTACTGTAAGTACTTTCTATAGATAAATTATAACTCTCTTACCATTCCCAATGGAAACAATTATGATATCAGTAAAATAAACTAAATTGCAATAAAATTATGACAAGGTCTTGCACAAGCACAGCTTGCACATTATTAGCACAGTTTTAGCTGCATGTTTTTTTATTGTGCTAAAAAGATTAAAAATTAAGTGTGGTCTTACAGCAATTTTCATAGTTATTCTTAGAAATCTACATACAAAGTTAAAAGATACTAAGTACATTGAAACATTATTGCAATCATTCATGTTGTAAAAACATGAACGAAGAGGAGGATAACTTCCTCGAGGAAGATAAAACCCACATCTTAAAATTATTATAATGGCCTAATTTGGCTATAAATACTTCTGTACAATTCTATTGCTTATCTAATGGTCATGCTATTTGTTATAGGTTTTGGCTTTCCTCTCTACCTCACAAAAGACCAGTTACACCAGAATGACGACTAGCATTTCAAGGTCAATTATATCGAATGAAATTATTTTTAATTTCACTTGGAAGGGACAAAATAGAAAGGATCATAACATTAAAAAATTGGGATTTCATAATTCGGCCATCTGCTCGGCAGTCATGAGTAAGTAAAAAATAACTACTTTCCGTTTATAGATAAAATATCTACTTTCTGTTGATAGATACTCTCAAAATTATTTGAGATCCATATTAATGGATTTTTCAGACTGAATTACTCCATTTACTCTATTTGTTAATATGTAATATGACAACTTTTATCTAATATAAAATTTAAAATGCAAGTAATAGCTATTTCTAATTTCGTATGCACTTAAAGCCTGTTAAATGATCACTAACAGGTGTTTTGAGATGCTCTTTGTCATTATGAGATGATATTCATATTGAATTCCTAGTGTGACACCCATTTAGTAATGTTTACTGCTACATCGTTAGTCGAAATGTCTAAATAATTTTAAAATAATAATTCATAGCTTTTTCAAGAGTTAGACATATTTGAAACTTATGTTAAAATCATTTTGAAACAATGAAAAAATAATTTTAAAAGCTTAAAAAGAGAGAGCTAATATATTTTCAAAATAATTTTAAAACGATTTTAAAATAGTTACAATATATTTTAAAATAATTTTTACATAAGATTTTGCTACTTGCTATTGATCAATATTACACTGAACGTAGCCTTTCTCTCTCCACAGATAAAGAATGCCACACACTGGGAATGACTACACATGGGGCGCACAAGGCAATATTATAATGAATGCAGTGTCTCTCTCTCTCGCTTTCTACATATACAATGAATGTCATACACTAGGGATGACAAAACTCGGAACTCACAAGTCATTATTTATAGGTACACTGAATGAAGCCTTTCTCTCTCCGCAGATAAAAAAATAATGTTATGCACTGGGAACGACTACACATGTGACGCACAAGGTAATATTAAAATGAATGCAGTATCTCTCTCCCTGCAGATAAACAATGAATGTCACACACTAAGAATGACTACACATGGGACGCACAAGGTAATATTAAAATGAATGCAGTATCTCTCTCTCTCACTCTCTGTCGCTTTCCACATAAACAATGAATGCCATACACTAGGAATGACTAAACTCGGAACTCACAGGTTCTCGTTCAGACCATTTCATTCATCAAGAAGATCAACACGCACGAAGTACCGACCATATCCTTGCGGGAAGTCACTCGTCATATAAAGCTTTTGTCCCCCCTTCGTGATCATGTTCGCATCATTCAGTATTCAGCAATGTCTATAGCAATTCTTTTTTGTGCAATTTGTGTAGTGTGCCTAAAGTGTCATAAGAAACACTTGTGTTTTGGTAAAAACGTAACGGAAGACTCCACCAAACCTAACAAAATGCACCCTATTCAAATTTTCAACGCTCCACAAGCAAACAATCAAAACTCCACTGCAGTGACCCTAAGTGAAAAGCCCTTATTCCCGTCGCTAGCCGACTGTCTAATTGTAGGAGTGCTGCGAACTTCAAGAGATACCTAGATCATATTGTTTTGTGTTAGAAAGACTGATTGACTATGCAGTGTATGATTTACAATGTAACGGAATTATTTTTTTTTGTACGTTTGACGTACGGGAGAGTATGGAGTCCGGGACCCAAGAGCAGCCAAACTGATATTTGATTTATTATTATGCCATTATGTGTTATTGCTAATGTTCCCTAATTGATGTAAAGAGTTTTGAATGGCGTCAGAGGCACATATGACTGGACAATGTAATTTATTTATTTGTTTTATATATTTATTTATTTTTCATGTTCTCTACCTGCTTTTTTTTTATTTTTCATGTGTATTTGTATGTATTGTCGGAGAAGCTGCAATCGATGTCAAAATTTTGGATTAACTTAGAGAGGGATATATAGATATATTGGGAACTCAAGCCGTGTATTCTTCCTACTTCCCGTTATCGTTGTAAAACCAATGAAAGAGAGAGAGAGAGCACGCGAGGACATAGAAGAGCTGCCGGGCGGAGAAGGAGGCTTGGAACTGGCCAGCCGAGCCTCCCACCAGACCGCAAGCGAGTCTGATTTCGGCAGGGCCCGCCGAATGAAAGCCTGCGCTATGAAGGTGCGCGGTCGGGGCAGCAGACGACGAAGTCGCGTCATCGCGCCTGCGCCAAGGGGACGAGGCAAGGAGGCGGCGGAGCAGGCGTGAAGCTCTCTTGGCTCGCGGACTCCATCGGGGATGGTTCTCCTAGAAAACTCTCTCTGTGTGTTGGTTGAGCACCGTGACGTTGATTCGGTGTTAGCGACGGGTGATCCCGTCACCATTTTGTGGTCTCATTGTTCTTGAGTTTAAGGTACGTGGCTTGAGGGCCCTGAGGGTGTGGGTCGATCAGTGGAATATGCCTTTCCGCGGTAATTATCTCTAACTTCCGTTTGCTCCAGTAGACTTTGGAGTTAGCTTCACATCGATTTTGGTTTCATCCGTTCAATTGGCAGGGTTGGGGTTACCATTGTTAATCTCGTTGTGCCAAACTTATGTAATGTATTTAAGAGGGATTAAGCCTCGATTAAGTTACGTATCGTTTTGTCGCCAGTATTGTTAATCTCGTTGTGCCCAATTTGTTTAATGTCTTCAAGAGGGATTAAGCTTCGACCAAGTGATGTACCGCTTTGTAGTCAGTGTCATTAATCTCAGTGTGCCGAGCTTATTTTTTTTTGTCTGTGAGATTGATCTAGCCCCGAATAATGCGCGTTGTTGTGTTATGCTCACCTACATTAATATTTGTACCTGTAAATTGAATAAATACCGTAATTGACCTTAGCGTGTGGAGGTTCCTATTGTTTGTCCCCACCTCACCCCATCGAACCCTGGCGAATCGTCGCCGCTGTAGGCTATCTGGGTGGATTAAGGCCGGAGGCGGCCTTGATCGTTTAACTGTTGGTCGTGGAGACCTGGCGCCCGAGTTCTTAGAGATAGGAATTTATTGCAGTTATTACCATTCTCGGTAAAGGCGTCGCGAAATTTTGTCGCAACAAAAAAAAACAATTTATAGCACCTTGTTAACGTTTTCATTTTTTTGGGATTATGTGGTGCCAATTTGCATTTACCATTAATCAGTGACTAAAAGTTTATTTCATTTCTACATGTGTATGTAAAGTGCTCGATTTCAGTGATGTTTTTATAATTTTGGTGTATTTTATGTATTTGCAATATTTCGGTCATGGCACAGCCCCCCCGCTATTATTAACTACTTATGCATTCCGCACCCCGGGCGGGTCGCTGTCAGACCTCCTCCGAGCGTTGGACTCCCCCGTACCCCCCCTAACGCTCTGTGCGCGGGTCGTCTTCAGACCTCCACCGAGCATCCTTCCTGCCCGCCCAGCCTTCGCCAGGAGCCGTAGAACCTGCTGCACCCGAGCCGCTCACGTTCAGCCGCTGTGGACATGTAAGTGACAAGTCCCCCCTTATCCTCTGTGCCTGATCGGTCGATGTATCGACTAATAAAATTGCACACGGAACCACTGTCTTTTAATGAGAATACGCTCCACACCAATGATGTTGCGGCCGCCGACCACGCGACAACCCTGCCTTTAGCATTTAAATTCGTAGCCCTGAGGATGGATCTTGACTCGATTTCCAAAATGTTGGCAGGAATGAGAGAAGTGACCTGGTGGAAAACGCAAATTGCTTTCAATGACACTATACACTGGGAAAGTATCAGAACATACTTCATTCTAACAATGACCTGGAAAATAATTTCAATGCAATGAATTTTTCATTAAGAGAACATTTTTGTAAAAAACGTAATTGGGAATGGTTCCCATGAGATCACTTGCAGGCTTGTTTAATGGCAATGAATTAATACAAATTAAGAATATAGTATTATATATGGTTGTTTATCAATGGTATATAAGAATTACTGGTTTGGGAAATGGGTTAGATGATACTACATTTAATGCCCAATAAAAACTGTTCTGTTGCCAATTTACATCCATTTTGTATTTTCCCATTTTTAGGAGGCTGCAAGCATACTTATGCTTTCCTTATGTGGATGCATCAGAGGAGTGAGGAGCCAGCTTCTACAGAAACTATATCATATTGGTCTAAGCCAAAACTAGCAGGACTCCAAAGCTCTCATTGCCACATAAGAGCTAAGGACTTCAAGAAAGAGGCTAAGGTCCTGAAAATACCATTGTTGATGATGCTAGCAAATACTAAGCCGGATTTGTGAATAAGTTTTAATGCCTGACACAGACACGGTACAACCAAACGTCAAGCTCTGCTAAATGCCAAGCAGTGAGTCCCGAGCACGTCTGCATTCTGGTCTCCTTGTCGCAGGTGAGTTTCACTCGCGACAGCCAAAACTGGGTAGGCTCGCTCTGTAGCTCCTCCAGCCGGACATTCGACCGCTTCGCTGTCGAGCCGGCCTAGCGCCTCGAAACACGATCCAAGGCACCAACAACCATCAAATGAGGATTTTCTAGAAAAAGTTCAAGAGATTGCTTCCAACAAAAGTATATCCTGTCAGCTAACAAAAATGACATCAGTGGTAAATGAAGTGATGGAATTATACATGCATAATCTGATTTTTAATTTAGAAAAGATGGAGGGAGAGAATGAATTGATTTTTTGAGGTTTGCTGAAAGTTCAATGTCACATCAGTTGATTGATCTTGCTGCAAACAAGACATTGAATCAATCCCAATATATGCATTGGCAAGAGCTTAGGTATGGCAGGATAACAGCCTCAAGGCTATATGATGCCAGCCGATGCAAAACAGAGGGGTCAACACTGAGGCAAGTATTAGGTGCTCCCAAGTGGCATGAGACTGATGCAATGAAAAGGGGGTTTTATTTAGAAAACTGTGTATTAAGTGTTGTTGAAAGCAAACTAAATGCAAATTATCTAGGTATGGGTTATTCCTGATGAAAGAATATCCTGCCTTAGGAGGTGATTTTGTTGTAGAAATTAAATGCTTATCCAAGCATTCTACATAGAAAAACTATTTAGTAAATGATCATATCCGACCCAAATATATGGCCCAAATACAATTGCAAATGCTTGCAATTGGTATGCAAAGAGGACTCTTTTGCCTGTCACATGAATCCTTTGAAACCAATAAACATGTTGAATGTAAATGGTAAAAGAAAATAAGAGTTTTTAAAAAATGAACTAGGTAGGAGAGGCACACATGAAACATTCGGCAGGAGTAACCAATTGAGATGCCAAACTGTTCTGCTAATCTCTCGAAGGAGTCGCAGGATATTTCAATCATACGCCGCGTGAACGGCGGTGAAATTCACATTAATTGCCATGGGATTCTGGGTAGCGTACTGGTCTGCGCAATGACCCGGAATGCCAACTAGCAAGCGGACGTCTTATCGGAGCTCTGCTGTGAGTCGGCGACTGCGGTTTTCTTGCCCCGGCGATCGAGCGTTTGATCGCCGGGAGCGTAGTTTGCGTTCCCGGTGAAGTGATTTACTTTGCCAGTGAAGGCAATAAGCGTTCTTTTCGTGTGTGCACCCCTGTACCAGGGGTACGCGGTTTTGTTAGCGTTTGGTGTCTGTGTACGCAGGGCGAGCCGACGCAAAATGCCGGTGAAAAGGAAAAACACTCTCCGTGTAGACATCGAGAATGTAAGTGAAACGCCTTCGGTCCTGGAGGTTCACCAACTAGTTGGTGGAGACCTCGGGCTGAAAACTGAGGAAATTTATGGCATCCAGCTGGGTCCAGGAAGGAAGTCGATCCTTGTGAAAGTGAAGCAGGAATCTATCTTTGAAGGAGTCATGGTGAAAGCAGGTGAAAAGTTTCAGTTCCCGGCTAAGGGAACCAAAAAATTCTCATGGTGGTTTGAATCTCTTTCCGAAAGACATACTTTTGTTAAAGTGTGTCAGTTACCTTTCGAGATAACACGTGAGGAAGTCGAAGCAGAGCTAAGCAAATACGGCAAAGTTTGTGCATATATAGAGAATAGGTGGAGCGGCGAAGGTATACACCAGGGCACGGTGACGGGCACTAGGACCGTTAAGATGTCACTTACGGAAAATATACCGTGTAATTAGTATTGGCGGTGAACGCGCAGTTATTCACTATGATGGGCAAAAGCTGACGTGCTCAAGGTGTGGAAGCGAGGAGCACTTAAGGCTGCAATGCCCCAAAACTAGGTCGGGGCCATCGTACGCTAGTGCTCTTAAAAATTCTGGGGGGTTAGAAGAAGAAGAGGAGAGAATGGATATCCCGGTGGAAGACGGGGGACCAGTCAAATTGGCGGAGACACCAAAACCAAATGAAAGTGGGGACAAAGTCTTGCAAAATAACGACGAGAGTCATATGAGTGCATCAGAGGGGGGGCAAAGAAAATGTCAAAAACAAGACATAGAACACACAGGAAAAAAGGTTCCAATGGCGACCCAAATGATAAGGAAGGGCCTTCTTCCACTGAGACGGACACAGAAGAAGCCAAGGTGATGGGGGGAGAGTCTAACGCTGATCCCCACTGTCGAGGTGCATTTGCAGTCCGGTATTGTGCCCGGAGGAGCAGCCGCCAGCGAGATTTCAGCCATCGGCGCGACGGAGGCTCGATAAGTAACAAGCCCCGCTAACCCTTTGACCCCAGATGAGGGGGGCACTTGGTGCTATAAACCCCCGTCGAATTCACTGGAAATTAGAGTAACCTTGGTAGCATGGAGGTCTGTGCAGTCGCCCGGAAAGCGGAAGGTCCGTGGTTCGATTCCCGGTCAAGGCGAAATTTTTTCCATGTGTTTTCGACCATCATTTCATCTCCACACCCCCGGTGTGTTCACTGTTTATTGTATGTTCACTGTCTCTTTCTTTCACCTTCTGTCTGAATTTATATTTGTGTATTTGCGCCTATGGCGTTGTGTATGAATGGTGTTTTGTGTATATATATATATATATATGTGTGTATAATAGTCACTAGTTGCGACGACATAAAAAATATAGAAAACACAAAAAAGGGGACACTCACAAACGAATAAAACAGGAGCTTTCGAGCAGCGTTGCTGTCTTTCTCAACCAGAAAGGAATACTGAGAGGATATGGGGGAAAGGGTATTTAGGAGTGGAAGGGGAATGGAGGGGAAAACGGAGAGTCGGGGAGGGGGAGAAGGAGAAGCGGGGAGGGGAAGTGGTGAGGACACATTGTAGTCACAATGAGTACAATCTTGTACTAACACTAGTTGACACAAGGTTTCCTCCAGACATGAGCCCCAGAGGATCCCTCTTCCTTTCTTTGAATACTATTTATTTTTCACTTGTATTCTTTTATATTTTTATTATCTAGTTAATGCCTATTTGCTATGTAGTTATTTTCTGTTTTCACCGATTTATTGCCTTTAATATCCACTTATACTCCATTTATTTATTATTTATTGACTATATTATCTATTTATTTTCTACCTTTTAACTATTTCTTGCTTTTGTATCTATTTATTCCCAGTTTTTAACTATTTACTGCTTCATTATATATATTAAGGAGTTATTAAGGAATCAAAACACAATTATATAAACTCTGTAAAAGAGCCCTGGGCAGGTGTAAGAGGGGGCCGGATTGTGGCCTCAACCTGCCCAGGTAAAATAAAGCGCAAGACAAGACAAGTATTCCCTTAGGCTATCCTGAAACTTCTTTTTTAGAAATGAAGTGGAACATCAACAAATTGTAAATACTACTTGCCCAGTAGTAAATGAAATGTGCTTAATTAATTCTGCTGATAAGTGTATAGACTCAGACCAAGTAATTTGTAGTTTAACGAGTGATTTTAGGGTTGGATATTTAAACGTACAAGGGATTAACAAGAAACATGTCATCTTAAATAGTTTCGGATTAGATAATAAGTTAGGTGCTATGTGTTTGAGTGAGCACTGGTGCAAGGAGGATGAAATTCCTTTAATCAAACTAGATAATTATGAACTAGGTAATAGTTTCAGTAGGAAGGAATGTACACATGGTGGGGTTTGCATTTTTGTAAGGGATGAGTTTTACTCTAAATGTTCAAAAATAGATATTGATTTCTCTTGTCATGAGTTTGATTTTGAAGCAACCTGTGTTAGTATTGAAGCCATAAATTTAGTTATAGTTGCATTGTACAGATCACCTAATGGTACCGTTTCTGTATTTTTAGACAAACTAGAAGAGCTTTCAAATTTTTTCAGCAAACCCTGTTTTAAAAAGTTAAGTTTAGTTTTTGGTGGTGATTTAAACTCTGATTTTGATGTTACAACGGAAAAATATTCAGTGATTGAGTTTAGGAATATTTTAAGGCAATTTAATTTCAATATTCATAATCAAAAACCAACCAGAGGACTAGCATGTCTTGACAATATCTTTAGCAATGTAAATTTGATTGATGTTTGTTGCAATGTATGTGATTTTTCTTTTTCTGACCATGACTGTGTTTGGGTTAGCCTACACAATTTATTCCCTAATAGTGAATCTATAACTGAAGAAGGGAAAATATGTATATCTAGACCAATCACAAATGAAAGGATATGTTACTTTAGAGATTCACTTAGTAGTATTGATTGGTCCAAATATCTACTTGAATCTGATCACGCTGGTACAATATTTAACAATTTCTTCGATGTTTTTATCCATAACTTTAACATATGTGTTCCTCAAAGAAAGTGTATGAATAACAACCCAAAAGCAAAATCTAAGTTACAATTGAAAAGTAACAATTTGAACTGGTACACACCCCAACTTGCAAGTATGAAAACCAGAGTATTGCTTTATAGGGATTTATTCAAACGAGATAAATCTGAAGCATCTAAGTTAGCCTATCTGAATATTAGTAAATCCTACAAACATGCCATTAATGAAGCTAAAAAGGCATTCAATATATCAGTAATTGAGTATTTATTATTAATTTTTATTAATATGTATTATTTAATACATATTAATAAAAATTTAATACATATATAGTTAATATGTATTAAATTTGTATGTAACTATAATCCTCGCGTATAAATAAATAATTATCTAGTTAAATACTCGTGCGCTCATGTGCTTTATCTTGAAAGTACAATTCCATTATGGGCGTAAATGATTGGTTATCACAGGAGTCGAAAACATTGTGTTCAATTGCATCGTGATATCTATATTAAAGGCAATAAATTGCAATTTCCACGGGTTTCTTTTTCTTTCATTGTTGCGTAGAAGTACAACTGTTCACGGTGAGATGAGCGGCATTAACCCGAATGGCCTTACACGTTATGTTAATTGAAACTATATCATACCTACCTACATGTAAATGTTGTCGATGTAAATGTTGGTTGCTCGGTTATGATTTCTCGCGTTTTGCCCTAATGTTTTCGTTGGGTAATAATTGACTAATAATAATTAATAATAGTGACTAAAGTCACTAGGTTATCCATTGATATCGACGGGTGGTGTTTAGTACTATCTGCTGATGACTGACATCCTATCAAATTGATGTTTTTTTTTCAAAATTTATAAGCTAATGAGCATTGCATGTTATTTTATTGGCCCCTGGTCCCTTTTTATCTGAGTGGATGCAAGTGTTCTGCTATCTCAAACCATTATTAACATCCATGTTAATGCACTCATTTATGCGTTCTATTGATACAAAGTTTTTTCACTTTTCAGGCTCGGATGCAGTTCCTTGACGTTCAGTGTAGCTGGCATATGCAGTTTCTTCTCTGTGGGGATATATATTTGTAGCTTAACCGATTTGATTATCTGATGTTCCTTGTTCTTATTTGTTGTTAAGTAAACTGATAAAAGAAAATGTTCTTATTTACAATTTTGGGTGGGTGCCCATTAGGGTGGGCCGATAAAAGGTTTTTTTTCCGGATCAAATTTGCCCTATGCGGGAAAGTTGTGTACTGATATCAGGATCTCGCATGCAAATTTTTTCGAAATCGGATAATATTAACCACTGCCGCCCGAGCTCTAAAGTTTAAAATTTTGCGAAAATTCAGGCGGAAATGGGAAACAAACGGTTATGGAGAATAATTTGTTGCGAATATTGGAATATTGGTAAATATCAACGATAGATACATGTTTTTAGATCACAACACTGAAATGTGAAGTTTATTTGACGAAATCTATGGTTTATACGATGCTTAAGAATAAACAGCTAATTTAGTGTAGGCAACCCGCACAACGACAAAAATTTTTACACGCTCCAAGCATCACTTCAAATAGATCACTTTTGGGAGCCGTATTTTGGATAAATTAATATTTTTTCGAATGCAGTTCCTTTATAAATGTCTCATGCTTCATTTGGGAATAGATAATACATTAAAACAGAAGGTAAAGTTAAATTTTTTTAAACTAACCTCAATTACGACGAAGAATTTTATGCATGTTGAGCTATTATCACAAAAAAATCAGTTAATCAAGGTAGGATAAAGGCACAGCCTGATCACCAAGTATTTATTTAAGTAGCTCTTTGCTATTTTCGTGGAGAAACTACCCAGAACTCACCACGAGGAGGTGGCTACTATCGAGTTCCACCCGTTCCCTCCCAAACCACCCTTCCATAGGGCACGTTTTTAGGTATCTGCCTATCACTGGTTCTTATTATACCTTATGCTGTGCTTTATTTTCAAATTTTGGTTGAAGTTTTCGGCCTTTTATGCATGATAATGCTCATCCATGCCTGTTTTCTGGACTGCACACGGATTTTGACGCCACCGTGATCATTTGTACCATCCCTTCAACTGCTTGTGTGTGGCATGCAAATGGGGGTACTTTCAACGAAGCCCCTTCCTTCAGAATATCTCCCAAATCTTTGCTTATGATATCAGCTATTAAAGGTGGTTGAGTTACCGCTTTTGTTTTCCAGTCAACTAAGTAGACGTAATCTTGTGCATCAAAATTCATAGTTGGAAGTTCGAATTTCCTAAATTCCTTCTTCTGATTTTAATATTTTTTCGACGGCCATTTCACGGATCGGTCTTCTCTCTTCGGCTAGCATTACAAGCAGAACATTCTCTGGGCGAGCAAAAAAAGCGTTTCACCGAATGATTGAGTAAAGGCGTAATTTGATGTCTCGATCCATATATTTCATGAAATGTATCATGTTAATGATATTCTTCGAGCCTTCCGTGCATTGTGGTCTTAATTTTATCGCGAACCACATAGGAGTTTATACTTTCATCACAGAAGTTGCCAATGTCATCTGTTCTTTTGAAGGAGTTTTGGTTGAAACATAAAATCGAAGAATACGAATTGCTGTAGTGGTCCACCTGGAATGAAACATTTTCCCCGGACTTCTCGCTGAAAGACTCTCCAGGCATTCTCCACTTGAAAAAGCACGTGGTCTCCTTGAGAAACCATCCCGAGATCAACTAGAAGCGCGGATGCGAGTGCTGCAGCAGCTCGTTTCGATATACAGAATCTTTCACAGGCAGACGCAAATCTAGACAAATATAAATTATTTACACCAACATTTTTTCCAAAAAAATCATCAGCATCACTTGCGTCGCGTAATTCTTCATCTGCAGACGTTTCTTCACTTGAGTCTTTCCAAATCTCAGGAACTTCTGGATCAGTTAGTGTGGCTCATTCTGATGATCTTTTTCTCTCTAACCTATTCTATTTCCTCTCCCTCTTTTTGGTTTCCTGGACCTCAATGGCTGATATACAGTTTTCTATCACTTCTCTGGTCCTGAAGGAATACACGTTCTAAAAATGGTAGTTTGGTGGTATTATCACAAGCACAATCAGTTCCACTAGAGAATTTACATGCCGCAACATCAAACAGCTGATACGCGTGACGAGGAAAGTCTTGCTTCAGATCAACGAAAGTCTTCTTGTTGACAGATCGAAGATTATTGCGGTATTTTCCATAGTATTGAATAATTCGTCTCACAATTTGCTTTTGTCCGACAACTGGTATAGAGGATCTATTCCAAATGTCTTCAATGGCATAATCCACCGTCTCCGCGATTCCCGGCACAGATGTATCGGTATTTCCACTTTCTTCTTGAATGTACCGAGAGTACAAATACATTTTCATCATCTCCTCATAAGAAGGCAAAACATTACCCGCGAACTTTACGGGTGCACCAAATATCAGGCACTCCTATCCACACCTTTCAAGCTTTTTCTGTATTTTTGCCATTGCTTTAATCTTCTTGCAACCGAAACCACAGTACGCTGCACAATGTAGTTATTCACTCACAGCAATGAATATCAACTGACTGACTACCTCAAGCTTATGAAGTGAAATACGCATCTTGTCCGACAACGGATGGGAATCCCCAAAGAAAATAAAATATTGCAACGAATATGGTGAGTTAATGAGTAACGATAGTAACAGCATGAGATGAAGGAGTTTAACATCAGTTATAGGGGTTTACAATGGAATATGTCTTGTATGAGAATTCTATGCCATTTTATCACCGAAGTATTCACGATCAACTCATCGCTGGGGCCAGATAAGGATAACCTCCGTCCTCCGTCTCATTCATGCTTTCCTTAGCTCTACCACTGGCTATCTTTATCATACCTGACTCACGTCGAACTAGCTGTACCTACTATCGCTTAGGGACTAGTTAACTCCCGGTTTTCCAAGAAAGTGCCGGTTGGAGGAGCACGTATATGCCGTACACAGAGATAAATCATTTCCTACAGTTAACCACCACAATTTATCAAAGTTCTTAGAAAAAGCTACTATCTTCTGATGAGTAGATCGTAGCTATATCAGCCTTTTTTAACAAAAGAATTCGTTTGGACTCCACTAGTGTATTAAAATGTCTGATTCGTAGTATCTTTACCAGCGCGCAGCCCGCTTTGTCTCCGAGTGAACACCCACTCCTTTTGCAATCTAATTCACAGGCATTTACGACACACGAATTCGCTGGATTTGCGAAGAATATCTGCAGCTCACGGGGGCAAGAACCAATTATTGGATATTACAGTATATATCGAGGAAATTAAATGTTTGAATCACCTTTGTGATGAATACCAGGCCGTGATTCTTCGCCATAATTTAAGTTAGTTTCAAAACGTACCGCTTTTTCGTCTGTTTTAATGTATTATCTATACCCAAATGAAGCATGAGACATTTATAAAGGAACTGCATTCGAAAAAATATTAATTTATCCAAAATACGGCTCCCAAAAGTGATCTATTTGAAGTGATGCTTGGAGCGTGTAAAAATTTTTGTCGTTGTGCGGGTTGCCTACACTCTAAATTAGCTGTTTATTCTTAAGCATCGTATAAACCATAGATTTCGTCAAATAAACTTCACATTTCAGTTTTGTGATCTAAAAACATGTATCTATCGTTGATATTTACCAATATTCCAATATTCGCAACAAATTATTCTCCATAACCGTTTGTTTCCCATTTCCGCCTGAATTTTCGCAAAATTTTAAACTTTAGAGCTCGGGCGGCAGTGGTTAATATTATCCGATTTCGAAAAAATTTGCATGCGAGATCCTGATATCAGTACACAACTTTCCCGCATAGGGCAAATTTGATCCGGAAAAAAAAACCTTTTTTCGGCCCACCCTAGTGCCCATAGCTTACCGCTGACAGTACGTATAATTGCCAGTAGATGGCGCAAAGGTTCACAAATGCACGTAGTACGCGGCGTTATCGCATGGTGGCGTATCGTCGTTTTTATTCGTAGAGACCCTTCTCATTGGTTCCTAGGGAGCCAATCCGGTCTGCTTTTATATAATTGGAGACCGTCTCTCCAGTATTTCGGACATTTCTTCACCGTATCTCACCGGGATCTTCATTGTATCTTCACCCCGTCTCCTTTTCTTAGGGAGACGATGACCAGTTCCGGGAGACGGTGTCCTTGGTTTCTGCGGACAGTCTCTGCAGATTCGGGGGAGACGGTTCGCTCTGTGCTAGCTGGGTAGCTTATGATCTGTTAATGATAATATCAAGTATTAAAGTGACCAAGTGGAGATCTATACAATACTAGAACGATAAATGCATGGTTCTCAATAAGAAATTTCACAGCCGAACAAAATAATTTCCGACTATGAATACCAGCCTAAGTATCATTATCTAATGACACCTACACCATTCTGACATTTCTAGTGGGCTATACTGGTATTGCTAACTAACACTCTGTGTTCTAGTGTGGAAATTATCACACAACAACTGTCAGAATATATGGCTGAACATTGTCACTAACTGCAAATTATAAGCATAATAGGCCCTAGTATAGATTCCTGTGGGGGCATTTTGATAATACATTCCACATTCAGGTAAGTACTTTCCCTCTTCCTTAACTTCACAGGCAATGGGGGCGTTTACTCGGAACCGAAATCGCTATTTTGTGTACGAAATCGTTACATGGAAACGAAAAAAGAATTTTGGTGAAAAAATTAATCTTCTAACCAAAACCACTCAATCATAAATCAAGAATTAAAATAAGCAAAAGGTGACGCCCACCGAAAATGCTGCTGTGATAACATTGACGTCATTTTCCTCCCGTCCTTGACTGCTTTCAGGGGGAGAGGAAGGGAGTGGAGGGGGATTCTCGGAAGGTCTGCTCGCGCAGATGCTGTCGTAATCGCTCCCATTGGCCGAGTCAGCTGTGTCCCCCCCTTTGCGATAAGGCGAAGTAGCTTCGCGGGCTCAGTTCTGATTCGACGAAGTCGATGTACGTCAGATGTTGCACCACGCCCACTATTCCGAAAGGGTTAAAAACATCAGTTTTTTGCCGCTTATAACTCGTGAAATAATTGTCGGATCAAAAAACGGAAAAATACGGGTCTTTTTATTTTACCAACTCTATCAGATTCGGCAATAAAAAAAATATGGTAAACGACCCCATTTGTTTGCTTTTGGTGCAGCATTAAGGGTTTGTGAACTTCTTTGAACCCTGATCAAAAATTTGACCTCATAAAACATGTTACCATCGCTTATTTGAAGTTTATTAATGTGCTTTTTTTCAGAAAAGTAAGGAAACGACAGTGGCACCCCGACAGGGGAGGGCCAATGCTCGACAAAGGGAGGCTTTGGTGGAGTACATGGTTAGCCACCCCAACGTGGCATCAGGGAAATCTCATTCCCCACATGGGAATGCCAACTTGAGGGGGAGCTGGGAGGAGTTAGCTGCACAGCTTGCCACAATGAAGGCAAAAGCAGAGGAGAAGGACAAGGATGTGTTCTCATGGAAGACGGTATTTTTTCCTGAGATGAAACGAAGTTGATTTAAAATTGTCCATGGATGTTAAATTTTTGTAAATCATATTATTCACATAATTTGTGGCATTCACAGTACTTTAGGAGTAGTTCTTAGCATGTCAGTGACTAATGTAATTGGATGAAATGATGCAATTATGATAAAGAATGTATTATATGTAATTATTAATCATACTGAAGTTCTATGCCACATACATATGCATGATGTGTTTACATACTACAGGTATTATGTACTTATTTTGCAGACATGGAGAGACATGAAGAGTGATGTCTCCAAAAAGGTGGCAGCCATCAAAAGGAAGAGGGCCACCACTGGTAACCTACCATGCGAGGAGAGGCTTCTCCCATTGGAAAAGAAAATTGTAGCTGTCATGGGCCATAACTACAATCATGGCCATGACGATTGTCCGGATTCATTTCCGGATATGGTAATCACAGAATCAACAATGTTGAAATATCAAGTTTTTAAAACTAATTGAAATCACATGTTAAAAATATGTGCAAAATACTGAACAATATTAGATAGAAGGTTCATGGCAGAGAAGGAGTAAGTGACTCAGAACATAAATGAATTGCATGTATAATCTTACTCCAAAAAATACCTTTTTAAGAATAACTAAACCTTGCTCATGGTACATCATGGCCTTATCACCACTTCCATTACAGGATCAAGAGACAGTTTTTGAAGAGGAGAGTGAAGAGGTAATGGAGGACCTGAACACTGCTACAGGTGTGTTTAACGACAAGTAACACAGTAAGAGATGATTTACAATTAAACACATCGTACAACTGAGTGCCAACACTAGCCCTTTTGCTAATTAAAATATATCATCTAAACAATAGTAAGGAACCAAAGTCTGTAAATATTCAATTTGAGAAAACCATTACATTTTGGCTATGATGTACCTTAAAACATATACAAATAATGGAAAATTAAGGAAAACTGACTTTGAAAATATGGCCATAAATACACTGCAATGGTCATTTCATATGGAGTTACTACGCATATGGAATTTAATGCACAATAATCATTGACAAATGTATTTATTTTCCAGTGTACATTGAAATACCTGGAGAAGAGTGTTTCAGTGTCGTTGGATTGACCCAAAATACTCAACCTCAATTACTCTTCAACCCACAAGCCCTCAACCTTCCCCTTCCCATCAAGGAAACATCAGACTGCCAGAGAAAGCGTGGTGGGTATTAGGAGTATAATACTTGCAGTTCTTATATCAGTTTCATGCCGTATTTTATGAACTTTACTCACATCTTTGTTTTTCTATGCAGCTTCTCGTATGGGAGTTCAACTGCTGGAAGCCAGAGAAAGATTCCAGCTCTTGGCAAGCCAGCAGGAGAAATGTTTGGAGGTATTTTTGTTTCTTTCTTGCAAATATCAACAAAATTCCCCGATGAACCTTTACTTAAAGTAGGCTTCGATTTTTCAGAAGTTGGCAGAAGCATTTGCAGAACAGGCAGCAGTGGCACGCATGGCAGCCAAAAATGAGAAGGAGAGGAATCAAATTATGCGTGCCATGATGGAAAATGATAGAGGAACAAGATGTTTGAGAGGATTGCTATAGCTCTGGAAAATTTTAATTTAAAGGAATAACTTTCTACATTAATGCATTGTCATTGGCATCAATTAACTGAGGAAACCTTTCTCTTAAAATTTGCGATCGAATGCGCTCTGCAATTACTCGAGGTCCTCCCTGTCCTCTTTCTTGGTCCAGCTGATTTTCTGCATGTGGCATGGCTGTAATTTCTTCTTCAGCAGGAAGATCCCTCATTTGTATGTTGTGGCTCCTCATTATGTTGTGTAGGACTGCACAGGCATTTACTATACTACAGCAGTCCTTATTAGTTATTTCTTACAGGTTTCTAATGATTTTAAAGGTGCATTCGCGATTCCCTGGCATCAACCACGATGCGTTCATTTGGACAAATTCCTCAGTCAGGGATAGAATGAGTGAGATGTGGAGTGAATAGAAAAGTGTTGGCTGCTAGGTAAATAATGAATTGCGTAGCAATTAATTCTGTTAACCCTTTGAGTAGTGAGTTTTTTTCATGCTACCGGACCCCCGGGAGTGAGTTTTTTTTTTCAAAAAATAAATTTTTTCCTATTAAAGTTTTATTGCCTTTAAATAATGTTTTTTGACTACTTATCTTTAGAAACGAGTAGAATATAGTTTTTTGATAAATATATTTTACAAATTAGCAATTAGCCAAGGTCATTAACATATAGCGTTGTTATCTTACACATTTTTCGAAAAAAATGTTGGTGTCTCACTCTGTCACTCGTACCATCCATCTGGAAGTAAAGAAATAATATAGAATCTCAAATATGTACTTGCATATTATGATTGTAGTAAAACAATTTATAAGTATTTTTATCATTACGTTTACAATTTTTTCAAACTGTGGTATTCCTCAAAACATGGATGGAGACATAGTGGTTTGTTGCATTCAATGCACATAACCCTCGTATCCTTCCGTTTACTCTCCCTTCTGGTTGTGTGCTGACAAACGAAGCATTTTCGTTGCGGCTTATCCTTTGAGGCTGTTTTGGGAAGCGACGCCCTGAAAGACGAAGGCGATGGTCTGCCTCCTCTGGGTGATTTCCTCTCTTTTGCACACTCTTCCAAAAGCTGATCAATGAGCTTCAGTCTGAAGTCATACAACTGTGGTTTTCTTCCAGTTTTTATCTGATACACGATGTACGTGTTCAAAACCGCAATGTCAATTTCATGAAAAAAAAGTTTTACATACCATTTCATAGTTTTTCTTATATTTCCTGTGAATCTTATTTGCATGTCAGCTTTGTCAATCAAACCCATATTTTCATTATACCTAACCACACTTAGTGGCTTGGTAATGCTTTGCCCGATAGTGTAATCACTTTTTCCAGTTTGAACCATCAAGTCCTCATGAATTGTAGTTAGCATGTTGACCTCTCTTTTGTCCCGCCATCGTTGAGCTAGCACGACTGTGGTATGTCTTGAGACACATTCACCCTTTTTTATGTTCTTAGGAAATTCTGGCATTCCCTTACGGTTTTTTCTAACGGTACCACAAGCACCTGTTCTATTTCTGTGTAAATATTCAAACAAACTAGGACTTGTATACCAATTGTCAAGGTAGACATTATGGTTTTTCCCTATGTAGGGTGCAAGTAATGTCTTCACCACAGAACCTGATATTCCAACACTTTCATCATACTCAATCTCAGTTTCCTTCCCTGTATAAACAATGTTGTCAAGGACAAATCCTGTTTCACAGTCGCGAAGGAGGAACATCTTTATTCCAAATCTATGCCGTTTGGATGGAATGTACTGTTGCCATTGAAGGCGCCCTTAACAAGCCACCATGCTTTCATCGATGCACAAATTTCTAAATGGATAAAGAATGGGTTGATATTTTCCGTCAGGTTCCGTTCCGTACCTCAGGTTTGTAAACCCAACCTTGAATGTAACATAAGTGTTATTTATTTTTCAATTCGTAATTCGTTCGGAACTCATTTAGTGGTTCATAACAGGGTTTTATTTTCTGTTTATGCACACTCTTTTTGAAATAAATAATGTCAGCTTAGCTTACTTTGTCATGGAAGTTTTAAGTCATTTAGTGGTTCATGAAGAGGTTTACATTTTCTGTTTATTGACATGCTCTTTGAAATAAATAATGTCAGCTTGGCTTACTAAGTTATTTTGTGGTTCATGAAGATTTAAATTACACTGTAGTTGATTAATCAGACATCAGGGCCACACATTTTTCAATGAGGCAACAACATTTTATCACTAACCAAGGTTAATAATTTTATTTATTAAATTTGACCAGCTTATTATAATGTGTATGATGACAATAACATGTTATTTTAAATATGGCTTTATGCTAGTTTTTAGAAAATCCACATCTAAATTTCATTTCACGAGGAATTTCGTCAATAAAGGAAAAAGGTATTTTAATTGTTTGAAGACACATTTGAGAATTTAATGAATCACTTGTTGTAAATTCACTTAAGATGAAAGAGGGGTGTGATATTTACTCTCCAAAAACTCTAGACCTTTTTGTATAAACCACATGCATGAAATTTAGGCCATATACTGCATTGAAATTCATGCAAATCTGACAATGTCTGAATTCTTTCAAAAAAATAATGACTGAATCCTTCTTTTTACAGGATTCTCAGCCTATGGAATCTTCTGTAGCTGAAGAGGAAGTGCTGGAAGTCATAATTGAGGACCACAGCAAAGACTTGCAGGAGATGGAGAGCCCCAATATGGGGGTCAAACCGAAGAAGAGGAAGGCAGAAGATGTCTTCCTGGAAGACGCAGGGAGGGCCATTAACTCCCTCGGTGAAAAACTAGAGGGGAAAAAAATAAGTCTAGCGACAGGGCATTTGGGGACTATGTAGTGGCGGAGTTGGAGGAGATGGGGGATTATGGGGAAAAAATGAACCTGAAAATTGAAATGATGGAGCTAATTAAGCGATATAAAAATAAATAAATCTAAACAGAGGATAACTTTGTGGTTTTGTTATATATCATCATTTTGCCAATTTTCCCCAGCTCCATTAAAATATTCACAGAACTTGCTCTGTATCAACCTCTCATTTTCCCCAGTTCTGTTGCCCCCTTGATGACCAAGAGGAGTAAGTTCCTCATCTGGACTGTCTGTTTGTGTTCGTGTAGATTCCTTTTCTCCCAACAAAAAGTTGTGAATTATCACACATGCAGTAGTGATAGTCTCTACTTTTTCTACACATAAAGTTATCGGAGTCAGCAAAACTCTAAATTTGTTGCTGAGAATCCCAAATGCATTCTCAACAACATGGCGTGCTCTACTAAGTCTATAGTTATAATTATTTTTTGAGCGCTTAGACCCTGTAGGCGGTATGGCTTCATAATTCTAATTCTCCTGTGCAGGGGGAAGGAATCATCCGCAACAAACACACATGGCAGAGGAGCTGCAGTTCCTGGCAGAGGCTTGTCAACAGGGAGGTTCAAGACATTTCTCTGGTGGTCTGTAATGGCATAGTAGATAGCACCTCCTAAAAATTCCACCATCACTTATCCTCCCATTCTGCCGAATGTCCACACACAGGAACTTGCAGTTACTGTCCACAATTGCTAACAGGACAATGCTATCCCTGCCTTTGTAATTGCGGTAAAAGGAGCCCGAAGCCTTGGGAGGGCGAAAAGCAACATGCTTCCCATCCATTGCTCCCAGGCAATTAGGGAAATTCCACTGCTCGTGAAATCCTTGGGCAGTGGATTCCCATTCCTGCACAGTGCATGGAGCCTTTGAATGATATAAGGATCACAATAACTTATTGTTGAAAACAGGTAAATGCATATAGCTAGAGTTTTAAGTTAGAGTTTCACAGAGTAAATAGTTCATTTTTTATCAGTAACCTAGTCTTAAAAGTAATAATCGAATGAGCATGATGATGAGTACAACAGTAGCCATTTATCTTAAGGTAGGTTGCCTGTAAATTTCTCACAATAGCTTCCAATACTTCAGACACAATCTTTGAAATTGCGTTGTGAGCAATTCTCATTGAGTAACTCAGGCTTGTGAAAGTCTCCCCAGTTGCTAAGAACCGTAGCGTAACAGCCAACCTGGTTAAAGTGCAGAATTATTTTAATCAGATCACCCACCGTATTTTTAATTAAACCTTTACAGGTCAGTGGTATGAAAAAAGATAGTATTCCTTTGCCTTGGAGAAATAGCGAGTCGCATATTGGTATCGATGTGCAATATATCTTCGGACACTATAGAAGCTCAGGTATTGATTACAGAAACAGGAATGCATTTTAAAGGTGTTGGCAACTATAAAACCTACAATCTGGTACGTGTTACGTTAAAAATGTTGTCATTAGTTTTTGCACAACAGACGGTAAACCTTTAAAAATGCTATTTCTGTCTTTTCAGTAATTATTGATAAAATAACGTTTCTCTGATTTTATCGCTATAAGGGTAGATCTTTATCAAAGGAAAAAGGGTATATGATAGAGCGACGAACGCAAATTTCTTGCCGAGATACGTGTAATTGTTTGTCAACAATTTCTAGTGCGGATTTACAGCTTCACTCCTATGAAGCTTTTTGCATTAATCCAAGTCTCTAATTTTTCCCAAAGTGATTGTTTCAATTACGCTGAAAAAAAATGAATTCCTTTGGTGCTTTAAGTTGTTGATCATTCAATATCAATGCGTTTCATAGCATTCTGTGGTGTAACCATGTTCCCGAACGCCAGCACGATAATGTGTAACTCTAAGAAAAGTTGATGTGATTTTTCTCGTGAACTACAGGAAAAAGTCGTATGATATTAGAATCTTTTGTTTATTTTCCTCCAAATAAGCAGTATTTGGTTTATTTTGTATTAATATGATTCTGGTGGTGAATACTTTCATTTGACCGTCATATCCTCATCTACGCCGACGTCTGCGACTTCTAGCGGAAGTACTCCTATGTTGAGGGGAGGGCTAGTAATCGAGACCCCAGTGCACCTGCAATCCTCCCAGACAGCACCTTCACTAGAGGTAGGTAGGTTTATGTTTTTATGGGTGCGTCGACGACTAAGGTCATTTGCACCACGCAGTCTATTTGGTGTTCTAAAATAAAAATAAGATATGTCGGCGATAGAAAAAAAAATTAAAAAATAAACGACTCTATATTAAATCTTATTTAGAAGGCCAGTTGCTTTTAAAAAAGATATAATTCGGCTTAGGCGATCAAGATCGTCTCCTAGAATTTGTTCTAGGTCTCCCCTTATACCCAGCTTTTCGCGCATAGTCCGGAATTTGTCACACTCAGTCAGTAGGTGGCGGACACTGAGAGGAGAGTCGCAGTCGTCACAACGAGGTGTAATCTTCTCTTCTGTAAAGAGGAAGGAGTGGGTCAAGGCGCAATGCCCAATTCTTAAACGTGTGAGGACGACTTCCTCTCTGCGACTGTTCCTGACGGAAGTGGGCCACACTGACGTTACCGGTTTTACGCTGCGTAGTTTGTTATTACGCACGTCTCTCCAAGAGACACTCCACTGCTCTAGCACTACTTTACGAAGAGTAGCCTTTAGGTCCTGGCAAGGGACCAGCGTCACCGTCTGTTCAGGGATCCTTAGAGCCCTCTTCGCAGCTGCATCGGCCGTCTCATTACCGGCAATTCCCACATGTCCAGGGACCCAGAGGAATGTTATGGTAATTCCCCTTCTATTAAGGCATAGGAGCCTGGAGTGTATGCTCTGGACAATGGGGTGATAGGAGCAGAAGACGGAAATGGATTGAAGAGCACTCATAGAGTCCGTACAAATGGCGAACGCCTTAGCACTCTTCCCTATCCCATCAAGAGCCATCTTAATGGCCAGCAGCTCGGCTGTGTATATGCTACACAGTGGGCTGAGCCTGGCCTTGACGACGCCGTGGTGAGAGGAGGTAACCGCGCATGCGCAAGCTGAATCCGATTTAGATCCATCAGTGAATACGGGGATGTATTCGGGGTGGCGACCAAGAAATTCATTGAAAATCCGCTGGTACTCTAGATCAGTGGTGTTGGCTTTCGGGCGGCTACTGAGACCCATGTGGATTTCAGGGGGCGGAATTATCCACGGTGGGTAACTAGAGTACCCGACCGGATACAAATCTGGGAGCCTTAACCTGGCTGCTTGAATAAATAAATTAAAGCGAACACCAAGCGGCTTGGTGGCTCTTGTCCGTCTACTAAAAAGTTCTAAAAAACGAGGGTTAAAAATCACGTTAAAACAAGGATGGTTCCGTGTCGCTAAAATTTTGGCCGCATAGGAGCACATTAAAATGTTTCTGCGGTGCGACAACGGCGGTTCGCCGGCATCAGCATAGATGCTGAGGACCGGACTGGTCCGGAAAGCACCAGTGGATATCCGAAGCCCTGCGTTGTGCACTGGTGTCAGAGATCTCAAATACGTATCGCGACTGGAGGCGTAAACAAATGACCCGTAGTCCAGCTTGGAACGTACGAGTGAGCGGTACAATAAAAGCAATGACCTGCGGTCGGCACCCCAAGATGAGTGATTTAAAAACTTTAAAATATTTAGAGTCCGTAGACTTTTATCCCTTAAACTCCGTATGTGATCACGGTAGCTGAGTCGGTAGTCCAACGTCATGCCAAGGAACCGAACTGAGTCCACGTAAGGTAAATGTCTACCATCAAGTAAAAGTGCTGGTGGAATATAGGCTCCTCTTACACGATAAAAATGAACGCATTTGCACTTTTCCGTCGAAAACTTAAATCCATTTCTCTGGGACCAGCTCCCGAGTCTGTTCAGAGCCAGCTGGGTTACTCTAGCAGCGCTGTTAAGTTTCGACGACCTGCAAAATATTGCTAGGTCGTCCACAAACAGTGATCCCAAGAGAGGAGGTTTGATACATCTTGCTATATCATTAATAGCAATGGCGAATAATGTCACGCTTAAAACGGACCCTTGGGGCACACCATTCTCTTGTGGGTAAAAATCAGATAGGTGGTTGCCTACCTTAACTTTAAAAACACGGTCACTTAAAAAGTTATGTATAAAAACAAGTAAATTTCCCCTCATACCCCACTCGTGCAGCGTCGTTAAGATTTTCCGCCGCCAAACTCTGTCGTATGCCTTCTCCATGTCGAAGAAGACACCTACGACGTGTTGGCGGAGAAGAAAGGCCTCCTGGATATAATTGTCGACCCTGACTAGGTGGTCAACGGTCGATCGACCACGTCTAAAACCACATTGGATAGTTGAGAGAAGGTTTCGACGCTCCAACCACCAAACAAGCCGCCGATTCACCATTCTCTCCGTTACCTTACACAGGCAACTGGTGAGAGAAATAGGCCTGTAATTGTTCGGGTCAGCTCTATCTTTACCCTGCTTAAGGATGGGTACAACGATAGACTCCCGCCAGGAGTTAGGGAAGCTACCCTCAGCCCAAAGTTGGTTGAGGGATCGCAGGACCTCCAGCAGTGCCCTCTCCGGAATATTCCGGAGAAACGCATTGTGGATTTCGTCCATTCCTGCGGCCGTGTCTCGGGAGTCTTCAATGGCAGAACGTAGTTCCCAGAGGGAGAACGGGATATTGTACTCGGCCATTGTATGCTTTTCAGTCAAGATGAGTGGGCAGGATTCTGAGCGTCTCTTAATAGAAAGGAAGGTTTCCTCATACGTGTCGTCGCTGCATGTTGTGGTGAGTAACTGGCCGAAGACCTCGCCGATAGCAGATGGAGATGTCAATACATTGCCGCCTACGTTGAGGAACGGGACGCTGCGTTGATGGTGGTTTCCCGAAATGCGTTTTACCTTGTCCCAGACATGTGCCAAGGGTGTTCTGTAGTTAATACTGGATACGTATTCCATCCAGGAGGCCTTTTTTGCTTCCTTAACGATCCTTCGAGCTTTGGCTCGGAGGTACCTGAAGGAAGCTAGGTTCGTCTCCGTAGGAAATTTATTAAAAATCCGTAACGCTTTCTTGCGTTGACGAATGGCTCTTGCGCATTCCTCGTTCCACCACGGGACTGCAGGCCTGAGAATGGTTCGCACTGACTTAGGAACGCTGCAGTTGGCTGCATGAATGATGCTGCGCGTTAATTTATCAATGTTCAAAACTCCGTTTTGGCTTTCGTCATGCTTAAAATTAAATGTGTCCTTAAAAACAGGCCAATTGGCTTTCCGGACGATCCAGTTGCCCGGTCTGATAAAATCTGGATTAAAATTATTTTCTCTATTTATTAGAATGGGAAAATGATCGCTCCCACACAGGTCATTGTGAACAGTCAAATGAAGCTTGTTCATCAAAGTACTCGACGTGAGGCAAAGATCAATTGTAGAAAACTGACCATTAAAAGAGTTAAAACGTGTGTGTTCACCGTTATTCATTAAAACTAAGTTAAAATCTTTAATAAAACTAGATAACACCCGGCCTCTACGGTTGCACTGCTCCCGAGAGCTACCCCAAAGGGTTTCGTGAGCGTTAAAATCCCCTAATAAAATGTAAGGTTTCGGTAGCTGATGAAGAAGGGTTTCAAGATTAAATCGGGTGACCGGAGCCGCCTCTGGTAAGTAAACATTACATACTGTCACAGCCTCTGGGGCATGCACCGTTACAGCGACCGCCTGAAAAGGCGTGTTCAGCTGCACTCGGGAGGTGTAAAGGGCCTCCCGAGTGGCAACCCACACTCCACCCTGGGCACGTTGGCCACTGGTGTCGTCCAGTCTAAAAACATTAAAACCTTTTAAAATACCGTTGTCAGTTGTTTTAAAATGAGTTTCTTGCAGACATATGCAAGAGGGGTTAAGATCTCGAATTAAAACGGCCAGCTCCTCCTTATGCCTATAAAAACCATTGCAGTTCCACTGCAGGATAAAAGCCATAAAGGTATAAAGGTTAAAACTAACGTCGAGCACTATCCGGTGGGAGAATCACCGCTTAATACGGCGGTGCTTCTTCGCCTTCTGCTTCGCCAGGAGGACTTCTGTCTCCGAGAGACTCTCGTCCTCTTCCATCGATTCCGGTCGGTTCAGTCCGACCGGACCGGAGGGACCGGGGGAAGGCGTCTTCTCACGCCTCGCATTAGTAGTCCCAGTGGTAGTCGTAGGTGGGTTCATTTTACCAGGACTCGCATTTTTATTTTCTGTTTTTTGTGCCGGTTTAGAGGCCTTAGCCGGCGTGGCCGATTTCTCTTTTCGTTCTGGTGTGGTTGTTTGCGTACTTTCCGTCTGTGTTGCGATAGTGGCCTTGGTTACTTGTTTTGTAGCAACTGCAGCGAAGGATTTGGAGAAGGTAGGGGCCTCCATTGCCCTATACTTCTTTCTCGCCTCGAAATAGGTGATCTTTTCTAAAGTTTTTATTTCCATGATTTTACGCTCTTCCTTTACTTTTGGGCATTGACGAGAATAGACTGGGTGTGTACCCTCGCAATTAACGCAGTGTGGGCTATTTTTGCATTCCGCACCCTCGTGGTTTTCCAGGCCGCAGCGTGGGCAGGTGGCCTTGCCTTCACATCGAGTAGCAATGTGGCCGAACTTTTGGCACTGGAAGCAGCGCATAGGAGCCGGTACGAATGGCCGCACGGGGACCGATTCGTACCCCACGAACACCTTATCGGGGAGCCTATCACTGGCAAAAGTCAGTACGACGGACGTAGTGTTCACTACCTCCCCATTACGTCTTGTGGTAAGCCGACGAACGTCTGTGACGCCTTGAGATGACATCTCAGATTTTATTTCTTCGGCCTCCACGTATAAGAAGTCGTAATGACTTATGACTCCCCGACTGGTGTTCAGGGTGCGGTGCACCTCTACCGAGACGGGAATGTCGTGGAGTGCCTTCATGCCAAGTAGTTTTTCAGCCTGATTTGGGTTGCTTGTTTCGATTAACAAGGAACCA
Source organism: Platycnemis pennipes (assembly GCA_933228895.1). Classification (NCBI taxonomy): domain Eukaryota; kingdom Metazoa; phylum Arthropoda; class Insecta; order Odonata; family Platycnemididae; genus Platycnemis; species Platycnemis pennipes. Next base: position 63,040,871 of record OW121854.1, read on the forward strand.
TCGCGCAGTTTCTTGGCGGACTTTAATTCGCCGGGTATTTTGGCAGACAAAACTCTCTTAATTAGGAAGGGAGACACCTTCTTGAGGGTCTCGCCTTCCCTTGTACACCTCATAATCAAAAAGCGCCGAGAGGCGCAGAAACCGTTAACTCCTCCACCCATGTCTGGGCGGGATTTTTTAGTTGGTGGTAGGTTGATATCCTCCATGCCAAATAAAACTTCATCCCCCGAGCTCCCCACCCACCATGGAGCCACACATTTGGGACGCCGCACCGCAAACCGGTGCGGTCGCCAGGGCTACCCGAGGGATATAGCACCCTAGAGGTAGTTGCCTGTTTCGGGTTGGATCTTCGATGCACGGGCCCACCAAACCCGTACATCTCCGACCGCCCTACGCAGACCCCCACCTCCCTGGCACTCGCCACCGAACGTATCGGAAGCCGATTGACCGGGAGTGGCTAGCTCCCGGCCGCCCGTTTACAGCGAATCCGGGGCCAAAGAGGGGTATTGGCCCGTTGTCCATACCGGGCATCCGACACCCGGCTGGGAACCACGGACCTCACCCTCCAGGTTCCCCTTCTCCTCTTTACGGGTCTCCGCACACGGCAAACATGCGGGTGGATCGCAGGCCAGGTGGTATGGCCGCACACAGACAGTTGACCCACAAGACTGTCCGGGCTCAACCCTTGTTGGCTCTGGGTTTTTTATCGGGGTTATCTCCCCGCCCTTTTAGTCGCCTCTTACGACAAGCAGAGATACTGCGGGAGTATTCTCAATCCCCCTACCCGTAGGGGGGACCTTCACTAGAGAAAGAGGAAATTTTACCCGAAGAAGAGGGCTATCCTCCCTTTCCTGACTCCGTCGCTGGTGAAATGCCCCTTTTCATTGACCATCCACCTTTTGATGTCATGGAAATTGAAGAAGCCACCGTAACAGCTGGTAAAGAATGTGAGAAACTACCACTGTTCAAGGTCATTCGCGGAAGAAAACCATCTCGTGAAAAAAGAAAAGCAGAAATCCGAAACAAATCAAAAATATTAAATTTCGCGAACACTTCTGGCCAACTGAGGAAACAGAAATGGACATTACGGACCATTTTTATATTTTTATTGTGACAAGGTGTTGAAATTAATTGTAACTCAAACGAATTTGTATGCGACTGAGATGAAGTAAGCATCAATTTAACAGTCCGGGAACTCTTGGATTTACAGGAGTAATGGTTTTCATGTCGTTCCATTCGCTACCCAGTGTGCGGCTGTATTGGTCAAGGGATGTCCATTTTCCTGTGAACAGGGTTGCTGAGGTTATCACTTTGAAGCGGTTTTTGAGCATTTTTCGGTACATGCATCTGAACGATAATTGTAAAATGCCCGAGAGAGGTTCTCCAAATTATAATCGTTTCTGTAAAGGCACTCCCCTTACTTTGGATTTAAATCCTATATTTAAAAAATATTTTAATCCAAGTACTTCGCTATTGATGAGTCAATGGCCGTCAATGGCTAAGTTCAAAGGAAGACCAACTTTGAAGCAGTGTATGCCAAAGAAACCCATAACAATAGGCTTCAAAATTTAGACATTGTGCTGTTCTGAAACCGGGTACACCTTACACTTGGAAGTTTGTGAGGGCAGGAAAAGTAGAGAACCAGAACGCCTGAGACGCGGAATTGTAAGAAATATGCCATCTTATTACCTTTTACGAACAGAAGGATGGAGCAGCTATGGGTAGTCCACTCTCACCCGTCATCGCCAACCTATACATGGAGCACTTCGAAGAAGATGCCCTGGCGTCTTGCAGCCTCAGACCGTCCCTTTGGATCCGCTACGTTGACAACACCTTCGTGATCTGGCCACACGGGGAGGAGAAACTCAAAACCTTCAAAGACGAGCTAAACTCCATGCATCCTTCCATTCAATTTACCATGGAGATGGAAGAAAACGGAGTAGTAGTAGTAGTAGTGTTTTATAAGGGTGCGTCGACAGCGGGGTCATTAGCACCACACAGGGCCCCTATCTTATCACAGATACTTTTTCGTTAGATTAGGTGTAGTAAGCTAGTTTCTTTGAGAAAGATTATCACACGATTGAGACTTTGAGTATTGTCGCCGAGGATAGAGTCAATATCACCTTCAATATTGAGTCTGCGGCGCACTTCCCGATATTTCTCACATTTAGCTATGATGTGTCTGACACTAAGTAGAGAGTCACAGACTTCACATTGCGGTGGGATTTTATCATCACTGAATAAGAATGAGTGCGTTGTGGCTGTGTGCCCTATTCTTAGTCTTGTTATGACAACTTCTTCCAATCAGTTCGGCCTGTTTGATGACAGCCACGCCGATACCGTTGGCTTTATAGCACGTAGCTTGTTGTTGCTAGTCGTCTCACACTGCCGTTTCCACTCTTTTATCGCTGTGTCTCTTAAAGCAGCTCTCAAGTCGTCCCATGACACTTTCATGCAGTCGACGTCTCGTTTCTGGAGAGCGTCTTTTGCTTCGGCATCAGCTTTCTCGTTTCCAGAGATTCCCATGTGCCCAGGGATCCACAGGAATGAGATTTTAGTACCTTTAAGGTGTAGGTTGAGGAGGGCAGATTGGATTTCTCGGGCAATCGCATTCCGTGGGGAATATCTTGATATTGTGTCAATAGCACTCCTTGAATCGGTGCATATGAGAAACGAGCTATTCCGGGTTTTTATTATAAGGAGGGCTATTTTTATTGCCAGAAGTTCAGCCGTGTAGATACCACACAAGGGGCTGAGCTTTGCATTTATAGTGCCGTGGTATCTAGAGACTACGGCGCAGGCGCACGCTGAGTCAGTCTTTGAGCCGTCAGTGAACACAGGTTCATAGCTTTGGTAACGGTCCAGGAATTCCCGGATCCGTAGCTGGCATTCAGCTGGAGTTACCGATGCCTTGGTGTTCTCTGTGAGAAGTATGTTTACTTCCGGTTTTGGGATAGTCCAGGGAGGATGTTTCGAGTATCCTGAAGAAAAGGTTGCGGGCAGCCGGATTCCTGAGTCATGGATAAAATTATTTGACCTTACACTGAATGGTCGCGTCAGTCTCGGTCGTCGATTAAAAACTTCTAAAAATCGAGGTTTAAAAATAACATTAAAACAGGGATGCTCAGTCATTGATGACATTTTTGCTATATAGTTTCCCATTAGAATATTCCTGCGTATGGCCAAAGGCGGCTATCCCGCATCGGAGTATATACTAATCACCGGGCTAGTTCTAAACGCACCGGTGGTAATCCTGAGGCCCGCGTTGTGCACCGCGTTCAGCTGCTTTAGGTAAGATTCTCGGGCAGAGGAGTAAACTAACGCACCGTAGTCAATTTTCGAGCGAACTAAAGAAAACGGATCCCTGCCTTTTTTAGATGTCTTGGTGCAGAGAGGTGCCAACGGTTCTCTCCGGCACACGGTGTACCGGAAGAAAACGCACAGCGACCGGTACATGCACGCAGCCTCCCATCACCATCCCAAACAGAAAGCTGCTCTCATCAAAACGCTGGTGCACACGGCCACGGTGGTGTGTGAAGAATCCTCATTAAAAACTGAAGTGGATCACATCGTGAGAGCACTTGGAAAGAATGGCTACTCTTGTCAGGGGCAACATCAAAAAGAAGGCGAAAATTTCCGATTGAGATCGTCCCAAAGCGACGGCGGACGCCACCATTCCTTACGTGGCCGGCATTTCCGAACGCATTTCTCGAATACTTCGGAAAGCAGACATTGAGACACGGTTTAGCACGCTAACCAAAGTCAAAGATGTCCTACCATTACCTAAGGATCGGCTACACCCTTTATTGACGGAGGGAGTTTATGAGATCCCCTGTTCATGCGGAATAACATACATCGGGCAAACAGGGCGCTCAGTGGCATGCAGGCTCAAAGAACACCAGAGAGCGATCATCCACGGCAACACTAAGGATTCTGCAGTCGCCGAACACGCAGCCTCCGGAGGTCCAGACGTCAGGAATAATATTTTATCTGACGAGACACGGGTAATAGCGAAGGAACCGCGCTATTACCCAAGGCTAATACGGGAAGCGGTCGAAATCGAAAAACGGCCGAACAACTTTAATCGTGACGATGGCATTAAACTCGGCGCCGCATGGAAGAGAATTCTTCGTCCGCCACCCGAGGGAGAGCCCTCTAAACACCGAGGGTCCAGGATGAGTCACCACCTCATGACGTAAGCGGGGCAAGAGGGGACGCGAGAGACAATGCCAAACAAGGCCAAGGGAGGGGGGCATGTCTCTCAATAAATAGCCGAGATGCTACTTCTTTTTAGGTTTTAACCCTGAAGATGCGGCCTGCAATGGACGCGAAAGCTTGGACGAAAAAGCTCCACACGCGGCGGCTCCCGAAAGAGACAACTGGATACAGACTTTTCTGTTGGAAGTTATGTTGGTGTTAATTTTGAGGGTAATTTGTTCCCAGGGAAAGTCATTGAGAAAAAGGTTGGTGGTTACATTGTTTCTGTTATGGAGCGATCGAGGAAGAGTTGTAAATGGCCATCAAAGTCTGACGCCATTTTTTTATGATGCAGAAGAAGTTTTGTACAGCATAAACCCACCCAAACAAATAAGTAACAGAGGTTTATTTCAAGTGAATGGTGTAGATTAATAAGGCCAAGTTTATTGTCAAGTTATTGAGCTGTAATGCTTGAAACAATAGCTATTAGTATTATCAACGCCTAGCATTTAAAATTAATTTTTATAATTTTTTACTTGTTCCTGATGTTAAAATAAAGTTTTATGGGGTTACATTGTATATAACTGTGTATTTGATGTTCCTCATCTACTAAAAGCCATCAGAAATAATTTGAATATACATACATTCCACTTTGATGGTCATGTTGCATCTTGGGATGATGTAGAGGCACTCTACAAGGCAGATAAACAGCAGAGTTTAAGGTTGGCAGTCAAGTTGAGTGAGGCCATTGTTAACCCTAACAATTTTATGAGAATGAAGGTGAAATATGCTGCCAAAGCGTTGAGCCCTACATTCGCCGCTGCACTATAAACTCATGCTCGCTTGGGCACATTGCGTACATCTGCTTTGGGGACAGCAAAATTCTACGATAAATTTGATTAACTCTTTGACTGCTTGAATAGCTCCTCCCTGAAGTCTAAAAAAATGTATAGCTCAGCCAATACAGATGACTCTTCCCAGATTGACTTTTTACAGGATGCCTTGAAATTTATTGAAGGCATTGAAGTAGTCTCAAAAGAGGGTCGTACTGTGACAGGGAGAGTAAAATGCCTGTATGGGTGGAAAATGAGAATTTCATCTGTCTTAAGCATGTGGGACAGGCTACGAGCAAATGACGGCATGTCATTTCTTTTAACCCGTCGTCTTAACCAGGACCCTCTGGAAAACTTTTTTGGGGATATCCGGAAGCAAGGAGGAAATTGTGACCATCCATCTCCATTTGCATTCCAAACTGCTTTTAAAAAGCTTCTGCTAACATAGATTAAAGATCCAGAAGACAATGTCAACTGCTTCGCTGATGTTGGCTTATTCATCACCAGCGTGAACAGTTTTGTAGATTTCACCTAAGGAGGTGGTTCTAGTAAAGCACAAATACTGAGATCGGGCGCAAAAAGGCTCCGCCAGGCGGCTCCCAGAAACTGAGGCTCCTCCCGTGGCGGGGAAGGGCTGTGTTTATATGAAGAGGACAGCCACAGGGCTGTTATTCTGAGAAATTTTCAAGAGAGGGAGGATGCGGAAAAATTTCTTGAAGATTATCTCAGTTCCGGCAAGCGACTCTCAAAACCGGTTATGCGGTACATCCATCCTCGCCGGAGAAGGGCGGAACAAGATGGAAAGGAAGTTGCCGAGAAGAAGCTGAAGCAGGTATTGGATGAAATATAGATCAGATTTTAATCAGTATCAGTATATTGCGAAAAATAATTTTTTGGTGTTTTTATGACCTTTTTAGCTTCTGGGCTTGCGGTTTCCTTTTAATATAGTTCCGATACATCCCTATATCCACTGAACTACAGGAACCTTATATTTACAGGGGTTTGCTGATGATTCAAAAAACGAAGCGGCTTCGCGTGCTAAAACACTGAAAAAAATTTAAAGGAAAAAGAGGATAAGATAAAGGCAAACAGAAAGAAAGAAATAACGGAAGGAAGCAGTGATGAGGCGGATCGTGCAAACTCTGTAAGATCATGCAGGGAATGCCAGGATAAGGCATGGCAACTGAAGTGCCAGGAGAAGGAGATTGCTGCCTTGAAGAAAGAGAATCATTTACTTAGGAAATTCAATGACTCTCTCTCAGAAAGGAATAGAGTCCATCAGCTGGTGGTTGATGAGCTACTGAGAGCAAAGAAAACGAGCGAGACAACCAAAGGTGGCTATCATTTTCTGATCTCTCTCTTCATATCAGTTACTCCTCATAGTCTTTGATTTCATTAAGTTTAGCCTCAAGTTAAGTTTAAGGTTGCTTTTTACATTATCTGGGGCAAATGGTGTGATGCACTTAATGATAGTTAATTAAATTGGATATCATAATGTAATTTTACTAAATACATGCTCCTAATTGTATATATTTTGATGCACAGCTGCTGCAAAGATTTTGGCACCTGTCCTGGTGAAGGTTGCAGTGCAGCAGCAAAATATGACTCTGTTGGGCAAGATGGGGTTAAGTTTTGTTCCCTTTTAATGTGAACTCTACTCAATAGAAATGTATAATAGAAAAAATGTATGTAGTTGGCATAGTTTTTCTTGAACCTCCGTATAGCTACTACTGCGAAAGACATTTTGTCTTAAAATTTCCCTGGCTTCAGATGTATACATATTCTACTGTTACTTCTCATGTGATCAAGATTATTTTCTGCTAATACTTTATAGGATCAGGATTTTAATTGTCATAGTCTATAAAATAGTCTTTAATAGCGATAACGTCTAATAATAAACACTGTTACCTTTGTCTCAATTCACTTTTGTAGCTGATGTAGTATCATGGGATAATGACCTGGATAATGATATGATTATCGATGTCAATGAGGGAGCCAAGGACGCGATTGACACTGAGGTGCTGCAAGAAGATGAGGTAGTGGACAATCAGGAAAATCACGTTGGAGAATCTAGTGAGCCAATTTGGGCTGAGGCAAATGGAAAGGTATATACCCATATGGGTTGTAAAAATTTGGTTATGTCCAAGACCATATTGAAAAGCCATGGAAGACATCTCATTGTATTATTTGCTACATGACCATTGTATGAAATCATCACTTACTCTGGTCACTTATTGTTAACAAATTAAAATTGTCTCATTGTCTTAAGGCAAAGACAGTCATATGTTGTCATGTCTGAATCTACCATGGTGCTATAGTTGACTCTTGTGGTACCTTGGCGAAGGAATGTGATGCTGCCCTCTGAAAATGTATTGATTTAATTCAAACATACGGCAAGTAATTTGAAGTGTGTAAAATTTAATGAGATCTTGAATTATTTAAATATTTGCTTTTTTCTGTTTCAGGTTCACTGGGGATGGGGGCATTGGGTTTCAAAAGGTGCAAGTGATGCAGTGCTGGTACAGCAAAAATTGAAGAGAGTGGCTGGGGATGCTACAAGGTTGCTGCTGGGGAGGGAGGCCAAACATTATAATTTTACTGGCTCAAGGTCTGCCAATACATACCAGTTAACCCAGGTATACCCGGTCACTCAGGTGTACAGTTTTATGATTTTAACGGTATATACCTGTGAATACTATTGTTGTCTGCACTTCTCTACATTTAAAAAACACTGTTTGCCGTACCAAAGACAAAATTGGAAAAAAATGGATAAGAGTAGCGTCTACACCTGAGCGTCTAGCGTCTACAGCCACCCGGCGACGTACATACATTACGGCGTACAGAGAGGTTATTGACGAAAATGGCGAAAGAATATAAAGCGTGTTCTCGAAAGAAGGTTCCCTTTTCCCTTTTCGCCGAATACCAACACATGAAAACAAGCACTTAAAGAATTTTGGCCCCAAAATTCTACACCCTGAAGATAGGTCGCCCAGACTTGGCCTCCTTGAGCAGTGGGAGATTTTAAAAAGCAATTTTTAAAAAATTCGCCGTCTGTCAACGGTGTCGTGTTTACTTCCCGTACTCCCTCCCTCCTTGGCGTAGCGAAACAAACGCATGGCCCCACTCTCTGGCCTCGGGATAGACGGAGGACTCACAAACCCTACGGGGCGCCACCCTTACCTCCTTACCCTGTCGTTGTTGTTGAGGGAGCCGACGACTAAGGTCATTCGCGCCATTAAGTGAAGGTGGAAATTCGGAAAAGGGAGGGAATTGGAAGAAGGGTGGAAAGAAACCCGGCGTCAGAGCGTCGGCATTATTAATAGCCTGCTCTTAACGAATGACGCCGAGGGGTCCACGACAGGGTTGCCCACTTCAAGGCTTCTCGACCCCGAGATTTTGGTCTGCATCCCAGAGAATCTGAGCGGGTAGCCTTTTTTCCGTTGTCACGAAGTTTTGGCTGAAGGGATTGCAAAAATCCTCTCAAGAAGCCCTTCCCAGAGAGTGTGAAGAAGGCGGTTGAAGGTAAGGCTTTAAGAAAGAGCTAATCTGGCTGACGGGTATGCCAGCTATCAAAAGTGATTTGTTACGTGAATAGATTTGTGGAGCTTCTACTAATTGATAAGCTACATATGGATAACACTGACCCCGCAGAAAATTCATCTATTTTCGCCATTGAAATGATTTCCGTGAAAGATAAAGACCTTAATTAACTGGATTGTTTACTTTTGCTATAGTTTATGGTAGATTACTGTAGAGCATCGTAATTCAATCAAGCTGCGGGAATTCTTTATATTCATTGTGTGTTCTTGAAAGTATAATATTAATGATACACACAGCTAATTTTGCACGTATACTTTATTAGCTTGTGTTACCTTTATTCGTTGTTGCTCCATTTTCTACTCCTGTTTGTTACCCCTCTAATTGTTTCATTTTACTATCCTGTGTTATATACATATTGAGTGCTTTCCCTTCAATTCTGTTAACGCACTCATCTCATCATCTGTTGTTTTTGTCCTGGCATTATGTGTATTGCTTATTTACAGCTGTTATGTTGAAATGGTGTGAGGTGACGCAGCAGCCAAATGACGTGGTTCGCGGAATAAGACTGTGTTCTGCGAGTCAGGGGTATAAGGCAGCCATGACCCAAGTGGGGATTACGCTGGCCAAATCGGAAAACGTGCAGTATTTGGAGAAGAGGAGACAGGAAAGGTTAAGGAGGGCTGAGAAGGCAGCCACTGCTCGGTGAAATTTACATGCCCTTGTATTCAAAAATGGGTTGAATAGAATAATAAATTTATCAGAACATTAGTCCTTGATTTTTATTATTTCATATGATTTTTCTTATTCCTCGTGCCTATAATCAGCGGTAGTCTTAAGAATTTTACAGAGTTGAAAATTGTGCCTACAGTAAATTTTCTGCGTTGAACTTCTGTTGCTGTGAGTTGTTGAGGAGGCTTTTTGACATACCATACATAGACAACAGTGCCAAGAAGTGAATTTTTGTTACAGGAATTATTGCAGGGTTTGTCCTTATGGGGTATTTTCTTTATCTTTTCTATGGGGAATGATTCCATGTACAAATTCCCCACGGGGAATTTTCCCCGCAGGGATTTGGCAATGGGGAATATTCCCCGTGGGGAATTTTCCCCACAGGGATTTGGCAATGGGGAATTCCCTATAGGGATTTACAATAGGGAATGAGAGAAATTCATGAAGCATTTGTTTCATCGTATGCAAAATATGGAGCGCGAAGGAAGTAAGTCAATGAATTTATTCAATATCTATTAAGTTATAACAAGAAGTTCATGATGTCGTTAGAAGACGACGCGCGTGATACCATGTAATTATTTTGTGGAATAGTACGATTGTCCTTTACAGTAACATTACGGTCACTTTACTTTTCTCATTAAAATCTTCAAAGAGGTGCCTGAACTAGTAGAGTTTACCTGCATTATGTTAGTTACATACAATTTCACGAAGAATTTTCCTTAACTCATCATTAGAAAGATTTCTTTAAGTTTTCATGACATTACGGTTTTATTAATTTTCCTATTAAAAACTTCCACGAGGTTCCACGAAATGGTAGTTTTTTCTAAATGCTGTTATGCACATATACAACTTTACAAATAATTTTCCCTAAGTCATCATTAAAATGAATATTTCATTCGCACAATGGTTGTCGAGACCCATACTGATCTAATAGCATAATAAGTGGTTCGTGCATTGCATACATTACTGCCAATATTATCGATAGGCATTCACGTGAATGTCGTTTTGTCTGAGTGAGTTTCAATAAAGTTACGCACGATCAAACAAACTTTAATTATGTTATGTAGATGAATGAAAGATTAGTTCCAACCATATACTTCTACGAAGTGTCGAAATATTTTCTAACAGTATAATTCGTGGCACTATAACGTGACCTCTTTCTTTCAATATTTCTGTACTCATATGAGTAACTGACTTAATCATTTGTGAAGTATAAAGGCGTTAGTAAACTTTTCTAAAATTCTGTCTCAACATCTTCATTTTACCGTTGCGTTATTCAGCTCACTATTAAACACACGATGTGTACACAATTCCTTTGCTAAGCAAAAGGCAATGGAACCACATGAGGATAATACAGGTTCGGTGAAGTACAGACGAATAATACCTTTTCATAACTTGTCTTTGTTTTAGAACCTGTAGCAAGCTGCGGTCGAGTAACTCAATGGTTCCACCGAACAGAGACAGCTGTTGATTCAGTTTATGGTGGAACACCCTGGGCTTGCCACCAACAAATTTACAGGCCCACAGGGTAACGTTTAGAAGCAGCAGCTGTGGGCCGAGATCGCTGGAGTGTTGAATGCCTGTGCCACAGGAGCTAGGAAGTCGCCGGAGAAGTGGTCCAAGGTAATTCACTCTAGTCCACTATAATGCTCAGATATATAGTAGAGAGTGCTATGATACCTGATATGGAACATTTCCTTTTTAGTGTTGGCAGGACTGGAGGTGTGATACGAAATCCAAGGCCTCCAAAATTAGGAGTCATGCAGCTGGTATACGGTGAGGGCCAGCACTGAAGGTGACTTCCCTCTCAGTACAAGAGGAGTTGCTCCTGTCAGTGATTGGAGAGTTGGCAGTCGATGGGAACACTTCCGTCACTGATCCCCTGGAAGTGATTGTTGGCTAAGCATCAGTGGCTCTAATTTCTTGCGAAAAAATCTCGCAGTATACCTTACATTATCATTTGTCTCCACAGCAACTCCGACAGCAGAGAACCCTCCCTATACCTTCTTCCCTTCCCTCCCAAACCCCTCTTCAACCTGACCCTTCATCCCTTGAAGAAACCTTTACTTTCCCCTTGTCACCTTATATTTTCCCTTTGAACCCCACCCCCTCTCCAGAGCCCACTGTCTCCTCACCACCCTCCCCCACCTACCATCCCCACACCACACACTCAGTCTCCCTCCTTATTCCCCCGAATCCCCGCACCCCCACCTTCTACTTACTCCCCAAAATACACAAGCCTGGCACCCTTGGTAGCCCGATAGTCTCGAGTTACAACTCCCACCGATAGAATCTCTGCCCTAATTGATTTCCATCTCCAGCCATTCGTCCGCAACTTGCCATCCTTCGTGCGTGACACCAATCATTTTCTTGAAAAACTAAAAGCCTCCCGGCTCCATCCTGGTCACAATAGATGTGTGCTCCTTGTACACAAACATACTCCATAAAGAAGGCCTTGGTAGCCGCAAAAGAATTTTTAATCAGCAGACCCACGGAATCACGTCCCTCCACCGAATTCCTCCTTAATCTGATGAAAGTGGTGCTCACAAAAAACAACTTCACCTTTGGTGGACGCCATTTTCTTCAGGTCAGGGGTACGGCCATGGGTACGAGGATGGCACCTTCCTACGCATCTTGTTTTCTAGGTAGGTGGGAGGAAAAACTTCTGTCCTCTTCTCCCCTTAAGCCCTTAATCTGGCTCCGCTACATAGACGATATTTTCATGATTTGGACGCATGGCAATGACACCCTAAACAATTTCATTCAGCAAATAAATTCGCACCCTAGCCTAAAATTCACCACCCACTCTTCCACCTCGCTCATTACTTTCTTAGATGTAGATATCCACTTAAATGATAGGAAAATAAGCACATCAGTCCACTTGAAACCTAGGAACTTGCAGCAGTACCTACACTGGGATAGCTGCCATCCCGAACATTGCAAGCGTTCCCGACCATACTCTTTGGCACGTCGAGGTCGCCGTATCTGCTCTGAAACCTATTTCTTCCTCAATTATTTAAAAGACCTGGAATCAGCCTTCCTCAACCGTGGTTACCCACCCTCAATAGTCAGAAAGCAGAAAGGCGTGCGCACCGCGCAACGGGCCATGCTCAACAGCAGAGCCAGAAGAAAAATCACCTAATAATTTTGCCATCTTCGCCACCACGTTTCATCCGGGTCTAGATTTTGCATAAAAAAACTATCTTTAAATCAGCCCAATCTATTCTCTTAACTTCCTCACTTATCCCGAGACCTTCCGTCGTCCTACCAATCTCCAAAACAGCCTTTGGATTCGCGAGATACAACTATCATCATCATCAGTTTGTGCCGCCGATCTCCATCCGATTGGCTCACGTCCTTGCAACAAACCCAGATTCCTCACATGCCCCATTAACTCCCATTCCCATTCCTTTATCAGCCCGGTTACTAACGTCACATACCAAATACATTCTCGAGGATCCTGCTCCTCGAGTAATGTAATATATGAAATTTCCTGTAATTACTGCCAGGCCTTCTATATAGGACTGACAACCACCGCTCCCTCCTCTGTGCATGGTTACTCATCTTCTGGTGTGTCACTGTGCACTATTTCCTCGGAGTCAGATTTCTCCCAGCAAGTGACATCCACACCACTGCATAGATAATCCTGCTCCACCTCACCTATGGTGAACTCTGTGAAGTAGATAGTGCTTGCCCCTCTGTAATGGTTGTGGATGACAGAGTAAGCACGGAGGAGTCCGGAAAACCATCTTGCTCCACCAAACTGCTGTACCCTGACCCGTCTGAAGTCATGGATGATTCTCCAAGCTCTGTGGAGGATGCTCTCCCAAATTCAGAGGATGTCCTTTGTGCTGATAGCAGTGCAAACTCTGACAGGAACCAGAGTATTCTGTGGAAGAAGCGGCAGTCAATACTTGCCCGAATCAATTGCACTCTTAGGAAGCAGCTTACTCCTAACAAGTAGATTCTACTCACCTCTTACGAGAAGAAATTGCGTGCCTTGCGTTGCCTACGCAAGAAATATAATAAGGCAAAAATGACCATAAACCAATTGACAGATGCCACAAGCGATCGTGCCAAAGCTGTCGAAGTCCTCTCCAACTCCATGTCCTTAGCTACTGCCCAATTTGTTGCCTACAAATCCGGTGTGGGAAGCGGAGCCCCAAAGGTCGGAGATGGACAGAAGGTGATAAGCTACTAGCTTTGGATATGTATTAAAGGTCTCCAAAGTCATACTCTTTTACAGAGCGTCTTTCCGTTGCCCAGCAAAAGAACTCTGATAAAAATTGTGAACCCTGTGCCTTTTGATGTGGGCGTTGATGATCGTGTGTTCAAATCTCTCACACACAGTATCAATGACATGGATGAAGGAGACCGCGCGTGTTGTTTGATGTTCGATGAGATGTCTCTACGCCCGCAGCTGCAGTACAACGTGAAGGCGGACAGTCATGGGTTTCCAAGACTTGGGAGGAATGGGCCGTTCTGGGAAGTTGGCAAACCAAGCCCTTGTGCTTATGGTCCAAGGTCTACGCCGCCGGTGGAGACAGCCTGTGGCATACTATGTGAACCATGGTGGCGTAAGCTCTAAGGTTTGGTTACAATCCTTAAAGAAGTCCTTGATGCATGCGACAGCAGTGGACTTAATGTCGTGGCCACAATATGCAACATGGGAACAAAAAGTGTCAGTGCCCTGAAAATGTTGGGTTCAACAAACAATCTACTAAATTAATAACAACAATATACTACTTTATTCACAATGGAAGGTCAATTTACACGTTGTTTGACCCTCCACACCTCATGAAGTGCCTCCGGAATATGCTGTTCCGTAAAGACGTGAATGTTGGGGTGAAATTTGGGCAGGAGGTTGTGAACGAAAAGGCCACCTGGGACCACATCATCCAAGCGTATGAGATAGATGGGATGCAACAGCACTATCGGCATCTCAGAAAATTGACCTCCGATAACCTGACACCCACCAGCTATCTCAGCATGAGGGTTTCCGTTGCTGCCCAGTCATTCCCTGGCTGCAACCATTTGCGCCTTTGTTGCTAGTGGTGAGTATCAATATTAATCAAAGAGTTTCACATGATCATTTGAGTATATCCTTCACTCTCATCCACTTATGGAAGGTTTTCCCTGATAACCTAAGGCTATGAGGATCTTGGAAAGCAATAGCATGATCCTTTAAATTGACTTCTTTAATCTAAAAACTTTAGTAATGTCTTAGCAACATTTTTAGTGCAAAACTTGGCTATCCACTCGTGCCAATATCACCAAAAGGGATTTCATCATAACTTTCTTTTATAGTTATTCCGAAGGTTATCATATAGTTATTCTTTTATATATTGTCAAAATGGCTGATGGAGCAGTTTTTGTGATGTTCTTCTTAAGAATGAGATACCATAATAAAACAAGTTCGATGTAGCGACGTGTTTGCAATCACAAAATAATAGCAAATTTCTTTAATGAGTGTTATGTTGTTAACTTTCACGTCAAATTTATCTCAAAATGCCTTGTAAGGTTTTAAATTTTACTTTTTATTGTTAATTTTAGTTTATTCTTGATGTTGTGATATTTCAATTGCTCTTCATATTTATGAATATAAGTCTTACGGGAAACAGTGCATAGTTCATTTTCATCTGTCACCAAACCATTTTAATACATGGTAGCATTGACTTACTTTATTTATCCCTTGCTTTTTTGTAGGTGCTTTACCAACTGCAGCCCTACACACAGCACACTACGCTAGATATGCCGACAAGCTTTTCGACAGCTTTAATGGTAGATTAGCTGAACTATCAGGTGCTCAAGGACTAAAATACCAACTTCGAAAAGGTCGTGAAATGCTCCACCTCACGTTTTGGGAAGATTCCATCACTGAGGTAGGAAGTTGGCAATTTTTTCAGAAGGGGAGTAAAAGTGGAGGTTCCTCTATACTCAAAATTCCTTCTCAAGGGGGAGGAGGGTTGAGAACTTTGAGGGCAATGTTGAAGCTATGGGGATTTAGGGTTTTCCATCCTAGAGACTAGGTCTCTGAACCAAGACCCTCTAGAAAATTCATTTGGATGCATACGCCATCATTGTGGGTGCAACAGTAACCCGACAGTCCCCCAGTTCCTGAGTGCCCTGAAAGTATGCATTATTAATGGCATGGCCTTCAAGGACATAATTGGTGCCAATTGTGAGGAGGATAGAGATCCTTCTCAATTGCTATCAAACCTTCGAGTTTCTCACTGCACCAACACTCAATGAAGTAGTGTCTGAGGATGCCCATCACCAACAGGGGGAGGACTTCACTTCCCACAAAGAATTGGTCCCTGATAGTGAGACTTTCACACTTGCGTACGTCGCAGGTTGCATTGATCGCCGGACTCTCATAGGGAGTAGTTGCGGCCATTGTAGGGAAGTTCTTATCACGACCGTTTGTGATGAATTCCTCCATGCAGGAATTGTATTCAAAGAATACAGTGAATTACGCGTGGGTCTCACTTACGCTACCAAAAACCTCATCAACACCGTTGGCAGTGCAACAGTGTTAGATGAGTTTATGGCAATGGATGCACATTCAGAAGCAATAAAAGCACAACTGATATCTTTAATGAAGGAGAAAGCAAGCATGCAGTGTTTGGAGGATGCACGCCTAGAGCATCATGTGGACGTGGCTACAAAAATCTTCAATGCAGTATGCATGATTTCCATTCCCTAGTGGTGTAAAAGGCAGAACAGGAAAACTGCAGCAGCAATGAAGAAAAAGGCTGCAGAGAATTAACTGAAAAAACTTATGCATACACAGGTTTTCCTTCAATTGAGCACTGGGTGTGTGGGGCAGCCACCTAGTGTTCATTGTACATATTGTGTTTTGGCATTTATACCGTATGAAATAGGGGAGGTCTCACTGTTAATTATTCAGTTGGTAGCGCTTTCAGATGCATTGTGCGGTTTTTGATCTGGCGGTTATATTGCTAGTGCGTGTTTTTCTCTACTGTGATATTGCTAAAGTTCATACGGAGATTTATCCAATTTTTATTTTGTGTATTAAGTGATATTAAACTATGTAGTGTTCTTAGTGAGGATCTATATTCCCACGATTCTATTTGCACTGATATAAGTTGGGAAGTGACTCCACCATGAATAGTGTGGACAGTTTGAAGAAAGAACCATTTTATAGGAGAGCATTAGAAGAAAAAGTAAGCATAAAAACTATAATTCGTCCCACTCCGGTCTTAAATTTAACTCATAAGGCTTCGAGAGGGAAAATTTCCAGTTATATCAGACATTTCAACTGTAAAGTTTACGACAATAACAGTTAGATATGTGGCTGTGATGTAAGAAATGCTTTGTTTTGTTTTCCTTGCGTCTTATTTGGAAATAATGATATCTGGAGTACGAAAGGCGTGAAGGATTTGGAGCATTTAAGCGATTATATGAAGAAGCATTTATCGAACAGAAAACACATCCAGAATGCAGTGGACCTGAGTGCTCTAGGAACTGTGAACATTGCAACACAACTTAGCCGGGAATATCATGACACTTGGAGGAGACACAATGCAGAAATAGAGAAGAATAGGTATATTTTGTCTAAAATC
The DNA here is from genome assembly GCA_933228895.1 of Platycnemis pennipes. NCBI lineage: Eukaryota > Metazoa > Arthropoda > Insecta > Odonata > Platycnemididae > Platycnemis > Platycnemis pennipes. The sequence continues at coordinate 63,057,756 of OW121854.1, forward strand.
ATTGATTGCATTCGAAGTAGCTTTACGCGGTCATGAGTCTGCAGTATCTGAAAATCCAGGAGTGTTCTTGGGATTAGTTGATCTAATGAGCAGTTTAGACAGTGCCGTTAAGGAACACATGGAATCCAATAAGGTATTTTAGGGTACATCAAAAACAATCCAAAATGAGTTGCTAGACTGTATGCTGGAAGTCTGCCGTGAGAAGATACTGGAGGAAGTACATGACACTAAATACACCGCTATCATGGCCGATGAAACTACTGACGTCTCTGAAGAGCTACAGTTGGCAATTGCGTTTAGATACGTACTAAATGGCCAACCATTTGAAAGATTTGGGGGGTTCTTTAAGCCAGATGGACAAACCGCAGATGCAATATCCGAGTGCATACTGCAGCAGGTCAATAGTATTTTTCGGATTCATCCAGAGAAAAGTATTGCCCTAACTTACTATGGAGCATCTGTAATGCGTGGTGAAAGAGGTGTAGTAGGTAAGGAAAATAAAAGCTCACTATCCGCTAGCCAATTACATTCACTGCTACGCCCACCAGCTCAACCTCGTATTGGAACACGCGGCCTCTCAAAATCAAGCTGCACGCGAATTTTTCTGCAGCGTATCTGCATTTCCTGCATTCTTTTCCAGATCTCCTCAATGCCGCAGCTTTGGAAAAAGTGGTAGCACGACGAATTCCAGGATGTTCATCAACAAGATGGAACTTCAAATCTAGAACCGTCAATGTCGTGTATGAAAACAACGATGCTTTGTTGCAATGATTCCGGACCTGGAAAAGTCGAAATCTATAAGGACAGTTCAAGAAGCGCGTGGACTAAGACAATTTGGAAGACGAAGAGTTCTTAATGTGGCTGTCCTTCTCTCACAGAATAATGCCTCATGTGGATATTTTGTACGTACTCCCAGCTACAAGCAAGATCGACAGATGCCATCAAAATAGGAAATGCTATTGACATTTTTACGAAGACTGTTGCTTCAGTCAGGGATTCTTTCGGTGGAATAGCAAATGAAGTTTCTTCAGAAATGCCACAAAGCAAAAGACGCAGAACGGAGTCTTACAGGACGGCTGATGCTAGGGATGTTTTTGATCGAATCACGTAGATTTGAGTCTGTTTCTTATTTAGGGTTGCAAATTTATTAGATTAGATAAATTTTAGTGAATATTCAAAACAGTTCCCTGTAAAAGGAGTTAACACCTTGTGTGAAGTATACAGACTCCCAGACAAGAATAGACTAATGACTGAGCTTAGCGTTCTGTATGAAAGAACTGATTTTAGAGAAATTGAAGTAGTAGTAGTAGTTAGGTTTTTGAGGTGCGTCGACGGCCGTGGTCATTCGCACCGTCCACAACCTAATATAAACGCAGTCGAGTTATAAAAAATAAAAAAAAACCCTAATCGTTAGCGTATTTACGAATTTTAATAAATATGTATGCAGTAACTGTAGAAGAACTCGTAAAATCATATTTTGGTAAAAAGGCCTATTTCTTTGAAAAATAAAATAATGCGGCTTAGGCGATCAGGGTCGTCACCGAGGACGTATTCTAGGCCTCCACTTATGCCTAACTTATTTCGTACATCCCGATGCTTGACGCACTCCGTCAGGAGGTGCCGAACAGTGAGAGGTGAGTCGCAATCTTCACAGCGCGGTGGAATTTTCTCTTCCGTGAAGAGAAAGGAGTGGGTCAGGGCGCAGTGCCCTATCCGCAAGCGTGTAACTACGACTTCCTCTCTCCGACTACTCCTGACGGAAGAGGGCCATGCCGATGCAACCGGTTTAACACACCGCAATTTGTTGTTGGCTGTATTTACCCACGCATTGTACCATTGCCCCTTCACTACTTTGCTAAACATGCATCGGAGGTCTTCGCATGGTACTAGGTTATGCGCTTGCTCTGGGATGAGCAAGGCATCTTTGGCCAATATGTCTGCCCTCTCGTTTCCGGCAATTCCCACATGCCCAGGAACCCAAACGAACGTGATATTAATTCCCTTCCTTTCAAGGGATAAGAGGGAAGACTATGTCCTGTACAATAGGGTGCATGGGGAATATACAGGAAATGGAACCCAGGGAGCTCATGGAGTCAGTACATACGGCATAGGAGCCACCAGAACTTCTTATCCCGTCCAGAGCCATCTTGATGGCCAGGAGTTCCGCTGTGTACACACTACACAGCGGGTTTAGCCTGGCCTGGATGACTCCATGATGGGCCGAGGTGACTGCGCAGGCACACGCAGTATCCGACCTTGAGCCATCCGTATACACGGGGATAAGATCGGAGTGACTGCTTAAGAATTCTCGGAAGAGTTGTTGATATTCCGATGCGGTGGTGCAACTTTTCCGCCGGCTATTTAGAGTAGAGCATATTTTAGGCGTTGGAGTTAACCAAGGTGGGTGGTTCGAGTATCCAATGCGATACACTTCCGGGAGCATAATGCCAGCACTATCGATAAAATGTTTAAAACGAATACCAAGTGGTCTAGTAGACCTTGTCCTTAAATTAAAAATTTCTAAAAATTTAGGTTTAAAAAGAATTTTAAAACAGGGGTGTGCCTTCGTGGTAAAGACTTTGGCCGCGTAACTGCACATTAAAAAATTTCTCCGGTATGAGAGCGGCGATTCACCTGCGTCAGCATAAATGCTGACGACCGGGCTAGTTCTATAGGCGCCAGTGGATAGCCGTAACCCCGCATTATGAATCGTCGTCAATGGTCTCATGTACGACTCACGGCTCGAAGAATAGATAACTGAGCCATAGTCAAGCCTAGAGCGGACAAGGGAACGGTAGAGCAGAAGCATCGTTTTGCGGTCTGCTCCCCATGTCGAGTGGCTTAGAAATTTTAAGATGTTTAGAGACCTATGACATTTATTTTTCAACTCCTCTATGTGTTTCCGCCAATTGAGTCTAAAATCGAGCGTCATTCCAAGAAAGTGCACGGATTCTACATAAGGAAGATTTCTGCCAGCTAGCTTCAGCACAGGTGGAGAAAAGATTCCCCTCCGTCGGTAGAAATGAACGCAATTCGTCTTCTGGAATGAAAACCTAAATCCATTCCTTCGGCACCAGTCTTCCAGCCTATTGATGGTGAGCTGTAACAATCTTCCGGCAGAGACGAGTTTGGAAGACCTGCAGAATATGGCAAGGTCATCCACAAAGAGAGATCCCATAATGGGTGGTTTGATGCAATTTGCCACCTCATTTATCGCGACTGCAAAAAGCGTGACGCTCAGTACGGAGCCCTGTGGCACTCCGTTTTCCTGAGTATATTGACTAGATAGATGACGGCCAATTTTAATCTTAAACACCCGGTCTACTAAAAAGTTTCGAATAAAGGTGAGCATGTTACCCCTCAGACCCCATTCATGTAAGACTATTAAAATCTTCTTCCGCCAGACTCCATCGTAAGCCCTCTCCAAGTCGAAGAAAACACCCACGACGTGCTGGCGGAGAAGAAAGGCCTCCTGGATGAAATTGTCCGCTCGTACTAGGTGGTCAATAGTCGAGCGGCCCCGCCGAAATCCACACTGGATGTCGGAAAGAAGGTTTCGGTGCTCCAGCCACCAGACGAGCCGCCGATTAACCATCCTTTCCATTACCTTGCACAGGCAGCTAGTGAGAGATATCGGTCTGTAGCTGTTTGGATCGGTGGTCTCTTTACCCTGTTTTAGTATTGGAACTATTGCAGACTCCCGCCAGGAAGGTGGGAAGCTTCCCTCAGACCAAAGTTGGTTGAGGGTGCGAAGGACCTCCGGCAATGCCCTCTCAGGAAGATTCCGAAGAAAGGCATTGTGGATCTGGTCTATTCCCGGAGCGGTGTCATGGGAGTCTGCAATGGCTGAGCTTAGTTCCCACAAGGAGAAAGGTAGGTTGTAATCTGCCACCGTCCGCGACTCAAAGGTAAGCTGGACAGACTCGTAACGCTCCTTATGCCACATTTGTTGTGGATGGCAACTCTCGTCACTACTGGCCTTGGCGTATAATTGGCCAAAGGCCTCACAAATATCACGTGGAGATGTTAAAATGTTGTTGTCGACCTTAAGGAGTTGCACGCCAAGTCGCTTCTGGCTCCCTGATATACTCCTCACCTTATTCCAAACCTGTGCAATCGGAGTTCGGCAGTTTAGAGCCGATACAAATTCCATCCAAGAGGCCTTTTTTGCCTCTCTTACTACCTGTCGAGCTTTAGCTCGTAGGCGGCGAAATGAGGATAGATTCGTTGCAGTAGGATATTTATTAAAAATTCTCAGCGCTTTCTTCCGTCGTCGAATTGCCTCAGCGCATTCCTCATTCCACCATGGAACTGCTGGTCTCGGTGCGGTGCCCTTTGACCGAGGAATACTGCATCTTGCGCTTTCTAACAGGCAGTTTGTCAAACTCTCTATATTTAATAAAGGATCACAAGCCTCATTATGGTTAAAATTAAATACTTTTTTAAAATAGGACCAGTCAGCTTTCCGGATAATCCAGTTACCCGGAAGAATATAATCGAAGTTGAGCATTTGGTCTCTTTTGAGTAAAAGGGGAAAATGATCGCTCCCACACAAATCGTTAAGCACGGATATTTGAATTTTATTAATTAAACTGCTCGAGGTAATGCATAGGTCAATCGCAGAGTACTGACCGTTAAAAGCGTTAAAACGGGTTTTCTCCCCGTTATTCAATAAAACCAGGTTAAAATCTAAAATAAAATTGGCTAAAATACGACCTCTACGGTCGCACTGTCTCCTGGAACTCCCCCATAAGGTGTCATGGGCGTTAAAATCTCCTAATAAAATGTAGGGCTTTGGGAGTTGACGGACAAGGGCTTCCAAATGAAAACGAGTAACCGGTGCAGCCTCCGGAAGATAAACGTTACACAACGTCACCTGTTCCGGGGCGTGCACCGTTACCGCCACCGCCTGAAACGGTGTGTTAAGCTGGACTCGGGAGGTGTAAAGGGCCTCCCGAATGTAAACAGCCACTCCACCCTGGGCTCTATTGCCACTGGTGTCGTCAAATCTAAAAGCGTTAAAACCTTTTAAAATGCCCTTGTCCGTACTCTTAAAATGTGTCTCTTGTAGACAAATACAAGAAGGGTTAAAATCTTGGATTAAAAGTGTCATCTCCTCCTTATGCCTATAAAATCCATTGCAGTTCCACTGCAAGATAAAAGCCATAAATATAATATAAAACGGAAATATAATATAAAATTTAAAACTGATATATACAAATAAAAATCGCTAAAATCGAGCTATCCGTGCTACGGGAGGATCAACGTTTAATCCGGCGTCTTCTCCCCAATTGCTTCGCGAGGAGGATTTCCGTCTCAGAGAGACTTTCATCCTCCTCCATAGATTCCGGCTGTCCAAGCTTGGACACACCGGATGGCCCGGGGGGTAGTGTTTTCCCGCGCGCGTTATTTACGGTCCCGGGATTATTTTTGGTAGGGTTCTTCTTGGGGGAACCCACATTAGTGGTGGTCTCTTTAGTAGCCGGTGCCAAGGTTTTCGCCGGCTTCGCTAATTCTTTTGTCGCTACTTTATTTTTCTTATTCACATCTTCGGTCTGCGTACCCATGGTGGCTTTTTGCACTACGGCAACAGAGGCAAATGATCGCGAAAAGACGGGGGCAGCTAACGCCCTGTATCTTTTCCTCGCCTCGAAATAAGTTATTTTTTCCAACGTTTTCAATTCCATGACTTTCCTTTCTTCCAGCATTTTAGGACACTTGCGAGAGTACACCGGGTGTGTACCCTCGCAGTTCACACAGTGTGGATCAGTCACACATTCCTCTCCCTCATGCGAGTCCAGGCCGCAGCGTGGGCAGGTGGACTTGCCCTCACATCGCGTGGCGATGTGGCCGAAACGCTGGCACTGGAAGCAGCGCATGGGTGCTGGAATGAAAGGTCTCACCGGCACTGACTCGTAGCCAATGAATACTTTGTCGGGGAGCTTGTCCAACGCAAAGGTAAGAACCACGGACGTAGTATTAATTACCACACCGTTGCGCCTGGTAGTAAGTCGACGAGCATCGCTTACCCCTTGAGAGGACATCTCTCTCTTTATCTCGTCAACTTCTACATGGAGGAGATCGAAGTGACTAATTACTCCCCGACAAGTATTCAATGTGCGGTGCGCCTCTACTTTCACAGGAAAGTCATGGAATTTTTCCATAGCTAAGAGCTTTTCACTCTGAGCTATGTTTGCCGTTTCTAAAAGCAAAGTACCATCTCGAAGCTTTTTTGCTGATTTTATGTCGCCAGACACCATTGCCGACAAAACTTTTCTTATGAGAAAAAGGGAGACCTTGGCAAATGTCTCGCCTTCCTTCTCGCATCTCATTACAAGGAAGCGCTTGCTTCCACAAATACCTTTATCTCCCCCGCCCATATCTGGGCGGGATTTTTTTTGTTGGTGGAAGGATGCTATCCGCCATACCAGTTTTAAATTTCGTCCTCCGGGCTCCCCACCCACCATGGAGCCACACATTTGGGACGCCGCACCGCAAACCGGTGCGGTCGCCAGGGCTACCCGAGGGGATATAGCACCCTAGAGGTGGTTGTCTGTTTCAGGTTGGATCTTTGATACACGGGCCCACCAAACCCGTGCATCTCCGACCGCCCTACGCAGACCCCCACCTCCCTGGCACTCGCCACCGAACGTATCGGAAGCCGATTGACCGGGAGTGGCTAGCTCCCGGCCGCCCGTTTACAGCGAATCCGGGGCCGAAGAGGGGTATTGGCCCGTAGTCCATACCGGGCATCCGACACCCGGCTGGGAACGACGGACCTCACCCTCCAGGATCCCCTTCTCCTCCTTACGGGTCTCCGCACACGGCAAACATGCGGGTGGATCGCAGGCCAGGTGGTATGGCCGCACACAGACAGTTGACCCACAAGACTGTCCGGGCTCAACCCTTGTTGGCTCGGGGTTTGTTTTCGGGGTTTTCTCCCCGCCCTTTTAGTCGCCTCATACGACAAGCAGGGATACTGCGGGAGTATTCTCAATCTCCCTACCCGCAGGGGGAGAGAAATTGAAGGTGCAGTTCCTCTTCTTCAACTGATACTGAAGAACAACCTGCAAGATACCTTCGCCCAAATAACAGAATTGCTTAGGATTCTGATTACGACTCCAATGACGACATCAGAACCGGAAAGATGCTTTTTGAGTCTTAAAAGGATTAAAACGTTCCTTCGAAATGCTATGTGTCAGGAAAGGTTGAATGCATTAGCGATGCTATCGATCGAGCAAAAATTTACCTATATCGGATATAAAAAACTTCAACCAAAAGGTAATCGATAAGTTTTGCAGCAAAAAAGATCGCCGCATGGATTTCGTAATACGCTATTAAGTAGGTGAGTAAAAACAATATTGGTCTCTAATGAATAATTTATCGTGGACAATTTCCGAAGTATTGCTTCCAAATTCTTTATTTTGTTATAAATTGCGATGACACTTAAAATTATCAATATTTATTATTGCTATGGTTTTTGCTGCTGTTAACAAGTGTTCGTCATCATGGTAATATGAAGAATTAAAGCAGCGAATATTCAGTAGCTTTTTTGTAGCACGTAGGGCGATTTTTTCACGAGCCGCCACTGATAATACTTATTATACCTCAATACCTCGCCGCTATGCTGGTGCATAGTGGCGAGGGTAGAAGTGACTACATTAATGCCGCCGCAATATCAGGAAGTTTTAAGCATCATTAAAAGAAATATTGAATCGGCTGGGTGGTGGTAAAACCGATTGAACGCAAGTCTCAGGGAACCATCAACAGGGTCCAAACTTCATTCCACAAAAATAACTTCACGCTGTACCTAGTCCAGCTATCATGCCAGAACACCAACGGAAACTAAACTACGATGTGGTCCAGCGATCCACGGTCCACCCGATGCCATGAAATCACCGCGTCGTACGCCGAGACTTCTGACACGCCCCGCAATACAAATTAGCGTCGGTCAGCGATGCATTCGGACGGGAAGATATGGAGCGTGCGTATGCAGCCCTGAAGACACGCGAGAAACGCCGGTGTGCATACGAGCCCATGGGGACCACCGAGAAATGAGAAAAGGACGCCAAGCACTGACCAGTGGTGGAGGGTCGGGCGCTGTGTATCCTGTGTGTGTGGCTATAGCCTTTAGAAATATTCCAGCCACTTCATCCAAGTATGGCAAACGGTGGATTCAATGCTGTGAAGTACAATAAAAATTCCATCCTCTCCTGCTTTGCTTCAGTATTTCTTTCCTTGTTTGTCTCAATACGTGTTACTTCAGCATGCGTTGATTAAATACACACTGGGAATCAATGTGATTTATTCATTTACTTATTCGGATGGTGACAACATTGTCGCTATTTTTAAAAAGTAACATGTTATTTTAAACACACAAAAATAATACATTGGCAATTGGAACTTAATTTTTCGTAGCTAACTCGTACTTTTGGTATAGTTATTATTGGTTTTCTACCGGTATTGGTAGGTCTAAATGGACATTTAATTCTTCCCACCCCCTAAATTTCACATGAACTTTTGGTATACGTTCACATAACTTTGCTTATTAATAAGGTATCATAAAAATTCATCAAACCTTAGGGTGGCCACTACCAATCCTTCCCCTACACCAGACAGCCCATGCCTACTTCACAAATAGGCATGCGAAACTAAGAAATAATCACAATGAAATGCACATTTAACAGGCATAGTGGAATATTTAGATCTTGTCGTATGGCATTTAAACTGTAAGAGCATTTTAGAATGTAGGGTAGACCGGGGCACGTTGGCCCAGTCGAGTTAGTTCACAGACTAGGCGTTTGAATGCGCTAGGAATCGACGAGGAGGTTAGCAGCACCTTCCCCCGCCTTCCACAGAAGTATGACTCATGTTTTAGCATAGTTGTTGGTGTGGCGTGTATCTATCGATTTTGGATAAGTTAGAGTGAATTTTGAACGGTTTGTTTGATGTGTTTGTGTTCACTAATTTCGACACTACTGCTGTAGGTAAGTACCAAGTTTGAAGCTTATTGTCTACGGATTATTCCAGTATATAATGTTACACAGTATCTGCTGACGGGTTAAGAAGAAAATCATTTATACTCTAAATGTGGCGATGGGGCAGGTTGGCCCAGTGGAAACGGGGCACGTTGGCCATGTAGGCCAACGTGCCCCGTTAATATTTTTGATACATATTAAATAGTTTGTTTACATTGTCATGGAATTATTGTTATTATGGAAACGCTTTGAAAGTTTTACCAGTTTTAAAACATTTTAGGGAAGAATTATACCTATTTAATTAATATGTATTTAATAATATTGTTGGAATATAGAGGGTTTCATGCTATATAATATGTAGACTGCAACACAACCGTTCAGCGGCCAGACCGTATCGTCGTTCGAAGGGGCTTTCGACAGATAGGTCGAGTGACATCGGCGGAAAGAGGAGCATTAGTGACTTTGGCGGTTAGTGCGAATGGCAATAGCGTGCCCCCATATTTTATCTTTCCCAGAGTTAACTTCAAGCCCCACTTTATCCGCGATGGACCGATGGGGTGTAATGGATCGGCCCATTCCTCAGGCTGGATGACGGAGATAAATTTTCTAAAATATATCAAGCATTTTGCCACCCACGCTCGTTGCTCGAACGACCGGCCTTGTCTAGTTTTGATTGACAACCATAGATCTCATCTCGATGCTGCAGTTCTTGATTTTTGCAAAGAAAATGGTACCACACTTTTATCCTTTCCAGCACACTGCAGCCATAAACTACAGCCATTAGACAGAAGTGTTTACGGTCCTTTTAAAAAGTTTGTGAACTCAGCGTGTGATGCGTGGATAACTGTAAACAAACGGCTAATGACTATCTATGACGTTCCTGGTATAGTAAGAACGGCGCTTCCTAATTCTATAACTCCAAGGAACATAATGACTGGCTTCCAAGTAACGGAAATTTATCCTTTTAACAGAGACATTTTTTCAGAAAGTGACTTTTTGCCATCGTATTCTACAGATAGACCAGACCCTGATGCTGACGTCTCCACTGCAGGTTCCAGCACTACTAAACAAACAAATCCCAATGAATTGACTGCCTTTCCGTCTACTTCTAAGGAAGGAAATTTTCCAGATTTAAATAGGACACCAGGTGCCCCTCCCAACCCTTCACTTTTTCTATCTCCTGAAGAAGTGAGGCCTTTTGAAAAAGTTCAGCCTAGAAAACAGACAATAAATACGTCTAGAAATCGGAAACGAGTTTCTGCTATATTAACAGATACCCCTGTTAAAAAAGCCTTGGAACAGGAACAGAAGACGGCAAAAGAAAAAAAAGAGAGAGCTTTAATTATAAAACATAAATCCCTTACAAAAAAATTATTCTCTACCAAAGTAGCTGGTCCAAGTAACTCTACATCAAGGAAAAGTCAATCTCGTCAAACCAAGAGGAAGAAACGGAACACGAAAGAAGAGGAGAATGACGTTGAAGATGAGGATGCTTTGTGTCTTAGATGCCTCAAACAGCCTTCCAGGGGCCGAGTGGATTCAGTGTTCGAGCTGCCAGCGGTGGGCACATATGATTTGTGTAGAAAAAGAAGTCAAGGGCCTATTTTATGAATGTTTGCACTGTGATGATCCTTTTTTCCCTTTAGTTGAAGACAGCGATTAATCTGTAATCTACATATAAGCTCTTTACTTAAATGCTTTATAAAATAAACACCGTCCATTGATATATACGTAATTGTTTTCGCTCTATTCACCTTTCATGTATCATTCCAGCTATAAATTGTTCTGTGGGCCAACCTGCGGGCCAACTTACCCCGAGCACGGGGCACATTGGCCCAAGTAACATTAGTTAGTAAAAAAATTTTAAAAATATTCGAAAACAAATATGAGCTTTTAACACGTTGCGTACGGATCACGAGAATCTTCGTTTTTCCTGAGCCATGCGTTAAGGACGGATAACGAGAATTCTCGTTTTCGCTGTTGACTCCTTTTATTTTGCCAATATAATTTAATTATATCAGTTTTTTTATATGTAATGGGCAACTATCATTAATAATATATTTTTGCGTAAGTTGTATGCATTTAGAATATCTGCATATATTTTTTGTTTAAATAGAGTCATGTTTTTAAAGCCGCTACTTTCACGCATTCCCGTTTTTCACGCATTAATTTCTTTGCCTGTGTTCCGTTTACAATACTAGATTAACGGATAACCTGAGATTCTTAGAACAATGTTAATTGTTTAGATTATATTTTAATATCCTTTATGCTGAAATATAGATGAAATAATCGTCAATGTAGACTTATTTCAAGTTGAGAGTGAGTGAGACATCAAATTTCCCATTTCCATGACTCAAGAATTTCATCCGTCGAAGCATTTCCGCCGTCGGGGTGTCAAACGGCGTACGACTGGAAGTTTGTTTTCTAGACGGTCAAGTCTAATTATGGAATAGTTTCATTTGACTGGATAGAGAAACAGGCACGAAGCTAAGCATCTGGGATTTATCAGTGACCCTGACCGCTCACAAACACACAGCCTAGCATTTCTCGCTTTCCTTATCTACGTGTTCCCGATATGTGATGCGCTCGGAAGGGGCATTCGTGGTGTGACTTCAGTTGACTTATAGACCCTTGCTCATACGGTTGGTTTCGTTGCCTGAGTTTTGTTTCCGATTTTTATGTGTTGGCGTGTCTTATAGACGAATGTGTGTGATCATTTACCAGTGCCTTATTTCTTTTCAAACCTGGGATATTAGTCTTATGACAGTTCCTCTTGTAGTTACATAGTTTGTGATATTGCGGAGGCATGGCTTCAAATTCCAATAAGCAAAGAATGAGAGAAGATGAAATTTTAGCAGATTTGTGTGCTGATGACTTATCTGATGTGCCTGTTGACGCCAATGAAGAGAGAAGTGAAAGTGAAAATGATATCGACATTCAAGTTAGCAAGAAAAGAAGAAAAAATCATTCTTCCATAATTAGCGACAGTGAGTCTTCGGAAATAAGTGAGGACGAAGTTGCTGATAGTGGAATTTTGGATACATGGATAAAACGAGATGTAAAAGTTACTTTGGAGAAATTTGAAGGTACTCCTGGTGTAAAAATCAAGCCTAAACATATTGATAGTATTTCCGAAGCTGTGGAACTTTTTCTTGGTGATGACTTCTTCCAAATGATGTGTGATGAGTCCAACCTGTACTACAGTCAGAATAAAGACAAATACAAATTATCTCCCAAGTCAGGAAAATGGTCTGACATTACTGTTCCTGAAATGAAGAAGTTTCTTTCAATAATAATCCTCATGGGCCAAGTAAGGAAAACATCGTTGAAAGAATATTGGACTACTGATCCTTTTATTTCAACGCCTATATTTCGGCAATTGATGTCAAGAAACAGATTCGAATATATTTGGAAAGCATGGCATTTCAATAACAATGAATTGTACTCAAAGAAAACATCTGACAGGTTATTCAAAATACGACCAATTGTAGACTATATTGTAGACAAATGCCAGACAGTTTACAAGCCAAAACAAGAATTATCTCTAGATGAGGCAATGATTCCTTGGAGAGGAAGGCTGAAATTCCGCACCAGTGGCATCACATTTATCAGGACAACTATTATAATAGCGTTAAAATTGCAGAATCTCTTCTGGCCAAAAAAACAAGAGTTTGTGGCACGATTAGAGCAAATAGAGGTCTTCCGGACATTTTGAAGAAAGAATCAAAAAAATTGAAAAAAGGAGAATACACCTTTTGCAGAAAAGGACAAGTCCTACTCCTGATTTGGAAAGATAAACGGGAGGTTAGGATGATCACGACCATTCATGATGCAAGCATGAGCAACGCAAGGAAAATAAACAACATAACAGGGCTTGTCGTCAAGAAACCCAACTGTATTGTGAAGTATAATGATTGCATGAAGGGTGTTGACAGAGCTGATATGTATTTAGCGTACTACACGATACTAAGAAAAACTATGAAGTGGTCTAAAAAAGTTGTACTATGGTTGATCAACTGTGCGCTCTTTAATTCCTTTCGGGTGTATAAAACATTGAATAAAGACAGCAAAATAAGATTCAAGCAATTTCTTCTCGGGATTTCAAAAGAGTGGGCAGAAAGCAGTGAGAGACCAAGGCAAGGCGATGAGTCTGGAGCCGGTGAGCCGAGCGGCGATAAGGAAACATGTGAAACTGCCTACACAGCGGGCCCCCAAAGAAGATCACCCAGCCAGGCTCTCGGGAGATATGGCAACGCATTCTCTCGAACCCATAGTTGGAAGAGGGAAAAAAAATATCATACACGGGTGTGCAAAGTGTGCTCGTCAAAAAAATTGAGAAGTGAAACTAGATATATATGTAAATTTTGCCGTGTCCCATTGCACAAAGGAGCCTGTTTCTTGCAGTATCACACCAAAAAGGATTACTAACATCATACCTGAGTAAGTACAAAAAATTCCATTAAAAATTATTAATAAATTATGAAGCAATGGCACTTCTAAGATAGGAGTGCATATTAAAGTGTTCCAGTTTAAATACCTGCCGGAACAGATGAGTACAAGGGATTTAAACACTGCCGTACGCAACGTGTTAATATTGAAATTCTTGATTGTATATGGTTTCACCAAACTTTTCCCACAGATAAACGAAATAAAACATTAAAAGCTAAAATGTAAAAAATCAAAGAAAAAAAAGTGGGCCAATGTGCCCCGGTCTACCCTAAGCTTAATTTTATTTTCAGGTTTGTTAGGTGGGGTTTTAAATTGTGCATTATTTTTTCATATTCTTGCTATAAGTGTTACTTTTTAGGCTTGTTCTTGTTTGGATTATGGTAATATAAATTGTGTCAACAAAATTTTATGGTTTCCTGATTATAAGCTGTCATAAGTCTCATGGTATAATGATGAACTCACATGTGTAAACGTTTTTTTAGTGGTTAAACAAGTGGGTCACAGAGATAATTTATAAGGTTTACCCCATCTCATCTTTCTTTGTTAACCATTTCTTGGAAACGGTGCTACTCAAGGTTCACTCTCAGCAGGGATAATGTCCAACGAAATCTACCACTTGTTTAACTGCGCTCTTTTAAACTCTGATATCAGAAACCCTGCTGAAAAACATCACCAGACCTGCATTCCAGGATCCCTTTTCCTACTTATGATTCTCCAAGAATGGCAAAACCTAGGTGAGTGGCCAGCTGGTATTGTCACACGCTGAAGTTAATCCACAGCACTTACCGGACACATCCCTTGCTAATTTGGTTTGTCTTCGGGATAGTCCCCATACCCTTTTAGTCGCCTCTTACGACAAGCAGGGATACTGCGGGAGTATTCACTATCCCCCAACCCGCAGGGGTATTTGCATCACCAGCTTATCACCTACCTGTTTCCAATCTACACAGAATACCTTTACCTTTCTCATCTTCATCCATTGCACTCTTCCCATTCGCTTCCACATCCAGATATTATAGATGACTCTTCTCCATTGCTTTCATCTCTCCTGAGGTGACCAGAAGATGGTGGGTCAAAGCAAGTTGTTTCAATAAAATTTATCTGGAATCACCTAGTGTGTTTTTCTGCATGTTCATCATCACTGGTTCCTTCAAATCATGCCCAAAAACAGTGATAATACAAAGGGACTCAAAGAACAGTACAGCAATCCCCCTTTGGCTCTATTTCAAGATACACCATTAAATATAAAGTTTTATTAGGCCCCTAATCTTACTTTTTCTTATGAAATGAGTTTCTTACATGCAATTACAATAATTAAAATCATTACATACAACTTCCAAATCATTGTAGTGATAAAACCCCTACAGCTACGCATTGTATCATCATCATCATGATCCAACAATCTAAAGTTTGGCTTGACGCAGCTGTTCACTTCTCCGATAAGCTACCATCTTCATACTTCAATAATTCTTCTCTTTTACATTTTTCACAATGTGCCCCACATATCACACAACGCCTTCAATTCCAATTCTTCCCATTCACTTTTCCCTGGAAAATTATCTTCATCAGTCCATCATGCCTCAAGATATAGATGAAGTCAGCTGAGAACTTTGAAAGGAATGCACGACCTCTCTTTTCCACCACACCACAGTCAATGTAAAAACAAAATTTTAAATTAAAAGGTAATAATAGGTATCACTATTGACGTCCATCAATAAATAACTTTTTATTTCAAGAATCTTCCATTTCAATCTGGCCCAATTGGACTTGGATGGACAGTTATTATAAATATGCTCCACACTAGATGTAGGATCTGGTCAAGGTGGAGGCATCTCCCTTGGTGGAGTCAAACCTTAAAATGGTGTTCTCAAGGAAGAGGGCAAGGCTATAGCCTATAGAAGGCTATAGCCTTTAGAAAGGCAAGGCTATAGCCTTTAGAAATATTCCAGCCACTTCATCCAAGTATGGCAAATGGTGGATTCAATGCTGTGAAGTACAATAAAAATTCCATCCTCTCCTGCTTTGCTTCAGTATTTCTTTCCTTGTTTAAATAGTCTAGGTATTTTTGCCTCACCAACTATTTCTACACTTGTCTGGTGTCACAAGTTGCTGTGGTGATTGTTGCTCTCACTGCCTGGCAGTTGGAACTGATGGAATTATTATACATCCAAAAATTGCCAACATAACTTGGTAACTAATATATTTCACTTTCACTTGGTCTTTAGCATTTTCACAGGCATCATCATATAGATTGCCATTAAAAGAACATGGGAGAACATAAAAATCTTCTTTGTTGTCCTCTTCTCTTGTAATAATAATTCACTAAGAAGCTTTTCGGGTTTTCCTCCGCATCGATTCATCTTCGAGACAGTTTCGCCGGTGTTGCAGCATGCATCTTCAGGTTTGAAGTATCGGATGCAAGTTTTTGCCTGTCTTATATAGGCCTTGGTTTTGCCTAGGTGCATCCTGATTGGTCGGTTTATGGAATAGTCTCTTCCAGGCATTGGAGAGCAAATAGCTGTCCTCCCTGTTGAAAGTAGATGTTTTGGCTATTTCGATAGTCTCTCGTATGAGTATATGGTAATTCTTCTCTCTAGCAATGAGTCTAGCATTTTCGAAGACCACATTGTGAGTTGGCCCTTCCCATACATGCTCGGCGATGGTGGATAAGTGGAACTGTCTACTCTTAGTGGCCCTTTGGTGTTCCTTCATTCTGCATTTCATGGCTCTTGAAGTTTGGTCAATGTACGTGTCCCCACAATGCCACTTGACTTGACTAGATGTATATTCCGCTTTGTATCTCCATGGGCACGCGATGCTTGGCCTTACATAGGAGGTCGGCAGTCTTTGTGACACAGTGAAAAAGTGTCACTATATAGTGTTTTGTGAGAATTTTTGTGACTTTTTTCGATGACCTTCCGATGATGATATGACCTGGCTACATAGGGAATTAGAGCATAAATGGAGCTTTTCTCCTCCTCTATCTCTCACTCCATTTCTCTGACGGTCCTTTTTAGGGCAAGTTCCTTGTGCTTCTCTTCCTTCGTAGCCATCTTATCAATAGTGCTGATGGAAAAGTCATTTTTCCTGAAGGTGCTGATGAGGTGGCATTTCTCCTTCTCAATGGAATCTATGTAACAAATTGAAAAAGCACATCGGTAAAGAGTGCTAAGGTTCTCTTCTATTGCAGGTGGTGGTGGGAGTTGGCATTCAAGTACTGTATCTGTATACGTCGGCTTTCGGAACAGAGTGGCCAAGCCTTCCATTGTGTTCCTTGGAGAAAAGGAAATCCAGAAAAGGTAAGCATCCGTTTTCTTCAATCTCCATGATGAAACTGATACTTTGGTTGTTCAAGTGCCGTAAGAAGGGAAGGGCAAACACACAATGAGGACTTCGAAAATGCTAGACTCATCGCTAAAGAGAAGAATTATTATCCCCAACTCATAGGAGAGGCTATCAAATAGCCAAAACATCTACTTTCAACATGGTGGACAGCTATTCGCTCTCCGATGCCTGGAAGAGACTCTTCCACAACCCGAACAATCATGACACTCCTGGGCAAAACCAAGGCCTATATAAAATGGGCAAAAACTTGTATCGCCTGCTGCAACGCTGGTGAAACTGTTGTCTCAAAGATGAATTGATGTGGAGGACAACCCGAAAACCTAGCTGTGCCTACTGCACCACTCCACGGAAGCCTCCATCAACACTAAGAACTATGGCTAACTATGAGCAACTGTGTGGGATCATAACTGACAAATTCATTGCAACAAGGGAGCCAAAATGATATTTTGTAAGGCATTGAATTGTCTTTTTCATACAGCCACACTTCCCGCTCCGGCACTTACTCATGCACATACAACTTATGAAACAAGCCATATGACAATAACCACATCCGTGGTTGGATGCAATACTTCATACTTGCAGGATTACTAATTGATGAGAAGAATGGAAAGTACACCTGACAATATGGGCAGCTTATTATTTAACTTGAAACTAAAAATATGCAGTTCCATTAACTACTAATCATAAATGATTAAGAATCACTAACTACACATCATAATTCCCTTTATCATATTCTATGGGTTTTTCGATGGGCGAAGGTGAAAATAAATAATACAAACAATAATAATTATTTTATATTCTCACATAATGACATTTATACTCACAGCCATTCAATCAACTTTCACACAATTAATTTAAAAACGTCACCCTCTTTGTCGTCATAATTCACTGTGTGATGCTGTCCCTGAAAACCAAATACAGAAAAATCAGTAAACAATTACAAGATATGAAAAAACATCACAAAGCAAGTCACGTTAAATGGAATGAAGCAATGGATGCATGGTGAGACCATTGGCTTCACTGATCTGATCCCTGTGACCATCATTGTGGATGTGAAGAAAATACAAAAATAGCACTTGTAACTAGAGATGGGCAACTTGGTAAATTACCGCGGTAATTTTCGTAAATTACCAACACTCCTGAAAATTACCGTAACAAACGGTAATTTTCAGAAAAGTTCTTTTTCAGAAAATTTCTTCCTCACGAAGAAACCATTTGAATGGGTGATATTATAAATTAAGATGCTAAAACGATTTTGTTTACATCGTGTCCATGATTATTTCCAATTAATTCAGAGTAAAATAACAAATGCACATTGCGCAGAGGTACGTCTTTGCAACGAAAATTTCTCATAGTGTGACAAAAGAAAAGAAAAATTGCGTGTTGCTGCCAACTTCGTTTTAATTTTTTTAATGAGTTATAATAGATAAACATCGTTATATGTTTGATATAAGCATCGGCATTTGTATCTCAATGCTATTTGATTTCGTTTTAGTCCTCTGATAAGGATTTGCAGCTCAAAACTTAAAATTACTGGAAAATTACGGTAATTTTCCGTAATTTACCACGGTAATTTACCTCAATTGAAAATTACGGTAATTTACCCATCTCTACTTGTGACACTGTCAGGGTATGGTATATTACTACAGTCAAGCCCATTTATAACAAACTTGAGGGGGCCAAATATTTACTTCATAATAACCAAACTTCATTATATGTGAGCCAGTTTTCCGAACCCTGTTTTGGAGGTTACTGCTGTAATGTTGCGGCTTGTGTACTTGAAGGTATGGATAATTTTAAATGCATTTAATATGTAACTCAAAGTTGAATTTCATCCCGTGAAGCCGTAACGTATTCAGAAATGATCACAGGGGGAGTGCACTTCGATGGTTAGTTAGTGCCCATTTCAAAGTCATAGCAATTTCGGTATAGCTTTCTTGAGCTTAAGTTACTTTCAAGTTTTGCCAAGCTATTTTGAAAATTTGCTTATGCTTATGGTGTGTTGTGCACCAGCAGCTGTTACCCCCAATCAAACATCCCCCGAGTACATTCACATCTAGGTCACTCAGTCGATAACTTTTGTTCGGGCCATTCACACAATAAATAATGCCTTCCCTTCTCTTCCTTCCGAGCCTCCATCCAGGCTCTGGTATGATGACTGTAGCCCTAAAGGACTCTGGGTTCGTCGCAGACTTTGACATGATGCTCGACCCCTACCATTCTCTACCCTCTCCTGAGCCCTCTACTGGAAGCCACATGGGAAGTTAGAAAGTGATGAGTTAAATGTTAAATTTTTTCGTGGCCATAACTGATAAGGGCCTTCCAGCGGGGAAGGATGATGATGCAGCAGCTCATCATCGTAGCAAAGGCTTGGGGGAAATGGGCTGAGAGCAGGCCGGTAAATTTAAAGATCTATGGCAAAAATTATGGTGACCAGGAAAAGACACCTTATGTGATATTACTGGAAACATGCCCGAAAATATTCATTTTGTTTTTATTTTTTGCGCGATCGCATCTGATAGTGTATACGTCGTCTCTGACTTGAACTTCAATCTGACAACCCAATGAAATTACCTCGGATGAGCAAATTAGATGGTGTACTGAGCGGCAAAGTCGTATCAGCTAAGGATCGGCTATCGCACCATCCGTGGCATCAAGGTCACCGAGTCTTCACCAAAGAGCGAGGGGAAACGGATGGAAGTTCAGGCACGAGTTTATGCAGTCTAGCTTGAGGCGATGGCTGATACCCAAAGAGTTAAGGCAGCACCACAGGAAGAGCTGAAGGCAGAAAGTTATCCGATGGCAGGGAAAAACAGAAAGTCAGAGGAGTGGAAAACCCTGATACCAGCACATTTGGCAGCCATCGCTGTACCCTTATTGTACCCAACACCCTTGCCGTATTAGAATGTTGTCATATGGCTATGAATCACCAGAATTACCCTTCTCTTCCTTCCTTTTGTCTTTCCTTCCCGTGTTCTTTCTTTGCAAGACCTTTTTGTCATCTCTAGCCATGGGCATTGTCCTTTCCAACCCAGCAACCTTGACCCCTCCTCTCACTCAACCCTTATGCCTGTCATTGGACCACCCTAACTCAACCATAGTCATGGGGCGGCGAAGGCTTTCGCGGTGTGCATTCATGGGAGCCAGAATAAGGGGCGGGCAGGTGTATTTATGGATGAAAATTATCAGATGTACACCTTCCTTTGAGTTTAGCTCGCAAATAATACTGAAAATATGTTAATAAGAGCTGGGGGGCACTATGGAAAGAAATGGGTTACCCATTGCTCAAAAAAACTTCGTTAAAAACAGACCAACGATAAATAAACATTTGTTAAAAGTGGGATTTTTAACATGATAAAATGGTCATTTCTGATGGGGAATAGCCTTCACTTTGTTATAATTGGAACTTTATTTACAACAGCTTGATATTTGTGGTAGGTAGGTAGATTTAAGTTTGTATGGGTGCGTCGACGACTAAGGTCATTTGCACCACGCAGTCGATATAGTGTACTAAAATAAAAATTGGATACGTCGGCAATAGAAATAAATAGGAAAAATATGAAACACTATATTAAATCTTATTTAGAAGTCCAGTTACTTTTAAAAACGATATAATTCCGCTTAGACGATCATGATCGTCTCCTAGAACTTGTTCTAGGTCTCCCCTAATACCCAGCTTTTCGCGCACAGTCCGGAATTTGTCACACTCAGTCAGGAGGTGTCGGACACTGAGAGGAGAGTCGCAGTCATCACAACGAGGCGTTATTTTCTCTTCTGTAAAGAGGAAGGAGTGGGTCAAGGCGCAATGCCCAATTCTCAACCTTGTGATGACGACTTCCTCTCTGCGACTGTTCCTGACGGAAGTGGGCCACACTGACGTTACCGGCTTTACGCTGCGTAGTTTGTTATTACGCACGTCCCTCCAAGATGTACTCCACTGATCTAGCATTTTTTACGAAGAGTAGCCTTTAGGTCCTGGCAAGGGACCAGCGTCGTCGTCTGTTCAGGGATCTTTAGAGCCCTCTTCGCAGCTGCATCGGCCGTCTCATTACCGGCAATTCCCACATGTCCAGGGACCCAGAGGAAGATTATGGTAATTCCTCTTCTATTAAGGCATAGGAGGCTGTAGTGTATGCTCTGGACAATGGGGTGATTGGAGGAGAAGGCGGAAATGGATTGAAGAGCACTCATAGAGTCCGTACAAATAGTGAACGCCTTAGCACTCTTCCCGATACCATCAAGGGCCATCTTAATGGCCAGCAGCTCGGCTGTGAATATGCTACACAGTGGGCTGAGTCTGGCCTCGATGACGCCGTGGTAAGAGGAGGTAACCGCGCATGAGCAGGCTGCGTCCGATTTAGAACCATCGGTGAATACGGGGATGAAGTCGGGGTGGCGACAGAGAAATTCATTGAAAAGACGCTGGTACTCTAGATCAGTGGTGTGGGCTTTCGGGTGGCTACTGAGACCCATGTGGATTTCAGGGGGTGGAATTATCCACGGTGGGTAACTAGAGTACCCAACCGGATACAAATCTGGGAGCCTTAACCTGGTTCCTTGAATAAATAAATTAAAGCGAACACCAAGCGGCTTGGTGGCCCTTGTCCGTCTGATAAAAAGTTCTAAAAAACGAGGGTTAGAAATCACGTTAAAACACGGATGGTTCTTTGTCGCTAAAATTTTGGCCGCATAGGAGCACATTAAAATGTTTCTACGGTGCGACAACGGCGGTTCACCGGCATCAGCATAGATGCTGAGGACCGGACTGGTCCGGAAAGCACCAGTGGATATCCGAAGCCCTGCGTTGTGCACTGATGTCAGAGATCTCAAATACGTCTCGCGGCTGGAGGCGTAAACAAATGACCCGTAGTCCAGCTTGGAACGTACGAGTGAGCGGTACAATAAAAGCAATGACCTGCGGTCGGCACCCCAAGATGAGTGATTTAAAAACTTTAAAATATTTAGAGTCCGTAGACTTTTATCCCTTAAACTCCGTATGTGATCACGGTAGCTGAGTCGGTAGTCCAATGTCATGCCAAGGAACTGAACTGAGTCCACGTAAGGTAAGTGTCTACCACCAAGTAAAAGTGCTGGTGGAATGTAGGCTCCTCTTACACGATAAAAATGAATGCATTTGCACTTTTCCGTCGAAAATTTAAATCCATTTCTCTGGGACTAGCTCTCGAGTCTGTTCAGAGCCAGCTGGGTTACTCTAGCAGCGCTGATAAGTTTCGACGACCTGCAAAATATTGCTAGGTCGTCCACAAACAGTGATCCCAAGAGAGGAGGTTTGATACATCTTGCTATATCATTAATAGCAATGGCGAATAATGTCACGCTTAAAACGGACCCTTGGGGCACACCGTTCTCTTGTGAATAAAACTCTGATAGGTGGTTGCCTATCTTAACTTTAAAAACACGGTCACTTAAAAAGTTACGTATAAAAACAAGTAAATTTCCCCTCATGCCCCACTCGTGCAGCGTCGTTAAAATTTTCCGCCGCCAAACTCTGTCGTATGCCTTCTCCATGTCGAAGAAGACACCTACGACGTGTTGGCGGAGAAGAAAGGCCTCCTGGATATAATTGTCGACCCTGACTAGGTGGTCAACGGTCGAGCGGCCACGTCTAAAACCACAATGGATAGTTGAGAGAAGGTTTCGACGCTCCAACCACCAAACAAGCCGCCGATTCACCATTCTCTCCGTTACCTTACACAGGCAACTGGTAAGAGAAATAGGCCTGTAATTGTTCGGGTCAGCTCTATCTTTACCCTGCTTAGGGATGGGTACAACTATAGACTCCCGCCAAGAGGTTGGGAAGCTACCCTCAGCCCAAAGTTGGTTGAGGGATCGAAGGACGTCCAGCAGTGCCCTCTCCGGAATATTCCGGAGAAACGCATTGTGGATTTCGTCCATTCCTGGGGCCGTGTCTCGGGAGTCTTCAATGGCAGAATGTAGTTCCCAGAGGGAGAAAGGGATATTATACTCTGCCATTGTATGCCTCTCAGTAAAGATGAGTGGGCAGGATTCTGAGCGTCTCTTAGTAGAGAGGAAGGTTTCCTCGTACGTGTCGTCGCTGCATGTTTTGGTGAGTAACTGGCCGAAGACCTCGCCAATAGCAGACGGAGATGTCAATACGTTGCCGCCGACGTTGAGGAACGGGACGCTGCGTTGATGGTGGTTTCCCGAAATACGTTTTACTTTGTCCCAGACGTGTGCCAAAGGTGTTCTGTAGTTAATGCTGGATACGTATTCCATCCAGGCCTTTTTTGCTTCCTTCACGATCCTTCGAGCTTTGGCTCGGAGGTGCCTAAAGGAAGCTAGGTTCGTCTCCGTGGGAAATTTATTAAAAATCCTTAACGCTTTCTTGCGTTGACGAATGGCTCTTGCACATTCCTCGTTCCACCACGGGACTGCAGGCCTGAGAATGGTTCGCACTGACTTAGGAACGCTGCAGTTGGCTGCATGAATGATGCTGCACGTTAATTTGTCAATGTTGAAAACTCCGTTTTGGCTTTCGTCATGCTTAAAATTAAATGTGTCCTTAAAAACAGGCCAATTGGCTTTCCGGACGATCCAGTTGCCCGGTCTGATAAAGTCTGGATTAAAATTATTTTCTCTATTTATTAGAATGGGAAAATGATCGCTCCCACACAGGTCATTGTGAACAGCCAGATGAAGCTTGTTCATCAAAGTACTCGACGTGAGGCAAAGATCAATTGTAGAAAACTGACCATTAAAAGAGTTAAAACGTGTGTGTTCCCCGTTATTCATTAAAACTAAGTTAAAATCTTGAATAAAATTAGATAGCACCTGGCCTCTACGGTTGCACTGCTCCCGAGAGCTACCCCAAAGGGTTTCGTGAGCATTAAAATCCCCTAGTAAAACGTAAGGTCTCGGTAGCTGATGAACAAGGGTTTCAAGATGAAATCGGGTGACCGGTGCCCCCTCTGGTAAATAAACATTACATAATGTCACAGCCTCAGGGGCATGCACCGTTACAGCGACCGCCTGAAAAGGCGTGTTCAGCTGCACTCGAGAGGTGTAAAGGGCCTCCCGTGTAGCAACTGCCACTCCACCCTGGGCACGTTGGCCACTAGTGTCGTCAAATCTAAAAACTTTAAAACCTTTTAAAATACCGTTGTCAGTAGTTTTAAAATGGGTTTCTTGCAGACATATGCAAGAGGGGTTAAGATCTCGAATTAAAATGGCCAGCTCCTCCTTATGCCTATAAAAACCATTGCAGTTCCACTGCAGGATAAAAGCCATAAAGGTATAAAGGTTAAAACTCGAGCACTATCCGGTGGGAGAATCACCGCTTAATACGGCGGTGCTTCTTTGCCTTCTGCTTCGCGAGGAGGACTTCTGTCTCCGAAAGACTCTCGTCCTCTTCCATCGATTCCGGTCGGTTCAGTCCGACTGGACCGGAGGGGCCGGGGGAAGGCGTCTTCTCACGCCTCGCATTGGTAGCCCCAGTGGTAGTGGTAGGTGGGTTCATTTTGCCCGTACTTGCGTTTTTATTTTCTGGTTTTGGTGCCGGTTTAGAGGCCTTAGCCGGCGTGGCCGATTTCTCTTTTCGTTCTGCTTTGGTTGATAGCGTACTTTCTGTCTGTGTTGCGATAGTGGCCTTGATTACCTGTTTTGCAGCAACTGCAGCGAAAGATTTGGAGAAGGTAGGGGCCTCCATTGCCCTATACTTCTTTCTCGCCTCGAAATAGGTGATCTTTTCCAAAGTTTTTATTTCCATTATTTTGCGTTCTTCCTTTACTTTTGGGCATTGCCGAGAATAGACTGGGTGTGTACCCTCGCAATTAACGCAGTGTGGGTCGTTTTTGCATTCCGCACCCTCGTGGTTTTCCAGGCCGCAGCGTGGGCAGGTGGCCTTGCCCTGACATCGCGTAGCGATGTGGCCGAACTTTTGGCACTGGAAGCAGCGCATAGGAGCCGGTACGAATGGCCGCACAGGGACCGATTCGTACCCCACGAACACCTTGTCGGGGAGCCTATCAAAGGCAAAAGTCAGTACGACAGATGTAGTGTTAACGAATTCCCCATTACGCTTGGTGGTAAGCCGACGAACATCTGTGACGCCCTGAGACGACATCTCAGATTTTATTTCGTCAGCTTCCACGTACAAGAAGTCGTAATGGCTTATGACTCCCCGACTGGTGTTCAGGGTGCGGTGCACCTCTACCGAGACGGGAATGTCGTGGAGTTCCTTCATCGCTAGCAATTTCTCTGCCTGATTTGGGTTGCTTGTTTCGATTAACAAGGAACTATCGCGCAGTTTCTTGGCGGACTTTAATTCGCCGGGTATTTTGGCAGACAAAACTCTCTTAATTAGGAAGGGAGACACCTTCTTGAGGGTCTCGCCTTCCCTTGTACACCTCATAATCAAAAAGCGCCGAGAGGCGCAGAAACCGTTAACTCCTCCACCCATGTCTGGGCGGGATCTTTTAATTGGTGGAAGGTTGTTATCCTCCATGCCAAATAAAACTTCATCCCCCGAGCTCCCCACCCACCATGGAGCCACACATTTGGGAAGCCGCACCGCAAACCGGTGCGGTCGCCAGGGCTACCCGAGGGATATAGCACCCTAGAGGTAGTTGCCTGTTTCGGGTTGGATCTTCGATGCACGGGCCCACCAAACCCGTACGTCTCCGACCGCCCTACGCAGACCCCCACCTCCCTGGCACTCGCCACCGAACGTATCGGAAGCCGATTGACCGGGAGTGGCTAGCTCCCGGCCGCCCGTTTACACAGAATCCGGGGCCAAAGAGGGGTATCGGCCCGTAGTCCATACTGGGCATCCGACACCCGGCTGGGAACCACGGACCTCACCCTCCAGGATCCCCTTCTCCTCCTTACGGGTCTCCGCACACGGCAAACATGCGGGTGGATCGCAGGCCGGGTGGTATGGCCGCACACAGACAGTTGACCCACAAGACTGTCCGGGCTCAACCCTTGTTGGCTCTGGGTTTGTTATCGGGGTTTTCTCCCCGCCCTTTTAGTCGCCTCTTACGACAAGCAGGGATACTGCGGGAGTATTCTCAATCCCCTTCCCGCAGGGGGCTTGATATTTGTGGGCTTGACTGTAACAAGTCTAACCCACTTCAATAAAACAAATATTGTTTTCTCACAATTTACAATACTGTGACAAACAATGGAACCAATTGAAATAATGCTTGTTCCATTGTATCTTGTATTCAACTTGTATTCATTATGAAAAAGTGATTTTTCCCCGGACTTGTTACATTTTGAAAAGAAAGGCCCCCCGGCTAGATGCTCTAGAACAAGTGGAAATCCTAAAATGCTGATTGCAACATTGTAAACGACCTTTTGTATGCCTCCTGCTCCCCCCTCCTCAACCTCTCTCTGTTCCATTAGCCCCCCACCTCTCAATACCTCTGTGTTCCACTATCTTCAACAGCTGAATTCTTTCTCACCACCCACTGGTAATTGCACTGAAGGCTCTACTTCCACCTCATTCATACATACCAAGTCTCTCTCCCCTCTCCCTCCCCCACCCCACCAACTTCCTTTCTACCTCCCCCCACCAACCTCAACTGTGACAACATTTCTGTAATATGTTCCTGATGATGACGTTAATCGTCAAAACCATGGTCGTAGTAGTGCAAAATAAATAAATGTGGAAATACAAAGGTTATTTGGTCATTCATAATGAAGACGTGATCAATCTAAAAGAGGTGAT
Organism: Platycnemis pennipes; assembly: GCA_933228895.1. Classification (NCBI taxonomy): domain Eukaryota; kingdom Metazoa; phylum Arthropoda; class Insecta; order Odonata; family Platycnemididae; genus Platycnemis; species Platycnemis pennipes. The sequence goes on from OW121854.1 coordinate 63,084,240, forward strand.
GTGAGAAATTGTGCGTGTATGGAGTAGTATTTCACAGTCAGTTCCAAAAACTCACGTGGTTTAAATTGTGGCCTGCTTTAAGGTTTGACGGAGACCAAATAAGTGGGGATTTAAAAAATTGCATGTTTCTGAGGATAAAAATATGATTATGGAGTTTGCAAACAGCATCCGTAACCCTGAATTAAAAGAATTGGAATTGGTAAATTTAGAAGAAAGGGTAGTTAGCGGCCACGATACTCTAACCATACAACATGAAAATGACAAATTACATCCACAGATGACAAAAATCATTGAAATGGTAATTAATAAAAATAAATCCGAGTGGGGATAAAGATGATGAGCCTGAAATTGTTGAAGGAAGACTACTATTGATGATTATCTTTAAACAATCATCCAGTCCGATCGCCCGCAACGTAGTGATGGGCAGCTGTGTAGACGACACCCACGAGTTGACATCGAGCTGAATCAGCTGATAACAAACCAAGCACGGTAGAAAGTATGTTGCGCAAAGCAATGCATAAGATATATCAAATTCTGCACACCTTTTTCCAATAATAATACTATTATACTTTTAAATGGGCAGCAATACGATGCACACGATGCTTAGCTTTATTATTTTCACTCACTGCGCAATTTTTATACTAGTAATAACTTTGCAAATTACGAAACCATTTCTTTCTGATTATTCTGTGACTTTTTTTAAAATATGGTTCAGTCAATGGCAAATGAATATACTTTGTTATACATAATTGACTCCTTTCAATGAAAATATCCAGTCGTCAAAAATAGACAAGTTGACATGCATGACCCATAGTCTGGCAAAATCCCTAATCCGGCATCACTTCAGTCCCGACTATGCCGGATTAAAGATGCTCAACTGTATTGAAACAAATAGTATCACTGCTTTACAAACTATTTACTCTCTCTGCTAAAACAATTCTTGAAAAAACCTTGAACTCCTGACCACGTAGAATGAGTTATTTCTTGCTTTTAAGAGCATAGTAATGTATTCAAGCAACTACAACCAAATTTTCACACTATAATATGTCAAAAAATTATGAAAAATTATTACTGTGCAGGCAAGAGGATTAGATGAAATTCTGGAAAATTCAAGGTTAGTACCCAAAATTCCTGTTTGATTTCAGGTTTTCAAGACCCAAATGAAATTCACATCTTTTTCCAAGTTAACAAGGTTGGAAGACACCCTTTAAATGGTGCAAATGACCTACGATGTCAGTTACCTGCCCAAAACATTTACAACTATTCATTATTTAAGGTACCACTGTTGGTAGATCCCAAATGAGAGATACATAGTTACTTTAACATATATTCAACAAAATGTGCATATTCATCTCAAACTGTTTTCAAATAATAACCCAGATCCAGAGGAAAATCAGCCAACACTTACTATGATGGTGTCTCTGATTGTCTTCGAGATCCTCTTCCGCCCCAACTGACTCCTGGATGTGCTTGATCTCCTCATCATAGTCCTTCCACTCACTAACTATCCGCATTGCAGCAGTGAGCTTTGCCTCCTTGGTCAAGGGGTTGTTGCACTGAAATAATAGCAAATGTAATTTCAGCAATTGTAGCACCATGAAATTTCATAGCTCCCAGCAAAAAAAGACAGAAAACTAGGTATCATTTTGAAAGTGCCAAAATACTCATAAACATCAACTAAAGTTATGACATTACTTGATAAATCTTCATGATCAATTCGCAAAATTGGGAAAAAAATTTCTAAAGAGCAAATGCATTGTATTGTAGCTTTCCGTTGACCTTGATTACATGGAGAAATGTTGAGAACAGATTTTGAGATGTCACCATGAAGTAAAAGTGAAATTGCCAGTCGAATTGCCCAGGTGAAAAGGGCATTTTACCAAAAGAAGATTCTGCTTACAACTGCAAATACAAGCGTGGAAGTGAGGAAACATTTCATTAGAACATACATCTGGAGCATTTTACTATATGGCAGCGAAGCATGGACGATAACAGCAGAAGAGAATATATAACAAATTGCTAGGCTTGACTTCGTGGAACCACATATTGATAATGTAAATGAATTCACTTAGTAAAATTCCACAGACTTTTTTTTTAAACCGACCTAGGTTTTGAATTATACAGTCATTATCAAGGACTTACACAATCATTATCAAGGACCTTGATAATGACTGTATAAGTTGAAACCTAGGTCGGTTTTAATAAAAGTCTGTGGAATTTTACAAAGCGAATTCATTTACGTTAGCTGCAGAGAAGTCAAGGCTGGAAGCATTTGAAATGTGGTGCTACTGTAGAATGATGAAGAATGATAAAGTAGATCGACTGAGTGACAAACGAAGAAGTCTTAAGAAGAGTGTGAGAAAGGAGATGCCAACTGAAAACCCTAAAAAAAAGATGGTACAACTTAATCAGCCATATCTTAAGACACAAAGGCCTGATGAAGACAATCGTCAAGGGAAAAGTGAACAGGAAGAATGGAAAAGGTAGGCCTGAGATAGGTAGTAATGAGATATATGGAGCAAGTTGTAAAGGATGTAAAAGAGAAAAATTACGTCGATATGAAGAGGTTGGCTGATAAAAGAATTGAGTGGAAGGCTGCATCAAACCAATCCTAGGATTGGTGACCGATGATGATGAACAATAACCCTACCTCAGTTTCCAACAAATTAGTCCAATGCCTTCAAAAACCTCTTCTGTAAAACTCTTCTACCATAAAAATATGAAAAACAAGTCACATTCTAACTCTAAACAGCATTGAAGAAGATAAGAGAAAACTCAGATTGAGAAGAATATTGAAAGGAGATATAAAAATAAGAACGAAATTAAGGATAATATTATAATAGCATTATTTGACACATGATAGTACAATGGAAATAGTGAAAAACATTAAAGATTATATTTGATCGAAGGTTTCCGCGGCGTGGGTTAGATGCTCTCTGCATACTTTCGGGTGATCGTCCGCATCCGTTGGTTAGTAGACAACAGTTTCGCTGACTGTCCTGTCAGCGTCTTCAGGTCGAGGGTGTCGGGAAGTGATTTCTGCCTTGCTTATATAGCGTTCGCTGTCCGGGTGCTGCTCTCTGATTGGCTGATAGGAAGCTGCTCTCCAATTGGCTGTGGTTGATGACTCTCTTCCAGGCGCTGTGTAGAGGATATCCGTCCTCTCTGTTGAAGTTAAACTTCGTTTTGTGAATTTCTATTGCTTCCCTAATTTGCCGAGGGAAGTATCTTTTTTCCTTGGCCAATAGCTTGGTCTCGTCAAATTTGATGTCATGTCCCGGCTCCGACCAAGCATGTTCAGCGATGGCTGAGAGGCGGAATTGTTTGTTTTTCGTCGCCCTCGTGTGTTCCTTAATGCGCACGTTCATCGACCGGCAGGTTTCTCCGATGTAAGATTTTCCGCAGGAGCAAGGGACCTGGTACACTCCTTCGTATAACTCCTGCGGAATGGCGTCCTTGGGGCCGGGTATGGAATTGGCTATCTTTGTCACACAGTTGTATCTAGTGACCACGTCGTGCTTACGAAGAATCCTGGCGATTTTTTCGGAAGTTCCTGCGATGAACGGAATGGAGACGTGTATTTTTCGTGAAGCTTCCTCGTCTCCGTCTTCCTCTTTCGTAATATCTGTGGGAGTTTGGCGTCGCTTTCTCTCCTCCTTCGCGGTCCTTTTAAGGACCAAGTCTCTACGGTAGCCATTTCTCTGCAGTGCCGCCGTTAGATGTTTGATCTCGCTCCCTAAGGATTCTTCATCGGAGATGCTGTAGGCTCTGTTGATTAATGTTGCCACAAGTGAAGCCTTCTGACTAGGATGGTGGTGAGATGCTGCGTTGAGGTATCGGTCAGTGTGAGTCGGCTTTCTGTAAACAGCGTGACCAAGCCTCCCGTTGCCTTTCTTGGAAACCAAGACGTCCAAGAAGGGTAACCGCTGATCTCTCTCCATTTCCATGGTGAATTGAATGCTCTGATGTTGTGCATTCAGGTGCCGGAGGAACTTCTGCAATTCTTCTGTACCATGGGGCCAGACGACAAAGGTATCGTCCACGTATCGCAGCCATAGCTTTGGTTTCTTCTCAAAAGATTCGAAGGCCTTTTCTTCGAATTTCTCCATATAGAGGTTAGCCACCACTGGGGATAGTGGAGAACCCATCGCCGCGCCCTCCGTCTGTTCGTAATGACTCCCATTCCATAGAAAAAACGAGTTCCGTAGGCAGTGCTCCACTAATTCCGGAAAATCCTTGGGAATGCCTTCGGAGGTGAGTGAACTGATGATTCCCACTACATCTTGGATCGGCACGTTAGTGAAAAGCGACACGACATCGAAGCTCACTAAAATGTCGTTCTTATCAATGGAGACATTCTTTAGGATGTCGATGAAATGGGCAGAGTTTTTCACATAGGATGGAGTTTTCCCCACGTACAGCTGCAGAGACTGAGCCAGGTATTTGGCAAGTTGGTAAGTCGGGGCGTCGATCTGGCTTACTATCGGTCTGAGCGGCACTCCCTCTTTGTGTATCTTGGGTAGTCCGTATAACCTAGGTGGTTTGGTGGGAGACGGAAGAAGGCCACGTTGTTCTTCAGATGGAATCGAAGATTTCTTTATCATAGCCCTGGTGCTACGTTCCGTTTTTGCCGTCGGATCGGTCTTCAGTTTCCTGTAGGTTGCGTCCTTGAGAATGTGAGAAATCTTTTCCTCATACTTTTCTTTTGTCATGAGGACAGTCGCGTTGCCTTTGTCCGCCGGTAAAATGAGAATGTTCTCATTTTCTCGCAGCCTCTTTAAGGCTCTCCTTTCCTCAGCCGTGGTATTAGGTTTGGGTGGTTTCGAGACGCGAAGAATTCGTGCCACGTCCTCTCTTATCTCGTCAGCGTCTGTCTTAGGAAGTCTCCGTATAGCTGACTCCACCTCGCTGATGATTCTTTCCTTGGGTACTGCTCTAGGTGCTAGAGCGAAATTCAGTCCCTTGGATAGTATTGAAGTAGCTGCATTGTCAAGGATCACGTTTGTCAAGTTGACGACCAAACGGTCATTTTCAGAGCCATCGGAATCGAGCTCTGGGTGTTGCTTGCTGTTGAGCTTTTCAAATTTCTTAGTTTGCGTTTCCCGCATTGCTGTGAGCGTCGCTGTGGAAGAGTCGTAAGTTATCTTTTCAATGGTGTTCCAATCGTCAACTGATAGAGTGGCGCCCAATTCCAAGTGAGTGCGGTAGAGTTCTTCCGAACATTGATGTAGATTCCGGCGTGCGTAGTGTATCCGCTCCCTCAGAAGTGCCTCACTGGCACGGCGAAAAATCTTCTTGGCAGCGTACGTCTGGAGATGGTGTTTTATGCAGACACAGTTAGGTATGGTGTTCGTGTCCCGGCAGCGTTGAAGAAAGGCCAGGGACGACAAGAGTCTTCCCTTCTTCTTCCAAAGCTTTTCGAAGGTCCTTATCTTCCTGTGTATCTCCTCCCCGTAGAGGTTGATAATATTTGATCGAAGGTTTCCGCGGCGTGGGTTAGATGCTCTCTGCATACTTTCGGGTGATCGTCCTGGAGTTGGTTAGTAGACAACAGTTTCGCTGACTGTCCTGTCAGCGTCTTCAGGTCGAAGGTGTCGGGAAGTGATTTCTGCCTTGCTTATATAGCGTTCGCTGTCCGGGTGCTGCTCTCCGATTGGCTGATAGGAAGCTGCTCTCCAATTGGCTGTGGTTGATGACTCTCTTCCAGGCGCTGTGTAGAGGATATCCGTCCTCTCTGTTGAAGTTAAACTTCGTTTTGTGAATTTCTATTGCTTCCCTAATTTGCCGAGGGAAGTATCTTTTTTCCTTGGCCAATAGCTTGGTCTCGTCAAATTTGATGTCATGTCCCGGCTCCGACCAAGCATGTTCGGCGATGGCTGAGAGGCGGAATTGTTTGTTTTTCGTCGCCCTCGTGTGTTCCTTAATGCGCACGTTCATCGACCGGCAGGTTTCTCCGATGTAAGATTTTCCGCAGGAGCAAGGGACCTGGTACACTCCTTCGTATAACTCCTGCGGAATGGCGTCCTTGGGGCCGGGTATGGAATTGGCTATCTTTGTCACACAGTTGTGACACACACACACACACCTGAAGACGCTGACAGGACAGTCAGCGAAACTGTTGTCTACTAACCAACGGACGCGGACGATCACCCGAAAGTATGCAGAGAGCACATTAAAGATTAGTTTACATTATTATCAACCATTAGACTTATGCTCCCTTCTAATTGTAACAAGTATTTATAGTTGAAACATTTCCACAGATAAAAAATCACCAGGGAAAATAAAAAACACCAGCTAAAAAACCCAATGGTCATCCGAAACTGACAACTGGTGGTAAATTACACTCAAGATTACATATTAACCAGACTTAATCTGAGAAATCTACACCAAGCATATTAAGTATGTATGTACAAGTAATTCACACAATTAATCAACACATTTTCAACTTCAGATAAACTTTGGCCAAGCATAAAAAACAAAGAGTTATCATACATACCAAGTCGATGGTTTTGGCATATTTCTTTGACTTGTCATCACACCATGTCTCACACCACAGCCATTCTTGTGGAAGGGACTTGATGGCCACCTGATGTATCATGTTATTTGGGAGATCCTACAAGCAATAGAGCACATAATATCAACATTCATTTAGCAAGGTTAATTATTGCTAGGGGGGAAAATATTATAAGATTAACATTTAATAGCCTCACCACATAGTCAATGAGTATACCGTATTTGTATAATTATGAGGCAAATGCAATTCTATCATGACCTCTTCTTTTTTGCTCCAAGTCTACAAGTGAAAAGAAAATTAATTTTGAAGCTCCTACTTTGAAAACAGCTCGAACATAGCCTGAAAGTGTTTGATACACGTCCAGTACAGTAGTCCTCGACTTATGTGGTTAATTCGTTCCAAAAATTTCTGCGCAAGTAGAAATCAGCGCAAGTCAAAACACAACAACTTACTTATCAATTTTTGAACCAATAGCTTTTACTGGGGTTGGCGGCAATCGGCGACGTTTACAGAAAACGCCATCTTTAGAGAGGAAGTTAAGTTAATATAATATGACAATTCCGAGAGTAACTCAAATCCAATCTTTAGTTAACTGGATATTAAAATCTGAAAGAATTATAATTACTCAAAACATGTTTTTTTGGTTGTGATGGACAACAAACGTCATCTATGGAGTAGAAAATTAACTATGTGTTGACCTACATGGTATAGTCAAACTATGCCGAAAAAAGACTTTGATGCCCTGTAAGGCCGGTAACTTAAGTTTTCGACAGCTAGTAAAAGGTCAAACACATAGATTTTATGGAGCCAGCCAGGCTTGCGATCAGTGACGGGTTTCAAAGCGCTGCGTGTCGTGTTTAAGGTGCGACAGGACAAACACCTAGCCGATGTACACTCCCCATACCGAGGACTGCAAGACGAGTCACTGCTTATGGTGCTGTAGTTAAGTCCAGTTTGTTTTCTCTCATCTACTGGTGTGAATGTCTCGATTGCGGTTGCTGTGTGGCAATGTTTGACATACATTTATTTATATATATGATATCTTGCATGATGAGCAGCATTATTGTATGTGAAGTCCACGGACTTAGACTTAAAAGTAAAAATAAGGGTTAAAGTTGCAGCAGTGTTGTGAGAGGCCTAGGAAGGCTTCAGCAAAGAATACAAAAAGGAAAAAAAATTAATCACATTAGACTTTTTCACATCACGATGATCAAATTATCACCTATCGGACTATATAATGACTTTAACTACATTGGGCGTTCCGAACGCCCGTAGTTTGGCATCAACTCTTACGTGCTTGACAATGAGTCGTGGGTCATCACCCTGTGTATCTGTCGCAGCAACAGAAACTATGAGAAAACGCTAGCATAAGGTGTGCACACATCGGCGTAGGACGTGGGAAGGAAGTTCACCAAGCGGGTGAACTTAATATCCCGCAGACCAAAGCGATAAATTCACGGGACTTTAGGGTACATGCGGGCATCAGTACTTCTGATTCAGTGTTAAGAATATTATGCATGCAATACTTTCTAATTTGAAAAATCACTATTTGCAATTAATGTTCGAAAGCGTGCCTATAAATAAGTGTTTGATCTGATCATTTTCATTGATTTTGGATTGAGTAACAGATACTTCTTAACTCCTACAATGAACTCCTCTGTCGACTTTCCTCACAGCAATTTTTCTCTACACTAGTCGCAGAATGCGGGAAACTGAATTACGCTGAATTATACTCACGGAGGTACTGAGTTCTGCCGTGCCGGATTCACATCAGTTTGCGCATAGTGGTATCCAGCCGTGTGATTTTGTCCTGCATGAATTTCGCTCCCATGTCCCATGACGGTGTGTGCAGACATGAACATCCGCATAACCCCGGATCCATGTAACTCGGATCCGCGTAAGTCGGGGACTTACTGTAATTGATCTGAACTTGCAATGCAACAGGTGTTCACACATGCAAGTTAGAATTAGCAATTGATTGCTACGTGTAATCACACCTTCACAAGTGTGATCATGACTTTATGTATCCTCCAATCAACCAAAAACTTTCATAATATTACTCTGAATCCAATGTGCCACCAATGTCACAATGTATACCACCATGATGTTGCTTTACACAATCCAATTTGATAAATTTTAACCATTTAACGAACACTTTGTGAGTTGAGGTAATGTCTATAAAACATTAGCTCAAACATAATTTTACTTTGTACATACCTACACTGGTAAATGTAAATACAATTGAGCACCCTTAAGGCGCCGTGGTACATGATTATTTTTTCGCTTTCGAGTGCTGAGATGATGGAGATAGTTTTTCCGTCGACCGGTAGAGTTACCAGAGTCGGCGCCTACCCAACCAGCCATATTTTTTTTCAGTGTCCCCTCTACGCTTTAATTCTTTGCGCAGAGGTGATGAGGCAATAACGACCCTTCCCTCTCATCCCCTCTGTCCGCGGAGTTTTCCATTGCTGACCACTAGACGCAATGTTGCCATTTCAACATACGATGGGACCAAACTGTTTGGCAGACTCCACATTATACCATGTGGCAACGTGGAATTCGCGGAAATGCGTTCGCTACGTTTTTCTAAGAACCGAGCCGGTCTGGTCCTAGTGGGGTTCGTAGCTGCAGGAGAACGCGTCCGCGGTCCAAGTCATGAATAGACTTCATTTTTCAGGGTAGCCGCGTTGATTGGTTGTTGTGACAACAGTTTAGCCGTAAGAACTGCAACAAATAGGAGGTGGTCTCAGCTGGTAGCTTGGCTTGCACGTGTTAATGTCTAAATGTGGTAATTTGAAAGTAATATACGTTTGTGCCTACTACAGACCACCCCATTCCGATGTACACTCAGTATTAGAACTCGAGAAACAGATCAGGCACATTAATTCTCATACCAACGAACGACAGATTATTGAAAGGTGGAGATTTCAATACAACATCGATAGATTGGAAAACATGTAGTCATTAGTCTGGGGGTAGGGAAAAAGAAATCTGCTCGTCATTTTTTAACATGTTCGCATAATACGCAGTACATCAAATAGTAAATTTGCATAATAGAAGGGAGAATGTTCTCGATTTACTTGCCTCAAACATCCATGAAAAAGTTATTGAAGTTAAAAATGTCGATGGAATAAGTGACCACAAGGTAGTACACGTTAAATTATCCCTCAATACTGACAAAAATGTAAAATTAAAAAGAAAGATTTGCCTTTTAAGTAAAGCAGATTTTAACGGATTTAGGCGTGACTTACAGACTTCTTTTGAAAAATTCTAAACATCAGAAAAAATAGTGATGCAGACATGGAAAGAGTTCCTCCAAATTACACGGTGAGTGAGTATAAGAGTGAGAATAGGGAACCAGGGTGGTACAACGTGGAGGTTAAAAAAATGTTTAAAACGACAACGAGTTATCCACGCGAAACTAAGAAAAATGTAGCTAATAGCGATCTACAAAAATTATCGAACGTTACATATAAAGCAGCCGCAAAAATAGCCCTTAGAAAAGCGTAAAGTGGTTTCAAGAGAAAAGTACTTGGAGAACAACTAGAGGGGAATCCGAAAGCATTTTGATCATATGTTAAGGAAGTACAGGGAACTAAAATTTCAACGGTTAATTCCTTGAAAGGGTATAGGGGCGAAATATTTAGATAAGGCTAATTTGTTGAATTATTTTTCCAGAGCGTTTTTAATCAATCTAAGCGTAGTTTGCTCGAAACAATACCAGACCGATTTCAACAAATAATGCCCCCGATCGATAATTGTATCTTATAACGGAATCGTATCCTTACTAAAAATGTTAGCCCGAACAAGAGCTCAGGTCGTGATGAAATTCCTGCTCGTGTGTATAAAGAAATAGCTCTCGAAATGGCACCGTATCTTAAAGTAATATTTAACAAATCCCTCGAAGAACACGCGGTTCCCAAAGACTGGAAGATAGCAAACGTGATCCCAATTTTTAGAAGTGGCGATAGGGAACATCCATCGAATTATAAACCAATATCAATAACGTCACTGTCGTGCAAAATTATACAGCATATGATAGTTACATCAATAAGGGGACACCTCGATAGCCAGGATTTATTGATAACAAATAAGCATGGGTCCAGAAAGGGACGGTCTTGCGAAAATCAGTTAGGTCTTTTCGTTCATGATATTTTAGTTTCCGGAGAAGTTAACGTACAGGTAGACGCAGCGCTTTTAAATTTAGAAAAGCGTTTGACAAGGTTCCCCACTGTAATTTACTCGCGAAGTTAGCATCATACGGGATAGATAGTAATATGGTAGGCTGGATAGGAGATTTCCTACATGAACGCGTTCAATGAATGGTATTAGATGGTGTCACCTCAGGCGAAGCAAAAGTTACATCGGGTGTTCCCCAGCGTGATAGGCCCAATTTTATTTCTTCTCTCCGTAAATGACTTGAATACAGTAGCTAAAAATAGCAAGCTCCGTCTTTTTGCCGATGATGCAGCAGTCATCATTGGTCATCAATCCTCAGATCGGTTTGACGCAGCTCTCCACTGAGTCCTGTCGGCTAATCTCTTCATATTTACGTATTTATTCTGATGCAGTAGTGTATAAGGAAATAAGAAATTAAGAGGATAGTCATTCTTTAGCTAAGGATTTATATGCGATTGATGATTGGTGTGATAGTTGGCAGCTAGAATTAAATTTGAATATATGCGCGATAATGAACTTTGGGAAAAAGAAAAACTTTCCCCAGAAAAATTATTGCATCAAAGAAAAGAAAATATCTAACGTAGAATTTATTAAATACTTAGGCGTCACCAACATTGAAGACATGCTGTGGGGGAAATACATCAGGGAAATAACTAGTGTAGCAAACTATATGTCAGGATTCGTAAAAAGAGTTCTAGGCAAATGCGATGAGAGAGTACTAGAAGCTATTTTACACTTGTCAGGCCTCATTTAGAATATGCCGCTAGTATATGGGATCCGTACGAGGAAGGTATGATAAAAGAATTAGAGCGTGTGCAAAGGAGATCCACTAGATTTGTTAAAGGCCGCTATGATAATTGTATAAGTGTTACGAGTTTAATAGAAGAACTAGGCTGGGAATTACTATCAGAACGCAGGTTGAAATTTAGGTTAAACCTTTTCAGTAAATTGGAAACCGATTTGTCGCATATTTTAAGTCGATAATTCTTCTTCCCGTTACTCCACCGGATAAACCTTCGTTTTTCCCTTCTTCGGCAATTGCCATATCGTCAAATGAATCATGCAAAGTTTCATCAGCTACTGAATCGTCAATATTGGACATGGTTTCTTCAATAGCGCAAGAAGTTCCTCCTACGTGCGACTCTGTTCCCATTATTTTGAGACGCCTGTTTCGAATAATAGAAATTTGCATACTTACACATGAATATATCATTACATTAAGATAGTGTTTTCACAAAAACTGACAATATTTACCTTTTTTCTTCCCTCCGCTTGGCCAAAAATTCACCCTTTCTTTTTTTCCTCGCCATCGAAAATGTCAAGCGACTGCCTACTTTAATTTTCCGATATCGGTACGCTTCCGATGAAATTTCGAGACTTGACAATTAGTCAGTTTGACTGTTACTAGACACCCCGAGAGCGACAACCTAAGCTGAGACTCAAGAAATAACCCGTCAGTAAAGCAGACACTCCGTCTCACTCGCCTGCTTCCCGCCCGCCTTCACTTTCCCTTCCCCCTAGCTCCAACACCTCAAGGTTACCGTTTTAGGATATAGGGTAGAGGGATCGTGCCACTTTTTGAGTAGCGCAGTAGGCGGAGAATGTGTGAACTGTTTCGTGATTTGCACGTTGCTAGAGGCGTATCCCTGGGCTGGAGTTGGCGAAAAACATAAATTACTTTCAGAATATCTCAGCAGCGTGTCTTTTAATAAAAATCAATAATTTTCAAGGATCCAACAGACTAAGCTTGAATCTTGTACTCTATAATAACGAAAGTTAAAAAAATAGCCCCTCTGTCTCCCAATATTTGCAACAAAAAGGTCTATTTTTACATCGAGATATATTTTTAACAAGGCTTATTACGTAAAATCTAGGATTATAGAGTAATAGTTTGATACTCTCTCTTTTAATTACTGAAAACCCCATTCCGATATCTAGCTTCCTGTTGGAGCAATCTTCCTTGAAAAATAGGTCTGAAAAACAGCTATGTATCACGGCCCCTTAATCCGGGAACCCCTAATCCGGGAGCACCCATAATCCGGCAATTTTGCCATGACCAACTACCTGGTACTAAGTGGAAATTGCCGAAACATTTTTAACCGGAACATTGCTTCATTACCTGCCGAGATATTATTCTTATATTAATACCGAGATACCATTCTTAACGTTAATTTTCCCATTTTGAGAATCAGAATAATTTAAAAATATTAATTTATGGTACTTCGTGTACACTGGAATTATTCTAGAACTTGAAGTAAACATATAAATTTGAAGACATCGGCGAGACGGACTACGACTAATTTACAGATTGGCCACTTTCAATGGCGCGCGCATTTTTGATTGAACGCTAGACGTAATTTGATAAAAATTATTTGTTATTTACTTATGTTTCACCCAAAACATGTCTCATCCATAGAGTTGTGGCATCAGCACAAAACTTTAACCATCGCAGAAAAAGTGCAAGTTGTAAAAAAAGCTTGATGCCGTTGCATCAATTAAGCATTTAACTGAAACATACTACGTGGGATCTTCAACAATATTGCACATTAAGAAGCTGAAAGAGAAGAATCATCAAAATTTTACTGTTAAAGTGACACGAAGAAGTAGATAACAGAGAGAAATACTGTGAAAGAAGATTTAAGTGCTGATTTAGATAGCCTCGTTTCGATTGCGTCGAAGTGAAGGGCTTCGTTAGTATTTCTGGCCAAATGCTAATGGAGCAGGATAAACTATTTCAGAAATAGACGTGATCAATCCAAAAGACGTGATTCGGGAAATTTCACGTGCAGGCAATAGCATTTCACCGTCTGTTCTAAAGCACGCGTGGTTTAAATTGTGGCCTGCTTTAAGGTTTGATATAGATGAAATAAGTGGGGATTTAAAAAATTTCATGTTTATGAGGATAAAAATATGATAATGGAGTTTTCAAACATCATCCATAACCATGAATTAATATAAATGGAATTGGTAAATTTAGACGAAAGGATAGTTAGTGGCCATGATATTCTCACGACACAACATCATAGACGATGAAATCATTGAAATGGTAATTAATAACAATAAATCTGAGTGGGGATGAAGATGATCAGCCTGAAGTTTTTGAAGGAAGACTACTATTGATGATGGTCTTTAAAGAATAATCCAGTCCGGTCACCCGCGGCGACGCAGTGATGGGCGGCCATACACACGACACCCACGCGTTGGCATCGTGCTGAATCAGCTGATAAATCGAGCGCGGTAGGAAATTATGTTACGCAAGGCACAGCAAAAGAAATATCAAATTTTATACCCTTTTCCAATAACAATATGAAACTTTTACATGTGCAGCTATATGCACAATGTTTAGATTCCGTTATTTTCACTCACTGGGAAACTTCGATAATTTTAAATAATAACTTTGTGTATTAAGAAACCATTTCTTTCTGATTATTCTCAGTAACTCTTTTTAAAATAATGTTCAGTAAATGGCAAATGAATATATTTTGTTATAAATAATTGACTCCTTTCAATGAAAACATCCCGGACATCAGAAATAGACCAGTTGCCATGCACGACCCATAGTCCGGCAAAATCCCTAATCCGGCATCACTTCGGTCCCAACTGTGCCAGATTAACAATGCTCAACTGTATCTAGATTACATACTCCAATTGAAGTTGAGGATTTTACTTCTGATTGTACGACGAATTCACTTCTTTCAGAAATTAAGAAGGGAAAAAAACATTCTCTTAGATTTGTACAAATACGGTATCTACAAACACTTAGTGAGGGCTTCATGGTGGATAGTAACCAGAGCAATCAACCCAACTCAAATATTACCTGGTCTAAATTGGAGAGTGAGTTAGGATCTTGGCTCAGAGCTTGGTATTGCCCTCGTAGCCTATCTCCAGCAGCTATCCTTCGGAATCGCTTCAGGTCAACAACATAGAGAGCACTGATATGATAGCTTCGACCCTGCAGGTGGTTCCTCCAATAGCCCTGGTTCCAGAACCTGGAGAGGGAAATAAATATGTCACAGAAAAGTGTCACTGCAAATGAAACTAACAAAAAAGAAAGTGGGCTTTCATCAATTCCGAATAGCAACAATTATGACTACAGCATGAGAATATCACTTATTTCAACTTCAGTCCATCTCTCAAAAAAGGCTATAAGAATAGAATTCCATGTTCACTCCTCATACACACATTCATATTCCAGAGATGAATGTGAATAATACTAATGAGCATTAACATAACCATTTCAAGACTATAGAAACTTTCCCCTGACTTACACACACAAAATCACAATGAAATATGCTTAAGTCTGTCAGTTCTATTAATCCAAATGTTTGTCTGGTTCTCATTGGTTTTCTTTGAGCCTTCTTAAAGCATAAGAATAGCCACTATCGCAACCACTATCTTATTAAATACAATTAAATCAATTTCTTCTAATCTTCTTCATTTATCTATTGTGGGCAATGCTGGTATTCATCGTCATAACACCAGAAATAAGTAGAAATTGCTAAAATGATTTACTTCAGACACCTTATACATAGATCCTAAAAGTCTGTAATGTTTTTATCTTGATAAAATTATTAAAATGATATCCTTAAATAGTTTTAAATTGTGCGGCTCTTGCCAACATTTTATTTCCTTCAACAATTAGTCATTTTCAAATCAGTGCCTCATCTGAGGTACAAATTGCATCCAAGTCATTTAAAAGCAACATTTAATGGTCTAATCTGTGTCAGAAGAGGATTAATTTGGATAAATGCAAAGAAACACTCATATTGTCCATTCATTGAACCAAGAATTCATGTGAGATGCAAGAATAGCTCAAACATCTGAGAAACTGGTGCCATGATATTTCTACTGCCAAAAATAGAGCCAATGTATTGTGATGGAAGCTGTTCATGTTACCATTTAACAGTAAAAACTTTTCGAGGTAATTTTGCATTTATCCGCAAAGAATGAAGGTCTGAAGAATAGGAAAAACATTATAGTAAAAGAAGCTGGACACAGGAAAATTATTTAAAATAATAACTAACAAATAATGTCTTATTTCAGAGACTCCATGCAATAAAAGCCTTGAGGATTAGGAAAGGACATCATGAAGTAAGTACCTGAAGCCATCCATTTCCTTACGACTATCACAGAATGGCGTGTATCCATAAGGAGCTCCTCCGAGG
Source organism: Platycnemis pennipes (assembly GCA_933228895.1). Taxonomy (NCBI): domain Eukaryota; kingdom Metazoa; phylum Arthropoda; class Insecta; order Odonata; family Platycnemididae; genus Platycnemis; species Platycnemis pennipes. The sequence goes on from OW121854.1 coordinate 63,100,098, forward strand.
TCCATATCGTAGAGCTCCTTCATATCGGCACGAACAACCTGGAAATGGAGCATTCATCTTATGAAGGAAACTTTGCCATGTGTAATTGCTGCAGCATGATTTCCAACTCCATCTTCCTGTAATTTCTTTTAATCCTAGAAAATCAACAAGGGCACATGTGTGCACATTCTTCTTCACTTCATTATACAGACCACAGGCTACTGTATCCTGCTATCCAAAACTTTTTCATGGCTCATTAACCTGCGATAGAACATGCGCATGGGCTTCTTTGCCCAACTTGAATAATTTTCTTTTTCTCAATAATCCACAAAACACACAGTTGAGCCTATACTACTTACAGTCAACTTTTGAGAATTATTTTAGTTTCTGTTCACAAAGTGGCAAACAAATGGTAGTGATACATCGTCGAATCTACAATACTTCCATGGTAAATGCATCATTCATATTCAATTACTCAATAAGTCCCATAAGTATGACAAAAATACATTTTCATGAACTGATACAGAAGCATTTTACAGGATCACTATAGAATTATAGTTGTTAAGCATGATTGAGGCCCTCAAAAATTGATAAAGACAGATTCAATGACGAAAAAATTGGTAATTTTATTCATAACTGAGAAAAAACCATCCCAAACAAATGATAAATGTTCTGACTCTTAGGATGTATTCAAAATTCAACCAAATAAAGACTGTACGCTAGTTAAAAATGCCATACTAAAAAAACACCACTGATCGGACCTTCTCTGACCTGCATGTCACAATGTAACAAAAGAAGCATGATACCATCACAGGTTAATGACTAATTACTATGAATAAAAACTGCCTAAACTAAATAGCAGTGTAATTTTAAAGGTAAAATACAGGAAGTACAGTTCCCAGCAGTGACATGAAATAGAATGGAAGAAATTTGATCTGATCAGTATCTTCCTCTCCACAATGTGAGGCTTTGCTTCATGGAAGTACATTGTACCCATACTGAAGAAATAACACTTTTACTTTTATACAGAATTAATTTGATACAACACGTTTTGCCATCTTATGGCATCAACAGGTACTGATGATGATGCAAATGGAAAAGTACAAGTGCTCTTCCTTCAGCATTCTTTTTATAAATCAAGGTTCCTGAAATCCCAAAACTGAACTTCTCTCTCACTCAAAACCAAATGACATCATCACTCACCTGATCAGCATCCACAAATATGATTTTCTTAACGCTCAGAGGGAAGAGGACATCCAAAAAGAGAATCTTGTAGCCCCAAATGATGCGCTGCTTCTCAGTCTGTTGGTGGAGCCACCTTGGCCATTTGTACTGAACAAGTTCGTATTCGAACTTATAAGCCTCAGCCATGTGGGGAAGGAAGTCCTACAACAGCCGAAAATGAGATAAAATGCATTAAAATCCCTTTGGTTCCACCGTAGATGGACTAGGTTCCTGGCACAAGAGAGAATGATCAGGTGATCAAATAATATTTAAAATACAATTTTCAAACACATCACAGAATAAAAATTATAACAAAATGGCAGTTACGTGAGTGTGGACAAGTATCGCACCAACAAAAAAAATTTTATTTACTCGAAATACACCCTGCCAGGTGAATAATCAGCAAAACCTTTAGTTCCATATTATTTTTTCTAATCTCTATGCCATTTTATTTACAATACTAGACAGGAGATTGCCTGTTAAGTGAAAGAACAAGGAATTAATGTTAATCTATGTTTAGTTACATGAGGTTTATTGATGACTAATTCCAGAGTAAATTTCTGCCTGTTGAGTAAATTTCCACTACTTTCATCAAAATTTTAGCTTTTTATAGATCTCCATCGTTTGCATAGAGGCAGTATATATGGGTCAAATAGGTCCAAATGTGGCTTGAAAAGGACACTGAGTGAATAATATAATGCATCAGGATAATTATAATTGATTATCATGATTGATCATCCCTAATCTGCTACAAAATAAATAACCTTGAAGCCATGAGTGAAAAGAGTCATGAAATCCATAGGTTGCTATTTTTTTAACAGCATGAAAGATGAAACCCTATTCGTGTCTATCGAAAAACATACACAAAGAACATCAACACCCTCAAGTTATTCAAATCCTGTCACAATGTGTAGCTGATTGGAGCAGTAACTTAGCTAATACTAAACATGATTTTTCCCAGGAGAAATAAGTTTACTTAAAAAGGGGTGATTATGAAAGAAATAGAAATAAATAAGCAGTAATCTCACCTGATCACCCATAGAAAGAATGGACCCAATCCACTAATTTGAGAACCAATGAAACTGAACTGACTTTACCCTCTAAAGAGTCCACTGCTCGTTCAGCTGAATTAAAATTATCTTTTCAATACTTGCTTATTTAGAATTTTTCATTTTCTCTATCTTTTAAAAGTCATAGTGAAAAATTAAACAAAATTTCATGATTAACCAAAAGATGTCCCAACTTATCCAGGCACTAAGCAATTCGGGGAAGGTGACAGATAGATAAGGCCATTTGTGTCATTAAGGATAGATGAGTATCTGGAGAGAGGTAGGAATACATCAAGCCTGTTGTCAGGATGAGCCTATGTTTAACAAAAACTACCTAGTGGTCCATGGTTTAACGTCCCATCAGATGGATGGAGCACTGAACTTGAAGTGCTCTCCAAACAATACTCGAGCATGGATTGATACAGTAATGAAAAATCTCTTCCACAGTCAGGATGAGAAATCAGACCACAGGATGGGAGGTAGGCACTCAAACCACCACATCAACCAGACCCTTGATCTTTAAGTTATACTGTAATACCGAATTTTTGTTTTCCAGAGCATTGTTTACCCCATTGTTGTAACTAGTACTAGGCTACAAAAATCACATTGGCTATCATCCAAAATGCAAATCAACAATCACTCATCATGCAAAACAATACAGACAATATTAAAGTGATACTCTGATTACAACTAAAACATTTTAAGTGAGACATCAAAATTGAATACTCTATCTCTGCTGGAATTACTCTCACTGCAACCATGAAATTCAAATGAAATGCTGATGATGCAAGAGGAATAAGACATTATGATAATTTTCTTTTGACTGCTGCCAATGTAACTGATTATTACATAGGATTGTTCCCAATTATTTGATAATACTAGTTTCATTACTGTGACAGAACAGTAAAAGTATACAAATTACTTTGGCCAAGTATTTAACAGCCACCAAGGGTAAAAAGGTTGATAAGCACATCTATGGATATTGTACAGTCATTGGGTACATATTATATCATCATCCTAATGCAGTTTATTATTTATTCAATCAGTGATCTGATCTCCTGGCGGCAGAAAAAAGGGATTTCCAAGCACATCATGGTAGCCTTGACTGATCCATGGCTTGTATAATGAGCCAAAATATACCACTGTGGGCTTACCTTAAAAGTTGGAGAGAGGTAATTCTTCAGGAACCAGAACTTGACAGGAGTTTTTGTATGTTTGAGCACACTCAGCATCATAATCCGAATAAACCTCTCATACAAGTGACCGGATGCAAGTGAGAAGATGTTGATCCTCTCTTGGGCACTACCTGATGACTGTGGATCACCACCATCCTCAATTCCAGATCCTCCTCCAAATGTGCTGTGTGAAACACAAGAACATCATGTCAGAAACGAATGGCAAAAATCACCATTGCTTGTCTCCAACTTTCAGAAGTAAAGCCCAACATAATGATCTAAGAGGATCATAATTCATACAGCTGAGATTACCAGTACAAGCAGGAAATGACTGGAAAGCTCAGAACACTTAACGAAAGCACAGAGCCTACCCCCATAAAGGGTATCCATATGTAAAAAAACCTGAAGTCTACAGTGTACATCAAGGTACAAGATGTAAAAGCAATACTGACTACGTAGCAGCAGCTACTGATATGATTAACCCAATAGATAACTACTCTCCTTCCCGATCAGGGGAAATTCATCCAAAGCAGGAGAAGTTTCACTTCTTAAGGTACTTGCATCTTCAGAAGAATTTTATGCACCTAGAGAAAAACAAAGTTTAAGTACAGTATATTGCATGAAGGTGCCTTAACTGCCTTATACAGTTATTTAATATATAATTATACAAAGCACCCTTAATCCAGGAACACCCATAATCCGGCAATTTTGCCATGACCAACTACCCGGTACTTTGTGGAAAATGCCAAAACATTGCTTGGTAACCTGTCTAGATATTATCCATTCTTAACGTTAATTTTCCCAGAATCATAATAATTTAAACATATTAATTTCTGGTACTTTGTTTACACTGGAATTATTCTGTAATTCCAAGTAAATATATAAATTTGAAGACATCGCCGAGATGGACTATGACTAATTTACAGATCGGCCACTTTCAATGGCGTGTGAAATTTTTGATCGACCACTAGACGTAATTTGATAAAATTATTTGTTATCTGCTTATGCTTCTCCAAAATTATGTATCATCTATACAGTTGTGGCAACAACAGAGGAGTGAGGCATCAGTACAAAACATTAACAATCACAGAAAAAGTGCAAGTTGTGAAAAAGCTTGATGCAGTTGCATCAGTAAAGCTTTTGTTTGAAACATACTGCATGGGATCTTCAACAATATATCACATTATGAAGCTGAAGGAGAAAATCATAAAAATTTTACTGTTAAAAAGATTTAAGTGCTGATTTAGATCGCGTGGTTTCGATTGCGTCAAAATGAAGGCCTTAGTATTTCTGACAAAGCTAATGGAGCAGGATAAACTATTTCAGAAACAGATGTGATCAATCTAAAAGACGTGACGTGGGAAATTTCACAGTCAGTTCTAAAACAAGCATGGTTTAAATTGTGGCCTGCTTTAAAATTTAATGTAGATGAAATAAGTGGGGATTTGAAAAAATTTCATGTTTCCAAGGATAGAAATATGATGATGGAGTTTGCAAAAAGCATCCATAACCCTGAATTAATTGAAATGGAATTGGTAAAGAAGAATGGTATTTAGAGGAAAGGATAGTTAGCGGCCAAGATACTCTCACCACACAACATTTCACAGATGATGAAATCATTGAAATGGTAATTAATAACAATAAATCCGAGTGGGGATGAAGATAATGGGCCTGAAATTGTTGAAGGAAGACTACTGTTGATGATTATCTTTAAACAATCATCCAGTCCAATCGCCCGCGATGTAGTGATGGGCGGCTGTGTGGACGACACCCACGTGCTGACATCACGCTGAATAAGCTGATAAGAAACCAAGGGCGGCTGGAAATATGTTGCGCGAAGCAATGCATAAGGAATATCAAATTCCATATTCCCTTTTCCAACAATAATATCATACTTTTAAATGTGCAGCAATATGATGCACACGATGCTTAGATGCCGTTATTTTCACTCACTGCGCAACTTCGATACTTTTAAGTAGGGATGGGTCGGTTCCACTTTTTTTCGGTTCCGGTTTCGGTTCGGTTCTTAACTTCGGTTCTCGGTTCCGATTCTCGGTTCCGGTTCTTAATTTACCACTTACTTTGCATTGCTCAATGGTAAGATAAGGTAATCAATAATGATTTTCAGAGACTGAATTAGAATTATTCGCGACTTTGAAGCATCTAAGTACACTATTTCACCAGATTTTAATGTGAAGGTTCCACTTTTGGAGTGTGAGTAGGTTTCAAACTGGTTTTCGCGCCAATTATTTCGGTACCGATTATTTTTGGCCTCGGTTCCGGTTCCGGTTCTAAGCTCAAGAACCAGTGGAACCAAGAACCGAAGAACCGAACCGACCCATCCCTACTTTTAAGTAATAACTTAGTGAATTAAGAAACCATTTCTTTCTGATTATTCTCAGTGACTTTTTTTAAATAATGCTAAGTAAATGGCAGACGAATATATTTTGTTATAAATAATTGACTCCTTTCAATGAAAACATCCGGAAGTCAAAAATAGACCAGTTGCCAAGCATGACCCATAGTCCGGCAAAATCCCTAATCCGGCATCACTTCGGTCCTGTGGCGGATTAAAGATGCTCAACTGTATTGGCATTTGAATTTTACAATTACATGAAGGCATAGGCTTAACACTATACCATAGTTTTTTAAAGATTGAGGAAGATAAAATGGATCAACCACATAACAAATGAAGAGGTATTAAGAGGAGTGAGAAAAAAGGAGTAGTCTTATGAAAACCTTAAAAAGAATATAGAACAACTTTATTGATCATACCTGAGACAGTATGGTCCAATGAAGACAATTTTACAGGGAAAAGTGAACAAGAAGCATTAAAAAGGAAGGCCTATTTTAAGATACATCGATCATGTAGTGAAGGAGTGTAAAATGTAGTAAACAATTTGGAATTATGACACTACAAAGTTTGTATATATACAAATGTTTATGTTAAAGAAAATATCGACCTATACAAAATTGGAAATAGTGTCCATTATCATGAGGAGGGAGAAACTTATTGTACCTCAGTGCAGATTATCGAAAACTAAAAATCAATTCAATGTGATCAAACTGAAATTTTTCAACATGTTACCTTGAGAGGCCAGAAATGTAACCTATGGAAAATTTAAATATGTCTTGCACTGTTGGCTGGTATCAACAGCCTTTTACTCTATAGATGATTTTTTAACTTGTAAACTTGATATTGTTTTTTGATTATTTGAGATGTACTCCTTGACGAAGACCATTGCATGTACCTTGCTGAACTTCTAATAAATATTATTATTATTATAAGGATGTAAAAGCCATAAGTATGAAGAGATTAGCTGATAACTGCACCAAACGAATCTAAGGATTGTTGACTCATGATGATGAAAATAGTTTTTACTGCCCAATTACACAGTTCAGTCCCACAAATTACTCTATTCAGCCATCCCGACAAGAATTTGTCATTGGACAGTAAATGATAATCAGCATTAAGGGTTCCTCAACTTCTTGAATTCAATGCACCGCCTTGACATATTGTCAACTTTACGCAATACAAACTCCACTTGGATCAAGGACCTAATTCAGTGGTCCCTGCTCTAACTTTCTCTTATAGGTAGGGTCACCACATGTGGGTGTACAGGTCGTTCCCAACAAAGAGGTACTCCATCAAGAGGGTCACAATGTTGCCTTGTGAAATAAATGTTAATGTTACTTAATTTTGTTTCATTAGATTGAAGGTACAGGAATTTAATTTGCACAATGAAATTACTGATGAGGTGGCCCTGCTAATACGCGAGGCCCATACTAACTTGATCCCCTCGTTTCCCCATTAATAATGCATTTTTTACTATTGCAGTGGTTTTCCTATGTACCTACTTATGCCAATTATCCTTCCAAATGCCAACTATATCCACCCTTCCATATTGGAAATCTCTCTTTGTTCACTTCATTAAATTGGGAAGAAACTTACAATGATATCGTTGAGCAGGAAGAAAAATAACAGAAATTCATGTCATCCTCCTATCTTGCCTCAGCCCTGGCATCACCAAATTATCCCCAATGGTAGACAATAGCTGTGGAAATGAACAACAGCAGCCCGAAGAAAATATTGTTTGTTATTTAAACCAATATTTTTATTACACTTATTTTATGCTTAATTTATAAATTAAAATTATCGATCAGTCATATGTAGGGACATGACATTTTCGCGAAACGTTTTTTGCGACAGGATTCACGAAATAAGCGACTTTAGGGTTTAATCACGAAATTAACCGTGTCTTCTTTGAAACGTGATTTTTTTAACGAAATTTGAGATATTTTGCAAATTCAGAATTTTTGTAGCATGAAATATTTTCTTTAGTGATGGCCGGATCGGATCTTTCATTTTTCTCGGTTCCGGATTCGGATGCAAAGACACGGAGTAATTAGCTGAAAACGTTCCCGTGCAACTAGAAGCAAAATAAAGAATTATGACTTTTTCCTCCATTACCCCGGTATCGCGGGGAAAAAAAATACGTAGGATGTCATGCGGGTAGCCTACATTCGCCGGGATCAGGCGTACAACGAGAGCTAGTGTACTGTGCGAAGTTCGATCCCAATCGCAGTTTAATTTTTTCTTTCAGTCACTGCATCGAAAATGTTATCATATTCAATTACAAACCATTACATCTGAATGACAGTAAAAATTCAGATCCGGATCGGAGATATTAACACCTCGCGGCCTCGTGATCGATGCGCCCCGCGAAGGGAATGTACGTATGGTAGATACCAACAAGGAGAGGTTAAGTAACTCGGGTCACGAAATGAGAAGAAGATTTTTTCCGTGCCACAAACGAGGAAAACAAAATAAAAAATACTCGTCTTGACCTTTTTCTCCATAGTGTGATAGAAAAAAACTAAGCCGAATGTCATGCGGGTCGCCTACATTCGCCATATTCCCGTGAACCTGTGAGAGCGTAGTTGTTAAAAATGAGGGCTAGTGTACTGCCAGTCGCGAGTTCGATCCTTAACACTACCGAAGAATACAGCCGTGCTGTATGCCTAGGGTAATGCTAGTTGGCAGTTAAAAAAAGTAGATTATCAGAAATTTCATGCCAAATTATAAGTTTAAAAAAATAATTAAATTTGGCAAAAGGAAATGATTGGAAAAAATTTATATTACAGAATTAAATTGTGGAATCATTACGTTAACTTTACAGTGTATTTTTGAGTGACGCATTTGTAAATCTAGTTGAAGTGATAGAAGTACAAAAAAGTCAGTATCCACACACAAAGGTTGGAAATGAAGGATGATGTTTTTTATTCAATAGTTGAAAGAAAAATTTTAAACAGCGTAAGAATCGAACTTCATCACCTGCAGTCCACTACTCCACTCTGTTATTGTTATTACCATTATCTCATTAATTTGCCTTTAACTTAATTTTGCCTACTGTGTTTTTTATGTTGCGTAGTGTAGCCATAACTTCTGTATTGGATCTCAAATGTATGTACTATTAACTGTTTGTTCATTGGTACGAAGTCTTTATTAATAATATTTATTAAAAAAAACCTTCCTTTAAGACTCCTTTTTCTCAACATTAAACACAGCTTTCACCTTTTTAAAATGATTTTATTTACCGTATTTGTCATTTTTAAACACCGCTTTTGATAATTTTTATTTACCAGTTTTCGGTGTCCCTAGTCATATGCTATAGCTAGTTGAAAGGTTTCCAGATCATTGTTGCACTCTTGCCTCTTAACAACATGCATGTACGCTATAAAACAACCATTTCTTTAGCAAAATTTGTTGCTACATTATCCCATTCTCCAGAATTTCCAGGATGTTGGAATAAAAGGTACATAATTATGGTAGCAAACAAGGTCTCTGGCGTATAGGATTGGTTGAGGATGGTTTCAAGGGCAATATGTACACCCTGATACATTATGCATGTATCAGGGTGTTTTTTTTTGCATTCTTGCTTTTGTAACTAAGAGTTAACTGTGAGAGCATTTATAACAATAGGCAAATGGTATTCCATCAATAAAAATCACCTGACAGCCACTAAATGAAATGACCAGCTCACATTTTCTCTAAGTGAAAATCAAAAAGATTGGATACACTATGATAATTATGATATCAACAAAACCAAAATGCATACATATCTCTTACAGCTCATAATGATAACTTCAGGAGAACAGGTTCACGGAAATGGTAGGAGGGCATAGAGTGCAGTAGTGGTTGCAGGCGAATGCCAATATTCTTTCCAGCAAAGAGTTTAGGTAGGAGACTATAACAGGGTTCATACCAACTTCACATTTTCAATTTCCCTGATTTCCAGTCCCAATTTTTTTAAATTTCCCTGACTTTATATCAATGGCAAAGCATTCATACATAGCGTTTAATGGAAAAATGCTGCAAGGTATATTGTGAGCTCCTTGCTTCCACCCATGCACCCTCCACGCGTCCTCCCTCATGATGATCACACCACAACTGGGCACTGGTGCCAAGAAAATAAACAGGCAGCAGCCAGTCTGAGCTGGCAGACAGGCGAGGCCCCTGGCATGACAGATGAGCAGATCAAGCAGCTAGATACCGAGCCCGAGCGAGCCGCCAAGTAGGCACTAACCCGCACCGCCCAGCCAAGACGGCAAGCCTATGGCAACAAAATGCGCACCTCGCCGCTTGAGCTAAGTAATGCATGTTCAACCACAATTTTCATCTTTTTGCTGTGCCTCCGGAGTTTTTCCCTGACCAGAATCTAATTTCTCTGACATTTCCATGACTTCCAGTCCCAATTTTTATTTCCCTGACATTTCCATGACTTCCCTGAACGGTATGAACCCTGTACAAGTTGGCCAGAGTCAGTTTAACACATTAATTTAAGGAAGAATGCATAAATTAGAGGTGTGTGGTTGTGAGTGAGGGGGAGGGGAAGGGATGCAGAGCTTGCTGGTAGGCAAACCCTCAGATGAGCCATGGCCATTGAAAAAACAAAAATATTCCTCGCAGGGTTGGGTTTTTAACTCTTAACTAACAAATAGGTGTGCAGGAGGATGGATCTACTAAGAGTTGTGTCAAAAACTACATTTCTTTTAATCTGCTAAAGTAAAAAAGGGGGTGTTTTAAAGAGTAAAACTACGGCCTGCAGTAGGAGCACTGATGTGTAGAAGGAATCAACATTATTATCGATGCACATTTCATGAAATACTTTAGAAACCTGTACAACAATAGTCAGTATGCAATGTGGTACGTACTCCTCACAACACTCAAGAGGGAAGCTCATGATTTTTTATTTACAGCTCTCATCAATAGGGTGGGTTTAAAGCTTTCTACTCCATTACCTAAAACAGACAAACAGCCAGGATAAAAAAAATCACCGAGTTTTGCACATGAATTAGCCATAATTAGGGAATTCTCAGGAAAGGAAATAATGACTATGAGCAGTCACCCAAGATCAATCAAACAAATTTTGGCCAGGGTACAATTTAACTCTACGACCTTGAGATTCACATAGATTATACAATATTAAAAATATCAGCGATGACTAGGTGACACATCTGTAAATAGGGTATGCTCACCAATATAATATTAATAATATGGAAGCAAGATTAAGTCAACACAAAAGTTATAGCAAGCAAAGAGTTAGTACTTCTTTTAATTGTTCACGCACAGGCAAAATATTCTAAAAGCATTATCTTTTCACTACTGAATTTTTCATTATGAGAACTTACTTATAAAACCAGCTAAAATAACTTCCATGTAATTAATTTTCCATGCCAGTGATTCCATTATTCCTTAAGTTACAGAAGGAAGAGCTTTTTACTTTCATGTATGCTTAAAAAACAAAGTCACTGCAGCACTAACTTAATAATATTAAGGTCATAAAAATAGCTTTAATTGCCACGAGAGCACATAAGTAAAAATCACCTGAGCATTATGAAAGCTCCATTGAGGGAAGACCTGGGATACAAGGCCATGGGTAAGCAAGGGAAGCAGTCTCTTGGTTGTGCCAGGCATAACCTCCCATGCTAGATTTTTATTACTGTATCTGCCCAAACAGAAACCAACATTGTTAAAATTTGAAAACTGAACTAAATGCAAGTTAATTTCAAGGATAGGTGATTCAGGTGGAATGATTGTAAATCTCTTACTAAAACCCAAATGGAGCTAAGAATCTTGCTTAGACTTTGAACCCACAAACAACATTTCCCCTCGGGGCAGTGGTGAGTAAAAAATAAACCTGAACCCTGGCCTTAAACAACTACTTGGAGAACATCAATCACAAAATGGTACTACTTCTGGTGATAATATAACATAAAAAATCTACATATACTGAAATCTCACTTAAATTCCCAGGAAAAGAATTTTCTCCACAATGTAGGTCACTAAGAACTACAGAGTTGAACCTAAAAGTCAGTCTGTTTGGTTATGGTAAAGATCATCAAAGCCAAATAGCATGAGAAATTAAACATCAGGTAAAGGGAAAGACCTCCTTATCTTGGTTGCCTAACATTTTCCACTAAGATCTGATACCCTGTAATGACTCAGCTTGGTTTTAGCACAACATTTCCTAAAAGATCTGGGTTTCACCTGGGACCTTCAAGTCAGTATCCCAATACTCTATTTGCTGTGCTACCATGCCATTCAAGTTTTAAGAAGAACCATGAATATGTCTCATAGCAAAGTTGCAGATTGAACACACTCCCTGAGTACTACAACGTCCTAAAATGGTGAGATGTCCGTGCATGTTCCCATGACCCTTTGCACTGCACAAGTGAGAGCAATAAATACTGCTCCAGGTAAAAGCAGCATCTTCTTATATAAGAAGGGGTTTGGGCAAGGGCCTAGCCAAGTTGATACACCGGTTCCCGTCAGATCACCGAAGTTAAGCAACGTTGGGCCCGGACGGAGGTTGGATGGGTAGCCCCCCTCCATACCTCTACCGTGGTGCTCTTGTCCCCTGTCTGCAAGTGGCGGGCAGGTTAAATGGGGGTTGGCACAATGGATCTAAAGAGGTCTAAGTGCCATGGGGGCTCCAGAAGGCTCCCGCCCACCCCTCCAATTTACATTACATTTTACAAGAAGGGGTTTAGATAAAACCAGGCTTAAAAGACAGACATTAGAAATATAACTGCGTTAAAAAAAGCATTTTCTATAGAAGGGACTAAGTTACAGAGGCTTGATGTAAATACATGAAGAATATAATAGTAAAAACTTTGTATTGGGGCATAGAATTATTTGATAGTAAAATTGTCTTTGAGAAAGTTAGATGAATTTTAGAGGCTTCTAAGATGTATGTTTGCAGAATTGAGATGGTAAGCTCAATACAGAAGATGAATGAAGAAGTGGTAAATAAATAAAGGAAGTTGTTGGTGGATATACAAAGGGGATAGAGAGGGAAATCGTGTGAGGACTGTACAGGAATAAACTCTTTGAAGACTACAAATACTGGTAGGATAATGGACTAGAAAAGGAAGAGGAAGAAATGATATTAGACAAAAAAGTAAAAGACAGGGACAGATTATAGGGCATTTGAGAGCATACTAATGGATGACAGGAAAGGCTCCGGAGTAAAAAGAGGCAGAATAGGCATAAATTATCCCAGAACCTATCAGCATCAACGAGATCACAGATGAATGAATGACTAATATTTGAAACACCTAAGCACAACAGAACCAAAGAGTTAGGAAATTCTGCTCTACATAACAATGAGCTTATAACTTTCTTCTTTCTTTACCCTCCTGCATGCTTTCTAGTTACCAACACACAGATTACACTACTGCACTTCATGACAGTACCACTTTCTCAATGGTGAGCCTGGTTTTTGAACAATATTTTCATCACAGTTCAACATAATGTAACTTGAGAGGTTAACAGCTTTTAACAAAAAGAAGGAGAAAACTTGAGTATTTTCAGGGACAAGGTTCGAAGAAGATAATTACTGTCTGTGGTGAATAACATTTAATAAAAAACTTATCAGCTAACCTCTTCATATTCACAAAATTTTGTCACATTCGTTACAACTTGCTCCATACATCTAATGTGTAGCCTTCCTTTTCAATTTTTCCCATTCACTTGTCCCTAGACAATTATCATGATGAGGAATATTTTAATAAGCATATTATCTAAGCATGCTCATCTTATTTACCAGAAAATATGACACAAGGTTAATTTCGTCAAATCTTTTACTTGGCAAATATAGAATAGGAACCTTTGCTATGCAAATATGGTAAAGAACCTATTATTGTAATTTAAACATTTATTTAATTTAAATGTTCCAAAGCATTCAAAAAGTTGTTACCTTACATAGGAAGGTATAAAGGTGAAGAATAATTGCCACTTTTGTCAAAATTAATCACTGAAGTTGTTCCAAGACCAAACAGAGAATCACCATATAAATGACTGAGGCATTGTCACATCTAATATAGACAATTTCCTTTTATAATAGACTGTTTATTCCACACTATTTTATAACCCTGACTGGTTCCAATGCTTCTGTGTCATCAGATATTTTTCCTTGGAGAGAGAGAGTATTCTTCCTATCTTTCACCGTTCAATTAAAAAATTCCCTTTTTCTTCCTCTCAGTTAACCAAAAATTCTCTCATCTACTAAAATCTAACACTGTAATTATATCCTGCTCCATCTATTTGCTCCTTCTTCCAGTCCTCCCTTCAAATACTTCCTACATTTTTTTTATTGACACTTCTTTTCGTCCACTGTACATTTTCCATTCTCCCCTCACCTACACCTACTAAAGGTTCTTGTTTCAGAAATTTTCAACACAATGCTCTCACCAGTCTATCCAGGTGAGTAATCTATTGCACTTACTTCTTAATTTTTATTCTATCTCAATGCCGGCTACAAAAATGTATCAGTTCATTCCTAGTTGGGAGTGCCTGCTGAGAAATCTCAGGAAGATAAACTATTTGCAAAAATGTATTCAGGAATTTGATGTAACAGATGCAGGGAACAATAAAAAAAAATACAGCCATTGAGCACAGAATTTCTCCACATGGGGCTATGCCGGCAATTTGTATTCAACATGTGCAATAATCATACATGAGGAAGTTGGCCAGATAACCTATCAAGTCTATTACACTTCATTTTAATATGGGTCTAGATAGACTGGGTTAAGTTACATGTCCATCATGCAAGTTAAGTTTTAATTTTAGTTTTTGTATCAACACACTACATTAACAATAAAAAATGCATTAAAAGTTCAAAAAAAGCCTACTACACTAGAAAGTACAGCACTTTTTCACATAATTCTTCGGGCTAGTAGAGATATGAACAAAGTGTAATTTAGCACCAATAAATTAACTATAAATAATGATTCAGACTTCACCTCACGCATATCAAATTATATAGACGATTAGAGTAAAACTATCTTGCACTTTTGCAAGGAACAAGAGGAAAAAGTGTAGATAGCAGAAAAGTGTAAACTTAGAGCATGCATAATTTTCTGGCAGTTATGTCCGAAAGAATAGCTCCATGCTTCTCGATTTTCCAACCCATCTTCTGTCTTCATTGAATGACAAGTTTACAAAATTAAAATATCATTGCCACAAAAACTCTTTAATAGTGGCAAAATATCTCACTTGAAATGCAGGGGGACATAGGGTGATACCAACTAGATTACATTATGGTTGGGCAAAGATTTAGGAACAGCAAGAAAACCTTGTACACATGTAAATCTGATGAAATAGCAGGAATTGGTGAACAAATGTACGGTGGAAGATGCAGAAGGGCAAGCAGTAGAGGAAGGATGGAAAAAATAGGTATAGTTGACATAAAAGGGATTAAAAAATATTGGGTAATGGTAGAAATGAAGAAGGAAATTGAGGAATGATGGAAATTGAAAGATTTACACAACTAGCCAAAGGATGATGTAAGGAAATGAGTAATAGAATTGAAGGAAAATGAAAAGTGAGAGAAAAGTGGTGGAAAGGGCCAAATGAGGAGATGGAGAGGCTCCTGAGAGGAGAAAAGAGGCACCCTGTACTAAATGTGAGAATGTTATCTACCATCACCAAGAAATGGAAAATAATACCATGCATGAGTAGTAAGTCAGGAGAGCTACTAATGGAACAGCAAGAGGATTCAGTACAGGGTGAAGGAAGATGTGGAGAAACTGCATGGCACTATCGATAGGCAAAGGAACTTAGGCATAGAAGAGGGAAAGGATGTTGATAAGGATGAGTTGGGACTATGAATACTGAATAGTAAGATAAGAGCAGACATCATGAGAAATGAAGGTATAGAAAGCAGTGGAGATTGATAATATCCCATCAAAGCTACTTAAGAACAGAGGAAGAGAAAAACTAGAGAAATTTTATGGGCTTGTTCGTAGGATGTATGCGAGCAGAGTTGGGCTCGAGGATTTTTTTTAACTGTAATGATAACTATAAAAAAGAGAAAGACAAGAGAATTAAAAGATTAAAGGACTTCCATTTAATCTCGCATGTGTGAAGGCCGAGCTTAGATTCACTGATAGAAGGATGGAGAAGAGAGTGAATGAATTTCTAGAGATTAGCAGTCTGGACTTCAGATATGATGCCACAGTTATGATTGTTTACTGTGAGCACAATTTTGGTACATTTTAAAACTTACTGCTTCACATACTGAACATTCACCATGATAAATGAACTACCATTTCATTTATCTGGGTGCTTCCTTTCATTTTATATGTAATTTTTCACCATATACAGAAAAATAATGCAAATATTAACATGCAAAGATTACCATGCCATAGCAATTTTAGGGCAAAAATGACTTGATTTTCTCACTATTTTGTGACTCTCATATTGCATGCATATTTCTTGAGTTTTTCTCGCACTATCCAACACTCACTGGAAGAGTGAATGAGGTAAGAACAGCATGCAACAAAATGACAATATTTCCTGATGTATATAATGACAACAAAAACAAAAGTTCATTGTGTAGCTTGAGTTCAACGACATACGAGTATTACGGTGAATTGTCTTAAATTTCTTTTCACCAACTTGCTGCCAACTCTGCTGTAGCAGAGCGAAATACATTGGAAGTTCGCTATCACAGATACTTATAAAAGTCACGGGCAAGGGCCTAGCCACGTTGATACACCGGTTCCAGTCACATCACCAAAGTTAAGCAACGTTGGGTCTCGACGGAGTATGGATGGGTGGCCCCCCTCCATACCTCTACCGTGGTACTCTTGTCCCCTGTCTGCAAGTGGCGGGCAGGTTAAATGTGGGTTGGCACAATGGATCTAAGAGCCCACCCCTCCAATTTACATTTTTATAAAAGTCACAAATTTACTTATATTTCCAGAGATAATTCACCAGTTAATACTGAAAATCATACACTTCATGTAGATATAATAAAACTTCATCACCAATGTGATATCATTAGCCAGTCCACTAATTAAGCAACCAGGATGACAATCATGGCAAAATCACCATATTTTATCTCTTGAGGCATTACAAAGTCACATATGACCAAGGTGACGATAACTGGTAATGTATTTGAGAAAATTTCTCTTTTATAATGGTAGGTTGCCGTATGAGTTGCAACTTTATTTTTTATGCAGCGGCGAATACCGTGAGTTATGCAACCGGGACGACAATCAGGGAAAGATCGTGTCGTAAAACGTAAATAGCGGGCCATTCAAAATTTTGTCAACGTAAATAAAGATAAGATATTACATTGCGGAGCTACGGAAACCATTAGAACTTGAAGAAAAAGTTACTAAGGGCAGGCATATGCCTAAATTGCTGGGACGTAAAAGAGAGGTTTTATGTTATACTTCTCACATAAGATTTGATCTTGGTCGAAAGCATCATATATATGACTACATCTTTTCCACATTTGAACCTAAACTGAAATATTTTAAATTGCAAAAAACAATTACAACTGAAAATATCCCTTCAACAAAATCTTAGTTCTTCAACAATGCAACATCTGTAACATCAAATTTATGGGCAAATGATATTTCTGTGCTAAAATATTACACACTGCCACCAAAATAACACCCTCTTGAATATGTGATAATAAGGGAATTAAACTTGCAGCTCATGAAAATATTTGTTTGAGATGTGAAACGTTATCAATAGCATGCTGAGTGAGTTAATTTATTATGTCCTTGTTTCCTCATCTAACCATGTTACAAACCCCAACATTAACATAAAAAAACAAGGGCTAATATTAGCCTTCAATGATTTTATTTCTGAGTTTGGCTTTCTCGGGCTAAACCAGATCCATGAGCAAGGATGAAAAGGACGTTGGAACTCAACAGGTACTTTCAAAAATTGCAATGCTAGTATCCTTTGGTTATTATTTGAAGTACAGAATACAATGGAATTCATTAGTACTATCCCTGTGACTAGCTTCCATTTTGTAAATAAAGTTGTAAAATAATCCAAAAAAATAACATATGCCATCATGCTTACAGAAAATTTAACTAACAATTAAAAAGTTCTCTAGAATGACTCATCAACTTAACATCAACTTAAGGGTCTCATTCATAGTCAAGACTTAATCAAGTCCCCTTACAAAGTGACTCTGTAGACTAAAGTGGGACTTAGCGAGAAAATGATTCATAGACGTCTTAAGTGTGACACTTTGTGAAGTGTAACTTTACCCACCCGACCCGTGATTTCCAAAGAAAAACTAGTGTGGTGGCAATTATTTTTGCGAAACAATTGACATGCAAATCTGAAAAATTTGAAGAATGATAAATAAAAAGCGAATGGTTCGTGCATGAAGTATATATAAATACTCCATTATTATAACATCCATAGGTCTGTGGAAGGTTGTTGGCAATCTTGAATGTTAATACAATTTTTTCTTTATTTACTAAGAGTTCTGGCGGTATTTTATTTTAGGCATTATATCAGTTTTTAGGGTAGGTGTAGATTTCTCTCCTTTTAGGTTAGGTACATTGGCATTAGCATTTGTTACGTGTGATTTTCAGGTAATATAATATTATGGGTTTGGAGCTGAGGAAAGTTCCTTATTTAATTATTTCATTCCAAATTCATTGCATTTACCTTTGGTTTATAATTTTCCTACCTATAACTATACATAGTTTGAATAGTTTGTCTTAGTTTAAATTCATAAATTCACGTACAGTTTGCTATCGTTTTGTTTTGATTATTATTGTTAGGCAGTAAAGCTTTTTGATTAACTTGGTTTCATATAGGCCATTTCTAGTATACTAAATAAAAGCTATTTTAATATTTTGTATGTTAGGATTTATTATTATCTGTAACTGTAGGGTTTCAATCTACAAAAAGATCGTAAGAGATTGCAACAACTGACCAATTAAGAAAGGGAGGCCCTGCTGGAGCTAACCATTAAGTATCGGACTCATTAGTAACTGATATGGTTGAATAATCACCTGACAACTTAAATGCATTCAAAACATTTTATGAAGAATAAAAAGCCTCTGCCTCCTAGCCTACCTCCGCCAAAGAAAAACTTTATGAGCGGATGTTGATCAAAGAACAGTTCAATGCTTTAAATGTACTTGACTATCAAGTAATATTAATACTGCATTGTCATATGCTACTAGTATTATAAACAACGGTTGCAATGTAAATACGAACATTCGAGGATTCGAATTAATCACCTACATTCCATAAATGAACTTCATTTTCATATACATAGACATATACATGTGTCGTAATATCGTAAGTAGTCAAATTAGTGGTGGCACCGGCAAAGCACTATTATTTACTCACTCCAAGTCGTCGACAAACATTTCCAACATTTCTACAACAACAACTGTTGGAAACCAATAACACCCTAATGAATCCTTCCTCCCGATAACGCTCCATTGGATTCTCCATATCCCTTATGTATCATTGGGGGTAATTCATTACTATAAATTCCATCCATTCCACGTTTTCCACCCATTCCGCAAGATTTTCAAGTCCATCAATGCCAATCGCAGCCATTTTGCAGCACTCCTACTTTAGGGGCAAAAGTGAGCTCGGAGCCAGCCTTTACCATAAAGTGACTATTTAGCATCATTTCGTTAAAAGTGACGTCCATGAAAGGTGGAAAGTTCCCTTTAGCCCATCCAAAGGCCACTTTGGCGTAAAGTCTCAACAATGAATAAGACCCTAACTTACTACCACATCGCTCCTGATGCCTGGCACTGTTTTTTCTCTCTTTATAAGATTGAATCTAATAATCCCAAGCACATTTCTACCAACAATGAAGTTGGTTGGTGAGATAGGAGAAGATGAAATTTTAAGGTGCATTACGGCCAGTTTTTATAATCTGTTTAGCACTAACCAACAGTGGATGGTGGCTTTAAGATATACTAGTTGCTAAAATTTACACTTGAAAGACGGACGTCTATTGGATGAGATTGAATGTCTATAAGATGAGTATTAGAAGTAAAAGCAAACATATCAACAATGATTCTAATAACAAGAAAAAATTAACCAAATATTTTAAAACCAGGATTTAACAGTAATACAGATAAAGTGAAATATGGTAAAATAACGAAGTATTGATACGTTG
This sequence comes from Platycnemis pennipes, assembly GCA_933228895.1. Taxonomy (NCBI): domain Eukaryota; kingdom Metazoa; phylum Arthropoda; class Insecta; order Odonata; family Platycnemididae; genus Platycnemis; species Platycnemis pennipes. The sequence goes on from OW121854.1 coordinate 63,119,997, forward strand.
ATATCTGTATCAATGATATCATCTTTTTTCATAAATCCAAAAATAACTAATTTAGCATAAGCTAATTTTTCAGAAACAGCCTCATCAACTGGAGCAACAGTTCTAAAGTTTAATGACCCACAGATGCATTTACTTCTTAAAGACCAACAAAAGCTGAGAACTACTTCAAACAAGCCAAATGACAACTTAGTCATGAGGTCAGGTCTGTACTATATATCAAGGGATATTAAAATAATTCATGAACTTTATATGGCTATGGCAAAGGTATTAAAATAAAGTTTTAAGCACTAGATGGAATTACCCTGAATTAGGAGATACACAAATCACAGCTGTACAGTGATGAAATATAATGTTACCCATAATTACACCATAATGGGTATCCATAGTTTTTGCCTAATCACACCTAATATTGGTTATGATTAGCGCACCTGCTATCTTCCTTTCTGAAATTCTGCAAATGGCAGGAAAGCATTAATGTTGAAGGTGTAGACTGAGGGATAAAAATGATACGATGACAAAAAATTGTCAAGTCTTTATATTAATCACAAAAAAAAAACAAACTTCTGCTTAAGTGATTCTTCTTCGGACTTAACATATGCTTTTCCTATTTTCCTCCCAGCAAACCACCTAGGTTGATAAATTGTTCCACCTTCTTTTGATTCCCTGACAATTTCTACCTGGTCCCAAACCTATCCTATATGGCACATATGACCTAGGATGTCAGCCATTCCTTATTAATACATAATAACCAATTCTATATTATGTAATATTTCCATTTACTTCTCCCACTTTATTCAACGCCTTCTTTATGAAAGTAATGCATGTGTAAGTGTATAAATAATATTCTAAAATCCTTTCCACAATACCCTATTGAATCCTCCCTTCCTCAATACCCTCTTGCCCTTCCCTTACGGAATACAAATTCAACATCTAAAAAGAAATTGTTCATTCCTTTCTCCACCCTTCTACATACTTCTTTTTTCACAAATTAGATAAAGCTTATAGTCATAGAATATTCACATCACCTTGCACTTCTCTAGTATAGCTAGTGGTAAACAATTCTTATAAAATCCCAGGCCTAACGTTTTACTCATTGATCTTGAAAACAAACCCAAAGCCTCCATTTTCTTCCAGTCCTTCAGTAACTATGATGGAATACCATAAATCCCCACTGCTTTCCCCACCCATAAAGCCTTCTCCATCTCACCATCCAGTACTCTTGGACCCAGGTCATGTTATTCACTCATATAATTCATAATTTAAAAATAAATTCACATTCCACAACCATATGTCCTACATAATGACAATGAATTTCAAATGCAGCAATTATCCCTGGCTATTAATAACGATTATTATCATTAAAAAATCCTGTTTACACATTTTTGAGTAAGAACCAAAATAAATACTTTGGCTTGCTTTGAATACTACAATTTTTATCATATACCTCCATTCAACAGTCTTCAATCAAGCAAATACAAACTAATAAATTCAAATCAATAAATGGAGAGAAAATTCAAAAACATAGTCTCTGAATAAACCTGAAAATAAAAGGCTTGTGACTTCACTAAATAATGCACTGGCATGGATCAAAATATAATAATTATTCTACTTAAAGAGTAGCAGGTCAAAGGAGGGCACTGGATGTTATTTAACATAACAATAACGATGTAAATAAAGTTTGTTATTATATTAGATTTCAAATAGCAGTATTGTCTCTCAGACTCTCTACCTTTTCCAAACTCTGAGGTTTGACAGCCACATCAATGAGTCCTTCAACACTGGTCCAACATAGGGCAGACTTGTAACGCAAGCAAACCAACAAGAAAAAATCAGTATCGCAAGAGCAAAGTGGGGAATACCAACAATTATTGTACCAGCGATGTTGTGATCAATTAGCATGTATTAGTATTATCATAAAAAATAATGAATGAAGAAATAAAACACCACAGGACAATACAAATGCATGAGTACAACTTCATTTCAACGGACTCACATTCTCAAAGTGTAACAAAGGGGCTGCGCTACATAATAATCCGTTAAGTTATTAAACAGTGCAAAAAATAATAGAGGGTCATCACACATTTATGAACTGAGCACTGCAAACAGACACTAATTCCTCTTCATTGATGATACTTTCTCACGATGATTAAGTGTAGCTCTCAGTGTAAGACATCTCATGATAACTGTCCCAAATGCAAGGATACACTGGGATTATTCCCACAACATATCCAAAACCCAGAGTACCAAGAAAAAAAATGAATTTTTACAGCCAAAACAGTGTTATTCACGCCACAGAACTTGAAAATTCAATTACTCCGTATTTTGGCATGCTTGCTCAATGAAAGTGAAACACTTGTGCTTAATATAGGTGGGATTTGGGTGAATGTACATGTGTTAATTTCTATGAAAAATACCAACACTTCAGAGACTCCTCCTCCATAAAATCTTTCACTATTCGTTAATGAAAAGGCTATAATAAATCCAACCCTCACAGCTGATTTTATAAATGATCCATTTCTTTTCTGCACATTAACATCTTATAAGGAATGAAAGATTGGAGTGCAATGGTTGCTGAAGATAGGGCTAGGAAGGAATTGCGGGCATACAGCTGGTAAGAGAAAAGAACAGCGAAAAAGCAGTGGAGTTTTGCAAGAGGAATGTGTCAGTCATCACAAACACCTGGTTTAAACACCAAAAGAGACATAAGCATGTATGGAAATTGGCCAAGGATACTGAGAGATAACAATTAGATTATATAAAGCTCAGAAAAAGATGTAGAAACTGCATCATCAACTCACATTGTTTCCAGGGTGCCGATGGCAACTCTGACAACAACTTGGTAATGACGAAGGCATGTGTTATATTCAAAAGGATAAAGGGGGAAAGAAGAGCAAGAAAAAAGATTACAGCAGCATTAACTGGAGTTAAAAACTTGAGTACCAAGAGTTTGTTGACAAACAGGAGACGAGAACTGGATGAATTGGAGAAGTGAGATGGACAGAAAGGTTGACGAATGAAAAGGTGTCGAACATGGCTGGGGAGGAGAGAAAATTGTAGTTAGAAATTAGGAAGAGACAGAATACGTAGATGGAACAGGTACTTAGGGATAATACAAAGCTGAAGGTTGCTTGCTATTGAAGGTAGAATGCTGAATAAGTGAGGGCGAGGAAGGAAGAGACAAGGTACATATTAAGGATAGTATGAAGAGGTAAGAAATATTCTGATTTGAAGACAAGTAGCATAAGAATAGAGAATATGAATATACATGGATATCCTAATCCTCTTATAAAACAATTGATTAGCAAATACAAGATAACCACCCAATCACAGCATTACATCCTGTTCCACAGTTTTTGAACTGATAGTATTTCCATGAAATACCAACTTTCGAAAAAATAGCAGCAACCTCACACCCTCTCAATATAAATTTATAAAGGAACATCCCATCATGACTACTATTTTAATTAAAATATTTAGGGCACTAAGTGACAAAAATGACTTGACATGCATTTATTTGACCTTACCAAAACTTTTCAATAAATTAACTACAGTAGAACCTCTTTTTTACGAACATCTAATTTATGAAATGACACCAATTCATGGACCATTCCACCGGTTCCGACCTTTGTATAAAGGAAAACCATGTAAAATGACCTCCGTTTTACGAAACCTCCATTTTACTGATTTACAAATAGAGAGGCCGGTCCCAAGGAGTGACTGACCCCTGTTTTACTAAGTATTTGAAATCATTTTGTAGCACTGAACTCAGTATTATGGAATAACAATCGTTGTATACCATGCACAGGAGTATCTGAAGCCAGATCGGTCTTGTTGAGAGGGCCCTCGGCCCTAGTATTTTAAATGGGAAAATGTAGAAAAATCAGATGTGAGCATAGTGCTTTTTGATGTGCTTAAATTGTAGTAAAAATCACAAAAACTGATCATCCAAATCGCAATTCAATCCTAATTATATGATCCAAGGAAAAAATGTTCAAAGATGCATACCGCGATGTCTACTTCTCGTAAACAATGCTCCAGTTCATAAAATAAGCGGACTAGTGCTTGGTAATTTCTATTCCTTTTCTATCAATTTGTGTATTGCGAATACCTAACTCATCATCACAAAGGATCCATATTTTCTCTGCAATTATTTAAAATTAGCTTTAAGATAGCCGCCACAACCCCAACTCAGAACTTCGTTCAGCCTTTCACTTGAAAGTAGCATTCCCATTGGAAGTTCTACGCTGCAGCTGTCGTGGAACTAGTTTCATTACAGAATACTAATTTTGTAGTAATAAATTACTTGTGTTCAAATATTGATGCATTTTGAATATTTAATTGTAAGTGTTTTATGTCATTAGGTAGGAATTTTCTATTGCGACTTAAAGCTTTCAGTATCCGCGAGTAAATAGTTGTTGCAAGTCACCACTAGATGTCAGCACTGCAGAACACATAATAAAAAAAAGAGGGAATTTCAAATTAACTCAAGTAAAGTTGTACAATTGACTTTCATCAGCTGCGAAATAATTCTTGAAAGTACATATTTCAAACGATACGCTTTCTTCAAAAAAGGCATTTCCTGGTCTTTTCACAGAAATATACTGGGTCAGTTGGAACTTTGTTTTAAAATTTCCTAGTTTGAATGTATCCCTGGCTTTCCCATGTTAAAATGGCCTCTTTAAACACAAATCGACTAGAACTAAATATACCCTTTTCGCTAATTAATGCATAACTGCATATGCTTGAAATACTCTGCAGGATGAATTAATTCACTTATTCCCCTTACTACGAGATCTACCAACTTGAAGCTACAAGAACTTAATTCAGTTGCAGCAGCCAAGTTCATGCCATTATAAATTTGTAGAAAAATATTTATTTTTTTTTTGGAATTCATGGCTGTAAGTTTCATTCACTTTGACTGAAGTGAGTCTCCTAGCCTTAGGAATAATGCCTATGCTATACAGCAAATCAATACAATTGATGTCTAATTTTTAAATCCTTTCAATTTTTTGCAGATACATGGCACGCAGAGAATTTCATGTGATATCTGTTGGTTTTTCCCTGAATGAGCAGATGACTATTATTTGTTATAGAAATTAGTTTGATTTCAACCCTGACTTAACTATTTGACAAGTTTAGTACTGCATAGTTTTTTATTGCATTGAAAGTATACTTGCATTACTGTCAGCAGAGTTTTAGTAGACGTACATTTGTCGCAAATCAAGCTTCTTATGTGCATGATGTGCCTCCTACGACATTGCTCCATGCTGTGCGAGGTGTTGCAGAGCCTGGGACAGTGTCACCACACAAAACTATTTCCAACTGTTGGAGATCAGCTGCTTTTGGTGACATCTCAGTTCAGGAGACAAGGAGTTAGTGGAGGTTCCCCACTACAAGTCAAGAAATAGCTCAACTAAAGCAACACATCCCAGATGCATCCTCTCATGCTGAGCCATGTGTCGTGTTACTCTGATATGGTGATGCATAAATGCAATGCATTAAGTAAAAATGAAGAACATGAGGAAGAAGTGAGCTTAGAAAGCTCTTCTGCAAGCTGTGAAGATGACCGAGAAGCACCTGCTCCCCTAACGAGGGATGAATTACGATACATATACTACAAAAAAACCTTCACAATATTCAGCTGTATGCTGATGATTTACCTCATTCCTTCAACGATCACCTTTCAGCTATTGAAAACCTTACCACATCCTTCATTGAAACTTCCAAAATACAAAAATTGATGATTACTTTAAAATATAAGAAGTTCAGGAGGTTAAACACAACTTGGCGTACAGTTTAAATTTAATTTGTAAGCTTAACCCTAGCCATGATCATTAAAAAATATATTACTCTAATTGTATATTTTTCAAATATGGGTTATCATCCTCAATCACAAACTGACAGTATTTACCGTTAAGTTTTTTTCATGGAGAGCATAAAAAATATACCACTATATATAAGAATTGAAGGTTTCTATTTCTTTTTGTTGTATTAAACATTTAACTGGATGTGTAATTCATTAAATGTATTGAAATATGTATTACCTTCCTTGTGATCCCATTTATCTTTATGCAGTGCACTACAGAAACTGAATTGGTATTATTGAGGTTTTGATTGCTTGTAAGGTAACCTCCAATTTACAATCCCTCTGATTTACAAAGCTCAAATTTTTGGGTCCCTTCAACTTCATAAAATAGAGGTTCTACTGTAACACTTAAGTACTATTAGCCAAAAACTAACAAGGTGAGAATCAGAGGTACTGCTTCCACATGGCTGGCAAGCATCAGCCCCATTCTACATGTCACACCAGGATTTTGGGGACCACTTCTAGTCTCTTTCAGCCTTCTCAACATTTATTTCCAAACACTATTCCCTCATTTCATTCAATATATGACCTATGGCCCTTCATGCAGCCCACAAGACCAATCCTCTTCTCCAGAATAGGGTTGTTTACCATATTTTTTTATTACCGAATATGATAGAGTTTGTAGAATAAAAAGAACCGTATTTTTTCATTTTTTGATCCATCAATTATTTCTTGAGTTATAAGCGGCGAAAAACTGATGTTTTTAACCCTTTCGGAAAAGTGGGTGTGGTGCAACCTCAGACGTATAACAACTTTGTCCAATCACAACTGAGCCTGCAAAGCTACTTCGCCTTATCGCAAAGGAGGGGACACAGCTGGCTCTCCCAATGGGAGTGATTGCGACAGGATCTGTGCAAGCAGACCTTCCGAGAATCCCCCTCCACTCCCTTCCTTTCCCATAAGAGCAGTCAAGGACGATAGGAAAATGACGTCAATGTTATCACAGCAGCTTTTTCAGTGGGCGTCACCTTTTGCTTATTTTAATTTTTGACTTATGATGAATGGTTGTGGTTAGAAGATTAATTATTTCACTAAAATTCTTTTTTCGTTTCCATCTAACAATTTCGTGCAAAAAATTTCGATTTCAGTTCCGAGTAAACGCCCCCATTCTAACCCTCTATAACAGCCATAAGCAAACCATTGCTCTTAAATTTTATGATCTATCCACCTACCCTGCCAACTCCTGATTACTCCAACAAACTCTTCTCACCCTAACCATACTTTCATCACCTCTATTACCCTTTCTGCCATACATTGTGCCTTCTTCATTCTTCTCCATACTCACATCACTATTGTCTCATATATCTACTCTCCTAACTGACCTTTTCTTAACATTTTTACCAAGGACCCTGTCATAATTCTCTTCTATTAGTAAAAGCCTAGGTTCAGCTTAATTCATTTTGTGCCATTAGATAGGTGGGTAATGGGGTGTAGGTAGGAACTTACCAATGAATAGGTAGATAGATAAGCATCTTTATTGGGGCGAGATTGAGACTAAAAGTCCCCTCTTCCATCTAACCCCTAAGGAATGGAGGATGAATGGAGAGAAACTTGGCATCAGTGGAGATTGGAGAACAAGTGTGCTCTAAACAAAATGCACCAACTATTCCAAAGTTTAATGTTCCATCCTATCAATGAAGAACTGAGCTTGAAATGCTTTCAACTCAGCACTCAAGAAGGTACCTGTAATTTGCTGTCACATCTAAATTTAATCCTTATCTATGAAAAGAGACATAACATCAAGTCATAAAGCATCCTATTAAGTGCAATTTAAGCAACGACAAATAAATCTTATAATATGATGAGCTAATATATACCATGTTATAATCTTCATCACATATAATTTAGTATTGAAAAGTAATAATATCCAATACAATAACATTTACATTAGACACACAACAATTACAGCAACAGAATCATTCTGAAAGGTAAAATTACACATGTACACACAAACACAAATACAAGATTTGATAGGTGATATTCATAAAAGACACACAATAAACAAGGGGATTTGATATTAGCCAAGTTTTGGAGAAATTTTTACTCCTGATAAACAACCAGTTTTGGTATTTAGATGTAGTCTGGTGAACTATCTAGGATATATTAATAACAAACAATTTGGCTTATCTAGATTAAGCCATTCTAAAATGAGGTGCAACCATGTCATTATCAATCATACTCTTGTGAAAGTTTGATTTTTGAGACCAACATTTTGAAAAAAAATTGTTGCTTGAACTCTTAAGAAGTCATACTTCTCTGTGGTTTCAAAAACATCTTGGCTCAATGACTTTTACATGCTAACATTATGCCCGTATTTTATCAATGTAATTATGTTACGATAATACAACACTTGAATCATATTTATTATGATTGATTATTTTCTTGATTTCCATCCAGCAATGAATTATAGATATGAAGCAACTCACAGAACTTTATACATACTACTAAAATAGATACTTTCATCTCTTCAAGCAAATCTGCCCATATAAGTTGCTCAAAAAGAAAACTGGAGAGACCAAAATTTGTATCCATATTATATTTGAAAACTGACAGAGCATCAATTCACAAAAACAAATAACAAAATTACAGAATACATATAATACTGTGTTTAAATATAGTCTACACAGTTCTTAAGAGTAAAATTTATACAACAGGGTTGTTGTAAGTTATCTGATTCTATATATCTGATATCTATATATTCTGATCATGTACAGATCAGAAGGAGATGTGATAATTTCTAAATTCTACCTTAATTTCTCAATCATCATGTTTTCTTGCAAAATTTTCAAACACAACACAGTACAATTTTTTAATCTGTTGCATTCTAACCCGTACCTAACACAAATAGCAGGCAAACGGGAAATGACATGGTGTAAATACAGGGTTCAACATATGTGGGAGGTATAGGAAATTTGATGGGACACAATAAAAATGTTGTAAATTGTGGGAAAACGTAAATTCCAATAACTCAAAATATGGGATTTTACTGTGATACTTTCAAAATTCTGACTTCAGATTCCTAGACAAAAAATGAAATTTTTTTGTTGATGAACTATTCTTTAACATGTTGAATGATGAAGCCAATGGGAGAATTCATTACCAGTGGCAGGAAATTAGAAAGTTGACTTAATCTTGACTCACAAGATAAGCCAGATATAAATTTCCAATAGAAAGTGCATATCCATGATTCAAATGTGTGAGTCAGCCACACTAAAGGGGTTAATGCTGTTTAAGCCCAGAAGAGTATGGTTCAAATTCTTTCAAAGCAAATTCAAACTACAATTGTAGCACCTGGTTTTATTACACAACCACCATGAAGTATGCTAAATTAAATGCCAAAGGCCTTGGAAAAGTCAAAGGCACTTAAAACAGATGATGATAGAGGTTCTCCTAAAAAGCATTCAGTGCTTGAAGATTGACAGACTTTATACATCTATCAAGCAATAAATTATTCTGTGCCTCTCTCCATGGAGAGAAGATATACCTTATAAAAAAAGGGGAGGTGGACAATGAGGAGTTGTGAGAAACATGATAGATCAAGATCACAGTGAGTGGTAGCAGCAGTGAAATAGCAAAGCAGGTAAAGTGGCTGTTAGGAAAGGAGGGCCATGAATATCTGTTGCCTTTGGTAAGAGAAATCTCATAACTCTGTGTGATTGGCCAAGGGATTAAGCAGTCATCAACAATTAAGTTTTAGCATAAGATGGGTTCGTGCGTGGATCCTCTTCAGATGAGTCACATGGTGAGGTGGGGTTTCTTTATAAGTGTACGAGCAACATTGGTTTCAACAGCATTTTCAATTGACTGCCAATAAGGATTTCATGTTGATGAACGGAATTGTGCCTAATGACCTTCCTCATAGCAAACCAAGACCTTCACGTCATCAAATCGAGCCTTGAGGTCATGAACAAGATGCCAGTGCATTGACCACTACTCCAAATGGACTGTTTCATTAGTAACAGATAAAAAATGCAACACAACAAAATATTTTACACGAAGACAACAAAAACCCTCTACTTTCCCAAGTTTTCACAGGTTGGCCACCTGATCATAAAAACATTACTAAATGGAGAAATACAATTGTTTAGCAATGTGCTTCTGACTTTTTGTCTGAGTTCCCAGAGCATGCATGCAGTGAGTGCAGGGAACTCATGGAGTATTAATTGTTTCTTACATATCCTGTTTCTGAAAATTCTATAGATCACTCTTGCATTACACACAAAATACATATGCTACTCACACATTTCCCGTAATACATAATACAATCATGTTCCCACAACTTACAACCTAGAAAGGTGATAATTGTGAATGCCTTCTACCAATATGTATAAAAAAAATGGCAAGATAAACTAAGCACCCTACGTCACATCAGGCATTTCATTCAAACATGCACTTATTTTTACCCCCCATCTTCTCTAAACAATATTGCACTCACTAATGCACCTTGACTTTGGCTGGATGAACATTCTAACAAAGTGAAAGACATCAAATTAAATAAATTCAACGTGTCCTCTCAAGAAAATTATGAATCAATTGCTCACCTTGTGATTGAATTCCAAATTCCAGAATTGCTGTCATCATCAGCCAGGAGATCGGCGTGTAACATATCAGGCTTTTTTGCCACCTTCAACTTGATCACATGACTTCGGAAGGAGCTTATCAGTATTTTGCTTCCTGAGGAATTCTGGGAAACCTCTGTGCCATCCACACTGGAAAAAGTTTAAGATCATAGGATGGATGTCAAGACATTTGTTTCTGTATATAAAATAATTGAGACCATTCATTGTACACAATATTATTTCTGAGAATAGCCACAGTCATGCACAACTACATAATCCTCTAAAATACAAGGCTTAACAGAATGGATATTTTTATTTCACAATAGACAACAAATACCCTTGCATAATTTCCACAAATTTTCAAAGATTTTCCCATGGCTCTAGATCAATTTCCAGCAGCAAAAATTTCCAAAACCAAGACGGAATTGGGAGGAGAATAGAGTATGCTCACAAAAACAAGAAAGAGTTTGGTATGAAAATTGTTTTCTTCATGCTACTGAGGCATCTCTCCATGCAGAAACTTTAAGCCATTATTTTGCCTCCGTTTTCCAACCTTTCATCCACCAAAAAATCATTTTCCATGAATGAATTTAAACTTTCATTAAATAAGCATGACTTACCTTTACATCATAATAATCAAAACCAAATACTTTCTGGATGTGTATAAGATTGTAAGGAAAAATAATTTATATAACTGCTATCAGGTTTTTCAACAGGAAGATAGGTCCAAAATGCCAATTGAAAGAGAAGTAGTAATTCCTTTTCCTTCACTTTATAATTTTTTTTGGGATAATCTTCCTTTTGATAATTTTCAGTCAATGCATTTTTGGTTTTGTTCTCAATCAATATACTGTTTCCAATTATGTTACTGATATTAGTTGGCAACACTTTAATTATTAAAAGTAACACATGTTTGATACAAACCTAACAATGTCAAAGATGTCAGCCGATCTTCCTGCCCTAAGTCGTAATAGCCAAGCACCAGGATTTGCTTTCAGTTGAAAGTATCCCAGGTTCGCCATGACAATAGTGTCGACGACCACAGGTTGGTGGTTGGTTCCCAGGGTGATCTGGAGGCCACGAGGTGGGTTGCCCATAGTCTGCTCAAAACAATGGCCTTCTAGCAGCAAGTACTCCAACTCAAACTCACTACGGTTCAAAGAGACCATTGTAAGTTTAATGCACCACATAGCACACACCTATATTTCCAGATGATATCACAGTATATCAGATCCAACTTCAAACCAAACTGTTGGTCAATAAATGCACAAATTAGGATGATATTAGACTCAGACGAAATTAGAATTACAAGAATTCTAACAGAGGTGCTCTGAAGAAGTGAGACACACAAAAACATGAAATAGAGAGGGCAAGTGACACGGTAAGTCCTTAAAAGCAGAGGGGGAAATACTTATTTCATTACATCACTTGCAGTCAAGTAGGTAAGACACATTAGCACAATAATGAATTTATTTTATCACAACATCCATTTTTTACAACAATAAGGTAGTTTCCACACCATATGGTGTGGCCACACGGCCATACCATAAATATATTCATGACACGCAAATAATGTGGATTGAGAAATCCCTGTATACAAAAAAATTAAATGTTAATTTTAAGTTAATTTAAAAAGCCCAGAAATGGCAGGGTTGCAGCAGCCAGCTTGATGACACCGTACACAGTACAATGTGAGGTATAGGGGGCATTCATCCTCTGAACTAAAATTTGATTTCAGAGTTCCTAAGCTCAAAAGAAGATTTACTAATTATCGCTAGTGAACATTCTCAAACAGGGTTCATATCAACTTTCCATTTTCAATTTCCCTGATTTCCAGTCCCAATTTTTGAAATTTCCCTGACTTTATATCAATGGCAAAGCAGTTGTATAGAGGGATTTTATGGAAAAATGCAGCAAGGTATACTGTGAAATAAAATTTATTTATTCAGGGAAAGTAGTATATTCCAGTCAAAATTCAAAAACAAAGCAACGGATGAGCAGACCAAGCAGCCAGATCCCGAGCCCGAGCGAGCTGCCAAGTCGGCGCTACCCCGTGCTGCCCAGCTAGGACAGCAAGCTGACGGCAACAAAAAGTGCACCTTGCCGCTCGAGTGCAGCAACGCTCTGTGCGTTCAACCACAATTTTCATCTTTTTGCTATCCCTCTGGAGTTTTTCCCTGACTAGAATCTAATTTCCCTGACATTTTCATTACTTCCAGTCCCGATTTATATTTCCCTAACATTTCCATGACTTCCCAGACTGGTATGAGCCCTGTCAAAGCTTGTAAAGTCTCCTCCGCTGAACATGGTATTAACAGTCATTAGCCCCTACTTTTCCCGCTAGTAGACTTCTCTGTTACCGAGAAGCACAGCTGTTTCTCTAGGCACAAGTTTGCACCATACATAGTAAAATGAATAACTGCTTTCAAATGAATAGACTGAACAAAAAACCATAAATTAAACAAACAAGTTTAAATATCAGTAAATAAACTGAAGGAATGTTCCTCGGATACTTTTTAATATGCATTCACGGAGTGCATCATCTGCTTAGCGGTGTCTGTGGCACCACCTGGGAGTAGGGAGAGGAAAGAGTGTATGTACCTTTGATATCAACGTGGGATTGAACAGCATGCAATAGTTTGCCACAGGGTTTTTGCACTGTTGAAAATTTTCACTTTTGAATTAATGAGGAACCATGATTAATATCATTGTAAAAATGAATGTCTTCAAATGCATATTCCAGGGATTACAAACTTTGGATTTAGACAATGAAAAATAGGAAACTAACTTGTTAAAAGTTTTAGGGATTCTGTCCAAAGATCTATTTTAATTCAGATTTAGAAGACTAAAATACAAACAAAGAGGATTCTTTTAGATTAATTATGTTAGCACATCTAAAACCTGAGTATCTCTAATGGAGATTTCTTTTTAAATTTGCAACGTTCCCCTTCCTAAACTATCTCACTCACTATTAAGACCCTGAATGACTTCATCAACTCTCCCGTCTCTGCAATCCTCCGTCATGAAACAATTCTAAAGGCTTTCTCACCAACTCTACTTTAAAATAGTATTCTTTCTCTAATAAATTGATTATGTGCATTTAGCAGAGACCTCATACAATACCTGTGGACAGTGCTTTCCACGTCATCCAGTCGGATATTATCCAAGTCATATGGACTGCGTACAGACTCCACCAGCCAGTTCTCTGGGACTTGCATGTTTTGTGTCAGCAACACTGATGTGGGCATGTTGATAAACCGAGCCATTGGACCAGGAGCCAGCTTCCCATCAGCAGTGAACTGAGGCTCAGACTCCAGCACATAGCGATAAAAGCTGGAAAATGAAATAGCACAATAACTAAGGTTGAAGATACAATGAATTTTTGGTTTTGCACAGCTGGAATCAAGGCTTGCTAAAGATTACACTTTCCCTCTGAAATTCAAGAGTTTCAGAATCATCAAAAGGATTTAATGACTCATTATTATAACTTGGGAAATAAAAACTATTTTGATCTAAATTAAACCCAAAAAAACAATCATGAATAATATGTGCAGTCATATAAAAACTTACAATAACAAGAGTCTACTGTAATCAATTGCATCACATTCACTCAAGGGTGAATCAATGCTCTTCTCATTCAATCAATTGACTCACCTCTTGAGGGGCATTTCACTATTCTTCTCCACAGGATTGAGGAATACACGGAGGTTGCAGTTGATTACTTCCAGTAAGGTAGACAGTATAGGTCCAATTTTCTGAGCTCCTCTGGACACTGGATCCACAATCACCACTAGATCAAAAGCAGGCTCATTTGGATTTGCAGCTTCCAGTTTAATTAAACTGTAATTGAATTGAGAAAAAAAAAAGCAAAAGGCCATGAATAGGCTGACCTCCATAGTCACACCTCAGGATTATGGGGTAAAATAACAATCCATTTATCAATATTTAGCACTAAGTAAAAAAACATTATTCCAAATAAATGACATTTAACCCATTGCAGTAACTAGCCATAATATTAATGCAAAAATTTACATCCTAAAAACATTTGCATTATAAAAACATTCTAATAGCACTAAAAGACCCACATATTTTTGGCTGAAAAAAATGTGACACTTAAGATATTAATTATATCCATTCCTAGTTAGGCACATATTAGGGGGTAAGGAGTCATTGACTTCAGGGTGGGACGAGGGCAGAACATGCTCATGGACTACCAAGACCGTCATGCGTGGTGAGGAGCCACATCCTCCTCGAGGTGCCCCTGGTATCGCTGAACATGACGGATCTAGACCTGGTGGTCAATAAACAACTCCCATAACCATGGTGCATCTCTGTACTAAGGGTGACCACAGCTGCGGGGTGGAGGGTAAGAAGTTGCTAACAAAGAAACTCTGGATACAGGGCGACCTACGGTTTTACCCATGCATGCAGGGCTCTGTGTGGGTGGACCCTTTAATTCCCTAAGTACTCGTGGGACCACATATGGAAACCAATTCTAAAAACTTAATGGAGTGTGCTGAAAAGCACACTTTTGACATGGACTCTTGTAGTCTCATTTGCCCAGTGGAGGAAGCGATACTGTTGGAGAGCCCCTGCGTGGCTCCCAATGAGGACGCAGCCTCCACTATTCCATCCCTACCTCTGGGGGTCCCTATGGGGAAACCCACTCACCTTAGTTGCCCCTCCAATCCTTCGGAGGAGGAGTTGGGCGACTCCTCGGAGTCAACTATTAAGGAGGCACTGAGTCAGGGCTCCCCCCCAAAGGGGCAGACTCTGATTTGGGGGCCTCTGGTAACACCATAGGGAGCATCTCTCAAAGAATGGAGAGGCTCACTATGGGGGGAAAGCGGACTGGTGCCGCCAGGAGACAAGAAAAGGCAGGGAGCGAGGGGAGGTGGTGGGAGTCTGGCGGACCACCCTGCTTATGGGAGAACTGCTGGCGAGGCAATTTCTGGTGAGGCCTCAAGGCAGGGAGTGGGGATGACAGAGGCCCGCCGCAAGAAGAACGTAGCCGAGACAGAGGTGGCACTGCGCGTTACTTGTAACACGGTGTTTTCAATGGGAGTGCGCAAGTTGAACCCAGCATAGGCAGAGAAGAGAAAGTCCTCTGCCAGACCTCTGTCACTTTGTGATCGGGACACAGTTTCCTGCGGCCTCTGTCGCCTCTGCGGGCCAGGATCGCCGATATACAAAATTTAAAGTTGATAAAAATTCTAAAATAAAAGTATTTTTCGAATAGCGGAATGTTACTCGTTTTTCTGTAAAAATATTTTCTCATTATTGCAGAAGGTCCTACAGTAAACTCAAAAAAACCGAAAAAGCCGGTTTTTCAAATGAGTAGAATTTTTTAAATCAAAATTGCCATACCTCCCTTCATCTCCATCTTAGAGCTTTGATTTTTTTTGCTGTGAAGTATCAAAGCCTTCTTATGACGAATATGTTCTTTAAAAATCTGTGATAATGCTCAGAATTAAAAAAATTTTAAAATTGGCCAAGCGCGTCAGGAATTTCGTGCTCGGGGAGATGGAATTTTCAGTGTGCTGATAAGTTCCGTTCTAAGGGAAAAACTTGCATGGTGTCTGTGAGTGATTTGTTAATAAAGATATGAATTAGTTTTTGCGAAAGTTTTAGCCTGGTACTCGCAATAGCTTTTGAGAAATTGACGTTCATTTATGAAGCTGCTCTCCGTGGGGTGAGCGGGTGGCTAGCGGTCGAGGAGCGTCTCGTCGATTTGGTGGCCGCAAGTGTTCTTCTTCTGGCATATTTGAACTTTCAACAATATACATCGTTACTTTATTGTTTCATTTATTTATTGCAGCTTTACGGTAAAACAGAAGCCCTAATTGTGGGATTACTTGATCAATTTGTATTCCATGAAAGAATTCAGGCCCAATCGATCCCCTGACTGCACCCCAGATGCTTGATCACTCCCGCAGTAAAATCGAGTAATGACTTCCATGGGCATTAACGGTTTTGAAATGGATATTCCCATAGCAGTTAAATAATATAAAATATAAATAGAGCAATATATTAAAGGTGTCCAGCACCTAAATGGACCCTTCAAATATTCGCTATTTGAATATTCTCCGCTATATCCACGGTACATGAAAGTGCCTCTCCATTTCCTAGTAAGTATCCTTCAAGCAAAAAGAGCAGATACCATTGCCCATTGTTGAAATATTTCAAGGCTATCTGAGTTGGTATTCCCAAAACGGAGCTCTGGAAAGATTACTTCTTTCCAACTCCCACCCGTAGCGATTTCGCATTAGTTTCCTTGCCCTTTCACACGCCAATGTGGATATCCTGGGGTACTAGGGCAACTTGGTTTGCGTTCCTTAATTAGCTTTTCAAAATATGAAGACCACCAAGTTTCCCGGAATGAAAGGACCAAAATTCCTCTTTCGAAAATGTCGTTTGGGAAGTTTATGAAGGCTGCTTGAACACATATTTTTGTTACTAAAATTTGCGATAATTATAAGGAACATAAACGCTACATAACGCATAAATGCCACGCTAGGATGGAAAACGCAGGACGAGGTCTATCGGCAGAGGAAAAAAATGAGTTAGTTCAAAAATATAAAAAATCGAGAGCATTAGCAAGGAAATCAGTCGGCAAGCGTTATCACATTTCAAGAGCAAGATGTTAGGAGAATATTTTGATAGCAATCCTAAAGCGTTTTGGTCATATGTGAGAGAGCTTCAGGGAAATAGGTCACAGTGCACACACTTAAAACCGATCAAGGAATTACAGTCATCAGCAATGTAGACAAAGCCAATACTTGAAACACCTTCTTCCAAAGCGTATTCAACTCATCGTCACACAACGCTTTGGAACCACCGCTGAACACTTTCAGTGAGCAAATGCCCGAAATAAAAAATTCATGTCAAGGAATAGAGCAGCAGTTAAAAAGCATTAGTAAAAACAAATCACCAGGTCCCGAACAAATTCCTTCCAGAGTATATAAAACATTAGCTTCTGAAATAGCCCCCTATCTAGAAATAATATTCAATAAAACACTATAAAGAACCACACAGTAGCTAATAGTACACCTATTTTTAAAAGCGGTGATAGGGAAGAACCTAGCAAATACAGACCGATTTCACTCACGTCAATGTCTTGTAAGATATTTGAGCACATTGTAGTCAGTTCGATCATGGGTCATTTGGATAGTAAGGGATTACTCATAAACAGCCAACATGGGTTCCGGAAAGGTAGATCTTGCGAGAAACAATTAGCTTTATTCGTACACGATATTTTAGTCTACGGCGAAAACAGTACTGAAGTTGATGCTTTTTATGCTAAGATATTTTTATATTTTAAAAAGGCTTTCGATAAAGTTCCTCATGATAAATTAATCTTGAAGTTAGAGAGTTTTGGTATAAATAAAGACGTTGTATGTTGGGTAAAAGAATTCTTAAGTGGACGAGAGCAGAGGGTTTTCATAGATGGTATCATGTCGGACACAATCAAAGTCACATCGGGAGTTCCCCAGGGTAGTGTAGTAGGTCCGCTAATATTTCTTTTATACATAAACGATTTGGGTACCGTAGTTAGTAGTAAGCTTAGACTTTTTGCAGACGATACGGTAGTGTATAGGGGTATATCAAAAGAAGAGGACAGGAAATCGCTTTGCAAGGGTTTACATCTACATATACATAATACCCTGCAAGCCACCACAAGGGTGTGTGGCAGGGGGCGATTTCTCACCAAACATGCACTACATATTATGCATAAAAAAGGAATAGTATTAATATAGTAGTCATAACTACACTATTTAAAAAAGATAGAAATTGCAAAGAAAACATGCAAAAACATTCTGTTAGTAGGGTTAGCTTTAAGTAATCATACCAACATGCAGCTACCAATGCTATTCATTGCTACTCTCCGATAGGACATATTTACCGTACCGATTTAGATGCAATTCAAGAGTGGTGCGACAAATGGCAGTTAGAACTTAACCTTAAAAAGTGTGTAGCTATCAATTTTTGGGGGAGGAATAATTCGACAGAGCGATCATATAAAATTAGTATCACGAAGATCGAAAACGTTGAAAGCATAATATATTTAGTTGTTACAATCACTAAAGATAAATCGTGGGGAAAACACATCTTACAAGGGGAGGCTACGTACCTTGACCGCGCGATTTGAATGCCGTAAATTTTATTTGGTGCAGGAGGTAAACAGAAATGGTAATTTCATAACAGCTTGGTCCAACTTGGAATAGTTTTTTCGTAAAAAATTATTTTTAAATCGTGAAATAGGCATTATAATTAGCCATTCACAGACGCTTGGTCTAGTGGGTAGAGTACGGGATTCCCATACCAAAAGTCGTAGGTTCGAGACCCGACGGAAGAAATTTTTTTTTCCTTGACAATGTATGAATTTTTTCAATTTTTTTAACCATTATTTTTGTTACGAGTGTTTAACTCAATTCACATTTTTTTTCTAATACCACCGACCTTGAAAACCATACCCTTACTGTGAAACACTCAACGATGGAGGGCTTCACTTGCGATATAAGGGAGTCTTCCTTTTTAATCCATCTATTCTGTTTCATTCCCGAATCCAACACAGTAATTCCTGTTTATCAGATACTTACCTACGTTTATACATTCTCATTTTGCCGTTCCCCTTCGGAGGAGCTTTAAAAGGAGCTCAAATCACAGCATTGGACCAAGAGACGCTTTCTTTTTTAGGCTTCACTCGGCAGGGTCCTATTCTTACTAACCTCAATTGCTTTGTCCACATTCATGCATGCATTACACTTGATTTTATTTGATTATGAAATAATATACCAAGAAAACTTTTGTTACTTAAAATATCATTCACGAAAAGCAGTTACTTATAAAAAGTTACTCTAATGAAATAAACAGACCTTGAAATAGAACTACTTTGGGAGAAATGACATTACACGGTTAGTTAATGATATAGACGTAGCGTGAAGGAATTTGTTGTAATATCCACATAATTTACTCTTATGTATTTTTACATAAAGTATTGAACATTCACTTATTGATTTTCTGCCCTAAAAGATATCGGGGTGCAGTTCATTGGGTGATAATCATCGTAAAAGCAACAGGAGCACATTAAAATATTGCACCATGAGCACCGTACGAAACATTTCTTGCCACATGCACAAATTGTCCTTGGAACTTCCTCTGGAAAGCACACCTGGCTAACATTTTGAAAGAAACTTCTGTTTTCTAACAACTTTGATGCGTACCAGGCACAGATGATCATGTTTCTGAAGAGAGGTGACGATAGCTGATGATGTATCAGTGAATGTATCTGCATCCCGTCCTCTCAGGAGCTAATCTCACGGTTATTTTGGATTAAATATGAACATGTTTGCAGCCTCGTGATGAACTGTTTTACTTGACGATAAAAATATACGTCACAGGGCTGGCAAAGAGCCGTACATTTAGGCGGTATTATTTTCAATTGACTTTTTTGTTCAGCATTTTCCATGTCCATTTCGAATATTTCATTATACATATTTAAATTTGTTTGACCTACCCAGGAATCTAATATAAGCAGAAAATTGTTCATAGAGACGTACGACTTCAGCACATTTTCCAAAAACTGTTTGAATATGTCCGTTGTCAATTTCCCTGATTTTGTGGATGTCACAACGACGTTATTCCATTTATCCTCCAACTCCTTGACGCTTCGGCTCACTCTTGGACCGAAAACTCCTCCGGTTTCTTGTAGACAGAGGAACACTTGAGGAAGTAGTTTTCCCGAGGCGGTGATGGCATATGGTGCTGTATAAGAATGGGTCATGTTGTTCCTATTCCCGACACACAACTCCACAGTTTTTTCTCCCCGATGCGTCAATGTCCTCTTTACGTCCACTCTGTACTCGCATCCAGTCTGATCCGTATTTATTACGTAATCTGGATCATATTTTCCAATAAGGCGTGATGTTTGTCTGCAGAAAACTTCCGCTGCCATCAGTGTCTCCTCCAAATATGTCACGTCTTTTCGGGGAACATAATTAGTCACCTTTCTTTGTCTGATTTTAAATTCATTTTTGAATTTAGCAAGCCATGGTCTTGATGCAGAAAACTTGGATTCTGGCGATATGTGCGGAAATGCCGCGCTTAACGCCCACTGCTGGATTGCTCTCGAGGTAACTTGCTCCCTCCTTTTCTGCGCTTCACGAAATCCTTCGAAAGTGCTCTTATTGATCATTTCATGCTTGTCCAAACGCGTTCCACCATTTTCTACATCTCTACACCACACCTTGATTTGGGATTTGCGTTTCAATAATTGCGAGCCTCGTTTTTGCAGGGTCGATAGTGACCAATTTGGGTGTTGTTTTGAAATATTTACCACTTTAATCTTGGTTTCTATTGGCACACGAATAAACTTTGGCGATTTGGGTGAGGGCTCATAAGAATCATCGGGACTCTGCAAGGAGGCATAGCTGCTTCCTTCGGATTCTTCTTCCTCTTCACTCTCACAAATGTCAGAAATGAAGTCACCCTCTGCATTTTCACTCTCAAACAACTCCTCTTCTTCTACAAATATATTATCCTCCAGAATCAACAAAAACATTTCAACAGCCCTCTGTCCGATTAAGCGGGCCGTCGGCAATATTTTGACGTTTGAAGAATCTTTAATTACATTCATTTTCCTCAAGGACTCTGAAAGTAAATGCATTCATTTTCCACATTAAAAATTTAACTAAGAATTTTAGGTTCTTACTAAAAAGAGCTGTACGAACAACATCATAATCCAAAGCTAACATTACCCAAAAATCGATTATAAAAAACTTCTTTGAACATTGGGAAGAAAACTAATATTTTCAGAATTAAATAGCTTACCATGCAAAAATATGACAGCACATGTGGCATCCTCTTTGGAGCAAGTGAGGGTCCACGTTACATTTTCTTCAATTCCGGTGGGAAAAAGCGAACTGGACGTGGTTGCACTATACATATTGCAAGAAATGAGATGTCTATCTTTTATGTATCACTTCAGAGATAGCTACAACTAGTTCAAGCGGTGTCACTTAGGTTTCCACGCAGTATCACATCAGAAAAAAACTGTGCTTTTCTTCGAGAGAACAATCCAGTATCAACCTCAATCAATTAATTATTGACTTTTGTCTTCGTCAAATGTCATTGTTTACACAATGTTAAGTTATGTAGCAGTATTCGGTTTATACTTTGATAGTTTTGTACTTATTTAATAGCTAACTTTTAACATTGACGAGCAGAAACCCAACAATAAGATAATTTACTTTTTTAGGCACTGTGGAATTAGAAAAATCGCCTGGATTGTGTATTGGACGGGGAGGGCAAAGCATTATTAACAAGACCTCTTTCTCCAAATAGCGTGCTCCACTCAACAATCGGGTTGCGTTAGGGATCAAAGAGGAAGAAGATTGTGGAAAACATGAATTGTCGTTCATTGTTGACGGGATTTTTTAGCATTCTCAAGCTCACCAATAATCTTCTCTTATGCGAACAATTTATACGCGACGAGGAATAAACATTGAACTTTTCAATTAAGTGAGGGGACTAGTGTTTTCATCTCTCAAATTCAGTTGCTGTTCCTTGAGGAACACAGGCGCCTGCGTATACTTCATGTGAATTTTAAATACATTGTACGCCATTTTGATTGTTGCCAAACGCGTAAATTTGTTTGACTATACCATTAGTCTCATGTTAACAGTAACGGATATGCATTCGTGGGAATTCTTGATTGTAAGTTAAGTATTATTATTACACAACTTATAACCAAACAACTCCTGCCACACGCCATTTCGGCGGTACGCACGGTATTATGTAGATCTGCGACAACAACAGGAATTACTGTGTTAGATTAGGGAATGAAACAGGATAGATGGATAAAAAAGCAAGACTCCCTTATATCGCAAGTGAAGCCCTCCATCGTTGAGTGTTTCACAGTAAGGGTATGGTTTTCAAGGTCGGTGGTATTAGAAAAAAAATGTGAATTGAGTTAAACACTCGTAACAAAAATAATGGTTAAAAAAATTGAAAAAATTCATACATTGTCAAGGAAAAAAAAATTTCTTCCGTCGGGTCTCGAACCTACGACTTCTGGTATGGGAATCCCGTACTCTAACCACTTGACCAAGCGTCTGTGAATGGCTAATTATAATGCCTATTTCACGATTTAAAAATAATTTTTTACAAAAACATTATTCCAAGTTGGACCAAGCTGTTATGAAATTACCATTCCTGTTTACCTCCTGCACCAAATAAAATTTACGGCATTCAAATCACGCGGTCAAGGTACGTAGCCTCTCCTTGTTAGATACATTTACTGAAGATATTAGCCACATATTAAAGACACCAGCGTATCATGCTGGTGTCTTTCGTGCATCTTCAAAGTCTGTAGTGCATGATGCATGTATTAATCCCTTAAATAATATATATACTAAAAACCTAGTGGCATGAAACCCTATAGTTGCTAGTTTGCATGTTAGTAGTGCATGCTTGGTGATCTTCACCCCCTGCCACACACCCTCGAGGGGGCTTGCAGGGTATCGTGTAGATGTAGATATGTTTTTAATATATATGTGGTAGTCATCCCTTACATTAATAATATTATCAAATTCCTTTGAAAACGCTAAACGGCAAACGGGAAAGAGATGCCTATTCCTCGCCTCGGCTACGTCCTTCTTGCGCGCACGCCTATTCCTGGCCTCCACCTCGGCGGCGGAGGCCTCTGCCTCGGCTGCGTTCTTCTTGCGGCGGGCCAGAGACATGCCTGAGAAGGCTCAGGACGCTAAGAGGGCCAAGACTGGTTCTTGGCCCTCATATGCAGAGGCGTCCAAGAACCAAAAGAAAACGGCCATCATCTCCGTAGGGTATCCTCAGGCGATTATGAAAGAGGAATGGCAGGAGATAAGAGAGGAAACTGGAAGGACTCTGAGATGAGGTCCCACAAGACCAGGACCTACCTGTCTTTCAGGGGACCGGGTGAAAGAAGATGGGACCTATTGAGGGGACCGTGTCTTCCAAGCTGTGGACGCTGACAACGTCGTCAGGAGAAGGAGGGTGATGGTTTGGGTCCCTGGACGTAGCAAACCAGATGCCAAGACCCTCCTGGGGAGATTACAGAGGGTCAATCTGGGGCTGCAAACAGCCCTATGGAGGCCCTATGAGAGATCCGACACCTACCCACGTCACACAGTTTGTCTTGGGAGTGGATGAAGCGTCTGTCAAGTGCCTGACAGCACTTGGCTTCAAGGGGACCATTGGCCTACAAGACGTCGAGGTGACCCTTCTAAGCAAGGACGGGGCTGAGAAGCTCCCTCTTCCTGCGGACAGGAAAGTCCAATATTCCCCCAAAGAGAAGGCATTGGGGGAGGAAGACAGTGCTGGGAGGGCATCGTCATGCTTCAGGCCAACCTGAAGCACAGCAGGGCTGCCTCGGGAGTCCTGCAAAGCATCCTCCCAAAAGTTGAGGTTAAGATAGCTCTCATTCAAGAGCCCTGGGCTTTCCAGGGCAGAGTCAGAGAACTTAGTATGACTGTGGGTAAAGTATTCTACTGTACAACTGTTGATAGACCTAGAGCTTGTATCTATGTGAATGGGATAAATTCTTATCTGCCATATGATGCACCGGCTCCTCCACCATCGAATGAGATGGAGAGGCTGATGAGTCACTACAAGACTAACAAGTGGGATCTGCTTATCGGTTGTGATGCTAACTCGCACCACATTGTGTGGGCGAGTGGGAGCACCAATGGAAGGGACGACTGTGTTGGAGTATCTCATGTCTACAGAGTTATATATACTCAATAAAGGATCACAAACTAACTTTGCAAACAGCATTAGGCAGGAGGTGATAGATATCACACTGTGCACCAGTTCTCGGCTGCACAGGATTGATGGGTGGAGAGTGTCAGGTGAGATAACTTTGTCCGACCACAGACGTATACTCTTCACTCTTTTCGAATCCAACCATTGGGAAATAACTTATAGGAACCACAGGACTACCAACTAAGAACTATATCAAGAAAGCTTGGGAGCTGCCCTAGAGGGGGCACCTCAGTGCAAGTTTAGAAATGTGGATGAGGTAGATGCTGCTGTTGATTATCTACAGAGAAGCATCATCACATCCTACGAAAACAGCTGCCCCTTAAGGACCAGGAAAGAAGGGTGTAAATTACCCTGGAGGGGAGCAGAATTAAACGTTCTCCGTAGAGAGACTAGGAAACTCTTTAATAAAGCAAAGAGGACATGAATGCCTCAGATTTGGGAAAACTTTAAGGTTGCCCAACGGAGGTACTAAGCAGCAATTAAGCGCTGTA
The DNA here is from genome assembly GCA_933228895.1 of Platycnemis pennipes. Taxonomy (NCBI): domain Eukaryota; kingdom Metazoa; phylum Arthropoda; class Insecta; order Odonata; family Platycnemididae; genus Platycnemis; species Platycnemis pennipes. Next base: position 63,144,716 of record OW121854.1, read on the forward strand.
AGAGGGATTCATGGAGGGGCTTCTGTGCGAGCGAAGACTGTTCCACAGATGGCAAGACTTCATAAGATCCTATCGAAAGACTCAGAAGCGGGGGTGGGTTCTCTGCTGCTTCCCTCAAGAGACTTCACGTCTTCTGACAAGGAAGCGCTGAAGCTAATGCTGGAGACCCACTTTCCAGGCTCCAGGGAGTTGAGGGAGATGCATCATGGGAGGAATTCCATCCATCCGGCTCGAACAGAAAGGAGACTTTCCTCCAGCATTGTGACGTACACCATTACAAAATGGGCAATCATGAGTTTTAGCCCCTTTAAGGCTGCTGGGGAGGATGAGGTATTTCCTGCACTCCTTCAGGAAGGGCAGGATCTGCTCCTCCTTCCAATGGTAAGAATATTCCACTCCTGCCTGGCTTATGGATATGTTCCAAAGCCTGGAGGGTCACCAAGGTGTTTTTCATACCTAAACCAGGTAAGTCAGACTACACAAGAGCAGACTCCTTTCGAGGAATCAGTCTTACATCTTTTCTATTGAAGACACTAAGAAAGATAGTGGACAGGTACATAATGGATGGGCCATTAAGGGATAACCCCCTGCACCTGTATCAAAATGCCTACCAGAAGAGAATATCCGTGGAGACAGCGCTCCACAATCTTGTTAGCAGGATTGAGGGAGTGCTGGAACATGGAATGCACGGACTGGGGGTATTTCTTGATGTCAAAGGAGCATTTAATAACACATCCTTCGATCAAATCTGCATTTCTGCAGGAAGACATGGTATCCATGCTCACATTGGAGGCTGGATTAGATACATGTTGGAATAAAGAACTGTCAAGGTAATCTTGAGAGAGAGTTCAAAGAAGGTTGCTGTGACTCAATGCTGCCCTAGGGAGGAGTGTTATCTCCACTCCTCTGGAATATGGTAGTCGACAGTCCTATTGTAAAATTGAATAGGACTGGCACATACACTCAAGGGTATGCAGATGATGCGGCTATACTCATCACTGGAAAGTACCTTGATTCTGTCTCTGCACTCATGCAGAAAGTCCTGGATAAGGCAATGGGCTGGTGTGCAGAAAAAGGGCTGACTGTAAATCCGGAGAAAACTAAGCTTGTATTGTTTACCAATAGAAGAAAAATTGAGGGCTTTAGACCTCCCTCTTTGCAGGGTAAGGTTATATATCCCTCGCCATCGGTTAGGTATCTTGGGGTTATTCTGGACTCCAAGCGTAACTGGGGAGAGCATTTGGAGACAAAGGCAAAGAAAGCCTGTGCCTCCTTATGGATGCGTACGAGTACCCATGGTAAAACATGGGGACTTCAGCCAAAAGCCAATAGATAGATTTATATGGCAGCCATTAAACCTAGTTTCATGTACTGCTCTATAGTTTGGTGGAAGGGAGTCCGGCTGAAAACTGCTGGGAACAAACTGAACCACCCTCAATGAATGGCCTGCATGGGCATTTCAGGGGCTACGAAAAGAACCCCAACTCTGGCGTTGAAACGCTGCTGAACCTTGCTCCACTCCATGTGGAAGGTGAGGTGCAGGCAAGGACAGCGGCTTATCGTTTCAAATGTATGGGACAGTGGTATGACAAAGGAAATTCCTATGGTCACAGACAAGTTTGGACGAAGCTCATGAAGTCGAGTCCTATCCTCGAGATGGAAAGTGATGGGATGATAGCCAGGTTCAACCAATCATCCCTCTTTTTCGAAAACTGCTTTCTGGATAGGGAACAGTGGGCTAGAGGAAAGGAGAAAGAACCGGTTCCAGTCAAAATCTGATTGGACCAGAGCCAATCATACCTATTGCTACATCAATAGGGATAGCAGAAATTAGAATGTGGGGCTTAGCCTGGCATTCTGAGATCTGGCGAACTACACCAAGCCTAAGACAGGCCAAACTACACATAGAACCCAGGCCTGGGCTTGCCAAAAGACTTCTGTCACTAAACAGGTGTCAATTATGAATGGTAGTGGGACTACTCATAGGGCACTACCAGGTGATGAGGCACCTGCACCTCCTGAGAATTGTAGATTCACCTAGATGCAGGTGGTGTGAAGAAGGGGATGAAACAACATCCCACATATTATGCCAGTGCCCTGCTGTGATGAGGACTCGAGAGAGGTACCTGGGGTCACCGTTTTTGGAACCCAGGGAGGTAAGGGAAATCCCCACCTGCTGGCCTTCAGCAAGGCAATTGGGCTATATGGGTTATTTCTCTAGTAGGGTGGTTGGCACAATGGACCAATAGGTCTAAGTGCCTTAGGGCCTCCTCGAAGGAATTCCACTGCAAAACTATCTACCTATCTAGGTACATATTAGCCCGAGAAGGGGGCGGCAGGCACGAAGTTATAGTTGCATATACAACACCATCATCTGGCTTCGCTTGTTGCCTACAGAATCTAAACATATCCTTCCACAGACTTACATGCCAACCCAAAATCCCAGAGTTTGGTCCTTGAATATATCTAAAGTTATAAAACTTGGGCTTTCGGACAAGAACAAAGAGAAAGGATTATCTTCTCTGGGTTTGTGAAGTTTCCAGTGAACCCCAGTGGTCAGTCACGTCGGCAGTTGTCGGTCTCACATGAGAGCAGTAGCATCACGGTCACCTTTGGTTGGAGGACCAATACGGAGGGCAAATGGCTGGTTGGGGCAGTCGTTAAGCCAGCTGGCATACCTCTCAATCATGGTGTATTGTTGCTACAATCTTGTGTGTGTTGAAATAAATACCCTTGCATTGGAAACCAGAGTAATCATTTGCACCTCAACAAACAAGCAAGTTCTCAATTTTTTTATTCATGAGGATCCCTTCTTAAGGTGACCTATTTTACCAAAAATATTCTCACTCATTTATTAAATCATGTCTGAAATTTTCCAGGTATGACCTATTCTATGATACAAGGCTATGAGTATCTCAGAAAATAAATCAGTGGAAAAAAATTATCATGGTGAGGTTGAACTGATATGAATGATGATTATAGCCCTTATCTTCTTCTACATTAATCTATGTCAATAAACTGGTGCCACTGTAGCTTACATGGGATTGAATTATACACCAGTATATATGGCATTTCCATTCTCGATATCTGAGTGTATGGTGTAAATTATAACTGGCAATCAAACAAAAATTAAAACATCTAAAGGAAAGTTTTGCTAAAAATTTGCTAAATATTGCATAGAATAGCATTTATGTTTTATATATACCTGTAATTCTCTCCATGAGAAGGTATCTCAAACCTGCTCTTCGAGTGTGGCCTGGACATCAGAAGGGACACCAAACGCATGACTTGATTGCCACTATCTGACAGGTAAACTTCTAGAAAAAGGAAGCCACAATAAAAATGTTAAGTAATAAAAATGTATTCTATGTAAAAGGAATATAAAATTTGAAATTGTATAAATATCTTACTTAAATGAGAATGATTTTTAAGTAATTATTATAAACCCTTAAGCTTAATAACAAGGCAAAGATACAAGTGATGTGTGATACAAGTCTATGATACTATTAGGGTTGAAGATCATGCTTTCAAGAAGAATTGAATACAAATTAGCAACCTTTTCCCTTGACATCCTCTGGTTCGTCTTCTTCTCTGGCCTTGGCAAGAGCCTTATTAATCTTCTCAGCATAAGTGGTGAATGCATATCGTTCCAGAAGACCAAAATCATCCCCAGAGAACACTTCATCCTCATCCAAAGGTCCCAGCACTCGTCCATTACTGACCACAGCCCTCTCCCCACCTGACTTCAGCCCCAGGGACAACATGCAGAAGGACTGATGTGCCCTCAGAAGGGCCTCCCCATCACTGCGCTCAATTTCATCCATCAGAAGAGACATGTCGAAACCCTATAAGGAGAGTAATACAACCACTTCATCTTAATCCTACAGTTTATTCCAAGGAATCAACTGAGGGGTCATAACAAGAATTACCAAAATCGATGAGAATCTAGATAAAAACTTTTTCACTTCAATTCCATAATAACTATTTTATCCATTCCTTCCTCCACATATGAATTTAACCCATTGGCTACGTCTTTTTTACTCCTTTTTTTCCACTTATAACATTATTTTTTATTGAAATCATATTTAATACTTATTTTTAATCAAATAAAAACATTTTACAGCCCTTATCGTGGTTTTTGTTGAATGATAACAAGATTGTAATAAATAAATTGAATTCCATTAACCCTTTCGCGCCGAAGGCCGCACCTGTGCGGCGAGGATATTCTTCCCTAAACAACGAATGCCTCACATGTGCGGCGTGAATTTTCCTACCCTAACCAACGAAAGCCGCTCCTGTGCGGCACAGGTCGGAAGAAAGTGACCGTGTCGGAAACAATAGACCCACGTACGCGGTCGCCCCTCGAGATCCGGCTTAGCGCGAGCCCAGGCCCTTCCTCGGCCGCTCAGGTCGACCCCTTCCTATCCTCTCCACGCGGTCAACTACTGCTATTTGCAGTGTTTTTTCCAAAAAAATATTTGTTGCTAACTTTAGAAATCCAATGTTATAAATAAATTCATCTTTTTTTGCTTACCACATGGAAATTTCAAACGAAATTCTAACGTTAATATCAACGGAGTTATAGAACAGCAATCGAAGACGGCATTAACGTACGCATTTGGAAAATTTTATCGTTAATCCTTCCATATGTACGTTAGAACTTCGTTTAAAATTTCTGCACGCTCAGAAAAAACACAATAAATTCATTCTAAATGTAAAAAAATCGATGCGAACAACAAATATTTGTTTATATTAAACATTGAAATTTTAGTCAGTTGACCGTGTACTCGCGCTGTGAAGGAGTCTTTTAATCCTTTGAGGGTCTGGGACAGCGGCCGAGGAAAGGGATCGGCGACCCGCGGAGTTGGGTCGAAAAATGGTTAGGGAGGGAACCTCTGCCTTCCGTCGGCGCGAGGAAGCTTCGTACAGGGGAGTGAAGAAAATTTTCAAGAGTCTCGTAACGAAGAAGAATATCCCTCCACGAGGCTTCGGCGCGAAAGGGTTAAGGACCCGGTGATTCGCCGGCTCCTTAATGGAAGGCCAAGTTCAGCCAGCTGGCAAATCGCCATCTCATTAAGCCAATGGGTTACACATCACATTACACATATGTCAAACTTTGACTAGAGGAAAAAACAATTTTTATCACAATGAATTCAGAATGTTTTTGGGGTAAATTTTAGTGTTTTTGTGGGTTTCCCAGAGACTAGACAAATAACAGAATTATTGAATTTGAATATTAATCATATACTCTCGAATCTATCAACTCGAACATATCAGTATCAAACACAGGAATAACAGACAGAATAAATCACAGTAACTCTCTGATGGTGAACAAAATCAAAAATGCAAGAAATTAAAAGGAAAAGCGTTTGAATTGTGGAATTCAAATTTCAAAACCAATATTAACTACATGTATATATTAATATATATGGGTCATCCCATGTCAATTCAACCACAAAAAGAGGTTTTGCCACCTACCGACTCGGATTTTGACGAAACTTGGTATGTGTAATCCCTTCACCAATGTAAGAAAAAGGCCCATTTTTTTATCTATCTCCAGTAGTTTTTCTGTTACAGCCTCTCAAACTGTAGGAGACTTCTGATTTTCTTCCATTCACGATCCACACTTCTCAAGGTGCACTGTTTTATTCAAAAAAATGCTATCTCAGCCATTTCTGAATTATTTCCAATGAAAAGTTTCAGCTATGACCACAAGGTAATGTGGATTTTGGAAAAGAAATAATATGAACTATTCACTTTTCCTTTCAGTCTTAAAAAAATTCTTAAACATTGTCTTTGCAACACTTTCCAGCTAAAAACATGGTTAACAATTAATGCCATTATCATGAAAAGGATCTTCATTGATCTTAATAAATTTTGGATCATAATTATCCTAAAGGTATGTGCTTTCAACCTCAGAAATAAAAATAATGGCTTTTTTTATTCCTTCTTTAAAAAATTACACCATTTTAGTGCATTTATTCAAAATGGCTGCAGGCACTCAGTCCTTTTGACATTATCCATCAAAATAGAGACCCTCACGAAACAATTGTGATGAAAAAAGTTTTTTTAATTTATAAATTCATAATATAATGTTTATATGAGTGCATGGATGCATAACATTAGAGTTGTGATAGCTTATTCATTGCAATATGTTATGGCTTGCTATATGTTATGGCTTGCAATATGTTATTGCTATGGCATGGTTAATTGCATAAACCATGTTTTTAGCTGGAAAATGTTGAAAAGACAATGTTTAAGAATTTTTTTAAGACTGAAAGGAAAAGTGAATAGTTCATATTATTTCTTTTCCAAAATCCTCATTACCTTGTGGTCATAGCTGAAAATTTTCATTGGAAATGATTCAGAAATGGCTGAGATAGCATTTTTTGAGTAAAACAGTGCACCTTGAGAAGTGTGCATCGTGAATGGAAGAAAATCAGAAGTCTCCTACAGTTTCAGAGGCTGTAACAGAAAAACTACTTGAGCTAGGTAAAAAAAATTGGGCTTTTTTTTCTTACATTGGTGAAGGGATTATATGTATCAAGTTTCGTCAAAATCCAAGTCGGTGGGTGGCATGGTGTGGTTGAACTGACATGGAATGACCCATATACAGTAAAACCCCTCTTTTACACTTTTGAGGGGAACTAGAGAAAAAAGTGTAAATCGCGGGAAAGTGTAATTTGAGGGTATGCAATGTTATATGAAAGTTATGCCCGAAAGAATAACTCCTTGCTTCTTGATTTTGCCTGCCTAATTCTTGCTTTCATTGAATGACAAGTTTAAAATTTAAATATAGTTCCAACAAAACCTCTTTAATAATGCCAAAATCTCTTATTTGAAATGCATGGGGACATGGGGAGATATATTAACTAGATTACATATGGTTGGGCCAAGATTAGGAAGAGTGTGAAAAAATTGTACAGTTGTAAATTGGAGAGAATATCAGGAATTAGTTTACAGGTGTGTGAGGGAAGATGCAGAACAGCAAGCAGTTGAGAAAGGATGCAGGGGGGGGATGGTGTAGTAGACACTAGAGTGGTCAAGACACTGTTCATTACTGTTAAGTCAGGAGAGCTGCTGATAGAACTTAACGAGATTCAGCATAGGGGTAAGGAAAATGTGAAAAGAACTGCATGGCATTAATGATAGACAAGGGAACTTGGGAATAGAAGAGGAGAATGACATAGATAAGGATGAACTGAGGCCAGGAATCTTGATCCAACCATGCTAGTAAGTTAGGGTAAATATTATGAGAAAAGAAGGTGTGGAGACTATAGTGATATTCTATCAAAGCTACTTAAGAATCGAGTTAGAGAAGAATGAGATGATTTTACGGGGGTGTTCGTAGGATATATAAGGATGAAATTTGGCTGGAGGATTTTTTAAAATCTGTATTAATACCTTCAAAAAAGAAAGACAAGACCGCAAATGCTGAAAAGCATACACTTCTTAAATAAATGAAAACTTTCATCACCAATGCGATAGCATCAGCCATCCCGCGAGTTATGCAACCTGAACAACAATCGCGAGAAAAACGACGTACGTGTACTGTAATCCCTCGCGGCATTACAATTGCACAGATGAGCGAGGTCACGATTAATGGTGGTATATCTGGGCAAATTTTATTTTTCTTTCATAGTGGTAACTTACTGCATGAGTTTTTACTTTGTTTTTCACGGAGCGTTGAGTCCAACCACTAGTTATGCAACCAGGACGACAATCACGGCAAAATCGTCTCGTAAAACGTAAATGGCGAACCATTCAAAAATTTGCTAGCGTGAATAAAGGGAAGACGTTACATTGCGGATATATGGACATTATTAGGACATGAAGAAAAAGTCGTTAATGGCGGGAAAACGTAAATTGCGGGGACGTAAAAGCGAGGTTTTACTGTACATGTAGTTTTATATGTTATGTATATGTATGTATTATTAATAAATGTATATATTAGCTACATTTTGAGATGGATGGTTTAGGAATTCAGATAATTAAGGTATTATTAACAAGAAAAAAGCTTATCAATAAGGAGAACTTATGAATAAATCATAATGTTTTATAAAAACAACACTGGGGAATAATGAGTCATAGAGGCACTATGCAGGGTATAGACCGCATAAAAGCTGAACGTATAAATCATCCATATTAGGGCTCCTTAACGAATCATAAAATCACCTGGATAGGAAAATCGGTAGGTTTCTTCAAGCCAGACGATATGGCAGTAGCCGCCTCTTCATCTAGAATCTTGGAGATGTATTGGCTGCAAATTTCAGGCCTCATGACATTTAAGGCAGCCATAACAGTTCGACTAATCAGGAACTGGTCCTTGTCCCATGACTCACCACTTGAAGGCAAGGATGTAGGATTCAGGACAGGAGCAACACGGATTGCATTTGAGGATCTCTGAACCAAAAATAGAGAGAGAAACAAATACAATCATCTACTGCAGCTATCAATTTCACTCCCTGAAAAATTGTTGGAAAATTTAATTTAATGTTAGGAAAATCTCCCCAACTTTGAAAAATATCATGCAACAGTGAAACAGCTAGGTCACCAAAAACTTGTATGAAAAGAATAAAATCCATGAGCAGAATATGATACAAAAATAAAAACTTCATGCATTGGCAAGAGTGGAGTGAGATTCCATGGAAAATCTTTTCGTCCCTGAATTTACTCAACCCATTCAGGTAAAGTGCCAGGGATTAGCCAGCAATTCCAATTTGGCCCTAAGATAAATGGCCAGGACCAATGTTTTCACCTTAACTGCGGTTATCTGATTAAAATCTCATTTTTCTTCTAAAACTTATTTTTAGAGTAAGTAATTGGATATTTTTATTGAATTATTTTTTACTTTTAATTTATTATTTAGACTAAATATTTAAGAATTTAAAAGGTTATTTAGATATTTTTAATTATAAACAACAGAGTCTGATATATTACATAGGAAGAACCTTTTGTTAAATATCAATGAATGAAAATATATAGGACTTTTGGGACAGTGAAACAAAATAATAATTGAATAAATAATAATAAAAAATAGGTGAATGGTTTAAATGTATGATTAATAATATCCATAAAAGAGGATGAAACCATCACCTAATATGTTTTATTTTCATTAAAATCCCACTTTTATGGTTTGCCTTCACTCAAAAAATGCCTCAAGATTTAGGTATATAAGCAATTTATGATTTTGAGCTTCATCACAATATCATCATAAAGCTGTCACTTTTTACCATTTGATCAAGTGCATCAGCAAGCAGCTGCCGACCCTGAGGGGTTTCCAGATCTCCCACAACCCAGTTTGTTATCATCTTTGGTGCACCATCATCCTTGCGCATTGTGTATTTAGCACGGTAAACAAAGGCTGCAGTCATGTCTTGAGAAGAAAGCTGACTACCACGAGATAATAACCACTGCCAATTGACATCTCCTTCTTCAGGAAACGGGTTGCCTGCCATCAAATTAAGATTGGTTGAGCCTTTCCCTTGCAATATTCGCTCATTTAATCTGTAAGGGAAGGAATTATTAGATCTGCTAAAAACAAAGCCAAGGCAAGAGGTTCACTATATTAGTAAATGGAATGGAATAATGTGTAATCATCACGTAATGAGAAAAACAATTATCCTTTCATTCTCTAAAAAAGAGTACACGAATATCAACCCTTCATGCCACACACATCACTATTCTGCTGACAGAGTCTGCCATTCCAAAGAACTAGACTGTTATTCAATAATTCTACATAAGGGCTTCTGTTCTGGTTAAAAGGCCAAATTACTTCATCGGATGTTTCATGTTGACTTGAGAAAATCAAGAGATTAGTAGTTGTTTGAGAACAAGTTAAGCAAAGACGCATGTATTAATCTTGCGTTATTACCACATCCATTGCATATTAAATACAATACATGAATCAATTATCTATCCATGATGCCCTCAATACTTCAATGGCATGACCACAGTTAGTCTTCTTTGAAATGGCATCAATTCTTGTTGGCAGATACTTAAGAATTTCTACACCCTTTACGTCTTCACCACATCCAATAATTAATCATTCCCAAAATCAATTTCAAACTGACAAAGATTAATTTAAAAAGGTGGAATTTTCCTCAACCTTAACCAAAATTAGAAAGAATTTTACATGACTTTTCATGAATCTCCCTTCAGTTTCTTCCTTAAAGTCACATGCATTTTGATGAGCATACATAGGAAATCCAAGGAAAATAGCATACCTGGGCATAACATTCGGCTGGTTCATGGCAAAATCTAGAGGGTTATCTTTAAGTTCTCCACTGTACACAGCCTTCTGAAACATTGGCGTTTGACTCATTATTTCTGTAAGCACAGCTTCTTCAAACTCTTCTGCTACAAGTGACTTTTCATCAAGAGGGATTCCATTCAGCAGCACCTGGAAAAGAAATGCTTATGGATAAGTGCCTTGAATATTCACCCCCAATTATCATTTCCCTTTGGAAACAAAATTTCAAAGTCGAGAAGGGTATCCACTATGCAATTAACACATTCATTGACAATTACACCTAATGGCATCATCCTTGACTTACTCTGGGAGCAGAGTGATGCCAATTAGCAGTCGGTGCCATTCAACTAATTCTCCAAGCAAAGAGCTTCCACTCCATTGGAAATATTTTTAAAAATTTCTACATACTGCATATTACTGATATTCTACATACTGGTATTCACATCATTTAGATATTATCTTCTACCCATCTCATACAAATATTCCTGTTATGATACAGCCATCAACGCTATAACTCACTCAACATAAAATGTACAAGTTGACATTGAACATGGGTAGACATTGAAAATATTAGACATCAAACGGCTCCAAAGATTACAAAAATGCAGCAACAAATCAATTTTATTCTATTACCTAATCACTCTTTCATACAGATTAACTATAGATTTAATCACCGCAAAGAAATTATACATTTTCATATGGAATTCATGAGTGTCAATTTTCAGGCTACTCTGTTGCTGATTTAGGTCAACAAATTTAGAGTAGTAAAATCAATAATTCCTTGTTAACTAAATAAAATTTGCCAATAATAATTCCATAATTTCCTGCCAAACTGCATATGTCACACTTACTACTATCTGAATCCTAAAACAAACACAACACCAATGCTGAACGTAGGATTGGAACCCATTACCTATTGAGTTGCCAGACCAGTGAATTACCAATCTGGCTACCAGGTCCAACAACTCTTAAAGGTATTTAATTTCTTTTTAGGGTTACATAATTCACATCCAGAACTTGACTCACCTGAGGCAGTCTCCGAAAACCAGAACGCTGGACAAAATCTTGAGCAAGTCTCCGGCCAATATCATAATCTGAGTCATCCCCAAATATGTCTTCCAAATCGGCATTTGGATATTTTGCTTTTAGCAATTCACCAACCTTCTCTGGGGTAATTTCCCCATCCTCAGCAGCTGCATATACCTGCACAAGTTAATTTAAAATTGACATAATTAAAACATTTAACAGAAATAAAAATAAAGCCATGATGTTTTAGAACAAAAATTCCTTGCAAGACTTAAAAAGAGATTTTTAGCATAGAAAAGTTATCTTCAAGATTTAGATGTGTCTGCATGATTTATGACATGTCTCAATTAAACATATTACTATTGATGGTGAATGATTTTCTCTGTAGAAATACTGATATTGTGCAATTAGTGAATACTTCTGAGAAGTTTTTCGTGGCTAGCTCACAATCCTAAAAATTTGTTATGAGTAAGCACCTTAGTGCTTAATGCAATGTAGTGATAATTTAATGTACTGTAATCATGATCAGTACATTAAGTGTAAAAAGTCAATGTTTTACATTTCAAATACTTACATACCACATGAAATTTAGTGTCATTGAAATCCAACCATGGGTCATTGAAGCATGCAAAAATATCATTTGTTATAGCTAACTTAATTGTATTTTTTGGCCATTCACCCAAATATCTACAATAATGGTTAAAAAAGCATTAAAATTGTAGGAATTGGCTGTGGAATAATTATTTATACATCTACAATAATAACGAGAGTTCAATATAGTGATTTTTCAACTCCAGATAACATTGTTATTATACTGTATTATTAGTTTCGCAACATTGCAGCATCTTATAGTGAAAACGCCCAAAACAAATAATAATACAAACAATCAAGCACTTAATCCTTGGTTAGACCACCAAAATAATAATTCCCTAAAAGAACTATGGAATCATCCTTTTCTTGACAAATTAAGGAAACCTTTGCACAACATCGTGTCACAACATAAGCTCAATGCCAACATTTGGTTTCCTGTCTAATGGTACAACCTCCACCATCCTTTCACCATACTGGAAATTCAAGCTTGAATAAATATATACTCCATTAATTCTTTCTTCTCACACCTTTTCAATAAAACAACTCATGACATGAATACTTTTCTACTCTAGGGTGGCCAAAATAACATGGAAAAAGACAGTGAAGAGGAGCATATCAGTTGGAAATGTGGTAGTACAATGAAAGGATGCAAAATAAAAGAAGTAAAATACACTAAAATTTACACTGAGTTTTCTTACCCAAATTCCAGCCAACTCCATTAACCTTAATAGTAATTCATTCTATTTCACCGTAATGTTACTTTGCCTGTAGGCAAAGAAGAGGACTTCACCTCAGCAATACAATAAAATTCAATATAATGAGGATCACAGCATGTTCAAGGAATATGCCTAGTTCTAGGAATTCCAGATTAGAATGCTAATTCCAAATGAATTTCCTCCTTGCCCCTCCTCCTAATTCCCAGCTGAGACCATACTTCAATGATTTTTTTAGTGCTATACACCCTGCTAGAGGTTCACTGAGATATGTGCCTACGAATCAAAATTCAAAGTAATAAAGAACTCAAGGATCCAAATTTTTTTTTCGATTTAGCAATCCTAAAATGAGTGGAAACATTTCAAAGCAACTGATTACAATTCAAACATAAAATACGATTTCCTAAGTGGAAAATTCAAGAGGATGAGTTGGGAGAATTCAAATAAAGCCAACTCACATCAGTGATGAATGACAGTCCTTGCAGATGCTGCCCATCTTTCTCCTCTGACACATAATTGAATGCCTCGAGCAACGCAATGCCAGCATTCGTCTTCCCAGTCTCACTTTTTGGCAGCATCGACAGTCCACCCACAGCAAACACAACACCCACCCTCAGAGGTGCAGAGTGGACAACAAAGGATTCTGCCATCTTCAGCAATACCCTCGCCTTTTCATCCGATGGATCAACAATGATCACCTGCGAAGAAAGGGAATAACATTCAGTTTCTTCATTAAAGTTTGCCTTTAGATTCAAAAAAAATGCCTTCATGCTCTTTACAATAGCTATTAACAACCAAATTAGTATAAAAAAAGTTCCACAAACTTTCTCCCATTACTTCCAGTATTCTGAGGCCATTAAGGAAATGAAAAAAGGTCAAATAGGCAAGAGGGAGAATAGGCTTTTGAATAAAATGAAGGAAAATATGAAATACCATATTCACCCTTGTATCAGACAACCTTTTCTGAAAAAGTTTCAACTGAAAATATCACAACTTGTCTTAGATTCGAATATGTCTACTTGATGTATGAATACTTGTTTAGGTGATGCTGTACATGAAAATGTAACGTATGATTAAGTATTTCATAAGAATGCCTTTCACAAGGTAACAAATGTGCACAAAAACAAAATCAGTAAATGGCGAAACAAGGCAAATTACATCTACCAGAAAGTAATTAAGTGGTCCAAAATCAAGCCCATTCCATGATGTAGAACATGAAGTAGTAATGTTAGTGTGTGCTCAGTGGCAATTAGTATGCTCAATTTGATGAATGGCATGACTCATAAAGCTTGTAACATTGGTAGAGGACATAACATATCAATACATATGTTTAAGTCCAACTATGTCTAGTACTGAAGTCTGATGCTGCAAAATAATTTAAATCTACAGCAAGTCAGATAGCATAGATAGATAGATATGTAGTAGAGTTCCTAAAAGTAAGTCCTAAGGCACTCAGACCTATTGGTCCATTGTGCCAACCACCCTTCTAAGGAAATCACCCATAAAGTCCGATCGCCTTGCTAAAGGCCAACAGGTCCCCAATGGGGATTTCCCTTACCTCCCTGGGTTCCAAAAAAGGAGACCCCAGGTACCTATTTCGAGTCCTCATCACAGTAGGGCACTCGCATAATATGTGGGATGTAGTTTCATCCCCTTCTTTGCACCACCTGCATCTAGGTGAATCTACAATTCCCAGGAGGTGCAGGTGCCTCATCACCTGGTAGTGCCCCATGAGGAGACCCACTATCGTTCGTAATTGACCCCTGTTCAGTGACAGGAGTCTTTTGCAAGCCCAGGCCTAGGTTCTCCTATATGTAATTTGGCCTGTCTATGACTTGGTGTAGTTCGCCAGATCTCAGAATGCCAGGCTAAGCCCCACATTCTAATTTCTGCTATCCCTATTGATGTAGCAATAGGTATGATTTTCTCTGGTCCAATCGGAATGTCATGAGCATACCATGGACCCAAACTTCACTGTGTGAGAAATTGCTCAAGGACTATAGCAAATAACTAATTGCTTAAGCAATTGCTAACCAAAGTCCAATTACATATTTATGATAATAATTATAAATACCGTATTTACCTGTGTAAGCCACGCACCTTTTTTCCCCGAAACACCAGTGAAAAAATAGGGGTGCGCGGCTTACACGAATCCTCCAGATTTTCGTGTAAACCGCGCACTATTTTTCCTCAAATTCCTGTTGTTTTTTTCTCCTAAGTTTCGCATTCTGTAAACATATCGACGTTAATTGGTAAGTATGGTCTAGTAGTAAATCGTACAATGTAAAGTATTCTGAAATTTCGAAGTAATTAGTAATAAAAATCCAAAATTCGGAGCGTACGACGGTACTTGAAAACGCTAGATCCGAAGAACCGCTAGATCCGAAACACCACTTAACAAATTAATAGATTATCGTGAATAGATCGTACTTAGGACAACACTTTATAGCACTGATATGTATTTCAATCTACATTGTATCCTGTAAGCAGCCACAAGGCGTCGGCGTCTTTATGTCTTTTCAAAGTCGTAAGCGGAGTTTGTTTCAGTGTCACGTATCTGTAGCAACATTTTTACGCAATAGACACTACTAACCACTAAAAATGAATTCTGATGTGAAATTGCGATCGTTTCCCGTGAATACAAAACTACATATTATAAGCGATGCCGAGAAAGTAGAAAATCGAGCTGCAGGAAGGAAATATGGTGTATCTGAATCTAGCAATGACGAAAACTAAAAATGGGAACTATTATGATATGAATATTCATTAGTGATTGACGATTCTATTTCCGCGAATATGTTTTTCTTTAGTTTTATAAGAATTATAATTGTTATTAAATTGAGCTTAGTTGTTTCCGTGTGTTCCCAAGACTTAACCCAAGACAACCCTTAAATCGTCCAAGTCCACAGCTACTGCGCAGAGAGCAGACGAGACCACCGCTATGGTACGGATGGCGTTCCGCTTTTATTTGTTGATACGCCAACGGATTTCCGTAGTAATAAAGTAATCACGGGTTTAAACTGTACATATTTCTGCAATTATTCCAGTTAGATGTTATTTTGAAAAGATGCCATTTTTATAGCTGGATGATGTGTCGTATGTAACTGTGATTACTGTGAGATGCTACGAGAAAAAGATGCACAGTAGAAGAGGCCGTGGAGGCCGTGCATCGATGCACGACGCGATGATGGTCGTGACGATATTAACATGTAATTAAATCAATTAATGAGAAAGACGTTCATGTAATATAGGCACAGCATTTCTCTTAAAGAACGTGCATTCATGTTATGACAAAATGATGCAGATTCAAGAGCAAAAAAAATAATTTTCTGACAAATAATTTTTTTCCTTACGAGCCTTCCCGAAAATAGGGGTGCGCCGGATACACGAGGGCGTGGCTTACACGAGTAAATACGGTATGTACAGAGGAAGCTCGGAATAATGAGTGCTCTCAATGGCTGGGAAATCACTCTCTATAGCAAGCACTCATTATATCCAAAAGCTACGTATTAAGCCTCTTAATTCTCACAGTTGTTCTTACTTTCCATTTTTCTTTCCTTACCATGCTATTAGAAACAGGTAGAAGGGCCGTTTTAGTGCACAATTGCATATTTACTGTTTATTTTCCAAATTAAATCTTCCAAATCAATAATTTATGCTTTGCTGAAGTATTCGAGTGTTAACTAGTACGTCCATTGGTTAGAAAAGTTGCCATGATGATTCACAGAAATACAGAATTTTTCAGCGGTCGAAAATATTTCTTGCACAATTACCTCTTCCAAGCCGATCCTAAAGTTTACATTCAGTTATCTCTCGAAAATTAGTTGCAGCGAGTATTTATTTACACCAGCAAATGTCTCCGTCGGTTGCAATGCACATCGTGTGTCATACTAGTGCTGCCATCTGGAGGATCTATAGCGAACGGAGGTAACTACTGTGAAATACTGTTGCCAAGAATTATTGATGCATTCACTCAAAGTTGCATGTATCCGTGAAGTCAGGAATCATAAAATAAAAACTTGTTGAACGGGATAAATTTTAATTATTCGCATAACATCGGCCCTGGCAATACTTATGAAAACATTGAAAAATATGCACATATTAGCATATGTACCAGAAAACCTAAGTAGGTATTCCCATCACTTCTGCTACCTGGAAAAATAATCAAAACCAGGATGAATCGTAAAATTTTGAGGGCATAAATAATTCTTTGGCAACGGAAAACTTTGGCGACTTCGTCAAGATGATAAAAAGCATAACAAAAGAAGCATTGGACCTTTAGTGTCACACATACACGCTTGTACACGCTTCACATTATTAGCAGAGTACTTTCAATTTCTATTACTGGCTGAAAAATCATTCAAGCATCATCTGCTTCAGTCCACTGGCAGTTACCGAAAATGCAGACCCTTCCACTTCACGAAATTTGCTTAAGCCGTCGGCGAAGCATCACTGGCCCAGTAAATGGCACTAATTTTTATAAGAGCCTGCTGTGCTTTAGCTCTAATCGGCATAGGCACTGTTTCTTCACCCGAAAGAGAACTAATTTTGTCGTCACCTTCGTTTCTCACCAAGTTAATCAACTCCTCGTCCATCAACTACAAACAAACTGGCAGACAAATACAGGCGGGCTGAACTTACACACACCACCGCTCTCCACAGTGTGACTGACTAGATGCTTTTCCGCTTGTCCATCTTCCGCCCATTCCGCTCCTATGCCTCCGTTTGATCTTGGATTAACAAAAGAACAGCTACAAAGTGCGAGCGTGCTCGCAAGGTATGCTAGGGCCGGCCATAAATCGTCAGTGCGTGGATTTGATTGGACTTTAAATAATGTAGAGATGGAACAAATATTGTATTCGAAGTTGTAGTTGACAAATAATGCTACTAAAGATAAATACCATGCGTTAATTTGTACTTTGCAGTGCATTACCCTCAATAAATATCGCTCGTATTACCGAGTATATACTGTGGCAGGAGCTTCTTGGCCTCGCTATACATGTTAATCATGGGCCTTTCGATGGTACATTGCCAATCACTCGTAATTGCGAGATTTTTGCTATATGCCGTTCTCACTATAATGGGCTTCTACTGTGATTAAAGTTTTTATTACCTAACGCTGAACGTTTTCAAACCTGAGTGGTTGTATTTGAAACCGTTTCAAATTTACTACTAAGGTAAATATTTCCCAGAAAAGTAGAGAAAAAAATAAAACTTGACAAAAGGCATTATTATTACAATGATAATTTTAATGTTGTCATTTAATTTTCAAAAGTATTCCAAAGTGAGGGGTCGTCTTAGATTCAGGGATGTCTTATACTTGTGTGAATACAGTACTTACAACTTGAAGATATTTGGTATAGCTACTACCTCCTAGCTCACACAACATTACAATACTCATCTAAATCTACATGCTACCTTGCAAGCCACAGTAAGGGCATGAGGCAAGTGGACATCATATCATTTGCACAAGTTGAAAATTCATTATAATAATTTAATGGACACTAATGGCAGAATACTTACCAAATTATACAAATTACGACGTATGCTACGAAGCATTCCTGGAAAGGTAGGTCGCAAGAGTTCTGTCAGTGACTCAGGCCATCGTCGGTACTGCTTGTCCTTCTCAATATCATTCACATAAATCACAGCAGAATCCCTGATGTCAATCGCATATTCTTGAACACCACTTTGAGAAAGATCAAGAGCCATAAGTGGTGTCATCTGCTTCCCTTTAATACCTAAAAATAAGGAGCAGAGTTGATAGCATAATACTATTGTCACATCACCCTCAGATTAACTTATGATACTTTTCCATGACTACAGTAACAAGAACAATTCATTAATCAATCAGTGCACATTGAGATAAGTCCCAAATAAAACAAGACCGAATGGCATGAAAATTCCTTTCAAGAGAGCATCTATGATAAAGAAAGAAAACAAAAAAATCATGATTCTCTCTATTTTAGTTCCAGCAAATTTAATTTCCTCTATCCATAAATGCAACATACTTTGATTCTCTTTACAATAGACTCTTAATGGTTTTGTAGGACTTGACATTATGAACGTGGCAAGGAGGAAAACATACTAATAAGGATAGGCCTTCCCGGGTAGGTTGAAGACCCACGTGCAGGTTGCATAACCTACAGTGGGACACTATACTGTCCGTCAAGTTACAGTAAAACTTCTTATTTACGTTATCGGAATTTACATTTTCCCGCAATTTACAATGTTTTTATCGGGTCCCATCCAATTTCCTATTTCTCCAATGTGTGTAGAACCCCGTATTTACATTTTACACCACAACTTTTCCATTTTCCCTCTGTTTGCATTAGATGCGGGTAAGAATGCGATAGATTAAAAAAACCAAATTCCCTTCTATGACATTTAGCCATACATACAAGTGTATATAAATCACTTTTACTTTGTTTTGTGCATATACACCTCATAAACAAGAGAGAGAATACTAATTTGCTCTGCTTTACGGAAGATTTGAACTTAGCGACGCAGTACACGGCGCCACTAGTGATGGAAAGATGAAATATCACTCACGATCATTTCAGCGATCATGAGTTTCGACCACGATAGACACTCGCTATCCTTTTGCCAGAAAAAGATTCCTACTATGAAATGAATGCATATAGGATTTCAGGTTTCTTCCACGTTGGTTTATCCCTCTGGACGACAGTTTCGTCGGCATCCTAGAAGTCATCTTCATGTCCATTCAACGCCATCTTTGAGTTCCAAATGAGAGAAAGCATGGCATCACCACTAATTTTCCTAGCCTCCATAGTACCTGAGCTAAAGTTTGAGAGGCTGTAACAGAAAAACTACTTGAGCTAGGTAAAAAAAATTGGGCTTTTTTCTTACATTGGTGAAGGGATTATATGTACCAAGTTTCATCAAAATCAGAGTCGGTGGGTGGCATGGCATGGTTGAACTGACATGGAATTACCAGACAGCACATTTTATATATATAGTCCACACAAAAAGACTCATACTTAAGGCTTTCTCTCTAAAAAATGGAAGACACAATATTCACACAGAACATATCAGTGCGTAGATCACTTAATCTTATGTTTAATGCAGGTAACAGACTTTTTTTAATGCAGTGTTTTTCGGGAGATAACACGCACCTATTGTATTACGCACACTTCTAACTTTTTCTGCATTCTTGTTTATGAATAGATAATGCACATGGCGCTAACTAGCAGTAGATTTAAAATACAAACCATCACTGCCAGAGGTGAGTTTTGTGAGTAATTTCTGAAAGTTACGGTTATTAGTGGAAAAGTTTACTAAATTTTCCCTATTTTCATAATGCTGGCAAGAACTGCGCATACATTTTTGTGATTATTGGCCCTGAAGATAACTCGAGTGGTTTACATCATTCTCTCATTGCGAATTGGTTGAAAGGGAAGTCATATGCTTGTTTGTAATGATGTCGCATTGTCTATGCAGTGGAATCCCGGTATAACGAGGGCTCATAATCCCTCGGAAATCACTCACTAAATCGAGCGCTCGTTATATCCGATGGTGTTGAAAAAACCCACCTAATTCTCATAGTCGTTCGTATTCACAGTTTTTCTTTTGTTTCCGTGGTATTTGACGAGGTAAACAGCAAAAAAGTCATTTCAGGCACAATCTGGTACAATATCAACATATTTCATGAAAGAAACAGGACATTTTCCATTATATAAAATATTAATTCCCCTAGTTTCGGTGTTTTTCTTCCAGTTCTCCTATTTTTCGATCGCCGAAGAAAGCTGTAAAGACAGCGTAACTAGTCGGAATTAAAATATTAGGTATACTGTGGAAGTTTTTGGATAATTTTGCGAATATGTCATGACGATAATATCAGCTTTGTCGAGTTTTCGAATGTTAACCAGTATGTCCATCAGTTGGGAAAATTGGCCGGAAGGTTCACTGAAATACGGCATGTTTCGGGGGTCGAAGATATTTTTCAAGCTTAAGCGAAGGACAACTCAACGGCTGTCTTTTTCCGACACGATTAACCAGCGCAATATCACGATAATTCATCGGGCGCAAACACGCTACGTTTGAACGAGCACAATATCATGATCTTTTATCGCGATATTTATCATGGTCACGATATTTATCGTGATAGTTATCGCGATACCTATTTATAGCGATATTTATCGGGGCACGATAAGACGATGTTTATCATCAAGCTATGAGTTATCGTTATCGCCACCTTACGATATGCTTAAATTATCGTATCACGATATTGAATTATCAATATCGCCCATGCCTAGACCTAACTCCCTCTCCTACTCTCATTTGGCTCGTCGCATGCCCACTCCCACTGATGACTGGGCCTAACAAAAGAAGAATGTAAAATGGGAATGCGCAGAGCGTACTGAAGGCCGTAAATCGCTAATGTTTGGACATAAATGGCTTTAGGTGCTGTAGATATGGCACACATTTGTATTTTTAGTTTAATTAGCAGATAATACAAAACACAATAATTTATTTTTGATAGGCGGTGCATCGCCCTCGAGAGATATCTGTCGTAATACCGAGCGTATACCGTGGAAGGAACTTCTTGGCCTCGCTACATCCGCTTTATTTTACATGTAAAACATAGGCCTTTTGGTGGTACAAAGACAATCACTCGCTATAATGCGATTCTCGCAATAAGCCATACTCACTATACCGGGCTTCTACTGTATTTTGTTATTGTACTTATATGAAGTAACTTGTGATTTCAGTTTCTTTTTTTAAATTCAAAATTGAATTACCCATAACAGCAGCAAATGTTTCCCGGAGGAAACCTTATAAAGCCCAATTCAAACTGGAAGTTATAGAAGCCGCAAAGGAGAAAGGGAATTGTGAAGCAGCTCGACAATTTGATGTTGGCAAGAGTAGTGCACGGGAATGGCGAAAGGCTGAAGCAGTTATAAAATGTTTACATAAGAGGAAACGGGCTATACGGTTCAGAAAATGCTTGCGGCCAACCGCTGAAAAAAAACTGTATGATTGGGTTGTGAATGAGAGAGAGAAGGTATGAGAATATCGACAGCTTGCATTTTGCAAGAGTCTAAGACGATAGCTCAGGAAAATAATATTGAGGATTTTAAAGCATACCCATCTTGGGTGTTTGGATTTAAAAAAAGTAAAAATTTAAGGGTTCGCTCATCAACTAGTGTTGGACAAAAATTGCCTTCTGACTGGGAAGCTAAAATAGCAAAATTTCATTTATACCTTAAGGAAAACTTGTGTGGTGTTGAGTTTCAGCACTTAGGGATTATGGATGAGATTCCCCAAGTTTCGACATGCCTGCTTCAGAACCGTGAATTTAAATGGAGTGAAAGAGGTGTCAGTAGTCACGACAGGTCATGAAAGGTCGAACTTCACTGTGTTTCTCGGCCTCACAGCATGTGGTTCAAAGTTACCACCAATGGTGCTATTTAAAAGAAAGACCATTCCTAAAGGGTTGTGATTTGAAAGATGTCATCATAACTGCCAATGAAAAAGGTTGGATGAATTCCGAGGTGATGAAGTTTTGGTTAAATGTGTGCAGAAAAGGAAAATGGCATTTTTCAACCCTAAATCTGTGTTACTTCTGGATTCTTGTAGGGCTCATATAACGCCAGAAATTAAATTCGTTGGAGCAAATATTCTCGAATGGCCATCATCCCAGGTGGGTTAACAAAAAAACTACAGCCTCTTGACATTGAACTTAATAAACCAGTTAAAGATAAACTGCGTGCTAAGTGGGAAAATTAGATGATGGCCACCATCCACGAATACAACAAAATAGGGCAGATGAAGAGACCGTCTTATAAGGATATTGTGACTTGGATTGCCGAAAGTTGGGTAGCTGTAAGTGAGAATTGGGTAAGAAATGGTTTCCTTAGGGTAAAAGGAGATGAATTGTATGATGAAAATGATAATGTTGATGACGTTACATTATCTGAAATCAAATCAGAAGAAGTGCCCAAAGAAATATTAACAATTAAATTATTAATATCAATGTTGAGTCAGACGAAGAATTTCTTGGATTTGAATAATCTAAAGTTTAATAAATGATGAATTAAAATTCCACCAGAGTTTTATTATTAAATTTTATTTACTTCATATTGCTTTCTAAAGTATAATGCACAGGTTCTTATTTTATCAATTTTTTGCGTAGATAACATGCGCTTTATCTACCGTAAAATACGGTAATTAATTTTGAGACATTACTGCAGTGAGGATGAAAAATGACACAGTTTTTTGAGTCGCAAGGGCAGCGGCATCACTTTGGTGGTTCTCAAAACAATATGAAATGCACAAATGAAAGGGAATTTCAATAGAATATGAGAAGCACTTTTTTCATTATGTCCCTTTCAAAGTTTAAAATGATTTACAAATATTCGATTAAGTTATTCTAGTCAATTTACGAAACCGGGTTTTCTCTGTAAGTGTGGAGGAACGTAACAAACACCTTTGTCTTCATTAAAAAATTTCTAATGTGAATTAATTAACATCATAACACTTGACTATGCACAATACTTTCATTTTATATATTTTTTTAAAATGAGTTTGGAGCTAAGGCTGAAACGTGAAGAAAGTAAGCACTGAGTAAGGTTGATAGTGTCAGCTGTTACTTTATGGAAATTGCTTGTATGGATTATGAATGATAGAATAAACTTTGTAATTCCACAATTATTTATCTCACACCACGATGATCAAACGTCATCATCAGTGACATATCACTGGGCAGAACACTGCACTGAGTAGAACAAACTTGAGTTTTATTATTGATGGTAGAACTTCAATTTTTGCCACGACATCTCGACATGCTTCATTAGTGGATTTTCATCTCCTTTTTGGAGGATGTTGAGCTTTTCAATTGATATTTATCTTTTCACCAGAGGCTTTACCAAGGCTAATTCTAAGCACACGTCTCACTTTTACTGACACGAAGTATTGGCGCTTGCGCAGTTTTGATATCCTGTTAACACTTTTAAAACAAATAATAATCGCTATAAAATGCAGGGCTTTTGGAAGCCCTTTTTATTACTTCATAAACATTTTATTAACCTCAATATACCTATTTAAATAATTTTGTAAACAATACCAATATTTTTTATTGCAAGATATAAACCTCTTGTGAGATATTCATCGCAAATCAACGTGCACGGGGATTATTTCCTGGGACATGTTTGGATGGTCACCCTCCAAATGCGCTAAAGAGGTAACCAAAATGTGCTAACCAGTATCATTATATGCACTGTGACGTGGAGGAAACAAACGTACAAATGAGGAAAATATGCTATCAAGGAACGTCGTAACGAGAGTCCATTGTACTAATTAACTGTGATTATTGTAGGGCTACAATAACTAAGTAACTAAATAATCCTTGTTTCACATTTTTGCTAACTTTTATTTGCTTCTTTGGAAAGATACTCCAAACATATTCCAATTTTTCATAGGATTCCCCAACTTTTCCCCATTAATAAAATTAATTTTTACATGACTGCAGTCATTGAAAATACTGAGTTCATAAAAATCTTCATCTGCACTTAGAAGGCCCTGCTGCTATACAAAACAATGTGAGCAAATCCAGACTTCTCAAGGAGGGAAAGAATAGGGAAACTCTCTCTCTCTCTCTCTCAAGGAAACAACATACCAGTACATTTTTTATCCCTGGAATAAGATTCATAGAAGAGAGATTTCTTACCAATCTTATGCAAACCCTCCATAATGCGCAGCTCTTGCCTCAGAGCTTCCACAATGGTCATTATGTCTGCAATGTCCATGTCAAAAAACATGCCATTGAGGAAGAGGGCAGTGTCCATTGGCTGAAGATTCAAGGAGGAGACAAAGGATGCTTGGTTCGCCTTCACTTCTCCATGGAGTTCAGGCTTCACCACGGTTCTCACTAAGGATCTTGCCTGCAAATTAATAGCGTGAATGCTTCATAATGCTGTCATATATTCAAGATGCAATGAAAGGCAAACAAGAAGTTTTCCAATTATCCTTGTACCTGTGATGTAATGATTTAAAAATGTGTTAAAATTTCATATTTTTGAAAAGATGGAGGGTAACCATTCAAGTTCTCTCCATACTTCATTGCACCAAATCCAGTTAGCAAACCATTCTGTATTGCTGGAATGTAAATCATACAGTGAGCCATTTAAGGACATTATGACTGCTTTTTACCTTCTAAGTTCAAGATTCACAAAGGGAACTTATTCAATTCTTTGGTTATCGCCTTAATGCAATGGCATGGAAGTTCATCAATTAAAGGGCTCTAGAAGGCAAGGTGGTCAAGCTTTGATATAAAAACTAACCAAGAAGGATTGCCCATATTGGTGGAATACCACAAATTGCAAGCAATCAAATGTCTGAATCACAATATCAAAATATAAAATAATGATAAGGCAATACCACTTATGTTTGCTGACTGAAAGCTCACTGAGGAGATAAATGTTTACTTTAAACTTAAGACCACCAAACTTGAGATTCAGAATATGCATACATATACCAGGGAACTCTAGCTTCAGAAGGTCAATTGTTCTGTGCGTCTGGGGAGATATTCTCCCCTTGCAAGGATTGTGATTCATCACGCACAAGTTCTTTCTAAGTAAATTCAATGCCTTTATCAGAAATTATGGGTAAAAAATCAAGAAGCACCCTGCCTGCATACTGCTCTATTAGATATGTTTTCAAGCATGAAAAACATTGAGTAAGGTCTGAAGAAGGATAAAGAGGAGTTTTTGATGGCATGGAGGCAGGCAAGTGTCAAGAGTTAAAGGTTCCTTTCAGGAAAGTAAAGTTAATAAAATAAATGATGACCAACAGTGGAGAGGAATGGAAACAGATACAGATCCACCTCAATCAGTAGAATATTTTAAATTAGGGATGGGTCGGTTCGGTTACACCGGTTCTTGAGCTTAGAACCGGAACCAGAACCGAGGCCAAAAATAATCGGTACCTAAATAATTGGCCCAAAAACCAATTTGAAACCTGCTCACACTGTGAAACTGGAGGCTTCACATTAAAACCTGGTGAAATAGTGTACTTAGATGCTTCAAAGGTGCCGTGAATTATTCTAATTCAAACGTTAAAATGACTATATGATTTATTTTATTACATCCAATTCTAGAAAGTGATGAAATACCGCCGTAATAACGATATTCTGATTGATAGGTGTATGTTACGTGCACCTACTTAGAGGTGCGAGTCCTCATATCATTTTCGTAAATTATATCATAAAATAGTATATATAACACAAAAATATAATGAAGTAGGTATTCTTTTTCAAGAAGTATGTGTCTGAAAATGATTATTGATTATCTTATCTTACCACTAAGCAATGGAAAATAAGTGGTAAATTAAGAACCAGAACCGAGAACCGAAGTTAAGAACCGAACTGGAACCGGAACCGAAAAAAAGTGGAACCGACCCATCCCTATTTTATATTATTGATAAATTAGGATTCCTGAAGGCAAATCAATTCTGAGAGGCCATGCACTGACTTCGGTAATTGGACAAACACACCACTAGGTTTCAACATTAGATTTACATGGAGGTTAGGTTTGTTTAGTGCCTAGAGCACTACCCTCCCACCCAGAGGACTCAGGTCCAAATCCCCACAGCATCAGACATTTTTCATTGATCCTTGAGCATGTTCACTAATGCCATTTAAATTTGTACATTATATACCATTAACAATCACATTTAAATCAATTTTATGTAAAATTAAAAGAAACCATTGCTCTTTCATGCACTCTGCTGAATGAAGGAATTCCTTCTGACAACGAATGCTGAAGCGAAAAAAATCCACAAGCCTTTTTTTTCAAGACAAAGATAAATTGATGCCATGACATACCTGCAAAGGGAAGTTCTGGGCAATGTGAGTAAGCACTTTGAGGGCCTCCTCCTTGGGACTACTGATTATTCGCTCTGCAGCCTGGAGGCTCAGCTCTTGTAACTGCCATGCCTTCAAGGGGGCCAAATCACTTGTCGAATCCAGAAGATGTTGATGGAACCGATCTAAATTTTCCACCCTGTCTGGGTGCATCTTCCTGCAAACAGAGAAAACTTCATGTCATAAACACTTATTGTCACAGTATTGAAAAAATAAATTAACTAGGCAGTTCAAAGCCAGTTTCCAAGACTATTTACCAATGACTGGGACTTGGAATCTGACAGCTCTATAAATAAATAATGGTATCTCTCAAGACCATGAGGAATGAGTGGTTCATCAAAATGTAGGCCAAGGAAGACCTGACGACCTGGTGGAGAATCCAAGACAACTTCATCCCTGTATAGGAATTGCTGAACAAGCATGAGAACATAATTTTGCTTCCAAATTAAAAAAAAATACATAACTAATTTTTCCCATGTTCCCTGGAACACTAGTTATCACACATGACAAGGTAGCCACTAGGTTGGCTAATAACTAGAAGCTCCTTAGGACAATTAGAGCTGTTGCCTAATAATAACCCCACTGTGTAATTTTCTGAGTTGAAGAATACCATAGGACATTGAAGGTTGCCCAAAGAAATAAAGACACCCTCCAAAAAACTACCTAATAGGTAAATTTAAAATGTTTTTGGCATGCAAAATGAGCTCCATCAGTATCTATTAGGTGTTCTGGTTGAAATCAATGGGATAAAAAAATGTATGCATGACGAGGTTCAATTTAGTTTTGATCAATCAATGAATTGATTCATCACGGATGAGATAGAAAGAATGTGAAACCACCACACACCATTATAGCTTAAAGAGAAGTTAATACAGTCTCATTAAATCTGCATATCGTTGCATTGAGTTACGTCCTCTTGTAACTGGCATCAATCCAAAATTTTGACAGCCAGAACATGAATTTGGCAGCCACAAGTTTCTTTGCCCTCTGTTTTAGTGAGAAGGCATGACTTTCATGAAGAAGCACAGCACCTTCACTAAAAGTCAAGATGGCTTGAAGACTTGAAATGACTCGCTAATGAAAACCAAATCAGAGGCCTCTGAATTCAAATCCAGGTGTATGTTCTTGGAGACTCAACCACCTAAAAATCATCAAACTGAGAGCATTCCTAAATAATTTGCAATCCTTGGTTCCCTTTCCATCTTGAATGTGTCAATTCCATCCACCTTTGGACTTACAGAAATGCAAATTTTTACAACTGGCCCATCAGACTGAAAAAAACATAATGACTTGATCCACTTCATATGCCTATAAACTTTGAACAAGATGAAGAACAATTTCCGAATAACTGAAGTGACTTTAAATGGATGCTCACTTCTGCCAGGAATGCACATCTAATCTAAGTGGCATTGGCATATGCTTTGGTTTTAGGAATAGACGTTTATCACTCGGTCTCCAGGTTCCAATCTCAAGAACTGGAGAACTGAGAACCAGACCAATCGATAAAAAGAATACTTCACATGGCAACAATTCCACGAGTTTAGAAAATAAGCTCATAGAAACAAAATTCCTTGGCACATCTTAGTCCACCCTAAGTACCCATAGATACTCCGAGCAGTGTATTTCAGGGATAAGCATGCACAAGTTGTCACTCACTTGAGTCGATAGAAATTGAATCCTTCAATCTCCTCATCCTCATCTTCATCTCCCACGTCTTCACCCCCAACTCCTTTGCTCTTTACTTTGGTGTCATCTTGCACTTTATACTCAGTTGACTTTATCTGAAGTTCCACTCCATAGCCAGACAACCGGATGCGACGACTTGAGCGTTCCTGCATTGCAAGTAATAGCAATTACACCTGTTAGCACAATTCTCAAAAGCACTCATGTACCACAGATGTTTGCCCTTCGGTATGCAAGTGATTCCTCGCATATCTTTCTTTTTCAGCATACCCATTAAGTCCAGAGAATAATAATGTTCAAATCCCTGTATTTCTTCAGGACTTTTACATGGTTTAGTAGCCACAGTCCATGAATAACTTCATGCAGAATGCATCATTATATTCAGCATTTTCCTACTAACCTTTCTAATTTCTCTTGCAATCATACTGCCATACCCTTTATCAATACTTTACTTTCCAAAATAGCCATCAGAAATCATTCATATGTATTTAGTTAGCAATCACACATAGTTAGTCAAGAAGTTTGGCGGCATACCTGTACGATTACATTACAGAATGGGAGTTGACTGGTATGCTTCACCTCTATAGTGCTCAGTATTTGATGGAATTTCCTCAATACTACTTAAAACTTCCAGTTTCAAAGAGATTTTCACTTATATTTTCTTGCACAAGGTAATTAGTATGAATTGGAAGAGGCTTAATCTCTTCGCTCCCTTTGTCCACGCATGAAGGCAACCGGTTATACATCCCTCAGAGGGTAGCTTTTTCCAGTAGAATATTGTACTGATGTACCCATCTGTGAACGTACCTGATTTCAAATTTTCCACCTTAATAGTGCCAATTTCACACACTAGGATCTTTTAGCTTTCATTTTTCAGATATCAAATTGGTGGCCACAAATACAGTGAACTATATGTCATCCCTTAATCTCTTGCCAATGTTGCATTTTTTTCTGTTCATGTACAAAATATTAATACTTAAGGTTACTTCATTATTTGTCACGCAATCATCAAAATTTTTTTATCTCTCAAATAACAACTGTACACATATGCAGACTATATATTTCAACAGAAATAGTAATAATCATTTTTAACACCCCATTCAGGACTGACAAGGTTTAAGTCTAGATGGAAATTCTCTTCTAAGTTTACCCCCAACACTTATAAAGCAAATTCGGTGTGAACAAGTTGTTTTTTAACACTGAAAAAGTTAACCTTGGCATCCAGCATTTCACTAATGTTAGTTACTTCATTTGATTGTTCAATCAAATGAGCCATCTTTTCCCATTGGCTTCCATGATAAAGAAATTAGAAGGGAAGTAATTCTGAAGATTCAGACGATATGGAGTGGAAGCAAAACACTCTTTTGTGTTACATAGAAGGGAAGTGTTAACAAGAATATATTTAGCAAACTGGGTCAAATACTAAAACATCTTTCACGGATGTTCACACACATGGTTCTTTATCCTAGGTGTGACAAGGGCATGCAATCAACCTTGTGGCAAAATATCTAGTTTGAAAAGGGTGTATAAAGACAAACTCATGAAAGTCTTCCACTACAATTGAAAAGTTTCGTTTTTGAGAGTCCTTGAAATCAGTGCATTATAGTTACCAACTTTGTCTCAAGATAGAGGAAACAAATTACAGCGAGATATGGAGGAAGTTTTCCATCATGGATAAATGAAAGATCTTAGAGGACTCCACAATAATTTTTAATGGGATGACCTAGGTTTCAACACGTAGTGTCATCATCGTGTACTACACAGGCTGATGATGACACTACATGTCGAAATATTGTCGTCCCAATAAAAATTACTGTGGAGTCCACTAACATCTTACATTTGTCTCAAGGATTATGCAAGGTTCCTTCCTAGGTTTTTAGAGCAGGCATTGGTCAAAATGCATCAAAACAGCAACTTCCAATTATTTAGAAAAGAGACAAAATTTATAACATTTATAATATATTTACCTTAACATAGTGGCGAATCACATACTGCACTTTGCCTTTTAATGCCCACTCTTTCAAAGACACATGGAAATCTCGAAATTCAGGAGTTCCAATCTGGCCATACAGCACAACCAGCACCTGACCCCCTCCTACTTCCGAAGAAGGAAACTTGTGGTCCAAATCGAACAGTTCCACATCATCTTCAGTTTCCTGCAAGAATAATATGCATACGCACATAGTAAATCACTTATGAACAAAATTTTTAACTGCAGAAATTAATTCGACAACAGGAAAAAATAGCATTTTTTTAGCTTTTTAGCTTTCACTGTCTTGATTACAGCTCATCTAGCCATTTTACATTGAGCTCAATGACAAATAACAGTTACACAACACACAGCCATGCCCTGAGTGGAGAAAATCCGACCCGGGTGGGACTCGAACCCACGACCCCAGGAATGGCAAGTGAGGGCTTTACCCCACTGCCACTGAGGCCGACAGAAACTTAAGCAACAGCCGATTTAAGCAAGACAAAAATGTTAAGGTCAAAGTGGAAATATAGCGCCAAAAAAGAAAGGTGCATATAACATAGGTGGTCACATACACAAGTCAAATCCACAAAATAAACTTTACTACGACCCGGGTTTCACTGTATCACAGCACCATCAGGTAGAGTACATCAAAGTTGCACCAACACATATATATATATATATATAATTGGTGGTCATCAGAAGGGTGTGGGGGAGAAGAAGTGTGAGAGGCATGAGAAGGAGTAAGGGTGAGGGGGTTACAAATGATTGGCAAATATAAAACAATGGTCTCGAACAGTTCTTTTGAACAGTTCTTTTGACAAGACTCTGTCCCTGGTAGTGGATTACTGCTTACCGGACAGTGAACATGATGAATAATGAATGATAGAATAAAATTTGTATTTCCACAGTTATTAATAATTGTGGAAATACCTACAAAGTTCATTCTATCATTCATTATGCATGAAAGCAAATTCCATAAAGTAATGCCTGAAACCATCAATTTTATCCAGTGAACATAATATTGGCAGAAAAGAGTTAGTAACTGTTCCCGAAGTTTATTTGAAAATATTTGCTGCTACCTTGTTGCGAATATTGTAACAAGCCTCCTACATATGTATGTAGGACTCTTGCTACTAAAGTGCATAAAGCAGTGCAAATTGTGGTTGGGAGTATGGACATACTCATACATGGCAACCTAGAGTAATTTTTAGTCAAGGCAATAATGCTGTCATCAAACTATGTGCTGACTTGGATGTATATTGTTGTATCATGTATATTGTTTCCAACAATTTTGGTTGACTTTTTAATTTGCTTAAGTTCTTTTTATCTTCACCAGAATAGTTTCACGAGGTATGACAGTAAACATTGCAGACTAGAGCTGTAAATATCATTAATTGAAAAAAGTAATATAATTACACATTGCATTCTTCAAATTATTACCAGAGCTTTGATATAATTCGCCTTTTCCAGCCTTCAAAGCAGCCATGAAATTTTTCAGCTGCCATTGGCTTTTTAATAGCCTTCAGAATCTGAAATTGTTGCCCTTTCAGCTTTTCTTTAATGTTTGGAAATAAAAAATTACAGGGGGACAAATTGAGTGAGTAGGGATATGTTCACGGACCATGGTGACCCTTTAGGCTAAATATTGCTTGACAATAATGGCTGTGTGAGAATTGTGGTGAAGCTCCCATTACCGGTCATGTCACAAATCAGACCTCTTTCTAAGAACTATTGCACACAGATGTTTCTCAGTTAATTCCAGTGATCTCATAGACACCTTTGACCATGAGTCGATGGTTTGAATTGATTGCTTATCCAACTTTCTGCACGTAAACATTTCTAAGAGTGAATGGTCACCCAAACATCATCCTCTTTTGGGGTTCTCCTTTCTTTGCATGTACCTCACCACTAACTTGTAGAACAAACCTCTTTCCACAAGATGGTCTTAGTTAACAGGGTTCATCATTTCAAGAAGTTCTGAGTTTATTTTCCCCACTTTCACAAGGAATTTCAACACAATTCACTGCTCTTCAAATCCACAATTGATTTCCATAGTCACACTAGCAAAACATGAGAGTACAAAAATAGAGCTACACTCAACAAGATATTGTTGAGAGAACTAAAAACAAATGCATTCCCAGGTTACATACATATACACCAGAACTGTGCCACTGCTACCAACACTCCAGTGTTGCCTTCACACTCAAAACAATATGAGTCTGCGAACTTTATTTTCATACCTCATACCACAACCACTGTCTGCACGTCTTTCCTACATAGTATAGCCATTAGTGAGTAACTTTATAACTTATTGATTACACTTTTTCAGGCCATCTACCTTCCAAAGATTCCAAAAACCAATACCAGAAATGTACTCATTGGACTTCTTACACATAATAACAAGATTAATATAAAAGGTTGTGGGTGGCTTTCCTGGTATTCTCCTTCAGAGCCAGTAGAACTGCAAGTGGGGTGGTTAGCCCCACAAGCAGACGGCCACCATTAGCCGAATGAAACCGTTACCGGGGATGCCACGAGGAGGCCGGTGGTCCGTTTTTGACCCCTTATTATTATTATTCAATGTTATTAATATTAATGTATTTTTGTGAGTACAAGTTGACTAATATAAGTACAAAGTTCATTTTACACATAAATTATTATGTAGTTGCAATTAAATTTGCATTCATATTGCTGAAAATTTAAGAATTCACGTAATGGGGCTTTCAATAAATTTGAGAGAGATAAGAAAGAGTGTGCTTTAAAATGTGGTCAAGATGAAAAAAGCAATCCAAGCAGCATGTGAAAAGACTGGAGTAAGGTCGGGGGGAATATGATAAAATCAGCGAGGTTTGCGGATGACCAAGTGCCAGTCAGCCCATGGCTTGCAAAAAATGCTGGATGCGTTGCAGAGACAGTGCGAAAGATACGGGATGAAGATAAACCATAAGAAAACGAAAGTAATGTGATTTTCAAGAACAAATAGGGCCAGTATAACGATCAAAGTAGGAGGTCAGAAGCTAGAGCAGGTAGAGCAATTTAGCTATCTAGGTAGTGTGTTGGAAGAAAAAGGGTATAGCAGCATTGAAGTGAGAAGGAGAATTGCATTGGCAAAAGAAGCTTTTACTCATAGACGTGTACTATACGTAGACTATAAATTTACTTGTTTTTTGGACATAAATTGTTGCTGGTTTTCTGTATGGATTAAAATTCCTAAAAGAATACGATACATGAGAGTTTTCGTCAATTATGAGATACTTATTTTTTTACTCTAATAACTAATACGTGTTTTTATTACTCAAATAACTAATTACTAATCATATTAAAATTCAACTTATGACATGACAGTCATATTATTTTGAATCTGTTATGACATTTTTTATCTGATACCAAACATGTTTTGTTATTAAACATGCTCATGTGATAAAATATAAAATTTTTGTGTTATCAAACAGTTTTTATTTTCATAATGTCCTCATAGTGGAATATCAGAAGTTTTTTCCCAAAGTAAATAGTATATTCAAATTTTTGTTTCTTAAAATTGTAATTGTATATTTCATGGAACATTTAATAATAATGTACAAGAAAACTAGGTAAAAAATGTATATATGTATAGGTTGATGGTATCGGTATCGAGAATCTAGAATAGACTTAGGATAGACTTAGAATAGAATCGGTATCGAGAATCAATATATTTTGGAATCGACTCATCTCTAATTTAAACATAAGAAATACATCATTAACAGAGTAAGCAATGTAAGATTTATAATACAAAAAATCTTGAAATAAATCATAAGATAGACATATACATGACAGGAAAATCGAATAGAATTTAAAAATTGATAATAATTGAAAAAGAAAGATATTTAATAATTATTGATAAAACAAAAGTAACTCAAAAGATTTGTGAAACAGTACTACATATTGGACACCTCAAACGGCACTAAAAAGATTTTAACAGAAAATGTAGACAATCGAAAAATATCAGCATCCATACAAACATTATTAAAATCTCTTGCTATCCTGTACATGGGCAAATAATACAGATAATTACAACAACTGTATGGGTGATAGAATAAACTCTTGAGATCTTGAGTGCAAGGAAGGGACTTTGATATTAATTAAAGATATGAACATTGGACAGTAATAACAGATCTGAACATTGGACTAGATTATATAACAAAGCATACAAGAACAATAAGCCCAATTGTTTTCTCCTGGTAGATAGTGAATTAAGATTAAGCAAACATAAAAATTCTGCATATGATCCCTGTTGGAGTGAGTGATTTTTCTTGTCATTGCACTCATATTGATATCGTATAAGTTGGCTATTTGTATTATTGCCTTCTTTTGTTTGAAAATGCAGCTGTTATTGGTATTGCTATGTATCTTACTTGGTTATTTATGTTATGTCTGTATCCAAGTGTAACTATGTATTAGCGTCTTAATGTACGTTGGTTACGAAGAAAGATGTGATATATTCCTTTTCTAACTCTCTGCTTCACAAGTATTTAGTTGGGAAGTAAGAACCAATTAAGTATCGCAACAGGTTATGGGCCCAGAACACCCTAACACCGCGCGAAGTAAGTGAGAAGCATTAAGTTATGGAAAGATAAGGAATTTAAGACGCCAACGAGTAAGATATCGAAGTCCAGATGGCCGCCGAAGAGACGAGGGAATCAAAGGTACTTTTGAATGCCGATGGATCTAACTACTACCCATGGTCAAAGAGACTTGAGGCCAAACTGATTGACAAAAATTGCTGGAACGCTATCGACCCGGGGTTTGGTGACGCGATTCACGACCACGACGATGAAGATGAGGCGATAGGCAGACTCAATGCTGAACAGCTGAGAATCAACCGAAAGGCGCGTGGTATCATATTTGATGCTCTGAACAGCTCCACAATTTATGATGTCGGTGAATTTAAGCTCGCGAAGAAAGCATGGGACACGCTACGCCAAATGTACGGGGAGTTTGGCATTATTCACACAATGCTATTCTTCAAGCAAATGGCGAGGTTAGATAAGTCGGCCGGTATGTCCATGTCAAAGTACATATCGACGATGCACGAGCTCATCCAAAAGGTGAGAATGGGAGGAATCCCTATCGACGACCGGTGCTTTGCGGCATTTCTCCTCATGGGGCTACAATTGTCCGAGTACGACTCGTTCGTGAGATCGTTCGAAGGAAACCTCGGCGAACTTACGTCCAGGAATGTCAAAGGAAGGCTACTAATGGAAGAAAGGAGGTCAAAGCTGGTGGCTACGTCCTCAAGCACGGAGGAAACAATAGCCCTGAAGGTGACATCCAATCAGAAAAATAGTAGGCAAGGCGGTGGCAAGTACAAGCTCGACAATAAAGGTGGCGACAATTCTCAAGGTAAATGGAAAAAAGAACACAGCCAAAGTCAGATGAAGTGCTATTCATGCAAGGGACTTGGTCATGCGGCAAGGCAGTGTCCTGTGTGGCTTGCTTTCAAGGAGCAACAGGCGAAGAAAGACGCCAGTGGCAAAGCATCAGTGGCAAGCTGTAATGAGCGGGACGAGGAAGTGGAAGCCGTACTCCTTTGTGCTGAGGGTGATGCCCATGCATATGTAAGCAGAGAATCAGAGGGAAAATGGTTTGTCAACTCTGGAGCTTCTGACCACATGTGCAGCGACATAGATGCATTTAAGGAGCTAGACATGTCAAGAAAGGGATCCGTGAAAATTGGAGATGGATTCAAGTTACACGTTGAAGGTGTCGGCACTGTTGAGGTGAAATCAGAGAGGACAATCATCTTGACTGAAGTCATGTATGTGCCCAAGCTGTACTGCAACCTACTATCCGTGTACCGACTGATGGAGAAAGGTGGTAAAATCATTTTTGAAGGAAGAACTGCCAAAGCGATGATGGAGGGGAAGACCATATTTCGGGCATCGAAGTATAAGAAAATATATGTTATGGAAGTAAACATACCAACTAGGCAAGAAAACGCACTCCCTTCTGTCGCATTGCAAGCTACGTCCATGGAAACTTGGCACAAGAGGCTCGGTCATGCAAGTAAGGACACGATAAGCAAGATTCATGTGCTGAGTGGAATAAAGAAAGAAGACAGCGACAGATGCGAAGTATGTGTCCAGGGGAAGTTGACAAGGAAGCCATTCCATGTGAGCAACTCAAGAACAAGCAGGCCTCTCGAGTTGGTCCACACCGACTTGATGGGAAAATTTGACCCACCATCATGCGGAGGGGCACAGTACGTCATTGTGTTCACAGATGACTACTCAAGACATGTGTTGGTGATAACCATGAAGACCAAGGACGAGGTATTGGCGAAGCTGTGCAAGTACAAGACAAAGATGGAGGCCCTATCTGGCGAAAGGCTCCCAAGGATTAGGTCAGATTTTGGGGCAGAGTATGTAAATGAGGAGCTCGACCAATATCTGGATCAGCATGGCATTATCCATGAGAAGAGTGTGCCATATTGCAAACAGCAAAATGGAAGAGGGGAAAGGCAGAACCGAACCGTGTGTGAGATGGCAAGGTGCATGCTAGCTGAATCCGGAGCTGAGAAGAGAATGTGGGCAGAGGCAATGTCTACGGCTGCTTACAACAGGAATAGAACTCCCAGCAGAGCCATAGGATTCCAGATCCCCTTAGAGCTGATAACCAAGGAACCTCTGACGCTAGAAGATTATGAGCGCATGAGGCCATTCGGATGTAGAGTTCAAGCCATGAGGGAGGCACGAGGGAAACTTGACAACAAGGCTATAGAGTGTGTCATGATTGGTTATGAAGAAAACACTAAGGATGGGTATCGCTTATTCAACCTTGAAACAAACAAGGTCATTATAAGGAGGGATGCTGTTTTTCATGAAAGACAATTCCCATGGAAGGTGACCCAAGAAAGGGCTGCAAAGAAAACCAATTATTGCCCTGAATTGCTTGGCACCGACTCTGAAGAAAGTGAAGAGGAGAGCATATCACAGGATGACTTAAGAAACCAAGAGGACCCTGTGGTTCATGACATCCCTGAGCTACCTGATGACCAGCATGAAGTAGAAGTGGAGGAAGTGGCACCACAAATGCCAAGGCGGTCACAAAGAAGGAAAAAACCGAAGAAATGTGCATGTGAAGATGATAACTGCAGTGATAAATCATGCTTAATTTGTTCAGCGTTCGCAACAGCATCAGCCTTCAAATGCAATGAGGAAGAACCTTTAAGTTTGAAGGAAGCCAAGGCTAGTCCGAGCAAATCAAAGTGGAAAGCAGCCATGGATGAAGAACTGGCAAGACTCAAGGAGCTGAACACATGGGAGGTTGTACCCAGACCTCAGGGGAAGACTGTCATCGGATCCACTTGGAAATTCAAAATCAAGGACTGCATCAAGAGAGGCCTGATGAAGGTGCAGTATGTCATGTCCCGCGACAATCTAGCTGACCTACTTACGAAGTCACTGAACGGCAGGAAGACTCAAGAACTATCTGTAAGGATTGGGTTAACTGTTCCCTAAGTAAGATGACGCTTTTTGTCTCAAAGATTATCAATGCTACGACATCACGTTTTTGCTTGTGTTAGTTTAATTTTTGTTAAATGGGGACCATGAACGTTAGTGTTGATGATGAGTTTAATTCAATAAAAATCAAGGGGAAGTGTTGGAGTGTGTGATTTTTCTTGTCATTGCACTCATATTGATATCGTATAAGTTGGCTATTTGTATTATTGCCTTCTTTTGTTTGAAAATGCAGCTGTTATTGGTATTGCTATGTATCTTACTTGGTTATTTATGTTATGTCTGTATCCAAGTGTAACTATGTATTAGCGTCTTAATGTACGTTGGTTACGAAGAAAGATGTGATATATTCCTTTTCTAACTCTCTGCTTCACAAGTATTTAGTTGGGAAGTAAGAACCAATTAAGTATCGCAACAATCCCTTCTTCCTTTCAATGCCAAATCTAAATGCAATGTCTTAAAAATTTATTCTGAACCTCTTCACTAGCTGCCTAATATTTGAAGTAGTATGGATTCCAATCTAATGAGCAATAATCTAGTACAGATCAGACTAAGGTAATACACAGCAATCGGTAACAGAAAATGTTTATGAAGTTTTTACAATGTCGACACATGAATCCAAGGGACTTATATGCTCTGCTTACCATAGTTGATTTGCATGTCAATTGTTAGTCGAGAATCAAACAGTACCTAGATCCTGTTTACATTGGACCCTATTTAGTGTGTACCCGGATAAATAGTAATTATTTAAATTAGGGAGTTTCCCTCGACAAAGAGTAAGTATATTACATTTGTCTATGTTCAGCTGCAATGACTTGTTCTCACACCAGGAGGCAAGAGAAGTAAAAACTCCTGAAGGTCCATAACATCCTTATCCGAATCAATAGGGTGGAATATGTTTACGTCATCTGCATAGATTAATGTTTAATCGAAATTAGAGGCTCCAATACCATTGACAAAAGTAAGAAAAGAAGGGGTCTCAGGCGGGAGCCTTGAGGAACAGCAGGTAGCATAGAAAGGGCCACGGCCATACAAGGCCACTTAAAAAATATAACAATATTTACATTCGATTGTACCTGCCAGAACTTGCTGATAGCGATTCATTGACAATGAACTAGCACTATTATTCACAAAACGTTGTGGAATACGTGGAGAAACAAGTAGTTCGTGTATTGATATCACCACATTTACTTCAATGCAGTACCTATAATCGTAACGGTTACAGCCACATTAAGATACGAATCGTCAGCAGTAAATAACAGCCTTAATATTACATTGGAAGTATAATAATCAAAAGAAATGTTATACACTTTTTAGCATGTGCTCCTGTATTCGGGTACTATTCCGTTTGACAAATACCACCCCATAAACGATTACGAAAATATTTTAATTCTCCCAGCATCATGGACAAATGGTATGACCAACGAGTAACAATCGCCACAAAGAATGTGTTCGAAATACATACCGCGCTTGAAATGAGATCGCCAACTTCATTCACATCGCACGTCAGCTGGCCCCCAACATCTGCTACTGCTACACAATTTGAGGGTAGAATTCGATCCACTGCAATTTGAGCAAACATTTCCACCCTTGGTGAGTATACGTGGAGTGATAAGGCAAACTTCATTAGAGACACTTGGGAGGCGGTAAGGTAGTTTTCGGCTTCTTTGAGGATGGCATCGTATTGCTCTTTCTCTGACACTGCAAAGCATATAGAACACGGTCAGTACACCAACAGACCACAGAATAGGAAAATACCAAGGATATCAATTCACAACAGTATACACAAAAACACAATACACTCGTGATACTCACACAAATGGAAATTCTCATACTTCTCTTGAGAAATTGCGTCCACGAATGCCCAGAAACTTACAGGATTCTCTTCAGCTAGGTACTCACTGACTTCTAACACTAGCGGCGCAGCAGGCCACTTGGCATCGATAAAAGTTGTCACAGATTTAGGTTTTTGTTTACCAGCACCACGTGATGATGCCAGAAGCGCAAACAAAATCAAAGAAAAACTAGGGCTCCACATGATTGCCTATAAGTTGATGAAAGGAAATGGGAGTATGCCGTCACTGGCAAGCACACAGATTCTGAATGACCGCTATTCACTCATAAAGAATTATGAAATGGACACATAATTAGATTAAAAATGCTGCACATGAAGAGGTAGATTTCTCATTTGCCAATACTGATATAAACACTTCCTCAGGCAACACTAGGATCGATAACACTATGAAAAGATGAAGTAATTTAAACCGAAATAATCAAATTCATTTTGTTAACTTTTACTTATTTCTTTGGTAAACAGAATCACATTACAGACTTGTGAGCCCTTTCTCAAATCCTACCCTATCGGCTCTCTCATTTCAGCCAATCATATTCGGCCGTGTATGAACGAAATGAAGCTCGACTGGAGGAATGAAAGATGAAATTCGTCAAAAGGCAAACTTTTCAAATGTAGGAATTTCGAGTGATGAAATGTATCAATGGACGCTCCATTCCAAAAAGATAATATTTTTGTTCTCTGCACAATTCTATGATTCTAAATATCCAACTTACTGCGTACTTTCGACGGTTACCGTGCATAGATCGTTTCATTGGCGCTAAATTCAAATTATTTTGAGAAATTCATTTGAATTCAATTCTCTCACTTTTCTTAAGGAAACCGTCGTTTAACTTTTCATACAGGTAAATTCATTGATCCAATCGGCTTTAGCGTAAAGACCTTGAATTGAACTCTAATTTAATATGATATTATTTTTAGTATTAGTTTTTTACGGGTCAATGTAAGTCTATAAGGGGATTATTTTCCACGGCCAGTAGGTATATTTTATACGATATCCCCCTTCATCTCTGCATCCTCCATACACACTATTCATTGAATATTGTGTCCAGACTAGTCGTTCTTCTCCTCCCTCATGATTAATTTTCGTTCCCACTTGTGAAAAATTATTCATTTTATCACGTCCTTCAAAATACCCAAGTCCCTTATTGTCTGTTCATTCCCTCTGCCTTATTCTTATAATTTCCTCATTCAACTACTTTTACTCACCTGTACATTATATAATACAAGCTGACCCGGCCACGCGTTGCTGTGGCTCAATCTGGTTAAATGGAAAGCGCACGTTTATAGTATGTTTAATTTCACAATTCTTATGGGTATACAATATATCTCACAAGGGGAGTGTCCGAGTTCCGGGTCTAGGATTTTGACGAAATTTGCCAGGCAGGTAGTCCTTGATGAGTTATTTACGAATCACCCCCCATATAGGGTTATATATCCAGAAACTTCGTCAAAAAACGAGTTTGAAATATTTGATTGCAAATATAAAGCCAATAATTAGCCATGTTTAATAATTGCAGTTTGGGTTAGGGGTAAAATACTCGCTTCACAATGTCGACGACCCAAGTTCGAGACTCTTCATGTCCAATTTTTTTTTCATCGCAATTTCGTCGTTCGACTTTCCCTGGTTTTACATATATTTTTAATCTGTTTACCCGGGATGCATTTTAACTATTTCACGTAATAATTACGTAATTTGCTAAAATTACGTAATTAGTACGTAAAATAGTTAATTACGTTATTTACCTAAATCACGTAATTAGTACGTGGCGGAATTACTTCCGCACGCTCTGTCGTTTTTTGTGTATGAAATTTTAACGGAAGAGCATGAAGTGTGATCGTGATTTTGAATTTCCGTATCTTTGGCCACGCAGTCCCGACGCACGTACAACATTTGTTCTAATTTGCCTGGTGCCGTTATTGACCAACGCTGTGCTTTTTTGGAAAAACTGTAATATATATAATTGTAAGTATCTACCGAAATGTTCGGGTGATTCTAACATGCTCCTGAAAAGGTGCAATACATTAATTCTTCAAAATTAATTGTTACCGCTGGTTTTTTTATCAATTTCCAAGCGACGTCCATGACTCGAAACTCTCTCCCACCCGAATATTTCGCCCGATCACCCGAACATTTACAATTATATGATTACAAAACCTAAATTCTTTTTTTCTCTTGCGATTAGTTTTTCCAAAAAAGCACAGCGCTGGACAATAACGGCACCAGGCAAATTAGAACAAATGTTGTACGTGCGTCGGGACTGCGTGGCCAAAGATACGGAAATTCAAAATCAAGATCACACTTCATGCTCTTCCGTTAAAATTTCATACACAAAAAAACGACAGGGCGTGCGGAAGTAATTCCGCCACGTACTAATTACGTTATTTAGGTAAATAACGTAATTAACTATTTTACGTACTAATTACGTAATTTTAGCAAATTACGTAATTATTACGTGAAATAGTTAAAATGCATCCCGGGTAAACAGATTAAAAATATATGTAAAACCAGGGAAAGTCGAACGACGAAATTGCGATGAAAAAAAAATTGGACATGAAGAGTCTCGAACTTGGGACGTCGACATTGTGAAGCGAGTACTTTACCCCTAACCCAAACTGCAATTATTAAACATGGCTAATTATTGGCTTTATATTTGCAATCAAATATTTCAAACTCGTTTTTTGACGAAGTTTCTGGATATATAACCCTATATGGGGGGTGATTCGTAAATAACTCATCAAGGACTACCTGCCTGGCAAATTTCGTCAAAA
This sequence comes from Platycnemis pennipes, assembly GCA_933228895.1. Taxonomy (NCBI): domain Eukaryota; kingdom Metazoa; phylum Arthropoda; class Insecta; order Odonata; family Platycnemididae; genus Platycnemis; species Platycnemis pennipes. Next base: position 63,186,958 of record OW121854.1, read on the forward strand.
TCCTAGACCCGGAACTCGGACACTCCCCTTGTCAGTTGATCGATTGTTTTGCAGCTGGACACGCATATTTGTATATAATTTTAACGTCTTTACATGTCGCCACAAAGTAGAATATTTCAGGCAAGCATTTATTTCATCCGCTAGTGTCAATCGAGGAATTACAGGTAATGTTTGCCTGAAATGTCGTGCAAGCAATATTAATGCGTTCTCAAATGGTCTCAGGATTCAACGGAAATCTTGCAATGATCGATCCAGAGCCTCGAGCGATGCTTTGTGCACCATTGTGCATTCATCCCAAGCAATAAGTTGGCATTTCTGAAATATTTGTCCCATGCCGGATGATTTGAATATGTTGCACGTGAGTGTTTCAATGAATTGCAAGTTCAATGAGATGCACATCCCGTCTCCAGTGTAATATTGTATTCTCGATATTGTACAAACCTTCATGGAGTGAACAAAAAAACTAACCAAAGCTTCATGGAAATTGGATGAATGTTGTGGTAATGCATGAAGTTATCAATATTGTATCGATATTGTAATGATACTTTATAAAAATTTGATAAAAAACACCTAAATATTTTCACCTCAATTTTGTATCAACAATGTATCGATGTATCCACATTTTATCGATATTATATCGATACAGTATCGAAATTGAATTATCGATTTTGTAGAAACCTTCGCGGAGCGTACTCAATAACTTTCCAAAGTTTCATGGCGATCCGATGAATGGTGTAGTAATGCATAAAGGACAAACACATTATATACATTCGATACAGTATCGATATTGCAACGATACATTCCTTTTAAAAAACTAAATATTTTCACCTCAATTTTGTATCAATAATGTATCAATTTATCGATACTTTAGCGATATTATATCGATAAAGTATCGATATTGAAATATCGCTTCCGTAGTCCTCTTTTCGGGAATGTACTCAACAACTTCCCAAAGTTTCATGGCGATCCGATGAATGGTGTAGTAATGCATAAAGGACATACAGACACACACACACACACATACATTCATTTATATATATATACACTTTCTTCGAAAATCACTCAGGTGAATAATAGTTCAATATAAGTTTATCACAGGCGTGATGACACAAAAAAAATAGAAAATAGTGAAAGGACTCACTGGTATATTCTTAATTTTCGGCGGCGCAACCGCCTTCTTCAGAGGGTAGAGATATATATATATATACATATATATCACGGAGGTAGCACTCAGAAGAGCCGATGAAACACACACGATGATAGCACACGAAAAACATAGAAACACAAAAATATAAAAAAACGGGACACTCACATTTAAAATAGTTGGAAGCTTTCGACTGCCTCTGCAGTCTTCGTCAGCCGGAGAGGAACTGAGTGCGGCGGGGGTGTGAAGGCAGTTGGAGGGGGGGGGGGGAGGGGGGGAAAAGGGTGTGAAGGCAATTGAAGGGGAGGAAGAGGGGTGAGGGATGAGATTGGGGGTGATTAATGCTGTACATTCAAGCCGGGCTTCTCGAATGCACGGAGAGCCCAAATAAAAGCATTCTTAGACTTAGACAGGCCAAATTAATTCCACATTCCAATAGCTTCCAGCCTTGACTTCTCTGCTGCTGTTAGGCTATGCCTCAGTGCCATAAAAAGCATGCTCCATATGCATACTCTCATGACAATTTTTATTACTTCCATGATTGTATTTCTCACTTTTAGTAGATTCTTTTGATAGAATGGTTGGTTGGGCTATTCTACTGACTATTTCCTTCTTGCTGATTATCCATTGCTAAGTAGGTATTCATACAGAGAAACATCAGCAGTGGCCATTTTTTCTCTAGATAGAGTGACTAGTAGTGATCACGAACTGTTAGGCTGACACCAGACAACACGTGGTATGCACACAAAAATTCTTTTGCCTCACTATGAGGGCTGAAAGCTTCAATTAAGAGAGACAGAACAAGGTAAAAACAAATAATGCATGAAAAACACAAACTGTGCATCATGCAAGAACAATATGGCTGCAAAGCAAAACATACAAAAATAAATAGATTACAAAAATGAGAAACAGATTGCATACATAAGATACAATTTCCAGGTTGTCTTCTTTTGACATCCTCCCACCCATCCTGCCTTCTTCATACCTTCATCTCAAGAACTACTTGGTCAATTTCATTCTCTTTCATCATCATCATCGACCAACAATCCTAGGATTGGTTTGACGCAGCCCTCCACTCAATTCTTATAATGGCCAACCCCTTCACATTAACGTAATTCCTCTCTCTTACATCCTTCACAACCTGTTCCATATATCTTACATGAAGCCTGCCTTTTCCATTATTCCCGTTTACTTTTCCCTCAATGATTGTCTTCATCAAGCCATCGTGTCTTAAGATATGGCCTATTAAGTTGTTCTCTCTTCTTTTTAGAGTTTTCAGCAGACTTCTTATTCCTCCCCCTCTCCTTCAGAACTCTTCATCCCTCACTCGGCCGATCCAATTTTTCTTCATCTTTCTTCAGAAGCACCACATTTCAAATGTGTCCACCTTATTCTTCTCTGCTGCTGGCATTGTCCATGCCTCACTGCAACAAAGAAACATAATCCAGATGTACGTTCTAATAAATTGTTTCCTTATTTCTATGCTTGTATTTCCAGCTGTAAGTAGATTCTTCTCTTGATAGAATGCCCTCTTTGCCTGGGCTATTCTACTGACTATTTCTTTCTTCCTTCGTCCATCTTTGGTTACTCGGCCTCCCAGGCAACAGAACTCTTTCACCTCTTCCAGTTTTTGTTTTCCTAGTTTAACGTTGGTTTTGGCCTCTCCTGTATTGCTGCACACCAATATCTTAAGTCTTCTTCTTATTGATCTGCAGCTGATATCTGGCCATTGTCCTTTCCATGGTTATTAGAATGTTATTCAGATCCCTCTTGGTCTCTCCTATGAGTGCTATCTCAACAGTGAATCACAGCATGATAATTTTTCTCTGTGGATATTCACCCCAGTTAACTTCTCTTTGATTTCATTGATGGCTCTCTCAATGTAAACATTAAAAGTTACGGAAGACAATGCACAGCATTGTCTGACTCCTTTCCTTATTCTAGCTTATTCACAGCTGGGTCCAGATTTAATCACAGCTGCTTGGTTTTTTATAAAAATGTGGATAATTCTTTGGTCATTGAAGGATACTCCTATACCTTTATGAATTCCAATCCACGTTGTCAAAAGCCTTCTATAAATCCACAAATGCAATGAACCTCAATTTGTTTTTCTCCATTCTCTTCTCTAAGTCTAAGGGCCAATATTGCTTCTCTTGTGCCCTTACTTTTATTGAATCCAAGTTGATCTTCATCCTGGAACTTCTCTGCTTTTTGTTCTATTTTTCTGTGGATGATCGTTGTCAATACCTTCGATGCATGTGTTGTCAGGCTTATAGTCCTAAAATTTTTCCATTTCTCCACTCTTCTTTTTGGGAATAGGAATGATGATGTTGTTCTGTCCCTGGGTACCTACTTCTCCAGTTAAGTACATAATAGTAACTTGAAAAATGAGCAACTTCCACGGAGAAAAATGTTTATTGCGACTGAGTTTTGCTTTTCACAGCATCTTCAGGCAACATATATATCGGTGTTTGAGCTTATATAGGGAGGCAGAAGGAGAGGTGAGGCAGGTTGATGAATGAAGGGTAAGGAAAAAGGTGAGAACTTGTGGACAGTCTTCAGTGCCTGAGGGTTTGGAAAATACAGTGAGGGAGTCAGGGGTAGGGAAAGAATTTTACATATCAGAGGAGACTCAAAGAGGGACATCGTTATCTTCTTCCTCTTAAAATGTTCAGCGGCATGCAGGCACTAATCTCTAGTCTCCTGGGGTGGATGTCAGAAAGGAGGTGCTGGAAGAAGGGCCATGTGGCTCCTCGGGAAAACCCTGGCTGGTCTTCCCCTTCTGTTACCTGTTTTTACCACGCTTTCCGACAGACAGAGTGGGATTTACCAATTCCCTCTGATGGCCTACACCACTGGACATTCAGGATGAAGGTATCCTGGCAGAGCAACCATCAGAAGAGACAATGAACAGAAGGGGAAGACCATTGATTTCTCAGTCAGGTCCTCTCCTATGTTGTTTCTCACTGTCTTTTAAAATTCCAGCTGTTGCTGAGACTCCTTCAGTTTTTCTACTTGCCATATGTTCTTCACCGTTTTCTTCAATTTTAGACAGCATTCCATCCCCACTAAATTATGTTCACTGTCAATGTCTGCCCCAGGGTAGCTTTTGCAGTCCTTCATCTGATTCTTAAATCATTGCATCACTAAAATGTAGTCTTCCTCTGTTGTTAGAAGTTGAAATCTTCCTCTGTCTCTTGGTGTTTTCCACGTGAATCTTCTTCGGTTGTGATTTTTAAACTATGTGTTGGCGACCACTAACTTAATGTGTGTGCAGAACTCCAGCAGTCTTTCTCCTCTTTTGTTTCAGTTTCCCAATCCATATTGTAAACTTATCCTTCCATCCTGACCTTTACCAATTACAGCGTTCCAACCTCCTAAAATAATAAAGTTTTCTCCTCCTTTTACATGCTTTATTACTTCTGTGATATCCTCATAAATGTCTTCCACTTCTTCATCTTTGTAGTCTGCTGTAGGCATGTAAACTTGTACCACAATGGTATCTGCAGGCTTGGTTTCAATCTCCACCATTATAATCCTCTCATTATACTGCAGGAAGCTCTTCATACGCAGTCCTGCACTCTTCCTGAGCATTATGCCTACTCCAGTATTACCATTCAGTGATCTGGTGTGAATAATTCTGTAACTTCCACTCCAAAAGTCTCCTTCTTTGGGTCACTTCATTTTGCTGATTCATAATACCTCAAGGTTCATTCTTCGTATTTCCACCTTCAGGTTCTACAGTCTTCCACAGGCACGAAGCAATCTCATATTCCATGTTCCTACCCTAAAATGTTTATCACACTTGACTGATGTACTCTCTGAGGTAGTCGCTGCCCAGAAATCCAAATGGGGGAATATTTTACCTTCCGAGTATTTTACTTGAAAGGGTTCCATAATGTCTTGATAAAAAGAAAGGAGTTGAGTAGCTGCAACTCCTTGGGATAATAACGTGATGGTTTCCCCTTACCTTCCACATCGCAGTACTACTGCTGTTAAGTAAATGTTACCACACCTGAAGTGAAATGAGTTTTGCTGTACCAACCACTGCAGTCTCCACCTTCAGTCATATGAAGAAGAGCAGCTGCTCTCTCCTCCAGGTGGTGGAATGCACAATTGTTAGCAGCCACCTGTCGCCAAGTCATGGTATCTCCACAAGTACTGTAATATTTAACCCTTCAAACCCAGAGATGATGCAAATGTTTTGATGCTTTATGAAGACCTGTGATCAATGAGTTATATTTCAGTGACTATTAGAACTATAGTTCTAATATCCAGGGATGTTTAGTGATGGTTACTAAACCTCATGCGTCTCATATTCAGCTTAAAAACTCTATTAATTGGAGAGTTAAGACACTTTTAAATTCGCTAAGATTGAAACAAATGTCATGACCAAGCAGAGAATTTTCTCAAAAGAAATTATATACCAGAATTTGATTTTTGAAGAATATGGACTAACATCAACACAGGTACTTCATTATACAATAGTAGTTACTATCATCGAATGGTTTGATAGTCTCAAAATGCCAATGTAAACATCTATAGTAATAATAATACTTTTTATTAAAACAAGTACATGCATGTGTTTGTCAAGAATATTGGACAGGACATTTACACCCAGAAATTACGCTGGTATCATTACAATATAAATGAACTACATATCTCCACAGCACAATCTGGTTTGATTTCCAAGGCAACCTAATATAGTGGTGATGATCAAATGTAAAATACTAAGAGATTATATTTTTTATAATTATGTATGTCCATTCCAAAAGTAATTCAGAATGAAAATTAGTGTTGAAAATCTTTTGAGTGATAAAAATACAAGAAAAATACTTCACCTTAAAAATTCTTCTTGGTGTGGTAATCCTCACAGAAAATAATTAGTCTGGTGTCACAAGATTCCCACCAGTAAACAGTCCCTTCCTCTTCCTGAGCTTGGTACTGACTGCACAGCATCTTTGAGGTCTGGCTTTAATACCTTTAGGAGGTATTTATTTTATGAAATGCCTTTAAGTAAGGCTAGGAAGCATATTGTCTGATATATGGTGGCCTGGCACTCATTGTTGTAACGCAGAAAGTTCTATTGTTTGTTTTACTTATTTGCTCTGAATAAAAATTAGTTTCCACTGAAATCATTCCTTACATCAACTTCAGAGCTATCCTTAATGTCATTCTCACTGTCACTATCTGAACTCAAAACACTTTCCTCAGAGTCACTTTCAGGCAAGATGTCCTCAACCTGCTCATCACTTAACCTTTCTTTTCTGCGCATGCCATAATTGACAGTAGGTGAGTAACAACCACCTAAACACAAACACATAAATATTCCTCAATTTGAAGCATACAGCTTGCAGAACAAACCACTTATGAAGTGATATAAATTAAGCCACTAAAATGTTTGTAAGAACAAAATAAAACTCCTAAAATATTCCTCCCAGAAAAGCGACTTCGGTTCAACTGACTCTGGCTTTGTTAGGTTTACTGAGCTGCACTTGAAAGAAATCTTGAGTCTCTTCTCTACAATTTTCTCTCCCATGCCATCCTTTCGACACCCTAATCTTTTGTTATGAGCGCTTGGGTCTGAATGAGTCCCCTTGTCCCAGTCATCCTTAAGCTATAGAAATGGTGAACATGGACTCCCTAGATAATATGCTGGGCTAAACAAAAGGGAATTGAAAACATCATAACTCTCACTACCCTTGTCTATATCTCTTGTTGTCTTCCAAGCTGAAATGAAGCTCGTCCCAAAGGGGCCTTGGAGAAACATGCATCAGCAACTGGATATGTTTACGTTGACAGTAAAGTCATCAAATTTTCATATATACACTGAATATACTCTTCCTTATCCTACCAAGTGGATGGAAAATTGTTCTCCTTATAATTTCAAGAGATAGAGATGAAAGTCAATTGCATATTTCCCGAAAAAGTGTAGAAGAGATGCTTTAATTGAAGAAGCAATATCTCTCCAAAAAAATCTAAAGCATTAGTAGATTTCCTCAAATTAAACACAAAGATTTATTATATCAGTATGCAACAAATTAATGTGTTAGAAAAATAATTAATGCCTCAAAAAGCAAATAAAAACATAACATGAGACAATTGTGCATAGCACGTAGGATGGAGTTGAAGGGTTAAAGACCCACCTTACCCAGGGATAGACCAATACCCCCTCGGAATGCCATTGCTTTTGGTCCACAACTGTTTATTTGACGAGTAAATTGCTTATCTTACAGCTAACCTCTATATCTAGAGGTAGACCCACCATCTGCAACTTGGTGGATAAACTCAGTGGCTTTAAGCTCAACTACAATTTTTCTAGATACACTCATGTTAGAATAATGAGGAACAGGAATTTTGCTCTTACAAAATGAGAAAATTACAAGTCTGTGATTGAGCCTTTTATTTCAAATGTAGCATAAAAGCACACATTCACAATAAAAAAATGGGCAAATGAAGAATTCTAAAAAATCCAAAAGTGACTATCATTTGAGGCTTGCACACTAGGTATGTATGAAAAAATCTTTTCATTTGAGAGAACAGTGAAATATTATTTGGAGATAGAAGGCAAACAATATCATTCAGGTGGCCAACCAGAATGTGAATTACACAATGAACTCTGGGAGCAAACCATCATGCACTAACTCAGGAACATTTCATTAATGACACTGAGTCTGCTTATCTGGCGACCTATGACTTTAAATGAGATTCCTTCACAGTCATCAATTTAATAGTCAACTAATTTTCCCAGGAAGACAAATTGTCCCCTTTTGGAAATGGAAGACAAAATTTAAGGGCATCCTTCTGTTTCAGAATCACAGAACTTCCTTTTCAGTAACATCAATTTGTACCATTCTACTGAATGTATGGTACCCTAACTTTACCACAATATCACATAAAATTGAATATAGGAACACATTTTTTGAAGGAGTAGTCATTAAACTCTACCTCCTCAACAATGAAAGCAAAATATCAGCACATGTACATTTTTGCACTCCTATAACCATGCTATGATCTTTAACATGCCTTACACCAATGGAATGTACACTTGAACTTATGCCATGATATATTCTTGAGAGACAAGCACAAAATACACCGTTAATTTTCTTGATGTTTGTGGCAATGAGAATATGGTTACGTAATCATTCGAAAGCCTGACATACAAATCATCAACACTCTCTGATTACTCCTATACAGGGGATATGTAAAATTAAATACATAAAACCTATAACAATTCTCAATCCTTTACAAATGATAAAAACAAGGTTGATCATGGAGTATACATCCACATACTATTTTTTTGCATGCAAAGAAATAAAATTTGAAAACAACAATTACATTCACAGTATACATCTATATGCTTTTCTAGGTTCCATTTATTTTTGGAATTCACCCAGCAAAGAGGCAGGCCAGAGGTAGGCCCTAGCCAAATTGTCATCAAGCCTCAACTCCAAAAATCGAGAATTAATTTTTATACCCTACACTTGCTTCTATTTTTATTTTACACATGTTCAATCATCAGAGGAAATATAATGTGTCAGATGACAATAGTAAATATATTATATATATTTACTATTATATTATATTATGATATACATATATACATACTTAGTGGTAGCACAAGATGAAGGATGTATCTAATTTAAATAAAAATGCTTGATGGAACGTTAATTGGCAGTACAAGACACAAGAAAATAGTAAGGCTTGGTGGATTCCCCAGCAACTTTCTTCATCTTTATCATGGTAACTCATAGCTTTACGAAATAATGTCATTTTTGTACATTCAAAATTATAAAAATATATCACAGGTGAAAAAATTTATCTCTTTAGCAATTAAACCCAGATGCTTTTATTCGTACACAATTTGTGACTACAGCTAAGCAACTCCACACACTGACATGAGACATTATGCAGTTTAAAATGAGAATGAGGCACCCTTAATCCGGAGTGATTAAGGCACAGTAGGTGGAAGTCAAGCAGTGCCCATTGCAACACCAAGCCTCAGTCTCTTTTCTTTGAAAGGGCCAATGACATAACTGACCCCCTTCCCCTCCACAGAGTTGCACTCCTGATTACGTTTCTTTATTTAAAATTTAAAAAATGCCTGATTGTCTTCATATTTATCTAGTCTCACATCTACTCCTAATATATGACTTTTGACAGCACCCAAATATTTCCATGCAAGTGATATACCTAGCTCTGGGAAAAAGCATGGAGAGGAAGGTGTTGATGTGATGTAAAAAATTAGTTTAGTTATTGATGTTAACTTTCTGTAAAATGTAAAAACCAGGTGAAAGTTAGGTGCTGATGAAGCAATGATAGCATTTGCATTAAATTATATAGTTACTTTTGCAGCATGTCAATTCGCATTACAGCACATCCAGGAAAGCCAAAAAGCTGGGATTAAAAAGTTGGGAAAATATTCACGTTGGGAAAATATTCACTTTGGGAAGAAATATTTAAATTTAATGCATGAAATTTAAGAAAAAATTATTTCTGCAAAACTATCATGCATGCCTCCTGAACTAGTTATGTAGACTGTAACCATAAAGTAAGAACACAGTATGATATAACATAAGTAGGCACTAATAAAAGACCTTCTCACAAGGAATGATGCACGAAGTTAAAAAAATCCAGTTTCTTTAGATTGTGCGAACTAATGGAAAAAAGTTTAGAACTCAAATAGTCTGGATATGTTACTGCCATGGATGGAGCACAATAACTAGGACATTTCTCCTTCACACAAAATGTGACCTCAGCTAGGATGTGTTTATTAACAGAATTATGTACAAAAAAACATAGGTGGTGAGGACACATTTGATAATGATAATGTCACTAAAACTTAGGGAGAACATCAATAAAGTGGTGAAGTACTTACTTGCCTCTTTGGTTACTAGGGTCATAGTGAACTGTCATATACTGTACCAGGTAATTACTGAGATTTTAAAAACCACATAAGGAGTAGCACGGATGGATTTACTTTAAAATTTTAACTATCAAATGACAGGGATATTATTGATTTGTTAAGTACTGTGGTGTAACATAAATCTTTTTGAGGTCAATTTTTCTCAGAGAAAGCAGCATTCTGCATAAAATTGAGAGAAGCGAGTATGCCTGTACTTTTTGCAGCTAGAGAAATGGAGCCCTGCTGGATAGGGCACCGAAATAATGTGGAAGTGCAATAACTGCAATTCACTCCTGTGCAAATTAGAATGTTTTCTTCAACATCACCACGAAATGTTAGCAGAAATAGAGAATTCAATACTTAACAAAGTACAATAAATGAAGTTGAACAAATGAGTGAATAAAAATTTGAAATTTTAAAATTTAACAGTAAACACATTCACCACTGGAAGAATTTTAAACTTTCCTGCAGCTCCGTGCTTAACAGGCTAGTGGCACCAGGCACCAATTGGTGCACTCTGCTCCATTCACAAGACGAGGTTGATGCAAACCGGTGCCAACCTCAGAGAGTGTGTTAAATGAAGCAATACCTGTAGGCACCTCATCATGCAGACAAATGTGTTACACTGAGGCAAGAGTATTCTTTGTACATTCAAGCCAAAAGATTATCTGATGCTGATTGCAACATGGACAGGAATAAGAAGATCAATGAAGGGATCGTACATGCAATATTTGCCATGCAAAAAATGTTTTATTAGCATTACGACTGAATGTTTATTGTATTAGTATGTGAGACACAATTATCATTTGTAGTTTTGTTTTAATAACATTTATGCACTGCAAAATGCTGAAAAATGAGTATCAGCCCATAATATAGCACCGTTTCTACCCACACAATAATTTTATCACCGTAAAAAATTACTAATAAAATGTGCATTTAATGGAAAATGTTTTATGGTCAAAGAATTTTGACCTTGGGACAAACAGTAACATCTCATTTCAAGACATATTTTCATTAAGGGACACATGAAATTACATTCATCTATGGGCTTTCTAACTCTAATGGTAATATGTTACATTTTAAAACTTTTCATAAAAAATAACATTTATGAGCTACTTCAAACAGAAAAGGCTACAGAAGACTTTAAAACAATCACCTAATGTAAACTCAACCCACATTATAAAACTGGTTTACAAAGATGGAAGCACTCGAGGAATACACAGCCAGAATAACCCTGCTATTAGGCAAACATGATACATGCAAGAATCTTTGGACTCAGTTACCATACTACATACATCCATATTGTCTTCATCTTGATATTTAAAATACCTCTACTCATGTATTTCTACTTTGATAGTTGGATTTGGATTCTCAATGTCTCCTTTGCTTTGGATCAGTTTTAGTTCTAAATTAGCCAAGGCTACCTTACTGCCCTCCGGTGTTTTGCCTGCAAAAAAAAACTCATTTAAATTAGACACTGAGGTTACTGCAGGAGGGGGAGGCTGATGATAATATCAACCAGTTTACTGAGGCATTAACACTTTTACTATCCAAGCTCTAGTCGGGAGACTATGTGAAGACTGCCAGTTTTGCGTGAAATTTGTAAGATTCTTGATTTTACATTAAACATTTTAACACTAAGAGAATGAGAGCTTCGCTTTACCTAGAAGGATGGCAAGGGGTCATTTGACCCCAACTTTGTTTCGCCATGTTATAAGCTTTAATGCATTCCAATGTATTGTTTCTTGTAGTGGTGTTGATATTTATGTTATACTTATACCACGAAACATTTAATAAGTTATTCCGATGGTTAAAAATACAAAATTCTCACTTATGTCAATCATAACCTAAATTATAGTCAATGGTCATCAGGTTTCAATAGTTTCAAGTTTATTGTCAATATAATCACCCCATTGCAAATATATATAGCTATTAAAGTTTCACTAGAAAATTATAAGAGAATATAGTAATAATTTAGGATTTATTGATATAAAAACAAAAAAAAATTTCTTATTATGTATCACATTTTAGGCATATGGATCTCTATTTTTTCCAAACATCCCACAAAATATTTTTTGCATTGAAACCAAGCATTATAAACTATGGCTTTGACAATTTAGAGATTTTTGGCACCTTATTCTCTATTGTGCTCTTTATAGGAATGTGACAGTGGTATCCAATGAAGTTTTGCTTGTTTGATTGGTGAATTATGGTGAAGGTTTAGTCGGAAGAGATTCCTCACACTTTTTCAACTAATTTGATGGTGATATTTTTATGACATAGTTTAGAATTTTTTTGTTTCCTTCTAAGAGTACTTATCTAATAATCGAGACTAGATCAATTACATTGAAAAATACATCAATAGGCCACTTCCATGTATGGGTTGGATAAATGAAAGGCAATTTTCCACTTGAATGTAAGTACATATATTGACGATTAGTCATCAATTTTCCTCTAGGATGGTAGTACATATATTGAAAACTAGTCATCAATATATGTACTACCATCCAAGTGGAAAATTGCCTTTCATTTATCCATCCCATAATGGAACAGTTCCACCATATAGACCGTGATACATTGCTTTACACCTTCATGTAGTTCATCGGGTGGAATATTTCTGGCGAATGCCTTCCATAGCACCTATTCCAGCTTTGATTTTGTTGTAAAAGAGGGTGTTGTCTAAAATACAGAAATGCATTTAGAAAGTATTTAGATTTACTTACAAAACTTTTTTCTTGATTTCTAAATTGTCCAATTTGTTCCGCATACATGCTTAAAAGGGAACTTGCATTGCAATGGAGCAGGCTCAAGATTTGCAAGAAAATTGTTCTAAGGTGAAAAAGCAAAAAAAAAAAAAAATTCATCTGCCTTTAGCACTTGACTACTAGTCCCCCTCGATTTGAATCGTGAATGTTTCATTTTTTCAAGAATTGATCCTAATGCAATGTGTTAGAGAATATATTTGGCCGTAGGTTATATTCTGTTTTTTTTGGGCAAATTCTACTGTCCCAAGAAGCATGATGCATATATCAGTGTGATAATTATAAGAATGTCCTCCCTTGACAAATACCAATTATATTTATGTTATGTTCCCATGCTCCACAGTACATTTTGCAATACTGTTACTCACCAACAAGGAGCACATGCTCAATATTGCTGCCTCTTGAATATGTTTTGACATGCAGCATAGACCTTGGCAGTAAATGGCACAAAGTACTGACGGTGTGTCCCAGTCGTGCGGCAGAGGGTCAAAGAAAAAGAGCAAGGGCGAGTTCATTTATAATCCGGGTAAAAATGAATACAACCACTCAAAAAAGAAGATGTGAGGTCGACTGTCCATAATATTTTGTACCAATTCTCAAATCCCTCCAAACCATTCCTGGATAAAAGTACACATCCATGGGAATGAATATGATTTCGGAAATACGATAAAAATATAATTTTGCATAGTAAGAAAATAATTCATGCAAAAATACTGTTGGAATAAGAAATTCATATGGGAGGGGGGGTGGGAGGGGTTACTTTCCCTGTGCTGCTTCAGGTTTTCCAAAAGTATCTAGCGCAGAAAAAGTCACTCAGTTTGGATTTTGCTGTCGATGTCCAGAGACATTACCCGAAATGGAACCGGGCACCCTTTGGTCCATAACTCAAGCACTAACTATCTGGCCCACCTTGCCACTGATTAAAGGAATCTTCACAGAAAACTGTGAAACTAGAGTAAGAGGAATATATTTATATATACTGTGAAAACAAGTTAGGGGTCAAATGACCCCCACCCGGTCATCTAGGTATAACCTCTTGTAAAAATTAAGGTAAAATACTATTTAAATGCTGTTTTATAAAATTTCAGGCCAAAATGAACAAAGCAAAACAGTTTCAGATAAATAAAAAATATTTTACATAGAGAAAAGTTAAGTTGAATTTCAAAATTGGGTCAAATGACCCCTGCTGTCCTTCTAGTGTTAAGAACTTAATTTTTAATGAATTAACTATACATATATTTATCTGAATGATGACCATACATTTTGGGTTTCCAAACATGACAGAATTAAATTGATATACTGTAGAAACCCAATACAATGAGTGCTGATAAAAATTGCAAATACATTTCTTACAAGGACTTGATTCTTTCCCGGTGAACCAATGCTGTGAATTCTTCTCGGGTTTTCTGGTGGAACCTGGTGGAAAACCCGAGAAGAATTCACAGCATCCCAGATAGCACGGGCATTTTCGTATCTGGATAAGAAAGGATGCAATCAGGATAAGATAACTCACACATTTGTCGTTTGTAAAAGGCGTTTGTGGAATATTTTGCACCAATTGAAGAACGAATGAGCTTTTACATGAAGAAAATGGATGCAAATCACGAATATGTCCATGAAATACATTCGTGAGCGTTATTTTTTTCTTAAAATGGAAAATAAGTACACAAGATACATATATGTATCTTGTGCTATAGTATCCTTTCGTATCGGATATACGTATCTTCTCATATTGGATCATGCCAGGATACACGTATCACTTCGTATTTGGTTCTGGGAACTATTTTTTGTCTTACTCGTCAGCGCTACAGACAGCTGATCCGGAGGTCAGCTCTTTAAAGAGCCTAATAAAAATATGAATCAAATTTTAATAACTAACTTTCAAGCCCTTAATTTTTCCTTCATGTTAGGATATTGGCAATCTGCATGTACTGATAAAAGTTTTTTAAGCTCATGCATAGGTAGCTCTGCAGCAAACAATTGCTGAACGATATTGATAGAACGTAGATCCACGACATTGTTGTAGGCGTAAGTCAGAGGGTGAGTATATTTAGTTATTTTAATGTTAATTTTTTATCTCTGCGTAGCTCATTGCATTATCTTTTCATTTTCGATATCAAAAACTTTTCCTCTCTTCCTCATACAGGTATAAATAGCATGTTCCAGTAAGTCCTGTGGTGGAATCACGGATGCATCTTTCGCGTTATGGCAATCTCTATCAATAACGCTTACCCCTAAAGTAGTGCAAGGTTAACAGTAACTGTCAATAAAAATCGCTCCACTGATAGTGATAAGCAATTTTAAGTGCCATGCGTAATATGAAGAATGTAGATCAGGTTCTCTCTGACATAAGTTAAATCAAAAAATAACGGTAACGCTAGCGCACGCCTTATGAAGATCCATGATCGCGGCCAGAATCACAATAGGGTAGTTTCCTTCATCAAAGAAAACAGACTTCATTAATTGCGATTTGTGCCCTGCCATAAATGTATTTAATTTACGCAAAAAGTTTGTATTGAGAAATCCCAGTTTACTAGAGAATTAAATGTTAATTTTAAGGCCATTTGAAAAGGCTCTGAAATGGCGGGGTGCGCTGCCTTCATGCTGACGTAACAGGTATGTAGTTTACGTTGCGAAGCATAGGAAAATTCGTCTCCTGAACTTACCGTTGTATTTCAGGGCCCCTTAGCTCTAGTGAATATTTATTAGTATTAACCTGTAAAAACTATCAATGTTGGAAAAGAATTCTCAGTTAAACATGGTATTATTAGTCATTTTATAGGCTCAAGGACGTCCTGCTCGCTGTGTCTTCTGCTATGACGAAGCATGGCGTGAAGGTCGTGCAGCGATAGGCGAACTACATGATATGCTTGTGAAAGGAATACTACCTGATTTTAAATTAATCAACTGCATAATTAATGTTAAATAAATAAATAAAAGTTAATTATAATTAATTAACGGAATAAATATGCCTCCAATACTTGTTCATAAGCTTTAAAGGAGTGCGGCGTCTATTTGGAAGCGCCTGCAGCACCACCTGGTGGCAGGTAGAGGAAATAGTTTGACGTCACGCGTAGGATTAACCGGCATGCAATAGTTTGCCGTCGCGTTTTCGCGCCATTGATTTTTTTCACTTTTTAATTAATGAGGAAAAATACTTAACGTCATTTAAAAATTGAGCGGCTTAAAACACGTACTCCGGAGGTTATAAACTTTCGATCAAGACAATAAAAAAATAATAGGAAACTACCCTATTGTGACAAAGTTGAAACTTTGTTTCAAGAAGCTCTAATTGCTCTTGCCGAAGGTGTGTTCTGAGGGTGGAAAAGTTCCTTATTACCAATTGCTTATTTCGTACGTTCCTTTGTATTTGTGATTTGATAACACCTCCATTTCTTACTTTCGCAGGTCCATTTAAGTAAAACTTCTTTACTGCCGCAGTGATTTGATTGTTGTGGTTCATTACTAGGAGTCAATAAAGCTAGTGAGCTCTCAGCCAACGGCGAGTGATGTATGAAATGTATTTGTTATTAGTAATTTGTAATTAGTAAACGTTCGTTAAAGATGTAAATGCTGATTGGAAATATACTGTTTCGTCACCAACAGTTTTATTTTTCATTTTAGTCAACTTAAGTTGTTATCCTTGGTAACGGGAGATTAGAGAATAATTGATTGTGGGATTAGATGAATATTGACCGTGAGGTTCGAGAATTATCGATTGTGAGATCTTGGGACCGATGTGGTATTCCTACGCTTCGTATCTAATCGTATCTCCTTTGTAGCGGACATTGCACGCCTTGATATCTCGTTCGCATACTGCCCGGTAGTGGATGGTATCCATTGCGACAACAAGGCTCTGTATCTTCTTCAGCATTGGATAGTATCCAGTTACTAAGTGCATAAATTGGAAGCTGTGCTATCTGGGATTTCTTACAAGGTACACTTATTATAACAAACATGATTTTTTTTGTATCCCTAGGTCACTAGTTATGGCAAAGATGAAATATTCAGTGTCTTTAATAATTCATAGGTATATGATGAAAATCATATGCTTCATAAATAAAAAATAAAATTTTGTTACAAAGCAATATCATTAACCAGCTTGTGAGTTATGCAACCCGGATGACAATTGTGGAAAAACTGCCTAAATGTAATCTCTAGAGTCATTATAATGTACCAAATGAGGAGGATAATGATAACTGGTAATGTGCCTGCCCAAATGTTATTTCTCTCTCCAAGCAATAACATACTGCATAAGTTGTAAGTTTGTACTTCTTTGTCTCTCAAGAGGAGTTCAAGTACGCAACCAAGATGACAATCAGGAGAAAATCAACTTGCTACGGCTTTATTATGGAAACGACCCTCAGTACACCAAAGGACTGTATACTTTTCACCGTGGACAAACAATGGCAAAAAATTATCACTATAGTGATATTCTTGCCATTTTTATTGTGGACCAACATTGGCAAAAAAATCACTCATCATAGTGATATTCTTGCCATAGATCATAATCACTATGTAGTGGACTTGTACGATAATTACCTAAGACAAAGGTTCACCATTACAGCATATACATAAAATGAAATATAATACTACTAAAATATTGATTGACCTACAGCAGTTTTGGTGCAACCACAGATACATTGGCTTACTGGCATGAGAAGGGTTAGACACATTGGTGACTCTTAGCCCTTGTAAATAAATCCTATAACAATCAAATCAATCCAGTTAATGGAGCAATTAAAAAAAAACAAGAGGGAGGCATCATGGAGGGTATCTATAGATAAACATTAGGATGCTACCCAGGTGGAACACGAAGTCATAATGACGTCATTTTGACATCATAGTGATCTACCTCACATCATGGGACCTGATAATGACCTCTGTGTGACGAAGCACTCCAGGTGATGTCAAATGATGTCAAGAAATGTTTAGTCCTACGTAGTGATTCTGCAAACCTTCAAGAAATATCGTGGTCGGCTTTTCTATGGATTTTCGCTTTTCGTGATCAGAGACCTTGGTAACACAGGAAGTCGCATGAACTTCAGGCAGTGTAATTTGAATTTAAAGGAGTTGAAGGATTTGAAATTGTGTGCTTATCGCGCCGCTGCGCTCAACTATCCGCGTCAGCCAGTATACTTTTCAAATTTCTCTTTCAGAATTTATTGGTTTCATTCTCTATTAAAATGAATCTATTTTTTTAACTAAATTACTGTTTCAGGAAATGTGTGGCTCTGCCTGCAGTGTTTCGATACCAAAACTTAATAACATTTAATGACTCCATTTCTACTTGTCGCCTCTTGAATTCTACGATCAAACACATCGGGCGAGAGCGGAGGAAGTTATGAAGATTTGTCAGGGGAGAAAGTGTTCACGAATGTCTGCAAAATTTCATGCTGTTCCCTGTTTCGCCTCAAGATGGCAAGCAACACAAAAAGTATAACTTCTTTTTTCTCGTTACTGGGGAGTCGTCATGTTGATCAAGGTAATCCTATTCATTCGCCGGCCGGCGCTGACAAAATGCCCGTTTTCAATTGCATTTTTCAATTAGTCTGATTGATTTTCTATGGTTTTTCCCCTTAGCGCTAAGAGTTTTGCCTACGCGTTTCCCCTCAGCGTTTTGTTTTAAGGTTTTTCTGACCGAATTGTTGCTGGTCTGGTGCGTTGATATTTGAAATTGTCATTGCATTTAGTTCACTCTATTTGCTGAAAATTAATTCAATAGTTCTTGAATTCGTCATGGTCACTTACTCATCTCAATAGTAATTAAAGATTCAGCTAATAATATAATATGTCACATTAACAATTTTTTAGGTTCCAATTACGATGCGAGTTATCACATATGTCGCGATGTCTCATTGCCGACTCTATGATCAAAAATTCTATCGGACTGCAGCACAAGTTTGCATTTATAAGATATTTATTGTGATAGTTTTTGAAGGGCTTGTGTTCAAGTATGCTTTGCTGTCTGTGTAGGTTGACAGGCGAAATAGGAGAAGAGCTATAGCCATGGTTGAGGACAGGTTGAACCTGGAGGCAATGCGTGAGGAGGAGTCTGATTCATCCTCCAGTTCATCAGCCTCTGGTGATGAAATCAGTTCTGATGATGTGACAATGGAATCGATCAGAGTTCAGATGGCAGTGGGAATGATTCTTCTTTGAAGAGTGCAAATAGTAATGTGATATGCAGAATATTTGATATTTTTTGTTTTGTATGTGAGATATTCAATAAACCTTTCACATTGATTTCATTGTTTTATCCATTTTTGAACATAAATTTAAGTGCATTTTGGGTACTATTGAAGGTCATTTTTAGGTCAAGATGAGGTCACAATGACTTAAGAAGAATGTCCCTCATAGCATTAGCTATGGAGTCATTTTCTGGTCAAGATGACGTCAAAATGACTCAAGGAGGACGTCCCCCTGTTGCCCATTTTGACGTCTCCGTGACTTTTAGCCCGTGACCTGATCATGATGTCAAAATGACATCATTGTGACTTTGGTGTTCTACCTGGGTAGGTTTTGCTAATGACAGAGTTGTCTTAACATAGAAAAAAGAACATCCAAAAGGAATATCAAAGAAAGAAACTGGTGAATGTGATCAAGATACACATGACCTACATAACCATAAACATCACCTCCAAGTATTTATGAATTAACGATGGTGTGCTGAAGAAGAGCAAACAATAATATATGAACTAAACAGGAAAAATAATTGATTGAAGAAGTGGAAGACCTTTGTTATTGAGAGAAAAGAGATACATAAACGATTTGGGTACCATAGTAGTAAGCTTAGACTTTTTGCAGACGATGCGGTAGGGTATAGGGGTATATCTAAAGAAGAAGACAGGAAATCACTTAGCAAGGTTTTAGATATTCAAGAGTGGTGTGACAAATGGCAGTTAGAACTTAACCTTAAAAAGTGTGTAGCTATCAATTTTTGGAGGAGGAATAATTCGATAGAGCGTGCCTATAAAATTAATAACACGAAGATCGAAAACATTGAAACCATAAGATATTTAGATGTAACAATCACTAAAGATTTATTGTGGGGAAGACAAATACGGGAAATATACGGCCGAGCGAAGAGAAAGCTAGGATTTATAAAAAGAGTACTTGGGAAATGTGATGAGAAGACAAAAGAGCGATGCTACTTTTCACTAGTTAGGCCCCACCTTGAGTATGCAAGAGTGTATGGGATCCGAATGAATTAGCTTTGATCAGAGAACTAGACAGTGTGCAGTGTAGAGCAGCAAGGTTCGTTAAAAGGTGTTACGATAGGTAGAGTAGAGAGATAGATTGTCGTACCGATAGATTCAAAATGGTATTTTTCCCCCGTACTATAAGAGAACAGAATAAGCAGCGTAGCAGAGGGATAGGTAGGTGAAATATTTTAGAGTAGTCTGTAGTGCATGATGCATGTATTAACCCCTTAATTACTATAGATACTTAGAATCTAGTTGCATGAGACCTTATAGTTGCTCGTTTGCATGTTAGTAGTGCATGCTTGGTGATCTTCACCCCCTGCCACACACCCTCGTGGTGGCTTGCAGGGTATCGTGTGGATGTAGATGTAATCAGTAGAAATACTCATTCAAATAAGGTATTATACCAAAGAAATAGCTCACTTATGGTTACAACAAAAAACTGAGGAAAAAGGAAACCACTAAAATCCATAAATAGAGCATGCTCTTTATTGGTAACCTGGAATGGATAAATCATCATCATCCATCACAATCCTAGGATTGGTTTGATGCAGCCCTCCACTCCATTCTTCTATCAGCCACTTATGACCACAAAAGATTTATAATGTTGCCGAAGAGAACAAAAGTTAGAGAAAACAAAGATAAAATTTTTTTCACGACATTTTTAAAATGTTCTAACTTACGAAATTCGAAACTATGAAGTGCCAATTTTCCGGTACCGCTGACTTTGTATTATTGAGAGTTTACTGTATCGGTACAAGTCTAATTTTAAGTACTGCAAATCTTACAATGCTGCTGTCGTATTTGTCCATTCAAACTAATCAAAAATGAGGGAGAGAAGACATTAACCAGCTGTACAAAACCATCTGCGATATGTACCCTACAGGAGAGATACCCATGGACTTGGAAGAACGTCATCATTTTTATTTATGGTGGCGCAAGAGTTTTTTTTTTCACTCAGTAAAATAACTAAATATAAATCAATTTCCTTCATTAATTCGATATTTAATGGAAAAATGTTTAAACTTTCTTATTCTCTTAACCAATTTACACTTTGTTGTCGAGGTTTCTGGGAAATGTGTAATTTAAGTTGAAAATTACTGTGTTCTTTGGTTCTTTTCAGAGCGTTGCTGAGGCCTTTGCAATTGTTGTCTCTGAAAAGAAAACATCTTGATGCAACAGTTCGTGACAGAGGGATGGTGTAAACGGAATTGCGCTTTTTGCGAGGATATAGGAAGGTACTGAAGGCATCGTAAGCTATTCGTGACGCGAGGTCCGCCATATTTCTCTGCACAAATATACTTGCTGACGGCTAGTGCTACTCATGGATTTAGAAGGTTTACATTTGGTTAAAATTAGGAGTATTTAAATGAATGCTTCAGCAGAGTTCAAATTTCGAATATTTTTTTAATTTCTTTACCGGTTTGTGCATTTGAAATGACCTGGGACATGAAGAGAAGAGATGGAAAGCTTTCAAAATCGTCATTGATTGAGATAGCTTGACATTTGAGATATGTAGTTTAATAAAAACCAGGGAAAAAAATTCATATCCCAATGGAGCGTAAAGTCTCGTTACGTATCTGTGGGATGTTCATTGATGCCACTGCAAAGATGCTAAAAACATTCGTCCAAAAGTGATGCCGTTAACAGCATTGTTTTTTTCGTGAAGATATTGAAAGGTACTAAAAGAGGTATCGCAACTAATTCTTGAATCTACCTATGCCATTTCATTCGGAAATTCATACGGGCTTACTTTTCACGCTACTCCCAGATCAAATCGGTTTGCATTCGGTAAGACTAAAAGTATTTAAATGAAAATTTCTGCGGGTCTCAAAAGGTGAATATTTTATTTATTTTTACCATATTACGAAGTGGACCACTTTCAAAGGTTGTCTTTAAAGACACAAGAACGTTATAACCAACTTAAATGAAGTCTAATCAAAAAGAAGCAAGATGAAAAAATTGTAGTAATGTTAAACGTAAAATATACAGTAGAAGGTGTAAATATACGCATCCGAGCAACAAATACCTGGTTTTAGTAGGCTAAATCTGTACTCATTGATAATAAGAATAGAATTTACTCTAATTGGAATAAAATGCATTAATATGCATCCATAGGAATTTCATTGACAGCACTGTCACGAAGTTGGAGAATTGAGACAAACATAACATACATTCTTGTCAAGTTTTACATGATATTATTGATGCATATGATTATATTAATTTCATTAAATTTGAAATTTTAAAATAAAATAATTATTTTTTAAATTTTATAGAGGATACCATTTTACTTATGCAGACATCAAATACATTAGTAGAATATTTAATATACAATGTGCAATTCTAGTATTTGAGGTATTCGAGATATTCGAGCTATGATTCAATATTTGAATTCGATATTCGAGTTCAAGAAATTTGCTATTCCACCCATAACACTTGATAACACTTATACCTTAGTCATAACACTTGACCATGCCGCAATATTTGCATTTTATATTTTTGGAAAACGAGCTTGGAATGTAGGAGGAAATGCCAAACAACGTATTCGTTGAGCAGAACAACTTGAGTTGATGGCAGAACTTTAATTTTTGCCGCTATTTCAGCAAACTTTCTTTGTACGTGGATTTTCATCTACTTTTCAGAGGAGGTTGAGCTTTTCACCTCAGGCTTTCCCATAGCCAATTCTAAGCATTAGTCTCACTTTTACTATCACAACGATTGCAGCTTAGTAACAAATACATGACACGTTGGTAAGTTAGTTGAAGAAGATGGGATTTCAAAATTATGTATTTAGATCATTTTCGCTGGATGAATACTTTCGAATAAAAGTATCCGAAAAAACGAATACTCGAAAGTATCGAAGTATCGGGAAAATGGCTGATACCCGATACTCGCTACCGTTATTGGCCCAAGTCTACTTCAAATGTAGTATTATGGAAGACTGAAGAGGTTTTAATAAAGTTGGGGAATGAAGACATTTGCACGGAAATCTCCAAAAGAGAAGGGACAAGCTTAAGTGACACATCTTGAGACACAATAGTGTCATAATGAGTAAGAATTGAAGGATGTGAAAGGACACTATGCAAACAGAAAGAGGTTAGTTAATACATAAAAGAAGAGCTGCATCAAACTAATCTTGGAAATTATGATAATGATTATTGTAAAAACTAATGATTTATGTAGCTACAAATGACCAACTAATATTACTTTAAATTACTTACTCTTTCCATATTCCACAGTTCTCTTGAGGACAGCCTGTAAGGTGGCAATAGTGTTCTCCAGGGAAACTTTCAAATCTTTGTTGGTCAATGACATCCAGGCAAGCAACAGAGCAGCAAAGAGGTCACCAGTCCCAGTGAAGTTATGTGGGAATCGAGGGATCTTGATGGTTGCAAACACTTTATTTCCTGTTTCAAAAAATAGGTTAGCTTTAAAAGGAGGATAATTCAATACATATTAGACAGCTTACCATCAATTACATGGAAAGAGAAACTATATACCCAACAACCATGAAATTCGGAGAGAATACCTTGTATAGCTATTCAATTATGGTCTCACTAACTATTCCCCAAATCCAGAAAAATATACCTTTCTTGTCTCAGAAATGGGGGATTGGGTCAGTGGAAGAACTATATCACTGCATGAAATCTATTTCAAGGCTCAGATTTGGCCTCTGGCAGTGGTTAAGAATTTTCAGTGACAATAATCCAAGGTTGAATGGTGATAGGGGAGCATTTTAAGAGCAGTGCAATCTGTCACATGATGGGTAAACTGTGGGCTCCAATTATAAGAAGGCAAACATCATTATTGCATTTCACATCGTAGCATGCTGATTATTTCTCTGTGGATTTCTCTCCTTAATTTCATTGATGGCTCTCTTGATGCAAACATTAAAAATTACAGGAGACATATATATCTTATCTTGTCTTAACGGGAGACCTATTATAACTTATTTTAGCTTCTTCAGAGCTGGGTCCAGATTTTATCACAGTTACTTGGTTTTCTTACAAACTGTGGATAATTCTTCGGTCACCTTAGGACACTGCAATTCCTTTCAGAATTACAAGCATATATCTCACAGGAAATTCAAATTCAATAAGAACAGTTTAAAAAGTGAAAAAAAATCTGACCACACAAATTGAAATCAATGTCTTCAATCCAAAGATTAATTTATCATAATTACTTATTCTTAATAGCCACTTAATTCTTCTACCAGCAAACCTCTTCATCTCTACATAACACTTCACTATTAAATTATTCACCACTTGCTCTGCAGATCTCTAACATAGCTGGACTCATATTATTTTCAGAATTTTCATTAGACTTCCCCTTACTCCTACTTTTTCATTAGAACATTTTTTTAGTTCCTCTGTCTATTCATTTTACTAGGTTATTATTATCCTGCAAGTTCATGCTTTGAATTCTTCCAACCTCACCTTTTCTGCAGCTGTTTTGCCAATGGCTCATTACCATAAGGGAACATTCTTCAGAAGTAAGTTTTTTTGGTAAAATTTCCTTACTCCCAAGTTTATATTTCCATCTGTACTTCTGCTAGAAGGTCCTCTTTACCTGGGATTTCTCTAAAATCATTTTTCATCTTCCTTAGCCCACCACAAGTCATTACACTTTACAAATGGATAAGCAAAGCTACCTTTTAAAGTTTTTATTTCTAGAGTTTAAATTGGTCTACCAAGTGCTCTGGACCTAGTGTGATAGATCTGGATGAAAATGAATCACTAGAAAACCAAAATTATGTGATTCTTAACAAAAACCTTGATATATAAGTAGGAAGGCATCAGCTAGAACACATGGAACAGTTTGGTCACTTGGGAAACATTGGATGTAGCAGGGTATAGTTACGATGATGCAAGAAGCAGAATTACTCTGGCTAAGCAGGCATTTACCAACAGCTGAGAACTCTTGAGCATGGAGATAAGAGAAGTCCAGTGAAAAGCTTGGTAAGGATATGAGACAAGGCCCCTAGAGAAAGATTATAAGAATAATTAAAAGCTTTCAAAATATGGATATGGTGCAGAATGGAAAAAGAATGATAGATGAAAAAGAGAATAAATAAAGAAGTGTTACCCATGGTTTGGGATGAGGAAGAAAGATTTCTGGCAAAAATTATGTCAAGACAGAATATGTGGATTGAACATGTACATACTTACGAACAATAGAATGCTAAAGGATCAAAGGTAGAATGCTGGTATGCAAGGGAAAGGAATAAAAAGAAAAGGTCTTATGAATAGTATGTAGCAAAAGAAGTGTAGGAAATATGTCAATCTGATGAGAGAAAAAGTAATGTGAATACGTAAGTAGATGGATGAAATTCAAAGCAGTGAAAGAGCACTTAATCAAACCTCTCATAATGCTGTAGAATATTTTTTTGTGAATTTTTAAGGTTCTAGTGATTTAGAGCAAAATGATTATCTTGGATATATTGCCATGTCAATGATAGCATGGCAATATTCCAGACAGAATTCTTTTGCTCAGAATCAGCTGAGGCCTATCAAACTATACTGGTCTTATTCTCTGCTCTTCTAGCATATAACATAATCTTAGTCAATTTTAACTAACCTCCTGGTGATACCTTGCAAAAAGGGCTCTGTCCTGGGACCTATTTTATTCATTGTAATGCTAATGTCCTACCTTTTAATATGACAAAATAATCAGTTCTCTATGCAGACGACACAGCCCTCATACAAAAGAGTAATAATTAAGGTGATGTATTGATACAATTAGAGAGTAACAGAAGGCTGGCTCTTGATTGGTTCAAAAACAATGGTCTGGTTCTAAATACTAACAAAACTAAAAAAATAATGTGCAGTCTTAGTATGTATAAATAATACCGAGACTGATACAGTTAAATTACTAGGGATTCAGATAGATTTTAAATTAAAATGGGGTAGACATATCAGTCAGACCTGTAAAAATTAAGCAAGGTAATTCACTTGTTAAGTTAGTTAAGAAAACAGATTCCTACTCAATATCTCTGGTCTCTTCACTTGACATTATTTCATAGTCATATGAGCTATCAGGTGGAATTACGGGTCATGCTACTTTGGTTACGTAAATTTTATTGCTAAAAAATATTTCTGGTCTCTTCACTAGACATTATTTCATAGTCATATGAGCTATCGGGTAGAATTATAGGAGCATGCTACTTTGGTGATGTAAATTTTATTGCTAAAAAAAAAAGCTATCAGAATTATAGCTAATCCCCACCCTCTGGAACATTGTAACAGGGTCATACCAACTTTCCATTTTCAATTTCCCTGACTTCTCCCTGATTTCCAGTACCAATTCATGAAATTTCCCAGACTTTACATCAATGACAAAGCAGTTGTATATAGGGATTCTATGCAAAAATGCAGCAGAGTATAATGTGAAATAAAATTTATTTACTCCAGGAAGTAACATATTCCAGTCAAAATTAAAAAAAAAAAAAAAACAGACGAGCAGACCAAGCAGCCAGATCTCGAGCGAACCTCCAAGTCCAGGGGCGTCGGAACTATTTTCACTGGGAGGGGCCAACCTCGAAAAGGGCCCGGTTCTTAAGAAAAGGGCCTGGCTCCTATGAAAAGGGCCCGCATTTTTTTGTGGATAGGAGGGGCTAGAGACTAGAATTCCGCTAAAGGGTCATTCCATGTCAAATCAACCAAAAAAATGGTAAAATTTACCTCACCCTTTGCGATTTTGATGAAAATTGGTAAAGTTGTTGGTCTTACATAGAAACTAAATAATACCAAGTATTACACTCCTGGGCCAAATACTTTGTTAGAAAATTGGGTCTAAATATTGCCCAAAAATCAAATTTTAGGTCTGCGGTGCACTTTTTGAATTGTCGTAACTCCGATACCAACACACTTAGAGAGTTGTGTGTGGTGTCATTTTAAAGCTCTTAATATTGCCTTCCATTCGATAAGTCACATGCCGAGGTTAAAAATAATTATAGGTCGAAGGTCAAGGTCAACATAGTTTGACCTTGAATTATGAAAAATGGGATATTTTATTTTGCTTAATTTTTTTTCCTAAACAACATGCACATTTCAATAATATATGTACCAACTTTCAAAGTGGGACTCCAAATACAACCGGAGATACAAATTTTTTTGTACACCTACGACACTGGAAAGTTATCACTTCATCATATACTGTTTGGCCTATATACATGCAGGGATCATTTTAGACTTCAGCAGATATATCCTACAAATTTTTAGTATTGGTATTATTTCAATTATATCCAGAATCAATGTATTGCATTAATCCCATACAATATCTCTGCCCCCATTGTCACAATTATAATTTTCCTGTGTATTGCAACACTGTTGCATTTCTCACTCACGCATTTCATCTGAACGAATATAAAAACTGCCCTGGGCCAAGCAAAATTCGGAATTCTATAGAAGAACACTTTGAAAAAAATTTATTTGATTGCATTACTTACCACCAATGAGTGCAAGTTGACCGTTGCTCACTAGAAATTTTTACAAAATCTACCGATAACTTTCTTGAAACTTTTATTGTTATGTTACAGAAACTTCAGTCTAATGACTACATTGCTAAAAATCAATCTGAATTTCTTAGAAATACTAAGCATAACATCCAAGCAGGGCAGGTTCTCGTCATTGCAGATTTTTCAGAAAATTACGCTTTCATTTTACAGGACAGCTTGCAAGGTATGCACTAGAATAACGACCAAGCAACAGTTCACCCCTTTGCTTGCCATTACCGCCTTAAAGTCCAGGATAATGAATTCCCATTGAACTACGTTATCATATCAGACAGACTGAAGCATATAGCATCAACTGTACATTTTTTTCAAAAACTTCTCCTTAAAATGTTGAAATTGAAAGTCCCGAAACTTAAAAAAGTGATGTATTATTCAGATGGAGCAGCTGCTCATTATAAAAACAAGCATGACATTCAGGACTTATCTCTTCACAGGAAAGATTTCACAGTCTCTGCAGAATGGCATTTCTTTGTTACATTGCATGGTAAAGGGCCAAGTGACGGACTGGGAGGAACTTTGAAAAGACTAGCAGCAAGAGCAAGTCTTCAGCTTCCATATGAAAAACAAATACGTACACCTATAGAACTCTTTAACTGGGCAAAAGATCACATTTTAGGAGTGAATTTTGGCTACGCAAACAAAGAAGAAATTGGAAAATATTCCGATGTATTTGCAAAAAGATTTCGTCAGGCAGTTAGTATGCCAGGCATTAGGGAGTTTCATTAAGCAATACCCGAACCAAATGAGGAGGTTTTAATGAAGAGACTCTCTTTGTCCAAGCTAGGGACCAGGATTAAGCTGTAGTTGCAGGCAGAAGTAACAGGATCCTCAAATAAAATATTGCCGAGAGGACACCTTCCTACAAGGAAGGACACCATATGCTTACGGAAAGCATGCTAACTTAGCCATTTTACATTTGTTTTGAATACAAGGATTTTGCTTTCTCATTAGTTTTCAATAGATTGTGTCTGAGTAGTTAGCAAAATTTTTCACGCAGCAAAATTGGGGCTCAATGGTAAATTTCTCTGCAAATGTCCATTTAACAGAACAAATAACAATTGTTGTTAACATTTATAGTTTATAATATATTTTTATCTCATATAGTCACAACCTTGATCAATTAGGAAATTTTTAGGCTTGCATTGCGTCAGCTGCAAGTATTCCATATGGGGGAGCCGATGGACCGCGCGAGAGATAATTGTTTAAAATATTTATAATATTTATATTTTAAATGTTTAAATATTTATATAAAAGGCATTTATGAATTGCCACTAAATTTTATTTCTGGAATAGTTAGCTGGGTATGTTTGGATTACGGAAAAAAAGTTTCGGCCATTTCTGAGATGGAGTATTTGAGAAAAGTTTATTAACAATTTTTTAAACATTAGTAATTAACAACAATAGGGTATAGAAGAAAATAATGTTTTCTTGATATATTTGCATTCAATAAGAATTTAGTATGATGATTGATAATAAGTAAGTAAATAAAATTCAATAAATTGAAATGATTAATAAGAGCTATTAATCATTGCTGTATGACAATTACAAACGGAGATATAAGTGATAATATGATTTCAAGCTCGGATTTTTGCTAAAAATGGGGAAAAATTAAAATGTTTACAATTTGCTCAAAAAATATTTTTTCACAAAACGGTTTGAGGTTGTTCAGTTTGAGTTGATTTTATACCCATCAATTTTAATCAAAATCTGAGATCCTAGAGGACAAACGTTTGTTGAATTGAGGTGGAATGACCCATTGAACAAGCTTAAACATTTTTTCCAGTGTCCTAGGTATACAAAAAAATTTGTATCTCCGGTTGTATTTGGAGTCCCACTTTGAAAGTTGGTACATACATTATTGAAATGTGCATGTTGTTAAGGAAAAAAAATTAAGCAAAATAAAATATCCCATTTTTCATAATTCAAGGTCAAACTATGTTGATCTTGACCTTTGACCTATAATTATTTTTAACCTCGGCATGTGATATATCGAATGGAAGGCAATATTAAGAGCTTTAAAATGACACCACACACAACTCTCTAAGTGTGTTGGTATCGGGGTTACAACAATTCAAAAAGTGCACCGCAGACCTAAAATTTGATTTTTGGGCAATATTTAGACCCAATTTTCTAACAAAGTATTTGGCCCAGGAGTGTAATACTTGGTATTATTTAGTTTCTCTGTAAGACCAACAACTTTACCAATTTTCATCAAAATCGCAAAGGGTCAGGTAAATTCACTGGTTGATTTGACATGGAATGACCCTAAAAGTGCATATGAAGGTGGTAGAATATGCGTCAGAAGGGAATATGAGAGCTGGATACAAGTGAAATTTAATTTTTATTAATGAAGGCTCATTTCTCAAGGGCTCGGGGCAAAATCTGGGGGGCTGCTCCCCACTTCCGACGCCGCTGTCAAAGTCAGCGCTACCCCATGCCGCCCAGCCAGGATGGCAACAAAATGCGCACCTTGCCACTCGAGCGCAGAAACACTCCGTACGTTCAACCACGATTTTCATCTTTTTTGCTGAGCTCCTGGAGTTTTCCCTGACCAGAATCTAATTTCCCTGACATTTTCATGACTTCCAGTCCCGATTTTCATTTCCCTGACTTCCCTGACCGGTATGAACCCTGTGTAAACCTCTTTTCACTAACATGACATTATGTCTGTATGTGGTGGCCTAGTGGGTAGATTGCAGAGCTACTGACTGAAGGTCCCAGGCACAAATCCTGTGCAAGAGCCTTTCCGGACTTCCTCACCTAAAATCCTTGTGATTCGATTTTCTGCATGTCAGAACTTTGTAGGAAATCATAGGTGGCCCAGGGAAAGGAACTGACCCCCCTACCCTGAATGTGTGAACTTCACACGCAGATGGCTCAGTTCTGGGTGAGCTCTACCCTCACCTATCGAAAATCAAACCAACCTTGGGGTTTGAACACTACACAGCCGAAATGTCGTTAGAGCAATTCTCTACGTAAAAACAATCTGGAGACATTTGCCTTAAGATCAACCACACACGATTATAGGTACCACCAGGGGCAAGGATAATTTGAACATAGAATATTGCCTTTAACACATTCAACCTGGAATATTTCTAGTGTGCAATCATTAAAAACGGAAAGCTTTTTCTGTCACATTTATTTGGCCAGTCACTTATATGTAATTTAAAATTAGTTAAACATTTTGTTGAATAACAAAACTCAATAATTTATTAAAGATGCAAGTTCACGTCCTTCAGAGAGCTGATCAGAGAGGTCATTAACAGATGCGAATGCGCGTCCTTCGGTATCCTGGCAACGCACCTTGGACGCGCATTCAAGTCCGTCGGGTTGAACATGTTAACTTATAAATCCTTTCACATGGTAAATATTAGATTGTATAACTTGTTACTACCTTTACAGCTCAGAGCAGAAAACGCTACTCGAGAATGTTTGGTTGAATCCTTCCGCCAATAAAAATGTTTTTTCACTCCAAAATGTTTTATTCTGTAAAAAGAGTTTTTGAACTCAAATTTTTAAATATTGTGTAATACGGAACATTAACAAAGTGCTACACCCCGATTTCAATCAAATTTGCCAGGCTCCTAGATTACAGTGAAAAAATGAATTCCGTGACATTATACGTGCCCTCATGACCCACGAGTCGAGATATTAGCGATAAAAAAAAGGCGAAATGCAACCCGCTTAACACAGTGACGTCACATTCGCCGTCTCTGCGACCAACCTTTCTGTGGAGGGAGAGCCACTACCAGCCACCGCCATTCGGTGGACGGCGCGGTACAAAAGCAACAAAAGCAGTCGTCGTTAGTTTTACATCTGCATAATACACTTTAAGCCACCATAAAGATCTATGGCAGGGGGTGAATTCACACTAAACATGCATTACATATCTTACTTTTTTTCAGATCTGAACAAAAATCGATCTTCATATACAAACACTTCCACTTTATATTATGTCAAAGACCCTCATCAACATATTAGAACCATTTATTGTTAGGGTCCCAAAGTTCTATCTGCCTAAACCTCTTTGGGTGGAGGGATGAGGATTTTCTAGTGGAAGTTGTTCGGTATCATTGCACATCACAAATACTACTGTAAATATGCATGAATGTCTTCTCCCAGGCAAATTTTCACAATCTCAGTAGCAACATTATCAATTAAAAAAGAATTATTTATGTGCAGGTCCCTAAAAGTCACACCAAATTCTCATCACAATATTATTATTGGTTTTCTACTGGTGAAGGTGGGTCTAAATGGACATTAAACTCTACTCATGACACCTACAGTTTCCATTATGTTCCTCTTCAGCTCCTCATGCCTTCTACCTTCCATCATTCAAACTACCAGTTCTTCTCCACCCTCTAACCCACTTACCCAACATTCTTCCCTAAATCACCCCAGTCTATTTTTACCTTCTCCATCCACACCTTCCAACTTCTCTTAATTTCATATTATATCTTCTACATTATCATAGGGAGGGTAAGACAGCCCAATAAACTGAAATAATATTAGTGCACAAAATAATAGTTCTGAATACTGTTCTATAGCCTTGGCTCTCTTTAAAATTTATTACTTAAGTACAAGAAAATACATTATGAAATTTAATTTTTGCCTATCAAGCAAATTCATTACTTCAAACATGGATGCCTTCCAGAACAACTTAAAATGAGTAGGAAAGTCAAACCAAGGGAGTTCAGAATACTCCCTCATCCACTGTCCATAATCACAACCCAAACACACCTTAATACTGTGCAGCCTAATACTCAAAATTATTTTTTACCATTTGTCTTTTCCCATGATTCCATTTTCATGACTGGTAACCTAAACCAAATGCCCATTTTGTTTTGCTCATAAACTAAAAATAAAATTAGCCTAATTTACATCAAATTAATGAAAAATGTCTCAATTCAATGAATATACACACACAACAGCCTTTACATGGACAATATTGTCCATCCAAAGGTTGAATACTATACAGAATATTAACTAGTGCTTTGATGAATTTTTAACTATGAGGTTGCAAATACTTTTTAATATGTTATGTAGGGCATGTAAAATGAGGGTCCACCACTCCCTCTACATATCCTGGACGTGGCTGAGAAGGTACCCATGAGATGTAGAAACAAGTTACTGGTATCATTCTATTTATAAAATAGTTTAATGCCTACCAACAACACTGCTTGCCACAGCTAAGAGATGATCATCAGATCCAAGGTCAGTTGAAGAGAGTACAACTGTTTCACAGCCTTTTGCATGAAGGAGATTGACACACCGTTTAGCATCTTCCAGGTTATGAATCTTCTCTCCTGTTAATAACCTAAAAAATCCACTTTCAGTTAATATGATGAGGATATTAACTTAATTTAGGAATGGATAAAGGTTGATTTTGGATAATGATGGCTATTTCAACATATACATTTTCACTTGGCAGTTAGGAGATATCAAGTTAAACAAAAGTGTTGGGAGAAGATTACACACAATATCATCATATGTAAAACAGGAGAGACTTTATTTCGTAGTCAGGTGTAATACATCACTTAAAAGGATAAAAACTTGGATTTATTACTTCACCATTGAGGTAACAAGGATCAATACCACAGGAAACGTCATGATTTATAGCAGCGGAATCTATTAAGAATTGCCACAGGGAGGCTAGAGAGCACATAAGCAGCATAATTGCCGATACATTAAAGCTTTCAATGTATGGGGTTTTGGTGGCCTAGTGGGTAGAGTGCTGAGCTACTGACTGGAGGGTCCCCAGTTCAAATCCCGGGCAATAGCCTTTCCGGACATCCCTACCTAAATCCTTGTGACTGGAATTTCTGCATGTACGAACTTCATAGGAAATTGCAGGTGACCCAGGGAAAGGAACTGGCCCCCCTACCCTGAATGTGTGAATTTCACATGCCAATGGGATGAGCCCTACCCTCACCTTTCAAAAACCAATCATTCGGCACATACATTTGTGTTTACTGTTCATATTACTACATGCATTATATGCATTGCATTAAAAAAAATGTTAAAAGGTACTGGAGGCAGCATTGCAACTGATTTGTGAAGAAAAGTAGGCCATATCATTCGGCACATACATTTATATTTACTGCTCACATTACTCACGGGTCAAGTGGTTTCTGCATTCTACCCGATAAAACTAAGAGTAGTAAGATGACTTATGGAAAAAACATAAAAATGCAAGCATGTAAAAAAAGGTGAATAGCATGCATCATAATATCAGGAAATAAAAATGAATTGTAGGTACTTCAATAATGCATCAAATCAACAGTGAAAAGTGTGCAAATAAGGAAACAAATGTCGCACATGTAGTTAAATAGGTTAAATTTGTACCAGCTTTTAGGAACAAAATTAACTCCTACAGGTTTAATGCATTGCTGTTTTCCACAAATATCCTTTACAAAAGACGTTTACAACACCACTGCAATAAGTTTTGGACACTGACACACATACAAACTCCAAAAGTGGCCTTATAAAAAAAATAAACATTTTGTGGTGAGGAGGTGGGAACTAAACCTTCCCAATTACCCCCATTCTGGTTTCATTTTCCTCCATAGGCTAGCATGCATATTCCTACTCCTGTGCTTTTTAATCTATGTATTTATTTTCCCGAAGCCTAATGGGTTCGGAAAACCATTCACGTTTTTATGAAGGGCTGGATAAATTTACTGGAATTAGTTACATGTTTACATTGGTATACATTAGATTTAGAATTCTGTAATAAAATTTGAGCCAATGATAGCCACAGTGCACAAGGTCGCCTTTACCCCTTAATACAATATTTTAAAATGATGGATAGGATACAGTCTGTTTTAATAATTTTTCTCCCTCCTCTTGAATTTCAATGGGCACCATCAGCTAGTTTTTAGTTCATCATATCTTTTGATCAGAGGCTTCGTTTGGCCATGCCCTTAATTGCAAGTCAATTCAGCACTATGTACTGTAGACATTAGCAAAGTTCTCAGTGGATAGTACAAGTACCAGCAATGGCCAAAGCTATGTGGAAACAGTCAACAGAGTATCCCATGTGAAAAGGCTATTCTAACAAAAGAATATATGTAATTAGAAATGTGGTAATACATCTTCATCATAAAGGATGATGAAGACAAAATGGATAGGACAACTAGAGTTACCCTATCCATAACAAAGTTGTTATAACAAAGAAGTTCTAAGAAGAGAAGGAGATAAGAAAAGACAGGACAACCTGATTGGCATAATCTTGAGACATGATGAAAACAATCAACAGAGGAAAAGTAAATTTGAAGTATAAGAATATGAAGCCAGTGATAGATGTCGAAGAGTAGAACTATGAAAATACAAAGAGACAAGCTGGTAGAAGAATTGAGTGGAGTTGTATAAAACCAATCGTAACCTTGGCGACAAGAGATGATGAGGTGCCAAAGAAAATAAGAAATGCTTACATAGAACAATCCTGGGGACTACATGCACTGACAGTTGGGACAGAATGGAAATCAGTTCAAATATGGCATCTAACTAAAGAGAACTCGTGGTATGGTTACATCAGTAAAATGGATGAAAACTGGAAAAGTAGATATTCAAATTGAAATGTGCCCAGGCAACATCAACTATCAGCCCGATGTTGGCTCAAAGTCGGCCAACCTAAGCCGATGTAGGGCTGTCATTGGCTATGGTTGGCTGGCTTTGCCGTTATTGGGCCAACACCAACTTCAAGTATCATAGCCGACACCACTTGCCAACATTGGTAAGATGGTAGCCCGATGTTTCATTTTTGAGTTTCATGAATTTTGAAAATCATGCCTATCATGGCCACATGAGCGGGGGTGACTTGCGGATGTGCCAAACCACTAAATCTTCATCTCCTTGACAATCATTCTTGCGGCTCAGCTTGAAACCACCGGGTTGCGGATGGTGGGTCGACCTCTAGATATAGAGGTTAGCTGCGAGATACGTGAGTTTACTCGTCGAATAAGCAGTCATGGACAAAAAGTGATGGCATTCAAAGGTGGTATTGGTCTATCCCTGGGTAAGATAGGACATTAAATAATACAGAACCTATGAAGATGCCGTGACTTGGCGATGGGAGGCCGCCAACAACTATGCATTTCATCACCCCGAGTAGAGGGCAGCAGCTCTTCTTCATATGAGTGAAGGTGGAGACCACAGAGGTCGGTACAGCGATGCTCATTTCACTACACGCATGGTAACAGTTACTTTAATGGCTGTAGTACTGCGATGTGGAAGGCAAGGGGAGACCATCACATTATTATCCCGAGGAGTCGCAGCTGCTCCACTTTTTCTTTCAGTCAAGACATGATGGAACCCTTTCGAGTAAAATATTCCGGAGGTAAAATAGTCCCCTATTTGGATCTCTGGGCGGTGACAGGGGATCGGGTTGGTGTGGTGGCTAGAGTACTGGCCTCCCATCCTGAAGGCCTGGGTTCGATTCCCGGCAGTGGCGGATTTTTCAGTGGAAAACCGGTCCCCACTTGAGTGCCTAGTGGAGGGCATTTCAAGTACAGTACTCCATCCTTCGGATGGGACGTTAAGCCGTGGTCCCCTTGGCGCCTTTCGTTAAGAGTAGGCTAATGCCGATGCCGGGTTTCTCTCCACCCTTCCTCCGTTCCCTGAAAACTCCTACCATTACCCGATTACCCACCTATCCTATATGGCGCAAATGACCTCAGCTGTCGGTCGCCTCCCCTAAATAACCAACCGGGCGGTGACTACCCGAGAGAGTACATCAGTCAAGTGTGATAATCATTTTAGGGTAGGGACGTTGAACGTGCAATCACTTCGGACCTGCGGAAGACTGGAGAACCTGAAGGTGGAAATGAGGAGAATGGACCTTGATGTATTAGGAATCAGCGACATGAAGTGGCCCGAAGAAGGAGACTTATGGAGCGGAAGCTACAGGATTATACACACAGGATCTCTAAATGATAATGCGGGAGTAGGCATAATGCTAAGGAAGAGCATTGGAATGCATGTGAAGAGCTCCAAAGGATAATAATGGTTAAGATCGAGACCAAACCTGTAGATACCATAGTGGTGGTTTACATGCCTACAACGAACTACGAAGATGAAGAAGTGGAAGATGTCTACGAAGATATCACGGAAGTCATAAAACATGTAAGAGGAGAAGAAAACCTAATTATTTTAGGAGATTGGAACGCAGTTGTCGGCAAAGGTCACGATGGAAGAATAACTGGGAAATATGGATTGGGTAACCGAAATGAAAGAGGAGAAAGACTTCTGGAGTTCTGCACACAGCATAGGTTGGTGGTTGCTAGTTCACATTGTTTAAAAAACGACAACCAAAGAAGATAAATGCAGAAAATGCCAGGAGACAGAAGAAGATTTCAAATAGACAACATTTTAGTGAAACAGAGATTTAGGAACCAGGTGAAGGACTGCAAAAGCTACCCTGAGGCAGACATCGACAGTGACCATAATTTAGTGATGATGAAATGCCATCTAAAATTCAAGAATTTGAAGAAGACTGAAGAACACATGGCAAATAGAAAAAATGAAGGAGGCTTAACATTAGCAGGCATTTCAAAAAGCAGTGGAAAACAACATAGGAGAAGACCTGAATGAGAAATCAGTGGAAGAGCATTGGGAAAACATTAAATGTGGACTAGAGGAAGTTGTTAAGGAAAAGCCATGGATCACGGAAGAAGTCTTAGTGCTGATTGAAGAAACAAGAAAGTACAAGAATGC
Source organism: Platycnemis pennipes (assembly GCA_933228895.1). NCBI lineage: Eukaryota > Metazoa > Arthropoda > Insecta > Odonata > Platycnemididae > Platycnemis > Platycnemis pennipes. The sequence goes on from OW121854.1 coordinate 63,224,201, forward strand.
GAAAACTGAAGAAGGACAGCTTAGCTACAAAAGAATAAGGAACGAAGTAAGTCGCAAAGCTAGGAAAGCAAGAGAAATGTGGATGAGAAACCTATGCGAAGATGTACAAACAACCTTACACTTCGAAAGGTGGAAACTGCCTATAGGATAGTAAGGAAACAAAGAATGGAGCACAAATTCAATGCCATAAGGGACAAGAAAGGAGAACTTTTGATTGAAGATGAAGATAAAGTGAAGAGATGGAAAGAATATCTGGAAGAGTTATACAACGGAAACAACCTCAGCACAAAAGTGATAGAAGAGGAAGGAGAAGTCGAAGTGGATGATATGGGAGTATTAATATTAAGATCGGAGTTTGACGCAGCAGTGAGGGACCTTTGCATGAATAAGGATTCTGAAATTGATGATATTCCTGCAGAACAAATTAAAAATGCAGGAGAGAAGACATTATCCCATCTGTATAAAACCATCTGCGACATGTACTCAACAGGAGAAATAGGTACCCAGGGACTTCGAGAAAAACATCATCATGCCTATTCCCAAAAAGAAGAGAGCACGGAAATTTTAGGACTATTAGCATGACGACACATGCATCGAAGATATTGACAAGGATCATCTCCAGAAGAATAGAACGAAAAGCTGAGGAGTTCCTGGATGAAAATAAATTCGGATTCAGAAAATGTAAGGGAACCAGTGAAGCAATATTGGCCCTTAGGCTGCTCATAGAGAAGAGAATGGAGAAGAACAAACCAACCTTCATTGCATTTGTGGATTTAGAGAAGGCTTTTGACAATGTGGATTGGAATTTAATGCTTGGAATTCTGAAAGGAATTGGAGTGTCGTACAATGACCGAAGAATTAAACACAGTTTGTATAAAAACCAAGTAGCTGTGATAAAATCTGGACCCAGATCTGAAAAAGCAAGAATACGGAAAGGAGTGAGACAAGGCTTGCACTGTCTCCCGTAATTTTTAACGTTTACATCGAGAGAGCCATCAATGAAGTCAAGGGGAAGTATTCTGGAGTGAACATCCACTGAGAAACAATCAGCATGCTATGATTCACTGATGACATAGCTCTCATAGCAGAGACAGAGAAGGAGCTGAATAAGATGCTAACAACCATGGAAAGGACAATGGCCAGTTATCATCTGAAGATCAATAAGAAGAAAACTAAGATATTGGTGTGCAGCAAGAGAGAAGAAGAGGCCAAAACCAATGTTATACTAGGAAAACAGAAACTGAAAGAGGTGAAAGAGTTACCTGGGAAGCAGAGTAACCAATGATAGACGAAGCAAGAAGGAAATAGTGAGTACAATAGCCCAGGCAAAGAGGGCAAAAGTTTGAAATCAAAAGAAGAATCTGCTTACAGCTGGAAATACAAGCTTGGAAGTAAGGAAGCAATTCATCAAAACGTATGTCTGGAGCATGTTTATTTACGGCAGTGAGGCCTGGACGATGACAGCAGCGGAGAAAAAAGGGTGGAAGCATTCGAAATATGGTGCTATCACAGAACGATGAAGATAAAATGGTTTGACCGAGTGACAAATGAAGAAGTCCTAAGAAGAGTTGGAGAAAAGAGAAGTCTGCTGAAAACTATAAAAAGAAGATGGGACAACTTAATCTGCCACATCTTAAGACCCGATGGCCTGATGAAGACATTCGTCGAAGGAAAAGTGAACGGGAAGAATGGAAAAGGCAGGCCTCGTATGAGTAACATAGAACAGGTCATAAAGGACATGAAAGAGATGAACTACGTTAATATGAAGAGGTTGGCCGATAGAAGAATCGAGTGGAGGGTTGCATCAAACCAATCCTAGGATTGTTGACCCTAGATGATGATGTATTATCAGTTACAAATAGTACTTCTTGGGTGCAAGTAGTACTAACTTGTATGTTTTAATTATTGAAATAGCTGGTGGTACATTTTTCAGTGAGAATAAATACAAAGGGAAGTGAGTGACGCTAATGAAGCTGAGGGACGAAGCTTCCGAAAAGATTTTCCTGGTGGCAGGAAAGAATAACTGTCTTGAAATGCAATTCTCTGACATCATATTGGGTAAGTAGGGATTGTGGCTATTGCAGTACAAAATATGGTTGGACAATCTCCGAGGGTTTTTTTTAAAATTTTAAATACATACAAAGAAAGGCTTTGTTCCGACAGTAATTGGTTATTTGTTTTTAATAGTATGATAAAGTGTATTTTTCTATTCTTACAGCTGCCGGTAAACATTAACATTATAGTACACATTAACATGTATAGTCATAAGTAATTATGTGGAATATATAGTTTTTTTAATCTTGGTGATGTATCTCGGATGTCTCTGACTGAAATTTTTTTTGGTATTAATTTGTGTACCAATTTCGTAGGTTTCATACTCTAATGTAGTCTACCTTATTTCTTTTTGATTGAATGTGTGTATATATATATATATGAATTTCCTCTGATCTTCTACATCTGCTTTAGATTTTATTGGTTATTTAGTTCCTAATTTGATTTTAACACTAGCCAACCTTTCAAACACTAGGCCAGAATTATTCAGACACCAATACTCTGAAATTGTCTTTTCACCATTTTATGTTGTTCCAATGCTGGCCTGATGTCAGTAACCAATGCTGGGCTGACATTGGAGGCCAGTGTCATTTTACCACTGGCAAACGTTAGCATTCCAACATTGGGCCAGCATAAAAAGGAAGACCTCAGGCTTTACTTGGTGGAACCGCATGATTATAGCAAGGAGAAAACCACTTTGTAAGATTCCACAAAATTTATTGAGACACCGACCTAGGTTTCGATTGTAGTACAATCATCTTCAAGGTCCTTGAACCTTAATCAAGACCTTGAAGATGATTGTACTACAATCGAAACCTTGGTCGGTGTCTCCATAAATTTTGTGGAATCTTACAAAGTGGTTTTTTTCCTTGCTGCAATTGCGCCAGCATTTGGCCAATGTTAACAGCCCATACAATGGGCCTGTGTCAGCAGCCGACATCCAGCCAACACATAACCAACATCACCCCAGCATGGGCCGACATGAACCCAACACAGGGCTGACTTCATCCCGACACTGTGCCCATGCTGGGCCAACATTGGCAGCCAATGTCGGTTTTCCACTGGCAAACTTTATCATTCCAACACTGGACCAATGCCAGCAACCGACATCAGGTCGATGCACAATCGACTTTGGCCGGTGTTGGCCCGAAAACGGGCCAGTATCAAAATGCTGCTTGGGTAAGGACCACCCAGCTGCCCTTTTTCTAATTAAGGAAAACTATGTTCCATCAAAAAAAAAATTGGCAAGTATGTTGCTTGACTTGGTTCACCGTTTATGTTTTCTGTGATAGTTGCCATACATGAAAAGGTCTACATGGCATGAATAAGCAGCAGCACAAAGATGAGCAACACTTAAACCACCATTTACTCGAGTTTGAAGTACCACTAATGACTAGAAAAATTACTCAAACACATTACCCGTTAGAATTTCATATAATTAATTCATGGATTATTCTATCTCTAGAGAGATATAGGCATAGCATGATATCCCTTGGGGTGCTACACTATTAATGAAGATACTGGTTCCAATGCAGGAGAGGTCTACAGGCATGTCGAGTTCAATGATCATTTGCATTTCTGTGATGTTATATTCCTGCTTGATCATGTATCTATTTCGCTTTTCATGTTGCTTCTTAATAACACTGATGTCCATACAAAAGCGTTTCACTGCATAATTGTATCATAACCCTCAACAATTTTATGCGAATATCATTTTAATAAAAAATAATGCAGTCATGAACTTGGATTAACTTTTAAAGGATCCATCTTCTTACGGATCAGCAAATAATTCCTAATTTATAAAAGATATATAGTGTACTCACTCAGCCTCAAACTGATTCGGAGTAATTATGTTGGCCAAGGGTATAATACTATCTCGATATATTGGGAGAAGTTCCTTGGGCACATACAATGATCCATTATCACCTAGTACAGGATCACACACTGCAATAAGTGAGACATGATACTTTCAGTAAAAAAATGAAAACACTATCAAAGTGAGGAAAACAATTACTGAAGAATAAATTCACCATAAACGAGATCCGGATTGACTTGCCGAAGGTACTGTACCACACCTACAACACTACACAAAGATGTTGCGGAGCCGATATAACCAGTCAAAATATGACTGTATTTATCCAGGCCGTTACGTTTCAATCCTTCCATTAGGGCCACTAAAAGTACATAAACGCCATTATGTTCTGTAAGTACCGAGCGCTATCATAACAATATTAGAGCTCCAGCATTTAAAAACATTGAACTCACTTATTTCAACATCGTTTAATACCTGACCTTTCCAATACCCATAACCCGTATGGTTTGAAAACTGAACTGAATTGATGCCATCGACTTCGAAGCCAAGAATCTGTAAAAAAAAATCAAAATTGTCGAAGTTGGAATCTCAACTAAAGAAACAAACTTTCTTAGGAAGAATGATACCTGAAGAGGAAATGTTGCACTCTTGTTTCCCACATAACCTGAAACGACATGGCTTTGAATTGAAAGGACCCTGCGCAGTTGTCTATCCATTGCGATGAAATAGAGCTTATCAATCTACTCTGAAACCACTTGTGTGTTTAGTACGGTAGTGATGAGGCGTCGTTGAGTTATGAAATCACGACGTACTGCTGCCGATAATGACTTGATTGACTGATGACACTTTTTCTTAGCCTGCACGATTAACGGGACAGAATGATAATTAATAAAAAAAAATATAAATAAAACATCGAGTGAGGCACTTTGTGGCAGACGGCTCAGCTGCTTGATCCATGGATCATCCACATCCTATCGATATCTCGATTATCTGAAACAATCGAACATGGATCGACCCTGAATTATCGATACCTCCATGGTGAGCTGATCCAAGTAATGGTTCTTTACGCTCTTTTAATGAGCGGTTCACTCCTATTATCACAAAACATAACATGCACAATTAATAACTCTCCGCAGCGGAAATAACACCGCTCTTAAACAACAGGGACTTTTCGAGTCCTTCCGTTGCTTCAGGTCTTCTTTCATTTTCACGGCAATAAGACCTTACGTTCCGAGGAGATTTTGCCCGCCACCGGCTTCGGTCATTTGAAACGATTTCTACTCGAACTGCTCAAACAGCTCAAACGACCGGTCTCCAATCTCGCGTAGTAAACGAATATGGCGGAAAACGATGAGGGCGTACAAGGAAGTTCTGCGGAGAATGCCGAAACGGTCATGGTAAAGCAGGAGAAAGCATCGGACAGCCCAAATCCCGATACGAAACCCTCTGCAGATAATGAAGATGTTGAATCTGTCGAGGAACAGCCGTTGGACATTGGTGAACACTATTTGGTGCGACGTTCTGACGATACCTGGCGTAAGCATTGATTTTGTTTGATAGGTAGAGAGTTTTTTTTATAGCATTTTGTATTGAGTGCTTTGTTATTTTCTTCCAGACCCCGCTGAAATCATTCAAACGAGGTATAATGACCAAGAAAGTCATTTTGAGTATTATGTCCACTACGAAGGCTACAACAGGCGCTTGGATGAGTGGGTTGCTAGGGATAGGTGAGTATTGTGCCTGAAACGGCCAATCATAGTTTATTATTAAACGTAAATACCGTATTAGCCATTATGGTATAAGCAGTATCATCTGGTGATGATGGCACATGCAGCAGCGTTTCTGTAGTTCGAGGACGTAGTCGCTGTTATTCATATGAATTGGTGTATTCTGTTAATAGTTAAAATGGTTGCATGTATTAAGGCCTAGTTACACGATATAATTTCTTGTACTAATTACTGTCGGAATTTTTGTTTATTTTGTTGCCCAGATTTATTTTATTATCATCCGTTCAAGATTATCAATGAGTGGTGAAAGATTTCGTTTAATTTTTCAGGCAATTTCCTGGTACGCACAATGCGATTGCATTTGTTTTCCCCTTGCGCAGCGCAAAATGTTACGTTCAAATCATGGGTTTAAACTTTCATCAACTAATAGGAAGCAGAAAATATTGATATCAAATTGCATATTCATTTGTGTGATGTATTTTGCCATAGGGAAATCTTGCGATAAATTATGAAAACGATGTATTCCGTGGTTAGTAGACCTGTGAGATTTGGTTTGTAAAATTTATTTCGACTTCTGCTTCGTTTGGACTTCGCTATTTGTTTAAATTTTAAATTGGCAGTTGTAATGAAAGTTTACTTAACCCGGCGTTACTCGCGCGGGGTGTCCTGAACACCCCACCCTGTTTTTCATTGTATATTCTTTTTAGTCTTTATTTCATTGACCTCTCCTCTTCAATAGCTGGAATGTGATATGTTATCTTTCTTTTAACACCAACATTCACAGGTATACATTGTAAACAACCTGCGTAGTAGCCTCAAAAGAGGATGATGTTCAAGCTAGTCAATCTCCTACAACCAATGCTTACTCCATACCTCACTGTTTTTGGTTGCAACTCTGTAACTGTGAAATTTATGTTACAATATAACATGCGTTCTCGTATTTCACCTTAATCTGCTGGAGGACGCCTCTCAAATCATTCGGTATATTCTCGCTCACGGCGTTACTCGCGCGTGGTGTCCTGAGCACCCCAATTGACTCCGCGCCGTAGACTCCTCGGCATGTGCTTTATGTGAGGTAGGTTTTTCATGGTTTTATCCTACCGTTGAATAATATTGTGAAATAGTTATTATATTTATGTTTTGATGGTCAGAATATTATATCGCAATTTTCAGATTTTCAGCTCGATTCGATTGCGTACAACTCCGAAAATATTATTTTTCTTATCTCCATGTTTTTCTTCTATATATCTTCTTTTTTCTCCATAAACATAACTTCATGACGAGTGTAGCATATCACCCAGTAAGTACGTACCGAATATTGAGAGTCTAATTGTGATTTTCCCACTGCCAAAAATATTTCAGAAACATGATTTTTATGGTTTACAACTTAGCCATGGTATAACTTCAGGTTAGGAATATCGTTATGCAAAAATATTCAAATTCAAAAAGTAGGTGTGAATTATTCGCGTGCGGGAGATGCCAGGCCCACTGATGAGGGAGAAATTGAATGTTTCATAGGGCGTCTGCTCTTCGCGGGAACAAATAAATCTGGGCGAAAAAATATAAAGGATTTATAGGATCGAGATGGCTTGGGTGTTGACATATTTTACGTGTCCATGAATTATCAAAGATTCCGTTTACTTTTGCAGTGGCTCAGATTTGATGATATAAACAGTATGGCAGAAAGAAAAAAGATATACAAATTAGCCTCGATTCGTCAACTTTTTGAAATGCTAGTGAGAAGGTTTCAGGATAACTATGCCATATCGGAGTACACAACAGTAGACGAGAAATTAGTCGGCTTTAGGGGAAGATATTCATTCAGGCAATATCTCTCAAATAAGCCTGCAAGATATGGTATAGAAATATTTTCATTGGTTGACGCTAATGTATTCTATATTTACAATTTGGAGCTATATGCAGGGAGGCAACCTGAAGGACCCGACAAAGTAGATAATACTCCTAAAAATGTGGTAAAGCGCTTAGTGGAACCAATTGTAGGGACGTGGAGAAACGTCACAGCTGACAATTGGTTTGCAAGTGTTCCCCTGGCAGAGGATTTGATACAAAGTAAATTGACACTGGTGGGAACTCTGAAAAAAAGGGAATTGCCACCTAAGATGGTGTGCACAAAACAGAGGGAGGAGAATAGTATTCTCTTTGGATTTAGAAAGAACATGACTCTTATCTTACGTCCCCAAAAAAGGTAAAAATGTAATGTTGTTGTCAACAACGCATAGTACAGGTCGACAGGTGACAAGAAGAAACCAGAGATAATATCTTTCTATAGGTAACGTTATTAAGGGCGGTGTTGACACACTGGATGAGATGTGCGTAGCACGTAATATTTCAAGAAATACTACTAGATGGCCAATGGTAATTTTTTCCACTTGATAAACGTGGTAGGTATTAATTATTTTGTTATATAAAATAACGTCAACCCAAGAAGCAAGATGTTTAGATCCAAATTCCTACGAGAAAGTGCGAGGGAATTGACGAAGCCATTTATAAGGAGAAGATCGGAAATGAAAATGATCTGGATTATGGTATTTTGATAAGTTACAGCAAAATTTGTGAGCACGCAGAGACAACAGACTACGGTGCCTATAAAATGATAACAGTATTCACAGTAGTTCATATTCAAGCCTCTGAGAAAGTAATTTATCATACGTAAGAGAAAGAGTCGGATCCGGACATAAATTTTGGGAGGCATCGTCCCCTCCCCACCAAATTAGCACTTGGAAAATTATGTATAATCTAAGTTTCCCAATGGGTGTGAACAAGGAGCTTCTAGGGTGGTACATAGGTCGCAGTGTTCATTGTAGTAGTTGTGTCAACACTAATCGAGCATCGTCCTCAGGGAAAAGGTGAGTCATCTCTTCCCTGAGAATGACGCTCGGTTTGTGTTGTAACGTCAGCTACAATGAACACTGCAATACGGTGTACCACTCGAGATGCTCCTCATTACTCTAAGCAACTTAGATTCTGCTAAGCCCCATTAACCCTTAGAACTTAGCCCCTGCAAAAAACTATTTCTCTTGGATTTGTGGTGGGGGATTTTCCCACTCTCCCCCACCCTAGATCCGCCAATGGTTAGAGATTACAAGTTAAACGATCAACACCTCCTCCTCAGCAAGAAAACTACAAGTAAAAACATATATTTAAATAATATTTATGGTTTTTACAAATAAAATGTTATGTAACCATTTTTAAACGAAAATTAACATTGGGGTGTCAGGAGCACCCCACGTAAGTAACCTCGGTCTGAAATCACGCGCGAGTTACGCCGGGTTAATGGAATAAAATACACGGTTCCAGGTTATTCTAGCCTTATAGTTTTGGCAGCTGTAGTAACCTTTCTGTCAATGACATGTTCAACGAGAATTCACCACAGCAGGATTGGTGGAATTATTCCCATCCCTCCCCTGTGATAGCATCTACCTCAGTATGAAAGTAAAATACCTGATGTATGCTCGTTCATTAGCTTTTATGGGAATGATGTTGTTATGGAAAACACGGGAGCCCAGTACACTCCAACTTCTTTAATATCCTTCAGTCAACGATACAAGATGTGGTGCAGCCTTGCCAACAGCTGCCAGGCCAGGGGTGCCCTATCCTTCTTGCCTTGTGTATCTCTTTTATTTTAGGCTACCCCCCTGGCTACAACAACTCCCCTCCACGAAAGCTAACCCTCTACAAAGGCATGCATGAAAAGCACAAAATACAGTAGGTACCAAGATATTATTAAACAATAAAATCATTCAAATATTTTGGTGGCTGCCTTCGTCGAGATGGGCAACTCTTGGGAGTAGAACAAGGCCTAGCCAATATGGGACTTCTAGATAAGGGTTCATGAGTATTTTCAAGGTTAACAGATCCTGGACTAGTTGACACAGAGATATCATTTTGGGGCTTAGGGACTTCCTCGGTGTTGACGTTAGCCATTGGAGTAGACTCATGACTCTTAATTTGACATGGCACCCTTCTAGGACAAAGGTATTGACTAATGACATTTTTTCTAAGTTTCCTGTCACACAAAAAAATCTAAGGACATGGCACTCACTCGCTTTACGATTGTAGCAGGTTTCCATTGTTTTTTGTTGTGTGTAATATTTTGGGCCCACACATCATCACCATCTTTCAATTCCGGTAATTTAGTCTTATATTTCAAGGCCACCTTCATATTACAAGAAGTCACTTGGTCTTTCACAATGCTCATTGGGTTTAATAGGGACAACTCGGTTCTAAGCTTCCTCCCTAGGAACAACTCCGCAGGTTCTAACTTAGTTATAGTGTGTGGTGTCGTATGGTAAGCCATTAGGAATTTGTTAATCCTACACTGCTAGGACAACATTTCACAGGATTTGTCAAGAACAGAATTCTTTAGAGCCTGTTTTACATGTTACACAGTTTTCTCAGCCTGACCTTTTGCTTTTGGTATGTAAGGGGGTGAAAACAGAAGTTTGGCCCCCTAGTAAGATACTCACTAAATCCTTGGGGCTAAAAGACTGGGAGCAAGTATGCGAACTAACATTTTACTTTTTCGTGCCCACGTTCGTAAATCAACGGCATCTCATTAGATAAATTTGGCACTTACGTAAGTACGGATTTATGTAAGTCGGGGACTGCCTGTAATGGTCTAGTGTAGGACAGTAATCATAACCACAAAAACAGGAGAAAGAACTGGAGGCCAAACACAATACAACAGCTTTGAGATAGAAGTGCCGGCAGGGTACTAGTTACCAAAATTATGTGCCACCATTAGTCGTTATTTTGTGTTCGTTGTGAATCATGCTGCTTCATGTGCAAAAATGATGGCAATGCAGACCCTAAAATAAACATGCCAGGTGAGCAGATACATTTATCAAGCACTTCTGTTGAAAATGCAAATGGTGAGCACTTCAGTAATGTAAGGCTTTCACATCAAGGCCTCATTGTACCTAAGAAATTAGTGTCACAGCTGTATTCCTCCAGAGCAAAAGTGCCATGCCCCCCTGAAAAATCAGAGGGATTTATACACATACTCCGTGATTTAAACGTATAGCATCTACACGCTATTATTTGCCAAAAGAAATATAGTAAAGCCCAATTATATCAAACCTGTTTTTAATGAAGTGAAGGTTATTCCCCATCAAAGAGAAGCTTGGAAAAACTGGTCCACATATAACTAAGTTCGGTTTTTAAGAAGTAAATATTTGGCCCCCTTAACTTTGTTATAAATGGGCTTGACTGTAATTTCTATATGATGCTACAAAAATTGTGAGCAAACAAACGTGATCATATTTAATAATAGCAGTATGTGACCAACTCAATTATTCCGCACTGTTACCACTTTCTGAACACTCTTGCAAACCAATGCTGGCAATGAATTCCCAAAGTAAAACCAATTGCTTCAAGTAATAAACAAGGGTACACTCTTCATTAATAAAACAATAATGTTCATTTCACAGCATTGTATTCTTTACAAATGGTGACCACAATTGCAAAATATATGCAAGACATCATTCGTCATCATATAAGTTCCCAGAAAGGAGAAAGATAAACAACAGACTGATGAAAACAATGTTAAAAGTAATAGAATAAATCAGAAATGTGCATTGGGATCCTGGTCCTCCTATGCTTTCCTTACTTCTTGCAAGTCTGGTCAATTCATCAATGATGTAAGTACTACCTATCTATGTCCGCACTGAAAGAAAAAGTTAAATATTAGTTATATTCAATATAGGCTACTACAGGAAACATACTTGAATTCAGAAGAACAGTGCAATGAAAACAATGATAATACATGGCTGGAATATTTTCCAGTACAGGGCAAGGAGAAAAACTGCTGGGAGAGCTTGCAACAATAGAATATGAATATGCAATTGGTGTAAGGAAATGATTAGCATAAGCATGCATTAAACAACAAATAACTTTCTGAAATCCACCGAAGGTGATCATGTGATTTGGCAACTAGAAGAAAGGAAGAGCAAAAGCTAAAAATAAGAAAATGCATGCAAATTCAGAGTTTAATTCAAAAATTACTCCGTATTAATGGAACAAATTCTATTGTTTTGTCATTTTCGGCATTATAAAACTTAAAAAGCCACTAACATTTACACGTACAATATCACTTCTCTTTACAGAAGCCCCCATCACAATTTGTACTTACTTAATAAATCCTAAGATCCAATTACAGAGACTAATATAATAGTTTTTATATTTGGTAAAATTGCTTTGAGCATCACACTTTGAAAGAGATCTATTGATAAAAAGTGTGTGTAATGACTATGATGCATGGCAAACAAAATACTGTATTCCACCGAATTCCCCCACAAAATTTGGATTTCAGTTTGGGAAAAATTTTTTTGAAATGCAAAGCAGGACTTGCACATAATTTTCTCAGGTTAACAACTTGAGTACCTTGAGTAATAAAAATTTCCATTGTTTCAGTTATCAATATGGAGTATCAAGTCATTATATACACCAATATTCTCAATATTATTTCACCTATTTTAGTTGATTAGCTATTGTATTTAGGAAAATTATATTTCCATAATTAGGTAGAATGGAGAAGTGAGATATGTAAAGAGAATTCATGAGAAATTCCACCCTCTGTTGTTATCACTTGCATTGGTTGCAAGAAATTAAGGTTACTGAGATCACAGTGAAGGATTATTTTTAAAAGGAATGAAGATATAATTAAAGGACACAAATTGCTAACGTCGTCAGAGGCTTTCGGGTGCAGCTGCGTTTTATGCGTTGTCGGTGTGCGAGCTTTCGCGGCCATTGCAGGACGCATCATCAGGAAATGAGTCTTCATTATTTATTGAGCGAATTATTGAGAAATGAATTCAATGCACCTTCGCTGCTCGTGTTTGAAGCGCTGCAGCCGTAAGTTGCGGATGTGCTGCCACAGCTCTGCAGGTAGTCTTTTGAATAAGGCGCATCATACTAGTGGCGCTATGTGGTGACAAAAAAGAATTAAGGGTTGACGGATCGTAGAATCGGCCATTATTGCTTGTGAGTTGTGTTGTATGTGCTCAGAAGATTCCAAAAGTGACGTAAGTGGAAGACATTAATTTGTTTTCACAGCGTGGTGAATTCTTAGCTAGCCAGCTACCCTGGCCTGCGAGTAAATGTTACAAAAATGTTTCGCCGGTATTTATTTAATGTTTATTTCAGTAGACAATGTACCTATACTTTCTATTTGAATCCAAGATTATTCGAGATATTATATGTATATTTTTTTAAATGCTCATTTATGAAAATGTGTTCATCATTATTATTGAGCAATAAAGTCATTTATTGCAACCCTGTTTCCTCAATTGAGATCTGTGGTTATAAACTAATTACGGACTGCAGTCCCTGGCGAGCAATCTGAATCACTATGGACGTGTAATTGAAACGATGCAGTGAAGCGAGGGTGTGGCTGCAGTGCTGTGGATGCACGTCAATAGTGCTGCAGCAGCACTTCTATAGCACTGCTGACATGTGAATATCGGAAATGTGACAGTGTCAGGGCAGCACGTCCGCAGCAACTGCAGCGCTGTGACTTTGCACTGCTGCCCCGCATCAGCAGCATTTTATGTCACAGGGAAGTATTTCTTCACAATTGTAAAATTGCAGTGGAAATGGCTTCGTTACATAGAGTTACAGTAGGTACTGGGGGTGTGCCTGCACTTCCTCTTTCACGATTCACAGGGGGCTGATGTATTGATGACGTGATGTCACCGAGTAAGGCATACGTAGATTGGCTCATTGTGACAGATATGTTAGTTTGAATGAACCCCTCCTTCTCGCTATCCATCACCAAGGTCCTTAAAGTATACTTTAAACAAGGACCTTGGTCCGTCATAGGTTCTTAGGCAACCCTTCTTCCTTGGCTTTAACTATGTAGTATCGACGACATGATGCCGCCGAGTAAGGCATACGAGCCCTCCAGGACATTGTCTTCGCGTGGTTTCATATTTTCTTGTCTGAGGGTACGTTCCTAAACTTTTGCGGTCACTCCCCTAAACCCCGCTTTTGTTTGGATGTATTCGTATAACTGAAGTTATTTTTGTATCAGTGAATGTATAATTTTAACGAGTAAAAGTTGACTTCTAAAAAGTAACGATTAAATTAAATAGTTAACTATGTTTTTAACGATTAATTTAATTTTAATCGTTAATCCCGACTATGATTAATATGAACCCATTTATGAAATCTCAATAGAATTCATGGGTTACTTGATATCGATATATATTTATTTTTTGCTATAAAACAGGGTGTCTACCAGTCGGAAAAGTCAGGAATCCGGGAAAAAGTCTGGAATTTATTAACGTCAGGAAAAAATCTGGAAAAGGTCGGGAATTCGCTTAAAAATAATAAAAAATCGGGGAAAATGGTTGCTTGCAAATCGTCAGGATAACATGCGTAGCAAGGTTTTCGGGTTGACCTCCACGTCGATTCATCTTCATGACGACAGTTTCGCCGGCATTACAGCTGGCGTCTTCAGGTTCAAAGTGTTTGATGCAGGTTTTTGCCCGTCTTATATAGGCCTTGGTTTTGGCTAGGTGCATTCTGATTGGTCCGTTTGGGTAAGAGTCTCTTCCAGGCGTTAGAGAGCGAATAGCCGTCCTCCCTGTTGAATGTGGATGTTTTCGCTATTTCGATAGCCCCTCGTATGAGACGGGGAAAGTAATGCTTCTCTCTAGCGAAGATTTTAGCATTTTCAAAGTCCACATTGTGTGTAGGTCCTTCCCATACGTGCTCGGCGATGGCGGATGACCGAAACTGCCTATTTTTGGTGGCCCTTTGGTGTTCTTGCATTCTGCATTTCATGGCTCTTGATGTTTGGCCAATGTATGAGTCTCCGCAAGATCAAGGTTGATCTGAAAAAATAGCAAGAATTCTTGGGAAACATAATATAGTGACACGTTTTAACTGTGTCACGAAGACATCCAACCTCCTATGCAAGGCCAAGGACCGCGTGCCCATGAATATCCAAAGTGGAATATACGAAGTAAAGTGCTCTTGCGTTTCAAATTACAACGTCGGTGCGTCGAAGTTACATCTACGTCGATTCAACGAAAACAATCGATGTCGACCTGTCAACGTTACATCGACGTAGATATTACGTCGATCTCCGTCAATCAACCAGAAATACGTCGATTCTACGTAGATTCGACTTCAATGTTCCACTGGGGTATTGGAGATAGCACACACATCAAAACTTTCTTGAAACAAGTGAAAATCTGGCTATTCAATAGAGAACGCATTAGTATGGAGCTAATTTAGTGGTCATTCACAATATTTATCCTTTGTTTTACTTTACTATGCATAAAATATTTCTGTAAAGATTTTATCTATTCTATAACTGTAACTATCCATATACTGTTCTATAACTCTATATGTAATTTCTTGTGACAGTAAAAAGAGTCGTTTCAGGCGTTATATGGTGGAATAACATAATAAATAAGTTTGGCAATTTTCCACAAAGAAATCTTTACTTTGACCGGTTTCGATGTGATACATACCTGAGGATGATGTATCACATCGAAACCGGTCGAAGTAAAGATTTCTTTGTGGAAAATTGCCAAACTTATTTATCTTGTGACAGTGTTTTTCTACATTCAACTGGATACATTTGTTTTACAAGAATGTACGCCAGTATTGCAGTGTGTGTACTTTGAAGGTAATCCCAACAACAGGCAAATGCCTTAGGGTTCACCTGAAGCTCCAAATTGTTATTATATTATTTTCTTGTATTGTTTATAACTTGCTGGAGCAATAAACATATTATTATTATTATTTCCCTTTCTGAGCCATTTGAACCAGGATGTTTAATTTGTGTGAAATGCTGTTACTTTAAGTGAATAAGTGAAGCAATATATGGTGGGAAAATTTTCATTTTTCAATCATGGATCATTTTTCAAGTTATGGATGTGCAAAATCATTTTAACAAGAGTGGTGTGGATTTTTGTTTCTTTGTCACAGGATAATGAACTCGAGATTTGAAATGTCTGATCAGCAGCGGAAAAATGAAATCAAGCCAACTGGCGATTTGCTATCGGATCAGTCGGATAGAAAAATCACAAGGAATCAGAAGAGGAGGCATGATGAAATCAATCACATTCAGAAGGTAATAAATGCTCAGAAAAAGCATAATGTTTGATTTGATAAAAGATTAAAAACTAGAGGGAATGGAGGCTAGTTGCTTTTATTATTTTTTCATTCTGTGTGCTCTACAGAGAAATTTGTTCAAATTCATTTTGTAGACTTATGCTGAGATGGACCCTACAACAGCTGCGTTAGAAAAGGAACATGAAGCTATCACAAAGGTGAAGTACATTGACCGGGTTCAAATTGGCCGCTATGAAATTGACACCTGGTATTTCAGCCCATATCCTGATGAGTATGGAAAACAACCAAAGCTGTGGATTTGTGAATTCTGCTTAAAATACATGCGTTTGGAGAAAACATACCGCTATCACATGGTAAGTTTTATTGGAGTAGGTGTATTACTTTGCTCCAGAAGCCTAATGCAATGTGGACCAACTTAGTGCATTGGCCCGAATATGATGTGATGTTTTTTCTCCAATATGTACTATTGAAAGTCACATTTGTATTATATTTGGGAACTTGTTACTTTAAAAGAAGTAGTGTGTAATGCATGTCTATTCAGGATCACTTCATAGTAAATATAATGGGCATTCTTGTTATTATGTTACATTGTAAAAACAAGCTGACAATATCTGATTCTAAACTTGAGGAAAATATTGGCAGAGAATATCTCTCCTTGATATCTTTTCAACTTTAAACCTCCTGTAACATGTACTCTTATTACGTTGAGGACATCCTCTGTGTGTAGAGGGGAAGTGAGTGTCAATTGAATTTATTCCTAAACCTCCTAAATGCAGAACGAAAACATTTAAAGCAGTTCAATAAATGGTAAACATGAGTTTCTATCTATCACAAACATTCATATACAGAACACACAATTCCATCAGATTCTGTCCACTACCAATCCCATAAACACGTCCGCTTCCACTGACTAACTCACTCTCTACTTAGCATTTCCTGAATATCAAAATATTTCAATTCAGAGTTACGTATAATCAAGAATATGGCTGCCAGTGATGGATACAAACCTGAGCTGAGTGACCAAATTTGAACTAAAATCAATCAGATAACTTGGTCAGTTGTGACATTACTCACCCCACAGACCTCTAATTAAAAAAAGTGGTCATCATCATGGGTCAACAATCCTAGGATTGACGCAACCCTCCACTCGATTCTTCTATCAGCCAACCTCCATGTAAACGTAGTTACTCTCTTTCAAATCCTTTACAACCTGTTCTAAAAAGAAAAAGTGGTACAGAAAGTGTTATGAAAGAATTGTTTTACATACTTGCCAATCTCTTACCCCCTCTTCTCAAAGCATCATGTCACTCCCCTACAAAGATGTACCAATTAATTGGCAACAGCTGAGCTAGGAAGGATACACTTGCGCAATTCATGTATAC
Source organism: Platycnemis pennipes (assembly GCA_933228895.1). Classification (NCBI taxonomy): domain Eukaryota; kingdom Metazoa; phylum Arthropoda; class Insecta; order Odonata; family Platycnemididae; genus Platycnemis; species Platycnemis pennipes. Next base: position 63,241,282 of record OW121854.1, read on the forward strand.
AAGTTGGTGTGTGGATCATCAGGTTGTGATGCGGTGTACATCGGGCAGACTGATAGATTCCTGAAAGTGAGAGGGGAGGAACATGAAAATTGCTTTTGGCTAAAATATTTGAACTCAAATTTTGCCTAGCATTTGAGGGAAAATGAACACATGAGCAACTTCTTCCCTGTATATAATGCGGAGAGCCAGTAAGGGATTGAAATCAGACACTCAGGAGGCTCTGAAAATTTGTGCATATTCTGGTGATGGAAATACTTTGCTTTGACTATGTGTTACAGAATCCCTCTCCCTTACTCTCCTCAACCATTTTCCACCTTAATCAACATTCACATCCTCCACTTGGACATCTCCTCTCTAACTTCCCTTTCTCACCTTTTTCCCCTTTAAGTTACCAAATGGTTAACACACTTCATTTTTTTAAACACTGAAGCCTCACCTAACCCTGGTGTCATTGCCTTTCAGTCACAAACATCCCTCCCCTTCATCCGTCCCATCCACCCTTTTCAGGCTCTCACTTCCCCATCCCCACTCAGACATTACCCTATATATTGCTGCTCAACCACACATAGCTTGCACATGATTGTGTCACACAGGTGAAATGCATCATTCTGCCAAAGAAACCTATGAAGGATTATCTAGTTTATTATTTCAAAATGATTACCTAGCTGTATGCCTGGAGAAATTTGATTGGTAACTGTTGTTGTGTTAAGATGCTTTTGGCATGGAGGAGTACCATTGCACATGGAGCAAAACACCACAAAAACCTTCAATCTAAAAAGTATCAAATACACAGAGATTTCAGTTAGTTGTGGAATCAAATCATATCTTCCTGAGATATAAAGGTTTTATTACATTTTGTTTCATTCATGTTAGCCTTGAAGAGAGACTAGTTTGTTGATTAATTCTTTTTGTTTTCCAGAGTGAATGTACATGGAGACATCCTCCTGGAAAAGAGATATACCGAGTGGGCACACTATCTGTCTATGAGGTGGATGGAAAAGACCATAAAATATATTGCCAAAACCTCTGTCTTCTAGCCAAATTGTTTCTTGACCACAAGACACTATATTTTGATGTGGAACCATTCCTCTTTTATATTCTCTGTGAAGTGGACAAATATGGCTATCACCTCGTTGGCTATTTCTCCAAAGTATGTATCATTTAGATCTCTAGGGCTTATTCTTGTGGTACTTCAAGATATGCTATGGCGGTCATAGGTCAAGCCTTTAGTTTTGTAGTCCTTTATATAAGATTTTTGTTGCTATTTGTGGCAGGTCTATAAATAAATCAAATCTTGCATTGACAAAATTAAATACATGATATGTTATCATAATTTTGTTTTTGAGAATTGCATTACTAAATAGTATGTGGCATTAAAAAAAAGAAAACTGTAATTTAGTGTTTAAGGAGTTAACTCACTGTATTTGGTGTTCATTTAAATTTTTTCTCTAATTCCACATTGTACTCCTTGTCACTGAAGCTAATATTGCCTGCCTCTTGATAGGTGGATGTTATTATTAGAAGGGATGAGGCTTGGTCCTTATGTGGACTGATGGATACCCTAGGATGATCTAATAAAGCAAAAAGTTTTTGAACTCAAAAGAAAATAATTACTTTCATCTTCTGGTAATATTCACTTTTATCATGTGTCCTTTCTACCGAAGTCTACATTTTCCCAAGATATCCACTACAATGTCAGCTTTTTCCTATTTACTTCATTTCTATGTTATTCTTTTTAGAAGTCAGGATTCATGTCCTAATTAAATTAATTGCAGTTGCATGAATTTTACTTATTCCCTGTCTGAAATGGTGGACTCCTTCAATATATACACTAACATTGGCATGAGGATAAGTGAAGCATTATAAATTTTGTTCTCATTGGTATGTTACCACCCGATAAAGGATTTTTCCCTTTGATGAAGAAGTGTGATGTTTTTTGTATTCTGTTCTATATTTCCATGTTTATGGCGTTGCCCTTTAAAATTATATGTCCAGAGCATATGAAAATCTGAACTAATTCTAGCCTAGTTCCATTTGGGAAAAGTATTGGGCTTCTACCTGTTCTATGAGTGCTCATTTTCACTTTCTTGGTTTAATAAGAGCATTGTGATTGAATCAATATACTTGTGGATTTAGTTTTTAATTTCTTTTTATTGTTTAATCCTAGCCAATATTTACTTAATACATATTTCAAATCCCTTTTAGTTTTTGAAATTTTACTCTCCCATCATGTTACCTGGTTGATGCAACCCAACATTAAGAAAATGTGTCATTAAAACTTGCATAGGTCATAATGATTGAAATAAAAGAATTACCTTGGGTCATCGACGTTGTCCCAACATTTCCTGACCAATGCTGGTCACGTTTTTAAAGGTACATGCCCCTTGAAAAAATTATCGGCATTGGTCAAGAAATTTTGGGACTATCTCACCACTGACATGGCGATAACCCGAGATAATGCTTCTATCCTAATCATTAAGGAAATGGTTGAAGATCAAGAAAAAATGTTTTAAAAAAATACCAATGTTGGTGTAAAATGTCTTTGGTTGCTCATAGGTTCAACCAGAAGGGTGTGGTTGACACCCCGTTCTAGATCTGGAATGACCTCTTCCTTTGTGCTTCTTTGCAGGAAAAGGAATCCCCCGATGGCAACAATGTAGCTTGCATCCTCACCTTGCCTCCTTACCAGCGACAAGGCTATGGGAAACTGCTCATTGCTTTCAGCTATGAGCTGTCCAAGCGTGAAAGTGCTGTTGGCAGCCCAGAGAAGCCCTTGTCTGACCTGGGGAAATTAAGTTACCGCTCGTACTGGTCGTGGGTGCTTTTAGAGTACCTCAGGGATTTCCGTGGTACTGTGTCCATCAAGGACCTAAGGTGAGTGCTTATCTATGGTATGTTGTGGCATAGAATGAGAAGCCGTGAAGTAGCATGTTTCCTTGTGTTGCACTGGCTTGAGAAGACTGTTGGAGATTGGATTTCATTCAGTTAGGGTGGCATCATTGATGAAGGTGGGTGCGGTAGTGGTGATGATAGGTTTGCCTTGGCTAAGCAGTTGTTATCTAAAGAATTGAACTGCTAATGAGAATCTTGAGCATGGATATGAAGAAGAGTTGGATATGGAGTATGGCTTCATAAGGATCGGAAACTTGGACTCAACGTAGAGATAAAGAGATCAGAAACTCAATGTAGTCTTATTACTGGAAAAGTTGGTTGTGATTAATGATTGTACCTTTGCCAAAACAATGTTATGATGTATGATAACATTTTCATTTCCTGTATACCTAAAAATAGGAACTTGGTACAAGATTGGAAGAGTTGTTTAGTTTAGAATGCAGAGGTGTTATTATAATATATATTTCCATTTATTTTTTGTTTGTTGGAATATCCTGTTTCACAATTCTGTCTTTCAATTTACTACCATGTTGCAGGAAAGAAAACTCATCAAAATACTACATTGTATTTAGCTCCCATTATGGTTCAGGCAGCTTATGTCATTTTTAAGATTGAAAACTTTGTTGTCTTGTTGTAGAGTTTTTGAATTATATGGTTTCGTGTATTTTTGCATATTTAACTGAATATGGTTTCATTTTGTGTTTTCTTACCCTACAGCCAAATGACGAGCATTACACAGACTGACATAATCTCTACGCTCCAATCAATGAACATGGTGAAATACTGGAAGGGTCAGCATGTAATCTGTGTGACCCCCAAGTTGGTTGAGGAGCACATCCGTTCATCACAGTTCAAGCGCCCACGACTTACAGTTGACAGCGACCAGCTCAACTGGACACCACCCCGAAAGATACACTCTGGCAAGGCCAGCAAGAAGTAGACATCGCTGGAGAATGAAAAACTTGCGTTGTTTGCACTTGCCATGGTACACAATCGGTAAATGCTGCCACAGCCTTGATTGCTGTTGTTCCCCATTGTGCTCTCTTGAGCCGAGGTCATTTTGGGGCCCTGGTAATGAATCACCATCATTCTCTTACCCTGGATGCATTTCCTCTCCCGATGATGTTAAACATGGTACTTGGTTGTGAGTGGGGATGCCTCATGAACGGCTCTCTCTCTGTAGTTGATTTGGCATTTCTGCACTGGTTGTATCGTTTCTATCACTTCAACCAGTCTTTAAGCGGCTGTCACTGCTTTTGCTCCTTCTGTGCTTTGCACAAGGTGGCTGTTTGGTCAGGTTGTGTATTGCAGTGATTGAAATTGGCAGCATTGCTCACATGAGTTGTCTCGTAAACCTGTTAGTTCCAATGGTAATGTAAATTGTTGAACACCATTTGCAAGAAAGCCTTGGATCTGAATTTCACAAGGAATATTGTAATGAGAGTCTCTATGAGAACTGTAACTTCCTTTGTCATTATTTTACTTATAATAATATAAAAGTTGTATACAATTCCTTTCTTTTAACGAAGAATCCAAGTAAAGGTTACAAATACGTTGAATCATGAAATTTTAGGATTAGTTATAGTTAGAGAACTAAATCATTTGATTCTCTACATATACTCTCAAATTAACTCATTATTTTAAAATTAATTTACTTTGAGTACTTGGAAGTTTTGATTCTTAAAATGTTCCTTTTTCAATGTGTAACTGTATGCTGTTACTTACAAAATCTGTTTGCTGCTTAAGATCCTTGTTGAGTTTACCACCTTTCTCCTCGCAGCAATAAAACAATTTGAATGACATAAGCACATGGGAATTTTATTGCCTTGACCTCTGTGGGGTAGTCCTTTATCCAAAAAAATATGAGAATGCGGAATATTCATGATCTCCAACAGCTCATTGATGAAGAGCAAGGAATACGTGTTGAATCATTATTTGTTTTCCTAATGAACTTACCGTAGCATTTGACTATTGACAGTCTGTGTATTAGTGTCTTTTCAACCTCAGGGTGTTTTTTTTAGCATAGTCTGTTTTCTGAGTAATCAAAATAAAGTAGCATTTAATGTTTATGTGCCTAACAACAAATTTATAACCCAAAGTCTGGTACCCATTCTTTGGTTTATAAAAATAGTTTTTAAGTTATAATGGACAACAACCTTAATTTGGTGATTCTATACACTAATGGCTCTAAATCAGAATCTTTTTGTGGGTGTGCTGTCGTATCCCAGACATTTGAGAGTCACAATGAAAAGGGATTCGAACCCGGACCCCCTGATTTCCAGCCAGGTACTCTACCAGCTAAGCTACCGAGGCTTCCTACTCCACAGTTTGGTCACATGACGGTTGGCGGATATATTGGCTCTCCCCATCTAAGGGGTTAATAACTTTTTGGAGTGTGTAGATACGTGGTGCTTCTTAGCCATTATGACAAAAATATGCTTAAATTCCTGACATTTCTTATCCTTTACACCAATCAGTAATTTTTATGAAGGAAGTGAGTGATAAATTTTTTTATATTTCATATCCTTTTCAATCCTGTTGGACGTCGTCTGATTTTATAATTTTCTTGTTCCACCCATGATGACAGATGACCATCTGACACATTTTTCTTTGATGGGTAAGGTCTTCAAATCCCTCATCATCCCTTGACCTTCAAGGGTTACTTAGGGGTCAAAGGTCAAAGGGTGACAAGAGATGAAATGAAGCTACAAATGGTTCGAATCATAGGTTTAAAAAGGTGCCATGGTCGATGGTAAGGTCACCAGATCCCTCTTTTCACCCCTTGACCTTAATTTTAATCTTAATTTTAATAGTATACGTATATACAGGGTATATATGTATGATTATTTTACTATCACATCTTTCAGCACGAAAAGTTATGGGTTCATGGTGTTTACTTGTTTATGCGCTGACAGTTGTGCCTGAATGCTCACGCAAAGCTGCTTTGTGACCTTGAGATAGGAAACCCGTCAGCACTTCTGAGTGATGAGATGAAGGTCGCTTTGGGGTCGCCTGCAAGCATGCGTGTCGTGACACTGGTGTCACTGGCATGCGTTGTTGAGCGGAATAATGTACGGAGAACGTTTGTCCTTGACATATATATAAATCAAATGTCTTAACTGACTGATTGACTGACTGACAGACACATTCACTCAACAACGCACAGCCCAAACTACTGGTGATAAACATGTGAAATTTTCAGGAAATATTCTTATTATGGTGTAGGGGTGCATTTAGATAGGATTTTTGCGTAAACCTATTTTATGGATCATTTTTACCCCTTTATTGTTAATTTTCACTCCCATAAGAAAAGCATTGAATTCGGTGCTGATGTTTTTTCATTCGCTTTTTTAAATTAGTTGAACTCAAGATAATGGATGGAAATTTGTACCATTATATGGGAAAAAGAATGTAGAATTTAATTCTTTCATTCAATTTTCTTATGCGATATGTTTTTGATTACAAACTGTGTTTTCAACTCCGAATCCATCAATTTTTCTTCATTTTCAACAATCAAAATTTCTTTGGTAACCAAGTGTGAAAGTCCATTCCAATCTGATTTCAATGATTTTAAATGGATAATTAAGCCTGCAGAATTTAAAGTTCTGGCTAAATGAATAATTAGGGAGTTTTTGTAAGAACTTACGACAGATAATTTCTCTCTAATCACTATTTGTATGGTTGAGTTCAAGAACGACCAGCATGAATTGTACACTAGCATTGAAATTACATTAAACATTTCAATAGACAATATTATGTATAGGTAACCAATAGACAATTAATGCTGCAGGGCGATAATTCCTCTGCCGTTGCTGGCATTTATTTTGCTTAAATCTGCATAGCTCTGCTGGTGGAAAACCGGAAATGCTAATACATAGTTGCCATTGTTGCATATATTTTTGGTTTTTAGTAGTGATGGCCGGATCGGATCCGTCGGATCCAAAGATCCGCGGATCTTTCATTTTTTCGGTTCCGGATTCGGATCCAAAGACACGGAACAAAATCGGATCCGGATCCTAGATTTTAAATTTTCGCGGCTTAGCGATCGAAGCGCCCAGTGAATGGAATGTAGGTGCGGTAGATATTGACAAGAAGAGGATGTGTAACTCAGGTCACGAAATTAGATGAAAATGTTCCCGTGCAACTAGAAGCAAAATAAAGAAATATGACTTTTTTCCCCATTACCCGGTATCGCGAGAAAAAAAATACGTAGGGTGTCACGCGGGTAGCATACATTCGCCGGGATCAGGCGGACAACGAGAGCTATAGCTCACTTCACTTCGCACAGTACACTACAGTGTACTGTGTAAAGTTCGATCCCTATCGCAGTTTAATTTTTTCTTTCAGTCATTGCATCGAAAATGTTATCATCTTCAATTTCAAACCATTAAATCTGAATACTCACTTTATTATACTTTTGTTGTCTAAATTAGATTTACAAATGTACCATTAGTAAATTAAGGATGGTCGGGTCGGATCCACGGGTCTTTCATGTCATTCGCAACTGAAATCATATCCGAAGACAGTAAAAATTCAGATCCGGATCGGAGATTTAAAAATTTCGCGGCTTAGTGATCGATGAGCCCCGCGAGTGAAATGTAAGTATGGTAGAAACTGACAAGGAGAGGGTGTGTAACTCGGTCATGAAATGAGAAGATTTGTTTCGTGCCACAAAAACAAAATAAAAAAATACTCGTGACTTTTTTCTCCACACGCCCGGATGGCCGAGAAAATAAATAAAGCCGAATGTCACGCGGGTCGCCTACATTTGCCAGATTCCATGAACCTATGATATGTAGTTGTTAAAAATGAGGGCTAGTGTACTGCCGGTCGCAAGTTTGATCCTTAACACTGCCTAGAAATATAGGCTATGCTGTATTCCTAGGGTGATGCAAGTAGGCAGTTAAAAAAAGTGGATTATCAGAAATTTCAAGTCAATGTAAGTCAAAAAAAAATAAAAAAATTTGGCGTTAGTGAAATGATTGGAAACATTTTTTATTGCAGAATTAAATCGTGGAATAATTACGTTAACTTTCCCATGTATTTTAGCAATGCATTTATAAATCTAGTTTAAACGATAGAAGTACAAAAAAGTCGGTATCCACACACAAAGGTTGGAAATGGAGGATGATAAATTTTTTGATTCAATGGCTGAAAGAAAAATTTTAGACAGCGATAAGAATCGAACTTCATTACCTGCAGTCCACTACCCCACCCTGCTATTGTCGGCTTACCTGATTTTGGAGAATAGATGCTCCCCACATGTCATTCTACTTTTTTCTTGCAAACCCAAGCCATTGGAGAAAAAATCCGAGACTTTTTTTAATTTTTGCTTCTAGTAGCTTGAAAAACTGCTAATCTCATTTCAAGATCAGAGTTACACAACCTCTCCTTAGGAGTATAAACTTCTCAAATTTCATTTTAAAGGTTATTATTAATGAGACATTGCAAAATTACTAGTTTAGCAGCTTGAAATATTCTATAATAATTTTTTCGTCTTAAAAATGGAATCCCCGGATATTTCATAAATGGAATCTCTTGGCCGCATTAAAATATTTTGTGTTTCTAAAAAAGAATTTGAAAGCATTCAAGGATTTGATTAATAATTGGAAAATAATTCCTTCATTAATGAAAATAAACTTACAATGTTTCTTTTAACTGCACTCTAATGAATAGTTGTATAGGTTTCAAAAATGTATTGCATGATGAGTATGTGATAAGGAAGTTGATCTTTATATTAGACGTAATAAGATATAGTTATTGCATCCGTAAATCTTGATCCATGAAAATATTATCCACAAGGATGATAGGAAGTTGATTTTTTCGACAATAAATTCACTTTTTTTTGGTAATTCTATTGTTGCTGTATTTATATATTTTAAAAAATCGAGGTTTGAAAATCGGAATCGAGTATGTAAAACTAAGGATCCGAAACCGAGATAAAGATCCGAAACCCAGGCAAGGATCCGGTTCCGGATCCGGATCCGACAAAAAACCTGGATCCGTCCATCACTAGTTTTTAGCACTGCTTCAGTGATAGTTTTGCATTAACATGGCGTGCAAAGTATAAAGAAATATGGACATTAAAACCTCAATGTTGTAGGTCTTTTATTACGTTTTGATACCTCTAATCATTGCTAATTGCTGGCATTTATTTTGCGTGAATACGCCTTGATTCTGCAAATAGTATGCCTGAAACAATAGCATACTTCACATTGTTGCATGTGTCAATGGTTTTGTTGGCATGCTCTGTTAGGGGCAGTTATGCATGGACAAGCAGTAAATGGGGTCGTTTACCATATTTTTTTTATTGCCGAATCTGATAGAGTTTGTAAAATAAAAAGACCTGTATTTTTCCGTTTTTTGATCCGACAATTATTTCCTGAGTTATAAGCGGCGAAAAACTGATGTTTTTAACCCTTTCGGAAAAGTGGGCATGGTGCAACCTCTGACGTATATCGACTTCTTCCAATCAGAACTGAGCCCGCGAAGCTACTTCGCCTTATCGCAGAGGGGGGGACACAGCTGACTCGGCCAATGGGAATGATTGCGACAGCATTTGTGCGAGCAGACCTTCTGAGAATCCCCCTCCACTCCCTTCCTCCCCCCTGAAAGCAGTCAAGGACGGGAGGAAAATGACGTCAATGTTATCACAGCAGCATTTTCGGTGGGCGTCACCTTTTGCTTATTTTAATTTTTGATTTATGAGTGAATGGTTGTAGTTAGAAGATTAATTTTTTCACTAAAATTCTTTTTTCATTTCCATCTAACGATTTCGTGTACAAAATTGCGATTTCGGTTCCGAATAAACGCCCCCATTTGCGAGGTGTTGGAGGATTAAAAATAAATCAACTTTACTACTATTGAATTTTCAATGAATAAATTTAGAAGGTGAATGGGCTCAATACGAATGAAGATTTTAGAATCTTCCTCTTTGAGGTGTCGTAAAGAGACCTGTGGGGTTCTGAAGTCTACCTCGAGGAAGAACTTTATCTATGATACCGAATCCTACACCAATAGTGCCAAGCAAAAGACTGTCATTGTCTATATTCTCAAACAAAATACATATGAAAATCTTCATTTATCCAACTTCAGTACCAAACATAAGAACTTAAAATCAAAAACTTAAAAATTTTGGAATGACTATTTTCGTAAAAGGTACATTTCAATTGAAAAATGGCAAATGTAAAAATACACTTCGATGATTATAAACATATTTTAGCGATGAGACAATTTTCATACTTTTTCACAAATTTTGCTTCACTTTAAGTATAGTGCTGTGAAAATGAAATTCCACGGGGCGAAATGTAGTTTTTTTCCGGATAGAAAATGAAATTCTTTATCAATCCAAAGGGGATGTATGTACTCAGTGCAATTATGTGAGGTGGAGTCTGCCAGTTGAGGTCTATGTGCACAGATATGAATATGGAAAGGAGTAGCTTATGCTATACTGGAATGCATAACTCAAAGAGTTAACACCTTCTATATTGTGGTTAATTCAATAGCCATTCCGAGTCTTATTAGTTGCTTGATATCAGGTAATACTTTTTAAACAGCAATTAGTTGATTGGTGCAATTTCATTTCTTATGCTCTCTCCATGTTGAAATTCAATGGAATCCTTCTGCTATTCTACATATATAATGAAATGTCCTGACTCATTCATTCGCTTATCGACGCACAACCCAAACTGGTGGTAAAAAAACTTAACATTTAGAAAAAAATCCCTATTGTGGTGTAGGGGCGCACTGAGAAAGGATTTTTGCATGTATCAACTAAATGGTTTGTTTGTTTTTTACACCTTTATTGTTAACTTTTACTCCCATTTGAAAATCGTTGAATCCGGTGTAGATGTTTATTTATTACTTTTTTTAAATTAGTTGCTGATGGATTTTGGATTGATAATTTTCACCCAAATCTCTTTTTGCATACCAGAGCTCAAAAATAACTATCATCAAGTGTGCATTGAAATTATTTTCAAAGTTTTGATGATCGAGAGAAATTTAATACTGCTGGGTGATAACTTACTGTACCATAACGGCTTTTATTTTGCGTGCCTCTGCATTAGCTGTGCCAGTGGTGAATTTTAAATGGTTATACACAATAGGAGCGATATGCACAGATAAGGATATTAAAATACATAAATAGTTTTTTATACTGGAATGGAGAACTCGGGTGTTGTCACCTTCTATGTTGTGGTTAATTTGATTACTGTTCCCAGTCCTATGAGTATTTGATATCTGGTCATACATTTTAAAGAGCAAATAGTTTATTGGTTTAATTAAATTTATTGTCTTCAAAGATTTTCACCCCCCTCTCTTCCCCGTTGAAAGTCAATGGGCACCTTCTGCTAGTATTATATAAAACATCACAACTGATGGCATCACATGGCTAAAACTCATTGGCATTAAAAAAATGGCATTATGTTGTCCACAAGCCTTTCACCATGTATTTATTTTCTTTCAGACTAAATGGAATCGGTCTCCTTTTTTAATTGATCATTTGTTGTATAAAAGTGGTGGAATATTAAAATATATCATTTTATAAAAATCACTGTAGGATCGAAAGAACATTTTATAACTTCATTTTTGACTTGATTTTCTAGAAAGCTTAGAAATTGAGACTAAATGCCAGAGCTGAAGATCATTGTACCCATCAGCCAGTTGTCCCTCTACAGTGAAAATGTCCCTCTTTCCAAACCCAGTTTTCAATCTTGTTAGCATCTTTTCCATCACAGTTCCCTTCACCTTTGGTTTCCTATTTCTTTAAGAGGTTATATCAGACCTTATCACAGTGGATATGTCATCCCTTTGATCATCATCATCATAGGTCAACAATCGTAACATTGGTTTGACACAGCCCTCCACTTAATCCTTCTATCGGCCAACTTCTTCATATTGATGTAACTCCTCTCTTGTACATCCTTCACAAACTGTTCTATACCTACATCTCATCCGAGGCCTGCCTTTTCCAATCTTTCTGCTCATTTTTCCCTCGATGATTCGTTTTCTCTGCAGACTTCTCTTTACTCCCACTCTTCTTAGGACATCTCGGTGAATCCATTTAATCTTCATCATTCTTCTGTAACACCACCTTTCAAATGCTTCCACCCTTTTCTTCTCCCCAGCTGTCATCGTTCATGCCTCACTGCCGTAAAGAAACATACTCGAGATGTATGTTCTTATGAATTGTTTCCTTATTTCTACGCTTGTATTTCTAGCTGTAAGTAGATTCTTCTTTTGATAGAATGCCCTCTCTGTCTATTATCGCTATTCTACTGACTATTTCTTTCTTGCTTAGTCCATCTTTGGTTACTCGGCTTCCCAGGAATCAGAACTCTTCCAGTTTTTGTTTTCCTAGTTTCATGTTGGTTTTGACCTCTTCTCTTTTGCTGCACACCATTAGTTTAGTCTTATTCTCATTCATTTTCAGCTGATATCTGGCCATTGTCCTTTCCATGGTTATTAGAATCTTACTCAGATTCTTCTCTGTCTCTGCTACGAGTGCTATTCATCGGCGAAACTCAGCATGCTAATTTTTTCCCCGTGGATATTTACTCCAGAAGACTTCTCCTTGAATTCATTGATGGCTTTCTCGATGTAAACATTAAAGATTACTGGAGACAGTGCACAGCCTTGTCTCCCTCCTTTCCTTATTTTGCTTCTTCACAGCTGGGTCCAGGTGTGGAATCACGGATGCATCTTTCGTGTTATCGCAATCTTTATCGTTAACGCTTACCCCTAGAGTAGTGCAGGGTTAACAATAACATCTATAAAATTCGCTCCACTGATTGTGATAAGCGATTTGAAGTGCTGTGCAAAAAATGAAGAATAAGATCACATTCTCTCTGACATAAGTTAAATAAAAAAATAATGATAACGCTAGCGCACGCCTTATGAAGATTCATGATCGAGGCCCAGGTTAATCACAGCTACTTGGTTTTTATTCAAACTGAGGATAATTTTTGGTCATTGTAGGACACTCCAATTTCTTTCAGATTTCCAAGCATTGACTTCCAATCCACGTTGTCAAAAGCCTTTTCTAAATCCACAAATGAAATGAACGTCGATTTGTTCTCCATTCATTGAGCAGCCTAAAGGCCATATCACACTAGTGGTTGCTGGTTATCGTTGCCGGTTGTGGTTGTACAGTCGATCAGTCAGCACCAACCAGCTCTCAATGGTTGGATTAAGGAGTGCATCTATTTCTAACCAACTGGTTGTGTAACCGTGGCCAATAGGAGCTCACCTCGCGGTCTTTTGCTGTTTGTGTTTACATATCTTGATAATTTCATTGTTACCATTTTAACTATGTCCTAAACCTTAAAAATATTTAGAACAAAATTTAAACAGCATTTAACTCTCTTGCATCATCTATTTTTTTTTGTGAAGGATGTATTGTAAAAGCATACATTTTATCGAGGTGAGATTAAATGTACTTAATTCATTTGGTTCTTGTATTTGAGGCATAAATCCTGCATTTGGGGCAGCATAGGAAGTAAATGTAAACAGAAACAGCATGTGACCTTGAGGCGAGATCCTATTGGCTGCGATTGCACAACTAGCCGGTTATACCTATAAGTGGTCAGTGTTGTTAGAACAGTTTACACCAACCGTAACCAGCAGCGGCAACCGCAACTTGCAATGGCTAGTGTGATACAGCCTTTAAGGGCCAATATTGCTTCTCTTGTACCCTTACTTTTCCTGAATCCAAATTGATCTTCATCCAGGAACTCCTCAGCTTTTCGTTCTGTTCTTCTGTAGATGATCCTTGTCAATATCTTTGATGTATGTGCCATCAGGCTTATAGTTCTAAAATGTTTGCATTTCTCTGCTCTCCTCTTTTTTGGGAATAGGAATGATGATGTTTTTCTCGAAGTCCCTGTGTATTTCTCGCGTTGAGTTCATCCCTTTGATAATGACGTGAAATCACGTTTGTGTGGAGTAGTACTGTATATTTCTTTAAGCTTAATATTTTGAATTTTTAATGAAGGATAATGTTTTTGGAAAATTGCCTCTTTTATCTTCATGACCTGTTGCAATCACTTTAAAAACCATATTGGTGAAGGCAGCATAAACCAACACAATGACTTTTATTTTCCAGTATTTTTAATTATTCCAAATTTTTATGTATCCATTCCCATTGACCTTGATGTGGTGTTTAGGACTTTATGTAGAAACTGGGGCTGCTTAGGTGGTAGCAATATAATTAGACCAGAGGCCCTGGTTCTAATATCCCAGGCTGACCCTAAGTGTTCTGCTAATATGATTTACCTATTTTATGCTGCTAAAAGCAATTGACATTCCCCTTTCATATTTTTTTCACGAACTTGTATTATATGAGCTTCTTTAAAACTCAGGTATGAGACCATGGATCCTAATTTTGAACTGTTGCAATCATTATCAATAATGCTCACTTCCTCATAAGTCTGTTGCTCTCAGTAGCCAACCTAAAGATTCACTTAACAGTTGACATGAGGGAAAGCAGATGGAGGATATATTGGGTAGCAATATGGCGTGGAGTGAGACTTAGGTTGCCTGTCATCGTGTTTCCTTTTAACTTGCGATTTAAAGGAATCGTGGGAGAAGATTGGGTTGAGTTTGATGAAGTTGGTAAGATTTGTGGATGATCCAAGCATATTAGTTGCCAGTTCAACTAAGAGATTGCAATGATACCGAGTACCTGTGTTATAAATTGATTTCTTTGGAAGTGGCTTAATTAAAAAACATAAATTATGTATAATTAATTAGTTCTGTGTCTTTTGTGAGAGATTTGTTGATAAATTTTCCATAATCCTCCTCTCTAGTATTCAACCAGCTTACTTAAGTACCTACTGCACTAATGTTATTAATATCACTTAAAATATCGGTGAGTGGATTGGGTTATGGAGCTTCAATGACATGAATTGCACCATCTATTTAAATTTTATCCTAAGGCAAGTACAGTATCCATATCCGTTGTGGGATTCGAACCCGTGTGCTTAGGGTTTGAAGGCTATTGCATTATTGACCTGGCTTGTACAGTCACTTCGGGTTCACCTGGCTGTATATATTAACAAAATTAAATTTTATTTTGTATTAAATTTAATGCATACATTGTCATTGTGCTTCGATTTTGCTTCACAACACTTTCTGTTTAAGATGAGAGAATAATCGCGGATGCATCATGTCCAAACTGAATCACCATCACCCGCCGACTGCTGTTCGGCCGCTTGCCTATGCTAGAGGGGTATTTCTTATGGTGAAGTGTAAATTGACAATCTCTCGGGTCAGGTTCGGGCAGTTCTTGTTTGACCACTGTCTTGTCGATTTTCTGGCGAAGAGGACAAGCGATGGCAAATTGTTCGGAGAGTGCGAGTTCGCAGTCCGTCCTTATACCTAGTGTGTAAGATCTTGTTTTTCCGCCGCCGCCACCGCGGCAGTGGGACGTGGACGCCCTAAAGAAACACATTTCACCTGTTTTCGCTGCCTGCCTTTAAACGCGATGTGTATTTTAGTATCGAGTTGCCTTCCTTGCGAGCGCCTTTGTTTCTAGTAGAAATGGACGATGAAAGCATACTCTTTTCCGTCTTGCTTAGGGTTACCAGATAGGTACACGAAGTCATAAGGGAGGATAATGTAGGTACACGAAGTCTTAAGGGAGGATAATGTAGCTCAAATCCTGTCGTTCATTCGCATCTAGGGGCACTCCTGAAATTTAATCACAGTGGAGAATAAGCTCTAATTGGTAGGAGTATAACAGATCGAAAAACACTGGCTCTGGTTGGCATGAACATAGAAGATTGCTAGTCAAAAGGAAACTGATGAAAATGTAGATTCATGGTAGGAAATCCAGTTCATGAGATTATATTTTGGACATTGTTTTCCATTGAATGATTCCGGACAGGAATCAAAATCTTGACTGGATGTTCTCAAAAAGGCATGTCTGGGTAAAATCGGATGTCTGGTAACCTTAATATTTCTAGAAGACGAAGGAGAATACGGAGAAACATTGCAAGAAGTCTTGAAGAAAAGAGTAGTAAGTCAGGGTGTTTAAGTGCGCCAAAGGTGAATGCCATTTCGCACCATCTAAACTAAGATTTTAATCCTAGGGTATCCTATACCTATACAGGATTCAAATCCGAGGCCTCTGGATTGCCAGGCCAACGCGTTACAAACCTACCGAATACCGCGGCGGACTGCTAAGGCCGAATTATATCAGGCGCGAAGAGGTGAGTGGTGCTATAATACACTCGCAATGGACTCTTGAAGAACAACGAAGGGAAATGGAGACTATTACAGATTACATTAGCCGCAATTTCAATACCTATGTGTTAGATCTGGTACGGGATAATTTGAATAAATACGGAAGAAATGCCGTAAAGCGTCTAATATCACGCTAACTTTTAGGTGTGTTGGGAGGTTTTTGGAACGAAAAAAGATTAACAAATTTTCCTTTTAGTACATTATTTATTCATTTTTATTACAATATTTTGTTTTTTTACAATTAGTTTGTTTCCGGCAGATGATGAATGGATATTGGAGATAGATGAAGTTGGGGTTAAAGTAAGGGAATGAATACCAGGAGTTATGTGGTCCTGAACATGAATAGGCATTTGGTAGGTACATGGGTAGGAATTTGGTAGGTTGTACCTAGGACTAAGGAGGAGTTGACGAGTGAGATTGAGAATTAGAAGGGGGAGTGTCGGTATTGTTGCTGGCAGACGATGAAAATTGAAGCTCTGTAATAAGCGATAGAATGCCAATTTGTGCCTTAGCAATTGACTCTGGCGACAACTTTTTCATTTTTATAGTCATACTTCTCATGAAATAGTCCACCTCTTCATCTTCTCTTTGTCTTTTCCCTACCTCATTCATCGTTTCCATCCTTTCCTGAGATCTGTCCTCAAAGTTTTGAGCAAGTCTTGACGCAACGCTACATGGCTTACCAGACTTAGTAGACTTCTGTGTTGAGTCAGAGTCGGTAGTTTCTGCTCTTGAGATAATAATTTCTTTCAAATTGTCCACTGTAACTTCGGAGGTTTTCCCACCCACAGACTCAGTTTTAACACAAGTGACCTCCGGATCTCCGTCGGAATGTTCAGATTCCGAATTATTTTCAACCTGATCCTTTTCCTTCACATAACTTCGTGTTCTGAAATGAAGAACTTAAATCATAGAGTGTTATGAAAAGTAGAAGCAGTGACGCACCAGAGACATAGAAAAACTCTTTGTTTTGTCTTACCTCCTTTCCTGTCTCGCTAAGTCTAAAAATGACAACTGTTGGTACAGGGGCCATTTTGAGACTTGGGTGCATGCAGCAGGGACTTTCATCAGCTTTTGCTTTCGTTTGCATTTGAAATAATTATCCCTAACATTTTTCCATCTTTTTTTACATTCTGCCGCTGCAAAAAAATATATATTATCATGTTCATCAATGACAGTACCTTTTTCAGGTTTCTTGGTAAGGTCAATCCTTTTCATGTTCTTTAATTTTCGGATTTCAAACAGATATATACAAATGCGATAATCAGATAACTATAAACTAAAGGGGCTGTATAACAATTAATGCTTTTGATACTATTCCCACCGTATCAGACCAATTTAACTAATGAACAATGCGGCGGAATTTGGGAAGAGGGGGAACTTCTAAAAAATTTGTACGTGATTGACATAAATCTATTTTAATGTTCTTCCGTACAAACAGTGTAGGTACATTTGTTTTTTTTTAAACTAAAAAGAATACCTACTCGTTGTTGACGACAGTTGTACCTTTGTGGCCATGTATGCCGGAGCATACGGAAAAGAATGGGGCAGAGGTATTTTCTAAAAGTCTCCAATGGAGAAACCAGTTAGTTCTATTTGGAAACATTTTCCCTCTAAATGGAAGACTCTCTGGATGTGATAAATTGCGGCCCTATGCTGAGATGAAGCCTTTAGAAACGTTATTTGAACTACCGAGTCAAGATTTTCATGTTTGTTTTTGTCCATAAATATGTCATACCTGATATGTATGAAGGCCGCTTTACACGATACAATATTTTGTACAATTTGTTGTACAAACGCTTGTATAAACTGAAAGAAATTAGATGTTTGTCTGAATGGAATTAGAACAGGTTCTATTTTCCATTCAGACATTCGCTCAAGTGTTCGCACAATTTGCCGCTTTACACGGTACAATTTCCTCATACAAGCGTTTGCACAAGAAATTCTATCGTGTAACGCGGCCTTGAAGCCCTGAAAAAAACAACAACATCTTTGTATCATTTATTAAGTAATGGCTATATACAAAAGGATTAACGGCTAAAATGTTAGTACAACTCGGATGATGATTCGTCAGCTAATTAATTGGGAAGAACGGGGATGTTTGCCGGATCTGAAGATTCAGAAGTGCGGGACACCCTCATAAAGGTTCACTAAGGCATCATTTGCATCATCCTGGTTTAACGGAACGCGGGCAGACGCTCCGAACTGGTCTAGACCGCGGAGGGGCAGGCTCCCGTGGTATTTTTCTATGTATGTACTACAGTCCGCGGCGGTTAGACCATAAATATGGCAGACTGGACAGAAAAATAATAGATCTTGAGCATAGTTTCCCGTGTTTAAATGATACTAACCATGCAGATTATAAAAATATCACTTCTGCGGATGAAAGATTCGACGAGAAGTACGAGCTCTTCGTCAGAACTGCTGCTGCTTATCATTCTGGCACTTCAGTGATTCCGCAAGGGCAAAAGTAACAACTACGCAGGTGATGCCCCTGCACGCCTCGAGCCTAACTGGACCGCCTCCAGCTGCCCGCGAGCTGTTTGACATCCACAGACTAGGGTTTGGATAATCGATTTCGATTTTAATCGAAAACCGATTATCACACTCCGATTTTCGATTTAATCGAAGTCTACTTTTTGTTTAGAAAAATCAATCAAAAACGATTCTAGCCAATCGATTTTCGATTTTTAGCTTGCTACAGCATTTGAATTTTGCCGCCTCGCTTTGCTCGGCGCAGTGCTATTTCACTCTGCATCGCAGTTGGGGGAACCTTGGAGTGGAGGCAAAGTGCTTCGGACACTTTGGACAAGTTGGCGTTGCCAACTGTAGAGCTGCGGATTTTTATTACAATCCTTGTCTTTCCGGCGGGTACTCGCCCTCGGAAGTTGTAATACATTGTAGACCGCGAGATGAAGATTCGAAATGATAATATGCGTTTACATTGTGCCTTTTTTTGTAAATGTTTTCTCAATAAACCGCTTCCGAGCACTCGCCTTCTTCAAAATAGATTCGTCCATTCCGAATATGGTCTTCTGCGAATGGGCCACGAAGTTTCAATCGCACTGTACTGTAGGCTGCGTGCGTTGGCCAGTATGCGTTTCGTTTGATTCGTCACCGCGCTACTTGAGTTGCGTTCGTTTCGTGCCGATCGGAGAGCGGTTAGCCGCCCTTTGCATCAGCCATGGCTCCTCCAAGTGCTGTTTGGCAGTATTTTAGCAAACAAGCAATTAATAATAAAACCTAGTATGGGTTAATGGAAGCTAGTGCTTCCATTAACACATATTTTGCATTTTGCTAAAACAGCACATCCGCATTTCAGCAGACAATTACTTTACTATTTAAAAATGTTGAATTAGATTTCGATTATTTTTGACAAAAAATCGAATTTTTTGAAAACCACAGACAGCCTTACCACAGACCGCCCTGCCCGCGCGGGCATGCCCGCTTTCTGTTTGACCATGGCCGACGTTTGACCGAGCCTTAAAGAAGAGGAAGCTTTAAATACAAGAATTGCTTACTATTCGCGAAAAATTGAAGTCGCCGGGGTGGCCTTACTAACTAGATGAAACCCCTGGCGGGAATTCAACGGGTTACGCGTTCGTATCATGGTCTGGGCGAATTATTTTTTGTATATGAAAATTCTTCTTGTAAGCTTAAAATTGACACACGTATATCTAGATTAGTGGATAATTTTTCAATTACAATGGAGATAAATATTCTGTATTGTGATCCGTGGAAATAGATTTAAGGAAATTGATAGAAAACTAAAAAAAATTCCTTACCATCCTTTTCTAATTTGGCAGCTATTGCGGACCAGGCGTACTCTTTTACGTGATAATCCTTGAAGTCCTTATCTTGGTGATCGTAGATAGAAGGTTGTTTCCTTACTTCTTCAATTAGGCACTCGTCATCTTCGCCGGAGAATCGACAAGCCATATCTCAAATGGGGAACCCGACCGCGACGGCCCGAATCCACGTCCGCGTCTGACAACTAAATGCGGCGCGACGGCCACGCCGCGCGCCGTCTCGACGAAAAGCACAGTAGCTATGGAAACCATGGAAGCATGCCACGAATCAGCGACGCGGGCGGCCGGCAGCGTCAGGTGGACGCGATCGCTTGACGTCCCAGCGAAACCACAACGAGGTCACTGTGCGCAGTGTAGCTAATAGTTCTACATTTTGCTCAAGAGATGGCGATTGCAACACAAATTCATCTTACGACTCTTACCTTTCCCGCCAAATATACAAGAAAATCGGATGCGAACCTTTAATTTATCATTTGCAAACTACCCTTGGATTTCTTATCTCG
This sequence comes from Platycnemis pennipes, assembly GCA_933228895.1. Classification (NCBI taxonomy): domain Eukaryota; kingdom Metazoa; phylum Arthropoda; class Insecta; order Odonata; family Platycnemididae; genus Platycnemis; species Platycnemis pennipes. The sequence continues at coordinate 63,261,728 of OW121854.1, forward strand.
TCCAGGACTTATTGTTTTGTATAAACGCTACAATAAAATAGAGTAAGTGCCCCGCGACAAGAAACCGGACCGGCCGCGTTAGCCAGGTCGGTAATGTGCCGGTCTGGCAACCCTGAGGTCGTGGGTTCGAATTCCACCCAGGGAATCGAGGCTGTTCTTGTTTTAAGATTAAGGTATTAGGTTAGACGATGAGATATAAGCTTATTGTTGGAACACCTAAAACCGAAATCCATAATCTGCTATGAGAAACCGAGAATTAAAGATCCGAGAAAAAGTAAATAAATCATTCTGCAGTATTAGCAAATAGAGAAATAGTAAGAGTGTTGGTAATTCAGACCTTAGGGATTTAGTTCGATTCCATTTTTAAGTGTCATTGAAATTCAATCTTAGAAGCCGTGTTTAGAACATTTGTAGATCAAGTACACCGTCCGTCGGATGAGATGTAAAGCTGAGGTCCCTTTGGCGCCTTTCTTTAAGAGCTGACGAATACCGACGTAGGGTTTCTCTTCCTTCCCATTCTTACATCTTTTCTTCCTGTTTTAGGCACCTTGAAGTGCGGAACAAACTTTAAACAACTGATGGTGCGAAACGAAGTTTCGGCCATTTTGGAGGTGGGGTATCTAAGAAACTCATATGGATGGAACTCGAAGAAATATTAAATTTACCTATTAAAAAGGACGAGGCAAAAAGTTTGATAGTATATGGATAGTAATAAGTAACTTATATTTTTATTATTTACATTACTATATTATTTTTTTTATCTTCGCCCTTCATCATCATCGGTCAACAATCCTAGGATTGGTTCGACGCAGCCCTCCACTCGATTCTTCTATCGGCCAACCTCTTCATATTTACGTATCTTCTCTCTTTTACATCCTTCAGAACTTGCTCCACATACCTCATACGAGGCCTGCTTTTTTCATTCTTCCCGTTCACTTTTCCCTCGACGATTGCCTTCATCAGGCCATCGTGTCTTAAGACGTGGCCTATTAAGTTGTCCCGTCTTCTTTTTATGGTTTTCAGTAGACATTTCTTTTCCCCCACTCTTCTTAAGACTTCGTTTGTCACTCGATCGATCCATTTTATCTTCAAATTATTCTGTAGCACCACATTTCAAATGCTTCCAGCCTGCGCTTCTCTGCTGCTGTTTTTGTCTTCACCCTTTTGGCTACTAAAATGTGAATTTCTTAGGAAGGGAAAAAAAAGGCTGCAGTAACGCGCTTCGACGAAATTTGAAAAAATGATAAAACTACAGAATTAAGTATTTTTTCTCAAATTAACTTCTGGCTATTCGCTAGAGGCGATCTGCTACCTTAAGAGCAAGGTAAATTGACATTGTAGACGCTAATGAGTACCTTATACATTTATCGTCCTAATTAAGTAGGAATTCGAATTTATTTTCAACATTCGTTTGATTTTTGTGTAAATTCATTTTTTATGGCTACTGTAAAAATTAAGCTTTTTGTAGTTCCGCTGCTTGGGACAGTTCGTAGCCGTCAAATGTATTACTTTTCTTTCAGTTGCGTTTGGAATGCGCAGTTACAATTATTGTATTCCAAAATGTTGGAACACCTCAATTTTCATCTGTTAATGGCGGCTTTTCCCTGAAAAAAAACATGCTTGTACATACCTGGGCGAAAGGGCCGAGTCCTACTCTGATGCGTGAATTTCTCTCGCCGTTAGGCTGAGTCAGTATTTGGTGATCTTTACCCTCACCGACCAGACCAAACAACAACCGGATTGATTACAACTTGACTTACCAGCCTGCACAACAATTTTTGATGGTGCTTTCCAGTGGGTCCCCATATTTGCTGTAGTGTCTGCTGCTGTGCTTTTTTTTCTTGACGAAAATAAAAAAAAACACACCGAAAGATCAAAGAAATTTGTATTTTTCAATTATAAAGTTACATATAACTATGTAATAAAATACTCCACTTTGTGGACAATAAGGGAACAAACAGAAAAATATCACATCGATTTTATTTTGGTCCTGCTAATTGCAGTTTGCTATCCTCTTAGTGTTGCTTCCTTCCTCCGTACTCCCGCTTCGCCGAAACTTTTCAAGGAAACAGCGATGTGTTGTGACATCTACTAAGAGTTTTGCTCGAGAATGGTGCATCTCGCACTTCTGCAGACCTTTCTCCTCATGACCTCCCTCAATACCGTTCCACACTCGATGAAAATTTAATCAACTTGCCCCCCTCCAATACGCGGAGGAATGATGTGAATGCTGCACTGATATCTCCGATCAAAGCATTATTCTCGTGACACGACACCCTTATCAAGGACATACATCAATATTCTTCATTTCTGCCGACAATTATTTCGATGAATGTTGCAAGATTGTCAGAGGCAATTTTATTTACGACCAAACAATGAATGAGTCATCTCTCAACTTCTTTTTGCTGGCGGACATAAGGCAATTGGGTCCGATAGCTCAAAGATGACTTCGACGCAGATCGCTAGAATCTCTGCGAAAAGGTTTCACGGGGTAAAATGGGTACGCTCATTGAATTTTATATCTTTTTTGTGGTTTCAGTCTTGGCTACTGAACACAAATTACGTATAAAATTACCGAACTTAATCGTGGTCGAAATTCGGCTGGACTATTTAGCTCTTGTCCTTTGACGCAAGCTATAGGCATTGTACCAGCTGTTAATCTGATCACACGGCAGCTGCAGAGAGAATTACTACGGCCGGGTGTTAGATTACCCGATATTTAAGTTCCGTAAGCTCCTCCCCACTTGCGAGAGCGAACAATCATTAAGGAGAACACAATATATCGTTATGATTGAACTGCCTATCCATTGTTGACGGCTAAGTCAAGATTGCACTGACTCCTTACTTTTCTACATGCTCCGACTGTAGTGAATCTTCGGTAAGCATATGCCCTTAATACGCGTATATTCATCTAAATGTTTTGGACAAGGATTCTGCATTGAATGACGATAATTTTTACGGGCGCCAATGGAATGGATATCAACACGAAATAACTTCATCCTGGCGTGGATTCATTCGTTTCTGTCCCATCAGGGGTTTACCTCGTGCGTACAGGTTGTGCCTACACCCTTAAAGGGTCCTAGTGTCAGAATAGGACACTTTCGCGGGTAGGAGCCGTAAACAAAATTTAGAAGGCGGTGTGTGTCATTCGCTGTCCTTTGTATGCAACCGTGTTACTCATTCATCCGTAGGGTCGATCGGTGGTCAGCTAGAAGTCGTCACTCACAGTTGAAGTATTTGCGCAATGTTTAGCACCTTCTCAATTCTTGATGAACTTATCACTAAAGTTGGAATAAAACTCCATGTAACCTGTTAATTTAGTAAGAATGGAATATATAATTCTTCTTCTACTCTCCAAGACTGACTGAGAATTGTTTCGTATCGATTGCTTCGACGTCGCCTATGCGCATCGTGACACAGTTCGTCCATAAGTTTCAGTCGGAGATTAGCTACAGCATGGCACAGATAGCTACGGCTTATCTGTTTCAACGAGGGTTAGTAAATGCATAGAACACGAACGCAAATGACACGCATAGTATCACAAATTCTCGTCCCGCAGCCTCCGCAGCTGCAGGCTTCGTTCGTCATCCCGGCCCGGCGGTACAGCCCCGCCATCTACCGGTGGTGATCGTGGCCGCTATGGGAGTGGTGGTGCTGGGACGGCGGGGTGATGGTGGAGGCGTCACCGTTCGCGGCGATGCTCTCTGTGATATCCTGGATAGCCCGAGTGACGGCGCTGGTCCCGTGGTCATGGCTGCCATGGCTGTGGTGCTCGTGACCGCCTGAAATGCACAGACAAAAAAATGTTATTATTTTTAATGGCGACGAAATTTCTGCGATCAATGAGCGGCGTCAAGCCAGTCTAATGGATTGTTGATGACTGATGATAATGATCAATAGTATGATTTTATGTTGGCGCTATGTGTAATTAGCAAGTGTGCTGAAAATTGTCGGTGAAAAAAAAGGTTTCCTGGACTGGAAATCGTACTACTGACGCAAATTGCGTTTGTGATCAGGAATCATGGGTGGAGTGGTAGTGTGCGCATTTGCCCGGCTAGTCAAAGGTCCATGGTTCGATTCGTGGTCTAGTACACCTTTTTTCTTATGGCCATTTCTAACACGATCGATACAACGAAAAGGAAGTTGTTGAATCGGTGACAGTCAGATAACAATGACTAAGGTAATTCGCCACGAATATCTTGATTCATTCGATGTTAGTTCATCTAGCTTTAGAAGTTAAGCCGTGGGTGGTTGGGTTGGTGTGTTGATTAAAGTACTGGTCTCCCACCCCGTGAGTCCGGGTTCGAATCCCGAGAGTGGATGATACGTTTCATTTGTAAACAGGCATCAATTCGAGTGCTTTATGGCAAGCATCCTAGTTCAGTATGTACTCAATCCGTCGGATGGGACCTTAAGCTGTGGTCTCCTTTGCTTCTTTCATCAAGAGCAGTCTAATGCCAATGGCAGGTTTTTCTCTGCCCGTCATCTCCTCCCTTCTATTCTATCCTTGTATGTACCCTTTCTCCCGATCTGAAGCGCCTATTAGTGCGGAAACAAACTTGAAAACCTAAGATGAATGAATGTGGATATGGAGGAACATGGAAGAAGTACGATGTATCGAAAAAGGGGACAAATGAAGCTGTGTTGAGTCTGGTTGGGATCGACAGAAGTTAAAGGCAGAGTAGGTGGATGGATCAGGCAATCAGAGAGAATGGAATACTGGATGTCATATTTGCTGAAAGAGTGCTAGATAAGCAAGGACAGAAAAGGCAGAGAAAGGTATTATGGGTAATATGAAGAGGGGTAGGTAATATTTTAATTTCAAGGGAGAAGTGGTGTAAGGAAGGAGTAGTGGAGGTGAATGGATGAGATGCATAGAAGAGTAGGGAAATTCCATCAGCCGTTCTGCCGTAACTGGTAGAAAATGTATGGTGTTAGACACATATTTGTGGAAATTCATTACCAACGAATGCATAAACTTTGTATATTCCATATTTTAGTAATAAAACAATAACATGACCGGTTTCATTCACAAGAGTACATGATCAGGTGACCTAGCTGTTGACTCATTGACCATCAATTAATTTCTATAAATTTTTGGCCAATCAAAATAGTGGTCCCCTTAAATAATTTAAATTAGCTTAAAATCATGGGAAATACGTTTTTAAGATGTTATAATTTGGACATCCATGCTAAATTTGTTCATATCGCACATGAGCACATTCGGTAGTTCACTATTTTTTTTAACTGCGTGGGCACTCCTACTTTGAATCTATCAAGGATGAATAACGTTATAAACATCTGCTGCACAGAATCAAAGATACAAGCATCAATGAAACGAATCGTGGGAAGGTTTCATAAGCGAAAAGTAAAGAGGGGTGTTGCTTTGCACTAATCAAGCCTCTTCGTGAGCATTCGTCTGGAGCAGTTGGGATACAAATATTTTGTTTGATTCGGGTGCGGAATCAGATGAAAAGTAAACCAGCGCGTTTCGTAAAAAGAGACGTAAACCAGGTGTGGAATCACGGTACTATTTTTCGCGTTATCGCAATCTTTATCGTTAACGCTTACTCCTAGAGTAGCGCAGGGTTAACAATAACCGTCTATAAAATTCGCTCCACTGATTGTAATAAGCGATTTGAAGTGCTGTGCGAATAATGAAGAATGGAGATCACGTTCTCTCTGGCATAAGTTAAATCAAAAAATAACGATAACGCTAGCGCACGCGTTATGAAGATCCATGATTGAGGCCCAGGGTACGGAGTGTCGTGTGGCATTTGGAAGGCGTTAGGTGGGGAACTGGAAATTAGCAGGTTACCCGCCAAATCATTGCTGCTTGATAAATTGATAAATATGCTTAATCAAATTCAAAACTTTTCAAGGATGTTGCGGCAGATGTATTTGTGCCAACAGAATATCATAGAGCAGGGGTTCCCAACCTTTCAGCAACTGCGTACCACTTGAAATTTTTAGAAATTTTGGCGTACCAACAGTCCTATGTTTTTTTTAGAAACATATAGGTATTTATTGACGGAAAAATTCCCAATGGCTTGTTTTATTTTAATTAAATTACTGAGAAAACTTTATATTAAATTATTATGTATTTCGGTTGCCAACCCTTTATCAAGACAACAATAAATATATATAGATTTTTTGCGCCCTCTGCGCTCGGCAGACGGGCAGTAAAGTTTGCGTGCTCACGCACACATGGGCCCTTACCAACCAATCGCTCGTATCACCCACACGTACCACCGGTTGGGAACCCCTGTCATAGAGGATACAGAAGCTGAAAAATAGAAGAGATCAACTATCAAACGGGAAGATTCGAGAAATTGTTTTATCCTCAGCATCATGGACGTCCGGAACACAGCGTATGATACTACGCTCAAAATAACATCCGTCAAAATCCGTCCTTCCCCGATTACAGTTTACGACTGTTGACTCTACATCCTTTGACACACGTCCTTACGAGGGCTCGATGTTTGATATGTTAGACGTAGCTGAACGTGTTTCTCCTTCCTCAATTCGAAGTACTACTTTTGTGATGAACGGCTTCGAACTTGTTGTACTCTCTTCATAATATTCAACTTCTTTCCTCATTTCGGGACTTTTTATCATATATTTCAACGGAATATCCATGGAAACTGCTTCCTCAAAGGCTCTAAGAACATGTACGAGTAGGTACTTAATCTTTCTTCCTACCAATCTATCTTAGGTTCCGTGGAAATATTATGATGGAACATTATTTCTTCACCGCCTGTATTTAAAGTAATGCTTTCTCTCGGTCACTGTTTAGGATTCTTGGACCCATATATTCCTCGTCTATATCTTTCTGTTCTATTTTCGAATTTGCGAGCTGAAGGTTTTGTATTTGACTTCTCGCTAAGCGATCACTTTTCCAACCGTGAATAAAAGCATTCGCATGTATCTCTGAAGTTTCTCGGTTACTTCATATTCGCCTCTCCAAGCCCATTCCGTAGCCCAGCTTGTTATTCCTTGAAGAATAATATTTCTTTATACCATCTCCTGCCCTCTTCGTGGAGTACAGCTTCCATACAGTGGCAATGACTCACGGATCCCTGCGGCCCCAAGAAAAGGATTGGTGGTAGTAAGGTCAGCTGCTCTATTCAAGAATGTGCTGGGGGAGGCATCGCAGCTGATTTGAGAAGCCAGTGGCCATCTTCGTAGGAACGACATATGGACATACTCGCGATACTTGTACGGATAAAGTTATTTTTGGCGTGGTAAAAAATAGAATAGTAAGATGAATAATGAAATTAATTTTTAAAACTAGTCTAAGAAACGGGGGAAAATGCGCAAGCACGCCAGAAATCGCTAAATATATAGTTTTAATAGGTTAAATTCAAAACTAGTTTTATTATTAAAATTCAAAATCAGGGGTACAAAATGCATTAATAGGTAGGTACTTTCCTTAAATAAGATTAACTGATACCGCTGCGTTGAAATTTGGTGCGATTTAATTGTTATTTATGTTTTAATAAACACTATTAATTATATGTGATCGAGTATTTTCCCGGCGAATACTATTAACGACTATTACTGTTAAATTATTATTACTATTACTTTTAAATTTAAACCGACGTCTCGACCAATCAGGATACACCCGACCCAGGACAAAGATATAAATAACGGCAACAATGAAAACTCCGGCACTCAGAGAAGTCCTGAGGACGAAAGAAGGTCGCTTTTTGAAACGTTGGCTGAAATGGAGCCTATTACTCGGTGGAAAACCCGAGAAACATTCGCTAATGATATTAATTATTATTAAAACATTAAATTAAGAGTAGAAATAGGTGGGGCGTAATCGATCCCAAGCACCCCCATTGTTACGCATATGCTAGGTCCTCCACAGGGTGGCGATCGTCAGGGAAAACCTGGAATTGTCAGGGAAAATTGGAAATCTGGAAAAGTCAGGGAATTCTCGTAACAGTCAGGGAGAAACTGGGATAGGAAATTCTTTCGTTATTTTTCTACCATTAAATTTATCGGGTTGTCTTTCCCGCCCTTTATTTCACCAACTAAAACGAATATCCGTCGCCGAAGTGCGTAGAATAAGCCCCGTCAATTTGTTGAACATTCAGTTGTGAATCTTATTTATTTAGCTGTGAATCAGTCGTACGATGTATCCCTTTTGTATATCCTTAATGCGATATTTGCCTAGTAGCGTTATAATTCAAGATCACAATGTATTCCGCTCATCACAAGGAATCCGAGGCTATGTTGTTCGGAAGATTTTATATCGCGTTTTTTTAAAACTTCCGAGACTCAGGTCAAGAGGTAGTTGCAGCACACTAGCTTGTAGTAAATACGTTCTTGCAGTTTTAAAAATACGAGACGATGATTATTAAAACAGTAATACAAGTTCGATCACACGTGTAAACAAAATCTTATGTAAGGTCACCTTCGATTCCCATAACCCCCTTCGCGAGACAGTAAGAAGAGTCCTCCTCCCCTGCCCACTTTTCACGCTTGACGTATTATTGAATGGCCCCCTTAGCTCCCTCTCGAAGCAATTTGGTCAGGTCACAAGCCACCTCAAATATGATATTCCTGAATGTGATGCTGCCGTTGCTAATTGCCTCCTGTTTTCGCTCGCAGTGGCGCGATTACATTTTGTTTGTTTAAACAAATATTTTTACATTTTTGGTTCCATATTACAATCACGGGGTTATAACCACGTTAATCAAATTGTTATTCTAAACGTCAATCGTGCCATCCGATTTTGATCCAGTCTAATAACTTGGGCTTGGTTTGTATTTTTCGCGCAACCTGTGCCGGAGTCCGCAAGTAAATTCGCCATTAATTTCTCTTCGATGCCTTTTCAGTAATCTTAAACTTCCCAGAACTACCACAACACGCTACCTCTTCCTTGAAGAATTAGACATTGTCAATTTGTAATTTTACCGAAGGAAACATACACGGCCACGGAAATACGATACGCGGCCGCGAAAAATGTATTAAAAGTGTGAATAATCTGTGTGAGGGCTTAACTTGTGAAGGTTTAATGCATTTTTTCATTCTTATAGCTTATTGGATATCAATAGCCACCCTGCTCCAGTACTTTCTAGCCTCCTTGGCTCTATCTAAGGCCACCCGTAGGCCGAGGGATGGGAGACAGATGAAAGGTAATCCACGTAATGTCCGTTCCACAGTGAGGCGAATGCTAGAAGGGGTCTGACCCTAGTGAGTCGGCTGCAAAAAGGCGTATGGTCACTGCGGGGAAGTCTATCTTCCAGGGCGCCATGAAAGCCCTCGCCATCCATCAGACCAATGTGTCAAAAGAGATGCTGGACGCCTATCCCTATTCTAAACCTGTAGATCTCGTTTCTTATCTTGCGCTGCGCTCAATCCAAGCGACGGCGTGCGAGCTCAGTGAGTAGAGGGTTAAGATACTGATCGGAGGTTCTGGGTTCGAATCAGGGAGAGGTCTCTGTAAACGTTCAGTTAAATGCAAGCCGTGCGATTTTCTGGGCGTTAGATCTCAGTGGGAAACCATAGGTGACACAGAGCAGGCTACTGGACTCCCTACCGTGTGGTGTGAATTTTACTCACCAATGGGTTAGTACCCAAACTCTCTCAACGAGACCGACCCTCGGGATGATCACTTTAATTTTACAAATGATTAAATATTATTAATTTTTAATAATTTGTAAAATTAATAATCAATTAATATTTAGAGATGTTTCCTTCTAAATCAAGCCGGTCTTGGTTTGGATGCTGTATTTTTATAAGCCTACACGTGACTTAGTATTTGACTAGCGCTATTCTCACGTCAAAGTCTTAGGGCACTGCGCAAGACATAATGATTTCATGTCGCGCGTCCTCAAAGGCAAGGTATTGGGGAAGAAAAAGAGAAGAAAACCGAGGAAAAAATTGCTTATAGATGTCAAGAAAAGATTGGGATATTATTCTTACCACAGGATGAAAAGGATAGTAGTAAAGATGGAGGAATGGTTGCATCGACAAAGGCAAACTTTTAGGGCGTAATGATGATTCTCACAAAAAAAGACCGAGCTTGAAGTTGATCCCTGTAGTTGTATACGTCCCTGTTCGGCTTTTTATTTGGTGAGCGCTATCCTAAGCAGCCTGACTGATTTACGGTTTAACTTCGATAGTTTTATAAGCCCCACTTGGTTTAGTACTAGATGAACTCTACAATTATCAACCCGACTATCAGTATGGATTTCGGGTTGAACGCTGGAGTTTGTATGAAGACGTGCTATGTCTTCAAGACCAAGCGTTGTCTGAATCCTCTTCCGGATTGCAAGGTTCCCTCGGATTTTATGATTTCTCGGTGAAGGGCAAGGTAATTATTTCCGGCGGAATCGGCGACTCGCTACCTTGATGCCTCGGCTGTCGGCGACGGACCTCTTTTGGGTCACGGCAGTCAGTTGTCCATCACTGGCAATCGCGCCAGTCTACCTGAGTCAAGTGACTCAATTCTCTCTAGCTCAGGGGACCGCAAAGTGCGTCGCAAATGTAGCTCTTTGGATTCACAAATGTGGCTCGGAAGTAAAATTGAAAATGGGACTAAAACTGTCATAGTTTCATTTACATAGCATATATTGGAATTTCACCGTGACTTATAATCAATTCTTAATATTATTATCGAGGATTTCCGTCGCGTTCTTGGTTTTTCCGACGACAGTTTTTCCCCTCATCCTGGGAGCGTCTTCAGGTCGAAAAGACAAAGTAAAATTGAAAATGGGACTAAAACTATCATAGTTTCATGTACATAGCATATATTGGAATTTCACCGTGATTTATAATCAATTCTTAATATTATTATCGAGGATTTCCGTCGCGTTCTTGTTTTTTCCGACGACAGTTTTTCCCCTCATTCTGGGGGCGTCTTGAGGTCGAAAGGACATTTTTGCAATTATTTATTTCGTTGTTATTTATTTTGTTATTATGTATTTGGATGATATTGTGCCTGACCGTTCTGTTAGGATGCTGGATTTTGATTCAAAATGTGTCCCGATTGACCACTTCTCGCTGTAGTCCGACCACTTTATCCCTACGGTCTAGGCGAGTAGGTATCCATCCTTCCGATTGAAGTTGGACAGATATTTGATTAGTTCTACGGCCTTCTTTAATTAGTTCTACATTCGGTTGGTGTAAGGCAGTCTGATGGCTTGGCTTGGACCGCGAATGTTCTGTTATTGCGGGGAGACTGAATTTCTTCCTTTCGGTGGCCCTCTGGTGCTCTTTGATTCTAATTTTGATTGCTCTCGCCGTTTTGGATACCCAAGGCATATGGACCTTCTAAGGACCGCAAAGGGAGAAAAGGAATTGGCGGAAGAACAAGATCTAATGATAAACAGGACCGATGAAAAACCTTAAGAAGAGCCAGCTGCATATGCCACAATTCCTAGCATCGCAGGGATGCCACAAATGATTAGTAAGCTCTTCTGGAAGAATGGTAGTGACGAGGTTCTCAATCACGAAGAAAATAGGAGATATCATCCCAAAGCTTAAAGACAACATTCCCGCTCTAATGCATGAAGGAGTAGGTATATGAAATAAAATGCAGACGTGGGAAATCCTTAATCGGCCAAATGGGAATACGCCCCCAGGATGAGGGGAGAAAATGTCATCAGAAAAGAAGGTGACCGAAATCCTTGAAAATAATAAGAGAAAGTATATATTGGAGTTATTAAATGTAATGAGCATAGTTCCAATGATTGATTCCGACTGAGGATCGTGTATAAAATAGAAAAAAAACACGTTACAAATTTGGAATTGTTTTTTCAATTGCTTTTAAAGTATATTACGGCTCTCAGAAAAATTTTAAGCCATTGCAAGGGACAGGTTTGGCTCTATCGTGTCAAAATTTTGTTGACTCCTGCTGTAGCCGATCAACCCTCAAGGCATAGGAAAGGCGTCGGTTAAATGGTACCAGTCAACCGCCGTGGCGGTCTTGGCGAAGAGGACACTCGGAGGACTGCGCCAGTCTCACAATATCCCCCCGTCTGCCCTGTCGTAATGTGAGAGACACCCACATCTCCGTCTGGAGTCCATCTTCGCAGGCACCCGCCTGCTTGGGCATTCGACGCACGGAATGCCTGGCCGCGTGCTTCGCGTTCCTGTAGGAAAGCGACGCGGAAATACCTTGTGGAAACAATAACCTTGTCCCCTCGCAAGGTTATCACGCTTGAACGAGCCCAACGAGATGAGATGTTCATCGCCTGGACACGAGACAAAAGAAAGTTATCCTGAACAGTCAAAATAAAAAAAAAACAAGGAGCATCAGATATAAGAACGAAGCGATTGTGAATTCTTGTCCCGGCAAGGAAGGGAAAGAGAAAAATATACTCTCCCTTCTTCCTGCGTTCCCTAAGATGATTTAAACATTGAAGGTGAGCAGTTCGTGTCTATTGTTGTATCCACTTTGGATGATGGTTTTATTGAGCCATTGTAACTTCGCAGAGAGCGTTTCAATTTCTAAAATAATTTACGCTCGGACAGTTAGGACTCACATCTCATCTCATCTCATCTATGTTTTTAACTCTGTACTGCGCTTGTAGGCGCTTCAGACCGTAAGGAGAGGTAAATAAGGATGGGAATGGAAGGGCAAGGAAAGATAGAAACCCGACTTCAGCATTAGCCTTTTAATAACACTGTAAAAAGTAGATCTGATTTTAAGGTACAAAAGCGATCTGAATTTCAGATGCAACAATTTTAAGTCAGGGTATGTTGAATTTCAGCAGTGATATCTTGTCTAAAAATAAGGCAGGTGAACGACTGAAAATCAGACCATCCTGAATCCTGCTCCCTCTGCATCCTGCTTAACTGCTCCTGTACCAACCATCCATGTTCCTGCCTCTTCCGTACCTTAAATCCGTGTTCCTGCCTTACAACCAGACAGCGCTTAAATTCAGATCGCACTGAAAATCAGATCAACTTTTTACAGTGAACGAAAGGCACCAAGGGGTCCAGACTTAACGTCGTATCCGACGAACAGTGTACTGAATTGGAATGCTCTCCACAAAAATTCTAGTAGGGGCAGTTTTACCATTGAAAAATATCTTCCACTACCAGGACTCGAACACGGACCTTCCAGATGACAGGCCAGTACTCTAACCAATACCCTAGCCCAACCCCCAATATTACAATATAAGGGAAGTTTGAGCGTCAAAATAGACGGTGGATGTTACGATCATTCAGATTATGAGTGAGAGGATTTCCATTAGGCGTTGCGTCGGCCACACACCATCCAGAATGCAATACGCAGCACCATCGAGAAGAGAAAAAGCATGCTCGATGTTTGTGCATAAACATGAGACTTAAGTCAAATTTAAACTGAAAGTATAATTCTTAATCTCATTCTAAAATCTTAGTTTCATTATCAAAAGCACATAGAGACATAATTTCATTTATTGATGCCAAATTGTAAAGGTGCCTAAAATAAAAAAAAAGTTAAGTTGTTTAATCCATAAATCGGGCATAACGAAACATTCTCACGGAATGCAAGCTCATCGCTTTCGCCGATTACAACCAACGGGAACAATTTTTGTTTTTTAAAAATTTTGTATTTTCATAAAGATGTAATGGATACTATTACAGGGAGCCCTCGCTATTCCGTTATATTAGGTTCTGCAAAACCGCGACTTAAAACGAATCACCGTTGCCTGTACTTGCTTTACTTATACTGTTGATCAATAATATTTTAACAGGTGTTCTCTGATGGCCCATTTATATGCGAAAAGAGAAATTCCAAAGAGAAAAAATCATTCGCCTTGACCGGAATACGAACCACGAACCCCTGATTTCCGTCCAGGTGCTTTAACCCGTTAAGCTACCGAGGAGTCACTTAGAGGCCTTAAAAAACTAGATGTTCTCAAACTGCTAGACATATTATGCTACAAAGCAGCCGATGTCGTGCGCATGGCGCCACCGTCCAATAGGTTAAGGCCGAACTTTAAACACAAAGGTGCTTACCATATAACAAATTGAAGGACCGCGAACCGGCCGCGAGAACCTTAACGTCCTGACCCGCTGAAATCGTACAACAGCAGAAATTCCACAGAGAAAAAAATCACTCGCCTTGACCGGGATTCGAACCCGTTCGGTTAACGCGGGAAATTTCAGCAGGTAACGCCATTAAGGTTATGGCCGCCAGTTCGCGGTCTTTCAATTTTATATATGAAAAACTTAAATTCACTGTAAACGTATCAATCCAAGATGACATTTCAATGAATCGATATAAGTATCTATTCATTCCATTCTAATTTATTGTATATTTTATAAATTAATGATCATAGTTGTACAGCATCGATGTGTCGGAAAAGTGGATTGAGATGAAGGAGTAGCGGACCACTGGTCTCATAATTCGAGTAGGGTTTCAGTTAAACGGCGGAAAGCGAAGCGATGTAAAGTGGAGACCTCCTGTACTTGTCATATTACGACTTTGAATTTTCTCCATTTGTGAAAATATATTTACGGCTCTCGAATACTTTTACATTGTTTTAAGGAACAGGTTTGACTTTTCCGTCTGAAAAGTTTTCCTGACCCCCGTTCCAGTGTAACAAGGTAAACTAACCTTGTTACACCAAAGGCTATTCGGGACCAATTAATAAACGGAGCCTATTAGAGCCCCGGTAAGAAAATGATATTCGATATCATTTTCTCGAATATCATCGATATTCGAAATATTTCCTATGCAAAACATGTAGATACGAGATGAGAATCATGAAATTGTTGAGGAAATCTCGGGGTTCGGGTTGCGGTGGCAGCTTAAGTACTGGCCTCTCTTCCCGGGAGTTCGGGTTCGAATACCGGCAGTGGAGTGCTGCGAGGATGTCACTTCACATTTATTCGTTCAGTAGGTACTAGTAGTTAGAAGAGATGACTGACCGCTGAGGTCATTTAGGATTCATTTAGTATAGATATGTAGTAGGGTAGAGATAGAAATTTTTGAGGGAACAGAGATACAGTGGAGAGGAACCCAAAGTCGGAATTCGCCTACTGTTCACGAAAGGCACCAAGGGGTCCACGATATTACGTCCCACCCGATGGACGGAGTATTGAACTCGAAGAGCTCTCCACACAGCAGTCAAGTAGGGACCGGTATTTACCATTATAAAGTATCTCCTTCCTTTCTCCATTCTCAAAATTCCTACGCATATCCTAACGGTCACCTATCTGTTGTGAGGAAAATATCATCAGGTGTTGGTCGCATCTCCTGACAATAATGTTGAGAGAAAATGGAGAGTTATCGGCAGTCTGGACCAATCAGGAGTTATGACCATATCTCACCAAGCTGAAAAATCTTCATCATCAATTTTACCATGGACAAGTGGGAGTGGGGAATGCCAGAATTGAAAATCCCCGTTAAAATAAATCAGGATCGCACTCGAAGAGAATCCAAATTTTTGTTTCCCGTGGTGCCGAATGTAGCGTAAAAGAAAGCTTGGCGAATTCATTTGTGGACTTTGGCCATGATATCAGAAAAATAAACTTCGCCAAATTCAACAACTTTTTATTATATGTGTACTCAACCGGTTTCGACTTTTTCAGGTCATTGTCAAGAGTCAAACTGTACTTTACTCTTGGCAATGCCGAAAACAGGTTGTCCTGAAAATGTCGAGAACTTGAAAAGTTCGAAACCGGTTGAATATACATTTAGAAAAAAGGTGTGGAATACAACGAAGCTTATTTTTGTGATATCTGGATGCTCCGCTCCGACTGAAGCAGAGCATCATGGTATCATTGAAGGAAGGATGGCTGAGGATATAAGGGATGTGTCGTGGTGCTGAGTGATAATGTATGCACGAGAGAAGGATTTTGAGCGAATGTTAAGGACATGAGAAAGGATAAGTGTGTCATAGGATCAAAAGAGACTGTCAGTGTGGGGCAGGGGTCAGGAAAATGCGGCTCGTTGGGTACGAAAATGAGGCTCTAGAAGTAAAATTGAACATGAATAAAATCATACTTTTCTAAAGTGTATTGGCAAATTGGTAAATCATACCTTTCTAAAATTTATTGGCATCGCATGTGAAACTATAATAATTCCATTTCCTGGGCCCAACTTGTGCTCGAACATAAAATTAAGGTCGATTAGCTACAAGTAGGCCACATAAATGTATTTAGGAAACGTACGCCCATCGCTCACTCTAAATAAATCCAACGAGAGTAAATTTTTGCGGTCTATTTATATTTTGTCACATATATTATTTTTGCTGTGAACATACCTTTTTCTCAACGTATACAAAGCCTGTAGCGATGGGAAAGATAGCACTGGATACGATTTATTACCGACTCCTGTCAAAGCATACTCGATTTACATTAAAACTCATAGTTTGTTTATAATTCAAGTAAAAATAAAAATCTTTTGGGCTAAAGCGTAACGAAACAAGAACGCTCCCACGCAGACGTAAACAAACAATGAAAGGGAAAGGATTATTCTCGGTAGGAGACATGCATGTTGCTTTTAATCGTGCTGATAAAAAACTGATAAAGATTTTGTAAATTATAAATACGTTCACATCAAATAACTATCTTTGCTATTTTGAATATGCGCTCCTCTGAAAATTTCATTTCAACAATCCAGCAAAAGACAAAATAATTTTTTTTGAGGGGGAAGGCTGAATATGCGAAAAATTTTGCACAGGTTTACTGGTAACAATATTATATTGACAATCAACTTAATATCGTTCGAATTAAAAATATTCCCTCTTTGTAACAATGTATTTATGGCTCTTTTAGTATTATTATTGTGGTTTGGAGCTGATTTGACTCAACTATATCAAACGTTTGCCGACTTCTCCCCTAGACTCTCAAGGTATGACCGACTAGGTTGTCCGTCCTCCTTATACAGTTTTCACCGGACTTTGTGTTCTCTCACTCTGGAATCATCCTTCGTTTTTAAATCGTGAAATAAAGCGGAGGAACAGACACATATTTAACTGAAACAGGTGCAGTGGCCAGTGGCAGTATTCCGCTCGTCGGCTTCGGCCCCGCTCAAGTTTTCGCGCTGCATTTGCGCGATCTCCATTCGACGGGAAGCGGCGGAATGTTGCCGACGACATTGCCGCAACGTGCCGCGTGTTGTTCGCGGCGGTGCGCGCGTGAACTTGTCCATCGCTCCCGTGGACGACAAACACCTCGGGTAAAGAGGGGGTTGGGCGGGGAGGAGGTGAAGGAAGGGGTTGGGCGAGTGACGTAGGCGGGTGACGCATGTTCCTGGCGAGGGGAGGGGGCGTGTGGAATCGATACGTGGCACGCGAGGGCGTGGCAGAGACCGCGTGCCACGATCCGGCCAGGACAATGCCGTGAGCATCTGACCGCCCGACCCCTCTTCTGCTGCGCGGCGATATCCCACCATCCCTTGGGTTAACCCTTCTCTGCAACCGAGGAGTGGCAACCAGCTTTACGCAGCACTGCGACGCAAACTTAATCAAGCCTGCATTGCGTTACTTAATATTAGGTGCCGTCCATATATTACGTTTAAATAAAGGGGGGGTTTGGACGTATGGAACCAACTATTACGATGTACGTTCGACAGGGTCGGTAAGTCGAAGCGATCAATTCGTTACGATGCAACAAAGGTATATTATGCATTCCTTCTTATTCCAATAATATTGACGCGCATACTAATTAGTGAATTAGTTTGTTTCAAATGTTTGTGCGAGTAAAAATGGTGGTCAGATTAGGAAGACGAACTAGGAAATACTAGAGATGGTAGGGGATGAAAGGAAGTGGATGGAGGAAATTAGGAGAAGGCAGAGATACTGCAAGGAGCAGGTAATAAGGTGTGAGGGTGTCTTGAAGGACGCGATTGAGATAAGGATGTTGGATAAACGTGGTAGAGAGAGAAGAAGAACGAGAAGGTTGGATAGAATATTGGGACATAGGAGGTATGCCGAGCAGAATAAGGATATCCCATGAAAAATAGTAGTTCTAGTTATTTGGAAGAGGCGACCGACAGCTGAGGTTATTTGCTCCAGAGAGGATAGGTGGATAACTGAGAAAAGGTAGGGGCTTTTAGGTAGGCATTAGCCTGCTCTTCACGAAAGGCGCCAAGGGTACAACGTCTTAACGTCCCATCCGACGGACGGAGTGCTGTACTCGAAGTGCTCTCCACAAGGCACTCAAGTAGGGACCGGTGTACCAATGACAAATTCGCCAGTGCCAGGAGTTGAAGATGGGAGGCCAGTACTCTAGCCTCCACACCAACCCGATCCCCATGAAAGATGGTGATCGAGGAAAAACTTAAATGTCTGCCTAAACCTACTATAATCGGCAGATTACTAAAAATAAAAAATGATAACATCGAGAAATAAATAAAACATTTATAAAGCATATCTGTTTTTATATAACAAAGAAGAGAGGGTTCATTGGCAGTGTTTCGTAGTTTATGATGGGTCTGAGATAATGCTACGGAGCAGGGGGCAGGAGGTGGTAAACAAAGTGGAAAATTGGTTTATTGAGCATTTGCATTCCGATAAATAAAGCCTGAATTCGGGAAATGAATATAATACAAAGAAAAGCTTGGCGTGTTGTTGCGAACTCGTATGGACGCGCAGAAAGTGTTTATCGGCTTTTGGAAGAGCTTGGTTGGGAAACCCTGGAAACTAGAAGGTTGCTGACAAGGTTTAAAGTTACTGGAAAAATTCAAATCACACGAATTCAAATATGACATTGCAGACATATTAGCACTCTCGCACAACATCAGCAGGAAGGACAGAAGTGATAAATTAAGAGAAATCAACTGTCCCACCGAGCGATACAAGAATTCATTTTTCACACTCGTAGCATAAGACTGTAACGCGAACAGAGTACAATTCTTTCAAACACATTTCTCGTCATGCTTCACTTATTGCTAACAAAGTTTTTTTCGGGCAAAAGTCAACTTCACGGCTGGTTTTCTACCACCCGCTGCCACACGCCCTTGCGGCGGATTGCAGGGTAAATATAGATGCAGACGTTGAACTCAGCTGTGGAGCCCTAAATTCTGCTGTCAGACTGATATAATTAAGTTAGTCAAGTCAATTGTTATATGCCGATATCAAAGATATTTTCAAGAACTGTGCCACACGATGGCAATAAATTTTAATTGAATGAGATTAAAAGCCGAGCGGAAGGATTTGTGATGTTTTCATTTCCGCTTTCAATCGAGGATCTCGTGATTGCTTGGAGAGGTCGGCGGTATCCCATTAACACACTCTCCGAGTCCCATTTCGGAAATTGTATCTCACTGCAATTCCTCGCCGCGGGCACTAATCACTTTCAACGGTCCACTGATTATCCTGGAGGAAATGACTATTTGCCGTTTCCTCACAATCATACGCAATTTCAAGACCGGTTCCGTCATAGGGTAGCATCATCAGGTCTTTGTGATGTAATCATGTCAATGGCCATCAACCCTAAGATCAGCTTGTCACAGATCTCCACTCGGTTCTTCATTCGTCTAAACCTCTTCAAATTTAAATAACTCTTCCTATTTACATCCTTCACCTCCTATATATATATCATACGTGGTTAATATTTTCTATTCCTCACCTTCACTTTCCCGCAGCAACTCATAAGCCCACGTCATTGTCTCCATATATGGTTGATTAGTTCGTCCTAACTTCTTTTGAAGACCAGACATCCTGACTTCTCCTTTCATTTCCCATTACTTTTTCGTATATGACTCGGTCCATGCACTTTATATTCATCATTTTCGAACGACACCAGTTTGATAATGCTACCAGTAAACAGTTCATGATTGAATATGAAGAAAATAGTGACCAACCTCCTCTCAGGCATATGCAATCGGGCTCGACGAACAAAATGTTTGGGAAATGATGTTCTGAAGGATAAAGTAATCTGAAGAGGCTAGTAACTAAGACTAATAACTTGTTCTCAAATGTTAACGACCTAATCTACATTCACTGTGGCAGCGGTAATTTGAAATTACAGCATGAATGAAGGCTTTTTCAGTGTCACCATATATTTATAATATTTCTATACCCAGCCTTCATATTTGTAAATTTCGTGTTCTATTTATTATTCTCATCTATCTTGAATCTTTTTAGGATTGACCAAAAATTTATCTGCATTTTAAATGGAGATGCGAATATTTTCCCTATCTTACCAACAAATGTTATCCTAAATTTCTGTTAGGTTGCGCCTATGCCTCCCCCCCACTCTCTCTCTCTAATGTCCCATTTGATCAAATCCGAAGTAAAGAAGTCTTACACTTGATCAATAATTTACTCAACCTGTATAAAAACATGTCTGAGGCATCTTTAACACTCGTCTCTGTAGCATATATTCTTATCTATTGCCGTTCAAATCAACGATAGCATCACAAATATGTCCGCTAGGAACTGTATTTCATTTCTTACTAGTATCTTTATCGGTCGCATTATAATGGTATTTTCAAAATGTTCTCTCGCCATCATTGGAAGCACCAGTTCCGATTTTAGATGATAATTTCACTATTTATTGTAAC
This sequence comes from Platycnemis pennipes, assembly GCA_933228895.1. Taxonomy (NCBI): domain Eukaryota; kingdom Metazoa; phylum Arthropoda; class Insecta; order Odonata; family Platycnemididae; genus Platycnemis; species Platycnemis pennipes. Next base: position 63,282,189 of record OW121854.1, read on the forward strand.
CAAGAAGGGGAGGATGTCGGTGGAGGAAATCGGAAGACGAAAGAGTGAGTGGATGTGGCAGGTGTGTAGGGGCGAGTGTGTTTTGAAAGACGCGATCGTTGGGAGAATATTAGATTAGCTGAGAGGAGGGAGGAAAGGGAAGTCTGTTTTGAAGGAATGGTATTATGCGGAGAAGAACGCAGTGTGAAAGATCGGTAAACACTTCTAGTAGAGTAAGATTTCACGTTTTCCCGGTGAAACCTTAGAATAAGTGTTCTTGACTAGGATTCTCAGTGGATGACGGCGTAGGCTTTTATGGCCAATTAACGACTTACTCTAACCGGAAGGAAAATGTTATTTATCACGATGCTTTTGTATTCCTACCTCCACGAAATTTTAATCTAACATGTACAATTTATAACGCTTGCATCTCGGCATGTTAAATTTACTAAATAGTTAAAGCATTTTGCACTAGAGACGAATTTTTTTCTTGAAGCACCATATTTTGTCCGTCTACTTTTGTAATTTCAATTCCGTTATTCGCTATTCTATTTTCCGTTTACGGGTGTACGATAAAACTCTCTGCCTATAGGTTATAATTGTAGCCCTATTTTTTCATTAAAAATGTTTTCTTTGTATCGCTTTTGTCTTTTCCTTCGGCTTATTTTAATGCGTTGTATAAAGCTCCATCTCTCTTTTTATCAAGTTCTTGTTTTTGAATTTATTTTTTTCAAATTATATACTCAATAAATAATCTTTTTCCTTTACCTTCTCATTCATTTATCCTCTAAATATCTATATCCATTCAAGTTTATGAGAATTCTTTACTGTTTTGTCCATCCATTTTAGATGTACTCTTTCCCTTTTCTTATTCCGTAATCTCATCTGTTTTTCGGCGCCATTGGTCTTATACGATTCCGAAGCGCACAGTGAATTACTAACTAGATTACGTCATGTTCGGAGAAATATTTAAGAAAAGCCGTGAAAAATACACACGGCTTCCGGTTGCCGATTCTGATTTCGACCATAATTTAGTCCGAATGAAATATGAGTTGATGTTACTAGGAGGAGTTACTAGGAAGGGTTACTAAAAAGGGAAGAGAGGGGTTACTAGGAAGGAGATTTTATGAATGGGACTTGAAGAGTTGTAATCGATGTCTAAAGGAGGGAAAACCAATCGTTTTTTTCTGACAACCTATGAAGGCAGATGCGGAACCGGAAACAATTCAGGGGTTATGGGAAACATTAAAAACGGAGAAAGTAAAGTAGATCACTATAAAAACAATAAGGATAGTAGACACTAGGAATATGATGCCACGGATAACAGCAGAAATTACGAAGAAAATAGGATGTAAACATGAAACTGGGCGGAAGAAGATATAAGAAAATGATAAACTTACGAGAGAAACAAACAGGGCGAAGGAAAGCTATGTGATGGATTGGTTGGATTCCAAAGAGGAGATGTTGATTCTCACTATTCCAAGGTTAGAATGTTATCTAGCTCCGGAGGAGGAAAATGGTACCTCGCATCAAGGACAATACAGGAACATTACTGATCAAACCAAAAGAGGATCAGCCTAAGAGGAAACAATGACAATAGAATGACTACTACCTACGCTTTATGATTATAGTAGGCTTACACGGTTGGGCTTATAAGAGGAAAATGAAGTACCTAGATAGTGATATAATATTGAAGAAAGCCTTCAGAGAAATATGGATAGGTAATACATTCAGCTTAACTTAAAAAACAACCCTTTTTCTAAAATGAGAAAAATTCTAATATTTCAGCTACAACAATAGAGTCGTAGTTTCATTAACCTTAAGCACATGCAGCGGCCTTTTAAAGGCAGGTATAGAGCAGCCTTAAGGCGGAGAAATGGGTAGATCTTGTTGATATTCGATTAGAGACACTCTGAAAAGTTCAGGAAGATGGAATTTGTTTTAAAACTTATCCGGATAAAAAGGATGAACATAAGAGAATGCGAAGACCAGACGAGACTTTCGGCCTACGGCCTTATTATTATTTAAAGTCATCATAATTAGAGTGGAGATAGGGGAAAATGAATCCTTAAAGCGATATCAAATTCGCATCTGGTAACTTCGCATATAATCTTCATCATCACTCTTTTTTTAGTTTCACTCCAAATCTGAATCTGCTCTCGGGGAGTGATGTGAATTAACGACGATGTGAGAAGATAACCTCTTCATACTTGATGTCTTACCACTGATGAAAACGTCAGTGGAGAGGATTATCGAGGAAAACCAGGATAGTTTTGTATGTTTCGCTGCATCCAAGATGACTGGAGAAAGCTAATAAAACTATTCAGAGACTTAAGAGTTGACTTGAGAGATAGGCGACTCATTCGAAACAGGTATATGGCCCAGAGGGCGGTTTTAAGTAGGACGGGGAGTTAGACATCACTGCCCTTTTCCTTCAGTACTTTTTAACATGCATGTCGTGAAAACGGTGAAAGTGGCATGGAAGGGACCTTGATTTACACACGGAAAAGCTGGTGCAGTACTAGTAAAATAAGTTAGTCATACCAACTTAAAAGCGCTAGTAATCCTTTAAGGATTAATGCTTTTAGATGCTTTCAAAATCAAATTCAAACAATTTTTAACGAGGACTAATCAAGGGAAAACCGAAACAACGAGTTTCTCGTTGAAAAAGACGAAATACTTAAAGATACAACAGGTTGTACAGTTTTGATACTGAGGTTGCGTTTTGGACAAAAGTAAGAGTGGTATTATTGATGCTTGAAGAATGATTGCCGTGACCATGCTGGATTTACCATCAAAAGAGAGACTTTGATAAGAATATTGAGTAGAAATGTAGTGAAAAAGTTACTAAAAGAACTACGTATAGAGTGTATTGTTTCAGAGATGCAAAACATCTACTCAGAGGAGAGGTGAATAGTATAGATGGTAGTCTTTTGAGATAAGAGTGTTGTGATAATGGAAGAGCCCAGGCGCTGGGAAAAGAGGAGGAATGATTAAGTGTAGAGCACGATGGGGAAAGGAAGGAAGTTGTAGGTGGATATGAGGAGGCGGAATGGGTGGACGGAGCAACTGATTAGGGATTATTGAATGCTGAAGGCTGTAATGGAGGGTAGAATGCTGGATAACCAAACATGGGGGAGAAAAAAATGCATTGCGGATAATCCTGAAATGAATAGGATCAGACCAAAGAGAGATAGCTACGAGAATGGATCGTTTATCAAATGGTTTGCAAAGAAGGGTGGTTCGTCAAAGCCTTACTGTTAGGTACTTGATCAAAACTTCCATGAATGGAATAAATCTACGTAAGATATCAATTTCTAAGTACATGCCTACCCATTACGTAATCAAATTATTATATCCTAGAGTCGCCAGGTGTTATTCGTGTAATAAGTGGTGTTTTAACTAGGTGTTCGTTATTGATGATCAATCCCTCCCGCATCTGAGGGTTTTGGGTTAATTCGTCGCTCCCAACCCGTAACCCCAACCCCGTTCCCATCTCTCCGTTCTCCGACCACCTCACTCCTGTCCCTCACACCATAGTGTCCGACCCAAAGTTCGGTCTGGTTGATGAGGGTAGAGTTCGCCAAGTGTTAAGCCCAACGGAGTGTAAAATTGACGCATCAGGGTTGGGTGGGAAGAACGGTCCCTTTCACCGTGCCACATTTGGTTTCCCATGTGAATCTGTTGCCTATGTAATCACTCAGCTTGGGTTTACCTGGGCGTGTCACAAGACATATCTCGGATTGAAATGCGGAACCTCTGATCTCTAGCTCGAAGCTCTGACCACTGGACAACAGTGCCACCACGAAATCCTCTTTACAATTTAGTATTTTCTTCCAAGAAGTTAAACAATCATTTCTTGAAGATGTTCATCTCCCTCATTCCCTACTTATGATCACTCATCGGCAGGTAGACCTGTATCACAACTACCTTGGTTGGATTTAACTTTGTCTCCATCAATTGCTTTAAATCACAGTCCTAGTCGAGGTGTACAACCGTTCTGCCCAATACCCTCTTCAATACGAGAACTACTCCCTTCTGACTCTCGGCCCCTCCGCTGTACATTATATCAATCACCCCGGAAGTCTTTTTTTCTTTCTTTCTTCGAAGTGAAGTGACTGGAAAGAACAGTCGCCACTGTCCTTACCAGTCACTTCGTGGCACATAACGTGGTATAAAGCATAGGGATGATTTACCTAATGATTCCGTTCAAATATTCTCTCTTTAGTAATGTGACATACCTTAGAATCTGCATAAGCTGATCCAAACGAAGAAGACACGCAAGAAATTCGACGAATATACATATTTTGAATAAAGTTTCTTGCTTCTAGCCGTGGTGCTATAGCAGCGCCTATACAATCGAATAAAAGCGATTTGCATGCAAGTATTTAGATTTATCCGTTAATAATTTGACAGCCTGGACGTCTTTTTCCTTATTCTTTGTGAAATTTATTTATGAAAAAACGATCGAGACTAGACTCCTAGAAAATATTCGATTTTTCCACATAAGGATATTTATCCGATTTGAATGAGAAGTGCGAGTTCAAATGCGGCGTACATTTTTACCATTATGCCACGTAATTATGAGGGTAATTTTTCGACAAAATTAGCGAGGAAATATTGATTATTTTTTGAGAGGCAGAGCACAATTCTCAACTAGCACGATAATAATGAAAATTGACAACACTAAATGGTGATTAAAATCGCTGTAATCTTCTTAACGTATTTGAGAATGTGGTGGGCACCATAGGAGATATCCCAAAAGATTTTCCACTCGCTCTTTACGTCAGGGAGTTGTTCGTTGCATTTGAATTTTTATCAACATTCATCGCTTCATTCGCTCACGGGTGGACAACGGTGACTCAGACGATCTGTATGTCCGAAAGCATGCAGTATGCACGGCACAGGGCGTCGCCAAGCGTGCCCGAAAGAAGAGAACATTTGAAGGTCACCGTTGCTCGGAGGACGGTACCGGAAACGGGTGAGGGAACGACACTTGGCACCTGGCCACCCGAAGCACCCATATTCGGTTTCTATTATGCATACATATATTATTCTATTGTAATTGTCATCATCGTTACTTAGATTGGTTTGATATGGCTTTTCCCTCGAGCCTTCTTTCAGCTGAACTCTTTATACTCGCATTATTCTTTCTTCTCTTGTCAGTTATTGACGATGTTTACCGTATTTTATACGAGGTCTCCCTCCCCCTTTCTTTCCGTTCACTCTCCTCGAAGATGGTCTTCATAAGACCATCGTGTATCAAGTTACATTCGATGAGATGGCGTCGTCTTATTTTTAGGGATCTCATTATATTATTCTTCCCTTTACTCCCGCGTTTCTTTGGACATCCTCGTTTTTCACTCGATCGATCCATTTTATCTTCATCATTTTTCAGTAGCGCTACATTTTGAATCCTTCCAGTCTTTATATCTCTGTGGCTGTAGTTGTCCCCGTGTAAGTTCCGAAAAGAAGCATGCTCCAGATGTAAATTATAGTGGAGTGTCTCCTTATTTCCAAGCTAGTATTTTCTAAATTATTCTTCCTTCAGAATGCACTCTTCGTCTGGATTATTCTTGTGTTTTTCCTTTTTGCGTTGCCCATCGTTAGTTATTCCTAGATAGCAAAACTCTATCACCTCTTCAAGTATTTGCTCCAATATTTTAACATTATTAGACTTGGCCTGAATGATGAAGATAAAATGGGTGGACCGAGTGACAAACGAAGAAGCATTAAGAAGAGTGGGAGAAAAGTGGTGTCTACTGAAAGCCCTAAAAAAAAGAGGGGGAAACTTAATCGGCCATATCTTAAGACACGATGGCCTAATGAAGACAATCGTCGAGGGCAAAGTGAATGGGAAGAATGGAAAAGTCAGGCCTCCCATCCGACGGACTGAGCACTGAACTCGTAGTGCCTTCCACTAGGCTATCAAGTAGGGACCGGTTAAACTCTTAAACTTCTGCTACTGCTGGGAATCAAACCTGGCTCTTCAGGGTGCGAAGCCAGTACTCTTGCCACCACAGCAACCAGATCCTCTTTGTTGTCTTATTGTTAACATTCAAATGATATTTGGTCACGTATTTCATAATAGATCTGCTTGAATCTTCCTAAAATCGAGTTTTAATTAAACATGCGGAATTGATATCCCATAAACGAAGGTGTAGCGGCACAGGGGGTAGCGATTAGGACTTTTGACCGAAATGCTTTGTTTCCAAATTCGGAAAGAGTATTTAAACATGAGCCGAATGATTTTCCAGGAACCAGATACTCCTGAGCAAACTACTGGTAGCATAGGGTCAAAGAAACAGGGCCTTTATTTTTAATAAATGTGTTTCATGCGCAACCGTGGAGGAGTTCTCGTCTCACCATTCATAGTGGCATCCTAGATGGTCTTAAACGATTGTCGGGTATCGGGTTGATATGGTGGCTAGAGTACTGGTCTCCCCTCGCGAGGGCCCAGGTTCGGATCCCGACACTGGCTGATTTTTCATTGGCAACTCGGTCTCTACTTGAGTGCCTGTTAGAGAGGACTTCGAGTCCAGTACTCCGTCCGTCGGGTAGGACGTTAATCCGCGGTCCCCTTGGCGCCTCTCGTAAAGTGTAGGCTAATGCCGACGCCGGTATTCTCTACACTCTTCCTCCGTTCCTTAAAATTCCTACCTTTATACAGTTTTCCACCTATCCTCTCTTGCGCATATGATCTCGTCTGTCGGTCGCCTCTCCCAAATAGCTACAACTACTCAATGGATTGAATACAGGAGTAATACGAGATATTTTCTAGATCTGCTGGAGTATTTCTAAAATCGAGTTTTTAATAAAATATGTGAATTTGATAACCGATAAACGAAGGTGTACTGAAGGAAAGAAGAGAACAAATTCAACACATAGACAACAATAGCAACGTAGGGTAATTTCTTCGCTCTAAGGTTAGGTAGGAGCGAGATTACTGGAAGAACGGATAACGTGCGAGGAATATTCAAGGGGAAAGGGGCTAGAAATAATTTCTTATTGCTTGATGATTTACTGATGAATGTAATTTTTATCAGGTGTAAGAAATTACTAACCTCCCACTACATTTATCGAAACGCTTCTGTTACTAATCAGCCTCTCTTTATCTCACGGCTAGAAATAATTTCTTATTGCTTGATGATTTACTGATGAATGTGATTTTTATCAGGTGTAAGAAATTACTAACCTCCCACTACATTTATCGAAACGCTTCTGTCACTAATCAGCCTCTCTTTATCTCACGGTATTCATACGTTTCTTTATCCGATATAATGTATATTTTATTCGCCCGCACTCATCCCTCAATAACGGCATTACGTTTTCCTCATAATGGATTCAGTATCTCTTCCTCGGTAATTATTTTCTTCTGCCTCATAATTTCCTCCAGCAACTCCCTCTCCTTCCCCACCGTACCATCTTCTTTTCATTACATTCTCCAAGATTGATTTCGTTAACGTACGTCGCTTATTACTCATCATCTTCCACAGAAATATCTCATACGCTTCCCATCTATTCTCGTCCTCTCTCAGAAATGTTTCGTGATCGCAGAGCACGACACTTCCATATCAATATTTTGTTGCCTTTTTGTCGTATTTTTTAAGGTCACTGCCAAGGTTGCTTCCTAATATTAAGACCTCATTAATTAATGACTCTCGCTCTGATATTTTTAAGAGTGCCGCCCTACGTACGTGGAGAAATATATTGGAAAGGTTAGGCAGTGAGCGATTTTGTGCGAAAATAGCACTATTAAAAAATCATGGCCACCTCATATGCGCAATAAAAATGATTAAATTTTTTGCATAGATTATTTTTTTGAATTTTGAAATACCTATTTCTTCGATCTCGCTTCACGCCCGGCCATTTACGTTCACATGGCCATTAAATAATTGCTCAGAGCCGGACCTTGTAGCCAGGTTGTAAGGGCACCGCCTAGGAGACGCAAAGATCGCGGGTTCGAATCCCACCTTGGTCATGGACGTTACGTTTGTCGTAGGATTAAGCTTAGGATTTTGGTCGGTTAGAATGTACGAAATTTCCGCTATTGAAGTACCTTAAATAGTAATTTTACAACTAGGAGCTGTTGCACGATATCGCTGTATTACGTAGATATCGAAACATTAGCATTTCGGTCTCTTTTTCTGTGTTACTTGTGAGTCCCATCGGGAACTATTTATCGGATAGTCCGAAATGTAGAACGGATCTACCAAAAATGTAGGGATGTATTTCTAAGTCGTAAATGTCTGTTAAAAGTGCTCGGCTATTTCAAGAGACAAAATGACAGCACGCTGATACAATAATCCTTAGAGAGTAACGAATGCATTAAAACGATGCGGATTCGATAATTAATGAAAATTGAAAGGGGAAATTAGTGTCTTCAATGAAACCCCGAAAATGGTGGCTGATAAAAAATATGAACAACAACCATGTAGAGGTGTTGGTTTATGTACTGAAATTCCCATTCTGGGGGCCCGGGTTCCAATTTTGACGGTGGTGGAGATCATTCAGTGAAATACCGGAGACTTTTCTTTTGGGCATACGTTGATCGTGTATGTGGTCTCAGACATCGAAGTCTAACTCACCCGTTACGCTCAATGGGATCCGCCACTTCCCGATAGGACTCTTGTTTCTCTAATCCACTCGTCGCTTATTTATACAGTATTATTTCCGTTTTTGCTCGGTCGAACAAATTCTTAAAATCAAAGAAACCATTGAAAATATTCTCGCATTCTTCCTTTCTTCCAATGCTCCCATGGTTGTAATCGCATCAGGTGCCACCCTACTCTAATGTAATCTGAATTATTTTCCCCTAAAAATTAGTTTTCCCTCGATTCTATGCTTTTGCTGATGACTGTGAGAGCTAACATCGCCGCATAATAGATTAAACGTATTACATTAAACTATGATAATCGAATTATCTTGTTTTCCTATTTTTAGCAATTGAATTATTAGAACGATTATCAAAAGATCCTTCAGCTACATTCCTTCCTAATTGATTCCACGAACAGGACCATAAAATCTTAGTATTTTATGTTTATCGGGGTTTTCTGTTACTCCGAATGAATATTATGGATCCCAACCATTTTCCCGCTTTCCTTTCGGTAATAATACCTCACATCATTATTACTCCACTCATAAGTGATCCATATATACGTAATTTTCCTCTTCTATGCCAAATCGGCTGTATCTCTTGCCACTACCGTAGAGTTTTACCTCGTATTCATACCTCTTCAGGTTGGATCATGAACTATCCAGTCATGTTCTAGATACAGCATCATCATACATATCCTGATAACTAATGGATAACATTCTAACTTTTGAGCAAACGACACCTATTTCTCTCTTGAATCTCTCCATTTCGTAAATTTATCCACTCCACCAATTTCTCATCACGCTGTTTTTTTCTCTCTTATCTGTGTTGTAAGACTGTATCAGAACTAATGGGTGCTTTAGACTGGGAGGAAAGGTACAAGTATTGGAATGGAAGGGAAATGAGGAAGGGTGGAGAGAAACACGGCGTCTGCTAGCAGGCTAATGCCTGCTTTTAACGTACAGGCGCCAAGGGCAATGGGCTCAAAGCCCCATCCTGCGGACGGAGTAGGTACTTAACTCGAATTCTCTCCACGAAGCACCCAAGTAGGGGCTTAAAAACTATTTTCCACTTCCAGGATTCGAACTCGGGCCCTCCCAATGAGCGGCTAGTAATCTAACCGCTACACCAACCCCCTATATTTCTTTCGTAAGTTTAATATTTCCTATATATTCTGCGGACCAGCTCCATGTTTAAGCTTGTCCACTTCCCAATTTTCTTCACCATAATTGCTGCTATGTGTGGATTCCTTATCCCTCCAGTTTCTTTTGTTCCTATTGTTTCCTTTGCAGCTCCTCTTTCCCTCGATTTTATTGCCAACCATTATCTTTGGACGGTACCCCCTTATTTTCCTTATGGGCTTATTTAACAACACAGTAGAGCCTCTGTTTCGACACGATGGAACCCCCTTTTCCTCCGTAACGTTTGCATCTCATCTCTCATTTTATTGGTAGTAATGATGGCTGGAGTCTGTAGTTTCTTCCCAGTCCGAGTCCCGTCCTTACCTTGGACGACTATTGCGTTCAAGCCTTCCGTTATTCCCTGGTGGGTAATTCCCTCCCCGATTATTCGCAAATAATTTTTCCAGCGGTCCATTTACCTCCATAGCGAACTTTTTCAATGTCGCCAACCATTACGTATACCTGAACGACGATTACGTTCGGCGTAATCAACTTGGAGGAAATAAATGCGTTTTCATGCATTGACTGACCAAATAACGTTTTGTTTTTTTCCTGTTGCTCAGTAACACTGTGTTTTAAACGTGATATCATCGTCATAAGCCAATAATATTAAGATTGAAATTCAAAGCACGCGATCTAGCCGCGAAAACTTTAGCGGAGTTACCCGCTGGATTGCACGATAGCAAGATATTCCACAGAAAAAATACATCATTCACCTTGACCGGGACTCGAACCCGGACCCCCTGATACTCTAACCCAGTCCGACAACATCTTGTTCCTTTAAAGCCTCTACAATTTCCATTGGGTAAGAGGACGTCTTGGTAGCTCAACTGGTAGAGAACCTGGCAGGAAATCAGGGGTCCGGGTTCGAGTCCCGGTCAAGGCGAATGCATTTTTCTCTGTGAAATATCTTGCAATCCTAAGATCTTCATATTTACACAATACTTCTTTTTTACGTCCTTCACTACTTATTCCATGCATCTCATGCGAGGCTTTCTTTTCCCATTCTTCCTCTTTACTTTTTCCTCGGAGATTGTCCTCATGTCTCAAAATATGGCCGATTACGCTTTGCCGTCTTCTACTTAAGCTTTTCGGAAGACTTATCTTTTCTCCCACTCTTCTCAGGGCTTCTTCGTTAGTCACTAGCTTGATAAATTTTTGTTTTTGTAAAGAACGACCTTGTCCTGCCAGATGCTAAACCACTACACCGTCGGGGATTTTTTAAACGTGACGGCATCACTTATTAGGCCTCCACACTGGGCCAGATATCTTTTTGTCACAATCTCACTGTTAAACTGAAGCCTAGAGGACTACCTTTCGTCGATCTCCTTCCTTTTATTCCATCTAGTGTGGGCGGCTCTATCCGGAACTACTTTAATTCCTTCCGCAAGTGCACCTCTATGGGTCATGGGAACTCGCAGGAACTTTCCACCTCATCAAGGCCGTAGTCCATAGGGGTATGGATAAAAAAATGTGACGCAGAGATGGGCGAACACGAATGGGTGGGGAAGGAGGAAGTACCTATACCAAGTATCAACAGAAAAAAATTCGAGTGAACAGAAACTTGAACCATGAATTTCCAGTTCGTGCCCAGATTCGAACCCCGTTTCAGTCGAGCTCTTTTTTTTAGGCGCGAAAGGAGAGTTTTACTTGGGAAAGATGGTGACAGCAACTTATTTTCAGAAACTAATCTAGTGCTCATAGTTTTTTGTTATCTATTCTGCGTTCGGCACATCTCACATGACGGCTGTTTTATGTCTGTGGCACATACTGCATTTGTGGACGCAGTTACTGACTCATTTGCACACAGTGTACCGGAGGTTCCTGCTGTACGTCGCTTCGCTTTCCATCGTTTCACCGACACGTCATGCAAAAAATGACGCCAGTAATGCACTACTCCATTATCTTAACCCGCTTTTTTTGACACAACGCTTCACAACTATGATATCTAATATAGAATATAGGTATATTAGAAAATAGAATGGAACGAATGTGTTATTTGAATTAATTGGAATGACAACTTGCATCGAAGAATTCGTTCGACAACCTTCACTGTAATATAAAGTTTTTCATACAGGTTTACACCCTGAGAACACCAATAAATATTCTATACTTGTTTAAGGATATTTATAAACATGTAACACTGAAACTGGCCCCCCTACCCTGAATGTGTGAATTTCACACGCCAATGGCTTAGTACGGGGTGAGCTCTACTCTCACCTACCGGAGACCAACCTTCGGGTTGAACACGACTCAGAGCGACTACGGAAAATAATTATTCACCCCCCGTCCTTTTGCTTCACGTTGCGTTTTTTCGGAACATAATATGACGGAAAAGCGGGAATTACCTGCAGAAGTATGCTTTGGTGGGAAAGCGGTCTTGACGCCTGCGAAATTAAGAAAAAAATGCAACTTACGGCCGTCTTACGCGAAGCCATTAGTTTCACAACTTGAATTTGCGTCAAATCGAGGTAATTGCATGGAGGAATGCGATGAAGCAGAACAGGGGCTAGTTTCCGCGCGAGTCCATGGGTATCTGTGGAGTTTTCAATGCAATTCGTTGCTTTACGCAATGCAAATTCCACCATGCATCTCTCCGAGCATTAGATTGACTAGACTCGTGCAATAAGGCCTGCGTGAGACAAGGACGCTGCTGGTACTGATGGCGGTGGCACTGTTTACTTTGCACAACCTTGAACGGGGGGGTGCAGTCCGTGCTTGTTGTCGTAGCCGGGCACACATTGGGATGTGGGGTGAAGGGTCAGCGTCCCAACCCCTGTTCCCTGGTGTGCCTATCACGCCCTCCCCGTCCTAGGGAATGGAGGAGCCCTAGGGACACGCGCCTATGGTGACCTCCCTCCACCCCCCGCCACGCCTCCGTCCGCGAGGATGCACGTGACCACTCCCCCGATCGATTCGTCGCAAGAGTTTCAAACAGGGGGGGCGCGACGGCAGTATGCTGCTGCTGCATTCCGGGGAACACATTGGGGAACACCACTCCCCTCTGGCGGGAGCAAAATGGTACCTTCCGGTCGCGTGTGGTGCGACCTGGCGGCCGACGGCAAAAATGTGCATTTTCTCGGTAGGGAATGAAAAGAGTGTGGAGGCCTTAGAAGAAGGGTTGGGAGAAATGGGGGGGATGGGACGAGAACCACCACCCCCTTCTCCATGACGCGGGAAAGGATTTAATAGGCACGAAACAGGCGATTACCACGTGTAAGGAAAGCTTTGCTAGTCACTCTGTTTGAAGCAGTTCAAAATGTCATCCTTGGCATTAATTGTCTTATTCTCTTCTATTTTTAATTTTTTTCTCACTTTAGGATACTAATATTCCATATAATGACTTTTATATTACACTACGCAGAAATAAATGTTGGGAAAGAAAAAATAGATAGTTTATCTATGTTTGTTTTTAAGTGTAATGTAACACTGAATGTACTAAAAGAAAAGTAATTTACAGCCAAGAGAACATTTAATCAATAAAATAAAGTATGTATTCATGAGTCAACTCTTTAAGAATTTCAGCGGTAGTGGAATTCCATTTTTAGGTGCTCTAACTGCCTCGGTTATATGGCAATGTCTATGATAAACTTAAATCTCAATATTCAAGGCCTAAGGATGATTCGAACCCGCGATCTTTGGGGTACCAGGCTAGAACGTTACCAACATAGCTACTACATTATCTGAAAATGGCAACACCTTATTTTACTTCTGTACACCGAACCTGATGGGACTGTTAGAAAAATGGTTAAAATGAGTTTTTCAAAGAGTTTTCGAGATGCATAGTTACCTGTATACCAGGATCAATTTCGTCATTAGTTATTTCATTGAAATAATTTTTAAAGTGAAATTTAAATATTATGATTTCTAGTGCTAACATGTTTCTCCAATTGCATAAAACTTAATGCATTTAATACGTGAGAGTGGTTGATGATCAACCCCCTGCCACACACACTCGAGGTGGTAGGGTCAGGGTAATCAGTAGATGTAGACGGAAATTGTGATTGTGAAGCTACGCATTGGTTGCTGTAGGGACCATCCAAACAATGCATAATGCTCATATTCCAAGTTTTTCTCCTCTCCCTATAAAACTCCGTAACGTTCTCTAAGACCTCCCCTTAAATTACGCAAAGCTGTTAATGAAACTTCTCAATTTGTGAATTATACAAACAAACATTCTATTAAAATATCTATTTTATTTCTCCATTATATTATGTATTAATCAATTAAACGCATACCATCATTATATTTTGAACAGAAATGAATTTATGAATCTCACAACTCAACATGAGCCTAAAACCCCTCCCTCCCCGTCGATATTGTAGCGTAGCAGTTGACCTGACTCCTCACCACCTCTTAAGGTCTACGTAATTTATGGACGAACCCTTAAAATGGAATCACCCTTGAGTTTCGGCTCCACACAGCCGGTTCCAAAATCGACAACAACTTTGAAGTCCTAATAATCTAGCCCCTCCATGTTCATATATCATTTTCCCATTTGCATTCACTCATTAAAAACGCTACACTTCTTGTTTCCTGATAATGGGTTTTATCGTGATATATGTGTATAACGACGGGCAACCTATGAGCGTGAAGTACCGCTCGGTTGTTCGCGAATTTAATTGCTATCGGCGCGGATGGTCTCTTGAAACGAGTAAACACGCAAGCTGCCCTGGTTGCATCGACGTCAACCTCACAATATTCAACATATCGATCTTTGGAGTTGGGGCATTCTCTATTTTTAATATACCTAAGGCGCGTGGGATATGCGTTTTTGGTTTTCCTCTACGATTTTCCAAGAGTAAGTTTTCTCCTCATTGGTGGAAAACAAGAAACTTTGCGAATTTTTCATCATGCTGTCAGAAGCGCACGTCGGAGTAAAGATTAGTAGCCGTTTAGTTCCCTCCAATCTCTTAAGGAGCTTATTGTTTGCAGCTTGTATTCCCTTCACGCTGCCACCGAAACTTTAAGCTCTCACTTAATTCAGCGTTCCAGAATAAATGTTTGCGATCCAGATTGGTCGATATCTCCCGAGCTTACGTACACTGTATGCGAACACATTTGCTCACGATCGGTATTGATTCCCAAGGACATGACCCGGCGATCACGGAGGAAACGTAAGCGCTCGCTTCTAATCAATCTTTGGCCAGCGCTATTTTTGGTGGATGGGTTGAATCATACGACCTCGACCGAGACAATGAATTCGACTCCGCCAACTGATTCTCTCTCTCTCCTCGCTCCCAAGACAAATGGGAAGGGGAGTGGACTTCTTAGAGCGCACGAATTATTTTGGGGGGACGGAGTATTTCTGTTGCCGCCGGAGTCAATGACTATCGATTACTTATGTATAAATTTAAATGATCGATATGTCTCAGTTGACCAATGATACGATAACTTTCCCATAGTATGTCCCGAGTTTCGAGAATAATGATACTTGGAATGAACTTGCTGGAATTTAATATCATGGGGAATGTACAAACTCCTTATCCACAACTGCATACACAGATTACCCTGCGATCCACCGTGAGGGTGTGTGGCAGGACGTGAAAGACTATCGTGCGTTCACTCCTTGCATGTAACTTAGAGCTACAATTCTACTACTTAATGGAACAATATTGGGCATGAATTCACAAGACGCGTGCAAATAAATTGTTAGTATCTAAAGGGTAATGTGACAAATTATTGATTAGCCAGGCAATTATTTAATTTTATTGATGTATGTTTCACTAGCATGCATGACTTAGAAATGTTAATACATAATTCATGCACTACAACAACAATATAGACATATTTTACCTACATATCCATTTACTATGCTGTCTATTGTTTCCTCTTTTGATTCGCGGTAAAATTATATTAATATTATGGGCATTCTATTGTATTTCTAACATCATCGGTAAGCATATTAGCTTCAGATTTACTTAAAAGGTGTAGCCTACATTTAAACCTGAGCTATGATTGTGATCTTGACCCATTCTATTGATCTCGTAACAGTAAGATTAGCCTCAAGCGAATTTTTTGAATGAAAATTCCCGCATGTTCAAAGCAGCTATGTAATGTCCTTATTTAATATTTGATAGTTAAACAGATTAAGAAAATGCTCCAGAGATAAAATTATGTTTAGGACCGTAGATTTTTTGATGATCTGAGCATGTTTAAATATACAATAATTATTATATATAATATATTCTCTTAGTATCTCTCAAATATTTCCTTTCATGTTGGTTGAAAAGGGTAATTAGTAGTGTAGCCTGCATGATATCCACAGTAGTCTCCAATTCAGTAGTATTTGCATTTACCAGTAACGGCGCGTAGTGCATAAGTGGTGATAACTCACTTTGTAGTGTATAATGTTGATGAATTCGCCCACAATGGTTCACCACCATTAGAGTGAAGTATACTTATTTGGCGAATCAATATTCACGAATGATATTATTTAGCAAAAGCCAACATCCGCGCAATGCCCTAAAAGCCACCGTAAGTGTATGTAGCAGACGGTGAACCATCACAATGCATTCATTAATGTCAATTACGAATTCAAAGCTTATTTAATTAATACAAAACGGGTTCTGCTGTTGAATTTCAATTACATAATCAATATAATTCACCAAATAAATAAAACATTTTTACATGCAAGCATTGAAAAATTGTATTCGTCACATGATTATCGTTCACCTATTAACACTTAGCTATTATTCATTCAGGGCTGCTGCAACTAATGAAGATGAGTTGAGTATGGCCCATGCATAATGCATGAATCCACTCCACACTCATCTTTGCGTTTCGTGTGTGTTAAATCCATCCGCCTAGAGATTTTTATACTCCCATTCAGATTTCCCTTTGCGACTGGAGCTTGGATTAAGGAAAACAGTTTTAAGTCCAAATTGTTTTACACCCCACTGTATACTCGCTATAGTATGAGTACAAATATGAAGTTTTCATGTCTCTATTTCCATTTTTGCTGTTCCTTCAATCATGTGCTTCCCAGCCTTTTTCACGTCACGCCGCACTTCACAACCTTAAATATTTTCACGCAACACTCTGAAGGAAAATTTTTCTAATTATGTGAACAATTTCATCTATATCACACCAAGCAATCCAGCTATACACTCCGTATCGGACAAGTCTTCTTATGAAGTCATTCGCATGAAATCAACTAACGTATATGGAATGTAAGTACCTAATTCATGCTTTCTCAATGTATGCGAACACCTATGAACTGAATCGTCAATATTAGCTGATAGACAGTAATTAAATATTTAGGACATTTATTCAAAGGAAAGAATAAATGTAGTGAATGGGCAATCGCTCCGCGGTCTAGCACTCTGATACCGTCACCCCATCCAAGACTTAGCGGGTAAAATTGTTGCGACACACTTCCGGTGTTTTCGCGGCACACTGGTGTGCCACGGCACATCGGTTGGAAAGCACGGATTCAATAGAATTATTTCTGTATCGAATTTAGCGGATCCATTTCTTTTATCGATCGATTTTCATCAATCGATTATTACCGATCAATTTCTAAATTTTATCGATTTTGGCACCGATCACATCTGATTATGGTACCGATGGTCTTCCCGAGTGATACGGATTTCTGCTGGTCATATTGTGTCGATACAAGTGTATCGATAATTTCGACTCGATTCCCGTTAGATTTTGCGAGCTGGGCGATCTCTCTCCCCCCGCCGCCGCCGTCCCGCCTCTCCAACCGCATTGCAGCCTGGGCAGGATAGACGCAGCGTCCTCAGGAGCCAGTTGCAATGCACGCGTTCGTTCGCATGCACTCGTTTTGGCACAGACCCCCTAGAGAAGCACTAGTATGAATGGTTAAAGCCCCTAAAGATGTTAGGACCACTCGTAATGCCGCAGTATATTTGAGAAAATTGTTGGAAAAAATTAAGTACATAATTGAATCATGAATTTTAAAAAGGGTACCTACATCTCGAAAAATTTTGTAAATGATCTTTTTCCCCATTTCCTGTATTCGTATGGACCTTTGTTTTATGAGCGAGATAATTTCAGTAAGCTATGATGTAGCAAATAGTTTGGGATTTCAGAAACGAAACTGCGTTCTCACTTCAAAAGTTTGAAAGGAATTAAGTTTTTTTCTCCTGAAAATGTTCAAAATCTGAGATGAGCTTTTTTTCAAGATTTAGTTAGGGTTACCGTAGAAGACAAATTAACACTGGGAGCATTAAAAATGTGGTGTTACAGAAGACTTCTTTTTTCTATAGCCGTATTTATTAATCCCATGTTAAGGTGGTTGGAGCAGTGAACGTGGGTCATTGAGTGTGCATTGTAATAATTTTTCAAGTACAACGTCGCTAAAATAATAGTACCACATTCCATTTAAGTTCATCTAATTATACGGTGGAACTCACCGTACATATATGCTATTATGAAATCTATACAAGAATTAGGTATTGTATTTTTGACTTAATTAAAGCTTAGCAAAAGAAATAATGGCATGGTTACTATAGGCAATTTTCGGCACGGTATTCGAAATTAAGGCATAAGTTATATACGTGTTAAGCATAATATAGAGGACTCACCGCATAGGGTAAAACTGTTATACGTTTTGGGTGTAGTACTGGAAGGTTTCCATAGATGAGGTAAGAATTTTTCGCGTTGCATCACAAACGTTATTAACGCTTCCATTGCTTTCGTTTTTTAAGCGGCACATGATATATGCTATTGTTGTAGTTTTGTTATTTTATTAAGCAGCGTTTACACGTAGCAGTTGACTGCTATGGTTGCTTTCGATTTGCGGCCACAGTCGGCGATAGATGGACGCCCTAGCGGGATGCGCGATATATCTATATCACTACTGCTATGATGCGTCTGCACCAACTTCTATGCAGCTTAAAGCCGCTATTTAGGCGTTGTCATAACAAATAAAAAGAGTTTTATTTCAATAGTGATTGATGCTTAAATTTTCATGTAATTCTTCAAGCAATAAATTCCATTGACGATTATCTTATATTACCATATTCTTTAAAGAGTAGAATCTTCCCTTCGGGAGGGATATCCTTGTTACCTATTATATCCAGATTCCCGGTATCAGACGTTGTGCATTGCTTTGCGTTGGCTATTGTTGCGATTGTATTGGATACATTTCCGCTGGAGAGTAGACGGGCTTCAACTTTGCTAATAGCTCGCACTAGGATCGATAGTGTTCGACTTGTGTCCAGTATCGACCTGAACTCGCATCGCAGTTGCTATTTACACTTGCGAGTGGAGCTTAATAGTTGTTAGCAGTTGACTATCATAGCACTCTGGTATCATAGCAGTCAACTGCTACGCGTAAACGCACCTTTATAATGGTGTGATGTGCCTTTACATAACGTCAGCAGTCACATGGATAAGTTAACGTTTCTATCCCTATTAAAAAAAAAACCATTCATGTCACAGGAGGGATTCCTTGTTCTTTCATAAAAAAACACATAATCCACCGCTGCAAGGAGCAGACTGCAAGACACTTCCCGATTGTGCCGCTTAAGTCGATTAGAAAAACGAGAGCGATGGAAGCGATATATATCGTTTGTGACTTATTGCGAAAAATTCTTCCCTCGCCATCAATGGAAACCTTCCAGTACTACATCCTAAACTTGAAACAGTTTTTCCCTCTGCGGTGAGCCCTATATGGTTATATTTGAATATACTTTTTTTTGTATCTTTGAGTCGGTCAAATTGATATTTGATTTTAGGCAACATAATAATATGCTATTTATTATTTTACGCTTAGAAGAAAATGTGATCATGTGTTACCGAATTATGACGAAATGTATCTCATATACCATAAGGTTACGTGCTAAAAAAGCGAAGAATCACCAACAAATTAAAAGTAAAATGGATTTATTTAACACTTTTACCCATAGCTATCATTCATGAGAACATGTTTATAAAGTTTCACGCAAATCTGTATATTGCCGATAATCTCTCCACCCCCCTTATCAGGGGTCGGCATTTCCTTCCTTAATCCTTTTCCTCCATATCTACTTTCTTTTTCCTCTCTCCTCCAACCCTTGTCTCTCAGTCGCCTTGTCCTTCCATCTCTTTCTTTTCGGTCTCCCTCCCCGTCTCTTCCCTACTACCTCTATCCTTCCCACTAAGTTTGCCACCTCTCCCGGAATCCGGGGAACTTCCCGGAATAGAGCGTGTTTAAGCCTGTCTCTCCCAGTGGGAGTCAGATATCTCCCGGAATCCAGGAATCTGCTGATATGAGAAATTTTCTTTGCTTTCAGAAATAATTAAATGAGTTTCATTTGTTTCGTTTGCACGTAATTGCAGTGCCACTTTTTTTTCATCTCCGATATTATTCCTGCGGAATCTCCAGGAATTTTTCATCAGCTAAATTGGAAATCTTCTAGAATACCCCTACTTCACACCCTTTTTCCTTTATATTCCTCTGTCATCTCCGTGTCTAAACCACCTCAATCTGTGTCCTTGAATCTTTTTCACTATCGGTCCCATCTTACCCCTGATGCACTCGTTTCCTGTTATGTGTTTTCTCGTCACACCACACTTCTATCTAAACCTTCCTATTAACTGCCCGGGTTTCGGTCCATGTAGCAATGTTCATACAACAGAAGAGAGAATGGATCAACCGAGTAACAATCGAAGAAGTTTTGAGATAAAAAGGAAACAAGAGAGGTCTGATCAAAGCTTTAAAGAGAGATCTGATTAAGCTTTAAGACAGAATAACGTAATTGGCCATACCTTGAGATACGGTGGTCAGTTAACGACAGTCGTCGATGAAAAAGTGAATGGAAAGAAAGACAGAGGCCTAGCAAGAGATAAATAGAGCATAGTGAAAAATGGAAATAATGGATTCGGGTTGGCGCAGTGGTTAGGGCACTGGCATCTAACCCAGAGGACTCAGGTTCGAATCCTGGCAGTGGGAGATATTTTTTATTGGAAAGCCAGCCCCTACTTGATTGCTTAGTGGAGAGATTTCCAGTCCAGAACTCAGTCCGCCACATGGGCTGTTGAGCCATGGTCCCCTTGGTCCCTAGGTTTCTCGCCACCCTTCCTCCGTACCCTTCCTTTCCAGTCCTTGTACCTATACTCTTAGTATGAATCCCCTTCAAGTTGGAGTATGGACTTGAAAAACCACATATGATGATGTTAAAAATATGCTTTATATAAACATGAGAATTTAGGCCATTGAAGAAACGAACGGAAAGTTGTGTCCAATCAATCTGATGGTGGTGATCAATTTAGACATTTATGAAACAGTTTGACAGGATACATCGTCAAGATGTAATGGGCGTATTGTGAGTAGGATTAGATTGCTGTTTCATGGTATGTGACTAATACGAAACTTGTTTACCACCCATAGAGACGAGGCAAGAATAGGAATTCAACACCCACGTAAAGCCTGATTAGATGAAACCTGCAGTGTTCCCGCCTATGGTTCCAAAGCTTTTTCATCTGCGCGATAAATGGTTCAGATTATGTTTTGATTATATAAGCTTCACATGCCCTCAATGTGGATTACGTGAATTTAATAGATGTACGAATGAAGATTGTGCCTAATAATTACTTCGGAATTATAAGTTACGTAAGTTCCTGGGCACCTACTTGCCTTCCTAAAAGTGCTGATCTTCTCTATTCTCTTCGTTATTTGAGGAACACTGTATTTTCCTTGCTAGTGTAATAAAGTATTCTTATTTCTTTCGTATTTGACTTAATTATTCATTTCTTCAATGGGCCTACTAATACTTGCGCCATATTCTATGAGCGAATTTCTAAATCATCATCATTACTAGTCATCAAACCTAAGAAAGGTTTTACGCACCTCTTAACTAGATTCTAGCATCGGCCAGAGTACTCAAATTCGCAAAGTTCTTCTCTTTCACATCAATATTTATTTGCTCTATATGTCTCATACGAAGCCTTCTTTTGCCGCTCTTCCCGTTGACTTGTACATCGACGATTGTCTTCATCATGCTATAATGTCTCAAGATATGGGCGATTAAATTATCCTGTCCTCTTTTCAAAGTTTTCTTCAGACTTCTCTTTACTCCTCTTCTGAGGACATCTTCATTTGTCACTAGGTCGATCCATTTTATCTTCATTATTCTTCTTTATCACCACATTTCGAATGCTTCCCTCTATTATCTGTTGCTGTTCTTGTCCATGCCTCACTGCCAATTTACTCATGCAACTTTTGCGTGAATTTACTCATGGAAAAATACTTTGAAGTGAATGAAAAACTTTCTTGAGATTAAAACTTGGTGAAATTTGACCTCCTGCTATACCGTATGTTAATCTTCAGTGATTCGAAATTGTAAAACCAAGTTTTTCCTTGGTAATGTAATCTGAGGAGCGGGTTAAAATCAGTGGATGATGCAGCAAGCGAATCACGGCAAAGATATCAGTGTGACGAATTCTTGGGTAGATGGGCTGTCTGATGCCACTTTAATTGCCCTCTCGGGAGTGCGACAAACATGGGTCTCAGTAAATAATTGCACGCATAGTATTCAGAGCTCTCGTAAATTTTGCTGCCTTCTCTCCGCCTCTCACGCGAACTTTATCAGGAAGGTAATATCAATGTCCCATGCTAGGTATTTACTAATTTCTTGCCGGCCGAGGTACTCAAGTCTGTAACTCGCTGGCCTTAAAATCCAATGATCGTGGGTTCGAATAATGTCTCGGTTAAAGGGGTTGTGTTTGTTTTTGGATTATGCTTAGGGTTTAATTAGTTTAGATGGCACGGTGTAACCTTAGTGGCTGGAGCACCATGAAACCTAATTTTACAGAATACATTTCATATATGCTTCCTGCTCGGTACCATTCAGCAAAGTAGAAACGTAAAATAACAGAAGCTAAAATATTTCCTATGAAGTTACTGTTCATGTTCGGGTTGGATCATAAGTCAATAGTGAGTTGCTGATGTGTGAAACATTTTCCGACTATACTCTGAGCATTTAGAGAAATGACACTTTGCAATTTCCGTGATATCACACTTCCTTTTAGAACGAAACGTATGACTGTTACCTCGTGAAATGTGGGGTTACAGAAGAATGATGATGTTAAAATGAGTAAAAACAAGTTAGTTAAGTAGAAGTTCTAAGAAGAGTGGTAGAAAAAAGAAGCATGATATAAAGATAAAAACAAAAACGAGGCAACCATATTGGACGCATTTGAGACGTAATTGTGTGATGAAGACAGACGCCTAGTGAAAAGTGAATGGAGGAGTGGCTAAGGAATAATTCATGAGACAAATGAAAGAAATTGTGAAGAATATAAACATACATGCATATGAAGACGCTAAGAAAATCGAATAGGTTTTGTCAAACTAATATGAAGACCGATGACCACTGACATGTGGACATCATCAGAATTGATAATTTGATAATGTTACCCCATAGCAATGATGGTAGGAGGAACAAATGCAATTTCCACTTAATAACATATCTAATACTCTATTACCATAATTATATAATCACATCCACTATTGGGTTTCGAACCCTAACTCTCGGCAAGGGAAATCAGTACTCTAGCCACCCCACCATCTTCATCCTCACCAATATTGACAATATTTCCCCTTGCCACACACCCTCGAGATGGTTCGCAGGGTGTTACGTAGATGCTGATGTGAACTTTGGTAGAGTGCGCATGAAGAAGGAAGCCTGACATGGGATTCCCGCCAAAATTACAGCAACGGGCTTTCTCGTATCTTTAAGCCCGAATCACACGATAAGTTTTGACATCCCTTTCCAAGGATCATTTAAGCTGTAGCTTTCAGGGACCGTGAAAATGATAGCCCAAGCTATCATTTAGCCGCTCACACGGTTATTTTGACCGTCCCTTCTCGTATCGTTTCTGCTTGCGAGATATTATCTTTTTAATACCGTAAATTATTTCGGACCAGTGGACTTTACATCGTCGTCGACTGCTTTTGGTTGCACCCGCAGCATTACTTGCGACAAATGAAGAGACAAGACATTTTTTAATGGTTCACGGTTCCCTAATGTTTACAATGATAGTTCTATTGAAAGCCATATGTAACGTAACGTCCGCTCTTTCCGACCGTGCGCTCTGATTGGATGAATGGCGAAATCACCTATGTCTTCAGGGACGGAAAAAAGGGTTGGTGTGGTGGCTAGAGTACTGGCCTCCCATCCCGAGGGCCCGGGTTCGATTCCCGGCAGTGGCGGATTTTTCAGTGTAAAATCGGTCCCCACTTGAGTGCTGAGTGGAGGGCATTTCAAGTACAGTACTCCGTCCGTCGGATGGGACGTTAAGCCGTGGTCCCCTTGGCGCCTTTCGTTAAGAGTAGGCTAATGCCGACGCCAGGTTTCTCTCCACCCTTCCTCCGTTCCTTAAAAACTCCTACCATTACCCACCTATCCTATATGGCGCAAATGACCTCAGCTGTCGGTCGCCTCCCCTAAATAACCAACCAACCAACCAACCAACCGGAAAAAAGGACATGGCGATTCTTCTTAGTTCTATTGAAAGCCATATGTAACGTGACGTCCGCTCTTTCCGATCGTGCGCTCTGATTGGATGAATGGCGGAATCACAAGTCTTCAGGGACGGAAAAAGGGAAAGCGATCCCTATCACTGCCGCTATCTCTGAAATGATCAAGAAAGACGATCATTTTTAAGCTATCATTTGAGCTACCCCTCAAAAGGGACGTAATAAATTATCGTGTGATTCGGGCTTAAGCAACTGGAGAAGAGTTAAGTGAGTGTGATCGAGGTTGTCGGACGGGGAGACACCTTTCGGGGCCCCAGCGTCCTTGAAGGACGGAAATTCCTGCTAGCTTGTCCACTGCTACCTCGAGAGTCTCTCTCTCTCTCTCTCCCTCACCACGCTCCTCGCCGGTGACACACGCACGCACGCCAACAAACGCTCCCCCTCACTCTCGCTCTCCCTTTCACTCCGGAGAGGAGTGGCCTCGCGAGCCGCCGCTGCAGTTCCAGCGAACGTCGAGAGGGGCATCACGGATGTCGACGCCTCCGCGGATCTTCTATCGCGTTCTCCGAGCCAGGAGCGCAGCGAGGGGGGGGTTTGAGGATTAAAAACCACCCAGATGGGCTAAAAAAAATGGTGACGAACTTGCTAAAAAATCACGCAGACTACACATTTCTTTGTAACCGTAAACAAACAGACTTTCTTTCCGTTTGTATAACTTACCTATTTGTGCCTGCCTACAACCTGAGTATTTAAACGCCTAATTAAAAAAAATATTAATTAATTCTTCTGTGGAATCTTCTTCCCTTTTAAGTACTGCGTGGATTCCACTCAGTCAGTACATGAAATCCATACGAGGTAGGCCTAAAAAAACAAACAAGAGCATGTGCGGCGAATGTCGGCAAGATTTGTAAATGGATGGCACGATAAACACGTATATATATAACTATTCTATCAGAAGAACTTAAATGGGGTTCATTATTGGACGGTATGTAAAAATATACCCTTAATCTCTTAAGTTAATTCTTGGACGATATTTTTTACTTATGACGTCAAAAACATTTTACAAACAGCGACTTACTATGGTATATTGGATCATGCACATACTATTAGGGAAATGGAGTACCGAACTTATGATTAAGGCTATTTTTCCAGATTTAAGTTGTCTTTTCCTCGTACAATTAGGGATTTAAATAGCTCTAATGATATTCAATAATATATACATAAGCTTATCCGTAGTTAGCCTAGCTATTTGCATGTCGGTATAAACTCTTTTAGCCAACCCAACTAACAGCACGTTTATGCATGTATGCTCTGCTTTTGAAATATTTTTAAGTGTTATTGTTAAAATAAATTATAGCTTCTAATCCTCGTGTTATTCAGTGTTTGCTAGGTGAAGGTTCGCCCCCTGCCACATACCTTTATGGTGGCTTGCAGGGCATTATGTAGATGTAGAAAAGTACAGAGCTTCGTACATGGAACGGGCTGTTGACCACTAGGCTCCTTTTGTTGGGATGAATCTACTGTCATTACGTTTCTCCCCGATGAGTTTTTCCCTACCTTTCATCCATTCACGATATG
This sequence comes from Platycnemis pennipes, assembly GCA_933228895.1. Taxonomy (NCBI): domain Eukaryota; kingdom Metazoa; phylum Arthropoda; class Insecta; order Odonata; family Platycnemididae; genus Platycnemis; species Platycnemis pennipes. The sequence goes on from OW121854.1 coordinate 63,307,954, forward strand.
TAGCCCACCTATAGCCATCTCTCCAACAATCTTTGATGTCGCAAATGACCTAAGCTGTTCATCGCCTCCCGCAACAATAACATGACATAAGGAATCCCGCGTAGAATTAGGATATTTCTGTTTGTGTCGTTCCACTTCGAGAAGGTGTTTTCCAGGCTGAAATGACTGGAGTGAATGGATGTATTGCGTAAGGTAGGATTCGCCTGGAGGGATAGATGACTTTTACGAAACTTGTGTACGACGAAGAGAGCGCCGGGAAGGATAATCGATGGAGAATGTGAGCGCGGGCAGAATTAGGGCGCAGAGTAAGGCAGTATAGGCCCACTATCGAAATTAATCTTCCGAATCTGTCGGTCGCCTTCCCGGATAACAAAAACAACAATACTTAATCTATGCAATAAGGAAATTATATGAATGAACATTGGGAAACCCAGATTCGCCACCTCCTGACCGAATCTGAGCTGCACATGAGAGATTGAACCTTAGTGGAAGCCTGAAGAGAGTTTTAAAATAGTGGCTGTTGATCTTTTGACCTTGCTTCTAAAGAAAACCGACTTTCTGTGGCTATTGTAGCTCTAACTATATCTTTGAAATAAATGGTCCATTTAAACAACCCGTTTTCAACTTTGCCACAGTCTGAAAGTGTGGTATGTACTTAACCTCTTTAAGTTTTGCCTCGAAAAATATTCAATGAATTTCAAATGACTTTGATGTGAACACACCCATAAAATGTATTCTACGTATGGATACACGTACAAAGAAGTAAAATTCTTAGGGGAATGTTAAGGCATAGATTTTGTGGAGTTCCATTATGATAGGAAATCGAGAAGAAACTTTTGGCGTTCCACAGGGGAAAAAATATAATTTAAAGCGACATGTTTCGACATGCTACCCGAGTGCATCTTCAGGAACAGGTACCTAAGCTTAACTAGTCAATTAGAAAAACTTGTATGGGAATCATTATTAGACGATATGTTAAAATATGCACTTACTCTTTTAAGTGAATTCCTGGACGATATTTTTTACTGATGACGTAAAAAACAATCTTCAGGTAGTTGTACCTGAAGATGCTACAGTGTAGCCACACATGTCACATTTAAGTATATTTTTTACCATACGTAACTAAAGTTTTCTTTTAGATTTCCTTTCAAGTGAAAATCCTCAAGAAGTGGCTCAGTGTAATTTAACCCACCACTGGATTCCCAACCATTAGATATTTTATCATCGTTGGGAAGGTTATCCTATTCTATTGAAAAATGTACAGGCACGTTATGAAGTTATCATAAAAAAGTTAAATATGCACCTTATTTTCGGGCACCATTCTTGAAAGACTTACTACCTCGGCGATGTGGGTGGGGTTTGGTCATCCTAAGTACTGGACTTGTGGTAGTAGTAACGATTATTGTTCTTGGCAGGGCCATCCACGTCTGGAAGGTGTGTGCGCTGAGCTCGGAGAAATTAATGATAACATTCCGAGATGGAAAAAAATTAAGAGATGTAGGGGATCGGGATGCGATAGTCCGTGAAGTTGTGTGGGAAGAAGGATGGGGAGTATTGGCTCACCAAGTTCGCAAACGTCTGCTTTTCTCGTTTTTGGGTAGGGCTGAAGTCTTTCAGGCCGTACTTCCATTTAATAAATCACTGTTATTGTAAAAAATACACGTCCCTCGCACATTCCTTAAATATTCCATGAAGAAATTATTGAACGAATGGGTACAGAAAGTTGAGATCAACGGATCTGAGACCAGCACTTAGGTAAAATGTGAATGGAAGAGATGTGGGTGAGAATGGAAAAGATAAGAAGGGAAAGGATGAATGCTAAATTTTGAGCAATCAATGGGATGCAGAACATCTTTATTGGAAGAAGAATTCGGGGTAAGCAAGGAAGAGAGGGTAAAATAAAATACATTTTTGAATGTATGAAAACTAGTAAAATATTTGCTGATTTTAGAAAAGAAATCGTGCATGGAAGTAACCTTCAGGATTGCATACAGAAGAGTAGGGAAACACTATCAAAATACGCCCTAACTGGTAGAATATTGATGAACATTTATAATAATAATTCTATATCCCGTTTGGGACCTTGACGTTAAGAGGCACCTTGGGGGATCTTATCCTTAAATTACCCCAGACAAAAAATGACATGAAAATTCTAAACCTGAACTTTCCATGTTCAGATTGCATTGGATCCGCATATTACCTCATTCATTTTTGTCAGGATCGGTCTATGAAGATTGGGCGATTAGACCCGCTATGAACTGCATCCTCTGTAATTGGCCTCATGAGCATGTTTTTCGTGGCTGACCTTGATAAAAGTCCGAAGAGGTAATGTTGTGATGAATTAATAATAATATTTTACTCTTTTTTGTGTCTATAAAATGAAATGATGAGAGAACTATAATGTGCGCACCTGTTTATGAATTATGTCATATATTACTGGGGATTTGGGGTTTCTAACTAAATGTACTAACCGTTAGATGATTCGTAAATTTTAAATATTAATCATTGAATATTTCGCACAGAAAATTATATTCTTTTTTAAAAACAGCAAAAGTTAGGCCCATGTTGACGTATTAGCAATTATCAAAAAAATACATTCCAATAAATATACCGTCAAAATTTTAATCTTAAACTCACCGTGAAAGTCGGCTAGTTCTTTTCCATTCTTTTACCCATAAGTAACCAAATGATGAGGAAACTACAATGTGCGCCACTGTTCATGAATTAAGTCTTATAGTACTGGGGCACCGACTGTTTATGATCTCTCTTTTCCTGATATTTTATGATTTTTTTACGTTACATATAAGCTCCCTGAAGTCGGATTTGGGGTACCTACCTAACGTATCTTTGATGCCTCACTTTTCCTAAATGTGAAATAGTCCACATGCAAAAATTCTTCACTTTTCCTTCCCTTTGTCTGTAGATACTCTTATATACCTTTGAGGCATGTTTCGTAAGGCTTTCTGTCTTGAAGCTTTCACATACATATATGCTATACATCTATGCATATATGTAATGCTGCGCCAATGTTTACGCTAAAACAGTTTTAGTTAGCTCAGCAGCAGCATAATCGATCCTGATGGCCTCATTTATGCGCAGGTCTCTAACTGCTACGTTGAATTATCATCTCACGATTATTATTAGTCTTATAACGATTAAGTAGCGTCTCTGATACAATCCTCATCATTGTATCCTCTTCGCTGTTAAATTATGTCCATTGTCTAGTTGCTTCAAACTTTTCACTTTCTCTTCATAGATACTAACAGTCTAGTTGCCTGAGACCCTATAGTAGCATGTTTGCATGTTTATAGTGCATGATTGGTGATCTTAACCCCCTGCCACACACCCTCGCGGTGGATTGCAGGGAATCGTGTAGATGTAGATGCATAATCAATAAAGGCTTCCCATTACTGCGTTGTGTCATTCGCCGCGTTCTTTGAAGCTGTTCCTGACGAACCCAATCATGGCTTTTACCTTCTGAAGCGCAGGGGTATTTTTTACAACTTGATGCTAAGATGTCCCAGATATTTATCAAGTTTTGTCCACTTTATAACTTGGAGTATGCATATCAAATGTATTCTTCCTTACCAAGTGTCCACTTACCCTCCTTTACCTTATCTCTAAAGCTTCCAAATATCGAGTAGGTACTGACGTAAACTTGACTTTCTGGTGAAGGATAAGACTTACCTCCCACAGTAGCTTCGGAATATTCTGTATTGCCACTGATAAAGCATCTTTTGTTTTCTCGTACTGTCACTCTAAAAGGACTTCCCCGTTTGTCCCACAATTTTCGCACCGCATCCTAAAAACTTGGATACGCTCTTATCTATTAGGTTAAAATTCCCTTTGGCCTGGTCAAGTTGAGTAAATAAGTTTCACGGTTAATGCGAAAAGCAACTCCAACAATAATGGGGCAAGTATCAAAACATGTTGGTGCGGCACCAATATAGCGACGAAATAATGATTTTCGCATAAGGTATGTCGGACATTATCCACAAGTATTACGGTCCTAGTGCTGAGTTAATAGCTACGGGGCGCTGGTCTCACTGGTTGGCGGTGATGAAGGCGCAATTGTGAAATTGTTTCTATGCGGGAACTCACTATTTAGGAGATGAAAGCTGGAAGACCGAGTGTGTCGTGGTTAAATCATGTGGTGTTTACATGAAAAGAAAAATACAGCATTAAAGAAACTTTTCCTAAAGAATAGCCTGAACTGAGGGAAATTAACAGTGAAATTTATGAAATGTCACCGAGAAATAGACAATTGTGGGTCGGCCTCAAGAAGTAGGCAAGCTACGCAATAAGAGAGCTCGCTCGTCGATGAAGAAGTCGTTGACTGCAAGCGGCAGCATTCGGAGGTGGTATGGGTCTCTTCTTGGTATGGGGAGGGCTTGGGTAACGTTCGGCGATAAATGAATGCAGACACCTGTGACCTGGCCGTGGGAAACCGCCGACTAATATGCATTCCATATACAGTAGGAAAGGCCTGCACCTCTTCTCCATAAGAATGAACGTGGGGAATGAACTGGTCGGTAGAGCGACTCCGATTTCTCCATTGGCTAGGCAACACTTACTTAAACGACTGTAGTATTACGATGTGGAAGGAAGAAGATGCCACCACATGCAACGGTAAGCTGTAGATAGATGAATCCTTTCTTCCAATTTTGAATAAGAAAAAGAAGTCATGAGATCCTCTCGATGGAATTATTCCGTTGGTTAAATGGTCAGTCAGGTAGAGGAAAAAGGATGCTTAAACTGTAAGAGATCAGCAGCAACATTTTAGATTCTAGGAATCTTATTTACGTGCAGATCCTCAAATGTTGACTCTGAATCTGATCTCAACACTATTATTATTCGTGTAGCAGTTATTCGCGGTAGACGACCAACATCTTAGGTAATTAGCGCGTTTTAGGATTCGTAGGTAATTAAGTATAGACAGGAATTCGGGATGTGGAGGCGGAGTAAAGAGAATACAGGTGTCAACATTATCCCACCCTCTACGAAAGATGCCAAGGTGTCCAAGTTTTGAAGTTCCATACGATTCAGTGCTGAAATTGGAGAATACGCCAAACCTCAAGCAAGTAGGGATCTGCGTACCGTTTAAATACTCTGCCACGGTCGGGATTCCTATTTAGACCTGAATTTGAAGCAAGTAATCTAGCCATCACCCAAACCCAAACCCCTCCTTTCTAAGATCCTAACAGCGAACTTGCACATCAGATATTATTCTCCTTTACGATTAATTTCGCTTGTTAAATTGCTCCTGATACCTTCTCCCTCAATATTCATTCCTAGCAAAGTTCCCCATTATAGTTCTGGACGTTCCTTTAAAATGCTCTTTGGCGGCTTCCTCCATTTCCAAGTGCCGGGTTGCTTTGTAAAACTTGACATGAAATTTCCTCCTTTGCTTATCAAGAATGTATTATGTAGTAATTTCAAATATTTCATCCACATATTTTTAGTAATCTTTTATTTTCAATGTAAATTAGCCCTAGTGAAAGTAATTGATTTCTTAGTAGATGTTCATTTAATTCTAGGTATTTTTCAGAATGAAAATATTTCTAGGATGACAATAACAAAGTAGTCAATCTATAAGCTTTCAAAATGTGATACTACGTAGAGTGATGGTGATAAAATGGATCGACCGACTAACGAATAAGTCCAGAGAAGAGTGGGAGTCAAGAGAAGTCTGCTGAAAAATTTGAAAAGAGAACGGGATAATTTAATCGGCCATATCTTCAAACGTGATGGCCTGATGAAGATAATTGTCGAGGGACATTTAAAGAGTGGAATGGGAAAGGAAGGTTTCGCATGAGATGCATAAAATATGTAGTGAAGGATGTAAAAAATGAGATCCATGCAAACCTTCCTCCCTTGAAGGTTGCCCTTGCCCCACATCCTTGTGATGGCTTGCAGGGTATGATATAGAAGCATGAAGAGGTTCGCTGGTAGGAGAATCGTAAAGAGTGTTGCGTCAAATGGATCTTGCGACTGTTGACCCAGGATAATGCATAAAAAAACCCCGTACTGTTGTAACTAATATAGGATTTGACCTCATGATTTATATATACCTGGTGATGCTTCACACCCTTGCGATGGCTTGCGTAATATTATGAAGATGAATATAAGTTGTATATACATCTGGAAATGCAAGCGTAGAAGTAAGGAAACAATTTATCAGAACGTACATCTGGAGCACGTTTCTTTATGGCAGTGAGGCATGGGCGATGACAGCAACGGAAAAGAAAAGGGTGGAAGCATTCGAAATGCGGTGCAACAGAAGAATGATGAAGATAAAATGGATCGACCGAGTTACAAAGGAAGAATTCATAGGAAGAGTGAGAGAAAAGAGAAGTCTTCTGAAAACTATAAGAAGACGGGACAACTTAATCGGCCATATTTTAAGACACGATATCCTGATGAAGATAATTGTCGAGGGAAAAGTGAACGGAAAGATTGGAAAAGGCAGGCCTCGTATGAGATATATAGTACAGATTGTGAAGGATGCGAAAAAGAGGAGTTACGTTGATATGAAGAGGTTGGCCGATAGAAGAATCGAGTGGAGGGCCTCGTCAAACCAATCCTAGGATTGTTGACCGATGATGATGACATAAGTTATTAATGAAGATGCCTTATAAGTTCAGAAGTTCAGTCTTATACGTTCTTATAAGTTGGCCGGACCTCGCGGATGTGCCTTTCCCATTGTACCTCCCGAACGGGGTAAGTCACCGGGTGCTTTAGGCGGTGACCTTTGTGAGGTGGAGGCGGCGTCCCCCATGGCGGAGGTTGCGAAAGGCCAGGGCGTACGGGTTATGTCGCAAGTTCCGAGGCGGGAAAGAGGGAGAGAGAGAGGGATTCCATCCTTTCTCGGAGCCGGAGGTCGAAGGGAAGACATCCCGGGAAGGGATTACTCGTCTCCCGATGACGCCATCTCGCGGATTCACTCCCGTCCCCCCAACCGCCCGGAGGGGTCGAAGAAGGCGGCCGCGCACGCCATCGGGGTTGCTGGAGAAGTGAGTGCGCCTCGGCGGGGGCGTCCGCAGCGAGTCACGAGCATGGGAAAGAATTCACGAGACAGGGAGTGGGAACGGATACGTAGGGGGGTGCGTGAGAATGTGAGACCACTCCCACTGTGACCAAGACAGATGGGATTGCTGCAGCCAGTGGATGAAAATAATAAGTAGTAACAGAATTAGTGACTTCTTATGGGAGGATCAATTTAATAACGACAATATTAATCGTGTCTTTATTTAATCTGCGAGTTAAAGAGTTGCGAGTTCCTACAATTAACAAATAGGACTACATGAACATCAATGCAACGGCCAGTGAATATCCTCCTTGGGTGGGGTTCGAACCCGCGACCTTAGGAATGACTGGCGAGTGATTTATCCACTCGTCATCGAGGCCGGTGGTCATAGAAATGATAGCTTAATAGTCGTAGCTTCAATGAGATCGTTAGTAGATGGGAATATTGAGTTAAACAGGATGTTTTAGTGTAGTTGAGAATAAGAATAAAACTTCGCAATTTTCCACACAACTTTTAATTACCCTACCGGTTTCAACACACTCGTGTCATTATCAGGGACTAAAATGTTTCTATGATATTTTTGCTTGTTTTGTACTCTTTGACAAGGCGTTTGGTTGAGTAGATTGGGATCAGTTAATGAAAGCGCCAAGAAATATAGGAGTGGACTGAAGGGATATCTATTTGGTTACTAATACATGAAGTAGAACACAAAAGTGAGGATGGTGGATGAATATATTTAAGATTTGAGACGTACATAAGATTTTTATGATTATTGTTGAAGACTGTAGGTGCCATATGTATATTTTCGTGCACAACTACATACTTTTGTTTTTTCCTATCCGTTGGTCACGAATGTTTATGTAAATTGAAGTTAGTCTTTATACAGAAAGCTTTACATTTTTTGTTTACTCAGGTTTGTATGCATTTATTTGTTGGAAGCAATAAATATCATATCGAGATTCTAAATGGTCAGGGATAGGGCGAGGAGTTAGATAGGGTTACCCGTTGTCACAGGTACATTTTAATATCGTGTATGGTGATTATTCACTCCCTGCCTCACACCATATATATATACACCATATACACCAAACATGCAATACCTATCATGCTTGAAGAGGATTAGTTGATATAGTTTAGTCAAACAATAACAATTTGAAAAAGGTTTCAAGAGTAAATAAGCTTGCATAAACTTGCTTTTAGTTGGGTTAGCTTTAAGTTCTTATGCCAGCATACAACTAACTGCTGTCTATTGATAGACTTGCATACATATTATTGCATATATTCACAACTATTCAAATCCCTAATGGTGCGAGGAAAGAAAGACTTTTTAATCTGTTGTCGGTTCGGCAATCAATTTCCCTATTTGTTGTTCATGGTCAATTTTCGTGCTATAGAAGTCGGAGTTCGCAAATTTTTTTATCGTCATCAATAAAATATTTTATTTGAATTTACATAATAAATGTATTCAATATTTTAACCCATGGTCTGATAATGATTTCGATATAGGTTCTTCTAATAGACTGGATACGCCAACAAAATTAATTATCGTACCGTCCCTTTACAAATGTTGCCGATCTTCGCTCACACGCTCCAGTTCGTCATTTAAGCCCATTTCGTAAGGATTCCGTGTAGATGCACGGTGACTGAATTCGGAGTGCTTTCCCTGATCATAATCGTTCGCTCACTTTGTAGCCATTGAAAATGATTACGAAAGTATAGAAGAGCCAATTGCCCTGTCCGCCGTTAATTTAACTTCGCTGACTACGATTGAAAATAACTCAATTAAGCACTTCGACGCCCAATGTCATTTTTAATCGACAATTTTTCATTTATTGAGAGCATATTATGCGCTTCTGGAAGGATATGGTATTACGGGGGGCAGGGGAGTTCATGGAAGTTGTTTAATCCCGGTAGGATAGAATGGAAAATTGAGGGTGGGGCGGGGGAGGAAATCGTGGGGGATGGTACAGGTTGGGGGAGGGGGAGGAATAGCATGAAAGGTCAAGAGAGTTGACGTTAAATACCAAGGCGAACAGATGAAATGGGGAAAGCCAGTCGGAGACGCTGTCATTGAGCGAATGGGTTTCCCTTCTTCTTATGCTGGATAATCACCCATTGTTCCAAGACCTCATAGCGTTATCCTTTCTCGTCCTGGACAAAGAGTTGGTGTGGTAATACTTCGGCTTCCCATCCCAAGGGCCCGGGTTCGAATTTCGTCACTGGCCGAAATTTTTCACTGGTACACTACAAAGTTCATAGTTTTTTAATGCTAAGATGGATTAGCTGCATTCGTTCATTCTTCTCTGTTCATGAATAGCTGAAGTAGTATACATCTATTAATGCAGTTCCCTGCCAATCAAAGGTGTGTGGCAGTGGGTGAAACTCTCAATAAATACACTACCTATCATGCTTATTAGTAGCTACATTTTAGTCGAAATATAATAATTTAATGGTATTTAAAGAGCAGATCAAGAATTAACAAACGGTTGGTTGGGTTAGCCAAAAATATTTATGCCGGAGTGCAAATGTCCAGACTATACATGAATACACTTCTATGAAAACTATTGAATATATTCACAACTACATGTTGAAATCCCTAATAATAGGAGGAAAGAAAATCATTTTCAAGCAGTTGGTTCAGCAATAAATATCGCTAATTTTACGCTCATGTTCCAGTCTACCATACTAAGTCGGCATTCGCGAAATGTTTTTAACGTCATCATTAAAAATTTCATCTTGGCATTAACTTACTAGATTAAGTCTATATTTCAATCTGATAATGATTTCCATTTATGTTTTTATAATAGGCTGAATACACTAATATAATCATCATGCCATCCCTTTAAAAATCTTACCGATCTTCACTGCATACGCTCCAATTCGTTAAGCCTATTTCGTAGCGATCCCATGCACTAGTAGCGTATTCCAAAGACAAAGAATGCTACCAGACATGAGGTCTATCAAGACAAAGGTAGCTACCTATTGATAAAATTGTGAATATATTATAGGTGATGATATTCTGGTACTTATTGCTTAAATCCGTTTTTATTGACCCACATAGTGGTCTCGAATTTTAGATTCACCTACGCAATATCGCACGTGTACTTATCCCTCGGTCTTTTTCCTGAAGTATTCTCCTCTATTTTACCCTCATTATACTGCAGAGGAATACCAAGGAGGTTAAATTTAATGAATACGGTGTACGCGTACTAGCCTACGGGTGACAATGAAGCCAGAATGGGGGTGCTTGGGAACGAGTTGGCCCCACCTCCTCGGTACAAAACATTGCTTTTTCTATTGCCTCTTATGGAGATTTCAAATATTAATGACAAAGAAATAGTACCTCAAATTTCATCGCAGCGGCGTCAGTTATTATTCCTAAGGCTATTTAAGGGAGGTATTAGTGTGTTTTCCTGGGAGCTAGTTCTATTCTACAAAACTGGTTCTAATTTAACCTATTTTAACTCTATATTTAGCGCTTTTTGCGGCTTACGGTGGATCCTACCCACCTGGTTCTCCCATTCTGTACTGTACTGCACTCGAATTTTAGATTCGAGTGACCTTCCTGCTCATGTGTAATTTTCATCTTCTCCTTCCATTTAACCTTTTATCATCTCTAAAATATTCTTATTTCTTACAACCATACACCTATTTATAATGGTTCAAATGACCGTCGCGGTTCAATAATATAGCAATCACTACTCTTTGTGGTGGTAGATTTGAGCATAATAGCCCGTAGATTTTTTCTCTGTAGTTCTGAGAGGCAAGCAAGTACTCCGAAAATTACCGGCGGAAAAATGTTTCCTGGACCGATTACCAAATAACTGGCTTTTAGCTTTCAGGACCAAGTACATATCTTCACGCTACCCATGATTCCTGATCCCAAATGCAATGCATTGGAGGATCTATACGAGCTAAATCTCATTCGAATTCAGGACGGCAGAGAAAAATCATACGGATCGATCCTCGTGGACAGTGGCCTCTTTGAAGTCCTATACCACCTTGCTAGTGCCGTCTTTTATGGGATTCCTTATTTATGGCAAATGAAATCTAGCTCCTTTAAATCCTCCTAAAAATTACTTTTTGGTTCAGAAATCCTGGGTTGTTACCAGGAAAGCCAAAGGTCCCTGGATCGATTGCCGGTCCAGGAACTTCGATTCCTGTGGTAATTTTCAACGCACAAATCCGCGTTCCTGAAGCGGGTTGAGTACTATCGGGTGAGCGGCCATAAAAGAGGAAATTCTTTGGTGAGAATCGTTCTGTTATTCCTCCAAACCCCCCCCCCCCTCCCCCCCCGAACACCTCTTCAACCTATTGCGTGAGATCACCCATCAAAACGGTTATTCGAATTGAAAGTTTCCTTCTCGCCAAGATATGATGAGGTGCTGAATTTCACGGCTAATAAGATGCGGGGTTTTCGTCTAAGAAATGCACGGAAGAAATCACTGTGGGTCTTATACTTACCATTTATTTGTCAGATGGTGAATTGTCTCTAAAATTTATTCTCAAACTTCAAGTTATGGACGATGGGAAAGTTAACTAGAAAATTATATTAGGTATAAGTTTAGAAAGGAACGAAGGAAAGTACTTCTATTTTTTTATACACTTATACACAATTTTTTAGGTGTAGGAAGTATGACGAATTAAGAGAGAGAAATACTAATAAGAGCCAAGTGGCCAAGTAGGTGGACATGTTGCACTTCCACGCCCTCGTAACACCCTGCGAACCACCGTGAGGATGTATAGCAGGGGGTAAAAAATCACCGTACGTGCGCTACTTACATGCACCTAAGATGTACAATGATACTACTTCATGGAAATATGTGACATATAAGAGTCACATGCAAATATTAATTACTTGTTAGCATTAATAAATGATTAGTATCTACCTATTAATAGGGTAATTAATGATTAGTTAGACATTTATTTAGATAGATCAATCTACATTCCCTAGCAGGTATAAGTTTTGTTAAAACATGCTTGTCTGTATGTGTATCTTCTGACTACTATGCAAGCCACCTCGAGGGTGTGCATGGGGTGAGTTGTTTCCAAGCATACATTACGTATATGATCTAAGGTTTACTTATGCTACCTACCTAAAGAGGGATTCCTGTGAATACCTTACATAAAACACTGCAAATCCTAATTTCCATGCAACATGAAACGAAATATTTGAGAAGTACCAGCAACATGCATTATGCATATTAGTAATTCATGCATAACTGCTGAAATCCTTTAAAAAAATCCACCATATTAACTTCATCTCTATTTTTTCATCAATTTGTATTAATATAACATTTTTACGTTGAGATAAATTTACCTACTTTATGAAGGCATCATGGTGTGTGAAGTCTTGATGTTAATGAGGTTACGAATTATTTACCGAACAACATGATTCATCTACATGTAATCCTGCGATCCCCCGAAAGGGCGTGTGGCAGGGGGTGTTAGGTCACCGGAATTGAAACTAAATATCGCTGAAAGAGAAAGATTTTTTGCTGGCAAGGAAAGGAGAAAGCGTCATATATGCCCGTGAGTCTTATAGACCGCGAAATACGGAAGTTTTGGTAAAATTAGTTGTCTCTTCACTGCCTCGCACGATTTGACATTTTTGCTCACTCATTCATTGTGTTTGGTGGCGATTTTAATTTGCTGAGTGAACGAGAGAAATGTTCCATTTTGAGTTTTATCATCCGCATCTTCAACCACCCAAATGTCCTTCTCATTCGCCCGACTTTCTCGCCTATCCAAGCGAAGTGCGCTCTTAAAAGGGTGCCAGGCATTTGAGCATGCCACGCTTCCGGCAGAAAATGCACGTAAATATAAGGAAATTGGCCACTGGGGACTGTTTTTACAAGGAGGGTCACCGGATTTGATTCAATCGGTCCGAACAGAATTCAAGTGATGTGACTGATACGAATCATTAAGTTTTTCAGTATTCTGATTTGTATCACTTTCGAATTTGAACGAAATACAGCAATAATCTGTTATATCATGCAATTTGGGCCCAAATGGTGGATACATTAGCTAAAAAAACACATCACAATTAATGAGAACTATATTCAGCAGTGAAAAGGTTGCATTCTCTCATCTCTGAGGATGGGTAAGAGAACACTTGTGACTCTTCACTTAAAGATGATGTGTTGAGGCGAAATCTGGTCGTAAAGAGTAAAACTCGCTGTGAAACTGCAATGTTCTCTTTGATTGCTCTTCCGGAGACTCTTCTTATGGTCCCTATTTGTAATATAATGTCATTCTCTAGTTCCGCATACTTCCTACCTCCCATAATTCTACCCAAAGGATCTGCCGTTCTTCTACTTCACTTACCTAACACGTTCCCTATATATAAGATCGAGTGTTTTCCCGGCGAATAGTATGAAGAAAAGTTTCTCGGGCTTGACACCGGTTAATAGGCTCCATTACTGCCAACGTTTCAAAGAGCGACTCGCTCTTCATCATCAGGGCTTCTGAGTGCTTCTGAGTGCCGTATTTTATTATTGCGCTTATATATATATCTTTCGCCCGGGTCAGGTGTCTCCTGATTGGCCGAGACGTTTGAATTTAACGGGCCCGATTGTTGGCCTCCTTGAACATGAAACGTTGGCAGTAATGGAGCCTATTAACCGGTGTCAAGCCCGAGAAACTTTTCTTCATACGTTCCCTATATCATTACCTTCAAATACTCTTCCACTTTATTACCAGTTCTATCCTTCTCCTAATTTTCTCTATCAACTTCCTTTCCTCCCATACCATATCTTGCCTTTTCGTTGCTGAATAACGAAATAGAGGGGGCATTGCGAGAAATGAAGGTGGGAAAGTAGACATTTTATAGGTTTGTTAGTAGCATAAACGAGGAGGGAGTAGGCCGGAGGATTTAGTACAACCTTCCTTCCGTGCAGTTTGACACCTAGATCGAAAAAGAGGGTGACAAATGAATGCCAAGAATACATAACGGTAAGTTTAATGTCTCATGTGGCAGTTTGGATTTCGAAAGGGGAAAGCTAATCGGAATATCATTGCAGTGATGAAAATGCTAGGGTAAAAGAGTTTAGCATATTATATTTGTTCAACAGTTTCATTATTCACCGGAATGAATGCGAAATTGTTTTGTTGTACAGAGAAAAGGTATATAAATTGCCAATATATGACAGAACTTTTAAACTTTAAATGCCTAGTTTCGGTATTTTTCGAGTCGATGCTCATAGGATAACTGTTTGAATTTCGGAAGCCATTTAAGAGCCAAGTGATTTTTTCGCAGCGTCATCAACATTTTAAATGAAACCGTAATCCGATAAAGGTTTTGCCTTCTATGAAATTAACGCTCAGGACTTCAATGCCTTTGCACCTAAATAATTACAGATTCTCTCGGCTGTCAATTATAACAGTATCATAAATTTATCTCTGGAAGGAGATGGCCGCTTTTCTTCCGGAAGAATTCTTTTGATCGATATGCAACATGCATCGCGTGACGAATAGTGCGACCCGTCAAACAGGCAACATACCTGAGCGCTTGGCAATTATTGCGTGCTTTCCCTGCTTTTTAAAGCAGCTCGCATATTTTACTGGGCATTTAAGATAACTTCACATCTGCCTCCAGATGAAAAAGTGCTGTTTGCTGTAGTGAAGACCCGATAAAGTATGCATAAGTAATGATAAAGTGTCCTTGAATATATAATCGATATACGTATAACAATAAAGGTTAAAAATGAAATATAAGGCGGATAGGTTCTCTGAAGATGTAATAAGAATATTAAAATCACCAGCAGGTTAATCAAAGCAATGTCAGGTTAGATCATGAAGATAGGATTAGAGAGATAGATAGTTAGAGTGAGAGGTTCAAAAATTAATTTCTTCCTTGCGTGATTAGGGACAGTATTAGATTACAGCGTAGATCTATGGGAAAATTAGAATAGGTATTGCGATATTGATGTATAAGAGTAGCCAATTGGGATTTATTCAACGTATTCATGTATGACATTAATAACTTACGTATGATTTGTAAAATTAGTGAATCAGTGTAGTTAAAGACATTATTTACTAATCAACAATTATTTCATTATTTATATATACCAACAATTTAGTTACCCGTATCTCATGATTACATATCTAACTCCAACGTGAACCTCATGAAGGCATATTTCCAACATGAATGCATACCTAACATTCACGAAGTAGTAGTATTATATGTCTCTGTTCCATGTAAGTAGTGTGTGCACGGACTAGTATTTTTACATGTCTGTATAAAAGTAAGTAAACCACACACCTCTGCGGTGGCTTACAAGGTATAATGCAGACGTAGATGTAACTCAGCGAGGAGACTTCGGTTTGTCGTGGCTTAACTTCCCACTGATTTAGGAGCGAAGAGAGATGAATATATACTACGAATAGCTGAGAAGGAGGAATAGTAGCTAAAAGAAATTTAGCTCAAGATATGATAGGTAAATGGATGAGTTTATTAACGACACCATAAGTTTCGGTACGTCCTTGACTTTTCCCCGTCCAATTTGCCAGCCTTACTTCTCAAACAGTTCACGCTCCATTCATTAAATCCCGCTTTAAATTTTCATGACCTTCGTGCCATCCAGAATAATTATTTTTCCTCCCTCTCCCGCGATTACCTAACATTCTCACCTCTGTCACTCTCTTGAATATTCCGTTATTTCTTTAAAAGACCTTAACCCACTTTGCTACCTTGTTTGTTTTCATTTTATTATTTTTTCTTCTTTTATTTTTAGCAAATGCACCACAGGCGCAGATTAATCCGCAATTATTTGCATCATTAGGAATCAAAACACTTGCTTGCAGTGTCAACAGCGACCCCATTTCAATCGAGGGTACGATTCTCTAAGTTATTCTCCAATAACTTTTACTCTTATTATTAGTTTTATTTCAGTGCAGGTAGGTACAAATGGACATTAAATTTTTCCCACAGCCCCCACGCGTCGCACGATATTTTTCTTCAGACCCACACACTTCTTACCTCTTATTCATCTATCCAAACTACACGTTCTTCTCCTCCCTTAGTTCCGTCACCCAATCATTTTCAAAGAATACTAACACAAACTGAAAACTCCATTATACGGACAATTAGTTTAGAGGCAAAATATGCGCCTTCAATTCCCTTTTGCGAAAACGGCTCGCCCTTGCGCTATTCAAATAAGATAATTCCTTAGCTACGCCAATATTCTCCCTTGAGCGTGAGCGATGCTAGGTACTCATACTCTGAGGGTTTTGTGACTTGGGAAAAAAGTGGGAAGGGACGGGTTTCAGTTCACATACATTATAGAGAGATGTATTCTGCGAGGAGCATCGATGGCATGAATATTGACATGACTTCCACTCTGCCTATGGCGAGACAGAGAGACAAGCCATCGCTAGTGCTGTGAGATGTTCATTTCTCGAGGGAGCCAAGTAGACAGCGTGAGACAGCGCTGCTATCACCCGTGCGTTCCTGTCCAACGCCCCTAACTGCCACCAATTAGTACACTTACCTGGAAAGAGAAGGAGAGAAACCGATTAGTATTATTGTTCCTTTTCAAACAGTTAAGCTAGGTTTAAATTGACTTGAAAATACAACATTATTATAATCTACTATTTCAGGCTAAACTTTTGTACTTTCTATCCATTGTGAAAAGGGAAACGATATAATTGTTCTTCTTTTTACAATTTACAGCATTTATGCTTTAAAACTGTTCCCGTGTGACAGGATACACATATCTTTCACATGGTATTGTTCTTTAGTTCCGCGAGCGAAATTATGTCAGGTAGCATGCAAGTCCTACCTCTCATTATCCACACACTAGAAGGGGCAATAAAACATCAAACCTAAGTTACCTTGGAGATGATAGGGTAGGTGATGAAGAATTTTCGGCGTTTCTGCATATGTGTATGAACTATTAAATATTTAACATGTAAGAAAACCACAAGACGGCTGCATGAATCATTAATATTTTAAAATGTAGGACAACCATACTAATATATAATTGCATAATACTGCAGCAGTATAATTATTGGACAACAGTCACTTTTGGCCAATAATATAGACAGAAGTTGGCTACAAATATTATAGAATAGAGGTTTGAGACTGATACTAGCAGTTCTTAAGTATGCCAAAATTAAATGCAGGCTAAAAACGTTAATATGGATGGTTATCAGTAAATATTTGGGATAAATATATTAATATTTCTACGTGAAAACTAAATTGGGGTTATGTCCACAGTTTTTGGCGATATTCATAGGTCAAAGAGTGATTTTCATATTTATTATCCTAGAATAAAAAATTTTTCCCTCCTTCCGATGGTAAAAAAGACATCATCATAGGCCTCTCGTTTACAGGGGATTTTTGTGATACAACTCAATGACTTCTGAGCTAAAACCCTGGATATTTTATCAGGATATTTCTATCCATTTTATATCTGGATATTAAAATAAGGGTTTGCTGTTGCTGTTAAACATTTATGAGACACTAAAAATAAAAATAGTTGTATACTGAGTGCATAAGAAAACAGTATGAAAGCTATTGGAAGTGCCACATGCATGTTTGTAAATTATACTAGAGTTCTTTTCTATTTTTAAAAGTTTCTGCTACATAAACTCTATTATTACTACTTTCAAGTATTATTATTACATATTATTATTAATGTGCAATGTTCAAGTGTTCTTTTTTTTGCCACTTCTCGGCATATAGTGTGAAAATCGAAGTGTGTTCCTCCTGAATTTCATTCAAACTCCTATATAGACTAGTATCTTATCTATTAATTCCTGTTCGTTGAATATCACCCCCTGCCACACACCCTCCATGTGGCTCGCAGGGTTTCAGTAAAAGTAGATTCATTCCAAATCGCCTATTCTTCTCCTCCCTCCAGTCGAGGTACCTAACATTCTGCCCTCTTATCACTTTTATCATCAATGTTTTACCGGTTAAAGCAGGTTAAAGATGGACATTAAATAATTCCCACGCATTCGCTCACACGGTATCGTTCTTCAGCTCCACGTACGTCCCACCTTTTCCATCCATATTGCCTGTTCTCTTCCGTACCCCACGCTTACTCAACATTATCCCATCAATCACCTCCTTCAAAACAACCTTGTCTATTATTACATGTTCTATAGACTCTCTCAGTCTCCTCTAAATGTCTTTAATCAACTTCATCGATCGTCTTCGTTCATCGAGAGATGATCGTCTTAAGCACGGGAATTAAATTCTTTAATTGTATCAGGATATTGAAATGGCTGATGATATCAAGAAAATAAACATGCCATGCCTTACATTTGGGGCGGAACTAATAAGAACAGAAGTAAAATCATTGGGCTTAGGGTTTGGTTAGTGGCTAGAGCACTTGCCTCCTATCTCGTGGGCCCTGGTTCGAATCCCGGCGGATTTTTCAGTGTTCTACCGGTCCCTACTTGAATGCCTCGGGGATAAATCGTTGAGTTTCAGTAATCCGTCCGTCAGATGGGACGTATAGGCAATGTTACCTCGGCGTCTTTCGTGAAATACATGCTTATTCCAACCTTGGATTCCGACTCCCCACCCTTACTCTCTGTGACCCTCTTATGTGGCATGTTTTCATGTAATAGCTTGTTTGCATGTCGATAGTGCATTTTTGGTGATCTTCACCCCCTGCCACACACTCTCATGGTGGCTTGATGGGTATCGCGTAGATGTAGATGTACTCTGTTCCCTGAAGAATCCTATCTTTACACAATTACTCACCTTATGGCACAAACGATTTCAGCTGTTGCTCTCCTACCCCAAAATAACTAAACTACTCAAATTCCTCTCTTCATCTATCGTTTCCAGCACTTTCTGTTTTGTATTTCTTTCCGCCAACATATCTTCCATCCTTCTCCAAACTCCTATCTCAGAGGCAGACAGTTTATTTTTTTATCCTCTTACCTTAAAAGCACACAACTTGATGCCATGACGCCGCGCTCCATATCAGGCTCTCCACGAGTCTTTTGTTAACTCTCTTACTCATCGCTAATGTCACTAGTTCTCTCGCACAAGTAAACGCCTCTTTCGCTACTGCGGTTATCCTACCATAATCGCCGGCTCGAGATCTATTTTCCTCCGATATACAACCCAAGAAGCTGGAATTCTCCTCCTGGTACAGCTTAGCATATCCTCCTTCTTTTCAATAGTATGACCATCGTTGTTTTATAACATCTCTAACGATTTATTTCCTAATTATGTACACCTACATCCACGTAATACCCTAAAGCCACCGAAGGTGTGTGTGGCAGGGTGTGAAATATCACCCGACATGTATTTTAACTCAAATTAAAATTAAATCTACCCTTAGTATCATGAAGAATGAAACAATACAAGTAACTAAGAGGTACAATTAAATTGTTAGTCTCTAAAGAGTATTGTGATTACTATTGATCAGTAAAGTCTTTTTTCTTTAAATATACTAATTAATACATATTCCCCAAAGCGTGCATGTGCTAGGCATGTGGACGAACTTGAATGCTTTAAAAAAATATTGCAAACCATCTTCTACACCAAAATCTATAATTATTACTAGTTCTCCCATATCTTCGCTGCAATATTTTAGTGTTCCCAGTAGCGCGCAGAAAATTAACATTTTTAACTTCTCTGTTTTCTATATTTTTAATTTTATCTTCATGATCTAAAGTACCGTAGTCCACTGCTGTTTTAAACATATTTGTAATACCGCCAGAGAACGTGCCTGTCTTAAATTTTGGCTGAAGTTGCTCTAGCGGAGGAATTTATCTTCCCTATGTATCTTGCGTAATAGATTTGTTACGCAAATCAGAGGAGGAACGCCTTTTAAACATCAAGTGTTCAACGCAAAGGTCGATCTGGTTGGTGATGGCAGGGCTCGCCAATTACAAATCCCAGCGACGTGTGAAATGCACACATCTGGTTGTGGGGAACAGTCCCTATCCCAGTACCGTCTGTGGTTTCCCAGAAACATCTGGCACTCAGTAAACCGCTAAGCATAGGGTTATATTTGAATTAGGCTTGTATGGGGGTTCAGTTGCTACGGATATATTTACATCTACATGATACACTGCAAGCCACCGGAGGGGTTCAATGGGTCTAGCTAATCGTAAACTGGGATTCATCAAAAGATTATTGGGTAAATGTGACGAACATCTACGAGAAATCAGCTACTTTTACCTTGTTAGACCTCATTTGGAATATGCTGCCAATGTATGGGATCCCTACGAAGTTGGTCTAAATAATGAACTTGAAAGTGTGTAGCGAAGATCGGCAAGATTTTTAAAGGGACGGTACGATAACTATATTAGCGTAACCAGTCTATTAAATCAATTAAAGTGGGAATCTTTGTTAGATCG
Organism: Platycnemis pennipes; assembly: GCA_933228895.1. Classification (NCBI taxonomy): domain Eukaryota; kingdom Metazoa; phylum Arthropoda; class Insecta; order Odonata; family Platycnemididae; genus Platycnemis; species Platycnemis pennipes. The sequence continues at coordinate 63,328,310 of OW121854.1, forward strand.
CAGGTTGAAATGTAGAATTAATCTCCTAAATAAATTCCAAGATAATATTTTCAGTGATGACGCTAAAAATATTTTGCGAGTCCCAACTTCCTATGTTAGACTGGACCATAATTACAAAATTAGAGAAATTGATACCCGAACTGACAAATTCAAAATGTCCTTTTTTCCTCGTACAATTAGCGATATGAATAGCGGTAAATATGTCCAATGTATACCATAGGTAGCTGCATGTTGGTGTAAGGACTCGAAGGTAACCCAACTAACAGCATGTTTTTGTGTGCTTACTTTGCTATTTTTATCTTCTTTAAATAGTGAAGTTTAGACTAGTATATTAATACTAATCCTTTTTTATGCATGATTTATAGTGCATGTTTGGTGAGAATTCACCCCCTGCCACACACCTTTATGGTGGTTTGCAGTGTATAGTGTAAATGTAGATGTAGATGAAGGGTGTATGGCAGGGGACGAACCTTCACCGGGAATGCATTTTAAATCAAAAGAGAATTAAATTAAGCGGAATCTGATGCATGATGAAAATACACTGCAAAATAGTGATGAAATCAAATTTTTTCTCTTCAGAATCAGAAGTACGACTAAATCGTAGCAAGATAGTAAAGAAATTTCGATGGAAAACAATTCATCCACTTCTACGAAATACTCTGCCGGCCATCGCTAGAGTGTGTGGCAGGCATGCAATAAACAGCAAAAATTCACCACGTGGGAATTTATTTTAGGAATCGACCTAAAGATTTGTTATTACCGTGGAAAAACTCTGGAAAATGGCATTTCACTTTAGTAGTGGTTCATATGAGGATAGTTCTATCGTAAATACGTTCTATTTGTGGAATTTAGCTGAAAAAGGTACCCGTGATTTTGTACGTGATTTAGGATTAGAAATTCACACTTCTATGCATTGGTGGTATGAATTGACCCCCTGCCACACATGTTGCGGTGCCAAGTATAAAGGCCTGGTAACACGATACACTAACACGTACGAGTTAATGTGTAAATGCATGAACGCTAGAATGAACGCGAAAATGCACCGGGTAACCACACCAAAATGTACAAATGAATGAATGCGTGAACAGAAAATAGAACCTGTTCTATTTGGTTCATGCATTCGCACAAGTTGCGCTGAAACCATTCACGCAAATGCACATGAACCCGTACGTGTTAATGTATCGTGTAACCAGGCCTTAAGGTACGGTACGATTTGAAAACCATTTTATGTTTCAACAGGTAGGCATACGCACAAATATCGCACCGTCTATCCTACCTTAACTGACAGAACAAAAACTTCCTTGCCTTTGACGGGATACGAGCACCGACTTTTGGGTTGCCAGACATCTACATTTACATAATACCCTGCAAGCTACCGTAAGAATGTATGGCAGTGGGTGAACCATCACCAGGTCCAGGCAGGTGCATTGCAGATCAGATTACCGCAGCCAGCCCCTCAGCTTGGGTTTATCCATGGCCGACTTCATAACGTTATGAAGTCGGCCATGGTTTATCCGGACCTGTCTAAACGGGTCTCCTTGATTCGCACTCTGGGCCTACGTAAAACACTCCACTAGATTAAAACGCCGTCAGGGACCAAATACTTAGGCGCAGAATACTTGGGACGGCAGTCTTCAGTGCATGCGTAAGGTTGAAGTATGTCAAGAATGCAGATGGGCGAGATGGTATAAGAGACCTGCGTGGATAGGTGCTCATGCTAACGATGATATCTCATGAGAATAATAGGCACAATACCAGAATTTTCACAGGGAAAAACTCATTCACCTTGATCAGGACTCGAACCTGGAATCCCTCATAACCAAACAGGTACTTTAGCAAGATGTTAGACGAATTGCTGAGCATAAAATGTCACGAAGTAGCCTTAACACCACGCTACCGTTCACGAGGTTAACTAGTTCCAATAAATCCTCAAGAAATCCTCAGGTAATAATTACGCTATGGTAGGTTAACTGGTTAACGCACGTGGTCAATAGTCAGTAGGTTCTGGGATCGAGTTCTGGACATGGTGAATGATTTTTTTCCGAGAGGAAATCCCGTTATTTTGCATTTCAGCGGGTAGACTACGTTAAGGTTTTTCGCGGATAGTTCACAATCCGTGGATTTGATTATAGACGCGTTTCCTCGGAGGCCTACGCAAGGCTGTGCCGAGCCAGTAGGTGCATCTCTGTATTTGAGCGGGATCTGGTTGGTATTCCGACAACATTTGAACATATTTTCGCCGTTTTTGTTTTTTTTTTCCTTACCCGATTCACCCTTTCCCCTTATTGGGACATTTCTGAACATATCTCAAAATCATCGGGCCTTTCTGCCGGAATCACCGGTGCACACAGCGTGTAAAATAGTGGCTCACCAAGGAATGGCGAGAGCGCTCGGCCGTCATGGGTGACTGAGACCCTGGGTGAAAGGAGAGATGGAAATGAGGTGCGGGAATGCGGGTATGGAGAGGGAAATGACCGCGGAGAGAAGGCTTCGAGTTTTGCAAAAGTTACAGCCGAACAAACGCAAAAAAACACGAGGTTTAAACCCTTTTTTAGGCTCAGGTGGTATGTATTAGAGAGAGTAAGCAGATCGAAATAGATGAAAAAAGGGTAATTCCATTAGCTCTCTGATGAAACTCTGAATAAACTCAGACGAAACTATCTGTAGCTCTGACGAAAGTGATGAAAGGAAGGGAAAGGAATTGCAACGTTGGAATATAAATGGAAACGTCTGAAAATAGGGATGCAAAAAGGTGCCAAAGCGACTGTAGCGAAGGCATATACGACATGAACCAGGACCGAGACGATGATTAAGTCACTGGAAAGAAGAAGAAGAATTAATGATGGGATCGGATTGGTGTAGAGGCTAGAGTACTGGTCTCCCATTCTGAAAGCATGGGTTCGATTCCCGGCAGTGGCGGATTTTTCAATGGAAAACCGGTCTCCACTTGAGTGCCTAGTGGAGGGCATTTCAAGTTCAGTAGGTACTCCGTCCGTCCAGATGGGACGTTAAGGGGCCGTGATACATAGCTGTTTTTCAGACCTATTTTTCAAGGAAGATTGCTCCAACAGGAAGCTAGATATCGGAATGGGGTTTTCAGTAATTAAAAGAGAAAGTATCAAACTATTACTCTATAATCCTAGATTTTACGTAATAAGCCTTGTTAAAAATATATCTCGATGTAAAAATAGACCTTTTTGTTGCAAATATTGGGAGACAGAGGGGCTATTTTTTTAACTTTCGTTATTATAGAGTACAAGATTCAAGCTTAGTCTGTTGGATCCTTGAAAATTATTGATTTTTATTAAAAGACACGCTGCTGAGATATTCTGAAAGTAATTTATGTTTTTCGCCAACTCCAGCCCAGGGATACGCCTCTAGCAACGTGCAAATCACGAAACAGTTCACACATTCTCCGCCTACTGCGCTACTCAAAAAGTGGCACGGTCCCTCTACCCTATATCCTAAAACGGTAACCTTGAGGTGTTGGAGCTAGGGGGAAGGGAAAGTGAAGGCGGGCGGGAAGCAGAGGCGCAGAGGCGAGTGAGACGGAGTGTCTGCTTTACTGACGGGTTATTTCTTGAGTCTCAGCTTAGGTTGTCGCTCTCGGGGTGTCTAGTAACAGTCAAACTGACTAATTGTCAAGTCTCGAAATTTCATCGGAAGCGTACCGATATCGGAAAATTAAAGTAGGCAGTCGCTTGACATTTTCGATGGCGAGGAAAAAAAGAAAGGGTGAATTTTTGGCCAAGCGGAGGGAAGAAAAAAGGTAAATATTGTCATTTTTTGTGAAAACACTATCTTAATGTAATGATATATTCATGTGTAAGTATGCAAATTTCTATTATCCGAAACAGGCGTCTCAAAATAATGGGAACAGAGTCGCACGTAGGAGGAACTTCTTGCGCTATTGAAGAAACCCCGTCCAATATTGACGATTCAGTAGCTGATGAAACTTTGCATGATTCATTTGACGATATGGCAATTGCCGAAGAAGGGAAAAACGAAGGTTTATCCGGTGGAGTAACGGGAAGAAGAATTATCGACTTAAAATATGCGACAAATCGGTTTCCAATTTACTGAAAAGGTTTAACCTAAATTTCAACCTGCGTTCTGATAGTAATTCCCAGCCTAGTTCTTCTATTAAACTCGTAACACTTATACAATTATCATAGCGGCCTTTAACAAATCTAGTGGATCTCCTTTGCACACGCTCTAATTCTTTTATCATACCTTCCTCGTACGGATCCCATATACTAGCGGCATATTCTAAATGAGGCCTGACAAGTGTAAAATAGCTTCTAGTACTCTCTCATCGCATTTGCCTAGAACTCTTTTTACGAATCCTGATATATGGTTTGCTACACTAGTTATTTCCCTGATGTATTTCCCCCACAGCATGTCTTCAATGTTGGTGACGCCTAAGTATTTAATAAATTCTACGTTAGATATTTCCTTTTCTTTGATGCAATAATTTTTCTGGGGAAAGTTATTCTTTTTCCCAAAGTTCATTATCGCGCATATATTCAAATTTAATTCTAGCTGCCAACTATCACACCAATCATCAATCGCATATAAATCCTTAGCTAAAGAATGACTATCCTCTTAATTTCTTATTTCCTTATACACTACTGCATCAGAATAAATACGTAAATATGAAGAGATTAGCCGACAGGACTCAGTGGAGAGCTGCGTCAAACCGATCTGAGGATTGATGACCAATGATGACTGCTGCATCATCGGCAAAAAGACGGAGCTTGCTATTTTTAGCTACTGTATTCAAGTCATTTACGGAGAGAAGAAATAAAATTGGGCCTATCACGCTGGGGAACACCCGATGTAACTTTTGCTTCGCCTGAGGTGACACCATCTAATACCATTCATTGAACGCGTTCATGTAGGAAATCTCCTATCCAGCCTACCATATTACTATCTATCCCGTATGATGCTAACTTCGCGAGTAAATTACAGTGGGGAACCTTGTCAAACGCTTTTCTAAATTTAAAAGCGCTGCGTCTACCTGTACGTTAACTTCTCCGGAAACTAAAATATCATGAACGAAAAGACCTAACTGATTTTCGCAAGACCGTCCCTTTCTGGACCCATGCTTATTTGTTATCAATAAATCCTGGCTATCGAGGTGTCCCCTTATTGATGTAACTATCATATGCTGTATAATTTTGCACGACAGTGACGTTATTGATATTGGTTTATAATTCGATGGATGTTCCCTATCGCCACTTCTAAAAATTGGGATCACGTTTGCTATCTTCCAGTCTTTGGGAACCGCGTGTTCTTCGAGGGATTTGTTAAATATTACTTTAAGATACGGTGCCATTTCGAGAGCTATTTCTTTATACACACGAGCAGGAATTTCATCACGACCTGAGCTCTTGTTCGGGCTAACATTTTTAGTAAGGATACGATTCCGTTATAAGATACAATTATCGATCGGGGGCATTATTTGTTGAAATCGGTCTGGTATTGTTTCGAGCAAACTACGCTTAGATTGATTAAAAACGCTCTGGAAAAATAATTCAACAAATTAGCCTTATCTAAATATTTCGCCCCTATACCCTTTCAAGGAATTAACCGTTGAAATTTTAGTTCCCTGTACTTCCCTAACATATGATCAAAATGCTTTCGGATTCCCCTCTAGTTGTTCTCCAAGTACTTTTCTCTTGAAACCACTTTACGCTTTTCTAAGGGCTATTTTTGCGGCTGCTTTATATGTAACGTTCGATAATTTTTGTAGATCGCTATTAGCTACATTTTTCTTAGTTTCGCGTGGATAACTCGTTGTCGTTTTAAACATTTTTTTAACCTCCACGTTGTACCACCCTGGTTCCCTATTCTCACTCTTATACTCACTCACCGTGTAATTTGGAGGAACTCTTTCCATGTCTGCATCACTATTTTTTCTGATGTTTAGAATTTTTCAAAAGAAGTCTGTAAGTCACGCCTAAATCCGTTAAAATCTGCTTTACTTAAAAGGCAAATCTTTCTTTTTAATTTTACATTTTTGTCAGTATTGAGGGATAATTTAACGTGTACTACCTTGTGGTCACTTATTCCATCGACATTTTTAACTTCAATAACTTTTTCATGGATGTTTGAGGCAAGTAAATCGAGAACATTCTCCCTTCTATTATGCAAATTTACTATTTGATGTACTGCGTATTATGCGAACAGGTTAAAAAATGACGAGCAGATTTCTTTTTCCCTACCCCCAGACTAATGACTACATGTTTTCCAATCTATCGATGTTGTATTGAAATCTCCACCTTTCAATAATCTGTCGTTCGTTGGTATGAGAATTAATGTGCCTGATCTGTTTCTCGAGTTATAATACTGAGTGTACATCGGAATGGGGTGGTCTGTAGTAAGCACAAACGTATATTACTTTCAAATTACCACATTTAGACATTAACACGTGCAAGCCAAGCTACCAGCTGAGACCACCTCCTATTTGTTGCAGTTCTTACGGCTAAACTGTTGTCACAACAACCAATCAACGCGGCTACCCTGAAAAATGAAGTCTATTCATGACTTGGACCGCGGACGCGTTCTCCTGCAGCTACGAACCCCACTAGGACCAGACCGGCTCGGTTCTTAGAAAAACGTAGCGAACGCATTTCCGCGAATTCCACGTTGCCACATGGTACAATGTGGAGTCTGCCAAACAGTTTGGTCCCATCGTATGTTGAAATGGCAACATTGCGTCTAGTGGTCAGCAATGGAAAACTCCGCGGACGGAGGGGATGAGAGGGAAGGGTCGTTATTGCCTCATCACCTCTGCGCAAAGAATTAAAGCGTAGAGGAGACACTGAAAAAAAATATGGCTGGTTGGGTAGGCGCCGACTCTGGTAACTCTACCGGTCGACGGAAAAACTATCTCCATCATCTCAGCACTCGAAAGCGAAAAAATAATCATGTACCACGGCGCCTTAAGCCGTGGTCCCTTGGCGCCTTTCGTTAAGAGTAGGCTAATGCCGACGCCGGGTTTCTCTCCACCCTTCCTCCGTATCTTGAAAACTCCTACCATTACCCAATTACCCACCTATCCTAAATGGCGCAAATGACCTCAGCTGTCGGTCGCCTCCCCTGAATAACCAACCTAACCAACGAATGAATGCACATATAGAACTATTTAAAAGTACATACATGGAGTCAAAAAACACCTTCAATGAGAAAAACAGGTCGAGGGGAGCATGGTGGAGAGGCTTGAAGGGCATGGAAAGCAAAAGAGAAAAAGAGAAGGCAGATGCTTTGGGAAATTTTCAGAAGAGGAAAAGTTGATGTGTTGTGCAGATAGGCCATTGGGATATATTCAGGAAGTATGAAAGGAGAGATTCCAACGATAGAATAAAAGAATGGAAAGTTGCTAATTGGCCAGAAAGAGATGCAAAAAAGCTGGGAGCGATGCCCTGAAGACATAAACGATTTCGAGAGTGAGATTAAGACGGTGACGCTAATGATGGAATCTGCATGTGACACAGATGGAGAACACATTGCACGGTGAAGGGATATTGAAGAAAGTAAAACGTTCGATGAATGCTAAAGAGAGAACATGATTATTAAGATTGTGAAAGTAAGTGGTAGATGAGAAGAGTTGAAAAGGAATGCAGCGAAGCCGAACTTTTACTTAGGAACTGATGGGTGTTACTGAAATGCGGGGAACTGCAAAACAAGGTGTCAAACAAAGAAGAGATTTTTAAAAGCCCCAGCAGTATCGGAAGAAAACTAAGATGACGATAAGGAAATCTGGCGACTTTTGCGGATAAAAACACAATCCTTTGTGAAATCGTCCTTATGGAATGCCTAAAATTATTTGGTAAATTGCACATCTAGTAACTGGAAGAAAAAGAAATGATTCCTTAGGCTTTTAGCAACGGCCATATAAGTTTTTTCTCAGGTTAAACTAATGAATGGGAATCTAGTTAAGAACAGCGAATGATTCCGATAACGGCAAATACCAGGGAATTTCATGTGGCATCCTTAATTTTATGCTCCAATCGTTGAATGATATGCAATAGAAGAACATATGATAAGGGCAGATAGGCCATAAACGAGTGTTAAAATTGGGAAATGAAACTATCAAGAAGTGGAGGAGTATTACGATTTGGGTTAAACATAATTAATAGCCATGGGCGGGACCATATGGAGATAATGAAGACAGAGTGAAAATTTTACGAGAGGAATATTCAACTAACAGCTGGAAACTCTATGCAAAGAAGTAATGTTTTAGAGCGTAAGACTGGAGAATACTCCTTTAAGGCAAAAATGCCACCTTATGTGTTCCGCAAGAGTAGGTTCGGCCCTGATGATACGACTTGCAATGGCCGTGAAAGCTTGGATGAGAAGGCGCCACACGCAGCTGCTCCCGAAAGTAACTCATGCAAATCGTCCTTGCCGAGAAATCCTACAAACTGTCAGGCCACCTTATGCTGTTGCTACAACTACTGAGTTAGACTACTAACCACTAACTCATTGAATTAACTAACTGAACTATTAAAAATAATTGAAATTTAACGAATTAATGTGTCTTTGCGGAATACATTGAAATCTTTGTCGTCTCCGCAATTCGCATACTATCTGCGGCATTAGCATGATTGTTCAGCCCTAGGAAGGGCTTCGCTACAGCTGGAGAGTAATCTTCTTGCTCCCATATCTTTATAGAATCACGACAATGGAAAAGAGAACGCCAAGTCCAATTCCTCACTCGGTCAATGCACCAATGATTCAGTATATTCAAGAATGACGTTTGAAAGAAAAAGCAAATTCTGCGGCTTGGATTTTCTGTTAAGATTTAGTCCACTTTTTTTTACCTACAGTCTTCTTTTAACTCCATGGTAATACTTGAAATCGAGCTGGGATGCTAGAAATGTAATGATCCGCAAATAATAATGACATGCTATTTTCATTTCTTATTAATTATTTTCGTGTCAATTCCCTAGTACTACCCTGCGCTTATCGTCGTACATAAATCTGTATACTATCTCATGATATTGCCTTTTTTTTGGTCCAATATGAGCCCTCTCGTAATGCATTAATTTTATTTCAGCTTCGTATCCTTTTGAACCTTAATCACGTTTTATTTCTACGAATTGTAAGTTATTGTCAGCGCCTGCATCTGTGTCTAGAAAGGTGGGCGGTTTCGACATACACGAACCACGATTTGAGTGCTATACCTGCGGGATAGACTTCGTAGAAGTCCATTATTGCCTGAATAATACGTCCAGTATTTTTTTCACTGATGAGTAAAACCATAGTTGCTAAATTTTACATCATGAATTTCGCCACATTATTTATGCGGAAATTCGACAAAAACTGTTGTCTTTTCACCATAAATAACGCGGAAAAATGTGTCATGGTGCAATATTTACTTCATAAGCACCGAAAAAACTTACGTTTGAACATTGGTTGGGATTTATAAAAAACTTTTAAGTGGCAAAGTACTCACTGTTATATTTATAGTATTGTAATTTTATGTCGTTGAGAACTTTCTGTTTCCCCTCCCGGCGCTATCTTTATGCGCCAAAGACTGTGTCGGCGATGACATTTGAACAATGTGTTGTTGAACACTAATTCACTTTTCTCAGAGAAACCTATGTTTTCTTGCATAATTCCTTGCAGCCAATCAATAATCCGCTACACCATTTCCGTCCCTCTCTTCCTTAACTTCCGCGTTCCGCACTTCCATTACCCTTACGTGTTTTCTTCCTTATACTTTCCCAATCGATTCTCCCAGCTGCTCTTATACTTAGTCCACTTTTTCCTCCTCATATGCGACAGTAGGCATACTTGATTGACGACTAGATATGCCGGCTCCGCTTTGAACGCAATTGCCATTATTCTATCATCCACCTGCTCTAAATTCACATCTCTACACTCACTGCTCTACATTCTTACCTAATTTTCCTATTATCCGATGACTGCTCCTCGCTGACTTTCTGCAATGCCACTATGCATCACTTGCCAACAATCGTTTCAGAAGTCCCATAGTCCCTTACTTGCTTACTTTCCTCAATCTCAGCATACATTTAGTGTACTCAGTGTACATTTCTCCTTTCCGTTTCCTGCTTTGTATGGTTTAGAGGAACAAGGAAAGGAAATTGGATGGCAAATAGCGCAATTCGAGGATTGAAATTAGAACAAGTGGAGAACTTCACCCACCTCGGCAGCACTATAACTTGGGATGGAAAAGCTCGACGGACATCAAGCGAAGAATAGCACAAGCTAAGGAGGCGTTTATGAAGAAGAGACAACTACTGTGCTCAAAGAACCTACGGCTGCAAACGAGGAAGCACTTCATCAAAACATTCGTCTGGAGCGTGGCACTCTATGGATCAAGGACATGAAACATCGGGAAAGCAGACCAACGAAGAATTGAAGCCTTCGAAACATGGTGCTGGAGGAGAATGTTGAAGATTAAATGGACAGATAAAGTGAGGAACGAAGAGGTGTACAGAAGAGCAGATGAAGAAAGGACAGTATGGAAAACCCTACGGCAAAGAAGAACCAGATGGATTGGACATACCTTGAGGCAGAATGAATTAGTTAGAAATATTCCTAATAGAAAAGAAGATTGAAGGGAAGGGGCCGCGAGGAAGACCAAGGGACAAATATATAGGGCAAATAAAGTAGGACGTGAAAGAGAAAACGTACCAGCGCGTGAGGGAATTAACACTGAATAGGGCAGAATGGAGGGCTGCAGTAAACAAATCCTAGGATTGAAATACTGATGATAATGAAGATGATTTAGAGATTCTATGTCCTCAGCATCTGTCCAACTTCCTAAGTTGCTACTATAATAATTTTCTTCCTCTCGTGAGTTTCCTTCTTTTATGCCACAGATCTCTCTGTTAGCTCGCAAGGCATTAGTGAGGTGACGAATATCCAGGTATTTCCTCTCCCGCTGGCGGTCATGATACCCACCGAAGTCGGATGGGTCCGCAGATGCCAGATTTCATTATTGAGTTGTCCGAGTTCAGTGTAATTTTCATTAGTGTTTTAATGATTGAGGAGGGTTAAAGTATGCGTGTAACACCTCTTAGTTTTCCAGGCAATATATAGGGTGTTTAATAATTATTATATTCATTATATTCACCTTGTACATCTCATCACTTCATCGAAACTACATGATATCCTTAACCCCAGCAACTGGAACTCCCAAAACCCAGAACTACGACTAGGTACCGCCTACCATCCTTTTCCGCTTGCCTAAAGCTAAAGAAAAATGTAAATGGGGTGGTTTCTGCTTCATTGTATAGTACCAATGTTAATGCGACTCACTTAATAAAGAGAAATTCACTTAATACGGATCAAATCCTGACGAGGTGAGACTCCTGGTTGCAACCGCATCATTGCGGAAGAGATGCTGAGAGGATTGCCTTTCCTCTGGTTCCTACTCTTCGACCTGTTGACATGAATGGCACTTCCAGGAACCATTAAAGACTTAAGGCGCCATCGAATATTTTTCTCTGTACAATCGCTCGCTAAAATATCATAATTTTTCCTTTAACGAAATCGTCGAAGGAAAATAAGTTTAGTAAAAACCGCTCATAAGTTTTCGATACAACCAAACTATGTTCAAACGTAAGATTTCGCGATATTGATGCGCTAAATATTGCATCATGACGGATTGCGCGTGGTTATTTATGGTGAAATATATACCAAAAGATGTAGTGAAAATTAAATGTTACGTGAGAAAAAGAATTCCTTGTAGTCTTACAATTTGCATACTGTAATGACGCACATCATCGAAACTGGTCGTTCAATGAAGTTCTCGTAAGGAGAAAACAGCCAAGAATTTTTCTCTTTATTGATGATATTTCCTACAATATTGGTATGTTCGTTTATGGGTAGTCCCTCCCGGCTATATGTACCCCAAAAACCACTTCATTTCCAGCTTTAAATCTTTTGATTGTTCCTTGACACTTCATAGATCCATAACATCATCCTCTTCTTTTCCTCACTGTTCCTAGCCTACCCATGATTTTCTTACCGCTTTAAAATCTACATCATCTACATCTACATAATACCCTGCAAGCCACCATATAGGTGTTTGGCAGGGGGTGAATTCTCACCAAACATGCACTACATATCATGCATAAAATAGGATTAATATATTCGTCTAAACTTCACTATTTAAAAAGATAAAAATAGCAAAGTAACAATGAAAAACATGCTGTTAGTTGGGTTAGCTTCTAGTCCTTATACCAACATGCAGCTACCAATAATATCCATTGATACACTCGTTTTGGATATATTTATCGCTATTCACATCCCTAATTGTACGAGGAAAAAAGGACATTTTGTATCTGTCAGTTCGGCAATCAATTTCTCTAATTTCGTGATTATGGTCCAGTCTACCATAGTAAGTTGGGGTTCGCAAAATATTTTCAACATCGTCACTGAAAATATTGTCTTGGAATTTGTTTAAGAGATTAAGTCTAAATTTCAACCTGCGATCTGACAATGATTCCCAATTTAATTCATTTAATAGACCGGTTACGCTAATAAGACCGTTTAATTTAATTCCGCCAATTTTTCTTTGTATTCGAAGTACAGTAAACACTCAAAACGACCTCTGTCCGCATTCATTACCTTCCTGTAGTTCTCCGGCAACCTCCTTTCCTCTATTGTCACGAGTGCCGTCGGAGATTATTTTCTTTCTCAAATTACGCAACGTCGATCGAATATATTTCGTTCGGCAGAGCGCGCCGCAGAATGTCTCGAGTGGAGTGAGAGGAGCGGCCTCCTTGCAAGTCGCTGGGGTGCGGTGCATTGGGGTGCTGGGAGGGGGCGGCTCGAAGGCGGAGCCGCGCGGGGGTGAGCAACAGGTGCGTGTGCGGCGTGCTTCTGGATGCGGGCGCGAGAGGGCGCCGAGTTAATCGCCGTCGGCACTTTGGTGGTGACCTTCACGCCCGCTTGTGCTCTGGGGAGGCCACCGGCACGCTTGTGGTTCAAGGCCTCTGGAACTGGGCCAGACACGCCCGGCCGACGGGAGGCGCTGCGCTCGCCGATAACAGCTTCGGTTCCCGCGACGATTTCTCGAACAGTTAGTTTCGAGTGAAAAGGCAAGTTTCGCGTGATAACTCTCTCCTCGCAGGCTTCAGAGAAGTGACGCTATATTTGACGAAGTTATTTCTTTTTTTAAGCGTGACAACACTGTTGGTTTCCGGGGCGTTGAGCTATAGGAATGCTCCCAATCTCATTCGGGCCTTCACTGAACACTTGGTTTTACGCTAATGTTCCAAACAGCGTCTTCAGTTATTACTAAGGAAGGCGCCCGATCACTGATTTAATTTGAGCCATTTCCGTACGTTTACTAAGTTCACATGGCTAGGTATGTAGTTTTCTTTGTGATGAGAAAAGAACAAATTGCTCATAAATGAAGTAGGAGTATCTCTTTTTTATATTGAAAATAAAATCTAGTACGATAAGGGATATGAAAAACGGCAAATATATCCAAGACGAGTAGAGCATGGATAACATTGGTAGCTGCATGTTGGTATAAGGACTAAAAGCTAACCCAACTAACAGCATGTTTTTGCATGCATGCCTTGCTATTTTTATCTTTTTTTAAATAGTGTAGTTTTTAACAGTACCTATATAAATGCTATTACTTTTTTATGCATGATAATTAGTGCATGTTTGGTGAGAATTCACCCCCTGCCACACACCTTTATGGTGGCTTGCAGGGTATTATGTAGATGTAGATGTAAAACAGGCATTACGGATATTATGAAAAGGGTTAGAAAATATGCCAACTAGAAGAGAGAAATGGCGTAGGAAAGAAACCATTAAATTTACATAAACGTAATACCCTTCGAGCTACCGCGAGGGTGATTGGCAGAGGGGTGAAGAACCAAACATGCAGTGCCTACATGCAACTAAGAGCTACTATGCTATTAATTCACGCAGACGTGTTATATATGACGGTTACGTACGACTAGATGGTTAGTATCTGCTGAGTAATGAAGTGATTTCTAATTAGAATGCATTTCTCAAAATATATTTTTCTGTATTTATGAAGCATGTACAAGTTAGTAATGCTAAAACACACTTCATGCATTGCCGTACACAGTCGTAAACAGGCGTAAACAGTCTGTTGAATGAACAAAAATAGGATCATTGCCAGATCGTATGTTGAAAGTAAGACTTAATCTCTGAAATAAATTCCATGATGATATTTTCACTAATGATGTTACATGAAATGAATGGTGGAGGCTGATACTTTGTGGAAATCCATTGTAGGACATGAATTAATGATACTTTGCACTATTCCACATAAAAATTTATTTCAAAGGAGTCAACATGTTTCACTGTTCTTCAACATGAAGTCCTCATGATGCTGCAGTGCAGTGAAGCATGTTGACTCCTTTGAAATAAATTTTTATGTGGAATAGTGCAAAGTATCATTAATTCATGTCCTCCAATGATGTTAAAAATATTTGGCGAACTCTTATACTTACTTATGGTAGACTGGACAATATCACAAAATTAGAAAAATTAATTACCGAACTGACAGATCCTAAATGTACTTCTTTCCTCGTACAACAAGTGATGTGAATAGCTGTAAATATAATCCAATAGTTTTTGCCTTGCTATTTTTATCTTTTTTAAACTGTGATGTTTAGACTAGAATATTATTAATAATCCTTTTTATTCATGGTATGTATTGCATATTTGGCGTGAATTCTCCCCCTGCCACACACCTTAACGGTGACTTTCAGGGTGTTATGTAGATCGTACATATCAGATTCGAATTTATTTAAAAGTTTTAGCCTAAAATGTAATGTTTAGTCTTAATTTTTCATGAGGTGTGAGTCTGGAGAGAAACCCGGCGTCGGCATTGGATCGGATCTCGAAAGACGAACGTCAAAATCTCGGCGAAGTGATTCGAAAGGCATTCCTCACAAGCTGGTCCTTGCATTCCTGTTTTTTGCGACCCTCGTTTGCGCATGACATAAGAAAGGTGCCCGTCAAAGGGTCGAGGGACGGGCGGTCGCAACCGTTGACTGTTCCAGTTTGAAGGCTGGGGACAGGAGCGCCGCCGCGAGGCACGCGGCGTGATTCATTAGCAGGAAAACATGAGGCGGGACTTCCACTCAGTGGACACGACTGACCGACTGAGGAGTTTCTTCGGAAAAAAGTTGACTAACGGGGGAGCAGGTAGAAAAATCCGAGCAAGTGCCTGAGGTGAAGGTGCTGAAGGTCACATCGAATTATATTTTGTGGAGAGATTATACTTAATGATCCAGTGCAAACTTTATGAAATTTTAATAAAGAGTTTCCGGCGTAATATGCATCTACATCTACACCTACACGATACCCTGCAAACCACCGCGAGGGTGTGTGGCAGGGGGTGAAGATCACCAAGCATGCACTAATGTATGTGTATACGGCATATGGTGTAACGGCGTACGTCTACTGACTACCATGCAAACACCTTGACTTTTTGTGGCAGGAGGTTAGTTATCTACATCTACATATTACCCTACAAGCCACCATAACGGTGTGTGGCAGGGGAAAATGAGTTATGATTGCGATCATGAATTTATAAAATCTATAGTTAGTTAGTTATTCAGGGGAGGCGACCGACAGCTGAGGTCATTTGCGCCATTTTAGGATGGGTGGGTAATTGGGTTTTGGTAGGAACCTTTCAGGTAATGGAGGAAGGGTGGAGATAAACACGGCGTTGCTTGCTCTTAACGATAGGCGCCAAGGAGACCATGGCTTAACGTCCCATCCGACGGACGGAGTACTGAACCTGAAATGCCCTCCACTAGGCACGCAAGTAGGGAACGTTTTGCCACTGAAAAATCCGCCACTGCCAGGAACTGCCGGCATTACCCGGGCCCTCGGGATGAGTGGCCAGTATTCTAGCCACCACACTAACCCGATTCCCATGATAAAATCTATGCCTAGTGAACAAAGAAGAAAATTTAACCTTCCCTTGTTAATTACATAGTGCGAACAATGTCGGCCATTAGGTCTTCTTGAGGATGGGTGACATCTGTGATATGTTTTGAATGATACTTATATCATTTGAGTGATTAATGTAAATATACATCTACTGAGTACCCTGCAAGCCACCTCGAGGATGTATGGCAGATGATGAGGTATCACCAAACATACAATAGGCATGTGCACCCATGTTTACATATAATTCAAATCTAGCAGGAGATTACTACGAATATCAACCACTACAAATTTAACTGTTCATCCAGCATGTAGGAAACATTTGAGAGATGTCGTAGTAGGAAAAGCAACTAGACATTGTTTTGCATGATAGAAACAGATGTCGCATATTTTTAAACGTTGTGTCTGACTTAGAAGGTGATGTCCTTTCATTATAGCAGTAGTGAATGTGAAGATAATTCCACCATAAATTCGATATAGGGTTGAATTTTTGACCAAAAAAGTACCAGTAATTTGGTAACTAACAAAATACCTATTTGAATGTATCATTTTCATGCATATCTGGTGTTGATTCACCACCTATCACCCAACCTTGCGGTGGCTTTCGGGTATTGTGTAGACGTTGTTTCCTTTCGTGTTTTACATCTACATTTACGCAATACCCACAAGCCACCGCGAGGGTGTGGCAGGGGGTGAAGATCACCATGCATGCACTATTGACATGCAACTAGGCTACTACATAGAAACATGTTAGATAATAGAGTCACATGCAGGTAGATGGCTAGTATCTACTAGTTACTACAGCCTAGTTACTACCTTTTACTTAGGTAGGTGGCTCTCTTTCTCTACGCCCTTAGACAATTTTGATTGGCTTTCCGCGGAGGGATGAAATCACTCTTCTCACGTAATACAGGGTTTCTCCATGGCTATTATATGCGTCCGCCCAGGAAGAAATCACATTCCTTGATGATTTTTCTCCGAATTTCTCAAACCTGTCCACATAAAACCCACCAACCAACATGAATGCCTCCTTTTCAACAGAGATCGGCCCTATTATTTTCACCCAGGGCACGAAATTGATGCCAGCACTCGCGTATTGGAAAAATAACGTGATGATTGATCCACACAAGATCGCCAATACCATGGAAAGACCTTGAAAAGGAATTTTCTGCTTCCAACCCTCCAGTATGGGCCCCTTCCCAAATTCTTACGAACCTAGCACCGATTATTTATGGACCACATTCTTTCAAGAAGCATCATCATTACCTTCAGTCATAAATGAAGATGTTACTGAAGATGCTATAAATGAAGATTTACTGAAGATGTTAGGCACATATTAAAAAAACCAGCGTATTATGCTAGATTCGACCAGACAAGATTAGAGAGATAGATTGTCGTATACCGATAGATTCAAAATGGCATTTTTCCCCCGTACTATAAGGGAACAGAATAGGCAGCATAGCAAAGGGATAGGTAGGGGAAATATTTTACAGTATTGTGTAGTGCATGATGCATGTATTAATCCCTTAAATACTATAGATACTAACAATCTAGTTGCATGAGACACTATAGTTGCTTGTTTGCATGTTAGTAGTGCATGCTTGGTGATCTTCACCCCCTGCCACATACCCTCGCGGTGGCTTTGCTCAACTGCTTTGGCAGTAGTTGGTGGAAGAGTGATATCATGTAATGAGTGAATACCTTTGTAATTTTCCTATCATTTTTTTATTCTCCATCCGATTTCAAAACTTCAGCGTGCTTTGTGTTAAACGGTGCCAATTTATTCACATTATTCCAATATTCTTCTACACGTCTCGCTCAACAGCTACCTCCAATGCAATATCTTTTCAACTGATCCATGATTTTCCTCGTCCTCCGTTTCATTCGCTCTCGTATACGTTCGGTCCACTTCATCTCTAAACCAGCTGTTGTTTCAAAAATGGAGTTACCGTAGTCATATACCATCTGTGGCCATTCTTTTACTATCGTTAAACATGCAACAATTCTTTCCAACCGAATTGATGACCAAGTCTTCTTCCCATTTCACTGGCCATAAGCATTCGGCATGCCATAGCCTTTATTTACAATAATGATTTTCTCTAACCCAGTCTGGGGTCGGGTTGGTGTAATAGTCAGAGTAGTAGCCTGTCACCAAGAGGGTCCGGATTCGAATCCCGGCGGTGGGAGATATTTTTCTTTAGTAAAACGGCCCCTACTTGAGTGCTTGATGGAGAGCTTTCGGGTCCAGTACTCCGTCCGTCAGACGGGACGTGAAGCCATGATCCCCTTTCGTTAAGAGCAAGGCTAATGCCGGGTTTCTCTCCACCTTTCCTACTTACCCAAGTTCTATTCCCATCCTTGTACCTTTCCTCCCGGTCTGAATAGCCTATATTTGAGGGTACAGACTTGAAAACCACAGATAGATCACAATCTTGTAAATACTCGCGGGATCCTCCTCGAGCGCTGATGCTAGATAAGCGACCCTCACTTGCGAATTTCGAACGACTCACGATAACTCCCCCTTCTCTTCCATTTACCTCAATTTTCGACATTTTTCCATCAATATTTCCCAACTCCCAGCCTTCATATTCCCATCTGATTGCAGACGGCATTAAAAATATACCGAGAAAACCCCTCGCAATACGCTGGATTGGATAAGACGAACAATATTTGAGAGATAGATTGTCGTAAGGATATTTTGTAACAGTTAAACAGGTCTTCCTTTCCGTGAGCCATGAGAGAACTGGGCAGTAACCGGTTGGGCAGGTGAAATGTAGGAAGATTGGTCTGTGGGGCAACTGAAAAATGTCCTCAACATTTCATTTACATTATACCCTGCAAGCTACCGCTAGAGAGTTGGGCAAGGGGTGAACTATCACCCCTCTTTTTAAGCTCGCTTTGCTGAGCGTTTGACTTCTTCGTTTCGGGACGTCGTATTTTGAAAATATTTTCATTCTCACTCATCTACGGGGAGGAGGAGAGTTTCCAAGAAGTGCACACCTATACTGTGGTTTGTGGAAAAGATGGAAATGGGTAGTCGGAAGCCAAAACATCTCGTTGTGGCGGTAAGACGCTTATTTCCGTCGGGTGGGGAGAATTGGGAGTGATGTTCGGCATTCTGAATAGTCTCGTCGATCAATCGCTGCGCCGAGGTGGGTTGCATTGCTATTCTGTTCCAGTCAGCCTCAAGCTAACCCCCACGTTGAACGGCTGAGCATTAAAAATCGCGGATGCGCACGTTGTGGTATTATGCGCGAGTGCTTCCGCGGTGTTTTCAAGATAAGAAGCTCACATCATGAGGTCAAAATGTTAATTCGAACGTATGAAATTAATTTATTCAGCGAATCTAACCTAGAATATCTAAATCCTAGGGATTAGGTTGGTGTGATGTTAGAATACCGTCCCATCCCCATATCCCCGTCTCCCATCCCGAAGGCCCGGTTATGAATTCCGGCGGTGGAAGATTTTTAAGTGGCATACCGGTCCCTTCTTGAGTGCTATGTAAGGCAGTACTCCGTCCATTGGATGTGACGTTAAACCTTGGGCCCCTTGGCGCCTCTTGTTTAGAACAGAGTAACATCGACACTGGGTTCTCTCAAACCTTCTTCTAGTCCTTAAATATTACTTCATCTAACCAAATATCCACCTATTCTTAATTTCGTACATGACCTTTGCTGTAGGTATCTCCCCAAACAACTATAAATCTAAAAAGGCGAGATTCTAGATATATTTGCAAAATAATAGTGGGTGTTTAATATGTGAATATGCAAAGCATTCCTTGCAATTTCTATTCTATCAATTATAAATTATTCACCAAAACATTAATGAAAATTTTATAGTTGATGAATCACTGGCTTTCTTGGCGTTCATTTAATTCCTAAATTTTGAATTTCGTAGACCGATAACTTTTTTGGGAATTGCACAAAATTATTACGAGAACAAATATTGCCGTACCGTCATGAGAGCGTGCTGTGTGAGTTGAAAGTCGCGTGGGCGTGCGCAAATGGCTTCAATATCCGGATACATGTAGCGAAACGATCACCACTCAATGGGGGATAAATTTTATTATAAATGCCGGCCTTGGAAAACCTGTTAACAGCGGCTCTTGGCGATATAGAAATAGTGATTTATAATTCAGCCTCGTGCACGAATAGTTGCCCTTGTCCTTAGATTGGTTTATTAGATGAAACAATGACATATCACGCATGTGATGTGATATGTGTCATTCTACCAATTTAATGACATAAATATCTTGAAAAATGAGGCAAAAGCGATGGTAAATAATGAATCATAATGCTTTTCGGTCAGCTAAAATAAGGCTCCATGGAAGGATCTCAATTACATCCTGTAGGGTCACTCGGAAAAGAAAATTGAAGAAACAACTTCTGTCGACAAATTTCCAGGTGATTCAAAAACGTGGATGTAATTTATTTTTAACTAACTTTGTTCATAATCATCAAAGCCTGATGTATTATTATTTATTTCCTTATTTCATTTCAAAAAGGAGAGTGAAATTTATCTACAGCTCACAAAGAGATCCTCTTGGGACTTTCACGTCACACCTCATTTGTCCAAACAACCATTCATTCATTGATTAGAGTTCTTTCAATAATGGTACGTATTTGGAGAGTTCAGTCTTCTCCTCACCACAATACCATTACCATTAACTTCTCCAACTGATGCCCATTATCATTCTCTTTTGAAACTAGTTGTCTCCTTTCCCGAAAGATCTTGGAAAAACAATAATTATTACTGCTACAGTTCTACCAAAGAATTTAGATTTAGATGCATATTAGCTTCTACCTAAAAACATATTTTTATTATGATGTGCATCTTTAGTTCCGCATACTTCCTACCTCTCCTTAACTATCTTCATCGGGGTGGTAATATTGTGCCTCTAAGTTGTATGTAAGCATTATATGCACGGAGTATTATTTTATGCATGCTTGCATGGTAAAAATTGTAACCTTGTTCTCTCTGATTGATGAAGTAAGCCTGATAAAGGTACACCCCATGACATACACCTTCGCGGTGGCTTGCAGTGTATTATGCAGATGTAGATATTCTACCCAGCCTACTTGTTCTCATCCACCCCCTATGTCGCTCATCCAATATTCAACCCTCTGTTGTGTTCTTCAAAACACACTCACCCTTTATTACCTGTTCCATCTATTACTCTGTCCTTTCCTAGTTTCCTCTATTAATCTTCTTTTCTCCCTTACCAGGCAACCCCTCCTCAGGGCTTTCTCGACCGTCCATATCTCCACTCACCCTACCTTTCCCACCATTTTCCACAACCATATCTCAAAAACCAGTGGTCTGTTTTAATCTCCTTTCCTCAAGTAAAATCAATAATGTAGCCAAATGTATTTCCTCTCCCTCTTAAGTCATGTGTTTCCGACGGTCCTTACTCCACCTTTCCAAGTTAAAGATGCTTAGTCACGTTTACCTAGAGCTGGAAATCGCCTGAGTAAATAAGGACGAAAACGGAAATGGTATTAGTTTCACCCATGATATAAGGAGCCGCTTTAGAGGCGACAGCACTCGGAACTACTCTTGAAGGGAATGCGTGTGTTTCGGAATCCTCTGCTACGTTTGGCGATTGCCATGCCGCATTGAATACAATCCTTCCTGATGAAGACTCCTCTCACTCTTCCGACTCACGGCTGTCACTTTCACCCTCTCAACTCTCACCTTCTCTTTCATCCGAGCCATCGCTTATCCCTCCAGCGGGCGCGCTCTATATGTTTTAACTTGATCGGGCGCGTGGTGTAGTTTTCCCATGACATACTCGTATTTCAAAACAAATAACCTTTGACATTGACTGTAGTATTGGTTTAGTTTTAGCATTATAATGTTTCGTCTGCTAAATTTGCAATCATCATCGGTAAACTATCCTAAAATTGGTTTGACGCTGCCCTCCACTTGGTTCTCCTATTGCCCAACCTCTTCATATTCACTTTCTTGTTTCAATTCTTCTCTTTTACATACTTCACAACTTGTACTATACATCTCATCCGAAGCCTGCCCTTTCCACTCTTCCAGTTTACTTTCCCCTCGACGATTGTCTTCATTAGGCCATCGTGTATTCCCGTTCTCACAAAAAACACACTCAAATTTTTCGATACATTAGTATTCCGCCAGTAAAAAAATTATGTGAAAATTATATATAATTAAAAAAAATATTTTTAATGAAAGTTTAATCGTCGCCACGCAAAGATAATAGTAAGCTTAATTCATCGTTATATAAGAGTATTAATCGCAAAATTTTCCCTAGCTACCGTAATTACTGTATTTTGCACGACATACTTGTCAAACATATGTGGTCATAACTAGCATGTTGCCTGAAAATCGATTTCATGTAGGTATCGTTTTTGTCCCATTGTTGTACTACCGCATAATCCATATCGTCTACATTTCTTTCTCTCTACATGTTGGACTGTAAATTCGCATACTCTTGTTAGTGGATATATAGATTCATATTCGATGGCCATAAGTTTAACATTTTCTCTTGTTGTGTCAGGGGGATTTATAGATAATTATAATGGCTTTAAAAGTTGTCTCCTATATTGCCTCGTATTGCCTAGGTTAGTATAAAAAGGTACTTGCATAATGTTCAAACGTAAGTTTCCGCGGTGTCTATGTACTTAATTATGCATCATAATGGATTTCGCACCCTTATTTATGGTGAGAAGACAACAGTCACCGGTATTCTATTCGACGTGTTCAGTTCTGACAGGTACCGTTATTCCTGATTTGTTACTTCTTGACACGTTAGGCTTAATTATTTTAGTTTTTTGTATGACATAATTAGGCATCTATTTGAGAAGAAAATCACAAGAAAAATCTATCACCCAGCTAGAAGAGAGATGTGGGCCATTATAATGGATTAGAAGATGGATCAAATACTAAAGAGAAGGTAGGTTCTATCGCTGGCATGTTTGGGGCATGTAGAAAGGATGAAAGAAGAGAGAATCCTAAAATAATGCTCAACAGCAAGATGGAAGGAAGTAGGAAGAGAGGTAGACTCCGGAAAAGATGGCCACAGGATGCTGAAGATGATCTGAAGGCAATGGAAGCTACAAGACGGACAGAGAAAGCAAGACTTGAATGGGGCCAGAAAATAAAAATAGTTAAGGCCCACACCGGGATGTAGAGCTGTCCATGATGATAATGGTGAATGGACATATATCAAAGTAATTAGAGAGAATAAATGAAGGAAGTAAAATTGTAGCAAACTAGGGCAGATTGAAAGGAAGTTGAGTCCAAAAGTAGAACAGCAAGAATACAGAAAACTCATGTCCAGTGGCCGATATTCAGCGTATTGCCTCCACGGTGAAGGAGAAATGGTAAACTTCTCCATCTGGAGGCCATGCATTTTCATTAATGGCTGCGTTCTCATGTATGGCAATGGGATGGAGGCTGTAGGAGGGGTAGAATATGAAAGGGAACGAGGCCTCCGAATACCAGGAAATCATTCTCCTTTACTATCCTCACAACTTACCGGAAACAAAATAATTATTTCAAGCGATTTCAGAATACATTGGTGAACATGCGGTCTGAAATTAATCCATGAAGCGATAGTTTTCTACCGGTTAAGGTAGTCTAACTGAGTGTCCGTACTCATTTTTTGCAATGATTTTACCTCATGGCTTTTTCTCTAAGCAATTAATTCATTCTTATCAGCATATTTTCTATCTCTCTTCATAATAGTTAAACTTACGGGAGTAATTGTGGTCCATTTAGCGAAAATAGGCTCTTTTCTGCATTGCTTTTACCTTACGGTACCTTATCGATGCCATTTATTCCTTTGGGCCTCTACTTCTGACTCTTCAGCAATTCAAGCAATTAACTCATTCTTATCAGCATATTCTATCTCTCTTTATATTACTTAAACTTACTGGGTTAATTGTGGTCCATGGAAAAAAGGCTCCTTTATTTATGCCGCCTTTATTGAGCCCGAATGCTTCGAATACAAAGTCCAACGCCTCGAATTCATCCACATCACGCCTATAGTTCATACTAGTTACCAAAAACAAGATTTCACTGTTAGAAAATTTCTCCGCCATTAGCTCTGAGAATACAAGAGATTAAGTGACAATATTTCCCATTTTTCATCGATAAACCGCGCCGGTTATGTTCTAGAGTAAAGAGGGAAGATTGAACTGACAAGTAGAACACAAGCCGAATGAGGCGGAACGATTTAGCTGCATGGGTAGGATGTTGGAGAGAATTAATGATAGGAACGGTTTGCAAGGATGCTAAGAAAAGAACAACTAGAGAAAAGTCTGGAAAAAAGCGTGGTATTATATGGCACAGACATTTGGATTTTAAAAAGAGAGGATTAATACGTAATGGTGGATTGTGAGATTTGGGGTGAATGAGAGAATGGAGAAGATAAGGTGGAGGGAATACAAATGTTTAGGGACGATAAGAATTTGATTAAGGAAATCAAAGGACAAAATGAGTTAATGGAAGTGGCAGTAAGGAGCGAGGGTGCTTTGACGCTCGTGATAGGAAGTTGAGTAAGCGTGTAAGAGGGAGGAGAAAATGCAATTTGATGAGATACTAAAGCAACATAAGAGTATTCAGCCGTATGGGAATATTTAGAAGCTATTCGTTTCCATCCAAACCAGCCCTATCCAGTTGGACATTGAAGTCAATTTTCCACGGTTAAATTTTTAATCAATTTCTTGGTACAACATTTCCATGAAAACGCATTTATTTCTCATTTTAGACGAAACACAAATGGTGTATCCCACGGCGCAATTTATTCGTCCAAAATAGACGAACCAAAGAAATACGAGGTAATGGTAAACAATAGCAATGGGTGCCAAACCCGAACGTGAAGAAGCCGTTGTAATGGCACTTCTAGCTCAGGATATGATGCATAAATTTTTTTAAGCTCAAATACACATATCGCGCTTTTACCATGGGATACAAAATTCATCTTTTCCATGGAATTGTCAACAAGAAACGTGCATGTACCTATTATCACAAGTTTATTTGGAAATATGTTAGCGAAGAATAAAAACAATGATAGTGGAGGAAAATTTAGATCATGTTATATGTTTGGCACAAATGATATGTATAAAAATTTTTGGATCAAAAAGCTATTTTGATGCAGTTCTGCCATGTCAAACATTCCACATCCGCTGTATCCAAATTTGTATCAAAGAATCGTATCCAAATTTATATCAATGATTCGTATCCAAAATTTTATCAAAGAATCGTATATCAATTAGTATCAAAGAATCGTATCCAAATTTGACCGTGAGTCATCGGCTTAGTAATAATGTGAACGACACTCCACTGTGAGTGGAAAAGAGGACACCACTATTGCGGCGCCACCATCGTCGTCACCGCAGCGCCGTTAGTTGGGAGTATTCATCTCTTTCCTCGCAGAAACCTGACCCGGGCTCCGAACGGAAAACTTTCCTCTCTGAGATCCCCCGGACGGCTTGCTCATTCGGATCTCTCCTCGAACGCGGACCTCCTCCTCCTTCCCACCACTGGGCAGGCGGCTCTGAACCCGGAGGTCCTCCACTGCATGACGCATACGTGACCGGGCCCCATGTTCGCACGCAGGAGGGCCGCGGGCGGAAGGAAACGGACCCGGCGTGATCGGGGATTCCCCGGGAGGAGGAAAGAGCGATGAGCAAGATCTCGCCTGCTCTCGCACGGCTGCATTCCGACTCCGGGAGTTTCCGCTGCTTCTGGGCGCGCCACCAGGATCTCTGGACTTAAAGGCCGTCTCACACGAAGCGAATCAGTGGGTATTGCTGCATTTACTGCTATACTGCTCTTGGAATAAGACTGACACATGATTTTTCCTGGGGTGAACACATACGTGAAATAATGGGTCAAGCAAATCGTAAACTGGGATTCGTCAAGAGAGTAGTGGGTAATTGTGACGATCATGCACGAGAAATCAGCTACTTTTCCCTTGTAAGACCTCATTTGGAATATGCTGCCAGTGTATGGGATCCCTACGAAATCGGTCTACTTAAATAATGAACTTCAACCTGTGCAGCGAAGATCGGCAAGATTTGTAAAAGGACGGTATGATGCCCTTATTTGCGTAACCAGTCTATTAAATGAATTACATTGGGATTCATTTTCAGATCGCAGGTTGAAATTTAGACTTAATCTCTTAAACAAATTCCAAGACCATATTTTCAGTGTGATGTTAAAAATATTTTGCGGACCCCAACTTACTATGGTAGACTGGACCATAATCACAAAATTAGAGAAATTGATTGCCGAACTGACAGATTCAAAATGTCTTTTTTTCCTCGTACTATTAGGGATATGAATAACGGTAAATATATCCAGTACGAGTGTAGCAATGGATAACATTGGTAGCTGCATGTTGGTATAAGGACTTGAAGCTAACCCAAGTAACAGCATGCTTTTGCATGTTTGCTTTGTTATTTTTATCTTTTTATCTTCTAAATAATACCCTGCAAGCCATTATAAAGGTGTGTGGCAGGGGGTGAATTCTCACCAAACATGCACTACATATCATGCTTAAAAAAGGATTAGTATTAATATGCTAATCTAAACTTCACTATTTAAAGAAGATAAAAATAGCAAAGTAAGCAAGCAAAAACATGCTGTTAGTTGGGTTACCTTCAAGTCCTTATACCAACATGCAACTACCTATGCTATGGATTGATTCACTCGTATTGGACATATTTACCGCAATTCATATCCCTAATTGTACGAGGAAAAAAAAGACATTTTGAATTTGTCAGTTCGGGTATCAATTTCTCTAATTTTGTAATTATGGTCCAGTCTACCATAGGAAGTTGGGACTCGCAAAATATTTTTAACGTCATCACTGAAAATATTATCTTGGAATTTATTTAGGAGATTTATTCTACATTTCAACCTGCGATCTGACAAAGATTCCCACTTTAATTCATTTAATGGACTGGTGACGCTAGTAAGGCTGGTCCCCTAGTCTAGTTAGAGAACATAATAGACAGCAAAGCAAAGGGATAGCTAGGTGAGCTATTGTACCAGTAGGGTGTAATGGTAGCTCTTAGTTGAATGGTTAATTGCATACTTAGTCGCATGGCAGTATGGAAGTTGCATGCAAGTAGGCCTAGGTAGCTCTTAGCTGCATGGAAATGGAGCATGTTTGGTGATATTCACCCCCTTCCACACCCTCGCGGTCGCTGACAGGAAATTGCGCAGATGTAGATGATAGTCGTACGAGTGAAGTTGTTTTGGTACGCGGTAAAATTTAGGAGTACATAGTTACATGAATGATAATATGAATTTTGATAATTTGCCAAATAATTAGAGGAAGTGTGCAAACACGCCAACAAATGCCAAATATATAGTTTAAATAGCTTATATTCGAACCAGGGCCTCGATCATGGATCTTCATAACGCGTGCGCTAGCGTTATCGTTATTTATTGATTAAACTTATCTCAGAGAGAACGTGATATCCATTCTTCATTTTTCGTACAGCACTTCAAATCGCTAATTGCAATCAGTGGAGCGAATTTTGTAGACGATTATTGTTAACCCTGCGCTACTCTAGGGGTAAGCGTTAACGATAAAGATTGCGAAAACGCGAAAGATAGATCCGTGATTCCACACCAGTTTTGTAATGAAATTAACTCCCTGGGAAATCACCTTTAATCAGCCTTAGGAAGATTACCTGGTACCACTGCGATGAAATTCGGGTACACTTTCATTGGTATTTATGTTTTAATGCTCATGTAGTCTCCATAAGAGGCCGTATAAAACGCATAGTTTGGCACGAAGGAGGTGGGGCCTAATCCTTCCCAAGTATCCCTATTCTGGCTTCATTTTCACCACATATGCTGGCATACCAATGCCTCCTCTAGTACACTCTAAACTCCTCGGCTCTACTGCCGTATTCAGCTATGCTGATACAGATTTAATTATGCTGAATTTATTGCTGAAAGTCTCGTATTAACTCTTTCTTACGACCTAGCTCTCCGATTCGATTTCTAACCGGCGCATGTGCGGAATCCATTGTTTGGGTGTGTTTCCTTAGAAGTCCGCTTTCCACGCTCCTCCTTCAATCATTCCGGAGTGATGGAGGTTGAGCAATGGTGTTGACAGAATCATCTCAGACGAAGAAGCGGCCGCAGAAATGGCACGGTATCTAATGGCTTCATTGATATCAGTTACGCCGTGGGTATTACCCTGAATTTTGAAACGCTCTACTCACCTGTGATTGGTAGTTGAATGCAAAACTCAGATGAAAAATAATTAACATTCTTATATATGTTTCGGCACTGAAAATCAAATCAGACGCATTAATCGAATGCGATCGAGCCCTTTTCACGATACGATTTTGAGTATTCTGAACTCTGTTCGATTTTTATCGCTGAAACATGTGTCGCGTATTTATTCAGAGAAGACTCGAAGATCTCGAGCCAAAACAATGTCGTGATGAGAAGTCATGAGCATGAGGAAATCTAATTGCTCGCATGCTGAAATGATACTTGGGAGACAATTTTGTTAACATATTATCGCTGTGGACGATCGACAGTTTTATATCCTTTCTAAATCCTTTTATCGGTGGTTTCAAACTTGCCCCGCATTTGGAGGTGCCTTAAAGTAGGAAGAATCGTACAAGGATAGGAATTGAAGGGTTAATTGGAATAGTGGTGAGAAACCCGGCGTAAGCTATCGCCTACTCTAAACGAAAGACACCTAGAGGATCATGCCTTGTCGTCCTATTCGACGGACGGAGTATAGAACTCATATTATAGTAGTATGGAATTATATCCACAGATGTTTCAAGTAGGGCCCGATTTACCGATAAAGAAAAATATCTTCCATTGTCGGGATTCGAACCCGGGCCTTCGGGTTCCGAGGCCGGTAACTTAGCCGCTGCGACTCCTCTTCTAGATGGTCACGGTCTGGGTCACCGCTTACTACACGCTGCCGGTCGATGGTCAACGTGCCCGGCATTGCAATCGGCCTTGTGGGCAAAGAAAGGAAGTAAATTGGCGATCGTAGTGCTCAACCCGAAGGTCGTTCTGGTCAGTGAAGGCGTATACAAAACCAAGACCTTTGTTCTGCATAACTTCATTGCTTTCATTTTTGCGCACGGGTTATCTTTATTCCGCATCTATCTCGCTGGATTTATGACTCTAATGGTGGAGGGATATCGGCATTGAACCCATAAATTCGTCTGGCTGGTGAGGGAAGAGCTCATTAAGTACTAAGCCCTGTAGCTCTGTGGTTGGGAAGTCCACTTGCTTTTGGTTGGTTATTTAGGGGAGGCGACCGACAGCTGAGGTCATTTACGCCATAAAGGATAGGTGGGTAATTGGGTAATGGTAGGAGTTTTTAGGGAACGGAGGAAAGGTGGAGAGAAACCTGGCGTCGGCATTAGCCTACTCTTAACGAAAGGCGCCAAGGGGACCACAGTTTAACGTCCCATCCGACGGACGTAGTACTGTACTTGAAATGCCCTCCACTAGGCACTCAAGTGGGGACCGGTTTTCCACTGAAAAATCCGCCACTGCCGGGAATCGAACCCGGGCCCTCGGGATGGGAGGCCAGTACTCTAGCCACCACACCAACCCGATCCCCTCCACTTGCTTTTCCTGTTCCACCTGTTTTCCAAGACAATCCTATGCGTATTAAAAAAAATCACTGCTTGGTTTCGGCTGCTCGAATCCAGAGATCCTTCCGGAATCGAACTCAGAATCTTTGATCTGTATCTGACGTTCTACCCACTGTAGTACGCATAAAGCTGTATCTGTAGAGGCAACCGAATATGGCCAATGCTGTCGGAATCCGGGTCATACGTATGAGTTGCTTAAAAATGCTACTCAAGTAGCAATCACTCTAATATAATGTCTCGCGTTTTCCTTTTAAACCTTGTTTTGAAATACTGCTCTGAGGTTTAGAACCCATATTATGTTAAATATACATAATACTAGCATGATGGATACATATTCCTTCAGTAAACCACCGTTGTACCACCACTGTGCCACGTCGTCTGATGGACTATTGTCACCCGAAGGCACCAGTAGGAACGAGAAATTCACATCATGTGCATTAGTATACAGCCATCTATCAAGAAACAACATCACTATACTTCTACTATAGCGCGGTCCCTCATCTATATCTACATAATCTGCGAGACACTGCTAGGATGTGTGGCAGGAGGTGATGGTCACCGTATATGCACTACTTACCTACAACTAAGAGAATACTAACAAGATATTAATTTATGGAAATATGCTAAATACGCATTCAAGAGACTCGTGCATCGACATGTTCACTACCTAAGGACATAGTAATGTGAAAAGAGATTATCTACGAATTTCTGTAAACATATTCATTTATATTTTCCCAAGCATGCATAGGTTAGTGATTTTAAAACAAAGGTCATGAACTACGGACTACTGTAAACATTTATCACCTAAATATTCATTTATTAACCTGCCTACAATTTTCTATTATGTTACGTTGGAAAATGACGTTTAAAATCCACCAGTACGATAGTCTATCTCTTTAATTTTGCATTTCATGCATCAAATATACCGTGCATCACGGGCATTGTTAATCCATTTCTTACGTCATTAGCGAACATATCAGTTTCAGATTTACTTTAAAGATTTGTTGCTAAACTTTAACGGGGATTCGGGTTGGTGTGGTAGAGTGCTGGCCTCCCATCCCGAGGGCCCGGGTTCGATTCCCGGCAGTGGCGGATTTTTCACTGGAAAACCGGTCCCCGCTTGAGTGCCTAGTGGAGGGTATTTCAAGTTCAGTACTTCGTCCGTCGGATGGGACGTTAACGGGACCCACGTATCCTAAATGGCGCAAATGACCTCAGCTGTCTGTCGCCTCCCCTGAATAACCAACCAACAACCAACTAAACTTTAACGTGCGTTCTGATAGTAAATCCTATGCTAGTTTTTCTAAAACTCGTAACTCTAATACAATCCGGAGGAATCTCTCCGTACACGTGAGTTCCTAGTCACGGCCAGGCTGAATGGTGAAGGTTGGAGCACGACACGTCCCAATGGGAACGCGTGCGTCACAATGTGTGTAAGGAGGTTGGCACTTGTTCCAATTTGTGACTCACGATGTTTACTTGCGACTCGTATTCAAGAGGCGAGCTCCGATATGCATATTGGCCAGCGATACCGTTGTTTTGGTTCTATTCCCGAGCGTTCGAGGAATTCCGCACGAGTAGAGGTGCGTCGTAACTCACGAGTAATCGATAAAAAAAAACCATAAAGTGCACTCTTTACGACGGTTGTAATTTGGTAGATTAACGCGTAAAATGTACGACGCGACGGCGCGGCGTGGTGTCCCGGCGAATCCGTGTTCGCTGTCGATTTAGCACATAATCTAGGCTAGCGACCGCGCGATACAGTTACACTGATTATCCCAGCCTTTAAATGCAGGGGTCATCAACCGGTAGGTATTTCGCGTACTACTGAAGGGTTTTACGGTGATCCGTGGAGAAATGTGGACATAATGTTCTATTATATACTATATATGGCACTTCTCGGATGTTTCCTTACGTGTTGGAATTAAAGTAATATATCGTATGTCCAGCATCATATTCATAATCATCTCATTAGGTTGGTAACTTATGTAAAGATTAGATCATGTACGTAGAGCAAGTTTGATAACAAATCACCCCCTGCCACACACCCTCGTGGTGGCTTGTAGGGAAAAGGGAAATATAGGTATACTGCCTCTCTTAACAAAGAATATGAGTGGTCAGTGGCGCGCATAATTGTTCCGCTGAATTAAAAATTTGCAGTTTAGCTGACCATGACTTCCGGATATTTGGAGATCACTGTTTTAGTGAATGCAATTTAAAAATGATTCTTCGCTGATGTGCGTAAGGTTTTGGAAAGGAACATGAAGGCAAGAGTGAGGAAGGTTATTCGACCCAGTTGAACACATTCAGGTTGTAGTCCCTTCCTCATTCCGAGTGGAAGACTGATGTCCCTTTATCATTCATATTAACCATATGCCCGAGATAATTGTAGAGATTCGTCGATATCCGGGAAACATAGCTGAACTTCAGCTAACATATTATTGCGATTTAATGCCATCAAATTTTACCCAGATTGCATTGGTTTGCATAAAAAAAATATAACTATATGAAGCATAAACTGCTAACTCTAACGACAGCGATTATCGCAATGAAGTGCTATTGTGTAAAAGTGGAAAATGTTAAATTATTTATATCTACGTTGCGCTCTGCAATACTACCAAATGATATGTGCCAGGGGGTGAACACGCAGGAAAAAAGAGGGAAAGAAATGATTCCTAACCAAAAGAATAACAAGAGAATTGGGGGTTCACAGGCTGACAGGTACAGAGGAAAGATTCCTTTTTGGTGCCATATAAGCATATTTTAACAAGAAAAAGAAGAAGAAAAAAATGAAAATAAATTATTAGAAGAGAACAGTAACAGCATTAAAAAAAGGTGGTGAAATGACAACATAGAGACGAGAGAATAACGAGATCCCTTTGCCGTAAAAAAATCCAGGTGCATATTTTCAAAGAACAAATAATTACAACAAGTTGCGAACTCACGATCAAACTGCTAATACACGACAAGTTTAATTTCTGCAAGGGAGCACACGATTTCACATGAAGCGCAACCTCTATCCTCCTACCCTCCTAACCAGATAGATTTCCACAAATTTTGCTCCAATCTTTCAGGTAACGAGTCAAAAGTGAAAGGAGATCTAAAGCCAACGGGGGAGGAAATTCATTTCCTCAAGGCACATGAATAATAAAATCATGTTCTTCCACCTTTCCCTCTAAACTTAACGGCAAACTGAAACTATGCGGTGGAAACGAAACTCTAAGGGAGAAGAACGAGTGTTCCTAACTCTTTCGCGCACCTCAGAATGAGGTCACACCGGGAAATGGACTAGGAGGATGCGGGGAAGCATCGCGGAATAATTTCGAACGTTTCACTTTCCAAAGCGAGGCGGTCATCATCGGACGAAATCGGCGTCAAAAGCATTTTTGCTCTCACCAGCATTCCTAAATTTAGGAAGGGACAGAGAAAAACAGGATGAAATTGAAATTTTTTGAACAGCGGTAGAAAGAAACCTAAAGAGTTTAACCAAGATATATTTTCGCTCGTTTCGCCTACTTTGATAACACGCCTGGCATAGTAGACTGGCAAAAATTTATGGATGATGTTCTGAGTGAAGTTGAGGCAGGTTTACCCATTACCCAGTACTGCTTATTGTACACTATGGAAATGGCGAAAATTACGTAGGACGAGGTTAATGTGGGTGAAAGGAACGAGGAAAGCAGAGTGAATCACAGGTCATACTTGTAGGAGATCAAGTGGTAGTTAGCCTGACTTTATAAGGAACTTCAATATTTAATAGTAGCGTTGGAAATTCAATGTAATTGGAGATTTGGGATTAAGATAAGTAAAAAAAAATTACAATTTGTACCTGAAGATGACACATATGCGTTGAAACTAGCCTTATCTAATACATTTTAAGTGAAAATATATTTAGTTTGTTTGTTTCTTTATGTGACCATGAATTTCCACAGTGTTACGCCACAAAGCATTGAGTGAAAAATTACGAGAAAAAAAAGGAAATCAAAGTCAACTATAAGCGTGATGGGCAGAGAATAGAGCAATTGGATACTTAATATAAAATTTAAAGTTTCAGGCTGGACTGAACGGAACTTAACAGGAAAAAATTACAACTTTGTACGTTGCTCGCTTTATTTTTGCCGACTAAGGTTTCGACATTCTATTTCATTGTGAAGAAAAATATCTAGATAATGACAATAAATGTTGAAACTATAATTGGAAAAAAATAGTCTTTTCCGTTGAACAATTTAGTTATTTAGGCCACATCTTAGACGAAGTTGGATAAAGTATTGAATGGCATCATGCAGCGCTATCAAAAGAGGCGTCTATGGACAGGTGAGAACCACGGCAACCAGCAAAACTATTAAGAGTGGGCCACTTAAGACTTTAATATGGGGCACGTCGTTATATGTTTCCGAAAACTTCTCCCTAGGGAAATAGGACGAGAAATAATAGGCGGTTTTTGAAATGTGGGTCGGGAAGAGAATGAGGAGTGTGCGATAGACCGAAAGGGCGACGAAAGAGGAGGATAATATGCAGGAGATGGTTATGAAAGGACGAAAGGAGATGGAAACGAAGAAGAGGGAGGAAGGTAATGGACATTTTAAATGGGATGAAGAGGATAGAGAGAAATAAGCTAGGAGTCTATCGTGTTAGCCATGTACCTAAAGGGTTCTAGCCAAATGCGATGAGAGCGTACGAGAAAGAAGCTATTTTACCCTTGTCAGGCCTCATTTAGAATATGCCGCTAGTATATGGGATCCGTACGAGGAAGGTATGATAAAAGAACTATAGCGTGTGCAAAGGAGATCCATTTGTTAAAGGCCGTTACGATAATTGTATAAGTGTTACGAGTTTAATAGAAGAACTAGATGGGCATTACTATCAGAGCGCAGGTTAAAATTTAGGTTAAACCTTTTAAGTATATTTGAAACCGATTTGTTCACAGATGATGTTAGATATATATTAAGAACCCCGCGTATTATGCTTGGTTTGATCAGATTAACAAGATAGATTGTCGCACCGATAGATTTAAAATGTCATTTTTTCCGCGTACCAATATAAAACATAGGCAGCGTAGCAAAGGAATAGGTAGGTGAAATATAGTCAGAGTAGTCTGTAGTGCATGATGCATGTAATAACAACCAATAATCCCTTTCTTATTTCGTAGATATTAACCATCTCGCTGCATGTGACCCTATTATCTTGCATGCCTCCATTAAATATCCTAGTTGCATGTCGATAGTGCATGTTTGGTGACCTTCACCCCCTGCCACACACCCTCGTGGTGGCTCGCAGGGTATTACGTAGATGTAGATGTACCTATGTAACGCGCGGGCCTGGAAATTCAAAGGCTGCGGGTTCGAACCCCGATTAGGGCATAGATATCAAGTTCGTCTTAGGATGAAAACAGGTGAGATAGGACGATAGAGACTAAGCAGTCGGACCACCAATCCAACTACTGTAATTAATAATGTGAGAAGAAAGCATTCAAGAAAGGTGTAGGCCGAAGTAGCCAAACAGAGCAGAGGGCCTCCATTAGAATCCATCATTACCAGCAGAATACCAAAAAATAATAACTACGCTCCACGATTAGTTTCAAGTTTCCTCGGAGAACTTGAAACTTGAGGTTATGCATGATTTATGATTATTTATGGCTAAGGACGTGATGGTTGTTAAATTATTGAGTGTTTTTTGCATTAGTATGGTAGGGTTAATGGTGATGATGTTCTAGGAGTGGTCCATTTGTGGGAAAAAGCAGGAACCTACCGACATTGGTGAAAAACTTATGATGATGTTGATTCACTTATTGTAATTATTACATATATTTTGCTACAATTTCTTTTATCGGCAATGATGAAATATCCTAAATTTTTCTCGCAGTCAAGGATTTTAAAAATTGTTTCTAATATAGTATACAATTAATTTTTATTTTTTACTGTGGGTTACATTTGATATTTTTTTAGTTATTTTTTGTGACCAATCTTTGTCTTTATATTAGTGCTCATTGAATGATATGGAATTCAGAGCGAATACATCGTATCTCTCAGGACACAACCAAACTAATTCTATAAGTCGTGAAATTATTTTTTTCCAGCCGCATTATTGATTCTCTAAAAGTTTTTCCTCATAGCTGAAGACGAGAAACACAAAATATTGTCGACAAATCTAAGGGCAGCGTACTTAATACAGAGAAGGAAAGTTCACATGCGTCCTTTATCCCTTCAGTTTAAGGCCAAGGCCATCGAAAGCCACAATTCTGTTCGGAAATCACGATTCCTGAGAAATTATTCTGCTCACGCGTGTATTTACATGCCTAACATTATTTATAGGCGTTTCACTGAGATGAGTGGCTTAACTTTCACAACATTTTCTCCATTAGTTCCGCACACATCTCACCTCGCTTGATCCCATCCAAAAATCACTTCCTCCCCCTTCCCCGCTTACCTGACATTCTTTTATGTCTAACGAACTTCAGTATCCCTCCTCCTCTACGTAATCAACACCACCACAACCACCCACCTGATCGCCTTTCTCCTCATGATTTTAAGCCCTTAAATCTTTGCTCCAACAATTTCTTTCCACCCCTTCTCGTGCCTGTCTCGCATCTGATCTTCCATCTCATCTCTCTCATTTCATCCATTTCTACACCCACGTCTCGAGTGACTCACACCCCGTATTCTCTTTTCTTTCCTCCCACCCGTCCGGGTTTATTTTACTGTGCAAAGCAACATCTACATCTGTTGTGTACCCCAAGACACCTCGGGGGAGTGCAGGGGGTAAATAATCACCGGAAAGGCGCTGATTGTTACAATACTACTCAGTATCAATAACCGCACGTGTTTTTTCTTTTTCACATCCTTCATGTATTTGTTCTATGTGATACATAGAACAAGTGATGAGGGATGTGAAAGAGAAGAAATACTTAAATATGAAGAGATAGGCTGATAGGAGAATCGAGTGGATGGCTGTGCCAAACCAATATCAGGTTTGCGCACTGGTGGCGATGATCAGTAATTAATTAATGCAAAGTTCACTTTTTCAACAACATGCAAGGAGAATTTGGAGAAAAATTATAAATGTGCATTAAACTTTTAATCTTGCATTCAGACGTGAAAAATAGCAAAATATTCTACAATACCTATCCTAATTATCTTCAAAATATCTTTTTAATCGGTTGTTGTTTTTTATTGTGTGTAGAAGGAATGGCATTTTAGACCTCTCTGTTGTATTACACGAGTATATCTATGCATTTTGTTACCTAGCGTATCCTAATATACTGGTGATTTTAATGTATCTTCAATTGTAATTCAATACTTAATTGTATATTCAATATGTGTCTTAAATGTCTTCGTGAGATTTAGCATGCTCCTCAATCTATGATGCAATAGTGATTCCCAACCTAATTCCACTAATGTCATTGACACATTGCTAAACTCATCATAATAACAATTTACAAACCTTGCTGCTTTCTGCAGTACACTATCCGTAATCAAACGTTCATCACCTTAACCTCGAATACTAGCTGCATATTCTATGTGGGACATAAATAGTGAAAAGTATCACAGCTCTTGTGATCACTATTATTCTTTTGATAAATCCCGAGTTTTTTCGCTGATTTGAACTCCATCCCAGACAATGTCTTTTCTTAGCGTCTATGCCTAGGGTCTCAACCATGTGTTTTTCTCAACCATGTGAGTTTTCTCTTCACTCACTTAACGCTCTTACCGTTAAAGCTCTACATACTCCTCCCCCTCTCTCTATTTCTCCCACCTAACACCGCTCGTTCGGTGCTAATTTGCGTCCGCGGCACCCCTCAATTACGCGATTGTTCGCTCTCTCAAGCCCATGACCTCTTGACTCCCGCAGTGTGCACCGGCTTTCTTCGTAATGGAGGAATATCGGGTACAGATTATAGGCTGCAGTATTCACGGCGAAGGATGCCCTTTGTGAAAGAAGAGGGAGAGAGAGAGTTAAATAGGGAATTAGATGGACTCTCCGAGCACGGAGATCCGCTAGATAGGCGCTGTAGGCATTCTCGTTCCGAAAAGAAAGCTTGCGTGTCGGCGGCGCCTTTCGGAGAAACTGGAGTGGGACTGCTCTGCCGGCAGAGGGCTTAAGAGGTCACGGCGAGGAGAGAGCTTCCCCGGATGAAAGGCATCACCTCCGTTGGTGCAGACCTCGAGGAGAGTTGAACTAAGTGGAAGGGGACTGTCTGCGTCTCGAGACGATTTCCAATCCTACTCTTTGTCTCCTTGCGTGCGACCGGATGGGAATAAAGGTCTGAGGGCGGAGAGGTGGATTACATCACATAGATTTTTTTCCGATCAATGGGGAGTAAAAATACTTCCACACTGACGTGTTTCAGCCTTTTGTAAACGCCGAACTATTCGCTAATCCCGCATGGCTCCTCAAGATGTTCTGCAAAGGTATGTGCTGGCGAATTCAAGTGAAATGTCTGGCAATTTGCGGCAAAAAATTGAAACTGAAGAGAGGCGATCACTTGTTCTGGAAACGTGCGATGACTGTTCGATACTGTACAGCATCATGACTTTTATTAGCTATCTACCTCCTCACTGAGTTTTAGACATTAAACACATCATTCCGACTTCTATCTTTCACTCGATGCCATACTTCAGCTCGGTATACCTCCTACCTCCGATTACTGCATCCAAACTCCCTATTATCCTCCTTCCTGTACATAACTTATCCATCTTTCCCTCTATCAGCGAAAAGTCTGTTCACATGTTTACGAAATGCATATTATACATTTTTTCAGGCCCATACTTTGTATGACCTAAAGCTACGGGTAATGTAAGTGAGGTTTAGAATGTGTTCTTACGACAGAGAAAGGCAACCAGAATTTTTACCAATGCACCTACTAACCTACGATGAGCACTGTAAACCGTTATTTGAAACCAGTGCAATTATGACAGTAAATCAATATTCTTTTAGTGGATGTTAAAGATAACTTGGACATATTTCAGATGTCCATGCCAACAACACTAGAAATAAAATGAAACCGAACACTGAATATTACAGGCTGTTCAAAACATAGCATATAGGTACATAAATACGAGGGTTCAAAGCTTTTCAAAAAATTACCATACAAATCTAAGTCAATGAGTTGTGGGGTATTTAAAAAATAATTTATTAACTACTAGTCTCGCTACACTGTAGCATCCTCGGGTATCTGAGGTCCTCAGGTACATTGTAGTATCCTTATTCAGATCCTCATGCTGTTCAATATGCGCATGGAGCAATTACTTTTTTGTTTCAAGCAGTATTTTCATTTGCTATATACTTATGGTTTTTTGGTTAATAACTATTTTGCTCCTCACTGCAATCAGAGTAATGAGAAATTCGTCAAATAATGAGTTCACTATTTCTCACAATTAGTGCTATGAAGCTTAATAATTACTCTAGAAAAAATCGGCGGGTTGAGTTATACTGGTGGTAAGAGTACTGGCTACTCATCCCCAAGGCCCGGGTTCGAATCAGTGGTATAGATTTTTCCATCATAATGTCGTACGAAATTCGTTCAGTATCGCTTGCAAGTATTCTACCAACATCAGTAGGTTTGTGTGCCTAAACCTTCAATTCCCCATCCAAATACGTTATTTTTTACCTTACTTCATAAAAAACTCACGATTCTAGTACTGACTACCGTTTGCCTTTGGTAACATTTGGCCGTCTTCGCACTTCTCAGGACATATATTCTTTTTCTCCCTCTTCCGGGCTTAATATTCCCTTAAATGTACACAATTCGTTCGTGACTAGAGGCGAATCTCTATTTTAGGTTGGTAATGACTTATAAATAAAAATTATCGCTTTGGACGTGCCATACATTTCCACGTCCTTTGCTTGAATAGGTTAGGAAGGTTACTTGGTAGGGGAATAACTGGCAGGAACCTTTCACGAAACCTATCAACTCTGGCTGCGTACTTATAACGGCGATGGTGAATGCGAGAATTTTCATATTTTCGCAAAACGATTAAGTCACGTTGTATTATTGCGAATGACATCGTTTCGTCCTCTCCCACATCCGTACACCTTTCCTTTCTTTCGTGGCCATTCTCATTTTCTTTTCCGCATCACGAACGAAAGAGAAATCTAGCGAGAGAGCTGCAAATCACGACAACGGATAAGTCTAATAATTTTACCGTGGACAAAGATGTAAGCATGATGATCATGCATTTCACTTCGCAATACCGAGGTCTGGAAAACATCTTTACACTTTAAGTGTGTGTTGATTATTATCTGATTAATAAATGTTTAATCATCAGAAAAAGGAGAAATTACAATAAAAACAAATCATATTTCTACCACATAGTGAAGTATTGTAGGCAGTTTGGTTTCTAGATTATTTCTAGTTTTATTCAGTGATGTTATAGTATGTCTTGGTCGTTTGTTGACCTACTTGCACTGACATCACTAGCCATCAGTCCTAAGATTGACGACGCATTTTTCCACTCGATTCTTCTACTGGCTAACCTTATCGTAATTGCACATTTCTTCATTTTTACACACTTCACGACTTGCTCCATATTTCTCGTACGAGACCTCCCTTGCCATTCATTCCATTCACTTTTCTCACGACGACTGTCTTACCATCAGATCAACTTGTTTCAAGATATGACCGATTAAGTTACCCCGTTTCTCTTTCAAAGCTTTCTGAGACATCTTTTCTCCCACTCTTGTTAAGAGTTCTTCCCTTTTTACTCCGTCAATGCCTTTTTTCTTCATCATAATTATGTAACACTTATTCACTCTTTTGAGAATATCATTAATTGCTCAGTCATCGCATATGTTCCTGCAAAGGATTACACTGCATTTAAAACGCTTTCATTTATGCGTACCAAACCTATTAGTTAGATTGAATATGTAGCCAAAAGTAAGAGAACAACTTTAGGATGCTTTCCCGACGAATGCAGTTGGTGAAGGTTACTCGGGTTCGCTACCGGGTTATGAGCTTCATTTCTGTCAACGTTTCGATGCATGAGTCGTTCTTCGTCGTTCTCCATATTCGCAGATATGGAGCGATTAATCTGGTAAAAGTAGGTGGTTATGACGATATGTAGTTCTCCATACATATATTCCCTTGCGGAACCCATGGTCACACAGAGAAAAATCAAAATTTGTGTCTCTCTCAATTTATTCAACCTGTTTCAGCCTCTAATACGTCCGCCAGTACATTAAGGAGGATTCTGAAGTACTCTTCAGGAGTATGCTGAAGGGCCTAGCTACGTTGAAACACCGTTTCCTGTCAGATCACCGAAGTGAAGCTTAACTTTGGACCCGGACAGATGTCGAACTGGTGACTTTCGTCCTCGCCTCTACCGCGGTGTTCTTCCCCTGCCTGAAAGTGGTGGGCAGGTAAAATGTGGGCTGGCGCAAAGAGGTGTAAGTGCCAGGGGGTCTCCAAAAGGCTCCCGCCCATCCAATTTACATTTTATAAAAATGTACCTGAGCTTGGCCTTGCGGCTGAAACCGGTCTTGTGATCTAATAATACTTTTGTTCTGTAACCTTCGTACATTTACTATATTCTGGAAGATATTGTCTGAGGTTGGTTCGATTTGGAGTCCTTTGTACGTATAAATAACATAACGTGGGCACCACCTCGTAACAACATGAGTCATTATTTATGTAAACATCATCACGGAGTAAAGAGAAAATAAAAGCCCAGGTCTGAGGG
Source organism: Platycnemis pennipes (assembly GCA_933228895.1). Lineage (NCBI taxonomy): Eukaryota > Metazoa > Arthropoda > Insecta > Odonata > Platycnemididae > Platycnemis > Platycnemis pennipes. Next base: position 63,369,540 of record OW121854.1, read on the forward strand.
TGGGGAGAGTAACGTCCTCGCCTGGGCTTGCCTTGGCTCCGTAACCACCTCCGCTTCCTCCCCTCACTCCCACCCTCCTCATCCTCCCTCCCCAACCTTCCCTCTCCTCTCGGTGCGGGGCCGAATTTCGCCGAAAACGATTCCCAGGCGAGCGGTGAGAGGCGATGAAGCATCCTCGCGAGGCGCGAGAGTTGACTCACCCCCACGGCGCATTCCGACGTTTTCGTTGAGGCGTTTCCAAACCGAGTCATTACCCAACAGGAGTCGTAAAAAAAAACTTCTACTCCCTTTTTGGCCATACTTTTCCCGCGACGACTTGCTCTCGAAAAATTACATTTCCAGCCTTGGGGTCCCATAAACAATCTCCTCGGCGAGCGCGGAGGAAATGGCAGAGAGAGGAAGGTTGGGAATCTTGTTCCGTCGCGAAAGACGAAGGGGCGAGTAGTAATACTACGAATGGAGGCGGTGGGAATCGCGTCAGTTGGCCGAGCGATTGCGGCAGGTTCGTTGGAGATTGGACGGGAGATATGAGAGGTGAGAATAAGCCGTAAGAAAATGCAGGAAATAAGATATTTGTACGAGAAATCAGCTACTTTTCCCTTGTTATACCTCATTTGGAATATGCTGCCAGTGTATGGGATCCCTGCGAAATCGGTCTAAATAATGAACTTGAGCGTGTGCAGCGAAGATCGGCAAGATTTGTAAAGGGACGATACGATAATTATATTAGCGTAACCAGTCTATTAAATGAATGACAATGGGAATCATTCTCAGATCGCAGGTTGAAATTTAGAATTAATCTCTTAAATAAATTCCAAGACAATATTTTCAGTGATGACGTTAAAAATATTTGGCGAACCCCTAATGGACTGGACCATAATCACAAAATTAGAGAAATTGATTGCAGAACTGATAGATTCAAAATGTTCTTTTTCCCTCGTACAATTAGATGTACGAATAACCTTATGTCCAATCGGAGAGTTGGTCGGAATAGAGTTGGTAGCTGCATGTTGGTATGAGTACTTAAAGCTAACTCTACTAACAGAATGTTTTTGCATGTTTGCTTTGCAATTTCTATCTTTTTTAAATTGTGAAGTTCTGACTAGGATATTAATACTATCCCTTTTTTTTGCATTGTATGTAGTGCATGTTTGGTGAGAAATCACCCCCTGCCACACACCTTTGTGGTGGCTTGCTGGGTATTATGTAGATGTAGATATTCCAAGAAAATTAAGTTCAAGCTAAACACGAAAGTAGAAGGACATAGAATAGATGTAATAGGTTGGTTTTTTCATATGAAACCATGATAGTTTTTCTCTGAAAACTAAATAAATATGTGGGAAATATGATTTTGCATTCACCTTTCCTCTCATGAAATAAAATTTTTGGCCCACAAGTGTCTATTACCGACTCACAAAACACTCGCGTCACGGTTAGAGTTCCTATTATACGGTCACAACTCTTGGTCTTAGTATCCCATTACATTTCTATCACACCTAAAAGGTTTTAATATGTACCTCCCTAGCAGCAGTCTAACGGTAAATGTAAGTATTGATACACTTATAAAAATTCCCCTGTAACCCTGACGAAGGAAGTGCGTTTCAAGTACATTGTTCTTCACGCACTATACCGTGTTTTAAACTCGTTGGAAGTGTGTTTCTGTTAACTCGAATAGTGCGTTGTAACCCTGTAAAATTTGGATAGAGTCAGTTGTAAACGCGTTGCAAATGCATTGTAAGTGCGTTATTACAGCGTTGCCATCATCTTGTATGTGTGTTGTGGGTATGTTGTAACCGCGTTACTGTGTTCGAAAAATCGCGTTGTATGTGCGTTGTAAGCGCGTTGCCATGGGCACGTATGCACGTGGAGCTCTATCTATGTAGCTAATCGAATGGTTAGTACAAAACACTCTAGAATACCTTGCATGAGTGCATCTAGCACCAAAATTGAAAAAAAATTGCAAATTGAGAATGATAAGTTATTATGTATATAATATAAGTATTTAGTTAATTACTCTAGTCGTTATACTCGTTCATTTAGAAACAACTGCCTAACTCCTTCTTTAACCACCTAATTCATACGATCTATTTCCCGTCAACTGCGTACGCTAACACTTACGGTCGGGAGGCCATATATATACAGCTACTGGCTGGCATTCATTCGATTGTGATTATTAACTTACTAAAAGGTAGCCACTGGGGTATTTTGCGCTCTTAAAGCATTTCCCAAATAACCATTTTGTGGATAAATTTTTGCATGACCGTTGTGAATATAAATAACTGCTGTTATTTCAACTCCGGGAGAGAAAAATAGGAATTTATTCAATTACATAGCAGTCCATAAGAACAAACTTTACAACGAGCTTTCCCATGTTACGAATCCATATCGGGCTACGCGAGAAAGTGCATTGCAAGTACGTTTCCTCCACAGACCTACAACGCGCTTAACCGCGTTGGCTTCGCGTTGTAACTGCGTTGTTGAGGGTGGACAAAAGTGCGTTGCAATAATGGTCTCACAACATTCTTACAACGCGCTTTATCATTTTGCAAATGCGGTTCAACTACGTTGGAAGTGAGTTATAAAGGAAGTGCGTTGTAACAGCGTTGTGAACCTATAGGAAGTCTGTTACAACACGTTTACAACTACTTACAACGGACTTACAACGCGATATCTTGTGCAGCTGCTTCGTCATGGAATACGGTATTTCGGTCTTACAAATAACGCTCTACGTTACATCTGCATACTCCTTGTCAATCATTTTTCTCAACAAAACTGTCATTTCGTCTCCTCCCTCTTCCTTTTTTACCTGGCACACTACTGATAATCACATCCCTCAAAATGTCGTCACTCCTCACTTTATCTTTCAACCACTCACTCTGTCTTCAAGTAATTCTATCCATCAATTTCCTTATTTCCCCTGTCATTTCCAGTCCTTCTTCATTTATCTCCGTCTCCTCCTCCATCCTTCTCCACAACCACATATAAAAAAAACATGTTATCTATTTTCATCTTCTTATCACAAAGTCTACCTTTCGGTGCCTTACAATAAGAGTAAACGCGCCGCGTATCTAGGTTAGGTAACTTGGCAACCCACGGGCCATAGGTTGGAATTCTAGCACGTGCATATTATCTTCTTTTCACGAGATTTGTATGTATTTGGAGCACCAAATAACCGAATTCTACCAATGCTACTACGGTGGGTTAAAATCTCTTCCGCCAAGTGGCTAACCCTCAATAGTCAAGTAATACGCCATTTTTCCTTCCAACTAGCTGTATTGCTCCACCTGCTCTAGCTGAGGATCTCCCACTTCAAGATTTTCTTTGGATTTCTGCGTTATAAGTTACTGATAGATTCAACGCGTAATTTTTTCCCCGTACTATAAGAGAGCACAATAGGCAGGACAGCAAAGGGATAGGTAGGGGAAATATTTTAGAGTAGTCTGTAATGCAAGATACATTTATTCATCCCTTAAATACTATAGACACTAACAATTAAGTTGCATGATACCCTATAGTTGCTTGTTTGTATGTCAATAGTATATGCTTGGTGATCTTCATCCCCTGCCACACTACCCTCGCATTGGCTTTCAGGGTATCGCGTAGATGTATATGTATAAGGAACATGATCAAGTGCAATGATTCTCTTCCATGCTTGCAAATATAACAACATTTGTTGGATATTGTGACGATGACAGGAGGAGAAATTCGTCGACAAACCTGAGAGTGTAATGTTGATTATTGGATTAATTATATTTTAGTCATTCGGGGTAGGTGACCAACAGCATTTGCACTATGCAGGATGGGAGGGCAACTGGGTAAAGGAGGGAACTTGTCAGGAAATGGAGGATGGGTGGAGAGAAACCCAGCTTTGGCATTAACCCACTCTAAACGAAAGGCACCGAGGGGTGTACGATTTAGCGTCCCATCCGACGGACGGAATACTGCACTCGAAGTGCCTTCCACTCAGTATTCAATAAGGGAGCGATAGCGCGATGGAAAATCTACCACTGCCGGGATTCGTTCTCGGGCCCTCGGAATAGGAGACGAGTGCTCTAACCACCACACCAACCCGTCCTTCCCATTATTTTATTAATATACCTAGAAGACAGACGAGGGAGAATGGAAAAATACAGGGGGCTTTTGAGATGTGGATACAAACAAGGATGATGAGGGTTTATACGGTATATTGACGAGGTAAAGTGCCGGCCTGACATCCAAAGGTCCCAGTTTTGAATCCTGCCAAGGACTTGGTTTTGCGTTTGTCTAGTAAGAGTGAACGTCAAAATTACGTTAGGATGGATGGTACGATGTAACCTTAGAAAGAGTAGCTCCGTAAAAAACTAATTTCATTGTAATTCTACAAGATAATGGGGATTTTTGATGAAACCATGACACCATAATGCCTTTATAATAATATGTAAATCTATCTTAATATAAAAATGAAATTGCAAGCATCTGATTAATACTGAATGAAACAAATAATGATGAAATTAAGATGGTGAATTTTTTTCGGATTGTCTGAATGAAATGCTAATATTATAATGCATGCCTGTAGTACTTCTCAACTGTTTTTTTGCATGTTGGAGAAAATTAGAACATTTAGTGCGTGTCCCTCAACATATTAATAGCAATCTCTTTTTAGGTAGGTAGCATAATTAAACTTTAGTGCACGTCCGGTGAAAACTCACCCCGTGCCACACACCCTCGAGGTGGCTTCCAGGGTAGTCAGTACATATAGTTGTAAGGACGAGGAAAGAATCAGAACTGAAAGGGAGATTGCGTAGAAGACCAGTGGTGACATAAAGAAGCTGTAGTATTCAGTGGATAGCCATGGGCTACGGACTAGAGACCCCGTATTTAGATGTGGAGGAGCCTAGCGAGGACTGACCAGTACGTAGCATAAACTGTTCATTTTCTGGGTACTCGATCTTTCTGGTGAACTACCCTGCAAAAAGAAAGAAACTGCCGACCGGTACACTTACGTGCGTTTTACACGCTATTGATCTCAGATCTTGGTGAGGTTAACCACTCCTAGCTCTGGAGGGTGATAACTCATTGATAGTTTTACACAATGATAACTCATCGATAGTTTTATAGAAGGACATAAACAACAAAGAGAAAAACTGAAATATTTCAGTTCCGGACACATATATATGTTTTCTATTTCTTCAAGCCAGATATTTGGTCAAAAATAAATGAATTAGTCATAAGCATTATCATATTTTAATCAAATTAAAGATGCTACTGTAAGATTAGAATGCAGTATGATATTTTCCGTCTTCATTCGCTTCCTACCAAGGGTGAATGAACTTCCTAACCTCAATAATATTATGCTACATAAATGAGTGCACCTCTGAATACAATTAAAATCGTTACTTCAAATGTTTGAAAGGATTTTTTATACATTGCAATCAGATTAAATAGCTGTGATTTGATGCACTTCATGTTGAGAAAACCAGTGCTCATATCCCATAAATACTCGCGCAGTAGTTACCTTAAGGGGTTTTGCAAAAAGCGAAAGTCAAGACAAAAGAGACAATCTTCCTTTTAATTCGAGCGTACAAAGGAAAACATTCCTTTCACTGCTGCGACGTGCATTATTTAAGCCGAAGAACATAATTTCCAGTGAGTGGTTTTCCAAGCTGAGCCGCCGACTCCCCCGCCAATACTCTCGTAATCCCAGTTTTTACGCAATATTTGCAGGCATCCGGTAATAATCCGAAAACGTAGACGAAGCGATGCCTTTATTTCATTCCCATTCTATTTCTTGGAATAATTTGAATTTAATGAAAAGTACTACGAAAACGTAACCTTCATTTCAATCATTTTGCGTACATTTTTGTCTCGAAGCCAAAGTAATTTCACGCATAAAAAGGCTACGTTGTTATTGGTGGAATGCGACGCAATATTCTTTTCCCACAAGTACCACAAATATGAAAACCATTACATGAATTTCACCATAAAAACTAACCTCATTTCGAACCACGTATATTTCGTTCAGTATTTCGTCACCTCACGAGAAACTGCCGGCAGTAAGACCTCTCCTCCCGGTTCACCTGACGGTTTGTGGGAATTGAATGAGAGAGGGAGACCGGAAAAGAATGGAAAAGAACCCTCAACGTCTTCAAGGGAATATATGAGCGCATTCATCCGAGCGTAGTGCACCTGGTGACAGAAAACATTAGTTCCCGCACGGCAAACCTTGATTTGAAACGTGAACTCACCTCAGTGTTCAAACTGAACGTTAGGTCGGTCGGGTTGGTGTCCTGACAAGGACATCTTCCTTCCATCCCGAGAGCCCAGGTTCGTGTCCCGGAAGTGGGAGATTTTTCATTGATATACCGGTTAGCTACTTGAGTGTTACGTGGAGACCACTTCGAGTTCAGTGTTCCGCCCGTTGGATGGGACGTAGAGTGGTGAATCCCTTGGTGCCTTTTGCTGGGTAAAGGCCATGCTAGGTTTCCTCCAATCCTTTCTCCTTACTCTCCCATTCCCATCTTTGCACCTTTCCTCCCAGTCTCATAAAACATCAGATGAGAACTGATGGTCGGTCTACTTGGTAGGGTATTCCTACGCCATCATTGTCAAAAATTGACCTTCATAACTTGGGTACTAGCGAAATTGTTATTTTTTATAGCGCTTATGAAAACGACAAAATGAACTTAAAACAAATATTCCTCAAATTTTGCTCGTGAACTCAAGTCACGAATCTCAAGTTTGCGTTATTGATAATAATCGTGGCAAAACAATAGAAGACTATTAGATCCCGCCCCTGACTCCCATAAAATCATACTAAATAAAGCTAGTTCTAGGATGCTATTAATCTGTCGAGGAATAATTAATATTCATATGTAAGCAGAAAGAAACACTAATGTCTAAGTCTGCAAGATGGCATGTTTGAGAGACGTGGTGTGAAACCCGATTCCCATGGCGAGCATGAATAAGGCGTGAGAACGCAAATTGCGAAGTGCTTCTGGACATCCATTCGAGAAAAAGTGTGCCTGGGGTAGGAAATATGACGATGGAGCGATTTATTTTTGGGTTAGCAATTTTAACGAAGTCGTGCATTACGCAAGTGTTAGAAGACAAACTGTAGGAAAGGGTGGTGTTTGCAAGCATATGGAGACATGGGTATGACGGGGTCATAGGACAAAGATTTCATGGTATTGTTTCTATGCATTTAGGTTGTTTCGCAAACATAAGCTAACCTAACTGTGGCCTTGTTTCCTAATAGACATGTAGAGAATGTTCGGTAAAAAATTAGACGCCTAAAGTACTAGTATTATTTAGTACTATTAATGTTACGGAGGTGACAACCGGAAAAATAATGACATTTTACTATGGTTACATGTTTATTATTTCTTCCGCTGATTCCCAATTATTTTCTTATCAGTTATAACAGATCGGTTGCAGTCCGTGGCAGATAACATCCGACAGCCTGATGTCATATGCTGCAGAAATGAACTTCCTCCATACCCTTCCGTTCCCATCCTTATGCCTTTTCTCCCGGTCTGAAGTAAAAATGCTGCATTCTTTCAGATGCAATGTCACATTTCATGTTGTTATCATTTTCAATTCATGGATCTTTAACTGTAGTTCTTTCTTATGACAACCTAATCTTGAATAACCATAACAAATACGTCTGTTTCTGAAAAAAGAATTTCATGATTAAGCCAGTAGTTAGACTCTCTATGCCAACGTGATCTTGGCTCAAATCATAGGGATGTTATTTATGGTGGGTTTTTCTCTTCCACTAGTCTACATGTTCTTCATCCATTGGGCGATATTTTTAAGGGGATTAATGTTTTTATTAATGATGCCCAGAAAATGATAATTAAGAATTTAGTATAAAGCTTGCTTCCGAAACAAAGACCCTGGGTTTGGTGATGAGAAGGGATTGGTGACCTTACAGGTAAAGGTGCATAGAAGGAAAAAAGGAAAATCGATAGGAGGAAAGGAATACAAACAGTTCTTGGTACGATGCAACAGAAAATGAAGGAGGAGGAATGTATGAGGAGGCGAGGACGACGTATGAAAACTAGCATTTCTGAGAACTGCGATGCTATAGTAATCGTTATTTTGAGTAGTGAATGCCTACCAGGTGAGGATGAAAGATGGAAGATGAGTATTATAAGTCGGATTAGAAGGATAAGAGGCATATATTCTCGAGTATGTAATCAAGTTGGTGTTCCGAAAGGTAAATCAGATAAGATTCATAAAAGATTCGGAGTGTCAATTGATAACAACTGAGTAGGAAACTCAGGTTTCTATGCCTTCAAGGATGGCTACACCACTGGGGTTAGACGCCGTTTTTTCTACCTCCTCAATGAGGAACAGTCGCTACGTGAACTGCCTTTCCTCCATCATCTTCGACCTTATATGCCATTGGTTTCCCCGTCAGGTGCGCGCAATAATAATAACTTCTCTCTTCAGTCCAGCTCTAGGAGACGTTGGAACGTGACATTCTTCCCCTCGTCTCGGTACATGAGGCACCACCAGAATATTAATGCAAGAACATTTTACGACTCGTGTCGTTCCGGTAAATTTACTGGAAAGTGTTCAGACTACATACCCGACGTATTCCGAGCATTTTCGGTCCCTCGGTGCGTCCCGTCGAAATGAAGTCGATGATCTATTTCAATCGAGGAGGGTGTCGATTAGTGAAAAATTTAATGCGACTGCCGACGGCGTTCTCCAGCTACCGGAACATCGAATCTTTCACTTTGCGTAAGTTGTGGATCATTTAGAAAGCCTTCGGCAGCCCGCCTTCAAGATTTCGTTATCCAACATCAATTTCCAGAGCAGGCGAACCAGTGAATGGACAGGAATTACAAAGAACCCTTCGCTCGAATACTCTCCGAAGTCGCTAATTTTCACGGCACGACTGCAGCGCTTCAGATTACATTAGACCATAACGATCCCATTTCATAGAAATTACATTCTTTCCTTGGAAACAATGACTTCGGGTATTTTCAATGCTTTTACTGTATTTCATCACCGAGAAATCTGCCGATAACTTTGACAGCGGACTTAGAAACTCTAGAATCGATCTTAAAAAAAATTCCGAGGGCTCGAGTTCAAATCTTTGGAAGTGGCTGATGTTTTTATTCATATACAGACTTCTATTAGTGTTGTGTAGAGATCACTTAAAGTTCAGTGTTCCGATCCTCGGATGGGATGTTAAACCGTGGACACCTTGTCATCTTTTATAAGGGAGAGACAAATTCGACGCCTGGTTTCTCTCCACCCCTCCGCCACTACCTCATTCCAAATAAGTACTTCCTCATTATTCAATATACACAGGGCCTTAGTTTGAGTCGCTTTCCCGACTAATTATACCTTAACAATGTAAAATAATGCTCCCGACGCGCAGGCGTGGGTATCAGGCGGAGTGTGAAGTTAATTACTGGGGCACCACTCTGACTTAAAATTTATGTAGAAAAAAAGGGGATTCAAAATTTTGCGGCATCTACATCTACGTAATACCATACGAGCCACAGCGAGGGTGTATGACAGGGAGTGAAGATCACCAACCATGCACCCACCATTAATATGAAATTAAAAGTTACCAAGATCTACATCTACACTATCCTCCAAACGAATCAGTAAGGCCATCCAGGGAATAAGTAAAAGACAGCGGTTTTTCAACTCCGTTAAGGATTCATTTGGAGTACACGTCGATAATTTGCTATCAAACTGGTTAATAATTCATTCGGTAAATGCTTATAAACAAAGAAAAGTGGAACGCTTTGCAAAAAAGTCTTCCATGAGAGCACAAAAACTATTGCTAGGAATTTGGAAGGTCTTGGTTAAGGAAACCAGGTTGAATACCAGAGCGAAAGTTTGAATGCTTGATTAAAATTACTTGGTAGATTCAAATCTCACGCGTTCCAAGTTGTTATGGAGGATTTTCCTTCACTCTAATAGAACGTCGTCGTCGATGCAACAAATTACTAAGGAAAAAAGACGAACGGAATATTCAGAATCCAATAAAAGTCACTTTGCGGAATTCTTTATTCCTAATGAAACAAACCTTAATTTTTTCATATTTTATGTTTAATACGACCGGTTTTGACACCACAACGTCATTTTCAGGTCCTGAAGAAGGCTTGCTGTGCCGAAACCAGGAAAATATTTTGTTTCATCACGATGCAGGACATTATTTTTTCTACGCAGTATCCATGATCTCAATACGAAAAAATACTATTTCAAAAATCATGCCACAATTAATAAAATTTTTTTCGCAGACTCATTTCATTTTAACCTCTTTCACGGGCGGTTACCTATCGCTCCGAACAGCACACCACTCACGGCTTGCTGAGTAACAGATGTATAAGTATTCCTCTCTACTTCATGCGTCCATGGTTATTCGTGCAAAGAAAGTAATTGGGGTGGTTTCCCGTTGCCATCCCCAAAAGCCCATCTGACGTGACGACATCCCCCTCCTGTGCCCCATTGTAGTCCGACACCTTTTCTTTCCTCCGAGGATCACTTGACGCCGAGGAACAGACGCTGCGAGAACGATTTTTTTTGAGGGATTAAAGGCGATGGTTCACTGGAGACCGTTATAGCTGGTAGAATGGTGGAGAATCGAGGCAAGGGGAGAAGAGTATAGAACTTTTCGGTGAGAAGTAGGGAGATACGATTCTGATTGACTGAAAAGGGAATGAAAAGGTTTTTTTCCCATTATTCTGAGGAAAAAAAGATTGAGGAAGGCTATGTTCAAACGTGGCCAAAAGACAGTAAAATTGGTCCGTGAAATCCTATATTTACCGATAGGAATTCACTCATTAATAATCGATTTTGGTAATAATTGAATTTTGACATTTATCGAATCAGCTTCGCATAATGGGAGAAATAATACACTTAGTACTTATTCCACAAATTTATTTTAAACCCAACTGGTTCCTTTTCAAGGGTAAAGTCTCCTTTAGATGCAGGGAGATTGTACCCTTGAAAATGACATGCTAACGTCGAAACCAAGTCGAATTGCATTATTTCTCCCATTATGCCATCATTCCACAAAGTAGAGCCTGCAACAGTCGAAGTTTTTCAGCTTCTCATTGACCATTTCTATACTTTTAAGCTATTTTGAAAGAGTTATATCATTTATAACAGTATTTACAATAAATAATGCGCATCTTATGCATGGCAAACACCTCCAATATTTTATATTTGGTTATAACATTTGATTTTTCCTACATTTCACTATAGGCAAGTTTTGTTAAAACCGAGTGTCGGTCTTTTTGATGTGGGTAGAGCTCACCAAATACTCACTAAGCCCCTTTGACATGTGAAATTCACACATCAGGGTAGGAGAGGAGCAATTCATCTACCTGTGCCACTTGTGGTTTCCTGGAAACATATGGTTCCCAGTAAAAAAAACCCACTTGGGGTTTTCTGGAACTCGTCCAAAAGACTCCCTCAGGATTTGATCCTAGAACCTCTGGTTAGCAGCACAAAACTCTATCAACTGGGCTGACACGCTCCCCAAGTAGAAGCTTTTAATAATGTACCACACGTATTGGTTTAACAGCAATTTAGGCTGTATAGATAACACGCACTTTATCTAAAAACTATGGTTCCTTTTTCATTTTTACTTCATCTTACATCTATATTTTTTTTGCTAGATTTAATCCAATTATATAGGTACGTAATTTTCCCTTTTACGGTATCAGTTTGACGTCCTTTTTAGCTCAAATTTGACCAAATCTGTGTTAGATAATTTCCTGCTACTCTGATGCTCCTCTCCGACTTTTTTTTTTAAATGCTACACCCCATTGCATTAGCATCCCTATGATTGAAATTCAGCGCGAATCTCTCGCGCTAAAACGACGTGCCCATACTAACGATTGCCTACGCTTACCTACCAGCCTGACTGGAGCAACGTCCGCTCGATATCGTACTTTTTTTCTCTCCCTCTTTCCCTCTCTCTCCCTCGGAACACTTCACCGCAAATATTTTGGATCGTTAACTCTCGTGCCCCACGGTCTGAGTAGATTGTCTCGCGTGCCTCTGCAGAGGCGCCCGGAGGCGGTGAAGCCTCGCGCTCTCCCGCATCTCCGTGACGTCGGGGCTCCCACGAACTCGCCCTGCTCGATCTCGTTCGAGAGACGGGCGTGAATACCAATGCCTAATCAACCGTTCTAAAAGCTGGCTGTCACACGTGAAAAACCACGGGACCGACAGCTCTCCTGTAAATCATTGCACAAATCAAGACAGATTTCACCTTTTTTTCACAACATGAATCGTGCAATCAAAACGAGAGTGTCAATACAATAGCATTCGTTATTATTTGGTGCTCTATCGGTTGGAGTGGGTTTTGATGCAGCACCTCACCTTTCCTGTTTAGATGCTTCGATTCGCCTCCAATAGATTTCGTGAATGTTTACTCCCAAACACCATTTTCCTCTTTTAAATTAGCATTACTGACTTACAGCTACTTACAACTTGCAACTACTTACAGCTGGAAATACAAGCGTAGAAATAAGGAACAATTCATAAGAACATACACCTGGAGGATGTTTCTTTACGGTAGTGTGGCATGGATGATGACAGCTGCGGAGAAGAAAAGGGTGGAAGCATTCGAAATGTGGTGTTACAGAGGATTGATGAAGGTTAAATGGATCGACCGAATGACAAACGGAGAAGTCCTAATAAGAGTGGTGGAAAAGAGAAGCATGCTGAAAGCTCTAAAAAGAAGACGGATCAAATTAATCGGCCATATCTCGAGACATGATGGTCTGATGAAGACAGTCGTCGAGAGCAAAGTGAACAGAAAGATTGGAAAAGGCAGGCCTCGTATGAGATATATAGTACAGGTTGTGAAGGATGTAAAAGAGAACACTTACGCCAATTTGAGAAGGTTGGCCGATAGAAGAATCGAGTGGAGGGCTGCATCAAACCAATCCTAGGATTGTTGACCCATGATGATGACATTAGCACACACTCTACGGCTCTTAATTAAAAATTATATTATCTATTTTCCTATTCCCTGTAACCCCTTTCAATGATCATCTACAGAATCCCCCCGCCCCTAAAACATCTACATGTACACAATACCCTGCAAGTCACCCCAAGGGCGTGTGGCCGGGGTTAACCATAACAAGATTATGCAGTGAATTAAACATTTTAAACTTATTTGAATTTTAACAATATTAGTTCCACAGCTAAATTTATATTCTATTTGAAATAGAATTTCCCTAGTAATACCAATACAATATATATCCATCCTCATTCCCAATTCAATTATTATTCCTGCTCTATCGGTAAGGGTATGTTTCAACGGTCATGAAATACTTCTATTGACCCTTATCTTCTGCTTTATGTCCATTAATTCTGTAAACTTCCTAGCCGCCTAGATTATTCTATAAAAATAATCCGATTTTCTCCTCCCTCTACCCCGCTTACGTAGCATCCTCCACTCTATCCCGTCCTTCAAAACATACCTGCCCCTTATTACCCGTTCCATCCACTTACTCTGTCCCTTATTTCCTCATCCAACTTCTTTTCCTTCCCCACTATTTTTTGCAGTTCCTCGTTCGCCTTACTATTAGCCTATCTTACCTTCTCCCTACCCACATCCATAAAGCCTAAATTGTTTTTTTGCCAATTTAATACAAAATAAAGGTATTGTGGAATTTTTACACACTATCGATTGAAATTTAATGACAAATGTTAACTCAAAAATGTAAACTCTCATAAAAATGAAAACATTATATTTATCTATCGTCCTTACAGGTCCTGTACGATTATATGGTTTTAATCGTGCAAATAAATTACTAATAAGAACCGTTGTAAATTGCAAACAGGTGCACATTAATAAACTGTCTTTGATATTTTGTATATATGCTTCCCGGACTATTTGATTTCAACAACCCAACTAACGACTAAATTAAAAGGCGGGGGGGATGGTGGAATGACTGGACTTGCAAAAGTATAGCAAAGGTTTACTGGTCAATTTAAAATCCCCATTTCACCATCCCAAAATTTCCCATTTTGTTCCTTATCTATCTCCTAGAGAATACATGACCCCCCGTGGACTGGACTGCCCCTCCTGGACTGACCTAGGGTCCGGTTACGGTCGTGACCATTTTTCCTTATTGACGCTACACCATTGATCTCAGTTATTCATTCGTGCATCTTCTTCCCATTCAAGCATTATCAAAACATTTGAAATTTGAGAAAGACGCGATTCAAGAGTATCGAATGAAAGATATCAATTCCGCTCAAGTCGAATACATATCCGAATTCCAAATCACAACACTCATCGAGAATCTGAAACATACGCCTTACTGTTCGAAGCGTGTTGCTTAGAACTGAACACGGTCAAAAATATAGGTACGATGCAATCGAATATTCGCCAAACATTTCTCTTGAGGGACACTTGGGTGGCTTTGAAAAATACAACTTTATCAAAAAGAAGGATAGGATTGGTGTAGTGGTTAGGTTACTGGATTCCAATCCCCTGGGTACGGGTTTGAATCGTGGCTGAGGCAGATTTTTAATTGGTATTTCGGTCTCCACATGAGTGTCGTACGGAGCACACTACAGCTTCATTTCTCAGTTCCATCGTGTGGGACGTAAAATGTGGGCTTCTTGGCTCTTTTCATTAAGAAAGGTTAATACCGATGCCGGGTTTTTTTTCTCCACCCTCCCTCCGTTCCCTGAGCAACCCTACCACTTTACAAAAAATTTCTTTCTAGAAAAATTCCTACCCGTATCCAACTACCCACCTATCTTAATTACACAAATGATCACGGTCGCTTCCATTGGACAACTGCTAATGTGTTGAAAACAAAAATAAGATTTGTATATAAATAAGAAACGGATTGTAGCATTTAATTGTTTAAGTTGAATCAAGCTTTATTGAAATCCATTAACCTGCGAAACAAGAAATGCGGAAACTTCCGTTTCAGTTTAAAATGAAAAAAAGGCACTCAACTTTCTTAATTTGAACCGCAAACATATGGTATTTCCTCCAAGATTTCCTTCTTCGGCTTCGTGATCCTCCCACTCCTATTCTTTCTCACCCACCTCCACTAAAAAATCCCAATGTCCCTCTCCATATCCCACGAACATTCTCCACCTCGGCCTTCAAAACACCATTGCGTCTGACATCAACCACTGCATTCACTCGCTCCGTCTCTTCATTTCCTCCAGCAACTTCCTCTCCTTCTCCTTGCGATGACTAACAATGTGCTTCGTTTGCATTCCTCACTCTGCATCTCATTTTCTCTATGCCCACATCTCAAAATACGCCCACCTTTTATCATCCTTCTCTCAATGGAAAATTTGACGCGAAACGTGAGGCTGCGCGGTTGCGAAATCGGGACCTTGAGGTGAGGGGATTTGAAGGCGTCCGAGATGCGGTGATGGATGGAAAACGTTGGATGAACGGGAAATAAGTCGCTGGAGGATATTACGAGGAGACAGAGAGAATGGAAGGACCGAGAGATTATATGGTGTTTTGAAGGCCATGATGGAGGGGAGACTGCAAAGTAAGCAAGGGAATTGGAGGAAGAGTACAGGAATTTTTTACGCAATGAATACATGTGCAGAAAGTATGAATAACTAAAGTGAGAAATACTTAAGAAGAGGGAAGTGGAATAGCAGATGAATGTAGTATGTATCTCTCCCTTCTAGTCACCGCAAAGATGAATGACAGACGGTGGTGGTAGGGCACATATTCTGAAAATGATTATGGTTGAATAAGAAAGAATTTTTGCTGATAGAGAAAAGAATGAAAAATTTTAAAAATAATTAGTACATATACGCATTATTTTTTGCATTTTCCTTTGCTGGCGACGTAGTCGTGTATTAAGTGGGAAAAAGGCTTTCTTACATCTCTTAGCCCGGAAAGTAATATCTCGTGCCTTATCGCTGTCAACTTTGCTTATGTATTTTAGGGGTAGAAATTGGTCTGCAGTGCCAGCCTCGCTTAGTCGAAACTCCAATACAAAATCGACCCTAGAGGTGGAAAATATACCTAGTGACAATTATAGCCGTCCTTGGGGTCAAGGGATGATGAGAGAGACGAGGTCATCACTCTCCGTTATGAGATGTCACCTGCCGGCTCAGCTATTTCGTAAATACTCAAGTTCGCCTCAACGTTCAATGCCCCAGAGGCCGAGGACGACAGGTTTTAGCACGCTGCTCGGCAGCCCGAAGGCCACGGGTTCGAAAACCGCCGCGTACGTGAATGATCCGCCTGTCTTATAATTAGGAGCATATGATCATTTTTTAAGTTTGGTCGGGTTAGTAAGGGCTGATCAAATACTAAAAAGTACTAAGCTTAACC
The DNA here is from genome assembly GCA_933228895.1 of Platycnemis pennipes. Taxonomy (NCBI): domain Eukaryota; kingdom Metazoa; phylum Arthropoda; class Insecta; order Odonata; family Platycnemididae; genus Platycnemis; species Platycnemis pennipes. The sequence continues at coordinate 63,385,840 of OW121854.1, forward strand.
GCATGTGAAATTTGCACATCAGGGTATGGGGGTCAGTTCCTTCCCCGTGCCTAATGTGGTTTTCCAAATGAGTATAATTTCCAGAAAATAAGCCTGCTTGGATTGAGCATATCCAAAGGCCTCTCCCAGGATTCGAACCCAGGACCTCAGGGTTTAAGACCAAATCAAGTCTTCGAGATTATGGTATGGCATATGATCTCCAGTTTTGGAGTAACGGACGAGGATCCAAATGAAGGACCAGTAGGACTAGTCGACAGCGGAGGCGAACTCACTCAAGATCTGTAGTCCCAGCATGAGTCCGAAGCCGAGCACGATGGCGAGAAGGTGGCAGAGACCAGCAGAGGGCGCGTGCGACCGCTCCCGCTGCAGCACCTCGAAGAACACCACGTAGAGGAGGGTGCCGGCGGCCATGCCCTGAAGCACCACGGCCACCACGGACGAGGAAACGCCCCCGGCACCCGTCACCTCGGTCGCAGTGACCGCGATGCCCGCGCCGATGCCCAGAGGGGTCACCATGGCGAACGTCGCTACGTAGGCCACCAGCAGGGCCGGCCGGGTGCGGGCCGCCGCCAGTTCCACGCCCACGCAGAACGCGATGACGAACTTGTGCGCCGCGACGGCACCGCACAGCACCCAGACGCTGGAGGCGTTGGACTCGAGTCCCACCGCGAGGCCCTCGAACACGGCGTGGAAGGAGAGGGCCAGAACAGCCAGGAGGCCCTTGAGCGAGGCCGCTACCGAGTCGGCACGGAGCGTGTCGTAGTTCACTTGGTGCCCGCGGTGCCCATGGTGGTGCCCTCCGTGCGTCAGGGCCGGCACCGGGGCAACCCGCGCCGCGTCCAGCGCCTTTACGTCCAGGAACGAGGATGAACGCGAGAACAGCACCTGAGTCGATGATGAGGAGACGTCTCCATTGGCGCCGGCGCCTACGCAGGACGACGAAGCAGAGGAAGACGAGTGTGCGGTACTCGGGGCGCCGGATTTGGTGCCGAGGCTGACCCGAGGGATGATGCCTCCGGCCTCGTGGTGCTGGTTCCCGTGGCGAGTGCACCTCCTGAGGGATACGGTGCGGTGGAGTGCGGCGGCCTCTTCCTCCTCCTCGAGGCGTGAGTCGAGGACCGCGTGCACCAATTCCTCCGCAAGGTAGACTAGGAAGAAGCCGAGGCAGAGGAGGAGCTCGCTGAGATGCACGCCGGCGATCTCAGGGAGCTGTCCCGACTCCTGCAGCGCCTCCACCCCTTCCCGAACCTCCGGCTGCAGGTGTAGGAAGGTTGTACAGAGCAGAACCCCGCCGCCGAAGCATAGAAGTAGGGAGACGGCGACGCCGGATCCTCCGACGCCACCCTTGTCACGGTCCCAGCCCAGGCAGGACGCGAGTCGAGCTGGGAGGACCCCTAGGGCGAAGGGCACCAGTCCCAGCACCGCCATGGACACCACCTTGGCGACGAGGGCATCGCGGTCCTCGGTGGAAGATGACATGTTGCTTCCCTCACTGTCTTCCCGCGTTTGAGTGCCTCCGCCTCTTTTCCTTCCGCCGGTGTCCCCCCGTCACGTGTTCTTGGGGGACCTCCCCCTCCCACACAGGCCGGTGAATCAGCGCCCCCCCCCCCTCACCCGAATGGCAAGGTGCTCAGTATCCTGCTCGACTGACACAGTGTGCTGGTGGGCAAGCTAGAAGGCGGAGCATTGCGGCATGTTTGGAGCCGTCTCCTCTGAAGGACTCTCCGGATTACTTGAACTTGCCCTGGTCAGGAACGGCGCAAGGCCCCAAGGAGAAGACAATGGAAGATCGCTCCTCCTGCTCGGAGGCGACTTTTTCGATCGGCAGTGGCACCTGCCGAAACGGGGATTGGCGGTAATGCCGCACCGATTGTGGATTCGTTGATCACAACATGTTCGGAAGGGATCGCTTGAGATGCCGCGCACGCTGGTTGAGGACCACAGAATATTCCCGATCCGTTGTTATTTTACGCTCGCGGGTAGAGTACGAGATCATGCGCCGTGAGGTACGTGTCTGCAGGGGGGGTTGGGAGGGGAGGAACGCCGCTTCACTAGAGTCGGAAAAAATCGATGCTACGGCACAATCCGGCGCGCGAAAGAGATGTGGTCACTCTGCTGCGACGCACGGTGGAATGCGTTTTTGGAGCGGCCGATCTCGCCGCCAAAGGGGCGGCGGCGCACCAGGGCGGGGCCCTGGCGACCCCGCACCACCGAGAGGAACGGACCAAGTCCGTGGCGAGGACCACTCGCAGTAAGGGGAGAAATGGCGGAGTTGGATTTGCGGCTCGCCGTCGGACGTGCTCATTCACACCCGCCGGCGCCTTGAGCGGACCGCGAACGTATCTCCCCGCTTCGGGCACAAACCAAAACACCGCGTTCCGACACTCCCACTCTGTTCCCGCCAAGGGTCGCCGGGCAACTGGACTCGCTCCCGCGGGAGATGGTGGGGGAGGGCGGTCGTTTGGCTGGCATTACGTCGTCGCGCATGCGCACCGCTCTCTCTCCTACGCGCGAGGGAGAGGAGGGAGAAAGCGAAGGCGCTCAGGTGGGAGGGAGTGCCTTCGTAGGGGGTCGTGACCCCTTCAGTCAACGCTGTTACAGACAGACGTTGCCCGAGCAGGCTTGTGTTCGTCACCCGGCGCGTAATGCTTGTCCTCTCTCCGGCCCCATCCATCTCTCGGACCTTGCTGAAATTCAAGTTTCGTTTTGAGTAATGGCCATTCGCACGCTCCTTTCCTACCTTGCGGTTTCTACCTGAATCTCGGGGCGCTTTTGGAGGTGAATGACTATGGATTCCACCTTACACAGGGCGCTTTCCTTTGCATCACTGACCCAAGCAAGATCAGTAACGCGCCGGCTCGGTAACACAAGTGTAGCGGATCTGAATCCTGCCTCGGGCATGGATAATTGCAGTAGTGACTTAGCGTTTAAGGTGCTCCAACGGCTAAGGTTATACAGTAGTAGGCACAGTAGTATTCGAACCCGCGACCTTTGGTTAGCCAGGCCTGCGCGTAAAGACCTGGCTACCACGGAGGCGGATCTTATGTTTGTTTGAAGATAATGGTTAAAATTATGTTGGGGTAGACGGTATGACTTGACCTCAGGAGTCAGTTTTTTTAAAACCTAATTCATACATTGCTTTTTTTCCCTTAGCCAAAATTCCATCCATAAGTCTCCATCCCTTCTTCAACTTTCTCAGTATTACCTCTGCTGTTTCGGTCTTCCATTTACTTACCATTTAATCTTATTTTCTTGGGATCGAGCCGGAAGAGTGGCGAGGGTAGGTACATACTGTCCTTCTATTTCAAGGGCCCGAGTTCGAGTCATGAAGTGTCAGATTTTTCAGTGGTATATCGCGGAATTATTGATATTTCATTGGTATATTTGGGTGCTGTGTGGAGAAAACTTCTAGTGCAGTTCTCCATCTGTCGAATGAGATGTTAAATCGTGGATCTCTAGGCATCCTACGTTTAAGGTAGGCTAATACCAAAGTCCGGCATCCCTCCACAACTTCATCGCCGCCAATGATTCAGCCTTTATCCAAATAACTTTCTCAGTGGTGCAAATGACCACATATGTCCGTCACCTCCCCTATTAGCAACAGCCCTTATTTTCTTATCCATCCATTTCCTTCTCCTCCAAATCTTCGAAAGCAACTATTTTTAAACTCCATTCATCTAACATTTTCTCGGCTTTCTTTACGACCATCTTACCTTCTTAATTTCTTCACACCCACATCTCGGAAGCCACCACTTTATTTTCATTCTCTTTCCTTAAAGTCACGTTTCAGCGTGATACATCACCACGCTCTATACGCGTTCCTGAGTTCCTTGAACATCTCCTCGTGTTATCTCTTCTTGGTGATGATGGTAGCAGTCTCAATGACAGAAATTTATTTATTCTTTCCTAAATTTGAGGCAAAAGTACGATATTAAAACCCTATTAGAAGATTTTCATCCATGCATGGCTAAAAATAAGGCTTAAGAAACAGAATGATTTTGAAAATGCAAGATACTATTCCGTCGACAGAAAACCATAAGTGGAACATTATAAAGAAAGTAAATTAGGTAGAAAAATGTCACTGTGTGGAGTGCACTTAAGAGTGCAGTAGCCCGGCCGTCGTATGGGACTTGAAACCTTGATCCCCTTGGGTCCTTTCGTTAAGAGCAGGCTAATGCGGACGCCTGGTTCTTTTCCACCCTTCCTCCATTCCTATCAAAAAATCCTACTTTGCCCAAATACCCACCTAGCCTAGCATAGTCCACCTCACCTGTCATTCGCCTCTCAAAAATATGTTTTAAAATAATAAAAAAAATGTTTCGTGTTCGACATGTTACTCACGATTCATTCAATCAAAGACTCGCATTTCCTATTTTTTGGTACCAAATATTTCTGCGGTACAAATCTCTACCATTCGTTACAAAACAAGATACAACAGGAAAAGCACAACTGCGTCCTGTTGTGCAATTAATATTCATTACTCTCACGAAAAAAGCCTGAGGGAGTTAAATTTATTACAAGTAATAACTTTCTGGAATCAAAGTATTGATTGGATGGGTAATAATCAATATGCTAATGAATGCCTGTATCAATATGCTTAATCAAACCCAAAATTGGTGATTTCACTTGCTGAGTTACAAATATTAGAAATACTGATTAATCTTCATCACAATACATGCATGCGATTAAAATTTTTTCTCATAGGCTAGTAGGAGTACTTTTCGGACTGATATCAGCGGGAAAATGTCTGCACGTAATAGTTTTAATTGACAAAAATTTTATGCTTAAATTATATGCAAACAAATACGCACACGATTGAGTAGCTTTTTATTTCCTCCCTCCTCATTGAATTGAGATCGAGAAAGAGCTTGCGCATTACGAAGGCTATAGAGGTTCGTTGTTTTAAAAGGTAATTTGGTTCTCGAACTCACATGTGAATAACGATACGGTCGTATAGTGGCGAGATTGACTTTTCCTTTCCATCTTGTCTTGGCACTGGTCAGTCTGCTTCCAAAATTGATTGTGGCAGCCGATAATGAGAACGTTTTCAAGGCGGCTGCGGGAGTCAGGTCGGTAAAATCAACCCACTTGACCACCGTAAATAGGTATTAATGGGGTCGTTTACCATTTTTTTAAATTTTCGAATCTGGTAGTTTGTGAAATCAAAAGACCCGTATTTTTCCCTTCTTCGATCCGTCAATTAGTTATCAAGTTACAAGCGACGCAAATATGATGTTTTTAACCGTTTCTTAAAAGTGGGCGTGCAAAGGACTAGTACGTCATCCACTTCGCCCAATCACAACCGAGGCCGCGAAGTTCCTTCGCCTTATCACATTGGGGGAAACACAGCTGACTCTGCCAAGTGTTTGCGTCAGGATCTGTGCGAGCAGACCTTCCCCTTTCCGTTACCTTCACTTCCTTCCCTTTCCCTAAAAACAGCCAAAGACGGGAGGTGGATGACGTAGTAGTCCTTAACGCAGCTCGTTTGGTGGGCATCACCTTTTGCTTATTTTAATTTTTGATTTATGAGTGAATGGCTCTGGTTAGAAGATTAATTTTTTCACTAAAATTCATTTTTCGTTTCCATCTAATGATTTCGTGTACAAAATAGCGATTTCGGTTCCGAGTAAACGCCCTCATTACATTATTCATTAATGGTAGCTTTTTGTAGTATCTTGAGGATCCTGATGAGGTGAAAACATGACTGCGTTGAGCCCAAGGAGGTTAGAATGCACTGGAGGAGGCATCGGCATGAAATCGCTATAGGTGACAATGAAACTAAAATGGGGGTGCTTGGGAACGATCTGGCCCGCCCCCTCCGTACAAAACATTGCGTTTCATTCGTCCTCGTATGCATATGCATTAAAACGTAAGTATTTATGAAATGGTACACAAATTTCATCGTGGCTGCGTCATATCTTCCTAAGGCTTTTTAAGAGAGGTATTAATGCATTTGATTCCCCCTGTAAGTTAATTTTATTGTAAAAAGCTTTCGGGATTCTTCCGCGTTGTCATTGTGTAAAATGGCGACGTTTCCCCCACTGTACTGCGGGCGTCCTCAGGCCAGGCTGAAGTGAAAATGCTCCGAAGTTGACGCTTATTTATACTTGTCTTCTGAGGTGGCCGCTGCTCGCTGATTGGCTGTTGGTGTTCGTGTGAATACTCGTTTCCACGTGTTGGAGAGTGGGTAGCTGTCCTCTCTATTCATATTGTTGGGCCTCTTGGAAATTTCAACTGCTTCCCTTATAATTCTAGGGAAATATCGCTTTTCCCTCGAGAGGATTTTTGGTTCCATTAAATTCACGGAATGGTTTGGTTCCATCGAAACGTGCTCCGCAATAGCCGATTTCTCCCCTTGTCCGTTTCTGAGGGCCCGTGAGTGTTCTTTCATTCGGCATTGTACAGCTCTCTTTGTTTGCCCTACGTAGGATTTTCCACAGCTGCAGATGACCTCGTAAACGCCTTCGTGAATTTCGGGCGGGAGGCGATCCTTCGCTCTGATGAGGAGACTGGATAATTTATTGTCGCATCCGAATCTAGTCAGTATATTATGCTTCGCGAGAACTCGCGATATTTTCTCCGTGGTTCCTCCAATGTAGGGGATGAGAGCACGTGCGACAGGATCTACAATCTTGGATTTGTCGCTCCGTTGGTCCAAGCGAAGAACCGTTTTTTGGATTGTGGCTTTATCATATCCATTCTTTCCTAGGGCAGCAAGAAGATGTTTCTCCTCTTCAGGAAGCGATTGTTGGTCGGAAATAGTTCGAGCTCGGTGAAAGAGGCTGGTTATCACAGAACTCTTTTGCTGCGGGTGGTGATGAGAGGAGGCGTGGAGATAGAGATCTGTGTGGGTTGCCTTCCGATGTACCGAGTGGCCCAGGGATCCATCTTCTTTCTTGGTAACTTTAACGTCCAAGAAGGATATCTGGTTGTTGCTTTCCTTTTCCATGGTAAATTTTATGTTGTCGTGTTGAAAGTTGAGGTGCCGGAGAAATTCAGTCAGGTGTTGTTCCCCGTGTGGCCACACAACGAAAGTATCATCCACGTAGCGAAGCCATATTTTGGGCTTCCAGTCGAAAGTCTCGATGGCCTTTTTCTCTAACTCTTCCATAAAAAGATTGGCAACTACAGGAGAGAGTGGGGATCCCATGGCAGTACCTTCAGTTTGTTCGTAGAAATCACTGTTCCACTGGAAATAAGATTTTTTTAGACAGAATTCTATGAGGTCCGGACAGTATTTGGGGAGGCCTTCATTGGTCAATCTTCTAGCGATGTTCACCGCTTCTGTGATGGGAATATTGGTAAAAAGAGATACCACGTCAAAACTCACAAGGATATCCTCTTTCTCTATATCTATCTCCTTGATTAATTGCACAAAATGCTTGGAGTTTTTGACGTATGATGAAGTTCTACCGGAAAAGGGAGATAGGATTTGTGCCAGGTGTCTTGCCAGTGGGTTGGTAGGTGCGTCTATGGTGCTAACGATTGGTCGGAGCGGTATGTCTTCCTTGTGCACCTTGGGAAGTCCGTAGAGCCTTGGTGGTTTCGGTGCCGAAGGCACGAGGTCTCTCTTTTCTTCGGGCGGAATAGATGAATTCTTGATCATCTCTCTCACCTGTCGTTCAATTTTAGCTGTGGGGTTGGAAGGCAGCTTTCTGTAGGCCTATTCCGTCAGCATTGTGCGGATTTTGGTGTCGTAGTCAGTTTTTTCTAATATGACAGTAGCCCTTCCTTTGTCCGCGGGGAGAATAATTATGTCCTTCCTTTCACGGAGTTCGCTAATGGCTCGTCTCTCTGCCCCCGTGATGTTTGATTTGGGTGGTTTCGCGCCTCGCAAAATGCGAGTGACGTCTTCTCGTATCTCGTCCGCAGCATTTTTTGGAAGCCTACGGATGGCCGTCTCCACGCCGGTAACTATTTCCTCCCTGGGGATTCTCTTTGGGGCAACGGCAAAGTTCAAACCTTTGGAGAGAATTGAAATTTCCGCGTCGCTTAGTTGGAGACGAGTAAGGTTCACAATGGTGCTGGTCTCCGCCTGCGCAGCGCCCCTATGCTGAGTCTCTTTTAGGTGGTTATATTTCTTCACCTGTTTCTCTCTGGTGGCTGCATACACAGCATTGGCGGAATCGAAAGTTATTATATCCACCTTCTCCCAGTCGTCGTGATTCAGGGTTTTACTTAAGAGTAAATGAAGTTGATATAAATCCGTGGAGCGACAAATCCAAGATTGTAGATCCTGTCGCACGTGCTCTCATCCCCTACATTGGAGGAACCACGGAGAAAATATCGCGAGTTCTCGCGAAGCATAATATACTGACTAGATTCGGATGCGACAATAAATTATCCAGTCTCCTCATCAGAGCGAAGGATCGCCTCCCGCCCGAAATTCACGAAGGCGTTTACGAGGTCATCTGCAGCTGTGGAAAATCCTACGTAGGGCAAACAAAGAGAGCTGTACAATGCCGAATGAAAGAACACTCACGGGCCCTCAGAAACGGACAAGGGGAGAAATCGGCTATTGCGGAGCACGTTTCGATGGAACCAAACCATTCCGTGAATTTAATGGAACCAAAAATCCTCTCGAGGGAAAAGCGATATTTCCCTAGAATTATAAGGGAAGCAGTTGAAATTTCCAAGAGGCCCAACAATATGAATAGAGAGGACAGCTACCCACTCTCCAACACGTGGAAACGAGTATTCACACGAACACCAACAGCCAATCAGCGAGCAGCGGCCACCTCAGAAGACAAGTATAAATAAGCGTCAACTTCGGAGCATTTTCACTTCAGCCTGGCCTGAGGACGCCCGCAGTACAGTGGGGGAAACGTCGCCATTTTACACAATGACAACGCGGAAGAATCCCGAAAGCTTTTTACAATCATCGGAACGCCGCGAAAATCTTCGCCAGAAATTAAGTTAATTTTATTACCAAAATGGGTTCGAATTTAACCTATTTAAATTCCCAATTTGGTTGTCGTTTGCGTGTTTGCGCATTTTCATCCGTTTTTTCTACAAATTGAAATAATTAAATCCATTATTAATGTTACTATTCTAACTTATACCGCGTGGAAAAAAAACTTCATCCGTATGTGTCATGCGATTAACTAGCCCGTGTGCCCGCACTTACCAAGATGGCCGCTAGCATCTTAAATCAGCTGCCGTTAACATACCAACCCGGCAACTTAATGTTTCGGGTGCGAATCCAAAATCGAATATGGATGTTATATTTGGCTTTGGTTTAAGATTAGATTGACGGTGCGGTATAATCTAAGCAGCTTGTGCATCTAAAAACCGAATTCCTCTACGACTGCGAATGGGTCAACCGACAAATAAACTTCTTGGGGAAAATAAACCCTCACCAGCGACATGAACAACACTCTAGTGAATACGAAAAGGCACGAATGGGGAGAGGCCTGCCGCTGGAGAGCACTCAATCAATTAAACACGGAGCCGGAACGAGCGATGACGAAATTACCCAACCAGGCCGAAGTTCAGAGGGAAAGGAAGAATCAATCAATGAAGCGGGAAAACATCAAGGTGGGGAAAGGACGTGAGTATTCCGCCTCCCAGGTGACTCTCTTTGTCGCAGGAAAGGAAGAACGATCACTCTTCTCAAAACTAAGCCAATAGGAATTGCTCCCCACTCTTGAAGCCCAACGGGAAGGGGAAAATTGCAGGAAAATATTTTCTGGCCCAATTATATGCCAAAGTTAGTATTTTATGTAAATACGTTACAGTGACGACGATATACTTCAACAATGGTTTTAAAACAGAAAATGGTTACGTATAGTGGACAGTAATAACCGTATATTATCTCTGTTGTCAACGTCCAATTTTTTACGCCTAACCAACGTTTATGCCACTTAATAAGCTATCAATAGAATTTTTTACCGATTTCTGATATTCTCTAATGATTTTACCTTAAAGTACATTGTTTGTTAACAATTAAAGTTAAAAATTAGGTGTTGGCGATATAAAAAAAGAGCGCCCATGGAGACTTAAATAAACACGAAGATGAAAGGATTATGTAGAAGAAGATTGTTGCTTTAAATTGTCCAGATAAAAAAGTAATAAGATGCATTGTAAATTGTTAAGACGTTCAAATTAATAATCTATCTTTGTTATTTTACATATACATTTTCCTATTTCATTACAACAACCCAACAAAAGACTGAATTTTTTGGGAGTGGAGGTTGAATGTGCGAATACATCGCACTGATTCACTGATTTTATGTTAATAGCAGACCGGGTAGGGAATAGCTGCCATTCGAGTTTTATGATGATACGTAAAAAATCAGTGGCTATGAAATTGAAAAAATAATGATTACAGCTTTGTGATACCTGGAAGGAGGACGAAATACTAAAAACATTTCGATTAATTCACATTTTTGAAAATTTGAACGTGAAAGGAAAGCATTTAAAGAAAAAAGATAGGACTTTTACTCTTGAAATGCAGTTAAAAAAGCCTAATCATTTAATATTTGTACATTGTTCTAATTAAAGCAAGGAAAAAGGGAAAATCTCAATTATACCGATGGAAATGTATCATTGCCTCGAGGTATTTGGGTCATTATAGAAAAGAAAGAAATATTCCTGTACCCCTATAATTAACAGGGATGTGCCACTAGAAATTTGTTAAAATTTTTTCCCCCGTACTTTTTCTCTTTATTTTTCTCATCACATCTAAATTTGGAAGAAGGGAAATTCATCAAGGTCGTACTCTTACATGGAGGACTCAAGGATGTTGCAATATGGGAAGGATAAAGGGATAATTATCACGAGAGAAAATTACATAGACAGGAAAGAATTAATTTTTAGTTCCTCCAGTGTGTGAGACATATCCATAAACTCTGAGTTGCAGTTATTATTCGGGGAAGGCAGCCAACAACCAAGACTATTTCCACCATTTACGACAGATGGGTATGTATTTGGGCAAAGGTTGAACATTTTCAGGGAACAAATTGTTGGATTGTTAGGTGGAGAGAAATCCGGCGACGGCATTAGTCTGCTCTTTACGAAAAGAGGTCTGTGGTTAAACGTTGTATTTGATGGATAGTTTAATGAATTAGAAATCATCTCCAGTAAATCCTCAAAATGGAACGGTACACCGACAAAAAAAATCCATCACTGCCGGAGATCGACCTGGGTCCTTGATAATGGAAGCCAGGCACAACAACATCCCTATCTTCGTAAATCCTGTGAGTTCGCGCAAACGAGACGCATAAAAATCACTGTATCCGCTGACCAAAGTGACTGAGAGTTTGTGCGCATTGTATAATTGATTTTCTTTTCTATTGTGCCTGGGATGTGAGTCTGCAGACCTAAATGAATATATTTAAATACTATTAGATTAATATAGAATAATAATATAGTAATGGAATAAATTAATAGGAATATAGTTAAATAATATTAAATAAATGCGAGAGGAATGTCCACAAAACCTCTGAGAGCGCGTTTTTGTCACGAGAAATATTTCGTTCCCAAATCAGAGAAAGAAAATTTATTCTCGAGTATGCAGTCGTGTATTTTAACATTTTTTCCCTCCTTTTCAATCTCGTGATTTCTTTTCCTCTCCTTTTTTTCATTGTTTTTATAAATTTCCCTCTCCCTTTCCCGTTTTAATCTCCTCCTCTCCCCATATGTGCTCCTATGCAGATGACTTCTTCGAGAATTTTATTTTTCAACACTAATATGGCCACCAACACGCTCATTGTCAATTGAAATATCTTCTCTTATCCAAGACCTTTTGATCTTTCTCTTATTTTTCATTCCAAATTATTCTTATGCTACTCTTGTTACCCCTAGATTAAACTATCCCAACTTTTTTGTACTTACCCATAATGTAGTATTCCGTATTTTATAGGGTTTTCCATTTAAATTTTTTTGAAATGCCTAAATGTAATGATGAAAAAAATACTGAATATACTAATGTCATAGTTTTTATAATTATTAGTATCATGCCGATATTTTTCATTTTTTTGTGAATATTTTATGCTTTTTTAGAGCACTCTCTCTTAGAGCACTCTTTTAGAGCACTAATATAAAGAGGACATTGTGAAGAGGCTGGGAAGAAGCTTGATGATGCATAAAAGTGAGAGAAGTATTAAGTGAATGATCAGGCTTGTCAATGACACGGAGTCAGTGTGCCAGGCAGACAAAGGACTGAAATTTATCATCGATACTTAAATTCAGAAGATTGCACTCTACGCAAGAATCTTGTGTAAAAGAACTTTTTTAAACGATCTTTTTCTACTCAAGCATGGCCACCTTCCACTTTATTTAGCAGGAAACCTATATCGTAATTCTTATTGACACTTCACAATTCAAATAGAGCATTGGGGTGGAAAATAATCACGTAAAAAAATAAACTGACGAGACTCTGGATGTAATATAAGACAAATTTTGATATTGGTGTTGGAGAAAATCGACTTTGATACTTAACAATTATTTTGGACTAAGGTAGGTATAGTAGTATTTATTGTGCTAGGAGCTTGATGCTAGTAGCTAGGAGAAATTATTACTTGGACCGATGAAGAATTTAACAAATAAGATAATTTCTGATTTGAAAACGTAAACAGGACTTAACATACCAACAGATCTACTGATGAATTCGGGAAAAAAAGAGGAAAGAAGCCCTTTTATGTACTTTTTCATTGGGTATGTGAGGAAGAAGTTAAGACAGAAAATAGGGTGAATCACATTTTTGACAAAATGGATCAAGCTCTCATTTTTGACAAAGTGGTACTTTAAATAGTTAAAAGATGTTTTGAGCTATTTACGCTTTACCTTAGTGTTTTAATTTGTCACCTACTTAGGCTATCATTTGCTTATCTTCGAATTAATATTCAAACTAGTACATATGTGAACAAAGGTGTGCTTGTTACTTATATAGCTAAAGGGCATGTTATTCCTCTTTTTCATAATATTCATGAATCAAATAAAGAAACTAAGGGTGTTCGTCGGTTATTTTATTATGTTTATCACACTGTTTCCGGTAATCTCCAAGTGATTAAAAACCAATTTAAACGAATTAAATATTTAAACCAACGAACTAAAAAAAGGTGAGCTCCTAGTGTTGAGTTCGGTGAGTTTAGTAAGGAGATATCTCTATTCTGCAAGGTAGGAAGCATTTTAGGGAAACAAATATTTTCAAAGATTTTCTGTCTAAATGGGAAAATAGTGAACTAATATTAATTTAATACTCGAGGCAAATGAAAAATATAGGCCGATAGATGAAAATAATATTTGCTGACTATAATATACGTTCTCTAAAACTAAAATACTTTGGGGTAAAAAAAACTTCGCCGGTGCGAGGTTCAAATTTTATTATACAATTCCACTTATGACCACCAAATCATATCATCATATGTTAAGTTGTACGCCAATGTGATGTTAAATGTGTCGGTATGTTCTTTATAGCCAAATATAGTGTGTTGTTCAGTTATCAATTTTTCTACTCGAGAGTTTTTATTAAAATAAGTGTGGTGTCGCCGCGCCGCAATACTCAGTTGTCTTTCTTCAAGTCTCGTCTCGTATTCGAGAAAGGTTCGAAGTCGTAAATTCGAGATAAGGCACGACAAAGGACCGCTTGTTGGCATAGCACCATGCTACCTCCGCCAGGATGCTTTCGAAAGTCTCAAACATTAAGCAATAAGATCCGTGAGAGAGTTTTTGGACTTATTTCGTACACCCTGAGACATTTCCTCTTATTGCATACTTACATAAATTTTGGCAGTCAATCATTCATAGCCTTGCAGTAAATGGGAAAATGTATTGGTATAAATGATTACTGCTAATGGAATATTTACCGATGGCATAAGTTTGTCTTTAGCAGCCGCGTTCAAAAAAGAAATTAGTTTCAAATTTTCTTGACATCTTTTCTTATACCAAACCCTCTTCCAATATTTGCTTCACATCCCTTCACAAGAATCTTGTCATACATTCCATTGTTTTTAAACGACTGTAGGTTTATATAAATCAATCCATTTTACACCATTACTAATGTGTCCGGTTTCGTCCATCCTTGATTCAGATACTATTGAATGAAATCGTCAAATAAATATTGTTATGAAAGGCACGTTAATCATTGTCTCCTATTTTGTTTCCAGTCTCTCTGTTCCCCGCTAGAATTCTCTTATACCCAAACATGTTTCTTTCCATGCACTTGCAATCATCTCCCTGGATGAGTGGATGCCCAAGGTGCCTCAGGGTTGAGTAACACCATCGGCTCTCACCTGAAGTTCTTCTACGGCAAACAATACGTTCCTATGCGTACCAACTCCTCTCCAGTTCATGTTTTTGCTTTTTTTTTTTTTTTCAAGATATTGATTTTTAAGCTCAGTAATAAACTTGTAATTTGGGACTTTTGAGTTCCGATATTCTCGCAAATTACCCTAGTACACAATGGATTTTTCAAAAGTTTAGCTAAGAAAAAATAGAAGATAGACCGCTAGAGAGGGGCAAAGGGAAAATCACTTTGTGTAAATAAAGGGTAGTTAGGGAAGAATAAATACTGGAGTGTAACTGTGGTAGGATCGAATAATAATGATGGGATGCAATTGACTTATCGTAGGACTAGAGAACAATAAATATCGCCGACCATGATAGTCAGGTCAACAAAGCGCTAGTCTTTTAACCCAAATGTTGCGGGTAGAATTCCACTCATGACATTGATTCAAAGCCCGTATTAAAACAAGGATTTTTTTATTAAATTGACTTCATTGGTGATACATGGCCCAAGCAGTTGAAACAAAACAAATCGTATTCTACCACTACTAACAATGATTGAGCGAGTTTTATGGGACGGACATTCTGAGAGGTGGTTCCATTCAATCCTAGAGCAAAGCATAACTCCCACTTGACAGAGTGAAAAAGGTTTTTGACGCAACCTAGAAATTCACATTGGGATGGATTTGTATTGGGGGGTAAAAAGGAGTGGACTAGTGAGCATAGCGGCAGTCAGGAAAGGAAAAGGGGCCAGTAAAACTCGTAAGTTTTCTCCTCTGTTGCTTACCAGAAGCAGTAGTGGGCTTACGGAGGAAGCGACCGACAGCTAACGCCGCGCCGATTGCACCTATAAGATGGGAAAGTGTTTGTGAAGTGGCAGTATTATTATTTGGAATCGTAGGAAAGATGGAAAGTAACCCAGCGTCGTCATCAGGCTACTCATAATGAAAACACGAGAAGGCCCACAGTTCAACTCCCCATCTGACGGACGGATTACTGTGCTGGAAGATCTCCCCAGTTCCCACACAGCAATCAGGCATTTTCGCCGGAATACCGCTGAAAAACCTCTGCATTTTCGGGATTGGAATCCGGGACCTCGTGATAAGAAGCCAGTACTCAAGCTACCCAACTACCGCTCCCGCCCTACCCCCTTAGTTGCTTATGTTCCCTTGTGGAGTAACTCTTGAATAAATCAAGGAAATCGGGAGTGTTACTCTCGAAAGATTCGTGAGCGATTATACCATTGGTGTGAGCGTACATGTCTGTGGGGAGAGGAAGAAAACATCGCCAGTGGTGACATCGGGTGGACATCACGTCTCCGACAAGAGGTCTTCGACACCAAAAAATAAAAAGAAAGAGGTGAAATCTGCGCATCGGAGTCCAGCCCGGAAGGAGATACGATTTTCACTTTCATCGAGGAATATAAATGGTGAGTGGTTTTGTCAGTTTATGTTAAGTTACAGTAAGAGACTGTTATTTTTAAACTTAACCATTGCAGGATTCTTTTTTGTACGCAATCGATACGAAATTTGTGCGGATTACCGTGCGTTTAAAATTGGCTCTGAAACTCACCCGGCGTGTCATTCACTTAGTTAATCCCTTCAGTATTCATGCGTAAGGTTATGTCACCTCTTTCCCGTTCTTGGGAATGTACCGCAACTGTCATTCGCACGGGCGTTTCGCAAGCGATTGTTATCGTAGCTTGGATTTCTTATGGAATACC
Organism: Platycnemis pennipes; assembly: GCA_933228895.1. Taxonomy (NCBI): domain Eukaryota; kingdom Metazoa; phylum Arthropoda; class Insecta; order Odonata; family Platycnemididae; genus Platycnemis; species Platycnemis pennipes. Next base: position 63,401,789 of record OW121854.1, read on the forward strand.
CCCTTTAACTCATTACGGTTCTACCATCCATTAGCAGTCACCCGTGGCCATGAGGACAGACTGAAACAAACTTCGATCCGGCTGTTCGGAGCCGTATTTTCCAACTGATCGTTACCGTGCTTCATGCTGCAGCTACACACTTCGCCTGGATTTTAACTGCACGTTATAGGGCAATCTATCTATATATATTATTTTTGTAGCGTGTCAGTCAGTCATTCGTATCCATTTTGTTTTGTTCTCTCCCAATTTTTGACCTAAAAGAGTGAAGTTTGGTGCGTTGAGTGTGGATTTTCTGTCTGTACGATTTGGTAGTAGTTTTGGATTTTTAGCAGTTTGTGGCGTAGAGAAAAATGGAAGAGAAAAATGGTTTTTTCCATATCATTTAGCATGGGAAATCAGTTGCTATGCAAATTTGTTTACGTTGCTAAGTAAATGTGTTTACGTTTTTGGTAAAGGCGCAAAAATTGGATTGAAGAAGTTGAAGAAAGTGGAATTAGTTTCATCGTTCAATTTTGTAAGTACGAATATATTGCTTGACCTTTTCGATATGCAGATAGTGAAATAAAACAATTTTTGCCTACCGGTCCCGATCTTGTGTATGAATGTGTATGTGATTTTCAAAGCTAGGCGTTTTGAAGTATGTTTCTAATAGTTGAAAGAAGGTTCATCATCATCATCATTGGTCAACAATCCTAGGATTGGTTTGACGCAGCTTTCCACTCGATTCTTCTATCGGCCAACCTTTTCATTGTGACGTAATTCTTCTCTTTTACATTCTTCACAACCTGTTCCATGTATCTCACACGAGGCCTGCCTTTTCCAATCTTCCCGTTCACTTTTCCCTCGACGATAGTCTTCATCAGGCCGTCGTGTCTCAAGATATGGCCGATTAAGTTTTCCCTTCTTCTTTTTAGAGTTTTAAGCATAATTCTCTTTTCCACCACTCCTATTAGGACTTCTCCGTTTGTCACTCGGTCGATCCATTTAACCTTCATCAATCCTCTGTAACACCTCATTTCGAATGCTTCCACCCTTTTCTTTTCCGCTGCTGTCATCGTCCATGAAAGAAGGTTATAAAACGTTTATTATGTATTCATCTTTGTTGCTAAATTAGCAGGTTAATTCGAATATATATTAATTTTGTAGCGTGTCAGTCAGTCAGTCAGTCATTATGTATCCGTTTTGTTCGGATTGGTCTGGTGACTATAGTACTGGCCTCCCAGGGTTCGGGACCCTTAGACCGGGTTCGAACCCAGGCACTGGAGGATTTCTCATTGGTATACCGATCCCTGCTTGACTACTGTGTTTACCATACATTTGCAGTCACCCGTGGCAGTCATGCAGTAGTGGCAGTCTAGGCAGGCACTAGAATTTGAGAAATTGGTCGAATAGCACTGCGGCTAAATGACTGTCAGATTCGATTTTACGATAACCTTTTCGGAATTTAGGTAGGGGAGCTGTCTCATCGGGCTTATTGCGTCAATTTAAGGGATTTAACTTCAGTTATAATTAACGTTGTCGTGAGACTTGATACTTTCACGTCTCAACTCTAATCTGTTCTCGAAAGTGGTAATGACCATGTTATGAAACCCTTTAGTCTGCTCAGCGAATCTCTTCTGTCATATCTCATTTGAACAATCTGACGGCAGGGTAGCCCAGTCGGCCCGGGTAGCCAAAATTGTGTTGGCTCGGTAACCATAGGGTCGCGGGTTTGAATCCCTCTTCGGGTAGAATATTGTGATCGTTATAGGGTAGGATATTGTGAACGTTAGGTTAGTTGGTTATGCAGAGGAGGCGACCGACAGCTGAGGTCATTTGTGACATTAAGGATAAGTGGGTAACTGGGTAATGGTAGGAGTTTTCAGGGAACGGAGGAAGGATGGAGAGAAACCCGGCGTCGGCATTAGCCTACTCTTAACCAAAGGCGCCAAGGGGACCACAGCTTAACACCCCATCCAACGGACGGAGTACTGAACATGAAGTGTCCTCCTCTAGGCACTCAAGTGGGGACCGATTTTCCACTGAAAAATTCGCCACGGACGGGAATCGAACCCGGGCCCTCGGGATGGGAGGCCAGTACTCTAGCCACCACACCAACCCGATCCCCATTAGATTACGTTGTTCTATATATTATAATTTTTTGTTCAAATAATAACGGTGATTCACGTATAAAGTAGTGAATGAATAATATTATTGAGAAATGAATAAGGTATTTATAAAGAACGTCTGTGTAATGATTCCAATAAGGATAGGGTTATTTGGCTTCGTTACGGAATATAAGGGAATGAGGAAGAAGTCTTAAGAATGTTACGGAGCGTTATAGTGGAGAAAGAGTGCTATAAAAGTGGAAAACCAGCGTTATGTAATGGTCCATTACAAGGTACGAAATAATCTTAGCCGTTGGCACCCCTAAAATTCAAGTTTACTTCTACCTGAATAATCAGCCCTTAAAAATAACCTGTACCAAGGAACGTTACGGAAGGTCGTGGCGACTGTCCTTCGTTAAGCCTGTCAAGGTTATATTAGTAATAACTGTCATTTGCTTTCTCCAAAAAAGATCTGGAAAATGTTTGCTAAAATGAGGACGAAACCTCTCACGAAGGTCGTTTTCACTCGCGACATTAAAGAGCCACCCTGTTGTTGGCACCATTCAGCCCATCTCCACAAGGGAATGCTTTTGCTTTGCGATCTTGAGCTACGTATGGTGATTGCCGTGTCATTATTTGACACTCCTTGCCGATGAAGGTCCTTCCTCACCCTCTTGCTGTTCACTGCCGTCACTATCAACCTTCCAACCCTCTCCTCTCAGTGTGAGCGTCAAATGTTATCTCCTCCACTTCATCTCACGTGTAATTCCTTCCAAGTATGTATGCATGTACTATGAATGGATGGAAGTAAAAGCATTTCTTAGGAGTAAATTAAATTGAAAAAATAAAGAAATAATTGAAAATGAAGAATAAAATAAATCTCGAGAGTGGTCGCGGTTTTTCAATGGCTTAATGGCACCTTCTTGAGACCTGTGTAGAGAGCACTCCCACCGCAGAACTCCGTCCGCCATATGGGACGTTAAATCGTAAATCGCTTGGCGCCTTCACGTAAGAGCAGGTTTTTGCCGACGTTGAGTTTCCCCCAACCTATCCTCCGTTGTAGTAATTTGCCCTTGAAGTGCCCTTGAAGCTCTCCATAGAGCACTCAAGTAGGGACCGATGTACCTATTAATGAAATATCTCTGTCCTTCGTCCGCGGGATGGGAATCCAGTGCTCTAGCAACAGTATCAATCCCATCTCCTCAAATTCTCTTTTGCCTAACTTAATTCTTTCTTCTTCCCTGATACCCACCAAATAACTCTGATGTCCTTAATTGCCGGGCGCATTGTGCAATACTATAATGGCGAAGAAACTTAGGTTCAGTTATCAAATAAGGCGTAAATCAATAGGTCTCCAGGCGTACATGTGGCACGATAGGTCTCTGCTGTCGCCTTTCGACAACTATCACCATGACTACTGCGACAAGGACTTGAGTTAAAATTGATGGTTTCTGGCGTCACTTAATGGAATTTACTTGTATTCATTATGAATGAGAAAATAAACTTTGTATTTCCAAATTTATATCTAACGTCATCATCAGGTTTTGTCCTGATGATGACGTTAGTCGTCGAAACCATGATCGTAGCAGTGCGAGATAAATAAACGTGGAAATACAAAGATTATTTTATCATTCATTGGCTTGGGTTGAGTTAAGCTAAACTAGACGAAGCACTCATTATTATGATGGCTGTACCTTTCGGGTATCACCGCGTCGTTGTTGCTTTACGTTGCGTTGTAGGTTCTTTAGGTTGTCTTAACCTTCACACCTAATGTACTAATTACTATTATTATCTCAGCAAGTGTTGTGTCAGTTAAATAGAGAAGGGCACTATACGAAAGATAGGAGGATCGTATTGCGTTAAAAAGTTTATATGAATCCATTCGGTTGCGTGGGAAGAATTCAATGCTCATATAAAACTAAATTAATCGGCAGAGCACTAAATAATAACTTTAATATTCGACACAAAGTTCTACTTTGACCCTGCGAGCCGTCTTCCTCTCATAACTCCATCTAAATGGAATTTCACTCCCCTACACAGTAAGTAGGCACTGTGTCCTTCATCCCTGCATCACATCATCCACCAAAACTCCCTCTTCCGTTGATAACCGGTTTCTTTCGCTCACCCTGTCTCCTTATAATTTATTTTGTAAACATCCTCCTCGTTGACCTTAGTAGCCAGATCGGTGTCGTACTTGCCTGGCAACCCACAGGTCGTGGGTTTGAATCTCGCACAGGGCATATGGATGTTGTGTTTATCCTAGGATTAAGATCTTAGATTAAACGGTGTGATATAACCTTTGCCTAAGGTCACTTATTTGCTATCCTTCCTGTTAACCCACCTAACTTTCTAATTTCTTACTCTCGAATCAACATCTCAGAAGGCAATAGTTCAATTTCATTCAATTATATCAAAGTAAATGCAGCGTTAAAACAGTCTTTAAATAAACTAATAATGAATAATGAAAAAAGAAACTACGTTTTAATCCACAGCATTTTTTTCTGTGGATTAAAACATAGTTTCTTTTGTCATTATTCATAATGGACTTCAACAAGGTTACGCCTGAAAGGATTGAACTAATCAATGCCGGTCGCTACGTTAATATTTGCATCGGTTGTGATATTAGTCTTGCTACGCTGTTGTGAAGACGAATCTCTCCCATGCTTGCATCCTCTTCCCGTTTGTCTCTCAAATAAGGCGATGTGACGAGAGGGAAGACTATGGCCTTCACCACGGATGGAGAGACATTCCTTACTCCCTTCCCCTCCACAACACTTCGCATCTCCTTTTCCGACGTTCCCTCATCCCTTTAGAGTACGCGATTCCGCCCTCTCATCTTATCCATGGTTTCAAGTCTGTCCCCACACTTAAAGGTCCCACACCGGGAGGAAAGGTACAAGGATGAGATTGGAAGGGTAAGGGGGAAGATGGAGAGAAATGTATATAGGCAGGTGTAATGCCAGCAGTCTTCATTATACCAAAAAATAGTTCATTATACTATAAGTTCTACCTAGTTCTAGTAATGCAAAAATTAGTTTCGTCTGTTAAGACAAAAAACCTGGCCCATTCGCAACAAATATTTTTTTCATAGCTGATAACCATGTTCATCCACACGCGCATTCGTAACAAACGAGTTTTATGCTGTTGTTGTTTTACGGGTGATGACAAACGACAAAAGTAACTTGCGTTTATAAAGATAGGTGGGTGCTTTTGTAGATAGAGCTATACTTAAGGGGTAGGGAAAGAGGGGAGTAAACCCGGCGTCTATATTAGCCTGCTTTTAACGAAAAACGCCAAGGGGAGCCTCATGTATGCCTAACTAACGAATTTTTGCTGATGTTATTATTAGGGGTGACGACAGTCGACTAGAGTCATTTGCGTTTTAAGGATATGAAGGTTTGGGTAGAAGAAGCAATATTTAAGGAGTGAAGTAAAGGAGGATAGAAACCCGGTATCAGCATTAGCTTGTCCTTAGCGAATGACGCTTTAATGATCACAGCTTAACGTCCCATTCGCCGGATGGAGTACCTACTGAATTCGAAGTGCTCTCCACGCAGCATGCAGGTGGGGAAGCCGATGTATGTACTAAAGTAAAATATGTGATGCTTCAGGGTTGTTATAAACCCGGGACCTAGACAGTGTGCAGCGTAGAGCAGCTAGGTTCGTTAAAAAGTGTTACGATAGGTTGAGTAGCATTTCAGAATTAATAAAAGAATTAGGGTGGGAATCATTATCAGAGCGTAGGTTAAAGTACAGATTAAATCTATTAGAGAAATTTCTATCGGATAGCTTTACTGAAGATGTTAGGAACATATTAAAAAAACAGCGTATTATGCTAGATTCGACCAGATAAATAAGATTAGAGAGATAGATTGTCGTACCGATAGATTCAAAATGGCATTTTTCTCCCGTACTATAAGAGAACAGAATAGGCAGCATACACTGAAAAAACACTTTGGATATGATAATCGTAGGTTTGGATGTCACACCCAAACCTGAGGTGAAGGAAAGGACTTGTCCATACATTTGGATGTGTCATCCAAACGGAATGGGTGATGAGGAGTTGGATGTGCCACCTACTTCTTTGGTTGCTGCATCCAAAGAAGATGGACGAGTACTTTGGGTGTGAGAACCAAAGTGTTGGGTAGCTCATCAGAACAACGTTTGGTTACCGAATGAAAACTTTGGATGACCAACCCTAAGGCATGTGCCCCTACCCTCCCTACTTTTAAACCACACTACCCTATAATATTTTCCTTTTCAACCCCTTTTGAAATAGGGTAGTAGAACAGTGCAACTAGAAAAATGAGAAAACTTGGCTCTGTGGTTGTTATGATATCTATTATCACATAATTCGTCAACATATTACAAAAAATGCACAAAACAAAAAAATTAACACCTGGATATAGGCTCCAAGTCCAGCCTTCAATAGGAAATTCTTCGTCCCCTCGTCCATAATCTCTTCGAGCAGCAGGAATACTGAAGCAGACGCGGCAGAGGAGTCATAATAAAGTTCGCCTGATTTGCACAGAACAAGTCCACACGTGTCGACGGCTTGCACGGCTGAACACGGGATTGCGGGTGCTGTAGAGCTTCCTGAGAGCGCCACCAGAGCGCGCTACTATAGATTTAGATTTCGCAACCAAACCAGCAGAGTGCACCAACTACAACTTTGGGTCTCCCATCCAAAGGACGTTGACTAGACGTGTTTGGTGTGACACTCTTTGCCTTTGGTTCTCACATCCAAATAATTAGTTCTGACGTCGTATCACTCTTGATGGCGCATCCAAACCTCCCCGCCCAAAAGATTTTAGGGTGTAGCATCCAAACCTGTTCTCTCAGTGTAGCAAAGGGATAGGTAGGGGAAATATTTTAGAGTGGTCTGTAGTGCATGATGCATGTATTAACCCCTTAAATACTGTAGATACTAACAATTTAGTTGCATGAGACACTATAGTTGCTTGTTTGCATGTTAGTAGTACATGCTTGGTGATCTTCACCCCCTGCCACACACCCTCGCGGAGGCTTGCAGGGTATCGTGCAGATGTAGATGTAGATGACCTCTGGATGGGGGCCATCTATCCACTATACCAACCCGACCGCAGGACACTCGTATAGTCTCACCCCTCTCTCCCTTCCTGGAAAGTTTCCCGCGCCTCGGAGTGATTGTGGGTGGAAACCGCGTGGAAGTCGCCCTCAGGGTGGTTCCTGGCCTTCCTGGGAACTGCCCGCTCTAAGAGTGAACGTCTTGCCGTGCTCGCTGATTAGTTCCCAGCAGCTATTGTCGTCGTCAGCGTCGGGTGAGAGCGTTGGGCTGGCTCGAGGGCCAATGCCTTCGCTTCGACGGTGGCTGGTTAAATACACAGCGTGTCGTAATCCACATTAGCCCTTGGGCACAGTTCCAATTTAGATCAGCGCTGTTGACAGATACATTAATAGCTCGCTCGTTCACAATGGATTTTCACACCGCAGGAACAATTAACGGAGTTGAACTTTGATGACCCCCTCGGACAGTTGGGCTGCATGATTGTTAATTTAATTATCAATCCAACCTATGGCATTAGTCGGAACTAATTAGGTAGTGTAGAAATCGGCATGTGCTTCCCAACTATCGGGATCCTGTTCGTGTACCGACAATGGCGGATGTTATTCTTTGTTGTATTGGTCCCTACGTGAGGGTCTCGTGGAGATTACTTCAAGTTCAGTACTCCGTCAATTGGATGGGGCTGTGGACTCCTCAGGAGCTATCGTTAAATAAAAGCATAAACCGGCATCATGTTACACTCCGCCTTCCAGTTTCTATTTAAGAATCTTACCTACACCGAAACACATCTCTTCCAAAGCCTGAAGAACACAATTATTTTTACGCAGTTGTTCAGGGATTATTTTAACACTTGCTAAGTCAGAAATTATCAGCTATTGGGAATTAGTCATGTTCCATTAGCCATCGAAGGTGCCTGAATTCCTCGATGACTAAAGGGAGCATGAATTCGGACGAAAACTATAGTGTCGCAGCCTACGGTGTAATAAACGTACTTTAAGGCAAGTAAGTAGCAATAACCTGAATTGCCATTCTTTACCACCTGTCATTTTTGAAGCACATTCGTTCTAATACTAACTTTTGGAGTTAAAAGGATACTCATAGGAGAGTCTGTTTAGAATTAAAAAATATTTTCCCAGCAAATACCCCACTGTACCTTAATCTCTAGCATAGACAGAGATTTTTATTATATTATTATTTGATCAAATACCTACTCGCTGTAGCGGTGAGACATTTCGCCATTTTCCACCGTGTCTAACATTGAAAAGCTGTATTTCCATATATTCGAGACTGCAATCACCTTTCGCTTGTTGATTGCAGTAATATAATGCTTTTTTCCATTATAATTACACAAATTATGTTTGAACTGCTCAAATATACATCCTAATCGATGGTTATGTCCAAGTACATTGTAGTACCTAGAGTAAATCTGCTAAGAACCGAATAAAATGAATAGGAACATATATGATATACGGTTTAGTGATCGAATCGAGGCTGACAATATTTGTTTTTTAAACATCGGCCGCTCTTTAATACAAATAATGTACAAGCAAAGGAGGAAGCTAGCGTACGGATTTCAAGTCAGGCCAGCATCTTCAGCCATATTCTTCTTATTCATTGTTTAAAAGAACAGACAAGTAACTAATCTTACCGACTAATTCAAATATTTCTGTTATTTCTTTGCCACTCCGATTTAATACCATAGCAAGATGAATTATTACTTCAACATTTATGGATTAAGACATGAATTATTTTTAGTTATTCATAAGAATTGCCTCTTCAATTTATCTTTGTGATTTTCAACATTTTAATTTCAATCTTTTTGAAGGAAAGAAACGACAAAATATCAAACTCACAGATTAAGTATTCCGTCGGATCCATTATGAGCAATGACCAACGCGCAAGTAACTGTTTACATTTTGTTAACACAACAACCATTGTTCTACCCTCTAAAGGCGCTGGGAATTATGGGATGGGTTTTAAAGATGGCGTCGCAAAGGAATGCAATTTATGCTCACTTTGCTGACGGCAATATTGATGACTAAATTCGGTGATTAAACTGATTCCTACGAATTCGGACACACTAAACTTCGGTCTCGTTTTCGCCACTTACACGGCCATTTTCTTCTTCCCTTTTCTAATCATTCGAGACATTGAATATCTGCCTTTCACAGTGAATTGTTGTTAAAAATAGACGTTTGATTACTGACAGCCGTATTCTACATTTACTGACGCGCAATCTGATTTTCAGCCTTTCGGGTTCATATAAGGCAACAGGGACGGAAAAAGTGACCAGCTCAAATGATGCAGTAAGGGATGGGAGTTTATCAGTTGAGCCATCCATAAAAATGATCATTTTGGATATTATTTTTCAGCTGTCAATTTGAGCCATCATCGTCGCTCTCCCGGAAATTGTCCGTGAAAAATGATCTGGTGATTCAGGCTAAAGGACGGCAGAAAAGGCATCAGTCGCATCCCCAAAAAATAACAAAGAGGACTTCGATATAATATGAAAATCTAGGATTGATTTGGTTTGATGGCTGGAGTACTGCCCTTCCAACCCAGGCGCAGGTTCAATTTCTGGCAGTGGCATAGTTTTTTCATTGATATACTGGTCCCCACTTGGGTTCTTTGCGGAGAGAATCTGAGTAATGTAATCTACCCGTGGTATGGGATGTGAAGCCGTGGACTTCTCGGCGCCTTTCGGAAATAGGCTAATGTGGATGCCTGGTTTTTCTCCACCCTTTTTCCTTTCTTTCAAATATTCCTGATATTCCATAACATAATTCGCATTAACAGTTTCTCCAATATAATCTCAATACCGAATTATTACATGACTTGGTGTTTTATTATATGACCGAATTATTGTATGAATTTGTGTTTTCCAAGCGGATATTCATGGTGGAAATCCCGAGAAGTCTACACGTAGTTTATATATATATTCGATTGTCACGTTCTAAAGTGAGCAAGTAAGGCAGTGGAAGAGATATTATTGCTTTTTTATCTTGCCTCCCTTCCCTGTGAAAAATCCTGCCTCACCTCAATTACCAATTTATCCTAAATGTAGAAAATAACATCGGCTGTCGGTCCCCCGAACAACTACGAGTAACTGCTACTACTACCGGAAGTGGTATTGTAAGCCTTAACGCTCCGTTGACCGTCGTATTCACAGCTATCAACGTGCTATGGAATATTTAATCTGTTTGCTACACTATGAACCGCCGCAAGTACGCTAGTCGGGGTAGTTACATCACTACCAACCGTTACGAAGGGAAGCCAGGGGGCGAAGAAATGGCCACGAGAATGGAAAATTAATAAAGAGAAGATGTGTTTTGGTATAGTCATCATCACCGGCGATCAATCCTAAGATTATTTTGGCACAACTCTCTACTTCACTCTCCTAATAGCTAATTTCTTGACATTAACTTTTAAATTACCTGAACTTATATTCTGCGACTTTCAGTTTTCACTCCATAATACCACGAAAGAGGCATTTTTTTCCATTCTTTCCTTTACTTTTTCCTCGACGACTACGTACGTTTTAGATTTTAGATCTCAAAATTTTCCTCGTTAGATTTTGTCGACTACGTTTCAGACTTATCCTCAAGTTTCTTTTTTTTCTCCTACTCTTCCTAGAAATTTTGCGTTACATACTCCTTTCATATGCCTGATCTTCAACACACCTAAATTTAAAATGCTTCCAGTCTTGCCTCTTCTGTGACTGTTTTTATCCAAGACTCCCTATCAAGCAGCTTGCTCCGTATACCCGCAAAAAGAAAGCTTCCTTACCTCCTAGCTTAGTATGTTACCAGCTGTGAGTAACTAATGTTACAGGCTGTGCGTACTTCAGGCAGAATTTCCCCCTCTCCTGGGCTATTATTTTATTTATTACTCCGTTAAAACGTAGTCTTTCATCTCTTCAAGCTTTAGTTTTCCAAGTTTAAAATTCGTCTTACCATCTGCTCTTGTATTACCCACAATAATCTTTGTTAAACTATATTTTGTCTTAAATCAGGGCCTTGACATTATTTTCTCTGGTACAAGAAGCGTCTCATAATCATTTATCCAACCTCTCTTAGACACCGAAAATTAACATTTGATTTTCTTGTAAATTTGAATTTTTTTAAACATAAATTATTTGCGCTTAATGAATAAATCTCTGAATTAATGAAATTTATTTTCTTTGATGAAGGGAACTACCTTATTTCCACCAATCGAACCACCTGTAGCGGAGAGATCACATGTTCTGCGAACTTGGGCTACGTAGAGTGATCGACAAAAATCCTTGCTGATGAAGGCCATGCCTCTCGCTGTCATTGACTCCGTCCCAACTCTTCCCTTCCCTTGCGTTCCAGTCAAAAATAATTACCTCTGCAAACAAAAGGTTGTGCCATGGGCAGTAGTTTTAGCCCCTCTTTGGCCGATCTTTATCTCAGCCTCCATGAGCCAAAATTGTCTTCTAATTCCCCACATCAACCCCTTAAATGTCTAAGATACATTGACGATATTTCCTTTCCCTGGTCACGTCATATCAACTATCTCAACTCCTTTATCTCTACCCTCAATGCTTCACCTTTTGTTTCTTTCACCTCTTCACCACTTTCGCCTCCAACGTATTATTCATGGAGGTGAATATCTCCCTTTCGGAGCCTTAAGCCCGTTTCACACGATACTTGATCCAGCATAAGACCTAGTGTGCTAGGCGCTACTTGATATTGAGGACGGAATCTAGTATGATTGGAACCGTCCTGGAAGGTTTCACAGGATCATTGACCTAGTGCTTGCTATGAATCGGTTATTCCATATGATTCTATACTAATTAAAAAAAGAGAAGTTCGCTCAGCGTCTGTAACGTGACTTGATTGGTCGATGGCTACTGGGCTACTAGGTCCTACTAGATATCTAGTACCGCATCAAGTATGAAATCCAGTAGCTCAGCGAGTATACTAGCTAGCATGCTTGCCAGCTAGTATACTGGTTCTGTTCACACAATACTGGAAAGCTAGCATACAAGCGAGTGTACTAGACCTTGTACTGGATCAAGTATCGTCTGAAACGGGCTTTAGTGCGAAAACTCTGTACATGATTTGAGCTAATACGTAAATAATAACTATCGAAACTCCCAATATACACGTTATAATCACTATTCGCATTCCATTCTTGGCCTGCATATTAGTAGTTAAAGCCTTAAATAAATAAAAGATTTTAAAAATAAAGGAAAATAAGAGGTATTCAGAGAAACCGAGGAAAGGAAATATATGTGGAGCATATTAAGATAGAGAACCAGGTGGATTGGAAACTTCCTGTGTAATAATAGATTCCTGATTGAAGACAACAAAATTGAGAAAAATAGAAAGAAAGAGATCGCGTGCAGAAGACCAAGAGATTTATATTTCCAAATGAAGAATAATTTGGGAAAGAGGCTCCAGAAGGTGATTGCGCCTGCAACTAATAGAGAAGAATGTAGTGCTACAGTAAACCAATCCCAAGATTTTAAAGCGATAAATGGGTCTTAAATAATTCCTTTCTAAGATTCACACTAGGCATCTTTGCTGTGTGTATTCAAAATCAGGTCCCACATAAAAAGTCCTCAAAAGCTCCTACCCAGGAAAAAAATTCCCTTCCAACAACCGTAAAAATATTTCTGTTTTTTGGTTAATCCTTCCCATTTGTACAGTCCCTTTAACTTATCCGTAAAGAGCTTTCACCCGTCTTATCCGATAGAAAAATTATGGAAAGGATATTCCCAAGGTGCCCTCTTGTCTCAGGTATGCGCCTTGTCCAAATGAACTATAACTTTCAAACGAATAAATCCATCCTCAAACCCTTCTCCAAAAGATACTCCCACTACCTGGGAATGAGGGAGGGTTCATCAGTTGTGTTTCATAATTTAGGTGGGGAGAATGTTGAGATTGTTACGGAATATTATAGGGAGAGAAGGAGAGCTTTGTAAGAAGGGTAAAATTAGGGGGAGAACAGCGATACGTAATAGATGGAAGTCCCATAAGAGGTGACGCGTCGCGACGCCCTAAGCTAGCTGACGCGGAGCGGAGGTTTTCGTCTGACGGGAGTCGCAGTCGCCCAAGGACACGTGGCGACGGATCGCACCCAAGTGCGCAAGTCCTGCGCATCTGCGCAGGGCGGGAAAAGTCGCGAGCCGCGCGTTCCTCCGGTGTCCACCGACTGCCTCGCTCATCTCACGCACGGCGACGAGCACATTGTTTTTCAAGGAGGGAGGAAATTATGTCAACATTCCCCTCCCCACGCTACCACTGCTGAACTCTAGTTTTACATTGTGAGGGTTGAACTGCTTGTTGCGAGATCAAATGGTATTTGCTGTGCTTGATTTGTTGAATGTGCAAAATGCACTCTTAGCAATAACAACTACAAATGCTCGATTTGCATTCTGGGTTGGTGTCTAACCACAGGCGCGCTGTGTCTTGGCATCCGTGACAGTCATTATTTTGCTATTAATTCGTCCGTCTCGCAGAGAAATATATAGTTTTGATAGAAAAGTTTGTACTTCTACTGATGTCAGTGCAGCAAATAGTTGTGCATTTAATAAAAATTCTAATAATGTACAGTATCTCCATTCGAAAGTAAAGACTCAAATTTTAATAAATTTTTTGAAGTGTTACAGGAAAAATGACCTGACCCTGACCACAATAGACCAAGTATTTCAACAATATGATATGAGCATCAACAAGAAGAAAACTAAAAGTGTGCGGAAGTCCTAGTCCTAGTGTGCGGAAGAGAGAAGCTTAGGGCAAATATCACAGTTCGAGGAGTGAAATTGGAACAATCGTTCAGAAGTTCTTGCCAACAATCGTTCCAGAAGTCTCATAGTCCCTTATTTGCTTACTTTCCTCAATCTCAGCATATGTACATTCTCCTTTCCTTTTCCTGCTTTGTATGGTTTAGAGGAACAAGGAAAGGAAATTGGAACAAGTGGAGAACTTCACCTACCTCGGCAGCACTATAACTTGGGATGGAAGAAGCTCGACGGACATCAAGTGAAGAATAGCACAAGCTGAGGAGGCGTTTATGAAGAAGAGACAACTACTATGCTCAAAGAACCTACGGCTGCAAACAAGGAAGCACTTCACCAAAACATTCGTATGGAGCGTGGCACTCTATGGATCAGAGACATGGAACATCGGGAAAGCAGACCAACGAAGAATTGAAGCCTTCAAAACATGGTTCTGGAGGAGAATGTTGAATATTTAAATGGACAGATAAAGTGAGGAACGAAGAGGTGTACAGAAGAGCAAATGAAGAAAGGACAATATGGAAAACCCTACGGCAAAGAAGAACCAGATGGATTGGACATACCATCCACCACGACTCGAACCGGAGTCTCTAAATTTAGTGTCGAGTAACTGCAACAAGTAAAGCCTTTTAGAAGTCCTCCTTCCCCATGGATTTCTAAATTCTTGTTTGTCTCACTTCCGAGGGTATAATTAAGATACGATGTTAACGAACTGTCACGTATTGGAAGCAAAGCTGAAGTTCTCGGTCGTACATCACTACCGTCATCGAGGTTGAATCCAGCAAAGGACAATATGGAAAACCCTACGGCAAAGAAGAACCAGATGGATTGGACATACCTTGAGGCACAATGAAGTAGTTAGAAATATAATAGAAGGGAAGATTGAAAGGAAGGTCCCACGAGGAAGTCCAAGGGACAAATTTATAGGGCAAATAAAGAAGGACATGAAATAGAAAACATACCAGGGCGTTACAGAATTAACACTGAATAGGGCAGAATGGAGGGCTGCAATAAACCAATCCTAGGATTGAAATACTGATAATGATGGCAGGAAAAAAACTACATGAATTTCAACCATGGTGAGAGAAACTGTAAATTATACCACAGTATTTAGGACTTTGCGAGTTACTTGTATTTAATCGAAGGGGACGTTAAGGTGAGCGCGACGTTGAACATAACATTGAAAGTTCGCCGCGATACGTACAAAGAAGCATTCCCGGCGAATCAAGTTTTCAGCGGCAGTCATTTTAGGCTTAAGATAAAGGAAGATTGTCAGATAACTTGTTTACTCTTAAAAAACAATAAATATTCAGACGAAATGCGTCAATAGGGTAGTTTCTTCCATGAAAGAAAACGAAATTCATTATTTGCAGTTCTTTCCCCACCATAAATGTATCCATTTTGCGCAAATACTTTGCATTGAAAAATCCCAGTGTAATGAGAAATTAAATGTTTGCTTTATGTTCATGTAAAAAATTTAGAAATGGCGGGATTGCATAGCCTTGTTGCTGACAACAGATACCTAGTTTACGTTGCGAGACTAAGGGAATATTTCCTGAACCTTGTCTTTCTGAGCCCCTCAGCTCTTGTAAACATCTATTATTTATGAAAATTATGAAAACTCGGAAAATCTCCTTCATGAAATATAGTGTCCAAGGAGAGTCTCTCCTTGATCAACGGTTATAAACGAAAAAAAAACTGAATACATAACCTTAAATTATATAAATAAAATTAAATCATAATAAATTTAGTGACTAAATAGTTCCTCAGCTACTTGTTCATAAGATTTCACGGAGCACCGCCTAGCGGTAGGGAGAAGATAGAGTGAGCGTACCTTTGACGTCACACGCATACTATAGTTAATCGATGCGCTTTCACGCCGTTGAAATTGTTCACTTTTTGATCAACGAAGAAAAATACTTAAGATCAATATAAAATCGAACGACTTAAAATACGTTCTCCAGTGGTTATAAACTTCTGATCTAGACAATAAAAATTAGGAAACTACCTTATTCTGTAACCAATATGCACCTATTATGGGAAGATAATTAATAACAAAAAATATACATTTATGAAATAGACAAACTATCTCTATTTCTCAAAATGCTGTTTAAAATAACTTGAGCTGGAAATGAATCGCAGGAAGACTAAAATTGAAAGATTATAGAGGCAAAGAAGGCTAAACTTAACTTTGGGTGGGCAGAATTGGATAAGTGAGATGAATGGAAAGGAGGACAAATGAAGAGGTGCTGAGCATGGTTGGGGAGGAGAGAAAATTGCTGGCAGAAATTATAAGAGAGAATAGGTGGATGGAACAGGAACTTAAGGAGGATGGAATGATGAAGGTCGTTATCGCATCGCAGGTAGAAGGTGAGCAAGCGAGGACGAGGAATCAAGTGAAAAGGTGTAATGGATAGAATGAAGAGGGATAGGAAATATACTGACTTAGACATGTATTTTGAATGATTTAGCGACCGCGCAATAAGGCAAAATAACGACTCTGGTCGGTTATTGGCCAATTTTGCGTTGTTATTTTGGCTTGAAGCGCGAAAGCGCGGTCGCTAAATCATTCAGAATACTAACCTTACAGAGAGAAATAGCATAGGAACGGAGATGAAAAATGAGTGAAACCATACAGTAAGTATAATATAGAGGCTCGCCGTATAGAGCAAAACTGTTATCCGCATTAGACGTAGTACTGGAAGGTTTCCATAGATGGCGTGGTAAGAATTTTTCGCGTTACGTTACCAACGATATACATCGCTTCCATTGCTCTCGTTTTTCTAATTGAATTAAGCGGAACATAACATATGGTATTTTTGTAGTTTTGTTAATTTAATATAATGGTGCAATATGCCTTCACCTAGCATCAACAGTCACATGGATATGTTAACATGTCTCTCGCCATTAAAGCAAACATATCTTGTCACAGGAGGAATTCCTTGAAGTTTCATAAAAAACACATTGCTGCAAGGAACAAACTACAAGACATTTCTCGATTGCGCCGCTTAAGTCGATTACAAAAACGAAATCGACGGAAGCGATTTATATCCTTTGCAATGTAACGCAAAAAATTCTTCCCTCGCCATCTATAGAAACCTTCCAGTACTACATACAATACGTATAACAGTTTTGGCCTGTGCTGAGCCCTCAATATTATACTTACTCTACGGTGAAACATAAAGAAGAGATAACTTCGTCAAAACTTTTTCTAGCTTTACAATACTATCAGTCAACGACTTGGAAACAAAAGGAACAAGGATATAATTCCGTGGCGGCCAATTTGATTCAATGAGGATGAGGGCGTGATTTGTTGTTTCGTAGTATGATTTGTTACCGCAACAAATACTGGTGTTTCGACATTATATGCTCCAGTGACCAATAATATTTTGTCATTCTAATGGATCGTTTGCTAGATTGACGAACAGTTTTCTTCGCGGAGCACAAACGGAGCCAGGGAATATGTATCTGAAGGAGCAGCAAAAATATTTTTCTCCGCTTAACCTTGACTTATACCAAGCGCCGACGAATCCGGGGACTTGGAAGAAAAATGTTTTCCCTGAGAGAAGATTTTCAAAATAAGTACTTGCCTTCTGGTAGAATATCTGTGGCAAAACACTATTTTCAAGAGGCAAAATATGCGAGCCTCGTTTGTAAAATACCAATCAATGTGACGATTAAATATTATATTGGCAGTACGGCAAAACTTCACATGGCAGTTCAACCAAGTGTGTTGACTAAAATGATGGTGGTAAAGAAAAACTGCATTTCTAGGAAAAAAATGTTATGTAGAATTGCATTGCTACCCCAATCATCGAGGGAACCCACCATCTTAATGCCGAAACTGTTAACTTTATCTCGGACAAATATTAATTTAATACCTTACAAATTGTAGATAATCTTGAGTCATGTTTTGGAGGGGTATTTTGATTTTTTTTCTGCTTTAGTTATTCTATTTATATTCGTTGAAGCAATATGCGCGAAACATATTGCACTGCCAAAGTAATTTAGTGCGTATTCATGAATAATCCGATAAAGGAAATTGCATCAGAGTTGTGGATTTTGATTTTAGATGCTCCAACTACTTAGATTCCTCCGTACTATCTATTTAAATTTCCATTATCCCTTACCTCACTATCACCCGCCCAATAATCACCTATGCGGCGCCGGGGTTGTGGGGCTTACGTCTCCAAGCCCATACCCTCCGCTTCCAAATCCACTCGTCCCCAAAATAACAAAAGTCCTGTGGTTCTTCCGAAACGCTAATATCCGACGCCACTAAAAAAGTCATGTCCTTCCTAATATGATCCTATTATCACTCCCTGCTTTCTACTGATAACCCTCAACTAACTCCCTTTGGTATCTCGTTTATGACGCAGGCGTTTTACACTTAAGAGCGAAATTTTTCCTCGTTAACACCCCTCCCTCGTCTCCATAAAGACATTAATTCGCTCAGTGATTCAACCTGAAGGTTGGTTTGGATAGGTGAGGATAGAGCTCACCCCGGACTAAGCCACAGGCGTGTGAATTTCACACTTTCAGGATAGGGGGGCCAGTTCTTTTCCCTGGGCCACCTCGCACTCCGAGGATTTTTCGTTCGGGGGACTTCACCCGGATTTGAACCCGGGACCCTTCGATCAGTAGCCAAGCGCTCCACCTACTAGGTTACCACGCCGCTAGTTCACTGAAAAATTGCTCATATGCATATTGATCCTATAATTGTTTAACTGCAGCCTTCTATTCCTCCCTATCACATTTCATCTTTGTGATTCTTTGCAAATATTCTGACCAACAGTCCTCTTGATTTCTCGTAAGCATTTAAATATTTGTTCTTCTTTGGTCTTCCCCGTGGGGAATTTCCTTCGATTTTCCCTCCAATATGTAATATACTAACTCATTTCTTTCCCAAGAGTGACAACTTCGCCGTATTCTTCTTTTCCGTATGCTCTTCCAGTCAACAGTCCTTTATTCTGTATGATTTCACATTTATTATCCTTTTCGTCCATTCAATCTTCAGCATCCTTCTCCAACATTATGTTTAGAAAGATTCATGTTGGGAAAAATTTCAACCTCCACCCGGTTACCCACCTATACTAAAAGGTGTATACGACAGCTGTCGGCCAGCAGATTACTGCGACCTACACTTCTACATCGATAGAGTAGTATTTCTTCCAATAGTAGAAGTATTTCTTCCAATGAACGATTAGAGATCATAATAGGCAATGCAATGAGCGGTTAGGTAGGTGTAATGTCGGTAGCGTAGGTTGAAGTGCTTGATCGTAGTTTTGCTAACCCATACTAATGGCATCCCTGCAAGCGTAAATGGAATGTAAATAATTGCATGGCAGCAGAAGCCTAACCGATGGTTGATTATTTGGGGGAGGCGACCGACAAACGAGGCCATTCGCGCCAGAGAGGATAGTTGGTTTACTGAGTAAATTTAGGAGTTCACAGGGAACAGAGGAAGGGCGGAGAGAAACCCGGCGTCGGAATTAGCATTGTTATTAACGAAATGCGCCAAGAGGATCACGGCTTAACGTCCCATCCGACGTACGGAGTACTGAACTCGAATCCTCTCAATTAAGCATTCAAGTAGGGACCGGTATACCAATGAAGAATCCGCCTCTGCGGGGATTAGAATCCGGGCCCTTGGGATGGGAGGCCAGTACTCTAGCCACCACACCAACCTTAACCATAGGTAATATTAATTATATAACATCGGAGATTCTAATGAAAATGTTGCTCGTGGCTGGTGCATGCATGACCAACAGGTTTTCATTATCAAGTTTTATTATGTTCCTTAGTGCATGTAAGTAGATGTTATTGATCATTAAATGCCTGCCTCACACCTTAGAGGTGGCTCGCGGGATAAAATGTAGCTGTATGTGTTCTTATATCACAGCAGAACCCAGTTGTAGATGTTTCTTTGCTACTACCACGTAGCCTGTAATGGCTCTTAGTTGGTATCCACCGCCGCCATTAGAACTCAGAACGAATCACTCGGAGTGGTAAAACGTTTCATCTTATGCATGGCCGCGGTATTGGGGGACAAAGCGAAATTCGGGACGTGTTAAATCGACGGCGACAGTGCTA
This sequence comes from Platycnemis pennipes, assembly GCA_933228895.1. Classification (NCBI taxonomy): domain Eukaryota; kingdom Metazoa; phylum Arthropoda; class Insecta; order Odonata; family Platycnemididae; genus Platycnemis; species Platycnemis pennipes. The sequence goes on from OW121854.1 coordinate 63,421,779, forward strand.
TTAGAATCCCCGACCTCGGTCAGGAAGGGGACTCCCGTTATCTTGACTGGCGTGACTGAGCGTGAGGCCGTGCGGGGCGACGAGAGTTACACGTCACTCTTGTTGCACATGGGCGGAATTTCATTCCGTGGAAGTGCATGACTAGCGGTCTCATGAATATAACGGAATGCGCGCGCGCGTGCGCGACTAGCCGAGGGGTGTCTGCACTGGTGGGCCAGGCGCCAGGCGCCTCAGACCGGGTGGGGGAGTGGGAGGAGGCGCCGAGAGAGGGTAGGTACTGCTCTAGTGGGGGTGGGCAATTAGAATGGCATAATCGATACCGACACATTCGTATGCGAGTCGATATCCACATCAAAATAGCACCTTTTCAATCCGAGATCTGATAATAAACAAAAAATATACCTATATGGTAGTTGCCAATATATAAAAACGAATAGATCATTTTGCGTATTTTTCACTTAGATTTTATTAGTAGTGCTCCACTAGTTAGGTAGGTTTATATAGGCACAATACATTTCTAAATTCTTGTAAATGTCCTAAAGGGGAGGAGAATATTTACTTTTGTACTCTTCCTGTTTCCGTATATCTTTCACATTACAGCTATTATCTGCATTACATCTTACACATTACAAAACGTCTATCTATCTAAATACCCTCAAATTACTCAGGAAATATGCTAGGGGAGGGATTATCTTTTGATCTTGAATTCCTCGGAGACACATAAGTGGATACTGCACATTTAGGACACTATAGCTGGCATATTTTATTTTCTTCCTCGTAATTATTGCAATCATTTTAATTGGTATATTTTTCGCTACACCAAGGTAATTATCTTTTTGAATAACTTAAGACCTTCTATTATTGTAAGCTGATATTTTACTCAGCGACCTCCATGAAAATCTCGTTTTTAACTTGAAATAAGTAAAACATTTTTATCAGATCGATTATTTTACTCTATCACCTTCATAGAAATCTCGTCCTTTATTTAACATCAGTAAAATTTTCACGGGTTAAGGGATCTTATATGCGCCAAGAATACAAAAGTGTGTACCACATTCATGACTAAAATTCACGTAACAGAATCCATATATTCGTTTATAGTGTTCTGCCAATTAATATAGGTAGAGCAGGTCATGAACTATCTTGCAGGTAACCAATTTTTGATGTAACGTTCTTCCTTAGCTTCGTATGCTTCCCACTTCTCATCATTCCCACCAAACTGCATGTTATTTTCCTCTCTCTTCCGCGATCGCCCGATATTTACCCCTCATATTACGTCCTTCATGACAGCCTCGCCCATTTCGATCACTCTCTCCGCCTTCCCCTAATTTCTCCAATCTGTTAATGTTGCTCTAAATACGAGGTGAGAAAAACATCTCAGCAGAGAGTCACAAACAGGTAGAGTGATTCAAGGTAACCGTGGTCTGGCCGCGAAGGACCTTAACGGAGTTAATCTCAGATTTGCATGCCTATGATGGAAAGTATTTCCAAAAATATCATCCACCACGACTCGAACCGGAGTCTCTAAATTTAGTGTCGAGTAACTGCAACAAGTAAAGCCTTTTAGAAGTCCTCCTTCCCCATGGATTTCTAAATTCTTGTTTGTCTCACTTCCGAGGGTATAATTAAGATACGATGTTAACGAACTGTCACGTATTGGAAGCAAAGCTGAAGTTCTCGGTCGTACATCACTACCGTCATCGAGGTTGAAGCATTTAACCACTTAGGCAGCGAGTAACACTGCCAAAACCCTACTAAGTTTCTGAAGCTGAAGCTAAGTTTCTGAACCACAGCCATTTTGCGGAGCTATTTAACTTATGAGCAGGTCAATCTTACTTTCTATAACAGTATTTTTTTCCAATCATCTCCATATATTTGCTCTATTCAAATTCTCTACCTTCGGCTAATCTTCAGTGGCAGAGTTAGGTTTCAAGGTGCTATAATTCTAAGGTTATATCGGACCATTAAATCCGATGTAAAACTTAGCTTATTCCTAAGACAAACACGAGATACATTCCCAAGGTTGGATTCAAATCCAACTACCTTTGGGTTGCCATCCCGGCGCCTAATCAACCCGACTGCCGCGGCCGCAGCAATCTCCTGCAATTACTTCTCCACTCTTATCATTTATTGAACTTCTTCGTTCGTTTAATTCTTATGTTATGAAAAAATTAACGCCACGAAAACTAGTGATGATAACGATCCAAATAGGGTAATTTACTTACGATTGTACTAGTTGAAATAGCAATCGAATTATTATTCATTATTAATGTCAGAAGGCCTAAGCCGTATGAGAAGGGAGGGCAGCGGGGGCTGCTAGAGTGATTACTACACTGTAAAAAGTTGATCTGATTTTCAGTGCGATCTGAATTTAAGCGCTGTCTGGTTGTAAGGCAGGAACACGGATTTAAGGTACGGAAGAGGCAGGAACATGGATGGTTGGTACAGGAGAAGTTGAGCAGGAAGCAGAGGAAGCAGGATTCTGGATGGTCTGATTTTCAGCCGTTCACCTGCCTTATTTTTAGACAAGATATTACTGCTGAAATTCAACATACCCTGTCTTAAAATTGTTGCATCTGAAATTCAGATCGCTTTTGTACCTTAAAATCAGATCTACTTTTTACAGTGTATAGTATTTCACAGCATAGCAAACTCTACTCAGTAATGTTGTGGATAGAGTACTGGAATCCCATTGCGAGCTCCTGTCTTCGTGTATCAGCTAAGACAGATTTGTTACTGCTATACCGGTCCACTCTTGAGTATGTGCGTGGGTAACACTTCGAGTTCAATACTCCGTCCGCCAAATGGCGTGTTAAAAAGTGGCCCCCTTAGCGCCTTATGTTGACAGCAGGCTGATGCCGGACGCTGGCTTTCACTCCACCCTTCTGTCTTTCCTTAAAAAAATTCCTTCCCATAGTCAATCACCCATCTATCCTAAATAGCGAAAATGCAATAAGATTCTTGAATGAAAATTCGGTCTTCTCCTACTGAATAAGTACCATAACTACTATTAATCAACTTGTATAATATTACAAGTAGAGGGAAAGGGGACAAGAGGACAAGTTCCAAACAGCGTAGTCAGGTCCTCATGCGGAACAAGTGGTTTGGCGGGATGAGAAGTAGTTTATGCATAAGAAGAGCCCGAAGAAATTATAGGCTTATAGGTCTTATATATATATCATTTGCGACGAGCACTTGTATTATGGTGCACGGTGACAGTAGAGGTGGTGGGTTGATGTGGGTGAGTTGGGACTGAGAGCGAGAAATGAACGAGGTGAACAAACAGTTGAGTCGTGCAGAAATGACAGATTAGATTCGTGAAACACATATGTACTCACGGATATGCCTAGTAACAATGAAGTACATACATTAGATATCATAAAGGGTTTGATTTTGTAATCTACTTTAGATTTATTGCATCTTCTATGGTTATTGACTGGCTAGAATTAGATTTTTATGCAACGTCAATAATACACACAGCTTGCCTCATAATCATGCTGACCTTGACAACATCTCCGACGTGTAGCGTAGTTTTGAAATAGGAAAATATTGAAGAAAAGGCGAGGTTGGACCTATGATTAAGGGCAGAGGATCATTACTTGAGGCTAATCAGATACCTTGAGTAAGTGTAAATATTATAATCAGTGCGGATAAGAAAAAAAGGAGGCATTAGAGATTTCCTCTTAGTCGTAAAACAGAAAATATAGCTCCAATAGAGAGAACAAATTAAATAAATTACGTTAAAATGATCAAGAACGCTTAGAACAGGTACTGAAAAAAATACTACGGCAATTGGGATAAGTAGAAGGTGAAAGAGCAAGCCGGAGTACCCGAGTCGATATCGCACTGACTTGGAAACCCAAAGATTCGAATCCTATCCAGAGCATGGATATAGTGTTAGTAATCGGATTAAGATCTTAGGTTAGACGCCGTGAAATAACACGTAGCCATTTGGGCCCTTAAAATCCAAGAAAGAGGAAAATTTTAATTACTAGATAGGAGAAAGTACGAAGAATTGAATAATTCACTTAGACCAGATACAAACATGGCAAATGGGGACGGTATCAAAGACTTGAATGCTAAATGAAAATCGTAGAGCTAGAGAGACAGAGATATAAATAGGTGGAGAGATAAATATCTTTTACCGGGGCGAGACCGAGACTATTCTACCCTTCTTCCACGCAACCCCTATGCGCATCGTACGCAAAAGTCCGGAGGTACTCTCCCTATATAGGCGCTCTCTACGCAAATGTCCAGATTATACCGGGTAGTTATGAAGGGAAAGTAGTCCCATATATTAAGGATTTATTAAGGATAAGAGGAATATTTATTGGATTGAAAAGAAATTCCATTACGGTGAAGTGAATTTATAAATGATCCATATAATACCATTAATAAGTATGAATGATTGGTTAGATATTTTGCAAAAGTTTTACCAGACAAAACCAGAAAATGAGAGGAATATTAAGTTGCGACTGTAAAAAATCTACGCGGGAAATAAAGATGAGTTCAGCGGTAGATATAGATACTATTTTTTTGGTTAGCTGAAGTAGGTAGACTTGAGTACTTTTGATGGATAGTTATGCAGAGGTTACAGCAATGATTATCATTTTGATTTCTTAAACACGTTTCTAACCTCCCTTGTATGTTTTTCCAACCCTCTTATTCAGCCGCAATACACTTTAACATCAATTATGGTCCCTTATGCCACATTCATATGAGTATCTGTTCAAGCTTCAAATTTAATTGGGACAAGCGATCGCCATTTTCAGCATTTCATTTCGAAGAGGTTTTTATAATGTAGGTAGCATGAAAACGTTAAAGGAAAGAGAAGTGAAACGTTCGTGTGGATTCCCAGCTGTTTACTGATTTATTATGTCATAGATTGTTAAGAAATTGGGTCTTAAGTTTCCAAGCTCTTAAAAAAAACGGCCTCATTTTTTACTCATGCATCCCAACATTTCGAATACTACGGATTTGGGAAGACAGCAGAATTTTTGTGGGATGAAAAAATTGGAAATAAGAAATGTTACTCAATATTGCTGAATAATTTAGGGCACAGGAATGGTTAATCGTGAGTTTTTGTGTGAAACGTGTCTTCGGGATTTTGACTTTGACGTCCTTTTTCATTTTATGATTGACGCACGACAACGATGAAGATTGGCACACGACATAAAAAACGTTGTATTAGCGTAGAGCGTTTTTTGTCACGTGCTTGCTTTAGGCGGTCGCGTCTTTTTTTTGCGTTTTGTTTAACTCCTCCTAACACCACCTGTACTCCTCGTAGGGGTATGGCGTTGAGAAATCCTTCACTCGCAGCTCAAGCTGACCTCAGGAATAAAGACAGACGACTGAAAAGCCTTAGTTCGTTGGTGATAAGAATTTTGGACAATGAAAGAAAAGGAAAACTCGTGATACCAAGGCATTAATGAGAGCGATGTAGGAAAGGAATGTAGAGCATGATCCTAATGTTTTTGGTTGTCATGATAATTTCGTGAAGGCGTATGATAAGGTGGATTGCCCCAATACAATGCGTGTATTGCGTAAAACAGGAAGGATATGACCTAGAAAGCGCTGTTACGGATGACGACGGAGAATCTGGGCGGTCAAAATTAGGACGTAAATCTATTAAAATCGTGCATTATCCCGATTATTATTTAACTTATATGCCAAAGAAATGACGAGTGATGCCAGTGACGAGTTACTTCAGATATTGGATAGATATACTACTGCATTGACATATTTCCCTTCAAGCCACCGCCTGGGTGTGTGGCAGGTGTTTTGTCATCACCAGACTTGCGTTAAAATCAAGAACTCATTTCCTATGTTATTTACAACATTACGAATCGTTTTGCTTGCCTAAAATTCTAAAATGAATGTAATTCACCTTAGCAGTATCTTATAATGCTATTATTTCTAGTGCTATTCATGAAAAGACATAACCTTGCAGGATGGACACCACAGGTATACCCAAAAATATGTAACACTTCTTGACAGCCAAGCAACAAAATGATATGATTTACGTTGAATATAATGCGGGTGTGATGAATTCAGTCAAAACTCTCCATTAAATATCCTCGTGGATTCGATATTACGCACTACTTCTATATTGAAAATCGATCACCTACCATTTAAGACAGAATCCTAATTTATGAAAATATATTATATCTCCAAACAGTCATGCAAGAGTTAATATATGAAAAGACTATTTAGTAACATTCAGGTGTGCAAAATACAGGCAAAATATACATTAGCTACTTTATTTTTTCTTCTGATTACCTAGATCTAATTTGTTACTGCCCCTCATTGTACATGACAAAAATGAAAGTTTGACATTATCTAAGTATCTCACTTTTTTAAATAAAGGTTTAACCTACCAAAATATGAGGAAGTTATTAATATATGTATTTTCATTAGGTATCTTCAAAGAAACTTTCAGTCTTGAATTTATGAAGTAGGTTGAAATTGTATTTTAGCCTGCTCTTTGATTGTGATTCCCAGCCTGATTCTTCTAATAATTTTGGTTAACTGTTCAAACTATTGTAACGCCCTTTTAACAAACCTAGCTGCTGTTTGCAGCAAATTCTTTAAGTCCAAGATCAAACGTGCTTTATCCAGTTCCCATGTACTCGCTGAATATTTTAGGCTGGGTCTAAAACTGAAAAGTAACATCGCTCTTTAGTCTTTTCATCGCATTTCCCTGGTACTCTGATAAACAAAATCCTTTTAGGTATTCTGTTATCTTTTTGCATATACCCTACAACGTGTTATCCCCACGATAAGCGTATAATACGTAAGTATTTTACGGATTCAACGCTAACGACTTTATTTTCACTGAAGTTGTACGATCGCTCACGTAAATTGTTCTTTTCCCAAAAATGAATTGCTACTGATTCTTTTAGGTTACGTTCTAACCGCCCTTTCGCACCAACCTTGAACTGCATCCAAATCAGTGTCTTTATACATTTAGACCTAAAGACACCGACTACAGCTCCTGCGAAAGTGTCGTCCGAGCAAAATAGACCTATGCGAGAGATACATAGTGAGAAATCCCCATCTAGATTATGTGGATTTTTTAACAAGAGGTATATTACAGACAGCACATGCACATATACACATACGTACTCGACCAAAATCGAATATCATAGACGTTTTTGGGGATTATTCTGTTGAAAACTGAACAAAATTTTTAATTCTATGATCACGTCAGAAGTAGGTATACAGAAAACCGTATACAGTTTTTTCATCTCAAAGTAAAAATGTGTTTTCTTCCTCAAATTCTAAATATGTATTGCCCACCTTATTATAATATTATGGTTTTTACAATGTTATCTGTTTTTCCCTAATTCCGATAAAATGAATCAACAAAGTTCTTGGGCTTGTAGGTTTAGTTTTATGGTACACGGGCAGTAGCCGTTGCCATTTGCGTTGCTTAAAACCCAATTTAATAGGTAAAATTGTAGCTTTGATGTATTTTATCTGAATATATATCCGAGAGAATGCGAAACTTGATAAATCATCAAAGTAAATTCTAATTCTAAAATTAAATGTGTCAACATGGGTGTCTTTTTTAAAAATAGAATACAACGCAACGTAGGTGATAAGGGTCGTCCGCCTAGAACATATTCTAGGCATTAGCTGATGCCTAGTCTATTGAGAATCTATGTATCAATACATATATCCTGGTATCTATCGCGCACCGTCAATAGGTGTCGAAAAGGGAGCGGACAGACGCATTCGTCATTGCCGGACGGAGTGCTGGACTTGTTTTTTCTGGACTTCTGGAATGTTTTCCACAGTCCTCAAGTGGGGATCGCAATTCCACCGAGAAAGCCTTACCACTGTCAAGACTGATATCTTAGACCTTATCATAGGAAGCATCTCTCTATCAAGTGTACTAACTCGTTCACATAGCTCTGCAATATCTACATGAAAAAACAGTGGCTGATATGTTCCGTCATAGTTATTAATTTCTTGAGTTGAGCTTTAAAAGCCCAACCTCACGATAGTGAAATCATTAAAGTGAATTTGTCTGAAACCATTCAAAGAGAGTTAATGACCCACTGCCCGATAATGCAGCAGTAAAAAGTTGACCGATTAAAACAAAAATGATCCTGTGATAATTGTGAACAATTAAAATGGTAGGAGTATCTGATTGTTACATAAATGAAGAGTTAGTCCCTTGATAAACACCATGATAAAAGTTGCCACTGATAAAAAGATACCAGGTTGTATATGACAGCAAAAAATTATCTTTCAATTGATATGTAGCTTCAAAAGAAAGCCTTACTGCTACAAAAAATCAAATTAAAGTTTGGGGAATTGCAGAGACTGAATTGTTATATTAAGGAAGTATAAAAGTGCGTTAATGAAGGCATCAACAAACAGACTATTACATAGCCTTTGCAAGTTTCATTTGGGTATTATAATTTTGTATATGGAAGTTATATTATTCATTGAATGCTGCCCAAATTCCATTTATATGTTCAAATTTTCAACTTCAATGCCCATTAAGTACGTGCTAATAAAAGATAATTGCCTTCGTGTTCTGGAATATTAACATTCCCAAGGTTCTAATGGCTAGTATTTTAAACAAATTATGATATTCTACTTCAAAAGAAATGATGGTCAGACTAGAAGCAATTATAGTCTTGCATTTTATCATTTGATTCATTACTGAAAAAATAACATTTAAATTATTTAGTAGATCTTTATTTCACTCACCAAGTGAGCTCAGTTTTTGTAGAAATAATGATACAGCTGACTTATTACCTCGTTTCATGTGAAAAGGTCCGGAGAGAATTGTTATTTTTCTTCATGTTGCGATTTTTGATCAGTAAAAAAAAATATATGACTTATGAGCGCAACCTGGGACCCATTGTGTCAAACAAATTTTCTTTGTCATTTTTATTTGTTCCTAAAATGTGATGATTCCGTGGCTGTAGATAATGGCTTGATATACACCAAGAAAAATTCCAAGATAATTTTCAAGAAAAATATTCAATTGTAAGGAAAAAAAAGTATATTCCCTATGCACTCAGAATCGCTACATTCGATTATCTTAACTCCGGCATTCACCTGTGACATCACCCCCCCAATCGCAGTGAACTGCCATAAATCACAATACAATGGATGGTCGTAATGAAGGGTGTCTTCTTTTTTGCCAACTTTCTCCCACCACCACAAGAAATGGGCGATAGCATCATTCGCATGCAGGAATCGTCTATTTTGATGCTGTACGAGAAAAGGGCGACATATTGGCAACAATTGAATGCCGCAGTTCACCCAAAGCGACGATGCTTAATAAATGTGGTATATTCGTCATTCGAATGCCGCAATCTGCCTGCGGCGGCTCCATACTCCTTAGCCATCAACTCGTGTTCTCGAGAGGCTCACCGAGGAAGAGCAGCCCGTACATGGCGAGGAAGCCGATCAGCACGGCGCAGAGGTGCGCCAGACCGGAGAGGCGACCCAGGAGCTCCTCCTCGTCGTCGTCATCCTTCTTGCCCCGCTGCAGCACCTCGAAGAACACCACGTACAGGATGGTGCCGGACGCCATTCCCTGCAGGGCCACCACGGTCACCGAAGACTCCGCCGCTGCAGCCGACGCTTCCGAAACGGCCGTACCGATGCCGATCCCCAGCGGAGTGACCAATGCGAACGTGGAGACGTAGAGGGCCAAGAGCGCGGGCCGGGTGCGGGCCGCCGCCAGCTCCACACCCACGCAGAAAGCTATGACGAACTTGTGAGCCGCGACGGCACCACACAGCACCCAGACGCTGGATGCACTGGCCTCGAGACCCACGGCGAGGCCCTCGAAGACTGCGTGGAAGGATAGCGCCAGCACCACCAGCAGTCCCGGGAGGGAAGACGTCAGGCTCCCGTTCCCCTCCAGCATGACATGTACGTGGCTGTGGTGCTCGGCATGGCGCTCGATGGGGGCGCCCAGCACCAGCTCCGCCGAGGATCGGAACACGTCCTTGTCCTCGCAGCAGCCCGCCTCGGTGCGCTGCGACACGGCCGAGCACCGTCGCGCGCCCACAGTGCGGTGCACGGCATCTTCGGTGGCGCCGCCCCTGCCTCCGTGCATCCATGCGTGCGCCAGCTCCTCGACCAGGTACACGAAGAAGAAGCCGCAGAAGATGAAGATCTCGGCGAGGCCGGAACCGGGAGGGAGCCTGCCCTGCGACTGCAGCTCCACCACGCTCTCCCGCACCTCCGGCTGCATGTGGAAGAAGGTGGTGCACAGTAGGACTCCGCCTCCGAAGCAAAGCAGTATGGATGTGCCGAGGCGGCCCGCGGGGGACTCGAACGCTCGGTCCCCACCGCCGTTCTTGCGTCCGACGGCGCGCATCGCCACCCAGGGTAGCACCCCCAACACCAGGGGCACCACTCCCAGGATCGCCATGGAAGCCATCTTAGCGACGGTGGCGCTGGACATGGCGGCGCCTGACCCCTCGTCCGCCATTGTCCCTCGCCGGAATATCCTTTCCTTCTGAACCCTCTGTCTCGCTCTCCTGGTGGGATGCTGTTTGCTTCCACGCTCCTCTGTTGGCCGACGGCGTGCTAATGGGCGAGTCGTGCCTCGGGATCACGCGTTGCTTATGCTGGAGCCGCGACCAACCCGACGTGTCGTCAACCGGGTCGCTAATCTCATTTAATCTCCTCTTTCGCAAGTTGACGGGTCTCCTTCCTCCATTGTTGCCGCTCTCCAATTTATATCTCTTCGATAAGAAGGAGATTTCGAAGGTGATAGTCGGGGGCTTTGGTCCGATTGAAGGATCGAAGCATCGCGTATTACCCGTCCGTTGCTGTCTCCCAATTTTTTCAACCCTTCACGAGCGACATTGCTACTTATCGCCTCTTTAAATATTAGTATGATATCTCTACGCAATTCCATGTGTTCAACAGGTGCCAGCTGCATGCTATACTATTCAACGCGACATTATTATAAAGCAAACACCTGTCAAGGTATTTTTGATTAAAAAACATCTTCTAATTACTCAAGAGGTTAGTACTCAGGTACTAAGTACTCAAGAGGTACCTCCTCGTACTATTAGGGATATAAATAACGGTAAATATATCCAGTACGAGTATAGCAATGGATAACATTGGTAGCTGCATGTTGGTATAAGGACTTAAAGCTAACCCAAATAACAGCATGTTTTTGCATGCATGTTTTGCTATTTATATCTTTTTTTAAATAGTGTAGTTTTGAACAATACATATATAAATGCTAATCCTTTTTTATGCATGATATGTAGTGCATGTTTGGTGAGAATTCACCCCCGCCACACACCTTTATGGTGGTTTGCAGAGTATTATGTAGATGCAGATGTAGAAGAGGTTGAGTGCACTCGAGAGAATAAAGATGCCATCATACCCATGGTGATTGGGTAATGCGAAGTGACCCACTCTTTCCTCTTTACCAAAGAGAGAATTCTACCACGCTGTGACGAATGCGGTTGTCCTCTGGATTCAGCACTTCCTGATGAAGTGTGAAAAACACAGGCATATGCGCAGTACAGAAGGGAATAGCCAGAACTCATTAAATTCCAGGCGAGGGTCCCCATCGCCAAAGCCGAATGATTAGATATTAATATTGGGAAGCAAAATTACTGGATATCAAGAAAAAGGATTTTTAAAAAATTCAATTTTACTGTGAGCTTCAATAAAAAAATTCCACTCGAAGGATAATTTGCAAATGTTAATTTGTTTATAATGTAATAGCTTTAGTTGAGAACGGTGCACATGACAGCTGCTATTGACTCAATCATAAATCTCCTACTAGTAGGAATATGTATGTACTTCTAAAGATCCACATGAAGGAGGATCCAACTTCATTCACGAAGCGTACTTCTTTTGCTGTGTATACTGTCTATCCATCACCATCAACCGTCTCACAGAACCACCAAGGCCCGGTTTTAAAATGTGTGGTTAGAGCTTACCTTCATGTCATTGAGACGTTTAGTTACTTTGGCGGTGGCCAAAAACACCATTTATAAAAAGTATGAACATTAGACATAAGATTTGCCACAGGAACGTGAAATGTAGGTATATCACGTAACGTCGGTTGCTTTTCCAATCACAATTTTTACGCACAATACATGCTCTTAGAGGTACTGTACTCAGAGCAGATGCTTATTATTACAATAATCGTCCCTCGTCGCTCCATTCAAACTGCGTACTCTTTTCCTCCCTGCTTTCCCAGCAGTCTCATCTCCGTCACGCCCTTCAAAACGCCCTCTCCCCTCATATGGCTTCTTGCATCCACTTACTATGCATCTTCCTAATTTATTCAATCAACTTCCTCCACTCCCTCTCCATTCCCCGCGCTTCCTCGTTTGTCTTCCCTTCCACCCATCTCACATTAAACCCGACAGTTTGCTTTCGTCTTTTTTCCACTAAATCTATCTTTTGGGGCCATGAAACAAAAGTTTCCTTCATCGTAATGGGTCAACAACCCTAAGTTTGGCTTGACGCAGTTCCATACTCGACCCTCCAATCAGCTAACCTTTTCATATTTGGATAATTAATCTCTTTAACATCCTTAGCAACTTGATCTCTATATCTCTTTTGCGAGACCTTTCTTTTCCATTCTTCCCATTCACTTTTCCCTCGATTATCATCTTAATCTGGCCATCGTATCTCAAGATACGGCAGATTACATAGTCCCGTCTCCTTTTCAAAGCTTTCAGCAGAATTTTCTTTATTTGTCTCCCTCAGTGTTTCCTTGTTTATCAGTCGGTCGATCCGTTTTATCTTCATCATTCTTCGGTAGCACCCCGAATGCTGCCAGTCTTGACTTCTCTGTTGCTGTTATCGTCCACGCCTCACCACCAGGAAGAAGCATGCTCAAGTTCTAATGGAGTGTTTACTCACATCCAAACTTATATTTTCAGCTGTAAGTAATGTCTTCTTTTGATGTTCTACCTCTTCGCCTAGCCATTTCTACTATTTATTTCTTGCTTCACACATTGCTGGTTCCTCAGCGTCCCATGTAATTTTTTCACTTCTCCAGGCTTATGTGCCCTTAGTTTAGTATTAGCTCTTTCCTTCTGTTGTACGCCATTGTCGTAGTTTTTATTGATGTGTAGGAGATCCGCCTTTTCCTTGTTAACTAATCTAGTCTTTTTAAATCTCTCTTCTCTTTGTAACTACCGCAGTGTGATGAGCTAATCGAAGGACTAAGATTTTTCCCCGTGGATGTCATTACAACTCGATACATATATCGACCGGTATTTCGCTCTGTCCTTCTAAGTGGATCCTTGAGGCATCTCGTCTAGTCAGTCAGTGGCCCGCGACGACACCCCTTCGGCCACTGGAAGGGCAGAGTGGGGAGCCGTCCTTGGATGCTTCCGCGTCGGCGAAGAATGCTTTCTGCTATTCGCGCATTCTCTTGAGACGAGTCGTTGCTAATCCGTGCTCGGCTGATAAACACAAACATCTACCAAAAGATTAGTAAGGTAAGTCGGCCTCAAGACTCTCGGCCGATAGTTCTACTTACTATTTTTTACGAATACCCTACACCACAACTACAGTGCAAACAACAATTGTTGTTTAAACACAGCAGTTTTGTTGAGATTCCGGTAGGAGTGAGCGTAGGTAGGTAGGAGTCTCGCGGGAACAATACATTATTACCCTGTTAGCTCGTATAATGACATCTGAGAGTTCTGAGTACCGTTAAGCGGAGAGGTTGGACAGAGTGTATTGATTGACAATTTTCTATCGACTAGGGTAGGTTTAAAAAAAATATTATCCTTTGAACCGAAAACAACACAGATGGTCTATACATTGGGAATTTCAACAAATATACAAGCACAGTCATCCAATCCCCAGGAAGTGAAAATCCTCCTCGGGCGGGATTCGAACCCGCGACCCTGGAACGGAACAGACGAGGGATTTACCCCTCCGCCACCGGGGCCGGGAAATTTGATGGCCGGCCATTTTGATGGAGTGTCCTATTTAACTTTGGATTATTTCATCCATCGACTCCATCACTATGCTATTTCTCTCTTCACACTTCTTCCACTATCGATAAAGACCTTCAGCGTTCCATTGTCATTAAGTACCTACCTGTTCCATCAATTTACTATGCCTTACTTTAATCTATGCCAGAAAACCTCTTTTCCTCCCCAACCATGTTCAACACCTCTTCATTCAATCGAATTTCCCGTCCATCGCTCTCCCTTCCATCTCCTCTACACCCACATTTCTAACGCTTTCAGTCTTTCCTCATCATTCTTCCATTCTGTCCTAATCTTGGATACATGTAAAACCATCCCCCATATAAGACTCTTCACCAACCTTCACTTTAAATCCTTGCTCAACATTCTCGTCATCAATTCTCTCCTGTTGGAGAACGCCTTCTTAGTTAATACAATTCTTAGTCTAGCATAAATTTCACTACACCCAATTTAATCAATTATTATACCCATGTAACGCAACAGTTACGTTTGTTCCACCTGCCTCCGATTTTTAATATTTAGTTTTGCCTTCCTTTAAATAGAAAAAAGAATAAATTTAGAAATAAATTTTGTTTTCCCGATGCATATTTTCATTCCAAATCCGCCACAATGGATATGTAAGGCGTCTAACAACGATTTCAATCCTTAAGCTGTGTCGCTTACTAACCCTTTGACATCGCTAATACCTTCACTTACATTGGATCTGGCACATTGGAATTGTAAGGCGTCTAACCAAAATTGTAGTCCTTTCGCTGCCCCAATTACTAACCCTTAATCATCGGTAACAGCTTCACTAAAATTGAATAAGCCAAAAGTTTTTCATCAATTAAATGCCCACTGCCAAAATCTGTTTACAAGTTATTGAAAATCATCTAATACGAAGTATACTTCGGATTTACGGTTAAAGCTAAATCGTGCGTTTTGCCATAGATAGCGATGCAATTTAGAGACTATTGATTGAGGAAATTAGGAGACGGTAGAAGGTGTGGATGGAGACGACAAACAAAGGCGAGGGTGTTTTAAAGAACGTAATTGAGGGAAGATTGCTGAATAAGTGGGGTAGAGGGAGGAGAAGAATGGGTAGTTTGGGTAGAATGATGGGAGGTAGGAGGTGTGAGGGACTGAAGAGGGACGTCTTGAGAAATGTAGGGATTGTGGGGAGAATTAAGTGTCCATTTAGACATACCTTCATCAGTAGAACACTAATTATTAATATTACTTTGTCTCAACTAGTGTCAAGAATCGAGATAAACTTTCTCGAGTAGTTAAGGAAGGCTGTTGTTTGAAATGTTGCTTTGAAAAATGTTCAAGTGCTGAATCTCGGGAGTCACGCGGTGATTTATTGAATGAGGCTAAGGTGTGAACCTTATCTGTCCGGAGTTCCATGTTCCTCTTATCTCGATGCATCCGGTTGTGAGCTAATATGTCATTGTTAGGACCAAGGTTTCATTGATTATCTCTAGATATTCTTATGCTGGATTTCAAGATAAGTTTGCGTAAGGTGGAATGATATCTAAGAACGCCGAGTTATGTCGATCGTCGATCTCCTACTATTTTCACTCGCTGCTTCGTGTATCAGCTCAAAATACTCCTTACCTCCGAGCGTTCGTTCTAAAATTCTATCCTCTTCGATCCTATTTCTCCCCCTTACACGGATAAACTTCTCCTTTCCCTCGTGGACTTCCAAGAACCGTACTGTAACCCCTCATAACTTTCTTCTTCCATCCTCCCACCCAGCCTTCTTGGAATTCCCTCTCAGGTAGCGATTTTCTCCTCTAATACCTTCTCTTCTCGGAACCTGGCTACCGCGACTGGACTCCTCTTCGTTCGTCTTCTTTTCCAAAGCCACGTATATTTAATCCTTCCTCAAAGAGACGCTTTTTATAAGCACCACCTATTCTTTTCATTTACTTCCAGCTGTGTAATGATGTTTCAGGCCTTAGATGGCAAAATATACACCTGAGTAAATGATGATTTAAATTTTACCCTGCTTTTAAAGAATTTATTTACATCTAGCCTTGTTCCATAGTCCAACATTTTCAAGCTGTTAAAAATATTTTGATGCAGCAGCAACACGTAAATAATTTTTTTTAACTGTGGGAAGTTGAAGCTTTAATTTAATCCTTATGGCTTGTCATTCGGCAGAGTGGTTGAAGTGGTGAGATGGGGGAAAGAGTAGCAAAGACCGTTTGCTGAGAACAATTGCGCCGATAAGTATTGATGAATGATCGGGTGGAGTCAATAATTATTTTTGGGCAACCAAGAAATGGTTAAAAGATAC
Organism: Platycnemis pennipes; assembly: GCA_933228895.1. Taxonomy (NCBI): domain Eukaryota; kingdom Metazoa; phylum Arthropoda; class Insecta; order Odonata; family Platycnemididae; genus Platycnemis; species Platycnemis pennipes. The sequence goes on from OW121854.1 coordinate 63,438,027, forward strand.
CCGGCGTCGGCATTAGTCTACTTTTGACGAAAGGTGCTTAGTCAACCACGGTTTAACATTCCATTCGACGGACAGAGAACTGAAATTGAAGTGCTCCCCTTTCAATACTATATTAGTGACTGATTTACTGACTAGAACCCTTTGTCACGCCTGAATAAAAACCGTTGCTCTTGCGACGGGATGCCACTACTCTAACACTGTTTCCAGTACACATAACCCTTTTAGCAATTAATTTTACCTATCGATATACTAAGCAAAAGCAAAGGAAAGCCGATTGCGGTACTCTGATCGGTAACGTTCCGACTTGAAAAGCGCAGCTGCGAATCCCACCTCGGGCATGAATATTCTTATTTTGGTGCTTGGTTCTATGCAAGGTTTTCAATGATTGAGAACCTCAAAAACTAATTCAACTACTTAGACTACAACAAGGATTACTGCTCTGCAACGAATGCAGTAGTAATCCTAATATGAATCTAATAAGATTAATTTCAATAGACTGATGTAAATGTAAATTGGAGGGGTGGGCGGGGGCCTTCTGGAGCCCCCCTGGCACTTAGACCTCTTTAGATCCATTGTGACAACCCACATTTAACCTGCCCGCCTCTTGCAGACAGGACAAGAGCACCTCGGTAGAGGTATAGGGTGGCCACCCATCTAACCTCCGTCCGGGCTAAACTTCGGTTATCTAACGGGAACCGGTGTATCAACGTGGCTAGGCCCTTGCCCTTAATAGGCTGATAGTACCTACTTCTACTTCATTGAAGATGGTATTTTGATTGAGAGTTTCAAGCCGTCTTTGAATGGCTTTCACCTAAATTTCTCCCGCGTACCACAATAGAACATAATTGGCCAGTATGACAAAGGGATAGTTGATTGAGAGTTTCAAGCCGTCTTTGAATGGCTTTCACCTAAATTTCTCCCGCGTACCACAATAGAACATAATTGGCCAGTATGACAAAAGTTGGTGAAATATGTTAGAGGTTAGAGTAGTCTGCAATGAATAAGGTATGTTTAAACATTACTAACATATGCATTCATAAAATACAAATAAATACCTTTAGTGAAATCGTTTTTTAAAATAGCAATCACTCCATTACCATGTAGATACTAACCATCTAGTTGGATGTAACCCCTTTCTATAATATGTCTTCATTTAGTAGTTGCGTTGTAGCTCTTACTTGATTGTAGGTAGTGCATGTTTGGTGATTCCTCACACCCTGCCACACACCTTCGCGGTAGCTCACAGGGTATTACGTCGGTGTAAATGTAATGGTTTCTTTCCTACGTCATTTCTCCATTCTGGTTGGCATATTTCCTAACCCTTTTCATACTATCCATAATGTATTTCCTATTTTCAATGTGAAGAAAAGAAATTCTCCTAACTTTATTTAGCGAGCGATTTTTTTCCTTCCTTCACCGTGCAGAAGACTCGCGGTTGAAAGACGCGCATTCGCCTCGCACCATGCGTTCCTCTCGGTGTTTTTCCCTTTAACGTGGGCCTCGGTCGGTATTTTGACCTCGCTCGATTCCGACTTCGTCGTGTTCTTGTGTGAGTGCTCTCCCGAGGCTGATGCCTTTTTCATTGCCTCTTCGTGGAAAATTTTGGCGAGCGAGGAAGACAAAGAGGGAGGGAGAGGGGGGTGGAGATGGTGTGTGGTTTTCACCTTATGCTCCCGGCGAGGGTTTTATTTCCCCGCAGAGGTGAGCTGAGGGATCCATTACATTCGTCTCCTCTCCAATCCCTTAAGTACATCACCAAAGGGAGATGGTGGTTTTTTGTGTTTTTCGTGGTGTAGGAAAAAAAACTTAAAGCGAATAGTATCGGAGGGGCCATCCACATATTAAATAATGCTGATTTTCCACTTTTTTTACTTACCTCTCCAGCTATAATGCTCCACAATAATCTCTAAACCCCCATCATAAAAATATAACGCAGCCAACGAGCTATAAACTTCCCTTGAGAGTGTAAAGATACTTTCTTTATAAATAACGTATTTATATCTAGTGCTATTTATCATTCACTAATTATTATGCATATTATCGTTATCTAAGACCCCTCTAAATTAAGTAACGCCTTCAATGAGCACTATTCTTTTTATTACTTATAAAACAGGCCTTATAAAACAAATCCTTATTTATATCTCAATACTATTAATGATACACTAAAAACTATGAATATCATCGGTATTATTTGAACAAAAAATGAATTTTATATCATATCTTTCTCCCCACGTAACCTAGGGACCCCTCCCCCTCCCCGTCCGTAGTGCATCGTACCGGTTAGGTGGACCCTTTATTTTGGCTTTGCGTAATTTATGGATAGGTAGTGTACTTTTACCAGTGTGGTAGTTAAATCTTCCCGAGGCCTACTTAAATCCACTCTTCAGGCACTTAGCATTAGATTGTGTAATTGATTCGGACTTATATCCACGCTAGACTCACGTTGGGGTAATATAAATGAATAAACTTGATTTTTTCACAAATTTATTTTTCCCCACTACTAAGGTTTCGACTGTTAAGTCATCATCAGTTGTATAATAATTTGTGGTAAAAAAATTAATTTCTGGAAAAATCAAGTTTATAAATTTATATTACAATGAATCGTTTACACCATGTGTCACGGCCGATAACACCAACTACTCACATTGGGGTTTTTAATACATTTTTAATGCCTTCAGAAATGACGCTATTTCTGTACAAATTTCAGTCTGTACTTCAACCTACGGTTTAATTCTTATGCTCAATCTAGTACTTTTTACAACTCGGACGTACTTCTTAATAATCGTTTTACAAACCCAGCTGCTCTTAGCTTCTCATCATCCAATTCCACGATCAAACCTACATCATTTGAGTAGTAGATTTTCCGCAGAGTAAAAATCTTTTATCTTGATCGGGAGTCGAACCCGGATCTCCCGAAATCGCGCCAGGTACTTTACTCAGTTAACCTACCTAGGCGTCCTTCCTACCTGTGGAATTCTAAATGCATTAAGTGAACATTGTGTTAGACAAACTCTCGTACCTACATGTACTGTTACTGTAATGCTAATGTGCATATCAGGGAATGACTCTGTGAAGGTTTTTCTCGGCTAATTCGCAATCCTTTAATTAATTCCACATAATTCGGGCCTATAATTAACCTTCATAGTCCTAGTGTGGCCAAACTTTCATTAGAGAGCTACACAGCTCTCCATTGTCACTACACACACGTAACTGGCTGATAATGGTATTACTCAACGATGGCTTTATCTGGACAGATTTCGACCCATTATATCATGGCAGTAATTAATGTTACCACAAAATCAAAAGAAATGGTAGAGAAAAGAAGGAACGGAAGTGAAATATAGAGGAATTAGGGAGAGAAAAAAAGACTTCCAGAAGGTAGTAGGTGTAAAACTAATAAGTGGTGGTAAATGTGTGGGAATGGCTGAAGAGGAATGGGAAAATCCGAAGAAAAGAATTAAAAAACAGAAGAAAAACAATAGAAATGATTGACTGGGTGAGAACCAAGAAAACCTTGGATTACCAAAGATAACCTTGAACAGTTTAATGAAATAAATAAATGGATTATTGTCAACTCTGTGGAAGATGAAAATAAGTACAGGAAGTAACAAACCTAGGCGAGATATCAACAATACCTACTATTGAAGCGCAGAGTAGATAATAGCCTGATACTTAGGAGAAGTTTCACATGAAGGAAAATTGGACGCACTTGATAAGATCGTTGAGGAACGTTGTCAAGAGGCGGTGAAGGAACAGTGATTCAAGAAGTAAGAGATGAGAAAGACGAGATACTAAAGAAAATTTAGATATGGTTCAATAAAATCTGATTATATCCTGGGGGTTCGGATTTAAGACTTGATTTTTAATGGCGTACGTATCCCTACTTGAGTGCTGCATGGAGAGTATTACAAGTTCAAGGTTGCGTAGATCCGTTGGGATGTTGGCGTTCTTCGTCAAGAGCAGACCATGGTCGATGCCAAATTTAATTCCATCTCTCCTCCGTGTCTTGAAAATTACTACCCCAAACAAATTATCTCCCTAAATGTTTATACTCTAAGACCTTTCTGAGAATCCTTTCAAGAGGCATACGCTCCACATGCTCTTTCCATCTTTCTTTGTAATGTGTTGCTACTTCTGTTACTGGTTGTACTTCTAATTATTGCCTTAGGTCTTCGCTTCTTATGTTGTCCGGACGTGCACAGCCTTTCACAGATATGAGCAATTTCATTTCTGACGTTTCAGTCTGTTTGAGGTCTCTTCTTCTTGGTATCCAAGATTCTGATCCGTATAGTAATGTGGGTACGGCCATTATTTTGTAAAATTTTATTTTATTTAGCCTTTAGGGAGAAGAAGTTTTGGGAGACCGAGATTACGATGGCGAAACCGGAACAGGCAAATTGCATAAACCTGGAAAGCCAGAAGAGGAAGAAGAAGACTAAATTATCCACATATTATATATTATATTAGCTGTCTTTGTGTTTCCTAAATGACTACTAGTTTGGGTGGGAGTACTTCTACTATCTTTTGCTTGGGGCTTGTTGGAGTACCTAAAACCCAAGAATAATACTACCACCTATTCTACTTGGCACAAATTGCTTTATCTGCCGTTCGACTCCCCCAAACTTATACGGTTACTTGCATACTACTAATTCTGTATCTGAATGCTGCAAGGTGTCAAGGATATAACGTTCTATCCGGTGGATGGGGTATTGAATTAATGTGCTATGCACACAGCACTCGAGAAGCGATTTATATACATCTGAAAGATTCCACTTTCGGAATGAGAACTCTGGTCTTATGGATGGTAGGCCAGTCTTTAGACCAGAGCACTGACCTAATCCCTAGTTTCTTTATTTAAAGAAGTTGATAGTGCCAGGTTTGATGACGTGAAATTTATCAATAGCGGAAAGAAAAAGCAATCGTCGTTGCAAACTCCTCTTCAGATTAAATCCAAGAACGTCCTAGGTTTCGCCAGGTGACTCAAAATACCGTAACTCAGGTCGTGCCTAGAATAAATCTAAATTGGAATTCAAAAAGTTATTTATTTTTTCTTTCCGCTCTTTCATTCAAGTAACTTTGTTCTTTCGTAATCCTTAGTTTCCTCGTTTGTACCTCTTTGACCATTCCTTTTGTTCTTTCCGCCGCTTTATTATTTCTCTCCCTTGGATATTCTATTTTTCATCTGCTTTTTCCGAACCCCCACTGTCACTTAAATATGCATCATCTCTCTCCTGCTATACACTCATCTTTGCTCCAGCAGAATCCTTTATGCCCTACTTCTGTGCCCTCCTTTCCTTTATTGTTGTGCTCTATTTTGTTACGAATATATTATTTCCGGAAATATCGAAAATACAAGGGAGGTGAAATGGACGGACCAAATGACTTGATAATAAGTCCTGAGAAGAGTGGGAGGAAAGAGAAGTCTTCCGAAAACTTTAAAAAGATGACGGGACAACATGATCGGGCATACCTTGAGGCATGATGACTTGATGAAGACAATCGTCGAGGGGCAAATGAGCGAAGGATGGCTTCGTATAGCATGTATGGAGCAAGCAGTAAAGGACGTGTTAATGATGCAAAGAGAAGAAATTGTGGGAATATGAAGAGGCTCGCTGATAGGAGAATCAGGTGGAGAGTGGCGTCGAACCAATCTTAGAATTGATGATGTTGAACGAAAATATTTCCGGCAAAAACTTTTATTTTAGATTATATAATGATATACTACCTACTGCTTAGGGTAGGTTTTGATAGAGTTTCCTATTTTATTTTGTCCTATCTCATTGATCAATCGGCTCCGTCTCTGCAATATTTCTCTCTTCAAGACGGCATGTTTCCTATCCCCCTTCATATTATCCACAGTAATTTGGCTCTGCCTTCTTTGTCCTCGCTTATCCAGAAATCTTCCTCCTATAACGACGTTTTCAGTGGGTATCCCATCCCCACTAAGTGCCTGTTCCATCCACTTACTGTGCCAATTTCTTAAAATTTTTTCCCATAAAACTTTCCGGTGAAAACTTTAACCAACTTTTTACATCCTTAGAGTTTTCCAGACAATTCAGTCATTTTTCCTTGTAACAGACATTATTATATAAAACATAAATTTGAAAATATGGAATTGCAGATTATGATTCATGGGTTCTACCGTTCTTGGAGAGTGAGATGATGATGCGAGGGTATTTCAGGGAAAGATGCTAAAGAAAGAGTTCTTAAATGAATGCAAGGAGTGCTTACCAAAGAGAGGATTTATGTTGGTACCAGATATTTGCACTTGTACAAGTGCTCGAGTATTGCTTAGAAGAGAAAAATGAAGTCTGCTTTACATTTTGTGGTTTGAAGATAGCCTTTGCGTGGGTGAATTCATTTTGAAAATTGTAAGATGATTTGAACGACAGAATATCTAAAGTAAATTTGCAGATTTGAATGCCGCAAACGCGGCTTAAAATATGAGAGAGGAAGAGCCGCGGAGAAAGTGGTTTGGCCTTCCCGTGACCCTCGTGTGGAGGAGGATAACGGTGAAACTTGTGGATTGTGTGTCCCTTGGGAATGGATTTCTCCGTGTGCAAGGTTGAACCATAAATGTATTCATTTGTAAGCATGGCGGAGAGTTGACTGTGAGAGTATTCATTGAACTGATTCCATTGTAAATGATGGGAGAGAGTTGGAGCGAGCATCAAGGGTAAAATCAAATGCACTCCGGCCATTCCACTCCGAACGGACTTGGAGCGCGGCTGAGAGGGGGAAATAAGCCATAAAGCCCCTCTTGGAGACGACGGCAGCGTCGCAAAACAGTCGCAAAAGTTCTCAAGGGATTCTAACCCAGGATACAATGTAGAATCTCGTGATGAAGTTTTGTATCCCGATGTAGCTTTCAACTATTTCCCTGCACGAAGACAAAAAATTGATTGAAAAAAGGGGCCACCATTTGGTTTTATATCTTTGTTAAATATTATAATTTGGTCATATTCGTGAGGCAAAGAACTGTTCTACATTATGGTATCTCTTTTTACCCCAAAGTGTCATCTTCCAAGGTTCATCATCAGCTTGGTGTTATAGATTTTCATGCAAAATTAAAGGAGGCCGATTGTTGCAGTAATTGATCAACTTTGACCCACGTAAATTTTTAATATGTGATACGTAGGGTAAATGGGATGTGAAACAAAACGCACCAATCAATGGAGAATCAAAATGCGAAGATAAAAGTCCGGGCTGAAGAAAACCACTTCTGGACTTTTGACTGCCTTTTTTCGATTTCAGTCCACTGTGTGGCGTTGGGAGTGGAGAAAGAGGGGTAATGGTGACAGGGGTCACGGTGAAGAGTGGGCTAAGCCTCGATAGAATTCAACCAGCTACGATTTCTGGAGGAGACAACTTAGTTGATTTGAGAAGACAGCCGCCATCTTAGGTACGTACGACACATGGGCTATCTACTCGTGATACTCGTTCGGAGGAAGTTTGTTTTGTACGCTGTAAAACCAGAGTGGTTAGATGAATAATGGAGTGAATTTTGAAAATTCATGAAAGAAACATAATTAAGTCTGTAAACACGCAAACTAGAGTGGAATATGTAGTTTCGATAGGTTAAATTCGAACCAGATTTTAGGATTTGAAGGAACACCCACGGGGATCAAATACATTAATACGTCTCTTAAATAACATTAGGGTGATTAGCCGACGCCGATGCGATGAAATTTGGATATAATTTTATTGTTATTTATTGTTTCAATACACATGCAGTCGATACATAACGGCCGTATCACACTAACCGTTGTCGGTTGCGGTTGTACAGTCGACCAATCAGCTCCGGTTTGGCAGCCGTGGCCAATAATAGCTCGTCTCGCGATCACGTGCCATTTGTGTTTACATTTCGCGATATTTTGATTGTTACCATTTCAACTGCTGCATAAACCATAAAAACATCAAGAATACAATTAAAACAGAATTTATCTCTCTTTTATCATCTATTTTCTTGTGGAGGATGTAATATAATAGCATACATTTTAATGAGGTGAGATTAAATAGACCTACTTAATTCATTTGTATCTCGTATTTTAGGCATTAATCCTGTTTTTATGCAGCATAGGGACAAATTGTAAACAGGAACAACCGTGACCGTGAGGTGAGATCCCATTGGCTGCGATTGCAGAAACGGACGGTTAGATTACCGGTCAGTGTGATTGGAACTGTTTACACCAACCGTAACCAGCAACGGCTTGTGTGATGCGGGCTTAAGAGGCCGTAGAAAATGCATTGTTTTGTACGGAGTAGGTGGTGCCTAATCCTTCCCAAGCACCCCTATTCCGCCTTCATTGTCACCCATAGGCTAGCATGCAAGGGGCTCCTCGAGTGCTCTCTGACCTCCTTGGTTGAGATGGACACGAAACACTTTTCAGTGCTTCCATAAGGCAGGATATTCCTGTTCTTTCCCCTACGCTCGGCTTTAGCTCCACACAATTCCTGCATCTTGCCATCCCTATAGAACTAACCGTTCTTTTCCTCTCTCTACTCCGCTTCAACCAACGAATATCCTTCTCCATTGTGCGTCCTTTTAAAACACCCACACAATCTCACTCCCCCACGAGTGAACTCCTCGTGAAAGAACGGGGATAGCAAATAATTATCGTAAAAAAGGAGGGGAGGAACGTGCTGTTTTTGGCTTTGTGGAACAGAGGGGCTGGATCGGATAGTCGAATAACGGAATAGGTGAACGATACAGGGTGTGCTTAGTACGAGAGAAAGGGTTGGATGGAAGAAAATTGCTGGAGAGTCAGATAAGTTCGTATGGATAATGAGTTAAGAGGTGTAGGATAGTGTTTATGAAATAATGCATGAATGTAGTGGAGGCATAAGTGTTAGAAAGTATCTAAAGAAGCCAGGTTGGTAACATGCCATTCTGGCAACTCAAAGGTTGCGGGTTCGAATCTCTTTCCTGGGAATGGATGTTGTGTTTGCCGTGGGATTAAGTTCTTTGGTTAGACGGAACGATTAAACCTCATCCTTAGGAGCAAAACAAAAACCCAAGACTACTACTAAAAGGTCCGAAGAAATGGGGTGGGAAGACAGGACAGGAACAGGTAAAGTATTCCAGTAATGAAAAGAACGGGAGTTTATAGTAATTGTTAGAACTTTTTGTGCTAATTCGGGAAGGAATATAGCTGCTTATGAAATATGTTGAAGAAGTAAGGCCATGAATTCTATGGTTGGGGAAGATTTGAAGTAGAATGACTTTGACAAAACAGGCTCTCGTAGAAAAGAATAAATGATTGAGTAGTTGAGTATAGACGATATGTTAAGATTGTTGAAAAGTTTGGCATGAAGCATTTTTTTCACGGCCTTATTATATTCCTTTTAGTTAATGGACTTTGAGGGAATAGGATGATAATAGACTGGCAGCTTTAGAGAATTGGTTCTTGAGACAGTTAGAGAAATTAAGGTGAGTGAATAGAGAGATAAACGAGGAGGTTCTGGAAATGATGGGGGAGATAGGAAGTTGATAAAGAAAAGGCAGAGTAAATAGGAGAAAAACAAATATTTGGGGACGAGAGTGTTTTGAAGGACATGATAGAGGAAAGAAAGTTTGGCAAGCGTGGAGGACTACCTGTATTTAATTATGAAAAAATATTTTCTCCTGAGAGTGACTGTAAGCCATCCAAGTTCACGAAGGTGAGGGCTAACATGATAATATTATTTTATACCAAATATAAATCTTGAAAATGTGTTCAATAATTTCTGCAGTTTTATATTAAGTTCCTGAGTTATATGTGCTCATGATTGGCATCAATTCACACCACCCACTGAAGCCGTGATTGGATTATGACCAGGAGGAACTAAAGCTGTGGAGAGAGCAAATACGGTCGCAGCAAATGGAATCGAATCGCAAATAAACACTTATCACTCATCAAACTTCGTACCTGACAGAGGCCGTGAGGAAATCGATGCAAAGTGGGTTTCCACCGTCGGTGAGCGACGAAGCCTATTTATCGGGCCTCTGGTTTGCGAGGGGCGGCAGTAGAAATTTTTCCGGAGGGACCGGGGTCGTCGCGACGCCTTCCGACGTTGACCCTCAGTTGTTTTCATACTATCTTTTACTATCCGTTAGTCTGAACTCTTCAGGTTTCCGGTCTTTTTTCAGCCACACATAAAAGCATTCTTAACTTACTGCCGTTCAACGTGTTCCTTTACTTTACGTACGTGGCTTTCATCGCGATCTTGATGGGCGCGATTCTCTTAAGTTTTATGTATATGCAGCATTCTTTGGCTTAAAAAACGCGCATTTTCCACAAAGAATTAAACTAAAAATCAACCTGCGTCTTATATGCATGATCAATGTCATATTTGGTCTAATGGCTACCGTAAATATATTTTTGATGACGTAGTGTCGTCATACTGACCTCCCGAAAACTTGTCTTTGAAATTCTTATCAGTTTTACTTAGGGTGGATTGCAAGAACGAGGTTTAAACCGCGGTTTAGACGGTGGCTAGGGAAAATGGCCGAAACCGCGGTTTTTTGCTTGCATGAACGAGTTTTACGTCAGACGCCGTCTAAACCGCGGTTCAAAAGCCGCCAATTCCCGAACCTCCTGCTGGGTAGGTTTAAACCGCGGTCTGCGTTCGCGAGACACACCAAACATGGCCGGCCGGCACTTTTTGACGTTCGCGAGGCGGAGGAAATAGAAGAAATTACAGATATTGAGGATGCTGACGTTCCACCGATAAAGATAAACAGATTAATTAGGGACCGAAGTGATCTATTTTTATCATACATCGATTCAGAGTTTGAACAGAGGTAAAGATTTAATAAAGAAGTAACTCATCAGCTATTGGGAGAAACGAACTATCATATCAGACTTTCGACGGACCGCTGGGGATTCCAAGTGCCACCAATTATTCAATTGCTTATGTAATTAAGGTCTTTCGTCACTGCAAGTTTTGTTTTAAGACGTTAGGGGATCAGATTGGTGTTCATGAATCAACGGCTTTTAGGTGCTTAATGAATGTACGCGAAGCTCATTGTGCTCGTTGGACCTAAATATTACCAAATTCCCCTTAATTGCCGCAGAATTACATGATGTGATAGCTGGATTTTCTCTCTTATCAGGGTGGGCATGAATTACATTTTAAATGTGAAGTAACGTTAAGAAAAAATAACGATAAATAGGTTGCGTTTGTACAGTTGATTGATGATTAAAAATCGTGCTCCAAATGTAGTGAAATTACTCATTCTTAGCTGTTAACCTATGGGGAAAACCTCTAAATATTTTCGCTAGTGCTTTTCGGAAAATGCATGGAGTTAACACAGAACTAATCGATTTATTAGATACATAATTTTATTAGGAACAACTTCCCTGACATTGATTCTCTAGACTACACGCATATTAAAATTTCCTGCCCAGACATACATCAATATAAAGGGATATTATTCAATCTGCGTACAAATAATAGGTTGAAAATAGGGTTATTTATTCATTTTTTTGGCGTTTAATGTTCACTCGACACATACATAATCACAAGACGTACAATCAAAAAATATAACTACAAAAATAAGGAATAAACTGGTTACAGCCACAAAAATAATAACTTAACTGCCTTGATAATTAAGTCACTTCACAAACAAATTCTTCGCTTCTTTTAAAAAGTTTTCTTTCCTTGCATAAAAGTCCAGTTCATTGAAATGCATTACACTTTTGGGTTGTTGGCATTATACTTTCCACAAATATCTTTCAATTCCTCCTTTTCCCTATCCAACGTGGTCGCGTAATACGCCTTACTCTCTAGTATTACATACTCTGATATAATAGAAATCAGGAGCAGCTTCTCTTCCAGCAAAAAGTTTTCGTTTCGTCCACTGCACATTTTCACTAGATACTCACACGCATCCAAACTGAAGTTCACGGTGTTTATTTACGTCGCTAAGGAGCATACAATTGCTTTTCGGGAAACAAATGACAGTAGTCAGCGTTGCCACATAATCAACAACGACAGGCCGCGGTTTTCATAGACCGCGACGAAACCTTGTTTATGCAAGCGGAAGGAAGATCGCGTCCAGGCCGCGGCTCATGAAGACGCCGTCTAAACCACGGTTTGAGCCTCGTTCTTGCAATCCACCCTTAGAGATTTATATTCTGAAAAGCTTTTTAACAATCGTATGTGGATACCATCCTTGGCAACAATGCCTACTTTTTAATCTTAATTTTTCTGCAACAAGTGGCTCAAAGTAGGTTGCGTCTTGTAAGAAAGGAAAGTGGTAGGTATATCATTGTTATTAGTCCTACGACCATGAGTACATTGATGTCATGCATTTCATTTTTATTTCAATTTTTGTTATCATACCTTGCTGTAGCAGACCAGCGAAGGGCCGGTGCTGCATATTAGGTAATCGGCCTGATGTTTCGGAAATTTGGCTTTAATATTGTTTGTCGTTGCCGAATATCTCATACCGTTATTCACGGGGAGAGGGCTCGGGTAGCCGACCTGAGGGTTGAAGTGCCGCGCACGAGGAAAGGTGAGTGGAATGCCCCTCGATTTGTCAATTTTGTGCGAAGGGGATTTGCTCTTAGCACTCGGCTCCGTCATGGAGTGAGGTTGGGAGAGGGACAGGAAATGGTAAGGTGGGGGAAGATGGGTGAGAGTAACGGAGGGAGAGATGGAGGTAGGAGCTGCGTATGAGGATTAGAGAGGGGAGTTTTGGAGAGAAAGCTCGCTCTTTCGGGGGGTGTGAAAGGGACAAGGAAGGGGGAGGTTGGCTGGATGTGAAGGAGATGAGAGAAGGGAGATTGGTGTGAGAGAGAGGGAGGGAGGAGGGATTAGGAGAAAGAGGGATGGAAGGAGAGGTAGAAGGGGAATGCGATTCATATTTCACTGTTTTCACAATTTTCAGGAATTTCTCTAAGTCTTCCTTCTCTTCACTGGCATGCTTCCTACGCCAGATTTCTCTCGTAGTACAGGTTGAACATCGATTTATGGACATTCCATCGTCCGGAACATCTTTTAATCCGGACATAATAACGATCGGAAATTTAAAAATTCCCACCCCCGCGAGGCTAAATTCAGTGGTGGTCAATAGAGGGCACTGTTTCCGCACTCATAGCATTAGTTTACAATGTTAACTCTTTGACGTTAACTGATGAAACTATATTAAGTGCATTGTATTTGTTGTAATTGAAATTGAAGCTAAGTGATATATGTACTTTAAATTACTAACTCTAACGTTTCATTTATAAGTAAAAGCCGTTGCCTTCATAGGTGTGGTACAATTAGCATTCTATGTTCAGTAATGATACTATAATGTGGCTTGCTTAACCCTCGATAGTCCAGTAAAATCGATAACTTGGAATAGCCTAGAAACTAAGTATTCCGAAATTCGGTGGTCTGCCTATAATAGATATTCAGGGTAGGTGACTGAGAGTTGAGCTCATTTGATTAAGTTTGGATAGATGAGTAATCGGAAGGATAGTAATTTTTCAGGGAACGGAGAACAAGCGGAGAGCAACAAAGCGGAAAGCATAACTTCAGTTATGATTGTAATGAGCCTAATCATTACGGAAGGTGCCAAGAGGTCTACAGCTCAACGTCCTATCCGACGGACGGAACACTGAACTCTAGGTGGAAACGGTATTTGAAGAAAAAATCTCTGTAACTTTAGGCACTCAAACCCGCACCATAGGGGTGGGAAATTTCTCCCGTACCTTAGCTATACAGTTGTCTAGTCGTCCTTGAAGAACTCCATTTCCGTCGACTTATAGCTCCAGCATAAAGTATAGGAATGAAGTGTAAATATTTGTTAAATGTTAAAGTGCGGTCACTCATCGGCTTACGACGACGTTTAGTTCTGACAATTATTCCGTTATTCGATTTGGACGTAAGTCGGATATTCATAATTTTTTGGCAAATTTCGACGGGAATAGTTCCTGCATGAGCCAATGGCTCATTGAGCCATCTTTTTCCCAGACCAGAACATTGTCGAAGGTTAACCAGCTGAACGATTACATTACAATGCACACTTATGGATAGTCACTTCATTGCACCAGCGAAACGTTCCCTTGACACTGATGGCTTTGTTCAACAGTCCTGAAGTTACGTTCAATTAAGTCACATATGAAAATGAATGAAGTCATGACCGTTGCTGATTGCAACCTGACAATTATGAGCGTTGTGGCGTTACCTGCCTGCGCAATGCCGTTCCCGTCACTACCAAACATTTGGATTTAATTCGGGATGATGACATCAACCTATTTGACTTCCAAAAGAATTAATCAACTGCTTCTTCAACTTCTGTCGGTGGCATGTGAAATTTATATAGTATTTGTAGAATTAGCATTGAGATCTATCTAATGGATTATTTTATTATTTTAAAAAGTAAAAATGAAAATGTAAAAAACATAGACGGTTGTACAACTTATATTGATGACTCTAGATGCGTAGACAGTGGCAGTATTGTGAAAACATCTATAACCAGCGACCAAACATTGAGTTTAAATGTGCTTCGGCCTAAAAAACTGATAAACTGAATAAGGAGGAGGCTTTGTCATATTAACAAAGTAACTGAGTTTAAATGTGCTTCGGCCTAAAAACTGATAAATTGAATAAGAAGGAGACTTTGTCAAATTAACAAACTAACGAGGTGGACATCTGAATATTATTTTCGCTAATATTTTGGCAAAAGAAGATTTAAACTCAAAAACACATTTGGAAACTCATCATGTTGATCTTGCCAACTAGCTAATTTAATATTTATCCAAATAAACCGAAATTCACTATTATCTGCAAAGTTTGTTAGCCGATTTACTGCAGCTTATAGGAAAAGTTCATCGTTTTATTGGGATTCTTCGATTGGTAAAGGGATAATTGCTCACACGTGCCGAAAAAATAATCCCTCCGTGTATCGATATCATGCGTACAATGTTTGATGATAAATCAATTGAGGCATTTAAAAACTCTAACTCTTAATGATAAAGCCATATCACATCGAATTTGTGGCATTATGGAAGATTTAGAGACAATGCTCATTGCACCGTTTGTCGGAATTTTGCAATTCAACTGACTGAAAGCATTTTTATTGTAATTTGTGCTACACTTTAAGTTTATTTCAAGTACGTGTGGAATATGATTTTATAGACGATTTGTTGTTGTGAATTTAGCATGCTGCTGGATTAGATTTATATAATACATTAGAAAAGTACACTGTTGATTAATGTTAACTTGCATTAATACAGGAAAACATATGAAGATGTGTATTAATATGAACGCAAAACATCGAGGAGTTCTAAGTAACTTTTTTGGGATCGGATGTAATACTACTCTTTGCAATCTCTATTTTATTCATCGTGTTGCTTTGATGTCCAAATTAAATTTCTCCTATCATTAACGGATTACAAAAACATATCTGAAGCTGTTAATTTTAATAAGGGAGTGGAATATCAGCGTTATTTAAATGCTTTGTTTTGTGATTGGAGATGAACTTACCTTTCACGCGGTTTCAACATTCGTCAATCACTACGGGTAAAGTGGTACGCTGAGGTAATGAACTCATCCCTGATATTCATGCTTTTCTAATTGACTATGAACATTTGGCAGATGAATTTTATGATGATATTCAGGTAACTCATATTTAGGTGTCAATATCTCAATTAAAAATGATTTAAACGAGACTAGTGCCTTAATGAGCTAAAAAGGGAAAAAATAACAATTACCTTCAGCATGAGGATCATATTTAAGGTAAAAAGGTTTTTGCTATAGCAAGCAAGTTTTGTAAGCAAACAACTTTCCCACTGAACGTTCCTAACATTGTTACATCATTATGAACGGAACTTTATGAATTAAGACGCATTAATAACATACGCGTTGTATTTAAATTACACCTTATTTCTTTTTCTTGAAGTTTAACCAGTTTCTTCTCCGTGATAGATTTGGAGCATTAAAAAGTGTTTCGGTGAAAAATACATCGGATTTTCAAGGTCTTAAATTAAAAATTGAATTCAACTTTGATACCCATTGAAGAGAAGAAATCACTTTAGCTTTAGTAGTTTATTTACCCGGGAGAACGATTTTTAGACCTTATCGCTTTAGCTGATGTTCATTTGCGATTAGGATTAAAGGAGAATGCCCACTATCGGGTAGAAATTCCATATCGCCATTAGTCCATCACTACACCTTATTTGTGTGAACAAGGATATATGAAGGGCATTCACGCGATTAACCACAAATGAATAAATCATGCTTCACAATGCACCTGATATGTGCGTCTCATCGTCTCCGTATACCCTGGAGTTGAATAAACGGTGTAATCATGGAGGATGGAATGTACTGGAGGAGGCGTCGCAACTGATTTGAGAAGCCAGCGGCCATCTTGGTCGGTACGGACTTGCTACTCGAGATACTCGGACAATGATACAGTGTTTGCACGCGGTAACCTTTACAGTAGTAAGATGAATAATGGAATGCATTATTAAAAATTCGTCAAAGACACAGGCGCTCTGGAAAGTGCGCAAATATACTTACAAGTACGTACCAGATATGTATAGTCAAAGGGGATTAAATTCGAACTAGTTTTAGTAATTGAAATCAAAATATAACCTGATTGTGCCACATAAAGATATTTATTACAAGATCCGGGTTTCGTCGAGGATCGACATCTTCAGGTAACAAACTGACACGAGTGTTATAAATGTTTTTATGTGGAACAACCAAGTTACGTTTCTATTTTAATTATGAAGCACTTTCACAAGGTTACATGGATACAGTTAACTATATAGGTAGTTTTAGTAATTAACTTAAAACTCGTAGAGGAATCAGATGAATTAATCCCTAACCTTTAAAAGTATAAGCTTTTAGGAATTGAATGAACTCCCATGGGGATCAAAAACGTCTTTTAAATAGCCTTTGAAAGATTAACTCAATCCGCTGCATTGAAATGCCCCATTCTGACTTCATTATCACCCATAGGCTAGCATACCAATACCTCCTCCAGTACGTACTTTTTAACTTCCTTGGGTTTTACAAACAAGCACATCCGTCATTTTTAATGATATATTTCAAACTTTTGTATTTTCTCTCCGATGTTTTTTTTTAGCACCGAAACACACTTACTTATAAAAAAACAAAAAATTGCTGTCAAACTTTTTGTATTAGGTACAAAATGACCGTAGCCGTCGATGCACCTAAAAAAATATACTACTACTACTACTTTTTGTATTTACTCCGTCATATGTGTATGGGTGGTGAAGTGAAATGAACGTACTTCTTACAGAGGGTCGCGATCAGAAGTATTTGCAAAATACTGATGAAATGTATACATATTACGACGTGAAATTTAATAGGCGTAATAGAAATGTTCAATGAAGTCTCGCTTATGAGGTTCCTATGTTTATGGCAAAAATATTAAGACTCTTGAACAAAAAGGTATTATGGCAAGGAAAGGAGAATGAAGTGCCGGAAATATTGGACAATTCAGTGGCCAATATACCAAAGAAATCAATATATATGTCCCGTCATACCCACCTGAGAGTTTTGGAATTGTAAGAGCAGAGGGTTTTAAACCCATCGTGCGGTATTTATGAGGAAGAGGGAAAATGGCTGAACCAGCCGCGGTTAACAGACTATTATTTCGGCTGTTTGATTTTATTACCTCATTTGAGTACGGCTATCAGCGTTTGAAAAAATGTAAAAATATGCTTGGAGGATGAGAGATAGGTTATATTTGCCAATACGGTCCACCAAGGACGGTAATCGTCAAGCGGAAGCAATCTTCGACTGAGTTATTGTCCACGAGGATATGTCCTACAGTCTATCGCAAAGGGCGATAAGCAATGCACTGTAGGAGATTATCCTAGCCGCTAGGCAAGGCTATTGAGTGTAGTAAAAATTACCTGATGCTTCCGGAAATGAGAATCGAACTTTGGCTTTTGGCTTACCGGACCAGTGCGGAAACGACTGCTTTACCAAGGAGAGCAAGAGGCAATTATCCTAGAGGCAAGATTATAGAGGCTTTATAGGATAGTAGAGAGATTTCTGAAGCTAAGATATTTTTTTTCTCTGGATATCTTACCATTGTACATCTCAGTGGGAAACTCCGATAAGGTTTTTCGCGTATAGTCCGCAATTATTAGATTTGTTAAAAGTAAGCACATTAGTGTCAATTGTTGACCTTAAGCTAGTAGATGGCGTTTTGCATACGAATAGGGCTGCTTCCTGGCATTGTTCGACAGTTCGTCTTAATTTCAGATTCCTTTAAAGCCACTAGAAAGTCGCAAGGAATTAGGACCTTTGGTTGTTAAACTGACTAAAGCAACTAACCAAAAATACAAGAGGTTCCGGGTTCAAGTTCCAATATGGTGAATGATTTTCTGCTTGGAAATCTTTCTGTTTGACATTAGGAAAAGCATGAGGTGGTAAATTTTAATATATTTAGCCTAATTATTGTAGGAAAAATCCCGAATATGAACCAGAAGGTAAATATAAACAGAGTTTATAAACTAAGTGCAAGTTTTTGTTACTGTGCAGGTATGTTTAATAATTCACGCGAAATGCCATAAAATTTCGTTGCGTTTACTAGCCTATGTAGCTATTCTCTTACAATGATATAAGCGTGATAGTACTGCCCTGAAATCTGATTGAGAAACCGGATCAATAAACTAGAATTTGCTGCCAAACTTTTGCATTTTACTTTTGGTTATTCTGCTGAAAAACTGGTGAAAAACCAAATCAAATCCATCCGATCGTTGATGTGTAAACTATTAAAATCTTACGGTTTCCAACTCGTGTTATCTGCCGGTCGACGTGTCTATCTATTCCTCGCCGTATATATAATAAGTAAATAATTATATAATATAATAAAAAATTCTAAGGGCAGGCAGATGAGGCGACACAAAAAGAAAACACACAAAAGTAAACATACTTGTAAAATTTTCGGAGGCATGGACCTCCTTCCTCAGAAGATTAGAACGAAGTTTAATTTCGTTTAAAAGTCTAATTTATAACGAAGTCTGACTTCGTTCTAATCTTCTGAGGAAGGAGGTCCATGCCTCCGAAAATTTAACAAGTATGTTTACTTTTGTGTCTTCTCTTTTTGTGTCACCTCATCTGTCTGCCCTGTGAATTTTTTATTCTACGTCCAATGGGATTTTTCACCATTATGCTATATAATATAATAAGTATATATAATGAGTAATTAAAAATATAATATAATACGTAAATGTACATGCTTTTAAGTTTGTGTTAAAAACTATTGTTGTTAAATTGGTTGTACAGGAAAATTATTGTTCAACTATTGACACCATGTATTAATTACTTAATCGATATTTAGACGGCTACTCTATTGTAATATTAATATTACTAATGAGACTGTGAACAATTACAAAGTGCTTTCTGTAATAATGGACATAATGTCCTAGAACCAATAAATACATCTATCCATCTATCTATCTATATTTTAAAGTGTAGGGAGGCCTAATTTTTCCTTCGTTCTTTAGAATGGCAAACGTCAATGACTATTAGCCGGTATTGAAGCGCGATTCCACTTTTATTGGTGTCCGTTTTCATACATGACTTGTAATTTCTCTTCTATTGTGTTTGGCACCTAGTCCGAAAATGAAGAAGTTCCGAGTTCGAGTCTCGGTCGACGCGGATGCTTTTGTGCGCTGGAATTTCTGCCATGATGCATATCAGCGCGCAAGTCCATCGAGTTTTTTTGTTGCGATTTCACAATTCTCAGATTTATGGGAACTATCCTTCGTTCGCTTCTCATTACGGTCTATCAAGGATGGCACTCTTAAGGCGGAAGTGGATTTCAAAAATGTTATCGTCCTCGAGGATATACCGTATTATCTAGCACAAAACGCTATCAGAAATCCACCAAAAGATTTAAGAAGCTGAACGTATATTACGTAACGTTAATGGATGAGGAGTAGTCGAGCGAACTGTGACGATCGACAGAGATTGGGAATTCAGCATTGCGTCACGTCGGGAGAAAGATTCATCGTAAATTCATTCCTTGATCAGATAGCAATGAAGATACAAATAAGAATCAATGAATATATAAATAGTATTGAAAAATAAACGAAATATGTATTAATAAAGAATCTCTGTTTTATCCAAGGAGGTTTGAATGTATGGGAGGAGGGATCGCAGCTGATTAGAGAATTCTTCGGCCATCTGGGTAGGTCGGAGATACGGGCCTGCTACTCGCGGCACTCTAATGGATGATGTTTTTTTGCTGGCAGTAAATCTTAGAGTAGTAAGATGAGCTGTAGGATGCATTTTAAAAATTTATCAAAGAAAAACTGAGGAAAGTGCGCAAACGCGTAAACAAGCGCCAAAAATTTAGTTTTAATAGATTAAATTCTAACAGTTTTTAGAAATAAAATCAACTCTCAGGGGAATCAAATGCATTGATTCGACCCTTAAATAGCTTTAGGAAGATTAATTGACACCACTGCGATGAAATTTAGGCATGATTTAGTTGTTATTTATGGTATAATGCACATGCAGTCTCGATAAGAGGCCATGGAAAGCACAATGTAGTTGTACGGAGGAATCGGGGCCTAAACGTTCCCAAGCATCCCCATTCTTCCTTCATTGTCACCCATAGGCTAGAATGCCAATGCCTCATTCAGTACATTATAACCTCCTAAACTTTCTCACTCACAAAAATTGGAGGCTTCATTGAGAGCGTTACGCTATTTAGGGTTTAGGCGTCTTAAAGGTCTTAAAAATCAAAACAAAATGGAGGGGTGGGCGGGGGTCTTCTGGACCCCCCTTGGCACTTAGACCTCTTTAGATCCATTGTGCCAACCTACATTCAATCTGTCTGCCACTCGCAGACAGGGGACAAGAGCTCCGCGGTAGATAGGCTTGTGCGATGACCGATTTTGATCATCGATTTTCGATGAAAAAATTTCATCGAAATGCTTCGATGACGATGGCTGTCATCGATCATCGAGTTGAGTATACACGATGATCGATGACTAACGATGAATATCGATGATCGATGATTGTCGATGATAGATGAATGTCGATGATCGATGACTGTCGATGATCGATGAATTACGATGATCGGTGCAGTTTGGCGTGGCTATTAAGTGAAGATTGAATTGGGTCAAACTTATTTGAGAAGGAAAGGCCTATTTATTAAAGAGCGAAACTAGCACCAAGTAACAAATTAAGCAACAACTCTTTGTTGTGGTATAATACAATTCTCATATCCGCATTTTCATCGTTGAGTAGATGTCGGTCGTCCAACACAACGTTTCCTGCATCGCTGAAGAACCGCTCTGACGACGTTGGAGTGGCAGGAATACAGAGGTATTTCCTCGCGTACTTCTGAAGGCGGGGATACACATCCTTCCTGTCCCTATACCAATGTAGTACGTTCGAAGATTTGGATACATCTGGGACCTCCTCGAACTTGTGGAGTTCCGCCCGGAAGGGGTCGTCAGCAGTGGTAGCGTTTCTCGTGTCAGCAGCACATCACGACTCATCGACATCAATGATTCGCATCAACTCATCGACTCATCGACATCGATGATTCTCATAGAGTCATCGACATCGATGGTTCTCATCGACTCATCGCAGTCGATGGTCGATGACATTCATCGTCATCGATTTCAGTTATCGTGATGCGATGACTGAAATCAACGTCGATGACTTCGATTAATCGACTCATCGCACAAGCCTAGCGGTAGAGGTATGGAGAGGGTTCACCCATCCAACCTCTGTCCGGGTCCAACGTTGATTAACTTCGGTGATCTCACGGGAACCGGTGTGTCAACGTCGCTTGGCCCTTGCCTCTTAGAGGTCTTAGAGCGTTGCAATAAGCGTTAAAGGGTGTGAGGAGAGTGAAAAAGTGGAAATACCTCTGAATGAAATACCTACCCATGAAATGACCTCTGACTCCCTCGCTATGATCGCGCTTGCCACTGCCGAAGGAAAAGTTCTCTTGGATTGGAAATTGAACCACAGACTTTATGCTTGCCGGGCAACTACACATTCAGATATGCTACATAAAAATTCCTTATTCCAGAAGGCAGGAAGAGCATTCTCAGGAGATACATGCCATTTGCACTTGCCCCCGATCAAACAATGAATTCGCAGTGCCCCAAGAAGAAAATAGCGTGACGGTTCGTGCATCGTCCTGGTTCCGGCCTAAAGCGGTTCGCGATTCGATCCCCGATATGGAAGACCTCGTTCCTCGGGCAAATCTGAGGAAGTTCTTGTGAAAATCTTCATCGCCATGAAAATATCTTAAAAAGGAAAAGTATCTTCTGAATACTAAATGGTGAGAGAGGTATACCTTACTCTTGTAATGAAGCCGAAGCCAGCAACTCTTAACATGCCCTTGCAGTCATGACACCACCTTCAGCCCACCATCTAAGATTGCCCTCATTGGAAAAACCATAGCTCTCTGCTCTTATATGATTCCATGCCATCAAAATTTTCAGTTTTCACTCCTCCCGCGTAAATACGTGTTGATATTTTGAATTGGATTGCTATTTTAGGGGATGTTTCTAATTTAACATTCAGAATTGAAAGCTCCTGCCAAAATTTCCTTTACATTCTTAACTTGATAAACATCCTGGGGCCATATCACTCAGCGCAATTGTTTATCTGCTCAGAGATGTCATTTTGCTGAGGTCAGTGAAGTTCCTTTTCCCTATAGACGATAGCATTGATACTGGCGCGCTTATGTAATTCAAAATTAACACATACGCCTCTATCAGTCTGGATTTCATGTTGTTTTGAGTGTTTCTGAACTTTACACTCTTTCTCTGCACAAAACTGGCTGTTAGCAACCTTGAATAATTATCTACGGCACAATCACAGTAGAGCTAATCACACCGGGAGGACAAGATCGTGGGTGAATGTGTATTTCCCGATAAACAATTTTTTATCGGGAAATACACGTTCCTAACCCGGGAATTCCGGTTGAATGATAAAATATGTCCATATGGTGTACAGCTTTTAATTATACAGGTATTTTGCAAGACGACTGATTATTTGTAATCAAGATTTAGTAATATTATAGTCACTATAATAGGTCAGAAGAAAATAAACCTCTTCTTCTTCTTCTTCAAAATTCTTCTTCGGATACGATTAGGGGAGATTGTTGGATAAGGATGGGATAGCAAGGAGAAGAAGTCGCAGTTTTGCTGGAAAGATGAAGGGTAGGAGGAATAATGAGTGAAAGAGGAATGCTATCGTAGGATAGATTGATTGATAGATTGTAATAGTGGTGAAGGCCGTAGGCAGAAAATTCAAAGAAAAAGGGGTGTTCAATTATGACTGTACCCCCAAAAATATTTCTGGCTAGGGCCTTAGGTTACAGGTTTGGAGCATGGAATGAGGCCCCCAAAAAAACTTTTTTGGGAGCGTACTCAATGATTCGGAGCTTGAGACGGTCCCCATCGATTAATTGGTCAAAATATGAAGTATACCTACCCTATATTTGTCTTCAAATTTCGGGTTGGAGGGGATGAACCCCCTGACCCACCCTGCTCGCTACGGCCTTGATAGTGGTGGAGCTCCTTTCAACGGAGGCCCTGAGGCACTTAGAGCAATTGGTCTATTGTGCCAACCACCATTCTGAAGAAATCACCCATAAAGGCGGATCGCCTTGCTGATGGGCAACAGGTCCCCTATGGGGATCTCTCTTACCTCCCTGGGTTCCAAAAATGGTGTACCCAGGTACCTATTCCGAGTCCTCATCACAGCGGGGCACTCGCATAATGCATATGTGGGATGTGGTTTCATCCCCTTCTTTACACCACCTACATTTGGGTGAATCTACGATTCCCAGGAAGTGCAGGTGCCTCATCAGCTGGTAGTGTCCAGTAAGGAGTCTCACTACCATTCGTAATTGACCCATATTTAGTGACAGAAGTCTTTTGGCAAGCCCAGGGCTAGGTTCTCCTACATGTAGTTTGGCCATTCTAAGACTTGGTGTGGTTCACCAGATCTCAGAATGCCAAGCTAAGCCCCACATTTTAATTTCTGCTTTCCCTATTGAAGTAGCAATAGGTATGATTGGTACTGGTCCAATCGGATTTTGGCTGGAACTGGCCCAGGCCAGCACATCAGCCATCTCATTTGCAGATATGCCTGCATGACCAGGTACTCCACCTTGTTCCACCTTGCTGCACCTACCTATCTCATTGAGTGTCTCATGACACTCCTGCAGCAGCTGTGATTTGCACCATGTTGATGCCAGGGCTTTTAAAGCAACCTGACTATCAGTGCATATGTGTATTGATCTATAAACATCCCAACTTCTTTGATAGCATATGCGCAGGTCAGAAGTGCATATACCCCTGTCTGGAACAGCAAAGCATATTTGCCCAGAGGGATATAGAGCTTCCTTGGTGTGCTAGAGTTGTAGACCCCTGCTTCCGCTCTTCCTTCTTTCCTGGAGCCATCTGTATACCATTCATCTGCCCCAGAATGAAGTTCTTTCCCCTTTCCTCCAGCCCACTGTTCTCTGTCCAGGAAGCGGGTCTTGAAGGGGTGTTATCGAAGGATAGTTTGCAATGAAAGTATTTCATGTCCATCTAAACGAATCTAAACTTTTAGGGCCCTTTTAAAAAATGGTACATTAAAAGTCATAAAAGAGTTAAAAATCATGGCTTATAGAAATGATAAGTTCCTTTGTATGAAGGTTTGTAACAGTAGCATGCAAGGGAGTGGCAGATATAGTTATTTCAGTATCAGTGAAAGAAGCTGTAAATTAATTTATTATAAGAAGAAAGCATAATGTTGTTCATTTGTCCATTAATTTTTTTCATCCAATCCTAAAATTGCCTAAAAGCAGCCCTTGATTTTTATCTTCACATTTCTAGTTCAGTTACATCTTGATCTGCCTTCTGGTTAGAATACTGGCACCCACTAGTGGAGTCTTGCCTTTTCCTTTTACAATTTACCTGACTCTAAGGGATCTGACATTCTATGTTAATTAGTGTCTGTATGGCTACTGGGTTCTCACAGAGTGTGTTGAATTTATTACGCATCAGTTTTGCTGTTGTTCTAGGCAGTGAAACAGTGATCAGATAAAACCAATGAATATGGTGTGAACCCATTGGCCTAGCAGACACCAAATAACAGTTTCCAAGGAAACCTGAGCACTAATGTCCTTGACCCATCAATGGCACTCTTCCACTTTGACTGATATTAGCAGTCCCCACCTGGGGAACCTTTTCATCAACATCACCACTCAATAATCCTAGGATTGGTTTGATGCAGTCCTCTACTCAATTCTTCTATCATCCAACCTCTTCATATTGATGTTATTTCTCTCTTTTACATCCTTCACAACCTCTTCCATTTTAGGAGAATGTATTTTTACTTTATTCGGGAATTCCACATCATCACATACTTGTTCATGAGTACATGGCTACATCTAATGGGGAGTTTAATGTTATAGTTGATGTGGTGGTTCCCCATTGCCTTCCACATTGCAGAACTTTGGCCGATTCATTGAACTTCCACTCTCACCCATTACTGTGGAATTTGATGTATAATATTGCATTTCCTTATTTCAGTTAGATAACTATATGCAAAAAACTGTTGGACAAACTGTGTGAGTGATTTGATTTTATTGTATTTTTGTTATTTTATGGAAATTCTTGGTTAACTTTCCATAGAAACTATGATTTTTGTTCATATTGTCCCTGGTTATAAATCTTATACCAAGGAGCTCACACTCTATATCTTAGATTTTCTCAACACTTATCAACTTCTGGTTTATTCTAAACTGTTTGAAATCCTTCACAATGGATTCTTCAGACTGGAATCTACCAGTACACCATCATTTAATTACACAAGAAAAGTGCAAAGCTGCACTGATGAAAATATACCTAATGTGGGATGGAAAACTAAGGATATGTCTATGTCTAGAAAGCAAGACATGTAAAGTTTAACCATTTTCTGCTGAGAACAACTATATCATCTCTCATGTAGGTCAAAAATGAAATCATATAATTAATTATTTTTAATTTTACAGTAAGTTTGATAAAGGGTTTTACATTTTATAAAGTGTTAATTTATCATTTTATAAATTTTTGACTGCAGTTGAGAATGAAAAAAAACTGTATTGCAAAAATACTTAAATCACAGTAAATAAGAAGAAATTACAAATTGATATAAACAGAATCAATTCAAGAATATTTTTTCTCAGAAGTGTGACATTTAAAAAAGCTTTTTTGAACACTTGTCATTAGTAGATCAAAATTCAGGTGTGGAATCATAGATGCATCTTTCCTGTTATTGCAATCTGTATCGATAACGCTTACCCCTAAAGTAGCACAGGGTTAACACTAACCGTCTATAAAATTTACTCCAATGATTGTGCTAAGCAATTTGAAGTGCTGCGTGAAAAATGAAGAATGGAGATCACGTTCTCTCTGACATAAGTTAAATCAAAAATAACGATAACGCTAGCACACACCTTATGAAGGTCCATGATCGAGTCCCTGAGATCCCTTAAAGGGTTAAAGCATTAAAATACCTAAATATAATGCTTTTCTTTCATGTGCGGTCCCAAATACCCATAATATGAATGGAGAATAACTGCAAGTTGAATCAAATGAGATACATTATTAAATTTAAGCAAAACAACTTAGTAAGATGCACAAAATTTGTTTCACAAGGCATTTCAAGATGAAAGAAGATGATGCTTTGATGTTGCATTTGAAACACGTTGTAAAAAGAAATAAATATTGTTGATCTTACCAAGTTGTTTAACTTTAAAGTTCAGAATGAGGTTCCACCATATCTCGCCTAACATAATTGAATGTATGAGATACATTATCCCTAATAAATGTAAAATAATCAAAGAATCTCTATTCTGTTTTCAGCCTTTTCAATGAAGTCCTAAAATCATAAGTTAAAATATTCAGATTTGAATTAGTCACATGAAACGTCTTCTAAACTAGAAAGAATATGTAAGGTAGACATTTTCTAGGTCCATGAGATTAGAAAACTGTTTCCCAGTGGAAGTAAAAAGTTAACTGCTTCAGGCTTTATGAAATAATTGAATATTCAAATGTATTGTACCATTAAATATTGCAGGAAAATTACTATTGTGTCTCTTTTAATAATAATGCAAAAGATTTACTAATGTATCTAATTTCACCGTTCATTGGATATACTTGCAAAATGAGCAGGATTAATCTGCACTGTAATAAAATTAAAGATAATTCTGAGTGAGTATAAGAGAGTTACAACAATTAATTAGTTAATAGCAAAACATTATGGTGGTTAACTTATTCCTTACAGATAAGATTTGCAAAAATGATTAATATTATTATTAATAGTATTCTACTGGTGAAGGTAGGTTTTAACACTAGAACGCCCATAGGGGTCATTTTGACCCAATCGTATTTTTAAATTTATTTTTTGATCTCATTTTTTAAGAGAACAGAATTTCCTCTCGTGACTTTTAATAATTTTAATAGGTGTTCAATTGCATACATTTTTACATTCCTAAAACAATCCATTGAGGAGTTAAGTTATATTTTACCTTGAACGCCCAAATGGGGTCATTTTGACCCAAGCGTTCATTTGCGCGCTTTATCTCTGCTAAAGGTCCTTTTATTTGCATTTTTGTATCATTCTGCTGCGTATGTGTTCACTGCTCTCTCGTCTTATCTTTTTCATTCAGTTACTTATCTTCTAAGTTCGTATCAGTTTCCAAAACAGTTTTGTTTCCTTTCCCCATCACGTCCTCACTTTTCGTTTTGCTTGCATGTGGAAGTATTTAGTAATTACTTTGTTGACATCATCATACATTGTCAACCTCTGCGGGGTGAGGAGAATGCGATTTTGTTTACCACTTTTGCACGGAATTTATCTACTTAGTTGACTCCAAATCTGATTATCTCTTTTCGGATGACGAGTGGAGAATAAAACTCGTTCTCACAATGGAAAAGAAAAACCACTTTGTACATTCCAAACAAAGGTTTTATTGGTTTCTACCATGATTTCGACAATATATGTCATTATCAAGATTGATATTGACGAAACCATGGTAGAATCTATAAAACCTTTGCGTGCAATGTACAAAGTGGTTTTTATTTTCCAATCGAGTGGTTCCACAAGGTAAACCCTCGAACATAGAACAGTTGCAGTAAGTGAAGTTCGTGTATATGTTGCCCATTGATCGTGGCTTCTAGGGACGAATATGCGGTGTGATCGTTATTTTGAAGATAGCTGTAATCAAAAATTTCTCAAAGACCAGCATAATGTTCTGCTGATATTCTTGCGGAGCTGTATAAGATTCAATAAGATGAGTCAGATTGTGGAGAGTGTTCATTTGACAATTCCGACGGCAAGCTGAGACTTGAAACTTGTGAAGAATAAACATAATCCTCAGAATGTGACGATAAGTACCCGTTTGATGATCTCAGTAGAGACACAAGGAGGGGCGGATCTAAAAGTAAGCTCACTATTTGATATAATATTCATTCACTATTTTCAAGATACCCTTGGAATAATCAAAGATAGCTATGACAGTGGATGGCCAGCAGAGAATTTCCAGAAGCGTGAAATGATTGAAATCCAGAAGAAGCCAAGGACAAAGAAATGCGAAGAATAGAGTACCTTTAGCCTGGTGTCACACACATCGAAAATACTTACTAAGATTATTAGCAGAAGAATGGAAGGGAAGATCGAAGGGAATCTTTCGTAAAATCAATTCGTATTTACGAAAAACCAAGAAGCTAGGGAGGCAATTCTCAGCTGAAGGATACTGGCCGAGAAAATGATACACGTAAACGAGCCGTTGTATGTGACATTCGTGGACTTGGAAAAGGCCTTTGACAACTTCGAATGGAACAAGATGTTCAAGATACTGGAAGCTATTGGAATGATTGGAATGGACTACAAGGATAGAAGAAAAAAATGTAGTCTCTACAAGAACCAGGTCACCACAATGCAAATAAAAGAAGGAAGGAAGATTGAAGACAAAATAAATGAAGTATTCAGATAAGGATGCAACCTCTCCCCAGCGTTATTCAATATATACTTGAAAGAAACAATAAGAGACACAGAGGAAATTGGTATCAAGGGCATCAAGGTGAATGACGAAGAAATAAACATGCTCTGGTTTGCTGATGACATCGCAGTTGTAGAACAAAGTCGAGAGGACCTACAAGCATCCCTGACCCCTATGGACCAAGTACTTCAAGAATATAATATGAGCATCAACAAGAATATAATATGAGCATCAAGCATGAAAACTAAAATCCTAGTGTGCGGAAGAGAGAAGCTTAGGGCAAATATCACAATTTGAGTGAAATTGGTACAAGTGGAGAAATTCACCTACCTCAGCAGCACTATAACCTGGGATGGAAGAAGCTCAACGGACATCAAGCAAAGAATAGCACAAGCTAAGGAAGCTTTTATGAAGAAGAGACAACTACTATGCTCAAAGAACATACGGCTGCAAACAAGGAAGCCCTTTACCGTATGGAGCGTGGTACTCTATGGATCAGAGACATGGAAAATCGGGAAAGCAGACCAGTGAAGAATTGAAGCCTTTGAAACATGGTGCTGGAGGAGAATGTTGAAGATTAAATGGACAGATAAAGTGAGGAACGAAGAGGTGTACAGAAGAGCAGATGAAGAAAGGACAATATGGAAAACCCTACGGCATAAAAGAAACAGATGGATTGGATATACCTGGAGGCACAATGAATTAGTTAGAAATATATTAGACGGGAAGATTGAAGGGAAGGTCCCGCGAGGAAGACCATGGGGCAAATAAAGAAGGACGTGAAAGAGGAAACATACCAGAACGTGTGGGAATGAACACTAAATAGGGCATAATGGAGGGCTGCAGTAAACAAATCATGGGATTGAAATACTGATGATGATGAAAACTATTTTCATTAGGCTACTAACTTTTTTTACATTTTTTCTGATGGTATTTCTAATTTTGGTAGGACAAATCATTCATAATTCAACAGTTCAAACTGCAAAAACAATAAATAAATGCATTTAAATAAAGTAGATGACATCTGTTGTTTACTGCGTGTCACCATTTCAGGCAAGAAAAAATGAAATTGAAGATAATCGAGAAAATGATTCCAACACTCAAAGTTGGTGTTTCAATAAATAGTTATAGCGAGAAAAATATTACTATAATGAACTTAAAAAATCGATAAATGTGAAGAATTAGGACATCATTTAACGAAAAAACACCAAAAATGTAAAAATATAAATGCCTTGCGATAAATTAACTTATTAATTATCGGGGGTCAAAATGACCCCTTTTGGGCGTTGAATGATGTCGAAAAGTCCGGGCGTCCTAGTGTTAATGGACATTTAAATCTTCCCACCCCCTAAATTTCACACAATGTCCCTCTTCAGCCCCTCATACCTCCTGTCACCCATCATTACATCCAAGCTACCCGTTCTTCTCCTCCCTCTTCCCCGCAAACCCAATGCTCTTCCCTCAATCATCTCCTTCAAAACCCAACCCCTTTTATTACCTTTTCCATCCACACCTTCTGCCTTCTCCTAATTTCATCTATCAAATTTCTTTCCTCTCTTACCAATTCTAGCACTTCATCATTTGTCTTCCTTTTGACCCACTGTACTTTCTCCATCCTTCTCCACACACCCATCTCAAAAACCCTAAGTCTATTTTCATCTTCTTTTCGCAAAGCCCACGTTTCCACCCCATGTAGTGGACAACTCCATATTAAACTTTTCACTAGTCTTTTCTTCACTTCCCTACTCAACGCCCCTGTCATTAGTTCATGCCTAAGAGTAAATGCTTCTTTTTCCAATGCAATTCTCCTTCTCACTTCAATGCTGCTACACCCTTTTTCTTCCAATACACTACCTAGATAGCTAAATTGCTCTACCTGCTCTAGCTTCTGACCTGCTACTTTTATCATTATACTGGTCCTTTTTGTTCTCAAAAATCATATTATTTTTGTTTTCTTCTGGTTTATCTTCATTCCGTATCTTTTGCACAATCCCTGCAATGCATCCAGCATTTTTTGCAAGCCACTGGCTGACTAGCGCTTGGTCATCTGCAAACCTAACCGATTTTATCAATTTCCCCCTGACCTTTACTCCAGCTTCCAGCTCATCCCAAGCCTCTCTCACCATTTTCTCCAAGTATATGTTGAAAAGTACCGGCAATAATGGACAGCCCTGCCTAACTCCCCTCCCTATTGTGGCCCAATCTGATTCTCCATCGGCTACTCTCATTTGCACCTTCTGCACCATGCATAAATTCCGGATCTGTCTCCTGTCTCTCCAGTCCACTCCTATCTTCCGCAATATTTCCATTAACTTATCCCACCTCACTCTGTCGATCGCCTTTTCGAAATCAACAAAGCACACGAATACGTCCTGATTGTATTCTAGATTCCTTTCCACTAGTATTCTCATCACTGCAATCGCATCCCGAGTGGCCCTCCCCTTCCAAAATCCAAACTTATCCTCGCCTAGGAATTCATTTGCCTTCTTTTCCATTCTCGTATTGATGATTCTAAGCACTACCTTTGCCGCATGAGAAATCAAACTTATTGTTCTATAGTCTTCACATTCTTTTGTCACCCTCTTTTTCGGTATAGGTAGCAGCAAAGTTTTTACAAAATCCTCCGGCCAAGCCCCCTCCTCGTATATTCTACGAACAAGTTCATAAAATCTGTCCCTTCCCCCTCCTTGGTTTTTCAGAAGCTCAAGTGGGATGTTATCTACCCCCACTGCTTTACCTGCCTTCATTTCTCACAGTGACTTCTCTATCTCACTATCCAGTATTCCGGGGCCAACATCATCCTGATCTACATCCTTTTCCTCGTCTATGTCCAAGTTCCTAGGACTATTTTTGCTATCATACAGTTCCTCAACATATTCCCTCCAACGACACCGGATCTCCTCTGGTTCCATTGCTAAATTTCCTCTTCTGTCTTTGATGCACGGGACTGTTTTCCCTTTCTTGATTCCCAATAACATTCTAACCGTTGAGTACAGACTGCCTATTTCTCCTTCTCTCTGGAGTCTCTCCATCTCCTCACATTGCCGACTCCACCACTTTTCTCTTGGCCTCTTTGTTTCTCTCCTAAGCCTGTTGTTAATCTACTTATAATGCCTTTTGCCTAGCTCTGTATTTACAGTTTTCCATTTCCTTCTTTCCTTGATCCTTTCCATCATTTCCGCTGTTACCCATGGTTTCTTGATCCTCCTAGTGTCTACTTTTCCTATTGTTTTCTCAGCTGCTTCTTTTATGCCCATCTTTATCATTTCCCACCCTTCATCTATTGTTCCTCTTCCCTCCTCTTCCCTCATGCATGTATCCACAATCTCCTGATATTCACTCCTCTTCCCTCCAATCAGTGCTCCTACATCCCACTTTTTTATTTTCCTTCCTACTTTCAACCTTTTTAGTCTCATCTCACATTTCATCACCACCAAGTTATGGTCGGAGTCGGCATCTGCACCTGGGAATCTATGCGAGTTCTTTACGCTATACCTGAATCTTTGCCTAATCATGATGTAGTCTAGTTTGTACCATCCAGTATCCCCCGGCATTTTCCATGTGTACCTATGCCTAGGGTGGTGTTTAAACCACGTGTTAGTAATCACTAAATTATTACAGAACTCCACTGCTTTCTTGCCCCGGTCATTCCTTACACCCAGACCATACTCCCCCACTTCACTTCCATTCCCCCCTTCCCCTACTACAGCATTCCAATCTCCCATAATTATTAGGTTCTTCCTGCCCTTTACTTTCCCAATTAATTCTTCCAACTGGTCATATACTTCGTTTACTTCTTCTTCTCTATGTCCCCGTGTTGACCTGTACTACGACTACATTTGCCGGCTTTGCTTTGATTTTGATAGCTAGTATTCTATCGTTTACTTGTTCCACGTTCATTACGCATTTTGCTAATGTTGCATTCAATACAACTGCTACTCCCCACTGGCTCTCTTCCCCTCCACTGTATATAACTCTGTACTTTTCACTCCAGAAGTCACCCTGGTCTCTCCATCTTACTTCGCTTAATCCCAACAAATCGATCTTTCCCCTCTCCATTTCATGCTTAATGTTTTCTAGTTTTCCTGCCTTTAACAATGTCCTGATGTTCCATGTCCCGATCTTTATCATTGTTGCTCTCTTCTCTGGTTTCTTCTTCACTGCTGCTACTGTCTGTCTTTTCGTGCAAGGATTTCGTGAGATGACGACCGCAGAGTCCTTGCTTACCCTGCTGCCAGGCATGACACCCATCCCACAAATTTGGTCCTGGGCCCCGTAGTTGCCAGGATTCAATTTTCTATTGTTCAAGTCTATTGTGTTCTTGGGAGAGTTTAATTGAGGTGTTTTCCCATTGCCTGCCTCAATAGTGTTTTTAACATCACACCATCACTTGATAACGCCACCCCACTGGGGTCAGACGCCTTATCACAACCACCTCACCGAGGAACAGATGCTGCTAGTACGGTACATGGACTACCTTTCATCAGGCTCCTACCCTTTGACCTATCTGGCATGGGTGACCCTACAAGGAGCAATATTAGTTGCTCCCACCAGTGCAGCTCTAGGGGTCACACGAACATGCAAACCCCAATTCCACCACGACAAGGTCCTTATTACCTTATATAATCTCATTGCTTTGGTTTTCCTTCAGTTAATCTTCATCTCACAATTTTCAAACCCCTCTTGTAATATGGCTAGCAAATAGGTACAGGAGTCCCTTGGTTGACTAACTAATGTTTAGTTGTCAGTGATTCAAATTCTCTTTTGTAGCGGTAATATACCTACATTGAGTACTCTTTGAAACTTATTCCCCACTGCTCCCATCATTGTTTCCATATCATCATCAATAGTCATCAATCCTCAGATTGGTTTGACACTGCTCTCCACTGATTTCTTCTATTGGCTAATCTCTTCATATTTACGAAATTCTTCTCTTTAGCATACTTTAATACTTGTTCCATGTATCTCACTCGAGGCCTTCCTTTCCCATTCTTCCCATTCACTTGTACTTCAGCGATGGTTTTCATCAGTCCATCGTGTCTTAAGATATGACTGATTAGGTTGTCCTGTCTTCTTTTTATAGTTTTCAGCAGACTTCTCTTATCTCTCACTCTTCTTAAAATTTCTTTGTTTGTCACTTGGTCGATCCATTTCATCTTCATCATTCTTCTGTAGCAGTACATTTTGAATGCTTCCACCCTTTTCTTCTACGCTACTGTCATCGTTTCCATATACATAAGCATTTAATAATAGTGGCCATTAAGAGCAACCTTGCTTAGCTCCCTCTTTCATCCCTGCCCTCCATTATTTTGAGTTTATTCATCCTTCATGCTCAATTTACTTACGCATTATAGTTCAGAGTGCTGTTTACCCTTCTCGATAAAGTTTCACGTATAAATGGATTAGATTAATATTGGTTTCAATGAAGGTAAATAAAAATATTTCCCAAAATCTTACTTTCTGGAACTCCTTCAATTTACCTTATTTTTCCTTGCTTATCAAATGTACTCTCCTCCATTGCATCTCATCACTTCATTATAATTTCTTCAACAATCTCAAACTTCGATCTCTCTTATTACCTCCCATGCCATATATTTGAATCAATTAAGCTACTCAATCAGTATGTTTGAATATTAAAGAAGAGCATTAAATGATCCTGCAGCTTGGGAATGCTTGGATATATTTTGAGAGCTTTGTCAGAAAATAGGAGAAGCAGTTTAGGTGGACCCAATACTGAAGGTTGCCATCAAAGGTAGGATAAAAAGGGAAAATATACTGTGGATAGAGAGAAGGGAGGTAGGAAATATGCTGACTTGAAGAGAGAAATACCATTAAAAAGGACGAAGTAGATGGTTGAAATGCATTGAAGAGTAGGGACACTCCATTGAAACCTTCTCTAGCTGGTTGAAGGCTATCAATCAAATGAAATACATATGTTCTAAGAAAGAAAGATGAAATTTGAAAGTTGGTAGATGCAAGCTACAGAAAGTGAAACAAATTTACTAGAAGTAGCTTGCTGGAAGGTAATAGACCCTGTAAACTGGGGATACTTGAGCCACCTCAGACAGTTTAAGATGTTCTCATTAATACATTTTACCTTGAGAAATATTCATTTCTCTTTGATACTATAATTACCAGGGTTGGGTCATTACACGTAGAATATTATTTTTCTACATACACGTAGAAAATAATGTAGATAATGTAGATTATGTATAATATTGTGTAGATTATTATGTTGATAATTTTTGTGTCTGTAAAATAATGTTTTACGTTTAATAAAATGTAGAAAATTACAATTAAAAAATAAAGTAAATTATTACATTGATAAGGTGTTGTGGTGGCCTAGTGGGTAGAGTGCTGAGCTACTGACCGGAGGGTCCCGGGTTCAAATCCTGGGCGATGGAGATGGGTTGGAAGACCTTGCGAAATTCATCAGAGATAGCAAAGACAGTGTTTTTCGTGTGCTGAGAAATAAGGGCATCTAAAGTCCATCAATCTTTTGGGAACTTGCTAAATGCAAGCACCCAGGTTTAAGCAATCTTGCAAATAAATACTACATGTCCCTGCATCTTCTGCACAACTTGAAAGAGTGTTACTAAATTGGTCATACGTACATTGCCCTGTACATGTAGAACTGTAATATCCTGAGGAAGAACATGGTCAAATAGATGGTGTTTTATTTTATGTATCCAAGGTTGTGTTATACACGTTCAGTGATTGTTGCAGTTCCATTCGAGCTGATTGTACTCTTTAACCGAAGTTGATATTACATTAAATAAAGAGTTATGGAGAGTTAATATAAATACCGTAGAGTATTTATTTATCACCGCCACCTTCACGACATTACAAGAACCTTAGGACCTTAGGAACCTCAGAACATGTAGAAGGTACAGGCTTACATTTGAAAGATCTAAAAGGTTACTACATGTCTACCATACACTTAAACTCAAAGATGTCAAATCTGATGAATATTAGCCATTGGAAAATAAAAACATTAATAAACAGTAAATTCTTTTAATTGATTTGGGGAGTATATCTAATCCCTACTTACAAGTATTTTTCATTGTTATTCTACTCGCAGTAGCAGGTATTTAACAATATGCTTCAAAACATCTTTTATTTTGTGAATTTAGATGAGATTTTAGATAGGTAGGCCTACACCTCAAAAGGGAGAGAGTGTCAATCATTTATGTTCATAGAATTAGAAATTAAAATATTTAAGCCCACTCAAGGAACATATATATGCATGGCCCTAGTGTTTCCAGCTGAATATCTATCTATACCACATAACTCAAGATAGGCATTAAAAACTAAGTAGGCATACGACATCTCCAAATTTAATTCTATAAAAAAATACTAAATGCCAACTTGTCAAAGATGAGACTTAACACAACCAAAAATTATAGTTTTATTGTTTTAATCTTACAATTTAGAGACTACTCTTTTCTCCATGTGACTTTATTGTAGTCTTATTCTTGACATTTTACATTAGCAGATACAAACAGATTTATATTGAGAGTATCACTCACGGAGATTATATAATATATTATTCTATTAACCATGGTATCACTCTCTGTATCCTGTAGAACACAGCCTTAAACATAGACTAAAGAGAATCAAAATTGTGCTCAGTGTAGCCAAATTTGAAATAAAGTATGTGAGTGTTTACTAATGGGAGGAAATTAATGACAGACTTACTGTGCATGTACATCAACATGGCGGTCCACATGGACCTCAGAAAAATGCCACTATTTCCACAGCAGTCTAGAAGGTTCTTCACAGTGTATATAGGTATGGTGATGAACCAATAAAATCTAGAACCTGTGGAAAATTTCTTAATTATGATGATGGTACCTATCAAGAAGAGAAAAGAATGGTGGAGAGTTGGACTTAGTGCTTGGCTTTGTATGTTGCTAAAGTGAGGCAATTAGGATAGAGGATGAAAATTTACTGGCAGCATTTGAGAAGTATGCATGAGAAAGATGGAGGATGTGAGGTGTAATAATGGTGGGAAGTATTTGGAGTTACAGAAGATTATTGTATGATCCTGTTGCATGGGAATTTAGAAAATATTTAAGAGTTTTATCATCTATCTAAACTTGCCTTAACTGTTAATCATTACTAATACATTCAAAGAGTAGGAAGCATTGGCATACCAGTAAGTCACTTCCATTTCATTTTGAATTCATAGATTAGTTCAACTGCTTTTGGAATCAGTAATTTACTGTGCAGTAGGTATGGGCTCCTTTTAGAGATGTGAGTGCGTTCCTCCAACGATGTATGTTAATGCTTGTCAGGTGCAATCTTATTATTCCTGGTTAATTTGTATGAATAAATTTGAATTCATTTTGACAAATTTGGTTATGTCTTTGATGAGGACCTAGGAAAGGCCATGAGTTATATTTGATAAAACTGGTTAGTAAGAGCAGCAAGTACCATTTCCTGCTATGATCCTAAAAGTCCTTTCTTGTGGTATAAGAAGCCTTTTGCAGTGGTAAGACATACCCCTTAGTTTCATATTATATTCCTTTCTGTAGTAAAAGTTGGTATGACGGACTCAAATAAAGTTGGTGGTACAGTCAGTTACAAATTAAAACAATTATGTTACAAATGTAAATTTTATGCTATTTGATACATGCAAGTGGACTAGCTATTTGAGAGTTACAGTTATTGTTAATTTAGTCATTTTTTTATTTTTCAATTCTAGCCAGGTCTTCTGAAGTATTAGTCATCATCATTATACATGATCTTATGCATGGCACAAGTTAACCTAATATTGTAGCAAAATATTTTAAATATTATTCATGTCTTCTAAAGTTTCATACTAGAAGTAAAACCCCAGTATCAGAAAGAGGATCCATCATTATTTCATGGTATGCATCACACATTGCTTTATTCAGGCAGGTAAATTTATTATATGTATCATTAGTACCAGTATAGTGCAGCAATAGATTTAATTTGCCACAGTCATATTGATGTTTGGCTTCCATTATTAGCATGTATAGGGAGGTGGGTGGTTGCACATCCTAGGACATGGGAAAGAAAGGTAACCCCAGTAGCATCAAATGTCAGCCTGACATTGGCCCGACATTGTTTTCATGTCGGCAATGTCGGCCGACATATACAACATCGGACCAACATTGGGCCGACATCGGTTTAAACCGTTCCGTACCAACATTACAGCCGACTTATGTCGATGTTGGGCCGACCTAGGGCCGACATCGGAATACAACCTTGGTGAAAGACGTGTATTAGTATCGATTTCCTAGTGTTCTGTAACCAGTTCTATATAAGAATTATTGTGGTACGTTATTTCCTATTGTTGATTTGTTTAAACAAATCAACAATAGGAAAGAGAGAGTGGGGGAAGAGTTTCATTGGAGATGGGAGGGAACAAGAATGGGAGGGATAGAAAATAAGAGGGGAGAGTGAAGGAGAAATAACGTGTGAAGGATGTGTGTCGAAGCTGCAGAGACACAACTTGAGAAGGTGTGATGTAAAGAAGCCTAGGGGAAAGAAAAGGGAAGAGCAGATTGGGTGCAGTTATTCTGGTCCAGACAAGTGGTGTGCTAAATTGCAATGACCATATAAGATGAGCATACATTAAGCCTAAATTAATTTGAGTATTGATTGGATTTATGAGTGAATGAGTATAGCAACATTGTATGTAAATGAATCCTAATCCTGCACTTTTGCCCAAGATTAATCATACCTGAGCAGCTGGAGCAACTATTGGGAAGGGTTAAGGGGCTCTGGTTGGTTATAGACTTGTATGTTCCAATTGTGCGAATAAATAACTAATAAGAGGTATTGTAATTTTTAAGCACCTTCAAATTAATAAACGGTCTTTGCAGCGAGGGGGGAGGGTGGGGCGTTAAATGTACAAAACTTTGCACACTTACGAGGTACTGGTTTTCCCTATTTGTCCTTGTAATAACTTTTCCAATACACATCATCGTTAAGTATGGGAGGCAACTGAAAGAAGAATTCATTCGTGGCATTAATCATATGTTGGTGGTGAATGGGTGAAGTGAAAGTAGGATTAATTTGGGGGGCAGAAGGATGGAGTGACCTCTGGTATTGGATTTATTGTGCTTTGAATGAAAGGTGCCTAGGAGTCCACAATTGAATGTCCTATCTGATTGAGTGAGTTCTAAGTTTGAAGTGCCTTCCACTCATCACTCAAAGGAGGATTACTGTGCGAATGATAAATGTCTACCACTGCTAAGATTCAAACTCAGCCCCTCTATCTGGGAAGCTAGTATGTTAGCCACCATACAAAACTATTCCCTGCAATGCATCATTTAAATAATGGGAGTTGCTCCCATTTAACTGTTGTGGATGCATGCTATTTTCACAGTCATCTAGAATAGAAGTTGTGGCAGTTATTCAATCCAGGTTCCCCTGCTAAATAATTACATCCTATCTCTTTTATGCCCATCCTTTGACTCTATCTCTTCTTCCGCCTCCTCACTGTCCTCACTATATAGGACCATTATAGGTTTTCATCATAATTTATAACCATAAATCATCATAATTTAGAACCATAAATCATCATAATTTAGAACCATAAATCATCATAATTTTAAAACCATAAATCATATAGCTTCAGTTATTTAGGATAAATGATTAACAGCTTAGTTAATTAGTACCGTTTAAGGATAGGAGGGAAAATGCAGGGATGAATTAAGAACCATAGAGCCCTTAGCACATATGACTTCGGTACCCCTATATACATGTATATACTTCATAATATGAGCAATATTAAACCTTGAAAAAAAAAATACTATTTTTGAAATTGAAGAAAATGTATGGAAATATTAAAAGAACTTCTGCCCAAGATTAATCATACTTGAGCATCTGGCGCAACTATGGGAAGGGTAAAAGGGGCTGTGGAGTGAACAGGGAAGATAGGAAACAGTAGATTCATATGGTATTTTGGTGGTCTGACATATGATTTAATTGCCAGTTTAGTTGCTTTAATTCTTTTCAATCATTCTAAATCTTTGTTACTATTTGTAGCCTTTATTATTCCTTTTTTCTTTCTCATGAAATCATCAAATATTATTAGCTACTGTGCACTTTTTATTACTTTGTTGAGATGATGGAGTCAGGTTTATATATTTTGTTTGTGAAAATGATTATAAAAAGTTTGTAGCATTGTAAATTATATGGGCATTATAAATGTGTAACAGTTTACTCAGATACATAAATATTGCTAATTTGCTAATAACATGTAATTCATTTAGGACTATTTATTTCTTCAAATAGTGATTGAAATTAGCTTAATTATTTATTCAAGGATTTCCATCCTTTATATGAATATGAAACAAATAAGCCTTAAGAAGAGCGGGAGAAAAGATAAGTCTGCAGGAAACTCTATACAGAAAACAGGATAACTTAATTGGCCATCTTTTAAGATATGAAGGCTTTATAAAGACAATCATCTAGGGAAAGTGAATGGGAAGCTTGGAAAAGGCAGGCCATGAATGAGATAGATGGAATAAGTTGTGACAGATGTGAAAGAGAAGAATTACATCAATATGTAGCGGTTAGCCCATAAGAGAATTGAGTGGAGAACTGCACTAAACATCTCTTAGGATTGTTGATCGATGATGATGATGATTATGAATATGTACCGATAAATTTAGTCTTTCTGTTATCAAAATCCCTTTTTCTTGACTAATACAATGTCTACAGCAATATATAAGGCAGATATCAGTGGATAGGATTTTATTAATAGCTTCTGACAAAGCAAATTCAGTTTATTTAAAATATTGTTTGTTAGTAATATTAGGCATAAAAAAATCAGTTTTGGGCAAAACTGTAATGAAAAAAGAGCATCCCCATGGAGATGTAGGTAAAGAAACAATAAAGATGAAAGGATAATTGTTGGTTAGAGACATGTATGTTCCAATCGTGCGAATAAATAACCAATAAGAGGTATTGTAATTTTTAAGCACCTTCAAATTAATAAATGGTCTTTGCTATTTTGAATATACACTTCCCTGACTATTTAATCTTTTTTGCTAAAATAATACTAATTTTTTTGGGGGGGGTAGGGGGGGGGGGAGGAGGTTAAATGTACAAAACTTTGCACACTTATGAGTTATTGGTTGTCCTTATTTGTCATTGTAATAACTTGTCCAATACAGAGCATTGTTACTTATGGGAGGTAACTGAAAGAAGTATTCATTCGTGGCATTAATTATAATTTATATGTTGGTGGTGAATGGGTGAAGTGAAAGTAGGGTTAATTTGGGGGGAGGAAGGATGGAGTGACATCTGGCATTGGATTTATTGTGCTCTGAATGAAAGGTGCCTAGGAGTCCACAATTTAATGTTCCATCTGATGGAGTGAATCCTAAGTTTGAAGTGCCCTCCACTCATCACTCAAAGGAGGATAACTGTGCCAATGATAAATGTCTACCACTGCTAAGATTCAAGCTCAGTCCCTCTATCTGGGAAGCTAGTATTATAGCCACCATACAAAACTATTCCCTGCAATGCTCCCATTTAACTGTTGTGGATGCATGCTATTTTCACAGTAATGTAGAATAGAAGTTGTGGCAGTTATTCAATCCAGGGTCCCCTGCTAAATAATTACATGCATCCGATCTCTTTTATGCCCATCCGTCAACTCTATCTCTTCTTCTGTCTCCTAATTGTCTTCCCTACAAAGGACCAAAAATCATAGGTTGCATCATAATTTAGAACCATAAATCATCATAATTTAAAAACATAAATCATGTAGCTTCAGTTATTTAGGATAGGTGATTAACAGCTAGTTAATTTGTACCATTTAAGGACAGGAAGGAAAATGCAGGGCTGAATTAAGAACCTTAAAAGGCCCTTAGCACATATGACTTGGGTACCCCCATATACCTATATGTACTTCATAATATGAGCAATATTAAACCATGAAACAAAATACTATTTTTGAAGTTGAAGAAAATGTACAGGAATGAGGAAAGTAGCATTTATTTTTGTATATTCATACTTCATTTGTAGTTGAAACTTTTTCAAATTCAAATTTATGTGGTGCCCCCTTCCCTTGATGCCCTAAGGATGTACTTATTTAACTTTTATCCAGCCCTGGGCAAATGACTTGTGGTAGGAATGTAGTAAATCATAACTTGCTATTTTCCACTGTGATTAAAAGATTTTTTGATCACTGCTTTCGTTCATTTTACAACATTTTCACACTTTCGATTTGTTTTATGTCTTCATAATGCCCAAGTTTTGGAATCATTTTATTCACACCTCCACTATAGAGTAATTTGAATTCTCTTCACCTCCCTATTTCAGCACTTGGTAATCATGTTAGAGGAAATGAAAGTGTTGTAAAATGAACAAAACTAGTTACCAAT
The DNA here is from genome assembly GCA_933228895.1 of Platycnemis pennipes. NCBI lineage: Eukaryota > Metazoa > Arthropoda > Insecta > Odonata > Platycnemididae > Platycnemis > Platycnemis pennipes. The sequence goes on from OW121854.1 coordinate 63,480,369, forward strand.
ACATCTTTTAAAATTGGAAAATTACAAGTTATAATTTAATATAGAGCACTGCCATCACTTCAAGCATGAAACTTTATTATAGTAAGACTTTTGTCATGGAATAGAGGAAGGGGGAAGATAAGCCAGCATGAGCATGAGCCTGTTTCTACCAAAAGGCACCCTGAGGTCCATGGTTTAACATCCCATCCGACGGATGGAGTACTGCACTTCAAGTGCTCTGTCCATATAGCACTAAAATAGAGACAGTATGCTGCTCAAAATTCTTTGTTAATGCCAGGATTCAAACCCAGATCCTTGGAATGGAAGGCAAGTACTCTAGCCAAAACAACAACCTGATCCCTCCATAATTCATTTGCCTTTTTTTCCATTCACATTGACTTCTCTACTCTTACACTTACATGATGCAAACTTTCAGTTTGTACTCTACAATGCTGATATTTCGGAATCATAAGATTCATGACTCCAAAATAGAATTACTAGAATATTCTTCACATCCATAGAATCCATCCATCAAGGAGAATCATCTTGTAGAACTATGTATACATGCCGTCATATAATACATTTAAAGATGGTGCAGTTTAGGGGAGATCTTAAGAAAAAACTGATGAAAAGTCTCATCATAACCGTCATCGTGGTTCAATAGTCCTAGGATTGCTTTGATGCAGCCCTCCACTAAATTCTTCTATTAGCCAACTGCTTCATATTAACATAATTCCTCTCTTTTACATCCTTCACAACTTGCTCCATATACATATCTCATACGAGGCCTGTATTTTTCATTCTTCTCGTTTACTTTTCCCTTGATGATTGCCTTCATCAGGCCATCATGTCTCAAGATATGTTGTCCCAACTAAGTTGTTCCATCTTCTTTTTAGAGAATGCCCTGTATAAATGTAAGTAAGAATGGTATTGTGTCGTTGAAAAGAAGATATTAAGGGAATAGGGTGAAAACAAACTGATGTTTTTTGAGATGAGGGTTCACGAAATGTATGTTTGGCAAAAGGAAGATGAACAAGGAAGTGCAGGTAATGGTGAGGGTGGAAAGATTAAATGAAGGAATCAGAAGGCAGAATGTGTGAATGGAATAAGTAGTAAGGAGCAAGGCTTTTTGAAGGACATGATAAAGAAGAGAATGTTTGGATGTACATATACTGAATCAGCATTTTTCTGATACAGCCAGGAGCTGAAAGAGCTAATTTTCATGGAAACCCTTCCTAATTCAACAAATACCTTTCTTACAGTTACGGAGGGAGTAAGTGAAGCCACAAGATCCTATTTGTATGTCCACATGTACCAAATCAATGAAAAGACAAGCCAGCTTGAGGTCAAGTGTACCTACTCTCTGGGGTTAAAGTTCTTAAATATAACCCAAATTCTTACCGTAGCTAATTTATTTAAGGGTAAAACTCACTGTTGGTTGAACAGTACTCCTACCCATGGCCTCATATTGTATGTTCTCTATGAAATCCAGTATAAATGCTTGATATTCCTTATGCAGCCAGAAACCTAGTTCTTAAGGCCTGGTTACACGATACATTAACACGTACGGGTTCATGTACATTTGCGTGAATGGTTTCAGCGCAACTTGTGCGAATGCATGAACCAAATAAAACAGGTTCTATTTTCTGTTCACGCATTCATTCATTTGTACATTTTGGTGTGGTTACATGGTGCATTTTCGCGTTCATTCATTTAGACATTAACTTGTACGTGTTAATGTATCGTGTAACTAGGCCTTTAGAATTATTGGTTGGAGAAGCATATGGGTCATTGAGTGAACATTAGTGTGAGTTATGAAAAAGTAGGTATCAAGTTTCCCAATTCATTCCACCATGTTTTGCATTGTGATGTGGAAAAGAGGAATGGTAAGGAAAGAAAGAATAAACAGTGGATAACAAGATAGAAGGAATGGTAAGTGGTGAGATGGAAGTGTGACAACTTTGCGAGACTTTAGAGGGAAGCCGAGATAAGTGCGTTTTAGTCATTGACTAGAGTTTTATCAGGCATAAAGAAATGGTAACAACTTTGAAAAGGATGTCCTGTATCTGGGATTATTTAATAGTGGGTTTAGGTACGACCTAGGGCAAATAAACCAAGAGAAAATGAAGGGAACTGGTAGTATTGCATCAGTTAATGAATATTGGGACCATGAACAATGCTTTTCCAGCCTGCATACTTTTCAAGGGTAGGGAGTAAGGGTGGAGAGAAACCCAGTGTCGGAATTAACTCTTCTCGAAATGCGCCAAGGATACCACGGCTTAACGTCCCATTCCACGGACGGAGAGATGCACTTGACATAATCTCCATAAAGCACTCAAGTACGGGCCACCTTACCAATAAAAAATATCTTCCATCGCCGGGAATCGAACCCGTGCCCTCAGATTAAGAGATAAAATAATGGAAAGCAAGGGAACGCGAATCCTATATGACTATGGTATGCTTAATCTCGCTCGGTGCGAAGGTAGTGCTAAGAGTGGGGTCCTACGTTGGAGACATGTGGAAAGAAATTGGGTTGTTGTGGTGGCTAGACTACTTGCCTCCATTCCCGATGTCCCGGGTTAGAATCCCGACAGAGGCAGGTTTTTCAGTGGTTAACCGATCCTTAATTGAGTGCCTTGTTAAGAGCACCTCGAGTTGAGTACTCCGTCCGTTGGATGGGACGTTGAGTCTTTGTCCCTTTGGTGCCTCTGGTTAAGAGCAGGCTAATGCCGACGCCGGGTTTCTCCCCATCCTTCCTCCGTTCCCTATAAAACTCCTACCCAATTATCCAACTATCCTCTGGCACAAATGACCCCAGTTGTCGGTCGCCTCCTCAAAATAATTACAACTACAAAATAAGGAAAATACTAATTAAAATCTGATTGACGAATGGCATTTAATGGCATCAAAACGTGCTCGAAACGTGGTGGAAAGATGATGAAAATTGACTGGCGGTTTCAGGGATGTGAGCGTAGAAAAAATGGAGAAGGTAAGGAGGGTAAAAAGAATGATAAAAGAGGAAGCGCTGGAAATTGCAGGGGAGGAGAGAAAGTTTATTGGAGAAATCGTGAGGCAGAGTGTGTGGACGGTACAGAGAGACAGCATTGGATGGGGTGTTCTGAAGGATTTGATTAATGAGAGCATGTTAGATAAGACGTGTAGAGGAAGGAGCGTAATGGGTAGTTTCGGTAAAATGATGAATGGTGGGACGAGTGGGACGCATACTGAACTGAATGTGAAAGATAAGTTTATCCTTTTATGATTACTTTAAGGGTGAAAGTGATCACGCTAATGTGAAAGTAGGAACTACTAACTCTTTATAACACAATTCCTGAATTAATTGGATCATATATGTCACATTCCATTTAACATTTCATAACTACTAAATAACCACTCACTGTAATCATTAGAGACTTCAAAGAACCTTCTTGAACGATATAGCGCCACTCACCGAACTTCAATCTCATAATGAGAGACAGTAAAAGTATATTTCCACTTAAATTTTACTAGGCACGACTAGTTTCAACGCGTAGGAGTCATATTTAGGCACAAAGTTATGAATTCAGGGTCGGTGGTATATAATCAGCGGTGGGGGGGGGGGGGGGGGGGGGGGAGTTAGAGGGGAGGGGTAGGTTGGGAGAGGGATGGCGCTGTTTTTGGGCGAAACCAAACGGTAGGCGGGGGCGTACGTTTTTGGGGCAGTGGGGAATGTTCACCTTTGAGGGTCAGGAATACTTATCTCTCAAGGAAACAGAGGCCTCGAGCAGTGGGGTGTGATTCTCTAACAAATTGTCTTTCTCCAGAAATCCATTTTTAGAGCGTCTTCTGATTTGAAACTCTTCGATTTTGTCCATCTTGCACCCATTTTCGGTCAAGTGTAAAATTTCCGGAGCAAAGTCACTTAAATGACATTCCTCTAGTAGATGTCTTGTGAAGTGGGACTGGGACCCATTCCCTTTCCGGAAATTTCTCCTTTACTCTTTCACTCTGGCACCGAAAGACTTTCCCGTTTGTCCTTCTTAGATTACTTCACAATTCTCGAACTTTAATTTGTGCACTCCAATTCTATCTAATGTCATTCTTCGTTTTATATAAAAGTGACCTTAAATTAATTTTGTTGTAATAGGTCACCCTTAATTGGTCTTCGGGAAGTGTTTCCCAAATGTTCGTGAAATGGCTCTATAATAAGGAGGTTTACACCATCGGATATCTTTATCCTTCCACTCCATTGGTTTGTACGCTAAAGGTTTTGCTTTAGTGCATTTTTTCTTTAATATCCTGTCAATTAGATTTCATTTATCTATTATGTGAATAATCAATTTAATGGCGCTTCGTTCGCGTTCGAGGTTCAACCTCGCGAGGGTAATGTTTAGATACCTATTCAACATGAAGTGAAATGTGGATAGTTTTGCGAGATATTATGGCGAGTGATCTGTGGGAAGATTTGATCTGTGGTGGTATCATTTCGAAATATTGAGAATTCGAATCCCAGCACTGCCATTGATACCGTTATGTCGAAGAGGTTGAGCTTTCCTTTCTTATCCTTTTCACTTGTGGAAAATATTTTGACAGACTGTGAGTCCAATGTATTGAGGAAATTATCTACTCGCCTTTTCGTAATGCAACAATATCCTCTGTACGTAACGGAACCAATGATGAATATTTTTGGAAATACTTGTGTTGCTTTCAAATACATTAAGTTCAAAGTTATTCATGAACAAGTCCGCTAGAAGAGGAGACACGTAGTTTACACACTTAATATACTTTGTTTCTTTCTGTATGTGATCATGATTTTCACAATATTACGCCACAAACTATTGGCGAAATATTGAAATACTATATTGGATAATAATATATTGGAAACGAATCCTGTGAATTAAATTAAATACGATTAGCAATTTTGGTGGAAAATTTCCAATCGTATTTAATTATGTTATTCCACCATATAACGCCTGAAACGACTCTTTTTATTTGAATCCTGTGAAATTTGATATAAAATACATAAATACTGCATATTGTTGCCAGTAATAGTTTTCTACGTACATAAAAAGTCACAGAAGCTTGTAGATTTTGATGATATTGCAGTCCACTCTCTTATATTAATTATTATGCTTCATGTGCAACTGGTTTCCCGTTACCAGTGAAGGACTGCCGCACTCAAATAAATTGTAATAAGATTATCATAGTTCCCCAAGTTGTACCTTTTCCTGATCAACAATGGGTACTAGAACAAGGGAATGGGACATGTTTCATTTTAATTTCCTGAATAAGAACTTCGTTGCAAGAGCGGTTTTGTTCGATTTTCGCAGCATTGCGATGGCAAACGAGTGCGCATGACCGTAATCAAGAGAGGGACCATTCGTTGCCTGGTCCTTTAGGTGCGGTTTCTCCCCGCTAGATGGTAGTAAGTGATGAATAAGCAAGGTTCATCTCGTCCAAGGCGCTCAGCATCAAAGCTGTGTTGCGGAGGAGATGATAAGAACTTTTGTCGCTTTCATGTCATTTGCATACTCTCTCATTTAGTCCATCATCATCATCGCAAGTCTACGATGTCTTATCCTATGATTGATTTTACGCAGCTCTCCACTCTATTCTCCTATCGACTAACCTCTCCATAATCGTATAATTCTTCTGTTTCACATACTTCACTATTTTATATATCTTATGCGAGGCCTTCCTTCATCATTCTTTACTTTCACGTATCATTCTTTACTTTCAACGTATCATCCAAAATTATTCTTAATGAGGTATTCTCTCATACCTCCATCTCAAAAGCTCACGGTCTATTTACATCTCCTTTCCTTAAAGCCCATCCGAGCCATACAGTGTCATGCTCCATATAGTCTTTAAATTTTCTTTAGTATTTTATTTACTTCCCCACTCAACGCTCCTGTCATTGGTTCACGCCTACAAGTAAAAGCTTCTTTTGCCAATGCCATTCTCTTTTTTACTTAGCACTGCTACACTCTTTTTTCTCCAACATGCTACCTAGACAGTTAAATTGATCCTCCTTGCCCTTCTACTTTTCAATTTAGACTGTGCCTTTTCGCTCTTGAAAATCTCATTACTTTCGTTGTCTCTTGATTTATTTTAGTCTGTATCTTTTGCACTGTCTTTATAATGCTTTCCCCGGATAGTGATCATAAAATTAAAAAAAAATCTCGGGTAAGAGCGCTTCTTCATAGATCAGATGAATAATTCTGGCTGCTTTGCTTTCTTTCCGTGACTTTGGTGGCCACCGTAGGGTATAGTCAATTTCAGCGGCTTTATATCCCTCACTGTAGTATATTTTGTACTACGTATTTTGCAGTTTGGCAATTCAAGACCCAGACTACATTACTTTATCTGCGTTACATACTATTTTAATTTCAAAAATAACTTATGTACAGAATTGATTTGTATATTTGACGGCAGTTAACTGTGCGTTGTCCAAACCGGGTATCATTTGTAGTCAACATTTTTTACCATTTGGATATAATGCTATTTTTAAATGCCCATTCCACTATAAGTTGTTGAGCAAGTAGGTTTATTACATTTCCCTTCCGTAAGATCCTTTTTTAAGTAGTAATCCTGTAAAGTTGTTTGAATTAACTGAGTTCGCTGACTGATCACCTAAATATTTTTAATTTACCCTTATCTTTAGTTATGTTTAATCCATGTCTACTGGTGTAAAATTCATTTAGTTTCCGCGTTAGATAATAAATAATACTGGAATCATGTTGAGAAATGATTTCATTCCCTTAATTTAACCTGTCTCTTCCACTCTTATAATTAATTCTTTTCTTTGCCTTATTCCTTTACAAATCTTCGTCTTTATACAAAAATACTGTTTCCCCGTAGGAGAAACGTGAAATATACAATGCGAATGATGTTCTATAAATTCAGCTAGTAAACTATCGGATATCGGTAATAGTCACATAAAACTCTGAGGGTATTGAGATCTACGGCCTCTATAAGAAACGAATAAAAATTAAAAAAAACCTCCATTCGCAGTAAAAATTGGCAACCCTTGTCAAGGTACACAACAACAAAGTGCTGCGCTGGTTTGCGGGAGGGTGAATTCCACAGCAGTGACCAACCACAGCCTCTCAACCAGAGATCCTTCTGTGGTGGTTTACGGGTATGTTTCTCCCTCGTCATCGCATTAATAATCACATTAGCCTCAGAATAAACTAGCATTAATTTACTCCACTAATTCTGAGGATTCAGTTGCTGAAGATGCTGTAATACAGTGAAACCCGGGTCGTAGTAAAATTTATTTCTGTGAACTTGGCTCGTGTTTTTTCTTTCTTTGCTATTAATTTACTCCAATATGTTTTTATACTTTATGTCTCGGTTTAAAAATAATTCATGCCCTGTAGGTATCTATAAAAGACAAACTATACATCTTTCGGGTAGTGGTTTAGAATTAGGATATAATGCTGTTTTTACTTGCCAATTCCACTATAAGTTGTTGTTGAACAAGTTAATTAACTCCAATATGTTACTAATTTTATGTCTCGGTTTAAAAATAATTCATGCCCTGTAGGTATCTATAAAAACTACTGCATATCTTTCGGGTAGTGGTTTAGAATTTGGATATAATGCTGTTTTTACATGCCCATTCCAATATAAGTTGTTGTTATAATAAAAAAATCAATGACTGAATTTGGCGATGACAAAAGGTCATTTAAGAAAGTGCCTCAGGAAATAATTGCTATGTGACAACTTACTGTCACTCAAATGATCTTCCTTTAAATATGACAAAAACTTTGACAGCAGAATAAATAAATATTGAGCTAGTTCGTCAGGCACTGATACAGATATTTTTTTTGTATTTTATTAATTTTGTATTTTGTCCACACGTTTTAATATCCGATCATGGTTTATTAAGTTCCATGATTAAAACGAGTTTAATGTTATGGGTCCACTGGATTACCAAACACAGACCAAAACTCTGAAAGCAAAATAAATAAATATTGAGCTAGCTCGTTAGAGACTAATGCAGGCCGTTATTTGTGAAACCTTGTCATAATAAAATGATTAATTTTGAATTTTGTCCACACTTTTTATTAACCGGCAATGGTTTATTAATTCGATGAGTTAAATGTAATGGGTTCACTGGATTACCAAACACAGCATTTAAAATGGAGAGAACTGTATGTATGTGCCTGAGATATAAATCGATAAATATATTTATCGATTACACCACGAATCGGAAAACAAAATTGTGGGAAAGCCAACGTAGCGCACTAGGAATTGAATGATCACAGCGCATCAGACCACAAGTAAACACTCGGAAGCAAACAGAAAATTTGAAAGTGGCATCAGTCGTTACGATAAACCGTGAAAAACAAACCTCCACCTAAACTGCAGCGCTACCGCATTGCGGAATGTGTTTCGTTTCTGATTAAACTACGAGAGGTAAAAATAATTTATGCTTAAATTGTCATACCATCAAACGCCACTATTAATGAATCTTTGAGTTGTGGCGTCCTGATATATTTATGAAAAATATACCTATTAGTAAAAGTTTTCATCGCAATACAGTGAAATAAATAAAATTGAAATAAAAAATTAATGTTAAATGCTCCATTCATATCAATTTCTCAAGGGCAGTTATTCAACACTAGTTGTATTTGTCGTCAAAAATGACCGCAAAACGTCATGAAGAAAATAATGCAGTTTTTGTATCGTAGTAAACTAATAATTTAGCAATCATTGCAATGATAAATGGCGTGTACATTATATTAAAGCCCCTTCAGAAAATAATCCGTAGCATAAAAATCAATGTATGCAATGGAGATATGTTTGAAACAGTGGTAGTATACTCAACAACCCTATTACCTTTTTGGATTACTTGTGACCGAACCTAAACCGAGAAGTAACCATTCAGAGGAGGCAACTGACAGCTGAGGTCATTTGCGCCATTTAGGGTAGGTGATTGGGTAATGGTAGGAACATTTTAGGTAATGGAGGAGGAATGGAGAGAAACCCGGCGTCGGCATTAGCCTTCTATTGACGACAGCGCTAAGGGGACCACGGCTTAACGTCCCATCCGACGGACGGAGTACTGAACTTGAAATGCCCTCCACTAGACGATCAAGTAGGGACTGTTTGCCACTGAAGAATCAGCCACTGCGGGGAATCGAATCTAGGCCCTCGGGATGGGAGGCCAGTTCTCTAGCCACCAAACCAACCCGACCCAAATCTTCTAAAAATATAATGGGAATCGAAATTGGTGTAGACTAATTGTTGGTGACACCTCAGTTTCAACATCACACCTCCACTAAACAGGGTGGTATTCTAAATATGTAGTTTTATACCTTTCTTCGATTCGAAGAAGTTCGTGGTATTCTTCTGCTATCTATAAAACAGGTCAAATAATGTGATCTGTTGTTTTTACCAATAATGCAATAATATAGACACTAATTCCTTAACACTGTACCGAAGTAGAGCAGCGTATTTCTACCAGGAGTGTAAAAATGAAATTCATGCTATTTTAAAGAAATGAATTTCCGGAGGAACTCATGCGGTCTTGATTTCAACTTTTGGCTTAATACGGCATGATATACATAATAATAATGATACTACGGCACGATATAGCTACATCGTAAAACTGGTATATCACATGAATCACTTTTCATATGGGTCAAAATTCAATAGTGAGATTCCTAACATCGTGAGTGGATCCATGGTTATACTAATACCAACGTGCTGTAATTGAGAAAAGCATGGTCCTCTCTTATCCCTCAAAATTTTATATTTCTGTGTGATATTAAAGTGCCTTAAATTAAGTTTCCAATATAGACTATGGGTTTCTTCATTACGGAATGTAAAGAGCTGATGCAGGCAGTCATTCCCAATTTATTTTCATGGGCCTATCCCATGCATTCGCAGGAGAGTCAAGTTCGACAATGCCTTTGCTCTTCAAGGGGATAGTTTTTCAAAAGCGGTTAATTTGACCAATTATCGGAAGTTTTTATGAATATCTTCGAAAGTTCTAAGCAAAAATTCTGTTTCCCGATTAAAAAAGATTTCTTCTTATATTTCTCTCCTTGGCGCGTTTGTCTTGTTTCTTACATCAATTGTTTTTCGTATATTTTTACGAAAGAAGAAAAGGCTGCGATTGGTACATACAAATGAACTTAACATGCATCACTTATGGAAGCATTTCGGGTTCTTTGGAGTGAAACTATCGATAATTTTGTTAAGGAAATATCCATAGCTATTAATATAGGTCATTTAAAGAATCCCAAAAATTTGTGACTATCTAATGGAGAAGTAGGTTAAAAATAACTTTCAAAATTTGTCTCAATGCATTTCTTATGGAAGGTTACTGACATGAGATAAATAAATATATTCACAACAGTTGTCATTAGAAGAGATGCTCTGTAAAGGTAACTAGAGCACTTAAATAATATTCAACAATAATAATATTAATTGTATCTTTTAGAAATTTGTAAATTAATTCCACGATTGGAATTAATTTACAAAATTAATTCCAATCGTGGCTTAAATTCTCAACGTAATCGCACCTGTAACTTTTGATGTAATCTGGTACTAGAACCGGAGGTTGGGAGAGGTTCTTTTCTTGTGAATTACGTCGCGAAAATATTTGAGGGAAGAAAGAATAGTACTCAGTTGAAGGGATTAGTTGGTAATGAAGAAATAAGTTTATTTAGGGTCATTACTGACTGATTTGGAATGAGAAAAAAGGAAGAAACCAAACGTTAACCACTTTCGTGTCATGATATTATTTTTATTTATCAGTAGTATTTTTTTTTTACAGTTCAAGCGCATCGATACGATGACACTTATCTATAAATAACGATTTCCGTGTTCGGCTTCTGTGAAGTTGTAATCGTGTAAGAGTTGCATTTTGGAATTTGACTTTCTTAAATGAATTGTGCCATGAAATATGAATTTGAATGAATGAATGTATGAATGAATGAATGTATGAATGAATGAATGTATGAATGAATGAATGTATGAATGAATGAAAGTGAATGAATTTAAATGAATTAATAGTTTGTTCTTTGCTGCTGATACATTTGCATGCATTATCGCCAATATCCAAATTTGTTTAGGTCGTTCCCAAGTTTAAAGCTCTAGATTTCATTTACCACGAATGTTTTTTAAAATTATGTTAGGGAATGTTTATCAATGAAATTTTGCGTTATAAGGTGGGGAATAATCTTCACGTTTTCTCCCTTTAACCTGTTAGTGTACTTTTGGATGGATTACTATAACTTTGTCGACATTACTTTTCTCTACATTTCATTTAATTAATGATTCCCTCCATATGCAATTTTGTTTCAGATTTGCGCACAACTCTTCATGTCTATGAAAATACCTTTTATTTCTCTCTTTCACTTACCCATCATTCTACCTACGGAAATGGCCTTTAGTCGCATTCCGTACACATCCTTCCAAATTCCCTTGATATGCTAAGAACTTCCTCCCTCATTCTCCTTTTCAATTCTCCTCCTCACCCACTTTTCCAGACTTTCGATCTTTTATTGTCAAAATAAGGCAACAAGCAATTAATTGTCTCGAAATAAAATCCGTTGGGAGAGATTTGAAAATTTACCGTGCAAATTATTTAATTTGCCTCACCATAGTTAGTGGAATAAACAGTTGAGGGGGTTTCCCCTTGCTTGTCCTATACTGTTTTTAACATGATGCCATCGCTTAAAAGACCGCCATATTGCCGGTACTTTGGTCAGACGTCGTCTCAATAGAGTAGTCAACTCCTGAAGAGCTGATTCTGGGAGTTGTCCATTTCATGAGTAAGAAATTCCGGGAGATTTTGGGAAAGTTCTGGGGATCTAGGTCCAACGAGAACTATAATTTTAAAAATTTCAAAAACCTTTTTATCGTAGAATCATTAATTTGACGGAGGAGACAAATTATTTTTGAAATATCATTCGTATCCCTCGAAGTATCGCTCCCATAGTATCAAGCTTTTTTCAGAAATAACCCCTTCATAGTTTAGCGATCTTGTATTAGAACCCTTTGGATTATTGGACTGTTGAATCAAACCGGGAGGAGAATACCTCAGCTCGTTAGACGGCGGGTTTTAAAAATTATTGTCAAATTACAGCTGAGTCCCAGCGGAAACGGGAGAGGTGGCAACCCTTCTTCTCATATCCGCTTCTTTGTGGAATGGAAAACTTGTGTACGGTACGTAAAATTTATATGGAAAACAATTAAATTTACCCTATGATCCCTGCCTCTTATGAGTGGGGATGGGTCGATATTTTTCGTGAGCGAATGTTTTTTCCAGCGAGCTTAACAATACATCACCCTCCATCCTGAGTTAACTCTATACTTCCAATCGCATCCCTGGGGAATCCAAGTCCAAAAAATACTGCGTGACAGCACTCTGTTTATTAGACTCACGTCGAAGTGCAGGGCGGAATTTCTCCGGACGAAAATGCTCCATAATATCCAGGTCGTAATGGAAGTACACTTGAACACAAGTAGCGGAGCAATAAGAAATTTTGACCTGTTGTTCCTACGTGGAAGCCGACGCAATAAGAAGAGAGACGGTCCCTCGCGGGACTGTTGGTGTTCGTCAGGTTACCTTTTGGCGCAATGCAGAAGTAATAAAATCCCTAGGTCTCTCACAAATGCCAGAAAATGCTGGAAGAGTCAAAGGTCATGGAATTAAAAAGAAAAAATTACTTACGTCGAGAAGAAGTAAGAGCTTAGGGCCTTTTACACCTTAAGCTTCACTATATCCTCGGAACAACCACGCGGGCTCCTGAAGCCACTATGGCGACGCAGACAAACAAGATTGAAGTAATAAATCCAAACGCTCCGGCGGAAGAATCGGCAAAATCCGGCTAAAACCTTTAATCCAGCGCGAAAGACGAATATCACCAAGGTGGGTTCTGCCAAGAATCCCAAAAACATTTCCTGCACGACAAACAATGAGCTCGAAAAGAGTCAGCCTCACGGTCCTTTCGGGATGTGTAAGCTCGGGCATGTGTAGTCCATGGAGGAGGATTTAAGTGTCTAAATCCGTGTCCGAATCTGCTAATTAGCTGCCTGGATTCTTCTTTCGTAGATGAAGAAAGTTACATGGAGTGTGTCTGAATTCGTTAGACACCAGTTAAACCCAAGATGGTTAGAATGTACTGAAGTATACGCATGCTAGCCAATGGGCGACATTGAAGCCAGAATAAGGGTGCTTGGGAAGGATTACGTCCCACCTCCTTGGCACAAAACATTGCGTTTCATTCGGCCTCTTATGGAAACTGCATCATCATCTTTAGTCATCAGTCCTCAGATTGGTTTGAGATTGAGCTCCTCACTGAGTTCTTATATCGGCTAATCTCTTCGTATTTACGTATTTCTTCTCTTTCACATATTTCATCCCTAATTCTATATATCTCACACGAGGCCTTCCTTTGCCATTATTTCCGTTCAACATGTCTTTCAACAATTGTCTTCATCAGGCCATCGTGTCTTAAGATATGGCCGATTAGCTTGCCTCGTCTACTTTAGGGTATTCAGAAGACTTCCTCGTTACTTACTCGGTCGATCCGTTTAATCTTCATCATTCTTGTGTATCACCACATTTGGAATGCTTCCACCCTTTTCTTTTCCACTGCTGTTATTGTCCATGCATCACTGCCATAAAGAATCACGATCCAGATGTATGTTCTGATGAATTGTTTCCTTACTTCTATGATTGTATTCCAGCGGCAAGTAGATTCTTCTTTTGATAGAATTCCCTCTTTGCCTGGACTATTATGCGGAATATCATCAATTTCAGTAGTCTTACTCTTACGGAGGTCCCTTACTGCAGTGTCTAATTCCGATCTTAATATTGATGCTACCATATCATCCTTTTCAACTTATCTTTCCTTTTCGATCACTTTCGAGTTGAGATTGTTGGAAACAGCATATGTATTAAAATATAAATAATGGTGAAGTCGTACCCAAATTTCAACTCGGCGATTTCCTAAGGTTGTCTTAGATAGGTATTAGCTCACTTTATTCCCTTCGAGTTAGTTCTATTTATTACAACTGGTTCAAATTTAAGCTATTGTAGGATGTTGATTAACAAGTAGACTGTACTAGTAATAAGTAGGCTTGATTCGTATATCTAGATTCGTCGAGTTTATTGCCTTGACCAACTTTCACACACGACCTCTCTGGTTGAACGCTGAGGCCAGACTGACTCTGCCGAGAGTGCGAAGAGTGATACTCACAAATCAAAGATATAGTTCTCGAAGAGCTATTTAAACTACATTTTTGGCGTTTATTAGCGTGTTCGCGCACCTCACGTCACTTATTAGACGTACTTTAGAAATGCAGTCCATCACTCAAGGCTTTACCGGGTGCGAAAACAACTTAATCCGTGAGTATCTCGAGTATTAACGATGATGATAATCACCCGTATATCATTTCCGACCAAGATGGACGATCTTGCTACTTAAAAATTAGCCGCAATGCTTGATCCAGTATGTTCTCTTCTCCTTGGTTGTCATGACAAGCGGTTTATTTAGCCATCGAGGATTTTAAGTGCCTTCAATGGCAAATGGAACATGACTATTTCATAATGAAAATGCATTGGAAAACTGTTTAAGTAACAGAAATACTCCTCGTTAAACGGAGTGGTAAAATGCGCTGCATTAAGTTCAAATACTCCTTCAGTATTTATCCACGTCTTCAACGTGCCATCATAATGATGTGTGGCAGGGTGTAACTACGCACCGTATGTATTATATTTCTGCCGAGTAAACATTTCATTTTTATGCAATCATATAACTAATATTACTGGGCGATATTATTGTATTTATATAATTTTTTTGTATTGTATTAATTTTCGATTTAAATTATTATGCATGGAAGGGAGACTGTCATGTATTTTATTTAAATAGGACGGGCTGGATGTTTTTAATCGATTTATCAACCCATTGTGCATTTGTCTCCAAGAGACACATTCATCAAATGACTGGATAACTGAGAAAGAAAATGGCGGAATACCCCGAACGAAAGAAATTAGTCTCCCCAACACCCGATCTGAAAAAAGGAATCTTGTACTGATCTGTTTGGGCCGGAAATCGAGAAAGTCTCGACGTTGACCTTCGAGTCACAGACGTGATTTAGAGAACGAATGAACTTGCTGGGTCTTCCCTTGGAGAAGTTTACTCCATTGATGATTTAAAGCCATCGATGTGGGTTTTGGAAGCGATACGATCGCTTTTCTCGAATTGAGTGTGTTTTACCCCTTTTTTACGTATAGGAACGAAGTTACACTTGTGTGATTAGAAGATTTTAATGTTTTCCCGTCATTTATTTGTTGGGTGGCGATTTTAACGCCCACGATGAACTATTACCCGTTTTGTGGTCCATTACGACCTTAGGGATCGAATTTTGACGATTTTCATTTGTGATTTTAATTTTTTAACTGACAGACAGTAAGATACAAGTTACATGCCTACTAGTGGTAGTCAACTCTTCATTAATAACCTTCTTAAGTCACCAAGTACTTTATTAGAAAAGAGACATTCGCTCGCATATGATTAGAGGAGATTAGTCTTTCCCCATGCCATTTGACAAGAATAAACATGTTAATTGAGTCGAATATATATCTTTTTTCATCAATTTAACACCGAAGTTTTCAAATATTTTTATTACATGGACCGTAACTGTCAAATAGCTTTTTATTCGTTTGGATTGATTTATCCAGAGTCTCGGATCTACGATACGAGATGTATACCTATACACTTGTACACGAGCTCTTATGATAATTTATATTTTTTGTTTGGTTTTAGTGGATGAAAGTCCAAGAACAATAAATATTTCTTTCTTCTTTCTTACCTATCCCGTCAGGAACCATGCAATTACCCTCTATTAGTCTTAGATGACTCCACCCTTGGACACTCTTAATTTTTAATTATCTTTAAAAATTTTTTTCCTGTATTTAGTGCGCCTTTTCAATGGTTCAAATGGTTCATTGGATTCAGTGATTCCTTGTAAGTTATTCCTATTTCATCCACTTTTTTATGAATCGATCAAATTCGGATACTTCTTGTGCGTTTGTATTTACTTCGGGCCATCATAAAGTGTCCAGGCAAGTCTCAGACCGTTGTGTAGTGTTTAAGTAGTGAAGTACGTGGAAATACGGATCATTAAATGGGAAAGGTGGTCTTAACCAAAGACGATAAAATGTATTGGATGTGACATCTCGGCAGAAAAAAATAACAAGGTCAGTCATACTGGTAGGCAATGGCATATGGGCACGTAACTCGAGATACACACGGATGGAGTTTGTTTTTTCACTCGATAAAACTTAGTAGTTTTAGAAGAGTAGTTCTAAGAGTAGAGAAATATATTTGAAAATACGTCAGGAAAACGGTAGAGAGTGTGCAAACGTGCAAATAAATGCCAAATAAGTAATTAGTAGATAGATAGGTAATTGGGTAATGATAGGAACATTTCAGGTAATGGATGAAGGGTGGAGAGAAATATAGCGTCGACATAAGCCTACTCTAAACGACAGGCACCAAGGAGACCACAGCTTAACGTCCCATCCAACGGACGGAGTACTGAACCTGAAATGCCCTTTGCCAGGCGCTCAAGTGGGGATCGGTTTGCCATTGGAAAATCCACTACTGCCGGAATCGAGATGAGAGGCCAGTACTCTAGCTATCACACCAACTTGATCCTCCTAATATGTAGTTTAAATAGGTTAAATTCGAACCAGTTTTGGTTACAAAATCAACTCCCACGAGAATGACTCCGTAATTAACGCACTATATTCGCCGAATAGTGCACTGTATTTATCACAATCCTACGAGAGATTCCGCATCCTAAGAGAACTGTTCCATGTATCACTCCTTGGAGTTACGTCTACATTAACATCATATAAAGCTAACGCCTTAGGAAGATTAACGTGCACCACTGAGTTGAAATTTGGGTACTACGTCATTGCTATTAATGTTTTAATGCAGATGCAGTCTCCATCAGAGGACATATAAAAAGCAATGTTTTTTACCAAGAAGGTGGGGCCTAATGTTTCCCAAGCTCTCTTAAGTAGGACATCAATGTGTTATCTTTGAAAAATATAATATTAAACTTCATTTAACTCACGAGCTGAATAAGATAAAAAGGAAAGCAGCGCATGTTGTAACTAATTCCTATGCGTAAACAGAATGTTTCATTCGGCTATATGGAAGACCTTGATAGGAGAACCCTTGAATCAGAAGGTTATTCATCTACATCTATATCTACACGATACCCTGCAAGCCACCGCGAGGGTGTGTGGCAGGGGGTGAAGATCACCAAGAAAGTTGTTCGCTTGATATAAGTTACCTGCTTGAAAAACTCAAATCAAACGAATTTGAATCCGACTCTGCGGACGTATTTATTACCCTAAACCTAAACAGCAGGGCAGACTTTCGACAAATTTAGGGAAATTAACTGTCAAGTGGAGAGATATAAGAATTAGTTTCTCCCACGCATTCTGCACGACTCCAAGGCAAGCTAAAATTATTTCAAACACATTACACTATACATAGTTACTAATTAACAAAGTTTTTTCAGCTAAAAGTCATATTCACGGCTAGTGACCTACCATCCCCTGCCACATGCCCTTTCAGCTGCTCTCAGGATGAAATGTTGATGTAGATGTACCACCACGGTGTGATACACGGAACGGCTCTCTTAGGATGCGGCATCTCCTGAAGGATTGCGATAAATACAGTGCAGTATTCGGCCAGGCATCGAGAGAACGTAAAATATATTCCAAACCTAAATAAGTTCCTGCTGATATTAAACTGTGATATTTCATTTTCGATATCAATTGTACTCACTGCACTGCCTAAATTATTTGATCACGCTGCTAACCTTAAGTAGGACATCAATGTGCTATCTTTGAAAAATATAACTTTCCATTTTTATGACGGCTCCTAGTACAATTAATTCATTGATCCTTATGCGAAACCTACCGTTTACTTAATACTTATCTCAATTTGATGAAACCTGTCCCGCATTTAATGGAATTTTTAGTCGTCGCACACTCGGTTGGATATTTCATCTCTTAAAATTGAAACTTCCCATGGAAAAGCTCTCAATATTTAAGAGCTCAGGAAATAATTTTTTCCTTTCAAATTAGATATTAGCAGTTTGTGAAAAAAAGGCGACTCAGAACCACACCAGTGACTCTAGAGACTAGCTTTTTATTATTTTTTTACGAAACTCTTCTGAATGGTCGTGAAAAGGTAATGAACGTCCCGAGAAACTCACTTCCAAGTTTTTACTGCTTGTTTCACGGAAACTTCACACTTTTTCGTCTTACAGTTGTCACATATGGTTGAAGGAAACCTTTTCTTGCTTGGGGCAAAACTTTCAAGACCCATAAGACACAGGTAGATGCAGTTTGTGTGAAGTTCAGGATATTCCATGTTTTTATAATTTTTTAATCATTTTTTTCACTCTTAATGTTTCGGGGCACTTCCTTATGCCATCTACTTTCCTTGTCATGCATATTCATGGACTTCACTTGTCGTTGTGGGGTCGGATCCCAAGTTCCTGTGGTCCCTAGAACTGAACTGACGGGAGCAATGAAACTTGCTCCTGGTAGCGCCACCCGTGCCAGATAAGTCAAAGGCTATGAGCCAGACAAAAGCTAGTCTACGGGTCGTCCTCGCAGTTTTTCAGCAACGTGGCTACGAGAACGGAAGAAGAATATTATATGAACTGCTAGTGGATGAATCATTATGGGGCTAGGGGGATCGGGTCGGTGTGGTGGCTTGAGTACTGGCCTCCCATCCCGAAGGTCCGGGTTCGATTGATGAAACCTGTCCCGCATTTAATGGAATTTTTAGTCGTCGCACACTAACCCAGTGGCGGATTTCTCAGTGGAAAACTTGCTTAGTGGAGGGCATTTCAAGTTCAGTACTCCGTCCGTCGGATGAGACGTTAAGCCGTGGTCCCCTTGGTGGTTCCCCTTGGTTTCGATAAGAGTAAGCTAATGCCGACGCCGGGTTTCTCTCCACCATTCCTCCGTTCCCTGAAAAAACTCCTACCATTACCCAATTACACGCCTATCCTAAATGGTGGAAATGACCTCAGCTGTTGGTCACCTCCCCTGAATAACCAACCAACCATTATGGGGCTAGGGATAATTTGAGGATCTATTTAGAAGAAAAAAAGACAGTGGAAGCACGTGAATAACAAGCTATGTAGGAATAAACAGGAACTGTGTGGATAAGCATGGTCTATTTTAGACCCGTGGTCCATGGGCCAAAGAAATTATAAACCAATTACCTTAACCGTCATTTAAATTGATATATTTCTACCATAAAGTAAAATAATGGTAAATAAAATCCCTAATGTACAGTACTAACTTCATCTTATGCACCATTCAAGTAGAGTTTATAGAGGCCAAATTATGATCATCTTTGATATCACGTCTCTTAACACCTTAATCTCACATTCCATCGTCCCTTCCCTCCATCACTCTCCTATCAACGCCATATTTCACGCACCCCTAGTCCTGGTTTATTAGTGGACCTATGCTATTTTATCTTCCACTATAATGCATTATTCTTGAACAATCGTCAATACATTCAAAGGAGTGGCTGAAATGTGGGAAGTGGGTTTAGACTTTCCTACGTTAACTTTTGTTCGGTCTTACTGAGAAATCCTTTTAATTCTCATTCCCTCTCAAAACCCACCTTCTGCTCCTATTTATATTGCCTTTTTTATCGGATATGGACGTAGGCTCCGAAAATTCTTTCTTCGCCTTCCATAATACCTTCTCTTCATTCTGCTTCATTTCTTCCTCACTCTTTCCTTTCCTCGATGTCAACATCTCTCCATCTAGCCCAGATGTCAGCACCACTTCCCGTGTTAGGCAACTTATAACCAACAGTGCCTCCATTATAATAGCTGCCATCTCTCCCACACCGAAAATTCCATCCTCTACTCTCTCTAGCCGGAGCAACCACATTTGTAATAACCTAGATTCTCTAAATAGATTCCTTTTTAGCCTGCACTGATCCCTTCTCGGAAGAAGTAATCTGGAGCCACTCTTAAACATCAGAGTCCTAAAGAAACTATTCTTCCATACCGCCAATTTGTTATAACGATAATAAAAACCTCTATCTCTGCGCCAACTTCTTCCTGGGGGTACAAACCCAGTTACACACTATGAAATACATTTCCCCTAACCTGTCATACAATATATGGTATGATATTTATTACTTCCAGCAAATAAATTGATGCAAAACTAAAACAAACTAAATAAAACAAATAATTGGAAGCTTTAGGTTGTTTTTCAAGATATTTCCTGTATTAAAATCACCCTAAATTTACATAAATATGCGTGACCAGAAGATATAAAAACAACAACACCATGTACTCATACACAAAAGTATACGCATGGCACCAGCAGATTCCAACGATATCTTACAAATCATATATATGATTGAAAACCAGATGAACAATTAAATTACCACCACAAATATTTTCCTAAATTCACCTAACTCATGTTAAAATGCCTCCCAACCTCGCTAAGATTCTTAAAACCACTATACTTTGTTCACAGTCGAATACTCTACCAAGAAGGTTAGACTGTACTTAAGGAAGTCATTAGAATGTTAGCCTTTCAGGCACGTAGCCAGGGTGGGGCTTCAGCTCTCCCCCCCTCCCTTCAAAATTTTTTCCCAATAATTTTGTCGTTCTGATTTTAACGGGGCATGATAATCCGGGATACACTGCGTATAATTCAAGTGTTAAGTGTCTTGAAACATGACCACTAATGTGATACATGTGTGTGGTTAATAATTGTTCTTTTCAGTCTGATGTGTATGTATTCGTTGAACTTCTGTTCTGGGGCCGTTCAAGGTAACTGCTTCATAACAAGGTAAGAAGTGAACTTTACTAGTGAGAAAATATAGGTTGGGCACTGTGAAAGTAAATACCAAGCACTGAAAATTAAGGGAAGAGATTTGTAACTTGTCGGCACCGAACGGGCAAGGCTGATTTATTTCAAGTTACGCCACACTAGACTTAGCACACCCGAAGCAAATTTCAGGCTACGTGCCTGTAGCCCTAGGGTGACAATGAGCCACTATGAGGGCGTTTTGGAAGAATTTGGCCACACTTCCTTTGTAGGAAACATTATGTTTCATACGGCCTCTAATGGAGAGTGCGTGTGTATTAAAATATACATAGTAACATAACAATGAAATCGTACCAAACTTGCATCGCAGTGGCGTCGCAGAAATTATTATTCCTTAGGACAATTTTGGGAAGTATAATAAATTTGATTTCCTTGGTAGTTAATTCTATTCCTTCATATTTATTCAAATTTAACCTATTAAAACCCCTAAAAATTTGGAACCTTTTTTTTTTTGCGAGTTTACGCCGTTCTAATCATTAGTTTGACGAATTCTTTTTAAAGACATTCAATCGTTCTTCATACTACTCTAATTTTTACTGCGTCCAAACATTCATCCGCGAGTAATGCGAGTTGCAAGCCAGGTTTCTCTGTGCCTACCAAGATGGCCGAATCCACTCCTATGAATTAGCCGCAATGCCTCCTCCAGTACCTTCAAACCTCTTTGTTCTCTTCCTCCTTCAATAGCGGAAGCAAAACGTCACGTGTTTTCATTTTCTATCATCTTCCTAAAGAAATATTCTCCATTTATTCCTTTACTCGTGGTTTCCCTCACCTGTAGTACCAAAAGTATCGTGCAACTGTTACTGCCACAACTCTGGCCTGCCCCGTTTATCTGACTCTTCATAACTCTCCTTTCATATCGGAGTGAATGGCCACCATTTCTTCCTGCAAGAATCCACGTGAATTGCATGTGCGTAGTACATCATCATCCACAGCTAAACAGCCCGCTGTGGGTCTTGGCTTCCTCTATAGCTACCTCCTCTCCGATTTAATTCTTGACATCGCTCTCCATTTTAATACTCCAATTGCCTCAAAATACTCCTCCACAGTGTGCATCCATCTCAGGAGGTCTTTCTTTCCTCTTTATACCTTCTATCTTGCTGTTAGGAATTATTCTGGGCATTCTGCTCTCCTACATTCTCTTCACATGTCATGTGCGTAGTGAATGTATGTAGATATTTCACTGCCCGCCACTCTCCCTAAGAGTATCTTGCAGGGTATTGCGTGTGTCGAGATATAGATGAATCCTTTCTCATAATCCGGTTCTCAGCTTATCGTCGCACGCATTTATTTCTACGAATCCGAGTTGATATATCGCTTCAAGGTTAGTATACTTGCCTCCCTCCACCCTCCAGCATTCCCTATCCACCTTAGGGGTCACCGTGCATAATGTTGTATGTAATACGTAATAATAATATAATACGTAACGTTGCTTTCCTACTTTCTTGACCAACCCCTCCCGCTTTAATGGCCGACAAAATTTTTAAGAACCCCTTTCTCCTTAAATTACCCTGTGTTACTAATGAACCTCATCCTTTTGTGATTGATAAAACAGGCATTTTTTTATTTACACCATATTTATTTCTCAATAATATTAAATATTCACTAATGTTAATTGTATTATCTTTATCACGTAAGCAGAGAATGAACTTATAATGTATAATTTAATAATAATGATATAATCTTACTTCCATCGTTAGAGAAGGTTGTACTCTCCCTCCCTCTCGATAGTGCATCGTAACCCTTGGCCAGAATCCTCCCCCTCTTTGGTTTTTCGTTATGTGTCTTAACTGTGCTTCCTACTATGTACCCGCACTTAAAGGTGCTTCAGATCGGAAGGAAAGGTGCGGGGATAGGAATGGAAGGGGAATGAAAAATCGGCGTCGGCGTTAGCCTCTTAATAAATGGAACCAAGGAGACCAAGATTTAACCTCCCATCAGACGGACAGAGTACTGCACTCGAAATTCTTTCCACAAAGCACACAAGTAGGGACTGGTTTAATAATGAAAAATATCTGCCATTGCCGGGATTGGAACCCAGGCTCTCCGGGTGGAAGGCCAGTACTTATGTCATGTGTTATGTTATTCAGGGGAGGCGACTGACAGCTGAGGTCATTTGCGCCATTTAGGATAGGTGTGTAATTGGGTAATGGTAGGACTTTTCAAGGAACGGAGAAAGGGAGTAGTAACCCGTGGTTGACATTAGCCTACTCTTAACGACAGGCGCCAAGGGGACCGCAGCTTGACATTTCATCCGACGAAAGGACTACTGAACCTGAAATTCTCTCCACTAGGCACTCAAGTAGAGACCACTTTGTGACTGAAAATTCCGCCACTGTCGGAAATCGAACCCGGGCCCTCGGGATCGGGACTCAATCCACCCTAGCAACCCGATCCCCGGCCAGTACTTACAAATGGACGATCCTTTTAGACATTGTTACAGACATCTACACGATACCCTGCAGGGCACCGCGAGGGTGTGTGGCAGGGGGTGAAGGTCACCAAGCATGCACTATTGACATGCAAACAAACAACTATAGGGTCTCATGCAACTAGATTGTTAGTATCTATAGTATTTAAGGGATTAACACATGCATCATGCACTACAGACTACTCTAAAATATTTCCCCCTTCCTATCTCTTTGCTATGCTGCCTATTCTGTTCTCATATAGTACGGAGGGGGGTAGGGAGGGGGGGGGGGGTTCTCTCATAGTACAGACGAACACAAGCGTTTATTTAACTCAAAGTGTTTGAAAGGAGTACACTGGTATTACTGTCCTTTCTCCCTCTGTACCAAGCACCATTCAAGCTGTACCTTCCACTCCCCAATATCTCATTCACTCTCGGTCTGCTTCCACTCCTGTGCACCCACAAGGACCGTACTTTCACCAGGGTAGAATGTTGGCGACACCTGGTTATTGGAAAATAATTTACGTGCTTCTGTCTTTTGTGTCTCCTTTCTTGTCTTCGTGATGCCAGTAGAATTTCATTTATTTATCGGACTTTAAGAAAAGACTGTTGAAGAGTCAAATATGGACTGTGACGTTGTAGGGCGCGATGAATTGGACTCGAGGAAAGACGATGACAATAGACAGAATTTTGAGGAAATTGATTGACTAGGTATGTACATTACATCAGCAACGTTTGAAGGAGAATCTTATAGGGAAAGGTTCATGGGAGAGAATTGATAGTGGAAGCGCTAAGTAGAGAGGTTAAGAAAAAACTTTAAAATTCTTATGCGAAGAATTTCCTTGGTTATGATAGGTTTAGCAGTGTAATGAAATAATCAGAATATTAGGTGTGAATAATTATCAGATCAAAGGTAAAAATGCAGAATAAATCTACTACAGAGATTACATACGGACAAAGTGTGTGAGTGCATGTGAACATTTTATTCTGCGTATTTATTATGGAGTTACACATGATTTTACAATTTTTTTTACGTTTTTTTACAATTTCTATGGAGTCTCCACCTTATTTTCTAGAGTCCAGAAGCATAAATGCCTTCTCTTCCTTGTATTTTATAAATGTTACCGTCACGCCTGTAACTATTTATAGTTTTCAATCAACAGTTTCATGCATCCATCTTTCCTCCCCCAAACATGGTGGTCATCGTACAGTAAGCACAATCGAGATAGACAAGAGACATAAACACAATAAGGCCAACGCTTATTAGAAGGAAATAGGGTTAGCGCGAAGACTACTGTAATGAAGTTCCCATCCCGATGTCTCCGGATTCAATCCCGGCATTGGCAGAAATTGTTCAGTGCTACACCAGTGTTCAACTGAGTGATGTGTGGAATCATTTCGTGTGCAGTACCCCGCCCGTCGGATGGGATGTTAAGCTATCTCTTGTGCCTTTGGCTAATGCCGATGCCAGGCTTCCCTCCTCCCTTTCCCCGATACCTTAAATATATCTTTCCATACTCCAACTAGGTAACTATCCTAAAATTGACACTGAAGGTTCAGCTCTTGATCGCCTCCTCAGAGCAAGGCCATGGATCCATATTGACGGCCTTGTCTCAGAGTAACTAACTGCTCCATCTTCTCCTCAACCCAATTTTAAGCACCCCTGTGGCTGACATTGACTTTTACTTTTCATATTGATATATTAATGTATCAATCTTCCCTCTACCCAAAACTTGTATCCATTCAAGCTTATTCCAAAATTGTGATGGGCTGTAAACCGATAAAAACGCAAAGAGATGGAGGAAGTTATCATTGTCATCATGAGTCATAATCCCAAGTATGGTTTGAAACAGCTTTTCATTCAATCCTTATATCAGCCAACATCATTATTCTATCACTCTGACGAAGGAAGTACGTTTCAAGTACGTTGTTCTTCACGCACTATACCTAGTTGTAAACTCGTTGGAAGTGTGTTTCTGTTACCTCGAATAGTGCGTTGTAACCTTGTAAAATTTGGACAGAGTCAGTTGTAAACGCGTTGCAAATGTGTTATAACCGCGTTGCCATCATCGAGTATGTTTGTTGTGGTTACGTTGTAACCCGGTTTCTGTGTTCGAAGAATCGCGTTGTAAGCGCGGTGTAAGCGATTTACAGCCGCGTTGCCATTATCGTGTATGGTGTGGGCACATATCCACGTGGAACTCTGTGTATCTAATCGAATGGTTAATACAAAACACTCTAGAATACCTTGCATGAATGCAACTAGCTCCAACATATTGTAAATAGAGAGTGATAAGTTTTTATTTACATAAGATAAGTATATTTTATTCAATTGCACTAGTAATTTTTCTCGTTTATTCAGAAACAACTGTCTATGTTATATTCCTCTACTAATTTCCATCCTAATCCTTCATTCACCTAAATCATACGACCTATTTCCCGTCAAATGAATAGCGCTTCCGGTAACGATAACAATGCCTGGTCGGTAGGCCATATATATACAGCTGCTGGCTGGCATTCTTTCGATGTGATCATTAACTTACTAAAATATAGCCACTGGGGTATTTTGAGCTCTTAAAGCATTTCCCAAATTACCATTTTGTGAATAAAGTTTTACATGACCGTTGTGAATATACATAACTGATGTTATTTCAACTCCAGGAGAGAAAAATAAGAATTTCTTCAATAACGTGGCAGTCAATAAGAACAAACTTTACAACGAGCTTTCCAATGTTATGAATCCATAGTGGGCTGCGCGAGAAAGTACGTTGCGATTACGTTTTCTCCACAGACCTACAACGCGCTTAACCGCGTTGGCTTCGCGTTGTAACTGCGTTGCAATGATGATCTCACAACATGCTTACAACGCGCTTTGTCGCGTTGAGAATGCATAGCGGGCTGCGCAAGAAAATGCGTTGCAACTGCGTTTTCTCCACATACCTACAACGCGCTTGATCGCGTTGGCTTCGTGTTGTAACAGCGTAGTTGAGGGTGGACGAAAGTGCGTTGTAATGACGATCTCATAACATGCTTACAAAGCGCTTTATCACGTTGGAAATGCGGTGCAACTACGTTGGAAATAAGTTTTAAAGGAAGCGCGTTGTAACAACGTTGTGAATCAGTTGGAAGTCTGTTACAACACGTTTACAACTTACTTACAATGGACTTGCAACGCGATATCTTGTGCGACTGTTTCGTCTGGGCATTTATTGTTATTTGTGGGAGGCAACCAACAACTGAGAACATTTGCGTCAGAGATGATAGGTTGGTTACTGCGTAAAAGTAGGAGTTTTCAGGGAACGGAAGAAGGGGGGAGAGAAACCCGGTAACGGTATTAGCCCGCTCTTGATAAAAGGCGCTGAGGGGACCACGCGTTAACGTCCCATCGACGGATTGAGTAACGAACTCGAAGTTCTCTCCACTCAAGTAGGGACCGGTATGCCTACATAAAATCCTCCTTGGTCATAATGAAAAACAAAAGAGATAATCCATGACCCGGAGATACTCCATGTGGAGAGGAAAGGCTGGAGAATCGACGCTCTGGAATATTTTGAAATTGTTCAGCAAGGGGAGGAGTCCTTCATGAATGATCAGCTGTTCAAATGTCACTTCTCACTCCTATCCATTCCATTCCCTAAACCACGAATTGACTCGCCACCAGTGCCCTCCCCCCTCTCACCTCCTCCCCCCACCTAACACCTCCCTCCCCTTGCCCAGCACCTCCCTCCCCCGCACCCTCCTAGTTGTGTATATATACCGTTCTCTTGACCGAAGATTCATTGTACCTGATGATGGCTTAACTGCTGAAACGTAGTACCGCCATTAAAACTGTGGAATAGGTGCTATCTCTTGTGTTTTTCATTATGATATCCTTCCACTACGTCTCACCGGACACAGTTACCTCCTTGGTCAGTTTTCAAAACCGGGCCCTCGGGATAGGGAAGCCGGTACACCAGCCACCCCACCAACCCGGTCCCCTTTTAGCGTGACTGTTCTAGCCGAACGGGGGCGTTCGGGATCCCTTTTTTGTTTCCGCCCTTTCCCCACCCCTCGGGGTCGCTGGAGTGGGACGTGGACCCCCGTCCCCTCTGCTTCCCGTCAAGAGTCGAGGAGGGCCTTGCGCTCCTGGCGATATAAATACGTTCTCCTTCCTTCTCTCTTTCTGTGGGAGGGAGTTGCGGGCCGGGGTCCCACCACCTAACCTGCCTCACGCCAGTCTATAATTAGGAGAAAGGCGCTCCAAATTTAAGAGGGCTCCCCGTGGGAAAGACCCGATTACTTTTGCTACACTTCTCGACTTGGGAAACACAAGGCAGGGGGTTAGGAGGGAAGAAATTAAAGGAAGTTTGGTAAGAGAAATCGGTGCTCCAACTTCAGAGGTTGTATCGCACAACCAAGCTTAATTAAAACCTGAGACAAATACAGCATCCATGCCCGAGGCAAGATTCGATCCTGTGACCTTAAGGTTTCAAAGACAAATTTCTGACCCGGTTACCGCGGTCGGCGAGAGAATCTGATTTCGCTGACTACGGGTAGAGAGCCACGTCCAATATCCTCGAAATATACCGATTCACTATAACTTAGGTAATAGATTTTTGGGGGAGGCGATTGGCAGCTCAAATCACTTGTATCATTTAGGAATGGTTGTTATTTTGGCGGAGGTAAGAATTTTTCTGGGCACGGAGAATAGAGAGAAATCCGGTGTCATTACTAACCTCTTCTCAATAAAGGGATCCGTAATTTCATGTCCCATCCCGCAGGCGGAGTAATGCACCCGAAGAACTTTCCACACCGTTTCCAAGTGGGGAAAGTATACTAATGAAAAATATTTAACCTTATTTTATATTAGGTTATACAAAATTAATAATTTTTTACGCAATAATTTTTTTGTTAAACAGGCATATGTCAATTTTGATGTAATCTGTTCACTATACTGCAATTGGGAGATTGATAGTGTCCTAAACACAGGAATTTTACATTATAGGCTATCTAAATCTCCTTGAAATATAAATTGGAAATATATGTTATTCATACATTGAAGTATAAATATTTTTGTACATTATTATTTTACTATCTCGGGACTCGATTTGGGAAGCCAGTATTCATGGCACAACACCATTCAGATTTTCTGGATAACCTGGAAGAATTAAATGCCCATTTAGACCTACCTTCATCGGTAGAAAACCAATAATAACGATAAAAACAGAAACAGTAAAGGCGGTTGGGAAAATATTTTTGTTTAATTGTACCAAACTTCTAAATGGATAATACCACCCAAGAATAAATTTGATCGATTTGGTATTTTTATTAGTTCTTTGACAGAAAACTCATTTTGTACAAAAAACAATGTACCTCATCACAATGCAAGCATTGTGCTTGTTCAAATACATAAATCTCAAGGATAAGAAGTAAAACGTAGAGGTTTGATTTGGAGGAAACGGTAGCACCACCTGCAAAGTTCCAGCAGCAAAGAGTAACCTTAGCTGATGAGGTTTTCTCTTCCAAACGAGAATTAAAGTCAGGTTAGCTAATTATTTACTGCTCATGAAAATCCTGGTATGCTTGTAGTTTTGTTAGTTTGCTATTCAGGTGAAGCAATTAGGTTACCTAGGTTAGGATGAGGGTAACAATATTTCAGGGACAGGAGGAAGGGTGAAGAGAAACCCGGCGTTGGCATTAGCCTACCATCAATGAAAGGCACCAACAGGTCCATCCAAAGGACGGAGTATTGGACTCAGTGTTTTCCGCAAGTCACTCAATTAGGGAACGGTTAATCTTTGAAAAATCTGCCTCTGTCGGGACTCGATCCTCGGATTTCAGGATAGGAGGCAAGTGTTCTAACCACCAAAAAAACCTAGTCCCCTTGTGTTCTGTATGATGCCGAAACAGATATTTTACGGATAACCGCAGATTCCTCACATTCCCACCCATCTATTCCCTATGAATAATTTGGCTCGAACCTGAAAGAATTACTTGAAAATGTTGAGTCTCGACGAAACTAGTCGTCATTGAATTCTTTTAAAAATGGGGAAAATTGAAAAGTACTTACATTTATTATTTTAAGGATAGCGGTTGGAAAAAATGACTACGATATCATGACGTTGGTGTATAGAAGGATTGAGATTTGTTGTGTAAGAGAAGAATGGAGAAGGTCATGTGGGTGGGAAGGAGAGGAAACAAGAAAATGCATAGCAGGGGAGGAAAAGCGGTTGAATAAATAAAACTCTGTCTTGTTTCATGGTGGTACTTTTCAATAAATTTATTAAGAAAGACAAACTTTTACAAAATACCGCAAATAAAAACACACAGTCTTACCACCTGGGCCAAATAATCGTCATCATTAGTCGAATAAATTTGATTGAAAAAATAGGTGAAGGAAGACTCAGCGCATTAATTAAAATATAAAGCGCAATGGTCCGGTGAAACTAATGCTCGAGGATTGGTTCTAGGTGTAGTGGATCTTTTTCCTTCTGTATATTTCAATATACTTCAGTATATTTCACTCTGCTTCCCCGTTATTCCCGTAATCAATAAGAAGAAAACTAAGATATTGGTGTGCAGCAAAAGAGAACATGCCAAAACCAACGTTAAACTAGGAAAAAAGGAAACTGGAAGAGGTGAAAGAGTTCTGTTACCTGGGAAGCAGAGTAACCAACGATGGACGAAGCAAGAAAGAAATAGTGAGTAGAATAGCCCAGGCAAAGAGGGCATTCTATCAAAAGAAGAATCTACTAACAGCTGGAAATACAAGCTTGGAAGTAAGGAAGCAATTCATTAAAACGTATATCTGGAGCATCTTTCTTTACGGCAGTGAAGTATGGACGATGACAGCGGCGGAGAAGAAAAGGGTGGAAGCATTCGAGATATGCTATCGAAGAATGATGAAGATAAAATGGATCGATCGAGTGACAAATGAAGAAGTCCTAAGAAGAGTGGGAGAAAAGAGAAGTCTGCTGAAAACTATTAAAAGAAGGCGGGACAACTTAATCGGCCATATCTTGAGACACGATGGCCTGATGAAGACAATCGTCGAAGGAAAAGTGAACGGGATGAATGGAAAAGGCAGGCCTCGTATGAGTTACATAGAACAGGTCGTAAAGGACGTGGAAGAGAGGAACTACATTGGTATGAAGAGGTTGGTCGATAGAAGAATCGATTGGAGGGCTGCGTTAAACCAATCCTAGGATTGCTGACCCTTGATGATGATATTTCAGGAACGCAAATGAAAAAGTGATGGTTCGAGGGCATTATCCGTCTTTGGAGTATTTTATCGCGCCTACTTCGTTTCTTCTCGCAAGGGTCCCTGTACTGGTCTCCGCTCGCACTTCCGCGGATGTGCGCAGGTAAACGAAGATGCCGTTCGTTCGCAATTTCTCGCGAGGCAGTGCCGAGAGGAAAGCTGGGCGTCTCGGGGGCGATTCTTCTTCGCTTCGATCGGCGTCGCCTTTGGAGGAGAGACCGGAGACCACGTCCCTCTTTCTCGAGTGCGAAGCCTTCGGGCGACCGTGTGAGTGTGTGTGTGTCTACGGTGTATACGTGTGTTTGCCCAGGGAGCCGTTGTGTTGCGATCTCACCGACTACCGCCATAAACGCGAGTCGTGAAAAACCCGAGGTGGCTGGGTTCTCCGCGAGCGATCGGCTCCATGGGAGATCGGGAATATGCTTGTTGGGCCAGGGATCGTATCCCTTTTCTTCACCCCAGGGCTCGGGGACCGATTGGGGACGGTGTGATTTCGGTCGAAGCGGGAGCGGAGGCTCGAGAGTCTATCGATAGTCGATGGTGGCGTGGACGACTTACGTCACCGGTGGCAAATTCGCAACGGGGGAATTGAATTCGCTGTTACCTCCTTTTTCTGAGTGCATGCTGCCGTTGCGGAGATCATGAATCTTCCAATTTAAAGCTCAGCAGTGGTAGTATTCGGTTTTTTACTTGCAACAACTCCTTTGGTTATGTCGCGTCGTCTAACCTAGTCCCACACCTAAGGCAAAAACTACATTTTTTATAAAAAGGCATACTTTTATTGATTCTTCCAAAGATTTAGGCCCGGTATTATAATACTGATTGTAAGTAAACCATATATGCGTTCATACAGACATTGAGTACTTTGACGGTTGTAGAAACTTCCGCTACAAAAAGTGCATCGAAAAAATGATTGGTTGAGGCAAACGTTTACTGCGTAAGAGTGCAGCTTCATTTGTTTTTTTGTTCCGGAAAATATTTACCTAGACATTACTGTATGTCACAAATACCATACATCGGCTTAACTTTATTTTTTAATTTATATTTTTTTTAACAATTTAATAAATTTATTTTCAAAAAAGCTTACATGTTGTAATTTCCCTATGGATGGGTTACAAAAAAATAAAATATTACAACTATATATTATCTTGCATGGTCCTGCTAAGCTGATGCTTATCAGCAGGTTCCAAGTTTACAATGTAGTGGTGCAATCACAATAGAGAGTTATAATTTATAAATAATAAAAAAAATAACAGTGCAGTTAAGGTCCTGCTAAGCCAAAGCGGCTTGTCAGCAGGTGCCTTTAGTGAAAATATTATGTCAAAATGGAAGCAATCATCATCATAAGCTAACAATCCTAAAACCTCCCAGGCGAAAACAACTGCACAGACTTTTCTGTTGATCATAAGTAATTCTACAGAATTTCTGTAGAAACGTTTCCCTCTATACTGAGCCCTACAGAAAATAACTAAGAAAAAGAGAGACTTCTGTAGAATGTTGTGATGTTTTACTGTTTGTACGGGATTCTAAGGATAGCTTTATGAGGTTAAGTTCCAAATTCCGTAGAGTGTAAGGAAGCCCGGGACGTCTATACAGAATATCTTTTCGTCATACCTCTCGACCATATCCTTAAGGAGGAAGTCAAAAAGATATGGCATACAGATCAGAGATATTAATTGCCGGTGCATGTATGAGGTCCGTTATATGGTGAAATAATCAGATATTTGGAATCCCATATCATATTAACAAATAAACTAAATTGGTTGAGCTCCACACAATTAATATTATTAACCACTTGACCCAAATTCAGGTCATTAACGAGAACAGAATTCTGCTCTCGTTACCTGAAGGGGTCGAAACCATGCGAGTATAATTGTGTAGAATATATGTAAGTAAACTTACCAGCTCTTGCTATAATCCCGTATCATACTTGAGTAAAATAATAAGTTTTAAATCAATCAAATTAAAATGAGATAGAAAGTAACTTTGAATTTGAAGTATTAACGACGTTAAAACGACCAATAATTGTGTAATTCAGTTGCATTGCACCAACATTTTCTATCGACAAGTTCAGGGACAATGACAATGAAGGCTCAAATGATCGCGGAAAATGAACATCCAAAATGGTCATTTTTAGGGATAGTTCAAATGATAAGGACTCCTTTCCCAAAGATCATCATTTGAGCAGGTCCTCTTTATGTCCCTTTTTACTTACTTGCATCCAAAAGGTATCCATTCAGAATTCCGGGCAGAAAAATTTGCATTTTACATTAATGTAAAATGCAACACAGAGGCCTGTGATAGAGCGTCTATTGTAAACAACTTGTTAACCGTCATAGGAGAGAAATTCAATGTCTTGAATGATTCGGAAAGAGATAGATAGATAAGGGTCTTTATTGGGGTGAGATAGAGACTAAAAGTCCCCTCTTCCATCTAACCCCTAAATTGACAGGAGACCCCTAAAGAGACGTAGAAAATATCTGTGTTAGTGGCGAAAATGATAACTCGAGCTATCATTTATCCTCTTCCTGAAAGCTATGGCTTAAATGATTCATGACACCTACGTGAAAAATGATCGTGTGGTTCAGGCGATCAGTTTGACGCAGCTCTTGACTCAATTCTCGTATCAACTAACCTCTTACTCACGTACTTTTATTCTCTTTCATTTCCCTCACTACTTGCTCCATATATCTCATTGAAGGCCTTCATTTTTAATTTTTCTCACTGGCTTTTCGTTCGAAGAATGTCTCCATCAGGCCATTATGCCTCCTGATATGATAGAACTGGGTGCACTATAGGAGTAATGCCACTGGTGGATTTAAACTATGATTAACGTCTTTGTAATAAAGTAAAATTAGTACTCAGCAGTTTATTTTGATCTGTGTCAACAATTTTGTGGTAAAACGCTTTTCTATCAACTATGATACGCATTAACTATGACAAATATAGGTGTTAAAAATAAGCACCACATCGAAGGCTAGATATTCTAGAGCATGACTCAACCATAAGCAATTTTTTAAAGATTTTTGTAAAAAACATGCTTATTTTACTTTAATTGAAATTGTGACAAAGACGGAGTATTATTATTCTTGGCCAAATTGGAAACATCTTCAACCTTGAGATTGATGCATTTAAGCAAACATAGTTTTCCTGTTATTACGACATTCATTGTTAGCTATGCGAAATGAGTTTGCTCTCAAATAACCACAAACATATGAAAACGACGCAATTACTGATGATATCACGACAGAGATGGCTAAGATAAAAGGTATCGACTAAGTGACAAGAAAAGAAAATCGAAGGAAAGCGGAAGAAAAGAAACATCTTCTGAAAACTTTAAAAACGGAGCAGGGACAACCTAACAAGCCCTATCTTGAGACATGATGGTCTGATAGAGATAATCGTCTAGATAAAAGTGATCGTGAAGAATGGTTAAGGAAGGGTCATATGAGAAATATAGGGCAAGTCGTAAAGGATGCAAAAGAGAAGAATTATGCCAATATAAAGATGTTAGCCGATTGCAGAATCGAGTACAGAGCTGCGTCAAACCAATCTTAGGATTGTTGAGTCTTGATGGTGAATGATAATTCGGGAACTAATCCCTACTCTGTTACCATGAAATTCATCCATGCAATCTCCACGATGGAGCTGTGGTTGTCAAAACAATCTTTTGATTGATCACTAGTGATGGTTAAATTCTCTTTATCGTGCGTCTATGTTAGATAATGCGTGATGCAGGAAAAAGGCTCCCTTATCTATTTTGTATTTTTTCCTTTCTGACTCTCTCCTTAAACAAATCCATATCCGTCTGTGTCTGACTCAAGTTCATCCTTTCTCTTAGAATTCTATTTATTCCATTTGGATTACTTCATTTTTACCCTGGACCTCTTGTCACCTTAAATAAGTTATTTTTCCAATATGGTGTACTGATAATAACTCTGATGCGCATGAGAGATGGTTCTTTTTTTTAAATTGTGTGGCTTTGATACTCACTGTCATTTTTTTATTAAATGAACCGTTTTGTGATCCCGACCTCTTCCGATATTTTTGAATAATCTCTTTAGCAACAATGCATTTAACTACATTTAAAAGAGTAACTTAATGATACATGTGTGGGGACATGAGTCACCGCCATTGGGTCAGACTTTCTCATCCATGGAAATAATGGTTTGGAGCAAATAAATTTTTTTATATACCTACTTCATTGTTTACTGCACGAAATGAGCACAAACAAAAATAAAACAAAAGCGATCAAATTGCTTATGGTATCAAAACAGAGTTCAGTCGCCGTGGAAATTCATTTATTCGGGATGCACAATCATTTGAGAGGTTACCCGAACCGAAGTTACTCGTCAAAATCTACCTTAATCAACTCCACCCACGCACACTCATATTGATAACGGGAGTTGGAAACGCGAAAGAGTCACTCCCTCTTTTTAACTACCGACCTGCTTTTACTAACGAATCTGGAATCGATCATACCAATGCAGTCGGCAATGCGAAGTTTACCATTCCAATGTACAGCTAGTGTCACCAGTTTCAACAGGACTGCCGCTATGACTCGTGCCGACAAAGTTAATTGATCACAATCAATCCCCGTCTCGTTTTAAATGGAGATTTTTTTTCCTTTCCACTGCATAACTCTGCGCTTGGAATTGAGTATGCTCGTTAACTAACTAACTAGATGACGTGCGTCCTCGATGAACATCGTGTGACGTAAATAACGTTTCTACATTACTAGATCATCCCTGTAATTGTATCATACGTAAGGGACACTAACTAAGGGGGACAACTAAACCTTAAGATTATCTGCCTCCTGGTCTGGCGAATACTACCTACCCGAATGGGGTAAAAGTAGTTATTTGGAGACGGCGACCGATAGCTACGATCAAGGTAGAAATAGAAGTGAAAAAGGGAACTAAATAGAGGCCGGCTAAGATAGCCTGGTAGTTAACTTGCCGGCTTGGAAACTCAAATAACGTGGGTTCGAATTTCGCCTCGGAAAAGGATTTTGTGTTGTCTTATTGTTAGATTTATAGATTACGCCAGCAGCGTCGGAAGTGGGGGTCAAGGTGGGCATTCGGCCCCCTCCCAGAATTTGCCCCGGGCCCTTGAGAAATGAGTCTTCATTAATAAAAATTAAATTTCACTGGTTTCTAGCTTGCCTTTTCCCTTCAGACGTATATTCTACCACCTTCATATGCACTTTTAGCGGAATTCTAGTCTCTACTCCCTCCTATCCGCAAAAAAAAATGCGGGCTCTTTTCATAGGAGCCAGGCCCTTTTCTTAAGAGCCGGGCTCTTTTCTAGGTTGGCCCCTCCCAGCGAAAATAGTTACGACGCCCCTGGATTACGCTGATAATGATAGATAGTGGTATATAATCTAAGCAGTTAGATCGCCTAATAGTCGAAAGCTACTAATGGTAATAAGTAAAGGAAATCGCAGACGTAATAACTTAGTGAAAGTTTGAAGGCATACTACGAGAAAAACACTTAGTTCCCTTCCACTCTACTCAATTCAAGATATCTCTTGAGAACGACGGAAATAACATCGAAACCGGCCAAGTGCTAAACAAAATATGAAAAAGAACCTAGTATTTTTCACGCATTACGGCTATAAGGTACCTATGGAAACTACTAGAAACTAGTAGAACCTTAAGTTTTTGATCATTGTGTACGAAATTGAATATTTACGACAAACTAGTTATCATGGTACGGTATTCGATGCGTAGATCAGGTCGGGATTTCCGGAAGAGACCGAAAGATTCCAATAAGTTTAGATACATCATGGTTAAACAAAAAAGGTTTAGAGATGGTGAAATTAATTCTCATGATTGCTCAAAGGATGACGGTTCGTAAAATAGTTGTAATGAAAAAGCATGTGACACTCAGGAGATGTGTTGCTCAACATACTATTGGTTATCCTGGATTACCTAGGTAATACTAGGAAGTATCAATAACTAGTTGAAACTTAAGGAACATTCTCGATATGAGGACAGTAGTTGTTGAATGAAAAAATATGTGCAAAAGAAAAATAAATCTCTGACTAGAAGAATAAGAATGACAAGCTTGAAGAGATTACGAAATGTATGATTGAAAACATGGGAGGAAGAAGTCAATATGGGGAACGTAAAACTGAGTACAGAGAATCAAATACAAACACTGGTTGGAAATCAATCGGTAAGGGTAGCAGAGGGAGGAGAAGAGCTTGGGGCTTTCGATAAATTTCAGAAAGAGGAAAAGTGGACGGATTTTATAATAAAGTAATGGAAGAGCTGGAAGGCGCAACGGAAAAATATTGCGAGCAGTCAGTGAGCATGAGAAACGAGGCAGGAAAGTTGAAATTGGTGCCTACAGAAATTCAGGCGGGGCGGAAAGAATATATTGAACAGCTTCATGGCACCGGAATGCATAGTGACTTTAAAATTACGGAGAGAGAGTGACATCGACAAAGATAACATAGGCTTGAAAATAATTGATTGCAAGATCGAAAAAGCTCTCGAGGAATAAAGAGACAAGACTGGTGTAGTAGACAATATTTCTGCAAAATTTCTGAAGATTTTAAGGACAAAATATAAGAGTGTAAGAAAAACTTAACTTTGTATTTTTTACCATTTTATTGAGAAACCCTACCGGTTTCGACACTCCCGTGTCATTGTCAAGGGTG
Source organism: Platycnemis pennipes (assembly GCA_933228895.1). Taxonomy (NCBI): domain Eukaryota; kingdom Metazoa; phylum Arthropoda; class Insecta; order Odonata; family Platycnemididae; genus Platycnemis; species Platycnemis pennipes. The sequence goes on from OW121854.1 coordinate 63,517,573, forward strand.
TTCTGATATTTACACGGTGGCAAGCCCTTATATATACTCCAAATGAGGGAAAAACTGCAGGAGTGGTTGGGGAAGGTTAGATGGCATGTGGTGAAGGCAAGGATGACGGGGAAATGCTTTTTAAAGGGGTGACGGGAACATGATACAATGGGGATAGATTGAAGAGTACAATTTCATTTAACAATTTTGGTCCCAAAGCATTGGAAGCAGATGCAATCTCAAAATTTTCTAAGAAATCCAGCTTTGCACCTTTGTCATGAACATTTAAAATCTCTACTCTAAAATCAGACATGTGATTAAAAACAGATAAATGAGAAGCAAAGACTGACTTGTTGTCACCATGAATATTAGAATTAAAATGTTCCTTTTTCCTAATGTTAAAAATTCTACCCGTCTGACCTATATAAAAACAATTGCAGTCCTGAGTATCACATCTTAACGCATATACACCACATTTGTCTAAATGATTAAAAACATCTTTAGAATTAAAAAGTAAATTTCCAATGGTCATTCTAGAATAAAAACTCTCTATTAAAAATGTAAGAGGACACATTTTTCTTTCTGAATCAAGCGAAATTTTAAATCTTCGATTTTAATATAGTATTTTAATATAATATTAATTTCCTAAATCGTTTTTATTGACTATCACCCCTTGACTGGCCACCTTAGTAGGAACTAACGTATTTCCGCTTTCAGAACAGACAGCGTTGACTAACTTTTGTCTACAGTCTACCCTCAGACCAGTCTGACCTGTGTGACCCTACCCACCCTACCAATAGAAAAATTCTTGATAGCGCAAATGCTTCTCTAAGGATCATAGGGGACTTCCCAATATCAACGCGTTAGGCGACAAGGTTGTAGTATTTGGAGAGGGTATTGTTGCTAGGAATGACATTGTATCATCGAAACCTTCAAATACGGAGTATCCTGCAAGCCACCTCAATGTGTGTAAAAGAGGTGAATAATGACCCAACACTTAGTAAGTGAATGCAAGTAATAGGTAGAGTACCTACTTGGTTGAAATTGTAGTCCTTTATCTATTACATTAGGTAAATTATAGTTCAGTATCATCCATGTGCGTACAATTGAATAATTAGTGCCTAAGTAGGAATATAACAATTATTAATAGATTTAGAATTTATATGTATTCAACACCTTATAACTACATCAAACATTAAAGAGTTCAATTAGCATGCGCTAATAGTGCATCCTTTTCTTATTTTGAGTTAATTGTGCGGATTTAAATCAGATAAAGCTATCCTGGATTATGGACGTATCGGTAAAACCACAATAGTTTTCCTATAAGGCTACTTATGAGGAGTGATGCTTCCTATTCATTCACCTCTCCTGAACCACATCATTGTAGTGGTACATATTTTTAAGCTCCTAATATTAATTAGATAGTATTGCCGATATCCAAGGACTCGGCTTGGAGGATTAAAATTAAAGGAAAAATTCCTTGGCCCTGGCGCACTGAGATATCACACCGCTCACCAAAGGGATATGCGTGTAGATCGGTTAAGAAATAAATCATGCGCTTGGAATGCTAATGCAGCATAAGAAAAGCCAAAGTATGTAACGTACGTATGTATACCGGAAAAGCAAATTTATTTCAAATCACTCAGTCTCTATTAGTTTACGAGAACATCGACCAGGGACCCACCTCGGAAACATTCACTTAACCAACACTGGTCCTTCGCGATGTTTTTTTGGATCCAGGCAAGAAAACAAGGGTTCATCTGCCTTTTACCTTGCAAGCAGGCGCAAGAGCATGTGGTGCGGGTAGGTTACCAGCTGTGAAGTGGAGTTTTAGGTGAAAAAAGTTTTCTGAATCTATGATGAAGTTTGGTGTGCAATGAATTTGAGAGAATTATGCTTTGTTTGCGTTGTGATCGTGTGTTGTGCTTGGGAAAAACAAATTCTCGATGCGCTCGGTCCGAAAGTTGATCCTCCTTAATTTATCGCTTCTTTCTGTACCGCTGATGTAGTGTGGTGGTATATGTGTATCTGTAGTATCAGATTCATATTCGTGTTCTTTAAAATTTTCGATCTTTGATCTTGCGAACGACCCTCGAGTGTCGTTTTCTGTATATTCGTAGGTATTTGCTAGAAAATGTTCCACTCTCCTTTGTATCTTATTCTGTTCCCGATTTAAATCTGTATTCTTTGAATTCCAAACGCCCAATGCATACTCCAAGTGAGTTTTTACAAGAAGAAAATAACATCTTTATTTTACTTGTCCACTTGAAACTCGATGGTGAATATCCAAGCACTCACATTGAGTGTTTATGCAGTGTGATTGTTCCCGCAAACAGTATTCCGGACCTGGGACAATCATGGGAAATGAACTCACCGCCATGCCTCAGCGGCGCCTTGTCCAAGTTTGTTGGGAACTTCGTAAAGGGTATGTGTTGACGGGACTCACACCCCACAGTTTATTGGAGAAATCAATCTCATGCCAGGGAACCAAATTTATGCAAACACTCACTCACGAGAGAAGGGAAGTAGAAATAAGGAAAACGATAGGGACGGCGTTGATGCGAGAGCATACACTCGTTTTCAACCCTTTAGCGTTCTGAAGAAAAAAAACCACTTTGAATACAAGGGTTTAAGTAAGTGATCCTTAGTGTGTAATTAACCTTATTGCTAATATGTACTGATATACTTTTCACGAGCGGCGCCAAAACTCAGTGGTACGCTAAAAATTATTTTTTAGTATCATCATCAATCCCAAAATTGTTGTTAAACAACTTTCTACTCGCTTCATCCATTAGATAATAATAATAAAAAAAACATTTATCGCCGTGGACCAATTTGCTCTTTAGACATAAGATATATGCATGCACATATACTAAGTCACCTTGAATAATGCACATCAATTACAAAAAAATTCCGTCAGTCACAGTGAAAACATGGCAAAATAGGAAAGAAGCAAAAGATATTTACGAAATATTAAATTTAATGACAATAGGTCACTAATTATCATCCATTAGATGGGTATTTTCACAAGTATATATATTTTTTTTTGCATCCATCACAACTTGCTTTATTCATCGAATTAAAGCTCTTCCAACCGGGCTCATATCCCGGTTTCTAGCCCCGACAGTTACAAAATATTTACTGGTATGCCGGTCCCTAATTGAGTACTATGTTGTGGGCACTTCTAGTTCAATACTCCGTTCGTATGGTATGTTACTCGGGAAATATTCGTGAGTTGGCCAATGGCGTAGCCGAGTTTCACTTCACCCTCCCTCCAGTACAGATTCTATTGCAACCACCTTGGAGTTTTTATAGACGTTGGATCACTCATTTTTCACTATTGTCAACTCATGTTTCCTTATGTACCATTTCGGTCGAATTAATGGATAGATTTCTCGGAAGGCACCGAAGGATTGAATGGCTTAGGTGTTCTATTATTAGACCATTGGTATTTCTCTTGGTCTATTTTCTGGGTATATATGCAGATGGCATTATCATCGGTCAACAATCCTAGGATTGGGTATACGCAGCCCTCCACTCGATTCTCCTATCAGCCAACCTCTTATTATTTAAGTAATTTCTCTCATTTATATCCTTCACAACCTGTTCCATATATCTCATTCGACGTCTGCTTTTTCCAATCTTCTCGTTCACTTTTCAACTGGTTTTTGCCTCTTCTCTCTTGCTGCACTTCGATGTCTTAGTCTTATTAGTGCATTTAGTGCTGTAATATTTTCAAATAATATAATTATACAAAATAATGTTAGAAATTGAGTATGGATACTTCTAAATATATCAACAGATCCCCTAATCGGTGGAAAACTATTAACCAATGGCCAAATATAGTAGTATATTATTTAGAATTAACTTGGTAGGAAAAAAATAATTCATCGCCTCCATCGTATTATTGTTATTTTGTATAATCAAATCACATTTTTAAGCATAATTGCAATGGAACGGAGTTATTTTAATTTTTTTGCATGCATTAATTGTGGAATTTAGTTATAATGGATTGATACATACACAGTTACATGCTTTTCGTTACACTATTTGTTTACTCAAAAAAGATTCGTTACTATTCTTTTTTGAAAGCAAATTTCATTAATATGAACATATAAAACAATATAAATACTGCAGTATTATTCTCTTAATGTAATCATAGAAAAATATGGAGACTTCCCCAACGAAACAACAAGTTCACATTCTGATTATTTCGATCAAACACATTCGCGAGGAATGAATATAAAAATAAAACCTTAAAATATAAGAATAGGATATACATTTTGATTAAAAATACCTACTGCCAGTTTGGCATATTTTAAATTAAAATCTAAAGTAAAGTGATTAATCAATTATGAATTCTGCATAAAAAGAGGAGTATAATTTTTTTTTTAATCTCTATTTATTGAACTGTCCAATCGAAATTTATGGAGATCGGGTGACTGGAGTACTGGCCATCCCGGGGTTTGGGTTCAACTCATGGAAGTGGTAAATCTTTCTCATTTGTATATCGGACTCTACTTGCGTGCTCTGTGGAAAGTTTTTCAAGTCGAGTTCCCTCTTCGCCGAATTCGCTTTGTTTGAAACCATTTTTAAAGAACAGGCAAATTCCGACGCCGGGCAACTCTCCACGTTTCTTACCTGTTCCCTGAAAATTCCTGCCTCTACCAAATGACCTGCGTACCCTAAATGTCACAAATAACCGCAGGTTTTGGCCGCCGTCTTCAAATAAGTACTGCTACTTCTATTCATAATTGACGAGACATAGTGGAGGATTTACATAAATAAGGATGACTGCGTGATTAACAAAAATAAATTCGTCATTCGAACAGAGATTTATTATCATTCCACTTTAAATTAATTGTTTCATGAAATTCATTAATTTTACTTTGGTCACCTACTCAATGTGTAACACATCATCACATACCGATTTTTCGTGAATGAAAAATAATTTTCAATGTCTTGCGGAGCTTGATTACTTCATCCGCATGCTCTAGTCCACTTTTCACCCTGCGCTTCCGAATTTGCGAAACATCTGCTGTCAACAGCGTCTCGAATCTTTGAGGAGTGCTTTAGAAGACTCTTGGAGATATCTCATGCATGAAGACTGAGCGCTCGGTTCTTGTTTCATGCACGTCTTGTTCAACACCTGATTTACTCCTTTGAACGGTTTTCAGTGAATTTCTAGATTTCCAAGAGCGAAGAGGGCTGTATTGAATTTGAAAGGGGGAGAATATATGCCGGGACAGGTGGAACAATTTGGCAACTTCGCCGTTCATTGGAGGAAGAATGGTAGAGAATATATGCAGTCCAATGTAGAAGTGTTTGGGCAAGTGAAGCGGGTCCGCTCGTTAGATGTGACGTTGAATCGAGAACTTCTCGGAGTCTGTTTTGAAGAGTAATTTAATGACCGACGCCAGGTTTCTCTCCGCCTTTCATGCATGCCCTAAATTCCAAAAGCTTCTCAAGCGATCGTCAATACTCAGGCCATGATTTATATAGTCTGATTAGCGTTAATCATCTGTTCATGATGACTTTGAGTTACTCCGGCGATGGTCAAAACTTCTGGTTACTAGAAGTACTTCAGACAGACCATTAGCTGACATGAATATTATCTGAATAAGGTAACCTCGTTTGTGGCAATGGATCCATAATAGATGTGATTGCGATATAATTAACCCCACCTCCTCGACACAAAACATTGCGTTTTTAGTGTCTCTATAGAAACAGAAATGGATATTAAGATATAAATCACAATGAATTCATGCCATTTTTTTGCAGCAGCAGCAATTTGTTGTTCCTAAGGAGGTATTAATGCATTTAATTACTCTGGGAATAAATCTATTCCTTAAATCTGGTTTGAATTTAACCTGTTGAAAATACATATTATGCTCATATTATACGCTTTGCGTGTTTACGCACTTTCCACCATTTCTTTTACGACTTTTAAAAATGCAATACATTATTCATCTTACCACTCTTTTACCGCGTGCATAAACAACTTTGTTCGTGAGAATCAGGAGTAGAGGTCCATTAAGGCCAAATACATTATTCATCCCCTATATCTAAGTTTTACCACATGAACAAACAATATCATCTGTAAACACCCCGGGTATCAGGCCCGTATGCTGACCAACATGGCCGAACTTGCTTCTCGAATCAACCGCAATGGTGACTAATGCACACTCTAACCTCCTTGGTGTGGAAGTTAGAGAACTGGAATGGGGTCGTTTACCATATTTTTTTATTGCCGAATATGATAGAGTTTTTAAAATAAAAAGACCCGTATTTTTCCGTTTTTTTGATCCGTCAATTATTTCTCGAGTTATAGGTGGCGAAAAACTGATGTTTTTAGCCCTTTCGGAAAAGTGGGTGTGGTGCAACCTCTGACGTATATCGACTTCGTCCAATCACAACTGAGCCCGCGAAGCTACTTTGCCTTATCGCAAAGGGGGGGGACACAGCCTACCCTGCCAATCGGAGCAGTTACGACAGCATCTGTGCGAGCAGACCTTCCGAGAATCCCCCTCCACTCCCTCCCCTTCCCCCATAAGAGCAGTCAAGGACGGGAGGAAAGTGACGTCAATGTTATCACAGGAGCATTTTCGGTGGGCGTCACCTTTTGCTTATTTTAATTTTTGATTTATGAGTGAATGGTTATGGTTAGAAGATTAATTTTTTCACTAAATTTCTTTTTTCGTTTCCATCTAACAATTTCGTGTACAAAATTGCGATTTCGGTTCCGAGTAAACGCCCCCATTCTACCACGAGAGCCTGGGTTAGAATCTCTGTACCATTCTAGCAGGAATTTTTAATTCATATATAGGTATATATATATATATATATATATATATATATATATATATATCCTTAATCTAATTTTCTGTGGAGAGCACCTCAAGGTCAGTACTCCGTCCGTCGGATGGGACGTTAAATCATGGACCCGTTGGCGTCTTTCGTAAAAAGTAGGTCAGGTATAGCGTTTGGCTTCTCTACTTCTTAACTCAACACCTGAATTCTAAACTCTTTTGAAAAACGCCAACTCTCCTTAGTGACGTAGATCACCCAAACTGCAATCCACCATTCCCACCAACAACAACAACAATTCCCCAACAGATATCAAGTGCATATTTAAATATGGCTTGAAGGGACCATCACGCATTCATGAAATGCCGGGAGTCAATCAAGAAATGTAAATATTTACGCTCAGTTGAGTGTCGTCGGCATTCTCCAGCCCGTGCCATTTGCGAATTTCCGGCGTCTTTTTTTCTCCATTTGATTTCCCCAGATCGAAACGGTGCCGCACTATGTGAACTTTGAGGTGACAATTAGGAGAATGTCATTTGTAACGTGTTTGACAAAATGGGTCCGTAATACGGACATTCATAGCGTGCGCGATCGCGTTATCTTTACTTCGTAAATTATGCGTAGGATAGCGGAAATTCGACGCCAATTCTTCAAATTTTGTCCAGCCTCTAGAATATCACCGATCATTGTTGGTAAAGCAAGGTATTAGGCTTTTATGAGCAGTTTAATTTTTTCTAATATTAAGGCTATTTAGTGTAATATTAAGGTTGTTAACGCTGCTAGATGAGTCCCTATAATTGATACCAATGTCTAAAGTGCAAAAGAAGTACATATCCGTAAATCCACCCCAGGGTACCAACTACAGTTCTTTCGTTCTTATGTAATATCGTACGGCAGCTGCTCCTGGATATCGTACGATACGGCGCTAGGTAATTATGGTTCCGCCGTCGGTATCGTACACGATACGGTTCGGCTATCTTCGGGAAGATCTCGTCCCAAGTGACGTCATGTATGGACTGGAACGAAAACGAACAAAGAAACACCATGACTTTCAACAAAAAAATGATTGTTGAAAAGAGAAAGGCGTAGGAAACAATCCATTTGAAATTGAGCGTAAGGATAATAATTTATTTTTCGCATAATTTCAATAGAAACTGTAAATTATTTTCAGTAATGAAGATTCTAAACTATTTTTTGAGGTAAACGCTCTGATTTCAATTAATAATTGTTATATCACCCAATTGAAGCCAAAATTTCTTCTTAAAGAAAACCCTACTATCGGTCTGGTTGGAAAAAAGGAACTTAACAAGTGCAAACCTAATACTAAGTCCAACGGTATTCAAAATGCACACTTTAGGGATTCCTATTGAGGACGCGTATTTCATTTCCCAGATGTATCTGGCGCGCAAAAAAATCGACAAGAGAAGTTATTTTGGGAGACGTTCCACAGCTAACGTCATTTGCGCCATTTAGAATCACTCACTCAGTGATTCAACCCGAAGGTTGGTTTTGATAGGTGAGATTAAGAGCTCACCCCGTACTAAGCTAATGGCGTGTGAAATTCACACATTCAGGGTAGGGGGGCCAGTTCCTTTCCCTGGGCCACCTGCCATTCCCTACGAAGTTCTGACACGCAGAAAATGGAATGAAGAGGATTTTAGACGGGAGTGTCCAGAAAGGCTGTTGCCCGGGATTTGAACCCAGGAACCTGCAGTCAGTAGCTCAGTGCTCTATCCACTAGGTCACCACAACTTTAGGATAGGTAGGTGTTATTTCAGGGAACAGAGGGAGGGTGTAGTGAAACCTGCTGTCAGAATTAGCCTATTTTAACCTAGCCGATCATGATCATCAGACAACAATCCTAGGATTGGTTTGACCCAGGCTTCCACTCGATTCTTCTATCGGATCTTTACTTAGCCGACTACTTATGATAATTACGTCTAATTTGATTTTATAATTTTTTCATCAATGACAGTGTTAGAAACAAAAATGCGTTGAGAAAAACGTGTCCATATCTCTGCCACTAACTTATAATGAGATAAATGGCAATTTGGTCAGTTGCTAATATTAGGTATACTCTAAAAAGGGAACTTGGTCCGGCTGGAGTGTCCTGGAGTGAAAATTCGGAGTGATGTAAACACTTTTTACAGTTTTTTTTAAATTTGGACTAGAATATCACCTTGACGCATGTATCTAATTTTATCTGACCGCACATGCAGTACACGCATCTTCATGCTCTGTATAATGCACTTTTACCTCATCTCTAAAGCTCTCATCTTTGCCGAATTGCAAGGTAACATCCGCGCACAAAAACAAAATAATTGTTGACAGGCGGGAGAAAGCGCCAAGAGAAATATTAACTATAATTCAGATGGTCCTACCTTAAGACCGGAAGATGTCGACCATTCGACGGAACAGGTCGCGTTTATCAAACTCGTGAGAAATATACGTTTATATTTTTCTACTAGACATAGTATTTCAAAAACTTAGGCATGAAATCATTATATTCAGAAATAACAGCTGAAATTGATGGCAATGTGGAGTGAAAAACGTATTTAAACAGCATGTTTGCTTTACTATTAAAAAAAGAGATGGTTCAATTAAAACCTTACGTAATTTAGAGTGGATCCTATTGAATGCGGTATGGACATATTAGACGCATATTGCATATAGAATGACGAGGAGGAAGGTACTGGAGTGTCAGCCACATAACAAAAGAAAAAAAGTAATACCAAGAGCAGAATGGATGAAGCAAACCCGAACGGATATGTAAAGAACAGAGCTTTGTGAAGATCAATTTTAAGGACTGTTGCGGGAAATGGTCATTGGAGCTGTATAGATAACTCGTACTTTTATTATATCTGATTTGATGTTACAGTACGTAAGGTAGAGTGGGTTAAACGTAATGTATAAACGAACCCTATGAAAAATCAATAATAAAATAAATTATTTTAGGCTTAACTTCGTGGAATGCTGTCATTTTGAATAAGAAAGAAACACTGGAATATAGTATTATCCGTATAATTTAATGCCATCTCCTACCAAGGTTTCAACGTTTCACTATCGTTTTCAAGGCGTTTCATACCAGCAAAATATCTGTATATATATGCCTCTGCTGAAGAAGGGGAGAAAGATAGGGTTGGGGGAGGGAGAAAGTGTGTCGCACAGGGTGGCGGACGAAGTTTAGAAGAAAACACCTCTAACGTGGATTGGGGGAGGTGGTGTGATGAGGCTGAGAGTGACACAGACCAAGCAAGCTAGATTATGCTAAAACCAACAAGACAATAAAGTTATAATTAAATACAATACATAAATGAATACCTACAATAAAAACTACAAGTTAAGGCATTGGTTGGTGGTGGTATTGAAATGTGTGGATAATACTCTTTTTCAAGTGTTTATTTCTTTTTCATGATAATAAATATGGCTATAACTCTAACTATTCAAATAAATTCTATGTACTAGCCAACAGAAAAGTTTCGTGGATAGTAGACGTAGCAGAGGAGGCGCCTGCGCTTCGCTACGCGAAACAGGCGCCATCCCCTCCTCCCCCTCCCCCCTGAGGCCCTGTGCGCAAGCCCGCCTCTGACGGAGAGGGGAGGCACCGGTGCCGGAGAGGGGCGGGCGGCATTTTCGTGAGCGAAGTCAGTCGGCGATCGCAGCGGCAACCGGCGCCCCTCGGCCGCCACGGAGTCGAGAAGTTCGCCTTTTTCTGGGGGGGGTTGGAGGGTGGGATACCTTCTGTCTCCATGCTACCTCTTCGCAACACAGAAGAAAGTGAAAAAGGGGAGGGAAGGAAAGTGGTGAGGAGTGGGTAGACACTCGGGTGAGTGCGGCCCGCTGACCCGCAAGTCGCGCGCGGATTATTTTCCCCGTACTTTCGTGAGGATCGCACCTCTCTCCCAAACTCCCTGACTGGGAGAGGGTGAAGGGTGGGTGAAGAAAGGACTTGGAATTTTCCTTCCCCCTGCTTCGAAATCTCCGGCTCACAACACACTCTTTCCTCTGCTTTGTTTTCGCTTTTGTTTTTATTTTTTGACTCGGCCCGTGTGCCTCGAGAGAGTGAGAACTCGCTTGTCGTTAGGGATTTCCGGTTGAGAGGGAATTTGGCAGGGAAAGAAGAGGACAGCTACGACCCTAAACCCTACGGTAAGCGACCCGCCGTCAACAAGGACAGCAGAAACGAGTCGCTGTCCTTACAAGAGGGAAGCTCTCTCGAACTCCGGTAGCGAGACGGAGGAAAACGCAATTGAATGGAAACGAAAACTACAACCGAGGCGAGGGCTTTTGTCTCCGAGCACCATTCTCGGCCACGCTCTCCTTTCCGAAACCAGCGCAGAATCCTCTACTCGTAGCTCTTGGTTGAAAGTGCCCACGCCGAGGGCCAATTCGACGGCCGGCCGAGTGGGCCCAAATCCGTCGAGCGTGCTCCCGCACGGCATCGGTCCCGGAGTCCGACGAGGAGCTCCTTCGAACTCAAGTCACCGAAGCGGACGCGATCCCTCGACTCGACCGAGTTTTGGAGTCGACCACCAGAGCGGCCGGTTCGAGGAGAGCGAGTCCATCTGGCGGATGAACGCGACTCCGAAAGTTGACGTCGTCTTCGCTCGGCGACGGGTCGCGCGACTCTAGCGCGTCGAGTTGTTTTTTCCATCCTTCCTTCCAGTGGAGTTGTTTGTGCGTGTGCTTTGGGTACGGTTGTGTGAACAGTCCCCTATGATTGTGCTGGTGCGCCCTCCCCTTTAGACCGGTGAGTGGACTTGGGGTCCTCCTGAGTCGCGGTACGTGATGGGACGACCGTGGTGGCACCTGGAAATGTTCCACGCGCGTCCGTCGAAACCGCTTTGAGGCTACCGCATGCCCTCCGGTCTTGGTTCGAGGCAAGTCCTTCCCACTGTCCAGAAGTCCGACGTCGGCGGAGAGCGACGTCGTTACCTCCGCCGTTTCGTTCGCCGACTGGCGAGGCCCCCGGCGGGCACGGGTATTCCTGGGACCTTCACGTCGAGGGAGCGGCCGTCGTTTGATCGCCTGCCAGGAGTCGCCCCCGCGGGGGCCGACTTGGACTGGAGCCCCGGACGCCGGCGCTCCCGACACCGCTAACGTCAGCCGCGGCGGTGAGTTGCCCACCCTTTGCCCCCACGAGTCGTCAACTCGCTATGGTGCTTTTGTGGACAGACTCACTGAGGGTGTCCTTCCATTCCCTTCCATCCCTGCCTCGCGATGTTGAATTGAAATGCCTTATTTCTTTCTGCTATAGCCTTCCTTCTATTCCCTTCCACCCATGCCTCGAGATGTTGAATTGAAATGCCTTATATCTTTCTGCTATAGTTGCGGCTCTCAACCTTATTTCAATCGCGTATCCCTTAGAGGTCCATTTCACCATTTTTTACCGTTATGAAGTACTTGAGTTGGAAGGAGAGGAATTAAATTTGATTGAGGAAGTTGGTAGACGGCAGAAGGCGTGGATGGAGAAGGTAATAAAGGGTGAGGGTGTTTTGAAAGACGTGATTGAGGGAAGGGTGTCGGGTAAGCGGGGTTGAGAGAGGAGCTGGCAGTTGGGATAGAATGGTAATAGGTAGAGGGTATGAGGGGCGGGCTGAAGAGGGACATCGCGTGAAGTGTAGGGGTGGGAAGGATTAAATATCCATTTCACATGAGAATTAAATGTCAATAATTCGTCATGGGAAGAATTAAATGCCCATTAATACCTATCTTTCGCGATAGAAAACTAACTGTATGAACCATGCTTGCAATGCATGTAGTTTTTGTCCATTTACAGCAGAATCCACAGGGCTACAATAATGACAATAGCAACAATGGAATTATTTATTGAGCAAATTCAGGAATCTGAATTATCCTATTAAATTACCTCAACTCATTACAAATATCCACTCAGTAGAAATCCTACCCAAGAGGGATTCGAACCATCGGCCTAGGGTTTGGAAAGCGAGGGACTCACCCCGCAGCCACCGAACCGGTGAAAAATAATTTACTCCTCCGGAGGCCAATGGGAGTTGTCTTAAGGCAGTACCTAACTTCTTCACTCGTCAATCATGCGTTTCCAGTTGATAGCCATTGCTGGATGTAAATATTCTTGTTACTTACGCCATTGTTAAACTTTGGCAGACTTTCAAGATGGATATTTTTTCTACGTGGAAATTCTGACCGAGTGATAGTGAATTTCAGCGAGCGACTCAGCCAAGGTTTTTGCTGTCTGTTCGCAATTCTTTAATTGTCACATTTTTTTCACGTACTCATGAATCATCAATTGTGTGAACCCTTAAGGTGTAGGCATTTGATGATTTAGACGTACCACAGGTTAGGAACTGCTAGGCTAGATGAGACTATGATTTTTTCGTTTGCTTTTGCATGGATCTTCTAATCACTGGCCTTGATTCCTAGATCAAATCGCAATAACAGCAATAGTGACTAGTCTTTCACGATCGCGTCTTGGGCTGCTGTAATGACAGAGTCGGAAAGAAACTCGCTCTTGAAAGGGGATGGTGGCCGCAGAACTTTCGATATCTCTTATTTCATTTTTGTTGAGTCGAGGCCAATCTCGTTTATTTTTCCTCCAACGACAAGATACGTACAAAAAATTAGGAACACCTACCAAAAACAGATTGTAACAGTAAACTATTATCGCATTATTTGAGAAAGCACTGCTTTAAGACTAATCAAATTTTCAGGGCTTGAACTTGATGATAGCATGTGCTTAAGACTCTAAGATTCGTTTTTACGGTGCACGGTTAACTATTCTCGATGTTAAAATATAAAGGATACTTTTTCTTTAGTTAGCGAATGTGTAAAAAAGTGATCGTTCATCTAATTAACGTTTTATAGCCTTCAGTTTTTGGAACCGCCAAAGTAACTTAATATCCACATGAACTGGTGATTAACGTTAACAGGACAAAACCAGGACTTACCGTTTTCGTGCGTACAATGAAGAAATGACGTCTGTCGAAAGAGGGTTCATGATTCAACCCCGGCGTGAAAAGGAGATGGATAATAATTGTACTTCTTGGAGCCAAACATCAATACGACGCTGATGATAATACAAACTGTTTGAGATCATTATTCAAAGTTATTCGAAAAGAAAATCCTTTGAGTTAAGGCCCAATTTGGGTACACAAGCAACTTTCAAACAATGAAGACGAAGAGAAAGACGGCGTGTATGATCAGCTGAAGGAAACCAGAGGTGGCATTCTTGAATTGCCATGTGTAATGCATGAGTGATCCGAACGCGATGGAAGATAATGAGTAGGTGAGACACAAAATGAAAACAGATTGGGAAAGAGACATTAATGCGGAAAGAAAGCTGGTAACATAAGGAAGAAAAGTAGTTAATATCTCACGAACACCGGTCCTATTACTAGCAACACCTAAAAAGGCGTAGGTGTACAGAGAAAGTATGGGATTATTAGGAAATGAAAGATTAAACTTATGCTTATAACAGATTTGTTTACAGCGTTATATTTTCATAGCTTGATACTGGAACTTGAATTACGTGAAGGATTATGATGGAAAATGCGATGATGTAAGGGAAGGATTGCAGATGTAATATGGCAGTCCACACTGAAGAGAACATGATCTAAATCCTTATGTGACTGTATTTGTGGTGAGGATAACGGAAACTAAAAAAAATCGGAGAAACTAAAATAAATGAAGAGGAATGATCTGACGACAAAATATATGGATCTTCGGATGGCAATAGCAAAATAAAAGTAATGAAACCAAATATTTATCAAAACTCGGGCATGAAACCAAGAAGACAGGGTGATAATGATGGAAAGATAAAACTGAGGAACGGAATATCTTTCATAAATGGAAACGCTACAGCCGTTCATGTAGTGACAACTGCGGAAATATACACTCGACATTTTATAGGAAAAAAATGTGAACATATGCTAAGTGGTCCAAGATGAAAATTAATTCACATTGGTTAGATACAAGATTTCATAGTGGCTGTTATGGCCGGAAGGGAATGAGAGAATTGAGTGAATATGTGGAAGACATTTAGCTTAAAGACGCTGCATGGGGATCGGGTTGGTGTGGTGTCCTGGCCTCCCATCCCGAGGGTCCGGGTTCGATTCCCGAAAGCGAAATTTTCAGTGGTAAACCGGTCCCTACTTGAATGCCCAGTGGAGGTAATTTCAGGTTCGGTACTCTGTCCGTCGGATGGGACGTTAAGCCGTGGTCCCCTTGGCGCCTGTCGTTAAGAGTAGGCTAATGCCAGGTTTCTCTCTTCCCTTTCTCTGTCCCCAGAAAACTCCTGCCATTACCAAACAACCCACTTCGGCGCAGTGACCTCATCCCTCGGTCGCCTCCCATGAATAACCATCCAACCGACACTAAGTGTACAACCTTCATATAAAACAGAGCTGCATCGACCCGGAATCAACGATAAGTAGGCGAAAGCGAAAGATTTTGGACCCACAAGATTTCCACACATTTATGTGTTAGCGGGCACCGCCGGAAAAACTGAGCGTCGAACCGCGGATATCACTCGCTGCACGGGCGGCGGTGGGAAGCCGTCATACGCACGCCGACACGTAGCCCGCGCGCAGGGATTTCTTTCACGCGAAGCACGGTTGAAGAACAGATACGTCTTCCAGACGAAAAGATTATTGTCGCTCTTTTATCAGCGCAGTTCGGTGCAAAGACAAATGAAAGGAGAAACAATGGGTGCATTGGTCTCCAGATGGATAATGGATCTCTCTTCAGTCTGTGTAATACATCGCCGATTCCTTTCATGCGGCCAATTTGAAATGAAATCGATCGCTGGGAGCTTTTTTAATTTCCCTCGGGAGGAAAGCTTGCGAACGGGTGAATGGCCGTAGATGCTTACGATCTCTTGAAGACTTTAAATTGTCTTCGGTGCCCACGAATGATGACGCCGGGTTATCCGTTGCAACAGTAGAGCGCAGACACACAGTAAGGGACCTACGCATCAACGCTGGACTCATTCGGCATTTCCGGGCGTCGAGGCCTCCAGTGCTCAGGAAAACGAATGAAGATAATGTAATTTACATATAATGGGTATATATAAGTATGGGTACAGGTCCTCTTGAGCCACAGAGATTGTTAAAGTTAGAGTGCGTGCCTTCCTCCATATGAGCGATGAGTGTTATGCTAGATTCGGCCAGATAAATAAGATTGGAGAGATAGATTGTCGTCCTGATAGATTCAAAATGTCATTTTTTCCCCGTACTATAAGAGAACACTATAGGCAGCATAGCAACGGCATTGGCAGGGGAAATATTTTAGATTAGTCTGTAGTGCATGTTGCATGTGCGTATTAATCCCTTAATACTATGTAGATACTAACAACCTAGTTCCAAAAGACCCTATAGTAGCGTGTTTGCATGTCAATAGTGCATGCTTGGTGATATTCATTTCCTGCCACACACCCTCGCATTTGCTTGCAGGGTATCGCGTATATGCAAATGTAGATACGTTAAATTTCACTTGAGGGTTCGGAACTATATAGAAAATATACTTTTGCCATTCTGTTTAGTCCATATTAGCCTTCCCGGTGGTATTTTTACTTCTAATTTACAGTATTCCAACCGTGGAATCCGTTCAATATCTTGGAATCAGACTGACACATGATCTTTCCCGGGGTAAACACATACCTGAAATAATGGGTCAAGCGAATCGTAAACTGGGATTGGTCAAAAGAGTACTGGGTAAATGTGACGATCATGTGAGAAATCAGCAACTTTTCCCTTGTAAGACCTCATTTGGAATATGCAGCCAGTGTATGGGATCCCTACGAAATCAGTCTAAATAACGAACTTGAACGTGTGCAGCCAAGATCGGCAAGATTTGTAAAGGGCCGGTATGATAACCTTATTAGGGTCTATTAAATGAATTAAATTGGGAATCATTGTCAGATCGCAGGTATAAATTTAGACTTAATCTCTTAAATAAATTCCAAGACCCTATTTTCAGTGATGATGTTAAAAATATTTTGCGGACCCCAACTTACTATGGTAGACAGGACCATAATCACAAAATTAGAGAAATAGATTGCCGAACTGACAGATTCAAAATGTCCTTTTTTCCTCGACTATTAGGGATATGAATAACGGTAAATATATGCAGTACGAGTGTAGCAATGGATAACATTGGTAGCTGCATGTTGGTATAAGGACTTAAAGCTAACCCAACTAACAGCATGTTTTTGCATGTATGCTTTGCTATTTTAATTTTTAATTACAAATTTTATGCATGATATGTAGTGTGTTTGGTGAGAGTTCACCCCCTGCCACACACCTTTAAGGGGGCTTGCAGGGTATTATGTAGATGTAGATGTATGCATAGAGCTTACTGTGAGCTTAAGTTTGTGGAATAAACCCATCTGTTGCAGCAGCGGCAATAAGTTGGCACCATACTTATTTGCATATCTATTAGTTCTTCATAACATCCATTCATGTTCACTATTGTGTGTGAAGTGAAGAGATAAGTGGTTTTGTCTCATTTGAATACTATTTATCCTATATTATGCTTGCGATAACTTTACCAGAGTTGTTTTGTGCAAAGTATGGGCCAGTTTAAAATAGACGTCTTTATTTATTTAGTGGTCTAATAATGATGGTAGGAAGAAACCACGCGTAAAGACGTAGGCAGTAGTAATTTTCAATAAAATAATCCATTAAATACTTCTTATTTTTTCAACCAAGAGTTCTTTCACTTATGCTATGAAAATTAAAAGCTCCAAGCACTTTAAGGGTCATCTCTCGACCTAACTTTGCTTATTATGGTTACTTCCCCATTCACTTGACAATAACTTTCAGGTGGTTCTCGTAAAGCGTCTATTCATGCAATGAGTCCAAATTTCCTGCGACACATACAATACATTTAAATCTACGGTGTGCACTGCAAGCCAACTCTATGGTGTATGGCAGAGGGTGAATAGCCATCAAACATGCACTGCATGCATGAAAGTAATTGGAAAAATACTACGTCATAAGAGAAACGTGGATATTATGCATCCTAAAGGCAATTGTGGTTCATCTACATCTATACGATACCCTGCAAGCCACCGCGAGGGTGTGTGGCAGGGGGTGAAGATCACCTAGCATGCACTACTAACATTCAATCAAGCAACTATAGTGTCTCATGCACCTAGATTGTTAGTATCTATAGTATTTAAGTTATGTTATGTGATTATTAATTTATGTGATTTTATGTGATGTTATTTATGTCATTATTTATTTATCATGTAATACGGTTATGTGATTGAGGTATGCAGAGGAATACTAAAGTAGTTAATCGTCCGGGAATTTATTAAAAACAATAGTTAATAATTCCCATTAGCCTTGGAAGGATGAAGTTGACATGTTTTGAATACATTCCAGAAGCACTGCAGACTACCTACTTTTCACCTATCTATGCGGTTACTATATGTCCCAGTATGACCTCTCCTTGTTGGAAAATAACGCGCTATATCTATTCCAACGGTAGTCTATCTTTCTAAGCTCGTAATGCGGTTCGTATCTATTGTTAAACACTGGTGCTCTTAATATTTTATAACGCCATTGTGAAAAAAATCAATTCTTGTTTACATAAAATATTCAATCTAAATCTGAACTACTGTCTCTTAGCAATTCCTATCCCAGCTTTTAGTTAGGTTGTAAAACCTACTTAGTTATCGTACCGACCAATATCATCCACTCTCCTCCATCAATGTCTTTCTCAATGTCTCCGAAACAAACAGGGACATTCTAGTCATCATGATCATTACTATTCATCAATCCTACTAGTATTAAATTTCGGTTTTTAGGAGCTCCAAGGGCTAAGATTAAGAAGTTTCACAGAGAAAAAAATAATTCGCATTGACCGGAACTCGAACCCGGACCCCCTGAGTTCCGGCCAGGTACTCTACCAGTTGAGCTACCAAAACGTCCTCTTTCTCTGTGGAAATCAACGAGGCTTAAAGGAAGGGCTAAGATTATATCACGCACTTTAATACAACATTTTATTATAAAGAAAAGCATACAACGTCCCTGCCTCAGGTTGGAGTTGAACCCGTGATCTTTGGATAGCGAGGTCAGTGCGTTAGCCACATGGCTACCGCAACCAGCGTCATCAAACCTAAAATGGTTTGGCATAGCTTTTCGCTCGATTTTCCAATCAAATAATCTTGTCTTCCTTACATAAGTCATCTTCCATTATCCTTTACTCCTTGCAGTTCCTGTCCGATTCCTGTATTTTATTCATAAGCGTTCTTACCTCAGGTTTTACAGCACTCGTGCCCATCCCTCTCCCGGTCCCAAATCCAAGGCTAAGGCCAACTTTATTGTTTATTTCATCTTCTCAGCTCTTTTAACGCGTTATTGTCGTCAACTGAGTTATTTTCTTATGGTTCAATGGCCTTATATAAATTATCATTTTCTCATATTTGGTGTGAGAATAAAAACGTGTGCCATTACAACTTTCTGTCGGAATTATCATTTTTCATAATACATACCTAGTGAGAAGTCCAAAAAATTCCCATTCCTACCTTTTTCCTCATCATGTTCAGCAGTGCCATATATATCCATCTAGCATTTCGGGAACCATACGTAGTCTCTAGGTCTTCCATACATTCCATCAATTTCCGATTCTCTTCCGGTTACAACATCCACTATAATATCTTGTACCTAACTGTTGTGATTTTATTTTTATCTCGGGCCGCTTGGCATAGGTTCACATTTTTTTCTATAAAATTCCGAGTGTAGATTTATGCAGTTTTTACGAAAGTGACTGCTGTAATGTTTCCTTATATGAAATATCTTCTATTCCTCAGCTTTATTATTCCATCATCATCACACTGTTCTCTTGATTTATTGGCTTAGTTTTTGAATAATAATTCATTTCATAACTTTCATTGTGCTAACCCCTGCCGAAGGTCTATACATTTTATTTTCAGGTTTTTTCTTAATTTTTTTTAACCGTTTTTTACTATTATTCTCACCAAGAAATTATGTACGATCTATTAGCTCTTTTTACCCCAGCGTGGACATTCGTGTACTTTTATTATTTGTATTCTCATTTTATTTGACGCCATCAATTTCACTGCACTAAAGCTGAAATCCCAAACTATGGAATGGGGCAAAAATTTATTTTATGAACATTATGTTGTACCGGAACATGCACCTCCATGCCCCATCATCATCATAACAATCCTAGGATTGGTTTGACGCAGCCCTCCACTCGATTCTTCTATCGGCCAACCTCTTCATATTGACGTAAATTTTCTCTTTTACATCATCTACAATTTGTTCCATATATCTCAGACGAGGTCTGCCTTTTCCATTCTTTCCGTTCGCTTTTCCCTCGACCATTGTCTTCAATGGGCCATTTTGTCTTAAGATATGACCGGTTTGGGGGAAAAAATCCCACCCGAGTAGGATTCGAACCCGCAACCTTATGCTTGGCAGGCGAGGCTGGCGTAGTCTTGCGTAAATGTAACGGCATAAATAAATTTATAAAGTTTAAAATTAATATCTCTCTTCCTGAATTGATTCACGTTTTGCATTTAAAAGTAGGCCTCTTTTAATTGTTATTAACAATTAAAACTGTCTGTGATATTGTGCCTATTATTCTTACTTTTCAGCTTTCGTAACCATCCAGCTTACTTACCAACTTTCTTGCTAACCAGATTTCTTGCCGCATTAATGTCTCTCTTCCAGTCTGTTTTCATTTCACGTCTCACCCACTCATTATCTTCCATCGCATTCAAATCCCTCATGCGTTACGCATGGATAATTCAAGATTGCCACCTATGGGTTCCTTCAGGTGCTCGTATACCCAGTCTGTCTTTCCTTCTCCATTGTTTGAAATTGGCCTGAGAATCAAGATTGGGTCTTAGCACCAAGAATTTACTTTTCGAAAAACATTGGATAATGATTTCGAGCAGTTTGTGGTATATACAGCGTCGTATTAATGTTTCGCTTCAAGAAGTATGATCATTATCCACCTCCGGCTGGGGTTGAATCATGAACCTTCTTTCAATAGACTTCATTTCTTCCTTTTGATGCTCGGTGGAAAACATGGGTGGAATGAAATTCATCACATGACATGTGAATTTATTTCGTCGTTAACTCGTTATTTTTTTCAAGTGTTCATCCACTAACGAACATTTCACCAGGTGAAAAATACTCCACGAGGCTGAGTATTATCCACCTCGTTCGGTTCCTCACTCACTTTCGAATCACTTTACGGCTTTGCTTTCCCCATTCAACCTAACGTATTCCCTTTCATTTGGTTCTCGCATCAGCGAGACTCTTTTTAGACTTTTCTCGACCAATCCCTCAAGTCTCAGAACTCCACTCATTCTCCAGGCTTAGAACCCTCAATTCGTCTGCGAGGAACACGAAGTTCCTCATTAAAAGCATCATAGTTTCTGTATATCTGTCTTTTCCAGGTAAGAGGTTGTTAAAATCACTTTATTTTTTGCAAATGGCTTGGTCTCTTTTCATATTCTGTGACTCCTTGATGTTTTTCTAGCTATGTATCCCTTAGTCTTCTTATTCATCTCATTAATGAATGTGTGGTGTTATATTCTCGAAAGAAGTATTTTGAATACTCATTTTACTGATTCCTGTGGATCACTAACAAACCCTTAATACGGATTTGCTATGAATTTCTTGACGTGTGGTGAGCGACTTGTTGAGCAGCAGTTTAGTGATCTCAACGGTGCTGACATAAATTTATATGCATCTACTTCCGGTTAAATGCTTTCACATTAATTCTCTGAGCTTCCATAGAAAAACACGGAAGATATCTTCCTTATAAATGACTATTTAGCTTCTCTAGCTACAGTTACTCCTGTTAAAGACACCTGTTCGTTTAAATATTTGCTAAAATCTTTGGCACATTCATATTGCCAATCCTACATTCCAGAGCTCCCCTATCCTTGTGTTTCTCTTCCCAAACCCCAGCAAAGCCAAGGTCAACCGTGACCCACATCCAATTGCGACTCCCTGCCGAGCGCTACCCTTGCAACTACTCACCCGTGAAAATTTCGTACCTGAGTAGTGTAATCCCTGTCCCTGTCTCCCCTGGGTTAATTGTTTTCTGGTGATAATCTGTGGTCTGTATCTGCTTGCTTGCTTGTTTCTTCAAGAGGCTTGTTAGTTATTTATTATTGTGTAGTAAATAGTAGATTTTTTTACCAGATAGCTCTGCTGTGAGTCTAAGGGAGAGAGGTAGGTAGAGTCATATTAGGATGACTCCCATTAGGCCAGCTGTCAACCTCTTCCTTGACTCACCCGATCGCGAGCCCTTGCGGACTCGAATCGGTGAGCTCGAGAAGACGGTGGATAAGCTCCGCTCTCTCATGTACCGGCTGGTGGCGACGATGGGACGGTCGAGGGGGGTGGGGGTCGTCCAAGGCCTTCCGCACGCGTTGGTGCGAGGGCGAGCCATTGCGCTGGCGCGGGTTGGAGGGTTGAAGACGTTTCCCGCGCCCCCGAGCCTACCTCGCGGAGTCTACCTCCGAATCCGGGGGAGAGTGGGAAGTGGCCCGTTGACGGAGCCGTGGGGTAACCCTACACAAACGGGGCAATGCCCCGGGACCGAGACGTTGAGCCTTTCCCCGTTAGTAATAGGTTCGATGGGCTGGCGGAGGTCGGTCTCCGTCTCGGGAGGCTTCGCCGACTGGGAGTCGGGAGGGAAGAGAGGCAGTATTATTGATAGGTAGCTCCAATATCCGCCGGGTAGCGGACTCGAAGCGTGCCAGGGCCCGTCGGGAAGGAGGTGGTGAATCCCGAGGGAGAGGTGACCAACAACGGGGACGCTCCTGGTGTATACCAGGAGGTACGGTGCCCCAGGTGACGAAGGCGTTGAAGACAACGGTCAGAGCCACTAACTGCTCCAAGCTGCACGTAGTCGCCCATGTCGGCACTAACGACGCAGCGAAAAGGGGGATGCAATGGATTCCGTAAGGGATCTATGCTCCGAGTTCCACCGCGTTCGTGGAGGTCTGGCTGTCGATACGAGGCTGACTATATGCAGCTTGGTAACTGGGACGGATCGGGGGTCGATGATTTAGAGCCGAACATTAGGCATAAATCGGAGACTCCGTGAAGTCTGTGGGAGCGAGGGAGCTGAGTTTTTGGACCTCGGGCCGGAGCTGGATACGTGTCGGGTGCCACTGAATCACTCGGGTGTACACGGACGAGGCATCGTATAGGGTAGCGCTTAGGATACTGGAGCATACACGTAGGGTTGAGCTCAGGGGGTAGCCCAAAGTGCAGGTCAATCAGCGGGGGAAAAATCGTGGAAGAATTTGATAGAACATGCAGAGTAAATTTAGAGTCAGAGAAAAACACCTAAAATGAACGAACATGCTAAACCATAAAATGTAATAGGTAGATTAAATAGTGGGTCGGTAAAAGAATTATAGAGGAAAAATTTGGTCGGAAAAGAGCACCAAGATAGAAACAGATTGGGAGAAAGAATTTCAGTGATGGTAGTGAATTGTCGTAGTATAAGAAATAAAGTAGCAGAATTTCATAACCACCACATAAAAAGTACAGATGCAGATATAATCGTAGGCAAAGAAAGCTGGCTTTCGAAGGACATATCAGATTATGAAGTATTCCCGAAGTGTTTTACCGTATACAGAAAGGATAGAGTAAGCAGAAATGGAGGAGGAGTATTTATAGCTGTGAAGCACCCGTATGTCAGTAAAAGAGAACTTATTTCAAAGCGAAATGTAGGAAGTATTTGGTGTTCCGTTAACAGTAAAAGTAGTAATGCAAAAAACATATATGTAGGTGCATATTACAGGCCACCGGATGGAGACATCAATTCTATAATGGAACTAGAGTCAGAGATAGGTACATTAATTTCTCGGAACAATGATAGAGGAATAATAGTAGGCGAGGACCTTAATCTCCCTTCGATAGACTGGAATACGTGTAGTTTTATAACAGGAGGTAAAGATAAGGAACTCTTCGAATCACTGTTGAACAGCTTTATGTCACATTCTTTACAACAGCTAGTATAAGAACCGACCAGGGGAAACAGCATTCTAGATTTATTTGCAACAAATATACCCGAAAGAGTTCTAAATACAGTTAAAGACACAGGAATTGGTGATCATAAAATGGTGCATGCGAAATTTATTGTAGGCGTTGAAAGACATTATAAACCAAGGAGGAGGGTATACTTATTTGGCAAGGCTAATTACGACAGTATGAAAGAGGCATTAAGGGAATTTTTAATGTACTTAGCGAACAAAGCCAAGGATTAAATACAGAGGATTCTGTATGTTCTTGAGGTCACCCGTAAAGCAGTTAATACATACATACCATTTCTTTAAATAATAAATACATACCATTTACCAAAAAGCCATTTCTTTAAACACCTTCTTCCAAAGCGTATTCAACTCATCGTTACACAACGCAGTGGAACCAACGCCGAACACTTTCAGTGAGAAAATGCCCGAAATAAAAATTTCATGTCGCGGAATAGAGCAGTAGTTAAAAAACATTAGTAAAAACAAATCACCAGGTCCATATCAAATTCCTTCCAGAGTATATTAAACATTAACTTCAGAAATAGCCCCCTATCTAGAAATAATATTCAATAAAACGCTAAAAAACCACACAGTACCCAAGGATTGGAAAGTAGGTAGCTAATATTACACCTATTTTTAAAAGCGGTGATAGGGAAGAACTTACTAACTAAAGACCCATTTCACTTACGTCAATCTCTTGTAAGGTATTTGAGCACATTGTTGTCAGTTCAATCATGGGGCATTTGGATAGTCAGGTATTGCTCATAAATAGTCAACATGAGTTTCGGAAAGGTAGATCTTGCGAGACACAATAAGCTTTATTCGTACATGATATTTTAGTCTACGGCGAAAACAGTACTGAAGTTGATGCGATATTTTTACATTTTAAAAGGCATCTGATAAAGTTCCTCATGATAAATTAATCTTGAAATTAGAGGGTTTTGGTATATATAAAGACGTGGTATGTTGG
Source organism: Platycnemis pennipes (assembly GCA_933228895.1). Taxonomy (NCBI): domain Eukaryota; kingdom Metazoa; phylum Arthropoda; class Insecta; order Odonata; family Platycnemididae; genus Platycnemis; species Platycnemis pennipes. Next base: position 63,542,343 of record OW121854.1, read on the forward strand.
GTAAAAGAATTCTTAAGCGGGCGAGAGCAGAGGGTTGTCAAAAATGGTTTCATGTCGGATACAATAAACGTCACATCGGGAGTTCCCCAGGGTAGCGTGGTAGGTCCGCTTCTATTTCTTTTATACATAAACGATTTGGGTACCGTAGTTAGTAGTAAGCTTAGACTTTTTGCAGACGATGCTGTAGTCTATAGGGTTATATCATAAGAAGAAGACAGGAAATCTATTAGCACGGATTTAGATGCAATTCAAGAGTGGTGCGACAAATGTCAGTTAAAACTTAACTTAAGGAGTGTGTAGCTATCAATTTTTGGAGGAGGAATAATTGGATAGAGCAATCCTATAAAATTAATAACACGAAGATCGAAAGCGTTAAAACCATAAAGTATTTAGTGTAACAATCACTAAGACTCGTGGGGAGGACATCCAGGAAATATGCGGCCGAGCGAAGAGAAAGCTAGGATTTATAAAAAGAGTACTTGGGAAATATGATGAGCAGACAAAAGAGCGATGTTACTTTTCTCTAGTTAGGCCCCACCTTGAGTATGCAGCCAGTGTATGGGATCCGAATGAATTAGGTTTGATAAGAGAACTAGACAGTGTGCAGCGTAGAGCAGCTAGGTTCGTTAAAAGGTGTTACGATAGGTTGAGTAGGTAGTGTTTCAGAATTAATACAAGATTTAGGGTGGGAATCATTATCAAAGCGTAGGTTATAGTACAGATTAAATCTATTAGAGAAATTTAAATCAGATAGCTTTACTGAAGATGTTAGGCACCTATTAAAAAAACCGGCGTATTATTCTAGATTCGACCAAATAAACAATATATTTGACCAAATATTAGAGAGATAGATTGTCGTACTGATAGATTCAAAATGGCATTTTTTCCCCTTACTATAGGAGAACAGAATAGGCAGCATAGCAAAGGGATAGGTAGAGAAAATGTTTTAGAGTAGTTTGTAGTGCATGAGGCATGTATTAATCCCTTAAATACTATAGATACTAACATTTTAGTTGCTTGAGACCCTATAGTTGCTTTTTTGCATGTCGGTAGCGGCTATGTGATCTTCACCCCCTGCCACACACCCTCGCGGTGGCTTACAGGGTATCGTGTAGATGTAGATGTAGGTTGCTGCTCCAAACGGATGAAGCAGTGATTGAAGCAATTGAAATTTTCTGACGTAAATATATGGAATATATTCACCTTATAAAGAGAAAAAAACTGACTTATTAACTACGACCAAAGCTTTGTCATAAGATGATACCCAACGTTGACGTTTTCCGTCGAAATTCGTGTATAAAATATTTTAAAAGTACAAGCATTTTATTTGGCATAATTTTTCCGACAAATCTTATCATATTTTTCCAATGATGAATTTGCATAAAATATCACTGTAAAATTCCAATATTTTCACACCAATGAATATCACTGTGCATATCGAAAATATTTCTACCATTGAACTTGATTGTAAAGATCCCGCAATTTTAATGGTGATAAAAAAATCAAAATAATCCAAACACGCTAGAGATCGTGTGCACTATTAAAGTGAGCGAAAAGTAAAACAAAACTAGTTTAATAAAAACATATATTGATTGTCTATGTACTCTTGATACAATGACCTATTTGTTCGTAATACATATCGAGACAATAAACATATGCTACTTTATAACTAATAATAAATTACATGATACATATGCATTTTAAAAACACTTTTATAAATAATATACAATTATTAAATGTTACTTGTGCATTTGATTATTCATAGATATCCCAGAAGCCATTAGCAACAGTTGTTGATGAGGACTAAAATATGAACCACAATTCTTCCTCGCATATTTGACATTTAATGGTGGTCGCGAAGGTCAGTAAGATTGGCTCAATGGTGTGAAAAATACCTTGTAATGCATTCCTGTGTTACAGGGTAATCACCATTAAATGTCAAATATGTGAGGAAGAATTATGGTTAACAAACGATAACGATAATAACTTTATAATAAATATGTTACCTGACAGATGCAAAGAAAATTTGCATTATTTACGCAAAACAAGTTAACTTTCAAAAATAAATAAAAAACAATATAATGATAAAAAAATGAAGTAGTAACTTATCATCAACAGGAGAAAACTTTGTTAAAGACAAAGACGAATTTTGAAAAAATTTGTTGCAAGTTTTGATTAAGGAATGATTATGAATGCGTCAAGTCAATGAAATGAAGTAGATACTAACATATAAAGCTTCCATTAAAACTCATGCATACAAATGCTAAAGCCGTAAGCTTCTATGATTGGTTTCCTGATGGTGTAACATTTGATTGGTAGGTGATCACCACGAAAAAAATGAATTAAAGGAAAGAAAACATTAAAGAAAAATAGTTGCATGTATAGTAGTAAAATAACACCTATATAAATAGTGCAGTCAACGTTACAGCATACAGCATGGGAAGCGATCAACTATCGAGTCATTAAATCCCAACCACATGTTGTCATAAACATGTGGCTCCCGCCTTATTTCCACGCATCGGATTGAGTAAACGGGTGAACTTTAAAATTTGTTGAAAAAACACAATAATAATTTACGTGCAAATCGGAACGGACTCTTCCAATGATATTCACTGTAGAAATCCAAGCAAACCAAATTTTCCATAGAATTGTGTTGTACTTTCCCTAATATATTTTTAAGGTTTGATAAATCTAGATATTGAATAAATCTTGATCTAGTTATAATTGTATGCTATTACTTTCACTTGAAAAAATAGTCTATTAATCACATCCTTTTTATTTTAATTATGTCTATCCTGAACGTATACTTTTTGATACTTGATAAGTAGTTTCAGGGTATTTTCGGGCGCCGCAGAATATTTCCATCTGCTTTAAGCCCATTAGGAGGCGGCCCCCCAAGCAAGGCCATCACTCATTAAATGGGAACCTGCAGGCCTTTTTTTTTCTCGGACTCCAGCCCACGGACTCACAGCAACCAGCCTCCTCGCAGTAGATGGTTCACGACTCGTGGCGACGTTTGTAGCAAAAATAAAAATATTTACGCAAACAAGTTATTTAAAGACGAAATGGGGAACAAACCGCGCAATTTGGAAGAGCCAGTGGAAAACGGGGTGGTCAGTGATTATTACAAGAGGGGATTAGCTGTACTACATGTCTGGGGGAGGAAACTTATTGCGGCAATAGTAGATTGAGCACGAGTCATGCAGGGATCGGGTTGGTGTGGTGGCTAGAATACTGGCCTCCCATCCCGGGTTCGATTCCCGGCAGTGGCGGATTTACAGTGGAAAACCGGTCCCCACTTGAGTGCCTAGTGGAGGGAATTTCAAGTTCAGTACTCCGTCCGTCGGATGGGACGTTAAGCCGTGGTCCCCTTGACGCCTTTCGTTAAGAGTAGGCTAATGCCGACGCCGGGTTTCTCTCCACCCTTCCTCCGTTCCCTAAAAACTCCTACCATTACCCAAAACCCACCTATCCTATATGGCGCAAATGACCTCAGCTGTTGGTCGCCTCCCCTAAATAACTAACCAACCAACGAGTCATGCTTTTGTTGATCCTCCACTCAACCTATCAGGGATCTCTTTTCAATTTTATTATCAATAGGGGCCTGATGTTAAACGTAAGTTAAGGTGATCAAAAATCTCCTTGATACTTCTAAACATTCCCGCATTTTATAGCGGCGCAAAAAGGATATGAAAGATGCGAGTTGCGTGAATATGGGCCAAGCGGTTTTTGGGTCAAGCGAATCGTAAACTGGGATTCGTCAAAAGAGCACTGGGTAAATGTGACGAACATGTACGAGAAATCAGCTACTTCTCCCTTGTAAGACGTCATTTGGAATATGCTGACAGTGCATGGGATCCCTACGAAATCGGTCTAAATAACGAACTTGAACGTGTGGAGCGAAGATCGGCAAGATTTGTAAAGGGACGGTATGATAACCTTATTAGCGTAACCAGTCTATTAAATGAATTAAATTGGGAATCATTGTCAGATCGCTGATTGAAATTTAGACTTAATCTCTTAAATGAATTCCAAGACCATATTTTCAGTGATGATGTTAAAAATATTTGGGTTAACTTACCATGATAGACTGGACCATAATCACAAAATTAGAGAAATTGATTGCCAAACTGACAGATTCAAAATGTCCTTTTTTCCTAGTACTATTAGGGATATGAATAACGGTAAATGTATCCAGTACGAGTGTAGATATGGATAACATTGTTAGCTGCATGTTGGTATAAGGACTTAAAACTAACCCCTAATGTCTTTGCATGTATGCTTTGCTATTTTAATTTTTAATTACAAATTTTATGCATGGTATGTAGTGCATGTTTGGTGAGATTCCACCCCCTGCCGCACTCCTTTATGGTGGCTTTCAGGGTATTATGTAGATGTAGATGAATATGAAGAGGCTAGTTTATGGAAGAATCAGTGGAGAATTGCATCAAATCAGTCACAGGAACATCTACTAGCGATGATTACGATAAATTGGCATAAAATAGGAATCGCTGTTGTTATTTGTGGTCGCACAAATCATGGGTGAATAAAGTAGAAGAAATTATATCTTTAATAACTCAGAAGGGCAGCGGTGTCCAACGGATCCTCAAATTAAAGATGACATCTCAATTCAAGGACCCAAGTTTGATTCCCTGCAGCGGCAATGAAAAATGCACCGGAAGGAAAAAGAAAAAAGAGATTCGGTCATAGTTTACTTATCAACTCATCCCATTCTATTGCGATAATAGTAAATGGCTTATACTCAAACTGAGTTTTTACGGTATCGGTTTAATGTTCTCGGGCAATAAACAGTGCACTCAGCGATATCCCGAATCGGCCGTCTAGCCATCTCGCAAACTCAGCCGCCCCAGCGCATTCACCCCGCTCACGCTCTCGACTCTAGTTAATGGCGCATTCACTGCGCAGTCAGTGACTGCCTTTGAGGTGCGATGAAATAAGCCTTCGATTCCGGAGCAGTCCCGAGAGCTGGGACAGCGAGAATCATGCGGGTGGTTTTACTTTTTTTTTTAATCGGCGGGGCTTGTACTGGTATTTTACTTACACGTCATGCGGAAGCGAGAACTTTTACTAATCTCCATTGGTGGTTATGCCTGGCAGGAAGCCGACAGCTTAGGTGTTTTGCTTTATTTAAAAATAGGTGGGTAATTGGATGAGAGATAAGGGTTTTCCAGGGCACGGGGAAAGAGTAGAAATAACCCGGTGTCGGCGTTAGCCTGCTCTAAACAAAAAAGCCATTGGATGCACAGTTTAGAGTTTAGCTCACATCCATGCATGTAAAATAGATTATTTATTATTATTAGTTTTCTACCGATGAAGGTAGGTCTAAATGGACATTTAATTCTCCCACTTTCCTACATTTCTCATGATGATTTCTCCTCCTATCTCTACCCTTCTTACCCAACATTACCTTCTCCATCCACACTTTCTGCCTTCTCCTAATTTCATATATCAAATTTATTTCCTCTCCTGCCAATTTAAGCTCTTTATCGATCGTCCTCCTTTCCACCCACTTAACCTTCTCCAACCTTCTCCACACCCACATTTCAAAAGCCCCAAGTCTGTTTTCATACTCTTTCCGCAAAGCCCACGTTTCCGCACCATTTAATGCCACGCTCTATCTTATACGTTTCACTAGTCTTTACTTGCCTACTCATCGCCCCTGTCATTAGTTGACGCCTACGATTAAAAGCTTGTTTTCTCAATGCGATTCTCCTTCTCACTTCAATGCTGTTATACCCTTTTTCCTCCAACATGTTGGACATCCTCAAAAATCAATTTTTTCCGCACACAGTGCGGGGCAATAGTGGATTATAACGAAGATACCAGGGGAAATTGCAATCGGTGCTGTACATTTTGATGTAGAAGAGTAGTCTGTAGTGATTTTTAATGCTGAACCAACATGTTTCAACATTGTTAACTCATGCATGATTTAGAAAATATAAATTAATTAATGTATTTAAAGAAACGTTTGCTAATCATTATTTATTGTTTTACTTTGTGAAGAGTAACAATTTAGTTGTACCTCGTAGTTGCTTGTAGAAGCTTATACTTGTATTGTTATATGTTTTCATGCAAATATGTGAAAATTTTATTGCCTCTTGGATAAATGCGCGCCTCTTTACCCTTACTCTGCCACACACCAATACGGTTATTTCCAGAATTATGTAGACGTAGATATGCATCTACTGAGTCATCAGGCATGCACTATCTTCATGTACTAATGGTTTTAATAATATTACAAAAGAGATTATATTACTATCATTTGGGATCGACACTGCTAAGTTTGCCTTATGCACAACATCCATATCACACTGGGTGTTGTAATATACGTTTAAAATATTTCCGCTAATAATGTCTGCGGTAGGCATGATACACCTACGTTTTGTGTTATGCTCTTCTTCAGCTCCGAATAATACTTACCAGCCTCTCACATCATTCCATTATAAAAAATATTAATCTCTTCCTCTTATTTTACATTCTCCCCTCTATCACATCCTAAAGGTGTTCTCTCCCCATATTACCCGTTGTATCCACTCATTCTGTCTCCCACAAGTTTCTTTTATCAACTTTCCACCGCTACCATTATCAGCTCTTCCTCGTTTGTTTTCCATACCACCTCCATAGCATTCTCCATCCTTCTCCATAACCACATCCAAAAAGCCAGCAGTCTCTTTTTTATCCTTTTTCCGTAATATCTATGTTTAAGCACCGTTCAATCTCCGAATCAGTTTCTTTGCCAGTCTAATATTAATGTCCCTTACCTCTGTAATTAGTTCCCTTTTATGGGCATCTGCCCATTCTACCGACGTAATTATCCTTCGAACATCGCAGTTACTTGTCTATTTTCTGCCATGATAATCTTCTCTCCTTTTAATTCCCAGGTAGATAATTATTCGACGTAATTTGTTCATCACTCATCGTATTATTCATTCATCTTTTCTCCGTGGAATATACTGAAGGTTTTTCTCGAATGTTGTCATTCCTAACCATTATCATCTTCCAAAACATTTTAATTTCTTACTCTCGGTCGTTTTTCACTTTTATCGCTTGCTTTGCTATCAAAACTCAACCAAGAATGCGAAAATCCCGGTTGTATTCATAGTTCCATTGGCCTTATTTTATTTCGACTACTGTTCTCATGACTGAATTTGCGTCACGAGTTGCTCTTGCCTCTTGGAGACCAAGCTGATATTTCCCGAGGAATCCGTATACATTGTACCGTCAATCCCACAAAGATCTCCAAAGACATTTCATTTCCGTTTTCCTCAGGTTATTCATAAAATATGATGGAATATCAAAAACTTTCACCCGTTTACCCGTATTTATTTATGTTAATGTCTTTTCCATCTCTCCATTAACTATTAATCAGAGTACGTAATCCTTACCTGCGTAATTTTCCTCTTGTATATCAAAGCTTGTATATCTTGTGAAAGGAATATGTGAAAGAACTCAATCGTAGCAATAATCGGCCTATACTGCCGATTATATGAAAAAGTTGAAGAAAGCTTTATTAAAATAGTCGTCCGGAAAAGTTTTAAGCCATTCGAAATACTTACTGCTCTGTAATCTACTGAGCGTCTTTTTGATGTCGTGGAAATGCCAATAGAATAAAAAAATGCATTTTCGAAAGCTAAAATTTAGCCCCGATCAATGGTATTTCCAACTCCTTAAAACACCCGTACATGTCGTAAAGTGAAGCCTGAGGATTGTATTGGTGTGCTAAGTTAAGTACTGCTTCTCAACTCAAGGGCCCGGGTTTGAATCTCTTCCACGGCTGAGATTCAAACCAAAAATCATTTATGTACCTATTCCTGCTTAAGTATTATGTAGAGATTATTTCGAGTGCATTGCTTCATTCGTGGAATGAGAAGGTAAACCCTTGTTCCCATAGCGTCTATAGAAGGCATTAATCGATGGATATCATCCAGATAAAAGGTAGATTACGTGTAGAATATTGGAAAACCATTGCTTTTTTTTTGCATGACTGTCGACAAAAGTCGAATATTTGTATGCATAGGGAGTCTGTAGCAGCGTATGATAACTAGAATCTCACTGGGATCAGTGTTGCATTTGAAGTTAATATATTTATCATGAGAAATCTATTTATTTTAGTGCATTAAATCAACGAAAGAAACCGTAATGTTGTATCTAAAATAAGCTTTGATTTATGTCGTTAATGCATGAATGGTGTTGGTTTGCCCCTGCCTTACCCCTTTGCCGTGGTTTGCCGAGTGTTGAGCAGATGTACTCCACAAAGTGTTTGTTCGTGATTGAGGCTGGTCGGGTTTTGCTCCTCCCTTTTTCCCTTCCCTGAAAAATTCCTGCCTCTACCCAATTAACTATCTATCCTAAATGTCTTACATTACCTTATCTGGCGATCGCCTCCCCCGAATGACTGCTATCACCAATGCTGCTTCTAAAACGAAGCTCAAATGAAATCAGTTTCGGGAATTCAACGAAGAAATCACTCCAAAGTCAGTCTAAAATGCTATCCTGGCCATCAAAATAACGTCTATTTGCGGTACAAGGAGTTGCCAACGAATATATGGTACTCTTCTATACCATAACATAAGTTCTTTTGTTATTTACAAACGAAGGGTGAAAAATTCGTTTATCAGAAATTTAGTAGAACGCATTTCAGAAATGCAATAACAGGGGGGAGAGGTCACCATATTTCGGCTAAGGATAGGTCTTTGTGCTGTCAGGTACCCATATCTCCTCTCACGAAAGACAATGAAGCCCCGAAGTGATGATTAAAGTTCTCTTCTCAGAATGAGACACACCATTTTGGAGTGTAATGAAAACATGCGTGAGAGTTTAACTCAGTGAAACTAGGACAAGCCCAAGTTTACAATGCAGAGGTGGTTAACAACTTTATTAGACTTTTTTAAAATCCTGATTTTTGATGTGTGATGTATTGTCGTGCAATACGTGTTTTCAATTTACGAATCCTGTAGCAGAAGGTTATTAGCTTAATATTTTACTGCATTTTCATTTTTTAGCTAAAATGAATGTGTATGGTGCAAAATTATCTTTGGTTAACCCTCTCTTAGTTTTTAACTACTGTTATTCCTACTCGGTAAGTGATCCGAAAAATCCTTTAATTCATTGGATACAGTATTGTTTTCAATATTTCCTATCCTGTTTGATGTGTAATCTTAAATATTGATATTGAATAGTTACTTATAGTAAAGTATTTGCTCATTATCTGTCTCGCATATGTAGAATGTTGGTTTGAAATTAGGCCCTGTATTGCATGTGAATATCATTTGTTTCACAGGTGAAGTTATTTAACTCAGCTAGGCTGGTATGATACTGCATAGATGCTGATTAAATTTCCTGAAGTTATCCAATTTCACTTCAAAGTGTGCTTGAATTTTCTACTTATTTCACTTTGCACTATTAAGAAAAAATGTCTAAAAGGCATGTTGGTCTGCGTAAGTATGAAAGTTCTTTTAGTAATATCATATTCTTCCAAAAAGTTTCAGCATAGCCTTCGTATTACGGCAGAAAATAAAAAAAATCTTTGTTCTTGAAATAGATATTCATCTCAAACGTCTGACCTACCCTTACACATGGCGTGAGGTGAATTTTAGATGAGGTTATCCCAATCTCTTTTTTAATATCATTAATTTTAAGCATAATGTATCAAAAATCATAATTATTTCCAGTTTTTAGTTCAAAAAATTTGCTGAAAACTGAATGCGAATATTAAGTAGATTCCAAAGAAAATGCTTTCTATGCATTTGTACGTACATAGGCTTGCTGTGTTCGGAAAACTCAAAAGAGTATCCTAAGTTATGTATATTTATTGATATTAAAATTGAAATAAAAATTGACACTATTAGAGTTGCGAATTCATTGTGGCTGACATAATAACATGCTTCCATTTTTGCCAGCCAATAAAATGGATTACGGGTGCCTCGTCACCAACATCGTAGCACAATTGCGAGGGTTTTTTTGGGATAGCAGCTCAATAAAAATTGCCAGTGCCTGTCTATTGTTATTCATTGAAATATTGTAGAGAAAATTAATTTCTTCTCGCGCGGAAATAATTTTATGAAAATTTGTGTTTTGTCCTTGATAGCATAAATTATGATAGCTGAATTTTTCTCAAAAGTTAATAAATATTAAAGCAAACATTTTTTATACATTCATCAAAATATTGCCCTTTCAGTCAAATCCGTTATTATTCAGAAGACTTTCGCACACGGTTAACTTGGGATAAAAAATATTCAATGGAACGCCGTAGTTTTTCTGACATGTTGCCGTGAGGTTTTTCTTCAAAGTTAATTATTTTCTCTTCTTGAATTAAATCCTGAGAGGATTTCCTGTGGAGGCTTTTATTATCGTGACAAATGCTTGGATATCAGGACATGCTTGGCAATGGTGAGGGGGCATTTTTTATGCATTCATCTTATATGTACTTTCATACTCCATTCCAAACTATTTGAGCTTGGATTGATATACCTTTTATTTTCCATAATTTCATGCAGGGAAATCTGAGATGTTTACATACTTTTACTCTCACTTTACTTACTCCAATTTTACAAGGTTAACCTTCATTTGCAATTTTTATGTAGTCATTATCATTTTATATAGTCACTCTTTATCAATTCCATATGGTAAAATTTATTGATTTTGATTATATATTGTTTTAAGTTCTTGATCTACATATTCCATCTTCTTACTCATTTCTTTGGTCTGTAGAAAATCATTATCACTAGTTTTCAATTCGTAGACTGATTTGACTCAGCTCTCCTCTCATATTTACATTTCTCTACATATTTATGCATGTAAGTCTTAAATACTTTCTCCTTTCAAGGCCTTAGTTTACTTACAATTCCGTTCACTTTTTCCTCAAATACTGTCTTCGCCATGTCTTAAGATATGTCCAATTAGGTTGTTTCGTCATATTTTTAAGTTTTCATCCAACCTTTGTTTCTTCCAAACGCCTCAGAACTTTGTTGTTATTCTGTCGACCTATTTGTGAAAATAAATGACTGCAAAATATTTATCGTTACAAAATATGTGGTTCATAACTATTGAGAAAAGTGTAATGTGCACAACATATGTAGCACAGCAAGACCCTGGCGGGCTAGCATTTCGATTCACACGAAGTCCTTTGTTTGCCGACGTTTCCAGTAGTAACCCGGGACTCACAACAGGTAGGAGTTGACAGTGCATCCAGTTACACTCCTGCTCGACCAAACTTCTCGGAACGAATGGCAACTCGTATGTCCAACTTCCTCCCACTACATCGTAACTCTAATAATTGAATTTACATGCTCATCCCACCCCTGAGTAAATTTGTGCGAGAAATATTTTGACTTCGAATTGCTCACACTTTTCTATATGCAACCGTAATTAGACGGATACTTATTTCTAGACCCTTGAATCTAGAAATATGTCTTAAGTTGTGAAATTTACAATGATTTACTTAAGTTGCTAACTTCTTAACGTCCCACTTGCTAAAAGTGAGAGGGAGGCTTAGATAAAAGCAGGAACAGCGAACTGTTTTATGAATGTCTTTAAAATATAAGCTCCAGTTTTAAGTCTGGTTAGTGGTAACCATTAGTTTGCATAGAAATTGAGTGGCTTTGGCAATTCCTAAAACTTTACACTGAAAAAAAGGAAAGATTATTTTACACGAATGTTAATTGTATAGTTGCGTATGCTCAGTCGGTTTTAAATCTCGTAAACTGTTAAAATTATAAAACCGGTCCTTAGAGGCCAAAGATGCTCTCTATCTTACAAGTCTGTGTTGCTGGCACCCGCGATTGATCTCAGAGGGGCTATTCCTGTAAGTGTAGAGGTCTCTGGATGTGAACTACCAACATCAATTTCATTATCATTAGTCAGCAATCCTGAAATGAGTTTGATGGGACTCACCAATGGATTCTCGTATTGGCTTGCTCATTATCATATTATCTTCACATTTACGTAATTCTCCCCTTTTACATCCTTAAAAGTCATCATATATGTCATCTGAGGCCTGCCTTTTTCATTTTTTCCATTCACTTGTAACTTCTGCGTTGTGGAAGGCTAGGGGGAACCCCCACGTAATTATCCCGACGAGTCGCAGTTACGCCACTCTTTACCTTTATCAAGACTTTATGGAATTCTCTCGATTGAAATAAACAATAAACTACGGGGGATAAAACATGTCACAGCAGCGTGGTCACGGTGCCATGGGTAATTCGGGGAGAACTTGCCAATACTTGTCTGAGGATTGGTCATTACGCCCTTACACATGCCTACAATTTCTCCGCAGAGAGGATTCAGCCTGAGTTAGATATCTATAAATTCCCTATTAATCTAAGAGACATATTAACGGAGTTTTAAATTTCGAGAAGTGTACGAGAAGTAAAAAATTCCGACGAGCATGGAAACGGTCCCGGAAGACAACTTAATAATAAAATAAGTACAAAGAAATTCGATATATCTACATGAAACTGGACATATTAAAATATGATATTTACTTCAATTTGTCAACAAATTATTAGGTTCAACTTTCATTTAATGTGATTACAGAAGTTGGAATGACAAAATTAGACACTATGTCGATGAAAAAGTATTTATTCAGCTACTACTACAATATTAGTAAGAGGTGGAGTTTGTGGTATAGGAAATTTTGGCAGGCAATGACATCTAGGGGCCATATTTAGAATCTCAACTACAGTCATTTTATACCTTATGCGCAATAAAATCTCTATTTAGAGTTTGGAATGGCTACAAGTGGCAATAATGGCGCAATGATATCTAGGGACCATATTCAGAATCTCAACTACAGCCATTTTATACCTTATGCACAATAAAATCTCTATTTAGAGTCCGAAATGGTTTACAATTTCACCTAAATATGGTCGAAATGGCTAAAAGTACGTACTTCTCAGTGCCACGCCACACTCATTAGGTGGAATCTGTACACCAATTTGACTGGAAGTAGAGATTTCATGAAGTTAGCAGTAAAAGCTAGACTCTAGTAGAAATTCTCAATACGGCCCTTACTAGTGGCTGCGTATTTAAGTTTTGGATGCCCCGTTTGATTATGTTACATCGCACTGTCTAACCTAACTTTAAACCTAGAGCAACACAACACCCTTGCTCGCGGCGGGATTCGAACCCACGACCTAAGTTGCTAGGCCCGCACATTACCGACCAGAAAACCGCGGGCGACCCCAGTGAACAATTGAAAGTTGCTACTGTTGAGATATGGGAATGAGGGGAGGGAGATAATGAATTTGGATACCTCTGCACCGTTGCGATGTGAGGTGAAAAACGGCGGCCGCTGTTAAGAGGGAACGCAGGAATAGTTTGGGGGCGTTAGCGGAGATATAGGCGTGAAGGATGATGGAGTGAGAGGGTAATGGAAGGCAAACGAGAATATGCCAGGCCATTGCGAGGAAAGAGAGAAAGCTGCCGTCGATAAGATTAGGGGAAGAGTAAGTGGATGGGGCAAGTAATTAGGGATAAAAGGATACTGAAAGCCATTGTACAAGAGGACTTGTTAAGTAAGTGGGAAAAAGTGAGAAAAAAATGGAGGAAATATACGAAATCAACAAGTTAGGTGGAAGTAGATGCAAAAAAGATCAAGGCGTTATGAAAAAAACGCATTCAGTAACTTTCGAAGTAGTAATTAGTGATTTTTCGGGGAAAACGACGGAGAGCAAAATTATTTTGCACCATTAACGATACGAGGGTATTCCATGGGTACAGATTAAAATATAGGTAGAAATTTATCAGGGAACGGAGAAAGGTTGGAAGAAAACCCGGTGTCGGCATTAGCTTGCTCTAACAACGGCGTCATTGGGTTCACGTATAATGTTTCTTTGCCGCTATGAACAGTAAGCAGGTTTTAATAAGTTACTAGAGGAAAAGCATGGTAGTGGAAAAATGGGCTTGTGAAACTAAATGACCGTGGTGTGATTCTTGGTCCGGGAGACCTATTTCCTAGGGCTGTTTTCAACGTGAGGGGTCCGAAGTTTGACGTCACACCTGACGGACGGTGTACTGAACGTGAAGTACCCTCCATATAGTACCTACTCACTTAGGAACCATTATACCGGTGGAAAATCTCTACCTCTGCCGGGATGCAAACACGTTGGGGTGCGAAGCCAGTATTCTAGCAATTACATCGTCCAGGTCCCTTCGTAGTCACATTTAATAAAATATATACTGCTACAGGCATGCAAAATACCATGGATTAGTATATTTTTCGCATGTCTTCATGGTAGTAAGTGTTATTTATCTCTGACCTCTGTGGTTAACAATGCATGCCTCGTAATGGTTCACACCTTGCCGCATACCCTTGCGGTGGCTTGCAGGTATTACGTAGATGTAGTTGTGTATAATGTAGAGTTAGGTATTTATGTTACGAAAAGTTAACCCACAAGGATCATAGTTGGGATTAGCGATTACATTCAATCGTTAAAATGTAGTTAACTATTTGACTTAACCGTTAATTTTTAAAACAGTTAACTTTTAACTTTTAATCGGTAAAATTATACATTAACTGATAAAAAACTAACTTCAGTTAATTTTTTTGCTTAATTTTTGGTGAATGTCAACCTGTTAGAAATTGGGCGCAAATTTGCCCAACAGACAAAGAGGAAAAAAAATGTTATCTAAAAATTCAATATAGTTGGATAGTTGCACAAGAATGAAATGAATAGGCCCAGACGAATACACCCAAACAAAAGCGGGGTTGTGGGAATGACCGCCAAAGTTTAGGAACTCACCCTCACACGAGAAAACACGAGACAACTATGTTTAATAACGACCTCGTGACAAAGGTTTTCAAGCCAGCAGTCAGAAATGTGAGGGGAGGAGGGAATAAACGGAATAGACTCAACCAAGAATTAAAACAATATGTTTGAATAGAAAGTCTCATGTGTAGAGACAATGTAACTTGTCCGAGGAGGGGGGTTTGGGGCAAATACTTGCCAATGGGGAGGGAGGGTAGAAAAACGGAGAGCATTCGTTGCAATGTTGATTGTGATCTCCCATCCCTTCCATTCCTATCCTTATACCTTTCCTCCCGGTCTGAAGCGCATATTAGTGCGGAAACAGACTTGAAAACACCCATGAAAATGTTGATTGTGATTGAGACTGTTGCTTTTGAGGTCGATCCCTGAACTGCTTCCATCTCCGAAGAGCGGACCTCCACCTTTATCGAAGAGCGGACCTTCACCTCCAACGTAGAGTGGATAAATTTCGTAGTCCTTTAGTTATTGCCATTTATTTAATTAAGTATGACATCAGTTTTTACTTTTAAAATGCCTATTTTGTGGCTCTCTATTTCAAATCTTTTAGACAAATTGATACGGATGGAAAAAAAATGTCAGCTTTCAGTGTTTGCTTTGTTTGCCAAAGCATAAAACCATCTAGGCTTCCATTTCCGCAGCATCCAATTTGCCATAGTAACTGAAA
This sequence comes from Platycnemis pennipes, assembly GCA_933228895.1. Lineage (NCBI taxonomy): Eukaryota > Metazoa > Arthropoda > Insecta > Odonata > Platycnemididae > Platycnemis > Platycnemis pennipes. The sequence continues at coordinate 63,557,796 of OW121854.1, forward strand.
AAATAACTTTTACTTTAAAAGTTACTTTTTAACTTTAACTTTAATCAGTTACTTTTTCAGCTTTTTTTTAACTTTAACTACTTAATTCATACAGTGACTAACTTTAACTTTGATCTGTTAATTTTGTTTAGTAACTTTCCCAACTATGATATGAACATTAGCGCCGATCCTTTGCTAAAATGGTTTGACGCAGAACTTTGGTTATAGGTTACCCATTTCGTGTTAAAACATTATATATCTTATAAGATCATCTTTATTTATTTCTTGCATATTATTTGAGCCTTTTTTCTGTAGAACCTCTGGTACATATCTCCCTCGACGGCTAAATTACCTGCGCCTTAGCGCCTCAAGATAAGGTTCTGTAGGTCCCTGCGGAAATCTCCAAACTTTCGGAAATGCGTAGCATCTCAGAATTTTTCCTTGGAATTCCTTTGTTTCTCCAATGCTTCTTAGAGCCTCTTAATTATGTACTGGGACCCGTACTGAAATGAAGAGAATAAAACGTCGGAAAAGTGATGCTAAAAAGTTTTGAAGTTAGTTAAAGTTGTCCATGCAAAAATCTAATTGACCGTGGAGCACAAATAATACGTTCATTCATAACTCATTCATTTCGCTATCTGTTCTCACATCTCACACATAGTACGTGCAGCCTTCTTATTATTGCTACTATTGCTCGTTTCTTTCATCGATGAAGCACTAGTAATAGTTTTTCGGCGAAGATGGCTAGCGGCTACGGTCATTTGCGCCATTTTAGGATAGGCAGGTTACCGGTTATTTGCTTGCACTCATTGTCAGCGAAAGGCGTCCACAAGTTTAGCGTCCCATCCGACGGACGGAGTACTGCGTCTGAAGTGCTCTCCACAAAGCACTCATCCAGGAACAGATTTCCCAAGGAAAATTTTTGCCATCCCTTGGGAATGGAACTTGGGTCCAATGAAAATTCCGCCGCATTCTCAACCGCCGCATGCTCATTGTTGTCATTGACGACATTGCCCTTCAACACACTCAGAATACTTTGCAAAACAACTCCTGATGGACTTTGGCTGGCCTGGGAGGATAACTCTTAGAGCCCATGCCTCAAACCTAGAGATGTACCATCTCGTTTCTTCCTGACAGGTGGTTCAATGAGGATGACTGAGTGAAGTAAACTGCAACAGTAACTTTTACGAATAAAACAAATGGTTTTCGGCTTCACTTTCTGGAACTTTTGCTAAACCTTCTTTAAAAAAGTGGAAACAGCAGCTTAACTTAATGCACTATGCAAGTAAGGGAGGCAAGTTAAGTATTTTGGAGTTGTTTGACAGTTTAAATTACATAGGCTCATTAAATAGCCACTTGTTTGATTGCCATTCTCCTTTACTGTCCGTTGCCCTTGCTCTAGAGGCTTACCTTGAGTAACACATTCCCCTATCTTTTCCTATTCATCTTCTCTTCTACCTTTCTTACCGTGTTTTTGGTGTTCTTCTGTTAGACATTAAGGTATTTGCTTCGCTTGCGTCACTTTCAATTGTCGCAGCACTACCTCCCCCAATCCACGTTTTTAGTAGTTTTCTTCTGCATATATACCTTCCTCCCTCTTTCTATCTTCTTTCTCCAAATCTACCTCCTCCTAACCCTACGTCAATCGTTCCCCTTCTCTTAGTAGAGGAAAATATATTCAGGTGCATTGTTGGAGTTGGAAATCTTGAAAATGATCGTAATCCGTTGCAACCTCGGACGGTGGTTTCAATAATTTGAGTGGATATTACTTTTTAAAGTTTAAAAAAATATGTTTTGCTTTGCTTGTGGCAACCTTAAACGAAGAGAGAATACAGAAAAAAAGTCCTGACTCTGAAATATACCTAAATACCCGGCAAAAGTAAGTAGAAATATAGTGTAAGACGTGCACATTATGAGGAGAAATTTTTTTATATTTGTTTTTTCTTTTATTCCGTACGGAAATTATTTTCTGGATCCTCCTAACGCTTAGATTGTCTGCGAAAAAATCCACTCTAGGAAGACACCCACACAGAAATGGATGAGCGTGGGAAACCTACGAAATCTTACCGAAATGGAGAGCTGCGTCAAGCCAATCTTAGAATTGTTGACCGATGATGACTACGACGCGGATCTTGACCCATGAATAATTTATCCCAAAGAATATATTGAAACCGGTCATTATAAAAAAAATACCCGAGGGCCAGTTAACCGACGCCTTCTCACTCGGTGCCATTCTTCCAGATTAGAAATGAAGGCAGAGGTCGGGGGTGGAGGGAAAGAGATCAGGGGCGGAGAAATGCGCTTGGGGGCGAAGAGCTGTCCCCTCCCAGCATCCCTCCCACCCTCCCGTCACACCCTCCACCGCTTCCAGGCGTAATTAATGAGCGGATTAAAAGAGGGGGAGAGAAGACCGGCGGAGGGGGAGGTGGCAACCCCAATTCATTAATGCCTCGGCGAAAACTTTTTAATGGCCAATTTCAGGGGCGGAACGATTATTTCAGCGCATTAACAATGCGCCGCGCGCTGAAATGGTAATGGGGGGGGCGATGTGGTGGTGAGGATCGGGTTAGTGTGACGGCAGGGATATTGGTTTTCCATCCCGAAAGTCCGGGTTTGAATCCCGGCTCTGGAAACTCCTTTAGAAGAGTGCTGTGTGGAGAGTACTTCATGTACAGTAACCCGCACTGGTTATCCCGTATAGTAACCCGTCATCATCATCAACGGTCAACAATCCAAGATTGGTTTGACGCAGCCCTCCGCTCGATTCTTCAATCGGCCAACCTCTTCATATTGACGTAGCTCCTCTCTTTTACATCCTTCTCAACTTGCTCCATGTACGAGGCCTGCCTTTTCCATTCTTCCCATTCACTTTTTCCTCGTCGATTGTCTTCATCAGGCCATCGTGTCATAAGATGTGGCCCATTAAGTTGTCCTTGTCCTATTATGTCTTTTTAAGGTTTTCCGTAGTAATAACCTGTAATGGTACGAATCGTCATCCCCCTCTTCTTAGACTTCCTCTTTACTTACTTGGTCTTTCCATTTAATCTTCATCATGCTTCTGTAGCACCACATTTAGAATGATTCCACCCTTTTTTCCGCTGCTGTCATTGTCTATGCCTCACTGCCATAAAGAAATACGCTCCAAATGTACGCTCTTATGATTTATTTCCTTACGTCTATGCTTGTATTTCCAGCTGTAAGAAGATTCTTCTTTTGATAGAATGCCCTCTTTGCCTGGGCTATTCTGGTACCATTTTTTCTTTCTTCTTTCGTCTTTCCTTAAGAGTAGTAACGCCGACGCCGGGTTTCTCTCCAGCTTTCACACATTGCGAATTATTTCCTCTTCCTAGTACCCACCTATACCTAATCGGTGCTAACTAGTTGTCGGTCACTTCCCTGATATCGACAACCAAAAGTGGTCAAGGACGCTCGGAATGCATTGCCCAGAGGAGATTCCTTGCATGGCCGCTGCAATAAACCTGCTCGACAAATTGGCAAATTCTAGAGAGTTGGACGCTCAACATCATGGAGTGGGAAATTCATCCGAGCAAGAGATGAGTGGGGGTGGGGGAGAAGGGACGTCTGGAGGCGCCGGCGCTGTGATGGCGCCCCAACCCGGTGCGGCGAGTTTTCCGGACAGGAGACAGCTCGGACGAGGCTGGAATTCCCGAGCTGCTGATTCCAGCTATCAAATTGGTAGGCCGGTCAGGCGCTAAGAATAAAAATCTATTTTTTTCCAAAAGTGAAAGGACATGGTCCATTATATTAAGATTCCAACGCAATCATCATCGTCGTCATCTGTCATCGTTTCAAAAATTGGTTTGACGCAGCTTTCCACTCTATTCTTTTATGCGTTGACATCTTCATCTTTTCGTAATTCTTCTCTTTAGTATTCATCGATGCATGTTCCATATATATCATGAATGGGACGTAAATCTACTCATCAACAGCCTTTCCCCCAACGGCTGCCCACATCAGAATATCAAACCTCAAATTCCGTCCGATTAGGTTGTCCCATCTTTTTTTTTAAGTTTTCATCATACTTTCATTTTCTTTTTCTTAGAATGTCTTTTGCAGCTACAGGACCTGTCCCTTTACGTTTTAATATTCTGTGATTCTGCGTATCTATATTCCAGCTTTGCCTCTTCTACGTCTGCTATCGTCCGTATCTCACTATCTCTAAGAAGTATACTATAGATTTCAATACTTGAAATTGTAAAAACGCATATCTCATTTGAATTATTTTTCCTCACGATTTTACACCACTTTGCAAGAAAATAGTAGAAAAATCGCATCCTGTACTTTGCCACAAGGATATGATATATTAGCTTATATATATATAAATTCTGTAACTCTCTGCTAAATGTAAAAAAATGTAGAATGTAGTAATCTGAGATGGTTTTCACAAAATCGAACTTTGTAGACATCGCGCTGCCTTTTATTCAAAAAAATGTATTTCATCCAGTAACTACTTGTCATCACTAGCTATTAAATACTCATCGATTGCACGGGATGGTAATGCCAGCGATGTCGGACTGTATGCAATATCCGGGATCCTTTGTTTTCCCGCTTATCATCGACATTTTATCTTCTGACAATGGCTTGTTAAATATGATTCTTAGGCTTGGTGAAATTTATGGGGTCAGATACTTAAATGATCTTTTCATGTAATCTTCTGTGCCGTAGGAAATGTTACTACTAATCAATTTTGAGTACCGTTAAAGTCCTTTGTGGCTCACTGCATCGTCGTTCATTTTTTCCCTAATTACAAGGAAATTTGCGTCAGGGTTTTTTGTCCTTGTTAAAAGCTTTGAGAAGGAATTTTTAAATATTTGCTTCTTTGCGCAAGACGTAATTACTTCTTTTTTTCATCTTAGAGCTTCATCGGTTGAATATTCATTCCGCAATTTCCTAGCGTACGACCAAATAGATTTCACAATTTTATCCAGTAATTTTCTAAGTCATTGTTTTCCTAAACATTCTTGAGAATAGACTATAACGTCTTCGTTGTATTATCTTGAACTTTGGGCTTTTTTGGTTTTCTCTCGTCTTTACCGCGAGTGTTTTTGCCAACCAATTAAAGTATTTTAAAGTAAGTTTTAAAATTTCCTATATTTTTCATATGCTAGCATCTATTCTCTGCCGTGGGCGAGCTGTTTGTTGCCCTCATGTTCGGATTTTCTTGAAGTGTATTTCACATTTAAATTGCGCATTAATTTTTAAAAAAAAGCTCCTGAAGATTCTTCGATGGTCTGATTAAAATACGAAGGTTAGGGAAAATTCCTTATTTCATCAACGAGCCTGGGAAAAACCTCTCTTTGTGAATTAATTTAGCTTGAATTTCACTTCGATCGTTACACTCCTTCATTGAATAATTGTTGTTGTTGTTATTCGAGGGAGGGAACCGACAACTGAGGCCTCTTGTGCCAGAAAGGACAAGTGGATAACAGGGTAAAGGTTTACAGGGAACGGAGGAAGGGGACCACGGGAGGAAGTGCCAATGGGATAACGGCTTAACGTCCCATCCGACGGACGGCGTACGTAATGGACTAGAAGTTCTCTCCACAGTGAACTCATGTAGAGACTGGAATACCTACGAATTTTTACGCCTTGACCGGAATTCGATCCCGGGCCATCGGGAAGGGAAGCCAGTACTCTATCCACCACTTCAATCTAATCTCCTATAGAGTACTTCAAGGTGGCGAACATTACTTCAGTCCCCCTTATGAAAAAAATTCAGAATATATGGAAATCAAGCGGTATTTACTATCATTACGCCATCAATTCTAGGATAGGCTTGACACATATTTTTACTCGGTTCTCCCATCAGCTATACTACTCATAATTTCGTAAATATCCTCTTTTACATGCATCACTACTTGCTCTATATATTTCATTCTGGGCCTCCCTGCCCTTCTTCTTTTCTCCTTCCACGACTATTTTTAACAAACCGTCATGTCTTTCATTATGGCCGACTAGGCTGTCCCGTTTTCTTTTTAAAGTTTTCATCAGAAGAACTGATGGAAAAAATACTACTTTTCTCCCAATATTCTTAGAACCACTTTGTTTGTAACCAGATCTATACATTTTATCTTCATCGTCCTTCTAAAACACTATGTTTCAAAAAGTCCTGAATTTTATGCTGTTGTTTTTTTCCATGCATTATTGACATAAAAAGGTATTAATTGTTCGAATGAAGTATTATATAATTGTTCAGGTAGAATTTTCAGCTGTATATAGACTGTTTGAAAAAATCGTCTATATTCAGAGTATTTTTCTGGCTATTTCAATAAAGATCTTGTATGTATTTATTATCTTTAATTAATGCTTTAACTCTTGGAAAAATTCAGATTTTCGCCAATGTTATGAATATAATGTGTTTAGTAATGACCATGAATATCGGGTTAGTAATGTGAGTAGAACACTGAATTCTCATGCCGAGGGTCCGGGTCTGACACTTTGTGTTGGCAGATATTTTTTCATTGATCAGTTGGTCCCTACTAGAGTACTGTTTCTTAGGGGCCTTCGAGTTTAGTACTGCATCCTGCGGATCGCTCATTAAACGGTGGACATCTTCGCGTTATACGTTAGGAGAAGGGTAACACCGACGTCGGGTTTCTCTCCGTTCCCAGCAAAATCAATTTTTATGCCCAATCATCCACCATCATCATCATCGGTCAACAATCCTAGGATTGGTTTGACGAAGCCCTCCACTCGATTCTTCTGTCGGCCAACCTCTTCATATTGACGTAGCTCCTCTCTTTTACATCCTTCACAACTTGCTCCATATACCTATCTCATACGAGGCCTGCATTTTCCATTCTTCCCATTCACTTTTCCCTCGACGATTGTCTTCATCAGGCCATCGTGTCTCAAGATGTGGCCCATTAAGTTGTCCCGTCTTCTTTTTAATGTTTTCAGTAGATATCTCTCCCACTCTTCTTTAGACTTCTTCGCTTGTCACTCGATCGATCCATTTTATCTTCATCATTCTTCGGTAGCACCATATTCCAAATGCAACCAGCCTGGACTTCTCTGCTGCTGTTATTGTTCATGCTTCGCTGCCATACAGTAGAATGCTCCCGATGTATGTTCTAATGAAATGTTTTCTCACTTCAACGCTTGTATTTGTAGCTGTAAGCAGAATCTTCTTCTGGTAAAATGCCCTTTTTGCTTGGGCAATTCTACTGGCAATTTCTCTTTTACTTCGTCCATCGCTGGTTACTCGGCTTCCCAGGTAGCAGAACTCTTCCACCTCCTCGATTTTTTGTTTTCCTAGTTTAACATTGGTCCTGGCTTCCTTTCTTCTACTCCAATACCTTAGTTTTCGTTTTATTGATCTTCAGGTGATATCTGGTTATTGTTCTTACCATATATCCTAGTCTTCTTTAAATCTACTTCTGTTTCTGCCATGACTGCTATGTCATCGGCGAATCTTAGCATGCCAATCATCCCCCTACCCAAAATATCCTGTCAGTCGCCTCCCCCGAATAATCACTGTAACTTAACATTGAACGAAATTATTCTCCCTATTGAGTGTTCCGTGTGAGATTCAACGAGATGCTTTGGAACCGGAAGCTGGAATGTCCGGTCTCCGTCTACGTGAATCGGCACGAGTCCAACTCTCCTTCCTCTCACAGTCTCCAGCCACGCAAATAAAGTTGGACGCACGTGCTACATCAGGATACGATCTTCACGGAGGGTGGCACAGGGAATGGGGGCGGGAAAAACCCCTCCTCTCCCTTATTCCAAGGCAGGGGGACGAAGGCCAAGAGTGAGAGAATCAGGGCAGGATAATTGGAGCAAAATAAGGATTGGCATTACCCATTCATTTTGCATTTTAAGAGAAAATTGTCTTCATTTTCCCAAGAATCGATCAACTTTTGAATGCACGCGATTCCTTTAGCAAACAAGCATTTTCTTGCTCCCAGTCGGAGGGTGTAAGATGGGAGTAAATTACGTGGAATTATTCTTTCACTGCTACGAAAAAGGATGGGGAAGGTGAAGTGGATGGAAAGGAAGACAAACGAGTGATTGCTGCGGGTACTTGGGGAAGTGGGGAAGATGATTGAAGAAATTAGGAGAAGAAGGAATGTAGTGAGTGGGTGGCAACGGATAGGAGCGTTTTCTTACGATTTGAGAGAGGGGAGAAAGTTTGGTAAGAGTAGATTGGGAAGAGAGCTGGTGGTTTGTCGGGAATGATGAGAGTTTGGAAGAATTTGGAGGCAAAGGAGAAAATTATGCAAAAATATGATGATCCTGTGTCATGGGAATATTAAAAAGTATTTTGAAGATATCTTTCCATCTTAGCCTCTCTTCATCGGTGAATAACTACTTAAAATAACTTAATTAATTTTTCGGGTTTCCTCTCGCATTGACTGGTATTCCTTGGCGATAGTTTCGCCAGAAAACCAGCGGGCTTCTTCAGATTCGAAGTGCTTTTTCGGACCTGAAAAAGCCTGCTAGCATATTGGCGAAATTGTTGTCAATGGATAGCAGCCAACGTGAGAGGCAACCCGAAAAACCAACTATTAAACGTCTCTGCCGAAGCATTCATTGGACCCAAATAACAATTGTCCATGAAATGTTTCAGGTCTCATCCCTTGCCTCTTGGATTTCGAAATTGTTGTTACCCCTCTTTGCCTACCCCTAGGGTTCCCCATTCTATCTCGAGTTCATTTGACCAGAAGCAGTTCACATCGGTGGCTTCCCTGTGAAACCCGTATCACACTATAGGTTGTTGGTTACGACTGCCGTCGTCACTTACGGTTGTTGTAAACTGTTCTAATCACACCAACCGTTCTTCCCACTGACCAGTTATTCAACCGTGGCCAATACCTAGGGTCTCGCCTCACGGTTACGTACTGTTTTTGTTGACTTTATTATCCTTTATTGGCACCAAATTTCTAATTCTTTCAATCTTGACCTCTCGGCTGCTGTTATTTTCCATTTCACAATTACATAAAGAAGGATGCTGCAGATGTATTTCCTAATGAAATTCTTCCTTAATCAGACATTTACTATTGGAATCTGCCTATTTGAGAACATCTGTGCCTTTTTCTTCAGACGATTGTTATCTCTCAGGACGGAAGTACCTGATGAGATTCTGGAAGAATAAGAGACTATAATATGTATTTGGCGGAAGTAGTTAAGATCTAGAATATTTCGATTTTAGTTAGTAGTGGAATAATCGCAGAGAAACAAAACAGTCGCCGAAAGGCACCCTTCTTCTCTTTGCATTGCTATAGAAAAACAAAGAACAAGATATCAAGATGAATGCCGTACATATGATGTCATGAAGCAACCGTATTCCTATGTTTTGCGGATAGCTCGCAATCCTAGAATCAATCGATTGGTAGTCGCTTTGGGGAAGCGACAGACAAAAATCATTTAAATCATTTAGAACAGTTGAATACCGAGTCATAATATATGTTACTTCTACCTGGGGAGTTCATAGTTTTTCTCACAAATGTATCTAAAAAAAGTATAAAATTTTTTCACTAAGGGTTTTCAAGGAAAGTGAGAAAGTTAGAGAGAGACCCGTTGTTTGTATTGGCCTCCTCTTAACGTAGGTGTCTAGGGGTCCAAGGTTTGACTGCCCCTCTGACGGATGGAGAACTGATATTGAAGTGCTCACTACAAAACATTGCGTGGGGACCAGTATAACTATTAAAATATCTTCCACTGATTTGAACCCGGATCCTTGAGAAGGAAAGCCAAATCACCAGCCTGAAATCGGTCACGAAAGAATAATGAAGCAAAAGGGTACTGACTGATCAACTAGCGAATGAGCTCTTAGAAGAAAGTGAGAAAAGTGGTGTGATAAAGTAAGAAGACTCTGGCAGTATAAAAGGAAGACGGGAGGACCTTATCGGCTACATTTTGAGACTCGATGGTTTGGTCTGACGTTACTGAGAGATTTAAGCGAACATTAAAAATGTCAAGGCTAAATATTACTTTCTTATGAGTTTTTGTAGCAAGTCGACATAGATGCAAATGAGAATAGCTATGGAGATACGAAGTTGTTACCTGTTAGATTAATCGAATCGGGAGTACAAACCCATCTTAAGATCGAGGGCTAGTGATGCTGTTATTGAAATTAATTCCTTGGAAAATTCACACCAATTTCATTCATGGCGTTCCTTGGTTTCACCACCGAAAGAATTATAAAGTTATAAATACCGGCAAACCTCTCGTGTGTAAACAGTCGAGCATTGGAGAAAACAGGGAGGGGCGAGTGGGATGGGAATTTTGGGAGACGAGTTGGAGAAATATGTGACGGAACGAGGGTTTACCAACAGATACTAACAGTAAGGTTAAATAAATATAAGGAGTGTATTTAACCTTGGTGTTTGTTGATTCAGTTTTCTTTGACTTGTTTGCTATTTCCCCTCGTTTCAACCATCAAATTTCTCTTCCTAAACTCCCCTTCTCCAAAAATATTCCTTATGCATGAGATAAGATGGAATCCTTCTGTAGAAGAGAACTTACCGTCGTTAACATATAGTTATTGGCACTCTTCCGAATTCCAAGCTGTAAAAAATTAAATTATCTTGAAATTTTACCAGACAATAATTTTATGGAGATAAATGTGCATCCGTTTCAGAACGTCCGATACAATATTATAGCCGCTGTGGTCTGGTCGGTAATGCTCCAGCCTGGCAAACCAAGGGATGCTAGTTCTATTTCCACGCCGGGCAAGGGTGCTGTGTTTGCCATAAGAATTTATGCTTAAATTGTATTAGACAGTGTATTCTAGCCTTAGATGTTGGAGCACCTCAAAGACTAATTCTAATACTACTACTTCAACAGTTTCATATTTTGTAATGCATGTGAAGTGTACATTCCTCATACGTTACCTCGAACCGTGAGTTCATATTTTTTGTCAAAATGTGAATGTCTAGAAGAGAAATATTCAAATTTTGCCATAGATGCAAAAAATGTGACTTAATTTAATTATATAGGTGTTAAAATTGGCGATATGATCTTTATTTGATATTTATATCCAATATATAATCTATGTATTATTTGCAATTTTGAATGAATTGTAAAATAATTTCTATTTTTTCTCACTCGTTTAAGTAATTGCTTTGATTAATTTAATGTTCAATGTTTATATTGATGCTGCCCTCTTTATATTTTATGATTGTATTGTGTCAGAGCTGCAAGTTAAGCGATAATTTTGTATACTTAAAATGTTTTTGTGGTAAACAACTGCGACTGGCTACGACTGACGGTACTTTATGGAGTGTAAGATAAATAAGCAAACAACTACATAAACAAATTAACCAAGAGATAAATGAATAGATTAATAAATAAATAACTAATAAATAAGTAAATAAGAATAATTGCATAAATATACAAAAAAAGAATAAATATAATTTCTCTTATCTAATATTTATATATAATTGCCATGCTATGCCACCTATGCTAAAGGGGGGTGATTAAGGAAGACCTTCAAATGAAATAAATAATCTGCGTCCTCACTTAATTCTCCATGATATACAGGTGTTGATGTGTAAACTTTTTCTCGCAGACCCCGATCGCCTTCTGCTCCCGCATGTTGTTTATAAAACAAATTTACACAAATGTTGTTTATAAAACAAATTTACACAAATGTTGTTTATAAAACAAATTTATACCTCTTGTTTGCTGACGGGTTACTATACACCTCTCCCTATTGGTGGAATTACCAGACAATGACAGTTTCAAAGTGTAAGGAATAATACGAATGTGATTGTGGTTACCCCACTTTCGATTAAGCCAGTGAATTGAGACCTTTCACGTGATTACTGTCGTGTTTGTATTATCCTCCAATTAGTCCAGGTTTTGATGGAGTGCGTCTGTTCAGCATTGCATTTATCCAAGCTACTCTTCTCCATTAGGATACAACAAAGGGCAGCCCTGTCTAAATTAAGGTCCCCCCTAGCCCCTTTACATACGTTGCCTGTCCAGATTTTGGCCAAGCCTTGGCCGTGGCTGTAGGGACTTTCACACTCTGATGGCTTCAGAGATGTATTCGAATCTCCTTTGTATTATTGTTCTCATTTAGAAATGGAATGGCGAGAAAGGTAGAATTATTGGGTAAAATTATTGTTTATAAAAGTTATTATTAGCTTTATCATGATATTCAGAGAGGTTTATTGACTGTATAATGTTGATTGCAATAACTGTTTCAATGGTAGTGACAGTAGAGTAGCGTCAGCGTGGTTGGCTATTTGGAGTGGAGCAGAGATATAAAAATGAAGTCGTGATGATTTTACCATCTGGACTAATTTTGCAGTAAAACATTTTACGAGCCTAGGGGAGGGAGGGGATCGGGTTTATGTGGTGGCTAGAGTACTGGCCTTTCATCCCGTGGGTCCGGGTTCGATTCCCGGCAGTGGCGGAAAACTGGTCCCCACTTGATTGCCTACTGGAAGGCATTTCAAGTTCAGTACTCCGTCCGTCGGATGGGACGTTAAGCCGTGGTCCCCTTGGCGCCTTTCGTTAAGAGTAGGTTAATGCCAATGCCAGGTTTCTCTCCACTCTTCTTCCATTTCCTGAAAACTCCTACCATTACCCAATTAACCACCTATCCTAAATGGCGCAAATGACCTCAGCTGTCGGTCGCCTCCCCTTAATAACCAACCAATCAGGGAAGGGAAGCTGAAATAAGAATGTGCCTAGGATGAAATAAATGTAACCAAGTATAGTAATTTAGACATTTTCAGGTTTAACCTTTCTATGGCGTATATTAGTAGATTTTGTTGTTCAATGCTAAAGAAATATAGTTTCGCCAAATAAAAGATTAATATTATAGTGTGTAAACATTGAGACGGTATGACGTGCAAGCGAATGGAACATTAAGCTACTGATTGAAAGTACCACATTAAATTTCTGAAGAGTTCTTTGGACACGTCCAGCTAAATGCAAGATTTATGGGGTACCTGGGTATTCTGGGTATCATATCCTTTCGAACGCTATATGTGACATAAGGAAAGGAATCGCTTCTACTACCATGATGTTTGAGTTTTACTCTCCGTTGTGCTTAGTACTTGTTGAGCTCCACCTTCACTATCCACACCGACCTCCAGGTGGAAAACTTTTAACTGTAAGAAAGTGAGTCCACTCCTTGGCCACGCTCCAATTATTTGGTTCTCCTCAGATAAGATTTTAGTTAGGAGGAAGAATCATGGCAATTTTTCTTTTCTGAAAACGTTGGAAAAGGAAGGAGCTTCCCCAGCGGCGAGCGACAAAAACTTTCAAAACTGTGTCCACTGTGAGTAATGGGATTACTTTAAGAAATCATTTTTATTTTACAAATATCGTTTTAATATGCGTGAACATTATTTTTATCATGATTATTTATTTTGAGGAGCATAAAATTTCTGTAATACACAATTAGCGTGCTAATTTTGTTTGCGACCGTGGGATGGACTCATACAAGATTAATAGATAGGCGGGCAACCAAAATGTCGTGGGTTCGTGCCCCGTCTTGGGCATTTATGCTGTGCTAGTCTTATGGATTAGGTTGTGGATTAGTCATATTAAACGGAGTAAAAATCTATATATTTTAAAAATCTATATCCTATTCCACGAACTTTTACCGGCGCCAATTGACTTCGACGGTTACACCGTCATTATCAAGGTGTAATACTTGAAATACATTTGGTGTCAATAAAAGTGTGTGAAACAGTACGAAGTACATTGTTATCATGGTTAAAATTACGAAATTATACAGAGTTAGATAGAGTCCATCATGCCCACTAACACTATTAAGTAGATATCCATTGTTTTAGAAAAAAATTTTGCTTGTATTTTTTCAAACAATGGATATCAAGCGACTCCTGTAAGTGAAGCCTAGAATATCAGATTATGCTACCACTTATCTTATCCTTTGAGTGTGATGGAATATGCCCATCTAAAGTTTGTTTGTTTCAGTAGACCTTCTTCATTTGCATGTGAAATAATGTTGACTAGAACTATACGTTGGAAAAAAAACTCCAAGGCTTCAGTTTCTGCGTCCCTCGACTGCTGACACTGTGATTAGTGGACTTTGATTGCGGGTAGGGACACACCGTCTCCTTGCCCTATCGTTATTCTGTGCGGCGAATAGTTTCGGAGTTAGGGGAGCGATGCCCTTGGCAAACCACTGAGGCATGCGGGTACCATTTAATTTAATTTTGTCCACTGTCCATATATTACGAGGGCATCGTTCGAGTTGGATGACGAGGGATCCCAATTAAATTATTGCTAATTGAACTCCGTCCCATCGGGAGGAGGAATTTCAAAATTTAATAATACTCTCCAGCCGAAACACAAAATCTACATCCTGAATCTACATCCGTAGCAGCTTCTCGAGGGTTTTCTTGCATGGGATAAGTCATTACCAAAAATTCACTAGGTATACAAACTAATAGACATTTTAATGCGAAACATCACTACGTGGGTGTATTGTCAAGTGTATTGGCCTTCTTAGGGGTTCAAAGTCCAAACGTGGCAGATATTTTTCATCGATGAAACGGCCCCTACTTGAATGTGAAGAGTACTTCAAGTGCAGAACTCCGTCCGTCGGAATAGACGCTAAGTTATGGTCCCCTTGGTGCCTTTCGTTAATGGAAGGCTAATGCCAACGCCGGGGTTTTCCCCATTCTTTCTCCTCAACCCTCCATTCCTATCATCGTGTCTTTCGTTCTGGTTTGACGCTCCTTTAAATGCGGGGCAAACTTGAAACCACAGATGAGAGAAGCGTGTTAGACATGCACAAGCACCTATCAACGAGTATCAACTTCAAATAAATTAACTTCTATGAAAATCCCAACTGTTGACTTTGAATACACTAATTTTTATACTTGGCAGAACTAGAATGAAAAATATTTTATGAACGCTCAATACTAAATTACCAAAATTACTCATGCCTATCTGGTTATAATGTTGTCTATTATGATCTCTAATTGTTTAAGGAAATTAAGACCTTCGGAATATAGACATATTTCAGGCTAAATCTACCTAAATTTATATACATGATAGAACGGAGCGTAATACGCAGGTGCCTCCTTATATTTACTCCTCCTGAAAAAAAAGATCGGCTTAGAGTTCACTTGAAATTCAGTCTGAATAGTTAAAATCAAATGTGGTATCAATTTCTATATAAGTTTTTCTCGTTAGCTTGAGGAACTTACATAATTATCACAACAGACTTTCATAAATCTCACACCTTTGACCGATTTTGTCTTTAAACTATTTAATTTAATATTTACGCCTGCATTTGAAGGATCCCATATACCAATTTCCTGTTCTAGGTGAGACCTGGCGATGGAAAAGTAGAATCTTGCTCTTCCTTTTTGTCGTATTGAATTAACTAGAACCCTCTTTACTAATTCTCATCGATGGTTTGCTAAGCCAATAGGAGTAGAATTAGTTTCCTAGATGATCCGAGTCCCTTGGTTATATAACATCAATCTAAATTAATTAAAAGACGATCTATTTCGACGATTCTTAATGACCTCGGTTTCGATGTAATTAAATACTATGACTACTGCGATCAAAATCATCCTACCTTTGCGCGATTCGCACCCGTTAACTTTGGGTTAACCGACTTTAGCGATCTTACTAGCGTGGGACAGCACTACTTCGGTTATTTATAAGTTGTTATTGATCCTACCATGAGTATTTCACATTGCTTGTTGCAGCAAGGTTTTCGTGGGCTACTGAGATCTTATGACAAGAACCTTGAGTGGAATGGGGAGCTTGATGTAGAGCGTGAGTCTGTAAGGACTGGAGACATAGACTCTAAATAACGATGACAAGAGAATATCGGTTACTTAAGAAGTGTGTGTGGAGTTGAATGGAGAAAGTGTGTTGGATGGAAAGGCAAAGAAAAGATGATGTGTTTGAATAAGGTGGGGGATGAGAATAGGTTGTCGGCACATATTAGAAGGGAGAGTTAGTTGCCTTGGTAGAATGGAATCCTGAAGGTCATTACCAAAGGTATAATGCTTTAAAACAGAGTGCCTGGAAGAAGTAGAGGAGGTATTTTGGATTGCATGAAGGAGTAGGTTATAATAATAATAGCGTTTGTGTAGTCCAAGCTATTCGAATAATAATAAAGCAAATTCATTAAAAATGACAATGTTGTTGCAAAAATCATACTGAAAAACATACATACTAACACTTTCAACACTCTTTTCACTTCCATATTATGTCCTCAGTACATATACACATATATTTAAGTAATTAATATTACAGTCCTTCGATTAGATTGCTCACATTATTATATATTACATTAATGATAATATTATGTCTCTAAGTTTAGTATAACCTCAGCGTCTTGCAGTGACCAACCATTCTTTTAACCTTATTTAAATAAATACTAAGATGTTTAATTGTTTTTAGTTCCCTGGTCAATGAGTCATAAAATGACTATGCCCTGCAAAAGAGTGAGTCCCGTGAATACGTTTTCTTTCTCTTCGGAAGGTGGAAATTACTCTTTATTTTGAAAAGAGGAACGCGTAGGGTTTAAGCTGACAGGTGAAAGAAATGGATTAGAGTGTGAAGACACTATACCACTACCTAACATAACCGGTAGGAAACTGTCAATGGAAACTAATTCCATAAGAGTCTTGGAAAACAGTCATTCTAGATGGTCCGAGTTCTTAGATGAAATCAGATCAACATAAATGAATTAAAAGACGATCATTTCTAACGATTCTAAATGACCTCGGCGTCGGTGTAAGTAAATACAAAAGACTAATATGATCAAAAACATCGTGCTTTTGGCGCAATTTGAACCTATTAACATTGGATTTCCAGAAGTGCGCTTACTAGCGCGGGACCGCATCTCTTTCGTTATTTCTCGGTTGGTATTGTTCCTACCACTAGTGTTCCACCAGTCCGGAGTCCGGTGCGACCGCAATTCGCCTTCAGCTTGGAATTCGACCTAAATCGAATGGTGCGCCTCATTGCCAGTGGTCTTTGTCCTCGATGGATGGCAAATCGATATGTTTTCCCACGTCAAAAGTCTCCCGCCACGGAAACAAGAAAGGGAAAGGCGGTCGAATATGTGCTCATACTCTTTTAAAATACTTCCTTCCTCCTCCCAGACGTCTCCCGTTGATATAGAGGAGTGGACTCGCTCGATACGTGCAAGTACGTGCGTCGGTGCGCTCGAGTCACGAGCGCTTTGTGATTTAGGGTGTGATTCCCCGGATGCATCGAGCTTTCGGCGGAACTTTCGGGGTTAGGGGACGTATATCACGTTCGACAAGCGGCGCTTGCCTGGGAAAGTGGTACGGGGTCTTACTTGGGAAGCTATGGGTCCGCCAAGGGTGGTAATCCTACCCGCCTCAATTATCTCCCTCTGGAACCTCGAAAGAGTTCGGGGGAAACTCGCCCTAGCCTCCAGACTCATTAAAATGGAAGCAGTGTAATCCCAGGGCGGTTTAAATTCCGAAGTGGGAACATGAAAGCTCGGTGTTAAGTGACCGGTCCGCAGCCAATGCAGTTCTAGAACCATTAAGTACCGCATTTGCATATTAAGAGGAGTGGTAGGAGAATCCGAGCTTTAGGTGCTCCAACTGGTAAGATTATATATCACAGTTTAGGTCTTGAACTGCAGGCAAACACTAGATTCATGGCCGAGGCGGGATCCGAACCGGAGTTGCCAAGCCGACGCGTTATTGACTAGACCCCCACGGCCAGAACTTACATTCTAAGACCTGCATTACAGTCTTGAAATATTGGATTAAACTTTTAAATCGTCAAGTGTGGAAATAGGCCTTCGATCCAAAAATGATTTGACTACGAGTGAAAACGGTGTTTTCGCATTCTGAGTTGTCCATTATTTCCTGGATTCCCCTTCCGATTTACCTTACTTTAAGATTTTCTTTCCTCAATGGATACTTTCACGAAGAGAAACGATTTCCTGTCCACGGTCGATCATAAGCCATAACATAAATCGCAATGATGTCGCCTCCTTGGTGAAACCTGACACCGTTCAATTATGCTGAGATGCTATTAATGTTGTTCATCATGATATTGCATTAAGTCATATTGTAATACTCTTTGCATGCATTATTATCCTAATGTTAAATTTAAACGGGCCGAGTTGATGGCGTGGCTCGAGTACTGGTCTCTTATCCAGAGGGCACGGGTTTGAATCCAGGCTGTGAAATATTTATCATTGATGTACCGGTCTCTGCTTGGATGCTGTGAGGAGAGCACTTACTTCCTTAGAGAGTTCCTTACTCCGTCCGTCAGACCTTCCGTTAAAAGTAGACCCCATGGCGCCTTTCTTTGAGAGTAGGCTGATACCGACGCCAGGTTTCACTCCACCCTTTCTACGTTCACTGAAACATTCCTACCCATATCTCATTACCCACTTATCCTGAATAAGCTCAAAGTTCTTAACTGCTGGTTCTTTCTCCCAAATAACTAATGCTACTGCCTAATTTACATATGAAAGCAAATAACATTTTTTTAACTAATTTCATACCGAATTGAGTAAGGTTAAAGCTTAACTCGGTATTGTAGTGGTGAATAAATTTTTCCTAGTTGTCACTTTAGG
Source organism: Platycnemis pennipes (assembly GCA_933228895.1). Lineage (NCBI taxonomy): Eukaryota > Metazoa > Arthropoda > Insecta > Odonata > Platycnemididae > Platycnemis > Platycnemis pennipes. Next base: position 63,576,322 of record OW121854.1, read on the forward strand.
GATCTAATGTATCGGAAGCGTTGCCTAACAAGCTTTCTCGTCCGTTACACGTCCCGTAGTCATGGAACGAATGATATCGTTGAATATTTATCTTACAAACAATAATATCATTAATAGGGAATGAAGTATGGTTAATTTTATGCCCTAATGGTCAGCTGTGATTTTTGACACTAGTCCCTTCGTTGGCATATAATAATATGATATAGCACGATAATGATTTAGCTTTGTGTGCGATAATTTATCCCTTGGTAATGAAGTGCATTTGATGCCAGTTTAATTTTCATGGGTGTTCCTTTGTAATATTAAATTTTGCCACCCTTGTCCATTACAGCAAGAATTGGAACTCATTTCCTGTTTATCACTTTGTCAATGTTAATTCATCACCTCCATCATTAATTTTAAAGACACAGTTGAGGTGCATTGATTTTCCTGGTGAAAGGAATTTGGGGGTCAATCACTCGACTATCCAAATACCAATTAGCTTTTAATCTAATATTGGCAACCCATCGTTAACAATACACGTCCATTCATTTGCGCGCAATTCAGATTAACGAAGCAGAACTTAATGCTTTCACCTTATTCCATTAATTTTGTACAGTCTTCGACGTCATATCTTATGGAACAAAGCGTTAAAATATTCAAAGTATTTATTGGATATAAATCTCCTAGGAATTCTTAATAATTTGCATGATTCTGTGCGTTCATTTTTTTAGATTAGTTTCATATTTCTAGAAAAAATGGAGACATTTGCCCGATTATTTGGACAAAAACGCATATTACAGGATATTAATTGAGTTGAATTGTGAATAGTTTTTGTGTGTTCTGTTCGTATGTGTGAACTTTTGCCTCTTTAAACAAATTTGTGTGATTTGAAGTTCGTTGAGGGCATCCAGACAGAGAGGGATAAACGAGAGCAGGGAGTAGATACGTTGATTAATATTATCGGAAGGGTATTTATACTGACGTAATGGAGGAAATTATGTTTAGTAAGCATAGCGGAGGTAGAAGTTAACTGAAAGTTTCGATAGAATAACGGTTGGCAGGAAGTATGCGGAACCAGATAACATCATGCGAAATATAAGTTTCGTACGAATAGTTTTGCGCACATCAAAACCATATTTATCAACGGTATTTTGCTAACAATAATAAAACACATTCTGCATATTACCCTGCGAGCCGCATGGGTGTGTGGAAGGGGGAAGGTAGGGTAGATTACCTGCCTATCGTGAAGATGACATTTTGCTGTAAAACTTACTCCATGGCACTATTCAGATAAAAGATCGTGTCCTACTCATTGCTGTTACCAGCCATGGTATTAAAATTGAGACTAGAGGTTACCTATAATATTTATATATGGTGAATACTAAAGTATACCTAATTTTCTACTATCTCCACTTATTTTCCTATTCTGGAAGTCCCAATATTAAGATCAGAATTTGACGCAGCTGTAAGGGATCAAAGGATAAATAAGGCTTCGGAAATAGATGATATTCCTGCCGAACTAATAAAAAACGCCGGAGAATAAGACATTTACTCAGCTCTACAAAACCATCTGCGACATGTACTCAACAGGAGAGATACCCACGGACTTTGAGAAGAACATCATCATCTCTATTGCCAAAGAGAAGAGAGCTGAGGGCTATGAACATTTTAGAACCATAAGCCTGACGACACATGCCTCGAATATATTGACGAGAATTATCTATACCTAGAAGAATAGAACGAAATACGGAGGAGTTCCTGGATGAGGACCAATTCGGGTTCAGAAGAAACAAGGGCACAAAAGAAGCGATTCTGGCCCTCAGGCTACTTATAGAAAAGAGATTAGAGAAGAATCTACCGACGTTTGTAGTACTTGTAGATTTGGAGAAGGCATTTGATATGGTGGATTGGAATATGATACTAAAGGTTCTGAAAGAATTTGGAGTATCATACAATGACCGAAGAGTTATCCACAGGTTGTATAAAAACCAGGTGGCCATAATCAAATCAGAACCCAGCAGTACAGAAGCAAGCATAAAGAAAAGAGTGAGGCAAGGATGTGCACTGTCTCCCGTATTATTCAATGTCTACATCGAGAAAGTCATCCAAGAAGTCAAAGAAAAGTCTCCGGGAGTGAATATCCACGGGGAGAAAATCAGCATGCTACGATTCGCCGATGACATAGCCGTCATGGCAGAAACAGAAGTAGATTTAAAGAAGACACTAGGATATATGTAAAGAACAATGACCAGATATCATCTGAAGATCAATAAAAAGAAAACTAAAGTATTGGTATGCAGTAAGAGAAAGGAAGCCAAGACCAATGTTAAACTGGAAAACAAAAAATCGAGGAGGTGGAAGAGTTCTGCGACCTGGGAAGCCGAGTAACCAGCGATGGACGAAGTAAAAGAGAAATTGCCAGTAGAATTGCCCAAGCAAAAAGGGCATTTTACCAGAGGAAGATTCTGCTTACAGCTACAAATACAAGCGTTGAAGTGAGGAAACATTTCATTAGAACATACATCTGGAGCATTCTACTATATGTTAGCGAAGCATGGACAATAACAGCAGCAGAGAAGTCCAGGGTGGAAGTATTTGGAATGTGGTGCTACCGAAGAATGATGAAGATAAAATGGATCGATCGAGTGACAAGCGAAGAAGTGTTAAGAAGAGTGGGGAAGATGTCTAGAGTAAACATTAAAAAGAAGACGGGACAACTTAATGGGCCACATCTTTAGACACGATGGCCCGATGAAGACAATCGTCGAGGAAAAAGTGAACGGGAAGAATGGCAAAGGAAGGTATATGGAGCAAGTGTTGAATGATGTAAAAGAGAGGAGCTACGTCAATATGAAGAGGTTGGCCGATAGAAGAATCGAGTGGAGGGCTGCGTCAAACCAATCCTAGGATTGTTGACAGATGATGATGATGAAATTTTGTTTGTTTCAATCTCTGTAGTAGGATGTATGATCTAATGTAAGTAGGATTTCGCGGGTTTTTATCACTACCCTTATTGTGTGGCTTTTTCTCCTGCAGTGATCATGTCGTGAAGGATATAAGTAAAATAATCTTCACCCTTTTCACAGGTCTATATACATTCACACACCATGATTTCTCTGCATTCCTAATGGTGATGTATTTTGTGTGTTTTTTTAATTAAAATTAAAAAAATATATCTTTTGTGCAATTGTGGTTCTAAATGTAATTGTACATCTCATAACAATCATAAAGTAAGTGTAAATATTTATTAGGGGTTAGGTTACAGAAGGAAAAATTTGGGCTCAATTCACCACCATAAAAATTATTATAATTACTGTTAATTTTTATGTAACTTCCACTTCCGTGTCTCCGGATAGCATCGAGTTTTATTGTCGTCTTAATGGCCGGAGACTCAAAATGTGTTTGGTATTTTTCTTAGCCACTTCCGACGCCCATCGATTGAGTGGCTACGCTGATATAGGGTTATGAGTAGGCAGCAGAGGGAGAAAATCTAAAATGACGGCTGCATGCTTGCTGTAAGCCATTCCGCCTGCGCCACGAAGGCCAGAATACCCTTGATGTTATCCACCAGCGAGCCTCTACCTCCTATGAGCACACTTGCGATGAGTACTACTATCTTAACAGAGTGTCAGGAGGTTCAAACAGTACTTCTTGATATTTGGGCCGTTTTTCCACCTCCCTCGCGTCCATGTTCGTTTCGGCAGGCACCGATAACTCTACCTGGCCTTTTATAGGTCCACGCACGCCATTTATAGGTTGCCATTATGTTGAATCTCGTTCTGACCTAGGTATGCACCTATCAATGAGCAGGTCGTTCTTGCATCCCTCGTATCCTCGCTTGAAGCCCCTCTGCTCGTGCACTTTCTGTCATACAGCCTGGATAAGCAGAAGAGAGACTCCTTTTTGTTCGTAGGTAGGTAGCCTGCACAGGTCACGCAAGTTCAGCTGCGACATTTGGTGGTGTTTTGGATGCATTTCACACTACAATGAGTGCTTCCTGGCCATAAACTCCCTGCGATTAAGCTCGCTGGTATAGCATACCAGGAGGTCACACCGTAGGGTATCCGTCATACGAATCCCCGTATTCGGTGGTTCATTATTACTGCCACACACATCCTCACACCCCCGTTTGAGAGGAGCCGGTTGTGGGTGGCGTTCCTGTGACTCTTTTTGGGAGCAAGTAACACTACGTGTGGAGTGGTTAGCCCCACATGTCCCCGTTACGAGGAACGCCGCGAGAAGGCTGGTGGTCCGCTTTTGACCTATTATCGCTTTGGCATTCATGGTGCTTATTTTGCACTGAGAGCACTTGTCGTGGCAATAAAGCTTTCCGCAAAACGGTGAGATTTATAAATTTGATCGTATCCGGCGTTATATGCTGGAACAGCATTGCACGGATTAAATTAAAATGCAAAACTTTTGCTTTACACTTATTTCTAAATCTTCTATCTTATAAACAACACGTGTTTCAACAACTGTAGCACCAACATCAGGTCCAATAAGAGGTATAGCATCCAATAGGTATTATACAAAAATACAAAAAGGGGGACGGAATGATTGACCAATAATATTTTGTTTCACTCCTCATTTCCCAAGGATTCCCCTTCCTCTCCCCGCCTCCCGAATGACACGTATACTGCCGAACCTCTAATCCACTGGATCGTTACCTATTAATTACACTACCCCCTATTTTTCACCACCAACCAACCCTCTCCCTCCTCAAACCTCCCGCTATCTTATTGGTCAATTATTCCTCCCTCCCTTTTGAACCTTGGAATTAATATCGATTGGGTGCTATAACTTGTAGTAGACCTGATGATGAAGTCTCATACCCCGAAACACGTGTTGTGTGTTAGATAGTACACAAAAATTAATTGGACAGTACAACTAGTAAATTTAAATTTAATGGATGAGACCCATGTTGGTGGTTAAAGCTATTACTAGCTGTTACGTAAAGATACGTCATCGAGACGAGAGAAGGTGAGAAAGTGGAAAGCGTTGAGTTGCGCCGCGGTCGGTTCGAAGGTGCCGGGCTGTTTATTCTCTCTGGCCTTGAGATAGTTCCGTGCTGCTTTCGTCACGTGCCCTAGCATCTGTCCCGACCACCCTCTCTCCCTCCTCTTTCCCCTACTACCCCCAAACCCACACCCGCCGCGCAAAACATCCCCACCGAATCGCGGTCGCCGTTCGCCGGGAAATTTTCGAGGACGCCCTGCGCGGACATTTTTCCTGCTCTCTCTCTCTCGTCTTTTCCTCCGTGTCTCCGGAGTTCTCTCTCCCCCTACCCCACTTCCCGAGGCGACTACTATGACGGAACCGCCCCGCCCCCTCCCCAAGTTGCCCCGGGCGGGGCGCCCCCGGGGGGGATATTTTGGTCCGACACCGCCCCGACTCGCTTCCCGCATAGTCGCCTCCCTCCTCATCCCATTCGTGAAAGCGTTCCCATCGCGCTCTAGTCGTACAGTCCGGTTTTTTTTAATGGCTCGCGAAATATTTTAATGGCGCGAGAACAGTCGTTTATATGCTATTTGGAAGTTAAAGCATCGCATCAACTAACTTATTGACTGACAAGCTTTACGAGTAGTAGTAGTAGTAGATTTTGTTTTAGGTTTTCCAACGGCTAAGGTTATACCGCACTGTCTGATCATTTATCTTAACCCTTTGAGTGTCAATCAATATCCTTGGTACTATGTTTAAAGTGCTGACTTCAGCAATTCAGAAAACTGAATTATTTTACGTAGGTGGTAAATGTAAAATATTGGCAATTAAATCCAGTGGTCATTTATGGAATTACAAACGTTCGGTGTCTTAAATTCTCTGCATTGAAATTCAAGCTATAAGCAATCAGTGAGCTGCTAGCTACCAATTGTGACATTGCAGGAGAAGCGCGGCGGTACTCCCCGGCGCTTTAAGGGTTAACCAAAGACGAACACAGGAGAATAATGACCTGAGCGGGATTTGAACCAGTAAACTTGTGACCTGTGTCGTGGCATGGAATAAATTTTCAGTGTAATATTTTTCATTCAGGTAGGATTAAAATAATTACTTGAATTTCAAACATAGCGAGTAAATACTGTAACCTAATCCACGGTAAGTAGGATTTTATTCATCCACGCTTCTTATTCTAATATTTCATTCGTGATATTGCAATGTTGATTTCATTCCTGATTTCATTCGTGACATTGCAATTGAAATTAACAGCGATTCATGCAAAGTAAACATTTAGAATTCCAAACTGTCGTTAACCACGGAGTTAAATCACCCTAAGCACCAGTTAAGATTATAAAAGCGGGCTAAATGGAGTGGGGGGGGGGGGGGGCTTAGGTTATTTGCGCCATTGTGATTTTGTGTAGAATGAATTTAATATATATTGGACAGTTATGAAACGGGTTTTCATCATCATCATTGGTCAACAATCCTAGGATTGGTTTGACGCAGCTTTCCACTCGATTCTTCTATCTGCCAACCTTTTCATTGTGACGTAATTCTTCTCTTTTACATTCTTCACAACCTGTTCCATGTATCTCATACGAGGCCTGCCTTTTCCAATCTTCCCGTTCACTTTTCCCTCGACGATTGTCTTCATCAGGCCATCCTGTCTCAAGATATGGCCGATTAAGTTTTCCCTTCTTCTTTTTAGAGTTGTCAGCAGGCTTCTCTTTTCTCCTACTCTTCTTAGAACTTCCTCGTTACTTACTCGGTCATCCATTTATCCGATCCATTTAATCTTCAGCATTCTTCTGTAGCACCACATTTTAAATGCTTCTACCCTCTTCTTCTCCGCTGCTGTCATCGTCCATGATTCATTGCCGTAAAGAAAAATGCTCCAGATATATGTTCTGATGAACTGGTTCCTTACTTCTATGCTTGTATTTCCTGCTGTAAGTAGATTCTTCTTTTGGTAGAATGCCCTCTTTGCCTGGGCTATTGTTCTCACTATTTCTTTCTTGCTTCGTCCATCGATGGTTACTCGGCTTCCTAGATAAACGAACTCTTTAACCTCTTCAAGTTTTTGTTTTCCTAGTTTGACGTTTGTTTTGGCCTCTTCCTTCTTGCTGCACACCAATATCTTAGTCTTCTTCTTATTTATTTTCAGCTGATATCTGGCCATAGTCCTTTCCATGGTTGTTAGCATCTTATTCAGCTCCTTCTCTGTCTCTGCTATGATAGCTATGTCATCAGCGAATCGTAGCATACTGATTGTTTCTCCGTGGATGTTCACTCCAGAACACTTCTCCTTGTCTTCATTTATGGTTCTCTCGATGTAAACATTAAAAATTACGGGAGACAGTGCGCAGCCTTGTCTCACTCCTTTCCTTATTTTTGCCTCTTCACAGCTGGGTTCAGATTTAATCACAGCAACTTGGTTTTTGTACAGACTGTGTATAATTCTTCGGTCATTGTTTGACACTCCAATTCCCTTCAGAATTCCAAGCATTGAATCCCAATCCACGTTGTCAAAGACCTTCTCTAAATGCACAATTGCAATGAACATCGGTTTGTTCTTCTCCATTCTCTTTTCTATGAGTAGCCTAAGAGCCAATATTGCTTCCCTTGTACCCTGCCTTTTTCTGAATCCAAATTGATCTTCATCCAGGAACTCCTCTGCTTTTCGTTATATTCTTTTGTAGATGATCCTTGTCAGTATCTTCGATGCATGTGTCGTCAGGCTTATAGTCCTAACATTTTCGCATTTCTCCGCTCTCTTCTTCTTGGGAATAGGAATGATGATATTTTTCTCGAAGTCCCTTGGAATTTCTGCTGTTCAATACATGTCGCAGATGGTTTTGTAGAGGTGGATTAATGTCTTCTCTCCTGCATTTTTAATTAGTTCTGCAGGAACATCATCAATACCTGAGGCCTTATTCATCCGAAGGTCCCTTACTGCAGCGTCGAATTCCGATCTTAATATTCATGCCCCCATATCATCTTTTTCCACTTCGCTTTCCTCTTCAATAGCTTTTGTGCTGAGATTTTTTCCATAGTATAGCTCCTCCAGATATTCTTTCCATCTCTTCACTTTGCCCTCGTTTTCAATAAAAATTTCTCCATTCTTGTCCCTTATTGCATTGCATCTTGCGCTCCGTTCCTTGAAGTGGTTCCTCTCTATGCTGTAGGCCGCTTCCACCTTTCCAAGTGCAAGGTTGCTTTTTACATCTTCGCATAGATTTTTCATCCACATTTCTCTAGCTTTCCTTGCTTTGCGACTTATTTCGTTCCTCATTCTTTTGTAGCAAAGCGTTCCTTCTTCAGTTTTCGCATTCTTGTACTTTCTTCTTTCTTCAATCAATTCTAAGACTTCCTCCGTGGTCCATGGTTTCTTCTTGGCAACTTTTCTTCTTCCAGGAACTTGTTTTGCGGCTTCCTGTAGTCCACATTTAATGTTTTCCCAACGCTCTTCCACTGATTTCTCATTCTATGGTTGTTCTCTCCTATGTTGTTTCCCACTGCTTTTTGAAATGCCAGCTGATGTTGAGCCTCCTTTAGTTTTTCTACTTGCCATATATTCTTCTTTGTTTTCTTCAATTTCTTGAATTTTAGATGGCATTTCATTATCACTAAATTATGGTCACAGTCAGTTTTATAACTTTAAAATGAAGTATTTATGAACCAACGACTTCCCCTTAGTTTTTCCGTCACTTATTCCTTCATATTCCTATTCCTACCTATTCCACCTATTCCTCATTTGGCGATCACATACACCTTTTGTCTCTCAATTCGTAAAGATCTAGCTCCTAATATTTATTGCTTTTCAGTCCAGAAAATACCCACATTTTCTATATTCGTGCCATTCGCCCTAATGTTATCCCTCTGAGTATTCAGTAGAATAGTATTCAACAAGGTTTAGGAAAGCCTTGATATTACGGAAGAGGAGATAGTGAAGATGCAAGTGTAAAGGAAATTATTGCTTAGAGATATAGATTGGACATTTCTATTTGCAAAGAGGCATTTAGAGAATGGACATATGGGCTCAGTAGAAGATAACCCTTATGAATCTTGCTCCGAAATAATCAGTTTTAGAATTATATTTAATTATAATCCAAATTTCCGGCTTGGTTTGCTTTGGAGATCCACGGTTCAAGTCCCTACTGAGTCAAACTTTTTTTCTGTTGTGATCTGGCTTGATACCACCATCACCATCTACTTTTTGTTCGTAATTTTATGTGTTACCTATTCATCTCCCTTATTCTACCGTAGTAAGTATAATACATAAGTAGTGTAATACATAAATAGTCACTGCTGACTATGAACATTTCAATATGTCAATACTAACAATAGAAATTGTATTGTGTCAGATGGATATAATAGCGCTCACGATTTAAATAAATTTATTTTCTTTTCTGTAATAGTGATCGCGATAGTCTTTCCAGGAGATAATTGATCACGGTCGTCTTCCTTGAAGTACTAGAACAAGTTAAAGTGGTGTCTAGAGGGTAAAATTTCAGATATTTGGTATCCGAGAAAGAGAGTGAACATACATCAGAGGATTTTGAGTTGCAGGTGTTGAGAAGAACGGAAAGTGTATAAGCTACTTGGAGGAGAAGGCAAATTAAGTTTTATGCTTCGGACGGAAAAGAAAAAGGAAATCTAAAGGGAAAATTAGGACCGAGCAATATGGGTTGGAATATGTGTTTCAAGGTGACGGGATGCTGAAGGGGGGGAGAACGCTGGGTGAGTGCCAAAGAGGAAGGGAAAAAAATTGGGGTTTTTAAAAAAGGCATATGAAGTGAGGGGATGATACGAGGAGCAAAAACACGGGGTAATGTAGTAGATAGACGGGGTTTTGTTCAGAGCTGCCAACATTGGTTGAGTACATTGCCGATCAAAGCGACGAGGAAATGCACCCACCCTTGAGAAGCGCATAAGAGTCTTTAGTGCCAAATATTTGTAAAATTACCATATCATTTCGAAGTAGCGTTTGAAACTCCTCCCAATCGACGGAAAAATGTTGGTGATGGAATACTACGGTGGATGATTCCCTCTAATAGGGGATTTTAGCCAATACTATAGTGAAAAATTGTTGCCAATAACATGCACCGTCATGAGCTATTAGCATGCATATTAGTAGTGTCTTAAATAATTCCTTGCGTGTTGGATGAAAATATAATATTGTGGTGTTCATCCCGCTTGGTATTCATAGTAGATTATGTAGAGTGGAGAAATCACACTCCCTGCCACGCACTTGAGGTGGCTTCCAGACATATAAAAGCGTATCAGGCTGAACTTTGTAGAAGTACTTGATGTCTATTTCAAATAGAAAAAAAATGTAATTTTCCACACCCAGTAAATTTCAACGGCCCAACCGACCATGGTTTCAGCACGTTGTGCTATTATCTACTACCTTGATAATGGCACTACGTGCTGAAGCCATGGTCGGTTGAGTCGTCGAAATATATTGAATGTGGAAAATTACAAGTGTTTCAATTTGAAATGGTGCCTTTCAGGGTATTCAATACATACAAATGTAGAAAACAGTGAGTGCTGTTTCGTAAATGTGCTTTGGTTATTGCGACGAGTGTAAAAGTACGTCAGAAGCAGTCGACAATAATCTGTAGCCGTCAGCAATTCTTGAAAGGTGGACTGCAAAAGCTATTAATATCCCCATCACTTCATTTAAACCTGCTTTTTCTCAAGCAAAAAGTTTTGAACTCAATATTAATATAATGTTTTTTAAACGTAATTTACGACACATATTTAGCATAATGGCAATGATTGATACTGTTTTAAAGAATGTAATTTTCATTTTGAAATTAAAAAGAAAGTAGACCGCAAAATATAGGCTGCGGGCGATTTTCTCTTCGGAGATGGATGATTGTAATCTCTTAAGGCGTTGAAGTATACGTGAGACGGTAGGGTATAACCGTTGCTACTAGAGAACCTAAAATTCTAAGCTATTATTTCTATGAGAGATTTCAACGACGAGAAACGGGTCGGTGCAGTGGATAGTGTCCTGGACATCCTTCCCAAGGGCCCGAGTTAGTATCCCGGAGATTTTTAGCGATTCAACAGACTCTACTTCAATGCAGGGAGGAGGGAATTTGTTCGATTCCCGTCAGATTTGACGTAAAATACTGGACCACAGGTGAATTTATTTAAGAGTTGCCAATTGGTGACACCGGGTTTCTCTCCACCCTTCCTCCTATACTCCCGTTATACCATATGGTACCTCGAATGGCCTCCTATCGTTCAATGACGAAAATGATCTTTGCTGTCGGTCGACTTCCTCCCATATTATAGCAGCAACGATTTTGAAAATTTCTCTTTTAATTCTCCTTGTTACTCTTCAAGTGGGGAGGAAGTTTCAGCTGAGGTGGTTGGGAAATGGCATGTATTGCTAGCAGGAGATAGTGGGTAGGGGAATGGGTGATGCAGAAAGGGAATATTTGACACCGCGCGCAAGGTATGTGCAATCGGATTCCGGCAGCCTGTTCACTCTCCCGCCGCTCTCGACGCGAGGGCTCCACCGTCGTCGCCTCTCTCACCCCCGCCACTTTAGCGCGGACCTTTAGAAGGACGTTAAGGATGAGAGTGTCACACTGACCCAGTTAATAAAAACCTCCCTACGCATGTGTTTCCATAAAAATACACTCCGAGGTGCACATGCCGAGGAGCTAACCCTAATGTATTACACAGAGACGGCCTTTAATTAGTCCCGCCTCGGTTGCAGAAAGGATCCCATTGCTTCTGAAGTGCCGCCGGAAAACAGAAACAGATGAGTGGGGAAATTCGTAAGGAAATCGCGACGTGGAATGTTTTCAGTGTCCCAGATGGGGGTTAGCGGCAGGTGTAGTGGAGGATGTGAGGTTAATTTGCGTTCGTATCTCGAGGATACCGCGTTAGCAAAGTCAAGGGTACATAGCAGGGATAATATTTCCTGACCATGCGTACATTAAATGCTAGTAACATGTAGTGACAAACGAAAAATGTGATGCGAACCATCGATAAAGTATCAATTTTACATTCGCTAGGTTTGAAGAGACCAAGATTCATTTAGCAAAAGCTGGGATGTTTTATGGCGAAAAAGTGAAAAGTGAGATGCTATTTCGCTCCAGCAAGGCCTAACACAAAGCATGTATGGGAGTTTAGGATTCTCTGGATATAGATTTCATTTGAGAACTGAATAAGACTTGGAATAAAGCAGAGCGTTTAGAAAAAAAGTCCTACGAACTTGCCACCCGGCTATCATAAAGGCTTGGTTGAGAATCCTTAGGAACTAGTGTATGGTTTCTGACAATGTAGTTACTTGAAAAATTCAGTTCAAGTATGTCACTGCTGAAAAATTTTCTAGCACCATTTTACTTTCAAAGGTCAGACAGAAGCAAAAAATAACTATATGAGATAAATAGTCTGGCATAGAGTTACGAGAATTTTTTTCCGACGCTCAGTGCAGGAATTCAAAGCAAAAAATGTCTTATTCATGAGAAAAGTACGAATACTTTTTAGTCTTATTTCCGGAAGGTTTTTTCTTCCTTTTCTCAACAAAATATAAATTTTCTGGCTGGTCAACTACCACCCCCTGCACACACCCTTAGGGTTAATCGTAGCGTGAAATGTAAGTAGGTGTAAATACAGCACTTAATTTTTTAATTATTTTAAAACATTTCACAGCATTCACAAGAGGGATATGCAGTGGAAGTTTATACAATTGTGCGATAATTTCGGAACATCAACGCATTAAAACCCCTGTGTGACCTATTTGACTTATTTTTTAACGTACGCTGTTTCCTTAATTTATTTGCAGGGTGAGATGCTACCAAATTTGTCCGGTCGACATTGTGGCTCTAGTCTTCTGTCTATATTTCGAAATATCAGAGCGTAGCATGACTGAGCTAATTTTTGGCCTCCCCGGAAACAGATGGTGTGCGAAGTCTTATACGTTTTTATCTGATAGTGACTGCCATATGAGTTTTATCTCTAGACTTGTCACACTAACTAGGTTGTCATAAATTAAACATATCGCCCATCTCCGCTGTACACATTTATGACTCCCGGTAGAAAACTACCTCGCGTGGCTTCAAGTACGGAGGGAATATCTGAATTTACAGTCAACAAGAAGTATTGTCATTCTCTATATTTTACCGTCGTGTAATCTCATCGACATTGTTCTGGAAACGTATTTTTTTCTGGTTAAGCCCCCATTATTAGTGCCAAGTGGATGTGAATGGCAAAAATATTATTATTATTATTATTGGTTTTCTAGCGGTGAAGGTAGGTCTAAATGGACAATTAATTCCGCCCCGTAAATTTCACACGATGTCCCTCTTCAGCCCTCATACCTCCTGCCTCCCATCATTCTATCCAAGCTACCAGTTCTTCTCCTCCCTCTTCCCCGCTTACCCAACGTTCTTCCCTCAATCACTTCTTTCAAAACTCCATCCCCTTTTATTACCTTCTGCATCCATACCTTTTGCCTTCTCCCAATTTCATCTATCAAATTTCTCTCCTCTCCTAGCAATTCTAGCACTTCATCGTTCGTCCTCCTTTCCACCCACCTTACTTTCTCCATCCTTCTCCACACCCAAATCTCAAAAGCCCTAAGCCTATTATTATCTTCTTTTCGCAAAGCCCACGTTTCCGCCCCATATAGCGCAACGCTCTATATTCAACTGTTCACTAGTCTTTTCTTTACTTCCCTACTCAACATTAACTCCCATATCATTAGTTCACGTCTTCGAGGAAAGGCTTCTTTTGCCAATACGACTGGCAAAATATGTATTCAGTAAAATTTTTGGATGCGGTAATTCACGGTATTGAGATACCTTTCATGGAGCCAAGTAGTGGACTTAGGAGGAAGTAAGGGAACGGAAGTGGACCGTCGACCGTTGGAGATTTGAATCTGGAGAAGAGAAAAATGATGGAAAGGAATACAAATGAGGAAGTGCTGGAAAAGAGAGGGAAGGACAGGAAATTCATTGAAGATATTAGGGAGGTATAGAGTGAGTTGATAATAAAAAGAGAAACAATGGACGATGGCGTTTCACGGGCGAGGGAGGAGAAAAACTAGAACTTTGCATATGAGAGCTCGAAAGATTATGGGGCCGAAGAAATATATTATGTTATGAATAACTGTACCCTGCTGCATGTGAGTAGCTAGAGGGTGGGTTTGGTATGGAGGATAAAGCACTGGCCTCCCACTTTGAGGTCCCGAGTTCAATTTCAGGCTGAGGCGGAGAATTTTGATCAGCATACCTTTCCCCATTTGGGTGTTGTGGAGAGAACTCCGTCTGTCGGATGGGAAGTTAAGCCATAATCTGCTTAGCGGCTTTTCTTAAGAAAAAGCTGACACCAATGCCGAGTTTCTCTTCACCCTTCTTCTGTTCCATGTACCCTTTCTCCGTTCCCGCCGGCCCCGTGGCAGCGGGGTACATTCTTAGCCTGTCTATCCCAGGATTATGGGTTCGAATCCCGCCCGGGGAAGATTTTCATTATCCAGGTCGTTAGGATTTTTGCTGCCCAATCTGTTAGTTTTAAGGGAGGACTCAACAGTCTCAGAGTCACAGATAAAATAAAGAAAACTTTAATTTTTTAATTTAAATTTAAACATTATCCAATCATTCACTTGACATAATGGCTAATTGACCTTAGCTGTGGGCTACTTTTCCTAAATAGCTGTAACTACTTCGATTGTGTGTGAATATTTAGAAATATTGAGACCCTACTGCGCGTGAATGCTACAATTATTAATGTCCACATAAACCGAAATTAACTGGGGCAAAACTAATATTTATCATGCATTCTCGTCAGGACCGAATTTACATGGCGTTTTAATGGAAATGAGTGCTAATATAAACAGTCTGGTAATAGGAATGGTCGTGAGTGCATCGTATCATTGCAGGTGTGTTCGTGTGCTTTCTTAATGTTTGTGGCGCGAGTGGAATTTATTCATCAGGTCGTCAATTGCGGCCGTAAAGATTCCCTCAGAGACATGTCACTTGAACGACGCCAACTACGGGCGTGTCACCATTTAAGAGTCTCTGTGATTATCGCTCTTGAAGCAAAATGGACCACGTACGTCTTTGCGGAAAATCTCTATGAACTGATAATATTGCATCCCCAAGTTAGAAGTGAATATTGAATAAACTACAAAGTCCACTTACCACAAAACCATAATGGAGTTGCTTCCACATATGACAAATGCTCGGCTTTATTTTTTTCAAATGACAACTCCTCGCTTGAAGAAAAAATAGTGTGAATACTATAAAGGAAGCTGGTTAATTCCTTTCATATTGTTAGGAAATACTTTATATTTTAAAAGTTTACTCCACGACAAAATAGCAATTGATTTTATTCCTAATATTTTTCATCGCCGCAGTTGAAGATTAAAAACTTAGCGTGTTAAGCATGTTTATTAATAAAAGTATGAAACGGAGAGGGTAACAAAATTTAAAGCATGAACAATAACATGCGCAATAAGTTGGAATTACCATTTTCAGAAGAAAAAACACGGAATAATAAATATGTATGTACATAGAAATGATGAAAATAGATGATTAT
Source organism: Platycnemis pennipes (assembly GCA_933228895.1). Classification (NCBI taxonomy): domain Eukaryota; kingdom Metazoa; phylum Arthropoda; class Insecta; order Odonata; family Platycnemididae; genus Platycnemis; species Platycnemis pennipes. Next base: position 63,591,799 of record OW121854.1, read on the forward strand.
TTGCTGATCGATAACAAATGATAAACAGGAATAAGGTGGAGGAAACAACAGAACGATATATCATAGAAGTAGTAAGAAACTGTCATTCTCAGAAGTAATGCTGGAGAGTGTGGAAGAGAAAAGGCAGAGAAATAATGTAAATACTGAGAAAGATTGTAAAATGCTCTATGAATTGGATTACACCCTTTGTAGAAGAACTAAAGCTACTAGAGTGGAGAGATATGGGAACGCTGCACGCCAAGGTGAAATTACCGTCGGACTGAGGAAAGGAGAAGCAACACCATCGGCCTGGGAAAGAGCAAGAAAATTATTTATGGAAACACAAAAGAACCTGGCGGAATAAATAGAATATTGCGAAGAACTTTACTCTATGCCGTAATAGCGCTCGCAGGAGAAATTGGGATGTTGACGTCGGCGAGAATAATCTCGGTAGAGTAAAATGAAATTGTGAGACACAGAGAGCACCGCCGGATATGGGGATGAAAATGGCAGTAGAGTGCCATCAAAGTTACTGAATTGAGTTTTAATGCAAAGCCCATCACAAGAAGGTTGCGGAAATCGATAGAGGGCATCTTGAGAGAGGACGGAACGTTGTAGGGGTTAATGGAGTGGAGAGCGTTAGGCAAGAGAGGATTAGGGAGGATGAGAGTAGGAGCCTTATATGTGTTTGAAAGCGGGTGGAAAAAATGCAGATTTAAAAAGGAGATTTGTGATGGAAACGTGGATCGAAGGTCAGCCGGTATCAGTGTAGAAGTAGCAAATTGGAACTAACCAAGATCTGCCCAGAATCCTGTATATGGGTTTGTGTTTGTATTTATATTAGGATTAAGTTAGGTTCTTCTGTAGAATATAGTCCTAGTAGTTGCAGGAAGATAAACCGTAATCATCGGTGCTGAATATGTAAATACCACTGTTGATGGCAGGAAATAAACAGGTTCAACGATACTTTCCCTTTCGTTTGGTGCTAAAAAAGAGCAGCGACTGAAGGCTCAATTGGATAAGTGAGGCAGTATATGTGTAGCCTTATGCTAAGGAAAAGAAAGGGGGTGGAGGAAAATTCTATGTCGACATAAGCCTTGTTTAAATGAAAGGTGTTCAGAGGACTATGTTTTTCGGTCTTCCCCATTAAATAATCTGTCTTCATTGCATTTTATCGTACCATAATTATGTTGGGATGTTAGGTACGTGAATGAATCCTCAAAATCACCTAAATAATGATGGTAGAACATTTTTAAGGGGCTTTAACCGTAGACGTTCACATTCCCTGGAAATAACATTTTAAGTAGTATTCCTTAAGAAAACCTGAATGCAATATTCTATAGTTAAATAATGTGTGTGTGATGACGTGACGTTTAGAAAATTTGTAAAAATCTTCAATATGATTTCAGGCCATTCACTCTTCTCTTTCTATTTTTTTCGTTCTAATAATTTCAGTGTAGTGCGGTTTTTAATTTCTAATCACACATATAACTTTTTCTTTAATTTCCATGTCATTATATAGAATATAAACTTATATAAAATTATATAAACTAGGGTATGGTTTATAATAGCTATCGTGTAGTAATTTAGGTCTTTTTCGGAAAACATTTTTCTTTTCTTGAACGAGATTCGTCATTGTTTTACAGCCTTTCTTATACGACACTTCGTCCTCACCCATGTGCGAGTTCTGATCAGAAAGTTTCGGAAGAGCTTGAATGGCGCTGTGGCTATTTATTTCTCTGAAACTCACACTAATGTATTTGAAAGATAAAAAATTTGCAAGTAACATCATGTCTTTTGTTTTTAGATATTTTTTAAAAATTTTGAGGAGCAGCAGTTATTTTGAAAGTTTTTTCGCCCGCGGTGAATTTTCATCATGAATAGCTTTAATGAGAAGTATTTCTGCGAGAGTCTGGTTATAACGTAAGCTGATTGGCTTCAGAAAATTCTGAAATGTTGGTAATTGCTTTTTAGGGAGATATGATGACTCAAGGAAGGTGTTTTGAGTGGTATTTGGGTATCAAATTGGTCGAGACTCTTTGAATATGGTCCAAAAAAAGGTTAACCTTCAAAGTAAACTGATGATGACCATGCGGATCTTGGGGGATCTCTTAAACGTTCCAATTGATAATTAAATACCAGAGCATTAGCAGAAATGTGCGACCTGTCTGTAAATCAGAATTACTGTCAGGAGTTCTGAAGGCTTTCGAGAAAAATCAGGAGGAATAGTTTGAAACAATTGAGGGAGCTGTTCTCGTAATTTCAGCAAGGCATTTAGCCCTCTTATTTAACCATTAGCTTTTTAAAAAAGATTCTATTTATATTTTCACCATGCCATACTTAATTGACCTGACTATTTCATATTTTTTGAGACTTTTCAGATCATTGAAAAAATAAATCAAAATTCGACACATGTTATTTTTCTGATTCCGGAAACTGGGATTTAAGACTATCCTTAAGTAGAAAAGACACCAAGAATGCTGCATGAAACGGAAAGAGTAGAAATTAAAGAGCATAGAATAAATTATAAATGCTCACAATAATTTTTAGTTACATTGGTTCCAGAATTATTGATCGGATTTCGCACATATACAGCATAATTCAAAAGCTACCCCAAGGGTGTTCAGGAGGGGAGTATAATCACCAAACAGAATAGCTGGATGCAGACAATAATTATATATTTCACTGTAAGCTGACAAAGTTAGCTTGACATTCACAAACTAAGTTCATGAGGAGAAATAATTGTAATCAACGAAGATATATGGCTTTTAATTAATATATATGCATTTGATCGCTATCACTGCAGTACTAATTACTGCAGCCATGCATGGTTGAAGTGAAAATGGTAGTTAGTGGTGTGTTATCGGGTTTTTTTTTCAGGTATGATAGAAGCTAGACGCAGCAAAACCTACATAAGATCCACCTAATTAATTTATTCACTTATTCTGATCCCTTATTACTCGTGGGAATATAGAAATTTAAAACCTATTCGTGAGATACGAAGGGCTCACTCGGGTAGTAAGCATTCTAGCAACTGCACCATACTGGGGGCAAGCTTTAAGTAAACCCATGGGGGCAGCTTTAAGTAAAACCTAACAAGCAACTCTAAATGTCAGTCTCGTTTTTCGACGCCATTTCATTTAGTTTGCACGAACGTAAATGAGCGAAGAATACTTGATTTCTTGTGGCAAGAAATAATCAACATGCTTTCAAGACAAGAGGCCGTTTTGGGGAGCCCAGTGTGTTGTGACACACAATAGTTACGGTTCGAAAATAACCGCTGCGTCAGCGTTAAAATCGGATGGTAGCCAAGAAAAACTTGAATTTGAGGCAGAGATGCTTGTGGCTTAGTCGTTCTCGGTAGTAGGGTCAATGATATGTCGGCCTGATGCTCTGAAGGTCGTAGGTTCGAATCCTACCCCGGAGATAGGTTTCGCAAGTGACTTGGGATCAAACTTAGATTTATGTTAAAGGGTGGGACATAATTTTAGCGATTTTTTCTGAAATCCTAATTCTGCAACTACAATGCTGTATTTATCTATATTTAATATATTGCCTTAAGCCGGAACGGGGGAACCCCATCACAAATCGCCACGAGTGGAGATTAACGACGGGGTTGCCCTCGGGGCGTTTGATTAACATATTTTAGCGCCTGCAAATACCAGTAAAGCATATTTCCTGAAGTCTAGTACTGACTCAACGGTCTATGTTTAGTTAATGTTATTAAGAGTGTGAGATCCTCCTATTAGAATACCTCCCACCGATTTATTAATGCCATAATTCATCGGAAATAGTGATGCTCCAAACGAATAAGGCTGAATGGATTGTTTCTTACAAAAATAATAGGGTAAGAGAATGATTCATTCGTAATAACAACGGGTTCTAGACATTTTTGAGCTTAAGGGATACTTAAAAACTGTGACAATAACCCTTAATTGCTTTAGTTATTTTCGCAACCATGTTATGACTGTAGCGGAATTAATGATTTAAAGAGTATGTTAGTATAATTTGATATTTGAACAGCTCTCACTAGGATAGTTCTAATGTTCTTAGTTTAATTTCAATGAGGGAAGGTCTAAGTCAGCAATGAATTCTTCCCACATCCCCTACATTTCACTTAATATCCCTCCTCAGCCCCACATGCTTCCTACCTATAATAACATTTTGTCCAAACTGCCCGTTCTTCTCCTCGCTCTATCCTGCTTACACAAAATTCTTTTCCCAATATCGCCTATAAAACACCCTCGCCCTTTAGTACCTTCTCCATCCACACCTTCTGCTTTCTCCTAGTTTCCTCAAACAACTTCCTTTCCTCTCCTACTAACTCTAGCTCTTTATCGTTCGTGTTTCTTTCAACGCAACTTATTCCTCCTTCATTTCTCATTCCACCTTATGTATCTTTCATCGTGCCTAAATCTCAAAACCGCCGTCTATTTTCGTCTTCTTGACTTAAAGGTCTGCAGTTAAATAAATTATGGCGCTTTAAATGCTGACGTGCCAGGACCTCGATCATGGATCTTCATAAGGCGTGCGCTGGCGTTATTTTTTATTTGACTTATGTCAGAGAGAACGTGATCTCCATTCCTCATTTATCGTACAGCACTTCAAATCGCTAATCACACTCAGTGGAGCGAATTTTATTGACGGTTGTTGTTAACCCTGCGCTACTCTAGGGGCAAGCGTTGACGATAAAGATTGCGATAACGCGAAAGATGCGTCCGTGATTCCACACCAGATACCCACACTTACTTACTATGATGGTGGGTGGATGCCATTCACATTTCTAACGGCATTCATTGCCTCAGTAGCATTTATTAAGCCAATAGTCAACATTTGTTTTAAAGATAAATGTATTTTTTGTCTCTTGATCAGCTTTGGTACATTTTCCTTACGACCTGAACTGAACTCGGAAATGACCCATTGTTTTTATATGCTCCCACAAGAAAAACACAAGAGGGCAAGCCAGTTCAAGATATTCAGCCTGCCGGTTGCCACCGAACACACTTAGAGTGAACCCTGACTTGGCATAAAATATGACGAAGCTAAAATTTTTTAAAAGGAAGGAAGATACTATCCCTGGCTGATAAGGGAATCCTTTGCGATTTCCAATACACTGTCTAGAAACTTCAATAGAGAAGTGAGATACCATTTGACGAGCGCCTGGAAAAAAGTGATCCATAAGTCAGACAATCTCAGCGCAGTGACAAGAGAGCGAGGGTCATATAAACGCGGTATTATAAATTACGGTAGGTATATGTACTGGGGGTCGGGTTAGATATATTGGTTAAAGTATTGGTCTCACACCCAGAGGGCTCGGGTTTGACAGTTGAAGAAATTTTTCGTTGATAAACCGGCGCCTAATACACATTAATTACCATGTGAAAAAATTCACCGGGACCGGGATTCGAACCACGGACCTTTGGCTTTTTGGGCTCAAGTTTCGTGGTTCGAATCCCGGTCCAGGTGAATTTTTTCACATGGAACTTAATGAGAATTTCACCGCCGCGAAATTCACAATAACGGCGCGCCGTTCACGCGGCAGGTTAGAAATACACCGTGACCTAATTGATTGTTTTGTGGAGAGTTCAGTGCTCAGTCCGTCGGATGGGACTTTAAGTCGTGGTCCTATTGGCACCTTTCGTGAAGAGGAGGCTAATCCCGTCGCCGGCTTCCTCTCTACTCTTCCTCCTCCTTGCTCTTCTATTCCCATCATCCTTGTACCTCTCCTTCCGGTCTGTGAAGCGCCTATGTGTGCGAGTTCAGACTTGAAAAACCACAGATAGATAGGTACATCGACCTGACCGAGCCAGATGGAATATTGACGAAACTGTCGTCACCTTAAGGCAACCAAAGCGGCGAAAACCCGATAAATAGAGAGGTCTACGAATTCCAGAACGCCGCGCTGCGGAAACATACGGTTTAGCATACGCTTCCACTGTCAACAGGATTGCATCCTCCTCCCGTTTCCCTTGCCGTCGCTCTGCCTCCATCTCTCGTCCGCACATTGAGACTGTCTCTCCCCCCTCTCAATTAACCGCCCCCAACCCACTTTTCCTAGGTAGCCTTCTCCCTCTTCATCCTCCCCCTATATGTTTGCAATTCTCCCTCATTTTGCGGGGATGCCCTCCACTCTCATAACCCGCGTGCCTGCCAACTAACAAGGCACTGCTTCTCCGGGGCTGAGGTTTGTGTGCCACGCGGCGGTTAACCGCATTCCCGGCGTTCCGCTCAGAATAAACGAGCTCGCTTCGTCGGCCCGAGTGATGAGGCCGGAGGCTGTAACCCACCTCTCTCCTGCTGCGACCGAAAATTTCCGTCGCCATACTTGGCATTTTTCGGATAGTTATTTAAATCGCTTTGTAATTGGCGAACTCATTTTTTAACTTATTCGTAAGACTTAGTCACGGAGGGGTCTGCTGTGGTTTTAAATCATATGGACCCAAGAAAAGAAAATGTCGATGTAAGAAGCCTGCAGGGAGAGGCAAAACTTAAGACAGCATTTTACAACTCATATAGATGTTTTGGAAGGATCGAATGGGTGTGGTACCTAGAGTACTAGTCTCTCATACTAATAATCCGGGTTCGAGTCCCAGCATTGATGTATTTTTCAGTGTAATCCCGGCCACTGCTTGAATGCTGTGTGGTGAGCATCAAGAAGGCAGTAGGATGGGAGGTTAAACTTTAGACCTTTTGGCGTATTTAATGAAAAATTGGCTACATGTCGAAAACGGAGCTCTCTTCATCCTTCCTCTTTCGTTCGCGAAAATCCTATCTAATCCGAAATTATCTCCTATAACCTGTGGTACAAATAACTTCAGCTTCTGTCGGTTTCCATAATGTCAACAACGACAACATAGGTAGCTGTTATGACAGGGACCGGGGCTCGTTCAAAAGAAGAATCTATGATCTCAGCCATGAAGGTTATTCATGAAACACGCTGGGAAATGATTGGATAATTCAAGTAAAAAAAAACAATAATTACATTGCGTCAAAGGACAGGGAAATGCAAATGGGTATTGTATCAACAGCATTTTTATTTTTATAATTTTGAATCAATGGATTTAATAGGTGCTCACTGTTACGCAAAAATTAGGGTGGACTGCAGGAACGTATGTAAACAATGTAGTCCATCTGAAGACAGTAAAGTTTTCTTATGCCAACTTACGGGATACACCTATGAAAGTTAAGCGACTATTTAAGCATGTTTATTAACTGTATACGTAACCTCTAAGGAAGATGAAGATTTGTTTCGCATCCTTCTGCTTTGCGTCACAGTTTTGCGTAACCTAATATGACGGAAAAGTTAGGAATCCTTGTATGTGGACCTAAATAGAATGTTAATTAGAGCCAAAAAAGCGCAAAAAGTGCAAAAATGATTGATTGTTATGCGGAATTAAAAATTTTAAATCCATTTTACAAATTACTCTTCTTTCACCTTTTAGGCTACTAGTATGTTCCTAAGTAATCATTTTTTTAAGCTTTACTGTACAGTATAGTATTATTCCTATTATACTTCTAAGTTTCATCGCGAACGAAGTATCTTTTTTGGAATATTTTCGAAATGTTTCACAGTGTACGGGAAGAATCGTTAGGATCGACCTGGAGGAGAGAGGTGTTTATCACCCTGAAGAGCGCAATTATTACCCTAAAGGAGATAATTCCCCATAGCAGCATGGAATGTGTCTGGCGTTCAATCAAATGCCCTAAATCCAGAATGTTTAACGCTCTTGCACGCTATAGAATACTAACGGCGTTAATATAAACATACATATATTTATAGGCGCTCAAAAGGCAGATTAGCATGATCAATTCCCAAAATTGCGAGCAGAGCATAATTTTTGGTGGAGATTTAATCACTCCCTCGATGGACAGGAGGACGTTCAGCCTTAAGCCTGGGATAGGCACAGATTTGAGGCAATTCTCAGCCTTGAAAATTAAAGGTCATATCAAAAAGTAGGTAATATAATATGAGGGCTAGCATATTTGATTTAACCGTTGCTGATATTCGAAAAAAAATACTATAAGTTGGATTTAACGGAATGAATGGCCAAAAATTAGTTAATGATAGAGTTTAAGTTACAGTAGTAATGTCTTTTGAAGAAATTAGGGATGAATAAAATAACGATGATGCTATGTAAAAATAATATGGAATATGAGGTAAATATGTAATTTATTCTTGGCTGACACCATAACCAGCGCTTCAGACGAATGCTTACCGACTTCTCAACATTCTACTACCATTATTTCTACATTTCATTCATTAAAAATTTGTTCTATTTCTTTGAAGTGGTTATTGAAAAGTACAGGTGATAACAGACAGGTCTTTATACTATCCTCAACCCTATTTACGTCAAGTCAAGGGGATACTACATCCCCTATCTTTACCTGCACCTCTCTAGTCAATTATTGACATCGGATCTGATTCCTGTTTATCCTATCTACAGATACCTTCCGCAATATTTCGTGTACATAAATAATCCTATTTAGTCGAAAAACTGTCTATTTGATTTTTTGCATCATGTTTTAGCGCACCTCATCCTTTAGTATCTCTAAAATATCGTTACCCAAGCAATATTCCAAAGCAGGTGATTGCCTTTAGGCGGATGTTTCAGTAATGGATTCCCTTTTCAGCACCAAAGGACTGCATTTCAAACGTTGCAGAGGTGGTGATTTTCAAAGAATTTCTTTACGCCGCTTGCCAGGCATGTAGCAGGGCGCCGTAGAGGAGGAAACACGTCTTCTCTCCACCTTGGCTTAACTGTGACTTAATGGATGAATGAAATATCTTGGTTTTTCCCATGACGGAGTAATTTGGTGTTTGCGAGGTCGACTTTAATGTCGTGCTTGGGGTTACGTTAGGCCAATGCATGCTTTTATGGGAGCTGTCTATTTCTTCCCATTTCAACGGCTTCTCTATATACCATCCCGTCTCCCCAACGTAAACTAGACGTCAGTCATTTATGAGTCAAAGAAATCCAGGCTCTTTTAGTTCCAACTTGTACCTGGAAGTTTTGAGTAATGCTTTCCGTATGACCCCCCTGGACTTGGTTATTTCCATTTTGTGCCTTCATGGTATCTTTAAAGCCGATGTACCTAATCCAATTTTCATCCAATTTTTTGTCCTAATCGTTCCATTCCAATTTTGGATGGAACAGGAACCCAACGGCGCAGCGTTTTGGTCCAAAACAGACGAACCAATGACGTACGAGAAAATAGTAAACAATGAAAATGGCTGCCACAACAGCATGTAAATAAGCTGAAACAATTTTAATTTTAGCTAAGAATTCGTGCATAAATTGATTTATTAAAAAAATCACAGGTTAGACACCAAATATATATTTGTCTTTTCCATGTACTCAATAAGTACAATAACTGCCTCAGGGCTTTGTAGATACATCAGTTCCGCCTGTTCCGTGATCAAAACACACTAATCCAAAGAGCTCCAACCAAATCACTCTCAAAATAGTGGAGAACGATGCTCACTTCTTCAGAAGTATGTGATTGATTGGTTTCATACATATGGATGTAGCTTTTGCGCAAAACCTTTCCTTTTGGTCCAATAATTTATGCACAAAAGTTTGGACCAAAATCCATTTGGATACAGTTCCACCATGTCACGCGGTCCAAATCGGTTGCACCCAATTTGCTCACAATAACTGGATGAAAATTGTATCATGGAACACCGGCTTAAGATATTACAAGATACCCTGAAAATATTGGTCAGTGTCTACCTTCCTCCAAAAATCTATCTCATGAAAAACTGCAGAGAAAACTTCTTGTATTTCCGTATTCGTATGTCTGCACAAGGATTGAGTTGGTGTGGTGACCAGAGTACAAACTGGTCTTCTACCGTAATTGTCGGGGTTTATTTCCAGGCAGTGGAGGATTTTTCAGCGTAATCCTGGTCTCCTTGAGGGTCGTATGGGGAGCACCTAGAGTTCAGTACTATATGCGTTTATTCATTTGTTTACCTCAGGTTTTGGTCGCCTCCCCCAATGACGAGAATAGGGATATTCTCGTCATTAGGGGAGGCTTAACTAAGTATCATGCCTGATTTATAGCTAAGATTCACATGGATGACTCCATGGACATAAGATTTGCCTTCAAGTGTACGCTTCTATTTAATTTTTTAGAGTCTTGTGTAATCCTGCATCCATCGAAGTTCGTGGTTTAAATTTGCGCGTTAAAGCCACAAAAGAGATTACTCCCTCCTATCGGTGGGGTGGGAATTGGAGAAGGAAGTGTATCGCTAAGTTTGGTCGTAAGAAGTATACCTACTCGGAAGGCAAAGAGAACTAGCTGGATGGGCGAAACCCCACTAGCGTCAAACGAGTTTTCCCGGTCGTCTGCAGGGAAGATGGCGATCTTTTTCCAAGATCTGTGCGCCCATTGACAGCACCGAGACTGCGATAAAGCCGCACTTATTTGAGTTCAAGTTCTTTTTTAGACCAAATAAATTTATTTCCATTAAAAATAACGTGCCTTCAGGCTTTTTATGCAATTATTTGTTTTTATTCTAGTACCACCTGTCTTTAAACCTTTGAAAATTCGTGTTATTGAAACTTTTCCTCTGACGGTACCCTTATTAAGAGTATTTTGGCTGTGGGAACCCTTGATTTTTCGTGGAAAAGGGTAGGCGGTTTACTAGGAATTATTGGTTCCATTCCGGTTGCAAGAGATCCTTATCTTCAGAGGCTAGAGAACAATTAAAAGTTCATCTTCTGGGAGGTGGTCACAGAATTAAATTACTCTCTAGCATGGGTCCAATTAATTGTTTCTTTGACTCAATCGCAATCCAATAAGCCTTGATTAAAGCCCCCAATAAAACTCTCCTGTGAAAAGTGATTGATCTACAACTCCCATCAAATATTGACTCAAGTAATGGCAGAGTGAAGAGTTGCTCCCATTAAAAGATAACTCATGAAAGAAGCTATTCCGGTCACAACATATTACCATTTGCCTCTCCACTTTTCCAATTAAAGGAACCACTTAAAAATATCTGTTAGTCAGGTTGGTGGTGAACTGCCGGTCTGCGTTTTTGAAGTTGGAATGATGAAATGTTTTCTCTTTTTTCCTTATATTTTTTGACCTTATTTTAAATATACCTCCGATCGTGTTTTTTTATGATCTCATATTCCTTTCCATGTACTACCACTTTTTTATTGCTCAATATTCTACCATCCATTAATGTCTTTTGGATTCTGTTTCCTCTGAATGATTGCTTCATTTACCTGATTTGTCGCCGATTTTCCTGCGGTAATAGTCTTTTGTCTTCTGCAATTGCTACTTCTTCTTTGTTATTTGAATAACTTTAGGCTTTCCCGGCATTCTGAGTTGACGAATGTCTCTTAAGGTTTCCGCCCGAGTTAGTGGCTCATAGACCAGCATTTAGATAAATTAGTCCGCTTTCAAAACGTCGGTCATGGCGCCTCTAACCCGAGTGAAAACGTTTGGAGAAGTGACTTCTTCGTCGTTTATCTTTCTAGTCATCTTTAAGTACATTTTATTTCCTCGTCAACAATACCAAAACCTCCCATCCCCTTTTCTGTCTCGAAATATATCCCTTCAAACCTCAGTAGGTAAAGCACCACAAAAGTTACACGCCTCTCTCGTCATTTCAGAATTATTTATTCAGCGTTGGTTTTTGTCATGTATACTTTCAATCAGTGTTCATGTAATCTCTCTGAATACCAAGGTAGGCAAAAGTATATTGTTAGTGCGTGAAAAGTTTAATTTTAATCGTTGGTGCTCATGTGAAATTGAATCGGGGATGGATGCAGTGTTTGGGTCGAGTTTCAACATTTATTTCTCACGCAAGTAATATAAACTTTGACTCATGGAGTCTATAAGATATAGTCTATGGAGTCATGGACTCTATAAAAATTAATAGGCTTCATGCTTTGACAAAATCATGAGATCAACTTCCAAATGAGAAATACAATCATATACAACGTTTTCTATATTAATATGCTATATTTGAAAAAAAAAATACATAAGGTGATGTGCACTTGATGAATGGTGTAAGACTATATGAAAATATCTGAGTAATGATCTTTTATCCGTGGTTGTAGCACTATTTTGAATTGAAATCCCCATTAATATAAAGCTAAGCACTGTCGATTGCCTCAGTGGAGTTTTTCAATATTCCAACAAAACATGGTACTGTATTATACAACATCCGATCTCGTTAATTCTGATCGCTATTTTTATAGGAGAACTCCATCCCCAACTCATTTCCATGATTGATCTAATTGGTGGCAATGTGCAGGTGAACTTACAAGCTTTATTTTTAACGCCAGAGGAAATGTTCTAGCTTTATATTTACTAATTAAACATTTACTCTGGTTTGTACCCTATTTTTCGATATTTGAGTTTTTCTAACTGAGTTCTCTAAAATGGACTCTTTAGTGGTTTCAAGTAACTCCCGCACCTAATGGTGCCTTAAATAGGGAAGAAAGTTGTATGCTTGGGAATGGGAAGGAGGGAAAATGGAGAAAACCTGGGACGGAATTCTGTACACAACTAACGACACCTATCGGTATCGGTGGCTACCGACGGTCGTCGCTTGCACCGATGGTCGAGCTATTCTACACCCGCCACCTACCGACAGTCGTCGGTGAAAGCGACCGAACTCTGAAGTCAAGCATTTGTCGGTAAGGAAGCAGCACCTGCGCGCGAGGCTATAAGTTTTGACCAATGATATAGCATGACACAAACTCGAAAAAGTGCACCATCGAAATGCGAAATATGTCATCGGAACTTAGCGTAGTAATGTTATTTGAAATGTACAGTGGACTTGACGTGGATCATTTGTGATTCACATTCATTCAAGGATCATGCGTAAAGTCGAAGAGAAGTTAATACCCAACGCAGGATGAAAGGTGGGATTAGTTGAAACTGAGGGGAATGCATGTAATTTGAATGAAATCTTTATTCATACTTTTTTATTGATTACGTACTGTGAAATTGGGTACGATTTTACGATCGAGAAATAACACACTTCTATATGGTTATGATAGACTGTATTCAAGTGCCGTTAACTAAACCAACAATTACATATCCGAGTTACTATACGCACACAAACAAGATTAAATTCAGAGTTTTGGGCAATATTTTAAAACGTACGATAGTCCAAAAAATAGTCGAGAAGTTCAAGTCAGGGCCTGAGGGAATTGCTACATGGCGAAGGAATGTAATATTAATATATTTATTAGATTAATTGGTAGAATTGTGTACACATCTTCGTCGAAATTACAAATTAAAGAGACATCACATTAAGTAGTAAGCAGCAGTCAGCTAACGTGTAAGTTTGTTTTGTAAGTACTGTTTGTTTCTTTGGGAGGCAATCTTAAGAATTAGAAACACTAATTCGTACGGAAGTAAAAGTGACCCTGACAAAGAAACAGTGAAGTGAATAATGACTTTCGTTCGTTTGAAAATACATTGGAATGAACTGAACATTATGCTCACTCGCAATGGCGATTGACCGCTCCCGCTGCAATATCGGCCGAAGTGTTTCAATAAGAACCAGATCAAAATGTGGGGAGATGCGAAATTAATTGATGAACTCCTCGTTGTCCAGCTCAAACGGGTCGTGGGCTTCCCTCCACTCTCGTATCCCGGCACGATCGTCGACGTTCAAGTCTACTTTCTACGTATTACATAAACATTTGATCTAAAGCAAGATATCCCTCTGCCATGCTTTCGGCTGATAATTAAAAAACACCAACCAAAAAAAACCAAACACCGAGAGAGAGTGATAGTGACACCTCGATAATGTAAACTGACTATCAATTGCTCTACTTAGGTGGAAAAATAATAATTTCCTCTCAATAAATATTCATTAATCATTTAACATTTATTGCAATTATAATCATTTCTTCATTTATCGAGTGAATTTTGGACAATGATGGTCTTGCAGTTAACTCATTCTTGCCCCAGGGATGGGAAATCCTACCTGGTTGGGGTTGGGGTACCCATGGCATTGGGATTAATAAGCGACGGTCATACTCAGTCGTCTTGTGCGACTGGAAAGTATATCCTATATTACTGAACTGAAAGTATATAGCAAGAACAACTTGCCCATAGTCGCGTTCAGCAGAATCAACCATTGAGGAACAATTGGGAACTTTCTGTTGAACACTCTATGGTTACTCACCACTGAGACAACATGTCTACATCTACATCTACACGATACCCTGCAAGCCACCGCGAGGGTGTGTAGCAGGGGGTGAAGATCACCAAGCATGCACTACTAGCATGCAAACTAGCAACTATATTGTCTCATGCAACTTGATCGTTAGTATCTATAGTATTTAAGGGGTAAGACATGCATCATGCACTACAGAATACTCTAAAATATTTCCCCTACCTATCCCTTTCCTATGCTGCCTATTCCGTTCTCTTATAGTACGCGGAAAAATGCCATTATGAATCTATCGGTATGACAATCTATCTCTCTAATCTTATTTATCTGGTCGAATCTAGCATAATACGCTGGTGTTTTTAATATGTGCCTAACATCTTCAGTAAAGCTATCCGATTGAAATTTCTCTAATAGATTTAATCTGTACTTTAACCTACGCTCTGATAATGATTCCCACCCTAATTCTTGTATTAATCCTGATACACTACTCAACCTATCGTAACACCTTTTGACGAACCTAGCTGCTCTACGCTGCACACTGTCTAGTTCTCTAATCCAGCCTAATTCATTAGGATCCCATACACTGGCTGCATACTCAAGGTGGGGCCTAACTAGTGAAAACTAGCATCGCTCTTTTGTCTTCTCATCACATTTCCCAAGTACTCTTTTTATAAATCCTAGCTTTCTCTTCGCTCGGCAGCATATTTCCCGGATGTGTCTACCCCACGATAAATCTTTAGTGATTGTTAAACCTAAATATCTTACGGTTTCAACGTTTTCGATCTTCGTGTTATTAATTCTATAGGATCGCTCTATCTAATTATTCCTCCTCCAAAAATTGATAGCTACACACTTTTTAAGCTTAAGTTCTAACTGCCATTTGTCGCACCACTCTTGAATTGCATCTAAATCCTTGCTAAGTGATTTCCTGTCTTCTTCTTATGATATACCCCTATAGACTACAGCATCGTCTGCAAAAAGTCTAAGCTTACTACTAACTACGGTACCCAAATCGTTTATGTATAAAAGAGATAAATAATTGTTTATGTATAGAAGCGGACCTACCACGCTACCCTGGGGAACTCCCGATGTGACGTTTATTGTATCCGACATGAAACCATCTATGACAACCCTCTGCTCTCGCCCGCTTAATCACTAATTCCTGTGTCTGTAACTGTATTTAGAACTCTTTCTGGTATATTTGTTGCTAATAAGTCTAGAATGTTGTTTCCCCTGGTCGGTTCTGTTACTAGCTGTTGTAAAGAATGTGACGTAAAGGTGTTCAACAGTGATTCGCAGAGTTCCTTATCCTTACCCCCTGTTATGAAACTACACGTATTCCAATCTATCGAAGGGAGATTGAAATCTCAACCTACTATTATTCCCCTATCCTCGTTCCGAGAAATTAATGTACCTATCTCTGACTCTAGTTCCATTTTATAGTTGACGTCTGCGTCCGGTGGCCTGTAATATGCACCTATATATATCTTTTTTGCGTTACTACTTTTGCTTTTAACGAAACACCAAATACTTTCTACATTTCGCTCTGAAATAAGTTCTCTTCTACTGACATACGGGTCCTTCACAGCTATAAATACTCCTCCTCCGTTTCTGCTTACTGTATCCTTTCTGAATACGGTAAAACACTTCGGGAATACTTCATAATCTGATATGTCCTTCGAAAGCCAGCTTTCTGTACCTACGATTATATCTGGATCAGTACTTTTTATGAGGTGGTGAAATTCTGCTACTTTATTTCGTAAACTACGACAATTCACTACTATCACTGAGATTCTTTCTCCCAATCTGTTTCTCTCTTGGTGCTCTTTTCTAACTAAAGTTTTCCTCAATAATTTTTTAACGGACCCACTATTTGATCTACCTATTACCTTTGATGATTTATCATGTTCGTCTTTGTTATCTGTTTTTCTCTGACCTTCTAAAACTACTCTGCAATTTCTGTCAAATTCTTCCACGATTTTTCCCCCGCGGATTGACCTGCACTCTGGGCTACCACCTGAGCTCAACCCTACGTGTATGCTCCAGTATCCAACGCGCTACCCTATACGATGCCTCGTCCGTGTAGTGGACACCCGAGCGATTCAGGGGCACCCGACACGTTTCCACCTCCGGCCCGAGGTCCAAAAACTCAGCTCCTTCGCTCCCACAGACTTCACGGAGTCTCTGGTTTATGCCTAAAACTCGGCTCCAAACCATCGACCCCCGATCCGTCCTAGGTATCAAGCTGCATATAGTCAGCCTCATATCGACACCCGGACCTCCACGAACGCGGTGGAACTCGGAGCATCGATCCCTTACGGAATCCATTACATCCTCGGAATCCTCGGATACATCAGGCGCAATTTATTTCCTCCGGGATTTATAATAAGTGAATAGATTAAACATTTTGGAAGTAATATGGCGGCACCCTGAATTTCGTTATACGCATGATTACCATGGAATGAAGTTAGAAATTGATGATTAACAGAAAAGCAGCATAAAATTGAATAAAGGTTTGAAGTTGACTATTTAAGAGAATTTACTTAGTAGAGCCTAGTAATTATAATGATGTTATATATTCTAGTCCATTGTCACATGTTTAATAAAATATCACGTGACTGGTGAGTGGCCTTGGTTGGAATCGTTCCGGAGACTCGTTCCGTTCGTTAAAGGTGGTTGACTGGTAAGTCATCAGAAACTTCTGAGGAATGCGACCAATGATATAGGCTTGTTATTTCAAGTAATTGTTAGCCATTTTGGATTGGACAGGAAAAATTAAATCTTGTTTAAATTTCCATCACGATGTTTACCTACTAATGAAATATGGGGTGGAGAAATTGAAATCATCCATACATAAATTATTCCGCTAACTCCTGAAATGACATTTAGCGTTCAGAATGCTCTTCTAACAAGGGCATTGTGTGTCGCCTAAAGGGTGACTTTTATCTCTCTTCGGCCTCCTAAACATTTTTTACGTACTCATTAATGATCAAAACGCTTTCAAACGAACACCTTTCACTAAAAGTGGGTAAATCCAGTCCGCTCGGCAATGAACGAGGGAAAAACAAAAACTAAGAATTCAATGGTGGAGGTGTCTATCGTTTCCTTAGCCGCCGAGTTAGTAACCCTCGTCAAAAATATCCGCCCGCATGTTGGTGAGCCGGGCGCACGTAGATAGAAACACGAGCGAATGGCTTTGGCTTTGTCTGTCCCCCGTGCACTTTTTATTTTCCCTCTTTCTGATAATCTATTCCGGAATTCTGTTCTGTCGCCTTTTAGAGGGAAAAAATGAAACATCGTGTTCGGCCTCAATTTTGACTGCTGGGTGACCGCATTTCGGAGAGGAAAAAGAACCAAATCGAAAGATCTTAACTTCAATCTCGCCACTTCCGCGTCCCAGTTCCGTACTTTTTGAACTCCCCTTCCCCTTTCTCATGGGCTCACATACACACGCACTCACATGCACAAATACGCTGGAATTCCAACGGGGAAAGAACTGGAGATATAGAGGGAAAAAAATGAGAACATCAAGACCACAAAAAATTCAGAGAGATTCTCATTCCGAGCGCAACTCCGCTCCCTTCGAACCGGGCAATTTCGGGATCCCTCGACAAGAACACCGAATGCAGTGTTCTCCGGAACATTATAATTGATATCATCCGGCTCATGGCTGTTTCCATCTGGAATTCCATTCGAGCCACTTTCCTCTCAACTTTGGGTCGAGGAGTGTGAAGGGTCGGTGCCTCCGTCGGCAGACACAAATGCGTTTTCATATTTTTGCTCAGATTGGGCGTTCTCTCAACTTTTGAAATACGGAAAAGAGTATAGGGATGACCGGACGTTTAGTACCGTTATCGTACTCCTTTTGACATGAACTCAGATGATAAAAAGACGATTTCTGTCGGATGATTTATCTCAGAGCACGGCACCTGCTAGCCAACGCCACATTTTGTAGTAAAGGCCAATTTTGAGAACCGATCAATTAAAGGAAACCAAACATGAGTAAAGGGTTACCGGAACCCATAAGTAAACCCATATGTAGCTAGAGCTTACAAAATATATTTCCCCCATTATATTTTATGCTTCAAATTTCTGCCTGAATATAAAGAGAGTTATCGTCGGCCATTGTCGGTTAATTGTTTCGTTACAAACTTCACCATTGCGTGGATTCAACCCAGGCCCTCAGTATATGAGGCCACTAGCGTAGCCACCTTACCAACTCGATCCCATTGAGATTTCAATTTAGTTTCTCTAATTGAAGGTATTATGACCCAATAACTGTAAAGATTCCATAAAAAATCTATTAAATTAGTTATAGTAAATTCAGGTGTCAAGTTTTTCTCGGAATCGTCCTCTCTACAAGGAAGTCCATAGTAGGAATTTTTATTTTTGTCCGGAATTATTGGACAGGACCAGGACACTTGAAAATAAAGTCCAATATTTTCCAATGAACTGGATACTTCACAATGTATATACAATCCAGTTTAAATTTTCTCGTGATTAGCTTTCTTCTGAGTTGGCGCCACTCAGGGGTCTATGTTTTTCTTTCTGTTCTTTTCTGTTCATTTTCCTACTAATTAGAACTCTTCCCCCACTTTGATAAAATTATAATGGATGAATGTGATTAACAACATTTGTTCCGTATTTTAGCTGTGTCCTCCATCATAAAGTCAAGCATTCCGTCACGACAATCGTACTTGACTGGAAAGACACCCTGGTGAACTCCAAGTCGTATTTCACTGGGTACTCCAGTCACGACAGTAACCCGATCCCCCATGCAAATTTATTTTAGCAGCAATACTCAAAGTACATTCTAAAGCAAAATGTTCAAGAAATCTAATGAAGCCACGGGCAAAAATAATATGGCATAGGTAACATGCTGGGAAACATTGAGGAACGGTTGTGTCATATGCCAGATTTAAATTCTTTCATGTGGTAGGTAAGAGGAAACTATTATTATCGAGCAGGGACAAGACGGGGAAGTTATTAATGGAGTATGATGACATTAATGGATAGATGAAGTAGAAACTTTGAAAATGCTTTCAGTAGTGGTTACAGACTGCTATCCTTAGTCATTAAAATGGAATATGCCGCCGACGAGGATAAATGGGATACTTGAACTTACATAAAGAGATAAAGGCGGCACTGCGGGAAGATAAGGGATAAAAGCCGTATGAATATCGAATCTAGTAGATTAATGTAAAATATAGCCCAATAAGCAAAATAGCTCATTTTACTTATCTATAGGATATTTGAGGAAAGAGTATGATCCAAGAGCTTAGTTAAAAGAGATATTACCCTTACCTGGAACGAGGAGAAGAGAAAGTAGGCGAGGTAATTGAGAAAATAAACTTAATATTTGCTTCAGCTATGGATTTACTGGATGATGGGTAGATATGATGAAAATTACGTCAGGGAAGAGGAAAATCATCACTGTATGAGCATCAGCTTGGGTTTCGGAAGAGGAGAGTAACTTCAGATATTATTGCATTTATAAGGGCATGACAAGAGAGGAAAATAGTGTGCATTAAGGAGTTTGCTACTCACGTCGTCGACTTCTCCAAAGAACTCGGCTGAGTTGACTGATAAAATTAATTTGTCATTATACGTAAGTTAGTAGCACATCGTGATGATAGACGATGGTACGTGGATGAAGCTGGGCTGTCTGCTGTCACCAGTATTCCTTAACATATAGAGGTAGTTGTAGTAGTCGTTCGTTTTAGGTGACCCAACTATTAAAGTTATAACGCACCAGATAGCCAAACTTTATGCTAGTATTTATTCCTAAGACTAATACAGAATTCATGCCGAGGTGGAATCCGAACGCCAGATCAAAGGGTCGAGAAACCTGAGCATCCTGGCCAGCCTTTTAACATATGAAAGAAAATGAAGCTGTTAAAAAAAACAATTTATTTTACTCTTCCGCACTTTTGTTATGCATGCCCGTGTTTGAAACCGTGTGTTATTTTCATATTGCTTCTTTATGAGGCAATAGTAGAAGCAGACAAGCAACATGGTATCTTCCGAAGAACATGTGACTTGAGGTATGAGGAGAGCTAGATTAGGGAAAAAGGGTAGAAAGTGAGTGCAGAATAGTAAATAACAAAGTGTCAGGCAGTGTAGTAATGATTCTTTAACGCTGTGAGACGCATGATAGATAAAGCGAGGGAGGTCTTTCATTTAACGTTGTCTTATGCCAGCACTGGTTTTCTCTTCACCCTTACTTGTCATCGGAGCGTAAAACCCTACCCAATTATTAAACATCCCTCTTTATCTACTGACGGCGGTGGCCGTAGTTGTAGGTCCTAGCATCTGAAAACAACAGGAACCGGGTGGAAAATTTATTTGTTATGAAATAATAATAAACACTTGAATAACCCGTCGTAATTACGCTCTATATACTTCATGACGTCTCTATGGAGATCAAGCGAAAATAAACGTTCTCTTGGAGACGCTGATATAATAATTCCTGCAGCAATATTTATTAATATTGTTTAGTCCTACCATATATGAAACCATTATGCTCATAAAGCCATATTAGATATTACTGCGGGAGTCCTATCATCTTTAGCCAAGTGGTTTTAAGACCAATCGAGGATTATGAAAAATGTATGCCATGATAAATATTCGATAGATTGGACACCTCTTAAGAGCCTTTATAACCAAATATCCGTGATTTTATCGATTCTTTGACGTCATGTCGGAAACTTTCAACATGCTTGAGTTGACTCTGCGTGGAATGGGGTGAAGTAAGTTTAACTCAACTCACTGATCTAAAGGGCAGATCTAATTGATCATTGAAACGATACTACTTGGATTCATAGGCGTATCCAGGGGGGTTTAGGGGTTGTAACCCCCCTGGATACGCCCCCCCCCATTGGTAAAAAAAACATATGAATGATGTGTTTAACACATGCTAATAGTGCAGTTATATCACACACTTTTGTTTATAAGTTTTTTTATATCTTTTGTTAGGCAACAAACCTACAAATACTCGTAGGACAACTACCAAACTACTGTACAACACTTCGATTTTACACGCTCCATAAACTTTACTAGGCTTCTACGTTGCAACTATAACAGTAGACAGACGGACAGTACAGGACTTCGCTGAGTAATTTTTGCGGAAAGACGAGTCCATTGCTTAAGTCAGTAGGGGTGTACTGTATAAACGTGGTTGTGGTGTTTTCGTCCGCGGCCGACCCTCTTCCAAACCGGCGGCGGCGGCGTAATGGGCGTGGACCCCTACATCGCTTACGCTTACGTGTACGATACTCTTATCCTCCCCTATTTTATTTGCTCACACGCCGAGAGAATACGTAAAACGTATAGAGTCAGTAGAGTATAGCTGGCCGATCCTCTGTAGCTAGTCTCAAGAGCAAGGCGAAAAGCGACCTCCAAGAGGCCCTCTACGCAAAGATAGAGAGGCTGGTTTCGGATATACACTAACGTGTAACGGGATGTGTATTTCAGATACAGTATACAGATCTTATACCTTGTTCATATTATGATTTTTTGTGAGAATGAAGATCACGAGTCATTATGACTCAATTCCGCCTAGCGAGAGGATGATTTTCATTGCGTCGTTTGATGCGTGGTGATGAGCGCATTAAAAACTGAATCGTGTAAAACTACGAGCCATCTCATTAAGCTATCGGGCTGCTCTGGTAACCCAAGGGTCGTGGGTTTGAATTCCGTCCATAATGTGGACATGTGGTTGTCTTAGGAATGAGGTATTAGAGATGGAGCGATATAACCCTAGCACCTTAAAACCCCATACTACTGCTGCTACATGATTTAACAGTGATTGAAATTGAGCAATTTTATTGATTTACAACGGCATTAAGGCTGCTATAACGCAACTCTTAGCTCGTTTCTTCTAAAAAAAATTTATTTCATGTTGTTATAGGTTTTTTATGAACATGCTACTTGCTCCGTTTATCCAGCTACCAGTAGAAAGGCCTTTCTTTGCTTATTCACGTCACTCCCACAGTAAATGTTTTCTTTAAGGTATCATGTTTTAATAGATGTTTGATATGGTGGTCTCGTAGTATTTTTACGAAATTTCACTAAGCTTTGGCTATCTTAAGTCCAGATAGAAGCCAATATAATATCAGAATTCTGAACATTATTCCTTCATTCACTGAAATGAGATTGATGGGGTTCGGAGAATACACCTCATACCCATACAGTGCACCTTAAAAGTGCTGTGGAGTTGTAACAAGGTGTTTTAATTATGCGTTCTTTATTCACTAATTTTTATCTGTTTCTTCTCGTCCACAGAAGCAGGCCTTTGACCTCACCAGTGCCAACACTGCAGCCAGAAGGGACTGCGGACATTACTTGAGGTAGGCACCAACTTGACTCCAACTTCCCTCTTGACCCGTTTCACTTAACATCAATTCCTTCTGGCCAGAGCTTGCCTTAACTAGAAGTGATGGCCACTATATCGGTCGTTTCGGCATCTGTCAGGATTGGTTTTAAAGTCTGACCCGTACTTATATTACCAGCTGAAATTTTATTTGCTCCTCTTCTGATACTGCACAGATATTGTGTTCCTTGGTCGAATAGCACCATTTTTTAATTATACCAATTTTAATGATTGATGGGCTCTATTTTCTTAACTTAATCCCAATTTTATCATCAGCATCGAGAAACTCCGTGTGTATAATCCATAAAGGGTAGCTTAGGGAGAGGTATGATTCGTTTATTGTAATTAGATGGGGAACTTGCAGATGTATGTTTGGGTGCGTATGTCTGCATTAACATCGAGAGTTGATGGAAGAGATTGATAAGATTTCTTATGTATATGATAGTTAATAGTAATATAATAGAGGTAGGTAATAATAGAGGTCGTTTACCATATTTTTTATTGCCGAATATGATAGAGTTTGTAAAATAAAAAGACCCGTATTTGTACGTTTTTTGATCCGTCAATTATTTGTCGAATTTTACGCGGCGAAAAACTAATGTACTTAGCCCTTTCGGAAAAGTGGGCGTGGTGCAACCTCTGACGTCATCGCCTTCGCCCAATCACAACTGCGCTCACGAAGCTACTTCGCTTTATCGTAATGGGAGGGAGGGGGGGGACACAGCTAACTCTGCCTATAGGAGCGGTTGCGACAGGACCTGTGCGAGCAGACCTTCCGAGAACTCCCCTCCACTCCCTTCCCTTCCCCTAAAAGTAGTCAAGGACGGGAGGGAAATGACGACAATGATATCAAAGCAGCTTATTCGGTGGGCGTCACCTTTTGCTTATTTTAATTTTTGATTTATGAGTGAATGATTGTGGTTAGAAGATTAATTTTTTCACCAAAATTCGTTTTTCGTTTCCATCTAACAATTTCGTGTACAAAATTGCGATTTCGGTTCCAAGTAAACGCCCCCATTTCTAGTACAAGGACTGAATGGTCGTGATGGTGACAGTTAAGGCAATTCCGGTAGTGTGTAAGGATTGACCACAGAGATGAAATTTACATCGTATACCTGACTCATGAGCTAAGATAAGTGGTAGGCAAATGATAAAATTAGTGGATGTGTATGTTTATGCATTGATGTTTAAGTTAATGTTTTCGGGGTTTGTAGTGCATGAGAAGTAACTGCTTGAATCAGGGGCAATATGACGCTGACAATGAGATGATCTCAAGAAAATATTGAAATGGCTGAATGATCGTGTGAGTGTGTATGTCAGAGGTGAGAATGATAGCTGTAGGAAGTGGTGGCTAAGATTTGTTATATGCGATGACAATACGTTGATACTTAAGGGGAAAGAGACATTTTAGCTCAGTTTGCGGGGCAGATTATCCAATTAATCGAATTTTTGTATTGTAGTTGACCGTTATTCGCGGGCGTTAACAAATAATATAAAATACATCTGTGGACAGATCGACTTCAAATTTAGGTACTGCAAATATTGATTCCAAATAACAAACTGTAGTTTAAAAGCTACTCCCATCAGATTTCCTAATTTAACTGGTTGTTCCTAGATGATTGCCCTTCGAGAATCTATCTGATCTTATCTTATGATGTCCCAATTGCATGTACACTTGCATTGAACGGATCTCGTGTACTAGCGTTGCCTTTTAAAGAGAGCTGAGGGAGCATTGTTTTCTGTTTTCAATACGTATTCTGTCTTCAATACATATCGTATCCAATTTTATAATCTATTATACCCAGCCTTTTTTTCCTAGTAGCAGATTGATTGACAGCTATCGTTAACCTTTCTTGTACGCGGAAAAAATTAAATTTTGAACCTGCCCGCTTGTGATGAATGAATGAACTTATTGTCTACTATTCACTTCATGAGATAACGTGCAATCATACGTTTGTGATTTTAAAATATTTTTTACTTTTGTAGAGAACTTGCCCGCCTTGAATTCCTGCAAGGAATTTAATTTTTAGTTAGGGTTAGATTTTTATTGTATGAGATATTCCGTCCGTCGCATAGGTCGTTAATCTATCAAACCATTTGCACCTTTCAGGCACAGAAGGCTAATTATGACGCTTTGTTTCACTTTATATTTTGTTTCTACCCTGAAACATTCAGTTCAATAGCCCACATATTTGCAATGCTATATTTAAAACCAGCTGTAATTTACATTCCCTTGAATGCTACCAACATGTGTGAGGATTCCCACTAAGGCGAAAAACAAGAACCATAAATAACGACTTTAGACGGCAATAGCCTATTTTATACGAAACGCGGAATTTTAACGACCCCCAAGAATTTTTTAACTACACGCAACCTCTTTCTTTCCTTTTATATAAGAAGAAATGCAAAACTAGAATATAATTTTAAGCAGTTCCACAAGAAGACTGTTTCGCGTTTTTTTATCTGATGTATATTGAAGTGAGTGAGAATTGAAGTGAAGCACAGCTTTACAAAAGAAAAAAATAGTCTACAAAGACATGTTATTAGAAATCGATTAAGTAAATGAGGAAAGGAGAAAAAGACTGAATGGAGCAGATAATAAGGGGTGAGGGTGTTTATAAGGGAGAGTTTGAGGGAAGAATTTTGTATAGTAGGGGCTGAGAAGAGACATTGTGTGAAATGCAAGCGTTGAGGAAAGAATTTAATTTGCATTTGGACCAACCTTCACTGGTAAAAATATATTAGTAATAATCTAGATAGGAAAATATAATCTAAGTCGATTTTAGTCATCTTAAATATAGGGAGAAAACTAATCAGAAGAAAATCAATGAACGAACGCGTTGATGAGGAAGGTAGGATACAGCAGAAAAAAAATCGACGGATTTGATTAGCTCACAGATTTCAAGCTTTCCGAGCTGACGTGTTGCCATTACACCACTTGAAACTATAAGAAGTGAAATCGGAGGGGATGAAATTCCTCCGATGGGGGGCATGAAATGAAATATGGAAGTGATGCACAAAGAGACAAAAAGAATCGCGAAAGAAGATGGAAAAGAGTAAATAGAGCAACAGGCCACGTACGAAAGTAGACACGCTACGTTTAATGGCACACATAGCCGAAGAAATAAACAGGCCAGTTGGCCAAACACATTCCTTGAAACATGAAAATACGCTAACAGGAGGCTACAGTCGTACTTTTGGTAGGGATTTGAAAGGAACTGCGAAGTCAAAAATATATGGATGTGGGTGGGTAGCAAGAGTACTGGGTAACCATGCCTAGAGCCTGGGTTCGCAACCCGGTAGAAATATCATTAAAGCCCTCTTTTGGATTCCGCATGGTGAGATTTCAAAGTTCAGTGATCCGTCCGACGGATGGGACGTTAAGCTGAGATCTTATGGGTGACTATCGTTAATTGAAGGCCAATGTCGAGGTCGGGTTTCTCTCCGCCCAAACCCTATCCATAAATTCCTCTCTTTATCTATCTACTTATTGTTAATGGTACCGGCACAAATGGAACAGGGGAATGCCAAATAAGTCCGCACCATATGTCCTCCCTACC
This sequence comes from Platycnemis pennipes, assembly GCA_933228895.1. Lineage (NCBI taxonomy): Eukaryota > Metazoa > Arthropoda > Insecta > Odonata > Platycnemididae > Platycnemis > Platycnemis pennipes. Next base: position 63,617,855 of record OW121854.1, read on the forward strand.
CTTTCATTCCTATGTTAATATATTGCGGCGCCTTTAAGTTGTGGACAGTCGTAAATAAAACTGAGAGAATGCATAAATAAACAAAAAAGTTGGGGCTGGTGGAAGAATAAGTATCGGATTTCAACATAAAAAATAGATACATTTGGGTATGTTTGGATTCAGTGGAATATGTTTTACATTGTGAATGCAAGGGCACAGGTAACACGAGTTAGCGTTACTAGGGGTCATTTACATATCGCGTAGCTCTAAAAGGGGTTGGGCAAACTGTCCAGAATCCTTACCGATTGATGGGGGTGTTGAACTTTCCGTCACGTCGAGAGAGAGGAAGAGTTAATTATAAACTCATTTTCTGTTAAAAATAATAACGGCACAAATATAAATTAGTGAATAAATAATAGTATTGAGAACTAGTATATAAGTCTGAGAGTCTATAGAGAGTACCTGTTTTATCATTCTCAAAAATAGAAAATGGCTGCGTTTTGTAATTGCTGCGTGCGTATCTTAGAGAAATTTACGGAATGTTGCGACGTAGGGCTGAAGAAGTGGAAAATCAACGTTTAGTAAACTTTATTCAAATGCAGTGCAGATTCTATTTTACACTAACTCATCCTGTGGGAATGTTGCCGAATAGTACGATCGTTTTTTTTCACAATGGATATCCATTCCACAATGGATTCCGTTTACTGTCCGTTATCCCTGTTTACATGATTACTTGAATTCTTGAGTGCTATGCTGAAGATGATGGATCACGTTTCACTAAGTCTAGGCATAAGCCTGGAGCACATGGCCAGTGCTCTCCTTTAATCCCCGAAGGTCATAATAGCCTTTGGGGACCTCGCTCTCGTCTTACGTGGCCCCTGACAGGTGGCCGTCGCACCAGGGCCGGCCGAAACCGAAACACAATCCCGCGGACTTTACCTCTCATCCGTCCCTGAGAGATGGTGTATGCTCACGTTCGTCCTTATCGCTGCTCTTTTGTTATTATAAGTTCGCCTCGTGCACCCTCCTCTCCTCCCCCCTCCCCACGTGGCCTTGCCCTTGCGTGCCGTGGCGCCACCATCGCAGACCCTTATCGCTCCGCGCCCCCAACCTGCCGTCCAATGCGATGGTCGAATGGCGCTCTTTTTTTCTTTTAATAACATTCGGGGTGTCCGCAGACTTCCGCCGAGGACTCTAGCGGAATAAATCTGGCAGCAGTTGTGGAATCTCTTGTCTCAAAACGGGATAGTTATCTGCAGTTCCCCATGTCGCCGGGTCTTATCAAGTGCTTTTGAAATTAAAGCGGATAAACGTTATTAATGTTTTGCGTGCAATCTATTCGCAGTAAATCGTCGCTCAATATGAGTGCGCGAAAAAATGAGCGTCTGCTTGACGTAGGCGAGATTGCGGGCAACGTGTGCTATTTCATAATTTCCTCCATTGCGTGGCGAGAGTTCGAAATAATTCACGGGACGTTATCGCTGAATGGAAAATATTAAAAGGCAAATGCCCTCCCTTCCGAAAGTCAAGCGATTAACAAGTCCGCGACGATACCTGCTCCTGCGCTATGCACGCGAGAAATTTTTAATTTGCGACATTTTTTTATCTGCGTTGTGACATTTTTTTCTGCCCTGTATTTATTGAAGGCTTGGAGAGAGGTATGTATATGGGGAGGTTTGTTTGCTCGGAATTCCAGGGAGAAGAGAAATAACGATTAAATATTTCATTTTATGCGCTCATATTACTAACAGCATCATTATCATTTGCTGGATTCCTAAGACTGGATTAAAACAGCCGATACTTAATCGATATAGCTTAATTCGGTAGCAAAATTACTAAACATTTGTCACCTAGACTAGATAGTTAATGCCTAAATCACAAATTGAATATCGAGATAGATGGAAGAAACTACTTCTCTAATTAAAGATAATTGTGTGCTAAAATCAGCTTTGAAGTACGTCAGAACATGTTTTGCTGGTTGATAATGCAGAGCTTCAGTATTATTGATCCTGAAGTGAAAATTAGCCAAGCATTATTCCTCTTTTCATCAACACCTGAGTCAATGCTGATTCTGCAGTTGTAATAATATTTGTGCACATTACAACGACATGCGCTAACTGCCTTGAAAGTGACCTCGAGGGTGTATGGAAGGAGGTGAGATATAAGTAGTCATGAACCATACCTAGATTATTACCACTAGCATGCACTTATATTTACATATACTACCTGATGAGAGATTACTATGAATATCATGCGGGAAAAACATAAAAAATCCAAATTACAAGGAATTATTTAGAATACTTCGAAAATGCTTGTTAATAGTTCACGCAGGCACTTTTAGATCATCAGAAATCCACTATCCTTGTCATATTCTTACATCTGGTCTATTTTAATTCGTTGTGTGTGATGTACGCGATTGTATTTTCATGCCAAGGAAATATAATTTTTGTAAAGGAATCTTGATATGACATGCCATTGTTATTATGATCACAAATTGGGCTGAGACAGGATAAATATTTGACTCTGTAGGCTCTGCAATCTACTTCTCGAATCTTGTCAGAGTGATCCGGTCTAAAATTGGGCGGTGAGGCCGTAATGATTCTCTTGGTGTCGGAAGAAAACTCGTCCACCTTATTCCTTTGCAGAATCCTCAGTCTGATTGTGAGTATTGTTTGAGTGCTTAAACGGTAATGGAATACTGAAGATCATTAATGAGGATTGATTGCTGAATACGCGAGAAAAATAAGTAAAATAAATTGTATTTTCGAAAGTGAGGTAGAAAGTGTGTTTTTCTGAAGGAGATATTGTTTAGGGAGGGTGCTGTTTGAAAATTTCAATCCATAAATCCGATTGCCAACTTGGTAACCCCTACCCAGTTGGCAGTCGGAATTCGGGAAGAGAGAAATGGTTGGTGACTAAACGCTCTTCCCGAGAGAGTAACGTACTTCTGAGTACGATTCTTGATGTATTAGGGAATAGTCTCTATGGAAGACGACTATTAAGCTGAGTTACGACAAAGCCTGACGCATAGATTTTTTTCCTGCTACAAGTTATCGTCAAAAACTTTTCGCAAGATAACTCTCGTCTCATGGTTCCTCGATTGAAAGAAACTTAGGAAATTACATCAATCTTTAATATGGCTTTCTCCGACAACCAACCTTTCTCTGACTTGTCAGACATTTGTCTACGTGGACAATAGTAAATATGAAACTGAGGACCGCTCACTCTTATGTGTTGGTTTAGCTTTCGGAATTCGGCAGCCATCTTCGCACGAAAAGCTGTTCGGACTAATTTTTGCATAGACTTTTCCGAATATTCTCCATCATTTGCTTCCTCAAAGTAAAGAAAACGAGAGGAAAAACGCTATAAATTTTTACACCGTGTCACTTTACGAAATGGTAACATGAATTACTCTACACCAAACTGACGTTAACCTAAGAAGCTGCTAGTCATCGTCTCAGATCTTCCGTTGATGATAAAATGTGCAACACCGGCCGCATGAGTGTTAAGCTTTTTGTTCAAGAGTCCTTGCGAGATAATGGCTTTTAAATCTTTTTTCGACATAGAGATTTAAAATTTTTTCACCAAGTCCTGGCGCCAGAACCCTTTCTCATATATCCTATGAATAAGTGTGATGCATCTTTTGTTTTCCTTTTGTGTCTCTCATACCTTTATAGACTCTTGATTATTCTCAGGAGTATTGTGTGTTATCGCTTTTATTTACCACAGTGCTCTTTCAATCTTGCATTCGTCTATTCTTTTGGCCTAAATTGTTCTCGTTTACGTCACAGCCTATTTTCAAGTTCAAAAGGTCTGTTATCTCTAAAGTAAAATACTTCAACCCATGGTCTTCAACTATCCTGTACCTTCTCATCCTATCTTTCCTATTGTGTCGCATATCGAGGCTATAACTTCCTTTGTCGGATTCCGCGTCCTTACACCCTATTGAAGTAAATTTTCTGTCTCGTCGCTTTCCGCTCCATTATATTTCTATGCCGATTTATTTTATTACCTCAGGCCGCGATTAAATTTTCTATGCATTATTTTATCTGGCACACTATTTTCCCTCATCAACTTCCTTCTTTTCCCCATCTGTATCCCTATTTCTTTCAGGGGTTTCCAGCTCCTCTTTCCTTCAATTTTATACCATTTGTCTCCCTTTTAACAACGAGTCCTTCATTTCTCGCCCATACCAATATTCTTCTACACTTTTATCTTCGTATTTTTTCCTCGGAAGTCCTTGAATAAACTTTCTGTCTTTACTTTTGGCACCAGGGATTATAGGCATTCCTCTTATACTCCAAAGTGGTCTTTTATTGAATTATTTTCATGATTGGTATTAAAATGTCATGAACACATTTCTCCTTTATCTTTCATTTAGTTCATCCTTAAATCTTGAATGGTGACCCTATCAGGAGAAAGCATCATTATTCCTTTTGGTATAGATATAGGGGTGAAAGGGGCACGCAAGGCCTTCCTATTTTGTCGAGATCTTGGAATCATATCACTACGAATTTTTCATCCGTTTTGGAGTTATATTGATTTGCAAAGGTTAAATAGAGGCTTCTCATGAAATCTATTTTAAACTATGATACCATTTGTGTGTGATAGACTCTTCTTAAACACTGTGCTGGAAACATGTGAATCTCTGTTCACACGTGATGAATTTCAGACCCTAAAGAAGGAAGGGTGAAGAGAACTTATATTATAAGTATTATTATAACTTATATATAATGTTTTAGTGTTAATTTACCTGCTCATACCTTAAAAATCTATTCTTAGATAGTTGGCCTTTCAAAATATAAAGAAACCAGTGAGGATGTTTTTTGGTTACAAGACTTGGTGACGGGATACCGCCGAAATTATGCACGCCATAACCCGAAAGATTGGGTAGCAGCTCTTCTTCACATGAGTGAAGGAGAACCGAAATGGTCGGTACAGCAGCACTCATTTCACTAAGATAACATTCACCTAAACAGCCGCAGTACTACGATATGGAAGGCAAGGGGAAATAACTAAATTATTATCACCAGTAGCCAAAGATAATCTCCTGCCATGGACAATAACTACAGCAGGAATGTCAGGATTGGAAAATTTGAAAATAGGTCGAATAAAATTTTAATTTCATCTAGTATTCACGATGAAGATAAAATGAATCGACCAAGTAACAAATGGAGAAGTCTAAGAAGAAATAAGAAAAAAGAAAAGTGGAATGAAAACATTAAAAGAAGACAAGACAAACAAATCGAGACATGATGATCAGATGAAGAATATCTTCGAGGAAGAAGTGGACAAGATGAATGGCAAAGGCAAACGGCAAGAATGAGAAATGAAAGCATTCTATGAAATTTATGAAGCAAATAGATGAAGAATTTTGAACGAATATAGAGAAGGGTATCAAACGAATCTTCGATTTGAGAGAGGTAATGATGATAAATAGAAGGCACCGCATTAATTAAGCTCATGTTTTCATAGTTGGTGCAAAAGAGGTTAAGAACGGACTAGGGATGGGTCGGTTCCACTTTTTTTCGGTTCCGGTTCGGTTCTTAACTTCGGTTCTCGGTTCCGATTCTCGGTTCCGGTTCTTAATTTACCACTTACTTTGCATTGCTCAATGGCAAGACAAAGTAATCAATAATCATTTTCAGAGACATACTGCTTGAAAAAGAATACTTCATTATATTTTTGTGTATTGTCATTTTAACGACTGAATTAGAATAATTCGCGACTTTGAAGGATCTAAGTACACTATTTCACCAGGTTTTAATGGGAAGCCTCCACTTTCGGAGTGTATGTTTCAAACTGGTTTTCGCGCTAATTATTTCGGTACCGATTATTTTTGGCCTCGGTTTCGGTTCCGGTTCTAAGCTCAAGAACCGGTGGAACCGAGAACCGAAGAACCGAACCGACCCATCCATAGAACGGACCAAGGTATGGGCATTAGAAGAAACGAATACAGGAATTTCTTGTAGCCCAATGAGACACGCCTTATTCGTCAAGTATTTCTTAGAAGAGGGTCGAATAAGAAGAAAGCAGTTTCGAGCCGTAAATATTTGCACGTAGAAGACGAACCGCTGGAGATTAGACGCCCTGGGGACTCTAGATATAGTACAGCTCATCAAGGACAAAGCAGTGCTGAGGAATGAAGAACTACTCCCCTTCCGATCCCTCTTCTTGTGATACCGTTCAAAAAACGTCTTGAATACACGCGAAGGACAGACGACGGACGAATTTGCCAGATGCGACGCGTCAGAAAGAGCAAGCTGACCCTTCCCCCACTTCCGTCCGGGTGTAAGCCAGCGACAAGTGATGCGCTGCTCGACAGAAGAAGGTGCGACGCTCATACCCTTCCACTCACATCCTCTCCTCTGACTCTCCTTCCTTCCGTCCCGGCAATTGACGCACGTCCATTGCCGGGTAACTTAAGAGGAGACAATAAGCCGTATGTCTCCGTCCTCACATCCTCTTCCCCTCCTAACCAAATTTCTCTTCCCTCCAAGTTAACCACATTCCAACGCTGAAGCCCATATATTTCCCATTCCCATATATAGGGATTCAGTGTGGGTTCCCCCACCTACCGCATCCAAAACAATGGTTTTTATATTAAAATATTTAATTTATTTACAATAAATTATCCCTTCGACAATCATTTGCAATCAAAGCAATCATACATGCAATAAAAACTATCATTTGGTAAAATTTGAAATGATTCCGTTACATGTTCTTTCAAAATTGTTTACATTTTCAGCCACGGATGCATCTATCTCGTATAAAGTGACTAAATGGTGTTTAACTTCAAGGGAACATTGTTTTTATAAATAGGTCACTTGGATCCACTACAATAGTTGTTACACAAGGCACGGAAAAATGAATTTCCATGAAAGAATAGAATAAAGATTTTTCCCACAGTATATCGGCAGACACGGATAAAATTATAAAAATGACTTCCATCAGGGATACATCCAAATATTCGTTCTTTCCTCGCAATATTTAGTTTCATATTAACGCCAATATTTGTTACTCCAATTTTCTTTCATACAAAGGCATTCCCTAAATGTGATTATGTAATTACATACGCTATCTTCAGCGAGATAAATATCGATGAAACTGATGTTACGAGGCAGATAATTAGGGTAGGTCAAATAGATATTTAGGGTTTTTTCATACCAGCAAGAAAAATAAATATGCTATGAATGTGTCGAGACTGTCTGCATCAATATTTGGTTCTCCAAAGATAAGAGATTATTTTGGGAAATAAGGCTCAAAGGCTTTCCTATATTTCTTTGCTATCATCATCAAGTATTTCAATCTTAGGATTGGTTTACTACAGCCCTCCACTCCTCAATGTTCCATGCCAATACCTTAACCTCCCTATAGTTCTTCTTACCCATATACTTCTTCACTTGTCCTAAGTATTTGTCTCTCGGTCGTCCTCGTGGCACTTTCCCTTCGATTTTTCCTTCCATTGTGTTTCTCACGTATTCGTTGTGTCTAAGGGTGTGCCCAAGCCATCTTGTTCTTATTTTTCATATGATGCTCCATAATCTTTTTTCTTCTTCTGCTCTTCTGCGTTTCTCACTTTGTCGGTCCATTTGATTTGCAGCATCCTCGTCCAACACCAGGTTTCGAAGGCTTCTATTCTTTTCTGATCTGCTTTCCCAATGGTCCATGTTTCTGATCCATATAATGCCACAGCTTATACGAATGTTTTAACATACTTTTCCTTGTCTCCAATCTAATGTTCTTTGAGCCTCTTCTCCATGAATGCCTTCTTAGCTTGGGCTATTCTGCGCTTGATGTCCGTTGTACTCCTTGCATCCCATGTAATACTGCTGCCCAGGTAGGAGAATAAGTCCACTTGCTCTAATATTTCTCCTTTAAGGCGGACGTCGACTACCACTTTCTCTCTTCCGCATGCAAGCACTTTGGTTTTCTTCTTATTGATTTTCACGTTGTATTGTTGAAATATTTCTCCAATTAGATTTATCAACGTTTGAAGGTCTTCTTCCTTCTCTGCTAGTATAGCGATATCATCTGCAAATCTTAACATATTGGTTTCTTCTCCATTCACCTTAATTCCTTTAATTCCCTTTTCTTCTAATCCTTTAATTGCTTCTTCCATATACATGTTGAAGAGGGCTGGGGACTTTTTGCATCCTTGTCTGACCCCTTTGTTAATTCGAGCTTTCTTTACTAACCCGGTAGTAAATTCTGGAGCCCTTATTTAAATGATGAAATTACATTATTGCTAAGGGACTATGCCCCCTTACTTTCTTAGAGGTTAGATGAGAGAAGGAATTTTTAGTCTCCATCTCGCCCCAATAAATACGTTTATCAATCTCACAACCCATGGCGGTCCTATCCAGTATCCTCTGCTTTGCTTGTTCCGCCATTAATTTACCAATATTCGGTTTTGTATCCCTTTTGGCGGTGTGTCGGTACTTTTCTCCAATTCATTGAAGGCCCATCCTACCCATGTATTATTATTATGGTGAACTTTATCAGTGTCTTTAGTCGTGAAGGTGATCGTTGCTCAAAGCATCAAAGTTTTACCAAATATAGGTTTATATTATCAAATGTTCGTAATTTGCAACAGAAAAAAACAATTTACTGTAAATATGAGATTGTTTATGGTACTTTATTTCTTATGATTTATGTTCGGTACTTAGAGTGTCAATTATTTATAGTTGAACTTTCGAAAAGAAAATAATGCTGTACACTGGAAAGACGATTTCGCTATGTATTACCTATTATGAGAAAATGTAAACAGTATGTAAAATCGGACCCGGGACTATCGGGAGCGTAAAAATTAGCCTAAACTTGGCAAGTTGGTGACATTTAATGGTTTACCAGGTTTTAATCTCGCGCTACTCGTGGTTCTCTAAAGAATGCAGCGGTGCATAAAAACGTTGCACAAATACCTGACGGTTTTGGGAGGGACATCTTTTCGTATTATTGACTTAATTCATCACATGCCACAGCGGCTTGTAGGGTAAAATGTAGACGTAGATAACATGACGGGAACCGGTATGGTACTCTTTAGATGAAGGTAGATGTTCATGATTGATGCTGAACCGTTCTTACGAAGAGCCATCAGCTCGCGTAAGGAACCTGATTTCTACGGACTTTGCAGCGTAAACTAAAGGCAAGGGGTTGGTCGCTCTTTTTGAGAGAGTGAGTGTGTGGAGGGGGTCATGATGCTGTTGGGATTTGGGAAAATGAGGCGTGACGTGCGGCTGTAGCGAGTGACGCCTGGTGTTCACGCGAACGCCTCCCTCACGTCCCCGGAACACTTGGGAAACTTGCTGTATTTCCTGCTGCACCTAGTGAGGCATGACGTGCGTCCCCTTGTCTGGTGCAACTGCGCGTGGAGAGTTATCGTCCTCGTCCGTAGCAGGCTGCAACGTCGTGGATTAAAATGCCAGTTTGCCTGCCTGGGTTCGAATTTTTTTTCTATTGTCAGTTATCTTTCCCTCTCCAGCCATGTGTTGGGTCATCATCTGTTTTACCTACCGTACTTCTGTCTCAGGAAGAAGGTTTGCAATAAAATATGGCTTTTAGCGTGTGCACACACTGCCAAAACTTTTCTAGCACTTATTTACATGCATATCTGCTCTCCCATTCCCAATAATTAACCTTGAGATGAAACCTATTTCGTCCGTATCCCATATATTTCTCCGTATCCCTTATATTTCTTCATTTCCCTCATATTTCTTCATTTCCCTCATATTTCTTCATTTCCCTCACAATTCTCCGTATCCCTTATATTTCTCCGGTTCCCTTATATTTCTCCTTATCTCTTATCTCGAAAAACTCTCTTGACTTGATTTAAAAACTGAGAAAATAATGGCCAGTTTCATGTAGGTAAAAGTTTTAAACGTAATGACCCCAGTACTTATTAGAATTATATCCTTCTACAGTGAAATCCCTAAATGTTGTAACCAGGATGAATTCGAATTTCCCCTATCCACCCCAATTTTCCTCTGCTACCTACCAAAAGTCCTCCACAGTTATTGGCTCCCAAATCTACAACCTACTGCCGAAAAATTTAAAAGACTCGTCCCTGAACGTATTTTGGAGGTTACTTTTCAATATATTATTGAAAAATTTCATATGCTTGTAATGATTAAAAGGCTTTTGTTTGTAAGCGATGAAAATAGATTTTTTCTACGTATAAGTATTATTTCTGTTACATTTTAAGCAATTTCTTACGTTCTGTTAATACACTTGTATTTTGTAACTATTCAGAGTTGTTAGATTTTCCAAGACCATTAATCTATTATTATTATATAGTTGCAGTATATTATTGGTGGGGACTGTTATGTGAATGTATAATAGTCATTCTGAACTTCTTACAATACTTAGATGGCAAAGGTCGATTTTTGTTCGCTTCAAAGAATTGTGGCTTTAAGTTCTTATTTCAGTCGGCAACCACTGAGAACCCGTTTTGTCGATTGTAACATAGCCGCATGAGTTCGGTATTCCGCACACTTGTGCCAGGTTGTGTTTGATGTCGGTTGGGAAGCTGATGTCACATACTGGTTTGCTTATGTCACATGCTGAATTTTACTGCAACTGGTCAGCGTACTGAACCACATCTGAGTGCCTGTTTTTCTTAGTAAAAGGAATGTGCGCTCTGATATTCCGTTGGCGTGCTCCGCAGTATTCGATACGCCCCGAACAATCTGTTTCGGCCCCTTACAATTTTTTCAATTTCTCCTTAAATAGAACTCAGAGAAGCTGTTTTCCCTGAGAGCGCTATAATGGATTCCTTCTCTCCATATAATGAGGCTTCTCACGCACCATCCTCGCTCTTTAAGTAAGATTTTGACAAAAGGTGCTTTTAGTCTTGGGTGATGATGGGAGCTTGCGTGCAGATAACGGTCCGCTTGAGTTTACTTAACGGGGGATTTGTTTGGTCATGGGACCTTTGACTGCACTGGTACATGCAAAAACGAAAGTAAATTATAACGAAAATTAACTCATTAGACGTGTTTTAGCTTCTTTTTTGTGCCTAATATTTTACACTTTAAAAATAGAAATAGCATGATTGTGCCGAGATTGTAATATTAAATGATAAAACCAATATAAGAGGAGTACTTCAGAAAGAAGCGATTGCAAGCAGAAAGCTATATATGCGTAGATGGGAGTGCTTGTTTATATATTTCTGAACTAAATTCATGCCGCATGCAAGATAGTACTTGACCGTGTAAACCCTTAACGGAATTGCCTGCATATATTCAAAATAGCAAGGTTTTCGAGGTTTTTGAAGGAAAATCATCCCGGGCCAAGGTGAATGATTTTTGTGTGTAAAATTCAGAAATTTTAGATTATCATATTAGGTAGTTTTCACGTTAGAATCACTCCTTCATGCTTAATGAAACTTTTTTCATATATACCACATACTGATTGCTGCTCAAATACCTCTTGTTATTACCCTATGAGAACGCATCCATATTCCTCTTCCATTTTCCCATGTCCACGAGCTTATAGATATTGTCACAGAAAGAGGAAATAAACTTCCACAAGTATGTGAACACATTTGACCCGATGCAACGAGTTATCTACCGTGTAGTTATTCGAATCTCGTATCAACCCCCTCCCCTCACCCTATCGCTCAGGTTCATTTTCCCTGCACAAAGGGAATCAAGGGGTTAGCTTTCAACAAGATAATTTTACCCAAGGATTGGGATAAGAATGGGCTTTTATAGCTGTGAGTAAATAGGATATAAATTCCACACTTTTTTATCGTATGTCGACGTTCACATTTGTTGTAATCGGCCAGTAGAGGTTGGATTGGATCAAAATGAAAATTTATAAATGCTTCAGAATATTCAAGTGCAGTAGGACCATCCCGTTTTTCACACAATGTTAATCTTCAGCTCCGCATACTCCATATCTAATCTAGCCATCAAATTTGCCGTATATTTTCTTCCCTTTACACCGCCTTCCTAATAGTTTCCCCTCTACCACGCGCTTAGAAACACCCTCGTCCCTATTTCCCATTCCATAGACCCCTTTTTTCTCCAAATTTACTCAATTTATCTCCTCTTATCCCGTAACAGTCTGTTGTTTACCTCAGTATCCACCCATCTTGAAGCTTCCGTTCTTCTCCACGCTCAAATCTCATATGCATCCTGTCAATTCCCATGCTCTCCCCTTAATTTTCACGTTTCGGTGCCAGAGAATGCCACTCCCTATACATTACGCTTCGGCGGTCTTCTCTTGACGTCCCTGCTCAACGACCCTGTCATTAATTCTCTCCTAAGAGTAAACACTTTCTTTTGCCAAGGTGATTCTCCTCCGAACTTCACGGGTCCTCTGCCCATTTTATTCCCGTGCACACTACCCAAAACGCCAAGCAGTTCCACCAATTGGTGGCGGTAATGTTGCTTTTGATGGGGCACATTGTTGAATGCCATGCTAACCTTACACGACATGTGTACATCAAACCTCTGACACTCCCCATGGTGTGAACCCCAGCCCTTACACACCACCCAGGCCCATCCCTAAACTCATTCTAACGTCCAACGCCGACGACCTCTCCAGTATCATCCTATATCCTCTCAGGCATTCCACACTAGACAGCAGCTCACGATTTGATGGCTAAGTATGCGGTGGAAACGGAACTTCTTAAGGTAGTGGGAAATTGATGTAAGATTTGGTGTTTTCCCGGTGTATTAGATGAGTGAAAGTTTCTCGGGTCTTCCACCGGGTCAAAGGCTCCATCTCTGCCGACGTTTCGGAAAACGACTCGTTTCCAGGGTTGTCATCACAGCCCTGAAGATGGTAAAGGAGTCGTAATACGAAACGTCGGCAGAGATGGAGCATTTGACCCGGTGGAAGACCCGAGAAACTTTCACTCATTAGTGGGAAATTACTTCTGCGATACTGAGTTCAAAAGTGCACTAGACTCTGGAACTCATCCGCTAAAGTAGAACACTATATTTAAGCAAACCACTATAATTTTTTGTAAGGCGGCTCGCGTGAAGTTAAGTAGGTTTCCCTCAAGCCTCGGGTAAAAAACTTATCCATTAGCCATCCCGGAGAAGAAAGGTCCAGCACAGTTTATTTAATTTTCAATGTTCTTCTGCAATTAAGCTTCTATGTACTTTAGCAAGATGTTCCACAGAGAAAAAAATCATTCGCCTTGACCGGGACTCGAACCCGGACCCCCTGATCAAGGCGAATGATTTTTTCTCTGTGGAACATCTTGCTATAGTGCAATTTTCAGCGGGTGACGCCGCTAAAGTTTCCGCGGCCAGTTCGCGGTCTTTGAATTCGTTCTATGTACTTCACTAATTATATAATTCTCTCATTATTGTCACCACAGGCCCTGAAGAGGCAACTGGGCCTAATGCGGGGAGGCTGTTATTAATTGTTGCTATGTCATTTCAAATATTTCGTCATTATTGTTGATATTTACCATGTAGATTTGTAATTTAGTAAAATAAACACCTTTTCTTTTTGATCTGTAATGAACTGTAGCATAACTTTAAGACAAAAACCTTTTCGTACCAAGTTAAAAATACATATTAGACACGGAAATATGAATGCAGGTGGGGATCGGGTTAGTGAGGCGGCAAGAATACTAAATTTCCACCCCGAGTACTAGGTTACGAATCTAGGTAGTAGTAGTAGAGAATTTTCACTGGCATGCTGGTCTCGAATGCTGTGTGAAGGACATTTAGGCCCGTATCGTAAAAGCTTCCTCTAGGCTGACCTCTACCTCTATGACGTCAGGAGCGGGCGAATTGGTATCCTAAATCCGACCTCTACCTCAAAATCGTCACCTCTACCTCTAAATCCGACCTTATACTTAGAGGTTGGTTAGAAGTAACCTCAAAGCGTAGAGGACTGCGTAAAGGTGACAGTGCGAGCGTGAAATGATGGCTGAATTGATGAATTTTTATGAAATGAACGACTTGGATGAGTTTCTTCATCACTTTGAGGATAATGAGGTCTTTTTATATGTACCACGCATAAGACTTCACGACAGGGATAACCCTCTAGAATTTTATGCGGACGATGAAGTTTTCGCTAGGTATAGGTTCCATAAAGCGATAATAACAGACGTATTATTGCTTATGCTACGGCCAGAAAACGTGGACATGCGAGGCCTTCCTGTCCCGAGAATAATAAAGTTATTGGCTGTATTAAGGTTTTACGCCACTGGAAGTTTTCAAGTAAGTGGGATTTTATTAAAAACGACTTATGCAGCGGTTATGTAGAGCTCAATGCTAGTGAATACATTGCATGGTTATAGTTAACGTGCAATTAACGTTTGCACGTTAATTCTAATCATACATAGTTATATATCCAGTAACTTCGACAAAAAAAGTTTGAAATATTTTATTTGCCAATATAAAGCTAATAATTAGCAATGTTTCAACAGTGTAGTTTGGGATAGGGGTAAAGTACTCGCATCACAATGACAACGTCTGTGGTTCGAGACTCTCCGGCCTTAGTTTTTTTTTCATCGCAGTTTCGTTGTACGACTATCCCTGGTTTTACATATTTTTCATGTGTTTACCCGGGATGCATTTTAACTATTTTACGTACTTCTTACGTAATTTGCTAAAATTACGTAATTAGTACGTAAAATAGTCAATTACGTTATTTACCTATATCACGTAATTTGTACGTGGCGGAAATACGTCCGCACGCCGTGTCGTTTTTTGTGTACGAAATTAACGGAAGAGCATGAAGTGTGATCGTGATTTTTAATTTCCGTATCTTTGGCAACGCAGTCCCGACGTACGTACAACATTTGTTCTAATTTGTCTGGTGCCGTGATTTTCCAGCGCTGTGACATTGTGATGCGAGTACTTTACCCCTAACCCAAACTGCACTGTTTAAACATTGCTAATTATTAGCTTTATATTGGCAATAAAATATTTCAAACTCGTTTTTTGTCGAAGTTACTGGATATATAACCCTATATGTGGGGTGATTCGTAAATAACTAATCAAGCACTACCTGCCTGGCAAATTTCGTCAAAATCCTAGACCCGAAACTCGGACACTCCCCTTGTTAAATAAATACCACACTGTAAAGATGACAACATTATAGCGATTCAAATGAAAAGTTACGTCTGGTTCATAGATTTGAAATGCATTCACAAGTACTCCTATACCTTCGCCTCTTGCTTTAGATTGTCTCCGGCGATTTTCATGGATTGGCGCAATCTACAATGTCCAGATTGATAAAGGTATGCGATTGTATTGTTATTCACATAAGTGAAAAAATTGATCCGTCGCGTTTTTACATTTACCACTAATTTGGAACGCAGTATCCGGCAAGCTTTGTAATTTATTTACCTTTCAGAGTATTTAACATGCATACAGATAAAGTCCTCGTCAGAGAGACAAAATTAGTTGACTTTTGAAGGTGCACAGGTGATTTAATCAATAATTACGTGTAATATGGTACAACAGTACAAGGCACAGTACTTCTGCACAAACAGGCAACATACATACAATTTACTATCAACGTAAGTCATACACGATGGTACTGATAATTTGGGACATATGCTCTCCAGGTTATTAGCACACAACTAGCCAGGCAACTGCCAGAAATTGTGAGGATCCCACAGACAGCGAGACATTTTGCGTGACTTCGAGCGTCTATCTCCACTGCGCATTGCTTTACAGAATACGCTTCGAAAAAATCACCATAGAATTCTACTAGAAGACTGTCAACTACGCAAGCAGAAACGTTCTCATGAAAAATGCGTCACTTCCGCCGGCTCTAACCTCTCCTCCAAGAAGCCGAGAGGGAGGAGACTTTTAACATACGAATAGATAGAGGGACCTCCTTCGCAAGCAAGGCCAGCCTCACAGTAGGCCAGCCTGTGGCTCTACGTAGAGGGGACTTTTACGATACGGGCCTTAGAGTGCAGTACTCTGTCTGTCGGATGGGATGTTTGACCTTCGCGCCTTTCATTAAGATCAGCCTAATGCCAGAACAGGATTTCTCTCCACCCTTCCTTTGCGTCCGGAAAAATTCTTGCCTCTGCTGAAAATACTGATGTTCCCCTAAAGACACAAATGGCCTTAGCTATAGGTTGTATTCCCATAATAACAAAACAACAGTATAATAGGTTATAATTATTAGGAATTAGAATAATTACGAATAGATTAGAATTATTACGATATAGAACCTTTGGATTCGATTATAAAACTAATTAAAAATATCTCTAGCATATAGTACATTTAGGAAAAGTAATAAATTGGTTACGTTAGGTAATGCACATTTATTTACATATCAGCTCTATAAAAAATTTTAAAAACTTCCAAGAGATATTATTGTAGACATCTTGCGTATTAGGCATCTAACTAGGAACTAGTATTACAATCAAGGTTAAAGATGCTCCAGCAACCAAAGTTATGAATGGCCGTGATCGGTTATCTAAATTAACTTTGAGGCTGATCCATAGGTGAATATAACACACATGTCTGAGTCGGGATCCGAACTTGGGACATTCGGTTTCTCTGGTCTACACCTTTCCGATCATTCTTTTCTGATAGTAGTTTGGCCAAAATATTTTAAAATAAGATTTAAATGTCTGTCCCGCATGACGTGGGGATGAGGTTTGAAAATGTGGCAGTTGATGGACATAAGTTTTAACCCGATCAAACTCTTTCGCGTGACGTTCTCCTCAGCCTGCATGCTTCGAATTTCCCATTAATCTAACCGATCTAACCTAGCTTTTCCGTCCTTCGCTTTCCTCTACCCCTCTTACCGACATTCTTCCCTCTTTCTCGTCTTTAAAAAACACTCTCGCCCTTTATTGCCTGCTCCATTCAATCCTTTTACATTCTTCTAATTTTCTCAATCAGCTTCCTTTCCCCTCCTACCAACTCTAGAACTTCGCTTCAACCTTTCCGTTATGCTGGGAGAAAGCTTCATTCTTCATCCAAAAAATAATGATACTAATATTGATAATATTAAGTAATACATAAGATCATCATCATCAGTCAATAATTCAATCAAAGTCAACAATGGTATAACGTAGCTCTCCACTCTTTCCATCGGCTAACTATTTCACATTTACATATTTTTTCTACTCTAAAAAGAAGAAGGGAAGAAGGGAAAACCTAATCGGCCATATCTTGAGACACGATGGCCTGATGAAGACTATCGTTGAGGGAAAAGTGAACGGGAAGATTGTAAAAGGCAGGCCTCCTATGAGATATATGGAACAGATTGTGAAGAGTGTAAAAGAGAAGAATTACGTCACAATGAAAAGGTTGGCCGATAGAAGAATCGAGTGGAAAGCTGCGTCAAACCAATCCTAGGATTGTTGACCAATGATGATGATGATGATGATGATATTTTTTTCTCTTTCACATCCAGTAGGTACTAATTGCTCTGTACGTCTCATGCGAAAACTTCTTTTTACCATCCTTCGCATTCACTTGTCCCTCGAAGATTGTTTTCATCAGGCCTAGGTATTTATACATAAATTTCTTCATTAATTATTCTCAAGAAAGAGTGGGTTCATTGGTGGAGCTACTTAATTTCGGGGGCGGTTTGAAAATGTTTTAGCGCGTGATAGGTAGAAGGTGGGCAATGAAAGTGAAAAAGTGGTGAATGAGCACTTCGTGATTTATGCATGACCCATTGCAGTAGGTATAACCGGCAATGCGGTTAGTTACGCTAGGATTGTTCATTCGACGATAATGCATGCCAAAGGGCTTTGGGTCACACCTCATGCTGCGGTGGCTTACACGGTACTCTGCGGATGTAGATGAACAGCTGGAGAGCGGAGCGGGTGCCGGAAGACTCGAGGAATGAATGAATGGCCGCCTCGGAGGTGATAAGATCTCTCTTCGGAGAGGAGGGAACGCGAGCCTGCTGCGAACGGCCATGGTGGGCCCGACGGCAAGGGGCCAAGGGCCCCACTTTGGGGGAGGCCGTGTTGTGTGGGACCATGGGGGCCCTAATTCCGGGAAAGCTCTTCTCTCGCAGAGGAACTACGGAACGTGTGACCGGACGAATGTCTGAATTATCCACTCCCGCCATCTGTTGGGACTCGAGTCATTGGCGTAAAAAGGAATGGATGGCGTAATCGCAAACGCAAACGTCGACCTATTTGACGAAAGGGACCGCGGCATGCTTTCGGATTTGTGTTCTAAAGGCCGCTTTACATTTTACAATTTACTGTACAATTTCTTGTACAATAAATTGCATGAGGAAATTGTACCGTGTAAAGCGGCAAATTGTGTGAACGCTTGTGCGAATGTCTGAATGACTGAACGGGAAAAAGAACCTGTTCTAATTCCATTCAGACCAACACACAATTTCGTTCAGTTTATATAAGCGTTTGTACAAGAAATTTTACAAAAAATTGTATTGTGTAAAACGGCCTTAACGAGCATTTCAGTTCAATCCCTTTGGCGCTCAAGGTGCCGATAAATCGACTTCTTATTTCTTCCTTAAAACGCTCAGGTTGCTGCTATATCGGCTCAGGATTAAAATGCTTTCTCTCAAAACATTGTTTTTTCAAAAAAGTATTAGATTCACCCATCAGAAAAAAATATATTAAGCTGAAATATGTGTTAATCTTTTCAAGATTTAGCTACAAGCTTTCAGGGGGGTGGGACGTTAATCCATGGAGCACGAAAGAGTTAATACAGAATCGCAACACTCATGCAGTGGTGAAGGTTAACTCAACGACGATGACTCGTTTAAAAAGGACATGAATGGCAAAAATTAATACAAGGAAGAAAAGTCACCAAGGTAACGAAAATAAATACAAAAACTAATTTGGTAGGGAATGCGGAAGGTTGCCAGGTCTCAACAAAGGAAAACTCCCTGAGTAGTGGAACCACGGTTCTATCTAAAAACTCCCATGGAATTCACGGATTACCATCCAAGCCGAACATTTTATGTTAAATTCTGGCATCTTTCCACCTTCTCCGTCCATCCCAGTGTTTTCTGTCTTCGTTTGCTGCTTGTTCTCTGCCACTGGCAGTAGCAGGTTTTGGGTATCTCCTATATGGTTTATTTATTGGTGCGTTTATTTAAGGGGCCATTGGTAAATCGCGCATAAAAATATTCGCAGTGGTAGCGATTGGTGGGTATGTTTGGTTATTTGAGGAACACAGTTGCCGAATTTTTATCATATTGGTAACTTCACTGCAATGGCTTACAGAGTGGAGGCTGGAAGCAAGTAAGACATAAAAAATTTACCTTAACATGAAAATGGAATTAAACACATTACATTAATGCGGATTAATGAAACAAGTAAACAGAGATGAAATTTAGATGGTAGATGTTTTAAGATTAAAGCATGTCTGTATGAAATACTGATGTGTATAGTGCATGTTCGTAGTGATTTTCATATGATTCCTTGCATGTTTGATGGAGAGTAGAATTTGTAGTGTGTGCGTCGCATGATATTGTTAAATACTCCTCCTTAAGTGCTTATTGTAAGCTTAAGTTCATGTGCGTAGAGCATGCTTGGCAACAATTTACTACCTGGCACACACCCTCGAGGTGGCTTACCCGGTATTTAGTGGATAAACATATAAATAAGACATTGACTATTGGGTTGGTATGGTTGCTAATCGATATCTACATAACACCCTGCCAACCCCCAAATAGGGTGAACAATCTGTAGGATTGAATTTAAATCAAGGGGTAAAATACTATGTTAGATACTAAAATACGGGATTAACAAGTCAAAAAGCCAAATAACCAACGATGGACAAAGCAAGAAAGATATAGTTAGTGGAATAGCCCAGGCAAAGAGGGCATTCTATCAAAAGAAGAATCTACTTACAGCAGGAAATACAAGCATAGAAGTAAGGAACTGAAGGAGCTGAAAACTCTAAAAAGAAGAAGGGAAAACTTAATCGGCCATATCTTGAGACACGATGGCCTGATGAAGACTTTCGTCAAGGGAAAAGTGAACGGAAAGATTGGGAAAGGCAGGCCTCGTATGAGATACATGGAACAGGTTGTGAAGGATGTAAAAGAGAAGAAATACGTCACAATGAAAAGGTTGGCCGATAGAGGAATCGAGTGGAAAGCTGCGTCAAACCAATCCTAGGATTGTTGATCAAAGATGATGAACAATTCAAAATATCTAGATCTAAGAAAGTCTCTCCCAAGAAACGAAGTATCTTTGCCTGAAGTGCACGAATGAAATTCATCATCGTCTTGGGCAGTTACCGTACATGAGCAAATATTTACATATTTCGTGAATCATGCAAAATAAATTAAATTTACGGTTGGTATCATGCAGGCATACATCTAATCCCGTAAACCTTCTAGAATGCCTATCTTAATTTCACCCTGGTAGCTTTGTTGTAGTGCAATGTAACTGCCTTTTGGACCGAGGGCTGAGGTTCTACCTCTGGAAGCCGATTAGTCGTGTCATTCACTGGTCCATAATTTAGTGCGGAGAGAATTGCACTTTTAGTTCCGCCTTCCGTCCGTCGGGGGGCCGTTAAACTTGGACTTCATTGATATCTTTGGTAAGGAGTGGACTAATTTCAAAGCAGGGTTCACCCAAACTCTTTCTCCGTTTCCTGCAAAATGATTTCCTTTAACCGAATCTCGAACAATCAAAAGAAAAGGCGTAAATGACGAATTTGTCGGTCGCCACTTCCACATTACTACAACTAGTTAATTAAGCGCATCTTTTTATTCCGCCATTTATAGGGAAAGATAATAACTCATTATAGGAGATATTCGTCATGTTTCACTCAAGTTTAGGATAAAAGTACGTAAAGTCCTACATACAGGCTATCACCCTCCTATCATAATTGACAAAAATGTCTTTAACTGTCTAATACCTTAATAGGAATATAAACTACTATTTGAAGCCCCGGTCTAGGTTCCAAGGTTTGGACCAATTCAGTGAGCGGTATGCAGAATGTATGTATCTGAAGCACCTTTGAATGCGTTGAAATTAACGGATCATAGACCACTGTGAAGATGCTAACTCCCAGGATATCCCTTTAATACTGTTCCTCAGTATGAATCCTTCCCACCCGTCCTCTTAGCACTACTACAATAGATCTATGGGGATGGAAGCTTGCCGTTTGTCCGTAATACGAACAAACGCAATTCACGGCCGTATGTAGTGGTCAACCTTGGTTTTTAGGCGCTCCAACGGCTGAGGATACCACGCACCGTTTAACCTTAATTGGAATGGATGTTGCTTTTGTCTTAGGTCGTAGCGCTATTGTTAGACGGGACGATATAACACGACTGTCGGAACATCTAAAATCTAACTTTACTTCTGTTACAAAATATGATAAAAAAGTGTTTTATTAAAATGGAAGCTCAAGTACTTTTCACTCTCAGAATCGGAAGGACTCCCTTTCAGGCCACCGTATTTCTGATAACGGTTATTCCGTGTAAATAAATCCTTTGTTTTCATTAAAATGTTCAGGGTGCGGATATATCGGTTCTCGATAACAATAATTTTTCTTAAAAAATTATTTCATAAAAAAGTAAATATTAAATTCACTCATGGAAAAAATTGATTTAAGTTGAAATAAGTTTCAAATATAAGTATATTTAATATTTCAAACGTCATGGTCAAAGTTTAGACTTGCCTAAAATATTTTTAAAAATAGTTAATCCTTTCAAGATTCAGCCGTGGATTCAGCTCTCTGGAAAGGAAAAACATTAATATATCACGAGAGCCAAAGTGATAAAATGCCTTAATAATTTCTTGGAAGTTAATTTATAAAACCAATTTTGGGTCAATCAGTTTCGGAAGTTAAGCCATACTTAGGTACAGTGTATAATATTTATATGCATTATGTATATTATTTGTGCGTGCAGGCATATGGTTGCACCAGAGGATGGTGTAGTGCCGAAACCCAGTTGTTCTAAACATTACATTTTAAGCTAAATAAATTGTGTGGAAATCACCAAGTCGTGTATCCAACTATGGAAGTATTCCAAAAAAGTGAGATCGTCTTCCTTTTATTATCTCTTTCCCGTACTTTTGGCTCCTTCGGCTGTAGTCGTTTCCCACTAAGGACGGCAGGGGATTTGGATCGGACGCGGAGGGCCGTGGGGAAGTGTGTTGACGTCGCTCTGAGCGCCATTGGCGAGGCCAGAGGTGAAGATAGCGCTCCACCGCTCGCTACTTCTCATTCAACGCGACGCTTCCTCGCCAACCCCCTTCTCCCGACATCGTCGGAACGCGCCCATTCTGCGTCCGACCGACCGAGCGGCGTCCGTTGTTTGCTTTGGATGAGGAGAAGAGAGAGAGAGAAGGATCGCTCCTTCTTCCGAAAGATGGCTCCGCAGCGAACTCTTCTTCTCAAAGCCGATTTACTCGAGCCACGTCTTAGCGTGGCATGAAAAATTGCGCGGAAATATTTGCAGTGTGGTGAGGAATAGTGTGAAAAATTACTGAAATACATGAACGACAGCTTTAGTGATAGCCCCGCTCTGTTTTCATAAGTTCGTCATCGGAATTCATCCGATTTTTGGTTCTATGCATGGAAAAGGAGCAGGGAAAATGGGTTTGTGTAGTGGTTAGGGTACTAGCCCCTCGAATGCCGGGAGTAGATGATATTTTTCATTGACAAATTGGTCCCAACATGACTGTTTTGCGGAGAGCATTAGAGTTCATTGCTCCGTCCGTCTGATGGGACATTAAGCCTTGGTTCACTTGACGTCTTTCATTAGGAATAAGCCTTGTTTACGCCACTTTTCTATTCTCCCTTCTTTCTTACAATTCCATTCCTTTTCTGGTACATTTCTTCCCGGTCTGTAGCACTTATTAGTGCGGATACAGATTAAAAGCAAGCCCGAAAAGTGACTACGAATACTTACAAGAATTACAAAAGAATAGCATGAGAAAAGACCCTTGAAGACCAGGTTCAGGGCCTACATTCTTGCATCTTTCATCGTGGTCTGAGGCTCCGAACTGGCTTGAAACTTCCAATGATCGCACGTATTTTACTGCCACCTGTAGTTAATAAAAGCACTACAGGGATCTACGTATACATCTTCGTAATACCCTGCGAGTCACCGCAAGGGTGAGTTAGGGGGTGAAAATACCATGCATGAACTAATGACATGCAAATTAAGAGCTACAATGATACTGCTACATGAAAACAAGTTAGGCATAGGAGTCACGTGCAACTAGATGATAAGAGTCTACAAAGCTACGAAGTGATTACTGGTTAGAAATATTTTCACTAAATGTATTTATCTCTATTTCCCTAGCATGCATAGATTAGTAATATTAAAACGCTTCAACACTACAGGCTACTCCAGCCTATCTAATCTTTTACTACGCTGCCTGATGCCTCTATGGTACGCGGGAGAAACCACATTTTGAATCTATGGGTACGAATCTCTCTTATCTTGTTTATCTGTTCAAACCGAGCATAATACACCGGAGTTCTTAAGATATATATCTAACGTCATCTGTAAACAAATTTTGGGATTTTGGTATTAATGTGTTAGTATTTAATGTGATAAGTGCATGTTTTTCATTGCGCCGCATTCAAACGAATCCTACCTTCCCTTAATCCACGTGCCGATCGTGGTGGTCAGATTGTTGTCCTGTCCTGACAACCCTGAAAAAGGTCTTGGGTTCGAATTTTGCCTCGGACCTGGATATTTTATTTACCTTGAGATTATTTTTAGGGTTAAGCTAGCACTTCAGCGCATGCAAATGGATCTTCTGAGATTTCTCCTTTCTTGGAGTAATCACCTAATACAGCATTGGAAATGAGTCCTATCGCAACGTTAGTAACCCTTCCTTTGTGCATTTCAACTGCTTCCTCTAGATATAGACCTTTCCTTATATAAAGTTGTGGGAGCCATCTTTTCCATGTCAAAACTCTCTATTTGATATTAATTCTACGACTTTGTTGTACGGGGAGTTAGTTTGTTTAGTTGCAGGCATGAATTCTCACACTATATTATATATTACTCACACACTTTATTGCTCCCACGTAAATGCACAAATGAAAGTTGATTCAAACTTCGAAACTTTACATCTCGTGTAGGAAGGGGTACGGACTAAGTAATATTGCAATTTCAAAATCAAAAATGTAATGGTGGCAGAGTAGGCATACGTTGCAAGTGTGTTTAAATATATGGGAATTACTCAACTTTGAATCTATTAAAAATATATTTGAAATATTTGTGACTCAGCGTTGAAGAAAACAGGGTGTATTAAGCTAATAGAGGGATTGTTAGAAAGTTTTCACGAGGAGAAAAAGATGAACTTCGTTTCACACTCGTATGGACTCACAGAGAGTATATCTATCGGGTATTTTGGTTCATAAAAAAGAAAGATTTTACTCAGGAGCTGAATAGCCCGTTATGTAACAAATTTCTATGGATGTACAGATAGTTTCATTCGCCATTAAGAAGGTTTTGGGTTGGAAACCTTAGAGACCAAATATTGTCCACACGAGTGAAGTTTCTTTAAAAATTTAAATCACATTAGTTAGAATCTGATGCTGCATATGAAATATTTCTACCCCATGCATGTCGCAAGGGAAGTTACCAAGGGAAGCATAAGCCAACGATTAAGACGGATTACTTGTTGGACAATGAAATACGGTAATTCACTTTTCCTACGCATAAGTCGTGGCTCCAACGTAAAAAATGTAATCCTTTCAGTAACACCTTGCAAAACATTTAATTATTGACTCACAATTTTTTCCAGCAAAATTTCATATTCACGGATGGTGATCTACCACCCCTTGCCACAAACCCCTGAGACGGCTCGCAGGGTAACATTATAGATGTAGACATCAGTCGGGCCATGTCACACTTGCGTCAAGACGAGCGTCATACCAGCATTCACTGCGGCCGCCTCAGCAGTGGATTCCACACGCACATTGTCGCCCGTGGTAAGGGTTCGAGAGACTGAAGACATTCAAGCGGTTCCCTCAGCAGCGGAGGCGAATGCGAAGTGAAATGGGGTGATGCGTAAGTCTGAAGGGATGATGGAGGGAGATGTTGGAGGGGAGAGGCTGTTTCCCTTGGGACTGTCCTCCGCGAAGGATAAGTGGGGCGTTCTTCTTTTGTTGCGGGGCGAGAGTGCCCTCTCTCCTTGGCGCTCCCATGGACTGGCTGCGTTTGAGATGCGAGTGCGTAGGCAGATGGAAGGATGGATTGAAAGGAAGACGACGCGGAGGCGTTGAGCATGGAAAGAGGAGAGGTTGCTGGAAGAAGTGTTGGGAAGGAGTTGGTCGTGAGAGGGCATCGATGTTTTGAAGGCCCGGACGGAGAGGGGAATGCTGGGAGAAGAATCCATGGCCCGCCGTGTTACTCATATATTTTTTCGGCGAGAGAGACGGAAAGTCAGGCAAAAGCCTTCTGATGTCAAAAAAAAGTTATTATATATCCCCGCGAGTCTTTTGCGATTAATGGTAGAAGTTGATGGGCATGAAAATATTTGAAAACGCTTAGATATTCTGATGAAATGTTTTTCCTGACGGCATAAATTTAAAGTTCTTCAGATTTTATTAAACGACAATCCTTTCAGTAAAAAGTCTTCTCGGGTATTCCACCGATTCAGGGGTTTCACGTTGGCCGACATTTCGAAACTCGACTCGAGTTTCGTCTTCAGGGTAGGGACCTTGGAAGCGTTGCTTGAGTCGAATTTAAAAACATTGGCCAACATGGAACTTATCCGGTGAAACACCCGAGATATTGTGCAGTTAATACGAACAATATTGGTATAACATTCACCTCTTCCTGGCACGGCTTCAAAAAGTCATGTGTCTAATGTCTCTATCATTTATTACCATTTGATGTATTTTTATCATCTTCTTTCTTGATCCTTGAAGTGTCTACTGTTCCTTTTTTCTCCTCGACAACGCTCTCAAGCCAATTCTGAAGTAGGGCCTGGTAAAATTCTGACACTGCAGGAATTTGAGCCTTTGGCCTTCGGTATGGGAAGACAGTATTATAGCTACCGCACCAACCCGTTATACTTCATCTTCCTCCGAGGACAGTTTTACCTCTTTATTTCTTCGTTGTTGCCATTTCTCAGCTGCCTATTAATGACATCTAAAAAGAAGTTGATGGGAGATGAAATAGAGGCGGTAATAGTTTTTGACTACTCGAGAGAAGAATTGTGAGAGTGACAGTGATGAGCGAAAAGAGGTCTTTATCTTCAAGGGTTGAAGTCAGTTTGACTTATCCATCACCAAGCCTTCTCCAAGATCACAGAATAAATTTACTATACTTTACAAGTGGTTGGAGTGTTGTCAAATCTTGAGCGGTCCTAATGTCACGACTGAAACGAATCCTCTACGGTCTGATGTCCTCATTTTCTCGGTTATTTTCGAGACGCTTTCCAGCTGTTCCATGCAACTCAGATATATTACCATCAGCACCTTGATTAGTCAGAAGAAAGGGGGTTGTCACAGCCTTGCGCAAAGGTAGAAGAAGTATAATAGCTCTAGCGATCGGTATTACTAATGAGGCATGACGGGAGAAAGTTATTGAGTAGGTGCTGCTAGCCTTCACAGCAATGTTGTTCCCGTTTGCGGAGCGTATTGACGAAATTATTTAAAGGCCTTTTTCTAATCAAAGAAACATTGTTTTTTATATTTTTTCTGTGCATGTTATACAAACACTTTATTTTACGCTATGTCGCTAAGATACTCAATTTGCAATGAATTTCTGATGAATGCAGAATCGCATGTCCCCACATGTATTTAAGAGATTTTTTGCATATTTTAGATGGTCTACGATTATTAATTCTTTTTAACCTTTATTTAAAGATAATATTTAAATACCAATATAGGTTGGAGGAGTTTGATTTCATTTTATACAGCTGTATATCCTATTTCCTGCCAGTTCACCTAGGAAAATGAACCAAAGATAATAAACCGTGACTGCACAAGGTCGGAATAAAATGTTTGAACTTTGGGTTGCGAGCAGGCTATGAACGGATTAAATTTAATAGTACTATTACTATATTTCAGAAGAAAAGAATGAAAGGTAGTGGAGTTCTGGATGGATGCTTATTTGGATTCAGAAAAAAAGGGTGCAAGAGAAAAGATTTTGGCCCTTACGTCACTTATAGAGAAGAGAATGAAGGAGAACCAATAGATGCTGACTACTTTTGTTGAATTTTAGAGAGCTTTTGACAACTTTGATTGAAACTCAATTCATTGATTCTGAAATGTATTGGAGTGCCCTAAAGTTTGTATAAAAACCAAATAGCTGTCATTAAATCTGGACCCAACAGGGAAGAAGCAGGATGAAGAAAGGAGTGAGACAAGGTGTAGGAAACTGGTTTCCATACTTTTCAATGTTTGCATTGAGAAAATGGTCAAGGAAATCGAAGAAAGGCTTTAAGAATGAATATTCACGTGGACAAAATCACCATAGTTCGATTCATCGATAGGTGGCTAGGTAAAGGTTTGCAGTAGGAATGAGGAGGCAAAGATCAATCTTGGGAAGCAGTGAAGTACCAGATAGACGAGATAAACGAGTATTGCTATGCAGGAAGCAGAATGACCAGCAGTGGACCAAGTTAGAAGGTAATAGCCCAGGCAAAGAAGGCACTCTAGGAAATTAAATCTGGAAAAATTTGAGATGTGGGGCTACAGAAGAACGATAGACCAGGTGACTAACGAAAAAGTCTTGAGAAGAGAGGTCTATTGAAAACTAATGACTTCGATGGTCGAAAGTAGTTTCTTGCTCGGTTCTCATTGTTTCAAACAATTCATTAGAAATCGGTCTTTCTTCGAAAGGAATCACAAATACTCCACGAAAGATACTGAAAATGAAAAAATAACGTATAATGTTTTATTGGTAAAAAATGCTATACTAAGGACCGTTTCATATATTTTATTTTAATTTACTTATTGGAATATTTTATCACAGGGTCCAACTTAGAGAAATAAGAGACTCTTGTGGCGGTGTTCCTGTCTCTTAAAAAGGTTGTCCCCTGTGAATCTTTCCTCGTATTTTCGTCCCAAGACCTCGTCTCTTTTTTGAGGTGAGACGCTTTCTGTTTCGCTTTGTTTAGGATGGTTGACACTTCTGCGTCTTCCTCATGATAAATCCAAACTTAGAACTTGATGTCAACATAAATCTAGCGAGTAGCTAATTTTCAATCGGAATTACATCAAATGATTCGGAACCTTTCTTAGACTTCAACGCTCTTGGCCAGTGGCCAAATGTGTACTCGATCTCTGTATGCTTGTATTTTTCTGGTTCACAAATAGTCAATGAGGAGGTTACAAATGTGTTTGGCAGAAATAAATACAGCAGGGTATCCGGATTTATTTTCGTCAAAGATTTGTATCCAAAATGAGCTGATGAAGAAATCAGTGTTCAAACCAATGTCTGCCTGGTTGGTTAGGGCAAGTATTCATTTACTTATGGTTAAAGTTATTTTATGAATGGCCTCCTTCCAAAGTTTTAACCCCAAGGTCGGTCTGGTTCGTGAGGGTAGATCTCACAAAGTAATAAGCCCAACGGTGAGCGAAATTCATTATTTAAGGCTAAGGGGACACGTTTTTTTCCTCAGGTCCGCCTGTGATTCCTACAACAACGTGTCCTAAGGCTTTTATCTTGGCCTTGTTGGACGTTGGACTGGTTTTTGTTCGATGTCGAGCAAGGCATAATGTTTATTATGTCTAGCAAGGCATAATGTTTATTATGTCTAGCAAGGCATAATGTTTATTAAGAATGGTCTAGCAAGGCATAAGGTGGTATTCTATAAGGGTGGGTTGTCATGGACCCATTTTATCTTTCCTTAATGTGGAAGGCTGGCCAGTATGTAGGGGATAGAGCTAATCAAGTGCTAATCCCGACGATCTGTGAGGTTCTCACATCAATTTTTGGAGGTCATCTCCTATTTCTCTAAATTCTCTTCCACTTAAGGTTTCTTTGAAAAATCTATTGCCATCTTCTTTCATATAGAGGCTCAACCTAATAGGCATTCGTAAGCTTCTAGAGTGTCTCTATTTGGGTTCTTGTCTCCATGGACACAATCGGATTTTTAGCCCGTGATTTTCAATTTGTGCACCGGTGAAAATCACATTCCTCACAAGTGTGAACTCATTATACATAAAAAGGACGCAGTAAAAAAAGGGTTTAAGTTTTAAGAAAAATCTTGCACAAAAAATTAATTTTTTGCTTTAATTTCCGGAATAGTATTTATGATCTATCGGAAATTTTATATATGAATTCGGATTCAGGAAAAGTAAGGGTACAAGGGAAGTAATACTGGCCCTTAGGCTGCTTATAGAGAAGAGAATGGAGAAGAACAAGCCGACGTTCATTGCATTTGTGGATTTAGAGAAGGCTTTTGAAAACGTGGACCGGGATTCAATACTTAGAATTCTAAAGGGAATTGGAGTATCCTACAATGACCGAATAATTATACACAGTCTGTACAAAAACCAAGTAGCTGTGATTAAATGTGGACCCAGCTGTGAAGAGGCAAGAATAAGGAAAGGAATGAGACAAGGCTGCGCACTGTCTCCCGTAATTTTGAATGTTTACATCGAGAGAGCCATCAATGGAATCAAGGAGAAGTCTTCTGGAGTGACTATCCACGGAGAAAAATAAGCATGCTGCGATTCGCTGATGACATAGCACTCATAGCAGAGACAGAGAGGGATCTGAATAAGATGCTGATAACCATGGAAAGGACAATGGCCAGATATCAGTTGAAGATAAATAAGAAGAAAACTAAGATATTGGTGTGCAGCAAGAAAGGAGAGGCCAAAACAAATGTCAAACTAGGAAAACAAAAACTTGAAGAGGTGAAAGAGTTCTGTTACCTTGGAAGCCGAGTAACCAACGATAGACGAAGCAAGAAAGAAATAGTTAGTAGAATAGCCCAGGCAAAGAGGGCATTCTATCAAAAGAAGAATCTACTTACAGCTGGAAATACAAGCGTAGAAGTAAGGAAACAGTTCATCAGAACATACATCTGGAGCATGTTTCTTTACGGCAGTGAAGCATGGACGATGACAGCAGCGGAGAAGAAAAGGGTATAAGCATTCAAAATGTGGTGCTACAGAAGAATGCTGAAGATTAAATGGATCGACCGAGTAAGTAACGAAGAAGTGCTAAGAAGAGTAGGAGAAAAGAGAAGTCTGCTGACAACTCTAAAGAGAAGAAGAGACAACTTAATCGGCCATATCTTGAGACTTGATGGCCTGATGAAACTATCGTCGAGGGAAAAGTGAATGGGAAGATTGGAAAAGGCAGGCCTCGTATGCGATACATGGAACAGGTTGTGAAGGATTCTAAAAGAGAAGAATTACGTCACAATTAAAAGGTTGACCGATTGGATTAACAATTGACATCCGCAAAAGGCTCCTGAAATTCTTAATTCTTAGCAAGTACTGATGTTAACGATATAGATTTTATTCATTTACTAAATGCGATACAAAGAAAGACTTGAGGGTAAATGTAGTTGTTTTCGATATAACAGCAAAAAACCGTATTAGAGTTATTCACTTTTTATTGGTATAAATTGCTATTGTGGTTGAAATAATGGACTTTCCAAGCATTATAATTCAGAAAATATCGAAAAGGAACTTTCTTATACCTCCAGTAATTCAAGGGGTGTAACTGCAGTCAGTTTCACAACTGCCTCTTTAAGTAGTAAATCCTGAATGTGAGTGAGAGCACATCTCCGACGAGTGAGCTCCAGCAAGGAGATATAACTCAAGGAGTATGAATGCAATCAGATATGTTCACTCTTGCCAGCAAGTAGCAAGTTTAGTCCAGGATGCGAGAGAGAGGCTCATTCGAAATAGGGTGACCCGCGGCAATGTGAGATTTCAATTAGAACAAAGCCGTGAACAAAGAGCTCACAATGCCTTCTATTGAAACGCTGGTGTAAGCGGACCGAGGATGTGACGCCATTCGAAGCACATAATCTGGCGTTAATGGACTCGACGTGACTTGCCGGGAGATGTCTCCACGCTCCAGGAACACGTGGCCACCGACATGATGCCGCTCCATTTATTCGAGTAGTATTTTATAGCGAAAATATCGGGAGGAATGTAGGTGACCGAAGCGGAAGGTTGAGGGAACAAAAGCCTCGGGAGGAATCCTCGGCGAAGCGAACTGTGGATTGTTCCCGAGACGGAAGGGAGGAAACACTCTTCTCTCCTCGGGGTATGGTGGAGGGTAAGGCGTAGAGATACCACCCTCCTTACTCCTCACTCCCTTCTCCAAGTCCGATAGCAGTTTTCCCCAGTGTAAATTGCACCCCGACCTCACGTAGTAGTGGGGTATCTGAGCGTGGTGATATCCGCACACATGAACGAGCCCTAGTCAAGAATTATCGTATAAGTATCCTCTATAATCTATACTATTCAACAGAAGATGCGTCTTTGCTAGAGAAATAATATGGTAACAATATTAAGTTACCGATTCGTCTTGGTTTTCAAGTTATTAGCGTTTTTTTTCCAGTTATTGCAGACCAATATCGTGAGATAGGAATGGAACTTCAGGTAGCGTAGCTGGATTGCTTCAAAAATGAATAAATACATAATAAATTATATTTTAAATTTAACTTTAACAACACATTTTTAGATAATTATTAATGATGCAAAGACTATGCAAGTATCTTTATATTTTAAGCATAACCAGTGATTTGGCTCAATCCCCTGGCTGAGAAAAGTATTAACTATTTTTTATGAATATTCCGCCTCTTTAGTGCGCGAGTTTATTTTTTGATATCCTAGTCATTTTGTCGGAGTGAGCAGTACTTTTTTCTCACATGCGTACAATATATCCAGAAAAGTGGAATTTCTCTGCGGTTTCGACTCGCACGGCCGCGAGCCAGAGCCTCCTTAATCACCATTTGACGACGACCACCCCCCTCTACCGCCGGGAGAGCCACACCGAGGCCGCGGCGTACGTCAGAAGCAACTGTTTCCCCCGCCCCCCCACACACACCTTTCATCCTCTCGCAACGGGCGACGCCAGCGTCTATCTCCGCCTTGCCCCGTCCTCCGCGGAGTCGAGGAGGAAGTGTAGGGTTCGGAGTGATGGATGTGGAGGAAGAGAGGAGAGGAGGGGGTTGCGGTGGAAGTAGGGGTCGTGTTCCGTGACCGGAAGGCGAGTGGTTCGCGCGAATGCGGCCGACGTCGTCCGAAATATTTTCGCCGATGGGAAAGAATATCCCGCTTTTCTCTCTTGCGTCGTCGTCGGGGGAGGGACGCGCGAGCGGGCGAGAGAAAGAGGAAGACAAATCGAGCAGGAGATTCATTTTGAGATGGGCTCGCGAAGTTCCGGACCTGCATCCTTCCCCACGTCGCTCCTGACGTTTAAAAACTTCGTGTTTCTGATCTTAGAAAGGAATTCTTCAAGTGTTGATGTCGCATCGACACCGTTACACATTCTTCTACGGCACAGCATCTATTCCCGTGGGACATATGTTTGGGAAGGTGGAAAAAAATGACAGATTTCAAGAGAAAAATGCTCGACAAAGACCAGAACGCGAACCATGAAGAAGCTTGTCTATTCGTCTTCCTTATGTTACGTGTTCCTTACTCTTTCCCATTCCTACACCTTAAGGATATTGTATATTCGAGATTTTAAGAAAATATGAGTTTTATTAGAGAAACGTTGTTTATACAAAAGTATTGATGGAAAATGCTGGGAGTTTTGAATTAATTGAGGAACGTCGAGATTGGGCATTATGGTCGAGATTAGAGAACAGCGTCATCAAATATCCAGTACTCAAGGGTGTAGACGTGGAATTTGCGCAAAACTTGTGCCAATGTGCAAAAATAATATCAAATGGGTTTTATAAGCGTTTTGAATGGCTATCAATACCATTATCAGTGTTCTACCATTAAGCAACGACTTTAGACTGTTCATTCATATTTTACTCCCTCTCTAAACCATGTCTCATTTAACCGCACTAATGATTCTCATTTCGTATCTTCTTTCTATACTCACACTGTCCATAATTTCTAGTTGTTTTCCCCCCTTATGCACGATATCCTCTACTTAAATGCAACTGTTAGGCGTTTTTTCCTTTTAATACTTCTGTTCTTTTTCGTTTTCCGTTATGTGATTATTTAGCTGAGGTCATTTGCGCCATTTAAAATAGGTGGGTAATTGGGTAATGGTAGGAATTTTTCAGGGAACGGAGGAAGAGTGGAGAGAAACCCGGCGTAGGCATTAGCCTACTCTTAACGAAAGGGCACTAATGGGTTAAACAAAACCGTGTAAAAATAGGAATATTTTGCAACGGGGAACATTAAGAAGGATACAATTTCTATACTGGTAGAATACTAATGATAACTCTAAATTAACGCTCCAAACACTCTTATAGGTTGTCCATGAACATCACTCTCGCCGCGTAATAGTGCGCGACGATTGCTTGACGCATCACGCCAAGGGGACCACGGCTAAACGTCCCATCCGACGGACGGAGAGCTGAACTTGAAATGCCCTCCACTAGGCCTTCCACTGAAAAATCCGCCACTGCCGGGAATCGAACCCGGGCTCTCGGGATGGGCGGCTAGTACTCTAGCCACCACACCAACCCGATCCCCTCGTTTTCCGTTCCATCCTTCGAACTGTATCATGGTAAGGAAGGGGAATCATGGAGCCTTTTAAATAAACGTTGCTCTTAAATGATGTCTTGAAAAAGTCCAACATTGGAATAGAACATTTTTATTTGTGATTGGCTTTTTTATTAATGATGTAATTAAAATATTCTTCAATCTATGATACCATCTTCAATAATATTTATAGGAAATTAATAATGTATGACACTGCATCCGTCAGTCTCATTTAACAAGGAAATGGCATCATTGCCTTTCTATGAAGGGAATATAGCCCCAAGAAGCAATTTTTTGGGACTTTTTGTCACTTTCACAGTTAACCTTAAGTTCGTCTTATCCCTTTCTAGGGAAGCAGAAAGCAAACTTAAAGCGACGCCGGCTTTGAAGACTTTGCCTAAGAGTTTGGTGTACTCTGCCGCAGTTGTTTATTATGCAGTTGTTTATAATTCTCTACTTGTGGCCACCAAAGGAAATTCCTGTTGTAGACGTGTAGTACATACATTCTCCAGAGCTGTCGTGAAGGGGGAAGAAGTAAAAATCCAGGATCCCAGAGAACTTATTTGCATATATATATGGGAACTTATTTGCATATTACTGATGATGAAGTGTAAGTTTTGCCAAAGTCGGTGAGCCGTAGAGATCCTTTACCTTGAGACTAAAAAATTACTTGCCATTTTCTTCTATGATCGAGGCCTTGTTTTCAGCATGTAAAATACTAGATAAGTTGTAAAGTAGGAATAATATTTTCTCTATTGGAGTCACTGCGGCACTCTTATTCGATATCAATTGTATGTAAAATGATTTTCAAGATGCGAGGTCGATCGGGTAGTGAATGCGTTTGATAATACCTGAAATGAAGTAAGATTGAATTAGTGAAGCTTACAGTAAACGTAAAGGTACAAATTAAAAGTTACGAAATTAAATGTGAAGGACTACTTTCATACCTCTACCTTATGTTTTTCTTGAGTGAGGCCAGAGGGTAGAGCAATGATGGGCAAACTTTTTAAAGAGGGGGCCAAAGGCAAGGAAATGAACTGTGGGCGGGCCAATATAATTTATTAAAAAATAAAAATGATACATTTTACAAAATTCTTGTTGTTTTGCGATACCAAGTCCTATTAATGACTGAAAGATTATGAAGGAGAATGTGATGACTGAATCTGTGACTGCATTTCTAAAAGTTTCTCATAATTTGGATCGAACTGGGATTAGGAATAATGCCGCGAGGGCCGGATAGAACATTCTGTAGGCCGCATCTGGCCCGCGGGCCTTAGTTTTCCCATCGCTGTCGTAGAGGGATTGGGGTAATGTGGTGGCTGAAACACAGGCTTCCCATCCTTAGGGTCCAGGTTCGAATCCCTGCAGGAGGAAAGATTTTTCAAGAGTCATATTCGGAGAGAACTTCGTCTACTTTTTTCTATCCCTTGGATGTGACGTGAACCATGCACCCTTTAGCGTCTTTTCATTGGAGAAGTTTAATGCTGACGCAGGGTTTCTCTCGACCCTTTTTCAATTCCCTGAAAACGTCTTCTCTCTTCTCATATCCTGTTCTAAACGGAACATATAACCTTGGATGTCGGTCACTTTTCTTGAATAAATAAGTGATGAGGCCTTCAAAAAGTGAATCATTCGAGGCAGTTCTTTTTCGAAAATCCAAGTGATTTTATGCCTTAGATAACAATTGGTGCCAGTTTTACGTTTTTTACAATTACTTGCTTGTTCATTTCCCCATTCTTTGATGATTTTGGAAGAGGGGGAACTTTTTGCTTCTTTTATAAGAATCCTCAGAAATAACGCACTCAAGCTAAGGTTAGTTAAAAAAAGAAGGAGAAGTAAGGAAACCCACAATAGCGCTGGAAGCAATGTTCAGGAGGCTAAGAATGGTTTAAGGAATATCTTTGTAAAATAGCACACTGGCTTTCTTGCAGTAGGTAGCAGGTATTGTGCTACATTTGTGACAAATGCGTGTGGTTAGAAGAGAACCAAAACTTGTGAATCATCTTTCAAGAACAGAGCTTTAATAAGTGATAAGGAGAGATTTTTACTGTTAAAAAGAGAAAAAAGGAGAAAGTAAAAGTTCATTCAAGTCATACAAAATTAGTCTTCAAGTACCTAGCATTTTGAGAAAGAATGGGTCCCATGGGAGTTTATTTTTCTTTTGTTTCACATTGATAACCGCTGTAAAAGCTTGGGACTGTGCACAATGAACATAAAAATAGGTTCCCAGATTTTTTTTACAAAGCCAGGGGAAAAAGCGGAGTTTTTCAGCGGTGAGTGGAAAGGAATTACTCCCGTGATTATCACTCAGTAAAATCTCACGACTAACTTTGGAAAGAAATACATGAAAATTATAAACAATTGCTTCGAGAAAAAAATGACGAGCTGAGTCCATCTCTCAGGCGAATGACCTTATTTTTCCTGAAGAAGACTTGTAACTTCCTATATTGAGAATGAATGACAGCTTAACTTTTTGTTAGCTGTGTGAGGTGGAGAATGCTAACTCATTTCATTGATGGAATGAAAAAAAAAATACCTTTCGGAACTTTAGATGAACTCGCGACCAATATTGCCTCAATAAGGTTAACTACACGAAAAAAAGTACGTTGCCCATTTTTGGCATTTAGATGAATGAGATGAAGAAAAATTACAAGAAAATTACTGATTACATTTTAATGGGAGAAGGTCAGTGTCGAGGATAAAAGTTAGGGGGCGAGAAATTGAGTAGGTTAATGTGCTTTTTCATTTTGACCACTGCATCAAAGGAAAATGAGATAAGGTTAAATAATTGCGTCGTAGGTGAAAGAAGCTTTTTATAAAAGAAAAAAAAAGTTTATGGCAGAAAACCTCGGGAAGGATATATAGAAAGGGTTAGTGAGCGTGGCGTTGCTTGGCTTCTAAAACATGGACCTTGAGGTGGAAGGATGAGAAGAGTTTGGAAGAGTTGGTGTTGAATGAAGAAGGTAGGATGTTTGGAATGGAAGACAAAAGAAGAGGCGTTGAGGATGACTGAAAAGATGAGAAATTAGCCGGAGGAAATTAAGAGGCAGAGTTGCTGGATGGACTGAGGAATTAAAGAGGAAGTTTAGTTGAAGGGATATGCAGGGCAGATGGCTTGGAAATTGATAAAGATGGCTGTTTGGATTGTATTTCGTTAGGAAATGCACTGAAACATGAAAGGAAAAACCTTAGGAGCATATATGCTTAGCGTATACTACATGATAACATGCTCAGAATATGTGGTTTCCGAAAAGATTGGAAGTCATCATAAACATTTCACCAGACCGATGGGGCGTGACGAATGTTACGTTAAAATTATTGAGGAAACCAATTAAGAGGCCTTATTAGAGAAGTTCAAATATTTATATAATTACTATAGTTATCAGCCAGCCAGTATAGGTTTTAAGGTGCCCTTTTGCTATCTTCAACATGCATACATTATGAATGTATTGATATATTGGAAATTAATATGAATAATTTTTTCATATTAAGAAATATTTAATAAGTATTTTTTGGTCAAGTGTTTCTGTTTGAAGCAATGTATCAGGGAATAATTATGAGTGCTGATTGTACCTACGTGGTATGAAAAAATGTACCATACCCCAGTTCCTTTCTTTCGAAAGGGGGGCTTTTACACCAGCAGCTTACGTGCAGAGGGGCACTCGATGCTAAACCAATGATCAGATTGATCATTGATCAGTCAGTCAGGCATTGATTAGTGGTCAATGGGAATGATGAAAAGGACGACTGATCGTAAATCTTGCAATCAAATAGAATTACGGCTGCTTTGCTTGCTGTCGGAAGATTTATTACTGAGAATTAGGAAAAGGGGTACAAACTGAAGCAGGAGTCAAGGGATTCTTTTGCCTTGCACAAATCGTTATGTAGGGGAGATCTGACGTCACATTTAGTTGTTTTTTTAACATTGATGTTCTTCGATAAACCCGAGGAAAAACCCACTTTTCAATGGGAGCTTTTTGATCCCTGAATCTCCGAGCGAAAAACATATGACTACGATTCCTCTGTGTTGATTTATCTGTATTCCTTTGTATTTTCGCTAAATTTGGTAAATCAGCTCACACTTTATAATCTCCTTATATGGAATTCCTAATTCATCATATGTAGAACTCATCATCATTGGTCAACAATCCTAGGATTGGTTTGACGCAGCTTTCCACTCGATTCTTTTATCGGCCAACCTTTTCATTGTGACGTAATTCTTCTCTTTTACATTCTTCACAACCTGTTCCATGAATCTCATACGAGGCCTGCCTTTTCCAATCTTCCCGTTCACTTTTCCCTCGACGATAGTCTTCATCAGGCCATCGTGTCTCAAGATATGACCGATTAAGTTTTCCCTTCTTCTTTTTAGAGTTGTCAGCAGACTTCTCTTTTCTCCTACTCTTCTTAGCACTTCCTCGTTACTCACTCGGTCGATCCATTTAATCTTCAGCATTCTTCTGTAACACCACATTTCAAATGCTTCTACCCTTTTCTTCTCCGCTGCTGTCATCGTCCATGATTCACTGCCGTAAAGAAACATGCTCCAGATGTATGTTCTGATGAACTGTTTCCTTACTTCTATGCTTGTATTTCCTGCTGTAAGTAGATTCTTCTTTTGAAAGAATGCCCTCTTTGCCTGGGCTATTCTACTCACTATTTCTTTCTTGCTTCGTCCATCGTTGGTTACTCTGCTTCCCAGGTAACAGAACTCTTTCACCTCTTCCAGTTTCTGTTTTCCTAGTTTAACGTTGGTTTTGGACTCTTCTCTTTTGCTGCACACCAATATCTTAGTCTTCTTCTTATTTATCTTCAGCTGATATCTGGCCATAGTCCTTTCCATGTAGAACTAAACAATTGTTATGATTTCTGTTGTATATTAAATATTTTTTCTTCTTTTCAAATAAAATATATTATAATGTACACTTTTGCACCATAGTAGCAATTGCTCCTAGGACAATACATACATTTTCTATTTCTATTCCCCATTTACCACCACATAATTCAATGGAAAATGACCTTGAAATTCGTATAGTGTAATACCTATATTTGCCATGATGATGCTGGAAAAAGGAATATATACCTACATTGTGTTGGATCTCTCAAAGACCTTCTCATTATTAAATGGAACATTTTAAGCACTTTTCCACAGATTTCATATACACAATAATTGAAACATTTAATTGGATACCTCCTACTATATTAAGCCTGAATCTGTTGTTAGACTTCTCATTAGTGTTTCAGTTCTTCTACCACATCCACGTCTTAATATATAGAATGACTATCGACTAACCCATTGCTTCTGAATGCTTCAGACTGAAATAGATCCCATTGACATTAGTCCCTGTGCCCCTATGTATTTCCAAATGTGTGTGTGTGTGCGTGCGTCTGTGCTTGTTTTAATCTGCCTGACGGTTGGGCAGGGTTGAAAATGGAGGGGCAAGGGGTGGTCGGAGTGTCCCCTCCAATGAGAGCTGATGGTCGAGAGCGAGTAGAATGAGAGAGGGAGACGCCATTGTGGTGAATCCCCGACGGGAGTCTATCTGGACGGAATTAAAAGCAAACACTGTGTCTCTCAAGAAGAGAAAGAGGATGAGGGCAGTGACAACGGATACATTTAACAAATGAATGACGGCCGCTCTGCGCATGCAGGAGAGGGCGGGATGAAGATGAAATGGGCTCGCATATTAATACATGATGTACGCGTCTGTTCCTTCTCATTGAAAACAGGTCTGGGCACTTGTCCTTGATAATAATTCGTGCGGGTGTGCAAGTCAGGGTAATCTCTCGCGCTCGAAAACACTCGACTACTTCACAGCTGGATGGTCACGCGTCAAATCAACCAATGGCTTTCGAATCTTCGGCGAAGAGGTTTT
Organism: Platycnemis pennipes; assembly: GCA_933228895.1. Classification (NCBI taxonomy): domain Eukaryota; kingdom Metazoa; phylum Arthropoda; class Insecta; order Odonata; family Platycnemididae; genus Platycnemis; species Platycnemis pennipes. Next base: position 63,657,225 of record OW121854.1, read on the forward strand.
GAACTGCATTCGCGGCTTCCGGGATGAAACGTGCGGTATAAAAGTTCATATAATGTGATGGCGTTTTACCGGATTGTCGTAGAAAGTCATATATCACGTTGCTGCTAAACTACTGCGTCTTAGATGTTGAAAAATAAACAAAACATATGCCCTCAGTATAATCTCAAAGCCCTCATTTAAAATTGTGAAAACATTTTTAGCGACTAAAATGATTTTTGTCACCGAAGATTTGATGAACATACTCTTCCCAGAGCTGAGAAGGGTTTGAGTGTAAATACGGTGGCTAAAAATGTCTGATTCCAATGCCATTTGTTATAGTCTGTTATGAAGGTCACTGTGTCCGATGAGATGTAGTAAAGGATACCTTATTCAAACACTAAGCGAATTGCATTATCAACAAAAATGTTTTTAATGTTTAACTGTCAGGTCACCTCCAGGTAAAGAGTTGGAACACTCAATGATAGATATCTACCAATGGCATCAAAAGTAAATTTATTTCGATGGAAGCCTACGTTAAACGGGGAGAAGACTCAAAAAAAGTCTCACGTGGAAGAGTCTGAAAAGGAATGCAGAACTGTTTGTGGGTAAATTATATTATTAGAAAGAGGTGATGGCATAAAATTTTTAACTGATGATGATTGAACGTGATTGAAAGTGTTGTTCGCCACAGTAAATTTGTTTCGGTGGAAAATTTATGTTACTTGTTGCTTTAATGTGTTATGCTTCGAGTCATGCGGAAAACGAGAGTAAGTATTTACAACATGCTGAAATGACTGCTCTAAAACCTTAAGTTGAGCCAGCACATGTGGGACGATAAACATTTTATTAAATTTTCCACTATTTTCATTGTCAATATAAAATAGTTATTAGCTTCCCAAGGAGTGTGTTTGCACTATATTTTTTCACATTTTTTGAAAATGGCGGAGGAAAAAAGTAAATCGCTGTCAGAAGTTGAGAGAAGGCAGAGTTGGTGTAAGGATCAGGTGGTTGGGACAATTAAGAGCTTAGGGCAGCTACCGAAGGTAGAGTGCTGAATAAGCGAGAACGAGGAAGAATCAGAGAAGGAATTATGGATAGTATGAAGGGTTGGGAAAACACTACTTAGAGGAGAAAAATAATGTTGGGAGGTGTCCAAAGGATGGATGAAATGGAAAAAAATGTTAGGACACTCCATCTAAAGCTGAAATTTACTTGTAGAAGACTATCAAACAAGCCTTCTATTTTTATTCAAAGATAAAGGATTGGGACGAAATTTGAGCTAGAAAGTAGTGGTCGTATTAGGGAAGGAATAAAGCTTACAGAAGAATATCAGCAAGAAATGGAGTCATTTCTGGGACGATTAAGGGTCTTCAGTATTGAAAGCTACCATAGAATAGAGAAAATGACTTGATCGATGCGGGAAGAGGATTAGGAACTTTTTGTTTTTTATGTAGGATATTGTCGTCATTGGTCGTCAATCCTTAGAGTTGCCTGACGAAGCTCTTGACTATTCTATTCGCCAACAACTTCGTAATTCTTCGAGCCTTCCCTCCTTATATCTTCACTTTATTTATCTCATCCTTAATTATCCTTTGTTGTTCTTTATTATCACATTTTCATAACTGTTGTTACCAAGTAACCATTCATATTAATTCTCTGTTATAAGTGGGCGTTTCATTAACAATTATCAGCAAGCATGTTGTCTCATCACCTTTTTAGGTTACAATCCATTCAATGTTAACTTCCTTTAAACAGTTTCCATGCGATCAGTTGATCTTCGTAAGTTTCACGGCTAATCATCATCATTACTCTGTGACTCCACATCGCAGTTAATTTTGTATCTAATGACTTTTATTACTTTTCTAGCGCAAATCTCAGTTTCAATATCCAGTATCCTTTGGTGAAAGTAGTAAAAGTCAGAGAAAGTAATAACCATGGTGATGCTGATTACTTTCTCTGACTGTTTTCTGGTTCCACAATAATGGAATTCTAAACTTTTTGAAACATTTTTTCTTAATTTATAGTTTTTCAATCTACTGTTTTCTGGGCAGTGCGATAGCTATTTGTTTCGTTTTTAATTTTCTCGTTAATTCATCAGTATAATAATCCAGTGTCTTTTTTTAAAGACAAATTCCCCCATTGACTAGAACTGTCATTTTGTCAGCATGTCGCTGCGTGTTAAATACATCTATGTGAATCTTCCACTGTCTTGTTTCCCAGTTATTAGCTTTTACAATCCAAGCAGAGAACATAATTAAAGACCTTTCAACTTATTTCAAAATCACCGCTTCAAAATTTCCTTTATCCAATGCTGAGCACAGATTTTAGAACACCTGGTCTTAATTAGAGTGTGTAATTGTCATTTCAAGAGCCTCCAATTTTCTAGCTTACGATGCATTCTTCTCCAGTCCAGGTAAATAAACACTTGTGAGAAACCATAAAGGATATGAATATGAAACAGGCCTTTATTTAATAAATATACTTTTTCTTACATAATTATTCAGGTTATTCTGCTAATATCTTCGGAGCATGTGTCATCAGGCTCAAGATCCTGATTTTTTCCCGTTCCTACCCCCTTAAGAATACTTGTCTTCCTTTACAAATCTGTTCGTATTTTTTTCAATCGATCGCATCTAAGATTTTATTTTTCATAGCTTTATCATCGTTTTACTTGCATAACCTTAATGCGCAAGAGGCGCAACGAGGCAACGATGTCGATTCCTTGGATCTTTATTCTTTATATATATGGTTTTAGCTACTGTGACGAAACCCGATTTATCTTCGATATTACTGTCCATTTCGTCGTATATTTCATTTCAATTACTGCTTTGCTAAATAGATGTCCAATGTACAGATCTTAATTGTCTTCGTTCTCTCTGAACTAGGCCACCTAAAAGAAGTAATATTCATCGCCACCGCTATTCTAGATCTAAGAGTCACGAGAACACGCAAGCTCTTCCCACCACGCCAAGGTCGTAGTAAAAGTGGACGACAACAGTTAAATTGACGCGATTAATAAATGCCATGTTCAAAATTACAGCAGTCATTTATCTCTCTCGTACCGTTTTCCTGGGTTATATTCATACGCCGATTTCCATTTTTAGCTTTAACAATGACATCCTATATTGAATTTTCTGTCTTGTCCGACCTCATCTTGTTGAACTCATCAGAAAAGAGATAAGGTATAGATTAAATTACATTCTGTTAAAACATATGCAAACTTTACAAATATATTACCATATTATTGTTAGTCCATAGAAAAAATTTCCTTGCGGTTTCTCCTCTCTAAGTAATGCATTTTTTATTTATGTACATGCCTATCAGTTCTCATTTAATTATGCCATCCTTTTCTCTTCTAAAATCCTTATTATTTTTGCTCACCTAGCTCGCTGAAATTATTTTTATAACCCCCCAGAATATTTTGAAATGCTCTTTCTCACATGTTTCTAGCTCCGTTTAAATCCGAATTTACTTCCGAAGACATTCGTACTTGGTTTCTTTTTCTTTCTCTACTGACCAGCCTTTAAAGGCTACACCTCGAGCTGGTCGACCGAAAGTTTCCCTAAATCAGATAGACCTAAATCAGCGACTTCCATTCAACTTCCCATTCATACTCTTGACTCTTTCACTCTTTCCTCTCTGTGTTCACCAAAAAGAGTAACATGAAGGATTGTCTCCCACCTTCTATGAAAACTCATTTTGATTATCCATACGCTGCTCGTAATAGCTCATCAAGAGTGGGATATGGAACCATTCTGCTCCGTGGTGCCTTTGTCTACAGCCTATTTGTTCACGGCTGTTGAAGTACACATCTGAATAATCCATTAATGATGTCATACTCGCGCGTGAATGTAAGATATTTCATTGAAAAAAAATTGAAATGTGACGATATATATGCTAAACTGAGTGCTAAGGATAGTTAGCGATAATACCGGTGTGCTAATATTGTAGGTATCGTATCAATTACATGATTAAATGAATGGTTATGCATTAATTGGCTTCAAATGATTTGACAATAAAAGTGCATCGGCAGCTATTAATGCATAAAGTTTTCATTTACTTTCCCTCCATTTTTTTTACTTTTTGAAGGACTTCCACTAAAATTGTTAGATCAAAATTTATAGTTTTCGTCAATAGCATTAAGACATTCAGCTTCATCTCATCTTTGTTTATGAAAGCTAGGTGTTCTTGAAGGATCACCTGTGCTTCGGCATCTATGTTAATTCAACCAAAATTTTGCGTAACTTCCAAAATATCTGGGGTGAAAAAGAAAGGAGAATTATAATAAATATATAGCCTTGCAGTTAACTGATTTCCTCAGCAACCTAAACCGACCTATCTTTTAGTGAGCATTGGTAACAATTAACAAAATAAGCAGCATGTTACATCAACAATCATCTGATACTTCAACAATAAAGTGAACAAAAATTGATAGATAAAATGCAATGCTATTACATTATGAAAGTATCACTAAAATAAAGAATAATGTAGTTATATTTTCAAAAAAAATGTGGTATCTTCCTAAACCATGCCTTCTTCCGTGTCATGGCCAACTGCATAGATTGTTCACATCCTTTAAATTTTTTACTATCTCCATCAACTTATTATAAACCTTAGACCATGTAGACGAAGGATCACTTAATAATGGTTAGATTTTGCTTGATGAAAGAATCATATATATTTCTCAAATTAAACTTAAATGTACTACCAGATATTGTTGTCCCATTAGTAATCATAATATTAAATTATTTCAATATCTTGAACACGCCAAAATGTGTTGATGGAAGTAATAATAAAACAATTGTCTAATAATAAACGATTTTTTAATCCTCAAAGTGTATGAAGCACTAAAAGACGTCCTTCTCATATTCTTAATTTCTTTTATCTTATATTATCATGAACCCCAATTCCATAGCTCATTTCCCGTCCAAGTATACCTTCGATTTTACCTTCTGAAATATTCCGTCTCTTCCTCTTCACCTAAGCTCATTACGCTTACGTATATATCCTCTGGGAGTGTTAATTATGGCTCTGACAATCTCTATGATCATTCCCGATTGATCCGTGAAAGAGATATCGCATTTCATTATCACAGTTGCTGCAAAATAATATGTGGTAAGAGGTATTACACGGGATAGAATTTGAAAAAAAATAAAAAACTACAATCCTCTCTGTAAATTGCAAACGAAGCTATTTTTCCACCGAGAAAACTATCAGAAGAGAGTAATAAGGTACGAAACAAAGGATCAAGAAAATTTCGCGAACTTTTCTTGAGAAGAATATAACACAGTGGTTTCCACTGAGGGCTTATTTCGAGGACTCTTTTCTAAGGTAGTTTCTTTAATTTCCAACTTCATGTCAAACTTGATACCAAAAAATTGAAAGAGTTTATTACGAAGAGTGGGTTCCTTTCTTAATAAATGATCCAGAGGAACAAGTAATAGACTCAACTTGTGAAGGGATGAACTCCCCAGAAAGTTTAAAATAAAAAAAAACTACCTTACTCGAAATTTGAAGAAGAAAGAAATTATAGGAAGATACGTATTACGTTGTGTTAATTTGGAATTAAATTGCTAATGACTAAAAGTTCAAGTAATATCCCTTATTAAGGGCATAATATCTTAAGGGTAATATAAGTATTTTTTAGCATTAAAAAATACTGGCCGTCATGCAAAGTAGTTTGAAATTCACCTCCGTACAGGTTGATAGAGAAATATTTGTATATGCGTTTAATTTAAAATTTCAACTTTAAACTTTATTTAGAGACCAGAAGTCTTTAAAAACTTGAATGCCCTCAGCTTTTTGTCAAAAGTCGTATGAATGTAAGTATTTATAAAGCAATGAGTTTATATTTTCTGTAACCAGTTTAGTTCATAATTGCCATAATAGTATTTTTGGTCACTAAATACCATATTGAGATTTAATGAAATCTTGTTAAACGAGGTAGGAATAGCTACTGTAGATGGTAACGTTAGTAATTGAATCCAAGCTCTTGGCTAGAGATACCATGGTGTCCTCGAAAGTTTCACGTATCCTTTAAAGGCGTGATAAAATACATATATAAAATACTGGTTTTCTTTGTTAAAAAAATGAATTTACACGTACTCGGTGAATATGCGTGAACTTAGGAAATTTGATTAATTGGAATATACGATGTGGGAGCGATGGGATGTGGGAGCGTATAAATTTCATTGATTAGATCACAATTAGAATACACCTCAAGTTTTTGGAATCTGTCTGGAAAGGGGTTGATGAGGGACCACAAATATTTTCAGAGAAGTTTTTTCAAAGACATTTTTTCAATGTAGGGGATGTAATAGAAAAATCTAGGATGAGAAGCTCTCTAGGCAACGATATAATGCTATACTGAGATGTTTAGGGAGATACAGAAGCATAAGATTAAACCATGAAACTAATAACATTTAAGGTACCTATGATAAATAGTAGATTCGACCACGGGAATGAGATGCCTTAGATGAACAAATTGACAGGCAGGTTAAAAATAACTCATTCTCCTCGCGTACCAATCGCAATATACAGTAGAAGTAGTGACTCTATTTCAACCGATAGATAACATTGATTTGTGAAAATTAGAAGCGATAGATAATCGAAGGTTGGTGTTTCAGCACCCAACCATATGTCCTTCCAGTTTCTTGCGAGGCATATAGATGAAGATGTTGATGTAAATGAATGCACCTTAAGAAATCGGTTTTAATGCCACCAAGACCGGCACCCATTGTAACACCCACGATGTTTTGATTTTAATGCCAACTGAAGTCCTTTTTCAATCCTCAGAGTTTGAAAATCACAACAAAGCTTGTGGTATCGTAGTGTATTAGCAATACCTCCGAGGAATGCTTGGTATTCCCATTTGCTGGCGGGTTGAGTCGGACTGCGACGTGAGACTGAAAAATTGATTTTTCTTCCTGCATCTCTAATGGTCGCAAAAGCTCTCTGAATCACCCTCTGAAAGCTTTGAAGTGTTTTCAGATGCGAGATACTTCCAGTCCTTCGCGATTACTACTTGCTCTTTTTCTTGCAAGAAGAACAAAAAAATAAGCGTAAAAATTGTATCTGCAATTAGTTTTTATATCTGTAGAAATTATAAACATGAAATCATTTCTGCTACGCAGTAATAAATAAGTTTAATAAACAGTAGAAAATGAGTTTAACAAACAAATCTCTCAAAAAGTACATTGAGTGGAAAGATCATCACAAGACCCATTTTTTCCAATTCTTTCCGTATCTCAAGACTGATCATTAGAATTTTTCAAAGTCTCTCTGGGCTAAAAAAAAGAACTATAAAATAGTTATACTTTATTGGAGGAATTATTTTGTCCGAATAATATGAGTTTTTTGATATTTAAAAAAAAGCTTGAAGTTGTTTTGTGAGTAGTTTTTTTTTCAAAATCGACCATATATATAAGTAATGCTTATAAATAATAACAAATTGCAGTTGACGTTACATCCATCCGGCAATGGAGATTGCTTGCGAATTTTCGTCTTCCAGGCTGAAAAAATCATACTTGGACTTCCAGCCAGCATTTTTCTATACTGACCCACTGAGCTGCGTCATTAATTGAACTTCATCGCTGCTGATTAACACTGATCTACTCACCCCTCAGCTAAATATTCTTGCTATGGCTGGGCCCTAAAAGCCTTAAAAACTCTGATGACGATGAGGTTAGGTATCATAGGGGGTGATATTCACTGCCACGCGGAAGAATATCCTTTGGAGGACGCATTTCACTTCACAAGGCTGAAGTTCCGAAGCCGTTTGATGTTATCTCTATCAGCACCTTAACCTCTCGCCGACCATTCCTCCCCTTATTCCATAATCTAGTTATATATTTCGCTCTTCCTTTTTCCTATTTGTTATACGCCACTATAACCCTCAGTATCTGATCACCTTTATCCATATCCGATTTTATTTTCCTTCCCTGTGTGCAGAAATGTTTCTTATTTACGTTCTTTGACTTCTCCATCACTATCCTGGACTCCAAACAGACAAATATCGCTCACAATTTTCAATTCCTTGACTTCTGTTATTCATTCTGCCATCAAGTAAAGCTTGATCAAGTAAAGCTTGATGTTCAAGAAGACTGTACGCCTTCCGTAATCTTCAAAGAGACTCGTTTATTTTATGCGGGGTTAGCGGGGAGTAGAGAGTACAAGCATTTTGTAGTTTGGGTAGAATGATGACAGATAGGGAGTATGAGGAACGAAGCAAGAGCATCGTGTGAAAGTTAGAATAAGCCTGCTACACGTTAATGCTAGAATAATTTAAAAATCATTTTGTCCATCTAAACTTACTATTACCGGTTTTTACTAGTCATAATGTAATTATATTTCTCTTGCCTCACATTCATTCACCCTCTATTGTAGCCTTCGTTCCATTACTTTGAAAATGCTCTTCTCAATATATCTTGTGCGAGACCACAAAGTATTATCTCGGTATACACAAAATGTAAGAATGTAATCATTTGAGGTCAGCCGTGGTTGTTGGTTCTGTTTCACGGTTGACAGATAAACCTAAGATCGTGGATTTGTATCCCACCTTAGGCATGGCTACTACGTTTCTCTTTTGATTAAGCTGATTTAGGGGGTACTATACAACCAATAACTAGTAGGAGGACCTAAGACCTAATTTAACCTCTAATTTATTAGCCAAACGCTCCAATGAATCTGCACATCTTGATATTACAGTGATCCTCAGGCTATGAAGAGCATAGTGACATCAAATAAAACCTCTTTCTCCCTCCGAATGATTTCGTGAAGACTTCACTCTCTCCCTTCTTGTGTCACCATCGATACGGAGCAGAGACATTCGAGGCTGAATGCAATTTGGATTGAGGAAGGGTGACACTATTTTTCTCCAAGAAGTGCTTGCCTGAGTAAGCGTATGATGCTTTCCCAACGTATGCAGTTTGTGAAGGTTACAAGGGATCTCTAGCGGATCAAATTCATTATCGTTGCCGAAGTTTTGATGGAGAATTTGAACGGATGGATATCCCGAGTAGCTTTAGGAGTCCTTGCCTGCTTTTAGCAGTGGTATTAGATGTGTATAAGTTTTTTGATATCTCCACTGCTTTGGCTGTATCGTAACCTCTAATCATAGCGTAATCTTATGTATTATCATAGTGTTATTAGATATTTATACTCCATGGTAATATCCCGTGACAAGTACGTACCTACTATTGGTCGAGGTGGGTTTGGAACCCGTGACATCAACAGTTGCCAGTCCAGCAAGTTACCAACCTATACACCACGACAGGTAAGCTAGTATTCTTTCTAGAACAGGAGTCGCTACACAGTGGCTCCTTATGTAGGCATCTAGTTCCACATGACTCTAGTCTCTTTACTCTGAAGTAAATCTGGAAATGAAAACAGAACTGTCATCGTTTCATTTGTACTGTTCGTGGGACCTTATTGGCTCTTTTGAACACTATTTTACTTTTTTCCCCGTTGCAAGTATTCGTATGTAGAACTCTGAAATAATTTTAAAATTAATCTAAAGGACGGGTTTCGATTTTACTTGCCCAGAGGGACTCAAGCCGTAATTCAGAAGATTCTTGTTTATCTTATTTATTTATTGTTTATAATGTTTACCCAACAAATAAATATAATTACAGGGTAAACAATTAACGATCGAATAAGATAATACAAATATTATTAGAACTGGTCAAAAACGCTAGACAAACAAGATAATACAAATATTAACAACATTGGGCATTTATAAATATCAATTGGTAAAACACACGTATGAATTATTCATTCTACACATCAACAACATTAATAACATTACCCGAGTGTGATTAGTTTTGAAATTAGCTCTCTTAAAGATTTATTTCTATCTTGATACAAATTCAGATCATTGCAATATTTGTTATATGTAATACACAATCTATTGTTAGGAGAATTTCTACAGTATTCACTATTAACATTCACGACATGAAATGTCATAATATTTCTACCCTTTCTAGATGGAACTTGGAAATTTAATCGATTCAACAGCATGCCACGTTCTCTTTTTTTATTACGTCATGTAAAAATAGAAGAACGTTCAATATTCTCCGATCAAATAATTAATAATCCGATTTTGATTTAAATTTACTGCTAGACCACCAGTATTATTGATTTCCGTTCCGGTTTGTCATGAAAAGCTTTCATACCGTGTGTTTTTTGGAGGTAAAATTCGTTTCTCACACTATGTACGCCTTCGGTGGTGACGTGAAGGGGATTGGTTTCGAGGATCGGAAGGGAGAGGGGAAAGGAGGCTGTGTCCGCTCGGGTGGGTGGGCGTGGGAGGGATGAGAGGTAGAGGGGAGGGGGAATGGGAGGGGACATGGGAGGGGAAATGGTAGGGGGAGAAGGGGGATGGGGGGGAGGTGACTCGTCGTCCGCCGTGATGAGAGGGAAGTTGGGGCAAACGAGCGGGCGGATCGCTCCTTCAGAAATTGGAAAACTTCAAAGACCCGGGTCCGTAACACTTAATCCTAAGCGCGTGTGTGCACTCGGAGAGGTGGGTCGAGTCTGGGTTGATGGAATAAGAAATGCGGGGAGAAGAACAAAGGAAAAAGAATTTTTTCCTTCCTTTTTTTTTTGAATGCCTGTTTCTCGCTTTCATCCCGGGCCAACTGCTCACGGCCTGGACGGACTTGGGCAGGTCGTCCCCGTCTTACCCTCTTCGGGGTTGGCCCGTCTGAGAGCGGACTCGTAAGCCTCGGCCCGGGGCGCCAACGTCGGGGAAGGCGCATTGGTCAAGAGAGCAGACTAATAGATTCACCTCTTTGTTCAGGCCGCTTTTTTTTAGGAGAAACGTGTGTATCCGTGAGGAGATGAAAGAATTGGTGGCCCTCTGATTGGGGCATATTGCCTCTCTTGGTGACCTGGCTGGCGCCTAGACTTCTTCTTTGTATTCTCATTCGCATGCCGAAGTGGTTTGGGGGTGGAGATGTATGTATACAGCCCTCCTCAAAAGCGTTCGATCCTAAATTATCTGTTGTCTTCGATCATTCTCGCAAACTCCTTGTATACAGAGCTTCACAAAGAATTTATTTATATCTCCGTAAGTCACTTTCTGTACGGTATTAGGATTTGTTTAGAAGATCGACACCTTTTTGATTACATTATGACGCTTCCCGAACAATGTCGTCATTTTATGGATTCCAAATTTGCATATATCATTTTACAAGAGAATTCTCCATTGCGGCATATCTTATTTGCTTTATAGTAATATTAATAAAAGCTTTATTTGCCGTCGAATGGATTACAATTAACCTCATCAGTTATCAAAAGGCGAAGAGCATAGATGGAATTACAATATCCAAATATAGAGTACGGATTTAAAACACAAGACATATCAGAATACCATATCAATTATAAGAGTTAAAAGAACTCGTTTATGGAGTTCAGCGAATTTGATGCCAGAAAAGAACAATCATTTCTTGTTTTCATCCAGGCTAATTGCTCACAGCACTGTTGCGATGTCTATAAATGCGTATCACTGTTGGAACTCACCGTATTATGTTTTATGAATCTAATTCCGAAATTAATGCAGAAGTAATTTCTCAAGAAAGTGAGAATCAGTGGAATACATTGTGAATAGTATACTCTTTTCTTAAATCCAACCAGTTTCGACGCAAAAACCACATTTTTAGGGTGGAGACAAATAGTTCGTACGATTGGCAAGTATCTTACACGTTATGGTGGAAAATTTTACAGTTTATCCCGGAAAAAAGTTAATGTCATCTCCAAATAAAAGTTAGATGTAACAGTGCATCCAAGAATTTGACATAATTTAATATCTTATCTTTAGGTTTAATTACCATTACGAATATGGTGATGATGTAAATCTAAATGGCGTAAATTGTATTTTAGTAAACATTCCGGTCACATTATAGTCCGTAAGTTCTGTGAAGATCAAATGAATGATTTCAAAAAGTTATTAAGTATCCCTTGTTAATGCTCAGGAACCTCATCATAGAATAACCTTAATTCTTGAAATTGTCATTGGTACAAATAAGTAATAATAATTCTAAGCCATTAATATTTTGTAGCGAAACTTCTGAGAATGTATTTTTACGTTTTGTTGGCGCTTTCGTCGTCGACTGACTATTTTACTATAGAAAACAATTTTAAAAGTTATTACTCCTCAATCAATTCTAAATGACTAAAGTTTGTATGTTTTTTACATAGCACAGTTGAGGACCCATTGAAGATGCACAGGGAAACCTATCTACTTCATGAAAGTAGAAGTAGATTGTTGTGAGATGGAAACATAAAGCTGGAAAATCTATGTCGGACATGAAAGTAAAAGAAACGGAAAAATAGACGCTGAGGAGGGGAACCAAAAAGTTCAAGGAGTTGATGTCCTGCGGCCAGAGAGTAAAAATGTCATTTACATATCTATAAGGCCATAGAAGTGACCAAAGTTGAGAATTCAGCTTTCTTATTTCCCTCTACACCTCGTCCTTTGATTCCTTCTCCTCCGCCATTTCCTATTCCGGCATAGCGTTCCTGGACGATGTAATTTCTCTCTCTGACCGCCATTTGAAAACCGCCGTGCATTCAAAGCCATGAATAATCAACAATATCTACATTGCAATAGCTTCCAATCCTCCCGCACTGAACGTTCTACTCCCGACCTCCTATCCAATAGTGGAAATCGTATGGACAGTAAGCTGGACTCAGTAATAGAATTTCTTTCCAACCTTTTCTCCTGCTCCGATCCCCCATACAGAGAAAACCCTCCAAAAAGAACGAAGCACTACGTGCAGTCCACTGTAAACTTTTTATTTTTATCGCCTGGGTTTTAGCATGCTATGCCGTCTTTCAGTAGCAATTTTTCCACGTTGTGGTCACAGAAATGGAAGTGAAATTGAAGAAGAATTGTCTTTGATTTCGCTGTGGAGAAATTCCACATAGTCATCGCCTTTTATATCCTCAAAAACACAGCACCTCGACTAATTTCCTCTCCAGCATTTTCTAATATCTTTCCATTTGTACTGCCTGGTTACCAAGCGCACAGATCCCACGGAAATATCCTTAAATAGATTTTTCCAACCTTTCTGAGAGGAAAGAAACTGCAAAGATAGACCGTACATCCCTCCAGTCATCTTCAAGCAATCCAGAGCCAGATCTTCAAAGTAAAGCAACCAATCCTTCCTCCAATGATGGAATCTAAAATCAAAGGTTGCGAGACCCTTTCACCACAATTATTGAGCTGACTGCAAGACATGTACGATATTCTCATCACTAGTTTTTTCAGAGAATGTGGGACGTTTTGAGAGGTAAGAGAATGGCGAAATGGAAATGGAAGAATGCTAGAGCGAACGCGGGAGACGGAGGAAGAGCACATTTGAAGAGGGCAGAAGATAAAAAAAAGAGACGGTGTAGGAAATATGGATTTGTTAGGAAGAGTACTTGGATGAGGATTAGATGGTACGAACTCTGCTCAAGCATTGAAATATCGGCAGAATACTTATGATGACCCAAATCTCCCCTAAGGCTTCCTAACTCTCTCTTTTTTTATTTTCTTCTTTCCCCTTACGTCCAGAAACGTCATTTTTCCTATGCAATGCAATATCCGTCCCACCATTTCTATTGGTCAATCCAAAACCCCAGAAAAAATAGTAGTATTTCATATCTCGCTGAAATTCCCTTTTCTTTGTTCTGAGACATGGATCGGCAAAGTACGGCTCGCAAGCCAAAGACGCGGGCACTTTGGGTACAGAACTGTAGCTCGGTAGTAAAATTGAAAATGGAAAAAAACTATCGTAGTTTGATTTAAGTAGCAGTGTTCGTATTTTTTAATGAAACAAGCATAGTTTTAATTACTGATTACAACGGGGAATCGTGCTTTACATAGACAACACTATTTGATAACAGAGCATTACAAATTTTCTTAGGAAATGCATGCTTACTGCCCGTAAAAAACCAACGAGAACAATTTTTGAATGATTTTTAAAAATGTTCAAAGGGATAACATTATTGATAATTATATTTTTTTCATTACTATTCCATTCTATTATATTAACTTTAATTTTCATTGCTTTTAAAATTATATTATGTCAATCGAAAAAAATTTAGGTCATTGTAAGCATTGACTCATCCGTCTCGAAACTTTGTTGGCCCCTGTTGTAAATGACAGAGAATAAACTAAAAGCAACATTGGTAAAATTAAATTATTAAATGATCACCACCGTTTTGCACAAGTAAAATAAATTTTAATTTGACTTTTTAACCTTCATAACTTTTCCTTGAATATTATGTAAAAAGGGGGATCGGGTTGGTGTGGTAGCTAGAGTACTGGATTTTTCAGTGGAACTTACTTGAGTTTAAAAAAAATAAAACTCAAGTAAGTAAGTAGGTGGAAAACCGGTCCCCACTTGAGTGCATAGTGGAGGGCAATTCAAGTTCAATACTGCGTCCGTCGGATGGTACATTAAGCCATGGTCCCCTTGGCGCCTTTCGTTAAGAGTAGGCTAACGCCGACGCCGGGTTTCTCTCCACCCTTCCTCTGTTTCCTGAAATCTCTTACCATTACCCAATTACCCACCAATCCTAAAAACGGCGAAAATGACCTCTGCTGTCGGTTGCCTCCCCTGAGTAACCAACTTATGTAAAAACCATGGAAACGTAGGTACAAATAAGTTATTTTTTCAGTGAAAAATGTAAAGTTATTATTCTAGAAAACTAATAAAGAAGATGGATAAAAGCAAATTAAAGCTCTAAGAAAATTAGGAATGGAAGGTAGGCGACTCCGTAGACATTATTTTTATGTCCGAGAGAGATTTAAGTGCAGTAAATGGAGACTCTGGCTAAGCAAAGATTGGTAGGGAAGTCAACAAAGGCATTTGAGCGAGCCTTGTTACCAAGGGTGCTAAGTATAATATGTTATTTCTCAGTGCTAGGAAGGGTATTAATTTGGATTAGCTGGCTATTACTAAGAGCAGAGAAATTCTGTTGAGAATTTTGAAAGAAGAGTTATAGGATAGCAAATATGTAGCTATGATGCACGACGGTGTGTATCCGGATTTAAGCAGTAGTTAAGGGTTAGATAGGCTTTAAAATAAGGGTGTAGATAAGTGAATGATGAAGTGCTAAGTATGGTGGGAGAAAAACTTTGCTGTTGGTGGGAATTATTAGCGTTAGAGTGAACAGATGAAACCATAATTAGGGTTACTCAGATTCTGTGGGCTTTTATTAAAACTAAAATGCCGGGTTAGCGATGAAGGGTTGATGATGAGGAAAAGTTGGCTATTCTGTCCGTCGACGGACAGGTCACCGGACATAAAGTTTTCTCTACGAAACACCCAGGGGGGAATCTCTATTTCAGTCGAAATTTGAACTCGTGCCCTCGGGACGTGACGCCAGTATCCCAACAACCACTACAATCCCATCCCCAAGGAAGATAGATATTAGACAGTGTAAAAGGAGATAGGAAAAATGTAATCAGAAGTAAGAAGCGGAATAGATGAGGATGTTAAACGTTCGAAAAATGCTTTACAAAACAGAATATTGTTTGGATATTGAATTTTTTATCATTAGAAAATCAATTATATAAATAATGAAAGGAAATAAATTAATTTGGCGCTGTATTAGAGAAACAATTATTATATGCGGTTTGTCAGGCGAATAAAAATGGTTGTTATTTTCCCCCGTGACGTTCATATAAAATTTAAGTGCCGGTAAGTTTGGGATCTGGGCTCAAGGAACTGATGGACTGGAGGAGAATTTTTGGAGTATCGGAGTCTCTTTGAGGGAATAACCATTCCCTAAATATTACAGTTCTCGGAGCCTTACTTGCTATATATTTTAGTTCCAGCGTCACTTTATGTAAGCGATCCATGATTTAAGAAAACACTTTTTTCCTACATTTTTCCACTTCCACAGTATCCCACATATTTATCCACATATTTAATAACACGACCGCAACACATTTCAACGTCTGAACACAGAGCGTCAGCATCAAGTGATGACGCTATGAGTTAAAACCTTGGTCACGTTATTAAATATTTTACGCGGAAGAAAATATTATTTTCTTTAATCAGTCTTTCTTGCGCTTTTTTCCGCTCTTATGATAAGGCAATATACTTCGAAATGAGTGTCGCTTTTCGAATTCGAGGCGGTATTTTTCTCTTTAAGAAGAGTATTTATTCAGGCAATCGGTCAATAATCACACATACCAAATCGAGTTTTAGTCAATGTGAACTGTTATTATTTGGTTTTTATAAAAATATTAAAGGTATTTTTCCGAGTTCAAAACTAGGGCATAGGGAACTGTTGAAACTGTTAGTTGTGGATTTCGTCACAGATGAAGCCGCTTCGCAGTTAACTCCGCTTTTATGGGCCAGCCAGATTCTGAGATACAAAGAGAGGAAAGGAGTATACTTACGAATTTAATGGTAAGGATTTTCCCGCGCCCCAGTTTTCTTTCCGTGCCGCGCGCTCATAGAGAGAACATCTCTAGAATGCGTTGCTACTTTAGCTCCCTTTCTCGGGATTGTTCAGTTAACGATTTACCCCATCTTCCCAAATTCTATGTTTCGGTGCTCGCGATTCTTCCAATCTCTTCGTTGAATCAACCGTTTTATCGTCCGTGCGAAGTAATTACCGGAGACAGTCGACATTTCTAGCTCGGGCCGCTAGTTTTCCACACAATGTCAAGCTCGTTTCAATTGCGATTATTTGCTTCTGGTTCGATGGGGAAGTTTATGTATCTACCGAATGCGAAACGAGGGTAATGGAAGTGGAAATATTTTGCCCCTTGTACTTACATAGCAAGCGGAGATATATCGCAGTTTGCTGCGCATTCCTGAGCGAAGACAGATTCTGAGAGAAGCACCGACTTTTAGCTTGAAATTTAATAGTAGAGATTGTATCGCGTCCCAGTTTCGTTTATTTGAGGCTTCGCAGTCATGGAAGACTCGAAACGCGAAACTAAGCGAATTCGCGTTTAGGGCTTTGGCGTGAACCCTTCCCATGAAAGCGCACTCACATGGTATCCATGCGGAGAACCAAAACCTGTACTCTCTGGTGGCCAGAAATGAAAACCAACCATGAAATCAAAGAGTACCCATTACGATGAGCAATTTTGGAGGCGTTTTGTGAAATAGATAGCGGCAGCTATAAAGGGTAATGACTTTCAAATTTTGACTGATTTTGAGCATCGTTTAGTCTAAACCTATAATTTTCGAAGCGCATATATGGCAGTTGCTACTTACTCTAGTATTCAAATTTTATTTCATTTTAAACAAGGTCAATTAACTATGCCAGAAAGCCATCACACCGTTGCTTCATTTACGCGAGGTTTTAGCATCGAAATTGGGCAAAATAGATGTTCACCGACTGCGGGGACACACAAAGCATTTGGCTTGAGTCCAATGTATTACATGTAAATGATGTCATCCTCTATCAGATTTTGGTGTAAAAATATGAGTGAAAATGCCTATGGGAGAAATTAAATTCCATTAATAAATTTTAAAAGGAATAAAGGACATTATCAGTACAAGGATTGAAAATTGTCCATGATAATTTTCTAAAAATCATGGTGGATCGAATTTTTTACTGTGATTCTTTGGCTATATAAAGATACTCAATTGACATTGGTTGTTGTAAGAGTATGGCCAGAAGAATATTTTGTTCTAATCTAGGTATTTTGACGATAGTAGTAGCAAAAAATTAATTCTTATCCGTGGGTAGTGGACTTATTTCGGAATAAAAAAAATATGTTTTCTCTGATTTGATATGAATAGTGTTCAGTGCATTCGGAAATACGCTAGAAATGAATTCCAGGTTGTGCAAATTTTTCATCGGTATACCCATCCCCTCCTGGGTGCTGTATGAAGAGCACTTGGAGTTCAGTATTTCGTCCATCCATGATCTTAGATTGTGCGTCCATCTAATGAGGCATTAAACCTTAGAACCCTTGATCCATTCGCTAACAGTAGGCTGATTCCAACTCCAGGTTTTATCCAGTTGCTTTGAAAAAATTCCTATATCCAATCCAATAACGCACCTATCCTAAATGTATACAGATAAAAAGATTATTCTTGAATTTTGAATGTATACGAACATATAATTTTGGCCCAGAGGTGGCGGCGTAAGTCTCTCGCCTTTCAGTCCCAGGGTCGCAGGTTCAAATCTCGCCCGGGGAGGATTTTCACTAACCGGGGCATGAATGTTTGCGCATAAGTGTATTATTGGTCATAATTCCTGATGCAAAAGACCATGTGTGCCCTTTTTTTAGATGTAGATGTATACCTTGAAATATTCTAACAAATATAAGATAATCACAAAATTAGATAAATTGATTGCCGAACTGACAGATTTAAAACATCCTTCATCCTCCTACAATCAGGGTTTTGAATAACTGTAAATGTATATAAATAGACAGAAAAAAGATTTTATGAATGGATATCATAGGTAGTTGCAAGTTCGTATAAGTACTTCAAGCTAACCTAGCTAATAGCATTTTTACATGCATGCTTTCCTTCTTTTATCTTTTTTTAAATTGTGAAATTTAGACTAAGATATTATTAATAATCCTTTTTATGCATGTATTGCATGTTTGGTGTGAATTCTCCCATGCCACACACCTTTATGGTGGCATGCAGGGTATTATGTAGATGTACCCAGTTGAAATCTTTAAAATAAATCATATGGGCACACTCTGGTTATCCAATTCTGTCCCGGGGCTTTGTAAAGGTGTGCATACACAATTAACATCTTCATTTCCACTAGCTGCATTTTGGATGAAATTGAAATTTTCTCCGTGTGCATATTCTAAACGTGTGATATCACTGTAATATTGGACGATTTTAATTGCATATAAACCCATACTCCGAAGGTTCAGGACGAAAATTTTCGTCACGGTGTTCAATCCTATTTTGATGACCACATCGTATGCATTTAAAACAACCCGGTGTTCAATCCTATTTTGATGACCACATCGTATGCATTTATAACAACACCACATGTGTTCACGGAAGTCCGTAATTACCGACACATGTCGATTATTTGAATTTGAATTTCAAGGGTAATAGGTGTACGGAATTTGAATTCCAAACAAAATTCATTTAAAAATTTTGCAAAATTATTGTTTGTTTTTCGTGTACGTTTAGCACTGAGACTAGATTTTACGACAATCGATGTGTCCAGAATTATTTTTCTTACCCGTTTAAACTATGATTTTAGATCATTTATGAACAATGATTACTTGGTGCTTTTGAAGTGCTTGGTGCTCTTGTTAGGTTTCACGCTTAGGAAAATTAACTGTTTTCAATCATGGATACGCGAAAATAAACGAATTCATACGACATTATAAGGAACTTACACGGAGGTTACCAGACTTCTGATTGGTTATTATGTCCCTTTTTGCATATGCTTCGCTCATTTAGGTGGGGATTAATTCTCTCCTGCTTATAAAATGTAGAAAGGTTCAACCTATCGTACTTACGTACATATTTAAATATATTCTGGGCTGGTAACTAGCATGACCACGAGCGTAAATTTCACTATTTTGCTTCACATTTGAGGGTGGGTTCACGATAATATTTCGAGAAACGTAGGTGTAAAAATCATTTCGGTGACTTTGGAAAATATCGTTTTTCCCGACGCTTTGCAATACTCTCCAGCAGATGCGACGGGGTATTTTGTCTATATCCGTCTGGCCCAAATATTCCTAGAGCACTCATGGTTGCGTTCCGCCCCGAATAAGGACGGCAGGTTGGCAGCAACGGAAGCCTATACCAGGGCGCCCGAGGGGAGCCGATAGGGCCGGCGCACAGAGCAGCGCCTCTGGACTTTACATCGCCGCCTCAGAGGACCTCAGGGCAAACTCGGCATAACTTGAGAATATGGAGGTCATCATCATCATAGGTCAACAATCCTAGGATTGGTTTGACGCAGCCCTCCAATCGATTCTTCTATCGGCAAATCTCTTCATATTAACGTAGTTCCTCTGTTTCACGTCATTTAAGACCTGTTCTATGTTTACTCATACGAGGCCTGCCTTTTCCATTCTTCCCTTTCATTTTTCCTTCAACGATTTTCTTCATCAGGCCATCATGTCTTGTGGCCGATTAAGTTGTTCCGTCTTCTTTTTATAGTTTTCAGCAGACATCTCTTTGCTCCAACTCTTCATAGGATTTCTATATTTGTCACTCGATCGATCCATTTTATCTTCATGATTCTTCGGTGGTACCTTATTCGAATGCTTCCACCTTTTTCTTCTCCGCTGCTGTCATCCTCCATGCCTCACTGCCGTAAAGAAACATGCTCCAGATGTGCGTTTTGATGAATTGCTTCCTTACTTCCAGGCTTGTATTTCCAGCTGTTAGTAGATTCTTCTTTTGATAGAATGCACTCTTTGCCTGGGCTATGCTACTCACTATTTCTTTCTTGCTTCGTCCATCGGCGGTTGCTCTGCTTCCCAGGTAACAGAACTCTTTCACCTCTTCCAGTTTTTGCTTCTTTATTTTAACGTTGGTTTTGGCCTCTTCTTTCTTGCTGCCCACCAATATCTTAGTATTCTTCTTTTTGATCTTCAGCTGATATCTGGCCACTGTCCTTTCCATAGTTGTTAGCATCTTATTTAGACCCGTCTCTGTCTCTGCTATGGGAGCTATGTCATCTGCGAATCGTAGCATGCTGATTGTTTCTCCATGGATGTTTACTCCAGAAGACTTCTCCTTGATTCCATTGATGGCTGTCTCGATGTAAACATTAAAGATTACGACAGACTCATTGCATTGTCTCACATTGTCTCACTCCTTTCCTTATTCTTGCCTCTTCAGAGCTGGGTCAGATTTTATCACAGCTACTTGGTTTTTATACAAACTGTGGATAATTCTTCGCGCATTTTTTTACTCACTCAGAGATTTTAAATGGGATTCATTAAAGCTTAAATTAAAATACTGTCTTCTTTTTTGTAGGTTACGAGACGATATTTTCAATTTTCACTGAAAATTAAACACGTTCTTCCAACTCCTGTTTACTATTGTAGATTGTACCATGAACATAAATTTAGGTAAATAATCGAATAGAGAGATTTATTTTTTGGTACTTAAGGGATCTGAAGAGCTGCGATTTTATTCAATTTTATTTACACATGTTCATTAATAGATAGCCTAGAGAGTAATATGTCGGTATAAAGACCTTTAGCTGACCCAACTAACAGCACGTGTATGCATGCTTGCTCTGACCTTTTACATCTTTTTGAAATTGCTGTATTTCGACTAAAATATAGGTACTAATCCTCTTTAAGCATGGCAGGTAATGCTGTATGGTGAAGATTCATTCTTTGCCACGCACCTTTGCGGTGGCTTGCAGGTTATCGTATAGATGTGAATGTAGATTAAATTCCTGCTTCTGCCAGAACAACCATTTATCACCATAGCACAAATGATGTTAACTCTTGGTCGCCTCATACAGCGGCAACAAAACTTGCTCCCATACCAGTCATCCTTTGGCGAAGGCCATTGCGTGCAGTGGAATGCGCTGATCCTCACCCTGCGTTGGAGATAAATTACGAGAGACCGCGTCCAGAGACGGTGGTGAGCAAGAAAGGACGATGGGAAAAGATATCGTCGTTGTTGTTCCTCCGGCATGCGCCCGGTTCCAGTTGGGCCGTGTCGGAGTGAATGCCCCCCACGGGGGCCCGAGGCGCCGAGTTCAACCATCTCGCTGATTGCGGGGGCGCCGGCGTCGACGACACGCGGGCCCCCGCGGGGGCGGGAGGAGGGCGAGGGAGCGGAGGACGGCTGTTGTGCCCTTCTCTCACTCTGCCCCCCCACCCCCTCACCAAAACAGAAGTGAGAGGAAGGGATGCGGAGGTCGGCGCTCATGCGTGTCTGTCATTTGTCGCTTGCCTCTTATTCTCTTCCCTTCTTTTGTTTCGAGGCATGTGCTCGGGAAGGATTTTGCGGCGGGATCTTCGTCAAGTTTCTCGTCATTCTTGTTAGCCAGGGCTATTGGATGCAAACGCAGCGGGACACTTCGAGGTGGTAATATGATAGGTAAATTCGGGTAAAAATATTTAGATAAATGCCACACTAACCAATATACATTTATTACTATGCAGGCAATAGATATCCAGCTGCGTGTGACCATATTATATAACATGTTTCCATTTAGTAGCATAGTTGTAAGTCAATAGTGTGGCTTGGTTATCTTCACACCCTGCCACACACCCTCGCAGTGGCTTTCAGGGCATTGCGCAGATGTAGATGTAGTATTTCCGGGAAAAACTTGTCTAGCAAACCGTTGATGAAGTAGAATTAATATAGAAGTAATCTTAGGTTTTTTCGTTGCTCCAATAACTAATGTTATATCGCACCATCTAATCTAGTACCATTATCGTAAGACTAACTCAAAATTTATGCGATAGGCGGTATTCGAACCCGCGACCTTTGGGTAAACAGGCTGGCTCGTTACCAACCTGGCTACTGCGACTGGATCGTCAAATGGGATTCGTGAACCCGCTTCTAGATATATGTGTTGAGAAAGTACGTGATTTTTCCCCTTTAGCGTTTGGGATCGCGGATACTTCTTTTGCGTTGTAGCTATCGCTGTGAATAACACCAACTCATATTGAAGCGTAACGCTCACAGTAAATACACATCGATGCATAATGGCTATCTCTACCGATTCTGAATGGTGATTTGCAATGGCAAGCAAAGTTTAAAGAACTAGTATTGGTAATATATTTAATTACCATGAATTATAAAAAAATAACGACAGCGCTGATGCTGGCGTTGCGAAGATTCGTATGGAGCCCCAGGATTCATTAGAACATGCTGCTAATATTTGAGAATTGTACGAAACAGGTTTTGTGTGTAATAAATTGTGTGCAGAGAAGATTGGCAAGGTTTGTTTAAGGTCGTTATAATAACTGTATTAGTGTCTCAAGCTTACGAGATGAACAAGGATGAGAATCGCTATTAGGACGTTAATATTGAAACACAATTTGATGCAAATTGGACGCTGATCTATTTTGCAGTGTTGCTGGAATATATTGATAAAACTAGCAAAAAATTGTTGGGCATTACGCTCGTTTTGATCAGCTAATCAGAAATAAAGAGAATATCGTACGGATATATTACAAGTGTCCTTCTTCCCGCTAACAACATGACATGATGATAGGCAGCACTGTATTGGTATTGATGGGTATAATCAGTGATGGAGAGTAAATAAGTAAAAATAACTGATCAACCGGCAACGATTACTTTTTTGGAAATTTTCACTTGTGATTGTTGAATTAAAAAATGTAACTACTGCGCGTAATCTACTCACGAAAGTCACTGTTACTTTCTTGTTATGTATCTCTCATGGTAAGCTCAATTTTGGCAGTTGCTCTTCGCTTTTGGGGGTAAAAGGCTCCCGCACTATCGATAGTGAAGCCGAAAATTGTTCCAATAGTTTACAAATTTCAACATTATTTGCAATCAAAGTGGTGAGGATGTACTGTACATTGGCAAGCTTGCTTATGAATGAAGGTAAGGCCAGAGTAGGGGTGCTAGGGAACGACCGAACAAAACATTTGTTAAATGTTCTGCCTCTTATTGAAACTGCGTGTCCATTAAAACAAAAATAACGCTGAAATCAAATTCAACTTTTATTCCAGCGGCGTTATTTAATCTTCCACAAGGCTATTTTAATAGTGAAAAATTAATGCATGTAATTCCCCATGAGAATTGATTTTATTACTAAAAACTGGATCGAATTTAAACCATTTAAACTAATAATTGGGTGAATGCTTGCGGTTTTCCTGTGTTTCTTTGGAAAATTTTTAAAGTGCAGTCCATTATTCATCTTCCTATTCAAGTTTTACCGCGTGAAAAACAACTTCATTTGTACGATTATCGCGAGCAGCAAAGAAACTATGAAGATGATTGCTGGCTTCTCTAATCAGCTGCAATACCTCGTCATGTACATTCATACCTCCTTATTTGCAACCGTCCCACGGCATACTTCCATCTTCACGAAACTCTCACGTCCGCAAACTGTCATTCTCGTGATTTAAAGAGTATTCCTCTTTGGGCACATTAACAGGAATATGTGCATGATGCTTGATTTATCGGTAAAAATATATGGATGTGTATGTAGGTACCGCATTGCATTACTTGTAGTATAGTACAACCTAGTAAGTAACTGGGTTCAGTAGTTAGTCCATTGAACATGTTATGAGAATTAACTTTGTACAATTCCGCAATTTTAATTTATTTTACCTATCGAATTCGACGTCTGAGCGTCGTTGTCAAGGTATACAATACCTTGCACACAATGCATACAATACAATACCATAAATTTCTCCCTAATCAATGTTAATTAATGTAGAATACCACCAAGTATTATCAGAAATCGTTAATATCCTTTTTCGTTCATTCAAGATTTTCCGTTAATCGGGGTTAAGTGTCGCTACTATTATCTTACTAAGGATTGGTAAAAAAACAGAAAGAAAATAATTTACACAAGTCTAAGCAAATTTTTTCACATTAAATAGGAAAGATTATATTGCTCATCAATCTTAAAGGAAAACTCATTCCGTTAAGATGATGAGCTAGTACGGAGTAAGTAAGAGGTACGCCAGGAATGCACCGAACCTATAATGCAAATAATGCTCCGTAGTGTACATCTGTTCATTAAAACTAAACTTTCTATATCACTCGGAAACTTATTTTGTAAAAGTGAAAAGAATATAGGTATAGTAATAATAATATGTCATATTAAAGATGTTCAACAAATATATTCCACACGAAACATCATTAACTATAAGCTACATGCAGATAACGAATGAATCCTTCACGTGTCTTTATCTGGATTAGGCTTTCCATCTCAACCGACGCTTCAACGAACAACTTGCTCATCAATCTTAAAGGAAAACTCATTCCGTTAAGATGATGAGCTAGTACGGAGTAAGTAAGAGTTAAGCCAGGAATGCACCGAACCTATAATGCAAATAATGCCTCTTAGTGTGCATCTACTTCTTATAAGTACAGAACCTAAGGTTGGAATTGGTACATTACTAGCTTCTCAGATTGAGGATTGGAATAGATAGTTGGCTTCGGTGGAAATATGCCAGCAGATGGAACATAAAAACTATAGGCCCTTTGCAGCGCTTCGGTCAGGGCAGTTAATTGTTTAGGTATCAGCCTGCTATATTTGAAAGTGCCTTATTGAGAATGTCAATAAGGCACTTTGAAATTCAATATTGAGAAAGTCAAGTTTTCCTCCATCCTCCTCCATTTTACTTAGATTTCACCACATCAAAGCTACCCTTCTTTCTTTTAATGGCAAAAATCGCCCTAGCCGTCATTCAACAGTCATCATTACCACAAATCAATGGAAAATACAGATCCCCTGCCAATACAGTTGCGCTCGCAAAAAGTTGAGAAAGTTTTGAATAAATGTTTCACGTATATATATTGAATATTTTTCCACCAGAAAATTTGGCACTCTAATGGCCTCCTCCAAATGATTTAATCGTGTGCCAATTTCCAATTTTTGTGGCGAAAGAATAGGAGAGCAATTGGAATTTTCCTGCGTAATCATCAAAATCTTGAAAATTAAGAAGCTTAAAAAATAACGTCCATTGAAAACTAATGCTACATTAATAAATAAAACTTTTATTGACGTAATTCATCTTTATGAAACAGTAAATGACGTGGGGAAGGATGATTTAACACTCAAAAGCCTAAGTTTTACCGTACTGAACATTACAAACCAACCTCTGAATAAAACATTTATTCAGTCATAAAACAATCACCTTTTGGCTATTCCAATACACAGTGGCGTACCACGGAACGAGGGGGTTTAGGGCTTAAACCCCCCAAAACATATCCTATATTATCCCGTAACATATCCCGTAATTGAATGTATTTTGTATATTTTGCGCTATCGTTTAGAATTTTACTTATTGCTATGAAAAATGAATTTGAATTGTCTTCACGGAAAGAGAATGTTAATTTAATTATTTTTTAGTGAATAATATCTAAAAATCATTTAATGATGATGCACATAAAAATTAATGAAAGCCTTCAGAAGGAATCCTGCAAATCCACTGCCAATACATACGCTATTAGATAAAAAAATTACTTACTACTGTTACCCACCTCTTCACTAGACAACTAAAAGGTATCATTGAAAGAATATACCTTTCACCAGAGAGTTAGTAATTCTATCATGGAATGGATTAAATGTGGTTTTCGAGATGAGTATGAAGGTGAAAATGGTTTAGAGGAGTTAAACACATTTTCAGCTACTCTACGGACTACCTGCATGACACCAACCGTTTGTATAATCTATTGTTTAATGACCACTAATTTCTCCCACGAAGTGGGCTTATTCTCAAGATTAAATGGTGAGTAATACGAGGATGTTCTAAATATATATCTAGCGTCGTAAAATAGAGCAGATTCAAATTTACTTAAAATTTTTATCCTAAAATATAACCAACGTTTGGTAGTGATTCTAGTCTGAGTTTCTTTAGTAAAAGTATCGTGTGTACACAATTTTCATCCCAAATTTTTTTACAAATCCTGTCGATCTTCAAGTTCGGATTTCTCAAAAAAACATTAGCTGATTTGATTCACATAAACGGTCATCTAACTTGTTTTAAAATAGGTCTGAGAAGAAAAAGGCACTAAGTTGGTGTGGTGGCTAGTGGACTGGCATCCCATTCTGACGGTTTGGCTTCGAATCACTGCTCTAGCAGAAAAGTTTAGTTAAAATACCGGTCCCCACTAGCCTGTAGTGTGAAGAGCACTTCAAGTGCAGTGCTCCGTCCCACGAATTGATCGTTCAAGCGTGGACCCCATGGAAAAATATTACCTAAACCTTAATAATTCACCAACTGTAAGAGGTGCTAATGATCTAAGCTGCCGGTCGCCTCCCTTGAATAACTTTTATCGTCTCCCTCTTACATTCTCGTCGTATTTACCAAGAACCAAAATGTTATGACACATATAAGACAATTAAGTTAAATTGGCGCACTGAAACCTCAGGGAACAACCACCATTGCCTAGCCTAAGCTGGGAGGAAGGAGGATACATCTGGTAAAACTCGATGAGGATTACAGCATTTTTATAAGAAAAAGGACTCCCTATTGGAAGGAAGAAAACTTCCTACCGTACGCAAAAGAAATTACCTTATATCTTTGTTTATAATATCTATCTCCTGGAATGGACACAGGTCGTATAAAAAATAAGAAAATGATTTTCTCCTTCAGGCAGGAACACAATTCAGTTTACGGCATAAATCTAGGTCGTTTCTCAGATCGAGAGCGGGGAGACGGAAGAAGAATTAAGATTGTTCACAAGGTTTCAGCCGCTCTTTGATCATTAGGCCTGCTGACGTTAGGTGCGGGCTCTCGTAATAAAACGGGAGGAGTGGGTGATCGGGGAGACTGGGAGGAATTAGTTGATAGGTGTTGGGAGGGAAGATTAAAGACGGATTGTGCGCGGGTGTTATGGCACATCCTTGAGGTGGAGCCAATGGAAGGAGGAGTTGGGGGCTAAGTTTTGTGACGGCAACATAACTGATGACGACGGGTTAAAGGTTAAACAACTTAACGTCATCCAGAAGGAGAGGGCCTTCGGCGCTGATTTCCCTTAGCTCTCCCTGGCAACAATTCCGCATCCTTGTGGAGAGATATTCTGAACCTCAGGATCTACTAACGCCTGTTTCGCTTCCGTTTATTCGCAAACAATTTCTTTCGTAACTCTGGTTGCTTCTTAAATTACGCTCCGAGTCACCTCTGTGTCTTCAGTAAGTATGCAAAGATTTTATTAAATGTAGGTACTCCTTACTGCTGTGCAGCACCCATCAAATTTTCTCTCAATCTACTCAGGCAAAGACGTTCTTCAATTCAATTGAAGAAAGAGAAATCATCTTGATTCAGATCCATACTCCGTGTTAATGCTCATATAATAATTATTATACTTTCATTGCTCCAGTAAATTATAATCAACACAAGAAAATAATAACATTTGGAACTTTAGGTGAACTCTAAGGCAATTATACCACCAATTATGGCCATTAGGCCCTGAGCTAATAGGCCAATAGGTCCTAATTGGTGGTATAATTTTCGCTTTCTTTCTGCATGAATGTCATTTCGTTTTGGAAAATAGGATATCCATTTCTTCTCCTGGCAGTAATTTAGTTGTATTTTCATTTTAACGATGCTCATGTAGTTACCCTACGCAGCTTATTGACTGAATCTCTTATATTCTCCTTACATTGATCTAGTTAGGTTTTTCATCTTTTTCTTAAAAATTTTTATTCCAGGATCCACTGTTTTTTCATACTCTCAGTATCTACCTTATCACGTTCCTCTCTGCATTCTGTATTATTGTAGCACCCCACTGTTATTTAAAGACGTAGAACCTCCTTTACTCGCTTGCCTTAGGTTTAATATCGATTATTGCCCATTTTACGGCCTATTTGGGCATCTATTGACCGCTAATACTCTAAAAATTGCGATGATAAGGGTATGAGATTTGCCTAATGCAGGAATAATCCTAGGAAAAAAGTCTTGAAAGTTGGTAAGGTTAATGTATGATTTAATACTACTTAGGCAATCAACCACGGACTTAATAATTGATACGTAAATTGATATGGCCATTGATATGCTACAAATGCATCATTAAAAATATAATCTTAGTTATCGACCTGTCAAAACTGCAACACTAGTTTTTATCTCGAAGGTAGGTCGGTAACAGAAGGATAAAACATTACAACTTTGTAAACGCTTTGGGGTTTAGCCCTGTAATGTTTTATTTCCTGTTACCAACCTACCCTCGAGATTAAACCACTTTTAAAATATGGAATGAAAAGAAACAATATGAGAATAAAATATAATATAAAAAAACGCACGATGTATTTCGTACTTATCTTAGAATAGAGTATTAAAGCATGGATTCTCTATTATAGCTTAATTACCGCGCTTTATATGTACCGTGGAAAGAAAAAGAGACATTACCAATTTGAGAAATGAAATTTTAATAGACAGCACGAGACAGATTTTATGTACCTTAAATGGGAGATTTTTTGCGTGTTTAAGTTGACTGTTGACTCTCATGCTCTTCAAGAATCGACGAAGTATTTTCAGAAAGTAAAGCAATATAATTTTTATGGAATTATTTTATTTATTTAACAAGAATAAGATCCTAAACATTTCGCTTCCTATATTTGAAGGTCATACCTCACTAGAGAGATCTCAATGATGCATAGACGAGGAGTCTGAAGCCAAATCCATCTTGTTTAATGGGTGGATATAATGAATATCGTGTATTGAGATTTTGATACCAAAATATTTTTAGCGCTTAGAATAAATTTAAATTCCTTTATTTCTTAGGTTTTTATCATCATCATATCAATTCAATAAAATGCGTTGGCAATTACTAAAGAAAAAGATTTCCTGAATTGGGAAGCGTATCTATTTACTTACAACAGGCCATTCGTGAACACACTCGCTTGCAATTCAATAGGTACTCGACTGGCTGATCAAATCTTCATAATCTTCCTGGAACACCACTGTTTAAATGCTTCATGTCCCAATTGCCTTTCCTGTTGTGCTTTTATCTTGTCACGCTGACATTATTATACTTCAATCGATATCTCCGTTGTTTACTTCATCTTCTCCTTTAAATAATATACTTCATTCTCAATTTGTAAACTTTGCAGGTCAAATGATTTTTCATCATGAGCATTAAGTCACATTTTCAGGGGAAGAGATAAGTGAATTAATTTTTCTCAAACTTTTTTTCCGGACGGTCCATTTTCACTCTTCTATATCTCGGCCAACATAATTGCTGGGATGAGTCAACAGAGTTCCCTCTTTCCACTCGTTTTGTAGTAAATGGCCGGAGGGACCTTGATGTACCCATTTGAAAATCTCGTCCTTACACGAGCCGGGGATATTTGCGTTTGACTTTGCCATAAGAGAACCGGTGCGAATCCGTTTGCCTCGGCGAGGATTCCCATTCCTCCCCTGTATGTAAGACCTCTCACCAACCCGGAGGCCGGTGGTTTATTTCCGCTCACCAGGGATGTTAATGAGCAGGGAAGATCCCGACACGAGATCCCAGTCAAGACGAAGTTTTACTCTCTTGGCCGTGATCCGAACATGATGGCCGTCCATCCGAAATTCGGTGAGGATTAACGTGTCTGACTAACAATAAGACGTATGTGATTATGTCGACTGTGTTAGTTACGATACACATTATTTGTTTGATTCGATGATCAACAAAGCAGATCTCAAACGACTAATATTCAAAGATAGAAGATTCCTGTGGAATTATGAGGATATTGAACACAATTTTGGAGTTAAGAATGCGATTTCCAGACAACAATACATTGTTCAAGAATGCTAAGAAAATGTGTAAAATATTAGTAACTTTCAGACCTGCCTGTCATTGACCTGACTTCCACAGTTGGTGAACAGGTTATTTCCTTATTAAATACTTAAGTCTTATTTGCGACAAAGGGAATCCTTTGCATATTTATCTTAGAAAAAAATGCCTAGACATCCATATTACCGTATGGATCAAATATACCAGGGAAGGTGTAGAAAATGAGTGTAAACGCATTTATTTTTAAACCTAATAATATTTGTAAAAAAAATACTCAAAGGACAAAAAAAGACTAATATTCTTGTGACTTTTAAGTAGCGCTCCATTAATTTTGACAGTGCACTATTTTAAGTGTGTTTTTTATCAATAGTTACACATTAATATAAACAGTCTTTTGCACAGTTGTGCCTTTTTGAGTTCTCTATGAGATGTGATTTCAAACTTTCTGAGTGACTAAGCGGAGGACACCTTAAACTCTGCGACATCTATAAAGACACGTGCCAGTGTAACGTAATTTCCACCGGGAACCCAGAACTCATCTGTGGAGTCTGCTAGCGAACTTTGCTAATGGGCATCTCATACGATCGTCGTAACAATCTAAACGAGAACATAAATCTTGGCCAGCAAACATACTACTGGAGAGAACTTTATGACGTGTGCAGGGTAGATGGTGTACATGTAGTCGTAAGTGAGAGGGTAATCCACAAAAGCACTGTCAAACCTACACGACTTGACAGAATGCTGTTTATAATCGAAGACCACGTTGCAACGCGTTCATACTTGTTGAATAAATTTGTGAGCACGTTAATAAAACCTTAAATAACATAAAATATAAATAATTGAATCGAGTAAATATAAATAATTGAATCGAGTAAATATAAATAAATAACTGTTATAGCTCGTATTCATAAAAATATTAAATAAATATTTGTTAGTAATCGCTGGTGGCGGTGGTAAGTCGGTATATTACCGGCCTGTCAAACCTAAGTCCTCGATTCATACCCACCTCAGCCGCGGATATTAAGTTTACTTTCAGCCATTAGTTCAGAATAGGTGGCGCAACATAGCATAAGTGACGGGAACACTTTAAAAACCTAATTCTGAAGCTGCAGCATGAACTATAATTTTTTTCTGCCTAAAATTTATGGCACATAGGTGGTGTTTTAGATGGTCAGCTAAGTCGGCTTCACGTATTATATTCTCAGGCTTGTCCTAGATCTCCCCGAATAAGCGGTTTCTCGCTCCGTTCCACCATTTATCGCGCCGCTATACGAGATGCCTCCTCACGCTGATGAGAGGGTCGCAATCATCGCTTCAAGAGCGACTGCCTCTCATGTTGAAGGGGTTAGAGTGCGTGAGGGCACAATGCCCCATCCTCAGCCGAGCGATGACGACCCAACCCTCCCTCCCCCCTCCTGCGGCAAACAACTCCCAGAGTGCGGAAGTGGGCCACCCATATATCAGGACGATGAAAGGAATGCTCTCTCTCGTGCTTCGGGTGCCGTGGAGAGCGATGGGCGCGGGAAGGCCGCGCCGCCTCCACCCGGGTCCTCCGAGGTCATCACCGCATGCCCTTGGAGGAAGAGCTTTGAAATGAACTGCTTGGAGCGATACTGTGGCCTGATTCACTGCGTCCTGGCAGTTGATGAAAGGCTCGTGGAGGCTCAACGTTTAGGAGCAGGGTTTCGGGGTATTATGCAGCACGGACGTAGATTTTTAAGGACGGGAAGCTATTGTGCGCGCTTTGATGTTGTGTCTCATTTTCATTGATGGATTCTGCTAAATAGTCAGCTGTGAGGTACGACGCTTATTATGCACATTCAAGGATTGTGAACTAGCAGCAAGAAATATTAAGGAAGTGACTCGCTGAAATGAACTATTTTGCTATTTCACTTATTATGCTACATCTACACATACGTAATACCCTGAGAGCCACCATTGGCTTGCCATTGGAATTTATGAAAAAGGCAGCCTGTCGTTCAGAGAACCCGAGTTCGAATCCCAAAAGTGGTATGGTTTTCAAAGATATCTGTATAAATATATATAAATAAATATAAATAAAGATAAATGTACATACCTGTTTTAGATGAGTCTTTAACAGAAGCGTTTTCACGATATAAAGTTTCCTTCCTTTTACGAAAGCGTAAATAATAGCGTTGCTAGAAAATGGCGTCGGAAGGAACTACACGTGCGCAGAAGCTCCACCCGGCTGCCGCTAACTGGCGCGGCATGTCTGACAAACTAAATGCGCGGTATATCACTTTCCTGAGACGAGCGGTCACGGTGCGAGATTTAAAATACGAAAACTGGACCCCTTGTCACAAAGTCACCCCACCAGTTACAAAGTCGCCCCATTTTACGGTACTCCAATAAGTACTTGACTGGTGCATGGAGAACACTCAAGAGGCAGTCGGTACGTAGGGTGAGAGGTAAAACAGCGGTAGTCTTGTATCATTTCGTTTAGAGTTGAATAATTCCGACTCCTAGTTCCTCTCTATTCACCTTCTGTGGTCTGAATTCCCACCTCTACCTGAAGGTCCAGCTGAAAAAAATTCCCAGTAATGAAAATGATCTCAGCTGTCGTTCGGCTCTTTCAATAACACTAGCAAAACATATAGGATGTAGCATTTTGATCATTCTCTTTCCTATGGAATATACGTGATATTGGGCATGTAATGCAATATAATAGGCATTAACAGCTGTCCGTGAACTTCTTCCAGTCCATTCTCTATCATTTCAATCTGTCTGTGCAGGCGATGAGGAAAATAGTGGAATAGTCCAGGCAAATAGGGCATTCTACCGAAAGAAAAATCTACTTTCGCAGGAAAACAAACTGTAGAAATTAGGGGAAAACTTCATAAGAACTTCCTTGTGGCGCATGTTCTTTATGACAGTGAGGCTCACTAGCTATTGTCCTCCGCTAATAGTAGGGGAGAAGACAAAGCTGGAATCATTCGAAATGCGATGCTATGGAAAGAAGATGAAAATAAGATTGATGGACCGATGAGCAAACGAAGAAGTCCTGAAAGGCGAGGAAGAAAAGATAAGTCCGATGGAAATACTAAGTAGTAGTGAAAGTTAGTAGTGCATGCTTGGTGATCTTCACTCCTTGCCACACACCCTCGCGGTGGCTTGCAGAGTATCGTGTAGATGTAGATTAAAGGAAAGACAGGACAAACTAATCGGTCATATCTTGAGACATGATGGGCTGATGAAGAAATTGTGAAGGGAAAAGTGAATGGAAGGATTGGAAAACGAAGGCCTCGCATGATATATATGGTAAGTTGTTAAGAATATTAAGGAAAAGAATCATGTAAATATGGAGAGATTATCTGGTATTATAATCAATAGAAGAGCTGCGATAAACTAACCTTAATATTGTTTATCCATGATGATGATGAAAATGAAAACAATATCAATTATTAGATGATATTCTGGCATTCGCTGTCGAATCAGGAAAAGAGTCTTCAATCCGAAGGTTGATCTGGTTGATGACTATACTAGATCTCGCCAGATACTAAGCCAAAGGATTCCTGAAATTAGAACGTCAGTTTAGAGGGTTCAGCTCCTTTCCCTGTGTCACTTGTGGTTAGTCATAAATTTGAACCCGGCTCATCCGGTTTAGCCGTCCGACACTCAACCCATTTGGCTAAACCACGCTGTACAAACGATTTAAAGTGAGGGATAAAAATACGCAAAAAATATCCTTTCTTTCGGAGGTGAAGTGGTTAAACGAGCGAGGACATCCATTTACTTGTTAGACTTACGTTATCGCAGTGTCCAGAGAAGGCACTGCATGTTGCAATGGTGAGTCAAGTCGTTCCCTGCGGAGCAATATTTCAACTAGACGATCCTCAGGGCAGCAGTGTGGTGTCGAGATGTTTTTCCTATCCGCTTCACCCCCCACCAAACCTCCCTCCCTCCACTCTCCACGCGAAACCCTACGACGGTCGTGACTTGCATTATCCGAGGGAGACAAGGGAATGGCGCCGCCTCAGGGGAATTGCGGGAAACTGCAGAAGTACGCCCTCTCGAAGACACGCATAATGAACAATGGCCGCGCGGGTCGTATATTGTATCCATTCGAACATGAGGATACGCTTCTATGGTCTACGCAAACACCCACCGACTTCAGAGACAATTCCTTCGGTTAGGCTCTGTAATGTGTTGCACGTCAGCTCCGATAGCACTAATATATCAATGGGAGCAAATTGACTTTGGTTTTACTTTTAAGATAATGACAAATTGAACATCCTTTGTAAAGAAATAAGAAAATAAACTTTTTTTTGGTCATATAAGTTGCAATCCTACGCGGAGGAAAGATGGCGGGTGTTGATTTACGACAAAGCACCCGATAACTTGTTATTTCGGCCAAAATATTAGCTCAGGATTAACTAATAATTCGATTGAAAAGAAAAATTATTAACTTCGTAGTTCCACGAAAATTTGTTAAAACACGACCCGGGATGATCAGGTCATCATCAGCTTCCCGATGATCACGTTATGATGACGTTGGACGTCAAAATCTCGGCCGTGTTTTAATAAATTGATGTGGAACTACAAAATTGAGTTTTTTAATTTTCAATCATGAATAGGTTCCATGATAGTTACGCCTGAAACCACCAGTTAATCATTCAATCTCATAATTTATGAGTTCATTATTTTCCTCATGTTGGCTTTTTGAAATGTTCTTCTTTTTGGATGGCTTAAGAACATGGGTCGACACCCCAATGGATTTTTTTTTCTCTGTTGAAATCGGGCAGTCTTAGATATTTCTCCCCTCCTTTTTGTCTCTTGTTCTTGTGTCTTTGTAGATCTGCAAGGTTAAGAGGTATGCAAGGTAAAGAGACGGTATGATAACTATATTAGCCTAACCAGTCTATATGTTGAACTGAAATAGAAATCATTATCAGACCGTAGGTGGAAATTCAGACTTAATCTCTTAACTAAATTCCAAGAAAATATTTTCACTGATGACGTAAAAATATTTTCCGAACTCCAACTTACTATGGTAGACTGGACCATGATCATAAATTGGAAAAGAAAATTCACTTTGTACATTCCACACTAAAGTTTTATTGACTTCGACCGTGGTTTCCACACTTTCATGTCATTATCAAGGTGTAAAAGAATAAATGTCCATTCCTTAAATACTCTCAAATTAGGGGTGGGGGAGGGAAAGTAAGGAAGGGAGTGGGATGGAGGGGAGGAGACCACGATAGGTGAGCAATCCCTGTTTGGACAGTTGGGGTGTGGGAAGTAGTGGAAGGGGGCGGGAAAGAAGGCGAAATCACACACAAGGACAGCAGCAATGACGTCAAGGCAAGAAAGCAGGCGTCAAATGCATGGTACAACCCGTTAAAAATTTAAAAGAGGTGAATGAAAATAAAA
Organism: Platycnemis pennipes; assembly: GCA_933228895.1. Taxonomy (NCBI): domain Eukaryota; kingdom Metazoa; phylum Arthropoda; class Insecta; order Odonata; family Platycnemididae; genus Platycnemis; species Platycnemis pennipes. The sequence continues at coordinate 63,692,951 of OW121854.1, forward strand.
TAGTACATCATTTATTAGGCTAACATTAGAATTTTTCCTTGCTTAGAATCTCATATCGTTCTAGAAATACTGATTTTTTACCTATGTTCTCAATATGTAGAATCTCAGGATCGAAATTACTGGAGTGATTAAATTTGAGCAAATGTTTTGCAAACATCGAAGATCTGTCACCAGTTGCGAAAAATTTTTCATGTTCATTACATCTAATAGTAAACTTTCTTCCAGTTTGGCCTATGTACATACCTAGCGTTACATGAATTGCAATTAAATGCATTCACACCGCTTTTGTTCCTATTTTTAAAAGTATGTTTCACGAAAAATAAAATTTTTCCAATGGTCACAGGGTTATAAAAAGTTAGATTAAAATTCTTCACGGGCATGGCTTTCATGAACCTGTACGTCAAATGGCCTAAGAAAGGTATTTTGCACCACCGTAATGGCTTATCATTAGCAATAAAAGATAATTTAGTCATTGACTTAATGGCTTTCTGTTTAAGTTTCTTGTCTAAAAGTTTAGAAATAATACCCCTATCATAACCATTTCTTTCCGCAATTTCTAAAATAACATTTAGTTCTTTTTGGTAAAAGTCTTTACTCATAGGTACATTGACCAAACGAAAGATCATGGCATGGAAGGTTGACAGCTTATGATCATGGTAGTGAGAAGAGTCACTTGGAATTATCACATCAGTAAATGTAGATTTTCTGTTAATTGATAAAATATGATTATTCTCTGAATGAGCAATTGTTAAATATAAATAATTTATACTATCACCACTGATTGACAGACTGCTTTGAAGAAACATGCTTCAAAGTGAGCTCGAATGACTTGTTACCTGACTTTCAACCTTGCATTTCAAGCCATAAGCAGATTCTTCCTTTATTAGATATAGATTTATAAATACGCTCTTCGCTTGGGATATTCTACTGACTATTTCCTTCCTGCTTCATCCATCGCTGCTTACTCTGCTTCCTAAATAACAATACTAGTGATAATACTGCTTCGTAGCGAGTTTCTCACGAACAGCAAAATTTATATTTATTATGTTTGGAGAGAAAGAAGGAGACGTGTTTTGAGTATGAGAGGGTGGAAGGGATAAGTACGTGGGAGGGGCAGGAGGAGGGGGGGGGGGGAGGAGGAACGAACGGCACTAAATGACGAACATTAATTTATGAAAACTTTTCGTTCCATTTGCAACGGAAGTGAATGCTGACGACCTCATATTTTCCTGTTTCCTGCTTTCCTTTTTAAGCACGATTTTAATATATTTGGTTTACTGGTCTGAGATAATATGAGCCATTTACAGAGTTACTTATTTTCTTTGAAAGCTTTAATTACCCGGGGTAAATTCTTCCTTATTAAGTCGCATTTATAATGTCATTATTTTCTATTATGACGATTAAAAAGATGCCATACATCATAAGTCAACAATCCTAAGAGTGGTTTGACTCAGCTTTCCACTAGTTTCCCATATCGGCTAATCTCTTCATATTGGCATAATTATGATCTTTCACATCCTTCACCACTTGCTCTATACTTATCACCTGAAGTCTGCCTTTGTCTAAACAGACGTGCTGCATATTTTAAGAACCAAATTCATTGTTCTACATTTTTAAGATGTGTCTGTAAAAAAGGTGAGATAGGATGAAGCGAAACAAGCATGGCAGTAAGTTGGAGTTGTTATGGGAGGAGAGAACGTTGATTGAAGTAGGGAAAGAGTGAGTAGATTGAACGGGTAATTAGAGTAAGAGTGATTTTGGTAGACGTGATAAAGGGGGGAGTTATGGGTAAAAGGAGTTCAGGAAGGAGGAAGGTGGCTGATTCAATGGAATGAGTAGAGATAAGAAGGTAGAGAAAGAGGTTTCACTTGTGTTTGATACAATAACCACTTCTCATCCACTCAATTATGCTATTTCATATCGTGCGTGTAAATGAGTGCAAATATATAGACGTTTATCAGGTATTGAAGGGATAGCATTACCGGTAAGCCAATACTAATATTCATCATCAAAATAAGAAATAAGCTAAGATTGGTTTGACGTAGCTCTTCCCTCAATTTTTCTATCGGCTAACCTCCTTATGTAAACATGATCCTTTTCTTTCTCATCCTTCACAACTATTTCCATGCATCTCATGCGTAGCCTCCGTTTCCCAGTCTTACCTTTCACTTTTACTTTGACTATTGTCTTCATCAGACCATCACATCTGAAGATAAGTCCAACTAAGGCTTCTTTTCAATGTTTTCTGCAGGCTTCGCAATTACTCCCACTCTTCTGGAAACGTATTTACTTGTCTCTCGGTCTCGGTCATTTAATCTGATTCATTCTTTGTAGAACCATGTTTTGTGCGCTTCCAGTCTTGAATTTTCCGCTGCCAAGGCTGAAAGAATTCAAAATGTAGCACTACAAAAGAATGATGAACTAATAATAATACACTGATAACAGTTTCGTAAAAACGTCAGATCGTTATCCTTTTTTTAAATCTAAGTGTCTTCTCAGGTACCTCTTGAATAGAGTGTTAAGGGTAGTTCTTTGATTTAGGGGTCGCTCGGAACCCCTTAGCGTAGCGTAAGTATTGATGGTAGAAGGTAAATGTGATCATCAATTCACTATACCAAGAAAAGAAATACATAGTATTTTCTTTAAAATACTTGAGATATATTTATAGAACGCGGCATTTCCTGACTCTTTTTCTTTCCCAGTTATTCAAACCTCAAAAAACAATCCTCTCTAACATTTCTACCCTTTGTACCCTACTCGGTCTTTTCCTGGAATCTATTTTCTCATTCCATACTCATCATTCGGACTGTCTCTAATATTCCTTGCCTTACACTTATCAAGTATGCGCTCCATAAAATGTTGTCAGTGAAGAGGGGCCTTTCGCCATTTTAAGGGGAGGTGGTCGACTAAAAAGGTCATTTACGCCACTAAGAGTAAATGGGTACTTAAAAATAAGTAAGAATTAAGGGAATGGGGGATGAAGAATGGAGAAGGTACGAATTTATCCATTGTGGGAAGAAGGGGAAAAACCCGACACCAGCAACACTATGCTCTTCACAAAAAACACCAAGGTATAAACGATTTGATTTCCCAATGGACGGCCTAGGTACTGAGCTTGAAATGCCCTCCAAACCATGATCAATTAGTGAGCAGTATTCTTCTGAAAAATCTGCCTATTGCCGTCGTTCGAGCCTAAATCAAACGTATAATATCCGAGGTTTCTCGCGAAATCTAGTGGAATTTGTATATATTGAAGTAATACACGTGCAAATTTCAACAAAATTACTTCCACCCGGGTTTCAGAGCTGACGATAATGTATCAACATTGAAACCCGGCTCGAAGTAAAAACTTTTATTTTGTGGAAAATTGCACGTGTATTAATTCAGTACAAAATAAAACAGTTTTTTCACACACTTCTTCCTGTGTGTTTTCCTGGAGTGCTTTTTTTTCGTAAAAGTTTAAATGAAGCTCGATCCTCTTGTTTTTTCTGCAATTGTACATACGTATGTTTGACTCAATCTTGTTACACTATACTCATTTATTACATTGCTATATTTTGAATTTGATCATATAAATGTCATGCCTATTTAAGCTAGTATATACCTCCTTGTAACTATGAATGGTATTTCCTAATATTTTTTAATTCCCTTACGTTGTAAAAAAGATGCCGATACGTATGTGTTAATGTATTTGAAGATGGATTGGAAGGCAGAAAAAAAAATAATTTCGTCTCTATCTCGTGCCAGTGAGGATCTATTAATATTATGCCGTTAAGATTCCCCCGAGCATGCACTTCATGACTTCATCCATTCTATGTGCTGTTGCAGCCGTTGGTCAAAGAAGGGGAGGAGATAGGCTGTTCAACAGCCATTAGTGAGATCACTGGCTGGTCATTTCTTTTAGAGAGTGTCCGACGATAGCCTACGTCGGCGCTCGGAGATGGTCGTCTTTTCAAGCGACACGGGCGAGGGTTCAAGTTACCTTTCCGGTGCGGTATCCGTTGAGAAGATATATTTTTTCCTCTCGCCGGCTGTCGGATGACGCGGGGAGAAAAAGATAAGGGATGAGTTGGTGGGCGCGAGGGGAATCAACGTCAAGGAAAGGTCGGGGCGGGCCTGCAGCGGACGCACATTGATGGCGCGACGGGGAGATTCCCCATAGGGATCGCTTTTTGAAGGACGCGGTCGCAGTGAATGATGGGATATATGCCAAGGAATGAATCACACCACCAGGGGGAATAAGTTGGCACATTTCAAAGGCGTCGTTGACCCAATTTCTTTTCGTTTTTGCGGTAAGGGAGCTTCGCGCCCCATCGTAAGCCCTTAGTTGACGTTGAGTTTGGTCCCGCGCTCAAGGTCACTGTATTTATTGATGCGAGTTACTTTAGAAGAGGGAGATGTGTATATTAGAGAGCTCATCTCCCACTCGATATTGTTACACGTTTTCAGGTTGTTCGGGCGAACAAATCGCTTACCAAATTTGACAGGGAGAACGTTGTACGTTTCAGCAATAGTAAACCTTTACACTGATTTCATAACGTTTAAAGTAGATTATATTAATTGGTTTCAGTAAATAATGCGATTTCCTCCCACGATTATGATTTTAAGAAGCTGAGAACGCCACTATAGAGGTGTGTGGCAGTGGGTGAATTCTCATCAAACATGCACTACATATGATGCATAAAAAAGGATTAGTAATAATATGCTAGTCTAAGCTTCACTGTTTAAAAAAGACAAAAACTACATGAGGTCACAGAGAACAGCAGGAAGAATTTTAACTTAAGTTACATCTTCGGTAATTGTGTCCCAGGAAGAACAAACGCCGTCTCGATTAACGCAATCGCTTACCAAATTTGATAGGGATAACATTGTTTGTTTCAGTAATAGTTAAACCTAACCCTGATATTATGTAGATTATGCTCATCATGTTTCAGTAAATAATGAGATTTCCTCCCACTGTTATGAATTTTAAGAGGCTGAGAAAGGCTCTTACTGCATGGCGGAGTTTATTACAGTGGTAACGATAAAATGGCTTAACTTAACCAATTTATCCCTTGCACTCAGTGAACTACACAAGAATACACGAGGATAAAATAAATCATTCTTATGCCCTCCGAAGTCGCCTTCTTCGTTCCTCGATCATACATGAATACGCGTGTTTTGTATGGTAGTTAAACGTGTAGTATGTACTCACTTTTTACTCACGTAATAGGGCGTTTACTTTAGTTTGCCTAAGAGGCTGCTTACACCTTAAATCTTAAATTTGTTGTGGAATTGTTTCAATCCGTTTTTAGCGATTTTAAACTGTCTACATCCTAACTTATAATGGGCAATATAAGGCGCGATAAATTAAAAGAATAGTCCAGGCGAAGAGGGCATCCTTTTGAAAGAACAATCTACTTACTGATGTAATAAACGAGCAATTTTCCACAAAATGGTGAAAATGGTCATCTTCAACTGAAGATGATGTATCATCATTGAAATCGGGTCGAAGTAAAATTTTCTTTTGTGGAAATTGCACGTTCAATACTTCAGTATGCACAAATTTCACTCGATTTCGTGAGAATACTCGTATTTCATAAACAATCTACTTTTAAAAGCTGGTAATACAAACTCGGAGGAAAGAAAGCTCTTCGTTAGAACTTATATTTTGAGCTTGCTTCTTCATGGCTGTGAGGTAAAAACGATAGTAGCCACAGAAAAGGCAAGATTAGAAAATTTATAAATGCGGTGACACAGAAGAATGGTGGAAATAAAATTGATGTACCAAGAGACGTTCGAAGGAGTTCCAAGAAGAATGGAGAAAAGAGAAGCCTGATGTAAAGGAATAAGGGACGAGATTCTCGGTATCATGGGATATTATGCCCTGAGTAGCAAGGAATGATAAAGGAAAAATTGAATGGGAAAAGAAAGTCTCGCGTGAAATGTATGCGGTAAAGGATGTAAAAGAGAAGAAATTATCTAATTCTAAAGAATTTTGTCTACTGAAGAAGCAGAGGAAGAGCTGCGTCAAAACAATCTTAGGTTCGACGACTGGTATGGTTATAATGCTAGAGCAAGTTGCGCGAAAAACATGGCTTTACTCCTCTTCTTTAAATCACCTGCTAATATTCTCTCTAAATTCGGCAAAGAAATGCCTTAATCCATTTACATTTTCATAAATATGATTTCAATTGGTTTCCAAAAAATGACCTTATACCAGAGCTTTGAAAATGCTCATAAAATGTTGTTTAAGCCAAGAAGTATTCTCTCTCGGAACCTCACAAAGAGAACACTGCAATTTTGTTCGTGTACATATACGCAGATGACCAAAGTGCGGTACAAGATGTCCAAGAGGCCTATTTCCCATGTTTTGTTTGATTCACTTTCATGATTCGACTTGTTAATGTTGTTCCTTTACAAGGTGGCCAATAATTAACTACAGGGAGGCACTGGAAAGTATTATTATGGTGAAAGAGTCGGTTCAATTCAGTGTGTGTGCTTAATATTTACCGTGTCTGTATATATTCGTTGTTCGGGTATGCCCCGCGTACTTTACAAGGCGTGATACCTGACGTTTCGTGGCCGTTGCTGGCCACTTTCTCAAAGGGAATGGAAATGGTCACTTTATCAAAGGGATTCCCTTTGACAAAGTGACCAGCAATGGCAACAAAACTCGGGTATTACTCCTGATAAAGTACGTCATCATCCGAACAACGAATATTTACTGCTATAATGACCCGTGAATGTTTCAACCAAGAATTACCGTATTTAATTTTCTGTGCATTTTTCTGCGCTAATTATTTCCCTATTCAACATTCTTAGCATACCTTTCTTTGTCCCTCCTGTGCGAAAATCACCATTAAAAGTTTTTTGTCTTTCCACATATATTAGCATTGGTCAAAGAAGCGGATCTATGGACGATTATGGTTTCACATCCTTTTTGATTGAAGATCATTGCTATACCTAGAGTTGTCTAGCATAATGCACAGTACAAACCAAAATCCTCCTATTTAAGTATCAGTTTGTAATATTACTTTAAAGAGTCTTGAGGTAAAAACCCAAATATTTAAGGATTATAAGAACGCCTTACCGCTGACGTTTGTTATCCCTAAGCCGTTTTTTCCTTTTTCCGTTCCGAAGTGATCCTACCCGGTTTTTTTAACCACTTGATTTGGATTTGTCTGTGTTCTTTCGTGCGTGGTCTTTTGAAGCTGGTCTCTTTTTTTCATTACCTCTTGGAGGAAAATTTTGGCGAGTACGAGAGAGAGAGTGGCTTTTTAATGAAGGTCCCTGGCGAGGGATTAATTTCCCCCAAAACAAGTGTGTTAAGGGAACCATCAGTGTGTTGTGTCCTTTCTGGGAGTCGAAAAAACTCTCCGGCTTGAAACCACTAAGGAGGGTTGAGTGTTTTCCGTCTCTTGTTGTTCCTTGTTTTGGAAATTAAATCAACAGATTGAGTTCCTGTGTGTTACCCCAGGTTAGTTTTCCTTAATGATCCGCCCTTACATCCCAGTGGGGGATATACCCCCGAGTGGAATGATTGCATTCTGTGGTTTGTCCCTGGGGAGGAATAGAATTTCCCGCAAACATCACGATACGTATGGCGTGTTTGAGATTTTGTGTTTCAGTTGCGTGAAAGATTCCTCGTTTATTTCAATGTGTGGCTTAGTATTGATTATAAATATAAAAAAGAGCCACACTTTAATTTTGGATTGTTATCATGAGTTTGGAGCAAAAAATTTCTAAGGATTGAAGAATAATCTTTTACCCATTGTGAAGTCATGTATCGCAGCCCTATTTATTCTCCTCATGTGTGACGTCTTCTAAGACCAGAGGATAGAGTCAGGTTGTGTTGTGGTTTTCTATTCTCAGGAATCGGATTAAAATCTTGGCAGTGGCAAATGTTTGTAATTGATAAACGGCCCCTACTTGAGTATGGAGAAGGTAAATAATATGCGTTGGGATAAATCATTGGATTTCCCTTCGACTTAGAATGACGAGGATATTATTTAAATCCAGGTATCACCTAACATATGGAATCCCTGTGGGGCCGTATTAGCGAATAAAGAGAGCTCGCTTCTATTGATTCCATTGATTGATGCCTTTGGACCCGGGTTAGATCCCTTCGAGAACTGTACTCCGTCCGTCGGACGTTCACGGAACTGTGGTTCCTTTGCACCTTCGTTGAGAGCAGGAGGCTAAAGGCGACGCCAAATTTCTCTCCTCCCTGCCTACTTAACTGTCGATTTCCTGTTCTTTCATTCCAGTAGCCCTTATATACGCAAGGCTGTCTTGAAGCCATGAAAGGATATAAAAGGATTTTAATGAAGCCTGTGACTATTGCCCGTTAACTACTGTGGATGGAACAGTCTTTCTATCTGGGCGGGTAAAGAACTTATTCAAGCGTTTTTCAGAGAAGGGAGAAAAGAGGCGTGTTTGTGTGAGAAATTGAAAATGCCGCACAATATTAAACCTGCCACTACTTTACCACAACTTTGTCATTACTTAATGAGATGGTGGCAATCATTAATTTCAGCATCCATGATTAGTGCTAGTATCAAATTATAATTCATATACTGCCTCCTATCCTCGTCAGGTTTCATATGGGATTTCACCCGAAACTACCTTTCAAGTGTGCGTGTATTTCTTCGCAACCATATTACACTTTTTTCCATCAAGATAAATCCCTTCGCATTATGTCACCGAATTTTCAAAAAGAGCAATATTCATGTCATGGTAGGAGTGTCAGGGTGCTCAGTACCGTCGAGTTTTCCCTTGTAATCTTTTGGTATCTCTCCACTACTTTGTGAGATTTATGGCGCTGCCTCGATCTTCTTAGGTAATATTTAAATTCATTGCTTGATTTCTGAATTTTGAGTTTTTCTGCGACTCTAGTATCACGCTTTCCTCCGATACAAGTTAGACATTAGAGATACTAATTCCTACTACTTCTCTCACATTTCACTCATCGGGTACCGAGTGGTCATAAATTAATATTCAGTCCGTAATTTCAGAGAGGCATTAATTATTACTCCGCTGCGAAAAATGACAGTTTCTTCCTATTTTTTTAAGTGAGTTTTTTCATTTAAATCCTAATCACACCTGTTTGACACGATACAAAACAAAGTTATTTTCCGTATTTCCTTAATAACGAATCTCAAGATGAATTCACTTGTATTCAGATTGTCTCATGTTGCTTGGATTGCTCTGCAGTGATGCTTTACTTCTCATAAATTGGGCCACAACGGTTGAATTTATTATTACTTCTCGTATACTTCGATCTGCCTTAATTTCCTTCCATGAACAATTCGGCGAGAGAATGAAAACATGTAATTGTGTAACTTTCTTATGATGTGAATTCTTCATTTTAACGCATGTATGGTGATTTTTCACCTCACACCCTTTTTTGCTTGCAGGTAATTGTGCAGATGTAAATGAAAATTTAATTCTTGACCAATATATACAGAACGCTCGTGTTGTGACACTGCCTCTTTTCTTATTTCCTTTAGCCCAAGAGCCTTTATTAACTCGGTCTTTCTTCATGAACAATAGAAGCGAGCTCTCTTCATTCACCAATACTGTCCGACACGGATGCTATTTGTAAGGCGAAATTGTTTTTTTAAAGAATATCCTCGTCTTTTATCGTTGAGAGTAAATTTGACCAAGCATTGTAGTTACTGTAAAATATTTCAAATTTCCAAAAGCCCTTGGTTTGATTCCCGGCCCAAGAAATCTTTTTCATTTGGTGATAGGATACAAACTCATTCACTCTTTTCAGTGGAAGAAAAAACATCTATTAGCATTGACGTTAGTGTCCTGCGTAATAATACACTACCTTTCATCTAAATTCCTAGGGTGTTTAATTCTTTTGAACTCTAAAACTTCATCCGCAAAACCGATAACAGAAGTTATTCAATTCCCACGCATTTCCAATACACTGTGGTGTAGTGCACTTCAGCCACTTTCAGCTCTGAGTAATCGGCTAGTATTGAGTTGTTTTTCCATTTTTTTCGCTGGATAACAATGTCCCTATTGCAAAATTGCTGTGGTTCATAACGGTAGAAGTTGGTTCAATGTTATCAGGTTAGACTGCCACCATACCACCATTAAAAGCCAGCTTTAGTCCAAGCAGTAATAAGGAAGATTTTACGTTTTCCGGTTCATGATCACGCAATTTAATCTAACTTTAGAACAAACCTAATCCTAAGGTAAACGGAACACCCATCCCTGAGACCAAGTACGAACTGGAAAACTTTATCTTATGAGGAAGAGTAACGGCGGACGTGAATATCCTAGACATTCTCACTTTCCAAAATCCATAAAAAATTCTATTCTTATTAACCAGTTGCCTTGTGTGGGGCAAACTATGATAGCTTAATATTTGATGAAAGTTTGGTAGAAGCTCGTCAAAACGAAGACGGATTGCATCAGTTGTGTCGACCATACGGCTGGAAATTCCATCTCAGCCCACATTTTTTCCGGTCCCGAGTAAATTCCATCGGAGCTTATTAGATATTCCAAATAGTTAAGCTTTGTTGGGGTGAAATGGCACTTCTGCAAGTTGACGATACTGACCCGAGATCGGAATGCGGAGACCTTGGGTGGAGCAAAAAGGGAGTTATACCTGGGGCTAATTGATGTAAATGTGAGTGACAGTTGGAGAAAGAAAAAAACTTGAGTATTAATGAGAATCATTGAAGAGATAAATTAAAAGAACGGTGGAAAGGACAAAAAGAATGGCTTATCTGTGAGAATTTGCATGGATTATGAGGGATATGATGGAAAATATGGAATAGATGGGAAAACTGTGGGAACTTTGATTCAGAGGAATGTAAAAAGTACCTACAGAAGATAAAATAAAAACTTGTTTGGTAAACTGTCAAGCCAATGGGAATTAAAAACCAAACTCATTTTTACTGAAAGAGATTTACGAATAGAGGGATTAACAAACTAAATCTATATCGAGATAAAATGAAGAGGGGTACACTTCAGATAATACAATATCCCCGTAAAATTGTTGATGAGCCTTGGAAAATATTGTTTGTTCTGTAACTTCATATTAAAATATTTTAAAATGGCAATTATTTAAGCAAATGTTGACATTTGATTTATTTAAAAAAATTAGATATGTAGTTTTCAAGAAAAATGAAATCCTTCTCTGAATAATGTTCCTGCTAATATGCATTTGCACAGGCCATTATAAAAAATTTACGATAATTGTAATTTTTTCTTAAATATTTTCTCTTTTCATTGAATGAATTTACGTAAGAAAGGATTTTGTGCATGTATTTTTATAATGATGGTATCGGAAATACACTTGGGATCCCAGCTATTTTGTGGAATATCTAGGGTGCACATACAGATTTGCTTCTTAAAGATTTATTAAATTTATAGTGATTTTTTGAGTAATAAACTTCTACTATTTATTACAAGTGAAAGCATTGTATACTTTCCGTACACCCCAATAGGCTAGGAAAATATGCCTCGGGATTGGGAGGCTGAGATTGTCCCTGACTTGGAAATATTTTTCTATGAACAGCCTCAACGGGAGTGAATGTGGATTATTACCAATTGTGTTTCCTTGAGAGGATATCATGAATGTGAATATGATATCATGAAATATGGAGGACCCTCTAATGAGTGTCATAGTTCTGTCTACAGTTGCCCCTGGCGATGAATTAATCTTTCAAAAAGCAACCACGAATTGTGCCCAAGAATGTGAGGATGATCGTGTGCACCACTTTCTGTGTCTTTTGATCATAGATGTGAGATATCCTCGAATTTTGCGCCTCATTATTATTCCCCATGGCGTTCATTGCTTAAAAATTGATGCCAGAGAAGGAATTACTTTTCTTGGACTATAAGAAATCACTGAATAACAATAATGATCACCAAACGAAGCACTAAAAACAACCTGCATTTGAACTGTAAGGGACTTGATCTTTAATCGAATACTTCGGAAGCATAGCCAGAGAGTAGAATAAAGTAGTTCAATAGCTTCTGATAGTCGGTCTAGTCGGTGAAGCAGAGTCCAATTGGTACTAGTTGGATCAGCCCGGGGTGGTGGCTAGAGTACTGACCTCCCTTCTTTTGGACCCGGGTTTGAATCCTGGCAGCGGTACGGATTTTTCATTGGTATACCAATCTGTACATGACACCTTGGAGCCTTTCGTGAAGAACAGACTTATGCCAACAATGGATTTCTCTCCACCCTTCCTCCAATCCCTGAAAATATCTTACGTTTCCCAATTATCATCTTCGTAAATGGTGCTAGTAACCCTAGCCGTAGGTGGCTTACAATGAGTAAACACGCTATTATCTACTATAAATTATCATTCGGTGGTCAAGCGTTCTACCTAATGGGATGTCACGCAGCTACGTAGCCATAAGAATTAATTTTTCTCGCGCTGCTTTATAGTGACTGCATAAAAGTTAAGAATATTTCTAGAGCAACATTGTTGGTAGATTCTCGAAATTAATCGTTTACGTAACTTATGCAATCCATCGATAACTATTTGCTACTGTCACCAACTGACAATTTTCCTTGCAACACGCGCGATCACCCCGTAGCATTGTGATGGTGGTGGGTAGAGCTGCGCATGCGCAGGACCTGTCAAGACCCGTTTTCGCGACTCTAGTCAGGATTTTCTCCTCCCGGCGAGGGGAACGCTCGGGGCTTGCTTGCGGTTTCATTGTCCGCGAAGATGAAGAGGAGGCCACGACATAGGCACGTGTGGGTGTTTGTGTGTGTGCGTCTGATGGAAGTTACTTAGCAACTTGGAGGAAGCGAGGGAAGCAGAAGGGGGTGAGGAGAAGGCATAATTTAATTAAAGTGGGTTGGAGGGAGGGATGCGAATAGCGGAGAGGCGTTTTCCTTGATGAGGGATGTTTGTTTGGCTGTCGCCGAGGCTATGCTCTCCTGGGGAGAGGTTCAGTTACGGCTGGTCGCCTTGGATGACGGACAGGTGGCCGCGAAAGGCCCAGAATGAGTGACTCGTGCCTAGTTGGGCGCGGGGGTAGGTGAACGGGGTCTAATAAGGTAATTGGTGTTGCACCGGTCATATAGGCTTTCGTGGACTTCTGCCACTCTTTTCTGGACACTTTTGAACGCTCCTGTTCCCACGTTCTTTTCTCATAAGTTCGATATATGTCCTACCTCTATTCGTGCTGCTCTTGAATATTAACTTCTTTCTTTCTCGATTGTAGGATCGTAATGAAAAAACAGGTAAAAGAAAGCTTACACGTTCCACAGTATAAGGTATTTTAATAATCCCAAAATTTTCACTACATTGTCGTATCTTCAGGTAGGCTCAATTGTAGGTGTATGTTTCACCGATGAATATGTTACAATGTTGTGAAACAGATTTTGTTAAAATATTTCATGTTTTGGAATACCTTAGTTTTCTTTTACTAGTTCTTTCATTCAATGTGAGATTCCGCAGTCTCGGAGGCAAGAAACGTTAATATAATTTTTTTAGATGCTCCAACTGTTTCAGTAAATAGAAATTACTAACAAACTGCATTATTTAAACAAGTTTGACATCTCTGTTCGAGTCTTGGCTCGGCCACACGAACTTTGGGATTCTTGGCAATGCCAATTACCGACATGACTACTGAGGTCTGCGCGTCTTACTCCGTATTCTTTTCTTCCTCGGCGTTCTGCTCTCCATAAGGTTTCTCACTACATGATATCCCCTTATTACATGGCCACCCACTCGCTCTACCTCCTTCTAAGTTCTCCCAACAACTTTCAGCTCAACTTTCAACCGTGTTTATTACTTCACATCAAATCTACCTTTCCGTCCATATATCCGTTATTATTCTCCGCCTCCGTTATATTTAGCATCTTCTTATCCATTGCCTACGAGCTCTTTTCCTCTTTCTCTCCATGGTACATGTCTCGTAAAGATAAATATTCTTTGCCTAGCATCCTCACCGAGGGTTCCTTTCATATGTTTACTCCTGTTAGTACACGTATCTTTCGCTAACGTGTTTCTCTTTAATATATATCTTTAGAGTTTTATCCTTCTTCTTCCAGAATGCTACTTATGTGAATTAAATGCTGAACCTGTTTCTGTCTCCCTACTTTTGATACTTAATTTAGAATCCTTTTTCCTGAGAATCTCACCCTTCAATTTTTTTTTGATAAATATTTATCTCATTATTTTAGTTTTGATACAACTTATAGCAATTTCAACCCCCTGGAAGATTGGTTAGCGGCTTTGTCAACCGCAAATCGATTCTTTTTCTTTCATTTTTCATGAGCGTAGATCCCCCACACCTCACTTACCACTAGATTAGTACGAAATTTGAAGTAGAAGATATATCAATAGTTTTCTTATGATCAGAAAACTAAAGTAAGGAAATTTTCAATAACAAAAAGAGAAAGATTCAATTCAAAAGTATGAGGCCAAAAGCAAGAGTAAGTGAATAAAATTTAGCTATCTGGGTAGTTTATTGCAGCTAAATGGTAGTCTTCTCAATGTCTAAAGGAGGAACGCGTTGAAAAAAGAAACATTTACTCATAAAAGAGAATTGACTACAGGGTCCTTGACCAGGTTTGTAAAGAAAAGGCTAGGTAAAAGTGTGCATGGAGCAATATACGGAGTGAGGCACAGCACGGTGAGGAAGCGTTGAGTATAAGAGAAGGGGATGAAAAAAGATTTAGCGTTTTTGAAAAGCGGATACGAAGAAGGGTGGAGGAAGTACGGCGGGACGAAATGAGGGCGAAAGATGAAGTGCTAGTAGGTATGGTAGGAGAGGAAAGAGAGTTGACCGAGGAAATTAGGAGAAGGCAAAGGGATTTTATGCAGCAGGTTTTAAGGGGTGATGATAGTTTGAAAGACGTGATCGAGAGAGAATGCTGGATAGACGGCGTAGAGGGAGGAAAAAACAGGTAGTGATTATGTGGAACTGAAGGTGGACGTCATATGAAATAAAAGAGTCATGAGAGAAAACTATTTTCCATCAAAACCTGCTGTACTGGAAATCTGATTAATAATTAATTTACCTATATATATTTCCGCAAATTCATCCCCGTTTTGCCCTTATGTCTGTATGTAGCTCCGCATTTCTTCGGAAAAAATTGTTAAAGGATGACGATATTTTTCGTAGAATTTCTTTTCGCCTCCGTGGTGTTATTGACGGAAACACATTCAACGCGATACTGTTTAATATTGGTGCCATCCACACCCGTGAATGAACTCCGAAACAACGGACGTCGACCCATCTGCGCGTGAATCGACTCCATCGAATCCGATATACATGCGACCATACAGTACGGTCCGCTTGCACGCTTACGTCTCCGTGCACGTTGAGTCCGCGGATCCTGCAAAGCAACGCATGTGTCAATTCTCGCGAGTCGAGTAATCTTCATCCAGATCGATCCGCCGCGTTTAAGCGAGTAAGTTTGCGGAGGCAAGCGGTCCCGCTACACGCGGGGAATGCGGCATAGTCGGATACGGTCTCCGCGCTGAAGAATCTCATTCGTTCGAATGGAAAGCTTTAAAACGACGCCCGTGGAATTTCGAGCGAGAAATCCGTAGAGAGGGAAAAATCTCAACGTGACGGTGTCACTGGAGCTCAGTACCTCTGCCTCTTGCACTCTATATTTATCTTTTGAATCCAGTCACTTGAGTGACTTGACATAATTTGCATTTTAAATTTATGTCGTGCGCTAAGTGTCAACATGGGTCGAATTTTTCCCTTCTGAGCTGTCTTATACTTTTCTATAAATTTGAATAGGTAATCAAATCATAGTATAATAAGAGTAACAACAATACATTTAGTATTATATTAGCAAAATGCAATATTAATTATCAATCTGACGGGTGAACTACGAGGTAATATTCTCCATTCAGACACACAGCTTCACAAATAAGTTTTTAACATAACTTAGGGATCGTTTTTGACATTCACATGCAATTTTCGGAGAAAATTTAAAGAAAGAGGGAAAGAGTGTTTACGTTTAAAGAGATTGAAGCAATTAAATCGGACCACACCAAAAAACAACATATTTTTGAGATATTTTTTCTACTTATATATGTTTTGTTGAATGATTTTAAAGAACTTGTCCAGTGTCACTGATGAAAGCAGAGCAGTAATGAGAATTTTATACGTAGAAATACCTAACATAACCTGAACGTGTTTCGCATTTTTACCTATCTTAGGCGGTGCTTGGAGGAGCTGCTGCTCGTTGGATAACATAATCGCCCATTTCTTGATATACTCACACACCTTTTTCACAATCCACAGATTGTGAAAAGTGTGCAATGTGTATCGGTGTACAATGATGATATGTGTTGAAACCTTCAGAAAATATTTTTCATAAATTGTAAATTTGCACCTTTTATGATAGGTGGGACACAATAGGACATATAAATAGGAAAATTGAGAAGGGATAGAGAGAAACTGAACATTGCCATTAACCTCTAATAGTACGAGAGGTCTACGGTTTAACGTCCCATTCGACGGGCATAGTACCATGCTCTCCGTACTCGTCATGGCTCATAAGGGTGGGTTGGTATAGAATTGAAAAATTTCTGCCTTGATCGTAATTAAAACCCGGTTCTTCAGGACGGGAGGTTAGTACTCCAGTATCTACACCAACTCGATCCCTCAGTGTTCCCTATGTTATCGCCGCTGTAATTTAACTCACACACCGACGGATTAGATGTCGGGCCAAAAGTAGGCCACTACCTCATTATGTCAATTACATTCGGTGTTCATCAAGAGATAATCAATCATAAAATGGAGGAGCTACGCTGAATTGTGGCCATATATCAGGATCAGTGCGAGAATTTTGGGATATTAATGGGCGTAAGGAAAATAAAAGTAATTTAGTTTGGGCTACGGGGTAATTATATTCAACTATTAGAGAGCATACACTTGGGAATTTGATTAAATTTTTGGGTGACGTTTTCAATTCATAATTTCTGTAGAAGATGGAAAGACAAGGAAGAATAACATACTTAGATAGTGAGAAGGAAAGGTAGCCTACATATAAGAGGAATGTTGAAGATATTTTATGTGGAATTTTGTTAATGAATGTTAAGTAACATATTTTTAATGGAAAATCAGCAATAGAGGTAATGTAACTCTGAATGAAAAGTAACTATTCATATTTATCCGTAAATTAAAATATCAAAACATCATCAAATCACCGCCTTGTCTACTAAATTCATATAAATCCCACAAGAACCAATGACATTAATTTGATTAGTCGCTCTCTTTTACTAGTTCATTACCTCAAACAATGTTGGTTATTTCGTAATAGGCACGAGTAAAAAAGGATTTTCTGGCATCTTCCCTTACTAGTAATGATATTATCTGAGTGGTGGAGCTTTGATACCTGTTTTCATTTGCACGTAAAGGGTTTATTGTTATTCAAACTTCCAATTCACATAAAAAAGAGGGGAGCTTACCCGATAAAAAGAAAAATGCGTTAAAACGGCAATATCATAAAAACCAATTTGCATGTTACAGAATCCGCAGTAAAATTTTATATTTTTTTGGAAGATGACACATGAAGTTGGGTTGTTTCGTAAGACGTTGATTAAGTCACCTCTGATGCTGTACCTCACTCGGGCAGCCATGCGTTGCATAAATTCCGTCCGTTTGGGACGAAGTCTCAAGGAAGTATCGCACGCTGTGTACCTGGGTAAAGTTTTATCGTAGTTGAAGGGTTAGGAGTACCTACGGAAGAGTACACTATCCTGTTCTAAACGTTCTACACGCACTCCCTCCTGTAAAGACTCATTAGTTTTGCTATGACTATGCTAAGGGTCTTAATTCTTGCTGTACTTTTAGTTGAAGAACTTTACTAAGTACTCTTAATCCCAGCAACCTTTCTCTCGCTATTTTTTTTTAAATTACTCATAGTTGGTTCCTTAACTGATAGCTGTACTATTTACACTAATTTTTTTCGTAATGAAATGAAAAAGTACACTTATTCCGCCCTATATCATGAAATCTTTAAAGTTGACATGATAACCACCTCCAAAAATGTATTCATCATCTTGAACGGCCCGTCCCCGTACTCGGTCATTCTGTACCGGGTTAAATCTCTTCGAAAGCTTCGAATTTTTTCTTCGTATTATCACCGTCGTTGGCAAAAAAAAGAAGTTTACAAACCTTTATCGGCTCATTACAACACTTATTCTGAAGAGAACTTCATATTAGATGTACCCATATATCCCAATTTTTTCAAATAGGCTACTACCTTGTTGACAGTTTCATCGGTGTCCCCTTTGTAAGTTTATTTCAGCCTCCCTCAATTCCTTAACTGTTGTGCAGGGCTCCGCGTGTTAAGCATGCTCTGAGTAGGTGTAAGGCTCTAAATTAGTATCATTGAACCTCTTAGTTGCATGTGAGGTGTGGTTGTATGGTGACATTTCACTCTCTGCCACAAACACCCCTCCGTGGTTCGCAGGATATTACGTAGAAGTGGATTAGATGGGTCTCAGCCAATGATATGCTGCACTCTTAACATGAACGAAGGGTTTAATCCCCCGCGAAGAGGTAGAGAAAACAGCTTTCAGTCGATTCCTCCATAACAATTTAATATTTCCTCCGTTTATGCCAAAGCAAAATTAAACCCGAGGGGCAAGGACAAAACTTCACGTTACGGGTGAAATATGTTGAGGGCTGGCTTGACATCTATTACCTTCCCGGGACGCGAAACGCATTTCATCGAGAAATTTCAAATTTCTTTTCCGCCTCGAGTTAATAAAGGAGTAACGCCCTCTCTCAAAACTGACACTCTCGCCATGAAATCAGTGCCCATGAAAACATTTACAAGTTTGGCGAGTTTTTTTTTGCGAACCAGCATTTGTTTCGAAAGTTTCCTCGAAAGTAGCGATGCGCTGTCAGGTTGATCGGAGGGTCTGGACCCCAGCCAACGCAGCACAGAGCTCCCATGCGCCGGCTCCGGGGCGAAGCCAAGTCGGCTGGCTGGTTGGCCTGCGGTCGTCTTCGCAACCGGGGAAGGGAGGCGGAGAGAGGGAGGGGAAGAGATCACGAGGCTAAAAGCGTCGCCCACCACTCTTCGCAAACTTGACTGTGAGAACTTCTCGTGACTTGAATCCAAGATGGAAATCCGTTCGCGTGAAATTTACATGCATGGACCGCGGATGGAGCAGAACTATGCATGAGAGTTCCCCACTTATGTGTATACATATATATATTTTATTCACGCTGTCACTTCTCCTCTCCGTCACATTTTATCGGTGCATATGTGAAATCAGATCGGTAACGCGTCGGATTGGTGACTTAGAGGACGTTTGGTTTAGATGTTGCGTTATAACCTTAGTAGAATTTAGCACATTCAAATTCTACTGCTACAACATGTGTTTGAGTAGAAAATAATACTATGTTACAAACTGTACTTCGAAGTCGTGGGGGATCATTTTAGAGTGTCCGATTCCTATCTCAAGGACCTAGATTCGAGTACTGGCAGGGTATATTTTTCATGTGAACCATGGTCCTGAACTGAGTACATCATGTGAGATATTCAACTTAAGTGCTCCGTCCATTGGCTGAGAAGCACGTTGATCCCTTGGTGTCTTTCGTTGAAAGAAGGCTGGTAACAATGCCGGGTTTCCCTCCACCCTTTCTCCACCCCCCTGAAAAATTCCTGCATCCACCAAAGCTTGCACGTATCCTAAATTACAAAATGGGCCAAAGCTGCCGGTAGCCATGTTGAATGACAAAATTTATTGGATTCGTGTGGAGAGCATTTCAAGTGAAGTACTTGGTTCGTCGGACAGGTCGTAAAACTGTTGGCTTCTTTGCGCCTATCTCCAAAAGCAGACTGATGCCGACCCACTGAGCTCCCTCCACCGTTATCAATTTCCATTCTATCTCTAACTTATCATTCTCACCACGCATCCTCTTTCCTTTTCAATGCCATCCTTATAACTCCCTCCGGTCTGAGGCTCTATTCACTGCGGCACAGAATAGAACCCACTGTTGATCGAAGAAAAAGATTCGAAGGGAATATTCTTCTCTTCCTTGATGTCTCTTTGTCCCCTGTGAGCATCTTGCTTATCTTCATTTTCATTTCCTTTACAAAAACTACCAGGTAAAATATCGAGGCAGAATATTTGTATACCCTTACTCTTCATGCATTGTATGGCATACTATGCCATAGATAGGTTATAAAATACAGTGCTTAAATTAAAAAACATATCTTGAGTAGCACAAAAAATAACACTGTGGGTGGGTAATTTAACTGCAAGAATCGTGAATTATGTTGAGGGTAATGCAGGGTAGCATACCTTTAGGACATTACCAAGAAAGCTGAGGACGCGACTTCGCGTATTTAATAAATTAACAAGTTTTGTTACTAAAATTTTTTTTAAATTATTTTAAATTAAATTTTTAGTCACTGGCAAAATTAATGTGGCAGAAAACGCTTTCCGTTTTTCATGATTGCTCGCTAGAAATATTCCGGGTTAAATGTGTTAAATAAATTATTCAGATTTCAGCATTCCATTTCGTGTAACCACGTTTTTTGAACAAATGCCTTCAATTTACTTTGCTCATAAAATGAACGTATATTCCCGTAGAAATTTAAATTAACCTGCTATTCCAGATATCTTTCTGCCATTCGATGGTTTCCATCACGGTTTAATGTTTCGTATGTTCTGGTTTGTGTGACAACAATGCTGCAGTTGTTTTAACTTGATATGGGGCATTTTATTGCAAATGGTGAAACTCTTTCGTACCTAATGTATTCATGAGTGTTCTATGATACTGCTACACGGTATGGCTGTTTCTTTATATACCTCCTTCTTCAATTTCAACTACTGTTCTTACTATTAAATCCCACGGTCGCTTGCCAGTCAATAAGTCGCTCTGCTTTATGCACTCGTTTTCCCTTGACAGATGCGTGCAGATGGGGGGGTTTAGGGTTTAAGCCCTACCACAAAACATGTTTACCTGAATTCGTAACGAGGAACGAAGAGGTATACAGAAGAGCATATGAAGAAAGGACAGCATGGAAAACCCTACGGCAAAGAAAAACTGGATGGATTAGACATACCTTGAGGCACCATAAACTAGTTAGAAATATAATAGAAGGGAAGATTGAAAGGAAGGTCCCACGTGGAAGACCAAGAGACAAGTATACAGGGCAAATATAGAAGGACGTGAAAGAGAAAACATACCAGGGCGTGAGGGAATTAACACTGAATAGGGCATAGTGGAGGGCTGCAGTAAACCAATCCTAGGATTGAAATACTGATAGATATATTTCTATCGCTTGGTATATGTTTAACGCTCTACCCACACTCTTCCCTGGGACGGTTTAAATATGATCACGTTCGGTATTCAGTTACTTTTTCCCGTAATTTACCATATTTTGTTTATTTCGCAAAGCGCTTAGAATTTTGCTTATTGGGATGAAGAATATCGTTGAATTTTCTTCACGAAAATTGTGTTAATTTAATTATTATTTTAGTGAATAATAATCTAAATATCCTTTTATGATGCTGCACATAAATATTAATGAAAGCCCCAGAAGGAAATTCTGCGTACGCCACGGTCCCTTGAAAGAGGAGTCGATTGGCGGGATCTGACTCCATGATGGTAGTCAAGGGGGCAGGTTCATATCCGTCTACTTTACAACTATTGAGTCACCGCAAGGCGCGTGGTAGGAGGTGTTAGATTTCCAGCCGATAAAGGGGGAGTTTGAAGCTATATTCTAAAAGGGAATGACGTGAGGGAGTCTGCCAATCTGTGTACTGTCAAGCTATTGCATTGAGGTAGATGGATAAGAAGGTAATGGGCGTGGCTGTTAGTCACGAGAGTGTGGGTTATGATGCAGAGCTGACTTCGGTGTAAAAACTCGGTATTTGGCGTGTTACTGCGTGTAACAAGTTATTTGTGTGTTATTTTTAGGTGCCTTTGATAAAAATTGCGTGTCGAACACAGAAAGAAGCCTCACAGTAGGGCCTCTTTAAGTTGGACTCTTCGGATTTCTTTCTCAATTTAAATTCAACTCCTGCCAATTCAATTCCCACTCAACACCTGCACCATAAGGGGCATGAATGAGAGTAGTTTTGACCAAAAAAGAATCATTTTTAAAAAGAATTATCAGGTGGTGTTATCGGCCGTGGCATGGTGGAAACAGTGCATTATAATATAAATGAATAAACTTGATTTTATCACAAATTCTATTTCCTTCCACTACCCAGGTTTCAACGTTTAAGTCACCATCCCCTTTCCCCGGCCCTTTGACCTTTCTTACCCCCATCCCCCTTCCTAAGAAACTCAAACCCGCCCCTCTTCACTTTTGGTATATATACCTGATGGAAAAACTGTTTCTGTAGTAAACACCTGACGAAGACTTAACCGTGGAAACCTGGGTAGTTGAAGGAAATAAAATTTGTGAAAAAATTAAGTTAATTCATTTATACGAGGCATGTTTTTTAAGTAAGTACCGTTTTGATACACAAAAAAACAAGTTAACTTTTTGTAACAATTTTATTTTTACATGAAAGCCCACACTTTTATCTACTTTTCTACACAATTTCCACCAATATTAAGAAATTTATTGTATCGAACAACTAGCTTTTGTATTCCCTCGTCATAGAAGTTTGACGCCTGATTAGACAGACACTGCAACACGGCCGTTAGGACACAGTCGTGGTAATCGTGATGCTGACCCCCAAGATGCTTCTTTAGTTGCACGGCCACATTTGAAACCTTTTACCCATTTCTGTGCCATGCCATCACTCATAATGTTTTGTCTGTAAACTTCACAAATTTGGCGGTAAATTTCATCTGCTTTCATACCTTTGGCACTAAGAAAACGAATAACGGATCGAATTTCACAGTCGGCGGGATTCTCAATCGGCGGTGGCATTTTAAACACGCACAAAGAGACATATAGACAATCGATTGTTGCCGTAATGACATTCGGCGGGGCACCGGCCGAAACGCTGCCGCGGTGGAATTTGAAAACTGTACTTACCTGCCTCGTATTATAAAGAATTATCAGCTAAATGTGTATAATATTTGCTAGATCTAGAGGTGATTATTTCATTTATCCCTGGAAAGCGAGCATTGAGTTTGCATAGAGCCACAAATTACCAAATGCACATACGTTCGCTTACGACCTCAACGCACTTTACAAAAATCTGTTTGCTTTAGACTCATCTTATGAAGTAAATGAAATGCACCGCGCTACCTGTTATTTTCATATAACTTTAGATGATTAGGGAACAATTCACTATTTATTTATTCTCATATTATGTATGTACATACGGATTCTCATATTATTATTTTCATATTCTCAACAATTAGGATTCAAGTCGAGTCAAGTGTGACCTGAGGAACGGTTCTACACATGTTTCTGAGGATTTTTTCTGCTATGTAACGATGTTAAGGTTACCGTTTTGATACTATGCCTATTGATACTTTTGTTAGGCACTAGGTTAGGTTAGGTTAGGTTAAGCTAGAATCTACGGTAGCTCATCGCTATACTCTGTGCTATATCGCTATACTCTATGCTCTATAATCTCTATGAAGTTGTTTATTTACTCGGTAAAACTAAAGTTTTCGTTAGATGAACATGAAATGCATTTTTAAAGCAGGTCATATTAATAAGAAAGGTACGCATATAGGCAGACAAGCGCCAAATATATAGTTTCAATGTGCTAAAATGACAACGGATTTGAGGGATAAAATAAGGAGAAGCACTGTGATGAAATTTGGCAAAGATTTCATTGTATGTGTTTTAATACATTCTCCATATGAGTCATAATAAAAAGCAATGTTTTGCGCCGAGAAGGTGGGGCCTAATCATTCCCAAACACCCCCATTTGTGACGAAATTGTCACTCATAGGCAGGCATATTTATGTCACCTCTAGTACATTCTAACTTCTTTGGTTTTCCAAATCATTTTGCTTTGCTTATCATCATGAATGTCTTTCACAAATTTACACCGATTCCATTCAATTTTGTATAAAATTGTTTGAATTGGCGCATTGGAAACTCGCAAAAAAGTATGACGCCGTGTAAGCGTGGTCCTGTTTTCTAAGTCTAATTTACCTTTTACTTTATTGATAGCCTTTAGAATGAATGGTACAAGTATTTTGGCAAACTATGATACACATACTATCAGCCTTAATGGGTGTTAGAGTTGCAGTACTTATTTGAACTAATTGAATATTCTGAAAAATAAATTTGTGACTTTGTTTCCACTTCGATCCTTTCCAAGAACCCCTTTCAGCTTCATTAACGCGATTGTTAAGGCTCATTGTATACGCATACCACATCCTGTGCATTGTAATCTTCGTGGTGGCAGCCATTCTCTGCACTATAACTCAATTTTTCCAAGTGTATCTCGGAATGAATACGCATATGATGAAGAGTGCTAGAGGAAAGTCATTGCCTCTGCCCGACTCTCATCTCCGTGATTCAAGAGAGGATACCATTGAACTAGGCTTTTTTTATAACCTCATCCGGTATCAACGTTACATCTTCGTCATTCTCAAGAGGTTTAAAGCTCTTGACGCTATAACTCTTGAGGGCTAGCCCGTTGGTATACCTAACTTCTGCTCTTGAGTAACCTAACATATGAGGAGCATAGAATAGACCTCTTGAGAATGACGTCAGGGTAACGTCACAACAGGAAAGTGTAAGAGATAAAAAGTAGTTTAATAAGAACTAGTATATTTTATTTAATAATTTTTATGAGAATAAAACGCCAAACATAAACTTTAGGAAACCCATTTAGCGAGGATAAATTATGCAAAGTGAGTCTACAATGTTTTCTCACGTGTAGAGCGAAACGTTTTGTAAATTTAAGGGAGGTCGCCGACAGCCAAGGCTATTGCGGATTGGTGGGTATTTGTGGTGTAGGTATGACTTATGGGAGTGGAGGATGGGTGGTGAGAATCCTGACGTGAATCCTGTCTATTTATAACAAAATGGACCTAAAGAATTACAAGGGGTTCACGGATTTGCGCGCCATATGATGGACGTGGCACTGCACTTGAAACATTCTTCATATAGCACTCAAGTAGGAGTGAAAAAGTGACTGAAAAATCTGCTGCTGGGGGTTTTCAAATCCGATCTCTACGAAAATGATTACCAATCCTCTTACCATAACACCAAATCCAATCTTGTGTAAGTATTCGCGATAATACAGATTAAGATTGTTTTTGAGCTTTAGTCCACTCCATTTTGCTTGTAGTGACAAATGTTACGATAATATATTATTTTCCATCAAAATTATTATTACAAATATTATTTTCCAGATAGTAATATTGAAAGCTTTGTGAAGTAGTTATGTGGTGCTATGTGATACCTATATGCATGTGTCATTTTTTTGACACGGCAGGCAATCATCTTTGGCTTCAAGAATATCATATATTTTGACGAAGACGAAGAAATGACTTGTTATCTAATCTAGTCGGCTTATACCTAACTTATATTCAAATGAATTGACTAAAAACCTATACCACCCAGGAAAAAATATAAAATAACCTATTAATATTTTCATCTACTTATGTGAACAATTTTCAGTCAATATAAAAACTAATCAAACTGAAAACATATCGGAATAATGCACAACGTCTAGGAATTCACAACCTGTTTTATCACCCTTTATCAACTTGGTATCCTTCACTGAGAGCTTCCAAAGTACGCCGCTAGTTGGCGTCTCTCTTGTCTGGAGTCTCGAATAGAATTAGCCAATTAATAAGAATTTCTATTATAAATGACACTATAAGGTTATATTCAATCAAAATGTACTGTAACAACTGTGCTCAGCCGAAACCGAATTGTCGTCAGCAACGAGAGCGTGTTTAATGTCACGAGACCTGGCCTCCTGAGTGTGTGTTATAATGCCGAAATTAAAAACGTCCAGTTATTACAGTGACCAGCACTGGTCACTGTCATCAGCACACAAGTGTTGAATATGGAAGGATATTCTAGTAGTTCCTGATGGAACTTAAGACCTTCGGAGGTGTAAATGCGCCTTTTCCTCTGTTATAGCACCCAATCGCCGGAAACAGTAGATCGAAGAAATGACAAACTTGCGACCTCTTCAACTATCGATAAAATTGGGTGGTGAATTTCTCTCTTCTTTCGTCACTTGATTGTGCATACAAAAATGGAATAATTCTTCAGTAAGGGACTGTATTTTTAGGATTCCTCATGTTACATTTTAATCGTCAGGTTAGGTAGCAAAAACCCTTTTAATACATGGGCGTTCTGGTGATCATATTTTTTATTTATTTAAAATTGAGCGCAACTTTCTTATGTCTCTCTAAAGGATTTTATTGAAAACGTGGGGATGCGGGCAGCAAGCAAAGAAAGTACACGAATAGAACTTCTTGGTACAAATGTCAATGGAAACCTAAGTGGCATGATTAAGGTAAACTAATGCCATCATAAAGGCAGTGATTTGTTAAAATCATATTTGGTTTTTATGTCAAATGTTGTGAATATTTTACGCTGCATCACAATTTCCTTAATCATTTTGGCAGTTATTGAGAACTGGGGATAAAACAAATAATCGAAGCCTGTAAAACGGAACGTCGAATCGTTTATAGATTGAAAAATGGCATTCTTTGATCTCTGAGGGTAAGATAAGGAAGTTAGATGGTGGAGAAAGTAATATAGCTAGATTGAAAATTGAACGGAACGGAAAAATTGGTTGCGGGTGATACTGAGGGGAAAATGGTGATGGAACTGTATGTGGTGGATGGCAGGTCGTTTGAGAAAGAGGCTCCTCTCAAGGAAGAGGAAAGAATGGGCATTTTCGGTTCCGTTGAGGGAGATAAGCACTTTGAAGAGCTTTGGAAACCGAGGGAGAGGAAGAAGTGGTTGGAGAAATCATGCTGTTTGAGAAGATTGGTACGGAACGTAGTTTTAAAGATCACTGAACATCCATTTTACAATCGGAAGAGCTTTTGATCTACTTTTGATTCCATTTATTTGCGGCGTCCACATTTAGTCAAAGATATGATTGAGTTTTTTTTTCGATTGAAGAGATATTAAGAAATGTGGATTGTTATAAAGGTTCGTTGTTGAAGGATAGCTAGCAGAAACTATCTCCAAACCATCCGATATTGATATAATTCTTTCTATAATAACGATTTATTAATACTTATAAATAGCAGAGGATTAAACTTTGGGGAAGGGAATAAATAATTTTAGATCAATGTGGTAGCAAATATGGTTCTCTTAGTTATGGCCTTAAAGAGATTCCATTACCTGATTTGTAAATACACTAATAAACTCCTCCAAGGAGACTTACGGAATGGTAACGTGGACGATGATATATCCAATCTCTTTAAAAATGGAAACTATGTAATACTTTCTGAAGAACAATTACATGACGCTGGGGAAAGGAATTTCAAAAATTGTTTAATTAGCTACACTTCAATCTGCAACGATGGCCAACAAATCGGTGTAACCAGTTCACTGAGTCCGTCTCATATTCATAAATAATTTACAATGATATTTAAAAGGAAAAAGATATATTTTTTGGTTCAAATAACTGAAATACTTCACTTATTTGACGTGAATTTGGAAAAAAATTTATCAGATCGGACTGCAAAATTTTGACAATAAGGAATGAAAGCTAATAAAAATATACCTTTAGTCGATCCCACACAACTTTAATTGTTCTGATCTAGATTGTGACAAGTTTTGTCACTATCAAGGTCCATTATCAACCTCGAAAATGACAAATCTTGTCGAAACCTATAGAAGGATTTATTTAAGTTGTGTGAAATGGACTAAAAGGATGCTTTTATTCGTTTTTATTCATTATGATGAAAAGTTATTTCGACGCGCCTGAGTTATTTTTACTGGCAGTGAATAATGGTTTAACCTTTTATCTCGAGATAATCAATCTATAAAGCAAATGTTTTATAAGAGCAAGGCTAATACAGAAAATTTTAAGTAAAAGCACACAGAGGAAAGACATCCTTTTATATTTTGGTCAGGATTTTATTATTTAATTATTTTGGTTGCTGGCATGACAGGAAAATAATTATAACTTTATTCCTTCCACATTTAATTTTTGCCGACCGTGGTTTCTACATACAAGGAAAATAACATTGTTGATACTATGACAATGACACCGTTAATTTATAAAGTAATGGTTATTTTCCTCTGGAGCTATTCCATAAAGTAAAGGCTGAAACCTTAAAATGTTTTCTGGCATTCATATTTATCGACATTTCAATTATCCTTTTAAGTCAATGACCTTGAATCAAACGCGGCACTCAAGCCAACTAACTCTCATGAATGAGTAACACAGTGGCATTTGATTTGCCGCAGGTTTACCCTGGACTCAGGAAATTAGCTCCGCTTTGAGAAAAGTTTTCCCTTTGTGCCGTATTCATTATCACGTCGTTTTGTATTAGAATTGGAAATAGCTACGTTTACGTTTGCTTTTGACTCTTTAAAGATAAAAGGGAAGCCAATGGAACCTAAGACAAAAGTGCCACTCACCGAACAGTAAGGTTTGGAATAAAAATGAAAATTCCAATATATCATGAGGTAAAAGAACCATATTCTTGAAAAATCTAACTCAAAACCCAACGTCAATACACAAATATGGTAGTTTGGAAGGAATTAATTAACCAGATTTTGAGAAAGAAACTATCAAAATGGATCAATTTATTTTATAGGAAGAACAAACCAATTTTAGTTTCAAAATGGAAAAATTGTTTTTAAAATAATATAAAAGCTTAACCACCTACATTGACAATTTGAAATGGAAACTGGGTTTTTACAGAAGTGAAAAAGTTTCCCGTTCCGGCCTTGTATGAGAACTCGATACAGAGAACGGCATATGTCTGGGCCCTACTGTTTATATGAAAGAGCCTAAATCTGTGCTGACAAATAAATTCACAAACGCTCGAAAATTTCCTTTTGCTCTAATAGAAAGGTGGATTAAGTTACACAATACCCTTTTGATCCAGGCACAACTATATGGTAGATATCGAGTTGAAGGTCACGATCCTGCTGACTTGAATAGGCCATTTGAGGTGCTAACTCGATGATATATTCAAAATATCGCGACTGGTCATGGCCAAGTGGACCGAAATTGAGCTAGAATTTAATACTGGTTAATTGATTTATACTTCTTGATTATCTCCATCGTCTCAGGCTGAACTTTGTGGAAGTTCATTTTATCGTAAATGAAAAGGAAAACTTTGTTATATTCCACCAATTTATTCTCAGGTACAACTAGTTTCAGGTACCTGAAGATGACGCCACTGCGTCGAAACTAGTTGTACCTGAGAATAAATTGGTGGAATATAACAAAGTTTTCCTTTTCATTTATGATTTATACTTATTTTGCCCATTTTCTGACCGTGCATTAGTGTTTGATGCTGGAAGTCCCAATTTATTGGTTTTAATATTATGCGTATCTGAGAATATATCCGGATGTGCGCATGAATGAAAGTGAATAGGTTGACCCTACTGCTTTTGGGCAGATATGATTTTTTGAAGTGTACGAGTGCTGGCGAAGTTGGCGAATTATCCTTTATTTTTCTCCCACGCAGTCGTTGGTGCGTTTTGGTGCTGCTGCCGTCTCTCTCTCTCCCGGGATCGTGGAAAGGAGAGTGGACCCTCGACACGAACCCTCCAGCCAACGCGTGGCCTTCGACCCAACCAACGCCGTCTCCGTGAAAAGGTGAGTCCTTGTCGAATGGGCCTTCCACCCTACTCCCCTCCGCCTCCTTCCCATCACGATAGAGGGCAGAACCCGACGGGTCTACACTCGAAGTGGTCCATTATGTGGATCCCGTCGCCCGTGGACGTGTCTCCTACCCCCTCCCCACCTCCTCACGCTGCATCATCTTACATGCCGAGTCACACGACCAAAGGGACGTTCGCACGAATGAGATTAGACACGGGGGAGCTTGTTTGGACCCTAGTAGTTCAGTCGGATCAAGCCATTTAATGTGACGCTCAACCAATCGAAATGCTGTCCCAGGTAAGGGATAGGAAGAGCATAAGCTACTCAACCCTGAGTGAGCAGGTACTAAGAGTGTAGAAATTTCATTAATACCGTAATTGTTTGCCATATGGAATGATTCCAAGTTGATGTTTTTGGTATAAGGAACGGTGACCATCCGATGAGATTAATTTTGCCAGATGGAATATTGTGTTAATAAGTGTAGATTGAATTTTAATAGGGGGCTTAGGAAAGGTGGAGAGAATCCCGGCATCAGCATTAGTCCCAACGAAAGGCGCCAATGATCTCACTCTTATGAGTCCCGCTGAAGGAATACTGAATTGCTTGTGTACTGAACTCGAAGTGCTCCACGAACAAAGTTAAGTAGGGAGAGGTATACAAATGTAAATTCTCCGCTACTGTCGGGATTCAAATCCGGTCCTTCGAGATGAGAAGCCATTGCTCTAGCCACCGCACAAACCCTTGCTTTCTCATCATTTGTATTTAGCTATGATAATGTACCAGCATACCTACCTATATTGGTAGGTTTGCTGTATGCTTTGATACCTTCTATTTTTACGCATGTATCCTTTCAAACCTATCTATATTTGCTGCATGTAATGCATACCTGATTATTCATGTCTTCTCCCTATCGTCAAGTATTCCAGAAAAAAGTTTTCATTTCCTTCAACACTCGATTTTCTAACAGATTTCTCTATATCACCCTATATTATATTCAGTTAACTCTCAAAACGCCCTCCATCCACAAAAGTCCTTAACTTCATTCGATTATTTCAACCGACTTACTTCTCATCTCCTAACTCCTTTAACACAGTTGAAAAAGTAGGTAGAATCGAAAGTTAAGGACACTACTCAGATCACTGATTTCAATGGAATCAAAGGGGCATAAAGCCGAATAACCAGCACCATTTCCGGTACGGCTATTTTCTGTAATATTTTACGGTCATTAAACAGTGGTTGGGATCGACTTGTCGGAGGTGAGAGAAGCTTGAAACCACGATGCTCCACATAAGTAGATATTTCATCACTCCGACTTAGAATATGCGATGCACTCGATTAACTGTTGAGGTCAATTGAGGTAATTTGTCAATGTAAATT
Organism: Platycnemis pennipes; assembly: GCA_933228895.1. Lineage (NCBI taxonomy): Eukaryota > Metazoa > Arthropoda > Insecta > Odonata > Platycnemididae > Platycnemis > Platycnemis pennipes. The sequence goes on from OW121854.1 coordinate 63,723,985, forward strand.
TACTGTGGACCTTTTAGCCTCTTCCGTTGAATACAGGTAGAGGTAGATGTCGGTGTCGTCACATAATTCTCGTGACAAGCATCATAAAGCAGAACCCGTCGCATGGAAGCATTATTGATTTATCAAGAATATAATAGAGGGAGCAGTGTGAGAAAATATCCGATCTGCATTAACACCATAATCTACATTATTTATATTATTATTTATTAAGTGGTAAACCATGAAATATGCCCTCCTTTATGTATTCGCCGTATTAAAGCCTTACATTTTACTTAAGCTATACTGAAAAACTAATTAAGCTTTTCTGAACAGCGCACTATTAAACCTTGAGGTAGCTGTATTACAGTAATATCGCATGGCGTGAAGACATACATTTCAATTTAATTTATTAATTACTAGCAGGCCTGCTGCCTGTTTTGCAGGAACTTTTCATAAGCACTTCGTATGCAGAGAGAAGGAAATGGCTAGTTTATAAATAGAGAAATGTGTCCCACTCTTATTACCCTACACGTTTCTTACTTTTTTCTACACCATATTTTCATTATATGTTGTCTCCCACTCTCAAAAACCACGTTTTTTGCATTTTTCTCTGCGCCACAAATTGATAAAAATCCAAAACTTTTACTAAATCATGCAGACAGAGAATCCACCTTCAACGCACCAAACCTCACTGTTTTAGCTCAAAACTTGGGAGAGAGCAAAACAAATCGGATACAGAATGACTGACTAACACGCTACAAAATAATATATATTCGAATTAACCTGCTGATTTAGCAACAAACATTAATAAATAATAAACGTTTTATAACCTTCTTTCGGCTATTAGAACAGTCTTTCAAAACGCCTGGCTTTGAAAGTCACAATTCATACACAAGATTGGGGCCTGTAGGCAAAACTTTTTTTACTTCACTATCTGCACATCGAAATCGTCAATTAATAATTTCATATTTGCTAAATTGATTGATAAAACTAATTCCACTTTCTTCACCTTCTTCAATCCAATTTTAGCCCCTTTACCAAAAACGTAAACACATTTAATTAGCAACATAAACAAATTTGCATAGCAACTGGTTTCCCATGTTAAAAGATAGGGAAAAAACCATTTTTCTCTACACCACAAACTGCTAAAAATCCAAAACTACCACTAAATCATACAAACAGAGAATCCACACTCAACGCAGCAAACCTCACCCTTTTAGCTCAAAACTAGTGAGAGAACGAAAGGAGACGGATGCAAAATGACGGACGGACTGACTGATGCTTTTAAGAATACCGATAAAAGAAGTTCAAATCCTTCATGTTTGTACTTTACATGAAGTGGCCATTATTTTATTAAAGACATCCTTCGTTTTAGTACAAATTTAATGTTTTTCACAGAGTTGTGATCACTAAATATATAACTCATATTTCCCCACAGGTTTAAGCTTCCCTTTTCCATGAGTATTAGGAAACTTTTACCTTTAGAATCATTTAGCACTAAAGGAAACGGAATCAATATTAAAGAGGAATAAGAAGATTGCGTTTGAATACTATCAGCAATTAGTAACGGTAGTGAGTTGTCAAAGTTGCTCTCCTATTGGTGCCTAACTGGAGTATCTTCATATCTTCATTTGGAGGAAAGTCCAAATACTCTACAGCTTTCGTAGTTGATGTGCAGGCATTGAAAACAGTGCTAAGTAGTCCTTTTACCTTCCTCTTCTTAAGATTTCTTAATGTTAACAGGCCTGTCAGTCAAAGGCACATTTAAATGCCTTGACTAGCACTGAAACACACTTGGCAAAAACACTATTAACACTTTTTTTTGATTCGGAGTAGGCCACCATTTTTCATCTCATATAATTGTCAGCAACCTCTTCCAACTGAAAATGGAATAATATATATTTAACAAACGAAATGTAACTACTTTTCCCCAAGTTTTAACCGTCGTCACTAGTCTTAATATAACTTATATGAATCGGCAAATATCGCACATCTGTATCTAATAAAAATAGATATTATCTTTATGTTTACAAAACCAAATTAATACTTTAAATATTAGAATAATTTAGTAATAAAACATTATGATCCGTTTAAATATGACATAATAAACCATTTGAATATGACATTAATTGCAATGATATCTTAAGGGTAGTAATACGATATTTTAAACCTCTTAAAAAGGAAAAGATATAATGCAAACAGTTTAAAATGACAAATAAAAGCTATACCTACGACCTAATTATCGTAATACAATATAAAAAACCGTTAAAATACGGCATAGAAAACCCAAATAAAACCTTCGCTACAAACGATACCGATCAGTTTTATCAGCCGCAATGATTTTTTTCGTGAACGAATAAATTGCCTTTATTGTTCCGCAATTTTAATTAGAATAACAAGAGTATAGTACTAAAAGTTTATAATTATAGTTTAATCAAAGTATCGCCTAACAACGAATTGTGTAACACAATTATGCCTATAAAACTACTAACAACTTATAACTATATTTGAGTACATTTGCTATACTTACGTTAAAATGATCAGCACAACAGCGCATATGAGGTGATCAAAAAATTAACGATAAGCCTCTCGAACGTCAGAATGAAAATTTAGTATCTGAAGTATCGATAGATTTTTTAGACGTCACTTTCCAAAAGTATGCAATTACTCTATTGTTGTCCAGCTATAAATTCCATAACACTATCTCTTGCTTCATTGCGTTTAGGTTCCTGACGCAATAAAATTGTAGAGGAGGCTTTACTGCTACACAAACTTTTCAACAAACTCAACAGCTCAAGTACGCCACGCGAATGGTAAATTGAGGGTTTGTAGATACAACGCATGATATCAGCGTATTTATTTGTTCCAAGTGTCCACGATTCAACCTTCCACAAAGGTCCCAGACACCATCTACTGTTACTGCTCCTATTCATGCCCAATTACCCGCCTATCCTAAATTATGCCAAGAGACTAAGTCTTCGGTCAACCTCCCCGAAAAACTATCCCAATAAGCATAAACATACTATAACGCAAGAAAAATAATAATAATAATACGGTGACCGTGATAATATTACGCCTCGTAGCCCACATCCAACATAGTCTGCCGTGTTGCACAGAAAATGTGCGTTAATAATCGCGTCCACAGCCGGAAGATTGTTGGAAATTGCGTCTGCAAATCCGAATTCCATGAACACAAACTCAGTTTAATGTCAAATAACGAAATAACTTCAAAAAGGCAAACAATATTTTTACCATCTATGCAAAGCTAGGCTATTTCGCTACTGCTAGTATATGAGTTGACGTCATACTACGAAGAACCAATGGTTGGGCGTTAAGACCTAGGCATTTTTGATACTAAAACGATGCATATTAAAAGTTATTTCTTAAATTAATTAGCTGGAATTATACCTTGGTATTTTGAACGTGGCATTTATAAACCAAACATTACTCGCCACAATAAACTTACGCAAATACTCTATTATGTAGGCTCTGCTGTGGTTGCTTTTATTTAGATTCGTTTTAAATTATAATTATGCTTAATATAGTTCAATTCCCATTCAAACTATATTCAGCCAGACTAGGTGGTGAGACGGTAACGCATAGACATGAGAGAATGGCCACGGATTTATTTAAATCTAGGACACGGTTGTTATAAAACTTAAGGTTTAAGCTTTATAGTACGTTATGTTAGAAGATGTGATATAACCTTATAAGTTGGAACACTTAAAATTCTTACTACTTGAATTATAATTATTCTCTAAATATCATCGTTACAACTCGTATACACGATAACTGGCTGAAATATATGACGAGAAAAAATATCGTAATTTGGAAAAAAATCTGAACGACTTTATTTTTTAACCACTTACCTTAAATCCGATGTCTTTACAAAATTACGGGATCAACACATGTTAAAATAAAAAAAATGTTTGAAGAACGGCAAATTTTATCAAAACGATAGAAAACAGAAACTCACTTTTGATAAAAGAATAACAATAGCCAAAAAAATAAGCATAAGGAATTTCTTATCCAAATAATCATCGTTTGGTTTTTCCATTAATAAACATGCATGCAATGATAATATACCACTGAAAAGGTGTATTTAACTCTATAATGTTATCATAATTTAATATAAATTATTAATATTCATTGATGCGAGTAGTATTTCAGAACGTTAAAGGCTTACAAACGTCACGAATCATAACCCTCTCGGGGATGAATGCAATTCAAATATTGGCCATGATTGAATGGAAGTACTAATTTTCAAGCTTGTTATCAAAATGTCCCCAGTTAAGCGGCAGAAGAATAATCAAATCAACCTTTAAAGCCATTTGAATATTTTTAACACATTAATGATGAGGATTAAAGGAGGACTTAATCTGATAACAATAAATTAATAGCCAAATAAATACGCTGCATTGCAGCTTTGTTCTCCAAAAAATTGAAAACAAATGCATAAATTTTGAAAGTCGTATAAAACACATGACATTCAATTATTTGTGTGTAAAACTTATTTTCTAATTATCTAATTATGCGAGACGTTTTATTTGCTTGATCTTAAATTATACATCAATCATGCAGAGATTATTATCGCGATGTATATGACTTCTAGTTACTTAGATTGAATAGATTTTATCCAGGTGACACTAAATATCCCTCTATTTATGTTAAATATGGCTTCGTTTCCAATTGGCAAAGCACAACTTTGTTTCTCATCCCGCAGAAGCGAGAAAATTTCAAACAGGTTAAAGCTGGAAGAATACAAGATGACATTTTTATAAATCATGAAAGATGGCCATTGCTAATTTTGAGCAGTTCAGTGATTATATACCCAAAAAGAAATAGTCATCATCACATGTCCTCAATCTTTAGGTTGGTTTAACCAAGTTCTTCACTACACTCTCTAAGTACCACTTCAACTAACACAATTCTTTTCTTTTACATCCTTCCAATAATGTAACTCATATCTCATAAGAGATTTTTCTTTGTCATTCTGCTCACTCACTTTTCTTTCAACAGCTATCTTCACTAGACTATCTTCCATTACTTGCGCGGGGATTCACCCTTTATTTTACATATAAAATTTCCTTATTTTCCTAATTTCATGATATGCCGGTAGTTCAACATTTTTTTCATCATAAGAAAGTAATTATAACATTTATATGAAACACTTATATTGGCTAGCGCGTATACTTATATTCAAATACATTTTAACAGACCTATCTTGAAAACTAAAGCATTACTCTGCATCTATACGCATTGGTATACGTTTTAATACTATGTTGTCTGGAAGATAAATCATGCGACTAAAATAGCCTGCTAAAACAGTGGATGAAATGAATCATCGGTGTTCATTTTGCATTCATTGAACTCCGAGTCCTTTATTATCAATCATACACTACATATTATCCCTTTACTTGTAACTCGGGGTTGCCTGATCTGTTTCCTGTCATCGCGTGTGGAATAAATGAAGACGGAGGGCGTACTTTCCTTCTGAATGTAAAGGCTAAGAGATATAACACCAATTTAACACACTGGTGGTAATTTCTCCTCGCTCACCCTAAGGGATAGCCTCTTGTAATTGCAGGTCAGCTAAGCATTGCGATGAAACAGTTGAAAAGGTCATATCTTACGGCTAGGGCAAGAGGCGGATTGAGCAAAGGAGGGACTCGGGTCGGGGAATAATGGATGAGCTCCTTATAATGTGCCCATTAATATCAGAGAGGGCTCTATCCTTATCATCGGTCAACAATCCTAGGATTGGTTTGACGCAGTTCTCCACTCGATTCTTCTGTCAGCCAACCTTTTCATATCAACGTCATTTTTCTCTTTTGCATTCTATATAGTTTGCTCCATTTATCTCAAACGCGGCTTGCCTTTTCCATTCTTTTCGTTCACTCTTCTCTTACGATTTTCTTCATTAGACCATTGTTTCTGAACTCTTAAGATATATCCAATTAAGTTGTCCCGTCTTCTTTCTAGGGTTTTCAGTAGACATCTCTTTTCTCTCACTCTTCTCAATACTTCTTCGTTTGTCACTCGATCGATCTACTTTTTTTCATCATTCTTTGGTAACATTTAAAATGATTCCATACTTAATTTCAGGTCTTTGAAAATTGCAAATGTCGTGTTGGAGAAACATGTAAGATTTGTTTTTGCTGATGTGCCTGCCAACACAATTTTTCCTGATTCTCTTCAATTCAGTGATCATTACGGGGAAAAAAATCAATAACAGCTATTTGGCTTGCAAGACGGGTGAATACACAATAGGAGCTAGCTCTTAGATCTAAAGAAATGCCTCTGCAATAAGGGATCCTGGATAGCCTAGCGGTCACCGCATGGAACTAGCAAGCCAATGATTCCTAGTTCAATTTTTTGTGCAAAGACATTTTACCTGTAGAATAACGTTTTATACGAATTGTTTGGTCCACGCATTGCATTATGTTCCAGCAGCGCAGAACCACATTTTTCTGTATGCTGCTGTGGACGTATCTCAGTGGGAAGCTTACTGTCCTTCAAATTTTGTGTGCGCCGTGGATTCAGGGAACACGCGAGGCATACGCGCACTGCGGGTTGCGTTCGCACACTAGGCGTTCCCCCACCCAAGTTCCCCTGGCCAAGCTTGTCCGTCCCTCCCACGCGGGGGCCTCCCTCCCATTGCGCGGCTCGGCTCAGGGGTGGCCGAGGTTCTCTTGGGCCGGCCCTGTCCACCCCAGCCGCCGACCCTTCCACATGAGTGAACGCAAAATCGCTCGCTCGGTTTATCCATGGATGGAGAGGGCAACTCAACGGCAGACATTGGCGTACGCACGCGTTCTCACAATCGAGATTACTTTCAAAGCCGCTGACTGCGTTCATGGGCAAGAGTGTGATTAGGTATTGCGCTTTTGTGTCCAGTACGAGTATAACAGGATCAATTTGCAGAATCTGATATGGCTCAATTTCAAATAAAGTAATTTTATGCGGTTTTATAAGCAGGAAGGATAGGGTAACATCAGGTCAGACTGATTTCAAATTATTCCTCTTTCCCCTGTACACATGTTAATCAATTTTTTAATCCAAGGAAACTTTATTACAGGATAGACACTCCATATTCTCCAATTCACCTTCTCTCCAATCCTAAACACTCCCTGATGACAAACTCCTCAAAACCAGTAAAAGTACATCGCTACTTAAAAAAATACAAATTAATTTACCGTAATGAAAATGCTATAAAAATGATGAGTTCAACAATTATAGTGCTGAAGTGTCAAACGTTATGGAATACTGCAGTTGGCGAGGAATATTTGGACACGGAGGAGAATTATACGTACATGTGTAACTTTTTGGATGAATTTGTGTTTTGCAGCCGAGACAAGAAATTTGCAAATGAAGGGTTTCAAAAAAAGAAGGAAATTAGTTACAGGGAAATAAATTAGTGGAAAGCAACAAAACGGCATGGAGGAAAGTATAATGATAGACATTGGCATGAATTTTAGTATCAGATGGTTGAAAAACTTGATCTTTGACAGGGAAGAATGAACGTATTTAGGAACCTTCTGCGATGTGGGATATAGAAGAATGTAAAAGACAATCTGGTGGAGAGAAAGGCAAACAAAGAAGTATTTGGCAGTATGGGTGAGGAAATAAAGCTATTGTTCGGATAAACCCGAAGGAATCAGAAAGAGTTGGAGGAAGTTTTGAGGGGAAATGACATCCAGCAACGGTGGAGAGAATTGCCGATGAGACTTTGAATAGTAAAAAGTAAGGAAAAAATTTCTATTTAAATCCACAAAATTTAATTCGGCACTTAAATCTAAAATTCATTTCGTGCTTCTTTTTTTTAATATTCTCCTCTCTATCTCACTACTTCCTCGTGAGCACTTCATAAAATGTCTTTCACTCTATATCTTTGCCTTTTCATTTCTGTAAACAACATCCTTACTTTTATCTTCCTACCTATTATCTGTAGGTATATATTTTTGCAAGTGAATACTTCTACCATCTCTTATCAATTCTAAACACATTTTCAGTGACATCATTTACCAAACATCATCACCACTTCGCACAACATATCATTTTCAGCGTATTTCCTCGTACATAAAAATAATAATTCGACAATATTGAAATAGATTTTTAGTTTACATGAAACTTTGGTATTTCCAAGAATAATTGATTTTTAATTCCTCTAAATGTTTAATTATTTTTTATTATTTCAATAGAGCGATAGCAAATGAGACTAACGGATTCAGAACGTGATTCTTTAAGTGATGGATCATTGCAATAAAGAAACTATGTGCCGTAACGACGAGATGTGCTTACTTTAACTGAATTAATGATGGTTCCATGTAATGAATGTACCTGTAGCTGCTTGATTCGGCATTTTCTCATAGCTGCCAGACTTTTGACAGAGATGTATTACTGATTTTCTGTAGTGTCTTAAGCCGCACGACATGGATGATGACTAGCTGCAGATTACCGTGCCCTCTGGTGATTAATTTCCAGACGTCGACTGTTAGGTAATAGGAGTTTCGTCCATTTTCTCGAGCAAATTGAAATTCCTCTTCCCTCCCCTAGCCTTGACGTCTTGGCTCACATTTGGATGGGAATAAACCGCAAATATCTAATTTCACTTACGGAAGACTTTTGTTGATAATGACCCATAAAAATTAACGTCAGTTTGAAGGGACTTTGCTCAATTATAGGAGGAAACAATCCGAATGGAAAGTTTTGCAACCGCAATTGAAGGCAGGAAGTTTCCATGTTGAGAATGACCCCGTTCAAGAAGGTAGACGGGGGCAGATGTGTGGGAAGGTGTTTTTCTGTGGTCGCCACAAGCCACAGACGGTGGGAACGAGAAGCGGAAAGAGGAAGAGCGTGCGCGCGCACGAACACTTGAATCGGAGAGAAGGGCATTGATGAGTCGTCACTACAATACCTTCTTTGGGATCTCCTCTCTGTATAGGAAACCACATGAAATACCAGGAAAGTAGCTGGAATCCTTACTAGATGCCGTAAGCCTTCTCCTAAGGTATTTTTCCAGCTTCACTCTCACCAACCAACAAACCTACGAGCTTGTATCGTTTCAAGGAGAACATAGGTTTGAGCATAAAAATATTTGCCGGCGTCGGTGTTTTGTTTCCATTTCGTGCATGACGTCAAACCACTTTTGTTCGGAAAAGGACCCTCAAGAGCACGTATATCATATCCAGGAAATCCTTGCAGGTCGTAAATTTTGTATCACGAACACTGATCATGGTTTTTTCTTCCTTCAACTACATTACCGATGAAAGGAAAAAAGCTTTAAACGACAACCTTCATAATGCCCACACGCGCGTTAGCGTCACTTTTAATTGTACATCGGAGAATAATAATGCAATCGCTATGCATCAAGTTTAGATTAGTCGATTCCATTTTCTGTTACTAATTGGCAGAGAAAATTGATGGTGTGGCTACTGTGCATAATTCTTTTCAAAAGAGTCGGCAACTAGGAAAAAATATTAAAAACCAGCAAAGAATTCAATTATCCCGATTTTTATTTATGATTCTAACGGAGAGGCCCAGAAAAAAGATATTAAAAAGTTATTCTGTAAGTGATGGGAAAAATATTACGATTTAGCAAAAGTAGGATGAGACTATGCCATAATTCCAGAAATAATATGAAAATGGATTAGAAAATGAAACCTATGTAAATTGTCACAGACTTTATTTTGCTGGTACAACGCGTTTCGACATTCCTGCACAATACTTTTGTACCTTACAATGACGCCTTAGCGTCAAAACGCGTTGTACTAGCAAAATAAATTCTGTGAAAATATACATGGGTTGAATCTTTGCATTCAGCATGAATTTTCACCAAGTTAAAGCCGAATCTACCGATTTCATTTAATGGAAATGGATCTTGATGTTGAGTAGGTATCTAAAGTTTTCTGTGACATAGTTGGAAGGAGGAAGGTAATTACCAAAAATTCGTTTAGTATTTTTCTCTTATGTGTAAGCTTTTGACTTTGAACTTACGATTAAAATGAAGCATGAAATAGATTTCAATATAAAAATAGAGCTATCAGATTTTAACTTCACAAAATATTGCAAAACATGATTTTTTCCAATAAGCAGTGCAGCAGCATAATGGATTATCATACTTTAATGTTGGCAGTTTTGAAAGAAATAATTCTTAATTACCATCATTAAGTATTCAAGTCGTGTTTGGCTTAAGTAATGAGAGGTCTCTAGAAGTAGATATATCAGCGCGTAGCAAAGTTAATGAGGGAAACGTAAGTTCTATCAAGATATTCTCTATTTCACCATATTGTTTTTTCGTTCCAATTGTGTATATGAAATGTGTTCTTTTGCATGAAAATATTTTGGTATATAAAATTGGTTAAATGGTAAATATTTTCTCCTCCAGTCTTAATCATGAGTTATCCTTTCCTTTAGCTTATGAGTGAGAAGACCAATCCCTACCATTAACAATTTCATGTATGACATGGGTCTTTAGCTTAATGAAATGCTTTCCGTGATGCGAGGAATCCTTTCCAGAGCTTCCGTACGCACTCAGCCCCAATCTTATATGCTTATCCAGTGTATCATTGTTGGTTCGTGTAAGAATAATTTCGCTATATTATCCTGTGATAATATAGCGAAATAGGTAGTATAACATTACCTGTAGGAACACCTTCAAACTTAATACTACTTACTATTACTGTTATAGGGCGTTCCACATTTAGTTGACAGCATGGCGTTTCATTGCCCGTGTAACTCTCTGTAAGGACCTTGGTGAGGAATTACCTAATGCAGCAGAAAAATTAAAATACGGTTGTGTAAATATGCTGAGTAGGAAACACAGGTGCCAGATCAAACGGCGACAATACTGTTTTGAAGAAAATTTATAAAATATATTTTAATCAATTTAAGCGTCTAATACTTTCAAAATTTTGATTCTGAAAGATTTTCTTGAACAAACCTTTTTTATAGCAAATCAAATATATAATGTTATTTTTTAGCCTTTTTCTGTACAGCAGTCCAGTTACAAACACTATTTAATCATCTGTGGCATTGAAATTATTTTAAAACTCTCATTTGCACCGGAATTTTTAAAGAATTAGTAAAACGTAGTAAATAGTTATCTGCTAAATTATGTATTTAAAGAAATAGGTCCATATGTGAAGAATATGTACCTATGATAACCTAAGATTATATTAACCTATGCTGACCTTTAATGAAACTATGAAGGTATTTTGGTAAAAAAACTATCGCCTTAAAGTGATTACTAGGGGGATTTATGAATTTTCAATGTTATGAGATATTTTCCTACGTCATAAATCAGCCTCATAACACTTTGCCGTCAACTATTTATGTATAGCTACGCTTCAGAAAGATGCTATTATACGGGATTGGTATCACTAACTAAAAATTAAAAATATTGGTAATGATACAAGAATGGGAGATCTTTGATTTATGATGATTTTCTTAGATTGCTTATTAGATCATATGTGAAACATTGTCATTAGAAATGTTTCGCCAACTTGAGAAAAGTATCTTTAATTCCGTTATTATAGACAAAAACCATACCAATTTCAAAAGAATGCGTCTATCGTCTCTTGACTGAAATGGGCTCTGTGCACGAATAAAGAGGGGGCAAAGAAAATCTACTTATTGAAAGAGAGGACATAATTCATTTGGCGTCACCTTTATTTAAGAGAGCTTAGAAAATATTAAAATGAAGAAAGGATAATTGTAAATATTGACGAGATGTGGATCAATGTTTTACGAACAGGGGAAATGGCTTGCCGTGAAAAGACATAAAACTCTTCGTCAGGCTTTTCTTGCCTGCTTGCGCACTGGACTGAAGGTACGGAAAATGGTGTATTGAAGAAGAAATGCGCTTCTTTCTTCGCAAGAAAATCACATTCGTTGGTCAGGACGTAATTGACGACGGGAGTATTACGAAAGCTGGTTTGAAAAATGGCTAATGTCTTGTATACCAGAAGCTCTGCAATAGTATACCAGAGGCTCAGCAATAATTATGGTAGGATGCATCCTATCCATCCTACCATTCAACAAAGTTAGAATCCTTGCCTACAGCAAGTTGGATGAAAAATGATATCAAAGAGTGGCTGTTGATTGAAAAAATTTACATTGACGTAGATTGCCTAAAAAGGTACCTATAATATACAGCCAATCAAATGTGGGAAAATTTGGAAAAACTGAGGGTTGATGGATTTGCTAAGGCGTGATGAATTATTAGTACTTCGACTTCCACCACACGATTAAGAGTTGCATTCAAATTTCATTCAATTTGAAAATGATTGGGGCCAAGAAAAGTATTATGTTGGGATGAATAATTCGATTTTGAAAAATTCAGTTGTCCAACGTCTATTATCAGAAAGTTTCAGGACTTCATCTTCCCGATAATTGGTAAAACTGTGTTCGCAAAATTAAGAAAGTAGAAGAGGAAATATGTCAGGTAGACAATTTGCAGAACGATAACGAAGAGTTTATTGTTCACCTGACATCTTCTTCATCATGTCCATCAAACTCAATTTCATCAAATGACGCACTCCAAAAACATTCAAGCACATCGGGTTCCTTGTAGGGAGTCGATAGCCTTTCGCATTTTTTAGTGACAACGTATGAAGATATTTATTTACTTTAAAATTTAATTCCCTGATACGGAAAAGGCAACTCATTTTCTTTATATTATTAAATTAATGATTAGTTATTACTCAAAAAAGTATTTGCTATTGACCCTGCGTCTTTGTTCATGGTATTTTTAAACAAATCTCTACTAACCACCTCTGCAAACTTTAAGCAACTTTGCTGTGGAAGTAAGGTAATTTTTGAGTCCTCAGTTCCTCTATATGGCTTTATAATTATATTCTGTTATAAAACATATGAAGTATGTTATACTGGCTTCCACCTCGCGATCCGGTGACTGTTCAGAAAAGTAATGATGACTATTTCCTGACACTGGGTCTGGAATGATACTCCTCTAAGATTATTCAGGAAAAATATATTTTGCTTTTGCGTATTTAATGGAGAACATTAAATTTATATTTATTTCAGTTTTCGAGCAGCTCTGCTGTTTCTGTAAAACTTGTCAATTTTGCAGCAAAAAAAATTGGCCGTTTTGGAAATCTGGAATGATACTCCTCTAAGATTATTCAGGAAAAATATATTTTGCTTTTGCGTATTTAATGGAGAACATTAAATTATATTTATTTCAGTTTTCGAGCAGCTCTGCTGTTTCTGTAAAACTTGTCAATTTTGCAGCAAAAAAAATTGGCCGTTTCTACTATTTACATTATTGCGCACTTCACTTCACATACTACATGACACTTCTGACATATATTCGTGAAAGTTGTAAAGGAAACTGAACGCAATCACTTCCAAATATTTGTGAGCGTTATATTTCACTGAGTGGCTTTTTTGGAAGAAATTTCCATGATGTTCAGAAAAAAGGGGCTAACTTAATTGTAAAGACAGCTACATTGTACTCATTTTCCATTAACCCCCTCATTGAATTCTATCGTTCATTTCCTTCAAAACTAGGAGGTGGTATCGCCTAGTATAAGTTTGGTAATAGAGTTCTCCATATGGTCCATTCTATTAACTACATGTGGAACGAACGACCTTTATATTGTTCACCCCGATAGACTCAATGTGGTGTGCCCCGTAAATGTAGGCTTCTCACACGACACAAGCGCCTCATTGGCTGCTTATGCGCCAGGGGACAGTTTTGGAGCTGCCGGATATGAAATGTTAGATGGGGAGAATACACTTGAAGTGTGTTCCAGCGACTGCGGGAAAAACGTTTTTGAGCGTTTTCCTATCTTTGTCTTCGAAGTCCCATTCCTATCTTTATGGCCCGAATTTCTTCTTTATCTTTATGACCAAAACTATGAAGTGGACAAACGGTCATCCTTACTACTCCCATAAACCAATTCCTTCTTCGTATATTTCTTGAAGCTATAACCATTCCAAATGTGCCATCTTAATGTGCCAAAGATCTGCAAACAGTTTTTGAGTTATATGGTGCCTGGAAAGAGGATGGTTGCCAGAGGACTTACAAGGGTATTTTACCAATGGAAGATAGTTTAGTGCCACTCACCTTTTCTCCATATAAAGTCATCAAGCAAAAATCAAATTCCCGTTGCTCAAGGGTTGAATGACTTGGCTAAAATGTGAGGCCATGAACCACTTTTACCTGCTTGAAACAAAAAAAGAGGCCACAAATTTTAACGAATTTAATTCTAATGTATATCATCCTAATAATAAATGCTAATTTTTATATGCATATATTTATGCGAGTCTATTCTTATTCCATACCAGCTTCAGCCTCTATTTTTGCCTACTTCGAATTTATTCTACAACTTTCTTTCCTCATCCGCCATTAGTGAATATTCTTCGTAAGTTTTCCAGCCAATCCTACTAATGTCTCTTTTCCACTATTTAGGTACTATCTCTATACTCCTCCAATTTTACATTTCAAAATTTTCTTATAGACCCCAAGTTTTACGAACTTACCTAGCCTAATTTCATGTCGAACTGTAATCAATCTCTTCTTCACAAGATACGTGAAGTCCTTCTTGCTAATTCTCTAAATGTTTTGGTGCATTTATTTTAGTAACACCAAGATTTAATCATATCTTACTACCAAACCTGCTTTCAACCATAGGATTCCCAGGATATGATTCGTACCTGGTAAATATTTTGCAACCGACAATAACAGCACTCCTTTGTTTTATGTGAAATGTACTTTTGCAACTGATATTATGAAAGCCAGATGGGTGCTAATTTAGACTAGCTGAGTCAGTAACCTGTTTTCATAGCAGTAAAAATCATATTTAAGTTTTTTTAAATGTTTATTTTCTTCGCATAAAAAATAGTTTTTGAAACAGTTTCTCACAAAACGTGCATCAAACTAATTGCCTATTTCGATTTTCCGGTTCCGGTAAAATATCTTTTTAGTTAATCACTCTGTAAATATTTCTTGTAATTTTCAGAAAAATACCAAATTTATTGAATTAAAAACTTACTGTCTTCTTGTTTCGTATGACTAATTGTTAATGTGCATGATTTCCCTTAAAATAACGAAGAGGAGGTTCCAAGAATCAGAAAATTAACTAGTTTAGTTATCTCTTTAAATCAGATTTCTTAAGATTGCTGTGATTGGTAACGAGACCATAAACTATTCATCACTCCCTAGTTAAAATGCATTAAATTTTTTCCACCTAGATAGAAGCAAGATGGTACTCAAACGATGGGCAAATAGTTAACGGTGACGCTGAATTTATTACCGGCCACGTTCATGTGTTGATAATTATTATTACTCGTCCCATGAAACACTATGGCTTTTTTTATTGAAAGATATTTTGTTTTTTTTAATATCGTGTAACACTACCTAAGATAATTAATGCTAAGTTCAATAGCGTTGAGTAGTTTTACTTTCACGGTAAAACGAAAGGGTTTCACCGGGCTGACTCGTATCACAGTATTGCTATTTAACATATATTCAAAGGAAATATTGAGAGAGGCATGAGATGGACTTGATGCAGGATTAAATTTAAGGGGAACATTGGTGGAGTCGATGAGGCTCCTGGATGAGCAAGTGCTAGTTAGAAAGTGCTAATGAATACCATGTTAGGTATAATGAAATCAATTCTTGCAAAAGTTACCAATGAATGCCTATCAAATGATTTCTTGAGTCAAAGGAGTCCATTTTTTCTTTATGGTGTATGTTATCTAATCCTCTTGTTTTCAAGAGTTTACTTGTAGTCAATTTTAATTTCCCTATTACCAAGATTTCTCCTAAACGTAAGCGTGAGGATGTATATAAATTGAGGTATCCACTGGATGGCGCGGAGGACTGGTGGCATTGATGCCCAAATCGAAACTCGGAGGTCACGGCCGTGCCAAACGCCATTTGTCCTCTCCCTAATGTGTCCAGGTGACCTCTCCCAGACCTCCCCCAAAACCTCCCGCTTCGGACTCCGGGAATGATTTCCTCAAACATAACGCCATCACCGTTAGCAGCTCTGCGGAGTTTCGGGGATATATGGCTCCGGATGCCCAGAGGCTAAAGCAAATGGTAATTTGCTGCGCATTCCGCTATGAATATATCTCCAGTGCGAGGGCACGGCCCCTGGCGGCTGTCTAATTGCGAAATGGCACTCCATAGCAAATGACGACTGGAAAGGGTTATCTGACGCATGTGCTTACTCCACACGTGTCGTGCTCGTGTCTCTACTGTGCTGCTGTCACACCTTTTTTTTGTTGCAAAAATGGATTAGGGTGCAAATAGCCTCAACGAAGGCTCAGTCTTTTTACCTTGTTGAGCAGAGTGAAAGCTAATTTGTGGCCTTTAGGATAGGAGAAGGTAATTAATCATTGCAGTAATATGATCAATTAGAGGAAGGGTTCTTGGGGGGAAACTCATGCGTTTGTAGTTCCTCAAGGTCTATCATATCGAAAATAAGTCACCTTATCTGACGTCTCATTAGTTTTACATTTAAATCTGTTACTTTCCTAATGTGTGATTTTTCATACAATAATATTCCGTTAATTATGTATCCTAAAGAAATAATTCATAAATATCTGAATGATATTAAATTTTACGTTCATTTGATATGTAATTGATACATTAAAAGTACGTTCTTAACCTATTAAACTCTTGACGTTGTTTAATTACTCTGTACTTTTTTCACAGATTTCAATACATAATCTGAATATATACTCCTCTTGATATTCAGGCCGACTTTCGGATGAAATATGCCCACCTATAATTATGGTCCGTTGATATTTTTGAAATCATTGTACTAACAGGTATGTTTGAAACTTCTAGTCCTCGAGAACACATGCGCATTAAGAACGAAGCTTATCTATTTTATTGTGAGAGATAATTAATGACAAAGGATTTGCATAAAGCATAGACATCTAGGATTAATGTATATGGCGTTGATGAATGGAGAGATTAAAAAGGTTCTTCGTTTTTGCCAGTACTATTCAACATATATCCCGTGAAAATGGTGATAGAGGCGTCTAAGAGGCAAAATGCAGGAAGTATCGTTAGAAGTAGCGGGGTAAAGGTGGTAGGTTTCGTTACAGAAAAAGAATGCAAAAGATTTGGACTTACGATTAGCCATTAGGAAAACTAAATGTAAGATGAACTCAAAGGAAGAAGGTAAGATGAAAACTTCAGTGTCTGGGGAAACAATTGCGGGGAAAATGTTGATATGTGGATTATGAAGGAGAATCTTTTTGGCCAAAGAGGCCTTTACTCGGATGAGATCGGCTAATGATCGGGTGCTGTGAATGGACGTAGTAACGACTGGCGAAAAGTCTAATATGGGGCAAGGCATTGAATTAGAGTGAAACAAGAACTTTGAAGAAAAAGGTTACGCGGCTGACTCTTGGTGAGATAAAGATATACAGAGGGTTAATTGAGTAGAAAGGAAGATAATTAGAGAAGAAAATATCAAGAATGGTAGGGAGGAGAGAAATTTATAGTAAATTAATTTGGATCGTCATCAGTATTTAAATCCTAGGATTGGTTTGCTGTAGCTCTATTCAGTGTTAATTTTCTCACTCCCTGAAATGTTTTCTCTTTCACGTCCTTCTTTATTTGCCCTATATACTTGTCCCTTAGTCTTCTTCATGGGATCTTCCCTTCAATTTCCCTTCTATTATATTTCTTACTGATTCATTACGCCTCAAGGTTTGTCCAATCCACCTGGTTCTTCTTTGCCGTAGGGTTTTCCATATTGTCCATTCTTCATCTGCTCTTCTGTATACCTCTTCGTTCCTCACTTTATCTGTGCATTTGATCTTCAACATTCTCTTCCAGCACCATGTTTCGAAAACTTCAATTCTTCGCTTGTCTGCTTTGCCGATATTTCATGTCTCTGATCCATGGAGTGCTACGCTCCATACGAATGTTTTGATGAAGTGTTTCCTTGTTTGTGGCGGTAGGTCCCTTGAGCAAAGAAGTTGTCTCTTCTTCGCCTTTGTCTTCTTCCACTAAACACCTCCTTCGCACTGTAAAAAGTTGATCTGATTTTCAGTGCGATCTGAATTTAAGCGCTGTCTGGTTGTAAGGCAGGAACACGGATTTAAGGTACGGAAGAGGCAGGAACATGGATGGTTGGTACAGGAGCAGTTGAGCAGGAAGCAGAGGAAGCAGGATTCTGGATGGTCTGATTTTCAGTCGTTCACCTGCCTTATTTTTACACAAGATATTACTGCTGAAATTCAACATACCCAGTCTTAAAATTGTTGCATCTGAAATTCAGATCGCTTTTGTACCTTAAAATCAGATCTACTTTTTACAGTGCGCTTTTGCTATTCTTCTGATAGGATAATAGAGAGAATTTTAATTAATTCATCATCATCTTAAGAAAACATTCCTTAAAGTGGTTTAATACAGCTCTCCACTCAATTCTCATGTCGGCCACCCTTTTCATATTAATATAATTCTCCTGCTTCCCTAATTTCGTCATACATCTGATGTGAAACCTTCTTTTTCCATTCTTCTTATACACTTTTACTTGGACGATTATCTTCAGCATATTTCAGGTATTGCCGATTAAATTTTACTATCTTCATTTTAAGGATTTTAGAAGGATTTTTATACCGTTCTTAGGAATTCTTTGTTACTTAATCGGTTGATTCATTCTATCTTCATTAATTTTCTGTACCATCACATTTTAAATTCTTTTAAGCCATGGCTTTTCTGCTATTGTTGTCGTCTTTGCCTTGCTGCCATGAAGGAACATGTTTCGGATGTAAGTTTTAATCTAGTGTTTCTTTACTTCCTCACTTGTATTATCATCCGTGAGTAGATTCATCTTTCAGTAGCATACCCTATTATGTTTATGCTTTTAGTTTCTCCGTCGCTGGCTACTTGACTTCCTGATTAAGAATACTATTTCATTCACCTCATCGAGCTTTGTTTTCCTAGTTTTAAATTAGTCTCTGCCCCTTTTCTCCTAATGTATTCCGTTGCCATAGTTTTTTTTCATCTTGATTTTTCCTCTTTGTCTCTCCTTTTGATCTTCAGGTGATATATTGCCTCAGTCTCTTGAGTGTTTATTTGGATAAGAATATCAGGTTTACGTGATGGCTATAATACTGGGTCCTAATTACTTGAGCTGTGGTTCAAATGTCCGAGATTTTCCATTTTCCAAGTTGCAGAGACTTCTCTTTGTATGAAGCTCCTTACTTGCTATTTAGAGAGCACTTTATTTCAGTACTGAATCCGTAGAATGGAGCGTGAACCCTTTACCATTTAAGTGCGGCTCGTCAAAAATTTTGATCCACTTTTGCTGCATATCCTGGAATAATTGTATTTGTACTCCATTTCCCGCCAAACAGTATAAATGATGATAATGAACGTTTATTTTAGGAGGTAAATTTTGGCGTACGAAAAGAACATCGGCTTTAGAGCACTTATTATATTGAAAAATTAATTAAGCACCAAATAATAAATTAATAAATAATTTTAAATTAAAATATATATTTCATTTAAATTTACAATTATAAAGTCAATTATTTAATACCAAAATTTGTCTACTGATAGGTGCTAAACTTTATATATGTTGAAAAAGTAGGTACAAGTAAAGAATTAATTAAAATTATAAGCACACACACATGACCCTCTTAATGGGTTTTCTAAAGGTATAATAGAGATTGAGGTTGTTTATAAGCAATGGATAGAGGAGAAAATGTTTGTCAAACGGTGAAAGAGGAAGATGGAGGAGAATGGACACCATGAATAATATTGTGGAAGTATGGAGAAAAGAAACCATTGTGTGGAAGATTTTTGCATCAAGCAAAATGGGAATACTTTGGTAGAAATATTCTTTGTCCGTCTAAATCATGGGTGGAGTAACTTTGATCTAATGTGGTCAATAGTGCGACCTTTTGCAGCATTTACACGAGATAGAGCTATGTGTTAGAAGTATTTTAGTGTAAATCAGCCAAAAAATTGATATTTCTGTTTTGAAATCCTGGAAACATTGAACCTTTCAACAAAAAGTCTTGACGGTGCTCTTATTGCAGCAACTGTTGAATGTGACCCATCATTTATGATACGAGTAAATGTATCTCTTTATAATCAATATTGGTTTTTAGATTAAAAAGTCCTTATCTTAATCTGCCCCTATGGTTACCACCTTGCTCTTTGGAATTCTGGAGCATATTTGAATGCAATTTATTTCGGACATATCCATCTATTTTCTCCTTTTCCAACCCTTCCCTCACCTTCGCCTACCTCGCTCCGTATTCTAAACCGACTCTCACCTAGCATCCAAGGGTCTCTCGCCATATAACCGCTGGATCACGCGTGAACTGTGTTTTTGAATGAGAACAACGAAATTAAAGGCCCCCTCCCCCGGCCACACAGTTTGCTTTTTCCCTCTCTTTTTAGCACACTTCCCTGCCTATCCTCTAACAGCGTTGCATAGTACTGGGTTTTTTCTCTCTCTTTCCCTTTTGGAAATGGGGAAGGAGATGATTACAGTTCCCAATTCTAGCTCTACTCCCTGTCCTCTCTTCAATCGATGGAATGACCAGTGTCAACGCATATGTAATCATTCCAAATGGAGTGGGGCCCTGATACGTGACCCAGAGAGCTTTTGAAGTGTGACCTCGTTTTTACAATTCCGAATTCCCTACCCACATCTCCCATCTCTGGAATCTCTAAATTCCCCAAGTCGTAGAAATAGTTTTATTAGTTATTCAGAAGGAGCGAACAGCAGTTAAGGTAATTTGCGCCTATGAAAATACGTGGCTAAGTTTGTAGAGGTAAGAATATTTCAGAATGGGGAGGATGGGTGGAGAGAAACCCGGCGTAAGCAGTAGCATACTCTCATTGAGAGGCTCCAAGGTGTTTATGGTTTCACCATCAGACGGATGGAGCATCAAACCCGAAGTACTCTCTCCACAACATCCAAATTGTGAGCGGTATAATAATGAAAATATCATCCACTGCTGAATGTGGGGACGAAGCCCACGGTATGGGAGGTCCGAGCTCTAGCCAATCTACCAGTTTTCACATAATGAAGGATCTCAGTTTTTCCCGGCGAATAGACTGGAAGAAGAGTTCTCGGGTTTCCAACCGGGTCCAAGTGTTTTTTGGCACCAACGTTTCGAAGGCTAAGTCCGCCATCGTCTTCAGGGTGAATGATGTAGCCAAAAATTGTCCGCCTTATATGCAGTCCGGTCTAGTTCAGGTAGACTCTCATTGGTCGACAGGTCGATCGCGTTTCCTCTCCCCCTCCACTTTGTTGAGAGGTGATTTCCAGGCGTTGCTCAGATGGAAGCCGGTGTCTCCATTCATATTGTATTCTAATCTATTTAGCCTTCGAAACGTTGGTGCCTAAAAACACTTGGACCCGGTTGGAAACCCGAGAACTCTTCTTCCAGTTTTCACATATTTACTAGCATATGTTTGTTCGAAATATTTAACAGCAGTTGTCGTTTCAGGGTAAAATAAAAAAAACATCAGTCCCAACGTGACGTGATAACACTGTGTGATGTAAAGTGGTTTTTGTGAATGGCGACTAAAAATGATAATGATGCTGAATGGATAGCGAGTGCGTTTAAATGAAAGAACGTGAGTGCAATATAATGCATTCCGGAGAATTTCACGAGGCATTTTTATTTGTGTAAAAATTGTCCGTGGCACCTCTAGCGCCATGTGCGCAGTTCCCCCCCTCCCTCCGTAACCACGGAAGAGTTTTCCCATCCGTCCGCCTCTCGATCCCGCGGCGCCACTTGACTGACTCATCGCAAAAAAAATTATTTTTTGCTCTCGAGCGCACTGCGACCTCGAGTGCGCCGCGTGGCAGCGCTGACGGGTGTGGGGGAAGCGGCCGCCGCATCCTCTTCCTTTTCCTTTTGCACCCATCCGCGGCAATTTACGACTGCTCCCGGAATGAGTAATGTGGCGTTGATGCCGCGCGCTTTGATGACAAGGTTCGAGATCCAATTCCGACTCCAAGGTTGCAGTCGCGCCTCACTGATTCGTGGGAAGGATTGGAAGTGGTGGTCTTGGGCAAAATCTTCGCCAACTTAGTGCTTCGTCACACGCCCAAGCCTACCGCGGTATTGAGGTCGTAAAGCGACGGCCTGAAAAGAACTCAAACGTCTTGGGTTTGAAACCCACCGTTTTATTGATGTGAAGTAGTAATTCGATGGAAGTGACCGACAGCTGAAGTCATTTGCGCCATTTAGGACAGGTGAGTAATTGGCCATGGGAGAGAATTTTTCAAGGACGTAGGAAGTAAAAACCGAAGTCTGAGTTAGTCTACTATTGAATAAAGGTGCCAAGGGAACCAGCCCTTCTCAAATGCCTCTTTTTTCAGCATGAATTGGGAACCCTAAAATCACGAACCTTGAGTTTATAACTTTCGAGTTGTAGCTGTAGCTATTCGAGGGAGTAGACCGACTGCTAGGGTCTTTTTCTCTGATTAAGATAGGTGGGCTTCGATAGATTGGGTAGGTGCAGGATTTTTTCAGAGAATGAAGGAAGGTTGGAATAAAACCCGGCGTCAGTATAATAATCATCTTACTTTGAAAAAAGGCGCCAAGGGGTCTATTGCTCAAGCTACATGTTGAACTTGGAGTTCTTTTCACATAGAACTCAAAGTGGAGGCCGGTATACCGATCAACATCTGTTCGGGAATTCGAGCCCGGGACTTCGATATGAGAAGTAAGCCACCACACCACCTTCAAAGAAATGGATTGTGTGCCTATTTCAAGGTTATCCTTTAGAATTCTTCCATTTGCTCTACTGTCTACGCTTCGAGCCACAACTGGGACGTGTGACATGGGGTGAGAGATCACCAGCTTGTGGAGTTGACTTTTACCTGAAAGAAAACTTGGTTAATTAGTCGTGAAGTATGGTGTGTGATGTGTTTGGATGAGTTACACATCTTTTGCTATGCCGTCACGTATTGTGATGTGAAAAAAGAAATTCTTGTAGCGCTTGGTCGGGCAGTTGACGAGGTTGTATCAGTTTAAATGGTGTGAATGACAGAAATATTTAGAAAATTTTATGAAAATACTTCGGAATATTATGACTTTGAGAAGGGAGAAAATTTGAGCGTATTGAATATGTAAAAGGCGGTTTGAAAGAAGTGGGTGAAAGGGAACCCACTTCCAATGGTTGTGGAATCACAATGGTCATTACTTCCACTACCTAAAAATGCAGGAATATTGATCAATGACTTTGTTGCGACCCCTGGTTTATATATGCTGTTTTTTCATGCTCAACCTCTGCTTCATGCTTTCCCAACTATTTCAATTCCTCTGCAGTGATTTCAGCAGTTCTTTTACGAGTCTGGCATTGAACAGAGTCAGTAATTCCATTTTATGACCGTTGTATTTCCAAAATAGATAGTAACTTTATAGTATTTTTTTCAAAAGTCACATATTGCTGAGTTTTAATATCAGTTTGGGTATCAGTTTAAATGATGTGTTACGTTATCAATATGAGCCCCTGAAAACCTTTATTCTACCATTATAATTTCTAGTCAGATTGACAACACTAAGGAATTAGAAAATAAGTTGGTGTAAGAAGCTACCGAAAGTACTTTAGTCTATAACTAACGGTGGGGGTAATAGACTAGGTAATGGAGAAAGAAGCAGCAAAGTTAGATTTCAATGACCATGTGGGAATGCGAATGGTATTAAGAGTTTTAAGGAGCTAACTGGTGGTTGGCGTCCAGGAAAAATTTTACATTTCTTAGAAAAAGAGAATAAGATATAATGGAGTAGTTAGAAATTTAGTGCCATTGTAGTCCGGTCGGTAAAGTGACAGTCTGGCAACCCGAAGGCTGCTGGTTTGAACTCCACCGGGGGTAGGACCATTTTATGGATCTCAGGAGTTGATTCGGATATATGGTACACGACACGATTTAACCTTAGAAATTGGAGTACCTAACTTCACGTAGTTTAGTCTCCTTACCGTCTCTGAGGTTTAATTCAGATTTTATTTCTTCAAAATATCATAATCGTCAACATTTTATGTCCTCGAGTGAATTCTAATTGAAATTCTCGCCAAGCTAGTAGTTCATGCGCCGTCGTTTCTCGCTGACTCCAACATTGTCCTTAAGGTGCTGATCGTCCTGGTAGTTAACTTTTCCTGCCTCGTATCATTTCCTCCAACATCCTTATCTCAACATTCTAACTCTTCCTCCGTCTCAATTAGCATACTGCTTATTTCCTCATTCTTCTTTTAAATCCGCCTTTTACATATTCAGTGTATTCAAATTTTCTCCCTTCTTAAATTTATTATATTTCGAAATATTTTTATCAAATTTTCTAAATCTCTCTGTCAAAATACTTCCAAAATTGGCTTTACAAACAATTATATTCTTAAATTCAATTAATTACATTTCTCATTGAAGATTTATAGTGGTTGTAATTTTCTGAAAAAGTGATACAAAGTCACTTGAAATTGTCGTATAAAAATATTATATTTTATGGACATTGTGTTTCCATTTTTAATATAATTTTTATTAATAATTTTTGTATAATTTTTTTTGAAAACTCGCATATGAATGAGTTAGAAAATTTAGTTTTCCCTAATGCGTTCTCACCCAAATGTAGTTACATATGCAAGCAGATTTATGAAAACTTCTGATAGCTTTTCAAAAGCATTGTATTGGTACTTTTTTCACCTGTTGATGTTGCAAAACAACGAAACATAGACCGTTTGTTAAATTTTGTATGGCAATATTACTTTTTGGTGTTCCTTAAGTTTTTCCGGATTCATGATTTCCTGGAAAACCATCATCATTTCAGGGAAAGTAGCTGTTTCTCTGTTCATGCAGTATGAATTTTACGTGTCTCTTGAGTTCTGACCAGACTGAAGGAGGTTGAGCACTGTTGTAACCAGTTAACTTTAGACAGTCCTTCTTCATACTCAATATTATTTACCATTATGTTTTATTCTTTCAAATACTGTTCTAAAACAGGTAATAAATTGCTTAAATAAACATGTAGAACCCATAATTTCAATCTGGGCATAATTTGAAGGGGTTTCATAAAACCTTTCCAGGCAGGTTAGAATTTGAAGGGGCTGCGCTGTTAAATATTTCCCAAAATTATCTTGAATATTATCTTTTCTTGACTATTTTTCCCTTATAGTGTACACTCAGCCTCTCCTCATTTCGTTTAAAATCCTCAGTATTTTTATGCTTTGCTAATGTAGCGTTCGTCCATTCATATACCCACCTTCGTAATATCATGAAATCCAATTACTTGTTGTTGGGTTGTGTGTAGCGATTCTCAGCTATGCATATCGATACGTGTATAAAAGTGGTGATAAAAATGCAGGACTATTGATCAATGACATTGTTGCAACCCCTGGTTTATATATACTGTGTTTTCATGCTCGACCTCTGCTTCATGCTCTCCCAACTATTTCAATTCCTCTGCAGTGATTTCAGCAGTTCTTTTACGAGTCTGGCATTGAACAGAGTCAGTAATTCCATTTTATGACCATTGTATTTCCAAAATAGATAGTAAATTTATAGTATTTTTTTTCAGAAGTCCCATTATTGCTGAGTATGAAAATTTCAAATTTTCTAATTCGTTCTCGCCCAAATATAGTTACATATTCATGCCGTTTTATGAAGCCTCCCGATTGCTTTTCAAATGCATTCGTTTAATGTGAAATCACTGAAACCAGAAAAAATATGCATTTTCCGTTGATCGATCAGGTCTCTCGGATCCAAATTTCGTTGACCCAATTCTCCACCCATCGCCGTGACGGACGTAAGCGGTGGAATGGCGGAGAATGGACCATGGCAGCTTAAACAGTGTCCATTGTGGTCACTGCCCGGCGGTTGAGATGTGGCATCCCCCAATGTTAGCGCACCTTACACGGTGAATCATTGGGGTTGCTCTCACCACTGCTATCTCGTGGTGGAAACCCAATTAAACCTCGCGTGACATGTGTCCGCGGAGCCACGCCCGCACGGCCACGTGAATTTTAATTCGCTTTTTTTTTCACGCTGATTTTGATCGCGAGTGAGTGAGTGAAGAAGCGTTAATGTGTTTCCGTGGCCCGAATATCATGCGGACTAAAGGATTGAGAAAAAGAGGATAAAAGGACAATAGACAACAGAGGGAGGGAAGGAAAACAAATGTTTATGTTTGCATGCATTAATAGATTGGCTTATACTGGCTAGGGTAGGGTTGGATGGAGTGTCCCTAATCATCTTTGCATTCAGCTCACCTACTGGCTTGCCTCTCATCCTACTTTCCATTTTTACTTTTAATTGTCGTCCACCCTATTCTAAATATACTACCTAGTATACCAAATATTATTTTAGGTAATTTAATACTCTTAATAAAGATTTATACTATACATAGTCTTTAAGTAACAGAATAATGGAGGTTGTTATCTAATGGTGGGTAAGAAAGGGCTAGGATGAGTGAGACATTATACTATAGGTAGAATGACGATGAGCAGGAGATACGTTAATATGAAGAAAGTAATAGAGTGGAGAGTTAGCCAGTATATGAGTTAGTGGGTATGTGAGTTATTTTTCCATTTTCCTATTGAGTAAGATAACCCTTCTCAGGTAGTACTTGTGTGGGAGAGTCCTGCGTGCTTATGACATTTTCTTTTCTCTCCTTGAACTCTCAAACTCTAGAGTATATTTGACGAACATGAGCCTCTAATAGGAAATATTAATATCCCTCAATCTAAAATAAAAACCTGATATTTGTCGTTATTTGTACCAATTTACTACCCATAAAAATGATTTCTGTGGCTTCATAAGCGTAAAAATGTGCTGTGATTCAATGCCGTCAGTGATAATATATCTTTGCATTGGATAACCTTTTGACATCCCTCTTTTAGGGTTTGCAAAAAATGGGTAATCTAATTTTCTTCTTATAATGAAACAAAACCTCTTTTGCAAAGTTGAAAAGGTTGAAAGATGCCCGGAATAAACAGAAAACTGTTCGACTCTGTCAGGAGTAAAACCAAGGATTACCAGATCTCAAGTTTTCTTATTACCATTGCATCACTCGGGTTAAGTATGTAATTGTGCTAAAACTTTCCTTTTGCCAAAGAAAGGCGAGTAAGAGACGGCGCGAGGTATGCTTCACCCACTACCAGAAGAAGCACGCAAACATACTCACTAGGAGATAGGAAGGAGGAAAAGAAAACAATCAGGATATACTTAATTGAAGGAAGAAAGATCACTCATAAAGGAAATAAGAAAAAGGAAAGGTAAATGGTTGGTGCATGTGATTAGAGGGATAAAAATATCAACAGTGGCATTAGAAGTGTCAGTTGAGGGAGAGAAAAAGATAGATAAGAGTCTTTATTGGGGTGAGCTTGAGACTATAAGTTCCCTCTTCCAAGAGAGGAAGAAGAATTGAATTATTGGATGAGGTGAAGATCCGCAACTTCAATGTGACTAAAGTGAAGGTCCGGGACAGAAGTGGATGGAGACAGCAGTGGTGTAAGGGACCTGCCAACAGTGGCACAGAACACCAGATGATGATGACGACAGTCAATGCATAATTGGTGTGGAATATATTCCTCTTTATATGCATTTACATTTATTTATGTGAATGTAGGTGTAATTGTTTATAGGTATTTAGTTTCTATACGCATTTAATTTCGAAACTGATTCTTTCCCTCGCTATCGTCGGTGGCGTAAATACTTAATATTCATGACCCAAGACTTAATCACCACGTTATCTGAATGTTCCGCTACAATGGTGTTTCAGAAACGAAGCACGAGCTGTTAATAAAGACGAATAAACATGTATATATGTGCAAACACGCAAACTCATATGTAGCAGGAGAGAGAGTGAGGGAGAATAATAATGGTGGGGTAGACAGAAGACAGAGAGAAGGAAGTCCCAGGAAATTCCGGGAGTGTTTCTGAATTATTTCCCTCGCCATTTTTAAAAGGGGGCGCCTCCTTGATGAAGATGGCGCCCCAGAGGTCCTTTGCCGTCTCCCTAGTCCCCACCCCCTCTCCCTCGGAATATAAAAGGAGAGGAAAGAGACGGAGAGGGACGCGACGGTTTCGGACGTCGACAAATGACGACCGTCCCATCCCCCTCCACCCCCTACCCCCTCACCCTCCCTCCTTCCGAATGTGGAGTGAAGGGGAATGGGGGTAGTGGGGGGGTAGGTTACAGGGGCAATCCCCGGAGGCTCTCCTACTCGCTCACGGAGTCGTTTTGAGGGGAGGCGCTTTTGTTGGCGCTTCTTCCTTCTCTCTCTCTCGGAGAAACAGAGGACTGTGCTCGTCGCGTACCTACTCTCCTCGGGTGGGGTGGGGCACGCGCCTTTGCCAGGGGGCGGGTGAGGGGGGGGGGCAATGCGGGGCTACGGGGGGCAACGGGTGGGCACCGGACAGAGCTGCTATCGCGAGTGGTGCTCACGCGAGGGGACACTCCTCTCTCTGAATTCCGAGCTCAACTTCAAGACTCAATGGCTTTAAAAAAAATAACTCACGAGCCTTTGAAGAGAGAGAGACAAGTCTGCACATGAATACTTCATAAGAGCTAAAACAACGTTCTTTGACCATGCAGTGACCATCCACGGAGACGCTCCGTGTGAAACTCCTAATTTTCGTGAAATTCAGGCTTGGGAGTAAAGGAACCCTTCATTAGAAAGTACGTTTGAAGCATGCTCTTTTAATGGCGATGTGTGGCACGGACAATAAAGGCTGTGGAGAAGGCAAGACTAAGAATTTGAAACGTGTTACCGAAGAGTAATGTAGTTGTTTATGGCTATCAGACTTTTGCTTTGGATCTCTTCGTCTCAAAATTCTGTAAACGCTTTTTAAACTTTGAATTATCATATTTTACCCGTACGTTCTAACGGTTAATATTTTTTTAATGGTGAGCTTCCGAAAAATGGTTTCAGTCGAGGCCGATTAGTTTGTTTTTGAAGTAGTAACTATCCTTTTTGTTACTATGCATCGCATTTTCTGAATGGCTCTTTGTCGCTTTTGTATCCTTTCTTATATCAGTATGTAGCTCACTTAGTATATATCTTTTGATACTGTCACAAATTCCTTTGATTTTCCTCTCTCTCCTCCTTGACTGCAAAGTTTTACAGTGTGAGTAAAAACGCCCAGTACCTCACTTTCTTATTGATCATTTCCATCCACCTACTCTGCCTTTTCGAATGACGGCGAATGACGGTTGGAATGGAATGGAATGTGAAGGGCGAGCATCTGTTTACGCTTCGAAAATGGGGACAATAATTTTTCTGGCTTGAATATGATGTCTGATGTGGTATTTGTTTGCTGTCGTTGGCGGATTAATATTTTCCATTTTACTGATATGTTTTATGAAATTTTGTTTGCTGGAAGTTAACCGTTGATTAGCCGAAATTAAATAAACGGAGTAACTCATGTATTTGGCTGTAATTCTTAATCACACAAATGCGTATTAAAAAAATTTGAGTTTAAAGAATTTATATCTTAGTAATCATTCATATCGTTAAATCGTTGCATTAAAATATTTTGTAACTGCCGAAATTTCTTACTCTC
Source organism: Platycnemis pennipes (assembly GCA_933228895.1). Classification (NCBI taxonomy): domain Eukaryota; kingdom Metazoa; phylum Arthropoda; class Insecta; order Odonata; family Platycnemididae; genus Platycnemis; species Platycnemis pennipes. The sequence continues at coordinate 63,753,483 of OW121854.1, forward strand.
CCATCATTCTGCCAGCTATTTCATTCCATCAAAATTGAAATTTAAAGTTGGCGAAAAATCAAACGAAAATGTCACAAAAGTCTACTTTCATCTCCAACTTTCAGTGCGCCATGATATGCGTCTTGACATTTTATTGATCAGATGAGATATTATTGTTATCTTAACCTGCTATTGGGTTTCCAATGGCATTGATCCGATTTACTTACTGGTTTGTTGACCACCTACGCTATGTATGATGGCATATTACATGGAGAGTAGAGAACAAGATTTCTTGAGGCACTTCGTTTGATCTTGATTTCACTTTCCAAAAAGAAAAAAGGTACTGGGGAATGTGAATGTTGTGGTAATTTGTTAAGCAAGTGTTTGGTATGGCAATAATGGCATTATGTATAAAGTATTTAATATCGCTATATACCAAAATATATGAATATCAGACTGACGTCCAATTTGAACTAAGTTGGGACAATTGGAACCAAACATTCTCGTAAGATAAATGACTTCTTGTATGTGTTTGGTTTTATCTCGTAGAGTTACGATTCGAAGACAGCAATTCATTACAGCTAGCTTTAATCATTCATGGCTTGCAGATGCTTGACTTGTGATTCCGTAACGTGGTAAAATATTATTCAACACGCTTTGAGCTTTTAACAATCATCAAATTGTAGACATAAGTTTATTTTTATCCACGTCCTCTTCATCTCAATGGTTGTGCTTGTCATATTTGACCAATATTCGACGCGCTTTCATCGGAAAGCTAAAATAAATATGAATGATAGAATTTCTAGACTGTTTACTCTTTCCCGAATTCATTGAGTTCAGTTCGAAAACGCTTCAAGTTTTCGAAAAATATAACGCGAATCTTAACGCCTGGAGGTTGTTTACTCGCATTTCCACAATTCCCAAAAGCTTTGACAAAATCGATTTGCTTCCTCCTCGCCTATCCCCGTTTCATGTCCCAGCATTGCATCCAGATGGATATGGGGATCGTATTTTTGTGTTGATTCAACGATTTGAGGCCCCCTGGGCCCTCTCTCTTGCTGGCACCGTTCCCGAATCCTTCGCCATTCCTCCTGGGGGACGATCCACCCCGCGACCCCATGGGTCCATGACTAACTCTTCGCAGCGTCGTTCCCTCTAACCGAACTCTTTCTTCACCTAAGGCCCCTCTGCGGCTGACCATGGGACCTCGAAATTACGTCCGTAACTCGGCCGGCAATTATTCCGGGAACACCTCGCAAACGCACGAAAGTTTCGGGATAACCCACACTAACGTCCGCTGTGAACGTCAAGGGAGAAGCGGATCCGATCATCGCAATTCGGAGTCTTGATTTAGCAGGTGGTTGGTCACCGACCGGTGGGAAAAATTTCGGAATTGGGTGAGGCATCTGAATGAGTGAAAGGAAGGATGTTAATGATTGGGATACGGAGTATAGCTATTCAATTAGACTCCTTAAAAATAGTTAAATATTTCCTTTTTGGCTGTCTAGGTGGAAAACTGTAATATTAACATACCTATTGTTTTTCTAGCCTCGAGTATGTAAGATCTTGACTGGAAAATGCCCAAAAAGAACTGAGTGAGGCGAAAGAAAATGATTTGTTGGCCGTTTGATGATGAAAAAAAAGCTAAATTTATTTTGAGTTTCCGTTTAGAAGAATTTTGAATTTTACTAAGTTGGAAGAATTTAGGAAGTGGATAGCTTACCAAGCATCATTACATTATTAATGCAAGATTGATTGGGTAAAGGCTAGGTAACAGAATGATTAAATCTAAGTAGGCTGAATACTCATGAGGTAAACTGTTTATCCAGATGTGATTGATGGAGAATAGGAGAGTTGGGGAACTCAAATCGAAATCTCTATATGCGTAAAGATCGTATCACCCAAAGGTTGACCTCGTACACAGGCCGTAGGGTTGATAAAGCGCCGCCAAGATGATATAAGGATTCGAAATAAAATCACATCCCGGCATGAATGTATTGTTTCTATAAAGTTTGGAGTTGAGATGGACGGTGAGGTATATATGAAGCTGTGGGAGCACATAAATAGCGAACTATACAGCTCTAACTGCAGGCCATAGTTTAATAACTTCTTTATAAATTCATATCGATTTTATCAGGCTTAACTCTAAAGACCGTGCGCAGGGAATATCCGCACTCCAAATAATTTCACTGTTGTCATATTTTTGGACATTTAAATGACTAGAGAGAGTAAAATTAGTTATATTTTTGAATTTAATGCTGAATGGGGGTAGATAAGATGATTTTATATTATTCTAATATTTAAAGATCTTAAAATGTAATTTTACCATCGTTAATAATACTTAATTTATTCTCAAGAGGAAAACGTAGAAGTAAGGAAAAACTTAATGAGATCCTATGCCTGAAGCATTTTTCTTAATGGTGGTGATACGTGAATGATGACAGTGGCTGAAAGGTAAAGACTTAAACATTATCAATGTGGAGTCATATAACAATCATGAAAGAGAGGAAAAGAAGTGGTAGAAAGAGAAGTCTGATCAATACCTTAAAAAGAAGAGAGAACCACCAAACTGGAATGAGACACGGCAGTCTAATAAAAGCAGTCGTTGAGGAAAAAGTGAATGTGATGGATGGCAAAGAGAAACTTCGACTGCGCTAAAATAATATTAAAATTGATGACAGGTGATCATAATGGAGAAGATGAACACAAAATTATTCTCGAGAAAGGAAATTAATCCGTGACCTTTGAGTGAATGGATGGTACGTCACCGTGCTGCTTACCATAGCAATCAGAGATATACTTTTTATATGCTATTATGTGTGAAGTGTGGAATCACTGTAGTAAAAGAGAACGCTGAGGGAAGGTCTTTGGTCAGAATCGAGGGGGTGCCATTGGATATGTCCAGCAGTAACCAAGCTGGGCTATTTACTGGCTATCGGATCTTTCTGGAAAATGACAGGCAGATATGGGAAAGAAATTGCCCCTCTCATATTGTAATGTGTGCATTTTATACATTGCATTGGGCTTAATAGTTGCTGACCTCTACCTTTACACCAACAGCACCAAACTTTTTATCATTTGAGCATGAAGTTGTTCAAAAGGGACCTTTATTCACTTAAATCCTAAGAGGATTACATGACGAGCTTGAGGAGGCCGTCGGGAGCGATTGTGGAAAAAAAAGACGGGTTTTAAATCCTTTTCTTCGACCCTGACAGGAAGTAAGATCGGTCCATTCGAATCAAATTAAACCGGTGGGAGGGAAATTAAACTGGCGAGAGGTGTCCTTGGTGTGAGGGAGGTCCGATACTCCCCCAGAGACTGTCGGGAGTAGGACAACGGCAATTTCAATCGAGTTGAAGTGGGGTGGACTGCAAATACGTCGCCGCTTGCCGCTCCGTCAACCTCCTGGGGGCGCCACCGTCACTCACACGCATAGTACCATGGGAAGGGGATGCTTTGAAGGGTTTTAACCTCCTCACATCCCCTTCTTCCTATCCCCCTCACTCTCTCTCTCTCGCATTTCCGACCACGGCGGTGCTGGACGTCAGATGGCGACACCGTCGATCGATCGCCACCCCACCTGTTGCACCCCCGGAGAGTGAGAGAATAGCTGTGTCCCAATCCTTATGCAACCCCATCCTCTCCGTTTCCCTCGAAACCGGCGCCAAATTATGGGATTAATTAATAATCTGTGCGTACGGGATTCTTGAATGGAACCTAGTTTTTGACTGCTCTGTCGTTTGGCAGGAGTGAAAAAAATCGAGGGCACACAAATAAAATGGTTCTTTCCTTCTCTCGAGATGATTTTTTTATGCTATTTCAAGTCATTCTTTTGTCTTCTTACAAATGCCTTTCATTTTCGATGCATTTAAGCTGAATTTTCATTCATCACCTTAGCTGTGATGCACTTAAAGGGAGTAAGAGGAGAGCAACAATTTGTTCGACTTTGGGGTCGTCCAGTCCTTAAAATTTCCCACTCTTCTCTAGTATCGAGCTCGCGCTTGCGTTTACGATGAATTTGAAATTCCCGTGTTAAAATCAGTCACGTGAATATGCTTGACAGAATTGACTTTGATTTCACTATTACTTTAAAATGCTGCAAAACATTCCTATGTCCTGAGATGGAAATTTCAAATAGCCTTACCAACGGCAATATTGTAACTCACTCAAACTTGGAACTGATAATGTGATACAGATATAGGAGAGCAAGAGGAATACAGCAATTCGCCCAGAAGTAAATTTCTTGGGGTTTTCTAGTCTCTTTAAAATGTTCTAGTCTCTTTAAAAGTATCTAGTAGTTCATGTTTGTTTCTACGAATGCTTTCAAATTCCCGTGTTAAAAGCACTCACGTGATAATTGTGTAACTCACGCATGTAAAAATTGATTTGATACAAAATTACTTATACCTAGAACCTATATATACGATTTGAAATATAATTATCATATTGTTTTTTTCAATGATTATCTCACCATATTTGTAGGCATTTGTAGTCTAAATGTTGCCAGTGTTATGTTCACGTTTTCCATATTCTAAAAATATCCATAAAGCCTCGTGGGAACACTAATAAGGCAAAATTGAGTAAAATACCCATATTTTATTGCTATGGGAGAGCATTGAAAGAATGCCGGTTTTTTCAAAATTGGATTGTTATTCCGGTAAAATTCGCATTAGGACTTCTTTGAAGCGAACATTTTAAGCCGTGTGTTTCAATAATTAAGTCATTTGGAACCATTTTAATTCCATTAACCACCCCAGGTGTCTACAATCTACTACGGCTTAAAAAATCCACCGGTGGTAACGACTACAGTGATAAAATTTATTCCGCATCAGAACGATTTTCGACTTCCGTATGTAATGAGAAAATAATTTTTTTTCAAATTGATACTTCCAATTTCTATTTCATGATTTTTTCCATTTAGAACGTAATCAATGTTCTGAAATTTGAAATGAATTGGAGGATCCTATCCTGACCGAAAACTATTCATGGTTTATGTAAAACATATGTAGCTATGATTACATCAGGACCCTCATTGAAGAAGCAAGGGTTAAGAAATGGGTGAGATTCACTGTGCACTATGCACCGTTTCCGTAATTTTTTAATGTTTACATCTAGAAAGACATAATTAAAATCAAATGAAAGGGGAATTTAGCATGCTGTGATTTGCCGAAGCGGTCATCGCAGAGTCAGAAAGAGATTGAAAAAAGACTCTCGTATTCATGAGAAGGAAAATAACCAGATTTAATTACCTGAAGATCAGTAAAAATTAATCAAATGTGTGCTGTAGAAGGAAGGAGCCCAAGGTCTATTACAAATAAGCTAGAAGAGGTGAGCTAGTATTTCTGTCTAGGAAGCGGAATGACTTGAAATGGGCGAAGCTAGAAAGACATTGGAAGTGAATTGATTAGGCGAGGCGAGGACGGCATTATGCTGTAACAATGATCAATGTAGTGCTGGAATTATGAACTTAGAAGTAAGAAAACAATTTATCAGAATATTCATCCAGAGCTAAATTATTTATGGAACTAAAGCATGGACGACCACAAGAGCAGAGAGTTCAAAACATGAAGAATTTGGGATGTGTGCGGCAAAACAATTGTGAAAATGAATTCAATTTATCGAGGGGCAATTGAAATAAAGAGGAGAGGTAGAAAAGTCTGCTGAAAACTTAAAAAAAATTGAACAACTTAATTGATCATACACTGAGACATGATAAGCCTTTTGAAGACGATCGATGAAAACGTGAATGGGGAGAATGAAAAAGGTAGCCCTCGAGTTAGATAGACACAGAGAGCAAGTAGTGAAAGAATGGAAAAGGGAAGAATTATGTAAATACGAATAGGTTAGCTGATAGGAGAATGAAGTATAGAGATGCTACAAAAACAATCCGTGGCTTATTGGGTGGTGATCACGTTAATGCAATGAATACGATTTGGCTCTTGAAAACAGCAGAATAAATTTTTTCGGAAAAAATTCATTCTTCTAGTTGTATCATGGGGTCTAAAAAGTATGTCTCAATTCAAAGCAAACTCGTTGCACCTAGTTTTTATTTGCCGCAATGGGGAATATAATGCCATTTTCTGCCAAACATACCACTCTACGCAGTGCGAGGATTTAAATTATAGTCTCAACTGGTGTTCGATCGTCCAATAACTCGTTGGATTTTCTCAGCTACCTTCCAAGATTTTATTCAGCTGGAGAGAAGCCCGAGGTTTCCAAGAAAACGGTTCTTATTGCCAGCATTAGAGCCAACTTATTTTTTCCCCTTTTTCGATGACATACATTGCGACGAATGCTAACCCTGGTTTTGATTACCTTCCAGCGCGGGATAGCTCGCGGTATGCTTTGTGGCAGAGTAGAAGTTTTTGAAAAAAATGGCATACTCCCAGAAAAACGCCCTGGAAATATTTTGTCTGGTGGATCGTCGATCAATGGTAGTAAAACATTTTTGAGTAAAAGCACCTGGAAATTAAGATAACATTACCCTCGTCAGATTTCATGTATTATATGCCACTTATATTCGTACGAGGCAGAGTTGATAGAGGAATTGAACTGTTTACAGGGAGTATCGATAAGATTTTTGAAAGGTCGTTGAGTCAAGTAATCGAGTGAAAGAGACTGCCGTGCTGACAAATTTATATTCATAAGAAATGATTATATAATATAAAGGAAATACTTTGATAAGTGTAGCATTGGATCATGCATTTGAGAAAGATTTGATTTTTCCTACTCACAATTAGCTTATTTCACCATTTGCATGGACATTTCGGTATTATATCTAATAAATGTATCCTAATAACTAAGGCAATATAAAAAATTAGGTACATTTGTTCACAGACAGAAGCCATTTAGTGCGCTGGCCTGTGCATGAACGATCGACACATTTCTCTTGTAGTATTAGTGGTATTTATTTAATAGAGCATCTACGATGTACAATTTTAATTTAGTTTATCTTCCACCTCCTGCGTATACCCACGGTAGCTTGCGGACACACCGTGGATTGAAATGTACATTCTTTAATATATGTCTTGTGAAAAATGCAGTCCTTATGATTGTAACAGGTACACAGGGATCTATCCTCCAGTAATGCCTCGCCTTGCCGAGTTCTCGTGGCAAACTTACGATTCCTCCTCAGACTAACCCTTGTCACACATTATTCTACTAGTAGTATCCTGTAAACTACCAGAAATATTTTTGGCAGGAAGTGAATCCACCATATATGCACTACCATGCTTAAAGAGGATTAGTAGGTGCTTTATAGTCCAGCATTAAAAAATAAAAAAAAATATTCAAGAGTAGAGCAAGAATGCATGAACGTGCTATTAGTTTAGGCTAGTTAAGTCATAACACTGACATGCATCTATCTAGGCTACCGTTTGATAAAACTGTATATATTATAAAATGTAATCACGGCAATTCAGATCCATAATAGTACGAGGAAAGAAATACGTCTTTAATATGTCGGCACGGCAATCACTCTAATTTGATGTTTATGGTCCAGTCTACCATAGTAAGTATGACTTTACAAAATGTGCTCAAATTCATCAATAAAAATCTGAGGCGGCTTGACAAATGTTCTGCAGATTTAGAAGATAATAATGAAATTTCGAGAAACACCTTCAAAATGCAGTTTTTTGTGTGAGTAGCTTTGGTATGTATTCTGCCCCAGTTACGCTGGATTTCCTTTATTGTGGGCATAGATATCCAGGGAAGTCTGTGGCTACGTGCTTATTTTTGTCGACATTCTGCGTCAGATCTCCCTTATTCCCCAGTTCCAAGCGTTCAATAGTCGGTGTTAAACTGGAAGGGGGGCAGATCAAAATATGCGGGTAATTAGAATTTTTTTAAGTTAGCAGAAGAGACCTCCTGTTCTGCAGACCAAAAGCTTCATATTTTTTCCTTAAACCCTTCTCTCAGTGGAGCACCCAGTGACCCAAAACCGGGCAAGGATTTTCTTTGCCAAACCACAAATCCGTAAAATCTCGGGAGCTTCCTTGTGGAGGGAGGATTATTCGCTAACGCAGGAAGCTTCCAGTGGTCGATTCCTAATACACCATCCCCAATAATGCGATCTAAAAATTTCAGGTGTGGTTTCGCAGGTTAGCATAATGCCTTATTAATCCTCTAACAAATCCATGGCTAAACGATTAGAGCCTTTATTGATAAAAATCGGGCGGTGTAGTCAGGTGGGTAGAGCGCTAGAATGACAACAAATAAGGTCACTAGTTCGATTGACGCCTCGGGTCTTGTGTTAAAACATAAAACTATTAAATACTTTGTTTAATGAGCGGTGTTATTTGAGTGGTTTGCCTCGACTTTTTTTGGTATTTATATTAAGGTTAGTCTGTTTCCAAATAACCTCACCTAAAAACAAAGCGAATGTAATGCCTATTTAACGTAATATCTATAATATAGTGCCTTTAATATAATATACCTATAATATTTTATTTAATACCTATAATATATAATAACATAATATTAAAGGTAATACCTATTTAATGTAATACCTATAATATATTCTTTTAATATAATACGTATTTAATGCAATTGCTATTTAACGCTACCATCATGCTGGATAAGCAATGCGGAAGTCGTTTATAAATATATGATGAAAGTGCATAATTTAATGCATTTTATCCTCAATCTTATGAAGATATACAGTTCAGCCCCAAATATGCATTTGTCATTTCAATTAATTACCTCCCTAGAAACTTCGAACATCATAGCTGTTGTCTTACGCGGAACATGATGTTTAGTATGTATCTGAAACAATCTGCCTCTTTAAATTTATCCTTATCGTCTAAGCCGGGGGTGGCGAACCTATGGTACGCGTGCCCAAAATGCACGCGGGGCAATTATTTCGGCACACGGAACTGGGAAGGTTCTTAATCGATACCTCTGTCTCACTCGATGGGTTGGCACGCAAGTCGAGCGAGTATGCTCTTATTTCATAAACTTTGGCACTCAATCGCCAAAAGGTTCGCCACCCCTGGTCTAACCGAACAACGTGCACTGGAGATTTCGAAATTCATTTAATACCGGTAGAAAATTGTCTATTAGTGTTCTACTGGTTGCCTATGCTTGAGACTCTTTAGTTGCCTGAGGTCCTATAGTAGCATGTTTGCCTGTTTACAGTGCTTTGGTGATTTTCTTCCCCTGCCACACACCCTCGCGGTGGATTGCAGAGTATCGCGTAGATGTAGATGTACCGGTTAAAATAGAATTATATGGGCATATTTATTCCCACGTCCCCATATTTTTTATATCATATCATGTGCCCTTCAGACGGGGTATCAGCCTTAAATTTCAATGAGAGATTCAGCGTAAACAGCTTAATATGTGATAATAGTCAGCATCAACCTTATGCTTCTAACGATTAGGGAAAATCACTAAATCTATCATGGTAACACTTATTTACACTACTTCTAATCAGAAGTTCTGGTGAACTATTCCTTTATAAATATTTACGTATTTATATATTTCATTTTTCTGTATTTTTAATCGAAGTAGAATTATGCCAATATCCCTAGCCAGAGTCTTTTTGATTGTGTTATTAGAATGTTTCCCATATTTTCGCTTTGTGAGTGAAGTTAACTTATTTAGATGGAGGCTGAGTCGTAAAAGCATGGGGGAAAAGACTGTGACTGATTTCGCTTCCATGGGGAACTCCTGGTGAGACTTGGATTGTGTCGGAAATTATAGGTTCAATAACGAGCTTTTGCTTTTGCTGCCACTTAATTATTCATTAACTCGCTCCTTTTTATCGCTCTGCATGCAAAACTTGGAGAGAGAATTTCTGAACTGGCGAAAAAAATGTTCATTCGCTTCGCAGCACCAAAACTTCTTCAAAAGGGACCTTATCCCCTTCGCGAACTTCGGAGTCGTTGCCGACGCTGACACACACTCGGCAACTTTCTCACACAAAAACACGATCTCAGCTCGCATTGTGACTCACGACGGCATAGGGGAAGCTTATTAGCATTCCTTCTTGATTTCCGCTTTTCCTGTGCGCGCATGTAGATCAGTAATTTCCTCATTGTGGCAAAAAAGCATTAAACGGAACTCCTTTGCGGTTGTTCAAGCTCGTACACGCCAGCTACAACTAGGTGTCTGAAGTTGAGAGGTAATTTCAAGCGTGTATTCACTTGTACGAGCCGGTTGGCAATTGATTGACTGTTTCCCTGGTACCGAGAATGCAAGGACAAATCATTCCTGAACCTCATCGTAATATGCCGGCTAATAAAGCATCCCCATATGTAAAATGAAAATACTCTGTGTTTGTTTGCTATTAAGGGAGGCGATCGGCAATTAAGGTCATTATTACCATTATTATTGCAATTAATTTTCTACAGATTACTCTACTGCTTTAGCTTCTGACGTTATATTTATATTTTACCTGGCCCTTTAAGTACCGTATTCGTTCCTTTTTCCAAAATTATGGCTCAAAAATGACTCCCATGTTTAAAATTTGAAATTTGTTGTCCACAATGTACAGGAAGAATGATAAAATCTAAAGAAATGTATTTATCTAGCAATCTTAATCTTCTCCGCATCATTTTCTCTGATGACCATGGTGGACCCAGTTTTTGAAATTTCAATCCCCATTATCACCCGGCGTAATATCCGAGCATTTTTATTTCAAGTATTCGCTGGGAGAACCTTAACATTTTTAGTTAATATTTAGTTTTTTCGTATATCTATTCTATGATAGACACTGGGTTGTATTTAGTTTGGAATGCTTCTTTGATATCGAATAGATGCGAGCGAGATATCGAGCAAAATTGATCGAGATAATTGTAGGGTCACACAAAATTACGAGTGTGTTACAAATATTTATACTCAGAAATATATGCTACTGACATGAGTGTGCGTTATACCTATGCCATCAAATACGGTGTATTTGGATATTAGTGTTTAGGTAAGAATTTGGGGAGTAAATTAATAGTGGAGAGCCAGGAGATTATCCAGGAGAACGGCGGCAAGGGTCCACAGTTGTCATCTCGTTTCATAAACAAGTTATGAAGCTTTTAGTCTCTCAACACACAAGTTTGCACTTAAGTGTGATTCAAGGTTCCGCTGAAAAATCATAAAATGGTGGGATTTGAACCCCAACCCATCGGAATTGGAGACAAAGACTTTGGTCACTACACGAACCTGCCCTTGCACCAGTTCTACCGAGAAGAAATATTTCATCCGCCATCAACGACAATCGAATCCGTTGGTTAGTTATTCAGGGGAGGAGACAGACAGCTGAGGTCATTTGCGCCATTTTTAGGATAGGTGGGTAGTTGGGTAATGGTGGGAACATTTTGAGGTAATGGAGGAAGGGTAGAGAGAAATCCGGCGTCGGTATTAGAATATTTTTAACGACAGGCACCAAGGGGACCACGACTTAACGTCCCATACGACGGACGGACTACTGAGCCTGAAATACCCTCCACTAGGCACTCAAGTGGGGATCGGTTTGCCACTGAAAAATCCGCCAATGCCGCGAATCGAACCTGGGCCCTCAGGATGGGAGACTAGTACTCTAGCCACCACACCAATCCGATCCATCGAATCCGTATCCCTCCATATCGCTCAATGTAAATTTAAACAGAATGTGATTGTTAAGTCTCCTATGTCCCTGAACTATTGCATAGTACCTATACCATTTACAAATGCTTGGAGAGAGAGGGCACAAGTTGACATCAGTAAATTAAATCCCTGCGGCACCTAGTGAAGTAAAAATATTACGATTTCCAAAGGAGGTAATTTAATGTAGTGCGACCGGTTTTTATCACTCCAAACCATCTATTAGCGGTATATTTCTAGCTGTATCTGGCTAAAAAAAAACACCCAGTAAATTATCGGATACATTTCCTCCGTGCAAAAAATCTCGGGAATCTTCCTTTGCATCAAGGAATTAATTTAGTTGAGCTATTCAATTCGAAACTTTTGTTAGCTATCCAGCAAGAAAAGAACACATTGCTTGAAATAGGGAGAAAAATCAGCCTTGAAGAGTTAGTTTATACTACTAAGTTCCCATTTTATGCTTCACTGTTATCCTTTGTTCGACGATGGGAAAGAAAATCTAGGATATAATTCTCTCTTCCCGGAAGGTGTAGGCATGGAATTAACGGATTAAAAATGACCAGGAAACGTACGGAAACAAAGAACAATACCTCGTATCCCGTAGTATACCCATAGCACCATGAGAGCCTGTAATAAGTACTGACAAATTTGAGAGAAAATCACGCTGAACAATAGTCATTAAAGGCTAAAATTCTTAAAACATTCATTATGCATAGTCTATTAAATATGCTTATTTATAACTTTTTTCGTGCCTTTATTAAGAAACTAAGCACACTTTGAAAAGCGACAACTGATGCAAATATATTCCGTTAAAAAGTTTGAAATAAAAGTATTCATGCTTGATATTATATAATTACTCAGTAATCCTCCTCGTACACGAGGCAATCTCAGCAGCGTGTTAGGGGAAAATTGACAAAATCCAAAGTGACAATTAATATAATAATTGCACTAAAACCATGGTCAGAAGGAAAATAATTTTCATTGAAATTAAATAATACTTTATCCCAACAAAAAATAAAATTTTAAAATAAATAGATTTTTTTAATTTTAGGAAGATCTTACTTTTAAAAATCCGCGGAATTGCCGTGAATTCCATGGATTGGAAATCACTTGCGCCCTCTGGGACGTGTACTAATCCCGGATTAACATCATTTTCCTCCAATCTACTCCTCTCACCTTCAATATTTCCATCCACTTTTTCCAATTTATCGCAAGCCCTTACTAAATCAGCAAATGCGCATAAATGTCCAGATTATATTTTAAGTTCATTTCCAGTAATGTTTTCATCACGGCAGTTATATCACGAGCTTCCCTACCCTTTCGTAAACCAAATTGATTTCCCCAAAGAATTCATTTGCCCTCGTTTCCATCCTTCTGTTAATGATGCCAATTACTACCTTCGCCGCATACGAGATGAAGCTCATCTACGTACCCTTACTATCGACTGGGACGACCTTGACCCCTTCAGGCAAGGCACTTCCTCTTGCGTGTAATGGGTACCGCACTTTCCAGGATTCATCATGTTATTTTTTCTCACGTGTTTTTGTTGGCGTGGTAATACATTTTTTTTGTCAATTAAACACCTCTTGTTTGCTGTAACTTCTAGATATCCGCTGTTTATGGTTGTTTTTGCTGACTCATGCATTCTTCTTTTTACAGGTCAGTCAGTGCTTGAAGTTCTGCCTCCCTTGCCAAAGCTGTTAGAAGCTAGCCTGAGTAAATGTGGAAATGGGTTCTTCATCGAAACCTGTTGTATGTAAGTTAACTGTTACGGGATCAGCGCTGGTGGTGTGTTACGGAGGAGTGGGTTATGGCAATTTCAAGAAAATGTATGAAAACAAATAAATATGACTATGTAGGATATTTCAAGCCTGCCACGTGAACGGCGGTGAAATTCACATAAATTGCCGTTTTTTTGCATTGCATTGGATTCGCCAAATTTTTTCGCATGGCAATTGATGTGAAATATGACTAGGTTATGAAAACGTAGCTTCATATTTATATGACCAGCATTTGCATTAAATATTTATTGCTCATAATAAAAGGCGAAGACTTACTAAAGGCCAAATTCTGAGGAAGAGAGGAAAAGGATAGGCGTTTCGGATTGTAAAAAATGGAGAAAGTGCATATGCTTAAATATTGTGAAGAGAGAAGTTGGAGATATCGTGAGATAAGAAACATTTTTGGAGTAGAAAAAAATCGGAAGTTTTTATAGAGACGTGTAGTATCCGTTAGAATGCTACCGAATGCAATCATTAGTAATAACTTTGGCCAGGGGTTGGATCAACTTTGTTATATGGAGTAAGAATTTTTATGATTATGAAAATGGTAGTTCCTCCGATGACTGCGATTTTCTACATAAGTATGGATGTAGCCAAATTTTATCTCACAATGAGTCCAAACATTTGATACTAGTAATAATCTTAATCATCATCATCATCATCATCATTGGTCATCAATCCTCAGATTGGTTTGCCGCAGCTCTGTACTGAGTCCTTCTATCAGCTAATCTCTTCATATTTACGTATTTCTTCTCTTTCACATCCTTCATCACTTGTTCCATGTATCTCGCACGAGGCCTTCCATTGCCATTCTTCCCTGCCACTTGTCCCTAGACTATTGTCTTCATCAGGCCATCATGTCTCATGATGTGGCCGATTAAGTTGTTCCGTCTTCTTCTCAGGGTATTCAGAAGACTTCTCTTTTCTCTCACTCTTCTTAGGAATTCCTCGTTACTTACTCGGTCGATCTATTTAATCTTCAGAATTCTTCTGTAGCACCACATTTCGAATTCTTCCACCCTTTTCTTTTCCGCTGCTCTCATTGTCCATGCCTCACAGCCATATAGAAACAAGCTCCAGATGTACGATCTAATGAATTGTTTCCTTACTTCTACGCTTGTTTTTCCAGATGTAAGTAGATTCTTCTTTTGATAGAATTCCCTCTTCGCCTGGCTTCGCCTGGGCTATTTTGCTGACTATTTCTTTCTTGCTTCGTCCGTCGTTGGTTACTCGGTTTCCAAAGTAACAGAACTCTTTCACCTCTTCCAGCTTTTGTTTTCCTAGTTTAACGTTGGTTTCGGCCTCTTCTCTCTTGCTGCACACAAGTATCTTAGGCTTCTTTTATTGATCTGATATCTGGCCATTGTCCTTTCCATGGCTATCAGCATCTTATTCAGCTCCTTCTCTGTCTCTGCTACGAGTGCTATGTCATGAGCGAACCGCAGCATGATAATTTTTTCTCCGTGGATATCCACTCCAGAAGACTTCTCCTTGATTTTATTCATGGATTTCTTGATCTAAACATTAAAAATTACATGAGACAGTGCACAGCCTTGTCCTACTCCTTTATCAAATCTTGCTTCTTCATAGCTGTTTGTAGATTTAATCACAACTACTTGATTTTTGTACAGACTGAGGATAATTCTTCGGTAATTGTAGGCAACTCCAATTCCTTTCAAAATTCCAAGTATTGAATTCCAATCCACGTTGCCAAAAGCCTTATCTAAATCCACAAATGCAATGAACGTTGTTCTTCTCCATTCTCTTCTCCATGAGAAGCCTAAGGGCCAATATTGCTTCCCTTGTACCCTTACTTTATCTGAATCAAATTGATCAAACTCCTCTGCTTTTCGTTCTATTCTTCTGTAGATTATCCTGGTCAGTATCTTTGATGGATGAGTCGTCAGGATTATAGTCCTAAAAATAGTCACAGATGGGTTAATGTCCTCTCTCCTGCATTTTTAATTAGTTCTCCAGGAATATCATCAATTCCAGAAGCGTTATTCATGAGATGGTCCCTTACTGCTGCGTCAAAATACGATCTTAATATTGATGCTCGCATATCATCGAATTCGACTTCTCTTTCCTCTTCAATCACTTTTGTGTTGAGGTTGTTTCCATTGTATAACTCTTCCAGATATTATTTCCATCTCTTCAATTTGTCTTCATTTTCAATCAGAAGTTCTCCATTATTATCCTTTATGGCATTGAATCTTGCGCTCCGTTCTTCAAAGTGGTTCCTCACTATCCTATAGGCAGCTTCCACCTTTCTAAGTGTAAGGTTGTTTTGAACACCTTCGCATAGGTTTTTCATCCACATTTCTCTAGCTTTCCTGGCTTTGCGATTTATTTCGTTCTTTAGTCTTTTGTACCAAAGCTGCCCTTCTTCAGTTTTCGCATTCTCGTACTTTTTTCTTTCTTCAGTCAAGTCTAAGACTTCTTCCGTGAACCATGGCTTCCTAACAACTTTTCTTCTTCCAAGAACTTCTTTTGCAGCTTCCTGTAGTCCACATTTAATGTTTTCCCAACGCTCTTCCACTGATTTCTCATTCAGGTCTTCTCCTATGTTGTTTCCCACTAATTTTTGAAATGCCTGCTAATGTTGAGCCTCCTTCAGTTTTTCAACTTGCTATGTGTTCTTCACAGTCTTCTTCAATTTCTTGAAGTTAAATGGCATTCCATCATCACTAAATTATGGTCACTGTCGATGTCTGCCCCAGGGTAGCCTTTGCAGTCCTTCACTTGGTTTCTAAATCTCTGGTTCACTAAATGCAGTTTATTTCAAATATTCTTCTGTCACCTGGCATTTTGCACGTGTATCGTCTTCGGTTCTTGTTTTTAAACCATATGTTGGCAACCACAAACTTTTGCTGTA
This sequence comes from Platycnemis pennipes, assembly GCA_933228895.1. Classification (NCBI taxonomy): domain Eukaryota; kingdom Metazoa; phylum Arthropoda; class Insecta; order Odonata; family Platycnemididae; genus Platycnemis; species Platycnemis pennipes. The sequence goes on from OW121854.1 coordinate 63,769,692, forward strand.
TGCAGAACTCCAGAAGTCTTTCTCCTCTTTCATTTCTATTACCCTATCCATATTTCCCAGTTACTCTTTCATCTTGACCTTCGCCGACGACCGCGTTCCAATCTCCCAAAATAATTAGGTTTTCTTCTCCTGTTACATGATATCTTCGTAGACGTCTTCCACTTCTTCATCTTCGTAGTCCTTTGTAGGCATGTAAACCTGTACCACTACGGTATCTACAGGTTTGGTCTCGATCTTAACCATTGTTATCCTTTAATTGTACTGCAGGAAGCTCTTCACACGCATTCTGACGCTCTTCCTTAGCATAATGCCTACTCCCGCATTACCATTTTGATATCCTGTGTGTATAATACTGTAGCTTCCGCTCCATAAGTCTCCTTCTTCGGGCCACTTCATTTCGCTGATTCCTAATACATCGAGGTCCATTCTCCTCATTTCCACCTTCAGGTTTTCCAGTCTTCCGCAGGTCCGATGTGACCGTGCGTAATAATCTTATTATAAAATGAAAATATTTGGTTTATAAAGTCAAGGAATAGGGGAAAATATATCGATGCATATGGAATGCGTAGGATACAGATGCTAGGTCTTAGTAAGCATCACCGAAATCACTGAGGAAACAAATACGTGGAAGGTTTCAGGCGTCAGTTGAGTGGTAAAATTTTTCATGGGAGAAATATGCATCGTTCATTATGATTTCGGATGTAGTCTATAATTATGCTTATAAAACGATGATGAGAAATGGAGCAGCATCTTATGTGTTGACCTCTTGGAGAACATATTTATTATTATTTTATCAAGCTATGTTTTTAGGAACAGTCGGAGAAATATTTACTACAACTGTTCTCATCTACTCTGTGGTAAATGTCATGACAACTGCAAAACTTGAAGGAACAAAAAACCAGCATGGGTCTAAGTGGTTAGTTGCGTGAAAACAAGGATTTCAAATATTTTCGTGATAATGGCCGCTTGCGCGATTTAAGTCCTTGTGGCCAAGATAATGAAAAGCTGGTGCTGATTGGTTTTGAGTGCATTTCGGCTCCTCCGTTTAAGAACGAGCCTCGGAATTAAATGACCTGTTACCCTTGCCCGCTCTCGTTAAGTACTTCCTGATTTACTTCTCGAATTGAGGGCAAGTCAAGGAATACAACCATCGCTGTATCGTTTTCTGCACTGCATCTCCTCCGTATTTTTCGGCAGTACACTCGTCGTATCCTCCTCATCTATTGAAGACGCATCGATTTTGATTGGCAGTGGAAAAAATTTTCTCAACCGTCGTGATATTGTCATTGGATAATTATGGCTTGAGCTGATTTGACCACACTATCGTGTTTCCTTCATTCATTTTGTCTCATGCTATTATCAAAAACAACAGAGATAATATTTTCTTTTTAAACTGATGTGTTCTCTTAAAACTTATAAACGTATTTTAAAACTGTTCTTTTTAAACCGATCTTTCTAAACTGTTCTTTATAAACCGATGTGTATCTAACAATAGGTGCACTATACTTTCATTTTAACCATCATTGTCTTATTTGGTGTCTACCAACGCCACCTATAATAAACAGTGGCGAAGCCCGATAATAAACATCAACATTTATCTCACCAGCTGTCCAAAAATAACGCATTTAACTTAAACGCAGCTCTGCGTTTCACATTTCCATCCATTTATTCGTTTCATTCGTATATTTGGGCAGCAATAGGTCTAAACGCCGTTGGGAAACCAGTGGCTGGTTGCCAGACTTCTTGGAGAATTTACTCTGCATTCTGACCTAAATTCCCACGGTGACCGAAGGATGCATGACACAAATTTTCTCCTCATAGAGATTCCTCCATTGGAATAATTGCGAGGCGGTTGATTACATTTAACGAATCCATAATCCTTTCACGAGGATTCATCTTATCGGATATTTTCATGAGTTGGTATGAGTTCTTGATATGGTAATGGTTTCTTGGCTCCACATGAGGTGTTATGGGTTCTTGTTTCACATTAAATGAAACATTTGAGTGACACTTGGGCGTATTAAACTTCTGATTGGGTGGACAATTTGGTTGACAAGAGGCATTGATCACGCTTAAAAACAATCCCGTTTGATATATATATATATATATATATATATATATATATATATATATATATATATATATATATATATATATATATATATATTTTTTTTTTTTGCCAACCAATATATTTTAGGTTCCTTTTCAGTTTAGTTCATGTAAGTTTAAGGATTTCCCTAAGAAAGGCTTGATCATAGGAGATTGCATCAAATGCATATGAAATTATGAGCAGTTTTATTCGCAAAAAAACATCCTTATTAAGTAGTATTTAATGAGCACTATCAACGGGCCATCATTTGAATGCCATTTTGTTTCTCAACATGTACATATATTTCGTAGTTAGCGTATACAGGAACATTTCTGTAGATATCTTATATAACAGGGTATATTTTACAAGCAAGATATAGCATATTTTTTGCATTTGATGCAATGCGATGAAATTTTTATTGCATTGCAATTATTAAGCATAAAATTTAGCAAGTATTACCCTAGCCACTTTCTTGCAGCAAATGTAAATTCATTTTCAATGCTAGCGCAACATGCGTTTCAGCATAGTTTGTGTATTTGTAGTGTATATCGAAATAGTTATTCTGTTTCTGTAATTTTCGCAAAATATTTATACGCACATTACGTGCAGATTGAGTAATGTACTGGCAGGACATTGGCGTTCACTGATTTGTTACAGCTACATCTACATCTACTTACCAGTAATAAAGCCCAACACGTGGGCATATAGACAACTTGTAAATTCATCTAATGAGCCTGCAAATTCTAGTTGAGTTGTCCAAATAAGTAAACCATTCACATAGATGCAGTTCATATTTTTATTAAATTTTAAAATAATATTTACGTTCGTATTTCTTACATTACATTTAATTTTCGCTAGCACGTTCTGGCTTCATTCCGACACCTTTAGTCGCTGCGTCATCATCTGATGTAAATGCATATCCCCAGCCAACAAATCGTGGATGTTCATACACAACTTATGTTAATCGTACATAAAGGTTTGGAAACTTTTCAAACTGGTTCCAGAACTTTTGCATTAAGTTTACGTAAACTTTTCGAAATTATGTGTTGGCTGAACCCAGAGGCCGTTCGTCACCTCAATCCGTGCCACGTTCTCCCCTCTTTTCGACTCCCTGGAGCATTCCTTTCGATACTCGCGCTACGATGACGGCGATTTGTTTGCTCTGTGCTCTATAAAAGCGGCGAAGGTGAAATTTGACGTGGCGACAATGGAGGCGCACTGGCTCTCTTGCGTGAACCGCTCCTCAGACAACAGGCGGGCATTGCGCCCAACATACGACTCGCGGCGGCAGTGAAATAAAAAGTCTCCCAGCGGGCCTTGTGGTACCCTCTCTCTCTCTCTTTCCCTCCGCGTGAGCAAAGGGGGGGGTTGCTCGTTCCCCTCCGGATGCCCCTGGTGTTAGAGGAAGGGAGTGGCGTCACCCCACGCCTTCCCCATCTCCGCTTCAAATCGAATCTCGCCGCGATGGAATTCCGCGCGGAATTGATTTCCATCGCTCGAATTCGGCGACGAGTTCCCGAGAAAAGTTTCATGCGCCCTCCCCGCCGGATGGGATTGCCCCCATTTTCTCTCCCTCATCGCATTCTCCACTCTACGCAGCGGGGCGCGATGATAGATTTTCGCCCTTGTCCTTGTCCCTAGCTTCACTTGCGCGTGCTGTGATTCGACCTCTTTCCCCCAAATAACCTACTGCTTCCGCGCAGTGCGACCACCATTGCAAACCACCATCCAACACGATGATGAGTGTAAGGGGCTACGCCCACACCAGGCATGAATAAGCATCGAGCGAAAAATCGTATCACAAGTACAATTTCACCGGTAGTCGTAATCGTATTGATAGTGACAATTATATTACTAGTGAAAACGTATCCCTAGTAAAAATTGTACCCCTAATAACAATCGTACCATCAGTAACAATCTTATCGCTAGTAACATCCATATTGCCAGTTTACATTGTATTATAGTAACAATTATTTTAATAGTAACAATCCTAATTCTAGTAACAATCATCGCATGTAAAAATCGATTCCTAGTAACAATCGTATCCATAGTAACCCGTAGTGATAATCGTACCACTAGTTTCTACTTTATGTCTACGTAAGTTGCCATTATATTATATACCACTAGTTGCCATTATACTAATAACAATCATATCGACAGTGTAAATCGTATTATAGTATCAATTTTACCATTGAAAGACCAACAATAAATTATAAGATGGTTCAACTTAATCAATCTGCCTCCCTTTTTAGCTACCACTGATTTTCAATCGGACAACTACTTTTTCTATCCATTTCTAACTTCCTCAATGAATTTATTTATTTAGCTAAATCTAAACGTCAAATCAATCTGAGGATTGATGACTATTGATGATGAAATCTGCATGCCAAACGAATTCTCGAAGGCAATGAAAAAAAGGATGACCTGGAGGATAAGCCTATTTTTAATTAATGTTCTTATTAAATCTACAGTTTCAAGATGCAAACAGCCTGATGGAATACTTTTATCCTGTGAGGAACTTATGCTTTTATTTTAATCATCACATGATTTTCAACTTCTTTGAGAATCAAGTTGTTACGTGATGACAGACTATTTCTCTTGTTAAAGAAGGATTTGGTTCTTTCCCGGCGAATGGACTGTATGAAGAGTTCTCTGCACGTATGCTACGAATAACCCCTAAGGTTCTCATTTCTTTTATTCATTTTTTTCTGAATTATAAACAACTTTTCACGATAGGCATAATTGACAAAAAGAAAACATCAAACTTAATGGGGACACGAATTAGAATACACGACAAACTAAGCAACCAAGGACACTTTTTCCCTTTGGAGCTCAAGGATAGCATCAGTGAACATTTTTTCTCTGTAGAAATTCTATTATAGTGCATTTCAGCGAGCAATTCCGCTAAGCTATTTGCGACTAGTTTGCAATCCTTGATTTGATATTTTGCGGAAATGTCATCAGCCAGAACAGCCTATTTACACTTTCTTTTGCTATATCAGTCATTAGAATTCCAATACTCATGCATTGCCAATCGATGCCACCTTCACTCTGCACATTTAAATCTATGGAACTGATATTTTTACCTTAAAAATGTACAATATACCTATCCATTAATCTGGCCTGAATTATTATCTATCATATTAAAAACTTTCCTCCGTTCATTCTACTGCTTCAACCGACTTTCATTTTTTCATCCCCTCGAAATTGATTAAAATGTATATTCAGCGCATCCCCATTCCCTGATTTAAATTTTGACAAATCCTTAATATGTTCTCCCCATTATGATTACATTTCCGTATTGGTTAGCGCTGTGTGGCTGTGTTACTTTTACCTTTGCAGAAATTTAAATTGAATAGCTTTACTGAAGATGTTAGACATATATGAAAAACCCCAGCGTATTATGCTAAATTCGACCAGATAAATAAGATTAGAGAGATAGATTGTCGTACTGATAGATTAAAAATGTCATTTTTCCCCCGTACTATAAGAGAACAGAATAGGCAGCATAGCAAAGGGATAGGTAAGGTAAATATTTTAGGGTAGTCTGTAGTGCATGATGCATGTATTAACAAACAATCCCTTATTACTATGTTGTTGCTCACAATTTAGTTGCCTGAGACCCTATAGTAGCATGTTTGCATGTTTATAGTAAATGCTTGGTAATATTCACCCTCTGCCACACACCCTCGCGGTGACTTTCAGGGTATCGTGTAGATGTACATGTACCTTTATCTTGGTTACTATCTTTTAATTCCCTTCCCTCTTGAATCCTTTCTTGGTTATCAGTTCCATGTTTCGTGCGGACTATTTATTCTTGTTTCTCGTACTGCTTTTTCTTGCCTTCAAATCATCCAATTAGTATTCTACACTGTAAAAAGTAGATCTGATTTTAAGGTACAAAAGCGATCTGAATTTCAGATGCAACAATTTTAAGACAGGGTATGTTGAATTTCAGCAGTATTATCTTGTCTAAAAATAAGGCAGGTGAACGACTGAAAATCAGACCATCCAGAATCCTGCTCCCTCTGCTTCCTGCCTAACTGCTCCTGTACCAACCATTCATGTTCCTGCCTCTTCCGCACCTTGAATCCGTGTTCCTGCCTTACAACCAGACAGCGCTTAAATTCAGATCGCACTGAAAATCAGATCAACTTTTTACAGTGTACCGTTTCCTTGATTCTGAGGGAAGTCAAATTTTCACTAACCAACTCTTCGTATTCACTTCCGTTTCGCTCAAAGCTCCTCTGCATCCGGTGCTCTTATTTCATCTCCTAATTATTTCGAATCTGCCGTGACATAACTACCAACGAGAGAGGCTGCATTTGGTGCATGGCCCATCTGTATGCTGTACTTTTTCATGAGATGCGGCTCTCGAATTACTGCACTGATCCGTTGCGGTTTGGTTGAACGGATGTTTTTAGCATTTCCTGTTATATTTTTTGTTTGCAATTTTAACAGGTAATGAGATGATAGTTTGTATCTTTCCCAGTACAGCATGATATCTATTGGGAAGGCCGCGTTTCTTGATATACTTTATTGTGAAGACCAATCAAGTCGTTCATTATTTTCCGTTCAAAATAATAATCTTTCATATTTTAAAGTCATTTCCTGTTAATGGACCACCATGATTTTTTTCGCTTTCAAATCCACAACTTTTGGTTGAAAGGTACGGTTCGTTGAAAATTCGTATTCCAGGAATGACTTTTCAGGCGATGAATTAACTCGCCGGTATTATAAAAAAGCGCTTTCTTTTAAATCCCTGTGTTTCAATCACTTTCCGTCTATTCCGAATAAAATTTTGTGAGACATCAAAATGGAAGTGGTTTCTCATAACTGTGTTTTTGTAAAGAGATAAGTTTAGTTGGTATAACTTGCGATTTTTCGAGCTTATTATCGTAAAAGTATGAAAAACTCCTATTCTGTCAAAAACGTAATCCGATGCCATATCAAAGAGGCATAACTTAACAAATGATTCCCGTAGAGTCATTTAGCAGTTTTATGGCAATTATTTTTTCTACCACTTTCTGTAACTGGCGGTATAATATCTCTGGCCTGAAGCTTTATTTCTCTGAAATCTTTCTCTTCTGAAAATTTGTTTTTTCTGTCTGACCGCACAGGTGTAATATCCTCATAGTGCTTGTGGTATATTTTTTTCATTTTGTAACCAAATTGACGGTTGATATCCTATCTCAACAGCCAGTGTTTCGAATTCGTCCATTGCATTTTTTCTTTTTCTTTCCTTGATTGATGGGATTTTTTTCTCTTCAAGAAGTAGATGCCTTATCGTTAGCAAGGTATACCTATAAAATTATATAGGAGCCTGAAAAAAATGGGATATTGCGGTTTGGTGAATAGAATACATCCACGGAGTAGCGATATTTTCTCAGAGGATGGACCTGTTTTAATTCGCTTCTTTCCTATCTCTGTCCTTATAATATACATTTTCAGTAATCCTGGTTGTCTTGACATTTCTCTCGTTTTATGCATCTACTACTCTGGTTAAATAAGGAAAACTAAATTGAAGGGTATAGATAAATATATCTGATTTGGGAGAAGAATAAACAGTGATGAATGTAATTCAAGGGGTAAGAAATTTTATGGAGTTGATGTACTCCAATTTTGAACATTAATTTAGGTAATGATATAATTCCATTAATCAATAGTTATCGATACTTATCTTTACCCGAATTGATATCACATGACGGCCCCTATGGTTAGGTCGATAACGCCCTGCCTGACGACCTAAAGGTGGGTTCAAAACCGACCTCAGGGGGTGCGTGTTTGAAACGTTAGAAATTATCTCGAATAGGTAACCAAGGATCCATGTGGTACAAACACGAATGATTTGCAAATTTAGTGAGTCTGAATCGCTCGTTACAATAACATTAATAGTTTTCAATTGACTTTTTCTCATCTGACTCAACTATAGAGCCCCAGTTGAGATAAAACACAAGTGTAAACAATGATTGAGGTTTGTGAAGTAAGATTTCACGCTTTCCCGGCGAATTGCATTGATGAACTCTTCTCGGGCTCTACACCGGGTGAGTGAATGTAATGTTGCCGACGTTTCGGGTAGCGACTCGTTACCCATCCTCAAGGCAAATGCCTTGAGGATGGGTAACGAGTCGCTACCCGAAACGTCGGCAACATTACATTCACTCACCCGGTGTAGAGCCCGAGAAGAGTTCATCAATGATTGAGGTTGTAATCAGATTTTAACACACCAATTTTTCCAACCATTCCTGTTTATACCAATTGACTCCTTGGTTACTTACCCATCAAACACAACCCCCCAGGCATGAGATTTGGGTGTTGTACTTGTCTAAAGATTGTGCTAATCGTAATGTTTTGTAGAATATTAGATACGACCTTAGAAGTTGAAGCACTTTCAAATCTAAATCTTCTGATTGCAGTCATTGCAATATTTTTATTTATGCCATTTAATACCTATAATAATATTATGGTGATTCAAAATGTGACCCCAAATTTTTGTATCATACTTCCTCTCTAGGAAGATTAAATATTCAGTGACCAAGAGTAAAATTTTCGAGTCTTCCAAGTAATTACGAGGTGACTGATCTGACGGCATTGAGGATTCCAGGAAGAATTTCCCTTCCTCAGTCTCACCCCTCTCTCCAACCGTTGGGGGATGCCGGAGTGCATTCCTCATAACCACTCGTTAAATGCTTTCAAGGACGTCTTGACGCACCACGGTCAGGGTCATCCTCCCTCGCCTCAAATTATCTCGAACGTCATGCGTTTTTCTTCTGCTACCACGGCGGAGAGAGAAAAGAGGTGAAATTGAGGAGGGGATCCAGTCATTCAAATACAGGGAAATTTGAGATTGCTCACATATTTGGCCAGAATGAAAATGACACATTAGATATTGCATAAAAATATGTGGTTGGATTGGTGCAAGGTATTGACGAGGTGAGTTGGCAACTAATATCATTTCACTAAACATACTTCGAGATAAATGAAAATGAAAAACATTGATTGAAAAAAATTCGTTAAAGTGTGATGTCTGTCACTTGCCTATTGGGTAATATTATGCCCAACGCTCGGTGATTGATCCAGTGTATTCAGAATACAATGAATGAATATCCATATGGTTTATATCAAAGAAAATAAGTACTATGTCAATAAATTTGGCGGAATCTGTCTTGAACTGATTTAGATCTTCTATATTCATTTCTGTAATGAACCGCTTGAAAATCATTACACCACAGTTTTGTGAAATGCGACGTCTTGCACAATTAACCTGTGAAGGGATACAAACTCTTGAATTAATTAATCGTGGTATATCAGTTTGGATAGGTTTAAATGGACAAATCTTCGAAATACTTCATGGCATTCTAATGTAATCGGATCTCTATATCTTTAAAACAATGTTATTCCTCCTTACCAAAAATCGTTCCACATTACCCATCATTCATGCTGCTTATCTCATCTTTTACTGCGTAATCATTCCCGCTATCATCATTTTATCCTCACTGTCAATAACAATGGAACCCATTTCCACAATCTTCATCAACTCAACTAATCATTGTCACTAACTTTCAATCCTAGGATTGTTTTATTTCAGCTGTCACTCCATTCCTCTATCAGCTAACCTCATCATACTAACTTTTCTGAATTAGATTATTAGTTATGTTCATTAAATCAGATTTCACCGTACTGTCTCGGCCAGGGCTCAGCAAAGAGCGGCTCGCTAGCCACATGAAATACTTTGGGTATGTATCCTCACATCACACTGGAGTGAAAGTGCAAATGAAAATATAGCTATCATGGTTTCATTGACTTAGGTAACTACTTTAATTACCACTGACATTAGTGAATTTAGCTATCATAATTTCATTTATTGACGACATTTTTGCAGGAAATTCAAGTTCAGTGCTCACAAAAATTAAAACAGATAAGAGGGATTTTTATGTGCATTTTTTATTCAGCAAATGCATGGGTGAAATGTACTTTGACTATTCACGATACTGGGTACTTATTATAATATTTATACTTGATATATTTGTGAGAATTTCAGAAATTATTCTCAAAATTCAATAATTTCAGAATTATTCTTGAATTATTCTTGAATTATTCTGAAATTTATTGTGACACACAAGTTGGGTTTTCATTCTTTAAACTTTGCTCAGCTCTAGTATAATTAAATTTAGACGTAAACCAAACAAGACGTTCATGCCCTTATTCAAACTTATAACTGTTGTTTCTTCACGTTACCGACCTAGCCAACGCGGCCGGCTCAATTTTCCCCGAACTAATGTCGTCTCCATCACACCATTATGTCATCTCCAGGAGGCGCCTTTCTCTCTATATCCTTAAACTAAGGGAATGCTTAAAAATGGGATCAGGGAACCGTGTTGGTGAAAAATGCGGATATAGTTTGGGGAATGCGTTTCGGTGGGACCGCGGCGGAGAAGAATGAGAGGGACGCAAGGGTCTCGTGGCGGGAAGAGGCCAGGGAAGGGGTTACGCAGAATGCCCCTCCTGATCCCTAGGGGTCGTCCGTCATCGCCGGGCGTCGACTGCAGATGTCGCCGGCGGACGGGGCCGATCGTTTCTTGCCACTCGCGCAAGGCCGGGGGAAGAAACGATGAGTGAGATGGGCCAGAGAGAGAGAGAGAAAGAGATGGAAGAAGTTTCGAGGGCGGGGGCGTTTCTTTAACTCACTCTTCCCCCCCACAAAAAAACTCCTCACACACACCCACACACACAAAGACGCTCCCTCCTTGAAATAAAGTTGGGGATTGTGAGTGAAAGTTTTTGAGACGTCGCAAAATCTTGGGATCAGAAGTTTCCTCGGATTCGGATTTCATATCTTTTTTCGCATAATTTCAAGAGAGAAAAGGGGTTCCTCCCTTCGTTTTCTTGCCGTCAACGTCACAGCTCTTATTTTCCTCTCTGGATGGAAGGGTGGTGGCCCGGGGAGGGAGGGGGGAGGCAGGATGACGGTTTGGTTGTGGGGGTACAACCGCCCCACTTCCCACTTCAGGACGTATCCTTGGCGCCGGCGCCCGCTCGCTCCTCGGGGCGCCTCTTTTCAGAAGGAGCAGATGGCAAAGAGCTCGGGTCGCGGGTGGAATATCTCCCGTCTCCTCCCAACTCTATTTCCATGCGGGGGACAAAAGCGGCCTCTTCCAATTCATTTGCCTAGTTTGGCTTAATAAAGGGTTCGCCTGTGTTCTCTATGAATTTTCCCCTGGCTGTAGTGGAGCAAAGACTCAGGTTCTTTTATGCGTCAACCACTTATTCCTATGAATAGAAGTGGGCTTTGGTAGGTTATTCCTGCGCCTAAGTTTTAAACAACAAAATAAGTGCCGCACGAGACGTCTATATGTTCAGGTGGATGACTGATATCAGTACTATCCAGGATGTGGTGCCGTTGGCTATAAGAAACTTTCAAATTTCCAGAAGGCTCATGCTATTTCCACATTTCTGTTTAGAATTATTTACCTGGTTGTACTTTCAGAAAACCTCCTTTTATGGAGCTCTATTTGAAATATTTCAAAGTTGAGAGGGGTTGTGATATAATTATGAAATGCTTATTTGCTTAGGAAAATTTTTTCAAGCGTTGAAAAGTCATAAAAATCAAAGGCAATATTTCTGTCATTTATTCGGCGTTTTCGGATAGTGATGTTTCATTTAAAATAAGCGTATTTGTTTCCATGGCTAAAAATTGGGTTTTATGTTGCCCTAATATATCTTTATGACTCTACCTGGTGGATAAACCTTATTATTTAACGTGAGACCCAATATTCATCCCTCGACGCCCTATTTCTAGAGTACATTACTAATTCTTACAAATATTTGTGAAAGAAAGATTTTTTTTTCTAATAAATAATTAGCCATTTTTCGGAAAACTGCGAGACAATTTTTAATACCAGAGTTCATAAAAATTGTCAATCCTAATTGTAGTCACACGCTTGTCTTAATTACACCCATAAATATTGAAAAATCTTATTAAATTTTGCTCCGTCTTTTCAAGAACATTCAATCGCCGTAATGCATGAAATCAGGCTGAAGCCAGTAAATATAAAAGAAAGAATAAAACTGCAATTGGCTGCAGTCACAGCAATCAGCTGAAGAAAGGAAAGGGGTATCAGCCATGCCTCAGTCCCAGCCACAATCACGAGGTTACGGTCATTAAGAAGTCATGTTGAGTCACATAGAAAACATAGCAATATACCATTCCAAAAAACATTTAAGGAAGAAATGTAGGCGTTCACTTTTTCTTTCAAAATAATTTTAATGCAGTTTAAGGGCATTTGGCCAATTTCAATAGCTCTTAGTATTTTTCCTGCTGCCTTAGAATGTAAAGAAACCTGAAACGGCAACAAGAGACCTTTCTCTGTTTTACATCTCGGCACAGTAAACCAGCAGATCATCAGTTTCAATAAAGGCATATGTTACTCTCGAGGACACAATACTATAGTTAGTTCATCAATTCGTCTTCTGGTGAGACCACCAACAAAATAAGGTACCTTTACGTGCAATACGACTTTTGTATGTCAAGCTACCATAGTGTGGACAGACCCTGTGTTGATGTTACAAGGATTTATGTCATTATATGCTAAAAAAGGATTAAAATATTTATATTGAAGCATTTCGAATTTGGTTTCCACGTTTTGCATGCAAATCTGAATACAAACACAAAAATAAACTCCCAAAAAATGGAAGCATCGCTATCCGCTTTGTGAAAGTGATTTGATTGTAGCTGTTTGGAAGTGTTGCGGTAACTGCATTGAAATGAATGATTAAAATATTGAGCTCTGAGGCAATTATAGTACTATGTAATGGTGAATTTATTGACGATTCCCTAAAGCACGATTTATTTATGTAAACTTAATTTATGCACGATTTCCAAAGCTAAAATTGCCGTTACCACTGCTTCTTCACATTCGGTTATGGGAGTCATTTCCATTGTTTACCGTTTTCATTACTTGAATGGCATTGATTTTTATGTTTTCAACCCTAATGTACACGTCACGGAAAACAACATTTTTTTCATTTTCATCCAAAATTGGAAGAAGTGCGTTTGGATGAAAAAGTTTTAAACTAAAAATTATGTTACAATCTGTACGTGGAAATTGGATGAAAGTTTTTGCAGACACATAAAATTAGGATCTGCTTTAAAATATTCATTACCTGCCTTCCCAGTAATTTCGTCCAAATCCAATAACGTGCCATATTCCTTAAGGCTATATGACGCTTTAATCCCCTTACTTCCTTATTCTCTAATTATATTTTTATGATATGACATACATTGATAGATTGGAGATTTCAATAAACGTGGTGATAAAAAGCTTATCTTACAGTTTAGTAAATTTTTGTAAACTAATTCAGAAGACTTGTAGCAAAATAGTTCGAGGTTTGATTACATAGCTTACTGTTACCGAATCGCATCACCACAAACGCTGATGAAAAATTTGCCTTCAAAGTACAATAGGCCGATTCCATATCCATCCCCTTCTGCGGATCTGGCACCTCTCGTTTTTCACACCTAGGGAATTTATGAAAAGGTCAAGATTTCCACTCATCCGCTTTTCCACAAGTCCCACTTGTACCCACTGATCTCGCTGAGCGCAGAGTAGGATACCTTAGTTGAAGAGGTTATGGGTGACTTGCTTCAGTGGGTTTGGCAAGAAGGTGACTACGGATGGAATTTCTACCAAATAAACTATAAAAATCATAATGAGTTTAATTAACTACACAGTAAAAAAATTGTTTTACTATCCAAAAACTTACGCCAAAACAAAGTATTCTGAAAAAATTATAAAATTGTTGAAAATTGTGAAGATTATTTTGTAACTCCTTCAGAAAAGGCATTCTACTTACATAATTGCTCAAGATTTAGCCAAGTACCAACGAATGACCGGAAATCATTTACAGCCTAATTTATTAGCTATTTTTGTATAACATTTCACAACACCATTCTCGATGCTTGTTATCTGCTGCATGAATTTATACGTAGGACCTGATGTGAGAAACACATTCTACAATGTATTTCTCTAGATTTTCAAGAAAATCTACATGGAAGGTATCTTAAATACAAGAGATTATAGTTATGAATCGTTTCAAAAAATTTGTTAAACATCCGTGGCTTCCATAACCGAGTTTTTATTTCTCCTTTGCGACAGCGTCGAGCTCGTCTTATTCCAGCGATTGGTCGTTGCAAGAGTGTTGAGAAGAACGCCTTATCTTTAGCAGTGAGAACGATTCTCGAATTGAGTGGCAGGCAATAATAGTTAGAGTGGACTCCCTAAGAAGACCCGTTTGTAAGACGAAAGAGGGATTATGCTTTGAAAGACAAAACTCGCAGCGGCAGATGTAACCCTTAAGCCACGCTAAAATTCCTCTTGTGAGAGATTTTTATTGCTTTTTCTACTTGTTTATCTGTTCGTCAAAGTCTCCAACTAGCTCTTTATGGAGCGTTCTGGAACTTTCATAATTCTCAACTTTCGCTCGGGAGGATGAGGAGAGCGACAAATCCCAGCTTTCCTTTTTTGAACGCAACAAAAGCCGCGATTTCTTCCTTTGATGCCCTTACCTTACCTCGTCCCACACATAAAAACCCCCGTCAGACCGCCCACTCCTCCCTCCAACCCCTTTCCCGGTGCTCGTTGAGCGGAAACTCGCTCTGTGCCTGGTAGGCACTCCCTGCCATCCCTTAAAAAAGGAACGCGAAGCGGACCTTCAGGGGAGAGTGGTTTGCCTTCCCCCTCCCCGCTCTAAACCACCCGCCTCGAGTTTAAACGGTCGAAAATCTCCTCCACGCAATCCCTCATTTAAATGTCTTCCATTCCTCAGGTTCCTCTCGTGTTTCACTGGCTGGCGAGCGAGCCTCCGTCATTCCGCGCGTCCTCTCGAATCCTGTGGCTGTCTCGCTCGACGAAGGGTCTCTTTGGCGGTCACTGCTTAAAGCCCCTTGCAGTACTCCAGAACAGGTTCACCCCCAAGGCCTCTTAAAGCGTAGGGTTGTTCCACTCCATGGGCGTTCCTGCCGTCGTAGAGTGTTTCGCTAACGAGTGATATTCGACCCGAACTTCAGTTCCCACTTTTCTTTCACCCCTGGTATCTGAGAATTATATAGATATGACTTGGTCGTAAGGACTCGAAACTGCTAATCGTGCCCTTTAAACTCAAAGTGAAGGAAGGATAAAAAATCGAAGAGCTATGGAAAAGCGGTGAACGGGCGCAGTACTACGGAGAAGTAGTTTCTAATGTTGTTGCGAAAGCTTACACGGTGCGATGGCAATGAGGGGTGTGCGATGACAATTAGTTGCTGAGTTGAATACATCTGGATATATTATGAATTTTTCCAAAGCATAATTTACACGAAAATAGAATGATTAACCCCACGAAGAAAAAACGAGAGGTGAGGAAACAGGCCATGTATAGTAGAATGATGTACTATTATGTAAATGAACTAGTGGCAATATTAGAAGAGTATGGAAGAGTGCAATTAAACTGCCTAAAGATTGAAAAACACAATGATACCATTGCTCATATATCCATAAAAACGTACATTAACACAATTAACTCACTAACTCTTTACGTCTCTAATATCTTCAACAACTCTCACTGAATGGGGTCGTTTACTATATTTTTATTGCCGAATATGATAGAGTTTGTAAAATAAAAAGACCCGTATTTTCCGTTTTTTGATCCGTCAATTATTTCTCGAGTTATAAGCGGCGAAAAACATATGTTTTTAACCCTTTCGGAAAAGTGGGTGTAGTGCAACCTCTGACGTATATCGACTTCGTCCAATTACAACTGAGCCCACGAAGCTACTTCGCCTTATCGCAATGGGGGGGACACAGCTGGCTCTCCCAATGGGAGCGATTTCGACAGGATCTGTGCGAGCAGACCTTCCGAGAATCCCCCTCCACTCCCTTCCCTTCCCATGAGAGCAGTCAAGGATGGGAGGAAAATGACGTCAATGTTATCACAGCAACTTTTTCGGTGTGCGTCACCTTTTGCTTATTTTAATTTTTGATTAATTAGTGAATGGTTGTGGTTAGAAGATTAATTTTTTCTTCTTTTTTTCTATAAAATTCTTTTTTCGTTTCCATCCAACAATTTCGTGCACAAAATTTCGATTTCGGTTCCGAGTAAACGCCCCCATTAGCAATGGCTGGGGAAGAATGGTCACCCGGGAAATGCTGCGATGCGCTGAGAAATGCAAACCACAGCTTGAGCTGAACCACCGATGAGATTCAGTTTCACGTGAGAAGGATGTTCATACATAGAGATTGTCATGGGCTGGCTTATTAAATTGCGCTTTCGCGAGAGTGTGTGACGAAGGTCCGTCTCTTCCCAATGGGTCACACGAGAGATGCTTCTGTTGCTGTATACATGAATTGCGCACATGACTACATATGGTCTATTGGTTATTAACCAGGGGTGAATATTGGTTTTATAAAGGGATTTGGTTAATCGTTCAGTGAATTGGAAAGTAGTTCTTTAATTATACTGTTTTTAGCATAACTAAAAACAAGTTTTGTTACAAGTTTTAAGTTACAAGTTTAAAAATAGGTATTAAAAAATATGGTGAATTGGGAATCAAGTTTAAAACTGCTAGTAGGTACCAGTTATTCAATTATCTTTATTAAAATATTTTTTAGTGACCGTAGTCATCACAAATCAGTAATCATAAGATTTGTTGTTGAAGAATATATTTAAGAATGCGATGCGATGTTTGATCAACAGTTTGAAATACAACTTTGCCTGCTCTGCTTTGATTTATTTTGATTTATTTATTTGATTTATTTTAGAAGCCAGTAAAGCAGAGCAGGCAAAGTTGTATTTCAAACTGTTGATCAAACATCGAATCATAAGATTGGTTTGACACAGCTCTCCCCACGACTTCCTTGTCTATTAACCCCCTCATATTAACGTTTTTTCTATTCTTATCTCCTTTCTTCTTTATTCTTCGTTTTTCCTCTTTCCTTTAGCATCCTTTACTACTCTTTCCACGTATCTCATATGAGGCTTTTTCTTTTCATTATTCCCATTCCCTTTTCTCTCAGTCAGGATCGATCGAGTGACAAACGATGAAGTCCTGAGAAAGGGTGGGAGGAAAGAGAGGTCTTCGAAGAAACTTATAAACATGACGGAATAATTTTCGGCCATATCTTTAGACATGGTTAAATGAAAGAAATCGTCGAAATAAAAGTGGATAGGTAGAATGGCAAAGGCAAATCTTATAAGAATCATTGTGCAAGTAATGGACGATGTGCATGAGAAGAATTACGCTAATATGAGGTTAGCCAATCGAGTTGAGAGCTGTGTCAAACCAGTCTTTGAGTTGTTGACTGATTATAACGAGTAGCTGGCTATTCGGAGAAGGGAAACCGAGAGCTGAGGCCATTTATGATTAGATGATTGGGTGGAGGAAGAATATTACAGTGAACGGAGTAAGAGTGGATAGAAACCCAGTGTCGGCATTACTATACTATTAACGAAATGAAGTGAGTGATTTACAGGTTAACTTCCTATACGACGCACGACACTGGAGCTTAAAACGTTGAGAAATACTGATATATCAGTAAATAAGTTATAAAAAATGAGCTTCTGAATATGAAAAATGCTTAACATGCATCTGAAGTAGAAAATTAGTCTTTTTAGCATCCCCTAGTCTCCAGCTATTGAACTGGAGCCAGTCACATGAGGAAAAGTTTGATAGAGGACTAAATATACTTTTATTTTTAAAGTTGGCACCATATTAATTAAAAACAATTATCATGCATTATATATACAAACACACGTACGCATTTATTTATTTGTGCACAGATGTTAATATGAGAATATTATTACGTATTCATTCAAACATGAAAGTGCTAGCGGGTGATGACGATTGTCTAAGGAAATGGAACAAATCGAATGCATTCAGAAGAACATACCTACTAGAGTAGGAACACATGTAAGCTGGGGATCGTGGAAGAGAGCCAATCTTCACCATAAAGAATAATACGGTTAGCTCTTTCGCTTTTTACCCCTGTGTGTTTGTGTGCGAGAGAGATGGAGGAGAGCTGTATGTGTTTTCCTGCATGTATTGTGTGGAATACACTCAGATGGTGGAAGTTTGCATGGAACAATGAATGGAGTATGCTTAATTGCATTGCGAAGCGCTGGCAACCTGGGGAAATCCAAGGATATTGAACGGATTCAATAAGCTTACTGCTCCATTTTGATCCCGTGGACATGTCATTTGACGGCATTTCTCTCCGGTGTTTGCATGTTTTTCCGCAGTAGTCATCGTGTTCCTGTGTGTAACGTTATTGAGAGTCGTTTCTGGCAACATTATAGGTGAACAAAGATGCTCATGCGACCTTCACCATACGACTATTCTCTCCTTCGCTTAAAGGCTCTTAATCCGAGTAGCTTTATTGATATTCTGTATAAAAATATTTAGCTAGATTTTAATCATAATATATATTTTTGGTAAAAGTTTCCCCTAATCTTGAACTAGAATTTTATGAGACAACTCGTGATTGTTAAAAGAGAAAGCATTTTCTGACATCGGAATGTTCTTTCTAAGCCGTTCTTCAATCTTGACATCATCAGATGTTAACTTGACGAAAATATCCGAGTGACTTTAGATTTATCTGAAATTATTTATTTCGTTTTTACCCTGTCATAACCCACGTAAATCAACCTAATATTTAATGGGTTGCATGTCTTTAGTGGAATGCCAAGGTTTACAAAAATTCAGGTTTATGGTACTACTCCAGCAAGCCAGTTCCTTTTAAAGGGCATAATTAAGTCTGGACATCAAGGAATTTTTAAGCATGTTGTTAGAAGATTCGAGATGTTATACAAGAATTCAGTGGTTGCAAACGAAATAAAATCTCTAAAAATTTTAAATAAAAATCATCCTGTTTGCCTAAAATTTATATTTTAAATGGGTAAGGAGGCCAGTTTAAATCTGACACAAAATTGACCTTTTAATTCTTGTTTTGGTACCAATGATATTGTAACAAAACACCCTTTTCTTTAGTGTTCAAATCTGTTTGGCGAAGTCCGTAAAGCTCTTAGATACTCGTGTCATGCATTACTGCGTATGTATGTACCATTATGTACCAGAAAGGAATGGTGGGTAACTGGGTAAAGGTAGGAGTTTTGAGAGAACGGAAGAAAGTTGGAGAGAAATCGAGCTTCGGAATCTGCCTGCTCTTAACGAGAGGAGACGAGGGGCTTATGTCCTATCCGATGTGCGGATTTACTGGCCTCTATGCCACAAGATACGCGAGAAGTGACCAGTGTACCGATGAAAAATCCGCTTTGGACTGGGTTCAAACCCGGTCTCTCAGGTCCAGTACTCTAGTCACCACACCAACCCTTTTCCACATCTCTAGAAAAATTATCATGGTATACTAGATAAATGAGGATGAGCAAAAGACATAAGGTATTATGGAATGTGTTGAAGAACGGTAGAAAACGCGCCGATTTAAAGATGAAACAGCGTAAGGAAGAGGTCAGGGAACAAATGGAATGCAGAGAAAGGTATGGGCACTCTATCAAAACCTACTCCAGCCGGAAGTAGACTATCATACACCCTAAATTCCCGTAGTAGATTTAGTCCACGTTTCAACCTCCGATCGGACTTCATGTATATAGTTACATAAGAACACTATAAAGACCTAGTTAAACTCATTAATTTCTTCTGAGCCATTTACTGGCGTTGCCGAGATTTGTTTTAAGTCTCCGATTCGTGAACTATCAACCTTCTCGTTCACGTATTCTGGTTGCGAAAATGTTTCAGATTGTTTAGCATACCAGCGAGAGAAGTTGGTAAGAGTAGCAGGAGTAGAAGCATAAACTCATTAATTTCTTCTGAGCCATTTACTTTGCCGAGATTAGTTTTGAGTCTCCGATTCGCGTCAGCAATGCACTTCTCTACGGAGGTTCCAGTCGAGCCCTTCCCCCATACCCTCTTTCTCTCACTCAGTTTTCCCTTACCCCAGCTATCCCCCTACCCTTTCGGGGAGGGGGTAGATACATGACATTTTGAATTGATTTCAATCTGTTTCCGCCTTTGGCCGTGTTCCAATTAGGCGCTGCCGCTGCAACACAGCCCTTCCAGCTTATCTCACGGGACGGGAATTAGCCCTGCCGGCAGGGGCTTTCAAATAAAAAACAGCCCCTCTGCGGTGACTCCCCAGGGCCGCCGTAGAAATTAGGGCCGAGACGGCGAAGATGGATCGAGTTTTAAATTCTAGGCTGCGCGCGGTCTCTTCCGGAAGATGTTCAAAATAATTTTTCACTTGCGTTATTTTTGGTCGGTCATAATAAATTTTTTTTTGGCGAGTTCGGAGGCGTAAACGTTGCGCTCTTTTGGCGGGATTACTCAACTACATCATTTACGTCATCCGTTTCATTCCTGCTACTCCTCTTCCCGTCTTCTCTCGCTGGTATGCTAAACAATCTGAAACATTTTCGCAACCAGAATACGCGAACGAGAAGATTGATAATTCATCCTTATTACTCCGTGGAGTAAATTCAGTAATATCGTAGTATCTAAGTCTCGTTCGCTGGTGAAGACTGCCTTAAAACTTTTTTCAACGTGAAACACCATTAATTATTATAGGAGACTAAAACGTGCTTACGAATGACTCTGCACATGAGGCAGCAGTTCAAAATCTTGTGGAGTAATCATTAAATGATTCATCAAATCATTCAATGCGTCATCTCAAAAAGACGGATGACTACGAATATCTAGAATGAAAATAATGAAATATTACCGTAAGATGAAGTATCACCGGTGAAATATGAACAACTTCAGTGGTAACCCCATTTCTGAGGCATTTTCATATATTTTATGGCAATGAGCTCATCTAAAAGTTCATTAAAAATGAGATACCTCATCGTGTGAAAGCATATGGTAATAAAAAGACAGGGGAGTGACCATAAAGTAAGCCCAATTGTGGCACTAAGGATAGTTCGGGTATTGCGAAAGAGGTAGGAACAATGCAGGATGTGGTGGAAAGCTGGTGAGAAACCTGACATTGACGTTTTTCTTCAACCTTTCTATCAACAAAGGATATCATGAAGTTCACAGTTTAACGTTCTACCTGACGGAGATCTGAGTCCAATATTCTCTCCACATAGCATTAAAGAAGGTGCCTGGCTTTCAATAGCAAATTTTCCCATACCCAGGATTCGAAATCGAGAGCTCGGAATCGGAAGCCAATACTATTAGCGCTCTACCTATCCGATACACGTGAAAAACGTGTTACATACTATACTAGACGTAAGAAGGAAATGTTTACGTGTCGTGGCCATTGGTTGTGGCTGATTGCGACAGGAGTTGTATCGGTTTCACGGATTGCAGACAGTTGCTCCCTCTCCATGTTGTTACCGCAGGTGCTATCCAGCGACTGCGGTCATATAAGCCGTTGAGGATAAGCGAATAATGGAGGAGTGGAGAGAAATTTATGGAGTGGAGGCCTTCTCCTGATTTCTCCTTTCAACCTCCTCTCCTTCGTTGTCATCTTAGACTTTTTCTCTTCCGTTTTCCTTTCTAACCCAACTTACCTTCTCCATTCTTCTTTATATAAGACCTATCACCCATCTCTTCTTTGCGCCTCCCCCCCCTCAGTTCCAATTTAGGAGTAAATTCCATTTTCGCCAGCTCTATCCTTCTGTGAACTTCTTCAGATGCTGAATCCTATTTCCGCCAACAAATTTCTTAGATATCTAACCGGCTCTAGCTTGTGATGCCATACTTTTTGATGTACTTTTAGTCAGGAACATCTCATAAATATAGTTTACTTATTGTAGTATGAAGGGGATTACGTTGGTGTGGTGGCTAGGGTACTGTCTTCTAACCCCGAGGACCCGGGCAAGATTCCTAGTAAGGGTTCATTTTTAGGTGAAATACCGTTACCTACCTGAGAGCCTAGAGGATGAAACATTTTAAGGTCACTACCTCGTCCAGCTGATGAGACGCTAAACCTTGAACTCCTTGCCGAATTTCATTAAGAGCAGGATGGTGATGACACCGGGTTTCTCTCCCTCCTTCATCTACATCTACTGATCACCCGGCGAGCCAAGGTTTGTGACAGGGGTAGAATCATGCCCTAAGAAGCATCATAAAACCTGTTAGTCATACATTCACCAGCCACGTGCAATATATTCATTTGAATCTACAATGTAATGTTTTTATTACTATGTTTAGAAATTTGCAGTTCCTACCTTCCTTGAAATATTCCTGCCTCTACAAATTTACCCACCTATCCTATGTCGTGCAAATGACTCTCACTCTCGCTCGTCTCTCCCAATTAATCAAGTAAAAACTTATACTATGAAAAGGGGTGGGAAATATGTCATTTTGAGTAGAGAAAATGCGTTCGGAAGGAGTCATTGGGATGAATGAAATGGAGGGAGAAAGGCAACACTCCATCAAAACCTTCCTTACCTGGCTAAAGTATCCAAAAGGTGCTACTAATATTTCTCAAAACATAGAACCACGTGCCTAAATGAACTCATCTACAAGCAGATGGACTTATGTGAATTTCTGTACGCGTATTGTGAATGTAAATGTCCAGCGGCTTTAGTCAAAATGGAAGGGTTCCTTGAAGATGAACAGTTTCCTTCGTTGCGTCACCTTGTGCTTGCGATTTTGTAGCGGTTGATTTCAAAGCACATCATATCTGTATCAAATTCTGTGTTAAACTCAAAAATATAACTGTAGAAATACTCAAATTATTAATAAAGCATTCGGAAACGACACTTTAGGGCGAACTCAAACTTATGGCTACTTCAAACGTTTCAAAGCTGGCCGAACTTCAATTTATGATGACGAACAGTGATGAAGAAATTAACAAAAATAGACTTACAGAATGCATTCAATTAGCAGCAGAAACACTGGAATCGGTGTTTGCAATCCGGTGGAGACTATTTTGAGAGTGAAAGTGTTGAATAAGAGCTAAATGTTTTGCAATTTTATTTATCGCTTAATATTAGGAACTTTTGGATAGCACCTCATATCAATGAATCGTTAGTCGTAGTAAGGAAGTTTTTTTTGTCCCGTATTTATCATGCCTGGACGGCTGTGTTTGAAATGCTCGGCATTTTCTCAAATAGTTAACCAAGGAGTTACGTGAAACAAACACAAACTTTCGCAAATTTGTGTCTTAGAATTGCTTGGAATGATTTTACTCAGTGTTTTCTTGAGATTTTTGTATCCGGGTCTCTATACTCGAGAGGGATGAGAAAAACTCGAGAGAAAACAATGAGTGAGATTTTAATGAGTGATTCAAACGCTATATTTGCGAAACTTTTGTTTGTACCTAGAGACTGCTCGGTTACCTGTCCGAAAAAGTTCCGATTGTTTCAAACACACCCCTTCAGGGGGGTTGTAATGGAAACCGCCGGGATTATCTCTAATAGGTAACCAAGTAGTCACGTGATACAAACACGAATGGTTTCAAAATTTAATGTGTCTGAATTGCTCTTTACAACATCATTGATTGTTTCCACTTGATTTTTTCTCATCTTTTCCAAATAAAGAACCTCTGAATCTGTTTTGATTGCTGAACTTAATAATACTCTCATGCGTGTCATCTTAATGTTTCTACCTGGCATAAGAGGTTGGAAACGTGGATGATCTAGTCCAAAATCTACCCGGCGCGCAAGAATTGGTGGGAGGTTACATTGGTGCGATATCTGGATTGTCCTTGGGGTTGTGTTTGAAACCGACGGGATTATCTCTAATAGGTAACCAAGTAGTCACGTGATACAAACACGAATGGTTTCAAAATTTAAGGAGGTTGGTACGAAAAGTGAAAGTCATGTCATTTTTTTTATATTTTCAGCACTTATAGAACGTAAGTTCCTCTATCTAATAAAGTAAAGATAATTATACCAACCCATACTCCTTTTTGCACAAATTGCATTTGAAATTACATACGATTAACGGCGAGAATGGCCGTCACATGGGAATATAACGTTTAAAAATACCATAGTGTCATGTCATTTTTGCAAAAAAACTGATATTTTATGCGTAATTTCACCAGAAATAAAATGACACGAAAACAAAGGCATCAACCCACCGTATTTTTCGCTAAATCCACCAATTTCTGCGCTTATAGCAGACGAAATGCGTTAGTTGTCTTCAAGTGGCGCTGCGGTCGCTCTATGTAAAATGTATGGCGTATGAATAATATCATTACTAATGAGATATTAAAGCTTATTTCAGAAAAATATTATAACATAATGTTTGATAGTAATATTCTGGTGTTATAAATTACTAAATTCATTGAGTACATGAATTTATTTCTTTAAAGTAAATGCTGAATTGACTCCATAGTCGAGCTCATTAAAATTATCATAAAAATGAAATCCTTCGACTTTACATTGTATTTATTGTGATAATTATGACTTTCAATAGCTTAGGTAATTTTCTTTGTGAACTAAGGATCACTTATCAGGCATATACTCGTACTTAAATTAATAAGATTCCTCAGGCAATATGATTCACGCATTCGCGAACCAACCTCCTTAATGTGCCTGAATCTCTTTTTACAGCATCATTAATTGTTTTCACTTGAGTTTTTCTCATCTATTCCAACTAAAGAGACCCCAGTTGAGATATAAAACAAGTGTAAACAAAGAATGAGGTTGCAATCAGCGGTTTTAACCCACCAAATTTGCGAAGCATTCGTGTTTATGCCACGTGACTCCTTAGTCACCTATTAGAGATAATCCCGACGATTTCAAACACAGCCCCTCAGGGGGTGCGTGCTTGAATCTTTGGAGTTTGATTCCGGTGCGGAATTATCCCGAACCCAAAGTAAAAACATAAGTGAGTCCTTAGTTACGTACCAAAATCAATCTCAAACAATTCGAGCCCATCCACCCAGGGGGGAAAACACCTTGTCTCTAAATTGAAAAATACATTTTTTTGTGGGTTCACGCCCGTTTTGCCATTCTTTTATTATTTTTTTAGTTTCAATTTTTTTATCCTTTTATTTTTTTTGATAATTTTCCTCTGGATTTAATCATTTTTTTGGGCATTTTTTGAGGAGTCCTTTTCCAATTTTTGACATGTTTTCTTATAATTTCATTTTTAGGCATTTAAAAAACATTTATTCAACTAGTGAACACACGAAAACCAAGAAAATTGAGAATTGGGACGCAACAAAATCCCGCAGAATCCTTGTGGTAGGATGCAAATGGGTGAGGAACCGCCAATTCTACCTTCTTCGTTCACCTGGCATTCGACCCCAATTCTTCCTCCCTTCATTCCCCATCGCCGTTAGGAGACGGAAGCCCTCTGTGGTCTCATCTCCGGCGCATTTTCACTCACGTGCCGCCCGCCCCGTTCTCTATGAACCCTGACCTCTTCTTAAACTCCCTCTCCTCCAAGGGTATATACGTAATCCCTCTCCTCTCCTGGGGTATAAGGATTTCCCGCCACCCCCCCCTCTCCCCCCCACGCAAATTCCCGTCGAACCTCGATAGTCCACGTCGCGTCGGTCAGTGCATAAATTCCTCTCGTTCCCGCGCGTGCCGATGTGAGGAGCCACTAGCGGCGGCGACGACGAGGACGGCGATCCTTTTGGAGGAGAGCGTCGTAAATATCGCGCGGCGGAACAAATTAACGACTAGCCTCCCGTACACGCCTGACCGGAATCCCTTCTCAATAATGTAGGGGTGGACCCATTGGTATGCCAGCATGCCAGCTCCCTAAGGTCGACCGGCGGGTCTGCGCCCTGCCTTTTCGACACCCTTAAGAGGATGTCGTCACGTCCCGCGCCGGAGGAAGGAACCTTGCGATATTAAAAAGGGAAAATCCTCACCCGATGCCTAATCCGCTCAATAACTCCCCCTGCGACCGCTACACGCTCTTGTCCCAGTTTCATAAAAATTTTTCCCCATCTCTTTCTAATGAATTCTCAATCGGAAAATGATCCCCAAGGTATTCATTAGTGGTATGGCAGGGACGTGGTGCGAGTCGATTCGCGATGGATTCACAAAATGAATTTTCAAAGAGGGAGGCTTTTGGGATTCTACCATAGTTGTTTGACCTGTACCTGTATTAAGGTCGATTCCTCCCTGTGGATTCGTTAGTTTTAGCCTTTTGTGGTTTGAAAACGCGGAAAACCGTCCCTAACAAGGCTGGACACGTGCTGGCTTAAAATCTTATTGATCGTAAGTTCGAGTACCACCTTCGGTATGGTTGCTCTGTTATGTCTTAATATTCATGCTTACTATTAGTTAATCTTTTCGCACAATGTGGTAAAAAATTAAATATGATGATTCAATAATAAACTTAAACTTAAACAAACATAATTAAATTCCCTTAATTCATTCTAAGAATCCCAAACATTAATTCTCTGCAATTCCCTGTAGCACATTGAGGTAATTTCATGAGACAGAAGTCATCACAGATAGGAATGTTTTATTTCGTTTTATTGAAAATATGGATCAATTTATGGAAGTTATGGAATTCATCAATTTATCGAAGTTATGGAAGGTATGGATTAGGAATGGATCAACCGAGTGAAAAATTAAGGTCTTTATAAAAGTGGGATAAGAGAGAAATCTTGTGTAAACTTTAAAAGAAGACATGATATTATTATCGGCAGTTTCTTGAGGCATGATGATCTGATAAAGATAGCCTTCGGCTGAAAATCAATAAAAAGAATGGAAAAGGAAGACTCTTCATGTAGCAAGTAGTTAGGAATGTGAAAGAGAAGCGTTATTTAAAACAAAAGATAACTGATCGGAAAAGAGTGGTGAGCTGCGCGTAAATATTATTTAACTGTTTTAGACTATTCCTATACCTTGAAAGAATACAAAACACCCAGACACATGGTGTGATTTAAATCCGGAAGGTTTAGATTTTTAGGCCGATATTTTACTAACCTAGCAGCGATTGTCTGCTTAGAGAACCTTTTAAACGAAATTCTGCCACGCTCCTCTTCGTGTTTTTAGTGAAGCTTGACTTGGCGAACGCTTTTATTTTTATCGTTATTTTAGATTTCCTTGCCATCATCGTAAAGGTAAAGCGCAACGAAAGAGGAAATAAAACGCGCGATGTTATTTTTGAGGTCTCAGGAAAACGGCGTTTGACTGAATGAAAAAATGTCACCGGAAAACTTAATTGGGTACTCAAGGAAAATATTTATTGGTGATACAGTCATAAGTGATTTAAAAAATAAAATTTAACAATATCACCTTATTTCCTTCAGTCATTCACACACGTATTGGAAGCCAGTTCTCGTTACTATTGGGTTTGCTAATTGTATCTTTTATTTTAATATTTGCTCACCGAGCTTGTAAGAAGTGCACGATGCGTACAATGAGATATTGGCTTTCCAACTTGCGAAGACGATATTCTTAGGTATCACGGTTGCAGTCACAATTACGGCTGCGATTAAATTAATTTCCTCCATGAATTCACGATCTATCGAATAAAACAGATTATGAAACTTGATATACAGAATGATTTTTGTTTTATTATATACGGATGCTTCCTTGTTTATGTCACAAGAATTCTGTAATAGCAATTCATTTTCTGCTCAATTCCTTTCTTTTGAGAAATTTAACTCACCTTTTCACAGTAAGATATGCTACCTTTCTGTATTGAGAGAAGATTTTATTGCAAAGTCAAAAATTTGAATATTTGATGTTTTCAAGGTTGATTTTAATTCAAGTTTGATCAAGATAATCAAGTTTGAAGTTAATGTTTTATAGAAAAAGTAAACATTGTAGACTTTACTTGAGTACACTGTAAAAAGTAGATCTGATTTTAAGGTACAAAAGCGATCTGAATTACAGATGCAACAATTTTAAGACAGGGTATGTTAAATTTCAGCAGCAATATCTTGTCTAAAAATAAGGCAGGTGAACGACTGAAAATCAGACCATCCAGAATCCTGCTTCCTCTGCTCCCTGCTTAACTGCTCCTGTACCAACCATCCATGTTCCTGCCTCTTCCGCACCTTGCATCCGTGTTCCTGCCTTAAACCAGACAGCGCTTAAATTCAGATCGCACTGAGAATCAGATCAACTTTTTACAGTGTATTTAGCACACCAGCTGTTAATGTGGACTATTTGGAAGAAAATGACCGTGTCTAAATACTTGTTTGGAATATACACTATTCAGTCGTTCCATATTTACAAATATAAAATAAATCATTATTTATAATATTTGTTGTTTTCTTAGATAATAACGCCTCTTCTGATTCTTCGCCCACACGAACTTGACTGACCCATAAGCAATAATGTTTCCTAACAGTTTAGTACATGTCCCTTCTCTCTTCATCTCAACTAAAATGTTGATTCTATTCCTTACATTCTAGCATTCTTCGTTTCCTTTCGTTCCTTAGTTTTTCTTCGTCATGTATGGTTAAATTTACACATACTACGCCTTTTCCGTCAGCATGTCCCATCTCTCCCCACCGTCTCAGGAACTTCTGGGTATACAATTGGTATTTTTGCTGTTCCATTGTCTGTGAAGATATATAGATTGTCTGGTTTGCTGACTCTAAACCACGCAACGCTTAATTGTCCAAGTGAGAGGAAATCCTCGTCTAGTCAAAACACCGCACAATTCTAACGATTGGCACTGAGCTATCTATGTAGGTATATTAATTTTGTAGCGTATCAGTCAGTCAGTCATTTTTTATCTGTTTTGTTTTGTTCTCTCCCAAGTTTTGAGCTAAAAGAGTGAGGTTTGGTGTGTTGAGTGTGGATTCTCTGTCTGTAAGATTTGGTAGTAGTTTTGGATTTTTAGCAGTTTGTGGCGCAGAGAAAAATGCAAAAAACTTGGTTTTTGAGAGTGGGAGACAAAATATAATGAAAATATTGTCGTGTCCCAAAGGGGGCCACAGGGGGTTCGTAACTCAGAAAAGGACCGTTGCGGGTAGGTGGAGTCTTCCAGAATCAAAACACCACTCATTCTAAGTGAAATCCATTTATTCAACACTTAAGGACTAAGGCTTACATGTCGAAGGCTTGCCGGAGTCTCAAGGGCGGGTGGAGAGTAGCGGAGATGGACTCTGGTGCGCGGAGATGGAGTCGGATAGCGGCTAGGTGCTCGGTGGTTCTTCGGGCAGCGTAACGACGTGGACACGGGTTCAGATCGAATGCAAGAGAGAGGGAGCCGATCGCGTCCCTTGTTTATATAGGGTCAGGTGCCAACGCCCTACAATGTTCTGGAAAGTTCCTAAGTTTCGTCAGAGGGATGGCTTGGGCTCTGCCCCCCTTCCCCAGGCCTGAGATCATCCCATCCTGTTTACTTCCCACGGGATTCATAATTACGCATTCCCGGCTTGCATGTGCAACCTGTGGTTAGGCTTCCCGGATGGGCGGCTGCCGGATTGCAAGATACTTTCCTTTGGGTCGTTAATTCCCGTCTTAATATTTTATGCCGTGATAGTATCTCTATGGAAAAATAGGAAAGTCAAGGGACCGAGATTAATTCCCTTCTTAAGAATTGGGCAGTGATGGTCTCTCTATGGAAGGGTGGGAGAGTCGAGGGGCAAGTTAATTATCGGGCAGTGATGGCCTCTCTATGGAAGGAAATTAGGGGGCGGCAGGCTAGGCCAGGTTCTATCATGATTTAGGGCGTGCGGGAGCGTGGGAGCGACCCGAGCCCCAATCTGAGGGGGGCCCGGCCGGCGAGGCCGGACCCTCCGCTCAAGACTCATCCGTTCGGGTCGCGACACCACCCCCCCCCCACGAAAGCCTCGGTCTCCCGACCGAGGGGGAAATGAGACTCGTCAAGCCAACGAAACCAATCGCCAATCGGGCGAGGATGACCAAAACACAAACGAAAAATGGTAGACAAACCTAAGCAAAAATGGGGAGCCCCGGAAAGGATGAACTCCGCCGGTAGTACCGTGGAGAAAGGCACAAGGAAAACAAGGGAGGGGCCCCCAACCAATCAGAGTATAGTCCAAGAAAACATATAATCCACGCATCAATTAATGCGCAACAGGGTGTGGAAGGCACCCAAACTCAAAATTCACCAACGCGAAGATGCGACAAGGAGTGGTGAAGCACAACAGACATTACAAAAAACAATAAGGCAAGAACATGATACAAATAGGAAAGACTCCACTGAAATGAGACATTAGGTCACCACACTCAGCACACAAGGAAGTCCGGCCGAACACGGGGGCGGCCATCAGTGACGTCGAATCAGTCCCAACACGCGAAGACGACGCACTGCACTCGATGCCTCGTATCTCCGAAATAAAACACTCCACTCAGAGCATAGTGGAAGTCAACACGAGGAAAGCGCACATCTCCGTTGCAATGACACATCAGGGCGTCAGCCCGCAAGAGTCCTCGGGTGACCCCAAAAGAACAACTGACTAACACAATGCAGTGAGGCAGGGTGCCAAGAGCTTAAGTGACCATCAACATTAATCAAGGTCGGCTAACAGAACACAAGGTGAACACAAAATATACGGCGGCTAGTGCCGTGAAAAACATGTAATGTCTCAAAAATTAAACATCAAAACACAACACGATAGAGAACAAAACTAAGTAAATACAACACAAATATGGTACCAAAAGGAGAAACACAAGAAAAACAATACACAACTGGACGCCCACGGCGTTTTCAACGTGGGAATGCAATGCCATATTGAGAGGCAAAGGGAGACAATTCGTAACGAGTTTTACACACGATAATTTTCCCACGAGTCATATAAAATATGAACAATGCATTCGTAAAGCAAAATCAAATTAATTCCAAAAGACACAAAAAAAACAAAAGGCGACAATAATTGGCAACACAAGGCATACAAGACAAAACAAATCAACACGACATTACCAAGCACCGATAAAGCAAATTAAAACCCGTACTATCCCAACACCCGTAATTAAAAGTAATCAGAACATACATAAGCCAATACTTAAACAAAAAATGGGGAGATAGTGGGGAAGCCCCTAGGCATGGTCCGTTCAGTCTGACCGTAGTAGGGAGTCCCACCACTAAAGGTTACATGGGGGATATACGTCATACACAATGAACACATAATAATTAAAAAAAAATAACCCTAAAAAGCCGGAAGTGATCGGGGAAGTCCCCCACGCATGGCCCGTTCCGTCCGGCCGAATGTGGGGGGGCCCCGTCACGTGGGCCTTCACATGAGGGAAATAGAATACCGTGATAATGAACAATTTACAAAGATAACGAACACATGAGAAATGAAACACTGCGGACTGCCCGACGTCCGGGTGGGGAGGGGGCGATCCCGAAAGCGGGGACCCCCGGCCCCGTTGTAGCCAGGGCACATGAAAAATGTTAAACCCTTTGAGCCGGTGGCTAAGTCGACTCGCAGGGGCCTCATCGCTAGCGACTCGAGCACAGGGGCAGGTCTCGCTTCGCTTCGCGATGAGGTAAAAGGGGCGGGGCGCCTGGAGGTCAGAAATTTTGCGTCTTACGACTTGAAGGAAAGGCCGAAAAGTAGGCACCGCCCCTAATAGCCTATTAAAGGCGGTCAGCCCCAATCTCCGAGGAGAAAGGAGCGCGGATTGTGGGAACGTATTCCCAAAAAACAACTTAACCTAGAAGAGGGGAGACAGACCAATGGGCGGTGAAAAGGGGAAGCCTAAAGGATACCCTAGGGCCCTTGAGCCTCTAGGGTACGAGGTATACTTCCGTGGGTGAGCCGGCACGCGTTGGCCGACCCACCCCCTCGGTCGCACGGACCCACGCCGTGGACCCCATTAACCTCCAAGTTCGTCTGGAGCAGAAGGGGGGCGGAAAAAAAAGGTCAATCCGTGTAAATTAAAATTAATTCCCTAATCTCTGTATAGCATTGGAAGGGACAGCGGGGAGGGGCCTCATGGCCATGTATGGTTCGGCGATTTCTTCGTAGACAACGCCCTCGCGCGGTGGTTGCGCGCGCGCCCGCCGTGGCGGACCAGGGGTGGTGGGGGTCCGCGGCGCCGGTGATCTTGGCTCCGTCGCAGGGCTGTGATTCTCCTCCCTTGTCGGGAGTCGAACCAAGGTCCTCCGGGATGGCGCCGCCACGGTTCCTGGCGTTGTCGCCCGGACTCCACGGTAAAAAGGTTCGGGGGAACGGGTGCAGGGGTGGAGGGTCGGAATGAGGAGGTAAAGAGGGGGTATCCATGCTAATGCGATTATCACAACGGCCACAGCTATCCACCAGGCAGGTAAGGAAGGCGGGGGAGGTTCGGGAGATGGGTCAGGCGCCCAATGCGCCTTCATGCATTCAGTAAGGTCGGAGCAGGAGGAGGGGTAGGCAAAGGAGAAAGGGGGGAGAGTGATTGAGGAGAGAGCTGACCAGGCGGCTGGAATTGCACGTCTTATCTCCAGCGCGGGGGCGGATGACGGGAGGCAGGGGAAGCTGGGCGCGATTTTGACGCCGGCCCATTCCAGCGTGCAGCCACAGGGCAGGGAGATCCGGAACGCGCCCCGTCCTTCCTTCGCCCAGCCTGTCCGGTTCTCGCCGCTGCATTTCACCGTGGCGTTGACAGGGGGGTGAGTGACGAGGAACGTGGATGCATCCAGGCGGATGGCACGCGTCTCCCGCCCCTTAAAGCACTGTAGGGGGCAATCCGAGGAGACCAGTGAAGCTGAGCCCCCTAGGGAAACTCGACGCGCGCATCTCAGCGGGGGGGCCTCCGTGTCTAAAGTGGCCTCCATCAGGCAGAGTTCGTCCTTGAAGGGGTTACACTGGAGCCGACCCAATTGCACTCCGATGTCCGTACGCACCAGGGCTACGTCTTCTGCGGTGGCCTTTATCTGGCATGTGAAATCTTCAAAGGCATAGGGGATAGGAAGGAAGGAATATAAGGCGACGGAAGTGGTGTCCAGGCGGGTGAGAGGGATAACGAGGAATAGGTATAGGGAGGAGGGGGACAGGAGACAGTCAACCAAGGACAGCATGTAGTAACGAGAGTAGTGTTGGATGGCCAGGCCGTATCCCTCTGGTGAGATGGTCCGTTGCAGGGATATCAAGGCAGCTCGCAGGGTGTGAACATCGAGGAGGGCGGGGCTCAATCGGCGGGATTGACATACCCGTAACAGGTCCATCTGGGCGGCGATGGTCGACGAAATCACGGAGAAGAGGCCCCAGTCTGGGGCCCCGCCTCTCTCGGGGGGCTCGTAGTGCGGGGGGCAGGCTATAGTCAGGTTGCGGATGTCACCCAAGTCATGCAGTTGTTTCTCCAATTCCTCTGCCTCGGGGGTGGAAATCATCATCCGGGCTGCGTGTCGTCGTCCAGGGAATGTAAACGCAGCACTGAAGGAGTTGCTGTCTGTGGATATGTGTCCCTCCTCAAGAGGTATGGCCCACGCCTGGGGGTCCCAGTCGTTGATGGCTCTCTCGAGGATCCCGCGGGCCGCCAGGCATACAGGCCTCCTAGTATTCTCCGGGCAATTGTTGTTAAGTATTCGAAGCAGGACATTAAGTTGTTGGCGGGGGCTGAAGGCCCCACGGAATGTGAGCCAGGTCGTTGCTGTGAACAATGTTATGTTTGGCAAGTGTTTCACGCGCCGGCGGTGATGTCAACCGGCGGGGCGGGGGTGAGGAGAGGTAGGGAAGGATCCGGGAGTCTCTGGGCTGCGATGGTCCCCAAGATGAGCAGGAGCTGGGTTCCAAGTCGAGGCGCTGAGCGGCTAGGACTCATCGAGTCCCGCGGACAGTTCCTCGAGCTGCGAATCAGGACGAAGATTGAGGGTTGATCAGGCCCCGTTTCCTTATGTCCTGATACGTCCCCTCCCATAATACTCGCGTCTCGGCTCTCCGGCCTACCCCAGTCCCTGGCTAGGAGACACGAGGGTCAACGGCGGGAGAGTCCGCACGCACTCTTGAAATTGTCCGACCCTTGGCGGGGGTGTACTCGGAATTCTTTAACCTCAAGAGATATTATTTAACATCATGGGTAATACACATACACTTGTCTTGGACAAATGGAATTGAATAACTCCCCTAATGATTTACTTATAAATAGTCCCATTCCAATGCTCGTACGAGACGGCGGAGTCATTTCGAATGCGTGATAAAAATCACTCCGAATGGCCTTCAGGCTCTACGACTTGCGCCATCTCGTCTCTATGTACTCGTTAATTTGTCATAATTAGGTGATAGGTCATAATTAGTCATAATTATTACTACGTTCGGGGAGAATTGTAACCATTCGAGTGCATGATAAATGTATCATATCGACTGGCCATCAGGCTCTTTGATTACACTTGGCGAAGAATTCCATTTCCCGGGCTCTCGAGGGCTCATTATAAGGGGTTTAAACCTTATAATCTGCCGATCCCCTTTTCCGATAGGATCGAATCAATTCCCCAGTCTCAAATCCATGAGACCGATGGAGGAGCACACAGCAACCTCCCCACGGGGGACGTGCGTGGCCAGCACACGCCAGTGTCCCGTGCCGCAAGTCAGTACTGACCGAGGACGCCCGAAAATCCCTGGGTCCCGTCCCCGAATTGTAACCCGACAAATCCATGTCGTAACGTTTCATGGCTATCCGCGCCATATTTCATTGGCAACTGTTTCATGCCCACTTATATTCGTTTGGCGGTCATTTCACGCCCGTATAGCGAACTAGCGACTGTTTCACGCTTATTTACTTTAATTGGCACCGTTTCGCGCCCAATTAATTGTCCCTCTTTCAAGAAAATCCATTCCGTGAGCCCCTGGAATTCTTCCTCTCGCCAAAATTCTCCCCGTGCTTCCCCTTCGGGGACAAACACGCATAACGATTCGCCGCGGCCAGCTTCCTTTCGCTCCGAAAGTCCGCTGAGCCACGTCATTTCATCCACCCATGCTATTATTCATGCTGTTAATATGTGGGTCATTACGTGCGAGTGGAAATCATCCGAGAGGACTCTCCAGCCCTCCTGGCGGACATTTCAGACTCGTGCGTATTGTGAGATATTAGTGAAAGCGTTAAAACCTCGCCCGTTAGCTTCGCGCGGACGCGGTCCGGCCGGCTAGTTCGAGCGCCGCCCGCGCGGCGGTGCGCGCATGCGCGTAAGGCGACAGCGCGCTACTACGGGGTCCCTCTGCCGGCCGCCGCTCGAACCACCCATTCACCCTCGCCGAGAGGGGCCGATTCACCTCGGCGATGCTACTATTATGCGGGCCTCACCTGCGAAGGGTCTCCCCTGGGAACGTGGGTCCGAATTGTTTTTATAGGCGGGAAGATTAGTTCGTTTCCCTCCGGAGTGAAGACTAATGTTGGCATGCGCCTCTCATGACGGTAGACTATGAAGGCAAGGATTATCAGGGCGAGGGTTAGAATTGCATTCCATCCAACGGCTGTTCCGCCGAGCGGTTCAGTGTTTTCCGCGCGGAGAGACTCGAAATCTGTGTCGGGCCATTGAAGTTTAGGTTGCGTTAAATTTAAATGAGGTAGTTCGAGCGTCCAGTTTGGGTTTAAACAATCTTCGACTTTCTGGAATGTCGGCAAAGTGGAGGGCGATTTCGGATCTAAAACCATGGATTCTAGGTTGGACCAAATGGCGGGTAAGATATGAATTGTTTTCAAATTTTTTGATTGTCGATTGCACGGAAAGATTGGCGGAATTACTATTGATTTAGTGATTATTGCCTCACAGTCGCAGGGTAAGATAATTTCCAACGCGCCCGGGCCCGAGAGGGTTGTATTGAGTAGTCTTCGAATGTATTTTTGACACGTCACGGCTATTGTCGGAGGCGGATTCGTAATTACATATTGTTCGTAAGCCACTTCGGATACAATAGTAGCGTTCCCTGGGGTACAGCGAAAAGTACAAGCGTCCGATAGCTGTTCTGCCGTGCCTCCGCGGAACATACGCAAAGCACACGCGGGGCCATGAATGGCGTCGGCGCTGTAACGAGGGATGTAGCATAGGCGATTACTCTCAGGGTTACAGTTCTTTGTGGCGGGCCCCGAAATGGTCCTCAATCTTTTGCCATCAACAGCCGCGTAGACGGTATCATGGATGATTGCGCAGGTCTCTCCTTTCCACGCGAATGGAGTCGCATTTATTTCGTACAATAACCATCTTGCCCCGTCCTTGACAATGGGAATATTTACTGTAATTAACATTTCATCCTTAAACAAAACACAGTTTGTAACCTTAAGGGCTGCAATTTCCGTGGCTTTGTCTACTGCCAACTGGTAACTATATGCCTCTAATTTAGTCTTTAATTTATCCATGTCTGCTTGTAAATATTCCAAGGGGAATATTGTCATTGGTAATAAGTTATTTTGACAATGGTGCAGGGCCTCATTCTCCCGGAGTGTTAAAGTTAATTTCCCTTGGGCCGCAAGGCTTCCCGAGATCAAATGCATTAATGCCACAATCAATTGATGCAGTCCTTGAGTTTCGTTGGATATTTTCGCGAATTGAGCTTGAACCAATAAGCGAGTGGCGTTCAGATGCGTTTTAAAGTTTTCGAGTATCGTATCTATGTTTTGACTGTAATTTAGAATGCTCTCCCGTGCGTCGGACACATATGTGTGTTCTTCCGATATCAGGTTCCTCAAGCCCAGGAGTCTCCGATTAAAATTGCTTTGTGACTCTTCCACAGATTGTATATTTGACCTGGTCGCGACCCCGCAACACCAATGCAGGGCATCCCCCAGGAAATCTATCGATCTATCGGTGCGCGATAACTTCGTCACAACCGAATCTCCGAGAAAAATGGGTGGAATTGCGACTTCGTCGCCTAGCGCGTTCACACGCTGAAGAGTTCCTTGCAAATGATTTAACAGCTCGCATTCGAAGCCATTTGGGCAGGGAAGGGGCGTTTCCTTGGCCGGCGGGGGCGGATCCGCCCTCCATTTAAAGCGATAAGTGAGGGGCATGACCGCCTCGTAGGCCAAAACTCGCGGCAGGGGCGTCCAATGCGCTCCCGCCACGACCCTTACGGTCTTAATGTCTGGATTCCCCGACTTGGTGTTTTGGGCGTGGAGAGACACAGGCGTAAATATTATTGTTACGCAGATGAGGACAATCGCTCTTATCGCCCCGGCGGCGGACTTCCCGCTGCTTATCTCCATGACGTGAAACTTTTAAAGGGCGGCCGTCTATTCTCGGCGACAGCTTATCTACGTTCGCGGAGGCGCTGCTTCGCCCGTTTCCCGTTCGTGCTTTCCGAGTTGCTCGGGCTTTTTCGGTCTCGTTAAAGAATAGTGATGGAAGAAAAATATGAATGAATGTAGGAATCGGAATGAAGGGAAAGGAAATGATTGGCAGGGGATGACGATAGGGAAGGATATGAGTTGATGATCTGCGTCACCTCCAAATGTTGATGAATTAGGCGGCAGGGGATGGCGTCAGCACAGCAATCTAAAAGGAATGAAAACACTTTATGCAACAATAGCTACCTGAAAACCAGCTCAAGATCCCCATTGCTCATCTTGGGCTTCGCCCGGGTCTACGACAGAGGCGTCGTCCTCCGAATCGGAAGAGGTGTCCCCCTCCCTGAATCGCACCCACGAGTCGCCAATGGGGAATCCGCGCGGATTCCCCACCGACGCATACGGATGGAGCGGCAGGGTGTGTGGGTTTCCACCCCCGCGCCGTCCATCCCGGAAGCTCAGGGTGCTTCTCCCGAAGTCCAAAATGGCCCTCATACGGAAAAGCGCCCCTATTCCTAGCACCATCTCGGAGTCCAGGAAATCTTCCGGGGTGGCCGGCACGCGGATGGTGCCCCCTCCCAGAGTAAGGTCGAGCCTGACCGGCCGGCGGGACGCCCACCCACGCACGGCCGGCAGCCTCTCTCGGGGGATCACGTCCGTCCGAATGGACGACTCCACGGTCGCCAACCCCACTTCAATGTTGGGGCAGTATGTGCCCCCTACCCTTCCCTCGACGAAAAAGGCCGGAACATAACGCCTCGGGCTTGTCCAGGCATGGGCCGCCATCGTAGTATTGCTGCTAAAAGGAAGATACTTACTTACTCGGGGAATGACCTCTTAAATAGTAAGGGGTCATTCTTGAAACGTGAATTACGTCGCTTTTACCGTTTTTGGTGGCGATTTCGTACGTCACGGGGCCTACCTGCTTCAGCACCGTATATGGTCCATAATATTGAGCTAACAATTTCTCACTTTTTCCTACCCTCCGTGTAGGGGTGTATATTCGCACCGCGTCACCGGGCTGGAACGTGACGTCACGCCTGCCTTCGTCGTATCGAGCCACGTCCTTTGTTTGTCTTTCCTTTAAATTCGACAAGGCCGTCCGCCGCGCCTGCTCCCATCTCTGTCGTTCCACCGCCCATTTATTTTCGTTCCCTTGGGACAGCGCGACTTCCGCGGGTAATACGGCCTCCCTGGCGTGAACTAGGTAAAATGGCGAGTGCTGTAATGACCCTTGAATTCCCGTATTATACGCGAAGGTCACCTGTGGGAGAAATTCGTCCCAGTCCCTCTGATCCGTGCTTGTGAATGCCGATAACATTTGAGCGAGTGTTTTATTGAGACGCTCGGTCAATCCATTTGTCTGCGGATGATACGCCGTAGTAAAGGTACTGCTAACTCCCATGCTTTTCAGGAGGGAGGTCACTACTTCGGACTGAAATACCTTCCCTCGATCCGTTAGCAGAGTGGACGGGCAGCCGTGACGGCATATTATTTGCTCCAACAGGAAGCGTGCCACTGGCTCCGCCTTCCCACTCGGGAGGGCCCTCGTTTCGGCGTATCTGGTGGCGTAATCCGTAGCCACGATAATCATTACGTTTCCGCGCCTTGTCCTCCGGAATTGTCCCAGGAGGTCACAGCCCACACGCTCAAACGGGAGCCCAGGCGCTATGGGTTGTAAAAACCCACCTGGCTTGGTATTTGGCCCCTTCCTGCTCTGACAATCAGGGCAGGAGCGGACATATTTTTGGACGTCGGACTTCATTCCTAGCCAATAATATCGGGTTTTCAATTTATCGTAGGTGCGCGCAAATCCTAAATGGCCCGATAGTACATCGTCGTGATGCGAATACAAGATTTCCTTTTTTAGTTCCTTCGGGATGACTGTCAAGTATTCACCCCCGCGAATTCCGGAATTTTTTCGTACCAACACATCTCCTATTAGCTTATATCCCTTAACCGTCCGTTCTAGCTCGACGGGAGTCGAAGCCGGATCCTCCAGCGATTTAATGAGGGGCAATAGGGCAGGATCCTCTCTTTGTTTCGCTCCTAATTCTTCGTTGGAGAGGGCTAACAGCGGGATTTCGTCGGGTTCGTTCACGTCTCTGAGAGTGGGCTCGCCGACGGGATTTCTAGATAAGCAATCCGCGTCACAATGAGCCTTCCCCGGCTTGTGGTAAATCTCGTATTCGTATTCTTGGAGACGTAAGCTCCACCGAGCCAGGCGGCCGGAAACTTCCCTCACTGACCTTAGCCAACACAAGGCGTGATGGTCGGAGTACACTCGGATTTTCTGGCCGTAAACATAGTGGCGGAAGGTCGTCAGCCCCCATACGGCGGCGAGACACTCCTTCTCCGTGATAGCGTAATTGGCCTCGGCCTTCGTTAAAGTACGAGAGGCGTAGGCGACGGGACGCATGTCCTTGCTATCACTGCCCTGAAGGAGGATGGCTCCAATTCCGGTCCCACACGCGTCTACTCGAAGTTCAATTGGCAATGTCGGGTCGAAATGTCTCAACACGGGTGCGGAGGTTAGAGCGTCCTTGAGGGCCTGAAATGCGCTCTCTTCCTTTTCTGTCCAACAAAATACCTTATCCTTTTTCGTTAATTCGTGCAGGGGTCGGGCTATTTTTGAGAAATTACAAATGAATTTACGATAATAATTACATAGGCCGAGAAAGCTCTGAACTGCCTTTACTTTCGTCGGCGTGGGGAATTTCCGCACCGCGAGGAGTTTCTCGTCATCCGGCCGTATGCCGTCGGCGCCGACGATATGACCCAATATTTTTAGACAGGTATGCGCAAAATGACACTTCGACGGTTTCAAAGTTAATCCCGCCTCCCGCAACTTGTGGAAGACCTCTCTCATATTGACTATTAACTTATCAAACGTCTCGGCAAATACTACTATGTCGTCCAAATAGACGAGGGCCTTTTTCCATTTTAATTCCGCTAGTACGTTATCGGCTAACTTTTGAAAAGTAGCAGGGGCAGATGCGAGCCCAAAGCTCATTACGTTAAATTTAAATAATCCCTCGTTCGTTACAAAACTGCTCTTATCTTTATCTTCTTCGCGTAGGGGGATCTGCCAGTATCCCGAGAACATATCTAAACTCGTGAAATACTTGGCGTTTCCCAGATAACTCAATAGGTCGTCGATGACGGGCAGAGGGTAGACATCCTTCTTCGTCACCGCGTTCAATTTTCTATAATCTACACAAAATCGCACGGTACCGTCCTTTTTCTTAATTAACACGACTGGTGATGACCAAGCCGAGTTCGAGGGGCTAATTATGTCTAGAGCTAACATCTGTTCGACTTGCTCTCGAATAATTTCCTTCTCCTTATGCGACACCCTGTACGGTCTTTGGTGAATCGGGGTCGCTTCCCCTGTCGGAATAGTGTGCTCTATCAAATGAGTCCGCCCTATTTCGGCGGGAGTCCACGCGAATATGTCCCGAAATTCGGCTAATAGCCCGTCGATCTTTGCTCGTTCTCGTCTGTCTAAATTTTGATTTATGTCAAGTTCCGTCGGTGGGTCGGGCGAGAAGTCGACTTCGCCCGCGGAACGGAAATTGATCTCTTCCTCTCCTTCGTATTCCGCTGTGGAGCCCGCCGTCGCCAGAGTGGTCCCTTCCCACACTTTTTGAGGCGTTCGCCGATGATTCTTGATCATGGCGACAAATTGATCCCCTTCCTGCGGGAATCGCACGCTCAGACCCCTCTTACGCAGGGCCTCGGAGGCCGTCATCGGCTCCCCGCGCGCCTTCCGCGGATCCTGCGGGACTAAGCAGCGGATTTCGCCTCGGGGAGGAATTATGGTATCCTCCGGAGCGCGAATTTTACTCTGTTCCTTTCTACTCGTTTCTTCTCCTAATGTTATCCGATCTAATCCGTGTCCGTCTTCCCTCGACGTCTCGCTCTCGGCGTCGTTCCGGTGGGGGGTCGCTGCCTTAATTCCTATACGGGCCTCCCTATCGCCTATTCCAAACTTTATTACACCTGATTCTAGATCAATCACGGCATTTTCCTTCGTGAGAGAATCCATCCCTAATAAGAGCGGCCATTTTAAATCGGGCAAAATCATAACTTCCGCGTAAAAGGACCTACCTCCAATCGTGATTTCCACTTGAGTCACCCCTTCTACTTGTATGATTTTCCCATCCACTGCCTTTAACACTTGTGCCGTCGGCCTAACGGGCCGACGCACCATATCTGGTCGGATTACTGAAATCCCAGACCCCGTATCGATAATTATGTCCTGACTAAGCAAGTCTTCCACTTGTCCCGTAATTATTAGGAGGCCCCTTCGACCCGAAGTCCCCACGAACGTCGCCTCCCCATTTACGTTCGCGAAAAGGCGTTTCCCGCCGGCCTCGACCCCCGAGGGGTCGCCGGCCCCCTTGTGCGGTTTGGGCATACTGCCGCTATGTGCCCCTGGCCTCTACATTCGTAACAAATGGGTCTACCGTCCGTCGTGCGAGACGGCTCGTCATACGGAGGCCGCCGGGGCGCCCGCTGTCCCCCTTCGTTTCTGGGCGTGGCCGGGGGTCGGCCCTCCATCGGGCTCGACCGTGGCCTTTCGGGGACGAAGCTTCGCCCGGGCGTTCGAATTTTCTCCAATTCGGCCCTTAGCCGCGAGACTTCCCTTTCTAATCTATCCGTAGGCACGCTCTCGCGAGGGCGGGGTTTTGGGGTCGTTCTCTCTTGAACGGTTTCTGCCACTAACGCCGCAGCTTCTTGGAGTTTGATGCACTCTAACAGTTCGTCGCAATTTTTTGGTTTCATCGGCAAAACTGTTCGGACTAAACTAGGGCGGAGCCCTTTCATTACGTGCCGAATCTTTTCGGCCTCCTCCATCATCGGCGACACCTCCTTACACAGGGCCCTTACATCATAAAAGTAACTTTCAGAGGTCTCAAAAGGGCCTTGCACCCTTTCCCTTAATCTATGCGCTTTCAATTCCTCGCTCATCGTCCCCTTGAACGCCATCTTAAAGGCGTTCGCTAATTGTTCCCATGAGCCGGCCACCGCCCCACTCCCCTGGTCGTAAGCGTCTAGCGCTTGCAACCATTGGTAAGCCGTGCCTTCCAAAAAGCACGGAAAGAGACGCATTTTCGTCTCGTCGTTCCACCCATTTGCCACGGCAATTTTATTAAAGTGCGAAAGATAGTGCACCGGATCTTCCGCGGGAAGCCCTTTAAAAACGGGTGGCGTCAGCGGTGAACCCTGAAAGCGCAGGGGGCGATCCCCCCCGGAAGTAAAACCCGCGGACCGGCCTCCAGGGCTAGCCTCGATCCTCGAGGCTTCGCCCATCTCTAAAGATTCTGCGGCCTTGTCCGTCATTTCTGGTTCCGGGGTGATAGGCGGGGGCTGGTCTGAATCTTCTTCTATACTAGTCACACTGACAGGCCGACTCGTCGGCTTAATCGCAACGTGATACACGGGTTTTTTACCTTGCAAACGGGCGCTAACTCTAAAGTGGGGGGAGCCTCGACTCATGACACAATGACCTCTGAAAGAAAAACCCTAACATCTAATCTCGTTCATAGGAGGAAACATCGCAAAAGACACAAAACGCCAGCATGCAAAAAACATACGAAGATAACACAATCGAAAAGAATAACACAAAATGCACTTACAAAAAGACACAACTCGACGGAAGAATAATCATAATCGTCAATAACCAACATGACTTAATCTAACTTATTGCTAATATGCATCGTAAGGACGCGCAGCAGCGTTTGATTTTGGAAAACTCAAAATATACCCGGAGACGCCTCCACCAAAGATGTCGTGTCCCAAAGGGGGCCACAGGGGGTTCGTAACTCAGAAAAGGACCGTTGCGGGTAGGTGGAGTCTTCCAGAATCAAAACACCACTCATTCTAAGTGAAATCCATTTATTCAACACTTAAGGACTAAGGCTTACATGTCGAAGGCTTGCCGGAGTCTCAAGGGCGGGTGGAGAGTAGCGGAGATGGACTCTGGTGCGCGGAGATGGAGTCGGATAGCGGCTAGGTGCTCGGTGGTTCTTCGGGCAGCGTAACGACGTGGACACGGGTTCAGATCGAATGCAAGAGAGAGGGAGCCGATCGCGTCCCTTGTTTATATAGGGTCAGGTGCCAACGCCCTACAATGTTCTGGAAAGTTCCTAAGTTTCGTCAGAGGGATGGCTTGGGCTCTGCCCCCCTTCCCCAGGCCTGAGATCATCCCATCCTGTTTACTTCCCACGGGATTCATAATTACGCATTCCCGGCTTGCATGTGCAACCTGTGGTTAGGCTTCCCGGATGGGCGGCTGCCGGATTGCAAGATACTTTCCTTTGGGTCGTTAATTCCCGTCTTAATATTTTATGCCGTGATAGTATCTCTATGGAAAAATAGGAAAGTCAAGGGACCGAGATTAATTCCCTTCTTAAGAATTGGGCAGTGATGGTCTCTCTATGGAAGGGTGGGAGAGTCGAGGGGCAAGTTAATTATCGGGCAGTGATGGCCTCTCTATGGAAGGAAATTAGGGGGCGGCAGGCTAGGCCAGGTTCTATCATGATTTAGGGCGTGCGGGAGCGTGGGAGCGACCCGAGCCCCAATCTGAGGGGGGCCCGGCCGGCGAGGCCGGACCCTCCGCTCAAGACTCATCCGTTCGGGTCGCGACAATATGGTGTAGAAAAAAGTACTAAAACATATAGGATAATTAGAGTGGGACACATTTCTCTATTTTAAAATACCCATTTCCTTCTCTCTGCATACTAAATGCTTATGAAAAGTTGGTTCATAAAAGTGTAAAAAAATGCAAAGACTACATTGAGTAGTGAAGCAGTAACTGCCTGCCCGAAGCAAAGGCACTACTGCCACCTATTGGTAAAGTGTAATCAGTACTTTCCAAACATTTTGTAAAATCTCATTTGACACTAGAACACAAAGTTCACCTCAAGAGCACACCAGACAGAGACTGCCTGCAAAGCAGGCCACAGGTCTGCCAGTATTGATGACGATTGAAATCGCCAATTGAATTGAAATCTCTTGATTGGGAATTGTATGCGACCGTTGACAATCCTCAGTTGCTGGAAAGACATTAGACCGGGCACATTTACCAAAAAAATACGAAGAAAGAAGTATTCATCTTGATTGGGATGCTCCGTGTACAGTCTGCCTATCGTAGTTTTTTTAACTGTGCCTGGTTGTCCATCGACTCGCTCTCCTCGTATGAGTCGTTCAAATGTTTTTCTCTTCGCATTTCACGTGAAACACGTAGCTTTTGCTGTAAGTTTCAACATATGACGCTACCATTGCAGTCACAAAATCTGGTTTAAAAAAACGTTTTTACCTGTCATAGGGGTGACATGTATAAAAACCTGCGCATATTCTAATGCAACGTTGGTATCAAAATTTCAAAGCGGTTAAGTACTTTCGGAGATTTTGACAAAAATAACATTGACATTTTTATTAACATAGATTGTTCCTCTTTAACTTATTTAACCACAATACTTGGTGAATATTTAAGCATTTTCTCACTTTTATCCGTTTCTACATTGAATTAAAAAAATCAGGCCTTTATTTATACAACCTGTCTAATTTTTATCTCGTGAAAATTAACATTATCCGTACGAGTAACGGAAAATAGCAAGCCCCGTATTCTCGTACCTACCAAGATGGCCGCTGGCTTCTTAAGTTAGCTGCAATGCCTCCTCCAATTCCTTATAACCTCGATGGCAGGAACGACGCTTATTTTCTGCTCATCCACACTCGGGAATGCTAACATTTCGCGGTGCCAAAGAGTGGCCGGGAATACTTGG
Organism: Platycnemis pennipes; assembly: GCA_933228895.1. Taxonomy (NCBI): domain Eukaryota; kingdom Metazoa; phylum Arthropoda; class Insecta; order Odonata; family Platycnemididae; genus Platycnemis; species Platycnemis pennipes. Next base: position 63,814,674 of record OW121854.1, read on the forward strand.
CTTGGCAACCGACCTCACGTGAATGTGCATGGCGATGATTTCGCTTCCACGTTGCTCGCAGACGGGAAGCAGTATATTAGTCACTCACACATACACAGTGTGGGAGAGGTGAGGAGTGAAAACAACGCCTTTAGAGCGCTGAGAGCCGAAGGGCAAACATGAAATCATTTCTTGTGTATTTGTCGAAGATGTGTGCTTTCTTGGTTTCGATAGAGAGTGAGTAAGGCCACCGTCTTGCAAACATATTTGCTCGCTCTACCTCCTCCCTGTTTTCTCCCACAGCATAACTTCCCACAAAAAAACGCTAAACGCTTTTTGATTCATCTTCCTTCGACCTTTCACCTTCCTTATCCAAGTACGGCACTCAGGAGTCTTTAGTCGTTTGTTTCCTTTCCCTTGGGTTACAGGTTTTCAAACCAATAAACCATAAAGCTCTTCCATGTAAATCTACTCGATAACAATTTAACGAGCTCCGAATATCTTTAAAAAAAATTTACTTAGCAAGAACTTATCTCTCTATTGCATGCCACATAAATGAGATACCTTACTTTCTACCATATTCTTATGCGTAGTAGGAGACTTAATGTTCCTGAATAATTGCATTCCAAAATTATCTAATTGTTTATCATAAGCCAAAGTATCTCAAAGTATCTTTCTAAGTTGATTTATTTTGCAACAATGAGCACTAAGTAGTGCTTCGTCATCCGCAAATCCTTCGACATTTATTCTAAAATATGCGAGGTTTATTCCAATACCTTGCTCTTCTCGTTTTTTTGGTCATTTCATCAGTACGTCTGTGTTCGAGTGTTGTCTACATGGGTATATTCTGCTTTATCATTGTGTACTCATATTCTTTATTAACTGCTGTCATCTTTCATATGTGGAAAATATATTTATATTTCGATTAAGCTTCCGTCTTTCCTTCTTTGAGTTTAATTCCTCTCTGAATTGCGTATCAACTTCTCCCCGTATAATTTGTCGTACGGGGATTGGGTAGGTGTGGTGGTTTCAAGGTCCCGGGTTTGAATTTTGGTGGTGACAGTGTTTTTCATTGATATACTGGTATCCGTTGGTATAAGTGGGGATAAAACTTCGAGTGCAAAACTCCGTCCATCGGATGAAACGCTGAACCTTGGACCCCCTGGTGGCTAACATAATAACAGGCTAAAGACCACGCAGGATTTATTACAGTCTCCTCCTCCTCTGATATATTCTTTCTTTTGCCAGATTACTTACCAATACTTAATGTCACAAATGACCAAAGCTGCCAGTTTCTCACCCCGAAAAACTGACTGATTAATCTTTCAAACGATACACTGATGACAATAAGGACTGAAAATGTTTTAAATACATTCTGTATTTCTTTATTATTTTTACAAGCTTTGAAGTCAATGCCATGTCATCACGAGGTTCCAGCTCCCAAAGCAACTTGATGTGATGTCCACCTAAGAAGTCGTTTGTTGTCCTTATCGGCATTCCATGTATAATCCTATGCAAAACTGCACTAAAGTAAAAGACATTCTATATTATTCATTAATAGGTATAATATTTAATAGCAGAAATTCCACAGAGAAAAAATCATTCGCCTTGACCGGGATTATTATGTTAGCCACCAGGGAGTCCAAGGTTCAGCGTTTCATCCGACGGACGGAGTTTTGCACTCGAAGTTTTATCCCCACTTATACCATCGGATACCAGTATACCAGGTCAAGGCGAATGATTTTTTCTCTGTGGAATTTCTGCTATTGTGCATTTTCAGCGGGTAACGCCGTTAAGGTTCTCGCGGCTAGTTCGCGAAACTTCAATTTATAATATTTAATATTTAATGGTTGGTGCCAAAACATTTTTTTTCGAAGTCCTGTGGCTCATTTATTTACTCCGTGGTTCTATTAATTAGTTCAATAAAGCTCTCCCCTCCATTTTACAGAGAATTCGGAAAGTTCAATGGGATATCATCTATTTTCCTGCTCTTTTCCTTTTCGTTTCCCACAATTTCCCCTGTATCGAAGATGAATGTCTTCTTTTCTTCCTCCATTTTGGCCTCAAGGCCTCGCCCCAGCATTGTCATGTCCTATTCCGTCTCTGATGAAAAAATGTAGCGTGAGATTTATCGCTATCTGAACAAGCAAGATAGGGGTTCTCTGCCACCATATTTATTGCTTAATTCAACTAATATTTTCTTGCGCTTTTTCCTCCAATACCCTGGTTCCGGACCATGTGATGACCCCCGTGTAGGCTCCCTAGTCTGCTTGAAAAATCCCAGTTTCTGCATCGCTGCATTTGATGCGTCTTGCTCGTTTGTGACTTCGCAGCGTGGAAAGTTTAAGGAGAAATTTGATGGCATTTAAACTTACTCTGGAGATGGCAATGAGGGTCTGGTTTGTGTGGATCCTAGATAACCAGCAACCCACCTGAAGGACCTGGGTTGGGATAGAAGGTACTGGTGGTGGTAGGGGTGGTTGTTGGATGGATCCCCGGTCCCTACACGAGTGCTTTGTGGAGAGTAGTTACTCCAAGTTGTATAATTCTGCTTCGCAAATCTGGAAAGCTAAACTGTGGATCACTTGTCTCTTTTCGTTAAGAGGAGGATGATTCCAGGGGGGTTATTTTGTAATCTCACCTTTTTTATGACTCTTTGCGGGAAGGAGGGAGATCCGTTCCGCTCTCTTAATGATCGGCTCACGAACGGTTCGTGAATTGTCGAAGCTTTTAGCTGTCGTAGCGCTATCTGTGTTCCCGATCTCGGTGTGCTGAAGTTATTCACTTTGTGCAAATTCCAAAAATACAATTAAAAATCGTTTGTATCTTTCTCGCTCTTGCTTTTTTTCCAACTCAAGCTTCAAGTGGAAACTATGGTGTCTGCATATCACGTTCTTTATGAAGATGAGAAGGGAACTAATGGTATGAGGAGTTAATGAAACGGATCAAGAGTCGAAAGATACGGATCAGAGCGGATGAATCGTCTAAAAGACCAGCACATGACCGGCAGTTCACCGCTTGAGATCCGAAGATGGTCACGCCGCCTGGGTGGCGGAGTTTAACTACGAAAAAGTGACATCTTATGACGTATTCTCACTAAAGTGAGATTACAAAATAACCCCTCAGAGTCAATTTTCTCTCCAGACATCTTCCGCTCTCAAAAATCCTATCTACAAAGCCACCAACCACTCCTTAATGCCACAAATGACCGGAGCGCCTGAAGGATCCGGCCATGAATTATCCTAGAAATGACTCCTTTAGGTTTTTTAAAGGCATTCAATTTCGTTTTCTTGATGATAACGGCAAAAATCTCCCTTTTTTTCTACAGATGGTGAAATCTTTATTCCCTTGACGGCATACTTTGCTGTTGATTGATGAGAGGAATAGATCCTGTTTCAACAATTCAGCATCCATTGAATCTACGGATTTGGGGAACAGTCATCTTAGGCATCCAATCATTGGTTTACTTTTCGCCAGAAATCCAAATCGGCCGTGTTCGTCGCCCATCTCACCACTTCAACTTCCGCGTCGGCGCCCTCCCGGTAATGGAGCCCCCTTTCTCACTCGTGGGCGGTTGGGACGGGAAAGGAACGAAAGCCGATACATCGGCTGTCGATAAAGTTTCAAGATTTATTTATCCGAGGGAGATATTTGAATATATATCAATATATGCCAATGTGTCGTGAAAATACTTTCATCTTGCCTACATGCCTCTCGTTCTCCCATATTCAGGTTTTTAAAGTCAAATTCCTATAGAAATCTATTCCATCAAATCTTACTTTATTTGTGAGAGTTGCGACGGTTACTGGTGTCACTGGAGTTGATGATGTTGTCCAAGGTATCGCACACTGTGTGAACACGATACGTTTGATGTGAATTCTTACTCATGCTATACAAGAGTTGGCTGCCCTCGATTTCTGGAAAATATAGAGGTATCTTGTTTTGTTGGTGTTTTACCGATGAAATAAACTGTTACCGTTCTCAACAAGGTAGTATTTCTGACTGGTTCCTTCCAATTTTTGGATTTAATTTATTATAGAAACGACTGATTTATCCACAAATGTTACACAAGGAGGTATCTGCTGGAGGAAGCATTGGCATGCTTGCCTTTGACTGACTCGGAATGGGAATGCTTGGGAATGATTTGGGCTCACCTTCTCGGTATAAAACATTGTTTTATACGGCCTCTTATGTGGAGTGCATGTGTATTCAAACATAAATGACAATGAAATCATGCCAGAGTTTCATCACAGTGGCATCATTCAACCTTCTAAATGTTATGTAATGAGGTATTAACGCATTTGATTCCCTGGGAGTTAATTTTATGACTAAAATTGGTTTATTTTTAATCTATCACAGGTAAATATTTGTCACTTTTTCACATGCTTGCGCACCTTACTCTGTTTCTTTATCGAATTTTTAAAATTAATTTTTATCTATTTATCTTACAAGTTTTAAATCTTCCAAAAACAGCTTTATTCGTACGAGTATTACGAGTAGCATGCGTAAATGCAAATGACCGTGCCTACTAAGATGGCTGTTGGCCTCTCAAATCAGCTGTAATGTCGCCTCCAGTACATTCTAACCTCCTTCTTATTGCACTAAATTGCTTAAGCTAACAACTTAATGTCATTTATAGCCAACATTTCACTCAAATCTTAACTGTATGTTTACTATTTTTCTTTGGATGGTAACACTGTGCCTCTCAGTTGCATGTAAGTAGTGTATGCATGGAGTAGTATTAATTTACATACTTGCTTGGTAGTAAATGTTCTCTTAGATTGATAATCCATGCCTGGTGATGGTTTACCCCCTGCCGCACACCCTTACCGTGGTTTGCAGGATATCTACTATGCAGATGCAGATGTAACATTTCATCAAGATCATCCTTCCTGCCAGAGATGTTTTAAGAGCGTTGCATACTGGAAACTTCTGGCGGAAAGAGTTTACCGACTTCCATTTAGATGACATGATTGAGCAGTGATGAAATCATTTGCAAAGAATAAAAGAAAGATGAGAAATCAAAATAAGTGAGCATAAATAAAAAACAAGCGAGCATTGAAGAGAGATTTTTCTAGAAAAGGTTATGTTATGTAAGATTTACATACTATCCCTATCCACCATGATTTATCACATTGCTACTTTAGTTGGAGAACATGCAATCCTGGCCCAGAAAATTTCTTCATTTGGAAAGTATAACTTTCACAAGTTTTCACAATCTCAATGGAGAAAGTGTTCTGGGACCCCTGGACTTAATGAACGTAGGAAGAAAACTAGACCCCGTCTGTTTCAGGATATAATTCTTCTTTTCTATTTCCATCGGTGACACTATGCGAGCACATTGGCTAAATTATTTAATTTTACTCTCAAACCAGCAATACTCAACCACATACCTGTTCTCATCTAGAAAACTATTCTACCTCTTTTTTCTGATATAAAATTATCCACTCCTAGCCCGCGTTCCAGAAACTGTGTATCAACCAATCACTCGACGGCCATTTAATCACTATTCCCATATGAATCCTCTTATAAATCTAATACATCAGGTCTTCCAAAATTAATTTGTTTTGGGTGCTCCAATGATTGTTGCTATATCGCACCATCTTATCCAAGAGCATAATCTTTGGAGAAGTTCAACACCCATCTTAACGTTTGAGGCTTAACTTTGTGGACCCACGAGATTGGAAAAGAAACGCGGCCATTTACATGCATTTCACGAGCTCACTTTATTGACTTCGACCATGGTTTCGGCATTTTCATGTCATTATATCCTTCATAATAGCACATGACATAACATAGCGACGTTTCTTTTCCAATGCAGCATCCATGTTCTGGGTGGGATATGAACCCACGACGTTTGAGTTCACAGGCCAGCGCGTTACTGATCTGTTACCACTACCGGCGATAAATATCGTAATAAGAGAAATGTGTCGTTTTTCTTGTTCCAGACGCATTTAACTAAGTGAATAATCTCTGTGAATGAATATAATATTAATTAATGTTGCATAGGTTAGTTAGGATATAATGATCGACTACTCTGTTTCCTTTTATTTCCACTTTCAACTTCCTTCTCTCCCCTACCATTATTAGCACATTTTCATTGATCCATAGTTCCATTATGTGCCTTTTTTAAAAATATTTTCTCTCCTAATGGGGGCGTTTACTCGGAACCGAAATCGCAATTTTGTACACGAAATCGTTAGATGGAAACGAAAAACGAATTTTAGTGAAAAAATTAATCTTCTAACCACAACCATTCACTCATAAATCAAAAATTAAAATAAGCAAAAGGTGACGCCCACCGAAAATGCTGCTGTGATAACATTGACGTCATTTTCCTCCCGTCCTTGACTGCTTTCAGGGGAGGGGGAAGGGAGTGGAGGGGGGTTCTCGGAAGGTCTGCTATCACAGATGCTGTCGAAATCGCTCCCATTGGCCGAGTCAGCTGTGTCTCCCCCTTTGCGATAAGGCGAAGTAGCTTCGCGGGCTCAGTTGTGATTGGACGAAGTAGATATACGTCAGAGGTTGCACCACACCCACTTTTCCGAAAGGGTTAAAAACATCAGTTTTTTGCCGCTTATAACTCAGGAAATAATTGTCGGATCAGAAAACGGAAAAATACGGGTCCTTTTATTTTACAAACTCCATCAGATTCGGCAATAAAAAAATATGTTAAACGACCCCATTTCTAAAGTTTCCAATTTTTTCTCTCAATCTTCCCCAACAGTGTTTAGTTCCTAATCCATACACAGTTTCATTTCGCATCAAGCTCTTTGCAATGTCTTTTCTTCCCTTCTCAAGTCTCTCGTCTCAAGTTCTCTCCCGTTAGTGAACACCTCAAGGATGTCGTCCCTAATGATTCAAGAGCAAAACTCCCTCCTCTTTCTGGCAGTAGATGCCACGGTGCTTCTAAGCTGTTTTATTTCGGGAGAGGTGAAGGAAAGCATAGGCCATTGGCGCCATTAAGTAATTTGGTAGAGGTAAGAATTTTTTCGGAATGGAAGAAGGGCGGATATATTGATATTTTGTTTATTTAACCTGCGCTAGATTAGACTCCGGCGTTCACTTTTCTCTGACCCTGGGCTCTAAAATACATAGTTATTCGTAAGATGCGCGTCACACTAAATTTGCGAAATAACGATCGTTAGCAGATTGGGGTTGGATTGGTGTAGGGGCTAAAGTATTGGCCACCGTCTTCGAGGGCCCAGGTTCTAATGCCGTTCGTGGTAGAGACTTTTAGATACTATTAATAAACCGGCCCCTACATAAATTCTTTGTGCGGAACATCGGAGTTCAGAATTCCGTCCATCAGATTGAACGTTATGCTGTGGTCCCATTGGCATCTTTTGTTAAGAGCAGCCTAGTCTCGAATGCAGACGTCTCTATCCTTCTAGTCTGAAGCGTCTTTAAATGCGCGGAGAGACATAAAACTCGCACATAATATCAAACATTAGAATTTTAAAAAATGGCCCAAGTTTTCACGCTGTTTGGCGCAACACTCAAATAGCAACGTTGGCCATGTACCGTTTCACGCATCAATCGCATGGATTCACCACCGCTTTAAAAGCTGTTCCGATTCACTTTAGGGGATCTAAGTGGTTGGTGCGCTGAAGTTCAGCGGAACGCATTTGGTGTGAACGGAAATTTCAAATGTCCATGACAAAGAGTTTATAAATCAAAGGGTGTAGCCACAATATCAAAATACGCATCAACTAATCAACATGGGCAAAACTTTCGCACATTCAACCTTCCCCTCTCCTCCAAAAATTATTTAATCTGTTGCTAGGAGTTTAAATGGAATAGTCAAAGAAGTGTGTACACGAAATAGAAAGGATAGTTTGTTTGTGTGAAGGAAATTAATTAGTAATACATATATATAATACGATATTTATTTGCACGATTAAAAGCAACATGCATGCTCTTGTCATCCCTTCTTCTTAGTTGTTTATTACGACGTCTTCATGGGAGAATTATTGTTTCATTACGCTAAAAGACTATTATTTTCATATAAATTATACAAAATAATGTATTTTAACGTAAACTATAAATTCGATGTCAGTTTAAGTTCTATCTTCTGAAATATTATCCATCACTGTAGGCTTTGTATTAGTTGAGAAAAAGGGATTTTGAAAACGGAAAGAAAATGAAGAATACTTGTATCCAAAGTTAACAACTATATGATGCCATCACCTCATTACTTGCACCAGCTTTTCAATGGACTATTCTTAGCTCTCTGACCCGCATTTTCATTCTCGTCGCCGGGATTCATATAGACCACATCGAAGCTCTCCAATCCGTGAAACGGAACGACTTGAAGTGCACTAGAGCGTGAAAATGCACCGCAGTGTGCCACTGTAAAATATCTACCACTGCGGGAATTCGAACCCGAGTCCTTTGAATGAGAAGACGGCTAACGCAACAAATCCGATCCCCTCGGTGGCTCCATTGTGTCGTTTCGGTTCGAGACCGGCATCCCCTTCTCTCGAAGGGGAAGCGAAATATGACAAGAGGGAAACGGGCGGTGATCGTCACCGCGGAAGCGCCATTATGGTGCCGTAGCGCTGGCACCCCTCCCACACCCGCCCAATATATCACCGCTCCCATTTCGGAGGCGCCAGAGCCCATTATATGGGTCCGGATTCGCCCCGTGCCTCCCATAACGTTTCCGTGACTCTCGTCCCCGGACGATTAGTTGCCACATTTCGGTGTGTCTGAACGCGTGAGTGTGTTCGTCGTGATTGTGCAACCAAAATTCTCGATTGAGTGCGCGTCGAGATATCGATGTCGTATCATCGCGGGCCGTACACCAATTCATCATCGCTGTCGGCGCGGGCAGACGCAGTGTCGCAATCGGCTGTCGTCGGAGGAGGTCGACGAAAGGGAATAACAGGCCCTAAAGGGAGGGAAAACTTCCCCCAGGGCGAAAGCGACCGAAGAGGTCAGAGTGCAATGAAGGAAGCATTGGTATGCTAAGCCTACGGGTGATAGTGAAGCCAGAATAGGGGTGCCTCGGAATGATCAAGCCACACCTACTCCGCATAAAACATTGTGTTTTGTACGGCCTCTATATGATAACTGCATGTGTGCTAAAAAATGAATAACAAAGAAATCCTGCCCAAATTTCATCGCAGTGGCATCAGTTAAGATCTTCCTAAGAAGTTCTTAAGTGACAGGGCTCTAGAATTCCAACGGAGAGGAAACCTCAGTAGCTCAGTGGAGAATACGCATGAAATTTTTTTCTGGTGTATCGATGATGTCTTTTATGAGAACTTTTCTAACAGATTTAAACATATTAGTCACTGTGTTCTACGCCAACACTAAAGGTTATAAAATGCCATGAAATTATTTCCAAAAATTGTCGAAAATCACGTGACCTGAAACGCCTTCTGACGTCACTGCAGGGCATAGTTCCATTTTGATACGGAAACACGTTCATTTTAGAAGCAAACGAAGCGAATGTATTGTTTTCAGATTTTTAGCCATATTATGATCCAAAAAATGACTGTAAAGGGATTTAAAAAAAGCACAATGTGCCGACAGTTTGCCTATGCTGTATGTATTTATGGCTGCTACCGTCTTATGGCTTACCGTCTTTTAACAGCGATTTCTTGGTCGCAGCATAGAATCGCGGAGTGAAAACTGACCGAGCACTAAATAAGTATTATATACTTTGTGAACCATTTTATTGTTACGATATTATTAAAAATACGTTAGTATTAAAAATAAGATACATAGTTTTCGTCAAACAACTTACCTCCACGTACAACACGTAAACAACGCCCATGTTGACACCGCGCCATGATGTCATGCCATGGATGAACGATGACGTTGTGTCTTTAAAATGCCGAAAACGAACTATTTTTAAGTAGCCATACCCCCAAATGTAAGCTGCTCGCTACTCGTAGGCCGGGAACAAGATCACCGCGGTAGAGGTATGGAGGAGGGTCACCCATCCAACATCTGTCCGGGCCCAACGTTGCTTAACTTTGGTTATCTCACGGAAACCGGTGTGTCAAGGTGGCTTGGCCCTTTCCCTCATAACAAGGCAACTTTATTATTAGTTTTCTGCCAGTGAAGGTAGGTCTAAATGGACATTTAATTCCTCCCACCCCCTAAATTTCACACGATGTCCCTCTTCAGCCCCTCATACCTCACGCCTCCCATCATTCTATCCAAGCTAACCGTTCTCCTCCCTCTTCTCCGCTTACCCAACGTTTCTTCCCTCAATCACTTCTTTCGAAAACACCATTCCCTTTTGTCACCTTTTCCATCCACACATTCTAACTTCTCCTAATTTCACTTGTCAAAATTCTTTCCTCTCCTACAAATTCCAGCACTTAATTGTTCATTCTCTAGAAAAATTTTCACCAAATATATTTTAGCTAATAAACTTATCGTTCAAAGGGTTATAGAAAATAGTGCATGTTTCCGAATGGCATAGTTCATGGCCGGAAATCAGAGGGTTTCGGATTCGTGTCCCGGTCGAAGTGTATTTTTTCTTTGTGGAAATTCTGCTGATGTGCATCTCAGCGTATGACTCTGCCGCGGATATCTATCCGAGGCAGTTCGCAATTCTTGAACGTATTAGTGCATTTTATTCTCCAGGGAATTTACTTTATTACAAAAACTTGCTCAAGTTTAACATATTTAAACAATATATTTGGCGTTTGCTGGCATGTTTGCACCCTTTCGTCTGTTTATTTAGCAAACTGAAAATATGCCTTCCATCCAATGCATTTCACTACTCCAATTTTTACCACGTGCAAAATTACTTCACCCGCACAAGTATTGTGGGTAAGCCCGTGCCTACAAAGATGGCCGCTGGCTTCTGAAATCCATTGCGAAGTCTCCTCAACTTCATTCAAAATCGCATTCTAACCTCCATGGAGAGAAATACTCGGGAGAAACGGGGCTGTGAGGTAATGGGGCTTTCCCCTCTCCCCCATCTCGATAAGACCCTTTTTTTCCTAATCTTGGCGGCAATCGGCGAAGGGAGCACGCTTCCTTTCCGGATCGCCTTTAATCTTTCTTTTCCTCGGTTAGCCAATCCGCGATCCTCTGGAGCGATGTCATTAGAAAGGATGAGGTTTGCTTTCTTCAAATGGCTCAGTAAGACCCTTAGAGGGAGTTAAGTTTTACGGCTCCTTTGGCGCTCCTCACATTTGGCGGCAATGGCATCATCTGCACTTCAAAGAAGGGTGGCTGGCGTGCGATAAGAGCGAGGTGAAGAAAAGAAGCGTGCCCCTTTCTTCCACCCTTTAGCCCGGCGAAACTTTGACGAAATAGAAAGAACAAGAAATTGTATAGCTTTGAAACTCCGTGTTTTGATGCTAAAAATAAATCACGATCTTCCTTTGTTTGTAAATAAATAGGAAAACTAAATAGAAATAACAAGTCCTTTTCATCTGTATAGTTAAGTATGTGCCCAGAATTACATGCGCTTCAGACGGAGAAAAGGTATAAGTATGATAATAGGGGGATCGGGTTGGTGTGGTGGCTAGAGTACTGGCCTCCCATCCCGAGGGCCCGGGTTCGATTCCCGGCAGTGGAGGATTTTTCAGTGGAAAACCGGTCCCCACTTGAGTGCCTAGTGGAGGGCATTTCAAGTACAGTACTCCGTCCGTCGGATGGGACGTTAAGCCGTGGTCCCCTTGGCGCCTTTCGTTAAGAGTAGGCTAATGCCGACGCCGGGTTTCTCTCCACCCTTCCTCCGTTCCCTAAAAAACTCCTACCATTACCCAATTACCCACCTATCCTATATGGCGCAAATGACCTCAGCTGTCGGTCGCCTCCCCTAAATAACCAGTATGATAATAGAGTGGTAGAAACCCAGCTTCGGTATTACCTTGTAATTTAAATAAGGCAGCAAGAGGACAACGGCATAATATCCCATCAGACGCTCGGAGAAATGATGTCGAATGCTCTGTACACACCTTCTACCATTCTAGTGGCCGGTTTGTTTTTTTTTAAACATCTTGTTTACATCAGCTGTCGTGATTCGAAACTGGGCCCTCAAATGAGAAGTTCGTACTCTAATCACAACACAAACCAGACGATATTTGACCATAGACCATATGTTTTTTCAAGTTCGTCCCCGCACCAATAGGCTCTTCAGACTGGAAGGAAAAGTACGAGGATGGGAATGGAAGGGAAAGGAGGAAGGGTGGAGAAAAACCCGGCGTCGTGTCGGTATTAGCCTGCTCTTAACAAAAACGCGCCAAGGAGACCACGGCTTAAGGTCCCATCCAACGGATGGAATACTGTACTAGAATATTCTCCACAAAGCACTTAAGTTTTGGCCCAATGACTAATGAAAAATACCTTCTACTTCCAGAATTCGAACCCGGAACCTTTGGATGAGAGGCTTGTACTCCTACCAACACACCTACACGGCTACACCGGCCATAATTTTTAGGGTGTTTTCAAGTCTGTTTCCGCACTAATAGGCGCTTCAGACCTGGAGGAAAGGGTATGGGGATAGGAATGGAAGGGATGGACATCCGACCATATTTGAATCTTTCTCTTCCGGTTCTTAGGCTTAATTCACTCTCTTCCCGTGTTAATGAAAGTTCATTTTGCTGGTCCATTTTGTAAATTTTTGTAAGCTTTAAATAGTTTCCATTTTCTAATCACACAGAGTTCGGCTAATTGTTGGTAACGTTCTTTAACCTTCCTCTCATCTCTTGAGAAGAGAATGACGTTTGAAAGGAAGATTATGACTCGTTCATGACTCACTTTATTGCTGACATGTTAATATACATCTAATTAGTAACTTAGAAGTTACTACAAGGGTAAAACCCCCGAAGTGTCTCCGCTTCAGGTATGTATTTCTGTGGAAAAAGACAATCATCTTGTTTGTATCCACGTTTTCTGTTTTACTGTTATCATCTTGACAAATATCCAATCCTAAGATTGGTTTTCTTCAGCTCTCCCTCAAATCTTCATTCTGCTAACATCTTTATTTACAGAAGCATTCTTTTACTGTATTTACTGCATTCTGTATTTACAGAAGTTTACAGAAGTTTTTTCTTTCTCGCTCTCCACACTCCACGCTCCATTCGATATCCCATTTACCAGTCTTCCCGTTCACTTTTCCCTCATTCACTGGCTTCATCAAACCATCGTGTCTCAAGATATGACGGAATAGGTTGACCCTTGGCCTTACAAGTTTCCATCGGAAAGTTTTCTTCCCTTCCCTTCTTCTTAGAACTTCTTCGTTTTTCACTCAGTCTATCATTATATTTTTAACATTCTATTACTATTTATTTCCTTTCAATTTTCCCAAGTTCACCAAAAAGTATAAGTAAGTTCACTAGATATGCAGATTCCAACTTCATATCATCATCACGCATGGCTTTAATCATATTTATCCCGCAGAAATATTAGTTTGCCATGGCAAACACAAAAGGAAATGCGTAAAAGAGGCACTTGCGCATACAGATGCACCACTGTGCATGCACATGCATGTATTGTACACTAAAAACACCTAAATTCTAAATTTCCTTGTTAGTTATCTGCTAGGGAGCTTTGAAAACGCTTATAATTGCCCCATACCGTACGTGTTTAAATACTAATTTGAACTTGTAAGATTTTATTTTTGCCTTTAATTTTATCTCTATCAACTATTATAGCAAACTACGACGGAACTAACAAAATATTTTTACTAATTCATCGAGTAAATGAACGTGTAATTTTTAAACAGTTTTACACTGCACTATAAACCAAATTCTTATGGTGATTCCAGTATAATTATTAATACAAACTTGACTAGACTAATAAAACATTAGACTACCCATACAGAAACAGCTTAATCTATTTATGCACCTTTGACTAATCTAGCAGCTCTCCGGTGCTCACTATCCAATCCGGAGATCAAATTTACGTTTTCTAGACTCATATGAAGGCAACAAAATCAGAGCGGAGCGTTGCAGATGAAAAGTCTCTTTCGTCTTTTTATTACACCCTTCCCTTCTAGTTCCCAACTTTCGATACGGGAGTCACTAGATTTTTCAGAAGTTGCAGAAGTATCCCCGGATGACATTACCTTCCCCAAGTAGGATCAATCTTATGAGCATTCCATTCTCAATGGGGGAATAGATTATATTTTTTCATTATATTCATTTATTCATGAGGCGTCTGTCTGGCGCCACAACGATTCATCATTATATATTCTCACTGATGCGCTGTAGATCGAAATCGGAAAAATCTATCCAGAATTCAGAATACAATTTTTTTTGACGCTCGGAATTTTGAACTTTGTGAGTTCATTCTCCATCGACTAATGTATGTGATGCCACATGCTATCTGCCGTAGTTTTCTATTGTTAACAAAATAAATATGACCAGAATTAGAGTAAGAAAGTAAAAAAAAACTCCTTATATTTTCCATGTAAATATTATAAATAGAGCTAATGATAAACCGTTAAAAGTAGTTTTGTGGGATGAAAATAGTATACTTTTAGAATGCCTCAAAAAAACTGCTTGCCTTTAATTAGTTTTTTGTAATAATTAAATTTTAATATTAGCCTTTTATTCATATCAACGTAATGATAGAAGAATATTATCTTAATGCGAGAGAATTGACGAAAGTGACTGAGAATTACTTATATCGAGAGACTTATGGAAGTTTTATGGCTTGGAATCTTGAGTAACATTGTGCTTGTTCACATAAGGAGAGATAGCTTTTCTGCTTAAGAGGCAATTTATGTCTAATTTTGTACATACAATACGGATTAAAACGTGATTGGTCGAAGCGAGGTCACACTGGAAAGGAAGTGGTAACCGAAAGCAGCACAAGGCATACTGAATTTAAAAATTCATGTTTTTTTCAGGGTAAAATATTCATAAAATATGGATGTTGCATAAAAATGAAATGTTACCAGTAAAATCATATTTGGTTAGCTGATTTCCAGACCTCTTTTTTTAAATATATAGATAGTTTTTTCAGGAGTTTAGGTCCTTGTGAAAATGAAGAAATTGAACTGTTTGGCCGACGTTTAGGAAGAAATATATATATGTTTTAAAAACAAATTCACCTCAAAAGAGCTTAAAGCCCTGAAGAAGGAAAAAATATATTTTCCGAAACGTCGGACAAACAGTTCAATTTCTTCATTTTCACAAAGACTTAAACTCCTGAAAAAACCATCTGTATAAAATCATATTAAAACCAAAGAATTATTGAAGTAAAGTGCAATATTAGACGAAGATAGCCAGAAGACATTGTTATTGTACTATAAGCACGGTTACTATTAAGGTAGTAACCATCTGAGCTTATCCTGTAAGCAACAGAGCTTATCTGGGATCAGATAGTATATAAAACACTTATTTTCCTAGCCGATTCTTCACCGAAGCAAAACGTCTGTTTGCAAGAGAATTCTTGCAACTGCTGGAGAAGCGGAAAGTAAAATCAATTTTACGATCGCGCGGCGGAATGACGATTGGTAAGAGAGTGGCAGGACACGCTTTAGCATGCCAATGGATACCCGAATAGTTCTACAGGTCTGCCCGTTACGTGTGACTTCTATCATGTTGAATACTTTCTATTATGGAGAACTTCTTTCGTTGAATAAATTTGGTGTAATTGTTATCAATAACATGATAATTATACCATCCTTTGTAATAGCTCAAGTAAGCCCATGCTTATGGAATATACTTTGACAGCACAGAAGCTGTAATTAAAAAATAAGAAAAAAATTATTCGGATTGTAAATTATTTCATCTATCTAGCCAGTAGTGAGTTTCCTTTTGCAATCTGTCATTTTTCGCGAAAGGAAAACGTTTTTGAACCAAAACCTAAATATCTTAAATAACCTCCTATTCTGTAGCCGATATTTGGTTCTACTCAACACACTATTGCAATCACCTTTAAATTCAAAATCTAATAGGGAAACGGAGTGCTTGTGGTCACCACTCCTACTACTTGTTTCACGAAATGAAACTACGGATTTCGAATGATACTAATATTAAAGAGCTTATATTATTGTCACTCTTTTCTGCGGCCACTGAACAAATAAATACGCTAAGCTCTGCACGTTATGCAGATAGGTGATCGTGTTCCACTTAACATCCAGTGAACTTTCTAATCTTAGTAAAAATCTCTTCCTGTCATGGTAATAAGGATACGCTTTCTATTCGAATAGCTTTGACGGGTCCATCATGGTAACCAGATCAGTTGCTCATCGCTCTGGCATCACAAAGGTCGTGTTCGTGTCACGCTTGGAATGTTATGTATGTCTCTAGAATTTAGTTCAAGCTAGACAGTTTAGTGTAACCTAAGTAGTTGGGGCACGTAAACGTTGATTTATTTCCACTAATAAGCATTGGTGGGGAATGATTTTGTAATATTACGTTAACGTTGTGGAAGTCTTGAAGTCTACAATTGAATTAATGTTGAGAGTATAGTTTTAAAAGTTGTCTTGCATGAAGGAGTGCAAATGTAGTTGCTTTACATTAACAGCTGGATCGTTAAAGGGAATAGAAAGAATTTCAAAGGCAAATAGCACATTCTCACATACATTGAACGAGAGAAATGGAGAGTGAGAGGGAATCGAGAACCTGTTGGGACTACTGCATCAAACCAATCTTAGCATCAATCAATGTAGATGATGAAAAGTAAACTTCAGAGCTTGAAACAGCATGCCTAAAGCTGTACCTACAATTATATGTAAGGAGGCATGGTAATAGAACGGTGGACAATTTCCGCACAATCGTTCATGCATTACCGAAGTCTTCCAAGGAAATCATTGCTTTACAAGATTTTTTACAGCGTATCCCTTCATGGATTAGGCTTTGCTACGACAAGTCTTGAGTGATACGGCCTGAATCCCTTGCATGCTAAGCGCACCGTGGAGTTGTTTACTCCAGCGGCTTCCAAGACACTCACGCAGGTCGAATTTTCATATTTACACTTTTGAAAAGATGGACGTGATTAAATTCGCTTTTCCCGCTTGAGCTCAAGGGTCTCCTTAGGGTGGTTATGAAGTGGATTTCCCTCAACGAGATGGGACCTTCCCATTCAGTATTGCTCACGTGATTGCCCTTCTTGGAACGCCTTAAATCGTGGCTCACAAAAAGGGGTTAATAATAAGTAAATTATATCCTCCAGCACAGTGGATTTCCGTCGCCAGCACAAGAGATCTCCTCCGGGTCTGAAATAAATGGCATTGGTCCCCGATAGCTGGTGTAGCCGGAGAGATGCCAAAACAGCCCCGAATGGGGGAGTGGTCGCCCGGCGTTTCCAGGCACCCTTTCCCCCCCCCGCCCCCCGGCGCCAAGGCTATCCTCCCCCGTCCCTGAACCCCCTTCTTCCTCCCCCTCCCCCGGCATGTCACTTGCACAACGCTTACAGCCATATTGGTGGTCGAGGCAATTTTTTGTTGGCCTTGAGGGATTCGTGCGCCCTTTTCCTGTTCCCTTGCTGGCTCGAATCGGGAATAATACTCGAAGACAGAAATTGGTCTTTTAAAACACAATGTCACCCTCACGATTGCTCCTACTGTTGTTATCGCTCTGACGATTACTTTTAAAAATTATCATCGGTAGGATTAGTTTTAAGGTGCCGTGCCGTTACTGTTAGCCCACTTGACACAGAAAATACGGCCAATATCTGACCTGATTGTTGTAGCAAGTGCGAAGTGAAAATGAGCATTATTTTTCGCTATTTGTGATTTTAAAATGTTTTAATGACAAATAAATTACTATAATACTGTTAATATTGATATTGCTCATTTTTTTCATTATCAGTTGGTAAATTATTATACTTCTTCACATGATTAAGTGATTTTTACGTTAGTAAAAATATGGGTTATGCATATGTGTATGCACACTCATGGAAGAACTCAATTTGTAACAAATAATACTTAAGTATATAGAATTTGAGTTGTTGAGCATGTGGAAGCCATGTGACTCTCCAGAGTGAGCCCATATTCCATTTAGCCACATTTTGGTCATATTTAATTAATTTGGCTCGTGCGTGGCCAAGGGGCCAAAACCGCAATGGTTGTCTACAGTGAGATCATTATAACTCGCCATAATTTGTCCAAATTGAGGTCATAGTTCCTGTGTGACAGGCAAGTTTACAAAGCACTATGTAGCAATTATTTCTCCTAATCTCAATCCTAAGGCAAGCACAACAACTGTGTACAAGGCAGGAATTGAACCAGCAATTAATAAGTACCGAGACCGGCACTTATAGTAATAATTTAGTATGGATCCGCTGATGAATCATTCAATTAGACACATATGCCTACTCACTTCAGATTTTGAAACATTCAAATTTACTTTACCCAAGCTCGCACATATGAAATTCCAAATAGAAGACAAGGAATCAAGCGGAAAACTTCCTCCATACAACTCTTACGTCAAATTTTCATTTCGTTTTCCCGAGTTCAAACTAGTTCGTATCAAGGCAGGAGTTAAATTTGCTATCAACGTCTATGATAAGAGCCAAGGTTTTCACTCGATTTCTTCATGGATTCTTGCACATCTCCGTAAAAATATTTACTGTCTAACAGATTTCTTCCGCTTGCTCAGAAAAGCTCTTTTCATCTCAATAATGTCTTTCTGGTCCCTTGCTACCCCTTTAATGCCACATTACTATCCTCTTCTGGAGAATGCGGGACTTTTCGTTCGTCTAGGGTACGAGGCACCAATGGTAGCATCCATTTCTTCTCTCAAGTTTTGCGATTTATTTATGCTATTAGCTCAGCGGGAAAAGCACGTTTCCACCAATAATGCTCTCTCTACATAAGGAAATTACCTTTTATTACGCATTCATCACATCATCAGTCATCAATCTAAAGATTGGTGTGACGCAGCTTTCCACTCTGTTTTCTTATTAGCTCACCTCTTCACATGCACATATCTGCTTTTACGTCCATCACCATTTGATTCATATGTTTCATACAAGGCTACCTTTTCCATTATTTCCATTCACTTTTCCCTCGACAATCTTAACCAGGCCATCATTTCTTAAAAATAAACTCATTAAGTTACATCATCTTCTTTTTACGTTTTCATCAGACTTTTCCACTCTTCTGAGGAATTATTCCTTGGTTACTCAGTTGATCCATTTTGTATTTATCATTATTCTTTTGCAGAAAGTTTCAAATGCAGCCAGTCGTGACTTATCTGCTGTTGTCCATACTTCTCTGCGATAAAGAAGCATGATCTCGAAGTTCTAATGACTTGATTCCTTACTTCTAAGCTCCCATATAAAATATTATTTGGTTGTGAAGGAACAATATCCACGGACACGGACGTATTTTGTTCATGACTCCATACCTTAAATATTTACTTATATGGATACAAGAACATCTAGTTGTTTGGGAACTGATTAATTTAAATCAGTTTTTCCTTTGATATTTGGTATTTTTGCACGAAGCAACCTTTAAATATATGAAGTTCTTCATTTCTGTAGTATCCATGCTTTCCCTAAAAACCCCAATAAAACTTAAGTTCATCTTGAAGAAGTTCCATTGAAATCATAAGTTTTCGTTCGTATTGATTCTATAGAGCTAAATTACAATATGCTGCTATTTAGATCGTCGAGAATCGATCAGGATTGTGGCACTGAATCCTCTTAAGTGAGTTGCAAACTGCTAGAGGAAAAAATGGTTCCCTGAAGCTGAAATCAAACCTTGATGATGTTTGATGAGTTGCTTCAGGGACAATAATGGCACCTGGATTTGTAATTCAAATTAAACTTTTTAAAAAGACTTTAGTAACTAGTTCACAAGTGCCGTAAATGACCATCAAGGTCTGTGGGAGTTGCTGTCAACGCTTCCCCCACTGCAGCGCATAAATTAAGCTCCTCTCAACTCTCCCACATCGTTTCCTTTGCATGCATATATTAAAGAATGTTGGTGGCATCAGGAAGCCTCATTCAACTCAAGGTTCAAGGGCTGAAAATGCAGATTATCCATTTGCCACCATTACCGCACCATGTTCAGGTTTTGAATGAGTCGCTCAAGTTTGCAGGCAACTACTACGTTTCTCACCTGTAGCATGAAAGCCGTGTTTAAACTAAACACATGGAAAACCGTTATAGCTGGACTTCAAATTTCTTTTCCCAAGGATATTTCTAGTTTAATCACATTGCGATTGGCACACCCTTTCCGAAATGTAGTCTGGTTTATGAATTGGTCACAAAAATGTTCAAGGAGTTAACGGTTGAAATTTCACAGGGGCAGAATTAAACAGAGAAAAAAAACATTCACCTTTACTGGAACGCGAGCCTGGAACTCCCAGATTTCCTGATTTGATTCATATCCATATCAAAAAAGAATGCTTTTTTGCTTAAGTGCACCTGGCCGGATCAGATCTAACCCGAGGTTTGAGTTCCGGTAAAGATGGATTATTTATTTCTCGGTGGAAAGTCTGCTATTGTCCCATCTGTTGCTCTTGTAAGCGCTATTAATTTTTCTAGGAAGAGTATCCCTATTTTTAGACACTTGAATATAAAATAAATACAAATTTGGTTTTATATGTTGATTAGGACGTTTTATTTTTTTTAATTGGACTTTTTGTATGTTTAATTTACATTTGATTCCTTAAATATCGAAGTTTATGTGGCATTTGGATATTATAGGTTTGGAAATTTGAATATACAGTTATCCCTCGTAAACAGCGGGGATGGGGTTCCTGAAAAACCCCGCGGTTGACAAAACCGCGGTTGGTAAATCGCAAAGTTTACCTACGGAAAACCAGGAGTTCGATGTCATGTTCCACTGAACTTCGGTAAAGATTTACGCAATTTCATTTTTTCTCAAACGATACACATTTATATAGATGTAGAATTATTCCTTCCCACTATTTAGTGGTGGGTGATCTTGAGTACTGCAGCTGATATCCGCGCAGAAAAACAAAACAACACAGTGGCCATCCGTGTTGGAATTTCGGAACTAAATGCACTCGATGGATTGGCTATTTGCCTTGAAGGAAGATGACTTATTGATGTTACTAATCGGCAATTGGGAGATCTGGGTTGGATTCCCGGTCAAGTCGCATGCTTTTATCAAGGCACATTTCATACCTTGATTAATACATTTTGGCACTCGTGTGCGTATCGGTGTACAACGTCATTAGTGAAATATGTGAATATTGAAAAAAATGCATCAAAATGGTCAAAACCGCGCATACGCAAGGGAAGTACCGTGGTTGAGAAAAGTAGTGCCCAAACAGTTGACCGCGGATAACCAAGGGCAGCGGTATAAATACCCGCGGTATATGAGGGATACCTGTAAACTATTTAAGGATCCGAAGGCTGAAATACTTAGTGGCATGTACTATTTTACGAAAAGATCCATAAAATCTCTGCGTTGCGATTTTCAATTGAGTTTTTAGCAGGTGTGTTTGGAAGATATGTATTCCAGACCGAATTTACTCTTTTTATTTTTGAAACGCTTTCTCAAACTTGCAGCAAAACACTCTCGGATCCAGGCTCTTTGTTTTCATTAAATTCATTTTCATTGCTTATCCAAGCTAGACAATTTTCTTCATCATTAGTTTCCCATTCATATTATTTCTACTTAGCTCTTTTGAAAACAGCAGTGATTTCCCAACTTCGTACAAATTGATAGGACTATTTTTCTGTCACTACTTCTGAATGAGAATTTAACTTTCAAGGACATTGTGCCAATCTTTCTCCCTGTGCGTAACTTTTTTTCACGTCATTCCCTGTTTATCCATCTCTAATGTGCTTATATTTTTAACGTGAACGGGCATTACATTTTTTATTGCTTTATCCTACCTCATTATTTATGGCTTTTCATGTAATTTCCTATAATTTTACTAACAATTCTGCGGCCAGCCAATTTCATTCAAACTTTCTCCAACTAGCTCTCCCTATTATTTTCAGATGCTTTTATTATCCTCTTTTAATGGATCTTCTAGCCTTCTCTCAATGCCTTCTATTTCATTTTTTCCCTTAAAATGCTAATTTATTCCTGTCATTCCTTTAATTTTTAATCCTGCTTAGTAATTAAAGGGGAAATTTATACATCTGAAACCAATTCCACTCTTTATCATTATTAACCCTAGAAGTGCACACTTCTTTTTTTATTCGCAGTAACGTCCGCAAAACGTGAAATACAGGAAGCTAATTTTAATGTAAATTCCTTTTAACATATTAGAACAGACGTTTGCTTGCGTTGCAGTTATTAAAATGCTTGGTGCTTCATAAAAAATACTGAAAATGGTCTGGGGTCCGCTGGACCCCAATGAGTATTTCATGGTAAATTTTGAGATATTGCGAAAAAATCATAAAGCATTGTTTATCTCCTTTTTTACTGCAAATGTACTAGTTAAAATAGTCTTCAAACGTTTTAATTATTTAAAACCAATATTTATAAATTTTAACAACTTTAGGATATGTAGTACCATCAAAGATATTTCGTGAATTATCCAATTTTCCTGCTTCCTCATCAATGAAGAAATTTAGAAATGAAATGCGAATAGAAAAACTTTACGTGCATGAAGCGTAGGTTAGCAGTATTGAAGATTTATTCTTGGTTTTTCGCATTGTAAATAATGCCTTGTATTAATTTGGCGTTCGTCATCTCTTGAAAATTCTATATATTGGAAACTCGCAAAAGGGCAATAAACTGACGCCTCGGAGGACACAAGGGAATTTACAAGTAGGGCCCAGGAATTTTCAAGGAAGGAATGGTCCTCAAAGTTCATGGAGGGAGAAGGCATTTGTTAGAATTAGTAGTGTGCAACATCGAAGCTCAAATATGTCTAAATCTTCAGAAAAAGAAAGGGTAAGGTAATTACTGGTCATTTTAGCTCGAGACAAATTGATAGCCTGCCCACTTCTCTAGCGAGTCGGTGCTGAATTAGGGATGTCTTTTTCGTCACGATTCTACATGATGCGTGATGGAGAAATTCGCCAGGCATTGCTGGTGTTAGAAGAGGAAGAGCAGGAGGAATAGGAGGTGATCTGTCAGGCAGTGATGTAGATTCCGTACATGAGCAATCGGATTCAGAGTGTGAGGAAGATTACGCGGATACAGACAGAGACAAAGAAAGTAGCGGAGAACCTTTAGAATATGAAAGTGTATCAGCAGCGAGCAAGAGACAGCCAGTCGAATAGAGGGAGAAAGGCAACCGACCCGCGAGGGAAACACGGTTATTGCTGGCGGGCAAAAGAGCCCGAAAGACGAAATGTTTTCCACCGTAGGGCTGTTTCGTGCAAACGAAAATTTATCTCTAGATACTTTTTCCGTTTCGTCAATGAATTGCGCGGATAGTCCAAAAAGATTGTTTTCAATGCGTGCTCCCGAATACCTCAAATTAAAAAAAGCGCCTATTTTTTCTCCTGAACTTTCATTCAGATTTGACATCTTTACCTAAAACTTATATGGTAAAATTTCCGTGCAATGATTATTGTTGGTTAAGTCAGGATTTTGAATATTGCCCGAAGACACTGAAGGTTAATCAATATCATTGAAGTCATATATTTTTTTTGTTTGTGTTATGGAGAAGCAAACAGCACAATTTCGTTTCGGAACTACCGGGGCCAAAAGGCGCACCACGTGATGTCAAAACTCCTCGGAAAGCTAGGCAGTTGATAGAGTTTTGCGAAATAATGTATTAATGCACACAAATGAGGAAATGCAACGGCAGAGTTTAGAGATTTAAGTTCCCAATCGCATCATAGTGGTGTAGATATATATTAGGAGATGGAGGCTTTTTTGGACTTTTGTATTTTTCTGGGGTGCAGAATAAGTGCAACACTATTCTATATGAGCTGTTATCAATGAGTTTGGATCTACACTATACCAATGTACCATGCCTCTACAAGGATTTCTGTTTCTTTTGTCAACACTGCGTTTCAATGATAAATACACAGGATCACAGCGTAGGGTGATCGATAAATTTTCACCAATTCGTGAAATCTGGGAAGACATTGTGGCGAATTGTAGGAAATATTACACAACCCATGAGTATCGCACGGTTCACGGGCAAGTCCACAAATTCTACAAATTGATGGACCTGTAGTGCAGCAACTTTAAGGAAGGTTCGACGAAACTTATGCCCAAGGGTTAGGGATAGAAAAATGCTCTAAAATCTATTCTCAGCGTGGAGCACTCACATGTGCGACGAGCATAGAATTTATCTGCGTACTGCCTGTACTGGAGTGAAACATTATATTCTTGGCAGTATAATGTGATGATTTATATGTATTTTGTAAAAGAACCATGAATTTATAAGCATTATAATTTGCATTAAAAGTCTTCATGAAATTTCCGAAAATATCACAATAAACTTGAACTTTAAAATTACGCTTCTTTCAAATGTTAAAATAAATATATTTTTTGGGGAAAAACCATTTGAAACAATAGTTTGCCATAACTTCGAAGTGTTAATCCATAGTAGTTAAAAGCATTTTTCTGTTCTTTCAAAACATGAGCAAGAGAAAATGAATTTCCATTTAATGAATTTCTGAGGGATTTTCCAAGTCTTCAAATTGCAAAGGTACTTTTTATTGTGTTATATATATTTTAAACTAAAATATTTCAACTCATAGATATTGAAAAGGCTTCATATTAATGATACTTGCCATCTTTCTCAATGAAATAAAGCAAAGAGCTTAAATTAAAAAATCACTCACCCGGTGTAGAGCCCGAGAAGAGTTCATCAATTAAATTAAAAAATATAATTCATGGGGTCTGTTGGTCCCCAGTGTGCACTTTATGATTATCCCAGGAAGTGTGCATTTCTAGGGTTAAATTGCCATTATGAAAATAAAAATGCGAATACTTTATAATTGGTGTTTCTTAACTATAGGTATACTAATGAGAAACGCATTATTACGACCACAGAGGCCCTCCGCAGTGGTCACGTATTTAACACATGGACCTAAAAACGCAGAACTCGTGGGTTTAACCTCTCATGTGGGCATGAATATTATGTTTTATTGTCAAACTATGTTGCACGGTGATACGTAATTTTAGCAATAGAAGCACTTTATAACATAATTCCTTGGTTACGAACGTTATGTCTTTTTTTTCCTCCTGCCGGCTACTCATTGAGCTAGGATTGGTTCTAGCAGTTTGCAGGACTTGCGGCTCTATTTCTTGGCTCCATCGTTCTTTGTGAGACGAATACTAGGTAGGAATCAAATGCTACCTTCTCTGGAAGTTTAATGTGACATATTCACTCAAAATTTACGTCGCAAGCAATGCCTCTTTTAATTTGCGGACAGACTCCTTTTATCGGCAGATTGAACCAGCTTTCCTAATTTTGATGAATCTGCTGGTCAAACGCCCCATTTTCAACAGGGAGCCCCCTTTTGACAAGGAGCTTGTCAAGCGGGCATTTGAGAAGCTTCTGGCTAAACGCCCTTTTGAAATGTAATAAAACCGCATGTTCTCCCTTAATCATTTCGCCTGAATAGCTGACATAATGATGGAAATGCTGGGTCTCGCGAAATCTACTTTTCTGGAAATCGACCCCACTTCTACTGAAGAAATATCGTTTAAAATTAATTACAACTAGTCACTGAGTATTATGCGAATAAATGACGAAAAAAAGTAAAACAGTAATAGTAATACTCCGTACTTCAGTAGAAGTAACGCCGGCCCCGGTGGCGGCGGGGTAAATCCCTCGCTTGTCGATCGTAGGGTATCGGGTTCGAGTCCCGTCAGTGGAGGATTTTCACTGTCCAGGGCATGGAAGTTCGTCATTGTGTAATCTGCAGTTGTAAGGGTGTACTTGACAGTCCTAACTTCGCAGATCAATAAAAAGACAACTATAATTTTGTTCTGGACTAAAGGGTAGGATTTGATTTTATGGTTGGAGTACAGATGCTCTATTCCTAGGACTCGGGTTCGAATCCCGGCAGATGTGAGTATTTTTCATCATTGATCATTGACCCCTACTAGGACGCTGTGTCGAGTTCAATACTACATCCTTTGAATGGGACGTTAAGCTGTAGCCTGCTTGGTGCCTTTCGTTGGAAGCAAGCTAATGCTAACGCTAGGTTTATTTCCACCTATCTTCTCCTTTATCCTTCTACTCCCATTATTCTAACTTTCTTCCCGGTTAGGGTAGCCTTGATACTCCAAACAGGCTTGAAACTATTGAGAAGATTTCAGTGTAAAATATAGTGGATCGTCATTGTTTGTGCTGCTGATAGTTTCCGTAAAATAAGTAACATTCCATTCCTATGCCATTTTCCATCTGAGTGATGGAGAATTGAACACGTCATCAAACAATGGTGAAATTTCGCAGTGAACGCGACTCGGCCATTTGATTGCTGTGGTCACGACACTTGTTTACGCAAACACGCGGGTGGCTTTGTGTTCGAGACGGCTTTCCGTTCTCAGCACGCCTCCGAGAATCAATCTCGCCTCCTGACCCCGTGCACCCTTCCCCTCCCTCCCCACCCTACGCGCCCTCCGCGCGAGGCTCCCTTCGCGGCCATGCGCGGCGAGCACCAACACCATCCTCCACTCCCCCCAATCCCCCCACATCCACCCAACCTTTTTCAAATTCCGCTAATTAACGTCGCGTCCGGGGGAGGAATGATATCTCTCCCTCGGAGTGCTAAAGCGTGTATCCCCTTGGCGGGTGACCGCCGCGATGTTATATATATGTATATACGTTGGAAGAAAAAAAGATACCAATTCGGTCGGTCTCTGTGAATCCCCTCCTCGAGTTCCAATCGGCCCAAGAGGCCCAGAAGGTGACCCACCCAGGTCTGTATTGGGGAAAAAATTCGTCTGCATTCTGGGTTTGAACGGGACTAGATTTTAGGCGAAGAGAAAGTGGAATAAAGCTGTCTTATTTTGGTAGTAGTTTGGTGCCCCGGAGGATGTAGATAAGCATATCATTCGGTCCTGGACAGAATAATTTAATCCCGGTGAAAACAACCCTATAAAGTTTAATGTATCATAGATCCGTGATCAAATTCATGGTGCAGGTCGTTCTCTTTTAGATTTTCAACGTCTCGTTTATGAGTTTTTTCAAAATTCACCCGTTATTTTCATTATGTAAATTGTTAATGCAGGAGTCCGCATGAGCATGCAGAGCTATAACGTGACTTCAAAATTCTATATAAGCGCAATTTAGATCCTGAAACATGTTTCAGCTGCAGTGTAATCTTATATCTACATATTATTATACAATACACCTCTAAAGTGTGTGGCAGCACTTTAGAAAATGATAAATGGTCCTAGGTACTGCAGCAATAAAATTTTTGAATTATTCTCTTTTACACTAGTTTCTCACTTTGAATATTAAAACGCTAAAACACTATTATGATATAGTAATATTGAAAAAGCTCTTTTTTTCAAGGCCATTGTTTTTAAACAAGGAGGTGATTGCTTAATAGATTGATACAAGATAAAGTTTTCCTGGACCGGGAATATAAAACGGGCTATTTTTTTCCAGACCAATAACCATTTCACAATTACTATTGATTTGTTGTTGTTAGGGCAGGTGTCCGACACATGAGATTATTTTCATGATAGAGGATAAGTAGATAATTGTGTAGAGGTAGGATTTTCACTCAGAACGGATGAGAATGGAAAGAAAACCAGCATCGGTATTAACCTGCCCTTAGCAAAGAACGTCAAGAGATCCAAGATTTAAATTTTCCATTGCTGGTACTCAGAACCGGAAGCCCTGGGTGTGAATCTAGTACTATAGCCACCACTCTTAACCTTCCCGTATCAGTGTGTTGCCAATGGTTCTTTTACCGTGGTCAGTTTCGAATTTTTCCGAAATCACTGGCTCAATTTTAGATCCAAAAATTTATTCTCTAAAACATTTGGTGCAATAACTATTCTATTTATCACCTGCCATCAGTCCTAAGATTTGTTTTTCGCATATGTACACTCAATTCTCCTTGTGACAAATCTTTTCATTTTGATATATCTTTTCTTAAACATCCTTCACTATTTACACCCTAATTTGCGGACGTGGCCTTTTCTATTTTTTCGCTCACTTTTTTTTGACGACTGAGTTTATCAGGCCATCATGTCTCTAGATTTGGCGGATTAAGTTGTCCCGTCTTCACTTTAATTAAACGTTTCCCCAGGCTTATCTTTGCTTCCACTCTTCTCAGGACTTTTTTATCCGTTACTTTGTCAAAAACGCCACGTCTCAAATACCTTCAGCCTTGACTTGTCTGCTACAGTTATTATCTGTGCCTCACTACCATAAGAAGCATGCTCCATATGTCAGGTCAAATGAAATGTAAAATATTTTCTAACTACAAAGCTTGTGTTCTTTGGTGTGGGATTAGCTTACGTAGCGGCTAAAATAGTTGCTCGAAAGGCTTTGAATGTCCGTGGATTCGAATTATTTCTTATTATTATACCCCTAGCATACAATCTGATATCCTCCTGTCATATTTGATGCAGGGTACAGTAAGTTCTTCGTAACCGAAGAGTTGCGTCCGGTTGGAACTCGAAAGAACGCGCCATAGGTTTATTCCGTCGGATATTTCAGCTTCCCATGAAGAGTAGACCGTTCCCTACGGGGCAGTAAATATTTTTACTCGTAAATTATCCTTCCAAATGCTGCCGTTATCATTGAAAAATATGTAGATCCGACTCAGGGGGGAAAAAATTCAACCGCGCATAAATCCCTGTGAAAAAATGCGCCGCGTACAATAGCCGTGTGGTTCGAAATGGATTTCTTCCTCGTTTAATTGCTCGCGGTCGGACGAATGATGAGGAAGTAGTGGGAGGAAGGTGTGGATGCTGGGAGTGCGGTGGCTCTGTGAGACCGCACTGGGTTAAAGTTGGGTTGGGGGTTGGGAGGAGACAAAGCTTTTGCACAGGGTTTGGGGGGAGGAGGTAGAAATAAGAGAGGATGGGGAGAGGGGAAAGTGGTGTTAAGCCCCTCTTGTCAAGACGGTGCGACGCTGTTCAGTATGCTGCCATTGTAGAGGTGGGAAACTAACATCTGAAACAGGTGATTGACATTCGCCAAAAAAATGGATAACGAGCGGTGGGATATGCGCGTTGAATAAAGTTGACATGGAGGTGTGAGGAAGGATGAAGAGGATAAGACGGTTGGAAAGGAAGAGAGATGAAGTGCCGAAAGTTGATCTAAGGAGAGACGGAGTGAGTGAGTAGATGGAACTGATGATAGGAGCGAGATTCTATCACGTGCTTTGCAGGAATAGGCATGCGAAGGCAAATATGGAAGTCTTAAATATCACTTACGTGGAGTGAATGTGATAAGTCGTGCACATGGTAATTTCTTCATTACTCTTTTGGTATTTTCTCACGTGCATCAAAAGTCAAGTGCCGCAGGCATTTCATTGAATCATACGTGTACACACAAATTTTGTTTCTTAATCCAGTGCTCATGCTTTATAATTGTCTATGTAGTACACTTCAACGAAGATATCTGAAATGTATTGTAGTACATTAACGTATTGTCTATCCTTTCGGTCACCGTATTCCGTGTCATTTTATCGCTCTCTATTACTTCGAGAACTAGAGAATATCCTTCTAAAGCCAGATGTTTTCTTGTGTATTAGAAATTTATGTCCAGAGTTTTGAGGTTGATAAAAATTTGATTAATAGTGACTCAAGTTTCGAAAAAGTAATAATGCACGGTGAAAACCCGATTTTACCTTGTGTTCTTACAGGAAAATTTAAAAGTTCGTTAAGTTGATCCGGGATCTAGCAGGTGGATGAAAAGTAGCCCATGCTGTGCGGTAAGGTTTGGGTTTACCATTTTATATTATCGAACATGCATACGAATTTTCTAGAGCTTAGAAAAGGTTTGATGAGTTATATTTTTATTATATTTTGGATATTATTTTCCAAACGGATATTTCTCCACACAACTTATTACGCAAGTTAAACACATTGCTCGCCTCTCTTCATATTATGCAATTTGCTTATCTTTTCCTTCTGCTTCATTGTTTCCCAGGATCCACTTTCAACCTAGGGATTCAGGATCCCATTGTTCTTAATTACCTGTTCCATCCACACCCACTCAGCCTCCTAATTTTGCCGAACAACTTCCTTCCTTCTCCCTCAATGCTCATGATCGCCTCCATTCCCTTCATCTCACATTATCCCGTTCCCTTTCATACCCTCGAGTTACGTGGGCTAAGGTAAAGATTTTAGGGGAGATTTAATGCTGGAATTTTGATCATATAGGAAGGTTGAATGGGTGAGGAACAGAAGCCCAGGATTATCTAAAAACGTAGAATAGGTGGATTAATTATAATTAACCCTTAGCAGAATAGCTTAATATACCACCGTCTATTTTCCTAATCTTCTCTTAAAAGACATGTTTTTGGATATATGCAGCAATACGCTCCACATATTCAACAATATTATCTGTGGACCGGTCCCGGTCAAGGTTAGTTATTTCTCTGAGAAAACTCTTGTACTGTGCATTTCAATGAGCAACTCCACTAATTATTCGCGGCTAGTTCGCAATCCTTGAATTATTATCTGTGAATTTATGCATCAAATTCTCTTCTGAGGCTTTTTCCAGAAAATGCCTGCTTAGACGAATGAATGAATGAATGAAATATTTATTAATGCTCTGGGGTAACCCATAAGAGCAAATACATTATAACAAAAATGCACATTCTGCTCAAATAAACACAATTCAGAATTATTAATAAGAACAGACGAAGGAATATTTCTTCTAATATTCCGTCTACTAATGCTTTCATTACCTCACCCATCTTCTGTTCTCTTACTTTTATGTTCAGCCTAACCTTTCTTGTCCTCAGATTCTCATTTTACCCATGAATATTCTTATTTAACTCAATATTATATTCCAATCAATGATAAGCGCATCACGTGATCCTCTCTCCCTTCAAATTTCTGTCTGGTGCCCCCGTTGCAACTAATTTCCCCTCTTTTTTAGTCTTTTGTTTAATATGCAAAGATAAACCTTTCCGGAGAGCGAAATAAAACAAATTGCCTTTACTAGTTTCTATTTTTTTTGTTGAAGAAAGGGATCAAAGCTATTTTGGTGAAGCCCTCTTTCCAAATTCCTTCTTCTTATATCACACGACTAAGTCCATAAAATATCTACGTTTCCCTTGTACCACGACTCTTTAGCAATTATAATAAGATATTATATATTCCCTCTGCCATTGAAGAAGTCGTGTCACTCGAACGGCTCCAAAAGGGGAAAAGACGAAAAGGTACGCTACATGGAAATAGTACGGACGGTTGGAAACGTAGGTCCTTGTATTGTGACTCGGCTATTTGAATTGAAGTTCATTTTATTAATTAATGTGGGTATTTTATTTGCTAGAAGAAAAGGGTTGGTAAAGTGGCACTAGACTCTAAAGCATCGTCAAAATCACCAATTCCGTATGTCTGGTCATGAAATTACATCAAATCCACTCCAAGTCAACAGAACGATAATATGTTTAGTCCATGTACATTTTCTTTTGGCGAAACGTGTTGAAAATATATTAACAATTTTATTCAGAACTGACTTAAAGGCAAAACAAAATTTAGCCTGGCGGTATGTGTTAGATCACAAAACTGCAAACACTATTACAGTATAGCTTTTAGCCCTCGGTAATTCCTTAACTGCCTAAGGGAATTCTATTAAGGAAACCCCCAGTGCTTACTTGATGGGTTGTTTGGTCATGAATGAAGTTATATATGAATGTTCTGCATTCATTGGAACCAACTAAAAGTTGGGAAGATCGTGATTTGAATGTGAAAATACAGAAATAAACTTTGATGATGTCAAACTCTCTTCAACTACCTCATAGGTACTACAATAAGTCGCTAACTACTCTGGAAAGAGTGATGAATTCATGGCTCATTATTGCCAAAGAGTCTCTTCCCAAAAGATCTTAATTCCTAATAGAGATATGATTACTCCACGAAAAAATCTTAATCCAGAAGTTACCTTCCTGAGTGCAGTGAATTTTAATGTTCCGTCATATCTTTCAGCGGCTTCAAAAACTACCATGTGACGCAATCAAAACTCTGTTGTTATCATATGCTTAAAAAACTAGTTAAAAAAACTTGGAATTTTCACTCATAATTAAGGCTGCTTGTGAAAGAGTTTTAACCACACAAAGAGTGATCCAAGAGAATCCGATCAGAGATTTTTACACCTGTATGCTTCCTTCCTGCAGTATTTTTCCTCACAAAGTGGGCACTGATTCGTCATTAAAACATTCGCGTGTCATTGTGATTATTAAAAATAAAAGTATTATCTCAGGTTATCGCAGGATATCAGTGGAGGCGTTTGCTGACCGATATTGTTCGCTTTTTGAACGAGAAATTTCACTATCAACCCACATTCTCCTTAAAAATGCCACCAGCAAAGGTTGAGACTATCTTACCATAGACCCGGCGAAAATAATAATGCAATAACCTGAGATAATTCTTTTATTTATAATCGTGCTCTGATTTTTTGTGTGCGCAGGCTGAAGTAGTGGCACCAGGGCCGTGAGTGAGTGAGGGGTGGGCGAATTTTTTCGGCACCCTTGCACCATGGTTTTTTTTCCGAACCCCATCGGAACAATTTCATCTTCCTCTCCAAGAAGGGTTGAAAGAGGGAATTTTGTGAGAAGGATACCCTCAATTTGGTGGACCCTATTCCAGAGCCCTCTACCCATCACTCTGGGCCCACCCTCCACTCCCAGCCTCGCATCCGATTTCCCATTCGTGCCTTACCACAAACCGCCGGCAATTAACTTCCTTCTCGCCCGGGGCGAGGAGGAGCGGAAGCTACCGGGGCAGAATACTAATGTCCGCCCCGCGTGTGGGCGGAGTCGGTTGGAGGGCCTCCAGTCGAGGCCTTCCGCGAAGGAGGCCCGCCGCAGCTGGGGCCTTTCGGCGAGCGCAACCTTAGGCCCTTTACGACTCTTTTACTTAGCTCGAAGGTGGAGACGATCGCGGCCCGCGTCGACCGCTTCGATTCCTCTCACGTTGTCCGGGGTCCACGACCCACGCAAGTAATGAAGAATGAAAAAGAACTCTTCATTGATATTCCGCCAATCTCTCCCCATGTGCTCCGACCTTGGCGTAGTCTATTCGATATCGCCCTGTGTCCCCGGGGCATTTTTCAAGTCTACCTCCGCCCGTGATGGCGTTTGAGGAATCTGCTTGGGGATCACTTCATTTTTCCTCCTACAGAACTCCATAGTTTCTCGCCGAAGTAATTCCTGTTCGTCCGGTCAATTCTCATCTACATCCATTTTTATGCCGGCCGCGGTAGTCATTTCGGTTAGATGTCGTCAAACTGCGGATATTAGATTAAAACCGAAGTCGGCCGAGAATAACGAGATCAGTGGAGTGGATTTTTAAACGATTTTGCTTACTATCGTGAATAAGTAAATATGCAATGAATATGCAGTATATTTTTTGTGGAATGTTGCACTGCACGCAATGTAAAAATTAAATTTGGCAATGCCTTTCCCGAATGATATGACTTGCAAGGGTACTCAATCTCTCAAGGGTCGGAATCACGGTTCGGCAAACTAACCTAAAGTAGCCACATGCGGCTCGTTGAGTACTTAAATGAGACTATGTAGTAAGCATAAAAATGAAACTATTATAGCTTCTTTTATGCAAATGTACAGGATTTTACTTATTTCCTATTGCCATATTCTAAATTTACCATGGATGAAAGCATATATTTATGGCCCCGGACAACTTTTAAACTGATACAGAGGGCAGGCTTCGCTCTTCAGTTTCAAATGTAACCATCCTCTAATCTACATGAGCTGGGAACCTGAATATCACAGAGCTTTCGAATTCGGTCTCTTTTATTATGTGTATTGTTGTCTGTCTGTTGTTATTCTGTCTCCTTTAGTATGTATATTCTCTATTATTATGTGCATTTGTGTAATGAGTGCTTTCATAGATATATTGAGTTAAGTTAGATGGTGCGATGTAATATAACTGATAGGAGCCTCTTTAACGTAATTATTCGACTCATTTCCGTCAAATAAACTCTTCCCGCCCTTCGTATGTTACGTCAGTCTCTTATATCCTCCTCCCTATGCAGTTTTCGAGGCTAGTGCTGCGTAACGTAACTCTCGGGCATGGTATATTTCCCGACAAAGTTTACGCATGGAAGTAATATAATGACGTAAATTGGTAAATTATGTGACCTCCACTGGCTGCAAAGATTCGTACGCCGTTTCACAACATCATGGTCTAGAAATCATTCTTCTTGTCTTGATACCCACTTTTCCTAACTTAAATTACAGACAGAGCAAGGATATCCTCATTCATTTCAGTAATATTTGACGACATTCTTTTCCCATGTTTGAATGTGTCGGATTGTTTAATCAGTTTTTGGAACGTTCTAAAGAAACATTTTTTCCTCCACCTCCAAGGCATCAACTTCCTGCACCATTAGAATTGTAGGTGGTGAACTCAATTTTTACGGTTACCGTATACCACATTACACAGAACATCTGTTATATGTTAATTCTTCCCATATTTACTCTAATTAGCATCTAATATTCCATTCTATGAGCCTTAGAAAGAATAAAATCCTCCCAATGCAGAAATAATTTAAATCATTTACAAAACATCGGTTCTGGGATTAGATAGGAACCCCAAAAAACTGACTGACGGAAATCTCATGGAAAAATTAAAACAACAAATACTTAAGAGCCCATTACTGCCCATCGCACTGGCCGTAGAGATTCTCGATTTTATTTGCATCTCTTACTGGTTTTAATTCCCTTTCTA
This sequence comes from Platycnemis pennipes, assembly GCA_933228895.1. NCBI lineage: Eukaryota > Metazoa > Arthropoda > Insecta > Odonata > Platycnemididae > Platycnemis > Platycnemis pennipes. Next base: position 63,849,322 of record OW121854.1, read on the forward strand.
CAGAGTAAAAAGTAGGACTGGCGTGTAACTTTGACTAGGGCTGGTGAAAGTGATACAATTTACTGCTGATAGTATCAACCTTGAACAATTAGTCGAGGGTCGAAAATTGGTCAAAATGTAGTGTTCGTCTTGTCTATTATATCAACATATATGTAATATCCTGTGAGTCACTGCGATTTTGTGTGACTAGAGGTGAAAGATCACCGAAAATGCTTTACTTACTTGCAACTAAGAATTAAAATGCTACTACTTTATTACATCATGTTGGATTTGTACTCGAAAAGCAAGTGCAGCTGAGCAGTTACTGTCTACACAGTAATGTAGTAATAATCTGATAGTAATATAAGGTATTCCGCAAAATATGTTTCCTTATATTTTTTATTCATCCACGTATGAGCAGTGCTAAAATATAGTAGGTACTTAAACGACGTTAATCTCCAGAAGGGGTGAAGACCTTGTTCGACGACGTCTAGCTCCAGTAATTTGGCCACGGCATTTAAAATGTCACGTTAAAAGTGCTGTTGCGGAAGGAACGGGAACCCACCTTGAGAAGATCAGTGTTGACAGAAAAAGCCAGTAAAACGACAAAAAAGGGAATGGAAACAGTTTTACTGGGTTCGCAAGGCACCATGTTTACGACTAGTTTGACAGAAACATTAAAAAAATGGATACAAAGTAGAGGAATAGAGCATAGTGACTGTGTACGTATTTTGTGGAGTTTTTCCAAAAAATAAAATGATATAAACTTGTGGATTCCAATGATTTGATCATTGGAATTCACTAGTATATATCTCTTTATTATTAGAGGGATAGAGTTCACTGGTCTAAATGAGTATAGATGAAAGTAGAGTTGTGATTACTGTTGCGAAGGCCATGGAGTGATTTATAGTTGAAGGAACGTGAATAAACAGCTGGTAGTTTTTGCTGGTAAAGAAAAATACTGGGAAAAATTTGTCAAGCACAAAACAGGTGGGTGATTGAATATTGCTTATGGAGTTGAGAGAAGGGCGAAAAGATTAACCTAATACCGGTATATAATGCCAATTGTGTATGTTGTCATGTCATCACCAGTGGAAATAGAAAAGGAGTTGACAGTCTCCGGCTTATTGATATAGAAATCTTCCCTTGCATGCATGAAGCGTGGAAGGGAAACGCTGTTGTTTACACATTTCGCTTTATTGGTTAAGGCCATAGTTTCATAGCTATGCAACATCTTCATGTGGGTTTTGATGATGCAGGGGATGTTTCATTGGGATGAAACCATGATTCAGACAAATAAAACTAAGTAGCCACTTTTCTCTTTCTCACGTCATTCCCAACACAGAAAAGGAAAATGATATCTAGACTCACGGGGGGTAGTTCTCTTCCCACCCTAATTAACCTCGTAGCTTCCAATAATTTTCCTCCAATCAGAATGTAACCACTTGCGAAATGTTTGAGTGTCCAGATGGAAGAGTTTTCTAGGCCAGCATTGCTCCAATTAAAAGTGGCAATTAGCTAAATTTCGTTGGCTCGGCATTATGTTAATATTTGTTGATGCCTTTTCCGGCGCATTTCCCTATCAATTCATGGGTCGTTTATTTTGATTTCACGTCTGTCATTTATTCTCCGTAATTGATTTCATTGCTGCTCAATCACGCCAACTGAATGGAAGGGGAAGAATGTCCGGAGATGAAATAAGAAATATTATTTTTGGCTCGCGCTCGAGGGAAAGGGTGAGCTAGGGAAGTGATGGTGACAGTGATGAGCTTTAGTAGCTTGAGGAAAGGCATTCATCGGCTAGGGCTGTCGTCGAGATGACATTCATAGTGGACGGTTGCAGGGCAGTTAAGCTATTTTTTTGCTGGTGATACGAGTAATATATCAGCTGTAGAGTGGCGTAATTGTATCAGTAGAGAAGCGAATGAAACACGTGTCTCTATCCTTATTTTCGAAGTTGCTTAGCAGCTATTTCCAAAGATGATATATATATTCTGTAATATAAGAGGAAAAGCCGAAATCCGCCGCGTCGTAGGGCATTGATTTTATAAAACTTTTTATTCGACGTGCGATTATTTTAAGAGACAGAACTCACACAAACTTGAAACATAGGAGCATAAATCAATTAATGTCAACGACCTTAAGAAAATGGCTTATTTTCATTCGTCCAGTACTGCAAACAGTTTTACAATAAGAATACACGTTAGAATCGTTATTCATGATTATATCTTTTTTGAAAATTAAATTAATGATTGTTAGCTCACAAGCAGTAGACGTGAAACTCAAAAAAGGAATAGGTGCCATAGATATTCTGATTAATATTATAATATAATTCTAGTCTGGCCTGGCAGACTATCGGAAATCATGAACATATTTTCTTGTGCATATAATAGTTACTTCATTCCAGGTCCCATCATTGCTGTCGATTAACATTTACGTACTTTTAGAGGAAAGTGTGATTTTAAAGTATATATTCCCTTGAAACCAGGAAAATACGGATTTAAAATTGGGATAACTATTGATTGCGAAAATATGTACATTATAAATTTGCAAATTATGGAGGTAAACATTAAAAAATTCGTGAAATACAGCCAGGGAAGCGGGTAGTAATAGAATTTGTGAGTCACTTGAGTGGAATTGATCTAAACATTAGCAAAAATTATTTTTTTTACAACTTGTGATATTGGTCAAGTGTCATTAAAATTGTCCGTAACACTCGTGGGTACTATGCGTAATTGCCACCAACAGAAAAAAATCCGGTAGGTTAATTCCTCAAATTTCGAATTTTCCAACAACACACTTTTGACTTCATATGCCCCCATAAAAGGAAAATCAGTGGTTTTATTGTCTAATGAACATAAGGCAAATTAAATTGGTTCCTCTGAAAAGAATAAAGCGAAAGTGATTCTGTACTACAACTCTACGAAATTCGGTGTTAATACTGTAGATAAAATGGCCCGACAGTATTCTGTAAAAAGAGTGACTAAAAGATGGCCATATCGTGGATCTTGCATATTATAAATGCATCACAATTATATTTGAGAAAATGCCCCTCTTTCCGCGGAAGAAATCCCAAACGGCTGTTCCTTTTAGAATTATTAAAAGAAATTATAACACCTGTAATTCATCGTGGAGTATGAAAAACCGGGTGCCAAAGAAATAGAATTCAGACTGCGACCAATAATGCTGGGATTGGGAATATACTGCAAATAAATGAGAGGGAAATTGTGTTCAAGAATAAGCGTGGAAGAAGTTCCATTTGCCTTAGTAAGAGTGACAAAAAACCAATATTCTTTGTAAAGTTTGCAACAGATACGTATGCGGTGATCATGTTCAACAAAGAAGCATTTGTATGTATGTACTGTAAGTGACAGTAATGAATATGGAGATAAAAATTCAGATTAAAAATTGGCACAATTCTTTTTTTTCGTGAACTTTTATGAAAGAGTATTTCTACTATGATTTGTTTCTAACTAATTACACCCAGTAGAACTCTATTCTTTTCAAATTTGTGTTGGTGAACTGCAGTACTTGTGCCCTTCTGGAAAAAGGTTTAGGCCTTGTGTTGCAAATGCTTAAATATTTTTTATGTTATATTGTATTCAGCCAATTAAACTATGCTCTTAAATACCTAGTTGGGAAAATTAAATCCTCATTTTTCAAAGATAAATATTCTACAGTGGCTGCCATCTAAAGAAATATTATAATTTATTTTTGTAAATTACACAATGTATATTATACTGTGGTATTTTTCTATAACTTTTAATGAAATGTACTTAATTAGAATACGAAATAATATCAGTATTTGAAATATTAGTTTTTCTTAAAGAAATGAATATCCACGTTGGGGTCAAAAAGACCCCAAGTAGGGAGGACGTAATTTTTTTAGTAACAGGTGGCGAGGGTTAAATAGAGGAGATAATGTTCTGCAAAGGGGAAAGTGGGAAGATAAGTGTGGCTAGTTTTGATAGAAATATAAGTGGTAGTAGTGATCTGGAGTTACTGGAGAACATTAACGTGTACGCAATACCCTGCAAGCCACCACGAAGGTGTGTGGCAGTGGGTGAATATCACCAAACATGCTCTATTGACATGCGAACAAGCTACTACATGGAAACATGCTAGATAATAGGGTCACAAGCAGCTAGATATTTAGTATCCACATAGTCATAAAGGGATTGGTTGTATATATGCATCACATACTATAGAAGACTTAAATAATATTTCACCTACCCATCTCTTTGCTGCCTATTGTGATCTCTTTTAATACGGGTAAAAAAGACATTTCGAATCTATTGGCACGACAATCTATCTCTCTAACCTTATATATATGGTCGAATCTAGTATAGTACGCAGGCTTTTTAAAAATATATCTAACTAATTCACAAAGCTATCCCATTTAAATTTCTGCAATAAATTGAATCTGTACTTGAACGTATGATCTGATAATGATTCCCAACCTAATTCTTCTCTTTATTCTGATACACTGCTAAACCTATCGCAACACTTTTTAACAAACCTAGCTGCTCTACGCTGCACACTGTCTAGCTCTCTGATCAAATCTAATTCATTCGGGCCCCTTTCACTGTCTGTACTATATTCAAGATGGGATCTAACTAGTGTAAAGTAACATCGCTCCTTTCTTTCTTGTCACATTTCCCTAATTGTTTTTTAATAAATCCTTACTTTCTCTTGGCTCGGCCGCATATTTCTCGGATGTGTCATTCCCATGATAAATCTTTAGTGATTGTTACACCTATGTTCCTTACGGTTTCATAGCTTTCTATTGTCACGTTACTAATGCTATGAGATCGCTCTATCGAATTATTCCTCTTCCAGAAATTGATAGCAACACACTTTTTAAGGTTAAGTTCTAACTGCCATATGTCGCACCACTCTTGAATTGCAAAATCTAAATCCTTTCTCAGCAATTCCCTACCTTCTTCTTTTGATATACCCCCGTAGGCTACCGCGTCGTCTGCAAAAACTCTAACTAAGCTTTCTATTAACTACTATACCCAAATCGTTAATATGCAAATGAAATAGAGGCGGGCCAATTACAATAACCAAGGACTCTCCTGATGTGAGTTTGTTTGTGTCTGGCATGATACCATCTGTAAGAACCCTCTGCATTCGCCCATTTAAGAATTCTTTTATCCAACATACAACGTCTTCATTTATACCAAAATTCTCCAACTTCAAGATTAATTTTCTATTAGGAACTTTTTCAAAGGCGTTTTTAAAACTATATCGTATATTAAACAATAAATATAGGTCTTTTATTTAACCAAACCATTCAACTTACTTTTTGTGTGTGAAAAGTTCATATTCAGACATACCAATCATCCTATAATCTATATCTTATAGTGTAGCAAACGTTTTTGTTTCCTCTTATTTCCTCTTCTTGTAAGGTTAGGTGGAAGAAGGTCCTTGTTATTCTCAATCTTGCTCAGATACCATACAGCATATCACTATGTTGCTCGGAAAATTGTTGTTTCACACCTGCTTCGTTACTGTTACTGAAGTGATAGGCAACCAATGGCAGAGGCTATATACGCCAACTAGAATAATAGGGTACATATTCATGGGGGAGATAGAAATTTTTCGGGGAACGGGGAAGTGTGAATAGAAAACAGGCTACGAAAAAAAACAGTTTTACCTGTTAATAACAATGATTGGTGGCAACTATTTCTATGAAAATTCGTGAATATGGATTTCCAAATTATATTAGTAAAGTTACTGATATTTTTCTGTTGGTTTTGATAATATATTTCGTACGATCAGGTTTTGATGCTACTGCATCATCCTTGGGCAAGATCTGATCCCGATCAGCATCCTATTACGTTGCAGTAACGTAGAAGCATGGTCATACGAGTTATATTATGAAAATCAGGAGAAAATTTTCGGTCATATTGGATGAAGTTTTCTCGCGTTCGGCACTACCTGAGCCTTCCAATCACCGAAGTTTCTACGAGCCACTCGCTATACATCTTCAGGGCTATTCGATGAAATCATATGCATAATAATGCATGTGATTAATGCATCCTTATGCATATCATGCTTGTGATGCATGCCATTCATTTATTGCTTTGAAGACGATGAGTAAGTGGCTCGCCGAAACGTCAACGATGGAAGCTTTCACCCGGAGCCGAGCACGAGAATTCCTTATGACTAATATGTACCGGGGAAGCCCAACGTCCCTCATGCCAGTCATTTTTAATGTAAACAGCTTTTATCAGCATATGCTCTCAGCATCATTAAATATGCACAAATTTCACGTTACCTCGCGTAAAACTACGCAATTTGCAAGGATTTCCCTTTTGATCGAAAATGCCCGACCATTCAAATGAGTCGGCTGCATCTTGGCCAATATCGCGGAGCGAATAGGTGCGGCAAAGTTGCCCTCACTGGCCTACCCTCTCCACCCTGCAATCCCTCTTTAATCAACCCCCTCAAACCTCCTACCCAAAATCCTCGTCTTTCCTACGGACGGCCATTTCCATTCGGAGGTTAATTGAATTCCGGAGGCGGCGCCACCGTCGTCCCCCCACTCGATCTCGCTCGTGCGTTCCAGTGTGCGAGAGGCCACGGGGAAAAAAAATGAGAAACGATATCCTCTCCTTGTCCCATTCCCATCTCCCCATCCGCAATTGTCGCGGACCTTCTTTTCCTCTTGTCTCCCCCTCTTTTCTCTCTCTCTAGTGCTTTCCAACTCCTTCAAATTATCATATTTTTTTTGTTTATTCTTACCATTCCCTCTCCTCAGTATTATAGGAATCCATTCGGCAATTTTCCGCGATGAAAATTCCAAGCAATTCATCAAAGGGATTTTTTGTTAATTTTGTCGAAATCATCATCGAGAAGCTTATATACCCATCGCTTCTCTTTTGGTGATGGAGTCGTTGTTGAGTTCTTTTCATTAATTTTTTTGAGATGGGTCTAATTGTGAATCGTATGAATTACTCTAAAAGGAGAGCTTTTTGACGTTTGGGTTAGCATGGGTGCTCTTTGATGATGGCCTTGAGCCGCGCGGGCATTTGACTTCCGGAGCTCATCTGCGCGAGATCACATAGTCAGGGGCGGTAGTCGATTGAAGGAACGACGCAACGTCTGCAGCGGATGGGATCGTCTCCACGAGGATTGATTGCATTCTAGGGCTTTTACCAAGTCCTTTCCTCCGCCGTCTTACGGTAGAGATATTCAAATTGCTGAAAACTAATGATACTAGACCTTGAGTGCCTCTATGGGAGATACAAAAGACAAAGGGATTTGATTTGCAAAACTGCCTTTCAGGAATAAGTGGTAGCAGAAATAAAAAAGATTATTATGTATATTTTTTGGGGATTTATAATTGAGCGGGCTGAGTGGTTATTAAAGGGCGGGCTTCAGAAATTTTATATTCCTTTGAGGAAATTGTGACAACATTCCGGGATTTACAACTTTAGTCTTGATTTTGCAAACAATATGCACGATTAAAGTGCACCAACATTTTTATGCAAAAGCTCATCTATTCGAGGGTCTATCTGACCCACGGTTTTTTATCTTTAAATAAAACCTCATGGGTCTTTGTTCGGAAATAAAATTGAAAATTTTGATTGACGTTTTTGACGAGATATTAAAGTAAATTAAATCGCTTTGCACTAATCTATTTGACGGAAAATTGAAAAAAAAGAAACGATGCAATACTGAAATGAGAGGAGGAAACTTATGGAATCATTAAATAAAGGTATTTACTAATTTAAAAAATCGGATACCGTACAAATCATTTATTCATATTTTAATCCGTTTATATGCTCATACATTCACACAAAATGAAACTGAAAATCAAGTTACCATATTGAACCTCATGAGCTTCTCATTGGAAAAAGCAAGGCAACAAAAATGCAAAAACAAAATGCCCTAAGCCATTACACGGAATATCCCAGTAGCGATAGACTTTATTTTAAAGTGATTCAACGGTGAAGTTTATGTCACACCTTATAACTTTAGCTCTAAAGCAACTTGACGACCAAAATCCATGGTTGAGGTGGGATTCGAACTTGCAATCCTAGGGATGGTATGGCTACGCGCTGTAAACCTTTCCGAGATTCAATTTTTATTATACTGCTATCAATGTTGTCATGCGTGCTTAAGAACCATCACCAATTTAATGATGAGGGGGAGAAGGCTTACCTTGGTTTTCGGCATATGACAGGCATCCGTGAAGTGTATGTTGTGATGAGATCGTTCATGAATCAGCCGCGTAGAAACATCTGAGGAGGTAAAAAGAGAAGAACATGATATTTAAAATCCATCCTGGTTCAACCAGATTTCAAGAGCGTTTGCAACACATTGGAATGAAGAATCAATTGGCTGAGTGTTTAATATTTGACGCACTCAATGATTAGTTGATAAAAAGGTAGAGCTCTACGACCTTAAGTGTACTAACGAAATGAAAAACTCCAATGGCCGTAATGTTCAACAATCCAAACGAGGTGAGGTAGGGTAGAGGAATTTGACGTCCCAAGAAAGATTCACACAAACAGGCGCACAATCATGGACACATTAACGTTCACCAACAACCATGGATAGAGGGTGTGCCTGTTTGTGTGATTTTTCTTTTTTTCTTGGGCGGTCATATTTCTCTACCCTTCCTCGCCACGTTTGGATTGTTGAACATTACCACTATTGGAGTTTTTCTTAAAACATAACACCAACCACAGTTTCAACACACAAGTGTCACTACCAAGATGATATCGATTCACTTTTTTCTTCATCTACATCTACACGATACCCTGAAAGTCACCGCGAGGGTGTGTGGCAGGGGGTGAAGATCACCAAGCATGAACTACCGACATGCAAACAAGCAACTATAGGGTCTCATGCAACTATATTGTTAGTAACAATAGTATTTAAGGGATTAATACATGCATCATGCACTACAGACTACTCTAAAGTATTTCCCCTACCTAACCCTTTACTATTCTGCCTATTCTTTTTTCTTACAGTACGGGGGAAAAATGCCATTTTGAATCTATCAGTACGACAATCTATCTCTCTAACCTTGTTTATCTGGTCGAATCTAGTATAATACGCTGGTGTTTTTAATATGTGCCTAACATCTTCAGTAAAGCTATCCGATTGAAATTTATCTATTTGATTTAATCTGTACTTTAACCTACGCTCTGATAATGATTCCCTAGCCTAATCCTTGTATTAATTATGAAATCATAATCATTATTCAAAATCATCATTCATAATCATCATTCGTCAACAATCCTAAGATTGTTTGACTCAGCACTCCGCTCGATTCTCCTCTCGACTAAACTCTTCATATTAATATAACTCTTCTCTTTAACCTCAATTAACCTTCCTGAGACTATACTGGGACTGCATTAATAAATTTGATCCCTTTAGGATTTGATTCCACTCCAAATAGTTATGAATTAAATGTAATTTAATTTATAGATATCTATTTGGATTTTATATTTTGTATATATATTATATTTATATTATATTATAAATATATTTATAATATATAATATATATATATTTATAATATAAATATTATATTATATATTATATATTCATATTTATATTATATTGGGTTTTTTTAAGTTTTTCTCATTTTATGTTCTTTTAAGATCTTATAGCGCATTCCTTTTGTGGCACTGGCCTTAATTAATTAGCGTGCAAAAATCCGTGAGAGAATTTTGCTGGCGCGACTGGCAGACTTTTGCCGACTGCGATTGCCGTGTTTGATTCACGAATCAGCTGAGATGTCCCCTCCAACTCCTCCTCATATTCTTAGTTGGACCTTCCCAAATTTTATGCATTCCTGTCAGGCTTAAATTAATTATTGACTTTGTGGTTCCGTTTGCTCATCCCTTCTCTTCGCTTTCCCCTCTCACAGATGCCCTCCCACCTCCTCTCCCCACCTCTTCATCCTGCAAAGATTACATAGAAAGACATTGCTAATGCATACCCTTACCCACCTTTAAAAGAAAACAATGCGTTGAAATCATGTACCTCTTGCAATATCAGCAATGAGAGTGACTAAGTGGAATTTCTCCACAAATGCAAATGTTCTTGCCAAATGCACACAGAAGATGCACCCGCGCCAAGCAAGTGAGATATTGCTTTCATACAGTTACGCGATGCACTGAAAGGAAGTCACTGGGACAAGTTCTTATTCTCTAAGTAAGGGTGAGTAGAGGAAGAAGTTAAACATAATTTCATAATCAGGATATGTTGAATGGAGGAAGGGAATCCGTCTCAAAGAGACATTGGTATTGTGAAGGCGAGGAATGCCTAGAAATAATCGTTTAACAGTTAAGGAGAGGAATAAATGGATTGGACTCGCTATTTTACAAGATGTGGAAGGAAGAACCTTGATTGTGCTGAGGGATAATTTGGTTTGATGAATTAAGCGTTAAATAGCTCTTTTTTCTCCCATCTGTATGGGTGGCAATTATTTTTTATTACCAATTTGTACCTTCCTTAGTCAAGAAACCTTATTTAGGAACGAAATTGAAGCTTATGAAGGTTTCACTTCCCGACTTTTATTATGCCAAATCTTTGTTCTTTCAAATTCTCTTTGTTCTGCCAAATTGCCGATGCACGATCCACCACGCATTTTTTTTATCAAGTCTCCTACATTTCTAATTTTGACTGACTGCTCCGAATGAAAATAGAGTCTTTACTGCCACGCCTTTACTGAATACCGTATCGCAGGAAACGTTTAAAATTCATGGTGCATCGGACGGAAGGATTCAAAAACGAATACCGTGCGCGCGTCCCTCTTGGGATTCACGATTTCGGGAAAATATTCATTTCTCCGATCCAGGGAACGGCAGGAATATTTTAAATTTCAGTCCGATAGCAGCAATATAATGTATGCATAATTATGTACGTGGAATATCGGTTAGCATCAGATAATCAGATTGCTTGTTTGTTTCCATCTTTACAATCTTTTCTATATAATACTCGCTAGCCACCGCAAAGGGGGGAGAGGCAGGGCACGGAGAGAAGCAACATCAAGCATGCATATTAGTGCATGCCATGTGTTGGGGTCAACTCTTGTATTTTAACTACCTAATGGGTGTAGTTTTGAAGAAAGAAATGTCAGCATGTATGTATCTTACAAAAAAATACTGTTTTTTCGCAAATCTATACTTAGGTATATAGGCTATCCCTTCTGTGCCGTTTATATGATTTTGATCAAAATTAGAATGCGTTAATTTTTCTGACACGTTAAATAATACTTAATAAGTTTCATAGAGTTGCCTAGAACTTTATAGTTTTAGAGTTCAGTTTCACTGTCGGGTTTGACTCCAGATTTTTCGGAATGGCGACCATGAGAATTGCACGTAACGTTCATTTTTCTCTATTGCAGGGTTTATTTCTTTCGAAAAACTAAAAAAAATAAATCATTATCGTACGATATCGAAAAAAATACCATGAGAAGAGCAATTAAAAAATACGTTTTTTTGGTTGTGAATGACTGTTTCAGATTCGAAATTACGATGGTATTCGTAAAATAAATTAATATTTTGTAACATTTTTATGTCTTCAGCAATTCTCTTTCTTGATAACCAACGCAGCTGTTGAATCTGAGTTAAGGTATTTTTTTAATTAATAGTTATTTCAGGTCCATATAGAATTTATGGTAAGTAGGTCAGTAAGTTAATTCGTAATAGTCAGGGCTTATGTTTTATGTTTATTCTATCACATCAGGAAAGGATAAAAGATCGGGAATCTGTGCGATCAAATATATGGCTGGGAGTTTGGCAGAGCTGCCGTCCAATAATTCGATTCAATATGGAGAAATTGGTTAACGAGACGATGGAGGAGCTTTATATGGGCAGTGAGAGGAGTGAAAGGCAAAATTGAGTCAGGACACTCAAAAAATCTGCAAGCTGCTCAAAAACATTCTTTTTAAATATGTAAAATTATAACCATTCACGATTATTGTCCTAGATTTTAAATACCTGCTATAATGATTGAGTTTTCAATAAAAGATGGTGGTTTAAATTAGTAATATACTTTCTCAGTTGTTTAATATTTACTGTTGAACGTATGTTCCGTCATGCTTGACTAAGGGCTTTCTAGTAGTTATATAAATCGAATTTATCAAGGAAATAAAGTCGATTCTCATTCAAGAGAGCTATTAATGAAAATCTTGGTCGCTATCCAAAAAACATTTCTGTGGTATGTTCACCATAAATATACAAATATTTGAAGTTATGACAATCATGCGAAAGTAAAAGGTTTTACCTTTAGCCTCATACGGACATGCGGAAAAGCAAGCATTTACATAAGTTATTTCCTCTACTGTCCCAATTTGTACTAGGAAAAGGTAACACCTGAAAATTGCTATCTACTATCTACGACTCTAAATTTGTGTTTATGAACTCAGCTGCTTCGATAGGCTTGAGTTTTTTTAAATAATTTTAATATCTTCATAGAACGTTAAAAATAAGTAAAACTAGCATCAATCCTTAGAGGTCTGTTAATATCATTTGATTCAAAAATATATCTTCTAATACTGATGGAGAAAGTCAAGAAGCTTGCTGGCAAAGCCAAAGGAGTGAGAAACCCTTGCAGAAAAATAAAGGAAATGTATCCAGCTATTCCTTTTCGGGAACGCTTTTATCTCAAAAGGAAACGGCTCTAGAATTCAAAGAGATGTCAGCTCCATTTATCTCTACCGTTGAACCCAATGTGATGTGAGAGAAGAAATGAAACGATTAATTGGATAAATGTAAGAGCTTTGTAAGAGAATTGCCTCTGCCCAACACGAGCAGATGAAACGAAAGCGTTAGGTGACAAAAATTCAACGTGGAAATTGCTTTCACGAAACTTTCGAATTTTACCACTCGGATGTTTGTTATATGATGATTCCTTCCATTTATTCCAATTTGAACTATCGAAATTGAGGTCACGCCTTTCGATGTCTGATGTACCTTCGAAAACAACTCGTGCCTGTGGTAGCTGCAGTTTTGGAGGACTGAATACTGCTGTTCTTGGAGATTTGTCAGTGATTCTGTGCAGCAGACTTCCTAAAGAAACAATGAGTAAGTCACGGCGTTGTTTTGTGCCTGGCTGCACCTCAGGATATGAAGCCACGCTTAAGGAAAATAAGAGGTTTGGGATAAGGGACAAAAGTTTGTTCAAGCCAAAGGTTAGTGTGATATCTTTAAGAATGAGATATATCCAGTGATGTATTGCAAGCGTCGTATTGTTAAGTCTGTATCGAATATTTTAGCGCTTTAATCTTAGATCAGTTTAGATTGTACTCCAATTAATGTGGTTGAACGCATGGTGTACCGCATGGCTGGGCTACGCTTGTGATATCTTTAAGTGTGAGATATATCATCATATAATGCATTGAAAATGTCTTATTATTAAGTCAGTATCGATTATTATAGTGATCTAATTCAATATCGGTTGATATTGGGCTCTAAACTAATGTGGCTGAACGCATTGTGTACCAAATGGCTTGGATGCGTCATGAGACGCCATTTTCGAAATTAAGTCTTAGACGGATAAATGTAGTTCCTAGCTATCATGCATGCATGCATGCCTTTGTTTTTCATCTCATATAGCCGACCAATATAAATTATATCATACCGAAGTATTTTCATTACGTTATGTGCACGTAGTCCAGGTGTTCATGCTTGAGGTATAACTCCGTAACTTCACCACAGTCTAAACATGTTTAGACTGTGACCTCACTAAGACTTGAATAGAAAGACGTATTTAATCTAATAATTCAATCGAATTAATAATAAAGTAATACTGAGAATAATTCTCCTAAAACTTTGAGGTGGACCGCTTCTCTGATGGTGTTAAAAATATAGTAATAGCACAAGCTACTATGGGAGGTTCGCAATCGCGAGGGAAAACCGGAAGTTGTAATGTTTTGTTATTAAAGCAGATGTTACGTAAATTAATTGTTTACTGGACGCCAACAAAGGATCGTTATAGGTGGTATCATGTCCGATGCATTAACAGTTACATGGAGAGTTCCCCAGGGAATGGTAATGAACCCCTTCCATTTCTTTTATGCATCAGCGATATATGTGCAATAGTAGTAGTAAGATTGACTACTACTTACTAAGTTAACTAACTTACTAAGGCAACAACGAGTGATGCTTGATATTATGTTCAAATATTTGTCATTACTGTTGTAGGAGGTGACATGCAGCCATGATATTTCTTTGCGAATAGGTGATAAACAATATGAATAGGAGTGAAATTGAATAGAGTAATTAAGTATCAGGCAGGAATGGGTTAGAAGAAACGGAGATAAAGCTGGTTGAAGGATAAGCCTATACTTGACAAAATGCGTGATACGGTTCACATTTTTAAGTACGGCCCGAAACGGGTGGAATATTGAATGAGTGCTCACAACTTCTTGCTCACTTAGGATTCGATAAAATATTAAAAAATGAAACTCTGACCCAGGTGTGATTCGAACTTGGGCCCTTGCGATAGGAAGCCAGAACTCTTGCCACCGCAATAACTGGGTCTATCCTAGTTGACTGGAACCACCAGTAAGAACTGGATCTACTAGTGTGCGAACAGCTCGGAGATATTATGGGTAATGTTCCCTAGGAGAAAACTTAATACTATTATGATCGACTTGAAACCAGATTTTGCCAAAGAGGGATGAAAACGTGGTAATGGGTTTTGCACACAAAATAATAATGGTGGGAAAAGTTTCAAGCGCGGGGCAAAAAGTAGTTTAGCAGCAACAAACGCATAGTTTATGTTCAAGCATCACACATGCATGTATTAACACTCAAGAAATAAACTGGATATGATTGGAAAATATGATTGATCAAAAAATGGTAACGTGTATTTATAGATCACGTTACGTAATTTGACTCTTTCACAAGACCAGAGGAAGACTATGATCACAACTGATTTCCTTTGAAGCTTGGCATTTGATTGAAAATGAGGGAAAGGGGAAAATATAGATATGGAAATGAAATTCACAAACGTTGCCTGCTGTGAAAAGGAAGATTTTCTCGGAGAGCTAAAATGAAGGTGGAGAAAGTGGGAGAAAAAAATGAAATGTGTGATGCAAAACATCAATTAGTTTCCGAAATCAGAAGGAAAATCAAGGAAGTGTGAGGGCAGTAGGATGAGATACTCATTTAGTTTGCAAAAATTCGAGGAATTGAACCTTGTGGGTCATTCAGTTGAAAAAAAACAATAATGGTAGAATAAAAATGAAGATGATGTGAAGCAATGCTATATTTTTGCGGTATATAGCTTTACTTTCATACACATATTTCTTCTAGGACTTTGGTCCTTTAAGGTAGGCATACCAGAATATTATAAATTAAATCAAGGTTAAAATATGTATCAGTCTTGATCCCTCGGGAAAATAAAAGGTTCCACAACGAAGTGTCCTTATGGATTATCTCCAACAGGTCTAACAGTTTTGTAGCTCACCATTATCGCCATCATCTTTAGTAAAAATCCTTAGATTTATTTAGATGCAGCTCTCTAATAGATACGTCCATCAGTCAACTACCTCTTATTATAATAATTCTTCTCCATTACAATCTTCACCATTTACTCCATGTATCTCAAATGAGTTTCTCCTCGGTCACCACAAAAATTTACTTATATCTCGACGATCGTCAACAAGCCTGACCATCGTTTCTCAAGATATGATCGGTAAGGAAGTCTGTCTCTTTATAAAAGTTTTCAGTAGAATCTCCATTCTCGTTACCTCCATAGAATTTCTTCGTTCGCTAATAAACTTATCAATCTGTTAATCAAATTAGGTGTCTACTTTCATCATCCATATGTAAAAGAACTTTTAAATGTTTTTAATTCTTCTTTACTGCGACTGTTATCATCCATGGCTCTTTATCACAAAAAAAACCTCCAAATGAATCTACGTTCCACTGAAATCTTCTTTTGTCTACTAAGAACGGTTTAGGACAATGCTAGTAAACTCTTCTTTTGGAGCAATTCCCTCTTCTCTTAGACTCCTTTGCTGGTATATTCCTTTTGCATTCATTCATTACTGGTTATTCTTTAATATTTTGTCGTTACCTTCCTGCAGCTGCCGGAAGTGTTCATCTGATCTGTAAACATAAAAGATGTGGGCTCAAATTTTTTTAAGTCTGCTTGCAAATTACGATAGCAGGTCATTTCGGAAGTTCCAATTAAACATGAAATTAACGATCAGTGGCACTGGTCATTCGAAAAAAAAACTGATTGGGATGTAGCAATGATTGGTTTCCGTCCAGAGTTGTGAATGCAATTGACACGATCGGTTGTTGGACGCGTAGGGTGTCGGTTCTGTGACCCTGGAAGGTCACGTGTCACCGGCAAGGCAGGACAAAAAAAGGTATTCGCTTCCGACCTATAGTAATCGAGTTGTCCATTCTAGTTGCTGCAAGAAATGGGGTTCCTTTACTCGAACACATTGTTCTTACGGCTTTCCAATTACTTGCTAAAAATATCATTTTAGCCGAGAATGGAGAGATAGGTCACGTCCAATTTCTTTGTTTTTTCAATCTTGTATTGCGTGGGGCAGAACAATAACCCATTTTAGGATAAAGTTGAATCTAAATTGGCCTGGAGGTAGCATTCAAAATGTAGATTTCTGAGGATAAAGAGCACCAAAAAGTCCAATTTTTCGTTTGGGGTGCAATGTGCAATTGGGTGCAAAAAGAGTCGAGATTTGTTCAAGAAAACATTTTGAATTAATCAGGAAATTGAGCATTACGTCAGATGCCTACATTACCACCCATTGAAGAGAAGTGGAAAATAAAGGTTTTATATATATCCCCGAGAATATTTGTGTAAAATCTTCTGTTACCCATCAAGATTGATCCGTGGTCGTCAAAATGCTTCAGATTCGACCAAAATAGGAGGAACATTAGTATTGGAACCCTACCATTTGATGTAGATAGGACTTTATTGAAATAAAATACTACCCACATAACCTTACTTTCGCACGATGTACTGCCCCTTGAATCTCTCCATGCCTTAAAAAACAACGTCATCCTTGATTTTTATGCAAATTTTAATGCTGAATTTTCCTATAATTTCCTGGTAAATTTTTTCCTATAATTTTCTGGTACGTCCAGCGTAATGAAATTTACAAGAATTGGATACATGAATTACTTATGAATGTATTATTATTATTGTTTCATAGGTTAAAATATCAAAGAAATTACTATCTCAATTACTATCATTCATATTCCCTATCATTTGCTTCTTACTTTCGCACATTCCCTATTTCTTATAATGTTATCCAAACTATCTGTTCTTCTCCCTCTCTGCCGCTTATCCAATCGCTTATTTTCTTTTCTCGATCAAAGTCCTCAAAACATCCTCGTCCCTTCATCATCTGTTTCATCCACTCACTATTTCTGCTCCCAATATCTTCAATCAACATCCTTTCCACCCAATCCAACTTTTTCTCTTCCACCGTCCTTTCCGCTCACCTTACCTCATATATCTTCTTATATATACCTCATCTTCTTACCAGCTCGTCTTGAAGGTGACAGTCCATTTTCACCTTCTTTCAGTCTTGCTTTAAAAAAGAAAATTGGTTTTTGAATTTAATTGCTAATTTTTTTTGAGAAAGGTGATCAATGCAAATAACACCGCAATGTGTGATATTCACGCGCATATGGGCATTTTTATTGGTGAGAGGGAACCATAAAAACCAAACTCACCTATAATTTGTGTATCGCGGTCGGCAAGGATAGGTCAGTTACAAAAGAATTAGTATCTAGCTACTTTTAGCTACTTCCTCAAGAAAGTAGAATCTACTCAATTTGCCACGAATTGGAAAATTTTAGCAGTTACACTACAGCAACTCATAAAAAGTAGCGCTTAGCTACTTTTTCTGCTGTCTATTTGCCCTCTCAAAGTAGTCGTTTGAACTACTTCTTGTACTTATTAGTTCAGTTGTACACTTATAAGGGTCCAGAAATGTAATTTAAATAATTTTTATGAAGTCAATGACATACTGATTTTTTTTAGTTTTCTATCGAAATCGTAGATCATAGTTGTGCAGCGTGTTAATATAAGACTCCAAAAAGTATTTATGAAAATACGTGGGCAAAATAGCTTTGTTATGTAGCTAAGATGGAGGAATGCTTCCGGGAGATGGAAAGAAATGAGACGAAATTGAATAAAGTAAATAAACAATATTTACATTATAAACACAAGGCTAGGCATGATTACTAATATTATATAAAAGTTGATTACGTATGCTTGTTGTTAAATGAAGCAGTAAAGTTGTGATTTAGAGTTGATTAATTAGTATGTTTTACTATTTTACTAGTTATGGTAGGTTAACATCTTTCCATAGGCATGATTGTTTCTGAATAACAGCGTCTATTTTATCTAATGGCAATGCACTCAAATCAGAGGAACTAACGCATTGGCATATATCTGCTTATTCAAAGCATGTCTCTTGGTCATAGTTGGGATTAACGATTAAAAAAACAACGATTTAAATCAATCGTTAGAAATGTGGTTAACAATTTAATTAAATCGTTACATTTTAGAGTTAACGTTATCTTTAAATCGTTAAATTTATGTGAGTGTTTAGAGTTTTTTTAACATTATATACATTTTTTACAGTTGAAATTGTTAATATTGTCCAACCAGTAATCCTGTGCAAAACTTTCGTGCATTCAAAGATTTCCCCTCCTTCCAAAATGATTTCATCTTTTGTTTGCTTATTGAAATAAAATGGAGATATGTATAAACAAAAGAGTTTAGAAAAGTTGTTGATTTGAGTGTATTTACAATACCTTTTAAAGTCATTTATTTCTATGATTAAAAGCAGCATTTGCATCTCCTGATGTCAATTACCTTATCTTCAGTGTTGTTTATTTACGACTACATGGAAACATTCCAGTTTTTTAACGCTTTTGTCAAAATATTTTTCTTTTAACATAAATTATAGGCAAACAATGGGATTTAACGTAAATTTAGTATACGATATCAAAAGTCGGTCAAAATTTCTGTACATTGATGCTTTATTTACCGCTCTATGTTTCATAATTGTTGAGGAAAGGGGATGCTGACATCTGAATTAATGTTTAGGATAAATGTCTTGCCCAGAAAAAAGCAGAAACTTGGAAATGGATTATCTTTTCCCTATTACCGATTCCCCGTCGAATTCAGACAGTTTTGGCTTAAATTTCAGGGCCATCGGGTTGTAACCTCGTGAAAGGAACCATCGAAATTGGTCACTGGCAAATCCCCGGGGCGAAGTGTGGGAATCACAGTCACGACGACGCCGTATCGCAGGCACGGAGCTCGCTTCTGCCTCCCGTGGCCGAGTCACGGTCCGCTGCACCCTTATGCTCTCGCTGCGGGCCGTGGAGATGACGTTAACGTGATGACCGAATGACTCAATCTGCTTTAGAAACAAAATGTACGGTCCAGTGTTCTGGAGAAAATTCCTTCCGCTCCACCGGCAATATCCTCACACCCCGCCAGACTTCCCTTTGTCTAAGGGAAAAGAATGAATGTTTTTCTCGAGTGTCTGAGCTTATAATCCGGTGGATTGAAAGAATATCTGCCCTCGGCTTCGATCATTTTACGTAATACACCCCTTATCGACAATGTCGCACTCTCGTAGAGTATTAGAAATCCGTCCAACCTGTGGTCCAACCTCGGATCCATCCCTTGAAACCAAGTTGCGAAAAATCCCTTCACGATTGAATCAACGTCACTCCGACCTCATTTTATGGAAGATTTTAAAATATTATTCACAGCTGAATTTCCCTATTCTTTCCCGGTAATTAGCATTTAACGTAACGATATCCACGAGAAGCAAAAACGAACATTTTACCTTATGGTGTATTTTACAAACGTAAATTAAAATATAAAACGTCACAACATTTCGATGAAGAATGTCTAAAATGGTGGAAGCATCATGTTTAGCTCTATTTATTTCTTTAAAGTAACTGATCTTGATTAGCAGCTGGAAAAATTATGCTTCATCTTTAGTTATAATTGCCTTAAAAGGCCATAATTACCGGAATTACTGGAGTACATCACAATAACAGACTACAATGCTAACTACAATGCTAAGTGCTAACCTGCAAAAGAAAAGCAGTTTGATCTATAGTAATGTATGTATATCATAGCATTGAAATTTGTAAAAAAGCTTGAAATTTTCTTTTACACGTTTAATTC
Source organism: Platycnemis pennipes (assembly GCA_933228895.1). Classification (NCBI taxonomy): domain Eukaryota; kingdom Metazoa; phylum Arthropoda; class Insecta; order Odonata; family Platycnemididae; genus Platycnemis; species Platycnemis pennipes. The sequence continues at coordinate 63,869,479 of OW121854.1, forward strand.
AATGTATAATGGAATTTACAATTGTTTTTCATCCTCCTACAAAATTTTATAATTGAAAATCACTCATCACCCGCGGGTTACTCTCTTGTCAGTTTTTTTAATGAAACTTGAATATTGCACTGCTTAAGTAGTGTCCATTTTTGGGGAGTCACTGACTTAAATTAATTTCTATTTTTGTCACATGCGTATTTACAAAATGGGGACATTGATCCTGTCCAACAGATATTTTTTTTTGCAAACGAGGGGAAAGATCCAATGATTTCAAATCTCTTGAGATTTATGCGTTAAAATGTCAGGCATATTCTATTCAGCCCACCGTTAGAAAGATGAATATGATTACCCAAAGAAAGGAACTATTTATCTGATGGCTGCCCAACCATCGGTGATCCTCTGATTTAAAGTTCCAAGTAATTTTTATTTCTACCTTTATACACGAAATCAAGTAATTAAGTACCTTGATTTTCGATATTGTTTTAGCGTTTATGTATGTCCATAAATATTTTAATAAGATTTGAGCAATATTTCTGCGTCTTAAAGATTAGATTAGGAAGTTATGTTTCTTGGGCATTCAATACGGTACTCCGAGTATGTTTCGATGACCTATGATTATAAGTTGAGCTTAATCTATGGTTTTTTTATCATCTCTTATGGGTGAGTAATGGTCTCATATTCCGAGGGCCGGGATTAGAGTCCCGGCAGTGACAGAGATTATCCCCGTCCCCACTTGGTTGCTGTGTGATGAGCACTTAGAGTTAAGTACTTGAACTTTTCGGTGGGACATTAAACAGTGAACCCCTTGTCACCTTCCCTTAAGAGAACACTAATATTAACGCCTGGTTTCCCTTCACTCTTACATTGTTCCTGAAAATATTCCTATCCGTGTCCAATTACCAACCTATGCTAAATGGCGCAAATGTCCGCTGACGACCGCTTATCCAAAATAAATAACTAAATTTTTGTGGCATAATCATTATTAGAATAATGAAAAAATTCATAACGTATCTTAATCGCAACAAGATGGAAGGCTGCCCTTGTCGATTTTGCTTCATAAAATTTGGTATCATTCCTACTCCACTCTTTGATAACGATACTTTATTTGGGCACTGCATCTTAGATTTAAACAGGTAGAGTAGTAACTATATGAAAATTGAATTTCGAAGCTGATATGATTGTAGATGACGATAGAAATATATTAAGAACCACTGCGTATTATGCTAGATTTGATCGCATAGACAAGATTACAGAGATAGAGTGTCATACCGACTGATATAAAACGTCACTTCTCCGAGTGGCAAAAGAGAACCTAAGAGACAGTATGATGAAGGGATAGGTAGTTGAAAAATTGTTAAGTGTAGTCTGTACTGCATGACGCATGTTGTAGTGTTACTAGCCCATGAATACTTGGATTACACATCTACATAATACCCTGCAAGCTACCATAAAGGTGTGAGGCAGGGGGTAAACTCTCACCAAACGTGCACTACATATCATGCGTAAAAAAGAATTAGCACTTGTGTAGGTACTGTTCAAAACTACGGTATTTAAAAAAAGATAAAAATAGCAAAGCATACATGCAAAAACATGCTGTTAGTTGGATTAGCTTTAAGTCCTTATACCAACATACAGCTACCAATGTTATCCATTGCTACACTGGTACTGGATATGTTTACCGTTATTCATATCCCTAATAGTACGAGGAAAAAATGAAATTTCGAATCTGTCAGTTCGGCAATCAATTTCTCTAATTTTGTGATTATGGTCCAGTCTGCAATAATAAGTTGGGGTCCCCAAAATATTTTTAACATCATCACTGAAAATATGGTCTTGGAATTTGTTTAAGAGATTAAGTCTAAATTTCAACCTGCGATCTGACAATGATTCCAAATTTAATTCATTTAATAGACTGGTTAGACTAGACATGAAGTACATATAAATGAAGTTATGAAGTACATATAAATGATCTATTTAGAGAAATGCCTTTCTAACTGGTAATCTCTTGGTTACCACATAGAAACCTACCATCTAGTGGCACATGACTCTTATATCTAAAACATCGTCAAGGAGTATTGTTGCTCTTAGTTACATTAAAGTAGTGCATACTTGTTGTGGTATCAACTTCTGCCGTATACACTAGCAGTGGCTTGCAGGGTACTACATAGATATGGATTTAGCTGTACCAATTTGATTCTTTTCTTGTTGATCATACTAAATTTTATTTTTGGAATAGTTAGCTGGGTATGTTTAGATTACGGAAAAAAAGTTTCGGCCGATTCTGAGATGGAGTATTTGAGAAAAGTTTACTAACAATTTTTTAAACATTAGTAAATAATAACAATAGGGTTTAGAAGAAAATAATTTTTTATTGATATATTTGCATTCAATAAAGATTTATCTTTAAAAAGAGCTGTTAATCATTGCTGTATGACAATTACAAGCGGAGATATAAGTGTTAATACGATTTAAGGCTCGGCTTTTGCTAAAAATGCGAAAAAGTTAAAACATGCATAATTCACTCAAAAAAATTTTTTCACAAAACTGTTTGAGGTTACTTAGTTTGAGTTGATTTTGTTCCCATACACCAATTTTTATCAAAATCGGAGACCCTAAGGGACAAACGTTTGTTGAATTGAGGTGGAATGGCCCAACATAACTTTTGTGGTATTAACCCTTGCCATACACCCTTGTGATGGCTTGTTGGGTGCTACGTGGATGTAGATGTGGCAATATGATGGTTTTCTCGTCAGTAATGCACACCTGTTGTGGTTTCGCCTCCTGCCGTACACCCTCGCAGTGGCTTGTTGTGTGCCACGTAAATGTAGATGAGGCTGTAGCAATATGATTGTTTTCTCGTTGGTGATGCATAACTGCTGTGGTTCACCTCTTGCCGCACACCCTTGTGTTGGCTTGTTCGTACCTAGGTGTAGATAATGCTGGTGTCCGACCCACTCGCAGTCTCCTCTCACCTATCCTCTCTATCTGGACGACGTCGTCGCCCACACCACCGCCCGCTTCCGTAGTCGCAGCAGGCGCCTCGATGCCGACGTCGGACGCCGCCTCTGCGATCTGATCGCGACCCCTCTTTGTTCACCCTCGTTGTCGCCGGGCGCGTTTGCCGTGAAAATGACGACCCCTCCCCCCCCCCTCTGTCCTCGCAGGGGGTGAATGGGGGGGGGGGGGGGGAAAGGTCGGTGGAAAAGGTTGGGCCTTTGGGAGGGGTGGCCGAGTGTTTGGCGTCCAACATGCCCCAATCAATGGGATTGGCACCTTTTGCGGAGTGAGTGCGTGCGGGTGACAGCGATAAGCGGTGCGTTGCGTCGGCCACGTGCGGACAGGTATTCCCTCTTGCCGTCGCGCGTCCGTGTAGTCGCTGCTGTCCTCTGTGGGTCGCCGGAGAGGCAAGGGGGATGTTTGTGTGGAGGGGGCGGGGCACGTTGTTATCGCGTCTCTTTTGTTTGTGTGTGCGTGGGGGAGCCGTCTCGGAAAGATGCCTCGTCCGAAGTTGGCTGTTTGTTCGTCGGAGGGTCCGGGAAGGGGGGAAGGGTGGATCGACGGGGGTGGTTGGCTTGCACCTCCATCCCTCTTCTCGTGAGCCGAGGGAAGTTGGACCTGTCGAAGCTCGAGAGCCTTGTACTACTCTCGGATAAGGATAATTGGGTGGCATGCCTCTTACAGCACTGGACCTCGCTCAATTACATTTTCGTTCATTAGAGCTCTGCTCTCTGGAGAATGCTTCCAAAAACCTCTTAAAGTTTTCACGCTTTTTTTCCCAAGGCTGTTAAATCTCATTCTGCTCGGGGTTTTTTTACCCAAGTAAGAATCCCGAAGTTCCCAGAAATATTTCTCGCTAACAAACAACATCAGTTAAGCCGATACTTCTGCTTTGCCGAAACTATGGTGGAGGAAATTAAAATATTTGTGGAACTGCAGTGCTACCATGACGACAAGCCGATCGTGATTGTCTGGTTGGTAACACACGTCTCTCTACGTGAAGGCCTTGCTTTCGAAAATCACCTCTCCTATGAACGTCATGCATACCTTAGAATTGAGGCTCAAAATTAATTTACAATGGCCAGTATTTTAAGAACTTAAAAACTCAAGTCTCATTCTACGTACTTCAGTAAATCCCGAGGACAAAGAATCTTCCCTGATGGAAACTAATTCCAAAATCATTAGATTTTGTATTACTACGTACGCTTTCTCCCTAGCTACTTCCAGATAAAATTTCTCCTTAAATAAAAAAAAAAAAACAGCGTACTTGCGTAAGACTCCCAGAAGGTTAAACTCCTTGTTAAAAATGCATATCTAATGCCTATATATCAACCACGTTTAAGAATGGCGCATGGCACTATTTTTTTTACGTTAATATTCAGGGTTTAAAGCAGAAAATGAAAAGGAGCTATTTTTCCCGAAATATTTTTGTAAGATATTTGTCTCAGTTAAAAAAAATAATAAGGGGATTCAATTTTTGTAGCAGTATTAAAAATATAATAATGAACCCTGAAGAGCGAGGTTATTTTTTGCCGTTATCCCCAACTCCCAAAGGTCTCAGAAGCAACTAATAGGACCACGAGTCGCGGACGTGAAATTCGATTTTAGATTTGTGGGTTGGTTATTTTATTTTGATTCCCTCTGGTGAAGTCACTAAGCCTTTCTTACATTGTTAAAATGTCATGTGTGCCATTTTTAACCCAATTTGCATAATGAAATGTAAAATCCGTTTAGAATAAAAAATTTATGGAATCAGGCTTGTTTTGGTGAACCAAAGTTTTAATATTAAATATGTTGAGGACAGAAAAAAACCTCAGTAGAGCTCGAAAAACATACAAAAGTCAAGTCAAAACAATTAAAATTGCGAATATAGACCAAAATCTTCAAACTAATATATAGAGGGCTAAAGATTAGACATATTTTTATTCAACTGGTAAACTGGTTAAGAAGGAAAACTGGTAGACTTGGATTTATTAGCATATTTAAGTGAAGAAAGTGGCTTTCCCACTGCAAGAAGAAAGACCCACTCCAGCAAATGGAATAATATAATCTTGCTATGGAACAAGCAATTTGACGGACATAGTAGAAGGTCTTCCAGTTAACCAAGAGTGGTAGGAACGTAATAAAGTTCACGAAAAAACTCATGTTAAAAGTTTTGTGAGGCAGAGGGTATTGAATGAACAGAGCGTTTGAAAGTAACGAAATTATGCGTAGACATTTTGTAGATAGTTCTGATAGAAGTGTTGTTTGGTTGCGAAAAATATCATTCTATTTCCTGCGTTGCAAATACGGACCTTATTGCTGACCCCTGTTCGCTTGCAGCCTATAAATCTTTGAATAATTAGAATAAAAGCTCGCAGTTCCGAATCTAAACTTATTATAGAATGATAATGACAGTTCCCTTAGTGTCAAATCAGAAGGACCGACCAGTACATTACTGTTCTACTGTCTAAGTCATCCATTCAAGGACAGTGCATTATTTAATGTATGGAAAATGGATTAGACTTACGACATTATCGATGCTGAAAATGCTTGGTATATTTTAGACCCAACTGGGAAGTATTTATCTAGATTAAGGTAACAGGTATCAGAGAAAGTTTAGATATTGAAAAATGGTGATTTAGATTGAGCCTGTTAATATGTTTGACCTAATCTAATATCATAAAAAATGTAATGTGTTTTGCGTACTATACATATCACGTCGTATTGTTATGAGCTCAAATCTAACACTTCAAATGCAGATCATCTCTATAATACCCAGAAACAACGAAAGTTAGATTAAAATACTCCTTAAATACTTCTAATAAATTAAAATACTCCCAACACAGATCAAAACACGCACAACTATTAACCTGGAAATGCGCCAAAATCTAAATGTCACAAAACGTTTAGTACATATTAATCTCTCTTATCAACCGGCTTCGTTACCAAATAGATACTAGCCTTATAGATTTACTTGCCGTAAGTGTACGAGGAAAAATAATGAAACCTGTTCTGTTGCTGGAATTGGGAACATTGAATTAGCAAATATTGACTTGAATTAACTGCGAACGCAGAAATGATCTGAAAACACTAGCTTTAGAGCAGAGCAAATATAAATGTTTTCAAGTATGGATTACAAAATTACTACTAAAATACAACCTTTAACAGAGGCATGGAGTGTACCTGGTAAGAGTTTCTTGAAATCGTTCATATGTGAGTCAAAAAAAAATTATACTTGTAAACACAGAGTCCAAATGACTGTAAGTCTGGAGTCCGAAACTAAAACGGTATGTTGAGGAAGTTAAAATTGATAAAAGAGTTTCAGATTTCTTACATTTTTTTTGTTGAATTTGTAAAATATTTTTTACAAAAAATGATTGAGAATAATTGTGTGAGTTTGTGCTAAGTTTTTTCACAAGTAAATTTTTTTTTCTGTGAATTGTTTTACTTTTAGGCATGACGCTCTTACCTCGACCCCTATCTTTTATTTTATGTATCTCTTCAGCTTGGCATGCCTCCTTTCTCAGAATTTTCTATCCAAGCCTCCCTTTTTTCCTTCTAAAACACTTGCCAAGTTTTCCCTTCTATCATGTACTTCATACACTCCGTCTCCTTTTATCACCTGCTTTTTAAAGTCATTTTGCCTTCTAATTTACTCAATCTACTTCCTTTCCGCTCCTCTACCCATTCCCTGGCACTTCCTCCTATCGCTCATTATTACCTACACTATACATTGTCTCTGTTTTTTCTCGTTTTCTAAATCAACGTTCTCACCTCCCAAACAAACTCTCGTACTTTCTCGTATGTCTTCGTCTTCCTTTCCACAAGCCTTACCCTTTCCAATCTTATCCATTATCTTTTACTTTAAATCTTTAAATAGCTAAAACCAATCACTAACTCACTAAGTGACCCATGTTGTATAAAAAACATTTTTGTGAAAAATAATGAAGCAGTTAGTTATAAATTTTACAAAATAGTGACTAATAATATGTATCGTACACTGTTTTACATGAAAATGCATTCAAAAATTTTTATGTAATTTTGCGGCGATTGAATGAAATACATTTAGACTAGATGAACAACGGCTTTAATATTTACTTCGATGGGATCCTCTGCAAGGTGTGTGGCAGGGGTGAATATTAACCAAACACTCAATAGTAGTTTAGTTTTCTACGAAATGAGTGAAGCGTGTTAGTTAAAAATGCATATCCTCCTGTGGATACATAACTTGCATCTGCGAGGGAATACTAGTGTTATGTAGGGCTAAGCACCTATTTTTATTTGGTGTAGATTATTTAATGGAAATATTTTAAAATGAGGAATGGTAAAGTGTTGTTAACAGGTGCTAGCAGAGTGACGCACATTATATTTTACAAACATCTACATCTACGACATACCCTGCAAGCCACCGCGAGGGTGTGTGGAAGTGGGAGGGGTAGGGTATACGTATCTGATGCACCAGATACAAGGTTACATGCATAATGCCCACCTGGACGGTTTTTATACCACCTATAGTGATTGATTACTGTTTGAAGTAGGAAATACAATTTAATTCCATTCGTGCGACATTATTTGTGTGAATACTCTCAACCTACCTATTTTTATACTAACTACTAAATATATATATATAACAATTTGATAATTAGTCAGATTAAAAAAGAAATTTTTTCATGTACATACAATGAATTCCGTGAAACCTAATGAAGCAGATCGAAGCTGCAGTGGGGAGATTAGATAGTGTGACGTAGATTTTTCCCACGTCTTCATGGGACTAAATGTAAACAAATTCATATATTTGCATTATTATCAAGAACAGTCAAAAATATTTTTATACAAAACATCTACAAAGTTGCACCCACAGATGGTGACAGCATTTCAGTTAAGCAGTTTTGCAAGCGGATTATTACTAAAATAGTGCAATAGATTATTTCTTTAATAAAGTCCAATTATTATTGGAATAGTAAGAAGTAGAAACCGTAATGTAGAAACTAAAGTAGTATTAGAGTTCTGAGCATTAGTGCATCCATAGTGTAGATTCATCCCCTTCCAAACCCTTAAGCAGCGTTTACACGTAGAAGTTGACTGCTATGACAGTCGCGAGATGCGTTAGGATTGAGAGAGCTTCAGACCACATATCCCTATCCCTTCTATCCCTTCCATCCCTATCCTTATACCTTTCCTCCCGGTCTGAAGCGCCTATTAGTGCGGAAACAGACTTGAAAACACCATGAGTGAGTGAGATGCGTGATGTATCTATATCGTTACTACTATGATGCGTCTACACCAACTTCTATGAGGCTAAGAGCCGCTAGTTAGGTGTTGCCACAACAAATAAAGAGCGTTTTATTTTAATAGTGAATTTCGCTTAAATTTTCATTAAATTCATCAAGAAATAAATTCCATTGACGATTATCTTTTGTTCCCATTCTTTAAAGAGTAGAATCTCCCCTTTTGGGGAGGGATATCATTGTTATTATATCCAAATTCCGTCGTGTATTGCTTTACGTTGGCGATTGTTGCGATTGTGTTGGATACAATTCCGCTGGAAAGTAGACGGGCTCCAACTTTGCTACTAGCTCAAACGTGGATCGATAGAGTTCGGCATGTGTCCAGTATCGACCTAAACTCGCATCGCAGTTGCTATTTACGCATGCGAGTAGGGCTTAACAGTTGTTAGCAGTTGACTGCCGTAGCAGTTGACTGCCGTAGCAGTTGACTGCCGTAGCAGTTGACTGCCGTAGCAGTTGACTGCCATAGCAGTCAACTGCTACGTGTAAACGCGCCTTTAGGATGGCCAACATACCTATCGATATATCGCAAAAATATCGGCGGTTACGAAAATCGATATCTCTAGTTGGCTTCCGGAGATCCCAAATTCCGGTGTTGGGAAACGAATTTCATTCTGGGGCGAAATTCACTAGTTTAAGCTTTATTTTGAGGTCGACTTCTGAAATGCCTCTGCGGCGTTCTCAATGGTTCCATGAGATCCTCTCAAAAGGCCGATGTGTGGGATCGCAGTGCGGCCTTTGGTCGGTCGACTGAACTGGGATTGGGGATCGTGAGACCACGGGTGGTGCGTTGGGACCTGGCGCCTCTATCCCCTTCTAATATGAAGAAAAGCCCTCCTCGTGTTTGATGTGTAACAAGAGTCGGAGGGGAAGCACTTAGCCGGTCGTGGGAAAAAGTCCCGGGGGTCAGCCGGGGAAATGGGAAGAGAGAGTTTTCCTTCTCTCAAATTCCTCCCGGGGGAGGTGTCGATCCAAAAGGACGCAGGCATCGTCTTCGATCCACCTATTTCTTGGCGGGAACCGTTGCTGGTCGGTGAGCATTACATACCTCCTCAGAACACCTAGACCCGTCCCTATCGTAGATGGCAATATACTGACTCTTCCTTCATCTATGTATATCTACATTGGGATATCTATACCTCCATTCATCTATGTTTAGATATGATCTTTCTTAGGGTAAACACATCCGTGAAATAATTGGCCAAGCTGATCATTGACTGAAATTTATCAACCTAGTACCGGGAAAATATGACGACCATGCACGAACAATTAGCTCTCTTCCCTTGTTAGATCTCATTTAGAATATAATGCCAGTATATATCTGGGATCCTTACAAAATTAGCTTAAATAACACAATTTAGCGTGTAAAGCGAAGATCGGCAAGATTTCTAAAGGGAAGGCATGCTAATTTTAGTATCGTAACCAGTATAATTGATGAACTATAATGGAAATCTTGATCGGACCGTAGGTTGACATTTAGACTTCAAATCTTAAGTGAATTCCAAGAAAATATTTTTACTGATGACATTAATAACATTTTGCGAACTCCAGATTACTTAGTAGACTGGACCATGAGAATAAAATTAAGTAAATTGATTGTCGAAAAGTTGTGAATGTATTCAATAGCATATAAATATCCATCCATTAAATGTCCATAACACAGCGTAACACAGTACAGAAAGAGAGAAAGCGGTGATGATTTTTGACTTATTAACCAAATACGCTGGAGTAATGTAGGTGGTACATGGTTTGCACGCAAAACCATGCGTAACATGGTTTGAGGCCCATCAGAAAATATTTCTCTACTTATTCATTTCACTGTACTCATTTGACTTTTATTTTTATAAATTCATACCAACAACTAAACTACGAATAATATTAATTTTAATTTGTTTATAGATACCATTTAATTTCCCATTTCCGTTCATCGATAGCTGACAGGCATTTTGTATATAAAGTGTATATTTCGTAATGTGTCTATTACTACAATTACGAATAGAACGATTGGTGATGATTTATGAGCAAATATGCACCGTATTTTCTTTGATATCTTGAGTAAGAACTGGCAAATGGTAGCTATCATATACATCTACGTTCACGTAATACCCTGCAAGCCACCTCAAAGGTGTGTGGCAGGGGGTGAATTCTCACCAAACTTGCACTACATTTAAAAGGATTAGTTAATATATTAATCTGAACTGCAATATTTAAAAAGATAAAAATAGCAAATTACGCATGCAAAAACGTGCTGTTAGCTGGGTTACCTTCAAGTCCTTACACAAAATTGCAACTAACTATGCTATGGATTCAATCACTCATATTGGACATATTTACCGCTATTCATATCCCTAATTGTGCGATACTATCAAAGTGACATAAATCACCTGATTTGACTTAAATGCAAATGCGCGTGTGAAATAAATTAAAATGAAGAGAACCCCTCTGAAAAATCAAAGCAAAATCACTGTAAACATTTAGTAATTTAAGAGCTAATGAGAATAAAGCTTTGTGACAACAGTTTGTTAAATCAATATAATTGGAATTAAATACGTGGTCAGATTTAGAAATGTAATTCTATGTTCTACTGGGTATTAGGTGGTAATATTCAATGTCTGACATAAATGGTATGTAAGCATAACTATTAGGCGTCTCACTGACCAGAGGAATAGGCTTATCTTGTAGCACAACCGTAGGAAAAAAGGAATAATATTTATATCTGGCATATCCTGCGTTGATTTTCAGTAGAATATCGGCAATCTGGAGAACGGTATGGCGTTTTAAAACTTATTGTGGATTATAATGTGTGGGACTGTCACTTATCGGCCTATTTTACTTTCCTCATTCCCCTTTATTACGCATGCTTTTCGCTATTTTCTTGGGATATAGTAGTGAACTATTAGCGGCAATGAACTATTAGCTTTAAAGAAATAGACTATGCTTGTGAAAACTCCTACCCTATATTTGTTGAATGCTCTCCAAGTGAGAGATCTAAATATAGTTGGTGTCCACTCCAAGAAGAAGAATTTTTCTTGAAGGAGACTAAAGGTAGTATAATAAATATTCACAAGTCACTCTATAACTGGAAAAGGAAATTGAAGTGTTTATAGTTCAAAAGAAAAATTCAAAAACCAGTCGCATATGAAGGTGGTGATATAATTTTTAATTAGGCTATAAGACAATTCTGGCTTGAGTCAAGATTAGGCTTCCATATTTACTGAAATACTTTATTTTAAAAGCTATCAAAAAACTCTTTCTTTGCGGGAAGTGATACATTTTCATTCCTTTTTTCCTCTTTATTTAGGTATTTGGTATTTCAAGAAAGTTATTCTCGGAGATAATGCCGAAAATATGGAAAACCTTTCCTTTAATTGTAATAGAATAATAAGCCCAAATATACATGAAGAATATTGAGCCCGTAGCCATTCACGAAAGGCTGAGTTTACCTAATACACTTTCCATGAACTAACTTTCTATTGTAAGGAACTCTTACGAAAGTTTTGGCAATGAAAATTACTGATACCTAACATACTTTGGCCTAGAAAATTCTAAAAATGAATGGAGTCTTCTAGAAACTAACTTATTATTGTAAGAAACTCTCACGAAAGTTAGTAGCTTATGATTACCAAAACACTTCAGCCTAATACTTATTTTTTTTACAAAAAGAAATCGTCGTTGGCAATAATAATTACGGATAACTTACATAATTCGGACAAGGAAAATCTAAAAATGAATGGAGTTATCTCTAAATTAAATTGAATGACTATTTAAGTCAAAGTTGAAGTATTCACATATTTATGAAAAATGCCATGAAATATGAAATTTAGTGACTTCATCGCCCAATATTTTTGGACAGGCTCTTATACGCCACTCGATCGCTGCCGTTCAGCAATGGACAAAGTCCAGCTACCAAACTTCACCCAGAGATTTAGTGTTGGCAGGTAGGTACCCTATAATTTTAAACATATTATTATGAATTATATGGATGGTATAGGAGCATCAATATTAAGATCGGAATTGGACGCAGTAGTAAGGGACATTCGGATTAATAACGCTTCTGGAATTGATGATATTCCCGCGGAACTAATAAAAAATGCAGGAGAGAAGACATAGCCCATCTCTACAAAACCATCTGCGACATGTACTCAACAGGAGAAATACCCAGGGACTTCCAGAAAAACATCATCATTCCTATTCCCAAAAAGAAGAGAGCGGAGAAATGCGAAAATTTTAGGACTATATTCCTGACGACACATGCATCACAGATATTTACAAGGATAATCTACAGAAGCATAGAACGAAAAGCAGAGGAGTTCCTGGATGAAAAGCAATTCGGATTCTGGAAAAGTAAGGGTGCAAGAGGAGCAATGTTGGCCCTACGCTGCTCATAGAGAAGAAAATGGAGGAGAACAAACCGAACTTCATTGCATTTGTGGATTTAGAGAAGGCTTTTGACAACGTGGATTGGAATTTAATGCTTGGAATTCTGAAGGGAAATGGAATGTCCTACAATGACCGAAGAATTATCCACAGTTTGTACATAAAACCAAGTAACTGTAGTAAAATTTGGACCCAGCTCTGAAGAAGCAAGAATAAGCAAAGGAGTGAGACAAGACTGTGCACTCTCTCCCGTAATGGGGTCGTTTGCCATATTTTTTATTTCCGAATATGATAGAGTTTGTAAAATAAAAAGACCCATATTTTTCCGATTTTGATCCAGCAATTATATCTCGAGTTATAAGCGGCGAAAAACTGATGTTTTAAACCCTTTCGGAAAAGTGGGTGTGGTGCACCACTGTCGTATATCGACTACGTCCAATCACAACTGAGCCCGCGAAGCTACCTCCCCTTATCGCAAAGGGGGGGACACAGCTGGCTCTCCCAATGGGAGCCATTGCGACAGGATTAGGGCGAGCAGAACTTCCGAGAATCTCACTCCACTCGCTTCCCATAAGAGTAGTCAAGGACGGGAGGAAAATGACGTCAATGTTATCACAGCAGCTTTTTCGGTGGGCGTCACCTTTTGCTTATTTCAATTTTTGATTTATGAGTGAATGGTTTTGGTTAGAAGATTAATTTTTTACTAAAATTCTTTTTTCGTTTACATCTAACAATTTTGTGCAAAAATTTGCTATTTCAGTTAGGAGTAAATGCCACCATTTTTAATGTTTAGATCGAGAGAACCATCAATGAAATCAAGGAGAAGTGTTCTGGAGTGATTAGCTGGCGCCATAGCTCTCATAGCAGAGAAGGAGAAGGATCTGAATAAGATGCTAACAACCATGGTGAGGACAATGGCCAGATATCTGCTGAAGATAAATAAGAAGAAGACTAAGATATTGGCGTGCAGCAAGAAAGAAGAGGCAAAAACCAATGTCAAACTAGGAAAACAAAAACTTGAAGAGGTTAAAGAGTTCTGTTATCTAGGAAGCCGAGTAACCAACGATGGACGAAGCAAGAAAGAAATAGTGAGTAGAATAGCCCAGGCAAAGAGGGCATTCTATCAAAAGAAGAATCTACTTACAGCTGGAAATACAAGCTTAGAAGAAAGGAAGCAATTCATCAGATTGCATATTTGGAGAATTTTTCTTTACGGCAGGGAGGCATGGACGATGACAGCAGAGGAGAAGAAAGGGGTTGAATCATTCGAAATGCGGTGCTACAGAAGAATTTTGAAGATTAAATGGATCGAACGAGTGACAAGCCAGGAAGTCCTAAGAAGAGTGGGAGAAAAGAGAAGCCTTCTGAACGCTCTAAGAAAAAGACGTGACAACCTAATCGGCCATATCTTGAGACAGGATGACCTGATGAAGACAATTGTAGAAGGAAAATTGATCTAGAAGAATGGAAATGGTAGGCCTCGTATGAGTTATAATTATAGAGTAGGTCGTAAAGGACGTGAAAGAGAGGAACTGCGTCATTATGAAGAGGTTGGGCGATAGAAGAATCGAGTGAAGGGCTGCGTCAAACCAATCCTAGGATGATTGACCCATGACGATGATGTGAATGGATGGGAATATTATTCCAAAATCTTGCACTAACTTTTGTGATTACATGCTAAGGAGTCAAGGAAATGTCTAAAGTAATGAGGCTCTATTGCCTGCGAAAAATGACACCTTGAGCTTATTTAATATTTCGTTACATTTCTCTAGCTTAATTATATTATATATTTTTTATCGCAATACACAGGAGTTTATAAAGAATATTTAAACCTTGCTGATAATTTGAGAATTGATTCGCGAGCTAGATTTGCCATTCCCCTGGGAGTTAATTTTATCCAAAAACCGCTTCATATTTTACCTATTTTAAACTACATTATTAGAATTTTTGCGTTTGCACTCTTTCCGCCATTTGCTTGACGAATATTTACAGTGCAATCTAATATTCATCTACTACCACTGAAGTTTTACCGCGTGCAAAAGCTATTTTGTGAAGTTTAATGAGTATTGAGACCGTGTGTCTGTGCCTACCAGTATGGCTGACATTGCTTCTCGAACCAGCCGCGAAGATGTTTCCAGGAGATTCTATACTGCTCCGTTCGTCGGATGGGACGTAAACAGTATATCGTACCTTTGGAGCCTTTCGTTCAGAGGAGGGCAATCCCAAATAGGTACGGGGTTTCTCTTCACATTTCTTTCTATCCTTAAATTTCTACTTATCTTTTCCAAAATGCGCATTCTTCTGTAATGAATTGAATTTTATGAACGGAAGTGGTGGTGATAGTAGGTACTCTGGATTAATATCTTGTGCAACTCGGGATGCGAACGCGTGTCCTGAAGACTGGAGATTTCTCCACCCCTAATACTAGCTGGAGCCTCGATCGTTACTTTTTCTCATGAAGAGCTACTTAAATATATTTTAAATTGGACCAGCTAATTTTTATATTTTTTTGTTCTTCTTTTTATTTATCATCTAGTTTTGATTCAGAGAAAATCCCGTGAGCGCAGTACAACTCTCATCTACATCTACATGTGCGTAAAACACTGCGACACACCACGAAGGTGTGTGGCAGGGGGTGAAGATCACCAAGCATGCACTATTGACATGTAACTAGGATATTTAATGGAGACATGCTAGATAATAGGGTTATAAGCTGGTTAGTATCTACGTAATAATAAAGGGATTATTGGTTGTTATTACATGCATCATGCATTACGGACTACTCTAACAATATTTCAACTACCTATCTCTTTGCTACGCTGCCTATTGTGTTCTATTTTGGTACACGGGAAAAATGAAATTTTAAATCTCTCATTGAATGCTATCGGCGTATTTAACACCACCCGAAGCACGTTTAGCACTATCCAAAGCGAATATAACTCCCCCGAGTTTCTTCTCACGTCATCGGTTAGAAATGGCTCCATAGCTCTTTGAGGCATATGAGGGAACTCCGGTGAGTAAGGCTATCAGTCGCAGGCTATATTTTTTACTGAATATTTTGTATAAACGAAGAAATTTAAAATAATTTTAGGGCTTCTTAGTACAGCCGTCAAATTGATCACAAAAATTATGCCAGGGAGACTGATAGCCATAAGGGTAGATAAAATACTAAACATATGGCTTTCTTACTGCAAGGTAGACAAGAAGGTAAGCTTTCTTAGCATGAAATAATAAGAAATCTAAACGTACCTAACAATATGCATATAGTAGGAATCGTAAACAGAAGCTTAAGCCTGCATAAAATCTTTTTTTTTGTACTTTGTAATGTTTTAGTTTCTTGCATATTATTAATGATTTCTGACGTAAGTTTTATGTTACTGCTTAGTGACATAACTTTGGCATCAGGCATAGAAAAACTGCTCACCTTATGTCTAGCATTGATGCACTTCCACTTCTAATTTTCCTTTCAATTCATTGATTATAAATCTGTTTCATATGCTTTTTTTCAATATCCCTAACGTAGATGTAATATACTGTTATGATCCGCAGGTCTGACGATGCGAAACTAACTCACCTTCGCCATAAGACTCTGAGCGGGACATAAAGCTAGTTTATAAGACAGAGAAATTCAAAAATTAATTTTTTCCACGCACAATTGGGACAAAAATAGATTACAACAATGATACATGGAGAAATTAGAATAGATATTGTAGATCCCAATGAGGAAGAGTGGTATATAGTGATACTTTATATGTTTGTGTTTCAGACTTCTACATCTACATCTACATCTACACGATACCCTGCAAGCCACCGCGAGGGTGTGTGGCAGGGGGTGAAGGTCACCAAGCATTCACTACTAGCATGCAAGCAAGCAACTAAAGGGTCTCATGCAACTAGATTGTTAGTATCTATAATATTTGAGGGGTTAATACATGCATCATGCACTACAGAATACTCTAAAATATTTCCCCTACCTATCCCTTTCCTATGCTGCCTATTCTGTTCTCTTATAGTACGGGGGAAAAATGCCATTTTGAATCTATCTGTACGACAATCTATCTCTCTAATCTTATTTATCTGGTCGAATCTAGCATAATACGCTGGTGTTTTCGATATGTGCCTAACATCTTCAGTAAAGCTATCCGATTGAAATTTCTGCAATAGATTAAATCTGAACTTTAATCTACGCTCTGATAATGATTCCCACCCTAATTCTTGTATTAATTCTGATACACTACTCAACCTATCGTAACACCTTTTGACGAACCTAGCTGCTCTACGCTGCACACTGTCTAGTTCTCTCATCAAACCGAATTCATTAGGATCCCATACACTGGCTGCATACTCAAGGTGGGGCCTAACTAGTGAAAAGTAGCATCGCTCTTTTGTCTTCTCATCACATTTCCCAAGTACTCTTTTTATAAATCCTAGCTTTCTCTTCGCTCGGCCGCATATTTCCCTTATGTGTCTTCCCCACGATAAATCTTTAGTGAAAGTAGACTTACTGACTCATGAATAACTTGAAAATATTTTTAACTAATAGATGTTTCAAATACTTAAATATTCAATAATTATCGTATTACTTTACATAAATCAAGAATTTAGTGTTGCTTATGGCTAATATTTCACCTATCTAATGAATTTCTTACATTTTCTGGCCAACAATCTCAATAACTTTAATTCAATTCAATGTTACTCAATTAACAATCTCATCTAACGTTTTCCACAAACTAGTAGCATTATACTTCTCAATGTCCTGTAAATAGTGCATACACGGACTGGTGTTTTAGCATGCGTGCATGATACTAAGCGTTAATTTGGTTCTCTCTGACTTCAGATGCAGGCCTAGTATAGCCCACCCTACGCCAAACACCTTGCAGTGGTTTGTATGGAATTATGTAGATGTAGCATCTTCGGAGACTCTGTCCGACTTAAGTTTCTGGGGAGATTTAATCTTTATTTTAATTTATGACCTAATAATTATTCCCAGCCAAAGTCATATAATAATTAGTTAGGCCTAAGGATATAAAAAAACACCAATACACTAGCAGAGGAGTACTGGCTGACGAGAGTAAGATGTTTTTCTCCCGTCTCATCAACTAAACGAAGTCTTCTCGGGTCCCCTAGCCAGGGTTTCCTTTCTAGCATGACCTGGTGGAAGGCCTGAAAAGACTTCGTGCAGTTCTGCCGTTCTTTACATGCGCTCGTGAAACTTGAAAAGACGTCCCTCTTTGTGATGCTCAGTCCCAGCAACAGGGAAAGGGGAAAGGAGGTGTAACTGGAGAACGTGTGGGGTGGAGGCGGGAGGGAGAAAGGTGAAGTGGTGTTTCAACAAAGGAGCATGACTCATCACCAAAAATCGGTCGGTGTGGCTGGGGTGGGAGCTGTGACGAGAGAAAAACACTCCCCCTCTTCATTTTCCACCGTGCTTACTAAAGGGAAGGACGTGGTGAAGAAAGTCAGCTGCTTGAGCGCGATAGAAGCGAGTTTTCGAAAGGCAGAATGAGACTGTTGTTCCCATCGTTGCAACAATTAGGCAAGGGAGATTGTGACAAGTTTAAGCCATGATAAACTACATCTAAATCCTCAAGGTAGACTGTTAGTCGTTATCGCGGGTAAGAAATCCGGGAAATATGCGGCCAAACCAAAAGAAAGCTAGGGTTTATTAAAAGAGTACTTGGGAAATATGACGAGAAGACCAAAGAGTTACTTTTTTACGATGTAGAGTTTCACTGGTTAGTCGCCACCTATAATATGCAGCCAGTGTATGGGACCGGAAGGACATCTACATCTACGCGATACCCTGCAAGCCACCGCGAGGGTGTATGGCAGGGTGTGAAGATCACCAATCATGCAATATTGGCATGCAAACAAGCTACTATAGGGTCTCATGCAATTCGATTGTTAGTATCTACATGATAATTAAGGGATTGGTTGTTAATACATGCTTCATGCACCACATACTACTCCAAAATATTTCCCCTATCTATCCCTTTGCAATGCTCCCTATTATGTTCTCTTATATTATGGGGGAAAAGTGACATTTTGAATCTATCAGTACGAAAATCAAGCTCTCTAATCTTAATTATCTAGTCGGGAATTAGGTTTCATCACAGATCTAGGAAGTGTACATCGTAGAGCATCTAAGTTTTTAAAAAGGTATCATGTTAGGTTTAGCAGTGTATCAAATTTAATAGAATGTGTTAGTTTGGGATTTATTATCAGATCATAGGTTAAAATAACGATTAAATTCCACAGAAATTTAAAACCGACATGCTCACTGGACATATTTTGTACGAATAAAAAACACCAGCACACTACGGCAAGCTGGATTAGGAAGGTAAAATCAGAGAGAAAGACAGAAAGACTAGGAGATTCAAGAATTTTTTTCCGTGCACAATTAGGGACACTGATAGATTTTCGCGAAAGTATGCAGGGAAATGAGAATAAACATCGTAGATTTTGATACATAAATATATTGTAGGAATATCATGTTTTTAATCTGTGTATTAATGTTTAAATAGTAATAATTCGTGCATGCTCCAGGAATTCTATTGTAATTTAATATATTTAAATGAATGACTATCTAATCGAGAAATATTACATTACTCGGTAATAACCATCAATAAGAATCCTTCATAGCCAACATATTACGTGCCTCTTAATTGAGTTGTCTACTATTAGCCTCGAGGTGGTTACATTCTGTCTCTCAGTTGCATATAAGTAGTGAATGCGCGTACCATTAATATTTGCATGCTTTCATGTAAATAAGTGTAAACTTATTCTCAGTGATTGATAATACACACCTGGAGATGGCGCACCCTCTGCCACACACCCTTGTGGTAGCTTTAAGGGCATTTTGAAATGTAGATTTAGAACTCAACGTTTTCCAATGTGTTTTTTCTATACATCCCTCGGTAGTCCATTTCCTTTAAACCTGCCCCTCTTATCCATAAACCTTGCTTTTATCATAAGTACCTGCTGATCATTTAAAGTTGAATCCGTGAAGTACTAACCAAGCAGGATAAGATCCACTGGTAACAACTTCGCGGCTGGTTCAAGAAGCAATGTCAGCCATACTGGTTGGCACAGACATACGGGAATACTACCTACTCATGATACTCAACGAATTAGCTTTTGCACGCAGTAAAACTTCAGTAGTAGTAGATGACTAATAGAATGTACTGTAAATATTCAAGTAAGTGGTGGAAAGAGTACAAATGCAATCATTCCATTAATGTAGTTTAAATAGGTAAAATATGAACTGGTTTTCACGAATAAAAGTGACTGGATTACTGGCCTTCCTTCCTGAAAGTCGGGATTTAAATCTTTGCAATGACGAAATATTTTCATTGGTAGGTATACCGGTCCTTACTTGAGTACTGTGTTGAGACTACTTTGAGTGCAGTATTACGTCTTTCGGAAGGCAATGTTAAATTGTGGTCCCCGAGGAGGACCCTTTGTCCCTTGCTTTAACAATGAAGCCAATCGAGGTCCCTTATTAAGAGCAAGATTGTGCCGACGCCGGGTCCACTCCTCTATTTTTTAGTTTTTCTGGCACGTTAAACAATTATTTTACATATATTCTCACCAATTGTAATTGGCACAAAGGACCTCAACACTCATTCGCTTCATAACTGGCCCTAGTACATTCCCTTGAACCGTGCGCCGGTCTGGCAACCCAGCGGTCGCGGGTTCGAAATCGAATCGAGCACGGATGTCGTGTATGCCTTAGATTTATGACTAGAAAGGTTATGTTCAACTGTGCGATATAACTTAAGCAGTTGGATCACCTAATTTCATTGCTGCTTGTTTCCCACAAACAACTGCGAGCGACTGCGAACAAAAAAGTTGATGCATTCGACTGCCCTGGTATGCCTCCTTGTCGGAATACAGTTAAAATCCGGAACCTGACTCTTTGCGGAAGAGACCGACATACGAGAGGGAACCTCGGATTCTGCAAAACTTCCCGCTCATGAGGGAAAGAGCCGTGTTCGAAACGCGAGAGGTACATCACGTGATCGTGAACTCGTGCAGGATGTGAAGCTGATAAGGCTTCAGCTGAAACATTTTTTGACGTTGTAGTTGAACCGCGTTGCTGAAGTCTGCAGAATGTGTTGTTCACTATTTAGACTCGTATTGCTTGTGGTGAAGAATACTGGTTTCATCCACATTAAGGTCTTTTTCTATGGCTCTGCATTTAGTTATTTGTATTTTCGGTGTTTCCACGTTGTTTCCACGGTATCCCCATTTGAACGTTTATATCAAAACTCTACTTTTAAACTCATTGTATATTGAATATTGATTTAGCAACAAACTCGTATTTGCTGCTTTAAATAAATGTAAAATATAATTTCTTCTTTAAACTCAGTAACTTTAATCTTTCAATAAGTTTATTAAATAAACTCAAAAGTGTTTGAAAATAAACATCTTTATTGAATCATTTTAGTTCAAAATGGTTTTAATGCTTTTTAAATCGACTGAATTTCCAGTTTTTCCTTAAATAAAAGGTCTGATTGGGCCTCTACTTTTGATTGGACTTCAATCAGGAAATTTCCGGCACTATATATGATTTGGTTAAGGTTCGATATACGTTAATTTAGAGGTGCCCTCGAAATTTTGGATCTTGCCTCGCCTAACTTGAGGCCTTATTTCTCCTTTGGCATAAGCGTCTCGTGTGAAACGTAGAGCTGCGAGAAACAAAGTAGGGTGACTTCCTGGCATTCATTTCTGCCAAAAAATGGCATCTAAGAAGACCCGTTTTCGACAGTGAAATGTCGTATTTGGATGTTTACGTCCAAGATAATGGCACTGTGGTGTTAAAATCGAGGCCTGTCAGTAAAATTTATGGCTGTATATGAATGAATGCTAGGAATTGGGTTTGTCTCAAGTCCTAACAATTTCCCTACCCGTTGTGGGGTCAACGCGTGATGTCCCTTAATGGTCTTTTTCGATTGTTTCCTCTGAGTGCTACCGGAAAAGGGTAATTCGCTGGGCATATTTTACGCTTATGATGCCATAAATCGTAATGAGAGAATAAGAGATAATGGAGGGCTTAAGGGAAAGCTTTTGCCTTGTATTTTCCACCCTCGGCGCGATGCTGCCAAATATTGCGGAGAATGAGATAACCTAAAGAGAAGATTTTCCTTTGTGACGGAAATTCCCGTCGTGCGCTACTATTGCCCACGAAAGACATTTTTTTTTTCAGTTGATTGGAAGTGCGCATTTTCAGTCGATTGGTAAAGCCTGTTTCTTATTCAAATATGTATTTTTATATGACGAGTAAGATAAAATTATGAGCAAACAGAAATGGAGGAATCCGTTTTGATAGGGTCCGGTACGCATTTTCGGATCCAACAGCCTTGGGATCCAAGTCAGAAACACGCAAATGTAGCAACATAGACCGCAGGTTTGAATAATCTCGGTCTTAAATTTTGTGTTTGCCTTCGGATAAATTAGCATTGTATACGGTAGTTAGAGCATTATGTTATGCTCAGCACTTCGTATTTGAGAGAAAGTTGCAATTCGTAAAAAAGCTCTTGACAAGGTGTCTCATAGAAAACTAATTTTGAAATTAAAATCTTATGGGTTAGACAGTAATATTAGATCATGGATAAATTATTTCCTACATGAAAGGGTACAAAGGGTTGTTTTGGAGGGTATTATCTTCTCGAAAATTGAAGTCACGTCAGGTGTCCCACAAGGTAGTGTGATAGGTCCACTCTTGTTCCTTATGTACATAAGTACAATGTTCCTTCTGTACAATGATATCAATAAGGCGGTCAAAAGTAAGCTTCGTCTATTTTCCGATGTACGATGCCGATGACGTTGTAGTATACAGGGAAATTCTCTGCCCAAATGATAAAGAATATTTAAATGATGACCTACAAGCAATTGAGAAATGGTGTGATACATGGCAGTTGGAATTAAATTTGAAGAAATTTGTGGTGAGGAATTTTTGGAAAAAGAATTGTTCTCCTCCAAGCACGTACAAAATAAGTAATGATGAATAACAAACATGGAATCCATTAAATATATTGGAGTAAGACTGACACATGATCTTTCCTGGGGTAAACACATACGTGAAATAATGGGGCAATCTAATCGTAAACTGGGATTCATCACAAGAGTATTGGGTAAATGTGACGATCATGTACGAGAAATCAGCTACTTTTCCCTTGATAGACCTCATTTAGAATATGCTGCCAGTATATGGGATCCCTACGAAATCGGGCTAAATAATGAACTTGAACATGTGCAGCGGAGATCGGCAAGATTTGTAAACGGACGGTACGATAACCATGCTAGCGTAACCATTCTATTAAATGAATTAAAATGGGAATCATTGCCAGATCGCAGGTTGAAATTTAAACGCAATCTCTTAAATGAATTCCAGGATAATATTTTCAGTGATAACGTTAAAAACATTTTGCGAACCCCAAATTACTATGGTAGACTGGAACATGACCACAAAGTTAGAGAAATTGGTTGCCGAACTGACAGATTCAAAATGTCCTTTTTTCCTCGTACTATTAGGGATACGAATAGCGGTAAATATTCCCAATACGAGTGAATCAATGTATAGCATAGGTAGTTGCATGTTGGTATAAGGACTTGAAGGTAACCCAACTACCTAACAGTATGTTTTTGCATGCTTACTTTGCTATTTTTATCTGTTTAAATAGTGAAGTTTAGACTAATATATTATTATTATTAATCCTATTGTATGCATGATATGTAGTGCATGTTTGGTGAGAGTTCACCCCCTGCCACACACCTTTATGGTGGCTTGCAGGGTATTATGTTGATGTAGATGTATTAGGGGTTGATTAGAGCTACTGAAGGATTTGATGATGGAAGAATAATTATGGTAAAGTTCTAGAAGGTATCATTTCAAAGTTTTATAGGAGGAATTTAATTTCCATTTAAACCATGTTGTCTATATTGTTGCAAGGCGCTCCAACGGCTATTTTTCAAAAGATTTTCCAATAATACTTATGCATACTTGGCTTGGTTTGGCAACAAATAGTGTAAAACAGTAGAATAATTCGTTAAAACTTTCGCGGTTCATGATATCCGGCGTCGTTGTTTTTTGGGTAAACCCGCGTCACAGTATAAACTTTATACTTTTTATACTGTGACGCGGGTTTACCCAAAAGACGACGCCAAACAGTAGAATAGATGACTATTTTGATATTGTGATTTATTTTCGTTGAATACTCTGAGTAACATTAACTGGTAAAATACTGTTAATTATGCATATTAGTGGGAATTGGTGTAATCACAATATAACACCATGTAGTTTCAGAATGATTTTAAACTCGAATAGTAACTTCTACTCATTTTATTATATTGGATTTTGATTTTATGAGAGTAATATTTTTTATTTGTTCGGACAGCTTAGTTTATATTTTTTTGTTTAATTTATAGAATTAATTAGTGCCTGGAAGGAGACGAAGGTATGTGAGAAAGGATGCAGAATTAATCCAATGTTAGAAATCTGTGTTTTCATCAGTTGTGCATGAAAGAGTCACGTAGAATATAACATATACATGTTCGACTATTAATAGCGCCGTTCCGCTCGAAAGAACTTTGGCAACCAAAACAAGAGAATTTGCCCCCGGGATTTAATGTTCCGTCAATTCACTCAGAATAAATACGTTCATGAATTTTACCAGGCGCACCTCACAGAGCTCCCTTCTATCTTAATGGATCCGCTTTTGCGGATGACGGTGGTTCCGGCGTGGGGAAGGGAGGCTGGGCGTGTGTTTGTGCGCTGGTTGCGGCTCTGACTGTTTGTTTCACTCGGATTAATTGCGCTTGCCCCGCGGTGGGGAGAGAATTTTTATCATCGTTGACGGCGTCTTTCACTCCGTTCTCCCCCAACCCTCACCGAGGCGAAAAATCATATTCCGCCTCTCTTTCCTTTTTCCCTGCCACACTCTCGTTTTGGCAATGCGTCGAAAATTTGAATCGAGACTTTCAACCCGCATTAACTGCAGCTCGTGAAAAACATTCTGTACGATCCGTACAAGTACTTCGTAGAAAAAAATCGGATCATCGCCCCCCAAACGGTGCGCCTAAAGTGAGCTAAAGTGTTCTTTTTCTTTTTTCATATAAAAGTGCTAAACATGACTCTGAATGGGGACACACAATATTTTTTGGACCACCATCGAGGAAGTTTTGAACGAGCACTGTGAACTCGGTTGACCTCATGTGGATACAAGGTCTTTTTTCGCGAAGTGGAACTACTGTACTGACCATGTATAGCGGTGCGTCCTTTTATTGGATTAGAATTTGAACCACCAACTATATCATCAAAGATACGAGTGCAATTATGCTCACGTTTAATTGCATAATTGATATTTGGGGAAGATCAGCCCAAAAAATAGATTGCATGAATATTGGGAAGAAAAATTATGAAGAGGAAGCAATTATTAAGAGAAGCAATGCCAAGCAACGAAGTATTTCAGAGACAAAAATGTTATCTACATTTAAATAATATGCTGTAATCCATCGCATGGTTATGTGGCTGGGGGTGAACCAATTCCAGGTTTGCGTTATCAATCGGATAGAGCACATGCTACCAGGCAGGCATGCAAAAAATACTATTCCATTTTAACACTACTTCGATCAAACCTAAAGTCAAAGTGCAACTACCACGGGGAAAATATTAGGGATGCAGTTATGAGACAAACAAAAATACAGCCTCTAAATGAATTTAATTGTTATTGAATTCAAATGAATGTAGGTAATGGCTTTAGATCCGTTAGTCTTGTCTAAAAATAAATAAAATCGTGAACTTATGCAGGCCTGGAGGTTGAATCATTTAGTTTCGTCAAAACGTGTACACATTTGAGAAAGAAATCATTACGTCATAATTTCTATATTAAAATATAAAATATATACCTCAATCTCCTTATGCATGGCACAATTTTCAGAATACTTCACATTTCAGTATGATAACTCATTTGATATTAACCATATGCGAAAATCATCAAAATGGTAGCAACACTAAAATTCCATGAAAAAAATGATGACGATAACATGCAATATTAAATTCCTGTTTTGTTATGTGTAATAAAAGTCTGGTATGAAGTATTTCATGAATCACCTTCAACGGTGATTCATGAAATGGTTCAATTTCAAATCATGTACATCAACTCCCTAAATTACAACAGCACTTAAAACACATTTTCCCTTGCTTACTTAAATTACTTAAATAGATCGTTCCTCATCCTTTTGCCTAATATGATGATAGAACTATGGACGCTGCTATTTGAAGAAACATATCAATCTGGTCTCTGGGTATGCTAAAATGACATCCAGTATGACACTGGTCCATTAAACTATTAACACAAAAAATAACCGTGGTAAATAGTATGCTTTAAAATGTTAATGATCTTCCTTTTTACATGCATCGTCATGTACTATAATAAACCCGGCGGCACAGTGATTTTAAAGTCTCTACTATATTAATGGGTCCATAACTTTTAGATATTTTTTATGTGTGCTTCATTAAATCATGGAAATATTCAATATCTCATTACCTTTTAGGTTTATTCTTGTCTCTTGTAAAGGAACTTTTTCCTTAGGCTCGTCGGCTGGTGAATGGATAGGCCGTGCCTTAAAGCCTTCACCTTGTAGTTCGTCTTTAACCCTCTTTCCTGACCAAACCTCGTTTCCTAAAATAAAAGTCTCTCTAAAACTCTTCTCATTTCACCCCTGCTTTCATTTCACCCAGGACACCTATTTACTTTCTCTTTCTTCTTGCTTACTTAGCATTCTCCACTCCATCACCTCCTTCAACATCCGGCTCCCTTTCAATAATTCTTCAGACCGCTTGTGTACCCCCCTTTTCCCAAAAGAATTCTCCTCACCTCCCTTTTCTTTGCTCACGTCTTCCACATTTGTGTTCCTCATCAATTATGATGTGGCACTACAGCAAAAATGGCTTTTGCGCTGGGTTCCTAATCCTTTTAGCGTATCCGCGTCTTTGCGAAACAGGTGCTGTGTGGAATACCACAAGTCGTTCTCCATGAGGTAGATTTAAAATGTCCTTCTTCTTGCGAACAATTAGAGATCATTATAGTCCATATAATAAGCGGTTAGTTAGGTTTAATGTGGGTGTGAAGTGCATAATCTAAGTTTTACTAATTCCGTTTGATTCTTGCCATCATCTGTTAATTCCATGGTTTTTCAGAGCATTATCCATCCCTATGTCTAGAAATAATTTTAACATAGAATTAAACAAAATCAAGCGTATTGCTGAGAATTAATGGTTATAATAGTAATATAGTAGACACACGTTTACAGCAACAACAATTGAAAATATCTCTCTGCCTAATTACCAGTTTGCCCATACCCCAGAGCGATATATTTGATAAAAGATGGTATAAAATTCCGTTTATTGGCAAAGTGTCACATGAAATAGCCAATTATATACCGAAACACAAATTTAAGGTTTCATTCTGCAATCCAATTTTCTTGGGTAACTTGCTATCCAATTTTAGGGATAAATTTGTCGTGTTAGATAAAAGTGGGGTACATTTACTTAGTTGCAAAGGCACCAATTGTTCAGCTGTGTATGTTGGTCAAGCAGGACGCGCTATCCGTGCCCGGGTAAAAGAACACCAGAATTGCTTAATTAAGGTTAGTGTTAGTTCCCATTTTTCCAAACACCTGATAGAAGAAGACCACTGAAGTGACTTCATTCCAGAAGTCCTTCACTCCCGATGCAAGGGGCACAAGCTGGATAATCTTGACACATGGAAATTATTTTGCATTCTAAAAACAAAGATGTGTGTGTGTTGAATGAAATTCTCCCTTCCCAAACTCCTCTCCTAACCTTACCTCCGCCCCCCTGTGACGCTATTCCTCAACTACACTCAAACCCATTCTTAGACCAGCCATGCACTCTCCACCCATTGGCTCCTTCCCCATCCTCTTAACCCCTCCCATCCCCCTACACCCTTACTCTGTATATTAGGGGCTCGTGGTGAACCATTGTCACCTTGATAATGACTGTGTAATTCGAACCTGGGTCGGAAGCAATACAAATCTGTGGAATTATACTGAGTGAAATAATTTCCATTATCGCAATGTGGTTCTACCAAGTTAATCCTGAACATTTGTTATATATTTTACTAATATATACTAGCTGCATCCATGTTGGGGTAAATTGAATGCAATTTATTGCATGGCAGCTATGCGAAGCCGAATAAGAAGGAATATATTACATCGCATATTCTAATTAGCATATTGCACGTGGCTGTTGTATGCATGGCTAACACGCTTTCATCATTAAGCTTAATTATATTCCTTAGTGCATGTAGGGAGAAGATGTAGTGCATTATTGGTGATGATTTACACCATGCCACACACCTTGGAAGTGGGTCGCAGGGTGATCGGTAGATATATTCTTTTCATTCAAAGATGCAAAAAATTCCTGCATCGAGCAACTTAGTTTTTGTTACAAGGAGATTGGCGAAAAAGTAAGGACATTTGCGACGTTTGGGATTATAGAGCTCGGCTACAGGTGGTTTTACACGGCGAATTATCATGCAAATATCATGCACATGACGTTCATGCGTCGTGGAAAATGGAAATTCCTCGCATGATCATGCGATTAAAAATTAGAACATGCTCTAATTATGATCCTATTATTCCTTGAATGATCCCATAATACGAGCGCACGATGTGCGTCTTTGTTTTCTGAGCGGGTAGAAGAGGATTCATTTTAAACCAGTGTAAATTGAAATGCAATTAGCTTTACTTTTCGTACCTGTCTAATTTATTTGGCTGCCCGTGGAGTGTATATATAATCTTACATAATTCTTATTGGTAATATTCATGAGCATACTAATGGTGCATCTCTTCAATTAATCACGTTTTGAGCGAATCCGGAGTTTATAATAATATATTATAAAGGTATGCGATTATTTTTGCGATAAGTGTAAAAGAATAAAATATTAGAACAGAATATGAAAACTAAAACTGAAAAAAATGCATACCTCGACTTATATTTCTACTCTGTCTTGTATGTCCCCTTCTGATTTTCTCCGACGAATTTGTGGCCGACACTATTGAAATGATTACTATAGCAGTGAATATGAAAATTACACATACCGATCCATCACTAATACCTCTAAATTAATTGTGACTCAACGCCCTGAGGACGATGGAAGAGTTATTCATCAAAACGTCGGCAGCAACCGAATACTTGACCTGGTGGAAGACCAGAGAAAACTTCATCCACATAATTTTTTCCTGTTATAGAGGTTTTTGGTGCATCAAAAACAAATATATTTGAGTATAAACCAGTGCCTGAATTTCGATGGGGTTATGATGATTTTTCCCTCTTGCTGTGTGCTCAGGTCTTATCTTCGGGTTTTCTAAAAACTACGTCCTTCTTTTAGCTACTGCTTTTTCCTAGATTTAAATATTCTTTCGTCTCTTCAAGCTTTTGGTTCCTGAATATCCATTGTTCTCATATCCGCTCTTCTACTGCATACCAAACTTTAGCAGCTTAGAATATTATAAAAAATGAGCTTCTAGAACCACAAATCCCCTTTTTGCTTAGGTCCGTAGTTTAACTGGGGGATGATTTACATAGTTTTAGGGACCGGGCAGCCTTCCGGTTGAATTGAATGATGGATGAGGCTTAGGGCTGGAGGTTGACATTACAAGCAAAACATGGCCTCCCTTGTTTGTATGTATTACTGAGAATTATGCGTATTTGCTGAACTTAACATTTTTATAGTCACGGAAGTAGCTTTTTATGCTAGAGTGGCGATCAAGTCGTAAACCTGTCGTGCGTTGAATTGCAGCCTGAATCTCCTTAACAAATTAAAGACGGACACTTTTAATAGAGAAAAAATTATATTGAAACAAAAGAGTAAGTTTGTAGATTCACTATGTTTCATTCAAATGCACACACGACCCGGGTTTTGAACCTGGTAAATGATGTTTGAATGTTGAAATCCGAGTCGAGTATGTGAAAAAATAACAATGAAACCACCAAGTTTGTTTTAATTCCATGTGAAGAGTATCTGGAATCGGATAGGCAAAGTTACGGCCAAACCCAATAATTTTATGAACATGCTATAATAACTTGTATTATTAATATCTGTGTATATAAAAATAGTGAGATAGAACGTAAGGCAGAGACGTAAGTAATTTTAAAATTTCATAATTCCGCATGCACTGAAGGGCAAATTTAGATAAAATAAAATTAAGTAGGAAGGGGGTTGAATTGAATATGAAATGCCTACATTAGGCTTTCTTATAAATCTTTACCAATCTTTATGCATAAAACGACAATTTTTATAGTTTTGTGACATATCTGACCCTCATGACATTGGATTGATATCAGAGGATGTAGTCTCTGTGACCTAATACTAATTCAAATTTATTGTTCTCCGATCTACATTCAATTTTAACGGCAGAATTTATTTGCATAAGTGATTATCACTGTAAGAAAATGCCATATACTTGAAGTAAATTTAGGTCTAGGCATATGTGAAGACGTTCACCTTAAAATTGCCCATGTGAGTACCGTTTCGTTTAAAATTTGGCGTTAACGTCGTGGATGTTGGCACTGTACGCACGACATGCATGAAATGTCTCTGACATTTCATGCAGGGCAGGCCGGCAACAATTTGCCCTTAAAGTCCTCTAGAGTTCTTCAGGGAAAAAGGAAGCCAAGGTAGCATTGTAATGTACCTGGCCGGAATTCATGGGTCTTCTGGTTCAAGTCCGGTCTGGGTGGATTTTTTTCTTTGTGGAATATGAAGGATTCAGTCAGGAGAGGAATCAAGTGTAGTTCAGTCTCAAACCATTTCTCGGATGACTGGAGGTGATGATGATGGTGATGAAACAATCTATATCAATATTTTTTCTGTCCGAGCCGCAGTGAGGGGGATGTGGCAATGTGTGGAAGGTACCAGCCGTGAAGTTAAGTTTAGAAGAAAATACTTCGTAGCTTTTTACTTAATTAATAATAAAAGTCTTTGCGAATTTGAAGACGTGAACTGTAAGTGGTACTTTTGCAGCAATCATTTCAACAATTGAGTTCTCTTGATTTGCCACTGATTTTGTTCATAATGATATAATATGAGAGTAAAAATGTGTTTTCTGTGTCAGATTCTAATTCGAGTGTTTGAATTTTTAAACTGATCTAACTTCCTACCGGGACAACTGTCAAATTTGAATAAATATTTTTCAATGATACTCGGAGCACTAAAGTATTATAGGAATAAAATTTTTTGTAACATATACATTTTTTCGTTGCGTCTTAATGCAAACAATTTCATTTAGAGCCATTAAATCTCTCAAGTTTATTGAGTATTCAAATGAGAAGTTCAAAACATTTATGACTTCGCTAAGAATAGTAATTACCCAAGATTCATTTTTTGAAAAAGTTTTTACTGTTTATATTTATTGGAGTCGAGAGTTTTGAATATTTACTTACATCTTTTCTAAGAAAATGCAGAGGAATTGAGGTATTTTATCTTTAGGGGGTTATTCTGTGAGATGATAATAATAATAATACCAGTTAGTTGGTTTCCTATTTTCCGATAGTTGAGTGCAAGTAAAAATTCCCGGATTCTTTTAAATTTCCTTTAGCGTCTTTGGGTAGGGGTTTGTCTGCATTAAAACTCAGGTAATTTCTTTTTTAGGTATCACGAAAAAATTCTCAATATAATGACTCTTATATTCTCTTTCTTTCTTTCAGGTGAGTTGGAACCCTTTTCATCTAAGTCTTTCATACCTTAAACTTCACGGATTTTACGCCCGATGCGGAAAGCGAGGGTGTTGAGATTGGCGACGACAACAGGTACGTCGGGAAAATGTTATGAATGCAACTCTTTCGTGATTCGGTTGGATTTTGGCTGGAAAATCTATTTTAAGAGAATCTCAACCACTTAACGAATCAACAGAGTGCTTTTTGCCTGCTGGCCAGGAATTGAGTGATAGCTTCTTTAAACCATGGGAAAACCCGCGCTATTACCTTTACGCAATTAAAAATTTACGTGTAAATATGATTTATATAAGCTCTTATAATTTTTTGCATATTAGAAACTGGTCCAAAGTCCTTCATTTCAATGACGACCGTCACAAAGGACTGGTCTAGATCCTTGATCTTAACCATACCGATTCTATAGACTGCTTTGTGTATTCTAGCCAGGGTTTGCATTCTTGCTATATATAAAGGAACTAGTGGTCACAGAAATGAACAGAAGATGAAACTAGTGACTTCCCTTTCAGATTTCTAGCTTCTGAGTCAAATTTGGTAAACATTCTTCAATTTGTTACATTATCCGCTACACTTTTACGAACCTATCCCGCATAGCTGTGTCGAATACCATTTTGAAATAAAAAGCACTCAGACATGCCCGGATTAAATTGTGCGTTCTCTTTCCCCAAAATTTTTACGCAAACTGTGGACGGAAAAAGTGGATTCGTAATCCGTTCGTTAACAAAATGAGCTGTTCCCTCAGAGAGAAGTCAGCCTGATGGGAAAAAAAGCAATACTTTCTTTCATTCCCAATTTAGTGCTCCTAAAATCATCTTGATGGATGCCCCAATAGCATTCCTTGATCCACGTAGACCCCGACCGCTTCTTCCGCGAACTCCTTCGCCGAGATTGGCCGCGAATGTGCATCGGGTGACCTTACCCCGCCCGGAGCGAACTCATCCCACACCGCGCAGTCCGTTTGCGGAGGGGACGCGGCTCTCGGCGGCGGGCCCCCTGGGGATTGTTTGCCCAATTAGGGTCGTGACGACGATGGTGGGACCAGGTAAACAACGGGGACACGCGGTGAAGACCGACCCCTCCACCTTCTCTCCCCTGATTATGTCGACGGGCCTCCAGTTTATATCTGTGCGTGCGCTTCTGTTTATGCCTAATGGGTGCGTTGTGGCATCGTCCCCACCCACTCCCTCTTTCCACTCCATAGGTACCTCTTTCCATCTCTTTCTTCTCTCCACCCCATCCTAACCTCCATCGCGTACCTCGCTACATTTTTCCCTCTTTAAACCCCATTCCTCCTCCTACCCCTCCACCTCCCACCTTCACCCCCTCACACGTCTCCTTCCACCTACTCTTTCTCTCAATACCTCTCCCTCTCTCCACTTTCTTTCTCTCTCCACCACTTATTTCTAACTCCTCCTTCGTCCTCCACCCTCCTTCTCCAAACTCATTCTCCACACTCCTTCTCCTCCCTCTTCTTCCTCCTCCTTTCTCCGCTTTCTATACTCCTCCTCTCCCTCTCTACATTCAACCACTCCTCTTTCATTCCGTCTTTCTTCCCTACCACACAACCACCATTCTCCTTTGCCCCACCTTTATCCCTGTTCACTTTCCACCCTACTTCCACGCTCTCCTTCTCACCCCTCCCCTACCTCTCCCCCTCCCCTCCACCCCCTCTTTCTCCCTTCTCTTCGTCATTCCCCTCTTCACTCTCCCTCTCCTAACTCTCTCCTTCTCACTCCAATGATCCTTACCTCATCCTCCTCACTTTCCCCACCCTATTCTTCCCTGCTTTCCTCCTTCTACCCCTTGCATCCATCCACCGACCTCCCACCCTCCCCCCACCCCCCTCTCCCAGCGGGCACGCCCACCGCTGTCGCCGCTCGCGAAATACGGAGACAAGAGCCTGGCGCTCGTTTCAAGGAGACGGCGTCCTTAGAATTGAAGGTTTTTTTGAGTCGAACTACGCAGTCAGATTTTCCTTTCGAAAAAGAAAAGCGAGGGTGATTTTCCGTGCCACTCATCGCTGTCGAAACCATGAAATGATTTCCACTATTCACGGAAATATTTCTGATACTCTCGGGAAGTTGTTCTAGTACCTTAATGACCGAACAACGTTATACCGTTAGATGATTTAGTTTCAAGTAACCAGGAATGTTCAGTTTGGTCAGCCAACTATGCTGGTTCGAATTTGACCTCGGGCATTAAAACCGAACCCATCTTAAGTTTATTCATAGATGCAGACTCTAGAAATCTGATCAGCAACGGCCGGTGTGGGTACTTAAAGGCCACGGATTTGAACCTCACCGATGGCATGGATATATTGTGTATCATTTATAAATCTATATACTAGGGTGTTCAAATGAAAAGGTACAAAACGTTGTAGAAAACTAAACTGGTTGAAATTTGAATATCCCGCTTTGGGGTAACGTAGTGAGACATGTAGGGACGCGAATGTAGTGTCCAGTATGGTTGTGCGTACACGCGGGTGCCCGCACACGACGCACGAGAGAAGCAGGCAGTTGTGTGTTCCGTCTAATTGATGTGGCAGCCCGGACGACGAACATGGCACAGTGGAGGACTGGGCTCCTGTCACTGTCATAGGTATTCTGGGAACAGGGAATCCTTCGGTTTGTGAAACAATGTGATAGTTGAGCTCAGGCCTCTGGTGATTATTTGCGGATAAAGACTTCAATTAAGCCAACAGTGCCGTTTCATACCTTTTCATTTGGGCACCCCTAACACTTTTTTTTGTATCTGTGCTATGATGAAAGGTTTAGCTAAACGGTACAATATTACCTACCCTAGCCGTTGGAGTAATTGTAGCCCAGGTCTATTACTATTCATCGTAGACGATTTAACGATGCTATGCGCCCTTGAGTGTTGAGGAACCCCTTAGAGCTTAATCCCACAACGGTTCGAAGTGGAGTTAATGTCCCTGAGGGAAGGGGAGGCGTAATTGATGTATTTTTCTCTCCCCCTCTCCTCTCCGGCTGTCCCTTCCCACCTCGCCCGCCACGCCACCTCACTTTCCGCCGCGTTTCATTCAACGCCCCCGTTCGCCAGCGCTCCGGGAACAACGGGCCCACTCTCGGCTTCCATCGGCCCCGCTGGAAGGGAGGGAGCTGCCAGACGTTCCATTGTCCCTCACCCAGACGCCTTCGGCCGCCCCTTAACCCTTCCCCTCGGGCCGAGTGCCCTCTCCCGCCGTGGGCGGCCCTTTCTAAGGTAATCCGAGGAACGAGAGAGAGTGAGAAAGAGGGAGTTCAAGACATAAGGCTGTTTCTTCAGCGCAAAGTTCATCTGATAGTGTCTCTCTTTGAACCGTCTTACAAGGGGAGTGTCGGAGTTTCGGGTCTAGGATTTTGACGAAATTTGCCAGGCAGGCAGTCCTTGATTAATTGTTTACGAATCACCCCTGTGACGTCAGACGTTAATTTCGTTTCAAAACTCTTTATTCGTTCCAATACAATTTTTTTTGATGCATCCAGCATCCTTCCCCAAATCCTATTCCCCCAACAATCCCCTCCTTTCCTTCATCAACAACCTTCCAGCAACCCAGCATCCACAACACAATTCAAATCAAACGTTACACCCCCCATATAGGGTTATGTATCCTATAACTTCGTCAAAAAACGAGTTTGAAATATTTTATTTCCAATATAAAGCTGATAATTAGAAATGTTTAATCAGTGCAGTGTGGGTAGGGGTAAAGTACTCGCATCACAGTGCCGATGTCCCTGGTTCGATACTCTCGGAATCCAATTTTTTTTCGTCGCAGTTTCGTTGTACGACTATCCCTGGTTTTACATATTTTCAACCTTTTTACCCGGGATGCATTTTTGTTAGACTCGGTAGTGGAGATAATTATTCGATGAAGGCGACCGTCAGTTTAGGTCATGTACGCCATTAAAATACGCCAGGAATAGTCAGTGGAATAGCCCAGGCCAGGAGGGCTTTCTATCAAAAGAAGAATCTACTCACAGCTGGAAATACAAGCTTAGAAGTAAGGAAGCAATACACGAGAACGTACATCTGGAGCATGTTTTTCGCACGGTAGTGAGTAATGGAGGATGACAGCAGCGGAGAAGAAATGGGTGGATGCATTCGAAATGTGGTGTTACAGGAGAATGGTGAAGATTAAATGGATCGATAAGGTGACAAACGAAGAAATCCTAAGAAGAGTGGGAGAAGAGAGAAGTCTGCTGCAAACTCTAAGTAGAAGACGAGACAACCTAATCGGCCGTATCCTAAGGCACGATGGCCTGATGAAGACAATCGTCTACATCAAGCCATCGTGGAAAAGCGAACGGGAAGAATGGAAAAGACAGGCCTCTCATGAGTTGTAGAACAGGTCGTGAGGGATGTGAGGGAGAGGAATTACGTTAATATGAATAGGTTGGCTGATAGAAGGATCGAGTGGAGAGCT
Organism: Platycnemis pennipes; assembly: GCA_933228895.1. Lineage (NCBI taxonomy): Eukaryota > Metazoa > Arthropoda > Insecta > Odonata > Platycnemididae > Platycnemis > Platycnemis pennipes. Next base: position 63,905,297 of record OW121854.1, read on the forward strand.
GCGTCAAACCAATCCCATAATCCTATGACTGTTGACCCATGATGATGATGATAACGCCATTTAGGATAGGGTGGTTATTGGGGTTGGGGTTTTCCACAAAAAAGGGATAAGAGAGAATGTTTCCACCTTACATCCTGAGTGACCTGAATTGTGCCTCAAACCCTGTTTTGGGGAACTTTCATTTCAATTTTTATATATTTTAAGATATAGACATTTAAAATTTTCGAAAGTAAGATGAAGGAAATGCGTCACAGGTTGCAAAAAACGTTTTAAAACTCTCAATCACGGGAGATTGGGGCCACAATGATCCTGCTGATTTAAATGTCGCTGACACATTTATGCTATGACATTAATAATATTTCGAGAAGTCCAGATTACTATCGTAGACTGGACTATAGATATAAAATTATAGAAATTGATTGCTGGCCTGACAAGTTCAAAATATCCTTTCTCCCTCGTACAATTTGGGAAATAAATAAATGTAAATATATCCAAGATCATAAATAAAGCGTATCAATGGATAGCATAGGTAGTTTCATGATGTTGTAAGGATTTTAAACTAACCCAACTAACATGTTTTTGTATACTTGCTCTGCTGTTTTTTATCTCTTTTTAAATTGTGACGCTAGGCTAGAATATAAATAACAATCCCTTATATGCATACCGCATACCACATTCGAAATGAGGTGCTACAGAAGAGTGATGAAGATTAAATGGATCGACCGAGTAAGTAACGAGGAAGTTCTAAGAAGAGTGAAAGAAAGAGAAGTCTGCTGACAACTAAAAAAAGAAGAAGGGACAATTTAATCGGCCATATCTTGAGACACGATGGCCAGATGAAGACAATCGTCGAGGGAAAAGTGAACGGTAAGATTGGAAAAGAGAGGCCTCGTATGAGATACATGGAAGAGGTTGTGAGGGATGTAAAGGAGAAGAATTACGTCACAATGATAAGGTTGACCGATAGAAGAATTGAGTGGAAAGCTGCGTCAAACCAATCCTAGGATTGTTGACCAATGATGATGATGACACAAATGTTCATATTTGAGAAACAGGTTTATCTTGACAAAGTTCAATTTGTAGTATCCTGAATATTGTAAGAGAATAACATTAACATTTGAAAGAATGACTGGGTCCATAAATCATGGCGAAATACGACCGGTTTAGCGGAACTGATGTGTTCGCTTAAGCGCAAAATACACTTGGTCGTGCCTCTCTTTGAACCACCTTCGACTTGGTAGAAAAGACAATTATACGAGGAAGAGGACCAACAACTTAGGTTACATTCAAGAGAGGCAGGGTAATGGGTAGGGGTATGAATATCTCAGGGAATGGGGAAGGAAAGGTGGAGTCAAACATGGCCTCGGCTTTCCCTCGCTCTCAACTATAGGAGTCAAGGTGTCCACGGTTTCACATATCGTTTAAAGGACGAAGAACTGAGCTTGAAATGCCTACCACCAGTCGGTAAGGAAGGGAACGGTTATTCAATGTAATTGAGCAATCGCTTGGATACCAAGCCGAGACTTTGGAACTGAAAACCAGTAATATAGCCACCACATTCAACGATTCCTTCGGTGAGCAGTAGAGATATTTTACCCTGGTATACTCGGACTAATTATACTCGAGTTATCTGCTCTTATTCTCTTTACATCTTATGAAAAGCATTCCATTTTGGCTCGAAATAGCTGATAAATAGTAATCACAAAAGGTCTCTTTTTCTTCCAAATAGAAATTTACCTCCACAACTTGAGAAATGCGTTTAATTTGCCTTGTTGGCTTAAAGCTTAGGAGGAAAGTAAAAAAAACTGATAAACCCTGTTAAATGGCCATTAATTGGAGTATTTCGGTGATTTCTTCTATTCAGTTACTTAGTTTTTATGGCACGATGACAGACAGCTTATGTCATTTGCGTCATATAGAACATCTTGACAGAGTCGTAAATTTCTCAGAGAAAGGAGGAAGAGTGGAGTTGAAAGTAGTTGGTATTTGCTGTTGGACTTCATTGGAAAAGTCTCACTGTCAAACTCTCACACATCTCATTTTACGGACGATATACTGCACTCGAACCACTCTCCAATCAGTAAATAGTGAGGATTGGTATACCTACCATTGTAAAACTCATCGCCAGGATTTAAATCCGAGCCTTCGTCATGGAGATCATTACTTTAGCCATCACACCAATTTGATCCATCAGAGCAACAACAATATCAAGCAGCAAAAATAAATTTCACCCTAATCATTGTGTGAAAATATACTGTGTGATTTTGATCAGAGGTTTTTAGGCACCTCCGGCTCCAAGCGATTTTTTTTCTATTTATTTAATTCGAACTCGATGTTTTATCCAGGCCGCTTTTGTTTTTACACGACGGCGCTAATTTCAAATGCCCAATTTTTTTTGCTCATCAACTACAATCCGTGGCTATTGAATATTCCATATTCTCCAACCTTACCAAACATTTCACTTGATTCAATTAACAACCAAGCAATATTGAACATGTTTGTGTTTCAAGAAGAGGAACCGAATAGCTGAAGATTATTAATCATTAGTATTATTCATGCGACAGCTCACATTTCCAAGTGAATTCTCATATGCGCAGTTCACCGTGTAATGCGTCGCTCAGAAGCCAGTGAATAAGCCATAATTTGTTCCAGCTCCATACACCCCTCTGCGTATTCCATTCCAGTTTAACTTCTCCCTCCTCACCCCCGCGGTAAAATAGAGACAGAGGTCGTTGACGTCTCATTGCTGTAAAAATCTTGAGTATCTGAGGTACTTATGCAATGACGATCCCGGAAATCTGGATTTCATTAATAAGGGAGCAACACATTTGCTGCAAAAGAAGGTATTTACCTGAATCTAATTATTCTGCATGCATGATTTATCGATTTCGTCGATATCTGAACATTGTGCACAATCGATGTCTCCTGTTGGTTGTAATCTCCATCTGCATCTACGTATTACCCTGTGACAAACCGAGAGGGTGTGTGGCAGGGGGTGAAAATCACTATACATGCACTGCTGAAATGCAGCTAAGATCTACAATGATACTAACACATGGAAACAAGTTAGCTAAAGGAGTCACTTGCAACTAGTTGGTTAGTGTCTATAGGTAGTAGATTTTGATGGGTTATCACCACTCTTCTTTGAATTGTGGTCATGTAATTACTAAAGTAACGTAAATAACATTTTCTGGAGTGATTTGGTTGACGTTTGCAAGATAGAAAGTGATGAAACCAAAAACTTTGTAGTATTGTTTTTTTTTTCGGTGAAATTTGTAACTCATATATATGGGGTGAAATTGATGGTACCGAATCAAAGTGTTTTTGGTTCCATTACTTTTTTATCATCAGATGATTCATCTCCTCTACAATTTTCTCTTCATGTACGCGTATTTCCTGCCCTCTTCCTTTTTGCCCACCCTAATTTGTATTGATCTTATTGATTATTTTCCTTGTAATGCAACTTATATGGATGCCGATTATTCCTCAATTCAGGGGTTCCCAATGACCCAGTATTTAACTTTACTTCTTCCTTGGGCCCTACGCCTTCAAAGTCAAAACAAGAAAAAATATTACGATAGCATATATTCTTCCTATTTACACATCGCAATGAATAAATTATGAAGAATTGGTTTTATATTTCAGGTCTCGAATGACTAGGTATTTTTTTCTGTGCCCACATATCATATTTTCCCGGGGCTCCGCAAGCCCTAGGGGCCACCCTGTCCACCCATGGTGTTGTCAATACGTTGAGGAGCTAAATCCGTTCGGACGTCTCCGCAGGGGAGTCGTCATGGGCCCTGTATGAAATTTGCAGGCAGCTCGCGGCTCTTCATCATCGCAGGGGTCAAACGGGAGCCCCGTCAGCAGCAGTGCGGGCTACCGTGTTGCATTTCGAGGGTCGCATATTGGGAGGCCCTGTGGTGAAGGGCGAGTAGGGGTGCAGAACGTCCCTTGTCGACGACAGCTATAATATATTGATGGGTCCCGGTTATTGTCGGGTGACGGTGGCCGGGGAAGGGAGGGAGGGAAAGTGTCCCCTTAAGCTCCGATTCCAGCACCAACTTCATTGTCAGCGTGGCCGATTAGGTCGCGTTTCCTATGCTATATGCAGGTTTTTGTTTGGTCATAGTCATGAATAGACAGATGAAATGCATAAAGTAAGAGTCAGAGGGAAATGAAATGACATATTTATTCGATCTAACACCGAGCATGCTTGATGAAGCTACGTTTTGGTCTGAAAGAAGACCATGGATTATTGAAGGATCCAACTACATGAGAGGATTGAACCACAGATAGCGAAGAAGGACGTAGTTACGGACAACTAGGACACACCGGTTGTGCTGTAATATAATTAACCCGCAAATATTGCAGAAAATCTCACAGGTATTTAAATCATGCAGCTCGTCATTTATAATAGCTAATAACGAGTATAATAGTAATACCTATATATGTATAATAAGAAGAGCTAGTTTTTATGTGTGGCTTTAGCAAATTAACATTTTTTACCAAGTGAAAGTCAGTATAATTAATTGCCAAGTTAACATGCTTGGAAACGCTTCGAATGTTTCTAAACTATCACGTTTACGAGCAGTAAGGTTTTAGAATACCTAATCATAAAAATCATTCTTCTTAGCTTATGACCTCCCACTTTTAAATTTAATCTGGTCCTTTTTGGCTCCTAAAATCTCATTTCATACCTTTTATCGTGCTTTATCTTATTTACTTTGGTCATGTATTCATTTAATTTTCATGGAGGGTTGTTTCGCAATGGTGTACTTAGTATAGACGCAAATTATTTTGGAATAATGTGCAAGCTTTAGTAATGGTTGGAGGAAGAAAGAAATGTCGTTGTTCCGGAGAAATAATTTATCTATTGAGAAATGATCTATACTTGGTGGTTAAAATATCATTCCAGATCTTGGGAGCAATGGAAGATGCAGGAAAGGCACGAAAATCGTACCATTGTGAGACCATATATTTCTCAGGTGTGCTTACAGATTCTAACCGTTACCTCATGGTGATGAGCAACATAAAATTTTACAGCTGGGAGAGGAAGAAGTGTACGCAAGTGGAATAGTAACGCTGCAGAGGGAGCAAAAAGGGAAATTATGAATCAAGGGCTAACAATTTTGGGCCAGATGAATCATGACATAATGGTAACTGTGGAGAAGTAATGGTTAGACATAAGTGGAAACGTAAATGTGAGGTACGTAGAACTCCCGGAAGTGCAAAAGGGGTTTTAAAAGCAAAAAGTTTTAGAAATTTCCTAAATGCGACGGAGATGATTAAATAAAATGAAGGGATAGTCAAATATGCTGCATTTTTTATACCAGTAGAAAATGTACGGTGAAAAAATTAACATTTAATTCTCTACTAAACTGGGATTTCTCAATCCAAACTTTTTGTAAAAAATGAATACATTTATGCTTGGGTACGAATCGTAGTTAATGAATTCTGTTTTTTTATGAAGGAAACTACCCTATTCCTTAGCCCAAACTCCCCCAAACGTATGTGGAGAATTCTTTGAATTTAAAAAAAATATTTTATATGTTTATTGGAAAAAAGTGCCCAAAAAAAGGAACTAGGGCTAATTACGTTGGTGGACACATAATAAGAAATAAAAATAAACAAGAAATACATAGGAAGATTGCAATAGAAAGTAACAGATTAGTCATATAAACAAAACGAATCTAAAGGATGAGATATTATTGATCCTACGTTATAATTTACGTCAGTTCCGAACCGCGAATTCATCCATCTGGAATGAAAAACCTGAAGACCGAAGGGTTTTCCTCGAAAGCTCAGGCGGATCATGAGTGTGGCAATTAGCGCGGGATATGTCAATCCACCGCGGAGTTGAAGGGGTCTTCCGTGCAGCACGGCGCCTCTTGCATCGGGGTGTTCGAGTCAACCACTCTTTGTGGGGGGCGGCGGGAGTTCTCAAAGGGGGATGGAAAGGAGGGGGAGGGCAGAGGGCTCCCTCTCTTTAGAGGGTCGTCGAAATGACGGCGGAGGCCTCGCTTTCCCTCTATATGCATAGGAAGTGAAGAGCCCGCGCACTTTCCAATGCTCGTAAAACATTTAACCGCAGGCGGCCGGAGCGGAAATGTTTCCCGCGGAAAAGGAAATTACCGCCCCTCCTCCCACCCTTTCATCCCTCCCTTCTTACGCCCCCGCTACCACCCCCCACCCCGTGCCGATTCTGCTTTTTCATCCCTTTTGTTCCTTCGCTTCCCTCCACTTTTCCCACTCATTTGCGATCCCTCTACTCCCCCCCTTCCCAGTTCTTAGATGGCAGTCGGAATCGCCATCATTCCCTCTCAATATCTCTCTTCCTTTTTTCCCACGGTTCTCGCACCGACTCCCCCCCCCTCCCAAACCACTCACTCCTCTTTCACCTCTCACCCGTCCCCTCTCAAGCAGCAGAGACGGACGTCGCCCTGGCAATCGATGCCTCTCTTGAGTGGTGTGGGTGGCGCAAGGAAAGCATGATGACTACCGTGCAGTTTGATGCCAAGGGGAAGTGAAGTTGATGGTGTAAGAGTTGGGTGTCGTTTTCCGATGCAAGTTCGTCTATAATGCATTCGAAATTCCGATATGGAGGATCGATGAAAGGGTTGCGGACTAGTCGCGAATATCTTAGTGGAGTCACCCGCTGAAATGCATGATAGATAAATTTCCACAAGTAAAAAATCCACCTTGACCGGGATCCGAACCCGGACCCCCTTATTTCCGGTCAGGTACTCTACCAGTTAAGCTGGTAACTTAACCGTAATTCAGGGAGTCCAGGTCCGTCCCGGTCGAGGTGGATTTTTTCCTTATGGAAATTCATCCATGGGGGATCGAGTTGGTGTGATGTCTATAATACAGACTCTCCGTCTCAAGTTTTCAGGTTTAAATCCCAGTTCGTTCGTTGTTATCAATTGATTATATTTTAAGTAATAAAACTGGTAGTAGAGTATTAAATGGATGCATAGGTAATTCTTATTCCAAATCCTGCCTTTCATATGATATCCTCCTTCAACTCAGGACACCTTCAACCTCACTTTGTTTCTTCCATACTACGCGTTTTTCTCTCTCCATCCCTCTCACCCTATATCTTTCCCTTTTCCAAGTATCCTTGACCCTTATTTTCTGCCCCACTCACACATTCTTCCTTTCTTTAATTCCCTCTATCAATCTCTTTATCTTCCCTACCATGTGTATGCACCCCCTGCCACACACCCTCGAGGTGGCTTGCAGGGTATGTCGTAGATATAGATATTCCTCATATTTCTTCACTCATCTTCCGCACACCTTAGTTTCTCCATGACCTCTCTGAGAATCTCTGAGACTATTTTCATTTTATTTCCTTAATTCCTACATAAAAACGTCGTGGGATCCAATCCAGCCAGGATTGATTTTTCTCCACACTGGGCATAGGTTAGTTTTCTATCCTAAACATAGTGCTAAATAAGCTAGAGTAAAATGAGAAGTGCTGTTTCTGGGGGTTTCAAAAATAAATATATAAGCGCATATTGACTGTTTCACTAAGCGTGGCCACTAATTGTAGAACCTGTGGTGGTCTTTCTTCAGGAGACCCTTCTTTCATCCCGGGCATGTCGACTTTTCTTTGGTGTAGAAGACTTGTAGTTGTTTGTAACCACTTGTTATATATTTGGGGTATTTTGGGAACTGTTGGCGAGTCCGCATTGACCTTTTCACAGTAGATTATTCATTGAAGGTAAGACACAAGATAATTTTTTTATTTATCACCACAGCTGGTTTCTTATTCGATCTTGCAGTGTAACACCTCGTGTGTGTCAGCGCAGTTGCTTTCCCATGGAAATCAATCTTTCGCATCTCAAACCCGTGTCAACTTCATTTCATGAGTGGTCGTCACGAAATTTTCAGCTGCGAATGAGGTTTACAAATGAAGAACGTGAATGTGTCTGAGCCGAGCAACGCCATTGGTTAAAGGCTAAAATTGAGTTGGCTGGTGTAACTGGCAGAGTGATATGAGGAAATAGGAACATTTATGTGGATGCATGTGAAGGATATATTATGACAACTGTGCAGTTTTGCAGTTTGTCGAAGTGCAGTGATGTTAGTCGAAATATGGGGAAGAGAAGTTACCTTGAGATCACTCGTGATGGTAAGATATACATGCGCAAATCATCAATAAATACACCCTGATCATTGTAAGGAAGTGCACGTATATGGAAACATTTTACTGTCCAGAAATATGACGTTATTTAAAACTTTCGAAGTGTTATGTAGCCACAAAGAGCGCGGCATACAATGTGAGTACCTTGACTATCCACTGGTGAAACGTGAACAATTTAAACTTGGTAACAAAACTTGCTGACTTTAATTAGGAGACGTAAGTTGTAAATTGAATCAAACTTTACTTCCTTGAAAACAAAACATACTACTTGACTCTTAATGCATTAATTTCACTACTAGACGAGTTTTTTTGGTAATTTTGCAATAGACGCATTTATTTCAATCACCTATATTACTTCACTCTATCATTTGTTTACCTCAGAATATTTTAACGCGTCATCATTTTAAGTTAAACGTATCTACCATCTGCTTAACTTATCTACTATCTGCTTAACTTATCTACCATCTGCTTAACTTATCTACCATCTGCTTAACTTATCTACCATCTGCTTAACTTATCTACCATCTGCTTAACTTATCTACCAACTGTTTCACTTATCTACCATCTGCTTAACTTATCTACCATCTGCTTAACTTATCTACCATCTGTTTCACTTATCTACCATCTGCTTAACTTATCTACCATCTGCTTAACTTATCTACCATCTGCTTAACTTATCTACCATCTGTTTCACTTATCTACCATCTGCTTAACTTATCTACCATCTGCTTAACTTATCTACCAATCTTCTATTCATCACAGCAATCAGATTACTTTAAAAATATCTTCTATAGCGATATATATCTACGCAGTTGGAAGCTAAGCTGCTCAACTATATCACCTTCGATATACATCCCTCTATTCTATTGGTTCTCTTTGATATCATCTTGGCAAGCTGCCTCATTTGACCTTTTCAAAATTACCCTCAATCTTCCCATCATCCTCTTACGACCGACAATTCTATCCGGCTGGTATCACAACGGCTGTGTAGCCCCATCTCCGATATCCGACCCCCGCCGTTTCCATCCCTAGGATGTCCACAATGTGGCTCACTAGTCACTCGGTAATGACGTAAAGCGTTGAAACGCGTTATGCATCAAAATACATTTTTAGCGTTATAAATCATTTTATTTTTAGTATCTTGAAAGGAAATAGTATATTCGTTTGTGTAATATAGTAGTAGCACAATGAATAAATGTCTATGAAATCTTTTGAATACTTACTCTGTAATCCAGCATATCATTGTATTAAATTTCTCACTTCCTTTTTTCTCTGCGAAATTTATAACTTTTTAAATATTTTATGGTAGTATTTGGTCACCAAGACCCATGTTAAAGTTCGTTATATGATTTTTCAGATTTTTATGGACGAACAAAGATTATGCTACTGGAAGTTTGAGGTGTTTGGAGAAGTAAGGAAAAACTCAAATGAATATAAAATTGATGAGTATTTTCCACCTGAAAGGAACTCTAGGTATGATGAATAATACGATTCAATGTCCTAATACTATTTTTAGTGCACACTATTTAGGTAGCTGTTAAATGAATGTTATTAAGTTTTACATATGGTGTGCAAAAAATAATAAGCTGCCTATACATTAATTTATGATTTCTTCTCACCTTCTCATTGAATTTCAACGTGCGTCCACCACTACTTTCCTTCTGAATTCACCACCATGCTTATTCAGATAAAGCTCTTTTACGTGACAGAAATAATAGTGTTTCTGGCGCCACGAGTGATGAGATAATTACTGAGCCCTAAACAAGCTAAATAGCTACGTGCTTCATGGTCTTTCCTTGAAACACTCTGTGGAGTTAATTACACCTTTGTTCTAATTCGTGACATGGATAATTTTTTCAATCAGTCATTCGGAGAATAATTGCATTTCACCAAACGCAATGCAAGCATTGGAAGCAGTGATTTAACAAACAAACCATATATTCAATAACAGAAATAAATCCCCACGAAGTCCTAAAAATTCTTATTCATGTTGATACATTTGTAACATTTAATGCATCAATTTTTCCTTAAAATTATTGGGAGTAATGAAATCAAAAGGATAATTCGCTTAACATTCCTCATTGGTATTCTACTTATGAATGTAGGTTTATGAATATTTTCTGCTTGATAAAAACTCTCTTTGCACTGAAGTCATGTATCTCAAACCTAACAGTTATTCTTATCATTTGTTATAGCAATAATGATCGGTTTAGATGGACATTACATTCTTCTCGCGACCCCTATGTTTAATATAATATCCTTCTTTAGTTCTGCATACTTTCTAACTCCTTCCTTCTTCATACCTATGACCACTCTAGTTTTACCTTTCCTTAAATCCCAGGTTTTGGACCCTATGCCGACAACATTATCGAAGAAGTCCAGAGAAGTGGGAGAAGAGATAACTCTGGAAGAAAATTTGAAAAAAAAGATGGCCATCCATCTTAATCGGACATGTCTTGAACGTGATGGCATGATAAAGACAGGCGTTGAGGAAAAATTGAATGGGAAGAATGGAAAAGGAGGGCCTGCGTGAGATGTATGGAGCAAGTGGTCAAAATATGCCAGGGAGAAGAATTATGGTAATATGAAGAGGTTAGCCGATACGAGAATCGTGAGGAGAGCTGCTTCAAACAATCTTAGGATTGTTGACTTAGAATGGTGATAGTGCCACGCTCAATATTAGGATTTTCACAAGTATTTCTCTAATGTTTCTACTCAACAACCATGTTATTAGCTTTCTTTCTGCGATTTATCACCTCTTTCGCCTACGTGTTATTCCTTCAAACTTCGCTACTGGTATATCCCTTTTCCTTCAGCCTACTATCCAGGTATTTAAAGTTCCTCCGTATAAATTATTAACTTTGACCTTCTCCATCGATCATGTTACTTTCACGTCTTTAGAAATCCGAATGTAGTAAGGCTGCCGTGATAGCTGAACTAGCTGAAGTACTTGGCGCAAATAATGGGGTTTCGAGTTCAAATCCCAGGCAAGGAGAACGGATTTTTTTCTGTGGAAAATCTGTTATTTGGCGTGAATTATTATATATGTAATACATTTTATGTATGCATGCTGCTAACTCTCATGTAGCTGACCACAGGAGTGTATTTACTTTTTCGGGTCCAACGCATTTTTCCCAGCGATATTTTTTCCTCTTTCACCGAAAATAATAATTCCTTGAACGCTTTCCTCTCTACCTAGCCCATCTCGGAAGCATCCATTCCTTAAGATTGAATTGTCAAACTCTATTAATTACCAATCCCTTTTAAAATTCTTCATCAATCTTTTGCTTGCTAGCACTTTTAGAAACAACGTTAAACATTCCCTAAATTTAAAAAAATTAAATTTAAAATTTAAATTTTTAGTAAAAAAATTAAAAATATATATTTCAAATTTTAATTTATTCCTGTCTGTGCTATAAAATATATCACAAATGTTTCACCATGTAAATCATATAATTAAAAAATTTCGAATTTTAGGGTGTAAAATATCACTGATTTTTGTTTAAAAAAGGTCATTTCCCTTTCAATTATGAGGGACTGCAATAGTAAGCCTAGGTTAGCATATGAAAGATTTTTTGTCATAGTGAGTCCCATCATGTGTAGCGTCATCATTTTTTCTCTCCATTACTTTTTTCCCCTTAGCCACTCTGCCATTAGCATATCGTACTGCTATCAGTGAAAAAATACTCAGTGTTTTCAAAATAAAGTTATGTTTCATGCATGGTTACGACTTCTAAGGTCATCTTCAAGTGTAAAAAAAAAACAAATACACTGGTATGTTTATTATTGGAAAAAGAAGGAAGAAGGCCTCCTGGAGGTGAAGGGTGCTTTATGTGTGAAAGCGTAGATTGAAATTTGGTGAAGGGTGAGGAGAATCGATATACAAGTCAGGAAATATACAAGTGGTAATTTATTATGTTGCAATTTATAAAGGGTTCGTGTATATATTTGTTTTTTTAGGAAAATATTCCAATTCCCATACAGGAATGATCGTAGATTGTGAATGTTTTTTTTTGTAATATTAGCACAAAATCTTATTTTCTTACTGAAAAAATGAACTTTCGGTAACCTTCGGAAAATCATGAACAAAATATGTATCGATATTCCCATCGATAATCCGATACGTTTTAGGATCTTTTAGTAGATGTAAAAAAACAGTTTTTTGAATGTTTCAAAACCTGTATTAGTTCATCTCAGCACGAAACAAAATTTGTGCTATTTCACGTTATCAAAATAATTTCCTTCCATATTTACTTTTAGAAACCGGAACACTGAAGTCAAAGTTCTTGTTCTTACGATTTCGTGGCATATGTTATAAATTTAAAATGTGCTATTTTTCGGTTGGAATTTTTCGTAGATACAAGGTCTTTTAAAATAGCTGTGCATTTAAGTATTTTTAAGCGTGTTATCTTATGCATAGAGTAGAATTTATGTATGTAAATATGTTAATATGTTCACCTAAAACTAGAGAACTAAATGTAGCAGAGATTTGAAACTACCAAGGTTTATTAAATGTTATCCTTGGACAGACAATGGGTCGCTTTTCTTGTAACTAATGGTTCTCGGTTAGACCCTATTCAAGTTAAAAGAATTCCCATAAGAAATACATATAAAGGGCTTTCTTACAGATTTGAGGTTCTCCCGGCGAATAGCTGTGGTGAAGTCTATTCGGGTCTTCCACCGGGTAAACTGCCGACGTTTCGGAGAACGAGTCGTTCTCCATATTCAGGGCTGAAGATGGAGAACGACTTACTTACAGCTTTCTTACAGCTTGTAGCCATTTTTAATTTAAACATTTTAATTAGAAGTTGCACAAACTTGAGATGCACACCAGCCGAAAGATAATTCAATAAATATTTTTAGTATTAACTTTGGATTCTGATTTCGGATCAAAATGTCTAGTACCTACTTCAGTAAAATATTAAGATTTTTGGTGAATATTTTTTTCAGTTTAAACATCCCTATCCCCTTGACGACTGAAGGGATTGTTGCATCATAAAGTAGATAGGCAGTGTAAAATTTAGGCATAATCTTTTATATACAACTCTAGAACTAAGCGTAGTACGTCATTCAAACTTTGAAATGAAATACATTTCTTACCTGTAAGGTTAACAGACTACTTTTCATGTTAATAATAGTCCCCGGTTTGACCCCAGATAAGTCATAGCGTACCCATACGACGTACACGTACAGGTTTTATTGCTGGCAATTATTTCATCTGTGTATTTTAGAAATATTCACTGACAGTCTTGAGACGCACTCTAACCGAAATATATTTCAATAACGATTGATTTTGCCGCCAAATACTGAATTTAATTAAAATTGCCGAAACTTAGAAGATTTCTGCGGAACAGCCTGAAAATTTTCTGTTAAATCCGTCATTTCCCGTGGCAACCGAGGACTTTGTTTACAAATAAGTTTATTATGTTTTGTCGACTAAAAAACGTTTTGTGAGACATTCATTTGTGTTTCTATGTATATCCATCTATTCCTTTGATTTATTTGTGCGGATTTATCACTAATGCTTATCGTCTGCATCCATGAATATAATTATTCGTGCTGGTATTAGTCTGCATTGGTGAGTATTTATTCATTTCATGTGCTCTTATTTTCAACAAAAAGTGACCGGAAAAGATTAAACCGGTAAAGGGACCCTGTTTTTTTAGTAAGTTCAAACTGTTTGATACAATATTCCAGTTTACGGAAACTTAAAAGGCTGCTAATGATAACGCCATTACTATGATTCCTCATAAAGACTGACATTCTGGATCGAAGAAGGTGAAGATCACATAGACGTGATTAAATTATTTCAAAAATGGCTATTTCAGCAAAAAAATCTTTCAGACTAAGAATAAAGCGATGGTACGGGAAAATGTGGTCGTTTACCATATTTTTTATTGTCGGATCTGATAGAGTTTGTAAACTAAAAAGACATGTATTTTTCCTTTTGTTGATCCGTCAATTATTTATCGAGTTATAAGCGGCGAAAAACTGATGTTTTTAACCCTTTCGGAAAAGTGGGCGTGGTGCAACCTCTGATGTATATCGACTTCGTCCAATCACAACTGAGCCCGCAAAGCTACTTCGCCTTATCGCAAAGGGAGGACACAGCTGGCTCTCCCAATGGGAGCAATTTCGACAGGATCCTTGCGAGCAGGCCTTCGAAAACCCCCTCCACTCCCTTCCCTTCCCCGAAAAGCAGTCAAGGACGGGCGGAAAATGACTTCAATGTTATCTCAGCAGCTTTTTAGGTGGGCGTCACTTTTTGCTTATTTTAATTTTTGATTTATGAGTGAATGGTTGTGGTTAGAAGTTTATTTTCTTCACTAAAATTCTTTTTTTGTTTCCATCTAACGATTTCGTGTACAAAATTACGATATCGGTTCCAAGTAAACGCCCCCATTCAACTTTGTCAGATAAATTAATTTAAGATGTTAGGTGTAAGATTGTCTCCTGTAAAATCGCAACTGCTCAATTATTTCCTACTTTTATCCCTTACTTTGAGAACGGCATCTTCCGCTAGTCGGATATTAAAATAATAAAGGCCCATGTCGGACCCTGTCGGACTCTTGATAATCTCCGAGTGCTCAAGAGCGTCTAGACGGCTACCTTGTCTTGCAGCTGTATAAACGGCACAGTACGCTTCCCCCCAATCTCTATTGACCCCATTTCATCATCTGGACGCGCCGGACGGCAGAATTGAGATTTACTCTGTACGGCGGACTCTGAAACGCCCGCCCCCTACTTCGCCTTGTCTCCACCCGCCGGACACTCTCCGCATATTTGCTCCCGTGTCTAAGAGCCCAGCATCAGAGCGTGAAGAAGTGCTAGAACATATGTTTGGGACGTTTGATGGCTCACTGTTTACAGTTTCCTCTCGCTCTTCCCACATATTAGATCATACGAGCCCTGTCGGTTATCGTGTCAAGTAATAACGTAGAACCCCGGTTACTGAAAAACTTAATAATCGTGGTCGTCGTTTCATTCTTCGTTCATAGTTTCATATGGACCCTAGACATGAAGCATAAAGAATAAATTTAGACAAATGCTTTGGTTACAAACCCCGTAGTGGTATAGTAAGGGGTAGGGTAAGGGGTAAGGTAAGGGGTAGGGTAATGGGTAGGGTCAGTGGTAATGTATGTACGTTTTTCATTGACTACCTTTGATCCCTTTCAATACCTTTGTAAGTTTTTATTCTAAGCTCCTTCCCTCTCTCGTTCAGCCTATTTTCTTTCATTCTTTATACTTCTATAACTTCTCTTGCCTCGGTCTGTCTTCCTCTCCCTTACAGTATCCTACACTCCACAGCGGTCTTCAAAAGAAACATCACCTTTTATTGCACGATTCATTACTAGGAAACGCTGCCGACGGCTAAGGTCAATTACGCCAGGGGGGACATTGGGAAGAGGAAAGAGTGTTTCAGGGAATGGAGTAAGGGTGGAGTGAACATTAGTTTTTTCTGAATGCCAGATAAGATGTGACAAGGTATCTACGGTTTTACGTCCCACGCAACGGGAAGAGTGCAGAATTATAAGCATCTTCGAAGAGCCCAGAATTCAAATGTAAAATCTCTTCCTTCCAGGGATTCAAACCCAAGCTTTATTGGTGGGAAGCCACTGAAATATTCAGAACACCAACTCGATCCCTTATCTGAGCCATCCACAAACTCTGCTACCTCATAATTCCCTCCAGTAAATTTCTCTTCCCCTCTACATGCCCAATGCCCAGTACTTAATTATTAGAATTCATTTCCTTCCTATTTCATCCAAGCCTCTCAAATACCTCTAAACTATTCTCATTCTGTATCACGAAGGTTCACGTTTTGCGACCAAACAACAACGTTACGTTATAGATATAATTCAGTAATGAACTTTGAACTTTTCTTATCGTCTTTACCTATCATAACTTCTCTCCTCATATTAAATACGTATCTCTTTCACCTGCGAAATACTCTCACTCACAATTGCCATACTATATCAAAATTCATTACCCTTTGAGTTGCCATTAGGTGTGAGGCAGAGGTTGATAATGAACTTTGAACTTTTCTTATTATCTTTACCAGTGATAACTTCTCTCCTCTTATTAAATACGTATCTCTTTCATCTGAGAAATACTCTCACTCATAACTGTGCTACATCAACATTCATTACCCTTTGAGCTTCCGTTAGTTGTGTGGCAGAGGGTAGTAGATTGCCAGATGATAAAGATTATTAGGAGGGGGAAATGTGTCTGAAAGGGAAAGATGTGAAGGAGAGATGTTTATCTGCGTGTTTCACGCCACTGCATTGTGATTGCGACTGGTCCGGGGGAAAATACATGCTGGACTCTATTTGTTCCACAATACAACGCGTAATGCCCACGGCTGCTGATTCGAGGAGCAAGTTCGCTTATTTCGCAGATATGTATCTAGAGGTCGACCCGCTGGACGCACACGGAAGCTTTAAGCTCAGCCTCGAGGTCTAGTGGATTATCACACTAACGGCCAGTATAATCTCAGAGGAGTAAAATCTTTACTAGTCTAACATTGAGAAAAAACACGTAAACTCTTATTCTTGATAACTTTATATAGGTATTTCTAATATTATTCGACTCTTAGTGTGAAGTAACCAAACAATTCGTGGCCACTTCACTCATTTACGACTTAATGAGTTTTTGGTCATGTCCTTATCGTATTTTATTTAGTATTTAATACTAGCTCGCTGTGATACTAACTACATAATCGAATTCAATTTGTATACATTAAAGTTGTCTAATTTCGTCATTCTTGTCAATTCTGTCGACATGTGTAGGGACTCTATTATACCTATTGTGTCACTCTCGAACCCCGTATTTTTTAAATTATCTATTAATATAAATCTAGCGTTTTGTCTTTGAATTGAATCACTAAATCTAATTCAAGCACTTCCAAGAAAAGGACAGGATATACAAGGGGGGCGTTATAGAATCTCACCTTTAATGAAAGAAAAAATGTTGAATATACCTCTGACTGCATTTGAGAACTAATTACCACATTTATCTAGTAGTGGACGTCAACAGGTCATCTGTTAATGTCTACTGTTGGATAAAAGAGGTCGATAGTTTTAAAATTATTTAAAAATTTTATTTTTCAGTAAGGTCTCGAGTACTTTGCCATGGATCGTTTGATGAATCCCAGTCCAAATGCAGTTCCAAAAAATATCTTTTGTCTTCACCGCGGCATGTCTGAGATTAGTATAGCTTCTGAATATTAAACCTCGTTCACTTCACCTCGATCGTCAACTTAATAGGTTTGATTCCAGTGGGACTTCCTTTCCCACGAGTGCTCCGAGGAGCCGTCGAATAAAAATGGGGTTGATTAGCTCAATGGGACGTTGCATACGACTGGAATACATTGAATGAAATGAGGAGAGCCGGGTAACACTTTCTTTCTCTCTCTCTCTCTCCCACTCTCTTTTCATAGGATAGCGGGCGCTGAAAAGGAAGGGTCAGAAAATGAAATCCCGGAGTAAAGGAGCGAAAGCTTTCTCTAGAGGCGCGAATGACATCTCTGGGAGAGAACGCACACACACACAACGAGTGCGCCTGCGGATGTAGGGGGGAACAGGGGTACGCGGGGATCGCGAGGCACTCCTCTCTCCACTCCGGGGGTGGACGAGGAGGTATTCAACGACGAGGACTGTCCCCCCTCCCCGTTTCCCTGTCGTACATGGCATCCCCTTGACCCCCTCTACCCCGTCACTCCCCCTGGCACAGGGTTGTGTTTGTATGTGTGTGCCGAGCAATGCGTCCTCCTCCCCCCCCCCCCTGACGTGGCGAACCCTGGATTTTAAAGGGGATGTGGAGAGAGGGAGGGGCGGGGGGTGGTGGAAACTGTGGGAGATGGGTGGATGCCCGCCGCTGTTCACGAAGACTGCGATCGGTAAGCACATCTGCGATGAAAAAAAAATTGAGCAGCTCTTTTACCTCTCGGTGCAGAAAGCATTGTATTCAAGACCATAGGTGTTCTACCAACTTTGGTAACCTTGTGGGTAGTCCTTGCCTGCTATCGTGATAATAATCTTTTTCTTTTTTTCATGCTCAGTATTTCATTGAAATATATTAAACTTCACCCGCCTTCATTTTTTCTCACCTTCTACCAAGAATATTCTCCTCTTTCCTTCTCTTCAGCATTTTATTACCTACAACAAGTACTAAAACAATAGGAGTTTTATTTTTCAAGATACTCCAACTGCTTAGGTTATACCCTACTGTCGAATTTTACTAAGGCTTAAGCGCAATCCAAAGGCAAATACGATGCTCATACCCGAGTTGGGGTTAAAACCTACGACATTTGGGTTGTCAGGCTGACTCTTCACTGACTCGACTACTAGGTCTTCAGTTTTTTTTTCAAATTTCACCAACCAACTTTCTTTTTCTCTTAATATGTTTCATTATCCATCCAGAAAACTTTCTTCATACTTTTCGACACGTATCTATTAATAACCTTCAATTTCCGCTTGTTTTATTCATAGAACCAGGTTTCACAATAATATACCAGAGGGTTCCATATTACAGGTTCCAGTTACCCACATACTCACACCTTGATGTATATTTCATTTGTGCTCGGAGACGCGCACTCATTTATTTCTCTTATCTTATAAGAAGTACCCTTGTCCATCGAAATTCTTCGCCTAATTTGACCACCTAATTTGAATTTGACTGCCTAACCCCTACCACTGATTTCATTTTCATGTATGCCAACAGCGAAGTCATTGATCTCTTTCACCTGTTTTATTGAATGACCGTAAAATGTATTTACTCTACATTTTTTCCTCTTTGAGTGCCTCCCAGAGTTAGGTTACTAACTGCTTCAATAGCTGAAACCATATTGCATCTTCTAGCTTAACTCAATCTTAAGCCTGACATAAGAGAAACCCAGCAGCCATATCCAAGGCATTATTCAAACTTACAACTTCTTTAAAGTTAAAGCAGGCCGGCGCAGAAAAAGTTGACTTCAGTAGCCGGCTCTTTAAGAATCTCATTATGTTTGTCTTCCTATGATCAAGATTAATTTTCCATTTATGTATATATATTCCAACGTTAGTGAAAATGTCCGTAGAAAGTCACTGGCTGATATTCATGTGGCATTGCAAGGGGCATATAAGGAAAGTATCATCTCCTCTGCTCTAAGCTAGTCTTTTATTATTTCCTTTTGTATATTTGGCAGTTTTTAGCGCACTCTTCTAAATTGCTAAAGGTTATATGATATTAGATGTAAACTTAGCAGTTTTAGGAACCTTAAAATTCAATCTTACTGCTCGTCAACTCCCTCTCTATCTATATGTAGTTTTCATGTCTGTACCCGCACGTAAAAGGAGCTGAGTTTCCGGACCTCCTGGCAATGCCGAATTCATGTCGGGTACTTTTGAACCGCTCTGGTGTCCACTACAAGGATAAAGCTTCGATTAGGGTAGCACGCAGGATACTTGAGCATACACGCAGCGCTTGGATTGGGATGGTAGCCCAGAGTAGGTCAATCTCTGGGGAAGAAAACTTTGGTCAATTAGACAGAATATGCAGAGTAGGCTCAGAATATCTGACAAAAACACACGGAAAATATACATTCTAAACTATCAAAAGTAATTAGTAGATAAAAAAGTGTGTCGTTTAACAAAATATTGAGGACATTTTTATTATATAAAAGTACCAAGAGTGTCAAAGTTTAGGAGAAAAGATTTCCTTGGTAGTAGTTAAGTTAAAAAGAAGCGATTTTCACAACATCATTCAAATAACTGATGCAGATATAATCATAGGGGCAGAAGAGTGATAGAGTCAGTAAAAACCTCGAGGTGAAAATAAATCGAAGAGAGGTATTTATAGCCGTGAAGGATCGGTGCGTCAGTTGAAGAGAAATTATTTACGAGCGCAAGGTAGAAAGTATTTGGTGTACCCTTGAAAGAAATAACTCAAAAAGGATATACATAGGATATACTATAATATAGGAAATAACTCAAAAAGATATATTGTGCACATTATAGCTATAGACCACCGGTCACCGATTCCAGTTCATTGCTGGAACTCAGAGCCTGAAATGGTTACACTGCTTTATCGGAAGAATGACAGGGGAACGATAATTGGTGGGGACTTCCTTCTTCCCTCAATAGACTGTACAACGTGTAGTTTTATAGCAGGAGGTAAGGCTGAGGAACTCTGCGAATCACTGTTGAACACATCTACGTCAAATTCATTGCAATAGTTAGTAGCATCGCCGACCAGAGAAAACAACATTCTAGAGTTATTGGTAACAAATATACCCGATCGTACTACTAACTACGGTACCAATTTTGGTGCCATAGTTAATATTAAGCTTCGACTTTTTGCAGACAACGCGGTAGTGTTCAGGGGAATATGTATCTAATAAAGAAGATACGGAATAGTTAGGCAAGGATTTAGATGTAATTTAAGAGTGGTGCGACAGATGCCAGAACTAAACCTAAAAACACGTGTAGCCATTTATTTTTGGAAGAGGAATAATACATTAAAGCGATCCTATAGCATTAGTGTAACGAGAATTGAAGGTGTTGAATCCATATGATACTTAGGTGTAACAATCACTAAAGATTTATTTCGAGGAAGACACATCCGGAAAATGAGGCCTAGCCAAGAGAAAGCTATGATTTATTGAGTAGTACTTGAGAAATTTAACGAGAAGAGCGATGCTACTTTTCACTAGTTAGGCCTCGTCTTGAATATGCAGCCAGTGTATGAGATCCGAATGAATTAGCTTTGACCAGATAAATATACCTTTTGCAGCGTAGAGCAGTTATGTTTGTTTAAAGGTACTACAAAAGACTTTGTAATGCACCAAAATGAATAGAAGAATTAGGCTGGGTATTATTATCAGATCGAAAGTTAAAATACAAATTATATCTTTTGAAGAAATTTACAACGGATAGGTTAGCTATATATATGTTAGATATATATATATTTTAAAAAAACCCTGCGCATTCTGCTAGATTCAACCAGACAAATAGGATTAGAAAGATGGATTGTCATTCGTGCATGTTTGTCCATCTTTATCCCCTGCCATGCACCCTCGCGGTGGCTCGCAGGTCATCGCGTGGATGTAGATGTAGAGAAATGTAAGGATAGGAATGAAAGAGTGGGGTAGAAGGGTTGCAATAAACCTGGTGTCGACATCAACCTCATCTCAGCAAAAGGTGCTAAGGGGACTATGATTCAATTTCCAATCCGATGGGTGTGTACTTAACTCCAACTCTCTCCACAAAGCAATCAAGTAGGGGCCGGTTTGCCTATGAAAAATATATTGCACTGTAAAAATTCGAACCCGGGCCCTCTGAGAGAGCTAGTGCTCCAGCCACTAGCCATCATTCTGAAATCAATTAAAATTTCGGGATATACCCTTTGAATCGATTTAGTACGTTGAGGAGGTGAAAAACCACAAGTATAACCCGCGGCATACGCTTTTTCACAATGATTGTAGAAGCTTTGCGTCCTTTCCAGACCACGATGTTCAGGTTTCGAGAGTGTATATAGCTTTGTGGAAAGAAATAGCAGAGGTGGGTAATTGGAGGTGGACTAGACCACACGTTGGTTTACTCATGACCGGAGGGAATGGAGAGAACTCCAAAGAGGTGAGGTGAGTATTTGTTTGGAAGTGAGGGCTTAAATACGAAAGGGAACGGGTACAAATGGGGAATTTCGGTCAAAGGCGTGGCCAATGGGCACATTGGTTCCTTTCTGTTGCAGAATAATTTCCGATCATACAACCGATATCCTTTGCCTTCCACGTTGGGGATTAGTCTGACTGGCTATCGGCGACTGTATGTTCCGGTGCTGCCCATGTTGTGCGTTTCAAGCGTTGAAAGTTTTGTCCGTTTCGCTCACAAGGATTGTCACAAAGATATCATTGGACAAGAATGCAAAGCCAGAATTTTTTTTTTAATTTTACCCTCTCCGATCGCCATGCAAAGAGAAAGATAATTACAATGACCGTCAATTTGCAACTTTAGTGCTCTCTGCCTCAGAGATAATTTTTTTCCATAAAATATACAATTTAATTAAAAACCTTATTCACTCTCTTTTGTCTCTGGTCAGTGATGACGAAGTTTAAGTGTAGAGAAAACAAACGTACACACTGATGATCTTAAGACAATGGGGAAACCCCATTAACTTGCCGGTTTCCACGGTGTTTGGATGATAAGTATAGCCTGTTTTCATTTTTGAGTTTGATTAGTTAGTTAGGGCTCTTTTGTTTCTATTGCTAGCTTAGTTTTTTTTAGTTGGCTTATAAATGAACAGTTTTACCAACTCACAAGACACCTCACAGTAAGGTTAGTGTCTCACAGTACGACTTACGAAAAAATTTACGCACCAACATTATGAAAACTACATTACTCACACATGTAAGCCTCCGTCAAACTACATCTGCATATCCCTGCCAGTTAATTAATTAATTTTATGTAATACCCAGCCAGTCACCGCAGGGCGTGTGGCAGGGGGTTAACGATCACCAAGCATGCATCATCAATCAGACAGTACACTTACTACCATGCAGGCATGCAAAACATTAGTAAATACTACTCCGTTTATACGCTCCTTTCATCAAGCCAAGAGTCACCGTGCGGCCAATTCGAGCTAATTAATTGTTATGTAATACATTTGTAATCATATTGTCCTGACAATCATCTTTACGATTTCTTTAGTAGTAGAAATAGGTTTGTATTCGAAATAGTAGAAATAAGAAAAATAATAACTTTGATGGAAAACATTGGGATAATATCAATGGAAATGTTTGATTTGATAACGATCCATCAAAAAACAGTAACAACATGGAAAAAGGTAATTAAAAAATTAATCATTTTTTAATATCCTTGAAGAATGATCCTATTGATGCTGGATTAAACTAAGGAGTCAATCCAGCAAGGAGCAATTTCGTGTCAATCAGCCTTGTTTCTTTGGAATATAATTTAACTTATCAGTACAAATAGTAATATAGCTATTAGCTGCAGCAATGTTGGCTCAACGATAATGACTGCTTGAATTAGCCTCTGCTACCCAAGCTTAACGGTGTTTTCAACAGTAAATTGAGAGAGGGTGAAAGAGGAATTGCCTTGGGGCAAGGGCAAGGGTTTCAACTGAGTAGAGAGTACGACTTTGAGAGTCACATGAAACAATCTTATTGCCCCAGGTAGAAAATGGAACATTTAAATGTTTGGACCTCGGTCAAATCATCATCTCTCTTCAGCGTACAGATTGCGGGGAATATACACACCCTCAAAGAGATCATCATAAGCTGAGGAGTCCCTCCCTTTGGCGTAATAACTTTGTTCAGACCTTCACACATCCTTTGAAATCGATGGCGAGTTCACCTTCTGGAATGGATTCACGATGAAAATAATTAACTTAGTTATGACCCTCGACAAATTGTTGTTCAACTCGAAAGACGGATACCCTAACTGTAATAAAAGTGAAGTGTCCATACGTGTTAAATTGTAATACCCCTGGCTGCAATTGTTTGCAATTCCCGCAAAACGGGTAGAAAAGTAAGCATATATAAATCTGAACATTTTAATTGTTTGTAAATGGTAATGATAAGTCTGTGTTTGCCAACATTTTATTGAAAACGATCATTCCTCAGATTTTACCCCTAAGGTTTCACATGTTTGTGATAAAGGGAGGAAACTTGATTTTATGGAGAATTTTGAAATTGCTTATTATTTTAATGTATATAAGAATGATGTTTTACATGAAGTCAAATATGCTGCTCTTGATCCCTCGCCACCAGTCGTTTGCTCGCCTTCCTTTCATGACCGCCTCATTTTCCCTCCCCCCCACTTTTTCACTGGTGTGAGACTGTGTATATACATTCCACCTTGCCCGTCTTTTACTTGTTAACCCCTGATGATGACCTGAGAATGTCGAAACTGGTTGGTCAATAATTTTTTGTGAAATATAACTTAATTAATTATTTTCATCTTCTTACACCCTTTCCTGAACGAAGTAGGTCTAGTAGAACTTGTAGGCTCCAGAGGTTATTAAGTTGCGTCCAGGACGAAAAAAATGTTGCTATTTTTTTCTACTTCCCATGAAATCACTTGATACATTTGCAAATATGCAATTTTACTCTTCAAACTGAAGATGCGCAATGCATATCCTAGGCGCCGGTCTCAAACTCTTGAACGTATGCAGAAAAGAACCCTACCTGCCTGCGTAATTCCAAAGGAGCGATATACGTGCTTATCTTTCTATATTTGTGGAAAAAGTAAGCTCCTGATGCATTTTTAGTCAACTTGGTGGACTTCTGTGCACCAATTAATTCAGAAATCCACGGTTAGTTTACTCATTTCCGACTTACATGCTTTGTGGATCATGTGCTTATCGTATTTATTTTTAATTGGGATGTAAAGGAAGTTTAAAGTATCTCTAAAGGCCTTTTTACTCAGTTACTGATCGTGGGAATGATATAATGCGCATGGAGTTCATGCATCGTGTGAAACGTAAAACTCTTCGTTTGATCGCATGATTCCTTGAATGATCGCATTTCTTTGTTTTATGAGCGTGTAGAAGAAGATTCAAGTTGAAAAAGTGTGGGAAAAATACCAATTATTAATGAAATTCGGTGCTTTTCTTACTTATTTAATTTATTGGCGTGCCCATGGAATGTATATAATCTTATGTAATTCTTATTGGTAATTTCCATGGGCATGAACCTGGTGAAGTTTTCCAATTAATCACATTTTGTGCGAAGCCGGTGTTTAATATAATGTGTAAGTATTTGATTATTCTGACAATTATCTTATATATACTATATCATCTATACTATACTTGAAAACAATGCACTAAAATATTTCCAACGGCAATTTTCCGTTGTCTCTCATGCCATTCATGAGGATGTCACCTAACTGTTGTTTGTACTCACAACTAGCACAAACTGGGATAAACTAAAACAAAAAGCATGTTCTAACCTTTAAATAGTCACTTTCTTATTTCGATAATTACTTACACACTCTTCAATCATAATTAAACTTTTTGTACCCTAATGAATACTTGTTGAGCAAACAGGGAAAGGTACGGTCATGGATACGATTTGCCCGTCGCTAAAAATCTTAGCGTGACAGCCAGCCGGAAACAAATTGTAAAATGTATAATCATAAACGTGTTAATCAAAGGGTGAACAAGGTATGTTTATTGTCAATTTCTTGTCATTTCTTCCGTCAATTTCTTGTCACAAAAATCGCTTCTCTCGACGTCGAGTTCGATCTTTCATAATCATGTCTGAAGAGACTTAATATACATAGTATGAAATTGCTCCCCCATCTTTCTTAATAAATTACGTCAAGCCTCGCAGTGTTTCAATGACAGTTCAATTTGAATCAGGCCTAGCATACTTTGACCTCTATTTCTCCTATCTTATCTATCTCTTTCTAGCTTTCTCTGGCAAAAGTAGAATATTCAAGGAATTAATTTGAATGATCATTCGCCGAGTAAAACTCCCTAAGCGGAACATTTTTCACACCATCACTTAAATTCATTCTTGAATTAATTCGTGCGCATGATCCTTCGCCGTGTAGAACGGCCTTTATACGCTGTTGGGTATTTCAACAGCGAAATAAATGTCCAGATTCTTAGAAGGGTGGCACGTTTTCATGGAATTTGTACATCCAATTCATTTCTCGACGACTTAGGGGCACAAGTTCCAGACAGGGAACCATGCTCGGTCTTTCGCCAGATATGCATCACTTCTGCGTACACAAGGGGAAGAACGTTTCACGGAAAAGCATAATACGAAGTCCATGTCGAGATCGCAACGCGCGAACCGTGAAAAGTTTCCACGGCCACGATGAAGAAGGCTGCCAAGCGTTCCGCAGACCATTAACGTCGTGCGAAAAACCCAGATAATGAGAGAGACGGTTCTGACGTCAATGGAGTCCGATTCTGGGGATGAATGGGGGCAAGAGGCAGCCAGGCATTAGAGGGAAGGATTATGGGGATTTAAAGTTTGGTGGGGAGGGGACATGGGTCAGGGAAGGATTACGTCCCTGGATTATGACGAGGAGATGATGATGGCGATAATTGTGATGACTGAGGAGATGGGGGAGAGAGAGTGAGAGAGGGAAGGGGTACGAGGGAGAGAGGGTTAATTAAATTCCTTTTGGGCGCAAGGGCCGGCCGGTGGGACGATGATGAGGAGGACGCCAGGGGTTTGCAAACACGGGAGGAAGGGGAGCGGGGGATGGAGGCGTAGAGTAGCAGATATTCGGACCTAAGATATACGTCGTCCCGTGGAGTTGGTCTTCTCTTCCGGCGGATGGAAGGAGAGAATCGATTGTAGCCGTGTGGGGAGGGGAGGGACGAAGGTTTTATAAAGGGGGATAAAATATGGAAGAAATATGGAACGTTAGAAATATGGAAGGTGGTGGAAATAAATTACCGATTGATTCATTGGAAAGTTTTGAATAAAACTAAGAGTGGGAAGCGTGATTCGGAAAGCGACTATTGTTGGTAAGTTTTCATCTACTAAAAATCCTTCATGCCACCTCACGGAGTGTGGCAGAGGATGAGTTATTGTCAAACATTCACTACGTACCTTCACTAAAGCTATTATACATAATACCCTGCACACCACCATAAAAGTGAGGGGTAGGGGGTAAATTCACACTAAACATGAATTACATATCATGCTTAAAAAGCATTAGTAATAATATACTAGTCTAAACTTCAATAAGGAAGATAAAAATAGCATAGCAAGCATGCAATACGGGTCTGTGAAGTCTGTGGGTGTTTTCAAGTCTGTTTCCGCACTAATAGGCGCTTCAGAGCGGGAGGAAAGGTATAAGGATAGGAATGGAAGGGATGGGGATAGGATAAGGTCCGAAGCCTGGTCCACTCCCGCCATCCCAATACGGGTTAGCTGAGTCCTCGTTCAAATATGCAACTATCTGTACTACATTAATACACTTGTATTCATGCTATTGGATGTAATTATCGCTATTCATATCCATAATTGAGGCGCTCGGGGCTAGATAATGGCAAGCCACATTTAGGAAATTTTACAGGAGTGACATCTGAACGTTCGAAAAATTCCATAAATTATGTGTTGTGTCTTGGTGCAATACATAACAACAAGGTGTGTGCTGCCATCTCTTGGTTTCTTCAAATAATACTCCGCCAGTGGCTTCCCATTGTCTAGCAGATAAGAAAGGCGTACAGATCTCAATATTTCTGTGTGTGGCTTACCATTATCTAGCCCCGAGCGCCTCAATTGTACGAGGAAAAAAGGTCATTTTGAATCTGTCATTTCCGCAATCAATTTCTCTAATTTTGTGATTATGGTCCAGAATACCATAGTAAGTTGGAGTTCGCAAACTATTTTTAATGTCATAGGTAACATTTTTATTCCGGAGGTTATTTTAGAGATTAAGTCTAAATTTCAACCTATGATCTGACAATGATTCCCAAAACTACTGTTGCTGCTGTCACACATAGTACGAAATGAGAGATTACTAGTATCACCATGCGTTATATAATTCACCTCTCAACCGACAAGCAAGGAAATTTTTAAGAAGCACTACAAAAATGCATTATATAATGCAAAGGTTTGTGCAGGCATGCATAATTACCTGAAACTCACTATTCTAATGGAAAGGAGTTACAACCATGTAAATTCCGCACTTTATTTTTCCCGATCATGGTTTCGACATTCAATGCATTATCAAAGTATGGCACTGATTGTTGAAACCATGTTTGGCAAAAGTAAAGTTTGCATTGTACAAAGTTGCAATTTCTTCTCTGTGTAACAGTTCCATAAGGCCGAGGCAGCAAATATAAATTGCACTGATCTGATATTTTCCCCGGTAACTTAGCTTACTTAGCGTTAATCTGTTTTGTGTAATGCGTGCAAGTTTATTTTTATATTGTGATTCGTAAGAAGAGTGTGAGAAAAGAGAAGTTGGTTGAAAATTTTTGAAGAGGAGATTGGAATACATGTGTTTGAGAGGTATATGGCCAAATCATGAGACTTAATGGTCTGATAACGGAACATTATTGCTCAGGAAAGAATGAACGGGGAGGATTTTCTAGGAAGGCCTCATATGAGATGCATTGAGAAAGTGGTTCAGGGTTTGAAAAAAAAAGATTTACATGCTAATAAAGAGGTTAGCTGATAGGAAAACCGAGTGGGGAGCAGCGTCAAACCAATATTTGGATTGATAATGAAGTGTTTTACACCTACACATATCATCTGGACGTGCAGTAGCTCTTCGTGCGGCCTGATGGGTGTTTCTTGATTCATGGTAATTCTGAGTGTTGTGTGCGTAACGTACGACGCGTCGTACGTTACACACACACACACACACACACAGAATTACCACAATGATATAACTTCTTATTCTTATGAGTACCCAGAGCCCAACTGATGTATTTAAAATCAACTCCATGTAATATATATAAATATACAACTTGCTTCGATTTCATTTCAGTAAAATAATTACTTAAATGTTTATAAATACCATTGTTTTTGGCCATTTTACGCACTTGATCATGAGTTAATGCAATGTGAAAATGCGTCTTAGATGGGTTGATAAAATGTTAAATTCTCAATTACAAACGGTATTAGTTTTCATCTGCTATGTTCATATTTATCAGCTTATAGGGAAGAGAACTGGGATATTGGAATTGTATGGTGTTCTGCATTCCAATTAAAAAAATCATTCAGCTAATCGTCGCTATTGGTTTTATTCAAATTTGAGCAAACAATGTATGAACAGTGGTCGTAATGATGGAAATATATTGTATTTTCAATACCTGATACTTCCTCAATGGGGGCGTTTACTTGGAACCGAAATAGCAATTTTGTACACGAAATCGTTAGATGGAAACAAAAAAAGAATTTTAGTGAAGAAAATAAACTTCTAACCACAACCATTCACTCATAAATCAAAAATTAAAATAAGCAAAAAGTGACGCCCATCGAAAAAGCTGCTGAGATAACATTGAAGTCATTTTCCGCCCGTCCTTGACTGCTTTTCGGGGAAGGGAAGGGAGTGGAGGGGGTTTTCGAAGGCCTGCTCGCAAGGATCCTGTCGAAATTGCTCCCATTGGGAGAGCCAGCTGTGTCCCCCCATTGCGATAAGGCAAAGTAGCTTCGCGGGCTCAGTTGTGATTGGACGAAGTCGATATACGTCAGAGGTTGCACCACGCCCACTTTTCCGAAAGGGTTAAAAACATCAGTTTTTCGCCGCTTATAACTCGGGAAATAATTGTCGGATCAAAAAACGGAAAAATACGGGTCTTTTTACTTTACAAACTCTATCAGATCCGGCAATAAAAGAAATATGGTAAACGACCCCATTATGAAACTGATGATGAGAAGTTATACTCACGATAACTTTTAAAATGCGCGTAAACAGTATGAAGTACACATAGTTGGACTTCATTATGCACACCCATAAAGCTGGAAACAATCTATATAAGTTTTTATGTAAGCTTTTCAGAGTACGTTTGTAGGGGTAAGCTTTTTAGGGGACCTCTGCCTCGAGTATCATGTCCATTCTCGCTGTCTTGTCCTTGTCATTCATTCTTTTACATGTATCTGCGTTTCAGTCCACTGCTATTAACAGGACCATCCAGTCTTCCATTGCATAGGTATGTGATAAGGATAATCTGATTCCTCTTTCTAAGAAGATTCTCTTATTAGATTCATGCTCTTCCTTTGGAAGAAAAGTACGCTGTGTTCATTATATCTCACAAACTTTTTTCAGGAACGTTATTCACCTGCAAAAAGTTCTCTGGCTCCCATTTCCTTCTGCATTTCTCCGGCAACAACGATTATTCAGACAGACCTGTTTCGCTCCCATCATATAATATGAGGAGTTACGTGCGCGCAGTGACATTTATCCTCCTTAAAAAACGATCGTTCTGCGATATGCCCCATATAATACCTTAGAAAACTCTTCCCGCGTCTGCACGACTCATTATCTTTTCATGCATGTCACCAACACTCGTAAGCATACAGCATAGGTGAATTAATCACAGACTTTTTCGCTGCTCAGACACTTAATATTTGGGCAGTTATTCACGTGGCTACTCCCTTCAAGCGTTTGATTTAGTTTGGTCGTATTTTTCTTTTATGGCACTGTCCTTATTGCCTCCGGATGTTATCCAGAAATTCTGTATGCTCTACGGGAATACTGCAATACCACTTTTTCATGAAAAAGAAGTAACTAGTTCATTTTATATTCAATGATTACGGTAATCGAACGCAAATGTTGAGGAGGATATTCATCGAATGATAAATATTTTTACCTTTCACCCTCAGCAAGCAGTAAATTATTGAATGTGTCATATTCCGGTGTAACTGCGTGAAAGTGTTTCACTTTCAATTCAAATGAAAACCATCTATACGATTCCGTATTTTTTAAATTTTCTGTCAGTTTGATGGCGCATGACGTTTTATATTCCCTCTTTCACTCCCCCTCTCAGCTCTTTCTCCTAATTGTCCTTATTTCACCCGTAAAATTTCAGTCAAACACTAAACTGTTAATTTGATCTAAGGTTTCCGCGGCGTTCCTTGTCGATGAACTCTCGTTTTCGGGCGTTCCTCCGCGTCTGGGTTTTCCTCGGCGTTCCTTGGCGACAACAGTTTCTCCAGCCATCCTGCTGGCGTCTTCAGTTCTGAAGCTTCAGGGTTCCTAACCCCCTATATAAGACGGACAATTTTGATTAATCGTCACTTCTGACCTGAAGACGCCAGCAAGATGGCTGGAGAAACTGTTGTCGCTAAGAGACACCCACCCGATTTCATCGACACTAAACTGCTACTCACCCAGCGTTCTTTTATTACGAGGCAGGTGCATTCCACAGTCAATAATAACCAGGTCAGCTAATTTTTAGTGTCATATTTTATTGCTTTTTTAGGGTAGTCTACTAGGTACGATAGGTTTCAATGTAGTGTATCTTAATATTCTTGTTATTGAATTCTCCAAACGACTCCCCGCTACCCTGATTCTTTATAATGCAACATTTTTTATTATTTCTTTCTTTTTTGACCTAGTTAGAACGCAGCCCCAATAAGGGAAATAACTAAGCTTTCTTGCAATTATTTTTGTAGGTAAGTGGAATGTTTATGTGGATAAACCCATTTTTAAATGTTTTTCTTCACTGTTATGTCCTCGTTATCTGATTGAAAGGGCTTTTCGCTCCAGGGCACTCTTTTTATCGGTAGGAATGGAATTTATATTTCCCTCCATAAGTTGCTTTTGTGGCGATCCTAAGTTTGGACCTGGATTTTGGTGACTTTGTTTATTGGATTTTTAATTGAAACTGCCACTCGTCAAAAGAATCATTGGAATAGGTACCATCGGCGGCAGGATTCCAAGGAATTCCGTATTCTTATCACGGTGCATTCCGGTATTATGATTTGGGTTTGCCATCTGAGCCTTGCGATCATTTTGATCCAACATATTTAAAATCTGTGCTCTCTTTCCAACCAGAAATTAGTGGCACTCAAGTGGTACGTTCCAGTAGTGGTACTCCAAACCCTACTGGGTAAGAATCAAACCGGCTAAATACGAAATCCACCCTTAACTTTTGCAAACGTATCGTGAATAGATGTGTCTGCTACATAAATATCTACTAAATACGTAAGTTGCAGTTGCAAAACGTTTAATGAAGCTGAGCTTCTCTTTTTACCTAGATGTGTGATCTACCTGGATGTGTGATGTAAGGATGGAAAGTGAGGCGCAAGATGCAAAGGATTGCAAACTCCAGCGTTAAGGAGGTTGGCTCGCGACTGCTTGAGTCAAGTTGTCTGAGGAATCTTATTAATTCAAGTACGAGCATATGCCTGCTAAGTGATCCTTACTTCACAAAGAAAATTACCTGAGCTATTGAAAGTCATAAGTATCACAAGAAATACAATGGAAAGTCGAAGGATTTCTTTTTTATGATAATTTTAATCAGCTCGACGATGGAGTCAATTCAGCATTTACTATAAGGAAATAAATTCATGTACTCAATGAATTTACTAATTTATAACACTAGAATATGACTATCAAACATTATGCTATAATATTTTTCTGAAATATGCTTTAATATTCCATTAGTAATGATATTATTCATACGCCATACATTTTGGCTAGAGCGACCGCAGCGCCACTTGCAGACAACTAACGCATTTCGTCTGCTATAAGCGCAGGAATAGGTGGATTTATTAAAAAATTAAAAATTAAAATTAATAGCGAAAAATACGGTGGGTTGATGCCTTTCTTTTCGTGTCATTTTATTTCTTGTGAAATTACGCATAAAATATCAGTTTTTTGCAAAAATGACATGACACTATGGTATTTTTAAACGTTATATTCCCATGTGATGGCCATTCTCGCCGTTAATCGTATGTAATTTAAAATGCAATTTGTGGAACAAGGAGTATGGGTTGGTGTAATTATCTTTACTTTATTATATAGAGGAACTTTAGTTCTATGAGTGCTGAAAATATAAGAAAAATGACATGACTTTCACTTTTCGGATCAACCTCCTTAACCATATAAGCACTCTGTGTATAATGAGCGATGGTATATTCTGAACGCTTTGTGATGTCTGTGTTCGATGAGATGAAAGTAGGTATTGCGTCTCGAAGGCCACGATAGATAACAATTAAGAGGTCGGAGACAAAGTCAATCAACCTTGCCAGCTTCTGAGTTGTTCTCCACGTCGAGGCCTAAATGGCTCTCAATGTGGCCTCTAAAAAAGGATTTGATATTTCCGCATTCATAGTGCTCTTACAGTGATACACAATGATCCACACCGGTATAGCACCCCGAAATCTACGGCATTGGTTTATCGCAAGGAGTGATTCCTAACCAAGCATCCCTTATCAGCAAATCATCATTATCGAGTAACCAATCAAAATTTTAGCAATCAAATTATCGGTTTCTACCGTTTATTAAAGTAAATGCACCAAGAAAACCAGGCAGGCATGGGTTTTGGGTTGGTGTGGTATGTAGAGTACTGACTTTCAATGTCAAGGGCCCGGGTTAGAATCCCATCATTGGCGGAGGTATTTAATTGCTGTACTAGTCCCTATTTCAGTATACCATTTGAAGGGAACTTCAGATTCAGTCGGATGGGACGCTTAAACGTGGTTTCTTTGAGATAGATGTGTTTTTACGCCCCATTTGACAGACGAAATTGGTACAGAACTTGGACTGCTCATAACAAGCCAGCAAAATGGAGTATTCCAACTAATATTTACCAAGGTTCAAACTGTAGAACAGTGAGTCCGTATACTTTCCTTCCATCAGAGTATCTGGGTCGAGCTTTTATCAGAACGTAAAGAATGCGTCACAGTAAGATGTGCAAGAATGAGAAATGCTCTCTCGTTTTGCGAATTAAAGTTAGTTACGCATGAACATTCCTGAACTTTGGAAAATAAGCACCTTTCTCAAAATAATTAACAACTTACTTTTCTCCACTTGGGAGTTTATTATTTTCCGCACGGTGTTTCCCTGAAGGGGAGTATAACAAATGCGGAAAATTCCGCGCTAAAAAGTGCCATCTCTCATCCATTTACTCTCCACTTGAGTACTGAACGGGACCCGAGAAAGAGGGCGCGTGGAAGTGTCGCTCTAAGTCACCTCCGCGGGAATTTATTAAATGGGTGATATATATTCCTCTCGCATCTCTCCCCCAGACCTCCTTCCCGCCCAGAATTCCAACCCGGAGGTGTCTCCACCGCCCGCGCGAGGCTCTCAGTCCTCCGGGAGAGAGGTCGTCCCGACGTAGAGATGACGCGGGTGGAAAGGGCGGTTGAAGTGGATTACGGGATATTCCTTGACTATATGAATGCATGTATAATGTAATTGCTATTCATTCATTCGTCCCGGGCCACCTCTCCTCTCTCTCGCTCTCTTTCTTTGTCATCCCACCTGCTACTTGGCCACTTCCAACTCGGTTTTCAAACGACGCGACGACCCCCAACGAAAACCTCGACTGGCTGTCACGTTCCGAGTTCCCCCTTTTTTTCCACCCCCATCAAGTTTCGGATCGTCATCCTCTGAAGGCCTCTGGGGAGATGAACGGAAGCCACGAAAGTGAATTCCATTCAACACAGAATATGAATTCCGTGACGGCCGAAAATATGAAAACAAGGCAGAAGCGGAGAAAGCCGGGCAATAAAGTACGGCGCAAGTAGTCCCAGCGAAGGGATCAGTAGACTGCGGCTCGTTGGTACTCACCTGGTTAGACTTGTGACCCTGAAGTCAGATTGAGAATGAAAACAATATATTTTCACTCAAACAATTTTTACATGGCCTTTCTTATTTATAATCACTTTATTATATGAGGCATTAAATATCGATGTGCTGCTGCAGGATAACGACGCAGAAAAATTGATTAGCAAAGTGATAAATGTGGAAGTCTTGAAAAGGGTGGGAGAAAAGAGAATCCCCCTTTTAAATTTTGACGAGGTGGGACAGCTTAATCAGCAATATGTTGAGGTATGAAGACATGAAGGCCTGATGAAGACAATTTTTGAAGGAAATGTGAAATGTGAAGAATGAAAAATAATGGCCTAGTTTGATTTATACATTAAGCAAGCAGTTCAGGCAGTGAAGAAGAGGGATTATTTATATTTTAAGAGTTTAGTCGGTAGGAGAATTGAGTGGAGAGATGCGTATACCAATCTTAGGATTGCTGACTCATATTGACTCTATTCTAAATTTTACACGCTTGTAATCTTACAAATATGGTTTTAGAACAATAGCTGAATTGTTGACGTTGTGCAAAGGCTGTGATGGACGGATTTCACGCATTTTCCTCAAGAATTTATCGCCCCCTGGTCCAACAAACCGCAAAGCTAGGGTATACTGGGAGTCGGAATAAGCCATGAAATTATAGCCTGAAACGAGAAAGTGAATTATACTTTTGATGCCACTGATCTGTTGGATGAAGCAGTGATATATTTTTCTACAATTCTCTGTTTTGTTAAAATTGAAGCATAATTTTAAAAGCTTATACTTCACCAGCAGATCCAAATGCCAGATTGGCATAATGAATTTGCTAAGGATAAGACTGAAACACGCTTGTTGGAAAAAGGAAAAGTGGAGAGGTATCTAGTGTCATCATTAGTATACTTTTACTAAAAGATAGGCAAAGGTATTGCGGTTTAACTTCCCATCTGACGGACGGTATACTGACGCAGTCTCTCTACACAGCACCCAAGTGAGGAGGACCGGAACACCAATAAATTACTCGGGCAGAGTTCGAACTCGGGATCCTCTTGGGATTGGAAGCCTGTATTCTGTTCACTATAACAACCCGATTTTGAGTCAATTTTGTATTAATTTTAAATTAAAATGTGTGTTCAACCCAAATATTGTTTTTTGATAGATGAGGGTCATCCCGTACTAAGCCATTAGCACGTGAAACTCACACATTCAGGGGTAAGGGGACCATATCCTTTCTCTGGGCCACCACGATTTCCTACGGAGCTATGATACACAGAAAATTGAATCGCGAGGATTTTAGGTGGAGTTGTTCTTCTGCCCGGGATTTGAACACGGAGCCCTTCAGTCTATAGCCCAGATCTCTACCTACTAAGCCACCACGACCTTCTAAATTTTAAATAAACTAGTGTAAATTACGAAAACCTGTAATTGTTTCACTATACAAAATTGATTCACAAATTATTGCATAGTGCAAGCGAATTTGTGAGCATTCTCCATAAGTTAAATATTCTTAAACGGCAGGATGCGCTTATCTCTCAGGTTCTTCTGCATCTTCACATGTTGCCTATCTCTCTATACTGCATTCTACGGCTATCTTCTCTTCTTTCACTGCGTATCTTGCATTAACCCCTCTATTACGCCCTACAAGACACTCTTGCCCTTAATTAAACATTTCATCTTCTCACTCTCTCCCCGTGTAACACCTTCAAACTAACTTCTTCCTCTTCTCCTATCCTCTGGAATTGCGTTAGCGAGTTTAGTTTAGCATGAAAATACCCTTTTTCCCATTAACCCATTCCTTTGTCACCTTATGGATTTTCATTCTCTCTATTTTCCTCGCCTTCCCTTAAAATGGACGCTTCAGTACCATACAATGCCCGGTCCCGTATCAAACACCCCACCCTTTTCTTTTCTTAACGCCCCTTCTCCAAGCCCCTGTCGTTACTTCCTCTTTGGGTAAACGCTTCTTTTGCCAAAGTGACTCTCTTTCGAACTTCCCTCGCGCCCTTCTTGACTTAGGACAAAGTTCGGAAGTGGCGCTGAAGGGGAGCCTCTTTCAGGAGCACCTTGTGAGACAGGGTTTTTAGGCATATTCCAAGCATTTAGTTTTGGTTTCCTTTGGTTGGTAACAATTTTATTACCCTAACTATAATTACTCGTTTAAAATTCTTCTTAGAATTGGGCGTTGACACATGTATTAATATTGGTAGTATTACCATAAATTTAATGTTTAAATTAATATTTACGTTGTCCTGCTGAAATGATTCATTTGCGCTAGCACGTGTCCTCATTTAAAAAAAATTCTAAATGTGACCTGCTTTGTTCTGGAAAACTTCCTCAGTTAAATCTTCTTATAATTCATCTAGGCTTCATATCTTTCATATTTTTTTGACGCATCCAGTTTAATTTGTATATGATATACTGACTGGCGAAGTATCATTTAAACAACCGTAAACCGGCATTATAGGCTTTTCTCCAGTCATTATTCCTGCATGAAGCCTATCCCACAACTCCCTTCACTATTCCCTCAGAATACATGCTGAAAAATTCCGGTTGAAACGGCCAGCCCAACCTAACCCTCCTTCCTATTACGGCTCGCTCGGATTCTCCACCCTCTACACTCACTTAAGCCTTCTGGGCCATGCATAAATTACGGATTAGTCTCCAGTCCCTCCAATCTCATCCTGTTTTACGCAGTATCCATTAACGTCTTCCACTTTACTCTGCACTATTTCTTATTTAAATCAACAAAACATGGGAAGATCTCCGGATTACATTCTACGTTACTTAAGGCTAATATTCTCATCACTGTATCACGGGGTACCTTCTATTACAAAGCACGTGCCAATATCTTCCCCTAAAAATTCCTTCACACTCTCTGTGCACTGCCTTTACCGCATTACGGATTAGAATTACCTAGTCTCTGTTATACCTTGCCTTCCTTGATTCCATTGCAGATTAGAATAGTTTTTTCTCCAAGACTCCGACAA
The DNA here is from genome assembly GCA_933228895.1 of Platycnemis pennipes. Classification (NCBI taxonomy): domain Eukaryota; kingdom Metazoa; phylum Arthropoda; class Insecta; order Odonata; family Platycnemididae; genus Platycnemis; species Platycnemis pennipes. The sequence continues at coordinate 63,942,640 of OW121854.1, forward strand.
AAACCTCGGTTGTACAAGAAAAAAAATGTCTTCTATTTTTTCCAAGGAACTTCATATACTCATTAGGATGTTATTCATTCCTAAAACTTCTCTGCTTTTACCTCATGCAATTTCCTTTTATATTCAACTGCACGTATTCCGTATATTTATTATTACTATCTGTTTTCTACTGGTGAAAGTAGTTCTAATGGCCATTAAATTCTTCCCACAACCTGTGTATTTCACGCGATGTCCCTATTCAGCCTCACGTCCTTCCAATCTTCCATTAACATATTCAAACAACCTGTTCTTCCATTCCATCTACCCCACCTACGCAGTGTCTTAACCTCTATCACGTCTTCCAGGAAGCACTCACCTTTTTTCCGGCTCTGTTCAGACCTTCAACCTTCTCCAAATTTCCTATAACGACTTAATTTCCTTCCCTACCATCTCCAGCAATTCTAAGTTCATCTTTCAATCTACCGTCCTGATATTCTCCATATTTCTTTATACCCACATCTGAAAATCCCTAAATCTGTGTTAATCTACTGTTGTAAGTCCTATCTAAGTTGGATCTAGGTCCACTTCGATTTATTACTACCGAGTTTTTCAAGCATATTTTTTTAGAGATACTTCACCTTGTTTCTACGTATTTTACAGTGGGTTAAACGATCGTTTTGCCTATAAATACGTTACTAACTTTACCGTGAATTCAAGATAAATCTCCTAGGAAACAAGGCCTATTCACACAGGTTCAAGTTTTAAAACAAAACCGTGCTTGAAAATTGCTACAAATATCGCGCAAAAGCATTTGAGATTGAATACTTAGAATTCAAGAAAATTTATGAAAAATTGTAATTGGGAGTATTACATTCAAACATTCATTTGAAAGTTCAGGATTAATCGTAAAATCAACATTGCTTCTCATATAAGTTATAATATTTCCGGTGCTTGCTCTCCTCTCTGTATACTCTTACAGTATACATTAAAATGATACGTTGAAATATCTGTCTTAAAGTATATCTCTCTCATTTAATGCTAAGAACATACCAATAATGGGAGTATAGATTTAAGTATCATCAGAATATCATATTTACCCACCCTATATTTTTGCCAAAAATACAGAACTTTCTTCTGCCTGCAATCCGACAGTGGTTCATAATCAACATTTTATATTACCTTTGGCAAAAATAAACGGAAGGAATTTGTTTAATAACTCGTTTAATTAATTTATTTGTCGTGCATGTTACGGAATGCCAGAAAAAAAGGAATATTTTTCTATTGCATGGCAGTAAAACTTGCATGAATCATCGAAAAAGTATGATAGATAAAATAATTGGCATTTGTGCTGCACCTTTAGATTTAGGTATTTTTTCTCAATTGCCCGGAAGCTTCAGAGTCCCTGCCTATCGTCTGGTGGACGTCCTCTTCAGCATGCCTGCCGGAATCGAACACGCGATTATTAATTCATCCATTCGTCAATAGAGTGTTCCTTGAAAAAAAATTTCGTTCGTCACATTTTAATGAGTCTCTCCATGCGAAAATATTCAATTAATTCGCTGATGTTTTCATTATTGGCTTTTTTGGACGGTTTTTACAGAAATAATTTCGAGCTCTCTTGTGCAGATAATTTGGTGGGCCGTTCAGAGCGTTTATTAGCATCGTTCCTGCGTAAAAAAATCTTCGAGTTCGAATTTTCTACATTAGATCGCAAAATATACATTAAATAAGTAATGTTACATTTGCCAGACGTAAATAATATATTATTGCGTGATAGCATTGGCATCCCCGGAGCAGCGTTGAGTGATGGAAGGGGGTGGGGGAAGAAGGCCCTCCAAATTGGAAACCGGGGATGTTATTTCTTTTAAATTTCTACCCCCTCCACTGAGTATTCGTAAACAGCGAAAACGTGGACTCGAGCAAAAACACCGTTCGTGAATAATTTCATGAACGACAAAACTCGTCAAATATGGACTGTGAAAAATATATGAGCCCTGATTTCGTGTTGGAAAAATGCCAATCCCAAAAGAGAGCAGTTGTTGGAAGGGAAAATTACATTTTGATCGACTTTCATGCTGTTTTTCTAACGAAGGTTTCATGTTTAGGGTTATATGCACTAAGAGAAAATAGGTACATCGATCGTGTCTTTTGGTGTTGTATCCAATGACGTCATTCTATCAATTCTGGAATAACGATGTTTACACGCAATACTTATGCGTGTAATAATTTATTCAATAGACTAGAAGTTATCATAAAATCAGGCGTTAGAGAACATTTAACGAACTATTGTGTGCTTTCAGGAATAGTTTCGCATGAACTATTTCCTATACCCAGTGCCATCTTTTCCATGGTCGTAAAATCACAAAAGTTTTCTTTAAAATAAATTAATCATTTTATTCGAGAATCGGACTCTAAAGGGGCTAGGGTGAAGAGAAAAGTTAGGAGGGCTAAGAGATGTGGGTTTAAAAGGAAAAAAGAAATAGAGAGATGCACTGAAAAGCGGAGGAATGAGGTGGTGTAGAGCAATGGATGAAGAGGGTCGGCTGTTGGTGAAATTTAGTAGGGCATATTATGTAATAAGAACAGGTATTTAGAAAGAATAAAGCTTGATTATGCATGAAGGTATGATGCTGTGTAGCTGTGAGCAGAAAAAGAAAGGAAAATTTGTATACTGTGTGGATAAATTACGTTGGCATAAAGCAGTTTTAAATTACAATGTAAAGAATAGAAGAAATGCTCCGGCAGAACTCACCTTAAGTGGCAAAACATTCAATTATTCTTAATAATAAAAGCAATTATTATTATAATTGCTTTTAAGGATAATAACATTATCCTTAATATTAAAAGCAATAATATTTTCAAAAAACTATAATAACATAAAAGCAATAATAGCACTATTAAAAGCAATAATCCTTGAATTTGCACGGCCATAACGACTTAATTTTTTTCGCGCTGCTGGGGTTTGTAAAAATGTAGGGAATAGTGAAAGAGAAGCAATTGACTAATGGGTTCACCGAATGGAAATCGATGTGTGAAGCACTAAACTGCTGTTGCAAAGATGTCACGTTTGTAGAATACGAAACAAAAGCGGGGGGGATTTTTTGTTTCAAAAACAAAATCGAGGAAAAGATATACATTTGGACGCAAATTATGGATGCACGTTTCCGATTGTCCCAGAGCGTTCATATAAAACATTTGTTTTCCTTGCATAAACTTCCTTGCTTCAGGTTGCGGGCCCTTTTGCCATAAAAAAATATGCCATCGGAATTAATATTTTGATTGTCATTTTGGTAAACAATTTCAGGTTCCGTAACCTCTTTTTTAAAACTATCTATAGGTTTGACGAATTTAAATAGCGTAAAATGCGGCAGAGGAAGTGTATTGCACTTGTTCTTGCCAATATATTAGGCATTCCTTTAGAAATATCCGAGTGCAATTGGTTACAGTAAAGTGGAGTAGCAGCATATTTGCATGTTGCATTTAATTTTGCCGTAGAAAAGCAATTTCTTCCACTTTGCACTACTGTATTTTGTTAATTTACAGGTATGATTTGGAGTTTAAGGCGAAAATCCAAGTTTTAAAAAATCCAAATATTTTGTAATATCTCCCAGTATCCTTCAACCTCGACCTCCACATTTTTATCCTTCTACTTCACAATTGGAATAAATGTGGATTGGTCAGTGCTGACGACAAAGACCTCTGTAGTAGGGTCAACCAATCAGTGGGATCCCTAAGCCTGAAGGGTGGGACTTAAGCTGGCTGAATACGCTCTCCACTCTTAAAGTCTGCGCGCATATCGTAAATAAGTGCGTATAATATGAGAGCATTCATCAAAATGTATGCAAAAAGTCTATTGAATATGGTCTTCTCTTTGTTTTTCTGTGCAAATATGACACTTAGAATAGAAAATAGGACGCAGAAGGTTGGGAGCCCTAGCTCTACAGAATGAACGCAGAGGTGATACAACAATAATAACGGGATCAGTTTTCTGCGGTATTGATGAGTGTATCCCTTCCAAGGATGAGTAAGAACCCATCCATTAACAGGGCTAGGGATCTAATCCCGATAGTAGTTGAGATATTTCAGTGATATACCGGTCCTTACTTGAGTGCTGCGTGGAGAGCACTTCAAGTTCTGTCCTTAGTCCGTCGGACGGGACGCTAAATCAAGGACCCCTAGGCGCCTTTCGTTGAGTGTAGAGCAATGCCGATGCCAGCTTCTCTCCTCCGTTCCGCGGAAAATTCCTGTAGCTAGCGATTTATCCTCCTTTCCTACATGGCCTAAATTACCTTAGCTGTTGGTAAACTACCCCGAAAAACTGCTGCTAGTAAAGGGTACGGCGATAGCATAACTGCGATTAGGTTATATGGTGACTGCAGAGGTTAACATCACATAAAATAAGCCTGAATATTTCAATGTGAGTAGAAGTGGTTAATGGAAACAACTGACCCTAGTGAATCGATGAGAGAGGAGATTTGAAAAGAGTGCAAGTGTTGAAAATGATGCTGAAGGATAAAATGAATGCGAGTAGTGTAGGAGGCTCCATTTTGCTTTTGGCTTCCATGTTTTCTTTGGGTGATTGGTTACCTTAATAGTTCAATTGAGTGTGTAGAACCTACCCTTTATATTGTTTACTCCACCATTATATATGCCTGTATTGAGTTCCTTATATATTTAGTAATCTGGGGATTACTAAATACGAAAGCGCTTGCTAAGAGGATAAATCCCTCAAATTCAGATACTCTAGGCACCTTAATGAAGTCAAATACTTAAATATAACTTTTAGGTTTCGGTTACAAATTATCAGTAATGTTTCTACAAACCTATTTTAATAAAATCAATTTATTTAAACGTTCTCAACCCAGCATAATTGGATGTAGCAAATTAATAATATGAAAGATTGCACAAAAGTACTCCCTTAATAAATATTCACATTATTCCAATTAGAAATATTGGGTGACGTGGGGGGTATCCAATAAAAAGGAACTCAAGTTCACAGCAAATTGTTTTCTGAATTTGAAAAAAATCCATTAAAATTTAATGAAATTAAAAAAATATCAAAACTCGGTGCCTGTGCGATTTAGCCATTACGGTTGCAAGACTTCACTTCCTCTTTCAAATCCACTCCATAGCTCTTCAGGGTTACTTAACAGTCTCCTGATTGTATACTTTTTTCCTTCGAATTTCAGGTATGCCATACCGAAATACTGCGCTCAGATTCTCCGAAATATATTTAACTTGAAAGGAAACCACGCGGCTTTGATATAATACGCCACTTCCAAGACGATGGGGATGGTTTAACCTTCGGTCTATTGCAAGAATGAAGTTAAGGGGAGAGGACGAGGGAGGAGGTGGACGGTGGAGTGAGGACGCATAAATCGACGAAGGTCGACCTAGTGGGGACCCGGGGGCTCTTTCAACGCCGCGACCTCCTCCGGCCCCTCCGGCCGCATTGTCTCACACAGAGTTTCGCCGTCGGGCGAAGTCGGGGGAAAGGGAAGAATTTTAAGCCGGAAAGAGACCGGGAGGAGGCCTTTATTCATTCCTTCGAATGTGCCCGGCGCCACTTGCAGCCTTCCCTTTCCCCCTCTCTCCAATCCACCCTCAGCCCACCCGCCCCTCGTTACCGTTAATGCTGTCCTTCGTTTCGAGGGAAGGGGGGGTTGGGCGCTTTGGGACGAGACTTCTTTGTGTGCACCCAACCTTCGCCCCCGCCCGCCCTGTCCCATCCGGACCTCCCCATCCGCTCTCTTCGCAATCGAGATACTGCCGAGAGGCACCGATCTCGTATTCAGCGGATTGTTACCTATTTCCCAGGTCGAATTCCAACCTTCCCTACTCCCCTCCGCTCTGAAAACTCCCTTCTTTCCAAATTCTGCCAATTTTGATCTGCAAAAGGTTGGCCTTTCAATGCGCCGAGTTTACTAGGGCACCGCTTAAAGAAAAGTCTCTTTTTTTCCTAAATTTACGATTATTTCCAAGGTGCGGGTGGTGGCAAGATGAATCCTTGCGGTACCTCAATATCTCCAGTATATTTTTCTCATTTCAAGCTCTCAATTTCTTCCAGATATCGTATTATTTAGAATTGAAACTTCTCGTGTACGTATGGTAATCGGATCAGCCGTATCAACAAATTCGGTAATTTACTGCTACTTTACGGTTAATTTACAGTCTGGCAACCCAAAGGTTGTTGTGCATCTGTCATTGTCTGGAGCAGCTGCGTTCACCATGAAGATGCGACCTGGAAAGGATGCGAAAGCTAGGTTAATAAGGAGCCACACGCAGCTGCTCCCGATAGTGACTGATAGAGATCATCCTCGCTCGAAAACCTACGTACTTCCAAATGTTGTTTATTTGATTCCCATATAGGGCAAGGGTGTGTTGTTTGCCTTAGGCTTTAAATTCGGTTCACTTTAGCTTAGACCGTACGGTATAACGCTTTAAGCCGGGTCTACACCTAATTTCAATACTACTGTGGAGATCGGTTTGCCATGGTGCGTGGAGTGCTGGGCCCTAATTATGAGGCCCTCGTAAAGTTCCAGTAATAGGGGATGTTGCGTTGAAATACTGGTCTCTCCTTGATTACAGTGTGAAGAGTACATATGACCTCGTCAAATGGAACATTCAGATGTGAAAGCCTTTCCTTAAAGTGCCTCATCAGTTGTCCCTCAGTGAGACACAATAAAGTCATTTCTATTTCATTTATGAAGTTAATGAGATGGATACCGTGGGAAGTGTTGTACTTCAACATTTTACTGCTGATGGCGAAACATTGAGAAAGATATCTGGCGGCATGGGCATGGAATATTTACAAAATGTATAGACAAGATTCAAGATTGGTGCGAAAAATAAGTCTAAAATCAATTGTTAAATGGTTTTGATAGTAAGAGTATAGACATTGATTTTACGTGCTCCACTAGCTTTGTTTTCAGCTTACCTAAACCGAAACTTATAGCACACCGACATTTGTCTTGGAGGCGAAATTCGAACTAGTGACCTATAGCCAATGAAAAAAATTCGTTTGGGGTTGGGTAAAACTGACACCGGGATTCTCTCCTCCCTTTTTCAACCCCAATATACCAAAGTCGTTATACTTATAAATTCTCTGTGATGATGCAACTTAACTTACATATCCTAATGATAACATTCATTCGCGGGAGTAAGACTCCGTCAAGTCTATTTAAAGACACTAAAGTTTGTTGTGAATTCTGTGATTCTATTTCCCATAGGTTGATATATCTGACAAAACTATTAGGCAGTATTTAATTTAAAAAATTATAAAGTTATTGTTAATTTGCGATCGCGACTGTGTTTCCATTCGAGGAAGTTTGTCAATTCATAGGCTCGCGGTGAAGTGAAGTGGTCTGGCCTTTTTAAATTTCCTTTACCAATTATTAATCAATTTTTATCCATATTGAGATGCTGATTCTAGTAAATTTCTAATATGTGGTTTGTAGTACATTGGTCAAGGTTTTCGTGGTCTTCTTTTCCATTCAGTCCACATAGCCTCCCTGTGCGTATTAATCGAAAGTGAAATTTCCAGCTAATGTTTAAAATGGAAAAGATAACTCCTCTCCTAAGCTATTTTCGACGTGATGAGTAATATAAGGAGACCAAATAAGTATCTCAGATGAGCGAAAATGATAAAGGTGATAAATCGATATCGATAAATGATAAATAAATAAAAAAAGACAAGTAAATAGGAAACATGGAGGTTATTGAAAGAAAATGATGAACGTTTTGCTGCAACCACTAGTTTGGGGACGTACTCTAAAGCCTTAAGTACGGTAGCTACCAAAGCGTTCGAATCAATATAAGAAACTTACGGTGAAAGGATGGCTAAAGTAACGGTCGTTTTCTCGGTTTGGGCCGAAACAAAAATGTGGTTATCTTCATAGGTTGGCAAATATTGTGTGACCTTCTCCGACATTCTGGGGCACTCGGTCGTAATTAGCAGGCATGCGAGAGATTGGTCCACACTCTTCAAGAAAGCGCCGCATAAATTGTTAATTAAATCTTATCTCTCCCTCGCAACTTAACTTGGTCCGGCTCTGCTGCATAATTTGTGAAAGGGGCCGGGCACCACGGCTTACTCTCGTGTTTCTAAGTGGAGCCTGGCTCCCTGCGAGAGGACGGCAGTCCTTTCTCAGACGACGCCTGTCATCCGTCGGAGTCATGCAAATGCGTCAGAACTTCTCTTTTCTATTCCAGCCGACCTGCTCTCACAACGTTCGGGCTTCCTCGGGAGCAGGTCGTAGGTCCTCTGCTGGCCCTCATCTCTGCTGGAACATCAACTGCTTCCTCCACTCTCGTCTAACGACGAGTAAGAAACATTACTGCGGACGGGTCGACTTCCTCAAAACCTACTTAATTTGCATCCATAATAAATGATGATAAGTCATTAGGAAACCAAGGCAATGAGTTTCCCGAAATAAAAGGGGGCTAATTGAATAAAAAGTAAGATGTCGCAAACAATAACAGAGGGGGAAATGCAGCTACCTGGGTAGTGAGTTTAAAAACAGGGAGCAAAAAAGCTAAGTAGAATAACAAAAGAAGGACGCATAAAAAATAATGGCCAAGGGAAAAATTTTATGCCCATCTAAACAGACTTTAACTGGTAAAACACGAATAACAATGGAATATACGAGTAATGTCCCTCACATTCATTCATTACCAGATTTTGTGACTAGGCCCTCGGAATAGGTAGTCAGTATTCTAGCCACAATGGCTGGAATGGTCCTGTTAAAGAACTCTGATTATTTCAAATATGGTGAATTATACATGTATGTGATGATAAAATCAATAAAATCATGATTGACGTTAACTCCATTGAAAAATCGTTTGGCAATTTAGGGCAAATTTGAAGCAGATATGTGTACCAATGACTGTTGTGTAATATTTATTTATTTTATAATTTAAGAATATATTAATAGCGCCCAAGAATAACGCTAGGTTTCATCAGAAAAAGAAGATTAGAGAGATAAATGTCGTGTCAATAGATAAAAAATGTCGTTTTTCCTGCGGACCATTTGAGAATGTAATAGGCAATGGGATATGTAGGTGAATTGTTGTTATATTTGTTTGTAGAGCATGAAGTATGATTTATTAAAGCTAAATTATCAGTGCTTGGAAGATATAGATTGATATATTTGAATAAATGTGTAACTAGGTAATATAAATGACTAAGAATACATGACTAATTATTTAAGTTTTTTGTGGATACTTTCCATTAAACTACATGTGTCTTGCGAATGCATTTCTAACACATTTTCATAAAGTAGTAGAATTTTATCTCTTTTTGTTGCTTATATGTAATGGCTGTATGGTGATATTTCACATCCTACCAATACCCTCGCAGTGACTCGAAGGTTATTGCGGGGATGGAGATGAAGATGAAGGGAACTTCAATGGGAGAAACGGTAAAGGAAGACTCCTTATATGATATGTGGAGTAATTTTCGAAATATGTGAGAGAGAAGAACTGTGTAAGCATGAAGATTCGATAAAAGAATCTAGCGGAGACTCATGCCAGATAAATCTTTGAGGCGATGATGATGACATAGTTTCCGTATCCTTGCAATCTTCAGCATTTGGAAGACGCATGGTTCTTTCGCAGTAAACACTTTACTTTGCTGTGATCGTCAATAAAAGATTACGGAAACTTAACGCGTTTTTACAACCACAATTGTCAAATGCTTCGTATATTTTAAGGAGGTGGAATTAGGGGAGTGAGAAAATGTGAAGGTCAAGGTCAGCTGCAGTTTGCGTCGGGGAAGGATTAATGCACTCCATGTTGCTCATTAAGGAGAAGTCGAGATTTAGAAAGAGTGATTGTTCTTGAGGGCATTCTCTCTACCGAAAGCTTACTTCGCCTCTCCCAAGAGTCCGACTTCATGCAAATACATTACTCTCCCACCGTGCTCTAATTCGTGTGCTATCGCAAACTGTCCTCCACTTCCATTTTACATGCGAACTCTTTTAATTTTTCCGTCTATATTTGTACTTTTCAGCAGAACTTCATGGCTCTAACTAGTTTACTTAATTTCTCATGGCGTTTTATCCTCACTGTGCTGAAATCTGCGACCGGGGGAGCTTTGAACGTTTAGCTTAAGATTTTTCATAGTTTGCATGTTTGCTTAGTTCCATCTATTATACGTATTGATATCACATTTTGTTTCCTTGATTATTAAATATTTTTTACCTTTGAGAATTCCGTTATTTGTAATCAACGGCTTCATATTAATATCGGGAATTTACGAAGCGTTGATTAAAAGGCACTGTCTCTGGCAATTAAAAGTCATCGGCAGGAAGGCATAGGGAGAGGAATGTTTTGTGGAAGGTGTCGTATTAGTAGTCATTTGGGAAAAGTGACCGACAGCTTAGGTCATTGATGCCACCTAGGATTGGTGGCTAATTTGGTTGACACAGAAATTTTTCAGAGAGGAAGGGAGAGAGAAACCTGGAATCGGCACAAACCTGATGCTAAGAAAATGTTCCAAGGGGTCCACGGTGTCTGCTCTTATTCGACTAGCAGATTACTGCACTCAAAGTACTGTTCACACATCACTAATGTAGGGATGGATACACACATGAAAAATCTCGGCTACAGCCGGAATATGATTCCAAGTCTTCTTAATGGAAGGATAGTACTACGTCCATCTCACTCCTCGCATGGAAAGATGGAAAAATTGATAGATGCATTGAAAAGTTGTTTTACAGCACGCCTGAAAAAGGAAGGCGTGTAGATTTGAGTTGAAGTTAATTACACGCCAGGGATGTTAACACGCCAGAAAAAATTTCATGTGCTCACGTCAGGATATCAAATGCCGTGTTAAGTCATACAATCAGTGGTGGTTAACGGAAAAACCAATTTCTCGCCGGGTGACCGACCACGGAGGGAAAGGAAGAGACGGAGTGAATGAAAAGGAGAGCAAGTAATGGAATGCTGGAGATTTATGGAGGGTAAAATGCTGCGTATGCGTTGAAGAGAAAGTAGATGAGAACGGGCATTTGACAGAGCGATAACAGCAGGAGCGATGAACAGTTGAAACGGGAGGTAACGTAGAGGGACGGGTTCGAACTGACCGGTTGTATCGTTTTGTGTGACTGAGTAATTGTGCGATGATCGGCAACATTGAAAGCATATGAGCTATGGTGTAATGGAAAAATGAATTTTATATTCAAATACTATTTTTAAATTATTGAGTTTACGTCAATTGTAAAGCAAAAACTGTCACCAATGTTTTGGATAAATTATGTATACATCCTCAAGGCTATAATGATGTTACAAAATGATGAGTTACAGTTTACAGTCCATTATGAAAATAGTATCGTTTAAAATATATAATAAACAGTTATTAAAAAGGAACGTATATAGACGTCTTCATGATTCCATTACCTTTCAAATTTGTTGATATTTCATTTACATTTGTAGATATTTTATTTATCAACCAACTCAGGGTAATGTAATCTTGAAGATACCTATAATAATTTCAATTTAATGACTGCTTATTAAATATTTTAAACCATACTGTTTAATGGGTTTTAAACTAAAATTCATCGTTATTTAATATCGTTACTATAGCCCTGAGGATGGATATTTAGTGTATACGAAAGGTTGGCGAAGGCTTTTGCACTTTATTTGACCTAAACTCCTAGCATTAAAAAAATGATGTATGGTAAAAGGGGTCCAGAACATTTGCATAAAAATATTCCCAGCAGATAATATAAAGAAGATTTTAAAAACTTATTCTAAAATAGGGATGAGAAGGTATTTAATTTCTTTAAATGAAGTGGTACACATTTTTCCAGAACCAGGCTTGTATCAAATTGATGCCATAAATGTAAAATTAATAATTAAAATTTAATATGAATAATGCAAGCGATTTGTTAATCTTAGGGCTATCTTAATACATTTGATCTTGTTTATAATTTACTGTGCCTTTAGAAATACGTTTTTCAAATATCAATAAATTGTAGTGTTATCTATCAAAGAATAATGAAGAGAAAATGGACTGACCATTTGGCAAAAAATAATTTCTAGGAAGAGTGGGAGAAAATAAAAGATTGATGAAAACTATAAAAATGAGTCAGAATGATCTAATAGGCCGCATATAGATACATCAGTAAATGAGAAGAAAAACAGAGGAGTACAAGGAGCAAGTTCTGAAGGATTTATAAGTAGAGAGTGACGTAAATATGGAGAGATTAGCAGAATTAGTAGAAGTTGAATTATTTAAAGGAGAAGTACGTCAATGTAAGGAGGTTGGTTGATAGAAAAAAGAGAGGATGGATGCACTAAATCTACTTAGAATGACTGACTAAAGATGATGATATCCAAATAAATCGATGCGTGGGAGAGTATAACTTTAGCACTCCGATATAACGCGAGGTCATTTTATTTTCTCGTTCAATGCATCGATATTGGATGCGCATCGTACGCGGATGGTGGAAACTTCTTTTTTTCTTCACACCGCCCGATACATCCTTGGCATAGCGCACTGCGCGTCATCTGCGACGTCGTCATCCGCGGACTGCATGCCCGCGAGACTTCTCATTCCTCCCGCCGCCGGTGCCGGCGCCCTTCTAACAAATGAACAGGGTAGGGTCGACGGGGATGCTCACACCCTTTTGTGAGGAGTCGTAAATCCATTTGCCCCGGTGGCGCTTCGGATGACGAATGGGGCGATAAGGCGCTGAAAGCGATCCAATTTTGTTTCGATACGCCCGCGCCCCCGCCGGATGAGAAATGAATTATGACTGAATGCCAGGGGGGGCGTGTGTTTATTTGTGTGAGTGTGGCCCGGTGAAAACCGTGTCCTGGCTCCCGAAAGAAACTCCTCCCGTTCCGTATACCGCTTTCCGGATGGAGCTGAGTCGCGCCTAGCAGAAAGGCGGTCCACATCCATAATTGGGACTCATGATTGATCTTACCCCTTTACCAAGTCTCTTTTCACGCCACTCATGGCTTCGGTTGAGCAGGCCGTATGTCAGCCGTTTATGGTTCACACCCCAGTGTTAGACTGAGGCATTGTGACGTTGGCCAACGTAACAGTAATGTTATGGATATTATTCCGGATCAATTTAGACGGTTGGGCGTGAAATTACCTCAAAGTGTTTTGTCACTCGTTGGCATTCATTTCTGTCTTTTGTTTCCTTTTGTAGCTCTAATTAATTCATACTGCCCAGTGTAACGTTTTTCTATATTATAGTTAGTTTTGTGTAATTATAAGTATATTTTGATTGAAGTGCTTCCTCCTTAATGCATTGCTTTTTCCTAACGGATCTTTTCGTACGAAGATTTCGCTCTTTAGGTCAGCTTTCATCATAGTAACAAGAATGCTTTTTTTTCTTATTCTCTTTTCTCTCTCTCTATTTATATATCTCTAGTTTATTTCTAGCATGGATTTAGTTGGAATTTTATTTCTTATCTTTGTATCGTATTTGCATGAAGGATCCTTCTCTACTCTATTTCTCTTTTTTGATCAGCTTATTTCCTATCTCTCTAAATCTTATTCAAAATTCATTTTCTTTTCCTCCCTCTTCTTTTCTAGCCAAGCTCTTGTGCTTCGTAACGGTTTTGGCATATCATATTATCCAGTGACGAACTCGTATTGCATAAATTTATTCTTTACTTCTTATTATTAACAAAATAAAATTTTGTAACAACTTCCTTTGGACGTAAGGAATGTGTCACTCTGCTGTCGACAGCTTGATTGGGAAACTCTAGAAACTAAACTTATTCACAACATTTAAGTTATTAGGAAAGGTTAATTCTTACGAATTTGAATACGAAACTGAAGATATAGTCTTACCGCCAAAATAAATAAGTTAATGCATAGCAGAGGACAGGCAGAAAAGAGGAAGCAACAGTCGGACTGAGTGGCTTACATGACTACGACTGACTCAAACAAAGTATGGTTTCATCAAACATATTACACCAGTGGGGCGTACCGACGGGGGGATTTTAGGGGGTTTGAACCCCCCCCCCTCGAAAACATTCCCGTAATTTTCTATATTTAGGTCATTTTGCACTAGCGCACAGTGGTCGGAAATCGAAAATACCTGGCCAAAATTCAAAAAGTGATTTTTTCAAGCCAGGAAGCTGAAACTTTGCATTAATATTCTCAAAAGACCTGGGCATGCGATGATGCAAAGCATTTTCCTTAGTACACAACACTTAACAATTAGCATGAGGTCAAAGTTGCACAAATTTCGCAGAAATTGTCTACACTCGATTTTCTCACGAAATCTTCAAAATCAATCCCTTACCTAAGCATTATGTGTAAAGAATTGGAATAAAAAGTCATTTAATTAGATGAAACAGTTTTTCGACTTTGTTCTCATGTAGTCTGCTTACATTTTTGTAATTATTTACCAAAGATATTAAACAAAATGGCAGACCTTAATTTTTGGTCATTTTTTTCATATAGGTAGAGAAATAGTTAATTGCATCACCGAGCATCACGAAGTAACTTATATTGGGAAACTCTACAAAGCTTCCACAGTGCGAATCCGATGAGTGATGCTGCGACCGTTTGCGACGCCGAATTTCACATCAGTTTTTCGATCGCGCGGTCGAGTTGGTTGAACCCGCCTGCAGCCTGGAGTAACGTGGCGCGGCAAGTGTGTGGACTGGATTGTAGCCGCATCCACTACGCTTTGGAGATTTTCGAGATACAAACATTGACAAGATCCTCCAAGCATTATATTTTGCAGCAATCGCGGAAAAAATTACGCATTTTAACACATGGGGTAAAGGTCTAGGAGGTACTGAAAAACTTCTTTCTTCGGGTGCACCGCGGGAGTTTCTCTTCTTACCAACTTGACATCGCCTACCGACGAATACGTACACTTTTAACGGAGACAGCATGCATACCACACAGGATTATTGTCTCTTTGAGGCCACCAACCCACAGCTGGTGTCGCACGGCTGCTATTCCCCCGCCCCCTGCACTGAGGTTGGGCGTTCGGCGAAGGGTCCGTTTTATGACACCGCGGATCCCTTTACGCTTTTATTTGCGGATATTTTTGGGAAAACGTTCCTAATCTCCAACGAAATGCACCAGAGCGTTCAGTTTCATTTTGATAGTGGTACGAAGCATTAGATTTTGAAACTTCAGCTCGGATTTCACTCGTGTTGGTGTCAGAATTGGATCTCCCGAAATTATCTCTACAACTCGTAATGGTGAGGATACATTACTAACCACTTCAAGATTCCTCCCTTTTTCAAGGTATGTGTACTCTATTAGGACAAGCTAATGTCTTTTTAAATATTTTATTTTTAATAACCTTTTTGGCGTTTTTTTTAATCTTTAATTTTTGAGGACTCATGTGAAGTTAAACTTCAAAGTCTCCTAGATCATACAGCATTGCGTATCTTGGAATGTATTTCCAGAGATTAAACAACCGCGCATAATATAAATTGTACATTAATTTGTAAATATGGTTTTGACGGAAACCTAGGCCATTCCTGGTATAAGCAGAGATGGCACCAAGAATCGATGTCGGATGAATTCTTGTTCATCAGCTCCCTGGTGCCACTGCGTTTAGTGAACGACGAGACAGGTAACAATGACAAAGAATAATAGATGTTTTCCGCAATCTCTTGTAAAAACATTTAATTATTACTCATAATATTTTCTGATGTTTAAAGACATTTCCTTATACTTTAGGTGCAATTATTTGGATGAACCCTAGGCCATCGTCAACAAGATACTGCCGCCCCATTCGCCTTCAATGGACCAAAGAGACGAAAGAAGTGGCGAAGGCAGAGGAAATGTATATAAAGAGGCAATGTGATATTTTAAATGCATTCAAATGGAAAAACTACTCCATTAATTTTTCTCTGCTTCTCACCATGATAAACGGAAAGGTAAAACGTTTAAAATTGTCAAAAAACGTCATAATTTAATTTTTATGTGTTAACTAAAAGAAAACGTCCAAATTAGGTATGCAACGCATTGACGGAAGGTGGCAGCATGAAATGCTATATTTGTGGGGCAAAAATTTCAAATATGAATAAATTTAATGAATTGGCCCAAAGATCAGTTAATAAGGGCACTAACAATTTTGGCATATCTACACTGCATTGTCATATAAGATTTTTTGAGTGTCTGTTGCATGTATCTTATCGGATGGATTTCAAACTCTGGCAAGTAGGTAAAAAAGTGAACGAAACATTACTTTCACATTCAAAAATATTTTATTGCAAAACTCACACTCAGAACCTTCCAATAGGCACGTGGAGAATACAAAAAAATGCTTAAAGACAGGAAGATTCACCTGCAAAAGTCATTCAAAGAGAAAATGGGGCTAAATGTGGATGTACCTAGACCCGGGTATGGTACAACGAATGACGGAAATACTGCCAGACGATTCTTCGATAATCCCTCACTATCTTCAGAAATAACAGGTGTGAAAGACATCTAATTTTCTGAATTCTGCTTTAGCACCTTCTGATGCTACATTGGAATTTCATTGCTTTAGGTTACCTTTGATTTCTTCTAACAAATTTCTAATTTCATTATAGGAATCGACATAAACTTGATTAACGGATTCTCTGTAATATTACAGGCAATATCAAGTGGCCTGATTTGCATCATCGAGTGTAAAAGAAAAATACCTGATTTGTTCCGAGTGTGATGGCAGTGAATATTCGAATAGCGAATAGTAGAAATACAAGCAAAAACTGAATTTTGTAGTGCATATTTTGTTATTTTTTAAGAAAAAGGATATTATATACATAATCATGATGAAATAGGGTATTGCAAATTATTTCTCTTCACAGTATTTCTCCCTGGCACTGAATAAAAAATGACACTGACATTTAACATAACAAAAATAATTAAGCATCGGGATCGTAACCCCCCAGAATCCCCGACAACGTTCCGCGGTGTCATAAAACGGACCCTTCGCCGAACGCCCAACCGCAGTGCAGGGGGCGGGGGAATTGCAGCCGTGCGACACCAGCTGTGGATTGGTGGCCTCGAAGAGACAATAATCCTGTGTGGTATGCATGCTGTCTCCGTTAAAATTGTACGTATTCGTCGGTAGGCGATGTCAAGTTGGTAAGAAGAGAAACTCCCGCGGTGCACCCGAAGAAAGAAGTTTTTCAGTACCTCCTAGACCTTTACCCCATGTGTTAAAATGCGTAATTTTTTCCGCGATTTCTGCAAAATATAATGCATGGAGGATCTTGTCAATGTTTGTATCTCGAAAATCTCCAAAGCGTAGTGGATGCGGCTACAATCCAGTCCACACACTTGCCGCGCCACGTTACTCCAGGCTGCAGGCGGGTTCAACCAACTCGACCGCGCGATCGAAAAACTGATGTGAAATTCGGCGTCGCAAACGGTCGCAGCATCACTCATCGGATTCGCACTGTGGAAGCTTTGTAGAGTTTCCCAATATAAGTTACTTCGTGATGCTCGGTGATGCAATTAACTATTTCTCTACCTATATGAAAAAAATGACCAAAAATTAAGGTCTGCCATTTTGTTTAATATCTTTGGTAAATAATTACAAAAATGTAAGCAGACTACATGAGAACAAAGTCGAAAAACTGTTTCATCTAATTAAATGACTTTTTATTCCAATTCTTTACACATAATGCTTAGGTAAGGGCTTGATTTTGAAGATTTCGTGAGAAAATCGAGTGTAGACAATTTCTGCGAAATTTGTGCAACTTTGACCTCATGCTAATTGTTAAGTGTTGTGTACTAAGGAAAATGCTTTGCATCATCGCATGCCCAGGTCTTTTGAGAATATTAATGCAAAGTTTCAGCTTCCTGGCTTGAAAAAATCACTTTTTGAATTTTGGCCAGGTATTTTCGATTTCCGACCACTGTGTAGCGTTTAGAATTTTGCTTATTGGGTCGAAAAGTATGGTTGAATTGTCTTCACGAAAAGAGAATGTTAATTTAATTGTCGTTTTAGTGAATAATAATCTAAATATCATTTTATGATTATGCACATAAATATTAATGAAACACTCCCCAGAAGGACATTTGGGTACGCCACTGAACACACCATAAAAATTATTGATCAGTCAAGTCTTTTTTCTCAGCATAAAGTCTACTTCAGGTTACCTGTCATCCCCTGGCTTTCGCAGGGTAAATTATATCTGCATTTATGTAATATTCACTACAAGTTTCTTTCCTCCACCACCATGTTCAGCATTTCTTCACTCTTCCGACGAGTGATTTTCCGTTCATCATACATTTCATCTCATTTCCATGCCTAAATTTGTCAAACTTCAAATATTTCCTCTTGTGATTGCTCTAAAACCCAGGTCAGAAATCTATTATATGCCACCTCAAGTGATAATAATGGTCCATGCATTTTCCTTAGCATTTTTGCACACCGCTTTCAGCGTAATTTTCCAATGCTTTTTTATTCGCATTGGTTTGCATAGCCGAAGCAGTATTAGTGGTTATTTGGAAGAGGCGACCGTCAGGTAAGTTCATTTGCGCCATTTAGGAGAGGTGCATAAAGCTGACGTCATCAGTCAACAATCCTTAGATTGATTTGGCATAGCTCTCCACTCGGTTCTCGCATCAGGTAACCTCTTCATGATTGTAAATCGATAGAGCTTGGAGATTTTTTCAAAGAAAGACGAACGGGTGGAGAGAAACTTGACGTTTCCATTGGCTTGCTCTTAACGAAAGGCGCCATGGGGTCAACGGCTTAGCACCCTATCCGACGGACGGAGATCTTAATTCAACTTTTTCTCCATACAACTCTCAAGCGGAGATTGGTATCCCAGGGATATATGTTTACAACTGCAAGAATTCTAGCCTGGATCCCCGAGATAGGAGGCCTGCACTCTTGTCACCACTACAGTTGGGTCCCTGCCAAATCAATTCTTCTGCTTGCATGAATGTTCGCCCGCATTAGTACGATGTACAAAACCCGCCAAAAACGTCCTAAATTTTCTAAATTTAATCCTCTAAACTCTATACTAATCTTTTCTCCCTTGAGGATCCCTTAACATTTTCTTTTTAAAAATACATATTATTTTCCAGAATTATGCCTCTGTTGTATTTCCCCTCTCTTCCGGGTATGCTAATTTTATCCTTTCATCTTTCGTGACTTTCTCGTATTGGGCCCTTAAATTTATTTTTATCTTATTTTCTCAAGGCTTGATGTTTACAGGCTAACAGACCCATGACCGTTGTCTAGCACGTCATTATTCTTATCTTCAGATGCTTGGGTTCAAATACTCAGTTTTCTTCGCCTTTACGCACGCATATTTAGCATTGCAATCCTCCCTCGTTTTAACTTATACTGTTCTGCAATTTAGGTCAGAAAGCATACCTAAAGTCACTTGATTTTTTCGGCTTCTCTTAGATCTTTTACTTATCTGATTACAAAATTCTCCTCCATTTCATAGAATATATTTGAATTTAAAATGAATTTAAATTGAGCATCTTGAGTTATATAGGGGAACATAATTAAAAACTCGCACCTGTTGGATTATTCTTCTCACATGTATCGTTGGCTGGTGCGTTACTTAAAAATTGCAGGTAGGGAATATCCAAAAACTCACCAACATTGGTATACTATAGCATTTTCCGACTTATTAGGTGTTCAAACGTACAATACGCATATATAATGCTTTATTGTTTCGCAATAATAATTATAATAATATGGATGGTTTTTCAGGAGTTAAGGTCTTTCGTTAAAAATGAAAACTATTCAACTTTTGCCGACGTTTCGGAAAATATATTTTTCCTTCTTCAAGGCTATAAATGGGATGAACCACCAAAAACATAACAATAATAATATAACATGATCCAAAAGGATATTTACAGTGCCAAAAATGCTTTACAATATAATTTTTAACAAATTTTAACGTCAAAATATTACATGGAATAAAATTTTACATACCTTAAGTTTAACAATCGAAATTTGTTTACAAAATTGGTTGTTAAGGTTATATGTTTATATGGTATAATTTTTAATTTCGATGTATTAAATTGTTATAAATTTTGCTTAAATTACAAATGTCAGTTCTTTTATTACATGAATTTTGATGTTTACTAATATGAAACATTTCTTTGAATAACCTTTTTGATAAATTTTCTTCTGTGTCTAAAATTTTTGTTTGGTCGAAATTAAAAGTATGGCTGTTTTCCATTGCATGATTAGTTAATGACCGTGTTTTTTGACGTTAAAATTAACCTTGAAACCACTTCAAAACCACTGTTAAGTACCAGTAGGCACATAAAAGAGATGGATTATTAGAATGTATATGTCAATTTACATGTCAATATAATGAACATGAAAATAATAAAAGTCGGCCCTAAAGAAAGTGACTGGGAAAGTATTTTTCTGCATATATACCTAAAATCGCGGAAAATTGCATCAAGTTTACAATGCATTTATGAATTATAGGGACATTTGTAAATCTAGTTTACACTATAATGTTAGAAAACAGGAAGTGTTCACACGTAAGGGTAGGAAATTGATGATGATAAAGTTTTAGATACAATGACTTAAAGAAAAACATCATACCACGACGACGAGGATAGAACGCTATCTCCCGTTGTCAGCCACTCAGCCATTGTCGGCTTACCCGAGGCCGGCGAATGTAGGCAACCCGCGGTGCATTTTTCCGTTTCTATTTTATTTTTTTTCTCGCGAACCCGGGCCTATGGGGAAGAAAGCCGAGAGACGTATCTCTTTATTTTTCTTCTAGTTTCACTGAAAAAAAAATCAGCCCATTTCGTGAGTCATATTACACGACCTCTCCTTGTGAGAAATTGTGTGGGATAACCTTGCCACTATTAGAGTCTGAGAGAAGTGAGAGTTAGGAGCGGTGTTGAGGTGTTTAGGAATTATCATTAATAAGGTCATAGCTGCTAGTCTTGTGAATTGGCGGAAAACCTAACCCATAGATTGTGGAGAAGTCACAAATATACCGCCACATTTACATATCCATCAACATTTATCCTGCGAGCCACCACAAGGGCGTGAGATAGAGGGTGATAGGTCGCCAGCCATTTAAGAGGGGGGAAAAAAGGTATTATTACACGCTTGACATACTACTTACCTTGTGTCATAACGGTGAAAGTAATTTGAAGATACGCGTATCGATAGCTGAATAAATATGGAAGAAGTAAAATCCCGAAGGCTTCAGTCTTCAGAGGGCACAGTGTATAAATATGAAAGACGTAAAATCCCCAGAGCCATAATCTTCAGGGAGAACCTTTTCTCCACTAAAGATAACAGCCTTGGGGATTTAAAGTCTTTCATATTTATACACATTTCCTCTCTGAAGAGACATGGTTGGCAGGTGAAATTCTTGGTGTCATTGCTGTATTATGCACTGCTTCCATTGCTATCCCTTACCTTACTCCCCCAAGCATTCCTTTTTAGTTTCTTTTATGACTGGTGGAGGAGAAACGGGTTTTATTGGTGAGGAATTGGGAAATCTCCGTAAATCCCTAGTGAGATCGAAATTAAGACTCACGAGAGTCAATGCGTTCACGAACTGGAGAGAGTCTTGTTTGGGTAATCGTATAGACGTGTATGTTATTCTTAGTTTTTTGTTTCACTTTCAGCTGTTGAACGTTTATAATTTACCATTTTAAAATTAAACATAAAATAAGACAGCTTATTTCTTCTTTTTTCATAGTTTTACTTTGGGTACGGGTTGGTGTGGGGGTCAGAGTACTGGATTCTCAGGTCGAGGGCTCAGATTAGATTCCCTAGAGTGGCTGATTCTTCATTAGCGTTAGGGTCCCTATGTGAGTGCCTAGGATACCGCATTTCAGGTTTAGAACTACTAGAGTGCCTAGGATACCGCATTTCAGGTTTAGAACTACGTCCTTCGGATGGGACCATAAACTATGGACCCCTTGGCGCTTGTTGTTAAGAGTATACCAATGCCAATACCGAGTATCTTTCCACCCTTCCTGCATTCCCTGAAATATTCCTATCTTTATCCAGCCACATCCTAAATGACATAAGCTGTCGATCGCCTCCCCTGAATGGGAGGCAATCCCCTCCACTCCCCTGAATAACTTAGTTTCATTTATTTGTGGAAGGTTATTCTCTCCTTTACCGTTTTCAGCTTGTATTAGCTAACTTCTTTATTCCTTTCTTGACTCCGTTTTCCCATTTTGAAGGTCAGGTCTCTGTGCAATTTAACCCTCACTGTTCAAAGAGTCACCCATATTTAACAACAAAAATTATTTCTGTGCAAGAGGCTCTTTTCTAACCCCCCTTACCTGACGGTCATTCTGTCGATGAAGTAGGAAGGAAGAAATACGTTTTACGGCGGTGCATTTGTAAATATTCCTGTTGCCATTATACTATCGTATTGCCCTAGCGCAGGCATCAAACCATTATGGATCCGCAGGGATCGGAGTGTGGAGCTTATACCGAGGAGTGCTGTGGTCGGCGACTTATGTTGTACCACCCTTCTGTCTAGCATTTAAAACACTTAAAATTTCTGTTGTTAGTTAAGACCGTGTTCTATTTTAACTGAGTACATTGAGCCTTCAGTAACAATCTTTACTGATTTTTAACATGTTTATGTTTTAAAATTATTAAATGCATACTTTAAGAATATAACATAATGTAAAAAACACATGGAAAATCAATAATTATTACAAGACTTGTCGATACAAGTTAGTTACACATGTCTCGTGGATTTCATTCTTACTTATTTCCATTAAATAGTCAATTGTACCTCTCAGTTTCATGTGAGTAGTACATGCTCGGAATAGTATTTTAGTGTGCCTGCATGTAATTAAGTGTACATTTATATCTATTTTGGTTTATAAAGCATTCCTGATGATAGTTCAGTCCCCTACTATGTAAATTTGCAGCTGCTTGTAGGGTAATATTTGT
The DNA here is from genome assembly GCA_933228895.1 of Platycnemis pennipes. Taxonomy (NCBI): domain Eukaryota; kingdom Metazoa; phylum Arthropoda; class Insecta; order Odonata; family Platycnemididae; genus Platycnemis; species Platycnemis pennipes. The sequence goes on from OW121854.1 coordinate 63,965,478, forward strand.
GGATAGTAGATATCCGAGAAAGACTGTAGACCACTATCATTTGCGCCATTTGGGAAAGGTGGGTAGGTAGGCAAATTTTCAAGGAACGCAGGAAGGGTCGAGCAAAACCTGACATCGGCATTAGCTTGCTCTTAAGGCGCTGATGAGTCCATTGTTCCACATCCCAATCTACGGTCGGAGCACTGAACTCTAAGCATTCTCAAGAAAGCTCTTAAGTAGGGACCGGCTTATGGGAGAAAAATCTTGGGGTTCCAATCAGTATGGCAGGATACTACTGAAGCTATTATATCTAGCCGATCCTAACTTAGATTTCTGGGTAATGGAATTATGTGGGAAGATAAAATCAGAAAATAGTCATTTTTAGCATTGAAGAGGAGAATGTAATCGCTCAGATGGCAAGCGTCGCATACCGATGAATGAGCTTTATTTACCAAAAAAATTGAGGCAATTGAAAGAGTTTCAACCCATTTACCCGATAAAAATAATTCCAGTTCAAAGATGTAAACGTGATAAAACTCGGAAAGCTCTTCACTGGAGAATTTTCCCGTGGGAAATCATGTGGATTGAAATCCCCAACTAAAATAAAGGGCCTTGGAAGTTTACAAACAAAAGTCTCCAGAAGTTCCAACAGGTGACTGGTGCACAATCCGGAAAGTAAACGTTGCTCAGGGTTATAGCCTTGGGGACTTGCACACTCTCCACTTTTGCTTGTGTGTTCAACTCTAATCGGGAAGTGAATAGAGCCTTTTGAATAGTGAGGGCCATTTCACGGCTCGTTGGCTACCGTTGTTGTCATTTGTAAAAGTGTTTCAACTACTTAAACGTCTTTGTCGATCATTTTCAAGTGGTTTTGTTGTATGAACACCGGAGTATAAATAAAATTAGAAGGAAAAATGGCCATCCATGCCACTTACTCGAGTGAGCCTTGAGAGTCATGTTGAGTTCCGAAAAGAATGATGAGTCAGTTTGGGATTTAAAATAATTCCTATATGAACATTAAAATTATGGTAGTGGCTATAACAGGTTTCATTTATAATGTATTTTCTCGCATATTTTCAATGAAAATGGGCGTAGTCCTAATCATAAAATACTTGTTTTTTTTGGAGTCATTAACCAACACAATGGTACTTCTGACGAGTACCTTAACCACAGATATTAAGAAAATTTTACTTCATGTGGATTGCAGCGTTGTATGGATCAGTGTCCTGGACTCTTGGGAGATGAGAAGAGTATCTTGGGTGAAATTGTGATGAGAGTTTGGAAGATTATGGAAGAGGTACAATGGACTGAGATGAGGATGGATTATGAAATTTAGAGGAGGGCGGGTGAAGGAAGCAAGATGTCCGCCTAAATTAGGAGGCATTGAGTGGAGGGATGAAGCAATTAGGGATGATGAGATTTTGAAGACGGCTGTTGAAGGTAGAATGCGAGTTTATACCTCAGTAAGCGAGGTGAAAGGAGGAAAGTATAAGAACTTTTGGATGATTTGAGCAGTGTTAGGAAGCATACTGATCTGGAGGGAGAATTGTAAGGAAGTGCATGAAAGGAGCTGCTCAAGAAATGCCATTCAGAGTTAATTAAAACCTGTCCTAACCAGTATAAAAGTGAATAAGATTCAAAACGTTTGCTTGAACGTAGAAAAATATTAGCAATTGAGCATAAACGTTCGGAAAATGGTGTTCGCTAAAAGTCTCCTCGAATTCAAACATCTTTTTACAGGCTCCAGATTAGATAGTACCAAAATATGCTGAGATTTGTTTGGTTCTCACCTGTGGCAATAAAAAAATCCCTTTTCCAATTTCCAATAGGCTCGGCGCCTAACAATAAGAAAATATATATTTCGTAGAAAATCCTATCACGGGATATGCTCCCCAAAGTAGCTAGATCTAGGTTGGAGAGAAAATCCTTGTACAGTTATATTTAAGTGAGGTCTTCTTTAAACTTTGAGTTTACGTGAGTTTCCACTTCTTAGTGCCCAGTGACTAAACTCTCTCTTGTTTGATGACTTCCAATCTTGTTTTCATAATGCTCAGTAAAATTTAAATTACACCTGCAGTATACTTTTGTCTCCCTGTAAGTAATATTTATGCTTCTTCTTACCCTAGTATATTGGTATAAGATTATAATAATATAATATACTCCAATATAATGGAGTCTTCGACATTAGCTTTAGCATTGAATTTTAAGAGTTACGCATCCTTTTATATTTTAGTAGTGTAACTGAGCTTTTGGTCATCAATATCACCAGTGAAACGGTCAAATTATTCGCAATTGGAAATATCAATTTATCTGTGTAACCTCCGAGAACTTGAAACGCTTGCATTATCTCCTTAGAAAACACATTGCAATCTGAGATAAATTAACTCGAGAGTTGTATCCTACGAGTCGTTCAACGTTTTCTTTGCAACCAAAAGCAGTGTGGACGATGAAAGAAACTTTAAGGCCTCAATTTTCGCAAGTAAGAGGCTTCAATGCTCGTAAATATCAATCCGCCTGCGTCGGGATAACTTCTTGATAGCGTGTCTGATGGCGAAAAAATCGTCCTGGTCAATTTTTTCCAATTTTTCCGACGTCCCCTCGCCCATAAATCCCCTTACATAACTTCTAATTCACGTATAATGAACGCACTCTTCTTCCCCATACTGGTAATGAGGAGTGATTTATGCCCGGCGGAGAAGTTCCTTCAGCCCCTGCATCACGGAGCCTCTCTTCCAGCGGAGTTGCCCGAGGTGTTGTAACACACGAAGGGATGAGGGGAAGGGGGCTGGAGAGGGCCAATCGTTGGGGACTACCCTTTACCTCCTCCACCAATCGAAGGAGAGGTGTGCGTTCGTTCAGGTGTGCGTGTGATCGATGGTACGGGAACATGTCGATCCCTTTGGAAACCGCAAGGCCCCTTCCACCCTCCACCCCAACAACGTGAGTGCCTGGGGGGAGGGTGGGTGTTCCCTTTCTCCTTCTTGGGGGGGGGAAACAAGAAGCACCCCTTTTCCTTCTTTACCGTGCTTTTCCCTCTCCGCAAGTTCTTCCCCCACCCATCCCGGAGAGAACACACCCCAAGTTTTTCCGCCCATGAGGACCACCTGAGTGGGGTGGCAAGCTCGTCCCCCACACCATCCCGCATCCCCTGCTGCCACACCCGATCCCATTATGATGAAGGACGCTCCGCAGTTCATGAGAATCCCCCCTCTCTCTCTCTCTTCCCTCGTCCCTCCAGCAGCAACGCCTCCCCAGCGACGGTGGATCAACAAGAGGGGCGGCTGGTGGGACCGGGGGACCCTTGGGGGTTGAGGGTGGGGCGCGATCCACCATTGCTCGAGGGCAGACGTAACGAACGGCCCTGTCGGTGACGAAGCAGCTCGACCCGCATCAGGGTCGCCGCTATCGGAATCGAATCTATCAAGGAGCGAAAGTAAAAACGACGATCAGAGCTCAGAAAAAAATATTAGGAAAAAAAGGGAACTTAATTCATCTCACTGGCGTTATGACAGGATACTTCGATTAACATTGGTGTTGTCCTCTAAGTTGGACTCCAAAAACTATGATTTTCTGTGGCATTCAGGATCTATACCTCGATAGACTAACATTTCAGGTACAGCAAGCGCGGGTGGCAGAGAGCTGAAATCTATTAAACCTCCACCATCGTCAAGGATTCAATCCTATTTTCAATAATTAAATTACTCGTTCTACTGTCAAGTCAAGTATACCAAACTAATAGTATACAAAGCATGATAAGTGGGTGGTTATTTGGGATGAGATGATTAGTTATTGATTAAAGCAGCAGTTCAAATTTTCTTGTTACATTTGCACCTGTTCACAGCCCATTTCGGTTATCTTCACCATTATCCATGTGCTATACTTATAACGTATGTAGCTGCTGTTCAGTGTTCATTTACAGTTGAATTCATAGTGAAGCCACAAATATTATGAATATTTCTCATAAATTGTGCAATGTCGGCTTCTTGCAAGTAACTGGATGTAATTTTTCAGGAAAACAAATGTGCTCACTGTAATTTCCGCCATTATTGCACATTTCTCTCGTTCCCTTTTAGTTCTTCTTTGCTCTTCTAAACCATAAACGGCGTATCTAAAGGAGTCCTCATACCCCAGGTTGCGACAAGCTAGATTAGAGGAAGGATGGGGTAAAATCTTACTTCGGCATCAGCCTCTTCTTCACTGAAAAGCCAAAGGAGTCCATTGCTTTACATCCCATTTGTTTAATACAGATCTGAACTTGAAGGGTTCTTCATTCCACCCCTCTTGGAATTCTAACTCAGGCATTCTGCTTGAGATTACAGTACTGTAGCAACCTTGTTAGCGAAATCCCGCACTGGAAGAAAGTATTAAGATAAGGCTTCTCGGGAGTTTTATCTGAAGCCTGGCGTTGTTTGGTCGCGAAAAAAAAATTCTTCGAGAGGATGAACAGGAAGAAAACCTAGGTCTTTGAAATGTTCGTATCCAGATTATTGGAGAAAGGACGATTGATGGAAAAGTTTCTTAGTAATTAGGTGCTGGACATGGCTAAGGGAGAGATATTTACTGAATGAAATGAGGAAAAGTAGCGAATTTCCCAATTAATGTAGAGCAATCTATGTTTCCCCTATACCATGTAGACCACCCAGAGGGTTTGTGAACCGGACGGTGTATAATATGCAAATATACACTACGTACAAGGAATTGATTGTCACAATACTACATCATTAGGGAAATATATTTTTCAGTCTGTCAGTTCTGTCTACCAGTCAAATGTACTAAATGATTATTTTCAGTGTAGGAACATGATAATCCTTTACCGATTTTACGTCTTTTGTGTTAAATTATAGTTTCCATTAGCGTTCCCATGTTAAGGACATTTGTATATCATATTCATTGCTGACAACTCCACCAACACATATTATATTGAACATGATTAATATGTTGTCTATCATTAAAATTAATGATTCATTAAGGCCATCATAGGTGCAAGAATGTTTGGAAAGAGATGGAGAGGGAAAAACATAGTTATGATCAGGATGAGGTGAGATAAAACATAGGATAAAATATCGAAGACTAGAATATCTTGTGAGATAAATGCTCAGAATCGTCGGGAGAAAGTGTCAATGTGATCATGAAAACCTGTCTTGACAGGTCGAACGTCACTAATTTTTTTTCGTCTCATTAAGACTCAAGATGGGGAAGCATGACCTTTCGCTTGCTACTGTGCGCAGAAGGAAAGGTGTCAGGGTGCGCAGCTGTCTTCCACACATAAAGGCGAACAGACCTTTTTAAACCCTGTTGACCTTTTTTCATGCGCCTCAAAGGAAGACTACTAATGACTGCAGATCTTCATAACCAGCGAAGGGACAATTTGAACCATCAAACCTTATGGTAAAGGGAATACGAGGGATTAGATGAAGGAAGTACTTTTTTGAGAAGGAATTGAGAATGACGGGTTGTCCGTTTCCTAGTCTGAGCTGTGAGGTAGTAAAACTGTTTTCTGGGCCCTGATTGGCTAAACTAGTTGCAAGGAGCCCGTCCACTGTAAACAATGGTTTAAGCTATGTTTACCTAAAACTTATGTAAAAAGGTATGAAGATATTTTCATACCGTTAGCGAATTGCTTATAAAAATTGCAAATTCTATAATTTTGATGACCTTGAATGACGGATCGTCCGTTTTTTAGTCTGAGTTGTGAGGTAGTAGAACTGTTTCTAGGCCCTGATTGGCTGAACTAGATGCAAGGAGCCCGTCCACTGTAAACAATGCTGTTTATGCTATGTTTACCTAAAACTATGAAGATATTTTCGTATCCGTTAGCGTATTGCTTATAAAACTTGAAAATTCTATCATTTTGATGGCCTTTCGCTCAACTTTGTGACATTTTGTCTTTAAAAGAAATAACTTGACTTACGAAACTTGGCTTATTGGTGTTAGCTATTCCACGAAACAAGTCACGTCTAATAACTTTCGTAAACTTTGGTAAGTTTAATTATTAGTTGTAAGATATGTTTAAGTTTTCTTAACGCCCAGTTTCAGCTACGTACCGTTGTCAGGTTACGCTCACCTTGGTGTGTGAAGTACTTTTAATCTGAGATATAAAATAAGATTTTAAGAAAGAGGTGAAGGAATTGAAAGAGAAGATTTTGTGTTAATATAAATCGGTTAGCAGATAGAAGAATCGAATGGAGAACTGCGTTGATCTAACCTTGGGATTTATGAATAGTGATGAAGGCCATCGGTTCGTTCACATCGGATTTTATGCGATCTTCTCCTCCTTCTCCGGAGCTTATCGGCCAACGAGGATGAATTTCTTCGTACTCGAAGCAATCTGATCAGCTTGCGAAAGGACGAGCAATCGAGAATGAGGCTGCTTGTTCCGACCGAGCACTTTAAAGTCGCCTAATTCCCTCTCAGAAGACGCACTTGGGACCCACCCCTTTGCAGAAATCCCTGCCCGGGTCACTTCTGGGAAGTTTTCCTCTCCTTCGAGGCAAGAGGAGGAGCAAGAAGACTTTCTTGAAGATGTGAGCATTTAAAGCTCCTTCCAAACTCTCCAATTAGGTCCCTAAATGGTACAAATTTAGCAAGGGCGTCATCACGAAGGGTGTCCAAACTCATTAAGTAACAGGAGGGAAGGAATTTAAGAACCTTTTTTAATGTCGAAGTTTGATTTCTGTCGAATTTAGTATGCAGTACAGGATCGCAGTCTGTATCATTCTCATATTAAAATCCATAAACCTTTTGGTTGAAGCATTTAAATCCAATACTTGCAGTTAAGGTGCAAAAATAATAGATTTTTAAATGTTTCATTAACTTAGTTGGATATCGCATTTTTAATAGTTGAAAAAATAATTATGCACTGATATTCTGATAGTGTGTTGCCTACAGGGTTAGGTTTTGAGGGAATGCTTCTGCTCTACTCTGCATTTTATTTCTTAATCAGTTTTCCCGTCGCATTTCACATCAGCATATTTCCTACCAAATATTCATACAAAGTTAAATCACACGTATTTGAAATTCCATAGATGAAGTCGGTTTGGTTTGAAAATAAAGCTTTCTAGTTCAATCTTCATTTTCGGCATGGAGGCTGTGTTCGTATTGGCAATAATCTAAGTGTAAATAGATGATACAATAAAACACGCTGTTGAGCACCTTCAACTCTGATTTTAATTGATATTGAAATTAATAAGTATAAAACGGGAAAAATGCTCAATGAAAACTCTTAATGAAACATAAGGGAGTCCCTAATGTTTTCAGTAACAGTTCATTATCATCATCATCGGTCAACAATCCTAGGCTTGATTTGACGCAGCTTTCCACTCGATTCTTCTATCAGCCAACCTTATCATTGTGACGTAATTCTTCTCTTTTACATCCTTCACAACTGTTCCATGTATCTCATACGAGGCCTGGCTTTTCCATTAGCACGTTTATTTTTACTTCGGCATTGGTTAAAATCTTAATGTTTCTTCTGTAGTACCACATTTCGAATGCTTCCACCCTTTCCTTCTCCGCAACTCTCATCGTCCATGACTCACTGCCGTTAAGAAACATGCTCCAGATGTATGTTCTCATGTACTGTTTCCTTAATTCTACGTTTGTATTTCCAGCTGTATGTAGATAACAGTTAAATATCCAGTAACAGTTAAATATCTAATAACTTAAATTATTCATAGAATAAACCACCTATCAAAGTGATTGAGATAGATTTACACTAAACACTACCAAGTACTTTCCTTTAAGTATATGGCTCACAATAATAACTGAGGCAAGAATTAGTACTGTACCCGTACTGACGCGTTCTGGATGTTAAATATAGTTTGAGATGCAATTTTGTTATTGTTCTAAAAGTCTATACTAATGGGGATAATGATTTCACCACTTGTCTCAAAATTATTAACTAATATTCATTTAAATTCATAAATCACACTAAGACAGTAATATAAGACTAAGGACTATTGCAAAAAATATTACACAAGCACATGTGTCATGAGACGTCACTAACTGTAACAGTAATGACTTAATGTAAAATCAAATGAAACACACTACTCCAGATTGCGGTCCAACGGAACTGGTGCAAATGAAATTTCGTTAAAATATGTGAAATTAAATATGCCCTCGTAAAAATTCAGATTGAATTTGCAAGTAAAAATGTTATGAGATATTACAATCTTTCCACCGGTTTTCAGGATTTGAGGGAATGTGCAGGCTATTCTATACATTTTCTAACAGCACTTTTCCTTTTACCTATTCAGTTTAGCATTCTGTTTATAACCCCATGTGAAATTTAATGAACCTTTTAGGCTAAAATTCCGAGCACGGGAATATTAAGCAAAAAGCCTAAACAAGATTGCGTAATGAACGAAATATAGGAGGCCGAGATATTGTGGAATTTCATAATGTGAATAGAAAAATTCCACTGTAGAAAAAAACTCAATAAACTTAGATTCAATAAATGTTTTCTACAGTGGAATTTTGCAAAGCATTTGTATTTTTCTATTCAAGATTGCTTAAATTTTCCGTGTTTAGCTTTTATGCAACTTCAGCTTATTTTGCTCACCACGAAAACTTGTAGATTATCTTAATACCTCAACACAATCTGAATCATTGATGCCGGGATATTCGCGGGATAATATTTGGTATAGTTTTTACACATTTAAAAATTTATGGGGTAAAGTTTTAATACATTTCGTGGTAAAAGACCTCCTTCATTATTCCAATATGCCTATGCAAATTCTAAGCGGAATTGTTGTAAAATTGGTGGAGGATGGATACATTACTAAAAAAACTATATTTTTAGTTAAATGCTGTCTTTGCACAATTAAACAGTTGGAAGTATTCCTGAGTTACCCAAAGACATCATATGATTTTATATAGTCTCCTTCTTCTGAATAAAAACAAAACTTTTCATGCCCCTGCCACCGAAAAAATTAAATCGATATTTGATCGCACGGTGTATTCTGGTTCTGCCCGCCGTCGACTTCTGGGGATGATTCGACACGACAAGTATATTTATAAGACCACAATATACGTCACCATGATTTTCAACGTTTGCATATTGAAATGAAACGCAACAATATTACAACATAGTGAGAACTGCGACAAATGACATGTAATATCAAAAACCCCAATAAATGAAACATGACCAACCAAAGTTTCAGAGTCCAACCCGAAAAAAGGATTATTCCAATTTCTTCCACATTTTTTTATATTTTAGTCTGCTGTGCACCATGCGCAGATTTGGGATGTTTATGGGCAGGTGATGTACCTCATGTGGTAAGAGAACGTGCACTTTTAATGGGATGGCACATGCAACATTACTTTCATGGGAAAGTAGCTGAGGACGGTACTTGGTGTGGCGTTAAAACGGACGAACCCCTCGTTTCTTTTTACGTCTCGTTTTACGACCGACTCACCCAGACAATGTTTCGCGGATCATTATCACGCGCGCCCCCTTTTATCCTCGGGGGTGATAAAAATCAATGTCTTGTTCCGATGGGGTCTTGAGTGAAGCACCGACGATGTCTGGCATAAGAATGCAGTCTGCAATCATCGGAAACCTTCGAAAAATGTCCGTAGCTGGGGAATCGAAGGAGAAAAGTCGAGGAGAGGATGAGAGCAACGGGCCGGGATGCTGAAGGAAGCGAGGGAGACGGTAACAGCAGAAGAAACAGTTGATTGTGGGAGGTGACCGATGGCTAAGATCATTTTCGCCATTTTAAGAGAGTTGCTCATTTGCATAGCAATAGGAATATGTGAAGGAATCAAGGGAAGGTGAGGGCTAGGGACCATATTCAGAATTTCATTTACAGTCTCGTTTAAACTGTTTGCGACCTAAAATCTCTACAGTGAGTTAAATTGGTGTACAGATTCTATCTGCAAATGTGGTATTATTTCTCAGTGTGATGCTGAGAACTGAGTTGTGATTCTGAATGCTGCTTGTTCACATTCAGAATCTTAGCTACTGCCTCTATCCTGCTGCTTACGTAATAACATCTCTATTGCGAGTTCAAAAAGGTATACAAACTCTCCGCGATATGATTCGAAGGGGTAAAGAGCGATAAGAAGTAATACCAACTTTTCAGGGCAAATCTGCCCTGTACGATTTGACCCAAAAGTAAAATCTTACATCAGTGATGTTTTTAAGGTGAAATTGTTATTTCCACCTGACAGCTGAGATACCGATGGTGTCCAATTGGTCCATTACTAGGTCACGCCTATTATCTAGCCGTCCATTTCAGAGTTCGAGTCATTCATGCATTGTTGCGTTCATTGTAATAGGTGTAATCTGAATGACTTGAAAATCATGGAACGTATCCTTTTGTGACACCATGTTGGATAAAAAATTACCGTCAATGTTTTCCACTCTTTGTTTACGTGCACAATGAGATATATTTGGCATGCAAGTATTGAAAAAATACTGCAAAACATAGATTCTGTTAGATGATAGAAATTTAAAATGTGGATGTGGTTGCTCATTGCATTGATAGGTAACTTACATGACAATAGTTGCCGCAAAATGTAGGGGTTTTAGGCCTTTATAATTTTACTTAACTTCGATTTCTAATTCCACTTGGCGGATACATAATTTGTAATCAATTTAGGATACATTTTACAAATGTTGTCAATATACTAACTCATGCATTCTCTAGGAAATACAAATAAGTAACTAAATTTTTTCATAGAAGTTACTGACTAATCCACTAATTTTACATTACATTATGGTGAGTAAAAATTCGGTGACCTTAAAGCCAACATTTGACGTGCCTCTTAAATGCATGCTTATTATTTTGCTCGGGGTGGTGCCCCTTTCATATCTGTTCTTGTCAGTTCACCTGTCATTTACATGAAAGCTGAGTGTGCTTGAAGTATTATTTTTTTACATGCTCGCCTGTTAGTAAGTGTAATATTATTTTATCTGATTGATGATTTATGTCTAGTGATGGTTTACTCCCTGCCAGACACCCTTACGCTTGCCTGCAGGGAAAAATGAGGATGCAGATAATATAGCCCAAAATGTTCTCAATTGGTTGACACAAAATGGATGCATCATTTTACTGGTACGATATCGATTTGAAGGGACCTCCCTAATATATATTTGCTGATTCGCTGCATGCGTTTTAATTTAGGAGGTATTTTTTCTAGCAAGATGCCTCAAGGGAATTTTGAGGACAGGTAACTAATTATGTCAATCCTTGTTTATTGCCGATGACCACTGGATTGATATTAATTAATATACGGAGCTGAGTAAATTTTTTTAAAATTATACTTGTCTTTTTATCTCCATTTTTACATCAATAACTCCTCTTTGTCAAGTAGCAATAATTCGTTGTTTTTCAAATGAGATTTATTTATTCAGGCAGCTAACTTGTATTTCATTTACAGTGTACCTACACATGGGAATACTACTTCCTGTTAAATAATATATTTAGAAACACAACTATCGTTGCCGTCCCTTGTGACACATAAAAAAGTATGGAATTTAAATGGAAACCCGCTTTCTATACTGATGAATTGATGCTGGTGTTTGAAAAATGCAATTTTACACTCTGTGTAACACACTGATTTTATCGTCATGAGCCAACAGTTCCGAGATTGGTTTGACGCAGTTCTCCACTCTATTATTCAATCAACAAATCTCTTAATAGTTACTTATTCCTTCTCCTTTAAACCCTTCACCAGTTGCTCTGTATCTAATTTGAGGCCTTCTGTCGTCATTATTCCCGCATGCTTGACCTTCGACGATTGTCTCCATGAGGCCATCATCTCTCTTGATATTGCTGATTAAGTGGTCCCGTCGTCTTCTTAGGGATTGCGAAGGACTTTTCTCCCACTCTTCTTGGGACATCTTCGTTACTCACTCGGTCGATCCATTTAATCTTCATTAATCTTTTGTAGAACCACAAATCGATTGCTTCCACCCTTGAATCCTCTGATGCTGTCATCGTATATGCCTCTCTACCATAGAGAAACATGCTCCAGATGTAAGTTCTGATGAATTGTTTCCTCACCTCTACGCTTTTAATTTCAGATTTAAGTCTATGCTTCTTTTGGTAGAATTCCCTATTTGCCTGGGCTATTCTACTGAGTATTTCTTTCTTGCTTCGTCCATCGCTGGTTACTCGGTTTCACAGGTAACAGAACTCCTTCACCTCCACATTTTTTGTTTTCGTAGTTTAACGTTGGCCTTGAACTCTAGTCTCCTTCTGCATAACAATATCTTAGTTTTCTTCTTATTAATATTTTGCTCATCTCTGGCCATTGTCTTTTCCATGGGAATTGGAATCATCAACAAATCGCTGTCTGTCTCTGTTATGACTGCTATATTATCGGCGAATCGCCGTATGCTATTTTTTTCTCCGTGGATATTCACTCCCGAAGCCTTCTATTCTTTTTTATTGGTATTTTCTCGATGTAAACATTATAACTTACCTTGTCTAACTCATCTCTATTCTTTATTTTTACGGTTTTTATATGCAAATCAATGTTACGACGAAATGTTTCTTTGTATATTCATGGACACAAAATTTTCAAATATTTTTAATTTTTTTCTAAACTTTGTCTTCCAAGCTAACGTAATTCTTATCTTATCTTACCTTAGTAAGTGGTTAACATGTTTTACTGCCACACACCCTCGCGGTGGCTTGCAGGGTATCTTGTAGATGTACTGTTATTAATAAAATTTTTCACATTTTTAGCTAACATTCCGTGACAACGTTATTTTATCAAACTCCGGAAATGAGGAATCTTCTGAATTCTTTTACCCATGTAATTAAATAGAATAATGAATCTTTAAATTCTGTGTTGACATGGAGTTTGGATAGAGTGAGGCTCAGTTACTGTTTCTATGTCGTGAGATGCATTACTGTGAATTCTTGAGGTGGGTTTTACTAGAATGCGATATAGAGTTAAATATCTTAAAAGGTTATAATCCAGCAAGCCATCTTATTTAATTTTTTTCATTATTTTTCCTCTCTCTCTCCCATGGCAATTTCATGTATTACGTAAATTTTTTTTTCTGGTTTTGAGATCACTTAATGTATCATTTTTTTAGCATGTATCAGCATTTTCTTCTTATTTTTTTATAAGATACGACAGATTCACAGATTACCGGATTTTATTTATTTTCCATTCTTTCCGTTCTATTTGACAGAGATCCTTGTATAGTATATGCAATCAGTTCTCTCCTAAGGTTTTTAATCCGAGGTAATTAAAAAATTAGAAAATCATCCACTTCATCCTCAGAATCGACTTCCCTAAACTACCGTAGCTTATGAGCTCCAAATTTATTGCTCAGCCTTCCGAGCAGTTGAGTATCTAATTACTTTTGCTGTACTCTGGTTAATTTTAATCCCACGTTTATCTGGGTAATCCCGTCTGCAACTCCTTATCAAAGGGTACAGCCCTTTAGATGAATGGCTATTAAAAGCTTTTCCATCAGAAAATCCAATTGACTTTATGAGCTCCCCCTCCCCCCCTATGTTCCCACCCTATGCTTCCCCCTCCCCCTCCTTACTTCAAACTCGCCCCTGCCTTTCCTGACCACTCCATCCGTCCGCAAGTTAAATAGTGCCGATGATAACGGGCAAACATGGCATGACCTCCTCCCTGTTAGGTACTGCCCAAACTGATCCTCCATCCGGCGCTCCACATTTGCTACGACTAAGCCGTAATTTAATTTCCGATTAAACGCATTTTCTTTCAGTCCTCTTCTATGCGTTATTCTAGCTATGTGTTATTCGTTAATTATTGTAGTTCAGTTACCCTCTTAAACACTATCTTGAAATGTTCTAAGCTCGGAAGTATATCCTGATACCATGCCATGTATATTCAGTCTAACGAGTTTTCTCAGTTAGTTATCGATGTTTCCGTTTTTTTAATACGGACAGTTCTTCTCCGATTTAATTCTCTACTTAATTCTAGTTTCGTATTTTCCATGGCATCCATGTCACGGTAGCCAGGATGGCTCTACTCGTTGGCCTGATAGCCAAAGCTCGCGGTTCAAATCTTCTCGGTGATATAGTCTCGTGTTTATTCTCAAGCTTGGGGTTAGTTTGAATAGGCGGTGTTATATAATCATAGCTTTTGGAGCAATTTATAATTCTTAATTCTACTCTATCCTACTATCCATTGCCAATTACCATCGCCGAGTTCGAAATCAAGCTTAGTTTCCTCTACATTTCACAAGTCCTAGTTGGGCATAAGTATTTTTACGGACACAATGTACGTTATTTATTTTGTTACCTCTATTTCTACATGTAGTCACTGTTTATCAGCGTTAGTGTTATTATCACTTTTGAGCTACACGCTATAGGCGTAGTAAGTTCAGTACATTAAATATCCAAGTTCCGTTGATATATTTGCATTTCAATTCTGTTGCGAACAACAATCGTGGAACTTTAAGCTCATGACCGAGATTATTATCGTGTAATTGCTTTTCTAGATTGAATAAAGTGCAAATGAATGATAAGAGCGTCAGGTCAGTGGTAGGGACGGGTTTTCAATAGAAAACCGAATTTCATTCTTATCAGGCCGCAATTAACATTTTTGGTCACATATGTACTGAATCTTCGTGAAGTAAATTCAAATATTTGTCGTTGGTGCATAAACTTCAGCTATTAAAAAACTTGAGAGATATAATATGATTTGATTTTCCCATTTCAAATAAAACTCCAACTCATTTTTCATTTAAAATTAATAGAAATTTTCACCCATATTCTTCATCACAATTTTGACGCTCTATTTTGTAAATCTCAGTAAGTATTCGCAAGTAATTTAACTTATAATGAGATGTTTTTAACCAATTATGAGAACAAATATGGATGAGATTTATAATTTGAAATCCTAGAATATTTAGTACCGCTTTAATTCATTTATATGCCTCTCAGAATGCCATTTAACTTGAAATACATTCCCGTAAAGGATGATTGCTTTCAGTGTAATTCCAAAATAATGAAGTATTCTATTCTTATACACAAATAAAAAAAATCGTGATAAATTAAAACGTCTTTGCTGGAATAATAAAGTAGGCAGGTTCCATATCTTCATTTTATTACGGCTTCATTTCAATTAATTCTAATTTCTATCAAAGCAGTCGACACAACTCAAGTTCAGAAAAGAAATAGAATATGGAAGTTATTTAACGCGTGAAACATTAAATTCGGAAAAAAATATCAGTATAAAAAGAAATATTTACTTCTAAATCTTTATGGCTATTAAATTTCTTTGCTGATATACTAACGTAATAATTGGTAACAGGATTTTTACTTTCACCTTTTGGTCATCCTGGTCAGTATCCGTTCCTTTTATTCTAATAAATTCCTTAAACTTTTTCTTATTAATCGACAGTGACCTACAAATAGATATATGTTTTACCCAAAAATGCCAATACTCAAACACATTGGCGTAATTATATAT
The DNA here is from genome assembly GCA_933228895.1 of Platycnemis pennipes. Classification (NCBI taxonomy): domain Eukaryota; kingdom Metazoa; phylum Arthropoda; class Insecta; order Odonata; family Platycnemididae; genus Platycnemis; species Platycnemis pennipes. The sequence goes on from OW121854.1 coordinate 63,980,874, forward strand.
TTCATCTTTTTTTTCCATATTTTTGTTTGATCCTTTATTAGTGTGGTGCTCATTGACCATTCTTTAGGTCTATAATTACAATGTATTTTATTATCACTTTCTATAATTTGATCTTGTTATAACGGTGAGTACCTTTCCATATAAGCACTAACTGCGTTGCAAAGCAGGATTAGTTAGATTAATTTATTATCTAGGAGCCTCTCTATATTCCGAGCCAACCACGCTTAGTTTTATCCCAGGGATTGGAGCTGATTGACGATCAGGATAGGAACCTCTAAGAAAATCTCTGGAGCTCTGTTGCTTATTTTCTGCGACAGAAGTTCTTGATATTAATGTATTAATCTAGAGTACAATGTTCCTTTGTTTCTGAGAGGGGTTTTACGTGCTAATCCTAGTCTTTGGTGCATAATATTAACATCATATGAAGAAGCAATCGATTATTTGGTTCCAGTGGTTAATAGATTGTCAGTGCTATCTCAGCGCATCAACTTTTGAGAAACCTTTTGCCCTTTAATCGGTAATGCACTGCAAGTTAAAAATCAATAATACTGAGAATTTGGAAAATGGAAAGGAACCCAATGAAAAAAATATTCACAAATTATGGTGATACAACTACCCTGTTGAGGAATAAAAACTAACCAGGCCACCTAAGAAATAAATAAACGTTTTTGTATAGAACGTAACAGCTAAGAGGAAAAATATGGCAGTGTTACGTAATCGATCCAAGTTATAACAGCATGTACCAGGGCACATAATTAACTTTTTCAATGGGCTGCCAATGCCATGTTTTATTTGATAGTTCCATGAAGGAAGTCAAACGCTAAAAAAAATTAAAAATGGGAGAGAATTGGAGCTTATAGATTTTAGCGCCTAAAAAGTGAGTAACTTATGTTTGGTTAACACACTCAATGCTCAATGCTGGCCTATTTCATGAAAAAGTATTCATGTCCGAAATATTTTTTTTTCTTTTATATGAATAAATACATTATTATAAATGCTTTAAACATAAAATTTATGCAATATAATAATAATTTTTTACTTAGCCACGAACATAATGGGACCCCATGCCTTGACATCAAGGCATCAACCTCCCAGGGTAACGAGGCATGCCTTGAATTCAAGGCATCCGCGTTGAGTGTGTAGGGCCAAATTTCAAGGATAGGGTATATCAGGCGGGCTTCGAGGGTGAGTGCATTCTTGCACCATTGAAACGACTCTATTTAACCTGAGATTTATTCAGAGATGATATGGCATGACAAGATATACTAGGTCTTAAATCCATTTCTTTTATAGAGAAAATTAATTAGTGTTTCAATACGGAATATTATCAGTGAAAAGAATCGTTCCATTCCATTTTCGTGGAAACAATTATACATATATATTTTGCCAGAAATTTCATTGCATATTTAATCGGGTAATATTAATGAAAAATTACTAACAAATACAAATTATTTTTTAAATATTTATACTCACTCAATATTGCGCACATTTTTGCCTTTGAAGTAAACGAAAAATAATTCACTGAAATATTATAAAATGCTTCGCGGATTTTTAAACCGAACCCAATATTAACAAATCAACTTAGAGGTTGTTATAGAACTACTGCATCTAATTCCTCTCTTACGTTGTACCCTGCGACACGCCGCAAAGGGGTTTGGCAGTAGGTGGAAAGTCACACCCTTAAGTTGAGTTTATATTAAATAATATGTTAGTAAATAGTGTAGAAAGATATGTAATGTGTTTTAAATGATCATACATTGCTTGGAGTTATGATTAGTACGTGGGAAAAACGAATTCTTGCATTTCCAGGTCAGACAGCTAATTTCCTGTCACTTCTGTCCTTCCTGTTGATGCTGTGTGAGGGTAGGTTTTTTTTAAGTCTGTAGTGTCAGAATCGAATTCATCAGGTTTAAATTTCAAGTTCCGTTTCCATAAAAAAAATTCTTTATAATTTTCCCGAAATATGAACGAGGAAAATAGAAATACCAACTATATGGTCAACTGAACATCAATGGAGGATTTTTACTGATACCTTTGGATGATAATTCCCCTTTGTTTGAGATATGGAATTAACGTTTGTTCCCATAAATGCATTATGATTCTACTTTCAAGTACATACGTTGAAAGCAATAAATTATTGCGGAATTTGTGTGTTTCTGTAATTCTGAAAATCTGTCCTTGAGCGGCCAATTTTTTTTAGTTGTAACAATAATATAATAGATCCTTTCACACCTCAACTAACCCTCTGTTGTATTGGGTTTTATGTTCTCAAATGGATAAATATATACTTAAATACCGTAGTTAATATCTTTTTCCTAGGATGAACGCAGCATCCATGCTCTGGACGAGATTTAAACCCGAGTTCTTCTAGTTGTAGGCCAATGTACCAAAATCCTATTTCTATTAGTATATTGAAGGGTAAAGTACAGTATTCATGCGTGAACTTGGGAGATATTTTTGGAAAGAACTAACTTACTCATCAACTATTTGATTTAATTAAATCTAATTTGATTTAATGAAATACCTACCACGCGTGACAGTAAACATAATGAGCGGAGATATTCAGAGATTCCGGATAGCATACCACAAGTGCTTCTAAGCTGGCTTCTCCTCCTCAATTAAACAAAGCGCTCATTTAACAAATGTTTTTCATGCATGGTCACTATTACTTGCATTGAACTGTGAAAACGTTTGTAAAATACTCGTAGAATAGGACACCAGCAATGGCTTTTTATTTTTGATTTTCAATTTAACAAAAGATATGTTAGTAATCTTGAAACCTCATTACTAATAAATCATTTATAACGGTCATATTTTTATCAACAGAATGCAAAATAAAAATGGCTTTGAATTTAATTTTTAAAATTTTAAGAATTTTGTTGCCCAATATTTATGACAAAACCATGATTGCAGCCAATCTTTGCAGGGCAATGATTGGCTGATAAATACGTGCTATGATATTAGATTTTAGTCTCATTTTGATGGAATACAAACCTGATTCTTATTACTCTCAGAAATCAAAATTACTAATTTTTATGCGATGATTTCATTGCTTTTTCAACTATACTTTTAGTAAAGCAGAAATCATAAAACCCTTGAACACCTTTTTGTAAAATAAATTGCCGTAAGCTTTTAGATATAAGACCAGTGAGCATCTGACATCATGTAATTGCGCGGTGATAATAATAATTTTAATAATTGCAAAGAATATCTTGATGTAATAAATAACTCTGGTTTCGAAAAATCTATACTACCCACCAAGAAATTACTCCTTTGTGAATCAAGAGTATATTTTTGCTGAAATACTGAAAGTTACTAAGCGCTTTAACATCCACACAATTTGGTGTAAATAATTAATACAGCAGAAAGGTCCTCTACACTCAAAATTATGTTTATGCTGCAGATTTTTTCCTATCCAATGCCGCGACTCAACTCTAGTGCAGTTAACGCAAAAAAATAGCAGTAGGAGACCGTGATCGAGAGATAATTTTAATTCAATATTCAAAAATACTTTCAGAAAATTCAATCAGTAAAAAAAAAAACTTGCCAAAAAAAGTTGAATGAAGATGATTTCCAAATAATCAAAATATTTCAAACTACCTCTTGCTTTAACTGTCACTAACTTTATCCAGTCCAGTTTTTCTTCGTCAATTCACTAAAAATTTCTCCACTATCGTGATGAAGACTTGAAGATTCGTGGAAAATTTTTATAGTCCCATCTAATGGGTCAAATTAAGTAATCTCTAGAAGGATCGATTGTCAATGAATTATTATTTACTTTTTTTTAAGACACCATCGCTAGTAGTGTACAGCTCTCGAGAACTCATCGATGTATTCCGTAGTACTTGTAAAATTTTGGCCATAAGTTGCCTTGAAATGCGCATCTGGCCCGATTTTACGCTCCAGAGTTTTATACCTATCGTTTATGCACACCATGATGAATTAGCGTTTTATGTGTCATTAACGTAATGTCAGTATCGTTGATTAGCTATGATTCTTTCCTGAGGTATTCCAAAATTTTAATTTGTACCCGGGAAAATAAAATGATAATTAGTTTACCTTCGCACAATATTTTACAAAAAATGACAGTGGTCTAATATATATATGTGCCGTCATTACCAGTGAATTGAACATTTTTACAAGTATATTTGATGTGCAATTCATTCCGTGTCTATTTATTTGCTATTACATATGGAATAGGTTTTCATTAAGTGTATCCTTATACCTTTTAAAATAAACAATAATGGTTTAAGACTCCAAGGTTTTATATTACTTTCTGGTGAATATATTCAGCATTCTTTTATCCTCACGCTGTTTGGTTGAGAGTCAATATTTATGTTTTTCTCAGAAAATGAATTACCCTTACACTAAGTGCCAAATACCCTCATCTTCTGTATACAAAATGACGACGTTGTGGCGCATAGTTTAAGGTAGGGTCCTATTTCAACCTCCACCCTTTTTATTTGATTTGCTTGTGAAAGTCCGAAAAGTCTCCTAAGGAAGGGATATCGTGAAAGAGAATATTTCATTTCAGTCTCATCTGGAACCACCGTCATCAAAAGAGCCAATATGATCTTAGGAGGTAATGGAAACTCATCTCTTTTCTCCGTTTGTTGGACTTCTCAGATCCAACCAGGCCAAGTCTTTAATCTCCTTTATCATGAATTCATCTTTGATCTTGATTCAGAAATTCCGCCGAATTTTCCAATCGATAGCTCAACATGAGTAATGGTATTAGATACAGATTGGTATCCTACTATCAATGTAAAGCTAATACGGACGCAATCGAGAAAATGAAACTATAATCTTGGGCAGTCCTAAATGGGATTAACGGGTGAAATTAGCCGTGATTTCATGTTTCCTCTGAGATTTAAATTTCTCAACAAGTCATACGTGATTTACTAATGGCATTAGTTTTACTGATTGCGAGACCATCAACAAAACACTAACCGAATCGCATTGATACCAGAACTTTCACACTAAGTTACCGTGAATCATTTACTATATTTTTTATTGCCGAATCTGATAAAGTTTGTAAAATAAAAATACTTATTTTTCAGTTGCCCGACCCGTCACGTAATTCTCGAGTTATGAGGGGCGAAAAATGTATGTTTTTAATCCTTTTGGTCTACCAGATGAGGGAAAGTCTCGTACGTCATTCATTCTTCCAATGAAAACTGAGACAACGGAACACCTTTGGCCATTCACAATGGGAGATAAATAGTTGATTCTGCCTATGAAAGTGGCGGTGCGGCCCCATGCGGGGTATTTTAGAATAGCATTACACATTCGACTCATCATCAAGGGTCAACAAAACACTCGCCTCCACTCAATCCAGCCCTCCACTTGATTCTTCTATCGGCCAATTTCTTCATATTAGCGTAGTTCTTCTCTTTCACGTCCTTTACGACCTATTGTATGTGCTTCATACGAGGCCTGCCTTTTCCATTCTTCCCGTTCACTTTTCCTTCGACGATTGTCTTCATCAGGCCATTGTGTCTTAAGATATGGCCGATCAAGTTGTCCCGTCTTCTTTTTATAGTTTTCAGCAGACTTCTCTTTTCTCACACATTCGACTACATCGTAATTTGTGAAAAAGAACATAAACTTCATTACAGTTTTCCACACACTAATGTATAGGAAGACACTAGGAAATATGGAAAAAACAATGACCTGAAGATAAATAAAAAGAGAACTAAGGTATTGGTATGCAGTAAGAGAAAGGAAGCCAGGACCAATGGTTTGACGCAGCCCTCCACTCGATTCCTCTATCGACCAACCTCTTCATATTGACGTAAATCTTCTCTTTTACATACTTCGCAACTTGCTCCATATATCTCATACAAGTCCTGCCTTTTCCATTAGGAAAACCAAAAAAAAAACTAGGAAAACAAAAAATAGAGGAGGAGGAAGAGTTCTGTTACCTGGGAAGCTGAGTAACCAGCGATGAACGAAGTTAAAGAGAAATTGTCAGTAGAACTGCCCAAGCGAAAAGGACATTTTACCAGAAGAAGATTCTGCTTATAGCTGCATATACAAGCGTGGAAGTGAGGAAACATTTCATTAGAAAATACATCTGGAGCCTTCTGCTATATGGCAGTGAATCATGGATAATAACAGCAGCAAAGAAGTCCAGGCTGGAAGCATTTGACATGTGGTACTACCGAAAAATGATGAAGATAAAATGGATCGATCGAGTGGCAAACGAAGAAGTCTTAAGAAGAGTGGGAGAAAGGAGTTGTTTACTGAAAACTCTAAAAAGAAGACAGGACCACGTAATAGGCCACATCTTAAGACACAATGGCCTGATGAAGACATTCGTCAACGGAAAAGTGAACGGGAAGAATGGAAAAGGCAGGACTTGTATGAGATACATGGAGCAAGTTGTAAAGGATGTGAAAGAGAAGAGTTACGTCAATATGAAGAGGTTGGTCGATAGAGGAATCGAGTGGAGGGCTGCGTCAAACCAATCCTAGGATCGTTGATGATCCGATGATGATGATGAATGTATAGGAGAAGTACCTAGTGAATTTCGTTGTTCACTTATTTATGGTCATTTACAGGATGCGACAAAAACTGTTAAAGCTGACCCCTTCTTCCCATCTTCACTTCCCCTCCAGCTCTCCTGCCAAAGCAGACAAGGAGGGGAAGTTGGGGACGTAGTGCAGCTTCAGTGAGCATCGGCTCGTTCAATGAGCATCACCCTCTGCGTATTTTCATTTATGAGTTAATGGCTGCATTTAGAAGATCAAATTTTGCACTTCAGTTCATTTTTTGATTCAGTCTAAAGCCGATGTCCTGCGGTCAAATTTTATCAGAATCTTTTATACAAAATGGATACAACTGATTTTGACCATGTGACAGGGTGTAATTGTATCAAAATGAATTTTGGTCCAAGCGTTTGGACCAAATAGATAGAACCTGTTCTTAGTTTCCATCCAAAATTAAGAAACCAACCAATAAAATACATACATTAAAAAAAGTAAGCATCACTAAGCGCAGTGAAAATTGCATTTCGGAATGTAGTGTCATAGTTGGGCTCCGATATTCCTTAAATTATTTCTATCGATATGCTGTGAATCCATAAATGAGCAAGGCCTGGAATTCGGAGGCAGTGAATGCCTTAATTGATTGTATTGAATAAATAGTTTCTTAACAATACTATCTTTCTTACTTGTTTTCTTTCTTACTTACTTTCTTGCTTACGCTCTTTCTATCTTGCAATACAATACAATCTTTCTTACCAGCCAAGGTTGGTTGGTTATTCAGGGGAGGCGACTAACAGCTGAGGTTATTTGCGCCATTTAGGATAGGTGGGTAATTGGGTAATGGTAGGAGTTTTCAGGAAACAGTGTAAGGATGGAGAGAAACCCGGGTCGGCATTAGCCTACTCTTATAGAAAGGCGCCAAGGGGACCACGGCTTAACGTCCCTACCGCCGGACGGAGTACTGAACTTGAAATGCCCTCCACTAGACACTCAAATGGGGACCGGTTTTCCACTGAGAAATCCGCCACTACCGGGATCTGAATCCGTGCCCTCGGGACGGGAGGCCAGTACTCTAGCCCCCACACCAACCCGATTCCCTTACCAGCCAAGGACGAGTCCTCCATTGTCTTCGCCTTCATTTCTTACTCACTTTCAATTTCAACAATCCAACGCAACCTACTCCCATGGCTAAAATTGCTTCTAATGCGTCACCTTCTCTCCCACTCATAGCAACCATTTCCATTGTTTACATTTCAATCGCCTTTAATTTGTTTCCTATGTTTTGGACCAAGAAGTTGTATCCTGGGACACCCCATTTCCATTTGGTCCAAAAATTTGGATAAACCGCGTTGGACCGAAACATTTGATGGAAATTTGACCGTGGGGCATGATGAATGAAGACACAGTAGATGAATGATATCCAACTATGAGGTAATGTGCTCCACAAAAGTCTCTCCTTACGGTTGAAAGACTATCAACATATCTCCTGTAGATAGGTTATGAATGTTTTTGCTCGAGTTGGCCCTAGTGGCAGGGGTGTAAGCCTTCGCCTGTTGATCCTGGGCTCCAATAATGAACGGGGAGGATTTTTACTGTGCCATGGATGTTCTTACATGTCCAACTGTTAATTTTAAGACAGTCATAGTCCTAAAATCGCAAGTTAAGTAAAGACAAATTTCATTTTGATAGAAAGAAAAGTATTGTTCCATATTCAGGTAATTATATAATAATTCAGATAACTAAATTAGCGTATACATTTTATGAGAAGGACTTAATCGGAAATCGTTATTAGACCGTGGTTTATGATATAGACCAATTGCTTATGACTTTAAAAACATTATGCGGACTTCGAATTGCTGTGGTAGGCCGGAGCACGAACATAAAATTAAGAAAATTGATAGCCAAACCGACAGATATATAATCAATTTCTATCCTCGCACAATTAGGGATATAAATAGTTTTGAATAAATTCAGTAGTGCATACAAGTGTAACAATGGATAGAGAGCATAGGCCTTCCCTTCCAAGTGCATGCTGGTATAAGAACTTTAAGCTAGCTCACCTAATAGTATGGTTGTGAATGCAAGCTTTCCTCTTTAAATCCTTTTTATATTTTTAAGTTTCGACTAGAATATGCTACTATCCTTTTTGAGCATGATACGTAATCCATGTTAAGTGTGAATTAACCCCCTATCACACAGCTTTAGTGTAACTTGCAGGGTGTTATGAAGATTTATGTAGTAGTATCTACACGATACCCTGCAAGCCACTGCGAGGATGTGTGGCAGTAGTGAATGGTTTTTAGATATTACTAATGCTTAGACCATATGGCACCTAAACTATGCTTTTCTTATATTTCTTAAATATTTTCTTATATAATCATTAATTGACATGTAGTTTTATCACTGATATTACACAATTTTATATATTTTACTCTAATGGTAACTATTCTTCAACCTTTATGGTAATTATGGAAAAATATCAGGAAAAACGATCTTGAAAATTGTACAAAACATGTGTAGTATTTTACAAAATGAGGACTAACTTTTAAAGTAATACATGCAGTGAAAATTGCGAATGTTTTATTGTGTATTGCTACATAAATTTCACTAGCAGCAAATAAATTGCACTCACTGTCTGCGTAACAGATTTAGTTCTCTGTGTAGGATTAATTTAAACAACTTCTATCGGATTATTTTTCAGATATTATCAATGAAATATATTATTAATTTTTTATTTTTCATCTGTATAATTATGTACTGCAATGTCCATCTTCTGTAACTACTATCCACACCAACAACGTGGATCTTCCCTAGTAAATCAGTGTCATGTGGACTGTTTTAACTCCGTTAACAGCAAGGTTATACACATTTATTTTAATGCTTGCATTCACCTTCCTTTTTGCCAATGAAATTACACAAGCCATATCAAATGCTTGCCATATTGTTGTAGGTGATTCATGAACCCCGAATATAGAGGGAGTCAATAAATAGTAGAAAATTCTTGAAAGGGTCCACGGTCAAAATAGAAGGCGGGACCCTGGTCTACCAAAACTTGTCTTCACTAATATTTATCTCTTTTGGTGACAATACAGTTCCGTTAGGCATTCTCTATGTGAAAAACTTTTGAAAATATATACAGTAAATTGGGCTGGCAGTTGAAAATCAACAGTACTGATGAAATCAAACTGTTTTCTCGCATGCTGAAATGAGCATAAATATAACAATTTCTTTAATAATAAGACATTCGACATAAAAACTTGTTTAATTTGCAACTCAGCTTGTGAACTATGATATAAAATAAGAAAAATGCAACGATAACACAACCATTAAATCAATCAAAAACATTTATGTATTTAAATGAGTAAAAGAAACAAGAAATAGCAATACAATTCATACGTTTAGATCAGCGCATGTACAAGAATAATTTTTTGATAAAGCTTTGATTAATGCTTTACACCTCGAATATCACAACTCGTCTCACGACTGAAGGACACGCTATCAGCTCAGCAGGCGCGCGCTCATTTTCGGCTTCCCAGGGTGGGAAAAGGGGCCGCGGCCCCTCCGCCCCCAACCGCAGGGCCTCGCATCAAGGCACTCACTCGCCCCAGGTGCGTGGGAACTTTTCCTGGGGGCTCCAATATCCGCGGGTGCCCCCCAATAAAGTCCCCCAAAAGGCAGAACAAATAAGGAGAGACTTCCACTCCGGCGTAAACAACGGCGCATTCACCGTTTTAAGGCCCCAGACTGCGGTTCATATAAGTACGTGGAAAGTGCAAGGTGGGCCGGGTCTAAAAGTGTATCTATTTTATTAAACTATAAAACCGTACAGTCTATACCACTCTTCATACCATCCAAATATGCCCTTCCTTTTCCTTGCCCAGCATACCTTCAATAACAAAGTTCAGTACCCGTTGCCTCTAATTTCCTCTTCTATTAGCCTACTCTGCTAGATCTACATTTTTGCCAACAATCTCATTTTCTCCCTTGCATGTTGCTGCTTTATCATTAGATATTGTAATCAAAATAAGACTATTATGTGACGCTTCCACAAAACTAAGCCTAAGCGATCGTTAACGATGAATAAATCAATAAGTCACACGTCTCATACTCAAAAATAATTTAATTTGTAAGTTTTTATTCATACAAATAAAATGAGGAAGCTATTATAAACAATATGCACAACTTAAATTATAAATAGGTAATTAAGTCTTTTTAGGAGAAAATCAGGAAAGCGGTTTTATTTATTTAAATTTTCTATATTGAAATACTTAAATAACTACCTCACGCACAAAATAAATGTTTAAAAACTCTGATGATAAGAATTAGCCAACCATATTGACCTTAGGGCTACTTCATCAATATTTTCTGCCACGTTTGAAGTAACTACCTCTTTGAATATATAAAATGGTTTTCATAAGAATAGAAGTAAGAGGAAGTATTTTTTATTTCTTCTCCAACAACCATGATGTACCTAGAGTATTCTCTAACTTTGAAATCAATTCAAACTAGTAGATGGCCTGTGAATTTAAATTAATTCCAAAAATATTCCCGACTTTCTCCCAAACAATTAAGGAGTCGAACAAAACAATTAGACTCACGAGTTGTTTTTATTCATGCCAATTTTCTAAAAGAACTTTATGTCTTCGTAACCCATCTAATTCCCACCTTGCATCCAGATTAAGCTTCCCTAACAATATCACCTCGTCCCCTGGAGGCCGATATCAAGTATTTTGAGCACCTCTGGGGGTTAGAAAATATACCTATTCATACCTCTGAGTCAATTTTCTTGTACTTTGCAGCTTCTGACGCGCAAAAATGTTCAAGATATGTACTCGCACTCCCTCACAAATGTATGAAATTTTCTATGCTCTGTACAGTGTAATAATACTATACAATTTACTTATTAAATGTTGTCAGTTATAACATCCATTTAGATCCGTAATAAAAAAGTTTTATAATTAACTAATAAGAAATTGGGAAAGTATGTATGCACTATGTTGTACTGAAATAATTTTCAAAAATTGCTCAACAAATAGTTGTTAAACTGTATGTTGCAGCAGTATGTCACGCATCTTAAAAATACATCATAGTCTCATAAAGCCTTGCAGTTAACTCCCTGAATAAGATTCTCGCGCCCTTAAGGATTCTAAAACCTCTGGTATAGAACTACTGCTCTAAATGAGTCCATATAGTAGAGTCATAAGTCATAGAGTCATCTCTAATATGATGTTCAGTCTTACTTCCACATACCCCCAAATCTCTCATCATTTTATCCAAATTAGTCGTTCTTCTCCTCCCTCTATTCCTCTCACCCAATGTTCTCCCTTCTTTAACCTGCTTCGTGACATCCGTGTTACTCACTCCATCCACCAGCTTTATCTTCACCACCTTTCTTCCATTAACTTTCTTTCCACCATTAACAAAACTTACTCATTCGACTTACTTTCCAGCCACAATACCTTAAAAACTCCCATCAAAGTCTGATAGCCTCTTTATAGCCTTCACCCTAAAGTAGAAAAAATTTATGCTTACCTACCACTAATTATCTTACGACTCGGTAGAGTCAGACGCGGAGTAAAACGTACGTAGTGTAAAACCCGAAGTGATAGTGGTTCTATTTTCATCCGAAAAGAAGAAATTGTTACCAATAATTTTGGAATTCTAGTTCCTACGTTTACACACCAAGCTTATAGATGTATGTTTCAACTTTGACGCTTCATACGGCTCTCAAATATTTTAGGTTTTCTGAATCCTCTGAAAGCTAAAGCGATATCCTTGACCACTTTGCCAGCGATGTTATTTTTCTAGGTTTTTAAGTGAATTGGCTAAATATTTACTCGAATCAAATTGCCTATTCGAAGGTCGAAAATGCCCTCCTAAATTAGAATCCTGTGTAAATTCTATCACTGAGGATGGATCACTCTGTATAAATAATATATTCTGGTATCTGTCATGTTTTTCGTATTTTCATGTGGTGGTTATATTACTGACTCCCATGTCGAGGGCTTCTGTTCAAATTCCAACAGTGGCAGATATTTTTGATTGGTTAACCAGCTCCCTTTTTAGAGCTGTTGGAGAGCATTTTGAGATCAGTAATACGTCTGTTATATGATACCTTAAGCAGTGCTCCCTTGGCGCCTTTCGTTAAAATCAGGGTAATGTCGACGCCGGGTTTCTCTCCATCCTTCCTCTTCACTCTTTTTCGCGTCCATTACCTCCCGGTATGAAGCTTCTTTTACTGTGGGAACAAACTTGAAACCTTAGCCGATGTTGCATATTACTAGGCATTATTACGGCCCGCTGGAGTAAGTTGGTTCTTTTCCTCCAAATGGGTCTTTTTCACCAAAATAGGGTGATCGATATGTGCTCACATCAATATTTGCCATTTCACCAACATTGCAATATTTTGATTTTCACCAAAAGTGATATTAAAATTTCTTATTTTTATATAACATGCGTCTTTTGAGACTATCACCCATCAAAACAGACTTAACCCAAGTAAAAAAAAGATTTATACAATTCTGAACAAAATATTTGGAAATTTAATAAAATATTTCTAAAGAAGCTTCCAGTTGAAAATATTTCTAGTACAAATTTTTTCTGAGTCCGCAGATCCTGCACATTTTTTTCCTACCGCGGGAGAAAAATTAATCAAAAAAATAAAGACCGACTAAAGGCATTCTCTAATGATCATCGGTCAGTTCGCGTCATGTTCCTGGACAAAATGTATAACTTCATCCGATATTTTATCCCTAAGGCTGCAAATCAAAACTTTCCCGGTTCCTTTCACACAAATTATTTACATTATGAGCCGAACCGTAGTTTTTAAAAATATTTCATAGAAGAATGTTTGTTCCGAGGAAGAGATACATGTACTTGCAAAATACTCTCTTTGAAACGGTTTTTCCTTTAATATTTCATTTGCATAATCACTCAGCTGTATGTGTTATTCAAATCTCCATTTGATGTAAAATCAAGTTTTTTAAGCCATGGTACAGTCACACGCAAAAGTACATGTGCATTGCTTCACAGCACCTCCGCTCCAGACCCCATTCAATAGCCTAAGAAAATATTGTAATGTTGGTAGAACGCAAGATGGGAGCAGTAGTCCGTATCACAGGATAAAGAAGAGAGTGGAGGTGAAAGGACGCGTTAACGATGCGAAGGTGATATATTTTGTAACCCACGGCGCGTGCAATTTAACTGCCAACTCTTTTAACCTTCTGGAAAATCTTATGCGGAAAGCAGTGCAGGAAGACGGTTCCGATTCTCCAAGGAACTAGAGAGAATCCTCCAGTTGAGCGGTGAAAAGAAGCACCTAGACATTCCACGGCATGCAGTCTATGAAACGCCATTATGAGTTTAAGCATGTTATTTGAACCTTTAAATTGTCAATTAAATTTACCCTGGTTACATAGCTATGCCACATTCGGATAAAAATTCATGAAAATATTAGGTGGCTATTTCAAAAAAGTCCTACATTTCGTGTTCAAGGGAGTGGGTTTTTGGGGGCCTGCGATATATCCCCACACAACACAAGAAAAAGAAAGAAATGCCTGTGTGGGCTACCTTTCGTGGAAAAAGGACTAATCTGCTTGAAATTACAGTTTGGTAAACGATAGACATCTGTTTGTAAGTTTGTCGTCTAGTTCATTCACAGATATCAATAAAAGATTCCAATAAGTGATGAGAAACGATGGTAATGCTGGTAATGAGTAAATAAATCAAGAATTTTCAATGAAATCCGAAACATATATTAGAGTATAAAAATGAGAAAAAATCCAAGCTCGGGCTTACTTATAAAGGAACTTTTTTTTTATATTTTCAAAATTTTATAGCATCTACCTCAGCGTCCAGTACCTTTAAGGTGGATTTCCCTGTATCAAAAAAATTCAAATAACCACGGATGATATCCTAGGGAATTTCACATATCCCTCATTGGTGCCCCCAGATCTTTTGCTGCTATAATATTGCTAACTTTTTCCTGCTAGAGGATGTTTATTTTTCCCAGCTCCAGCAAAAAATATTGAGACTGGCTCTGACCGTATGATCCAATTCAATGATGCATTGCTTTTAGCCACACCTGATTTTTAAGCGTAGAGACACCTAGTATTAATTGCAACGTAAATCCCTCAACCGTCACTCGTCCTTCCTTCATAATGCCGAGAGGGAATCGAGGTGAAACCTCTGCCTCTATGCGAGGGAAAATGGTTTTCATGGTAGTCGGTCTTTGGAAAATATAGCGATGGCGTTAGGAGTCCATTGGAATACTGTCCGAAAATGGGTGAGACGCGACAGAAAAAATTCAGAGATACTTTTAAGTAGACCTCAAAGCGGTATACCCCGCTGCACAACCGCCGAGGAAAATGAAACCATCCAACAAGCTATTCAGAACATGAGAAGGTGAGAGCTGGAGGAGCCGCCTCTGTTGAGAGAGAACTAGATCTAGCATGCAGTCATGATAGGGGAGAGTGGGGCTAAATGGACAGCAATTGATTCCTTCAATTTGAATTTTCGGGCATGTTTGATGAGCTATAGAGTTACAATTTTTATTGTAGACGGCTTCTGGCATCGCAAAGGAACGTCAGCCGTTTTGCGCTATTTTTTGGCAATGCGAACCCATTTATGTGTTGGTGTTTGCTATCGTGTGACCACTAAAAATATTTAGTGCTTTGAAAGTTTTGACTGTGGGGAGTTTTTCTTGTAAATGTTGGTACACAAAGTAAGTGGATAGTGCTCTTTCGGAAAATATTGAGTTCAGGTGGTCAGCTGGTGGATTTCTGTTGTGCACCTTTACAACTGCCAAAACTTGCTTTGGGGCTAAGTGGACCGCGAGTTTTGTATGTATTTCGGGTTTTTCTTTGCTTTCCTGGAGAATGAAATCATGGAGGATCTATCAGTTGAGTAGGATGCTGCGGAGCCCCCAAAAGTGAACTATTTATATATCCGACAAATAAGCCCAAATAATCTTACCCTTCCATCGTTTGCTAGGCTCTTTAATAATTCTGACGTACAGCACTTCCTTCAATATCTCTTTTTCTTAATCGCAGCTCAACCTTATCTACGTGCTTACCACCTTCTATTACGAAGCTCTTATGCCTGTCATTGATTTTGTGGAGTTCTTCCACGTATTCTCTTCACCTAAGCTGAATCTGCTGCGGTTCCACCAATAACCCTCCTGAATTGCCATTTACGCACGGTATGGTTTTCCATTCCTTGATGCCGGATGAAATTCCTTCCTTAGGACAAAGGACATCAATCCCTCTGCCTGTCTAGAGCCTGTAGACCTCTCCCCATTGCTTCGCCACTTTCCCCTCACTCTCTCTCTCTGTTTCTCTCCGAAGTCTATTTATTCCCTAATATCATTTCTGTCAAGCTCCACGTTTTCCTTGTTCCAATTCCTTCTTTCCTAAATGTATCCATCATTTCTGTTACTATACATGATTTCTTGATCCTCCTAGCGTATACTGTTCCCATTGCCTAATATTTCCCATTTTTCCTCAACCATTCTACTTTCCACCTATTCCTTCATGCCTCTCTCTCTCTGTCACTCTCTCCCTATCCACAAACACTTCATATTCCGTCCACTCTAATCAGTGCTCCAAAATCTAGTTAATTTATTCATAACAACTGTGAACTGTATACTTTATGAAAAATTATTCTTAATGGCAAAAAGTCTTCATTAAATGCATTAATTATCAATGAGTTTTGTATAGATCATTTAAATAAATTGTTAAGTACAATTTGTCCTCTAGTTACGACCCACAAAACGTCATTCGGCAACGAAGTTCTGGTCACATTACCATTAGTTTTTTGGGGGCAAATACAGCTGCTGGTCCGGGGCCATTGGTAAGACCTCCAAAAAGAACGACAGCGGCAAATTATGCCGAAATGTTGGAAGGACATCTACTTCCCTTCAAATCAGAAATCGTGCCAGAGGGTGAGGAGGTGACGTTTGTCCATGACAATTCACCAGTGCACCGAGGCAACGTGGTATGTCATTTTTTGGCCCAACACCCACATATTAATGTGATTGACTGGCCAGCACGATCACCATACCTCAATCTTATCGAAAATGTATGGGGATTGATGGCGCAGGAGAGAACAGCTGATAATATCAGAGCAGAAGAAGATCTGGAGGCACACGCGAGGGATATAAGGAATTTCCTAGGACTTCCCTCACGATAATTTGAAAGTCTTTTTCTGACAATGAGAACCCGCATTCCAGCGGTATTATACATTAAGGGAGATGCCATAAAATATTGAAAAATTCAAATAAAATTTTCTTCTTAAGTTAGTCTGAGCTTGGGTGTTTTTCTCATTTTAATACGCCAGTAAAATGTCCTGGTTTCATTGTAAATATTGGTTTAATTTACTCATTACCATCAATCCCATATTGCAAAAAGTCATCTCTTATCACTCACTAAAATTTTATTATTGACATCCATTAATAAACTGGAAAGAAGGAGAGATATATGTCATGTGTAGAGAGGTAATTCGTGGCACATATTAATTACACGTTTAAACTCATCATGGTGCTCCATATCGCTGAACGACGAATTATTTTCCCAATACTTCTATCAACGTCTCAGAGTCAGCGATTAGCAATAACGTATTGAGGAAACGGATTCGGTCTCCGTCAACCTCTGTCCGCATAAGATTTTGGTCGAAGTTTAATAGTTCCGAAGGTCGCAGTACAATTGCACACGCCGTGCGCTACTAAACCATTCCGCTTGGGTCCGTCAACTCAGTGATGCTTTCTCATCTATCCTGCATGACTGACAACCACGTCCATCTTCTTCCGTTATGCCAACATTGAAATATTTTTCATTCGTATCGAATGGGGTCCAAGCGGCGGACAGTGAAGTTCTGCACATTTACTTTTGCGTGTGACTGTACATTTTATACATTAGCAAAGTATTTCTTTATGTTTTTCAATAAATTAGTTGAGCATTGAGTTTTTGCGAAAGGCATTGCTTTGCATAACAGATTAAACGGAGACTTATCTCCAAGAGGCTTATGATGTAATTTGAATCTAGTTCTGCAGCAGAAGGCATTAACCCTATTCCCATTTTTGGCTTAGTTAAAGCTGACGTTGAGAAGTTCCCTAAGTTTACTTTAGTGGCAGTCGCATGTGACGTTAGTTTTTGACAGCGTTGGAGGTGTGAAGCGCGCCGGGCTAGAGATTGTGAGATATCAAGTCCCATATAAACCTACTTTAACCAGTAGAACACGGATAAAGCCATTAACTAGTATCGCCGCCACAAACATGACATTGATTTATTGTCTACAATGCAGTATCATTGCTGAGAATCTGGCGTAATAATAATTTTCTAGTGTATTTTATGTAATTGCCTACAGTGATGATAGTTTGGCAGACTAACTCCCATAAATATTTTAAGAATTATGAAAAAAATTTCGAGTTTGTAAATCTGATAAACAGTGTTTAAAAATTGTAAAAAAAATCAGTATTTTCCTTTTCATCATCATCAATCGCTTTGAACTGTCAATAAAGTATCATTGCCTCATGCAAATTGTCCACACAGAGAGTAGCTAGTGAATATTGGTTGTCTAACGCCGGGACAGTCAATGGTGAGCAACGCGCATTTTAAATTGATGGCATATTCCAAATTCTCAGACTCTCAGTGAAGAATGTTTGTATACTAAGTAAGAGTACCAGTACATGTTTTCCCAATGAAAGTATAAATAAATGTGATGCACATCCAACAGCCCTGAACACACAACGTGTTTCAGTTGCATTTCGACTCCATGTCGAAGATGTAATTTTTGAACACCAAATCACTAAATACGAAATCTCCACAATTCTCCGCTTTAAAAATGGGTGTTTATTTATTTCATGAACTCTTGCCATAAGAGAAGCATTTTCCTCTTCCTTCGCAAATTTTCGAATTATAATAGGCCAACATTGTTAATGCATGTGATATTCACGAGTTCCATGGAGTCAAGTGCCAACGGGGTGAATTCCAGGACAAATATTACAAATATAAAAGCAGAACGGCCATAAGCAACTTCCTTTCATCTTTCTGAGTTAGTTTTCTCCTATTTATCTCCAAAAATATTTCTAAGGAATGCTTTCAGTACTTTCCCATTAGCCACGTATATTGATTATAATGCCATCTTCAATTATATACTATCTTCATTAATGACGTGATAAAGTAGAATATTCAATGCTTCGTTCAAAATCATAAAAATCTTTTTTTTTTAACTTTTTCTACTGTAGGTATATCTTTCGCAAAATAGAATGATTATCTCCGTTCCGAAACTTTTTACAATCCTATTGAAGCAAACGGCAATAGAATATTGAATTTAACCTAAATTTTTAATAGCAGCGATTTGGAGTAACTATACGTCGTACCTGCAAACTTATATCGCTTTCAAATTGCAACATAATTACAGAATATATATTTAAATATGCAACGCCTACACCCTCGGTAAAAATGCAATATATTCGTATACAAAAATTATATATAATACATTGTTTATAAAAGAGCACATCTTGCTTATTATCCACGTAAGTTTGCCTTGTAATGAAGATAACAAAGCAGGATAAAACCACATTTCTCTATTTTAAATAGTATTGAAGTAATCTATCAAAATATTGACCAATTACATGTAAGGTAGCAATTCATTAGAGCATACATTTCGTGCATACTTCTTCATGGCAGTGAAGCATAGACGATAATGGCATCAGAGAAGTCATGGCCGGAAGCATTCTTAAAATGGTGCTACAGAAGTATACTGGAGATTTATTGAATCAACTGAGTAAGTAATGAGGAGGTCCTATGCAGAGTGGGAAAAGAGATGTGTTTTGAAAACTCTAAAAAGAAGATGGGACAACTTAACCGGCCATATCATGAGACATTGTTATCTCATAAATACAGTTGTTTAAGGACAACTGAACTCTTGACACTTATGTCTCTAATGTCACTAATATCAATGAAATCTCATGAGATGCCTGAAAAAAGTCGTGAAGAATATGAAGGAAAAGAATTTGGTAAACATGATGATTTCAGCTGATATAAGAATCCATTGGAGGTCTGCATTAAAGTAACCTATGGTACGTTCTCTGATGATGATGGCAACATTATATAATTGAAGTCAATAATCTACTTCAGTGGGTTTCACGCAAGATCTTAACACCTTATTTTAATAGATTATAATACAACAGTCTTCATTAAAACGTTATGAAATTATCGTATGCAAATTGAAAAGATGGATACGTGGACGAAAGTTTTATTTCTAAGAAGAATAATACACCCACTATTAGCTCTCCTCTACATTTAAGCGCTGTGGTTAGTAATAGTCTTCCCTCTTTTGCCGGAGATGAAGTAGTATATTGAGGGATTGGTAATGACGACGATAAATCAATCAGCAATGAAGCAATGGCATGTGGCTTAGGAGTTGGGATCAAATTTGGGGAAATGAGCGCCTTAAATTTTGGAAACATTTTTGCCTCCTCTTAATTGCTGTTTCAAATTAAATAAAGTATGGCCAACTTTTACTTGCATTTATATTTTTCTTGATTAGGCTGAGGGTTCAAGTTGTTTTACTTTTGGTCTTTGCTTTTCTTGAAACATTTTGATCTATAATCTTGAACTCCTGTGATCTTCTTTGTATTCCTTTGTAAATTCTTATCAATGTCTCCGGCGCATGCAAATGAGACTGAGGGACGATTGTTCTCCCTTTTCTTTCTAATTGTAGGCATGATCATTTTCTTTTGGAAGGCCTTTGGCATCTTTCCAGTTCATTTAACAAGTCCTTTCCATTTAATTCTGTTTCTCTTAAATTCTACGTCATCATCAACGGAAATTTCTTGGATCAGTTTTTGGATCAGATCTAAGCTCTCCACTCGGATCTCCTATCAGCAAAACTCTTCTTATTTACGTAATTATTCTCTTTTACATCCCTCAATACACGCTCTATGTATCTCATTCAAGGCCTTCCTTTTTCTTTCCAATTCACTTGCCCCTCGACGATTGTCTTCATCAGACCATCTTGTCACAAGATATGGCCGATTCAGACCTTTCATCTTTTAATTGAAGCTACAGAGAATTTTTCTTTTCTCGTACTCTACTTAAATATTCTTCATTAGTCACTTGGGTTATCCATTTTATCTTTACCATTATTGTTAGGTACTACATGCCAAATGCTTTCACCCTTGACTTCTTTGCTTTTTTTATCGTTCATGCCTCACTGAAGGCATGAAGACGCGTGCTTCAGGTGTAAGATCATAAGAGTTAGATCCTGTAGTATTCACTTTATATTACATGCAGCGTGAAGAAAATTGTCTAATATAGATAATTTTTCCAAACAAATACGATTTTCAATAAACTATATAGTTCGAGACTTAACTTTATGAAAATTCGTGATCACGGAATAAGAAAATTTTTTTTCACATGAAATTTATTCTTCCACGACTGACTTTGTGGCTAAGGCAACATCATCTGGCACTGTTGATTTTTAAAGAATTTTAATATTTTAATTATACACTCATGTCAGTGGAGATTGAAAACGAGAGAACATCCTGTCTCAGTTCACAAAACATTTGTGAGGAAGTGACCATGGGAGTTATCTAGTGACTTCATTCATTTCTTTCATCTATTATTTTTTTATATTTCATTGTTTTGAACACAATATTTGAATATATAAAGTGTTTATTAGCCACTAGGTTTAATAATTGTATAGATTAACACCAGTAGCTGCTTTGAATAGTTGATGATGTTTACCCCAACACAGGTAATCCTCTGGGGTACCTATTCCCCTCTAAATTGATGTTTTTTTGTATTCTTTATATTTGTATGTTTTATTTTTTCTCAGAAGTGGAATAAACATTATTATTATTATTACTTTGTTCCGGATATTGTTCACCTTGGGAGTGAGGGACGAAGAACGGACTCGCTTGAATCACTAAAAATATGGAAATGTGTGAAGGGAGATTTTGTAAATGAAAACCTTCTTGAGAACTCTTTTCATGTTTTAGGTATAAAAATTTCGGAAACTTAAATGCCTCCAAGCCATTGAATTTTTATTGGTTAACCCTTTCCCCAACCTTTCCTTTTCCCTTCTCCCTCCCCCCTCTAGATCCACGCGTGGAGTCCTACTTGCCCAACATCCTCCACACCATTAAACTCTTCCTTCCCTTCCCGTGCACCCTTTCTTCACCCCGTGTACCTTTAAAAAACCCTAGGCCTTTTTCCAAACCCCTAATTTCGCCCCCTTTTTTTTCTTCCTGCCCTCAACCACTGTCTCCCCATGCTACAAGTAAATATATTTTCTTTAAAAATCAGTTGTACCGGATGATGTAACCTTAGCAGTGAAACTGCTTGTGGAAGAATCAGTTTTATGTGAAAAATACCATTTTTTCTTATTGTATGACATAATATTTTATTAATGAGAGATTTAATCAATTATTAATGATGAGGAATCAGAGAAAGTATTGGACCGACTGCATGAGAGAATGTATTTGTCGCTAGTAATCCGTCATCCCACAGGAACACTAAGATGAATTTTATTCCATCACGGATTCTCGTTGTTTAAAACATGGAAAACAAAAACGTGTGCAGAAAATTATGGTGCCAGCTAAAGCGTGTTATTAAAGCATTGCCTCGGGAATATCTATAGCTTTTTGATTTTATTTGACTGATCGTAAAGGGATAAATTCAACAGTATATGGGATGGGACTTAGTAATTCTATTATATAATTACAGAGTGTAGATAGATAGATAGATAGATAAGCCTCTTTATTGGGGCGAGATTGAGACTAGAAGTCCCCTCTTCCATCTAACCCATACGTATGATGTCACTGTGTAAGAATTAATGTTAGTAGTGCTCTTAATTAAAAATTATCCATTTTTATCGAGCATTTGGAAGTTAAGATAAATAACTCATTCAGGATAATGAACATCTGTTCATCTTCTTGTAATATAAATCAATTCTGAAAGGTATTCAAGATAATCAGAAAAAACTGGTAATTATTTAGTACTCCTACGAAAAATCTAATGCTACTGAAGTAAAACATGCTGAATTTTCGTAACAAAGAACCGGATTTATATGGTCCTAGGTTGACATGAGAAGGAATTAAACACATTTGTCACTATAATTGGAATTTGATTGAATATACGATAAAATATTTCAAATATACGGTCCTATTGATCGTTTGATTTTTATAAATTTTAGCATGCTCTTTATGGAATTTCTATTTTAAGTTTAACTCTATTATGATAACTTTTCCCTTATCATAATGTATTTACTTGTATCTAACAGCTAAAAACAACTCTTTGTGAGATAAACGTTGAAGTTTTACAGTTTTTGACTTTTTCCTGTTGAGCGTGAAGTTTCATCAATTAGAGCTTGAAACCATCGATTTTTTCCCTCTGTCGGTAATCCTCAGCCAAATTTCCGATGGTAGTTACTGTTGTACAACAGGAAGGCACATTGTCTGTTGCACGGAGAATATTCCATATATTTTAGAAAATTCATGCAATCACGATTGCATCTCCCACGCCGTCTTCCACCCACATAACCTTAGAATGGCGCTCCCTTTATATCCAATTAGTGGAAGATTACGCCCATACTGACGAAAGTGAGAGAGATTAAGTGTTTCGAAACACGAGAAGGACCTTCACGCACATTTATTTCTCACGAAACCTAACGTGAACGCAAACTGAGCATGTGTTAAATAATGCATGGCAGCATGAGGAATGAATTTCTCGAAAAATACGCTATCCACGTTGAGCATCAATTTAAGGGAGAAGGCAAAGGATGAATTTGAGCGAATTCACTCAGCATTAACGATCAAGGTGTTTTTTTAAGTAAGTATAGTCTTTGGTATTGGATACTGCTACGGCTAAGATCATACTGCTCGATCAAACTTAAAGTCGTGATTATAACACAAACATTGCATTCATTCCCTGACAAACCGAACGTGCTTATGTACTGCTATGTGAAATTCTTACATCATGAAGTTTTTGGGGTATAAATAACGCAGCAAGTCCAGGTAAAGAATCTTTGTATCATAGCACGATCATGGTTTCACCGGCGTACAGCATCAGTCTTTCACTCTCTCAGTATTAGACCCGAAGATTGGGTTGCTAGGTGACGGTAGGACTCACCATGTACCAGGTCATTTGCCTGTGAAGTTGGTGCTTGAATTTAGGATATGGTGGCCAGTTCCTTTCCCTGGGCCACCTGCGATTTCATACAAAGTTGTGACGCACAGAAAATCGAATCGCAAGGATTTTTGTCGCAAATTAGATTATTGGATTAAGGCATAATGTTTAGGAGAACGCGTATTAAGAAACTAATAGTCGATATTAGCTTAATCTTGTGGAATTATTCATGATATTAACTGATTTAACCCTCTAATTGAACGGAAAATTACTGCACTTGATGTACTTTCCACCAAGCATTCAAGTCGCGATTGGAACCCCTAAGAAAAAATGATTATTTCTGGGTTTCAAGTACGAATGAGAAAGCGGAAATCTGGATACCAGCCAACCAACCCATTCCCAGCCATGCATTGCGTTGCATGTAAGGTTTGCAAGTTAAATACATTTTATTTTAGTGCTAACTGTTACCAAAATGGGTTTCGTTTTACCCTTGCTGCTTCCCTTATAAATGTCAGATATGATAAACCCATGTCCGATTTCCCTCTAAACAACACATTGCTCATCATTTCTAAAAATGTGTGGAAAGCATTAATAGGATTCAATGCATATTTTTCTTCATCATCCGATTATACACACGAAATCTAAATTTATATCCACATTATATTAAATCACCATAGCAGAAGGATCAACAACTTTTTCTTACCAGTGGGCCACTTGACATGGCTATTTGGGCCGCAAAGCTTTGTATTTTCTAGATCTATTGTTATAGCTAATTAACAAACTATATTTAAGCAGTACATTGTTAATATTTGCAACTGTTTTTGATGTTTAGGTATCTCGCGTGTTTCCGGCGAATAGTACTGATGAAGTCTCTTCGGGTTCTCAACCGGGTCAGGGAATCGGCGACTGCCGACATTCTGACGGCTGACACTGCCATCAACTTCAAGACGATAGCTCAATGGCTATTATATTGTTAAATTAATTAAGGTCATAATTTAAGTTTTGCGGGCCGCATGAAATTTTTTAACAGTCCGTGGGTTGTTACCCCTGTCGTAGAAACCTTTCGCAGAATAGTTTATGGAATAGGCTTGAGTGTTAATTTACTATCCCGTGGTTCCGGTACAAATTTCAATAGTGTTAGAAATTTTCATTGGTATACCAGTCTCTCCTTGAGTGCAGTATGGAGAGCGCTTCTAGGTCAGTTCTCCGTCCGTCGGATGGGACGTTAAGCCGTAGACGCCTTTCATTTAGAGTAGGCAGATTCTGACGCAGGATTACACTCCACCATTCCCCTATTCCATAAAAATCTCCTACTCGTGTACAATCAGCCATCATCAACATCGTCATTGGTGATCAATCCTCAGTTTGGTTTGACGCAGTTCTCCAATGAGTTCTTCTATCGGCTAATCTCTTCATATTTACGTATTTCTTCTCTTTCACACCATTCGTCACTTGTTCCATATATTTCATACGAGGCCTTCCTTTGCCATTCTTTCCGTTCACTTGTCTTTCAACGATTGTCTTCATCAGGCCATCATGTCTCATGATTTGGCCGATTAAGTTGTTCCTTCTGCATATACCATGCATGCACCATATTTCGAATGCTTCCACCCTTTTCTTTTCCGCCGCTTTCATTTTCCATGCCTCACTGCCATAAAGACACACGCTCCAGATGTACGTTTTGATGAAGTCTATTTACCCAATCATTCAAAATGGCATAAATTACTTTAGCTCTCGGACGCCGTCTTCTAATATCTAATCGCCGAAATTAGTGTACTAAGAACTCCAAATGAGGTATCATGTCGGACACAATCGAAGTCACATCGGGAGTTCCCCAGGGTAGCGTAGTAGGTCCGCTTCTATTTCTTTTATACATAAACGATTTGGGTACCGTAGTTAGTAGTAACCTTAGACTTTTTGCAGACGATGCGGTGGTGTACAGGGGTATATCAAACGAAGAGGACACGAAATCACTTAGCAAGGATTTAGATGCAATTCAAGAGTGGTGCGACAAATGGCAGTTAGAACTCAACCTTAAAAAGTGTGTAGCTATCAATTTTTGGAGGAGGAATAATTCGATAGAGCGATCCTATAGAATTAATAACACGAAGATCGAAAACGTTGAAACCGTAAGATATTTAGGTGTAACAATCACTAAAGATTTATCGTGGGGAAGACACATTAGGGAAATATGCGGCCGAGCGAAGAGAAAGCTAGGATTTATAAAAAGAGTACTTGGGAAATGTGATGAGAAGACAAAAGAGCGATGCTACTTTTCACTAGTTAGGCCCCACCTTGAGTATGCAGCCAGTGTATGGGATCCTAATGAATTAGGTTTGATGAGAGAACTAGACAGTGTGCAGCGTAGAGCAGCTAGGTTCGTCAAAAGGTGTTACGATAGGTTGAGTAGTGTATCAGAATTAATACAAGAATTAGGGTGGGAATCCTTATCAGAGCGTAGATTAAAGTTCAGATTAAATCTATTGCAGAAATTTCAATCGGATAGCTTTACTGAAGATGTTAGGCACATATTAAAAACACCAGCGTATTATGCTAGATTCGACCAGATAAATAAGATTAGAGAGATAGATTGTCGTTTTCCCCCGTACTATAAGAGAACAGAATAGGCATCATAGAAAAGGGATAGGTAGGGGAAATATTTTAGAGTATTCTGTAGTGCATGATGCATGTATTAACCCCTCAAATACCATAGATACTAACAATCTAGTTGCATGAGACCCTTTAATTGCTTGCTTGCATGCTAGTAGTGCATGCTTGGTGACCTTCACCCCCTGCCACACACCCTCGCGGTGGCTTGCAGGGTATCGTGTAGATGTAGATGTAGATGTTAGACACTGGTATACCAATATGAAATCTCTGCCATTTCCGTGATTTCAACCCGGAGCCTGGTCATGGGAAGCCGCCAAAGGAAGCCGATCCCTCCCTTCCTCTAGCACCAGCGTGGTTTTGCTCGCCATAGTTTGGCATTTCGATGGCACTGATGCCTTTTCAAGAGGGTGGGAACGAGGTGGGGTCGGATGGCCAGTTTGCTGGCCGGTCGGGTTAGCGAACGAGACATTTTTTGCGATCGTGCGTACGTGCGTCGTCGAGGTTCCGGATGAGATTTATTCAGATGAAAAAAGCTCTCCCGGAGGGAATGGAGTGGACCACTCCGTGCATCACCATCAAACCCCTGAGCACCCGCTTGCATTTGCCGCACCCCCCCCCCCCTTGGACCGCACCCACGACCCGCATAAATCCTCCTTCCGTCCCACCCACTTCACCCATTCGAATGGATACTTTTCATTTCGCCGGCGTGGCTGCAAATGGACCGAAAATGACTGGATACAACTACGGTGCCTTTTTTTTGTTCGGAAGAGAGAGTAGTGAAGGACCTGCCACAAAGCTGGAAGGCCCTTTTGTGGAGGCCATCTTTTATTAATAAATATATAGTAATAAAAATAATAGCATGCATTGGTCTTGAGTCAATGGCTGCCTCGTTTGTCAGCCGGCGATAGGACACACTTTGTATACTTTGGTCTATTCATGCACTGCATTTTTTATAGCAGTGCTTATTATGATGCCGCTACTAAAATATTTTCTTTGTTGGGCATTGAAATAAGTCAGGGAAGTTGATTATTGCTAACGGTAGTCTCCTGATCAGAATAGGTTTCTTAACGAACATATTTGCTTTCTAATTGACACTCGTTTTCCCACATCATTTTCCTCTTTTGTTCAGCGTGTCTTATCTCCATTCATACTGGCAATAAAACAATCCCCCTCTTCCTTCTTCTTACCTTATAGCGATAGTGAATCGATCGGTCTCAGGTGTATATATGTGAAATTAATTCTAATCCATGCACCTGATGATGGCACATGATGCCAAAACGTCTGCCTGTGAAAAACTCTTTTTAAAAGAATTCATAAAGTTCCTGTTTTAATTTCCTTCCAATCTGTAATAGCTTTCAATTGGCTGGTACTTCACTATTTGAACCATTATTCTTTTAATTTCATCCAGCAGCTTTCCCTCCCATTCAAATAAGTTCAATATTTCACCATTATTTTTCGTCTCCATCCATCGTGCCATTGTGTATTCTTCTCCAAGTGCATGTGTTATTCCCTACAATCTCAACTTGTCCTCCAGATTATACTCACAGCAAAAAAGCACCATAGATTATTAACCTTGCCTGTCTTTTTACATATTTTACGAGGTTTTCTGTTGTAACTTCTTTCCTCTGGGTAAAAATTCCTCCACCAAGGTTTTTACCTACTCATATCTTTAATAAGGAAACTAGTGGCAGTCCTTTTCTTCAAATATATAACTTATTGATTGAGTGTTTATGGTTTTATATGAAACACCAATTAGATAAGTGTCATTATTGGAATGAAAGGAAATCACTTGTACAGTTTACAAATACATTTTTAATTCAACGTCTTAACTTATTATCAATTGACTTGATATTGACTCTAGGAGTCGGAAAGTATCGTATTGAATATATATTTGTGGACAATAAAATGAATTTATTTAATTTCTTTGGTAAAAATTCTATTCCTTGAATTTGTGCCTGAATCCTTGACTCGTAAAAACTGTAATTTAAAATTAATTTCTCAGTGTAATGTTGTGTCTTACACTTCAGCTTTTTTTTCCCGCGAAGCGACTTTCCGACGTGCGAGCAGGAAATTGCGTTATCCGCTTCAAATGTGGGATGCTTGGATTTTCATGTTTTTGCAGCCCTCGTTTCAGAAGTACCGACTCCGTCCGTCGAATCCTTTGGAACTTTGTGAGTCCTCGGAGCAGTGTCCTAGATGTGATTTTGAAGCCGGCGTCAGAGACTAGCAGTGGTCATTTCCACGCTCTGTCTTCTCTTGGCGCCAAGTGCTTGACCCTTTCTGCTGCAAAGGATAGCCGAAAGCCGTAGTTGACAAAAACATATAAGACCTCAAGACTTTAGTGAGGTTTCGAACACACCCAAGACTAAACGAAGTTTTGCTAACCATTCCAGTTTTTCTGTACCATAATGAAAGAAATTAAATCACGTTCCAGATAGTTAAATTTTCACATTAATTAATTTTTTTGGTCTAATTATCTTGTTTACACATGGCTTTAAAAGTATCAGCTTCATTAAGATATAGATAGGCACAGAATAAAAATTAATTGCTGATAAATAGCTGTCGTTAAAATATATACGATATAAGATGAAATTGGATAAGTGGATCAGGATGGAGTGGTGACAAAAGTATTACCGATACCAGGTTTCTCTGCACCCTTCCTCGTTTCTCTGCAAAACTCCTACCCCTACAGATTTAACTATGCAGTTTAATGGTGTAAAGGACGTTAACTGTTGGTCATCTTCCCAATAGATAACTACTGCTACAACGAAATAATAATTAACAGCCAAATAATGAGTAATAACTAACTACCAAATAATAGCTATCTACGGAATGTTTAGTAGTAAATAACCTCGGTCCATATTTGATTTTTCTTTGCTGAAATTATTACAGTAGAACCAATGGAGCAGTATTTTTTTGCTCTATTTAGAAGTATTTGGTTATTCCATGATGGAAAGTAAGAAAATAAGACGATTTCACCACACTTTCTACTTACTCCTACCCATAAATAATTATCTCAATTATTTATCCAAGCTTTAAACGAGACTTGTATATAGTACTGTCACAGTCGTTAATTATCAAAGGATGTAAAATTAGGCGTTGAATATTTATATCAGAGCCTAGGAAATCGATTATTACCATTCCCAGAGCCAGTATACCTACTTCCTTGTCCTTGTCCTTGTCAGCAATGGAAAACTTGACGTGGCAAAGATCATGATTCAATATGATTAATTATATTTTAATAATTCCGAATGGCTTGCAACAACCAAATAAGACAATTTGCTTCCAAAATGTCCACGACTTTTCCACCAAATGTCTTTATTGCGAGGCACCCTCGTAGGGATAACTTACTGGGCAATAAGTCAGTTTCAATGTCACCTTGAATTGAATGTAGTGTTTCAGAAGGGCAGGCTATTTGTAATTAGAATGCTAATGCTAATGAGCTTTCTCCCGTAAGTTTTTTTACGCCCTCTTCATTGGTCCCTGGTGAATATAAATACGAGATTCATATTAATTCATTCATCGTACATTTCTCAACTGACCCTCAGTATGGAAATCGTCGAAGCTTGGACAGTATGATTAGGTCGTTCAGTGTGGAGTAAATGGGGCAGATGGCAGATTGACAATGGTACCTACATGCGTTTAACCCTCCGTTGGTCGCGCGGCGTCTATCAGACGCCAAGCAATATTCTTTTCTATGCCCACATCGTATTTTAATAGTTAGGAGACTCACCTTCCTGGTATCTTATTATTTTATGCTTCTGAAATAGTCACCAATATGTTTTTACGTTTTGTCACATTTCTGGATTAAATATTGAGATTTTGTTGTTTTCGGAGTCTAGTAGACACCACGCGACAACTTGAGTTACAATACGTTATATGCTAATACCTTTGCGATATTCATGCCAACCTTTCAAATACGTTTAGTAATTTAAACAAACAACTAATAAATGTATTACATTTAGGATACGCGTGTAATTCATACGCATTTTTGATTGTAAATAATAAAAAACGTTGACTGAAACTATTATTGCAAAAAAAAATTATTATGGTTCTCACATAATTTGAGTGATCATTGGCATATACAACATCGTTTCCCCCTGCCATACACTTTTGTGGTGGCTTTTAGGGTATTATATAGATATAGATGAATAACATTAACCATAAATATACACATAACAATATTTTAGTGGCATTGAATAAATACTTTTCAATCTGATAGGAGAAAATGTTTTGGTTCAAGTTCGATTGAACGCGCTATCAAAATAAAATGTTTCCAAAATCCGTAATGTCGCCTGTAAAGTCAGAATTATTTGCTAGGCTTTAGCAAAATCCGTATGGTGAAACTTCAGTATTATTTTTTTGTCGAAAAAGTAGTAGAATCATTGGACTGACATTATGCCGCAAATCCTGCACTCCTATGGAAATATGAGGACCGACGACTTGGAAATGTTTGATATCATCCAGCACTCAAAAAACAACGTGCCCCTTGCAAACGAGAAAGTGCTTCCTTCTCATCCCCTCTTATCCTCATCCCACTAAACGAAATGTTTCATCAGCGATACCATCACCCAACTCCTCCTTCATCTCACCTCCTCCCTTCCCTCTACACCGATATTTCCAGTGGCTGAACAATCAGTGAGCCATTAGAATATTCCAAGAAATAGTATTCTCAAATCCAAGAGCAAATTCTTCAACTCCTTTCACCAGCGTTATTCCTACCAACTAGCAAAAATTCCCTCCAAAAGACCACAAGCCCTAAAAGTAGCCTGGACTTGCTGAATACCCTCATTGGCTATTGTGCATAGAAGTTCTCAGAAACTATATTTTGATAATGTGTTCCCAGCAGATCCCTCCCTTCTTTCTCCTCGCTCGCTACAGCACCCGCTGCGCTGCCCGGAGACCCATCAACGCCGGAAAATCTCTACCTAGCCCTCTTCCCTCCCACCCTTCCCTTCTGACTCATGCTCACGACACCACACTCCAACGCCCGTCCCCTTTCCCTCCTTCCCCTATCACCCCTACGCATCTGGATGTTGTATATATACGGTTGTGAACTCTTCATTATTGGTTACTCTTACAGTTGGCATAATTCTAAGGAAGTTACGTCACGACATTTTCAGAGCTGGGATCAATCTCTCCTATCGTTTCATGGCAAGGTATATTTCATTTTATACATTTTTTTCTACCCTAGATGATAAGCAAAGGCCTGAATTGTTTTTTTTTATTTTTCCATGTGGTGAGTAGATGGAGAGTAGAAGAAAAATTAATCCTTTGATAGAAAAGGATCGTCAATATATTCAGGGAATTTTGTTAGAATCAACTTATTCAGAGGTATCGGAAGCTGTGGACAGTGATGGTAGTGAAGAAGACTTTATTGAGGACCAACTTCAGAACAGTGATGTGGAAGAAGTCAGTGAGGAAGAAAGTGGCCAAGAAGAAGAAGTTGCAAGTAAAAACATTGTTTTAGGGAAAGATCAAGTCACTAAGTGGGAGTTGGAGGGTTCGGTTAGAAGTGTCAAAATTCGCTCTCACAATATATTGACAGAAAAACCAGGAGTGAAATGGAAAGCAGAAGCTTCAAAAACTGTTTCCGAGTGTTGGAATAACTTTATTAGTGACAATATATTAGCTCTCATAGTGGAAAATACAAATAAGCTCATCGCCGATAAGAAAGCTGACTATTGTAGAGAAAGGGATTGCACTCCGACGGATATTGTTGAAATAAGAGCTTTCATAGGAATACTTTATATGGCAGGTGTTCTAAAAAATAGCAAACTCAATACTAGTGACTTGTGGAATAATGATAGCACCGGGGTAGAAATTTTTCGAATGGTAATGTCTCAGAAACGTTTTCATTTCCTCTTGCAGTATGTACGTTTTGATGACAAAGAAACAAGGAATGAAAGGAAAGCTTTGGATAAACTTGCACCAATTAGGGAAGCTTTTGAATTCTTCGTCCAAAACTGCCAAGAATGCTATTCCTTGAATGATTGCGTAACTAATGATGAAATGCTGGCAAAATTTGAAAGAAGGTGCAGTTTTAGCCAGTACACCCCAACGAAACAAGGAACGTATGGAATAAACATATTTTTATTGACAGACTCAAGGAGTTTCTACACATCAAAATTAGAGATATATTCTGGAAAACAGCCAGATGGCCCATTTCAGGTTAGCAGCAGTCCATATGATGTTGTAAAAAGATTGATTCTTCCAATTCGAGGCAGTGGACGCAACGTCACCGCAGATAACTGGTTTACTAGTTATGATCTAGTTACAGATATTCTAAAAAGTGACAAGCTTACATATGTGGGCACAATTAGGAAAAATAAAAGGCAGCTACCGCCATCCTTCACATCCACACAAGGTCGGCAACAATTTACATCCCGTTTTGGTTTTCAGAAACGGTGCACTTTAGTGTCATACATACCCAAAGCCAGAAAAAATGTCCTACTATTATCATCAATGCATCACGATTCTAATATTGATGAAGCAACAGGTACAGCCAAAAAACCTGAAATTGTTACATTTTACAATGCTACGAAATCTGGAGTGGACGCTGTGCATAAGTTATGCGCGACATACTCTGTTTCGAGAAACACTAATCGCTGGCCAATGGTGCTATTCTACACAATTCTCAATGTAGGAGCAATAAATGCCCAGATAATTTATCTAGAGAATTTCATTTCCCAGAAACTTCGTAAAAGAAGGTATTTTCTCAAAACTCTGGCAAAAGAATTAGTGACGGAACACATAAAAAAGAGGTCTGAAATCACTTTTTTACCATTAGAGTGGAAGAAACGAACATTAGAACTCAGTGTAATAATCAATAATTAAACTGAAGAGTACGTCTAAACGTTTTCGAAAGGAGACTGAGGAAAGTGGAACCAAAGAAAATTCCACAGCCCGAAAGAGGTGTTACGTCTGTGGGCGAAAAAAAATAGAATTACGAAATACAAATGTAAAAATTGTAAAAATTGCATTTGCTTAGAGCATTCAGAAAATGTTTGCATTTACTGTTCAAGTGAAACATGTTGACATAATTTTGATGCAATAAAACCTGTAATAAATGTCAAAATAAGCAGCATTAAGTCTTTTATTAATACGAGTATCTATATCATTATTATGCATAAATTTGCTACCCATACATGAAATTAAACATTCAATGAATCGTTTTTTGGTGTTAAAAGAGTTATTTCTACTTGCATGCACTTTCTTTAGCCATTGCTAAATGGTGTCTGTGAGACGCCGCGCGACAAGTAGCGTTCCAAACTGTGACGCGACTGACGAAGGGTTAATAATACCACCTGCACCTGTAAGTATACCCTCAGTTCCCCTTGAATTTAGTGGACACCAGGCAGTGTGACATTGCGTGGAAAATCTAAATTAAAAATGATGCTTTCCTCGCGACTTGCTTGCCTTGACTTTGACTTGAAAGACCGACTTTCCGTCTTTCTCCAGGTCTTTTCACACTTACTTTTCCTCTTCAATTAGCCGAAACCCTCTAATTGGTTCTCCAGAATTAACTACGTGCAGGTATTTTGAATTTATTTACTGAGAGATTTTATTATAATATTGTGTCTATTAGTAGTAACCACTCTAACTTACGGTTTAATCCTATTTACATTTTAGCTGATGAGGTTAGTAATATTTAGTTTTTCAAACCATAGCATTTTCATCTTAATACTGAAACATGCAGATCGGAAGTGATGAATAGC
Organism: Platycnemis pennipes; assembly: GCA_933228895.1. Classification (NCBI taxonomy): domain Eukaryota; kingdom Metazoa; phylum Arthropoda; class Insecta; order Odonata; family Platycnemididae; genus Platycnemis; species Platycnemis pennipes. The sequence goes on from OW121854.1 coordinate 64,014,819, forward strand.
CCTGTAAAGTACCCATTTGGGAAAAGAAGCCAATACATAGTATTGATACTTCATTGTAACAGCACCGTATTTTTATAGTTATAATAGGTGTTTTAGGTCGATTTAGAAGAGTATAAAATACTTCCCTCATGATGTATATTCATGCAATTCCTTCCTATGGTTCAGCATACTTCCTCCTTGTACATTACCTGATGCAAGCCGCTAGTTATTTTCATCTCCCTGTTCCTATTTCCTAACATTCTCAGTTATTGTCGTATCCTTCGTATGTCCGTGTTATCCTCTTCCCACACTTACTTTGTTTCCTAAAAACTTTTTAAGTAGCTTTTGTACTTTACCATTCCTAAGACTAGGTATCCATTTTTCTTATTCAATGAAAATTTTTATTTTATCTCTAAAATTCTACACTAACCGGTTGAAAATTACAATCAACCAGTCAAGCGATCAGAATAAATGAATTCCGATTGGGAGATCAGTATGGAACTCGACGTTTAACAATCACTCAGCCTATGCCTTGAAGAAAGGAAGGATAATAAAGCGGATTGGAGACGCATCAATAAAAGTGTCATTTTTAATCAGAAGAATTTTTAAAAAATTGGCAGCTCGCACCCTGGGAAAATCGATGGCTAATCCAGCATCTTTTTTCCCTGTGCTTTTCGAGAGGTGAATGTGTTCTCTTCGTCATTGACTATCGCCCTCCTCCATTGATTCCGGTTGACCCAGCCTTGGGTTAACGGCTCTTAACGCTTGCCAGACTTCTCATGGCGAAGAACAGGCGTGGGTGAATCAAAGAACGCAAGCGTGGAGTTAGTTGGTGCGAGGTAATGGTGCGAACGCGACCCGTCCGAATTCGCCCACGCCGTCACGTCATCGGATCGTCATATGCGCCAACGAGCGCCGAGGGGGGACCGGAAGTAAACCGTTGGCACCGGAAGCGGTCCCACAAAGGACGTGACACGCTGTCGCTCTCTTGTTTTTCAATTTCCGATTGAATCGGATGTGACCGAGACGCAAGCTGCCCTCATCTTCCTCATTCGTCTCTTACCCTTCCCCAGGCTCTCGTGTTCATTCCACTTTCGTCTGACATCAAATTTTAAAAAAAGTTATATTTTTTCCTTTGAATTTTACGCATCAAGTCATCTATATCAGGGAAAAACTACAAAAGAAACACAAAAATAAAATTTTACAAAATAATGGCTGTGCCCACATTACTATACGGATCTGGACACCTTAAACAACAGACTTCAAGTAGATTGAAACGTCAGAAATAAAATTCCTTAGACCTGTGAAAAGCCGTAAACGTCTGGACTAGATAAGAAACGAATATATAGGGTAAGAATTAGAAGTACAACCAGTAAGGGAGGAGCAATAAATTACAAAGAAAGATGGAAAGATAGAGTATAAGCATTTTGGAAGAGGAAGTGTTGGGATACCGAGATAATGATGGTGAAACCGGAACTGGCAAACTGCCATCGGAACATCGGTAAATAGAGTGAACCACTCTTTTTATATGCCATAGTGAGTAGACAACCTAGGGAACCGGGTTGGTGGGGCGGCTAGAGTACTTACTGCTTTTTAATCCTGAAGGCCTGATTTTAAATCCCCACTGTAACAGAAATATGTCTTGGGCATACAGCGACCGACTTAGGAGCTGTGTAAAGAGTACTTTAAGTTCAGTATACCGTCCGTCAGATGAGACGTTAAACTACTGATCCCTTGGAACCTTTTGTTAGAAGTATGCCTAATTTTGGCTAATGCCGACGTAAAGTTTCACTCTACGCCTCCTCTCTTCCTTGAAGAATTCCAAATCCAGTTACCCAACTATTCTAAATGTTGCAAATGACCTCAGCTGTTGGTCGCTTCCCCAGATTAATTACAACCAACTGCTAGAGCACCTGCTTATCCTGTTGTTATGATGCCTATTGTGGTCTCCTATCGCCCGTCATTATATCTTGTTTTTCGTCATCTCTCGTTGTTCCGTCGTTTCCCTATCTAGAAACGGAACGAGGGAGGATATCCAAGCTAAAACCAAGCCGGTAAAATTTAAATTTATTTCCTTTTGAAGACATCATATTACGCTTTTATAAGCGCTCCGAAGAAACGTAACTTTGAATATTCCTCGGGAACGAAACAAAAAAGAGTCCGGTGGGGCCGGAGCCTCCCGCACCCGACGGAGGAGGTACCGCTCCACCTCACACCGCAGGGGGGGTTGACTGCGGCACAGACCCCTTGGCCACCGACCGACGTCCGAAATGCCTGCAACCATTATGAGGAGGAGGGAGGGAGAGAGAGAGGGGTGTGTTTTTTAGAGAGGGGCAAGGTGAGGGAGGGGGTGAGTGCCAGGTGCCCCTGAGAGCGGGCTTTATTCCCGGAAAAAGACTCTAAGTCAATTAACTCGGAGCATCCTATAGCGTGGATTCAAAAAGGCACCTGGTGCCTCCAAATGACATCAGGCTCATTTAAACACGCGGCCCCGCATGGATGCGCGTCGGAATTCAACCTTTCTCTGGAATTATTTTAAAATAAAACAAGAGAAAACAGTATCACGCTGTGGAAAAGTAATCTCCGTGGATGACGAGTATGACGGACACACCGCGTTGTCGACCAGCATGAACTTTGTGTGCAATAATCTCCACGTCCGCGAACTCTATTTCCAGGAAACCTCATTCATATTTTAACTAGCATTAAATGAGGTGCTTGATTTGACCCTTCAGCATTGTTAATGGTTGTAACCTTGGGTTTCAGGTGCTTTTGTGCCTGAGATTATACAATACCGTCTAACGTAAATATCTTGATCGTAAGGCAAACAACATCCTGGGTAAGATTAGAACCACTAACATTTGGGTTGATCTCTCCTTCTTTCTCTGAAGAATATGATAAATGAGAGAGATATGTACCTGTTTTAGGCTCTAATACATGAAAGACTCCGCTTAGTTTCCCTTGGTGTTGTGCGATCGTATATGATTCTTACTAACTCTTGCTCTAGGGTGTGCAGCTTTTCGTCCTACTACTAGACCAAACACCACGTCCATTCCTTGGTAGGGCCTCGAACCCGCAACCTTTGGGTTCCCAGACCAGCCCCTTACCGACCTGAACACAACAGGCGGCTTAGGGAATTAATATCCTCTTGCGCCTTTCAGGATCGGTGCGGAAGGTACGGAATGGACATTAAAACGACAAAGGGTGCAAAAAAGTGGCGGTTCAGCAGAAAAAAAAGCGAGTGAAAATTAGAGTTAAGTAAAAAGGATGAAGCTGGGGTACGTTGAGTGTTTTAGTTTCTGGGTAAGATTAGAATCACTAACATTTTGGTTGATCTCTCCTTTTTTCTCTGAAGAATATGATAAATGAGAGAGATATGTACCTGTTTTAGGCTCTAATACATGAAAGACTCCGCTTAGTTTCCCTTGGTGATGTGCGATGCGAAGTCTTTTTGATGAAAGTGGTCGAAGCACCCAAGCTATGCGTCGGAGAACGGCGTAAGGAAAAGGGGCTTTCACTAACAAGAGAGAAATTGTGACAGTAAGCTTTCGTAAATGTTCCGACAAAATTTGGTAAGGAGGGGGATCGTTGGATCGTGATGCTTTAAAGTTGCAAAATATGAATCCAAGGATAGGGTATATTAAAAGAAATTGGAGGTGGATAAGATGTGGGTTTGAAATAAGTTCGACGGAAAGGAAGGTTAATGATAAAAAAACTGGTCAAGGTAAGGTAGGAGAGGAAGTTGCAGGAGAAAATTGCGAGTAGGCAAAGTAAGTGGATTGTTATAAGTTATTAGAGATGGTAGTAGAATGAACTGCTTTATAGAAGATAGAGTGACTGGAATGATGGGAGTAAGACAATATCTATTGGCAGCATGAATTGAGACATGGGATGGACTGAAAGAAGGAGGAATATCGTTCGAAAAGCGTTCAAAATTGTGGTTTATGTAAAGATATCCTGATCGACAGAAACTACTGCAATAATCAAATCAGGAGTTGTAAATGATGACTTACCTCATTATTTTATTTTTAATCGAGGAAACTTTTTTGCGGAGCCAAATTATCAAGCACGAATACATTTAACTTAGCAACTTAGTGGTGTCTGTAATTGACGAGTGTTCCGTTTCCGGTTCGACAGTGAGGATACCAGATTTCATTGTGAACAAAGCATTAATCTCATAAATATTTTATTGAAACATGACAATAGTGTTAAGTGTCTAAATTAAAAAATATACCTATATTTTCTCCCATTCTTTTGTCATAAATTTGTTTGATAATGTATGTAATGACTCTTCATTAATTACGATTCTTATTTTCGTTTCAGGTGAGTGCGTTACATTTGTATAACGTTTCCAGAACCTTCTAAGTAAGTGAAATGAGTTGCATGAAGAATATTTATAAATAGCTATATAGTATTATTACTCTTCGGTATCTTATTTACATACCAAAGATCCTGCTGAAATTTGACGAATTAATGATCCAGCGTACTATGCAGCGTTGAACATGGAATTGCTAGTATTTTCGGCAAAGGGAAAGGTGAACCTTAAAAAGCAAAGAAAAATCAGTGGAAGTCGATTCTTCTTTTACGTAGCTCTCCTTTTTTTCTTTTATTTAGTTCTTAACGGGTAATGTTATTCTTCTCCTGTTTATTTGACTGTTTATTTCATTAACTTAACATGTGGAAGTCAACTTTTACATTTACCCTGTACTCATCTTCTGACTTCTATTAAGTAATCAGAAAGACTCTTGTCCTATCCGTATTGTGTACGTTTTCTAGGAATTCCTTCTTCGTCGATATGCATGTCAAACGAGAAAGACGCGTTTTTTTCTCTGAGCTTATTCTCTCGGAGGGTAAAAGAGATTCACTCCACTACCTCCATGTTTGCCTTGCGGTTGAGACTTTCCTCGTCTGATGAGGAGAAATCTTTCAGAAAATGTCCATGTTAGTCGTGCGTTTTTCCATCCAACGACATTTTTAAAAGGATCCACGTTCTTAAACATAGGAAGCACTCATCTGAAGTTCACATGACCGAGTAGATATACTCAGGCATGAATATATCTGCACAACTTCGTAGAAACAGTAACTTTTTTATTCTAAGATTTAACGACTATTAACAGAAAAATCTCTCACTACACTCAAGTTATTAAGTTAGTGTTTTTAGCCTTTTGCTAACATGTTCCATTTTAAACACTCTTTACGTCTATGAATTTGAATGTGGTATTATTCATTTAAGTTCATGCTCAGTATTCATTGCAGAGGTAGAGATAGATTGATTCACCAGCTTCAAATTCACTTGTCACACATACACACTTGGCACACAAAGTCAAAATTGCAGGCCCTGTTAACAGACTAAAATTTCTTAATGTGTTGGGAATAGATTGTGGAATTAATTACCGGCGTCGGTTTATTTTTAATACTAGCTTTACCTTTATAGGTAAAATAAGGTATTATTTGGGTTGCGTTCGTCGGGTATGTCGGGAAAAGTCGGGTATTGAAGGATTTTTTCAGCTCTATTTCGCTTTTTTTCCTTCTTTATTTTGTATATGCATTGCATCAATTATCTACTCTTAGATCTGCCAAAAGGGTATGAAATGTTATTCCGAACCATAAAATATATTCAAGCGGCGTAAGTCAATTAAAATTGAAATTTTTTTATAACTATCTTCGAAAAATATTAAGTATATAGTATTCTAGGATAAAATCATTATTGATGTTTCGTCGCGGGTAAAATTTTATTTAAAAATTAATAGTAAAAAGTAGTCTTAATGTATACATTATTTCTTTCCCATTACTATTATTTATTGCTATTCATTATTGATTGAGGAGACTAGAATTTATTGAATGCACATGCGCATTTGGATGGGTAAAAAAATTGGCTCATTGATTGCTCGAAAATTATCAATTATAGAATGCTATAAGGGCTCAAAATTGGTTTATTTGCATTCTTATCAACGGAATTAGTTCATATATTGGATCTTTAGTTCGCACAGACCGCCTAAAGTTTGGAAAAAATGACAAACACAAATTCTTATAGGAATCTTAAAAATATACAGGCTATGTCTTTTGGATTGTAATCGCGTCTAAGAAACTTATTCATGCTGCGTGGCGATAGAAAAACTTTATTTTAAAGCCATTCACTCCATTGTGAGTTCAGGATAAAATTTTGTGAAAAATTTGGCTGTTAATCTTTTTTACTAAAATACACATTGTGGTATGCAAAATTATATCAGGAAATCTTACTTAGTGTCTCCTTACGTGAGTTATATTATATATTCCATATTGATAGGAATACATCATTTGCAAATTTTGCAACATTTCACAATTTTTATGATCCCAATAACACCAAACTCACTATGAGTTGGCTGCGATTCGAGTTTTACTCTCACCCTACCCAACTATGTAATTGTGGGTTAGTTAAATTATGTTGATTTGTTACAATGTTGTTGTTTTTTTTCATATTCAGATTCAATTCAGATTTTTTTGTCTACATTCACCATCAATAATTTTAGCGCAAAGATATTCTTCGTTAAGCCACTTCTATTTTGTTGCCCTCACAATTTGACTCAAGTTCTGTGACCAGTTCCATGCAACTTTCCTCGGGTGGGGTATGGAAGATTTTATAAATCAAGTTACGTTAGAAGTTAATCTCACAGAATTGAAGAAATATTCTGTATTGTCAAGCTTTCCATCATTGGAGCGGTCGGCAGCTTGCCATTTGTCCTATCAGTTCACTTGAGTCCGTGGTTTCTAAATATACTGAGGGAGTAGTTAATGTACTATCAGAATATCTCCTTCGGATATGAGCACCTCCTTTAGTACCCCCCTATAATATATCTCTCATATGTGAGTCCAATATCATAGCCTAAAACATGTTATTTATAGTACAGTCTCCTAATCATATTATCAATGATTCTTTTACTGTCTGGAAAATATCACCTTGCTTGAGCAACCGTAAATATATTACTATAGAAACTTCCATGGTGCGTAATTGATGGCTTTATATTGCCCATAGGGATCTCCACTGCATTGGTTGTTTTAAGAACGCAATATCACCCCTCATCTTGGGGGTGCAATCAGGAAGAGGTTGAAACTGTTGTCATAAAAATAGCGCTCGCGATCGACATCTCAGCAAGTAAAATGAAGCCAAACTTAAAGATATATAAATAATTCAATATTTCACTGACTGATATCTCTTGATGTTAGAAAGACAGGAGGTATCATCATAGAGAAGTGTACAAGGATATTGAGCTCCTTTGCTGAGGTTGTTTGAGAAATGAACAATCGTAAGTCTCGGTTTGCACATAACAGCCATCGGGAGTGTACTGAGGGCCCCGGGATATATAAGAAAATTCAAAAGGTACTTTTAGTCTTTACAGTGATGTTTTTATTCCCTAAGTTACATCTTATTCAGTCAATTGGGATTTATAACGTGCAATCTTTCACGATCAAGCAGTTGTTTACCGCTCTTCTCAGAGAATGATACTGGTCCCGTTTCGTCTCTTCGACAAAGTGTTCAAGTAGATCCTTCCATGGTAGCTCTTTTGAAGGGATATGAGCAAACGTTTCCCTGCATTAGGCGTTGAGTTATAACTTTTATGGTTAGGATAACACCATTATTGCACCCCTTGCATTTTTGGTACTGAGCCATTGCAACGAATCACTTCCAGTTCATTTAGCATTGTTGAGTACAGACAGAAAAGCTGTAATAAGCAATCTTAATTGTGAGTTATGATTGCAACCATAAATTACATACAATGACCGTCTCATTTTCTCTTTTTGCTCTACCGATGAAAGCAACACGGCCCTACCGAATACAACTTTCCCTTTTCACTGATTCATGCTTAATTTTAAGTTAAAATACCTACTTGATTATGGAGATTGGATATGTAATCTGCACTGCCTTAGGCATAGTGGGTCATAAGGAGATAACATACATCCTAACAATTCTATTTCATTTGTTAAATGTAGCAAATTACCAAGTATATTTGTAAAAAGATAACAACACAGATTTTTCACAAAATTTCCAAAATTTTATCCCTAATGTGCGAACTCAAATGAGGTGAATCGTTTAAAATACAATTTTTATGTTCAGGAAGATCAAATAAGTTCATAGACCTTATTAAAATCCAAAACATATTGCCTTTGTATGTTGAAGTTAACGGTAAAATTTTGTTTTTTTCTTTTTCCAAACTTTAGGCCAATTGCGCCAACTGAATTAATCCAACTAATTTAATCCAAAATATGATTTTTTCAATAGGTTAAGTTGATAATCATGCAAATACAAAATTTTTGAGCCTTATAAAAATTTCTATGATCCAGAAGTTAATTATTTCGGCCTACTGTAATACGGAAGCTAACATAGTGGTGACAATATTGTCGGATTGAGGTCGCTTGGGAAAGATGAAACCCCACTTCCTCGGCTCAAAACATTGCGTTATCTATAGCCTTTCATAGAGACTACAGAAGTATTGATGCAATAATAACGATGAAATCGTACCCAAAATCATCATATTCGCATCAGTTAATATTCCTAAGGCAATTTAAGGTAGGAGTTATTGCATTATTTAATGGGAGTTTATTTTATTCCTCAAAACTGGCTTGAATGTAAATGCATTTAAACTAAAAATTAGGTGCTTGTTTTTATGTCTTTACGCACTTTCCTGCGTAAATTTGCAAATTCTTTCCATTACTCATCTCACTAAGTTCCACTGCAAGTAAAACCAACTTCATTCGTACGAGTTTTGGGAGAAAAAAGTCTGTATGTCCGTAGCTATAAAGAAGGCCGATCTTGCTTCTCAAATCATAATCATTGGCGGCAGCAGTACGTTTAAACCTCCGTGTCATAAATTGATGGCTGAGGTCGAAAAGACATTTAAGAAGACCTTACTGTTATCATACATAGATGTTACGTAAGTCACTCTGAAGAACCAAAAGAGCATCATTTTCTCTTTGTTAGCATTGTAGCAAAACAAAAAACAGCTATTCGTCCATTTTTGACCGAGGGATCACGCTGAATTTGAGCTAAAGTGATGAAGGACGCGTCACACGTGAATTTAGGTCCTCACTGCGGCCCCAAGGGCCTTATGGCGCTGTTTGTCAAGGGGCGTGGCAAAAGAGTTGATCGGATTTCCTGTGCCACGTTTTGGAAAAAAATACAGCCTGCCATAAAGAAACGAACGACCACCGAAAGAAACACGGCACTACAGGGGAAATGCGTGGATTTGGGAATGCTGCGGACGCTTTCAGGGCTTTACAAAACTGCAATCGGCAATTTACGAGTCGTAGAATGACGTCATCAATGAGGTAGAATGTGTCGCGTTTATAGGAAATAGGTGCTTTCCGATCCCGGAGCATGCGCACTTTCAGCGCGAGTACTAGATATATAGCCAATCGTTATTTGAGCTTGGATAGAGAATGGCTCGAAATGTGGCGAAGACCGTATCGTAAAGACTACAGTCCAAAAAGTTGTTGTCATAAACCTGCATGTTATTGGCCACTTACAGAGAATATTGCGTCTGGAAATGACAATGCAAAACACATCATGAAACGAAATAATTTCTCATTCTACCCATGATGGTGGCTATTTTCTGCGTACTAGTGATGTTACATGAGCATCTACAAGTTAATTCACTAACCCCTGATAAATTTGCTGCGCGAGATGTTTGCTTTGACAAATTATACCCCAATTATTCCCCGTTTTCTTAAACGATGGTGACTTCAATTTCAGAGTCATGGAGGCAACTCAACATCATTGCAAAGGAAAAGTAGTGAAATGCCAGCCTTAAAGCCCAATTTCATGAGATCAAATCTGGTTTAGGTATTGCTTATATCTGTGTTACAATTTGGCTATGGGTTAGGATGGGTTAAACTGTTTTATGCAACCATTGGGATTGAGGTAACTTAAATACGTATTCTACTACAAGTGAGGAGGAAACTAATCATTGAAATTAAAATCTTCAATTTCACTTTGTAGAAGGGAATTTATCTGCTGAATGAGGGTTTTCGGAGAGTTATATAGGAATCATTTATGTCAACTGCAAGTTGATCTTCCGGAGCAAAGGAGTACGTGCACTGCCATCGTTATTTGTCGTTGACACCGTATAGAGTGAACGCTCCTCCATGAGCGGTGTTTGTTTTCACGCCTCGTGATGCTGTCACGGCCGCACACTTCACTTTCCAATTGCACGTCGCCGCCGGGGCTTTGCTGCTATTGCCCCGGTTTTCATCTCCTCCTCCTCTTGTAATCTCAAAGGCTTCACTCGCTAATCCGTTCCGAAATCCTATTCGGCAATCGGCGAGAGAGTCGCCCTCAAAATCCTCTGTCGTCAATTGAATACCCGCCGACGGCATTATCATTTGCTCATCTGATAATGGGTATACCTCATCCAGTTTCATTATTGGCATGCATCAAATATTCTGCGATATTGGATCAAACAATGAATGTGAATAGTGCTGAAAATTAAACCTATGTTGTTGCTCCGAGTTTCATTGAACAGCATAGGAAATCAAATGGGCTTTCGGCCACCAATCACAAACAGCATTGAAACTGGAGCGAAGTCAATTTGCGACCGTTTAAAAATGCCGGATAATTTTGATCCGTTTGAAATGAACTTGCTCCTTATCAGCTTTCTACTTCATTTCCTGTCCGTTTCAATAGGTAAAATACTTGTTTATAATTATTCTTCATCATCATCGGCCAACAATCCTGGGATTGGTTTGAAGCAGCACTCCACTGGATTCTTCTATCGGCCAACCTCTTCATATTGACGTAACTCCTCTGATTTACATCATTCACAACCTGTCCTTTATATCTCGTACGGGGCCTGCCTTTTCCAATCTTCCCATTCACTTTCCCCTCGACGATTGTCTTCACGAGGCCATCGTGTCTGAGTCGACTGATTAAGAGTTTTCGTTTTCTTTTTAGAGTTTTCAACCGACCTCTTTTTTCTCCCACTCTTCTCAGGACTTCTACGTCTGTCACTCGATTGATCCATTTCATCTCCATCATTCTTCTGTAGCACCACATTCCGAATGCTTCCACCCTTTTCTTCTCCGCAGCTGTCATGGTCCATGCTTCAGTGCCGTAAAAAAAGTAATCCAGATGTATGTTATTATGAATTATTTCCCTATTTCTACGCTTTTATTTCCAGCTATAAGTAGATTCTTCTTTTGATAGAATGCCCTTCTAACCTGAGCCATTCTAATGAAATTCTTTAAGTATTATATTCTTAAATTTTTAGATCCTAAGATTTTTATACCGCAACCCTTCATTCTTTCCTATCAACTGCTGGCTCATCGGCATCCTAGTGTATTTTAGGTAAATAATTATAATTTTGTACATTCCACACACTATTTTTGCCTGCAATGGTTTCTACGTACTGTCATATTCGAGGTGATTGATTCACGATGATACCCTTAAAAAGACATTTTATGTCGAAACCACGGCTGAAAAAATGAAGTGCGGAGCATAAAAATGTTTAATTATATTCCCGTATTGAAGTTTCCATAAATAAAGCATGGAATTGATTTGTAATCTAGTTCTACATCTTTCTTAAATCCCAATTTGCCATTTGGCAGATGACTGCAATAACGGCAAACATTTTAAAGATCGTTCCAAAAATTGTTGTAGTCTTAGAGTTAAGTGTTTAAGAACTATAAAAATTATAAAATTATTTATCCTATCATAATACCAAGTAATATCGGACGACATGACATCGATTCCCTCGGTAAATTCAAACCTGCGCCTTTTGGCTTGTGAAGCCGACACTTTACCGGTCTGATGACACCGTTGAGAACTTCAGACATTCTTTGACCTTGATAATGCCTAAACATTATTTACTTCCAAGGATATTCAACTATATACGAATGAAAGGCTCGGTAAGATCGACGAAGACACTGAAAACCTGTAATATTACGGAAAGGAGGAACCGTCACATAAAAATGATCGAGTTTTCGTGCCAACTGCAAGCTGTCGGGAATAGGTTTCCTCTTCCACGTAAGGCGCCGTTTGCATGCACTCGGTTGGTAGCACATCGCTAGTAGGTTGCTTTTTGTTGGCGTCGGGTCCCAACTGCAATATGAAAGGAGCGGTGCCATTTTTGAGGGAAAGGACTAGGGTGTTGGTGTTCCTTCACGTCACATAGAATATTGCGCTTCTTTATCGCATGCGCTGTCGTGAGGAAGCATGGAATGATCCTTTGGATTTAGTGAGCGAAAGAAATCGGCAGGAATGCTGGTAGAGGGAGAGAGATAGGAGACGTTTTATGTGGCTGTGCCGAAAGTGGGAATGTTTGACAGGCTAAGATCGGGGTAGGAAGATGAGTGTTTATGTGGTATGATTCCACTTTAACTTTGGAACATTTTTGGCATCTACAGAGAACTTTGCAAGCCTTCTTGCATATGTAGAGTTAGGAGAGTTAGGAATGAATAATCAACAACATGTACTACATGCATCTAAATATCACCTAGAGAAATTAAAACCAAGGTTTAAGTTTATTTTAAACAAAATTAGCTATTAGCTATTAGATTAGTTGATGGGATATGGTGGAGAAAATGTTACGGTTGACAGGGAGGAGTTCCATTACTTTAGGGGAAAGATTCATTAAAAATTCAATCCTTCTTCAAACAACTATAATGATGCGAAAAGTTAAAATTTCATCAATAAATCATAAGAAAGGCTTACGTTATTTATTAAAAATATATATGTTTAACCATTTTCAAAGAGGAGAGGGTTTACCGGAAGCATTAAAATCTTATAGAATGTTACAGAGTATTAGAAGGAGGGTGGGGTGCGAAATTGTTGAAAATAAGATACTAGCGTGCTAATCACAGTACGATAATAATCTTGATGATTATAGAAATAATTATCTATGCTCTTAGTGCCAGAAGCATCTTCATTTTCTTGGAGAAAGTTTAAAATTACTTCCCTGTCACATTCATCGTCATCTACGGATATATATATCTTATTACTTAATATACATGTTTAAGTAGCCCTGGGCTAGATAAATATGAATGCAATATATGCAATGAAAATTGCAGATATTTATTTATACATAGATGGATTTAAAGTAATAAAGACACCAGCTGATAAAACTGATGTATAAAATACCGTAATTCCGGTGATTATGTGATATATAGAATTTATTTTCTTCCTACATATCGCATAATGACCGGCGTTATGGTATTTATGCATCAGTTTTATAAGCTGTTGTCATTATTATTTGAAACCCATCCATGTCATTGCATATGTGAGCCTTCGAGCTGATTTAAACAGTTTCTATGCTCAAATAAAGTACCTATATTTCCCATAGAGGAAAATCAAGCTCGCGTTCCTACTTGTACGATTGAAGGCCAAGGTGTTGGAAACTACAAGGCCTTTCGTCATGCCTCGTGATTACATCCCAAAATGGGACACAGCCATCTCACACCATCCTGCCTCTGTCCTGACATTGCATTCAAAGTGGGACTTACGCTGCTGCTCTTACCCTCTTGGCATCGCGTCTTGAGAATTGACTCGCCGACGTTGGCCCAAATCGGAATCCGACTAGGTACGATTTTCCTATCACACGATCGACCCAAGTGTGTCTCCCTCTTTATCAGACCAAGGACGTGTTATTTCGAATCAAGTAGAAACTACCGAAAAAAGGCAATTTTTACGAAAAATCTAGTTCGGTGCGACATTGAACTGCTTGATAATTTGCCATGCCGATCGGCACGGGTCGTAATTCACGCATATTTACTAGCGTTAGACACACTACTTGGTGTTTACTGCTGTACTAATGGAACCCATTGCATATAGTGAGAGATGTTGCTTCAAGGAATAGTGAGCAGATTGAAGAATTTTATTAGTTGAACTGTTCTTTTAACGCGGGTTAGACTCAGTTTTTTCTTGAATCAAATATAGCCCCTTCGTATATTCTTTGAATTAGGCTGAATGCCGAATATTCTTTTTGGAGAAAAGGATAACTTTGTGGTATTATCTTTTCCTTTGCTCCTAAATAGTAATAAAAACGTTCCTCTTCCACTTATGCTAGTAGTAGTGGTAATGAAGTTTTCAGAAGACATCCTCAACTTACGTAATGTGTGAACCTAGTGGATTAGTGAGTAGTTCAGTTGTCTAGGGAATGTATGAAATTTGGATGAAGAAGAGAATGGAGGGAGATGAAATCATAGGAAGACGAATGAGGAAGTAGATGCTAGTTATGGAAAAGAACGGTTGGTTGGAGGAAATGGAAAAAGGTCATGAAAAAAGATGGAGTATTTTTTTGAGAGGTAATAAAATAGGGTCATGAAAATCGTCTCAAAAATAACTAAAATTAATGTAGAAAATTTTTCAAAGTAGTTTTTGTACTTCCGTGCATCAACACAGAGGTTATTTAGCACCTTCACATTCCATATGATATATGTGGTATCTAAAGACATCTGTGTAATGTATTATAAACATTTTTAATATGTTTCATGCCGAATATAAAACCTTTTTGGCCGAAGAGATGAACTACTGTAAAAAGGCCTTGAAAAACAAAGAAAAATCTTAGCAAGGCGTGTAGCATATTCACGCAGTAATTAATTATGTATAAATGTATTAAAAATACAATCAATACAGGGTTAAAATCATATCAAATTCACCATCCATACCTTATCTAAACTCTTAGAAATCTTGTTCAAGTGCTGAGGGTCGTCTTAAGTTACCTCTGATAAGGAGCTTGTAAAATCGTGTACAGAAAGCTTAAATTCCATCAAATACGAGAGGATTTTGGTATATAATCACTTTATAAATACTTATATTTGATTACGGAATCTGTTTATGTTTAAGGGAGCATAAAATTGTATTCTGCACCCGTCTATGTTACCTCCAAGCGTGATTCTGCGAATCTGGAGGGTTAGAATTCGCCGAAAAAGTTGAGCGTCGCAGAGAATTGATTCCCAGAAGCTCTATATGCGACTCACATCGAGAGAGATATTGTGTTCCGAGCGATATAACGCCAGGAGTAAGTAAGGAATGGAAAGGATTACGGTGTCTTCCAGGGAGGATGAGAGCAATACGAGTTGGTAGGAACCGGCCTTCCCGACACCATCCTTCTGAGAGCCAGATGTTATTTTTTCTTCTTAAGGTCTTGTGTCTAGAGATTGAGTGGCCAGGAGATCCGGGCGTTGGGTGTCTCAGAGCAAATATAAATAATGCAGTGCATCGAGAAAACTCATTTGCTAAGACACCTTGCGTTTCTCCTCACGTTCCTCTTGCCTTCTTCTGCTAAAAAGAAAACTCCAGGTACCATCCTCTTTCTCATTCCTTTAATGAGTCCCTCTGTGACTTAAGCCCCGCAAGTTTTCATCTCCTTCCGCCATTATTCACGCATTATTCATTTTTAGCTTCAAATGTACTGAGCGTATGCTTTCAAGACTGTGATTAATATTAATATTCAGGTGACAGTAGATTGTATCTTACATTCTGGCTTTGGAATGAGCGCTAGACCGGAAGTTTTCATAGAAATTCAGAACAATAGATTCCAATTTATATGAATATGTAAACAATTACCTAAAACCACGAAGAGCGAGTAAAGCAGGGGGTGAAGCCTAAGCAGGCATACATTATTGTCATGGATTTAAAACTTGCATATTTTATTAGCTCCAATGCGGGTTAAACAGCTAAGTTTAAAGTCCATGTTAAATGGAAGTGAACAAAAAAAGACGTATTTTCATATTAAATTGTGGTTATAGTGAAAAGTCACCATCTTCTAGGCCGGCAAACGTTTTATCAACCATGAGAAAAAAATAAATTTACATTTAGCATCATTCAGGCATCCAAATAAATGACAAAATGTCTATATAACATATTTTTTTTCTCAGTTAGCTTCTAACTATTTTTGTCCTTAATTGGGCGCGAAAATAATGAATTTTTATACCTTAATGCCTTATTATCTGCGCCTCGAATGATTTGTACTTGAATGACTCTTTGAGATCTAACCTGCGTTATTATGCTGGATTTTTAGTACATTTTTAAGAACTACAGAGAACCCTTGTCGTAAAATTATGCAAGCTATATATTTGTAATTTGTCTAATGCAAATGAACATTTAAAAATTTTAAAAAATCCATTTTGGGGCACAGCATGAAATTTTTGCCAGACTATGAAGACATTTTTCCACAAGAAAAGTAAGAAATAACAGGATCAGGCAGGATAGTCAGAACCCTTTTCCCAAGTTTGAATCCCGGCAGAAGCATGCTTTCAAACTGTAGTTTTTTTCGATAGAAAACCACTCTCTACTTGCGTTCCATGTGAACGGCATTTCATATGAAGTATTCAGTCCCTCGGATGGGATGTGCCAATAGCAAACTCTATGCCACCATTCCACAAGATTTTTTGGGTGACCCTGGAGACTAGACGGTTATTTAACAGACAGTTATTTTATAAATTTACTTGAAAAATTAAATTTTAAGAATAAAAGCAATAATACGTGGAGAAGCTTAACAAAGTCAGATGCTGAAACGAACAATATGCTAATTAATTCCACAGGAGAAAACAAAAAACATCCACCTTTGCCCGATATCAACTGTGTATCTCCTTGATTTTTGGGTAGGCAGTTTAAACAATTAACTTTGAGGTCTTCATGGCCTAACATTAGACCGTTAAAAGTTTGAGACCGTAGTTGCTTAACTAATTAAATCATCTGGTCAAATCCTGTTAAAAAGTGAATGAGTTATTTCTGTGGAAATCTTGCTAATGAAAAATTCAAATCACCAATTTCAACTCTGAAGCTTCAGGCACATTATTATCTACCAACTACATTAGTAGGATGCATGGAAGAGCCAAAATAAGGTAAAATATCTGCTTTAGGACTAATTACGTCGATTTTAACAAGTCGAGGTGTACACGAGTGATTTTTGAGACCCGAACAGCAGACGATTCAACGAGGGAAGTAACCTCCGCGCTGCCTAGGATCCACTATTTAAAGTCATAGAAACCTAAGAAAAGGTTCTACATCTTTTCAGCATCCACTCCTCCCACAAACTATTAAATAGACAGTTTTACTTTTTTTTGGTTCAACATCTCTAGTCCCCTCTATTTAGAATTTCAGCAGCGGGTACCAACTAGCAGTCCCTTAGATTACCACTTCGCAGTTAAGCCTCGAAATTAATGATTAATAATGATTATATTTAAGATTTAATGCTCAGTGGAATCCTCCGAATTTTTCTCTGCATCTTCCTTAAGGCGGGTTTATCGAAAAATTTAGCGTTAAGTTAACGTTAGCGTACCTTCTGCCGGGGATTATAGAACTACACCGGCAATGGCGGCCTTCATAGATAAAATTAGCGCAAAATCCATTTTACCTTACGGAAAATTAGCTTATGGATTGGTCGAATGAATGAATGTTTTATTAATCGTCCCGGGGCATTGCCCCTTTAGAACAAGAAACAAGGTACATAGTTGTAGGAGAAACAAAAAAGGGAAATAAGTCAAACACTTCAATCAGTAAACAGGTTGTGACAAGTTTATACAAATAAATTAAAACAATTGGCAAGTAAAAAAAGAACTAAATGCGAGGTACTTGGGTGTCATATAATAAATACATACACATACATTTATTGATTTACAAAGAATTTAAAGAACATTTGGTGGTCAAAAAGTAATAATTCTGATTATTTCATCTTAAAGCTAGCAACCGAAGAACAGTTTTTTTATGTTTTTAGGCAAGGTGTTCCAGAGATGACACGCAGTAATTATAATAGAATTTTGGAACTTCGTTGAGCGATTACCAGGAAAATATAGAAATTCAGGATCCCATCTGGTACAATTATCTCGAGTGAAAGGTTTGACAGCAAAGAGCAAAGGTTTGACAGAAAAATCCCCCGAAAAGATATTCGGGGGATTTTTCTTTGAACAAGGAGTACAGGGAGCACGTGAGGAAGTATTTCCTTCGGGTCTTAACATTGAGCCATCGAAGTTCATTGCAGTTGGGGATCAAATGGACATCTCTACCAAGATTAAAAATAAACCTAATGCATGACTTTAAAACACTCAACACTTATCAATTAGCTTGAAATTAGCTTAAGAGCTCTGTGTAGTAGTCGTTTGTTTCGGCGTCTTTCTTCAGGGTTTTGTTAGTATTTGCCATGCGTCATGGGAAGAACACATCACGGGATGGAAAATATGTGATATAAGTCTACTCCGTTTTCCTCATACTGTATGGCAGTTTTCCTGCCATGGGATTTCCAGAATCTTTTAGGCCGTCAATACTGCCGAAACGCTGAGCATTCGCTATTAGTTCTGAGAAACGGATAGATGACGCCCAGTCCACGCTATTTTTTTCTATATACACCCCATGGGCGTTAAGTTAATTTATCGTCACGTGCTTAAGTTAATTTCTCGCTACTTTTTTTTCTATAAACTCACCTTTACTCGCGAAACCCGAAGCAATTTCCCCCTAACCCATTTACCCTATTTTCGTAAACCCGCCTGTCGCTCAACACACACCATTTATTTCTCAATTTTCTCCCAAAATATACGTACGAATCCGGTACACCACAAATCTCTTTAATCCATAGATTACTACCCTAATGAAGTAAATTTTAATTCTCCTCACGTACTTCCAATTGCTTATTCATTCATCTTTGTACTACGGTGTTCCATTTAAAGGTTTCATTGGTTGGCGAGGAGGGAACTCACGGAGTGGGTACTAAATGGTGTGTGAAATCACATGTCAGAATAGGGATTCAGTTCCATTATTTGTACCTAATGTGGTTTCCAGAAGGATTTGGAAATCATAAAATCACGGATTAAACGTTTATATCAAAACTCTTCTCCCGGAATAGCTTTTGAGAGCTACAGCTATCAGTTCTTCTAACCCAGGGCTATAGCCACCAGTGACATACATATTTATAGGTTTGAGATCATTGTTGAGCAAAAATCCAATACACGGGCCAGTTTCACTATTTTTCGGTTGCGTTTAATTGCATGGAAATAAATTATTATATGAAAAATCTTGTATTTTAAAATATGTGTACATATTTTATACTTTTTTGGCAAGTTCATTTGCTCATAGATCACTTTTAACTAGAAGTACAGGCCTGCCATGGTAGCCATGACTCATACGCGCCATAGATGCAACCCAAGATTTGTGGGTTTTGAATTCCGCTTCAACGATGGGTGTTGTGCTTGTCATTGAGTTAGGTCACTCTGTAAAATATAATATTAGCAGTTGAAGAAAATTTAAAACTTCACTTTCAATGAGACTCGAAATATAATCGATGCCAAATATTGAAATGCCTTAGATAAAACTCTCTCGCCATTAAATTTATGGTTTTTCATTATCAGCAGTGCTCACTCAATGACGATCAGTCACTTGAATACCGAGTAGCGAGTGTATTTATATCCCTGTGGTATTTTTTAAATGTCTGTATTGCTCACTAAATATTTCTGATTATCACGCAAATTAAAAAAATGTCAAACACCGCAAAAGTGGTACCTCTTCCACCTGCGTACCCTGGCTCACTGGTCACAGTACACGATAGTGCTTGTGAGAAAATGTACTGTGCCAGCACTAATTCAGATAATTTACATAATCAAAGAAAGCGCAATCATTACGTGATACAGTTAAAAGAGTAAATGATTCCACAGCGCTTTGCGTGAAATTTTTTTTGCTAATTTCCTGTAAACGTCCAGATTGTTGTTGGCGCGGGACGAACTCATTTCCCTGCCGGGCATAAAATTCTCATTCATCTTACTTTTCCGGCTTCAGGGGAGCGAGAACACTCACAGTGTTAGCACTGAGCTTCGCGTCGGGGGGTGTGGGAAGCTGTCTCGGTGGCGTCAGTGGGACTGACGCCGAGGATTGACGTGAGGGAGGCAAAACCGTTCCCACTGTTTGGATCGACGGGCTGAGCAGTCATTAGTCAGGGGGAAGAATTTCGATCGTGTTTTTTTTCTCTCACGTGTCCTATGCAAGTCACTGTGCCGTCTCGGATTTACATCTTCCTCCTCAACTCTCACCTCGACGTTAGCCTGCTCGAAAAAGTGTTCGCTTTACAGTGTGTGCTTCCATTTGCGTTTGGAAACGTTTCTCGCTATCACCTCTCCGTTTGCTGAAAGATTAATGTTTTTTTTTATAACTTTTTACCTTTGTAGGATAACCAATTAGTAGGAAAGTTTTTACTGCATCAGGACTTACAGTGAAATCTACATCTTTATTAAAACAATATTAAAGGAAAAGAAAGCACTTTGTAGCATTCCATTTGTTTTGTAATGCCCTCGACCTGTTTCGAAGCTATATCCAAGCCATTTTCAATAGACATGGCAGGGGGTATGGTAAGTTTTGGAATATAAGGGGGATCCGAGGAATTGGGAGGGAAGGGGAAAGTTCTGGGTGCGACTGAGGTTCTCTTTTTATGGATGGAACTTTAAAGAAAGGGAGCATTTGTAAGGTTACGAAGAAAAAAGGAGAAAGCAGAGAGGGTACGTTAGGCAGCAGTGACAGTTAAAGGTGGAAAAGGGTTCACGGGGATCCAGCCGTTTTACAAATTGGAGTCATATAATGTAAAGCATGCAAGCATTTTTTTTTAAATATTATAGAGAATTTAATTTGATACTTTTATCACTATGTATTGAGTATAAACGTAAGGTTAAATTTGGATAGGTGTGGCATCGTAAATTAATATTTTAGAAAGAATGACTTGCTGTTACTTTTAAGGTAGGGCCTGAAGTGCTCTTGGCACCTCACACGTATTTTCGTCCAGGTCTGTCCAATGTGTAAGCACTTATAGCTTGGACACGCACTATATGCTTACTTCGTACTTATATACGTACTTCGTACAGTATATATGTAATGCAAAATGGAATATGAAACATAATAGTTACAGAGGCTTCAAGCATCTAGCAGAGGAGAGACAGATTTCATGTCTAGGCCTTAATGAACGATCACCTTCCTATAAGCCTAAGTGAAAGTTGATGAAATGTATTCTAAACTGAAGGGCTGCAGACAATCAGTCTTGGGAATGTAGGATTAATGATGATAAATCTTTTTATTGTTACGGTTCCACTAAGATACAACTACTATGCTCTTTACGTATGATACAGGTAGGTAAAGCATACCAGGTGTGGATTCACCCTTTTGAAGTACCTTGCAGGGTACTATGCAGATGTATAGTGATTCACTATCTAATTCTTCTAAATAAACCTTGCACGCATCCCATATACTAAGAGAAATCTCCATAAGCGATTATAAGTTTAATATACACTAGACGCTGATACAAGCCACTCACTTGATCTTGGCCATCTTCCCTTCAAATGTTGCTCCTTTAAAGACTACATCCGATTCAAATTCCATCAATGGGCTCACGGAGCCCCGAGGCTGTTCTTCCCACCGGTGGTGTCGCCACTGAGGAGACACCGCCAACGCAGCCTTTCCGCCCCCGCACTTAACTTACCCGAAGTTTTTCAATAAATACGAGTTTTAGAAGTGTTTGAGGGGACGTCCAGCGGCAAAGGAAGCGATGGGGAGAGATTTTTTTTATTCCGTTGGAGCAAGGAGCTTTGTTTCCGAGAGTAATGAATGAGCGAGGGGGGGGAAAAGTCAAAGGGGAAGGGCTGTCTTCTAAGAGAAGCGAGGGCGACGCCCCTCTCTCGCATTGCATCTTCAAGATTGAAAACCTCGATGGTGGCAAGGATGAGCAGTGGGCTGTTTGTGAAGGTCTGGAGACTGGACGTATTTCTGCCCCAACGTTGGCACTACTGATCGTGACCATTTATTATAGTCAGAGCTCTATTTACTGTAATTACTTCATTGATATGAAATATCATTCATGCGTAGAATCGGCAGGAATCTTTCATCTTGTACAGGGTGCTTTTTAGCTCGGCATACTTCCAACCTCTCATTAGACCATCCGTAGTGTCTGTTATCTTCTGTCATTTGCTAATGCTTAAATTTCTCCTCAATACCCAATTTGAAACACTCTCATCCCCTAATACCTCCTCCATTAAAATATCTGATTTCTGGATCAACTTATCCTCTCCTACCACATCTAGCACTTGATCTTTTGTCCCAACACTAGCTATATATCTCTTTGAAATATGCCTCCTCCCCCATTATGCAGTCCATAAATAATCATCATCGTTCAATAATCCTAGGATTGGTTTGATGCTGCCCTCCACTCGATTCCTCTATTGACCAACCTCTTCAAATGAACGTATTTGTTTTACTTTTACATCCTTCACATCTTTCTCTATATTATCTTATACGAGACCTGCCTCTTCCATTCTTCTCGTTTGATTTTCCCTCGACGACTGTCTTCATTAGCTCATGTCTTAATATATGGCCGATAAGTTGTCCTGTCTAGTATTTACGGTTTTCAGTAGACAAACGAAGTCTTAAGAAGAGTGAGAGAAAAGGTATGATTTTTCTCTCACTCTGCTTAAGGCTTCGTTTGTCACTCAGTGGATCCATATTTTCTTCATCATTTTTCGGTAGAACCACATTTCAAACCAGCCTTGACTTCTCTGCTGCTCTTATCAGCCATGCTTTGCTGCCATGTAATAAAATCACCTAAATAATTGCTAAATTAAACTAAATCCATAGATATAAATCCTAAATACTACATGATAAATATATCTCATTCCTCTGGTTACGAGGATTTTAATTCAATCATGCACCTAAAAAGCAATTGTATTTCATAATATTTCCCATTTACCTCTCTACCTGTTTTCTTTTCCGACGAAGTGCAATCCCCTCCGACTACGTCCAGAACAGTTTTTAGTTCTTCTTTTCACCCAACATACCATATTCATTCTTCTCATCTCTCATAATTTAAAAACAGCTATTTCAGTGCTTTTGATATTCCCGTAAAGTTTACGTTTCCATACAATTTTTTTCTGGATGCCAGATTCCTTTCCCTCCTCCTCTTTAGGTTCCCATTCATCATTATTATGTTATCTTACACGAGTAATGCTTGCTATTGCTCCTTGATTTGTCCCCCTAGAACTTCGTTACAATGATAATATACTGCGTAGTAGTACTTTCCTCAGATTGTTGGCAGTTTGACTTGAAGTACTTGGTTGATTTTAAATCTTAATGATTGGCTCAAGAGAATACTTCTTTTTCTTGCCATTTAGCGCGAAGGATTGAGTTTATTAATCTGATGTCGGAGCTAGTGAATGGGACTACGTTTTGAGGGCCAATTTTTTGGTCAAATGGGTTAGGGACAAATGGATTCTGAATTCCATTTTTGGAAATGTAATGCTGGAGGTTGTGAGGAATTTTGGAAAATGCTTGGAGTAAGGCTTGGAAAAATAAAGATGTTTTTTCAGTATTTGAAGAGGAAGGAAGGAAATATTCTAACTCAAAATAAGCCTATAGAAGAAGTGTTCAATGGACGCAAGAAAAAGTTGGAATGTAGCAACGAAACAATTCTAGAATGAAACAATAACCCTAAAGTTTAAAGTCGGATTTCCTATTCCAGTTCTGTCGCATATAATATTTTTTCTTGCGTGCTGTTACAAAAGTTTTCATAAATAAATATAATCAGAAAAATGGAATATTTGAATCAGTCGGGAGTCGGTGTTGTTTCGCCAGGATTTCAGCGAAACTCGGCAGAAAAACAGAAGTTAATGCAAATCCAGTGACGTAAGGGAAGAGCGACTGACATTCGGAGGCGGTGGGGTGACGGCAATAGAGCGAGCAAGTTATCGTCGCCCCGGGCGCTTTCCAAGGAGCGGGCGTCGTATCTCCGCGTTCTTCACGACGGCAGTCTGCTGACGGATATATTGAGGGAAGCAAGGAATCGATGGCAGGCTCTATTCGGGTCCTCGAATGCTGAGCAGTTCATGCGAGAGTTATTTGAGCTAGGAGGGAGCGGCTGCTGACGTGAGAATCGACATGCCAGCGTACTAAGATGCAGACTTCTTCGCCCCTAGAAGACATCTTGAAGATGTTATTCACAGACTTTACGTCATAGAAAAGTGGGTGAATTAAATAACATATTAAAAATTATGATTTGGCGTGGTGACCAACATTTAGGGTGAAATGAATGGTGGAGGCAGATACTTTGTGGAAATCCATTGTAGGACATGAATTAAAATTACTTTGCAACTATTCCACATAAATTTCGAAATAAATTTATGTGGAATAGTTGCAAAGTAATTTTAATTCATGTCCAACATTTAGGGTCATCTACGCAAATTAAGATAGTTGTGTTATTATATTTCGTAAGTGCAGTAATTTGTAAGTAAGCCTCCGGCAACTGTCATTTGCGCCATTTAGGATAGGTGGGTGATTGGGCAAAGTTAGGACTTTTCGGAAAACGGAGGAAAGATGGGAAAGCACCCGGAGTCGCAACACGTCGGTCTTTAATCGAAAGGCCTACTGTTTAAACTAAAGACACCAAGGGGTCCACGGCTTAGCGTCCCATATAAAGGACGAAGTACTGGACTCAAAGTGCTCTCCACTATACACTCAAGTAGGGACTGGTAGACCACTGAAGAATCTTCCACTGCCAGGATTCAAAGTTGGGCTCTCGGGATGGGATGCCTGTACTCTAGCCACCACAGCAACACGATTCATAAATGATTGGGGCAGAGGTAAATAAAAGGAGGATGGGTGTAGTAAAACCTACTTTCATAATTGGTCTGCTCTCTACGGAAGATGCTGTAGCGTATAGCGTTCCTTTCGCCTTGCCCTCAACCCTTACACTGTTACAGCCTTGACACCGAATGCATTTTCCGAAAAATTTTCTTTATTACCCCAAAGCTTTCTATCGGTTCTCCTCAATTGATGGCAACGTTTGGACCGAAATTTTCTCCACCGGACTTTGTTACTTCATAACAAAAACTAGACCGAAAGAAATACAATTACAATTGTAATAATTGTAATATTTCGTCTTTATAATGGAAGAGTTTAAGTAAATAATACTATATCCCTTCAAATCCTTCGTCAAAATTAATAACCAGTACATATAATGTATAAGTCAGTTCAATTTTCTACTCGTTCAGAATAAAATACAAGATATCATGGCATTGAATAATGGAAAACATATTGCATGTGATATAATTTGAGTTCGCCTGTGCTTTCTAGTGTTTTCATTATGTTGCCAAGTATGAGCATTTAATGAATGAAAACTATGTAAAGTCCGAACGTAATATGCATTAATATGTTAGCAGTTATATTTCATCTTTATTTTGGTAAAGATTGAGACTCACATCTAATATGTTGACATAGTATGTAAGTACAGTAAGTTCACACTCTATCTATAATAATGGACTGAAAAGTCCATAAATAATTATTATATTTGCAATATACTTTTCCATTAAGTACCACCTCAGACTATCAAATGAAATATATGTGATTCACAGTGGGATATGCAATCCAATATTAAGCTTGAGGTCTGATAAATCCCAAAATTAGAGAAATGACACAAGAAGAAACTAGGAATCAATCGTCTTCATAGTTAACGTGAAACAATCGCCGATAGCTTTTAATACACTTTAGATCAACGGGATCCCCAATATTCAGTTGCTCTTCGATGCTGTGAGTACATCTTTAAGTATCTCAGATGAAAGAGAAAATTACCGGCCACTGAAATCCGGGTGAGTAATTTGTCCTGCTACCAACGATAGTCACATTGCCAGAGAGATATTCTGTATCGCACCCATGATTTTTTACACCAGTTTTTACGCAATTTTCACAGGTCCCTTGCATTTGCCGAATCGCAGCGCTGCCAGCCATATCATACAAACTTATTCCCATGCGGCTTACGGATATGCATGTGCCCTCATCTGTTCTGGGAACAAGAGGGATTTTATGCGTGAGAATTTTGAGCCTGCCATCCGTCAAAATAACGTGAGAACGTCAGATACCTTTACGGCGTCGATATGTCTCTGGATGGAAAAGAGGTTACCAACACACCCAGTGGTAAAATGAGTATTCGTAGTGTAGGAACGAAATTTTATTCATAGGGTAAGGTTAGTAAATGTCTTCAAACATAGTATACATATCTCTTGGTGCTTACAAAGACATTTACACCAAATCAAATTGCAGTAGATAGATTGATATTATTACGAGAATTATTGCGTTTTCAAGGTTTTGAGTAATAGAGTAATGAATAGAGGCACGAGATTATCTTATATATAGAGTAGAATGAATGTATATAAATATGTTAACATGTTCACCTAAAACTCAAGAACCAAATTTAGCATAGCTTTGAAAACAAAAATTTTACTAATTGCTATCCTTGTATAGATTGATATCCTTGTTCTTGTACTCTTGGTCCTCGGTTCGACCCAAATCGAGTGAAAAGAGTTCGCATAAGAAATACATGAAAAGGACTTTTTCACAGCTTGCAGTCATTTATTCACTTGAAAATTTTAATTAGAAATACCTATTGCACAAACTTAAAGCGCACACCAGCCGAAAGATAATTCAATAAATATTCATATTATTTTTGTCGAATTCTATTTTTGGATCAAAATCACTGGTACTCCAGTAAAGGATAGCGATTTCTGATGATTTTTTTCAGTTAAAACAGCCCTATCTCCTTTACGAAAAAATGGATTGTTGCATTATAAAGTTGATAGGCAGTGAGAAATACAAGCATGTTTATAGGCATATTCATTCACACAAAAATCAAAAACCAAACGTAGTACGGTATTAAAACTTTGAGGTTAAATACATTTCTTTCTTAAGCAGTTGTTAAGCTGCTTTTCATGTAAATAGTTGTCTCCGGTAATATCCCAGATGAGTCAAGGCGTTGAAATAAGGTATAGATGTAAATATCTCATTGCTTGAGGCAATCATTTCATTTGTAAATTTGAATTGAAATTGTGGATAAATGAAAAAACGTAGTGAACTCCACAATGAATTTTATTGCGACGACCTAGGTTTCGACACGTAGTGTCTTCTTCAGGCTAGACTTGTCGAAACCTAGGTCGTCGCGATAAAATTCACTGTGGAGTTCACTACGATTTTTCATTTATCCATAATGGAAAACTTGCACCACATCTCTCCGGAATTCGTAGCCTCTATGAATTAGAAATATTCATTGCACAAACTTCAGAGGCACACCAGCAGAAAGATACCTCAATAACGGTTCTTACTTTTATTATTGGATACTGATTTTGTTTAACACTAAAAAGGGACAGCACGGGGATTTTTTTTTAGCTTTGTAAGGAAAATTATTTTATGATTTTAGGTGTAAGCTTCTCTCCTGTGAAATCACAACTGCTCTATTCGTTTCTGCTACTCTCCTTCCCGTTGAGAATCAACGGGAAACTTCCGATACTTTACTATAATCCAAGGAAGTACGGGAACCAAAAAGGATCAAGACTCCTGCTCCGTAGGGTTGAACCCCAAATGGAGAAAGAGGAAGACAAGTGAATACGATAATGGTGGAGTTGCAATTGTATTTCAATTGCGGAAAAGGTGGTCCCCAAAGACTTGGCTGAAGAATAAAATTGAGGGGAAACGAATGAATTAAGTGCTGACCAGGATGGTTTTTTCGCAAAGGGAAGGAAAATCGTGATTCCTTAGCGTACATAGGTATATTAATGAAAGAGTACTTATAACATGTTTAGAAAAGCTGCTGTATTTTGAGGTCCTCTGTGAAGTGTTTTGCAGAAGTTGGACCCTCCATAAGCGGCAGTGCATTCAACATTCTTACATCACTGAGAATTAAAAGAAAATGGTGAAACACAGAGGATGAAAACTAATAGGAAATTTGGAACAGAGAGGAGATAGGGAAAATTTAGGCCACGAAAAATCTAAAAGGAATATGATTCAGGACAGGCATCTTACGCCTTGCGTATTAAGTGAAAATCATGTACGTTTGTTATTATTATTACAGTTTTCAGGTTGTAGAAATATATTTAAGCGCCAGCAACAATCTTTTAAAATGTACTAAATGCGCATCGCCTGTAAGTATGTCACCCAGCATGCATACATAACATGCTGGCTGCCTAATTGTTAGGATACGTCTTGTCTAAAAATCGAAAAAGACTCCTCAGCTCTGACCTATTATGTTATCAGAACAATTTTTATGCATTTAATTGGGGATGTGATTCATTAGGAGGAAACTGCATTAAAACATAAGAGTTAATTGCAAAGCTTCGCTGCTCTGCCACTCGGATTCCATTCGATAAACAAAGGTACATGTTTTGTGTTGGACGACCTGCACCTTGCGAGAATATAGACGTGGTAGTCAGCGACAGAAGGGAAAGACTAGAACCAAGGAAAGATATGAATGGACCCGAGGGGAAATACTTTGTTGCCTACTGGGAGTGGAATGGAGTTGAGACCTTCGCTACTCATTAGCCCTCGACGTAAATTCTTATGCACAGTGACTGAGGAAGAGGAGATCCATATCTTCCAGAAAAGAGCGCGAATAGAGTTTTCGAGACTTGGAAGGAGGTCAAAAGAAACAATTACGTGCTTTACCATTGTAAATTCATTCACAGTGACATCCTACTCAGTTAATGCATGTTACGCCAAGAACTTTTTTCTGCAAATGAGACCAAAATCTCCTTCCGCCCTCTAGTTCAGTCATGGTTGCTTGAAAAGATGTTCTGGAAAACGTTGAAATAAAAGGTAACATATAGTAATGTTTGTTAGATTTCCAGGTTCTTTAACTTTTATGGGTATGTCAGACAACCAAACTGAGGTACTACGTGAGTTTAACCCTAATACGAGCACGACATCCATGCCCAAGGTATGAATCCCACTTTTCCAGGTCTCGTTTTTACCATGCTCGCGTATTGTCAACCTATCCATCGTAACCAGCTAGAAGATAAATATTTTTTTACGTTATAATGAGTAATATGAAAAGTTAACTATGTATCGTAAAACAAGGGGTGAAATAAGACGATTTTAAGAGGGAGAGATAGAGTAGGAATGAAGACAATAGACAAATAAAATAAGACGATTTTAAGAAAGGGATACAGTAGGAATGAAGTCAATAGAAAAATTAAATGCAAATTTGTATATGGGCACTCCATCCAAACCTAAATTTATCGTTGGAAAACTATTAAAAAATGATGTTCAAATATAATGTAGGATATTTCACTTAGAGCAATTTCTCTACGTAAGCCTAGGATGAAATTTGAACAGGTTTTTTTTAAATAAAATATCTGTCTCCGATTCAGTTGAAAATCCGTATCGGTATATCACTGGTAACAATAATAATTACAAATAAATCTAGGCATTAGAAACAAAAATGAATCGAAAATCGCGATAAGCTTATGAAGACACGTAAAAGAACACAAATTCAGGAGGCAAAGAGCCCACTTTACGGAAATATGCGTGACCAAGACTGGCCATAATTCGTGTCTCATCTCGTCACAAAGTAAGAGAAGATTATAGAATAAATCCGGCTTTCCTGTCGATGACCTAACAATACTGATGGATACTGAGTATTATATGCCGGTTTAAATGTATTTGCAGCTTAGGAACTGGCCCTTCTACTCTGAATGTGTGAATTTCACACGCCATTCGCTTTGTACGGGGTGAGCTCTACTCTCACCTATCAAAACCAACCTTCGGATTGAATCACTGAATGAGTCCTTCCCGTGATAAGGATAACTAATGTCATGCATCATAGCTCTTTTAAATTCTTAGTATGTAATATTTCCCCTCTTTGCTACAAAATTCTTATTCGTATTCTACCTTCATGTCTCCTTCCCGAAATTTTCCCCTGAATTACAGCTATCAAAGACACCTTACGTTCCTGGAAGAGTAATTTTTGGCTAAAAAAAATACTTTTATTGAGTGATGAGCTCGAGGTAAAAATTTGATGGAGATTCATAGATAAAAAAATTAATAACGGGATAAATTAACTCAGAATAAAATCCATCATGGTTGCGAGTTTTTCACATCAACGGATCTTTTCGCATCAAAGCAATGGGATGAAATACCTTTTCCCTTTGAAGTGAGGAAGAGGGATCAAAACTCTCTGCAGATTGGTGGTTCTTTTTTAGTTTTAGCGCTCGTGAGATGGTTACTTTCGGACTCGATGCTGAGAAATACAAACTCTCTCTAACACTCTCAAGAAAGTGAGAATAGAAACTATCCGTTCGATGCAAAACTATATTCCTCAGCCCAAACTTGTGACTAAAATCTATCTCTATGTCTAATTTTTTTAGACTAAAATTTATCTGTAAGTGCACTTGCCCTTGGCAAAATATTTGGCCCACTTTGAACGCCAGTGATCTATAACGTCATAGCATTTCGTCGGCTGTAGCGCTGTTATAAAGCTAGATCTCCATATATTTTCTAATATTTACCACACACGTTGTATCTCTCGGGCAGAAATCTCTCTGTTGCTTTCCGAGTGATTCAACTTGCACTGTAAATACCTGGAATACATAAAGAGACCTACTTTCGCATCTAAACCAACATATGGCCTGTGAGGTGTTACTATGACGTATATTGAGGAATATTTAGCGCATCACCCAAAGGTTGGATAAAATGATCTAATAAATATGTAATATGCAGTACGTATAGTGTTGTATTGTATATAGTTATATAGTTTCCGCTCGCAAAATAATTCGAGGAGTCAATGAGCCAGCATAGCGGAAAACTAAGAACGAATATATGCAGATGTGTATAACAGTATATTTTTCAAGGCTTGCTTGGGGTGGTTGAATACCTGTACACAGGTGTAGTAATTTAATTAATTTACGCTGTTGCAGTAATTTGAAGGAGACGACCAACTGCCAAGGCTATTTGCGTTTCTTAGAATAGGTGGGTAACAGGAAAGTGGTAGAAAATTAAAGGTAGTAGAGGAAGGATAGAGGGAAACCTGGTGTTGGCATTAACCTGCTCTTGATCAAGAGCAGGCTAATGCCGACAAAGGTAAAATGCATGAAGGGATCCACAGTTTAACTTTTCATCAAATGAACGGATATTTGAACTCCAAATGCTACCAACATAGATCATAAGTAGGGGCCACCATACCAGGGAATTATATCTGTCACTATTAAGTTTCAGACTTGGGCCCTCGGGTGTAGGAAGCTAGTATCCTATCCACCACACCAACTTGAATCTACTGCCACAATCTCTTAGCGATAGCCATCTACGAGAACTTTAACACATGAAAAGTCAGAATCTCCAATCATATATATCAGGTAGAATAAAATTTTGAAATGTCTATTACATTTTTTGTAACAGTCAGTAGAACAGCAGAAATGCAACGGATTAAGAATGAATAGTGAGGCGGGAGACTAGTAAGAATGAGTGAGGCGGCAGTGAATTCAAATGACATATTAAAAAATTATGGATTATCATATACTCACAATTTACGACGTGATCACTTACTTTAATATATATAATGAAACCCATTTTGCGATTATAGAGATAATTAAAAAGCGTTTTCCTCGCCTTATTCAACTCTTTTCCCATTTAATAAGCTGCAACCTTAAGTTATTCAAATGATAACGCAGACAACATCCCAACCTAATTCTTGCCATGATAGTCAAGTTGGTAACGCGCAGGTCTGACAACCTAAAGATAATAGTCAAATCTTCTTGGGTTTCAGGCCGGTTTAAAATATCCAAATTTGCGGATGTTTTGAGAGACATTCTGTCCGATGGATGAGTGACGAGTTGTATTTAGAAAGGTTGGCAAAACAATATGTTGGTTAAATATTTGAAACCGGTGGAGAACCCGAGAAGATCTATTGAATGTTATTCGCCGTGAAAGAATTAATCGGCTTTGAAGGAAGCAGATTAGAATCCCTACCTGTGTATGGATGTTTCATTTCACATTGGATGAACCTAGGTTAGATGCTGCGAAATAACCATAGCAATTGGATTAAAAGCATTTAATCAGGCTCAGTTCCGTTGAAACCATGTATCTCCTTGGTCAAAAACCACATAGTAGCTTTGTATGTTTTTATGAAATTTATTTTATCTAATGAAACGATAATTGGTCCTGTTAAAATGAAGTTTGTGAATCCTACTAAGTTTTTTTTTGTAGTGCATTGTCGATTGGAGCACTACATCGTCCTATCAATGCGATATCAAGTGTCTTATTCAATATCTCGTCTGCAGTCTTGCTTCTACTTCTTACGTCCCAACAAGACGTCGAATGTACGTCCCAACCTCCGTACATTTTACCTCTAAAGTTGGTGTTACTTCCCCGCGTGACGTTGAGAACTGAGTTGAGATACTGAATATTGTTATGCCATATTCGGAATCTTCTCACTTTTACTGCGTACATAAAAAAATCTCAATTACGAGTTCAAAAGGGTGTACAGATTCTCCTTGATATGGATCCAAGGGTGGCACTAAGAAAAAATACAAAATTTTAAGAGAGAATTTGCACACCAATGGACTATAAGTAGAGATTTCAGGGCATAAGAAGTGGAAGCGAGGCTATAGTTGGGATTCTGAATGTGGCCCAAATTTTCAAAATATTTCTTGATAGTTAGAATGTCGTAGTCCAATTAGACACATGCGTAGTCCAACCGAGAGGTCGGCTGTTCTCCGGAGGTATGCAAGGCACTCCCGGCTGGATTCCGTTGGACGCTGCAGGACCCAATTCACTTACTCCAGCGAGCGAAGTTCAGTCCGGCGCTGAAGTGAATCTTCTATCACGCAGCGCGGCTCCATTTCGAAGAAATGAACCGAACACAAAGGCTGTCTTTAGAGGGATCGCTCAAGGCGTCGCGTTCGAAATCGATTCCTCGCATCCATTCCCCCAGAATGGAGTCGAAAATGGTCGGGAGAAAAGCCTCCAAAGTCGATTTAACCGGAGAGCGTATGAGAAGGTAATGACCTTGGCTTTCCTTTGTCCCAAAATGTTGAAAAGGCAGTAATATCAGCTTTTAGTGCAGCTGGTAGACTTTGGTTTTAGGCCATATTGTTCGGAAGATCGTATTGCATCGTCAAGCTTAAATGCTTCATCCTTAGATAAACAGTGAGTTGGAGCATTTGAGTACTGGCTAGAGTACTGCTAGAGTACTGGCTCTCCATCCCGAGGGCGTGGGTTCCAATCCAAGCTGTTTATGAGATTTTCATTGGTGAACTGGCCCTCACTAGGGTACTGTTTTGAAAGTATTTCAGGTGCAGTACTCCGTCCTTCGGATGGACGTTAACCCATGGTGTCCTTGATGCCTTGAATGCCGGTTTTCCCTTAACTATTCATCAATTCCCTGAAAAATCCTCACCCTCCTCCAATTACCACACACCCTGAATTGGTGCTAAATACCTTAACTGTGGGTATTCTGTGCTGAATAAAAACATCAAGCAAAGGATAAAAACATCAAGCATAATCAAACGTAATGCCAGAGTTGGGGTTCGAATTTGCAACCTTTTTGTTTCCAGGGCAACGTGGAAGCGTGTTATTGACCAAGTTATCACAGCCAACTGCAACTTTCGGAGATCGCACGAAAACTTACTTGAGAACATGAAATAAGTATTTTGTGCAGTATTCATTATGTGAATTGAATGTTTACCATCATATTAGTCATTTATCTAAACATCAACCATGTATTACTCAATGCTATAACGGTAAAATATTGGAAATAAAGAATTCTGTACGGGTAAAATTAAAGTCTTTCTTCACTTTAAAATTATCATTATCTTTAGCAAGGTTACTAATGAATTTCAAGATTGATTTGATGGAGTTTTCTCTCGTTTCTCCTATTGGCTATCCGCATCATAATTATTATCATGTGGGATATTAATCTACCCATTTAGATCATCCGCAACTTGATCTATATTTCTCGGGCGAGGTTTCCATTCTTCCCGTTAGCTTTTTCTTTGATGACTGTCTTATCTCAGGATGTGTCAGAGAAGGGAGTCTTATATTTTTTCGAATGAGGGAGGATCCTCAAGAAGATAGATAGGAACGCAACAATTGTTATCAGATTTTTCTTTCCTTGCACTCTTCTCATTAGTAGCGCCGTCTACCATTACATGTCAGGTAGACTTTTCAATGTTCCTCAAGTGACTAAAAATATCTTTTTTTGCACCAAAGATCCTTACACCAACAGAAACTTTTGAGGAGTGAGTTTGAATTACCCTGCTAAATGCAATTCCTATAAGAGCAAAATTTCTATGTTGTACTTAAATTCTTACGACTAAGTGACGGAATTTGAGTTTAAGGAAATTCTCAAGAATTGACGAAAAACTGGAAGAAAGGCCCGCAGCTAGTCTGATTTCATGAGATATCATTTCTCTCCGCAAATTAATAAGTATTGTGCTCAAGGCGAGAAAGTGAAAGTACCGATCCCAGCTAGGAAAAGAGTTTCTCAGCCATGCGGCAATGTCCGTGTCTTGACAGCTAAGGCACCAGGGAAACTCCCTTTCATATATGTGATAATAAATCGATGTTATTGTAAATGATGTGCCACTGGATCGATAAAATGATTATGGTTGAGCCTATTGAAGAGAGATTTTTCCATTTCCATTTCCCCTCCCAGGGCTTTCTTGAGATTTGGCGCCTTTTGGTCTCTGGTCTCTTTCTATCTCTCTTTTTCATGCAAATGTCCCCATAAGTCCACAAGGAAGATCAATTTTTGAATAAAGAATGAAACCTTGAAGGAGGCAAAATTGGAAAGATCGAGGTGGGTCGGAGGAAAATCTAAAGACATGCTAGTGAGAGCTTTCGCAGACTTGGATTGATGATTTTAATTTCCTGTTATTGTGATCCCCGAGGAGAAGTTCAGATATTAGCGGTGAAGTTGGCCGCTGTATTTCATCCTAAGTTTCTACGCAAGGTGAGGAGTACTGGCCAGATGGAAAACAAGTACAGTTATAACGAAAAGGTGGCAGAGCACTTCGAATTGTCAAGTTTTCAACGAGGATAGGAACACTGTCAATGATATATCACGGCCAATAAACGTCAGAAGTGGCTACCTTAATAATACTCGCTTTTTCTTAATAAATAGCTAGTGAAATTATAATCTGTTTAAGGCAGCGTGCTTTCTTAACTAATTAAAAATACATTACTTGGTGTGATTGACTTGACAGCCCTCATAATTATGTATCTTCGGTAATAGAAACGCCATTAAAGTACTTCAGGCTCCACCTGACATTAACCTGGCTACATTGGGTTGTAGGTCATGGAAAAAATGTAGTGTAAAAATTAATGACAGATGTTACTTTGCAGTAAATTGGCCAAAATGTGAATATTCTGCTGTTATTAATATTCCGCGTTGAAGTGATAAAAAATAAGGTAAAATTTCCAAAACATTTTACTATATGTTTAATTAAATTAAAGAGCTAAGTGAACAGTCGACTTTTCCGTCGAAACCGAGAGAATTATTAAGAGCTCGTACTGTATAGGCTTGTTGTATCGCAAAGATAAAATAGAAAAATTAACTCTGTTGTATTCAAATATTGCGTCACACACACAAACAATACCTAGGCCAAATTAAAACCTCGCGAAGTAGCCGCCAAATATTTAACGGAGTTATCCGCTAACAAGCCTTATTATTAGAATAAGATACCATACAATAGTGCTCACTGCATGCAAGCACACTATACACAATTGCAGATTAGTTTCCTAATACCATATGGCACTTACCATACTTGCGGTTTCCAGGGTGTGATGTAGATGTAGACGTAGTTAAACCAGAAAATTATTTCTCAATCAAACTCTTCGGTACCGTAGCCCGACCTTCTTTTGCCGGCTGATATTCCTCCATCGACCAAACATTTTCTCATCCTTCATTTCACTGCCTCATTCAAATTTCTATTTATTCCTTCCTCTGCTACTATGCATGACAAGCATTTCCTTTTCCGTTTTCCGCAGGTACATCCAGTTTACTTTACTCAAAATACTCAAAAACTACTTTCACCATGATAAAACTCCTGACTCATTCAAAGTTGTTATTCACTTCAGGTTTTACTGATATTTTTACGTGTCTTTTACGGGTCAACTTCATTGCTTCTCATATATTTTTTATTCATGGCCGAGCCAACCCTTATGTTTTTGCCACTAAACCCATTTTCATTTACAGCGCTACCCTACTACGGGAGCAGTTGTGCATTATCTTATACAGAACCACATCACAAAATGTTCCCATTCTACACTTTGGGACTCTCGTTACCTCATTTTATGATTTACGTTCAGTGCAAACTTGCAGCACAGCAAAAATACGCGCTTGTATTCAGAAGCCCTAAGGACTGGTTGACTAACAGTAGCAATCTGGGAAATCTTTTTTCATTGGCTTCTCATAACTTTTATTTTTGTTCTCATCCCCTCGGATTAATCCCAATGCTATTCCCCCTCGCATTATTTCCAGGAACTGACGACGAAATTTCTTATTACGTCCCCCTGACCTAAATATGCCTGCTCAAAATCACCAGATTTTGTGCCATGAGATTCAGGGAATACTCACAAATGGAGAGAAGGCATTCTAGCCATTTTAAGAATGGTTTGCTGCTGGCATCCTTGTTTTTCCCGTTGCGTAAGGAATTGGAGCATTTTTAGTTTTGAACCATATTTCTAGTCTATCATGGGAGGAATTAAGCCCATAAATCTCTATTGGGATCAATCGGTGTGGTGACTAGAGTGCGGGTTTCCCTTACCGAGAGACAGTGTTCAAATTCCAGCTGTAGAAAAGATTTGTCACGGGTATACGGGTACCTATCCAATTTCTTGAATAGGGAGCATTTTAAGCTGCTAGCTGTTAAGTTGTTTTTTAATTTTAATGTAATTTTTAATTGTTAGTTGTTAAGAAGTTGAAGACCGTTGGATGGAACGTTAAGTCGAGAACCACTAGGCGTCCTTCGTTAATAGCAGGCTGTTGCCGAAGCTGGGTTCCTCTCTTCCGTTCCTACGTTCCATAAAAAATTCCTACCCATTTCTCATATATATGACTTATTGTATTGTACTTACAGTTACAATGTCATTATATTACTAGTGATGGTGTATCAGCTAAAATTGGTTGCTCGGTCCAAATAAAATGCCGCAGTCGTGAAGGTAACCTTAAGTCATTTATAACTCGTATTGATTACTAATTAAAATACCTTTGAAACTGCTGGTTATTTTGTATTTTCGTTACTCATTCCGAGGGTCTTCATGCCCTTCTCTTTCGATTCGCTCTATCTTTCTAGTACTCGTGGGCCCAAATATTCGATGCCGTTTTCCTTAACCTTTCCGACATAAGCTAACCTCCTCAATGCCTTTTAAATGCAGCTATTAAACCATATATCTTAAATTGATTCATCATGTCATCATTCACGAGCATTACGTGATCCTCTTGTACATATCTATTAGTTTTGCTTATTATTACTCTCATCGGCTTTTGCTGGTAGGAATCGTTTTCTGTTGAACTTCCTGCCACATTCTTAATTTCGTCATAAGTACATCTGCTACCACTTCTAGAATCAGCATCACTGCAGATGCCGTGGCCTCAGTTAAAGAGAGATACGTTAGAGGAGGAACCGCTTGGTGTTAAAAGAATGGCAGCTATTGTAATCAAGGAACTGTTTGTTTGTTAGAAGATTTAATATGGGCAAAGGTGCTGAATTTGTGGAAATAGAGAGAGAGAGAGATTCGAGCGTCGAGGGATATAATCACCGGGGGGAAAATATTAGAGTTGAAGGGGACCAAAGAAGAAGCGATGAGGGAAAAGATAAAAGAATTTAAGGAATTCTTTTTTTCCCTTATGGCCTCACGACATCGATTATTTTTCTTACCAATTCTTACCACAAGTTGGAGACGAGCATCGCTCATCCCCGAATTCAGAAGTCGTTATCCTCTTTAAAAACTTTATATAATCAACAGATAGTAGATAGTATAACTTCTTGCATGTAACGTACTAAGACAAATGGAATATTATCACACATCAGTGTGGTACTCACGGTTATACTTATATGTATTTCAGTCTGGGAGATATTTAATTTTTGCCATTCACCCGCCTACCGGTACCGGTGATCGACGAGTTAAGATAGGTTTCGATGGGCATAAAAACCTATACCCAGGCACTTTCCTTCCCTATGCTCTTCTTTAGTATTGTATACCACCTACTTATATCATTATATCCGTAACTCCCGTTCTCCTCCTCCCTGTATCCCACTTATCCAGCATCCTTCCTTCAGTCACATCTCCAAAACACCCTCACCTGCTCTATCCAGATTCTCTGCCTTTTGCTAATTTCCTCAATCAGCTCACTCTCCTCCTCTATCATCTCCAGCACTTCGTTTGTTTATTTTCCCTTTTTATTTACCTGACTGCCACCATTTTCCATATCTACATCTCAGTGTCCCTCAGTCCTTTAACCCTTAAGAGGTAACGTGGCATATTGGGACAGGAGAGGTCTCGCACGGTCTATAATATAATATATAATACGTGCACCGTGTATTATACAGTGGGCAACACTTGTTCTTTTAATCCGAATTAAGGATTAATTGAATTTTAATTATATTTTGTAATCTATTTACTTGATAAAAATAAATAAACTAAATGATTTTATTTAGATAAATTAAAAATCTCATGTATTTATAATTTGATAATCTATTTACTTGATTATAAAGAAATAAACTAAATGATTTGATTGATATAAAATAACAATCTCACATTTTTATAGTTCTTTATAATTTGCAGAATAGATACAAGCTACGAAAAACCTAAGAGTGCAAGTGTAAATAAAACAAAATATATATTTAAATTAACGTCAATTTAAAAATTCGTTGATATTTTTATTAATACCAGTATGTGACAATATGATATCGTGTAGTAGCAATCTCTCTGCGAAATATTGATCGTCAGGTATAGTGCCTAGATAAATGAAATAGTACCGCCATCTCCCGGTAGTCACTAGAAACTAACGACCGGCAGTATTGAAAAAATTAACTACACCGCATTTCCAGGGCAAGCAGTCCTAATATTTGGTCAAAAGGCTTATAAATAAGGTACTGTAAATAAGATACAAGCAATGATGACCGATGTTGAATTGTTGCAGTTAACTAATCTATGCGGTCTATAAGTCTCTGCACTACCTCTTTAAGGATAAAGATGTCGTACCCGGATTTAATTTTAAACGCAGTAATGGTAAATGCATATCTCACAAGCGGCATGAGGTATCACTTTTGGTGGTAAAAGAAAAAATTCACATCCATATGACAAGATTAGCAGATAGAAGAATAGAGTGAGGTGCTGCGTCCAACTAACCTTAGGATTGAAGATGAATGATGATTTGCTTGTTGTATACCTGAACCTGCTCATCTCTAAGAATAAAAAGCTAATACTTGTCGTTCATATGGCTATTACCACAACCTTTTAATCGTAAAACAAAAAATCAAAGTATGTAAACAGTTTCAGATGGCATATTTCATCATACAATAGCGTGGAGTCATAAATTAAATCTTAGAATTTAATTAAAAATATAAAGTGATGTATAACCCAGGTGGAGCAATTCTTCAACATTTACAATAACTTGCATTCAGCTTAACTAAACCACTCAATTTAGGTAACCACGCTTTTCCTTAATAATAAGACGACCGTTTGTCTCTAATTTGAACGTGACTTGAGCGTATTTTTCATGAGTACTCTGTATTCAATATTTATCTCGTCGAAGCTCCCCTTGCCGCAGTTTTTCTTGTTCTTCTAGAAGGCGGATGCTCGTGTTATTTTCTGCCCCAAAACACCTCCGGTAAACGGCGATTAAAATGGAGGCATTTTTTCGTGAGCGACATAAATTTTTATCCTTCTCCGCCAAAATATATCGTATTCATCTACTGTCTACCCTTCAAGCAACCTCGAAGTTTCACATGACGAATTTCTACTCTTTTCCGTAAATTACTTCATTCTCAGTGTGGAAACCAATCACAATTTCCCAACCAATTTCTTTGACTTCGTATCCTGCACATTAGATTTACAAGGGTTTTAGGAGAGGGCTTAGGCTTGAGCTCCTTTGTTCCTTTGTTGATAATGGTTCTACAGAGAAATTCCATTAACTGCTCGGTGCCATATAAAGGGTCATCTAACTTCCATCCCTCAGTATAGGATAAAAATGGGATTTTTGGATTAGAATGATGAGAGATGGGAGATATGCGGAACTGGTGAAGGAGACCATTTGAAAGAATGGAGAGAACGGATAAAAGAAGTGGCAGCTTATTGCCACTTCTTTTATCCCTAATGCCATGTTATTAATTCCAGTTCCCTTGCTGTAAACCTCCTCTATCCATTTCCTCTTTAATATTTTCCCTCCAAATTTGTGAGGTATCCCTCGCTTAACTCTCTCTATCGAGCCCAGTTAAATACCCTCAATGCCTTTCTTTAGTAATTTGCCTCAGGTGTCAGCACCACTTTAATTTTAATAGAACACTGGTTGTAATGATAATAATTTCGTCCATCGCCTGAGACCTTATATCGTGGACCTTCTTAAGCCTTTACTTAAAGAGTAAGTAAGCTAATGTAAGAAACTAAGAATGTTAGACTCTGTTTCAGGCACTACTTAAAGAATTATTCCACTCTGCTTCAATGACTAAAAGTTTGCTTATCTTAAGAAGTCTGCTTATCCAAGTAAAATGTGGATAATATATTTTATGGAATGGCACACATTTATTTTTTAATTGTGACGCTAGTAAGCTTATACTGACGCCGGGTTTTTCACCCTTTTTACGCGTCCGAGAATACTTCATAAACTTCAAATATCAGAGTACCACTAATGACGTGCAACGGCCTCGACTTTCGGTCGTCGCATCCTAATCGCCACAACTTGGTCAAAGGGCTCGTCCAACACCGGGTAATCGCTAGGACGGAAATCTGCGACCGCTCTAGCCTTTTTCTTCCGATTTGATTGGACGGGCCCGTCAGGGGCATTCTGGGACGGCGACGGGCTTTAAGCGAGGACAAGGCCCATTCATATCCGATTTTCTCGTCGGAGGAGCGCAGTCTGGAGCGAGGGGTCTTGTGTGTGTGTGTGTGCGTTGCCTCGGGAAGATGAATCGCCTGTTGGTGGCGGGGAAGAACTCCGTGAGGGAGACTGAGGTCATCCATCAGCAGGCCGCCCTCTTAATGCATTCTCTCCCGCGTGCCGGACCTCCAACCCTCTCAATAGTGAGTCTCGTCCGGTTTCCATTATTCCGCCGACGCATTGGACTTTTCCAGAGTCCTTTCGAGGTAAGGGTGCATTCCCCACGGAAATAACGAGGGCTTTCGTGAATTTTCGGGCGGAGCTTCTATTTTGTTTCTTTTTTTTCCGCCCCAACGTTGGTAGGATTCGTACGCAGTTTCGTGGATGCGATCCCTTCTGGGAAATAAAATTAGGGGAAACTTTTAGTCGAAGTTTTTGAAGTGCCCAAAGCGCCCATTTCTCCCGAGAGCATCTTTTTGGCTAATTTTCCGCGCATAAGGTAGGATGGAAATAAAGGGATGCCAATAATGAGATACCGAACGTGGTTGGAGAGGGAAGAAAATCACTGCGGTGAAACAGGAGGCAGAGTAGATGGATTCGTCGGGTAATGAAATGGAAGGCGATGGAGAGGGTGGAATTTTGGGAAAGAGTTAAGGCTTTTTAGATAGCCTAAAAATAGATAGGATACATGATAAGTTGTTGAATGAAAAGCGCAGTAAAAGCAAGGTACAAAGTTGCCGAAAGGGACTAAAAGTATTTCATCATTATTGGATCAACTCTAAGCATACAACCCACGAATGGTATTTCACTGGTGATAAGATAGGATCACTGAGAGAATTATGTAAATATCTTCATCTTCAATGTTACATTTCTTACATTCATGATGTTTATTGTTTATTTTGTGAAGGATTTTACTATCTTGAATCTTGAATATACGTTCCTACAGTACATTTCCCTCAATTCCAATAATTTTCAATGGATGAGACTATAATGAATTAATTCTTCACCGCTCTTCATTCAGATTAGGCTCTCAATAAAGGTAGAAAGTTGTCCACTGTATGTACCCTATAGTGCTATGATAACACAATAATAAGCCAATTAAAATTTGAATTCTGTAATAAAATCCTAATGATTGCAGGCAGGGGAAATAAATATCTATAAGTTATTTCGTAAAGAGATGGAACATAGTACCTAACAACGTTATTAAATACTAGTCAAATTTGTGCTCACATTGTTGTGTTTATTGGCTTCTATATCGATCATTATGTCTCTTAGAGTCTATATTTTTTTCGTCCAGAGTGTCGAGTTTGCTGCATTATTTTCATTCTGGCTGGCGTCAATGTATGCAATTTTTCCTATTTATCTTGCTAGCTACATCTTCCGTGTTAAGAAAAGTTGATTTTTTCCTTAAAAATTTCTTGACCAATCTTTTTTTCTTCAGATATTTCGAACGACCATGCTTCCCTCTTCTGTTCTCTTAACTATGTATCCGGGGATTCAACATGTTTTTTGCCTGTTTCTTCATAGTATTCCCGCGTAATTACTCACGCAATCAATGCAGTACCCTTAAATTATTCCAAGAATTCCTTAGTAATATAATTCACCTACATCTATATAAACCCTACAAGCCACCGCAGGGGTGTGTGGCAGGGGGTAAACCAACACCAGGCATGCATTAGCAATCAGAGAAAACACTGCCATGGAGGTATGCAAAAAATACTGCTCTAGCAATACATAACTTACGTGAAACAAAAATTCACAATCGAACCACCCCGAAGAAAATATCAAGCATACAATTACGACACATGTGAAATTTTAGTTATAAATGACAATATATTATTATTTTTATATGATTTGATGTATTGGTATTATTACCAACATATAAAAGATTTTTCAAGACATTTCACAGTGGTATTATTATCGGATACATAGGAAACCATTGTAGCAAAGTCCTTCTGAGTCAGAAGAATCGTCAGAAGGTACTTTATTTACAATATGTCAATTTTTCCTCATAGAGTGCTATTGCGATTTTGTGAAATTGATGAGTATGTCCCGAAAGGCATAGACATATCCACTGTTACATCACATACACTTCTCTTGAGCATATGAAAAACCAAAAAAATAGCAAAATTACGCACCACCCCTTGTTGTCACATTTACAATTCAATTACGGTAAAACAAAAAAAAAAGCCTAAAAACTAACAAATAATCTCTGTTTTTTCATGCATGTTTCTTAAGCACGCAAAAAAATTAAAAAAACACAAGTAATATGCCACCGCTGGTGTAACATTTACTATTCAGTTAATATATAACAAAGTTGATGGTTTCAGGCGTTACTTTATGGAATTAGCTTTTATGCATTATGAATGATAGAATAAACTTTGTGATTCCACAATTATTTATCATGGTTTCCAATACCATGGTTTCAACGATTAACGTCATACGGACGTTAATCGTTGAAACCATGGTAGTAGCAGTGTGAGATAAATAACTGTGGAATTACACAGTTTATTCTATCACCATAATGATATAACAACATAAAGAAAATACATGAAATACCTATATATAGTACAATTTTACATACATATACAGTTGCCTAGAGCATACAAAAAACCATAAAAATAACGCAGACAGTGCAGCCATATTTACTATTCAATAATGATGTGTCAACAAAAATCCTCCAATAAACAAATAACATCTGTTGCATCACATACAATACTGATGCTTGTAGTCCCTATATAAGGTGCAGTTGCAAATTTAATGCAAATTAAAGTAATATAAAGCGAAAATATAATTGCCCTGTAAATCAAAAATATTCATTTTTTTCTGTCCTAACTATTATTATTATTAGGATATTAGTGCTATGTTAGACCGTAGTTTTAGGTTTCCTGAGGACACAACCAATTGCTAAGATCATTTGTTACAATCAAGGGCTGAGATAATTAATACATATATCGGGGAGAACTTTATATGGAACGGATGAATAATGAAGAGAAACGTAAGAGTCGAGATTAACCGTCTCTCAACGAAGTCGACGAGGGCTTTAACTTTCTATCCACCAGACGGTGTGCTAAACTTGGAAGTACTCGTCACACTGCACTTGAGTAGGGGTCGGCAAGCTACTGAAAATTTTATCGTACGTCCAAGATTCGCTCTTGGCTTCTGAAAGTAAATTAAAAGCTATGGCCAACTCAACAATCCGATCTTCGTACTTCAGATGATTCATTGCAGCAAAGTAATTTTCTGTCAATATACTTTCACTCTTTACATGAATATGAATACATCAGAGCAGATTACAGGGTTATGTAATGTCTACCAGTCATTATACCATCGTTTTTTGTTTTCATGCACCAGCCCAATATTTATGCAATACTGAATAGAATAACAAAATTCTTTGAAGGATGTCGAATAGTCGTCATCCACAGTTAGTCTGAGGGTGTCGACTATTCGAAAAAACCGGTCATGTTTCAGTAAACTCATGCAGTAGTCGACAAATGCTCAGTTTACATGACAGGATAACCATTCGACGAAATTGGTTATTTTAATAACCTCATGAAATGAACAAAGTTTTGTTTTTTTGTTAAACGTGACGTTTCAACAATGAGAACCTTTTTAGCCGTCGAATATATGCAATCGCTTCGTTTTTACTCCATTCTTGCTCAATTAGACAAGATAGTCGGCAAACTAAGTCACACGCCGTTAAGGGTTCATGGACATTTGGATACATCGACATGCCACTCTGCGAGCCACGGTAAGGATGTGTGGCAGGTAGTGGTGAGTCTCCAGCCTTTAAAATGAATTTTTCTCGGTATAGCAATTAATTCATTAAGGCATATAAGGCTTTGTCTGGCATACGCATAAAAGGGCAAATTGAAGTATGACATCTGCATTTCGTTATTACTCTTCTACATCTACATAATACCCTGCAAGC
This sequence comes from Platycnemis pennipes, assembly GCA_933228895.1. Classification (NCBI taxonomy): domain Eukaryota; kingdom Metazoa; phylum Arthropoda; class Insecta; order Odonata; family Platycnemididae; genus Platycnemis; species Platycnemis pennipes. The sequence continues at coordinate 64,059,507 of OW121854.1, forward strand.
TACCATAAATGTGTAAGGCAGGGGGGTACTCTTAAAAGGAGGTGCCAAAGGGTATGTTGTTTTACGTCCTATTCGATTGACGGAGTACTGAACTTAAAGCTTTCCCCACACTTTACTCAACTTGGGAGTAGTATACACCTGATATATCTACCCCTTTCGGGATCCGAACTGGTTCCAATGGAAGGAATATCATCCCTCTTGCCAGCGCATCAATTCCATTCTCTTTTATTCCAAATAACACTTATTTTTTTCTAATCGGTGTTACTACCGCACCTACACCGCTTAGCATCACATCTTGGGATTCGAGTCATTAGAAAATTCCATAATCTCTCTCCAAGTTCAATTCAGTGCTAATGTTAGATATTTTCCATAGTAGATGGACATCTCTTATCAATTTTCCTTAAGGTTCCAGCTATCCTGTTCTTTTTATTGAACTGGATACAACTCAGATTCCACGCTTCAGATATTTTCATGGTGTGGAGACCAGAATTCACCACTAGCGCTAACCGTCTCCCTAGCTCTGTCGTGAGTAGTCTCATTCGACTGCCTGCACAACCTCACAAATTTTCCGTTCCCGTTTCTCAACCAGAGAGTCGACGCCTGCCGGAGCCGAGGTCATACAGACTGAAAAACGGCTCCTTTCTGTGGATAGGATGAGACGGTCTTTCATTTTTCTTCATCTGAACGTTTCCCTCAACGGTTTGTGAGCCTTTTCTGGGTTCTGCTTTAGATCTTTCGGCAACAATTTCTTCGTTAACTTCCTTTGTGCCCGTCATTACTCTTTCTGCCCTAATTTTTGGGGTCAATAATTACTTTTGAAGACTCTTTTTCTTCCCTCGAGTGAAAAGTTTCTACCCGTTATCTGCGACAGCACGGTAATAGGTGTTAGTGTAAAAATTTTCAACTGGAAAGGGTTAGCATTTAAGGTCATTAAAACTTTGGAAAGGTCTGTAATTGGTGTGCTTTGATGAGTAAATCCCTTGATTAACGGCATAATCCAATCTATCTATGCCTATTCTCCGTGAATTAGCAATTATCGTAAAGGTGCTGAAAAATTACATTATGATAAAAGCAATTTCGAGCACTAAGTGGCACATTTAAATCTACATTTTTGTTTAAAGACTGGCGTGAGCTATATTACTTGAATTTGAACAGATAAAATACTGCAACATAACGCAATATTTTCCAAATTATCTCTCGTGAGCTTAGTAAAGGAAAAAAAGTCATTCCATTGTTCAGTTAATGCACTCTTAGGCACAAGACAGTACTGCCTCTTTCACAAAACGATCCACAAATTTTCGGGTGCTCAACCCGTGTTTTATGGTGCTCCGAGTGTGCCAAGGCTTGATTTTTGGATGATGTACCATCTAAAACACTCTGCAAAGTGCATTCTGTAAAGTATCTTGGTAGGGTTGAACATATGAAAAATATATTTTCGGAATATTTCTTCGTGGATAATGATGAAAAAACTGCTCCTCATGGTGCAGAATCTTCATTTTTATGAAGGATATTGTATCCTGGCGTTGAAAATGATGGAGTTACATGTTTGGAAATAAATATAAGCACTTTAAAACCGCCCTCAGTGTTGTAAATTAAAGAAGTTTGAATAATGTTACATGTAATAAACTTATTGGACTGCATGAGGTAAGAACATACCCGTTTTTTACTTTGGCTATGCGTGACATAGGATTGCCTCTTGTTTCCTTTACTTTTATCTGTATCCTTGTTGGATTACTTCGTGAGGAGGGTGAAAAAGTCCTTGCGTGGCATCTTTTGGTCACCATATATGGGCAGTTGGTGATATAAACCTCAGTAGATTTTCCCGAAAACTGAATCTGGCTCAGTGGACTAATGGCAGAGCGCTGGCTTAGAAGGTTGTAGGTCGGCGGTTATAATCTTGGCTGAGTCAAAAATTTTCCCTGTTGTCATTTGGCTTGATTCTATCTTCCTTCCACCTAATTTGCGTCCGTAAATTTATGTCACCTGTCCATCGTTCCTATCGTAAATGGTTTTTATTTTTACCATATTGTTATATGAATGTTTAAATTTAATCAATTTGTATATTGGAAGCATAAAACTCAAGTATGGTCACAAGTAATTTTTGGTGGCCGCACGATTGGCTACGGAAAATATTTTCCTGATAATCCATGATCTAAACCTACCTAAACCGCTTAACTGCTGATAGAAGTAAAATGACTAGAGATTTGGGTAATATTGTGGATTCAATATCGCGCCAGAAGTCTTAACTTTGCCCTGCAAATTATCAAGGAGGTTAGAATGTAGTAAGGAGCAAGTTAGCAAATGGGTAACAATGAAGCCAAAACGTGGGTTGTTTGTAAGGATTTGACCCCACCTACTCCGTACAATACATTGCCTTTTATGCAGTCTCTTATGGAAAGAGCATGTGTATTTAAAAACAATTAACAATGAAATCGTGCATACATTTCATCAAAGCGGCGTCAGTGATCTTCCTATGGCTACTCAAGGAGATATTTATGAATTTTTTACACTTAGAGTTTATTTTATGGCTAAAACTGATTGGAATTTAAACAGTTTATACTATTTGGCGATTTTTGGACTTTAACGCAATTTCTTCTGTTTATTTGACGTATTTAAAAAAATCAATTTTATCGGCCATCGGATTACTCTATGTTTTACCGCGTGAAAAAAAATCATCCATGGGAGTATTGTGAGTAGCAAGCCCGTATGCCCGAACTTACCAACATGATCGCTGGCTCCAAAAAAAAACCACTGCAATGCCTCTTCCAATACATTCTAGCCTCCTTGCAGAATTATCATTCGGCTATCCTTTCCTGGCGACTCTGACGAGCGGAGATGAGACGCCTGCTCCGAGATTGATTCCTTCCGTAGTTTAATCTTCCCCGCAACCCCTTGATAAGGGCTAATCCCTTCGTCGATTCCACATATTCCCACTCACCACCGGTGCTGGGGAAGAGGGAATGGGCAAGGGGTACGGCGGAAGTCGAAAAGCAGTCTCCATTCCCCTTTCGGTCTTCCACTCCCTTTGCCCCCTCCCTCTCTCCACCCCTCCCCTCCTCCCCCGACGGTCCCGCTCTGTAAACACACTCCAAAGCCGACGACGCGAGGCAATTTCCCGAAAAGGGCACGCACAAACAATACGGGCGGCCGCTCGTCGTCGGACCGAAGCGCCTGCTATTAAAACTCGCTTTTTTCTTCCACGCATCTTCTGTTTGTGCAGCGGGGCTTCGTGTTGTGACTGGAGCTAAGGGGCAGCTGCCTGATCTGTCTCTGTAAAGTATATTGGTCCAGTTCAATAATGTCAGTTTAACGACCACCTGCAGTTTGTGTAGACTTTTATATGGTCGTAGGAGGCTACCCACTGTTCCGATGATGTTAGCTACATCAGCCTATCAGTTCGTTGAGCATGTGATAAGTGATCTAAGCGTGAAGGAAACATTTCAAACATGAAAACACATTAAATTAACGGATGAAGGTTATACTTTGTGGAAATTACGAGCGTTAAACATCATAAATGAATCAAACTTTGTACATTCCACACAGCTTTATAAATTCCCCATTCCATTCCTCTTATCATGTGTCAGTTATACTCTGTGGCACGTGATTAAAAAATGGCAAAATTTAGTAATTGTGCGTGCTTAATGGAAGAATTCATGCCCAAAAAGAAGATGAAACCGAGTGTCTCAATATTTCTTCGTAGGAGGATACTGAGAAGCTGAGATAGGATCCCAGTTTTCACCTCCAACCCAAGCCGCATGTAAATGATGAAATGATTACATTACATGGGTATGATCTATTTTAGACATGATTGAACGGGTAAGGTGGTAGGCATATGTATATAAATGAAACCCTTTATGTTAACGTTTTGGCCAACCCTCAAACGCTTAAATTGCTGTAAATCAAAATTCTGGATCTTAGAAATCTGTAGTGTTTACGCATCTATATTGCGGCTTTGCATTTTTATCAACCTCCTAAAAATGGCTCTTCTAACAGGCTTCAAGAATAATTTTGTTCAATATACTCTTACATACAAAACATTGTGATTTTTGGTGATTTCAATGCTGATAAGTTGTTCAATAACTATGGTAGTCCATGTCAGCAAAATGTTGAGTAATGTAATTGTAATAATCTTCACATTTTGTCATAATATGACATCTTCATTGAGTGATATTCCATACTATGAAGCAACGTTCGATACATGGACAAGTCACAATCACTTGGTTCTCTGTGTCCTCAATGATTTCGAAAAAGTTTCTAATTATTCCAAGACTCCCGTGTTCTTCCTTGCAGCCCATGAATTTCTATCCATTACATACGACGTATAGCGACATGGATTTCCCAAACTTACCAGTTTCAGCTTTCGTGACTTGAAAAATGTTGACCCCACTTCCATCTCAAGAACCGCTTCTTGAGATTAAGAGGAGCAGTGGGTACAATTATTTCTTCATTGATGATAAACTCGGTAATCCTATGTCCAATGTTTCCCATTGCGCCGATTCCTTTTCTTCCAAAACGCGTCTGTCACCCTAAACGCCTATTTTTCCCTTTAATAATTGACTTAAAAAGATATAAGATTAGGGTGCGAAACCGTTCAAGTAGCTACTTTTAGCAAATTGGTAATTTAGTGGCTATTTTCCTCGTCGAAGTTAATGGCTCGGAAATACCTAAATGTGGGCTGGTATGAACTTCGAAACTTCGGTCTGGTTCGTCGAAAGGAGACAGCTATCCCACAAAATATCTCCATCGATCATTTGAACTCATACTTCACGTCATTTGCAAACAGTGATTCACGCAACCCTACTCTAGCGAGAAATGATGTAGATCAAGCAATTTCTTATGTTAGTAACAAATTTTATTGAAACATATAACCTCTGAGATATTGATTACAAGCTTGTTATATTTTAAATATGCAATCACTGGGATTAATGATATTTGCATTGACATTCCCAACATTTCGTAATACACTCTCCTGCCATTTATCCTAAAAATATTTTATTACTAAAGTTTAATTTATTAATATTTAATTAAGTGATTATTTATATGAGAATCAAAACGCTTTCAGTACCAATTGTGTTTTGATAAGAGAGGTAGCAGTCGTATTTCGGTTTTATTTGGGAGATACGAATAAAAAATAAAAGATTCAGGATGGAAAGGATGTAAATGGAATGGATACGTGAAAGAACTTCTTGAAAGTGATAAGTGTAACAGGCTTTTTCTCACATTTCAGCATTGGTGAGAGAAAATAGAGAACTAGCAGCATTAGAAAGGATGAGCTGTGCCCATAAGGAATGGAAGGAAAGACTATAGTGGTAAGATGAAAATAAGAAAAGTAGTGGAGACATGTTATTTGCTCAAGAACTAAAAATGAAATAGGCAACGACGTCTTTATGAGTTTGTTTGTTGGATCTATGGGTAAATCGTTCCTCATGCCAAAAACAATAAAACAGTTTCAATACCTACGCCAAAAGAGAGTCACATAGAGATCGGAGTTCGTGGCAGCTCTCAGGGACTAGCACATAAGTGTATACTATAGAATCCATGATGTTGCTGCCAAGTTTATTAAAATTCTTTCGGTATTAAAATAACGAAAATAAACACAAACGTCTCCGGAATGTGATCAACTGCAGAGATACCAGTAAAATAGCAAGGGAATATAATTTACCGATGCCTTGAAAGAGAAAAATATCCCTATCCTCGAGAAAACTTTATGGAGCCCCTAGCCAAAAGAACCAGGTTGCTGAGGTAATTGCCAGGGCCACATTCATAATAATTATACAGGTAGTATATAGGTTACAGTGTGAAGACTAATTGAGATTTTAACAATGCATGAGGAGCAATCAAAAGCGAATGGAAAGGAAGCTATTACAAGCCTAATGATACAAAAAATGGAATGAAAAAGTACCAACCGACAATCATAGATCACTTGTGTATTTAACGAACAGTTTTGGCATCGTCGTTAAAGGCATCAAATTCTGAAGGAAATCGGGTTTTCTGAAAATGAAGAGAGAGTAATAGTCCATCGTACTTTCCATCAAATCTATGTTAATCTGCTTATGCGTGGTTTTTGCATTTAACTCATCATATAAAGAAAATAGTTTTCTGTGAAGACACAGGAGTCTATGATATGACTAAGGCGTAAATGTTTAGAATTTCGTGACATTTTCCATGATAGCTAGGTACCATGTACCGTTTCACGAAATTGAATTGGCACCAATCGATATTAATTGAAAGGCGTCGATAAAATTATGTAGGAGAGCATAAAGTGCCTCATTATGACCTATATATATTTATGTTTTTATGGTGCGAGGAAAAACGGTAATTTGTATCTATTGCTAATACAGCTAGGTCGGCACTCTCGCACGTGAAGGAGAAATCCTGAGCATAAAGGGAAATAGACTGTGCTTTGTTTTCGGGAGTGCCTTAGAGGAAAATCTCATGGACAAAATGAACAGTGTATCCTGTCCATAGGCACAGGAAAACCGTGCGCCCTTAGAGTAAAACGGGGGTTTGAAGATATTTTTGGTGGTAAATTTGAAATGCATCACACTTACAAGAAAGGACGTTTTTCACGGGTGCTTCCAAGTCTGTTTCCGCACTAATAGGCACTTCAGATCGGGAGGAAAGACATAAGGATAGGGATAGAAGGGATGGGGTTTCAGAAAGGACATTTTTGGGAAGCAAAGCGCTATGAATACAAAGCGCTTCTCATTATAATGGGGTGAAAGAAGAAATATAAGCCATCAAAGACTCCTATATGTCGATTTCTTTTATCCATTTCGTCTGCATTTGCTACCTTATCTCCTTATGATATCGGTTGTTTCATGAAACGGATTACAAATTTTCCATTGGATCTTCTGATATTTCATCTAATCTTCCTACATCCGAACTTATTGACAAATGTAGCTTAAATTTGAGGTTATCTTCACACGAATCTAAAACTGGCGTGGTGTCGTGAAGGCCCGAGGCAATTATGTATTTTAGAGATGTTAAGATTGACTCGTCTAGTTTGGTGAATATAAAAATCAATGAAAATTGGTTGTAAAAATGATTCAATACAAAGTTATCGCGGTAAAACAACCTTTACAGAAGAAAAATTTAGAAAAAATATCAATTTCACTACAGGAAATATAAATGGAAAACATTTTATTAAATTTACCATTGCATTCGGATTTACTTGCCCACCCCATCCCATTCACTTTCCCGTACTCGTGAGAAAATAGACATTCAATGACCGCACAAACTGGGATTTTTAAAGGCACGTGACGTGCGTGAAACGCCATTGATAAAAAATTGTACTCTTGAGTTGGTGTTTTCTTTCTTTCGGAATTTACTTTCATGTAATTGCGGGAAAAATATGTAGTAGGTACCTAACATTTAATGTATAGGCAGCTCTTTTTATCACAATGGTTGTCTTTGAGGGGAGGCAAGGGTCATTCCTTAGATATGTTCAGTGAACACCTTACAAACGTTCTAAATAGGAATGTGATCGTTCCTGGAATACTTAGCATCCAAACATTTTACCATCATTTTATAGAATATGTACTGTTTCTGAATGAGATAACAGTAAAATTGAATTTAATTATCATTTAATCATGATGACGAATGAACAAATAAATAGATACTATTTTCACATTGTGTTAAACACTGATCATGGTTGCGACAATTTTCAAGGTTGATGATGACACGTAAGGGCACATAATGATCGACATTAGGTTGATATTGACATATAGAAACCCTTGATGAAAACACTTAATTTTCTAAACTATGGTCGGTGTTTAATACTGTGTGAAAATAGTACCTAGTTTTTTTGTTTATTTCTCATCATGAATGTAACTTATTTTCAAGAATTGAAGCCTTATATTATTAATTATATTGATTTTTGCTGTATAAAGATAAACCACAAGGATATCATGAAGTCTATGGTATGATAAAGAGATTTAAAATTAAATATTTTCTTTTTATGATGTTGGGAAATTGAGTTTATCAAAGGTAACGGAGAGAAAATATTTTTTGTGTAGGTACATAATTAAATTTTAGGATAAACGTGTCGGCATGAAATTAAATGTATAACACGTATGCAATAGTTTGCCAATATCTCCATGAGGTTTGCTATAGTACCAGAAATACTTGAATAAAAGGTGTGAAACGGCTGCACGACATAATAAAAATTTGAATTTGGAAACTACAGTTCTTGTTAAGTGACCATTTTTCCGTGACAAAGTTATCTTAACAGTGGAGTCGGTGATGCATGCGCTTAGTCTAACGAATGATTGTTTACTCGACGATAATGCATGATGACGTGTAGTCACCCCCTTACCATAAATCCTTACAGTGGCTTAGTGTCATATAGACTTATATTTTTGGATTTCACGACCCCTAAAGCTACCCCTAATCAACTCACAAATCATATTTGTGAGTGGCTTAGAATATAATACGAAGCATGCCCGACTTTTCCAGCTTTCATCCCCCAGCAAAACCCACCCCATATCATATTTTCCCCAATGACGGACGTCCTGGGTGGCAGTTCGTATGACCCTGTGGACTGCAATTGGTCGACTTCGTTTCCTTTATTCCCTTAGGGAATCCTCGGCGAGGGAGACGAGAAATTGGAACATTATCCAGTCCACCTCACGCACTTTCTTGCCTTTTCGGATTTGGGCGGGGGAGGTGCTCCGGAAAGTAAGTACGTACCGAAAGGCCGTCGTATCCAAGTGGGTGGGAGGGCCTTTCTCTTGCCGGGAGATGCGTCCGTTCACTCGTGTGATTGAATCTCGTCTCTGCGGGCCAATAGACGGAGGCGGCATTCACCCCTGCGTCCCTACTTCACTACTCTCCCCCTCGCCCATTCCGCAATACCCAAATCCTTCTCCGTCCTTTGTTCATCCTCAATCTTGTGCTCGTCGCAAATCCTCCGGGGGGGAGGTAGAAAGGGGGACAGAGGCTAAGGGGGGTACATCAGCCTGAAGGCCACATTTGTGGAGAGAAAGAGAGAGGAGAGAGAGAGAGAAAATGGTTGGTCCCCGGCGCCAGATCGACTGGGTCGTTGCTGTTCCACCTCCTCTGGCGATCGATAGATCGACTCTTCGGATCAAGTCACTCTCGGACGGCTGACTCGATTCGATTCGTCTTCGTCACCCGCTCAAGCTGAGGAGATTCGACGGTCGAATGAGATCTCCGCCGATCCTGATTCAATATCGGACTCGATGGAGTGAGTCGAAACAAATTATCCACCCCGTGCGTATTTCAATCGGCCCTCTTTATTTTTTTTCCTGATTTATCGCTTTTGAGGTTTGGGCGCGGAGGAGAATGGAGGAAATAAGGTGGGCGGGAAGGGAGACGAACGAGGAAGTACCGGGGATGCTCGGGGAGGAGATGAGAGAAGGTTGATTGCAGAAATTAGTAAGATACGTGAGTGAGTGGATGGAAAGTGTAACGAGGGGCATGGGTGTTTTAAAGAATTGGTTCCCTACCCTTTATTCTATGCGTCCTACTTTCCATGCTTAGAAAAAACAAACAAATCTCTCCAAAAACAATGAGAAGTTCAATCTTTTTACTATTTGCTCCTTTATGAATGAATATGGACGTTCTATACGAATGTATTCACGGTATACTCGCAAAGGTTAAGGGTGGGGGTATGTTCGGCCGGCTTGAGTTTCGCCAAGGTGACTACGAAGTCCTACTTGATATCTCTCACTGAGTGGAAAACGCACTCAATGAGCGCATCTCACTGAGCGGGAAACACTGTTTTAAATGACGTGGTGGAGAGAAGAATATGAGAGGATAGAGCGAGGATGAGGATAGGTTATTCGGATGAAATTACGAAATTGATGAATTATGCGTAACTAAAGGTGATCGTTGTATGAAGGAGTGGATTGAGTTGGTGTGGTAGTTAGTGTACCATTCTGATGTCCCAGGTTTGTTTCCCAGCGGTATAATATATTTAATTGGTATACTGGTACACACTTGAGTGCTGTGTGAAGACGTCACAAGGTCAGTTCTCCGTCCGTCGGAGGGACCTCAAACCAATGACCACTTGACGCGTTTTGTTAAAAGCAGACTGTTGCCGACGCCGGGTTTTGTCCATCCTTCCTCCCTTTTCTGGAAACTACCTACTCCTATCAAACTACCCACCTAATGTAAAATATGGCAAATGATGTGAAGGATGGCGTTGTCTGTAAATGGGAAATTATAGGCATTTGGAGGATTTATGACCATTTCTCGACCTTCACGCGTCCAATGTCCCTATTTACAGCGTATTTACCATCGTTCCTACGTTATAGGGGGGAAATGGCATCAAATCGTAGACTGAGATGAGACCTGTGAATAAAAAGTATTTATTAAACAATAAAATACCTTAGCAACATACCTTAAGAATTATCATCGTCATCAGGTCACTCCTTTGAAACACGGATCGTGAGTATTATACATTTTCCTTGTTATTTTGTTAAAGTTTGTATTGTTCGATAAATAATATAAGAAATGATGTACCACAATGTTAAAGAGTACGGAGTATTTTTAATCTGAGAAAAAAAATGCCGACCTTGTTCATTTAACGGCAACGAGTGATAATCGTACAAGGCAGTAATAAATACACCTAGAAAGATGTTTTACGATCACACTTTATTCTTCTTTATCTATTATTGTTAGTTCTTCCTCAGTGAAACTTTCACGAAAAGCCCAGTTCAAAGTATTTAAAAAGGCCAAATGATTTACTTTCAGAATTGAGTTGCTCTTGGCAATAATCGTTCTTCTAACCAACCAAGAAACTGATTGTACTCTGTATTGGTCGACTCCAAAATGAGCTGGAAAGTGTCAACAAATTTCGGACGAAATCATGCAAGAAAATCTGCCCATTCCTGGAATTAGCGTGGCGGTATTTTTGTCAGTCGAATCACCAGAAAAGAATAGCGCAAATGATTTTCCATCTTGAGTTGCATTCCCGATTCTTGATGAGTTTTGGCAATTGGCCTTTTGCTCTTGTCTCTCATCTTAGTCTATGTTACATTCACAACTTCACCTTTCACTCACGTCCTAGCGAGAGTTAAAAATAAATTAAGTCCTCTCTTTAGTCTTACAAAAGCAGTCAAGATAACATGATGGGGCAAGAATTAAAACAATTACGAATTATAAATGAGGAAGTAAAATGAAAGCGAACGGGGACAAATTGAACGAAAATTTCGCCTGGAAACGGGGCGGCAGGAGTAACTTGGACCTCACGCCGTCAAGATCCAGCCTCGCGGATTTAAAGAGATTGCCTCTTTAGCCGGAGATAAGGAAAACTCCTTCAACTCCAGAAAATTGCTTTTCATTAGCGTTTACGTTTTTATTCATGGAAAAGTCTTGAGAAGCCGGGGAACTGGTTAGATAGGAAAATAACGCCCACCAATCTACTGCGACATCGTCCTCTTTTTCTTTCTCCACTGGAAGTCTGAAGTGGTTTTAGGATGCACTCTTAGTGCAACGCACATCTGTTGGTACTCTATATAATAAGGTGAGCATCGTTCGGTAAATTAGGATTAAACTCAATCCCAGCTTCCATCTAACGGCTGACTAGTCTCATCCCTTTTTGGCTGAACACAAAGGGATACAGGACGTAATGTATCTTTTGATACTTCACCCGTACCTCACGCACTACACGTTCAGCACGTAGGAATGAATATGTAATATGTACATGATAAGGAGTAGCATTAACATTGTAACTCCTAGTTTCATGTACGTAGAGCATGTACGGTAATCTTTCACCGTCTGCCCTACATCTTTTGCGGTTGCTCAGAGGGCATCACGTAGATATAGATGTAGGGGAATTACTTTAGTGGATCGGCTTGTGAAAGTTTACCAGCTGGCATATCAAAAGCTTGAGTTTAAAATGCTTGCCACACCAGTTATTTCGTAAAAATGAGTTCATTTAAGTATCATCGTTTCAGTTTTTCCGTTAGTGAATAAGTGACATTATCAATACTGCTTTACCATACCCTGAATGAGTTTTGAAACACTAGTCAAAAATCACTGCAACAGATGACTTTCTTACACATAGTCAGAAACTGACTGACAATTCTATACAGCAGCTTCTCTAATAGCCACGTGGTGATAGCAAGGGATGTCTCATATCTGCCACACCATGCATTTGAAAGGAAAAACCTTCCCATTAATAAATGTATGGAAGTATGTATAAGGCATCGTATATAATACAATATGTAGTGAAGTATTAAGATATGTGAAATGTGTTCACAATGATTTCTTGCTTCAGTATACTCGTTCTAGTGCATGTACTTGGGCCCTTGTGTTTCAAAAAGATTCTCTGATTTTTTGAGGACATTCACCCACCTTTTGAGAATTCTAAAAATGTATAAGTTTATTATGAACATTTTATATAGACACGTATTGTAATTATCATAGGATTAATTATAAACAGTATGCTTTATTTACTAATCGCAAGTTTGCAACTTGGTTTGAAAATGTTACTTTTGTGTACATTAAAACCTTGAAGTTGTTAGGTGCACCGGGTAATTTAATTTCCAGTCATGTTCATTCATTACTATTGGCATATAACCGTACCATTTGCATGGGAATGCATAAAAATTTCTGATTTCTTCCATCTCAACTCAGTTGAACTTGCATTTCAGCAAGGTTATTCTTCCGATGTATTCATATTCCCCAAAAATGTCAAATGAAAATTGGTGTGTCTGAATTACTCATGGACTACGATTATTTTCCGTTGAATAAAAATCACTAGGTTTCAAACAGGATTTTTTATAAATATTTTTTGCTTTAACTGGACGAGACGTGATGGTCACGTACGAGACAGAGAAATTAAACTAGCCTGGATTTCTCCAGACATGACTGGAATTTAGAGAGTGGAACAAGACTGATACTGATCCCAAGTGTCCTCTATTCTCGTCTCCTGGTAACATGATCCCACCCGTCGACGAGCTTGATATCGGGACAAATGCGCTGAGACCCATAGTTTCCAGGTTTCAATTCTGGATCCGGCGCCCATATTAGTTCATGGGGAAATTGAATTGTTTTCCCGCCGCCTTCTCCAATGGTGTTGTTCACACGACACCGTCACTTGACAGGCCACCCCTGGAGCCAGACGCCTATTCGCTGCCGTCTTACGGGGTAACAGACGTTGCGCGGAGTACCTTTCATTGGGATCCGACCCTTTGGTATGTCCGGTGTTGAGCGAACGTGAGCCACTTCAATTCCTGGCACCAGCCCAAGTTCGTGAAAACTCTTCACTCTACTAGTAAATAGTCATTTACATTCCGAGCATGACCGTGATGGAAACCATTGCATCAAATAACGTTAGGTGGGCTATAATGTTACCTTTGAGGGGAAAATATATTTGACCTATGAAGCCCTGGACTGTCATAAAACTTGCTATCAATGAGCTCCATACGAAATGATAATTAATATGTTATGATGGTAGTAGTTCTTGCAGTTAATTCAGGGGAGTTATCCGACGGATGATACTATTTAAGAATAGGTAGCTACTTGGGTGAAAGCTGAATTTGGAATGGAATAAGCCTGGAGTGAAACCCGGCGTCAATATGGTTACAATCATAACGAAAATCTAGTCGAGTTTCTGCTGTTCAATGTCCCATTCGAGGGATGCAGTACTTGGCATTAACTATCCTCCACAAGGGACTCTATGAGAAATTATAATCTTCGCAAACGTCGGTGTTACTTTTCCCATGCGTTTATGGATTACAAAGTCGAGCTTCTGTATGTTAAATTTTTCTTTTTTTTGGTCTGAACTACTCGAGAGCTTTCTGCACCCTTAAATGAACCACTTCTGTTTTCTCAGGTAGTGGGCTGAATATTTTCTCCATCGCTAAATCGTTATTATTATCATCGTTATTCGTTATTATTATCATCGTTATTTATATAATCGTTATTTATATAATTGTTATTATTATCAACTATATCATGTTGAAGTTTTCTTTTTTGTTGGTCGTGGACTACTCGAGAGCTTTCTGCACCCTTAAATGAACCACTTCTGTTTTCTCAGGTAGTGGGCTGAATATTTTCTCCATCGCTAAATCGTTAGTATTATCATCTTTATTCATATAATCTTTATTATTATCAATTATATCATCGTTAAAATTTTCTTTTTTATTGGTTGTGGACTACTCGAGAGCTTTCTGCGCCCGTAAATGAACCACTTCTGTTTTCTCAGGTAGTGGGGCTGAATATTTTCTCCAACGTCAATTTTCCTTCTCAAGCATCAATTTTGGAACCAACAAAAGCAGTCAACTGTGAATTAAGGCTTCAGCGTCGACTTTAACGACCAAACAGAGTGGCGAGACTGCTGATGACATCAGAACATTCGTATGTCTTTATGGTTACATGAAAGAATCTCATTTTGAAGTCTAATTCTACATTTGTAGAGGATAGAAAGGGAGCCTTTTGAAGAGGGCAGCAACTAGAATAGGAGTCACAAGAGTAGTGGATATCGATCCCCAAGGGTCAATATGAAATCATTAAGGTTATAAATTCGAGCTCAGGGATTTTTTGAGGGTTGAAGGAAAATAGCTACATGAAAATAACTATTGTGGTGGTTCTTGATACTTAACTACACATAACAATAGAAGAATGCTGAAACAGACAATTTTCCTGTGGTAATAAATAATTCTCAATAAAAATGGGAAAAATAATAGAAAATTTCAAAATAAAATATTATTTATAATATGAGGAAAAAGTTTCTAAATAAAATGTGAAGAGTTAAATAGCGAAATATTTTTAACGAATTGCAATAAATAATTTAATATATCAGTAAGAATTTACATTACAGAGTACTAAGTTACATGTGATCAGAGAAATAAGGTTAGGAGGATAGTAAAACAAAGTTTAAAAATGTCAATAATCTTGATTTAAATAAGGACAATAATATAGATTAGATATTAGATTATAATAGATTAAATCGGAGTTATTGTGGAAAAAAATGTGCTAGTTGTTGTAGACTGTAGAATTTTTGGGCATAATGAGGAAACCGTTAATATGCAATAGATGATGGTTATTGTTTAGGATCTCTCCTTGGACTTTTGTCACGTAATCACAGACATCCATACAAGTTTTTCTGTGCATACGAGATGGTGACAACATGAGTTGAGAGGCCGTATTTAATGTGAAGTCGTCGTGTTCCCTTCGATCTAATTGCTGAAAAACAAGTATAAATCTCCTCAATACCATGCAATGCACCTCAAGAGTGTGTGGTAGAAGACGATTAATCACCAAAACTTCATTTTTCCTTTGAAATATTCGATAAAGATTACTTCATAAGGGAAACTGTTTTAACTATCGGGCACGCGCAACCAATCAACTTGTAAGAACGAAGGAATAATCATTCTATTGGTAAGTTATTCATGTGTTGTCATTTCCCAAAGGGCATATAAGCGTGTGGTTAAAATGGGTTAGGAGAGGTAAGTATTATGTTTTTCAGATACACTTACCTACCTTACCTTACCTATTCGGACACTATTCATGGAAATCTATATGATCTATTCATTTTCATTAGGTGAAGTACACTTTAAACGTACGTACGGAAGTGGTTTTTTTAAATTAAGAACGCATTAGCTCCAAGTGAATTTTGAAAGGATAAAAGATGAACCGTGTTTAAATGGATTGATATTGGCAAATTAGTCACTAGTAATTTGATAATTTACTCCACGATAGTGGCTGCCTCTTATGGAGTCACCCATTACTTAATCTCGCTTGCAGGGTACAATGTAGATGAGAGAAGAGAGAAAGGACGACTCTATCTCTCTCTCTCTGCCTATCAACTAGCCTCCCAATGTCTGACATCGTTCGTACGTCAGATGGGCTTACAACGTCCCTCAAACACGCGCCACCGAAACTCGTTTAACCTCTTAAACACGACCCACTCTCTCCCACTCTTTCTCTCTCTTTGCTAATGAGAATGTCCTTCATGGTATCTCAATTGAAGTGTTAAACGGAAGAAATATCAGCATTCCATCCAGTACCAGCTGTGCAGTAGCTATCAGCACCACGTAATTGTAAATCCGGAGTGGCAAGATTTTTCCATGCGGGCCACAATTATTGGGGTGTCTTCTGAATGAAATCCGTCACTCATTCAGTGATTCAACCCGAAGGTTGGTTTTCATAGGTGAGAGTAGAGCTCACCCCGTACTAAGCCAATGGCGTGTGAAATTCACACATTCAGGGTAGGGGGGCTAGTTCCTTTCCCTGGGCCACCTGCGATTTCCTACGAAGTTCTGACGCGCAGAAAATCTAATCGCGAGGATTTTAGGTGGGGGTGTCCAGAAAGGCTCTTGCCCGGTATTTGAACTCGGGACCCTCCGGTCAGCAGCTCAGCACCCACTAGGCCACCACGACCCCCAGAAATGAAATCATTAGTGTGTGAAAATACTAAATGATGTATTAATTTTTGTATATCCCCTTTTTTCAGGAGTTGTAGTTATACTGTTTGAATGAGGATCGGGTGGTACGAGGCTAGTGTACTGTCTCCCATCCAAAGCAACCGGGTTCGATTCCTGGCAGTGGCATATATTTTTTTATCAGTGCACTTTTTGCAGTCTTTAATTGTGTGCTGTGTGGAGAGCAGTCCAAATTCAATACTTCATCTGCCGGATGGGAAGTTAAACCGTGGACTTTTTCGAGTCTTTCGATAATTATCACTAATTATAATTGCAGGTTAATGCCGATGACGAGTTTTTCTCCACCTTTCCTCCACTCCCTCAATGCCTACCTCTCTCGATGTACTTAACAAATTTTTATGGGACAAATATCCTTCGCTTTCAATCTCCTCTCCAATATACACGAGGATCAAAATAAATAGACTGCCAGCCTAGCAATAAAAGGACGCGGGATCGACTCCTCACTCAGGAATGGATGTGGTCATTAGACTAGATGGTGTAATGTAACCAAAGATGTTTTAAAACGTGTTGACTTTTCCATCATGATGGGTTTTCGCCGCATGATTTTTGTGGTAAGGCAAGAGTTTTGTCGAAAACCCAATCGGCGTTTTCGGATATGATAGTTTTGTCAATCATAGTAATAAGAAATAACTGTTTTTCCATTGTGTGCTGTTGTTTCACTATTGTTCTTCTGCTGTGATTGGCCGTTCCCTCAACTATCTCTTCATTTCAATTTTCTCAAAAAAACAACGCGGAAAAACCCATCGTGAAGCAAAATAGAACAGCTAAAGCAGATAATGCACTTAGAAATCAAAGTCCTTACAAAATAAATAGTATGTACCCCGTGTAGCCATTATGCCCCTATGCATCTGGTTTACATGGGGCGGAAATAGTTTTAGAGAATCCAGTTAAGTTGTAACAACTAGTGTGCCTTAATTTAAACATTTTAATCTTTCACTTCACTGTTATTTAAAGTGATCGTGAAGCTGCCGATTCCATCGCGGACTCCACAGCTCCATTCCTTCCCCCTCTCCCCCCCCCTCCCCCTCCTGATATCCACTCGAAGCTATCTGTTTTCATTTTCTCGCCTCAGCGCTATTCCGCGTTTTCTGTTTTCTTTTCTGCCCAGCAGTCGCGGTAGCAGCAACAGCTTCCCTCCCATTGGTTTCCGCCTCACCCTTTCTCCATTCTCTATAGCCAGCGCAACCCTCTATCTCTTCCCTCTTATCGCTTCGCTGATGGCGTCCAATCATTTTGTTCGAAGCATTCCTTCCGACTCACTAGTCGGAAAACACGTGCCGAGTTCATTTTTTTGTGCGTCCAGTTTCTGTATTTTACAGCCGCTCTGGTTCTTTTTCAGTAAACGAAAGATTTTTTTATACGGAAGCAATCCTGATCTTCCCATTACGTCTATATGCGTTTCCATTGACGAATTCTTAGGACGAGATTACGGGCCGCATTCAGATGTCTCAACTAAATCGCCAAGTTGCAGCTTCACTCCATGAAGATTAGTGTTCCTTCTGCAAATTGGCATTCAGCACCACTACTTCCACTCCTTCTGGAGTGTTGATGGTCGCTATGTTGCCAACTCGACTCAAGTGTAAGCAGTGACATTTACGCCATCCTGGTTACGGTTATATACGGAACTAGGTGTAAAATAGAGGGAGTTTTGAATATCATGGAGACCATGGTATTGTATAAATATTATTATTACATCGTGCTGGTGTACTGCCTTTTCTTCTGTGCTGTGGATAGCACCGTTGAGATGCAAGGTGAAGTTGACAAAGAATCCACCACTGTGAGTTGAGTTAATTCTGTAACGTTTAGAGATATATTGTATGATTGAGCTTTAGGTCACTCTCTTCCTGTTCATTAAGAAATCACAAAATGTTTTACGGAATTTACTGAGAACATGATAAGGAAAGTGATACGGATATATGTGACTGAGCAACCAGTGAAAGAGAAAACAAGTAAGCATAATTAGTAGAATAGACAGGCAAAGAGGGCGTTCTACCGAAATGAGGATTTACTTACAGCTGGAAATACAATCATGAAGGATGGAAACAGAAATTTGGAACATTTTTCTTCTTGAGAGTTGAATATTGACAATGACGACAGCAGAAAGGATAAGACTAGAAATATTCGAGATGTTGTGTTATAGTTGGCACAGAAAGTCCATTCCAAAGAATGAAATTTCTGCAGTAAATAGTGAAGAATGTTAAAGAAAAGACTGAGTGGAAATCCGAGTGGTACTAATCATAGGATTATTGACATATGATGATGATTTAGATATTGATCCGAGCGCTGAAGTATAACTCGAGCTTTTATATGAATAATAATGCATGAAAAATATGAAAACGAGTCTTTGTTCCATATTGAAGTGATTCTTGATTAAATTATTATATGGACGCATGGCCGAAAAAAGCTAGATGAATTTTATTATTACTTAAATAGTATAAATGACAATATTGTTTTTACCATGGAAGTAGAAAAAGATGGTAAAATTCCGTTTTTGGACGTATTGGTACAAAATAGAAATGATGGAACGCTTGGACGCGCAGTGCATAAAAAACCCTCTTCCACCAGTCGGTACCTCAGGGCAAATTCACACCATCATCCCGCACAGCTTAATGCGGTACTCAACACCGTAATTCAGCGCTCCTGCAGAATTAGTGACGAGACCAACTTCCCGGCCGAAAGACAGAAAGTGGAAGCCATTCTACAGAAAAACGGATATGACAAGAGATCCATCTCCAAAACATTTTTCAAAATCATGAACAAGAATGAGGACGGCCCAAAAGAAGAAAATTGGACTCCGGACGCAGACAACCTTGCACCCAAGAGAGCCTTCCTTCCTTACGTCCGAGGCGTAACGGATAGAATAGGAAACATCCTCCGCAAACATGACATCAAACCTGTGTTCAAGCCACAATTAAAAATCAGAAACTGCCTGAGGAGTGTGAAGGATTCAACACCATTTCAAGTGGAAGGAGTGTATGAGATACCATGCAAAACTTGCGGGAAGAAATATATCGGCGAAACCGGACGCTCCGTTAAAACCCGCTTACAAGAACACGAGCGGGCTATTCGACTGGGACTACCCTTAAAATTAGCAGTAGCGGAACATGCAGGCTCGGGACACGCGATTGACCTCAAAGAAACCAAGATAATCGCCAAAGTGAAAAACTTCAAACCCCGGCTGATCCGCGAAGCTTTGGAAATAAGGAAATGCCAGCAAAATTATAATAGGGACTGTGGCCTCCATGTCAGCCACACGTGGGACCCAGCTTTGAACCGAAATAAAAATACAATGACTACTCCTTCCACGCCCCCCCCTTCCCATCCTTTTCCCTCCCTGAATCCCCTATATAAACTCCTCCATCTCGACAGACACCTCATTCCCTTGGATAAAGTGACCAGCAACGGCCATGAAACGTCAGGGTCACACCTGGTATAGAACGCGGGATACACCCGAAAAACAAACATACATCCATATTGAAGTGCTCGATCATTTTTTGGCAACGCAAGAACCCACGTGATTCATTTACTTTCATCTTTATGAAGTTCCTCTCTCTGAATCTTATCATCTTCTACTTCCTTTCACATTTAAATAAATATATTTTTTACTATATTAACACCAAAATACAACCGATAAATGTCATACTTGTCCTTTTC
Source organism: Platycnemis pennipes (assembly GCA_933228895.1). Taxonomy (NCBI): domain Eukaryota; kingdom Metazoa; phylum Arthropoda; class Insecta; order Odonata; family Platycnemididae; genus Platycnemis; species Platycnemis pennipes. Next base: position 64,079,579 of record OW121854.1, read on the forward strand.
TCTTGATAGTGAATATTGTCTTACGTTTTCATAATCTTCGTCTTCTCATGACAGATGATCGTCATGCACCATACTGACCCTGCAAATTTTCCAATAGCATCTGTAATCTCTTCGATGATTTTTTATCAAAGCGTTTTCATCATCAAATATTATTGAAATTTCTATTTATCTTTATACTTTCATTTCCAGGATATTTTGAAGTCTCTCCCGCAGTACACTCTAATAATGTATTAAAATGGTACAGATATTGGGAAAAAAACATATTTTTATACCGTTAATCGTTACCATCCTTGCTCTCAGTCTGATCTAACATTATTTGCTGTGAAATTTCAAGTTACCTGCTTAATCATCCAGTCTACGCTATGTTTTATTTTATTTTATTGACAAACTGACTGAAAAATTCTTATACATTTTTCACTTGAACTACTTCTCATTGAAATCGTTGAACGACTTCTAGTCCTTGCAATTGTTATCAGCCCTTAGCTTTCTTATTTCTGCAATGTATATTGATTTAAAATAATATTTAAAATGACAAAAAATTTTCAAATGCATTGATTCATTTCGTATTATGGAACAATTCTTTACCTCTTTTTTTATGCAATTAAAAGTAACATTCCTCGATTAACCGTGCGAATAAAATTAACAGTAATAATGACATTTACAGTATTAATTATTGCAGTAAGAAATAAATAATACATCAAACCATTTAATTTCCTTTGACTTCCGTCAATTCAACACTTTTTTCGCTCTCGACACCGAGTAATTGTATCCGAAAATTATAAAACATGGGACTAAATATTGATTTCATAGCTTTCTTCTACTTAGCGGAAATCAAGATATTATTTGATTTGTCTTCAGGCAACAATCCTTTTCTCATATTAAGGATAGCAATCCAGGTCTGGGGGTAATATTTATTATAAGAATTTGTTTTAAGGTTTTCAAAACAGACATATGCATCCACATGTACATAATACCCTATAAGCTACCGAAGGTGTGTGGAGCAGGGGTGATTCATCAGTAGACACACAATTAAAATAAGAGGTTAAATCCAGTTAAATCATTTGGCCCATCTACTTATCAGTGGATTTTAGCGAACAAGATTTACTTCAAAATCACTTAATTGAAAATGCAGAACAAGTATTAAAAAATTAAGAAAAACTCGAATTGTAATCACTATCAATAGACATCACCATTGGATTTCCAAGGATAAGAAGGATAAGTTTATTCGAAGCTGTAATTACCTGCATTGTAAATCTTTAGTATTCCTAATTGAATGAGGGCCATAAATTATTTCGTCAAATCTCACGTTCAAGTACTGCATACATTTAATTTTTCAGCGGTTGTAGAACTCAGGTTTTTCCATGCTTCAAATGCACAGGTAACAAAGTACATTCTAATCAAAACTCTATGTTGGAGGAAAAATCCACTTACTTGCTGATCTCTTCCAGAATGTTTCGAAACCATGTCCTTAGGGTTTCCATTTTGACGCATGACACCTGACTTCTTCGTTTTATATACAATTTTTGACGTTTGCCATTAGCTCTTATATGTCGTGAACTTTACCTTTAACTTTAACTTTAGTGAAAACTCTATTACTACCATTAATATGTATTACATAATTAACACTATAGTTTCTCAAATAAATGTCAAAAGAGGGAACTTTCTGGATTACTGACTTCACCGTTGGACCACTCCTACACTTTTGCCAGCCATGAGTGTTTCTATTAATTATATTCAGTACTTATGTTGCTGCTGTTATTTCTATGAACCCTGCATCACACCAAAAAACCTTTCTTCCATTAGTAACGGGCTTTTGTACTCAATCCACTTTAATTATTTGGTCCATTCAACCACTCCGACTCATTTTTCTCCAGAAACGGACTCTTCTCTCCACCAGCGCACAGCACCAACCCATTTGTCTTCCTTTCCCTCCGTCGCATTTTCTGTATTCTTCTCCGTTACCGCATCAAATGAATTCGAAATGGGTTGCGGATTAGCAAGTGCTCATTAGCCAGTCAGTTAAGGGTTTACAAATGATACTTAGATGTGTTGCATAGTCAGTGCCAAAATTTCGAAGCACAAATTCACCACAAAGCTAAAGTAAGCTATGTTTTAAGAAGATTGAGTGTGGTAGATGGGCGTGGACTCGTTAAACTGGTAGAACCGAGTTCTTTTGTTGATACCTAAGGAAAAGAGATATAATGAGTATGAAGTGGAACAATGTAGCCATGGCATGGTGCTCTAGGCAATATAGTTAAAATACAGCGAAGATCAATGATAATTTTGGAGTATTGAAGGATCGAGGATTGGTGGTGAACGATGAATTGGCCTTTTTAAAAAGGAGTGTCGGTGTTTTAGATAGCATGTTAGTGGAGGATTGTAGGATTTGCTGGAAAAAGAGAGGAGAAAATAGACTAAACGACAGGTGTATCGAAACGTCAGGGTATTTCAAAATTTGTATTATATGTCCCGCCACATATACCTTCATAGGCAAAGTGCTTTTACATTTACTTCTTTTAGAATTTTACAAAGAATTGCTCTCTTTAAGTTATGTCCTTTCTGTCTCTGCCATCCTATTTTTATGCCTTACGTTGACTTATTTTTTTCTAGAGATTCTTGTTGTGGTCGGAATATTCATAGAATTATATTTATAACACCTGAATATCTTACTGGCCGATTTCGGTTTTATGGTTTTTTTGATGGCATGGTTTTGACCGTAGGCACTTTTTTATGTTCCACCTTCATGAAATTATTTAGTCTCTTGCGCAGTTTACCGATTCATCCTTGTCTCTGTATGTCCTACAAAGGTTCGAGATCTTCATTTTCTTCCTCTTCTTTAAACGGTTTGTCTCTCAAGTATGCTTTTCTAAACTTCTTTTAACTTTCGCTATGTTTTCATTATTGAAATATTCCATTTCCTTATGTCTTCCGTTGATCTTAATTTATGTAATTTTTGTTCTCCTAATGCTTCCCTTTTTTTGAACTCCCCTTTTTACTCTTGTTTTTACTTTCAAGAGATTCTCCGTTATCCGTTTATACTCTTTTCATCCTATTTTCCGCTCTTTTATGTATTTATTTGAACCCATGGCTTCTATTTTTTTTCCTTTTCCTCCGTTGAAACTTCCAACTTCCACATCCGTGCCCTCTTTCCTCTTTTGACCCTTTTGAACTTGGCAAGCATTTCCCCTTGGCTGAGTTTTCCATTTCATTTTCTTCGGGTTTGAGAAATCTTCCTTCTTACGCTACATTCCATTGACTATATTATTTCCCGCTTAAGTTCTTAGTTTTTTCAATCTCCCAATATGCCTTCCTAAATCCCCAATATTCCCTTTTTGCCGCTCTCCAACCGGGTTAATATTTCCATTCTCTCTTCATCTTCAGCATCAGATTAGCTCTTGATTCGTCTCTCATCCATCATTTTCGCCATCTGCGAGTTTCCCCAAAAAAGTTCCTTTCTATTTCTTATGCTCTTCCCATTCCACCTGAAGACCCGTAAAAGGCCATCTTCATTTATATAGTGCCCTGAAAATCACATATTAAAGATTTGTGGCATTGGGTGGTCTCCACACGGACTCCATGCTTGGCATTGAACTATCGGAAAGCAAGCGACCCCACCTTCAGTGACCGCACTGAAGGTTCACACTGGCTGCATATGAATTCAGCCTCCTAGCATAAAACTAAGGTAATAATTGTCCTGAATTAAGCGGGACAGTCCAGGATTTCGAATTTTTTCTGCATGGAGATATGGCGATGGTTCCCAGAATATATCCCAAATTTGAAAAATTAGTTTCGTTTTTATATGCAATGAGGCTATAAAATACGGTCAGTGTCTTGTGAGCTCGGGCCATACTTATGATGGTTGAATGTTGGTTCTCCCCACGAGAGCAACACTAACCGAAAATACTTTAGCGTATGTGGATAAGTATTTGAATTTCTCAGCATTTGGATAATGCGAAAAATATTACAATGCTTACAGTTGCATGCAAATACGTAATACATACAATCAATTATCAAAAATAGTTTCCAGACGATATATACCTATGGAGTGGTCTTTGAAATCACCAGGTAGTTTCTGTTTAAATGTAAGCACAGGCTTCATGAAATTATAAGCAAGTAAATACAAAATATACCTTATTAAAATAAAAAAATAACGTTTTTAACCTTAAATTTAGTTTTTAGAAGACTTTTGGAGAACTTTTCACTAGTTTTTAATTTGATCAACGTATTTGATTGACTCTAAATTATACTGTTTCGTTTGTCATTTTGCCTTTTGACTTAACTGATTATTACCGCATTACTTTTGCATACCCATTTACAATAATTATATATATTTCTAACTGATTATTACCGCATTACTTTTGCATACCCATTTACAATAATTTTATATATTTTCTAACTGATTATTATCGCATTACTTTTGCATTCCCAATTACAATAATTACATATATATTTCTAATTGGATCTATAAAATTAATAATCTTATACAGAGTAAAACTTGAATATCTTTAAATATTTAAAGATTTGCAGTGTCTGTACTTGGATACAATTGTGCAACACTTAATTTTTGCAGCATATAAGTTGTTTTTGAACAGTTACACTCATGCTTTGTACATTTTTGAGGTTTGTTCAGGCATACAAGGTAAGCTTTGAATCTATGTTACCAATCATGATTATCTCCTCGCCATTTCTATTCCATCTATTATTGCTCCTTACATGGAATAATTGACTTTTTATACCTCTCTGCTCCAATATCTATTTCTCGCATTTTACCTCTATGCTATTATCAAAGTTTCTTTGAAAGACGAGTAGCCAGCGATGGACTAAGCAAAAAGAAATAATCAGTAGGATAGCCCAGGTAAAGGCGGAATTCTACAGAAAGAAGAATATCTACTTACGGCTGGAAATAAAAGCTTGGAAGTAAGGAGTTATTTCATTATTAGTTCAAATCTGAAGTACGCTTTATGGCAGTGATTCATGGAGGAAAACAAAAGCAGAGAAGTCAAGGCTGGAAGAAATTGAAAAGTGGTGCTTCCGAAGAATGAAGAAGATATAATGGATCGACCGAGTGGCAAAAGAAGAAGTCCTGAGAAGAATAGGAGATTAGGGAAGTCTTCTGAAAGGAACGACAAGGAGACAGGACAACTTAATCAGCCATATATAGAGACATGGAATGATGGAGAAAATTATTGAGGCGTAATTGATTGGGAAGAATGACAATGGAAGGCCCTGCACGAAATATTTGGAAAATATATTGAAGGATACATAAGAGAAGAATCACTCGCATATGGAGTAGTTAAGTGATAAGTGATTCGAGTAGAAATGTGCGTTTAAACAAATCTAAGGACTTTTGACTTGTGATAAGATGATCTTACCTACCAAACTAGCCTTGTGTTCCATACGTATCCTCAAGGTTAATTCAATGTCATTAGGACACTGATTTTTACCTTTCATAAAACCTAATTGCGCATCTATATGATCTTTGCTTCACACTCTCCATCTTCGAAATGAAATTTACTTCAAATATTTTTCTCTATACTAGATTGATATTTTAGGCAGAATCCTGGTGGAAAAACCTTTAAGCTTTAATGCATCGTTTTTTTTCTCATTGCATTTGCATTTTATTAAGATAGGATATTAAGCGTATACTCCATGACGGTGGGGCTCACCTGTCACTCCGAGGGGCCCCTGAAGGATTTGCACTGGCTATTCGCATCATATTTTTAATAAACAAACTTTGAAAAATCAAGTAATCTAATTATTGCATTTAATGAATAGTGGTAAACTGTTATAAGGTAATCCCCAAATTATGGATTGATTAGATTCTGGAAGAATGTGATATTCTGAGGAAACTGCCTATAATAATTTAGTGGCTGAAGACGAAAGGGGTGGAAAAAGGGAAAATGTCGCTTATGGTTTAAGAGATCATTGCATGGGCTCCGGAAAAGTAGCAGGAATTTGAAAGTTATGAGGGAAATCAGTCGCGTCTGTTCACTTGAACGCAGGAAAAGTGAGCTCAGGCGTTTGCTCGCCTTGAAAATTGGAGAGTGCCTCCCCTGAGAAGCATTCATTCGGAATAATATTCCACCCACTGGAAGCTTCTTCCCGAGTGCAATGCACACATTGCATGGGAGATGGGCACAGGTGGAACGTCGGCCGGAGTTCGTGGGAACTCGGCCCACATTCGCCTCAATCGTCCTCCACCACCACCCCAGTTGAGTGGGCCGAGGAGATGGAGTGGCCTCTGGTTGACCCGTCCTTCCCTCCTCGGAGAGTGACCAAAGCGGCCGTCTGATTGAATGCCCTTTCCTCCTCGTCAAGACGATCTGCCCTCGACCTTCCTTTTCGTCCCCTCGACCCAGCCCGACCGATCCGCATCCAAGAGTAGGTCGGAACGCCTACATCCTCCTCCTCTAAAGGCCGTATCATTCACCCGTTGTCGATCACGGTTGTTCTAAATCGTTCCAATTGAACTGACCAGTATTCCCATCGGGTAGTTGATGATTCTTTACCGATCGGGTCTTGACTCATGATCACGTGCTGTTTCTATTTACATCTTATAAACATATTGCCACAAAATTATAATTGGTGCCTAAAGTGCAAAGTACATTTTAACTAAGCACGTTAAATCCCACCTCAATGCAATTATAAAACATCCTCCATTGTCCTCCATTTGTCTCCATCCTCCATCCTCCATTGTCCTCCATCCTCCATTTATAATGTCATATAAAACATATGACATTATAAAACATCCTCCATGAAACATAGGTAATGAAAACTTAGTGCTGTTTTAATGCATCTGCATCATCGGTCAACAATCCTAGGATTGGTTTGACACAACCCTCCACTCAATTTTTCTATCGGCCAACCTCTTCATATTAAGGTAATTTCTCTCTTTCACGTCCTTCACGACCTGTTCCATGTAGGTATGTCATGCGAGGCTTTCCTTTGCCGTTCTTTCCGTTCACTTTTCCTCCACAATTGTCTTCATCAGGCCATTGTGTCTTAAGATATGGCAGATTAAATTGTCACGTCTTTTTTTTAGAGTTTTCAGCAGTCTTCTCTTTTCTCCCACTCTTCTTAGGACTTCTTCATTTGTCACTCGGTCGATCCATTTTATCTTCATCATTCTTCGATAGCACCACACTTCGAATGTTTCCACCCTTTTCTTCTCCACTGCTGTCCATGCCTCACTGCCGTATAGAACCACGCTCCTGATATGCGTTTTGATAAATTGCTTCCTTACTTTAAAGCTTGCATTTCCAGCTGTAAGTAGATTCTTCTTTTGATAGAATGCCCTCTTTGCCTGGGCTATTCTACTCACTATTTCTTTCTTGCTTCGTCCATCGTTGGTTACTCTGCTTCCCAGGTAACAGAACTCTTTCACCTCTTCCAGTTTCTGTTTTCCTAGAATAAGGTAATTTCGGAGTAACGATCCATTTTACCTTCATAACTGTTGTATTTGGATTAGAAATATTTTCTAGCGACTAAGCAGCAATTGAAATGTTAGCAATCAAAATATCCCAAAATATAAACACAAACAGCATGAGATCAGAGGCGAGCTCCCATTGGATAGGTTTAATTAACCGGTAACCGAGATTAGATGCGCTCCTGCACTTCAAACAAGACCCGTAACAGAGAACTGAAAAGCGCTGGTTAGCTGACCATGCTGTCGTTACCGGCGACCATAAACGATTACGGCTAGGTGTGATACAGCCTTCATTGCGACCGGGACCGTTATTTTGTCCATACCGAGGCTCAGGGGTGTACAGGATCGCTCCCCTTTAAGAAGGAAGGGCCGGCCGGCCTGCCCCTATCTCCCTGCAACCCCTTTTACCCTTTGGCGCGCTTCCCCGGGCGGCATCGCAGCTCCCGCGGTGGGACGATGAGGCGTTCCTGGTCGGAGTGGCGCGGCGACGGAAAACACGCACTTCTCGTCCTACACACCCAATCATCTTGACGCCCAATCGTGGTCGGATGCCCCTTCTGAAATGCAAATTCCATTCTCTTCAACACTTTTCCTTCCGGTTGGAGTAGGTTTCGATAAAGTATCATTACTCATGCTTTTTTAACTTCGCATCAATACCCTTGAAAAAAAATTGTGCGATAATGGCTCGTCTATGGTATTCGTCAAGACTGGATGGGTAAGAGTAAGGAACAAAAGCATAGAATTTAATAGAATGTTCCTGGTCCTTCGGACCTTAGGTTCAAATAGTTTACAATTAATGGAATAAATGCACTCTCACAGTTACATTTCAGTACAGTGCAGAAAAAGCATATGAAAAAATAATGAATGACATGTACGCAGTGGAAAAAAGAACAGAAATAGTTACACTCTCTCAGATACTGCGTTAAAGAGTAATAAAAAAATAAAATGATAATGGGCAGCATTTAAAAACAAAAAAGATTAGGTGCTCTCTCTCCGATACTGCGTAACTGAGTAATACAAAAAAAGTAAAGGGCAACATATGCAAGAAAAATACCTATGGTGTACAGTAAATATGCTAATAAAAGAGCAGAGCCAATATTTGGAGTACTAAGCGGAAAACGTCCAATAAACTCGATAACGGAGGGTAAAATCCTTCACCTGTCATACCGAGGGGCACAGGGAGAATCTCCACTGCATGGTGCCTACAATTTTTTGTATAGTGTAATGTGATAAATGTAAGAAAGGATTTCATAGTTCTAAATTCACGGAATATATAAATGCATGATTTTTATTATTAAAAGTTCAATCATAATTTTTGGAAAAGTGAACGGGAAGAACGGACAAGGCAGGTCCGGTCCGAAAAAGATAAAAAATAGGTTTTTCGGCTGAGTCAGGCAACTATCTACTGGGAGAAGAATAGGTGTTAACCTGCGGAGTGCTAGCTTAAGAGTGGATATATGCACACGTAATGTATATGGAATAAGTCATGAAGGATGTAAAAAGAGAAGAATTACGTCAATATGAAGAGGTTGGCTGATAGAAAAATCGAGTGGAGGGTTGCGTCAAACCAAAAGCTATAGGATTGTTGACCCATGATGATGATGTTTTATTAAAAGAACGAGAACAATAACTGTACTCAATTTGTTTTTATCTCCCAACTATACACTTCGTTATTTGAAAAAATTTAGTGTGAAATACGGCCATATATTATGGTTGATATTAAGTAAAATGAGCGTAAAGGATGGGATAAAGAACAGCCAAAAGCAGCATTTCTAAATTAAAATTTAATTCTTTTGATGGCTTTTTCTCCCAGTTGGGGTATGTTTCGATCAAGTATCCAAACTCATTATGCATATACAGTCCCTCTTAAATTTTTATGAACAAACTTGGAAAGAACTTGTGCAATGTTGATATGACTGCAGTGTTAACGAAGAATAATACGAGTAGAGGACAAAAGGAGATGGGGTTTAAGAATGAATATCTGTGATAAAAAATATTGAGCATAAAAACATTACGCGAACATATGTTTTCGCTGAAAGAATGAGGAAAGTGAGGAAACTAATTTGTAGTCATATCTTAACCAAAACCTTCGTTGGGTTGTATAAACAATTCCCGAAAACTCGAGCGTTAAAATTAAAGAAATTCCCATGCATAATGATTGCTCTTAAGTAGAATAAACAGAAGGGGGCTCAGTTGGAGTCGACATTTTTATTTTCTCCAAATCTTCCTTATTATTCTTCTTTTGCGTAGTTTTTTCTGTACGGCTCATTCCCTGCGCTGTTTCCCTCTTCAGGGAAGCATATTTCCAACCTTTTTCCTTGATAATGCATTTACATCAACTGAGTACCCTACAGGATAACTCTAGGATGTTTGGCAGCGGGTCAATGATGACCGATCATGCAAAAAGAACTCAACATTACTCAATTAGAGATGACTGTTGATGGCTTGCGGAACTAATATTATGCGAGATACACAATATGCCTGGTGTAAAGTACCGTACACACTTACGGTGGCTTTCTGAGAACAGTGTATGGATAGATTTGAATGATCTGGAAGTAAGACCTCCGTCCAGTAGTCCTACACACTGGACTGACATGCAATTGTAGATTTCAGAGGCAGCCCTAAAAATTCTAGCATAGGTACTAGACTTCTCATTTTAGAGTCGTGATGTGTTTACTGAAATAGGCCGCGTGGGTTAGGGTTCAGGATGTCGACCGAAGGCAGACCCTCTCGCCACAATTTGACCACCAAGCATATGGGAAACTTCCTCTCCCCCTCCCCCTCTCTCGTCCACCTCCTATACATACCTGCGTCCCGGGGCAAATGAGGTGATCGTGGTGAAAAGGTAATCATGGGATTACAAGGTAAACCTCTTGAGGTGAAAATCAGAGGATGAGAAGCTATGACGAAAAGAAGCTTTGGGGCATATCCACAATAAAAATATCGTGTAGCCTTAAATACCCGATTCAAATATTTATTCCATCCTGAGTTCGAGAAATTATGTATCTGGGTATTTGTAGAATCTTTAGGGGTGCAATACCTCAATACAAGCAATAAAATATTTATTTCAATATGCTGATCTTACTTTTGAAAAGAATATATATATATTCATAAGTAAGTAAGTAAGTTTTCATTCATATACAGGTATCTGTATACCTGTATACCTCTATACAGTATACCTGTATCATACCCAAAGATTCATATTTGTGTAGTTACCAACAGATGTGGTCTATCTTAAAATGAAGCAAGATTTGAGCAAACAATATGGTTAGTACTTCATTTATTTTATGCTGATGTGTTTTCGTGTGTTCATGGCAATTGTTACATTGTCCTCCCGTAGCCGAGAATTTTCTCTGCTGGAGAAATTGATGCTGCTTTAAATGTTTTTCCTTATAAAACAACAGATTTAAACAATAAAGGGTATAAGCTACCTCTTATGATTTCCCCCATTTTGTAAACAGATAAGGAGCGGTAACTTGGGTGTCAGATTGAAGTAGTAACAAAATTTACTCTCCTCTCTCCCCGAAGATCCGGGTTTGACTACCTGCAGTGGAAAATATTTTTCAATATACTCATTCATTTAATTTGACGTAATTGAGAGTTTAATGGAGGGCATTTGCGTTCAGAACTCCGTCCGTCGGATGGAGCGTTAATCCGTGGTCCTCTTAGCGTCTTTCGTTAAGAGCAGGTTAACCCTGACGCCGGGTTTCTCTCAATTCTTCCTCCCTACCCTACCATTCTTATCATTCTTCCATTTCTTCACCCTTATCGTTTTCCGGACTTAATCACTGGAAGCTTAAGTACGTGCGTGGAAAGCACAGATGATGATGGGTGGGTAGAGACAGAGGGACCCCTGATTAGACTGATTCCTTGAAAATCTATGTTTCACATGTAAAATGTGTACCTTTTCAATATTTATCTATATCTGTTGCATTAGTAGGTAGCCTTTACGCCACTTCCTGTAGATTAAATGAATTTGAACCGGGAGAAACATCAAATTATATCGATTATTATTTGAATTGATTGTTTGCGTGTTGATTCATGAATTAGTTAACTGAGAGGCATATTACTGTGATTACTTTTAAATCACACTTCAAATTAAAAAACTCATCTGCTACTCTTAAAAATGGTTTTAATATTTTTAAAAGCTGTGCTCATTTTAATTGAATGTTGCAATCCTATTAAATGACAAAATTACTTGAACTTCTTCAATCCTTCGATGAATTTCCCTTCTTTTTACGTGCTTCTCCCCCCTTCCACTGTAACCCAGTATATTTACTCTTACCCATCGCGATAATTCCTTATTATTTGTTTTAACCATCACAATCATACGTATCCTTCTTAATTCTATGGAAATAAGACTCTACCTGGATGTTCTGAAGCTTTAGACATTTTGTAGTTAATGTTTAAATAGAGGTTACGCTGTATGAGGCTAAAATATAAATTGGATTAGTTCGAAGGAGATGTCTTGTTGAACCGATGTTTTGTGAGATAATATAAATAATTAAAATTAGGTTTCTTCCGGCAAAGGTAGGTGTAAGTGGACATACAGTTCTTCTCACAACCCATTCACGCATCGCGATGACCCACTTCAGCACTTCAAACCTCCTACCTCGCATTATTCTATCCAAAACTACCCGTAATTCTCCTCCATCTATTCAACATTCTTCCATTGATCACCCTTCAGGATTCCTAGTCCTATATTACGTTTGAGATTCACACATTCTGCCGTCTCCTAATTTCCTCAGTAAATTTCCTTTCCTCTCCTGTCAAATCTGGTACTTTATCGTTCGCCTTCCTTTCGATCTACCAAACTTACGCCATTCTTCTCCATACCCACATCTTAAATGCCTTTGAAATACTACCTTCATCTTCTTTCCTTAAATCTCAGTTTTCGCGCCACGCAATGCCACGCTCATTACTGCTTAACTTGATAAACTAAATTGCTCCACCTGCTCCAACCTCTGAGCCCCTGCTTTTAAATTTAGCCTATCCCTTTTTGTTCTTGAAAAGCTCATTACACTCTTTTAATTCATTGGTTGTTCTATCAGTAAAAGGGTCATCACTCAAGTCATGAGGTGTCATTATTTTCTCAAAGGCTTGCTATTCCCAGGGGGTTTCACGTGCATATGTTTTCTATACACAGAAATGTACGAGGTGTATACACGGTATGTATATACCTTGAGAGTACACGGTATGTATATACCTTGAGAGTACTCGCTCACCCCCAAATCGCAATTAGCCGACCCTGATGAGAGCGAGAGCCCCCTGCAGCGTCGCCCACGAAGACTCCGGCTCATTTAGCACCCAGCATGCACCTCGGTCAAAGGGGGGAAAGAGAGAGAAAGGAGGCGGGGACGCTATTGCACGATGGGCCTGAGATCTCTTCCCGTCTCATGCCACGTGATTTGCGGTCCACGCGCACGGGCCGAAGCATACGGTCCTTCGACCATATTTCCAACCTGTCCACCCACGGCTTTTCCCGTCACGGGCCCCGAACTGGACTGGAGGGCCATCAGAGTGAGCGCCCGTGATATCCATCCGGCCCAGATGGGGTCCCCGTCCGAACCACGAAGAGCTGTGTGGGCGGTAGCACCGCGGCTCGTGCCTTTGAGGGAGCAGTTGCGGTCGGCATCGTACGTGCCGTTGAAAGGGAGAGCTTGCAGGCTTTTGAAATGGCGGCTTAAAGGTTGAGGGCAGGAAGGCCGATGGGAAACATGTGAGAAGCTAATGGAAACCGTGGAAAGGCCGTAAGGAAGTTTCTGCAGGAAACTATTGGGTCGAGCAAGTGGATGGAATTGGTAATCGGGGGAGACATTTGATTTCAAAGGTAGTAGCAGGCTCAGGTTATTAGGTGCTCCAACTCCTGGGTTGAATCGCGCTTTCTAACGAAACTTACCATTAAGGGGCACTCCATAAATTGCGTAAAGCAGAGGAGGGGAAAGGCCGGGCTATATTTTAAAATTGAATGCAGAGAGGGGGGTATGAGTCACCCCTTAACATGGGGAAAAAAATATTATAAATTATTTTCTTATTCAAATAATAATGATGGCCCAAATAATATCTATTAAATAAATACTATTTTTGAGAAGGAGTACTTATTCACAAAGAATTTCTCGGTTCACAAAAATGAGTGTCCGCCGGCAGCTTTTCGTGATGCTGTGGGTGGAGGGGATTCTCAAATTATGGAATGTCAAGGGGTAAATCGCCTTTATGCAATAAAAGAATTGTCCACTCCTATAACAAATGACCTCCGCGGCTGAGGAGTAATTTGAACCAAAGTAACTCTTCGGGTGGTAGAAGTAGTAGTGTTTGCATTTTTGTTGCTCCAATGACTAAGGTTACTTCACACGTTATAGCTTAAAATATTAAGTGCTGAGAAAAAACGAAATTTAATTTTCTATTTAAAAATGAATGTTGGTTCGGATAGATGAGGGTAGAGCTCACCCCGGACTAAGCCACAGACGTATGAATATCACGCATTCAGGGTAGGGGGCCAGTTCCTTTCCCTGGGCCACCTCGCACAGCAAGGATTTTCTTTGGCTCGGGGGCGTCTAAAGGCTCCACATGGATTTGAACCCGGGACCCTTCGATCAGTAGCCAATCGCTCTACCCTCTAGGCCACCACGCTATCCAAACCAACTTCGGGTTGAATCACTGTGTGAGTGAGTGATTTAGAAAACGTATTTTCCACAGATGACTTTTTAAAACGACCATATTTGGTCGATCAGTTCAAACCATCACATTATTACGTAAAAAATTCGAAAACATCTAGTAGAAAAGTAATTTTATCTACAGAAGTTACTGAGTTTTTTTTTCAATGCACAAGTAAATTTCTCACAGTAACACCGGAAACTTTCATTTTTTAAGACCCTAAAATATAGCACCACATCCATGTCCTGGATGGGACTCAAACCCTTGATGATTGGATATCTATACTGGATCATTAACGACCAGGCTAAGGCGTCAGTAAAGGCTTCAAAGGCATTGGTCATTATGCTTCGGCTAAATATCATTTGCATCCGAAACAATCAGTGATTGAGCATGTTTTAAATTTTCTACAGCGTTTTTGAGCTAAAAGTATGTAGTGAAATACATATCTAGGAATAACATTAATGTGAATGGGAAAAGAGATATTCAAGCACGACTGCTGCAGGAGCTGACCAAAAAATTCTCAAGGCCAGCCAAATGTGAAATTCGCAAAACGTATTCCTGCTTGGGTATTTTTCTTCGTTACCAAATAATGGTCCGCCTCGTGACTTTCCTCTTCCACTTAAGGATTTCGATGCTCCGCAAAAAAATGGTGGGGCTTTTAAACGGAACGGCGCTGACCTCTTTAGCTTTGATACATTGCGGGAATTGCCGCAAACGAATATGGTAGAGAAAGAGGAGAAAGGTTGTAGGAAAGTGCAGAGTACGAATACGTTGTGGAAAGAAAATTTCAGAAACACAATAGATAATTCGTCCAAGCATTCCTTTTAGATGTTAAAGCAGAAAGCCTGAATGTTTGTTTCGATTTAATTCTGTTGTCATTGATTTGGATCTGGTCCTCAATTTCTTTTTGTATGGGAATTTGACCCGTAAACATTTCGGTTTTAAGCTGGAATTCAAATGAGCTATGCTACAGGCTTCAAACAATTTATTTTAGGAATCTTATTATTCAATTCAATATATACCTGGATTGGTTGGTTGGCTATTCAGGGGAGGCGACCGACAGCTGAGGTCATTTGCACCATTTAGTTTAGGTGAGTAATTGGGTAATGGTAGGAATTTTCAGAGACGGAGGAAGGGATCCTTTATTTAAAGAAAGATCATTTATTTAAGGGAATGGGCTCACTTTACATGCTGTAAAACTGTAAAGAGGATTTTCTTAGTTAAAATTTATTGAACATAATTCTCATGACTGTTTTGGCAAACAAATTTTATTAATATTACACACATGTTTAAAGTAATTGAATTATTTCCATGTATTGTAGAAACTTTTGAATGAATATGTAATCATTTTAATCTTCCGTGCTCTTTAAGTGACAAAATGATTAAATATCATATGCAATTAGAGTAAAAGACACAAAACCGTAAACATCTGGCATTGATGTACAGGACTTGACATTCAAGATGGGCCGAATGCTGATCCATTAGCCAGTAACTATTTCAATTACAAATATCGATTCGGAGTGCTGGGAAAACCAAAATAAAATGGAAATCGGAATTAATTACCCCTTGTTTCCAGTCAACCCTGTGAGGAGCTAAGATTAGCACAGCCACTCTCCGTACTCTTCTTTAAAATATTGAATTGATGATGACCAATATTTGATACGTTTTATAATTTTTATAAAACTCCTTATAAAAGTTTTAAAACGTAAATCGTGTGTTCTAAGTATCGCCATATTAAATGAGAAAAGGAGGAAAAAAAATAATAATCAGTGTGTAAGCTCAATATAATAATAAATAAAAGCTCAAAATGGAAAGGATCGTAGGATTTAAAATAATTGAATAGACGTAAAGTAGGTATTGCAGTTACCATGTTATGATTTCAATTATCTTTAAAACTCGTAATGAAAGGGGGTAGGTACTCATAGATTGGAATTGTATGTACCGTACAAACTTCAGTTGGTGATAATCATAGACACTAACTTAAGAAATGTTATTCACTGTGGTAACACTAATTTTCATTTCATTAAAAGAGTTGAAAAACTGCTATATTTCCAGGGTAATATCAATTCAGTAAATGCCTATCGTAAGACTATCTCCAGAGGCAATGTAAGGACAAATTTTGAAACGAAGATGTGACACCTTTATCGGGTACATCCTGAGGCACGGACGTTTTAATGAAGATAGTCGCCGAGGCAAATATGAATGGAGAAGCATCTAAAGAGTAGGATCTATACGAAGCTAGTAGCAAAAAAATGCAAAAGAGAAGAATTATGCAAATTTGAAAAGGCTATTATGCAAATACGAAAAAACCATCATCATCTCCTGCCACGATTCTCCCGCGGGGATAATTTTGATCCATTGAAGCGGATGAGCGAGATGTGGAGCCGCGAAATCCCTCGTCACACGACTGACTGATGATAATCCGGTATTTAATAATTATCCTGGACCTTGAGGCGGATCGCAAAGAGAAAGGGCGCTCCGTTCCCCCTTTTCTTGGGACCGCAGTGGTCTCTTAAGGATCCCTTTTCTCGGAAAGGACGTTTAGTGCTCCGAACGAAATCGCCGCGAAACCAAGGAGTCCCCGGTTTGAGGAGTCACCCAGAATTGGCTCTCGTCCAAAGTCCCTCACGGCAATTCGACCCTATACTTCCTCTCCCCTTCCCTTCTTGCCAACGACGAGGTGAATAGAGCCGTGATTGGTGGCGAAATGCCTCTCCGTACTCTTCCATATCTCCAATCTCTCCTCCATCCGGGGCCGTGAGGAAATTTAATTCCGGCGCAACTATTAAGGGCTAGGAATTACGGTCGTCGTGTCGCGCCTCGCGAAAGTAGCGGCATAGAAAGAGAAAGAGAGAGAGTTTAAGAGGATTGAGGTTAAGCGTAAGGAGATCTTAGAGTGCTGGGGTCATCTACAGCATGGGAATATGGGAAAAATAGGAAAGGGCGGAAACAAACAAGATAGAGCGAAGAGATCCATTTTATTTTATGGTTAGTGCCTTCGGGAGGAAATGGGAACGATGCCAGCGCTAAAAAGGAAGTCAAATTCGCGAGGAAGAGAGGCATTGAAGACGAATTAATGGGTGGAACATATGATAGGGACCAAACTGAAGGTGCTGAGGTATGGCTAGTGAAGAATTTTGGTGTGGAGCATTGACCAGAATGTGGATTTGGGGAAATAATATCACACTAAAGACGTTTGAGGCATGGGTGGGGAAAGGATGGTGAAAATGAGTGTTGCTTACTTTAAATAATGACTCACTTCCGGTCAGGGTAGGCATTTAAGTAGTCTCCTAAATTTGCTTTCCATTGCAAATCTCGAACTCCACTTTTTCTACGAAGTATTTTCTTAAATACCCCATCACTCCTCTCTTTGCCAGCAGTGCCTTTTCCTCCCCGCACACTTCCTTGCATAGCATTGTTAAATCAATAGAAGTCTTCAGCATCTCTAATTACTTTTTTCATCCACCCGCTCCGTCTCTTCCTAATTTCCATTTACAACATTCCTTCCTCCTCCCCACCATAACACAGCACCTCATTAATTGTCCTCCTATACGCACTTTTTCCTTTCTCCATTCTCATCAACATTCTTAATGCTGCTAATCAATTCTCTTAATCTTTCCCATTTGTAAAGGTGTCAGGCAACATTAAAATTACGCGCAATACAATCACTTATATTTACAACAATTCGTAAGCTTCACATCAAAATTTCGCTTCTGCAATAAAATGCCTGATATGAAAATATATCTAACGTTTCAAATTCCCCCATTTTCTACAGTGATATGAAGCTGAAACAATTCTTATAGAAGATGTCCTAAAAATTACTATTCTGGTCGATTAAAGACTATTTTTCCGTTTTGCGTTCATTTTTTCTCGTTTGTCGAGGGAAAATATAGAGAGCTAAGGCCAGTTGCGCCCATTAGGATTGGTGAATGATTGGACTTTCTGAATTTAAGATGAAGGAAGGGTATGAGACAGATCAGCTATAGCATCAGTGTACTTAACGAGAAGTGCCAAAGAGTCCTTGAATCAACGTCCGATCTGACGGAGAAGGACTGAGGTCGAAGTGCTTTCTTCTACTAATACACAAGTGGAAATCGATGTGGCAATAATAAATCGCAGGTATACGAATCCGGGCCTCGGGATGGAAAGGCAGTTTTATGTTTATTACTGCAATCCGATACTCTTTTTGCTCTAGAGTATCAAAATATGTTTCCTCATAATTACTCATTATACCATTATCTATCTTCCTCCGTTTGTGAAGCGTCAACCAGCGTGGTAATTGGTCTGTGCTGCGTACTGATCGCTCAAAGAGAACATTTTCTGAGGCATCAAAAATATCTTCCGAATGTCAATCACGCATGACAATGTAATGAGCTAAGAAGCTGCTTATTTCTGCAGCCACCGTGCTTGTTGGTGAGTTTCGTTAACATTGGAGCCAATTGTGTATATAATAACATTAGCCTTGCTCGATCGTTTACAATGCAGACCCAATGTAGTTTAATTTCCAAATATAAAACTTGGTATTCTTTTTGAATTACTTATATGTGTAAATGTGCAAGAAAGAAATTTATTTTTGAGCATTTTTTGTGTTCCCCATCTTGTATTACAGTAATACACGCAAAAAATCAATGGTTGTTCGATGGTTGATTTCTAATCGTTTCACATAAATGTCTGAAAGGCTAATATTTATTCCTATTGCCCTTATTCTCCTGATGCAAAATGAACTTTTAGGAGTAAATATTCTCCATTTATTTCTCCCCATGTTATCATGGCATTGCAACTCCAGCTAATAATACAATACATTTTTCTGTAGCAAGAATAAGAAACGGAAAGGGCCATCAGCATCATGTGAAGTGAAATAATAATGCAAAAACTTGTTTCCGTGACATCATCATCATTGGTCATCAATCCTCAAATTTGTCAGAGTCCTTCTATCGGCTAATCTCTTCCTATTTACGTGCTTCTTTATTTCACATCCATCACCACATTTCCCATATATCTTCCTTTGCCATTCTTCCCGCCCACATGTCCCACGAAGATTGTCTTCATCAGGCTATCATGTCTGATGATGCGGCCGATTAAGTTGTTCCGTCTTCTTCTCAGAGTAATCAGAAGACTTTTCTTTTCTCCCACTCTTCTTAGGACTTCCTCGTTCCAACTCCGTCGATCCATTTAATCTTCATCATTCTTCCGTTGCACCACATTTCGAATGCTTCCACCCTTTTCTTTTCCGCTGCTGTCATTGTCCATTCCTCACTGCCATCAAGAAACACGCTCCAGATGTACGTTCTGATGAATTGTTTCCTTACTTCTTCGCTTGTTTTTCCAGCGATAAGTAGATTCTTCTTTTGATAGAATGGCCTCTTTGCCTGGGCTGACTATTTCTTTCTTGCTTAGTCCATCGTTGGTTACTCGGCTTCCAAGGTAACAGAATTCTTTCACCTCATCAAGTTTTTGTTTTCCTAGTTTAACGTTGGTTTTGGCCTCTTCTTTCTTGCTGCACACCCATATCTTAGTTTTCTTCTAATTGATCTTCAGATGATATCTGGCCATTGTCCTTTCCATAGTCATTAGAGTCTTATTCAGTTACTTCTCTGTGTCTGCTACGAGAGCTATGTCATCAGCGAATCGCAGCATGCTAATTTTTTCTCCGTGAATATTCCCTCCAGAAGACTTCTTGATTTCATTGATGGCTTTCTAGATGTAAACATTAAAAACTACAGGAGACAGTGCACAGCCCTGTCTCGCTCCTTTTCTAATCCTTACCTCTTCATAGCTGAGTCCAGGTTTAATCACAGCTACTGGGTTTTTGTACAGACTGTGGATATTTCTTCGGTCATTGTAAGACACTCCAATTCCCTTCAGAATTAAAAACATTGAATCCCATTCCACGCTGTCAAAAGCTTTCTATAAATCCCCAAGTGCAATGAACGTCGGGTTTTCCTTCTCAATTCTCTTATCTATGAGCAGCGTAGGGCCAATATTGCTTCTCTAGTTTCCCTTCTTTTCCTGAATCCGAATTGATCTTCATCCAGGACCTCCTCAGCTTTTCGTTCTACTCTTCTGTAGATGATCCTGGTCAATATCTTCGATACATGTGTCGTCAGTCTTATAGTCCTAAAATTTTCACATTTCTCCACTCTCTTCTTCTTGGAAATAGGAATTATGATGTTTTTCTTGAAGTCCCTTGGAATTTCTCATATTGAGCAAATGTCGCAGATGGTTTTGAAAAGATGAGTTAATGTCTTCCTTCCATCATTTTTAATTAGTTCTGGAGGAACATAAATAATACCAGAAGACTTATTCATTCGAAGATATTTTTCTGTAGCGTCGAATTCCGATCATAATATTGATGCTCCCATATCATACTTTTCCACTTCGCCATCCTCTTCAATATCTCCTGCGCTGAGATTGTTTGCGTTCTACAGCTCTTCCTGATATTCTTTGCATCTCTTCTTTTTGTCCTCTTTTTCAATCAAATTTTATCCATTCTTTCCCCTTATGGAATTGCATTTTGCGCTCCGTTCTTTGAAGTGGTTCCTCACTATCCTATAGGCCGCTTCTACCTTTCCAAGTGCAAGGTTGTTTTGTACATCTTCGCATAGGATTTTCATCCACATCTCTCTAGCTTTTCTTTCTTTGCCACTTATTTCGTTCCTTATTCTCTTTTAGCAAAGCTGCCCGTCTTCAGTTTTCACATTCTTGTACTTTCTTCTTATTCAATCAAATCTAAGACTTCCTCCGTGATCCATGGCTTCTTCCTGGCAACTTTTCTGGTTCAAGCTTCAGGTGGTGAACTTATACCGCAGTCAATTATAAATACAAGTTTTCATCGTTTGTATGAGATTAAATTCACGCCCATTTTGTTTTATTTTAACATTTTCAATAATGTAAAATTATGTAATACAACTACACTAATCTTAAAAAAATTCTATTAAGGAAATAGGAAAGAGTATTTATATTTTATTCGTCAAGAAATTGTCTAAAACAAAAATACTTCCACGATATCCGATGAGATACTCGAAGAATGATCCAAATATTCTTTAAAAAAAAGTCAAAATTACCAATAGAGGACTTGATATTATTTACCTTAACTTTTGGAAATTCCATAGTCACTGATTAAAAATAAACATTGTGCGTCTCACGAACAAATCATTTTGGTGCAACTGATTTTATTATCATAGCGTTAGCTTCAGGTAAATAATTTAATATGCGATCACCTAAACTGACTAATTGCCTCTTGGGTACCCTTGGTCATATCCACCATACATGTCTTGCGTAATCCCCCTCCCCCTGCCTTATCCCAACACGGTGGCTGTCAGGATGCAGTGCAAATGTAAATCCAGTGTTGTCCATTATTCTACGTGCCTTGCTGCTTAGTCTGTAGACGTAGACTTGGTTGTATTCCCTCGGGGCGTAATTGGAGAGGCCTTCTGTATGACACCCATTCGAAGCGAGTCAGGCCTCCGACCGTGGCTTTAAGTACTGGGGGTGGGCGTCCCACTTATCCCTCTCTTTATCCCAGCACTAAAGGGATTACCCTTCGGGTGGGGGAGTGGGGAGGGATGAGGGTGTTGCTGGTCGTTCGGAAGGGACTGCTCTGGCCGGGGGGGGGGAGAGGGTCTCCCCCAGAACGGGAGAGAGAGAGGCAGATTTATCGCCGCACTCTCCCGGCCGGTAACCCTCGAAATCCCGGGTTAGGGAGCGATCCCGAAATGTGTTCGATATCTGATCTCTCCGCGCGTCCAAAGGGAGCCGGGATTTTGCCGCTCCCTATATCCCTACTCCCTTCCCGGCCACACTCACCGTCAGCCAGCAAATGAATCTCAAAACTGAGCAGACCTTCCACGCGCACAAGTCGGGCCCTTGGGACCTAGCGGTCTCCCCGACAGGCTTCTCTAATGCTGGCATGACATCTGCATTTATAACCAAAAGTGGTGGCATTGTTATCACTATTGCTTATCATTCCTAAGATAGTTTAACAGCAAACCTCTGTTATTTTCTATTCAATGCAATACGTTAAATCCTATTGCTTCTTCAGATTACTATCCACATCTTTCATTTTTATATTCATGATCTAACTCTCCTTTGTACAGTGGTGTATACTGTTAAACTTTTTTTGGTTTGGTGTTTGCTGTTTCTAATATACTTGATACATCTCAGAGAGTCTGCATTTTCTGCCGAACATTTATTCTGTATGTCAAATAACCAATGATTTTAAACTTAGGCTTAGAATTATTTCAATGCACTGCTTACAGTGTTGTAACCCCTTTTAATAAACCTAGCTACTCTTCGTTAAATAATGTTTAGTTTATTCAATATTATTCGCAATGCTTTAGTAACATATTTACTATTTTTATAGCCCTCATTTGCCTTTGCCACACACCCTCGCGGTGGTTTGCAGGGATTTGCGTAAATCTGTCTGCGGTATAACTTTAGAACACGAAATAGAAATGTCCACTAGGAATTCATCTAAGAATGCTGTCTATCAATACTTATGACCTTGATTCATAACCAAATAAATGATAAATAAAATAAATAGATAAAGCTTGTGGTCGCATAGTTCACCATTTACTTTCTTTCCGCTTTCCTCTTACTCTGTCGAAATTGCATAGTTTCTGCAAAACCCTCCAGCCAAATTCCTTCATTGTAGATCGCAAAAAAAACTTTTTTTCCTTCCAATCCACTGTATCCAAAAAGGATAATTGAAGACTTGCCCAACCAGTCCACTTGAGTTTCTCTTGAGCGGTCGAATTTCTCTTCATTCTGCATTCCAAAATATGAAAGTGATGGAAATTAGTTTCATCTGGTGTCAGTGATTAAAACAAAATTTGATTAAGGTCGAGAAAGCCCTAAGGAGTCTAAAATATAAGTCGCAGTAAAAATTTTGATGGAAATGAAGAGGAATCCATAGAAGCGTTGCTCGAGGGTCTGGCGTTTCCAGGCCCCGGATTAATTTACCTGCGAAATTGAAAAGGTTATACTGCATGCCAACAGCCGAATGGATATATGATGTGCCTCTTGGGGCCTCAGATAAATAAATTTGAAAATATTTACAACACTCGCCACCTCCAACTGCTCTCCGGCGTTTGCATTCCGCTTTTCAATTATATCTCTCGATGAACAGTTGATGATCTTTCGAGGAAATAGCTTCAAAAATGCATAATTTAAGGCCGTAGTACCTGAGTAACTGTTTCCGTAATCGCAAAATCCTGGAAATATATTACACAGGTGAAACGAGAATACCTCAATTCGGGAAATAAAATTAGAACGAGGTGGGAGGGAGATAATGAGAATTTTTGGAGAACCTTTAAACCACAAATGAGGAAGGGAAACCATCATCGGAACAGCTCAATCATTGAGGGCACTCAGCTAACGAAGAATCCGCTTACAGCAGCATAATAAAGCTTAAAAGTAAGTAAGCTCTTCATTTCTCCTGAAGTATGCTTCTTTGTGGCAGTGAGGCATAGAAAATAACAACCTCAGAAACGCCAATAAAGGGGGAACTTGAATTTTTGCACTGTAGAGAAATATTTTTAATACATGCTTGACCGAGTTATTAATGAGTGAGATCGAAGAAGAGTGGAGGAAAGAGGGCACTTTGAAAAGAAGAATGGTTGAGTGTATCTGAAAATATTTGGTGAAAAACGTTGGTTTCATGAAGATATTTATTGTGGGATGAGGACGAGAGGTGAGTGTGAAGTATGGCAAAGGTAGGCCTAGTACAGTATGTATGAAGCAAATGGTGTAGGATGCATGAGAAGATGGTCACGCTCACACAATGTGGTTACCCGATGGGGTAATCAGAGCTACGTTCAGTTAATCCTAGGATCGGTGATGCTTGTAATTGTGCATCATCCAATTGTTGTTTCCCTCCGCCCACTCTTTGTGCGTGTTGTCGGCATGATGAGACTCCGTGAGACCTTTCAGAGGCATCTCCTTTTGGGAGCACCTGAGAGGCAGATTGGTCCGACCACGATAGAGCTGCAAGCGAGTGGTTATTCAAGCAAACTCCAGCCGCCTGAGGCACTCGTCTGAACATTGCCTCCTTCCCCAGCCCACTTACTCCTAATCCTCTATACCAGAGGCCTCCGGGGCCCCAAGCGGAGTCCCTCCCCTCATAATAGGGGACCTCCTCTTCCCCCTCCCTACCTTCACAGGAGAGTAGGGTTCCCGCCGTTTCTCGTGCCAATCACCTGAAGAGCCCTCGACCCATTCCCGGGTGAGCCTAGTGTCAACATCTGACGGGAAGAGTATAAGGGAGCGGGAAAGCACAGGCTCCGTAAAAAGGATCCGTGGATTCGGTCTTCCGTCAGAGCCTCCTCGAGTGAGATTACGTGGTATCATCTCATCTAAGCATCCATCTAATCCTAGGGAACTCAAGGCTTGCTTAGAGTCGCCTGCGTTGTTGAACTGGCTCAAACTGACGTAAAGCGAAGGTAGAGAGGTGAGGTATGTATGTACATCCGGATGAATTGACATAAATCCCGTGCGAAGTCCTTTGATAGTCATTCGTGTGGATCGTCTTGTGAAAATTATTTTTTGATTCATCAATAATAAAAGACGTAATTGATTAATCATTTGCACGTAAGTAACGCATGCATGGTCTAGAATTTTTGCGAGCCTGATTGATTTCATGAGCAAATTTTATTCTTTCTGATATAATTTGCATTCGTGGTATTAGTTCACCTCTGCCATGCACACTTACGGTGATTTTCTTGGTATTTTGTAGCCTAAGTATAAGGTCTCATATGACTCAAGCAACAGCTTTCCGATGGTTATTCAGGGGAGGCGACCGACAGCTGAGGTCATTTGCGCTATATAGGATAGGTGGGTAATTGGGTAATGGTAGGAGTTTTTAGGGAACGGAGGAAGGGTGGAGAGAAACCCGGCGTCGGCATTAGCCTACTCTTAACGAAAGGCGCCAAGGGGACCCCTGGGTTAGATGTTGGAGATAAAATTAGATCGATTAATAGCAGGATAAAGAAAATGTAATATTTTCCGCGCATAATAAAGGCAATATAATATATCAATGGGGCACCTTGAAGATAATAGGAGTAGTTTATATAGGTTTTTGGCATGTCTGCATAAACCGTTAAAAGTAAACGCACGGATGCATTTGTTATGGATATCTACTTGCATGCTTGGGATATAACTATAAATACATAAGGTTTTATTATCCATAAATTTATAAGTTTTATAGGTACAATGCTTGAGGAAGGGAGCTGTATTGCTATTAAAGCCACGGTATACCCCAGGTTAATTAGTTTTTAACAATGAAATTGGCAGTGTAGCATCGGCAGTCTCTAAATATTACTATTTTCTCGTTGGTTGCGCATGGTCTGAGAGGATTACTTCTTGCTCCACTCCTTTTTTCTCTGGACTTCACACTATCCAGTTCTATGATCAACCCTAATTCACATGAATCCCATACAGTGGCTGCATATTATAAGAGTGGCCTAACTAGTGAGGAGTAAAAACCAAAGATGCCCATTTCTCTCTCTCCTAGATTTTCTCCCATACTTTGTACGAGTGCTGTACTTACCATGGAAGAGTAGTTTATAGTCCAGTTTATCGTTTTATTTGCTAAAGTGTATAAATCGCGTGTGTTATGTAATACCACCATCTTACT
Source organism: Platycnemis pennipes (assembly GCA_933228895.1). Lineage (NCBI taxonomy): Eukaryota > Metazoa > Arthropoda > Insecta > Odonata > Platycnemididae > Platycnemis > Platycnemis pennipes. Next base: position 64,105,291 of record OW121854.1, read on the forward strand.
TATATTTTGTTCCCGAAGCAAGCACAATATCCTTTCCCATGAAAGGATTCTCGAACCCTTGATTTGCTTAGTTGGAGTGTTTTACACTTGACTAAATTTATTTCTGCTAAATACCTTGCAAGCTACGTCAAGGGAGTGTAGAAGGAGGTGTGTTACCTCTATTAATGGTGTGTTTACTCTATTATATCAATGATTCATCAATTGCATGAACAAATGTTTACATATACTACCTTACGGAAGTACAATAGGTATGAATAGATCAAGTGACAAATGAAGCATTAAGAAGAGTGGGAGAAAAGAGAAGTGTGCTGAAAACCGTAAAAAGAAGACGGGACAACTTACTCGGCCATATCTTAAGACAAGATAGCCTGATAAAGACAATCGTTGAGGGAAAAGTGAACGAAAGAGTGGCAAAGGAAGGCCTCGTATGAGATATATGAAACAGGGCGTGAAGAATGCGCAAGAGAGGAGTTACATTAATATGGAGAGGTTGGGCGATAGAAGAATCGAGTGGAGGGCTGCGTCAAACCAATCCTAGGATTTTTGACCGATGATGATGACAAGTTACCTTAGTTTAGGTTTCTCAGGTATTTTGCAAGATCCATAAGGCACAGGTTTGAATTTGAAATAGTGGGTATATACTTAGGATTGGTGGATTCACTCTCTGGTTTACACCCTTGAGGTACATTTTTTAAATGTAGTAGGACGCATATACTTGCAGGTTCAGTAATTTAGCTCATTAAGTTCTTTAATTTGGGGAAAAGGGCGTAAAACCTGCAAATTTTGATAGTCTATTGACTTGACAAAAGAAGATAGCAGTAATTCCCAAATTTTACATATAGTACCTACACTCTGCTGACTGAGGCACTCTTTCTATATTTTTTCATTTACCAATTTGGGCTTTCCTCTCCATTACCGAGGATAATCGGCGCTATTCAATAATTATTCCTTAGGTTTAAAGAGGGGCTTCCATTACTTTCCCCATCCGTCGGGCGTGAGATATGCCAATTGAGAAGCTGGTTTTCCTAAATATTTTTCGTTTACCCGCAATATCTCACTGAGCCCCTAGCTGTTTTTCCAGCTCCCTGAGTGCCGCGGCTTAACTTTTCGGCACCAATAATCTACATAAAGGGAAAGAATTATTGGCAGAATTGACGAGAGTTAATGTGGGATAAATAGGTTCTATGGTTCACCAAATGCTTAGGATTTTTATACCAATGAATCTAACTTTATCCTAAGCTGAATCCTAAAACAAACTCAATATCTATGCCATAGGTGGAATTTTAACCCACAATTTTTGTTTTTCTAGGGCCACCCGTTACCAGACTAACTACCGTGGCTGGAAATTGGGTGTGCTATATTCTTGCATGAGACAAAAAAATTTGTTTAGAACATGCATCTAAAAGTTATTAATTCGCAACTTTTAAGAAGCTGGAGTCTTGACTAAATTGTCAAAATTCTGTTTTGCTTGCTGAAGAATTCAGCATACGGTATTTTAGTAAGAAATGAAAATGAGTTAGTAGATTAGGACTTTTTTGATTCTCTATAAAAAACTATACTTACATTACAACTGCTTTTGTTTCAGCTATTTATTCTTACATTTGCATGGATTTCTACATCTGCTTTTTGTAAGTTGTTTTTGTGTGTCTTTAATTTCATGTTGTAGTCTACGCAGCAAAAAACATCAAAGGAGTTAAATAATTCTACAAAATAGGTAGTGTAATAACGTAAGAACACATACGTGAAATAATGGGTCAAGCGAATCGTAAACTGGGATTCATCAAAAGAATACTGGGTAAATGTGACGATCATGTACGAGAAATCAGCTACTTTTCCCTTATTAGATCTTATTTGGAATATACTCCCAGTGTATGGGATCCCTACGAAATCGGTCTAAATAATAAATATGAAGGTGTGCAGCGAAGATCGGCAAGATTTGTAAAGGTACGGTACGATAACTATATTAGCGTAACCAGTATATTAAATGAATTAAAGTGGGAACCATTGTCAGATCGCAGGTTGAAATGTAGAATTAATCTCCTAAATAAATTCTAACATAATATTTTCAATGATGACGTTAAAATATTTTGCGAACCCCAACTTACTATGGTAGAATGGACCATATTCACAAAATTAGAGAAATTGATTGCCGAACTGACAGATTCAAAATGTCTTTTTTCCTCGTAGAATTAGGGATTTGATTAACGGTAAATATATCCAGTACGAGTGTAGCATTGGATAACATTGGTAGCTGCATGTTCGTTTAAGGACTTGAAGCTAACCCAACTAACAGCATGTTTTTGCATGTTTGCTTTGCTATTTTTATCTTTTTTTTTAAAGTGAAGTTTAGAACAGTATATAAATACTAATCCTTTTTTATGCATGATGTGTAGTGCATGTTTGGTGAGAGTTCACCCCCTGCCACACAAATTTATGGTGGCTTGCAGGGTAATATGTAGATGTAGTTGAAGAAAACATGTAACGAGTGGAGGAAAAAAGGGGGATAGTTATTCAATATACGTGCATTTATGGATATGAAAACCCTTCTAACAGCTAAACATCTAAATTTGAATTCATCATCCTTTCCAAATCCTAAAAATCCTCTGAATATAGCGCATTATTTAATGGAAGTGAAAGTCGTACATTAGGGAAACAAGGCTTGAGACTGCAGAAATATGGGTTTGGAAGTAAATGGCATGAGCCAGCTGTGCTGCCTGAAAGTCAAACTCAGGGATAAAACAGAAGGGCGATGAATACAGAATAATAGTAAGAGTAATAGCAAAAAATTAAGAACGATTAATTAAAACTTTTAGGTCATGATATAAACTCAAAGATTTCATAAAGCATGCGTGTCAAATACACTGAACTCACTGAGTAAAATATACCTTAGAGATGCCAACAAAAGAATGGTATATGATTCTTACCGCAAGATGAAAAGGATGTACATATATTCTCTTAGTAGTCGTTAGGAGAAGAAAATTTAAATCCATCCTTATGGCTAGTACGTACGAAAGAATATACTTTTTGTTGATGGCTAAGGACATAAATGTTTTGAGTAATAATTCATCTACATAATACCCTGCCGCCGACATAATGGTGTGTTGCAGGGAGACATTTGCCATTAGGCATGTAATAGTGTGAATAGCATTAGTGTCTGTCATGATTTCTTACTGTTTATGGGAATGAAAGCATTTTAAAATTTTCCCGGCAGTGGTAGTGATTTTTTGGTAGTCTACCGGTACGTATTACTTATATGAACTTAGTAATATTTATTATTAACATGAAATAATTACGTACATGAAAATTTTTAATATTAAAAATTTTAAAGATTCTTCTCTACAGTTCTTTATGTAGGTATCATATATTTTGTTAATTACAATGCATTTTTTTTTCTATTATCATGTTTTTTTCAGTTTATTGGTATCCTAAAAGTATATTTTCAATTGTATTCTACCATAAAGTCCACTAAAACGTCTGTTAAAGACATACATGCATGAGAAAAAAATGCAGATATTAACTTGGTAATATTTTTAGATATTCAAAAGAAAAGGAGCCGTAACACAATAAATATTTTTATTCTTATTACTTACTGGTTTTTGGAAAGCAATTCAAGTTCAGTGCTCCGTCTGTTGGATGGGACGTTTAACCGTGAACTCCTAGGTACTTTTCACGAATAGTAGGCTGAGGCTAATCCCTACGCTGCACCGGGTTCTCTTAATCCTTGTTCCATTGCCTGAAAAGTTTCTTCCCTATCCCCCTTACTAAAATGGTATTGATGACATTAGCTGTCAATTACCTACCCCGAAGTACTAATGCTACAATTTTATCAGAAACTTTCAGCAATGATCAGTACAGTTCTATCATTACTAATCTAACGTAATTGGAATACAGATCAAATTCGAGTTTAGATCATAGATTTTCTAAATTATAACCAACATTCTAATAGCGTTTTTTCGTGCTAGTTTTTGAATTTTTGTGGCAGCCAAAGAAATAGGACCTTACGTGTATATGCTCGCCAGACACAGTTAGAATTATGAAGGCTCCACACTAAATTGGCAGACTGGACCACAGCTAAGATAAGTAGTCTGCATTACATCCTGATTCAGATTTTCATTTTTCTCCGCGCAGTTCGTAAATTAAGCAACATCGAGAGGAATCATATCAAGATGAATTTATGAAAACTAGCATTCCTAAGTATGAAAATATTATGGCACTTATCAGAAGTAATAGATTAATTTAGATTAAACAAATAGGCTAAAGATAAGATTGAAACTATGATAGTGGATTTTTGTAATATACCAGTGTCTGCATGGACCATTTGCATGCAAATCCGTAGTATATCTTAATTAATTTTTGCATGTTGGATAAAGAGAGAAATTTTACTGTAATTGTTCCACTTTATATTTAAAGACATCTATCATTAGGTTGTATTTTCAGTAGTGAATAATTGCAGTTCGTGTCTGAAAATAACTAAATCCCTCACAAGCACCCTCGTGGTGCTTGCAGGGCTGCAATCACTCGTATATGTAGACATGCAAGGGTTAATTGGCTGTTCTAAGGGATAGCGTTATGGAGGGACATTGTGGCTCAATCGAGATTGGACAGATTATCTTCGATCTAGTCGCCATGAAAAAAATCAAGTCGTTTTATTTGCTAGCATCTCACTATCCTCGATCATGGCTAATGTTACCCTTGAACGAAGCGGCTATATTTACAGGAAAAAAAATATTCGAAGGGTTCTCTTCCTGTGAGATACATCGCTAGATTAGGCTGAACGGAAGTGGGAATGGTAGATGCGACCCAAGCTTTTCGTGTCTACGTTATCTGTCCTTGGATTCAACAGCATGTGGGGATGATGGCAACTCGTATGGCGGATGCACTCCAGCGTATTTTTTTGCCGTCTCCTCTCGAACTTGTTTTCGGGATTCCCTTTTCCTTGGTTCTTACTCGGAGGTCCCACCGCTCTGAATTACTAATCGCTCCACTCCGCATTCCCTCTGTGACTGCAACCGGGTTTGAATGACAAATGACGAAAGCAAAATCTTTCCCACGGAAAGCGTAAAGGATATTCGTCAACGCCAAAGGGGAAGGATTCGTTAAGCGTGGAAGATTTTTAATTCATGATCCATTTACACGATTTTATGCACTTGATGAATTTTCAAGGAAACGCGAATATTATTACGATAAGGAATGAAAAATTTTATCATCATTCCCTCTCCGAGTATTTTCCTGGGAAATTTCATCCATTCGTGTTGGTGCAAGAGAGGGAAAGGGCTCTTTCGAAGCACTTTAAGAGCTCTCAGGATATTTTAAAGCGTTTTTTTCACGAAGAAATAGTTACCCACTACCTTCGCCTTTTATTTCACTAAAACTACAAATGTTGTTTCCCGAGCATTTTTGCTTCTTCTCCAATTCCATTTGACTTTTTACTAATATAACTAAATAAAAGTTTTGCCTTCACAACAATCTTCGAAAAAAAAGGAATGGGATAGCCTGGAGGTGTTTGAAATGTGGGTATGGAGGGAGAAGAGAGAAAGAACGGGATTAAAGGTGGGAAACAAAACCTTGTGAGGTTCCATAATAAATTAAATACACCGAAGTGGGATGAACTGTCAAGGTCATACCGGTCACATAGAAACCTAGGTCGGCGCAATCAATTTTCTTTTGGGACCTTACATATTTATATTATCCAATTATTAGTCCACCAATTTAAATCTGGTGATTTAGTAATTATACCTACACTACGGAAAATCGTTACCAAAATACGATTTATTGAAGGCAATTACTGATCCTGAGGAAGAGGAAGGAAAATGTTATTCCATTGGTGAACATGAAGGGATATATGGCATATGCTGACCATAAAAGGGAAATAGAATAAGAAAGAAAAGAGGAGAAGAGGATATGAGAAATAGGACATGAAAAGAAAGAAGTAGTTGGCAAACTTCCAACCCTACCCAAATAAACATGCTAATCTCATTACAAATCACTAATCTTTTGTAGCAAGTAATGATACCATGATGTTATTGATGCAATAATTGTTGATTGTTTTCTAAAATACTTTAGTCTACGACAGTAAACATCATCGTCACAAGTCGACAACCATAAATTTGGTTTGACGCAGCTCTGCACTTGATTCTCTTTTCTGGTAGGTTATCTCATATTCGCATATTTCCCTCTTTCAAATTCTTTCTACTTCTTCCATACATCTTATATGCGGCCTACATTTTCCATTCCTCTCATCCTCCTCTTCTTTCCTTCCCATTTCTATCGACGATAATCATGCCCCACGATGTGGCCGATTAAGTTGCCCCATCTTTTTCTTAAAATTTTCTGAAGACTTCTCATTTATCTCACTCTTCTTAGGACTTCTTCGTTAATCACTCATACGATCCATTTTATCTTTATCTTCCTTCGGTTGGATCACCATTCGAATACTTCCTGCCTTGATTTCTTTGCTGCTGTTATTGTTCATTTTGCTCTACCATAAAGAAACATGCTCCAGATATAAGTTGTAAGTTGATAGCAGAAAAGGTATTATAAGGAATATAATGTTGAATCAATGTGAGGAAAGTATCGTGAGTATACTTTTTGAAGGCAGATTGGAATGAATAAATTACTTCTTTATGGGATTTATTTTAACCAAGATTTAACTTCATTCAATTCCATAATATGCCAAATTTAAATATGTCACTATAGATTCCCAAAGAATATTTTATTTACGACCTCGGTTTCGAGGCATTGAGAATGCCCTAGACTTGACAAAATTCAGAAGGTAAAATAACGATCTGAGGGTGTTTAGAATGTGGAATATTTTTTTCTGGATCGTCACCCCCTTACCGAATTCCCCATTGAAAATAGAAATGTTTGAGCATTCAGTACGGGGCTATGGAAAAGATGCTTAACGATATTGTTTCAAGATCAATGTGGTGTAACTTAAACACCACGGAAACAAAAAATCTTTTACAGACTTCCACTTTTTTTTTAAACAACAAAATTTTCTTTTCCTTTGCAATTGTGAGACTGTATTTTACTGATGAGCTACAGGTATATTCGGCGTACATGGACATGTGGTACTGCTGTGGTACTACTGTTTGTGTGTAGAAGGATATCTTACTCTTGTGTTTTACCTGCAGAATAACCGGTGGGATAAACCCTGATTTCTCATGGGGTTCACCATTACCTCTGCATGACTCCAGCCTCTCACCATTCAGTCCCAGCAGCTTATTCTCCTCCTCTCTCTGGCCCTCTTAACTGCCGTTCTCCACTCAGTCAAGTCCTTCAAAACACCATCGCCTCTTATTACCTATGCCTACTAATCATTGTCTCTGAATTCTCTCATTCAGCATCCACTCCTCCCTTAGCAATACAAGCACTTCTCTTTTATCTCATTTCTACCTACACCACCAACCCTACCTTTCTCTGCCCGCTTCATCTCAATAGCATTAATTACGATCTCATCCTCTCTCTTTTAAAGATAATCTTAAAGCGCTATACAATTCTATGTTCTATATCAGGTTCCTTCGACGTCTTCTCCTAACGCTTCTCCACAAGGACCCTGTCATTAGTTCCCTCGTTCCGAGTAAAGTTTCTCCTCAGCGATTCTCCATCGAACTTGGCTGGTGCTCTACCTATTTTCCTCCAATAAACTACCTGAGTTGCTAAGTTACTTCACCACCTCTACCTAGCACCCTCCTGATTTAAAATTTTGTCCGGCCTTTCTAAACACGGATAACAATCCATGTTATCTTTAAGCTTATATACTTTCTTTATGTATTAGCCATCGTTTCGTATTAGTATCTTGAATTTTATGTTAGTCCTTGTTTGCTATGCTAGCACTTTATTCAACTGCAGACCTTAATGATTCTCCTGACTGTTTCCTACCTTTATTGCTTTATCGATCCCAAAACACGCATCACATTATTTGTTCCGAATATGTTGATAACTCTACCCTCCAAAGATATCCTTCTTTATTTGATCAGCTGATGTATCCATTAAGTTCCTTAGACTTCCCACCTGCCATTATTCTGTCTAAATAACCAGTTCTCTTCCTCACAGCTTACCTAACGTCCTTCACATCGTACGCATCCTTTAACAAACACTCGGCCATTTATACCTTTTCCATCCAATCATTTTTGCTCCCCTTATCTCCTCTTTCAGCTTCATTTCCTCTCTCACCTTCTCCAGCCCTTCCTTGCTCGTCTTTCTTTCCACCTACTTTGCCATATCCATTGTTAGCCGAATTGGGATGGGAATCGCTGTCACAACGTAGGCTGAATTAAAGACCTAATCTTCTGGGAAATTTAAGGAGGGACATTTCATTAATGTCGTTAATCGTAAATTGCTGGCTCCGACTTATTACGGTAGGCTCAATAATTCTAATGAAATTAAGGAGATAGATTGCAGGACGCACAGGTTTAAGATGTCATTTTTTCCTCGCACGATTCGAGAACAGAGCGTTAGACGTCGCGTAAATCGGTAATAATTTTAGAGGTAATATTCAGAGTAGGTCGATAGTATTTTTTATTTCCTGCATGTTCAAATCAATGTGTTACTTGCATGCATTGCTCTTAGCTTTCCCTGGATTTAATTTTTTGCATGCTTGACATTGGTGTCGGATTTAAAGTCATGCATCGTATTTGTGGGTGTGTCCTGCATGATTGAGATTTGATAGTTTTTTTTTCTTTTTTTTCCCTAACTACTTTTAAAGGTGTTTTGTTTTGTTCATTTTTTTTTGTTGTGTCATTGTTCCTGGTGTGAATTCACCCCCTGCCATTTACCCTCGAGGTGGCTTGCATGGTATGTTGTAGTTATAGATATCCATCCTTCTCCACACCCAAATATATATCTTCAAAATTTTTAATTTATACTCCTTCACAGGAGGTTACTCCTTCTCTGTCTTCAAAATTCACGGCACCGCGCCGTACCGCGCCGCGCATTTTAGACTTGGGGTTTAGGATCTTCTTCTAGAAGTTTTCTAAGGTTTGTTGACTAATGATGATGGTAATTGATATTAATAATCTCACTTGTTCAAAAGCTGATGGACGTTATCAGTATAGATATGATAATGCGTCATGAATATTCCGAGGTAGTCCTATAATTAACTATTAAACTAGCGGAAGGGGCCCGTTGAAATTCAAAGGGAGTGAGAAAAATCAAATTTTATGCAATGTGTTAAGAAACTTTAACATTTTTGCGCGATACCGAACTCGTGAATTGGATATACCTCAGTCTAAAGGTCTATATCTAAACCATAAGAATCAAAGATAAAGTCAATTTAAAGGTTATTTACACACTTAAGAATAGCTGCGAGAGAAAATTTGAAGCAGTGGCAAGAAATAATGAAAAGCAACGAAATTATCAAGTAAACAATGTAAAGAGCAGTAATACAATAACTAAGACCAGTTGAGCCAATTCAAGTCTCTGCTCCTTATGTGCGCTGGCATATACGTAATCAAAGTACTTACTTGAAGATATCTTGATGTATAGCACAATGACCTTGTGAGGTGACCTTGTGTGCTAAGGTTATATTACACCGTCTAACATAAATAAATTCTAAGAGAATAAATTCTAATACTAAGAAAAACAACATTTTTGCCTGACATGGGATCCGAACCCGCCACCCTTTGGATGTCAATGTTGCCTAAATGACTAACTCGGCTTGCATGTCTTCAATTCAGTGTAATCCTGTGAGCCACGCGAATCGTGATTTTCCCTCCGGTATTGGCAGTGACCCTTACTTCCTAAAAGAAACACACTATAATCCCTTCCTCCGAAATGTGCTGCCTCCGGAAGGCACATATCCTCATCTTCCGCATCGTTTTATTTTCCGAGTCCTAGAATAAAATAATGAGGTTAGCCGAACTTACGATTCTGTAACCATAAAAATCGCTAGTTGGCAACACTCGTGATTCCTCTTTCAATTTAAAGTAAATGAGGGATTACTCAGTTTGTAGTAATTCAAATTCAATTCGTTCAAGTGTCATGCATATATATATATGAAATATTTTCCGTTAGAGATGGGAAGTTAATTAATTGGTTGGTTAAATACAGTTTGACATGCGTCGAAATAATTGTTTTAACATCATTATTCAATTTTGGCGGCTAGAATTTAAGATAAAATAAACTATTGTTCTCTTTCCAAATGCTTTGCTTTTATTTTTTCCCTTTTTGCTATTATTTTCGCAACCCCAAAGCTGGGTGTATTATTTAATTTTAACTTCGGAGTTTCTCTAGGACAGTACTGGGATTTCCGATGCATTGTTCATGAATCCCATTGAATTCATTAGGTAATATAGAGGGCAATGTGCTCGCTGAGGACGCGTGCCGTTCAAAAACACGTCACAATCAGGGGGACGTCTATTTACGTTCCTTGGGCGGATGGCGCGACAGGTCCTATCGCCCGTGACCTCGCACAGGCAACATCCCAGCCCCTTACGATTTCCCCTTTGTAACCGAAGTTGTATCGACGGAGAACGTAAATCGTACGGGAAGGGAGGGGGCGGTCCACAGGGGTTCGGATTACATCGTGCACATCTACATCTGCACAATGCCCTTCAAGCTACCATAAAAGTGTGAGGCAGAGGGTTAATTCACAACAAACATGCATTAAAGTCATGAATAAAAAGGATTATTACTAGTAAAGATACAAGTATGCACAGGTAAGGATGAAGGATAGGAAAATAAAGAAAAAGAATGACTAAGTATGCTCCAAAATTTTAGACGGCTTCATTATAATGATGTTAAAACAAATTATAAATAGTATTTTAAATTCAGTGTAAGAAGCAATGGAGTAATGGAAGAGAAGTCCGAGCAAAGAAGATATTTTACCTAAAGAAGAATCTACTTGAAGCTGGAAATGAAAGCGTGGAAGTAAGGGAATAATTCATCAGGTGAGCATGAATTTGTATGGCAGTGAAGAATGGACGATTACAGCAGCAGGAGACTCCAGCCGGGAAAATTTAAAATTTTGGCATAAAAGAAGAATGATGGCGATAAAATGGATCGATCGCTTAAACAAAGGAAGAGGTCTAGAGATTAGGGGAGAAAAGAGAGGTGTAAATGAAAACATTAAATAGAAGACGAGACAAATCAACGGCCATAACTTGAGGCATGAGAATCTGAATAAAGCAATTATCAAGGATAAAGTGATTGGAAAGAATGGAATAAATTCTTCGCATGAAATATATGGAGAAATTAGTTAATTAAGGATGTAGAAAGGAACTTTTACATTTTTCACTACTTGCTTCATATAAGGGGATATGAACGGGTTATCCGAGACAAAAAAACAAGTAGAAAGCTGCGTGAAACTAATTTTAGAATTGTTGGCCTATGATGATGAGACAATGAAGACAAAAGTACTGGAAATATCGAGCCGCAAAGCAATCATTTTTCTGCATACTGTCAGTTTAAATTGCAGCTATCAGGAAGAAGATAATACGGTACAGTGTAGATTTCAGGCTTTCGTTTGCATGTTTGAATGAGACTAAATAAGCAACGTATAAGTGCAATTGTACTAGATATTTCCCATCTTGCATTACATATTTCTCCAAAAGCATTTACGTAAGATTTATGCTGTGCGTGTTCCGCTATTGTGTCGCGTCAGTGTAAACTGATAATCTATTGCACATGTAGCTGATGTGTATCCTTGGAGATTGCGGTGGGCTTAAAAGCGTATCTAGGTCCACATAGTACCCTAAAATCCACCCTAGGGGTGGGTAAGAAGATGTTATCTGCTTTTATGTTATAACTTTACAGCTCACGTGTGCATTTCTATAAAGTAAGTTCCCTAGTCAATTGCGGTAGACTATCGACAGCTAAAGTAATTTGTGATATTTATAATAGGTAGGCCATTAAGTTTTAAACAGGAGTGTTTATGGAGACGGAGGGAGGGTGAAATGAAACCTGGCATTCAAATAACCTTGCTCTTAACGAGGGTCTTCTAGGGGCCCACAGCTGAACGTCCTATCTGAGGAACGGAGAACTAAACTTGAAAGTGTTCTCCCCGTAGCAAAGTAGAGACTGGTATACCAGCGTAAAATCACTCTAAAATTTGGCATTCAACTCAGGCCCTTGGGATTTGGAGGCAAATATTTTAGGTACAACTGCAAACCACATAAAGATTGCGTTAAAAATCTATCGTTATTGCATTAGAATTACTTTTTTTGTCAAGGAGGATCCACCGTGACTCCACGATTCAAAATACCGTAAGAGAGCTATGTTATTTAATGAATAAATACCGATCCAGAAAAACACTTATATGGAAAATCATATATAGGGTGATAGCGAATACACAATAATTGTATGAGTATGTTACTATATAGCGCGTTGTAGTTCTTTTCTATTTTTTTAAAAGCTCTTTTAACTCATTTTGACATCGGAACATGACTAACATGTTGATTCCACGTTTGATTTACAAAGTGAGAATAAATACTCATTCCTGCTTATTCTAAAATAGGTTAAATATTTTCTTACTTAGTTCTAAACTATTCCCTTTCAAATACGACTCTTTGTTTTGAATTTTATTAATGCTGATATTTTTGAATACTTTTTGGCAACAATGACACTGCTACCATTTGGAAGCATTGGAAGCATTACACCATGTCAATAACCAATGAAATATATAAATAACATAAAAAATATAAGAAGAACCTTGGTAAGGTATATTGCTTAATTAAGTTAGTAAATAGTCTTGTAAGCACGTTCCCTCACAAGTACCGTTGCCATTGATAAAAACATACTGTAGCGCCACTTTCATGTAACTGAGGCTTTTCTGCATTTTTTCGAGCAAACATTTATTAATATCGATTAAATACCACACTGGTAAGGTCAGCACTTTTAAATATTGCAAAATTGTACATAAATTGCACATCTTATTTTAGTTTTTCGTCAAAATGACATTTATCTCTACATTATTAATCTGCAAATTTTACTTCTACAACCATGCTCTGCCGTGTAACCACGGATAAAGTTGCTGATTTTCAACGTCTTTGTTCTTCAAATATATGATAGAAAGGCCTCATTATTTTATTGTCAAACGATAGAAGGGCCAAAAAATTGTGTCCTGAAATTTTCACAAGAATGGCATGTACTTCATTATTCGATGGAGCCTCCTTAAGCTAGCTAAATTCAGCAAGAACCTATGACAGCTTCACCTGATTGGTAGCTTCTAGTCGACCATATTGCAGAATAAACTATCGCAAAAACATTGCGAAAGCACAAGTGTATGTGTGTATAAATCCACGTATTACCCTCCAAACATCACTAAGAGTTCGCTTCAAGGGGTAACTCAACACCTGGCCTGTATTTTCGTCGAGAGCCATCAAAAATGAGACCGTTTATATGGTTATCGTATCTTAGCAATCAACGCTTTAACAGTTGATTGCGTGGCAAGGGTTGTATCCACACCAAGAAAACCTTGCCTGCGAACACACAATTCACAGCTAAACCGGTTATGAGGTTGGTTACGATAGGGTAACTGCATTACCGATTAAAGTGTAAATCTACATAGTTTCCCGCAAATAAACGCAGGGGTATGTGGCGGGGGGTGTCTCCACGACTGGAAAGCGTTACTGTTGAATAAACATTCCGCATGAAAATGGGTAATGTAGTTATCTTCTCGTTTGCAGGTACATTATTGGCTTAACGTTTGATTATGTGACAGGGGTTGCCTCCAAGCCACGAAAGCATTACCATCGATCAAACAATCAAAAATTTAAACGGTAATTTATTTATCCTATCGTAATCAGATTGCTGATATAACTGTTGATTGTTTATCGCCGGTAGGACATTCCTGAAGTGGAGACACGCTCTTTTTTAGCTTGCACGGCACTGTTAGAGGCGTAGATGTGGGTGAGGGGAACTTTTTCCCGAGGGATTTGGAGGGAACGAGGTGAGAGAACGTCGTCTCTGGCGGGGTGGTTTGAGGTGATGATTCCACCCTCTCCCCTTGGGGGGGTCTTCCTTCTCTCTCCAGAGCCTCTCGCTCTTTTCCGCGACACCCTCCCACAGCGCCCCGCGACGCCACAGGAATTGGATTTTCGGGGGGTGGGTCCAGGAACCCTTCTCAGGATCTGGGTCTCGCCGCAGCCGCTCGACGATGTCAGGAGAGGTGTGCCTCCGGGCTGGTTGGATTCGGCGGCAGACCAATGGGTCGACCCAACCACGCGCGCAGGCTGGTGCCGAATGCCGTGCCTTCGCTGCCAGGGGCGCGATCGCGGATCCCCAGTACATTTCTTGTTGTCGCTGGCGTTATCGATCAAAGTTACACCCCTCTAGAATATCCCTCTTCTCACCGAGTCTTTTTTCCTCTCATTTTTAGGAGGAACGTTGTTTGTTCTCGCATCATTTGGATTTTTACATCCCAGAAATCTGACAGCTAAATTTAAAAAATATTAACTGCTTTAAAAATAATTTTTTTAAATAATTTTTTAATAATTTTTTTAAATAATTTTTTCAAATATAATATTTTACCTCGACCTTTGACATTTTAAACATATTTTGAATATAATATCAACCTAAATTACATCGTTTATGAGTAAATTTACTGTTCATTTGTTCAGTCTTTTTTCCTCTAATTTTTAGAAGAAACGTTGTTTGTTCTCGCATCATTTGGATTTTTACATCCCAGAAACCTTACGGCTAAATTGAAAAAATATTAACTGTTTTAAAAATAATTTTTTAAAATAATGTTTTCAAGTCTAATATTTTACCTCGATGTTTGAAATTGTAAATATATTTTGAATATGTTTCAACTTAAATTACATTCTTTATGAGTACATTTACTGTTCATTTGTTATTAAAACAACTTTTGAAGAAAAAACATTTTTATCTTGAGCCGTTACATAAACTTACATGAGCGCATATCGGGAAACTGATATATCGCCACTTTAAGCGTCTGAAGGTTAACAACTTGCTTTAGGCAATACACATATATACCTGTTACGTAGGTGTACCTGATTTTTCATTTGTTTTATCCCCTCTCACACCTATAATATTTAACCCAGTTGCTTTATAATCTTCAACCCAGACGCTTTATGAAGGGCTTTAGGCTTCTATCAAGATGAACGACTACCTCGTTAAAATTTCTATGGTATCATTTGCATTTGCTTGCCATTGTTGGAAAATCTAGAACATAAATCTGCAGCATGGTTCCTTATGGCAGAGAAACGTGGTCTATAACAGCAATAGAGATGTCAAGGCTAGATGTATTTGAAGTATGGTGCTACCGAAGAATGATGAAGATAATATTGATCCACGGAGTGACATACGAAGAAGGTTTAAGAGGAGTGGGAGAAAGGAAAAGTCTGCGGAAAACTAAAATAAATGTGGGACAACTTTATAGGCCATATCTTAAGACACGTTAACCTAATAAAGACAACCATCGAGGGAAAAATGAATGGGAACAATGAAAATGATAGGCCTCGGATGATTAAATGGAACAAATAGTAAATGATGTGAAAGAGAAGAATTATATCATGTTATCCGATAGGACTCGAAAAATCCAGTGGAGAGCTACGAGAAATCATAGAATTCTCGAGCAGTGATGATGTAGAAAATATGTATAAAGTTATAAGTTCCTTACGCCAAAATTATGCTATGATTAGACACTTTTAGCATTGTTATAAGCAATAAGTCGATTTGTGAGATGAATAAAGAATAATATCTTGTTCAAAGAGTTAATTTTGTAATAAATTTTAGTTTTTGCACATTGATATTATACAAATCATTAATCCACCTGGTATATTGATCACCAGATTCATAATTATTGAATGCTTGGAAAACTAATTTTCCTTAAACTTTGTTGCGATACTCTATCAAAAAATGTGCTACTGATATAACTGTGATCAACATTTTGGAATAATTAACCCAGAGTGAGATTTTACGTTCTAATGATGCTTCATAAATGTACAGAATTCCTAAACTACCACACGCTCCCAATGTTGGTACCTAAAGACTTCCTCTCTGTTTTGCTTACAAATAAGCATCGAATTGTTTTTGATCATCTTAAAAGCGAACTCTCATGTAAAAAAATATTCTGCATATCCTCATCTATCATGGTGGTAGATTGCTGTTTAAATATGCCTTTGAACCCCTAAACACTCCACGAAGGATGGACAGGATTGCGCATAATCCATGACTTCAAAGTTTACCACCGTGTTTCTTCCAAGGATCGTGTGCCTCGCAAAAGGATGCTGGGAGAGGTGAAGATCTCCATCCTCAAGGAAGGAAGTGAGGTCAAGACCGGAGATTGCAAATCGGGAGCCGCGATTCATATTTCACCGGTGCCAACAATCTTGTATCCCACCCACCTTGTTTGATGGGGGATCCTCATATCCCCTGTCCACGAATACTTTAAGATGGCTTTGCCTCAGCGAAGATCAAAAGAGTGAGTAGGATTACTGAAATGTTGTGTGCACAGGCAATGGAATTACGTACATCAGAGAGAATCTGTGGCCGTCTGAACCGATCCAAAATAGTCCCTGAGATACACTGCTGGGTGGTGAAATTTCAGTTCATGCAATCAAAGAATATCAGTAGAAAATCACTTGCATAGAATAATTATTTATTTCACGCTGGAACTTGGATCATCTGCGTAAGTCATTCCTAACCACGTTTCTATTCAATTGGTTACAATATTATCTAGTTGATGATTGGATATGGAAAACAATGATAAATTTGATATGTAAAACAAAATGGTTATCCAAATTAAAATTTGGATAATCCTTTTGTATGAAGCCAAAACACGGATATTTTACAAGAACAGAGAGAAAGATTGGTGACCTTTGACTGCAATGTAAAAAGAAAAAGCTTCGGAACAGCTTGTGAGGAAATAAAGGAAAGATCAAACATGCCCATGAAATTAGACACTCATCCAGAGCACCATACATAGTGGCGGGAAGTGAAATGTAAAGCACTTAGGTGAGGATGCCGTGTCATCATATAAAACTAAGATTTATTGATAAAACCAATAGAAACATGACCCAGAAGGAAGAAGACTTGACAGGACAAAAAAACGGATTAACCAGGTGGAACAAGTAGAATTTACGAAAGATAAGGAGTTTTGAGGAAGATGCTTTTCATTGTGCCCAGGGATACTATATTAATTTACACGCTCCCTGATTGTGTCTTTCAGTTGCTTGTCAGTGGTTTATACACGGAGTAGTATTGTTGCATGCCTGCACGAAAACAAGTATAAAATCTCTGTCACTGATTGATAATTCGTGCCTGGTAATGGTTCACTCCCTGCCACAGGGTATTACGTACTAACAGATGCTGTGGACCGATAGAAATGGAGGCAGCTTGTTCCCGAGGCCATATACCACCTTGGAAATGGAAATGGGGGTGAGCGAGTTTGATAAATAACTTGCATTCACTACGTCGTTTTGATATCGATCGCTTTCCCTGGGGAAATAAATTCCTCACACTCCGAGGCGTTTAGGACAATTAAGGACGATGGGCTTGAAGAGGTGGAGCTTCACATTTGCCTTTCAGTCTCCCAGTACGGCACTCAAATGAGAGTCGTTGACTTAATGACTGGGACAGGATGCGGGTCCAGAGAATGATGTTGGGGTCTCTTGACGAGCCAGACGTTGGACAGTAAACACTTGGCGCCGCAGTTAAACATTTGCGCACACCTGGTGTGAATTTACAGGAGCTGAGGAGACAAATTAATGAAAAGAAAGGTACGACACTCGAATGTCCACCATGATATTGAATTTGATTCTAAAACTCAAGTGATGCAAATCCAGGGTTGAATACGAAGTCGCAGTGACTGAATGATTTTCTAAAACAAAAATAACAGAGGAAGCAATAACAATCAAATAGAGACCTCGAACTTTAAAGTCATGATGACATAAAATAGGAGCAAAGCAAGCAAGCAAAGCAAGACTACACAAAACAGAGGTAAGCCTTTTGGTGATACACGCAGCAGAGACGAGCTCCACAAAACAAATAACCACAATTACTATACGCACAGAAGAAACTAAAATATTCAGACTAGTAGGGAGAAAAGCATTGAGAGAAAAAATTATATATGAGGAAATGAGCCACGTATGAAAAGTAGATAGCATCAGTACATATGTAAACAATGGAAAAAGAGAATGGTGGAATCGCATTAACCGTATGAAATGAGATGAGAATAGTAAAAATGGCAAGTGATCACATCCCTGGAGGACAAAGATCCTAATAACTATCCAGGAAGAAACGGGGTAATACATCAATTTATTGTTCAATCCATATGTTAGCAAGTAATTTGCCAATTCCTGATAGATTGATTATTTTCTTTGATGAATTTATATCTCGTTATTTAACTAGTTTAATGAATTATTAAATTCTTGCAGTGAGTGCTCCTGGAATCTTCCAATCTCTCATCACTCTATTTAAACTGATTTCTTCTACTTCCTTTATCACTCTTAACATTCCTACTCAAAATTTTCCTCATTGCTTCATTTCTCACTCAAAAATATCACTCGTAATTACTCGTTTCATCCTGTTCATCGCTTCCAATTTCTTATAATGACTCTTTCTCTCTTCCCGTACATTTTACTGCACTTTATAATCCATCTTCCTCTTCACCTACCTTACCTTATCCATAATTTTCTATCCCCACACACAAGGAATTATCATTTATAAGTTAAATTTGATGTGATGTGCCCCTATAAAAATTTCAAAAAGTTGCTATAAAGTTGTTCAGATGTACAAAAAGTTCCTGTAGATGTTATTTGTAAACATACTGACAGTATGAAATTTTCTAATGCAGTTATAATCATCTCCAACTAAGTTGAAAATTATGCATAAAAGATTCGATTCAATACAAATAAATTGCAATAAAATAATAATAATGCAAAAATTACAATAAAACATGTTTAGCATATATGCTGCTAGTTTTTAAGCTTCTTACGTAAATTCAGCAAAATGTAATTCCTCATAACTTTATATTATTACAGTGAGTTTCTTTTGTCCAAAGAGGCCAATATTAAGAGATGGTGAGGCCCCTATAATAGGTATGTAGCGAATTTGAAAAAATTACAAAGTACAATACCATTTTAACATTCTGTTACTATAAGTAGCCAAATTTAGCAAGTAAGCCCAACAAGCAGCTCAGTGTTGAAAAAATTGTTGCCAACTGTCACAAAGGTCGCTAAAATTATCAAAAAATTTGCTAAACTTTCAACTCTGCGTGCATGTCATAGCGAAATACTTCCACTTACCCCACTGCGTTGTGGGTGCGTATCAATCCCACAAATGTCTTCATTTTCTTATAATATTTTCATCCGTGTTTTCTTAATTCGCGGCGGTGCTGGAAAGCATTCAAATATTAGGCAGAGGAAGGAATTTAGAAATGCTTGTTCATTGCATCCCAAGGCCATAAACTGGCTAGCATGAGAGCTTCATTGAAAGCAAACCTGTTAGATGAACTGGATAAGGAAAGTTTGAGGTCCAGTTTCCAAAGAAACTTTCTCTAAAAGTTAGAGGCTTTAAGTTTTTCAATCCTTCCCTGAGTCCTAAGACTACCTCCTGTTCATGTACCTTATTTCTCCCAAGCATTCGTTTTTCCATATGACTCTTATAAAGGGCAGTAAGGTGCTGATTCACCTCGTCGGTGAGCCATTGATGAAGGTTCTTCAGAAGTAGATAAAACGCGTAACGCGTAAAAAGTAAGTGAGAGCTAGTTTTTAAAAGGCTTACGCTTAACGTGTAAGTTGAAATTTCGTGCACTTTGCACTTGATTTCTCACGCAGTCTTGAAGTCAGAAAAAACTTAATTTAAAATTGAATGACATTATTTATATTTTGCTAATATGTCGATTTCTAAAATAACGTGTGATCATGCCATTAAAGGAAATAAATTAATTAACAGGGTTATAACTGCTGTATGCGCTGTTATGTGGAAGGAAAAAGAGTTGAGATGCAGTGAGGCCGCAGACGTCAGAGAAAACCTTAGTAATTTGTTGTGTTTTATTGACAATTGAATGGTCGGCTGCCACCTGAAATTATTTTCGCCACTGGAAGTAGGAGGGCGTTTAGGAATAGATAGAAATTATAGAAGAGAAGGAAGGGAGGGAGAAACTCGACGCCCTCATAGGGGTTTTAGTTTAGTCTAATCTCTTGTGGTGCGCGGAATGACAAAAATTTAACTAATTAAATCCCAAAATTAAATAATTTTATTCATTAAAACTAAGTAAATTTATGCACTCGTGATGAAATTGAGGTAGTCCGTTAGGACTTGAGGCCTTGAGATAGTCCGTTAGGCTTGAGGCACTACTGTATTTTCTTACCGTCCCTTTTAGCATACATATCGAGGATTCGAGTTCGAGTCTCGCCGATGACGGAGATTTTTCTGCGTTACACAAGTCCCTTTATGAGTGCTGTGTAGAGAGCACTTCGAGTTCAGCCCTCCGTCCGTCGTACGAGATGCTAAACCGTAGGCCTCTTGGCGTTCTTCTCTATGATCTGCCTAATTCCGGCGTCAAGATTCATTTCCCTTTTCCTGTATTCCTTAAAAGATTCCAACCCACAATGCAATTACACACCTTTCTTTAATAGCGCAAAAGACCTCATCCATAGGTAACCTCTATTAAAATTAATAACCTTTTAATATGTCACCTGTCTTTCCTATATTCGATTTCATTCAAGCCTATATTGATCGGATCCTCTGTACTTTAGCGTTATTGAATACGCAGTCCCTTTGCTTTGTCGATTCAAACATCACTATTGATATAATGAATCCTAACTGGCGGTATGGTTAACAGCTCATTTCCTGATTTTTTTCTTACCCTGATGATAGCGTGAAACTCCTAACTCAAGGCGCGCATCAAAGGCATCCCACCAATGGCGGTAGTTTTTTTTGCCTGGGTCTTCCACCAATTTATCATCGCTCCCGTCTACCCTGTGGGCTTCCTTCCGGCCTTGGGCGATCCTTGGACATGCCGCGTCCATTAAAGCTTCTTTCCCTGCATCTCCACTAACTTCTTCCGTACATCTCCCCTTCTCTGCAGACCTTCTCCCTATTGCACGTCCCGTAAGGTTTCAACATGTGCTCGAGGTTACTCCTATTTACACACGATCCTCTCTAAACATTTCTCAAAATTTCATTAAATAAACACACTATTCTTATCTCTCTTGAAGCTCTGCTTTTCTGCTGCGTGGGATATTTCTTAGCTCTAGCCTTCTACACCATTGCAGAAAGCATCTTCATGACGGAGTGTTTGAAGGAATTATGCATGCATCTCTTTATTCCCATCATGGTACTCCATCAATGCAATGGTGACCTAAGCCAAGGCTAGGAAATATTCCAGAAACTCGTACCTTCAAGACAGACTGATATTATTTATTCATCTCGCTGGTAAAATCTATACTCCAAGCTCTTCCAACATTATAATTTCCTTAGAACAATGATCTCCACCCTTTTATTTTAATTGTGTACTCCTAGGCAGTTCATTTCCTTAATGTTCACCCCTTATCCATGAGACATGCTCTAAACTTGAGCTTGCGGTTCATTTAGAGTTGAATCCGTGTAGTCAGTTACAGCATGGTCGTTTACTCTCCGATAATAGTATCGCGGCTGTTTATTCGTAACTGGATGTAACTATTCTGACGAATCAATGTGCTTTTTCACTTTCTCTGAGGTGGACATCTATTCGCGTCCTTTTTTTTCTTCCGAAAAATTCGAAGGACGTTAATTGACATGTAGTCAATTCACTTCTATGTTTTGTAGTCAGATCGTTAATTGGCGGCTCTTGTATTACTCTGAAATCTTGCTTGTTGCATCTAATTTATAAAAAGAAGTTGTATGATGAGGCATGCATTTTTTAGTTAGGTTTATTAGTCCTGTTACTGACACTATCTGCTTATGTCGTGAGCTTAACACTACCACACAGCCTTGATTCAGATAATTTCAATCTCGGAAACGTTATCGAACTCTATGTTAATGTTCAATATTTAGAGAGAGAAAAGAATTATTTATTTAAAATGTAAACGTTTTTTAATTTCCTGAAAAATTGCCATCGTTGGGGAACAAAAATCTACATACCTATTATTTATTAAAATGCCATTCTTTGGTCAGGAGGAGAAATATAGATCTTTCAAATAATACCAAAACTATATTTTTATCCAGTTTACGACTATTGTATAAACATTTAGAAAAATACCCAGAAAATACCAGCATTCTTGCAGCGTCGTCAACTTACACAGCCTGCAGTAAAAGTGTTAATATCACTCCCGCCATTTCTAAATGCTCCTCGCTTAACAGTAGAATTTCCATTGAGAAAAAATCATTCATCTTGACTGGGATTTGAAGCTACATCCCCCGAATCACTTAGACAGTTGAGCTACCAAGGCATCCTTCCGATTGGATTACTATGTTTTTTAAAGGAAGAATATATTAGGCAAACTGCCGTGCATGTAGCCGTAATCGTGCGCACTGCACCATCGCCTACGTGATTGAAGCCATTCTTTCAAGTCAGTCTTTAAACCCTAGAGTGCTTACTTTTTAACGAATTTGAGGATTGTGGACTAGCCATGAAAAACCTAATGGAGCTACCCACTGATATGTACAGTATTTGAATTCCTTTAAAACCTTTAAAAATCCCAGTGAAGGTGAATGATTTTTTTCTCTGCGGAAATTCCTCTAATTCTGCACACGTATGGGTGAATACCGTTTCGGTTATTTGTTTGTGGTTAGTTCGCTATCTTTAAATTTCCCTTCTCATACCTCAAAATCACCAAGCCCGTACCCTAGGTTGGCAAAAACTGCCTTTAACCTTCGTTTAAGCAAACGTCTCGATGTAACCACTCTGACAATCCACTGCACCAATTGAGATTATTGATGCAAAGTACCGGTCGCAATTTGGAGATTGTCCTTCAAGTTTCCGCATTCATGTGTATGGTAAAAAATAAATGACGACGATAAACCCGAGCGTGTCCGTTATGAAAATCGCGATGGAGCCCCAGAGCCGAAAAGGGAGTCTCGTAAAAGAATTCTAAGTTGCGTCCCACGTTGAATTTGAAGAATTCGAGGAGCGTAGGGGGTAGCGAGAGAGGGAGAGAAGAGTGGAATCTATTGAGGGGACCCGCTTGCTGCCATTGTTGTCCTTCCGGAAGCTTTATTTTCACATTCCCCTCGAATTTATTTCACGGCCATTCCCCTTCGGACAAGCCCCCCCCTCCCTCTCACCAATCTACTATTACGACTCGACCTCAGTAACGGAATTCCGTGAGGAAAAACAACAGAAAAATACGCTGGGCACAAGTTTCCGTGAACATCCACATCTAACGCAGATTTTCAATTATGATTGACGGGGTTCTCAGTCTAGTGATGGAAAAATATCGGTCAACATCGATTTTTCGAGCAATCGATTTTTAATCGAAATGAAAAGCTCGACTTTTCAGTAAAAATCGAAATTTGAACCAAAATATCGATTAATCGAAAAAATCTACGGTTCATTTTTGAAAAAAAATGCAGTTGGTACTAGAAACGTTTATTATTCATTTAAAAAACGCTCATAATACATATTTGAATAACATAAAAAATCCCTAAAAATGTGCTTAGAAAATATTCTTGAACTATTAGTCGTAAAAATGTTCAATTTACTTTAATGTGGATCACCGCTTGGAACCATTCGCCTTCACTAAAATTTTTGAGGAAGATCAACTGATTGAGATGCTTTCTTGATGATCTAGGGCATGCCTTTCCAATTTTACCGGCCTTAGAGAAAAGTCTTTCACATGGGACGGATGATGTTATCATACTCAGCACTCTGATCGCGAAACGGTACGTGTTGGGGTATTCACCCTTTATCTCCTCCCAGACTTTCAGAGGATTGGGTTTGACTTTCCTATCGACGGGTGGCCTGTTCAGGTATTGCCTAACTTCTACTGGCATCTACTTATAACAAGAAGTGACCTCGAGGATGGTTATTCGAGCCTCGAATAACCATCGAGGACCTCTACTGACTACTACGCGCTGCTGAGATCAAACGAAATGGTCAAGATCGAAGTTAAAAAATCGAGTTTGGATCGAAACTCGAAGATCATGGCTCGATCTCGATTTCCTCGATCTTTGACTATTAAAACTCGATTTTCGATTTTAATCGAAATCGATTTTTCCATCACTATCTCAGTCGATCGTAGGGATTACACGAAGTATTTCGGCTCAGAGTTTTCCCTTCGCCTATTTATACTCTATAAGGAAATCTCGTCCTGCCGCCGAGGATAATGCCTGAAACCCTTTATTCCTTCCAAATCACTTATTATTCGAGGCCCTCTTACCTGATTGGGGGAGTGCAATCTCCCTTCCATCATGGCCATAACATCACATCCAATTAGTTACTCCATCCATCTAGTCTTTCATTTCCTTCAGCCAGTTCCCTCATCCCTGATTTCGTACGCCAAGCGTTTCCGTTCATCTTCCTTCCATAATTTTTCACCTATTTCATCGCATCACCTCCATTTCTCTTTTACCTCAACTTGGCAAGCGTCCAATTAGATTACATCCCAGTTCCTCTAGACCTGGCATTCGGAAAGTGTTGATCATATGCTAATAGGTAGAATGCTCGGGAATAAATATTCACTTGCGTCTGTTGAGACTCTACAGTTTCAACGCTGAAATTTTCTTATAATGATAGGATATCATATTATATAGTCTTGTTTCGTATCAAGTTGAATGAAAATATATAACAACTGCTTTTACTTTTTCGTTGCTTCTTTTTATCTTAAACTTATTTTAAAATATACTCTAACTGCTGATGCTAAATCGTACTACTGTGCCTAACTTATATCATACTAACTAAGCTCAGTTCTTCGACAAACAAAATACCCATGGTCGAGGCAGGATTCAAACCCAATGTGGTAGAATCGGTGGTTTATCGACATACAACACGAAAGGTCATTTTGTTTCTCATGATTTTTAAACATTATTACATTTGTATGTCTCTATCCTGCGGTGGGGTGATAAATCGAATTTAATTTATTGGGTCAATTTATGTCATTCACCCTCGACACCCTCAGTTGTGTAGGATCTTAGCTATGTGTACCATCTTAGCTTTCTTTTTGGCGGAGCAAGCCTCATTATTTGTTAGAGTGCTTGTCCCTAGGCGCCCAGCTCAAAAAGAGGTCGGGAACCTCCTTATCTGCGGTCCTTTTACCTTCATTTTATTCTCAAAGGAACATGAAGGCTCTTGTAATGGCGCTCTATTTTGTCTGAATAAACGGCCGCAATGGTAAAAACATAGGGATGGAAATAACTACGCATCTCTTCAGGTCTCGTAGCAAGCTTCATTTAATGTTGGGTCTTCTCTAGTTTGTTTCCTCGTGTTTTAATGCTTTATGAATGTCAAAACAGGTTAGTATAACTCGAGGGCTGGCAACCTTTAAGGGGGAAAAATTTGTCTCTCGAAAAACTTTTAAATGTATTCAAGAGTGATAAATGTATATTTTTGCAAGAAAATGAAAATTTGGCAAAAATTATTAATAAAGTGAGTGAGCATTATTTATACGTTTATTAAAGAAAGAAGTGTTCACACGATTGTTGCTCTTATTGGTTGTTAGCAATGTGAACTTGCATTTCGTGAAAAATTGTCTCTATACATGTAAACGTAATAGATAATAATTTAAGGCTCGATTCCAAGGTATCCTTATTGTCAGCAGTATGTGATTCAACAGATTAAGCTATGTTATTTTTATTTTGATTTTCAATTTAAATTCCGAGCCACATGTATTTAAAGCCGCAGTTTGCTTACATCTGGTCTAGCTAAACGCGTAATTCGAACCTTAATTCACATCCGCTGAGTGCCGTGCAAGCCTTTCTGGAAGGTTTGTTGCATGTATTGCATGGAATGAGTAATCAAGAAGCATGCGAGGTGTACATTCACTAGTAAATTCAGGGTATTAATTATTTGGAGATATGACTTCATGAAAATTGTCAGGTTTAACCCAGCATCCAACGAGATGTGTAAGTTAAATTAAACACGCATGAGATTTGCCTTTGCAGGTCCACGCATCCAATCAAATTAAACGTGAAATGAGCATGAAACTATAATTGTATTTCCAGTCTCTAATTCTAATTCTAAATAATCCATTATTTTCCTATCAACGCGGCAATATTGATTAAAACACTTTTTTCGATTATTTATCGTTCTAGATTTTGTCTCTTATGATCTATTATTAGAGAATAAACCGGGATTCTCCTTTTTTGACATCCTCAGAAAAGGTGTCCATCTTAAACTCTTGCAATATGTTTATTCTGTATTTTAACTTATACCAACTTAATTCTAGTAATTATTATTATTCCAACTTATTTCTAGTAATAATTACTGTACACTTCTAAACCAATCGTAAGAACTTTAAAAAAACACAGCTGCCCTTTGGAGTGCACTACTCGTCTACAATACCTACAAATTCTGATTTCTCCCCGGTATCTACGCTGTAATATATTACTGCCGCTATAATTGGGCGTGGAAAAGTGAATTTTTGAACATCTCTGTCTTACTCTCTATCTCCAAAAATTTTTATCATAATCTAACCTGCCATAGTATGTACACTGAGATTTTTAATTTATTTTTACACATTTTCAGAGTCTATCTGAGCTATTGTAACAACTTTTAAGAAACCTAGTTTCTTTTCTCAGCTCAGTATCTAGTGATGAGATGAAATCTGTTTCATCTGGATTCCAAACATTCGCAACTTGTTCTGAGTCGCGGCTAACAAGTGAAAGGGGATATATCTCTTTTGCCTCTTCTTTACATTTCCCTGTATCTCTCTTTGCAAAATCCTAGCTTACTTTTGTTTCCTTTGCTACCATGAGGATGCAATTGGATAATCAATACTCATGGCGTCGCGTGTGAAAGGTTTGCGTGACGAAGAAATTCCATTAGGTTGTGTGTCGTTGATTTTATCTGATGTGTCATTGGAGTATGATGAAAGGTTGGGGCGGAGTGGGAGAATTCCAATGTTAGCCTTTGTGAAGATCAGAAACAGATAAACTGTTTCCTTTGTGATTAGTAATAGTGATTCCAATACGAGTGTAAACGAAGTATATATTGGCCGTGGGAAGTATACCTCTTGGGAACAGTTGTTATTAGCAATTATAAAACTGCAATATTTTGGGGTATTGTTGGATCAGACACTTGTGAAATAAGTGTCAGAATATTGTGCCAGCATCCAAGATGTAGTCTCACCTATTTGCTGATGAGTTTTTCAAAATATTTTATGCAGTATTTGTTACCACCAAAACACCCAGCAGCATAATCTCCGACACAAAGTAAAGCGCCAGTCGTAAACGCTCCTGATATGATATATTCCTATGATTATTGATATATTTTAATATTTATTGAAATACCTGTTATGTTTATTTCAGCCAATTTCAATTATTTTATTTTTATTATGAGTGTTTACCAGAGAATGCCGATGATCATATTCATGCCGTGACCCCAAATTCTCATGCTATAACCTACTTTTGTTCCGCACACTTCTTACTTCTCATCACCCCATCCAATCTTTCCATTCTTCTCCTCCCTCCAACCTGCTTACCCAACATCCCTCACTCTTATCACGCCCTCGCCCCTCATTGCCCGTTCAATCAGCCGTCTCTTAATTACTTTCATCAACATCCTTTCCCCACCTAGCATCCCTTGCGATTCCTCGTTTTCTTTTCTTTCCATTTACCCTTTATTCTCATCTCTTGCCATGCCAACATCTCGAAAGTCGAGAATCTGTTCTATCATATCTCCTTAAAGGCACCACAAATGCCACATACCAATTATGCATTTTAAATATTTTTCCTCAACCCCAAAGGAACCTGTCATTGATTCTCTTCTACAAGCAAGCATTCCTTTCTACAACGCGGTTCTGGTCCGTACGTCCATACAGCTATATTCTTTTACCTACAGTGTACTACTCAGATAGCTGAATCATCCTACCTGTGTCGACTTTTGACCTACTACATTCAAATTTGACCTTCCCTTTTTAATCTCTGAAACATAATTGATTCAGTTTTTTATTGCATACATTCATTTCGCATTGAAGGAAGTAACACCAACTCGTTGCTTAACTTAATTAAATTTCTGCCATAACTGGAGGGATCGTGGTTTGCTGTCAGTTCACGGCGTAATTCATTCACTGAATATTGCATGATATAATGTCCGAGAAAGCCACAATAGAATAACAAAAAGCTGTCGAGTTTATACTTGGCTTATTGTTTGAAATTACCCAGCTAGTGAATAGAAAGCTCACTTAAGCTCGGAAACGGTTATCTAAACTCCTTGATCACAAGCCCGCAGTCGCGTGTAATTACAAATTACCCATACTGCACGTACCAATCCACGCTTTTCACCGATTCCCTCTCGGCGTTCATTAGGCAGAGCCGTCCCATCAGGAGTTCAAATAGGAGAGTGGAATTCGGCTTTAACGGTCGAGTACCTTTGAGGCACTCGGCGTGTGGTCCAGTGTGGAGGGATGTTAGTCTCATTTCGATGCGTGCCAAGCATACGATTGGCTCTCCCTCGGTGTTTCAATGACCTCCGTACATGATTCAAGAGGTAGCTTCCGAGTTATTGAGGACACGACGAAATTCTCCTTTCCCATCATTAAATTTGTGTTAATTTCCTTTAGTTATTTCGTTTTCTTTCTTCCTAGAAAATATGTTTTTCGTTGAAATTCCTACAGCATTTGATTTCAATACCAGGGGCACTGACTTTACACGCCCATATTTGTATTTTGTGGATGAAGTTGGGTCCTGACTCTAACCAAACAGGTGAATGAGAAGCTAATATCAACACATTTGCTAAGGGCTCCTAAGAGGGGTCCGTATGCGCTCCTATATCCCTAGCAATCTCTAAGCTAAATTTCACGGAGATACATTATGGCAAATTCATCCTTTAGCACTTTGATCGGGATTGTTTGTGTAAGATTCAGGCGCGAGACGCATCATGGGTAATTCAGGTGCTGACAACTTAAAATCGTAATACGAATGCATTTGTCGTGAACATAGCACAAAACTATTATTTGGTAGAAGAGGACTTGCAGTGGATAAAATCGTTCTGTATGGAACTTTATTTAAACAACCTCTCTTTCTGCCATATGTTTTCAAACAAAGTTGTGATATTTAGCGTATCGTCTGAAACACTAATGACCTCTTGTGATTCCTGTCATGGAATTAGAATACTGAAAACCATAGCTTATTGTCAGTTTAATATTCGCAACTATCTCCACCTATTGATCTTTCCTCTGTCTCAATTGGGTCTTACACCCAAACCAATCACTAACCATTTATTTAAAGTGGTTCCCCTTTCCTTTGCATCGCAATTTGCATCAAATCAAGAGAAATGCAACGATCCACAACTGTGGTTGTGTCTTCTCCAACCTTTGACTATTCTCGGCCAACTTCGGAAATATTTACAGGCGTAATATGGTGAAAGTAATCCTTGCCCAAAAATGAAAATAACTTAATTAAAATTTTTTTCAGACGCGGTTTTCGACACTTTGTGTCTCCTTCAGGTCATTTGACTGAAAATCTGTGGAGGTCACTAAGTTATTTTTTTTCCCGTGAGATACGATTCTCTCTGGCTAATCGTGAAAATATTTTTAAAAACTAAATTGTTTCTCTGAGATATTTCGGTTATTAATCGTCAATCTTTCTTCCTCGTAGTAATTTTAGTTCCTTCATCTGACGAGGTAATACTACTCCTTTTCACGACTAAATCCAACAAGACGATCCTACTGACCGGCGAGCCTCCATCGCCAACCGTTTTTTCCATATTTTTTCAGTGCGGTTTCTTCTAAAAATTTTAAGGCCTCTTCAAATGCTTACACGTAAATATTGTAGTATTAGAAAGACCTTTTAAGTGTTATGCTTTTAATCGATTTTTATTTCCTTTGAATCCGAGGGTCCTCATGAGAAATAGATCAATAAATATAAGTCTCTCCAAAAATCATGCAAACATTTAATTGACCGAAGAGGCAGCTATTATGAATGGTTAAAGGATTAACGTGTTGTCGGTTGTGTTCAGTACCCAGATCGATGGCCCGCTGTCTTTGCAATTCATAGATCATGGGTTCGAATCCCACTTGCAACGTGGATGTCATGATTGTTTTGAGGGAGACTTTTAGGATTTAGGTTGGGATATAGCCTAAGTAGCTGGAGCAACTAACAACCGAAACATACTCCCAGGAACACATGTCTAAATAGTTAAATGGTTCCTAATGCACTGCAGTTTTGCATATTGCTACCCTCGACTACGCTCGGTCACCGTTTTGGGCAACTAAATAGTTAAATGGTTCCTAATACGCTTTAGTTTTGCACATTTCTACCCTCGACTACGCTCGGTCACCATTTTGAGTAACAAATTTCAATCTCGAGGCATGTAGGGGGTACAGGTGGTTTTCTAGTGAAAAAACCAACTAAATTTTTTACTCGTGGACCAAGAAATTGTTCAAATTTTCAGCACACTAAAATAGGATTTTCATCTAGGTAACAGTATTAATATCATCATTATACTACATTTTCTACACTGATTATGATGAAAATTTCTTAAAGACCCTCCCAACTGTCGGGCATTGGAAGTACCTCGTGAAATAAAATGAATTCAATCCTCAAAGGTAACTATTAAAATTTATAGAGTGCGTGTTAAAGGGTAGGAATATCGTTTCCTTTATTCACTGCTGCCAATATTCTCCATTAGTTCAACCTTGTGCTATTTTATTGGTTTGAATTGCAGCAGCATATCTCAAGGTAGGATCACGCGATTATTTCAATTGTGCGTGTGATGAATAAACAGATGAGCAGAAAAACCCCTACCACACACCCTCGCAGTTGACCGTAGGGTAATACCTAGATATAGATGTAAAATTAGCACGGAAAGCAAAAATTCTAAATTTTACTTTGTAAAATAATCAACAAATGTAGGGAAAATATTTCTCATTATATTTTCACGCCATTAGCCATGAAATTCCTTCAATTCGACGCAGCTCCAAGTTGTTCAATTAATTGTTTACTGTAAAATAGCCTTTTAACGTATGCAATGGTTAAATATTAGTGGGTTAAAGCAAAGTAGAAGAAGAGTAGACAAGAAATATATGTGTACCTTTATAGGGTACTAATTATATGAAATACATATAATACAGTCGTAGTCGCAGATTTAATTGGAATAGGTTAAAACCCGGTTTACAGAATGTTATTGTCGGTAAGAAAACTCAATGATGCAGCCGTTAACTTTTATACTAATTTTAAAAGGATGTGGTGAGTATGCGGTAGGCACCACAACTTGGAAGATAATTTTACAGCTAACCTATGCCACGCAGTAAATGCCGTTAGTCTAACAAATCCTTGCTGCGTTGACATATAAACATATGCCGCGGTTTTGATGGATGATGGCACTCTGATCCACAGATTAGTGCCCTGAATTTCAATACAAAAGGTTTGACTATTCAGAATACTCCAATCCAAACTAAACAATGACAAAATGACTGGATCAAGTAATTTGAGGAAGGATATGAAACTGGCTTCGTAATCTAACTCAAAATAACCATTATTCGGGTTTCTGTATTTTGCAGGAAATTTTTTCATTGCTAGGCGATAAAAGGTATTGTTAGAAGTGATTTATCGTAGTCGTATATCGTACTACACTCCTGGAAGTTTGTTTCTAAGTAATTTACGGCGTATATTGTATTGGTTCATCTAAAAGAGGGTCAATTTTTTGTGACTAGCTATGCTAAGACTTTATCCCCAATGGTGACAGTAATGTTGAAATCTTATGATGCAGGTTTCAACCTTCGTTCGGTGGACTTGTGTATAAAAGTGGAAGAAATTATCTTTTCCGACGTTTGTAAAGAATGTGCAAGTGAAAGTAAAAGTTCATTAATTCTCACTTCAGTTTTGTAGAATCTTAATCGTTACCTCTATTTTGTCGTACACCCAATCCTTAAACAACACCGGTTCATACAGTAGCCGGGTTTAGTCACGTGTAACCCCGCAATTGATGAGAGATACCTGTATTTATTCCTGGAGGATGCTGAAGACGAGAAAAACACCTACGCCTGTTTTTGTAGCCATGCTCATCCCTTGGTGAACCGTAGTGTCCCAGTTGCCTGAAAGTTATGAGTTAATCAAAATTCTGGCGTGTCCTTGCTTTGTAACAAGAAATTTTGGGCCATAATTTTCTTATACATCATTGAACTTGATCAGAAAAAAAACTGCATGATTGACATGTTGATGCAGATATCTATGGCTCTTCACTTCGCGCAGTGCACGAAACAGACAAAACACAGCCGGTAAAATCAATAGGGAATACTTTACCGCCCAACCGCGATGAAATCTGGCATTATTTGTTCATCTTACGCCCTATCATAGAGTAGAATGAATACCAAAGAAAATAAAATATGAACCTTCATGTGATGGTACCAATAGGTTGCCATTTATGGTTCATGTGGTTTAAAATTTCCGGATGACGGTGCAATTTGGAGATACTTGTATCTGGTAGGTTACCTCAAGATTATAGAGTATCATCGTATAATGATGCCTAAAAACACTCAAGATCAGTTGTTATGAATCAGATAAGAAAACCTAGACGATAGAGAGCGATAGCGACAGTGAAGCGCTGGGCGAAGATAATTTTCACACCGACCTACAATGACTCGTACTTCTGAAATGCTTTCGTAAACCGAAGATACATGTGGCCATAACCATAAAACGTACTAAGAAATGTGGGTAAAGATAACAAAAAAATATTTTAAACAGAGTAATGAATATTATGGTCATTTATGCATAACACGTCGCTTGAAGAAAAGTAAGTTACGAGACCAGAAAATCGCCGTCTTGGTAAGCCAAATGGGTTAAAACGAAATTCTTCTCTCGCCCACGGCGCAGTGTCACAACCACGTCATTTACCCTGAATAGAAACAAATTCAAATTCCCATCAACGACGATGGATTCAGCCTCATTTTTTTTACTCCAGTCTTTTCTTTGACTCCCGTGCCAGTTCGTGCCACCCTGGTCGTTTACAGACAACAAAGAACTCGATTCCCTAATGGAACAACGCCCGGATGATATAATTCCCGGGATTCATGTCGCCCGAGATATCCTGAATATAATTAAAGCCCCAAGTCCGACGTGAAGGTTAACGCTCGAGCACTTAATGTGATCATAATGTGATGGGAAGGAAGCGTCACGCCTGTTCACCCCGGCGGACGAATTCCAATTACCCCCTCACTCACTCTCAACACACCCTCGGTTTCTTTTTGCGCCGCTGTGAGGCGTGTCGGGGCTGAGATTGGCTCCGTCGGGAATGTTTTTATTTCGCGAGACGCGGCAATGGAGCGTCCCTCATATTGATCCCACATCCGTCTGTCTGTTTGCGTGCTGCGTTTTCGGTAGGAGGAAAGGGGGAGGGAGGTGAGGGGTTAAGTCAGGAGCGTGGGAGGTCTAGCGATTAAGGATTAGGGAGGGATTAAAGAGGGGTGCCTTGGTGATTAAAGGGCGGGGGAATGTTTGTGGAGATGGGGGTCGGCGGAGACGTTGAGTGGGGAGTTGGGAGATGGTGATCCCCCCTCCTTTAGCCCCACCAACCTCTTTAAACACACACACACACGCACACTGACTCACATCACGGAGCACTTAAGCGAGGGTAACTCCTGGAGACTGCGCGCGTTCGCTTTCCTCTGGATTATTAAGGGCCCGTGCCCCCGTGAACTTACTCCCTCGGAGCGAGCCCAAAAGCTACTGCGGGGAGGCATAAGGTCTCCCTTTCCTCTCCCGTTTCGTCTCTTGTCGCCTCTCCGAGTATTCCTGAGGACGTCTCCCCTTTCGTCGTGTCGCTAATTCTTCGCTTTTAATGGCCACCTTTCGTGGGTCCCGGTGCGCCGCAATCGGCAAAACACTTGCCTCCGTTTCGACGGTGTTTGAGGAGAGAGCACGCGTGTCTGGAGATCTCGATCGATCGAGCCTAGATCGAGAGGAGGAGTATCGATGTTGGCTCCGCGCTAAATTTCCTGATCCACGTCTACGAGCGTCTACTTCCACATTTTACCCCGCGAGCCGCCAAAAGGGCGTGTGGCAGGAGGTGGAAAGTCACCAGACTTGACGGGTCTATAAGGAACAAAGGAGTGTTTTCCGAAAAGGGAAAGAGTATAAAAATTAGGGATATCATTGTGAAGTGTGATTTTTATTCTTAGGAATTAGACTATGTTTGGGTCGTAGTCGCGTGTACTTCGTAAGAGAAACGAATTATTAAAACTCGCCGCCCGGCTGCTAAAATTACTTAATTCGCTTGTTTTTCCTGCTGATGAAATGTGGGGGGTGGAATTATCTCTATAAAAAAAGAAATTCGAATACGCGTGTTTAAATTCATTTGTTTGGAATTTTTCAAATGCAAACTCTACATTTTATATGAAACTTCCAATCTAAGTTTTCCAACCAGACTCTTCTAAGAGCCAAGTAACACATATTGTACGTCCGTAAGAATTAGCTACAAAATATACTATTTCTTTTGCATTTTATTCAGTTAAATTACTAGTTATTCCCGAGTTAAATATTGGTTCATTTGGTCCAAAAACCTTGATGCACACCCGGTCAGTTGTGTTCAGGTGAGGCCTTAATGCTAAATAACCTAGGTTTTTTTTATTATTTTCACCCAAAAACATTTCGAAAATTGCTTTAAAGGCTTCCGCAACTTATAATTAATAGCTTAATTTTATTTCCAGGAATTTCCGTTTTGTTCATATGGAATTCCCGGAAATAATATTAAGCCATTTCCAGTCGTCAGCGATGTGATATAAATATTTTGAATATGTTTCACCCAACAGACTTACATGTAATGTGATGAACAGATATTTAACCTTACTTGGAACTCTTATGTCTTAAGTAGTACCGTGTAAGCCACCGCAAGAGCACGTGACAGGGGACTCCTCGCCAGACGTGCAATAAGATTGAGTAAACAACCCCGTTGCCAGTGACTACATCGCCGGTTAAGCCATCTTAAATCATGAGGGAATCACGGCATCTTCGAATTTTGTACATCGCTTGTACATCAGCAGGGCCAGCCGCTGCACTTATCGTGTGCAAATATTTGTGGTCGCATGCTCGATATGCCTGGAAACGTGTAAAATGCGGGGATCAATGTGAATTTGAGAGACATTAAACCGGGATTTGGACTCTCGTTACGTTGCCACCACCTCATTTCTCCTCCTCCCCCTCACTATTATTGGACGATTGTACGCCGGTAGAGGAAATTACAAAATCACGCAATCCCGAAATTGACGATAATCCCGCGGAAATTCCTGTGTCCCACAGGTGGGTTTTCCACAGCTGGGTTTCCCAGACAGCAATTTTAATTGAAATTCTTCCTGCAAACAGTGCAGTTTCCAAATGAATCACATGCAATTAAAATGCACTGAATCTTTGGCATTGCCGGCCGCGTTAGCCAGACTGGTAACATGAAGATCCCATGGGTTACGGATCCAACTCTGCCCATTGCAGTCTGTTTATTTAAGGACTAAATTTCAATCTAGATGTTGTAATATCATATTGTTTCTCTAAGTCTATTACCTTTATTGCAGTTTGAAACTGTCTGCGATACCCGTGAAAGTATTTCCTTTCAAACTATTGCATTTTATTCCACACCACATTTCCGAGTTATTTTCCAACTATAGTGCTAGTGGTGGGATAGAAATTTTCCAACTAATTCCAAGGTCACGAATGCAAACCCCGCGAGGGTTAGCTTTCCATATCTCGCAGCATACCTGTTTAATAATTCAAAAGATGAAAACAAAGTGGACTGTATAAATCTGATTGCCGCCGAATGGTACTCACAAAATTCGGAGGCTTCAATGTCACGGCGAGCTGACACGGTGATGATGATGCCGGTTCTTCCTGGACGTCCGAAGCTCACACGTTCTTTCCAACAACAACTGTCAAAAACCACTGTCCTCGTATCGAGGATCAAAAAAAAAAAGAACCTCCTTGCCCTCTTACGGGCAAACACAAAAAAAGAACAAAAAAGAAACGAAATGCACCACTCGGCGGCAAATACGACTACAATATTACCGAACATAACCCACCCACCAAAATTGGGTGCCAATTTTAAATATAATAAACAAGTAACGGCGTGAGTGCTTAGGGAAGTATAAAGAAACCAAACAAAAAACGCGCAAGCTGAACCTGGGAAGATAATGAAAAAAAGGTTAGGAAATGAATTAGGTTCTTCACTCTGAAGGGGGCCTTCATCAGAGACTTTGTACAAATGGGTAGCCCACGGATGGGAATGGTTCAGCACGAATGTTCCCTAAGCAAGCGATATGTACAAATACATGAACAATTCTCCAAAAAATATACACAAAAGGACCAGGACTGGAACAAAATACAAAACAAAAGAACGAAGAAAAAAAATTATTGAACAGGCAGTTTGGCCAGTTTTGAAACTGGTCGTTTGAATATACCAAACGCTGTTCGGACAGTGCAAACCCGCACTCGTCCATCAGTTCCTTGATGAACATCAATAATTCTAGCCAAAGGCCATTGCAAGGGAGGACTATTCTCCCTTTTAAGGATCACTATATCCCCTCGTTCTAAATTGGGATTCTCCAATATCCATTTTGACCTGGATTGTAACGTGGATAGATATTCATTCGTCCACCGATTCCAGAAGTGTTGGGAAATTCGTTTTACAAGTTCCCATCGGGTTATTCGGTTGATTTTAGCATCAAAAAGGTTTGGTTCGGGGATAGCTACTAAAGGTGTGCCAATTAAAAAATGTCCAGGTGTTAAAACTTCCAATTCATTGGGATCCGAGGGTAAAGAGACTAATGGTCTGGAGTTTAATACCGCTTCAATCCTGGCAAATATGGTTGATAACTCTTCAAACGATAAAATTTGGCTACCCACTATCCTTTTTAACAAACCCTTTGCCGACTTGATATTTGCTTCCCAAAGACCCCCAAAATGGGGTCCCTCCGGGGGATTCATATGCCAAGAGATATTTGTTATGGAGTATTTATCCGATGTTTCATTACCCATTAATAAGGCGCGAAACTGTTTGTTTAGTCCGGTCAAATACCTATTTGCGCCGACAAAATTGGTGCCACAGTCAGTGTAAACATCTGAACAGACACCTCTTCTAGATACAAATCTCTCAAAGGCTGCAATAAATGCCTCTGTTGAGAGACTAGATACAACTTCTAAATGGCATGCCTTGGTTGCTAAACAAATGAACATACACATATACGCCTTCTGTTGTTTTGCATTCCTTCTCAAGGATTCCTTCACCAAAAACGGACCTGAGAAGTCAATCCCTGTGTGTAAGAATGCACGCGCAGGTTGCACACGAGGAGAAGGCAAGTCTCCCATTAATGGTACTTTTGGAGCACAACGCAATTTGAAGCAAGGAATGCATTGATAAATCCTCTGCCTGATTACACTTCGGGCAGAGATAATCCAAAATTTAAAACTTAACAAATATTGTAAAGTAGCTGGCCCTACGTGTAAATACACCTTGTGATAATAGTCTATGATCAAGTGAGTCACATGACTATTTTTGGGTAGCAACAATGGATGCTTCCGTTGATAAGGTAAATTCGAGTTTTGAAGACGCCCACCCACCCTGAGACAACCATCTGAATCAAGGAAGGGATTTAAGCGTTGAATTCGAACTGAACAAGGTAGACCTCGTTTTAGTCGATAAATGTCCTCTTTGAAGTGACATTGCTGAGTCATTCGAGTGTAAAGTATCAATGCCGAATTGATTTCATTCAATTTCAGAGATCCACTGATACGATTATTTGATTTAACCCTTGTGTTGTTAATAAATCTCAGACAATATGCCACAGTTCTCAACAAATTGGACCACGAAGAGTGGCGCTTGATGAATTCCAAATCGGGCTCCAGAAATACTGTGAAGGTGGAATCAAAATAATTCTTGCTCTCCGATAGTTGATTTATTTCAATTGGTTTGAAAGAACAGATTTTCCAATTAATAAAGGGTTCCGATAGCCAAGCAGGCCCATGCCACCACAAATTTTGATTAATTATTTCACTGGGCAAACAGCCCCGACTTCCGATATCAGCTGCATTATCTTGAGTTGATATGTGATTCCAAGTAATATCAATCGCATTTTCCTTGATTTGTATGATACGATGAGCAACAAAGGTTTTCAATCGATGGGGTGGGGTGGTTAACCATGTTAGGACAGTGCTAGAGTCTGTCCAAGCAAATACGCGAGTTAATTTTACCACTCCCGATATACTCTCAAATACAAATTTTATAAGTTTGGACAACAAGACCGCTCCTAAAAGTTCCAAACGAGGGATTGATTGAGTTTTGATTGGTGCAACTCGTGTTTTAGACAAAACTAAGTGAACATTTCCTGGTTCTTTTAAGTCACCCATTCGCACATACACAGAAGCACAGTACCCTCGTTCAGAAGCATCGCAAAATCCCAGTATCTGGGAGGCGTTACATTCTATATCCAAAAGTTGGTCCTTCCCTATCCATCTAGGGATTTTGACAGCAATCAATGATGGCAACTGTTTCACAAACTCTTCCCAAAGTTTCAAAGTAGAAGACGGAAGTTCATCGTCCCAACCCAGTTTTAATTTCCACAAATTCTGCATGAGATATTTTGCCCAGAAAACAATAGGAGCAATCCACCCTAATGGATCGAATATCCGTGCAATTGTGGACAAAATGCCTCGTTTGGTATTGGGTGTTTCACATTGTCGTACATGATATGAAAATGTGTCCGACTTGGCTGCCCAATAGATGCCCAACAATTTGATTGATGGAACTTGATCGTCGTTAAATTTCACTTCAACTTGACAAAGATCAGACGGAAGCCCTTGCAGCACCTCTACTAAATTGGATGCCCATTTACGGACTTGAAATCCCCCCGCATTCATTAGATTATTTATTTCAATGATTAAATTCTTTGCCTTTTGGGGAGAGGCGGTGCCAGTAACCAAATCATCTACAAATAAATCCCGTGAAACAACAGCTGCAGCACAAGGATATCGAAGAGCTTCATCTAGGCACAACTGTTTAATAGTGCGCATAGCTAAGTAAGGTGAAGAGGTGAGGCCAAAAGTTACCGTATTAAGTTCATATTCTTGCAAATCAGAATCTAAATTGGGACGCCATATAATGTGTTGATACGCTCTCTCCTCAGGCCGAAGTTCAATCATTCTGTACATTTTACATATGTCACCTATTAAGGCCACCTTATGCAAACGAAAACGAATAATCAAGGCTGATATGTCTTGGTGAAGTTTGGGTCCCACCAGAAGCATATCATTAAGTGATGTTCCTGTAGTGGTCTTGGTAGATGCATCAAAAACTACTCTCACTCGAGAAGTGGTACTACATTCTTTGTATACAGCATGGTGCGGTATATAATATTTGCCGGTACCCCATCCAACCTGGGACATATGGCCTAATGAAATGTATTCGGATAAAATAGAGTTATACTCATCTCTGCCTTGCGGATTCTCATTCCATCTCCTCTCCAATAACTTGTATCGCCTAATCGCTGTTGCCTGAGAATCTCCCAATGTCGCCAAATGATCTATTTCCTTAAGCAGTAAAGGAACAACATATCTGCCGTTAGGCTTTCGATAATGGCAATTAACAAATAATTCCTCTGCTAACTCATCCTGCGGTGAAACAATATGAACCATTGGTGCTTCTTCCAATCTCCAAAAATTTTGCAGACTTAAATCGAGATCAGAGTCAGCTGATACAAGACAAGTAGAAATGTTAGATGAGTCACGAGATGCAGAAGACAGCGAGTTTAATGGCCCAATAAGCACATACCCAAAAATCGAAGGCCAGGCTGTGGGAAGTCCGCTTGAACGAACCACTGGCTTATCCAACATAATATCGGAATACATATCTGCTCCAAGTAAAAAGTCAACTGGCCCTGGTTTGTAATACTCCGGATCGGCTAATTCCAAGAATTCAAAATGATGGCGTACTCTCTCTGGGACCTGCTCCGTGGGTTGTGTTGAGCTTATCTTTGGTATAACAATGGCATTTACTTGAAGCTCAGGACCCCCTTGACGCGGTCGAATAACTACAGAGGCAGTGCCTTTGGTGGACGTAATCGGAGTAGCGGCTAAACCAAAACAATTGATCATCGATGATCTGCGAGGAATCCCTAATCGTTGCTGACAATCCGTTGTAATGAAGCTTGCCTGCGAAGCAGGATCAATTAAAACACGAATAGGAATGAATGTTCCCGACTTGCT
Source organism: Platycnemis pennipes (assembly GCA_933228895.1). Lineage (NCBI taxonomy): Eukaryota > Metazoa > Arthropoda > Insecta > Odonata > Platycnemididae > Platycnemis > Platycnemis pennipes. Next base: position 64,145,512 of record OW121854.1, read on the forward strand.
CCTTGCAAGCGCAAGGCATGTCCCTAACAAAACCATTGAATAATGCAAATTCATCTGACAAGCAGAACATGAAATTGAATTTGACGAGCCATCCACCTCGACTGCAACTGATTCAGTGTTTACCCTTTCAGTAGTCTTAGGAAATTCTGCAGCCGGTCGATCATTTAAAGACTGTGCTTTATCATTTGTGGCTTGAGATTTGCGGACTACACTGTCGTAACGCGAGTTCCGATTGCATACTAAAGTATGATGTTTATTCTTACATACTTTACAAAGATTTTTGGAAAGGCATTGCTTCGAGGTATGTTTCTCTCCTAAACAACTATAGCACAGCCGTTCTGTTTTCGCCAATTCTCTTCTTTTCGTCATCGGTAGAGAAATGAATCTCTCGCATTGATATATCTTATGATCTCGCGAACAAACAGGACATGACAACTTCTCTACCTGAGCTACGTGAAAATGAGAGGTTTTCTTTGCAAAAGATTTGACTGAAGAACTAACCTCTTTCAATGATATAGACTGCGCGCTTTCCTTAGCTCCCGATGATCGGAGAAAGTTAACGTAGTCGCGACCAAATTTTAAGAGCATGTGAACAGATGGAAAGTCCACTCGATTATTCCCGAGTTCAAAATGTTTTCTAGTGTCTTGATCCATAACTCGAGATGCTAAATAAAACAAGATAAATTCGCCGAAATTAGGTATGTTCATCGTCTGCAATGCATTCACATTTTCCGAAAATGTTTCGATGAACATTTGCAAAGAATCCAGAGAATTATTCCTCAAACATGGATAGTTAAACAACTTATCTAAGTAATGAAATGCCAACTGGCGTTTATTTTCGTACTGTTGGATCAAAGTTTTCCAAGCTATTTGATAATTTTCAGCGATCAACGGTAAGCTAGTAACAAGCCTGTGGGCATTACCTCGTACGCTCGACACCAGATAATAGAATTTTTCAATATCAGTTAGTTTAGAGTTTAAGTGAACAAGACTATTGAACACATCGAAAAACGGCTTGAAATTCTCAATTTTTCCATCGAAGGAAGGCAGAGTAATTTTAGGTAAACGCGCCGTTCTGTCGTCGGATTCATTCGAAGAGGCGTTATTAGACGCAGCATGTGCTCCCCGCTTCAGAACACGACTTGCTACGGCTCGTATTTCGTGGTAGTAGCCTTCTACCTGATCGAATGCCTTTAACTGAGGTGCCTCTTCCTTTTCCAACTCTAATTCAATAATCATTTCCCGCAATTGATCCGATAATTCAACAAAGGACTTATATTGATCATCGAGTAGCAAAAACCTACTCTCAAAAATGTCTTTATCCTCCGCGTTGCCTTCGATCGTCATGGATATTTCGTATAATTTTTCAATAATACGCATATTCTCCTCATATTTGAATTTAGTTAATCGATATCTCCTCATTAGCCTAATATTCTTCTCTTTATCGGACATGATGAATCAACTCCAGTCAAATGTATGTGAATCAAAGTTACAAGATGGAAATGACGGACACAAAAACAGAAGAAAACGGCCAAAGAATAACTCAAGATTCAAACGAAATAACAAGGAACAAATATTTCCCCAAGCACTCGCCACGACCGATAATGAATTCCAATATGATATTCAACAAAATGATTCCAATGTGGATTCATGAAATGGATCCGACCAATTAATCTGCGATCTGGTTGACCATACCGACATCCGGCCCGAAGGACCAAAAAATGTTTAATAATTCAAAAGATGAAAACAAAGTGGACTGTATAAATCTGATTGCCGCCGAATGGTACTCACAAAATTCGGAGGCTTCAATGTCACGGCGAGCTGACACGGTGATGATGATGCCGGTTCTTCCTGGACGTCCGAAGCTCACACGTTCTTTCCAACAACAACTGTCAAAAACCACTGTCCTCGTATCGAGGATCAAAAAAAAAAAGAACCTCCTTGCCCTCTTACGGGCAAACACAAAAAAAGAACAAAAAAGAAACGAAATGCACCACTCGGCGGCAAATACGACTACAATATTACCGAACAATACCTATGTGTTGATGTTCATCGCATTTCACAACACTCAAGGTCCTTATGTAAATGTTCGAGTTTTCTTGGAGGTGAAATGAAGATAAAATGGATCAACCGAGTGACAAACGGAGAAGTCTTAAGAAGAGTGGGAGAAAAAAGATGTCTACTGAATACCCTAAAAAAGAAGAAGGGACAACTTAATCGGCCACATCTTAAGACATGGCCTAATGAAGACAATCGTTGAGTGAAAAGTGAACGGAGATATTGGAAAAGGCAGGCCTCGTATGAGATATATGGATCAAGTTGTGAAGGATGTAAAAGAGAGATGTTACGTTAATATGAAGAGGTTGGCCGATAGAGGAATTGAGTGGAGGGCTGCGTCAAACCAATCCCAGGACTGTTGACCCAGGATGATGGGGATGACATAAATAAATTTGAAAGATCGAGTGAAATAAATTAGATTCGATGTGTCCCACATTATCCGCAAAATGGATAATGAAACATATATTTGATTTCACGCGTCACGGATTTCCACAAAACATATTAGACGCTAGCAATAATACAACACATCTCGCCAGAATTTGGCTGGTAATATCTGTAAATTGATTTTAGATTGGATAATGCAGTAAGTAGATAGTAAGTATTTGTATCGTCCAAAGTACGTGAAATTCTCTAGCCTTGGAATTGGAAGGATGGTTGACTGTAAATGACTGGTGATGATGATGTACTTTACAAAAGTAAATTTGATAAAGCGATGTTTATCTAGCATTGTGAAATATTTCTATGATTCGATATTAACAAATTTTATTGATTTCCACCGGAATTGCTGCATAATGTTGTAAAAAGAAACTCGGTCACTTAGTATATTCCTCACGAAATATTTTATTTGTAAGACCCGGTTTTAGTACCTTAGATTGCATCGTTAGTCTATTGTAAAATCTAAAAAAAACTCATCATTTACATAGTTTTTGTAGCAAAATTGTAAAAAAAAATAAAAAACTCATAATTTACATAGTTTTTACACGTTTATTTACTGTAAAAAAATTGATACTGGTCACTCGACACTCTCCCTGCCTTATTTGAGACGAATATTTCCTAGAGAACGCGAACTTGGATTGGTGGACCCTGTCTCCAGAGACGAGTAGTCCAGGGTTTGGGAGCACCCCAGCCAGAGGGCTCGCGCCCCTTTCCTACCTCTGAAGGCGGCGGCGGCGCAGGGAAGAGGGCTTGCAGAGGGGGTGGATCGGATAAAGGGGAGCGTAGGGTTCCGTTGCTTGGGGGCAGTTTGCAGGAACGGGCGGCGTGAGAGTGCTCCGGAGTGGATGTCCCGGGTTGGATTGAAAAATCGAATCAAGGAGGAGACCCTGGGAGAAGGTTTCATGAGGAGGAAGAGTGGCGGGGACGGGACAGATCATTCCGGGCACAATGGAGAAGGACCACGCGAGGAGATAGCGCGAGAAGTCCCCATCACCACGCTTGAGAGAACGCACCCTCCTAACTTCAAAACCAGGGAGGTCAGCGCATCGCTATCATTTTTCAGTAGTTCTCCAGAAATCCTCAACATGTCTTCATCAACCGAATCTGTTTCACGGGGTACACAACCGGCAGCTGAGTTTCTTTACACTATTTACAATAACATCTATTGAGCCACCTCGAGGGTGTGTAGCAGGGAGTGAATTACCGCCTATCATACATTATATCTACACCATCTCCCTCACCACTTACATTTACTAATGTATACACATACTACCTAATGTTCCACTAATATTAATATCTTACGGGACGAACACTATAATTTACCATTCTTTCCAACTTGTAAAGGGCATCTAAAAATCAGTACGAAAATACATATTATTGGTTTTTGGTTAATGAATACGCTTATAGATCTCTATAATTTCACCATCCTGATCTCGACTCTATATCTGATTTATCCCCCAATCTGTTACCTTTAAACAGCTGTATTTTCATGACAAGGGAAGTTTATTTTTATAGATGCATCTTAGTGTGACTAGCCTTGATTGTTTTATGATCACAAATCGTGGAGAAAAGAACGAATATGTGTATGTGTCGGTGATGCAGTTTATTTCAATTATCTGAATTGTCCGATCTGCCAAAGTAGTGTGGGGCCGCAATTATTCTCAAAATGTTGATATTTTAGGATAGGAGGGTACTTGAATTTTAATTCCGAATTATCCTGCCACCGGAGGAAGGGTAGGTCTAAACCCGGATTCGGCACTACCCTTCTCAAAAAGAAAGACTCCATAGGCCCGCAATTTAACGTTCTATCCAAAGAACGGAACTGAACTTAAAGTGATCTCTGCACAGCACTCATGTGGAGTCTGCTATAATAATGAGAAATCTCTGTCACAGGCTTGATTTTAACTCCGGCTCTCAGGATGGTAAGCCAATAGTCTACTAATTACCACAATGTTCGAATCGAATTATAGAAACAATCGAATTCTCCATAGAATGGGGCTTCATTTGAGGCAGAAATAACAATTATTCCCCCTTATTATAATGCATTAATTTTTTAATGAACACTTTCATTTTCGTCTCTCTCTAATTGTATCCATAATTTCTGCTGTCATCCATTGCTTCCTGGAACATTGGGTAGGTACAACGAATAAAGCACACGAGGGAATAAAAAAGTTGTGATACTCAACCACTGGAACATCATATTCAATAAATTATTTACTGCCACGCTTGTCCCTTGTGGAGTTGTGCTGATTAGTTTACGAAATGCACAATTATTGGCTAACTTCAAAATATCACTGCGTAAGATACTCTATACGGTGACTAGTAACATGTTAAGTAATGCCGAGCACACCTTAAGATACTCTTTCTCCAAACAAAGCGCTCTCAAATTTCATGAATTGTTTTATTAATCATTTATATTATTTTTATGATGAATCACATAGCTTTAATCTAGGTAGGTTTTCGTTGGTTACACCATGTTTTTCCCGTGAAGGTCATTGGCCAAAATTCTCACGTTCTACCCACAAGTATAGGTACCTATCTTTTACGCCTATTGTTGATATTCTCTTATTTTTCTTGTTCATATTCTCTGTTTTATTGTAATTTCTTATCCTTTCTTAAGTATATATTAGGGCGTTTATCACGTGTAAGTTTTATTTAAATTATATTGATGAGGGGTAAGATGAATTATGGTACTTATAGAGAGTTTATAAACCTATTTTTCTTGTCTCTACAGCACATGTTATCGTTTCACATATGTTTTTCCCACCCTTCCTGAACTCTTATTTCTTTCTATAGATCTCGATTCCTCGTAGATGTTTTCGTCACCTGGTGATATTCCCTTCCTTCCACGTCAATTAGAGCTCATGCTTCCCACGTCCTCCTTTCCCTTCGTTGGATTTCAAACCTTTCCTCATATTTTCGACTTCGCTCCAGGAAAAGATGACGAAATCCCTAGAAGGAATAAAGGTATGGGTGAGAATGGAAAAAGTTTGATGAACGGAAAGAAGGAAGAATGATGGAATGTTGATCCCTGCGTTGGAGGGAAGAAACTTGTTGATGGAAATTAGGGGTCGGAGTGGGCAAAAGGGAGTTATTCAGGACAAAGGGATATTGAAGTCCGTTATCAAAGGCAGAATAGTTGGAAGAGAAGGAAGAGAAAAGGTGTGTTGTATATTACGGAGGGGTTAGAAAATACGCTGATTTGAAAAGGGAATCGGCGTGGGGAAAGAGACATGCGGAGACAATGTGCATAAAAGTAGGATATTCTCATCCAAACCTAATGTAAGTGGTAAAGACACTCCATTAAGTAATTATATCTAACTTACAATCTAACAAATTCTGTACACATGAAGTCACTTTGTCGGTGCGCAGAAATTTCATCAGGGTTACAGCTTCACAGAAAAAAGAGAATTTCTGTTCATGCGCCAATTAGGACTGGAGATGTAATAAACTGGTGCTTTCTAAAATGGGTTCTTTTGGCCCCACCTCTCTCACGGGAAGTTACCTCTGTTCTATTTAACCAGAGTGGTCTTATCGTGCGAGGAGAATTTAATTTCCTGACGTCCCTGGGTCCGATACTCGCTTTCTTTTGTTTCACCGTTTGAATATCTGATTACATTTGAGCGAAAGTGGCACTCAGCGCTTCCTAAGCTTACACTCTGTTGTTTTTTTTTAACTAGTCCCTGGTTTCACAAATTCTTCCAAAAATTCGTTGTTTTGTTTTTTATCCGCGCACAACCAGCTAACTTTTATGTCAGTTTATAATGTCGCATCAGTCGGTATGTTCTACCCTCTTAACAAGCACATATAAACCGTTTGTTCTTGAAACAAAGCGGCACTTGCAATAGTCAGATCAATAGGTCCTTATTATATCATTATTTATTCACCTGAAAGTGTAGGCCAAAATTACTCATGCTTTTACTTAACTTTAATCTGTTTTTATCTATTCTGGCTTAAGGTATTCGCTGGTGCTGTTTAAAAAAACGGCGCGATGGCTGCTTGGTAAGTTATATTAATTCTAGCGAAGAACGAAGTGGATTGTACGTCTGTATACGGAGCGATATCGGACGAGTAGTGTGGCCATGTCACTTTCCACGTGATGAGAGAGCGAAACTCCGCCAAGGATATGTGAGCAGTCGCGAGACTTGCTCGATGGAAGCTGTAAGCTATCTGGTGGTGGTTGTGCATTTAAGTTATTAACCCACCATTTCGAGCAGTCATCGTTCCATAAACTAAGGCCTATCTTTCTCCAAATTATTAATATGATGCCGGATAATAATGGTCCCCACTAGAATGTTGTTTGATTTCATTGGTAAATTCATTGGCCTCTAGTTGAGTGAATTTGGAGAGAATTCGTATTCAATACGCAGTCCGTCTAATGGGATGTTAAACCGTGGTCCCCTTGGCGCCTATCGTACACTAATGCCGATGCTGGGTTTCACTCCATCCTTACTCCACAACTTGAAAAATTTCCTACCCGTATCAAATCTTACTCAATCCAATCCTAAACGGTGAAAATTATGTATCATGTCAGCCACCTCCCCAAATATATCATACTGCTAATACTATTGCAATTTGCATTTTAAAATTAAACATATTTGAAACGTCCGTCCGTAATGAATACGCGGCAGGGATTATCGTAGCCTTATGTTGAGTCTGTACCAAGTCATATATATCTGTTTGATGCATTTTGCGACCGGTATACCCTATTTTATATGGTAACCGGTATACCCTCAATATGGTGAAATAAGGTGAGCTTGTAGCCAATGCTTGTAAAAGTCGGATATAAAAATAATGCTCTGCCTCATAACTTATCTATTATTCACCTTAGCCCATAGATCTCTTTTTTCACTCTAGCATTTTTATACTTACAACGACTTTATGTAAATATTTTACATATTTCTACCATTATCAGGTCAATTTTGGGGAGCACAGAAAAAGTTTTTTCCGTGTCCTCTGATTAGATCTTCATGCATTTTTACAATGTTGACGGACTTACAAATTTAATTAATTAAAAAATTTACCACAACTTACACCATGGTGAAAATTTGGAAATACGTAAAATTTTGCATTCTTTTGTAATTTTTTTCCTTTTTCTTCTCTTTCCTCCCCCTCTTCTTAGAACTTTTTCGCTTATTACCCGGCCTCAGTCGGTTTAATCTTCATCAGTCACTGCTATTAAAATGCCTCCAGCCATGACTTATCTGCTTATATTATCACCCATGTCTCTGGCCATCGCCATTGCATTATCCAGATATAAATCCAAGGAAGTTTTTAATAACTTCTAAGCTTATATTTCCACGCGTAGCTTGTTTAAAGCGTAATCAAACTTGTTTAATTAACGTCCGACTACATCATATTTTAGTATGAACAAAAAATGTCACGTCATTTATAGCCAACATTTCATAAATGAATAATTTTTCTCTTTACTGCCCGGTAACTATATCACTCGGTGTGAACCCCGAGAAAACATATTTGCCATATTTTTGCGAGCTTGCATGGTAGTAAGTGTTCTCTCTGATTGATAATGTATACCTGGTGATGGCACCATCCACCTTTGTGGTGGCTTGCAGGGTTTTATGTGGTAGTAGATATAAATCACGCAACCGTATTCATATTTATTTGGAAAACAATAAAGTGATTAACCGCAGTTGATGGCGTATTAAAGAATTTTTTTTAGTCACCTCTTATTGAGCCATATAAATGAGAATGTGCCATCTGCGAAATACCTGCAGTGATTTTCTTTCTACTCATACTATATGTAATGATTTTTTGGCCTCGGTGGCGAAGGGTTTAAATCCTTAACCTGTCAACATTTAGGTTGCAGGTTGGAGTTTTGACCAGGAAGGATTATTTACTTTCCAGTGCGTAGATGTTTTTTTATTTCTTTCCCACAGTGATCTTTAGTTTGCGGAAAAATAATACGCCAGCAGCAGAGCCTGTACAGCAGTTCATATGTTATCAACTTTAGCATCACCTCGTAACAATGCACTCATCGTTTATCATGGTGGATGGCTTTATCCTTTCAGTGCCTTCTCCTTTCTTAACCATTTCTGTATCCAACCACTCTTTTGCCCTTTTCCCATGACCGTGACCTCCCTTATCTCTTTCTTTATGAGTGTCCCCGCGCTGAGTTTCACAATACGGCTCCATTTCCCTTCGTGGCTCTTCCATTCCCATCATAAACATCGACAAATGTACCTCTTTAAGCCAGATGTAGGTGTGTTGTAATCTCTCCAGGGGAACGACTTTTACCGTGATAAATAAATTACGCGAAGTAGTTGAATATCATCATCATCACCAGTCCCATTAATCCTAAGATTGGTTTGACGCGGCTTACCACTCAATTCCCCTACCGACTAACCTCTTCGCGTTTACGTAAGTCTTTCTTTAGCGTCCTTCACTTTTTACTGCATATATATGCATATATACTACACGCGAGGCCATCCTTTACCATTATTCATCAGGTCATCGCATCGTGTCTTATGATTTGATAGTTTTCACTATCTCTTCTCTTTTATGTTAGACTTTTATTTTCTTCCATTCTCCTCATAATTTCTTCACTTTTACTTGGTCATTCCATTTTATCTTCATCATTCATCTTCAGTTGAATATAGCATGGAATATTATGAAATGATTTATTGTATTTTTCACTATTTATTTTTTTACAAAAATACATAAAAATACTGCTATAAATGTCGTCAATAAACTTGAATATACAATTTTGCTAACGGATCCTACATATTAACATGCTACAGTAGTTATTCGTGGGAGGCAATCGACATCTTTGACTATTTGCACCATTTAGGATAGAGGTGTTATTAGGTAGAGGCAAAGTGATACAGGAAACGAAGAAAGGAAGAGTGGGAATTAACTTGCTATCAGTGAAAAATGTATGCGGTTCAGCGGTTTAACGTCCCACCCGATGGACGGAATACTGAACATGAAGTTTACTATACAGATCACTAGTGGAGACCTGTATATCGACGAAATATTATTGCCACTTCCGGAAATTGATCTTGAACATACGGAATGGGAATCTAGTACTCTAGCTACTCTCCAATTCGATACCTCGTCATACGCTACATTATTGATGCAAGAAAGGGGAAAAAGTTGTCTATCCCTGAATCTACCCACATTCAGGCAAGAACTTGAGATGATCGCATGCAATATAAAATGCTTTGCCTTTGTATTTTTAAAAAGGTTTTTTTCTTCACAATTTCAATCTTTAAAAACCGCAATTTACCTCAACTGTACGATTTAGGTTATCCAATCAAGGCTCCACTCATATACTAACTGGTTCCGAGTTTCATTGTGAGAACGATTCATGCAGCTAATATCTCCATAGCCTGGGTTTAAGTACGTGAGAGGAAAATGAATTTCATTACACGTTATTTATTGCTAAATAGGATGGTATATCGGAATCAAAATATAAACAGCATTACTTCAGCTTTACCTTGAGCGCGTTCATAGAAATCTCAATTCTGGCTCGATGTAATAGCTAGTTTAAATCAATTAGAAATATTGCTTAAAAAATCATCTATAGATAATCTGAACGCAGCTGTCGCTGTTTTTTTGGCACAGAGACGATGTGTGCAAAGCTAACAGGGAATCATTTCTTCTAAAAGAGTGTAGAGTTATTAGTTAATTATTAATGGAAGACATGTTGGTTAGACCCCACCGCAGGCTTAAGTGTGCATCGAAAATCATCTGTAATGAATAGAAATACCTCGTATTCGAGCTGCGTATTCCAGCAAAATTACGTTTGTTAGATTCGTTGGTAATCTTTTACTGGTATTATGAACCTATGCAGAACTTTTGCAGTCCTTTATGTTTCTAGTCAATCTGTGATTCATATCTTGGATTCTATACATTTTCTTATATTTTGCATGCCTTCAAGCAAAAATATACCTTAAGACATTCTTTTCCTCCATCTTCCACGGTATGCTTGCCTTCCTCCACCGCTTCAATAGTCCGTTTCCTCTCAAAAAGTCCTCTCCTAACTTTTATTGCTCCTCTGTCTTTTGTTCTGTCTATTCTCTTCTCTTCCGCATTCAAAATCATTCAATTCCTCATCTCTCCTCTCCATGCCGCTAACCTTCTCCGATCCTCTCGTCGCCCACACATCTCGAAGGACCATAATTTTCGCTCAAATTCTTCCTGCAAAGACAAGTTTCGTGAAACTCACCAAAGTCAATTATGTTTTATCAAGTTAGCTATTAGATTTAGAAACAGAGGTACACTTCGTAAGAGGAATACCTAAGGATAAAACAAGGGCTAAATAACCAGGCAAATGACAATGAGTACATCGGAGTGATTGTTACCAATTTAAATCACATACCAAGAACATCATTCCATTGGTAATGTTTTCAGTATGATGACCACACTTTCCCCATCCCTCGGAATAAATTTACCCAAAATACATCAATCCATATTCATGCGACCGGAATGTGTCCAATAATTTTATATACCATGGTTGGAATATCTGAGTTAGGGAACCCTCCCAGTATTTATAATTCGTGAGAGGAAACGATTAAGATCTTTTTACGGTCTTCATTACTAGCACAAAAATAAAGATGTATCTTGGATCACTAGAATAACTCCGAACAAAGAAAAGATTCGAAGGTTTACGAAAACATATTTTGAAAGCATCGTTTACAGTAATGGCGAGGCCGAGAACAAAATGGTGGCATTATAATAGAAACAGAATGGAAGGCAAAATTTTTCGAAAAGATTTGGGTATTGTAAACCGTCTGAGAGTCATTAGCAAAGATAATAGGGAAGGAATGCGTTAAAATTAATCAAGTGTTCATAATCTCTGAAATAATGCTGCTTCGTATCAGGCATGGCCCTTCAATATGTTAGTCAATTTTAGAAGCCTCCGGAGGTGCTGGTGAAAGTTTTGTTGAAAACGTATCGGCGATTAAGTGTTATTTATATTGAAAAAGGATGTAAAATGGAGTGAGAAATTAGGTAAAGGAATTTACGAGACGTAACTGGAGAGGAAGTGAATTGCCGTATAGGTAATATGAGTTAGAAATTTCGAAGGCTGGGAGATGAAAGATGACGAACGTGAACATTGAGTTTGAAAGAGGAATGCACAGACGATGATTTCTGCCGCAGTTTGCATGCCTGCCAGGTATGGAGCTGCCCCACAATGGATGGACTAAAATAAATTGAATTATAACTTCTCAAGGAATATGCAGCGACTCATTCACTAACGAGGAACGACTCAATATTCGTCGTGTGGCTATGGAGATCCTCATCGAACTACCGTCTGTATTGTGAAGAGCTACCTGGCTTTTCTTATTAAACAGGTACTTCGCTGAATAATTGGAACAATGACAAAAATATTAGAAGAAAATCTCTACTTTATCTATCTTCGCTTCATTTTCATAGAATTATAGTGGATGATGTTTTTATTATTTGAGGGAGGCGACCGACAACCTAGGTAATTTACACTAGAAAGGGTTGGTGGGTAACTGGGTAAGGGTAGGACATTTTCAAGAGATGGAGAAAGGGTGGAGAGAAAGATGACGTTGGCATTATCCTGCTCTTCACGAAAGTTGTCAAGGAGACCACGGCTCAACGTCCCATCAGACGGACGGAGTACTGGACTCGAAGTTCTCTCCACAAGGAACTCAAGAAGGAAGCGTTATACCAATGATAAACTCACCAGTTCTATGATTCGAACCCGGGTCCCCGAGATGGGATGCCAGTACTTTAACCAACACTCAAACCCAAACCTTAAACTCATCTTCTTTTCTTGAAATTCATTGTAAGTCACCCTACCCAAATCTTCTTGACTTGTGAAGAACTTCAAGAAAAGAAGATGAGGGTAGGGTAAGAGGGACTTAGGACATTAGAGGTGTGAGTATACAGAAGGATAGAGAAAGTAAGAAGGGAGGCATAAAGCCATACGAAGAAGAGCCGGAAATGGAAGAAAATAAAGTAATTTGATCGAGAAAAGTGTTAGAAGGCAGTTTAAGATAGATCTGGCCAAATACGAGGGGTGGTCGTACTTGTCTTCTGAAGCTCTGTTGGAACTCAGAGAGCGTTTTGTGTCCATTGTGACATAAATAGCTAAGAGCTAGTATTAAAGGCAAAGGATGTTTTGAATGATGTTTGTTTTGAATGAAGAATTTTGGGGATACGACGTAGAGAGAGTAGAATAGCGTGAATTTTGGTTAGAGCAATGGTAGGTAGGAAGTATGATGGTGCAATAGGGACATCGTGTGAAATGTAGGAGTCCTGGAGGGAATTAATAACCATTGAGTCCTACTATCAACGGCAGGAAAATAATTATAACAGCACAATAGACTAATACTGCCATCAACCATGCATGCGATTCCCTAAACATTTAAATTAAAACTGTTTGTGCGACGGAAGCATGTAAAAATAGACAATGTGGCAAAGCAGCTGAAGCATTTCTCGAATATTGGTTGCGGTGTTTTCAATTATATAACGGATTAAGAAAGGAATTTCCAAGAGTTCGAATTTGAGGAAAGGGAGTAAACTTTTTTAACCAGGAGAGAGATTCAGGATTGGTGGAGAGAATGTTTTCTATGGACTCTATGATAAAAGCAATAACCCAGCGCGGTTATTTTTGGAAACGGAATGCGATTTCGAGTTTCGGAGAGGAGAGCACTTCTCAGTGAAGGGGTTTGAAAAGGAGCAGTCGGTGGGAGGTGGAGTGGCTGAGGGGTGGGCGCTGTGTGGGTGAGATATGAGACGGGTCCCCAGTAAGAAAGCAATGGAGTTTCGCTTGGGAAACCAAGATAAATAAAACTAACACATGGTTAATCCGCCAAAAAAAGCGTATAAATACTGGCAGAAAGAAGGAATACACACAGAAAGGACGGAGTTTCGCGTAACTCCTTCAGCTCTTTGACCCTTCTAACATGTATCAGTGGCATTTTTCATATCTATCGCCAGTTTTTCCGCTCTTCATTTATGGTATTTTACATCTGTGGTTTTGAGACAGTCCCGTACTTAAAGGTGAATCCAACGGACAGGAAAGGTAGATACAAAAATGGAAAGGAGAGGGAAAGGAGGAAGGTTGGTGAGACGCCCAGCGTGGGAAGCCTTGAAGAAATACGCCAAGGGTACCACATATTTACGTCTCATCCGACGGACGGAACACTGCACTCGAAGTGTTCTCCACGTAGTACTTGAGTAAGAGCCGGTTTGCTGATGATAATTCTCTGCCACGAGGGCGATTCGGTCCCCGGTCATCGTAAAGTCCCTCTACCAGTGCTATAACCACAGTACCTAACCCGACCTCCCGAGTTCATGTACTATTATTTTAATTTCCATAAAAAGCAAGCTTCAATTATAATGGATTTAAGATTTAAGAATTCATAAGGATTTAAACTGTTTTTTTTTTCTTTTCAGCGTATCAGTGAACCACGTTTTACATGCACCTAAAGTTCTTTTACATAAATATAGATTATTTTTTATTTTGTTATTTCGACGCATTCAGCAGCTAATTTTATGCATTTCGTTTGAACATGGATTGAAGGATGTGATGCATCACCTTATGGATATCAATTCCAAAAATTAATTTTAAATGCTCTTTCCTATCATAAATAAATTGATGGGTATAACTTATCACTCTCCCCTCATTTCCCGCCTGTTTTACCTATGGATATAAACTGATTTCGTTAATTACAGAGCAAATATGTTAAATTTTATCTTTGTTTCCCAACACTGACTAATTTTTCATTATTTCCCTTGACAAAGATGATTGAGATATTTATTCCACCTTTTCAGGTTGACGGAAGATCTCGACAAATCTCAGCATAACGTTGGGTGACGCACTCGAGTCTGAATTGTAAGTATAATTTCAAAATATATCTGTATGAAGTTCCCTCTTAGAGCAAGGCTTACTATTTAACTGTGTTTGTTAGAATCCAGAGTAGGGCAACCATTGATGGGTGAGCGCTGAAAGAATTTATTTAACTGTTAATTTGCATGTGATGCCACAAAATTAGCAGAGTGATTCGTTATAGCGAAAGTGGAGCCTTAACTAACAAGAACTTTGGCTTTTGCCGTTTACGTGGGATAATTATCAATGAAAAATAATTCTGCGTTAGAAAAAAAGTCTTATCAGTGATTCACTGGTTGATTCGGAACGGTGTAACTTTTTCAAAGTTAATATTTGTTGAAGAAAAGCTAAGTAGTTACGTTTAAACAAAATTAGCAAACAAAACTGCATTAACTATTCACAAAACATGGCAGATTCCTGCAATCACGAGAGAAAGCTTGATTTATATGGCGCAATCTAAAGTTATACAGAGAGATATAATCTGATTATGACATTGTCCAAATGTTGACAGGTTAAATGTCACGAATGCAAAATCAAATTAGTTTTCGTTCACCAGGCAGATAATCTGGATAATAATTTTATATAATAAATTGATGGAATAATATTGACAAAACTGTTGACCATGGCGTAATCATAAAATAAATTTAAAATTGAAATTGCTTTCATTATATTAATGGTTCATTGATTGAATGACAATGAAATTCAATTTTATAATGCAGCCGGTTTCAAAGAGACTACGGGAACGGACGTGATGTAGCAACGCTGTAGTGGGAGCAGAAACCAAGATATGCCGAATGTCATCTGATAAGATTGTAAACTAGGAAAAAGTTGCACAAACTCAATGCAATAGATGAAAAATCCTCAAAGATAAAATTTGTTGGGATGCTGCATGAATAACAGGACTAATATTTCATAAAGGTTAGCATGTGTTTTATGGAACCTAAGCTAATAAAAAAAGAGGTAATACGTGTTTATCATGAACAAATATGATTATTGCGTGGAATAGTAGAGATTTTAACAGGTATCCGAATATTTTTTCTGATCAATTTTATTTCCGAAACTCTTATTACCTAATCAATATTCCTATATATAAAATCCCTAATCCTATTTTTTGTATTTCTAATTTAACGTTTTCTATTGATTAAAAAAATTAATCCACAATGCAATTAAATAAAAAGTATAGATTTAATATAGAAGCATATATTAACTTATGTTCATTTATCAATTAATACAAGTATAAATTAAATTATATCATATGAAATGGCGCCTATATAATCCAAAATATTGTATTTGTTTGTTTACGACTAGTAATCATGTACAATTTTGCGAATCATCCTTCCAGCAGCATACCATTTCATTTTTGGACCTAATTTAACACGTCCTTCTGAACTTATTTCCGCAACAATCACTTTGCTCTTTTGGAAACTATTTCAGTGTGGAATACATATGAATATGGTGTTTTACAACGAGTAATTTAATGATAATTTGCAAAAAAAATAAAGATACAAGCAACATAAAAAATGATCAAAAAAATCGGATTATAAAAATTTAAATAGGAAAAATAACTAATTATAATATCTTGATAATGAAGCATCGGGTGTTGAAACCGTGATCGTCCATTAATAAAGTGTGAAAATAATACCACGTTATTTGGTTTCGTTCTCAACATGAATATTATTCATTTTTAAACTGTGGCGCATTATAACATAAATTATACGTTGATAGGAAAAATGTTTATCAGTAAATATTTAATCTAGGAAAATAATTTTCGGAAAATGGATTAGTTAAAATATGTCCAATGATGAAAGCGTGTCTAATCCCTGAATACTCTCGACTCTGACATAGCAGAAATGAGAGAATGGCGGACATGGGATTCAAAAATTAGATGCTTTTGGAACTCTGGAGGAGGTTTGATGATACTGAGGACCTTAATTTGGGGCAGAAGAATGTCTCGCGAGCAGCTGCGTATAAGATAATCTCGTGCAATAAAATAGGGAAAATGAGGTAGGTGTATGTGTCATCCAGTGACATTCCACTTCATAAACAATTTCTGTTGATGGTGGATTTAAATTTGTGATATTCTACAGGTGAAGGCAGGAGTACCACTCATATTCTCTATCCAGTTCTACTAGTCCGAATATTTCTGTTCCTGAATTATTTCCTTCTTGTGTTCAGTGTAACTCCTGCATGCCTTCATTCAGTCCAATAAACCCCCTTTTCCTCTCTTACCAGCACTCTACCAGGTTTTCTATCGGACTTAACCTATAATTACTCGCGTTGGATCATTTTGACCCAATGCGAATTATAAAAATCTTAAGTGGTCTCGTAACACATGTTCGAGATTCATTGTAGTATGTACCTACACTAGGGTGGTCTTTATTTTTAGCAAAAAATTTTTTTCGTTAATTTCTTTTGGGACACCCCACACATTTGTTCCGTATGGTTAGAAAATATATATTGAGAAATATTATTGCAATCGGATAACAGGAAAACGTGCAGCAGCGCACTTAAAATTTTGAAATTTTGGTATTTTTGGCTGTTTTTCGGACATAACTGACGATATTGGAACCCTTGTTTCTTTTATGTTATTTACAACGATTTTTTAGACATTTGTGGTGTATCAAGTCAAATATCTTCAAATTCTGTCCGACGGTTCCCGAGATACAGCCCCAAGAGTGAGTTTGCGCCACCCCAATCGCGCCCTCTCGCGCCATCGCTCGAATACACCAGTCCCTGCCCTGCTCGAAGTCCCTGCCGTGTGTCGCGTGTTGCATCACATTTCTTCTTTAAAGAACAATGAAACCAATATATCCTATTCTGGAAGACATTTTACACTGTTGACTATGCATTCAATCATCTCTCATGATTTTTGTAAAATCATAGAATGCATTACAAGCTTTCGGTTTTTGGGAGCCGTAAATGCAACACGAAAGCTTTAGTCTCGCCAATAAGGTCGCCTCCGACTGTAATGTGCGTCACATTCAGCAAGAGAGTGAAAATAAATTAAGTTTAATTGTATTCACTTAGCATCATTAGATAACTAGTGAATGAGAATTCTTCTGACAGACTTTCGTTTTATCCCTTACAATTTTCATGCAGAGTGCCATTTCTGAGATCTATACCACTAAATGGAGGGAGAAGAGGCTTCTTCTTGGGATTATTTTTTGTCATTGTACAAGCTCTTGGTCGCAAATTTTATCTTTAATGGAGATATCCCTTCATTGCATTAAAGTAACACTAGTTGACGCTCTACCCTGAGTATTAACTATTCACACACTCTCCTGGAGAGCCAGTACGTGCTGAGATTTTATAATATCAACAGCGAAAACATTTCTTCGTGAACTTAGCCTAATTTGTGCATCGGATGCTGGACGAATGGGACCTGGATGAAAAAGTTCAAGCATTCTGCTGTGGTACGACAGCGGCAAACACAGGGAGAATGAATGCGGCCTGTGGTTTGTTAGAAGAGAGCCTGTACGTGCTGAGTACGTACGTCCTGGAGAGCCAGTACGTGCTGAGATTTTATAATGTCAACAGCGAAAGCATTTCTTCGTGAACTTAGCCTAATTTGTGCATCGGATGCTGGACGAATGGGACCTGGAAGAAAAAGGTCAAGCATTCTGCTGTGGTACGACAGCGGCAAACACAGGAAGACTGAATGCGGCCTATGGTTTGTTAAAACAGCTGCTCAAAAAGGATTACCTGTTCTTACATTGCAGGCACCACATTTATGAACTAATTCTAAGAGGTGTTTCCGACAAAACATTTGGAAAATCATCGGCCACATATGTACCACTTTTCAAAAGTTTTCAGGAAGCATGGCCTGTTATGAATATGGAAAACTAAAATTCAGGCATGCAGGACAGGCGTTCTCGAGAAGAGCTGCAGGACGCAGTCGGAGATATTCTGAAATTTTCGTTGCAGCAATTTCAGGAAAATCACCCCAGAAGAACAACAGAAAACTCCTTGAATTAACTGTTTATTTTTTTTAGGCGGCGTTCCTCCACGAGGGATATAGTTTCGCGTTCCCGGATCTTTACATCATCCTAGGTGGATGTCTAAAGCTCTATTTTGACTGAAAATATTTCTTTTCCGCAAGGAGTCCTCTATTATCGGCAGTAGAGAAGACCGTCATCCATGATGTGTGCCTATTTGTTGTGCGTCTTTACGTGGAGGTCTGTATTATTGTACCAAATGCAGGGACGGCGCGAGCTCACTCTTGGTGCTGTATCTCGGGAACCAACGGACAGAATTTGAAGATATTTGATTTATTACACCAAAAATGTGCAACAAATCTTTGTAAAGAACAGAAAAGCAACAGAAAAATCCGCGAGTTCCAATATCGCCAGTTATGTCCGAAAAAGAGTCAAAAATACCAAAATTTCAAAATTTTTACTGCGATGCGGCACGGTTTCCCGTTATCCGATTGCAATAATAGTTCTCAATATTTATTTTCTAACCATACGGAACAAATGTTGGGATGTCCCTAAATAAATTCAAAAATTTAAAAATAAGGACCACCCTAAAACTTATCAAAAAACGAGCAGAAACTGAGAATTCCAGAAACTTAAAAAATAGGGTCATTTTGACCCGGCGCGTGTCGTAGCGTAAACTTTTGCCACGCGTTTTCCAATCCATCGACTTTACTTTTTTGTCTCATACATTCGCTGTTCATTCTCCTCATTTCTTACAGACACTTATTCACTCCCAAACCTTGAGGTGTACCTAGTTGTTATTCCTTCTTCCCGCCGATCTTACTCTTCATTCCAGTTCATACCCACATCTCAAGATCCAATCTCTCAATCGTTCTCTCCCCTCAAGGCTCATTTTTCGCAACTATGAAACTCCATGGCCCCGATCTACTCCGACTCCCATTTTCCTAGAGCCATTTGAACTGTTACATTTTTCCAGATTCCATATGATCTCGTTCCCTTGTTTACATCGTATTTTGGGGATTGCTTCCAATTATTTTTTGTACGCCTGCATGAAGTGAATATTGTAGAGTAAATCTGAAGATATTTGGAATATTAGGTCCTACCGTGAAATTATTTGGTGAGGTATTATCCGTACCGGCAATTGGAGCTTGGTTTAATGGCTGTGATTTAACTAGTTGATATAGTCACAGGTTTTGATATGTTGATACATCTCTAGCGCTGATGGCACTTCTTTGGAAAGATAATTAGGTATAATAATAATATAAAAATATATAATAAATAGATAATATAAAATATAAGCTCTCTCGTAAGTTGTTTTGGTGGTAACATTTAATCATGGCGCTTTAATTAAGTTAATTAATGTTTCTTTGCCTTCTGTAGTGAGTTAGTATTAAAACCTTTTTATGCGAAGATGACTTGCAACGATTCCTATGGTTGTTTCCATTGGAGCTCTATTTTTTTCTCTCATCATCGTATATTGTTACACAGTAAAAAAGGTTTCTCATTTACATCATTGAGTGTAATACTACCTGTGATAATTCTCCATCAATCTTCATGGCTTGGCTATCCAAGGAGTCTATTATTATTCTTTTTTTGGTTAAAATTTTATTCGAATAATGTTTGATTTTTAAACGATTTAAAAAAAATTAATAGCATTCGTTAAGGAGAAGTGTTTCTATTTCCCCTTTGAATATCAATTCTTGATTGAGAGGAGAATGTTTCGATGCTTTCCGGTCTATTCAGTTGGTGCAGGCACTTGGGATTTCGGCCGGGTCAAGTTCTCCATGGAATTTGAAATTTTAATGGCCACCAACGTCAATCGAAACGCACGTAACTTGACCTAGTGGAGATCTCGAGTAGTCTTCTCTAATCCTTTTAGGTGGTGGTGTTTAGGCTAGTGATATTTTGGTGGAGTGTCCCGTATCAACATGGCATTTCATTCATCTACCCACTCCACCCCAATGCTATTCCTCTCTTCAGATCTGAATATTTCCCAAACCTCATCAAACCATCCATGATAACTTCCTCTATTCGTCCCTACCCGCCATCCTTACCTCCATAATGACCTTTCGCATGCCATATACCTTAAGTACCTGTTCCATTTGCCTTCTAGTTTCTATCAGAATTCATCTATCCTCTTAACCACGAACAACACCTCTTCATTCGTTGGCCTTTTAAATCAATCGTTTTTTCTATTCTCCTCCATTTTTAAAGTTTTCATTATTTTCTTGACATTACCATGCCATTTCTCTCAGCTAATTCTCAGTGCTTTTATATAAAAATCTGAAAATGTCCAGCTACGTCATGAATATCATTGCTAGCAAATAGAGGGTCTTGGTCCTGTTAAATCCGTCACTACACATTAACGTGAAAGTTTTGGTCAATTAATCTAATAATTTTAATCATTAGGTATGTAACGCTGCTTCAGCGTCATCTAAAAATGTGGTAAGCACTCTAGTGTAATCTCTGCATTCTATGGGCAGGAGAAAATCGAGAAACCTGAGCATATTGGAAGAATTTTTCCGAGATCCACAATGTGAAAAGATGGCTTAGTGGCTTTAGGAAGGTAACAATTGGTCTGGGAGCCTATGAGAAAAATCGAACTTTTCATGAGATGGTAATTATTATTTAGTAACACTACATGGCAAGAATATGTTGCTGGTAGCTTGTTGGAGAAGAATGCGAAATATGCGAAATAAGTGAAGTATCGAAGAATCGTTCGAAGTTATAGAAAAAAAATCATTTACCTTGACCGGGGCTGGAACCATGAACCCTCTGATTTTCGGCCTAGTGATTTATCCAGTTTTAGCCACCAAGGTGGCCCTTTAGATTTCTTTGGGCAGCTCGTGGATTACTTTGGGAGTGAAGGACGCCTTGAACGCCAAAGTTAATGATGATTTTTCTCTCTGAAAAGTCTCCTATTGTGAATTTCATCGAGTAACTCCTATAAGGTTTTCGCAGCTAGTTTGTCATCCTTGAATTTGAGTAAAATATCTTATTCGATAATAGTTTGCGTTTGGAGTTACTCTAACTGCTAAGGCTATGTCTCACCGTTTACCCTCACTCCGTTCAGCCAAAAATCAAGGAAAGATCCCAAGATGGAGACTTAAAATCAATTGTGACAAGCAAAAAAATGAAAGGAAAGAATGAGAGGCTACAGTTATCCAATAATTGCATTGAAAAACTTAGTACCATAGGCAAACTTTACCATAAGGCCCAACCTAAGATAGAGATATCTCCCCATGATGTAAGTGGAATTCAAATAGGAGATCTTTGGGTAGCAAGGTCGGAGGGTTACCAACCTGACTGCTTCGGCCAACAATATCGTTTCTGGGGAGGGTGATCCGAGAGATGAATGTTGAGGGGTGGAATGGTATAGGTCGGGGTCATCGAAAAAGGCAGAAAAAGTGGATCGGGAACGTATTATCAGGTAATGGGATACTGTGGACCTCAATAGGAGGGATTTTTTGCTCAAACGAGGAAGAGGGAGAAAAAGGGATTTAGGTGAGAGCAAATACCATGTGAAATCTCGAAGATGGGCTCTGCGTGATCCAAATGGAGTTTCGCGCGAAAGGAAAGGTTATGGATGACCCGAGGCGGTGACTAGCAAAATGGCAATGTGGTGACACACACGCTAGGGTCATTCCCTACCGTATGGTACCCTGCCTCCATTCTCGCGATAGCGTGCGGCGAGAGAGTGAGATTCGATAGTCATTTATTGCTTTCCGGAGGGATGATGGTCTCGGGCGGCTTTCGCCACCCGCTGCGCAGGCGCCGCTTCTTTTGTTCCGACAGAATCGGGGGGCGCCGCCGGCGAGACGCAAAGAGGCTCGCCCGCGGTGGAGACGACTGAAATGCGAAACGCGCAGCAACCGCCGTTTTAATTGCAAGCGCGGTGCGGAGACAATGGAACCGTCGTATCTCGCACGAGGAAAGGGCTGTGACGGCGTCGTCGTAGTGCATGATGGGAATTTCCGGGCTGTCCCCCTATCCCCTTCTCCCCAGCCGGATATCCGGCGGGGAGAGTGAGTAGGGAGGTTCAGTTGCCGTGAGTTAGAATAGGTATTCAATTAGGGAGTCCTTCCCCGCTATCGATGCTGTATTCGAGCTATCGATCTCAGGGAATTCCGGAGGTTTAGCTGGGATTTGATCTGGGGTCAACCGTTGTAGCCAAGTTGCCGGTCTGGTAATCGTAAGATCGCGGGTTCGAGTTCAGTCTGGGACAGGAGTGGATGAGATAAATTAACTAAACTAACAAAATCAAATCTTGAAAGTAACCACAATTATTTGTTTATGATTTTTGCATCACACGTCCCATATTTTTTTTTAAGGAGATAGTAGCAAGGTATTCACGATAGTCAGATCACTACCGTGTCAACCTGATGACCTGAAGGCCTAGGTCCAGTTCGAACGCCATTCTGCGTATGGGTATTTTGATTGCGTAATATTTATGTTAGGACTAAGTTAGGTTTTACAATGCATTATAATTTAAGCCGTTGGACCACTTAGAAATTTAAATTTACAATTACTTATGCTTAAACGATCTCATACTTATTAAGAGGCCATAAGGCATGTTAGTGAACGTAACAACTTACGAGTAGTAGAGTACTAGAATAGTAAGGTACAACAAAGTACGGAGGATTACAACTGAGATGAACCAAAATAGGGGGTTTAGTGTTTTCTTGATAAAGGGTGTAGTAAGGAGCGGGGAGTAAATGATAGATAGGTTAATATTCAAGTGAGCAATTTAAAACTGTTCAAAAATGTAGTCTTGCATCTTTGTTCTCCAGGTGGAGCATCTCCGGAACAAAGTCACTAGAGTTGGCCATCTATAGCATACGTTTGGCCAGGAGAGAAGAATCGTCATCCCACATGCAACACCTACTATGCTGAACTATCACCGAAGGCGTTACTTTGTGGACTAATTTGATCTCCATAATAATAAAGAATAAGAACTCATAGAGTGAAATACATACTATTAAATGCGATAAAACCGACATAGGTTTATTTTTATATTGTACAATTTCAAGGTAAACTTTGAGTTCTTGAGCACTCATTCTTTATTATTGTGCACCTCCTATGCTTCTTTGTGAGGGTTATGAAGTCCTTCCCCGTATTTCTGATATAATGTTTGTCAGAAGATCCACACACAACATTTTATAGATGCCGTAGGAGGGATTCACGTTTTTCATATTGTTTAATAAGTGCTTTGAAGATGTAAGTAGGTATTTACGATATCCTCGCAGATGTTTAGGATAGAGGGAATATTCGAAGAGATCGACTCCCATCCAGTAGTTTTTGAAGTGCCACAGGTGGGACTCGTCCCATCTCTAGGGAAAGCACTTCGCTAAACATTCCCATGTTGCAGGATTTCACCTGTTTTCATCGGCCCCACATTCTTCCCACCCATTTTATATCCATCCTAGTTTCCCATTCTTCACCTCCCTCTTAAAACCGAGTAAAGCTGTACGAAAAATACAGGTGGCGAGTGGCGTGCCACTGAGTAGAGTAAGTTTAAACTTTCTTTGAATTAAATATGTTGACTCCGACTTTCTGCGAAGTAAACAGCGACTTTATCTCATCATAGAGATGACTTTTAAGCAGGTAATTAATTTATTCATCTTTTTGGCTCGCGAAATGGTATTTGATCGCACTAGCCTGTTAATGACTTTTCGGCCTGGGAACCCAAATCTCGCGGGTTCGAACCCCACCCATAGCATGGACATTTTTTTGTCTATGTATTTAACAACTAGGTTAGAGTTTGAGTCGTTAGAGCATCCAAAATTAAGTTGAGGCTCTACTAAGATGATTGACAAAATATTAACTGTATCACAAAGGTATTGATACATTTGAGCATTTAACTTTTCAATTGATATCTCCCTCTATTGCTACATCAAAATTACATCCTAGGTGATTGCATTTCATTGACGCAATCAAAGCCTCACTGACTCAAAACATCACTTGAAATCTCTTGTTCCGCTGTCTTAAGATTACCACATAAGTAGTCCCCCAAGTGTGATTAGGCATTAGAAGTAGTGGAATCTAAGACGGTCAGTGATCTACTTTACTTCTTTGACTACTTGCTCCTGGATTCAAATTACTACCTACCTTGGCTCCTACCTTTACCTCCCATGCAATCAGTCTACGTGAACCAATGCCAAGCAATCCTACTGTTCTCCCTTCCTCACACCATTCTCACGTACACTGTCATTAGCTCTCATCTTCGAAGAGTAGTCTTGTACTCCTTACTGCCGCAACAGACCACACGTCTTGTGTTCACCTCAACTCGCTCCTTCTCATTCCTCGAATACGATTTGGCTTCTAATTATCTCCGAACTGAATTCATCACGGGCCTTCATCTCGTTGAGGCCCTTCAGCTCTGCCAACGTTTTAATGAGCTACTTGCTCAAAATCTTTATTGCCTTGAAGTTAATGAGCAAGTCGTCTATCAAAACGTCGGAAAAGGTGGAGAGCTGAACCCTGATGAAGAATTGTGAAGGATTCACTCGGAAGATACGCCGGAGTAGCCAGAAATTCTTTGTCTGTTTACATTCCCTGATTTTCAAAAGTGATATTCAATCATCAAGCGTTCAATGAAAATACTCTAATTCAGTGTCACTATGTTATCCCATTCCATTACCTTCGCATATAGTTTCTGTGCGGGTAAATATTGTGCTCCTATTGCGTACGTCTGCGGAGATACTCACTTCGGTATAGATTGACGATGATCATGTCCTAGTTAAGATTTATATGGAAGATCGCTAATGCTTAAGCATTACAAATCATAAAATGTATTGAATGAAATTAAATCATCAAAAAAGTAACCTAATGAGATACTCAAGGAATAGAGTACATTTCCAAATCTTGCCCTAGCTTTTTTACTTTATTGGACGCTGCTGAAAGTAGAATTGTGTATTATCCAATATTTTATTGTTTTTTACCAGAAGCTAAAGTGTATGAATACTTAGTCGGCAGCCGATGCCGGAAAAGCACCGGTCCTGCAATCCAAAGGTTGGAGTCGTGGGAGTAGATGATAGATTCTACTTCCTTCCTCGCAGCATCGTTTTTTTTCTCCTGTCATGGACACTGAATGGCTTCTGTTTTCATCTGCACCATGGGAGACTTTCCCAACGAGAAGTGCACCATTTCATCAGTTTGTTTTCACTTACAGAATATATTTCGGCCCATGCTATTTCCTCTAACATTCTAGTCGCCTATATGTTTCCCGTTCCACGCTCTCTTGAATCGAAGGGTGACTTCATGACTGCATCTGAAATTCCACCACTCACATTTCCGGCGTGGGAACGCGCATACATCCCCACCACGTCTACTCCTAGCCCTTGCCCTATAGTGGTCCTGAGTTTAAAAAAAAAAAAAACTGGCGAAATTTACATTTTTTCGCCCACCTACTTGGAAGCCTGGAATGGTGTGCATTCGTATTCTACCGTATATGACTCATAAAAAAGCCCACTATTTTAGCCTTAGTGCTCTGCGAAACACCTCGACTCGGTCCGAACGGGGTATAAAAGTCTTCCCAGCCAACCTCATCGCTTTTAAAGAAATTTACGTTAAAGGGATGCAGCCTCTCTGGCCGCGGACGTAGTTTACAAAATGTTGCAAGTAAATTGTGAACTTCATCCGTGATATGTTGAGTTCGAAGCCCGTAGTTTACGTAAATGAAAGTTAACTTTCAGCGATTTTTTTAACGGTTACCTTGCGAAAATATCTTGAGAGTCAAATAACCTTAAAACCTCGATTATCACTAATCTTGGTTCCACTTTGTGGAACTACGAGATTGGAAAACAAAATTCGCTTTGTACATTCCACACACAAGTGTTATTGACTTCGACCATGGTTTCGACAGTTTAGATGTCATTATCGAGGTCAATAAAACGTGTGTGGAAAGTAAAAAGCGAATTTTATTTTCCAATCACTAATCTTATTTTGTACATTAAATTGTTTGGATAATTATCATTAATTTTCAAAGAATTAGTCAGAAATATAATAGAAGGGAAGATTGAAAGGAAGGTCCCGCTAGGAAGACCAAGGGGAAAATATATAGGACAAATATATAAGGACGTGAAATATAAAACATACAGAATGGAGGGCTTCAGTAAACCAATTCTAGGATTGAATTACTGATGATGGTGGTCATTACTTTTAATCTACCGGTTAAGATGGATTTATGTGGATACTTAACTCTTACCCTGACCTCTCACCTTGATCTCCTACCTCATTATTCTCGCCAAATTTAGCGTTCTTCCATTCAGCATACTTCCCTCTGACACGTCCTTTAGCACGCAGTTGCCCCTTAAAACCCTGCTCATTCACTTCCTTTGCCAACTCCTTCCTCAAGCAAGCCCCGCCAAGTTCCTCAATCAGCCTTTTTCTTCCCTGCATTCAAAGTACTTCTTCCTTCGTCTTTCTTTCTCCTCACTCTAATTTTTCCATTCTTCTCCCTATCAGTATCCAAAAAGCTCTATTGAGTGTTGTTCATCTTATTCCTTTTATCCCACGTTTCCGCTCCGAACAATGCTACGCTGCATATAAGGATTTTGACTTGTGATTTCTTAACAACATTAATATTTTTATGTAATTTTTTTCGTTTTGTTATGTACTGATTAGTTTCTTGCCACGATATGATGCCTCTTTTGCCAATGAATTATAGCATTAGCAATTTCATTATTTCAAATCATATATATGGAATTCATTCACCCTTATTTTAATGATATAAACGGTTAATTAACTATCAATAAACAAAAATTTATGGCGAAAAGGATGGCGGGGACTGAATGGAAGACAAGGGACTTCCACAAACTCACATTTTATTTGTCGGAATATTTCATCCGTTGACGTTTTGATAACATGCGAACGGCAAGGAAAGCGTGCCATATGGCAAAAACTCGTACCGGCTGGGTCGGACTAGACTGAGATGCGGAGTCGTCACTGAATTGCTGTATCGTTAAAAGCCGCCACGGACTGTGAAGTTTACAAGCATAGGCCGCCGTGGTCATCATCCGATCCGATTGCGGGAGAGCGCGCAAAAATAAAGCGAATGATTCGTGACAGCAGTTGACTACTCTCTCTACGCCAACAAACTTTTATTCGAGACATTTAATGGGGCTGTTGGAAACGGTATCAAATCGAGGGATGACGTGTGTGCTGATGAATTGAAAGAATGAATATAAGCAGCGCCAGTGCTGAATAGCAGCCAACAGCTCACTGTCAAATCCATCATAGGATGAAACTATCAGGGACAATAGATTCCTCTTCTCAGTGGTCATATCTCATTTTTAATATGAAGTTAATATAAGGGTGAATGGATAACACTTTCATAAGTTTTTTAGGGCCATGCAGTAAAAATGAAAGTATAAACTATTACTAAACCACAATTTATTATAAATTTATTAGTAGTATAGTTATGGACTGCATTATTAACAATATATGTGTTATCTTCGATATGATTATGCCATTAAGTCGTAAACACTAAAAATGGTCGAGATGCATGAAAAACGTGGCCAGATGGATTAGGCTCAAAACTATGAACTTCAATGATACACCGACACCCTACTTCAGTGTTGTGTGAAATCATATCATGTTAAGTTCTCCGTCCGTCGGATGGAATGCTAAAGCGTTGATCGTTTAGCACCATCCGTTAATTTTTTTTAATGCCGACGAAGGTTTCTTCTCCGTTCTCCTCTCGTTCCCAAAGAAAATCCCACCTACGGCCAATGATCCACCTATCATGAAAGGAGAAAAATGACTCCAATATCTCTCCTAGTAATAATGTTGAGTGTGGTTTGGAGTTCAATTCCAGTATCCTGAGATGTTACAGTATCATGAGGCGGTAAATAGAGGACTGCTCGGTGCAATTATTTTTGGAACAGGCTTGGATTCCTTTTTACCTTTCCTCCTCTCCTAAAATTACTACACTTCCCTTAACCCTTTTCCAACATGAATAGGTGTTTCCTTGATTTTATTATTTGTCTATTAGATTACACGATACGCTAGGAACAATAGAACGTCGCTGAATATCGCAGCATGAATGATTGTTGTTACTCTAGAATGGAAATTATTTTTTGAAGTCTATGTGATATCCTCGCATGTCGTACTTAACGGCCGTTTTAGTGAGTATCCATGGTTGTCGCAGTGAAACGGTTAAGGTGCAAATCACTGTGGCTTGTAGTTGCTTCCCCTCATTACATAATAGAAATATCTTATTTTCTACTAACTCATTTTACCTGACATTTTATATAAATACTTATTTTTCGGAATGTTTCGAAGAATTCAAGAAACGTATTGACTTTTAATTATATTCCCATGTAGAGACTAACCATAATAATACGTGTTTCATTCAGAAAGACCTAGTATTTTACTCTAATTAGGTAGCACTATATTTCTTACTTTATGCACATGCATGGTGCAGCATTCAAACTCTGTCACACACCCTATTTATGACTTCAATGAAATTCTGAAGATTTCAATAGTTTCTTTATGCACAGGAAAACTTTTTCTGTGCCGTATAATGAGCTGGAATGGAAAAAAAAACTTTGGAACATTGTGATTCTTCATTGATTGGTACATTCATTTCCATGTCATTCGCGCTGGTTCTCACGTGATAAAAATTTATGCTAAGTTAAAATTTGAGAACTAAAATGATAGGTTATTGAAAATTAAAGACACAAATTTTCTAAATACCCACCTAACCAAATTTTCATAGTTTTAGATCACCTCCCTTAATGGATTTCACAAAACGAAGTAATTGTTTTGCTCCCATTTCTTCACATATTAGGCAAGCCTCGCAGAAAACGCTATTTTGGTTGGTAGCAAGGTAATCCACAGAGAAGAAAATCATTCGCCTCGACCGGAATTCGAACCTGGACCCCCTGATTTCCGGCAAGGTGCTCCAACAGTTGAGCCACCAAGACGTCCTCATCCTTTGTGGAAATTCTAGAGGCTTTAAAGGAACAAGATGTTACCGGACTGCTGGACCTGTCAAGAAATGAGGGGGTCCGGGTTCGAGTTCCGGTCAAGGCGAATGATTTTTTTCTCTGTGGATTATCTTGCTATCGTGCAATTCAGCGGGTAACTCCGCTAAAGTTTTCGCGGCTAGCTCGAGGGTGAACGGGGACTTGATATCTGGTCACGGTTTTAGAGCATCCGGTATCAGCTTCGTCGAATTTTACTCTCGATGAGAGTGGAATGGACGAAACGTAACCAACTCCATCATCACGTTGGAAGAGGGTTGGGGCAGGAAAGGGCATCGGAGGTTTCCACTTTCAACCGATATTTGCCTTAAATATTGCTCAACTGATTGAATGCGTGCGCAGAAAAAAAGGTTCGCGTTGCGAGATATTGGTGCTGCGTTCTCTCTCACTGCTACTGAAACACTCGCCAGAAAAAAGTACACGGATATCGGGAATCAAGAAAAAACGGAAAAATATGCGAAATAAAAAAAATAAAACGAACGCGCGCCCCTTTTTGAAAAGTCAGACCGGATCAATTCCCCATTTGACATTCTTCAAAGGGGAGTGAAATTAAAATTTCCATCCTCTCCATCTCTCTCTCCACTTTCTTTTTTTTTAACGTGTATAAATACATACGCACACATAAAATGCCTCCAATAGGCGTATTCAAACATTTTCAGGATAGTAATTAGAATAGGACCATCATCATCATCAACAGTCCTAGGATTGGTTTCATGCAACCCTGAATTCGATTCTTCTTGTAGCCAACCTGTTCATGTTAAGGTAATTCTTCTCTTTTACATCCTTCACAACCTGTTCCGGACATCTCATACGAGGCATGACTTTTCCACTATCCTCATTCACTGTTCCCTCGACGATTGTCTTCATTAAGCCATCGTGTTTTAAGATATGGCCGATTGAGTTTTCCCGTCTTCCTTTTAGAGTTGTCTGCAGACTTCTCTTTTCTCTCAATCTATATTGGACTTCCTCATTACTTACTCGGTCAATCTATTTAATCAATTGTCATCATCAGGGTGAAGTTGTCTGAAAACAGAATAATTTCACTAAATATATATGATGGAATATTTATTTATTCGATGGAGGAGGCTATATTTCATCAGAAGAATTAAATTATTTAGATTATTTCCTTTCTACTGATGCATATCTGTTGTTTGCATGATAATAAACAATAATTTAAATGTTGAAAAGAAAATAATGCTGCATGCCGAAAAATGGATATTACCCGTTTATCTTAAAAATGTAATGTTTGTAAAAGCCGGACGTGGGGACATCAGCTGAATAAAACATACCCTACACTATGTTGAATGACGACATTTAATGATTTACCAAGTTTCATGTTCTTGCAACTAATGGTTCACAAAATAATCGATCAATGAAATTTCGCGTGACGTTTCTTGGCTTACTTATTTATATTATAGAATAGATATTTGTAGATATACACTACTACTTCTTCCTGCCTCCCTTTTTGAAAAAAAAAGTACAGGGGTTTCGAGCACGGGAAATCTAGGACTTAAGGGCAAAGTTCAAGTACGCTGTGTGTGGGAAGTTAGGATGAATCGTTTGGGTGCTTGACATTCGGACCAGAGTCACAAAATTGCTTGTCCCGTCCGAAGCGAGAGTGCCTTCTGAACTGAGAGTGTGATTGGCAGGCGGAGGTCGTACACACAAGAGCTCCAGCTTTGGTGATGGAACCGTGGAGGCAGCGTGCTATTGAATTTTCAGTTCACTCTCAAGGATTACTGCCATCTATCAACGTCTCAACACTGCTATGGATCATCAACGCAGTTAATCTAAGTCCATCGATGGATTATCAAAGGACTCACAAGGGGTTGTACTAATTGAATGGTTTGAAAATGAAAATAGAGCATCATGTACAGAAGAGACTGCCATGATTTTTTAAAAGTTTTATGACAATTGAGTGTGGTGAAGACTCATGAAATTTGGAGAAAGCAAAGTAAAATTAAAGCCGGTCGGTTTTCAAATATAAAAACCTAAATTATGAGAACAGCGACACTTAACCCTCGATCAGTTTACTGAGGGAAGATTAGGAAAATGGAATTTCGTGCATTGTTTCCTTCTTCCCATGCTTAATATGCTATGATATTGGACAGCATGATAAATAAATAGTAGTGTTGTGTAGCAACTCCAGGCTGTAATTCGTCTGAAAAAGTTATTGACTTTAATATCTCATGTTAATTCCACCCTAGGTTGCCAAAAAAAATTGAGTCTCGGTGAATTCAAACAAATTCCAGAACAATAGGTAAATATTGTAAGATTAGTGGAATGAAGATGGAAATAGACATACAGTTTTTAGTAAGACTGGTTTAACAGTTGCGTCTCTCATGTAGTGTTATTTTTTCAGCCATTAATTATCTTCAGTCATTAAAATGCTGTAGATAATAGACTTGTCACCATGGGATAATCTTTTGATGTTTCCAATGAACTCCACTTCTTCATGCGCGAAGTTCTTTTGCATAAGAAGTTACAATTACTTTTTAAAAATTTTTGCGAATTTTTGTAAGCACTAACGTTTAAAATCGGGCACTCAATACTATGATCTCTGGTGTTTTGCGTAAAACCCTGATTAATTGATCAAGGTGAGTCATGGAGAGATTATGTTATTCATATGCATATACTAGTACATTTAGCTACAAGCATGATGACACAAAAAGAATATGCGAAAGCTTTATGAAGTCACTTTTATTCAACAGAAAAAATGTGATTCTGATCGCAAAATTACGTCAACATGTAATATATATATATAATATTTTTGTAGAGAGCTGGAAGAAAAGCAGGCAGGGAAAATTTTCCAGACAGCGGTGTCCGACTCCGACCACAGACCTCTGACAGGTAGAGTGGATCGCCTTCGTCTTCCTGAGGAGTCAATGTCTTCCGCATGTAAGGCTCTCTTGTGGTTTTTTTCACCAATCTTCTTTGGAGAGATGTATTTTCGCCCGTGAAGAAAGTATAGGGAAGCACACAATCACTTCACGCAGGCTTCCTTTTTTTTTACTTTCCGATATATATTTTTCTTTTTCCAGCGATGGAAGGTTAAATCTCCCTGGGAAGTCCTCCGAGATCGAAACATTAAGTGAAGCGTCTGCCGAGTCCTCAACTCTGTTTTCCTTTCCCACCCTCATCCCCCCGCCCCCCTACTTCGCAGCTTCTTTCACGTACTCCTCCCTACCCCCAATTTCCACCCTCTCTCAATTCCACCCTTTGACAATGCTTCCCCTCCGCCCTCCCTACGCCAACCTCACTCGCGACGGATCCTGTGCTAAATGTTTTTTCGGGTCCGATTGATAGAGATTTTCCTCTCTTCAGGGCTCAGTTAACCTTCCCCTCTCTCCTTCCCCCTCCCCCATCCCACCCCGGCTGGTCCCATTCCCTCCTCTGCGGTCCCATTCAACTCGTAAATCTCGAACCGTTTCGCCATCTTCCCGATCGGGATCGATATTTCCCGAACTTTCATTATACTTGCCCCAACACTTCCGCAGATTTTCCATTATCTCTCTCGTTGATTTACAACCTGCCGTTTGACATTTCTCTTCACGAGTTATTTCCATCGTGTATGACGTTTCTTTAATTTTCCTTCCTGTTCGCCCTCTAAGAGTAGGACGTTTCTGCAAAATTGCACCAATGTCCTCCCGTTCAGTAATATTATTTGAACGGGGACCAGCCATCAATACCGCTCATCCTATGTGCATAGAATTAATTAAGTCATCAAGAAAATAGCGTGCGCCCGAACCGAATTCCATTTTTTAGTTTATGACTTACAATTAGTGCTTCCCCGGCGAATATTTTGGTGACATTTTCTTCATTTTCTCTTCCAATGTTTCGATAAGCAATGTTCCCATCGACTTCAGGAATCCTGGGGTCCCCGAAGAGAATAAGCGAGTCACTAATCCAAACGTTATTCGGAGCAGAAAATGAAGAACCTGACCCGGTGGATATCCCGAGAAATTTCCGCCCTTGAATGTTTGGTGCTTACATTCAAACTAAGGCGGGTAAAGGATGGAACCAAGGGCAGAGGTAGGAAGTTTTCAAGAAAAGGAGGTATTTTGGAGTGTAATCTGTTGAGGAGTAGCCCTTCTGTTCGGGAAATGTGCTTAACAATCCAAGGTTTTGCGTCCCTTCCAAAGGACAAAGTACCGAACTCCCCGCCTGCCGCCGTAGTCAGGTGCGTAACGTGCCGGCTTCACTACTCATAGGTTTCTGGTTCGAATCCTGCAATGTGTAATGTTAATATTTTATGAATAAGTCAGACTTAACGGTGTGATGTAACCTTAGCAGTCAGAGAAACTACTGATTTGAGGTTCTTTATACAGCACTTAAGTACGGAATGGTATGCTAATGATAATTTGAACCACTAGGATTCAAAACTCTCAGATTCAGAATGCTATGTCATTACTCTTAACACTATTCCGACTTGAGCCCTCTATAAACAATGAATTTTCCCTTGTCATAACGTGCACCTAGCACCTATTTGATTCTACCTCTTATTCCCTAGAAGACTGCCAATGGATAATTTCATGGCCTATTTTGACGTCCCTGATCTGTTTTTGCCAGATACATGTTGGGTCATAATACCCATTTTTTGGATAAAGAAAAGGGCTTTCGCAGTATCTCAGAATTTAAAAGGGTGCAGAAGCAACCCCGAAAAGGAAATCCACGTTGGAAATGGAAACGCCAGGACTGTCTTCTAGGTCAACTGTCTGAGAGCCGCAATACCAGCTGGGTAGCGATCCATTCAATTGTTTACCGTCCTTGAAGACCCGCAAGGGAAAGAATTGGATCCTGGAAGACGGCTTGTGTGGCACCCAGCCGGATTTTGAAGCCTAGCATGGATCTCGGAGTAATATTTGCCTCTTCGGGCGCAGATTCGCTAAAAATGCCCAGTTGGGGCAGCGCATGCTACATACACATATTGAGGCATGAAAGAAATTTATATTCAATATGGCACAATAATTTTCAGTATGTTTTTTCGTAACCTGCTATCAGCCTTGCGATAAAGGTGTCTATATACTCATTTTATCCCACCAGCTACAGAAACGGAAAGTGGCATGGGGTGGTAAGTTACCAGCAGTGAGGGTAAGCTGGCAAAAACTCTTTAAATAAATATTGAAGTATGATATGAAATCTGCTTCAAAGAAATATACTTTTTGGCGTAGTAGGCGTGATTTTGCGTAAGGGAAACAAATTATTGCACCACTCGGCCCACCAGTTGATCTCATAATTTGTTGCTTATTTATGTAATGATTCATTAGCGGAGGAGGAGAAATATGCCTGCAGTGTATGATTTAGGTTTGAGTGATTTGAATTTTCCAAATATGTAACTTTAAACTGGCGAACCACCTTCTATGGTTTATGTATATTATCTAGTATCTAGGGTTATCCAACCAAGGGATTAATTTCCGTGGTGGATTAAAAAGAGTGGTTAAAAGCAGTTAAGCCAACACCGTCTTTATCGGTGGTAAGCTTGACGAGACCAAAATTAGTAAAGATGTACTGCTTGGTTGCCAACCGAGTTAGCCGGGTGGACTAATCTGTGTCAACCGGATCATATGCGTCCACGTCGCCGAACAGAAGTCAAAGAAGCGCTGTATTTTGTGCCCACCCTCCCACTTGTACTGACGAATCGATTTTACATGTTTTGATTTCACTTCCATTTATTTTATAGAGCGGTAGAACAGCAATTATTTTTGTTAGAATATGTAAGAGCTATGAGGTGAGAGTGATGGGATCGTGGTGGTCTAGTGGGTAGAGCTACTGACCAGAGAGTCCCGGGTTCAAATTCCGATCAACAGCCTATCACCTACAACTCGTAAAATCCTCGCAAGTCGATATTCTGTGTGTCGAAACTTCGTAAAAAATCGCAGGTGGCCCAGGGAAAGGAACTGCCCCCCCTACCCTGAATATGAGAATTTAACACGCCTATGGCTTAGTACGGGGTGAGCTCAACCCTCGCCTATCATAAACCAACCTTAGGGTTGAACATATGTTCAGGTAAGAGATGGTCATTTTACTTCGATATTTTAATCCGCTTCATGTTACCGGAAGAGACTCATTTTTCCGAGGGTAAATAAATGGAGTGGGGGTCAGGTAGCTGTGATGGTTAAATAACTGGTCTCCCAAGGAGAAGGCCAAGTGTGGAGTAATATATATCCTTGGGGTAGCCATTTTTGCCACCCCAAGGCAGCTGGACCCGTCCGCTCACAAAAGATGGTGGTGAACGCGCACCACGGTGATAAGGTCGCGCGATATTTTCTATCGGATGGTGGTGCCACATTCTCGGGTTCATTAGGAAGGCCTGGTCCGTCAGCTACCGATACTTAATTTTATTAACCCATTTTAACGTCCACGACTTCATGCTGGCAAGTTCGAGGGCTTAGGCCACCCGAAGAGGGTGCGTTTTATCCTTTTTAGGTAATGAAATTAATCTCTTTTTATTACCACAGCCGGAGAGAAAATTGTTATGGTACTTTTAATGGCAGGTTTTCCACCATCAATTTATGTGCGTGTTTGAGCAGTCTCTTGACTAAGATCTGGTTCAGGTGGCTATCGTTGCTAAATGATCTTTGTGGGAACAGACATTTTCCTTTAATTATTAGTAAATAACGTGGTTTAACGTAAACTTTTAGACTTCCCGTAATTGGATTATCCAAAACGAGGCTTAGAAGTGATTTGAGATATGTTTTCAATTATTTGTCACCATGGTATACTCAATTCTATGCTAAACCTGTGTGCCCAACCGACCTATATTTCAATCATGAATTTCAGATTCTGCAAAATTATTCGGCACATAAGGTGGAGAAATGAATGTGCATATGTTATGCCATTAAACTATATAATTAAGAAACATCTATTTTTTCAATACTAAACGGAAAACAACAAAATACCGAACGAGGGCTCGGTAACCCCTATAGGACAACTTTTTCAAACTAGTCCCACTTTACCCCATTGTAGGTCATGAAAAGTTATTCGATGGAACTAGATTTGGGTGAATTCATTTCTCTTTCATTACCTATGCAAGAATATCACCCGTAACGCACTATTTTTTTCATAGTATTTCACCATAAGAGAATTAAAATGGGCAAAATAGCAATGGGAGAGTTAGTTTAAATATTTTTTCTGTTTTGCATGAAGCTGCTTTTACTATAAATAACTCACACATGCTAGTAATATAGAGATTAAATACTTAAAGAATGGCTTCCTAATCATTAACTACTTCATTGTTATGTGGATAGGTGATTATCATTTAGTTTCATATAACTCTGATATATCCTACATGTTCACATGAAGTAGGAGTATTGTAAACGTTAGTTCCAAATAAATAGTGCATTTATGTGATCTTTCATCCCCTATTACAAACGTTCGCTACTTGGAAATTGCATAGATGTATTTCCAAAGACACCTGCGAGAAGCAAAAAAATGAACGACTTGTCCCATTCAAGGATTAGAATCAGCCGTGAAAACATTATCGGAATTCATGTTTTTTATGGCTTATTAATGGTATCAGCTGGCATGCAGAATAACATAATTTTCTCATAGAAAATGTTGCTTCGTGATATAATATATGCGGCACTTCGTCAGCATGTTGTTCCTTTAAAGCCTCTGGAAAGG
The DNA here is from genome assembly GCA_933228895.1 of Platycnemis pennipes. NCBI lineage: Eukaryota > Metazoa > Arthropoda > Insecta > Odonata > Platycnemididae > Platycnemis > Platycnemis pennipes. The sequence continues at coordinate 64,182,378 of OW121854.1, forward strand.
CATATGGCAAGAAATACTCTTTTGTAGCTTCATTGGCTAACGTACGTGACTGGAAATTGTCACCAATTGAACATAAAATAACACTGTTACAAGAAATTACTTATAGTATTATGGAACATTATATATGGACAATACAGTTACAGTTATAGGTTGCTTTAAGGTATTACAACAAAGGATAAATATTTAGAACAACTACTAGATTACCTCTATATTTATGTATTCTCTCGTGAATAGCCCGATTTTTACTTGCTTCAAAAAAGTTTTGAAGTGTATGGTATCTCGGATACTCTATGGCAAGCTATTGAAAGTTTTTGTCCCCAAGTAAAGAAAGCATCTTTTGAATTGGGATTTATTTGGTTTGGGTACAACGTAAGAAATGTTAGTCCTCAGGTTATAAGAGAGAGGCTTATCCAAGACAAGGGTTATTTCCACTACGAAGGTAGAATAACCTTAGCACCTTGTACATGTATAAGTGTCTTAAGGGGAGTATCTGCAGGTAAACAAATAATGGGAAAAAGGGTGAACGATGACCTGCTCTGGCTATTATTAGTACGATTGCTTTTTACGCTGTTTCTGCCCGTTTGATTGAATTTTTGAAATCAGGGGGTATTGAGTCGTGTCCCGCTCAAGATATATTTTTCTCTTTGAAAATTCTGCATATGTGCTTGTCTCTTCTTAGGACATGGTTTTCCTGAGGATGGATCGTTGAAAACAAGATATATAAAAATGACGGGAACACCTGATGTAGGAGATAAAAAGACTGTCTTGGAAAAATATTCTCTGGCTAGAAACATGGTGGTAAGTGAGAAGGGTCTTTGAATCCCATCGGGTACCTACAGCCAAGAGCAGATGAGAACGTTCTGGGCACTCCCTCGGGTGAAAACGAGATATTTGCCCACCGAAGCACGATCCCCTGCGCAATCTCTCTGGAAAATAGCGCACAGGAGCATCTTCTGTGAAATCTAGAGGGAAAAATAATTCGTATAGCACAATCACACTTCTTCTATTTTGGAGTTCACACCCACTCTGAAAGATTTCCAGACTCCTCCTAAGGATCAGACGTTATTTACATTTCATTACTCACGAGGATTTTAAAAGGGAGATAAGGAATGAATACCTCTCGCCAGGTTTCGGTTGAAGTTATTTTTTCATCTCCCTGGCGAAAATCTTTAATCATGCCCATCAATGGTTTTCAATAAGGATTTACAATTCTTCTTCTTTTTGCTTCACGTATTAGGCACTAAACCTGTTGCGACCTTCGTCAACTTTGGTATCTTCACCTCTTGCGTGGATGTCTTAAAGGTTTTCCTCTATGTTTCCGTATTTTTAGTCATTCTTTCTTCCTACATTCTATGTACACGCTCTCTTCGTCTATTTTCGCATTCCCGAATGGCTTTATTGATGCTTTGTGCACAATATTCCTGTCTTATATCCATATTTATTTTCATGTCATTTTCAGATTTGAATTTATCGGACGAGTTGGAAAATGCACAGAATCCTCTCAATTTGTATAAATAATGTTTGGTGGTAGTTTTTTTTGAAGTATTAGCAAAGACACGTCTACATTTCCAAAATACTCTAAAGCTACCTTAAGCCAGTGTATTAGAAATGAACTTCGCCAGGCATAGGTTAAAATCAATAATTACATTCCTATGTTTTTTACAACATTACGTGATATGATATTAATTTAAAATTCTTAGATAACTGAACTCACCTTTCATCTTGTCTTGTAATATATTAATACTATGAATATATAGCCATCACTCGGAATAAGAATTGAGTAAAATGGATTTATTAAAAAATCAAGTATTAAATCTTCCGAGCATTTACCTATATTGAGAGACCACGAATAAAGAGATACAGAACCAGCAGATTTTCCCATGAAACAAAATTTTAGGGTAACCCTTTTATATTAGTACATGTGGCATGATTAGATGCCTTTGCTGTAGTCTTAAGGAAAATGTGTATCATAAGGTTCGGTAAGGAACTTACAATTAGTCTTATTTTCAGTATAATTTGACGCTATTGTGTATGAGTTTCTTTGTTTCTGGTAGACCTCACTAGCCTCTGATTATTGTTTCATATCCTCCATTTTTATTCCATACAACGACTAAAAGTTTGAATAAATCAGTATATAAGTATTGGCTGGGGGGCTTTCTTTTTCCGTAGTAGAAAAAGTAAATGCATCCAGTCTTATCGTTTGCGCCACGTTAATGTCGATGTTATCGTTCTTATTCCGTCAAAAACGTCTATTCCCTTCCTTTGTTTTCCTCGTTTACAGGTTATTTTTCCTTTTATCGTGGCCATAGAAATATCCTGAGCCCTAATAACCAGTTCCGGTCATTCACCCAGCATAACTCAGTACTTTGCTTTCTATCCCGAAAAAGCCATACACCTTCCTTTGCTTTTTACTATCCCTGTCACATCCTCCATTCAAACTTCTCACCACTTTCTTACCAGGTGGTGCCAATCTGTTTAATCCCCCTAACTTCAAGATATTATAGTTCATTATGGTACATTATATGCAAAATATTTAAATAGTCCAGTTTTCAGCATAAATATTTTTTTAATTGTTAGTTTTCCAATTTAGTTTCAACCCTTCCCTTCAATAACTGCGTTTCTCCATATTTCCATGCATTTTATCATTTTACATGAATAGATGAAGCACTATGGCCTTATCAATAAGTACTAATGAAGGAAAAAACACCACTGGCCGTTAAAGGTTTTTACACCAAACGATCTAGGGAAAATGTGGGTTGTCATGAGAATTATATACCCACCCTAATTTCGGGCACAGAAACGCAATATTATACGCACTTTATAACTTCATCTATGGTTTAGGGAAAATATCAATATATGACGGGAGACAAACAGATGGAAATGAATGTATTATATTTCGTTCTGCCCATTTATAGTACGCAAATAAAATACATTTCAAAACTTTTCAAAACGAGAGAAAACAGTAATGTGTAAGAATGACTGATATATTTCTTTCCTAAAAGGGGCCAGAGAGATCAGAGTGCCTTTGGGCTCTGGATGCGGGTTAGAGCCAGGAGTGCACAACGCTTCCTCATAAGACTCTCTCACACAAGTAATGGCAGCTTAAGTGTTGGTTAAGTCAGGACATGAGGGAGGGCTCGGGGTTCGTTGGCTAAATAAGAGTGTCCCTGCAACCAAGCATGAAGCACTAATGAGGGTTAACCATCAGCTGTTACCTCGAGAGCCAGGTTTAACTAATATTCAGCTAATCGTGGCCGTAAGAGTCCGCTTTTCAACACCGTACTACCGACTTAGTTTGGTCATCTTCATTGGTGGCGTCAGGATAGTAGCTCACAGGATTGAGCGTTAACCTAGTTAGTTAACCATATGGAGCCATGGATGGGACATCAGTAGTTACTCTATATCTCTTGAAATAGTTTATCGTGTTGGTAGAGGGGTAGCGGGTATATAGGTAGGTTATATATGTAGGTTATATATATACGTAGGTATATAGGTAGGATATATAGGTAGCGGAGGGGGTCATGGTTTGGGTATTGTTAGTACTGTGCCGTTGCTTATTTGAGGGAGGCGACCCGAAGTTGAAGTCATTTACGCCAATGGTATTTATGATTAAGTGTAGTTGGGAATGAATTTTTCTTGAAACGGAGGAAGAGTTGAGAGAAACCCGGCGTCGGCATTTGCCAATGCTCATCAAAAGACACCACGGTTTTACGTCCCATCTGACGATTTGGGTATTGAACTCGAAGTGTTCATAGTGCCCAGATAGCACCCAGATGAGGATCAGTGCGCCGATGACAACGTTTGCTTCAGCTCAGGGAATCAAACCAAAGCCCTCGGGATAGGAAGCCAGTACTCTTAACCATTACGCCAACCCGACTCCACAATACAACCCAGCCCACTATCCCGACGCTCTGGTTCCATTTCCGCCGCTTTTGCGACCGCGGCGTTGATATCTTCTTTCTCCTTTCACCGTTTACCTCCAGAGGTCCTTCATACACCCTCCCACGACCAGGGGAGAAAGGGGTGTCACAGATGGGGGCGGTTGTCTTGCCCAAGGAGGAGGGAGGTAGGGGTGGTTGTTGGAGGGGGGTATGCGGCCTTTATCTCCAACCCACACCCTCGCCCACTCTTTTGAGATCAACGCGCCGCGACATTTTGTGGAGTGGGGGATAAGTCGGAAGAAATAATTGGGTCGACTCGTGCGCTCACAGTCTGACATTCTCGAACGGAAAATGCAAAAGGGTGGCAAGGATTGCTGGTTGGCTGTTGGAAATCGTGTGCGCCTCAGGGAGTGAATGCGGAGTGGCCTAGAGAAGGGAGGGATCATGACTGAGTAGAAATTCAAGGTTTTTTAAAGCTCTCACTCGTATCTCACCTTCCTCCTTGCCCCTTAACAGATCTGCAGAGGTGCGTGTCGCGTCTGTTTGGATTTCGTGTCACGCTCAGAGACTCCGAGGTTGGATTCGGAGTGTCTAGCGGCTTTCAGGTAGCAATTTTTCGCGACAGCATTTGATGCATTATTGAGATCGAGTGCAGCAAAAGGAGGAACAAAAAATACGTCCATACCCAGAGTCCATTTAGAACTCATGGTCGATGAATTCCTTTTGTATCAAAGTTTTTCTTAAAACTGGTATCAATACTGTACGAGAACTTCGTGCTTGAACAATGAGGTAAATAACTGAAATATGGCATAAGTACAAAAGCTTACTGCAAATTTGAAGGAAACATTATCTAAATAGTACACTGAATGCCAAGAAGATCGTTTTTAGCGAAGTATATCTCCTAAAGGAATTGGATTGTTTCGCCGCGTGGCCGGAGTTTTGGTATTTTATCATGAGGGCTCTGGTATTAATACCAATAGTAGTAGAGATTTTTCATTAGTATCCAGGGCATACGTGAGAGAATTCTGGTGAGCCTTTCAGCATCAGTACTCCGTCCGCTGGATGGAACTCTAACTCCTAGACTCCTGGTCGCCTTTTTTTTAAACAGGCTAATGCCAACGCCAGGAGGGTTGTGTTCGAAACCGTGCGTCGGAATTATCTTGAATAGGTTACGAATGAGTTCCGATATATGAACACGAATGTTTCGCAAATTTGTTGTGTTAAAACCGCTAGAAACCACCTCATTCATTGTTCACAATTGCGTATTATCTCATTTGTGGGCTCTATAGTAGAGACAAATGAGAAAAACTCAAGTGAAGACAATTAATGATTTTGTAACGAGAAAGGCACCATATTTGCAAACCATTGGAGTTTATACCACGTGACTCCTTGGTTACCTATTCGAGATAATTCCGACGATTTCAAACACCAGTTTTCTCTCCGCCCATCCTCCGTCCATTGAAAAATTCCCAATTATCCGTGCTTGTCGTTATTGGTGCAAATGGATTCAGTTTCCGGTCGCTTCTCTTGACCGTTGCTGTGAAGCTAAGCGTGAATAAAAATTGAGGTAGAAAAATTCAGATGCGACGATATATCACCGGTCTAAGTCACAGGTACGCAGAGTGCGAGAAAAGACACAAGGTTTCTTTTCTCGCACTCTGCGACGAAACAGACAATAGAAAGACTACTTTTTCTTCCTACGGCCACATTTAAAATATGCCGCTATTATACGGGACGCGTACCAGGCAGGTTTTATTACGGAATTTATACGTTTGCAAGGAAGATAGGAGGAATTTCAGAAAAATTGTGCTAATAACTTCACCGTTGTTGAAAGTTTAATAGAATAAATCGGATGGCAATTGCTAGCAGCGCACAACGAAATATTTGGACTTAATCATTTCAGTGAAGTCGAATATGATCTTTTTTGCGATGATATAAGTAATAATTAAAGAACCCCGCGTATTAAAATTGATTATATCAGAAAAAAATATTAGAGAACTACCTTTAGAGATGTCCGTAGAGATTGTCTTTCTTTACGCGAAAAATTAAATGTCAAAAGTATCCGAATAAATAGATGTAATATTGGTGAAGTATTCTTTGGTAAATCGAAAAAAGTATTTTACACAATAAGTGCATATTACCTAGACACTTTTATTCCTAATCGTTAACTAATATCTAATCTATTTCAAGTGTGAATAATAGACTAACAGTACCTATACACATCTTAGGTACTTATCGGTTAGTCGTACGTTTCTAGTACGTGGATAATCAATAAATCTCTAGTTAAGCAATATGTATCTAACTGTACATCTGCGTAATGCAAGTTCGGTGAATAGTTACTACTTGTCGCACACCTTATGACTTTCAGTAGAATAATAGATTGGTGTAATTTGCCTCTTAAAGTATTTTCATCCTGGACAGACACTGCACAAGTCTCATTCAAATACTAAGTATTAAATGTCGGGGATTTAAACGTAGGTATGGATGTTGTGCTATCTTAGGCTTAAGAGATTAGGTTTTAAGAGATGTGATGTGATCCAAGCAATTACTGCACTCTAAAAACCTAACCCTATTACTACGCTCAACTCATTAATCTACCACGCCGTTCATAAAAATTACCAAGTTTTTTTTTATCTTACCACTTCCATTCCATTCATTTTCCTTCACGTCAACCTCTCCAGGCAGACCATTCAGTGAAACACACCGACTCAGTCAGCTCAAACTCCCCTCATTTTCGTCTTCTTAATGACGGCGGCTGAGAGCAAAGGCAATCCCTCTCCTCCTACGAATGATGACCTTCTCCGGAACACCGACTAATCTCCTTTCTCCCTCTTCCCACAGCATACTTCAAATAATGAGGCTGTGTGTAGATTTGACTACCTGCACCCGAAAGAGATGCTAAAGCGTGTTGGAAACATTTTCGGTGAAAAGAAACCACTTACTGGAGTTATTTATCGCGCAACAATTACACTAGGTCCTGTTTAAACCCTTTTTATTCCATTGTCCTTCATTTTTTCGTTGTGGGAGAGTTTCCGTCCTCACGTATATCATATCTTGTATGAATGTCTCAACTCTTTCCCTGTCAAATTACCCTTTCTACCATGCAACATTTTTAAGAACTCTTTCGCACCTGAGATTTTTTTATTTTTTAATATCTTTAGAGAATTTATATCTCTATAAAAACTTAATATTACAGTGGGAGAACACTTGCTAGAGTACTTGGAATATTCTTGATACTTGGGTACATTTTAGACGAAGACGGTCGTAGTGGTAATAAATGAAGTTAGAGGAAGAATTTCTTTGACTAAGTAGACTTCCTCCGACAGAAGAGACCTTGTGAGGAAAATCTAGAACAAGGATATAAAGAGAAAGTTTTTGAGGCACTTAATATTGAGCGCAGCTTTATGTGAACTTTAGACCTGCATATTTTGAAAGGATGAAGATAAATGAATATAAGTTTTATACATGTAGGTGTGTAGGGGAATGAAACAGAAAGCACGAGGGACGTAAAGTGGGCGAAATTCAATTTATCTTCACGTTATTAAAGGGTATTCTTTAGGCATACACTCTTTCCCGACGTAGTTTTTTCTACTTAAAATTAGAAAAAAGTTGCAAGATTTTTTTGTCTAACAAAAGAGGAGCATATGATTAGCGATTTTGGTTTCAAATTGTAGGCTACGCTAAATGTATGTAGATGATTTTTCATACATGTATTTTAACCTGGGATTTCTGGGATGGCCATCCTTATTCTTCAAACAATTAGGAGTTATTGCTAAATCTTTATCACTGTTTAACAAACCTAGCTGCTTTTTACTCCACACTAACCAATCGAGAAATCAAACCTACTTTACCTGGTTCCCATTTACTTGATACACGTTCTACTGTGGCTTAAACAAGGGAAAAAATATGACATTCTTTTTTTTTTCATCACATTTGCCAAGTCTCCTCTTTATACCACCAAGGGTTATCTTTGTTTCCTGTCGTTCTCACTTTTTCGTATACTTCCTGCTCTCTACACATACGTAATCCTCTCTACACCCTCCATATATGAGTCATGAGCATAATTTTTGTTTTAAAAAAATGTTGGTTAAGATTTTGTCGTTAATTTTTCCAATCCATAAGCCTCCTTTCATCTTGGATATGGGGAAACAGGGAACTTCTTCTGGGAGTCATTTGGTTCATCCCTATAGCTCTCTTTATCTGCGTTAGACCGATCGTTTGTCCGCGGAGGGGTACGCTACGCAGGGCGTTAACTCTCATCTGCGGGTCATGGCAGAAGGTACCCTTGTGATTCCCGCCGGCCTTTCCTTTTCCCTCTCGCCCCAAGGGATGGCCACTAATCACAGCAGGTCTTCGACGCATTGCGATGGAACAGTTGGAAAGGTCATGAGATAAGATAGGGTCACAAAGATAAGAAGGGACGCAGGAGCCCGGCTAGCGGCGAAACGTACAAGTAAGCGTTTCTCCCCCAGTTGCACGTGCATGAGAGGGAGCAAGTTTCCGCAGATTAATTGCAAGTCGCTGAGGCTCACGTAAGATTCCGCCAATGTATTCTCTCCAACATGTTTAATTAGCGTTGTGGTAATATCATCGATCCCGAGAACTTAATCAGTGCGATAGCCCCAAATACAGCGTTTAATTCTGGTATCTGCGTCTTCCATCTCGGCTACATGACGTCGTAGATAGTTGTTGCTAAGGCGGCCACCAGCTGAGGTAATTTACTGAGTAATGTCAAGGATATGTGAATGCTTCGGTATTGCTAGGGCTTTATAGGGAATGGGGAAGGGCGGAGAGAATTTCGATGCCGGAATTGGCCTGCTTCAACGGATGAATCGGGTATAAGGATAAGGAGCGGTAATTATAACGTCCTATCTGACGGACTACGCACTGAAGTTGAAGCGCTCCCAGCACTGCACTTAAGATCGGTAGACCACGCATTGGAAAATATTACACCTGCGGAATTCTAACTCGGGTCCCCTGGTTGGGTGGCCAGCACTCCAATCTCCACATTAATTCGATCCCTTATCTTCACGTCCTTGCGCTGATTGAGAAGAATCATGTGAGTATGAAGAGTAGAATAGAATGGAGAGCTTCATTAAACCAATCATAGGTTCGCTGACCTATGAATATGACGATGTACTGATGTGTGTTAGAGCAGAACAGTGAAGACTGACTTTTCATCGTGATATACGGGAATTGGACTAGTGTAATGGGCAGAGTACTGGTTTCCCATCCCAAGGGGTTTTGTTTGATTCCCTCCAGAGATCAAAGATTTTCATCGGTGTATAGGTGATACTAAGTATCGGCGTATAGATGATACTAAGTATCACCTATACTCCGATGAAAATCTTTGATCTCTGGAGGGAATCAAACAAAACCCCTTGGGATGGGAAACGAAAGAGGGTATAGCAGCATTGAAGTGAGAAGGAGAATTGCATTGGCAAAAGAAGCCTTTACTCGTAGGCGTGAGCTAATGACAGGGGCGTTGAGTAGGGAAGTGAAGAAAAGACTAGTGAAAAGTTTAATATGGAGCGTTGCACTATATGGGGCGGAAACGTGGGCTTTGCGAAAAGAAGATGAAAATAGACTTAGGGCTTTTGAAATGTGGGTGTGGAGAAGAATGGAGAAAATAAAGTGGGTCGAAAGGAAGACGAACGATGAAGTGCTAGAATTGGTACGAGAGGAAAGAAATTTGATAGATGAAATTAGGAGAAGGCAGAAGGTGTGGATGGAAAAGGTAATAAAAGGGGATGGTGTTTTGAAGGAGGTGATTGAGGGAAGAGCGTTGGGTAAGCGGGGAAGAGGGAGAAGAAGAACGGGTAGCTTGGATGGAATGATAGGTGGCAGGAGGTATGAGGGGCTGAAGAGGGACATCGTGTGAAATTTAGGGGGTGGGAAGAATTAAATGTCCATTTAAACCTACCTTCACCGGTAGAATACTTATAATAATAATAATAGGTGATACATGTGTGCTAAGAGTAGAGTACCGCAGAGAGTTCAGTGGTCCAACTGTCAGAGAGGACGTAAACCCGCGGAGCCCTTTGGCGCCTTTCTTCAAGAGCAGACTAGTGCCGGCATTGTGTTTTTCTCCACTCTATCTCCTTTCCTAGGCAAACTACTACCAAACTAAAGTTATCTTCCTGTCCTAATGGTGAGAAATGACCTTAGCTCTAGGTCGCCTCCCCAAAATAGTCAACAGCACAACAGTGGCAACACCGTAACCTCTTTCAATAGATATAGAGTGACTAATAATGTCCAATCCATGCCCTTCCTTTCCCCTCTCGGCGGAGGCATCCACTCTTATCTCCGAAGGTCATGGAAAACTTATGTCCCGGTTATCCACTTCAGCAATTCCTCTTATCAGGAACTCCAAAGGTGTTTTGAGTTGACCTTTGCCCTGTGAACTGAGACCCGGTGACGACATAAAGATATCCTGTGCGCGTATAAGTCGTTGTATACACATACGTGAGGTAACGGCCATTTAACGGTAGTATAGTGTGCCTACAGTTTGAATTAAAGTACACCTTTTAGGTATTGTGTTCTCAACAATTTATTCATTTTGAACGGTAAGCACGTGTGTTACTCATTTTACCGTCGTTAAATAATGAAATTAAATCATTGACTTAATTTAGCTTCTAACTATAGAATTAGCGAATATCATTGTACATTTTCAGCTCCGTAAAAAATAATGCTACAACTATTAAATTTCATCTGCAATGTCTTTGTACTGATTTATGTTGCATGTTCTACCGTAATTCTAACAGTGCTTTTTTCGTTATCAAATACGGATATTTCGTTTAACCAAGAATCAGGTTTGAAGACTTCCACACCCATTTTTCTGTTCAAACATTACATGCTCATTTCTAAGAAGTTTTTCGCTTTTCCACTTTTTTCATTCTTCATTTCACTAAAGTTGCCCTCATTCAGTTTCAAAGTTCTTACACTTTACACTCTCTGCAATCAGTTCCATAAGTATTACCAAAAACCAGGCGCATTCTTGACAGCTGCCTTTTAAGATTATCTGATTGATTTTGAGAGAGATTATCCAGGCAGATTTTGGAAAGCCATTAAATATTCATGTGCAACGTAACATCGAAGCCAGCGTAACGGTGTGTGGCAGGGATCGTGTCCCCGTCAGCCTACCAATGCTCCATCGAGTAAGCAAACATGATGGTGGTAACTAATACCGTATTACTTCGTGAGTCATCTAAATTCGCCAAGCAATACTCACGGAAGCTTCATAGTTTCTGATTTCAAGCTGTTACCACGCGGATGAAGAACAAACAAGAAACCATTAAAGTGTGCATGAAATTCAACCTTGAGCCAGCTATTGGAAAATACTTAAGGCATAAATTATGTATCAAGGAAGCACTCGCCCTTCTAGCGTCAATATATGCGCATATAGGTTTATAAATGATGGAAGGCGAGAGCCATATGCTCTCATAAAATAATATTTAATCCTAGTTTTTTTGTCTTGAAAGTCGGAAATATGAATCTATAAAATGCACATATTTTTTTTGCTTGATTTTTCAAGACAATATGGGTACAAGAAGCCATCCATAGTAAGCCTCAAGGGTGAAAATTATAATTTCAGTGCTGAATTACATTACTGAGAACACACTTCAGTGACATTGTCATTTTCAGAGCATTGAAATTTCAGCCAAATTGTAAATGCAAAAAGAATGAAATAGTGATATTTCCTCCATTTGCCAACCAATCCACATCGTTAAAATCGTTGCCGCACTGCTAAAATTGTTATTCCGTGGTGTAAAAGTTGATAAGCATGCAAAATTTTCCATTTATTTTTCAAAAGTACCCTTCAAGGGTGCAAATAATATGCGAAGGGTATGTGTGTGAAACAAAATACACAATAATGTTTCAAGCCATTTGTTTTAACACCTGCTTGTTTTTGAAAAATATCAATTTGGAATGGTGCAATTTGCCTATTATGAGATGGGAATTGAAATTTTACATTAATCAAGGATGTCTTTGACTCTGCAAAAAAGGGTGAGCCAATAAGACAATATTTAAATATCACTGTGAAGAACAGAGCATCAAAAAGTGTTCCTCAAGGCCTAAGGGGCCTTTTAAAGCCGTTTTGTAGCATGAGGGATAGACAGGACTCTTTCACCTCTCCCAGTTTTTGCTTCCCTAATTTATCGTTAAACGTTTATCAAACAGGTTATGAATTATTTTCGTATGCTTTTTGTTACATTTAAGACGTGGCCCTTGCTATGGTTCATTTTGAAGATCCGGGCAATTTGGTTTCATTGAAGTGACCCGGTCCCAGTTAATCCAAATTATTTACGTTCTACTGTAAGTTGATACTAGAGGAGAGGCAGGAATTTTTCAGATACCTGAGAATTTGTGGAAAGAAACCTGGCGTTGGTTTTAGCCTTCTCAAAGGAAAAGTTGTCGAGGGGTCCGAGGTTTAACTTCCCATCCGATGGACAGTGCACTGATCGTTAAGTACCCTTTACAATGTTCTACAATGGGATCCGGCATAAAAATGATAAATCTGCCTCTGCCGGATACAAACCTGGTCCCCCGGGATGGGAAGTTAAGTTTCATTTCAATTCACCAAAACAATTCATAATCGACAAAGAGAGATATGCTGTAAGATGGAGAGATACATGAACTCTTTTTTCCCTTGCAGAATATACAACTGCATCACAAATAGAGTATAATATTTTCAAATGCATTGCATAACATTCTTCATTAATAACCTTACCTCATTCTTCGTTAAGGTTTTTCTCAGCTCAGCGTATCTTCACGTTTGCTAAATTACCACCCTCTGCCACTCGCTCTCGTGGCGACTTGCAACCTGTAATGTATTTCAATCGTATTTTCGCTCGAATGAATCACTTGTCCGTTATCCGTACTGATCCAATTAGTCCCAAGCCCTGAAGTAAAAGTAGTAAATTAATTTCTTTCAATAAAAGCATTAGCTAGTTTAATTTCATGTCATCTAAATACGTGAATGCTAGGTTTCCTTGAAGGAAATCCTGTTCTGAGGCAAGCCGCATTGTAAGCTTTTACCTTGATAGCAATAAAATTATATGCAACGTAGTATCTTACACAATCATCTCAAATAACAAAAATAAGGTGAAAGAATCATCTCACATAAATGAAAATTCCATTGCGCAGTGAAAGTATGACTATCATAAAAAATATTAATTAATAATGTTTTTTAAAAATCTAACAAAATTTCCTTGCACGAGAAGCGTTATATTGTTTTATTATATTTAAAATATACCAGCTTTTTTAAATTAATACTCTATGTAATTAATGAGCTCTCAACTTATTACATTTTCAGTGTGTTTCTCGTGAACTTTGAAATCCAAGAACATTAAATATTTATTCTTTCCTTCAGCATCTTCCTCGGCCAGTAGCTATGCCTAGGCCAATGTATAAATTGTCTGCGTCTTATTTTTTCATTTTTTGGTAGCATATTATAAACTTAGGGGCCCTTATAAACTAAGTGTCTCATAAAAATGGTTGTATTTGTATTAATCAAAGATACATTCCCCAACTCAATTCAAACTCAATTGACTATCAGATATATTTGGCATGTTACCACCCGTGCGTAATATAAGAATATTTCAATGCCTTGAACGAATACTAGAATAAAGAGCAATTGCAATTGACAGGGATATGTTGGAAAGTAGGTCAAATAAGCCGCGACCACTAAAATATCTAAAAAGACTTTTTCTTCCCCTGATTCGTCCATGACGACCTGTCAGTTTGCAGGATTGGTCGGCACACCAAAAGCGCCTTCGCTCGTGGGCGTTCCTCATGGGTGGACGTTGGCGTGGGACGATGACGTATCGTCTGAGTCCATGTCCGTGACCTCTTCGGGAAAGAGGCCTCCTATTTTTTTTACGAGGGGCGAAGAATAGGACGAACGGAAAGGGAGAAGAGTGCAGTTCCGCCATCTGTGGAGGAGCTTTGCGCTTTTATGTGCTTCCATTCCGGCTACTCGTCCGTCCGTCGCATCGGCCGTGCTTCATTATTGCTCTCGCCCCTCACAAAAACCTCCCCTTCCCCTCACCCCCCCCCCACTCCTCTCTTTCTCCATTCCCCCGTCCCTATTTCCGGTGGTTTGGGAAGGGAGGGGGGGGGGGGGAATCTGGTGGAAATCTGGTGGAAAAGACGAATCGATCCAATCTTCCGGAATCACTCCACGCTTCCTGCAGCGGGATATCTCTTATCCCAGGCGAGGAAGTAAGAGAGAACGGTGTCGGGTGATTCGATGCGAGGAACGATGTCGGCTATAATCTCTCTCTCTTTCTTTCACTTGTGGTACAATGGTGAATGCGATCGAAGTTTTCGTCGAGGCAATTAGTCAGAATGTGTAACGCGAGCAGGGGTGGATTTGGTTTGCCAATTAGGCGCTTAAACGCTGGTTTCGAACGGATGAAGCTCTATTGTGCTCGCATATGTCAGGCATCAGTTTGGCCTCTAGGTTTAGTCTCCTTTTGTGACCTTCGGTGATAGCTAAACGAGCGGATCCTTTCGTAAGGTCACGTATCTATTCTATAACAGAGTTCGAATTACATACATAGACACTAAGCCGATTCCCACGGTCAAAATCGGATGCTTAAAATTTTTATCACCTCGAAAACAATGTGATGGGATGGAATGGTATTAAAATATAGTTTTGGTCCAAAATGCTGTCTACGAATGTTTTGGACCAAACAAATACAACTTGCCACGAATTTTCATGCAAAAGTATGAAACCAACAAATCAGAGACTTTAAGAAAACTGAGCATTCTTATCCGCGTTGTGGGAATCATTGTATTGGGGTTCTTTGAATTGAAGTGTTCCAGTCCCGGCACGGATATAAATGCTGAAAACATGGAGCCCTGCAGAAGTCATTGCACTGTTTTTAATGAACTTATGTACTGTACCACAAGCACAATTTGTTCACATAAACGTGATTTAATTTATTCATGATTCCTACAGTTAAATTGCCATAACTAAGGCTTCTTCACATCTGGTTGAATCAGCATTTCCATTGTTTGCTGTTTTTTCGAAATTAGTTGGTTACTTTTAGACCAATGCATTGCTGAGTGGAAAACGCAACTTTTGCCTCATCCAAAATTTGAAATAAATGCATTTGGTGAAAATTCAGAGCAAAAAATTACACCAATATATGACCGTGGGACAAAAATTTCAGCAATTATCCACGTTCCATTAGCCAATTTAGGTATTAAGTGTGAGGTAACTAAAATCATGGATACCTAAAACGTTACCCCGCAAGTGGCGTAGGGTGTGATAGTGAAAGTTTTCTTTCACTATAGCAGAACTGACATTCATATTTAAAATTTTCGTTGTGATACATCTACATAAAACCCTGCAAGCCAACGCAAGGGTTTGCAGCCGGGTTTGTGCATGAATCAACCAGACATATATTTTAAATGGAAACAGAATTAAATTTATAGTTACAATCATGCAGACATGCTAAATATCTAGTCAGCTCTAACATGCACTATCCATGAGTCTCTTAGCCACTGAGAGCTACATCACCACAGCTTAAACATCTTAGATATGCATTCACGAGACACATGAAACTAAATTGCTAGTATCTACAGAGTACTATAATAATCATTGATTAGTCAGTAATTTCCTTAAATATATTAATTAATTTATGTTTCCCAAAGGGTTCATGAGAAAGAAATGATAAAATATAAGCATGTTGAAAATATTACTACACAATACCTATTCCGATATCCCCCTGGTATTATCACTAGGTGTTATTGTCCTTGACTACACGCGGAAAAATGTGTTAAATATGCACACATATTTTATTCTTAAATTTATACAGATACAAGTAATGTTTTTTCTTGTAATTAGTAGATTAATCTACTTCCAACTTCCCTTTTACATCCGGACACGGTGGTAAAACGCAAGATTCCACTCGATTCTGCGGCCACTCAAAAGAATACAGGAATTTTTGAGTGCGTGAAAGTCGATAACCTCCTATAAAATCTTCAGACTCTGGACCATAGATGTCGGTTGGTTGGTTGGTAATTCAGGGGAGGCGACCGACAACTGAGGTCATTTGCGCCATTCAGGATAGGCAGATAATTGGGTAATGGTAGGAGTTTTCAGGAAACGGAGGAATGGTGGAGAGAAACCCGGCGTCGGTATTAGCCTACTCTTAACGAAAGGCGCCAAGGGGACCCTCAGCTTTACGTCCCATCCGACGGAAGGAGTACTGGACTTGAAATGCCCTCCACTAGGCACTCAAGTGGGGATCGGTTTTCCACCGAAAAATCCGCCACTGTCGGGAATCGAACCCAGACCCTCGGGATGGGAGGTCATACTCTAGCCGCCACACCAACCCGATACCCCCCATAGATGACCTTGTACTTATTATTTAACAAGATTCTTCCTATTCCGAGGGTACAGGTCCGAATTCCGGCAGTGGCATAGCTTTTACTTTGAAGTATCACTAGAGTTCTGTGAGCGCTTCAAGTCCAGTACTTAATCCGACCTTCGAATGGGATGTTAAGCCGTAAACGCCTAGGCATCCGTCGTAAAGAGTAGTGTAATGTCGGCGCCGGGTTTCGATCCACCCGTGCTGCATAAATCCTACTTCACCCCAATTACCCACCACTGCCAAGTAACGCAAAGCTGCCTCTCGCCGAATAGCTACCGCAACTGGCACCACTCGTAAGAGGGTTAGTATATCGGGTAACTTAGTGATCTATCATTGTGACTGAGGTAACGAAAGTATCACTTTCTAGGTCAAGTTTTAAACATGGCAGTCGAAGTTTAAATTGCTCTGGACTTCTTCCTAACAGTTTTTAAAGCGCAAAATTATGTGCTGTTATTATTGTCCTCAACTGTAGGCGAAAAAATATATTTTTTTATATATGCTCACATATTTAATACTTAATTTAATACAAATACAACGAATGTTTTTTCTTGTAATTAATGCATTAATCTACTTCCAACTTATTTGTAGAAATACATTCATGACTCTTGAACAGCTGTTAACTCTTTCTTCGGAACAGGTTTGTCTCTTTCGTCTCAGTCCAGTCATATCAATACCTACCATGAAAAATAGTATTATAAAATATATTGGTCGTGTATGAACTCTCAAATTAGGTACCTAAATGCTTTTCTCATTGGAATTAAGGCATTTTGAAGTGTGTCAATAAACTTCAGGCATCAGTTTGGCCTCAAGGTAAGTTGTGTCGGCCTGGCAACACACAGTTCACAGCTGCGATTCCCGTCCAGATCTTGAATGCGGTACTTATATTAGGATTGAATTTAGCATCAACTTAGTTTAAGTAAGGTTCTTGTCGGTGTTGTGGTTAGTTAGTGTTCCAACTCCGGTGATAGAATATATTTTTTAATTGCAGATCTACTTCATTTTTTTGTGGAGAGCATTGAAGTAAAGTTCTCAGTCCGTCAGATGGGACGTTAAGGCTTGGTCCCCTTGGCACCTTTTGAAAGAGCAGGCCAATGACGCCGCCAGGATTCTCTCTACTCTTCTTCTTTACCCTTTATTCCCATCCTTACACCTTCCTCCCGATCTGAAGTCACTGAAAGTGAGGTTAAACATTTAAAGTCGTAGATCATGAGGTCTTAGGTTAGAAGATGCTATATAACCTTAACTTTTGGATCACCTCTTAACCCAAGTCTACTATGCACATATTTATTATCATAATTTTATTAACATCCGTTAAATTTACAATAAAAATTTTCTTCTTTACTCCATCCTTTCGGCCATTTGATTGGTGTCAACGTGTTTCTGGTCTCATATTAATCCACGTGTTTTTGATTCTCATAATGCTCATTATATTAATTTTACACCGCTTTTTAATACGTTTCTTGAGTTTTTTGGGCGTGGTATCCAGGTAAATAACTTACTGGATTAGCAACCTAAAGGTCACGGGTTTGAATCCCGCTGCATGCATTAATGTTGTTTCTCCTAGAATGAAAATTAGCACCGAAATAGGATAGTCATTATGTCCTTAGGAATCGGGGTACATAAAATCTTCACGAGGCATGATGGCCTGAGAAAGACGATCGTTGGAGGTCAGGTGGATGGGGAAGGACGGCAAAGGAAGGCAAGTGATGAAAACAAGTTTGTGTAAAACAAGTGATGAAGGATGTGAAAGAGAAAAAAATAAGTAAATAACAAGAGATAAGCAGATAGAAGAATTCAATGGAAAGCTGTGTCTAACCAATCTTAGGATTGGCGACTAATGATGATGAAAATCTGAGTCTACTACTACCGTGTTCAAGTATTTTCTTCATATACCATTTTTATATTCGCGTCGTTTTATTTAAAAATTATCTCGGCAGTATACGTAAACATTTGCGCACGTGCGTAGTGCATTGTTGATAACTCACCCCCTGACTCATACCCTTTAGCGAGCTTTCAGGGTAATCTGTAGATAGAGATACTTTGATAACCATAAGCCCACTCCCCTACTCCTCGAATTTCTTTGCTACGAAGAAGTTAAGTATCAGTAAATTCCCAATTCCTGTGTATAATCTGATATTTTGAGAATTTGGCTTTGCGTGGTGACTTCATTGGTGACATGTGTTTCCTCCCGGGATTGAAGGGCTTTTTTCTGAATAAATATTAATTTGGTTCTTACATCGTGCATTTCTCCGTTCGTATTTTTAAAAAGTAATACAATGGTTTTAAATTAGGTAGTAATTTCTACTAATAAATTGAATTATGAACTTATTTTTCCTATGACATCGATCTTGTTTGAATTACGGTGTTCCTTGTTGTTTGGGCCTTTTTCTGCTCCTACTCTATGATCTACAATGGATATAGATGGCCAGGGTGTCAAAAATTCACTCTCCTCAATGTTTCTTTTCTTCAATTTCCTCACTCACATCATTTCTTCTTCTTCATTTCATCTCTATTCTCCAGCAGTGGAAAAATCACAACCGTCCTGAATGTCGGTATGACTAGTGAGGTTGAAACTCACCAAGACTATGCCCAGCGGCGAGTGAAATTCGCTCATTACGGTCAGTTCCCATTGTCACCTGTGATTTCCCAGGGGATCCTACAACCTGAGAATCACATAGCTTGGGTTTAGATGGACGTGTCCCGAGGCTATTCCCAGACTCAGCCATCTTGACGACCTCGCCTCCTCTTCGTCACAATCTTGAAATCATCTTAGTTTTTATGACGTATATGACTTTGCTGAAAGAGATGGCATTCAAAATAACTAAATAGGTAGAATTTCCATACAGAAAAATCGTTCACTTTGATAGGGACTAGAACACTGAACCTCTTTATTCTTTTTTATCATTTTTAATTCCAATATTTGTTTGACTCTGTGATCTGTGCACCCAATTATTTTAATGGTTATAAATTCTTACATTAGGTCATTTTCTTTACATTATTCATAACATGGTCAATGTATTTTAATTCTTCTATTATAAAAAGTTTCAAATTCCTCCAGTCGCTTAATTTTACTGCTGTTATAGTCATTACCACACTACATTTACTTTCATGGTCCATGCTTGATTTCTGACGGAGTCTTTCCCTATTTTTTCCGTATTTGTTTATTAGTTCATTACATTTGGCATTGGAAGGATATTTGGAATATAAGACAAGGTTCTGTCGACATCTTGAAGGAAGATTGGGGATTTTGAAGTGATGCGTTTGAAAGGAACAAAAATGGAGTGTATGAAGATGGAAAACAATTTATTATAGGATGGTTTTTCGTGGTAGTGAATCAATTTTAGGACAATATCATCCATAAAACAGAGACCGAGATTAGGCTAGGGATTAGGAAGGAATGAAAATTTCTTCAAATTGACTTCTGAATAGGTTGGCTGAATAGGAAGCTGTCTAGAGTGTTTGGCATTTGTAAATAGATTATATCTTGGTATCTAAATGTATTTTGGCTGACAATTAATTTTCATAGTGAGACTAAAAACCATTCGGAGTTTTGGGAGTGAGATGGAAAGATCTCAGGGAGGGAGATGGGAAACATCACAGGGAAATGCATTCCTTGTAGAGGTGTGTCGGAAGGAGACATCAATGATAGCTGTTAAAGCAATGGATTGGGTGCTAGATAGAGGAGTGTTATTTATATTTTCACATAAATCTTGACCTTTTACGAAGGTTGGTTACAGGAAAGCAAGAGGTTGGAGGTGAATATTGACAAAACCAAAAATACGTTCAGTGAGGGAGCTGTAACTTGAAATTATGAGTCAGCAAAGATTGACATTTTTATGGATTTTGGGGAGGAGAAGGGCGTGGGAAGTTTCGGGGTTATGAAATAAAAAATGTCTATGTCATGGGGACTTGGATTTTCACGAGGACCATAAGTTTTCAGAAAAGTTCTTATTTTATTCTAAAAGTTGGATTAGGTGAAAGCTGTGATGTAGGTTTGCATTCCTGTAATAGTTTAATAGCTACATTGATACCATGAGATTTGTGAAGAATGAAGACCGTGGAACCTCACTCAGCCTTAGATTCTAAGGTTAGGTTTATCGTTTTATTAGATTAATATAGTATCATTCCTGCGGATGGCTTAGATTGCTATCAATAGATAAATGAGAAGTTTCTTCAGCATGGAAAGATAGTGTGGAAAAGTGTGGGTGTGGAAGTGGAGAGTGGAATTGGAAACATTTACAAAGAAGAGATATTAAAGATATCGTTTGACTGTTTATTTCTAAGTGAATGGGGTTCACTTATAGGTTGAGGTCGTAGCTGCTGCAGAGAAGAAAGAAGCTTATATCATTCGTTAAAACAAGCTTATATATTTAAAATGATTGTGTCCCAAACGTTCTCTACTTTTAGTTCCTGTCAAACGTACCAATGGCATCAGGCAATGAAATCGATGGTCGGAAAGTTTATTTGATGAACTTTAGATATAGATAAAGATAAAAGTATTTATTTGGTTGATTCCACAATTTATTTAGATAGACTACCGGTTTCAACCTTTACAGGTCATCATCAGGAGTCATCATCATCTATGACTCCTGATGATGACCTGTAAAGGTTGAAACTGGTACAGTCTATCTAAATGATTTGTGAAATCAACCAAGTACTTTTCTTTACTATGAAACAATGAAGCAGAATCATTGAGTATACTTATCTAAAAACATAAATTTCTTACCATGTCATCACCAAGAGTAAATGCTTATGATTGTAATTTCGGTAGTGTGAGTGTTCGAAACATGGGCACTGTGAAAATGTCAATTAGTGACCTTCGGTTAAACAAATATTTCATATATAGCCATTAATTCACTTCGGTCGGTTGACATGCCCATAGTTTAAAGTTTTCCGGTAATATTGGTCTTTTTAAAGTTTACTCACCAGTATTTCAATACATTAGAGTTATTAAAATGATTGCACAACGCTAGTGAAATTAAATTAAACACCTCTAAATATTAAATGTCTTTAGCGCATTTAATATACGTATGAAACAGAGAATTTTCAGAGCAACAAAGAAAGTTATATCCGTCAGTTTATTTAAACAACTTCATGGACAGGAAAAAATATTTCCCCCACTTAAGATACGCAGGAAGCGCCAAACGATGCGTTTAACTTGAAATTATTTAAAAATTATTTTTCATCTACTATTTTGTTTTCATGATATTAGAAGAGACTGATGCAGTATTGACTAATTTACAATATGTCAATATCATGCTAAAATGATTCTTTTCCCAGTACCAAAATAATTTTTTTTAATAAATAATTTTGATACAGTTTCTTTCATATTTTTCAATATTTCAGTAATCTTCATGCGTGAATTTGGATGTGTTGCATAAATTTATGCACCTGCTGAGTGAATCTGGCAACCAGCTCAACAATTTGGTTTATCTACTAGAGACCTTGGTGATTGTATCTTTGCCAGACACCAGTCACCAAGTTTGGTTCTCTAAACGTAAATAAATATGGCAATCTCCGGTGGTTTCAAGGTTCTCTCTCGCATAGAAGCGCCTTAGTTCGGAATGAGGAGTGCAAGGATGACATTGCTGGAGAAAGAGGAGGAAGGGTTGCGAGAAACCAGACGGTAGCGTTAACGGAGCACAACGAAAGACACCAAGCGTTTCACAGTTTAACGATTCATGTGGTGGACAGAATTTTGAACTTCGCATTTTAGAGGGGCTAGTGTTATATTGCGCCAAATAACTCTATTTGGAACATGAACTCATTCCTAAGACAAACGTCTCATCGATACTCCAAGAGATTAAAGAGATCCAAGATTGGGATTCGAACACACAGGCTTTGGATTGTCAGCCGGCACAATATCGCTCTAAATCATCACCTAAGCCGGTGAATCGCTGTAATATATATGTATATAGGGTATAGCACATGGGCAGGTGATAGAGGGTGGTACGCCACCAGCCGTGAATATGACATTTTGCTGAACACTATGTTAACTTTAGTTGCTGAAACAATTATCCATTTTAGCGTTGTAGTCCTGTATGCATCTACATTTGTATAATAACTTGCTAACCACTATAAAGGTGTAGGTCAAGGGGTAAATACTACCATACATGCAGGACCTATCATGCTCATTCTGAATTATTAGCAACAGTTTAGTTGAATTTTTAAAATTATTTAGAGCACATATTTGAAACATTTTGATCTTAAAATGACGTTAAGTATTTCTACTTATTAATTTAAAATTGAAAACATTCGCCGTCGAGAAAACGCGACAACCAACTACTGCATGCCGCTCAATTCTACGTATCGTCAAAGGTTCACACATTTGTAAATACACTTACCATACATAAGTAAATTTTTGTATCCCTCCATTTGGTATTGCTGCGGACACCGCTAAGCTGACGATTTCCTCGGGGAAACTATATTTGAGGAATATTTATTCAGCTAATTTATTATTTATTTAATAATCAATAAAATTTCAATCCATTAATTTCACACCTCTTGTTTAGATTGCTACGCCTGCTATGAAATCGCATGTCACCAGGAACAGTCGTGCTTCGTGGTAACAGGCGACTACTGGCAGCTAATAGTAGGGAGCATAGGAGGTTATAAATCTACTCTAGGAGGTTATTAATACATGGTCCAACGGAAGAGACATTCCGAGATTGGATGATCTTCATAGGTTATTAATGCGTGTTTACCAGAATTTAGGGACTCTTGGAATGCAATTGTATGTTCAGGCGATGAATATTCTCTACGTCTCGCAATGTAAATCATGTACATGTTACGTCATCAACAAGTCAGCCACATTCTCACCATTTCTGGGTTTTGTTAAATGAAATTAAAAGTAAAATTTAATTTACTTGTCAACTGGGGTTTCTCAATCTGAATTATTTGCCTATAATGAGTATGTCTATGGATGGTCCCGAAACCAAATTGATAAATTGCGTCTTCTTAGATGAAGGAAAATACCCTAGCATAGCCACCGTATCCATCCAATCTCCTCGACGCCTTCAAACATAATTGTCACCAAGTTCTCGTTTCATAAACCGCTACAAGTAAAAGACGCGCCTCCTTGCATGCCGTTCCCCCTGACGGCCCCTGGCAAAGTGACTCTCAATGGGGAGCTCAAGAAAGCTTGGGTTCGCGTAGAGAGATTCGGAACTATGGAAATGGGACTGGGGGAACCCGTCCTCTTTCTACATCTGCGGTGTCCCTTTTGGAGAGAAGGGTGAAAAAGGAAAAAAAATATAAAAAAAGGAGGAGAGCATTTGTGACCTCTGGCCGCCATTTTCCCCCGCTAAGGATTCTGGGACTGGCGCTGCTACGGTGGCGGGAGCGGGAAGCACTCTATGCAAACGCCACGCGCTGTGGTGCCGACTGGGAAAGAGAGGAGAGGCCCGAGAAAGGGGGAGGTTTTGAGGGGTAGAGGCCGTTGTAGGGACGTTATATGAGAGCGTCCAGGGGACGTGAGGAGAATGATACTGCCGAGGAGAAGGAGACAGCGACCATCCAGAGAGTGCCCATCCTCGGACCCCACCCTCTTTTGTCTTATCAGGCTAGAGGCGAAATGAGATTTCCGAAGGGAGAATACGTCCCCCTCCCCCCTACGAGCCATTCCACCCTCGAGGAAGATGATTCTCCACCCCTCTTTATCCTCCGTCCGAGAACACGGACATGAACATTTTAAAGCAGGAGGAAAGGGCGTCGACGCATTTTGCTTCCATGCGCGATCCTATATTTACTCTTTTGTTTTTACGAGCTCAAAAGATTTCCCGGCAGCCCCCTTCCACCCCGCGCCTGTGAAGTGAGTGGCCAAGGGGCTTATTAAGCGCCGCGCCGAGAGCGTGTTCTGCTTGAGAGCAGATGGCGGGGTTCGGGGAGCATTTGTACGGCGTCCTTGATGCCTCGCCGTAAGCGTTAAAAGCGGGTTTTATTTTTAGCCCCATAGGTGGAAGAAATGGAATTCCACCACCTATTGGATTTTAAGAATATTCTCAATTTCATTTCAAATTACTGGCTTCGTTAAATTGTCTCAATCTAGCTTTGATGGTGCACTTAATTTAGTCCCGGAACATAGAAGACGCAGAATCAGTAAGACCGTTTTTGCCATCAGGGAAGCAGACAGGCAACTTAGGCCTTATGCCGCTTCAACACGCAAGGATAAGTTGGGTGGATGAGCCGGCCTGAAGGATATGTTTGATACCGTCGGGATTCAGATAATCATGGAGTCACGTGGAAAAACACAAGTAGTTCATGAAATTAGTGTATTTGAATAGCTCGTAACAATCTCACTCATTCTACATCTACATCTACATCCGTACAATACCCTGCAAGCCACCGCGAGGGTCTGTGGCAGGGAGTGAAGATCACCAGGCATGCACTACTTACATGCAAACTAGCAACTATATTGTCTCATGCAACTTGATTGTTAGTGTCTACAGTATTTAAGGGGTAAGACATGCATCATGCACTACATAATACTCTAGAATATTTCCCCTACCTATCCCTTTCCTATGCTGCCTATTCTGTTCTCTTATAGTACGGGGGAAATATGCCATTTTGAATCTATCTGTACGACAATCTATCTCTCTAATCTTATTTATCTGGTCGAATCTAGCATAATACGCTGGTGTTTTTAATATATGCCTAACATCTTCAGTAAAGCAATCCGATTGAAATTTCTCTAATAGATTTAATCTGAATTTTAACCTACGCTCTGATAATGATTCCCACCCTAATTCTTGTATTAATTCTGATACACTACTCAACCTATCGTAACACCTTTTGACGAACCTAGCTGCTCTACGCTGCACACTGTCTAGTTCTCTCATCAAACCTAATTCATTAGTATCCCATACACTGGCTGCATACTCAAGGTGGGGCCTAACTAGTGAAAAGTAGCATCGCTCTTTTGTCCTCTCATAACATTTCCCAAGTACTCTTTTTATAAATCCTAGCTTTCTCTTCGCTCGGCCGCATATTTCCCGGATGTGTCTACCCCACGATAAATCTTTAGTGATTGTTACACCTAAATATCTTACGGTTTCAACGTTTACAATCTTCGTGTTATTAATTCTATAGGATCGCTCTATCGAATTATTCCTCCTCCAAAAATTGACAGCTACTTGTTTTTACTTGAGATCTCGTAATGCGTTTCAGATGCTTAGGGTTCCCGGATGAGGAAAACTCAAGTGAAAACAATGAGTGAGATTGTTACGAGCTATTCAAAGACCCCACATTTTTTTCGAACCATTCATGTTTGTACCTCATGGCTCCTTGGTTACCTTTCCGGTATATTCCCAACAATGTCGAGCATTTACATCTAAGTAATGCCCTGAGAGCCATCGCGAGGGTGTGTGGATGGGGTGAAGATGCTCAAACTTGAACCACTGACGTGCAACTAAGAGCCACAATGTTACTTCTATATGTAAATATGTATGTAATACAATAGAGTCACGTGCAACTATATGGTTAGTATCTGAAAGGTATTTAAGGTGTATTTTAGAGATGGGTCGGTTCCACTTTTTTTCGGTTCCGGTTCCGGTCCGGTTCTTAACTTCGGTTCTCGGTTCCGATTCTCGGTTCCGATTCTTAATTTACCACTTACTTTGCATTGCTCAATGATAAGATAAGGTAATCAATAATCATTTTCAGAGACTGAATTAGAATAATTCGCGACTTTGAAGCATCAAAGTACACTATTTCACCAGGTTTTAATGTGAAGCCTCCACTTTCGGAGTGTGAGTAGGTTTCAAACTGGTTTTCGCGCCAATTATTTCGGCACCGATTATTTTTGGCCTCGGTTCCGGTTCTAAGCTCAAGAACCGGTGGAACCGAGAACCGAAGAACCGAACCAACCCATCCCTAGTATATTTGGCTGTAATGGAATTTAGCTACACGTCTTTGTCTGTATTTCCCTAGCATAAATGGTTTAGTACTAGTTAACTCTAACAAAAATTCACCTCTCTATCCGTTCGCTATGTTCTCCTTTGGCACGCCGGAAAAAAGGCATAATCAATCTATCGGCTCGGCAATCTATTACTCTAAACTTATCTGGTCGAGTCTAGAATAATACGTAGGCGTTTTAAATGTATATCTAATGTATTCAGTAAACTAATCCGTGTAAGGTCTGTCAGGGACTTAATCGGTATGTTAACCTATGATCCGATAACGATTCCCAAACCAATTCTTATGTTAATTTTGGTACATTACTAAACCTATCGTAACACCTTTTAGCAAGTCGCTCTACGCTGTACATTGTCTAGTTCTCTGATTAAACCTAATATACATCTACATCTACATAATACCCTGCAAGCCACCACGAGGGTGTGTAGCAGGGGGTGATTTCTCACCAAACATGCACTACATATCATGCATTAAAAAGGAATAGTATTAATATAGTAGTCAGAACAACACTATTTAAAAAAAAAGATACAAATTGCTAAGCAAACATGCAAAAACATTCTGTTAGTAGGGTTAGCTTTAAGTACTCATACCAACATGCAGCTACCAATGCTACTCAATGCTACTCTCTGATAGGACATATTTACCGTTATTCGTATCTCTAATTGTTCGAGGGAAAAAGGACATTAATATATTCCGGTATTGGTACATATATTGGGTACATTTATATTCGGGTCCCATACACTGGCTGCATGTTCTAGGGTAGTTTGTTAAACGAACCCCCGACATGACTGATCTGGTGTGTATAGGCGATAACAAGGCTCAGCTCAGATCGCATCGGCATAGCGATCGTCATGATCGGAACTGCCAGAGAGTCCCGATCATTCCTAATGAGATCCTCGGCTTGAACCGTTGTTTGATTGTTGAACTAGGGTTCACCTTCTCTACCTACTCCATGCCCGCGATCACTAATATATTCTTGTTATTAATACTATACGACACGCTAATTATAAGTAAGAAAGTTTTTTATTATCACCTAATAAATAACATCTTCTATTGTCCGCAAAGGAGAGTGGATGATGGAGAATAAAATTGGGTGGTAATATGGAGGGAGGTTAGACAAGCCTGTCCCCAGTTACCGGTACTTTTTAACATATTATATGCTCGGAAAAAATGATGGGAGAGGCGTGTTATAAGTTACAGGCAGGATTAAAGGTTGGAGAAGAATAAATGGAGTCGGTGAAGTTCACGAGTGACCCAGCACTAGTTAGCCAGTCTGCCAAGGGCTTATAAAACTATTAAACACGATACAATGATAGTGTACAAGGTGTGGAATGAAGATAAATTACAATAAAACGAAACTAATGAGATTTTCAAGACCGAATAGGCCCCGACCCAATTTGAAAGTAAGAGAGTAGAAGGAGGAGGTAAAGCAATTTAGCTATCTTGATAGTATGTTTCAGTAAAAACTGTATAACAACACGTTAGAAGGAGAATATCGTTGGTAAGAGATGATTTTACTAGTAGGCGTGAACAAATAACAGCGCCGTTGAGTAGGACATAAAAATAGTAGGTAAAAGTCTAATATGAAGCGAAAAAATTGGATTTCTTCGGAAAAAATATTAAAATAGTTGAGATACCGGTTTGCAGAAGCATAGATCGAAGGGTCAAAAAGAGGTGCGTCTAAAACAGGACTAACGTTGAAGTACTTGAGTTAGTAAGAGAGGAAAGGAAGGGAAGCCTATTGAGGAAACTAGTAGAAGGTAGAATGTGTGGATGAAGAAGGTAATAAAGGGGGAGGATGTTTTGAAGAAGTCTGCTGAAAACTCTAAAAAGAAGACGGGACAACTTAATCGGCCATATCTTAAGACATTCTGGCCTAATGAAGACAATCGTCGAGGGAAGGGTGAACGGGAAGAATGGAAATAGCAGACCTCGTATGAGATATATGGAACAAGTTGTGAAGGATGTAAAAGAGAAATATTTCGTTTATATGAAGAGGTTGGCGTGAACAAATAACAGCGCCGTCGAGTTGGGACATAAAAAATAGTACATAAAAATATTACATAAAAGTCTAGTATGAAGCAAAAACATTGACTTTCTTCGGAAAAAATATGAAAATAGAAGAATCGAGTGTAGGGCTGCGTCAAACCAATCCTAGTATTTTTGACCGATGATGATGTTTTGATCGATATGATTGAGTGAAGAATGCTGGGTAAGAGAGGAAGAGGGAGGAGAAGAACGGGCAGTTTGGTTAGAATGACAAGAGGTAGGACATATGAGGGTCTGAATAGGTATTTGTGGAAAATGTTGGGGTCGGGAGAAGAATGGAATGTCCATTGATATCTAGCTTCACCGGTAGAAAACTAATAATAATAAAAAATAATAGCTTAAATTGTTTACCTTTAATCGCCATTTAACACTTTGAAGTATCGATTAAAGCCACTGCATATATAACGGATAATGGCTTAGCGCAGGGAAATAAACCGAGAGGAGTTATCCTATGCTGTGTGCAGAAGCAGCAGTATGAGATAGTAAGTGTACTCAAAGAGTATTTGGAAAGAAGTATGGGAGAGGTGGGTAACTTAAGTATTGCCTTAGGGTACAGGCTTCCAACCAGATGAAATTTTCGTTGAAAACCTTATTGAGGCGGATGCCCAAGAGACAGGGTTTCTTCTCCTCTCCTTACACTCCATTCTGATGCATTTCCACTCGGTGTTAAGGAGCCGTTAAGAGCGGGCTGTCTATGAAACCTTGATGAGATAAATGAGGCAGGTCTTATGAAATTCGAGGAGTCTATTGAACACTCGCACTACGCATAATTTTTAATTCATCGGAGGTGTGGAGTACACTTGCCCCACACCTTTGATGTAGCTCATTGGGTCAAGTCAGTGCAGGATCAACAATGAAGAATAGAGAAGAATAATATAAGTGTTTATCGCCTCTAAGGGTAACTCGGCCCTGGATACAGTGTACATGCACCTGAATTATGGAGAAAAATCCGGCGTTTAATTCCCCTACACTTGACGAAAGGCACCAAGATCTACTGATTTACATCTTGTGAGACGGACAGGATAATGATAAAGGAACGCTCACCATGGCACACTGATTTATGCCTTTCAAAATATCTGAAAAATCGGCCTCTGTTGGTATTCGAACCCGGGCCCTCGGGATGGGTAGCCAGTACCCCAACGTGCCAACATGATCCCCACAGTGAATATTTTCGATATTCTTCAAGAGTGAAAATTTTCGATATTCTTCAAGAGTGAAAATTTATATTCTTCAAGTTGAAATGCTTCTTTCACATCCTTAATGGAATATTAGCTAAGTGAGAGTGATTGGGTGTTACAGGTTTTGAGGCAATAGGCAATGGGATGATGTATATGAAGGGTTGGAAGAGATAGGCTGGAGATGTTTTTTCTTATTAAATACTGAGAGGTTGGATGTATGCAGAGTTAAAGAAGAAAATCTTGCCAACGTGTAGTCTTGCATGGGAAGTTTTTGACTTATTTGATAATGATAACTTTCCCTAATTAATTATAGACTATTTAAGCACAGCATCAACGTCTACATTGTAATATAGGAAATAATTTCAGGCCACATATGATGAAAAAGACGAATATTCTCAAATAGGTAACTCGGTAAAATCCACATTTTTAATTCAAAACCGAACGTAATTTCAGCAACTCAGTGCCATTTTTAAGGTGGCACTGGAAATGGCACATTGAAATCAGCATTGAGTTGCTGGAACCTGGAATGGTTTTGAAATAAAAGTTTGGATTTTTACAGAGTGATCTTTTTTCAATAAATATGTATACATATTACCCTCTGAGCCACCACAAGAAACTCGAAACATGAGCCTCCACACTAAATGCGCCTTATTTACGAGTAAACAATCATATTTACATTGATTTCACGACTGGGTCCACCGTTGACCACTATAATACCAAGGAAAATTAGCAATGCATTACACATGTAGAGAGTTTTATAGAGACAGAATGATTAAAATATACATTGTCTAACCTATTTAACTCCTTGGTGACTTTGATAATGTATTGTTCCTTTTTTTTCTGGGAAATAATGTCATGTTAAAACTTTCTACTATACTATCTATCTGTCAAAAATATATTTTTACCATAGTATCCCGGATATTTAATTTATGATAATCACATCCAGGCTTGAACCAATCGAAGTAACACATTTAATCGAAAAAACTCGCATTTTTGCAGTTTTTTTATTTTATTCATGTACCTGAAGGAGACTGCGATTTAAAATGTATGATTCATTAAAAATTCGATGGTAAAGTGCAGGTATTTATTAATAAAATATTACAATATTACTTTGAATAAATCATCAAAAACATGACGACAATGCCACAAAATGACAATTATTCCAAAACTAATTATTCAAGTATTTTTTTCTTCTGCCTTTTGATCTGACCCTTCGAAAAAATCTGAAAAAATATGTGCATGTTTGAAATCCTGATTGCTCAGAAACATTAATTGTCCTAGAGCATTGGACCCTGCGTTCCTCGTACCCACATACGAGAGCAGACGCGGCACCGCTGCTCTTTTTTCCTAACTTAGCTCTGCCAATGAGGGGGTGCCCGCCCTAGCCTTCTCCGTAATGAAAGAACCTTTCTCAATTTTTTTCAAGGCTCGTGTAATTAAATTCTGCGGGTGCAGAGGTAGGGGGGGGGGTGGGCAGTGAGAATTGTTTAGAGGGACTGTGGGTTTTCTCTTTCCCTCATCTTCTTTCCAACCTCTGCACGGCCCCCCTTTCCCCTCCAGCACCCCCAACCCCCATTGAAATCCGCCCGGAGGCAGCGCAGGCCACGTGAAAGGAATTAACCCCGTAATGCAGAGGTAGAGGAGTGGGATCTATTTACTCAGGCCCCTGCCCGGGACAAATGACGATCGTTGAACCTCGGGAAAATCCGTGAAAGCGTGGAGATGTATAAACCTCCATTTAAAAAAACAGAAGGCGAAAGCCTGATTCAGTGCATTACATTAGTACAGCTCTTGTTAACTAAAATATATAAAAAAAAACAATATATTCCCCAGATTATTTATTCTGTTCTCGTAAGAAAGAACTACAAGTACAGGTAAAACACCCGACAATGATGTCCATGTGTCGAAAATAGTTGCTCCAGAGATGATAATGAAAATTGAGTGGTAAGTTGGATTGTTCCCTTTATGACGTCAGAATTTACAGAAAAGTACTGGTCTTTTCGCAAGGTTAGCTAAGTGCTCTATTTTATTAAAAATTATAGATGTTCATATTCAAAAGAGAGAAAGAAAATATTGCTGCTTACGATTATACACTTCTATGATGATAATAATTCCCTGATAATAATGGCATACCGTCACAAAAGCATGTTCGGTGGAGAAAAAAGTGTGGAATTATAACCAGTAACCAAGACCGGTGATCAATGAGAAAGAGAAAATTAAGCCAGGAATAATTTATTTGTCTATAAACGATGAACATGATTTTTCTTCAACATAGAGCATTAAACCAACGACTACAATATTAGTTATCGCTGAACTCGAACGTGGGCTTAACGTCTTTTCAGACTCATGATAATTGCTCATTTATTATACATGTTGTTTCATGCTATCATCTATCTAGGCAGCCTAAATGCAAATGATAGCGTAGGTCCTATGAAATGGATGGAAGAAGATAAGTTGTTAAACGTCATGCATACAAATAGGATCACGTTTTGTCTGCGTCACTAAGGACCCGTTTTATAACGTCTGGTTATCTATTTCGAGGTAGGAAAGCGTCTACGGTTATGCTTTTTTGTTAACAATGTTCATATGAATAGGTTGTTCCTCTGATGCTTCTTTTTTGTAAGTATAGATTTTGATAACTCCCTCTAGGTGCTCCCCTAAGTGCTCTAAAGTCTACCTAAAATTACGGTTGAGACTCACCAAGAATTATAAAATCGGGTTAAATCAAATTTAACATTTATGAGCATTTCATCGATCGTCTCTGGGTTGGAGAAAGCAAATCTGAGTTCCATTTGGAATGACCAATTATAAAAAAATATAATTGACGAGCAAATGGGTACCACTGTCCAGTTCGGTGGGAAATTGGGAGAAAGTGTTTTTTTTAGTGAGTGTATTGCATTATTACATCAGCCATGAGTTGTTGAATTAATGGAACATTTTGAAATTTGGATTGAAATGCATTTTTTTAGCTCATGGAGTGTCAACATGTGACTTTATTCAACTTTAATTTTGGATACAGGGGCTGAAGCTAACTCTAAGCTACTGCGTTTAATTTGGGTAGAGTGCATACTCTTCGCCAAGTATTTTTGTATACTGCATACAGAGAGACTATCAGTTATAGAAATTCTAAAAAAAAGAGCTTCAAACTCTTTAAAATGAAGAATGTAGTAGCTTTTTAATGCGATTTAACGCGTAAATGAGTTTTATTAAGCAGGAGTTGAGCACTGTTTGTACACCTACCAATTCTCCCAAATCCCAAAAACAAAACAATTCTTTTTATGCCTAAAAGAAAAACAATTATACTTTATAAAACAATATTATGACAATTACATTCTAAAACAATATTATAACTATATTATAATTTTTAAACCCTGTACCACATGGACTTTTTTAGCTCCGAAAAACCAATTTTTTCCAAATTTCATATATTCAAATGATTTATACTTAGTAGGAAATGCTCACATTTCATGTTTTTTTATGTATTCATACGCTAAGTATGCATAAGTGGCTCGGTCAGAAGAACTGGCCGGATTTCTAAATTGTTTCTTTGTGTAATATTAGGCTAAACTTGTGAAAAAAATGAATTTTGGTAGTTGCATTTACAGTGAAAGGCACTTATTCTCGCGAAAAGTCCATTTCAAACTCCTCTATTAACATGTAGACTTCATATGCTTTCTATAGACTCCTTTTAGATGTGTATGTCTCGTAAAACCAGTCTGCTGCAGCCTGTAGAAAAATAGTGTAAAAAGACCATTTTCAGGCGTTATCGCAATGCATACCTGCCTATGATTCAGGAGCGAAATATTTTTCTGCTAAAACAGCGGCTTTTGCCTCAGGAAGGTTGACAGTATTTACGCACCGATTTTAGTTTAAATCTGAGATGGTGAAGCTCGGACCATTTGTTGATTTAGAATGGAATGACTCATTTGTGAAAACATATATCCTTTACTTATTCCTGTTAGCCGTGGAGAATGTGAAATACAGACTTACTCCTTTATGCGTTACGTAAGACTCCCGCAACTACATTATTTATTTCTTGTTTGCACAGTACACGCTAGGCAGCAGTAACGACAATGGAAAAAAAACCAAACACCTCCCTTCATCCCTGATAGGTGGCACCACCTACTGTTATGAATGAACGAACCATTTTAACAATAACTACTTGAAAGTTGGCTTAAATATGAGCATAGTAACAAACTGGAGACGCAGACACATTTCAGGAGCTGCAAGATTAATTATCACACTGATTGAAACCTATGGAATTAAATTTCATCTAATTTTTTTCATTTTTTAAATAAATATTAAACTATTTATTTTACTTTTTAAATTATCCTAAATATCATTTGTTGGCAATATCCGGTATAATAATAGCCCATCCCTTCCACTCCTATCCTTACACTTTTCCTCCCGATCTGAAGCGCCCATTAGCGAGGAAACAGACTTGAAAGCACCCATGTGTTGGCAATATCCGTTATTTTCGAGTATAACAATGCCTATATAATTGTACGGTTTAGGTAAGGTTTCTGAAAATAGGATTTTTACCATCTTCTGAAATCGCATACTTTGTTTCCGTTACAATGTAATATTTGTTTATAATTTATGTAAAAAGAAAAATCTTTTAGCGTACCAAAATAAGAGTGTTCCCTTTGGGACATCGTTCATAAAAAAGCAAGAAGTTTGTATTATTAAAGTCAGAAAACTCGTAGGCTCTTTTTATCGTGCAAATAAATAACTAAAAATGATGCTCTAATTTTTAAATATATTAATATACTGTCTTCGCTGTTTTGTTTGCATATGTCCTCCTTTTCATTTCATCAAACCAACAAAAGACGTATTCGTTATGGGTAGGTGGAGGAGAAATGTTAGATGTTGGAAGCTTTTGCACAGGTTTATAACTTACTTTTAATTTTCCTTTTTTCTAAGAATATTCAATTACTAACGAATGGCATTCAAATTGCGTTGAGGTTTAGCTCCTTCCTTATAAGGTAAAAGTATAAGGTAAACATGCTCTGTTAAATTTG
Organism: Platycnemis pennipes; assembly: GCA_933228895.1. Taxonomy (NCBI): domain Eukaryota; kingdom Metazoa; phylum Arthropoda; class Insecta; order Odonata; family Platycnemididae; genus Platycnemis; species Platycnemis pennipes. The sequence continues at coordinate 64,216,805 of OW121854.1, forward strand.
CTGCTAATCCCTGGTAGAAACTAACTCAATCCGAGAGAAAAAGTGGTTGCTAGAGTACTGGCCTCCCATCTCGAGGGCCCGGGTTCAATTCCCGAGGGTGGCGGATTTTTCAGTGGCAAACCGGTCCCAACCTCAGCACGTAGCGGAGGGCATCTCAAGTTCAGTACTCCGTCCGTCGGATGGGACGTTAAGCCGTGGTCCCCCTTGGCAGATTTCGTTAAGAGTAGGCTAATGCCGACGCTGGGTTTTTCTCCACCCTTCCTCCGTTCCCTAAAAACTCCTACCATAACGCAGTTACTCCCCTATTCTAAATGGCGCAAATGACCTCAGCTGTCGGTCGCCTCCCCTGAAGAACTAGCTAACTAGCAGAAGGCAAAATCCACGACCTTTGGGCTGTCAACCGACACTTTAGTGACCTTACAATCGGGGGTGTCCTATGCGAGTCTTTTAGTAGGACACCAGTGACCTCCGTAAGGTAAGTTTATCTTTCGATGGAAGGCGACGAGAGAAGCTCCAATCTCGGGTATTCCCTCGGGTCTCCACACTCCCCCTGCTACCTCCACACCTCTCCCACTTAAGCTCTACCCTTGAGTGCTTTCGCTGATGCGATTTCACGTTTTTTAATTAGGGTTTGTCACAGGGTCTCCCGCGGTCTGTTCATATTCCCTTAATGGGGGTGCGAAACACAACATCTCACACTCATAGAAATCAGCGCGCTCTCATATGAGGTGGCGAACATAAACAAGGTCAATATAAAACCATAAATGCACAGGGCTGATGATAAATATCATTAATATTTAGTATTCTACTAATTTTGGAGTAATTATTTGGTGTAATGGCTACAGTACTGGCTTCCCGCCAACAAGGGTACTGGGAGGTAGTGTTTGAAACCCTCGGCATTATCTCGAAATGGTAACTAAGGAGTCACATGGTATAAACATTAATAGTTCGCAAATTTGTTGTGTCAAAACCGCAGATGACGACCTCATTCCATGTTCACACGTGTGTTTTATGTCATCTGGGGGCTCCCTAGTCGAGATATGAGAAAAACTCAAGTTAAAACAATTAAATGATATTGTAACGAGCGATTCGGACGCATTAAATTTGCAAACCATTCGTGTTCGTACCACGTGACTCCTTGCTTACTATTCGAGTTAATCCCGACGGTTTCAAACACATCTACCCCTGATTCGAATCTTGGAAGTGGCAGATTTTTATCGGTATATTGGTCAGTGAGGAGAGCACTTCAAGTTCAGTACTCCGTCCGTCGGATGGGACGTGAAATCTTGGATTGTTTTTACCTTTCATGATTGAATAAACTTACACGGTGTAAGTCAAACCATATATTGAAACATAACCGACCTGTGTGACAACATGATGTATCATGCCACCTTTAAAATGATATAACATGTTGAATCCAATGACTATTGTCTCTCAATAAACGTGTGGATTACACCTGTGAGATTATTCATTTATGGATGTAAGACGAGTTCACAAAGTTAGGCCTTCGGTGTTAGCCTTTTATCTTCATATAACAGCAAGATAATGCTGACACTGTGTTACTTTTCACCCTTACACCGTACACAAAAATATTCCTGGCTCTACCCAATGAAGAGGACATGATGGAGGAAAGAATGTTCGATCAGCGAGGCAGAGGGAGGAAAATAACGGGTACTATGGATAGAATGATGGAGGGTAGGAGGTATGAGGAGCTAAAGAGAGATATTTTATGAAATTTATAGGTAGTTGGAAGAATTAAATACCCATTTCAACCTATTTTCACCGGTAAAAAACGGATTATTATAAGGTTATGTCCAATTACCCACCTAACAGAAGTGGGGTGATTGATTTCAGCTATCGGTCACCTCCCCGGAAGAATTATTAGTTTGTGTGGGTGCTGGTGAAATACATCTGATTTTTTTTACTTCTCTTCCGACACTTTTATTGAACACTTCCTTCCAAGTGCTACACCCTATTTAGAATATAATACCTATACCTCACTTCCTTACTTTCAAAATATAAAATCCTCCACCAGCTGTCTATTTTAGATTCTTTCCAATATTACCACATTCAGGATCCCATCGCCCCTGGTAATAATAGTTCCATCTCCGCACTCTTCCTTCTTATGATCTCCTCCAGCAAGTTCTCCTCTTCACCATCCATCCGAAGAACTTCCTCGTTCCTCTTTCTTTCAGGCCATCGCATTTGTTCCATCCTCTCACATGCATATTTCAAATCCCGCCAATCATTTCTCACCCTATTTCCCAAGGTTCCACCTTGCCACCAATCTTATAACGCCACACACCACACCAAGCTATTTTCTGACGTTTTTGACGCTTTGCCAAAGTTCCCAGTCATAGGTTCCCTCCTATCCATTAACGACTCTTCCTCAAATGCTAATGCAATTTTCAACCTAATTCGTTCTGTAATAGGCTCACTTTCAACCAAAAACAAACCAAGGAACTCAATCGTTTCTGTTGCCATATTCTGAGCCACCCACTAGCATGTTTACCCTATGATTATTTTTCTCGCAATCTGCCTATTTTTTTGTATTTGACATCATATCTTGCTCAAATACTCAGCCATACGTTCTTCACCGAATCCTGTTTCTGATAAGTCTGTTCCTATTCACCACTCAGGCTCCGATGAATCTGACAATTTACTTAGCTCTTTTCCCACATATATTCCTTTTTTTACCTCGTCCCAGAACTCTCCGATGCTCCCTCAGGTTGTTGAATGAATATTAATGACACTATGGCAATTTGCAATTATGGTCAGTGCTTTGTATCATGCCATAATTCTCCTCTTTCGAAGTCTCAAATGGCTATCGTTTTCTCGTCGGGTATTTGGGTCGTGAACTAAAAGTGTCATCTTCGATATTTCAACAGTTCTAAGATTGATAAACTACTGCCCGTTATTCTTCTCAATCCATTGCTAACTCGAGTGCACCCTGTACTTAATTCTTTTTTAAATCCATCAATTTGGTCAATGTATGTACTCCTCCCATGATCTTCCACGTGGAATGTTTTATTTTATATTTGCGGTTGATCATGAGGTAGGTAGTTATAGCATCGTATTTACAAAAAGTATACATCTACATAATACCCTGCAAGCCACCACAAGGGTGTGTGGCAGGGGGTGATTTCTCACCAAACATGCACTACATATCATGCATAAAAAAGGAATAGTATTAATATAGTAGTCAGAACTACACTATTCAAAAAAGAATTTGCAAAGCAAACATGCAAAAACATTCTGTTAGTAGGGTTAGCTTTAAGTACTCATACCAACATGCAGCTACCAATACTATTCATTGCTACTCTCCGATAGGACATTTTGTATTTTGATAGGACATTTTGACATACTCGTATACCTAATTGTACGAGGGAAAAAGGACATTTTGAATCGGTGAGTTTGGCAATAAAATTTCTCTAATTTTATGATTATGGTCCAGTCTGCCATAGTAAGTTGGGGTTCGTAAAATATTTTTAACACCATCACTGAAAATATTGCCTTGGAATTTGTTTAAGAGATTAAGTCTAAATTTCAACCTGCGATCTGACAATGATTCCCATTTCAATTCATTTAATAGACTGGTTACGGTAATATAATTATCGTATCGTCCGTTTACAAATCTTGCCGATCTTCGCTGCACACGTTCAAGTATAGTACACAGGCAAAAAAACGCTCAACCATGTTGGTTCCAAATATTTCGGTGGTATAGTCCGTGTTCTTTACATGCTCGTGTCTACCTTTTGTGATATTGAAATATTTTTGTTCCGTAAAAATGCATATGCACACAGCGAATACACAACGCTAGAGTACAGGGCTAAAATCCCGAGAGTCTGGGTTCGAATCTCGCTGGAAGCACAGATTATTCACGGAGTACCGGTCTCTACTTGAGTTTTGTGTGGAGAACACTAAATTTCAGTGTTCCGTCCAGCGGACGGGTCGTTAAACCCTGGCTCCTTTGGCTGCTTTCGTTAAGAACAGCCTAATGCTGACGCTGAGTTTCTCTCCACCCTTCCTTGGAATAACCATGCCCATATGCAATTGTCACCGATTCTAAATTACGCAAATGCCTTTATCTATCGCTTACTTCCTTCGTATAGCTAACAAACGAATCCACAACATTAGATATGAAAAGGTGAGGGTACAGTTTACGTCATCTCTCTTTACCTTTCTTCACTCACGATGCAAATCATTTAATTCGATACAAGGTGTAAAAAAAAGTTAGCTTGCGAGCTTGCTAAAATTGGCGTGTTCATATTCTTTAATCCCATTGGGGAGGGAATGGGTGCTAATTTGCCCGAAAATCATATTCCGTGGTGTGCCTCAAATTTTAAGTGCTGACGTAGAATGTGAGGGCGGTAGAGATTAAATCCGTTGGGTTAAATCTTCGGGGGAACTCGACGTCTTTGGGACCATCCCTCAGGTGGGAGCGGGCGATTCGGGTGCCGCGGCCTGCTCCCTGAATGAATGAATGAATTTATTTTCTCCAGTAGCATTACATAAAATATAACAAGACATATATATGCATATACTTAGCACGTGGAGATAATTTAGGGTGTTAGAAGGGTACCTGTATATGACACCCTTACAAACATTGGCACATTTGAATTCGAAGAAAATGAAAAGAAAAAAAAAAGAAACAATTTTAGTTTTAAACAAAGACAGGGAACTTATTCCTCGCAACATAAGGTAAGAAAAAATTTATGAAAATAAAGAACAAGACAACACAAAGTGGAATTTTTTTACAACAAAAAACCGTAAGTAAAAAACCAGATATAATCAGCACAAGTATGAATCTACTTCCTCTTTTTGTAACAACCATTTTGTTACTCTTTTAAGAAAGATAGGTGTACTATTTACATGAATTATATGATATGGCAACAACTTGTACATTTTTGGCCCTAGATACATAAATGATCTTTTGCACATAGAAATGTTGGGTTTGGTATACCTTATAAAGTGTTTGTCTCTTGTATTATAAACAGTTTTTTGGATAGTCGTTCCAAACAATATTGGCCTATCACCAGATCGGATGAAAAACATCCTTAATGTTCTGTACAAGTCCAAATGCCTTATTGGAAGTAAGTTCAATTTAAGAATAAAGGAAATGAGTGCTCATAGCGGGTTTTTAAAGTTAGAATTCGAACAATCCTCTTTTGTAAGACAACAACAGGATGCAAAGCATTTTTATAAGCACTTCCCCAGCAAATCAACCCATATATCAATTTAGACTGTGCAAGGGCGAAACATTAGCTTAGCTGCCTTCTTCTGAGGAGTTAAATGAATTGCTGACGTTTTCCCAAGGAGAGACGATGAAATTCGTTCATTGTTTTTCAGTCCTAAGGCTGCTTAATTGCATCCTCCATCATTCGTTTTATACTCGAGACTATTCGGCCCTGGTGCGACGACTGCAACTTTCCACTCATTGTGAGACACCTCCTGACGGAGAGTGATAGATACCAGGATATACGTGAAAAGATTAAGATGTATTGTCAACTAGACAAAATACTAGGTGACGAAGATGCTATTATTGACATAATAATAAAATTCTTAAAGTATACAGGACATTTACCCAAAAAGGATATTCCATCAAGTTCGTTCAATTTTTTCAATCCTTTTAAGCAAACAATAGTTTGTCAAACTTTATTCAAATTTTAAATCTGTCCCGATTTACCTGTCGATACAATGGTTAAAGTAAGCGATGCAATATGAAATTATGAGTCGACGCACCCAATAAACGTAATCCTAATTCTTAATCGTAGATTTTTCCCATTTCTCTCTCAGTTTTCTTCTTGTTGATTCCATCATGCCGCGGAATAAGTTCTACCTGGTTCTTCTCTGTCACGTAATGCTTCATTTACATCATATTCTGTCTCTTAGGAATACTTATTTAGATTTCATTTAATTAATTTTTCCGTTGATAGTAGTAATGTCTATTAATTGTGGACGTAGTAGAAGCGTCACACAGTAACAAGCGAAGAAGTTCAAAAAATATTGGGAGTGAAAAGAGGAGTAGGATTGATTGATCGAAAGAGAAGACGGTAATCTTGTGACATGATGAGGTTATGAAGCAGTGTCTAGGGAAAATTGAACGGGAAGATGTGAAGGAAAGACTCGTTACAATTACTTATGAAGTTTACTCCTTTCTGGACCACTTGTATGAATAAATCTGAGATTTGGACATTTTGGTAAAGCTGGGCTAATCTTTCGTCTACCCTTCTCCGCTATCTCCTATTTCTACTGTTTTCCAAATGCCTACCTATAAGTAATATCGAAAATGATCTTATCTATCGTTCACTAGTAATTATCATAACCGCAATCAGATCAAGTTTAGGTGAAGGAGATAGCTTTTCCATCAAGGAGTTGTCGCATTTGAGACACCGAATCAAGTGTTGCATTCGGAATTGCTTTTCTCCACTTTACTGCGTGGGACTCATTGTAATCTCTGCCCCTTTTTCATCCAATTTACAAAATTGAATCGTTTCCACCCTCTTTTCAGCTAAACTAATATTCTTAGCTGCCTTCTTCCATCATTATTTCCGCACCTTCTAGCGCTGCCTACATTCGCCGAATTGGATTTTGATAATATCCTTCAACAACTTCCTTTTCTCTCATTCCCCACCTAAAGGCCCTCCCTTTGTTCCTCTTTTCTTTCATTTTCTCTTTCTATCCGGCCCTATCTCTAATTCTATTCCTCTGTCTATTCTCGCAACCTTTCTTTTCTCTACCTCAAGTGGATTATACCTATTCTATTTGCATTTAGATTCACGAGACCCATTTTTTTATCCCTCTCTAGTAAGTTAATCTTCCTTCTCCACAACGCAATTACATCCGCAATATCCTTGGCATTGCGTGCTATTCAGTCGTATTGAAAAGCATAGTCGGTAATGGGAAACTGTAAGAAGAATCTCAAAGGGAAGAGCAAAAGAGATATGTTATATAACTCCTCCGTGATCCCATCTCAAGTGCATTGCAAGCATTTTGGATCCATCAAATAAGGATTCCATTCGGTAGCGAAACAAGATACCACGGCAAAGGTTTACGTTTCGAAGAAAAAAAAATTCTTTGGACGGGAAACTGCTTGTTTCATTCTCCTGTGGAAAATAAACTGATTTCCATCATTTTCGAACTATAAGGTATCACGTTACATATTCTTTGCTACACAAATGTAATTTATCTTTTCAATCCAAGCAAAAAAGGGCAATGGATATATAGTAGTGCGAGTAGATAAAGGAAATCGTGAGTGCATATTCCACTTATACGTTTTTACCACAAAACAACCTTGACAACATTATGAGAGGAGATCGCATATCGCACCAAATTAAATTCCTCCGTATTTTGAATTTCGTGATTCTCTTTCATTTCAACTTCCACTTATCTAAGTTGTATGTCTAGCATTCATTTTTACTAGTAAGGCCCCATATACATAATGCCTCTCGAGTATGGATATCAATGTTAAGGTAGCTGTTTGATGTTAGATGACTTGGTCTGTTTGCAGCGGAGAGCAACAAGTTTTGCAAGCATATGTAAAAATGATTGTTCAGGGAATTAGAGTGAGAAACACATCTGATTCTTGGTTGAAATCCAGATAAAATATTCTGCATAAATTTTGTAATTGATGCTATCTGAATATGTTAATGATACATTTAAAACACCATCGTGCTATGATATGTCCAACAATAAAGATAAAATTAGAAATAAAGATATTAAGACCGTCGGTCTTCACTTTCTGTTCCGTATGGAGAGAGCTTCGTGTGCAGTACTCCGTCCGTCGGATTGGACGCTAAACCAGTTGACCCTTGGCGTCTATCTTTTATAGGAGGCTAATGCCGGCGTTGGGTTTTCCTCCATATTTTCATCGTTCCCTGAAATATTCCTACCGCTACCTATTTTCCCATATATTTTAACTGGCCTAAGCTGCCAGTTGCCTCCCTCAAAGAACTACAACTACTATTGCTGGACAGATTTATAAGACGATTTTTTCGCTTACATTAAAGGACAGTAGGAAATGGTATGGATGAAAACTATCTGGTTGGATACTAGGGAGGTTGATGTATATTTTGTTTTTTCTTTACTCATCTGCATGGGAGTGTAAAAATATATTTTTAGCTGTGTCATCCATTTCCTTTTATTCTTGGCACGTGACACATTCGATAGAAAACTTAAATAGCCATGTGTATTTAGCCTATTTGTGGGACACACTCCGCCTCTTACAGTTGTGGTGACGGATAAATTGCAATGAGAATACAGATCAAAAACTTCACTTAAATTGCATCTCCGTCTTAATCTATATTTTCGCTATTTCCCTGTATCGCATCTATCTGTTATCTAATATGATGCCGTAATGCACTCCACCATACACCATTATGGAGGTTTGCAGGGTAATATATAATGTTTTATCATGTCTCTCCGACTTGTTACCCTCCACACCGATTCCTCTTTCCTCATCGGCGTTTTAAAATAGAAGTCTCAGTTTTTTTACGGCTCGTTTCATACGTATCAAATTTTGATCCTGGAGGTAACCTTTTTTTTGCGTACATCCCTTTGCCACGCAATTTTTAGATGCACAGTAAAACGTGGAAAATATGTCCATGCCGTGGAACAACCGGATATTTCACCGAATACGGATGCAGACTCAGATCACAACTTAGGAGTGCTAAAATCTAAGGTGAAACGCTAAAATCTAAGGTGAAAAGGTTACCGAAGGAAGAATGTATAGAAGAGTGGAACACAGAAACGCATGTCATCGTAAAGTGTAGGAATCCCGAGACTCTATCCTACGGATCTAAGAGCTAAATTTAAGAAGAGGTAACAATGGGGTAGGGGTGGAAAAGATTATATCCTTATTTATAAAATACGGGAATAAGAAATCAATCAATCAAATCTATTATCATCATTAGTCATCAATCCTCAGATTGGTTTAACGCAGTTCTCCACTGAGCTCTTCTATCGGCTAATCTCTTCATAATTGTTCAAACTCTCCACTTGTTTCACTCTCCAATCAAATCTAATCAACTCAAAATGATACAAACAAGTTGGGGAATAGGTCTATGAACTGCTTAGAAGAAAAGTCTCATTTGGATGACAAAAATTAGGATATTGCTGAGAAGATCAGCAGAAAAACCGTTAGAATATTAAACAGTAGAGGAAGCATGAAGCTAATAATGAAAATAGAATTGGTTAAATATGGATAAACTAGTTGGAGGAAGAAAGTGAACACATATTATGTTTCAAGGAAAGAAACAATACCCTTGAAATATTTATAAAAAAAAACGAGAGGCAAAGATGTTGAAGAGGGCGATTTGACAAGATAGAGAACTCTACAGAGGAGGGGTTAGAGTCCTTTACTCAAATGGCAGAAATGTGGAAATATTTTGTGTATCAAGGGCTAGATAAGAAAGTTAGAGATGGAACTAGAAAGATTCATTGAAAATGTAATGAGCATGTGGAAAGGTTATGTGGTAGTGATAATAGACCTTGGAGTGTGGTCACGGGAGAGGAAAAAGACGTAGATAAGGATGAGTTGGGACCATGAGAGAGAGAGATAGATAGAGAAGGTTTAGAAAGAAAAAAGGGCGTGTCAAGGGTTAGAGATTGATGATATCCCATCAGAGTTACTGAGGGATGTAGAAAGGAAGAGGTGGAAGAGGAAGATCAGAGGCAATTTGCAGGCCTGGCAACCAAGATCTTGGGTCCAGATTACACCAAGAATGGATGATATGCTTCTCATAGGTAAAAGAGTATGTTAGGCTGTTCGATGAAGTCCTTAGCAGTAGGAGAATTTGAAGCCTAATTCTACTGGAAGAAGAGTGAGATTTCACGTTTTTTATTCATTTCGAAGAGACATTTGAAATATTATCATCATCAGTATTTATTTCAATCCTAGGATTGGTTGACTGCAGCCCTCCATTCTGCCCTATGCAGTTTTAATTCCCTCACGCCCTCATATGTTTTCTCTTTCACGTCCTTCTTTATTTTCCCTATATACTTGTCCCTTGGTATTCCTCGCGGGACCTTCTCTTCAACTTTGATTCGATTTGAAATATGTTGTGCGAAATTTTAACGGAAAGAAAGTAGAAATCAGAGTTAAAGGGGTGAGAGGAGACAGATACGACATTTAAAAGGCCTAAGTGAGAGCATCGGCGTTGACAATCGAGAGGACGAAGATTAGACAGGATAGGATACCGGAGAGTCCTACAAAATACCTTCATCATAGAGTATTTTCCTCTGCGGTGGAGTGTTAACAATTGTTACATAGTACACAGGCGAAGCTAATACATACACAGTAAGAGATTTACACAACAAGGCTCTAGCCAAGAGGGAAAAGTAATTGAGAAATTTCCTTCATCAAAGAAAACAGATTTCATTGACGTCGATTTTTACTTCACCATAAATTTCTTCATTATAAACAAATATTTTGGATTGATAAATCCTAGTTTTCTCGGAAACTAAGCTTTAATTTTAAGTTCAATTGAGTAAGCTCAGAAATGGTGGTACTGCACACCCCTGTTGATGACGTAACAGGTACGGAGTTTACGTTGCGAGGCATAGAAAATATTCGTCTCCTGAACTTACCATTGTATTTCAGAACCCCTAAGCTCTTGTAAACGTGTGTTAACAATCGCCTATGAAAATTATTGAAGCTCGCAAAGCCTCCTCCAATTAACATGGCATTAATAGTCATTTTATAGGCTCCTACGCTTCCTGTTCGTGGAGTCCTCTGCTACCGTGAATTAATGTTTGAACTTGGTACGACAATAGGCCAAGTTTACTTCAGCTTAGTAAAATGAATACTAACTGATGTAACTGAGTAAATAATTTTAAAATAAAACAATACAAATAAATTATAGCATATGAACTTAATAATTATACTCAGGTATAATGTTGAAAATCTTTCACGGAGTGTAACGTCTATTTTGAAGCGTCCGCAGCACCAACTAGCGGCAGGGAGAGGAAAGATCTTCCTATGACGTCACACGTATAATTTACCGGCATGAAATAGATGGCCTTCACGTTTTCGTGCCGTTTAAATATTTCACTTTTTCATAAAAGAGAAAAAATGCGTAACATCATTTTAAAATCAAACGGCTTAAAATACGTAATCCAGAGGTTATAAACCTTTGATCAAATCAATGAAAAAAATAGAAGACCTCCCTATTATTACTTGAGGATCAATAGAAAGAAAATTAAGTTAATTGTATATAGCGAAAAACGCCCCTATTCTCTGAATGTGTAAGTAGCGTAAGAATAGCTTGAAGAGATGAAAGAGTAATGTGGGAAGGCCAGAGATGGACGAGGCAGGAAGTTAATAGTTCTTGGAATTGTGCAGATGAATACGGTATTCTACCGAAATAAGAACCTACAGATGGAAATACAACTGCGGAAGTCAGGAAGCTTCTCATTAGATCTTAAAAATCTGAAAGATACTTCTTTATGGCAGCGGGACATGGGCGATAACAATTGCAGAGAAGTCAAAGCTTCAAAAAGTCGAAATGTGGTGCTAGTAAAGAATAATCAAGATGAAATGGGCCAACCGAGTGACTAACGAAAATGTCCTAAACAGAGTGGGAAAAAAGTGGTATTCTGAAATTTTTCCAAAAAAAAATTGGGACAACATAATCGGCCAGTCCTTAAGACATGTTCTCTTGATGAAGGCAATGGGGGCGTTTACTCGGAACCGAAATAACTATTTTGTGCACGAAATTGTTAGATGGAAACGAAAAAATAATTTTAGTGAAAAAATTAAGTTTCTAACCGCAACCATTCACTCATAAATCAAAAATTAAAATAAGCAAAAGGTGACGCCCACCGAAAAAGCTGCTGTGATAACATTGACGTCATTTTCCTCCCGTCCTTGACTGCTCTTATGGGAAGGGAAGGGAGTGGAGGGGGATTCTCGGTAGGTCTGCTCCCACAGGTCCTGTCGCAATCGCTCCCATTGGGAGAGCTAGCTGTGCCAACCCCCCCCCCCCCCCCTTTGCGATAAGCCGAAGTAGCTTCGTGGGCTGAGTTTTGATTGGACGAAGTCGATATACGTCAGAGGTTGCACCACGCCCACTTTTCCTAAAGGGTTAAAAACATCATTTTTTCGCCGCTTATAACTCGAGAAATAATTGACGGATCAAAAAACGGAAAAATAAGGGTCTTTTTATTTTGCAAACTCTATCATCTTTGGCAATAAAAAATATGGTAAACGACCCCATTGTGGAGGGAAAACGGAAAAGGAAGAATGGAAAAGGAATATCCCGTGAGAGATAAATGGAGCAAAATCGTGTAGGATGTTAGAATGTAGTAATGTAAAAAGGAAGAGATTAGCTGACAGGAGAACGGAATAGAGATCTGCATTAAACTAATCGAGCACTAGTGATGATTGTGCATAGATACTGCCACGTAGGAAAGAAAAACAAATTCTATGAAAGCGTCATTTCCTTTTTTTCAGCATGTATGTATAAGTGAAATGAAAGCAGGTGGCAAAGAGCGAAGGAGAAATATAATAATAGGTGACGAGAAGTGTTGATGCTTGTGACCTTCGTACCCAGAACTCCGGCTCTAGCGGAGGAAAGCGTCGTGAATGGGCCGAGCATGTACGCCGAATCAGATATGCTTCTCTTTCTTCCAGAGGGAAATGGGTTGGTTATTCCTCCCATCCACCCTTTCCGCAATCTTCTCGCCCGTTAGCAGGAATGGGGCACTATTACGCGCGTCTGATTCCGCCAGTCACGCCAACTGGCTGCTATTTCCGACTCTGGGGCGTGGAAGTGGAGACCTCCGGCGGGCGCACGCCATGACTGATGGCGGGCGCGCGTGGAGTGATTCCGGGCGTGGCCGCAGAGAGGCGCCCTCAGCGCTCCTGCTTCCCGCTGGACGCGCGCCTAATGGCCCGCGTCGCATCAGTCGGCCACACTGTTTTCTTCCCTCCCTTCACAACCTAATGGCTGCAATCCCCCTCCCCCCCTTTTGAAGGTCCTGTAACGCCGTCACCGGTCTGTCTAATTTGTCTGGGGATGGTAGTGCCGTTACGGTGATATGTAAGAGACGCGTGACGTCGACGCCCGCCTTGGAGCTCTCGTGCAAAACCCTTTATTTGAGTCACGTATGTTCTTCCAGGAATATAACTCACCTGGCAAAACGGAACCATTAATCAACACAGAATTTTTCAGGTTGTTCATTTTTTTAAAGTTTTGTTGGAATATCGCATATTCTCCCAACATGTTCTTGCATGCTTAATTCTCTTTTGGTAAGAAGTGAACTCGATACGCGTTCTCATATAAGTTTCGCACTTGCCCCTAACCGGTAAACGGTGCGCCATTACGTTCCCTCAAACGTCTCATTGGGGTTATTGGTTACTTCCACAGAAATTTATTTTGCAAACGACCGGTTTCGGCAGTTACGCCATCTTCAGGTCCGGCAAAACGGAACCATTAATCAACACAGAATTTTTCAGGTTGTTCATTTTTTTAAAGTTTTTGTGGGAATATCACATATTCTCCCAACATGTTCTTGCATGCTTAATTCTCTAATGGTAAGAAGTGAACTCGATACGCAGATGAACTGAAGATGGCGTAACTGCCGAAACCGGTCGTTTGTAAAATAAATTTCTGTGGAAGTGACTAAGAGTTCTTATTGATAGACATCATGACAACCTTCCACCACGTCAATTCTGTAGACTTTGATGTTATTGGTTACTAAGAAATAGGTTATTTTTAGACTCATCTTGTAATCTTGTCTTGATATCTGAGATACAGCTCTTCGGTCAAAATAATAAATTGCAAGTTTGAATTCCGTCATATAAATTGAATGGATGAATGCATGGAAATAGAGCGGGATATTATCCGTCCCAGGGGTCAGGAATTTGGGAAGTTTCCTTTGCAATTCGATGTTTATCACGGTGCTTTTTTCATTGCGCATCTAATCATTCATCACATTGCATTACGATAATCTTCTTAGAAAGTCCTTAGAAACTTTTAGCGGAGGATTTGATATCTTTATGTGTAATAACCGAGCTGGGGGACAAAATAAAGGAAAAGAATTAGATTTTTGCCTTCTTTCTTATGGAGGCCCGTTTTCGGCACCTACAATTCATACAAATCACAGTGCATTCCACCTATTAGAAATCTAACATATTTCAAAATGGCGCTTCGATTGGATGACGCTTGGATGAAACTTGGATTGATATGACGTGGTCTCCTTTGTCCTCACGTAATCTGTCTCACCTTCAGCCAGACTTCGATCGATCGTGGCGCCGCGACTCACCGTGACAGTGAACTTTGGGATGACCGCCGCCGATGCAGCTGTCTAACTCGGACAGTGAAAATGAAGCTTTTAAAGCGGCAAAGGCCCGCATGTGGGTATATGGTTTAAAAAAAAAAAAGACGTCGAATGAAGCTATGGCAAATGATGTTGACTCTCCACTCATATTCACAGGCTTGACTTGTTGAATCATTAATCTCTGTTTAAAAAACGTGAGGCGAATCAAATATAAAACCTTTGCAAAGTCAATTTTCTCTTTGAGAAAGAGTTGGTCACGCACATCTGAACGTTATCTTTGCACCGTTGACACACTTCAATTTATCACTACCTCGTGGTGGTCAAGTTTTCATAATTGATGATTTCTTAGCATAGAAGTTGAATTACAAATGTCATATTAATTGTATGGGATTCGCAGTGCGTTTTTTTTTTCGGGACCGTTAAGTTACGGGGTCGTACAACTCAAGAAAGACAACCGGTAGCTAAGTTTATCAGCGCGCCATTAACAATAGATAGGTATTGGGAGGAGGTAGGAAATATTATTTAAATAAAATATTAATTATAAATAAGGGACAGAGGAAGGATGGAGTTTAACCCAGAGTTACTCCTAATAGACGGTACAAAGGGGTCCAAGTACTATTCAAAAGACAATGCACTGAGCTTGAAGTTCCCCAAACAGTAGTAAAAATTTGAAACTATTCCGGTAACTCTTTAATTCAAGTGAGCGAGTACCTCTTTTCTCCAACGATATAGTATTCGTCTACTTACAAAACTGAAAAGGTTTATTGAAATAATAAAAGCTGAACATGCAATTTTTTGCCATCCAAGTGGAAGAAAGAGGAAAACTGAGCAGGAGGGGGACTTTAACTTGCGACCATGAAGAAGTGTCGGCCTTAATGTTAAACCATGTGAAAGCTACTATTGATTAACAACCAAGCATTGGCGACAGTAATGAAATTGCTGTTAAATTCAATTCCTTCAGTTGTAACTTTGTGGAAGTCCATTACGGATAATGACGATCGACAGAGTTTTTTACTGGAACTGCTAGTTTCAACGCCACAGCGTCATCATCAGGTACAAGCATTACAATCATAGCCAGAGGTATTATACTCAAAAAGCAGGGTGGAGAGGGGGCAGAATTAGAGGAGGGTGGAAGGGAAGGTGGAGGGTAAATTCTGAGGATAGTGGTGAGGAGGTGATGGGTCAGTAGGCCCACAGTGGGGGTTCAAAATCTTATCCCTAATAACCAGGGAATCGTGACCAGTGGGGTTGAATCACCCAACACATTCAGAACAGAGTTAAACACACAGCGGTTTTCTTTAGTAAAATTCTTATCCCTAATCGCCTGGGAAGCGTAAGCAGAGGGTTAAGTCATAAATACGCGTCCTTTTTTCACAAAAACTTCCACCATAGAGGTAAACTTTCCTATTTGTTGGGGAGGGTTTTCATGATAGAACATTCCTTTTGAATACCCCTATCAATTTATTTCGGTCATTGGGTACTTGTTTCACCCTATTTTTTATGACCACACTGAGAATTTTAAAGTGTCCTAGGTTCATGTTGAAATGACTTCCCTGGTGTAAGTGCCCTTGAGGAAGGTTTGAATTCTCCTTCACCATCCTATAGTTGATCTAAGAAATCTGATAAAACCTTTGATCTTTGTTGATGATTGGTAATTGAAAAACATTGATGAGTGGATTTGTACATCACTTCCTAGTGGAAACTAAAAACATTCGCGTTTTTCCATGGTTCAAGAAAGTTCAAGAAACATTTCCGTGTATCTCACGGTTAGTCAGATATTTTGCGGAACCCAATTATTTGCATTTTAGTATGATTATGATCAGTATTCTCCTTGCTAACAATAAGATATACTTATTTTCACATCATATGCTTCTATACGCAACCTTTTAAACTGTTAATATTTCATGATGTTCGTTTTTCAGTAGTGTATGGCATTAATTATTCTGGAAGGTGACCAACTGCTGAGATCCTTTGAGACAGTAGGAATAGGTTGGTAATGTAGTTTGTGTTGGAATATTTCCGGGAACGGAGGAAGCTGCCAATATACCCACAATATAACGTCCAATCGTGCTTCAACGGGTCACTCGGCTTAAAGTTCTCTTCATGCTATTGCAAGTAGGACCAATAATTAGTTGAACACCTATGCTACCTTCGAGACTCAAACCCTGGCCAGATGAATAGGAGCAAAGTATCCCAACGACTACATCAATCCGATTCCTTCTATTTTAGATAGGCATACTTTCTACCTTTCACAATTTCATCCTATCACCCCTGTCGTCTTCTATACCTCTTAACAGAGGTTTTTTCCCTCCTTCACGTCTTTCAAAACCCTCTCGTTCTTTTTTACTCGAGATATATAATCACCTTTTTTTTAATTTATTCCTGGAACCAGCCAAGGTAGTCAGGATATTAACGGGCCACCCCGGCAACCTAGAGGTCACGTTTTCGTATCTCACTTCAGACACTGTTATGTTGTCGGTTCAAGATTATGGTTACACGGTACAGTAAAACCTCGTCAGTATGAGTGCCTTAAAATCGCAAAATAGTACTACGACTGCTTGGTAACCCTGTGCGTAGAGTGATGGGCTGCTGACCATAGGTCTCGGCTTCAAATCCGGTGGAGGTTTTCGGACATGTCACGCCAAATCAAAGATGTGATACGATCTGGGTACAAGATCTTTCTGGGAAACCGCTGGTGGCACAGGGAAAGGGATTGTTTCACATACCTTCATGTACTAATGTTACATGTCGTTGGTCTTAGTCTTATTTCATTCCCTGTATTTAACGCTACTTCCTAGCGGGAGGTAAGGTACAAAGATGGGAATGGATTAGTAAGGAGGAAGGATGGAGAGAAACCCGGAGACGAAATTACCCTACTCCCAATGAAAGTTACTAATGGGACCAGCGTATGACGTCCCATCCGACGGACGGAGTACTGAACTTGAAGTGCTCTCCAGAAAACACGCATGTAGGGGTCAATGTAACGATGAAAAGTTGGACTATGCGGATATATTTGGCGAGCTCATCCTTCACCAACCATGCCAAGTTTCGGTTTCAACACAACATTCTACTTTTTGCTACAACTACCACTTGGAAAAATCGTAGTACTGCCACCTTGAAAATGGATCCTGAGTTTAGCTCAAGTTAGGCTTAGTATAGAGAGTAGGGCTGTGCGATACCACAATATATCGTCGACGATACTCGATATGCACTTGATATAGGGAGTCGATATTTCGAAACGCGATATCTCGATATCCGATATGTCGATAATCCGATATGACGATATCCTGATCCCGGTGTTTTTTTCTGTAACCCTTAATAATGTCTCTATTTAGCGCAATTTCTCGGTAATGGTTGATCGGATTGAAGTGCTATACACGGATCTTTCCTATAAAATATTGTACTTCCTCAATCGTTAATTATATATTTAAATTGTCTAATTTGTTATTGTTATTAACTATAACGTTTTTATCATAAAATTTGGATGTAGGGAATGGAATGGCCATGGCGCGATTTTATCACTGAAAACTCGAATTTAACGAGAAAAGTTCAAAGTGTTTATAAAATTATTGTTTTTAAACCATAGTTCGGAATTTAAAAAATTTTCAGTTCTTCGGCCAAGGAAAAATGGTTATATTTCAGCTCATATGGGCCGTATCAAAAAATTGAAAAGGACCTCTATTATCTAAAATTATATGCTCTTTTGCCTTAAGTTATTATATTATAAGCCGATATCCGATATCCCGATATGTCCATATCACGATATTTCCTATTTATATCGCGAAACCGATATATCGCCGAATCCGCGATATCAGAAAGATGTCGTCGTGCGATATTCAAAACAGCATATCGCACAGCCCTAATAGAGAGTATATCTAAGCGGATGGATCGCCTAAAAACCGAATTCTACCTCTACCTACTCATTCTTGGCTTGAGCCGTCTTCAGCGCAATGGTGGAAGTTTCCCACCAGATCCTTTCGCCAGGTTTGCGGATCCGTCGCTCTTAATCAAGAAGCTGAGCCGCTTACGACGCCTAACACAAGTTACAGGTTGACACTTTAAATCTTCCTCTCCTCCCCCGCGCTTTCTCTCGCCGCTTACCTCATTGGACCGATGTTCAATCAGAGGGTTTTGAGGCGTCCCCTCCATTCAGAGCAGCCCGGAGCGGATTCCTCCCATTTCCGCAGGCATTGGTTTCGGGCGCTCAGCCATGAGCGGCGGCGTCCGCCCACGCCCCTGACCCTCCCCCCATCCCTCACCCTCACCCCTTCATCCGCCCCCACTCATCCATCCACCTACGCACATCCCACGCCCCGTGCGGTGATTTCTCTCCTACCCGAATTTGCGTGCGTGCGACGGTATGATGTAGTGTTTCAGCGTCCGCAGATGCCTACAAGGTTATCTCCTTCCATTTTCCGCCAAGGCCGGATCCTCCCATACTCCTTTCCCCTTCGCTTGCGAGCGCAAACTGTCGTTTGTGCGTGCTAAGGAGCCATCTGCATTATTCGGAATTATATTGCCTAGTGGATGCAATCAATTAAGATATTGAAAAACCTAAATTATTATTCTAAGTTTTCTGCCGATGAAGATAGGTCTAAATGGACATTTAATTCTTCCCACGGCTCTGTATTTCACCGGATATTCCTTCACAGGCCCTCAAACCTCCTATCTCCCATCGTTCCATCCAAACTACCTATTCTTCTACTCCCTTTACCCCGCCTACTCAGTATTCCCTCCTCAATCACACCTTTCAAAATACCCTCATGGGTGTTTTCACCCTTTAATACCTTCTCCATTTATACCTTCTGTTTTCTCCTAATGTCATCAATCAACGCTCTTTTCTACTGTACTCTTTTTGGCTAAGGGATGGAAAATGCTTTTTTACTCACTGCCTGATTATAAAACATTAAATGCATCGAAGTAGCATGTAACTTGTCATATGCTAATATCATCCTTAATTTTTTCAGCTGCTTTTGTCACCGCCCTCTTCCTTTTAGTATTTAAACATACAAATACTCACTTGAACCTGTTGTATTACCTTGAGATAATATACTTATCCTTAATAATGTAATGCCCTTTATATGTTAAGATCATAGTTCGTCTTCTTTCTTAATGCTATGTAAAATAGATTTTTATCATTTAAATAATCATGATATTGAAAGTAACAGCACTACCTACTTGTTTTATGGTTAATTCCACATAATTCACCTAGAACTTATGCCTGTAATCCAGACTCCAATTTAAAAATATCTCCATACAGGATACTGATTGATATACCAAATGGAGTAGATATTCATGGGATTACCCCATTCCTCTTGGCAGTTTATTCTCCTACCTGCTCATTCTCCTACGTCATTTCAGTTTTACATATTTCCTACTCCTATTTAAATAACCTATAAAATCCATTCTGTTTCTTCCTCGTCCTCTTTTGTCCAGCATCATACCTTCGATAATGACGTAAACCGGCAAATCTTACACAATCATTTTCTGTTTCTTGTTTTTCGATGACAGTTTAACTTTTGAGAGAACCGCACGTATTTCTCCTTCACCAAGAGCCTTTGCATCTTATCACGAAGTCTTGTTTGCCAATTTTACCCTGGTTCTGTTCTTTCCAAGTTAATTTTAATATCCCTTATCCTTTCTACTGCATAGACCCAATTTTATAGTTTCCCACTTTTCCTTTGCCCAATTCTTCCATAATTTTTCCTGTCATCCATGGTTTTCTGATCCTTCTTTTAACCACGGTCCCTAGTTTTTCTCTGATGATCTTCGTCTTTTTTCAAATAAAGAATAACTAATAAGCCTGTGCGAAACATTCGAACATTCATCATTCCCCCTCCACCCAAAAAAGAGACTTAGTCTCTTGTTGGGCTGTTAAAATGAAACAGTCAGAGGAGCGTGTATACGAAATAGCGAAGAGGATGACAACACTACCAGCCTGTTTAATGGTTTAATGGTTAAGTCCACTTCGTTATAATAGTTAAGAGTCTCAGGCTTAATACTTTGAAAATCTTTCACTCTAGGAAAAAATGATGAAAAAAAATTTCAATTTTCGCGATTATAATCATATTCCTCTCAAACTTGTTGTGTTTATTTTTCATCCTTAATCCCTACTATAATTCAACTTCATTTATCAAGAAAAAATGGTAATAATACAGGATCTGATTTCAAAATATCATCATACAGCATATTGACAGATATACCGCATGGTTTAGGTTTTCATGGGATTACTCATTTCTCTTTGCGATTCTTTTTATTAAGGTGAAAGTATTCACAATTTATTGTACGTCTTGTAAGTTACTTATTTGTTTCGATTTAATGCCACATGCATATCTCCTGATCGAACTTCTGCGTTGTTCATTAACATATTCGTGAGAGCCTTTTGCTTCATTACTCTTCTGTGTAAAATATTTTCTTTTTTCTTAATTTACAAACAAACAATGTGTATTGATTTAAACTGAGTATGTGACGTCAGGCGTCGGTAAAAAATCCTATTCAGTGATACCTTTTCCATTGCTATAGGCTTTCTATAAACTGAGAAAAAAGGGATTCTCACAGTTGAATTAATATATATGATTTCCCCATCAATGTTCCACTTCTTCCCCTTTCTTATTTTTCCTATATATTCATCAAACACTCTTGCAATTTCCGCTGCATCTCACCCATTAGAATTTTTAAGCATCTGTCACTTTTTTTTCTTCCTTTTTATAACGCATCATATCTCTCGTCGCATGTCATCACTGTTAAGATATGGTCGTTTTCTGTATTGGGAAACGAGAAGCTGTTACGTTTCGTCAACGTCTTCTTCATCATTCGCTTTGTCGGCCTGTACAGTTGAACCACTATTGCTTTAGTCGGGTCTGTTTTTATCTCATTTATCAGTATCCGGGAAATGACAAAAGCCAGATATCACCTGAAGATCAACAAAAGGAAAACTAATGCAACGGTATGCAGTGAGAGAGAAGAATTCAATGCTAGCTTTAGCCCAAGAAAACATATGCATTAAGACGTGCAAGGGTATTGTTATTTGGGAAGCAGAGTAACCAGGGATCCACATCTACATCTACATAATACCCTGCAAGCCACCACAAAGGTGTGTGGAAGGGGGTGATTTCTCACCAAACATGCACTACATATCATGCATTAAAAAGGAATAGTATTAATATACTAGTCAGATCTTCACTATTTAAAAAAGATAGAAATTGCAAAGCAAGCATGCAAAAACATTCTGTTAGTAGGGTTAGCTTTAAGTACTCATACCAACATGCAGCTATCAATGCTATTCATTGCTACTCTCCGATTGGACATATTTACCGTTATTCGTATCTCTAATTGTACGAGGGAAAAAGAACATTTTGAATATCCTTGGGATGAACGGATCAAAAATAAACTGGCATTAAAACCACCCAGGCAGAGAGAGCATTCTACTACAAAAGAATCCATTTACGGCTCTAAATACAAGCTTGGATGTAAGGAAACATTTCATTCAAAATTACACCTGGAGCAGATTTCTTTCTAGCCGTGGTGTATGGATGATAACAGCAGCAGAGAGGTCAAGGCAGAAAGAATCCATACGTGATGCTGCAAAGGAATGACGAAGATAAAATGGAACAACCGAGTGGCTATCGAAGAAGTGCTATAGAGAATGGGCAAAAAAGTAAGTCCTCTGAAAACTTTAAAAATGAAGACAAAAACAACTGAAGAGGCCATATTTTGTGATATGATTGCCTGATAAAGATAATTTTTGAGGGTAAAGTGAATGATGACAATGGAAAAGGAAGACCTCGAAAGAAATTATGGAGCAACTAGAGATCAAGTGAGCTAGGATATGAAGGAAAAGTATTACATATACCTATATGTATGAATTTTCATTTCATGCATGATATGTCTCGCGGCTGAGCTTAAAGCCACCAAGTGCGTCCACCGGGTTGCGGATGGTGGGTCGACCTCTAGATATAGAGGTTAGCTGCGAGATAAGCGAGTTTACTCGTCGAATAAGCAGTCGTGGACAAAAAGCGACGGCATTCCGAGGGGGTATTGGTCTATCCCTGAGTAAGATAGGCCTCTAAATAATACAGAACCTGTGAAGATGCCGTGACTTGGCGACGGGAGGCCGCCAATAATTACGCTTCTCATCACCCGGAGGAGAGGGCAGCAGCTCTTCTTCACATGAGTGAAGGTGGAGACCACAGTGGTCGGTACAGGGACACTCATTTCACTACAGGCGTGGTAACATTTACTTTAACGGCTGTAGTACTGCGATGTGGAAGGCAAGGGGAAACCACCACATTAATATCCCGAGGAGTCGCAGCTACTCCACTCTTTCCTTTATTATCAAGACGTGATGGCACCCTCTCGAGTAAAATATTCCGGAGGTAAAATAGTCCCCCATTCGGATCTCCGGGCGGGGACTACCCGAGAGAGTACATCAGTCAAATGTGATACACTTTTTAGGGTAGGAACATGGAACGTGAGATCGCTTCGGACCTGTGGAAGACTGGAGAACCTGAAGGTAGAAATGCAAAGAATGGACCTCGACGTATTAGGAATCAGCGAAATGAAGTGGCCCGAAGAAGGAGACTTTTGGAGTGGAAGTTACAGGATTATACATACAGGATCATTAAATGGTAATGCTGGAGTAGGGATCATGCTCAGAAAGAGTGCCGGAATGCGTGTGAAGAGCTTCCTGCAGTACAATGAAAGGATAATAATGGTGAAGATCGAGACCAAACCTGTAGATACTGTGGTGGTGCAGGTTTACATGCCTACGACTGACTATGAAGATGAAGAAGTGGAAGACGTCTACGAAGATATCACGGAAGTTATAAAACAGGTAAGAGGAGAAGAAAACCTAATTATTTTAGGAGACTGGAACGCTATCGTCGGCGAAGGTCAAGATGGAAGAATAACTGGAAAATACGGATTGGGAAACCGAAACGAAAGAGGAGAAAGGCTGCTGGAGTTCTGCACTCAACATAAGTTAGTGGTTGCCAACACATTGTTTAAAAATCACAACCGCAGAAGATACACATGGAAAATGCCAGGAGACAGAAGAAGATGCCAAATAGACTACATTTTAGTGAAGCAGAGATTTAGAAACCAAGTGAAGGACTGCAAAAGCTACCCTGGGGCAGACATCGACAGTGACCATAATTTAGTGATGATGAGATGTCATCTAAAATTTAAGAAATTGAAGAAAACAAAGAAGAATATATGGCAAGTAGAAAAACTAAAGGAGGCTCAACATCAGCTGGCATTTCAAAAAGCAGTGGGAAACAACATAGGAGAGAACATGAATGAGATATCAGTGGAAGAGCGTTGGGAAAACATTAAATGTGGACTACAGGAAGCCGCAAAAGAAGTTCTTGGAAGAAGAAAAGTTGCCAAGAAGAAGCCATGGATCACGGAGGAAGTCTTAGAATTGATTGAAGAAAGAAGAAAGTACAAGAATGCGAAAACTGAAGAAGGGCAGCTCTGCTACAAAAGAATAAGGAACGAAATAAGTCGCAAAGCAAGGAAAGCTAGAGAGCTGTGGTTGAAAAATCTTTGCGAAGATGTACAAAGCAACCTTGCACTTGGAAAGGTGGAAGCGGCCTACAGCATAGTGAGGAACCACTTCAAGGAACGGAGAGCAAGAGGAAATGCCATAAGGGACAAGAATGGAGGAATTTTGATTGAAAACGAGGACAAAGTGAAGAGGTGGAAAGAATATCTGGAAGAGCTATACAATGGAAAAAATCTCAGCACAAAAGCTATTGAAGAGGAAAGCGAAGTGGAAATAGATGATATGGGGGCATCAATATTAAGATCGGAATTCGACGCTGCAGTGAGGGATCTTCGGATGAATAAGGCCTCAGGTATTGATGATGTCCCTGCAGAACTAATTAAAAATGCAGGAGAGAAGACATTAATTCATCTCTACAAAACCATCTGCGACATGTATTCAACAGGAGAAATTCCAAGGGACTTCGAGAAAAACATCATCATTCCTATTCCCAAGAAGAAGAGAGCGGAGAAATGCGAAAATTTTAGGACTATAAGCCTGACGACACATGCATCGAAGATACTGACCAGGATCATCTACAGAAGAATAGAACGAAAAGCAGAGGAGTTCCTGGATGAAGATCAATTCGGATTCAGGAAAAGTAAGGGTACAAGGGAAGCAATAATGGCCCTTAGGCTACTCATAGAGAAGAGAATGGAGAAGAACAAACCGACCTTCATTGCATTTGTGGATTTAGAGAAGGCCTTTGACAACGTAGATTGGGATTCAATGCTTGGAATTCTGAAGGGAATTGGAGTGTCCTACAATGACCGAAGAATTATACACAGTCTGTCCAAAAACCAAGTTGCTGTGATTAAATCTGGACCCAGCTGTGAAAAGGCAAGAATAAGGAAAGGAGTGAGACAAGGCTGCGCACTGTCTCCCGTAATTTTTAATGTTTACATCGAGAGAGCCATAAATGAAGTCAAGGAGAAGTGTTCTGGAGTGAAAATCCACGGAGAAACCATCAGTATGCTACGATTCGCTGATGACATAGCTCTCATAGCAGAGACAGAGAAGGAGCTGAATAAGATGCTAACGACCCTGGAAAGGACTATGGCCAGATATCAGCTGAAGATCAATAAGATGAAGACTAAGATATTGGTGTGCAGCAAAAGAGAAGAGGCGAAAACCAACGTTAAACTAGGAAAACAGAAACTGGAAGAGGTGAAAGAGTTCTGTTACCTGGGAAGCAGAGTAACCAACGATGGACGTAGCAAGAAAGAAATAGTGAGTAGAATAGCCCAGGCAAAGAGGGCATTCTTTGAGAAGAAGAATCTACTTACAGCAGGAAATACAAGCATAGAAGTAAGGAAACAGTTCATCAGAACATACATCTGGAGCATTTTTCTTTACGGCAGTGAATCATGGACGATGACAGCAGCGGAGAAGAAAAGGGTAGAAGCATTTGAAATGTGGTGCTACAGAAGAATGCTGAAGATTAAATGGATCGACCGAGTAAGTAACGAGTAAGTGCTAAGAAGAGTAGGAGAAAAGAGAAGTCTGCTGACAACTCTAAAAAGAAGAAGGGAAAACTTAATCGGTCATATCTTGAGACACGATGGCCTGATGAAGACTATCGTCGAGGGAAAAGTGAACGGGAAGATTGGAAAAGGCAGGCCTCGTATGAGATACATGGAACAGGTCGTGAAGAATGTAAAAGAGAAGAATTACGTCACAATGAAAAGGTTGGCCGATAGAAGAAACGAGTGGAAAGCTGCGTCAAACCAATCCTAGGATTGTTGACCAATGATGATGATGATGATGATGCATGATATGTAATGCAATGTTTGGCGTGAATTCACCCCCTGCCGCACACCTTTATGGTGGATTGCAGGGTATTATGTAGATGTAGATGTAGAGTTTAGCCGATTGTGGAATCGAGGGAAGAGCTACATCAAACCAATCCTAAGATTATTGATCCATTATGATGCCCAAAATGCACTCTACCATTTTAATGCAATTTTGTTCTTTTTGGCGTTGCAAATAAAACTTGGTTTTCACCATAATGATGCTTTGTCTCTACTTAATATCACTTTTAAGGTAGAGCTATAGTTTCCCCCATGTTTCTTCCTGTAAACGTCTCTCTACCCTAAAAATATATAATGCTTTCCCTTTTTGCATTTCTTAATATCCAAGCATTCCAGCACTTAAGGCCGTTTTATAAAATATTACCGTGGCATGAAAGTTCAAGGCCGTGACATGAACGTTAGCGTACAATTGGTGTGATATTCAAGAACCCTAATGGCAATGGCGGCATTCATAAAAAAAATTAACGTGAATGCTATGTTGAGTTTCGGAACAATAGTGAAAGGAATGCTCAAATTTGAATTAACGTGTAATTAGGTTATGAGGCTGTGCCGTAGTCGTACTTTTGAGCACCTTTACACTGTGTTTTGTGAATATTTGCCGTTCATTATGGGAATAATACATGCCCGGATGAAAAATGTTCGATGAAAGTCAACTCTCTTTTCCTCCAGACTATGCAGCAGTTTTCTTGAATGCATGACAATAGATTTCCACAAGCCTCCCCACAATGAATACTGAAAAATTTAATATGCTAAGCATTCGCCATAAGTCCTAAAATTATGAATAGATGGTGTTTGGTCCATGTTTTTTTTATAAACGCCCCAAGGGCATACGTTAATTTTAAGTTAAGTACTTAAGTTAATTTCACGCTGATTTTTCTCATCAAATATTCTCCCAATCCCTTGTAGTTCTCATTGTTTACGCTCATGAATTTCGTGAAGTTAACACCTTCGCCAAGACATTGCAGTCCTCACTACCGGGAATGGCACCCACTCCTAGAGGGTTGGTTGCTGCAGTTTTCTTGATACATTATTCAAATTTTTTAGTCAAACACAAAAATTTTCAGTAAATTAGAGGTTATTGTTCGTTACCTCCCTAGATTCGTCGTTCCTCACATATATTTAGTGGAATAAATCATTAAGGTAGGGTTTAGCGTGACTCCGTCAATGGAAAGGCCACACCAATAGGGTCAAGTGTTTTTTTGTTCCAACATCGCTGAGAAATAGACACTAGGTGGGCTACATTTTGTCCGGGCCATACCCTTCGTCCAAGTCCAACATTGGTAGCCTAGATTCATAGCTCCGGCCGTTGAGTCTCAGGGCATTGGGATGCTCACCTCACCACGTCAATGTTGTAGTCAATGTTGTAGTCCATAGGGAGAATAATTATGAACATAAAAAGTAAGTACACGTACCTCATTTGGTGACAAGACTCAATAAACACCAATAGAATTCCTAACATGATTAAAAATATCAAAAGCCAATTTCATGAAAGAATGAAGTAGAAGAAATAAATTTTAAAACCAGCACCAACAATAATTTATGTTATCTACATCTACATAATACCCTGCTAGCTACCTCAAAGGTGTGTGGAAGGGGGTGAATTCTCACCAAACATGCACTACATATCATGCATTTAAAAGGATTAGTATTAATATATTAGTCTAAACTTTAATATTTAAAAAGATAAAAATAGCAAGCTACGCATGCAAAAACTTCCTGTTAGTTGCGTTACCTTCAAGTCCTTACACCAACATGCAACTACTCTTCGTATTGAACATATTTACTGCTATTCATACCCCTAATTGTACGAGGATAAAACGTAGACTATGAATTTACACTCTTAGTTTTTGTTGCGATGGCTCGAATTCCATCCTCGTAGAAGCATAAATATTTTCTTATTGCGTAGAAAAACTTTGCCGTCTCATTTCGTTAGGAATGTTTTCTTAGTTTTTTCCTAGTTTAGTTTTTGTCAGTCCTAGTTTTAGTTTTTTCCAAGTTAGCTTGCCTTCATATTCAGGTTAGTTATGTGCCAACTTGAGATTACTAACGACGTTGGTTTGTGTTCCACTTTGAGCATGGATGTCGTATTTGTCTTACAATTAGATTTAATTTTGAAGTCAGTTTGTCTTGGTGGATTGATGAAACTTCAGAAGGTTAAGAGCCTTTGAACTTAATTTACCCAATGTTAGTTTCAAATGATATGTTGGAGTTGACGTTCCTATATAAATTAACTTTTAACAGGTTTATGGCGTAATGATAACTTAAATGCATAATCAAACGTAAAATTATTGAAAACTTATTTCCTCTTTTCTCTGAAAATTAACTTTGAAGAGTTTCAGAGCGTAAGGAGTTAACTTGTGCGGAAGCTTCGAACAGTCAACCTCCCCACCCCTCAAAAATATAATTTAGTCTCGTTGGAGCGTTGAAATGATACAGTCAGGAAAATGCTAATACCTACAGAATATTGAAGTCTTTTTATTAATATGAAAGTATTTACAATTTGCAACAACTCCTATTATGCATTTATTTGCACAATATATACAGACATTATTGCTGCTTGCCGACAGTAATCCCTTTTCGTTATTGATATACGTCTCCATGAAGGCGTTCTCGTTTCGTTACAAGAAAATATTTCTGTTTTAACTTACACTATAAACAAGCAATTTGTTTTAAATAAATTAAATATGCGCTGCCAGGAGTCGGTAAAAAGAAATCTTATCCATTGAAATTCGCCGCTATAGGCTCCGTATTAGTTAAGATAATTAGGATGATGACACAACGCGTTGAAACCTAGGTCGTCCCAATGAAACTACTGTGGGGTCCACTGAGCTATTTCATTTATCCATAGTAGAAAACTTCCACCATATCTCGCCGGAATTCGTTTCCTCTATTAGTTAAGGAGGTTGGCTCGCGACTGCGTGAGTCAAGTTGTCTGAGGAATCTTATTAATTTAAGTACGAGTATATGCCTGCTAAGTGATCCTTACTTCACAAAGAAAATTACCTAAGCTATTGAAAGTCATAAGTATCACAAAAAATACGATGTAAAGTCGAAGGATTTCTTTTTTATGATAATTTTAATCAGCTCGACTATGGAGTCAATTCAGCATTTACTTTAAAGAAATAAATGCATGTACTCAATGAATTTACTAATTTATAACACCAGAATATTACTATCAAACATTATGTTATAATATTTTTCTGAAATATGCTTTAATACCTCATTAGTAATGATATTATTCATACGCCATACATTTTACATAGAGCGACCGCAGCGCCACTTGAAGACAACTAGCGCAGAAATTGATGGATTTAGCGAAAAATACGGTGGGTTGATGCCTTTATTTCCGTGTCATTTTATTTATTGTGAAATTACGCATAAAATATCAGTTTTTTGCAAAAATGACATGACGCTATGGTATTTTTAAACGTTATATTCCCATGTGACGGCCATTCTCGCCGTTAATCGTATGTAATTTCAAATGCAATTTGTGCTAAAAGGAGTATGGGTTGGTATAATTATCTTTACTTTATTAGATAGAGGAACTTACGCTCTATATGTGCTGAAAATATAAAAAAATGACATGACTTACACTTTTCGGACCAACCTCCTTAAGGGATTCTGACTACAGAATTAATGTTTGGTATATTAGTTTTAAATATAACCTAATGTCTACTAAATGAAAGTTCATTTCCTACTGCACCAAATTATCTGGAATAGTTCTCCCTCAATTAATTCGGAACCATTTCAAGAGCTGCCCGACGACGGAGGTACACAAGTTGGAATGAGGGCCCGAGTGCATGACACGCCTCGGTTCACTTTACGGCGACCCCGCCCCGTTCCTTAGGCCCTCCAGGGAGAGGACGTTGCCCCGATGGAAGGGGCGGTTGGGGCCCCTTGCTGATCAACCCCGTCCCCCTCAAACCTCCCTCCTCTCGCCCACCTCGCTCAAGGAGGCGGCCTTTCGCCTCGCCGAGGCCACGAGTCGCCCGTCCACCTTTGTGGATATGAAAGGCACCGCCCCCTTCCCCATTCATCCACCCTAGGCCTAATGAATCAGGAGGGGCAGAGGGCACACGAAAGGGTATTAGTTTGGCGTGGCGACTGTAGAGCTGTCCTCTGATCCCGATGTCCCGGGTTCGAACGTGGGCAATTTTTTTTTAAGGTTTTGTCCCTGGGAGGGTGTGTTCTTGAATCGTTCTAGATTAATTACGGTTCGGAATACATCCTTAACGTCCCCCCCCCCCTCCTTGGTCGTCCTTAGCCCATATTTTCCCAAGTATGTTAATAGGTTGAGAATTCCAATTTTTTTGCTGAAATAATAATTAAACAGGCTCAAATAAAAGGAAATAGTCGATGTTTATATTTTAATTTCTTTAAGTTTATCGTTCGCTAAATGTAGCGTGTACGCAACGTTGGGAGTTCTCTGGTACAAATGAGTCCATACCACTTAAGGTACAAATGAGTCGATACCAGTTAAGTAGTATCGACTCATTTGTACCAGAGAACTTTTATTTTTAAGAAAAACATATTTATAGAAACACAAATTAATGGCAAGAAACATTTTTATGCATGATAGTTTGAGAAACAATTGGTAAGAAAATGAATCTGGCACTTTTGACGCACATATTATTTGACTTCTACGAACTCAGAATTTGTTCATCTCTAATATGGCCAACTTTATCTTTTTTAATAGCATCTAGCAAACTATTTTTCCCGTAATGCCCCATATTGTAACTGCGGGCCATGGTAGTCAGGCTGCTAATATAGTGCAGCCGGGTTGTTAATTTCACGTAGCAAGGTTGTTATTGTATTAGTTTTAGAATTAATTAATCGGAGGAGGCCACTGACAGCTAAGGTCATTTAGTATAGGTGGATGATTGGACAAAGATGGGAGTATTATAATGAACGAAAGGAGGATGGAGTGAAACCCGGCGTCGGCATAAGCCATTTCTTAACAAAAGGCGCCAAAGGTTCCACGTTTTAACGCCCCATACGACGGACGGAGTGCTGCACTTGAAGTTCTCTCCACACAGCACCCAAGTGAGGCCGGCGTACCAATGGAAAATCCGCCTACGCTAGGATTTGAACCTGGACCCTCACGGATGGGACGCTGGGGGGTGTTTGAAACCGTCGAAATTTTCTCGAATAGTTAACCAAGGTGTCACGTGGTACAAAACACGAAAAGTTTGCAAATTTAGTGTGTCTGAATCACTCGTTACAATATCATTAATTATTTTCGCTTGAGTTTTTCTCGTTTGTCTCACAATAGAGCCCGCAAGTGACATAAAACAGGAGTAAACTATAAATGAAGTTGTAATCAGTGGCTTCGTAACACTCCAATTTTGCGAACGATTTGTGTTTATATCACGTGACTCCTTAGTTACCTATTTGACATAATCCCGGCTGTTTCAAACACAACCCCCCTGGTACTCCAGCCACCACACCAACCTATTCCGCAGGATGGTAATGTCCTGGCCAGGCTACCCGAAACCTACCTACCTGTTCTCACGGTGAAGTATTTGAGAGAATACTTCACTCGGGATCCCCACCGACTGTCGCGACGTCCGACGTCGCAACGTTTCGATAGCTAATTCCGTCATCGTTTTCAAGGCTTTGAACGCCCCGAACAAGCATCATGCCCCGCGGCTGAACTACCACCCCAGCGTGAATCCCGGGAATAGTTCACTTTTACGGATGTTGTGTTTGTCCTAGGATTAAAATCTAAGGTAAGACAGTATGTTATACCAGCTTTATTCGTTGGAGCAACTAAAATGCAATACTACTACCACTACCTTGAGGTCTGAGCGGCAGCACCTCAAGTTTAGTACTTAATCGAATGTAGCGTGGGGAGTATTCCAAGTTCATTGTTCCGTCCGTCGGATAGAACGTTAAACTGTGTAGACCCCTTAGCGCCTTTTGTTAACCGTAAGCTGATGCCGAATATGAGATACTCTCAGTAAACTTCCTTCAAGAAACAAAGCAACTAATTATATTTCCGCTAAATATTTAATTGGTACTTTTTATTAGGCATGTAAAATTTATTTTGTACCCAATAAATTTTAAGTGGAAATATACTCAGTTGGTTTGTTCCTTTATTTGACAACTAATTTCCATATTATTACGCCGCAAAGTATTGAGTGTAAACTACCTTCACTAATTTATTAGAATTATGCACGATTTTATTTCAACTATGGAGACTCTTTTTCCCTCCTGAATAAGCTAATACACCGAATCAGCAAATATAGTCCGGTGGCACTCTTTGTACCGGGCTCGGGTTCAATTCTGCAGGTGGTGTTCAGGCTGGTATCCCATATGTCTAGCGACCCAAAGGTCGCGGGTTCGAATGCCACCTGGGACAACAATAATGTTTAGTCTTCTATCAGCCAGCCTCTTCACATTAATTAACGTAATTCCTCTCTTTCACATCCTTCACAACTTGCTCCATATATCTCATTTAGAGGAACTCAGCACTTATAAAGATTCTTGTGATCCCATATATGTGTAATTCAAAATATAATGAATATTATACCTTGAAATAAACTTTAATGTTTCCCAATTAAGCAAAATATACGAAACTGAAGGATGGAAAATAATGTTTGTTTTTGTGTACGTCTAATTAATTCGTCAATTAAAAGTTTTGAAATTCAACTTCCTGCGATCCCACGGCCTCCCCTTGTTGCCGTAAGCACGTGCTTATTATTTTTATGGTTAACCCAGCTCTGACTGAGTGGAGTTTAACACTGCGCGTTTCGCATTCCGTTGTGATATTGTTATCGTGACGCCGCGTTTCTCCTACCATTTACTTATCCCCATTCCATCCTTCCACCACTTCTTCCAATTCAATGCACCTTTAAGTGGTGGAAGGACTTGAAACCGCTGATGATGCACACGAGATATGGAAGCATGTACTTATCCTCCCCCTCTTCCCATACCTTATCCCCAATTCAAGGACGAGTCCAAATGGCTTTCCTATTCCCACTCGGCACTACTCCTCCTCACTCGTTCCCACACATCCTCGCCGCATAAATGCGGGGCTTTGCAAGAGCAGCTTCCTGTGGAGCTCTAGCCACTCCGTTATCACTCCCCCCCCTTCCAAATGCTAACCCACTCACTTCAATCAAGCAGTAATTGCTATTGCATGTACGCATATTAATTAGGACACAAGGAACCAGCCAAGCTCCCTGCAATTTACAACTTATTTCGTCACCCATTTTCCTCACCCTAAGCACCGCTCGTCTAAAATCCTAAGATTGGTTCGACTCAGTACTCCACTTGATTCTGCTTTTGTCTGACCCTTTCATGCATACATTATTCTTCTCATTTACATCCTAAACCTCCTGCTCCATTTATATCTGATACGAGTCCTCCCTTTACCATTCTTCCCGTTCACTTTTCGGCTGTCGTCATCAAACCAACACGTCTCAATGAGTGTAAAATTAGGTTGTCCCGTTTTCTTTTCAAAATTTTCAACCAACTTCTACAACTCATTGTCAGAATTTCTTTTTTCTCCCCCTCTGCCCGCTTTTTCGTCATTATTTTTCTATTACAATTCAATCTAAAGTAATTCTCATTAATCTGTTCCCTATCTATTTTCTATAACACTATGGACGACGTCTGGTCTAACCAGTGGGATTCCACCTTAGAAAGTGGAACATTTTAAAGAACGAATTCTATTGCTACCACACTTAAAAAGGAGACTTCACGACTCATAGTGAGCATTTTATTGACGCCTAACCTAACGGAAGGAGTACTGAACTTAAAGTGCTCCACATAGATTTTTCAAGTAGGGACCCTATTCCCATGAATAATCTATCTAAGGCAATACCATAATTATTTTTCAAAATCCATACTACACGAGAGTAGTATGATATCATAGTATGCATCATAGAAACGGGACAGGTAGAGTTCTCTTTAGTGCATCATAAATATGCCTACAAACACTACTACCTCATGGTCATAAGGCATGACTGCTTTCATTCCTAATGGTTATTATCTCTAAATAAATTTTGATAAATATAGACCAAATAATAAATATTATATGCCTGCGTAGATGCAAATCATTTTATCTCGAGTGCGTGATGGATGCATAACCGGCACATATCTCTATCAATGTTGCGTTCAACTCCTATACAAACACAATATCCTGAAAGCGCAAACAAATTTTGCGGCGGAAAGGAAATAAAATAAAAATCATGAATTCAGATACTATGTTGTTAATGAATTACAGATTCTTATGCTAATCAAAATTCTAAAATGAATCGTATCAACATAAGAGACATCAAGGTCACTCGCAATGCTGCTACTAACGAAAATCCATATTCTTGTGGGACTGTTACCCCTTGTGTATAAGCATTTCGCACATATTGACAAATATTAGAAACATTATTAATAACATCTTTTAGTTTAGCATTCAAAAATGAATTGCAGTAGCATAATAAATCAAGAATCCTCACATGGAATAGTGCGACTAATTGAAAACCATCGATCTCTTGGACTGATACCTAATGTATACAGACGTGTGACATTTATAAACGGTCATGAAAAAAATGAAATATTTTATTTTTAGTCTTCTGTGTGCAAAAATGCCAAAAAGCTGCATTGCGTGTACTATTTTTCCCCTTAGCAACTCCAGTCTCGTTTACTTGTGTTTCTTGTAAATTCTGAAGCACTCCTGGCACATAGAGTTCTTTAGATCCATTGTGGAAATCCACTTCTTACCTGCCCGCCACTTGCAGACGGGAACTGGTTTTTAAACGCGGCTAGGCCCTTGACGATTTGGGATCCTTAGTGTATGCTCCAAAAAAATAAAATTTATCCTCCTTTCATTATCTCTATCTTATTTTATTTTAATTATTTACTACCATAGAACGCTGTATTTTCCGAAAACGTTCATTTTCACTCTCTCTTATTAATTATCTAGTTTACCATCGAATGCTGTAATTTTTAATAAATTTACAACATCTTCAGAAAACCTATCCGCTTGATATTTCTGCTGGAGATTTGATAAGTATTTCAATCTACTCCGATAGTAATTTCTAATCTTATTTATCCTGATGTACAAATTAATTGCACCCACGTTAGCTACATGATAAGTGATTGATCACCTCCTACCACACACCCTTGTGGTGGCTTGCAAGGGTACTCCGGTACAAAATGAAAGATGATGCGCAAATTTTCCGCCGTGGCATTTGACCGGCTGCGGTGAGCACGGCTCTCCGGTAATGCCGCGATCGGAGCGTATATCTGCCGTTATCTCCAGACGACGGTAGACTCGCCGCGACAAATGGGGTGCAGCGGCTTCACGATCAGGTGGATGGGGTGCGGTTCCCTCTGCCGAGGATGCCTTGCATGCGTGCAATCGCTGACTCGCTCGGGAAAGCGCAGCATCCGTTTGTCTCGTCAAAGGGACTCCATGGGTACACGTAGGTACTCCTTGCCTTCCGCGTGAGGCTTCTAATAATTGCGTTCCACCTAATATCAAGGAGTGCATAGTTCTACCTCACACCTCTCTTCTTCCTGTGCATGCAAATTTCCCGGATTTTTAACTTTATCTCGTTCTATGTTATCGTACGTTTGTCAGCATCTACTTCCAGCCCCGGGAGACATGTTCCGCAACTTGGGTGATTTTCGAAATGCTGAGATAGGGGGATGATTACAATGCAAACGCAAAAGATAGAGGAAAACAATGTTCTTTTGGATGGTATGAAAGGAGGCAGAAGATATGAAGATTTTTGAAAGAGGTTAACTGTAGGAAATGCTCATCGGTTGGTAAGAATACGTAGGTGGGTAATAGCAGGCAGTGATAAATTCAACCCTATCCGGAGTTACATGGTATAAGAGAATTTAAAAGGATTAAAATTAAATTTCACACGTTGCACTGTCCACTAATTTTTATCTACCAACAATATACAAACAACACGTGTTTCAAATCTCAGGGCAACAACATCAGGTCTACCTCAACATCCCTCGTGATCATAGCCTTTACTCCATCCCAATCCCTCACTGGTTGAAAGGCTAAGAATACCTTTAACGTGCGATTTTAAGGAAGATGGGAGTAACGTTTATATCCAATTTCATTAATGGAGTGGCTAATTTAATTTACTAAAGAAATAAAAAAATATGTTTTTACATTTCCTCAAGGATATTGGTTCTGAATTCTTATTGGTTCTTTTTGATGGTAGATTGATTGCTAATCGTTTGAGTTCATACTACACACGTACACACACACTTTTGATACGTTTAATTAACTCCTTGTCTTCTGTTGCCTGCAGGCTGTCGCCCAACTCACGGTACGTGAGCTTCTCAGCGATTACTCGGTCGTGTCATCTAAATGGCTTGGTTGTCAGCGAAAAGGAGTTAAGCACGCCAGCAAGTCCCAGGTAAGTAAGTATCTAATTGACACGCTCTGACCCGTGCACCCTCTTGAGTCTTGAGTTAGTGGAGTCGCGAAATAATAACTTGGAAAGAAATTATAAGATAGAGAACTGTGACGTACTTATTAGTCCAATTATACCACGAAGTTCTTTCGGAAAGTGAATTCCGTTTGATTAAAGAGAAAAAGAAGCATTTTAAAGCTATTTATAATGTATTCTTCGAGCTCACCTTTAACTTTTAACCTTACGGCGAAAAAGACGACATGGTGACATTTCACGAACAAATTTAATGCACCAACCTAGATTTACATCATGAAGATCACTGTCATTGGGTGCCATAGTAATCGAAAGTATATCTGTGAGTTAGTAAAAAAAATCCATCATCTAAATTTCATTTCATTTTTTTCATTAACTCGTAAAATGTAATGTTATTTTCTGTAATTTGTATTAATTAAGTAATTTTCATGCTAAGATAAATTTATTAAATGAAGCTATTATGGTTTTACAAGTCCTTATGGCGTTATGGCTACGAATTGATTAGGGAAAGAATGAAAGTTTGAATCTACACTATTAGGTAATTGTGGGTAGTTTTTCCACAGTCGACAAGTATCTCGATCGCCTAAACATGTGATTTTTTAACACATGAACATAGTTTCGGTATGCCTTTCAAGGTACTATACCACCGCCTTTCCACTTTTAGGACCCGGGTTCAAATCCCAGAAATGCAGGATTTTTTCAGGGGTACACCGGCCGCTGCTTGAGTGCAGTTTTGAAGAAAGTTCAATTTCAATACCCCTGTCTGTCTTTCGGATGGGACGTTCAACTTTCTACCCCTTGGAGCATTTCGCGAAGAGCAAGCTAGTTATACCGACATTCCGTTTCTCCACGCACTCTCTCCATATCCTGAATTATTCCTATCTCCTCCCAATCACTCATCTTTTAAAAAAAATACCTTATCTGTCGGCTACCTCCCCTAATAGGTATCAACAGCAGTAGCATGAATTTTTTTTTAATTTGAAACCTACCAGCGTAAAAAATAAATATTTTCATTCGGACTCGGAATTTTGCTGTGGAACCGTGCTAATTTTATCCCTGTCAATATTTTCTCAATTTTCCTGCTGTCAAATCGGAGAAGATAGAAGCCTCAGTAAGCGTTTCATTAATGTCTATCATGTTTCATGGGAAAATAAAGCCTCCTTGTTCATGCTCTTCAAGTTGGATGTGTGATGTGCCTTTGTTAGATTTATATGGTAAAATGGCAGTGTTCGCTTTTATGTTTGCCCTGCAGGGGAAAGAGTGTGCCTTTCTATCGCCAGCCAGTGCAGTGTGCAATTTCCCCGTTAACGTAGAATGGAGATCTCAGCCAGATCGATTCTCCGGGCTCGGGAAAATGCCCCCGTTAGGGACGGGCTTTGGCAGGGGGTGAAGCCTGGGGAAGACTTGGCCTTGTTCCAATTCAATCCGTCATTCAATGAAATTCATCATCATTATTCGAAGCTCTGGGGTCATTTTACTAGCATAAAAAAGTGAGATCGTGCTGTTTCGTCTCAGATTTCTGTAAAGGTTTTTTAAAATATTTATTACGTGACCAACGTAAAAAAATGAACAACCACCACTTACACACTGAGGCACCACCATCGTTTGCAAGGAATTAATCTATGGAATAGAAATTATAACTTGAATTCCAATGCCTAACCGAGTATTAAAAGAATATTAAATGATAGATTCCGATGAATATGTCGCTTGTGGTTTGTAAATATGTGACGAATACAATTCCTTTATGAAGTTCTATTTTGTTCCTTAGTTCATTTAGGTAGATGATGTTGATATGGTGCATGATTGCTGATGATACACTCCCTGCCACAAACCTTAGAGATAATTCGTAGGGTAATCTGTGGATGTAAATGAATGTTTTTGACGATTATTGTGCGTGTATTCTCATTGAGTATCCCTCCACTTTTGATTATTATTATTCCATTTTCAATGCGTCAGAAATGTAGAGCTTTGAAAACATGCCACTTTTTACAACTCCATTCGCTGCATTCGAGAATAGCCAAAATAATTTGTCAGGACGAGGTAATCAAATCCTCTTGTCTAATTTCCTTCGCAGTTATTCGAACTTGGAGGCCACAGTGCTAGCGTGCTAAATCCATTGTCTATCATCATTGAAATTTGCGGGTATGAACCACTCCTAGTTAGGATCCTGACAGCATGTGGAATAGATTCGTGAAGCAATGTCATTAATTAAATGTTAGAGAGAAAATTTCAAGGAATCTGAATTAGCAGCGAAAACCAGTGTTATCCGTCAGTGCGCAAAATAGCAGACATTTCTGTAGAGAAAAGAATAATTCCCCTTGACCGGGACTAGAATATGGGAACTTGATTTTCTGGTCCGCTACATAGTCGTCCTTTTAGAAATCAGAGGTTCCTGGTTCGAGTACCGGTCAAGGTGATAGATATTTTTTCTCTGTGATAATTTATGCAATCGTAAGAGAGGAGTTAACAGTCATCAACGGTGGCGGATCTATTCAGGGGGGAGCCTAAGGGGGCTATAGCCCCCCTCCATTGGGTCGAAATTTATTATGGATAAAATCGAAATCTTTGGAGGGTACCTCTTTGTGCAAGAATTTATTTATATTCTCCAGCAATTTACTCACTATAACGAATTAAAATACAAATTAGTTTTAAACTCGGGGCCTATTTTACACACTTTTTGTACGTAACGTACTCCCCCCAAATCCCCCTGGGGGGACTCCCCCCCCCCCTCTTGGTCCAAACCTAGATCCGACCCTGGTCATCAATACCCTACCTAAGTAACGCTGTTACAATCTATGAATAACTCCTTCACCTTTGCCACTGCCAAGAATGAAAAAACTGATGCTTATTTCTGTTATTATTATTACTTTTCTACCGGCAGAAATTGGGCTTAATGGACATTTAATTCTTCCCACACTTCTAAGTTTCACACGATGCCCCTCTTCAGTCTCTCACACCTCATTTTTCATTCTCTCACACCTCCTAACTCCCATCATTCCATCCAAGCTACCCGTTCTTCTCCTCCCTCTTCCCTGCTTACCACGCAGTCTTCACTCGGTCACGTCCTTCAAAACGCCATCGCTCGTAATTACCTTTATACCCACGCTTTCAGCTTTCTCCTAATTTCTTCAATCGGATGTCTTTCCTCTCCTACTAATTCTAGCACTTCATCGTCCGTTCTCTTTTTGAACCACTCCATTGACTCAAGAAAAAACGGTTATATCTAGTAATTGATTAGAAAACAATTCTTCGTTTTGCCACAAAGGATATTTTAATGCACTGCTTGAATTTCGACGATAGAGCGTCATCATCAGGTGCATACAGAAGTGCTTCCACGGAGGTGGACGAGAAACCATCCACTGGTCATTGCAACACGACTCCTGCCATATGCTTTTGCGATGGATTTCAGGATACAATGTAGATATACCATTGGTCTTCCCCAGCTGTGACATTTCACGTAACATTTCCTATGTACATGCTATTATATTTGAGTTATTCTTGAACACTAGCTTTACTGTCAGTAGGATTTCGCAGGTTTTTCATACCCCCCTTCTTGTGTGGGTGTTTTCCTGCAGTGGGTTTTTGCGTAAAGGATGTAAGCACAATAATCCTCACGTTTTTCCCACATTGTAAATTCTTTCACACACCATTTGATATGTAATATATATTGTGTATATTTTTTTCTTTTCTATTAATTTATCATTCTTTATTTCCTATAAGTTTATTCTTTATCTACTGATTTTTTTAACCTCAGATTGTAAGTTTTTTAGGTATTGACCACTATTTGATTTATGTATTTATTTTGACGAGGGGTTAGATGGCAGAAGGGACAGTTTTGTCTCAATCTCGCCCCAATGAAGACCTTTTATTATTATTATTATTATTATTATTATGGAATGTCTTGATTTAATTTCTTTAAAATCAGATATTTCACTCAGATTCAAGATGCTGGTCTTTCGGTGTACAGCCGCGTTTGTCAATTTATTCAGGCAACAGTCGCCTGCATTGACGCAGGCATCTTAAGGTCAGTGAAGTGACGTGAGCATACTTGCTTCGAAAAGCGCCGCGAAAGCCTTCATATGGATGTGACTCAGTTGTGGAATTCTGTATCCGGTATCAATATTGTTCTCTTCCAATTTGCCGTATTGTTTTGAGGAAAACGTCTTCAACAAACGAAGAGAAATAGCCGTAAATAACTCAAATCGACTCTCCGGAACCGATGTTTAAATCCCACCGATCCCCTGGAGGTTGTGCTGCTTCTCCTCCCCGTCCAATCCTTCGACGCGAGCGGGAGTGAACTCATCCCAAAGGGGGAGGGATGAAGAGAAGACGATTTAGAAGGGGGGAGAGTGGCTGACTACTCGATGGCCCCCTTGGGCTGGAAAGGGGGACAACCGTAGGCCGTTGAATAAATAGCCAAAGTTTTCATTTGAGGCGTCACCATGGCGACGGGTGGGGGGTTGTGGGAGAGAGGGTGGGATTGGTGGCGGAGAGAGTAGGTTTGGCGGGGGGGGGGGGTCGGAGGGTTGTGGGTGGAGATTGTTGGGTGGGTGGTTTTGCGGTCGGGAGAACGTATAGGGAGGCGGCAGATAAGCGGGCCGACGAAGGGGACCAACGGTGGATAAGATAGCTGGCTGGCGCTCTCTCGTTCGCCCCGGGAACAAGTGAGAGACGGCAGTCGTTCAAACTTTGAGATGGGGAGCGCATTACGGGAGGCTGCTCTCATGCAATTACTCCACCGCGGCGGCGGATGCCGTTGTGTTACGGTGGGGATGAAGGAGAGGGGTAGGAGTGCAGCAAATATCAATTTCTCCCCTCCGCCCTCCTTTTCGTGGCGCATAGGAGGAAGCGCCGCGGGGCGCCGGCGCTTGCTCAGCTCCGTGAGGCGCCGTCTGTGCCTCGGTGTGGGCCGCATTCATGGTGTCACGGCCGTGGTGTCCCCTCAGTGGTTGAATGTTAATTTTCTCCCGCATTTTCTCCTTGGAAAATTAAGTTTTCTCCCACAATGGACTGCGTCCAGTTTTTTATAGCCCTAGCAAGTTTCATTATGGCACGTGTATACATTTTAAATTCGTTGTGTGTGCAGTTAACATCAAGAGAGGGTATAGGGAAGTCAATATCAAACCTCGTGTATTGTAACTTCATTTTCCTATAATGTAAACCTCGTGAAACCGATTGCGACTAATTTTTGCAGGGAGAAAATTTTCTTGTGGGGGCTACAGTACTGGTTTTCATATCCGAGTGTTGTGTGAGCAAGTGTAGTGGCTGGAATTTAGTGAATTTTGATCGGTATATCGGTCCCTTTTTGAGTGTTGTGCGGAGGATAGAGAGTTGTTGTGGTAGTTATTGTACGGGTCTCCAATTTCGAAATTCAATGTTCATATCTTTACAGGATAAGAGGTTTCACATCGGTACACTTGGTTCTAATTGGGTGCTGTGAGGAGGACACTTTACGTTCTGTACTATGTCCGTCGGATGGGACACCAAACTCAGAACTCATTGGCGCCTTTCGCTTCGAGTGCGCTGATGCCGACACCGGTTTCGTTTTCCACCCTCCCTCAATTTCCACAATAAGCTGCTACATATTGTTCTAATCACACTATATGTTCATCTCCACTAAAACTACGAAGAAGGATAGGAAATGAAAAGTCCACAAAAAAGAGGATCTAGGGTTCCTAATAAAGCTGGAATCGCTCCATCATTTTTGCTCCATAAATGAGGAAGCTAATTTTTGACTGTCGGAACCTTTTTGGAGTTTAACCGGCTTTTCGGGTCAAGAAAAGTCTGGAAAGCTGATAAAGTCTTAAAAAGTGGATGGAAGATGAGATCTTATCAGAACTATTCAAAGACATGGTCGTCTCATTGAGACAGTCGTAGAGGATAATGAGAAATTGGAGAAGTACAGAATACCGGAGATGGGATGTGAGATTTGATTAGGGGTCTTCCTCAGGTAGGGGTAGGTTTTCGTTGATAACATTCATATTCTCCATTTTGACTATCTAGAGCCTTTCGTTTTATATCTGTTTAGTCTGTATCTACATATACGCAATGCCCTTCGAGCCACCGTTAGGGTGTGTTGCAGGGGAGGATTTAACCACAGGCATTCATTAAAATGAAGAACCGTCATTCCCTCTTTAAGTGCTGCTTTTAATTCTAGCTCCCTTCATTTTACCCTGTAAATCAGCTTTAAATAGATCATCTGTCGTTACTTGCTCTATCTATCAACTCTACCACCACCAATGTTTCTCCCATAAGCTTTACCTCTATTCCATCCCTGAATCTCCAAGGTTCCCCAATTTCTGCACCTGTGCACTTGCCATTCTTTCGGCTTGTGGTACAAATTGCATTTTCTTACCTACTCACATCTCAAACTACATTGGGTGCTTACCGTTCGGGTGACTCGTGTGTCACTTTGTGTGAACTAGCGTCAACTTCGAGTTAGCTACGAATGGAATGCACTTGTACGCAATAGATGATGCGCGTTGGTCACGGCTTGAACGTCTGGGAATCTTAAACAAGTTTCTGAAGAACCTGTAGATCTGTCAGTTAACTTGTGGCAATCTTCATTGATTTCAAAAATTACTTTATTTATACACAGGCGAAATCTAAATAAGAGAACAATGTAAGTAATTCAGAATGATGATTTGGAATTTTTTTGTTGAAATGCTGCGCAGTAGAATCTCTAATCATCATAGTTATTCATTTAAATGAGCGTCTTACCTAGAAAAAGCTGCAAAATTTCCAATTTCGTGCCAACAACTTTTGCGCAAATCTTCTTGCCGATGTCTCAAACTGAGTCGACTCAGCTTCCCGTCAGAGTCAGCGTGAGTCCGCTTGTGTCGGTAACTCACGACGACGCACGACGAATGGAAAGCAGTAAACACGACTTGTGTCGACTCGTGTCAGCTTGCGTCGACGAATGGAAAACACCCATTTATGTCTTATCGTATTGTTGTGTTAGCATTTTTGCAGGAGACCGTCTAATAAGATTA
Organism: Platycnemis pennipes; assembly: GCA_933228895.1. NCBI lineage: Eukaryota > Metazoa > Arthropoda > Insecta > Odonata > Platycnemididae > Platycnemis > Platycnemis pennipes. The sequence goes on from OW121854.1 coordinate 64,259,844, forward strand.
TTGACGCCATTCACGATAAGTAGGTTTTAGGCAAATTTAGGACCTTAGGGAGTAAAGAAAGGTTTGAGAGACTCTGCAACAGCATTGCTTTCTCTGAAGGAAAAGGCAAGGGAGTCCGCTGATGATGTGCTAGTATATTGACGAGCAATGCATCGAATACTACGATTGACCACCATTTCCGCGGCTAGAGGTAGTTGTCCTACCACCGCTAAACCTGCCAATGAACGGAGGACGCTGACGGCAATGCGACCATACGCTGGTGTCCTCAGGAGTGTTCGCCAGCCTGATAGGTAATGCATGCTGCCTACGAATGCTACATATATCCTCCCAAAGCGTTGTAAAATATCTGAAATAATAGCCTTAAATCCCGAAATACTTCAAGAAAAAGCGATCTATAGGTCACTTACCTTGGCATCCGATATCGTATCCAATGAATCGACATATTATTAGTATCGTCAATGTAACACCTATTGAGATTATTTTCAATTGATAGGCATTGATGAAAATCGCCGTGAAGTTTATTACAATATAGTGACCCGAAATACGAGCCTCGACGGTGTATTCTAGGTTTCTTTGGTAACTATCTATAGCGTGACATAAATCTTATTTAATTTCCTGCATAAAGGCAAAATGTTACCACAACTACGTTGACCATATTTAATATCTATGATAAATATAATAATATAATCATATAAGTTACATTCCGTCAATAATAAATTTGATATTGTTGTAAGCGCGAAAAATATATGTCCAAACGTTCAACATTAGCTTCATTGGGCAGATTTTCAGAGTAATTTGAAAAGTTATCAATTTTAACCCCATGTAAAAGAAAATGTTTGAGAGCCAGAGAAATTTGATACAAAACCAAAAGTATCAATCAAATTGGAAATCATCATGCGGAATTCCATATCTCGGGCTGAGAAAAATGGCTATTTGATGTTCTCCGTCTTTTTTGTGGCACACTGTGCGCTGGGTTTCTCTCAAACTTTTCTCAATCATTCCGAAATATTCCAGCCCCTACTAAATCAACCACCTTTCCTAAATTACGCAAATAAATTTGACTATCAGTCACCTCCCCCAAAGAGTAACAATCTCTATTATTAATTCAAAACCTCCTTTGCGACAGTAATTCCTTCGTCTTTTCTGTCGTACTTGTCAATGATCAGTTAGACTGGAAATATCTAGCATTTTATTTGAGTGATTTCGTTTTGATTTTTATCTACTTTTCGATAAAGGAATCAGATTTCATACCAGTAGACCGGTGCGAGGCATTTTCACATTTAAACTTTCCTCCCTCCCCTCCTCAAAATGTCATGGTCTTTTGTTAGGTTATTCAAATGAAATATTCCGGGAAGTATTCATACAAAATATCATAAACGGTTCATTAATGTGAATGTATTAACGATATCTCTTGATACTTTGCTATTTTCATGATAAAAAGCAACGCAAATTTCTCCTGCCGACAATAATTCTTCCTTCTTCATTGTTTATTAAAAAGATATCCAAAGGGGGAGTTCCTGTTTCGTCAAGTCTTGACGATTTTTCTTTCAACATAAAAAACAAGCAAACTATGTGTGTCATGGTGGCTGGAGTAATATTCGTGAGTCATGAGTGAGCACTGTCATAATTTTTTAAATTGTTATAATTTTTACATTGTAATACATTCAAAAAATTACTATCACAACTTGTTTTTGAAGTACAGCTTCTTATACGGTACCATATACGCAATATTAGAGTTATAGAAGATTTGTATGTTGTATTTTTTCCTAAATTTAGATATGTTATGACTTGTGGCTGGAGCGGTAATCATGGGTCATTGAGTGAGCATTGTAATATTTTTTTATATTGTAAAAATTTTTTACGTTGTAAAAATTTTTTACATTTGCATAATTTTTAAATAGTATATTACGGTACCATACATGCCATCATGGAAGTTATCGAAGATTTGTATACAACTATTATTTCTCCTTAATTTAAGCATGTTATGACTTAAAAACCAAGGAATGTCATGGTTAATTTTGAAAGCTTCCGGCGCTGTATTCAAAATTAAGGTGAAAGATATATTAAAATAAGCTTTTTTGTATCTTTGTATTGGCATGACAACATGATATTTGCTAGTAGTCATTAGTTTCATATGTTATTTATTATTTCATGCTTATAAGAAAATCTGTGAACGTGATATTAGAAGAATCGAGTGGAAAGCTGCGTCAAACCAATCCTAGGATTGTTGACCAATGATGATGATGATGATGATGATGAACGTGATATAGAGTTATAACGATATGTTCCTCGTGTACCATAAGGTTACGTATTAAAAAAGCGTTGAATTATTTAAAAAAATGAAATAGGTAAATATAACTTATTTTTCACTTTCACCAATAGCTATCACTGATAAGGACGCGTACATAAGGATGCACGAAAATCTGTGCATAAACAAAAATCGCTCCAGACACCTTAACGTAAACTCAGTATTATTTGTAAGAAGTCAGTAAATATCTAATAATACCTTATACATTGCCATAGAGTTTGTATTGTAGATAATAGTTGAGAAAAAGTTTGTTGACAGCAGAAATAATATATTTGAAATGAATATTTCCAATCACCGTACATTCTTCCTGCGCTACATGTAGACCAGGGGTTCCCAACCTATAGCAACTGCGTACAGCTAGAAATTTTTGGAAATTTTGGCGTACCGTCTTATATTTTTTAGAAACATATTTTTACTGTGGAAAAGTGCCCAATGGCTTGTTTTATTTTAGTTAAATTACTGAGAAAACTTCATATATAATTATTACTGGCCCTGTATTTTAGTTTTGTCAAGCCTTTATCAAGACAGTAATAAATATATATACATTTTTTTCAATTTTTCCTGCTAATTTTTATTTAAAAATATATAGAGATGCCAGCGCCCGGCAGACGGGCATCAGAGTAATGTTTGCGTGCTCACGCACACAGAGGCCCTTACTAACCAATCGCTCGTATCACCCACGCGTACCAACTGAAACATTCCCACGTACCACCGGTTGGGAACCCCTGATATAGACTTTTATTCGTCATTATTTTAAAAAATGCTTCTATGCTGATATCACTGATTACCTCTTTCCGCCAGCATTACATATCTTGGTGCTTAAAGTTCCTTTAATTTCAGTCATCCCTTCATGGTTTTCTATCACTTCAACCGAGGCCGAATGTTATGTTCTTCTCCCCCCTCGGCATTTCGAGTAGTTGATACCCTTCTGCCTTACTTAAGCGGCCGATAAGAGCGAGAGGGAAGTGAAGGACGGCAGTGTGAAAGAATGCCCATTCCCTAGTGCTTCCACCACTTAGCACCGAGCAGCCAATCGTAAGCCTCCGACCAAAGGAATCAAGGAAGCCTGGTGCGTGAGACGCCTGGGAGTATCGCTCACATCTATACCAGGAAACCCTCGCGAACTGCGTACATAGTGATTTCTACCAAAACTTTCCGGGAATCAATGCGTCGCTTTCCTAACCCTGATGGGCTTCCTTGTCTGACGGACGGCCGGAAAGCCCTATCGTCTGAATGCGTCTCCTAGTCCATGGTCTACGAAGTTCTCTTGTGATTTTCCGCCAGCTGCGGTTTGACTGCTTCAATGTAAACAGGGTATCCAGAAAGCAAACTTTTGGATGTGTGTAAGGCGGTAAATTGTTACTAAATATGCTCATCGTTTAATAACAATTAATTGTTTCATTATGACACAATAAATGCTAACCAAGCGAGCATATGTGCTTAGCAACTAAGGAGGAATGTATGTTCATACGATTCGTTCTAATGAGAAAAATAATGTTAGCTATCGATGTTCCAGCAGAGTGCAACGAAGTGGACAAAAACTCAATAAAAAATAATTATTATTCATTGATCAGTTATTTATTTGAAATCACTAACGTAATATTGCATCAGGGTATAGTTTATGAGAATCAGTAGAGTTTAGAAATATTTCACTGGAGACAAAGTATTACGCTTGCCTATCAAGTGATTACACTGTTTATTATGAACTTAAATGTTTCGCTGCAAGTGCCGCAGTCCTGGAGTTAGGCTGGAAATCGCTACTCCTTTGTGGGCAGGGTATCATTTCGAATAAAATTCCTCTGATTGTGAGATTAACTAGAGCGTAATACGAAAAATACTTGTCTTCGAAAAATATCTCCAATGTCACAAGAAAACAAAGGTAGCGTAGTTATTTAAAATTATTCCTCAAAATCTCTAATACCCTGTGGAACCTTTTTTCCTGGGGAGTATAGTAACCCGGTAACTGGTCGTAGAGAGTGAAATTTTTATTGCGTTCATAAGATTTTATCCACGAAAGAAGCGTCTCCTCTTTGTATCTAATTAATTCCGAGATTAAAAACTTAGTCAGTCAGACCCTATGCTAGATACCATTCCATGTTGAGGCTATATGAAGTGTAAATATTAATATTTTTAACTTTTTGCTGGAGTAGCAGCGAGAAAACAGGGCCAAATAACGAATATAGTTTGTTTACAAATAAAAATCATAATGAAATTCAGAAAGCAAAAGATAGAAGTGGTTAGCATTTGTTGCATTGATGTTGATCTGCCTCACTAGCGATGGGTGAAGTGTGGAGGAAATAGTTAGTAGAATAGCTATGGCGAAGAGGACATTCAACATAAAGAAGAATATACTTACGGCTGGAAAAAGCGTGAAAGTAAAGGCCGTTGTACACGGTATACTTTCTTGTACAAGAACTTGTTCAATGCGCAAATTGTATCGTGTACGAGGTGATCGTACAATTTTTTGTACAAGAAATTAGATCATGCTCTAAATTATTGGATGAAACCGTCAAAGATTCACTCCGTAGCTTCTGCGCATGACATGTGACGGTAGTGATGCGCTCCTTTAGTATTCGTAAGGCTGGTGTTCTGTGTTTGCGATCACTTTTATTCCTATTAACGTGGCAAAACTTCCATTTTTGTAGTACATATCGTGATGTTCTTTGATGCTTCCATATTATGATATTCTGTGTTGCTTCCATATTATGATATTCACACACTGAGTTGGTGAGTTGGACAAACTGACAAACATTACACCTCAATGAAATTAGGATGAAGTTATTGAATCAAAAAGGAAATATTAGCAACGAGCATAAACATGATGTTTGCTGGATAAATGATGGGTTTCATGAGCCGATGAAAGAGAGCAAGTAACCAATCGTATAATTTCATTTTATCAATGCTAGACTTAATGGTAGCAAATCATTGTAACCCAGTTACTGTGGCAGTATTTCCGAAATACTATCGTCATCGGATATCGCAATTCAGCTGTTTGACGGAAAACGATATCTGCGCATGTTATTGGCGCACAAATTGCATGAAAATCTTTGGTCGTGTACGACCGTCAACCAACTTCTTGTACAATTTGTTGGTCAAATCTCGCCGTTCAATTTTTTTACAAGATCTTGTACAAGAAATTGTACCTGTACAACGACCTTAGAAAACACTTCATCAAAACTTGCATCTTGAGCATTCTTTTTATTGTTGTGAGACATTGACGATAACAACAGCAGATAATTCAAGGCTGGAATGAGGTGTTATAGAAGAGTAGTGAGGTTAAAATTGATTGTCCGAGTGACTAAAAAAAAGACCTGTGCCATGATCATCTTTATTCTCACCTAACTAATAGTGCCCGCCCAACTAACGCGCTTCTATTATCACTTGGTGGCATATCCAACCAATCATCGTTTTTAGGTTGGTTATATGTTGGTCTGACAACTCAAGGATCTCGTGTTGGAATACCTCCCACGACATAGATTTTATGGGAGTAAGACCTTATGTTGACGGTACAAAATCATCTTAGCCGTTTATGTACCTAAATTCTAAGATTAGTACTATTGTTAGCAGCTAAACCTAGTGGACGTTTGTTGGTGATTCATCCCTCGAGTTGAATCGTAGAATACATTGTGGATGTGGATGAATGGGCGTTTCTCCACTGCCCTAGCCTACAATTCCCCGCTCGGATATTCACTGCCCTCAGGACATTGTCCTGCACTCCCGCTGGGTAGGAATCAGAGCACCAGGTGGTGTCCGCACTCCTAGCGGCTAGGTGGTGCCGACCGCGACGGAGCAGGTGCCTCGGGGTTAGCGCCGCATCAAGTATGCAACGAATTGTTCCGCGGGAGCTCGGTGAATGCCCCGCGCGTGCAGAACTGGGTTGAATGGGCCTTCGATTCCCATTGGGTTCGATTATTGCCAACGGACGAAGCGAGAGCGGCATTCTAACTTCAAACGCGAGGGTGGAGAGGAGTCGAGGCGAAGCCGTCGACGAAAATGGCCCTACAGCGGTCACCGTTTTAAATATCGTTGCGGGTGTGAAATTCTTTTTTTATTTTTTGGTGCTCCAATTTCTTCAGTTACATTTGCACAATTTAGCTCAAACTTAAATCGAGGAAATTTATAAATTTGGTGTTCGAGACGGGATTCAAACCCATCATCGATCCTTAATTGTCAAACTAGCTAATTGTACACCTGGCTGTTTCCACTGAAATACAGAGAAACCACGACAAACGAAGATAATTCATTCTGAGATCACATACCCGAACCGAAATCTTCGCCAGCCAAAGTGTATTTCCTTCACGTTTCTTCAAAATAATGTTATCCCTCCGTTTACTGGATTATGATATTATCATTTAGTTCCTTCATGATATTTTTAGCGGAAAACGTCGTCCTCCAATCAGTTGTGCATGTGAAAACACAATGCGGAAGTCGGTGTTATGATGATGTGTATTTTTTAAAAAAATTTTTTTAATTTGAATCAATAATGCATTTCAAAATGAGCATTATAATGTTTAGTAGATTAAATATGTAACAGTGCTCCACTTTAAACTCAAGAGCGTGATTTCACACGTTGCCACAGCAAATTTGTTGCGAAATATTACTATTTCGCCGCCCAAAAAATTTAGTGTATCTTGAGACGCGTACACTAGGTATGTTAAATATCTTGAGACAGGGCTTGATAAGTACTAAAAAATAATTTTCTAACAGGAGTAATGGTAATAATAGATACTAAAAGATTATAGTTATTAGTGAATAATTGAAAAAGACAATGATAAATTGCTGAATACGAGTTATTTTGTCCTTTCACTTGGGATCAAGACTATTCCGAATCAATATTTTTACCACGGAAAATAAATAGTTTTAATGTATCATTGCATATTTTATATCGTGGGGGATGAAAGTCCTATAAGAGGTGTAAGACTTACTTTTATACTTGGTACTAAATTGATACGTAACATACCGATGGCCCTGGATCTCACGTTTCAGCGCAATAGAAGATCATGCTCTACATTAGGTTTTTTTACCAGAGTATTCTTTACGTTGTGACGAAGTGACCCGGTTATTAAGTATCTCCTACGAGTGAAAACGTCCGCTTCCATAAACGGTACAGAATTGCTTATTCGCGCCTTACTCACTAGTTGTGCATACATTGTGATAATTTCCATTTGCGAATGATGCAATAACAGCATCATAGAACGTTGAAATTGCGCTCTCATTAACTGTCCACTCTGTCATTCCCACCCACTTGGGCAAAAACAAACAACCTACGTCTCTCTGTAAACGGGTGTGCTTCTTCCCATGGTGTTCCAAATAAATGACAAAGGTTCGACGTCGAGGTTCTTCTTGATTTCTTTTCATCGCCTCACGATTCCCTGCGGTCTAATGGACGCAATTCACAAATAGAGATTTTGGTACTTTTCTTTGAATGTTTTTGATTATGTATTGTTTTATCGTCTACAATCGAGAAATACCCAGTCCCATTTGCTTTTATCGCATTAGCTTTTGTAAAGACGTACCTCAGACAAAGCATCACCGTTATTAATCTTAAAATCACTAAAATTTCATTGGGAGGAATAAGGAGAGTAAGGATAGAATTAGTGTGAATTTTAAAAAAAACGTATAATTCAATGCGTATTTCACGTTTTATTTCCGGTAGATTAATAGAGTTTCAATAATTTGGTAATTTGTGGCTTTACATTTTATTGATGCCTTTATACAGACAGGCAATATTTTATTGCTCAGCACCATGACTAAGTACATTTTATTGATACCTTGATTCGGATAGGCAATATTTTATTTTAAACACAATGACGAAGTAGGTAGTTCATATTCGACAAAAAGTACATAATGATATGACATTTATTGAATCGTGGTGAAGTTTATATAGTATATAAATCATTCACCAATATGAGTCTGCATATTTTACCAACCAGTGGTACGTAACCAGTCGTAAATTTGAGATTTAGCTGAAGAAACTTTGTTAATTTATAAATGTGAAGTGTTGAATGCAATGTGTTTGAATAATTTGACGCTAATAACTTCTTGATGCAGTTTGAAGGTAGAATTATGTTTGCATATTTTGCTTCAAATTCGCATGATATGTTTCAAGTAACTTTAATATTACGTTCAAGAAAATGTCTTAAAAATACTCGTCGCATAAGTTAAATGTCCTGGGGGTCCTGGGTAATCGGTTTTGTACACAAGGCTGTGTAATAATGAAAAAATTCCTTGCTACTATTGTGAAAAAAATATTTAAAATTGCATGTGATTTCTGCGAAATTGAAACTTTTCATACGATAAAGGTAAAGCGAATAAATAATAATGATTAAATTATTTTGGTCTAAAACCAGCACTAGCCAATTAATTCATACTTTAATATGAGAAATTGAAATTGTTCATGAAATTGATATTCACATGCCAAACTTCATTTGCATATTTCATATCAAAACACGTTTAAGTGTTGAAACCTATGCAAAAAATGAGTACCTACACCTCTCTTGGAAAATTCCTCTCGATTAATCATTTCTCAACGTGGTTTGATTCAAAATTTGTAAAAAATGAAGAAATCGCTCGATCAGCAGTTTTAAATTAATATTAATTGAATTTCTAAGTTAGGTACCTCTTTATTATTTATGGAACAGTTACTAAATTTATGAAGGAAACGAATCTTTTTATATTTTATAATGGACTTGGAAGAAAGAGGATTAAAGCACATTGTGGGCTTTTGAAATGGAGCAATGGAGAAGGATGGTGTGCGCACGGTGTGCGGAAAGAAGGACAAATGGAGCTGGAAATATTATTGAATAGAGGCAAAAGTGAATACTTCGGATTAAATTATGAGAGGAAGGAAGTATGCGTAACTACAGAAAGGTAACTCATGAAAATAGGTGTCCAGGGAAAAACTTTATATCCGTTTTGACCAAACTTAACCACTAACTCACAAATAATAACAGTATACCTTTGCAAAATTATTGCACAATAAATATTTCCCACCATTACTGCAGTATAATAATTATTATATATCTAGTCTTTTGTTGGGTTATTGAAATAAAGTTTCAGGGAAGTGTGTATACAAATTAGCAGAGACAGTTTATAAATCCACAGGTACTCACGATTATTATTAATTACTCACCTCTTATTATTAACTTTTTCGGGATTGTATTTAAATTGATATATTAATCAAAAGAAATGTCTCTTGCTAGCAATAATCCTTTCATCTTTCTAGTGCATTTATCTCGTCTCCATGGACGTCCTTTTTTCGCTGTGCCGTTGTATAATACATATTTCTTTTAACTTAAATTAAACACAAACGATGTGCTTAAACATAAAATAAGTATGCTTTTTCAGAAGATGGTAAATCATCCTATCCATTTATACCTTATTCATTAGCTATAGACTTTTATTTCATTAGTTAAGGCAAAATATGTTGACAACGTAAATAACATATACCTAATGATAATTATACGTGATTAGTGTGCAAATATGATTTGAGAATTTTACAGAATTGGTGTCGTTTTTTGGGCTATTGTTTCGCAATTGTCCCACATTATAGATTCTATGCCCTTTGCTCTTCATACTAAAGTTGGTATATTAAAGCTCTCTTGTCTAATAGCTGAGCGTAGTTATGCATTCTAAATAGTAATGACTGAGAAGAGAAAATGTGCACTGCGAGCTCTGCCAACACGAAACTCGCAATTTAGGTCAAATCAACGTGAACGTTACCTGCATAGCAGCGAAACAGGAAACTATTTCCATACAGTTTGCGTAATTTTACATAAATGTCGCCTAAACGGCCATGTTGTTGTACTACCTAAGAAGGTACGGGTCAAGGTGGAGGGATTTGCATACCTTAAGTCGCGTCCAGTTAGCTGATAGGTACCAAAATGCTGCCGTAGTTGGATGAAGTGAATTTGTACTCAGTTCTGAATTATTGAGTCATCAGTTTAGCCACAGAGTTCAGCCAGTAGACGTAAAAATACCGAATGAGCCGCTGTACTACTGTTGTAAACACCGTAACTGATGTGTTTATTGCGAGTGTGTTGAAAGTGACCGATTAAGTATTCCTTTTTTCTATGCGTTTATTTTTTAAGTTTACTAATCATTTTCCCAATAGAGATTATAACTAATATAATTTACTGGTGACCAGTAAATCTGTGCAAAACCTTTGCACATTCCACCTCCCCCAACTAAATTTGGACTTTTTTTGTTGTTTACAATGAAATAGTCAATGAATTGTAAATAGAAATTTCAAAAGACAGTCTATTATTAATGTGAATGTATTTACAATTTGTGATAGATTATATTAGTTATTTTTTTGCACGATTAAAAGTTCATTTCACCTTCTCCGTTAGTAATCCTTTCTTCTTCTTTGTTTATATATGGCGTCTCCATGGACGTCCTTGTTTCGTTGAGTATTTGTATTTAGCACAAGAATAGGCTTTCAATTAGTTGAGAAAAATGGATGTTGACGTCAGAAATACTGTGATGGATACTAATATTAGGTATGATACAGAAAGACTTCATTACGTTACTCATGAAAGGGTTGCCCGAAAGAAACAATTGCTAATTGAATGAAGTAACCAAAAGAATTAAATTATAATATATCTCCTTGTTTTTCTACACTTTATACTCTTGGCGTTCACCGAATTCTACTATACCTAGCAAAACATGCATATAATCGAGCTAAGTGTGTACACTTCCATTAAAATTGCCTGTAAATGAACATTATTTATCCCTTACGAGCGCTGGAGACACCTGACGTAAACCTCGTGAATTACTAGGCCACGCCTATAAATTTAATCCGTCCATTGTTGCTGCCTTCGGGAAATGGGGAAACGAGTTTCGCGATGCATGTTTGTATTCATCGCATGAATTACGACCGATCTTCTTATCTCTCTTTTTTAAACCATCGTCATATTTTTGTTAGCTATCTAGCATTACTGTTGATGAACTTGAGTATATATTATCGAAAACTGTCACGGCAATTCTGATCCATAATAGTACGAGGTAAGATACCTAGACATCTTAAATCTGTCGACTTGGTAATCAATTTCCCTAATTTTATGTTTATGATCCAGTGTAATATTGTAAGTAAGTTCGCTAAAAATTTGTAACGTCATTGGCAAAAATATCGTCTTGGAATTTACTTAAGACATTGAGTACTCAGTCCGTCGGATGTGACTTTAAACTGTGGGTTTCCCTTCCGCACCTTTTTTCAAGGGTTGGCTAGTGCCGACGCCGGGTTTCACTCCACCCTTTCACTCCGTTCCTTAAAATATTTTCTAAATTTCACTCCGCTAGCCCATCGCAAGTTTGTGTGACGGGGGGAATCCCCACCCATATTTAATCTTAATTGCCGGAAATGACCTCAATTGACCACTGTCCTCCCTGAATATCGACTTCATCGTTCCTTATTCGTCCTAATAAAAGATAACATTCATGGCTACAGTTTCCACCACCGTTGCGTTTTTTTTAGCGCGAGGATTATCGCCTCCTTAGATGGTTATTGGATCGTTACAAAGAAACGCGGCTTTATTGCAAGGAAGGCTCGATCTTACCTTCCTAAACGCTTTCTCATTAGTTCTATTTTTGGTTCATCACAATTCATATCTTCTTCTCCAGATCCTCATCTCTAAATATTGTTTCTTTTCTCATCATCTCTTCCCATCGCAAGTCCGCTAGAGTCCAGAATCCACAAAAATACACACTCCATTTATAGCGCTTTTTTGCTAGTCTTTTCTTTACATCCCTGATCAATTTTTGGTACAAATATCGACACGTATTAAAAGCTCTCAGGTTTTGGATGCATTTAATAATTCTTTGGACCTCGAAAGGTTTTAGAGAGGTGCAAAGTAGGTGTGCCGGCCGCAGTTGATATCGACCGCAGGCATTCGTAGTTGTTCCTCTGTGCCGGATGACTCACGAGTGCCAATTGGCCAGGGCACACGAAGGGGCTACTGCACTTGGGCGAACATTCCCCTCCCAGGGCGAAATGTGGTATAGTGACGGGGAATGCTCGCCGAAAGCTTAATTGACTCTCCTAAGGTCACAGTTTCTCCCAGCATCAGGGCTTTAACACGAAACGCGTCATATACTAATGTGTAGAATGTATTTAATTCTAGTTCCGTATTAGTTTCACGTCCATTACGCTCATGTATTTGATAGGTTGATATCTGCGAGGGAACATAATTTTTATTAATTGTTTAGGCATTTGATAAAACGTATTGCTATATTGTTTCTTTCGCGTATGCAATAGTACAGTTAACATGGTTTGTTGGATTAGGAGCATATATTAGATCCCCAAAATGTCGATCGACAAACATTAAACCATGCTATTTGGCCACAAGATTACTTGCCATGATCTCTTATTGTATGCGCAAAGAATAATATTTTAAATTCCATACCGGTTTCCAGCTTTCTAATTATGTTATTCTGCTGTAATCGAGCGTAAGGCTTGGATTTTTTTATATTTCCAGCATAATCAGCACACAAATGAGGTTCAAAGTCACTTTAAAAATGTATTTTCATATATATGTATATTATTAGTATAGTTTTACTTTAAATAAAAACTCTAGTGTTGTTTGGTAGTTTTAACCATATAGTAAAATGAGAGAGTTGGGAGACAAAGAGGTTCATAAGGTTAATTTTTATACGAATAAGGACGGAAATATGTAGGTTAAATCGAAGCTGCTTTTTTGTATGCCTTTTGTATGTTTTTTGGGTGATTAAATGCAATAATTTCGTTTTTTGCATCATTGTCAAAGAATGGAAAAGATATATATATATATATATATATATATATATATATATATATGTATGTGCAGCCTCCACTCCACCTGGTTATTTATTGGCAGCAGTACCGCATGTTAAAGTACCCGGTTTCTTACCTGAATCCAATTTATTATAGAATTAATAATTATTGATGGAACACGCTGCTTAGTAACCAAATATAGCTCATGGATTCTCCACATTAATCTGCGACTGGTGGTGGTCCACCCCTTACCTCATGGTCTTTTGGTGGCTTGCGGGATATTGTGTGGGTGTAGTTGAAATGTTAGCCCATGGTCTAATAGCCAATCCATCCGAGTTCTTCTACCATGCTTGTATGACAAAAAGCGTCATCGCGACCTCCAAAAATTTTCCCATTTCCTTTGTACACGCTCAACTTCATTCGTCAATTCTACCTCGTACGGCTCCCTTTTACTTGCCGTGTATTTTAATGAGCGATTTAGATAATGACAATTAAGGTATTGAAAATTAACCAATATAATTTCTTCACTCTTGGAGTGAGAAAAAGTGGAACTTGATATCCTAGTGGTGGTAATATGCGATGCTCTGCCGACTTTGCACCATCTAACCTTAATCATAAATTTTAGGTGAACTCATCAACTACACCCGACGTGGGATTTGAAACCTCGACCCTCGGTTTGCCAGACTGTCTCATTACCGACCTTCTTTTGAGTGATGTCGTCTTAATTAAGATGATGTTTACCCTAATCATCGCGGCGTAAACGGTTCATTATAGCACTAATTAAATCCAGGTAGCTGTGGCTATACAATAGGTACGATAGATCTCCGGCGAATACGCTGAAATAGCTCAACATGCATCATTAAGTTGGCGAACATGCAGTAAGTGGGTACTTGCGTTTAATTTGTATTACGTTGAGAAGCATGATTTCTTTCGCTAAACCTTGTTCTCGTTAAATTTTATCCTGAAATCATAGAATAATATCCATAAATGTCTTGGCCAATCAATTGATAAAAAGTATTTGAAGCCATATTTCATATCAGCATGCCAAGTTCACGTGTTTAAAATCTCATAAGCCACCGGTATGCGTTTGTCTAATGTTTTAAATTATGTGAATGAAAAGTTCCCTGAGTAATTTTCGTGAAAATAAATTAAGTACTGGAAAAACCTGTAAAGGTAACTCGTGACGAGACCTTTACGCCTAGGATCAGTGTGTATTGAATAGTGACTGTTCTCAGAAAATCCCGTGAAATTCGGAGAAAAACATCTTCTCGATAGAGATAGAGACTTTAGATAGGCTAAACTTAAGAGGAATATGCTAATTTTCCGTCATCAGTCTTCCTTTTAGAGTTCACCGCTCATATGAGGGATCGTTACGAAAAGTATATTTGAATAAGAAAAGTTTGACAGCGGAATGGACGAACTTGGACGAAGAAGTTCGTCGAAATTCGTTAATGGTCGCAATGATAATTGTTTTACTCTCTTATTCTCACCAGGAGAACTCCGATGGGAATTGCCATCATCACACTGTATGCACTATATAAAAATAAACCACTGTATAAAACTAAACCTTCTATGAAAAATTCAATCCGATCTGTTTCGCGATCAATAACCATATTTTAAACACGACGAATAAGAAACAAATGAAGGGGATCGTGTTCGTGCGGTGGCTTGAGTAATTGCTTCTCATATCGAATCCCCGGGTTTGAGTCCTGGCAGTGGCAGATAGTCCAGTAAAATACCACTCTCTATTTGAGTTTTATTTTGAGAGGTCTAAGGTAAGCACCCCGTTCGTCAGGTAGGTCGTTGAGCCAAGGACATCTTGGCGCCTTTCCTTAAGATTAGACCGATTAGACTAACGCCGGCATCGGGTTTTTCTCCACCCTGCCTCCTCCTCACTCTAAATTCCTAACGCTTACCCTATATCATCCTATCCTGAAATACCCATATAGCATCTCTTTAGATTCGCCTCTCCTAATAAAAACGATAAAAATTAACATGCTGTTTCCCCCAGTTTGAACTGGCACTATTGCTTTACCTTGAGTAACTCTTTGAACGATGACCGCTAAATGAAGTGTCACTGGTTCAAAGTTTGGTAAGGACATGGATGTTGTAATCGTCTTAGGTTGAAAAGTGTGGGGGTCGGGTTGGTGTGGTGGCTAGAGTACTGGACTCCCATCCTGAGGGCCCGGGTTCGATTCTGTCTGAACCACTCCTGTCGTTAGGAGTAGACTACTGCCGACGCCGGGTTTCTCTCCATCCTTCCTACATTACCATGAGTTCCAAGCAGTGGCCTTTTCACCGGGCCCCACGGAAGGCACTCTTTAAATGAATAACCGGGCCCTAAATAAAGGTATGCCTCCATCCATGGGTTAAGTGAAAGAGGGGACTTTACAGTCACAACCTCACCCGAATAAAGACACTTTATTATTATTATTACTATCTGAAATTTTCATACCATTACCCAATTACCCACTTATCCTAAATGGCGCAAATTACCTCAGCTGTCGGTCGCCTCCCCTGAATAACACAATAACACATAGATTAGTGCGATAAAACCTTAGCCGTTGGAGCAACTAAAAGCCTAAGTCTGAGTCTACCAGTACATCGAATCTTTTAACCCGTCAGTAATGAGAGACGCTGGGAAATATTTTTGTCAATTTTCTTATCATGACTGGAAGCAATCAATAGATTTCATTTCATCGATCCTCAATCGTTCATTAACATTCCGCAATCCCCTTATCGGCTCTACGGGAGCGATGGAATGTTCACCTGTTGGAAACTTCCATTAATTTCGGTATCATCGTCTCTTCTCACAGCAAGGCAGCGAGAGAGTAGGGATTCTTTTTTTTTCCTCCACCGAAATCCTGAGGAACACCTCTCCCTGAATTCCCCCATGGCAACGGCCGATTCTTGACTCCCCTTCTTCCGTCCCTTACGTTCTCCGCCTTCCAAGCAGTGCGGCTTTTCGCGGGGCCCCACGCAAGGCACTCTTTAAATGAATAATCGGGCCCTAAATAAAGATATGCCTCCGTGATGTGGGTCTGAGGGCTGCAGGGGAAGGAGGGGGGTGGGGGGTCAGAGAAGACGAGACGGTGCTTTCTTTTCGTTTCATTTGTGAGAAAAGGGACCGGGGCAAAGACATCTGGTTTCCTCGGAGGGGAAGGGAAATGTATGTTGCGGAGCCGCGAAATAAATCTGCCACGGCCTCTTCCTCTCTCTCTCGACCTTTTATTACACGGGGGACCCTGTTGGAGAGGAGTATGTTCCCTTTCTGCCGTCCTCCTCTCTTTCATTACTCTTGGCGCCGTGGGCCTTGGCCAAGGGCCTTCCCGTGCCAGGGAAAGTCTAGCGCTCGGAGAGGCCACTGCCGTCTCGACGGAGGGGATCTGGTTCTCCACCTCCCCATTTCTTCCCGCCCAGGGGCGCTCTTGCCTCCGGTTCTGTCAGGGGTGCCCTGGGGAACTCGAGAGAGAGATACTCGGAGTGTTGAAAATAGTACTAGACACCTAAATACACTTGGAGTACTCACGCTCTCCCACTTATCTTTTGTTACTGAACACTTGAAGACGGACAGTAGTAATTATCAATAATCCAATTTTAAGGATATTAAACTGCAGCTCTCTATTCTTTTCTATTCATTCCAGCTTAATTAATTGTACTATGATTCTTCTAATATATTCCTATAAGTATTCTAAATCACACACATTTATTACGTAAAACATGCACAGATAATAAATAACATTTTCCCTCACTAAATGCACTTTAAAATTAATCAAACACCAACAAACAACATCAGGCTCGCACTAAACAGGCCATACACTTTTACACTTTACTTTCTTTCGAGCCGCTTCTTAAATCAAATCAGCCATAATACAACAACCAATAATCTCTCTTCCCTCGCGAATACTTATTCACCCACACAAACACCAACTAGCTCACAAAAATGCCTTTTCTTATGCACACGTCACTTTGCGTCTCCACACGTCTAACACACAACTCGCCGATTCTCGCTCTGTCCTATTGTTCCTTACTTACCAACGCTTGTTTACTTCCATTATTACACCTTGCATTGTTGATCTCGGCGGCTCAATTGTTATGTTACAACCTACATCTCACTTGATTTGCAAAGGTTTTTGCCACTTAGTCTTCCTTTTGGAACTTTTCCTACCATTATCTCCTCTAGTATGTTATTTACAAATCCGTCTTGCCTTAAGGAGAGACTAATTCATTGCATATGTATATCTTTCCTGTATTCTGCTCCGTTTTGAGACTTTTCTTCTTCATTTCTTGTGTCATCATTATCATCAGTCAATAATCCTGAGATTGGTTTGCCGCAGCTCCCAACTCAATTTTCCTATCAACTAATCTCATTATATTTTCGTACTTCTTTTTTTTCACATTCTTCGTAACTTTTTCTATTTATCTCGAACGAGGCCTTCCTCTGCCGCACTTGTCCTTCGAAGATCGTCTGCATCAGGCCATCATGTATCATGATGTGATCGATTAAGTTGCCCCGTCATCTTCTTAGGGTTTCGAGAAGAATATTTTCTCCGATTCTTCTGAGGATTTCCTTGTTACTCTTTCGGTCGATCCATTTAATCTTCATTATTCTTACGTAGCACCATATTTCGAATGCTTCCACCCTTTTCTTCTCTACAGCATTCATCGTCCATGCCTCACTGCCATATAGAAACATGCACCAGATGTAAGTTCTGATAAATAGTTTCCTTACTTCCACGCTTGTGTTTCCACCTGTTAGTAGGTTCTTCCTTTGGTAGAACGCCCTCTTTGCCTGGTCAATTATATTCACTATTGCTTTCTTGCTTCGTCCATCGTTGGCTTCTCGGCTTCCCAGGTAAAAGAACTCTTTCACATCTTCATGCATTTTTTGTTCTTAGTTTAACATTGGTCTTGGCCTCTTTTCTTCGGCTTCCAACTAATATACCTACTTGTTTTCTTCTTATTGATCTTCAGCTCATATTTGGGCGTTGTTCTTTCCATTATTCACATTCCACTTTCATTTTCCACAGGAAAGTATTCACATTTTGCTTCCTGGTGTCCAATAGTGTCTTTGATAACACAAGTTGTGTCCTCATCACGAACGCCTTTTAATCTAGAGCCATTCTTCACTTGATGGCCTTTCATTCCATGTAATGCTGCTCCCAAGGTAGTAGTACGGTTCCACCTGTACTTATTTCTTCTCATTGAGGGGTACATCTGCTTTAATTTTATCTTTACCGCATCCTAGTTTCATAGTTTTCTTGCAATTGATTTCACTTAAAATTCATGTATTCCTTTCTCTATTCCATTCCCGGAGAATTATAGATCTCCTCAGTTCCCTGCTACGTTTAGAGACACTGTACCGACCTCTAAGTATTGAAAAGGGGGATGTCGTTGTTGTAATGGTAATGTACTGTTCTTTTATACCAAGTATCTTCTCATCTCAATGGCTCGAGTTCACTTCCTTGAAGTGACTGCTTTTTCATTGGGTATCATGCTCCTGCTTGAGTGTTTATCTACATCTACTTAATATCCTGAGAGCCACTTCTAGGGGTGTGGCAGGGGGTGAAGATCACCATACATGCACTACTGACTAGCTACTAGGTGCTACAATGATGCTACTACATGGGAACATGGAAACAAGTTAGGTAATTACAAGATTCACATGCAACTAAATGGTTATTGTGTACATAGTAGCAAAGTGATTACTGGTTTGAAAGATTTTCACCAAATTCCCATTTCTCTATCTTGCATGGATAATTAATATTAAGGCATATTTCATGCACTACAGGCTATTCCAACAATTTTTTAC
Organism: Platycnemis pennipes; assembly: GCA_933228895.1. Taxonomy (NCBI): domain Eukaryota; kingdom Metazoa; phylum Arthropoda; class Insecta; order Odonata; family Platycnemididae; genus Platycnemis; species Platycnemis pennipes. Next base: position 64,278,714 of record OW121854.1, read on the forward strand.
CCAACCATTCCTTTGCTATGCTGCCTATTGCTTTATTTTGTGGGAAAAACGGCATTTAAAATTTATCGGTACGACAATCTTTTTCATCGAATCTGGCCTCGAATTGTGAGCATTGTGAAATACCCAAAAAGTCCATATTCATAACAAAAATTTTAAAAAATTGAAGGATTTTTTCAAACTGTTTACCATAATTAGAAGAATTTTTTTAATTATCCGGAAATTATAATTTTCCACCCATTGTTAATGGCGCCACTTGCTGGTGATCGAGTTGGTGTGGTCACTAGAGTACTAGCATTCAATCCCAAGGACCCGACTTTGAATCCCCGGATGTGGAAGATATTTCCATTGGTATACCAGTCTCTACTTGAGTCAATGTTAAGACCACAACGAGTTCATTACTCCGTCTGTCCATTGTGATGCTAAACAGTGGTGCCCTTAGTACCTTTCATTTAAGAGTATGTTAATGCCGACGCCGGGTTTCTTTCCACCCTTCCGCCCTTCCCTGAAATTTTTCTACCTCTACCCATCTACCCACATAATCTGAATGGTGCAGATGGTCTTAGCTGTTGGTTGCCTCACTTGAATATTGACTAATACTAACGATCTCGGACAGTCTACACTGAAGCCGTATTTGACCACATCCGGCTTCGAGATCCCGAGGCTTTTCGTCTTTAAGGTCACATCTAAAAGATGGCGATAGTTCACCCTCATTCCTCCCACACAACATTTCTTCTTCCACTACCTCGACTTTTCTCGTTATCGCATATCGCCTTTCCAATTTTTCCATCTCAGCGCGTTCCGCATCTGTGGTTATTAGTGGCTACCCCAAGGGCTCCTTGAGAAGAGGTGCCACAGAATTCGTCTTCTACCTGCTCTTTCATCAACTTTGGAAAAGAGATACGCACTCCATAAACTTTACTTCTGTAGGCAGTTTCTTTCGAAAATCAGGCTGATAAGTGTTAGAGTTCTCGTACATTTGAAAATAATTACACAGTGATAACTTTTTTTTTCTCTATAATTTGACTGAATGGAAATATTAGGATGTAGAGTGGCATAGGAAGGAATATACGTAAAGGCGGAGAAATGCGATAATGATATCTTGTGATTGTGGTGCTTCAATTCAGCACAAAACTATTGGTATCAAAAACTTTTGGCAAGTGAAATGTGGCTGTAATTAGCATAGATGACTAACATCAAAGGTCATTTCGGCATTTAAGACCATGCGGGTATTTCAAAAGAATTAGATTTAGAATGTTGAAGAAGGTGGAAAGAATCATGGCCCTAGTGTTGCAGATAATTAATAGTGAATCGATTATTTTGACAGAGTAGTGTACTTAAATGCTATCCACACTGCAGTGAAGTATAGAACTGTATTTCACTAATAAATGCGCCACTGCCGGGGCTCGAACCCATGCTCTTTGGGAGGAGAAACCTGTGTATATTGTATAAACTTTACCTGCCCCGTCCTCATCTCGGTATCAATGTTATTCGTAGGAATGAGCTGAATACATACACACTTAGCACACTTCATCATTATTATCGCGGATTTTCTCTGAACTTAAATCAGTTTCCGTTATCGATCCCTTTTTAGATGTATCCCTAATACTCTAGACGTATTTTTATTTTGGACTAACTAATGAAACATAATATATCTTCCTCGCTCGCTTTCCCACTGTTTGTTTAATGGCTCAAATGAAATCGTTTCATTAGCGCACATCTCAGGAGAATAAAATCAAAACTTATTGATGATTTAAATATGGGTAGGAAAATTTTAAATTGCACGGAAAAACTGATTGTGGATGGAGCCAAAAAATAAGATTCAAAGTATTACTCAAAATATATCCTCTTCTTCGCTATCAATAGGATTCGGCTTTCTGATTTAAAAATGTATGCCTGGTGATGATTCACTCCCTTTCACGTACATTTACGTAGGCTTGCATGGTATTATGTACTCAGATTCATGTAGATAAATATATATGCTGCAAGCAAAGAAATAGAGAATATGCTGTACATTAGTAGTGCATACAGAGGTAATCGTAAAGTGTAGCTATGCAAAAACGTTAGTTCGAGGTTGTTCAAATACCTGAAGCTCCCAAATAAAGGGTCCCGAGTTAATGTCCGATTGAACCTCATCCATGGAGCCAAACCAAAAATTCTAGTGATGTGATTTTATGCATAAGTCGAAATATCAAAGTAGGCTGCAACGCTTCCTCATGACAATTTTCATTTTCTTTTGGCACCACTAAAGCCTCTAATGGTGAAATAAGAATGAAGGAAGAGGGAAAGACGTTCTCAGAGAAAAGTCAAATGAAAAGACGGGAGGAAAGTCAAAGAGGAGGACGCAGCATGGGGCGCTCGTTATCGAAGTTATTGTGTCCAACGCAATCCAAGTCTCATCGGGTGTTCCCCAAGGAAACGTAGTTGGTCCCCTCTTTCTTGCGTTGTACATCAATGACATTCAATTCTTCTATCAGCCAACCTCTTCATATTAAAGTAAGTCCTGTCTTTCACATCCTTCACTACCTGTTCCAATAATCTCATACGAGGCCTTCCTATGCCGTTGTTCCCGTTCACTTTTCCCTCGAAGATTGTCCCCATCAGGACAACGTGTCTTTAGATATGGCCAATTAAGCTGTCCCGTCTTCTTTTTAGAGTTATCATCAGACTTCTCTTTTCTCCCATTCTTCTTAAGACTTCTTCCTTTGTCTCTCGGTCGATCCATTTCATCTTCATAATTTTTCGGTAGCACCACATTTCGAATACTTCCACCCTTTTCTTCTCCGCTGCTGTCATCGTCCATGCCTCACTGCCTTAAAGAAGCATGCTACAGATATAAGTTCTGATCATTTTTTTCCTTATTTATACGCTTGTATTTCCAGCTGTAAGAAGGTTTTTCTTTTGATAGAATGTTTTCTTTGCCTGGGCTATTTTACTGACTATTTCTTTTTTACTTCATCCATCGTTGATTGCTCGGCTTTACAGGTAACAGAACTCTTTCATCTCTTCAAGTTTTTGTTTTCCTAGTTTGATATTTGTTTTGGCCTCATCTCTCTTGTTGCACACCAATATGTTAGTCTTCTTCTTGTTAATCTTCAGCTGATATTCGGCCATTGTCCTTTCCATGGTCATTAGAATCTTATTCAGATAACTCTATCTCTGCTTTGAGTAATATTTAATTAGCGACACTCAGCATGCTAATTTTTTTCTCCGTGGATATTTACTCCAGAAGACTTATCTATGATTTCATTGATATCGCTCTCGATGCAGAAATTGCGTTAGACAGTGCGCAGCCTTGTATCACTCCTTTCTTTATCCTTGCTTCTTCACAGATGGGTCCAGATTTCATTACAGCTTCTTGGTTTTTATGCAAACTGTGGATAATTTTTGGTCATTGTAGAACCCTTCGATTTCTTTCAAAATTCCAAGAATTGAATTCCAATCTACGTTGGCAAAAGCATTCTATAAATCCACAAGTGCGATAAAAGTTTGTTTGTTCTTCTTTATTCTTTCCTCTATGAACAGCCTAAGTGGCAATATTGCTTCTCTTGTAACCTTACTTTTCCTTAATTCGAATTGATCTTCATCCAGTAACTCCTCTGCTTTGCGTTCCATTCTTCTATTGATGATCGTTGTCAGTATCTAGGATGCATATGTCGTCAAGACTTATAGTCCTAAAATTTGTTCATTTCTCCGCTCTCTTCTTTTTAGGAATATGAATGATGAAGTTTTTCTCGAAGTCCCTGGGTAGTTCTCCGATTGAGTGCATGTCGCATATGGTTTTGTAAAGATAGATGAATGTCTTCTTCTCTGTATTGTTAGTTAGTTTTGCGGGAATATAATCAATTCCAGCAGCTTTATTCATTAGAAGGCCCTTACTGCTGCCTTAAATTCCGATCATGATATTGATGGTCCCATATCATCCTTTTTTGTAAGCCTACTGCTTGCTTCCTAATCTCTACTTGGAGTCAAATCGGTGAGCATATTCAACCGGCAAACTAGGTAATACCACGCCGTATACCCCTTCAAATTAGGTCGATGTGAATCCGTGTGCCCTTTTGGACTCGAAATAGAAATTTGAGATATATGCAGTATAAGAGAGACTGTAGTTGGGATCCTGATATGTTCCAGCCACATTCAGAATCTCAACTCACAATATTGGATCAGATAAATGAGAGCCTCTTTCAGAGATCCAATATTTTAAAAATGCAATCACTCACACATTTCCAGTTCTCTGTTCCTAGGTTCAAATATTTTATTATTTTTTCGTGGTTTATGGAAGGAACCCGGCCGATTCCTTTTTATGTATGATATGTAATGCATGTTTATTGTGAATCACCTCCTGCCATACATCTTTATGGTGGCTAAAAATGTATTATGTAGATGTAGAACTAACGACGACTTCTTTCGTACCGCGCCGTCCACCGAAGGACGGCGGCGGGCGGGAGGGGCTCTCCCTCCGCGGAAAGGTCGGTCGCAGAGACGGCGAATGTGACGTCACTGTGTTAAGCGGGTTGCATTTCGCCTATTTTTTTAACCGCTAATATCTCGACTCGTGGGTCACGAGGGCACGTAAAATTTCACAGAATTCATTTTTTCACTGTAATCTACGAGTCTGCCAAATTTGATTCAAATCGGGGTGTAGCACTTCGTTAATGTTCCTTGTCAGTTCTCAGCGGCATGCTGAGAAGTAATACCACCTTTTCAGGTCGAATCTGTATGTACACCAATTGGACACTCTGTAGGGATTTTCGGACGTAGGCAGTAGAAGCAATACTGCAGTTGAAATTCTGAATATGGCCCATAGGGTCGGTTGAACGTTCCATTCAGAGTGATTGCTGCGTCTTGATTCGCGTTTGCGGTGGCGGAGCGTCGAGCGAAGCACGGGAGCACAAGTGGAATACGAAATGGTGGAACGCCTCGGAGTTGGAGCGAGGGAAGTGCAAGCAGGAGTCGTCGCAGTGATCACTCAAGTGTCTTATGTTTTGAGGAGAGGGGCGAAGCCACGGGTTACGTGCGGGGCAGCCCGAAGGGAACGGAGCGGATGTTGCGACACTTGAAAGGGGCTGTAGGATTTGCAGCGTTTCTCACTGAATTTCGGCTATTACGTTGGACAGGGCAAGTGAAAGTTTGAATGTCCTTCAATCCAATCCAATGTCGATTCAAAATGTCCTTTTTTCCTCGTGCAATGAGGGATTTGAGTAACGGTAAATACATCCAGTGCGAGTGTAGCAATGGATAACATTGGTAGCTGCATGTTGGTATAAGGACTTGAAGCTAACCCAACTAACAGAATGTTTTTGCATGTTTACTTTGCTATTTTTATCTTTCTTTAAATAGTATGGTATAGAACAGATATAAATATTAATCCTTTTTAATGCATATGTAGTGCATGTTTGGTGAGAATTCACCCCCTACCACACACCTTTATGGTAGCTTACAGGGTATTATGTAGATGTAGAAAGTTGATGAGAAGGCCGAAGGCTGTAATAGATCAGGGTCGTGGTTCTACAATTTGGACAACATTTTACCCTGCGAGGGTTTGGTAGGGGATGGTAGTAAGTGGGGACTTGCCGCAATCGACTTTCTAAGGGAATTCTATCAAGGAAACCCCTAGTGCATACTTGATGGGATGTTTGGTCTTAAACGAAGTTATTTATGAATCTCTGCATCCATTGGAATCGACTGCAAGTTGGGAAGTACATGTTATGAATGTGAAAATACAGCAATAAAGGCATATGTAATCCTCTGGTTGTGTTCGCATTGCAGATGAACTGAACATTCGCCTTTAGAGGTCGTTCAAGCCAAGTGGTACTGCTGTAGCGAGTCAATGATAAACTCACATTTAACGGAGTTGTCGCAATTCCAAATTTCTCGTGTATCGTCATATCCGCATGCCTGCAGTTTGGAAACTGCGTTTGTTGCATTGAGCCTTAATCTAATGCCTTCTTGTATTCCCTAAAAGTAGAATGACCCACATTCCTGTAGTGTGACACACTTCTTTCCTATAATAACCCCTCGCTCCTTACAATAGGGCTTGCATACTCTAGGAAATGAAAGTTAACAATTTAATTTATTTAAAGGAATTACTAACTAACTAAAACGAATAAGTTACTTTGTATCAACAAGCAATTTATTATTATTTATAGCCAACATTTCACATGTCCACTGTATGTTCAATATTTTCACCGGGTTGGTAGCATTGTGACTCTTGTTTTCAAACAAATATTGCTCATCTACATCTACGCAATACCCTGTAAGCTACCACGAGGTTGTGTGGCAGAGGGTGAATATCAACAAACATTAACTATTGACGTGCAAGTGGCTACTGCATGGAAATATGTTAGATAATAGAGTTACATGCCACTAGATACATAGTATCTACATATAAATAAAGGAATTTTCGCTCATAATGGCATTTATCCACTCTTATTCATCTGTATTTTCCTGTCATACATGGATTAGTAATGTTAATACATGCATCATTCAAAACAACTAACAATATTTCACCTACCTATCCCTTTGCTATGCTGCCTATTATGTCCTCTAACGCTGCGTGAAAAAAGAACATTTTAAATCCCATTGTCACTGGCATTGACATTATTGTCACCCATTTAAATGAAATTTAAAGGGGTGACAATATATCTCTCTAATCTTATTTCATCGCCATCATCATCGGTCATCCTAGGATTGGTTTGACGCAGCCCTCCACTCGATTCTTCTATCGGCCAACCTCTTCGTATTAACGTATAATCTTATTTGTCTGGTCAAACGATGTAGGTCATCATCATCAAATGTATAAACAGGGTAGCTATTTTTTGCGCACCTGTATGGTAGTAAGTGTTCTCTATGATCCATGCCTGGTGAATTTTCATGCCTTGCCACTCTTCATTGTGGTGGCATCCATGGTATTATTTACATGTAGAACAGAGCAGTGGTCGACTTGCTCCATTAGCAAGCTCTCTCAATGGTATCGATCCAGCCATAGTAGTCAGGTGTTGAATGTTTATTATCGAAGTTCGTGAAATGGTGTTTGTGGTGTACGTTACAACTTTTTTTTCCTGGATAATGGTAGTTTTCTGGGGCCATTAAGCAGGCAATCGGACGTTAGAGGTTGGCTGCTCGCCGGCGTTCGAGTCTAGACCCTCGCTAGGACGCGGACCTCATTAGCGGCTGGCCCTTCGCATTGGGAGGATACTCTCTTAATGAACGTTACCTGCTCGGTGGCCCCAAAATACTGCCATTAGCCTTTTAACTTTCGCACGCTAAAATTAACATACCACCCTATATTTTTTCTAAATGACATGCATTGTGCCTTCACGCATTTACCCACTGATTTTCGAGTAACACAGATGTGTTCTTTTCTGGTAATTGTGTAATAGTACTCAAGAAGCTACTTTGCCAGTATTTAATTAACCTTTGCGGTCCGAGACTGATGAATCGAATCCTCAAGGTCAATTCTTATTGTAACCCCTAACTTCCTTAATTTTACTCCTCTGCATAAGGTGAATATCAAAATCAGATCTGTTTCCATCTCTTCTATTCTTTCTTGAGTCTTTTTTGTCTAGTCTTTTTTGAGAAGTAGTCTAAAGTCATTCGTCATTGACTATATAAAAAGACAGGAGAAAGGTGCCATTCCCCTAAAATATTTAGTTCTCTGGCATCAAAATCGTTGAATACAAACAAATATCAAACTCACTTCGTTGACGTGATGTCTGCTCAATTCCAATTGTAATATACGGGAAGGTTGTGACTTTCATTCATATCTGGCAGGGGTAAAATTCGATTTTTCATTACTTCAACTACTTATGTTGTAGCTTACCATCAGAATTAACCTTAAACCTAAAGATAAGTTCGGAATGCTGAGGTGGGTTTGGGACTAGTGATGAGCCAGAAAAAAAGTTGTAATTACAAAAAAATCTCTGCTGAGTGCTTATCATCGTATTTTAAGTGCTCATGAAATGTACCTACCAAAAGGGACGCGTTTTTGTTACGACTGGTCATCATTTTTCCTTAACGTGCGTTGAAATAACTGCCTATATTATTATTTAGGAGCCTACCACTCTCAAGAATGCCCTTTTCATAAACTATCTCGGTGTATTACGAGTATATCAGAGCTATCATCTCATGATTTCAGTGCGCGAAATAAATTAGAATTATATGTATCCAGTTGCATTTTTATCTTTAATGCCAGGTCAATTCCATTTGTGATGTACGGGAGGATTGTGACTCTCATTCATATTTGGCTGGAGTATAATTTGATTCTTCGGGTCTCCAACTTTTTATGTAGTAGAGTACCATCAGAGTTAACCTTAAAACTAAAGATGAGTCGGACCTACGGAATCCTGAGTTGAAGTCGGGAATAGTGGTTATTAAAAGAAGTGTTTATTTTTTCATTTAAAATTTTCTTACTATCGGAAAACTGTTTTGTACGAAATATTCTCCAAAAGCTTGACTCATCGAAGATGAATATTTACTGTCGCCAAAAGAACATTCGTATAATTTAAGTGATTTTTTACAAATTTATAATATTAACTGCACCATATCACCAGACTCGTTTTCTATATTTTTATTTTTTAATTATATTTTTAGTTTAGCTCATTATAAATGATTTTTTTCTATGTAAATTTGGAATCGGTAGTTTTTGCATTAACCTTTAAGTAGGTATGTGGCACCGGAAGTAAGATCGCGACTACTCCTTGGCATTTTCCGCTCCGCAGTAAGTCATAGTTCTAGCTTAGTTAAGGTGTCAAGAATTTACTTACGGCTGATAGAACGCTCATTTTGGTCAGCTATCATAGGGCGAGAAATGATTTTTATCCCAAACTTAGCGGTAAAAATCCTCCCTTAACTAATCCCTATTGAACTATAAGCACTTTACATGATAACTATGTTCAGGTGCCTTAAGAAAAGTATTCTTGTTTACTAAAAAGTATTAACTTCAAATGTTACCCTAAAATTTAAACTCTTTGTTATTGACAGTTTGAATTTAAAAACGTTTTTATAACACATTCCTTATGGAAATCAATTTTTACGTTGAATTTACTTTAAAAACTCTATAAATGTTCGCTTTCTAAGGCACAAACCAATAAATGGGACTCCCGACCCTCGGATTACAAAGCTGATATTTTCTCTGCTTGGCTATCTTGGGTGGCTGGTGTTTCTAGATTGTCTTGGTGTGCAAATAATGGGTCTTAACTTTGTGGTAATTATCCTCAATTCTCGTTTTATTTAGAGGAATTTGAATACTTAACAAGCCTTGCAAAACTCTCTATTGGCTGCATATTCTTATTGAGAAGTTGAAGAGGCTACAAAGTGAGTTACATGAAATTTTTCCCTCATATTGTTTGTTGCTTGCATGCTTCAAACCTACTTGGCAAATGGATAGTGATTTTGGTTTTAACTCTTCATGACTCGTTTTGTTATTCGAAAGAATTTTTGATGCTCTATACTGATCCTACTGACCCAGTATTTTCATTTTGGTAGAGTACATATTATTGATTGTTAATATCCTATGTGTTATATAATTCAATATTACGGGTTTCGACGCGCTATTTGTATTTAAAACCGTTTGGTGTGAAATCTAATTGAGTTGTTTAGGTAATTTTTTTCTCTCAACCTTAATCTGCACTGCATGAATTTCCAAGCGCGAGTGAAAAACTTCACAGGAAAAGATGACTTCCTTCCGCATTGTCAGCAACTGACCGACTATACTATCTAGTGGCTTCTCTAAGAACCACGTGGTAATAGCAAGGAAGGTCTCTTATCTGATAGACCATGCATTAGAAAGGAAAAACCTTCCCCTTATAAAATGTGTGGACATATGTCTGAAAAATATATTATATAAAACGCAGTGAAGGGCTACGACGCCAGATGAAAATCCGGCGTCACCGCTGCCAATATTTTAAAACTACCGAGGCAAAATCCGTCATGATGGAGGATTTAACGCATCAATACCACTTCCACTGTCTTATTATTTTCAAAATGTTCTTATTTGGTGAATTAAGGAGACATTGATCGATAAGTCAGAGGTCCACGAGTAGTCTGTATAACTTTGGCTGGTGTGAACTTCTGATGAGAAAAACTGTCTGACAATTCCACAGAGAAAACCGGACTAATCATGCCAGGACTGGCACTTGGATCACTTGATATTACGCTTAGTACTTTGACCTTTGGGATTTAAAAGTCATAAACCTTGGGTTTCAAAGTCATGGCTTTAACCGAGCTTATGTGGAACTGAAAGTATGATTGTGACTACTTCCTTGAATTGTACACTCGGCAGTATATCGAAGATCTGGTTCAGTTAAGCCGTTAGAAGTTTACGGGAGATCGCAAGGAGGCGATTGGCTTAGATAGCTGAAGTGCTCGGCGCGGCGGGATAATGAGGGATTTGGATTCAATTGGAGCAAGTACTATCATTTCTAGGCTGTAAAATTAGCGAATAGAAATTCATTTACTTAATCCGTAGCACTTTATCTAATGAATGGATCCCCTGCTTTGCGTACATGAAGCAACGATTTTACTGTTTTGTTGAAGTAATATGAGTTATCCTGTCATTTGAATTAATGACATAATCCTGTGATATTTCAATACATAAGTTTTCTTTTGGAATTATACTGTGTAATAAATATTTTATCACGTACTTCTTCTTTATCTTCCAAGCGTCTTTTAACGTATGTTGATCGGCTGCTGTACTCAATATAATGCTTACTTCCCATTGATATGCCTACTTCTAATCTAACAATAACTAGAGGATGAAGTGAAATTACTATCCTAGAGATTTATGTCATATTTAGCAACATGTATGACGTAAAATTGTTAAACATTCGGGTCCATTTAGGAAAAATAAATGAATAAGATCTTGAGTTAATCATTTTTTTGTGGAGAAAAATGTACCTATTGATCAACGTCATGGCTTCCTAAACGTTAAACTCACTAAGTATAAATTCCTGCACTTTGATAATAAGAGAGAAAGGAGTGAAGCTTTCAAGGATTAATTAGAGAGGGTTGAGTAGAAAAATTAAAAAATGGTGCAAGGACTGAAATGAGGATCGATGATGAAATGTTGAGTTTTTTGAGAGAGGGAAGTAGGAGAAAAATAATTGAAGTCATGGTGGATGGATGGTACAGATAATGAGGGGTAATGGGCAACTGAAGGCCTTATCGAAGTTGAAAAAAATGATTAAGTGAGGAAGGGTAGGGAAATAATAAATAAAGGGATATAAAGGGATGCTGGAAGTATGGTTAGCTGAAGGGAGAAATTGAGTATAGAAAGAGCATTTAGAAATAACAATGCAAAGAAAAGTATCCAAATTTTCTTTGCACATTAAAACCTTCCGTAACTGGTAGAGGAGTTAGCTGTGCTCTTACGATAGGAAGGAAATTATGTGAATTTATGTGGCTGGCCGCATGATGAAATGATTTCATGATAATTTTGACGGTAAACTCATTGGACTATTTAGGATCTGTAACTACTCTTTGAACAACAAAACATTAAGATGCAATCAGCAAATATTTCCAAATATTGGTCTATCGCCTTTGAAATTATTCCATATTTAGCATGTTTTTTATTATATTGTAAGTTAGAATTTTCAATCTTTACTTGAAATCAAGTAAAAATTGGTATAAACTGTTGTTGTCCCTACATTTTACCCACAATAGTAGTCGATATCGTGCGCGCTCGTCGAATTAGACTTCTTCTATAATTTCCATTTTTAAGATCTTTGAACGTCTTAGGACTTATAACTGTTGCATCACTCTGGAAAAACTATCAATTTAGTTTCATTTCTAACTAATATTCCACCTGTCTCGTAACTGCATGTCCAATTCTTTCCTCAGGTGATAAATTCGTGTATCTCAGTTTCACGCAAGTAGTGTGCACGGTGCTATTTTATTTGCATGCTTACGTGAAAGTATGGATTAACGTACTCCCTCTGATTTATTATGAGTGCCTGGTGATATTTCACCCCCTGCCACACACCCTTGAGATAGCTTGAAGGGTATTATGTAGATATCCCCGTCAAACCTCCGAAGTTGCGTGTTTCCCATAGTTAGACTTTGGATTTAGATACTCCCATGTAATAATAGATAATATTACCTTCTTATATAAGCTCTTAATCCTAAGGTAAACATGTCAACCATGTCTTATGTGGGATATGAACCCACGGCCTTTAGGTTGCTTCTCGTAACACCGATCTGGCTGCCGCAGCTAGCAGGGGTGTTTGCTTTCTCCATTCCCTAAAGGATCCCCCCGTTTTATCTCCTTTAGGACAGGCTGAGCGATGACCCCCCAACCTTCTTCTCCACAAGGGACCCTCCCAATGATTCCCGAATATCGCGGACTCCCTGGACTCACACATTCCGTCTCTCCTCTCTCTCTCGCCGCTCCGAGCGCGGAGGACTGATATATTGCCGCCGACAGGTCGCAGCCGTTTGCACACGGGATGAGCCTTCCCCACGTGGAAGGGTACCTTAGAGAGGGGGGATGACGTGCAACGTCCTCCCTCCCCGGCGAAAGAGATCCCGGCCCGGTCCCTTTTCCTCCCTCTCTGAGCTCACCAGGGTCTGTCTCCCTCTTTCGGATCCCTGAGCTGAGGGAGCGTGAAAAGCGCTCTCTCTTAAAAGCCTCGTGTGTTCCCGCCCGACGATCTCTCCGTGAAGCGCCTTGGGCAAACCACCCCCCTGGTTGCTGTAAACCCTGGGCGTCGGAATGGAAAATTGCCTGCCTGGAGGTGTGTGTTGTCACGGGAGGGAGTAGACCGTCGAGAGCGTCTGCATAAAACCATTGCAGGACGCCTCGAGGGTGGGTGTAAAGGGGGTGAATTATCAAGGAAATACGCTTATTTTGTGTGCTTATGGAAATGTGTGGGGCCAAAGAGCGGTGAAAAGACTCTTTCGGAAAAATAAATAAGGAAAAAATAATAAATACAGCAAAAATACGGAAACACAATATATACAGTCCTAATACGCAAAAATGATAAAATAAAAAATTAATATGCGCACCGCATTCGATTATGTACAGGGACACTTGAACATACCATAAGAAGCTGAAATCGAAAACAATAGATTTTCCTTAGCTTAGGGCGAAAAAAGTTGCAAAATAAGGGAAACTGGAGAAGGGTTACTTTATTTAGTATTAGTTATCTACAATTTAGTGTATTTTAGATGGACGATAGTTGATTTTTAGGGTTTAAATATTTCTTCATGAACCATTATTATATATAATTCATGATTGTAGTGTTTCTCTTGCATGAGATACGTGGAACAGGTTGTGAAGCATGTAAAAGAGAGGAATTACGTCAATAGGAAGAGGTTGAACGGTAGAATTGAGTATCGATGTCGAGATGAATCGAGTGGAGGGCTGCGTGAAACCAATCCCAAGATTGTTGACCAATGATGAGTATTTCTCATATTTTTTCTAGCTTGTTGATAAAAAGTGGAATTATGGAGTGTGTCCCACAAATATTCATTGTGATCTCTCATCAGACAATATATGTAAACTAACGTTCAATAGCGTAATATATGTAGGGTGATGACCTACCCCTTAAAACAAACCCTCGAAATGGCTTGCAGTCAGTACATGTAGACGAAAAAAACTTTTGTCCTAAGCTAGAGCCTAGAAATGGTTGAAAAATAAACAAAACGGGAAAAGGATTATTGTTGTCATTATTAGTGTCCTACCGGTAAAACACGCACATGTAAATGTTTATTTTTTTATAGTTTGAACAATATTTTACAAGTGTCCTTCTTCAGCCTGTCAACCATTGTTTTCTTTTATTACCGTTTTTCCCCTCAGCTTAGAGCAATGTTCATTTTAGAACAGTTCACATGAAGAATGCAACATTTTTCATTGAGCCTTCCGTGTGAAAAATACATCAAAATTCTCCGTTAAATAAAATTACAATTTTTCTTTGTTTCACAAAAATTTTACTATTGTGTGATATGAAAAACTAAAAATGTTACCCATCATCTGCAATCGGGGTCAGAAAGATGAAAACTGGTATCAATTAAATCGAGGAACGTTTTTAATTAACCGGAAGTTAACTACTGTATTCGAGATAGTGTTAGATGTTGAATAATGTGGTAATAACACCATCTGTTGGCTAAAGTGATGAAAAATTATTATATCCATTTATCAGAGAAATATTCGTGCAACGATTTAGTTAAAACGTAATGCCTTTATGCCTAACTTGATATATGTATAGATTATTTCGATGCCTGGTCATGAATAGATAAAAGATTTGAATTCCCGCATAATAAATCTTTATGTTTGAGCCTTAATTTCTCATGACTTTGTAGCATCATAAAACTCCAATCCCGTTTCCACTCAGTGAGGTGAAAATCACAGCCAACGGATACAGTTTCATTACAGTTTATTGTACCGTTTAATCAGTTTTAATACGGCGAAGTGTGCTAAAGAAAAGAAATTTCAATAGGTATAGGTAGATCTAAGAAATGATTGGGATACTATATAAATTCAATAATCTGATCGGTGTTTATAGGAGAGAACATTAATTATAATAAATAAATGTTTTAGTACATTTCTAAGTAAAACATGATTAAAAGATAATAGTGGTGTTTCAATGTTTGCCCTGCAAAAGGTTCTATTGCTTGAAGTGCAAGAGTTCTTCCACAATCAAGGAACATTTAAAGGTGCACTCAATACTTTGCGGCGTAATACTTTGTCGGTACCTGAAGATGACGCCTATGCGTTGAAACTAGTAGTACCTAATAAAATTCAAGTGGAAATATACACAGTTACTTGATTCTTTATTTGAACATTTAAAGGGTATATTTAGCGGTATATGATATGGATTGACCTCACATGACCCGATTGACCTGTTTCAACAAGGATATTTGGTGATTTCAAGCGTATATTGTACATGTTATGACCAAATATTCTAATAATAGGAAATTTTAGATCAATGTAGGGTTTTTGTAAATTTTTCTGTTGAAATCCGCTCTTTAAGGGCCATGTATTTTATTTTCCATGGCAATATAATGATTACGGCTCCGTAAATTGGGACTATTTTTTAAAGTTTACTCATTTCGTAGTAATCACTGCTATTAGTTTATTTAGTACGCCACAGCAATTAATTTCTAGTGTGATTTATTTTATACATATATATATATTTCTTTGACTCATTGTCTCAGATTATCTCATCCACCATTTTTTCTCACCTCGAGTAACTCCCACTCCCAATTTTTGAGGTTAGTGAGGGCTAAAGTGAACACAGTTACCATAAAGATTGCACTTATGTTTTGAAACCATGGTCGTAATTGTAAATAATTTGTAAATACAGGACTTAAAATGCTTCTTTCGGCGTTGGAAATGAAAATTGGCAGCAGTCATCAATGAAAATTTTGGGATGTGAGTGCAACAGTGAGGATATAAAGGAAAGCTAAAGGGTTCCCGGTTGAAGATCTGTTTCAATTGTTAAAAAGATAGGATAGAAAATAAATGGCTTTGACTGTGAAGTTTTGTATGGAGAAAAGAGAAGAATGGAGAAGGACAAATTGATATATGTTCGAGTGATCCTTTATTGGAAAATGATTTTTACAACAGAAGCAGAGGAGTAGAAGGATGTTATTTCAAGTTTGAAGGGTAGCCCACAGTATGAAAAAAAATGTTGAGGCTGTGTTCAGGACCCAGC
Organism: Platycnemis pennipes; assembly: GCA_933228895.1. Lineage (NCBI taxonomy): Eukaryota > Metazoa > Arthropoda > Insecta > Odonata > Platycnemididae > Platycnemis > Platycnemis pennipes. The sequence continues at coordinate 64,294,364 of OW121854.1, forward strand.
GGAGAAGAAGCAATAATAAATATAGAGTAGAACAAAGATGATCGCAGTCGTCCTTTATTTTTAGTGTTTGCGTAAAAAAATTCTTTATATTGAAATCTTTCAGATAACCTTCCAGGAATTAACTCCTTTCATAAAAGCATGTTGAAGTTAGCTTATGGAATAATAATTTTTATTTTTCGCCAAAAACCAATAAAATAGCAAAATCGAAGCAAATTTCATGGTATGCATAAGAAGATCAGGTGGCTATAAAGATTGAAGAAACCTCGAGTTGAGAGAAAAACTGTGCTACGTTGAAGAATACTGCTCTTTGGAGGGCTATTTTGTAAGCTTAAGTAAGAGTGATTGAGTAAGTGAATAAGGAATAAAAAACGTGGATTTGGCAAAGAGGAGATGCTATCAAAATAAGAATCTGCTTGACAATATTGATAAACGGGGCTAAAGGTTCCACGGCATAATAACGGAGAATTATGTTAAATGTAAGCGGTTAGCCTATATATGAACCATTGAGTAACTGGGTCAAATTAATTTCATCAATAATTAATTGTGGTGATAAAGTGATTGTGCGGAGTTGCAGAGAGCTTAGACAAATATTTAAGTAGTGTATAATTTTCGGCTATTTAGTGAAATTGATCCCATTTTGATAATTTTCTCTTCCCACGCACTATGCCATCATATAGGGGAGAAGTGCTCTTACGCCACCTGGAGGTGACATTTTGGGCACCTTTTGTAGGAAGCACGCAAAATTGAAATTTGTTTCCAGCGATATTTATTGCAAGATAGAAATACTTCCATGGAGAAAAAAAATCATTCTCGTTCACCGGAATAAAAGATAGGGCAATTGAACAGAGGTAAGATTTGCATTTGAACGAGAGAAAGGAGAAGCGAAACCCGGCGTCATCATTAGCCTACTATTAGGGAGAGGCGCCAGGGGATTCACGGTTTAACGTACCATTCAACGTACGAAGGACTGACTTTGAAAGAGCTCTCCAAACAACACTCATGCAGAGACCGGTATAGCAACGAAAAATCTGACACTATCGGACCTCTCTCTGGTCCCTCTGGTCACTTACATTTCTTTTGCATATAACTGTCTAGTTGTGAAATATTAAATTCTAGTATTAAAATGACATATTTTATGCCAACATCATAAGTATTTCATCCACTTAGGTAAGTCTGTGGATAGCCCCTAATTTGCAATTCTCTACCCGTGAATATTGACGCTACTTACATCGTAACCGACCAGCGTTTTATAAATATGTATCTCTTCAAATCCTCGAATATTCTTCCTGCTTTTATGCTAGTCGGAATGTTTTCTTACCTCCCTCTTCCGTATTTAACTAACATTCTCCTCTTAAATATAATTTTTGTCATGACTAACTAAACTCTTTAATTTATAACCCCAAGTTTTCTATATTGAATACCTCCATGAATCTTCAAATCTTCTTTTATTTTTTTATTTTTTTATTATACTTTAAGTTCCTCCAACAAACAAATTACAGGGCAAACATTGTTATAGTGCTATATACATTCAAATTATGACAAATACATATGTATAGAAAGAGAAGTGTTTGGCTTAGTTGAGAACAAAAATGGCTTTTCTTCTGAAACAATTCTAGTTCATGGCAATGTTTGTTAAAGGTCTGGCACACTCTGTACAATGTTAAGTTTCAACAATAATTTGTTTTTACATTAAAATAATGCCTATTTTGTCCTTGCATTATGTTTTGGCACTAAAAAATTAATTATACTCAATAGGTTAGAAAATTCACCAGTATTGACTATGTCAAATAAATATAATTTGTCCTTTTTTGTTTCTTTTTTTAAGCTTTGATATCCATATATTTCTATTATAACATCATAACTTCTATAATTTTCAAACATTGGATAAATTTTAAGGTGGGAATAGTGCACATAACGTATAAATCCCTTCTGTACATTTTCTATATAATTTACATATTTTACTGTATAAGGATACCAAACAACAGAGGCATATTCTAACTTACATCTAACCAAGGAGTAGTATAAAATTCTCAGTGCTGTTTCCGATATAAAATATTTTGGCATTCTTTGGACAAATCCCAAAACCTATTCGCTACATTTATAGTTGAGGAAGTTGCATTTAATATGTGGTATAAAAGTCATCGATGAGTCGAACGTTACACCCAAATCTTTGATTTGATGAGTTTTTTCAATCATGTGATTTTCGACTCTGTACTCAAAATTTATGTTTTTTGTCCTTTCGAGAATATGTTACATGATGACATATTTCTGCCTGTCTTTCTGCTATTTAGCCTATTAATTCTTTTCTATTCTCTTCCGCGTCACACTAATATTTTACATTCAGCTATGAATTTCGATATAGTGAGCTAAATCGTGAGAGATATCATAAAAATTTTTGTCCTCAAAATTTGTTCGCTGAGAGCGAGATTTTTAATAAGTGATCTCCAAAAAGGACGGTCCATTCTGTAGCAGCCGACATGGGCACTTGTCTGGCGCAAATGGTGGGGAATATTCGTTAACCGGCAAGCCTTTTCCACTCAATAAAAAGCGAAACATGAACCCGCTGACTTTAGTAACGGTCGAAGTGGCGTGTTTTTGAGTTGTAGTCCAGTTTCGTCCACTCCTTTTCCGTCGTCGGAAACGGCTGTGTTCCGTCCTCGGGACATGTTGTGTTAACTATTGATCTGCACACCGTAGAGTGGCCTTCATAATTCACCCCTTTCACGGGCACCATCGCTTGCCGAGTGATCGCTCCAAAGGGCCGCTCGATACCTGCATCTCGCCATCGTCGGTGGAACCACACCGCATACTCTCCTACGCCATCCACCCCCGTACCAAATCGCACCCGGCGTTCCCAAGCGCCCGATTAGCGCCACTAGGCGCCGCTCGTGACCGCACCTCGCGATCGGACGGTCCCTCGACCCGCCAATGGTCTCTCGGCCCATACTCTGGCTGGAGCGGTTTCTCATGATCACTGGGGTAATCAAGGCCAAGAGACAGGTAAATCGTGGGTGAGCGGATGGGATGGTGAATAATTTCAGCGCGCCATCCCATTGTAAAGCAGGGTTCTACCTCGTCTATTTTACGGAATATTATCGGTTGAGGTCATTTTAAAAATTAAAATGTTAATAAAAAATAAGAAGAAAAAATTTAAGATCATTCAATATAATAGATATTCTCGAATATGTCCCAGTTTTAGGGCTAAAGTCAGAAAATCATCACACATCACAATTTAAATAGAACATAAATAAGAAATATTAAAACCACATATTTCACAAACAGAATCTTCTAGGTGTCTTAAATTAGGATGAACTCATAATAAATGTTTATTTGATTGGGGGAAATTTAAAAAAATAAATATTAGTTAACAGATATGAAAATTCTTGATAAATATCAATCAAAGCATTAGGTCCCTTTCGGAACCTATTTTCGTGCCGTGATCATAAAATTATGCAAAATAAACAAGCATAACATTACATATTATAATCCTATAATTTCTAATTGCGTGAAGACTACAAATAAACTACCGTGTTTTTAATTACGACCAACTAGAATTTTTCTTTCTTTCTCACACATCAGGTAGAGGATTAAATATGAATAAAAAGAAACATCTGCATAAAATCTTTTTATCTGAATAAAAAGAAAGTCAATATGGAACAAGGCTATATTTTGTTAGGCTAATTATTCATTAATTTAGGAAATAAAAATCATGCACCCATGGTGGATGACTTTCTTTATGTCCACTCCATCCGTAATAATACTTTAGAGCCTTATAAAAATCCAAATATAGTGAAGCAATAAATAAAATTACAAAATGAATGGGTATCAGTGAGAATCGTTTTTTTTTTCAAAATGAAACTCATAATTCTTTTTTATGTATGCATGTACATACAGTAATGGGTTAAATGCTATTTTGTATGCTCTTTCCAAGAATTGCATGACATAGACTAGTTTGGTATCAACTATTGAGGGAGTGAGTTCAACCATTAGAATTAATAACGATTGATTTTTTATCATTCTGCTTTTCCAAATCCCAATGGCACAATAGTTTGGCGAAACAGCAACGTCGTGGTAACGGTAACAAATGACGGTGAAGTTTAAGGGCTTTAAAACTTTATCAGCAGTGTTTTATCGATGGAAAACAAAATAAACCTCAGATTGTACGCTAATTAAAATATTCCATTGCTGAAACTCTATAAATATTGATAGGTTTGTGGATTGCTTTCATCTGTCTATTTAACGGAATATTATCGGTTGAGGTCATTTTAAAAATTAAAATGTAAATAAAAAATGAGAAGAATAAATTTAAAAATCATACAATGATATATAGATATTCTCTAATATGTCCCAGTTTTAGGGATAAAGTCAGAAAATCATCACAAATCACAATTTAAACAGAACATAAATTAGAAATATTAAAACCACATATTTCACAAACAGAATCTTCTAATGAAAAAAAGTTGACAAGAGGTGTCTTGAATTAGGATTAACTCGTAATAAATAATGTTTATTTGATTGGTTGATGATTATACCTCACCTAAACATTTCATATTTCCTACATTCCTACATCCTACATTCCTACATTCCTACATTTCCTACATTCCTACATCTTTATGGCTTTTTCCTTTTTTAATTTCGTCCAGAATACGTAATTATTGTTCGCTCTCCTCCTCTCCTACGTAAAACCGATGTCACACGGTGAAAATTTGACAAATATTTTTGAGTGCAAATTATATACAACAGTTTTTTACCATGTGAAACGGTGGTATTTATCATGACATTTTCTCCAAAATTTACTGGACAAATCTGTTGGACCAACCATATAAAATTTTATAAATTTTCATCCAAAGGTATGAACCCATTCAAAGATAGACACACAAAAGTAGCATTGCTCTCCGCTTTGCGAGAGAAATTTCATTGGAGCAAATTGTGCTTAAATGTTGTTGTCTCGGCACGGATGTAAATGATTAAAATATGAAGCCCTGCGGCATTTTTGTACTGCTTCAGTGAATTTTGACGATACCAAGAGCATGAATTGTTTTTATAAAATTAATTTGATTTACGCAGGATTCCCAAGGCTAAATTTGGTTTTACCACTGAAAATTATTTATTGTGGTGGTGACAGTCGTATCCAACGAAGGATCTGGTTCTTTCCTGTCGAATGCAACTTAGAAAGTCTTCTCGGGATATCTACAGCGTCAGGAAAATGTCTGATACCGAGGTTTCAACGGCTAACTCTACCATCATCTTCACACAGTGCCCTGAGGACACAATAGTGGAGTTCCCCTTCATAACGTCGGATGCAGACGTGTTCCCGACCCAACTGAAATCCCGTAAAGACTTCATAAGCCATTGTTTAATATTTTATCATATTATATTGGATCATATTTTACTTGGACCAACACATTGTGCCGTGTGGAATAGTTTGCATGTTTCATGAAAAATTGAAAGAAATATGTTTGGGGGAAAGTGTTGGGACGAAAAGTTAATTCAGATACAGACCGTGGGGTATCGACTTAACATTTCTCCCTCCATCACCTTCTTCAGTATTTGGTTGATTTCCTAATGTCCTCCATTTACCTATGCCAATAACTTCCATACCTCTATAACTTCTCCAGCCATTATCCTTTTCTCTCCCACCTTATTATGTGCTTATAACAAAAGTGTATTAATCATTACTTATCAATATTGACGCCCTGAACTTCAAAAAATATAATAAGTCATCCTATCTGTCCTCTCAATCGACGGGGGCCAGGGCATTACTCAAAAAAGGTTCCCGAGGCCATACAATGAATAACGATTTCCGTTGAATTGAATCTATGCCAAAGCTAAAACTAAATAGTAAGAGATATCGGCCTTGGGACTCATGGTGTTGAAGAGCGAATACTATTAGTTTCGTTTTTTTTAATCCTGCTTGATGAATGAGAGGGAGAGATGGGTTTTGTGGAAAGTTACGAGGAATTTCAAGATTGATGACGCAAATATTTTGCGCTCTCTAGAGCTTGACCTTAAACGTGAAAAACCCAGTCAGGTATTTGGAGAAAAAAGAGTGACGTGGAATTGAACCTTGGTGGCAAGGTATTTTAAATACCTTTTTAACAAATTAATAACTAGCACAAGATATCTTAAATTTCATTGTCTCGTCATTAAAATGGATGTCCGGGTTGATGTGAAATCGATACCTGAAGAATTAAGCTTGAGTATCCAGTTCCTTTACTAGTGTTTCGGCGTAATATATATTGCATATTATATGTTCTAAATGTGCAAAACAACTTCGTTATGCACCTACATGTACTAATAACATGTATTAGATTTCCATCATACGCATATTTATGAGAAACTTAAAATATAAATAACTGACATATAATGTTTTTTATGTGGAAAATTCACTTTATGTAGCAACATTTCTACGGAAGCAAATATCTAATGATTATTTTTGCATATTTATATTGATAGAGGTTATATATACAACTCGCTTTTTCGCAAATGATCATGCAATATTGACCTTTTAATTTAATGCTATTGCTTTAATGAGCTAGAAGGTGACTAACAGATGCAGCGTTGTAAGTTCGTGGTTTATTGCAAAACAAAAGTGCGTGACTGAAGGCCCGAATTCCAAGAAATTGGGAAATAGACGAATTGTAGGTGAAGTAGGAATTGAAATGGACGCCATTACCCGGTGGACAACCTGAGAAAACTTCTTGAATTCTATGTGGTTTAGCCCATCTGATATGATTCGAAACAAGTGTACGTGTTTCCCATACAATTTATAATACAACAACGTTTTAAAGCTGGTTTCCGAAATGGATTACTAATTACGGTACAATGAAGTTGTATTTCTCTTTTTAGCCTTTAGCCTGAATGAATTAGGTATTGTTTGCCAAATAGGCATGCTTTGATTAATTTACTATGTTCTGCTATATCTAAGTACTTTTTGTAGATGCGCTAGGCTAATCAAATAGCACTATACCAATCTTTATCCATTTATAGTGCCGTCTATAATAATCTTTTTCACCGAAAGAATGACATTTTATATATTCTAACGGCAGGCATCTCTCTAATCATGTTTTCCTGATTGAACCTTGCGAAATATTTGGGTGTTTTCAATGTGTCCTCGAAATCAAATTACGGCAGCTTGAGTATCTTAAACCTAATACCGCCTTCGTGCAGAACGGCAAATCAAAATCGGCGAGTATTATTTCGTCCACTCGGCCTTAGTAAGTATCTTTGTCAGTGATTCCCGCATGAATTTCTCACGTCGAAGTAAAAACTAGAGCGAAGGCGTGAATTAACATCGATATCCACTCGGAATATCCACATCAGTAGTTTCAAGTCTCTTCCGAGCTTAAAAGGTTTCTCATACCTGGTGGCAATGTGCATTAAGGATGGGAAGAGAAGGGAAGGTGTAGCCTGGCCTCGATTTTAGCCTACTCATTACGAAGGGTACCAAGAGGTCCATGGTTTAACGATCCATTTGAAGGATCAAAGGATGTCAAAGTGTAGGTACTGAATTTGGCATCAAAGCTGATTTGAGAAAGAAAGTTGGCAACCTCATTAGGCACAAACATATGGGATATGCTCCTCGTAATACACACGGACGAAGCTGTCTTTTCACGAAGAAAAACTTAAAATAATACGTTGAACACTTGAATGCATTGTTAGATCAAAGGTCCCGCGGTGTTGGTTATATGGTTCCACATGGTTCTGGGTTTTCTTCCGCGTTACTTGGCTTGATTGCAACGGTTTCACTGACCATTCTGTCAGCCCCTTCGACCTAAAGATGCTGACGTGATTGTCAGCAAAACCGTTGTGATTAAGGAGGTTGGCTCGCGACTGCTTGAGTCAAGTTGTCTAAGGAATCTTATTAATTTAAGTACGAGTATATGCCTGCTAAGTGATCCTTACTTCTAAAATAAAATTATCTAAGCTATTGAAAGTCATAAGTATCACAGGAAATACGATGAAATGTCGAAGGATTTATTTTATATGATAATTTTAATCAGCTCGACGATGGAGTCAATTCAGCATTTACGTTAGTGAAATAAATTCATGCACTCAATGAATTTACTAATGTATAGCACCAGAATATTACTATCAAACGTTATTTTATAATATTTTTCTGAAATATTCTTTAATATCTCATTAGTAATGATATTATTCATACGCCATACATTTTGGCTAGAGCGACCGCAGCACCACTTGAAGTCAACTAACGCATTTCGTGTGCTATAAGCGCAGAAATTGGTGGATTTAGCGAAAAATACGGTGGGTTGATACCTTTTTTTTCGTGTCATTTTATTCCTTATGAAATTACGTATTAAATATCAGCTATTTGCAAAAATGGCATGTCACTATGGTATTTTTAAACGTTACATTCCCATGTGATGGCCATTCTCGCCGTTAATCGTATGTAATTTCAAATGCAATTTGTGCAAAAAGGAGTATGGGTTGATATAATTATCTTCACTTTATTAGATAGAGTAACTTTAGTTCTATAAGTGTTGAAAATATAAAAAAAGACATGACTTTCACTTTTCGGATCAACCTCCTTAAGCAACAAACGCGTAAGAAAACCCGGAACCATACAGAGAGCACTGGAATGCATTTTTTATATTCGTCAAATAAACGGTTGAAAGTGCGCAAACACGCAAACAAATGCCGAATAGGTCGTTTCAGTAAGTTAAATCCAGCATTGTTATATTTAATGAAAAAATAAACTCCCCTCAAACTGAAGGCCTGCCTTAAATAGCCTTATAAAAATTAATTGACACCACTGCGATGAAACTTGAGCACGTTTTCACTGTTTTTGTTTTAATACCCGTGCAGTCTCCATATGAGGATTTTTAGGATTCATTGTCCCCGGTACGGCATCTTGCCATCTCCAGTACATCGGAGAAAAGCAGAGCTAAGGCTTTTATACCTAAGGTTCAAACTTCGGAGAAACAGGACAACTCGTGTGTTTGTAATCGTAATGATGATCCTTGCATCTACACCATTGATGTTCACAGAACCCGTGCGATTCCTTCAACAGGGGCGTCCAACGGTGCTGCCTCCTGGTGCTGTGGGACGGAAGGAGAGGAGAAGGAAGGAAACGAGAGGGAGAGAGGAAGGGCTTCCTTGCCGCTGTTACCCCCTACAGTTTTCCAATTGGCCGGACAAGGGTGAGTGGGTGAGCCTTTTCCTCTTTGAGAGCCAGAAACCCTCCCTCCCTTTAGGACGCCCATCTTACCTTCGCTTCCTTGCCACCGGTTCGGCGGCCGCAATTGGACTCGTTTGGTGGATGAGGAGGGTTGGTTTGTCCCCTTATGACGTCACGGGACGAAAATAAGGGGTGGTCGGTTAAGATTAGGGATGGGTCGGTTCGGTTCTTCGGTTCTCGGTTCCACCGGTTCTTGAGCTTAGAACCGGAACCGGAACCGAGGCCAAAAATAATCGGTACCGAAATAATTGGCGCGAAAACCAGTTTGAAACCTACTCACACTCCGAAAGTGGAGGCTTCACATTAAAACCTGGTGAAATAGTGTACTTAGATGCTTCAAAGTCGCGAATTATTCTAATTCAGTCTCTGTAAATGTTTATTGATTACCTTATCTTACCATTGAGCAATGCAAAGTAAGTGGTAAATTAAGAACCGGAACCGAGAATCGGAACCGAGAACCGAAGTTAAGAACCGAACCGGAACCGGAACCGAAAAAAAGTGGAACCGACCCATCCCTAGTTAAGATGGCTGTGAGGCACCAAGAAACAGTGTCGCCCTCATTTTATAGAGCGCCATAATATTACTTCGATGTCAAAACTGTAAAGACTTGAACTTTTAGGCGTTCCTTGGTTTAATTGGAAAAGTTTAATCCAACATAATACGAATTTTGGAAAGAAATATTAATTGGAATTGAAAAATACAGCTTTTCTGCTTGATATCACTTCCCTGCTCGATGTAAATCGTTATGAGTCTAACCAAATCCCATTGAAACGAACCCAATTCAAGACCGACTTGGTCCCGTTTACAACGTCTCATATACATGTCTACTTAACATCCTGCGAGGCACCTCTTGGGTGTGTGGCAGGGGATGATTTTTAATTATAGTTGCTCTACTTATATGCTCTAAAGTTTACTTATATTACGTACCCAAGGAGAGATTCTTTTGAATTGGAAATTGAAAATTTCCAATTCATGTAAAATGAATGGAAAATAAAATATTTCCATTAATGCGTGGTAAACACGCAAATTCTACTTTCCTTCCAACATGTCAGGAAATATCCGCGAAATACTACAAACATCATAGATAATCGTAGAGCGATTCGGCATCATAATTTGGTCGAACTTTAATCCCAAATTAATAAATGAAATATTTGGAGAAAAATGCACCTATCACACATGGCCAAGACTGTTTATTGATATGAACGCATTCACAATGCTTCTCATTTATTATTTGTGTGGACAGTTAAAAGTATCATACTCCTCCAGACTCCTTCCGGTAGTGATTCTTTCTTCTTTGTCGTTTACTTGCAGTGTCTCCAGCATTCTTGTTTTGCTGGTATTTGTATAAAAGTTTTTTTCTTTTAGCCTTAATATTGAACAAATGATTTGTTTTGATGATAGTAGTTTTAAAGCATTCCACGTGTTTTCGAGACCGTATCAAATGGAGTTTTCATACGCTTTTAAATTAAAAATCAATATGAGTTAAAATTTTGGTCCAATTTTTCGGTACGAATTTCGTCCAAATTTTGGATAAAACAGAATTGGTCCCAAGGGTGAGTTTCTGGTTCAAAAAAAACACCATCCAACTAAATACGAGATAATAACAAACAATGAAAATGGCTCGCACAACCGAATGCGAAGACGTCAATGATGTTATAATTTTAGCAATGAAAATCGCGCATAAATGTAATTAAGTTTATATAAACAATTCATGCATTAGGCTTCGGAGAAAATTTCATTTTTCAGTGCACTCAGTAAGTACAATGACTGCCTTACGGCTTAATATTAATTATTATACTTTATTCATTATAATTAGTCGAATTCATCTTCGCCTCGATCGTAACACTTCAATCCCAAAGAAAAAAATCAAATCTCACTCAAAACCACGGATAGAAGTGCTCAGTTTTTTTAAGTTTCCGGTTAGTTTCATATATTTGGGTGGAAATTTAGATCAAGTTCTATCTTTTTGGTTCAAATATTTGTCCGCTAATTTTTGGACTAAGCGGCATTTGAATACATTTCCACCGAGTCACACGGTCCAAGTCAGTTGTATCCAATTTAGTTGTAGGAAAACTGTGTCCAAATTTGACTTTGAGACACTGGCTTTATGTCTCTGATGAACGGTGTAATGTACCCAAAGTGCTCTTCACACACCATTTCCGTAAGGATAGCTATTTAACTGAAAACTTTGCCGATGCCAGTGATCAAACCATGGTGTTGGAAGGCAGTACTGGAGCTATCATACCAACCCGATCCACTTACAGAGGGTAAAATGCGAGGCAAGAGAGGGTAGGGAGAACCGGCTATCTTGATAGCACGGAAGGAGATAGGATATTATAGAAAAAGAGAGCAATGGCATAAAAAAAAGTTCACAAGGGTTGACGGGCAGCATGAATTTCCATAAAAACACACCAAGAGGTCCATAAAAACATTCCAGATTCGAGAGATAGTGTCCGAAGAAGATACATCTGTTGACTAAGCCCTTTACCGTAGTTTCAAGTCACTTTTCCGATGGTGGATTATAGCCCTGCAACGAGCGTGACGTTTTGGGAAGGCTGGCAAAAACTGAATGTCTCAGCTAAGTCCCTCGGACGTAGTGGACGTCCATTTGCCGTCCTTAGGAAGGACTAATTTATTGATCTCTCCCTTAGTACAAATTGAAAAATATAGCATTTAATGATCATTTGTAGCAGTGATTAAAGGACGTCCTTTCTTTTCTGTACATCAAGTAGATGATTACAAATATGAATTGTTTCTTATGAGGTTGGTAACGTACAAGGTATGTTTGGATGAAATATTTGTATTCTACCTCGTACTAAATTTTCCAAATGCCTCCCTCCCGTTGCTGTTTCTTTCTACAGCTCAGCATATTTCCTACCTCTCTTCATACTATCCTATTTACCTTTTGTTTTCCTGCTTCTTCTTCGCAAATGCTTTCGATAATGCCTCTCAGAATTACCGCTCCTTCTGATAACCTGTACGATTCACTTACTCTGCCTCCTAACTACCGCTAACAACCTTTTTCCTTCCCCCACTACGTTCAGCACTTCATCTTTCGTCTTTCTTTTCATTCAATTTTTTTCCATTTTCCTCCACACCACAATTTCATAACCTTCCAATCTTTTTTTTGCTATATTTTCTTAAAGTCCAGAGAACGGTCCACCCCTCTTAACTAAACTTCTCTTCGTGTCTTTTCTCTGGGATCTCGTCATACTTTTTCTTCTGCAGAGAAATGACTGTTCTGCCAAAGTAACTTCTTTTTGAAATAAAGTGAATTGTTGAGGCCGAGATTGTGTATTTCTATGTTAAATGGAAAAACAAATAGACAAAACGTCAGTGTTTCACAAGTGAACTATTTTAAAAAGTAAATAATCTACATGTACCTATAAATGCTGGAGCGTAATAAAACACGTGATTAAAATAGTTTACCTGTAGAACGCTTATGGTTTATTCATTCCTTTTTTAAATCATTTCAATTTTGCATAGTTTATCCCAAAATTTTACGTTATGGACAAAAGGTTACCATACTTTTCAATCACATGCCTCTTTACTTTTATGACCGACTTTGCTTTCTTTCCCTTGTTGCTATCTTTGCTTTATTTTTCTTGTGATTAAACATATATTAGGTAATGATGATGATTTCTTTCCTATTATATATGTCAATACATAAAGGACACATATATTCCTATAGGCATATATGTATAGATTAATATATGCCTATTTATATATGTCATACGGTTACAGAAACTCATCCATATACGTGTATCCATATTAACTTCTGTTGGTTTTTTTTATTCGGGGCAGGCGACCGATAATAATTTACTTCAGGGAGGATAGGAGGGTAACTGGGTAGAGGTAGGATTTTACAAAGGATTGAGGAAGGGTGGAGAGAAACCCGGTCTCGGTCTTAAGGTTGCCTTTAACGAAGGGCACCACGGGGGCCATGGCTTAACGTCCCATCCAACGGAGGGAGTACTGCACTTGAAGTGCTCTCCACAAAGCACTCTAGTAGGGACTATTATACTAATTAAAAATCCGCCGGTATTAAAACCCGTACCCTCTGGATGGGAGGCCAGTACTCTAACCACCACACCCACCCAAGCCATACTTTAAAGGCGTTGTAGTCTACATATTGCAGCAGGAATAACTCATGGCCGTCCACCCCAAACTCAAGCACAGTAAGAGATTCGGCGTTGGGAGATTGCCTATATTTCTTTATTAGAATCCAATTGCTCTCGTAATAAATCTTCACTAGCACCATGCTTCGCCCTTATTCCACTCTTTCCTGTTTTCACTCCCCTCTGACCAAGATAACCCCTTTTGTTCCTCTCCAACCAATTCACTTCCCTAAAAAAAAACTTTAAAGCAAGCAAACTGAAATCACCAATCTTAGGCGTGACGTTCGTCATCTTCTCCATCTGACGAAGATGGCGTTACTTTAAAGTTTCGTGTATCTTACAGAGAGGACACTGGGATCTCCATCAAACTTTACTGGTAAATTTCCACTGACGCGTTACTAACTTCCCCCAACCGCAGCACCCCTTTATTGCAATAGTGTTTTGGCATATATACTCTCACGTATCTATAGAATATGTATTATAACGATATAAATATCATCATCATTATTCATCAATCCTCAGATTGGTTTGACTGAGTTCTTCTATCGGCTTATCTCTTCATATTTACGTATTTCTTCTCTTTCAATTCCTTCATCACTTATTCCATATATCTCACTCGAGGCCTTCCTTTGCTATTCTTTCCATCCAGTTTTGCTTCAAGGATTGTCTTCATCAGGCCGTCAGACGTCTTGTCTTAGGATATGGCCGATTAAGTTATCCCGTCTTCTTCTTTGAGTTATCAGCAGGCTTGTCTTTTCTCCCACTCTTCGTGCGACTTCTTCGCCTTTAACTCGGTCGATCCATTTAATATTCATCATTCTTCTGTAGCACCACATTTCGAATGCTTCCACCCTTTTCTTCTCCGCTGCTGTCATCGTCCATGCTTCACTGCCGTAAAGAAACGTGCCCCAGATGTACGTCCTGAATGATTTGTTTCCTTACTACTACTTTCCTTACTTCTGTGACATAAATATATATCCCACAAATAAGTAATAATGAAAATAGATACAGATATAAAATATTTCAGCAATAAAAAAATATAAATATCATTGATAAGTTTCTTTATATTTCTATCTTTATATCATCATCATCACTGGTCAGTAATCCTAGGATTGGTTTAACGCAGCTTTCCACTCAATTCTTCTATCGGCCAACCTTTTTATTGTGACGTAATTCTTCTCCTTTACATCCCTCACAACCTGTTCCATGTATATCTTACGAGGCCTGCCTTTTCCAATCTCCCCGTTCACTTTTCCCTCGACGATTGTCTTCATCAGTCCATCGTGTCCCAAGATATGGCCGATTAAGTTGTCCCTTCTTCTTTTTAGAGTTGTCAGCAGACTTCTCTTTTCTCCCACTCTTCTTAGAAATTCTTCGTTACTTGCTCAGTCAATCCATTTAATCTTCATATATAGCCTTCTAAATACTCATTACATTATCTTTGTCTGATACATTTGAACTTGTGTACTTTTTAAAGGATAAAGTGTAATTTGGTTTGTGAACGACTGATAGTTTATGATACGAGGTACTGGGCTTGTATTTCGGAAATCTATCTTTTAAGAGTTATTCAAATCATTCCTAATCGTACGAGTGTGGCCGGAGTACATCGCAAACAAAAATATCTAAATCACTTTAAAAATTTAACATCTATGCAATTACGTCTCCATCCCTTAGCAACATTTACACACCGCATACACACATAACATTCTTTTCACAGCAAACATCCTCAAAAATCATATGAATACCTCTAAAGTTTTACCGTTATGTCAAATTAAAACATCCAGTAATCCAATCATAACCACTTGTACGTAAAAAAAAAAAAACTCTCGTCACTATATTTAACGTACAATATTTGCTAAAATTCTCAATCACATCTTTGTGTATTTAGTAATTTTGCCATAGATTGGTGAAGGAAACTACGCGACTCGCTTTCTTACTTAAATACGTACCTATCTGGCCAGAAAGAATGATATTTTATATGAAAAAATATATTTCGTAAATTTCTTACTAGCACAATTGACACAACTGGTTGTGTCAAATATTCCAATGTGAAATCGCAAAAAATATAACTTTACATAAAATATGAAGTTTCACAAAATATTGCATGAAATTATCCAATTAGGCAGGTATGATATTCTTGATTTATTAGCGTCGGATCGGATATCGGATGCTGTAATGCAGTGAAACCCGGGATGTAGTAAAATTTATTTTTGTGGATTTTGCTCGCGTTTTTTCTTCCTGTGTTATAATGTTTCGCTTTCACTCCATATCGCCTGAATCTTCAGAATTTGTTCTTGAGTACTTTATAACCATTATTTAATTAAAAACGTTATCGTCTCCAATCCCATCCCCATATATCTAGCATTTAGTTAACCTGCAATGTCCTTGGAAACAATCTGCCCCTACTCACTTTCTCCTTATATTGAATTCAGTCAACTTACTCTCTTTTCCCCTACCAATCCAAGCACTTCCTCGTCTGTCTTCCTCTCCACCTAAAAGCTATAGGCATTGATTCTTTTCATGCAAAATGTTCACATAAGTATGATATGATGTTCACATAGATTCACAATGAGAAAATCTAACGAAAATTTGAAGATTGAAAGTAACATTCGAAGTGCTAGGTGAAGAACCTATGTAATTAACTTAATGCTAATATTATCTGCCCTCGCTAGAATTATAACTTACCGTTGAGATATATTTTAATAAGTCAGGGGTAAAATGAGTGAAATAATAATATTCATTGCCAAATTCTCTGTTGATACTAATAACGGCATTCATGCTATCGGATGAAGTGGAATAAAAAAAAAGAGAATTATCAAGTTCATTATGGACATAATTTATATTGGTGGGTTCATTACGTGAATTTCCAAGTCTTTTAGTTTCTTACAATAAGAACGAGCGTCATGCTTATCCAATAAGCATGAATGGAAATAGTTAACTTTTGCATCATGTTGCATTTGTCTAACCTTGTTACGAAAAACTTTATACTCGTTGTATTTCAAAATAGACTGAGTTCGTCGGAGGTGCCTGAGTAAGGAATTTCTATATCTTCTTTACTTTATAATTTCTTGAGAGAGCCATGGAGATAGCCTCCTAGAGATTAACCCCTTCGAAGATATGTTTCTATTGACGTGACAGTGGGGCAAATCCTTCGAATATACTGCTGGGATTTAAATTAAGGAGATAAGGTCGCACCATTTTCTATTACACTTTTATTCTATGCCTTATATTTATAAGCTTTAGTTTTCTTTGTAGTTTTCTTGAGTTTCTCCTCAACTTAGTTTTCCGTTTTATTTTCAATGTAGTGTCCTTTTCTGGTTAAATAACCTGAAAGTATAAAAATAGACGAGGCCACTCCGTAAGTTCCACTTAAAAGTTTTATTTAACGTCCAAATTTCGGTCCGTCAATTTCACCATCACTTGATTTTTCATCATATACCATTCACTTATGCAGTCCCCAGACAGGGTATATAAAGGAGGGTAAGCGTTTGACAATGATAGTTACGAATTAATGTTTTATTTTAGTTTGTCATTGTTGCTTCGCCATTTTCACAAGCAAGCAAACCTGAGATTAGTTGAGGTAAGCAGCTCTCCTCTCGTTTCTCCCATCGGCTAACCAGGGGTGTGGGAACTATTTTCAATGGGGGGCCAACCTTGAAAAGTGCCCGGCTCCTAAGTAAAGGGTCCGCATTTTTTGCGGCTAGGAGGGATTAGAGACTAGAATTTCGCTAAAAGAGCATATAAAGGTGTGATAGTATGTGTCAGAAGGGAAAAAGCAAGCAGAAAACAAGTGAAATTTAATTTTTATGCATGAAGACTATTCATTTCTCAAGAGACTGGAGCAAATTCTAGGGAGGGGCCTTCGGCCCCTTCTGCTCCCCACTTCCGACGCTTCTGCGGCTAACCTATTCGTATTAACATAATTCTTCTTTTTCACATCACTCACTTCTCATTCCATACATTTCATGCAGGTCCTTTCTTTTCCAGTCATCCCATTCACTTTTTCCTCAACTTTTGTCTTCACCTGGCCAACGTGTCTCAAGATATTTCTTCCACTTTCTTTTGACTTCTTCGTTAGTCACTTGGTTAATCAATTTCATTGTTATTATTCTTCACTAGAACCACATATCGAATTATTCCAATCTTAACTCTCTGCTGCCGTTTTGTCCATCCCTCACCGTTGTGGAGAAATATGCTCCAAATGTGAACTCTAATGAAGTGCTCCCTTACTTTCTAAAATAGTATTTCCTTCCGTAAGTAGATTTTACTTTTGGTATATTGCCCTCATTACATGGGCTATTCAACTTACTATTTCCCTTTTCCTTCGTCATCACCGATTACACGGCTTCCTACAAATCAATGCTCATTTTACCTCTACCAGCTTTTGCTTTCATTGTTTAATATTGGTCTTGGCCTTTTCTCTCCTATGCATACAATTACCTTGGTTTTATTTTTGTTGATTTTCACATTTTGCGTTCCAAAGTACTTTTCCCTGCCTGACAAGTGGAAAATTTCCGCTAAAAAATCAAAGCATTAGCTCCGACCATCAAAGCTGAGAATGGGCGATTAGGGAGGTTCACTGGTGTGTACATGGAATATATCGAACTCCGGTTATTGAATCACTTGTTCAAAGGTCGAGAGTTATAGTGGAAAACATATTCCTTCTTACAATCCCAATAGTTTCCATTGATTGGACACCTATAGTTAAGCAAGTTTTAGGCAAATGTGCTAAAAACAAAGCAAAATAATGGATGTTTCTCGAGAAAAGTTGTAACGTCAAGGAGGAGACAAAGAAGAAGGCTAGAAAATAAAACTTCTCCAGGGAAATCAGAACCTCACTTTATATTATTCTTGATGCTGGACTAGTTACAAATTATACTTCGAATAAATGATCTCCACGAAAGGCCAAAGCATAGCCATTTGAGAAAAGACACTGTATTTGGAAAATGTGTTGAAACCTGGACAACCATAATGGCTAACGGAATGACACTTGGACAAATAATCCATATTTTGATTAACTTTGAAACATTGGGAATCTTGAATTCAACTCGTGCATTTGCTTCAAGTTTACGCTTGAATTTATCAGCTTTTTATAAATTAACTTTAATATATTGTATGCATTAGTGAGTTTATGTAAATTAAATAAATGCGAATGCTCACATCAACTCCACCGTTAGTATGAAACTCGAACCTAAGTAAAATATTGATTTTATTCTAGTTTCAGGTTTGAAACATTATTGAGTATTGTAGAGATGTTCTTCTTCTTAGTTATTATTAATTTTGGGGAATCTATGAATATCTATCAAGAATATACTAAAAGGAATCTACTTGGCATGATTCCAGTGCATTATTTGATCCGTAAATATACGCTAAATTTGGTACCTGTGAATCCCACCGGAATGCAAGTGAAAATACAATTATATAAATACGGCATAAATATATGAAAATATTAATGAGATTAAACTGCAGTTAGAACGAAAAATTTTAAATGAAGCAGGAAATTATTGGCATAATTATAAGTAAATTAATGAGGATAATATGAAAAAAATGGTGCTGTAAACCAAGCGCAGTAGTTTAATGTTAGCATGAACAATAATAATGAGACATATCTGGTCCAAAGGACAAACATTTTGTTACCTACTAGCACTAAAATATTGAATTCCGAAGGGCCACAAAACATTTTCTTCACTAGAAATTTAAACTAAAAAAAATTACAAGTGAAATTATCATTAGCAAAATTATCAAAAACTATTACCATATTATAAGTCATCACTTTCTCTAATTGATTAATAAGACACAAAACTTACCAGCTTACTCTGCTCTAGTAATCCGTCCAAGGGGGTCTATAAATCAACAGTTCAGAGTACACTTTTCTCTTGATACACATATACATTCATAAATTAAGAATAAAATATATTAGTATTATTAGCTACTAGCTGTACCCGGCCACGCGTAGATGTGACTCAGTCTGGTTAAATAGAAAAGAAAAAAGAGAAAGCACACATATCTAATATGTTTCATTTCACAATGCTTGTCGTTCATCAGTATTTCGTATTGTTCCATTGCCTGTTCAGGTATAGAGATTGCCTGGTTTTGCCGACTCTAGAACACGCAACATATAGTTGTCCATGTGAGAAGCAATCCGTGCCTACATCTAAACCGCATAATTTCAATGATTGGCTCTGAGCTTTGTTGATGGTGATTGCAAACGCCAATCTAATTGGGAATTTCAATCTCTTAAATTGAAATGGCATATCCATTAAAAAATCATAGGAATGCGAGGAATGAAGACATCTTCACCTTTGAGAGGTCTTGTCAAGATCGTTGCTTCTACGAGGTTTCTCATTCATTTTTTTTACTGAAGACCCCTTGCCGTTGCAAAGCTATGGCTGGTTGATATTTCGCAATATGATAATTGTCACCCCGATTTTCAATTGCAGTTTGTGTGATGGCATCCCTGACAGATCGAGTAAATTAAAAAATTCTGCTGCATAATTAACCGCTTCATCTGCTTCCACAAGTATGTCGACGGATTTATATGTAACCACCTGGCTTTGAATGTTAGACCTAATAATATTGTTGAGTTCGTAGACGTCGTTGTTCTTGGTGGCAAGAATAGCTCATTCGCTGAGCCATCGTGATTTTTACATTTGGTATGAATATTAGGAAATACTTTTTCAACCAATTCTTCTTTTGACGTTACTAAATTGCAGAAGTTATGAGACACTGAAATGCATCCTGAGTTCAGTCGACCGGCACCTTTCCGTTCCCAATTAATGTAATATTAATGCGTTCTCAAATGGCCTAATGTTTCCTTGCTAATGTTGCAATGATCAGTAGAGCGATTTTCTGTGTGCCATTGCGTATTCATCCCGAACAATAATTTGTATTTCTCCAATACTTTTCCCATGCCGGAAGCTTTGGAAATGTTGCATGTGGGAGTTTCAATGCTTTGCATGTTCAATGGAAATTTCAAAGCGGAATGAGCAGTTATTGTCGGCAAATTGCTGCCAGAATCAATATAATTAGGAAAGTTCTAGCTAGCGCATCTAATAAGAAGATTTCTCCAAACCCATTATTGACAGTTTGCATTATTTGATCGTAAATGTCTTTTTGCTCAAGCGTTCGCTCAGGAATATTTGATTGCACATATGACAAAATATCAACCGTTTTGTTCACGATTAAATCCTACATTAAACGAAGCAGCGGCAGATCGATTCCGTGACGGTATTCCCAATTGATAGAGAACTTTGTTCGCGATATCCAAGCACAAATTTTCAATCATTATCAACGCTTCGTTGTAAATTTATGCAATGAAATCCATGTTCATATTTGAATTTTTTGTGTATTCAACGGAAAATATCTTTAGCCATGTGTGATTTATATTTCTTCCATAACTCTATTGGACATTAAGGAGAGATGGCGGTCAATATGATTTCAAACATTGCCCGAATTTTATTCGGATGCGACGTGTTTCATTAAATCAAAATGAAAATAAATCCAAGCTTATCAATCAGAACAAAATTTTGAACGTATTACATTTGAATTGAAGCAATGAAAATATTAAAAATCCATTAAACAACAATGCAATCGGATGTTTAGTATTGCGTGTGTTGCTATTACTTTCAACATATGGCGCTGCCATTGCGGTCAAAGAAAGCTGTTTTTCAAAAAGAGCAAGTTTTTAACTGTCACAGATGTGCACGCGCGTATTTGAATGCAGCGTTGTGTCAAAACTTCGAAGCAATTGGTGAAGAACTTTCGGAGGTTTAAGAGTTTGAACGAATGAACATTTACATTTTTATTTATATTGAAGATTGTGATTGGTAGTATTAGTTCACGTACGTAATGCATGCTTTGCGATTATTCACTCCCAGCCAGACACCCTTGAGGTAACCTGGTATCTTATGATAGGTTGAGTAGCGTTTCAGAATTAATAAAAGAATTATGGTGGGAATCATTATCAGAGCGTAGGTTAAAGTACAGATCAAATCTCTTAGAGAAATTTCAATCGGATAGCTTTACTGAAGATGTTAGGCACATATTAAAAAAACAGCGTATTGTGCTAGATTCGACCAGATAAATAAGATTAGAGAGATAGATTATCGTACTGATAGATTCAAAATGGCATTTTTCCCCCGTACTATAAGAGAACAGAATAGGCAGCATAGCAAAGGGATAAGTAGGGGAAATATTTTAGAGTAGTCTGTAGTGCATGATTCATGTATTAACCCCATAAATACTATAGATCCTAACAATCTAGTTGCATGAGACTCTATAGTTGCTTGTTCGCATGTTAGCAGTGCATGCCTGGTGATCTTCACCCCCTGCCACTCACCCTCGCGGTGGCTTGCAGAGTATCGTGTAGATGTAGATGTAGATGAACCTGAAGGTTGCCAAGTATATGAGAAGTAGATGCAGC
Organism: Platycnemis pennipes; assembly: GCA_933228895.1. Lineage (NCBI taxonomy): Eukaryota > Metazoa > Arthropoda > Insecta > Odonata > Platycnemididae > Platycnemis > Platycnemis pennipes. The sequence continues at coordinate 64,316,103 of OW121854.1, forward strand.
GGAGGCAGTTGGCATGGGGAGTGTCAGAGATGCGCCGTCTCGCGGGCGTGGTTGCTCATCCCTCGGGCCGATCGTGTCAAATCCTTTGCGCTCGGGATTACGGGAAGGAGCAAGGGAATTGGCGCGGCAGGGCCGGGAGGTTCCTCGCCGCAAAACAAACAAGAGTCGGGCACCGCAACACGCCAAGTTCGCCGAGTTCACGCCTTGGATTAGGGCTCCTTCTCCGGCCCGGGGATGTCACCCCGGCGGCGGCTTTTCAGCGATTGGAGGCGGGAGAGGGAAGCGACCTCTGCCGGGTGATCCCGGACGCCTCCACCTGAGGCAGTGTTCCCTCCCCAGAGAACTATGTTTTAAGGTGCTCTCAACTCCTGAGGCTATTCCTCAACGTCTGACCCCTAATGCCGTCGGCGGTAGTCAGGTCGGTTAAGCGGTGGGCCGGGCGACCCAAGGATCGCGGGCTCGCATCCCGCCCTGGGGCTATAGGTATTGTGTTTGTCTTACCATTAAACGCAGGATTAAGTTTGGTTACAACGTTGCAAGATAAACTTTAGCAGTCAGAGCAACTTAAAACTGGGGTTTGGGTTAGTGTAGTGGCTCAAGTTTCCCGTGAGTCGGCTAAACCCGGCTTCGAATCTCGTCAGTGGCAGAGATTATTCATGGGTATACTGGTTCCCTCTTGAGTGCTGTGTGAAGCGCTCCTCGAATTCAGCACTTCGTCCAAAGGAAGGGACGTTAAACGGAGTACTCTTTGGCGCAATTCGTTGGGAGCAGGCTTATGCTGACGCCGGGTTTCTCTCCACCCTTCCTCTTAATCTTAAATGGTGCAAAACAACCTAAGCTGTCATATATGATTTTGTCCTTTCTCGGCGAATGATATTCATAAATAATTCTCGGGTTTACAGCCGAGTAAGATTTTGTGTTGCTGACGTTTCGACGGAATACTCCTCCATCGTCCTCAAAGCAATAAAGCTTACAGGGCATTCCGCCCGCGCTTGTATAGCCGTCTCATCCGGGGGGGCATTGTTGTCTCCTTTTTTTCCGTTATTTTTCGAATTAACGGTTTCCATTCTCTGCTGATGATGTAGAAATCAGGCTGGAAAATAACACATTAAATCGAGATTCTGGGTACATCATCAGCAGAGAATGGAAACCGTTAATTCGAAAAATAACGGAAAAAAGGAGACAACAATGCCCCTCGGATGAGACGGCTATATAAGCGCTGGCGGAATGCCTGCAAGCTTTATTGCTCTGAGGAAGATGGAGGAGTATTCCGTCGAAACGTCAGCAACACAAAATCTTACTTGGCTGTAAACCCGAGAATTATTTATTTAAAAAAACCTAAGCTGTCAGTCGCCTTCCCCAAACAGGTGAAAACTAACAACTAAAATCCTGAGTTTATTCATATTCTCTCACTCATCAGTAAGCCGATTCCTAATACTGCATCGAAACCTTGGCGGAATGAAAATTCGCGACCTTTTGCCTGTCAGGCTGGTGGGTTACCGTATTGGGTATTGCGAACCCCTTGAGGAACGCCCGGCTCTGGAAAGTTGCCAGAACCAAAGTCAGTTCCTCATATTCCAATATCTCTTGGAAAAGTAGCGTTGATCAAAATAAATTAAATGCTTCAAAAACCATTTCATGCAACCCTTCAAAAGAAGACAAGAAAGATACTAACCCATATTATTTCACAACTTCATACCTACATTCGAAAAGATATGGGAGATAACAGCAGCAGAGAATTTAAGACTGGAGGCATTCGAAATGTTGTGCTACAGGTTGATGATGCAGATAAAATGGAACGACTGAGTGACCTACGCAGATGTTCTAAGAAAAGTGAGATAAAAGATCTTGTCATATAACCTAGCCTTGAGTGCAAAACTGAAATTTAGTCTTTCATAGAACCTGGAAGTGAGCTTCATATCGCAGTAAAGCTGACTACCATTGTTTTGTGATATTTGGATATACGATGTACTAGACCGAACAGAATAGAGGAACTCCTGGTAGGCATATTACGAGACAAAAGTTGGCTATTAAATAGGCCAAGTATATAGATTTTTTACCGCCAAGAAAATACAGAGAGAGAAAATGGGGTCGTTTACCATGATTTTTTATTGCCGAATCTGATAGTTTGTAAAATAAAAAGACCCGTATTTTTCTGTTTTTTGATCCGTCAATTATATCTCGAGTTATAAGCGGCGAAAAACTGATGTTTTTAACCCTTTCGGAAAAGTGGGCGTGGTGCAACCTCTGACGTATATCGACTTCGTCCAATCACAAATGAGCCTGCGAAGCTACTTTGTCTTATCGCAATGGGGGGGACACAGCTGACTCAGCCAATAGGACAGCTGTGACAGCATCTGTGCGAGCAGACCTTCCAAGAACCCCCCTCCACTCCCTTCGTTTCCACGAAAAGAAGTTTCGAAGCAGTCAAGGATGGGAGGAAAATGACGTCAATGTTATCACAGCAGCTTTTTCGGTGGGCGTCACCTTTTGCTTAGTTTAATTTTTGATTTATGAGTGAATGGTTATGGTTACAAGATTAATTTTTTCACTAAAATTCTTTTTTTGTTTCCATCTAACGATTTCGTGTACAAAATTGCGATTTCGGTTCCGAGTAAACGCCCCCATTGTGCGAAGCATATACTGACGTTTAGTTTCTACGATAAACCAATCTTCAATCAATATCAATAGATTTATTACAAACTTTTACAAACCATAATAAAATTGCAAAATCACGACCCAGGTTTCGGCGCTAAGCACCGTCATCAGGTGATGGTGATGGTGCTTAGCACCTGATGATGGTGCTTAGCGCCGAAACCTGGGTCGTGATTTTGCAATTTTATTGTAGTTTGTAAAAGTTTGTAATAAATCTATTGTCATGAATTTCCACAAAGTTACGAGTGAAACTATTTCATTTATCTTTAATCAATAGGTATATTGACACAATGCGTGTTAAGCCTGGTTCACACGGTGCGTTTTTCCGGGATGGATTTCTTGCGAGGAGTGCTCATGGGTGCCGTGCGTGCTCGCTTGCCGGAAACGCCGACTGCTGCGGGCTGCCCTGACGGCTAGCTTGCTTGATTTTGAGGTTAGGTCCGTTGCTATTTTCCTTGCGTGTTTTGCTGATGGCTATTGTTGCCGGCCAATCATCGTTCAGCTTTGCATCACGTAATCAAAATAAATGTTCTGCCTTTTTCTGCTTTTAATAGCATCTCATGGTCAATATTGTGTTTAAAAATGAGTGCAAATCTATAGACTTGGGATCAAGTTGTGGTGCTTATCGAAGCATACCTATAGAGACGAAACTTGTTTGTATGCAGTTCGTAATTGGAACTATCACAATAAACATCTTCGACCTGAGGCTCTAAAAAGAGTAAGCGAGGAGAATAGCTCGCTACGTGTGAACCGACAACATCAGCGAAGCCAGCTTAGCGGCCACCTTTGTTGCCTGATTAGTAGCACGAACGAAATCCAGCTAGCCAGCACTCAAGGAAAAACCCACCATGTGAAGTGAGCATTACTTAAATTCCAGTGAGAATGTTCCAGTGGAACATTCTCACTCTGTCATTCAGAAATTATTAACCGTTTAATCATACTCCGCGGAACAAACATTTTTTTTTGTATCGTGCTCGTGTTATATACTCACCATCATTTCACGAAATGTACCTACTATTTGATTAAAACAACACTTGCGCTCGCTCTAGAATACAAACACTTCAGATCATCGACAGATGATGCAAGCTTAACGCCATTTACTTTTATTCTGATAAGTGCCCTGCGAATATCTAATCAGGATATACCCCAAATTCTCTAATCCGACTAAGGTGCCAGAGGGAGGTTGAATGTCACAGCTCCCACATTCTGATCTCCTCGTAATTGGAAGGGCCAGGCCTAAGGTCAGCGCCCCCAATTATCACCTAAGGGTATAATCCTATTTCCACTCCGTTGAGATTTGGCTAAATACATCCCTAGCGTGGTGAGGAATCCACGGCTTGTAAAAACACCATGACCGCAATTTTTGGATTCGTGTGTCCTGGGGTATGAAAACGACTTCCCCTCCCCCCTTCTTGGCCCAACGCTGTAATTCTGATTATAGCTTACCCCATTGTATCAAAGTATTAGCGTTATAACCCGGTTAAATGCTAATGCCTTCAGTTGCTATCAGTTAATTCTCTTTTTATTTAAAACGCTGGCCTAATGATGATTCAACTCTCTACCACACACCCTTGCGGTGACTTGAAGGGTATTGTGCAGAAGTAGATTTGATCTTAATTAGAATTCTTCAAAAATAAATTTGCAAACATTCTCTCCGATGTATATTAATCCAATGAGTTATTATTTAGGATACCATGCATGACCAACTCTGAAACATTGGCTGTAAAGAAAGTGGATGAAATAAACTCAGCTTTTGATACGTTTGCGTGGATCTGGACGGAGAAGTGAATGGTTAGAAACACCAATGAGGAACTTCTGGCATTTTTCGAGTTGGAGAGAAAGTTTTTTTAAGGAATTAGGAGAAGACTAAGTGTATGAAGCAATTGCGTGAGTGCTTTTCAAATGACATTATAAACAGGATAACACAAGATAAGCGGGTAAGAGCGAGGAAAAGTATTCATGGCCTGAATGGATTGATTAAGAAGCAGAATTTAGCTGTGGAAAAGCTGAACATGGAGCTAATTATAGCTGGATCGTGCTAAAGTGAAATTAGAAGTTGACATAAAAAAAGATGATGCCCATCTAATGTAAAAGAATTTTATACAAATGGTGATGTAAATTGGTTGTTGAATATTGTCCTTGTGAAGATGAAGACATAATTGTTTTTTCATTTGAGATGCGGTTGCGAATAGGAATATGGAGGGTTTTCTGGATGTAGAGAAGGAAGTAAAGATGTGTTAGAGGTGAAAGAAGAGGAAAAAAGCTGTTAGGGAAATTACAAGAAGTCTTGAAAAATGGTTGAAGTTTTGTGGGGTAACGAAATGCTGAACAGTGTAATAGGGAAGAATTTTTGGTTAGAGCTGTAGAAAGGGGATAAGAATGTGTCCCATATTTTAGGGAGGCAAATGATACCTAATAATATTTGAATAGGGATTTGTGGGCAACTTTATATGATATTTAACTGGTTATGGAGTAAAAAGAGTTATTGGATACATTGGCGGAGAAAATCTGGCAGACATTACTAATCAGGCTATTACTAATGCTTTTAGAATACTTATAACGATGACAAAAGTTTGTTATTAATAGATACCAATGATAATATGCATACCTGCATATGAATAAACTCAAAAGTAGGAAATCCAAGTATGGATGGGCAAGTTTGGTAGCTAGAGAACTGGCTTCTCATCTTTAGGTTCAGGATTCGAACACAAACAGCGGAAAAAGTAAAGTGAAATGTTGAAAATTACCAACAGGAATAACGCCGAATGTAATGCATTGAGTAATAAATAAATAAAAGATATGTAGATAGCATATTGTCCAACACTTGTATTCTGTTAGCTAAGTAAAAAAACGTTAGCACTTTTCCACAATATATTTAAAATTATAAAATTGCACAACACGTGTTTCGGCTTACTAAGCCATCATCAGGTGTACATTCACAAACTTTCCGTGACAGCAGCGCAATATATATGAAACGGGCAGGGGATGAGGATAGGAGAAAGTGGTTATGGGGGAGAGGAGGGAATGAACAGATGGTGAGTGAGGGGGGGGGCGGTGGCGAGGAGAGAATTATGGAAAGGAAAAATTGTATGAAGTACTCTAGTAGTTGTACCAAATACTCTAAGGAGTTTGTCCTTGGAACTGGATTAAGGAAGTGGTAGGTTATTTGGAAAAGGAATGGCAAACAATGGGTAATGGATCCGGAACAGTTGGTCATTCAACAACAGGTTATTATCGCTGTGTATAATTTCCCACTGATCCCATGCGTCGAATCTTGGGCTTTTTCTTTCAATATGCAGAATTTCTGGTTCAAAGAGGCAGTGGTGCGATGTCTCCAGAAGGTGTTTGGCCAGCAGTGACGATTTTTCTCCCTTATCCACACACTTTCTATGCTCTTGAACTCTAGTGGTAAAATCCCCGCCCGTCTGTCCAACGTAATATTTACCACAGCTGAGGCACTTGACTTTGTGGACGCCTGAAGGGAATTTTGGGTCAATGGTGTCCTTGCTTTTGCACAAAATGTTCGATAAAGTACACGGATTGTAGAAACACTCTTTAAGTTTGTCCTTTGGGAATATTCTCTTAACTTTTCTTTCAATATGCAGAATTTCCGGTTCAAAGAGGCAGTGGTGCGATGTAACATGGAAATCATTTTCAGTCCGTCAGATAGGACGCTAGATCATGGACCCCTAGGTGTCTTTCGTTAATAGTAGGCTAATCCTGACTCTAACCTTCCTCCGTTCCCTGAAAAACTCATGTCTTTGTCAAATTGCATCTACCTATCCTAAATGGCCCAAGTGACGTAGGCTGTCGGTAGTCTAAACCCAATTACGAAGTACTAGCTCCGCTACTGATACTTCAAAGGTATGTGGCGTGGTGGGGCACGGAGTGGAGAAATGATATAGTGATTTCCTGGGTGCGTTGCAAACAGTGCGAGAAGACGTGGCTATATGCTTCCTCGCCAATTTGTCCGCGGGCGCCGTAGAGGCCTCCGCTCTCCCGGAAAGGGCCCCAACCCCTTTGGGCCTTCCCTCCCTCCGCCTCGATTGCGTCTCCCCAGGCCCGAAAACCACCCGCTCACCTCTCCCCATTCGCCCACACACGCACAGACACACACACACACGAATCCGTTCGCGCACGCAAATAAGCTCGCCGCATCGCATAACGGGTTTATCCCGATAAAATGGAAAGGAAAGCGTTACTTCCGCCCACAAAAGCACCCTCCCTTCATAACTCCCTCTCCGGTGATATTATTTTTTTTACGAGTCTTTCCTCGTTTTTTTTTTCCTCCTCCTCCCCCACTCCCCCAACCCTACCACTAACCCTGCCGAATCATGAGAAATATTGCGATGGAAGTTTCATAAGAGAAAAAATATATTTTATTTTTATTTTCCTAACGATATCAAAGACGCGATCGCGTGGTATCAATTTTGTGGGAAGGCGAGGTGGGGGGATATGCCGCCACCCCCTTCGTGGCGGATTGGGGAACTACAAGCTCGCCTTCTTAAGCCGCGCAGGGGATGGAGGGAGGTGAGGAAGGGATGGGAGGTTTACTGCGGATTAGGTAGGGGTGCGGAGGGGGTTTTGGGGTGGGTGGGTGGATGAAAAGGCGTGGGAGTGCCGTGATAGCTCTTCCGTCCCCTCCTACCCGCACCCCCTCTCGCTGTTATGGCGAGGGCATCACTGGAGTGCTCTTTTCAGTCTAAGTCTCTCGGGTTACGCACTCAGTACGAAACGAGAGCTCCTGACGGAATGCTACGTGCGTACAGCATCCAGGGAAAATCCGTAAGCAGGGAATCCGGAAGGGAATACCGCGAGGGAAATACCGCATTCTCCTCCCGGCTTTTTATACCAAAAGAGTTTGCGGGGATGGGTTTGATCCATATGCTAGCGGAAGGTGGCCGCGTGGATGTGTGTCGAGAAAAGACCCACCTAGTTTACGCTGCAAGTGTAATAATAATTGGCTACCAGTTAATTTCTACAGGCCGCTTTACAGGATACAATTTTTTTGTACAATTTCTTGCACAAACGCTTGTATAAACTGAACGAAATTGTATGTTTGGGTGAATGGAATAAGAACAGGTTCTATTTCCCGTTCAGTCATTCAGACAATCACACAAGCGTTCGTGCAATTTGCCTCTTTACACGGTACAATTTCCTCATACAAGAGTTTATACCAGAAATTGTACAAAAAATTGTATCGTGTAAAGCGGCCTTACCAGTGAAGGCAGACCTAAAAGGACATTTAATTCTTCCCACTACCCCTACATTTATGCTTATATCTTCTCTTATCCAATCTAATCTTAGATTACTTTACATTAGTTTATAGTGGAATAATTAATCCTCTTGATTAAGCGCATTCGTCAACTAATTAATTCTTGTGTTATATTTATATTTGACCTCCGCAAATATGACAATGAGACAAAATGTTATTGGTAACCTCTAGGTACACGGAGGAAATACTTCCCAGGGTCATTCATTTTGTTTCTATTCAGTAGCCAGAATCCCGACTCACTAAATCATCTTTACAAAGATTAGCCTGATCTGACCCTAACCATATCCTCATCCTCCAAGCCCGCATCATATTTTACCTTAACTCTTTCCATTTCCTTGCCTCAAAGTTTTAGAACTTGCTACCCATTCAAATCAAATCCTCCTCATCTGTCAAATCATTTAAAGATGAAATTTATCGTTGTTTAAAAACTCAATAAGTAATCGCTGCCGATTCGGTAAATGTAATATAAACTTAGTATTCACCATCAACGGTCAACAATTGGTTTCATGCAGCTCCTTTCTCAGCGTAGCTCGATTCTCCTCTCTTAATCTATTTTACTTAATTTCTGTGGAACAAATATTTGAGCAGAATGTAAAATTTGCAAAAGGTTCATTTGCTCTAATGGGTTAGCCAAGAGCATTGCCAAATATTTTCATTCATTCCTTTCATTCATAAATTTCCCTCTTCAGATACTCATACCTCCAACCTCCAATCATTCTATTCAAACCATCCGTTTGTTTCCTCCCGTTGGCTGACATTCTTATGGCTATCATATTCTTCAAAACCCTTATGAGATCCAAACTAAGCTCAATCCCCGAATTAGATAGAGCGTAGAGAAGAGTACCTACTTTAATTGTATCCACTTTTAAGCATGTGCTTCGCGAACGCACCATCTGACCACGCGTAAGGGATGCTGAAGACCCGAAGCAAAATTATAATGATGCGTAAGCGAGATAGAGACAGGAAAAGAAAAGGTTTTCGAATGATATGAAGAAAAGTAGCTGATCTGAAGAGATATATCGAAGTGAAAGAGCCCTGGTGTATGAAAGAAATTCATTAAAAGTAGAGACTCGCCATCAAAACATGACTGGCAGAGTAATATTTAATAAAAAATTAATTAAGAGCTAAATCCTAACTCAAATACAACATCTATGCTCGAAGCTGGTGTCGAACCCGCGATCTTTGGGTTGTCAGGCCGGCTAGTTATCTACCAATGTAGCATGGCCAGCTGCAGATTGACTCCAATATGCAGCTGGCCATGCGATACCTGTAGCCATCACCCAACAAGTTGACGGTTTAGCTTGAAATTTAGTCCACATGATGATTGCAGGTCACACCAAGAATTAAGCCCAGAGACATGTGAAAAACACTTCAGAGTATGTGGTTATTTCCAATGCCTATGCTATCTGGGAAGATGTGATACCCTGAAAATCTTATGGTTTTGGTTCAGGTGGACGTGCCGACATGCCTATCCCTATTTTTTTTTTAAAGGAGACACGAATAGTAGTCCAGAAGTTTACCGACTAGTCTAAATGTGGCTTCAATATATGTAATGGTGTGTACAGTTACAAACTAGGAAAAATCACCATCTAATCATACGTTGAAATACACACTAAACCTCCCATATGAATCAATGACGGATTTTCTATCTATATATAGGATAAAACTATGCCTAAAATCTTGAGTGCTGTAGAAGGTTAGACTATAAATAAAGAAAGTGAGGGAAAGCAGCTGAAATAGTTGTCAAAGATCCTTTTTCCGAGTTAAGAATTATAATGGTTTGAATCAAAGTTTCATCGGAAGTAAGTACCTATTGAAGATTGCTAATGTTGGTTTTATACATGTCTAGGTGTGAATTTAGATTCTAAGGAAAAATATGTAACCATTTCACAGATATCCTTACATTTTAGCAAGTAGCTAAGTGGACTCGTTTTTATTTTTTCCTGTGCCAATCTGCATGATAGTAATTTGAAATTAAAAGCTGAATTTCAAGTGAAGATATCTGGATTTCGAGGAGTATAAAGAAGGCGTAATAGTAAAAATAGCGGGTATAATAGTTAGTTATTAGGTTATTTACTCAAAGGTAATGTATGCCTGGTACAGATTCAGCTTCTGCTTTAAACCCTTTTGGTGCCTTTCAGGGTACTATGAAGACGTAATTTGGCGTTCAGTCGCGAAGAAACGTGCGCAGCTCTCGTGGTGCGCGAGAAGCAGTTGGGAAGGGATTAGTAGTGAGAGGACAGTTATGTCGGTTCTGGGCTCATCGAACGGTGTTCACTTCACTCCACAGCATTTGCAAGGTATAAAAACCCGGAAATCGTCCTTGAGCTTTCGTATCTGAGGCTTTAGAAAGTCACTCTATATTGCAGGATCAAATGTGGGCGCTCGTCCCAGAGTATCTCGATTTTAACATTATATATATATATATATATCAAGGATATAGACGCGATATAGTGCACGCTGCTCTAAATTCTAAAGCAAAAAATTTCCGCAGTCTAATAATAAAAGTCTTCGTTGTTGCTCAAGCAAGGAGCGTCAGAAAGAGTTTTTTGAGAATGAGTGAAGTGGAAAATATGGTTCGGTCTAATATACGCTTCCTCCCCCTCAGCATCCGAAGTGTTGTGTTGGTGAGAGCTCTGGTCTCCCATCGTGAAGGCCCCGGTTTTTAATCTCAGCTGTGGCAGGTTTTACATTGCATTCAGGTTACTTCAGTGCTGTTTGGAGAAATCTTTAATTTCAAAACCACTCAGGAGGGAACTTCAATTAGTAGAGATCTTGGCGCCGCCGTACGTTAGGAGTAATCATATGCTTGCGCAGGGTTTATCTCCGACCTTCTCCTCTCCCTAAAGTTCTACTTCTTATAAAATACAAACCTGTCCATAGTTGCGAAAATTTGCATGACCGTAGTTAACCGTTGCCACCCCTAACTATATCAATAACGTCCGGTTCCGAATAAACACTATGTCACATCCACCTCAAACCCCCTGTTCTCCACGTTAGTGTCACTTTGAACTAGTCATGCTTTCGGTTAAGGTTTGCAGAGAATATGCGTAACGTGATGCCTTTCATCATCATTTATATAAACATAGAGAATTTAGAGTAGGTACATATGGAACTTAGTTTGGGAGCTGCAGGTGTTGGTCCGCAGCCCACCTTACGTCCATTCTTGAAATATCAAGTGCAGTCAAATTTTCGGATCCACAATATCCCATGTTCCTCTTGTCTCCTTCCCCAAGTTCGTTTCTTACCATCAACCACGCCTAACATTCATAATTTTCGGTGAGCCTACTCTAATTTCTGAATTTTCTTATTCCATTTTGGATTGTATTGTATTCAACAGGAGGCTTTAATTTGTGCACTAAATTTGGGGACCAGAGTTTATTACTATAATTACTATTATTATTTGCGTTCTGCCAATTTGATCAGTTAAGATTTTTATAAAGAATAAAAGTATTAAAATGAAAAGGTAAGGTTATATCTGAATCGAGGGAAGATTTGCGTTCTGCTTACCTTAAATTGATGAATGATTATGGAAAAATACCTCTACATGTTTCTGGAAATTTCCATGCATCAGATTACGAGTTATTGTAACGTTATTATTATTCATATGATCTGTTTTTTGACCTCTAATTTCAATGCATAGATTTTTTAATCTAGAGTTTATGCCAATAGAATAAAAAGTTAAAACTTTATGCCAACGTTTCTGATATTTATGTATCCATCTTCATGGCAGTAATGATTGTATAATGATTAACAACTAATAACAATCCATTTTTTTAAATAGTATGATTTAAAAATTACAATGAAAAGTTATTAAAAAGAAACATATGTGAAGACAATTTTCAAATTACATACCCCCAAGTTTTTGGTATTTTATTTAGCTACATTTGTACCTAATTTCGCTGATTTGTTTATTTCATTGTTGAAAATTTATGTTTCATTCATTAAATTATAATTAATTTTACTTAAATTTTATGTAGCTGTCCTTTTGGTACAACTTATTATTATCGTTGTACAACTTGTTATTATGAATATAAGTGATCTGGTAATACAAGCGTAGATGAAAGGAAACACCTTATTAGAACCTACATCTGGAGTATGTTTCTTTTGGCATGGAGAGAGAATAATTATGCGAATATGAAGAGGTTAGCTGATTGGAGAATCCAGTGAAGAACTTCGTCAAACCAATCTTAGGATTGTTGATTCATTTAATATATGTGATTTATCAGTCGAGATAGGTTTTGATAATTATAACTGTCCCCTCGGCCCTTATCTTTAATATGGCCTTCTTTAGTTTTGTACCTACGCTCTATATACCTTCTACCTCCCATCATTCTATCCAAACTACCTGTTCTTCTTCCCCTCCCTCTACCACGCTTGGCCAGCATTCCTCCTTTCATCAGACCTCCGAAACATATGGGTGTTTTATTCAGCTTCGCAAATCATTGGTATCACATTATTCTCACCATTCTCCCAATTTTTCCACACCCCCTTGCGTACTCACCCTTCATCATCCTCCAGCTCACATCTTTTAAAACACCGTCGCTTCTTATCCGCTCACCCGGTAAGTCTTTACACCTGGTGGTCCGTCCACTAAACGTGTCTCCTTCTAATTTCTCGTTCAAATTCCCCTCCTCCACCACCATGACAAGCACTCAGTCGTCCACCTCACTTTTCAGCATGACTTCTCCATTTATTGCCACACCCACTTCTCAAATGCTCCCCATTTCTCCTCAGGAGTTCTTAGGATTATGGTTTCTTTTCCTTCTTGTGAATAAAAAAGTTTTGGCGCCATTACACATGCAATATTTTTCATCATACTTTTCTTATAGTTTCTTTTCAACAGCCATATCATTACTTTTTCCCTCGAGTTAGCACCCATTTCACTTTCGTCTTTTTTCTACATTGCATGTTCTACACCCATTTCCCTCCAGCATGGTACCCAGGCAGTTACGTCTTTTTTCTGGAAACCATATTACCTACTCTGTTTTCATTATGAATTATCTTCACTCTGTAACTCCGAAGATTTTGTAACGCACAATGAAGCAGTAATAACTGCATAACATTTGCATTCCTTTATCCAATCCGATAACTTTTTCTGGATCATACAAAAATCGCAACAATTTCATAAACTTTTATCCCTCCTTAACTACTGCGTCAAGACCCTACGATCTCTCCTTCAACATTTCCTTTGACTGTACGAAAAAAATAACCGACAACAACAAGACGTCCTGTCTATATCCTCGCCCTATAACCACATCACTTAGATTCTCCATACACTACCCTCACTTTTGCCTCATAGGCGAAATATAAATTCCCAGTTTCTCTTTTCTCCCTGATCTACTTCTATCTTCTACCACGATTCCATTAACTTTTCCCTCTTTAATCTGTCGAACGCCTTATAGAAACCACCAAGAAAGCACGAAAAAACATCATGAATATATAATTTGCGTTCTTCTCCGGCCACATCACATTTACCCTCCACTTACGAAACCCAAACTGATTTTTCCATGAGAAATTGTTTACTTCTCCCTCCTCCCCTCAGCTGATGATCCTCGGTGCATGCGCCTTCACCGCGTGTGAGATTAAGTTTATATTCCTTTAGTCCTCGCATTCCCTCGCCTTCTTTTTTTTCCATACAGTTACGAACCCAATTTTCTCGAAATCCTCTGGCCAAACTTTTTCGTATACCCTACGAACAAGTCCATTAAATCTCTCTTTCATTTTTTTCCTGGTTCTACAGTAACTTCTTTGTAAGACTGTCCATTTCCACCAGTTTCCTCACCTTCGTTTCTCTTAAGGTCTTATATGTATTACGCGAATTCCTTTCACCTAGCCTTAACTTATTTTCTTGTGGTCAATAACCTCCTTGCCTTTTACTCACGATACTCTTTTCCGTTCCTTACTGCCCGATAACATTTTCGATTTCAAATAAATGGACCCAATTTTTTCTTTTCGGATTCTCCCCAGTTCGTCCTCTTAATATCTTCTTTTCGACCTGTTTTTTTCTTTCCTACTTGTTTTCTTTATCCCTATTTTTATCATCTCCGTCCTCTATTTCCCAAGCAGCTTCTTCAAGTACTTTGGATTCACGGCTGAGCCTATTAAGGACTTTTTACAACTCTAGCTCCACCTCATTGCCTCCACCTTCACTGTCCGGGGCATGGGTGTTTGTGAATGTATAATCTGTTAATTGTAAGAGAGGACTAGACAGTCCTAAATTCGCAGATCAATAAAGACATGTTTAATTTTTTAATTTTAATTGCCAATTAAACAATTTCGTAGGAAAACCTACATATTTTGATCCAGTACGATAGCATCTTAATATATGTAGAGCCAAAATAAATTCAAAGCAACATCGAATTTCGTGTATTCATTATTTTCCAGTTATTCATTTTAAGAGTCCTATTTATGTTTTATTATTAGCCTCATACTTCCCGAAACATACGTGCTAATCCACATTCTGTTTTAAAAATGTGTACGGTCTGTCTAAATGTCACCATAATAAGCCAAAGAACAAGATCTCCGACTAAAAGATACCAATCCTCAGTGAACGGCATTAAAATTGAATACAAAATTTTTATCTATGATAATTCCTTTGTCCAAAGTTGTCTTTCCTTAGTGCCCCACAGTCTTAATAAACAAGTTTCTATTGCTAATGAGCCAACATGTCTTGTTCCACTGATGGGCACATCATCCATCATCATCATTGTATGATTTCCATTCTGCCCAATAAAAATTCCACTCGCAATGTGGCATTCCCATTCGGTTATTTGTAACTCGCATTCTTGGCTGTTGCGAAGTTTCTTCGTTTATTATCGCGATATCTTTCTAAGAAAAGCAAAAAATGCCGTTAAACCTATTTTTTTTAATGATCGTGTGTCTGTAGTATCAGAAGTTCAGTTATATTTGTGATCAGTCTTACATAACGTGTTCGGTTATGGATTTGCGCATAAATATCTAGTTTTGCGTCGAATCTCTCTGCAACACGACTCAGTTTACGAGGGCAACTGGCGAGCTTCCCCTTTTCAAGCTCTGGACTTATCGTATCTGCTGACTTGAGTTTTGTATGAGTAAACAAGCTCCCGCAACGAGTGCCATGCTTTAGCTAGGATGCTCCTCAATTTGTTTGTCACAAGTGCGGTTAGTCCGAGCTCTGTACGAGAAACGTATATCACATCGGAAAGCGATACAGTTTTTACGAACGACATCAGTATATCCTATGATTCCTTGCTTTAACTATTATTTCCTGGTCGTAAAAGATA
Organism: Platycnemis pennipes; assembly: GCA_933228895.1. Classification (NCBI taxonomy): domain Eukaryota; kingdom Metazoa; phylum Arthropoda; class Insecta; order Odonata; family Platycnemididae; genus Platycnemis; species Platycnemis pennipes. The sequence continues at coordinate 64,331,298 of OW121854.1, forward strand.
GTTTTCCAACTCTCTTTCCATCTTTTTCGGTGGTCTTCATCCGATAAATGTTATTCAGTTACAAACAGGCAACTTCTATTTCACATAGAAGAAGAATCATATATTATGTTAATTCAAACTTTCTCTTTCTCTCTGCATGTATGTGTTGTTATGTCTTGTATGTTTTATTTCTTTTGTAAATTTTAATATGAAATAACAGTTCCATGGATCACGCACTGGTGTCATAAGAGAGAAAATAAAATAAAACTCCTAAATTAGGTTATGGATTGTATTCAACTCGGAATAGTAATAATTTTCCATAAATACTAGAAAACTGAAATTTTTGGTTCCCTTGATGATCAACGTTGAGATCATATATTTTCAAAAATAATGCATGAGCGATTTAGAACCAAGTAGAAAAAATGATCTGAATAAGGTAGAAAAATACCTAACAACCTTTTCCGTTGATCAGTATATTAATAAACATTGGAAAAACCTTATAGGGTTGTTAATATCATTGATATTTAATAAAATCTGATTAATTAATTTTTAACACAATCTCTCTATTTTTTCTAGGTTTAAATTTTTCCATTATTGATATTTATAAACATAAAAAGATGATAAATATATTTCAGTACCGTAAATTTATAATCCAGTTTAAATTAAGTTCCGGTGTGGTTGAAGGGAGTTTACTAGTACGATATTATTGATTTTTTACGGCTGCTACGGATGTGAGATATTTTTTATTACTTACCACTCTATTTTAATTGATATTTGTACCAGTGTCTTTATGTGACACCAAAGGCCGGGGTTGCCAGGTCGGGAAAGAGTGTGCTGGCTTAGCAATCCATAAGTTGTTTCGAATTTTGTCTTGGAGGTAAACGCCTCACCTTAGATTGGATCTCACAGAAAAATTTTTGCAAAAAATTTAACTTAACACTGATTTATCTAAGACGGGATTATGTAATCTAAGTGGTTGGTGCAGCTGAAAAATTTATTACATTTACTATCTTTTTATATTTAATTAAAAAATTTGATAGTTGAAAGAAATTAGTTGTGAAAAAACTCTTTCTCCAATAGCATAAACAATTTTCATTATCCGAAATTGGTAATGGTAGGCATTGTTTGCTCGCAGATGTGAATTTAAACTTTAGTTGAAAAGAGAGCTCTTTAGCGGAGGAAAAATTGAAATCCCCATTTCAAGTTTCTCTTAATTCTATTGAGATATTAAAGTTATGAAAATATTCCCCTGCTGCACATGTGGGATTAGGCCTTTCTTAGTGTATATGTTGTATATAAGTATAGATATATAAGTTTTATATAGTCATTACTGTATCAGCTAGGCGATGATAACAATAATACAAAACTAGAAGTAAATTCCCATTGATGAATAAGGAATTACAATTTAAGAAGCTGCTTCTCGATTTTTATTCCCATCATTATTTTGGGGGAATTTTCGTAGCAAATACACAAATCAAATTCTGAATATAACAATTGAGCCAGTATGAAACAAATATTTTTGTCTTGAAACTACATCCCATTATATCCTTTTTATGTGAATGTATTCCTTATCTCAAAGAGAATATGTGTATTCCAAGTTAGTTATTTCCATATGACTGTGGAAGAATCATAACTGGCAAACTACCGACCAAGCAGTATTTTTCTTTGCCTCAATTTCAAGGGAAGTTTAGCCAGAGCGGGTGTTCTGCGATGATAAGATTCCCGTGTGGTTCAAGTTGGCAAATGGCTCATTTTCAGCTTTCATTTACATTTTGCATTCATACCTACGTCATCAATCTCCCCACGCTGTCCTGTTTCGCGATGCTAATTTTTCCCAGCCTGAGCGTTTCAGGCAAGACTTTCCATTGAAACGATCTATTACTTGGAATAATACCCCGTTCGCTTTTAGATTAGAATTTTAAGGTAAATTTTAGGTTTCCTGAGGTAGTATAATTAAATGAGTCACTTGATGAAATTAAATTATTTCATCTTCAGCCTTATTTCAATCGAATTGCATTCTATCAATCATGAAGGAAGCAAATTACTTACCAATGGTTTATGTTTCGTAAGATACTCTGAGAAGAGAGACAGAAACATTTCTGCTGCGGTAGCAAAAGTGCAAAAAAAAACACAATATATTTCATGAGTTATTAATCATTGTAAATGCTTAAAGTCATGATATTTGCTTATTTACTAGGAGTATCGCATCAAGTCCTGCATCAATCTTCATCTTCACTTGACTCGCTGAAGTTATTTTTAAAACAAAATAGTATTTCTCAGGCTGCTCTGAAATTAATTGTTTCTTCCCTCGACAAAAAATTATTACCGCAGGTAGTACATTTTCATAGGCGATCAATAGCTACAAGTGAGGTGCAACTATCGGAAAAGGGATCAACACGATCAATCACAAATTGCATCGTTGAATGGACGACAACAAATGTAAATATAAGATATTTTCCAAATCTGTTATAACCTGTGCTAGGAAGTAGTAATTCAAATATTAGGCTTCAGTCTCAGCTACAGAATATGACTGTGACATGAAGATGACAAAACATAATTAGGAGTAAAATTCATTAATCAGATGCTGTTTAAATTTACATTTTAAATAAAATTATGTAAGATATACCATAATACTGCTGCATGAAAATATATAAGAGTACAAAGTAATTTTTAGATTATTATTTACACTATCTTACAATTAGATAAATAAAGAGTGAATGATAGATGGTGATTGTTTACCCCCTGACACACACAGTGGCTGGTAGGGTAATATGTAAGTGTACACCAATTTTTACCAGTGAATCATATCTAAGGATTCCTATACTCTGGAGAATAAGAGTAAAATTTCATTCGCATTGTCTATGAACAAATAGTCAGCCCCAGCTCCACCTCTGTTTGGAGTGAATTGATGTTATATATGTAACCGTTCCTGTGGTCGATTAAATAACCACCAGCTCTCATTCCAACCACGTTATGGATATTGGTCCGCAGGATTGTCGTCAGAAATTTGAAATGACTGTACTGCGGAAAACGGGCCATAGTGTTTCTTGCAGTTTTCTTGTCCATTCATAGGGGTGATATTTGAAGATAATTGGCGTGCTGCTCTCATTACGAGAACATGTTCTCCAGTCTCAATTCGCCTTCATTGAAATCATCTTTGCTTCATAACATCCTTGGCATTCTCTCTTTTCCCTTTCCACTTAGCATGGGGGTCACACCTCAGCCATTTCTTACACCCTGCGGGGCACAAGAGACAACTGTTGCGTCGCGCGGGGCAGTCGGCGCCACGTATGGCGCCCGTCGCCGCCGCCGGCGCCGCTCGGGAACCACTCTCAGCTTAACCGTCATCGGATACGACTTTCCTCCTTGGCTATCACAGTTAACCGCCGGTGTAAATCATCACAAATATGTAACTGGAGACGATTTGCGGTTTCCTGCCTCGGGCATTCATAATTCCATCTAACATTTCGTTTTCCTTATCGGATGGATTTTTCAAGGTGGAGAACAATGTGAAATGTATTCCCCAGCTGCAAATATGCGGGAAAAAGTGTTTTTATTCAGTGATATTTGAGATTAGATTAGGTTATTTGAGTATATTAGGTTTATTGATATTCTACCAGTCAGAGTAAATCTTCAAGGACCTCTTCTACTCCATTCCGACACTTCTTAACGTTTCTGCATGTATATTTTTAATTTCACTCTTTACCTCAGCTCATATCGTATATTTTTTTATGATTTATAACGTCTATCTTCCACCCTATTTTCATACTTCCCGGCATTATATTCTTAGGTACAACCCTCAAGAAACAATCGCCTTTAATTGCCTGTTCCATCCATCTTCAATGTCCTATCCTAATATCCCCCAGCGATTATCCCTCCTCCTATTTAACATCCAATATTTCGTTACTACTGGAGGAAAGTTATGTTAATGGAAATAAAAGATTGCGAAAAGTGCAAGGGTGAGCGCGGTATACCATAGTTTCCGCGGATAAAACACCTTTTTTCCCGAAAATAGGTGGGAAGGAAGTATCACAAAAAGCTCAAAAACGTCAGCAATCCATGAAGAAGAGGACGAACGATGAAGTGCTAGAATTGATAGGAAAGAAAGGATGTTGATTAGAACTAAGAGTTCTATTATAATGTCATGGCTTCTTCTTGGCAGCATTTCTTCTCGCCAGAACTTCTTTCATGGCTTTCTGTAGTCCGTTATTAAACGCTTACCATCTATTGATTGAAATGTCATGTCCTCTCCCATCTTGTTTTTCAATGACCTCCGGAGGACCATCCGATTTTGAGTCATCTTCAATTTTTCCACTTTCCATATTTTCTTGACTTTTCTACAGCTTCATATGATAATATCTATTACTTATGTCTTGAATTTCAAATGAAATCTCATCATCACTAAGTTGTAGGGCACTGTCGATATCAGCCTTTGGGTGGCTTTTGCAATCCTTCAGTTGGTTTTGAATCTCCTCTTCACTGAAAAATAGTTCGTACAAAATCTCCTTCTGTCTCCTGGCTTTCTTCAAATATTTCTTCTTCTTCTGTAGTTTTTAAATAATGCATTTGCAAAAACTAATTTATGTTGCAAATACAATGCTAGATGTCTTCCTCCTCTTTCTTTCAAATCCCGCAAACCATATTTTTCAGTTATTCTTCCATCTTGACCTTCTCCGACGATAGCTTTTCAAACTCCTAAAATATTAAGATTTCCTTCTCCTCCATCCAGTTTTATTACTTCATCTTTTTTCTATCACAGATTACTTCCAGTTCTACATCTTCGTGGAGGATTGCAATGTTAGTGCATGTGTCTGGTGCGACAGAGCGTAAGAATTTTTAAAGAGTTAAATCTTCATTTACCTCTTTTGCTAGGTTTTGATTAATATCCTGCCACGTGAAAGGGGTGAGAGTAGCTCTCCATAATATGGGTGAAGATAGCATCGAAAATAGAGACTGATTTCCCAAGAGGCGTGGCAACAATTACTTAGACTGCTTTAGTGCACCGGGTGTGGGAGAAAGGAGAGATAAGGCACTTCATTACTAACCCTAACAGACGCTGCTTACCGTTCCTTTTGTGAGCTTAAGAAATTAAGTATTAATTAAAATTGGCTTTTGGAACTCTTCCGAGTAAAATATTTCGAATGCGGAAAGTCTCCTATCTTCTGCAGCAAATGCAATGGAACAAATTTTATAAAATCGATGACACTTAAAGATATATTTTTAGGAGTTCGAGTTGAATATATTTTGAAGTTAAGAAAATGTAATCCGGCTAAAATAGACTACCTTTTACTTTTCATGGTTGAAAGTCACAGAGCAAAATATTTTAAGAGTAGTCTAAAACATTTCACAATATTCCTGAATGTATGATGTGGCTAACTGTTTTGGCGTCAATGAGAAGTGCACATGGAAATATGAATAATATTTTTGACAGTGAGTATTGAACATAAATTAATACTTGTTGATTTAATTACGCAAAGTCTGGATATTTATTTAACGCCATAGCTGAATTAAAAATCCTTTTTAGTCATTATGGCTGAATAGATGAATCTCTTTGCGCAGGAGAGTGAGTTATTACTTCCAGCTTTGTGCTTCCAAACACGTTGTGCCCTCTGTACACCATAACAGAAATATTTCTCCACGAAAACCACATTTTTAACTCTGCACATGAAAGCCACCAAAATTTATTACATTTTTGCATAAATTAGCAGGAAAGTTTTAGGATTTTCATGGCTTCATCATCAGAATAAGTACACAGACCAGCATTGGTAGATTTGCCCATAGTATCTTCCTGTCATTTCCTACCTCTATTATACTCTCCCTCACCTCTCAGCGTTTCTAGCATAAAACCTCTCTTCAAATCTTCATATCTCATCCCTGCATTCATGCCTTCCTGAAAATCTATTTTTCTTTCTCTGCCTTTACCCAACTTTCTTCACTCATCCACCCTCTTTTTCAAAATAGTCTCCATCCCCTTTTGTTGGTTTCTGTCAACCTCTCAATTTATAGACATTTAATTCTTCCCACTCCCTAACTTTCACACGATGTCCGTCTTCATCCCCTCATACCTCCTGCCAATCCTGAAAGTCTATTTTCATCTTCTTTTCGCCAAGCCGACGTATAGTGCAACGCTCCATATTAAAATTTTCACCAGTCTTTTCTTTACTTCCTAGTCATTAGTTCGCGCCTACGAGTAAAAGCTCTTTTACCGATGCGATTCTCCTTCTCACTTCAATGCTGCTATACTCTTTTGCATCCAACACACCACCTATATAGCTAAATTGCTCCACCTGCTCTAAATTGCCCACCTGACCTCCTACTTATATAGTTAAACTGGCCTTTTTTGTTCTTGAAAAACGCATTACTTTCGTGTTCCTCCGATTTATCTCCACTCCGTATCTTTTGCACAATCCCTGCACCGCATCCAGCATTTTTTTCAAACTACGGGTTGAATGGCTGACTAGCGATTGGTCATCCGCAAACCTCACTGATTTTATCAATTTCCCACTGACCTTTACTTCAGCCTCAAGCTCATCCCATGCCTCTCTCACCATTTCCTCCAAGTATATGCTTCCAAGTATATATTCCTCCAAGTACCGGCGATATAGGACAGCCCTGCCTAAAACCCCTTCCTATAGTGGCCCAATCCGATTCTGCATCGTCTACTCTCACCTACGCCTTCTACGCCATGTATAAATCCCGGATCAGTTTCCTGTCTCTCCAGTCTACTCCTATCCTCCGCAATATTCCCATTAACTTTTTCCACCTCACTCTGTCAAACGCCTTTTCGAAATCAACAATGCACGCCAATACACCCTGGTTATATTCTTGGTTCCATTCCTCTAGTTCCATCACTGCAATTGCACCCCGAGTGGCCCACCCCTTCCGAAATAAAAACTGATCCTCGCCTATAAATACGTTTGCTCTCTTTTCCATCCTTCCGTTGATGATTGGAAGCATTACCTTTGCCGCACTAGAAATCAAACTTATCGTTCTATAGTCTTCACATTCTTTTGTCACCCTCTTTTTCGGTATTTCCTTTTATTACCTACCATTTTTAATACGCTATCAATTGCCTTCCTCTCCATTCAGCTCACCAGCCTCTAGCAAGGCAATATCAAGAAGTCCTACACCGGCTAAACAAAATTGTGGACCCTTTTGCGTTAAAGTCCGAATTCTTTCTACGCGTACTACCCGTTCTCGAATATTTTTTACCCATCTAGTCCACCTGAGATTCTTTTCGCGTGAATAAATTTTACTCTCCCTGGCATTTCACCCCTCGCCCATAGGTGGTTGACCTACGACCTCAAATTACTTAACGCAACCATGAATGGGTGTTTCCGCTCTGAAAAAGTCTCTCGTATTTTGCTCTCCACATTCCAGCCCGCACCACTCGAAAAATGTGGACTGTTACACGTACCCTAATTCCGGATTTCGATTTTCCAACGACCTTTATCTTACTGTTTACTTGCGTTATTTGATACCCTCTCCGTCATTGCGCCTTCCCTTGATCTCTTTGCCTCACGCAACGTATTCAAAACACGATGTCAACGTTTTCATGTTGTTTTATTGCCTCTTTGCGGTACTTCCTCTATTTAATTCTTTCAATGCCGTATTTGTAGTTTATCATATTCATAGTACACAATGTAAAGGTCTTGGTGATGTCTTTGGTATCCAAGAAATAAATATATTTTTTTCATTCTTCTCCATTCCCATATCTTGAAGGAATAACACGTGAAAAATAGAGATTCTCCGACGGAAACATAGCCCCTACCATAATTGGGAGTGGAAAGCACTACAAGATCAGCACTAAGCCTTTAGTATGGGATGCAAAACCGTGAATTCCCCTGTTGCCTTTAGTTAAGAGTGGATTAAGCCGATATCAGGTTTCTCTCTAGCCTTCCCCGTCACCTAATACATCATATGTATATCTAAATGCTACAACATTCACTTCGTTGTTTTAGTAGGTAGCCGACTAGTAAGCACATTTATGCATTTTTGAATAGGAAAGTGACGGGACAGAGGTTGTATTTTTTCAGGATGGAAGAATGGTGGACAAAAGCGCAGTGTTGGTATCAGTCACCTCTTCACGAAAGACGTCAATTAGTTCACTATTTGACCCCCATTAAATGGAAAAAGTGTTCTTGTAGTGTTTTCCTACAGGACACTCTTGTAGGAGCCGGTATACCACAAAGAATCCACCTCTGTTGGGTGTCAAACTTGGACACTCGGGATTGGAGTACTGTACTCCAGATACCACATCAATCTACAATCCAGATAGACCTTCATCCATTATGCTTTATTACCAACTAAAAAAAATCATCCAATTATTCTAGCCGATCCCATACTACTTAAATTTTCAGGTTTACCTTCTTTTTTCTTGGGAGCCTCATTTACTCTAGCGAAAACATATTTTTAACCAAAAGATGCCAATGGGTGTACAGTTTAACGTCCCATCCAACGGAGTAGAAGTGATCTCCACACAGCACTTAAGAGGTGATCGGGATACCATTGAAGAAAGGCCCGTACGATGATTTGAACCGATATATACTATGAGTGTAATAGTCATCACACCGATACGAGGCTCAGGAAGTCTTCACCGAACGTTTTAACAACTACGTCCACCTTCGACCAGCATGCTACCAATTAAAAAAAAACATTCAACCTTTTCTTGCCGAGCCAACTCCACTTACTTTTGCAGGACTTTCTTCTCTGTTTCTGGAGAATCTGTTAATCTAAGTCTCAGCCTACCCTCACCCCTTCATTTACATGTGCATCTTATCTATACCTCATAAACCGCTTAGAGGGTGTGAAGCAGGAGTTGAATTATCTCCAAATATGTAGCACTACGTATGCACATATAAGTAATGGCCTCTTAAAATTACCTAGAAGTGATCTCCGCACAGCACTTACCTACATCTACCTTTTATCGTGTGATCTGCCGCAAGGGCCTGTGGCAGGTGGTGGTAGGTCAGAAGCCGTGAAGTTGAGTTTAGCTGGAAAAAGAATTTTCTGAATTAATAAAGAAGCATAAGGTGTTATGTGTTTGAAAAAATCATATATTGTAGTGGTGTGCTATCCGTGGGAAAAACGAATTGTTGTATCAGTTGATCTTCCTTAATTTGCCGCATCTTTCTGTCCTGCTACTATAGTGTAGGGATATAAATATATCTGTAGTTTCAGCTTCAAATTGGGGTGATATGTATTTTTCAAGTAATGTAATTCTGGGAATAACCTTCTAATATTTAGGGTTTCCAGAATAAGTTCTTCAAATAGCCGAGTGACAATATCTGTTCATGGAGTTAATCACAAAAGTGTATGCTTTCCTCTACATCTTATCCAGTCCCTGAATTAATTCTCTAATCGTTGAATCCTGAGAGAACTCCCAAGAGAACTTGAGTGGGGACCGATGCACTACATGTAATTTCTGCCGAGGCCGGGGCTCGAACCCGGGATATTTGAATGGGTGGTCAGTATTCGTGCCACCATATCAACCCGTTCCCCCGGAAACCTCTCGCTTTTTCTCACAACCACGTTGCCGTGGACCTCTGCACCATAACAAAACCTTACCATCTGGTGTGATTTGGTGCGGTGCATGCACCAACGGGTCGGGGCCGACGAACTTTGAAGGCGAGGGGGGGGAGAGAGGTCGGGTTTCGCGTGCTGGCGAAGTCTGGCCGACCCGCGGAATGCGACAGTAGCACCACCGCCCCCGATGCGACGACTCGGGCTGGAAGTAATTTATGCAGAACCCGCGCCATATTTCGCGCCCGTGGTGTTCAAAACAAAAGCAGTCCCGAAACTCCATCCCGACCCCGAAATAAAATCCTCTCTCTCTCCCACCCCCGCGGGCGTTTAAATATGCTTCCTCCCCCCCCACCTCTGCTCCCCCTCCTCCTCCCCACTTTCTCCACACCCCACCCGCTTCCCCTGGGGGTTCCGACTGCTACAGCGGCGACACGCACGCACACTCCCGCACGCACACAATATAATGAATGCGAAAATGAGGCTGGCGTTGTAAATTACTCCTCCCCCCCCCCCCTCTCCGCCACCTCCCTCCGCCCTCAACCAAATACCCCTGGGGACGGGAGGAGAGGGAAAGGGGAGAGCAAGGGGTTCCTTTATTCCATTTGTTGTTGTCGCGGGGGAGGGGGGTGGGCGAAACCTTCCTCTCCCCGGGGAGCTTCGAGGACCCGACGGCAGATGGTGCTGGGGATGGGGTGGATCTCTTAGCTCTGCTGCGGGCGCCGCCATCTTTGATCGTGGTGTGCAGAGCTTCCGCTGGCTCAACTATCGTTAACATTACCAAATTTCGCGATATTTGCGCGTTAATTACTAACACTATCATAGTTACTAGTGGCTGGATTCATGCCCTCCGACTGATTAGGTAATATCGCCCGTCTGAGCATCTGGATTAGGCGAGGTGTTCGTATCTCGTCCGACCGCTACTGCTGACCGCCACTGACTCGTATGTGCTTATAATGCAGTGGTTTTGTCGAGACGCTCGGTCGTCGCGGAAGATGGTTAACAATAAGATCCAGATCTTATTTTTAACCAAGTGGTGGAGGAAATTGTTAAATTTGAGTTCAAAAATTCATACTGCTGGTGAATCCTACTACTTTCGGGTATTGTAAGTAGATTTGAAAAGATTTACTTGGATGGTTATGGTTCAAATAGATTTATTCTATCCAACAAACTTGTTCAGCACCTCCGTATACTCCAATAAGGGAATATTTTTCACACTATCACTTTCCTTAAAACACTCTCGGTCCTTATTACCTTCCCCAGCCGTTAGCTTCTGATGTGTTCTTCTAATCTCTTTACTACTTTTAAATCACTTTAAGGATGGCCAACGAGCCGTAAAAACCTGGCGCAAATTTTGGGAATTACTTTTCGAATCCCGGTCAAGGTAAATATTTTATATTTTTCTCCGAGGAAATTCCGTTACTCTTCATTCAATTTCATCTCCTGTGATACCTTCTCCTGCCCTGTCCCGTTCGTATTCCTATCCACCAACTTTCAGTCCTCATGCCAGCTTCTCAAAAGTTGCAGGCCTGTTATTATTGATGTGGCGCAATTCGTGATTCACAGCGACTGGTGCATAATGGATTTACATTTTTAAATTGAAAGCCTACTCCCGTCCATCCGTTGCACGAATTGCGTCCTGTCACTTGAGTCATCTTTGATTTTTCTTTTATTCAGGTAAATCTGACTATGTGAAACGCATTTAACATATTTTTCCATACTCCATTTGTAGGCACTTAAGAATATACTATGTTAATTCTGAATATGAATTGCAGAAAATGATTTTTAATGTTTCAATTTTTTATTCTTAACTGCTCAGTAGATAAATAACAGCTGTATGTCAGACATCATGTCTTAAATCATGTTTTCATCAGACCATCATGTCTTAACATATGATCCATAAAGCTGACCCGTTTTCTTCTTTAAAATTTTCAGAATAATTCTCTGTTCTTCCGCTCTTCGATAAAATATTCGATCTAATAACGTAACATAATGGATTTGTGATTTACATTATGGAGGGAAAAATAAAATTCAGGCCCTGTAAAGTAGATTAAGGGAATTATATTAAGGGGATTAAGTAGATTAAGCATATAGGCTAGTTGAAGTAGGAATAAGGAAAGTGGTAGCATTTGGATGTATATGAGCAAAGGAGATTAGAATATACTGGAGGAAGCATTGTCTTGGCAGAGTATGGGCGACATTGAAGCTATGATCGGGGTGCTTGACCAATCGGTCGTTGCCTAATAGACTTAAGCGGCATCCTCCAGGTGATCGTCCGGCTGCTCCGCAGAATATCTCGTTCCTTTGCACTCCCCTAAACACACCTTCAACTTCATATTCACAATCAGGCTAGCGTAACACTCACAAAGGGAGCTCACGTGTCAGAGTCTGCGAGGAAAATGCCGGCCGATATTGTTGGGGTCGGGAATTTTTATACACTTCCCAAGGAAAAAACCATTGTCAGAATTTGGCGACAGTGCGGCATTAACAACATTCTCTCGGTCATTGTCGGTTAGGCTTATTGTTTCGTTTCATAAGGTTATTTAAGTTAGGTATTACTACATTTTATAAAATTATTCATTGCGTGGGAGTTAATTTTTTACTGAAACTGTTTCGGATTTAGCCTATTTAAATTACATATTTAGGGCCTTTTTGAGTGTTTGCTCACGTTCCTGTTTTTTTGGCGAATTTTGAAGATGCATTCCATTATTCATCTTACTACTCGAACCTCGAGTGGCAAGCCTGTTAATCCGTACCATAGAATAAATATTATATACATGAAGAGGGCTCACCGCATAAGGCAACACTTGTAAGTATTGTATGTAGTACTTAAAGATTTCCATGTATGGTGAGGGAAGAATTTTTCGCGTTACGCCACAAACGATATATCTCGGTTCCACCGCTTTCTTTTTTTTTATCAACTTAAGCGGCACAATCGAGATTTGTCTTTTAGTATGCGCCTTGCAGCAGTGGATTATGTATTTTTAATGAAAGAACAAGGAATTCATCCTGTGGCCAGATATGTTTGCGTTAATAGTGAGAGAAATGTTGTCTTATCCATGTTACTGTTGACGTTAGTTAAAGGCATATCGCATCATTATAATAAAATAACAAAACTACAACAATAGCATGTGTTATGTGCTGCTTGAATCGATTAGAAAAACAAAAGGAATGTAAGCGATACATATCGTTTGTGACGTAACGCAAAAAAATTTTACCACGCCATCTATGGAAATCTTCCTTTACTACGTCCAAAAGGTATAACAGTTGTGAGTGAGCCCTCTGTGGGTGAGCCCTATGTGGTGAGCTATATTATACTTGCTAAATGTCCGAACCTACCAAGTTGGTCGCTGGCTTCTCAAACCTACGGCGATAGCTTCTGCAGTACATTTTAACCCCCTTGAACGGAGCTAGCGATGAATAGAGAAGGATTTAGGGCTGAAGTAGATCAATCATTGGATAAATAAACAATGAATGAATGAATGTCACGTGCTACAATATTTGGGAGTTTGGGATGGATGGAAAAAAGGCTCCCCTCTCCAGCCATCATTTGCCTTATCATTTTGAGTCGATGTTCTGACACCGCTGGTCATTGCCAGAGCTGTAAAAAAAAAAAAAAAAAAACAATTCCACGCGGTCGCCAAAACCACAAAGAGCCACTTATCCAGAACTGCCGGACAGAGGGAATGTGGCGTGGTGTGCTACAAATGGGTCGGTTAATCTAGCATATTCGAGCTAATATGTCACTCCTAATAGTCTATATATTGTATGGGATGGCCAAAGCTACAGAAGTGATGACGGGCGGAATTGGAGATGGCCACTCAACGACACGAAATGGAGAATTGGAGAGAGCACAACGGCGATATGGGACATGGCAGATATGGGAGAGAGCCCAACGTTGGATGAAACGAGAGAGAGGAGCGGGTTTTTATTGTGCGTGAGTGCATAAGGATCATATTCAGAACATCCACTACAGTCTCACTTCTACTGCGTTCGTCATAAAATTTCTATTTCGAATTCAAAATGATATACAAATTCACCTGAAAATGGTTCGACGAAGTACACAGATAGTTCTCAGCGTCACAAGCAATGCCGCCCCTGTAGGTAGAATCTGTACATCAATTTGACTCGTAATAGACATTTTAAGAAGTAAGCAGTAGAAGTGATACTGTAGTTGAGCTTCTGAATATGGGCCTAAGTGTATGTGCAAACTAAATTCGTGTGCACCTAGTAAACCTAAGCGGATAACCTGAATCAAAATATCTCAACTTCCAGACCAGTTGAAATGGAACGAGTTTTTATTTCTTAAAAGACGGTGAATGCTGTGAAGGTTATCTCAACATCTTCATTTCCATGGAAATATTTTTTGTATATATCTTATGTTATCCTGCGATTCGTGGCAATGGCATATGACAGAGGGTGTTCGGTCTTCACCCGTTTACCCACACAAAATATATTTTTCACCCGTGAAAAATATATTTTCCTATGTATTAAAACTGAAACTTAGAGAAATAATTACCAAATATGATGCTCAATGGTTTCTTATATTTTTAGCTCTCATTTTGTAATTTCACCTCTTGATAATTTGCTCCTGTTGTCCAGCTTATAACTTTTCAACTACCCATAATTCTGCAAAACTTTATTGCAATCTCTATGTACGTATCACAATCCTCCCTAGGTTTATAAATTAGAGTAGATTCCTGATGTATTCCAGTCATGCAAGCCTATCTAATTTTGATCCAAGACACAGTTTTGAAGAGTTGTAATCCTTAGCTGATTCCCAGTTTAGTACAACATATTTCGTACCTCCTTTCATCCCTTCCAAAAAGTATATTTTCTCTCTCTCTCCACCTCAACCCTAATATTCTGCATTGTACATTCAATTATTATATTAATGATCTACTGGTCAAGATACATTTCAGTATTCCTACATGATTTTTATTTATCTAAATTCACCTACCTTTTGTGCAATGCTCTTTTCCTGGAATGCATATGTCCTATTTCTTACTTTTCAGCACAATTTTCCCATCCTTTTCGTTTTACTCCTCATGCCTAGTATTCTTCCATTCATCTTGCACTTCAAAACACCCCCTTCCCATTTTGTTACCTATTTTAGTGTCTTATAATTTCATCGGTCAATTTAGGAAAATAATTAAAACTTTCTCAGTTTCATATTTATTTCCGGCAGTTAATGTCATTATCAATAATAATGATATTGAATGGCGAAGCCATGAACAACTATAGAAAAGCCTCCCCTGCTTTCATAGTACATTAACTCAGGTCACTATTGTGTCCACATTCTCTTAAGGTGCTTAATAAAATTTGACGAAAGATCACCTTTTTCCACACTCTTACAATGTTTTTTGATTTCTGTCTGGACGTTTCTTCCTGTTACCCTATATATCTCGCTTGAAAATCATTACAAGATAGGGCATAAATACCACTTCTGTCCATAGGTTCTTGATCTGCTTTAGGGGTTGCATAGTTTTCCCCACATTAGAAGGGTTATAGAATGAATATATAGTTTTGTCTTTGGGTAACAATCCTCATTATCATATCTTGCAATGGTTGTCAAGTTATATAGGGCAAACAGGCAGGAACTTCAAGACAAAATTGAAAGAACATTATAAGTGTGTGGAAAAGGGTTACTTTTGTTCTAATTTTGCTAAACACCTAATAAAAAGTAGACACAATAAAGATTTTGAACCTGAGTTCATACACTATGAAAGCAAGCGAGGAAAGGTAAATTTAATGGTATTGTTGGAAATAGTCAACTATCGGGAGAAACTCTGTTTGTTAAATGACCATTTGCATGATTGGCATTCACCTTTGTTGTCCGTTGCCCTTCCCCAGAGTCTCTGTATGAGTTCTAACTCACTCCCACTTTCTTTGGCTCCCTCAATCCACGACAGTGGGTGGTTTCTTTTTACACTTCCTCCGCCCCTCTATCCGACATACTTATTCCAATTCTACCGCTCTCCTAAACCGTTACCTCTACCTTCCATCTCCTCCCCCACCTGAGACATACAAGAGAATTGTATATGTATAACAGAGGCTTTGCTGATGTAAGACACCTTGATAATGACTAGTGACACATCGAAACCTTAGTTGGTAGTAATGAACTATGTGGATGATAATACTTCAAGTTTTTTTTTTCTTTTTGAAGTATGTAACGCATATGCATACAAAGTTATAATTATTCCTGTGAAGCAGATCTATAAAGTCAAGCCTGCAACTTGAAAATGGCAATCAACATACCTTAGGATTACCAGCAATTCTTCGTTCGCCTCATTGTGCACCCATTTCGCTCATTTCATCTTTATCCACACCCACATCTATAATTCCGTCTATTTCCATCTTGTTAACGTATATGGGTAAAATAAAAATGCACGCGTCTTCATTCGAATTATTTTAATCGGCCTTCTCTTTTTTTCCCTCAGTTTAATGTGAATGGAGAGCGATAGCGTTTGAATTATCTATGCAGTTGTACCTCGATAAATTATTTATTAAACCGTCTCACTGAGGCATTAACGTTGACCGCCACTGTTAGAAAAATATCGCCGGTAAAACGATAGAGTGGATAAGCACAGATTGTGATCATGGCGACTGCCGAGATGGGATCGTAAATGAATCGTATTGTGATCGTATCTCTGGCGTGTTCGTAGCCATAATTAGTCGGGCAATATTTTCGACCACGTGCCTCTGAAAATGGGACACAAAAAGAGCCCTATCGCAAGGCAATAATTGTTCCCAAATAACCTCGTTCCCGCCGCACCAGCCGCAAAGTAGAACTGAGACCAAAACGAGTGTCTCCCAAAACGAGTACATTAATTGCCCGCCATTGAAACGAGATCTGGGGACGTGCTTCCCAATGCGCATCGAATTGACAGCACTCTGGGCAACATGTGGGGGACCTGAAACCAACATGAATCTTCTCCCCTGAACGAGCACTTCAGGAGATATAGGGTGGATTCCTGCGCACTCTCGTGTCCCGGTAATGTAATCGCATGGCAATTTATGTTTCCTTTTAGGAATCGTTTTATTGATTGATTTGCGGGTACTCGAAAGTTTTGAAGTGTGGTAGCCAACTCATTTCGCCGCATTCAAAGAGCGTTGTTGTGATATTTCAGACATGTTTATCTGTCTTGCTTTAATTGAGCGTGGCATTACATGCCATTAGCATGAGCTGCTTCTCCATAAAGACAATTGATTAGGCATACGCCCTAGTAACCAAGGTCTAAGGTTACGTGTGACTTTAATCATAGTCATAAATCAACAATCCTAGGATTGATTTGACGCATCTCTCCAGTCAATTGTCCTATCAACCAACCACTTCATATTAAAACAATTCTTCTCTTTGACATCCTTTATTATTTGATCCATATATCTCATGCAATCCTTCCTTTGCATGCATTCCATGTTCTATGCGTCATCGCATGTTCCTCAAAATTATTTTTGTCAGTCTATCATTACAATAGATATGGCGATTAAGTTGCCCCGTATTTTAAATTGTTTTTAGAAGACTTCATTCTATAGTCATCAGGATATCTCAATACCTGGAAAATCTATTGATGTATTTTGGATGAAAACGCAAACTTTTTCGTTTTGTAGATTACTTGACCATTCAAGCCAACTAGTTCAAAATATATTATTTATATCTTTTTCTAATTTGTAAGAACCCTATAACGCATAAAACTGACTTTATTTTTGAAAATTTAGCATGCAATAAAAAGATTGGAATATGAAACTCTTAAATGATAAAGAGCATAAAAAAGTTAGAGAGAACTATGGTGCATAATTTTATTTTTCGGGTCGATGAAAAATAATCCTTAAAATTTCACACACAAGAAATAATTTTGCCATGTGAGGAAGCAAATATGTCACCATTTGTTTTAGTTTGTGGACAGGAAGAATAGTGCTGCAGCTACGGCCCAAGATTAACTAAAATATTCCTCTCGTTCCTGCGAATGGCTTTTGAACCTGATAGATACTGGTGCTTTAATTCATATGCAGAACAACGGACATAAATTTTTCAGCAGAACAATTAAGGTGGGGAGATACAGAATGTGTTACTCGCCACCAGTAGTCATTGATCGATGACCTTTCCCTAGATATATTTAAGCAAAGCTATTTAATGTGGGTAATGGTAATGAATTACTTTATTAAAGATAAAAGTTAGGTATAAGTCTTCGATGGAGAAGGATTAGGAAATTTGGAAAAGTAAAACCTCAAATAAGATATGTTGTGGTGTTAGCGATGTAAAATACAAATGTGAATATTATAAATATAAAACCCCCATAAGACTCCCCAAGTCTTTCCCGGCACAAATGTCTAAAGCAATTTTCTTGGCCCGGTATCCAGTCCAGTGTGAGCTAACCGGCTTAATAAAAATGCCAATGTACCCGCAGTAAGCTGTCACGTTGAATTCGTTATAACGGGTCGCGACCAGCAACTAAAATCATTGATCATTATGGATAGGTTGGAATTTGGGTAGGAAGAGAAATATTTAAGCAGTGGAGGGTAGGAGATAAACCTGGTGTCGGTGACAGCCGGGTCTTAACGAAAGACGCCAAGGAGCCTACGGTTTAACGTTCCATCCGACGGACGGTGTACCTACTGGATCATGGATCATGGATCTATGGACTATCATGGACTACATCATGGATTCAAATTCGGATCCTCTGGATAAAAACCATATCTCTTGGCTATGGGAAACGGTTTGATTAAGAACTCCTGAGACTAGAAGGTGAAACAGAATCTGAAAGTTACAGAAATCAAAGTCGTATACATTCCTGGCTTACACCAAAAATGGGTGTATATCAGCCTCTACGTGCTCCACTTATAAATGTTCTCTTCTATTAGGATCCATCCCACATGTGGGACATTATATCAAGCTGGGTGGGATTCAAGTGGGACCGAAATACGTAACACCAACGGCCTAACGTTAAGAGTGCCGCCGCAGGGTTTCTCTCCACCCCCCTTTTCCTGAAAAACACCTACTCCTATCCAACCACCAACCTATCCGAAACAGCGTAAATGACCTTCGATATTGGTGACTTAATCCGAATAATTACTGCTGCCACAACAATAAACCTCCATAAGTATCGTAATTAATTGCGAGTCAGGTAGTCAACCTAGGGCTTATAAAAAATTTAAGATTTGAAATAGAGTTAAACTACACAAAAATGAAATTAGCTTGTTGACCTTTATTATGTTGGCCCCTTCGCCTCAAGCAACACTTTTAGCAAACATTTACAACGCCTTTCAACCTCATAATTACCCCTCCCAGGTCAAATTCTGTCTGTTATCATTTCGTTTATTTGTCTTTGTTATATTTATTATTATTTATATTTTTAAATACACGTTGATATGAAGAGGTTGTCCGAGAGAAGAATCGAGTGGATGGCTGCGTCAAACCAATCCAAGGATTGTTGACCCATGATGATGATGATTTTTAGATAAGCCAATGTAAAGGCCTTGGTGCTGTTTTTGCTGTTATATAAAGAAATTTATTAATTAATGAATGATATTTTCGAGAACAAAAATGCCCTGGCTAAATTTAGGAAGTATGAGGGTAAGATCTAGAGCAGGGGGAGCAATTGACTCCCTAGGTAGTGTGTACTATTATATATATTATATATGTGTATATCTATATTATTTTTGTATATAGTATAGTATACTATACTATATACATATAATAATATGTATTTATTATATACTTAGGTAGGAAAGATCTAGGTAGGAAAAGGGTTGATGATGGGAGGTAAGAGGGATGAGGGTCTGAAGAGGGAAGAACATCACGTGAAATGTAGGCGTCGGAAGAGGAATGAAACGTTCATTTAGACTTGCCTATGCCAGGAGAAAACTATAAGTTATTAAATATAATAAGTGTTATAAGGAGGAGGGCTCGATACTACGTGTGAAATCTTACTCTGATCGGTAGAAAAGCATCCTTCTCAATCGTATCAAAAGTAACAGAAAGTACAGCGGCGTAATGGTGTACCTACTATAACTTGTATAAAGGCAGAAAGAGAAGGCAGAAAGGCATCTGAAGGTAAGATAATGGTGGAAACGACATGGGTCGACGTAAATGCGGACTGTGCTGAGAAATAATGATATGGGATGGAATGTTTTGTAACATTTAGTGATCGTAGAAAAACGAAATCAATTGAAACTGCTTGGATCTTGTACATAATGGTGTTTCTCCACGGCTCTCAACATTTTCTAAGAAGAGTGATTATGAAATTTTACTCTGAGTATCACATGGCTCATAGTTATACTGCGCTTCAATTTCCATCCTCGCACCTTTTCTTCCGGTTTGAAGAGTCTCTACATCTACCCTGCAATACCCTGCAAGCCACCGTAAGGATGTGTGTCAGGGGGTGAAGATCACCAAGGATGCAATATTGACATGAAAACAAGCTACTAAGTAGAAGCATGCTACATAATAGGTTCTCATGCAATTAGATGGTTAGTATATACATAATAGTAAAGGGATTGGTAGTTACAGATAAAATGAAATTCTCCAATGGCCATTGGAGAATTTTATTTTATTTGTCACTTTAAGAGGCCGTAGAGCTCATCTCCTTAGATTTGGATTGGTAGTTAATACATGCATCATTCCCAACAGACTACTCTAAAATATTTCCCTTAGCTATCTCTTTACTATGCTGCCAATTGTGTTCTATTATATTATGTGGCAAACAAAACCTTCTCATAGGTTTAGTGAACAATAACTTATTCTTCTATGGTTAATCTCCGATGTGCAATTCGTGGAGTTAGCGCGTGGACAACATTTTTATTGAGCATCACGTATTCAAGATGAAATAATGAATCCGGCATTGTTTTTTCTTGCACCTGATTTCCTTTTGCCGATGTCCCATGATCAAATTTGGATGCAATTTTTGCATACAAATTGAATACAACCGATATTTTGGTACCGTGTGGCAAGATGGAATTGTATCAAAACATCGCGATGTTTTGAAACAATTCCATGCAAAACAAACGATGCATCGTTCGGTCCGAAGTTTTTGCAAACAATTCACTTGGACCAAAAGAATAGACCCTGCTCTAAATTTCTATTCAAATTTACGAAGCCAACCAATCAGAACTTTAAAAAAAAGTGAGAATCATTATCAGGAAAAATGTCATTTTAAATTATTCGCACGACAATCTATCTCTCTAATTTTGTTTATCCGATCAAACCTAGCATAATGCGCGGGAGTTCTTAATATACATTTAACGTTAAATGTAAAAAAAAAATCAGCCTCGAATTCACTTACACTCTCTACTTGCTGAACAGACTTGAAACCATTGAATATGATTCCTTTGCCCCACAGGCAGGCATAGATGACATTTCAGACCTCAGTGGAAAAAGAAGAGGGCACGAAATGAAACTTCATGGGCGAAATTTAGTCGGGAGCGTGGAGTAGACATGTTCGTCCGGCACGGTATATGTCAGGTGTAATGCGGTGGTAAGTCGGCACTTATTACTAGTTTAACTTACGAATTGAAATAATGGCAAAGGATCAGCCTCGTGGTAAGTAGCGGAAGAGTTTTGGATCGGCAGGGTTCACGTAGTGTAAATCTTGAATTAAAAAGTTAGATGTGATGAAGTTACCACTCAATGCTATGTGAAAGTGGGCATCTAAAGAGTCTTGTACTATGGTAGGGAAAGAATGAATGTTTCTAAACGATTTTTTCCTATTATTTTAAGCGGATGAAGCTAATGAAAAATACTCAGTTGTGCTCTAAAGTAAAATATAGTATTAGATATTTAAATAACTTGGTTAATGTGAAAAATTCCACGTTCCACGTTTTGGTCACCCATGAGGAAATTATTATGGCGAAAATGTAATTAGATTCCAATGAAGAAGATAATAATTTTCCACAGGTTTAAGCATTGATCGAATTCAGCTTTATTTATGGCAAGGCACGTTAAATTAATTAAAGAGTGTGATTGATGCTGTAGTTAATAACGGAATAATGGAGTTATTAGAGGACTCTAGGATAGTAAAAGGAGCAAAACATAGAGTAGGTATAACCCCTATTAGACGTTGAGAAGATTGGTATTAAAAGTGCACCAAAATGAATAATTATGTACACTAGCGAATCAAATTAACAATCTCCGTGTCCTCCTTTCTTAGCCTGTTTCACTACCCTTGAATAATTAGTAAAAATTGCTATTTATTTTTGTCACCTTTCATGCCTTTTCCAATCCTCATCTATTCTTGGATACAAATATTTCTACATCATCTTGCCACCAAGGACTTAAATATTCAGAGATGGTGTGGTGAAATACTGATAATAATAAAGAGGAATCCTTTTTCAAGCCAGCTCTCATATTTTTCCCCCTTCAAATTGATCACTCCCGTTCACTGCGCACTTTTGATAAATCAATTTTTGGTCCCGTGGTGAGTTTTAGCAAACAAGATTTCTTTGGGTGGAGGGAAGCTTCAGTCTGGTACCCAGCTAGCAAATAAAAAGCTTGACACGTTACCTCATTACGTCAAACCGTATTCATATATTAGCCCGCAATCCCATTAATTAAATGCAGTTCACTCTTTTCACATTGATATTAAAGTGTGTGTTACTGCTATGATAGAAGATATATATTACCGGAGATTGTTGTCATTGGTAGAAGAATATTTTGTACAAATTTTTTTTGACAATCATCCTTTAACTCCTGATTTAAAAAATATTGTTTGCCTTTTTTTTGCATTATTATCTATACTACCCCGTAAGCTCCCGGAAAAGTATGTGGCAGGAGGTGAACCGGGCATGCAGCATAAATGAGTGAAGAATAACTTTACACTTGCCTAAATGCAGGTACGCAAAAATACTAGTCCCTGTATGCGCTACTTAGAATCAACTACGAGGTATAATAGGGTAGTTTCCTTCATCAAAGAAAACAGACTTCATTAATTGCGATTTGTGCCCTGCCATAGATGTATTTAATTTACGCAAAAAGTTTGTATTAAGAAATCCCAGTTTACTAGAGAATTAAATGTTAATTTTAAGGCCATTTGAAAAGGCTCTGAAATGGCGGGGTGCGCTGCCTTCATGCTGACGTAACAGGTAGGTAGTTTACGTTGCGAGGCATAGGAAAATTCGTCTCCTGAACTTACCGTTGTATTTCAGGGCCCCTCAGCTCTAGTGAATATTTATTAGTATTAACCTGTAAAAACTATCAAAGTTGGAAAAGTATTCTCAGTTAAACATGGTATTATTAGTCATTTTATAGGCACAAGGGCGTCCTGCTCGCTGTGTCTTCTGCTACGACCGCTACGACGAAGCATGGCGTGAAGGTCGTGCGGCGATAGGCGAACTACATGGTATGCTTGTGAAAGGAATACTGATTTTAAATGAATCAACTGCATAAGTAATGTTAAATAAATAAATAAAAGTTAATTATAATTAATTAACGTAATAAATATGCCTCCAATACTTGTTCATAAGCTTTAACGGAGTGCGGCGTCTATTTGGAAGCGTCCGCAGCACCACCTGGTGGCAGGTGGAGGAAATAGTTTGACGTCACACGTAGGATTAACCGGCATGCAATAGTTTGCCGTCGCGTTTTCGCGCCATTGATTTTTTTCACTTTTTAATTAACGAGGAAAAATACTTAACGTCATTTAAAAATCGAACGGCTTAAAACACGTACTCCAGAGGTTATAAACTTTCGATCAAGAGAATAAAAAAATAATAGGAAACTACCCTATTCTACTATGTACTTTGTGTAAAATATTAAAAAACCATTCTAAAGACATGCGTAATTAAAATGCTAGTGTACAGAAGTAATGTAATAATTACTGATTGGCAGGGCATATCTATAAATGAATTGATTTATTTACGTTTCCCAAAACGTACATCTACGTTTGCTATTTGAACTGTCTCTACCCTCTCAACGCAGCGCTATTTATACCCGCTCGATAGATTTTTGATGCTTATTAGCTGAACAGTCTCCATATGGTGTAATTATAAATAGTTATATTCATTTTATCAGGGAATAGTAGACGCGCAGGTATTTGGAAACTAGTTTTTCGCACTGCCTCTTACAGAACCATGTTAAATATTTATCAACAAATATCTGTATATTATTTACCTGGTTTATCTCGCAATAAAACAACCTTATTTTGTTTGCGAGCTCTTCTGGTGTCCAAATAGCATGGATATAATAGCACTATTTGCTTCTATCACAAAGGTTCTCCCCTATGGGGTTTTCATGAACCCTTCGTACGTCAGTAATGTTAAAGCATGTTTCACTGAGCCTGTTTAAGAAATTATTACAGACTTTTATATCAAAATCTACTATAACTATTTTATTTTCGACTAGTTTCGTTCTTAGCCATTTTATTTCGAAAAAAAAATATCTCATTTAAACTGTGGTTTCAAGTCTACCCCTCACTTAATGGCGCTTCAGACTGAGAGAAAAGATAACAGGATGGGAATGGAAGGATAAAAGGGAAGACAGGAGAGAGACGCGGTGTCGGCATTAAACTGCTCTTAACGAAAGGTGCCCAGGAGCTTACGGCTTAACGTCCCATCTGACGGACGGAACATTGAACTTGAATGCTCTCTATAAAGCACCCAAATCAAGAGGCCGGGTTACAAATTAGTAATATCATAAATCATAAAAATAAAAGCATTCTTCACTACCGGGATTGGATCCAGAGCCCTCTGGATGAGAGGCCTCATGTAGCACTGCCCGAAAGCATGAAAACTTGGATTTTTCATGTTTTTTCCAAGGGTTAATATAATTCTTGAAAGCATCCTGACACACTGTCTGTCACATTCCATCTGTCAATTTTTCTTTTTCATATTTTATTTTTACCTGTCACCATTGATTCGTCACTCAACTTCACCCCATCCACCTCGCTCGCCTTTCAGAAGTCTTTAATAAAAGGCCATAAATTAGTTTATGGGCACCCAATCAGCTTAGTCTTTTTATCTCGTCAGCGCGCTAACGTCATTAAGTTCCGAAGAGAGAAAGGCCCCCATTGGAGGGCTCCTTTTTATTTTTCCCGCTCACGTTCCACCGTTCGAAATGCTTATGAATACATAATGCCTTCCACAATGTCCGTTTCTGATTGCATTGTGCATAAATATTAATGAGCTGCTAATGATATCCAATATGAAACTCTCTACAAGTTTCATCATTCATGGTTGAAAAAAGTGGAAGATCAATTTTTTTTTCTGCCAGACAATTTCGAAAGGAAGAGAGCATTTCGCCGCCGGCGATTCGATTGGCGTTGCGAGCTTGGATATCGATTCCGTGCGTATCGTCCCGAGGGGAAGGGCACCAGAAGGTTGTCCGCGCCCCGGGCCCGATTCCTCTGCCCCTCCCCGCCCCTCTCCTCGACCCTATTCTGCCCCCACTGCTGCTCATCCCAGCGTGAAAAGGCTTCACATATAATTTCACATATAAGGTGATCATATGTCAGGTTGGACAAAGCGAAACAATCTTTTCAAGCCTTGAGTGCTGGCAACTTAATTCATACGGTCATTATTCAGCTGTTGACTAACATAAATCTTAGACATGTTTACTGACGGATCTTTGCCTGCTTAGGCTTCTTATTTAAAGCTTTAAGGAGGCTTTTCTTTTCTCCCACTATCCTCAGGACTTCTTTCCTTGTCACTCCGTCGATCCATTATGTCATCATTCTTCCGTTGCACCACATTTAGAATACCTCCAGACTTCACTTCCCTGCATCTGTAATAGACCATGGATGACTGCCATAAAGAACCATGCTCCAGGTGTGGAATCACGGATGCATCTTTCGCGTTATCGCAATCTTTAACGTTAACGCTTACTTCTAGAGTAGCGCAGCTTTAGCAATAACCGTCTATAAAATTCGCTCCATTTATTGTGGTAAGAAATTTGAAGTGCTGTGCGAAAAATGAAGAATGGAGATTACGTTATTTCTGACATAAGATAAATCAAAAAATGACGATAGCGCAAGCCTTATGAATATCCGTGATCGAGGCCCTGATGTAAGTTCTAATGAAGTAAGTCCATGATACTACGTTTGCATTTCCAACTGTACGTAGATTTTTTTCTGTAGAAAGCTCTTTTGCCTAAACAATTTACCGACTAATTGCTTCTCACTCGGTTTTCGGTCGTAAATTAGCTTCCCAGATCTCATTTCTACTTTCTTGCGTCCAGAATTCAACATGTTCTTGGCCTCTTCTCCTCTACTGTATAACGATACATTCCAACTCATTCTCTCAAATTCTCTCCATAAATTACACCACCACCACTACCAGGGGCCGGCTTACCAATAAAATGTATCTTCCACAGCTGGGATTCGAACCTAGACCCCAGCGGTGAGAGCCAGTACTCTTAGCCAACCCAGACCCGAAAAAAATGGTGATCCTACTAGGAGCAATATTCGTTTCTCCCGCCAATTCCACTCAAGATAAGGGTTAAACTCGAATAAGTGGGGCCGAGATCAGGTAGTCGAAGGGTGGGTGGGTCTGAACCTCGCGAGGGTCCGAATCCGCGACCCTTTTACCAGCTCAGAGACCCAAAGCCGGCCGCTCTTCTCGACCCACACAGCGGGAGGCTCCCTCGCCAAAACCAACCGTGCTCACTACAATTTTAACTTTAACAACTACCTCATATAACAACAAATTAATATTTTCATCGTACTCCCGATAATTGTACGAGTAAGTGCATCTTTTAATCGTGGTTCTACGATGAAAATTAACAATTTTACGAACATTGCTAAAAACGTGGTCATCAACAGCGGGAAATTTGGCAACAACCCAGCGATCCCCCCCTCCAATTTTCCGTTTCTTGTAAGCGGAGTAAGCTTGCAGAGGTTTTTAACGGGTGTAGCTTTCACAATGAACGTTGTTGACATCAGTGAGTGATGGGATTCGTAGTATTAATCTAGTTTTAAGACACTGTGCTGTGAATGTGCTCAGAAAAGAAATAAACTGTCTATTTGCGTCAGCCTGTGTCGCTTTCTAATTCAGATAGAACGAGAGCCACAAAGATGTGTAAAATACTGCACTGTAAATCGATTGAATTCACATCAGAAGTGGAGGCTCAACTATTGAAACACCAAGCAATAAACTATTGCAGATTCATGGAGAAGTTCAGGTGGGAATCGCGCACAAATCCTTACAAACCTTAAGTAATTTTACATGATTTATGAGCGTCTAGTGATAGAAACAGCCTTATAAATACAACTGGGCTTTTTTTCGCATAAGACGTGCACCTAGTCCTTCATCACATGCATCAAAATATTTTTAATGTTACTGCTGAACATAGGTTTTCCTTTAACTCTCCGTATGCCAGTATCAAGCCGAAACCATTAGGTGCTCAGTGGTTTTTCTTTCCGAAGTTCCCTCTAGTATTACAAAAAAGTGAAACAATTACTAAATAACAGTGTATTTGTTAATCCATTGATTTGGCCCTGATATAAAATAAATGATATCACCAAAAAGAAAAACATAAATACATAGTGGGATTAAATGAACATAGCCTTTCTCTAAAATGACATAATATATCAATCAACAAAATATGACAAGAAATATAACACATGTAACAATATCAGGTATGATAACCTTATTAGCGTAACCAGTCTATTAAATGAAATAAATTGGGAATCATTGTCAGATCGCAGGTTGAAATTTAGACTAGAAAGGAGTTAGTTCAAAACTATAAAAAATCGAGAGCATTACCAAAGAAATCATGTCGGCAAGCGTTATCACATTTCAAGAGCAAGATGTTAGGAGAATATTTAGATAGCAATCTTAAAGCGTTTTGGTCACATGTGAGAGAGCTTCAGGGAAATGACTCCACAGTGCACACACTTAAAAATGATAAAGGAATCAGAGTCACCAGCAGTGTAGAAAAAACCAATACTTTAAACACCTTCTTCCAAAGTGTATTCAACTCATCGTTACAAAACGCAGTGGAACCACCGCCGAACACTTACAGTGAGCAAATGCCCGAAATAAACATTTCATGTCGCGGAATAGATCAGTAGTTAAAAATCATACGTAAAAACAAATCACCAGGTCCCGATCAAATTCCTTCCAGAGTATAGGTATAAAACTTTAGCTTCTGAAATAGCCCCCTATCTAGAAATAATATTCAATAAAACACTAAAGAACCACACAGTACCCAAGGATTGGAAAGTAGCTAACATTACACCTATATTTAAAAGCGGTGATAGGGAAGAACCCAGTAACTACAGACCAATTTCACTCACGTCAATCTCTTGTAAGATATTTGAGCACATACTAGTCAGTTCGATCATGGGGCATTTGTATAGTCAGGGGTTACTCATAAACAGCACGCATGGGATCCGGGAAGGTAGATCTTGCGAGACACAATTAGCTTTATTCGTACACGATATTTTAGTCCATGGCGAAAGCAGTACTGAAGTTGATGCGATATTTTTAGATTTTAAAAACGCTTTCGATAAAGTTCCTCATGACAAATTAAATTTGAAGTTAGAGAGTTTTGGTATAAATAAAGACGTTGTATGTTGGGTAAAAGAATTCTTAAGTGGGCGAAAGCAGAGGGTTGTCATAGATGGTATCATGTCGGACACAATCGAAGTCACATCGGGAGTTCCCCAGGGTAGCGTAGTAGGTCCGCTTCTATTTCTTTTACACATAAACGTTTTGGGTACCGTAGTTAGTAGTAACCTTAGACTTTTTGCAGACGATGCGGTGGTGTACAGGGGTATATCAAATGAAGAGGACACAAAATCACTTAGCATCGATTTAGATGCAATTCAAGAGTGGTGCAACAAATGGCAGTTAGAACTCAATCTTAAAAAGTGTGTAGCTATCAATTTTTGGAGGAGGAATAATTCGATAGAGCGATCCTATAGAATTAATAACACGAAGATCGAAAACGTTGAAACAGTAAGATATTTAGGTGTAACAATCACTAAAGATTTATCGTGGGGTAGACACATCCGGGAAATATGCGGCAGAGCGAAGAGAAAGCTAGGATTTATAAAAAGAGTACTTGGGAAATGTGATGAGAAGACAAAAGAGCGATGCTACTTTTCACTAGTTAGGCCCCACCTTGAGTATGCAGCCAGTGTATGGGATCCTAATGAATTAGGTTTGATGAGAGAACTAGACAGTGTGCAGCGTAGAGCAGCTAGGTTCGTCAAAAGGTGTTACGATAGGTTGAGTAGTGTCTACATCTACATCTACATCTACACGATACCCTGCAAGCCACCGCTAGGGTGTGTGGCAGGGGGTGAATGTCACCAAGCATGCACTACTAACATGCAAGCAAGCAACTAATGGGTCTCATGCAACTAGATTGTTAGTATCTATAGTATTTGAGGGGTTAATACATGCATCATGCACTACAGAATACTCTAAAATATTTCCCCTACCTATCCCTTTCCTATGCTGCCTATTCTGTTCTCTTATAGTACGGGGGAAAAATGCCATTTTGAATCTATCTGTACGACAATCTATCTCTCTAATCTTATTTATCTGGTCGAATCTAGCATAATACGCTGGTGTTTTTAATATGTGCCTAACATCTTCTGTAAAGCTATCCGATTGAAATTTCTGCAATAGATTTAATCTGAACTTTAATCTACGCTCTGATAATGATTCCCACCCTAATTCTTGTATTAATTCTGATACACTACTCAACCTATCGTAACACCTTTTGACGAACCTAGCTGCTCTACGCTGCACACTGTCTAGTTCTCTCATCAAACCTAATTCATTAGGATCCCATACACTGGCTGCATACTCAAGGTGGGGCCTAACTAGTGAAAAATAGCATCGCTCTTTTGTCTTCTCATCACATTTCCCAAGTACTCTTTTTATAAATCCTAGCTTTCTCTTCGCTCGGCCGCATATTTCCCTTATGTGTCTTCCCCACGATAAATCTTTAGTGATTGTTACACCTAAATATCTTACGGTTTCAACGTTTTCGATCTTCGTGTTATTAATTCTATAGGATCGCTCTATCGAATTATTCCTCCTCCAAAAATTGATAGCTACACACTTTTTAAGGTTGAGTTCTAACTGCCATTTGTCGCACCACTCTTGAATTGCATCTAAATCCTTGCTAAGTGATTTTGTGTCCTCTTCGTTTGATATACCCCTGTACACCACCGCATCGTCTGCAAAAAGTCTAAGGTTACTACTAACTACGGTACCCAAATCGTTTATGTATAAAAGAAATAGAAGCGGACCTACTACGCTACCCTGGGGAACTCCCGATGTGACTTCGATTGTGTCCGACATGATACCATCTATGACAACCCTCTGCTCTCGCCCACTTAAGAATTCTTTTACCCAACATACAACGTCTTTATTTATACCAAAACTCTCTAACTTCAAATTTAATTTGTCATGAGGAACTTTATCGAAAGCCTTTTTAAAATCTAAAAATATCGCATTAACTTCAGTACTGCTTTCGCCGTGGATTAAAATATCGTGTACGAATAAAGCTAATTGTGTCTCGCTAGATCTACCTTCCCGGAACCCATGCTGGCTGTTTATGAGTAACCCCTGACTATACAAATGCCCCATGATCGAACTGACTAGTATGTGCTCAAATATCTTACAAGAGATTGACGTGAGTGAAATGGGTCTGTAGTTACTAGGTTCTTCCCTATCGCCGCTTTTAAATATAGGTGTAATGTTAGCTACTTTCCAATCCTTGGGTACTGTGTGGTTCTTTAGTGTTTTATTGAATATTATTTCTAGATAGGGGGCTATTTCAGAAGCTAAAGTTTTATACCTATACTCTGGAAGGAATTTGATCGGGACCTGGTGATTTGTTTTTACGTATGATTTTTAACTACTGATCTATTCCGCGACATGAAATGTTTATTTCGGGCATTTGCTCACTGTAAGTGTTCGGCGGTGGTTCCACTGCGTTTTGTAACGATGAGTTGAATACACTTTGGAAGAAGGTGTTTAAAGTATTGGTTTTTTCTACACTGCTGGTGACTCTGATTCCTTTATCATTTTTAAGTGTGTGCACTGTGGACTTATTTCCCTGAAGCTCTCTCACATATGACCAAAACGCATTAGGATTGCTATCTAAGTATTATCCTAACATCTTGCTCTTGAAATGTGATAACGCTTGCCGACATGATTTCCTTGCTAATGCTCTCGATTTTTTATAGTTTTGAACTAGCTCATTTTTTTCCTCTACCGATTGACCCCGTCTGGCATTTTTCATCTTAGCGTGGCATACCCTTTGTCGCTTTAGTGATTTCCTAACCTCCGCGTTATACCACCTTGGCTCTGTATTATCACTAATACATTTACTTGGTATGTATTTATGAACTGCGTTACGGGTGACCTCAAGAAATTCTCTCCACGAATCCTCTGTATTTAATCCTTTGCTTTGTTCGCTGATTACATTAAACGCTTCCCTTAATTCCTCTTTCATACCGTCGTAATTTGCCTTGCCAAATAAGTATACCCTCCTCCTTGGTTTATAATATCTTTCAACGCCTACAATAAATTTCGCATGCAATATTTTATGATCACTAATTCCTGTGTCTGTAACTGAAGAAATAGAAGCGGACCTACTACGCTACCCTGGGGAACTCCCGATGTGACTTCGATTGTGTCCGACATGATACCATCTATGACAACCCTCTGCTTTCGCCCACTTAAGAATTCTTTTACCCAACATACAACGTCTTTATTTATACCAAAACTCTCTAACTTCAAATTTAATTTGTCATGAGGAACTTTATCGAAAGCGTTTTTAAAATCTAAAAATATCGCATCAACTTCAGTACTGCTTTCGCCGTGGACTAAAATATCGTGTACGAATAAAGCTAATTGTGTCTCGCAAGATCTACCTTCCCGGATCCCATGCGTGCTGTTTATGAGTAACCCCTGACTATACAAATGCCCCATGATCGAACTGACTAGTATGTGCTCAAATATCTTACAAGAGATTGACGTGAGTGAAATTGGTCTGTAGTTACTGGGTTCTTCCCTATCACCGCTTTTAAATATAGGTGTAATGTTAGCTACTTTCCAATCCTTGGGTACTGTGTGGTTCTTTAGTGTTTTATTGAATATTATTTCTAGATAGGGGGCTATTTCAGAAGCTAAAGTTTTATACCTATACTCTGGAAGGAATTTGATCGGGACCTGGTGATTTGTTTTTACGTATGATTTTTAACTACTGATCTATTCCGCGACATGAAATGTTTATTTCGGGCATTTGCTCACTGTAAGTGTTCGGCGGTGGTTCCACTGCGTTTTGTAACGATGAGTTGAATACACTTTGGAAGAAGGTGTTTAAAGTATTGGTTTTTTCTACACTGCTGGTGACTCTGATTCCTTTATCATTTTTAAGTGTGTGCACTGTGGACTTATTTCCCTGAAGCTCTCTCACATATGACCAAAACGCATTAGGATTGCTATCTAAGTATTATCCTAACATCTTGCTCTTGAAATGTGATAACGCTTGCCGACATGATTTCCTTGCTAATGCTCTCGATTTTTTATAGTTTTGAACTAGCTCATTTTTTTCCTCTACCGATTGACCCCGTCTGGCATTTTTCATCTTAGCGTGGCATACCCTTTGTCGCTTTAGTGATTTCCTAACCTCCGCGTTATACCACCTTGGCTCTGTATTATCACTAATACATTTACTTGGTATGTATTTATGAACTGCGTTACGGGTGACCTCAAGAAATTCTCTCCACGAATCCTCTGTATTTAATCCTTTGCTTTGTTCGCTGATTACATTAAACGCTTCCCTTAATTCCTCTTTCATACCGTCGTAATTTGCCTTGCCAAATAAGTATACCCTCCTCCTTGGTTTATAATATCTTTCAACGCCTACAATAAATTTCGCATGCAATATTTTATGGTCACTAATTCCTGTGTCTGTAACTGTATTTAGAACTCTCTCGGGTATATTTGTTGCTAATAAGTCTAGAATGTTGTTTCCCCTGGTCGGCTCTGTTACTAGCTGCTGTAAAGAATGTGTCGTAAAGGTGTTCAACAGTGATTCGCAATGTTCCTTATCCTTACCTCCTGTAATGAAACTACACGTATTCCAGTCTATCGAGGGGAGAATGAAATCTCCGCCTACTATTATTCCTCTATCATTCTTCCCAGAAAGTAATGTACGTATCTCTGACTCTAGCTCTATTATAGAATTGACGTCTGCGTCCGGTGGCCTGTAGTATGCACCTACATATATCTTTTTTGCGTTACTACTTTTACTTTTAACGGAACACCAAATACTTTCTACATTTCGCTCTGAAATAAGTTCTCTTCTACTGACATACGGGTCCTTCACAGCTATGAAAACTCCTCCTCCGTTTCTGCTTACTCTATCCTTTCTGTATACTGTAAAACACTTCGGAAATACTTCATGATCTGATATGTCCTTCGAAAGCCAGCTTTCTGTACCTACAATTATATCTGCATTAGTACTCTTAATGAGGTGGTGAAATTCAGAATGTAGTGAATGAATTCAAAATTCAGTGTATCAGAATTAATACAAGAATTAGGGTGAGAATCATCAGAGCGTAGGTTAAAGTTCAGATTTAATCTATTAGAGAAATTTCAATCGGATAGCTTTACTGAAGATGTTAGGCACAGATTAAAAACACCAGCGTATTATGCTAGATTCGACCAGATAAATAACATTAGAGAGATAGATTGTCGTACAGATAGATACAAAATGGCATTTTCCCCCGTACTATAAGAGAACAGAATTGGCAGCATTGGAAAGGGATAGGTAGGGGAAATATTCTAGAGTATTCTGTAGTGCATGATTCATGTCTTACCCATTAAATACTGTAGACACTAACAATCAAGTTGCATGAGACAATATAGTTGCTACTTTTCATGTTAGTAGTGCATGCCTGGTGATCTTCACCCCCTGCCACACACCCTTGCGGTGGCTTGCAGGATATCGTATAGATGTAGAAAATTACTTAAGGTTTTGTAAGGATTTGTGCGCGATTCTCACCTGAACTTCTCCATGAATCTGCAATAGTTTATTGCTTGGTGTTTCAATAGTTGAGCCTCCACTTCTGATGTGAATTCAATCGATTTACAGTGCAGTCTTCTACATCTACATCTACATAATATCCTACAAGCCACCACAAGGGTGTGTGGCAGGGGGTGATTGCTCACCAAACATGCACTACATATCATGCATAAAAAAGGAATAGTATTAATATAGTAGTCAGAACTACACTATTTAAAACAGATAGAAATTGCAAAGCAAAGATGCAAAAACATTCTGTTAGTAGGGTTAGCTTTAAGTACTCATACCAACATGTAGCTACCAATGCTATTCATTGCTACTCTCCGATAGGACATATTTACCGTTATTCGTATCTCTTATTGTGCGAGGGAAAAAGGACATTTTGAATCGGTCAGTTCGGCAATCAATTTCTCTAACTTTATGATTATGGTCCAGTCTGCCATAGTAAGTTGGGGTTCGTAAAATATTTTTAACATCATCATTGAAAATATTGCCTTGGAATTTGTGGAAGAGATTAAGTCTAAATTTCAACCTGCGATCTGACAATGATTCCCATTTCAATTCATTTACTAGACTGGTTACGCTAATATAATTATCGTATCGTCCCTTTACAAATCTTGCCGATCTTCTCTGCACACGTTCAAGTTCATTACTTAGACCGATTTCGTAGGGATCCCATACACTGGCAGCATATTCCAAATGAAGTCTAACAAGGGAAAAGTAGCTGATTTCTCGTACATGATCGTCACATTTACCCAATGCTCTTTTAATGAAACCCAGTTTGCGATTCGCTTGACCCATTATTTCACGAATGTGTTTACCCCAGGAAAGATCATTTGTCAGTCTTATTCCAAGATATTTAATGGATTCCACGTTTTAAAAATTTGTGGACAGAGAGACTCGAACCAGGGACGTAGACATTGTGAAGCGAGTACTTTACCCCTAACCCAAACTTCACTGCTTTTCTTCACTTCTTTTACACGTCTTTGTGGCTCTCGTTCTATCTGAATTAGAAAGCGACACAGGCTGACGCAAATAGACAGTTTATTTCTTTTCTGAGCACATTCACAGCACAGTGTCTTAAAACTAGATTAATACTACGAATCCCATCACTCACTGATGTCAACAACGTTCATTGTGAAAGCTACACCCGTTAAAAACCTCTGCAAGCTTATTCCGCTTACAAGAAACGGAAAATTGGAGGGGGGGATCGCTGGGTTGTTGCCAAATTTCCCGCTGTTGATGACCACGTTTTTAGCAATGTTCGCAAAATTGTTAATTTTCATCGTAGAACCACGATTAAAAGATGCACTTACTCGTACAATTATCGGGAGTACGATGAAAATATTAATTTGTTGTTATATGAGGTAGTTGTTAAAGTTAAAATTGTAGTGAGCACGGTTGGTTTTGGCGAGGGAGCCTCCCGCTGTGTGGGTCGAGAAGAGCGGCCGGCTTTGGGTCTCTGAGCTGGTAAAAGGGTCGCGGATTCGGACCCTCGCGAGGTTCAGACCCACCCACCCTTCGACTACCTGATCTCGGCCCCACTTATTCGAGTTTAACCAAGATAAGTTCCATAAAATACTTCCTATGTTTTTTTTTTCTTCCTCGACATAAGAAGTTACGGGGGAAAGTATTTTTTCCCGCACCAAAAATAAAAATTTGAGGATTCCGCTGAGGCAGTCACTTCAACGTTTTCTGAGACCACAGTATTCCTCCATTCTGAAAAAAAATACTCTTCTCACGTATTTTGGCCTGTCATCTATTCATTTGAGGTGATAGATAAGAAAAAGTTTTTTATTGATGCAGAATTCAGGTTTTGGTATCTGTATGAAAAAGGGGTTGAGAATATTTTATCGCAGAGTAAATGAATTCAGTGACAGTGAAAATGTTACTATTAAGAAAATATTTTCCGTAATTTTTGCGTACTTTTTCACCCATCTCTCTTCTTGTCCATCTTTTCCCGATTTCTGACACTAAAATTTGTTTCACTCATAAATATATACGCTGGTATAGTCCATAATATCTTCCTACAAGCTAGGGAGATTTTATTTTTACAATGCAAATTTTTACAATGAATAGCTAACGACCATTATAATCTTGAAATTAATTAATACGATATAATTGTTGATGTATATTCCTCGCAGCAAATAGGTGATTTAAAAAAACGTTTAACTTTTTATTTCCAGCCTAGAGACAAAATCTTCCAAAAGTACAATCGGGTCCATTAATTATACCATACAATAAAACACAATTTCCACAATCTAGTTATTCATATCGTTTAATAATATCTTTCTTATAAAAGCAATGTTTTTCATTTACTTCGCCCATTTAATCAGAGAAATCAAGTTCAATATTGATCAGGCGCATGTGTTTCCATTTCCGGGCATTGCTAAAGAGAAAGCCGATTTAATACTCCAATTCAATTACTTTTTTCTATTAAAAATTAAAACATCAAAATCAAATGCACAGTTTCGCAACCTGAATTGGCTTCCGTTTGGCAATAAATAATGCTTAAGGGCTAACATATTGAAAAGGAGGGCTTATAGGATTGAACACTGTTCACTTTGGTGAGCCACTCAAATCCATGAAATGAATTCACAGGGAAATAATTGCTCCAGGGATATAGGCAAATATGCTATGCGTAAAATCTGAAAACACGTCATTTTGCACTCTTTCTCTAAGTTCCAATAGACTTGATTTACTATATACAACGGTTTAAATTCATTTGAGATGTAAGCTTAAAGAGTATTTTGATTTATATGAACGAACATAAAAATTGACTATATTCAATGTGAAGTGCTTTTCTTGCCGTTCTAAATTAAACGTTGAAATGTCATTTTTTTCTGAATTTAGGTTTTAAACACACCATTAGGACCTGAATGAACTGCCCGATTTCTCTTGCCATACCACTTATGTGTTGTATTTCTTTTAACGCACTGGAACCCTTCAATTTGTTTAAAATATTTTCCAGGTTTTTTCCGTGGGAGTTTTCTTAAAAACTCCCACGGAATATATAAGGGTGTATTTATTATTTTTCAATTCCATATTCAATTGAAGTTCTACTCTTCAGTATTTCAATGGAAATTCTACCTTCCGTGCTAGCTCTTTTACCCATTTTATTACTCTTGTCCCTAATTTTGAGCTTGGCAATTCAACTCCCATCCCTTCCTTACTAAATCACTCGGTGTCTATCCATCCAGAAATCCCCTCTGTCCTTCCATCTTGCTTGGCTCAATCTCAACATATCTATGTTTCTCTCCCCTCTCCATTTTCCTTTTCACTCTGTTTTCAGTTTCTCAGGCCTTAATATTGTTCTTATATCCCTAGAAACAATTCAATGGTCATTTTTCTCTTCTGCGTTTTCTTCTAGGCGTGTAACTTGCTTCCCCTGCTTCTGGGCACAGTAATATTGATATCGAATATGTAATTGTTGCAGTTCAATATTATATTGTTCAAGACCTCTCTGTACAGTGGTGGGAACATTTGCATTTACTCTCTAGACTCTCTACACTCTTTCTCTCTCTATAAATATAAATGTAACTTGGTTGTTCCACATAAAAAATTATTTGATGTCCTAGTGTGATATCCTAGCTATCGTCATGAGTGCTTTGTTTTCTTCACAACTTATGTAAATATCTTCATAAAAATGAATATTTACAGCAGTCATGCAACAGAGTCTTGAATGACCGTTCTACTCGACTACTGACGCATAGAATATTTCTTAATAAAACATCAGAAATGTAGTAGTTGTACTCAGTAGTATTGGAATACTTGAGCCACTATTCAGTTCTGCTAGAGGATGTATCAAAACGCAAGTACATCGCCCCACGTCCAGGTCCAAGGAGTAGCAGAATCCAAAACTATGCTTGAGCCGCTGATAATGTTGAATCTGAAGGTAATAAGTTAATCGGATAATAGTTGGTCACCGTGTATATTGATGATTCGAGAAATTTTACCAACTGGATCCCTTTCATCAGTCCAAATGCGATCAGTGATGATATGCTTCCAAAGAAAAATTGAATAGTCTGTTTTAAAATATGGAAATATGTTTCACAAAGTGATCAGAATTTCCTGACATTATGAATTACATTAGAGGATACAAATAATGTAAATTGATCAGCGGAATATGCACCGAAGTGAGAAAGAACCCCCTTCCCCTACCAATTAACTACATTGGTATCAACTTCAAGCAAATTTCTTTCTTTTCAAATTCGAATTCGTAATGAAAATTATGAGAAAATGCATGCATGAAGGATTTCTAGCAGTTCATTACCCTTTAAAATCGATAATGTGAGCTAGGCTAACGTCGTTGATCGTCATTTTCTCACAATAAGTGCTAGTTTGCAAGTTGCGCAATTATTCGTGTTATGGCCCTCGAAACTGTTATATCGACGGCTCTTCTTTGTCGAAGCGGAATGTTCAACAGTTTTCTATTGACAGCTTTTGATCCGTAGCTATGTTGACTCATCGGTGAGTCAACGATGGAGAGAGGAAACAGAGAACGCCACCGGTTACTCATCATCTGCATAATACCCTTCAAACCGCCGCAAGCGTGTGTAGCAGGGGTAAACCACCGCAATATATACATTATAAATTCGTGAGAATCAAATTTACGCTTGCTGTTTTTCAGACATGCGAAAATACAAGTCCGTTCATGCACTACTTGCAACTGAGAGGTATAATGCTACCACATTGCGGAAAGTGTTAGGTATGCATTTATACTTCAATTTTTTATTTTATATAATTGCTATTGTATTCAAATTAATGTGATAATTATTTATCAGGCAAGTACATCTAGTTAAACTCGATGGTTTCAGGCTTCACTTTGTGAAAATCCATTCTAAAGAATTAAATGAGATTGTTCTTTTTTCACAGTTTATTTCTACAAGTCCACCGATTTCGTCAGGACCTGATGATGTCGCCTATGTGACGAAACCGGTCGACCTGTAGAAACAAACTTTGAAAAAATGCCATCTCATTTAATTCTTGAGAATTTCTAGAATTGTATTTATTAATTGATTAATTTACAATTTCCAAATCATGCATGAGTATGTTTGTCACAGACTGCCAATTGTATCAAAATCAGTTACCTATTCAAATTTTCTTATGAAACAAGAATAGGTATTGTAGATTGCGGAAAATAATCAAAACTGCACGAAATAGTTTTCGGATGGAATTATCGGTAGTGAAAAGTATAGATGAAGCCAATAATATTGCCATTTCTTAGCTGTAGGAGGATTTAAATTTGCTTCGAACAAAAAACCACCACAACTTTGCAAATAATTCAGATAGTAGAATTAGTGATCATGAAATATTGCATGTTAAAGTTATCCTATGCGTATAAAAATATTCTGAAGCAATAAGATGAGTAACTTCTTTGGTAAGGCAAGTCCCGACGGTATGAAAGTAGAGCAAACAGAGCAAATAATTCAATGCAAAAGATTCGTGGGAAGGGTTTCTTGAAGCCACCATTAATGGAATTGTAATATTTAGAAGGTAATTTGTGCATGCCTTTCATGATAGTATGTGTAAATTTAATTCTCTTTTGATTTAAAAGGCATGACTGGTGATGGTTCACTCCCTGCCACACACTCATGAGTAGATATAGATGAGTAAAAATCATTCGCGGTTGAATTTAATTTTATCTGTTGAGTCGCCTTACCTCAAGGATGTGTGTCAGGAGATTCAAAAACTCCCGTGCCAAAACAAACACGCCCTACGAACTAACAGTAATGGTTACAATATCTAATAATCAAATAGATATTACATTTGATAAAACGCGGGACGACCACTATAAAATTCACCTTTTGCACGGGGAAAAGGGATATATTAGAAAAAATATACATATGCATTGTACACTTTATAGCTCATGAAGACATAGAATTAGCAGGCAAGTTGACTATGAGAAATGACGACATTCTCAAAAATATAATAAACTTGGTTATGTTCCGCGCGATTAGGCATAAGGGAAAAAAATACAAATTATTCTCATGGCCTAGACTAATCATCTCCCTTGTAACTTTGGTCTAATGTCTTTAATTGTTGTTTATGAAAATGTATTATCATATGAATGGAAGATCTTTCTAAGAATGCATATTGAAATGGCATGTCTTTGTGATGTCGTAGTCACGAATCGTTCGAGGGAAGAGCAAATATTTTAATTTACTCTATAATGGACTCTATTTACTTAATGTTATCTGTGTAATCCAGTTTACCAATAAAGTGTTGGCTCTTAATCATTTACTTTGTGCCAGCCTTCTACCTATTCAGAAATCCTAGTCTTCCTTATTTCCGTTGAAATATACGTATAGACTGTCATTTGTGCGGATATTTGATAGCCAGGCAGAATACCTGGATCTTCTTATCGTCTTCTTCATTGAATGGGCAATTAAATATGCTATCATGAGCTTTAAAAGGATAAGTTTGAAACTCTAGTCGTCTCAAAGACATCGTCAAATTACGAGAAATAAGGTAATAATTTTGAGTTCTTTTTTATTTTTATATTGAGGATTTTAAACGGTAGAAAATTTAACGAGTTTCTGGTACGTTTACCTCCTGATCCGCCGACACACAAATCTAATTCTTTCGTGGTGGGATCGTGTGTCAAACTGTAAACGAGATATTTTAACCTCAAATTTCCGTCGAGGCATCGGGGACCAAATTATATTC
Source organism: Platycnemis pennipes (assembly GCA_933228895.1). Classification (NCBI taxonomy): domain Eukaryota; kingdom Metazoa; phylum Arthropoda; class Insecta; order Odonata; family Platycnemididae; genus Platycnemis; species Platycnemis pennipes. The sequence goes on from OW121854.1 coordinate 64,371,454, forward strand.
AAGGTTGAGCTTTACCATAGCATATACGTTGCATGTGCGGTAGAAATCTGCATCATCATCATCAAGGGTCAACAATCCTAGGATTGGTTTGACGCAGCCCTCCACTCGATTCTTCTATCGGCCAAGCTCTTCATACCAACGTAGTTCCTCTCTTTCACGTCCTTTACGACCTTTTCTATGTAACTCATACGAGGCCTGCCTTTTCCATTCTTCCCGTTCACTTTTCCTTCAACGATTGTCTTCATCAGGCCATCGTGTCTTAAGGTGTGGCCGATTAAGTTGTCCCGTCTTTACTTAGAGTTTGCAGCAGACTTCTCTTTTCTCCCACTCTTCTTAGGACTCCTTCATTTGTCACTCGGTCGATCCACTTAATCTTCAGCATTCTTCGATAGCACCATATTTCGAATGCTTCCACCCTTTTCTTCTCCGCTGCTGTCATCGTCCATGCCTCACTGCCGTAAAGAAACATGCTCCAGATAGAGCAAGGGCGTAATATCCTGTCCCTTGGTACTTTCACGCAGTGAGATATATTTCGTTTTTTGCATAGTAATGTGAATAAAAGTTGAGCTAAAAATACGTGTTCCCGGAAGCTCACGGGTGAATAAAATGTAAGTGATACTTGGGGATTTTTTTTGCTTTTTGTGGTGCACCTATCTCGGAGGTGTATGGCTGTGAAAAAAATCCTGCGACCTTTACAGGAGGTGATCCTTTGTCTAAAAGCATAGATCATCACTGAAAGCATTTTTATGATAAAAGGCTTCTATGTGGAATGGAGCAAGAGCCCTTGCTTTGCGTCGTTTTCTCCGCGTTCGCTTCCCTCGAAAAATCCAGCAACCCTTTGCGTTTCATTTCTTTATCCCATCGCCACCCCTCAGTGGCTCTCACCTCCTTGACAAGATCATGTTTCACCCTCGCTAAGGGAGGGATGGAGTTCGATCAGAGTTTTTGTTGTCCCGAGGGCTCAAGAACGAGGAAAGCTTGCAAAGTCGCCTGTGTTTTTGGATGAATTAGCATTCTGCTGCTCCGGTGACCGATGCGTTGGTTCCAAGCGGCTGACGTAGGAAAATAACAAACCGGGCGATTAAAATTCCGTATTTTGCTGGCGGCTGCCAATGTTTTCCGAAATGCCTACGTTGCGACGTTTTCGTATTTTTCTGTTATTTCTACGAGAAATAGTGCTTTAACGACTGCTTCGCAAGATCCCTTTGACAACAGAATAAATGAGAAAATGTTGGATGTAGTTGTACACATTTTTCTAAATAATAAAATAAAAACATATGTATTGCAGTCCACCATTTTATTTGTTATTGCTATACTTTTTCGGCGTCTATGCGTCATCATTAGGCTAAAACATAACGCCTAGTGCATTCAAACATGTAGTACTAGTTCATAAACGACATTGAGTTTACAAAGGTGAGTGTAGAGCTCACCAAGTAAGTACTAAACCCAACGGCGTGTAAAATTTAAGCATGAAGGTATGGAAACCAGTTTATTTCTCGGTACCAACCGTGATTTCCCAGGAAGTTATCCTGAAAAGCACACAGATTAGGTCTTACTCTTTAGGGATCTTTCTCGGATTCGAACAAGATATCCGTTGTCAGTGATAACCACCCGGTTCCCACGCTTTTCTCGTCATAATTTTGATAATTTGTACTAATCATAATTGGCTTTTATGGGAAAGGAAAAATGTCTCGTGCATTTCTTGGTATTATCAGTGTTTGAATTGGACTACGGCCAATTCAAACACTGAACGAACCTCGTTTATACTTCAATTTTTCATTTTAAATATCCAATAAAATAAAGTAAATGATTTCTAAATCCCTACTTACGTATTTAGCTCTTAATTTTAATTAACTGGCAAACTACCTTTTAATTCCTACCTTTTTCCAAATGTAAACCGAATGGCATAAATGACCTTAGCTATGGGTTACCCATCCCCATAAAAACAGTAAATAGAGTTATGAAGATAAAGGTTTAAAATTGCACGCTTCTCCATCATGGTGGTGAAGTTTTCCAGTGTAGATAAATAGCCCTGTGGCTTAAACATATTTTACGGTATAAACCCTTCCGGTTGATGTAATAAAAATGTATTCTTGCTCATCAATGAACACAGTAATTAAAAATATTGCGTCACATTACCTAATATTAGTTTACTGGTCGTAAATGTTCATCTCAAATCCATCGCACTGGTTTTGTACAGCGACTAACCACGATTTCTAAACCCAGGCCGCTTGGCTTATCAGGTTGATGATATTCAATAATTAATATATTTAACCTGAGCCTAATTGGACGTTGGCATCCGGCTTCTCCGGCCCAAGATGCACAATTTTCAGTGAGGTACGCATCGCACCTTTAATTTGCACCTTTAATAGGTCTAGATTTTTGTATCAAACAAAATTGTGGGATGTAAAAAATTTTTGTCCTGAAATGTCATAGTTTTTACTGAACATATTTTTATTGGATGTAGGTAGGATGGTGAACCCAGCAAATTTACCTATTTAGTCCTTTCTCCTGTGGGCCTGTATCAAGACCCGCCCTCACGTCTATCAGTTGGCTTATTTATTAATCCATTTTATATCAGTTTCTGTGAATGCTAGGCCAGGTTTCCGACAGTTCCTTGATGGTTGAAACTAATTTGATAAAGTGATTAGCTAATGTGGGCGATAAATGCGAAATTGTAGTTGCCTAACGGGCAATATTCAGCAAAAGTATTCTTCCCATTTCGAAGGACCGAGATCGAATCTCGGCAGTGACAGAACTTTTTCATTGTTACACCAGTCTACACTTGATCGCTGTGTGGAGAACACTTTAACTTCAGCACACCGTCCGTCGGATGAGACGTTAAGTTGTGGTCCCCTTGGTGCCTTCCGTTAAGTTAAATCTATTAGAGAAATTTCGATCCTATAGCTTTACTGAAGATGTTAGGCATGTATTAAAAACACCTGCGTACGATGCTAGATTCGACCAGATAAATAATATTAGAAGGATAAATAGTCATACTGATAGATTCAAAACGTCATTTTTCCCTCGTACTATAAAAGAACGCAATAGGAAGCATAGCAAAGGGATAGGTACAGGAAATATTTTAGAGTAGTCTGTAGTGCAAGATACATGTATTAATATCTTAAATACTATAGTTATTAACAATCTAGTTGCATGAGACCCTATAGTTGCTTATTTGCATGTCAATAGTTCCTGCTTGGTGATCTTCACCCCCTTCCACACACCCTTGCGGTGGCTTGCAGGGTATCGAGTAGATGTAGATGTAAGAGTAGGCTGATGCCGACGCTGAGTTTCTCTCTACCCTGCCTACGCACCCTGAAAAAAATCTTCCTCTACCCAGTTACCCACCTATCCTAAAATACCGCAAGATGACCTCAGATGTCGGTTGCCTATCCAGAATAGCTTCAAGAGCAACAAAGTATTCAGACAGAGAATTTAACAATTGGCTTTCAGGGCTTTTCCATTTCTCTACCATATTTCTCGATAATTTTTCTTACCAAAAAGTTGCTATTTTCACCAAAAATGCACCAGGTACATGTATCAATTTATACGTAACAAGTAAACTAAAGTAACTACATTGAAATCTCACCGGGAGGGCCTAGGTTCGAATCCCGGCAGTGGAAGGTATTTTTCACTGGTAAACCGCCCCAGTAAATTTGAGTGTTTTGTGGAGAACATTTGAGTAGGTACAATACTCAGTCCGTCGGATGGGACGTTAAGCCGTGATCCTCTTGGCGCTTTTTCGTTTAGAACAGGATAATGCCGAGGCCGGGTTTCTCTTAATCCTTCTACCTTTCCCTTCCATTCCCATCCTTACACCTTGCCTCCCGGTCTGAAGCGCCTATTAGTGCAGAAACAGACTTGAAAATAGTGATGATGACTTACTACACTGTTTTAAAGGATTTATTAAAGAATAGTTTTTATATTTTACAACATATCCAAGTTTCATCAGCAGAGTATATTGGATATGTCAAGAACGAAACTTTTAAAGGTATGCTCCAGGAATGTGCGACCTAATGGTCAACGACTGCGGGGGAACGAATAGTTTATCTATGGGTTAGGTTTTATTTGTATTCACCGAAAAACTTTTCCGTTAGGCATACTGTTCTATATTTTATATTGCATTCAACATATATAAGTAAAATAAAAAACATTGACCAGGTCTTTTCTTGATTTCTGTAACCACATCAAACGTATTTCTCCAGTAACCATATCACGTTTTGTGATATCTTTTTTTCATGGGAAAATAGGCATTTTGAATTAATCCTTACGGATGTCGCTCTCTCTCTCTCAATTCTTGAAATTGAGCGCAAAGGTGTTCGGTCCGTCAGAATATGTCAAACGCCATTGGTAAAGAGATCGACTTAAAATTTCAGTTAAAGATAAGGTTTAATTTTTAACTAACAGTCTGATAGCGATAGCCATCTCAGTTAATTTAAATCCCATTAAACCTGAATATCTTCCGTTTTCTTTACCCACAGCACTCAAGTCCAATTTTCAAAGGGGTTAAGCCCAATCAATTCCATTTTCTCTCCACTTTTCTGTTTTTATTGCTTTCCCTCTATGTTCGATTAATTTTTTTATATTCTATTAAATTCCTTCCATTGTTACCTCGTCTAACATTAAGAGATAGTATCTCGTATTGACAAACAAAAAAGTGCCCTCTACGTTGCTTTCATCGTAACATATTTTTAGCATTTATCGTAATATATATTTCTTTTAAATATCTTCGATACAGATTTAAATACGTGTGTATATTCTGCCTGCCCTTCAAGAGCCAAATGAATCGATTTTAAAATCCTTGATACGATTATGACACAGCAGGTTTGTATTTGTTTAGAGGTTAGTGGCATTTTATAGTGTCACGAGGCTAAATATTTTAATCAATAATAGTAGCTACCCGTAAATATGCACATTTCGTAACGGAAACTGTTTATTTTGCTTCGTGTAGATACAAGAAAACAAGGGATATCTCGGAAAACTTAGTTTTATGGAAGTAATGCTATATCATAGTATTTTTTCTCTTTTATTTGTATCTCCATTCCCTAACGGCCTGTGTACGTTCTGAAAGTATTTATTATGCATGTACATAACAGATTTACGTTATACATATTGAACCTCGAAAATGACGCCATGAAATCGCGATCAGAGCATAAAATAAATTATCCTGGAAGCTTAGTAAGGTCACTTATTTTTTATCAACATGATTTATCATGACTTTTTCTCTCTGTAGGTTATATTTTGTCGTTCTTATATCTTTGTATTATGTAAATCGTGAGGGTATAAATTATCATTTTTTGAAAGATTCGGAAATACAGCCACTGGTTGGGCCATGGTAATGGAAATTCTGTCAACCTTAATGAAGCCTACAAGGCCGTTGTTTGCCTTTCGAGAAATCAATAACCTGAAAAATTTTACCGTACTGTGAAAGGTTTAGAAAAATTACTTCAGAATTGAAACGTGAACCTGATTTGGAAATGGTGCTTTGACAATTTCTCTATTGGTAATTGCTTTATCGTGTAACGAAATGCTATTCACGGCTACGACGCCAGGGACACCAGTAAAGCACAAGACAAAAAAGGTTGCAGGTTCGAGTCTTGCATCGGTCTTGGGTTCTGTTTTCAACTAAGACTAAGACTTGTTACTGAAACAGAAAATATGGTTGGATATAATCCTCTCAGAGTACCTTAAAGTGTAATACTACGCATCACCAGCCAAAGATAGATTTGATCCAGCTCACAATTCGATTCTTCTATCGTCTTGCCTCATTCAATCACAATAATTCTTCTCCATTACACCCTTAACCATTTGCTCCATATATCTCGTACATATCCATGTTCCAGCCATTTATCCCATTTGTATTTCCATTGATAATCTATTTTAAGTTCTTATCAGACGTATTTTTATTCAAATCTTCTTCAAACTTCTTATTTTGTCGATTTGTCGATCCATTTCATTTTCATCATACTCATCTCATAATAAATCCTTGTAAAAAATAAGAACGCTTACATTTGAACGAATATAATCCTTATCATTACTTAATAGCAGCAGCAATGTTTTGAACATATAAACCAAAGGGCAAACGACTCATAACTCTACCATCCTTTTCGTCCTAATCATTCTTTTATCAAACTGTTTCAAATGATTCAAGTCTTGTCTTTTCCTCGGGTGATATCATCCATGTCTTTTGTATGCTTAGGAGTACTTTACAGGACTTCAAATGCTCTCAACACTGTACTAAAATAGGGACGAGTGTACCACTGAAAAACCTGTCACTGCCAGGGTTCATATGGGAATCTAATGCTGTAGCCACCATACCGACCCTATCCCCAGGAATTCATCGTTAGGTGTCGTTAGTATTACCCCCAAAACCGTCCAATATGCTACCCAAGTAGCAAAATTTTCAAGGGTAGCAGTAGTGTATAAAGGAGGTGAGCTACCGCTGAGGTTATTTGTACCATTTATGATAGGTGCGCTAATCGGCAGGCATAGGAATGTTCCTGGGAACGGAGCAGGGGTGGAGAGAAACCCGGAGTCGGTATTAGCCGATAGGTTTCGAGGGGATCATGGTTTTATGGCCCATCCGACGGAAGGAGCAATGAACTTGAATTGCTCCTCAGATATCATCCAAGTGGGAGCATACTATATGCAACAGAAAAGTATTATCTGCAGCCTAAATTCAAACCCGAACCCTAGACATGAGAGCCAATATTCTAGCTACTATGCCAACTCATCCCTTAAAAAACTGTTCCACTCGTTCTATTTGATACCCTTCCAGTTTTTTATTCGGTTTTTCCTTCTTTAAACGAGAGGGTATCATAATTTTTGTTTCCTTGTAGGCAATGGATTACATTTTTTTGAGGCGCACGTCTTCGTTTCAACTACAGACGCTGCATATATCCGGTAGAAGGGATTGCTTTTGTGCAGGTTATGGAGACATATTCGATCCGCTTACTCCCGCGGGGGATCGCAAAGGATTTTCGGAAGGCGTCGGAATATTTCAGCGAAAGAGTCAATTCACGTTCTCGCGGGGGAATGCATATCCATGTACGTACATGAGTGCGTTTGTGTGTGTGTGTGTTCGTGCGTGTGTTTTTGGCGGCATTTCCATCGGGTCGGCGCCGCTTCCGTGGCGCGATTGATTTATCGGCGCCTCCGCCAGCCACGGAATCGCCAAAATACCCTCCCAACCCCCAAACGAATATATTTACGCGTCCTCCCCCACCCTCAGCACTTTTGAATTACGAGATAAGTCCAATTCCAGTATTCCACTCCCCCCTAACCGATCCGATCTGCAGAATAAATGCTCGCGTTGCCATGGTGCGGCGATGCGAGGTCGAGTCCCCTTCCCCACCTCCTCCCTCGTGGAGAAAGAGAATCAGACGAGCGCTTGAAGCGAGATCGGCGCATTATTCCGTCCCGAGGAGGGAGATGCTCTTATTTATGTGTTATTGCTCGGGAAAGTGAGAATTTCCTTTTTGCTCCCCACGCGAGGGTTAAATAAATTCTCTTCGGTTAAATGGTTGACGGAAATTTAGGGCCCATTTGAGTCTAAGTGGCGGGCCTCAAGAAATACACCTTATTTTATTATTTAATCTCGCGCCCGATGAATATTATAATGCGTGTAGCTTTTATCTCAGTGATGATATGAGCTTTTTACCAGTTGGGGTGGTTTTGATGGATTATCCCAACTTTTCTTTGTATTTTTTTCTTCGAATAGCACCTTTACCTGAACAATTTTTCTCTCAAGATCAGCAATTTCTTTTCTCACTTATTTATTAGTACTTTTACACTTATATATAAGTACTATAAGTACATAGGTATTTTTCTGCAGTTATAACTTCACATAGAGGAATTTTTCTATAGTTATAGTTGTAAAAAAATACCTCTACTTCTTTTTTTTCTCCCTTGCTCATCCAACAATCTTTTTTATATGCTAGCCTTACGAAGTGGCGTACGCAGGGTTCCCATCTTGAAGGGGGGAGGGGGTTCATTAACATTTATGCAGATCATCATAAAATGATATTTAGATTATTGTTCACTAAAAAAATAATTACATTAGCATTATGAGGGTAAGGAAACAATGCACTTCCACAAAATATAATTTATTCACTCACGACCATGGTTTCGATGCTTAGCATCATCTTCAGGTGTCAAATACAGAATTGTAAGGCCCTTATATGCAATTTAACAGTGGGGGAGGAAAAGGGAGGGGTGGTAGGTTGGAAGGGAGGGGGGGAGGGGTATGGAATGAAGACACCGTCAACTTAACATTAACATTATATTTTCGTGAAGACAATTCAACTATATTTTTCAGCTCAATAATTAAAATTCTAAGCGCTAGTGTAAAATATACAAAATTAGTAAATAAGAGGAATGTTTTTGGGGGTTAAACCCTAAACACGCCACCCATGGTACGCCACTGGTCTTACATATTCTGTTGTTGCTAACTATTTACCCTACCTATAGCGACCTAATATCCCTATTAATTTCTACCAACAACTTATTTTCGGAATGTAATAATCGAAAAATGAGGAAAAACTGGCATCATCAGCTAGCTACAGCTGCTGACTACACTTTTCTCCTCTCTCTTACGGTACTCAGTTACTACTACGAACCATACAAGGTAATTGAAGAAGTAGTACTCGAGGGGATCGGGTTGGTTGTGGTGGCTAGAGTACTGGCCTCCCATCCCGACGGCCCTGGTACGATTTCCGGTAGTGGTAGATTTTTCAGTGGAAAACTGGTCCCCACTTGAGTGCCTTGTGGAGGGCATTTCAAGTTCAGTACTCCGTCCGTCGGAAGGCACGTTAAGCCGTGGTCCCCTTGGCACCTTTCGTTAAGAGTAGGCTAATGCCGACGCCGGGTTTCTGTCTTCGTTACCTGAAAACTCCTACCATTACCTAATTACCCACCTATCCTAAATGGCGCAAATGACCTCAGCTGTCGGTCGCCTCCCCTGTATAACCAACCAACCAGAAGTAGTACTCGAGCCGTTGGTAGGCCTGGTTGGTGAGGTTAGAGCTAACTGTATACTAATCCCAAAGGCGTGTGAAACTCACACATCAGGGTGGGAGGGCCAGTTCTTTTCCCTCTGCTGCCTGCAGCTTTTCAGAAGCACTTAGACATTACCATTCGCTCAATATTCCGCTTTGTTCTGCTTTAAGTCATTTGAAAGGCAATGCATTCTCGGCGGGTTATAAAATCAGAATGTGTTGGACCCAGAGTGATAAAGAAGATATCTCTCTGCAATTCCCCGAAAATTTGGGCTCTCCTAGGAAACAATTTATGAACGTTTCCACTTCAAGCGTAATAGTTCACCTTTTGGTACATGTGAAAAAGAATTGTTTGATTTCGCGGCGCAAACTATTACCTTAAATTTTATCGTAAGGATATTATTAAGTTTTCATTATGTTTTATGTGCGTGACATAACCGCTTTTTGTCGTGAATCTGTGAAGGCTCAAGTAGCTAAGTCAGCATCATGCCAGACTGGGAATTCGTATGTTGGGGGTTCGAACCTTGCTTATGAACCGTAAGAAACTACATGGACATCGTATGCCTAGGAACTGAGAGTAGTAATAGAATAAGGGGCTACACCTGCTAACGTTAGGGCACACTCTATAACCTAACTAATACTAGGTTTGATATTTAGAAACAGCGCCCGTACTCGAAGCTGGCTACGATCCTTCGTTTATCTGAGTGGTGTGTAGTCGACCAAGGTACCTCGCACAGCCGGGTCATTCCTTGCAGCTCAAGGTTATTCCTTGCAGCTTAACCGTAGCCGTTGGAACACATAAAAAACCACATTCATTACTCTGTTTAAGCCAAATATAACTATTTTCAAACGATCCCTTGTGTGCATGGGCCCAAAGGTTTATAAATTGTTGCCCGAGAAAATAAAAAATGTAAAAAATGTTAAGCATTTTTTTAAATTTAGCCAAGTCATGGATACTGGCTATGGATAATGATGTAAGATTTTTTTGATGCCATAAAATTTTTTTTCCTCCTTGTAAACAAAATTTACTCGTAATTCTGTTCTTATGTTAGTATTAATTCAGATGTTAGTGGCATTTTTGTTTATTGTTAACTACTTGCACTATTGCATGAAAGAATTGAAGGGTTAGGCGATCCATATACGATCATGAAGGTTGCTTCAGCACAGGTTCTCCCTTGAGGCAACCCAGCTTTCTTATTCTTCATTGTAATAAATTCAGTATTTTTGTATTGTTTGTTGAAAACAATAAATATACTTTACTTACTTTACTTGTTCAGGTACCGGCGCTTTGGGTGAGAAAGCTCCAGCAGGTGGCAGTCTAGGTGGCGCCCCGATGCATGCCTTGGCGCCCAGAAGGCGCCCATTTTTGGACTGCGCCTCCAACCATTGGCCTCATTGGCGCACTGCCCGTCCATGCTCAAGGAAACGGCACCTGAAGAGGAACTAGTAGTAACTGACGAAGCAAACCACCACAGAAGAAGCGGCCTTGTTGCTTCAACCTACTGGGAAATTGGTAAGGGTTTTGTTCAACTCGCTTTCTCCTTTGGTTAGCTAGTATCGAGGATGTAAGAAGAGGAATCTTTTCAAATATTCAGTTTTTAAAGTATTTATTACTTCAAGGAACATTCGATGAAATTGTTATGATTTCACAAAGAAGAGCAGTTTATATGAGAAGGTGAAATCTCGTTCCACTCCTATCACATGGCAGACTGAACTAATGGACTATGTGACTCAACTTCAGTCTATAATCCACATAAGTGGACAGAAGTCGGAATAATTGTATAATTCTCTTAATATACATTTAGACCCCGTTTCATCTTGAGCGTTGACCGGTGAAACGAGTTTCGACGAACGACTCACTCATCGTCTTCGGGACTATGCCCTGAAGAAGATGAGCGAGTAGTTCATCGAAACGCCGGTTGAGCCAAACCTGGCAGAAGAACCGTGAGCAATTTATTCATACCTCTACATCTACATAATACCCTGCAAGCCACCATTAAGGTGTGTGGCTGGGGTAGAATTCACACCAAACATAGGTAAGATACACTGGGATCAGAGCTTTCTTCGACTGATGCTACTCTTTCCTCTTGTTCCAGGCCCCCAAGAAGATTCGACATGCACGAGGACCTTCTTCTCTCTGAGGCCGTGGGCCCCGCCTCTTGGTTCGCCGAGGACGCCATGTCGGCCGCTTTCGACCTCGAGCCCTTCCTGCTGCTGCAGCCCTCGTCAGCCCTGGCCAACGTGACCCTGGACCTGCCCGGGGCGGGCGGAGGGGTGGGGCCCGGTGCCAACGTTTCTGTCGACTGTTGGAACCGCAGCGACGTGGTGTCGGACAACAAGGTAGGTAGATTTGTACCGGTTGGAACAGAGCTGCCAAATAAAAAGGAAATCCTCAGGCTTCACTTGGTGGAACCGCATGATAGTAAATAGAATAATCACTTGGTAAGATTAGGTAATGTGTTGGAAGAGAAAAGGTATAGCAGCAATGAAGTGAGAAGGAGAATTGCATTGGCAAAAGAAGCCTTTACTCGTAGGCGTGAGCTAATGACAGGGGCCTTGAGTAGGGAAGTGAAGAAAAGACTAGTGAAAAGTTTAATATGGAGCGTTGCACTATATGGGGCGGAAACGTGGGCTTTGCGAAAGGAAGATGAAAATAGACTTAGGGCTTTTGAAATGTGGGTGTGGAGAAGGATGGAGAAAATAAAGTGGGTCGAAAGGAAAACGAACGATGAAGTGCTGTAATTGGTAGGAGAGGAAATAAATTTGATAGATGAAATTAGAAGAAAGCAGAAGGTGTGGATGGAAAAGGTAATAAAAGGGGATGGTGTTTTAAAGGAGGTAATTGAGGGAAGAGCGTTGGGTAAGCGGGGAAGAGGGAGGAGAAGACGGGTAGCTTGGATGGAATGATAGGTGGCAGGAGGTATGAGGGACTGAAGAAGGACATCGTGTGAAATTTAGGGGGTGGGAAGATTTAAATGTCCATTTAAACCTACCTTCACCGGTAGAATACTTATAGTAATAATAATAAGATTCCACAAATTTATTTTACCACCGACCTAGGTTTCGATTGCTTAACAATCATTATCACCAAACGAACTCCCGGAATACACTATTTTAGAACATTTTAACAATTTATATCCTAAATTGCAATTTACCATAGAATATGAAAAGAATAACAAACTCCTTGTCCTGGACATGATGACTTAAAGAAATTTCGACGTTTTTTTCACAATAGATTGGTGGAAAAAACCACACAAAACCGATAGATACCTAAATTTCCATTCCCACCACCCTCTGAACCAAACATTAAATACAATTGTGCTCACGCACTAAAATTCAGAGCACTCATTTTAAGTGATAGCATTTTCCACGAAAAAAATTTAAAAACTGTTGAAGGAATTTTAGAAAAAAAAACATTTTCCAAAACAACTTATCCATTCAATAATACACTCGAAAAGAATTTCATTTTCACCCAAAAAATACTACACAAACTGAAGTAACACGTCAAACACCACAAAAAGCCAATATAGGGGAATTATTTATATAAGTGGATTATCGGAACTAATATGTAGAGTCTTCAAAAAAACAGGTTTTGATAATGATTGTTAACCTTGATAATGATTGTTAACCAATCGAAACCTAGGTCGGTGGTAAAATAAATTCGTGGAATCTTACCAAGTGTTTATTCTATTTACAGAGCTACCAAAGTTTCTGAATCATCTACCAAAAATGATGAATCATATATGAATGAATGAATCATGTATGAATCATGTGCCTTGATAATGACATATATTGTCGAAACCATGATCGAAACCAATAAAACCTTTGTATGGAACGTACAAAGGGGATTTTCATTTCCAATCGAGTGGTTCCACAAAGTAGAGCCTCAAACTTTGAACTATGTACCAAAAAATTGATACTGGGTACAGCAGATAGATTCTTAAGCAGTCAGTGTGGAACTTTTTAATATATCTGATGCAAAAAATTCGGGACTTGTGTGGCCCCTTAGAAAAAAGCTTGCTTGTTTTAACGGCCAGCAGGGGTGTCGGAACTATTTTCGCTGGGGGGGCCAACCTTGATACGGGCCCGGCTCCTAAGCAAAGGGCCCGGCGCCTAAGAAAAGGGACCGCATTTTTTTGCGGAGGGGGTAGGGACTAGAATTTCACTAAATGAGCATATAAAGGTGTTAGAATATATGTCAGAAGAGTAAAAGCAAGCTGGAAACAAGTGAAATTTAATTTTTAGTAATGAAGACTACTCATTTCTCAAGGGCCCGGGGCAAATTCTGGGGGGGGGACCTTCGGCCCCTTCTTCCCCCACTTCCGACGCCGCTGACGGCCAGTACAAATAGCATTTATCAAAGAGGCACTGCAACACTTTCAATTGTGAAAGAGATTCAGGTTTTACTGTGCATAAAATTAGAAATTGTGAATCAAATAATAAAAAGATATTTATTCGAATCGCGTTTGAATAAATAATGCTGCAATAGTCAGTTCAGTAAAAAGGCATATTGACAACGGGAAGAGCTTAAACTTATTTTTGTTTTCCCAGGGAAGGATTATTGGCAAAATACCATAAAAGAAAAATCAATTTCAAAAAAACGGCTTTTTTGTGTTTATCGCAGGTATATTTTGCAATTTTCGTTTCAAAAATTTATGATGGCCAAACTAAAATATTTAGATCCAACCAACTGATGACGCTAAAAATCACTTCATAATTATGAGCGGCTGCATGTGAAATTTATTGCCCGGCGGCAATTTATTAAATCGGCTTTATGCATTTTGTAGACGGATGCATTGAAATTTTTAATGACGCATTTTCCTAATGTTGAGAGAGTTTTACGTGACCAACAGCACAAAAAGAGCTTTCAAGCCTGATTACTGCTAAAAATGAAACTGATTTTGCAAATGAAGAATATTCTTCAGGTCATGACCATTCCGAGAAAAACTTTCGGAATCCGGGGCTGTTCCGTATAATTCGGAACCATTGGCTACCTTGACACTGGGCTCATCAATACTAATCACATGTAGTTTTTGTCCGAGTTCATAAACAGTAAGAAATCAGTCCTGTTTCATCCGCCATTGAAGATACATATTTGTGATTGAATTCAAATACCTTTGCGACCAAAGAATAACATTTGCCTTCAAACCTCTGCTGTGTTCACTTGGAGCTTCTGTGTACTGTGTTGCAAAATGTATTTGCTGACCTACACTTCCATACTTCTCTAAAGCTATCATCAAGAACACATTTGGCAGTCTCTATGCAAAGTGCCACAATAAGAAATGATTCTCTTTTAAAATTTTACTAATAAATATCCAACATTATGATGGTTCGTTTAGTGAACCGTTATTACAATGGTTTGCCCGTGTTCGGTTATTTGGGAAATTAATGAATGATGATGAGTCTCCCCGAGGTATCAGTGACGATTTTGAATTTATATTATATTTCACCTATCTTAAAATTAATTCATGGCAAATACCGAGAGCGGTATTATGTTAGTAAGCATTCGATATATATCGATTGAAATGTCCATCGTTTATATCGAGTTGCTACTGTAGACGAGGATTGCTCCCTCGAGCTATATATCATATAGCGCGAAATCTGGCAGCAATGGACACCATATCACTCGATTCACATCGCTCTAAAAATGTCGTAAGGATGACGTCCTGGCCGTCAGTTGTGGAACTTTCTCGATATATGCGTATCGAGTGGTATGTTAACCATTGATATCGAATTTCTTCCGTGGACGTTGATCTAACTCCTAACTTCCCGCGGACGAAAAATCTAGTAGCTATGATCACCATATCGATCGATGTATTTCGAGTGATAGGTTATTATTTGACACCTTTGTCTCCATGGCAAGACCCCGGGCAACGACACGGGCGAGGTGGACGAGGGCAACCAGTTCATCCTGCCCTGGTGGCGGCAGGTCATCTGGACACTGCTCTTCGCCGTCATGGTGGTCGTGGCGACAGGCGGTAACGTGATCGTCATTTGGATCGTGCTGGCCCACAAGCGCATGCGCACCGTGACCAACTACTTCCTCGTCAACCTGTCCGTCGCGGACACAATCGTGTCCACCCTGAACGTCACCTTCAACTACACGTACATGCTCAACTCTGACTGGCCGTTCGGGACGCTGTACTGCAAGGTGAGCCAGTTCGTGGCCGTCCTGTCCATCTGCGCATCCGTCTTCACGCTCATGGCCATCTCCATCGACCGGTGAGTGCACCACATCCAATATTCCCAAATCCGCCAAATAGGCACAGACCAGGGCTGGCTTTGCATCTATAGGATACCAAACATGTCACCTTTTTAGTGGTAGAATTAGATTTTAGGTCCTCCTTTTACGTTTATGTCGCGCCGTCTGACCTAAGATACTCCTAATTTTATTCCTAAGACAACCACGGCATTTTTGCCAAAACTCCTAAGCAAAGGGCCCTGCCCTTTGCTTAGCAGCATTCAAATTCTGGCTTTATGTTTTCCAGACCGGTTCTTTACCGACCTGGCTACATCGGCCGGCGCATATTCCCTTCAGCTTAAAGAATGAATCGTTACCACTGAAAGTGCGTTTGACAGAGAGGTAACATAGCCGTGTACAACCCAAAGATCAGATGGGATCTGGTGTGGAATCACGGATCTATCTTCCGCGTTATCGCAATCTTTATCGTTAACGCTTACCCCTAGAGTAGCTCAGGGTTAGCAATAACCGTCTATAAAATTCGCTCCACTGATTGTGATAAGCGATTTGAAGTGCTGTGCGAAAAATGAAGAACGAAGATCACGTTCTCTCTGACATAAATTAAATCAAAAATAACGATAACGCTACTGCACGCCTTATGAAGATCAATGATCGAGGCCCTGATTCGCGTAGTGGCCAGTGTGCTAATTTCCTATACTGAATGCTTTAATTCTAATTCAGTGACAGTGGCAGTGAAAGTCAGTAGGTGAGTGATATACAGATTCATCGAAATAATTGAAAAGGTGATTTCTATTTTTGGAAAAAGTTAAAATTGGGGTGTTTTTTTGTTACTTTCCTCGCTAGCTCTTGTAATGTAACACCATTATGTGATTGTTTTCGTAACTGTACCTATCATTCTTCTGGCTTCTATTCTTCTCCCCAATCTGCCATGGTGGTGCCCTTACTGTGAGAAATTTTCTATTTTCCCGTCAGTGTAGACTAGGGATCATGGTATCGCCTAACACCACTGAACTACGTCAATGCCGCAGTAAATGAGGGATTTAAACAATAAAGTGCTGCTGCTTTGCCGGCGTAATTTATAAATGAATTTTCGCGGGTCTTCGAAGATGATGAACGCTCTAACGTTCATCTAAACGCCGAATGAAATGGAGAGCCTAATCCGGATATAGTCCGGGAAGAATCCATTCATGATTTTTTTACTATTCACATGCTGCCTGGGCTACATTTCGTCCGGAATTACCTTGGCTATTATGTTGCATGAGTGACCCTTTCAGGAACAATTTTAATTGCACCTGCTCTGGGGAATCATAGGTACACATACGCTCGTAAAACGCATGCAATGCATAAATCCATTTCACCTTCGACCGCAATAAAAACAGAGTCAATACTTTGTATCAAATTACACATCTCTATTCATCGTTTATATTTCCATACCTTTTTCTTCCTTTCGCCCCTTCCACGCCCCGTAACCCTGACATTTGCCCTTTCGGCAGCTCATTGGTTAAAATGCAGGTATAAATGCTGTCATACCAGGGCATAAATTCGACTCTCATTAACTCTCCGAACATGAAGTAATTAACATAGGCAATTTCCCGCAGTGTAAACCCACTTAGATTGCCTCCAATCGTACGGGCTCATAAAGATAGTCATATTCTGAAACAGGATTGCATTATACAGGATTGAAACAGAAATTACTAAACCACACCGAAAAACGAAGCAGGTGATTGTGGTGCCAGGTGTCGAGAAATCTAGTAAACGAATTAATTTGAGCTTTTAATGTCGGAGGCGAAAATAAATGAAAATTTTGTAGAAAAAAAAGATCTGAGAAAAAGTTGAAGTTAAAGTAGCTGGAATCTATATTGCTCCTCTAAACACCACATTTTTTAAATATGTAAACTTAAATGTATAATTAAATAGGTAACTATTATCTCCCCACACACTATTACCTATAACGACTTGAACGCCTCCAATGCCAAAATCACGAACTGATATTTTCGGGGGGATTAACGATAAATTTTTAAATCAATGCCTGTTACGAATACATTTTAAAACTTGTTTTGAACATTTCACTGCACATCTTATACAGCTTAAACATATAATCAGCCTATTTTAACGATGTCAAACTTCTCTCTGCTCTTAACGCCATATTTAGCGAACAAAATATGAACAAAAATAGTTAAATAGGGAGTCATAGCCCTATTTTAATGTAACCCTTATTTATTTATACATGCAACTGGTACATGAAAGGGGTTAAATAGAGGTCTTATTGAAATATATTATTAAATATCGAGTTTAGACTAGCTACTCGGAATAAAAATCGAAAATATATCGATACCCGCTATCGAACTCTAGCCTAGTTGACTAATCGCCTGCATCCTAAGGTATCCATTGCAAGAAAATAGAAAGTTTCCTAATTGCTCGTGCCAATCCCACTTGAATGTAAGGAATCGCAAGTCCAATGACTACAAACGTATGGGGGAATATGGAATTAATAGAGGTCGTTGATTATATCTCATCCCTGAAGTATATCATATTTTCAAAATCTAATAATACTTCTCAGTTTTTCGCAACATACTTGTTTATCCTTCAATTACCCGATCTCCAACCGTTAATTCATTTTCCTTCATTTTTCTTGCTAAATATGTAAACTCACCTTTTTGTGAGATGACCGCTCCTTTCAGGAGTCTTTCATAGTCAGTAGGTTCAGAAAGGAAACTGGGGGGGAGGTAAGATTCAAGACAGGAATGGAAGAGAAAGTAGAATCCAGCGTCGTCTCTAGCTTTCCTCAACAAAAAGCGCCAAGGTGTACACGATTACCCGCTCGTAAATTCTGCACAATGAATGCCCTTCACACGGCATATAAGTTAGGTTTCTAGTTTTCATGAGTTTCGAACGTGGTCCCTTAAGGTGGATAGCAATTCCTCTTTCCTTCTCTCAGCCACGAGGTGGTGCTGCATACACCACTTTAGATGATGCACTCCGTGAAAACATACTAACAAGCATCTGTGTAAAATATATTTAGTCAATTAAAATAGCATATGTTGTATGCCGCTTAATTCGATTCGAACAAAAAAAGCTGTGGAAGCGATATACATCGTTTGTGACGTAACGCGAAAAATTCTTATCACGCTATCTATGGAAACCTTCCAGTACTACGCCCAAAAGGAAGGTTCGGCTGTGTATGGTTCAACTTCATTTGCAGCAACATTTTATGGACAGCTGAAACAATGGCGTGTTTCAGGGGGTGAAAGGACACCAGCCGTGAAGTTGACTTTTAACTGAAAAATAATTGGTTAGTTATTATTAAATCATGACGTGAAATGTGTTTTAAAGAGTAAAACTTTGTTCTCAACGCACTAGTGTATTGTGGGTGGGAAAATAGAAGTATTTTATCGCTCGATCCGACAGTTGTTTTCTTCTTAAATTGTCGCTTCTGTCCGTCCTGCTGATTTAGTGTTGGAATAGTAATATGTCTGCGGTTTCAGATTGGTAATTGTGAGATTACCCAACCAAGCTATTCTATCAGCCAAGAGATAGACTCGAGGGCGAGTTTAGATTCGAATCCTAAGTGTTTTAGAAGAAGGAATGGAAGAATGAAAAAAGTACGATTGGAGGAAAGAAATTAATAACTGAGTACAGGTCAAGGCTGGCGGGGGAGGGGGGGAAGAAATATGATGGAGAGAATTAGGAGGTAGAGTGGGTGGATGGGTCAAGAAATGAAATGCGTTTATTGGTTGATCGATGGCCGTAATTAAGGATAAAATATTGGCAGAGAGAGGATGGAGAGAAATAATAGGCCATATTGACAGGATGATGGAAGATGTGAAATGGGCTGAACTGCTGAGGGAAACTCTGTAGATAAGAAACATACAGAAGTACCGAAGAGAGTGGATGTGTTCCATGAAAAACCTGTCCTGACCGATAGAAAACCATCCTTTTATTCCGAGGGTTGAAAGGGACCGAGTTTGTGTGGAGGTTAGATGACTTCGCTACTAGAGAGCTCGTGTTCGAAATCCGGTAGCGGTAGAGTTTTTCCAATTATTTTTCCAGTCCCTACTTGGGTGCTGTATGGGCAGCACTTGAAGTTCAGCACTCTTTTCGTTAGATGGAACCCTTGGCATATTTCTTTAAGAGCAGGTGAATACCGTCATCAAGTTTCACTCCATCGTCCCTCCACTACATAGATGTCTACCTCTTCCCAGATTTCAATTATCCTTCATAACACAAATGGCCTTACCTGTCGGTCTCCTTCTATTATCGCAGAAAACGCACATAAGCTAGATACTAGCCTCTCATCCTTAGAGCCCGGGTTCAAATCTCGATAGAGGCATATTTTTTTAGCGATGTACAGATCCCTATTTGAGCATCGAGTGGAGAATACTTGAAGTTCAGTACTCCGTCCGTTGGATGGATCGTTTAACACCTAGCCCCTCGGCGCCTTTCTTTGAAATCATACTAATGCCGATTCCAGGTTTCACTCCAGCCTTATTGTATCTCTTCTAATATCACCCATCCTTTAGGGAACAAATTATTTTAGTAATCGATCTCTTTCCATAATGACAACAGCACAGGGGCGCTAGAAGTCCAGCACTTCGTCCGTCGGATGGGATGTCAAACCGCTGACCCCTTGGCGCCTATTTTAAAGAACGAGCTAATGCCGACGCCAGGCTTCACTCCACCCTTCCTTCATTGTCTAAATTCCTGCCTCTTCCCAATTATCATCCATCTTTCATGGCATAAATGATTCTAGTTGTCGGAACACAAGTGTGGAGTCCACGTCAACCGCGTAGAGGCGCTGGTTTCTAAGCGAGCAGATGGCGTCGCCCAAGGAGGTTAGCATGCACTGGAGAAAGCATTGATATGTTGGCCTAAATGTGACAATGAAGCCTGAATGGGAGTTCTTGGGGAGGTTTAGCCCCCACCTACTCCGTACGAAACATTTTGTTTTGCATGGCCTCTTATGGAGACTGCATATGTATTAAAACATAAATAACAATTAAATCGTACCCAAATTTCATACTAGTGGCCTCGTAGTTAACATTAAAGTTATTTAAGGAAGATATTAATGGATTTAATTCCCCTGAGAGTATCTATTTTACTAAAACTGGTTTGAGTTCAGCCTATTTAAACTACATTTTTGAGGCTTTTTTGCATGGTTACGACCATTTCTCTGTTTCTTTGACGTATTAAAAAAAAGCATTCCATTATTCTTCTTGCTTGTTTAAGTTTTACCTCGTGCAAAAACAGCTTCATCGGTATGAGTATTACGAGTAACAATCTCATGCGCTGTACTTACCAAGATGGCCGCTGTCTTCTCAAATCAGCTGCGATGCCTCATCCAGTACATTCCAACATCCTTGTCGTACCTTGAGCGTGGCTCTGCCCGATGTCGTCGTCACTAGTCAGGGTTGGGCGGGAGGGAATGAAACTTTTTAGCTCCGTCATTTCCATTTTCCCACTAAGCGGGTGATCGAGGGAGAAAATATTTTTCGAAGCTCATTTTTGCGAGCGAGTCAAGGTCGCGTCACCGAAGGCGGCGATCCCTTAAGGGTCGGAGGGGTACGATGAGTCCGCAGTGCGGGGCGTCCGACCCTTTGGCCCAAGTTGGAAGGGGGGAGGGTGAGGGCATCCTCAAAAAAATGGAGAAATGAATCTGGATCATCAATTTACGTCACCGCGAATTCGGTGGATTAGCGAAGGGAGGTCCCTACCTTTTCCATCCTTCGCGGAACCCATCCCCGAGGTTAATTTCAAACTTCTAAGCCAGAAGAAAAAATGTCGCGGGGGAACCAGGGAGGGAATATCGCTCACCATTTCCTCCCCCTCCTGCTTCATCCTCGCGACGGATGCGAGAGTATAGCATCGCCTCCTCTCGGCGATTAATTAAAATTCGCGCACCCTCCCCATCCCCCCCTCCTACCTCGACGTTACGCAGGGGTGCCAAACCCTCTTGTCCCTTTACAACCCGTTCGGGTCGAGGCCTTTATTAACTCGGTGCGGCAAAGCGGAAACCGACCGCCGCTTCTCGTGTTTGTCTTTTTTTTTGCGAGTGACTCCAGTGACGCAAGTCGTGGAGAGGAGGGGGGATGAGGGAAAGGAAAGGGTTTGCCGTCCCCACGACGTCATTTCCGGCGCTACCTTCTTCTCTCGGATGCGCTGCGCGCGACAGCTCTGAATGATTCCCCGCATATAGCTTCTCACTTCTTTCTCCACGCCCAATCGCTCTCTTTTGTTTTAAGTTTTTGCTCCGTCTTTGCAGATTTTAGGTATTTTCAAGTGATTCGTTTACAGGCGGTTTCAAAACTAAGCAGTTATAAATAAACCTCAAAATCCAAAAGCTCTTTAGACATTTAACCAGCCCATTCAGGTGCGTGAGTTTCGCATATCCCTACTAATAGCAGGAGGCAAGTCGTATTAGACTTGAATTTTAGGTACTCCAAAGTCTAACGTATACAGCACCATCTAACTTAAGGTCTTCATGCTAAAACAAATACATATGTGGATTTGAGATTCGAGCCCGAGAGCTTTAGCTAGTCCAATGTCTTGGGTCTACAAATTTTTCCTTGAAGATGTTTTAATTTTGGCTGATAAATCTCACTGGAGTATTTTTAGTATACGTACCATACGTACTCTTTCAACTGTCCAACCTAAGCAAATATCCGTACTAAACACATTTCCACTATCAGTTCCGTGTACGTGGTGCACTCTAAAGTTCTCAGAATGCGAATTCCACGGTTTAATTACTGAGTGAATGTTATATTGCCTCCACTCCCTTCTAAATGTATCCCTTCTGCATTAATGTTTCGTTTTCAGCGAGATTTCAATGATCCTAAACGCTGCTGGAATTAATTTTGCGTCAGCATCTTCATCACCTCCTTCGATTTGGTCTGAATGGCACCAATGATGTCAATGCCAGCTTTCCTTCCGTTTTCATGTCCTTCGAGCTACTTGCAATATATAGCAATACCTGCAGTAAAATAAGATTAACGCTTCCAGAGGATAATGGAATAAAGATTACACAAATCATTAGGTCCCCCCTACCGCATGCCTGTTTTAGGGCTATAAATATTCAGTTATAATAAATTATAGCAAATAAATGTAATGAAAACATAAATTTCACAAATTAATAATCGTGCAAAGAAGAAAAAAATGTCGACTAAAGATACTTTTACATACAATATATGCCTATGCCATCAAATACTTTTAATAATGTATGTTCATTGCCTAACAGTTAAATCAAAATTACAGAAAATACGTAAAAATAATTCCGAAACTCTATTCCTATTTTGTTATTTCTCTAATTACATTAAGTTTACAAAATAAAGCTTCCATGCCATTAATAACAATCTGCCAACGTTTAACCATCAACATAACTATTTTCTTGCATTTTTCTTGCTTTTTATGCGGTCGGGTAAAATATTAATTATTTTTTGCTGAATGCAAAGAAATATGGAATTCGTTTGTATTTGGTTTGCGTGAAAATGCATTTACCTCACGTGCATCATAGTCATTCATCCATGGCAGTAGACTTCCTTTGTTTCTACTTCGAAGATAAAAGTTCTTTCGGGATTAACCTACCTACATTGCTCCCGCCAGTCAGCTCAGTCTCTGAGGCCACCAAAACTCGCAAGCCCATCTCATCACAGCGAGGTCGTAGTCCCTGGGGAGGGAGTGAAGTAAATATATATCGTATCGAATTAAAAAATATGTATATTTTACCTGGAGATAAAATTTGTATTCCTCCGTTGTCTTTAATCATGTGTACGCTACGGGCCATGAATATATTACGATGCGTACATTTTTCCACTTTTTTCCCCTCCCCCACTGCAACTATACGTAACATTCTTTAAAAAACAACATAAATTACGTAAAAATGCCAATTTACTCAATTTTTTCTGTGAATAATAAAAGGGCGTTCGTGTATATACTTTATTTACGACCAAATACAATTAATTATTTTCAAATTATTCTTATACAGTTCCCCATATTTCCTATAAATGTTCATTCCACCCAAACTGCGTGTTCTTCTCTTTCCTCTGACCCGATTACCCAACATTCTTTCCTTTATCACCCTCCGAAGCACCCTCGCCTTTCATTACCTCCTCCATCCAGTCCTTGTCTTTTCTTAATTTTCCCAATCTACTCATTTCTCATCCTTCTATCTCCAGCACTTCCTCATTCGTATTCCATTCCATCCACCTTACTTTCTATACGTTCTGATGCATATTCTGATGCATTGTTTCCTTACTTCTACGCTTTTATTTTCTTTGTGCAGGTACGTTGCGATAATGAGCCCGCTAAGGCCTCGGATGGGCCGGAGGACAACCCTGTGCATCGCCTTGGGCATCTGGGCAGTGGGCACTGCCCTCTCGATGCCCATGCTGCTGTTCTTCACCACGTACGTGCACAACTTCCCCAACGGCGAGTACCGCGTCATATGCTACGCCGAGTGGCCAGACGGACCTTCATCCGCCAGCTTCCAAGAATACGTGTAAGTCCTGGCTTGTTTGCTGTTCTCATTCACGAGGTCATCGTTCACATTCAAGGCCTCATAATAGTATGCACTCCGCAACTTTGTCTTGAGTATTAGGAATATAGCAAAATAACGAGATGGGTTCATTAACCCCTCCGTTACGGTGCGGGGTACTTGAGGACCCCAAAATAACTAAATTTGATAGAAAAGTTTCATTTTTAACCACATATGTTTCTAATTCCACATATATGTGCATAAACGTTTATTTTAAATTATGAAATTGGAAGAAATTTGTTTCGCCCACTTTTTTTCCAAAATTTCTTTAGTTTTTGAATGGGGTACCCAAGTACCCCTAACAGCCATTTTTGCTTGGATTACTGTACACAATGTCTTGTCGTGTGAGTGTGGCAACTCAGTCATCCCATTCATACAGATTTATCAATTTATTCATTATTTATTTCATTAGCAGTAATTATAACAAATTATGATTTCAATTCACACATACAGGGTTGTGTTTATGCCTCCAAAGCTCCGAGTGGAGGTCCTATAGAGGACTGCTCAAAGAAAATTTCTTAGGGAATAAATTACAAAAATACAATATCATCTCAAAAAAATCAATAATGTATTTTTTAACGTAATTTAAGGCTAAGTGAAAAAAAAACAAAAAACAACGAAATATTGGGGAAAAAAGAGTTAGGGTACCCGAGTACCCTAAACAGCTGCTTTTGGAAATTTTCAGGGCACAGTCACGGAATGGGGTTAAGCCTGGTCCAAGTTCAAAGCATGCATTTAAAATGTGACCGTCCACGATAGCGACAGCACCAAAGCGATGCTTCAAAGGCCTTCTTCAGTCGCCAAAGCAAAGTTCGCAAAGGTCCAACTTTGGCATCTGAAGTTGAACATGCGCGTGACAGACTCGGAGTGCATACTGTTACAGTTGAATGGTGTAGCGGATAGCGGTCGTCAATTTAATGGGCAGTAGACCGATCACTTACGAACATGGCCGAAACGACCTGAAGCGACAACCTTTGCCCTCCAATCGTGTACGCCATTGATGATTTGCGAGAAGAAACTACGTTTTACGCTTGAAGTTGGTGAAAATTTAAGTAATACACATGGGGTAAACACATACGTGAAATAATGGGTCAAGCTAATCGTAGACTGGGATTCATCAAAAGAGTGTTGGGTAAATGTGACGAACATGAACGAGAAATAAGCTACTTTTCCCTTGTTAGACCTCGTTTGGAAAATGCTGACAGTGTATGGGATTCCTCCGAAATCGGTCTAAATAACGAACTTGAACGTGTGCAGTGAAGATCGGCAAGATTTGTAAAGGGACGGTACGTTAACTATATTAGCGTAACCAGTCTATTAAATGAATTAAAATGGGAATCATGTCAGATCGTCGGTTAAAATTTAGACTTAATCTCTTAAATAAATTCCAAGATAATATTTCCAGTGATAACGTAAAAAATATTTTGCGAACCCCGTAGACTGGACCATGACCACAAAGTTAGAGAAATTGATTGCCGAACTGATAGATTCAAAATTTCCTTTTTTCCTCGTACAATTAGGGATATTAACAGCTGTAAATATATCCAATATTATAAATATAATTGTACAAGTGGTTAACTAGGCATAGGTAATTGCATGTTGATATAAGTACTCAACTAACAGCATCTTATTGTATGCTTTCTGTACAATACATTCTTTTTTGAATTGTGAAGTACTGACTAGTATATTATTACCAATACTTTTTATGCATGACACGTGTTGCATGTTTGGTGTGAATTCACCCCCTGCCATACACCTTTATGATGGCTTGCAGGGTATTGCGTAGATGTATATGAACAATCGTGGTCTAGACATTACACAGGCTTCTTTTCCAGGGCCAGAATCATGTGAAAACTTACTTTAAATTTTAACCTCTTCACTCTTTTACTTTGCTTTTAGATTAGGTACCTTTTAACCAAGTATATCACCATTTTCGTATTTATGGTTTTAATAGCACAAACCCCATTGCATGCGCAAGCCTATTAAATTAATATTCAGTGAACATTTATCATAATAACTATGTTGCTTATTCACTCTCAAAGTTCTAAAGAGTGTCCCCCGGTGGAGTCCTATATTATTTTTTAAATCCAAAAACGGTCAATCAAAGATTGCCGGGTGAAATAGTAATTCTTCAATAATGATTAGCCATGTGTAACGACCTGCCGATAAGGAAGTCAAAGTACTGCAGTAACTCATGCATATTTCTAACATAATAGATATTGAAGACGGACTTGTCTACGTACGTAAGAATACGAAAACAAAAAGGATAATTTCCAAAGCACTAATCTACTCGGGGGGGAACAGGCAAATGGGAAAGGAAAATGGGAAAGATAAAGAGAAAAATCCGATGCAAAACCAAAACAAAAAAAGAATAATAAGCGTTCACAGTCACAAAATGAAATAAGAGACAAAAAATAAAAATAAAATTGCAATATCAAAAGAAATGCCACCGCACACACTCCTTCCCTCTGGTTTGCGAGCTCAGTGACCCTTGTGAGTCTCACTCGCCCGCACAATCAGGGTTTACGGGGATTTCTCCCGCACCAGTGACCCACCAATCCGCATCAGCGACCCGCCAAACGCACACAAACGAAATCAAATCAGAAATGAACGCGTACGCACTCTCTTTCCCTCAGGTTTGAGAGTGCAGTGACCCTTTTTGAGTCCCACTCACGCGCGGGCACAGGGTTTGCGGGGATTTCTCTCGCACCACTGACCAGTCAATCACACAAGAAGCAAAGGAAGAAAAAATAGAGACCAGGCAAGGTATAACGAAGGGAAGTCAGGCCCTTGGTAGAACTTACCTGGGATTCAATGAATAAGAACTTTCCCGTGCCTCCTTAAGAAACATACTTCTTTCCTCATCTCATCTTCCAATCCTTCCTTAAATCTACAACGTTCTTATTGTGTTTCCTATCACTTCGGCCATTTTTATCTCTTATTTTTCATTTCCATGCACTTGTTGAGTCCATGCATATTTACAAACCCTCTCATTCATTTTGGAATCTTCGAATTTTTATTTTGGTGAATTTTATAATATCTGCTAAGTCATAATCATGAGCAGCCACCTTGAGGTACTTGAGATCTCAAGTTACCTAGTTATGAATTCTGAAGATACATTTTAACGTCACATACTAGCAATGAAGCTCTTCTGAAAACCATTGGAAAAAATTGGGAGACGGTGTAACTTTGAAAATTAGAAATGCATTTTATGTAGGCCAAATCTAGGAACGGACAAATATTACTTGTGTCTACTCATAATTAAAGGATATATTTAGGACAGGTGCGGTCTCGGAAGAAGGAAGTTTTCCTGGTTGAGAAATAATAGACATCGGACCGGCCTACAATTTCGTAAAACGTGTAAGAATTGCTGAACGCCGTGAAAAGTCTGGCCTTAAGATCACCAACCTTCATTGATTTCAGAAGTTCTTGCATAAATATATTTTTATCGTAATCTTTTCTCGTAAAGGGAGAGGCCTTCGGATGTGTCCAGCAAAACTCGAGGGATGTTATTTTCGGCATACGATCTTGCACGGAAACTGCAGTCGGCACAAGGAAAGGAACTGGTCTTTCTACCCTGATGCGTGAAATTCACATGCCAAATGGGCTTAGTTAATGTTCAATGGGCTCAACCCTCACCCACCTAAGAAGCTTTCATGCTGACCAAAACTATCCTTCCTACCCTTAAGAAAATTAACTGTTGAATTGGTTTAAGTTACTTTAAAATTTCAAAGTTAACTTAAAAGAGAGTTAAGTAACTTTAGCCATCATTAAAGTTTTTTTCAGAAACTTTTTGAGATCATTTAAGTTACTTTAAGGTTTTATAAGTACTTAAGATCACTCAACAGTTTCTCTGCATAAGTAATTGATAACTTTAAAGAAACTTTCTGGCCTGTAAGTACTTAAGCCCCCTGAACAGTTTCTGCCTTAAGTTATTGACACCTATAAAGTAACTTATGAGGAACTCAAAGTAGTTTAACTTGTCAACAGTTTTCACTCTTAAGTTAGTGGCAACCCTTAAGTAACCCTGCACTTTGTGAAAAAATCTCGATAGGACCACAAAGATACTGTCCAAAATTGCAGTAGAATAAAATTTGTCAGGTTGATGCTAGAAATGTTTTTAAAGAGGTACCTACTGGTGTTTTCAATCTAAATAGTAAGGGTTGAATTTTTCCACAGTAACACTGTCCTCAGTTTCTTACTTTACGGTACAGTTTTGTATAAACTTTTAATCAAAAGTTCTTGACTCAGTTTTCTCTTAAGTTTCGAAACTGTTTGCTTAAGTTACTTAACTTTTAATCAAAAGTTCTTAACTCAGTTTTTTCTTAAGTTTGGAAACTGTTTGCTTAAGTTACTTAACTTTTAATCAAAAGTTATTTGCTCAGTTTTTTTCTTAAGTTTGGAAACTGTTTCAATTTACTTAATCACTCTTAAAGTTTCCGACTCAGTATTTCCTTAAGTTAAATCAACAGTTTTTCATTAAGTTTGGTTAAGTTAATTTTCTTAAGGGTAATTAATTACCATGCATACCACCTAAACCTTGAGTGGTGATATGCCGCAGTTTTGTTCTACTCGATGTCTTTTTGTCATTTACCGATGCTGATATCGATTATAAATCGATTAAATTCAAATGTCACTAGGAAATTGATGTATGTTTATGGTCAATCTTAAGCTGCGTTTACACGTAGCAGTTGACTGCTAATATGGCCGCGAGATGCGCGACATATCCCTATCGCTACTGCTACGATATGACTGCACCAACTGTTCGGCGTTGTCATAACATGGAAAATGTGTTTGATTCCACTATGATTGTCGCTTAAATTTTCATTAAAATCTTCGAGCAATAAATATCATTGACATATATTTTATCAATCCATTCTTTAAAGAGTAGAATATTCACTTCGGAGGGAGACATCCTTGTGATTCTATTTATATATCTATTTATCTATCTGTCAATATTGCATCAAATGGCCCAAGAGCTATGTGTGTAAAATTATATAATAATTTACCACAATGTATTAAAAATGAAGAGAGGTTTCCTGTATTTAAGTAAATGGTCAAAGAATATCTTACTGATAAGTGTTTTTATAGTGTCAGTGAATACCTGACGCAGAATTTTTAAGGTTATTATTTGGCAAATATAGTGCATTTCCTGTACCTATTTGACGTGTCCTATACACTTGCATGTATCATTACTGTGCATTGTGTCTTTCGGATAAATAAATAATACAATACAATACAATCTTACAGCGGCAAATACTTGATTTTTTTACGAGCATGCCCTCATGAAACGTTTTCAAAGTATCCCAAGTTTTTAGAAATATTTGTGAGAAAAGCATTGGAATTAATTCAAGCGTGCATGGAAAACGATTTTTTACGAAAGGTGGCCTCGTCTGAGGGCAACTCGTACTAGTACACACGGTCTCACACAGATTCAAAGCTCACTGCTCACTTCACTGCACTGCCCCAATGAGGCGGAAATCCATTTCTTTTGTCGCCCTTGTCAAAGATTTTACTATTCTTCCAAAGCTTCTAAGTCGGCGGAACCCCTGACCACGGTAGTCGGGGCACCTCACTTGGGAACCTCACGGAATCCCACGTATGAAGGCAAAAGACACCTGGGCCACGACTTCCTGAGGTGTATTCCCCCACATATTTCTTCCTGGCAAATCACATTGGGAAATTTCGCGATATACATTACAATAGCAAGCAAAATATAAAAGAACTATATGGCACGCAATGAGAGTATGTTTTCATCTCTTTTCTTTTCTCATCTTAACTGTAAAGAAACCTAACCCTTAAGGTTGTTAAAAAATTACTTCAATTCCTTTGGATCGTGATTCAAATAAAGGCCCGTCCGTAGCTCTTCGTGGATCGATAGTCTTCGACTCACGTCCAGTAACTAATTGAAATCTCATCGCAGTTGCTGGGTTGCTGTTTACACGTGGATTTGAGGCGTAGCAGTTGACTGTCATAGGGATCAACAGCTACGTGTAAACCAACCTTGTCTCGGTACCTCATGTACATTACATTTTGGCGCCAGGAGTGGAATCCTATGAAAAGAGGGATACTATTCGACTATATTACGTTATAAAAAATACAACCCAACAACTTTCCATCCTAGGTAAAAATTTCTACGCATACGTAGAAATTTTTAGATGCAGATACAGCAGAGAAGGCCAGGCTGGAACCATTTGAAATGTAGTGCTACCGAAGAATGATGAAGATAAAATGGATCGAGTGACAAACGCAGAAGTCTTAAGAAAAGTGGGAGAGAGTCAACTGAAAACCTTAAAAAGAAGACGGGACAACTTAATCCTATGATTGTTCACCGATGATTATGATGATATTTTTCCAAAGAAACTGCTCTAAAAGTCGGAATTTAATGTCCTCCGAACCGTTAATCTCGCCATAGTTAAACTCGCGAGGCGTCGAGAATTTGGGTGTTTCTGACGTGAGCTGTATTCATCATTCCCGCCGGTGAGTTCAATCCACCTGTTCTTTGTCAACAGGGAAGCGGCAACGCCGCAGCGTCCAGTGGTCTAGTCTCCAGCGCATGCGCAGCTTTGTCAATGCGAGTAAGCAGCGGTAGCAATAAACACAGCGAAGTCCTGTCACATTAGCCCTGCCCCATCCACATTACGTTTATCCTTTGAGTTTAATACCCCTCCCCATGTCTTTCCTTAAGAGAACCACTATGGGAAGTTGACGAATCAGCCTAATTAGGTATTTTCTATTACTATTCAAGAAAACATTAACACCGTACGAGGCATTAGAAGTGAAGATGGACTCCCAACACTAATTGACTTCGTTTGTGATTGTTCTCTCCTTGCCTACTACATGATCACAAATCTTGGTGAAAAAATTGTAAGTATTGGAGTTGATGGAGTTAACCTATCCTTATTCGTGGCCCTCTTCTTGCAGGTATAACGTGATATTCATGGTGCTCACCTACTTCCTGCCCATTGGATCCATGTCCTTCACATATGCCCGCGTAGGGGTGGAGCTGTGGGGTAGCCAGAGCATCGGGGAGTGCACACAGAGGCAACTAGAGAACATCAAGTCGAAGCGCAGGGTGAGTACTCACAAAGGCAATAGTTGTACTTACTTTATAGTATATCTTTATCTACACTACTACTACTACCACTTCGCTACACACTCCTACCACCACACTAATACTTGATCAATATCTTTTAGTACAGTCAAGAGACGAGAACCAGAGAAGAAAGGTTTCCCATCACAGGAAACCTATCTTGTCTGACAATTTTCAGCACACATGATTACCATGCACAACAGCAAAGAAAAATCTGACAGTGGTGATTTGTTGCGCTTTGTGACAATTCATTGGATCTATCTGAAAAGGACAAAGGCCTCCTTGAAGCCCAATTCTGCATTAAAAGTACCATCCTTGATGGACCACAGTTGCAAATGAGACCTAACTCCTATAAATCCTGCTATCAAATTGCCTTTGGGGTCACATTTGGCATACACATTGGTCTGGCAAGCCAAAGGTGTGTTGTTTGATTGTCGGTCCAAGAATTCTTTTTCCTCTGGAAATTTTATAGAGGCAAGAACAGTAGCATGTACAATAGACTTGTAGAAATAGTTGTTTGGGGTTGGTGACCAAGAAATACGGTCATGTGAACAGTAAAGGGTGGAGTGGTTTAATAGGTCTGTTCTGGAATTTTCCAAGTAAATGAGGAAAAGCAAAAGTGGAACATATCCCAGTGTTGGTATTACAATTCTATTAATGAATGGCATAATAGGTCCATGGTTTTATGTCCCATCTAAGTAATGCACTACTGAACCTGAAGTACTCTACACACACCCTGTCAATTTCTGTAACAATAATGCCTATTTTTTTGTTGTGCTTTCAAGTTGTTCCTGAACATTATATTAGGATATTGGTAGTAGCAGTGTTAGTCAGGAAAATTCCTATACTTATCTTATTCTCTTACAGTTATATTTTTAAGGGATTTTATCTATCAGTTTTTTAAGGTCTTCGGATTTGAAATGGAATTCCTATAGGTCTAGTAGCATTTTCTTTGGGATTCCTATAGGAGTCTTATGAGTCACATAGATTTCTTATAGGAATCTTATAGGTCTGATAGAAATTTCCTATAGGTCTTAAGGCCAAAATCCAACAGAAAAACTGAAGGAGTGGCCAATAGGAAATTCTTTTCGGGAAGTAACCCTCTTCTCACAGACACAAAACAGACCAGGTTACAAACAGACAGAACAGACACAAAACAGACCAATTACATTTTACAAACCAATGCCCAACTGTTGTCACTCGGGCAAGGAACAGGGAACTAACAGCCTACTGAACAGACAGGAAACTGGCAGTGCACAGTTCCCAACCTGTTCACTGCCTGTGGTCCAACAAGTAAGGAACAGAGAATGCCGCTACCCACAACAGAGAGAGAACAGGCAAGTAACTCTCCTCTCACCGGCATGAAACAGACAAGGTGTTCCAATTTACATTCCACGAACCGTCGCCTACCTGTTGTCTCTCGGACAAGGAACAGGGAACCAACAGCATACCAAACAGACAACGAACAGGCATTATTGTTACAGAAATCGACAGGTCAGCACTCAATTAGGGACTGGTATTCTACTGAAAAATTTTGGGCATTGCCTGGGTTTGAACCTGCCCTTGTGATGGGAAACCAGTACTTAAGTCACTACACCAACCCAATCCCCAGAGCCCTGAGTTAGTTCCTTCCACATTTACATCCTTCTTGCAATGAGTTAAGAATTAGAAGCATGGCAGTGAGGAAACATTTCATTACAACATACATCTGGAGCATTTTACTACTTAGCAGGAAAACATCAAAGCAAAGCAACGGCAGCAGAGAAGTCAAGGCTGGAAGCATTTGAAATGTGGTGCTACTAAAGAATGATGAAGATAAAATGGATTGACCGAGTGACAAACGAAGAAGTCTGAAGCAGAGTGGAAAAAAGAGATGTCTACTGAAAACCCTGAAAAA
The DNA here is from genome assembly GCA_933228895.1 of Platycnemis pennipes. NCBI lineage: Eukaryota > Metazoa > Arthropoda > Insecta > Odonata > Platycnemididae > Platycnemis > Platycnemis pennipes. Next base: position 64,404,172 of record OW121854.1, read on the forward strand.
AGAAGAAGGAACAACTTAATCAACCTTAAGACTTGAAGGCCTAATAAAAACAGTTGTTGAGGGAAAAGTGAACGGGAATCATGGAGAAGACGGGCCTCGCATGAAATATATGGAGCAAGTTGTGAAGGATGTAAAAGAGAAAAATTAAGTTGATATGAAGAGGTTGGCGAAAGAAGAATCAAGTGGAAGGCTGCGTCAAACCAATCCTAGGATTGTTGACCGATGATGATGATCATTATATTCTATGGCAGTGGAACTCCCTTAATTTCAGGCTCAGTATCCATCATTTACTTACTTCAAAATTAACAAGCAATAGTGACATCAGCCTATGGTTCAAGTATGCCCCATTCTAGTAGAGCCCTTGTTTCTAGGCTTATAGTATGTGTCTGGCTTTTGTCTCTATGTCATCCTTCCACTATTCAGTATTTTCAGCAATAAATATTCATTAGCATGTAGCCCATTGCCAAGGATGTTGTCATTATGACAGATATAGAAGGAGATTCAAGAGACATCCTATTTAAATTTACAAAATACAGATGGGATATCACCCAAAGGTCCATAAAAACAAAGCACAGGTAATTATATGCAGTGGAGGAGAAGAGACTGAGACCCAGTGGCATCAAATGCATAAGATCTTTGGTTGTTCACACAGAGTTGTCAAGAGATAAAAAAAATCCTTTGTGTCAGTTGCTCCTCAGTCAGTTAGTACGTTAATGTGAGCCCAGATAGCCTGCATTGTGTTCCCATTCTATTGAAAGCCTGTCAATATACCTTAAGTGTTTTATTAGCTAATGTTTTCAACTACACCAGCTGAAAGCTCATCTATTTTGTAACCAATTAAGTAGTTGTAAGTCTTTATGGTTTATTATTATGTTGGACCTCCAACTTGGCAGAACCATGCCATATTATTGTTCAGTTAACTCATCTGGGGTAGGAGCCTTGAGCTTTTCACTGCCATGGACTGCTTAAGGCATGCATCTATCTTTGGGATTTGAGAACAACTATTAGAGGTGGCACAAGAAGAGGGCCAGTGGTACCGTGATTATGCTTAAGTTATTCTCCCTATTCACCCTACTAGCAGCATTGCCCCTTGAAGCACTAGCATTGCAATATGTCCAACTTTGTAGTTCACAACAGGGTTGTTATCAACAGGCAAGGTGGGTACCTCAGATGGAAATAGAAAGTGAGTCGGCACACACAAATATGTTCTCAATGTACAGAAATTGTGCTTTCATCACAGAATGCCATGTATCTTTCAATTGTAAGGGATTACCGGGTGGTTCATGTGCTTGTGTCATTCTTAAGATCCTGCTGAGACCCATGTCAAAGTTGAGAAAGAAAAACTTAGAGGTGGAAGAGTATTGCCATCTAGGTATGGATAATAATATCCACAGGAAAGACAAAACTGGAAGCACTTAAAATTTGGTTTTACAAAATAATGATGCAAATCAGATGGATTAACTGACTTACAAATGAGGAAGTTCTAAGAAGAATGGACGAAATGGGAAGCCTGCTGAGAACTCTAAAAACAGACATCACAAAAGTATCAGACACGGCATTAGATTTGATGGTCTGATGAAGACAACTGTGGAGGGAAAAATGGGAAGAAAAGAAAAGGAAGATGTCGTATGAAGCAACAAGTTAAGGATATGAAATAGAAGAATTATTGTAATATAAGACTTAAGTAGCAGAGTGAAGGGTAAAGAGAAGAGCTCCATCCACTCAACCTCAAGATTGGTGGAAATGATGATTTTTCTTCCATCTTCCCTAAATCTCTTTTCGTTTCTGTACTCCAGATTTAACTGTGATTTCCCTGTCTTTCATCAATTGATGAGATCATTTCCTTCCTTTCTTACTTCCTATTTCCTTCCTTACTCTACTGTTGCAGTCCATAACTATTGTCAACAGAAATTTAATTAAAGCTGGTTTCATGTTACAAGCCTCAATTGTGTTTTTACAATGAAACAGTCGCATAATAGACTATCCCTTTGGGGTCAGGTTATTTTTATGCAGCCATCTCACTGAGATTACCTTCCATGTCACTTCTTTAATGGGAATGATATTCATTACTGTTTCAAGTCCTGCTCAAGGTATTATAGAACCTACTTTACCTTCCCACCATGCCTAGGTCATACTACACTGGTAGTGCCATGGAGAACATAATACACAAATTAATTATTATACTGATTACTTATTTTTTGTGGATTAGTATTTCGTTCTGAGGTTGTCACTATCTGTTTTTGAATAAATTTACGGATGGAAAGAAAAAACATACTTTGCAAATTTCACTGTAATAATTTACTCATGACCCGGGTTTGGACTATTTATGCCATCTTCATCTTGACCTGAAGATGGCATAAATTGTCAAAACCCGAGTCGTGAGTAAATTATTTCAGTGCAATTTGCAAAGCTTGTTTTTTCTTTCCATCATGGAAAAGTTTCTCAAAGTTACCCCTGAAACCATTCGTTTTGTAAAGTTACAGATATTGAGCACTGCAGTTAATACAGCCAACGTGGATGGAAAGCATCCACATTGAGTGTGTTAAGAAAATTTACAAGTTTTATTTCATTACTGATATATTGATATTTTAATTGTCATTTAATACATACTTTATCCTCCTCCTCTACATGAAGATTGACAGTCCACTGAAACCAGCATCTTTGTTTTTCTTCTGGAATAGGTTGTGAAGATGATGATTGTAGTGGTGAGCATCTTCGCTATCTGCTGGCTCCCATTCCACATGTACTTCATTGTCTCCTCACTCTTCCCTCAAATAAATAATTCCTCTTACATCCAGGAAGCATATTTAGCAATCTACTGGCTGGCAATGTCAAACTCAATGTACAATCCAATTATCTACTGTTGGATGAATTCAAGGTAAGTGCATAGTATAGTATCATCCCTTTGTTTATTTAGGTTTAATTTTTTTTTATTTGATTTTTTTTTGTTTGATTTGAATTCTGATGGCAGCATACGTATCTTAGGGACTCCTATCCTTGTATGCGCTGCTGACTGTGTGGCTATTTCATACAAATAGTGCTAAGGTGAAAAAAACTTGTATTGAAGCCATTAATTATTTTACTCACTCCTTTAATATCATATGCGGTTGCACTTCTTAATGTAATTGTCCATTATCCAGAAAAACATTAATTTTACAATAGTCTGATTAGTAAGTGATTGTTTCAACTAATGCCTCTTTACCATTAACCACTTGGCTGGGGGTGACACCATATTTTATCGTACGGAATAGGCATACTATTTGAACGTGAGGATATATCTTGCTCATGAAGTATTATATGTTGGTGCTAAAAGTATGTTCTTGCCAGCAGATGGATGTTGTTGGAAATTCTTTGTGTGGATGGTGCATTTGAATAAAACTATGCATCTGTATTTAGTTGTTGCCGAACTTAATTCCTCATGTAAAATACCCATTTTGAAAACAGCATTTGGCAGTTGAGTGCCAAAAAGTGAAAATATGTATTTCCTACAGTTAACTTCCTGGAAATTTGCAACACCCTTCCCCAGTGATTCGATTTACTCTAGACTGTCATGTAGCTATGTACAATCTGTAGCACCAGCATGAAGGGGGTCAGGTTGGTGTAGGGTTAGAGTACTGGTCTCTCACTGGGAGGGCTCGGGTTCAAATCCTGACAGTGTCAATATTATTCATTAGTAATCTGGTCCTACTGGAGTGTTTTGTGGGGAACATTCGTGTACAGTACGCCATCCATTGGATGGGACATTAGTTCATGGTCCACCGGATGCCTTTTCATCATGAGCAGGCTAATGCTGTTGCCGGTTCATTTATTTATTTGTACCAAAAATATATGTACATACAGGTAGCAACCCAATTAGTAGTAGTTATTCAGGGGAGGTGACTGACAGCTGGGATCATTTGCCCCATTTAGGATAGATGGGTAATGGTAGAACATTTCATGTGATGGAGGAAGGGTGGAGAGAAACCCAGCGTTGCTTGTTCCTAACGAAAGGCACCAAGGGGACCACGGCTTAACATCCATGTCAGACAGAGAAGCGCTCTCCACTAGGCAATCAAGTAGGGACTAGTTTGCCCCTGAAAAATCCTCCACTGCCGGGAATCAAACCCGGACCCTCGGGATGGGAGGCCAGTACTCTCGCCACCACACCAACCCAATCCCTAGCAGCCCAATTACAGGGATATAAAATATGATGGCTAAATCACATTGTTTATACTAACCAATAGAGATATAACCATAAATAAATTTACTATCAACACATGAAAACATAAAAAACATAAATAATAAATGATTGTGAAACCATATGAAAGTTGCTGTATGAGCTAGATGATACAATTTTGTAAAGATCTCTTAAATTGTGACAATGACTTAAAAAAAGTCAATCTCAGGGGGTAGATTATTTGTCTCCCTTAACATTCGAGCTATGGGGCTGTTATAAAGATAATTAGTGCGGTAGAAGTCCTTATAGAATAATCCCTGGTTATATGTTTTGTAACAGTTCGAATGGGATTCTTTTCAAGTAAATTGGGACAAGGTATATGCTTTTTAACAATCTGTATAGGAAAATGAGGTCTGGTTTCTCTCCACACATCCTCCTTTCCCTTCCATTCCCGTCCTTGTACCTTTCCTCCCAGTCTGAAGTACCTATCGGTGCAGTTAGAGACTTGAAAACACAGATAAGCATACCATTATGAAAGATTGTCCCTTATCAAACAAGATGCCACCTAGAACTAAAGAAGAAACTCTGGAGACACTTGTCCAATACTAAGGCCATTATTGTAAAAAAAATTTCTAAAGTTCTCTCAGTTTTGGCATTTTATAATAAAATGGAAAAAACATGAATTATTTTTGAGTGTATATATTTTTCATTTAGGTTCCGTCGAGGTTTTAAGCAGTTCTTCTCATGTTGTCCGTGCATCAGCTTCCGGGGAGAAATGCTGGCCAGGAGAGAGGTGGTAACTAGCCGATACAGCTGCTCGGGATCTCCAGAGACACAATGCAGGATAATGAGGAATGGTGAGCGAAAGGGGTAGTATAGAGATATGATCAACCACAGGGATGTAAAGTGTAGCAGATTCATGGAAGTTAGTTTTGCTTATCTCTAGAGATGAGTCAATACCAAAATTTATCGATTCTCGATACCAATACCATTGACCTATACATGTATACCTATTTTTGCCTAGTTTTCCTATACATTATTTTTAAAATGTTCCATGAAATCTGAAAATACAATTTTACAATACAAAAATTTGAATATACTATTTATTTAGTGAAAATACTTCCGATATTGCACTACGAGGACATTTTGAAAATAAAAACTGTTTGATAATATAGTTACGTATTTTTTCTTAGAAAAACATATTTAATAACAAAACATGTTTAATATTAGACCGTCGTGAGACAGGTTAGTTTTACCCTACTGATGACCGGTCGTTGCGATAGTAATCCTGCTCAGTACGAGAGGAACCGCAGGTTCGGACATTGGTTCACGTACTCAGTCGAGTGGCCGATGGTGCGATGCTACCATCCTTGGGATTATGCCTGAATGCCTCTAAGGCAGAATTCCCTCTAGCCGATAAGGCTAAGGTGATTTAACCCGTCGTTACTCGCGCGAGATTTCCGATCAAGGTTACTCGCGTGGGGTGCTCCTGACACCCCAATGTAAATTTTTGTTTAAAAATGGGTTTCACAGCATTTTATTTGTGAAATCCATAAACATTATATAAATATATGTTTTTACTTGCAGTGTTTATGCTGAGGATGAGGATTTGATCGTTTAAATTGTAATCTCTAACCGTTGGCGGATCTAGGGTGGGGGAGAGTGGGAAAATCCCCCACCACAAATCCAAGAGAAACAGTTTTTTTTGCGGAGGCTAAGTTCTGAGGGATAATGGGGCTCAGCAGAATCAAAGTTGCTTAGAGTAATGTGGAGAATCTGGGGTTGTACACCGGGTCACAGTGTTCATTGTAGCCGACTTTTCAACACTAACCGAGCGTCATTCTCAGGGCTGAGATGACTCACCTTTTCCCTAAGGACGATGCTTGATTAGAGTGTCGACACGACTGCTACAATGAACAATGCGACCCAATGTACCACCCTGGACTGTCCTCGTTCATACATCCATCGGGAAACATAGATTATACATAATTTTCTGAGTGCTAATTTTGGAGGGAAGTGGGGGGGGGGGGGGAAGTTCCTCCCATTATTTTTGTCCGGATCCGATTGTTTCTCTTACGTACGATAAATTTCTTTCTCAGTCTTGAATATGAACTACTGTGAATACTGTTATCATGGCATAGGCACCATAATCCGCTGTCACTGCGTATTCACGAATGTTGCCGTAACTTATCAAAATAGCATCGTCCAGATAATTTGCATTTCCGATATTCTCCTTATAAATGGCTTCGTCAATTCCCTCGCACTTTCTCGTAGGAATTTTGATCAATACATCTTGCTTCTTGGATTGACGTTATTGTATATAGCAAAAGAGTTAATGCCTGCCAGGTTTTTGGAGTGGAAAAAATTACCATTGGCCATCTAGTACTGTTTCTTGAAATATTACGTGCTACACACATCTCATCCACTGTGTCAACACCGCCCTTAGTAAAGTTCCCTATAAAAATATATTAGCTCTGGTTTCTTCTTGTCACCTGTCGACCTGTCTATGCTCATACTACATACATTGTTGACAACAAAATTATTTTTTCACCTTTTTTTTGGATGTAAAATAAGATAGTTATGTTCTTTCTAAATCCAAAGAGACTGCTATTGTCCTCCCTCTGTTTTGTGCACACCATCTTAGGTGGCAATTCCCTTTTTTTCAGAGTTTCCACCAGTGTCAATTTACTTTGTATCAAATCCTCTGCCAAGGGAACACTTGCAAACCAATTGTCAGCTGTGACGTTTCTCCACGGCCAAACAATTTGTTCCACTAAGCGCTTTACCACATCTCTAAGCTCTTTAGGAGTATTATCTACTTTGTAGGGTCTTTCAGGTTGACTCCCTGCATATACCTCTAAATTGTAAATATTGAATACTTTAGCGTCAACCAATGAAAATATTTCTATACCATATCTTGCAGGCTTATTTGGGAGATATTGCCTGAATGAATATCTTCCCCTAAAGCCGACTAATTGCTCGTCTACCTTTGTGTACTCTGATATGGCATAGTTATCCTGAAACTTTCTCACAGGCATTTCAAAAAGTTGACGAATCGGAGCTAATTTGTCTATCATTTTTCTTTCTGCCCTACTGTTTATATGATCAAATCTGAGCCACTGCAAAAGAAAACGGAATCCTTGATAATTCATGGACATGTAAAATATGTCAACACCATCTCGATCCTATAAATCCTCTATATTTTTTCGCCCAGATCTACTTGTTCCCGAGAATAGCAAACGCCCTATGAAACATTCAATTTCTCCCTCATCAGTGGGCCTGGCATCTCTCGCAAGCGAATAATTCACTCCTACTTTTTTAATTTGAATATTTATGCATAACTATATTCCTAACCTGAAGTTGTACCATGCAAAGTTGTAAACCATAAAAATCAAGTTTCTGAAATATTTTTTTGTAGTAGGAAAAAAACAATTACACTTTCAATACTAGGTACGTACTTACTGGGTGAATACTGCACTCGTAATAAAGTTATGTATACGGAGAAAAATAGAAGATATATAGAATAAAAATATGGAGATAAGAAAAACAACATTTTCGGAGTTGTACGCAATCGAATCACGCTGAAAATCTGAAAATTGTAATATAATATTATGACCATCAAAACATGAATATAATTACTATTTCATCAATATTATTCAATGATAGTACAAAACCAAGAAAAACCTATCTCACAGAAAGCACATGCCGAGGAGTCTACGTCGCGGAGTCAATTGGGGTGTTCAGGACACCCCGTGCGAGTAACGCCGTGAGTGAGAATATACCGAATGATTTGAGAGGCGTCCTCCAGCAGATAAAGGTAAAATACGAGAACGCATGTTAGATTGTAACATAAATTTCACAGTTACAAAGATGCAACCAAAACAATGAGGTATGGAGTAAGAATTGGTAGTATGAGATTGAGTGGCTTGAACATTATCCCCTCTTAAGGCTACCACGCAGGTTATTTACAATGTATACCTGTGAATGTTGGTGTTAAAAGAAAGATAACATATGACATTCCAGCTACTGAAGAGGAGAGGTCAATGGAATAAAGACTAAAAAAACTATACAATGAAAAACAGGGTGGGGTGTTCAGGACACCCCGCGCGAGTAACGCCGGGTTAAGGAGACCCGAGAGCTGGGACAAATATCATAACAGATTCAAAATAATATGGCTGTCATGTCATAGGTTTAATTTTAATATGATTAAAAATTAGTTTTAAGAGTAATAAAAACACTAACCTGAATTATAATTCAAACTTTGAACATTAAGAAATAAGAATAAAAGGTCATCATACAAACCCTTGAGCCGACTTTAGATTTTTGTTCAAAAAACCTAGTACATAATGCCATATTATATCACCCTCTATCCAGAAGGTATGAATGTAATTATAGAAAAAAAGACTTCCGAGCGTATCACATGCCTAGAACAGAATATTAAACAATAAACAAAATTAAAAACCTGAAATTAATTCACTGTAAATGGGTTTACATTTAAAAATCAAATCCTTAAATGCTTTTGAATTATTTTTTAGAAACAAAAACTTTTTAATCCGGTAGGAGATTCCAATTATGGAATATCTGGGGAATTTTTAAGACGATAAAATTATTATAGAATATTTCAAGCCGGTAAAAAAGTAGTATTGCAATGTCTTATTAATAATAACCTTTAAAATGATATTTGTGAGTGTTATACTCATAAGGAGAGGTTGTGTAACTTGGATCATGAAATGAGATGAGCCTTTTTTTCATGCTACTAGAAGCAAAATAAAGAAATATGTGTATTGGCTTTTTTCTCCATTATTCGCAAGAAAAAAGGTAGAATATCAAGAGGGAGCTTGTATTCTCTGAACTCGGGTAAGCTAACTACAGAAGAGTGGGGTAGTGTACTGCAGATAATGAAGTTCGATTCTTATTGCTGCTTAAAATTTTCCTTTCAGTCATTGAATAAAAAATTTTATCATCCTTAATTTCCAACTCTTATACATATGTGGATACTGACTTTTTTGTACTTTTATCGCTTAAACTAGATTTACAAATGCATCACTTAAAAATACATTGTAAAGTTAACGTATTGTTTCCACAGTTTTCATTCTGTTACATATAAAATATTTTTCCAATCACTTTTACTAATGCCAAATTTAATTATTTTTGTTTAATTTGTTGGCTTATATATTGACATGAAATTTCTGATAATCTACTTTTTTTAACTACCTGCTTGCCTTACCCTACGAATACAGCATGGACTGTATTCCTAGGCAGTGTTAAGGAACAAACTTGCAACCGGCGGTGTACTAACTCTCATCGGTTCATGCGAGTACGGTGAATGTAGACTACCCGCGTTACATTCTGCTTTATTTTTTCCCTCGCATCCCAGTCTGTGGAGAAAAAAGCCAAGACATCTATTTCTTTATTTCACTCTTCTACCACGGAAAAATATTTTCAACTCACTTCGTGTCCCGAGTTACAAATCCTCTCCTTGTTAGTATCTACCGTCAGTATTCCGTTCGCGGGGTGCATCGATCACTAGGCCGCGAAATTTAAAAATCTCTGATCTGGATACGCCTTAATAGCCTTCGGATCTGATTTAAGTGGCAAATGAAATGAAAGAGCCATGGGTCTTTGGATCCGACCCGACCATCCCTAATTTTTGAGTGATACATTCGTAAATCTAATTTAAACAATAAAAGTATAAAAAAGTAAGTATTTAGATGTAAGGGTATTAAATTGAATGATAAAATTTTTGATGCAATGACTGAAAGAAAATATGAAACTGAGATGGGGATCGAACTTCCTTTAGGGCACTAGCTCTCGATTTCCGCCTGATACCGGCGAATGTAGGCTACCCGCGTGACATTCTACTTTTTTTTCTCTCGCGATACTGGAGTAGTGGGGAAAAAAAATATATCTTTATTTTGCTTCAAGTTGCATGGTAAATTTTTCATATAATTTCGTGACATTATTTACACAACCTCTCCTTGTCAATACCTAATGAACTTATATTCCATTCACAGGACGCTTCTATCGCTAAGCCACGAAAATTTCAAATATATGATCCGACCATCCCAGGTATCAATGGTATCGGTATCGACTTTAGGTGATCGATTCTCGATACCGATACCAACCCACGAGAATCGGTGGTATCGAGAATCGACACATCCCTATTTATCTCAGAAGTGGAAGTCAGAAATCAAGTTCAAATTCATTATCTTTGTGACAGTAATATCATGGTTCATTATTATCATCGTCACTGGTCATCCATCAGACGAAGCAATTATGCTGATGCTGTAGATTATGCTATTCTTCACTCAGTGCACCTCTTATATCAGTGCATTTCTTCTCTTGGACAGCTGTGAATCCAATAATCTCAGTTGTTTTATTTCAATGTAGATTTTCCCATTCACTTGTTGCTTGATTATATTCATCTACCAGTCATTTTATTTTAAGATAGGTATTATTATTTTTAGAATCCTACTGGTCAAGGTAGTAAATCTGTCTTTAAGGATGAACAGTACAATTCCTCCCACTGCATTATTCTTGCTTAGGCGGATTTCTACTGTATTTAGTTTTAAGTATGTATCTCAGTGTCTCTTGATGAAGATATTTTTTGTGGGATTGACTAGTAACATAGAATAAGTATAATATAGAGAGCTCACCTCATAGGGCAAAACTGCTATGCATTTTGAAGGTGTTTGTATTACTCTTATTGACCTCTAAATCCATCAAATTTGTGAGTATAGATCAATGGTGAATAAAAATATCATTCTTTGCTGACATTTTGGAGTTTAATACTTCCATCTTCAGGGCTTTGAATTTTAATGGTCATCAGTACTGTAGCATATCGAGATGCAACCTGCTACAAGCATTGCACTTTATGTAAATACATGACCCTATGACAATGCACACCATGATAATGTTCTAAAAGTTTTTTATTCTTGTTTTTACATAAAGTGAAATGTTGGTAGCAGGTTGCATCTCGATATGCTACAGTACTGATGACCATTAAAATTCAAAGCCCTGAAGATGTAAGTATTAAACTCTGAAACATCGGCAAAGAATGATATTTTATTCACCTTTGACCTATACTTGCAAATTTGATGGATTTTTGTATTACATACTTCACAAAAGATATATAATTCTTCCAGCACTTTCATTTTTCTAATTGACTTTAGTGGCACATAACACATGCAGTTGTTATAGTTTTGTTATTTATTATAATGGTGGGATATGCCTTTACCTAACATTTACAGTCACATGGAACAGTTAACATTTCTTTCACTATTTAACCAAATATTTTATGCCCCATCCCTTCTATTCCCATCCTTATACCTTTCCTCCCGGTCTGAAGCGCCTATTAGTGTGGAAACAGACTTGAAAACACCTATTAAAAACATGTAATCCACCACTGTAAGGAGCAGACTGCAAGACACTTCTCAATGGGGGCATTTTATCGGAACCGAAATCGCAATTTTGTACACGAAATCATTGGATGGAAACGAAAAATGAAGTTTAGTGAAAAAATTAATCTTCTAACCACAACCATTCACTCATAAATCAAAAATTAAAGTAAGCAAAAGAAGACGCCCACTGAAGAAGCTGCTTTGATATCATTGATGTCATTTTCCTCCCATCCTTGACTGCTTTTAGGGGAAGGGAAGGGGATGGAGGGGGGTTCTCAGAAGGTCTGCTCACACAGATCCTGTCGCAACTGCTCCCATTGGCAGAGTCAGCTGATTGTCCCTCATTGCAATAAGGTGAAGTAGCTTCGTGGGTTCAGTTGTGATTGGATGTCGATGACGTAAGAGGTTGCACCACGCCCACTTTTCCGAAAAGGTTAAAAACATCTGTTTTTAACCACTTATAACTCGAGGAATAATTGGCAGATCAAAAATACAGGTCTTTTTATTTTACAAACTTTTTCAGATTCGGCAATAGAAAAAAAATGATAAATGACCCCATTGTGCCGCTTAAGTCTATTAGAAAAACCAAAGTGATGGAAGTTATGTATGCATATATTGTTAGTGACTTAAAGTGAAAAATTCTTCCCTTGCCATCTATGGAAACCTTCCAGTACTACATTCAAAACGTATAACACTTTTGCCCTATTCAGTGAGACCTCTATGTTATACTTACTCTATGCTAGTGAGCAAGAAAATTTATCCTGACATTTTAAATAGTAATTAAACCTTGCCTCTTTCAAATGTTTTCCAATATTTGGAAATGAATCCGCCCTTGCTAATGAATCCTTTTGTTAGGATCAGTTCACATACCGCTGCACAGTATGACGGCTGGAGAGTCATTCTCGGGAAGGCACCGGAATGTTCTGTATTCAGCTGCTGACAGCAGTGCAGGGCGGTCTGCCTACCACTCAGGCATACGTCACACAACCAAGTGGAGGAACAACAATGGCATGGGAAGCGACACAGCCGGAGGGGATCACCTACGGCCGCCATCAGCACTCTCGGTGGCAGCATCCAATGGAAATGGAGGCCGAGGTGATGCATCCGGGGCTACAACTTCATCCTGACAGCTGGGGGAAAGGTGGGGAGGTGGCGGAGGATGTCAGCCTCCCCCGCGAGTCCAGACATGGATCTGATCATCTGCTGCTCCCCCACCAACTCCACCTTTGATGGAAAGAAGAACCCTCTGGTAAACACGGCCATTGTTGTTTCAGACTCTGAGGTCAAAGGTTTTATCAATGTTTTTTAAAAAAAAGTTGGGCATTCCAGCGAAGAAGAAATGTTTTTAAAACAAATGATAAAGAAGGTTTGTTTTGATGAGGGGGAGTAGGCATCCTATTTGTGATACAGAGTGGGAAATGGATTGGTGAAGAGGTGTTTTTTCATGGGCACCAGGGCTGCAAACTGTCTGAAGCTTTGGAATCACTGTATCTTGTTGCTGCTCTCATGTTTGCCCTCAATGTCCATGTCTGTGTTGAGTATGCCAGTCATGGCATTTCAGTAGGTGTTAATATTGTACTGGAAATATGACCAGTAGGAAATTATGGTGATAATCGAAGAAAAAATATAAAACTGAATGTTACCCACCCAATGATTTTCCCTATGAGCATGGAGTGCTTAAATGTGTCCCTTTTTGTGCTTCACAGTGAGTGCCACGACTTGTGTTTTAAATAATACTTATTGCTAATGATAAATGTACAATGATACAAAGAAGTCTATTTTCAAGTGAACTCGTCAACACTCAGAGTTGATGAATGGGTCAAGGTAGGATAAAAGAAAGATCTATTTTGATTTTCATCAATATTTCCGTGAACTCAGCACTTTGCTCGTAGCCTTTTGTAAAAAAAAAACATGACACTAAATGGCATGGATGGAGTGCATGATTGATTTGCTCAAAAATCAATGGGATAAAGATATTCCTTTGTTGATAACATTGCAAATCTACTTCAGGATGAATACTTTTTTCCTTAGGGTATGAAAGGTGTATATTTTGTTTTTGGGAAATTATAAAATTAGAGTTATCGTACCACTTCAGATAAATATTCACAGTTTTTCCTTCATAAAGAAAAATATAGTCAACAATCTGTATTATATGCATGGTTACATTGTCATTCATTACTTAGGGAAAATCTTCCTCAGCCTTTTCCTCAGCTTAACAAATTCATTTCAGGTTTTAGTGCTTGCATTTCTTACCATGGGATGAATAGCAAATATGTATTTGTTTTTTATTTATGATAATATTTGAAGTTTTTAGGCACCATTGGTGTAACTTTTTGAAGGGGCTAAAATGAAATCAATAATGAGTAAATGCTGTAAACAATGAAATTTCTGAATGAAATCCAATTTTCTAAACTAATTAGTTACAGTTTTTTCATAAATTTCACATTGGCACAGATACTCTGATATTATTTTAAAGTACTGGAGTAATAAAAAGCAGTGAATGGGTCATTAAATCCATATAGTGTCTTTCTATCAGGTGCTTTAACAGGTGAATATCCTCATTATTAAAAAAAACGTAGGCAGACTTCCATTCAATCAGTGAGCTAATGCTCAAATTAATAATTCGTCTTTTCTACTTGGGGCATGTAGCATGAAGAATGATGCAATGATTTATGGTTCACATTTTGATAAAGTACTTTTTTTTAGAATTTCTTGTATTTGTGTTTTAGATGTGATTAGCAATGGCATATTCTGTCTGACACTCAATAAGTTCCCTGTTAGTTTTTATCATCTTCTGTGGCATCATGCTTTTCTCTGCATTTGTATTAATGTTATTGCTCTGAACTGGGAGACATCAATGAAAATAGCTTTTTCATTCCATGTACATTCTTGTCTAGACAAAATTGCACAGTGACATCCCTTAGGAAATTTTGCTAAAGAAAACTTTAAGTTTACTTAAAGATGAAACATTTAAAGTTAACTTTTGAATGGACAAGTTTTTCTGAAGTTATGAATCCATTTTAAAGTTTTCTTATATTTTTTACAAAGTTTTGAGCCTATCCTAAAGTTTTCTTATAGTTTTTATAAACTTATAGATGTATTCTAATTTTTTTTTCAAGTTTACTTTAGGATGATGTTTCAATTCACTTTAGGTAAATTTAATGTTTTCTTTATTAAGTTTTCCTAAGGGATATGTTGATATCAACATGGTTTCATTATTTCATTTATTTCTTTTCTCATGTAGAAGATCACAAAGTATAATTTATTAATAGGAAGTGAAACGAAAAGGTTTTTCCATTGTTAAATTCTTAAGCTTAATAGATTCATGGTCACCTCATCATTCTCAATCTTATAAACTGAGTTTGAGCATCAGATTCATTTTAACCCTTAGAATGCAAGGGAGTTTGATCATGCATCTCATGAGCAAAGCTGGGGAGTGTTATAACAGTCCTTCTGCAGGGTCATTATTAGATACTAGCAGTTCACTGACTGCAAACATATTTAAATTAAAAAACTGAAAACTTATGACACCAAACATTTATAATTTCAAAATTGACCTCTGTTGTTTATTTGTCTATGTTTTTACAAGTGCTACATTAAATATTTTTTTCCCTACAATACTGCAAAATCAGCCAAAACATCCAGACACTTTTAGCATAGTTCCTAGGATACTGGTTGGTATTCAAAGGGCTAATAGCAATATTAGATATTTGTACAGGTTATTTGTAACATGTGAGTACAAGTTCTTATATTTATGTTTGTCTTGTCCAGCCTGCTAATTCAAGTAATATGATTAGAATGATTTTGTATATGAAGGGATAGCTAGCACTTGAAAACTTCATTAAAAACATTAATTTTCATCATAGAGGGCTCCTATAATATCACCTAAGAATAAAAAAACCTGGAATGAGACTGGATGGAGATATATGGCCATGATCCATGACAAGGGGAAGTAAATGTTCCTGGAGAAAAGCATGCTATGAAGTGGAGTCAATTTTGTGAGGTAAATAAAGCTCAAACTTCTTGACATGAGTAATTCTTTAGCTGAAAAGTTTAAAAATAGTAGCTGATGAGATCTTACATGGAAAATTTTAGTAAGCTCATTTCTGTCAGTGCAATCATGCCCTTTAAACTGGAATCAACTGATGGTAAAAATTAAGGTGAGCTGTCAGTAGTCATTAAATAGGGATCACTGAAACATTGATTTTGAGGAAAGCAGGTGAAAGTGGACTAACGGCTTTTGAGAGATGAGTAGAGAGAAAGTAAGATGGGTGGAAAAGAGGACAAATGAGGAAGTGCTGTGGGTGGTAGGGGAGGAGAGGAAGTTGATTGAGGAAATGGGGTCGTTTACCATATTTTTTTTATTGCCGAATATGATAGAGTTTGTAAAATAAAAAGACCCGTATTTTTCCGTTTTTTGATCCGTCAATTATTTCTCGAGTTATAGGCGTTGAAAAACTAATGTTTTTAACCCTTTCGGAAAAGTGGGTGTGGTGCAACCTCTGACGTATAACGACTTCGTCCAATCACAACTGAGCCCGCGAAGCTACTTCGCCTTATCGCAAATGGGGGACACAGCTGACTCTGCCAATCGGAGCAGTCACGACAGCATCTGTGCGAGCAGACCTTCCGAGAATCCCCCTCCACTCCCTCCCCTTCCCATACGGGCAGTCAAGAACGGGAGGAAAGTGACGTCAATGTTATCACAGCAGCATATTCGGTGGGCGTCACCTTTTGCTTATTTTAATTTTTGATTTATGAGTGAATGGTTATGGTTAGAAGATTAATTTTTTCACTAAATTTATTTTTTCGTTCCCATCTAACAATTTCGTGTACAAAATTGCGATTTCGGTTCCGAGTAAACGCCCCCATTAGGAGAGGCCAAGGGAGTGGATGGAGGTGATAATAAGGGGAGAGGGGGTTTGGATGGACGTGGAAGAGGGAAGCATGTTTCCTAAATGTGCTTGAGCAAGAAGGAGAAAGGGTAGCTCGGATAGAATGATGGGATGCAGGAAGTGTACAGAAGAAGGGCATTGTATGGAAGATTGGAATCAGGGTAAGAATACAGTCAAGCCCGTTTATAACGAAGTTGAGGGAGCCGAATATATACTTCATAATAACCGTACTTTGTTATATGTGGGCCAGTTTTTCCCAGCCTCTCTTTGATGGGGAATAGCCTTTACTTCGTTATAACTGGGACTTCATTATAAATGGGTTTGATATAACTGGGCTTGACTGTATTATGTTTCCTTGCCTCTTATTACCTGCTCCATCCACTCACGCTGCCTTCTCCTAATTTCTTTAATCATTTTCTTATCCCTCTTAGTGCTAACCTTCATCCTGGGGTACTAGCGAAAAATGCAGAGGATAATGTAATAAAATGTAGCACCTTAGAAAAAAATATATAAAGCTATTGTTTTATATATACATCTGTGGTTTTTTTATTATTTAAGTTGTACTAATTAATACTGATACAATTTTTTTTACTTAGACTGAAAAAATAAACATTATTATTTTAGTGTCATAAAGTTGAGCAATATTTTTAAATTGGGCCGATATATCGGCCCTCTGCACCTTTCGTCTGAGATGCAAAAGCCAATATATTAGCCTGCTGCACTAAGAGGGTTATTCTTCCCTATCGCACTTCCTCATTAATATTCCATATTACCATAGAGTATAGGGCAAAACTGTTATACGTTTTGGACATAGTACTGGAAGGTTTCCATAGATGGTGTGGTAAGCATTTTTTGCATTACATAACAAATGATATTAACGTATCCATTGCTTTTTTTTCTAATTGACTTAAGCGGAACATAACATATGCTATTGTTGTAGTTTCATTACTTTATTATAATGGTGTGACATGCCTTTCCCTATCGTTAATAGTCACATGGATAAGTTAACATTTCTCTCAGTATTAAAGCAAGCATATCTTGTCACTGGAGGGTTTCTTTGTTGTTTCATTAAAAACATAATCCAATGCAGCAAGGAGCAGATAGAGCAGGCCACAAGACACTTCTCCATTGTGCCGCTTGAGTCGATAGGGCAAGAAAAAGCAATGGAAGCATTAATAACATTTGTGATGTAACGCGAAAAATTCTTCCCTCGCCATCTATTGAAACCTTCCAGTACTACATCCAAAACGTATAACAGTTTTTCTCTATGCGGTGAGCCCTCTATATTATACTTACTCTATAGTACTACCCACCTTACCTTCTCCATCCTCCTGAATACCCATTCCTCGAAATTCCCAGGGCTATTTTCATCCACTTCCCAAGTCCACATTTCAGCACCATGCAGTGCCACACTCTGCATAAGACTTCCTTAGTCATCTTCTCACAAAAAAACTAATGACAAGGTCGTTGAGTAGGGATTTTACAACCCTACTCAAGGGGGGCTGTGTTTGAAACCGTAGGGATTATCTCTAATAGGTAACCAAGGAGTCACATGGTATAAACACGAATGCTTCGGAAATTTGGTGCGTTAAAACCACTGATTGCAACCTCATTCTTTGTTTGCACTTGTGCTACATCTCAACTGAGGGCTCTTTAGTTGGAAAAGATGAGAAAAACTCAAGTGAAAATAATTGATTATGTTGTAAAGAACGATTCAGACACATTAAATTTTGAAACTATTCGTGTTTGTTCACGTGACTCCTTGGTTACCTATTAGAGATAATCGTGATGGTTTCAAATACAGCCCCCAAGGACCCTGTCATTAGTCCTTTTCTGCAAGTAAAGCCACTCTCTCCAATTCCATTCTCTGTCAGACTTCAATGCTTCTAAAATCCTTTTCGTACAACATACTACTCAAGTAGTTAAAATACTCATCCTCCTGTAGTTTTTAACCTACTTCATAATTTAATCTAGCCCTTTTTGTTATGAAAAATCTCATCTGTCATGATGTGCAGGTGACAAATTGCACAGAGCAAGTTCTAATTTTGGCAAGGCAAGGCATGTTCTTATTGATTTATTGGGAAAAAAATAGGTACACAGAAAAAGTAGAACTTACACTGAGTAAAATTCTGAAATACATATAGGTATTTACATGTATATAGTCTGTACAACTATACAGTCTGTATCTAATAAAAGAAATTGGCAATCATCATTTTTGAGCAAGTTAAAAGGTTGGTCATGGTCCATAAGTGTTTCATTTAATTTTATGGTATTGATCAATCAATTATTTTTATCAAAATTGAAAATGAGCTGCCAGTTGGAGATTGCCACACATTCAGGCTTTCAACTTAGAATACATCTATCATTTATTTCTAGAACTGCATCCCTTATGGATTCTAAATTTTATTAAGTTATCTCTTCAATATGGTTGCAGTAATACCAATGGACATTTTCACCCCACATAATTTGATATTTGTACGGAATTTATATTGAGGCTGCTAATCTACGTAACATGAAATCATTTTCAAAAAGAATATTACCTAATTTTAGAAAAGTTATCATCCATTGAAAGGCATTGAAGGCGGAATGCTACAAGACCTTTTATAGTTATAAAAAATATTAGTTTAATTTTCTGCCAGTGAAGGTAGGTCTAAATGGACATTTAAATCTCTGACACCCCTACATTTCCCATGATGACCCTCTTCAGCCCTTCATACCTCCAGCCTCCTATCATTCTACCCAAGCAACCTCTTCTTCTCCTCCCTATTCCCTGCTTACCCAAAATTCTTCCCTCAATCATGTCTTTAGAAATGCCAACCCCCCTAATTAAACCTTCTCCATCCACAGTTCAAAGTTTGAGGCTTTACTTTGTGGAACCACTCGATTGGAAATGAAAATCCACTTTGTACGTCCCACACAAAGGTTTTATTGGTTTTGACAATATATGTCATTATAAAAATGTGGAACGTACAAAGTGGATTTTCATTTCCTTCTCCTTTCTGCCTTCTCTTAATTTCATCTATCAAATTTTTTTTCCTCTCCTACCAATTCTAGCTCTTCATCATTCATCCTCCTTTCAACCCTCTTTACTGCCTCCATCCAACACCACACCCACATCTCAAAAGCCCTTGGTCTACTTTCATCCTCTCTCTGCAAAGCCCTCGTTTCCACACCATATAGTGCTACGCTTCATGTTAAACTTTTCACTTGTCATTATTTCATGTCTACGAGTAAAAACTTCGTTTGACAATGCGATTCTTCGTCTCACTTCAATGCTGCTATACCCTTTTTCTTCCTACGCACTACCTAGATAGCTGAATTGCTCAACCTACTCTAGCTTCCAACCTCCTACTTTTATAGTTAAACTGGTCTTTTATGCTCTTGAAATTCACTACTTTTATTTATCTCTGATTTATACAAAAAAATATATGGGACCAAAAATATATTATGAAAATATTTGATTCATGGAGAAAAATTCACAATCTAGAAAGTTTTCAGATACCTACGGACTAAATCTTAGGCAGATAACATGTGTACATATCCTAATTGTTTGTCAAATGTGAACTTGTGTAAAAAAATCACATCATAAAAGACAACATTATTGCAGTAGTAATTAATCAATCTAACTAGCAAAGCACCTCAATCCAGTCATCTCTATTCAAATAGTTCCTAAATATGTAATAGTCATAATGTGAAAAGTCATAAAATAATAGTTTTACCTTCTTCAGCAAGTTAAGTTCATGTGCTTTGAGTAGAATTTTTTAAATATTTCTGCAAAGCTGAGGCTCCATGCCTAGAGGGTTTGCCTGGCAACACCAGATGCCAATTGACACCACCCTACTCTCAGGTTAAGACAAGGATGAAACCACCTGGCGTCATCTTCAGCAAAAATGTGAACTTGAGGATGATGAGGGTCACAACATATTATGGGGTCATCATTAAAGGGTGAATGAATATATTTCCAGCATGGGAAGAGACTTTAATTCCTTGCGTTTTTTGTTACTTGTTTCAAACCACAAAAATTGCCCATCTGTAATTTTTCACAAGGAGACAGTATTTCATGACTGAAACAAAATCTTATCATTAGAATGAATATACTACTCCAGTTCATGGAAAGAAAATGATTCATTATCTTTTCATTTGATAGAATAATCTCTAAAATTAATCCATAAGTTTCACCTATGTCAACTGGACAACAATGGTAGTTTAAACATACAATTAAAATTATTTTAGAGTTATTGATGTTAGTGTACACAAAAATTGTTTTGTGTAATGACAATGACTTATGATTTCATAAGAGCACAGATCTCGGTGATGAATACCTTGCCTCTATATTCGGCTGTGGTCGCAGCAATGCAGTCTCTTATAAATGTATTTCAATTTATATTACATTAATTCAAGTGATAGAATATCACTTGGCATCATCAATGTGGCTGCTTATGTCTAGGTTTTCAGGAAAAATTGTTCAAACCAAAAATAGTTGGAGTTATGTATATCAAAGTCCCATTTCCAAACTTTTCTACCCCCTTACAAAATTTTAATCCCAGAATTGTATTAAACCCGTAGGTATCAATGCAAGTTCAAAGTATATCTAGAAAACTATACAAATAGATTACCCTGTTCTTCAATCTCTTCTTTACCATTCTAGAGTTCAATTGTTACTTTCAAAAACTGCTTGGTAAGATTAGTTGCTACCTGCATTATTGATCAGGTTTTAACCTTATATGTACTTGCTAATACAGTCAAGCCTGTTTATAACGAAGTTGAAGGGGCCGAATATTTACTTCGTAATAACCGAACTTTGTTATATGTGGACCAGTTTTTCAGAGCCTCTCTTTGACAGGGAATAGTCTTCACTTCGTTGTAACCGGAACTTTGTTAAAGACGGGTTTGATATAAGTGGGCTTGACTGTATTAACCTGCTTCTCCCAGTATATTTGACTTATTTGGGGTAGTACTTTCTTGATCATAGTGTTTATTCTCCTACTTTATTTCCATATCTTTTTTCCACCATTATATTTTAATAACCTTTTTTTTACAATCAAGTATTTTTACTTCTAAACAGTGTTCATTACCTACTTCTCAAAGCACTTTATAATTGTCATCTACTTCTACCTTACTCTGTTTACTCAACATACATCTGTATAATATTGACATTTGTAGTATCTATCTAATATATCTGTGATTCACCAATGATGTACGTAAATGGAAGTTCTGACTATTTTTTCTGTTAAATACCAAAATTATCTTCAGCAGGCTCTATTCCCAGGGGTTGCACATCATTTTCTATTTTTCTTGGATTATTGCAAAATTTTTATTAAATTTATTTTTCCGTATGTGATGTCCGATTAAGTGAACCAAACCTTTGAAGAGGCACTTCCACCTAAACCAAAACTGCAGGACAGTCCTTTTTTAGGAGATGATGTTTTATGTAGCTTGATATAAAAGCCTCAAAGAAACCAAAGCATAAAAAAGCACTTTGAAATTCAAGGAGCTTTAAAGGTAAATAAGAGACTTAAGGGTAGGAAATGCAAGTCATGCAGCACAAGAAGTAAATATTTTAAAACTGGAAGTAAATCATGATTTTAAAAATTAAAACTGTTAATGATGATAAAATAGGTATTTTTGAGCACCTTTTACAAAATTCCCAAGTATACAGAAAGGCAAATCTTTTTCAGTTCCATGTTTCTGTCTGTCTCAATTTATGTGAATGTATGGAAATCTATAATATGTACACTGCAGGTAGAACATTTTTAATTTCCCTACAGACTGGCAGCTTATTTTCTTAATGGCACAATGCTTCCCAATTTAAATACATTTGTTACAAATTATCCCAATTGGCATTATACTTACCTAATGAATTAGATTTAAATTGGGTCAAAACTTAAGTTGCAGTGAAGTCTGGCAAGAGTGGAGATATCCAAGAATGCATTTACCTCACTTTGTCACAAAAATTGAACAAATAAATTTCAAATCATACTGCTCCTCAGGCAATATTAGTTATAGTCTTTGAGTACACAATATTTTATTTACCAGATGAGAATATGGCTTTTTCAACAATTCAAATGTTACATCAATCTAGTAACATATGTTTTAAATATTTAATAAATAATTTTGAAGTGGTAGTAAGCCAGAAAACTTGAATCTTCAAATTCATAGAAAACATGATATCCCGAAAAGTTAAGCTCCTTACACTGGATTAATCCTTTTGCTGCTGTGAACGTACCTAGTAAGATCGCACGGTAGGCTGCTGTGAACATACCTTTTCATTCTTCCTGTAGCACTTTAACTTTTCCGCCGCATGTGACGAGTAGGTTTCCGGAGAGTGAGCCGCAGCGAAAGGGTTAAAAATAAGCAAGAGCTCTAATTGAATTAGTAACTTATAAATGAATATCTATGGAAAGCAATCCACCAATTTAATGACTGAATATGGACATAGGATGCAAAAATGTAAAGGGAGGATAAAAATCAAATCTATTGTGGAATTAATGAGTTGAGGTATTCATTGTGGGTCATAAATTAAGAAGCTTCCTGAAAATGGGATCAGTTTTATTTCAATACCCTTCTGGAATAACGACCATGGCAATTAACATGAGCTGCATTGAATGTGTTGAGGGAAGCAGGAATACTTCTTGATGATCATCTAAAAATTTGTATACCATGAAACAATTATTATTATCATTATAATGACTATTAAGTTTATTTCATAGCTGCTCAGTAATTAGTGGCACAGTTGAATTATATCACAACATAAGTTCACCCATGGCTTCATATCTCCATTTTTCTTATCCCATTTCTCTCCATGTATGTGTGTGTTATGACAACTCTACAAAACCGTAGGTACATTATGAGACTTATCAATAACTAAAAATTCAACTATTAAAGTACTAACAATATTAGAATGCCCAAAAATAAATGATGTGAACTGTCAAAACATTATCACAGATAACAATATGTGTACAAGTGTGCTAGGTATGTCCCAAGAAAAGCTCATTTGTCTTCCCTAGTCTTGAATGAGTATGAGTGGGAGAAAAGTTTGTTTTTTACTGAGATAATTTTAAATGAGTGGATTACTGATTAATGTATCATATTTAATGTTCCACCCAATTGTTTGTGTCTTAAGTGGCAAATGCTTTAAAGGAATCATATGTCATTAAGATCCAATTGAGAGTCTGGTATGTGTGGGAATACAATGTATGATAAATGATGTATATACCATATGATGATGACAGTGTAATTACATGTTTAACGATGGTGTAATTCCAGCTTATTGATGTCTATTTCAAATGCATGTAACATTATATGCACCAGGAATGGAATCTAAATAACATGTCCATTAAGTGAATAGCCCTTTAGAAATGATCAAAGTTTGATGTCCTATCTTATCTTGTACAAATAAATAAGGGAAATCATTTGTAAAGCATTTTTGCAACTTGATATGTAAGACCTATAAAAGTTAAAATGGTTGGAGAAAGAATAGGAGCTTCTTCCGAAACAAGAGCATGATAGATACGGGTAAAACAGATGAACTCTTTTTTGAATCGCTGCTCTTTTTATATGAATGTGAAATGTAACTATGCTCTTGAGGAGTTTATATTATGAATATTTATGGATAATTATGCATTAATATCTTATGTGTGCCAGATGGCAATGCTTTTTTAATGTCAACTGTAAGAAAGGTCCATCAGTGAGCTCAACAATAAAGCACTTTGATGATTTTACTTGGGGGAAAAAAATGCTTCAAATGTACTACTTGATGTAGCTGACATAAAAACTCAGTTCACCATTAGCAAAATTTGTATAATGGTGTTAACTTTATTTACATGCTTTATTGATATGAAACTCTGACTGTAAATTGTCTATTAAAACAAAATTCTAAAATTTCTGTTGTTAAGTGATGCAAACAAACACAACGTCATTTTGCACTTGTGGTTAGGACTGCTGGTATCTTTTTGTTAATTGCTTGATGAGACTTAAAGGTAGATGTACTTTATAGTGACCCTTCCTTAGTGATCTTTGTAGCTTGTAGTCTACTTTTAAATTCCATTGGTCAAGAAAGTGGAAACATGCCAATAGGCTCTACATTTTTCCAGCCACATATTGAGAGTTCGTAGAATATAATGTACAGATAAAAATACCAGTATGAAAGTTTTGCACATTCAACCTTACCTATCACTTACCATTTGGAATCCTAGAATTCCAGCAACAAAAAATTGAAGAAGAATGAACCTTGCATTGCATGCTGAGACAATGCAGTCAAGGCAAAAGAGTATAAATGAACATGCATGTCTTCAATGAGTGATTGGATGTATGGAAACATAGTTTTTCCCTCGGTTTATAGAATGCACACATCAGTAGAATACTTTATTGAATTCATATAAGACTTTAATAGGCTGCGAAATAATATGTTTGAAACCGAATGTTAAGTGACGGCTAAATGGACCGTTTTTGGTTTGCGGCATACTGGTGGGCGAATTTAGGCAATTTTACTTCTGAAAAACGGTCTATCTTATAGAATATTTTGTGCTCTATAACAGCTACAAACTTTTCAAGCCATATGAGCATCGTAAGTATGTTTTAATGGCCTTTTTTTGGAAAGTGTGCATCCGGTCCATTCAGCCCCACGGTGGGGCTAAATGAACCATAGCCTTTTTTGAGCGAAATGAGTGTTTCGAGGTGGCTTTCGAAAGGAGAAACAGAGAAAGAAGAGAATTAAAAGTAAAAGAAGAGATTTCGCAAACTAAAGTCATTTATTAATATATATTTAGTTCCTCGACAGAAATATGTTCGACTTAATTTTTGCGTGGATTTTTCGCTGGGCATCCGCGCTTCTTTGGAGCTGCAAGTGCACTTTTCCGAGCCTCCGTGGCATCCTGCTCAGCTAATAGATCCTCCATGACTTCCTTCCCCATGAAAGCAAAGAAAATGCCAAAATCCATGCAAAACATGCGGTTCATTTAGCTCCACAGCAAGTTTTGGCAGTGGGAAAGGCTCACAACAGATATCCATGAGTTGATCCCCTGAACTCCATTTTTTTCCGAAAGAACACTACCTACTTACCTATTGTACCAAAATTTACAATAAAAACTCTCGGCAATCAAAACCTTCGGAGCACTAAATATTTTGAGTGACCACACGATAACAAACACCATAACATAAATGGTGTCACATTGTCACAAATGGTGTAAAACGGCTGACGTTCCTTTGTAGTGCCAAAAGCCGTCTATGGTAAAAATTTGAACTCTCTAGCTCATCAAAAATGAGCGCAAATTAAAATTGAAAAAATGAAATGCGGTCCATATAGCCCCACTCTCCCCCACTGACAAGATAAAATTGCCTGAAAAATAATTTTTGCCTGATATCATAGTTTTTTGTTTTAAATGCTAAATGTGGTAGAATCTTTGGCTGAGGGTATTATCCAGTAATGAATTTTTATTCAGCATCATCGTAATTGAAAAGGATATCTATATCCAGTGGCATTCAGACTGGGGTTAGAGTTTAAACCCTCACAAAAACATGTTTACCTGAATTCATAAATTATCACTTCTATCGTTTGGTATATGTTTAACCCTCTTGCTTATTGGGCTGAAAAAGTTGAATTGGGCTAGTTGAATTGTCTTCACAAAAAGAAATGTTAATTTATTTATTGTTTTAGTGAATAATAATCTAAATATCATTTTATGATGATGCATATAAATATTAATGAAGCCCCCCACAGAATAAAATCCTGCATATACCACTGTCCATATATTCCCATGGGCTATTGATTCAGTATGGGCCATCATGATTTTTCTTATCTGTTCAAATCTCATCATTGTTTTCCTATTTAATATCTCTGGGTGCTGAATTTAACCATTCAACTGCAGTGTTAGATCATCATGTATAATATTTAAAATCAATGTAATGAAGCATAATCACCTCTGTGCCAAGGTCCGAGGGAATTGGAGGGAGAAGGAAAGAATATGTTTTTGCAAAGCGTTGCCACCATTAACAATCTGAATATGTTATTATGTTCAAAACGAATGCTGTACAGTAAATGTCCATTTCTTTCCACTTTTACGGAATGTTACATTCCTACACAGAGTAAAATATACTTCCCATCATTGCAGCAACAATTTTTTTTTTCATTAAACAAGAGATTAATAATTTTAATGTACATCACTTTGCGCAAATCCAAATGACGACAAATGGAATATGTAATGTAGTGTACAGTTAACATACATACATAAACAGTATATTCAGCATCCAAGAATTACTTTCAAATTATTTATATGGCATAAAAATTCTAAGAATGAACGAAGTAAACAAACTCAAGGGAGTGCCAAAACACGTAGTGCCATTTATTGACCGCCGCAGAATCTAGTTATGAGGCGGTGGCAATTTCAAATTTAGGATCTTAGTGGGATTCGTGCTTGCGTGCCAGGATGGTGTCATCAACACCCTCGTGTACCGTCGCCTCATCTTTGGGGCAAACGTGACGGACACGAGATGCAGAGCGTGCCGAAGGCAGCCGGAGACATTAGGTCATCTACTCTCCGGCTGCAGCTTCTATGCGAAGAACGCATATATAAACCGGCACAACTCAGCTCTGCGGGTGTTGTATTACCATCTAAGACACCATTACGGCATAGACGCGAATCCGGTGCTGCCTTACGTCCCTGGAGACATCGAGTCCGTCGTGGAGAACGATAAGTGTAAGATCTGGTGGAATTATTCCTTCTCCACCTCCAGGCAATTGGAGGCGACGAAGCCTGATATCGTTCTCCTCGACAATCTCTCTCATGCCATGTTCGTGATCGAGTTTTCGGCACCGGCCGAAATGAACATGGCAGCGAAGGAGATTGAAAAAAGGACTAAATATCTGCTGTGCGAACTCCGGCAAATGTACGCGGGCTACTCTGTGAAACTGGTAGTCCTCATCGTGGGCGTGCTTGGTGGTGTCAAGAGCTCACTGGTCGAAAATCTCAAGTGCATCCCAGCGTGCAGGGCGCGAGCGGATGCACTTGCAAGTGCAATGCAGAAGGCTGTCCTTCTCGGGTCTCTCCGCCTGCTTCGTGCGCATGACCCTAATGCCGGGTAGCCACCTATCCACCGGTGGCGGACGTGGCTACCCCTAGGCACGACCCCTCTCGAGTCCCCGGCAATTATGACGGCAACGAAACCTGATGCTAGCCGGAGACTCGGAGGTGGTTGTTACAAAAGTAACAAATAATAATAAGTTTATTACTCCATACACAAATAACATTTCAATAACAAAAGTAGAGTAATTTTAGGTAACCTTGAAGGAGAACCTGTTTAAGGCTACCATCAAATAATAATACATACAATATGCTTTGCTTAAAGATACATTTCTCGTGTAGTGATGTCATAATCTCTTAACACAATGTAAGTGCGTATCTTAAAAGCTACCTACTAACAGATTAATTACATGGGTTAGCCCCCCATATGGCTTAGCACCTCGTACGGAAGCGGTGTTTTCTGCTTCCGCTCCATGTCAGCTTTAATACACTTATGACTACTTTCTTATTATTTGAATGCAAAATTTTTCGGAAAAACTCGCGGAATTGTTTTCATGTCTAGCAGCACAGTTACAGTCACTCTCTTCTGCTTTATTGCACATTGGTTCTCAGCGATTGGCACATTATTGAGGAAAATCTCATTTATTTCTCCTATAGTTGAAATAATATCAGTTGTGTGTATTCATAAATTATATGCATATTTTTAACCACAAATTCTTATTGGGGAAATGTTTTAAGAGCGCAAAATACTCCATGTGAATCTTTTAGTGAAGTTAATTATTACAAGCGGATGAATGCTAGCCACTGGTGCTAGCCAGCGGCTGTATATATATATGGCCTCTCAACGGGGTAGCGAAATTCAGTGATCGTATGAAGTAGGTCGTCTTCAGGTCGTCAAAAGTAGAAAGGTAGGCCGATTAGGATAAGAGTGTACGTAGTCGACATTAAGTGACATAGAAGACAGTGGCGGATCTAGGTTTTGACCAAGGGGGGGGCTAACCGTGGGTCTGGGTAATTACCCTCACCCGGCGGGGGGTTCGCGGATTTTGAAAATTTGGGATTTTCAAGATTCAAAAACGGCGGTTTTAGGCTAATTCTTTGATAAAAAAAGACACTACTATGCACATGTAGTAGGTCGTTTTATTAGTAAAAGGTTTATGGTGGTCATTATGGGCCTAGATTGAAATACCGGTAATATTAATAATAAAAACTTATGATGATGCTTTATCTAGTTTTTAAAGTATGGCTTAATGTTAAGGAACACAAATATAGGCAAATCAATTTTATGATTAGATAAGTTCATTTGTTTTTATTACTAAATTTTTACGTTAAACAACAGTCAGGAAGTTAAAATAGGAAAAAACATTCAAAATGTAATTATAATTAATTTAAATTTGACTGCTTGATGATCTTTGAACTAGAGATACTTAACAATAAAAGGGGGAATTTATAATGGGTGCTATAAAATAGTAAAAAAATTACTTCCGATTGAATACAGTGGTTTAATTTAAAAAGCAATAATGACATTCTTCACCTAGTTGTGGAAGCTGCGTAATGAATCATTTTCTCTGTTCTCTACAGTGCACTCATCCGTATATTCTTAGCCTTGCTAAATATGCTGATTATTTCGTCTACTGGTATCTCCCTTTCTTGATAGGTTGGAGGGAATGAGGCCTTCAAGAGGAAGGACTCCACAGAAACCTCTGCTGAATCTTGCATCTATCTTTGAAATAAAATGATCCAAAAGAGGCAGGAAGACTGATCTCCTGAAATATTCTTCAGGATTATCTGCGGGCGCGTTGATTCTGTTTCTTTGACGTATGCATGTTCTCGGTGTTGATATTTCAAACCCCAGCTCATGTGCAACTTGAAGGGAGTTTTCGTACAGACTTTTGAACTCAAGTTCGGCTTCGCGCCGAATATTTTTGAAGTTCTCCAAAATGTCAGTTACGTTAACTAAAGCAGACGAGATATCCTGCTTGGGGCTTTGCAACCATTGACTTAGTCTTAAAGTAAAACCAAGGCGGTAGGCTGCAACTCCAAGGCCAACTACAAATTCGCTTTTTTTGATGGCGCAGGATAACATGTACGCTTCAGACGACACTTCTGGCGTTTTGTTGTAAATCAAATTTTCCAGTACTGTGACAACAGGTACAATTAACTCTTTAAAGATGATGACGGTATCATGTCTCTTGACCCATCGTGTAGAGTAAAGTGCCCTCAGTCTCTGTTTCTTTGACTCGGAGAAATTCATCTTTTCGAGAACATCGATAAGAGCATTTACTCGATGAGTGGAGACAGAAACAGTTCCAACCGTTCCCATAACATTTCTTATTGCTGGGATTTCGCAACATTTTGTGATGCACAAATTCAAGGAATGACTGAAGCAATGAGTGTAAATTGCGAGTGGCTGTTGCTGCAATATTCGGGCTTGCACGCCGTGTAATTGTCCCGCCATATTTGATCCTCCGTCGTACCCTTGACCACATAAGTATTCATATGACAAACCAAGTTTTGACATCTCTTCGTCTATCGTTGATCTTATAGCCAAATTCGTTGTTGATTTGAGCTCAATGAAGCCAATAAATTCCTCGTTTACTATGGATTTGTTCATATCAATGTATCGTACACAGAATGTAAGTTGCTCCTACCTACTAACATCGGTAGTCTCGTCACATATTATGAAGAAATATTTGGCTTTTTTTTACATCTTCAACAATTTTCTAACGTAAAAAATCACCAATGCATTCTATCGCATCATTTTGGATGGTTTTTAATAAGTGTGTTGTTGCGTTTGCATGTCGAAAGATGTCATTTTAAGTCTTCGTCGCCTGCATCTATTGTAAATGACAAGAGACTTTGAAAACCCCCTGTTTTCCTTGAAGAGCCATTTCTTGGTCTTCTTCACTGCTCAAATTGCCATCATCTTGATGGCTTCTCATGGGGAGGTTGTTCTGGGCACATAATAGTATTCTTTTTATTATGGGTTTCAATCGTTTTCCATTTTGCTCAACTATGTTTGCTTTTTTTCTATCGATAATTAGACCAACATGTTTGGTTGAAATTCCAGGAGCAGATTCCATAGACTTTTGAAATGTAGAGCTTTCTCCATTGTAACTAAATATAACTAATATAACTTAATACTTATAAAATATAACTAAATAATTTTTACAAAGTGGTAACCTCCAAAAATTTCGATTTTATGTAGTGTATGTTTCCACCCAATGGGGGGGGCTATAGCCCCCTTAGCCCCCCCCATAGATCCGCCACTGATAGAAGATATCCCTCAACTCTTAATGATAACTCTAATTTTTTTCTGTTTGTGCTAGGTGCGCCCGTGAAAGGTATTATAGAGTGACATTTTTGTATTAGCCAAATTCGTTTGACTACCCTTCCCTCTACAATATTTTCGCTACGGCGCACAGTGGTCGGAAACCGGAAATTTTTGGACAAAATTCAAAAATCGCTTTTTTTGAGATATGGACTTGAAACTTCGCACATATACTCACAAAAGATTGCTGATTAAGGAATAGTACGTCATTTGCCATGATTTTAAATCGTTAGCTAGATACACGGGCTCAAAGATGACCAAATTTCCAAAAAACTCCCGACTTCCTTTTTCTCCGAATATCTTCAAAGTTATGTTGATGGTGTCGTTGTGGGAGGAATTTGATCGAATAAAAAATGGTATAATCTATTAAAACTATGCTTTGTCTCTACTATGCTTTAGAGTCGAAGATTGATTATAACATTTGTGTGCTATCACGTTACAAAATGGCGGAAGCTGTTTTTGGACAAAATTTCACATAAAGTAGAGAATATCTAGCATTTTAGGGAGAGACCTGTCAAGTGACTTATATCAGAGCGTTTGTTGAAGACTTTTAAACACGAAACTGAAGAGAAATAAAAAATAAGTTTGCGACGCCGAAAAATACATATGATTTTCCGACCGCGCGTCCGGGGTCCGACTCCGGGCGCCGGGGCTGGAAATGCCGAGACTCGCTTGCATTGCTCACGTGGAATGAACCCTAAAGCTTCGGATTCGCCACGTTTCTGCTGTACACATTGTCACTAACCTCCATAGACTCTCTATGGTCGAAAATGGTGAGAATATTGTATCGAGCGAGCGGATAATTGTACGTGTAGTAGCGTTCAAGTTATTTTTGTTGCGAACGTTCGGGAAACATACTTCGTATTTACGTCCTTTTACCAAAAAAGTGGGTAGTCTTCGTGTGGACCATGCATCCTTCTAGAAAGACACCGCCTGGGATTTTTTTTAATTCCTTTTGCCCCCCTACCCGCACGCACGTGCTAAAAGATGCACCGAAGAGGTCACGGTCCAAGCCCCTGTCCCAAATGGGTCCTGGGAAAAGGGACATTTATGACATTGCGGAACCTCTGACGGTCTTAAGCGGGTACATCAAGTAAAACCTGTGCTTTCGCTTCAAGAAATACATTTATGTAAATCAGTCCTCTCATGGCAGTGGTGAAAGAATGTCGTGCGGCATTAATTTGCAGGATCTAAATCTTGTGATTAAGCTTGTGATTACGTCGAGTATCTTACACTTTTGGTAGCTTTTCCTGTTCTTCGATCAGAAGTGATTTATATTAATGCATCTGGTTACTCTTTTATAAGGTATGTTGTATATTGTTTTTGTTTCCGTAGAATTTTGTAGCCATATGACCGCTCCTATAATATTTTTTCATTGAAATGTCGTTAAAAAAAACTTGAAGTATTTTCATCAGAATACCCTTCTCAGGGCATCTTTTACCGCGTGCACTCCCGTATCAATTTAATTAATAGTTATGAATACGTGAATTTTTTCATCATTTTCTTGATAATGTTTGCCTTTTATACAGGTCACTTAAGAAATTTCATTTTTTAATGGCTGGTTTTCTCGTCTCACGCCTTGAGCTCCATGAAGAACTTTCGGAGTCGAAGAACAAGTCAGTGACTGAGAAGAAAGAGTATTTCTTCGAATTTCTATCAAGAAGATTAAATTTGTCAGAACATACAGACGCTTTGAATTCTCTAAGTGGGTGCATACGGAAACGTTTTTTGATACCATACGTAAAAAGGTGGGAGGAGAGCTGTCGTAATAATGACATATTCATTAGACAAATTAATGAATGGTTAAAGGAGTGCATTAAATTTCCTAACATTGTACTAACTTATTTACCAAGCACCTCTACACCTGTTGGCATCTATTTTTGGATAAATGCTAACCTTTCCTGGTACTAAATTTTTGATAAAGTTTAATTAAACAATTTTGCAACTTTGAACTTCCTGTTGGAAAAATTTATTAATACTTTATTACGCGCAACAGGACGACCGGTAAAAGAGTCTCACACTTCCTGTGATAGAACAAGGAGAAGAAAAGCTCCAATTCTTAAAACTACTGCCTCTACTGCGGAACTCACTTTAGCAGCTACCATAAGTCTAAAGGAGAAAGGGGACATTTCGGCAGCTAAATTACTCACGAAAATAGCAACTACCACACCAACTAGACAACAAGAGCTCTTGTTACTCTTGTAACAAGAGTCTTCTCGAAGTGGAGGGAAAGTAATGTTATCCAATCTGAGATGACTGTTGAGAAGGCTTTATCCCTTATATTATTTCTACGGAGTTGACCAAGAGTCAATACATAACTCTGCGTAGCACAGCCTTAAGCCACGGACATGACCTATATCCTAACTATGACTGAGTACTACGAGCTAAAAGCGCAGCATACCCGGAAGGAATAGTAGTCACTGAAAATGTGCGAAGTATATCTTCAAGCTCTTCTGAATCACACTGCATCACGGATCCTGGCGTGTTTCCTCAACTGAACCAACGGGAGAGGAAATAAATTGCTCATTGATTTGCAACTATGGGTTTGATGGCAGTTTGGGCCATTCTCAGTACAAACAAGTGCGGCAACGAAGGAATACATTTGATGAATTTTTATTCATGAGCTCCTTCGTGCCACTTCGCTTAGTAAATGATACTGCAGGCAACATACTCTGGATTCTCTAGTTAACCCATCACCAAAACGTTGTTTATGACGAATTGAAAATAATGCATAGGTAAAAAACCCCCGTTTCCTTTAACTCTAGGTGAGATAATGTGGTCTAATTCTCGGCCTTCATCTACAAATTCGCCTTCAGCAGGTAAAGGAGACAAGGGAAATAGCAATTGCAGAAAGGAATCATCTTCAAAAACAAACTGATGACCTAAAACATTCAATAATAGAATCTACTCCATCAAATTTTCTTTGCTGCTAACTATGATTAACGGAAAAGTAATACTGATATATTTTATAATGACATTGTTATGAAATGCTATTAAAGAATTAAAAAAGACCAATACTCTTAGGTATGCAATTCATTGACCGGTAGTGGAAGTATGAGGTGCTACACCTGATTATATTTTTCTAATGTCGCGACAGTTGCAGTCATACCACATGCGTCTAAATTTGACTCAATGACATATCAACATATCAAAAACAGAAAATTTTCTACGGATATTCCCGCTTAAGACCGTCAGAGGTTCCGCAATGTCATAAATGTCCCTTTTCCCAGGACCCATTTGGGACAGGGGCTTGGACCGTGACCTCTTCGGTGCATCTTTTAGCACGTGCGTGCGGGTAGGGGGGCAAAAGGAATTAAAAAAAATCCCAGGCGGTGTCTTTCTAGAAGGATGCATGGTCCACACGAAGACTACCCACTTTTTTGGTAAAAGGACGTAAATACGAAGTATGTTTCCCGAACGTTCGCAACAAAAATAACTTGAACGCTACTACACGTACAATTATCCGCTCGCTCGATACAATATTCTCACCATTTTCGACCATAGAGAGTCTATGGAGGTTAGTGACAATGTGTACAGCAGAAACGTGGCGAATCCGAAGCTTTAGGGTTCATTCCACGTGAGCAATGCAAGCGAGTCTCGGCATTTCCAGCCCCGGCGCCCGGAGTCGGACCCCGGACGCGCGGTCGGAAAATCATATGTATTTTTCGGCGTCGCAAACTTATTTTTTATTTCTCTTCAGTTTCGTGTTTAAAAGTCTTCAACAAACGCTCTGATATAAGTCACTTGACAGGTCTCTCCCTAAAATGCTAGATATTCTCTACTTTATGTGAAATTTTGTCCAAAAACAGCTTCCGCCATTTTGTAACGTGATAGCACACAAATGTTATAATCAATCTTCGACTCTAAAGCATAGTAGAGACAAAGCATAGTTTTAATAGATTATACCATTTTTTATTCGATCAAATTCCTCCCACAACGACACCATCAACATAACTTTGAAGATATTCGGAGAAAAAGGAAGTCGGGAGTTTTTTGGAAATTTGGTCATCTTTGAGCCCGTGTATCTAGCTAACGATTTAAAATCATGGCAAATGACGTACTATTCCTTAATCAGCAATCTTTTGTGAGTATATGTGCGAAGTTTCAAGTCCATATCTCAAAAAAAGCGATTTTTGAATTTTGTCCAAAAATTTCCGGTTTCCGACCACTGTGCGGCGTCTCCAAGACGTCTAAAAATAGGACGTACAGCTCACTAAGACATTTTGAGGTCTCATAGAGATGTCTCAGACTCCTGGCCCTACTTTTAGGGGAGTAGATTTGGTTTCAACAACACCAGCGGATGATTGATAAGAATAACTAACAAATTGAGATCTGTCCTGAAGGACTGATGACATCCAATTTACTGAATTATCATTAATTCCTCGACCCTGAAGTTTTGACTGGAGGATTTCATGAACTTGCCACTTGAACCCTGGCATCTATAGGGCCCATTCTCAGATGAGCAGAGTGGGTGTCGGGTCCAGTAGTGAAGAAGTCGCTGCTCTGAAGAATCCTGTTGGTCGTCATCTCAAGAAATCCTCTATCACTCTCCTGATAGATGGCTAATTCCGTAAAAACTCCTCTTTTCCGTGTCGATGAGCCGAAAACACTTGAGTTCTTCCACTTACAGTAGCAAAAAAAGACTGAATCGCTCCGCGAAATCGAGTGGGAGAAAAATTTACGAAACCAATGAGAAATGCACATTTTTGGAAAAACCCTGATATTATTTTGGCGAACCCGGCACGCACGTATCTGAGAGAGACGATGCTCTGGGGCTCATAAACCGAATTGCTTGTGAAGGGGCAATAAACTAATTAGCGGCATCTTTAGAAAACTTCTAGGAGTTTTAAATGTCGTCTTATCAAGCAAAGTGCTGTTCAGGGAACTAAAACTTGAGTGCGGGTGAGGGGCCTAACTTGGGACAAAAGGCTGGGGGAATCTCTCAGAATCACGGAGGATTACCGCGGTCATGGAACTAAAACTTGAGTGCAGGTGAGGGATCTTGCTTGAGACTGGAGGAACGTCTCAGGGTCGCGGAGGATTACCGCGGTCCGCCCGGGTATGACCACGCTCGCTCACGTGGCTTGTCCTTTTGGAAGGTGAAGTGACCGCTGCAGGGAAGGATCTACATTTCGTTGAATACAAGAGAACATGCTGCTGTTTCATATGCCTACTTCATGAGGTTGTTAAGTGTCCAGCGAGGAGCCGCGAAAGTTCTTACCAAGGAAATTAGAGAGCTCTCTCTATATTCTTGTTCTCTAATATTTGTTCTCTATTCCTCGTGGTTCTTACTGTACTTACATATTTTAGCAACATCATTAGTCTTAGGTCCAAAACTACGTAGAAAGGAATAAAATTCTGAAAACAGGTGAGTAGTAACAAATGAAAAATATTCATTACGCTAATGTCGGCACCGGACGGTTGACCCGCCTCATAGTACATTTTTCATCTTAAATGGCGCGGAGGCAAGTAGGGGCAAGGTTTTTTTTTATAAACATGTAGTAAAGATGTTGTACTTTATGTGGCATAAGTATCTTAGTGTCGTTCCCAAAGTTTTTGTTAAAATTTTATGAAAATCAGGTAAAAAAACGGTATTTTAATTGTTTAATAATTATCAACAACAATTAATTTACAACTAAAATGACCATGTGCTGTCTTTTAAAAAGGTGCCTACTTATCACTAATACTTTTAAAATAACCTTACTTGCTTTCAGGTGGCCATACGAGTAAAGAGAAGGCACGAGATTCCGCTAAAAACCTGCTTCATAGGATTTTGACAAATTTTTGTCAACTTTAACGGGCTCTGCTGATCTAAAAAAAGGCTCAAAAATGAAAAAATTTTGGTTCTTTGTAGCGTGGATGTTGTAAAATCAAACCGTTACACTGCGGGGTCTCAATTTAGAAGTCAAAATTTTGAATTTTGGCCAGATTTTGGCGATTCTAGCCCACTGTGCGTCGGAACTATTTTCGCAGAGGGGGGAGCAAAAGGGCCTCTATTTTTTTACGGATAGGAGGGGGTAGAGACTAAAATTTCACTAAAAGATCATATGAAGGTGTGAGAATGTGTCAGAAGGGAAATAGCAAGCTGGAAACTAGTTAAATTTTACTTTTATTAAAGAAGACTACTCATTTCTCAAGGGGCAAATTCTGAGAGGGGCCTCCGGTCCCTAATGCCCCCACTTACGACGCCGCTGATTCACCTTGATGGATTCAAGCCCAGATCTCCCGAATTCATCAAATGGAAGTTTAAATAGTAGCAAATAGAAAAACCACTTTGTAAGATTCCACAAAATTTATTGTGACACCGACCTAGGTTTCGACTGTATAACAATCATCTTCAAGGTAAGCGCAAAGAGTCAGCGAGCTCCTTATATACCTGCAAAGGAGTTCACGTGATCCGTGTGTTGGGGCAACAATGGGAAATGGGGGGAAATAGGATGGGGAGGACAGTAACATAGCTGTGACTTGGCCGGAGGAGGGGGGTTAGGAAGATGGGTGAAGTTGGGGAGGAGAGAAAAGTATTAGTATAAAAGAGAGAGTAAGGTCAGGAAGGGAGAGTTGGAAGGGAACATATATTCGTTCAACAAATGCACGTTGTTTTTGGTAGCAGACGTTATCTCCAACTGTTCGAGGCAGTTCAACTTTCAACAACAAGTTGAAAATGTTGTGAAAAATGAAAAAAAAAAAAAACAATGTTCAGGTTCAACAACACAAAAGTGGCCTTTGCTCTGGGCCCAGTGCACACGGGTGTGGAGCACTGGAGATGAAGTCATTGGTGTGGTCTTCTTCAATGAGGTGTTTGGTAAATTGGGAGCTACAATCCCCTTTTCTTAAACAGTTTTTGTGTTCTTTCGCACGGGTGTGAATAGCTCGTCCAATTTGACCAATCTAAGAGGCATAACAGTTATTACATTAATGCATGCTTCCTTTTTAGAAGTTTAAATCCTTTAGAAATCTACCGTGGTAGCGTAATTAATTTGGTAAAAACTCGAGAGATCCGAGTTCGAATCACATTCAGGGTGAATAATTTTATTTCTGTGGATTTTATGCTGCTATATTATATCACTGTTGGAAAAGTTTAAGGAAAATAGCAAAGAACCAACACAGTTTCCCCGGTGGAAATGCAGATTTGGTAACGTTAATTTCCGTTTACGTTCTTTTACCACCCCCTCCCCTCTACTTCAATAACGCTCCGAAACATTCCGTTAGACCTCCCTAATTCTGTAACGATGCCAATGAGACCTCTCCTATTAGTGAATGGTAAAATAGGCATTCTTTATAAATTCCGTATTTGCCTCTTAACAATATCAGTTATTCGGTAATCATTATTTGTATCATGATTATTATTTGAACAAAACTGAAATAATATTATTTTTTCCTCCCTGCGTACCGTAAAGTCCGACCCGTCCCTCTCTATCGATGACGTATTGTAACACTTTGGTGATCTTCTTTATTTTTTTGCGTTACATGAGGCGTACAATGGTTGGTGAATTGTTGCGTCATGATATCCGATATAAGTTAAATATAAGCGCATTGCCGAAACCTGAAAATCAGCTCTTTTTTTATAGTTATCGACGTGCTAGAGCAATTTTACTTCAGTATTGTCATTGCGAGTCTGATGGTTGGTTGCGCGGTGAAATCAAAGCATGCCAAACATGGACTTGGAAGAGGATGAAAATAAATTGTCACCTTTTGAGATATTACTATGGCGACGGATGGAAAAGGTAAGATTGATTTAAAGGAAGACGAATTAGAAAATCCAAGGGATGGTAGGGAAGGAAAAAAGTTGACTGAAGAACGGCAGTCGGAGTGGGTGGAGCGGATGATAAGGGCAATGCTGGATTTAGTGTTAAGCAAAATAAGCACGCGCTTACAGCGCAAAAGTACTAAGAGTGGTTAAAACCTCTAAGGGTCTGGCACCTCGTCGGCCACCATTTAAATCATACCCAAGCAGCATCATATGGCAGTTATACGTCGTCCCAATGTCATTTTGGCGTCACCAATGTTGTTTTTCCATCGGCTGATAATGCCGATATAAAAATGACATATAAATGATACCTTTATCCGATGTAAATTGATATCGTTGTTCGTATCTTAAAAAATGGGTATCATTTTCCGTTGCAAAAATGATGTCAGCTGAGTTGACTAATAAAGGTCATAAGGCTTCCACTCCATATCGCCTGAATCTTCAGTAAGGAATCAATAACAAATGAAGATTAAAATCCACAAAGCCGTAACCATAAGGGGGCAAAGGAATAAAAAAGGGGGGAGAGGGGGAAGGAAGGAGTATATATAAAGTAGGTAAGGGAGCTCTCAAACACACGTACAAAATCAAGCATACGGAGAAACTTAATTGGTAGTATATGATACATTCGCACACTCACATGTTACAAACAACCGTCACACTCAAAATTAAGGGAATCAAGGTAAAAATAAAAACGAACAGAGACTCACACAATCACTCACTCACTCAGGTTTGTATACAAAATACAGTCACCTTCGTGAGTTCAATCACACACACAAGCAGGCTTTACGAGGATTTCTCCAACTTCAGTGACCCTTCATGCACAAGATAAGAATAAAAGTAAAAGTTGGAGAAAAAGGAAAACAAATAAGTAAATAAAATTGATAATAACTTTCTTAACTCATTCACGTGGGTTTGAATACCTACAATACACAGTCACCCTCGTGATTCTCATTCACACATAAAAATACATGCAGGGTTCAGGGACTTTTTTCACAAGCACGCACTCGGGTTTGTACAATCAAAACGTACAGTCACACAGCCGTATATACGTTCTTTTCATTGTTCAAGGATTCAATGTTTGCTTACAAATAGCCGTTCACGCGGCAGGCTTGGAATATCCTACATTTACCGCCAAGCGCGGCTTTAGCGCTGGATGGAGTTCACCATTGGTCGTGGCTTCCTTGAAGCCCTTGCGTTGCCATCCTTGATAGACCGCGAGGGATCAACATCTAGTGCTTAGAACCTCGGTAAAAATGTCTATGCCAATCAGGGATCCTGGGTAGCGTCTGCGCCACGAATATTACATCAGCTACCTTGGTCTGCGCAGTGGCCCGGAAGGCCAAAGGTCCGTGGTTCGAATCCCGGTCGAGGTCAATTTTTTTCGCTTGGCAATTAATATGAACCCCACATATTGCGTTATAACTCCAATAACTTTAACAGAAAACGAGTTTGAAATATTTTATTACGATGATAACGCTAAAAGTTACGCATCTTTCACCAAGGGAAGATGGGTCAGGGGTAAAGAAGATATCTCATTACTATCATATAAATGCTTAAAATTACTTCTTTCTTTACAAGGAGAGTTGGGTCAGGGGTAAAGTACATACATGGTCCACATTATGAATATTCTGAGATCGAATCTACGTCTTGCTATTACTTTTTCCATCGCAGTTTTATTGTACGACCGTCCCTGATTATAAATATTTTTAACATGTTTATCCAGGATACATTTTAACTATCTTACTTATTAAAGCATCCCAATATCATGTTAATGAAAAATCAGTCATGGTAATATCAAACATACGTCGGCCCAATATTATTT
The DNA here is from genome assembly GCA_933228895.1 of Platycnemis pennipes. Taxonomy (NCBI): domain Eukaryota; kingdom Metazoa; phylum Arthropoda; class Insecta; order Odonata; family Platycnemididae; genus Platycnemis; species Platycnemis pennipes. The sequence continues at coordinate 64,444,541 of OW121854.1, forward strand.
TTATGCCACGTTGTATAGTGGTGAAAGATGTCTTTTTATCATCAAATTTATATCGACCCCATATCGTCAGAAAATGTCATTTTTATATTGGCAAATCTTATCACTTTTGACATTTGCCGATATCGGTAGCCAATATCGGATAAACCAATAAAGTGATGTGTGACGGTGTAAAAATGATATTGGGCCGATATCATGATGCTGCGTGGGTATGGACGTAATTTCCTACTCTCGATCTCTCCTTAAATGTCAACTCCTATTCGGACTAGACCGTGGATGGGAGAAATGACTAAACGGACCCGAGACTACACCGGACATCAAAGGGTTAGACCCTCTTCTCTACGACCGTGGGTTAGACCAAGGACACCATCACATGTCTTTGACTTAATCCGGGTCTTCATCTGGCCCCGGATAAGGGCCGTGAGTTTTTTAACTCGTTCACTGCGGACCATGTCTATAGACGTGGTCATGCCATATGGGTCATGCACCTTCGTCTTTGGCGGAGCACGTCGATCGACGTGCTGCTTCACTTCATAAGAAATGTTATCTGGTGGGTTTATGATTAGTAGTACTATGAGTACTGCATGCAGTTTTCCTTGAATATTACTTTCTGTACAACCTTGCCATTATAGATCTATGCAACGGACCCGTATCGATATGGGTCCATTGCATGAGAGCCTCTTCCATTTCCCTGTTAAAAATTCCCCATTGGATACTAATAGTATCCAATGGGGAATTTTTAATAGTATCCAATATAATTCCGTATAGCATCCAATATGTACCAATTATCCAATATGAACATAATACATGTTAAACTCAAGGTAATACCGGAATGCGATATTAGGGTCACCATTTGTTATTATGACGTCAAACAATGTTTTGGAACTGGAATAATCTCTTAAATTTAATTATTATCTCAGACTCTCTAGTGGTAGTTAAAATCATAGATTTCTATGAGCGTAGAAGAGTTCTTTTTAACTCCTTCAAATAAATTAAAATAGGAGAACACAAAATTAAAATTTACGGAAATTATTGGGAACTCGTCTATTATCACTACTCAAATGTTTTCATCGTTGGTTCTCCTTTTTTACGTTAGGTGGCGGTATTGCAGAAGTAGCGGCGTTTTTAGTGCCGAAAATCAATTGTCCCAGTTTGAATACTGTATGATACTTTCGGATTAGAAAAATAGCACCGGGCCCTGCAGGTATTCGTACGTTGCCCTTTTTTACTCTTGCTTACACTTCCTTCGTAGACTCCCCAATCACTGCCCACCCCGCTCCATATGTCGCGCGACCGAGGTGTCCAAGGTCTTTCATGTCATTTGACTTTTGATGTGAAGTCTCGTGCTGTGCAAAATTGCTCGTGTGTCTGTGTCGTTAATGCATGTAATGTGTGAATAATAGACGTAGCAAGTGAGATAACAACTGCAGATACCACTTAAGCGATCAGGATACTGAGAGTGATAAAATATTTTTAAGATTTTCCGTCAATACCATCGATAATTTTCTGTGCATAGGAGGAGCTTGTCTTTCGTGGCTGTCAACAGTGCTGTTTCGATAAATGAAAGTGGTTAAAATCTGGGAATGTTCAGTGCGCACGTAAGTAGCACTAATACAGTATTATTAAAGTTGTTGCGATCCTCAAAGACACATTTAAAGGTAGAAACTTGGTGGTTTTGTCGCACACGGTTATCTCCCGGTAGCCCGATTGATACGATTGTCAGCATTCACTTCCATATTTTCGTTCGTATAACCTGGGAGAGTGCATAATGTAGCATTCGAATGTAATACCTTGTATGTACGTTTGTATAAATTCATGTCTAATGCACTAAAGATATCTGATTTTTGGGTGGCTTGTACTGGTGGTGTTGCATTCTAGAAGGTTAATCATACCTAATATCCTATTTGTTTGTGACTCCTCTGGCGATTTGGTATCTTTTGGCAACCATGGCGGGATATCCATATGGACTGGATTTGGAGGGCAATGGTTCTCTAAACAGAGAGAGATTAAGAGGCAAAGTTCACATCAAGCTGAACCTTTAAAATCGGGAACATCATCATTGGAGTATATCTGCAGTTACCCACGTCTTAACAACTGGGAGGAGAATATGCAGCCAAGCATTAGGACGTTAAAGCCATGCATCAGAAATGAAAAGAAACATTGGTGCCTCTTTGTTAGTGTGTTACGCTCGTTTTTACTACCGTTTGAGCTGCTCATTAGCTTCAGAAAGGTAAGTACACATTTTGTTGTAGTTCGATACCTTTTTAGATATTTATTTAGAGAATTTATTTCTTTCCAAACTTGATGAGTGAAGCAAGTCTTGACATTTTTGATCCTTTTGATGAGGCATACCATTTCTTGATTTCATCATCATCATCAGTAGGTGCAGCTTTCCATTCTGTCCTATTCAGTGTTAATTCCCTCACACCCTGATATGTTTTCTCTTTCACGTCCTTCCTTATTTGCCCTATAATACTTGTCCCTTGGTCTTCCTCGCGCGACCTTCCCTTCAAATTTCCCTTCTATTATATTTCTTACTACATAATTCATTGTGCCTCAAGGTATGCCGAATCCATCTGGTACTTCTTTGCCGTAGGGTTTTCCATATTGTCCTTTCTTCATCTGCTCTTTTGTACACCTCTTCATTCCTCCCTCTATCTGTCCATTTAATCTTCAACATTTTCCTCCACCACCATGTTTCCAAGGGTTCAATTCTTCACTGGTCTGCTTTCCCAATTTTCCCTACCTCTGATCCATAGAGTGACACACCCTATACGAATGTTTTGATTTACTGCTTCCTTGTTTGTAACCGTAGGTTCTTTGAGTACAGTAGTTATCTCTTCTTCATGAACACCTCCTTAGCTTGTGATATTCTTCACTTGATGTTCGTCGAGCTTCTTCCATCCCAAGTTATAGTGCTGCAGAGGTCTGTGAAGTTCTCCACTTGTTCTAATTTCAATCCTCAAATTGTGATATCTGCCCTCAGCTTCTCTCTTCCGCGCACTAGGATTTTAGTTTTCTTCTTATTGATGCTCATATTATACTCTTGAAGTACTTGGTCCATTGTGGCTTGCAAGTCCTCTCAACTTTCTGCTGCTACTGCAATGTCATCAGCAAACTGGAGCATGTTAATTTCTTCACAATTCACCTTGATGCCCTTGATACCAGTTTCCTCTGTGTATCTTATTGCTTCTTCCAGGTATGTGTTGAATAATGTTTTGGAGAGGTTGCATCCATGTCTGACTCCTTTATTTATTCCTTCCTTCTATGCCTTCTATCTTCCTTCCGTCTTTCATTCGCATTGTGGTGACCTGATTCTTGTAGAGGCTATAGATTATTCTTGTAGTCTATTCCAATTTCTTCCAGTATCTTGAGCATCTTGTTCCATTTGATATTGTCAAAGGCCTTTCCCAAGTCCATGAACGCCACATACAACGGCTTGTTTACATGTATCATTTTTTCAGCCAGTATCCTTAAGCTGAGTATATCCTCCCTAGCTCCTCGGCTTTTCCTGAATCCAAATTGATTTTCCTAAAGATTCTCTTCGATCTTTCCTTGCATTCTTCTGCTAATTTTTCTAGTAAGTATTTTCAAAGTGTGTTGTAACCCCAGTCTCATTATTCTGTGTTCTTCACAACTCTGTCCTTGGCTTCTTCGGGAATGCCATCATTTCAATCTTCTGAAAGTCCTCTGGTAGTCTCCTGCTGTCATAACTATCTTTGATTATTCCAAAGAGGGTGTATTTTGCTTTGATTCCAAGTGCCTTATTGATCTCCATTTATTTTGCCCCTCCAGGTTCCTTGTTGTTTCTTAGGTCTTTCACGGCTCTGTCAAATTCGCTTCTCAGTATCTCGGGGCCTCGTTCATCTTCATCTTCACTGATTTCTTCATCCGTTAAGCCATCTTCCAGTGGTTTGGGTGCTTGATAGATTTCTTGATGTGCCTGGATTATAATAAGTTTCTATGAATGTTAACCTGATGTTTCACGACCAGGTGGTAAAATTTATTCATTTGTAGTTTAAATTTTATATTGATTGGACACTCTTCTACCTCTAAGAGTAGGTTTTGGCGGAGTGCCCTAACTCTTCTTGGCATTTAATGATCTATTACATTCATCCCTAAGCTATTTATCGCTTCAAGTTTGCAGGTTTCTTGCCTTCGTCATACTAATCATTTTGCCTATTTTTTCCTACCTCACCCTCACTTACCCAGCCTTTCTACTGGTGTCAGTGACCTTCAGCGATCCATCACCCTTAAGTACACATGTCATCCACCTACTCTGCCTTCTCTTAATTTCTGAAAATAACCTTCTCTCATTCATGGTGAAGTATAAAACAAAGTACATAGTACTATTTTAACTCTGTACTAAATAGTGACCAATATGTCACCATATTCTAGGTGGCATCTGAGGTGTCACCTTGAATCAGGACACTTAAGGTGTTAAAACCACAGTCAGTAAGTAATACAGTATGTAAGTAGTGCTTCGTTCTTTTATTTACTCCTCATCATGAATATCTCATTTTCACCAAGTGACTCCTATACCATGAACTAATCTTCTTCCTCCCTAATTGTGTTCAACGCCTCTTAATTCATCTGCCTTTCCTTCCATTCTCATCATCATCATCGGTAAACTCTCCTAGGATTGGTTTGATGCAGCCCTCCACTCAATTCTTCTATCAGCCAACCTCTTCATATTAACGTAGTTCCTCTCTTTTACATCCTTCACGACCTGTTCGATACATCTCATAGGAAGCCTGCCTTTGGCATTCATCCTGTTTTCTTGTCCCTTGACGATTGTCTTCATCAGGCCATTATATTAAATTTGTCTTGAATTATGGCCAATTTAGTTATCTCATCCTCTTTCAGAGTTTTTAGCAGACTCCTCTTTTCTCAGACTCTTCTTAAGACTTCTTCATTTGTCACTCAGTTGAACCATTTTGTCTTCATCATTCTTCAGTAGCACCACATTTTGAATGCTTCCACCCTTTTCATCTCCGCTGCTGCCATTGTCCATGCCTCACTGCTGTAGATAAACATGCACCACATGTACGTTCTGATGAATTGTTTCCTTTCCTCTAATATTTGTATTTCCAGCTGTAAATAGATTCTTCTTTTGATAGGATTCCCTCTTTGCCTGGGCTATTCTAGTGACTATTTCTTTCTTGCTTTGTCAATCGTTGGGATCTAACAACTCTTTCAACTCTTCCAGTTTTTCTTTTCCTAGTTTAATGTTGGTTTTGGCATATTCTCTCTTGCTGCACACCATTACCTTAGTCTTCTTCTTATTGATATTAAGCTGATGTGTGGCCATTGTCCTTTCCATAGTTATTAGAATCTTATTCAGGTCTTTCTCTGTCTTGCTATGAGTGCTATGTCATCAGCAAAATGTAGCTTACTAATTATTTCTCTGTGGATATTCACTCTGAAAAACTTTGATTTCATTGATGGCTCTCTCGATGTAAACATTAAAAATTATGCGAGACAGTGGACAGTCTTGTCTCACTCCTTTCCTTATTCTTGCTTCTTCACAGCTGTGTCCTGATTTAAACCTTTTGCACCGAATGTCGGCAGTAGCCAACAAGGATGAGGAAAAGTGACCGCTACGGAAGCAATAATCTCAGGTATATTGTGACCCCTCGAGACCCAGCTTAGCGTGAGCTAAGACCCTTTCCCAGGCAACTGCACTCGACCCTCTGCCTCATTAATAACCCCCTTTTGCATGACTTCGCGGTTAACTAATAGTCTATGCACGGGTTTTACCAAACCATTATTTGTTATATATTTCTTTAATTTGTGCTTTATAGTGAAATGCATTTTTTGCTGAGTTTGTGCAAATTTTGAATGATATTCTAGCGTTAATATTAATGGAGTTTTAGTGCAGAACTCTACAAAACTCATGACATATGTCCACAGCAAAAAATACGCATTTGGATAAAGTTGTTGTTTAATGCTAAGTTAGGGGTAATCATGATTCGTTCCATCTCACTTAAATTTTTATATTTTCTCATATTTGAATTCATACCTATTCAACTATCACATATTATTATATTTCCTTATTTTTCCTCATAGCACATTAATGTAATGTAATTACATATTCTGGTTTGCTTAAGAACTGGATCTATAAAGTCGAAAGACGATACTCCAATTTTGTGGAAGGATACCATTGCGGCAGTAAAATGTCTTAGTGACTTCCACACTTTTATTATGATTGTAGACCGGTTTACGCCATCATCATGTACAATGTACGTGATGATGGCGTAACTGCCGAAACAGGTCTACAATCATAAATAAAAGTTTGTACGTGTAAAGATGTAAAGGTTTGTAAAGATTGTACGTGATGATGGCGTAACTGCCGAAACAGGTCTACAATCATAAATAAAAGTGTGGAAGTCACTAAGACATTTTATTGCCGCAACTGGATCTATAATAAACCCTTGCTTCTCCTTATACATTGGTGTTCCATTTGAATTATTGGGTCATTCAATGTCAAATCATCCAGAAAATTTTCAAAATGTCACCCACTGACTCGGATTTTTATGAAATGTTTGTCACTAGCTACTATCTCCAATGTGATAACCCATGTAAAGTATTTCCGCTCTCACCCTCATAGTTTGCAAGATATGAGGGGTCAAAGTTTGGGAAGTTTGCTCAGAAGTGAAGGTAGTGGGATTCAATTTTCAGAGTACAGGGCACAAGTTAAAAATTCATAGCTCAGTAACCAATTAACATATCACCATGCAATTTTTACATCTTGTCTATCAAAATACATAGATTCCATAGAAATATTTTCTATCACCCTTGCATAGCTATGTTAGCCACTATTATGTCATTAGTTGTCAATTAACCAAGTTTTTGAACTCAAAAACATTACTTCATATTTTCACAAATATCACCCTGAGGCAGAGTAGTTAACTCATCCAATATTTTTTTTATATGTGCTCTAATTGACTGTGAAATAAAAATGGTGGTGTTTTGACTGCCACTGTGAGTATTTCACGTTTTACTTTTTTCTGACTCAGTGAGGGGGATTTTTGGACACACATGATACAGATCCTAAGGATGACTGTATCCAAATGCATACCTTCATGAGGAAATATTTGAAATAATGGTCAGTGAATGAAAGGCCTGGCATCTATTTTTAGTGACTGTGACTTTTGTTAATATAATTTTTTTAAACGATAATTCATGGCTCGTGGCAGCCGAAGAGAAAAGAGCCTAAATGTTTAAGCAACTATGAATTGATGCACTTTTTCAGGCATTTATCTAATTATACAAGTGTTAAGTTCATGAAAAATGTGGAATTAACATTTATTAGACCCATTTTATGCATTATATCATAAATAAATTATTTACATCATACACTAAATTTGTAAAACGTACTGTAATCTGTGGTGAATTGTGCCATGCTGTACTGTGTTGTTGAACTGTGCAGCATTGCAGGAGCTAAGAGGATCAGCTCAGATGAAAACTTATGAATATTATTCCATTTTGCCAATGACCGACCACCACCTGCAATTACGTTGTCACAAATCATAACAAACTTATGTATTGCATGTGCCTATGATAATCACTGGTTTTTTGGATTATTAATATCTAAGCATGAGGAGGAGGGTGATGTGAAAGTAAAATTCATGCACCCTTTATGGCCTAGAAAGATCATTCCACTGCCTTCACAGGAGAAGGAAGACATCTGCTATATACCTATAAGTAGTATCATCTCTGTCAGCCCTCCCATCACCAAGGGTTCTGGGAGGATATAAGTTACTTAAGTGAAATTGAGGCTGACTTTGTGCAATGCAATGTGCAGCTAAAGTGAGACCTTTTCTAAATAAGTTGAATGAATCTTTCATTTCAATCGCTCCAGATGATAGACTTGTATCAGTTGATGAGTCCATGATTCTTTATTTCGGAAGGCATGGGTGCGAACAATGCATGAGGGGAAAACCAATATGTTTCGGTTTTAAAGTTTGGGTACTGCCTTGACGTAGATTTATACCAGGGAAAACAGGCTGGGGACATCCTGTAATGTACCTAATGTAAGGCTTAGTGAGTTTGTTGTCTTAAAGAAAGCAGGTGTTCTCAAGGAAAATTTTCCATAGGTTAATTTCTTTTTCTATTTTGACAACTTTTTTTACCAGTTCAAAGCTTTTGTCAGCATTAGCAATTTGCGGCATATTGGGAACAGGTACTGTCTGATCAAATATAATGGATCACTGCCCCTTGCCTGGTAAAAAAGATATGGAATAATCTGAGAGGGGAAAATTTGAGGTACGAATCAATAAAGTGGAAAATATAGTTGTATTTGCATGGAAGGATAATAACCTCGTGAATGTTATGTCTAATTCTCACGGTATTCACCCAATTCGTCAAGTTTCTAGATATTCAGTACCAAAAAAGGTAAAGTTAGCGTACCACAACCACATTTAATTGATCAGTACAACCAAAACATGGGGGGTGCGGACCTCCTAGGTAGGTTTATAGCAGAGTATAGAAGTGCAATAAGAGGGAAGAAATGGTATATCCCTATTTTATTTTGGTTGTTGGACGTGGCAATGATCAATGCATGGATTCTGAGTAAAAGCCATGGCAGAGTTTTCGATGCCTTATCATTTAGGAGGCAAGTAGTCCAGACCATTCTTCACAAATATGGTACTGAGCCTAAACTTCCGGGTCCAACAAGTTCTGTGGAGAAAGTAGGGAAGCCAGCCCGGTTACATCGAGGTGGCCATTTGATTATTACAGGGCAACCTAGGCACCGATGTGCAGTTTGCCGCAGCAAATCTGTCAGGGCATGCCAAAGATTCGGGGTACCACTTCATAATACATGCTTTTCTGACTATCACACATGGCTTCAAATGTTTTAATGCCGATTTTTAAAGGTATTTTTCAAGTGGAAGCTGTTAATTTTATTCATAAATTTCATATTGAAAGTCAGAATTTTTTTGTGTTTTCACTTTACCTACGCCTTTGATGATAGTTAAACTCATAATTGTGCTTTATTATATGACTCATTGTGAGATTAGGTACATATATGGATAACAACCATGCAGTTTCATTCTTTATTTTTTTTTTGCATTATATTTTCAGGGTTTATATGTACACAATTTCATGCGTTTACAAATGTGTCATAATCCTGTTGTTTTGTACCTTCAAGAAAGTTATTTTTTGAATTCTAGTAATGGATTTGTTAATCTCTTGCCAATTATTTTATTTGTCAACCGAAAAATAATAGTGTTCTTGCAGGAAACATTTAACAAATATCAATTGCTATTAATTATTTACTTGTTTAATTTATAATGATATTATTCTGACAAAAATGATCATGAATAAAATCTTTTCTCTAATATATCGGAGTTATTCCTATTGTTATAGGTCATGTATTATTATTAAAAACAATAATTTGTTGAAAAAAGTTAAATTAAATGCACATGTAATTAATTCAACTATATTAATAGGTAAAATTGTAATTTAAAACATATATTGAAGTTACGTAACTTAAAATGCTCGAAAAAAACTCTCGATAATATGGACATACATAGTCATGGGGGTTGTGCCCAATGGGTCGTTAACGACCCACCCCATATTTATTTAAATAATGTTATTAGAATTTTATAATTATTTTTCCAATAAGTTAGGCTGGTTGTTAATAAAAGAAAATCACTTAAAAAGTATTTTCGAAAAGAAAAAAGATCTGGGCGTTAATGGGTTAAACAAATCTACCGGTTTCGGCCTTCTCAGGCCATTCTCAAGATTACAGTGTGAAAAAATCCATGAATAACACAGCTTATATATGTGGAGAAGTCAGTTAAAAAAGGGGGGGGTGAGGGAGGTGAGTGGTTTTGAGGTGAAAACCACAAGAAAGGAACAAACAAGTAAAACTTGTGTAAAACAAGTAAAGTTAAACTTAAAAAAACAAGTAAAACATCCACTTCACATTCTCCAACCCTCCCGACTTGCACTAAGTGGGTGAAGTTACCTTTTACAAAGAATTTAACATATAAGCTGTATAGATTCTTCACGAAAAATAAGTACAAATTCTCTGTGTACAATCCGGTGACACTACAAAAATTATTATTTAATTCCAAGGACCGACTGACACGAGAAATAAAAGTGGGGTATATTTACTCAAGTGTGATACTCCCTAATGTAATTCTGTTTATATCGGCCAAACTGGTCGAAAATTAAATATTAGAATAAAGGAACATGTAAAATCCAGCCTGAGTGGTGATAGTAAGTCAAATGTTGCGGAACATTTGATTGATGAGGATCACACATCCAGTTTTACCCCCAATCTCCTACACGTGTGTGACAAAGGTAGGAAATTGGACTTCATGGAAAGTTATGAAATTTTAGTGTATCATCAAATGCATGGTGTTGAGTTGTTAAATAATGTAATCCCTGCTAACCCCTCACCCTTGCTTTCAGTGCCCGTACCTCCGCCTCCATCCCCTTAGTCCTTGAGCCTGGCGTCAACTTGTTTGTTCCTTCCTTGTGGTTTTCACCTCAAAACCACTCACCCTCCCCTTTTTTAACTGACCTCTCCACATATATAAACTGTGTTATTCATGGATTTTTTCACACTGTAATCTTGAGAATGGCCTGAGAAGGCCGAAACCAGTAGATTTGTTTAAATATATTTGTGGAAAAGAACTAAGTTTTTTCTTGTTTAAAATGAAAAATAACTTCCACAACGTAAACACGCCAACCATTTCTTTTCCTTAGCTCTCTTGTAATGTAGTGCTTGGTCAATGGCAAACCTAACTAATTGAACTACAGCTCCTACCTTTTTTATGCAAATGTGTATGTCATCCCATGGGTCTTCAACAATTTTTTCCATGTGTATACTGTAGAGTACTGGGGATAACAGGCAACCCTGCCTAACACCACATCCCATTCTTGCCTATCCAGGTTCCTCGTATGCTATCCTTACCTGAGCATGGTGCTCTCTAAGTATAGGTTTGAAGTCACTCTTACAAATTTCAAACAAAAGTTTTACCGCTTCCTGTTTATTTATTCTAAGAACTACTTTTGAGTATTCAATAACAAACTAATCATAGGTAGTCCTTGCAAACATCTACTTCCTATTTTAGGGATAGGGATCAACAGTTATTACAAAGTTCTCCTTCAGATTCTAGCTTCATCTATCCTACCTTTGTCCATAAAATCTTTGTCTTCTAGTCCCATAACAATTATACTGAGATGCTATCTATTATTTCTACTCTTCTCACTTTCATTTTACATTTCTCAATCTTACATTTTAATATTCTTGTTCCTATGATACTCTCGTCACCGTCTGTTTCTCTATATCCTCCACTCCAGGTATCTTCACTGTCCTTCCATCTCACCTTTCATAGGTCTATCGTCAGCTGAAATGTTCCAGGGCATGATAGGGAGCAATGGGAAGGGATGTAAGGTTGTGTTGGGAAGGTCCATCAGTACGTATATCTGGAGCATGTCTCTTTACGGCAGTGAGGCATGGACGATGACAGCAGTGGAGAAGAAAAGGGAAGAAGCATTCGAAATAAGGTGCTACCAAAGAATGATGAAGATAGAATGGAAAAGATAGGCCTTGTATGAGTTGTATAGAACAGGTCATTAAGGACGTGAAAGAGAGGAATTACGTTAATATGAAGAGATTGGCCAAGAGATCAATCGAGTGGAGGGTTGTGTCAAACCAATCTGAGGATTGTTGACCCATGATGATGATGAGAATGGAAGGAAAGGCAGATGAATTAAGAGGTGTTGAACATAATTAGGGAGGAAAAAGATAGTTGATCCATGATGATGATGATGAAAGTAATACATATGTGCTTAAACAATTTCTCAACTCAGGTGGTGATCTGTTATAAAGGTGTTACCCCAAGGTGTTACATTTAACAGTATATTTCATGTTTCGTATTTTTAGAATTAATATATTGTCTTTTATTAAAGACTTAGTGGCCTATTATGTATCTCATAACTCTGGAGCTACTGAGTTTTAAGAGTTATGATGGCTGCCATAACTCCCATTGGTGATTGAAGAACTCGAAATACTTCTGATTGGAGTTACGAATGGAAGTTATCTTGGAGCTGGGATAGTGCTGAACAAGGGCCCATCCATATGACTACTCCTGACGGAGTTACTTGCGCTTTCCACCATATTCATATTTAGATCTGCTGCTGTGCAACAAAAAGGCAGTGCCATGAAAAGCAACCAGGGAACTCATCAAATATGAAAGGTATGTACTTAGGCTACATACAAAAATATTGGTACATATAAAATTTCATGATGAACAGTTAAATCACTTTAAATGGATGGCTTGTAAAATTACTGCATCACATAGTGCATTTTACATTGGCACTTAATTACATTCATTACTGAATAGGCATTTGCAGTGTTTGTATTTAGCTGTTGAAGTTTCATTGTGGTATATTAGCCCCTTTTTTCTTACCTGGTATAAAGCAGAGAAAAAACAGTGAATCTCAGTGCTTTTGTAGTTAAAATTTTTGACATGGAAATGCCTTTTCTGTAGTCATGCCATGTGGTGTGGAAAATGAGGGTTTGATATGAAATTGTGTTAGGTCCATGGTATGTAGTGTGGCTTGGATATGGTAGAGGTCAATGGTAAGTACCTAATACATATGTACAGGCCCGGTGACAGGATTCTCGGGCCCTTGGGCAATTTATGGTCCTGGCCCCTAAATCCCGGTAAATCCCCCTCACTCAATTTAGACCAGAACTGCGAATTGGAAATGAAAATCCACTTTGTAGAGAACTGCGAACTTTCAGGTTATTTCATAACCCAAATCATACTGATTATCAGCTTTTTCTGCAGAAGAAATGTTCACACTGTCATGCATTATCCTTTGATTTACTATAAATTGTGCTTTTTATATAAAATAAACACTTGTCAGTGGAAAGGGATGAGGAAACAATTTCAAAATGAAAACTTATTGATGGTGTAACACACTTTACACTTTCATTTTACAATAATCAAAATTAGGACTTACTTGAACTTGAACATTTAATAAAAAGTCATAATAAAAGGTATTTTTTCTTTTTTTTTTCACAATTGGCATATCCACAATTACTCCCATCTTTTCGGGGATACGGAGATAATTATATCACCTCCAAATTAAAATGAATGCAAAGAGTAATAACTTGTACTAAGCTTTGATTTCACAACAACTCTCTCAATCAAACATAACAGCAAGGAGTGAGTAAAAATAATGTAAGTTAAGGGTTTTGACGAACAGAATATATTTTGTTGTGCCTCAATATTAAGCTATTTACGATAATTTGTTTCCTTCCTGTGTGCATAATTCAAGTAAAGTAGAAAATAAAGTTTTCCTTGAATAATAAAGTCTAATGTGACGCATAAATCAGGGATATGCATATTGTGACTCAGGGAAAATGAGAGATTTGAGTAGATTTTCTCGTTGAACAATCAAAAGCTCCACGGTGTCCAAAATGTACCTTTCTGCATGAATCTCCTGGCAGGATCAAAGGCTTGGACTGCTTGGGGCGAAGGGGCAAAGAAACGAAAACAAATCCTTAATAGTGTCCCTTTAAAACGTAAAATAATATTTCATATGAAAAATACTGGAACTTGAAGTCTTGGAGGGTGTGAATGAGAAGTTTACTTTTGAGAGGAGAAACATTGAACGTGATTTCGCATACACTTTAAGACCTTAATGTTTCTACTTCACCATGATTTTATATGTGCAGAGCCTGTGGAAATGGATAGCAATGCACACATATTAAAAAAGGCAAATAAGAAGCGTTATGTTCCTTGTGGCTTAAAAAAAACTTACTCGCATCACAGCATTTCCAGCTCCCGATGCGCGTCTCGTGCTCCGGATACGCGTACGAAAAATCAAATGTAATTTTTGGCCTCCAAACGAATTTACAATATTTCACAAATACCTTTAGAAAACTTCAATAATTGATAAAATATGAGTCACTTGACAGGCACTTTCGTAACATGCTAGATATTTACTACTTAACATGAAATTTGGCGTGAAAATAGCTTCCGCCATGTTGTTACATAATATCACCAAACTTTAGGAAAAAAACTCCCAAAGTTAAGCACAGTAAAGTAAAAGAGTGGTTTTAACAGATGTTGTAGTTTTTTTATCCGACCAAATTCCTCCCACAGCATCACCCTCCACTTAAATAGGAAGATTTTCGTAGAAAACTGAAGTCGGGTGTAATGGGGGTGTTTAATCGGAACCGAAATCACAAATTTTTTTTGCACACAAAATTGTTAGATGGAAACGAAAAATGAATTTTAGTGAAAAAATTAATCTAATAACCAAAACCATTCACTAATAAATATAAAATTGAAATAAGGAAAAGAAGACGCCCACCGAAGAAGCTGCTTTGATAACATTGACGTCATTTTCCTCCTGTCCTTGACTGCATTTAGGGGAAGGGAAGGAAATGGTGGGGGGTTCTCAGAAGGTCTGCTTGCACAGATCCTGTCGCAATCACTCCTATTTACAGTCAGCTATGTCCCACCCTTTGCGATAAGGCAAAGTAGCTTCTCGGGCTCAGTTGTGATTGGACGAAGTCAATGACGTCAGAGGTTGCACCCTGCCCACTTTTCCGAAAGGGTTAAAAACATCAGTTTTTCACTGCTTATAACTCGATAAATATTTGACGGATCAAAAAATGGAAAAATATAGTTCTTTTTATTTTACAAACTATCAGATCCAGCAATAAAAAAATATGGTAAGCATTTTGGAATTTTGGTTATGTTTGAGCCCCTGTATCTCAGTAACGGTGACAGAACTTGACCAATGACATGCCATTCCTTGGTTGGTAGTCAATTATGAGTGTGTGTACCAATTTTCATGATTTTATCTCGAAAACAAAGCCATTTTGGAATTTTACTAATTTTTTTCGATTTCAGACCACTGTGCATTGGTTTACATTTTCCTTCCTCTCCTTTGTACTATCAAAAACCATGCAAAATCATGACAGTGCATGCATGGGACTTGAACTTATTTAAGTAAAACAAGGATACAAATTTAGAAAAATATTAAAAGGTTAAATTATACATCATTTGTAAGAATAGCTTTCTGAAAGAAGTGTATGGTCACAAAATTTTAAATATAAATATTTTTTCGTTTCCCTTTTTTATTTTACACAGGAGACTAGGTTGGGGGGCCATGGTCCCTCCCTTCCATCGTGTATGGGCGGTCATGTACACAAAACCAATGTCACAACACTAGAATGTGTAGCTTGCTACTGCTAATGCGTAACTTTGACTGTAGAATAAACGACTATTTACGGTCCACTAACAAGTAAACAATAGACTTTAGGCAGGGGATTGGGTTTCTTGTCATCCAGGTTATTATGTCACTGAGTGGTGAATGTTCACGGCAAAGGGAGGGGAGGTGAGTGTCACATAGCCCACAATTCTCGCTCTATCGTCCCATCGTCACCCCACAAACCTCGATGACCACAACAACAACGCTAACGTCATACGTCTTTATTGCACACTGACACACGCTCTACCTTAATTTGTTTTTTCAAATTTTTAAACAACAAAATTTTGTATTCTTTTTGGCATTTAAATTTATTCATACTTTAAATTTTTATTTTCAATTAATTTTTTTTGGCCCGGGCCCCCTGATGGCCTGGGCCCCTGGGCATTTGCCCCCTTTGTCACTGGCCCTGCATATGTAGTAAGGGAATGACTGAAGAACACTTGTTCATTTCATATAGTTCCTTGCTGGGTGGCCAACCTGAATTTTTTTAAGTCATGTCCAGTCTCTAGCCTCTCCCTATTCTGTGTAGAATCTACAGAAAAAAACTAATGGTATGGTGTTATTGTACATTTTTCTGATGGCGAGAAAACTTCCTCAGCCACTGAAATTAATCTTGAATTTTTTCAGTTGAAGAGTGCTGTCGTATCCACTGATATTAACTGTGAGCACAGCAGGCTTTCATAATGGATTTGAAAACATTCTCTGATGGTTTCGTTTGTGGATATAACTTTTTATTAATTTTTGTCATCATATTATGTATATTTGTATGCAGTAAAAGGAAAATATCAAATGGCCATCCTCAATTCCAAGTTGCATGCAATTATTATAATAAATTAATTTTTCCTTTATATACAATTATGCACTTAAATGATGCTGTGCTTCAGCAATAATTTATGTGTAATCAAATATTATATATATTTATTACTTTTCGTATTAACTAAGGGAATTCACCCAACTTACCCTGAATTCAGGTTATGTTCTTTATCGTGCTTTACTAAGGCATAAATTTTTTTAATCAGGCAGGGTAAGGATTACAGCTAGTCCATTTGAAGGTGCCAAGTGTACTGTTAAAAACTTTTATTGGTTATATTTACCAGGACAAATATCTGAAGCACTCTCCTTTAAGGAAGTGGGTCATGAATGATAACAAGTTGAGCATGGAAGCTTGTGAAAACTTGTTCTGAAGAAGGATAATTAACATCAAGTGATTTGATTAAATTGATCAATGAATGATTTAGAGTGAGCTTCTTTAAATTAATGATTGAACGTCAACAGATTATATTTATTTGATGAAACTGACCGAGTCACTAAAAAAGAGATTCGACGAGGATTGGTAGACAGGAGGTCTACTGAAAACCATAATAAAATTATGGAAATCTCTAATTGGGTACATTTTGAGACATATTGGCCTGATGAAGACAATCATCGAGGGATAAGTGAATGGGAAGGAAGACTTTGTGTGAGATATATTGCAAGTAGTGAGGGATGTAATAGATGAGAATTACCTACATAAATGTGAAGAGATTAGCTGAAAGAAGAATGAAGTGGAAAGCTATATCAAACCAATCTTAGGATATTTCTGATTACGATTGGATATATGTGGAGGGGTGTCGTATGAAGATAGAATATTCTTCTAGTGTCAACATAGTGTCTCACAAGTTACTCTGATCCTATTCTTGTGTGTATTTAAAAGAAAATGTTATTTAAAGGGGGGTAAGGGATGGGATGCGTCTCAGAAAGCCTCTCCCATTCAAATGTCAACCTCTCCTGCACGTGGCACCCCCTGCGCTTGCTGATGAGGCTCTGGCGACCGAGTTTCCCGGGATAAGGAAACCCCCACTATCAAGAGTCAATGGCATCTCCGGAAGGTGGATGAGCAGTTAGTGGTTGGGGCAGTGTATGGGGGGCAAGAAGTCACCTCTAAAGTGGCATCAGAGGAGATCATAGTCCTTTGTAGATGGGTGAAGATGAGAGTCTAAACGTCAGATGAGGTCAAAAGGTACTCTTCACAGTAGAGGGAACAGCTGTCTATGTAGGGCAGAATAGATGACTCAATATAGACTCTGATGGAATATTTACTCGCATAGTCTTAGTAAGCTCATTGACAGTTAAACTGCAGTGTGGAAGGAAATCAAAACCACTGCGTTATTTTCTCGTATATATATAGAGTAAATACAGAGAACTGTATGGATAGATGTGTTGCTGATAATGGTAATCAGAACCCTTAATCTAGCTGGAGGAAGTAATAAGCTTATTCAAGTCGTTATCCAATGAAATACTTGACAATGACCACCAGTCAAAATTCCTATTTGGAATTCAAGAACAGATTTGTGGGCGGGGCTATTAGAGTGAGTAATGAATGAGATGCACAAAAGTGAGGTTGATATTCTAGGTTTATGTAAAAATAAGGTGGGTGAGTGAGACTTATTGTGCAATACTTAGAATGAAATTCATTGGGTGAGAAAGAAGAGGTAGAAATGGAGTGGTCATGATACAATTATAAATTAAATTAGTATGTATCATGGGTGAGGTAACATTTCTCAGAGCGTAATAGGCAAATTATATTTGTTAATCCACTTCAACAATAGGAGGATAATGGTGAGAATCGAGTCTGAACCTCAAGATACAGTGATAGAACAGTCATGTTCCCCAAACAGCAATGCTGATGAAGATGAATTCAAGGATTGTTAACTAGCCATAAAAGAATTGCCTGTTGAGATTGAAGTAGATGTATTCTATTAGAATCATGTGAAAGTGATCGAGATGGATGATTTTATTCTCTGCAGAAATCTTGTACATATGGGAGGTACAAGACACAAAAAAGTATCAAATTTATTACATTCTAGTGAAACAAATGTGTATACATATAGCAAAATCTAGGCATACTTACCCAGTAATGGATAGCGATAATGAACTAATCATGGCAGAATTCTGCATTGAATTAAGAAAATTGATAGAATTTGTCGGAGGAGCTGGAGAAATTCGTGGCTTCAATAACACATAAATTTTGACAACAAATATGTTGTCAAAAAACATAGGATGTATTGATAAAACCTTGAGAAGGATATGGATGGGAAATGTTAAGAAAGAGATTGTAGCCCCAAAGAAAATACTTGAAAAGTGAAAACTGGAACCAAATAAACATTGGATTGAGTGAAGGAATATTTTAAAAATGAGGGATGGAATCTATGATACTTAGTGACAATCAAAGAAAGAAAAAAATCATATCTACAGTAAAGACAACATCACCATGAAATGCAGGCTAGAGAAAGAAAAGTAGACCAAGGAAATGCCTGAGAAAATTGAAGAGGACACTAAAATAAGACAACTAGACAAAGAATTTACCGTAATAAAATCTTTCCATTACAATCCAGGAGCAAAGTGTACATTTCTTAAAGGCATGCAAGGAAATAAGGTAATAAAGACCAAATAAGTCTGTGGTACCTATGTAGAAAGAGTACAGAGAAGAACTATTTCTTGGCAAGGATATCAGGGAAGAAAGGGTATACACAGAAAAAGAAGACTAAATATGTAGAAGAGGAGGGACCAGGCCCACCAATAATTGGAGAAAATTAACAATTCCTAACTAAAACATAGTTCAATGGGCTGCCACCTGGCATTTACCAGAATTCACATTCATTTCCTTGCTGCCTGTCTATCCGTGGCAATTGTATTTTGACAATCCTGAATCTTTTGATTTTGGCAAGGGTGTGTAATATCGCCCATTATGTTCAACATAGTCCGCATATGGATCTTTTGCAATGCCCTAGATGACTTTCAAGGGTTCAAGGGGGCTTCAGTATCAGTGGCGAATGGATTACAAATCTAAGATATGCACATGACATGGCTCTCCTCAGCAACGAAGACAGATCTTTGCCACTCTACTAAAACATCCAACATGAAATTAGGCTTGCTACTCAATTGCCAAAAATGTCTACTTATGGTGATACACAGAGATTTCAACTGTTGAATCTCATTCGTTGCATACCGGTAAAAAAAGAAGTTTTGCACCTGGGCGCCTTGCTGCCTACAGTGGTGGCAGTTCAGAGGAACTCAAGCGGAGAATGGCATAGCCAAGTCTACAATTGATAAACTTAAAAAAATATGGAAGAATAAGTCGAATAGGCATGTCAAGGAAAATTAGGCAAGATAGTACTCAAAGGTAAGGCCTGGAGCAAAAGGCAGGAAGGTCGGTCACCGTTAAGATTAATGGATCAAATTAAGACCTTCACTAACCTAAAGCTGAGCATAGCAGTCCACGTGGCCCAAGATAGAGAGAACTGCATCAGATTGTACACAATGCGTGTACTTAGTCTGTTTGACTCAAAATGGCTTGATATCGAGCTAATGACCGAGGGAGAGAGTCATTTGAAAAATTCCTCACCTAACTTTCTGAACTCCCTCTCATAACATGGCTATTCAGAAACTCTCCTCAATACAAAAATCCTAAAATAAATCCAATTCTCCCAAACCTTGCCTCACCAAAAATATCTTCAACCTTAGCTCTTATCTTACTACTTTTCGGGCATCCATTCCCTAACATTAATTTTGAAATATGTACCTAATTTCTCTAAGCCACAAAGCCACCACCAATGTTTATCCCAAATGTTCTCGATCCCCAAAAAATGTTCTGCCAACTAATGCAATATCTTTGAATCTACTAAACCTCTCTCCAGAACTGCCAGACCCAAACTCTCTCTCTTCAAATACAACTGACCATGATTGTAAAACTAGTCTTGGTAATTACCACAAAGTTTATTGTATACTAGGATAGTATAGTCTAATGATGGAAATATTTCCCAAAGTTAGGATCATCATCATTTGATTACATGTAAAACCAGTCCTTCAGAAGCTTAACTCTACCCATTGCCCATTAGATCTCTCTCATCTCCTCTTGCATCCTTTTACATTCCAACTATGTTTCCACCTGCTATAATGCAAACTTTTCCTGTTATCAAACAAGTAAATTGCAGTATTTTTGAATTTATTCATTTTAATCATTGTCTACTTCTCTTAAATCTAGAGCAATTTGATACAATAGGAGAATTTCAACTCGAATTTTGTTTGCTTTTTTTCTTGTATTCAGTTACATAACTCACAAATACTTTTAAATTTTTTTAAAAATATTCATCTAAATTATATCAATCGGTTATTTCTATTGAGATTTAAATTAAAGATGTTTGGAATGGGCACACGCTTTGATGCAAAACCTCTGAATTGAAATCTTAATCTCATGGCTCTTGTGTGATGAAGCTCATTGTTTGCCTGGGGGTCCTGAATTCTAAATATGTGCAGTGGAAACTCAATATTACACAAATGATGGGAGTTGCAAAGCAGTAAGGAACATTGCCTTGCATAAGAAGAATTTTACTGGTTTAAAGTCAAAAATTGTTAATTGATTTCACTTTTTTCAGTGACATTGTTAGATTTCAAGGACCAGCCTTATTGGGTTAATTTATAATATCATAAATATTATAAAACTGAATTCTGTCCCATTTATTTGGCTGTCCCTATAAAAACTTTGGCTTTGAATCAGCCAATTTACTTTGCAATGACAAAATTTAGTACATAATATGGAAGTTTGTAATAATGAGTGTTAACTGTACATATATTAGGAGAAGGCAGAAGGTGTGGATGGAAAAGGTAATAAAAGGGGATAGTGTTTTGAAGGAGGTGATTGAGGGAAGAGCATTGGGTAAGCGGGGAAGAGGGAGGAGAAGAACGGGTAGCTTGGATGGAATGATGGGTGGCAGGAGGTATGAGGGGCTGAAAAGGGACATCGTATGAAATTTAGGGGGTGGGAAGAATTAAATGTCCTTGTAAATCTACCTTCACCGGTAGAATACTAATAATAATAATAATATCTTAATCAAAGGGGAGTAGCCGGTGATGTTTATTTTACAGTAGGTGGAGATTAGAACAGGTAACTAGAGGTAAAGTGTCCAAACCCAGGAGAGGCCTTGGGGAATTTTTCCATATTATTTTCCTTAAATCTGGGGAATTATAAGATTTTCCCCCAAACTTGAGATAAATTAAAATAAATGGGACCTGGCAAACATAAAACTATTGTTTAGCACTATAAATACTGCCATAAATATTAATTTTCGTTAATTCTGTTATAAAATAGAATAAGAAAAAGAATCAGGTATTAGGTATTACATATCCATTTTTCCTGAAGAATACTTTAGAAAAGTTGGACTTAAAGATTTAACTAGGGACATTTTTACGTAAAAAAACAGAATTGTTTGGGGGAAAATGGGGTGAATGGGAACCCTATCCTTTTCTGGGTATTGAGGCTCTCCCCTCACCAACCTGACCTGGATTTGGGGTGACTCTGAATTTGGTTCTGGTTAGCTGTCTCCAAGTTCCAACCCTGAAAGGTTTTGACACGCATCAGGATAGGGGTCTGGTTCCCTACCCTCTGCCACGTTCTCCTCGAAGATCTGGCCCTGATTCCAGGATTTTTGTGTATTATGTGAAAAGTGCTTGTAATAAAGGATGATCCCATCATCTTGCCCTATTACCATCCACCAAGAAGTCCAGGCCTAAATTGCAGGCCTTGTTTTTTCTGTGCCTTTGCAGTGAAACTTGCCTTGAGTCTGAAGGGATAATGACATTTGTCCACAGAAAATCTTCCATGCAAAGCCCATATTGTGCAAGAGGTTGCCAGTTATGGTTGTGGTTGCCAGTTGTGCCCTTGACCACTCATTGCTGACTGGCTTGGAGTTAAAGGTACTGGTTGGGAGATATGTCTATTTTGAATCGATTTGTTTTGAATCATGAGCATTATCTCACTTTGTGATCATGTGCTCCCTGTGGTTTACATTCTGCTACTTGTGTTTACATTCTGTGAGATTTTGATTGCTGCCATACATACAGTACTAAGGAAACAGATGAACAAAGTATATTTAACCCTCATACTGCCATGGGACAATCTATCAACTGACTTTTTGATGTTCTGATGATGGTTGGCCTCTGCTTCATATTATTTCAATCTTTTTCCACTAAATGTTTTTTCGTTTATATAAATATGATGTAAACTCATACAAATTAAGGTAAAATCAGGAGCCTTACAAATTTCATGAAAATTCACCTAGTTTTCTTTGCACACAAAGCAAGGGACTGGTAGTGAAAGAGTTAATATGACCTCTTATAATTGTGCTATTTCAATGTATCTTTCACACAATATAATAAGAAGAGTAATATTTTATTTCTCTGCCCATCACTTTGTGCTTCATTGATATCATCATTATTTTGGTTTGTTCTAGCTCAGTTGATAGATAGCCTCTGTATATGAAGGTTTTCTTGTTTAACTTGTGATAGCACAGTTCATTTATGAGTGGAGGAAAGCTTTTTCTATTGATGTTAGCTGCTTTTTTTCTCTGGGAGGGACAAAATAGGTGGTTATTGACAAATTGTTTTATCCATAGTTTTTAATTCAAAATTGATATGCAACTTTAGTTTCCCAATACATTTTTAACAAACTCCCTAGCCTTTAAAATGCCATAAGTAGTTTTCTCTTTTTTAGCTTACCTTACTCTACAGACTTTAGTGACCTTTCAGCCTAATGCCGAGTTTCAAAAGGTAGATAAATACTGCAGTATTTCTCCAACTTATATGATACAGTCAAGCCCACTAATAATAAACCCGTTTTTAACAAAGTTATGGTTGAAATGAAGTGAAGGCTAATCCCCATCAAAAATGGCCATTTTATCATGCTAAAAATCCCACCTTTAACAACCATTTATTTATTGGTGGTCCATTTAAAAAAAAATTTTTGTGCAATGGGTAACCCATTTCTTTCCATAGTACCCCCCAGTTATTATTAACATATTTTCAGTATTATCTGCAAGCTAAACTCAAATGAAGGCATACATCTGATAATTTACATCCATATAAATACTCCCGCCCACTCCTTACTCTGGCTCCTTAAGTTGTCTTGACTAGAAGTAAGATTAGCCACGTAATTCCCTTAGTCTAATACTCAAGGTGAGATTAGAATGGGTAGGATCGTATGTTTTAACACAACTCTAAGATAAACAATGTACCCACCTGGTGGAGGTGAGATTTGAACATTTCAGTTTTGTAGGCAATGCGTTCTCAAACCTGCAGCTATGGCCGGTCCTTATTAATGTATTCAACTTCAATTCTGCGTTAAATTTGATGTAGGAATTTCCTGGTAGGGCGAAATGAAAAATTCATGGTTATAGGAACTAGGTATGGGTCAATTAATATTTGTTCTGGAGCATCTCCACGGCTGATTAATTACCATAGAATGCCCATCCCCTGAGAGTTTTCTTTTGAGAGCTTTGTTTTGTGGTTAATTTAAGCTACTTTTGATTTTGACCCTTTTTACTGAAGTATTAGTTGGTTTTTTTATGAAATGGCATCAGATTGCTTAATAATCTAAAAGTATCACCATCTACCGTCATACAACAGAACACCTTTTTCGGCTCCTGGAGAATTCAATGAGAAGTTAGATAAATTAAGGGTATAAGTGTCTAGTCCTCCACAGTTCAACCACATGTCCATTGTAGCCAATTCTAGAGTTGGGTCACGAATATTTCTTTCATGGGGTTTCTGTTCTTGTAAATTAATCAAACTCATTTACATGTGCACTGCTCACAGTAGTGGTCCTAATGACTTTTTTTTTGCCAACTGCCTCATCATTTCATGATGATTAAGATCCTCCTTATGAATAAATGATAATTAATCTTTTATTTAGCTATTCTTTGGCTCATATTCCACATTGAAATGCAAATTTAGCCTGCCAAAACTCATTCATATCAAAAAAGTAATTTTATTAATGTGAATAATATTTTAGCGATATATTCTTATCTCTTCTTATTTTCTTTGGATTTCCCTTGTTAATCATTAACCGTGTTAATCTTCATCTTTTATCTCACAAAAATGATATTGCATTATATCTCTTGGAGTGTAAACCCAGATAGCACATGACTGCAAAGCAAGACCCAATTGGCTGTCCTTGACATAATGCAGTTGAAAAATGTTCATTCCTATCTTATAATCAGCACTCATAACCATGAGATGCTTGGCCAAATTGGATGTAGGTGCATTTTTCAACAGCAATCATAACTGGCAGCTGCTTGTTTGTGACGGAGTTAGTATATAGTTTCCTATTAGTGGGAGGATGTGTTACCATGATTACTGTGCTAGGAAATGAGTCTTATTGGAGTATGAAGTTGTAATAATGCATGTGCAATTGACAATGAATGAATAACATTGGCACATTATACATTCAGAATTTGGTAAATTTGATTTATGACAAACAACATATTTACAATTCATGGTCATATGTGCATTATTTGCTTTGTTCTTCACAGTTCTATGCAATTTACAACAAACTTCCAAGTTTTCTCATTGAAATAATATGCAACTCAATTTCCCTTGTACAGGCTGCTGTCAGTGAAGTTTTTCAACTAGCTCAGAATTTTTGTTCCTCAGATTTTCCTTCTGTGGCATTTTTATGGAGAATTTATTTCCCAAATGGCTCCTTTTTGGAAACAGATTTATTATTGTGACGGAGAATTGTGGTTTGAGAAATCAATTATATGGGGTCATCGTTTTAAAATAAACTGATTTTCGGCTATTTCCCCTCTCTAATGGCTCAGTCAAACAGAATGCAGCATGCCTGCTTGGGGAGGGCAACCACAGTCTATGGATGTCAAACAGCTTGTGGGATTCTGAAGGTGTTACATTTTGGCTCAAGGGTTACTTGGGCAAGGCCTACATAGTTGATTTATTTTGCCTTGAAAAGTTACTGAAGTGCTAGAATAACAAACAGCAGCAGTTCTGACAAAGGATTTGTACTTTTTCTTGTCAAATAATTGAGGATCGCCAACTATTTCCTTCCATATTTCTGCCTATTTTGTAGTGATGTTTTAATAATCTGCATGGGAAGTATTATATAAATTTGGGAAACTATGCACTAGATCTATTAATTTTTCTCTCCCATCTGCCACATTCATTATCTGCCCATTGTAGACACTGTAGAAAAATACAATGGGATCACGGCCTGCTGCAGTCTAGACTAGTTGCCATGTCTGCCCGCGTTCCATTTAACCTGGATGAAACGAACCTATGCAATACAGTGCCCATGGGAAGCAACCTGCTGCCTGTTTGACCAAGCCTTAATGCTCAAAAACATTTTATAAGATCCCAAAAATTTAGTAATAATGCAGATAACAATTGGTAAACTTATTCAATGATTGTTTTTATCATTGTTAATTGAGCATTAACTTTGTGACTTTCTCCTAATATAATTGAGGGCTGGATTTATTTTTTTTTTAGATGCTTATGCTTATCATAATAGATTGAGCCCTTTATCAACATTTGACAGTTTCTGTAAAAAGTCAGGATTGTAATACTTACATCAAAAATAGGAAATTCACACTCGATTCAAATCCTTTAAGAACAAGAAGCTTTCGATTAGTTCTGGATTTCTTAAGAGTTCACTCGTATGTAATTTTGATTTTGTACTTTTTTCACCTTCCTTTATTGCTCCTCTACATTCAATCAGTCAACACCTGATGAAATCATGTAATTTTGGTCACAAATCTTCTTTTGTGAATGATAGGGCACTTGCTCTCAAAATATCTTATTTGTTCCTGAATCCTCTAATTTACTCACAAATTATCTTTTGTTTCATCATTACCACTTGAACTAACAATGAGTAAACTTTCTTCTAACATGACTGGACCCCTCTCCTGTCAATGTAACAGTACATGGTAATTACTATCCTACCCATGGCCCCTTAAGAGTTGCATAATATATGTATGCATATGGATTGTCCCGTATGGCAAGTTTCACTGTACAAATTTTGGATTGGAGTTCAATCCTTCCAATTTAATT
This sequence comes from Platycnemis pennipes, assembly GCA_933228895.1. Taxonomy (NCBI): domain Eukaryota; kingdom Metazoa; phylum Arthropoda; class Insecta; order Odonata; family Platycnemididae; genus Platycnemis; species Platycnemis pennipes. The sequence continues at coordinate 64,470,665 of OW121854.1, forward strand.
CTGTTTTTTGCAGCAACTACCCTACTCTTCATAGTAGGTACTAGTGACCTTAATATCAACTTAATTTGCTGACATGACATGGTTGGAGTATCCATACTTTCTCATTGCTACAATGGAATGGGACTTAGAATTTTTCATGCAGGCTGTGTAAGGAGAATGGGGTGAGATATTCTTCCAGGTAAGAAGTTAGATTATTTGAAGAGTGGACAAGAGATAGATGGTATTGTTAACCCAAACTGGTCATTGTCTTGGATGTTATTCTCCAATTCTCTTATTTATTTGTAGTATGGTTAGCTATTGGTAGGATTTTGAAGTGCAATTACAAACTTGTTTTCTTCACATGCTCATGGCTCTCTATTGTGTGATGTAAGTTTTACTGCAGTTTTATCTTTCAAGGAAACATTCTACACTTGAATATTTTATTTATTTTTTTAAATTCTCACTTTTTAGGCCCCAACAATAAATGAATCCTGGTATAATTTTTATCTACCTTAAAAGTCCTCAAGATGGTTGAAAGATCCTCTGAAAGAATAATTTAAATGGGTTGTGATGACAGCATGCAGTTTTCAGCTACTTTTCAGGAGAACAGAGAAAGGAATTTATTTCCTGTGCTAAAAATTATACTTAAATAGTTTCCCCACCAGTGAAAGTTAGGACGGTATCCAATATTTCTCGTAACTCCTATATTTCATATATTTTCTTTACATACATTATCCAAACAGCAAGTTTGGATAGTATAATAGGGGTACATATATGCTTCATCCCTCTTCCCTCATCATCAATGTAACAGAGCATGGTAAGAGTTGTACTCTTTGAAATGAGCATCTACAAGCAAAACAGCATCCCTCTTCAGTGCTTCCTCAGTATTTCTTCCCATGTTATGTCCTTGAAACTTACTTAACCCTTTGCTCCATCCAGCCTCTCCTGATTTATTCAGTTAACTGCCTTTCTGCTCCTACTCTACCTAGCTTATTCCTCATTTATCTTCTTTTTTGTACCATCCACCTTACATCCAACATCCTTTTTCATGCACTTGTCTAAAATCTGACCATTCTATTTCCTTAAATTACATTGTTTGGTGCCAAACAATGGCACGTTGGATATTTAACTTTTAAAATCTCTTATTCATGTCCTTGCTAACCAATCTGTGATTATAGTTTTCTCCTATGAGCCTTAGCAATTCTTCCACTAACTGCAATACAACTTGCCTTGGAAGCTAAATTTCTCTTCTTGCTCTAGCATGTGACTTCTAATTTTAATCCTTTTGCTCTAATGGTACATATCTAAATTTTTCCATCCAGAAAGTTTGTGGCTACACCTTGAGCGTTTTAGCTCTTTATTTAAATAGTCTTTTTTAAAGACTACAATTTGACTTAAAAGCTTAAAAATTGAACTTTGTAGCACAAACTTATTTGATTTTAATTTTTTCCAATCAATTTAAATTTTATTTATCAAAATTAAATACTGTTTGAAGATAAACTATTTTCATCATGGGCTGATTGTGAGATAAGTATCAGCACCTTGAGCATTTTAAAGAAATCATAGAATGCTGAGAATTTGGCACCATGAGCATCTAAGTTTAGATCTGTACAATGTAAATACTTCAGTTTTTATATGGTTTATTTTTGTTCTGTATGTTTTGCACAGCTCTTCTCAGCTATTGTGCAATTTTTGGGACATCATGTGAAATGTTAGGATCATGGGGAGAATACAATATCCACTTAGACCTACCTTCTCCAGTAGGACATTATTAATAACAGTCATCTTTTGCACTTCTCTTCAAAGGTATCTAGTTATTTTTGTACCTATTTCTTTGGAAGGCTAATGCTTCGTTGTCTGTGAAACTTCTCGACATTTCTCCTGCCTTTTCCCTAACGTCCATCATATGCCTTTCTCTGAATATCTGTGGAATAAGTGTTTAACATTACCATCATGAACAGCCCTGTTTAAGAGTTCACTACGTTCCCATGATCACTTAAACCAATTTTCAGTTTTCTACTCTGACTAGAGCCATGTATAATTTGCCAATCAGTCTCAATCAATCAATCTCTCCATTATGAGTCAATATTCATTGATTTCTTCATTCCCTCTTCCAAATTTACTGTCGAACACCTGTTCAAATTGAACAATACTCCAATATTCCTGGTGAATTTAGAGGTCCCTTTTCACTTACATTATCAGCCCTGCTATCTCATTCCAGGTTTCCTCCTCTTTCGAAATCCAAAATATACATATAACAGCTATCTCATTCAAAGTTTCCTACTCTTCTGAAATGCAAACTACATATAACTTAAGAAAGTTTACTCTTTTCCATCTTTTTGTTGTTCTTAAGTATGGTTTAAGATTAAACTAATATGTAGTCCTATATCTTGGCGTTCCCTTTTAATTATCGTTTTCATAAGTATTAATGCATTTTTACAAGTCCTCTGACCAAACTATACTTTTTTTGTCTGCATGATGATTACAATGCATTTTTTTTAAATTCAAAGCAGAAAAATGCACGTATTTTCACAAGTTAAAAAATATTGGATAATTGTTTGTGTGCAACTTAACCATAAATTGCCTTTGGTCAGAATTGTTTGCATAGAATTGCACTTTTTAGTAAAAAAATTATTTATCTCCAGTTACATGAATTCTGTTGAAACAGGGAAAAGCAACTGTCTTTGATTTTATTGTTAGTTGTATACCAGTGTAGGTAGATCAGAATAGACACTTAATTCTTTCCATCATGCCTATGTGTTGCACAATGTCCCTCTTCAGACTATTATACTATCCGAGCTATCAGTTCTGCTGCTACCTCTCTTGTCCAGCATTCTTTCCTCAATCACATCCTTCAAAACTCCCATGCGACACATGATCTTCTGCCCTCTTTCTTTCCTTCTACCAAAATGATGTATTTTTTGGTGATTTGTAAAAACAGATAATACAACTTTTTATTAGTTTTTTCCCATTATATATCAGTCAAACCCAACAAAAAAAAGGTAATATCGTAATTTGTAGGCATTCTGTCACTCCATGTATAGGTATATCCTATGGTAGATAAAAATTATACCATAATTAATTTTTCTGGTGCTAGGTACCTATTAAGTTAGAAAGTTTCTTGCAACTCCATATGTTCAGGTTTTTTCATGTTTCCTTGATAGTCATTCCACATAACTCCTTCCTCCTAAACAATTTGTTAACGTTACTAGAAATTTTAACATCTCCTCTGATTGTTCATAGAAGTTTTTTAAATGCAGGAAGCCCAATCATAACCATATCTGCATACTTTTAGAGGCTCTAATTTTGTGTCAGTCTATCTGCCACTCACCCTCGCAGTGGCTTGCAGGGTATCGTGTGGATGTATCTTTTCTCTTCCGCCGGGTCAGGTCCTTTACTTCTGCTGATGTTTTGATGTCCGTGTCAGGCATCATCCTCAGGTCTGAGTGTCAAGAGTGAGAAAATGTCAACTATATATACACTCCAGTCTATATCTAGATATGTGGAGTGTATATATAGTGGACATTTTCTCACTCTCGACGCTCAGCCCTGAGGATAGATGCCCGACACGGACATCGAAATGTTGGCAGTAGTCGAGGGCCTTACCCGGTGGAAGACCCGAATACACTTCACAAATTGCATACACGGGGAGAGCATTAGAACTTTCTTCCTATCTTTTCACATGTCTCAGCAATGAAATTTAAATACCAATGTCACCTAGCTGCATTTTTAATTGCATTGGGGTTGGCAATGTTTTTCTGTCTGAAATGTTCACCAAATTTTGGCACCAGCAATACATGAGTTTATTCTACCAAATAAAAAGATATGCCCAAAACCATGCATTATTTTACAGTAGGTATTCATTTTTTTAACCGTAAGTTGCACAAGCTAGATATGTACTTGGTAAATCATTACATTTTTTCATCTTGTAGATTATATGCTACTTCTTATTTACCTGACAGTTTGACCCTATGTACTTATGATAATTTCCCAAAAAGAATTCATGCATAAATGGCTTTTCAGCATGCAGCTGCATTTTGATAGCCTGGGAGTTGATATTATGACTAAAACTGGTTCAAATTTAAACTTCATATATGGCACTATTTTGTGATTTGTGCATGCATCTCAGTTTCTCAGATGAATTTTTAAAATGCCATCCTTCATTTATTATGATACTAAAAGTTTCACCGCATTCAAAATCTGCAACATAACTACCTCTAGTATTGGTGTAAAATTTATCTCCTGTAAAAGCTATTTATGGTGCACGAAATAACCCATGAAAAAAAGTAAAATAATTTTTTAGTATTTATTTTGAATATTTTGTGATATGGATAGGTAATTTGCAGGATAAAACTTGGAAAAATGTGTGCCTTTTTTATTTTTTACAAAAAAAATGAAATTCTTATTCGGTCAAAAGGAAACTTTTGCCTTCTTTAGTAAATATTCAGATTTATTCCCTGAAAAATTAACTCTAATACTCTTATTTCCTGTCATAGAATATTTATGTCACCATTTCTGGTTTAGGTTTACTTCAATTCCATAATTTGTGGGACCTCTTTAATTCTATAATTTGTGGGTGGAATATTTAATAATAAAGCAATAGAAATTAGGCACTTCTACAGTGAAGTCACAGAGCGCTCTCTGGAGGTGAAAACACAAACTAAAAGTCACATTTGAGAAGTAATTTGGTAGCCAAGCTGTTACTTGAAACCACGATGATATCTGGAGGTCAAGAAATAAAAACACAGTAAGGAAAAGTGCATTAATGTGGTATGTCATTCTGGGGAAAGGGTTAAACATTTAAACTTCTTTCTCACCTACTCATTCATGCTTCAAAACCACCTTACACCCTTCCTGCATAGGCACCCAGATCTTAGAAGCCCATAACCTGGTCATGGGGAAATTATGTAAATCCTTCTTTCCCCAATGCAAATGACTATTTTATTTTGAAAACTTCACCACTTTCATTTTCTTATGGCTTATCCAAATTTGATATGTTTCACACTGCTTTTGAAATACATCTAGTAATATTTAGAAGTTCTTGGCTGACTCTTTCTAGATCATGTAAACCTCAATCATTCCAGTATCAAACCCATTTCATGCCACTCTAATCTGAATATACATCTTATGAATGTATGTGTAAAGCAGTGACTGTACAAACAGCCCTGTGTAATAGACTAACCTATTACCTGGCAGTCAGGTTAAACATTTTCCGATCTACTCCCATCATCACAATATTCATTTTCTATCTTCTCCAACCTCCTGTTTGTGATTGTTAGCAAAACCTTTACCAAAGACAAGATTAAACTTATAATGGCCTTTGCACCACAGGTCCAACTGCAATAATCTTTAATGGTATAGACTGTTACATAGTTTATAAATAGGAATAAACTAATTTTATGTATAAAATTCCTATAAGACATTGTTATACTCATGTAATGTTTTAATACCGGTTTATAAGTTAACATGAAAACAAAGCAAGACATTAGTGCTAAACAGCAACAGATCAGATAGCATAAATGGCACTCTGATTAGAACATGGTCATCTTTGGTTGGATCAGCTTAAATCAAATTGCTGTACTTGATGTTAATTGTAAACTCCTGTAATATATGTGATATAAAATCATGAAAAAAGTACTGCATTCAATAGATGTTCTTTTTATTGGTGTATTTATCATTAGAAAATTTTTCATTTCAATGAAACAAACTATTTTTTGTCCTCAATTTATTAGAATTCACCTTGTAAAGCACAAAAAGGCACTTCATTCAACAAGATTTATTCTGAAAAAAGGCATATCATATCACAATCCATTAAAAGTCATGTGCGAAAAAATCTAATGCCCTAATTTTTTCAGGGATCGTTATTATCCTCTTTGTCTGTTATTATGCTGCAGGCTTTCACAAAACTGATGTGCTCTACTAAGCAATTTTATCTGCTGGGATACGTTTCAAGCCAATATTCATGTATTGCTGTTGCCAAAGGTATTGAGAAATCATTGCCTGGTTTGTGAATGTCTCCTTGTTGATTATATAATGACCTCCTATTATGCTTCCATCTTTATATCTTCGCATTCCATGATTCTTAACTTCCCTAATAAGAATTAAAATTTTTTTTTCTAGTTCACACTTTCATATAGAATTCATTAGCAGCCACATTTATCATATTTACCTCACACTTTCATCTTGTTTACTTTTTTGTGCATAAATATTGGGCAAAATTTCAAACTACGATAATCTGATCTATTAAATATATCATCACTGGTTGGTTCCCATAGTTTTCAGGGCTCACTGCACCTTCCTTTTAAGTAAAAGTAAATACCTCTGAGAAAATGGAAATATGCAGTTATTAAGCATTTTTAAGAGCAATTTCAGCTCTGAGAACACAAACCAAAACCATTCACTTTTGTACGGCAGATTGAACATCCTATTTTGTCTCATTGAAGAAAACTTCAAGAACATTAGTAGGCTTTTCAGTACCCAATATATGCTAGACCTTCTAATTAGTGGTAATAAGGTCAACATTAACACTTTCACTGCAGAGGACGAACCAGTACGCCTACCTAAATCTAGCTTCATAAGCGAAGGACGCTTGTGCATCCTGTCTTCCCTTTTTCAAATGCACTGCGGTGTTCCCATTTCCAGTTATGGCCCTCCAATATACTTCCTGCTCCTCAGTTGCAATCTGAACTTCTTCAAAGTGCCAGCTGTTTCTAGGTTTTCTAGATAAAACGGCCTATGTATCAAAGGAAGCATTAGTGCCTATTCATGAAAGAAAATTACTGTCTTTCACAGCAAAGATATTTCGTGCTTAGGGCCTGCAGTGAAAGTGTTATATTTGCCATTCTATCTAAGAAATCCGATAATCCAAGAAGAATTTAAACTCCATGATGACAATCACAATAGAGAGTTATTTGCATGTGTCTTAACTATGTGTAAGGGAATAATAAAAAAATTGAAAAATTAATAATGAATGCGAAGGGACCAGTTTTGGCAACTAATTGCATCTAACCTGTCCACTAATCAAATTCGGCTATGAATTATGAGGAAGAATATGTCACCACTTCTATATTCAATGGAAAAGGGTAGGTGGAACTCGGGTAAGACTACAATAAAATTAAATGATGATGAAAGATAAAAATTAATTTCACTTTCAAGAATTTATTTTCAATAAAATTAATTAAATACATTTTTTAACAAAGGATAAGTGAGATCACATTATATATATATTGGTTGGATTATTATCATATGATATAAATTTTCAAACAAGTGAAAATATGAAACAAGTTAAATTAAATGAGTACCCTTTAAATATGAGGGTGAAGAGGGACCCTCCTTGACGAGATTAGGTGGAGAGAGACCCGCCTCTGCTGGGGGAGTGTTCTCCCCCAGCTGGGGGAGAAGTTTCCCCGTTTGGGGGAGAGTTCTCTCCCTCTGTTTAGGGAGGGGAGAGTTCTCCCCTTCCTCAACTGGGGGAGGGGAGGGTTCTCTCCTTACTCCAACTGGGGGAGGGGGAGACTTCTCCCCTTTGCCCAACTGGGGGAGGGGGAGAGTTCTCTCCTTCCTCCAACTGGGGGAGGGGGAGAGTTCTCTCCTTCCTCCAACTGGGGGAGGGGGAGAGTTCTCTCCTTCCTCCAACTGGGGGAGGGGGAGAGTTCTCTCCTTCCTCCAACTGGGGGAGGGGAGGGTTCTCCCCTTCCTCCACCTGGGGGAGGGGGAGAGTTCTCTCCTTCCTCCAACTGGGGGAGGGGGAGAGTTCTCTCCTTCCTCCAACTGGGGGAGGGGGAGAGTTCTCTCCTTCCTCCAACTGGGGGAGGGGAGGGTTCTCCCCTTCCTCCACCTGGGGGAGGGGGAGAGTTCTCTCCTTCCTCCAACTGGGGGAGGGGAGGGTTCTCCCCTTCCTCCACCTGGGGGAGGGGGAGAGTTCTCTCCTTCCTCCAACTGGGGGAGGGGAGGGTTCTCCCCTTCCTCCACCTGGGGGAGGGGGAGAGTTCTCTCCTTCCTCCAACTGGGGGAGGGGAGGGTTCTCCCCTTCCTTCACTGGGGGAGGGGGAGACTTCTCTCCTTCCCCCAACTGGTGGAGGGGAGGGTTCTCTCCTTCCTCCAACTGGGGGAGGGGGAGAGTTCTCTCCTTCCTCCAACTGGGGGAGGGGGAGAGTTCTCCCCTTCCTCCAACTGGGGGAGGGGGAGAGTTCTCCCCTTCCCCCAACTGGGGGAGGGGGAGAGTTCTCCCCTTCCCCCAACTGGGGGAGGGGGAGAATTCTCCCCTTCCCCATCTGGAGGAAGGGGAGAACTCTCCCCCTCCCCATTGGAGGAAGGGGAGAACTCTCCCCTCCCCAAGCAGAGGAAGGGGGGTTCTCCCTCCTCCTCTATGGGAAGAGACTTGTCCTCATGAGAGGAGAAGTCTCCCCCCTTGCTTTGCCCCCCTTCATTTTTCCTTCCCCTCACTCTCTTCCCTCCCAATGCATCTACCCATTACTCCCTCTACAATATACCCTCCTCACCTTTCGGGTGAATAACCTTTCCCTTTCCCCCATCTCGAAGGCGTGTCCCCTCGCATCAATCCCCTTCTATCCCTGCCAACTCTCAAGCAAAGCTTGGAGTAGGACAGAGAGACGGGAAGACGCAAAGGGAAACTATGGTCTGAGCATGGCAAGAAAGGTGGGCGGAGGGGATAGCGAGAGTAAGGGTAAGAGTTTGGAAGAGAGATTGTGAGAGCAATGGAGGGGGGCAGGTTAAATTGGGAAAGAGGGACAAGGGTTAGGGACAAGGGATACCTGAAAATGAAGTAAATTTATAATATATAGCCCTTGTCTTTAATTTTTTAAAGGGAAGTATTTGAACGCATGGAAAATGAACAAGTAGTTTGAAAGAAATAATCTGAAACCAAACTCAGCTAATGTTAAGGCAAGGAATGAATACTAACTTTGCTTTTATGTCCTGCTCTTGTTGGTATAATGATGCAAAAATTGTTAAAAAAGGAGAATTAGAGAAATATCATTTTAAATATTCTTAAGTATGGGTATTATACTGTCAATGTAACATCATGTAGATAATAAAGGAGTATACAATGCTTAAAAGTAGGAAGACTTATTACTTTTCCTGAAGAGGAACCTGATTTAGAATTTAAGTGGCAGTGATTTACATATTGATGTTATTGATTTTTTCTGTGGTGTTGTGCAGGTTATTTGACTAAATTTATGTGATATGATAATAACTGATGGAAAAAGAAATTTTTAGCTGAAGATTACAACTGGTGAAAAGGCTGCTAACATGAACTAATAGAGTTAAGAATCTCGAAACTAGTGACTGCTGTGAATTAATTGATTAAAGCACTGATGGATTTGATGAATGGCAGCAGAGTAATAGATTTAAGGTAAAAGAATAATGAGCAAATACTAATGGGTACTGGGATACCATCTCTGGATTTGTTAAGTGAATTGCAAAGGCTGTACTACTGTAATTGTACCACAGAATATTTGAAAAACACAAAGACAAGAATTGTAGGAAAATGTGAACTCCATGACAAAAGCTGCTGGATATACACTTTATATAAGATTAGAAAGAAACAATGTATTGCAAAAAGTCACATCCAACTATAAATGAAATCCGAAAGAAAACGCTATTGAGGCAGGCAACGGGAAACCACCTCAATTAAACTCTCCCAAGAACACAATGGACTTGGACAAAAGAGAATTGAATCCTGGCAACTATGGGGCCCAGGACCAAATAAGTGGGACGTGTGTTGTGCCCGGCAGCAGGGTAAGCAAGGACTCTGCGGTCGTCATCTCACGAAATCCTTGCACGAAAAGAAAGACAGCAGCTGCAGTGGCGGCGAAGAAGAAACCAGAGAAGAGAGAAACAATGCTAATGATTGGGACATGGAACATTATGATGATGTAAAGGGCAGGAAAACTAGAAAACATTAAGCATGAAATGGAGAGGGGAGAGATCAATTTGTTGGGATTAAGCGAAGTAAGATGGAGAGACCAGGGGGACTTCTGGATTGAAAAGTACAGGGTTATATACAGTGGTGGGGAAGAGAGCCAGTGGGGAGTAGCAGTTGTATTGAATGCAACATTAGGAAAAAGGGTATTGAATGTGGAGCACAGAAGAGGAGGGAAGAGGAACAATAGATGAAGGGTGGGAAATGATAAAGATGGGCATAAAAGAAGCAGCTGAGAAAGCAATAGTAACAGTAGACGCTAGGAGGATCAAGAAACCATGTGTAACAGCAGAAATGATGGAAAGGATCGAGGCAAGAAGGAAATGGAAAAATGTAAATACAGAGCTAGGCAAAAGGCGTTATAAGGAGATTAACAACAGGCTTAGGAGAGTAACAGAGAGAGCAAGAGAAAAGTGGTGGAGTCGGCAATGCGAGGAGATGGAGAGATGCCAGAGAGAAGGAGAAATAGGCAGCCTGTACTTAAAGGTTAGAATGTTATCAAGAATCAAGAGATGGAAAACAGTCCCGTGCATCGAAGACAGAAGGGGAAATTTAGCAATGGAACCAGAGGAGATCCAGCGTCGTTGGAGGGAATATGTTGAGGAACTGTATGATGACAAAAATAGGCCTAGGGACTTGGACATAGAAGAGGAAAAGGACGTAGATCAGGATGATGTGGGCCCCGGAATACTGGATAGTGAGATAGAGAAGGCACTGCGAGAAATGAAAGCAGGTAAAGCAATGGGGATAGATAACATCCCAGCTGAGCTTCTGAAAACCCGAGAAGAGGGGGAAGGGACAGATTTTATGAACTTGTTCGTAGAATATACGAGGAGGGGACTTGGCTGGAGGATTTTGTAAAAACTGTGCTGATAACTATAACTGAAAAAGAGGGTGACAAAAGAATGTGAAGACTATAGAACGATAAGTTTGATTTCTCATGCGGCAAAGGTAGTGCTTAGAATCCTCAATAGGAGAATAGAAAAGAGAGCAAATGAATTTCTAGGCGAGGATCAGTTTGGATTTCGGAAGGGGAGGGCCACTCGGGATGCGATTGCAGTGATGAGAATACTAGTGGAAAGGAATCTTGAATACAATCAGGACATATTCGCGTGCTTTGTTGATTTCAAAAAGGCATTCAACAGAGTGAGGTGTGACAAGTTAATGGAAATATTGTGGAAGATAGGAGTAGACTGGAGAGACAGGAGACTGATTCAGAATTTATGCATGGCGCAGAAGGCGCAAGTGAGAGTAGCCGATAGAGAATCGGATTGGGCCACAATAGAGAGGGGAGTTAGGCAGGGCTGTTTGTTATCGCTGGTACTTTCCAACATATACTCGGAGGAAATGGTGAGAGAGGCTTGGGATGAGCTGGAGACTGGAGTAAAGGTTGGTGGGAAATTGATAAAATCAGTGAGGTTTGTGGATGACCAAGCGTTAGTCAGCCAGTCAGCCCATGGCTTGCAAAAAATGCGGGATTCGTTGCAGGGACAGTGCGAAAGATACAGGATGAAGATAAACCAGAAGAAAATGAAAGTAATGCGGTTTTCGAGAACAAAAAGGGCCAGTATAACGATAAAATTAGGAGGTCAGAAGCTGGAGCAGGTGGAGCAATTTAGCTATCTAGGTAGTGTGTTGGAAGGAAAAGCAGCCTTGAAGTGAGAAGGAGAATTGCATTGGCAAAAGAAGCTTTTACTCGTAGGCATGAACTAATGACAAGGGCATAGAGTAGGGAGGTGAAGAAAAGACTAGTGACAAGTTTAATATGGAGCGTTGCACTATATGGGGCAGAAACGTGGGCTTTGTGTAAAGAAGATGAAAATAGACTAAGGGCTTTTGAGATGTGGGTGTGGAGAAGGATGGAGAAAGTAAAGTGGGTCAAAAGGAAGACAAACGATGAAGTGCTAGAATTGGTAGGAGAGGAAAGAAATTTGATAGATGAAATTAGGAGAATGCAGAAGGTGTGGATGGAAAAGGTAATAAAAGGGGATGGTGTTTTGAAGGAGGTGATTGAGGGAAGAACGTTGGGTAAGCGGGGAAGAGGGAGGAGAAGAATGGGTAGCTTCAATGGAATGATGGGTAGCAGGAGGTATGAGGGGCTGAAGAGGGACATCATATGAAATTTAGGGGGTGGGAAGAATTAAATGTCCATTTAAACCTACCTTCACCGGTAGAATAATAATAATAATTAGTTTGTCATTTACTGAACATAGTTTTAAAAAGGTTAATCTTAGTATATCGCAGCCTTTGATATTGTGACGAGGTAATTGACTAGCACTGTCGTCCTGAAGTCAAAGCTGCTCCTTTTGGTCATTCCCAAGTATAAATGAATTAGTAGGACTCCGACTCATGGATGGCAGAAAGGATTAATATAGCCTTTAACAATTTAAAGCACAAATTGTGCCTTGCTTGTATCAGGAGGGGATGGAGAATATAAAACAGAGAGGACAACAAGCTTCCAGTTTCATGGAGAGATAAATTCAAGAAAAAAAGAGGAGTGCAAACTACAGCAGTTCGCCATGAAGACATAAGAAAGGATGAAATTGGTCATTGGTCAGTTTTTTCAGAAAAAAGGAGCTGCTGTAAGAAGCCTGGTTGTGATGGTGTTCCTAAGATAAGTGCATGATGTGCATCTAAGTTTAACTCCTAATTTAAATTGTTTTATGGATTTCCACACCTAATCAAATATACTACATTCCATAGCTAAATTTAAAGGTGCTCCTCAAAAATATATACGTAAATTTGAAGTCATAACATAATCATTTCATTACTATCCAATGTGACTTCAAAATCACTAACCATATTCTCTCAGTTAAGTAAAGGTTTCTAAATTGAAATACTCTCTCATATTTAATCAAAATGTTGATATTGCACAAGGAACTATAGCGTATCTTTTTTCCAGAAGAAACACAAAAAATGGGTTAAAGAAAGCAATGGGTCCGTATGGAGCAGGTAATATGGGACAAGAATGTTTCAGAAGGAAGAATAGTCAGTTTGGACAGAATGATGCAAGGAATGAAGTACAGAAAAATTAATAGCACACAAAAATATTGAGGTCATTGTAAATAATGTATGTCCATCTAAACATGTACATTACTTGGAGAAAGGATATAGATAGTGTATTGTAAATGAGTGTGTTTCTTACACTACTGTTCATCAAGGATTAATTTGTAAAAACTGACAAGTTGCATGATTTTTTGTTGCTACTTATATACTGGATCAGTGTAATAGTAACATCTGATGAAAATTAAGCTCTCCTGTTAAACAAATGATAATAAATCATGAAAAGAGTATTATCTTCAGGGAACGTTCTTCTTTCTAGAGGATTGAATTAAATTTACTAAAAAGGCACTTATTTTTCCAAGTTTTATCCTGCAAATAGCATTACCAAACAAAACATTTAAAAACAAATGCAAACCGAATAGGTATTTTTTTCATGGGTTGTTTTTACACCGTAAATGGCTTTTACAGCTGATAAACTTTACTCCAGCACTGGAGAGGGCTATGCTCACCTCTCTTTTGAGCCCTAATGCCTCACCATTAATTTACCAATATTTTTCCACTGGTGGAAAGCTTCAAGGTGATTAAAACGTATGGGAAGAGGTATCACAGTTGATATGAGAATCCAGTAAACATTTTGGTAGGAAAGGACAATCTATATTCTAGGACGAATGAAATTGTTTTTACATGTGGTAAAACTTAGGAGCATGATAAATAATGAAAAGCAATTTAAAATTCATCTTGGAAACTGAGATGCGTTCGCAAACACACAACAAAGTACCACATATGTAGTTTAAAATTGAACCAGTTTTAGAAATAAAATTCTCTCTCGGGGTATAAAAATTTGGCTGAATGCTGAAAAGCTATTTAATTATAGGGTCAAACTATCAGGAAAATAAAAAGTGTCCCATACTCTACAAGATAAATCATTTCATGATTTATCAAGGATCAAGCTTGAGCAGCTTATGGTCCAAAAAACTGAGTTATGTAAAAATACTGAACAAAAATTATTGGGTTTGGGGTAATATTTTTACATGATGAACTCATATTGCATATGCTTAAATTTGGTAAACATTTAAGACAAATCCATGCCACATTGCCAATCCAAATGAAATTAAAAATGCAGCTAGGCTGCAGGGTGAGGGATTGGTATAAAAATGTCTTTGCAGAGATATGAGAAAAGACAGAAAGACCATAACAGAATATTAGAACCTCTTAAAGTGTGTGACACGTGGTTTTGATTGTACTGTCTGAATTTTAAAATTCTATGAAGAATTATAAGAAATATTGACAGTTCTAGTGACCTTAAAGACCTTTAGGAGAAAGGAGTTATGTGAAATGACTCATGAAACAATAACAACAATGAAACATGTACAAACCTGAACATATGGCATTGTAATAAATTTTGTAACTTAATAGGTACCACCAGCACATTAATAATGGTATCATTTTTATCTACCATTACCTATTTATTTCATTAGCTATTTATATTTACCATTAGCTCTTATTCGGTCAAGAAGAGTTAAGTCCTACTGGCAATATAAGGAAAGAATTCTGATGATTAAATAGGGAGGGGAACAAACTGACACAGTGCCAGTGCTGGTGTATATGCCAACGTCCAGCCACTTTGAAGAGGAAATTGAAGAAATGTATGAGCAACTGGAAGAGGTCCTAGACACAGTAAAAGTAAAGGAGAACATAATAGTTATGGGAGACTGGAATGCAGTAGTCAGAGAGGGCTGAGAAGGAAGTAGCATGGGTGAGTTTGGTTTGGGAAAAATATATGCCATGGGAGAAAGGCTGGTCGAGTTCTATAAAGAAAAGAACATGATAAGAGTAAGCACCATATTCAAGCAACACTGGTGAAGAAGATACACATGGAAGATGGCGGGGGACAGACAGAGATACCAGATTCATTACATCCTTGTCAGAACGACATTTAAGAACCAAGTTAAGCAGTGCAAGAGCTATTCTGGAGCAGATATAAATAGTGGCCATAACCTGGTGATCATGGACAGTTGCCTGCGATACAAGAAGATGAGGAGAATTACAAAGAAACCAAGATGGAACACAAAGACACAAAGAAATGGAGGAAAAAGAAGTAAGAGAAAGGTTCACCTCAACCATCAATGCAAAACTAGAATTGAAGGAGACTAGCAATGGAGGAAGATGGAATGAAACAAAGAAGATTATTACAGAAGTGAGATGAGCAGCTCATGCGTAAGGAGGTATAAACAAAGTGGCCATGGATAAATACGAGACCACATAGTAGAAAGAAGAAAATACAAGAACCCAAGAAATGAAACTGAGGAGGCCCAATATAAGAAGTTGAGAAACCAAGTAAATAGAGGGCAAGAAAGCTCAGGAAAAATGGATAGAAAACTGCTGCCAAGAAATAAATAATAACGTAGTGAAAGGAAACACCAAAATGGCTTATAAACTGGTGAAGTGACAAATCTGAGAAAGGAAAACAAGATCCCACAACATAAGAGACTTGAGTGGAAAGATACTCATCGAACAGGAAGACATAGGGAAGAGATGGAAACAATACATCAAAGAGCTCTATCAAGCACCCAAACCCTTGGAAGATGGCTTAACAGATGAAGAAATCAGGGAGGATGAAGATGAATGGGTGCCCCAAGATACTGAGAAGCGAATTTGACAGAAGACCTAAGGAACAACAAGGCACCTGGAGTGGACATAACACATAAATGGAGAAATAATCAAGGCACTTGGGATCAAAGCAAAATATACCCTCTTTGGAATAATCAAAGATAGCTATGACAGTGGAAACTACCAGGGGACTTCCAGAAGAGTGAAATGATCGCAACCCCAAAGAAGCCAAGGACAGAGAAATGCGAAGAACACAGAACATGGAGCCTGGTTACACACATTGAAAATACTTACTGGAATAATTAGCAGAAGAATTAAAGGAAAGATCGAAGGGAATCTTTTGGAAAATCAATTCAGATTCAGGAAAAACTGAGGAGCTAGGGAGGCAATACTTAGATTAAGGATACTGGGCAAGAAAATGATTCACCCAAACTAACTGTTGTATGCGGCATTCATGGATTTGTAAAAGGCCTTTGACTACATTGAATGGAACAAGATGTTCAAGATACTGGAAGCAATTGAAATAGACTACAAGGATAGAAGAATAATCTATAACCTCTACAAGAACCAGGTCACCACAATGCCAATGAAAGATGGGAGGAAAATAGATGCTAAAATTCATTAAATGGTCCAATTTTACTAATGCAAACAATGCTAACCAAAGGCAACTTGGCAAAGGTACACAACAATTATCCATTGTTGTTTTAGTTGCGAAATTACATGCAATGCTTCCACTTTGAGTTAGTAAGTTAGTTATTCAGGGGAGGTGAACGATAGTTGTGGTCATTTGTGCAAATTAGGATAGGTGGATAATTGGGTAATGGTAGGAATTTTCAGGGAATGGAGGGAGGGTGGAGAGAAACCTGGTGTCGGCATTAGCCTACTCTTACTGACAGGCACCAAGGGTACCACAGTTTAGTGTCCCATCAGACGGACAGAGTACGGAACCTGAAATGCCCTCCACTAAGCACTCAAGAAGGGACCGGTTTGTCACTGAAAAATCCACCACTGCTGGGAATCGAACCCATTCCCTTGGGATGGGAGGCCAGTACTCTAGCCAATCAACCAACCCAATCCCCACTTCCACTTTGAATTTAAAAAACTGTATTTTAATCATCATGCAAACAAGATAGAAGTAAAGAGTTTGGCCAGAGGACTCATAAAAAATGGATTAATACCTATAATGAAGGTGATAATCAAAAGACAATGCCAAGATAAGTCTGACATGCTTATTCTCTAAGCATACTTAAAACAACAAAAAAATGGAAAAGAGTAAACTTTCCAATGTTATACATATATTTTGGATTTCGAAAGGGGAGGAAACTTGGAATGAGATAGCTGGGAAGAAAATATAAGTGAAAAGGGACCTCGAATATAATCAGGAATATTTGAGTATTGTTCAATTTGAACAGATGTTTGACAGTAAATTTGGAAGAGGGAATGAAGAAATCAATGAATATTGACTCATAATGGAGAGATTGATTGATTGAGACTGATTGGCAAATTATACATGGCTCTAGTCAGAGTAGAAAACTGAAAATTGGTTTAAGTGATCATGGGAACGTAGTGAACTCTTAAACAGGGCTGTTCATGATGGTAATGTTAAACACTTATTCCACAGATATTCAGAGAAAGGCATGTGATGGACGTTAGGGAAAAGGCAGGAGAAATGTCGAGAAGTTTCACAGTCAACAAAGCATTAGCCTGCCAAAGAAATAGGTACAACAATAACTAGATACCTTTGAAGAGAAGTGCAAAAGATGACTGTTATTAATAATGTCCTACTGGAGAAGGTAGGTCTAAGTGGATATTGTATTCTCCCCATGATCCTTACATTTCACATGTCGCCCCAAAAATTGCACAATAGCTGAGAAGAGCTGTGCAAAAAATACAGAACAAAAATAAACCACATAAAAACTGAAGTATTTACATGTTTTGAACAAACGGTACAGATCAAAACTTAGATGCTCATGGTGCCAATTTCTCAGCATATTTTGATTTCTTTAAAATGCTCAAGGTGCTGATATCTCACAATCAGACCATGATGAAAATAGTTTATCTTCAAACAGTATTTCATTTTGATAAATAAATTTTAAATTGATTGGAAAAAAGTTTAAAGTTAAATTCAAATGTGCTTGTAAGCATTATGTAGTTATAATTTCAAGCTGCTAGGGCAATGTTAGGGTTGAAAAAAGATGGTTTAAATAAAGAGCTAAAACGTTCAAGGTGTAGCCACAAGCTTTCTAGGATGGACAAATGTAGATACCTGCCAACAGAGTGAATTCGTTAAAATTAAAAGCCACATGCTAGAGCAAGATAAGCAATTTAGCTACATGGGCAAGTTGTATTGAAGTTAGTGGGGGAATTGGAAAGGCTCATAGGAGAAAACTAGATTTTAAAAGATAAATATCGAGTGTGCCATTGTTTGGCACCAATAAATGTAATTTAAGGAAATAGAATGGTCAGATTTTAGATACCTTTTTTAGATTTTAGGTAAGTGTATGAAGGTGGTGTTGGCCAACATCCTTCTTACATCCATGGATGTAAGGTGGATGGGACAAAGAGGAAGAAAAATGAGGAATAGCTAGTTGCAGTAGGAGCAGAAAGACAGTTGACTGAATAAATCAGGAGAGGCTGGATGGATCAAAGGGTTAAGTGAGTTTCAAGGACATAACACAGGAAGGAATACTGAGGAAGCACTGAAGAGGGATCAGAAAACTTGCAGTTTGGATAATATAATAGGGGTAGAAAATGTGTGGACCAGAAGAAAATACATCTACTATAGGAGTTTTGAGAAATATTGGGTGCCGTCCTAACATTCACTGGTGGGAAACTACATATCTAAGTACATTTTTTTACACAGGAAATGCCTTCCTTTCTCTGTTCTCCTGAAAAGTAGCTTACAACTGCATTCTGTCATCACAACTCAATTAAATTTTTCTATCAGAGGATCTTTCAACCATCTAAATAACTTTTAAAGTAGATAAAAATTATACCAGGATTCATTTATTGTTGGGGCCTAAAAAGTGAGAAATTTTCAAAAAAATTCAAATGTTCAACTGATAAATGTTTCCTTGAAAGATAAAACTGCAGTAAAACTTACATCACACAATAGTGAGCCATGAGCATGTGAAGAAAACAAGTTTGTAATTGTACATTAAAATCTAACCAATAACTAACCATACTACAAATAAATAAGAGAACTGGAGAAATGGGAGAATAACATCCCACACATTGACCAGTTTGGGTTAACAATACCATCTGTCCCGTCGCGTTTCTTTGTGTGTCCCCCAAACAGTAGCAGTCGGCCACAGTCCAGCAAGCGTCCCTCGGATGCATGTGGGTGCTAATTACCCCCTGTCCATGGGGAAAGGGTAAGCTGGGGAAGGCCCAGGGAACAGTGAGTACAATGCCTCTCACCCTTGTGGGAAACCCAAGAAACATACCTTGAGAGGGCAATGTTCCTGCATTCTGGTTGACTGAGCCTTTAATGAGGGGAAACAATGGAAAATCAGTTTCTTTTAAATTGACGTCCCCATAAAATTGATTTCTCAAGCCATAATTCTTTGTCACAAGAATGAATTTATTCCTAACAAGGAGCCATTTTGGAAGAAACCATTTGTTAAGTCCATAACACACAAGCAGCTGCCAGTTATGAATGCTGTTGAAAGATGCACCCTCAATCAATTAGTGCAGAGCATCTCATGGTTATAGGTGCTGATTATAAGATAGGAATGTATATTTTTCAACTGGCATTATGTCAAGGACAGCTAATTGGGTTTGCTTCTCAGTCATGTGCTATCTGGGTTTACACTCTGAGAGATTTAATGCAAGATCATTCCTGTTAGACAACAGAAGAAGATTAACAAGGGAAATCAAAAGAAAATAATAAGAGAGAGAATAGATCACCAAAATAATATTCAGATTAATATAATTACTTTTATGATATTAATAAATTTTTGCAGGCTAAAATTGCATGTCAATATGGAATATGAGCCAATTAATAGTTAATCAAAAGGTTATTTAATTAATTAAAAACCAGTATATGAATTCTTGTGAAATGATGAGGAACATCTTTAATCTCATCACATATACCAATTCATTGTATTTTCTATTTGTAGAGAGTTTGTCAAAAATGTAATGGGAAACTCGATTTGCATAAGCAATTTTAGCCAATAACCACCTATTTTGTCCCTTTCCGAGAAAAATAAACAGCAAGTATCAATAGACCAAACTGTCCTCCACTCATATATGAACTGTCCTATCGCAAGTTACACGAAACCTTCAGACACAGAGGTTAGCTATCACCTGAGCTAGAAAAAACCAGAATAATGATGATGTCGATGAAGCACTAAATGAGGGGCAGTGAAATTAAGTATTACTCATCTTATTATATTGATTTGTGAGAAAAATACATTACAATAGCAAAATTATTACTGAGGTCATATTCTCTTTCGCTACCATGTCTCTTGCTGGTAGAATGCACACAGAAAACCACGTGAATTTTCATGAAATTTGTAAGACTCCTGATTTAACCATCTTTTGAGAAATTATTTTACTAGAGTGGACTTCATATATATATAAATGACTAAATGTGTAGTTTTAGAAAAAGATGGAAATAACATGATAATCTGAAGCAGAGGTTGACCACCATCAAAAAGTGAGTCGATAGATTGCCTCATGGCAGTATAATGGTTAAACATACTTTGTTCATCTGTTTCCTTATTACTGTATTTATGGCATAAATCAAAATCTCACAGATTGTAAACACAGGTAGCACATGACCACAAAGCAAGATATTGCTCACGATTCAAAACCAGCGATTCAAATCAGACTTATCTTCCAACCGGCACCTGTAACCCAAAGCCAGTCAGCAACGATTGGTCGAGGGCACAACTGGCAGCGGCAACCATAACTGGCAACTTCTTGCACAATATGGGCTTTGCATGGAGGACTTCCCTGTGTAAAAATGTTTCACTGTAAAGGCACAGAAAACACAAGTACAATTTACGCAAGCACTTCTTGGTGGATGGTAATAGGGCAAGGAGAAGGGATCATCCTTCATTATTGGCACTTTTCACATAACATACAAATATCCCAGACTACAGACCAGATCGTAGAGGAGAACTGCAAGTGGCAGAGGGAAGGGAACTTTGGACCTTATCCTGATGAATGTGAAAACCATTTAAGGGTTAAAGTCTGCTAAGCAGAACTAAATTCAGAATTAGCCAAAATACAGGTCAGGTTGGTGACGGGAGAGCCTCGATACCCATAAAATCACACAGTGAGTCTTTGACCCTATATAACCCTATTCTATAGGATAAGGTTCCCATTCATCCCGTTTTCCAGAAACAATCCTGTTCTTTTTTATAAAAATGTCCAAAGATAATTCTTAAGGCCTCACTTTTTAAAATTATTCTTCAGGAAAAATTAATAAATGGATATTATCTCAAATTTAATTGTAACATCCATAATAAAGCTGATAATGATTATTATTGACATTATAAAT
This sequence comes from Platycnemis pennipes, assembly GCA_933228895.1. Taxonomy (NCBI): domain Eukaryota; kingdom Metazoa; phylum Arthropoda; class Insecta; order Odonata; family Platycnemididae; genus Platycnemis; species Platycnemis pennipes. The sequence continues at coordinate 64,491,709 of OW121854.1, forward strand.
AATAAATAACTAATGGATGTTCTTTTTCCATTTTATTACAGAACCAATGAAAATGTTTATTTATAGCTGTAGGTATTTAGAGTGCAAAACACAATACATAGTTTTATGTTTGCCAGGTCCCATTTAATTTCAAAATATCTTGTTTTTGAGGGAAAATTTTATAAGTTCCCAGATTTAAGGAAAATAATACGGGAACCCATTCAAGGCCTCTCCTGGACTTGAACACTTTACCTCTAGTTAACAGCCCTAATCGCCATAATATTTATGATAAATATTATGAATTAAAACAATAAGTCTGTCCTTAAAGTGCAAAGTATTTTTATTACACAATTATGATAAAATGTGTACTTGAGAATTCATATTGAAAAAAAAGAACATCTAATGCATTACCAAGAGCATAGGACAGTACTCCATTCTGCCCCATATGGTAAGAAAATGTGATTTAAAAGCTTTTGCTATATTGATTTCAAGTCCTTTGATAGTAAAAAGAACCCTACTTAAGCTTAATCATCTCCTAGCAAATAATTATACTCATTATTCAAGAATTATTTCTATAACCAAGGTGAATAATGATTTTTCTTACTGCAAGAGTTAACTGAATTTCACACTTTGTCCACAGGTTTTTAAAAAATGCCTTCCACAAACCAACAACTATGTCTTGTAATCTAATACATATTATTGTATCTGTACTTGATGAGGACCAGTGCACAATAGTGTTTCAAGTCCAATAAACATTATTATTATAAAATACTACTACCGCGTTACTGATTTTTGGAGGCTATAAACTGGTGAAACGATCATTTATCGTCATATATATGTATTTGAAAGAAAAAATAATCACTTTATGTTAAGGAAATGCTACTGAATGGCATATATGAAATGCTGAGATTGGCAAATATAAACGAAAGATTCTAGGAGACTTACAAACTTCAGCCTATGAATCAAGAACTCAGAACTACATAACCAGTGAAAATTACAGCCCCTTTATTGTAAATTTTGCTAGCAATCTGCCTGGAAACCTAATAGCAAGGGTTTGAGTCAAGTTTTAGTCAAGTCTATTTTGCTGATTTATCTAGTGGTGAGAATTAATGCAACAAATTGTCCAAAAAAAATCATTAACCTGACAAAGGAGGAACTCACTCATCACTTTCACTGAACATCACTGAATGTCATTGAAATGAAGCTAAAGGGTTGACAACTTAACCACTGAGAAAGAAATGATCTCATTGTATTTATATTTCACTAAATTCTCCAGTGGCCATGAACAAGTTCCCGTTAAGATGCACGGACTTATCTAGACAAAATTATGCCAGAAAAATGAGATAGAACTACACCAATTTTATATCTGAGAGAAAATAAGAAATTTTTGGACTTTAACCCTGCAGATTCGTTCTTATGCAATGTGATGTTCGAAACCGCTTTGTAAGTCCCATAAAATGTGTAATACATATTGAGTTTCCACTGCATATATTCAGAATACAGAACCCCAAGGCAAACAATGAGCTCCATCACATAGATCTCTGTTTATCACCATAAGTTGGTGTTTTTGGTGATTGAGCAGCAGGACTGCCTCCGCGCTGGATGTCTGAATATACCCCTGAGAGCACACTAAAAATTGTAGACGTCTAAATTTGGTCAATTTAACGTCTACAGATAACTTCACTGATTGAAGTTTGCTGTAGACCAAGAATTGACCTAATGTAGACACGATAATAAATTCCTAATGACGGATGCTGTCGACCACATTTGAAACCAAATATTACCAACCAAAACAAATGTAACATAATATGTTTTCAATAGTTCACCTTGAGACCCGTTAAAATATTTATAAAAAACGGAATTACTGGTATATCGGCAGACATTATTTCGTCATTATCAGTCCATTACTGCGCTTAAACAATATCATCCGGTAGAAATTCCGCTTATGTGGCCAAGTTGGCTGCGCTTGCTTCGGCAGTTTTCTTTTGTTAAATCGTGCCCGCGCATGGAAACGCAAGCATGCACACGTAAACATGTGCAGAATCTTATTGGAGTGTAGTTGAAATTTATTATCTCAGTGTTATTTTACGCACTCTAGTTACATAATATACAGTTGTCTTATGCGTTATTGTATTCTAAAGAATAATTTGGTTCCGGTTCATCCGCTAGGTACTTGTGTACTGAGGCTGTTTCGTAGTGGTAAGTGTACTTTGAAATTAAAGGCAATGGAATAATGTCTGCTTAGAAATCCGTTTTTCTTTCTGTAGCATCTGCGTTTTATTGTCTTTACAGATTTTTCAACCGTATATACGGTATAGAATACTTGTTCTCCGAAGTTACCAGTAACGTAACGAAGTTGTTAAAAAATACGTCGTTGAACAAAGGATCCTTGAAGTTTCAACGTGTGTTACTTTACTGCTAGCAGATATGGTACTATTGTGGGGTATTTGGACCTTTTTCATGTAATTTATGCCAAGTGAGGTTCCGTTTTGTTTGGTTTGCATTATATTGCCGAGTGAATAACCGTGTTTGGCAACAAAATAGTGTGATATCGGTGAACTTTTTTTCTCGAACTTCTTTTCGTTTAAAATTTTGGTAATGCATAGACAGTGTCTTCGAAAACGCTGAGGAAGTGCTATTGATTGTGTGTTGAGGTGCTGTTGTGTAAATTTTGTATAATTCATTTGCACTGGTCTTCTGATAAATAAAGGTATTTATTATTATATTTTTGTTATATGTTGATGGTTTCTAGCGTAATTCCTGTAGAAGCTGTTGGATTTGGTGTTTTTCAGGCATATTTGACGAAGTCATTTTTTTTTGTAATAGTCAAATAAATTGTTGGTAGATGTGAGCTTTGTACTGTACCACTGTAAGTTTCGAGTACGCAGCGTAATTATTAGTTTACCCGATGATGACGTGTCGTAGAAATGTACATAACGTAGCTAGTGTATTAAATATTAAACTACGTACTTAGTAGGTATTTTAATATTCTGTGTGGAAAACCCAAGTTTACTGCCTTGTTACATTTTTGTGTTGATTATCGCACTACCGTGAAAACTATATCTTTTAAATCTAGTATGCTGAAAACCTACATTAATGGTTACCAGTAGACCACGAATGGCGGACATTTGCACCTTATTTCGACCACATGTGGACGTAATGTGAACCAAAATAAGACGTTTACATACGGTATGAAGCAACATTTATGGTTTGCTGTGTACCAGATGTAGACGTTAAAATTAGGTCTACATTAGGTTTGCTGCAAACTTTGCGAGGTCACCAGTAGACCACGGATGGCGGACATTTGCACCTTTTTTCAACCACATGTAGACGTAATGTAAACCAAAATAAGACGTCTACATCTAGGAATTCAGCAAACCTTATGGTTAGCTGAATACCAGATGTAGACGTTGAAATTAGGTTTACATTAGGTCTACTGCAAACTTTGTGCTCTCAGGGACTATAATACAGAGGCCAAGTTTATTTCCTCGTATCTGAGAAGAGCCATGTCATGTGCATATCTCAGTTTTGTAATCCATCCGCCACTGATACTGAAGCCCCCTTGAAAGTCATCTAGGGCATTGCAAAAGATCCATATTCAGACTATGTTGAACATAATGGGCGATATTACACAGCCTTGCCAAATTCAAAAGATTCAGGATTGTCAAAATAAAATTTTCTCCGATAGACAGGCAGTAAGGAAATGAATATTGAATATTGGTGAATGTCAGGTGGCAGCACAGTGACCTATGGTTTAGTTAGGAATCATTAATTTTCTCCAATTATTGGATGACCTGGTCCCTCCTATTCTATATATTTAGTCTTCTTTTTTGTGCATTCCCTTTCTTCCCTGATATCCTTGCCATGAAATAATTCTTCTCTCCACTCTTTCTATGTAGGTACCACAGACTTATTATAGTCTTTAATAGCTTATTTCCTAGCACCTTCAAGAGATGTACACTTTGCTCCTGGATTGTAATGGAAAGATTTTATTATGGTAAATTATTTTTCTAGTTGTCTTATTTTAGTGTCCTCTTCAATTTCCTCAGGCATTTGCTTGGCCCACTTTTCTTTCTCTATCCTGCATTTCACAATGATTATATCTTTACTGTAGATATTATGATTTTCTTCTTTCTTTGATTGCCACTAAGTATCATAGACTCCATCCCTCATTTTTAAAATATTCCTTCATTCAATCCAATGTTTATTTGGTTCCAGTTTTCACTATTCAAGTATTTTCTTTGGGGCTTCAATCTCTTTCTTAACATTTCCCATCCATATCCTTCTCAAGGTTTTATCAATACATCGTATGTTTTTTGACAACAAATAGCTGTCGTTGAAGCCACGAATTTCTCCAGCTCCTCCGACAAATTCTACCAATTTTCTTAATTCTAATGCAGAATTCTGCCATGATTAGTTCATTATCACTATCCATAACTGGGTAACTATGCCTGGATTTTGCTATATGTATACACATTTGTTTCAATAGAATGTAATATATTTTGATACTTTCTTGTGTCTTGTGCCTCCCATATGTACAAGATTTCTCCAGAGAAGAAAATCATCTGTCTCGATCACATTCACATGATTCTAATAGGATACATCTACCTCAATCTCAACAGGTAACTCTTTTATGGCTAGTTAACAATCCTTGAATTCATCTTCATCAGCATTGCTGTTTGGGGAACATGACTGTTCTATCATTGTATCTTGAGGTTCAGACTCGATTCTCACCATTATCCTCCTATTGTTGAAGTGGATTAACAAATATAATTTGCCTATTAAGCTCTGAGAAATGTTACCTCACCCATGATACATACTAATTTAATTTATAATTGTATCATGATCACTCCATTTCTACCTCTTCTTTCTCACCCAATGAATTTCATTCTAAATATTGCAAAATAAAGTCTCACTTACTCACCCACCTTATTTTTACATAAATCTAGAATTTCAACCTCACTTTTGTTCATCTCATTCATTACTCACTCTAATAGCCCCGCCCACAAATCTGTTCTTGAATTCCAAATAGGAATTTTGACTGGTGGTCCATGTCAAGCATTTCATTGGATAACGACTTGAATAAGCTTATTACATCCCCCCGCTAGATCCAGGGTTCTGATTACCAATATCAGCAACACACCTATCCATATAGTTCTCTGTATTTATTCTACATACATAAGAGAAAACAATCCAGTGGTTTTGATTTCCTTCCATACTGCAGTTTAACTGTCAATGAGCTTACTAAGACTATGCGAATAAATATTCCATCAGAGTCTATATTGAGTCACCTCTTTTGCACGACATAGACAGCTGTTCCCTCTAATGTGAAGAGTTTCTTTTGACCTCATCTGACGTTTAGACTCTCATCTCCACCCATCTGTGAAGGACTACGATCTCCTCTGATGCCACTGACCAATAATGCTTCCTCTGCCTTTAGAGGTGATTTCTTGGCCCCTATAGAGTGCCCCAACCACTAACTGCTCATCCACCTTCCGGAGACGCCATTGACTCTTGATAGTGGGGGTTTCCTTATCCCGGGAAACTCGGTCGCCAGAGCCTCATCAGCAAGCGCAGGGGGTGCCACGTGCAGGAGAGGTTGACATTTGAATGGGAGAGGCTTTCTGAGACGCATCCCATCCCTTACCCCCCTTCAAATAACATTTTCTTTTAAATACACACAAGAATAGGATCAGAGTAACTTGTGAGACACTATGTTGACACTAGAAGAATATCCTATCTTCATACAACACCCCTCCAGATATATCCAATCATAATCAGAAATATCCTAAGATTGGTTTGATACAGCTTTCCACTTCATTCTTCTTTCAGCTAATCTTTTCATATTTATGTAATTCTCATCTATCACATCCCTCACTACTTGCAATAAATATCTCACACAAAGCCTTCCTTCCCATTCACTTATCCCTCGATGATAGTCTTCATCAGGCCAATATGTCTCAAGATGTACCCAATTAGAGATTTCCATCATTTTATTAAAATTTTCAGTAAACCTCCTGTCTACCAATCCTCGTTGAATTTCTTTTTCAGTGACTCGGTCATTTTCATCAAATAAATATAATCACTTGACGTTCAATCATTAATTTAAAGAAGCTCATTCTAAATCATCTATTCACTGATCAATTTTATCAAATCATTTGATGTTAATAATTCTTCTTCAGAACAACTTTTCGCAAGCTTCAAGAACTTGTTAACATGACCCACTTCCTTAAAGGAGATTGCTTCAGATATTTGTTCTGGTAAATATAACCGATAAAAGTTTTTAACAGTATACTTGGTACCTTCAAATGGACTAGATGAAATCTTATCCTGCCTAATTTAAAAATTTATGCCTGTGTTAACACAATATATAACTTAACCTGAATTCAGGTTGTTATATATTGGGTGAATTCCCTTAGGAGTCATACCACGTCATTTCACCCAGCCCATGACACCCACCGACTCGGATTTTTATGAAATTTTTGTCACTAGTTACTATCACCGATTTAATAACCCATGTAATGTATTTCTGCTCTCACCCTCATAATTTGCAAGATATGAGGGGTCAAATTTTTGGAAGTTTACTCAGAAGTACCGGTAGTGGGATTCAACTTTCAGAGTACAGGGCACAAGGTAAAAATTCATAGAACTGTAACCAATTAACATATCACCATAAAGTTTTTACTTCTTGTATATCCAAGTACATAGATTCCATATAAATATTTTCTATCACCCTTGCTCGCGGCTGAGCTTAAAGCCACCGAGTGCATCCACCGGGTTGCGGATTGTGGGTCGACCTCTAGATATAGAGGTTAGCTGCAAGATAAGCGAGTTAACTCGTCAAATAAGCAGTCGTGGACAAAAAGCGATGGCATTCCGAGGGGTATTGGTCTATTCCTGGGTAAGATAGGCCTTTACATGATACAGAAACCTGTGAAGATGCCGTGACTTGGCGACGGGAGGCCACCAATAATTACGCTTCTCATCACCCGGAGGAGAGGGCAGCAGCTCTTCTTCACATGAGTGAAGATGGAGACCACAGTGGTTGGTACAGCGACACTCATTTCACTAAAGGCGTGGTAACATTTACTGTAACGGCTGTAGTACTGCAATGTGGAAGGCAAGGGGAAACCACCACATTAATATCCCGAGGAATCGCAGCTACTCCACTCTTTTCTTTCTTATCAAGACATCATGGAACCCTCTCGAGTAAAATATTCCAGAGGTAAAATAGTCCCCTATTCGGATCTCCGGGCGGGGACTACCCAAGAGAGTACGTCAGTCAAATGTGAAACACTTTTTAGGGTAGGAACATGGAACGTGAGATCGCTTCGGACTTGTGGAAGACTGGAGAACCTGAAGTTAGAAACACGAAGAATGGACCTTGAAGTATTAGGAATCAGCGAAATGAAGTGGCCCAAAGAAGGAGACTTTTGGAGTGGAAGCTACAGGATTATACATACAGGATCATTAAATGGTAATGCTGGAGTAGGGATCATACTCAGAAAGAGCGCCGGAATGTGTGTGAAGAGCTTCCTGCAGTACAATGAAAGGATAATAATGGTGAAGATCGAGACCAAACCTGTAGATACCGTGGTGGTGCAGGTTTACATGCCTACGACAGACTATGAAGATGAAGAAGTGGAAGACGTCTACGAAGATATCACGGAAGTTATAAAACAGGTAAGAGGAGAAGAAAACCTAATTATTTTAGGAGACTGGAACGCTATTGTCGGTGAAGGTGAAGATGGAAGAATAACTGGAAAATACGGATTGGGAAACCGAAACGAAAGAGGAGAAAGGCTGCTGGAGTTCTGCACTCAACATAAATTAATGGTTGCCAACACATTGTTTAAAAAACACAACCGAAGAAGATACACATGGAAAATGCCAGGAGACAGAAGAAGATGCCAAATAGACTACATTTTAGTGAAGAAGTGATTTAGAAACCAAGTGAAGGACTGCAAAAGCTACCCTGGGGCAGACATCAACAGTGACCATAATTTACTGATGATAAAATGCCATCTAAAATTCAAGAAATTGAAGAAAACAAAAAAGAATATATGGCAAGTAGAAAAACTAAAGGAGGCTCAACATCAGCTAGCATTTCAAAAAGCAGTGGGAAACAACATAGGAGAGAACCTGAATGAGAAATCAGTGTAAGAGGGTTGGGAAAACATTAAATGTGGACTACAGGAAGCCGCAAAAGAAGTTCTTGGAAGAAGAAAAGTTGCCAAGAAGAAGCCATGGATCACGGAGGAAGTCTTAGAATTGATTGAAGCAAGAAGTAAGTACAAGAATGCGAAAACTGAAGAAGGGCAGCTTTGCTACAAAAGAATAAGGAACGAAATAAGTCGCAAAGCAAGGAAAGCTAGAGAGATGTGGTTGAAAAATCTATGCGAAGATGTACAAAGCAACCTTGCACTTGGAAAGATGGAAGCTGCCTACAGGATTGTGAGAAACCACTTCAAGGAACGGAGCGCAAGATGCAATGCCATAAGGGACAAGACTGGAGAAATTTTGATTGAAAACGAGGACAAAGTGAAGAGATGGAAAGAATATCTAGAAGAGCTATACAATGGAAAAAATCTCAGCACCAAAGCTATTGAAGAGGAAAGCGAAGGGGAAAAAGATGATATGGGGGCATCAATATTAAGATCGGAATTCGACGCTGCAGTAAGGGACCTTCGGATGAATAAGGCTTCAGGTATTGATGATGTTCCTGCAGAACTAATTAAAAATGCCGGAGATTCCTATTCCCAAGAAGAAGAAGAGAGCGGAGAAACGCGAAAATTTTAGGACTATAAGTCTGACACACATACATCGAAGATACTGACCAGAATCATCTACAGAAGAATAGAATGAAAAGCAGAGGAGTTCCTGGATGAAGATCAATTTGGATTCACGAAAAGTTAGGGTACAAGGGAAGCAATATTGGCCCTCAGGCTGCTCATAGAGAAGAGAATGGAGAGGAACAAACCTACCTTAAATTTGTGGATTTAGACAAGACTTTTGACAGTGTGGATTGGAATTGAATGCTTGGAATTCTGAAAGGAATTAGAGTGTCCTACAATGACCGAAGAATTATACACAGTCTGTACAAAAACCAAGTTGCTGTGATTAAATCTGGACCCAGCTGTGAAGTGGCAAGAATAAGGAAAGGAGTGAGACAAGGCTGCGCACTGTCTCCCGTAATTTTTAATGTTTACATCGAGAGAGCCATAAATGAAGTCAAGGAGAAGTGTTCTGGTGTGAACATCCACGGAGAAACAATCAGTATGCTACGATTCGCTGATGACATAGCTCTCGTAGCAGAGAGAGAGAAGGATATGAATAAGATGCTAACAACAATGGAAAGGACTATGGCCAGATATCAGCTGAAGATAAATAAGAAGAAGGCTAAGATATTAGTGTGCAGCAAGAAAGAAGAGGCGAAAACCAATGTCAAACTAGGAAAACAAAAACTTGAAGAGGTTAAAGAGTTCTGTTATCTAGGAAGCCAAGTAACCAACGATGGACGAAGCAAGAAAGAAATAGTGAGTAGAATAGCCCAGGCAAAGAATGCATTCTATCAAAAGAAGAATCTACTTACAGCAGGAAATACAAGCATAGAAGTTAGGAAACAGTTAATCAGAACATACATCTGGAACATTTTTCTTTACGGCAGTGAATCATGGACGATGACAGCAGCGGAGAAGAAAAGGGTAGAAGCATTTGAAATGTGGTGATACAGAAGAATGCTGAAGATTAAATGGATCGACTGAGTAAGTAATGAGGAAGTGCTAAGAAGAGTAGGAGAAAAGAGAAGTCTGCTAACAACTCTAAAAAGAAGAAGGGAAAACCTAATCGGCCATATCTTGAGACACGATGTCCTGATGAAGACTATCATCGAGGGAAAAGTGAACAGGAAGATTGGAAAAGGCAGGCCTTGTATGAGATACATGGAACAGGTTGTGAAGGATGTAAAAGAGAAGAATTACATCACAATGAAAAGGTTGGCCGATAGAAGAATGGAGTGGAAAGCTGCGCAAACCAATCCTAGGATTGTTGACCGATGATGATGATAATGATCACCCTTGCATAGCTATGTTAGCCACCATTATGTTATTAGTTGTCAATTAACCAAGTTTTTGAACTCAAAAACATTTCTTCATGTTTTCACAATTATCACCTTAAGGCAGAGTAGTTATCTCATTCATTTTTTTTAAATTGTACCTAAATATGTGTTGTAATTGACTGTGAAATAAAAATAGTGGTGTTTTGACTGAAACTGTGAGTATTTCAGATTTTACTTTTTTTCAGACTCGGTGAGGGGGATTAGGGACGCACATTATACAGATCCTAAGCAAGACTGTGTCCAAATGCATACCTTCATGAGGAAATATTTGAAATAATGGTCAGTGAATGAAAGGCCTGGCATCTATTTTTACTGAATGTGCATTTTGTTCATATAATTTTTTTTAAACAATAATACTTGGCTCGTGGCAGCCGAAGGGATAAGAGTTCAAATGTTTAAGCAACTGTGAATCGATGTACTTTTTCAGGCATTTACCTATTTAAACAAGTGTTAAGTTCATGAAAAACATGGACTTAACCTTTATACTAGACCCATTTTATGCATTATATGATAAATATATCACAGAAGTCTTCTTTCTCCTGTGGAAGCCATTGAAATGATCTTGCTGGTTCTTAAGGGTGTATGAATTTTACTTTCACTCCACCTTCCTCATGTTTAGATATTATGTACTAATCCTAAATAATAAGTGCTAAATGTCACCTTTGAAATTTCTCTGGTTTTTTTCTCTACTTCATACCAGGTAAGAAAATAGGGGCTAAAATACCACAATGAAACTTCAACAGCTAAATACAAACACTGCAAATGCCTATTCAGTAGAGATGGGACATTCAAATCTTCGAATCCTCGAATCTTGAAAAAGATTCGAGATTCGAATACTCTAATCTTTGTGCTATTTTCATCATTCGAATCTTTCGAATCCTAAAATATAAATAAACACCGAATTCTTTATGTAATAACTTAGAACAGATTAGTTTCGACCGATAAAAACGTTCATTACAAATAAGGTTAAACATCGCTTTTACGTCCCCGCAATTTAGTTTTTCCCCCCATTAACGACTTTTCCTTCAAGTCCTAATAATTTTCACATGTCCGCAAATAACATCTTCCCTTTATTTACGCTAGCAAATTTTTTAATGGTTCGCCATTTGCGTTTTACGAGACGATTTTGCCGTGATTGTCGTCCTGGTTGCATAAGTGGTGGATGGACTCAACGCTCCGTGAAAGACAAAGTAAAAACTCATGCAGTAAGTTACCACTATGAAAGATAAGTAAAATTTTCTCAGATGTACCACCAGTTATCGTGACCTCAGTCATCTGTGGAATTGTAATGCCGCGAGAAATTACAGTACACGTACGTAATTTTTGTCGCGAATGTTGTCCGGGTTGCATAACTCGAGGATCGGCTGATGCTATCGCATAGGTGATGAAATTTTTTTTTTATTTAAGAAGTGTATGCTTTTCAGCATTTGCGGCCTTCTCTTTCTTTTTTGTTTAGGTATGAATATAGATTTTTAAAAAATCCTACAGCCAGACTTCATCCTCATACATCCTGCGAACAAACCAGTAAAATCATCACGTTCTTCTCAACCTCAATTCTTAAGTAGCTTTGATAATATAACATTATAGTCTCTAACACCTTCTTTTCTCATAATGTTTACCCTAACTTACTAGAATGGCTGGACTCCTGGTCCCAGTTCATCCTTATCTATATCCTTCTCTTCTATTCCCGAGTTCCCTTGCCTATTGTTAGTACCATGCAGTTCTTGCCACGTATTCATTACCCCTATGCTGAATCTCTTGTAAGTTTTATCAGCAGCTCTCCTGACTTAACACTAATGCACAATATTGTATTCCACTTCTTGCTGCTGAATAACCTTCTAACCTTTGAGTACAGGGCGCCTATTTCTCCCTCTCTCTGGAACCTCTCAACCTATTTACATTGACCTTTTTGCCACTTTTTCTCACTCTCTTCATACCCCTCCTAAGTTTATTGCTTGTTTCCTTAAATTTTATTTTGCCTTGCTGTGTTTAAATCTTTCTATTTCCATCATTCCTCAATTTCCTCCATAGTTTGTGCCAACACACAATGTGTCTTGACCACTCTTGTGTCTACTGCACCATACTGCTTGCTTTTCTGCATCTTTCCTCATACACCTGTAAACTAATTCCTGATATTCTCTCCGATTTACAACTACAATTTTTTCACACTGTTCCTAATCTTGGCCCAACCATATGTAATCTAGTTAATATATTTCTTCATGTCCCCCTGCATACAATGCAATACAATGTTTAACACACAAGGAATTGTCTCCTGCAAGCAGCTCGTCTATCGCTGTGAATGAGTCTTAAAGACACGACAATATTGGAAAAAAGATATTGTTTTTAAACATGCAATTCAGTATCAGTTTAATAACATTTTGGAAACATATCATCGCTATGCCTCCTAGAACTTTCACATGCTATCATTTCATGCAAAAATTTTTGTGTATCATGTTTATTAGCTCTTCAAATCTTATTTGTATTATTGCAATAAAGAGTTGTATTTTTGAAAACTATTCTTTAATTTGTTTTTCATTAAATGCAGCTGCTAAAGTCTTTTCTTTTCTGTTATTATCAACTTTATATGTAGGATACGAGAGATTCGAGGTATCCGAGAGATTCGAGAACCTCTTAGGATTCGGATTCGGGTTTGGATTCGAGAAAATTTAGGATTCGTCCCACCTCTACTATTCAGTAATGAATGTAATGAAGTGCCAATGTAAAATGCAATATGTGATACAGTAATTTTACAAGCCATCTGTTTTAAGTGATTTAACTGTTCATCATGAAATTTTATGCACAATTTTTTTTGTCCGTACCCTAAGTAAGTACATACCTTTCACATTTGATGGAGTTCCATGGTTGCTTTCATTGCCTTGCCTTTTTGTTGCACAGCAGCAGATCAAAATATGAATATCGTGGAAAGCGCAAGTAACTCTGTCAGGAGTAGTCATATGGATGGGCCCTTGCCCAGCATTATCCCAGCTCCATGATAACTTCAATTCGTAACTCCAATCAGAGGTATTTTGAGTTCCACAATCACCAATGGGAGTTATGGCAGCCATCATAACTCTTAAAACTCTGTAGCTCCGGATTTATGAGACACATAATAGGCCCCTAAGTCTTTAATAAAAGACAACATATTAATTCTAAAAATACAAAACATGAAATATACTGTTACGTGTAACACCTTAGGGTTACACCTTTACAACCGATCACCACCTGAGTTGAGAAATTGTTTAAGCATATATTACTTTCAAAGCAAGATTTAAAATTTTCCAACTAGATACATTTTATTATCCTTCAAATAAATATTTTATAGATAGCCTCACATTTTACCACATATTTTTTGATTTAACTTAACTGACAAATCCTGTACCTTATAAAATGGTCTCCCATAAATAAAACATATTATTGCTTTAATAAAAGCATGCATATTGTTTAGGAAATCACTTATAATAAAAGTCACAAGCATAAAGTAAGGATGAGGCAATGTAATTACTTCAAATTTCACAGATATAAGTTCTTAAATATTTAATATTTTCAAGGAAAAGTTAATATGTAGTGCTTCTGTATTGGTGCCATCATCAACAATAGTACAAACCATTTAAGAGATGGAAAAAGATGGATCCACGGAAAATGCAGTGATGTCTCGATCCAAGGGCTGAATTTGCTGTGAATGAAAATCAACACACTTTTCTCAGATAAAGTATTCTTTTTCTTTATGAAGAAACATTTAATAAGTTACGATAAAAAAATTCAAGAAATGAAAACTAGCCACTAAAATCTTAACAAAATTACTCACTGATATGCATAACAGAAACCGATTTTATATGATAAACTTATTTACTAAAAGTAAATTTATTAGATGACATAACTGGAAGTGAGAGATACAAAGAGATTAATTAGAGAAATTATAAACATGACTAGTTTACAAGGATAAGATATAAGATAGATATCACCTGAAGATAACAAAGAAAACAAAGGTAATGGTAATTTATATGAAACGTAATTGTCTTAACCGACTGATTCATTCACCCATCAATCCCAATCACAGCCCAAAATACTGGTGATAAAACCGTTAAATTTGAAGTAAACTTCCCTTTTGTGGTGTAAGGGCACATTAAGAAAAGATTTTTTCTACACCATTTTAAAGTTTTTTTTAACCCCTTTATTGTAATCTTTTACTCCCATAAGAGAAGTATTGAATTTGGAGCAATTTATTTTCTTTTGCTTTTTTAAATTATTTGCAATCAAGATAATGGATGGAAGATTGAATCATTTTAATGGATAAAAGAATGCAGAATTTAAATCACTCATTCGATTTTCTCATGCGATAGGTACATTTTTGAGTAAAAATTGCATTTTTAGCTCAAAATTTATCAGTTTTTCGCCTTTTCCACAATCGAACTTCCCTTGGCAACCAGGTGGGAATATCCAGCTAAATGAGATTTTTATGGATAGGTCTTTAAAGGTTATTTTGGCCTGAAAATTTAAAGTTCATGTTAAATGACTAATTTGAGAGTTTTTGTAAGAATTTTGAAAAGGTAACTTAATCTCTCTCTGCATGTCAGTTCAAGAACATAGCACATAGCATGCACTAGCACTGAAATTATACTAAAAACGAAAAAAAAATAAATTTTGATGCTTATAAATATCTTTCACTCATATGAAAATTTTCATACTTTTTCACATGCATTACTCAACCAAACATATACAGCATGTGCACAGTAGCTGTGACAGTGAAATTCCATGGCACGAAATGTAGACATTTTGTTCTGAATAAACACTGAACTAAATGATATATGAATCGAAAGAGGATGTAATGTACTCTGTGGACTAATGTGGGGTGGAGTATGCGTGGAGTGGCGTAGCCAGGAGGGGGCACAGGGGGCAAGTGCCCCCTCCTGGCTATGCCAATTAAGGACTATGTGCAGAGATATGGATATTGACATAAATAGTTCATGTTAAACTGGATTGGTAAACTCAAAGTGTTTTCACGTTCTAATATTGAGATTACATAATTTAATAACCAATACAAGTCATATGAGTTGCTTGACATCTGGTTATACACATTAAACATTAATAGGTTTTTTGTTTAATTTAATTTATCATGTTCAAAGTTTTTCACCCCTCACTGAAATTCAATGGGCACCTTCCACTAGTGCTATATAAGGGAGGAGGCCAACAAACAAAAAGCTATATGAGATGAGCAAGAATTTATATCTAGCTAGTAGAATAACCAATGATAGGTGAAGCAAGAAGGAAATAATTAGTAGAATAGCCCAGGTGAAGAAAACATTCATCAAAAGAACAATCTGCTTACTGCTGGAAATACAAGCATGTAAGTAAGGAAAAAATTCACCGCAATCTGGAAGAATTTTGCAAATATGAATAGGTTAGATGATAAAGAGAATTGAATGGTAGCTGGATCAAGCCAATCTTAGATCTGTTGACCCATGATGATGATGAAAAGATATTTAAAAAAACATGCCAACTATGCCATTTTTCCTCAATGTACAAGCTAAAAGAGGAAGTTGGGATATGTGATGATAATATTTTGTACCATTTGGAAATGGTGCTTTAAGTTATGGTCAAACCATTTTCTTTTGGAAGAGACTCCAGATTTGGTAATACATAATTACATTTTCTGATATTGAGGAAGGTGAGTGGTCAGAACAAGACCTAATTGAAATGCAAAATGATAGTGAACTGACAGATATCCCGTGGAGTCGCAGCTACTCCACTCTTCTTTTTATCAAGACGTGATGAAACACTCTCGAGTAAAATATTCCAGAGGTAAAATAGTCCCCCATTAAGATCTCTGGGAGGGCACTACACGAGAGAGTACATCAGTCAAGTATGATAAACATTTTAGGGTAGGAATGAGGGATCACTTTGAAGCTGGACAACCTGAAGGTGGAAATGCAAAGAATAGACCTCCAAATATTAGGAATCAGTGAAATGAGATGGCCCAAGAAGGAGAATTTTAGAATGGAAGTTACACAATTATTCACACTGGATCACAGAAAGGCAATACTGGAGTAGGCATTATGCTCAGGAAAAAGTGCTGGCCTGCATGTGAAGACCTTCCTGCAGTACAGTGATAGGATTATTATGGTGAAAATTGATACCAAAGCAACAGATACCATTTTGGTGTAAGTTTACATGCCTACATCAGACCACGATGATGAAGACGTGGAAGATGTCTATGAGGATATCACGGAAGTAACAAAGTAGGCAAGAGGAGAAGAAAACCTAAATGTTTAAGGACATTGGAATGCTGTGGTTGGCAAAGGTCAAAATGGAAGAACAACTAGAAAATATGGATAGGGAAACACAAACGAAAGAGGAGAAAGACTGTTGGAGTCCAGCACACAGCACAAGTTAGTGGTGGCAAACACATTGTTTAAAAATTACAACCAAAGAAGTTACAAGTGGAAAATGCCAGGAGACAGGAAGATTTCAAATTGACTACATTTTTAGTGAAGCAGAGATTTAGGAATCAGGTGAAGGACTGCAAAAGCTACCCAGGTGCAGATATCGACACTGACCACAACATTGAGATGATGAAATGCCATGGATATGGACTGCCTCAAATTCATGAGGAAGGCATTCCAATGAGACCAATAATAACCCAATATGTGCTCCATCTTATCGACATTCCAATTACCTGGCCCAATCAGCTCTTCAGCCCCATGTTGGAAAGCAGCTGTTGCACGTGAAGAAGTCATGGTGATGCACTTTGTTGACATTTTGAAAGACGTTGCCACCAACAAAGGCGACTTTCTTGCAAGTTTCTATGTGGTGTCAATGTTTACCAATGATGATATATGGATCAACTTGTGAAGGATCTGAGTCAAAATATTTATGTAAGATGCATTTGATGTTGGCCCTCAGGATACTTATAAAGAAGAATAGAGAAGAATCTACCAACGTTTTTTGCATATGTAGATTTGGAGAAGGCATTTTAAAGATTGGGATTTGAGTATCATACAATGACCAAACAGTTATCCAAAGCTTTTATACAAACCAGGAGGCTGTAATCAAATCAGGAACCAGCAGTAGAAAAGCAAACATAAAGAAGGAAGTTAGAGAAGGCTGTGCACTGCCTCCTGTATTATTTAATGTATACATCCAGAGAGCCGTGCGGAAGTCAAAGAAAAATCTTTGTGAGTGTCCATCCACAGGGAGAGAATCATCATGGTGCAATTAACTAGCGACATAGAAAGAAACAGAAGAACATTTAATGATGACACTAGTAAATATGGGAAGGCCAATGGCCAGATAACACATGAAGATCAGTAAAAACAAAACTAATGTACTAGTATGCAGTAGTAGAAAAAAAGCCAAGACCAATATTAAACTAGGAAAATAAAAGATTGAGGAGGTGGAAAAGTTCTGTTACCTTGGAAGCAGAGTAACCAAGGATGATCTAAGTAAAAGACAAATTGCCGGCAGAATCGACAGGCAAAAAGGGCATTTTTAGCAAGAGATGATTCTGCTTATAGCTGCATTAAAAGGATGGAAGTGAGTAAACATTTCATCCGAACATACATCTACTATGTGGCAGTGAAGCTGTGAGGAAGAGGCAGTATGATAACGGCAGCGGAGAAGTAAAGGCTGGAAGCATTATAAATATGGTGCTACCGAAGAATGATGAAGGTAAAATGGATCAACCGAGTGACATCTGAAGTCTTAAGAAGAGTGGGAGAAAAGAGATGTCGACTGAAAACCCTAAAAAGTAGACGGGATAACTTAATCAGCCATATCTTAAGACGCGGTGGCTTGATGAGGCAAATACCAAGTAATATAAGATAAGTAATGGTAATGGATAGAAAATGTTAAGTTTAAGTGGTGGGATATACACCGAGTGCATCCACTGGGTTGTGGATGGAGGGTCAACCTTTAGACAGAGGTTAGCTGAGAGATAAGCCAGTTTACTAGTCTATTAAGCTGTCATGGACAAAAAGCAACAGCATTAGAAGGGGGTATTGGTCTATCCCTAGGAAGGGTAGGCATTAAAATAATAAAGAACCTGTGAATATGCAGTGACTTGGTGACGGGAGGCCGCCACTAATTACCCTTCTCGTCACCTGGAGGTGAGGACAGCAGCTCTTCTTTACATGAGTAAAGGTGGAGACCACAGTGGCCAGTACAAAGACACTCATTTCACTACAGGTGTGGTAACATTTACTTTAACGTCCGTAGTACTAAGATGTAGAAGCAAAGGGGAAACCATCACATTACTATCCTGAAGAGTCACACATAAACCACTTGCTTCCTTTTTATCAAGATATGATGGAAACCCCTTGAGTAAAATACTCCGGAGGTAAAATAGTCCCCCATTCTAATCTCTGGGTGGGCACTACCCAAGTGAGTACACATCAGTTAAGTGTGATAAACATTTTAGGGGAGGAACGTGGAACATGCGATCAGTTCGGATCTGAGGAAGACTGGACAACCTGAAGGTGGAAATGTGAAGAATGCACATCAACATATTAACAATCAGTGAAATGAGATGACCCAAGAAGGAGACTTTTGGAGTGGAAGTTATAGAATTATACACACCAGATCACTGAATGGTAATATTGGAGTAGGCATAACACTCAGGAAGAGTGCAGGACTGTGTGAGAAGAGCTTCCTGCAGTGAGAGGATTATAATGGTGAAGATTGATACCAAGCCTACAGATACCATTGTGGTAAAAGTTTACATGCCTGCATTGCACTATGAAGATGAAGAAGTGGAAGAAGTCTATGAAGATATTACAGAAGTTATAAGACAGGTAAAAGGAGAAGAGAACCTAATTATTTTAAGAGACTGGAACACTGTCGTCGGCAAAGGTCAAGAAGGAAGAATAACTCAAAATTATGGATTAGGAAACACAAATGAAAGAGGAGAAAGACTGCTGGAGTTCTGCACACAACATGAGTTGGTGGTGGCAAACACATTGTTTAAAAATCTCAAATGAAGAAGTTACACGTGGAAAATGCCAGGAGACAGGAAGATTTCAAATTGACTTCATTTTAGTGAATCAGAGATTTAGGAATCAGGTGAAGGACTGCAAAAGCTACCAGGGTGTAGGCATCAATAGTGACCATAATTTAGAGATCATTAAATGCATCTAAAACTCAAAAAATAGAAGAAAACAGTAAAGAACATACAACAAGTAGAAAAACTAAAGGAGACTTAACATCAGCTGGCATTTCAAACAGCTGTTGGAAACAACATAGGAGAAGACCTGACTGAGAAATCAGTGGAAGAACGTTGGGAAAACATTAAATGTGGACAACAGAAAGCCACAAAAGTAGTTCATGAAAGCATAAAAGTTTTCAAGAAGAAGCCATGCATCACGGGAGAAACCTTACACCTGAATGAAGAAAAAAGATAGTAAAAGAATGCAAAAACTAAAGAAGGGCTGCTTTATTACAAAAGAATAAGGAATGACATAAGTCACCAATACAGAAAAGCTAGAGAAATGTAGATGAAGAAACTAAATGAAGATGTACAAAACAATTTGCCCTTGGAAAGGTAGAACCTGCCTATAGGATAGTGAGGAAACACTTCAAGGAATCGAGCACAAGATTCAATGCCAAAAGGGACAAGATTGGAGAACTTTTGATTAAAAACGAAGACAAAGTGAAGAAATGGAAAGAATACCTGGAAGAATTACACAACAGAAACAATCTCAGCACAAAAGTGAAGAGGAAAGTGAAGTCCAAAAGGATGATATGGGAGCATCTATATTAAGATCGGAATTTGATGCAGGAGTAAGGGACCATTGGATGAATAAGGCTCCTGGAATTGATGACTCGCCTGTTGTCTGATGAATTCGTTAAAAATGCAGGAGAGAAGACATTAGCCCATCTTTAAGAAACCATCTGCAACATGTACACAACAGAAAAGATATCCAGGGACTTCAAGAAAAACATTATCATTCCTATCCCCAAAAAGAAGAAAGTAGATAATTGTGAAAATTTTAGGACTATAAGCTGGACGACACATGCATTGACGATATTGACCAAGATCATTTACAGAAGAATAGAATGAAAAGCAGAGGAGTTCCTGGATGAAGATCAATTTGGATTCACGAAAAGTAAGGGCACAAGAGAAGCAATATAAGCCCTCAGGCTGCTCATAGAGAAGAGAATGGAGAGGAACAAACCTACCTTACATTTGTGGATTTAGACAAGGCTTTTGACAGTGTGGATTGGAATTGAATGCTTGGAATTCTGAAAGGAATTAGAGTGTCATACAATGGCTACAGAATTATCCACAGCTTGAATAAAAACCAAGTAGTTGTGATTAAATCAGGATCCAGCTGTGAAGAAGCTAGAATAAAGAAAGGAGTGAGACAAGGCTGTCCACTGTCTCACAAAATTTTTAATTTTTACATTGAGAGAGCCACCAATGAAATCAAAGAGAAGTTTTTGAGTGAATATCCATGGAGAAATAATTAGCATGCTACATTTCGCTGATGACATAGCACTCATAACGGAGAGAGAAGGATCTGAAAGATTTTAATACATGGAAAGGATAATGGCCACATATCAGCTTAAGATCTATAAGAAGACTACGATACTGGTGTGCAGCAAGAGAGAAAAGGCCAAAACCAACATTAAACTAGGAAAAGAAAAACTGGAAGAGGTGAAGGAGTTCTGGTACCTGGGAAGCCAAAACCCAATGATGGACAAAGCAAGAAAGAAATAGTCAGCAGAATAGCCCAGGCAAAGAGGGCATCCTATCAAAAGAAGAATCTATTTACAGCTGGAAATACAATTATAGAGGAAAGGATACAATTCATCAGAACGTACATGTGGAGCATATGTTTCTCTACAGCAGTGAGGCATTGACGATGGCAGCACCGGAGAAGAAAAGGGTGGAATCATTCAAAATGTAGTGCTACTGAAGAATGATGAAGATAAAATGGATCAACCAAGTGACAAATGAAGAAGTCTTAAGAAGAGTGGGAGAAAAGAGATGTCTACTGAAAATCCTAAAATGAAGATGGGACAACTTAATCGGCCATAATTTAAGACACGATGGCCTAATGAAGACAATTGTCAAGGGAAAAGTAAACAGGAAGAAATTAAAAGGCTGGCTTCCTATGAGATGTATGGAACAGGTCATGAAGGATGTAAAAGAGAGGAACTACGTTAATATGAAGAGGTTGGCTGATAGAAGAATTGAGTGGAGGGCTGCATCAAACCAATCCTAGGACTGTTGACCGATGATGATGAGAATGGAAGGAAAGGCAGATGAATTAAGAGGTGCTGAATGTCAGATTTGTAACATTGTAAACAGGTAATGCGTGTCATCATAAACAATTTGTATCTGCCGCACGCATAGGATATGATTTTCTTTTGTTGTATTGTGCTACCATCTAGTGGAATAAACGAGTAGCAGTGTAGTTGTTCCCGCCAAATGGAGTGTAACAGTTCACACTTATTTACCCCAAGTAGAATACAGACAGTGAAGGTCTGTTAGAGGGTAGTTATTTCAGCAAAAATATCGACAGGTTATGGGGTCCAGATTACGTGACTGCGGTAATTGTATGCTGAAAAAGTAGAACTGATTAAGTGCGGAGAGATCGGTGTTTCATTTCAACATGACGTCCAATACAGCGAATATGGAATCAGCGAAGGATGATATATTCAAATGTCCTAAATTGACGGGAGAGAATTACCATACATGGAAGACCAGAGCAAAGGGAGCATGTCTACGCGCTGGATGTTGGGAAGCTGTTGTTGGTTGGAACTCAGAAGCCAACAATAATGCAGAAAGTAACCGGCGTACTAGGTTGAACGACATGGCAACAGGTATATTTTCTATTCCATTGTATCAGATTCATATTTGGATGATATCAGCGAATGTGAAACCCCTAAGGAGATTTGGAAGAAGTTGGAGGATCTTTCTACAGATTACGGACTTCTTGACCAATCAATTTTTCTTACTGAACTATGTACAATACGTAAGAATGATGATATGAGTGTGCATGACTACTTCAGTTTTATAAATGAATGTGCTAAGAAATTGAAGAAATGTGGTTTTGCATTATCAGATGGACAAGTAGCAGCGTTTTGTATTAGAGGATTACCGACAGAAAAGTTTGAAGGCCTCATTAGAAGTTTAGAACGTGAGCTTGACAACGGAGAATTAACAACAGTTAAAGTGAAAGCGAAACTTTTACAAGAAGAGAAAAGATGTAAAGCAGACATCGCCGTTAATCAACATCATGCTCTGAAGGTCAACAAACGAGAAGGAAAGGAGTATAATAAAGTTAATGCGTCAAGGAAGGATGCAAATCGGCAACAAAATAAGCAAGCCGGAAGTGAAAACAAGCAGAAGAAGAAATATATCAGGTTTTGTTATGCTTGTGGATCGTCAACCCACATTAGTACAACTTGCCCCAAAATTGCTGAAGAAAGAGAAAGGCAGGATAAATTGAACCAGAAAACAAATACGGAGAAAACAGCAAACGCATCAGTGGTGACCCGGCCGTACACAGCTCTTTACACAAGGCAGAATGGCAACAATGAAAGTCCAGGTGTATGGATATTAGACGGCGGAGCTTCGGATCATATGACCCCCAGGAGAGACTTGTTTACTGAGTTTTCATCTATGAGTGGTGAAGTTATTGTTGGCGATGGAGCACCATTACAAATTGAAGGGAAAGGAACTGTTCGCCTCAGAATATCTGAAGAATGTGGTGGATGGGACATTGATTTGTGTGAAGTGTTATTCGTTCCACAGCTCCAAGATAACCTCATCTCACAGGGAACTCTGGAAGGAAAAGGTTTGAAGATTGTTGCATATCAAGGAATAGCAACACTATACAGAGATGACCAACCTTTAATCAAAGCACTCAGAGTTGGACATTTGTATTATGTAACGACAGTTGGAGGTATGTCAATCCAAAATATAAAGGACCAATTCAACGAAAACCAAAGAAAGGCTTCTCGTGTCTCATTTTCTTTGTGGCATGATAGGTTAGGGCATCTTCAAGCCATCAATAAGATACCAGTTGTAAATGCAGGAGAATTGACAGATAAATGCGATACTTGTGTTGCAGGCAAAATGAAAAGATTGAAGTTTCCAGAGAATGAAGGAGAGAAAGCAAAGGATCTACTGCAAAGAATTCATTCCGATGTAGCAGGACCAATCACACCACCATCAATTGGAGGAAACAGGTATTATACTACATTCATTGATGAGATGTCCCGGTACATTACAGTTGAACCGCTGAAAAGAAAGAGTGAAGTCATGGAGAAATTTCAGAGATTTCAGAAGAAGGTAGAGACATTCCAAGAGAAGAGCATCAAGGAGTTGCAGTCTGACAACGGAGGAGAATATATTGCAAGATCATTCCAAGAACATCTGGATACGAGTGGGATCCATCACAGACTATCTGCACCATACTCTCCACAGCAGAATGGTTTGTCAGAAAGGTGCAACCTGACTTTAATAAATGTTGTTCGTTGCCTCCTATTTCAATCAGGTGCCCCTCATTCCTTTTGGGCAGAAGCAGTCCAAACCGCAGCATATCTGAGAAATCGCTGTCCTTCTGAAGCCATTGGAGGAAGAATTCCACTGGAGATCTGGCTTGGCAGGGAAGTAACATTTAAAGATTACAAATATCTCCGTGTCTTTGGATGTCAAGCATGGGCTTGGGAACCAAATCCAAAGGGGAAACTAGGTGCACGAGCTACAGAATGTGTCATGTTAGGTTACCAGGTTGGATCAAAGGCCTACAGATTGTGGGACATTAAAAACAGCAGGGTAATCATTAGTAGGGATGTTGTCTTCAGGGAAGATAAATTTCCATTTAAGTGTGTGCAGGGACCAGTGAAAGACAAGACTGGGGATGGGGAATTCATATTCCAGGTTCATTCCTTTTTCCCGGAGGTGGTAGAAGAGATTCCTGAACCAGAGGACGTGACTGAAGGTGCAGCGATGGTCTTGGGAGAGCCTACTGGACCACCAGGTGCAGCGCAGGAGATGCCAGAACCAGGGGAGGCAGTTCCACGCAGGTCTGATTGTTTAAGGAAAGTGATCGAGTGTTCATGTTGCAAACTAATTCATTGCAAAAACCTTAGTGATGTTCCAAAGACAGCAGAGGAAGCATTTCAGAGTCCTGAAGCTAATCAGTGGAGACAAGCTATGGAAGCAGAACTTGATAACATGCAGCAGCAAGGAACATGGGAGATTGTGAAGCGACCTATAGATCGCAATGTAATTGGTAGTAAGTGGGTTTTTGTGAAGAAAAGGGATCAGGAAGGAAATGTGGTGAAGTTTAAAGCAAGGTTGGTAGCCCAAGGCTTTAGCCAAATCCATGGCATAGATTACACTGAAACCTTTAGCCCAGTTATACATAAGAAAACCATTAGAGTTCTCATGGCTATCGCTATTGAGAATGATTGGCAAATGAAACAATATGATGTAGTAGGAGCATATTTAAATAGCCCCTTAGAAGTTACTGTATTCATGGAGCAGGCCCCTTGCATGAGCAAATCAGGTATGGATCCTGATAAGTTTGTGTACAAATTATTAAAAAGTGTATATGGTCTTAAACAAGCAGGTAGAAATTGGAACAGTTTTTTGAAAGATTGTTTGTTGAAGACTGGACTGAATAAGTGTAAGACTGACCCTTGTGTGTATTTTTCTGAATCAATTATTGTTGAGTGTACGTTGATGACTTGCTTGTGATAGGCTTACCTAAAGAGATTGAACAATTTAAGGTAAAAATACAACAGTGCATGGAGATAAAAGATCTAGGATATTTGTCTGACCTATTGTCTTTGAAATGTGTTAAAACTAATGAAAATGAATTGATTGTTAGTCAAGAAAGGTATATTACAGACATATTCCATGAGTTTGGTATGGATGCTTGTAAGAGAGTAAGTATGCCATTGGAAGTGGGAAGTATCATTAGAGAAAGGTGTACTGATGAGAATGTATTTGATAAGACGTTGTATCGCAAGGCAATAGGATGCTTATTGTATCTTGCTGGAGGGACAAGACCAGACATTTCCAATGCTGTTTGTAGGTTGAGTCAGTACTGTGAGTGTCCAACGAAACAAGATTGGAAAAATGTTCAGCATGTGTTTAGATATTTGTCAAAGACAAGTGAGCATTCATTGCATTATCGTAAGACTTGTGATCAAATCAAAGTGTACTCAGATGCAGACTGGGGAAATGACAGAGATGATGGTAAATCTTTTACTGGCTATGTCATCATTTTAGCAGGAGGTCCCATTATTTGGAGAAGTAAGAAGCAGAGTTGTGTTGCCTCATCATCTACTCAAGCCGAATACATGGCAATGTATCATACTGTTACTGAGGTGCAGTGGTTAACTTCCTTTTTACAGGAAATAGGTCAAGCAAGATTTTGTCAATGCCCTGTAGAAATTATGGTTGATAATAGAGCTGCCATGGCTATTGCATCAAATGATAACATTTCAGATTGCAGCAAACATTTTAGGATTAAGTTTTTCTATGTGAAAGAAACTGTTGAGAATGGTGAAGCTGTATTTAAATATGTTAACACTGATGACAATATTGCTGATCTATTAACTAAACCTCTTCCAGGTATTAAAACCAAACGGTTTTGCACAGCACTTGGTTTGTGTTTTTAATTTTTGTTAATTTGAAGAAGTGATTAGTATTCTTTGTGTGTCATTTATCATTTTTTTGAGAATGGTTTGTTTTTGTTAGCTAAGCATTGAAGTTGAATTGTTTATGATGAGGGGAGGTGTCAGATTTGTAACATTGTAAACAGGTAATGCGTGTCATCATAAACAATTTGTATCTGCCGCACGCATAGGATATGATTTTCTTTTGTTGTAGTGTGCTACCATCTAGTGGAATAAACGAGTAGCAGTGTAGTTGTTCCCGCCAAATGGAGTGTAACAGTTGACACTTATTTACCCCAAGTAGAATACAGACAGTGAAGGTCTGTTAGAGGGTAGTTATTTCAGCAAAAATATCGACACTGAACACAATTAGGGAGGAAGAAGATTAGTTCATGGTATGAGGAGTCACTTGGTGAAAATGAGACATTTATGATGAGGAGTAAATCAAAGAACAAAGCACTACCTTCATACTGTATTACTTATTGACTGTGGTTTTAACACCCTAAGTGTCCTTATGCAAGGTGACACCTCAGATGCCACCTAGAATATGGTGACACCATGGTCAGTATTTTATACAGAGTGAAAATAGTAGGTACTACATTGTTTTACTCTTCATCATGAATGAGAGAAGGTTGTTGTCAGAAATTAAGAGAAGGCAGAGTAGGTGGATGACATGTGTGCTTACGGGCGATGGATTGCTGAATGTCACTGACACAAGTAGAAAGGCTAGGTAAGTGAGGGTGAGGAAAGAAAAAAATATGTAGGTAAAATGATTAGTATGAACGGAGGCAAGAAACTTGCAAACTTGAAGGGATAAATAGCATAGGGATGAATACAATAGATTATTAAATGCAAAGAAGAGTTGGGGCACTCCACCAAAACCTATACTCTTAGAGGTAGAAGACTGTCCAATCAATATAAAATTTAAACAGCAAATGAATAAATTTCACAGTCTAGTCGTGAAACATCAGGTTTACATTCATAAAATCTAATTATAATCCAGCCAATTCAAGAATCTATCAAGCACCCAAACCACTGGAAGATGGCTTAACGTATGAATATAATCAGTGAAGATGAACGGGGCCCTGAGATAATGAGAAGCCATTTTGACAGAGCCATGAAAGACCTAAGAAATAATAAGGCACCTGGAGGGGACAAAATAAATGGAGAAATCACCAAGACACTCGGGATCAAAGTAAAAAATACCCACTTTGGAATAATCAAAGATAGCTATTACAGCGAGTGACTACCAGAGGACTTTCAGAAGATTGAAATGATCCCAATCCCGAGGAAGCCAAGGGCAGAGAGTTGTGAAGAACACAAAACATTGAGCCTGGTGTCACACACATTGAAAATACTTACCAGGATAATTAGCAGACGAATGGAAGGAAAGATCAAAGGTAATCTTTTGGAAAATCAATTTGGATTCAGGAAAAACCAAGTGGCTAGGTAGGCAATACTCAGCTTAATGATACTGGCCGAAAAATGATACATGTAAACAAGCCGTTGTATGTGGCATTCGTGGACTTGGGAAAGGCCTTTGACAACATCAAATGGAACAAGATGCTCAAGATACTGGAGGAAATTGGAATAGACTACAAGAAAAATCTATAGCCTCTACAAGAATCAGATCACCACAATGCAAATGAAAGATGGAAGGAAGATAGAAGCCAAAATCCCTAAATAAAGGAGTCAGACAAGGATGCAACCTCTCCCAAAAATTATTCAACATATACCTGGAAGAAGCAATAAGAGACACAGAGGAAGCTGGTATCAAGGGCATCAAGGTGAATTGTGAAGAAATTAACATGCTCCAGTTTGCTGATGACATTGTAGTAGTAGTAGTACAAAGTCTAGACTTGCAAGCAACCCTGACCACAATGGACCAAGTACTTCAAGAGTATAATATGAGCATCAATAAGAAGAAAACTAAAATCCTAGTGTTCGGAAGAGAGAAGCTGAGAGCAGATATCACAATTCGAGGATTGAAATTAGAACAAGTAGAGAACTTCACCGAACTCGGCAGCACTATAACTTGGGATGGAAGAAGCTCGACAGAGATCAAGTGAAGAATAGCACAAGCTAAAGAAGCGTTCATGAAGAAGAGACACCTACTATGCTCTAGGAATCTACGGCTACAAATAAGGAAGCACCACATCAAAACATTCGTACCAAGTGTGGCACTCTATGGATCAGAGACAGGGAAAATCGGGAAAGCACAAAACATGATGATGGAAGAAAATGTTGAAGATTAAATGGACAGAAAGAGTGAGGAATGAAGAGGTGTACAGAAGAGCAGATGAAGAAGGAATATATGGAAAACCCTACGGCAAAGAAGAACCAGATGGATTCGACATACCTTGAGGCACAATGAATTATGTAGTAAGAAATATAATACAAGGGAAATTTGAAGGGAAGGTCCCGCGAGGAAGACCAAGGGCAAGTAAATAGGGTAAATAAGGAAGGACGTGAAAGAGAAAATATATCAGGGTGTGAGGGAAGTAACACTGAATAGGGCAGAATGGAGGGCTGCAGCAAACCATTCCTAGGATTGAAATACCTACTGAATGATGATGAAATCAAGAAACTGATGATGAAATCAAGAAATGGTATTCCTCATCAAAAGGATCAAAAATGGCAACACTTGCTTCACTCATCAAGTTTGGAAAGTAATAAATTCTCTAAATAAATATCTAAAGAAGGTATCGAACTACAACAAAATGTGTACTTACCTTTCTGAGGCTAATGAGCAGCTCAAACGGTAGTAAAGCGAGGGTAGTACACTAACAAAGCGGCACCAATGTTTCTTTTCACTTTTGATGCATCGCTTTAACGTCCTAAGGCTCGGCTGCATTCCCCTCCCAGTTGTTAAGACGTGGGTAACTGCAGATATACTCCAATGATGATGTTCCCGATTTTAAAGGTTCAGTTTGATGTGAACTTTGCCTCCTAATCTCTTTCGTGGGTTGTGGTGGGATCCAGACAGGGCATGTTTAGAGCACCATTGCTATCCAAATCCAGTCCATATGGATATCCAGCAATGGTCGCCAAAAAGTACCTAATCACCAGATGAGTCACAAACAAATACGATATTATGATTAATTCTAGAACGCAACACCACCAGTACAAGCCACCCAAAAATCAGATATCTTGAGTGCATTAGACATGAATTTATACAAACGTACATACAAGGTATTACATTCGAATGCTACATTATGCACTCTCCCAGGTTATACGAACCAAAATGTGGAAGTGAATGCTGACAATCGTATCAATCGGGCTACCGAGAGATAGCCGTGTGCGACAAAACCACCAAGTTTCTACCTCTAAATGTGTCTTTGAGGATCGCAAAAACTTTAATAATAATGTATTAGTGCTACTTACGTGCGCACTTAACATTCCCAGATTTTAATCACTTTCATTTATCGAAACACCACTGTTGACAGCCACAAAAGACAAGCTGCTCCTATGCACAGAAAATTATCGATGGTATTGACGGAAAATCTTAAAAATATTTTATCACTCTCAGTATCCTGATCGCTTAAATGGTATCTGCAGTTGCTATCTCACTTGCTACGTCAATTATTCACACAATACATGCATTTACGACACAGACACACGAGCAATTTTGCACAGCACGAGACTTCACATCAAAAGTCAAATGACATGAAAGACCTTGGACACCTCGGTCGCGCGACATATGGAGCGGGGTGGGCAGTGATTGGGGAGTCTACGAAGGAAGTGTAAGCAAGAGTAAAAAAGGGCAACGTACGAATACCTGCAGGGCCCGGTGCTATTTTTTTAATCCGAAAGTATCATGTAAATTATGTATTTAAATTGAGACAGTTGGTGTCAGCACTGAAAACGCCGCTAATTCTGCAACACGGCCACCTAGCGCCAAAAAAGGAATACCACCGATGGAAACAACTGAGTAGTGATAAATGATGAGTTCCCAATTTCCGTAAATTTAATTCGGTGCGTTCTCCTATTTTAATTTCTTTGAAGGAGTTACAAATAAGTATTCTACACTTATGGAAATCTATGATTTTAACCACCTCTAGAGAGTCTGAGGATAATAATTAAAATTTCAGACATTTTTATTAGAGAAGAATAACGATATGATGTTCATACTTTCGCCACCAGAATGCGTGATTTCCCGCAAATTTCGAAATCCCTATACGCTAAGCCCTATATACTATACTAAATACTACATTATAATCACAATTTATACAATAATATTTTGGTGATTTTCTCTCCAAAGATCATTTTGAGGTGAAATATTCACCTTAAACATGCCCCAATTGCATTAGATTAATTTTTCGGAAACTTCTTTTATAGTAAGAATCCAGTTATTTTTCTATTGAACCCAGTGGATATCATATGGGAATTCTTATTCACTAAGTTCTTAGTTATTTACACTGTAGCTTATTGGATGAAGGTGGCAGATTATCAAATTAGATATTCACTAATTTTTACAGTTAATCTCTGTAAAAAGTAACTACTTAAAGTTTAAAGTTATATACTTTTTCAGTTACTTTGGAAATAGGATGCTGTGGTAATAGAGGCCTTGATGGCTTTTTGTTTTGACAAACAAAGCGAACACTGAAAACTGTCATTGTGGTTTCTTCCATCCGTATCCATTTGTTTAAAAATATTTGAATTGGGGATTTTTGTTGTAATTCCATTAAGTGTCCAGAGTGTTTTTGATCAGGTTTCCTAAATTCTACTGAAAGGATTCGGCAATTTTTCTCAGGTGGAGATCCAATTCTGGGATTTTTAAGTTGTTGTGAATGTAAGACTTTCTGACAAGCCATGGTTCGTCTGTAATTTTCCGCCAAAGATTGTACTGAGCGGTAGAAAGTGCTTTAAGGTTAGCTTTCGATATAGATTCCCACATTGCGATGGGAATTAGCCCTTCACAATTTTAAAATTTCAGTGTAACGTGCTTAGTTATGCAGAGTTAAAATAGATGCTGAGGGTGTGCCTGTGAACCTTTTCTCGCGATTTGCTTGGGGTGATGTTTTAACAAAGCAATGTCGCCGAGTGAGGAATATGCTGACTGGCGCATTGTTACTGATACCTACGTTACTTTGTATGAACCCCTCCCCCTCCTTGTCTGTCCGAGGTTTTTTGGTGACCCATTCTTTCTCGGCTTCAACTATGTAGAATTGACCACATGACAGTATGATGTCACCGAGTAAGGCATACCCCCAGGGCAATGTCTTTGCGTGGTTTCGTGTTTTCTCAACCGAGTTCCTAAAATTTGGCAGTCACTCGAGTGACTGCCAACCTCAGCCCCACTTTTGTTTGGATGTACATATATGTCTGGGCCTATTCATTGAATTCTTGCACAACTACCCTTGCATTCTTAGATACCATTTTATTTTCCCATTTGTCTGTTGGGCAACCTTTGCACCCAAATTCCGACAGGTCAACATTCGCCAAAAATTAACGAAAAATTAACTAAAGTTAGTTTCATATCAGTTAATGCATAATTTTTACAAATAAAAGTTAACTCTTCTAAAAAGTAACGATTAAATTAAATAGATTTTTAATGATTAATTTTAATCATTAACCCCAACTATGATATATACACATGCTTACCATTAACTCCATGGATAAAATCTATTATAAATCATCAAAAGTGTTTCAATCATAAACAACAATAATTTGGAATCAATTAGAATTTTATCATTTACTTTAAGTTTTTATTAACATTGGTTTTACGGGGACTTATCCTTTGAATCAGCCTCAGAATACTTTTGTTGCAAGTTGCTTAGCATGCCACTCATGGTAGGTTTGCTAGCTAGGGATTTTTTCCATAACATGATATTAATTTAGAGCTTACCTCTCTCATCAAATCTCAATTTTTTTTAACCTTATAGGTAGTATTTTTTCATCTTATTATATCCTTTGTCATCTTGCATGAACAGATTACATGTGAAAGTGAATTGGAATCTCATTTTCTGACCTAATTATTGGCAAAATGTTATTTTTAATATCCTGTTTAAAGTTATCATGCAATTAAATACAAAATTCAAATAATTTCTGTTCTGCATTTTTTAGTTTCTTTTCACTATAGTTTTGATCACATCGAAGAGAATTTGTGTTTACACTCCTGCAAAGTACTAGTATAGTAGTTTCGACCTGCTGGAATGTAATAAAGTTGCCAAGTATTATGGGTTTTGGGCCCCAGAACCCATAGTAAGGTACAAGGCTGTAGCGAGTGGGGTGGGGGTTCAAACCTATCCTGAAATTTGAAGGCAAATGAAAAATGAAACAGATTTTTCTAACAATTTAGAAAATGAAATTAGCGGTTAGCACAGCATTGAAAGAAACACCTGGCACAAAATATTAATAACTCAATGAAACATATTTTATTATACAGTTATTTCTTTATTACATACTCACAGTAACAAATACCAGTCAGGGGTGGTTTCAAAGGGTTTTCGTTGGTGGAGCAGGGGGTCTATAACTAACTAACATAAGATTTTAAGATTAAGAAGCCATGGTCAGTGTTGAGGGGCATTTGGAAGGAGTTTCTTGCTCTGAAATTATTCTGCATTTTCCGCTAACACCAGATAAGGAAAACACATGTTAGGCAATGACAAATCCTCAGGACCACAAAGCTTTAAGAGATTAAAACATCACGCATTTCTAGAGTCAGCTTGGGTCTGTTTCTTATCAGTATATCATTTGAGTCCCTCTCTCTTCCCTAGAATAACGCTCCCTCGTACAGAACCTCATACGTCAAGGGAACTGGAGGTCTTATGACCTAAGGAGCCATCATTCAGTGCCTCACTCCAAAAGGGCATGAGAAAGGGTCCGGCGAGCTAAAAGATTTTTTTCTTTTCTTGCACCACATGTCTCTTTGAGCATGATGTAGGAATGGGCATTTTCTTAGAAAAACAAATGCTCCCTAGAGGAGGTGGAAGGACTGAAAGAAGGCTCTTCACAAGCCAATGCTGGTCACCCATTTTCGGCTATCTTGCAGGAGAGAGAGAGAGAGAGGATGCCTGGGCTGCCTAAACAAGCCATAGCAGGCATGGTGTTTTCATCTTCTATTCTCGCATCACAAAGTGTCCCATTCATTCGTTCAAGAAACCATGGCTCATCACCTCTCAGTGAACAAGCCCTCCTCTGAAATGACTGCAGAATCTTCTTTTATTACTTTGCTGGTGATAATATGCTATCCCAAAGACTCATTAGGTCTTCGGGATCTCGTGGGTGTTGTGACAGATATTGGCAGGTTCTGTTTCTGTTTCAGAGGAACTAAGGATAAGAGAGATGTGTGCA
Source organism: Platycnemis pennipes (assembly GCA_933228895.1). Taxonomy (NCBI): domain Eukaryota; kingdom Metazoa; phylum Arthropoda; class Insecta; order Odonata; family Platycnemididae; genus Platycnemis; species Platycnemis pennipes. The sequence continues at coordinate 64,524,734 of OW121854.1, forward strand.
TTAGCGACAATGAACACTTTCAAGCTGAAACAGAATCATATAAGGCTTAAAGTTTGCCCTAAGTATAGCAGAACAAGACGGCCAGTTTTGGCTGACTTAGAAGGGAGAGGTTTAAAAACCAGCAGCCGGTTTCGGCCTACTTAGGAGGGAAAGCAAATTGAGGCATTTAAACTTCGATAGGGAGAGGGTTACGATGTTATCATCTCTGAGCTTCTTATGCTTAGATTTCATGGCGATGCGGATATTATAGAGTTCCTATTGGGATAATCAGAATCAACTCAGAATTCCGATCAACTCCATTTTTAAAAAAATTGAATTGATGGTTTAATTTGATTCCAGGACATTTACTTAGAATTCAATTCCAATTCAGCTCATACTTTTAAAAATGCCAGTAGTATGAGGTGTTTCCCCTGCGAGTGAATTTGTATTAGTTTCAGAGTGTGAACCAATACAAATTTTATTTCAGAGTGTGAACCAATAAACCAGTGAAGTTAGCAGAACTCAGTTACTTATTGGAATGTCGCTCTGAATTATATGTACCCAAAAGTCAAAAGTGGTTCTTTGAATAATAAATGGGAGGCTAGAGAAAGAGGGTGAATCAGTTCCTTGGGGAGGATCAATTCGGCTTTTGATAAGGTAAATCAATCCAAATTGTGGTAGCATAATGTGAATTTTAGTGGGAATGAATGTTGAGTACCATCAGGAAAGTTTTCCAAATTTTGTAGACAATAGGGTAGTTTCCTTCATCAAAGAAAACAGACTTCATTAATTGCGATTTGTGCCCTGCCATAAATGTATTTAATTTACGCAAAAAGTTTGTATTGAGAAATCCCAGTTTACTAGAGAATTAAATGTTAATTTTAAGGACATTTGAAAAGGCTCTGAAATGGCGGGGTGCGCTGCCTTCATGCTGACGTAACAGGTAGGTAGTTTACGTTGCGAAGCATAGGAAAATTCGTCTCCTGAACTTACTGTTGTATTTCAGGGCCCCTCAGCTGTAGTGAATATTTATTAGTATTAACCTGTAAAAACTATCAATGTTGGAAAAGAATTCTCAGTTAAACATGGTATTATTAGTCATTTTATAGGAACAAGGACGTCCTGCTCGCTGTGTCTTCTACTACGACGAAGCATGGCGTGAAGGTCGTGCGGCGATAGGCGAACTACATGATATGCTTGTGAAAGGAATACTAACTGATTTTAAATGAATCAACTGCATAAGTAATGTTAAATAAATAAATAAAAGTTAATTACAATTAATTGACGGAATAAATATGCCTCCAATACTTGTTCATAAGCTTTAACGGAGTGCGGCGTCTATTTGGAAGCGTCCGCAGCACCACCTGGTGGCAGGTAGAGGAAATAATTTGACGTCACACGTAGGATTAACCGGCATGCAATAGTTTGCCATCGCGTTTTCGCGCCATTGATTTTTTTCACTCTTTAATTAATGAGGAAAAATACTTAACGTCATATAAAAATCGAACGGCTTAAAACACGTACTCCAGAGGTTATAAACTTTCGATCAAGACAATAAAAAAATAATAGGAAACTACCCTATTGAAACAGCATTTCATAGAGTCCAACAAGACAAGCTAGTGAAAAGACAAAGGAATTGGGACAGACTGGAAGGATAGTTTTATCGGAAACATAAGCATGAAGCAGTGTGCTGAAATAAAGAATGCAAAGGAGCAAGAATAAGATGGGGAGTTAGGCAGAATTGCCCATGGTCTTCAGCACTCATCAATACACTTCCCAGCCAGCACAGTCCGCATTGCATCTGTATGCGAAGAGGATGCAATGAGGATGCGATGTTTGACAGGATGCGCTGGCTACCAAATTTCCCTTTGGCATCCTTTGCTAGGTGCCAACTTTTCCGTGTTGCAGTTTCACCTCATGTATGATATTTTAATAAATCATGATTTTATAGTAATCTGTGACATAATGATAGATGATTCGGGAGATGGAAGACGGGGAAATGTACCGCTATACTAATTGCTAATTGTCGAGCTATATTAATTGTAAATTGTCGAGCTGTCAATCTAACCTGGTGGTAATCCCGAAATGTATTCACGCAGTGTTCCGAAGCCGGGAAAGAATAGTATGTTTTTCTAACTATGGAGGTCCCACAGAGAAATAAGTGCGTGGCGTGGATATTGTTTTCATTTTGCAAGATAAGTAATTGGCAATGGTTTTCATTTTGAAATTAAGTAATTTGTAATTGTTGACATGATAGCGTTCGTTTACTCGTAGGACATGCATCCACACGTAGTGTCTGTCGGCCAAGTGCCATTTATACCGTATGATAGTGCATTTTGGAGCCATCCAGGATAAAATAATTAAGTCCTAGAATTCCCCCACATTTACAAACGTGCATCAAGTAAGTAAATCCACTTTATTGCCTAGGAAAAAGCAACTGTAGGGAATAATATGCGAAAACTGTAGTGGGTGTAAGTGGTACACCATACGGCTGGTAGGTGGCAGCGCTGTTAGTGTCGCTGGTAGTTCTCGTTTTGGCCGGTAGGTAGCAGCACCTACAACCACTAGTATTCGAGGAACGGGCATCCTCTTCGCATCTCTCTACAGGCGGCGGTATCTCCTTATCGCATCCACTCGGCAGCGGTTCGGCATACGGATGGCATCCAGATGAAAGTATGCGCGCCTACCGTTGGCATCCGGATGGCATACATATGCGAAGGGGATATTAGATGATTTGTGCCGGCTGGGTTGTGCACGAAATTGTTAAAGACTGCTGTAGGAACTTGATGTAGGTATGAAAGTGGGAGAAGTGAAAATTAATTCAGTTAGACTTGGACATGACCAAGAATTATAAGTAGGCAGGACAGTCTAAGGATTAAAATTTGTATTAGAGCCTTAAAAAAATTTAATAATATAATAGAATGGGGGATGGAATAATTCATAAGAAAACCAAAGTAATGAGATTCTAGAGGGAAAAGGAGAGAAAAATTAATACTATGATAGAAGGGAATCAACTATAGTACCACATATTTATATTTTGGTAGCATATCGGAAGAAAGTGGCCACCCTGGTGATAATAAAGTGTGCAATAAAGAGTTTTAAAAGATGTGCAGGAAGTGTGAAAGGATGTGACATAAGTGGGATTTGGCAAAAAAAATGTTAGAGGAGTGTGCAGAAAGTGCCCAAAGAAGTGTGCACACATTTTTTGCACACTTTATTATCACCAGGGCATAGAAATAATGATGTTAGGACGAGAATTGCTGTGGCTATGTAGGCTGAACATGCCAACAATAAAGAACTGAATATACGGGCATTAATGGATGTAAAGAGAAGGTTAGTTGAAGAGGTGCTGAAATTGCTGGGGGAGGAGGGAAGATTGTTGTCAAAATTAGAAGTAGGTAGAGAAGTGGATTGAGCAGGTACTTAGGGATACTGAAATGCTTACGGTCACTATTGTAGATATAATGTTGGGAAAGCAAGGCAGGAAAGAAAGAGAATTATGGAGAATATGATGATGAGTAAGAAGTATGTTGACTTGACGAGAAATAGCATAGAGACGGAGCTGTTAGATGAATACAATGCAAAGAGTGGGGATGCTCCATCAAAACCTTCCCCAACAGAGAAAAAACTATTTATAATTGTCAAGATGTTGATTAAAAAAATGCAATCTCAGCATCGTAAATATAATGTTTGGGAATGGGGCAAAGTGTAATCCCCTAGACACATCACTTGTTTAAATAGAGAAAAGTTTACATTAAATGAAGTTAACCACATGATTGTATTTTATTCCATACTTCTATAAAAGTGCATTCTGTGAAAAATATATATGTACACGAAAAGATAATTGAAAACAACCCAGATAGCATGTAAGCTTGCCGCAAGCTTAGATATTGGCTTGCCATAGCTTGCCGTGGCAAGCTTTCTACGGCAAGCTTGATTCAAGTTTGCATCATGTCTCATGGCAAGCTTCATTCAAGTCTGCATGCCTTGAATATTTTTCTCCCTTAGCGCAACACCACTATCTCCGTTTGAACTCGAGCAATACGTGAGCGCCGGTTCATTCGTAAGTTCTTTCTTTCCTTGGGCCACCTACCTCTCTTTGATATACAACTTGAGTTCCAACGAATGTGACTACGTTCACTTAGGAATTTTAATGTGTCAGCAGGGTTGTATACAAAGGAAATATTTGTGCTTGCTGTATTGCAATTTGCTTGACTCTTATTATCCATTTGATTCATTTCTGACGTTTGCACACTATTATATTGATATATAAGAGTGACGCGTGCCATACCCTACCGCACACGAAATTTGGTATACGCGTACTCGGGACATAGTTTAAACCGGTATGTAGTATTCCGTAGCGAACTCTTATACACAAGGAATGAGTATACCGGTACCCATAGTTCATATATACATTTAATTTTCAATAGTATTTCAATCTCTTGTAAGATCTTCGTTCAGAAAAGTATTATCCGTTAAATACAGGCATGCGACCAGTTAAACCTCGAAAATGACAGACAGTATGAAGATGTAAATGCAATTACCACATTTGGTAGGTACATAACTGACTTTTAAGGAACATAACTGGGTTGACTTTGAAAAATGTTCTCAGAAATTGCTATTTGCTAGCTGTATAGCAAATTACTTAATTATTATTATCCATATTTTTCATTTATGACTTTGTACGTCAATGTATTGATAATAGTCCATATCTACAAGCCAATTGCCAAAATCGACCAAAGATTGTTACTGACTTTGTTGACATAATACATATAGGTTCTGATAATATGTTATAGTCCCATGTAGAAATTGATACTTACTCCTGTTTAAGCACCAAGAAAATTAAAAATGGTCATACTGTAATTAATCATTACATTATTGGCTTGAATAATTCATGAATGTTAATGATGTGTAGTATCTAGTTAGTTTATTTGCTTGGCTCTAGTTATTCGAACATCAACACACATCAACAACATGAAACTGGATGTTTACATTCCAAAGATGTATACAAAGCCCTCCCACCACCTACTACTGAAGTATTTGATAGATTGAAACTCGAATTACTATAATAGTACGAGTAAATAAATATGGAAATAAAGCAGACAATAAGTATTAATATATTTTAAAATTAGAATAAATGTTTAAAAATTATAATTCCGAGTACATAGCAACCCTATTTTGAATTAAGATGCTAACTTGACTCTAAATGCAGCGCACGTAAACCTCCATCTTGGATTATTACCGATGTTTACTATCCGTGCTCCTCATTTCGTGAAGTTTTAGTTGCAACTGCATGTGGTTAAAATAGCTAATTGTTAAAAGGCAAGTGATCTGTGGTCACGTTGAAGTTATTCAAGAAATACACACCATGTGTGGACCGTGAAAAAGAAAGTTTTTTTGGCCTTCGTCCCAGGATTAAATTAGAAGGAAAAAGTACGACGAAACGAATGGAATGGATGGATTTTGTGATGTGAAAATCCTCATTCAAGAGGTATGTTTTGAACTGAATGCTGATAATGTGTGTATATATAATATTATTGAGCAGAATGTTCGCTCACTGCAACACTGAAAATATACACAATTCTCATAGGAATTGTTTGCTTAACAGTTCCGTTTTTTTGTAGATAAGTCTATTGTCACTAATACTTCGCAAGGTTCTGGGACCAGGGACGAGATTTTTATGGCATTGTTAGCATCGTGCATCTTACAATTAGTGCCGAAGGAGGCAAGGGTGAGTTAATTTGTTCAGTTCACTTTCATAGTTCTTTTGTATATTTATACAGATTTATGCTTTTTGTGCCATGTCCTGACGGAAGGTCGTTGAATTGAAAGAAGCGGCTGTAAATTAACTTAATTTAACCGCTAATAGTTCTTTCCTGCTTTTAAAAATAAATAGAAAGATATGTTGTTATTGCAGTATTTAAGTCTTCTATTCATGCTGCTTTCAGGTGCCTTTTTGTGGAGGAGCTAAGGAGAAGATAAAAAACCAACGAATGTAATTCTGAGTAAGTGTGTCACCAGTGGATGCAAGATAAACATAGATTCCTCTTGGAAATGTATAAGTAATGACTGATAATAAATGTAGAGGTAAATAGATGCAAAAGAGTTTTGTTATTCACCCTCTTCTTCTTGTGTAACTTTCGTAATGAATGTTATCCGGAATTATTCTAGGAACGAGCGTATTTCGAAATTAATCAGAACAGTGTAATCAATTTCCTTTGCTAAAAATAAGTAACCATAGTTGTGAAATTATCGTTTGATGTAAAATTTGAGACATAGTTTTTCATGTATTTTGAGCAGTTGGTTGTGTCGTTTAAAGTCGTTATTTTGTTATAGTGAAGGTTAAAAGTTGAAAAGAAAAAAATGAAAGTTAAAAAAGGTTTTTTCCAAATAGGACATGTTTTTTAAATGTCGTGACAGCTCATTCACTTTCTTCGGCTAGCATTAGCCTTTCCATTTAGCCAATTCAGCCTCTTGCATTAGTTGCACAAAATAAATTTTTTCCTGGTATTTAGGTTTTTTTTAAGTTTTCCATGAACTTACTAGGCAAGTTATAGTGTATGTATATGTAGTGTTGTAGTGTACTAGTGTATACCAGCGGTCCACTAGCTTACCAGGCAAGTTTGTGAAAAGTGTGTAAAAGTGCTCTACAAGCTTGTCTTGAAAGCTTGTGTCGAGTTTTGAAGAAGGGAACTAGACAGCTTGCCTCAAGTTTGGTTGCTTGCCAGGACAATCTTGTAGCAAGTATTCAAGTCTGTGATGTCAAGCTTGCCTCAAGTTGTTTTTGCTGCCTGGGCCATTGTTTCGGGCTTCTGGAACAAGCTTGCTACAAGCTTGCCAAATGGAAAGTAGTTTACTTGATTCAAGCTTGTCATAAGCTTACAAGCTTACTATGCAAGCTTGAAGTAAGCTTGCATAATAAGCTTGCTGCAAGCTTGACACGTGGAGACTAGTTAGCTTGATTTAAGCTTGCCAAAAGCTTACACGCTTGTTTTTGCAAGCTTGTTGCAAGCTTACCAGCTTGCAAGAATATGCTTGCGGCAAGCTTGATTCAAGCTTACATTGCTATCTGGGAAGACATGACAGGAGACTCCTATGCAATTAGATTCCATTTTTATGAAAGAATGCATCATATTTCATAAAATGAGCATCAGTCTCTACATTGAACTATAAAAATGATGTTAAATGCAGCAAGGAATTGTATATACATCATTCAATACTCGATTTATGGAATGAAAATTTTAAGTGCAAGCCAACCAAATATATATATAAAGATATTTTACAAAGATGGCATTGCTACCTTGACATCAACAAATATCTTTGGAATTCTATATCGACTGCACAATTCCAGATGCACAATGTAGGATTTTGAAATATTTTTTACAGATATTGTTTTAAAAGTGATTCAAACATGCCTAAACAGCCAATAAACCCACCGTATGTGCTTTTAAATAATTTCAAAAGTCAAAGTAACGCCCTTGTTTCAATTTGATTTTAAAAACACTTTCTTGTTATGTACAGATAAGTTTGGCAAAATATGATGAAAATAAATCCATTTTTGTAGTTGACTTTGGATACATTTGTATGTGAAACCATTACCTACTTGTTTTTCATATCTGTAATATAATATGATTTTCCAAAAACTTCGAAACAATCTTCATCCAAAAAAAGATACATTCACAGGTTTTCATGCTGTTTAGGAATGTGTGGGACACAAATTATCAAAGAAATCTCGTAAATTATTCAAGTTGGTTCACATTTGAGATCTCCCCAAACTCCATGCATACAATATGTCCATAAGAGCACTGAAATATTCAGATAAGTCTCAGTAAATAAGCTCAATTATAATTGATCCATAGAGCTTTACACATATGCAGTCACATTAATGCTATGTAAAGTATATGATTCCATAAATCACTTCATAATGTCTTTCAATAGTACCTGTACGTACTATTGAAATAATTAATATATGAATTGTACTATAGCACAATTTATATTAAGTACCTGAGAGTATATAACCATTTACAATATAATTTTTGCAGTAGATATGACAGGATTTTTAATATGCAATTTTTCTGCTTTGAGACAACATTAACACCATGGACACTCTGAAATGATGAGCTTCAAATGTTTTTTTTGCATAACTGGCAAAGAACACGTATTTCATGCATATCATTTATCTATTTGGCCTTAAATGCCATAATTTAGGCAATTCCAAATTACAACAAGATACATTTTATTCATATTCAAAATAAGTTCTATGACCTCAACTTTTTAAATGCCCTTGAATCAGCATATTTTGAATAATGCTCTTCAAATGCACAAAATATAGGCAACACATACATCACATTCAAAGGAAATAAAAAATTATAGTCCATCGGGGAGTTTTTACCTACTTTGTTAATTTTTCCAACTTTAATAAAATGATGCGAGTTCAGATATTTCAAATTATGGCATTAACCATGCATATAGGAAACTAGCTCCCATTATAACAATTTATGAAGAAGAAAGTAGGTAGATGAAAATTACTCTGCCCTGCATGTGAATTCTGTAGATTATTCTAAAGAGTGGGCATCTTCTTGAGCTATATCATGAGACATAGCTACAGCAAGTACCATATATATATATATAGTATATGTAATAACTAGTGTAAGGTATCATAGTAGATACATTAATATGGCAATAGTGCAGTCATCATAACATCTCCAATGGAAATTTTCAATACAAATAGTTGGTGGGCATGAAAATGTCTGAAATTAACATAAGGTATATGGCTATGTTTTTAAATTTTGTCAAATTTGTATTTAGCCCAAATAATTTCCAGATGATAAAAACACTCTTTCAATTAATGATTAAATGCATCATAGTGCCATCATGGTGCCTGACTAGTCATGACCAGATTTACATTATTTTGAGGTGTAGGTATTCTATACCTCTAAACCCATTTATAAATTTTATTTTTTCACCTAAACAAATTATTTTTTAATGTGGGAAAATTGGAATACTTATCGGTTGTAATTATACTTCACAACGAAATTGAGATGTTTCATTTATCATGAAGAAAAGGGGGATGTGACTCATATAAACAGTAATTGAAGAGGAATTGGTGAGAAAACAGGTATATCCAGGGAGAATAGGTATCCATTCAGGGAGTACAATATATCCAGGGAGAATAGGTATAACCAGAGAGAATAGATTTAACCAGCTACAATGGCAATAAAATGATAAAATTATTACTCATAGGTCCCTGAGAGCACAAATTTTGCAGTGTACCAAATGTAAATCCTATTTTAACATCTACATTTGTCTATGTCTGCTATATACATACTAGATGTGGACATTAGCATTGGGTTTACATGAGGTATACTGCAAGCTTTGTGTTCTCAGGGGTGTTTATACAATATTCATGAAAAGCCAAAAATATTTAGCACAAATTGTAAATGAACCACCCATTTTATACCTCCAATAAAGCAGGTGTAATGTATCTGAAATCAAAGTTTAAGTAAATTGTGTTAGTATGTAGCAGTTTAGGTCTAATACAAGAATTAAAATGACAGAGGTAGGCGTCATTTGGTGGAAGTTATGACAGTTGAACATAATAAAAACCACACTTGGTGCTATTCCACGCAAAGTGTGGAATACAGTCAAGCCCATTTGTAACAAAGTTGAGGGGGCCGAATATTTACTTCGTAATAACCGATTTGTTCAATGTTTTTCCGAGCTCTATTCTGGAGGGCTCTACTGCAATCTTGCGGCTTGCATATTTGATGGTACAGATAATTTGAAATATGCTTGATATGTAACTCAAAGTCAAATTTAGTCCCAAGATGCCCCAATGTCTCAATTATTTCAAAACGATTCACCAGAGCAGTGCACTTTGATGATTATAGTTAGGCCTATTTCAAAGTCATTGAGATTTTGGTATCGCTTTCTTGAGCTTAAGTTAACTCGAAGTCTTGCCAAGCTACTTTCATCATTTGCTTATGCTTAGGGTGTGCTGCGTGCCAGCAGCTGTTTACCCCTAATCAAACATCCCTCAAGTACATTTGCATCTCGGCCGCTCCATCCCTTTTTCTCTGGGCCATTCGCACCATAAATAATGCCTTCTCCTCTCTTCCTTCCAAGCCCCCCCTCCTTCCAGACTGGTTGGATGACTGTAGCGCTAAGGGATTCTGGATTTGTTGCGGACCTAAATTTGATGCTCAACCCTTACCCTTTCTACCCTCTCCCAAGCCCCTCCTCTATTGTAAGTCACCTGGGAAGTTAGGGCATAGGAAAGCGATGAGTGAAACATGATACTTTTTTCGTGGTCATAACTGATAAGGGACTTCCAGCAGGGAAGGATGATGATGCAGCAGTTCATCATCTACGCCAAGTCTTGGGGGAAATGGGCTGAGAGCAGGCCTATAAAATTAAAGATCCATGGCAAAAATTATGGTGACCTGGAAAATACACCTTATGTGATATCACTGGAAACATGCCCAAGAATATTCATTTTGTTTTTATTTTCCACGTGATTGTGTCTGATACATCTCCAACTTTAACTTGAATCTGTCAACCCAATGAAATTACCTCGGACAAGTAAATTAGATGACGTACTCAGCGGCAAAGTCGTATCAGCTAAGGATCTTCAAGGTCACTGAGTCATCATCTACAGGTGAGGGGAAATAGAAGTTCAGGCACGAGCTTACGCAGTCTTTATACTTGACGCGATGGCTGGCAACCAAAGACTGAAAGCAGCACCACAGGAAGAGCCAAAGGCAGAAAGTTGTCTTATGGAGGGCAAAACAAAGTCAGAGGGGTGGAAAACCCTGACGATAGCACGTTTCGCAGCCAATCACTCTCGCCTTATTGTACCCAACACCCTCACCTCATATTAGAACACCACATGACTATGAATCACCAGAATTACCATTCTGGTGCTTCCTTTCACCTTTCCTTCCCATCTTCTTTCTTTGCAAGGCCTTTTTGTCAATCTCTAGCCATGGGTGTTTTCCTTCCTTTCCAACCTAGCAACCTTGACCCCTACCTCTCACTCAACCCTTATGCCTCTCATTGGACCACCCTGACTCAACTGTAATCACGGAGCGGTGAAGTCTTTTGTGGTGTGCGTTCATGGGAACTAGAGTAAGGGGTGGGCAAGCATATTTATGGACGAAAATTATCAGATGCAAATCTTCAATTGAGTTAATCTTGCAGATAATACTGATATGTTAGCAACAACAGGGGGGTATAACCGAAATAAATGGGTAACCCGTTGTGCAAAAATAAACTTAGTTAACCCTTTCGCGGCGAATGCCACGCCTGTGCGGCGAGGATATTCTTCCCTAAACAACGAATGCCTCATATATGCGGCGTGAATTTTCCTACCTTAACCGACCTGTGCCGCTCCTATGCGGCACAGGTCGGAAGAAATTGTGACCGTGGCGGAAACAATAGACCCACGTAAGCGGTCGCCCCTCGAGATCTGGCTTAGCACGAGCCCAGGCCCTTCCTCGGCCGCTCAGGTCGACCCGTTCCTATCCTCTCCACGCGGTCAACTACTGTTATTTGCAGTGTTTTTTCCAAAGAAATATTTGTTCCTTACTTTAGAAATCCAATGTTAGAAATAAATTAATCTTTTTTTGCTTACCACATGGAAATTTCAAACGAAATTCTAACGTTAATTATCAACGGAGTTATAGAACAGCAATCGAAGACGGCATTATCGTAAGCATTTGGAAAATTTTGTGGTTCAATTCAAAGTTCGTTGTAACATGATTCCGTTTTTCTCATATATCATTTTTTGAGGAGAAAATTTCTTCTTATAAAACTTCAAATCAGTCAATTTGGATTAGAAATGTACTAAATCCGTCAATATGAACGTTAGAACTTCGTTTAAAATTTCTGCACAGTAAGAAAAACACAATAAATTCAATTTAAATGTAAGAAAAATCGATGCGAACAACAAATATTTGTTTATATTAAACATTGCAATTTCAGTCAGTTGACCGTGGACTCGTGCTGTGAAGGAGTCTTTTAATCCTTCGAGGGTCTGGGACAGCGGCTGAGGAAAGGGATTGGCAACGCGCTGAGTTGGGTCGAAAAATGGTTAGGGAGGGAACCTCTGCCTTCCATCGATGCGAAGAAGCTTCGTACAGGGGAGTAAAGCAAATTTTCAAGAGTCTCGTAACGAGGGAGAATTTCCCTCCTCGAAGCTCAGCCGCGAAAGGGTTAAAAATGTACCCCTGATAAATAAACATTTGTTAAAAGTGGGATTTTTAACATGATAAAAATGGCAATTGTTGATGAGGAATAGCCTTTACTTCGTTATAACTGGAAATTCATTAAAAGTGGGTTACATTAAAGTGGGCTTGACTGCAGTACCAAGTGTGGTTTTCATTATGTTCAACTAATATAAGAAACTTATTTTGTTTTATGACTACAATTCAAATTCATGTTACATTAAACATTAAGATTAAAGAATAAACATGAGCCACAGATATGCACTCCTTGGTTATTTGTCTTCCACTGAAAACTATTCATTCAATTATATTACCCGACTGTTTACCTTAACACATTCAACCCGGAATATTTCTAGTGTGCAATCGTGAAAAACGGGAAGGTTTATCCTCCACATTAATTTGGCCAGTCATTTAAATGTAATTTTAAAATTAGTAAAAAAAAAATTTTTGTAACAAAACTCGATAATTTATTAAAGACATGAGTTCGCGTCCTTCAGAGAAGTCTTCAGAGAGGTCTTCAGTGAGGTCATTAGAGGGGTCATTAGAGGGGCCAGTGAGGTCATTAGAGGGGAATGCGCGTCCTTCGGTGTCTTGGCAACGCACCTCGGACGCGCATTCGCGTCCGTCGGGTTGAACGTGTTAAAGGCATTTGAAATTACAATCATATAGTATTTACAGTAAAAATTGACTTACTAGGTAAACACCCATCAACAAGTACTAAAATGTGTTCAAACCGTATTGTAATCATTCAAACCCTAAAACAGATAGCAGGTTAACTACAAAACCAATGTTTTGTGTAAGAACAACCATATCAGGAACTATTTGGCCTCTGGTATAACCTCCAGTAAAGGCATGTGCCTACTTTTTCAAATTAATGCTTTGGGGTTAATTATTACAATGATATACAAATTTCAAGCTTACTGTCAAAGAACATGGTGCAGTTTACCATTTATTTAATAATTTTTCACTGAATTCCAAAGTACCATATTCTCACTCTTGACAGCACAAATATCTATCTATACCGATGCACATGGTTCAACACATATGTAGGATACATGTACCAATATCCATAGATCCACAGCAGGACAGAAACACTCAAAGTGTGAAACACAACATTACTTGGTAAATTTTTGGGCAATAAATCAGTCTCCGAGACAACTCGTTGCAGACAAAGATCCAGGTTTGAGTTCAGCAAAATTTAGCAACTTTTAGCAGGCAAAGATCCAGTGAGGAAAATGGGGGGGAACGGGTTTTAAGTGTTCTGCAGGGACAAAAAATTGTGGGAAATGAGGGCCCTTCTTTGCCCCACCCTTCCTCCCTCTCCCCCTTCTGCATTAGATCTTTGTATTGGAAGCAAAGCCCAAGACCTTTTATCCCCTTTTCTTCATCCTAACCTCCGATTCCAAATGATGGGCCCGTCAGTTGACTGCAAGTGGCCTCAAAGATGAGTTAAATCAAATGAATATTGGGCCATTTAATTGTATTTCGTACTGTGTGTTCCTGTCCTGTTACCTTCCATCAAGACATAATGTACCTTACCAAGCTGCTGTTTTCTCCACATTTACGTGTATACCTCATAGGAAATGGAATTTATTTGTCTGAATTGATAATTTTAGAGCCATTCACATGAAAATGATTGGTCATTAATATTATATACAGTTGAATGCTATCATTGTTTGAACGTGATCAAAGCAAAATGGATGCTACCTACATATATATTATCATTGTTTGCTCAATGTCAATAACGTATCAACAAACCAGGATCAATTCTTACATAACCAGATTACTATCATCATCATAGATTGGCCTCCAAGCTTGAATAGAAAACAAGCCCTAAAAATGAATGCATTTAAATAAATTTTTTCCACATTTCAACATTGCCCTCAAATAAAGTGTACAGCCTGAGTGCCAATATCATCTTCAGATATTTTGTCAAATAGTTTTCTTTAACACGTGAAATCACACCTATGTAAGGAGGAAGGGCACCTATGCAAGACAAGGAATCATCGTTCAACTCCTAAAACAATATTTTAAACTTTTCCAACCCCTCAAGTTACTTCAGTTCATATGCTATTGAAAATGGGAAATACTATGTTTAGGTGATTAAATCATATATTATGAACGATATTATTGTAGCTTTGTTAGGGATAGAAGAATATGTATTTGATCTTTTAAATGATCATTAAGGTCATTTCTTATAGTCACCATTTGCACAGTGTTGGCAAGAGTAAATCAGCCACTCAATTATGCTAAAAACATTCAAACATTTAAATCAAGATATCAAGTGACGGATTAACTTACATAAAAAATGAGACCATGAAAAAGTGAGGATGATAAACAGTTAATCCCTACTTACTAATATGTGGCTACTGGTGCAGCAGTCACACAATAGTGGCTGTATCAAGCTGCATTTGAAAGTGAGTTACATTCCTGACTGACTAACAACCTTCTATCATCAATGATTAAAATGAGATTCTGTGATTTCATGGAAAAGATTATGAAGAATAGAAAGCTGATTATTCCTTTTGAGACTGGCAAAATTCAGAAAAAATAAAGTTTTAGATTCAAATGCTACCTAACACTTCAGCTGCATTTCTGAATATTAATAATTTTTCACAGCATATCATCTTTTTATTTTCCAGTTTTATTATGATTCAATTAATATTAGCATTAATAATTTGGAACAACTTGTGAATGTTGTCTAAAAAGATCCTAATACATATCAAAGTGCCCACCTTTGAATGGTTTCATTGATTGCTCACACACCTTTATGGTGGCTTGCAGGGTATTATGTAAATGTGAGTAAGAAAAAAATGTTCAAAAGCATCGTTACTATGATCTCACCTTCGGGTACATGGAATAGGTCATTTTGCTAGAAAGGACTATGCCATTGCTTAATATATACTACAGTAAGTCCTCGACTTATGTTATTATTGGTGGTTATTTGTTCCAAAACTTTTGAACCATTAGTGTTTGAACCATTAGAACCATTGAAGCTTTTACTGCGGTTGGCGGAAATTGGCGACTATTACAGAAAACGACATCTTTTGAGAGGCCATTTTAAGGTTACCATAATACGACAATTCCGAGAGTAACACAAATCCAGTCTTTATTTCATTGGATATTTAAATCTTAAGTAAGTATCATTACTCAAAATGTGTTCATTTTTGTTGTGATGGACAACAGATGTCATCTATGGAGTAGATAATTAACTATGATTCGACTCACGCAGGATGGTTAAATTACACCGAAAAAAGACGATGTCATGGAAGGCCAGTGACAGGTCTACATTGCCTTCAGGTTTCTGTCATCGCAACAGATACATGGCGACAGCTAGGAAAAGATCAAACACAGATTCTTATGGAGCCGACCAGGCTTTCAACCAGCGACGGACTTCAAAGTACTGCATGTCATGTTTATGGTGCCATAGGACAAATAGCCAATGTACACTCCTCATACCGAGGACTGCAAGACGCAACGCTGCTTATGGCACCGCCTGTTTGTAAGTCCAGTCTGTTTTCTCTCACCTACTGGTGTGAATGTGTCTCGATTGCAGTTGCTGTGTGTTAATGTTTGATGCACATTTATTTATACATATGATGTCTTTCAGGGAAGCGTTATTGTATGTGAAGTCCATGGACTTATAGACTTAAAAATAAAAACAAAGGTTAAAAATTTAGCGGTGTTGCGAGAGGCCTAGGAAGGCTTCAGCGATGAAAACAAAAAACGGAAAAAGGTAAACACATTAGACTTTTTCACCATCACCATGTTCAAATCATCACCGATCGAACTATGTAATGACTTTAACTAGAGTGAGCATTCCAAACGCCTGTAGTTTGGCATCAACTCTTGCGCGCTTGACAGTAAGTCGCAGGTCATCTCTAGTGTATCTGTCGCAGCAACAGAAACGTGGAGAAAACGCAAACATAAGGTCTGAACACACCAGCACGGGAGCGAAATTCGTCAAGGGGCGAACTTAATGTCCCTCAGACCAAGCGATACATTCGTGGACTTCAGGGCACGTGCGGGCATCAGTACTTCCGATTCAGTGTTAATACTACGGAAGTACCATCTGACAAAGATGAAGCGCTCTTTGGAATCACATTGGCAGAAGACAAATATTGAGAAAGGAATATTAGCAAGCAATACTTTCTAATTTAAAAAAATACTATTTTCAATTATTGTTCAAAAGCGTAGGTACCTATACATAAGTATTTGACCGAATAATTTTCACTGATTTTTGGATGGAGTAACAGATACTTCGTAACCGCTACAATGACCTCCTGTCGACATTTCTCGCAGTAATTTTGCTCTGGACTAGTCGTGGGACAAGGGAAACGTGGCATGCAGCGAACTGAATTATATATGTGGCGGTATCGCTTTCCACCATTCTGATTCACGTCGGTGGTATCTCGGCAAGAGATTTTGTCCTGCGTGAATTTCGCTCCTGCATTCCATGCGTTTGTGCAGACCTTAACACCGGCCTAACTGAACATCCGCGTAACTCCGGATCCATGTAACTCGGATCCACGTAAGTCGAGGACTTACTGTACTGACAATTTTAGGACAATCGTGGAATCACTTGGTTAATGTATGCAATACAATCTAGTGCGTGGATTCAATGTATAAGGGGAGTATTTTATACATCAACTCCTACCCTTTTTGGGTATATTTACACTCTCTCATGTACTTTAACGCTTGAAATACCACCTTATCTGCAAGTGTGATCACATATCTTTATGAGAGAGCGATATGACAATTTTTAATTAAACACACATGGTCTATTTTCTTTCAATTTTTCCTGTCTTCAAATTGCCAACTACTCCCTGCTGAGAAAGTTAATAAAATTGATGGTGACAAGTTGGCTCTAGGAGAAATTAATAATTAGTCTATAGAATGTGATTGACGTGAATGGAAAATTTTGTTCAGAATTAGAATTCCATCTTCATTTTGAATGCTGCTCACACAAATTAAATTTGAAGGACATAATTATAATTCTAATAGAATTACAATGGTATGAAGGGGTAACTCTGAGCATAAATTAAAAAAAAAAGTCTTTTGCATGCATCAATACCCTCAGGCATCAATAGTGTTTTATTCTTCTAAACCTACATTTGGACAAGTTTCTGTGCGGGCACTCCTCAACACTGAAATATGTGTTTCAGGAGACTAAATGTAATTTGAAAAAGTTGTGCTTTTCAACACAACTGAACTCACCCTCACTCATTTACTCTAAAATATGTCTATGAAAATAAAAATATTTATTCCATTTGATCAACCACTCTTGGGGGCCAAAAAAAAAGTTAGGTAACACAGACTACTACATTTTGCTTAAAAATTAACAAATAGATTTTGTAACAGGAAAAGCATTTTAGTATTATATTTATAACATTAAAATGCCCATGAAGACTATACATGGCAAAATGTCTAACTCTGTATATTGCTAATACACGCACTGTGGTTCTATTTACATTCAAACCTATTTGATAATATACTTCATTCTGTTACAGTAGAATGACTTACTGCATAACGCTGCAACAAAATTTTTAGTTAAACAACAGTGGGCACATCTTAAAGACATAAATACATCCTCAACATCTAACAGTGTTAAACTCTCTCATTTTTCATTATTATATTATAGTTATGCACAATCACAACATTATGTAAGACTATCAAAATTTGCCAACAAATTTAGATATTCTCCAGTAAAAACTGAACAGCTTCAATAATTATATCTTATGGAAATCAGATTTTTAGAAATAATTTGAAAAGTTCTTGGTAAATGACAAAGCATTGCCTAAAGTAAGTAATTAAGTATAATAGAGCTTCAAGAAACAAAATAATATTAGTGGTATTAATAGGTACATTTACAAACATTTTGGTTATCACTTTGCTTATTAATTTTAGTTCATATAGCTATATTTATGCCTACATGAAAATTTAACAATCTTAACCATGTACATATTATTTTCATAAATTATATATTTAATTTGTCCAGCAAATAATAGAGAGCAAATTACTCCTTAAATATAAATTAATAATATTATTTATACTTTGATCCACGCAACAACGCATGTACCTGGGTCGGTACATACACTTAAACACATATATATATAGTTATATTGAAATGCATGATGAAATATTCCATCATAAATATGTGCAGAAAAATACTGGATCTTTTTTGAAAGGAGAAGTAGGTAGCTATGATTTCCGAGTGTACTCAGGAGATGGTGAGTAAACATGTGAATTCTAGTAACTGAATTTTATTCCCTTAAGGGATTGTGATTTTAATACAAGATAAGAGATAAGCTGAACCTATAAGTATACCAGTTTGCAGTATTCCAGTCGACAAGTTTGTAGTGAATATAGATGGCTTAGTACGATGCTAAAATACAGCATGTATGCAATTTACTTTTTGATCTAGTCAAATATTACTCCGTAAAAATATTTGAAAGAAATATTTGATGATATTTTGATAATAAATTAATTTTGAGACTATATGATGCCATTAAAATAAAAAAAATCACTCACCTAAATCATCTTGCCTAATCAGTATCTCATTTAATAATTGGGGTGACCCTATGCAGTGAACCATTTTAAGAAAAAAATAAGGTGAAACTCTAACGAGTTGAAGGTATCATCACACACCATTAAAGATTAGTTTCTCCTGCCACAAATTTTTAGGATAAATACATAGGCATTGCCTATTGTGGAGGAAAATGCAGAAAGAAATGTAGAGTAGAAAAATTAAAGTAGAAGAAACGGAAAAGGGAAAATATCAGAAGTGTTTAGAAATGTCAAATGTAATAGGACAAGGATAGAGTAGATAGGCAAAAATAATCCATGAAACTACCACCACTGGTAATGCAGTGATGGCTTTATAAGGTAACCAGATTAAAAATGAGCTAGATTTGCAGCTAGATCATGAAAAAACATAATGAATTGTATACTTTCTAACTTTACATAGTTTGCACAACTATATTACCGCGTTATGCAGGGCACCTTTCAGTATTTAGCATCATGCGAGCATATGGTAATTGACAACACATCCTGTTAATACACTGGTGCTGGTTTATCCAAGACTTTGGGCAAGTCTATATCCTTAGTGAATGATCACATTAACTTTCTCATTTTGATTTTGGATTCAGCTTTTGAGATGGAGATGATTCAGTGATAAGAGACAGAAAGCTTTGAAGAAAAATGAGAAAGAACTTTTTGTTTACACAATGAACACACTGTTGCAACTTGCCCTGATTTAATTATTAGGCTGATCAATTAATAAAACTTACTTCTTAAAATAACTTCAGTTGGCCCCCCTTGAAAATGACGCCGAGTCGTCGAAATCGATCGGGGAAGTTATAAAGCTGAAAGTGGAAAGTACAAAGTTGTTTCATTTACAATGTTTAACGTTCTTAAAATAAGTTTTTTGAAACACACACCCACCTACTTCTCCCAAAACAAGAACATTGAATGATATGTCAAAGAATTTCAGGCCATTCTCAAGAACCACCAGTGGCTCAAATGTGGAACCAAACACTTTTAGTCCATTGGCTATGATACTTGACCAGAATAAGTAGCCAATGATGACCAATCCATCTCATATACTAGCCAGTACACTCCGATTCCAGGTAACTTTTTTCGGAGGGACTGATATGTGCAGAGGCAACCAATAATTTCCTCTTTCTCCTTGAAAAGAGATTTTCCCTACTGATGAAACAGTTCCTAAAATTCATTCTGAGTGAATGGTTCCATTTGTAGATCTCATTGATATGTATATTTCTAGGTACTTGGGTACCTCTTCAACGTGAAATAAATAAATATGTTTCACTCCTTATAAATTTCAGGGAAGTGAAAAGATAAATATGAAATCTGCATCAATACTGTAAAACTCCCCTTCCTATTTCTTTTCATGTCCTGTTTGTGCACGTCTCCGCATCAGGTGTGCCATTGCTTTCAGACTGCATGCCAGACTCTGGGAGAATTTCCAGGTGTCAGTTGGTTCAAAAGCTCGGAAGGCTGACAAGCAGAATACAATAGAGTTGGGGTGTGGGCAGTATGATGCCCCATACCCATCTGGGACAACTGGGCCATAACCCATGAAGCAGTCCATAGACATAGGAATCTGAACAAATAAGAAAAAAAACATATCAGTTGGAAGTCCACAGGTCAGGCATTCAAAAACCAAAACACAAATTGCTTAGCACAGAAACTAGCAATGGGAGAGTATAATATAATGCATTTGCCGGCCCAGGTGGCGGCAAGGTAAAGTCCTCGCCTGCTATTCATGGGGTCATGGGTTTGAGTCCCACCTGGGTGGGTTTTTCTCCACCCAGGGAATGGATGTTTGTCAAGCTCTGTTGTTTCAGCCCCTGGGAAACCTGATGACAGGCCAATGCCTATTGGGATCCCAGGGGTATGTGGACCAAAGGAATAGTCCGGATGAGAAAAAAATTATTTTAAATATCTATGCTAAGAATTACAATCTAACCCAGTAGTGATAGAGATTCCAAAATAACAGGTAGCCATTACAAAGAATTCAGCATTAATGCATCAGAATTGAGCCTCTGGCATAAAAACATTCTTATTTTATTAAATGTATCAAATCTGGACAGAAAAATCATTCTGAAAAAATATGAAATGCAAAATTAAAAATGACTAGTAAGTGATTTAAAATATGAATAAAAGTTCACTAAGCATCACCACGTGAAAAAAACTTGATTAAATATTATTTTTCCAATACTGTAACTATATAAGTAATCTCTCCAGTGTTCTGAAATCATAAATTATATATATTTAGCTAATAAAGAAGAGTTATAATCTGATTATTTTTCTTCAGCCAGTGCTAATACCAAATCTATTCTTCAGTAATTCTCCGATCGCTTAATGTTTAGTGGCCTAGAGAGGTTAATGAATATGCCATCTGGATCCGTATTCGTGGCTGGCTTTCATACTCGTTATTATCTGGTTTCTCACAAGGCATCCTATCTACATTGTGCAACGTAAACATATTAGCTGCAGTGGGCTAAGGTCCCTGAGATGCCTTTCAGCATTCACCATATCATTCGGTCCTAGGTAGAAAAGAACCACATGGCCACAACACTTATCTTGGTTAGGCCCATGCATTTCTCTTAGAATGCATATTAGTCTCCCCTGGAACGTTCTTGTGTTCTGTGCTCTCTTCTTTAGAGATCTCAAGTCATGCAGTCAACTGGAGAATAATGTCCTTACTTGAAATGAGCAGCATTTTTACACTATGAAAGTGCATATATATGTTAACCCTCTCCCTATCGAAGTTTAAATGCCTCAATTCACTCTCCCTCCGAAGTCAGCCAAAACCGGATGTCTTGCTCTGCTACACTGATGGCAATCTTTTGAGCCTTATATGGTTCTGTTTCAGCTTGAAAGTGATTATCGTCCCTAATGCACGCATCTCTCTAATTCTTAGTTCTCCGAGATGAAACAGAACCTCATAATATCTGTCACAAAACCCACGGGATCCAAAAGACCTAATGAGTCTTTGGGATAGCATATTATCACCAGCAAAGAAATGAAAGAAGATTCTGGAGTCATTTCAGAGGAGGGCTTGTTCACTAAGAGGTGATGAGCCATGGTTTCTTGAACCAATGAATGGGACACTTTGTGATGCAAGAATAGAAGATGAAAACATGCCTGCTATGGCTTGTTTAGGTGGCTCAGGCATCCTCTCTCTCTCTCTACTGCAAGATAGTCTAAAATGGGTGACCAGCACTGGCTTACGAAGAGCCTTCTTTCGGTCCTTCCACACTTCCACATCCTCTAGGGAGCATTTGTTTTTCTAAGAAAACGCCCAGTCCTACATCATGCTCAAAGAGACATGTGGTGTACTTACTGTACATACTTTATAAAGAAACAAATTCTCCCTCAACCTCAAGGCATGAGACAACACAAAAAGATTTTCGGCTAGCTCTATACAAACAGATGATAGGGAACTACTCCTCTCGCAAGATATTAGGCCCCAAAAGAACCTATGCTTGTACTGATAATTTTCCAGTGACTCCCCGCCAACTTGTGAAAATTGACGAAAGAAAAAGAGTGTGCTTGCTATAGTGCCCAAAAAAGAAAGACGAGAGCTGGAAGGAGTGTAGAGACCTCCTGGAAATGTCTTCAATGTGATTTACCATTGTGTAAAGTAGGATGTTACTTCGAGTACCACAGATAAGTCATTGAAGAAATGGAGGCCAGCCATAAACCATAAGCTAAGAACCTGGAGGTATGTCTATTACTTTTAATAATCTACTTTTAATAAAAAACTGTTATAAATTTGACGAAAGGGTTTCAGAATTTATAGATTATATTTAGAGATGTGAACTTAGGAGCTCTACTGGTGCCACTTGGGAATGAATAGGCTGAATGCTGGGGATACTGGGCATTTAAATTCGGCGAGAAGGCAGAGAATGCCACACGGCTGGTTTCGGCCGACTTAGAAGGGAGAGGGTTAAAGCCTGTGCAGATTTCAATAATTTCCAGCAATAATTCTTGTATATCTTGTTTCCCAATAAGTTACTCCAGAAATAATAAACCCTTATTAAAATTCTATAATAATGGCATCAACTAGTGGTGGTGCATCTAGTGGAATGACGGAGAAGATCATATGTGAAGAACTTTGTGCTGACGTATTATCGGACGTGCCAGATGATTGTGTAGATGAGTGAGAGAGCTCAAATAGTGAAATTGGTTATGATATTAGTGGAAGACAATTTAAAAGAAAGGCTGCACAGTTAGTTTACACTGATGGTAGTGATTCTGAAGTAAGTGACAGCGATGGTAGCTTAGTGAAGGATGCCTCTATGACATGGAATAAAATTGACATCCCAAGAAGATTGGAAGATTTTCAGAGAGTGACAAGAATCACAAATGCACCTGATAATTGTGAATGTGTTTTAGAAGTAGCAAAATTTTTTTGGAGATGATCATCTTGATCTTGGAGATGATCTTGCAGAAAACTGGGAAATGGAAAAATGTATCAGTGGGAGAGATGAAAGTTTTCTTAGCAATAATTATTTTGATGGGAAAAATCAGGAAAGATTCAACTACGGAATATTGGAGCACAGATGGATTTATAAATACACCTATTTTTAGTAATTTGCTCAGCAGGAACAGATTTGAACCAATTTGGAATTCTTGGCATTCCAGTGATAATGAATCAAATTCTGAATCTTCCGATAGATTATAAAAAATCAGACCAATTCTAGCATATTTCTTAGGAAAATTCAAAATAGTGTAATGCCTAAACGTGATCTCTCTCTCGATGAAGGATTAATACCTTTCAGGGGAAGATTGGGGTTTAGAACATATACAGTCAAACCCGTTTATAACGAAGTTGAGGGGCCGAATATTTACTTTGTAATAATCGAACTTTGTTATATGTGGACCAGTTTTACCGAGCCCCTCTTTGATGGGGAATAGCCTTCACTTCATTATAACCGGGTATAAGTGGGCTTGACTGTAATCCAGGGAAATTGGTGAAGTACAGATTATCGGTGAGAATGGTGGGTGAGAGTGAAACTGGGTATATTTGCAACATAAAAATATACACAGCTGAGGGGAAAAAGTTTGAGGAAACCACATTGACTCTTCTAGGTCTGTATTAACACTGTTGGCATCATGTATTCCAAGACAATTACTAACAGCGCAGAAATAACAGAAAATCTTTTAGTAAAAAAACATGTGTTTGTGGAACCATTCGTGCCAACGGGGGACTTCCCACTGACTTTAGGAATGAAATTAAAAGTATGAAGAAAGGTGACAACATGTTCTGTAGAAGGGGGGAAGATATGTTGCTTGCGTGGAAGGACAAGAGGGAGGTGAGGATGATTTCTACAATTCATGACTCGAGAATGGGAAAATGAAACAGGCGAACAGGAGACATACAGAAAAAACCAACATGTATTTTGAAATACATTCAGTACATGGGAGAAGTAGATAGAGCAGATATGTACTTGGCATACTTTTCAGTGCTTAGAAAAACTATGAAGGAGACAAAAAAAAGCAGTGCCGTGGTTAATCAACAGTGGCTTATTTAATTTCTTTGCAATGTACAAAACCTTGAACACATCTAGTCGTGTGACTTTCAAAAAATTTGTTTTGGAAGTAGCCAAGGGTTGGGCTAAGTGTGAGGAGGGAAGAAGTGCATCTTCCAGCAATGACAACACGGACGGCGAGAGGAGGGCCGACTCAGCGAGCACCTTGTCGAGATAACCCAGCAAGGCTAGTGGAAGGAATGGTGTAACACACACTAGAGAGGACAGTGCACACTAGAGAGGACAGTATGGGAAAAAGAAATATTCATCACGGATGAGTCAAGTTTGTTCTGCAAATAAACTTAGGAAGGAAACACAGTATATCTGTGGATTTTGCAAGGTTCCTCTGCATAAAGGGGTGTGTTTCACCCAATATCACACCAAAAAGAAATACTGGTGAGTATAACACTTCAAATTTTATTATAATACGTTAAACATTAAGCATGCAAACCAATTTTCACACATCAACGTCATTTATGTTAAAACTCCTTTAAATACCCAGTCCTACCTGAAGACATTGGAATTAAATGGCCGGTCCTCAACATGTTAAAGAAAACCCTTAGGTAAATATGAATATGTAAGCCAATAAGAGAATTGCGAGAAGATTTGTAAGCAAACTCATCATAGTATTGGTGACTGATGATGGCAATGAAACATGATTTTTAGTGAAAATTAAAATTCTGGATAAAGTTGAAAACTTGTTTTTGCATTATAAATATGTATTATCATAAGAAATGTATCTTTTCGTGGCTGAGCTTAAAGCCACCAAGTGCATCCACCAGATTGGAGATGGTGGGGCGACTACATGATATAGAGATGGTAGCTGCGAAGTAAGCAAGTTTACCCATTGATTACGGATTGTGAACAAACAGCAATGGCATTCTGAGGGGTCTCCCCTGGGTGAGATGGGCCTTTTATAAAATGAAATGGCCTGAAGAAGTTTTCTGGAGTGGATTACACACAGGATCATTAAATGATAATGCTGAATATTGGATCAAGAACATTGCTCAGAATGAGTGCCGGAATGCATGTAAAGATCTTCCTGCAGTACAATAAAAGGATAATTACAGTGAAGATCAAGACCAAACCTACAGATACAATAAGTGGTGGAGGTTTACATGCCTACAATAGCCTACAAAGATGAAGTAGAGAATGTCTACGAAGATATCATGGAAGTTATAAAACAGTTAAGAGGAGAAGAATACCTAATTATTTTAGGAGATAGGAACACTGTTTTCATTAAGGTCAAGATAGAAGAATAACTGGAATCAATGGTTTGGGCAACTGAAATGAAAGAAGAATAAGACTATGGAGTTCTGCACACAATGCAAGTTAGTGCTTGCCAACGATTTTTAAAAAAATCACAACCATAGAAGATACATGCGGAAAATGCCAAGAGACAGAAGAAGATTTCAAACAGAGTACATTTTAGTGAAGCAGGATTTAGGAAATTTAGGATTTAGGTCTATCCTGGGGCAGACATCAACAGTGATCATATATTAGTGAAATGATACCTTAAATAAGAAACTGAAGGAAACAGTGAAGAATATAAGGCCAATAGATAAAAAAAGGAGGCAAAATATCACCTGGAATTTCAAATAGCAGTGGGAAAAAAGTTAGGAGAGGATCTGACAGAGAAATCAGTGGAAGAGCATTGGGAAAAAATTAAATGTGCACCACAGGACGCTGGAAGAGAAGTTCTTGGAAAAGAAAAGTGGCCAGGAAGAAACCATGGATCACAGAAGAAGTCTTACTTAGGCCTGATTGGAGAAGAAAGAAAAAAAACAACAATGCAAAAACAGGCGAAGGGCAGCTTTGCTACAAAAGGATAAGGAATGAAATAAGTCACAAAGCCAGGAAAGCTAAAGAAATGTGGATCAAGAATCTATGCGAAGATGTATAAAACAACCTTGCAATTGGAAAGGTGGAACCTGCCTGTAGGATAGTGAAAAATATCTTTGCATGATGGAATTTCTTAAGGTACAAGAATGGAGAACTTTTGATTGATAATGAAGACAGAGTTAAGATATGAAAAGACCATTTGGAAGAGTTATATAATAGAAACAATCTTAGCACAAAAGTGATCAAAGAGGAAAACAGAGTCAAAAAGAATGGCAGGTGAGACAATCTTAAGAATGGACTTTGACGCAGCAGTAAGTGACCTTCGGATGAATAAGTCTACTGGAATTGGATTATATTCCTGCAGAGCTAGTTAAAAATGCAAGAGAGAAGACGTTTACCAATCTTTACAAAACCATCTGCGATATGTACTCAACAGGAGAAATACCCAGGGACATATCATCATTCCTATTCCTAAAAAAAGGGAATGGAGAAGTGCAAATATTTTAGCACCATATGCCTGATGAACCATGCATCGAGAATATTGAGAAGGATCATGTACTGAAGAAAGAATGAAAAGCAGAGGTGTTCCTGGATGAAGACCAATTCAGATCAGGAAAAGCAAGGGTGAAAGAGAAGCATAATTGGCCCTTATGATGCTCATAGAGAAGGGATTCGAGAAACAAACCAATACTCATTGCATTTATGGATTTGATAAAGGCTTTTGACAACATTCATTTGAATTCAATGCTTGGAATTCTTAAAGGAATTAGAGTGTCCTATAATGACCAAATAATTATCCACGGTCTTTGAAAAACACGTAGCTGTGATTAAATCTGAACCCAGCTGTGAAGAAGCAAGAATAAGGAAAACAATGAGACAAGGTTGTCTTCTTTCTCCTGTAATGTTAAATGATTACATCGAGCGAGTTATCAATGAAATTAAAGAGAAGTCATCTGGAGTGAATATCCATGGAGAAAAAATTAGTATGTTGCGATTCACCGATGACACCACTCACAGCAGAGGCAGAGGGGGATCTGAATAAGATTCTATTAACCATGGAAAGGACAAAGGCCAGATATCAGCTGAAGATCAAGTAGAATCTACTCACAGCTAGGAATAAAAGTGTAGATGTAAGGAAACAATCCATCATATGTAGTACATCTGGAGCATGTTTCTTCATGGAAGTGAGGTTGGATGATGACAGCAGCAGAGAATTCAAGGGTGGAAGCATTCAAAATGTGATGCCACAGAGGAATGATGAAGATAAAATGGGTCAACCGAGTGAGTTATGTCCAAAGTGGGGAGTGGGAGAAAGGAGAAGTCTTCTAAAAATCCTAAGAAGAAGAGGAGACAGCTTAATCTGCCACATGATGAGACATGATTGACTGATGATGAAAATCGTCAAAGGTCTAGTGAACATGTAGAAAGGCATAGGAATGCCTCTCATGAGTCACATACAGCAAGTGATGAAGGATGTGAAAAAGAAGTGATATGTAAACATGATCAGAATAGCTTATAAGAAATTTGAGTGGAGAGCTATGTCAAACCAATCTCAGGTTTGTTGACTTATGGTGGTGATGATCAATAGAATAGTCCAAGATAATTTCTCATACCATGAATATGTACCACCCAGAACGGAGAGTCTTCATGGAATCTTTTAGGACAAATGGTGAATGTGTATAAGCTTAAGATTCAAAGATTGTTTTGCAAATTTTCAAATCAAAAGATGCAATGGGTTGGCAAATCATAATAGGTTTTCATCTCCTTCCCTTTTTGATGACTCAAATTGGCATACAAATTGCAAAGTTTGCACAAAAACCTCTAACAATGTATAGAAGTAAAATAATTAAATATCCACTAGTTTAAAAATTTGAAATTTTACCTGACTGGTGGAAAGGGAGAAATGGTTGGCAAGACGGAATGCCTCATCATCTCGGAACAGCATAGGCATCACGTCTCCAGCTTCTTTGGCAGCCTCACGCAGACCAAGCAAGTGAATGTCTATTCCTTCACCAAGGATGTTTTCGATGGTAATATCAGTTTGACGACGCAGTGCAGTTTCCATTAACTCTATCCTTTGCTTTTCCTGTTTCGAATGAATATAGAGATTAAATGTGATAAATAGAAAAGGGCATGATCACAAACCTTCATAAAACCAATATTTACCTCGTAGTTATCATTTAATGATAAAGGAGAGTGAAGTTATAGTTCACATCCTACAATGTTTATTTCTACATCACTTTAAAACACTAATATTCAATTTTAGATAGTTGTGAGAGATTTTACAAAAGAGTGCGTTTCCACACTATCCACTTGTGTTGCTGTTAAAAGGCATGGTGATAATTTTAAGAAAATATTTTATATCAGCAGATATTGCAGCTCAAGTTCAGTGCAGTAATGACTTCCGATGAGATTTTAAAAATTCCCTTTAGGAAAATCTATTTTTACTTTTGAGAGGGGCATGGTTTTGTAACAGACCCTTGTAGCTCCCTACCCAGCAACTTCTCAAAATGTAGTGATGTGCAACAAGCAACTCTTTTTTAACTATTGATTCTCATAATATGTGTTGCATTGGTGTACATTGTAATGGCTGTTCTTGAGATTTGCCTGGGATATGGACTCTTTGTCTTATGTGCTGCACTGGCAAGTGACTTTAATTATTGAAATTTGAAGTAGTGTCAATAAATATTCAAATTCACAGCTATTTTTGTTTAATCATTTATTAACCCTTTGCGGTCCAATTTTTTTTGTGGAATTCAGGTAGTAGCCGAAAGAAATACTATTTGCAAAATAGGTGAGAAGGCTTCATAAGGTACTAGAAGTTCACAAAAGTGACATAAGATGGCAGTACCTTACATAAAATGCGCATAATCGGAGCGCCATCTGGTGTCGAGCTCAACTCGACGTTGGACCTGCTGCTAGTGCTAGGCCTGTCGAGCCAGCCTCGACGTTGGACGGCAAAGGGTTAACATATGTATTAATTTGCCATGTGTGATATCAAGAAGCACTAGACATGAACCAACACCAGTGGGTTTTTTCAATTGTTCACATGGGATAAATCATGAGTAATGTGCTTGAGTTGTTCTTGAAAGTCATCATTATAAGCTCTTATTCAGAATTTTAGAATTTCTTGCCAGGGAAAATTTCTTTCAGAATAGGTTTTTATCTTGCGTATTTCCTGTTGGAAATTTTTCCAAACAGAAATTTTCCAATGAAAAATTTTTACAATCATAAATTTTGCAATGAGAAATTTTTCCTATCATAAATTTTCTAACATGAAATTTTTGATGGGATGTAGGACCTAAGGTGATTTTTTAATCCTAAATTAAAAAATCAGAGCAATTTATATGCCATCAAATATGGCAAATCAGGCTCTGACAGGAGAGGAAATGCAGTCAGCAGGTGTTGCCACTGACGTTTGGCACAGGGTGCCACACCATCACTCTACTGATGGATGTGCCTAGTTCATGGGACATGGGAGATGTGGCGCATGTTGAAAAGGGAAATATGAAATAATTAGCAGAAGAGAAACAAATTGTTTTAATTGAAAAAAATGAAATAATACTTAGTTTGATGCCCACTGATGTCCCACTTATGTAATCTACATCATAAAATCCCACTTGAAAATATTAGAGATTCAGGTATGTGGTGACATTATTTTGGAATGGTACCCTGAATGAATGAGATGCACTTACATTGCTCAAATTGAATGTGACACGCTTCCCTCCAAGGTAATCACTGTCCTGGCCATCGGTTGAGCTGATCCGCCTCAGGTAGTCATCACCCTCTTCCTCCTCTGCCTGAACCATGGCTCTAACCCACGCCAAGGCTTCAACAGTTGCAGAGCGAATGCAGTCAACGCGGCCAAGAAGAAATCTTCGAGTGGAGGCACTCTCATATGTGGCAGTGAGGCAGTGGTGCAGTCTTGAAAAGAAAAGTGTTATATAATTCATTATTAGTAGGGTTTCACTGGTATCCTTACGGTACATATATGGTAGGAATGAATGGATATGAAGTACTACTTCCTTCACAACATGTTTTTCAAAACATATTTTTCTTGAGCTCGGCATATTTTCATTCCTTCAGAACGACCAGTTCTTCTCTCTCCAACCCACTTAACTATCATTCTTTTCTCAATCACATTCTTCAAAACGCCCTTGCCAATCATGGATATAAGGTTTCCACATGGTTTGCCATCAGTGATAAGAACTCCATACATTCCTCTGTGTTATGGTCCCTTTTGTTGACAGCAGTTTTTCCAGCAACTCCGCTGACTTCTTCTGGCCAGATTCGTTGATTCAACCATTAAGGGCCTGGGCTTTCCTATGAGGGCCAGCAGGATTGCTGCAGAAACTGTTGTAACCAAAAGTCACCTATACATGATAAGACGTGCCCAATTGTCCTCGCGGTCCTCGCTTCCGTCCTCTCTCGCCTAAAGCGCCTTTCGTGGCGCGCCCTCAGCGGCGGCGCTCGCAACTCTACAGCAATGACTGGCGATAATGCGCCACATCCAATAACCCTGTCTCCTACTATTTTCTTTATCAGCATCGTCTCTTCCAATGCCATTCCCAGCTCTTCGTAGTTTGTCATCATTTACACTGACCTTACCTTCTCACTTATCATTCGCTGCGTCGGTTTCCTTTCACTTCACTCAAACTCCCCTTAAACACCATATGGTATATATACTATATAGTATACCACACTGCACTTCACAATTTTTTCTTGGCATTTCTTGACCAAACGACTTGGTCTTTATTCTCTCGCACAAGTAAATGTTTCATTTGCTGACATGACTCTCTTTGAATCCTCAACTCTGATTGGGATTGAGGAGGGCGAATTTCTCAGTGGGGACCATTAGAAGACACAGAAGATTACGCTACGCACCTTTGGTGCCAAATTTAAACCAGATGGGTGAATACTGACTTAGTGGCAACTATTAAGGGATGGCGACTTTGCGTCATTTGGGATACGTTGGGCTAGGTACTGGATGAGGGTAGGAATTCTTGCTAGTAACGAAGGAAAGGTGGAGAGGAACCTAGCGTCGACATTAGTCTACTCATAACGTAAGCCGCAAAGGAGACCACAGTTTAACGTCCCATCCGACGTACGGAGTACTGGACTCGAAGTGCTCTCCACAAGGGACTGAAGTAGGGGCCGGTACACCAATGAAAAGAATCCATCTCCGCCGGGATGTGAACCCGGGCCCTCGGGATGGGAGGGCAGTACTTAAGCCATCACACCAACCCGACCCCCGTGAATACTGAGGTCGTGCAAAAGAGAAAAAATAACTTGAATATTTAAAAAAAACCACCAATCGTATCTAGATCTATACGACTCAGTCCAAAACACCGTGGAAGGGAAGCAGCGACAGAAGTCTCACACTCATCACACTCTCCCACGAAACGTGTCACGAAGTTCAAAGTCGCAAACGACCTTCTCTCCGGCCGAAAACACTTTCAATCACTCTCCAAGTCGCTCCAGACCACGACGTTACTTCAACTCGCTCGCTCAAGATAATGATTCACCATCTCCCCGTTCCCGTTGGCCGAGTTTCTCCGCCTTTGACGTAGGGGAAATTTCAGGGACACGGAGTGAAGAGAGTGTAGGGGAGGGGAAGTCCTTGGATCATCCCAGGGAACGGCCGCCGTGTGCGTAGCAAAATCATCGAGCTTCGAAGGCCTTGGTTCTTCCCGGATGAACGCCTCCCAAATGCTCTCTGCACAAAGGAAGCAGTGACTGATTAGGGAGAGGATCGGACAAATGGCGCTAGCTAAGGTTGCCGACCAAGGAGATGAGAATATACCGGAGGAGGTATAGACATGCTAACCTACGGTTGACAATGAAGGAAGAATGGGGGTGCTTGGGAAGGATTAGGCCACGCGTACTCGGCACAAAACATTGCTTATTCAAGTGACTTAAATGGAAACTCCATTTCTACATCTATCTACATCTACATAATACCCTGCAAGCCACCATAAATGTATGTGGTAGGGGGTGAATTCTAAGCAAACATTCACTACATATCATGCATAAAAAAGGATTAGTATTAATATACTAGTCTAAACTTCACTATTTCAAAAGATAAATAGAGCAAAGTAAGCATGCAAAAACATACTGTTAGTTGGGTTACCTTCAACTCCTTATACCAACATGCAGCTATCTACGCTATGCTTGATTCACTCGCATTGGACATATTTACCGCTATTCATATCCCTAATTGTACGAGGAAAAAAGGACATTTTGAATGTCATTTCGGAAATGAATTTCTCTAATTTTGTAATCATGGTTCAGTCTACCATAGTAAGTTGGGGTTCGCAAAATATTTTAACGTCATCACTGAAAATATTATCTTGGAATTGATTTAAGAGAATAGGCCTAAATTTCAACCTGCGATCTGACAATGATTCCCATTTTAATTCATTAATTAGATTGGTTACGCTAAAATAGTATCGTACCGTCTTTTTACAAATCTTGCCGATATTCGCTGCACACGTTCAAGTTCACTATCTAGACCAATTTCGTAGGGAAAATTGGAATATATAAAAATGAAATGGTGTCTGTCTGTCTGCCAGGTTTATGTTACGCATCACCTCAAATAATGAACCGATTGAGCTGAAATTTTGTAGGAGTCTAGTGTATACACTAGAAGGTGCTATAGGCCAAAAAAAGGCCCAGGGCCCGGGTTCGATTCCTGACGCCAATTAAGTATTTACATTGCTTTAAATTGACTTTTTCAATTTATGGTAGCGCAAGAGTTTCTTCTTTCGCTCAGTAAAATAACTAAATATTAGTCGATTTCTTTCATTCTTTCTGCATTTAATGGGAAAATGTTTGATCTTTCTTATTCTCTTAACTGATTTACTCCTTGTTCTCCAGATTTCTGGGCATTGTGTAATTCATGTTGAAATTTACTCTTTTTTTCGGTTCTAAACGGTTCGTCATAGAGGGATGCCGTAAACGGAATCGTGCTTTTTTGCGAGGATATAAGAAGGTACTGAAGGCATTGTAGGCTATTCCCGAAGCAAGATCAGCCATATTTTTCCGCACAAAGATACGCGCTGACTGCTAGCGCTCCTCACAGATTTAAAAGGCTTGCATTCGGTTATATTATAGGAGTACTTAAATGAATGCTTCAGCGGTGTTTACATTTTTGAATGTTTTTTTTATATTTCTTTACGGGTTTGTGTATTTGAACCAACCTGGGGCATGAAGAGAAGAGATCGAACGCTTTCGGAATCGTCGTCGATGAATATAGCTTGAGATTTGAGATAGTTTAACAAAAACCAGGGATAAAAATTGAAATCCCAATGGAGCACAATGTCTCATTATGTATCCGTGGGATGTTAATTGATGTGATTGCAATGATGCTAAAAAAGTTCGTCCAAAAGCGATGCCGTGAACAGCATTGTTATTTACGTGAAGATATTGAAAGGTACAAAAAGAGCTTATAAGGAACCATAGGTAAATATAACTATTCAAGGAAGATATTAATGCATTTAATTTCCCTAGGAGTCAATTTTATTCGAAAATCCATTTCGAAATTAACCCACTGAAACTACATATTTGGCCTATATTTACGTTTTTGCGCGCTTTGCTCACTTGCCGAATTTTAAAAATTCATTCCATAATCCATCTTACTACCTCTAGGTTTTCAAGTGTGCAAAAACAACAATATCTGTTAGTATCTCGAGTAGGAAGCTCGTATGTTCTTGCTAACCAATATGGCCAACCTTACTTATCGAAGCAGTTGCGATGTCACTTTCAGTACATTTAACCTCTTTGGTGCCGACCAAGGTGACAAGAAGGACACTTGAATCACTTGGTTGCCGACAAACTAACGATTATATGTTTGTATGATGTTGTGCATTGAAATGGACTTGTGTTTAAAATTTCATTTTTTCCGCGTACCATAATAGAGAACAAAAGGCAGCGTAGCAAAGGGATTGGTAGTGAAATATAGTCAGATTAGTCAATGCATGCATGTAATAACAATCAATAATCCCTTTCTCATAATGTAGATACTAACCATCTATCTGCTCATGACTCTATTATCTATTATGTCTCCATTAAATATCCTAGTTCCATGTCAGTAGTGCATGTTTGGTGATCTTACCCTGCCACACACCCTCGTGGTGGCTTGCAGGGTATTACGTAGATGTAGATGTATGAGTTGGCATCGTCGTTTGCTCACCTATTGGTGTTGACCCACGGCTACGCCCAAGAGGGACTAGTCCGCTGAGTGAGTGTAAAAGAAAATGCCACAGAACCATGGAAGGGCGATAAGATCCCAAAGAAATTTCTCAAGTGAGGAAAATATGCATTATAAGACTTTTGGTGGCTTGGACACGAGGTAGATCTAGTTGCCACCAAAATACAAATGGCACCTTTGATGTAAAACGGTAAATTTTCTCACTCATACTCATTAACAGCACCTTTCATTGGGACTTATAAGAGGGCGCATTCAAGGCACTTCATTCAACCAACAGTCGAGATAACCCGCTTTTGTTCCGTGAGTCCGAATGTCACTGAGTTCAGCGGTAGTCATATCTTCCATCACCCAACTTAAGGTTCATCACAATCATAGCCTAGCGTTCTCGCCACAAACTCATCTGCCCCACGACCGAAAATTCACCTTGGACTGGACTCGTTTAAGGATGCTAGGCTAAGAAGTGGAGTTTATGCATAGGCTGTAGCTTGAGTTAGTATTTAGGGAAGGCGACCCACTGCTAATGAGGTCATTAGCGTCATTGAGGACAGGTAAAGGACATTTGGGCAAAGGAAAGTTTCAGGAAACGGAGTGCTGGTGTAGAGAATCCCGGTTGTCGGCATTAGCCTGCTATTAATGAAAAGCGTTACAAGATCTACTGCATGGGTTCCCAACCTTTTAGCAACTGCGTACCACTGGAAAGTTTTAGAAATTTTGGCGTACCAACAGTCCTATACTTTTTTAGAAACATATTTACTGTCGGAAAAGTGCCCAATGGCTTGTTTTACTTTTCATTAAATAACTGAGAAAACTACTTATTTCATTATTAATGCGCTTGTATTTCGGTTGTTTCAACCCTTTACCAAGACAACAATAAATATATACATGAATTTTTTGACAGACAGCAGCAGAGTAAAGTTTGCGTGCTCACGCACACAGAGGCCCTTACTAGCCTATCGCCCGTAATCGCTCGTATCACCCATGCGTACCACATGAAATGTTCCCGCGTACCACCGGTTGGGAACCCCTGGTCTACTGGTTAACGTCCCATCAGACGGACGGAGTACGAATGAGTGTCACTAATTCCTCCCATCGTGCCATTCCATCAAAGATCGTATTACAATACGGGTTCAAATCTTCGAGAGCTTTGTCATCACAGTAGCAGATAGACACCGTTATTCAGGGACCGGGGAGGAAAAACCTGGGCCTTGGAAATCCCCACGGTGGAAGGCGTACGTTCATTGCACTCCCCCCCATGCCGTCTAGTAATTGTCGCCGCTACAGCTAGAAGAAGCCGCGAAGAAGGCTAGGTGGACCAGGTTCGGCGCGGCAGAAGACAAGAGGAAAACAGTCGTTCTTTGGCTATCGACGAGAGCGTGCGCGCTTCACGCCACGTTTTATGCCTAGAGTTAAAATTAAATTTTCTTGTTACTAACACCCAATCTGGTTATTAATTGAAATAGTTAGAGTGCATTAAGTTACTCTTCAACGAGAGCTCGCGCACAAGTCGTATCCCCGCCAGCTTTACGACCTGGCGGCGCGCGTGAGACATCTCCCTCTTTCAGAATGTATGTAATCTGTATTTTTCTTATTTTTGTTTACTCCTGTTCCGTATCTTTTTTGTCAATTGTTGCTTGTTGTTGCTTTTTTATCTTGTCATCTTCCTAAAAAGTAAAGGCGTTTTTCCCCAAAATCGTTGTCCGATGCGTATCTGCTCCCATCCTCTTAAATATAAAATAAAAACACCAATACCCGAATGGCAAAATTGCTCCATCTTCTTCACCATGTTTTCTCTAATTATCAAATTTTATCTGACCCTCATTGTCGAGGAAAATTTCCATACGTTCGTTTTTTTAGTATTTTTCATTCATTATGTCACTCTCCTCATCAGTTATAATAAATGCATTCACTTTTATAAGAAGACAAAAGTACGGTGCATAGTTCACCAAGTAGGGTTTTAACCACGAATGGAGGGTAAATATACGTTGGTATTACCTGTAATAGGCGAGTTGTAGAGCAAGCTGAATGTAGGCATCCGGACTGACACGGCAGGATTTGATGAATTCTTTTCCGTAGTCAGTGAACCTGAACACATAGAAGTCCAGGTCTTCGATAGACCTAAATGAGAAGAAAGAAGGTTAGAAAGGTTATTTGATTACAACAGGTACGTGTATTTAATGCCTAGAATTGAGGCGACATAAAATCAGAGGTAAAATTATAGTGTGAAGTCATGCTGGATAATGTGTGCGTAAGGTTACCAGATGCCCGGTTTTTCCCAGACATGTCCTCTTTTTAAGGACTTCCGGTAGGGATTTTTTATTCCTGCCTGTTACTATCTGGCGAATGGAATCCAACATTTATTCTAATGAACTGGATGTCTTAAAATGTGACGTGTAAGGAGAAGGATTCCTTCGACGTGGTGCTACATTCCGCTAAAATGTTCCAGACGCAAAAGTCGGTGGTGATTCCAAAGTTTAATCCAAATTTCGTCATTAACACGTATCAAACAGGATGTGAGTACCGTATTGCCAGTAATCGTACGCTGTCATTTCAAGGTGAAAAATTTACCGAGGTGGCCGTTGCTAGTTTGAATAAATTAACACACTCATACACCACTCAATATGCAATAACGCTCTCCGGGAAATTGCTACCCAAGGTGTTCGTGTGCCCACAAGAAATGGACGGATGCATCGGCCCTCGAGTGTGTAAAGAAGTGGATGGATTGATGGAAATGCTCAAAAATGTGTTCGTGACTGCTACAAAGTCGGGGAAACTTACTACCGAGGCCTGTAGACTTTTCTTATCAAGCATTACAAAACCTTATGTTGGAAAATAATCATTTCTTTACATAATTGATTCTTGGGTTGGTCAGATTGGTGAGTCCTGGACTATACGACATATTTCATGATGATAACAAGGTTCCCACTTGCAATATGCAGCGGCGTTGGAAGGTGGTGAGGGGGGGGGGGCATTCGCCCCCCCTCCCAGAATTTGCCCTTGGCCCTTGAGAATAAGTCTTCATTAATGAAAATTAAATTTAACTTTCTTCCACCTTGCCTTTTCCCTTCTGACGCATATTCTACCACCTTCATATGAACTTTTAGCGGAATTCTAGTCTCTACCCCCTCCTATCCGCAAAAAATGCGGGCCCTTTTCAGAGGAGCCGGGCCCTTTTCTTAAGAGCCGGGCCCTTTTCAAGGCTGGC
This sequence comes from Platycnemis pennipes, assembly GCA_933228895.1. Taxonomy (NCBI): domain Eukaryota; kingdom Metazoa; phylum Arthropoda; class Insecta; order Odonata; family Platycnemididae; genus Platycnemis; species Platycnemis pennipes. Next base: position 64,562,249 of record OW121854.1, read on the forward strand.
CCCTCCCAGCGAAAATAGTTCCGACGCCCCTGGCAATATGCGAGTGATTCCACCAAAAATCACTCCCATTTGTCAGCCATGTGGCGTGTATTTATTTCCCCAAGTGAAAAATTACACTCAGTGAATGCAAAACTGACCTACTCTTTTAGAAGATGAAAGAGATTTGATGACACGAAATTTATATCGATCCATTCGATAGTACATCACCAGCTGCAGAATCCAGTTTATTAAAAATTGGTTCAGTATGCATACTGAACCACCAAGCACGCTTGGTGCCCCTCAAAGTTGACTGAAGATCGGGTAGTGTTCCTTGACGTAAATAATGTTTTATTTCCTGAAGAACTGGTAAAAAAATTAATTGACTGTGGCAATGGAGCATTGACGAAGTGTTCTTGGTGTAAAAAGTATTTGTGCTTTTCCTGTTCTTATGGTAATTATCACCAAATGACTGTTCTGGGGAATAATTTCTTATTGTGAACATTTATACATTCACAAAATAAAGTGAATCTTTAAAGATTATCAATGTGACAAAATAAAAGGTTGTGTGCAAAGTTTAAATTTGTAAGATATTTTTTCCGTCAGCATTTTTTTGGCATTGTGGATAAGTTATCTAATGTACATTTCTTTGACGACCCTGTTTCTTAATGCTTAAGTCAACATAATATCGGTTGGCTGGGGTAGAGGGGAGAGTCTGCATAATATGGAGCCAACTTCTATCCAGAATTCATCCTGGAAATTCAAGCTGCGCATTCCAAGACAACTGATTGATAATGGTGTATGGAAAATAGAGGTAATCTTGCTGAGGTTTAATTAACAAATTAGGAAAATTAAGGAACGAAAGTCGGGGACTAAACATTTTTCAAGACGGTCTTTTACCGATTCAAAAAAAGTGAAGAACCTTGTCCATCTAAAGGTGAATGCCCATTCCATGCAATAATTTAATTACAGTTTTTATTCAACGAGCTTCTTCTGCAACTGAAAGCATCCAGGCAAATGTCCATTCAGCATACGAATGCGTGTACCGATACTAAAGTCGTGGTAAATGTTCTGACATGTGGTGAATATAGGCAATGCCGTACAAAAAACATTAGTTTGTTTATGAGTCATACAGAGGCTCATCCACTCCATTGCTGGCCTTGAAGGTTAGCCCGAGAAAGGAGCAGGGGCTGGGCGTGTGCACTGCGGGTTGCAGCACACAGGCTGTTTTGAAACATTTTCGAATGCAAATATCTCGAAAATTATAGCCTATTGGACGCTTTTACGAAAACACGTATCTAATGAATTTTTGTTTTCTATCTCCCTGCGTAGTTTGATCGTAATCGGCCGATTACCGTTGGGTACCTTCCCGTCAATATAACGCTGCCAATAAACTTTCTCTTTTTGTGAATGATAACATAGAGAGGACCCTATTTAGTTCTCATTAATTTTATTTATGCACTAATTACCACGTATATGTTGAACAAGAAATTAATTTATTATGTATTTATATCCAAACGTAACAGAAGGCTGGTCCATGGAGGAGGGGGTCAGCAGTGAATCGTCATGGTTGCCCCAACATCTCCCCTCTAGAGTTACGCGATTTATGGAATAAATCAATAATGTGAATTAAATAACGTTGTGAAATTGTGAGTAATGTGTAATAATAATGTGAATTAAACAACAAATATCGTAATGTGAAATTCGACACTTCAATACATATTCTTAGCCCTGGTACGTGATTGGGCCAACCAACTAATGGAGAGGGTCAATTCTGAAAGAAAACAGTTCAAAATTTCCCGTTACTCAGCGAAAATCAGGTATAAAACATTCATTATAGCATAAGAACATTTATTTAAGAAGGCTTTCATGGTAAAATGGTAGATTGGAATTTATTTTCGGATTACACCCTCCTTAGAGCAGTAATTGTAGAAAAGGAGGATTCTTCCGCGTTTGTTGATATTCCTTTCTAAGGAGGAAGGATGAAAAGGTAGCGAGATCATTGGCTAAACATAAAGTAGTGACAAGATTTACTCATGTCACTACTAAATCCAATATTCTTTCCTTCGCCTAGGATCGTGCATCAGCAGAAATACTGAGTGGCGTATGAAAGGTGAAATTCAGTTGTGGTTGTTCATTTGATGGACAAACATCCAGAGTTCTGAAGAACCGCTTACAAGAACCCCACAGGACAAACTATTTTCCCTCGGGGGAGGGAAGGCAGGGGGAGGCATCTTCGGGGGGAGGAAAATGGCCCGCATTGTCTTGCGGATATGACGGGGTAGAGACTAGAATTTCGCTAAAAAGGCATATGAAGGTGTGAGAATGTCTGTCATCAAAAGTTTTGAGTCCCTCAAGGCTTGAGAAGGCTCAAAATAGGCCTTCCAAAAGGGCCCGCTTCACTTGAAAGGGCCCGGGGCCAATTCTGGGAGGACTTTGCACCCTCATGCCCCCCACTTCCGACGCCTCTGCACAGGGATTGGGAAAATAGTTATTTACGTCTCTCCGAAATAGCTGAGTGTATTGGAAAGGATCCACAAATGATGCTGATTTCAAGGCCAATATATCGATTGCCACGGAAAGCCGTTGCTTCCAGTGACACATTCCGTACGCGATTATTAAAAAAAAGGCTCAATAATTTTGACAGAGAAGACGGCTACGCATTGTCGAGCATACGGAAACGTGTGTTCAACAATAAAACTGTACAGGCAAATTACAAGCCCAACTGACTCAACGGAAGGTCTTAATATAACACACGACAATCATTGTTAGGTCACTCAACCTGAGTGCGCTGACTGAAACTCCGACGAAACTGTCGAGCGAGGGATATGGATCCACACCGGAGATAATTAGGAAGAAATTCCAACGCAAAGAACATTTTTGCATTCCTGAGAGTATGAGTAGAATTAAAAAAAAAATTTCAAGGAGAAGCACTAAATACTAGAGAAATGTCTGAACTCCTCGGGTCGTGAACATTTTTCGCGAGGGTTTCCGGTGTGTATGCAAACCTGTCGATGTTCTGGGCAGCCATCTTGATGTTCCTCCTCATCTCGTCCTCGATGATCCACTGCAATCGCTGTGGCGGGTATGCTACCTTGCTATCCGTGGCGAGGGGTTGCCCAAAAGGGATGTCATTGGTGTTCTTCAAGAGCTTCTCCATTAACTGGACAACAGCGATCCCCTCTGATGGTGAGTGCTCGTAGCAGAGGCCGCACACGCCATCACTTGTGATGATGAACTGCGCACGCGCCATCAAAGATAAGATTAAACAATGGAATATAATTCTAATTTTATGGGACGTATTAACATCAAGCGAGTGCGTTGAAAAATGCCAGAGAAAAAAGGTTTCCAGAGTCAGGAATCGAACAGATCACCACGCTACTCAGGGTATCTGATCCCAGAGACAACATTTGAGAAGATTTCTTGGTTCCTATACATACTCCTAATGCTTCTTAATGACCGTGAAGAATGAATGATAGCATCTGCAGAAAAGGAAAAAGGTGCACTGAACTGGGAATTGAACCACTGGTCTTTGGCTTGTTGGCCAATGTGCAAGACAACCGCTCTACCCTAGATTCCTGATTCAGGAGGCAATGTTCAGGAGAACCTTGTGATCAGAACCCTATCACCTTAACGGTGCATCAAGGATGGTACTCGATAACGAAATCAAGCCACTTCAAAGAAGTTACTGTCTACGAGTATATATCCTGTAATCTATCGTAAAGCACGATTATGATACTATTAGTCTTCCATTGATTAAGGTTTCTAAATATATCAAATTCTGTTCACCAGTAGCGTACCAAGTGGGGTGTGAACGGGGCGGCCACCCCGGGCGCCAAAATTGAAAAACATCAATTTTTTAGTTCAAGAAAAAATAATATTTTTTCTACCGGGGGCGGCTACCATATAGTTAGCCCCGGGTGCCAAGTAGCCTTGGTACGCCACTGCTCCACACGACCCCTACATTTCACACAATGACCATGTTCAGCTCCTCATACGTCCTACCTCCCATTAATCTAACCGAAATACCAGTTCTTCTCCTCTCTCTATCCCTCCTGCCCAGCATACTTCAATGCGTCCTTCAAACAACCTTTCTCTCCATATTTGCTCCAACTAGACCTTATGCCTTCTCCTAATTCCCTCAATCAACTTTTTTCCTCTCCTATCACCTCTAGAACTCTTTCGGTCGCTTTAATTTTCACCCGCTATACTTTCTTCACCCTTCTCCATATTCAGATCGCACAAGCCCTTAGTTCATTTTCACCTTCTGCCCTTAAAGCCCATGTTTCTGTGCTTTACAGTGCCACATTCCATATTTGCTAGCATTTACGTCCATGCTCAGAGACAATAATTAATTATCTTGTAGCAATAAATGCCTCTTTTGTCAAAGCAATTCTTCTTCTAACTTCAATAACCCCCTCACACTGTAATGTACTATCCAGGCAGCTAAATTACCTGCTCTAGCCTGTGACCTCGTAATTTTAAATATAATTATTTTTTCAATAATTTCATATTACTTTCGTTTCCACAAGGTTTATCTTCATTGTGAATCTTTTCCACTTCACTTGTAGCGCATTTAGTATTTATTTTAAGCCCTGGACTGATTGAGTGACTTACGCTTGGACATACACGAACCTCACTGACTATATTAATTTTCTCCCGCCTTTACTTTTGCCTGAAGCTCATCCTACGCATCTCTCACCATTTCATTGGAATATATGTTAAAAGCTACCAATGATATCAGACATCATTGTCTAACTATCTTCCCCATTACCGCCAATCTAGTCTCCATCAGCTACTCTCACCTGCGCCTTCTGCGCCATGCATAAATTCCGGACCAGTATGGTGTCTCTCCAGTCTACTCCTATCTTCCGCAATACTTTCATTAACTTTTGCCACCTCACTCTTTTGAACACTTATTTGAAATCAGCAAAACGAGAAAATAGGTACATCCTTGTGGTTTAACAATACATTGCAAAATAATTATCCCAGGAATCAGGGATCCTGGGTAGCGTGGTAACCTTGAAAAGGAAAACTGTTTCGATTTCACGAAACATTTTTCCTTTTCAAATTTCCAGAGTCACGAGAGACCATTTGTGGTCGAGACTATGAGTATGGACTGATATTATAATTCCACCCGTTCTGGTGAATTAATTGTCTATCGATCCTCGGTAAATATGCAAAGAAAATTGAAAATAGCGTGAGAACACTTTTGAAATTTACTGGCGTCAATCAGAGCTTAAGGTTTAAGAAGGTCTAAGACGAGTGGAAAAAAAATATTGTGACGAAAACAGCAAAAAAAGATGGGAAATAATTATCGGCCACATCTTGAGAGGTGATAGTTAAATAAAAGCATTTATCACGGGAAGAGCTTGTGTGAAGAATGTAAAGCGAATACCCTGGATAAGACATATGGGAAAATGATGAAGAATGTTGAAGAGAATAATTATGTGAGTATAAATAGGTAAGGCAGTAGAATGATCTAGTTGGTAGTTATGGGACAGAAGTAAGACCACGCACCTGCACTGTTTTGTCGAACCACCTGTTGCCCGAGTTGTAGAAGCTGCCTCCACCGTGCAGTGTTTGATGGGCCATGTTCGTCTCGTCCCTGTTGCCGGCGAAGTGCCCGACCTTGCCTTGATACATGCTGATGCCGTCCGCCGAGTAGTTGAAGTCTAGGGGCAGCGGCTCGTCGAAGCACACGACCATCAGGGCTCGCTCAATTTTCTCCAGGCTCCGCATGTTCGTCTCGTCTGCTCTCGCCAGGGACCATAGGACATGCAAAATCAAACACGTACATGCATACAAACAACTCGAATAAGGTCATTAGAGTAAACATCGGGGACATAAGGACAAGTAAACATCGGGGATAAAAAAGAAGCCAGGATGGTCGTGAATACTACGGTACTACAGCCACAGTTACCTTTGATAGAGAATAGGACGGACCACCTTTTTTATGATTAGTTTCATTTTGTTGTGATGCCTGTGCCTCAGTGTCTACATATTTTGAGAAACCAATTACAAAAATTAACGCCGGATGCCATACGTTCCCAGTACCTATTTCATTCATCATCTATCCTATTTTACCTGAATTTATAATATTTTCTCCGTAAACAAGAGTTTCTAATTTCAAAATTGGAGCTAAGCCTTGGAAACTTTCCTTACACCATCCTCTTCCCCTCGAGAGAAATCTTATCTTTTCTCAGGCCCTCTCCAACCAAACGAATTGGTTCTAATTGGTTGATAATAATTATCTTCTATGGCTCCATAGAATCAATTTCATAGATTCTTTTAGTCATCTTTTACAGTCTCCTTCATTCTATTATTTTCTCCCTACAGATGTTTCCTTAGTGTCAATATATTTCTCTAACTGCCAATTCAGCACCTTGGTCCATACGCTGAGAAACTGCTACCACTTCAAATGCAGTACACACCTCCATTATCATATCCCTGTCTTCCAACTGCAAGCAATCTTTCCTCTACGCTCTCTATACCAGGCCATCGAATTCGCAATTACCTATTCTTCTTTAGTTCAACCAGTACTTCCCTTAAAAGGCTGTAACAACCTCTCCCTGTTCAGAGCCTACTTCTAGGGTGTTCAGACTATTGAATGAACCCTAAGAACTGTTTCTCTATCCCATCCGAGAACCTTACTTCCCTTTTCCCCAAGTGAGTCCCTATCCCTGACTATTATACTCCCAAAAAACCTCCCTGACGTTCTCATTCTTCCAAACCCTTGAGAGAATGACATAATTTTTGTAATCATTCGAGATGAAAAATGTGGCCATATCTAGCTTCTTGTCAAAAAATTTCCCCCTACTCTCTTTCATACCAGGACCGAAATTAGACATTCTGAATGGCATGAAGCTGGGCAGACTACAAGCATTAGTATTTAGGACATGTCTTCATAGATAACAAAGCTGTCTTCCCACGACACTTATATCTCTTATACCTCATATTCAAACTACCCGTTGTTTTCCCCAATCTATCCCCCTAACCCAACATTTCCCCTCCATTACACCTTTGAAAACACCTTCACCCCTATATATTCGCTTCCTCTGCCTTCTCCTTATTCCTCAATCAGCTTCCTTTCCTCCTCCACCATCTCCAACTCTTCAATGTTCGTCCTTCTTTCCGCCCACATTACCTTCTCCGTATTCCTCCACCCCCCACATCTCAATCTTCTTTCCTTAAAGTCGACTTTTCCGCATAGTACAGTGCCAAGCTCCATACTAGACTTTTCACTAGCCATTCCTTTAGCCTTTCCTGTTGAACGACTATGTAATTAATTCAGTTCTACGTGTGTATGCCCCTTTTGCCAGCGAGGTTCTCCTTCAAATTTCGACACTCCTATACCCCTATTGTTACAACATACTACATTGTTAGCTAAATAGTTCCACCTGCTCTAGCTTTGACCTTCAAATCAAGGTTTTAAATAGGCATTCAATATAAGATGATTTAATTTGTCAGGAGGGTAAGAGATGGCTAACATGGATGGAGAATAGCAAATACTATGAACAAATTACTCAACGTTGTTAGAATACTTATAATGAGATGATGTAATTCAAAAACACACCATAAAGACTCGCATGGTTACTGTATCAAAATGGTAATAAGGGAAAGGCTAGAGGAAAATACCTTTTTTAAATGTGCATTACTAGAGACATGTAAATACCTATGACACAAATCTATGCTATGTATGCAAATTACATTTATGGTATACATGGTACCATGTGCTCTATATTGCTAGTACTAACGCTTCTATCTATGAAGAATGCACATTTTGGTAATTGCTGAGGGAGATGTGATGTTACTAAATATGATTTCTAGTTAGTTCCCCAAAGTCAAGCACCTTTGGCATATGATAAAAAAAAATATCATCAGAAACATACGAATAATCTAGTTCTAAGGGTTTTTAAAGTTATCAAAGACTTACCTTCCGGGCCTGATAAACTCTCCAGCAAAGAGCTAAACGAAAACATCTGTGACGAGACAGTGCGCACTTCTTCTAAGGCTTAAGAAGGATTCTTAGGTGGAACCCCCAACCAAATAAAGCAGCACATGCAAAGCGGAATTAGATATCAATCTTATAGAACGCGTCTATCCATAAATACCCAGCTAATTCTCCTTCACGAGAAGAGATGAGCTTATCTATCGCATATTCTATCGCAGTGACTGTTATTTCTTCATCGCACCAGGGAGAGATTAGATTGTTGCGTTACTTTTTTGGAGGAAATTTAGATCGTTCAGTTTAAGTTATAGCTTATAAAATTATAAGAATTAAAGCAATGCTTTCAGAACACCATTTAATACCATGAAAAACGTAAAAATCCATTTACGTATTCCAGGACACTTCAGAAACCGGAAATGGTTGAGCTCTACGGCCTCTAATGTGTAAGGCGATGAATAATCGTCGTAATAGTGTTTGCATCACACGACGGAGAAAAGGCAAAAGACAATAGAAAAATATGAAATAAAACCCGGGTGGCCTACCCATGGTGGTTGACATCTTCATCATTGGTCATCAATCCTCAGATTTGTTTGACGCAGCTCTCCACTGAGTCCTTCTAACGAACAACACCCATATGGGTTCGACCAGGGTAATCTCAATATATTTACGAATTTCTTCTCTTTCATATCCTTCATCACTTATTCCATATATCTCGCACGAGGCCTTCCTTTGCCATTCTTCTCGTCCACTTGTCCCTCAACGACTGTCTTCATCAGGCCATCATGTCTCATAATGTGACCGATTAAGTTGTCTCGTCTTCTTCTTAGGGTATTCAGAATATTTCTCTTTTCTCCCACTCTTCTTAGGACTTCCTCGTTACTTACTCGTTCGATCCATTTAGTCTTCGTCATTCTTCTGCAGCACCACATTTTGAATGCTACCACCCTTTTCTTTTCCGCTGCTGTCATTTTCCATGCGTCACTGGTGGTTTACGGGAAGGTTAATTCCTCGCCCGTGATCAACCACAGGATCGATACACTCAAACCAAAATTAGGAAACTTTCAAATATTCCTGTAAACAATCGCAGAAAGTCAACGATGGACGAATCTGATTTATATGGACTGTCTACGTTACTCATCATCATTGGTAAACAATCCTAGAATTGGTTTGACGCAGCCCTCCACTCGATTCCTCTATCGGCCAAACTTTTCATTGTGACGGAATTCTTCTCGTTTACATCCTTAACAACCTCTTTCATGTATCTCATACGAGGTCTGCCTTTTCAAATCTTCCCTTTCAGTTTTCCCTCGAAGATAGTCTTCATCAGGCCATCATGTCTCATAATGTGACCGATTAGGTTGTCACTTCTTCTTTTTAGAGTTTTCAGCAAACCTCTCTTTTATCCCACTCTTCTTAGGACTTCCTCGCTACTTACTCGTTGATCCATTTAATCTTCATCATTCTTCTGTAGAACCACATTTTGAATGCTTCTACCCTTTTTTTTCTCCGCCGCTGTCATCGTCCATGCCTCACTGCCGTATAGAAACATGCTCCAGATGTATGTTCTGATGAATTGCTTCCTTACTTCTATGCATGTATTTCCAGCTGTTAGTAGATTCTTCTTTTGATAGAATGCCCTCTTCGCCTGGGCTATCCTACTGACTATTTCTTTCTTGCTTCGTCCATCGTTGGTTACTCGGCTTCCTAGGTAACAGAACTCTTTCACCTCTTCCAGTTTCTGTTTTCCTAGTATAACGTTGGTTTTGGTCTCTTCTCTCTTGCTGCGCACCAATACCTTAGTCTTCTTCTTATTGATCTTCAGCTGATGTCTGGCCATAGTTCTATCCATGGTTACTAGAATCTTTCCCAGATCTCTCTCTGTTCCTTCTATGAGATAGTGCTACATCATCAGAATATCGCAGTATGCTTATTTTTTCTCCGTGGATAGTCACTCCAGAAGACTTCTTCTTGATTCCATTGATGGCTTTCTCGATATAAACATTGAATTACCATTAAATGTAAAATAAAAATCATCGAAACTCATGAAAGAAAATAAACGTGGAGCATTGAACTCTTTCTTCATCGATTCATATACTTAACTCATGAAACAAGCGACAATTGACTACTGCCCTATCACTTCGCTACACCCTCAACATAATATAAGCACACACTGAATAATTACTGGAATACATAACCCGATATATAGCTTAATGAAAATATGAAAAAATAAATTAGTGCATGAACGTGTCCTGCTTCTCAATGAAATCGAACATCAAATCGTTTTCCGTGCAGCATTTATTAGTATTTCTTCCAGCAAGAAGGAAGTTATTCATAATGATGAGTATAGTACAAATATTCTTTGCAAAACGCAAATTAGTTTTCAAATTCGAGCTGTGCCCAGCCATGTAAAATGAAATATAATTTCTATCCTGATGAACTAACTTTTTTGAGCTCATGAAGTAGCCTAAAAGGTTCCTATACCGATGGATTTTGTGCACATTTGTTGGAAAACTAATAAAAGTGACGCAATTTGTTAACGGTTCTCACTTTGACAGAAAGGTAATGTTTATCAACAATTATAATATTTTGGAATTTTAAGGATATGTATGGAATGTTTCCGACAGCGGGAAAATTTAAACGCTAGGAAAATCTGTCGACAAATAGGGTAATATAATTCAAGTCGACACAGTTAAGAGCATAGCAATTTCAAAAGGCTGTTACATGAATGTAAATAGCCTTCGCCGTTATGAAAAATCAAAGAGCCCTCTATTTAGTTTCTTTTGTTTCCACCCGACTAATTACCAAGGTGTTTTCATTAAATTCAGATTATTATTCCGTTAGTCACTGTATCGTAGCCAATTGCGAGCAATTACAAGTCAAATGAATAAATACTGTAATTTTACAGAGCAAAACTCATTTAATTAAAGGCGCGGTAGCAATTACTTGCTTAGTCTGTGGTACTGCGATGCGGTAGGCAGGTAGGGGAAATCCACCACATCACTATCCCGAGGAACCGCAGCTAATAGACTCTTTTCAGAGTATCAAACATTTACCAATGGTTGTATCAGGTGGAGAGATGCATCAAATCATTCTTACGGCAGATAACTTGTAATGATGACGAGAAAGAACTATTACATTTCCCTAATTACGCAAGGACAGCAGACTACACAACCATGCACTCTGCTAGCAGAAGCTCTGCTTTGGAGCACGCCTCAGTCTACCGGAACGACCACCAAAGGATCAGGAACTTTGAAGAAAACGCACTTGGCACGTTAATAGAACCAAAGAAGACAGAAAAACGACAATGAACACACTTAAGCAATAAAAAAATGTTGTGCTCTACCAATAACGAAAACAAAAGCAATACCATTGGGTACTTTGGTGGTGCCACAAATCGCAAGCATTTTGGGTAGTGTTGCATAACAGAGACACAACGGCATGAGAACACTGACGTCGTCTCAGTTTGGCGCGCACGTCGGCCCACGCGTCTCGCCGTTCGGCTGTCAGCAGCCCGATAGGAGGCGTGGCGATCGGCGAGGACATGGATGGCGCCTCCTGCAGCACCCGCATCATCTGCAGCGCCATCTCCTCCTCCGCCAGCGCCCTCCCGTTCGCCTTCACTTTCACCTCGTAAAGCTGCGAAACGATAGGATTTTCACCGTCAGACATTAGCACCATAGAGGGGATAAGAGGATATTTGAGAAGAGGGCGGCATTATCACAGAGAGGAGGATCAAATGAGGTTGTATGTACCAGCCTACTCTTGACGACAGACGCCAAGGACCTACGGTTTAACATCCCATCCGACGGACGGAGAACTGAACTTGAAGTGCTCTCCACAGAGCACAGAGCAAGTTAGCACAAGTATGGTAATGAAATAAATTCTTTCTTATGATGTAGCCTAGCGGACAAATCCTGCAGTATGCAGACGAAAGCTACAGCGGATATATACTAAAGGGCCAAAGTCCCACAGAGAAATGCTGAAAAACCTTAACGTAAATGTATGTACAGTTCGACGCTCCTTTCTCCTGAAAATCAGACCCTTGGGTACACAGCCGTACGCCATCCACAGAAACTCCATTCTTCCATTCCTGTAGGCCTTCCACTGAAATAGTCCTATACAGCACCAAAAGGTTCCACCATAGGAGATGTGAAAATGTGGTGTCTAATTACCAGCCATGTGGCCAGATATGAGGACCGTCAAGGACAACTTGTTTCTAAAAGTGGAGCTACCCTGTCTCTATTGTAGCCTAGCGAGTAGAACGTCCTACTAACTTCTAGCCAGAGATCCTCTGTTCCAAAATCGAGGATGACATTAACAAACACTAGAAGAGTTATGAATTAGATTTCAAATCTTCTCGACACTTACTGATACAAAAAAAGGAAACTATCCTTTTGCAGAATATGTGAGTTTCACCCGTCATTAAGATTATAACTTAATAACGAGGAAGCTAACCTCTGAGCGGAAACAATGGTATGTCTTGTTGATTTTCCCTCTAAAATAATGTTGTGAGCGATAATTGTTTAGGGCGCGAATTAAACCCATCTGATTAAAGTTTATTACTCGTTCGGTATCATACACCAGACCAGGCGATTAATCAGGCATCTAATGCTCTTCTTATTATGTTTCATACGTACATAAACTAATGTAACATAACTAGTGTAACTTAAACTTTAAATCCGGTACATTAATTAGGTCTGGTAAAATATGTTCCATATTTCATTAAGCATAAGATTCATTACAACTAAAAGTTAATATATCAAGGTATGGCATATTTTGCAGCATTGTGTTCAGAGTTGTCTTGTTCCATTTAGTTAATATAAATGCATTTCTACTGAATCACGTTACTCAGTCCTATTTTCTGGTCTAAAAATGTCCCTAAAACTTTACGGAACTATATCTGAATATAAGATATACCAATGATGCCTAATGAGGAAAGTGACTGGAATCGGACTTTGGGAACCGTTGACCTTTGGGAATCGGATGATTAAAGGGTGATTGGTACCATGGAGCCACATATAAGTCTAAGTGCCCCAGGACCTCCTTGAAAGGTACTCCACCAACAACTACAATCTGATTAGTCAGACCGATTTCTCGACCTGCAACGAAGGATTAAACAGTGAATAAGGAAAAGCGTCTCCCCGTACCTGGCTCCTGCACGCCACGATGACGTGTTCCTCCTCCGGGATGTAGTCCTCCACGAGACTGGAGAAGAGGATGTCGGCCGGACGCCCCGGAATACGGCAAGAAGTGAGCAAGCGGTAGTACTGCGCCATGCACAGAGGCTGGCCCTTCTCGCGGGACGTTGCCCTCTCCAAGGGAAGCGCTCTCCTGTCGGAGGAATGAATTAAGGAGGGTTTAACGCTCAGGGAGCTGGAAGTAACATTTCAGTACTCGAAATCCCTGGGTGTAAAGGAACCCGGGAAGCACAGGACACCCTTGAGTTTCTTAGCCGCAATAGTGATGGATGCCATCAACAGTATTTCAATCCTAGGGTTGGTGTACTGAAGCCCTCCATTCTGCCCTGATAGGTTCTCTTTCACGTCCTCCTTTATATGCCCTATATACTTGTCCGATGACATAGCTCTCATAGCAGAGACAGAGAGGGAGCTGAATAAGATGCTAACAACCATGGAAAGGACTATGGCCAGATATCAGCTGAAGATAAATAAGAAGAAGGCTAAGATATTGGTGTGCAGCAAGAAAGAAGAGGCGAAAACCAATGTCAAACTAGGAAAACAAAAACTTGAAGAGGTTAAAGAGTTCTGTTATCTAGGAAGCCAAGTAACCAACGATGGACGAAGCAAGAAAGAAATAGTGAGTAGAATAGCCCAGGCAAAGAATGCATTCTATCAAAAGAAGAATCTACTTACAGCAGAAAATACAAGCATAGAAGTAAGGACACAGTTCATCAGAACATACATCTGGAGCATTTTTCTTTACGGCAGTGAATCATGGACGATGACAGCAGCGGAGAAGAAAAGGGTGGAAGCATTTGAAATGTGGTGCTACAGAAGAATGCTGAAGATTAAATGGATTGACCGAGTAAGTAGCGAGGAAGTCCTAAGAAGAGTGGAAGAAAAGAGAGGTTTAATGCTGAAGATTAAATGAATTGACCGAGTAAATGCTGAAGATTAAATGGATTGACCGAGTAAGTAGCGAGGAAGTCCTAAGAAGAGTGGAAGAAAAGAGAGGTTTGCTGAAAACTCTAAAAAGAAGAAGTGACAACCTAATCGGTCAAATTATGAGACATGATGGCCTGATGAAGACTATCTTCGAGAGAAAAGTGAACGGGAAGATTGGAAAAGGCAGGCCTCGTACGAGATACATGGAACAGGTTGTGAAGGATGTAAAAGAGAAGAATTACGTCACAATGAAAAGGTTGGCCGATATATGAATCGAGTGGAAAGCTGCGTCAAACCAATCCTAGGATTGTTGACCAATGATGATGATGATATACTTGTCCTTTCTTCTTCCTCGCAGGACCTTCCCTTCAATTTTGCTTTATATTATTAGTATTTATAACTAATTCATTGTGTCTCAAGGTACGTCCGTATTTCGTAAAACTTCCAGGATTGTTTAAAATATTCCATCGATTTCAACGCACAGGGGTTATTTAAAATGAAATATTATGGTTATTTACTTTCCCGGGAATAATATTAGTTACTCTTTTTTTTCAATTTGTGTTCATGTTATTATGGTTCCTTATTTACTGTACCATTTTGTTATTTGTTACATTATGAATACATGAGTTTTTTGTGCGGTTTTAAATTCGGCTTGGTGTTTAACTCCAATTGCCTTTTTTTCTTACGTTCATATATTTGTTATGTTATCAATCGGGAAGACTATATATTGAAATTTCATAAAAAAGAAAAGTTTGTCTTTTTGTAATTATCGATGTGCCTGCAAACTGTATTATTATTATTTTTGTTCTTATGGATTTTTCCTGAACAATAAATATTTTTCTATCTATCTATCTTGTTTATTAGGGCCACGGGCCAGAATTATAAACTATGGGTTAAATGTACTTCATTGAGGCGGTAGGGAGATAGGACTCAAACGGAGGGGAGGGGTTGGTTGAGGCCTAAGGTGAGGAGGAGGGGTAGGGGAGGAAGGTTATCAGTATCAAGGTCAGTAGTGAGAATAAGTACGATTGAAGGCAGATGTCTCAGGGAAATGCGTTTTAAAATCTGACTTTGGGAACCGTTGACCTTTGGGAATCGTTTTAAAATCTGACCTTGGGAAAGTAAGAATTTAAAACGGTTAAAACCATCTGGAAGCATTTAAAATCAACTAAGTCATATTACTGTGGAGGTTGTTCGAAGTGTTCCCTTTCCGCCAAGCTAAATGTTTTATTGCAACTTATCAAGTTGGGAATACTACAGTAGTTTCAACCCACTATCCCTGATAAAGATAATTCCATTAATTATCCGTACTCATATCTTTCACACGGATATGAAAGATAATCTAAAAATATACATTACCCAACTACTTTAATTATGTCTGCACAGCAAAACTTGGAGATCGGTACAAAAATGATAAATCTCTGCCAATTCCATATTCGAGCCTGGGGTGCCCGAATGGGAAGCCACCACGCATACCCTGTCTTACTATTCATCTTCCTCATTTATTCTATCTGGGGGGTTATTTTGTAATCTCACTTTAGTGAGAATACGCCATAAAATGTCACTTTTTCGTAGTTAAACTCCGCCACCCAGGCGGCGTGACCATCTTCGGATCTCAAGCGGTGAACTGCCGGTCATGTGCTGGTCTTTTAGACGATTCATCCGCTCGATCCGTATCTTTCGACTCTTGATCCGTTTCATTATCTCCGCCTGCCATTAGTTCCCATCTCATCTACATAAAAAACGTGGCATGGAGCCACCATCGTTTCCACTTGAAGCTTGAGTTGGAAAAAATGGAAGAGCGGGAAAGATACAAACGATTTTTAATTGTATTTTTGGAATTTGCACAACGTGAAGAACTTAAACTTTCTTAAATCACGAATTGTATATTATCAAAAAATGATTTCTTGAATGAAACACTATTGAGAAAATGAAAAATGATTAAACACTATTAACGTAAAATGTAGCGAGAAACATTTGCAATTCCAATATTGGTATAAAGGAAATTATCGGTCATGAATTATCTTGACAGGCCATCCGAATAATTAAAATGATAGGGACAAACAATTTTTCACTCACTTTCACCGTATTCCTCCATTTTTGAAGAAAGCGGTCGCCGTTGTCAGGCACTCGTTTATTTATTCAACGACAGAAGCTTCGACAATTCACGAACCGTTCGTGAGCTGGTCATTAAGAGAGCGAAACGGATCTCCCGCCTTCCCGCAAAGAGTCATTAAAAAGGTGAGATTACAAAATAACCCCCCAGGTCTAACGTAGCAAGGTCTTTTACATTTATTTTAACATATTCAGAAGTCGCCTTAAATACACTCTCTTGGCGTAATATCGAGAGACTCGACATTGCGCCAATTTGATTACCAATCGAGGCGGATAATGAAATATTTCCACTCTTAGCAATTCTTGCATTTCAGCCACCAGAACTGTTGGTGAACTTGCCTGTCCAGGATGCTCTTGTGCTCAAGGATTCCCGCCAAAACCCTGGCGGCCATCCGCGCCATGTCTGACGTCGCTGTGAACTCCTTGGGAGGGAACACCATTCCGGGGTTAGAGTTGATGGGCAGGGCAAGAGGGTTGGCCAAGTACATGTCCCGCATCCACCATTCGTAAGCCTGTGGAAATAAGAGGAGGAAGAAGAGAGAAGTTGTGAGATCGAGCCTGGGGAGGGGGTGGAGTGCGTTTGAAACCGTCAGAATGGGGGAATTTAATCGGAACCGAAATCACAATTTTGTGCACGAAATCGTTAGATGGAAACGAAAAAAGAATTTTTGTTAAAACATTAATCTTCTAACCACAACCATTCACTCATAAATCAAAAATTAAAATCGCGAAAGGAGACGCCCACCGAAAAAGCGGCTGTGATAACATTGACACATTTTCTTCCCGTCCTTAATTGCTTTTTGGGGAAGGGAAGGAAGTGGAGGGGGTTCTCGGAAAGTCTGCTCGCACAGATGCTGTCGCAACTGCTCCTATTGGCAGAGTCAACTGTGTCCCCCCATTGCGGTAAGGCAAAGTAGCATCGCGAGCTCAGTTGTGATTGGACGAAGTCGATATACGTCAGAGGTTGCACCACGCCCACTTTTCCGAAAGGGTTAAAAACATCAGTTTTTCGCCGCTCATAACTCGAGAAATAATTAACGGATCAAAAAACGGAAAAATACGGGTCTTTTTATTTTACAAACTCGATCAGATTCGGCAATAAAAAAATGGTAAACGACCCCATTATCTCGAATAGGCAACCGATGAGTCACGTGGTACAAAAACTAATGGTTACCACATTTTGTGCACCTAAACCACTAATTACAATCTCACTCGTTGAATTTACTTGAGTTTTTCTCACCCGTCTTAAGTATAGAGCCCCCCGTACGAGAAAAACTCAAGTGAAAACAATGAGTGAGATTGTCATGAGCGATTTAAATGCACAAAATTTGCGAAGCTTTCGTGTTTGTACCACACGAGGCCTTGGTCATCTATTTGAGATAACCCTGACCGTTTCAAAAACAACCCCCTCCCCAGGATGGCTTCCAAACGGATTTATGGGATAAGTATTATTATTAGCGCCACCCCAGATTAGGGATTTTGAGATATGAGTATGGAGAAGAATAATGAAAATAAAATGGGTCGGAAAGAGGATGAATAATGAAGTGCTAGGTTTGGTTAGGAGAGGAGATTGACGTTTGATTAAGGAAATTGAGAGGCGTCAGAAGGTGAGGATGGAAAAGGTTAAAAAGGACGATGGTGTTTTGAAGGACGTGGTTGAGGGGAAAATGATGGGTAAGTGGGAAAGAGGGAGGAATAGAACAGGGGTAGCTTGGACAGAGCGATAGGAGATAGAAGGGATGAGGGGCTGAAGAGGGACAGGATGTGAAATGTAGAGGTGAGGGGGAATTAAATGTCTATTTAGACCTACCTTCTCCGGTAGAAAAATAATAATAATTATTGTTTATAACTTTAAGTACATAAATATAGAGGGGTAAAGGGAGGAGAACATATAGTTTGGATAGGGAGGTAGGAGGTATGAGGGGCTGAAGAGAAATCGTGTGAAATGTGGAGAATTGTGGGAAGAATGAAATGTCCATTTTCACCTTTTTTCACTGCTGGAAAAATAATTACTATACCGGATAAGGTACGACACAATAGAATTGAAGTGCGAAAAAATACACCTATTTTATATGATATTCTATTGCCGCTCCGCACACTTCCACCAATTAGACGCAATTATTTGTTCCGCTGTCTCTTTCCACGTATCGTCCTGGCGATTCGCGCTTGTTTCTGTTGGAAAAGGATCCCGTCTTGCTGATAAACAGTCTGTAAAAGATATCTTCGAGGTTTTGAAGTTCGAAGATGGATTGCTCTCGCATTGCGCCACTACTATATTCCCTCTTATTCTCGAATGCACCTTCGTAATGCTGATTCTCCCGCGTCGCTGATAACCACGTCCGTTTTCTTGCGTTCCGCCAACATATGAAATATTTTCCTCATCTATGAAAAACTGTTCCAAAGGGGTGCAAGGCGAAGCGATGCACATTCATTTTTGCGGCTGGCTGTGCACAGGACTATGAGAAGCATGGGAAGTGTTCCCGAGTTGAAGCCTTGGATTTTTAGGTGCTCCAAAACCAGGTGCTTCCATTTATATCGCACCGCCTTATCTAAGCTCTAAATTTTAAGACAAACACAATATCTATTCCCTGTAATATTTCATGTATATCTAAACCCCTCATTTCGAAAGTACACTGACATCAATATCATCTTTTTATAATTATTGCCACACATTCATTGCTTGAAGTCTTTTCACTTGAGCTTTTTCATCAACCTGAACCAATTTTCTCTTAAAAGCGATCATTATATTTGTAAGGACATACATATGTTCACCATTTTTCTAAGGTTGATTCCTTTTAAAGTTCGTCTGAAAATAGTTTGGTGTTACAATGTATCGTATTCTCGTATTTTGTCCTTCGAATTTTCCTTTTTTCCCTAACAATTTTCTTTTAAATCAATTTTTTTCTGTACTGAACAACAATGGGTCATCGTAACTTCTCAATTTCTCTATTTTTTAATTTTAATACATTTGTTTTCAAACCTCTTTCCAACATTATTTTTTCTAACTTATGTAATATCAATCTTATAATCTGTATTTCCAGTGCTCCATTACTCTCAAAAGATCCAACGCTCAATTCTATTTTCCTCCTAGAATATTCCTACAGATTCTTCCTGAACCATTTTTATAACTCGTCTTTTGAACTAAAACAACCGCTAGATCTTTTCTGTCTTGGAAGTCGTAGAAAAAAATCCTCATGGCGTGTCAACGAAGTCACAATTGCACTGCGACAATGTTATACCCACACCAACTATTTTCGATTCCTTTCCCCCTTGATTCCCATCAATCCACTCAAACTGCATCACTCTCGTTTCCATCCCTTCTCCCAACTGGGTTTGTGTGATTACCTGCGGCCCGCACACGAAAGACTAATGAAGGGGGAGAGTCCGGAATGGGACGGCCTGAGGGGTTTGGAAGATAGGCTCAGGGTGGTGGTGGAAAACGCGATATAAAATCAATTTCCAATCCCCCTTCGCCCCCTCGAAATTGTTTGATCTCGAGACCGGAAATGGCTCCGGGGCCTCTCTCGCCCTTCGGAAAGGCAGGACGAGGGGCCCGGTCGTCATTCCCGAAGGGATGAGACGCTAAGGGGGGTCGCGCGCCACCCTGTTTTAGGGTCCTACGCTGCCACTCCGGAAATCCCTTTTCCGGCAGCAATCGCCTCAGCAGAGTGCTCCACCGGAGTCCTCCATTCCGAGACAGAAGTGCGTTTCCGGGTGAGGAGAGCTCTGATGGAGCCCGAAGCAATGCATTGCCCTCTGTAAAAAGTTATGCGCATCACCGCGCGGAAATTCGGAGCGGGTACGATGTTTTCCGAGTAGACGCGCTCTCCGTTTGCCTTGATCCCTATTCCAACACGAAATTCTTCTATGCACGTATTATACCAACATATTTACGTTTGTTGGTAGATATCTTTTGTTAGCTATCCACAAGGAGGTTGGACTGTACTGGAGGAGGAATCCCAGCTCATTTGAGAAGGCAGTGGTTATCCAGGTAGGCACAGATATTCGGGCTTGTTGTTTTTGCATGCGGAAAACTCAGTATCAAGATAAATAATGGAATCCATTTTTATAATTTGCCAAAAAACAGAGGAAAGTGCGCAAATACGCCAATAATCGCCAAATATGAAGTTTAAACAGGTTAAATTCGGACGAATTTTAGCGATAAAATAAACTCCCCGGGTAATAATGCATTACTATCTCCCTAAAATAGTCGTAGGAAGATTAACTGGCCCCTTGCGATAAAACTTGGGTACGATTTCATTGTTATTTATGGTTTAAAACATATGCAATTTCCATAAAAGGCCACGTAAAACGATATGATTTGTGCGGAGGTTAGTGGGTCCTCGTTTCCAAGCATCCCCATTCTAGCTTCATTATCTCTCATATGCTAGCATGCCAATGCCTCCTTCAGTGTACTCTAACCTCCTTTCCCACCCATATATCTTTCCTATCAATCCACACTTTCTACATTAAGTATATATAGTATCTGGTGAACAATTTTTGTGGATCAAAAAGGACTACCTGTATTAATGATTTTTTGGCAAAAGTGATCGAATAAAATATGTTATCGCCAGATGCGAATTTTGTAAGTATAGGTTTCGATACTTTCCCAAGTATCATCACGTATGAATAAACTAAAGGGGTTAAAGTTAAGCAAACGTAAAACCGAGTCTACACCTCTTTTTAAAATATTTATACTTTCAGCTCACCTAAGAATTACCTCTCTTCACGAATGATTTATAGGACATCGAATTTTTTTCCCTTGACATTTCTGCTTTTTTCTTTCCTTTCCTTTCTTTGCTTTCCTTTCCTCCCTCTTCCGCGCCTATCCAAAGTTCTCCCGACATTACCCTCTTCAACGTCCTGTTATCTATCAGTACGTCATACATTCACGCCACTGCCGTCTTCTAGTCCCTCCTATCAACATCCCCTGCTAACCCACCACTTTCAACACTTCCTCATTCATCCTCCTCTCTATACAGATTTCGACCCTTCATTCATATCCTCCCTCGCTCCCTATGCCAAAGGCCTCCAGTTTCATTTTATCCTCTTTCTGCAGTGAAGGCACAAAACGCCACTTTTCATTTTAGGATTATTACATTTCCTTTCACTGCTGTCAGGGTCTCTCATCAATTTCCCTCTTTTCGCGAATGCTTTATTGGCCATCGCAATTTTTTGCTTAATATTTCTACTTTTTTTACCATAGATTTCCACTGGCATCAGCTTCCTTCACCATATCCCATAGGTTTTAATTGAATCAAACTCATTAGTTCATCAGATGACCTCCAGACTTTTTTATCATAGATTTCCACTGGCATCAGCTTGCTTCACCATATCCCATAGGTTTTAATTGAATCAAACTCATTAGTTCATCAGATGACCAACAAATATTCTTCACTCAATCTTCGCTCTCCATCCAGTATATCTTCCATATTTATTCCCCCCACCCCTACCAGATAAGCTTAAACACTATCCCTTGCTCCATGCAACCAGTAGTCCTACTATTATTACCGAATTCCTACTGCCGAACCTATTTTCATCTAATATATACTAAGATGCGAGGAATCGTTCCACCCATTCTGTCATGTCCACTGGCCATGATTCTATAGTATTTTCCCTTTGAGCAACTAATTGAACTCTACCTATACGTCAATTCGTGATTAATTGATTCACCCATAATGACTGGCCAAAAATGGTGACAGAGGAAGTGGTAGAAATATTCTTGAGTGTCTAGGTGGCTGGGCAGCTTTTCGAGGTCGAAAAGGTCCGTTTTAGAGTGGCGAAACTCAATGATGACCTCTGCAAAAACTCCAATTTATCGGAGATTTTATTCTTCACTTTTGTATGTACTTCTTACCCAGAACCCTCTTGCTGTTATAGATAGAGATAGTGATGGCCTTTTGCGCCATTATGTTTAGGTTGGAATATAGGGGTTTAAAAAAGAAGTGAAGAAAAACCAGGCGTAACCATTAAGTTGCTATTCGCGGAAGGAACTATGAGGTCTGAGTTAAGTATGAGGTACAATGCAATATAAGAAGTTGAAGTACTTTAAATACCTTATTCTGAATCGTAACCAAACAGCCCTTTGGCTACTTACGAACCTCCTTTAAATCTAAGTAACATTTTAATGGCGTACGTATAATTCGAGCGACGAGCCGTCACCTAATAAAGTTGATGGAGTTAGGCGATACGTTGTGGAGCGACGAGAAAAACATAACTAAAGAAATAACTTGTACAGTTACACACTTTTAATAAAAATCCAATCAATTTCTACAACTATGGTATTATTATTCTTTTACTGGATTTTATTAAAATCATTTTCTGTTTATTGTTTCCGAGTGTTCACGAGTTCGACTCCGTGGAAGGTCACTGGCCACGTCCAGTTAAATGCAGGATGGGTAACATTCTAATACCAATTCATTCTGGGAAACCACTGGTGGAATGGAGAAAAGAACAGACCCTCTCCTACCCGGGTATGCGTGGACTATTCAAGGCGTTGGATTTAGTGGTTGGTGAGAGCTATCCCCACCAGCCAGACCGACCTTCAGCTTGTACACTGAGGTTTGGATTGCTTTACTAATGGGATAATATACTTTTCGCTGCCTTCTATAAAAATTCAAACCTACCAAAGGCATTGTTGGGATTTGGCTAGCCGTTAATCTGGCGGTCGCTCTAATTAAACAGAATTTATTACCAGCACGGCAATTTACGTACCGTCCACGTCGCTAGACCGTGAATCGAAGGAGGTCACCACCACCATCAACCCAACCACTGTCCCAAATGAAAGCCGCATAGGATGGGGAGGTTTTGGTACGGTGGTGGTTTGAGGTTGACTCTCGCTGGCGTGGGAATCTTGCGGAGTGTCGGCGGTGGTGGTGCCGGCTGGAGGCGGGGAGGGTCGGGGAGAAGGGATCCAATTATGATTTCAGACCCCCTAGCGGCGGCCATGTATGTGGGAAAGAGGGTTCGTGGGGCCACGCCTGCCTCCCCATTTCATTCGACTACCACCCACAAACTATATATACTCCCTGCCCGTGGATTTAGAATCAGCGGGATTGTTTAAAATCATTTACGCCACAATAATGACTTCCAATTCACGTTTGTAATTCTCATGAAATTTCTTACGCAAACATGATTTTTAAAATGATGACAATGAAGATTTACAAAAAAACATAATTGTGGTTTTTAGGACACAAAAGTGACTTTCGTGAACAGTTCATATCCGAGATTTGCGAACGCAAGATGGTTTTCAATATCTGCATTTCTAGACGGCCACGATGATGACATAAAATCTTATCAGTGAATATGTCATGACATAAGTGTTAAACATTTCATAACCTTTCAGGAGAAAAAAACATGGTACGAATGTAGGCCACAATGATGAATATCTTAAGATTATTACCGTAGTTTTCAGCCCCCCAAATGGATACTATTATAAAATCATACACGTGCTTCTTAGGCATTAATGATGATTTTGGTAAAATCATATCTGTAATGTTCAGGTTACAATGGTGCCTCACATAGATCAACATATTCGCTTCTTAGCCACGAATGGTAATTTTGATAAAATCATATCTGTGATTTTCAGGCCACAATCGTGACATGCATAAAATCATATACGCATTTCTTAGGCACCAATGGTGATTTTGATAAAATCATATCCGTGATGTTCAGGCCACAATGGTGACTTACATAAAACCATATATTCGCTTCTTAGGCACGAATGGTGAGTTTGATAAATAATATCTGTGATGTTCAGGCCACAATGGTAACTTGAATAAAATCATACACGCGCTTTTTAGGCACCCATGGTGATTTTGATAAAATCATATCTGTGATGTTCAGGCCGCAACGATGACTTGCATAAAATCGTATAAGCGCTTTTTAGGCATCCATGGTTTTTCGTAAAAATCACATCTGTGATGTTCAATCCAAATGGTGATTCATATAAAATCACATTAGCGCTTTTTACACAACAATGTAGAAGTTGATAAAACCATATCATATCTGAATGATTTGGTTGTAGTTTTGGATTATTAGCAGTTTGTAGTAAAGAGAAAAATTCAAAAAACGTGGTTTGAGAAAGTGGAAGACAACATAAAATGAAAATATGGTGTTAAAAAAGTACAAAAACATAGGAAAATTAGAGAAGGACATTTCTCTATTCATAAAATTGCCGTTTCCATCCCTCTGCATACGAAATGCTCATGAAAAGTTGTGGCACAAAAGTGTAAACGTATGCAAAGACTACTATAGTAGTTAGCAGTAAATGCCTGCCTGAAGCACAAGCACTACTGATACCTATTGGTAATGTTTCATTAGTAGTTTCCAAAAACTTTGTAAAAGCTCATTTGACAATAGAACACAAAGTTCACGTAAGGGACACCAGACAGACTGCATGCAAAGCAAAGCGTAGGTCTGCTAGCCACAGATATGATTTTATCAAAATCACCATTGTTGTCTAAAAAGTGCACATATGATTTTATGTAAGTCATCATTGTGGCCTCAAAATCATACACATGGTTTTATCAAAATCACCATTTAGGTCTAAAAAGCGGGCATGAGATTTTAATCAAGTCACCATTTGGCCTAAACATCGCACATATAATTTTATAAAAATTACCTTGGATGCGTAAGACGCACGTATATAATATTGTGTAAGTCACTATTGTGGCCTGATAATCACAGATATGATTTTATCAAAATTACCATTCCTGGCTAACAAGCGAATATGTTGATCTATGTGAGGCACCATTGTAACCTGAACATCACAGATGTGATTTTATCAAAATCACCATGGATGACTAAGAACGCGCAAATTGTTTTATGTAAGTCTCCATTGTGGACTGAACATCACAGATATTTATCAAAATCACCATTGTTGTCTAAGAAGTGCGTATGAGATATTAATCAAGTCACCTTTTGGCCTGAAATTCGCAGGTATGATTTTATTAGAATCACTATGGATGCCTAAGAAGTGCGTACATGAATTTATGTATGTCACCATTGTGGACTGAACATCACAGACATGATTTTATCAACATCTACATTGTTTATAAAAAACGCTAATGTGATTTTATATATATCACAATTTCCATTTGGACCGAACATCTCAGATGTGATTTTATCTAAATCAACATGGATGTCTAAGAAGCGATATATGATTTTATGCAAGTCATCATTGTGGCCGGAATATCAAAGATATGATTTTATCAAAATCACGATGAATGCCTAAGAGGCACCATTCATGTAAGTCACCATTGAGGCCTGAATATCATACATATGATTTATCAAAATCACAATGGATGCCTAAAAAGCGCGTATGTGATTTTATGTCACCGTTGTGGCCTGAACATCACAGTTATGATTTTATAAAAATCACCATGGATGGTTAAGAAGTGCTTACATGTTTTCATGTGAGTCACCATTTTGCCCGAACATCATAGATATTATTTTATCAAAATCGCCATTGTTTTCTAAAAACGGGTATATGATTTTTTATAAGTCACCATTAGAACATAACTTAATTGATATGATTTATCATAATCACCATTGATGCCTATGAAGCGCGTATATGATTTTATGTTAGTCACTATTTGGCCTGAACATCATAGGTATGATTTTATCAAAATCATCATGAATGCCTAAGAAGAGCTTATATGCTTTTATGCTAGTCACCATTGTGGCCTGAACATCAATCACAGATATAATTTAATAAAAATCACCACTGACGCCTAAGAAGCAAATATATGTTTTATGTAAGTCATCATTGTGGGCTGAAGTTCACGGATATGAATTTATCAAAATCGACATTGTTGACGAAGAGAGAGTACATGATTATATCAAAGTCACCATTTGGCCTGAAATCCACAGATATGAATTTTCAAAAGCACTACTGATGCCTAAGAAGTGCGTATCCGATTCTATGTAAGCCAACTTTTTACCCTGAACATTGCACATATGATTTTATCAAAATCACCATTTAGCTAAAATGCTCATGTATAATTTTATGTAATTCACCATTGTGGCCCGAACACCAGATATATGTTTTATCAAAATCAATATTGATGTCCTAGAAGAGCGTTTGTGATTTTATGTAACTTACCATTTGGCCTTAGCATCATAGATAATATTTCATCAAAATCACCGTTGTTCTAAAGCGCGTATATGATTTAATTAAGTAACCATTGTGGCCTGAACATCACAGGTATGATATTATTCAAATCTGTAATGTTCCTGCTACAATGGTGACTTGCATAAAATCATAAATGCGGTTCTTAGGCACCAACATTTATATTGTTTAAATCATATCTGGGATGTTCAGGCCACAATGGTGACTTGTATACAATCATATACGCGGTTCTGAGGCACAAATGGTGATTTTAATATAACCACATCTGTGATGTTCAGGCCACAATGATGACTTGCATTTATTCATATACGCGCTTCTTAGGCATAAATGGTGATTTTTACAAAATCATATCTGTGATGTTCAGGCCACAATGTTGACTTACATAAAATCATATAGGTATACGATTTCTAGGCCACAATACTTAGTAACTTTTAAAAGTCATATCTGTAATACTTTTGTCAAATTTTAGATTGTAATAAAATTATATATTTCATGCTCATGATCATATTCATGGTTTCGATTATAATGCATACTTTCATAAAACCATGTATGTCATTCTTAAGCCACGATGGTGACTTCCAAAAATTATATTCGTTGTTATCAGGTCACAATGATAATTATGCTAAGCTCACAATACTGACTTCCAAAGTCATATTTACTATAAAAAATATCATTTGCGGTTCTTTGGCTACGATTATTGCGCATTAAGGTCACTATAGTTGGAAATGCCTGCCCCCCTGCCACACACCCTCGAGGTGTCTTGCAGGTTATGTCGTAGATATAGATATAAATGAAAAACCACTTTGTACGTTCCACACAAAGATTTTATTGGGTTCGACCATGGTTTCGACAAAATATGTCATTATCAAGGTGTAAAAATAAAAACGTCCGTTCCTTAAATACCCTCAAATTAGGCGGGAGAAGTGGTATGGAGTTGGGGGATTTGTGGTAGGTGAGAAATCCCTGTTTTGACTCTTGGGGAGTGGATCTAGTGGAGGAGGGGGGGGGGAAGGAAGGCGAACTCCCAAACAAGGTCAGCAATGACGTCAATGCAAGGACAGTAGTCAAATACATGGTACAAAACCGTTACAAATTTAAAAGTAATGAATGACAACAAATAGAACATCATTTACAATGTTGACATTAGACTTCTTCCTGGCTTTTGTTATCTCATATTGTTAAAAAAAATCTAATTTTTTACCCTTGTTCTCCACATGTATAATTTCTGGATCAAAATTACTGGAGTGATTGCATTCTAGTAGATGTTTTAGATTGAAAAAATTTTATTCAATGTGAAGGATACTTTTAAAAATAGGGACAAAAGCTGTGTGTATGCATTAAATTGCAATTCATGTGACGCTAGGTACATACATTGGCCAAACGGGAAGAAAGTTTTCTATCAGATGTAGTGAACATGCAAAATGCTTTGCAACTGGTGATAGATCTTCAATGTTTGCAAAACATCTACTAGAATGCAATGACACCAGTAATTTTGATCCAGAAATTCTACATGTGGAGAACAAGGGTAAAAAATTAGATTTTTTTTAACAATATGAGATAACAAAAGCCAGGAAGAAGTCTAATGTCAACATTGTAAATGATGTTCTATTTGTTGTCATTCACCACTTTTAAATTTGTAACTGTTTTGTACCATGTATTTGACTACTGTCCTTGCATTGACGTCATTGCTGGCCTTGTTTGGGAGTTTGCCTTCCTTCCCCCCCCACCTCCTCCACTAGATCCACTCCCCAAGAGTCAAAACAGGGATTTCTCACCTACCACAAATCCCCCAACTCCATACCACTTCCCCCGCCTAATTTGAGGGTATTTAAGGAACGGACGTTTTTATTTTTACACCTTGATAATGACATATTTTGTCGAAACCATGGTCGAACCCAATAAAATCTTTGTCTGGAACGTACAAAGTGGTTTTTCATTTCCAATCGAGTGGTTCCACAAAGTAAAGCCTCAAACTTTGAACTGTGTCACTATAGTTATTACGAAACCCCAAATTTATACCTTTATGCACCGATAAATCACCGATATTGCTAGAGGATACCTACAATAACTTTGAGACTTAAAGCAATAACCCTTGACTGTGCGGAAGAAAATTATTTTTTCCATTGAATTAAGGTTTTTAATGCATGAGAAACTCTTACAAAAAAACAATTGAGTTAAGGAATTAAAACTAAGATATCCAATAAATGAATGCAAAAACCTTCTTTTACCTTTATTTCTCAATCTGGAAATGGATTTTATTTATTTAGTTCCCTTAAGATAAATGGAAAACTGGGTTTTTAGATACGAACCGTATTAATTGATTTGAAAATATGGTGTAACAATTCATAAATGCTGGAGTGATCAATTTATTATGGTGGCCAGCCTATACCTAAAAGTTAAATAGCCTCAAGAAGCCATTCCGTGGAGGAGATCGAGTTTATTGTGTGACTAATCAAAAGTTGAACAAAGATTCTGTAATGTGATTTAACGTCTGAAAGAGCTTTAACTAATGAGAGAAGGAGCCCGCCAAGGCTCAATCCTCTGACCCCTTTTTTGGAAGATAATTATGAATAATTAACTAAAATGTATTCTGCCAAAAGAAAATCTGAAGACTTATTACAACGGATTATAATTAATCAGAAAATACAAACGATAATTGGAATAAAATGCGCTGAAGTTTAAAGTGAAGATTTAGAGCATTTCAGAAGCAGAACCACTTAAAATATTCACTAATAAGACAGTAAATACATTCTCCAAAACTTATGCTGGGAGGGGTTTAACTGTTAAATTTATGGGGAAAATGTCCAAAAAGCTAGAGAATTCACGCCCAGAAATAATCTAGTAAAATATTTTTTTAATGGTACCGTTAACAACTTTTGCACAGAAAGTCAAATAATTTATTAATTCTTTTCTAAAATATGAAATATTCTTTCATTCAACAAAATAATAAAAAAATATCAAGGTATAACTAGCAGAAAAAGGATTAATATGTAGATTTGATGTTTGCTAACTTGGAGGAGATTTAGGGAGAAGTTGTAGTTCGAGGTCGATGAAAACGTTCCTACAGTCTGAAAAACTTTTAAAATTAAGTGGTAATGCGAACTAATAACGAGGTTATTTCCAAGAGGGATACCTTGTTACATTCTGTCCTCTTCTAAAGCAGATCCCTGTTTATCTAGATAATGTTGTTTCCGTCATTAATATTTTTTTTAACGTTTTTCCAGATCATTCAAACGCAAAACCACACTCGTATCCAGTATAGGGAACGACGGTTGACGTTTATTTTACAAATATATTATCAACCCAATTCACAACTAAAGAGCCAGACTTAATGCAAAATTGGGAAATAATAGGTTGGAATAGGTGGAACAAATTAGCTATATGTTTAGTAAACATGAGGAAAAGGGCAGAGTAGCATCGAAGTTCGGAGGAAAATCACTTTGGTGTTTTTCTCGCGGAAGAGAACAAATGGCCGTGCGTTGCGCACAGATTTGAATAAAATGATGATAAAAAGTCAAATATATGTCAAAGTCAAATATGGCAATACATGACGCGGAAACATTTAAGAAAGTGGATGAAATGGACTTGGCGCTCTCGAGAAGTTGATATGGAGAGCCCAAGGGGAGTAGAAAGGAAGACGAGCAAAGAATTGCCAGAGATGGTAGGAGATGAAAGAAAAGCCGATTGAGAAATAAGAAGAAAGGAGGGAGAGAGATTGGTAATAGTTTCTGAGTGTCTTGAAGGACGTGATACAGGAAAGATGCTAGATTAGTGAAGTAAAAGATAAAAGATTATTTAGATAAAATAATGGGAGGACATCATATGAAAGCAGGGATCGGGGAAGGAGTTTTTTGCCCATTTAAACCATATTGGCAAAGGAGGCATTTATATTATAAGGCGTGATTAAATGTCAAGGGCGTAGAGTGGGAAAATAAAGAAAAGACTGGTGAAAATTTTTATGTTGAGCATGCGCTGTACGTCGTGGCAATATGAACTGATGAAAGAAGATGGAAATTGACTTAGGGCTTTTGAGACATGGATATGAAGAATGGAAAAAGTAAGGCAAGTCGGAAGGGGGACGGACGATACTAGAGTTGATAGGAAAGGAGAAGAAATTGATTGAGGAAATTAGGTGACGGCAGGTGTGGCGGAGTAGGTAATAGGGGGCGAGGGTGTCTTGAAAGACGTTGTTGAAGGGAGAATGTTGAGTAAGAGGTGTAGAGGGAGGAGGAGAGCGGGTAGTTAGGATAGAATGATGAGAGGTAGGAAGTAGGAGGGCGTGAAGACCATTTAGACCTACTTTTACAGGTAGAAAACTAATTATAATTATCATAAACCTACCTTAAGGCTGCTCTATACCTGCCTTTAAAAGGCCGTTGCAGATGCTTATGCCTGACGCGACTACGACTTTATCGTAGCAGCTGGCATCTTGGGAATTTTTCCCATTATAGAAAAAGGATTGGTTTTAGTCCTTAGTAAAATAGATTTTTTGTAGGTTTATTTTTTAGTTTATAAAAAATAGCCAAACTTTCCATTTTTTGTCTATTTTCAGCAGCTTATTGTTAAGCCTAGAATACGATACGAAGATTTTGCTTCAACTCGTTACAAAGCTTGATCCTTCATCTACCCATTCAAATAACAACTGCTGATGCTGTTTCTATAGATAGGCCATAAACCCATTAGCCATGGAGCATGTATCGCGATTTTAAACTAGTGATGCGCGTGAGTTTCTAGCAAAGATTTCTTCCTTTGGCAGCCTACCCCCACTCCTGCTCTAAGGCGTTCCACCCCTCTTGTTTACAAAACGCCACATGGGTTCTGTCTCTGAGCGAGCCTGTGGGTTCCCAGAGCAGTGTCAGGTTACACCTCGGAGATAACACCCCTCTTCTCCCCCCTCCCCCCCTCCCCCCAGCTGGATGGACGAAACCGAAAATGTTCTTTCCAAGCTTTACGGAGAGTATCTGAGGAGTCGAATATGAAGGCCGTTTTTACACGGCGAATGATCTTGCAAATGAAATCATGCGCATGAAGTTCATGCGTCGTGTAATACGGAAATCTCCTCGCATGAAATTCATTCGCATGATCATGCGATAAAAATTAGCAAATGTTCTAATTTTGATCGCATGATTCCTTGAATGATCACATGATACGAGCGCACGACGTTCGTCTTTGTTTTATGAGCGACTGGAAGAGGATTCAAATTAAACAAGTGCAGGAAGAAATGCAATTATAATTGTTTTTCAGAGCTTTTCCGTATACAATTAACTGGCGTGCCCATGTAGTATACACTATAATCATATGTAATTCTTATAGGTATTTTTACATAGGCATTCACCTAGTGAAGTTCTTCAATTAATCACGTTTTGGCGAAGGTTGAGTTGAAAGTAATATATTATGTAGGTATTCTATGATTTTGATAATTCTTGTGACCAGTAGGTATAGAGCAATAAAGTATTAGAACAGAACATGAAAATTATAACTGAAAACAATACATTGAAATATCTCCATCGGCACTTGTCCGTTGTCTCTCATGCCATTCATGAGGATGTCACCTGTCGTAATTGTTATACAGCTACCACGAACTGGATTAATTAGAACAAATAGCACGTATCTAACCTTTAAATAGTACACTATCTATTATGATAGATATTCCTACACACTTCATGCATAATTAAACTTATTTTACCCTCATGAATTCTTGCTGAGTAATCAGGGAACACTATATCCGTATACGGTCATGCATGACCGTAATCGTATCTATATGGATACGATTCGCCCGTCGAAAACAGTCTTAGCGTAACAGCAAGCCAGAAACGAATTGCAAAATGTCAATATAATTATAAACATCTATATCAAAGGTTAAATTAGGATCTCTTGTCACAGTAATTACTTCTCTCGTCGTCGTGTCCGACGTTTCATAATCATGTCTGGTGAGATTTAATATAGTATGAAATTTCTCCAGCGTCTTTCTTAATGAATTACGATAGGCCTCACAGTGCTATAATAGCAGTTCATTTTGAATCAGGCCTAGCATGCCTTGACCTCTATCTCTCCTCTCTTCTTCTAGCTTTCTCCGGCAAAATTTCATGTCATTTTCGTGAGCCATATCTAAAGCAGGGATGAAGTGGCTTGTTTGAGACAATGACCGCAGAAATCGATTGACGATTACCAAAGAACTATATCAGGGAAAATGTTGCCAGAAATATGCGATCATGGATAAAAGAATAGAATTTATATAAGGTACACTAAATAGTAAAGCAGAGGAGCGGAGATACTTTTAATAAGCCGGCCAACCACTATGGAAAAGCACTTTGATTGGACATGGGAACTATATTAGCAAAGTAGCCTTCGTAAAAACCCAATTGGAATTTTCAGGAAGAACACATTTACGTAAACTTGTTTGCAGTGTATCTGAAAAGATCCAAAACCATGTTAATTGGCATATTGCATGAGCAATAGAAAAATTACTTTGTGAATAAAACACTTATTCTGTTAGTATCGTAGATTCATCCTTCGACGTGGATTTAAATAATTCACACACTAGAACTTGGTGGATACGGAACTTATACGTTTGTTTATAGTGCAGTAATATGTAATTTAAAATCAAACAGAACGGGATACAGATTCTAGCTAATTCACTGGCACAGGGGTGACGGCGTGATGATTCATGGAACTTTTATATTTTTCCATCCCTGTACTTCCCTTATTTTCTTGCATGTTGAAAAATAGGTAAGATTTTTAGTGTACCTGCGTCCCGCGAGATATTAGTAATAATCTCTGATTCACTAGAATTGCGATTATTAGCACATATTCGGTGAATATTAATGCCCTGCCCACACCCTGGGAGTGGCTTGCACGGCGCTACATACATATACTAGTAAATGTGAAAGGGGTGCAGGATGCAATTTTTCAAATCTCTATTACTCTGAAACTATTTGGACTGGTGAGTTCTAATTTTCTTTTTTTTGAAGCTCGCGAAGTGAACCTTGCTCCAAACACCTAAATAACTGTCAATTAACGTTTAAGCACTGAACAAATAATTTATTGTTGGATAGAAAATTAACATTTTTCTCAAAGTTCGGAATTTTTTTATAACTGAAGAGGAATTAAATCAGCTAAGCAATTGCAAAATTCTGTAGACTCTCCTCAGGCCATGCCTTCAAGGTGGCTTGCAGGGTGCACTGTAAATGCACACAGTTTCAGAAACATGAATTGTACCACGTTTTAAATCATTCACCAAAACATATACATTTCCTTTAACAAAATATCATAAGCAAATTATAAAGTCTAGCTCTAGGAAAAAAAGGTGTAGGTATTCATGACTGATAGGGTTGATTTGAGAAGTTAGGTGATCGCAAGCGATCGATGCGGGGCCCAAAAATAATACATTTATTGTTTTCTTTTTTTTATAGATTTTGTTGTTATTACCCTTAAAAATGTTCGTGGCCTATTTCTATCAAGGTTTATTAAGTAGGATAGTAGTAAGTATTCTCCTTGTTTGATAATACAGCATGGTGAATGGCCGCCACTGCCACACACCATTGCGGTGGCTTGCAGGATATTGTGTAAATGTAGGCGTTTTATGAATACTAAACTTCTAAACCGTTTTGAACCGGCATTTTTTTGACTCGATTAGATGATACCCTATTGATTTAGAGAGTGGAAATACATACTGTTCTATGTTTGTAATAATCTTAAGTCTTCCACTCATTCTCTGTACTAATGAAAGAGGCACAGTTGATGTCGTTGAGTTATCTACGATATGAGTGTACAATATGTTTCACCATTTCAGTTCCTGAAAAGGAGCATTCTTCGGATTCTGAAAGTTGAAACCAGGGCATATTTTACAAGGGATTAGCATTCACAAAAGAGTTCTCGTAAAATCTAACCTGCCTAAGTGATTCATCAGTTAGGATCTGGCGGAGAAAGACACGCTTCTACGCAATGACTGTTCGCTGTCAAGCTTACATAAGGAGGGCTCGGCATAATTCATAGGGTCCTAGGAAATGAAAAATTTTATTTGTTTATTTTAACTGCCATAAGCGTGTTATAATGCGTCAAAAATTTTCTGAAATCCGAATAACATAATTTTATTAAATAGAGAAATGAAATAGGAATATTAAATGTAATTAAATAAGAAGAAACGTATCCACTCAACATTCTATTAATATTATTTGCGACAATTCACACCATGCTGGAAAAAATACATGCACACCGTGTTCATTTAATAAAAACGCCCAATAAAATTTCCCTTGACTTTCGAGTTTCATTGAGTTGAGAAATTAGAAGCCAAATCGTCATGAGCGCAATTTTTAGCTGCGTTTTGACCTAAGTGCACATTTGGTACATTTATGATACTTCGTTTCTCTCATGGTTCATTGCATTACCTATCGTAAACTCAACTCCGTGATACCGAACAACTACTGCTTGTAATCGCGTTCTAAATAGCTGTACAATATTTACCATCATTGCAAATTCAAGGTGGGACGAATCATTATTTCGTAATAGAAAGTGAAACGATGCCCAAGCAAGAAACAGGAAGATTTGAGACCCCTTCATTTGGTCATAGATAAGAAAGGGTCGGGTTCTAAGAATCTTGAGTAACCGAGCTCGAGATATCTCCCGAGAGGAGATGCTCTGACCGCTATCATGTTACATCTAGAGGAGGGAGAGAAGAGGTGGAGAAGGCCCCCCCATTCCACTTTTTTATACCGCCATCTATGCGGGGAATCGTAGAACTAATCCCAAAAATCCGTTACATCTGAGAAAGGGTGGAAGTATAGAACAGCCTTAACTAGTAGATCACACATAAAGATACCAGACTCACCCAGTTGTCTGTTTCCTCCCTCCTCCGTAAGAGGCGCTCTTGTAGCCTCCTTCCGATTCCATTGGGTGCTGCAAGCTCCGCCACCGACGCCCTCGTGCGACTCAGAAGAGAATCACTGACTATAGGAGTCACGGCCGCCAGGTATCTCTGAAGCGTCTTATCTAAGTCTGGGACTGGTAACTTGGGCAGCACAACCTGTATGGATGAAATGAGTTCATTAAGTCTCAGGGGACGAATTGAATGAGAAAAAACTTTTTATGCTGCGGACCTTGAAATTTGTCAAATAACCGTGGAATACTCAGGCCAGTTAAGCGTTTACTTTGTTTGAAATCTTGCAAGAAAATTGACTAACTGTTATAGTGAAAATTTTCTTCGTCTTAAGTAAGAACATTAACCATACGCATCCCTCGACATGTCTATTTGTGTTAGACTACCTTGCATCCTTGCAATACGACGATTAATTCCCCTGAAAGGGCCGCACAAACCGGATTGGTAGAAGGGTAGGAGCCACATGAAATGCATCGAAGTAGATAGCAATAGAGGTGCAATTGGAAAATACAAGTCGGATGATCTGCGAGCAAATGCGTGGCGCCAAAACTTAGACATGAAGGAAAAAGTACTTTAGAAGCAAAAGAGACGAGGATTTTCTGGATGAAGAAGGTAAATGGCGAAAAGGACAATCGAAGGACTACTGAAATGATCGGGGTGAGGAAGTAGGCTGAAGAAATTAGAAGACTGAATGGATGGAACGGGTAATAAGTGTTGAAGGTGTGTGAAGGTCAGGGTGGGTCAGTAGAACGACTAATGCCGATGTTTCAATAGCCGACTACTGTCATTTACGGAGTGTGAAGCGGGCTGTTCACTTCACGATCTGAAGATGATAGCAGAGTCAGCTATCAAAACACTGGCAGTAGCTGATCTACTGACCCTGTGCCAAGCTCGAGGAGACTTCATCATCAGGGTAAAATGAAAATTTGAAGGAAGGTAGCTAGCGCTCTTGTTGCCTCAATTCAAAAGTGTTGTCATTTGGCGAGAAAATACGATCCTCAGATAAATCTGTACACTAGGAACCGTTATAACCATTGATGCAAGCCTTGAAATATCAAAAAACGTTGAATATATCTCAATTACTTCTGTTTGCTTCCACATGCATGTAGTCGTGCTTTATGCAACGCCAACGGAACTCTAATGGCGATTGACAGCTGCGAAAAATTTAATCCCGTATCAATGCCTTTGGTCATCGCTTGACACATCTGTGCTTCAGGTCTCGCGGTGAACGCGTGAATTTCGTTTAAATTTGGTGGAAAAGCTCCAACCAAAGGTAAAACTTCCCGACGTTCCTAAACCTTTCCCTAATAACCAACAACCACCTATCCTCGGTGCAGGATCAAAGCGTCTCAACAATCGTCCCAATAACTCCACTCCTTCGGTACCAAAAAGGAGCCCCCATTACCGAAACAAAATCATCCCTTTCATTTATTTCTTTTGTTGGCGAAAAAAGAACGGTATGGAATTAGTACAAGGAGCCGGAGGAGTATAATCAAACGGGAAAGTTGAAAGGGGTATGGGGAGGGGGGGGGGGAGAGGTTAGGGAAGGGGAAGGTCCCTAAGGGAAGGGAAGGGGTAAGCGAAGCGTGAATGGAAAATCGCGTTATTCTCGTCACGTTGCGCTCGAGGGATTAGGGCTTTGGGAGAGGGTTTTGCTGCAAGGGGTTGCGGCCAGGGTGAGCCGGAGGGGTTAGGAGGGAGGGTGGGGGCTTGCACAAACGGACGGGCGGGTGAGAGGGGTTCTCTAGATTGAAGAGGCCTCTCGAGGGACGAGGAAGTAGAGGTTGGACGTTAGGCAAATACCCTCCAGTGGTGTTCACGGAGCCGTGTCCGAAATTTTCGAACGCTCTCTTCGATTGGCGTCCTTATTACGGGAGAGATCTGCATCTACACCCACGCAATGCCCTGCGAGCCACCACGAGGGTGTGAGGATGGGGGTGAAGATCACCAAAAATGCACTTTTGGCATGCAACTAGGCTACTACATGGAAACGCGCTGCATAATAGAGTCACATGCAGCTACATGGTTAATATCTACATAGTAATAAAGGGATACATGCATCGTGCACTACACACCACTTTAAAATATTTCTATTTAATACGAAAAAACACTTGATTATTATTCCACACTTTATTTCATGAAGACGACCTGGGTTTCAACATGTCATGCCATCTTCAGGACCTGAAGATGGCATGACATGTTGAAACCCAGGTCGTCTTCATGAAATAAAGTGTGGAATAATAACCAAGTGTTTTTTCGTATTAAATATGAAGCAGTTCCACCGAGTAACGCCGGAGACAGTGTCTTATATTAAAATATTTCCCCTACATATCCCTTTGCTATGCTGCCTATTGTGTTCTCTTACAGCACGGAGGAAAAATAACATTTTGAATCTATCAGGACTACAATCTTACTTATCTGGTCGAATCTAGCATAATACGCTGGTGTTTTTAATATATGCCTAGCATCTTCAGTAAATCTTTCCGGTTTAAATTTCAAGATTGCAAGGCTATGACCCTTTGTACTTAGATCTTAGGGGCACCTCATTGCATCCTTCATATTGAACCCCTACATTTTACTCTGCGAGCCGCCGCTTGGTGCCTGTGGTAGGTCAACAACCGTGAAATTGCGCTTAGGTAGAAAAAGATGTTAGTTAGTTAGTAATGAAGTACGGTGCGTAATGCGTTATTAAGGAGGATAGATTCTGATGCTTTTCTGGTGTATTTGTTGAAAATATTCCTCTCGGATTTTCTACTGGATTATTGTCTCCATTTTTGCCAGGGAATCGGGAGGTTTCGGTTTCGAGTTCCGGTCAGGTGGAATTTTTTCAGTGGAAATTCTGTTATTGTGAATTTCAGCGGGTGACTCTGCTAAGGTATTTGCGACTAGTTCGCAATCCTTTAAGAATTACCTCTAGTTTGTTTGAGTCGTCGATCTAGTTTCCCATCCAAGCTCTTCCAATTCCCGAGTGACACTTTCTGTACGTTGTTCGGAGTTTTTTTTATAGAACTCAATGCTTTCCTTCGTGTCTAATTCAATTTCCGAATCGCATCATTACTTATGAGTTCATAAGTGATTGATGCATATTCCAGGCCTTACTAGTAGGAAATAACATCTTTTTATTCATTTTTAATTCGAACACTTTCCCACATCTCGTTTTATAAATCCATCCGCGTTGCGCCAAAAATTTCGAATATGATTTCCCCACGATAGATTTAAATATTGATTCCCCAGATATTAAAATCCTCTTCCCTCACTGCTGTCTACTCCGTCATTTTATTTTAACTGTGAGAAATAAAAAAAAATACTGAAAATGAATGCTGGAAACTAAGTATATCTAAAAATAGTAGGAGCAGAATACTCAAACTTCCAAAATTATATTGTACCGATAAACGCAAGATATAGCCTTGACACAATTACAACATGGACTGCATTAGATCCTTTCGAACAGCAATAGGTATATTTCTTTTGAAATTGAAGAACCTTAGGCTTTCCTGGTGGATAATCTAGATAATAACCTCTTGGGTTTGGTACCAGGTGGCTTTCCATCGCCGTCGTTCCGACGGAAGAACTATCTTCAGTGCCATTCTGCATGTAACAAATAATTATCAATAACTATCACGCATTTTAATTATTAGGAGCATGTTACCACCAAAACGTCAGTGACGGAAAGAATAACCCGAGGCCAATACGAGATGACTATATCTATCACAGAATTTACTACTAGATACTGAAACTGGAGCGGGATCACTGATCGTGTTCTTCGCCATCTTACCTTATTGAAATGCCATGCAAAATTTGAAGATTTGGGGTTTCATTTTCCCATGCGCAATTAAAAAAACGTACACACGATCGCGCGCGTAGTATCCATGATCAGGCCCTTGATTGGCTCGTCGACTAAGTCCTTAAGCGCCCATTCACACGCAAATAGGATGTTTCCTATCCGCTTGGGCCAATCTGTACGTTTCTCTATTCAATATGCTCCTTCAATTACACCGTGAGTGCACTCAAAGGAGATGCAATCCAT
The DNA here is from genome assembly GCA_933228895.1 of Platycnemis pennipes. Taxonomy (NCBI): domain Eukaryota; kingdom Metazoa; phylum Arthropoda; class Insecta; order Odonata; family Platycnemididae; genus Platycnemis; species Platycnemis pennipes. The sequence continues at coordinate 64,601,450 of OW121854.1, forward strand.
CAGGTTGCAATTGAATCGTGGAGTACGACCGTGGGACGATCGTCGAGATCGGCGTATTGAGACTTGAGTGCCCTCGGGAGCGAACAAGGCGCCCTCGTTGCGGCGGCGGCGGCGACGCACAACGTTAACAGAGTCCCTCGTATACCTGAAAAGGTTAGCCAATGGCGCATTAGCGAATCAAGTAGATGCGGAGGAAACCTAATGAACGGAATTCATTTCGAGAGACATCTGAGAGAAGGAGAGTAAATCAAAAACAAAAGACTACCGTGGTTCCCCTTTGACTGGCTACTTACTCCGGTGCTGATTGTAATATTTTATGAATCGTCGCACGAAAATGCCTAACACTGATTCCTTAAATCATTTAACATAGGAATAAACGCCTGCATTATGCCCAATTCAATTAAGAAGATACGGTTAGACAGACTACCGTAAAGATAGACTAAAATGTCTTTTTTCCCGCGGACTGTGAGACATAATGGGCAACATAAGTATCCGAATGGTCAGGTGTAATATTTTTACTCTGTAGTGTAGCTGGGAACAGTATTGCAGCCAACTAACTCATGCTGACTTCATGCTTGCCAACCTGTTTGGGAAATTACATCATAATGATTTCACGTAATTTTTATTCGGGTTTCTAGAGGCCTCGGATAAAGTGGTCGATTATGATTCCTTGGTAGCGTGAGCAGAGGATAAACTGTGAAGTCTCCCCATTTAACTAGTAATATGGTGGACATAGTGAGACTGGAAACCGCCTTCAGGCCATAATGCCTCACAGAAGGCCTCGAATACCCAGGATTCCCCATTTACATGCTACTCTCCCACTGTGGCTGCGAGACGACTTTATAAACCCCACCGAACAGGTATGGGTCTAGTTGTACTAGTACCTCTTTCACAAAGGAACATAGTGAGTTACCATAGTGACACTGCCAGTGAGCCTCATCCAAGGTGAGTAACCCACCTTGACCCTTGTCTGCCAGATAACTAATGAACCATTCATCCAACTTCTCGAACCTCTTGACCAAACCTAATCAATTTTTTTCTAACACCTTAAGGGAAACGTTTGGAGTCCAGAGGAACGCCAAAACTTTGTTTCAAGGAGTTGTACATTGAATAATAAAGATCTTGATTGGAATATTTCTGGGAATAATATGCCTGGTTTATCATTACCTCAACTCACGCGGCCATATACCTCAAAAGGAGTTTCAAGCATTAAGAAAGTTTTAATTTTTAATTTAAACTCTTGATTTCCAGAGCTTTGGGATTTCTTTCCAAAGCCTTTTTCCAACGAATGATCACCCAAACCTTGACGAAAGAAATTTTCAAGAGGAATCAAAACACACCATTCCCAGTTCATTGCTGTGACTGGTTGTCAGCATCCACTATACCTACTACACGTCTATTAGTCTAATGTTAGCGTCTAAGTGATCACCTTTCAAGGTCAATGTTTGGAAAGGATATCAAAAGTCTTTATTTTTACTGCAATGAAAACGGCAATGTTTCGAAACATGTATAGTCCAAATAATTTCTATTTTTATGATGACTGAGTTTGATTAACATTTACTCCTGTTATATTTTGGGACACCACGTAATGATGGGAAGACTATCATGAGAAGGCCTCGTATGAGATATATCGTGAAAGTGATGAAAGATATAAAAGAGAAGAATTATGTGAGAATAAGGCGGTTAGGTGATATAAGAGTCAAGTAAGATGGCTGTAACGAAGCAATCATCGGATTAATGACTCGTTATGATGAAGTTGACCGTTTGATAGTGACCAACGGAGAGAAATTTATGATGTAATGGGTGCATGGGATAAAGAAAAGAAAGAGCCTCTTCACTGGCATTTGCTTGGCACACCAAGGGACGCAGGTTCGTAACTGTCTAGGGTTTTTCTGTGTTCTGTCTGACTTGTAATTTTGAGCTTATGCTAAAAAGTGCGAGGCTAAGCCGTTTTGTAAGTTAAGACCCAGGTCAACTATTGTAATACTGTAAAAGATATGGCGAGGAAGGCAAAGACTGAGGCTGAAGTGAGTCAAAGTAGATGGTGAGCTCATGAAGTCAACTTTTCTGATTATTTTCATGAGTTATATACCAATTTAGGTCTGTTTAGATGGGCATAAAACTCTCACCAGACCCATGTATTTTATACGACACTCTTCTTCAGCTCGAAATGTCTTATACCTCCCATTATTCTGTCCAAACCTCTTGTTCCACTCCTCTCTGTACCCCACTTGTTCAACATCCTTCCCTCTATCACGTTTTTCAACAAACATTCGTGCATTATTATATGTTGTATCTTATCCCTATACCTTCTCCTTGCTTCCGCAACTTCTTTTCTCCCTTACCATCTTTAGTAATTCCCCATTATTCTTTCTTCTCTATATAACCAAGCGTAAATAATGAAAGGCTCTAGTAGGAAATGGAAAAATGAACTGGAAATCTGAATAACACATGGAAAGATGAAGAATTTCAAAGGGACGTTATTCAGGGCATTGCTTTTGTTAGGTGACAGGAATAAGCGTCTGACTCTCTGACTTAGTAAAGAATGATAGATCAAGCTGGAGCTGTGAAGAACCACTATTGATGTGATAACTTTGACCGAAGAATTACCCTCAGTTTATTGAAAACCAAGTAGCTGTGATTACATCTGGAACCAGCTATGAAGAAGTAAAATAAGGAAAGGCATAAGACAAGATTGAGGTGTACTGCCTCCTGTTATGGGTACGTTTAAATCGAGATAGTCACAAATGAAATGAAAGAGAAAGCTTCAGGAGTGAATATTCGCGGGGAAAAATTAGCATGCAGATTCGCCGATGACAAAGCAGCCAGAGAAAAAGAGGTTTTGAAGAAGACTTTAGCAACCATGGAGAGGAAAATAGCCAAATATCACGTGAATATCAATACAAAGAAAAAGTTATCGGTATGCAGTGGGAGAGAATAGGCCATTAACAATGTTAAACTGGGAAAACGAAACTTTAGGAGATGCATGAGTAATGTTACCTGGGAAGCTGAGTAAGCAGGGATGGACGAAGGAAGAAAGAAGTAGTCAGTAGCATAGCCCAGGCAAAGAGGGAATAATACCAAAAGAAAAATCTACTTACATCTGTAAATACAATCGTATGGAAACAATTCGTCAGAAGTTACATCGCAAGCAGGTTTCTCCACGGCAGTGGGGCGTGGGTGATGGTAGCATCAGAGAATACAAGGGCGTAATCATTCGTAATGAGATTCTACAGAAGAATGATGAAGGTTAAATGGTTCAATTGAGTGAGCAACGAGGAAGTCCTAATAAGAGAAAAGTGGGAGAAAAGAGAAGTCTTTAGAAAACCATTATAAAAAGACGGGACAACTTCAAATGCCATATCATGAGACATGATTGCCTGATGAAGACAACCGTCGAGGGACAGTTCAACGGGAATAATGGAAAAGGAAGGTCTTGTATGAGATATATAGAAAAAGTGATTAAGGCTATGGGAGAGAAGAATTACGAAAATATGAAGAGAATAGCTGATAGGAGATTTGAATGGAGAACTGCCTCAAGCCAATATCAAAATTGTTGACTGATGACGATGATGAAGAATAATTGAACAATGCTTTCACACACCTTGCCTTTGCTAAACAGGTAAAATGGAAGATTTTGAAATGCCCAACGGGAAACAAATCTAGTAGACCAGCTGAGTTGAGAATGGGCGAATGGGAGAATTAAATTTCCTACATCAGAGAATTACATCTACATTGTTTCTCTTTACTACGAGAGAGTAGAGATAACGAAGGAGAGGTATACTATAGTACTGTAGTATACCTCTCCTTCGTTATCTTTGGAACCTCAACTTACATTTAATTACTTCTATTTTATTGTTAGAGTTCAATCAGGACTTGCCAAGTGATAATTTATAGTTATATAATAATACGTTCTTATACTATTTAATATACATCTTAGTGGCATAAATATATTTATTTGTTTCATTTATTACGCCATGCATATTGAAAATTCCGATGAAATTGACTGAACTAGCTTTAAAAACTATACAAGCTTTCTACTTTTCTCGAATGATAATAACGGACTTACTAATGAATATAATTATTCCTACGCCATGAAAGAAGAGGAGGGATCGGAAAGTTCAAAACCATAATAGTCTTGACAAAATCCTAGGGTATGGCATAAAGCAGAATAACTTACAAAGGAATGGGAAGAAATGAGGAGATCCTAGATTGGATATACGAAGAAATAAGCACAAGGAAATAAACACTGGTCCTAAGGTCTCTCACAGAGAAAATAATGGAGGGGAAAAGCCGCACATCAGTGTTTGTGTATTTGGAAAAGGCTTTTTTGGTGTCATATTAAGTAAAGGAGAAGAAAATCGGACTACGCGAGAGAAAATCGGTCTCTCGTGCAAAGATGATTGAATGTTTCACATTTTGTATAATACACAGGTGGCTGTAAATAATTCTAGACCTAGCGAAGAGTTAAGAAAAGTAAGGTAAATAAGTGAATTGTCCTCCACCATTTTTAATGTCTATGTCCGGAGAGTAATTAAATAATTCAAAGTGATGATAGAGCAGTAAACATCCTCGGAGAAAATATAAGTACTTTTTGCTTTTTTAAGGACATATCAGTTGTTGTAGAGATGGAATGAAATCAAAAAAGTTCGCTGGTAAATTGAAAACAGAATTTTCTCAGATGCCACTAGCATGTTTAAGTCTATACACAAAACAACCATTGTGCGAGAAGAAAATATGATGAAGTTAGTGAAACAAAACTTGAGTAGACTGAAAAGTTTTGCCATTTGGGGAGAAAAATAAACACTGATGGGCTAAGGAAGAAAGACATAGTGAATGAAATCCTCAGAAAGAAAAGCATTCTACCGAAAGAAGAATCTACTCACGGCCGGGAAAACAAGTTAAGGAAGAACATCATTAAAACGTTTATATGGAGCATGCTCCCTTATGGCAGCGAGTCGTGAACACCATCAGACTCAGGAAAGTCGAGGCAGGAGCGTAGGAAATGCCGCAGTCGCAGCATTCGCCTTTCAGAAACCGTGTGAGGGCATTGCATTCGTCCTCGCGTTCCTTTTGAAGTCATCGCGAGCTCGCGATAAGACGCAGGTGACAAGAGAAAAGGAGAGACACTCTTCCCTTTCTGTGGCGTCGCGCCCCAGACAGGTGAGCGGAGCGGGGGTTTGCAAGGGGCGGCTTAATTAACACAGAAGGTATTCATTTTGCCCCGAGCGCATGCAAAGGGTGGGCCATTCCCTCCCCCTACCCACCCACACTTCTCTTCAACCGCCTCCAATTAAGGGCCGCCGACGCCATGGCCTCTGCGACCCCCCCCCCTTAAGAGAGCGCTCGTGGCACGAGGCGTGGTACGTTCGGGTGGATCCAGGGGCGTGCCTCGTCTCCTTGCCTTCCGGCTTACGCGCGTGGCTCGCTCCCTTGATCACGTCCTAACCCTCTGGGGTGGGAATTTATGAAGATTTGGATCAGGGCTGCACGGAATTAATTATAATGGTTTGGATAATAGGATGAATTCTCTTAAAAGGGCTCAATGTGAAGGAAAGCGTGGACGGAATGCTTTATTATGACCGTTGATTATGTCGTTGTTTCTCAATTATTGTCAACTAAGTAAGTGATTAAAGAATATTAAAACTTAAAATACGCCTGCTCTACTTTTTCATAGATAACGCACTAATATAAATATGTAGCAGAGAAGTAAATTTTTCACGTAAAATGTGGCATATAAGTGTTAGAATATACTCAGCCATATCCTGCTTATGATACACTCCAAACATTTCAGTTTAAAAATATCCAAAAGCCCCTCTTATAATACAGTGAATTTATTTATTTAAAGTTAGGAGGAAGGTGATATTTACCGGCTAAAAACGAAGTATCAGTTAAGAGCAGAACTAAAAAGAAATAGTAATGAAGATGTAAGCAATTTTATGAGAAATAACTATAGTACATTAAATTCAATTTTCGGATAATCTAATATTAGGACCAATTTCAGCCCATTGAAAACCTCGATTCAATAGACATTAGATAAAATGCACTGCAAATGTACACTTTGACATATTTCACCCAGTCAAAAGTTAATTTTGACAATTCATGCTGCATCTTGCAGCTTGCAAAACCCTACATGGTATTTAATGCAATCTTTTAGAAAAGTAGGTGTCAAATTCTTTACGCAGTGGATAGAAGCCCAGCCATTTCATGAATTCCACTAGATATACTTAAGAGTTGCTTTTGACTACATTATAGAGTACTTAAACGAAAGGAATTCTTAATATATTTATTATTTGCTGTGAAGAGAATTTATTCTGATAGTAAAAAAATTGGCTGATTGGATTTTCTATATATAATTAGAGACATGTCGTGCTTAAACTCAGGGTACGGGTCCAATATTCTACCTACCAACTTAAGATATATTTTCAAAGCGCTAGGGATTTTCTTGAGCATATACTCTTACTTTGAAGGGAGACTGTAGTAAGATGGACGTAAAGGAAGATGCATGTAGAAATGTTGAGCTTGGTGGGGGAGGAAAGAAGATTGCTGGCGGAAACCAAGAAAAGGTGTGAAAGGAAAAGGTAATTAGTTAGGATAGCTGGCTACTGAAGGCCGTTATCGAAGGTGGATTGTTGGTCAAGAGGAGAAGAAAAATATATTTCAGAAAGAGGGAGGTAAAGGAAATGTATTTCAGATAATAAAAAGTGATGTTTATAATATACTGATCTGAAGAGAGTAATGATTAGGGAAGTAGCTATCAGGTAACAGCTTTGAAAAAAGGAGTAGGTACACCATCATAATCTACCCAAACCCTAAGTAAACTATTATTAAACAGGCTGAAGAAATTTAATCCCCATCCAAGGAACACTCCATCAGACACTATTCCAACTGGTTGAAAACTATCAATCAATTATCTACAGAAAAAACAGCCAAATAGATTATGCTATTTGAAGCCGTAATTTTGAGTGAAAATTGGTTGGAACTATCCCAAACTGTTTAAATAGTTTTAAAATCTAAAGTTTCTCTATAATGGGGTTTTTCTTGTTTCCTTAGACGATCTGGTGTAGGGTGTAAGAAAGAACATTAATTCCATAGTAGTAGTAGTATTTGGTGGAGACGACTGCAAGCTAAGTTCATTTAAGGTAGATGGGTAGGTATTTGAGTGGAGGCAGAAATTTATCTATGGAGCGGAGGAAAGGTGAAGCGTAACCCGGCGTCGGCATAAGCCTGATTCAAACGAAGGATGCCGAGGAGACCATCATTGAACGTTCAAGTGCATCGCGACGACTGAATAAGCATCACTCTCCACATAGAACTTAATTGGGTACTAAAAAATCCCTGTCACCAAGATGCGAACCCGGACCCTCGGGATGAAGGTGACTTCTCTAGTCAGCAGGCCCACCGTATCCCCAAAATAAATTCATTCATGGGAGGGGACAAAGTCCTTCATATGTGCATACATACATTCACATCTAGACATAAATTCAAATGCCGTCTCCCGGCAACATCCGACCACCCCATCCTCTCCCTGGGCGGTACCGGGCTCTCCCATTAGTCCTAATTGCGTCATCGTTTCCCGACCCCTCCCGCATCGAAACCACCTCCCCAACCTTCTCGTGTTCCACCCCACCCCGAACATCTTTTTCCGCTCTGCGGCAGTGCAGTGCCACCCCTCTATCCCAACAGCCCAAAACCTCCCCCATCCCCAACATCCACTGCAAACCTCCTCCGACATGAACAAACCTTGTATGGCAGAGGAGCCTTCGATTGTGGGCTGCCAGGAACTAACGTGATACCGCGAGCGTTTATTTGAAAGTGGCATATCCTAGAATGATTGATTGCTAGGTTCATACCGTTATACTGACGTAGAGTTACAGTCATTTACAGTCTTCTATCGGTTTGAGTAGGTTTTGATAGTGTCTCTACTTAACAAAAATGTTCGAACTGGTCTATCCGGTGCCCATGTAAATAGTTTTGCTACGGCTTCTTTTTTATCGAAAATATTATAACTTTTTTCGTACTATTAAACTTCCCCCTCAATTCATCGCGATGTTTTTCTTAAAGCTTCAAAGGAGATCGGCTTTAAAATGCATAGTCATCGTCGAACGTAACTTATTTATTCCGTATTTTTCTCAATGTTAAGCCTCGATTAAGGTCCTCCCATACCTCTTTCATTATTTATTACGAATAAATATAAAAAGTACCCTCTACCGTATAACTCATAGTACTATCGTGAGAAAATCAGATTCGTCATCTGTTACGCTTATTTTTACCTTCTGGCACATGAATAGAGTTCCAATAAAACGCCTGTTTCACCAGTTCACCCCTAGACATTTCAGTAGTTTTCTCGTAAGCTCTCCTATTCTGTTTTGCCAAAATTTCCTTTCGCGTTCAACGAAACAAACAAATATATTCTAGCTGTACTTGATATTCTTTCACACAAATGGGTTCATTAAGGCTATACATCACGAGTTGCCCTAGCCCTTCTAAATTTAAAATGGTTCTCCATTAAGAACTGATTTTCGATTTCTCTTTACTACTCAACGATTAACATTATCCACATCTGGTAAAAAATCAATTGTTTCACTGTCATCTGCTTCCTTCATTTTAAGGATTCGGATAAAAATATTTCTTATAGAGCCCTCTGACGTGACTTCTAATTAATGTATCCAACGAATCAGTCTATATTACCATTTCCTTCCTTTTTTCCTAAACGTTTTAGAATAGCAATTGTGATGCTAAATTTTCCTTGTTTTTCTTATTTTAATTTCCCACAACGATCATCTCAACCTAGCAAACTAATATTCCTTCATTTATGTTATCTTTATCTGCATCAATGGTTAGTAAATTGAACAACTAATTCTAACCTATGTTTCAATCAAAGGATTTCTGAGGTTGGTGAGGGTGTTCACCAAATACTAAACTCAACTGCGTACAATTCTACATATATCTGGTGGTTAAAAGGTAATTCCTAAACTCTTGTCCAGAAGATTTCCCGTGATAGATCTAGTACTCAGCAAATTAACCCCCTCTTTTTCCACCGTTGCAAATATGGATTTTCGGACTTCATCTTTTACACGCGTTAAACTCTTCCTGTCTTATATTTTCCCTTTGTATAAAAAATAGAATGATTAGCTTGAGAATCATTATCCAACCGTAGGTAAAATTACCGAATAAATCTCCGGGAGAAATTTAAAACGGATAGTTTTACTGAAGATGTTAGATATATATTAAAAACCCCTACGTGACATGCTAGATTTGACCAGATTAATAAGATTAGAGGGATAAAATGTCATAACGTTAGATGTAAAATGTCTTTTTTCCGCGTATCATTAGTGATCATAATAGGCATTCATATGTCTTTTTTGAACTCCTTCTCAGTTGGTATTGGTTTTCCGTTGTCCTCACTATTCCAAGAATTGCTTTCACTGCATTCCAAAGAACAAAATTACTTATTCCATCCATCCATTCACCCTCTTCCTGATTTCCTTTAACAACCTTTTATCATTCCTCGCCACGTTCAATACTTGCTCCTTCGGTCTTTTTTTCCATCCATCGTTCTTATTCTATTTTCCTCCCAACCCACGCGCCCCAAAAACTCCTATATCTCTATCTCTCCTCGTCATCTTTGCTCTAGTCCAGGTTTCGTATCCAATAATCGCCTCGGCCATTGTCAAATTCCTCTATATTCTTACATCAGCGTCCATTCTCAGCGTTCTAGCAAGAAGTTCTGACTAATTAAACTGATAAGCGCCTGCTCAGCCAAAAGAAATCCTTATCTTATCATACTAATTACTACCTTCACCTCTCTTTAAAATGCTTATTAAGTAATAAAAGTGGAACAAAGCTTATGGCATGCAGTAGATGAGCAGGGATTAACACCAATACTAATTTCCGAAAAGAATAGCTAGGAAAGTTGAAGAGTATTGCTAGCCAAGCCACTATCTGCGAAGCCAAGCAATCATCCATAGTCGAAGCAGGAAATAAATCCTTTGAGGAATAGACAAAGGGGAAGAGGGCATTCTACCGGAAGAAGAATATACTCACAGCTGGGAATACAACCTTGGAAGTAAGAAAACTTTCACTGGGACGTGGATCTGGAGTTTGCTCCTTTATGACCGTTAAGCATGGACGACAAAAATATCATATTGGTTAACAACGGGTGCATTCAAAATGTGGTGTTATAGAAGGATAATGAGGACAAAATGCAGTCTGATGTACCTACAAAGACCTTTGTAGAAGGCTGATATGTAAAGAGTAGTCTCTGAAACCTAAAAAAAACTAGGCATGCATATACAGAGACATGATGGTCTAATGAAGACAGTATTGGAGGTAAAATTGAATAGGAAGAATAGCAAAGTAATACCATGCATGAGGGACCTGAAGGAAATAAGCGAAGGGTATAAGAGAGCATTATACCCGTATGAAGAGGTTAGCCAACGAATGAACCGATTGGAGAGCTGCGTCATGCCAAACTTAGGACCGACGACTATTGATGATGATTCCAATACTGTTGCACCTGTGCTAGCCAATGTCATAAGGGATGATGGGTATCGTAAATAAATAAATTGCAAAATCATTGTTACCCAATGTTAGTCTCAATGTTTAAGGCCTAAATGTCTCAAAGTTAGCGTAAAATGGTGTTACAGACAGCAAATACCTAACCGAATAAAAAAGATATAGGTATAGGTATCTTAGGTGCCAATGAATATGTTGCACATGACTGGTGCATACATGACTAACATGTTTTTGTTATTAAGTTTAATTATGTTCCATAGTGCTTGTAGGTTGATGTAGTTGATGATTGGTGATGATTCACTCCCTGTCACATAACTTAAGGGTGGCTAGATGAGCTTCTCATTGGCTTAAGTGAAAATGTCCGAAGACAGGAATATCCGAGTGCCAATAAAAGTAGGGAGATATAATTTTCCCTACTTTAAGGGTGGATGGCAGGGTAATATGTATGTGTACTGTTTGGATGGCATGTATTACGGCCGTGCCTCGGTTTAAAATATTTGGGCATTCGCAGACGTTTTCGCTTCGGGGACCGCACGCAGCTCCCCCACCTCTTCCCCGCCCCCTCTTTTCCCTCCCCCTCCCCTTCCCCTCCCCCTCCTCTTCCCCCCCCTCTTCCCCCGCAACTCCACCTGTCCAATCGCACCCTCCTCCTCCGGCGGCTGCTGTGCTATCGATCTCAGGTGTGCGCTCAAGAGCGTCACTCAGCGTTGGCTTCAGTCAGCCACCGAGAGATGTCATCCCCGTGCTCAATGGGAGCGGGGAATGTCGGACAGGTGATAGCAGTCAGATGCGCCGCGCTGCGGATGTCCACTTGGCCAAGTTTTGGTAACTGTGCCTAATGCATTGGAATGCCACCAGAGCGTAATCATTGTACCTTTCGTATTCTCCTCTTGACTGAAAAAATGATGTTTCGGTAAAAATTCGAGAAGGGTATCAGGAAATGGTAAAGTTGGTATGGCGGTTTGAGCACTGGAATCCCACCCCTAGGACTTGGGTTCGAAAATCAGCAATGGTGTGTACCTATTTCATTGGTGAACGGCCCCCAACTTGAGTGTTTTGTAGAAAGCACTAAAGTTCAGTAATTATTTCGCGGGATAGGGCATTAAGACGTGGTCCCCTAATCGTATTTCGTTAAGAGGAAGCTAATGCCGACACCATGTTTCTCTCCAACATTTCCCTAAACCTTCCATTCCCATAAAATTAAATGTTTCCGGCGAGATTTCGTGGTACATAATGACGATGCAAAAATAAAATAAGACGTAGTATTTGACCACTTTATTTAATTATTATTAATTTAATTAAATACGCGCACAATCACACACAACGCGGTTCGGCACTCTATGCCATTTTCAAGTGTATGTAGTGTACACTTGAAGTGTGTGTACAATACACCTATTAAATAAAAAAGTGGACAAATACGACATCTTATTTTCATTTTAAATTTCATTCCCATCCTTGTACCTTTCCCTAAAAGTCCGAAGCGCAGGCTTGAAACAATAGAAGAAGATGGAAAAACATGTTGAGGGATGCATCGACTACTAAACACCCACATCTACGGTCCATTTTCGAAACCCAGGAGAAATAACATCTGAATGCCGTATAGAGGGCAATCTAAGGTTAGCATTCCATGCGTCGGATGAGACTTTGAACCGTGGACTCCTTGGTGTCTTCCTTAGGGAGCATGCTCATGCTGAGTTTTTCTCAACCCTTCCTCTCCCCATTCCAATGTCATCCTTACACCTTTACTTCCGGTCTCCAGCATCTTTTCAGTTAGGGAGAGACTTGAAATAACTGATGAAAAGGAACTGAATAATTGATGGAAATGGGACTGAATTTAATGGAAATAGTTCTTCGGGGGATGCAGCCAACATCCAAGGACATTTTTTCCACTCAGATTGTGGGCAGTAATTTTTCAAGGAGCTGAGGAAGGGTTGGGTGAAACACGGCTTCGTCATTAGCCATTTCTTAACGGAGGGTGCCAAGGGGACAACGATGAACGTCCCATGTGACGTACGGAGTAGTGAACTCGAAGTTCGTTCCATACAACTCCTGAGTGGGGACCGGTGTACATTGAAAAATGTACCACATCTTGCATTCGAACCCTTGCCCTTGGGATGGTTGGTTAGTTATTCAGGGGAGGCGGCCGACAGCTGAGGTCATTTGCGCCATTTAGGATTGGAGGGTAATTGGGTAATGGTAGGAGTTTTAAGGGAACGGAGGAAGGGTGGAGAGATACCGGCATCGGCATTAGTCTACTCTTAACGAAAGACGCCAAGGGGACCACCGCTTAACGTCCCATCCGACGGACGGAGTACTGAACTTGAAATGCCCTCCACTAGGCACTCAAGTGAGGACCAGTTTGCCATTGAAAAATCCACCATTGCCGGAAATCGAACCCAGACCCTCAGGATGGTAAGCCAGTACTCTTGCAATATCATCACCCCGACCTCCTAATATTTCATTAAAATAATTCTATCCTATACGTTGATTACAATTATTTTTCCTTAGTGTAGTAATTATTTTCGGTGACCGTGCACTTTCGAATTGAAAATATCCTTCAGAAAATACCTCAGATGACGAGGCTAGGACAGATATGGCGTCAGAACCGTGAGTGATATGATTGCGAGGATTATGCTAATTATGATTCATTTCTCTCGCCTCTATATGCCATGAAAATGGATGAAAGGTGAGGCAGGAGCTTGATGTATGAATTTGATTAGAAAGGGCCTTAGCCTTTGTAACCGTTCTTCCAGATGGTAGGCTGCAGAAAGCCGGAGCGTGGAGTTGTATTGCTGTGAAACATGGACTTTTGGGTAAAAAGGTTGAGGAGAGTTCGAAGTCGTTTGAAATATGGATATGGAAAATAATGGGGAAGAAAAGACAGGCGGAAGATACGGCGTATTATAAAGCACTGAAAATAGCTGGGGAGAAAGGAAAGGCTGGAAACGGCTAGAAAGTGAAAGTGAGTGGATGGAGTCAGTAGTTAAGACAAAGATTTATCGTAGTCCTTTATAAAGGGTAGAATACTGCAAGAAAAAGAAAGAAGGAGGAAAAAATATGCTATGGATGGTGAATCTTTCGCCAATTAAGTGCCAAGGCTTATGAAATAAAATTACAGGTCTGACTCGTATGCAATCCAACGAGCAAGATGTAGTATTTTCATCTCTAATTGGCATAGAATATCATCATGATGAAGAAGAAAAATTTTAAATGCTATGAACAAAATATTTGCGATTATCGTATGCACTAACGTATGCGGAGCTCTTATTTGTCCCCCAATTGCGATACGTAAATTCAAATTTCGAGTACTTGTATTAGTTGATCCGGGGAGGTGACCGACAGCTTAGGTCATTGGAGCTATTTAGGAGAGAGTTGGCAATTAGATAGAGAGTTTTTTTTTCAAGAAATGAAGAAAGGATGGATGGAAACCTGGCGTTGGCATTAGCCTACTCTTAACGAATATTGCCCAAGGTTTTAACGTCCCATCCGACGGACGGAGTACTGAAGTAGAATTGCTCTCCATAAGGGACTCAAGTAGGGACCGGCATACAAATAAAAAAAACTACTACTTCAGGGATTCAAACTTGGGTTTTTGCGATGGGAATCCAGTACCCTAGCCACACCATCAAACCGATCCCATTGTATTTTTGACTCTTCAGTCTTAATTCCCATTGGAATCACCCTTAGCACCGTGTTAACTCGGAGTCCCAAAGCATTTGCTCCGCGTGCAACTTAGGTAACTTATGCCATAAGTTTTTCACTCTCGGAATAGATGGAATAGCGTTAAGAGAGATGAGGCATTAGTTGAACTTAAAAGAAAGATAAATTAAGAATAGAAACGGTTGAAGAAGCTAATGAAAAACTAATTTAGTTCGTTGAGCACTATTACTATTCTAATCCCAACGGATTCGCATGGCAGACACTCGATTCCCAGATTAATCTAAAAGAACTTCCAGTTACTCACGAGAAAAATAACAGTATAATTGATTACCCGAGGGTAACTGAGTCCTGAAGAGCTCAGAGTTTGCGTGCGGTTGGTTAGGGTCGTCACCGCACAGCCACGAAGGGGTGCGGGGGAGAGATGGTGAACTTGCGTGTCGGATCACAGAGCGCGCGGCAGTAGAGGAGGAAGGGATAAAAGATAGTGTAGGAAAGACTGAAGGAAGACATTAAAAGACACCTCAGACCTAAAGTTATCGAAATCTTAATTGCGGTAGAGAAATCATGCCTTTTCTCCGTTGTGCAAGTTATGATTTTACGAAATTACCTCCCCTCCGCTTCAGAACGTTCCGGGAATAAATTGCATTGCGTGAGGATGCCGTGATATCTTAGAGTAAGTCACCACTGGTTGGGGAGCACATGAGATTAAACAGTGTTTGTCTTGAGATCGTAAATTTCGACCACGGGGCGAAACACGAAAATGGCTCAGCAGTATAGTCAGGTAGTTAATCTATACCCACATAGTATCTTGAAAACATTTGTAGGGAGTGTGGCAGGGGTCGAATTCAAACCAGCCAAGCATTAATGCCGGAAATTAAAAATCTAAATATGCCAAACTGCCACACTTACCTAAATTACCAAATGAAATTACCAAAATTCAACGTCAAGCAGAAAATCAAATTCGGCACCAGAGTTTCAAAAACTCGCGAATCGTGGAAATGACTCAACAGTGATAACACAATCAAAGCCGAAAGGCATATATTTTACTTATTTCTCGTTCCAATCAAACAAAAAGATGAATACAGTGCAATGTAAAAAATATGCTGCAATCAACACATTTTGAATACTTTGTTTTACTTTCACTTTGAGAAAAGGAGTTAAAAACTCACAATAGACAATGGCGTACACAGAAAGTGTGAATGATCTTCAAATGAGAATTTTCTTATTCCCTGATTAAAATAGGTGAGCAAAATTGTCTCGTAAAATGTGCACAGTACTATTATTAGATGGCTTTACATATATGCCACAACGTTCTTGGCGATATTATTTCCCCCAAGGGCATAGAACGAATGCACCTAAATGCAATAATATATATTATGGAATGATTACTTATAATACCTGTTTCTGTTAGAACGAGGCGTTATCAATAAATGGGTTAATTGGAGCGCTCCGACATACGTGTGTATTTGGAATGATTTTTGACAGAAAAATCGGAGTAGAGTTAAACGTGACTTGGGAAATAGCCTGCTCATAGATCATAGGCACGAAAAGTGCCTATGATCTACCAATAATAATACAATGTTTCATTCCGCGGAAAGAGCATTGCACTTGAAGTTGATCTACCCTTATCTTAAGCTGGTACATTTATTGTGCTGTAAAATTTCCTGAAACCCTACCTGGGGTACGAATCAGTGCCCTGCGTTATGAAGCCAGACAAAAACGTCCAACTTAACGCGATCTCCACTGCAAATGTCTTTCATACCCTAAGTACCGGGTACTTATCCACTTCAAATAAACAATTACATATGCTTATTGCCCCATAAACACAGAGAACAGAATTTATGAGAGAAAACAAATAAAACATTTGGATCGAGACTCCTGTATTTGGGAAATAATGACCATTCATGAAAACAGTCACCCTTTTATAGGATCACTGAACAATCAGCAGCATAATATTTAATTTGTGGAAAAATACTATCGACTTAAAATAGGATAATAATTAAATGCGTGTAAATTATCCAAGCAAACAACACACGAGATAGAGCATGAAAAGATCTCGCTACAATTGCAAGACTGAATAGCCAATTTGTAATATTGTCAGGAAGACTTTCAAGCTCCAAATTGTTTTTTATATTTTCTAGTAGAATATTAAATACTCACAAGCACAATGACTTGAACATTGGTAGGTTGGGCCAAGGTAACGCATCATTACATTTTCTTAGGCCATGGGCGTATCTTATCAGCAGTTTTGGAGTATTTCCACTCATTTATGAGAATAACGTTGGAAAGTTGTAAATATAAAAGGACTTTAACGGAATTAGCTAATGCGGCTTAAATATAAAAGGAGTGTTCAAACTATCTTCCGACCATTTCCTCCCCAGGCATGCTCGAGGTTAAGACGCCGCAGAGTCGAACAGCAAAGCGGAACGCTTTGTCATCACATGTAACTCACCGTTTCAAAAGATGTCTGATACTCATTTGAATAATCGATTTCCTCCCGAATCGATGTTAGTGGAGTAGCTCATCTCTAGCCTCCGTTCCCACAGGACACCTTGCCCCCCTTGGAGCAACTAGCCCCACTCCCTCCGCCCCGCCCCTCTCCCAGACGGCCGTAAATAAAGCGCCCCGGGCCATAGTCGACGCCCCCTCCCCTCCTTGGTCCCAGTAGGGGGCGATATCGGGGGCGAGGTAGTGGGGTAGTAGGGGTGTGGTGGCGAGGGCAGGGATGGCATTTTTCCCTCTTGGCGCCCCTTGCGAGGAGAGACCCTGCTTCTCACCCAAGGAGTCTCATTGCCGGGACACCTGCCGTCCTTCACACGGGGGAAGGGTCGGCATGAAAACGCCCCCGCTCCAAAATTCCCCTCTCCTTTCGCGTACGCTCTTCGGCGACACGCGAGCATTCGTCATTTTGTCGCCAGTACCTCGAAGCGTCTCGACCTCGTTCATTTCTCTCTCATGTGCGAGCGTGCATATAAAACTCTCAGCGGCCGCGATGCACGGGCAGGCTCGTGATTGGAGTGCACGGATACGTTCTACTGGGGACGAGTGTTGGCGAATCTTTCCCTGCCTGCATTCACTAAGACCCTGTGCTCGTGTACAATACTCACTGAGTGTCCGGGCCTTGAAAGAATAACCATCAACATCATCATGGGTCTATAACCTTAGGATTGGTTTGACGCAGCCCTCTGCTTGATTCTTCTATATGTCAACCTCTTCATATTAACGTAATTCCGTATATTTACATCCTTCACGGCCTGTTCCGAATATCACATACTTTACTTTTTCCCTCTCCCCGTTCAATTTACCCTCGAAGATTGTCTTCACCAGGCCATCGTGTCTTAAGATATGGCCGATTAAGTTGTCCCATCTGCTTTTTAGAGTTTTTAGCAGGCATCTCTTTTATCCCACTCTTCTTAAGACTTCTTCGTTTTTCATTCGGTCAATCCATTTAATCTTCGTTATTATTCGGTAACACTACATTTCGAATGCTTAAACCGTTTTCTTCCCCCCTGCTGTTATCGTCTATGCTTCACTGCAATAAAAAATGTACGTTACAGGTATGATGAATTGTTTCCTTGTTCCTACGCTTGTATTTCCAGCTGTAATTAGATTCTCCTTTTGATAGAATGCCCTCTTTGCGTGGGGTATTCTGCTGACCATTTCTTTCTTGTCTCGTCCATCGTTGGTTACTCGGATTCCCAGGTAACAGAACTCTTTCACCTCTTCCAGTTTTTCTTTTCCTAGTTTAAAGTTGATTTTGGCCTCTTCTCTCTTACAGCACACCAATATCCCTAGTCTTCTTTTTTCACTCCAATTCCCTTCAGAATTCCAAGCATTGAATCCCAATCCACGCTGTCAAAAGACTTCTCTAAATCTACAAATGCAATGAACGTCGGTTAATTCTTCTCCATTCTCTTCTCTATGAGCAGCCTAAGGGCCAATATTGCTTCTCTTATACCCCTACATTTCCCGAATCCGAATTGATCTTACCATCCATTTTCACTCTTGTTCCGCCTTGTGTCTCACCCTCTCGCCACAATTCGACTAACTGATCCTCTTCTCCACCTTTCCGAATTCGTCTAGCCTTAAACTCATACTCAATTCTATCAGTGAGGTGGAAGTAAAATCCACGTTGGGAGTCCTTCAAGGAAGCGTGGTGGGTCCAATTTTATCAATTATTCACGCAAATGACTTACATAATACACAGCAAAGGGTTCGCCATTTTACTGGGGACGCGGTAATGAATGTAGAAATTCGTAACAATTAGGAAAAGCAGAGTAGAGAAATGGATGTGGAGGAAATCGACTATCGTGTTGTTACGAGGCAGTTTGAATTCAATTTGGATAAACGTCTGGTAATGAAATTGGAATAAAATTAGCCACGCCTGAAATACAAGCCTGTTGAATAAAAAGTGAAACACTGAAAGTAGGATCAATAAGCGAGCTAAAAAGTAACGCAAACTACTGTCGGGAAAAAGGATAGATACTCGAGTTTAGGTGCAAATAAATTTTCCCCATTGTCCTATACAGAAAATAGATACACCGAAATTAAGCTCATTTTATTCCGCGTTTAGCTACGGTGGTTAGTTTGAAGGTACGAGGAGGCTGAGGGGACAACATCTTTAACTGGTGGAGTTTGTAGGGTGTTAATTTAAGTCTACATCTACGCAAAACTCTGCAAATCATCACTAGGGTGTATGGAAAGGAAAGAGAATCATTACCAGCAATGCATTAAAATGAAGAGTTGTAATATTTTTATCAAAAAACAACGGGTTCTTTTGCTAGAAAAAAATTGAAAAAGTTATCGATTTCACGGTAAAATTATTTTCATATGCTCTACTGCTATAATGAAAAGTCATCACGCTCTGGGCCAGTACCTAACGTGTAAAACTATGCGACATCTCTTAAATTTCACGCTTAATGTATCAGAAGTCTTTGAAGTTATGATGAAATAGGCATTTGTATTCATAAAGGGTAATAATCTCTTCCGTGTAAGGAATGTGAACGGCTGTATGGGTGAACATCCTCGTAGAAGCATGCAATTTTGGCATCTCGAGGGGAGACAGTTATAATGATATTTACTTGGGGTAGGTCACTGACAGCTGAGGTTATTTGTGACAGTGGTTATAAAAGTAAGTGGTTAACTAAGCAGAGGTAAGCATTTTTTACGGGAATGAAGGAAGGGGAGGAAAGGAAATTCGGCGGAGACACCAGCCCACTCTTAGCAAAAGACTCAATGGTGTCCTCGGTGATCGCCTCATCCGATGGACGGAATAATGAAAATCAAATACTCTCCAAATTAAAGTGAAAAAGTACAGTAAAGTAAAAAAATAGAATATCAATGAATATGCCATTGTTTGATTTGAAACTGAGCCATCAGGGTGGAAGCTGTAGCCACTACATCAACCTGTTCCTCCAACCTTTCAGGCGTGAAGACTGCGAAAAGGGGTTTTAAGAGAGAACAAGAAAGGATGGCAGGTAGCGAGGAGAAACCCTGGGGATGATTGTCGCCGATTAAGTACAGAAAAATGTATAGAGTATATCCCAGCAATATCTTAGAATATTAATCAATTCACCTTCTCTTACGTACAATGCCCAATGTAATGCAATGAGTAAATATATGAATACATTTCTGCTAGCAATCTTCTTTCCAACCGTACCTTGTTCAACGTATTTTCACTTTGTCCATTTTACTTTTCTATTTCTCTTCGTGCCCACATTTCTTAAAACTTTTTTTTGCCGTCATCTTATGTTCTTAAATAAGGTAATCCGCCACGATCATCCGCCAGAAAAACTTGATAACTTCCACAGATAAATCTTTAAACGGCCAGGTTCCGATAATAGCCGACTTCATAGAGGTGAATGTAATGGAATTCCACAATGTTACGCCTGAAACTTTTATTTTAAAATCATCGTTTTTAGATGGGAGGCTTCAAGGCACGTGTAAATAACTCGAGGGCAGGCCTAAAAACACACATTTTTAAAAAAATACTTCTATGCCATAGTTGGGAAAGTTACATAAAAATTAATTGATTTAAGTTAAAGGTAATCTCTGTAAGAAGCAAGTGGTTAAAATTAAATCAATTCTTTCAGAAAAAGTCACCAATAAAAATCAAAATAAAAAAAAACTAACCTTTACGTTTACAGTTTCTTTTTCAGTTACTTTGGCAAAATGAATAGTGTGGCAATGGAGGCTTTGATGATCTTTTATATTTTTCCAGACAAAGCAAACACTGAAAACTGACATTGTGGTGTCTTCCATCCGTATCAATTTGTTTAAAAATATTAGAATTACAGGGCCAAAACAAATGCATTTGAAAAGTAATAGCTGATGAAACATTTAATTAACTAAATGGCAATATGTAAAGGACTACGACATTTATCCGTTCTTCCTTGGTGGTAAAGATCCGTTCATCGGAAAAGGTGAAGGTCCGCTCATCGAAAAAGGTGGAGGTCCGCTCTTCGTAGAAGGAAGCAGTTTAGGTATATGCCTCAAACGCAATAGTCACAGTCACAACTCAACATTGCTACAGACCAACCGACTGACCTACCGTTGCAGATTGCAGTTCATCTGCACAATAACGTGTTTCAGCATGCATGCTGACATGCGTGTTCGTCTCGGCTTCAACTACATCTACATCTACATAATACCCTGCAAGCCACCATAAAGGTGTGTGGCAGGGGGTGAACTCTCACTAAACATGCACTACATGTCATGCATAAAAAAGATTAGTACTTGTATAGGTACTGTTCAAAACTACGCTATTTAAAAAAGATAAAAATAGCAAAGCATACATGCAAAAACATGCTGTTAGTTGGGTTAGCTTTAAGTCCTTATACCAACATGCAGATACCAATGTTATCCATTGCTACACTCGTACTGGATATATTTACCGTTATTCATATGTAGTATTGACGAATCGCCGAATAAGGCATAGGAGCCCTCCGACATTGTCATTGCGGCCATTTCACTCAACCCCGCTGACTACGGGATATCGCCGATGAAGTAATGCGTAAACTAGCGCATTTTACAGATAAGTTATTTTGAATGAACCCGTCCCCCTCGTCACCCGTCATAGGATTTTTGGTGACCCTCTTTCTTATCTTCATGTTCAACTACGCAGTATTGATGTGACGATGTCGCCGAGTAAGGCATTCGTTCCCTCGCGGACATGGTCTTCGAGTGGTCTCGATTTTTTTCTTCCAAGGTCGCTTTCCTAAACTTTGACGTTCACTCTCTATCCCACTTTTGTTTGGGTGTATTCGTCTGGGACTATTCATTGCGTTCTTTCACGACTACCCAGCTATATTGCATTCCTAGATACCGTTTTATTTTCCTCTTTGTCTGTTGGGCAAGCTTTGCGCCCTAATTCGAACAGATCGACAGTCGCCAAAAATAAACGAAAACAATTAACTGAAGTTAGCTTTGTATCAGCTAATAAATAATTTTAACGATTAAAAGTTAACTCTTCTAAAACTTAACGTTTATTTTAAACAGTTAGTTACATCTTTAACGATTAATTTTAATCGTTCATTTTTTAAATCGTTAATCTCAACTATAATCTATACTCACTTGCCAGTATGGCCTGGTACAGGATTAGGCATCGCATGTTGCGGGGTTAGCGATGGAGAAATCATGAAGGGAATAGTCAGTAGAAAGGCCCGAGCAAAGAGGGCATTATATTAAAAGAAGAATCTAATTAGAAATGGAAATCCAACCGGGGAAGTAAGGAAACGATTCATGAGTACATGCATCTGGAGCTCGCTTTTTTATTGAATTGGGGTATGGACGATAACAGGAGCAGAGATGTCGAGATGGGAAGCGTTATAAATATGGTGCTACATAAGAATGATGAAGATAAAATGGATTAAACGAGTACCAAAGGAAGAAGTATTAAGAAGAGTGGAAGAAGAGAGAAGTCTTCTGAAAACTTTGTAAAGAAAATTAGACAATCTAATCGGCCATATATTGAGATATGATTGCCTGATAAAGACAATCGTTGAGGGACAAGTGAACGGAAAAAATGGAAAAGTAAGGCTTGTTGTAAAAGTTTACTGACAGGAGAATCGAGTGGAGAGCTGCGTCAAACAAATCCAAGTACTGTTGACTAATGATGAGAAAGGTAAGAAGGAATCTAATCCCGGAAGGATTCGATTTAGAATCATTAATACCTTCGTGAAACGGAGGTATTCTCTATAGGGTTCCGATTCTTTTCTGCCGAGATCTCGCAAGGGGAGGTGAATGAACAGGGCCGGCTGAGAGCGGGCGAGGGGCTTCAGAACGTCGTGGCGGGTAGGGGAGGTTGAAAGGGCAAGCGGTCGGGTGGAGTGATGGGACCCAAATCCCAGTTAATAGGCCGAAGGTTTCAAGTGAGGGTGACGTTTCCAGGACGACGTGGAGGGGTAGTGGTGTTAGCGTCGGGATTTATAATTTAATTGGATCGGAAATCGCGTTAGATCATACGGGATCATACGCGATATTCCTCTCACCTACACATCTGGTTCAGGCGTCACGTGCTACATATCCGATAGTTTTGGGAAAGTAATACTCATCCATTGGGATTAAGGGAAGAACCAAAAGAAGAAGCTTCTTACAGCTGGAAATTAAAACTTGGAAGTACGGAAACTCTTCATTAGGTCTTGGAAATGGAGAATAATGTTTTACGACAGAGAGACATCGACGAGAGCAGCGACAGAAAAATTGGAGACCGGGCTGGAAGTATTCGAATAGTGGTGCTGTAGAAGAATGATGGATGATAAAGATGAACTGGATTGACCAAGTTGTGAAAGAAAATATTATTAGGATAATGATAGAAATTAGAAGTCCAGAGAAAACTTAGAAAACAGATAAGACAACATAATTGTCCATATGTTGGGACATGAAGGTCTAACGAAGAGAAAATAAATTGAAGCAACAGAAATGGAAGACTTCTTATGAAATATTTGGGTCAAGCAGTCATCATCATCGGTCAACAATCCTAGGATTGGTTTGACACAGCTCTCCACTCCATTCTTCTAACGGCCTACCTCTTCATATTGACGAGGCTACTCTCTTTCACATCCTTCACAACTTCCATATACCTCAACAGAGGCCTGCCTTTTCCATTCTTCCCGTTCACTTTTCCCTTGAAGATTGTCTTCATCAGACCATCGTGTCTTAAGATATGGCCAATCAAGTTGTCCCGTCTTCTTTTTAAGGTTTTCAGTAGACATCTCTTCTCTCCCACTCTTCTTAAGACTTCTTCGTTTGTCACTCAGCAGTGCAGGGTATAAAAAAGGTAATTTATTCATGTAAAGATTTAAAGGTTAGCCGATAGGAGAATCGTTTTGAGAACTGCCTCAAACCAATATTAGTTCTGATGCCTGGTAATGATGAAGAAAAAAAGAAATGCTTACTTTTAATATTTTCTCTTTCATGTATTTTTCCACAATTTCACGAGGATTATAGAGTAAACTCCCGATTATCCATGCGCGTGATATCCGGACTACGGATTAACCGTGCAACGACAATCTAATTAGTGTATCGGCAGTGGTCTCAATGGTAATTAAACTTTTGCTATTTTTCTCCAATCCTGACTTTCACTACCGACTGGTCCGATGCCATACGGCAGGCTTGGTGCCGCCACCTGAGGCTTGCGAACAGTTAATTGCGGCCGGGACAGCTCTACTGAATTCTTTTTTGTTATAAAATTCTACTATTTACAGCAAGGACCTTCAATTGGCAGATTGTTTTATATTCTGAGGGAGTTTATTTATTTTGGCGATGCACCGTAGAGAAATGAATTCGGAAAGAACCAAACAGCAGATGTTTCCCGATTATCCGTGCACCCTTTACCAGTCATTATCATGGAAAATGGGCAGTTTACACATATTATTCCCCTAAAATA
The DNA here is from genome assembly GCA_933228895.1 of Platycnemis pennipes. Lineage (NCBI taxonomy): Eukaryota > Metazoa > Arthropoda > Insecta > Odonata > Platycnemididae > Platycnemis > Platycnemis pennipes. Next base: position 64,625,514 of record OW121854.1, read on the forward strand.
GAAAGAAAAACCTTTGGAGAAGAAGAAAGAGAGAAGGCTAGGAAGTAGTTCCTGGATAGCATAAAAAAACAATATAGATGTTAATGGATATCAGGAAATAAAACGATCGGCAACAGTGAAAGAGAACAATATTCACACCTACGTATTACCCTACGAGCCACTGTTAAGCAGGGGGTGTAAGGCAGTGGCCTACGCAGGATTTACTCCTGGGGAAATTTCATTAATATTTATGTGCACAATCATAAAATGATATTTAGATTATCATTCACTAATAAAACAGTTTAATTAACTTTCTCTTTTCGTGAAGACGTTTCAACTATATTTCTCAGCCCTACAAACAAAGTTCTAAACGCTAGTGCAAAATAAACAAAATATAGTATATTAAGGGAATGTTTTAGGGGTTAAAACCCTAAATCCCCCTACATTCTGTTCACCACTGGTGTTATGACACGACCGATAAAGGTCGTGTCATAACACCAGTCAAAGGCCGCTTTACACGGTCATTGAAACTGCGCAAGTTGATGTTGCTTCCGTTTGAGCAGTCGTCTGCGAAAGTCCTTGACGTAGAAAATTGCGTGGACACAGCTTTACACGGTGCAATCATCGGTGCATTACGTTAGTGACAATATACCGTTCAGTAGCGGTTATATAGTCAACATATCGCATAACGTCAAGATCTGTTAAGTAGCAATTAATTGGACGTGAACGATGCGATAAATTACCACCACTTTAATTTATATTTTTAATCCATAGTCTAAGTGGAGACCCTAGTCCCGTATACTTTTTTTTTTTCATGGGTGTTTTCAAGTTTTTTCGGGAGGAAAGGTGAATGGATCGGGATGGAAGGGATTGGGGCCCTATTTAGTATCGTTCCCGTATACTTAGCCCACGTAGAAGCTTAAATTTCGTTCGTAAAGGAAGAGGTCCCCATATCGTTACCTTGGCCCACAGACGTTCATTCGTGGTGCAAATTTTGGGTCGTATACTTAGCCCAAAATTTGCACCACAAATGAACGTCTGTGGGCCAAGGTAACGATATGGGGACCTCTTCCTTTACAAACGAAATTTAAGCTTCTACGTGATTAATCGCCCAGTTCATCATTATTTCACTTTATTCACTACCTAAGGAGTTAAGTGCAAACAAAAACACCCAACTCAATCGTCAACAACGTATGTATTTGCTAGAATTCCTCTGGCAGTTCGTTTTCGCTACATCTGCACCATCTAGTGAGAGAAATAAACTTCAAACTGGCGCGAACGCATGTATCAGATTAGAACATGATCTAATTTGCGCACGCAGTGGCGCTGTCTCTCCTTGCAAGTCGTCGCTTTACACGGTGCAATATTTCTTGCGCAAGTGTTCTGGCAGCAGCCTGTGCAGTATCAATGACCGTGTAAAACGACCTTAACACCAATGCTTTCGTATGACTGTGCTTTACTACGCTGCACAGTGGTCGGAAATCGAAAATAACTGGCCAAAAGTCAAAAAGTGATTTTTTCAAGCCAGGAAGCTGAAACTTTGCATAAATATTCTCAAAAAATCTGTGCATCCGATAATCTAAGGCAATTTCCTTAGTACTCAACAATTAACAATTTGCATGAGGTCAAAAATGCACAAATTTCGCAAAAACTGCCTACCCTCAATTTTCTTACGAAATCTTCAAAATCAAGCCCTTGGTGAACCTTTATGGGTCATTAGTTGGAATAAAAGGTGATGTAATTTACTTTTTCTCTACATATATTAAAAAATTGACCAAAAATGAGGGTCCGCCATTTTGTTTAATATCTTTGGTAAATAATAACAAAAATGTAAGTAGACTACACTAAAACAAAGATAAAAAGCTTTTTCATTAAATTACATCACCTTTTATTCCAACTAATGACCCATAAAGGTTCACCAAGGGCTTGATTTTGAAGATTTCGTAAGAAAATTGAGGGTAGACAGTTTTTGCGAAATTTGTGCATTTTTGACCTCATGCAAATTGTTAATTGTTGAGTACTAAGGAAATTGCCTTAGATTATCGGATGCACAGATCTTTAGAGAATATTTATGCAAAGTTTCAGCTTCCTGGCTTGAAAAAATCACTTTTTTGACTTTTGGCCAGGTATTTTCGATTTCCGACCACTGTGCGCTGTGCCTAGTGCATTTAGCATGACTGTGCTTTAACATGACCACTGCTTCTCCAGCATGTCTGGTGTCATAACACCAGTACCAAAGCTTTCAGGAAGCCGTTACCCTACTCGACTCCAACTCTTTTCAGAGGGGAGAGTTACGGAGGCAGAAGTGGTATATTGGTGGTTCGAGCCGAGAGGTCTGAAGTGTGAGCACGGGTCGATGGTCCTACAGGAGGACCTTGGTTTCGGGAAGGGTCTCGCAAAGGAAGGCAGGGGACGAAAAAACAATGGGGTGCAGGGATTAAATTGAAGGGTATGGAGGTCGCGTGTAAGACGGTGAGACGAGCACCGTCTACGGTGGCATGCGGTCAAGATGCGCGCGAGCTTGGGGCACCTTCATGTCCGGAGAGGTCATTCATAAGAACACATTTCTGTCCCTCAAACAATCGCCTCGCGTGGTCATCTTGGAAATATCGCAACTGAGTGCGAGCTCTTCATTTACAGCACTTAATACGAGCCACCGCGAGGGTGTGTCGCAGGGAGTGGAAGATCATCGAATATGCAGTATTTACTTGCAGCCAAGAGCTAGTAATTTACCGCTCTTTGTTCCTAATTGAAAAAAATTGTCCGAGAACGTTTGGAGAAAATCATCTGTCACAACATGAATAATAATCTACTGCTTAAGACAGATTTAGACAAGAAATGTGATAGATATGGACAAGAATTCTTCGAAATAGGCACTTAGCAACATTCCAATTTAGCGTGTATCAAACACGTAACTTTCACACCATGTTCCTCTTTAGCTTCGCAAACTTCTTATTCCATATTATCCCACGACTAATATTATACGGCCACTAATGTTTTTGCTTTTTATTCTTTAGATTCCCTTAGTTTTTCTCCCACCTCCCTCCATTAATCATGCCTACCTAACATTATCTTCCCTACCATGCACTTTCAAAGAACGGAGCGCAAGATTCAATGCCATAAGAGACAAGAATGGATAACTTTTGATTGAAAATGAAGACAAAGTGAAGAGATGGTAAGAATATCTGGAAGAGTTATGCAACGGAAAAAATCTCAGCACGAAAGTGATCGAAGAGGAAAGCGAAGTCGAAGAGGATGATGTGGGAGCATCAATATTAAGATCAAAATTTGACGCAGCAGGAAGGGACCTTCGTATGAATAAGGCTTCTGGAATTGATGATATTGCTGCAGAACTAATTAAAAATGCAGGAGAGAAGACATTAACTCATCTTTACAAAACCATCTGCGACATGTACTCAACAGGAGAAATACCAATGGAATTCAAGAAATCATCACCATTCCTATTCCAAAATAGAGGAGAGCGGAGAAATGCGAAAATTTTAGGGCTATAAGCCTTACAACACATGCATCAAAGATATTGACAAGGATCATCTACAGAAGAATAGAACGAAAAGCTGAGGAGTTTCTAGATGAAGATCAATTTGGATTCAGGAAAAGTAAGGCTTGACTTCGGAAACTTATATATTAATTTGTATTAACTATCAATTGGTGTCATATGTGGGTAACATTTCGCGTGTCTAGTAATGCTTAAATGTTTTTCTCGGGGTTGTATCGTGACTCTTGGTTTCATGTAAGTGGTGGTAAGTAGTGTTAGAATGGGGTAGTATTTTTTTGCTTGCCTGCATGGTGATAAGTATCCTCCCTGGTTTATAATGCATGCCTGGCGAAGGTTCATCCCCAGCCAAATATCCTTGAGTAGGCTTTCAGGGTTTTATGTAGGTGTAGATTTTTTGATTCGTTTGATTTGTAGCAGGATACATTCATCTAACATTTACATCCACATCTAAATATACTAAATATTCAGCAAGCTACCATAAAGGTGCGTGGCAGGGGGTGAATTGAGAACAAACATGCATTAGATATCATGCATAAAAAAGGATTAGTAGTAATAATACTAGTCAAAACTTCACAATTTAAAAAATATAAAAAACAGCAAAGCAAGCATGCAATATGATGATTTTGGTTGGGTTAGCTTAAAGTCCTTATACCAACATGCAACTACCTATACTATCCATTGGTACACTCGTATTTATGCAATGGGGTCGTTTACCATATTTTTTTATGGCCGAATCTGATAGAGTTTGTAAAATAAAAGGACCCGTATTTTTCCGTTTTCGGATCCGACAATTATTTCCCGAGTTATAAGCGGCGAAAAACGGATGTTTTTAACCCTTTCGGAAAAGTGGGTGTGGTTCAACCTCTGACGTATATCGACTTCGTCCAATCACAACTGAGCCCGCGAAGCTACTTCGCCTTATCGCAAAGGGGGTGACACAGCTGACTCGGCCAATGGGAGCGATTTCGACAGCATCTGTGCGAGCAGACCTTCCGAGAACCCCCCTCCACTCCCTTCCCCCTCCCCTGAAAGCAGTCAAGGACGGGAGGAAAATGACGTCAATGTTATCACAGCAGCATTTTCGGTGGGCGTCAACTTTTGCTTATTTAAATTTTTGATTTATGAGTGAATGGTTGTGGTTATAAGATTAATTTTTTCACTAAAATTCGTTTTTCGTTTCCATCTAACGATTTCGTGTACAAAATTGCGATTTCGGTTCCAAGTAAACGCCCCCATTGGATATATTTGTAGCTATTAATATCCCTAATTGTACGAGGAAAAAGGGACATTTTGAATCTGTCAGTTCGGCAATCAATTTATCTAATTTTGCGATCATGGAACAGTCTACCATAGTAAGCTGGAGTTCGCAAAATATTTTTAACGTCATCACTCGGATCCATTGGAGCCATCGGATCAACCAAATATCCCAGTGTTGGAGGACGTGTGGGTCAGGGAAAAGGATTGCACGTGTCTCGTGGGAGTAGAGGACAAGGCCAGGGGTTTGCCTGGAGCAGGCGGGAGGGGAGATTTCAGGGCGCCCGGTCACGTGACATCGCTCCTTACTTCTCCTTCACCCTGGATCGCGTGAAACAAAACGTCTCGACTGCATCTTTCTCTCCTCCTTCCCCCTCGACCCTCTCAATTATCCTTGCACGTGCCCCGAATAGGCTCTTCGTCGCAAAATACCTCCACCACTGAAGTCTCTTTTTTATTACGAAGCCGAGGCCAGGCCAAATATAAAAAGGAAAAAATATGTATTCAGCCTTTTATTCCACTTTCCAGCAAACGGAACAGAGAGTGTGGTGAAGCCCTAACCCAGTTTTCACTCTGACGTGCATACGTGACACAACGGACGTTTCTACTCTCCTTTTACAATAGGAACTGAGACCAGAAAATCGAGCGACATTTCCATAAGACTTTTGTAAGTTCACGTAACTAGGGTCAGTGTGTTTAGGAGAGCAATCCAGCCAGAACTGCAGGAAAAATAACCACATTACAAATAATCACCTGAGACTCGGAGATTTCCCCAGTGTTTTATTTCCCCACCCGTGATAGTTTAAAAATGAGGGATTATAGAAATGAAATGGTAAATGAAAGTCCAAAAATGTATGCCAATTGAATTACAGGAATGGGTATCAATGTCCAATGAGTTTTTATATCATTGCAGTTAACTAAAAATAGGGAGACTCACAAACTACTGAATCCAAAGTCATCCCTTAAACACTAACCCAAAATTCTTAGTAAATAAAAGGATATGTTTCCAACCAGTTTTTTAGTAGTATATCTATGAATATTTCGTTAACAACACTTTTCTGTGGCACGATGAAGCTCTTCATTCGATTCTTTGACCGGCTAACGTCAAGTGCAGACCAATGTTTAGGTGCTTCAACTACTTTTGTTTTATTTCACCGTCTAATATGAACTTAATCCTAAAGAAAAAACAATATCATGCCCCGTATTGAAATCTGTGATCATTATTATTTTTGGTAAGATACAGCTTTTTAACCCGATTCCTACATATCTACGTAATGTACCTCAAGCTACCTCAAGGGCGTGTGGCGGGGGGTGTTAGGTCATCAACCTTTGACTACCTATCACTTTTAATATTCCGCAAACTATTATCATCTATCGGTTAAAATGTGGGAAAGATACCTTTGTTGAAATCACAATTGATACACGGAAAGAAAGAGCTGCCCAGGTATCTCTACTTGTCATGGCCTTGCTTTTGATCCTCATGTCTGGAGAGTTTTCCAACCTTGATTATCTTATTTGTCCCGGACACTGATATTCTTATTATAAAACCTTTTCATAATGCCAGAGTGTTCACAGATATAAGCACAAATTCTTCTATTAAATAACCTTGACACACTTTTTGCATTCGGTTATCAAGTGCTTTAACTTAGTACTTGCCGTCATGCCGTCTGCTGTCTAAAGTTAGCATAATCCTACAGAACTTTGGGTTGTCAGCCGTCAGGTTGTCAGCAACTTATCGACCTGGCTACCAAGACCGGCTAACCTCCTCGCATTTACTCCTCTCCATCTCTTTTTGATCAGTACCACTTCCTTCGTAAACATCTCATGAAAAAGACAAATAAAAATGGAGACGAACGAGAAAGTGATAATGAGAAAATAATTTGTCACCTTAGGTCGAAGAGTTTCCAGAGTTAGCATCGCCGTTGGAAACATTAGTGCTAATCGTCCTATGCCAAATCTATTCCGTTAAAAACTTAAAAACAATCCTCGTCCTTTATCCTTCGTTTTTATCAACGGATGAGCGCATTTTTCTTATCTGATCTTAAACCTTTCCGTAGCTACTTCATACACATTAAAAATCAATATGGACAAATCATTTGTGTTCCTGCCTTTCTTACCCAGTTCCTTTACGGGATTTTTATTTGTTTCTTCTAGGTAATCACTTAGTAGGCTTGCACTGTACGTTAAATTTGGTGCTGACCATTCTTTGCGTCGTTTCATTCTCTCCTCTTCGTGTCTACCATACGACAGCCCTCACCGCCAAGCAGTCATATTTGATTGAATTTCCTATGCAGTGAGGTATTGGACCCAAGGCAATTCATAAGCTTCTTCTCAGGAATCTGACCCATCTTTATGCTGATTACATGGTAAGCAATGCCATAGACTTAAATAAAGCGGCAGTTTTGTCATAAAGAAAAAATCATGAAGTGAGTAGTGAGGAAATTATCGAGCTAAAAAAACATTTCGCATCAGGAGGGCCGGTAACATGGAGATGATGACACTGCCAATACAGCTACTTGTTTAAAAGTGGATGATATGTGGGTATCCAATGTTCAGTGTAACTGAAGTGCATGAAATATGTACCCACACAAAAGTACAGGCGCATGCGCGGAACTAAGTCGAGTAGCAGGGTTGAAACTTGCAAAAGTGGTCACGCGAATCTTACAGCTACATATACATAACACCCTTCAAAGCCACCATAAAGCTGTGCGGTAGTGGGTAAATTCACACCAAACATGCATTATATATCATGCATAAAAAGAATTTGTAATAATACATTAGACTCAAATTCACAATTAAAAAAATAGCAAAGCAAGAATGCAAAAACATGCTGTTAGTTGGGTAAGCTTCAAGTCCTTCAAACCAACATGCAACTACCGATTCTATCCATTGATACATTCGTATTTATGCTATTGGATATATTTACCGTCATTCATATCCCTAATTGTACGAGGAAAAAAGGGCATTTTGAATCTGTCAGGTCGGTAATCAATTTATCTAATTTTGCGATCATGGAACAGTCTACCATAGTAAGTTGGAGTTCGCAAAATATTTTTAAAATCATCAGTGAAAATATTATCTTGAAATTTATTTAAGAGATTATCTATATTTCAACCTACGATCTGACAATGTTTCCCATTTTAGTTCATTTAATAGACTGGTAACGCTAATATTGTTATCATACCGTCCCGATCTTAGCCTTAACATGAAGTTGGAATTCAGCTTCGAGCACTGTAGTGATGAAAACATGGAATTTGCACAATGGTGAGCAACGTAATGATATATGCACTTTGAAGTTGAAAACTTCTTAAGAAGAAATGCAGATAGGCAGGGGAAATATTTTAGAGTATTCTGTAGTGCATGATGCATGTATTAACCCCTTAAATACTATAGATACTAACAATCAAGTTGCATGAGGTAATATAGTTGCTAGTTTGCATGTTAGTAGTGCATGCTTGGTGATATTCACCCCCTGCCACACACCCTCGCGGGGGCTTGCAGGGTATCGCGTAGATGTAGATGTAGATGAAGAGCTAGCAGAATCCAATCCTCTCTTAAAGGCTCTGCGAAATACTCACAATATCACCGAATTGATTTAATTGATTTAGAATGGGAAAAATCTCACCACACATGAGAACAGAGCTGGTACAACTAGCCAACGAACACCCTAGTTCAATTACATCAGGTACAATGACCATTAGGTTTTCACAATGTGCATTTCAATCATATTTCTAGAAATTAATATGTAGGTACATGGTGTTGGCTCACAGGGGGAGCTTTCACACTTTCGGTGACTTGCAAAAATTGTGTACATGTATAAATGTATCGCGTAACGTAGTGTGATAGCGCAAATTGTATGATAACGAACGTCTCAGCGTATCGCATATCGTGTCACTTCGAACATTGAATGATGGAGCAACGGGGTCATTACCATATTTTTTATTGCCGAATCTGATAGAGTTTGTAAAATAAAAAGGCCAGTATTTTTCCGTTTTTTGATCCGTCAATTATCTCTCGAGTTATAAGTGGCAAAAAACTAATGTTTCTAACCCTTTCGGAAAAGTGGGCGTGGTGCAACCTCTGACGTCATTGACTTCGTCCAAACACAACTGAGTCCGCGAAGCTACTTCGCCTTATCGCAAAGGGTGGGACACAGCTGACTCTGCCAACCAGAGAGGTTACGATAGGATCTGTGCGAGAAGACATTCCGAGGACCCCCCTCCACTCCCTTCCCTTCCTCTTATAGCAGTCAAGGGCGGGAGGAAAATGACGTCAATGATATCAAAGCAGCTTATTCGGTGGGCTTCACCTTTTGATTATTTTAATTTTTGATTTATGAGCGAATGGTTGTGGCTAGAAGATTAATTTTTTCGCTAAACTTCATTTTTCGTTACCATCTAACGATTTCGTGTACAAATTGCAATTTCGGTTCCGAGTAAACGCCCCCATTCGCGAGTCTTTGCGTGACAACGCCAGCCGTGTGGCATCGAATATAGCGTGAAATCGCATATTGAATCAAATGGAATATGGCACAATTCTGCATATTGCATGGTATCGCAGAATATCACCCATCGATATATCGTGCTAACTATCGTATCCATATCGCGTAAATATCTCACGTTTATATCGCATCCGATATATCGATAAATAAATGAAAAATTAGCAAATAAATAAATAAATAATATAAATAAGCAAGCAAATAAATGAATAAATATCTTCGCACAGCCTCACATGCACTCACCTGCTCTCTCACTTCGGCCCAAAGCTCGGGGCAACCGCCCCCAGACGAGGGGCTGGGCTCCTCCCACCGCAGGGCCATTGCCTTTTACCCTGAGGGCCCGAGTTCGCGACCCTCGGCCCGATGACAGATTCGCCGCCCGGCACCTCGCCCTACACAAATTCACTCTCGTCTTCGTCCTCCGCTGGGACCACATAATTTCACTGCATCCTTGCGGCAAGGGAATAATGAGAAGGCTGTCTTCCACCACCCGACTCCACAATGACCCTCGCTCTCTGCTCTCCCGTGTACGACTTTCAAGATAGCTCCTCAACAACGACCACCCCCGCAAGACGGCTGTCCATCAATAATGCTCTCCTAGTAAACACCACCAAAGCTCCAAGATTTCACAATGGAAATTCTCCCCTCCTTCTTAAGTATTATTCCTCCGGCAGGGAAAGGAGGGGTATAAAAATACAGCAATGCATGTGTATGCGATGCATTTTAAGGCCATGTAGACTTTGCTATTGTCATATTTAGAAATTTAGTTGCATCTAGATCTATACTAAGCATTTGCAAGCTACCGCAAGGGGTATGTGGCAGCGGTTAACAATCACCAGCTAAACATCAATGTTGATAAAATAAAACATATTTTAGTTACACCTATACCATTTTTATTGTTAAGCATAAATCCTATAACAAAAAGGATTCGCCAAAGGAGTAAAGTGTTTTTAACTATCCGTACTTATTTAAATGATAAACTGGCACTCTGTAGGATGGATAATGCTAATATATAAGCATTTGAAGGTCATAATCATCATCATAAGTCATCAATCCTCAGATTGGTTTGACGCAGCTCTCCTCTGAGTTCTTCTATCGGCTAATCTCTTCATATTTACTTAATTCTTCTCTTTCACATCTTTTATCACTTGTTCCATAAATCTTTGCCATTCTTCCCTTCCACTTGTCCCTCGACGATTGTCTTCATCAGGCCATCATGTCTCATGATGTGGCCGATCAAGTTGTCCAGTCTTCTTCTTAGGTTATTCAGAAGACTTCTATCTACTTCTATCGACTATCTTTTCTCCCGCTCTCCCACTTCTTCTCTTAGAACTTCCTCGTTATTTACTCGGTCGATCCATTTAATATTCATCATTCTTCTGTAGCACCACATTTCGAATGCTTCCACCCTTTCTTGTCCACTGCTGTCATTGTACATGCTTCGCTGCCATAAAGAAACACGCTCCAGATGTACGTTCTGATGAATTGTTTCCTTACTTCTATGCTTATATGGTAAGCCGTAAGTAGATTCTTGCTTTGATAGAATGCCCTCTTAGCCTGGGCTATACTGCTGACTATTTCTTTCTTGCTTCGTCCGTCGTTGGTTACTCGGCTTCCAAGGTAACAGAACTCTTTCCCCTCTTCCAGCTTTTGTTTTCCTAGTTTGACGTTAGTTTTGGCCTCTTCTCTCTTGCTGGACACCAGTATCTTACTTTTCTTCTTATTGATCTTCAACTGATATCTGGCCTTTGTCCTTTCCATGGTTATCAGCATCTTATTCAGATTCCTCTCTGTCTCTGCTATGAGTGCTATGTCATCAGCGAATCTCAGCATGCTTATTTTTTCTCCATAGATATTCACCCCATTTGAAGGTATGCAGAAAATAGGCGAAATTCTTGAATATCTACCCTTTTTTTCCTCCTGGGAACTTGGATGCAATCCATTACTCTAACTAACTGTGCGCGGAAGGAATTATTTTCTTGAAACTCTCTGATTCACTATGCATCTCTCTATTCTTATCTTTGTGATCTAGCATCCCATAATATTTTGGAGTTCTAATATATGTTTAACATATTCAGAGATCCAGTCCACTTTGAATTTCCTCCGGTCATTTAGTCTGTATCGTTATTGTTGCATTACTGACTTAGTAGATATCAGTTCATTGTTCGATATATGTATAAAATTCTCATTTTAATGTTAATGATACTACCTTTGACAATATTTGCTATTTTATAACCATGATTTATGAAACAGAAAGGCCAAGTCAAAGACAACAGATAAATACTATGGCGGATATTTCTAAAATGCATTTTATAATTGCAAGCGAATATAAAAGTGAGGGAGGATTACCGTGGAATACGGTGGCAATTAACGCAAAATATGCAATGACAAAGTATTAACAAAAATGATATGGAAAATTAAATGAAGTGCTAGAGGAAGGAGATAATTGGGAGAGGGCGTGAGCAAATAAAGTAATTAAAGGAGCGCTATTTAATGTATCTGTAAAATATTTGTCAGAATTATTATTGTAAAAACTATTTATTTGCGAGTGTAAAAATGCACTCGCAAATAAATAGTTTTCAAATGTGCGACTAGCAGAACAACCCAAACTAATCTTTTCGAGTACTCAAATGTGCACCTAAAGAAAAAAATTCCCCCTAAGATTCCGTGATTCACATCAACCGCAATTTCCCTTTTCAACCAACCAAGCTGTGGAATTAAAATAAAATTAGGATAAAAACAAGAGGCTGTGTAAAATAAGCGTACCTCGTTGAATGACGCTTGAGGCAAGACGGCTTTGGGTGAAAGTAACTTAATTCGAATTTTAAAGCCTGCCTGGGACAGAGATTCAATTCGAAGTTTATTTAAGTTTTTTCCGTGATCATCATTTCATTTCAGTGCCTGGATTACCAGAGAAAAAACTAACTGTGCGCGGTCTCTGTAATTTATCTGCGCGGTAAATCTTTATTCATATAGAACTTTAAAAAATTCTGAAAGATTCAGCAAAATTCAAACTTATTATTTATAAAATTACGTGGTGGAATTATAACTTAAAACGCATATGCTTTCGTTTAAAGGTAAAATATCGAGTGTAAGAAGTATTTGAGAGAAAAAAATAATCTCCCAGCTGAAGTTTTTCTGTACGGACTGGAAAGTGATGACCTCTTGAATTAAATAACATTTAAAATAGCGTAGGATGTACATACGATAAAATTTTCCAGAAGGTACCCTAGAGCCCTTTTTTTGGTCTGGCTACGATTAATTTTATTCAATTGATATAAATAAAACACAAAACAGTAATTAAAATAGTAACTTTTTTGAGTCAGAAATAAAACAAGAGGATAATATACGTTAAGGAATTCCAAGGGCAGGAGGAAGATGGAACAAAGACCGTTACGTTTCAGAGGAAAGGTTGATAGGGGCGTAGAGTAGGGAAGTAAAGAAAATACTATTGAAAAGTTTAATATGGAGCGTGGCACTATATGGGGCGGATAGGTGGGCTTGGCGAAAGGAAGATGAAAATAGATTAGCAGCTTATGAATTGTGGGTTTGGAAAAGGATGGAGAAAGTAAAATGGGTCGAAAGGGGGACGAACAATGAAGTGCCAGAGTTGGTAGGAGAGGAAAGGAATCTGATAGATGAACTTAGAAGAAGGCAGAAGGTGTGGCTGGAAATGGCAATAAAAGGGGATAGTGTTTTGAAGTAAGTGACTGAGGGAAGAATGTTTGGTAAGCGGGGGAGAGGGAGGAGAAGAACGGGTAGCTTGGATAGAATGATGGGAGGCAGGAGGTATGAGGGGCTGAAGAGGGACATCGTGTGACATTTATGGGGTGGGAAGAATTAAATGTCCATTTAGACCTACCGGTAGAAAACTAATAATAATAATAATGCGAGTGTGATGCCTGACTGTCATGCACTTGCTGATGAGAATAAAAGTAGACGCGTGAGAAAATACTGGAAGGCTGAGGGCTTCTATTGTAAAGGACGCCTACTCCAAACATAGACACCACGGCGGGGAAGTTGGTCTCGTGACTCACATGGATTTTACTCCCCCACAACAAACACCTCGTTAAAAAATTCGATGCTGAATCATTTCAACGTGCTTGAGCGAAGTAATTGCAATCAGATTTCGTTTTACTAATCCCCACGTGAGTGGAGGCGTTGGGATCATCATTGACGAGATACCAGCGAGGGGGGAGAGGCAGATTTAAGAAATAAGAGTGTTTCGGATTTTAATCCCGGTTGGCGTATGCCCTTGATTGCTAACACCCACTCGAGGCAATTATTTCCATCCGTACCTTGCCCAGATGGATCCGGCCCACGCAAAGGGAAAAAGTCTATTCTCAGGGTCGTGCGCAAGTGTTTCCATTCAACATCCTTTCCCCTGTGATGCACGGAACATCTCAAGTGTCGACGGGGATGTCGCCGGATGGAGGGCTGGAGGGTTGGGGAGAGTGATACGAGAGGGAGCGCGAGCCCCTCACAATGCAACCGGGAGAATAATGAAGGGCAAATGCTAAGCGTCATGGTTTCCAGCAGGGGGGAGAATTCTAAAAGATTGTGCACCACCCTTCCATTTTTTTCGGGAAAATTTCTGCCTTCTTTTATTAAACCACAAAAGTAAATCTGGTTCTTTGTACGGGGAGGATGAGGAATTAGGAAGCAAAGGCATTGAAAAGGAGTGAGCCTTGCATTATTTCTAGCAGTGTTTTTGAGGCAGTAACTTGGCGTAGCCAACCGACAGCTAAAAGAGCGCAATAACGAAATGTGGCCAAGGTTGAGAAAAGGTGGGAATATATCAGGCAAAGAAGGATGGGTGAAGAGGAACCTCTTAAGTGAATACAATTCTCTCACTCGCATCTGTCGCATTTCGTCAGAGTAAGAACGAAATGGTGAGGAGTTAGTCTCGCCCTAATTCTACAGCGTGAGAAAAGAAATGTGTATTGATATTCTTAATAAACAACCACTAACGTAGGAAGTGAGACGAATCAGTGTATAGTATTAAATTTGGTTGTAAAAACAGGCTATGGAGAGACAAATGCGGGTTCCATATAGAAATATAAAATATCTTCATTTTCAAGCATTAATAAATCATAATAGCCCCCACAATAACCAGAAAGGTAGAGTTTTACTGGTAGAGCAGTCTCTAATGCACCCAAATCCCAAGTATAACCACTTCTGCTAATCAGTATAGTTGCACAGTCATGTCCATTTATCACTTGCATTTTCCATTATTTGGAATAAAATTCCTATAAGTGCATACTTCGTGATGATTTACCCCCTGCCACACACCCTCATCTACATCAACAACTCTTCTAGCCGCCACTAGGGTATGTGGCATAGGGTAAACCATCACTAGGTAGCATTTTCAATGGAGAGGTCATTTCCCAAATAATTTACTAAAATACGCCTTTTTTAATGTGTTCAATATGTCTAGAATAAAATGTAATTCTCCTAAGAAATAAAGTATTTTCACATTCACTCCTGTAATGAAAGACTTAGGGGTAACACATCCATAAGTTTATGCATAGTGATGATTCACAGTCTGCCACACACCCCCGAGGGAACCAGCAGAGTACTCTGTGAATGTAAATGCGATTCGTCCACCTACGCAGCGGTCAGCGCTGGGCCCGACTGCGTGGGCGTAAGCGTTAGAGAGACCGCGAATCGCCTTCTCGTTGTCGGAGGCAGCTACAGAAACCCCTCTGTGTCGGCCACCGCGTCACATGGCCCTCTTCCCACGGACATGCCTATCCATCACGTGCCTTCCCCCTGCCGCCCCATCCCCCCTATTGCCCCTCCCCCACCCTCACTCGCTTTCCCACGCCCCTCCCCATCCACCCCTCCCATCGGGGCAGCGAGATGAATTGCTGCTTCAATATGCGATACCTATATACGTGCACCTACGAAACACACTGCTAGCAGGGGTTGCCAACTCTACCAGCTCTCCTGAAGTCTACCGATGCTAGACAATCATTTTTAAAAGCCTTAAAAAACTTAGACAAGCATTTTTAAATCTTAGAATATAGTTTAGAGATTAATTTCAATAATTTCAACCAAAGTACTGATAACGATTCTCCTTTTTACTTCTTCTAATAGACTGGTTACACTAATACGCAAAGTGGGTACAGTACTACGATGAGATGTATGGAGCAAGTGGTGAAGAATGAAAAAGAGGAAAATTACGTTGATATGAAGAGGTTGGCCGATAGAATAATCGAGTGGAGGGCTGCGTCAAACCAATCCTAGGATTGTTGACCGACAATTATGACATACTACGGGAGAGGCATGGTCTTTTTGAATGAATGCATGTGACCACGTACCATAACGCGGGAGTGTGATTTTTTTTTAGATATTTCCTTCCATAAATGGCACGTAACATTTGTGATAAACTTCGATTCACGGCCTGCTTCACACACTTATGGTGACATGCTGAGTACTGCGAACAGAAACTTTTCTCTCATTAAGACTTCAAGTGGACAAAAATCGCAAAAGACAAAAATCAAGGTCATAAAATTACCTCTAATCATTACTGGCATTATAACATAATATCACAAAGCTAATTTCCGAAAATCATTCACAGAATAGCAACTGATTGGTTCACAACTTGGAAAATCATTCTTTTCGAAACTCTCTGATGCCTTCTCTCTCCAGCGCCCATTTTGATTCGCGGTGGCATGAAGGGAATTCAGTTCAAAGGAATCGACGGTTGGCGTGCCCTTTAGAGCGTGGCCTTGACTCTCCATGGTGGGGCCTCAATTTTGGGAATATGAATTTCATAAGGCGCCGTTATCTCAAGGCACAAATGGAAATAAAGGTAGCACGAGAAAAAACAATGAGCGCTGAGATAAGGGTTGTTGTCTCGGGGCAGCAGAGGTGATCCCTTTGGTCCTCGCGTGCGAGAGAAAGTAAAGATGAAATGGCCCATGCATTGAAATTAAGGGAGTGCATGGTAGGGTTTCAAAGACCTCTTTGCTGAAATATCTCTGATCTGAGTAGGAAGGCTTTGGAATCATTGAACACAAGGCTTGCATTATTCGCAAAGGATATAGTGTATACATATATTTAGGTATATTGCTATTCCTTTTTGTACCAATTTCCGCTGACTTTGACCAAGATTACGCTAAGGAAATAGGGTTTACTAAGCTACTATTTGAGGACCGTCCGCTTATGTTTTCTTTGGTTGGCAATACGTTTCATATGGAAATTGTTCAAGAAAACTGGTACTTGGACGAAATAATATTTCTAACATGGGTGTAGATTAGACTTTCATGCATATACTTAACATATATTTATTTCTATTCAGCACTAGGCTTGAGATCTCTGAAATGATATCTGAAAAACCATTGACAGATAAATAAGGGCAACAAAAAGCGTAACCATGAAGAATTATTCTCAAATCACTCCCCGTAAACAGACACCGCAAACTTGTACTACCGATAATCAACTAACTATTAGCTAAATTTAGTCATCACAAAGAAAGAATTAAATAGAGATGAAGAGATTAGCTGATAGGAGAATTGAATACAGAGTTGCGTAAAACAAATCTTACGATTGATGGCTTGTGATAATGAGTTTGAATAGTGATAATTCAATATGATATCAAGTGTCTATCAGAAGAATTAGCAAAGAAATTACTATCCAAACGAAGATATTGATTAAGACAATGTTATGAGTAAATTTGAAGCTGATGAAGCAAATGATAAACATAAATCTAACACAATGAAAACACCAAATCTTACAATAGTAAACATATTTCGAAAAATACTTTGTACACTGTGTTAGACTTGATATCGAGCCTATGATTAGAGAGATTGACTGCCGTGCGGATGAAATACAATGTTTTTCTTTCCACAAATATCAGGGGATCAGAACGGGTAACCTAAAAATCAAACCGGCAGAAGCATATTGGTGTTACGATTGACAAATAGGTACCTAATGGAAAACATATGTGAAATATGCGGTCAAACCATAGGAAATCTAGTATTCATAAAAAGAAACTACTCGGTAAGTGTGATGAGAAGGGAAACAAGAGGTGCTAATTGATAGTTTCCACTTAGAATATACACCCGGAAAATGATAACCAAATATATCTCTGGTTCTCAAATTTTTATGAGAAGTCACACCCAGGCACCCACCCTTGTGGTGGTTCGCAAGACACACTGTAAATGTAGGGATGCAAATTAATTAGATTTGATCACGGAATCAGAGTTCAGTAAAGAATACATAGTTGATTAAAAGGCATCATGATAGATTTACCAGTGTATAGAAATTATGCGGGAAATCATTATCAAATTGTAGGCTAAAATATGGAATTTAACTCCCGTAGATATTGAAGGAGAGTATGCTCTCTGAATATAAAAATATATTAAAACTCCATCATACTACGGAAGGCTAAATTATAAAGATGATAAAAGAGGTAGTTATTAAAACAGAGAATCGAAAATTAATATTTTCCTTGCTCAATTAGGGACAGTAATAGAATATAACGAAAGTACTAGGAGGAAAATAATATTGGTATTGCAAGTTTTTTATTGTTTCTTGCGTGCCTGTACGGATGTTAGTGTGAATTGTATTTTTTCATTGCTAAAATGTCTACTATTTGTTAAAGCGCTATGCTCACCCCAGAAGGTGTTGAATTTTAACTATTAGCAGTATTGTATGTCACATTACTTTATTCATAGGTGAATTCCATTCAACGTAGAATTTAAATTAGGCAGTAAAACCTATATTGTAGTAATTAATAAAAGATTTATATTCTTTACAGTAATGCATGCCTGGTGATGATTACCCATCTGCCAGATACCCTTTGAGGTGAATAGCAGAGTATTTTGTAGATGTAAACGTCCACGAAATTCTAACATCTTTGCTTTCCCTTACGAGGAAACGAGGAGATGAAAACACAACACGCGGTCCTTCTTTACCCTCGGGCACTCTCGTTCAAGACTCACGGTACCAACCCCCTCTCCCTCTTTGCCCCTCATCCCTAGTCTTTCCACCCCCTCTCCATCCCTCTAAAACACACTCACCCCACCCCATGCACCCCTCCGCCTCACAGCTTCATGATTCAAAGCCTATTTCCAGGAGAGGGGTCGCTGGAGGAGAGCGAGGGTGGGTGCGGGGGGTTTGAAGGGGGCTTTTTTTTCGGATCCATGGGGGTACGGTCGTGTTCCAGGGCCACCCGCCCCTTACCCTGCCCTCGACTACGGGCATTGAGGGCCCTTGTGTCGCAGCAATGTTATGCAAGGGGGAGGTTGGTGGCTCTGAGGGAAGGAGGTTGGAGAACAAAAAAGGAGGGATGGTGGTTCGGGTGGGGGTTGAGGGGGTGGAGAAGTCACCGGGGGAGGATGTGAAGTGCTCCGGCGTTGCCAATCGTCCGTGAACCCCCGCTTCCGTGCGAATTCTCCTTGTTACGAAGTCGACTTCTTGGACACGAAAGGCGAAGAGAGATGATATATTAAATTATTGCGGTGACCCACATTTCACCAACATACGATACAAATCGATCCCAAATAAAATGTGGAACAATTTGAGAGAAGTTTCTTTTTTATTTATCTGAAAAAAACTCTCCTTTGGAATGTGCTCAAACTCTTGAGCACCTCATGCTTACTGTCTTTAGATACGTCGAAGAATAATAAAATCTCTGCCTTATTCGATTGCTAAAATCACTATTTTTCTGCCAACATTGGCAGGTTTGTAGAGTCCACGCCTCATATTTTCCCCCATTTAAATCACGTCATACGTTGCTTCCCAGGCAATTCACATTTATTACAATATGTGCCTCTTTAAATCTTTATTTCTTCTTACTGCTTTCATCCAAAACACCTTTCCTTTTCCCATATCTTCTATGTCTACCAGATTTTATTCCTTCTAATACCCTCAACAATATTATTTTACTCTCATAAGGTCCTTGATATACTTGAACGTCAAGGATTTTCCTCTTTTACTATCTTGATATTTATTTATTTATCTATAGACAAGCGCAATTCCTCATGCGATTTGCGTCAATAAATTACCATTCCTCCATAAGATTTCATCTATACCTACTGAGTACTCAGCAAGCGACGTCGAAGGAATGTGTGTCTCGGAATTAGTAATTAATTAATATCAACATGAATCCATAATCATTCTTAGTTCAGGATAAAAAACCCGCCTTTGACAAAAATATCCTTTCATGAAGAGTTTATTATTCATCTGGGAATTCTCAGAATCCACATTTGTCTGGTATATATCTAGCACAAAAACTTTTAAATTAGTATCGGTCATCACCAAAATTAATTTTCCTTGATTGAAAAATCAAAATAAAAATTTTCAGAATATTTTTCACATACACCAGTTAGTACTATTTTCACATTATACATGTTAAGCTGGTGTTCTATGGTAAATTTCTGCGGTGTCCTAGATTAAGATCAGACTACAAGAAAATAAAAAAAATGACCAAAAATATGTAATTCAGCTTCAATCAACTATTTTCAGGTATGCTTGGAGCGATCCAAGGCGAGAAAATAACTTTGATGAAGCGAATATAATAGAGAAAGAACAATATAGCTATTACCCCAGGCTAATTAAGGATTAGACTAAAATTATGAGGATGCAAGAAAATTTCAAGCGTGAATTAGAGTTATAACAGAAGAGATTGTTGAATACATGGAAATAATGCAGCAAGAAGAAAAGTATATATCCTTACAACATAATTTGTTAATATCTTGACAACTTGAGTAATATATAAATCTTCGTACTTGGGGGCTTGGTCAAATATTTAAGCTAGTATCTCCGTAGCCTAGGTTTAGCTAAGCTTAATTAGTATCTTCAGGGCTTCGTTTTGCATTTTCTACTGTTTTTATTCTATTTCTGTCTCCGGTATGACATGGATCCTTGCAGCCAGTTTTTGAAGTTCTGAAGATGCTAATAAAACTTAGCAAAACGTAGGCAATGAGAAACAAAGCTTAAGCATTTGAATGATGCCGAAGAAAAAGTTATTTATATACCTGTGAAAATGTATATTTTTTATTTCGAATAGAAGATACTACATGGAATTTTGGTGACCTGCTGTAAAACCATCAAAACTAAGGTGGTGATACCCGTCATAACGCTTAATTAACCTATTAGGTTACAATATTATCCAACTAAACAAATACTGAACGCTTGGTGATCTTCACCCCCTACCACACCCTCGAGGTGGATTGAAGGGTTTTTCGTAGATGTAGATATATTGAACGGTATTTCATTAAAAATAATAATTGATCATGTAAAGAAACACTTCTTCAATCAATCTGTTCGACAGCCCGTCTCTCTAATTTAGTTTTCTTGTTTCAATCCACTGATACTTCCTGAGCGAATGTGACTATGACGCGAAGACAGCGATACAAATTCTGGATACAAGCGGCCTCTTTGAGTCGCTTTGACACGACTCGACCGGGACACTACGACCGGGTAGTCATCGCTGGGCGTTCCGTGGGAGGTAGAGGCGTAGTAGCATTTGATTCGAGGGTGGGGAGGAGGGACAAGTGGGGGAGATGGGGTCGAGGGAATTTTTAAGTGTGCTTGAGGTATTTGAATTTTGGCAGAGTCGTACGGGAGATGGGGTGGAGCAGAATTGCGTGGGGAGGGGTCGCGTTGGGTTACAAGGGTGGATTAAGAACACTCGTACTCCCCACACGGGTTCTACGGGGCTTATGAATACAAAGGCATCTCGACGGAGAGCTAGGGAGAGATATAGTGGAGAGATATACAGTCACACGATTTTTAAGAAAAAATCGATCCGTTTCTCAGCTCGTACACCGTATCCTGGATTACTGCAGGGCAAATATTTCTTATTGTGTTGATACCATGAGTTTTAAACGCTATGCGGTCTCAGTATCGTTCCAGACGATGGATTGGGGAGCAAGAATTTGGGAGGAGGAATATGATAGAGGAGAATTCTGATCCGGAGGTATCATTGGGAGTGATGTGTTTATCCGGGCTGTCGGCAAATAAACAGAAACTGTGACTGTGATTTCCTCGAGGGGGAAAGTTTGTGTTCACAAGCATGAGTCAAATTAGTGATTTCCAAGTTCCACTTCAAAACAGAAATTTCCATTACCATCTTCCTTGTATCTGCATCGCAGGCGCATACGAGATATCGCAAGCACATTCGAGGGTCTCAGAAAATTACCCCGCAACTGAACAAAAAACGATTGACAACAAGTCTTCTCTATAGTAGAGTAAAACATAAAAGAGTTATATGAAACATCTCCAAGAATTGACGATATGTTCGCCTAAGGACAGAGATTGCTGATTCATTTGGTTACTAACCCTGGATTGGAAAGTTAAACTCTTAAATTTGTCAAAATTATCAGCAGAAAACGGCGTCTTTGTCCATGCCGGATGCTACCTAAGTAAATTAGCCATTTGCAGAATAATCGGGATAGTAAATTAATAAATAGTATTCATGATACATAGTATCTTCGTGCATATTATCATATTACGCCGCCTTCCACTTCAAGCTCTTAAGAGTTCTTTCCCGACGTCTTTTATGAAGATCCTAGTATGCAGTTGCCTTTTATTCATACACGCCTCTGTTGTTAACGTAATTCTCCATCTGATGTGTTAAAGTCTACACCAATAATCGTCCAAAATACAATTCATACCAATTAATCCATTCTAGGTCCAATAGTTTTGTGTAACCAGAGAATTATTTATTGGAAAATAACATTTCCTGCATTCGGCATATTGACTGCGTTCATGTTGCTTACCGAGATCTATCCTAAGAAGTCTCCTTAAATCTTTTTTAGAATTCTTAAATCATTACTCTTGTAATACTTCCTTGAGTGGAGTCGCCTTCTGCCACTACCTATTGCAGATGTTTTTATCTGAATGGGATGCATGTCTCGATTCATTAAATCCCTTTTCTTTCGAATTAATGGTTTAGGTAAGTAGACATGAAATAGGTTACCTAACTTCGAGTGCGCACGCAAAAGTTCTCAATTCTGATAATTGATATAAACATCATCATAGTATGCCTAATTTAAATAATCCACGTGTATGTATAATTAACAGTTTTTCTTATTACGCAGCACCTAAATAAATATCTATTAGTGCATATTTGGTCATACATATTCCTTCTACCTAACACCCTAATTGGTACTTTAATTTAAAACTTTAAATCTTATATGGTCCCTTTTGTCAAGTTGTATAACAACTTAGAAACGCTCTCTCTCGTCCGACGTTGATAACAACCGGCAATAATCGACAAGTTCTCATTATCTAGCTCATAACTAAAATAAGAGGTCGACTTGCTCTTTCTTGCTTCAATATCAAGTAAAAAAGAGAACAGAATGCTAACAGGACCGATCTAACGATAGTTGGCCGATTATCTAAGCTAAATCTAGCCGAGAATCAATATTTGCCAGGTCGATAGCATTTTTGGGAACCCAAGTCAACACACTTTGCCGCAGGCTTATCAAGCTATCCTTCCTGTTATAGACTTCTTTTCAGAATTTACTACTTTAAACTTTAAATGTACTTTGAATTTCATTGCCATGATAATTCATTATGGACGTTTAACTGTATAGTTTTCAACTCACACTCTAATCACCAACCTCACATAAACGATTACATTCAAAACATTAAAGACTAGTTTGAGAGAGGAAAGTTAATATTTTATCTGAATGGATTTGAATGATAGTGCTTGTTTAACGACGAAGTTGGTGATAAAAAGTGTACTTAAAAATTGCAAAATTGAGTAAAATATCATCGTATATTCATTTGATAATTAGATGAAGTAAAATATGAAAAGTAGGACTTGGTTTCTAATATTCTGTTACATTGAAGAATATAGTCTTCTCACTTAATGGCTGACACGACATTCATTATACATTCAACTTCAAACGCGGGAGTATAAAATTTGTGTATGACTGTTTAAAAATATTTTCTCTGATTTTATCACCTTTGATACCATAGATAATTATGATATATTGATTTGATGTTTGGAGGTATATTTTTAGCTGATTACCGCCTCCACAAACTCCTCTACCCCTTCAATAGGTACGCACATTTTAAAAATTTTGTCCTTTGATCACCCACAAAATTCCTGCTTCCTCTGAACTCTTAACTTTGCGACTAGTTATTTATGCTAACTAGTTTCAACACTCACGTGTCATCATCAGGGACTGATCCAGTCCCTGATGATGACACGTGAGTGTTGAAACCGGTTGGTTATTAAAAAACGTGTGGAAAATTACAAAGTTCATTCTTATTTTCAATCATGGAAAAATTCCACAATGTGACGGCCGAAGTTGTTTCATCGATTATGCTAACTATTTGCTGGGGAAACAAAACAACTTCCTTTATTAAAGTATCGTTAGTATGATTCATAACGGCATATTACTGTAGTCATTTAGGTTATGCCTCGGCTATTCTAACCGCGTCGAATCTCTTCCCTTTGCATTTCCTTCCTGTCCACGCTTTGCATTCCGCATCCTCCCCCGTCGCAACAACCCCCTTTCACAAAGTATAATTGTCCCCCAACCACCCTCCAATTATCTCCTGTAACCATCAAAATCTCATTCTGCACGCGGCCATTCTTCCCCTCAAGCTCGTCCCCCCATCCCACCGCAACCCCCTCCACCCCCTCCTCCATTCGACCCCCCTCACCCCACACCACCACTTCCACCCCCATTTCCGACACAATCATACCCCCCCACCTCTCCCCCTACTCCTCAACCCTCCGTCCCCCTTCAAGCATCGTGGCAAAGGATTCGCATTTCGTTCACCGCCATCCATAGGATTCCTCGCTCTGTGGCATTATGTCGACCGTTTAAACTTCTTGAAAGTCGTAGTAGGCTTCGCAACATCCACGTCCAGGATTGGACGTAAAATTCACACCTTATGGTATCCAAGTCGGTGTGTTACCTACCAGGCTTTTGCGCGTGGCTTTAGCTTAATTAAAAAAAGCCTGAACTTGCAGGATATCATGTAGATGAACCCATTAATACCCAATGGGTCGTTAGCGACCCACTTCGCAAAAAAATTATAACTCATAAAATATTTTCAGATTTAGTCTTAAAATATTTTTATTAGTTTGTTAAAACATTGAGCTTATATTATTCAACATATTTGCGAATGTAAGTGCATAACAGCATTTGCAATATTTTTTTAAAAACCTCATTGTGATGCAACCGTGCCTCTCCTTGAACAATTAATTTCTAAATGTTGTCCATGAAATATTTTTCCCTAATGGTCATTATTATCTAGTATGAGTTCAAAGAAAGTAAATGATAAGCTTTTTTTCACATAACTATAGGGGGAACGAAAATTTTTGTGTTTAATCTTGCATGGGTCGCTAACGACCCACGAGTGCAGGTCAATCCGCGGGGGAAAAATCGTGCAAGAATTTGACAGAACATGCAGAGTAGTTTTAGAAGGTCAGAGAAAAACACATGGAGAGAACGAACATGATAATTCATCAAAGGTAATAGGTAGACCAAATAGTTTGTCCGTCAAAAAATTATCGAGGAAAATTTTAGTTGGAAAGGAGCACCAAGAGAGAAACAGATTGGAAGAAAAAATTTCAGTGATAGTAGTGAATTGTCGTAGTATAAGAAATAAAGTAGCAGAATTTCACCACCTCATTAAGAGTACTAATGCAGATATAATCGTAGGTACAGAAAGCTGGCTTTCGAAGGACATATCAGATCATGAAGTATTTCCGAAGTGTTTTACAGTACACAGAAAGGATAGAGTAAGCAGAAACGGAGGAGGAGTTTTCATAGCTGTGAAGGACCCGTATGTCAGTAGAAGAGAACTTATTTCAGAGCGAAATGTAGAAAGTATTTGGTGTTCCGTTAAAAGTAAAAGTAGTAACGCAAAAAAGATATATGTAGGTGCATATTACAGGCCACCGGACGCAGACGTCAATTCTATAATAGAGCTAGAGTCAGAGATACGTACATTACTTTCTGGGAAAAATGATAGAGGAATAATGGTAGGCGGAGACTTCAATCTCCCTTCGATAGACTGGAATACGTGTAGTTTCATTACAGGAGGTAAGGATAAGGAACATTGCGAATCACTGTTGAACACCTTTACGACACATTCTTTACAACAGCTAGTAACAGAGCCGACCAGGGGAAACAACATTCTAGACTTATTAGCAACAAATATACCCGAGAGAGTTCTAAATACAGTTACAGACACAGGAATTAGTGACCATAAAATAGTGCATGCGAAATTTATTGTAGGCGTTGAAAGACATTATAAACCAAGGAGGAGGGTATACTTATTGGCAAGGCAAATTACGACGGTATGAAAGAGGAATTAAGGGAAGCGTTTAATGTATTCAGCGAACAAAGCAAAGGATTAAATACAGAGGATTCGTGGAGAGAATTTCTTGAGGTCACCCGTAACGCTGTTCATAAATACATACCAAGTAAATATATTAGTGATAATACAGAGCCAAGGTGGTATAACGCGGAGGTTAGGAAATCACTAAAGCGACAAAGGGTATGCCACGCTAAGATGAAAAATGCCAGACGGGGTCTATCGGTAGAGGAAAAAAATGAGCTAGTTCAAAACTATAAAAAATCGAGAGCATTAGCAAGGAAATCATGTCGGCAAGCGTTATCACATTTCAAGAGCAAGATGTTAGGAGAATATTTAGATAGCAATCCTAAAGCGTTTTGGTCATATGTGAGAGAGCTTCAGGGAAATAAGTCCACAGTGCACACACTTAAAAATGATAAAGGAATCAGAGTCACCAGCAGTGTAGAAAAAGCCAACACTTTAAACACCTTCTTCCAAAGTGTATTCAACTCATCGTCACAAAACGCAGTGGAACCACCGCCGAACACTTTCAGTGAGCAAATGCCCGAAATAAACATTTCATGTCGCGGAATAGAGCAGCAGTTAAAAAGCATAAGTAAAAACAAATCACCAGGTCCCGATCAAATTCCTTCCAGAGTATATAAAACATTAGCTTCTGAAATAGCCCCCTATCTAGAAATAATATTCAATAAAACACTAAAGAACCACACAGTACCCAAGGATTGGAAAGTAGCTAACATTACACCTATATTTAAAAGCGGTGATAGGGAAGAACCTAGTAACTACAGACCCATTTCACTCACGTCAATCTCTTGTAAGATATTTGAGCACATAGTAGTCAGTTCGATCATGGGGCATTTGGATAGTCAGGGATTACTCATAAACAGCCAACATGGGTTCCGGAAAGGTAGATCTTGCGAGACACAATTAGCTTTATTCGTACACGATATTTTAGTCCACGGCGAAAGCAGTACTGAAGTTGATGCGATATTTTTAGATTTTAAAAAGGCTTTCGATAAAGTTCCTCATGACAAATTAATCTTGAAGTTAGAGAGTTTTGGTATAAATAAAGACGTTGTATGTTGGGTAAAAGAATTCTTAAGTGGGCGAGAGCAGAGGGTTGTCATAGATGGTATCATGTCGGACACAATCGAAGTCACATCGGGAGTTCCCCAGGGTAGCGTAGTAGGTCCGCTTCTATTTCTTTTATACATAAACGATTTGGGTACCGTAGTTAGTAGTAACCTTAGACTTTTTGCAGACGATGCGGTGGTGTACAGGGGTATAATAAACGAAGAGGACACGAAATCACTTAGCAAGGATTTAGATGCAATTCAAGAGTGGTGCGAAAAATGGCAGTTAGAACTCAACCTTAAAAAGTGTGTAGCTATCAATTTTTGGAGGAGGAATAATTCGATAGAGCGATCCTATAGAATTAATAACACGAAGATCGAAAACGTTGAAACCGTAAGATATTTAGGTGTAACAATCACTAAAGATTTATCGTGGGGAAGACACATAA
Organism: Platycnemis pennipes; assembly: GCA_933228895.1. Lineage (NCBI taxonomy): Eukaryota > Metazoa > Arthropoda > Insecta > Odonata > Platycnemididae > Platycnemis > Platycnemis pennipes. Next base: position 64,652,586 of record OW121854.1, read on the forward strand.
GGGAAATATGCGGCCGAGCGAAGAGAAAGCTAGGATTTATAAAAAGAGTACTTGGGAAATGTGATGAGAAGACAAAAGAGCGATGCTACTTTTCACTAGTTAGGCCCCACCTTGAGTATGCAGCCAGTGTATGGGATCCTAATGAATTAGGTTTGATGAGAGAACTAGACAGTGTGCAGCGTAGAGCAGCTAGGTTCGTCAAAAGGTGTTACGATAGGTTGAGTAGTGTATCAGAATTAATACAAGAATTAGGGTGGGAATCATTATCAGAGCGTAGGTTAAAGTTCAGATTAAATCTATTGGAGAAATTTCAATCGGATAGCTTTACTGAAGATGTTAGGCACATATTAAAAACACCAGCGTACTATGCTAGATTCGACCAGATAAATAAGATTAGAGAGATAGATTGTCGTACAGATAGATTCAAAATGGCATTTTTCCCCCGTACTATAAGATAACAGAATAGGCAGCATAGGAAAGGGATAGGTAGGGGAAATATTTTAGAGTATTCTGTAGTGCATGATGCATGTATTAACCCCTCAAATACTATAGATGCTAACAATCTAGTTGCATGAGACCCTTTAGTTGCTTGCTTGCATGCTAGTAGTGCATGCTTGGTGACCTTCACCCCCTGCCACACACCCTCGCGGTGGCTTGCAGGGTATCGTGTAGATGTAGATGTAGATGAACGACCCATTGGGAGCAACACCGAAGACTTCCCTATAGATAGTACCCTGCAGGCCACCAAAGGTGTGTAGCAGGGGTGGCATTCTGTCAAATCATTTGAAAGAGTCATATTGGGTCATTATACATTTTAATATCATGTTTCTCCAATTGAAATTGAAAAGCATTCTAATGAAAATCTTTGTCTGGCATGTGTAAAATCATCGTATCAACATACCCTTAATGACAAGTCCATTAAATTCTGATAAAAACTTGGTTGTTCGTGTTCCTTTCTAGTGCACTTTTGGTGTTCTCTATAGAAAGAAGAAAAACTTCTCCTTTTCTCTTTCACTATAGAAATAAGCAATATTTTAATGATGCATCCTCGGAAAACTCCTTAATACCAAACGTACTATATAGTCTCCTAAACCTCTGTTCTCCTTACCACCTTATTCCAGAATAAACGCGTCGAAACTACATCTTCTTTGTGCTTTCCTCCCATTTCCACACTGATTTTTTGATCACGCAGTACAGTATTTCTAGTTAAAAGAGTCGTTCCTTTAAAATTTTTTCAGTATGTGATTTATCATTGACTTAAAAATAATATGATTAAAATTTCATGAGTGTCGTATCAATACTTATGCTGAAAATGAGGAGAACAAAAGCACGGCTGTAGATTTGTTAGTTTAATTTCACTTTTGGCGAAGACCGAGCAATTAGTCATAAATAGGAGGATGGAAAAGAATGCGACAAAATTCTCATTCTTAAAGAGAGGTTAAGATTTCGCAAAGATATGGTAAGTCACGAAGGAATGAAAGAATGGAGAACATTAGCTGGAAGGAAGTTGAAATATAAATTGGTCGTTTTTGCATGTGTTTTGCTGTGGAGAAGAAATTCCTGAAAAAAAGTGAAAAAGTAAATGAAAACATTGAGAAAGATTAAAGTGAAAGTACAATGAAGACACGCGACAGTGATCCAGAATCTGAGCTCGGAATAGCAGAAAGCGAGTGTAGTGGATAGAGAAACTACTTCGGCACTAGTCTGTGGAGTTAGACAAGGCTTTTTGATATCACCGTCATCTTTGAGCAAACATAATGAGATAAAGATAGAGAGATGGAGTAAAGTTGATGAATAAGGGTGACGGGGAAAATAACGCTATGATTTTCCATTGTTGATTCATGTTGACTAACCAGTCTGCTTACATCTACATCTACATAATACCCTGCAAGCCACCATAAAGGTGTGTGGCAGGGGGTGAATTCTCACCTAAGCTTAGAGCCTCTCAGCTTTGAGCATACTAGAGCTACAAGACGCTTCGCAGAGCCAAAAAAATTAGGAAAGAAGGTAAAACATAAGAAAACTAATGTAACGATTTTATATAAGGTTAAAAAATGAGTTGTCCTATGAACTAGAGAAGAAATATGTATTATTCTGGAGGATAATGGGCACAGCTTTAGCGTTATTCAAAAGAGATTACGTAGCCTAAGCGTTAAGGTATGCATTCGTTGGAGAGAACTAGTGATATAACTGTGGAGTAGAGGCGCTTAGAAATGACCGTTGAAGATTCTGCTATAATTTAATCACCTAAATGTGGGCATTATGGTAATAGGAGGTAAATAATCTTGCAACTTTTGAAATGTGGGACGTAAGAATTATGGAGAGGGTAAGGCGTGCGGAAAATTTTCAAATTAGAAAATAATGGAAATTATCGAGTAGAATAGAATCGTAAATAATGAAACTTGGAGGATATAGAGTAAAGGAATTACATTGATAATTTTTTTTAAAAGAACCCTTTATGTATTATAAGAGACACCATGAAATAGAACAACAATAAAAAACTGTCTCGGGTGTAACTTGGTGAATTTTTCCATAGTGGAGTAGAGATAGTAAAAACTGCACCATTCCAAATTAGATTATTTTGTCATTATATAATATTCTTATGTGTAATTGCAGGGCTTACTATTTATAATTCATTAGAAAAATAGTAGTTTTATGGATTCAACTAGGATTATTAATCAAGATTTTTTGAAATTTGTAAGAAAGGCTTTTTGATTCTCACCGAAAAACTATTTTATTTCTTGATCCTTAGAAATTTGTTTTTTATCCCTTAATTTGTAAACATTTACTTTTTTCAGGCGTGTTATTTCCACTTTTAACTCAATATTTACATCAAATAATTTTCAAAGGGAAGGTGCTCCACTCATTGTTAAACGAATTCAAAACTGAATTGTTAAATGCCCTAGTCAAAGCGAATGTATCGAAGAATGAAGTTCCAATTATCGCGTCGAAGTCACCTTTTTAAGTAGTTTCTTAAAACCCAAGCTCACACTAACCAAATTTTGTGCAGTAAAGAATCCGAAATACGTCACATTTTTTAAGTGATGGTTCCCGTACCAAACTTGCCCTTTTAACGTACAGCCTCATCGGGGAAGTACATAAAATGATTGAAATCTTTAATATCAAGGATAATATAATGGAACTGAATCAAAATATGAAGTAGGTAACGCACGATTGCATCTATGTGTAGCCATTAGTGATGAAAATACTGGCTGATAACCTGTTCGGCAAGGCGTAGTTGTCCAATGGACACAGTGTTCCAGTATTGACCCGTCAGACGGATGGGTTTATCCACCCCCGTTCAACCCTGGTAAACCCAAAGTGGCCCTATAAAATAAGTACTTCGCCGACGATAAGGAACACCCTGGAAGAAGATGGCACTTACATATTTTTATGTTATTTACTCGCATGTTAAGTTGAAAAGGAAGTCACTAAGATGTACTAGGAAATGAAGTTACCTATTCACCAATTCAAATATCTTTGAGGTCACAGAACTCGGATAATAGCTTTATTCCAATGCTTGGGAATTAATTCCTTATGAAATACCATTACCTTGGGAGTTTCACCTTTAAAAATTTACCTCTTGAGAAATCAGCTGTAATCAATATTTTACATTATCGCGTATCATTTCATACAAATTGGTGCTAGGTGGCAGAATCTGACTGTAGCATTTTTAAATTAATCCGATTCTCTTCGTGTTTATTATTTCAATTTTCATTTCTAATGGTAAACTTAGAGTAATGGAATAAATAAAAAAATCGAATTTCAGATTTTATAGATGATTAAATACATAAAATTATAGCTTCGGACATGGCGGCCTCGGTAACAGTTTCGGTGCTGGGAAAGATTCTACAATTGCTCTCAATAATGATATGTATTCACCAAACTCACAGCAAATTGATTAATAAAAGAAGGTTTTATAGTTATTACTTGGTCAGGTATTCCGAAACTACGGTCATTTGCACCACTAAGGATAACTCTTTATTTGGGAAAATGTAGATTTTTTAGGCAAACGATGTGGACTTCTTGCCTCATATGCAACCGCTCATAATTTATGCTTCGACCTTTCATAAGCTCACAAAATATATATTTCCCTTGCAGCAGACCTGGAATTTTTTAAATTCTCTGACGACTATGTGTACATCGCACCATATAGCTTCAGACTTTAATCCTTAGACAAAGACATAACATTCATACCCAAGGGGCTCGAACCCGCAATCTTTGCGTTGTCAGTACCGCCTCGCTTCCTCTCTGCATGCCTGGCTCCCGTCTCTCGTGAATTCATAAATATCTTGAATTTGAGCGAGACCGGTGCCGTTTTAAAATCCCTCACGACGTCTGGTGATCGGCTAGCACTAACGAATACATGTAGACTCCCCAACGTTGCATTTATTACGAGGACTTTCGAGTCCAACGAGAGGATTAAGGAGGAGAAGAGGCGAAAAAAAATCACTCCTCACTCACTTTCCGTGCCTTTCCCATTGAGAGAGGGCACCTTCGCTACGTCCCGTGATGAGGGTGGGGGAGGAGTTAAGAGGTTGGGTCTGGCGAGTGAAGTGGGTGGAGGGAACGAAGGGCTCGGGGGTGTGGGTTCGACTTGGCCGTGTAAGGGTTATAAATAGGAAGGCGTGAATGGAGAAGGAAAGGGGGTGGGTGGTGGAAAATGGTGGGGTGTGGGGTAAGAACGGACCAAGATAGGAGAAGGGGGTGAGGTGCACTAATTAACACGGTGGGGGGCACGCTGCGGGGGCGGGGAGGGGCGGAGCGAGGAGGTAGGGCATCCAGGGGGGGGTGAGGACTCTACCTCTCTGCCACGTAGTATTGATCCGAGTCGCGAGGGCACACCGACTAACTCTCTCTCTCTCCTTTACCGCCCTCTGACCTCGCCTCTCTTCCGTGCCCTCCTATCCCCCTCCTCCCCCCTTTGCCCTCACAGCCGCCATGATGCCCTCGGCAGCTCCGGGGTCTGCGTCGCTTGCCGCTGTTACTCGCGTAGGGGCAAGCGAGTCGGGGCGGCCTCAGTGCAGCGGACGTAGGGATTCGTCCGCGGTGCCGTAACCAAGACTATGCACCTCTTATCATAAAAAAAGAAAAAACTTAGTTCTTTTCCACAAATATATTTAAAAAAATCTACCGGTTTCGGCCTTCTCAAGATTACAGTGTACCAATAAAACAAGAGAATGGTCTGAGAAGGCCGAAACCGGTAGATTTGTTTTAATATATTTGTGGAAAAGAACTAAGTTTTTCTTTTTTATGATGAAAAATAACTTCCACAACGTAAACTCCCCAACCATTTCTTTTATTATGCACCTCTTAGACTACACCTGCTTTATTGTTTGCGAGTCACCGCGAAGTGTGGAACGAGTTGAATCATATTCAAGGATACGAGTTTTTTTTTTAGCTAAGCGAGCTCTGATTTTCTTGAAAGGAGTTGTGAACTAAAAGTTTTGGAGTTTCCTACCGGGTCGTAGTAATCTCGATAATCAACCTATTGAGGGCAAAGTCCTCCAAATGTAGGTGAGTACTTTTAATTTTCAGCCAAATAAATGTACCAATAAAACAAGGTAGCTTCGCAGTATCCCAATGTCGGTCTATTTAGTGAGGGTAATTTAAGTCACTATTCACGGTGATCAGCGGCGAGTGACATCACATCAAGGTGGGGTGGCCAAAATTCCTTTCCTTTGTCACCTGCGTATTCCCACAATGATCTACTCCCCAGGAAATAGCACAGCTTGGGTTAAGTTGAATGTATTCGAAGGCCAATCCTGAGAATCGAACCCGGGACCTCCGGCTAGAGGACCAACGTTCTATCCAGCAAGCTTGTATACAGTCTTCACAAGCAATTCATATTCGAATTTTATACACTTTTCGGAACAGACAATCTAGAGATGGTTTGAAAAATGTCTGTGGTAAAATATTATGCATGGAAGTAAACTTCTAACAAACTACATAAACAGTACATTTTTCATGTGCCTATAATAGTGCTTGCGATTTCCAGAGGTCAGCTAGGTTATTCTTTGAGGAAGTTAACTGGTTTAGGGCGGCTGATATTATTTGGATATTACTCTTTAAGGGCATGAAATTAAACCATCTGAATTTTATTCCTGCTCGCAATTTTGCGTTTTATGAAAGTAAAATGCCCAGAACAGAGCATTCAAACTTCTAGAAACTCGTGAATTTTGGTGTTGACAGTAAAAGAGGTTTTCCCAATGAGTCGAGATCCAATGAATAACCAAAACACACCTCTGATGTTTTACAAAGTTTTGGCAGGCCCTTAACTTTGTCAAGCTTCGTAAAATTCGCCAAAAAAAAGTCTTTTAATTCGGCAATGGATAAATACATGAGTCTTTTAGTAGTTTATGAACTTATACTAATTTTCAGAGACATAACTCGGCAAACTAAGGACGTTTCATCAAGGAAGGTGGTTAAGCATTTTGACCAGGGCTAGAGGCATATGGTGTAATGGACAAGCCAAAAGGAACTCGATCATTCTAGATTTAGATATTATTTACTCCTACGGTCTCACACTGCTCGTGAGGAATTATCTTTAATTTTCATTTTAAGTGTCACGAATTAACTTCTCATGAATCTGTGAAATGGGCCACGAATATTACACCATCTACCTGGGAGGCATACTCAAGTAAAGTCGAAGTTGTCTCTCAAGACAACGCAAGCGAGTAAGACAACTCGACTATTTCCAAGGAGTACAGTCAGTATATAGGTAGAGGACCTGGCTTGTACGAAGGAAAACTTGTTTGCTGAGTGCGTTCGGAGGTTCATGCGAGACCAGAAGTTTGGCTTCTAGACCCCGCTAAGAAAAGGCGAATCGAAACCACTAAAAAAGACACCAGTCTGCTTCATTACTACGCTCTCTGCGTCCTGGAATAGCTCACGCCCTCTGTAAGTAGGATAGAGTGCGTCCTTCTCCGTTGGGACTCCATTTCGAGAATTTCCCAACGGCCAGGTGAGGGACAGCAATTCCACTTCCTCCACTCCATTCTTTCCCCACTGACCACGGAAGGAAGATAGATAAAAACCAACTTGGCAGTAATTGCAGTGCTTTCGTGAGGTGAGTGATCCTTTATGCTTCCATTACACGGTCAAAGGAAAATTGAGTCGTATTGAGCGTGCAGCATTAGCGGCAGTGACATCGGGGATTTATGTAGATAAACATGAAGAACTAAAATAAGAATGAATTAATTCCACATTTTCCCCGTATTTTTAAGATAAAAAAGATGATGCCATACCCTGGTGGAAATTTTATCCCTAAGAAGCTCATGACGATTATGGTAAACCTCCATTGCACCAAAATACTGCCCAGAAAAAAGGAGTCCAAACAGAAACATATAACGAGGCATGCAACACTTACTGTAATCGGGATTGAGTTCTCTGCTCTGTCATTACGACTTTGTGACTGAGGTTGTTCCTTAATCAAAAGATTTCAATGGTTCTTTTTCAGATTTTTCCAATTAATTCATTATATATTTGGAGAATATTCCTTTAAGAGATCACTGAATAACATTTATAGCCATGTACCGTAGTTAGTTGAACGGAATTGTTGACTATTTAAGAAAACAAGTTGTCTTCGATGCGTTATGTGCAAGGTACGTTATTACCTAGATTATATGTAAATACCAAATAAAAAGAGAATTTTTAATAAGCAGACTACCGATATGATCTGTTTTTCCCAGGTTTGGTCACATCTTAATGGTGAGTCCAGTTGCTGGTACCACTTAAGAGTGCCGATAAGGCCTGGGTGATAGGAACTGAGGTATTTTGCAAAATACCGGCTGGAATAGTTATACCTCACTACATTATTCCTTCAAGCCCTTGCGAAAAAAAGAGTACACCATGAACCCACTGGTCTGCCTCGAAACCGTGGGCTGACATGTCCCCCACTTAGAGGTAATTGTTCTCATTTACATTGTTGAAAGTTTCGGTGTATTAATCGTGGTGCAAGGGTGATACCGTACCGGCGAAAGAAAATAACCACAATCAGTTAGTTCAAAAAAGAAGGGTGTTTATTACCGAATGGGTCTGAAGCTGTGTGCTCGACTGCATGAAGAAAATAATGTTATAATCTAAGTGCATTTGCCTTTGCTTCGCCTAGGTGGGAATGTTCTCAGATGGAGACTTAGGCAGTCAGTGGCTTGCGCAAGTGCAATGGAACTTCTAAATATTTAGAAAAATATTATTAATAATGTTTATCGGAAAGTCCTCTTCTTTACTTAGGTGGATTTATAAAAACTCCTTTTCACGACTTAAAATTTTTTTGGGATTTCTCGAACGTTAAATTTTGTTCACTGAGGAACAGTATTTGTTTTTCAAACAGCTGTCGATGACATACGGGAAAATGTATACTACCTGGCCAGTTTGGTTAAAAATATCGAGGGATTCAAGAAGGAAACTAAATAGAACAACGTAACCATGAATTATACACACGCATATGAAAAAATAACATATGTTTCGGAAAAGGATTATCTTATTCGGCATTATTACACGAATGAGCTCGACATGATTAATCAAGCGGATGTCCATTCATTTTCTTAACAAGAAATACAAAGGGAGCTGGGTAAATAAAATAGAGATCTACAAGAGATAAGGATCACAGCCAAAGCTCTCTTAAAATAAGTGGAGAGCGAAAAGAATTGAAATCACTGTTAACGTATGTGAGATTATTCGGAATAATTTAAAAGTAAAAAAATAAAACAGTTGAAATAACGTGTTTTATATCTGGTTGAAATGAAGGAATATATTCATTAAAATATTCCAAGGTCCAAGAGTAGTGTAGGGTGTTCCCGCTTTGCGTCACTTTGCTTTTCGTCGTTTCACTGATACGTCACCCGAAATATTTCATGAGTAACCCACTACCATGTTTTCTTGATCCGATTTTCCTAAACACTGATACTTTAATGCTATGATATTTTAATACAGGAAATTTACAATAAATGTATAATACTTCGGAATGGTATGTATGCATACGTATTTCAATCCTTTGAAATGAAATTTTGCAATCATGTGCTTACGGAAAAATTAGAAAAATTGATACTTCGCAGACTGCTTGCGAGAACACAGAGACTGCACCACTGCGTTAGCTACTGCGAGCAAATTAGGAAATGTTCAAATCTTACCCAAGTATTCGCCCAACTTTCACATTTTTTTCTCATTAGATGGTGCAGATGTAGCGGCAAAAGACTGCTTTTGGAATTATAACGATTAAATAAGTTCTTGACGAATGAGATGTGTGTTTTTGTTTGCACTTCAATATTTCGGTTGTGTATTAAGTTCAATAATAATGACCTGGACACTTAATCACGTGAAAGCTTGCATTTTCTTCGTAAAGGAGGAAGACCCTATCTCGTTTACTTGGGCTACAGCTATGCGTTAGCTGAGGAAAGTAAGGGTTAAGTATACGGGACCAGGGTGTCGACTTCGTTTAGAATAAGGTTTAAATTCAATTTTAAAGTGATGGTAATGTATTGCGTCGCTCACGTCCAATAAATTACTACTTGACGGATATTGAGCTTATATGTTATATTGACGGTGCTACCGCCACTTGATGGTATGTTTTCATTGAAATACTGCGCCGACGATTACAACGTGAAAAACTGACAAGGAAGCATCCTCGTAATTTACTATGTCGCGGACTTTCGCCGACGACTGCTCAATCGGAAGTGACGTCTACTTGCGCAGTTTCAACGACCGTGTAAAGCGGCCTTATACTTTCAGAGAATATGTGAAAACTGTGTATTTACTCACTGTAGCTATACGTGAAGCGTGCACAGAAAATGGCGAGTCGTTTTTCAGTAGTTTCGCTTTAAATCACGGTTTAGCGGCATGACAGAAAATCGAGGACTCCCTACATAAACGGCCATGAGAAGAAAACGGGAGCAGAAAAAAGGACTACACCTGAAAACCGGATTGGACCAGCGAAAAAGGGAGTGTGGCAGGCGGTACCGTTGCTCATTCTGCGGTATTCAACCGATCGCTTCGACCCCATCCTTCAATCCCCTAGGGCCCGAAGAAGTTCCCGATGGGCCTCAGGTCTGCTCGGGGCGGGAAGGACCTCTTCAGACGTGCACCGACCGAGAGGGTTGGTGGGGGCGGAAGTCGACGTTGAGGGAGTGGGACGCCCCCCCACGCTTAAAAATCCTCGGGGCAGGGTGCAGGATGGGGAGATGTAATTGTTGTGGGGTGGAGGAGCCCTAACAATGGGGTACCGCAGGGAAATGCCGGCGGAGTGTAGGGGCACGTGGGGGAGGCGGCAGGGGGAACTACCAGGGGTTGACCAGGGTGCACGTGTCGGGGGTGGCGGGGTTGTGGGGCTGGATGGAGGTGCTCCCGGGTGAGAAGGGTGCGAGTGGCTCGGCACTTGGGGCGTGGGTGGAGACCCCATCCGCTCACGGGTGGTTGCTGTAGCAATGGAGCTGAAAGAGACGCAACTAACAGAACTTTTCGTATATTGTACACATTTTCTACGAGAAAATTAACGAGAAGTTACGTGCGTTTTATATAACTATAGTCGCTTAGATACGCATTTGTCCACGAGAAAATCCATTAAATAATTTGGGTGCGTGTCATTCATTGCTATTGTCATAGAGTAACTACAATAAAGGTTTTTGTGGAAAATATATGTAGAAGAATAATGGGATGAAGTAATAGGACTGCACGTTTGGGCATAAAATATGAAGTTGTCTTCGGCAAAGATAACATAGGTACAGAAATATTAGTTCCGGCTATTTGGGAATCGCTGCGTGTGGCGGAGAGAGATTATATGTAGACTCAAGTCACAACTGGAGTACAGAAACTTTGCGGACTGATTCGTAGCGTGCATAAATTAGGCGTCTAGCCTGAGAAACCTCTAAAAACTTTGTTGATAACTGTCCCTCGTCATCAGATCCACCAAGTTCCAGCCCCAATAATATTAAGCAATCAATTTTTTACTAAACAAATGCAAAAATTTCCTTATTGCTATACATAATGCGCTCCTCATTTTGTAAATGTATTTCGCTATATTATCACGAAATAACAATTCGCTATTCAACACTCGAAAAAAAAGCAACACTATACGTGACAGGTAAATTACTGCCCAAATGAAAACGCTTTAATCTCAAAAGTTCATGATTAATAGCATAGAGTAACTATCATAGGCTCACCGCAGAGGGTAAAACTCTTACATGTTTTGGGCGTGGTACTGGAAGGTTTCCATAAATGTCGCGGTGAGAATTTTTCGCGTTTCGTCACAAACGATATATATCGCTTCCATTGATTTCGTTTTTTTAACCAACTTAAGCGGCACATAACACTTGCTATTGTTGTACTTTTGTTATTTTATCATAATGGTGTGATATGCATTTACCTAACGTCAACAGTCAAATGGATAAGTTAACATTTTTCTCACAGTTAAAGCAAACATCTTGTCATAGGAGGGTTTCCTTGTTGTTTCATTAAAAACACATAATCCACAACTGCAAGGAGCAGACGGCGCGGACCTCAAGATGATTCTCGATTGTGCCACTTAAGTAGAATAGAAAAACGTAAGCAATGGAAGCATTATATATCGTTTGGGACGTAACGCGAAAAATTCTTCCCTCGCCATCTATGGAAGCCTTCCAGTACTACGTCCAAAAATGTTTGCCCTATGCGGCGAGCCCTCTATATGATAGTTACTCTATGCTATTAAGCATGAAATTTTGAGATTAAAGCGTTTTCATTTGGGCAGTAATGCACCTGTCACGTATAGAGTGTTGCTTTTTTTTAGAGTGTTGATTAGCGAATGGTCATTTCGGGATAATATCGCGAAATACTTTCATGAAACGAGGAGAGCATTATGTATAGCAATAAGGAAATTCTTGCATTTGTTTAGTAAAAACTTGAGTGCTTATTCTTATTGGGGCTGGAACTTGGGTGCTGGACTGGACATCTGATGACGAGGGAACGTTATCAACAAAGGTTTTACAGGTTTCTCAGGCTAGACGTCTAATTTATGTACGCTACGAATCAATCCGCAAAGTTTCTGTACTCCAGTTGTGACTTGAGTCTACATATAATCTCTCTCCGCTACTTTTCTCCTATTTACCACACGCAGCGATTCCCAAATAGCCGGAACTAAATTCTGTACCTATGTTATCTTTGCGGAAGACAACTTCATATTATATGCCCAAACGTGCAGGCCTATTACTTCATCCCATTATTCTTCTACATATATTTTCCACTAAAACCTTTTCATCTTTCAACCGAAAAATGTATAAAGAATGTCTCTACCTTCATCTCAATAGAGCATTCTCAATACAGCATTGTTTTACCTCCGTTACAGCTGATAGCATAAGTATTCGCGTGGAATGAGACTACTTCTCCCTCTCCATTTAAATATTTAATTTGCGTATAGCATTGTCCAATGCAATATGCTTTTTTCCTCTCTCTTCACTAGTCTATGTTTAATATTAAATTATTTTTACTTTTTAAATCTTACACAGATTTGTGTTTAATCGTTTTCTTCTCTTCTGGTTAAAAAAATAATCTTTGCAATTATTCATGGTTTATTAATGTTTCTCCGATTAACCCTATCCTATTTCTTCCCCTGAAGCTTTCTTTACCCAATTTTGTCTATTACCTCAAGTGTTAATAAAAACGCTCAAGCTCATCCTCAAGCTTATACTTGAGCCAATGATTTTGAAAAACATGAGAGAGGAGAATTATCGTGAAAGTGTGAATTAGGGATGAGGAGAAACGGTTGCTGAATGAAATAATGAAAGGTAAAAATTATATACGGAGCTTAAGAGTAACACTTTATGAAAAATAAATGTTTTATATCCTATGGGAATATTTTGAAGTATTTTATGCCCATTTAACTTACATTAATATCTGGAAAAACAGTTATCATCGATCAACAATCCTGCATTTGTTTTGACGCACCTCTCCACTTAATTCTCCTATCAGCTAATCACTTCATATTTACGTATTTCTTTTCATCACTTGCTTTTTATTATCTCATAGGGGGCCGTTATTTTTGTTCACTTCACAAGCTGTCCACGACTTCTTATTCCACGAGTAAACTTTCTTATCTCGCAGCTAACCTCTGCCTGTATATCCAGATGTCGACCGGTGACTCTACCGGAGGACACACTCGTTGCTTTAATCTCAGCCACGAGGGAGGAACGGTAATATTAGAAAGTGAATTATAAGTGAAATAACCTGTTGTAAATGGCTCTACAGTAGGTGCACCTAAAATAAACACTACCAATCTAAAATATCCTTTGTAGATTTCTCGAGTTCATAAAAACTTAACCGGTCTCGTCGAATAAACGGCATCGTAAAATTTAATGAATTCGTAGATTTGACAAAAGTTTTGCTATTCTTTGTTAAACATGAAGTTTCACCAAGTAGCGCCTGAAACCATCGAATTTGTGAAATACCCTGTGATCACATTCCTTTTTCATCAACATCTACATAATACCCGGCAAGCCACCACAAAGGTGTGTGGCAGGGGGTGCTTTCTCACCAAACATGCCCTACATATCATGCATAAAAAAGGAATTGTATTAATATTTTAGTCAGAATTTCATCATTTAAAAAAGATAGAAATTGCAAAGCAAACATGCAAAAACATTCTGTTGTAGGGTTAGCGTTAAATACTCATACCAACATGCAGCTACCAATGCTACCCATTGCTACTCTCCGATTGGACATATTTACCGTTATTCATATCTCTAATTGTACGAGGGAAAAAGGACATTTTGATCAGTTCGGCAATCAATTTCTCTAATTTTATGATTATGGTCCAGTCTGCCATAGTAAGTTGGGGTACGCAATATATTTTAACATCATCACTGAAAATATTGTCTTGGAATTTATTTAAGAGATTAAGTCTAAATTTCAACCTGCGATCTGACAATGATTCCCATTTTAATTCATTTAATAGACTGGTTACGCTAATATAATTATCGTATCGTCCCTTTACAAATCTTGCCGATCTTCGCTGCACAAGTTCAAGTTCATTATTTAGACCGATTTCGTAGGGATCCCATACACTGGCAGCATATTCCAAATGAGGTCTAACAAGGGAGAAGTAGCTGATTTCTCGTACATGATCGATTTTCCGGTAACGTCAACCATATTGGGCGAAAAAAAATTCAATCGACAGTTCCGAACAGTTATCGCTGCTGTCTCCTCCTTCAACCTCACTAATGCTGTGGACCTGCATTTGTCGATTTCATTCTTCCCTGAACTCACTTTCATCGTTTCGGAATGATGTCGTGTGGGAGGGACAAATGGGAGGGGGGGAGGGGGTAGAGGAATCGGCGGCCTTTTGTAGTGGGGGTGGAACAAAGAGGTGGGTGGGGGGGGGTCGGTAGGTCACAAAAGGGTACGGAGGAGGGTGAATTCTCCGCGCCGGCCACACAAGCGCGCCCCTAATGAGTGCGGCTGTGTCCTGGCCGGCCCTATCTGCGGGCACGAGCGGCGCGTGGGGGCAACGGGTGCGGAAGTAATGGATTCGTCTCGCCGCCGCTCAGGGGCGTGCACCCTCCTCCCCACCAACCCCCAACCCCTCGCAGAATCTGAACAAGGAACAGGCATTCCTCACCACCGCTTGTTTCCCCCCTTCCCCCGGAAGTTCCATCCCCTCCCCCCGTCTGCAAACACCGCAAAGGAGAAACGACAGCCACCCAACCCCCCTCCCTCCTCCTCACCAATTAAGCCCCGGAGGCCTCAACCGAAAGGCATTATCCGGACCCGGAGTGTGCCTGACGCGGAACCAGCAAAGGATGTTCGGATTTTCTTTCTTTTTTTTCTTTTTAACCGATCGGTTAAGTTCCGAGTACGGAGTGTTGCTTTTGGTTTCCGCGGTCGGCAGCGTCGTGTGTGTAGGGATTAGGGGTGCGAGCGGTGAGAAGGATGCTCCAACTACGCTATCATCCGTCCATCTGGTCGGAGGTGCTCAAAGTGTCCGGCACTTGAAGGTGCACAGACCGAAAGGTAAAGTGTTTAAACTGAAAAGGAAAGGGAGGAAGGTTGGGGGGAAATCTGGCGTCGGAACAGTCAGCTCGTCATGCAAGGCGTGTAGAGTTGTTTGGACTCCTTCAACCTTCCTTTTTTGTGTTGTTCAGTTTTGTTTGTTGTGTCATTGTTCCTGGTGTGGACGCACTCCCTGCCACACACCCTCGAGGTGGCTTTCAGGGTATGTCGTAGATATAGATATAGATAGATATAATCGATATTAAGTCCGAGACGCTCTCACTACAGTTACCAATGAGAGCAATATTTGGGAAGAAAGGTTGGACC
This sequence comes from Platycnemis pennipes, assembly GCA_933228895.1. NCBI lineage: Eukaryota > Metazoa > Arthropoda > Insecta > Odonata > Platycnemididae > Platycnemis > Platycnemis pennipes. Next base: position 64,667,868 of record OW121854.1, read on the forward strand.
ACGAAATACGTTCTGACCGTATCGCGAGGCATGAACTATATGGCAAGTTAAACTCTTACAAGATAAAGTTAATCATCCTCCTAGTATTTAATAAAAATACTTTGGCTGGAAAATATGTGAGATACTAGCCTGAAAAAAATACTGGAACGTTATGCTGCGTAATAGGTAATCCAGCAGTGGAAGCAAGGCATGTAGAGAACTCTTCTCTACTCTCGTTGAGTGGAACATATCCTCACCATTCAATTACAATTCCAAAAATTTGTGGCCCAGCGTTCAAGAGAATAGATTTATTAAAAGAGTTGTGGTGTAGTATTGGAGCAAAAAAGAAAATAAGATGCTATTTCGCACTCGTGAGAAATCAAATGGAGTATGTATGGTCGTTTAGGATCCATAGAATAAATATTTGACTCGAACACCGAATAAGATTCAAATGAATACAAAGCACTATGCAAGAAATTTCTATGAGCGTGCCTACAGAAAGTGTCACAAAACTATTTGATGAGCTTCGTTCGATACCGTAGACACTGGATGGTTGTTTACAGGGTTACTAATATGATTCAATTGAGGCAAGCACGAAGCTGACACCCCTGGCATATTTCAACCCGCAGGCTACATCAGCGAGACGAATAGAAGTGATAACGCCGGTGATCTACCAACCCATGCCATGCTGGAATGATAACATGTAGATTCAGATACATGAAAAGATTATAAATATTGTACGGCCATAAAAGAAACACCGAAAGACAATGTGAAATGACTGGTTATGTAAGCATTAGGTCATAAATGACAGAGATCCGCAAGAATATCAACATCCGTCACGTTGATGCTATAGCAACTTGTACGGGCAATGACAGGTGGGTTAGCACAAGGATGGATGTACTCACGTCTGCCCCGATGTCGCTTGCGTCGGCGCATGGCTGGTGGTAGGCGCTGTGTGATGGGGACGCAGACGGCGACGCCGACGCTGACGATGATGCGGAGCCGAAGAGGCGTCGCGGGAGGGTCAAGAGACTCTCTCGCCAACCTGAAAAGTGAAGAGAAAACGACGCTTTCACAATGATGTTCGTACAAACTCACAGAAAGAAAAGTACGTGCACACATTAAAGAGTGAACAGAACCGACGTTCATCCGACAACTTTCTCCAAATTCACTCACCGCGGCATTATAGTGTCTTTAAAATTTTTTCTCGGTCCCAACACAAATCTTAACAGTGACACAACAGAGGAAACGGGAAGAAAAACAGTATGTTTGCACTACTCTCCCTAATCCTGTTACAAAATACGTCAACAACAACGTTAAGTGCGACGAAACCGCGATTGACAGTAGCCGAAGCAAATCTTCGCGCCAGAGATTCAGTTGGAACTTGATTTGTTTCTAAATTACTGTGGATTGCTACGCTAGAACTATTTGGCTGGGATACCAAACAGTTACCAAGCAGAAACTGAGGAACCATTCCTGCTACAGCCTTAGTCATTGGCTATAATTATGGTTTGTATAGAAAAAAATACCGACTCAACTTAGTACTTACTACAAAGTTAGCAACATGCTGCGGACTTGTGAGCCTCCTGGCTTTCTGAGCCTCCTAAAATTGAATGTAGAAACCTTCTTTACCTAAAAAAAGGACTAACTTTTTTGCCAAAATTTTGAAGAAAAATACGTACAAAACATAAAAAGATCATCGACATTAATCGTCAATCCTCCTTCATTCTAAAACGACTACCGAACTGAATCTACGAAATTCTTTAGACAAAATTATTCGAGAAAGCTACAAGGAGACGTTTTTTTACGCTCAATATGGAGAAAACTGCCATTACCATACAAATGTAATAAAGTACATACTTACAAAACGTCTTGAGGCCAATTCTGAGATATTCAATTTTTGAAAGTGGTGACGAGAGAAGATGGGAATATTTATGCATGTGTATTCGGAGGATAATAGAAAAACTACAATGATCGGAAAGGCCGACACGTAAATAAATGTTAACCATAGTTAGGGAGGAAAGAAGATTACTGGCAGGGATTAGAGAGCAGAATTGGTGGATGGAACAGATATCTAAAAAGGATAGGATGCTCAAGGTTATTGTCAAGGATAGAATGCTGAGTAAGTGTGGATTAAGGAGAAATAGGAGATGTGCTACGGTATGTAGAGCATGTACGCCGATTTAAAAAGAGAATGAAAGCATGGGAATCGGCCAATAAATAAATGCGATGTAAATAAATAAATGCAATAAATAAATGAGATGAAAAGCACGGGAATGGGAAAATAAATAAATGAAAAGCCTAGATGACTAGCAAAATTAAAACTTTTAGATATGCGGGCTACAATATAGAATCCAAAGACACTGCAACTAAACTAAGCTGCAACCAATATTTTAGGATCTGAGCAAAATAAGTTAATTAAGATTACCAACATTTAAAGGACATAACCATGACATGAAGCATATCAAAAATGATTTATAATTTTCTACCAGTTACGCGAGGTTTTCATGAAATACTCTTTTTGATACTTTATTCACCTAAAGACTCGTTTCCTATTTTTTTTCTTCATATCAGCACATAATCAAATGAAAAATGAAATTTGACGAAATAAATATGACAATCCTGCCATTTGAGAGACAAAAAGGTTTATTTTTACCAATGGATAAATCAAAGCCAGCACTACAATTTCGTTTAAATGTACAATTAATTATTTGCTTAACCTACCAGTAAATGTTGTAGATAAGACAATATGTGTGCATTTTGGCGGCACTATTTCCCGCAAACAACATGTCGGCAGTTCATAATTCTTTCCTGATGAAAGCTTCCTAGGTTGTTGAAGAGGAAAGCAAAAGTCATGTAAATATATAGACGAAAGTAATGGAATATGGGGCACACCTTTGTGCGTGGGCGAAGGAAGGGATAATTTTAAAGTCCTAAACTTACATACCGTAATGTTCGTTTATGCGCACACAGGACCTATGTGCCACTGCTGACACATCGATTATTCCACCCGGTGCGGTAACTTAAGTCGGTGATGTTAAAAATGTTGAGGGAAAGTTTACCAAGTCATTATATCTGTTTGCAGGAAAGTAAAGTAAGTTAAAGCCGACATGCTTGCGTCACTTCATGCGAATCCACAGATATCAATAGAGGTGCAAATGGAAACTATTTACGGCACATATATTGCACACAACCCCATTGCCGACAGAGAAGTCAACTCTCCCAATCCATCTTCATCGCTCTCATTTGACACGTCGTTTTCGCTCACTCCCCGGACTATCCCAATGTCTACCCCAAATGGTATGCCCTCTGGAGAGAACCCAGGGAAGGTAGGGGGAATGAGGATAGAGACTTTCCGGCTCACCTGAGCCTTGGCCGGTTTAAGGCCCCGACTAGAGGGCACCTCTGGTCGACCCCACATATGACCGACCCAACTTCTCCATAAGATCGCTCTTGTCCTTAAAAAAAAACTTGTTCATCATCATGCACACTCATAAATCCATTTCCACAGCCCACAGCCTAGGCCATGATAAACCATTACACTCTCATTCCTTCCAACACCCTCGGAGCCGTGGAGGCACACACACCCTTCCACCCGCTCCCTACGAAATTCCCACGTAACAAATCATCCCGGCCCTTGCCTGCACTATGCTCGTCACTCGACCCCCTCAGCTGTGGGGGTGACGAATAGGGGGAATGGGGTTGAGTGAGGGACGGTTCCGGTCTCGGGTGGAGGGGTTGCTACCCCCTGAACACCCCTTCCCGGGGGAGGGACGTACAGGGGTGATGGGAGAGGGGGTTTCATTGCGAGATGGGTTCCTCCATACGACAAAGTACCGTGGCCCGGATAGACGCCCTAGCATTCAGTCTCAAGTACCTCGTAAGCAAGCTCTCTAACCCAATCACCTACCGTCAAGCTGGAATTTCAATTCACCCCCATGCACGATGGGCATTCATCCACCAATTCCCAGTTGCTTACGTCTCCTCCGTGCCTCCAGAACTTACAAAGCCGCATAAAACTCACTTTCCCGCTCAGCTCCTGACCACCTGGCAGTCCCTAATAGTACATCAGGGTTCATTCGTTCACTGATATGGAAACACCTACGTCATCACACTGAATCGAGACTAGCGACAGCGTATACAGATTCTGGGTTACCTAGTGCTCAACCTGAAGGTCGGTCCAGTTGGTGAGGGCGTAGAGTAGAATTCCACTTTTAGGTGATCCACCTATGTCGTTTATCTTAAAACTTATACCTCGTTACTCTACCTTATATCTTAGACCTTATACCTAGTTAATCTTAAACCCCATACAAAATCCGTTCTCTAGGCAGGATTATAACTCATCACTTTCGAGTTTCCAAGCTAGCTTGTTACCAACCTTTCTTCTGCTGCAGGCGGTAAGGCATACAGAGGTTATAATACCTACGTTTAACAGTTAGTTATTAATGGGCACACAGTTGTAATTACGAAACAGGCAAGTAAATGACAACCAGCTAGCCAAGTAGCCAAGTAGTGTATTCAAAATGAAAAGCTCGACGTTGAGCATAATGTATACATTAGTATTTGCGTTAAGTTCTTTATCCAATGCTGAATATGGTTTCCCAAACGGACCTTGAAAATTCCGAGAATATACACATATTTACTTAAATTGAATGCATTTAGGCCTCTCCTGGACTCGAACTCGGGAAATACAGTAGGTAGCCCTGCGCTGTAACGAATAGGCAATGACGTGTTGGATGAAGGGCAACGAGATGGGAAGGTGATTTCTGAAAAGAACATAATTATTTTTTGGGAATAAACCAATAATTGCGATGCAAGAAAATACGACTGACGAAATGCACAGTTGTGCCATTATAATTGCGCCTGGGTGGCAGACGGGCGACCGAGATTTCTTCGTTTCCTGTCCCGAGAAGCTGGTAAACGTCGGGTTTTACGTGATAGGGAATGGAATGGAGGACGGGGTTGGGGGACGAAAGATGTCCTCTTGATTGACACCAGTCTTTCGGCCAACGGCAGGAATGCCATGAGCGTTAGTCGCATGCTTTACAATTGTGGGGAGGGACAGACTGAAGGTCGGATTCCCAGGTCCATGATTTGTAACAGTTTCACTTCGTTATGCGGGTAGCTAGATCTAATGGGTCAGAGAATGAATTCAGCCAGTATAAAAGAGGCTGACCAACTCGAAGGGAACAAAAGCATTAAATATCGATGAATTAAGTGAGGTCAGCGTGCTATGAACTCACAAAGACCCATGGGAGAGATCAGTTTTGTTTTCTTTTTCTATCATTGATTTTCATTAAATGTAAACTGTACAGGAAAACAATAGCTGAGACCATCAGTACAATTTAGGATTAGTGAGTAATAGAGTTGAGGTAGGGATTCTTCTGGAGAAGAAGGAAGAAAGGTTCGAAACCTGGCGTTGGAATTCGACTCCTCTTGGCGAAAGCAGCGAAGGAGACCACGGCTTAACGTCTCATCCTTCGGACTGAGTACTGAAACCGAAGTGCCCTCCACACAGCTATCAAGTAGGAAGGAACAGTGTGCCACTTGTTCCTTCTCTACTCCTACGAGGACCGAGAAGCTAGTACTGCAGCAATCAAATGGATCCGTTCATTTTTCAGGTTTTAGTTACCAAAGAAAAAGTGTCTTTTAATTCTATCAGCATTATTAAGAACAGATTAATCCCAGTCTCTCCCAATAAGTATATGAATGCCGCATATGGAAAATAAAATGTTCATTCTCGCGATAAGAGGTGACACTACGTAAATATTTCAGCCCCATTCAAAGTAAGTTTATCCAATGGCTCTAGAGCACAGAATGGAGAACAATACTAAGCTATATAGTTCACCGGCTATCAGCTCTACTTTGGAAACCTCAAGTGGCGTAGGGTACCACCCTGTGCTCTACTGATCTTTGAATTTACACAGCCCTTAGTTTCGCGAATAATTACGATAACTATGCCAACCAGTCCTACATTTATGTTCAAACTTGTGCCTAAATTTTTACTCGTACTCGGAGAAGCATCCTTTGGTGTAATATTTAATTAAACTTTTTTTGTACTGATCGGATAACTGAGCCTTGAGCTATAGAGGTCCAAAGGTCACGAATTTGATTACCGACTAACTTTTGATGCCGTTTTTGTTTCGGGATTTAAGTTTGAGCTGAACGACAAGACGTAGCCTAAAACAGCGGGGGCTACATACACAAAATCACTTTACGCTAATTAATTTTCTCAGAAAATGAACACGTTGTACAAAGAGAATTTTATTTCACGACGACCCATCTCGACCGGCCCTCACCCTCAGGGACAGCACGGAATGATAACATGCTATTAGTCGACGGTCAGGGAAAACATTTCCACCCAGTCTCCGCAGCCTGGAGGCTCTCGTTTGCTCTCCAAGAGATGAAGAGACTCCATCGCTCCCTTGCAATCGTTACGCCTCGCTCCCTTCCCTTGTTTTTTTTCACCTTCTAAATAAACTCTGATACGCGCTCCGCCCGGGGTAATGTGATCGACCGCGCCCCATTACTCTAATTAATTACCGCTCTCCCTCCCCTATCCCACCCTCACCGCGCCCATCCGAGCGGAATTTATACAGCGACATGCGCGCGGCGGAAGCAGGGGTGACCCACGCTCGCCGGCCCATCAAAAGCCCACATCCCAAACCCTCCTCGCCAACCCCTCACTCCTGCCTCATGGACCCAGCGCCGTTCCCCCTCCCTCCCATCCCGCTTCACTTACCATCCCATCCATCTCTGCATCTGCCCCCACGAAAAGCTGACCGACCGACTGGGTGAGTTAGGCGAACCGTGAGATACACATATCTAGATTGCGATTCGCTGTGCGGCCGAAGGTTGAAAATGATAAAATATCAACTTTATTGATTATGTATACATAATTCAACGTTGGTGAGAGAGGCTTGGGATGAGCTGGAGGCTGGAGTAAAGGTCTGGGGGAAATTGATAAAATCAGTGAGGTTTGCGGATGACCAAGCCCTAGTAAGCCAGTCAGCCCGTGGCTTGAAAAATATACTGGATGCGGTGCAGGGACAGTGCGAAAGATACGAGATGAAGTTAAACCAGAAGAAAACGAAAGTAATGCGGCTTTCAAGAACAAAAAGGGCCAGTAAAACGATAAAAGTAGGAGGATTCAGGGAAGAGCGTTGGCTAAGCGGGGAAGAGGGAGAAGAACGGGTAGCTTGGATGGAATGATGGGTGGCAGGAGGTATGAGGGGCTGAAGAGGGACATCGTGTGATTTTTAGGGGGTGGGAAGAATTAAATGTCCATTTAAACCTACCTTCACCGGTAGAATACTAATAATATAATAACATTTCAACGTACAATGTTTTCGAAAAGAGATTGGAATTTGAAATTTGACCTTAGGTAAAAATTTAGATATTTGATCGAACAGCACTGCTCCTTTCCACACAGTTTTGAATGCAATACGCATTGAAACACATAAATTATCTTCAGGTACCTACAAGATTTCAAAGTCTCGTAGAAACGCGTAAAGCATTAGTGTTGTATAATTGATTATGTGTTCCTATCTTAATTCGTGCTTCTTCGCTTTCGAGCCGACATTTCAAGTAATATTGAATTCTATTTCATGGTATCAAATTCCTTCTACAAATCCACATAAGTAGTAATGGACGACTTGTTTCACTTTATTCTCTCCTCTTTGAGTAGCCTAAGGCCTAATGCCACCCATGCGCGCTTGCTTTTTCTGAATTAAAATTGGCCCTCCTCCAGAAACTCTTCTGCTTTTCGTTCAATTCTTCTGCAGATGATGCTGATAATTATCTTCGAGGCACGTGTGGCCTGGCTATAGTCCTAAAATGCTCACAGTTCTCAAGTGTGCTCCCACGCTTAAAGGTCCTTCAGACCGGGAGAAAAGTGGAAGGGACAGGTGTGATCTAGAAAGGAGAACGGCGGAAAGGACAACGGCGTCGGCATTAGCCTGCTCTTAAATAAAGGCGCCCACTTAACGGGCTTAATAATGGGCTTAACGTCCCATCCGATGGACGAAGTACTGAACTCGAAGTACGCTCCAAACAGCAATCAAGTAGGGGCCGGCTTGCAATTGAAAATATGTACCACTGCTTGATTCGAACCGAGGCTGTCGTGTTGGAAGGCAAGTACTGTATCCAGCACACAAACATGACCCAGAGATTACCTTTCAGTTTGATAGGGCAAAGGCGTAGTCAGCAAGTCCTACGTTCGACGAGCGGTGGTGAGGACACATCTACAATGCCCGGCAGAACCGTTGAGTTCGCTTGCCCTTCGAGGGGGTCAGATTGGGTAAAGGAGAGGAGAGTGGGGGAGAAGGGTGGGGGGCGGGGGGCAGAGGGCATCGCTCCCGGCTAGTGCCCACCTCGGCCGGGGAAGTGTGATCGATGAAATTCCGAATTCAACGCCACCTTCACCAATTCGAGCTAACCAATTTTTGGCGTCTGGATTGATTAGCTACCGCCGATTTCCCCCTCGGCGTGAAACGTTATCATGTGTGGACCCAAAATTCTCAAAAGCTGTCGGCATAACGAAATTACTATCAAATTATTATCTCGCACATAAACTCCTAAATATGTATATGCATCATTCAGTAAACTTTGTATAGGTACTGCAATTCTTCAATATTAACATGATTCTGTGAAATAGTGAAAACATTAAATTTATTCACGTTAATTCATCAATCTTTTTTCCTCAGAGAAATAATTGCCAATGAATTAACCTATTCAATGATTTTAGTTCGGCTTTTTTTTCACTGACTATGACGTGATAGGGAGTAAATTTTGAAATAAAATAATTATTGCAGGCTATTCATACATTAATTTGTTGTTAAATGCGTTTGTCCACATTTTAAGACTGCTAAATATCGGCATCAGTCATTTTCGGCAGCAGCTGCGTGTGAAGCATTGTCAACTTGGTCGACAAGACGCCACATGCAGCTACTACCGAAATGACTGATACAGATAATCCTCTCTGCGAAAACCTACGCGCTCTCACGTTAAACATCATTTTTAACACGTTTGCATTTCGCATCCCAACTTTGACCTTTCACGTTTAAGTTCTTGACTATGGCCTAAGTCAAAGGTCTCAGGCATGACTGAATGGGATTGATTCATATTAATTCAAACCCAATGTAGGTCTTTATAAACTGATTTACTTACATGACGCATTTTTACTGCTGACTTATGACGCTATAGGGTCAAAACGCGTTATATGAATGAAAGTGTTAATCGAGAATAACAACGGATTTAAATTATTTGTGATCATGGCTTTGGAGGTGTTATAGTCTTTTTAAACATCGAAGTAAGAATAAATAACCTACATAACTCATCTTATATTTAAGTTACGTACATATTTAAATAAGGTCGTTTGTAGACAGGACTAAGACATGCTACTCAGGAGTTAATTAAAATTGAAAGATAAATTTCGAGTTACGTGTCCTGCATCCTACACCATTTTTCCTTTCTTATAAATCTAAAGCACTGCATTGAAAATGTAGTGGGTATGTTTTTATCAGATCCGTTGCAAAGGAAATTCTAAACTTATAATTGCCGGTGCTCCATACAGTTTAGTCCAGGAGCTGCAATAACTCCAGAAGAGCTCGACGAATACCTTCCAAAATATGACCCATAATTGGATGCAATTCAGAAAATGTTAGATACGTTGGCTTACATTGCCTTTCAAAGTTTTCTGACTAGTGAGGATAATTGTACAGTTTATTTCAAGCGTCCACCTGGAAATTTTAATGAGCAGGAAAAAAATTAATCGCCCTTGTTGGTGATATGAATGTGTACGCCCGTTGGCGAGGAGAGAAAGCTTAAAAATTACACAGCCGCTAATTTAACTAGCATAAATTTTGCATTGGTACCCCAAAAAATGCAAATTATTATTAAATGGAATGAAGATATAAGAAAAGGGGGCTAATTAAGAATAATATAAATCTGAAAACAACCGTAATTAGGATTGAAATCCCCGATTCTTTTTCTTTGTAAATTTCATTTTCTTTTCGTAATATTTTGGGAAAATTTCAAAGTCCTTACATTTCCTTAATCTAATATTTTCTATTCCCATTCCTTCATTTTAGCCCACGAAAATCATTTTCATTCAAAACTAAACAAGAAACTATAACCTGAAACGATGACGTCCGTCCAGGTTTGACATCATCAATTTTTTGAGAAGCAAAGACGTGCCTTCATCGGCAGACGGTTGTCTCTGAATCCACGCTAGCTTTCCATGCAGTGGGGCACCATCAATCTTAACTAGCCAATGCCCCACTGGATACATGCTCACGCGGAGAACAATATGCACTGTGGAAGCAGCCGCTCCAATTCCGGGGTTGGCGAGGAGGATTTGTCTTGTGGCGTCCCCCAAGTGGTGACTGCGTGAAAAATTGACTCGCTCAGGTGACGAGGGGAAGAACCGAGTCCCCTTCCCCACTTCCTTTGCCTCGGCTCCCTTTCATGGACAATTACGAGAAGGAAGAGGGCCAGATGAATAATAAAATATGGAAGCGAATGTGGTTCATTTTCTGTTTTCTCCCAGGATCATTTCTCAACTCTCCAGATGTCCTCTTAGGTGCTGATGTGGGACTCTCGTCAACGCTTTAAAAAAAAGTACGCAAAAATTCAGCATATTAATCATCCAATTTTTTTCTCCTTCATGAATGTTAACCTATCACACATAGAGCTTATTTACCTTCTCCGTTATTCATCCTCTCCAGTCACAAAAACGTGAAGGCATTTAGCGTAAAATTTTTGGACCCGGGCATGTGGCGGGTCAGATCTGTGAATAGTCAAGAACTAGTTATCTCGGAATCCCGAAGATAAGAGTTAATTCCAGAAAAATTTATGACCGGTCTGGAAGGTTAATAAATCATAAGAAACGAATGAGATAAAGAAGAAAAATAAGCGCTAAAACAAGGAATTAAAAAAACATAAATTATAATGAATACAAAAAATGGTACCTTCGGAGTTAATTTGATGAAAATAGGAGAAGTAATAATGAAGGAAATTGCCTGGCCGAGGGTGAAATCATTAGCAGGAAAAAATTTGCGCTGGTTAAGGAATGATTAATGATACCTAAGTCTCTGATACAAAGATATGATTAATGGGAGGTTAGGTATTTATTACTAGCAGTTAAAATCTGGATAGCTCTCAGAAGGCATTGAAAAATTCACATTAATATAAATGATGAATGGTCAAGAAGAATAAAGTCCTACTGGCAATATAAAGAAAGGATTCTGATGATCAAGTTAGAAGGAGAACATACGGACACAGTGATATTACAGGTGTATACGCCGACGTCCAGCCCCTATGAAGAGGCGATAGAAGACATGTATGAGCGACTGGAAGAGGTCCTAGACACAGTGAAAGGAAAGGACCTAATAGTTATGGGAGATTGGAATGCAGTGGTGAAGCGTGGGTATCGTGGGTGAATTCGATTTGGGAAAAAGAAATAACTCGGGAGAAAGGCTGGTAGAGTTCTGTAAAGAAAAGAACATGGTAATAGCAAACACCCTTTTCGAGCAACATCGGTGAAGAAGATACACATGGAAGATGCCGGGGGACAAAGGAAGATACCAGATAGTCTACATCCTTGTCAGAACGAGATATAAGAACCAATTAAGCAGTGTAAGAAATACCCCAGAGCAGATATAAATAGTGACCATAACCTGGTGATCATGGACAGCTGCCTGAGATACAAGAAGATAAAGTGAATTACGATGGAAAAAAGATGGAATGCAAAGGCACTGGAGGAAAAATAAGTAAGAGAAAGGTTCACCTTAGCCATGGATGGGAAGGAGACATCTACATCCACACGATACCCTGCAAGCCACCGCGAGGGTATGTGGCAGGGGGTGAAGATAACCGAGCATGCACTACTAACATGCAAACAAGCAACTTTAGGGTCTCATGCAACTAGATTGTTAGTATCTATAGTATTTAAGGGGTTAATACATGCGTCATGCACTACAGACTACTCTAAAATATTTCACCTACCTATCCCTTTGCTATGCTGCCTATTCTGTTCTCTTCCTTCTCCCCTATGGAACTCTTAGAGGCCTTAATACTTACGTAATAATAATGCTTGGCTAGCCATTTCTAAAAATAAATCATATTGTGAACCCCTGTTTCCTAGAGTATGCCCGTGTGGGTAGTGTTAAGACACGCTCACGTTAAAAAAAGAAATAGGTACCACATTCTTATTTCTATATCAAAATAAACCATACCTATTCTGATATTTCCATTCACCTTCCTCGCAAATTTATGGGAGTTAATTTTTGGGCAGTTCACTACTTTATCACATATAAAGGTTCTATTTTTTTTTTGGTCTCGGTGTGGGTATGTGCATTTGCTCTTTCCCCGACGCCCTCCTCCCACACCCTCGAGGAATCAATCGCACAAGGGGTGTCTTGCCGCACTCCCTTGGCCCTCTGCGGGAAACCTAATCCACGTCTGGCCCCTGGCGAACAACGCCTTCCACCCTAGCCCTCACATCCCGGCGAACTTAGCCCCACCAACCACTCCCCTGATTGTACAGACACGTACGCGGATCCTTCCCGGAAATCATTATGACGCTCGTCTCCTTGTTTTTCTCCTGCGACAAACTTCGATCCATTTTCTGCTTCAAGGTGTCTAGCGATTTCATTTTGGATCGGCTTTCATTTCTTTCCCTGGTAAAGACACATGTTCACGTTTTATTTTGTCCATCATGTATGTACGTTATGGATTTTGTCTCTCAAAAACAAAATTTGAAATGATTGAATGCCATTAATATGCATCATGGCAAGAGAGTTATGTGCCATGAATGTTGGCAGACATTTTTCAGCACCACATCATAACTAATACTTGTCTTAATGGCCAAAAAGTAGGCCCATATTAACTAAGAAGCCTTTTGTCTTCAGTTTCAAATAATGTACCTGTATTACCGCCACGATTCGTCACGACCATGAATATGACCTTTCTACTACATTTATAAGTTATTGCTACCAGTTTTTATGTTGTAGTACGCTAGAATGCTGCAGAAAATGACCAAAAGTACTTGTCCAAAGGAACTATCCATTTCTAATAAATCGTTAAATTTGAAAAACAGTAATGTTTTGGACATTCATCACCAAAGATATCACATCCTTATTCTCACATTTCTTCTTCCTCAACTAGCACATACGATGAGTCAACTTCGATATTAATGTAAATATTTCTCCTACAAACCATCATTTAAGTTACTGAAAATTCAGTATTAAATGCTTTATCTTATTTCCAGCTTCCCCCTCCCCCGATGAATATAACTGTTTGATAGTCAAACTGTTTATTAAATATTTCATGTTTTATTTGCACAGATAAACTCAGATTCGTAGGCGTTTACGATAAGTAATCACTGCTTCACTATTCTTTCTAGAATGTTTGCCTATCCTAGATCCTCACTAATTAAGTTATTCTATCTTTTAATATGGATATAAAAAGATGCCCAAAGAGAGTAGTAAATTTCATAGGATCGCTTACTGCTCAGGTTGATCGCACCGTTTAACTTAACCTAATATGAAGGCCTGGTTACACGATACATTAACACGTAAGAGTTAATGTGTAAATGCATGAATGCGAGAATGAACCCAAAAATGCACCGTGTAACCACACCAAAATGTACAAATGAATGAATGCGTGAACAGAAAATAGAACCTGTTCTATTTGGTTCATGCATTCGCACAAGTTGCGCTGAAACCATTCACACAAATGTACATGAACCCGTACGTGTTAAGGTATCGTGTAACCTTAAACTTGAAGCTTAATTGTAAGAAGAAACAAACACCTAGTTCCCTTGGTGAGATGGGAACTCATGACTGGTTGCCAGTTTTACCAACCTGACTAACTCGAGCAGCTTGTTGAGTGGGCTACAACGAATCGTATTTCTTTGTTCTGTTCTCAAATAAAAACAAATTTTACTCTTAAGCGGTCACAGCTATTCGAAATTCATTTCGTATTGAATATTTCGCCGTCGACACCACTCAAAGTGAATAGGTACTTTTTACCTGTCGCCATCTCCACTTGTACACGCCGCACATCTCCTGAAAACCATGCATATTTTCGCGGGAGTCGACATCTCTCTTATACACCATCAACAGATCGATAGCAAATTGGGGGAACCTTTCATATCAGAGCGCCACCGCCCATGGATGAAAAATCCAACAAAAGGAATACAGTTATCACATTGGCGTTCCCCATCTTTGCCCAAAACCTGAGTGCTTCGCTGCTAATCCTGTTTTCCCATCGCAAATACTTCTCCCAACTCAAAAAGGTTGGGTCTTTGTCTCTCTCTCTTCAGGACAGTGTTCCCTGCCGAGACGAACTAACACCTATACTCCCTCCTCCCTCATCTCCCTTTCTCTCGCCCACACCCCAGCATCCTCCTTCTCTCCCACGCTCAGCAACCCCAATCCATCGAGGACACGAATCCATTCATTTTTCCTAGCTCACGAGGGTGGGACTCACTCCAACCTTCAACCCTCGCCCACCTTGTCGCAGAGATTAGCCGGGGGGATGAAAATTAGATCCGGACATCGCGCCCTCTCCCACTCCAGCCGACACTCCCTTCCCCCACAAAACTCCATCAACACCCTCACCGACACGATACAAACCCCCGAAAAATCCTCGAGTTTGATGGTCCTCAGAAATTACATACACAAAAACTTAGCATGCATTTGACTCCTCAAAATAGAGCTAGTGATTGGACAAGGAAATAAATACTGTAAAACCAATAATATTATTCCATTAAATGACTATCTTCATTATGCGCTCCTCTAATATCGCTAGGTCCCCGTATATAACGTACCTCTTCTGAGCCCTGCATTTCCATCATCAACACTTCACATCTACATCTACATAACACCCTGCAAGCCACCACAAGGGTGTGTGGCAGGGGGTGATTGCTCACCAAACATGCACTATATATCATGCATAAAAAAGGAATAGTATTAATATAGTAGTCAGAACTACACTATTTAAAAAAGATAGAAATTGCAAAGAAAACATGCAAAAACATTCTGTTAGTAGGGTTAGCTTTAAGTACTCATACCAACATGCACCTACCAATGCTATTCATTGCTACTCTCCGATAGGACATATTTACCGCTATTCGTATCTCTTATTGTGCGAGGGAAAAAGGACATTTTGAATCGGTCAGTTCGGCAATCAATTTCTCTAACTTTATGATTATGGTCCAGTCTACCATAGTAAGTTGGGGTTCGTAAAATATTTTTAACATCATCACTGAAAATATTGCCTTGGAATTTATGGAAGAGATTAAGTCTAAATTTCAACCTGCGATCTGACAATGATTCCCATTTCAATTCATTTAATAGACTGGTTACGCTAATATAATTATCGTATCGTCCCTTTACAAATCTTGCCGATCTTCGCTGCACACGTTCAAGTTCATTACTTAGACCGATTTCGTAGGGATCCCATACACTGGCAGCATATTCCAAATGAGGTCTAACAAGGAAACTCTATTGTCCTGTCACCATCTTCAGTAAATAATCCAAAGATTAAAACTTAATTATTGCGAACTTGCCGCGAAAAACCTTAACAGAGTTACCCGTTGATATGCACAACACCATAATTTCCACAACAAAAAAGTCAGTCACCATGACCGGGAAGCAATTGGTTCCTCATGCGTCTTAATCTCCACTTAGCTCACCCGCTCCATTATCCTTCACACCACTATCTCGAGGGCATTTAATTCCCATTCATCCTATTCCCTCATTACCGAAATCACTCCACAAAGACTCTTGGGGAAGAAATATGAGAAAAAAAGATATATTTATCATTTTTTCCGAAGAAAATGATACATTTCTGGTGCACTAAATTGGCAAACATTCCATGATAAAAAATCATATTCCAGGCCAAGTTTTTTTTGGCAGGGTTAGAGGTTACCGATTTATTATGCGTGATACAAAACGAGTAAACTCAGGGTTGTGTCAGGTAGCTCTATTTCCTGTACCGACGCAGAGTGGGTATGTTTCCATAAAAGCTAGCCAAAATATGAAAGTTGATGCTGCAAATATCACATTTTTTACTATTCCGTTTATGAAGGAGATAAATTACGCATTTAACGGCGCTAGTTTCCCTGTCCCAATGCTAGTAATTTCCCTTAATTCCAGTTCAAAGTTGGCTAACGTTTGAGTTGGCTAAACCGGAAAATATTTTTTATTATTGTGTCAGACTTTAGTGTTTTGCGCGTGGACTACTTATTTTGTAATCTTTTGTTAACATTCTATCGGTATAGGATATTACTTTGAGTAATAAACCGATATTTAAATTACTCAACTGACGTTGGTGTAATTTTTATTTACTGTTAATAACGGAAAAAATATTCATAAAAATTCTTGTTAAAAATTATTTCAAGTGGATTTTTTGTTTTAGTTTTTTACCGAGGTAGATCAGGCTGAAAACTACATGTTTTCGTGGAATAAAATGTTCACTAATAGAATCAATACGGATGCACAGAACAATTTCTAACCAGGTCAGCGCTGATTTTGCGTTAAGCAGGACTTGTTTATAAAGGCTTTCCTGACACTTGAACCTCGATTCTTTATCGACTGATCAAACTCCAGTGCTCAACGTGACGGTCTGCCTGGTTGGTGAGGTTAAAGCTAAACAAATTCTAATCACGACGCGTGAGATTTGCACATCACATAGTTAGTGGGGCAAATCATTTTCCCATACCGCCTATGGTTCAATATAAATATCTCAAGACCACACAATCACACATCATGGGTCTAGCGAGAAGCCTCTTCTGGATATGATTCTCGGACCTTCGTTCAGTGGTTCAACACACTACCTTCTGAGTTACCTCATTATCTATCCTCTGGCATATCAAGTCATAAATAGCTAGCTTTGATCATTCTGAATAAACAAAAATGCTTCATCATTATTAATTTCAAAGAAGGAGTCAACCAATACCCCGTCGATCTGAAGATAACTGTGTAGCCACATGGCTGCAAAGAATGGCCGAGGAATGGGGTGATTGGAATATTTTCTTGAATACTACGTTAATGTCATAAAATAAATAATAAATAGGCCTCTGGAATATCGTAATCTTAATATGAAATTTCACACGTTACCTTAGACACATGTAAGGGTCAATGCTCCGGTACCGCATTGTGAATTTCAACCAATAAAGTGCTCAATCGAAAGGTGGGTCTGGTCAGTGAGGGTGAAACCCACCAGGTGCTAATTCCAACGGTAAGTGGAATTCAAATATTTGGTAGGAAAAAGTAGATCAGTCCCATAACCCTACCCACCTTTGAGCATCAGCATCCAAAAAATTATATAGTTTGTGAAGGACCTAAAAAGCAAGTTACCTATGGTAATATATATTTATGGCGACCTAGGCATCAATTTGACATTATCATCAGTTAGGATATTGCTGCCAACTGAAAATGCGTTGGAATAAATTTATCTCGTAGTTGAAAATTGCTTTTTTGGAAATTAATTTTGTATAAATACCATCATAAGGAGCCCAAACGTCACAATGGGGTCGTTTATCATTTTTTTACTGCCGAATGTGATAGAGTTTGTAAAAGATACACATTTTTCCGTTCTTCGATCCGTCAATTAGTTCTCGAGGCATGTACTGATGTATTTAACCCTTTCGGAAAAGTGGGGGTGCAACGGACTATTACGTCATCCACCTCGTCCAATCACAACTGAGACAGCGAAGCTCCTTCACCTTATAACAATGGGGGGGCACACAGCTGATAATGGAAGTGCTTGCGACAGGATCTGTGCGAGTAGACCTTCCGAAACCCCCCCCCCCCCTGACTCCCTTCCATTTCCCTGAAAACTTTCAAGGACGGAAGGTGGATGACGTAGTAATCCTTAACATAGCTCGTTCGGTGGGAGTCACCTTTTTCCTATCATAATATTTTATTTATAAGTGAATGGCCCTGGTCAGAAAATCAATTTTTCCCCTAAAGTTCGTTTTTCGTTTCCATCTAACGATTTCTTGCACAAAAAAGCGATTTCGGTTCCGAGTAAACGCCCTCATTTACACTTAGCTTGTGCTTACCTAGACGTAAGCAAAGGTCTCATCCGGGCTCGAATACGAGGCCTTCGGTGAATAGCAAAGCGCTATATCTATTGGGCTGCTCCACCATCATCAGTCATGGGATATCATCAGTTATCACCGGACGCATGTATCGCCCAATCACACAACCCAATAGCGAGGTCCCTATGTGTCACTACTGTCCAGAATCGCTTCCGGAGTGACAACATCTTACGGCGCTACTCACTACTATACCTTCACCCTTCCCGTCTTGCTCCGCGACCATCCCCTCGTCCACCCGTTCAACCGACAACCTCCTTCCCCAAAAAGCGCCTGTTCTCGTCCAACTCCGCCCACTCCTCGTCAGGCTAAGACTCCCCCATCGAAGCCCTCCTCCTTCCCCCTCGGTTGGGGTGACAGTCGAGTGAGATGAAGGCTCCGGAGGACATTTACTCAGTCAACACAGTCGATCCTTCTTTGTTTCCGTGTATTTTTCCGCGGCAGACCCTGAAGGGGAAGGTTCAATACCCCTTCCCAAACTGGCGAAGGATCCTTGTGTGCGTTATTGTTACCCGTCTTGTATGCAGTCGTCGCACTTGAATACACAGTCCCCTTCCCTTTGGGACCAATATATTTAATTAGTCATGGAGGGAGGATTTTCTACGTGAGATTGCAAAGAACGATTCATCGCCTATCCCGTTTATCTTGCTGACTAATATTTTTCATCTCTCATCTATATGTTCTTAGCCTTGTTGACTACGTAACGCGCTGGCCTTGCAATCCGAAGTTGGGGGGGTTCAAACCCCCCCCAGCCCATGGAGGCGTTCACGTTAGTTATCTCACTAAAGAGCGATGACGCTTTTGGAAAACTAACAGTTTTCATGAACGACCGCATGTTAATCCCCTGTTCTGTTTCCATCCTAATATCCTTCAAACTTCCGCAGTTTGACGGTGCTTCAAGCTGCGTAATAGCCTTCCTAGTTAAAAGCGGCATTTAAATTTCTTTTAGATGTTATTCCTTGGGGGTCGTGGTGGCCTAGTGGGCAGAGCAGGGAGGGTCCCAGGCTCAAATCCCGGGCAAGAGCCTTTCTGGACACCCCCATCTAAAATCCTCGCGATTCGATTTTATGCGTGTCAGAACTTCGTTGGAAGTCGCAGGTGGCCCAGGGAAAGGAACTAGCCCCCCTACCCTGAATGTGTTAATTTCACACGCCATTGGCTTAGTACGGGGTGAGCTCTACTATCACCTATCAAAACCAACCTTCGGGTTGAATCACTGAGTGAGTGAGTTATTCCTTGAGGGAATATATTTTTCACGGCAATTATATCTTTCCTTACTCCAATGACATCTCTTTCTAAGGGTCTTTCACATCCTGCCACGCAGTGACTCGCATTTCAACCCTCCATGTTTCGCACGAATTAAATTCACCCATTTTGTAGTTATTATCTATTTCATAACCACACCACACATAGGATTGCACCAGTTTTATAAACGTTATCATTGACAAATTCAAGCCTAATTACCGGTATCGATGATGGCTGAGGAAGGTAACTGCTGGGGAATGAAGTTTCGTACCAAGTTTAATGCGTGATATGCCATCGATGTTAACTTGAAGAAACCTGGAGGATACTAAATGTCTGGATTGCAGTGATGTAAGGATCCATTAGACTATTACACCCGCAACGCTTCGTATCTACTGAGTACGTCACCGAAAGATACCAAGTTGACACATAGAACATGAAAAAAACCTCAAAACATCAAAACCCAGGAACACAAGCGTAGTGAGACATGATATCCAGTATTTTGAGAAGATCCCAAAGGCCACCTGAATCCCTGCTCATTGCCCAGTATATGCCATAGCCAATATAATTAGAATACAATTGAATCTAATATTCCAGGGATAAGAGTTGGAAAGGTGAAAAGCATTCTTGAGGTTTTATGCATGTCAGCAAGGAGAATTACATTTATAAAATGCATGCTGTGTGAATATAGAAATTTGTAGCGACTTTCAAATATGATATTAATACTAAAGTTACTAAGAGAGGATTAACATAAGAAAATGTTAAGTAAAATTTTTATTAATTTTCTCTGATTCAGCATTATTGTAAACTTTATAACATACACGTGGGCAAGTTTCGGGATTATTCACCCCCTACGACAAACTCTGACGTTGACATTCAGGGTACTGAGTAGACACCCGAAAAACGTCAGTGTTTCATGACAAATATTTAGTGTTTCGGACAAAACTTAACACAAAATATAGTAACTTTAATACAAGAAAGTCCGAAATTTCATAAACATGCTTTAAACTTACAGGGTATATATTCGCAGTTTAGTCGTGTATTTCTCACACGATTAAAATGTAGGTTAGTTGTTTCCCCAGTTTAGGGGAAAGATTTCACGGACCGATGACCGATTTGGTAGGTCAGAATTTTTCGGCCGTAACCGGTGTCGATATATCATTCTTTTTGACAAAATAAGGGATACTGGAATAAGGACCCCTCGATAGTAATACACGATTGCACTCTTGAAGAAGCATCCGATATTTGAGGAAAAATGTACGTATCAAGACATTTCTAATGCGGAAAATATTCCACAAATATGGTTTTATCAGCAAGTTATTGCAAAATATTTGCACACTGAACCTCCACCCAAAATTATT
Organism: Platycnemis pennipes; assembly: GCA_933228895.1. NCBI lineage: Eukaryota > Metazoa > Arthropoda > Insecta > Odonata > Platycnemididae > Platycnemis > Platycnemis pennipes. The sequence continues at coordinate 64,688,559 of OW121854.1, forward strand.
CAGCCTACTATTGGGTTGTAAACATGAATTATTCAGGGAAGTGTAAATACCAAAAACTAGTTTATTTATGTTATTACAATTTCCAGTATATCTTATTAATAATTATTTTCGCTAATAAAGGCAGCATAGACATCTATTGCCGTCAATAATATTTTTACTTTTCATTTTACGTACATCTTTATGGGAGCGTTCTTGTTTTATTCGGCGTAAAAAAATTTCATTTAGCCTAATTTGTAAACAGACAATGAGTTTTAACGTAAACCTAGTATGCTGTGTATCAGAGGTTGGTAAGGAATCCTATCCTCTGATACCTTGACCACGGCTATAGGTTTTGTATTAGCTGAGTAAAAGGGATATTGAAAACCGAAATAGTGTACGCATAAGATTATAATCAGGAAGGCTAAAATGTACTGGAAGTGGTATCATATCTGATTTGAGAAGACAACGGCCATTTTAGGTAGGTACAGACATTCGAGTTTGCAACGAACGATACTCGTACGGAAGAAGTCCCTTTTGCACACGGTAAAACGTAGAGTAGTAATGTGAATTATGGACTGTATTTTTAAAATTCTTCAATAAAACAGAGTAAAGTGGGAAAATGCGACATACATGCAGTGTAACTAGGTTGAATTCGAACCATTTTAGCAACAAAACTAACTTTAAGGGTAAATACTCTCATTTAATAGCCTCAGGAACATTAATTAATTTAACTGAAATGAAATACGGGAACGATTTCATTTTCATCTATGTTTTCATTCAAATTTAGTCTCCATAAGGGGATACGCAATGTTTTGTGCGCAGCAGGTGGGGCCATTGGCAGACTGGGTACCCAAAGGCCCCGGCGCGGCGGCGACGCGGTCAAAGGGCCCTAACATACAAACAACCCCCCTCCCTCGTCCCCAAAAAGCACGTATGAACAAAAAGGTTTAATTAACAATTTAAAACAACTGTCCTTTCACTCCTTCTGTTTGAGCAAACATATCTACAAGTTTATTTTTGTCTACACTAAAAGCCAACAATCTTTCAACACTCATGAAAACTAAGCATGTCCTTTCATTTTACCGTCTACATACTTTCTGCGTTTTAGGAAAACGGAAGGCGCTGAAGGGCCCCAAGGCTATCCGAGGCAGTCCGCCCCTGGGTGGGGCGTAATCGTTCCCAAGCACCCACATTCTGGCGTCATATTCACCCATAGGCTACTATGCCAATTCCTTCTCCAGTACATTCTAAACTCCTCTTAACGCAAATGACTTGAATACAGTAGTGAAAAATAGCAAGCTCCTTCTTTTTGTCGATGATGGAGTAGTGTAAAAGGAAATTAGAAATGAAGAGGGCAGTCAGTCTCTAGCAAAGGATTTAGATGCGATTGATGATTGATTTGTTGGTTGTCCGCTATAATTAAATTTTAAGAAATTCGCGGTAGTGAACTGTTGGAAAAGGAGTAGCTTTCCGCAGAATAATTAATGAATCAAAAAAAAGAAAATATCTAACGTAGAATCTATTAAACACTCAGGCATCACCATCACTGAAGACATTCCATGGGGGAAACACATTAGGGAAATAACTAGCGTGGCAAACCGTAGATTAGGATTCGTAAAAAGGGTTCTAGGCAAATGCAATTAGAGAGTACGAGAGAGAAGCTATTTAACACCTATCAGAATTCATTTAGAATATGCCGCTGGTATAAGGGATCTGTACTAGGAAGGTATGATAAAGGAATTAGAGCGTGTGGAAAGGAGATCAGCTTGGTTTGTTAAATGCCATTTTGATAATTGCATTAGAGTTACGAGTTTAATAGGACTAGGATGGGAATTAAGTATCAGAATGCAGGTTAAAATTTAGATTAAACATTTTAAGTTAATTTGAGGCTGATTTATTTGCAGATGACGTTAGATACATTAAGAACACCTGTGTATTATGCTTGGTTGGATCAGATAAACAACATTAGAGTGATAGATTGGTGTACCAATGGATTTAAAATACCATTTTTCCCGCGCACCATAAGAGGGCACAAATGGCAGCGTAGCATAGGGATACGTTGTTGAAATATTGTTAGTCTTCAGTGCGTGATGCACGTATTAACAACCCATTCCTTTTTAAATATATATGTATATACTAACCATCTAGCAGCATGTGACCCTATTATCTAGCATGTTTCCATGTAGTATCCTTGTTGCATACCTATAGTGCATGTTTGGTGATCTTCACCCCCTGCCACACACACTCGTGGTGGCTCGTAGGGTATTACGTAGATGTAGATGCAAATGATAATCAATGTCATGGCTCACGAAAGTTTAGATTAGAGAAGGCTCCTGCATCCTATCCCCCTCGATTCAATTACCACAAGATCCACCGATTCACCGCGTCCATTTGCAAAAGCCGAGTGCATTAGCGGTGGTGGGTGTTTATCGGGAAAGGAGAGACTTGTGCTTGAGAAGAAACGGGGAAGGAGGGCGTGGTGGTGAGAGCCTTTCCGATCGCTCCGCGTCAGCGGGAAAGATTGCCGACGTCACCAATGCCCCTCATCACGGAGACGTAGTCACCACGGAACTCCAAGGGGTACGTCCTTTTCCCTGCGTACCCCTCAGGAGGCTGACCCACGCCTACTCCCAACTACCTCGGGGTGGCGGTTCCCTCAGACACCAACTCTCCCCGCAGAGCACCCCGGGATGTGGTAGGGGGCGGATGGTCAGTTGGGAGAGGGTGAGTGGGAGGAAATTAGGGGTAGGAGAAGGGGCATCAACTGGAAGTTCTGGCGGGGGGTGGAGGTCAGGAGGATGAGGGAGAGGCGTAAGGGAAGAGTGGTTGATTTCGCGAAGCACCTTCGATTGCTGCTTATCGGCAGAACATAGATGCGACCCTAAATCTGACATCAATAAAACCTATAAGACAATTTTCATGAAAACTCCTTGGGTGAACATTTGCAATTAATTATAATATTATATAATATTTATAACTTTTAATAGAGGTAAAGTAATTGTGTACGGAAAACCTGAAGAGAGTTGAAACGCGTTTAACGTGGAAGTAATTTTTTGAGGAACAGTGATTGTTTATTGTGGCATGGCTCACGAAAGTTTAGATTAGAGAAGGCTCCTGCATCCTATCCCCCTCGATTCAATTACCACAAGATCCACCGATTCACCGCGTCCAGTCGTCCAATTGTTGATTGCTGTGTGTTGGAATTGTGAATTGTGAATCATCCCCTCATATCTCCTACCTCCCATATTTCTCTCTAAACTTCCAGTTTTTCTCCTCACTCTACTCCACTTACCCAACATTCTTTCCTCAATAACGTCTTTAAAAACATAATCGCTCTTAACTACCTTTTAGATTCACAATTTCTGCATAATTCCAATTTTCTCAATCAAATTTCTTTCCTCTCCTATCAATTCTAGCAGCAGATTGTTCGTACTTATTTCGATCTGCCATACTTTCTCCATCCCTCTCCATAGGCACATGTTAAATGCTATAAGTATATTTTCATCTTCTTTCCTTAAAGCCCGCTGTTTCTGCTCCATACAGTTCCAAGCCTTGTAATAGACTTTTCACAAGTCTTTTATTTACTTCGCTACTCAACGACCCTATCATTAGTTAAATCCTACGAGCAAAAGCTTCCTTTGGCAATGCGAATCTCCTTCTGACTTCATTGTGGCACACTCCAACATGCTACCTAAAAAGGCTAAATTGCTCCCCCTGTTATAGCTTCCGCCCACCTACTTTACATTTAATTGGGTCCTTTTTGTTCTTGAAACTCTGATTACTTTCGTTTTCTTGTGATTTGCCTTCTTTGGGTATCTTTCGTCTTTCCTGGTGTAAATTCTGCCATCGTGCACAACAGCAGGTAATTCCTTTAAATATCTAGAAAAATAAGCATAGATGTAAGGAAACAATTCATCAGAACGTACATCTGGAGCATATGTTTTATGGTAGCGAGGTATGGACGATGACAGAAGCGGAGGAGAAAAGGGTGTAAGCATGCGAAATGAGGTGTCACAAAAGAATGATGAAGATCAAATGGATCGACTGAGTATGTGACGAGGAAGTTCTAAGAATAGTGGGAGAAAACAGAAGTCTTCTGAATAACCTAAGAAGAAGACGGGACCACTTGATCGGCCACATCATGAGACATGATGGCTTGATCAAGATAATCGTCACGGGACAAGTGGAAGGGAAGAATGGCAAAGGAAGGCCTCGTGCAATATTTATGGAACAAGTGATAAAGGATGTGAAAGAGAAGAATTACGTAAATATGAAGAGATTAGCTGATATAAGAACTCAGTGGAGAGCTGCGTCAAACCAGTCTGAGGATTGATGACTAATAATGAATGATGATGATATCCGTTAAGGTTTTTCACGACTAGTATTTAATCCTTGAACTCTCTTCATTCTCCGCAAAATGTCACTCCAGATTCTTTACATTTTTTCCGAATTCATTGACAGCAAATCTTTGACCCGAAATGCCAATTAAGTCAACTTCGTCAATAAGAACCCGTTCACGAAGAATTCCAAACCTCTGATCATGAGGCAAGAAGTGTGTTGCTTACACAGCGGCCCATGTTTTGTTCGGACCAATGATGCTTCTGAGGGTGGCTTTCAAAAGCCAAAGCGTAGCCAGTGCCCGGAGGAGACGGGAGAGGCGAATGGGGTCAAATCGGCGATAAGGAAGAAAGAGAGATACATGGGGAGGATGGAGTACGGGATCTTCCGCCAGAGAGTGCGATGTTCGGAGCGTACACAGTTTCAAAGGGAGGTTTTTTTAAGGGGTGGAGGACTTCCCCCTTACGCTGAGGGTCAAGTCCCTGGGGGACTAAACAAGGGCCGTTCTCCCCTCTCGATTGTCCTCCTCCATCACTCTCTTTCACCTCTCTCTCTCTCGATCATCCCCGCTTGCTTCGCTCCACTCTGCTCTTTTGTTCTCAACTAGCCCTGCGATAGCCTTTTGTTCTGCCTCTAGGGTCCAAGAGAACAAATATTTCTCCACTAGGAAGATGGAAACCGAATAGGTTCGCAAATGAGATGCATAAATGGTATTTGAATGGGGATGAGGAATGAGGAAAGAATCTGATAAGAAATTCGTGAATCATGCCGTAATATTTTATTTCAGCTACCCCTTATGGTAGCATTAATTATTTTAAAGTTTCGGAATTCAATGGTTTAAGCAACCGAAAAAAAGACTCTTATACCATAAGAAATGTGGGAACAATTTTAATTTATTTTCTTTGATTCTGCTCGAATGTTTATTTTAAGACACTCTCAACGGTAGGTACTCTGATTTATGTCAGCAGCAATGAATTTCAAACCTATGTGACGAAAAGCACATTGTGAAAAATATTATGATAAGGTGGCATTTGGGAACTTTGGCGATATTACGAAAGGAATTCCGTGATATTTCACCTCCACCAAGCAGTAAATCTTCCAAAATTCAATCGGTTATGTAAATAAGAATAAAGGTGTAAATATTGGTAAAACTCAAATAGCAGACAATGCTAAAACATGGTAAATGAAACAAACTTTGTTCTGTCCACAGAGCTTCATATATTCCCCGATCGATATAATTTATGCTTATTATATAATGCTGTGTGGAAAGTACACTGTTTATTTAATTTACCATGTTTAACGTTCGTAATTTCCAAAAAGTATCGCCTTCATCCATTCATTTAAGACAATGCTTAAATATACTAGATGAACTAAATGAGTCTGACTTCCACTGGGGAAGAAAAGAGAAATCGAGTAGCCGTCCATAGTAGCCAGCTGACTAATGCGCTGTCCTGTGAACCCGAATACCGCGGGTTTGAATACCACCTGAGGCAGAGATTATGTTAGTTATGCTGGTACTCAAGTTAATGTTTAGCTTAGACGGCACGATACAATTTTTGCAATTTGATAATCTAACCAACCAAAAACTTCTTGGTAATGTGGGAAAAAGGAATGGTAGGTGAGAATTTTCGTACAATTGGAGTGTGTTTCTTTATGGCAGTAAGGCATGGACGATGACAGCAGTGGAGAAGAAAAGGGTGGAAGCATTCGAAAGTGTGCTACAGAAGAATGATGAAGATAAAATGGAGTGACAAACGAAGAACTCTTAAGAAGAGTGGGAGAAAAGAGAAGTCAGCTGAAAACTGTAAGAAGGAGACGGGACAACTTAATCGGTCATATCTTAAGACACGATGAAGACAATGGTTGAAGAACATGTGGATGGGAAGAATGGCAAAGGAAGGCCTCATATGAGATATATGGAACAAGTGATTAAGGATGCAAAAGAGAAGAAATACGTAATATGTAGAGATTAGCCGATAGAAGAACTCAGTGGAGAGCTGCGTCAAACCAATCTGAGGATTGATGACTAATGATGATGAAGTGAAAATTTAACTAATTTTTGTGCGATTTACTCTCCAAGAAATAACATGTCCTCTGTTATGGTTAGTATCTGCATATTAATAAAGGAATTAGTTGTTAGTACATGCATCATACACTACAGGCTAATAATATTTCCCCTACATATCCTTTATCTGTGTTGCCTATTTTGCTCTCTTATGGTACGCGGGAAAAATGACATTTTAAATCTATCGGTATGACCATCTATCTCTCCAATCTTGTTAATACGATCAAGCCTAGCATAATAAGCAGGTGTTCTTAATATGCATCTAACATCATCTGTAACCAAATCAGCTTCGAATTTACTTAAAATATTTAACCTAATAAATGGCACTGTTAAAGTTAATAGTGCATTACATTGTTCAGAAGAGCTCCTGAGGGTTTGGTGGGTGAAGGTAAGAGTTAAAGGGCCAGATACGAAGCATGGGCACTCCGATTACCCCCACCCCTCTCCACAACGTCAGGGGAGCTTTGAGTTCGGCAGGAAACACGGCGCTGGATACTGGAGGGTGTCGGCGTGGGGGGATTCCAGGAGGACAGGAAAGCAAGTGGCAATCGTTACTGTGAGGGAGAGCGGCGAGATCCCGCCACGGAAACCTCCAACCCTCCCCCCCCCCCCCCCCCCGTCGTCTGAAGATTGGCAATTCCAGGTACACAGACGGACAAATGAAGGTTGGAAATCGTCCCCTCTCTTTGCTTGGGTCGGTCGTACTCCCCCTCGCCATCAATCGCTCTTCCCATCCCTCCGGCAGAGAACCCTTGCACGATCAGGCGTTTTCCTCCTTGCTTATACGAGAGCTCAGATGGATGCTGTGCAAAGTTTCGGAAAAAGAAATCATTTTGGACGCAACGTGTATCCAAATATTTACGACTAAATTATGGCATAATCAGGTAATCCTAAGCATGAGTTAAAATGGAATAGATAGAAAGGTCCTCCATTAAGAATAATGTTATTAACCCTTTCGGTAGATGGACCTACTAGGTTCTTATAGCATGTTGCGCACATCAAAGACACATTATCAAGAAAAACTAAAAAGATACTGCTTAAAAATTCGTATTATTGTAGCAATAAGATTTTCGTTAGCTAATTACCATCGAATGTGACAAAGGTCGTTCATCGCCTTCATATAGTACCTAATCGATATGATAGCGTGCTCACAATTAAGCGTTAGGAAAGACGCGATAAATTTGTAACATCCACCCGATCCTATCGAACCGATATATCATATATGAAGTCACTCTCTCGGTTGGTAGACCCTACAAGACATTCGTAAATATTATTCTCTGCCTGTCATACCAAATAATGAAATAAAATGAACCGTGTGTTTTGGGAAGTCGTTATTGTCAAATTCTCCTTGGTTACCTTTCAATTTGTCTTAACTTGTCACTTCTGTGGGGAAGGAGGCCAATTAAATTCACGTCGCTTAAGGGGATGGGAGAGGGATCAGGTCAACTGTTACGTTGAAAGTCAGGGAGGGGGTTTGGGCTCAGCTTTACCTTATCTAGGGTAAAAAATAGATTATAGCTTCATTCTTTGCTCAAATAATAATGGCAAACAATTACATCATCAACACGAGTCAAAAATTCTAAAATTATCTTTGCTTATTGTTATACTTACTTCCTATCTTTTATACCCTTTACCACTTGTGTGTATTTACTGAGACAACAATTTTGCCATTCTTTTCATTAAATATTTCCTTGAAACATGCTTCGGTGCCATGCAATGCCAATTCCGGAATTACACTTTTCAGTAGTTATTTTATGTACAGTGTCTACTAAACGGCGAAAGAATTACTACATATTCTTTACTCGGATGGAAAGATTTGTCCTTACTCGTTTGGGGATGTATAGCACTCCGCCATCAAGAACTCGAAATTGTTCACGGAGGAAAAGACACGATGAGACGACTTTGACGCTTTTTTGACGGTGCAGCATTTACTGACGTGATTTGCGGAATTTGCCGAGCAAAACGCGTTATCCTTGGATTGACGAGAGAGCGGCAGTAAACTTAGACCAAGACCGATAAACACATGCATCAGGAAAGCCAAACTAGTTCGTTACAAAGACAAAATATTTTTGAGAGCCATAATGTATTTTTAAAAGCAATTAATAATTGTGGGATAAAAGAAAAATGGGAGAAAAATGAGGTCTGCTGAAAACTCTAAAAAGAAGACACGACAACTTGATCGGTCATATCTTGAGACACGATGGCCCAATGAATACAATCGTTGAGGGAAAAGTGAATGGGAAGATTGGAAAAGGCAGGCCTCTATGAGCTGCATAAAACAGGTTGTGAAAGATGTAAAACAGAGGAGTTACGTTAATATGAAGAGGTTGGCCGATAGAAGAATCGAATGGAGGGCTGCGTCAAACTAATCCTAGGATTCCGGCCCATGATGATGATGATGATGAATGAAAAATTAAGCTAATATTAAAACAAGTAATAATAGTACTATAATATCTAATAAAATTTTAAAACAATTAGAAATTTGCTCTCCTTTGCAATTACAAGTGGTGAGCTTGCATTTCCATCTCTACGGTCCGGGTTTGTATCTGGCACTAACAGTTTTTTCATTGGTATACAAGTCATCACTTGAGTGCTAGAAGGTGAGAATTTTGACTTCAGTACTCTGTAGGATTGGACGTTAAAACGTGGATTCTTTGGTGCCTTATTATAAGGGTTGCCTAATGCTAACGCTAAGTTTCTTCCCACCCTTCTTTCGTACCCTGAAAAATATCTGCCTTTAACCGGATACCTACCAATTCTAATTAGGGAAAATTACCTTAGTAGACGATCACCTGTCCCAAGTAAATAACTAACTAATCATTCTAACAGGTTATTCAGTATTATGCATCCTAAGCGCTATACTTTGAGTTCAGTGTGGTAACATTGCTTGGTAAAGTTTACACACTTGCATGATAATAATAGTAAATGTGATTCTCTTTAGATTTAAATGCATGTTTGTTCATCCCCTTTCACACACCCTTGTGGTGGCTTACAGGGTATCATGTAGATGTAAATATACTCCAGTAGGTTGAGCTTCGACTTCTAATCGTAGGTCTCGAGTTCCAATCCGGGGTAGGCTTTAGGGGAAGTACCAAGTTGAACAGAATCGTGGAAGTGTACAATATTTTGAGGGAGAATTTGAGAGTAAATCATTAAAGTAAAAAAGTTTCAAACTTAAAAAGTTCGCATGAGCCATTAACGAGATTAGAAATATCTCTTATGTTTGTGTAAGTAGAACGTCGCGCATTTGGCTAGGATGAAAGAGGTGGATGCCATCCCGACTTTTTAAAAGGGGGAGTGTGGAAATCGTTCGAGATAAGTGGGGGGGGGGGTTCCCTTCCCCCTTTACTCCTTCCTTCCCCTCCGGCCTTTTTCCATCGCGGCTATCCCTCAAGACTCCCTCCACCTCAACCCCCTCCCGCTCCAGCCTCTCGCCTCCGGGGTGCACGCCGGGAAATCTCCGGGGGATTGAAGCGGGGGAACTTGGGGAAGGGGATGTACCCTACCTCCCCCTAGGGCGTCAGTCAGGGTGAAACCCCCCGCCCATCCCGATCACTCTTCACGGAAGGGGGTAGGCTACCCCCTTGGGGAAGCCGAATCGTATAAGGGGAAGCGAATCCTAGAGGCTAAATTTTACTATTTAGCATGCGATGAAAAAAGAGAAACTAGAAAAAATAAACAGTTCAAAAAAATCATTTTTATAATGCACTGCTTATTTTCAGAAAGATGATGGAGGGGAGGTATGCCTACGCAATGCACAAGTAAATCTAAAATGTCACGAGATCATGTTATGTTAACAGGTTCACAACAATAGGTTCACAAGAATACACACCCCACCTGAATTAAAAATCTAGGTGGGTTGTGGGATAGATCCGCTAGACTATTGTTGTGAACCTACTTAAATGATCTGTTTACTGTACGTGTGCTTTGCCTTTAGAAATATTCTTTTATTCTAGGCTGTTATTGTCTCTAATGTTACCAAATAATTTTTCATTAGTTATTATTTGATATTTTTATTCTGATACTAAATTTTGATGTTTGCTAACGGCGTAGTGTCATTTATAGGTAACATCATACGTTCCTCGTAACTGGATTCTTGATATTTTCCCCTTGGTTGTGTTATTGGGACTCTTGGTTTCATGCAAGTAGCGTATGGACGGAGTAATATATTTGTACGCCTGAGTAAGTATCCTCTCTGATTGACGATGTTTGCCTGATGATGGTACACTCCTTGCCACACACCCTTGCGGTGGCTTGCAGGGTATTATGCAGGTGAAGTAGATGTGATACCAAAACGTTCCGTTCAGTGACATAAGCTACGAAAGGGATACCAGGAAAAAAAGTCGCCAATGAATTAAAGAAACCATAAGGATAAAAACTATAACATTTCACCCTGTTTTCCCTAGCCACAGCATTCAATGAATCCTAACAAAACTTGAGAATATATTCATCTGATCAACTAAGTGTCTATGCTTAAATATTTGTTGCTGGTAAACGCATTATTCATCCCACATGAACGCTAGGAGTGAAGTCGGTAAAATTCTAGGCCATACCTAAATCTACTCGTATTTTATAATCCACCATAACACCTACATTATAATATCGTCACTTCCTTAAAAATCGTTCAAATTATTCACATGCTGACTTTTAACAGATTATATGTAGCGTCGACCATGCCTTTTGCATTGATTTTCTCCATTACTTCCAAGCGATCCAGATGGCACTAGTGTTGAAAGCGCAGGGCCAATGTTAAGTATAAACGCGGAAGTAGCATTTAAGTCAATGTTGAAAAATTACTGCTCGAGAATGCAAAGCAATTCATGTTTATAACAGAATATGACAAACGAACAAAAAAAGTACGTTCAAATTTGCTGCTGGACAATGTACACCTAGTATTCTCGGAGTCTTAACCATTATTCTAGATAAAGACTTGAGCGCTTCAAACGGTAGAGAGCGGATGCAATGGACTCTCAGTGGCATTAAAAATAACCCGATTTCACCTATTAAATGTACACAGCTACCTACTATTACTTGCCTCTTAACTTGGTGCACTTCATCGATGGGCAGCGTGAAGTAACGGGTCAGCCTAAGAGATGTACCTCGTCCAGGCTCTGCGCCCTTTGCAATGCGTTCGAGGCCATAAATTAACTCGGGACCATCTTGGGTAACCAACGTATCAGCCAGCCTTCACTGGTGGGAGGAATTGGGGGGGGGGGGGGGGAGAGGGGGTGGAACCGATGTGGATCCAAAATAATTGACCTCTAATCGCACGAAGGCCACAGAACGTCCAAACTGCGGACGACTCCCCTCCCCACCCACTTCCCCCCCCACTGCCCCTGCCTCCCCTCATCCATCAGGACCCTTCTCCCCATTCGCAACACTGCCAATATGCACCTCTGTCCCCCCCCTTTCTCCTTCACCCATCCCTCCACAGAACACCTCCCCTTGCTACTGCCTTCGCCAATTCTTCTCACATCTCAAGCCGACCTAGTTCTAGCTCTAGTCACGATATCAAACTGTACACTCTCGTTCAACATTTTACATACGTCATATATTTTCGCAAGTTACCCCCCCCCCCCCTTCATGGTTACGAGTTTTCCGCATTGGGTTTTTTCAGTGATGGACATCAGCCAAAAACCTTACATTTTTTTCCCACAATTGTGCATATATTTTACACCTATCATTAGTTTGAAAGAGTTCTCTTAGCTGGGAAGACGAGTAACCAACAATGGACGAAACAAGAAAGAAATAGTCAGCAGAATAGCCCTGGAAAAGAGGGCATTCTATCAAAAGAAGAATCTACTTACAGCTGGAAATAAAGGATTATAAGTAAGGATACAATGCATGGGAACGTACTTCTGGATCGGGTTTCTTGACACCAGTGAGTCACGGACGATGACAGCAACGGAAAATAAAAGGATGGAAGCATTTGAAATGTGTTGCTACCGAAGAATGATGAAGATAAAATGGATCGACCGAGTGACAAACGAGGAAGTCTTAAGAAGAGTGGGAGAAAAGAGGTGTCTTATGAATACCCTAAGAGCGAAGCAGAACAACTTAATCGGCCATATCCTAAGACACGATGGCCTGTTGAATACAATCATCGAAGGGAAAAGTGAACGGAAAGATTGGAAAATGCAGGCCTCGTATGAGATATTTAGAAGAGGTTGTGAAGGAAGTAAAACAGAGGAGTTACGTCAATATGAAGAGGTTGGCCGATAGAAGAATCAAGTGGAGGGTTGCGTCAAACTAATCCTAGGATTGTTGACCCATGATGATGAAGATCATTGATATTATCATTTGCAACTTGAAGATTCATCAGGCCATCATGTCTCATCGAAAACAATCGATGAAGGATAAGCAGAATGGAAGGAGGGCAAATAAATGCCTCGTATGAGATGTATGAAATAAGTGATGAAGGATGTGAATACGTAAATATGAAGAGATAAACCGATAGAAAAATTCAGTGGAGAGCTGTGTGAAAAACCTATTCCGGCTTTTGCTGAATAATGATGATGATCATTGATATTATCATTTGCATCTTCATGATGATGATCTTCATATCCAATTATTTATTGTAATTTTGTATAATTTTTAAGTATAAATCTCTAAAAAAATTTAATATTGTTATTTTCGTGGATTTTCGCACCGATTTTGGTGTTTCTGATCACAACGGTTTCTACCCTCATGATTATTGTTTTAGAATCTTCGTTGCCAGACATTGGTATCGGATTCAGATACGGTCGAAGAGTTGTAAACGGAAAGTGAAATTTTTAGAATATAGGGCCAGGTTCGCAGGAAATTTTTGAAAATATTTATTTCGTTGTTATTTATTTATTGTGATGCATTTGGTTGATATAGCGCCTGACCGTTCTGTTAGGATTCTGGACTCTGATTCGAAATGTGAAGAGAATTGTCGAATATAATAATGTTAAGAAATTAATAATAAGTATCAGAAGCATTCAAAGTATGGATAAAAATGTCGTATGCATATTACGTTTCGTTTATTGATTTGGAGTTAAGTAGAAGAAGGGACTTTTAGTCTCAATCTCTCCCGAATAAAGACGCTGATCTATCAATTTGTGTACCTATTTAGGGTTTTGCAACAAATTCCGATGCGTGTAATGGAAGCGCTACTGTCTATTGGAAGGGCTTGGTTGAGAAACCCTGGAGACTATAAGGTTAGCTACAAGATTAACATTAATTGGAACATTTAAATCGCTCGAATTCGAATCTAACCCTGAATATATACTTCAACCCGCACGCTACATCAGCAGGACAGAAATCAGGGACAGATTAAGATAAATGCTCTGTCGGACCGAGTAGTAAATGAATTCATTAATAAAAAGGACAATATTAGGATACGACGTGCAGTATAATTCTTTCAAATAAATTAAAGGCTATACTTCATTATTAATTTATTATTTTGTTCAGGTCGAACTCAACTTCATGGCTGGTGAAATGCCACTACCGACCTCACATCTTGCGGAGTCTCGTCGAGTGATATAAAGATGTACTTAAATGTTGCGAAAACGGAAAGTAATTGAAACGAGATATTAAAGAAGAATGGTCAAAATAAAATTGATAAAACGAGTAAAGAACGAAGAAGTTCTGAGAAGAATGAACGAAAGGAGATTTCTGATAAAGACTTAGAAAAAAAGATGAGAAAGCCACATTTCTTGAGACATGATATTCTGATGAACACTAGAAAAAAGAGAATGCGAAGATTGGTTCAGGGAGGCATCGTAAGAGACGTATGGAGCAAACAGTAACAGATGCAAAAGAAAAACTTAATACAAAATTCAAGTGCCACAAAGAAGGAAAATTCACCACAAACCAAGGTTTTGAAAGGCCACCGTCATTATCGAGGTCTCGTTGATGGTGACCCGTCGAAACCTTGGTCGGTGGCAATAAACTCTGTGGATTACACTACTTTATGTCTTTTTTCTTTTTAACATGAAATAGTCCCACAGCGTATAGCCTGAAACAATCTGTAAAATTCGAATGGTTTGTAGAACAGGAGGAGTTTGGAGAACTGAGGAGCTGCAACACATTACTAATAGGAGATAATAAATTTCAAATATACTGTGTAGTAGTTAAGACGATGATGTACATTTACTGTATTCATTTATTTGTTCACAACAAAGACACAAGATGGTGACTTTCCTTAAGTACGTCGTGATGTAAGCACCAAGTTAGTTAGTAATTATTTCAATTACATTAATGTGATATTACGCAGATCTTAATTACCACATTACAAGGATAATTTAAGATGGGGTAAGCTTAAATGAAATAATAGTTTCATCGGGTATTTCTCATAGCCACGTGGCTGACCCTCTTTTTATTTTATTAAAAATGTGTGCAGCGAAAATCAGCAAGATTTGTAAAGGGACGGTACGATAACTATGTTAGCGTAACCGGTCTGTCAATATGGGAATAATTGCCAGATCGTAGGTTGAAATTTACATTTCATGTCTTAATTAAATTCCAGGATAATGTTTTCACTGATGACGTTAAAAATATTTTGCAAATTCCAACCTACTATGTTAGAATTACCACAATTACAAAATTAGAGAAATTGATTGCCGAACTGACAGATTCAAAATGTCGCCATTTCCCCGCACAATTAAGGATATGAAAATCAATAAATATATCCAATAGCATAAATAAGAGTATACCAATTGATACCATTGGTAGTTGTATGTTGGCATAAGGATTAATAAAGTAAAAAACCTTCCTTAGATGTGGTACTGTACACAAATCATTTGAAAAAGACTACACGTGTTTCGACTCTTAACGTGTCATCATCAGGTCTTATTTGAAAAACACAAAATTTGAGGCGTATGTATACATGAACAAACAGAGGGGGAGGGGGAGTGAAACAATGCAATGGAGGAGTTGGGAGGTGGGGGGAGTGGGAGAAGTGGGGGTTACCAAGCGAGGACAGGAATATTGTTGGGATAGGGACAGGATTGGGGAGTGACAGTCAAATTCAATATAATTCAGCAGCGTCAAATTCTTCTTCTTCCTCTTGAGGATCTCCCATTTTTCCAAGTTGTCCAGGCGAAGTCCCTCACTCTTGAAATGGAGGATATTTACCTTGAAGCTGCTATAATGAGATTCCTCCATTAGATGTTTGTCAAGGTGGGATTTGGGGTCGCCATTCACGAGGCACTTTCTGCGTTCGTTTATTGTGGATTGTGTTTATTGTGGACAGTACTACATCTAAGGAAGGTTTTTTACTTAATTAATTAAGATGCTGTTCCACCAAATCTCGCCTGACATGGTTGAATTGGTATAAGGACTTTTAGCTAACCCAACTAAGAGCAATATATTGCATGCTTGCTTTGCTATTTTAATCTTTTTTGAAGTACGAAGTTTAGACTAGTATACTATTAATAATCCTTTTTTATGTATACGGTATGTGATGCATATTTGGTGTGAATTCACCCCCTGACACATTCATTTATGGTGTCTTGCAGTGTATTACGTACATCTACATCTACATAATACCCTGAAAGCCACCATAAAGGTGAGGCAGGGGGTGAATTTTCACCAAACATGCACTACATATCATGCATAAAAAAGGATTAGTATGTATATACTGTTCTAAACTTCACTATTTAAAAAAAAGATAAAAATAGCTAAGCAAACATGCAAAACATGCTGTTAGTTGGGTTAGCTGACCTTATACCTACATGCGGCTACCAATGTTATCCATTAGATGAAATAATGAGAGCTTCTGATTTGGCTTAATTGAAAATGTCCGAAGACTAGAAATTCCAAATGCCAAATTAATTATGGTCAAATATCAAAAGTCTTGGCGAGAACAAAAAACAGTTCGTTAGACACACATGCCATCTTCAAATTGAGAAAAACATTTCTGGACTAAAAAATTCACAGCCCCTAACGTCCGAGACCGACACACTACAGAATTTGAAAAAGAAAAATTGCTTCTTCCTAAAATCTGACAAAGGGAACACCACAGTCATCATGGACAAAGACGAATACATTGAACGCACCGAGAATACATAGCCAACGGACAATATGTTTAAATTCATAAGAACCCTCTAAACAAAGTAATCACTGACACCAAAACCGCGGTTAGTAATTGCAAAACCATCATTCCTGAAAAACGTCGTTACGCTTTGAAAATTGAGAGCCCCATGATCCCTAAACTTTATGCGTTACCTAAAATTCATAAACCAGGAAACATAATGCGACCAATAGTTTCGACTATCAACTCCCCGACATATAAGTTGGCCAAGTGGCTCACTAATGAATTTAAAGCCCTGGGATCGTAGATGTAGATAAAAATACCACTCTCTGCAAACACTACTTACATACAACTAAGAGACACCTTGTTACCACCCTAGGGAAAATATGGATGGAATAGGAATGAACAGGTCCAGGGTTGTCATCCTTTCTTCTAGGTCCCGTGTCGTAACTCGTGCTTACCTTTTCACTCTCCCTACCCCTTCCTCCACTTCACTCTCGGCCTTCCCCTCTTCCCTCACTTTGGAGCGGATCCTCTACAACCCTACGTCATTTGGGAGATTATTGGGGATGCGCAAGGCGGTGAACCTAATGGCGAGGACAATAAATTGAGACACTGTCAGACGCGCGTGGTTTTTCCACGAATGGGGAAAAAAAGAGACACGCTTTCCCGCTCGCCATCTCTACCCTATAGCTGAATGGACCACTTCATCCCGTGGGTATTCTTCATGGAATACGTCGTCGTCCGATGGAACAATGCCATCTGTCAGCCTTGTTTACTTTCTCTACTCAATCACGGTTTCTATGCATCCGGTTTCCACAACTCCATCTCCATATCTTTCACGCTCTCGTAAGAGTTAGGTTTGAACGCATGCAAAATATTTCCTGCGTATGACAACCACCATGGAAAAATTATTCGTATTTGATGGTTCCAGGCTCAACTTTGTGAAATTTCACTGTCGCAATGAAAAGTGGCACTTTGTAAAAATGCCTTAGAAATTTTGTAGCTAGCACAGCAATTGGTATAGCTACGAGTAAATATCTCTTGTGAAACCATGAGGAAACAAAGGAAAAAAATTAAAGCTATGAATAATACTAATATAAAGAGAGCAGTAAACCTGTAAGAATATTTCGCAAATTCAAAAATTCACCAAAAAAAATATTATTCATTCTTTTACTGCTTTGTTGAAATTAAATATCCAGGGGAGTCTATATAGATATAGCAATGTCAGTTTATTAATGTGAACGCATTTATAATTTACAACATTTTTATTAGTTAATTATTTGCACGATCAAAAACAAAATACTTGCCTCCTGCCGGCAATAATCCTTTCTACTTTTATTATAAATAAAGAATGGGTTTCAATGTTAAATAAGCATGCTATTTCAGAAGCTGGCAAAAATAGCTTATCTATTGATACCTAATACCCAAACCTCGTGGGCTAAGCGGTGCAGTGTTGCCGTGTTCGCCCCCTCCGTGACGACAGCGGCGCCAGCTAAGGGTTAGAGGCTATCTATAATTATGTACCTTTAATCACATTCCTCATGTAATGTACCTTTAATCACATTCCTCAGCGTCAATAAAAAGTAATGCACGTAAAAGAGTGTTCCTCAATAAAAAGTACTGTACCTGCAATCACATACCTCAACTACTTTCACATTTAATTTTCTATGGTAGCCTTTTGATAAGTCAAAGGAGGTAATATTTCTGCACTCATGAAATCACCGGTTTATCACTGCTATTAGCCTACTTTTCACAATAGTATCTACCTCATCTCAGGTTAATGTGGAGGAATATTCGCTCAATATGCTTCAGAGATCCACGTTTTCTGAATACAAAATTGGAGTGTCCAAAGCTCTCATGAGGAAAGTTGATGATAAATGTGAAAAATGATGAAATTGTATGTGTTCTCGTAAACCAGACAATGGCAGGCGAATTTCAAATGTATCATCAAATGATGCCGAATGAGATTAAAAAATTTACGGCGTGATTATTTTTTCCTTGGGCCTTGCTTGGAGTTTTTTATTCGTATCCAAACACGAGCGCACATAATGTCTGCGCCCACAGTAACTAATTGTTTCTCGCTTTCCCCAAATAACTAATACCGCTACTGATGCTCATACAAAATCCAAGAATCTTTACAGCTCATTCCATCTGAATACGTAGAACGAATTGTAAACGATTTCGGAGCCATTTCACACCTTCCAGTTAGACAATCGCGAAATTTGGGAAACGTATCCCGATCGCAAAAGTTTTTTTAAACCAAGACTGGAGCGTCACTTCCGATTCATCCCACGGGAAAAGGATGAAATTATAAAGCCGGGGAGGAAAAATATGCAAAAGCCCTTCACCCAGCGAGAGAGAATAGAAGGGAGCTGGAGAAGAAACAAGTGAACTCGATTACAGCGAACCCACCCCATTTCCAGCATCCGTCCTGGATTCTCCGCCCACTGCCAAAAAAAATAATCCCCCCTCCCCAAGTCTCCCTACGCTTATGTTTCCTTCCCCGCTTTGCTCATTTTTCATTCCTCCCTCCCCCCCCCCCTCCGCCACCCGTTGCGTTTTTCCGAGTGGCATTCTGGGAATGGAGAGGGAGAGGTGACGTAGACGAGGGATGTGAGGGGGGTGAGGAAAATGGAAAGTGAAGGCTGGGAGGGAGGGTTCGGGAAACGTAGTAAAAGTCCCACCAGCGGAACCATCCCATTCGACCCATTTCCTCCCAAATCAAATTATGAACGAGAAAAAAAATATATATACTATATTCGGGTTCGTGTGTGTGTGTGTGTGTTAGTCTGAGCGGGTGGGAAGGACCAGAGTTGGGGGAGGAGGGTGAGCTAGTTGAGGATGAAGGGTGGAATGGGTTTTTGGGGGTAGTGGTAAGGGTGAGGGCCAATAAAGACCATTATCTCGCCATCCATCCGAGAGGGGGTGAAGCGACAACCAACCCCCCTCCCCCAGAACTATCAACCCCCGGGACTACCCCCGCACGCCCCCACCGAACATGTTTCATCCCAAGCCGAGGAAGAGCGGCAAAGTGACACGCCCCTGCTGCCCCCCCTCCCCCTGCCCGCGGCGAAACACCCTTCGCCTCCCTCCCCCTCACACAGCCAGAAGGAAGTCGTTCTGTATTTCTGCCGCGCGTCCCGTTAAGCCGCGGTAACATTTCGTGTCGTCAGCGGGGGAGGGATGTACACTGTCGGCAGAGGAAAAGAAGCGGTGAGTCATTAAACCGCCCTGGGCAACGCCTAACCGAGGTCCTACGGGTCCATCCCCGATACCAAACTACCCACTCGTTGGCACCCTTGGCCACTGACTGAAGACGCAGTATATTGTTCATGCTGTTCATTTTTTCAGCGGTGCCACCGATAGCGGAGATCTTTACGCCGCATAAGCGGTATAATTAGATTATGTGGTCCTCAAACGGCAAAGGTATTATTGCATCGTCTGTCCCAGGGGTCGGCCAGGATTTGAGACGGAGGGGCAAAATCCCTCCCTTCCGACAATTTTTTAAAATATAATAAATTTATTTGCATTAAAGAAAAGTTTAACGTAATATTGCAGCAGGTGATAATATAAATTATATATTTACCAAAAGAAACTCAATTCCCAGGAAAAAATTTGCTCGCTGCTCAGATTCATCAGTGTGAGCCATGGGCTTTGCAAGTCTACATGTCCGGTTTATTACTAACTATATAAGTTGAATAGGCAAATTCAAGTTTGTAAAAGAAAAACGATAGATAAAAGTATAGCACTTGCGGCCACAAATGCCAATATGTACATTTATAGATGTAACTTTCATACTTTTACCTTAATTTGAAATGTTTCTTAAGAGCTACAAGTACGTATACAAAGTATAGTGGCTCAGTAGCCACAATTTAGCTGCCCCTGGTCAAACTTCACTTCATCTTTAGCTTAATTCTTAGTTAAGCTCAACACCCATTCCCGGGATTCGAACCCACGTCATTAAATTTGTCATTTCGACTCATTAATAATCAGCCTGCCAAAGACACCAACTTGCGCATTGCTTCAGAGATTATTTGATTAGATACCCTGACTTGCTGCTGCAGTATCTACGTGCATAAGGGGGCGTCCATTAATTTTGTGAGGCATTTAGGGGGGGAGGGGGAGGGAGAGGAGGTCGAGCTGAATCTCACCCAATCTCACGTGGGGGGAGGGGGATATCGGCTAGTATCACGTACTTTTTTTCAAGAAACAGCATAAAATTGCGAGAAAACTGGATTAAATTAAGTAAAAATGTTTCTCCACTAAAATATGGCTACATCCAACACAATAATATTTATAGCGGTTATACGAACGCCACAGAGTAGCAAGTAGCCACTTCGATTGCTTAGCCGCCACCGCCGTTTAGAGAGATAGATTGTCGTACTGATAGATTCAAAATGGCATTTTTCCCCCGAAATATAAGAGAACACAAAAGGCAGCATACATCTACATCTACACGATACCCTTCAAGCCACCGCGAGGGTGTGTGGCAGGGGGTGAAGATCACCAACCATGTACTACTCACATGTAAACAAGCAACTACAGGGTCACGTGCAACTAGATTGTTAGTATCTATAGTATTTAAGGGTTAAGACACGCATCATGCACTACAGAATACTCTAAAATATTTCACCTACCTATCCCTTTACTATGCTACTTATTCTGTTCTCATAGGGAAAATGCCATTTTAAATCTATCATTACGACAATCTATCTCTCTAATCTTATTTATCAGGTCGAATCTAGCATAATACGCTGGTTTTCTTAATATGTGCCTATCATCTTCAGTAAAGTTATCCGTTTGAAATTTCTCTAATAGATTTAATCTGTACTTTAACCTACGCTCTGATAATGATTCCCATCCTAATTCTTTTATTAATTCTGAAACGCTACTTAACCTATCATAACACCTTTTAACGAACCTAGCTGCTCTACGCTTCACACTGTCTAGTTCTCGGATCAACCCTGATTCATTAGGATCCCATACACTGGCTGCATACTCAAGGTGGGGCCTAACTAGTGAAAAATAGCATCGCTGTTTTGTCTTCGCATCACATTTCCCAAGTACTCTTTTTTTAATCCTAGCTTTCTCTTCGCTCGGCCGCATATTTCCCGGATGTGTCTTCCCCACGATAAATCTGTAGTGATTGCTACACCTAAATATCTTATGGTTTCGACGTTTTCGATCTTCGTGTTACTAATTTTATAGGACCACACCACTCTTGTATTGCATTTAAATCCTTGCTAAGCGATTTCCTGTCTTCTTCTTTAGATATACCCCTAAACACTACCGCATCGTCTGCAAAAAGTCTAAGTTTACTACTAACTACGGTACCCAATCCGTTTATGTATAAAATAAATAGAATCGGGCCTACTACGCTACCCTGGGGAACTCCCGATATATCTTTGATTGTGTCCGACATGATACCATCTATGACAACCCTCTGCTCTCGCATTGCAGAGGGATAGGTAGGGGAAATATTTTAGAGTAGTCTGTAGTGCATGATGCATGTATTAACCCCTAAATACTATAGATACGAACAATCTAGTTTCATGAGACCCTATAGTTTCTTGTTGTTATGTCTATAGTGCATGCTTGGTGATCTTGCCTGCCCCAGGCAAGATGCCTGCCTGCCACACACCCTCGTGGTGGCTTGCAGGGTATCGTGTAGATCTTTACTCCCTACCACACACCCTCGCGGTGGCATGCAGGGCATCGTGTAGATGTAGATGTATTCCACCGGTTACACATATCTTTCACATCATCCGAATTTTAGGTTCATACGCTTCTTCCCTTATCATTCCATTCCAGCTGCCTGTTATTTTTCTCTCACTGTCGTCTGCCCAAGGCGGAAAGGAAATGCGCAATTTTTGTATAAAAATCTTAAGATAGCCTAAGATATCTCATAGTCAAAGAACCTGCATGCCCAAAACGTAATGAAAACCAGTGATCCTTGGATTGCCACGCCATTCCAATAACCTAGCCACCGTAGCAAATTAAAAAAATTGATTCGATACATTTGATTAAAATTTCTCATTTTCCTCGAAAGCTATCGCTTGGAGAATATAGCTGCTCCTTGCTTCAAAGATGTTTTCACATTGAGAGGCAATTTTTTAAATGGAGTTCACGTCGTAATTCTGTATTGAGAACTAGCTTCCCTTCCCGGAGAAAATGCGGGGAGATCGTCCGTCGTATATTTAGTGTAGCAGAGGGACGCTCTCTACGGACCATTATTCTGATCCCCGTGGCAACGTAATGGGGGAGAGAAGCAGGCGAGGTGTTTCGGAGGGTGTTGTGGCATGTCGGCGTCTTCATTTCGACGGCGCGTGCCATCATGGGGGGATGCCTGTAAGCCTCGGAGCTTGGTGTTTGGCTCGTGGGGGAGCTGGGTGCACTCTGGTATATTCCAACACAATCCTGAGGAATAATTCGCTGGAGGGCATTAGACAACGATGATGCCTTGGTCAGCGTGGAGGCTTTCGGTCGAGTAAGACCGCATTCCCGTTGAACGTAAGAGCATTAAAATACGCAATGATAACAATACGCAATGATAAGAAAATAAATTAATCATTTGTATTTCAATTGAAGGGTCCATACAAGGCCGAGGCAGTATAAGTTTACACAGCAATATTTCTTTATCTTTTGAGTGCTTCCAATCAGGAGGAAGCTTGAAGTCTAAAGACGATCAAAAGCAATTGTGGTCTCAGAAAAAGGAGGAGGGGGGGGGGACTGATGAGCGCGTATAAAATGACCGCGACTCGGTATTTTTACGCGGGGCGGATGCGAAGTCGGTCGGTCGGTCTGAGTGCCGTTGTCGCACGCACGTGCATTG
Source organism: Platycnemis pennipes (assembly GCA_933228895.1). Classification (NCBI taxonomy): domain Eukaryota; kingdom Metazoa; phylum Arthropoda; class Insecta; order Odonata; family Platycnemididae; genus Platycnemis; species Platycnemis pennipes. Next base: position 64,711,773 of record OW121854.1, read on the forward strand.
TGCAAGTGAAACGTATTTGGGGAAAGTGTTCAAAAGTCACATTGCAGTTACTCACCAGTAAGACCTGGAGTATGCATCAAGCATTAGGGATCAATGAGCAATTCGGAAATTGAATAAGGAAGGGACCAAGGAAAGAAAAGAGTTCTTTAACGAACTACAAGTAACGTGCAAAAAGTGTCCCAGGGATCATAGAAGGGAATGGAAACATTAGAGACAAGCAGATTGTTCGCAAGATAAAAGATATTTGAAAAATTCAAATCAGACGAAGTTTGATGCCATTTCTCCCCCGCACTATAAGAGAACACAATAGGCAGCATAGCATAGGGATAGGTAGGGAATATATTTTTGAGTAGTCTGTAGTTCATGATGTATATATTTACAACCAATCCCTTTATAGATACTAACCACCTAGCTGCATGTGACCCTATTTTGTATTATGTTTCCATGTAGTAGCTTGTTTGCACGTCGATAATGAATGTTTGGTGATCTTCACCCCCTGCCAAACACCCTCGCGGTGGCCTGCAGGGTGTCGCGTAGATGTAGATGTATCTGAATTTGCAGACATTCCAACCGCAGACTAAAAGAGCAGTACAGACGGGAGAAACGAATTAAAAGAAATCAACTGTCAGATGGAGATATAAAAGAGTTCGTAATCACCGCGCACAATGCACGACTGCAACACAAGCGTGTGGTTCTTTCAAACATACCATACTACTTTTTTCGTGAACAAAGTTTTAACAGTTAATCTCTACTTCACGGCTGGCGATACATACTACCCCCTAACATGTACCCTTACGGTGACTTGCAGGGTAAAATATGCATACATGCAGATGAATTCTAACACTATAGATAAATGGGCGCAATAATGAGTGACAGAGTCCACTCCCGCCTTTCTCGCCTTCGTGGGGTGACTTGGCTGCCACTACGGGGCAGGGTGGGAGGGTGATGGCATTGGGAAGGGGGTAGTGGTGCTTGGGTTACACTATATATGTGTTTGTTCGCGGCGGGAGGTTTTACGGTCCCCGAGGGGAGAAGGAAAACATTCGAGACATCGACTGGCCTTCGGCGTCGGTGAAAATGGAGCTCGGCTGCTCACTTCGGAATGGCTTGGATGGGAACATTGCTCCGTTCACTCCATTTGCTTCCAGGAAGATTTTTACAGCTCTCTTTGAAAAAGTCAGGAAGGATCCGGCAGTCAGCTGGGCAACGCGGCGACCGAAAATTCCTACAAGTCGCGGATCGATGGAAGGGACTGTTGTATTTGCAATGGCATTAAGTTAGTTTGTATGGTACGATATAGCCTACAATATTTGAGCTCATTAAAACCTATTTTATTTCAATGATATTGTTTCACGGTCGATGTGAAGAAATTTAAATATCACGAAGGGGAAAGAATCCTATGTGGATTTCCACTTAATTAGTACTTTGTTTCCCGACTGGTTTTGATGCTTTGTATAATTGTCAGGTGCAATTGAAAACCACGTAAAAAATAAATCGGTCATGAAATAAAGTGGAAAATTATAAAGGAATATTTTCCTTTCATCTAATTTGTATTCCCTATAAAAGAAAATGTCGTGAAATATATTGCGACTTTTACCTAACTCACCCAGTGATACTGATAATTATCCATGGATGGGGTAAGTGTGGCTGCTACAGCTCTGGCTTTCTATCTTGAGGACCTGAGTTATAGCCCTTGCAGGAACAATAATTTATCATAAGTATACTGATCCCCACTTGAGTGCTATGATGAGGGCGAGATGAACACGTCCGACGGATGCGACACAAACTGTTACCCTCTTGGATTCCCTCGTTTAAAAGTAGACTAATTCCAACGCCAGGAGTCGCTCAATCCCTCCTCCGTTCCTTAAATAATTTCCATGCCAAATTACCTACCTGTCCTAAATAACGCAAAGAGATCGGGTTGGTACTTGGATAGATTAATAGCTTCCCATCCTAAAATCCTAGTTCGAATCCCGGCTGTGACAGATTTTTCATTAGTATACCGGTTCCTGCTTGACTGGTGAGTGGAGAGTACTTCAAACTCTTTAATCCGTCCGTCGGGAACGACATTAAACCATGAAACGTTTGACGACTTACGTTAAGAGTTTCCGTTAAGAAGAAATTACTAACAGAACGCAGGTTAAAATTTAGGTTAAACCTTTTAAGTAAACTCAAAACCGATTTGTTCACAGATGACGTTAGGCATATTAAGAACCCATGGGTATCATGCTAGGTTTGATCAGATTAACAAGATTAGAGAGATAGATTGTCGTACCGATAGATTTATAATGTCATTTTTCCCGCGTACAACAGAGAGAACAATAGGCAGCGTAGCAAAGGGATAGATAGGTAGGTGAAATGTTGTCAGAGTAGTCTCTAAAGTATGATGTGTGTAATAACAACCAATAATCCCTTTCTTATTATGCAGATACTAACCATCTAGCTGCATGTGATGGTATTATCTAGCATGTCTCTATTTAATATCCTAGTTAATGTCACAAGTGCATGCTTGGTGATCTTCACCCCCTGCCACACACTCTCGTGGAGGCTCGCAGGGTATTACGTTAATGTAGATGTATAAGGGTAGGACAATGCGGACTCCGAGTTTCTCTCCACCCTATCCCCTGCTCCTTATAAAACTACCACCTATAAACAATCACCCTCCTTTAATCAAATGGTGCAAAGGTTCTTCTGTTGCTCACCACCTCCAAATAACCAACCGAGCAAACTTAAATATGGAAAATCTCGAGATGACATGCTCTTCAAAAACCTTGCACTACAATCGACAGGCCTCGAGAGTGTCTGTCTCGAAACCCCGGTAAAAACTTTCGCTCGGCTTCGCCTTTTTTTTTGGGTGGGAGGAAATTGGATGTTGGATGGAAAGCCGAAATCCTTCTCTCCCCTCGGCGTCTCATCACCTGCGACCGAAAAAGACATCCTTCTCTGCCCGGGGCCAATCTCTTTCCTCCACGACCACGCCACGCGCCCCGGGACCCCGAGCATAGAGGCGTTAAAGGGGCACGGTGAGGAACAATGAATGAGTGGGATCCCTACACGGATACGTCCGTCCCCGAAATCCCCGTCGCACCACCGTTCAAAGGACCCAAAGCCTTCCTCCCGATTCGCAATTTCGATGGTTACCGTGGGGGTGTCGTGAGGGCGTGCGAGGGATTTGTGGGACCCCACGGACGGATGAAGGCTTGTGGGGTGCGGGACCTGACTCACGGCCCTTCGGCCCGAAAGCGAAGCCGTGGATGAGGAGGGATTTGGAGCCGGAAACCTCCGCTCCTACACCCTCACCTACCTCCTAACACGCCAGCCCCCCAACCAATTCCCCAATGCCCAAACCTTGCTCTTGCCTAAATGAAGAGTGGAGTCACTCTTTATTTTTCCAGCGGTGCCAAGTTTTCTGTACCTCCATCGAAAAAAAAAATAATTTTCATTTAGCAGTAATAGTTACTTGGGCGAGGCGGCCAAAAATTTCGGGTCAAGAGTAGCTGGATTTCCAGGATGTTTTCCGCTACTATTATACTCTGCGACGACAGTTTTGTCGGCGTCACAGCTTGTATGTTCAGGTCTCGTTTAAAGGTGTTACGATAGGTTGAGTAGTGTGTCAGAATTAATACGAGAATTAGGGTGGGAATCATTATCAGAGCGTAGGTTAAAGTACAGATTAAATCTATTAGAGAAATTTCAATCGGATAGCGTTACTGAAGATGTTAGGCACATTTTAAAAAAACCAGCATATTATGCTAGATTCGACCAGATAAATAAGATTACAGAGATAGATTGTCGTACTGATAGATTCAATATGGTATTTTTCCCAGTACTACAAGAGAACAGAATAGGCAGCATAGCAGAGGGATAGGTAGGTGAAATATTTTAGAGTAGTCTGTAGTGCATGATGCATGTATTAATCCATTAAATACTATAGCTACTAACAATCTATTTGCATGAGATTGTTTGCATGTCAATAGTGCAAGCTTGATGATCTTCACCCCCTGCCACACACCCTCGCGGTGGCTTGCAGGGTATCGTGTAGATGTATGTAGCCTCATAAGAAAAATCTTGTCACTTGAGTGACTTCGGACTGATGAAACCAGCAGCAACACCGGCGAAACTGACGTCGCAGAGATGAATAGACACGGGGGACATCCCAACTGCTCGCACCACTCCGCGGAGGCCTATGGACCACACACAGAATCTCAACTACCGTCTCGCTTCTAATGCTTACTTCATAAAATCTCAACTACGATTCGGCTTGGTGTACAGATTCTCCCTGCAAAGTTGCTATTACTTCTCAACTTGGCTCTGAGAAGTATCTGTATACCACTTCGAACCATATGGAGAACAATCTGTGTACGATTTTGAACTTGTAATACAGATTTTATGACGTAAGCAGTAGAAAGAAACTGTATTAGAGATTATGAATATGGCCCTATATCAATATTTTTTACAGCTTGATTTGCACCATTTATGGTAGGAGGGTAATCGGATTTAGGTAGGAAAAATTCAGCTAAATTACGTAAACGGACAGGTAGTAAGAACAGATAGACAGTAAAAGTTAGGTAGGTGTAATATGGTAAGAGTAGTCTGAGATGTATGATGTATATATTAGCATTACTACTGATGTATGATCGGGAAATATAAATTAATAAACTTAAATAAATACAAAATTGCTCAATAATTATTGCATTACTCATATAGATCTACATAATACCCTGCAAGCCACCATAAAGTTATGTGGCTGGGGGTGGATTCTCACCAAACATGCACTAAATATCATGCATTACTGTGCAGATACAAACTACTTAACCGCAAATATCTAGCGTTTGTAACCTTATGTATTTGAATACAGTAGCAGCATTGTAAACCTCTTGGCCGCCTGTAAGTAGTGCAATGACACGCAGGGTATTACGTAGTTGTAGATGTAACTGAAGCGCTAGCTGCGGTAGCCAGTTCAGTAACGTGCCGACCTGATAACTCACAGGTCCCGGGTTCGAATCAAACCTATGGCATTAAATTTGTGGTTCTTCTTGAATTAAAATCTTAGGTTTTTTTGCGCGATAAAACCTTGGCCGTTGGTACATCTAAAACTAACTGCTCTACTAATCTGCAAAAACGGATCAACCCTTACGTCAATTGATTCTGTAGTAATTTCTACCATAAAGCTCACCCATACTTGAAACGACTCAAAGTTATAAATAAACCATAAATCGTTAACTATGTACAAATTTAAATCACAGTAAAGTTATCGGACTCGTGTGGTTGCTAAGATATAGACCCAAGTTTGAGAACCTTGGTTTTAATGACGGGAAAGAAATATTTTCAGAGTTATAACTACCCTTACTGAGCTGTGCAGTGCTTTTACGACACCCGTGTGGGAGGCATTTGAATAACTCGGTCCATCAGAGGCGTGGGCTCAACTGGCTCAATGGGGTGGTGTACCATATTTTTTTTGCCGAATCTGATAGTTTGTAAAATAAAAAGACCCGTATTTTTCCGTTTTTTGATCCGTCAATTATTTCTCGAGTTATAAGCGGCGAAGAACTGATGTTATTAACCCTTTCGGAAAAGTGGGCGTGGTGCAACCTCTAACGTCATCGAGTTCGTCCAATCACAACCGAGCCCGCGAAGCTACATCGCCGTACCGCAATGGGTGGGACACAGCTGACTCTGCCAATAGGAGCAGTTGTGACAGCATCTGTGTGAGTAGACCTTCTGAGAACCCCCCTCCACTCCCTTCCCTTCCCCTAAAAGCAGTCAGGGACGGGAGGAAAATGACGTCAATGATATCAAAGCAGCTCCTTCGGTGGGCGTCACCTCTTGCTTAGTTTAATTTTTGATTTATGAGTGAATGGTTGTGGTTAGAAGATTAATTTTTTCACTAAAATTCTTTTTTCGTTTTCATCTAACGATTTCGTGCACAAAATTGCGATTTCGGTTCCGAGTAAACGCCCCCATTGTCGAAACGAAATTAAACGAATATTGCTGATTGACCGTCGAAATCCACTGTAAAATCTCTCGTTCAGATTTCAAAGAAAAGCATCGTACTCTAAATAAGGCCTACCTATTGTTGGAAAAGTATAATTACGTGTTTAATTTTTTATCGTATTCACCTCTAATTATTTATTCAAATCGTTATTCACAGTATGCTAGGCTAGGATATATTTCCCATATGATGATTTTTGGCAAGTTTTAAAATGCCCTCAAGTTCGATTTTTCGCTTAGTTCGGCGCAATAAGCATTTTTGAGGAAATTGATAAAGGATTAATAACTTATAAAAATCCTAGTTGACAGCTGGCTAAGTTAGTTTAATTCCGAACGTTTCAAATATGATGATGCTGACAAAACTTTTAAAATATCCTCAAGTTCAATTTTTCACTTAGTTCGGCGTAATTCGCAATTTTGAGAAATTCATATAGGTCTGACGAGGGAAAAACAGCATTTTTGTAGTTGGCGGATTTCTCTCACTTTTCTCAATGCATTTACGCATGGCACTTATGAGCTTATATCTTAAATGAATTTCAACTGTGCAGTTTACTAGGCAATCTTTAACCTGGATATATTTCGTATGCGATATGTTTTGTTGAATGGTGGTCTGGGAGGGCATTTCATTATTACTGCGCGACATGCAAGAATTGTTTTTCGAAGAAACTATTGAGGTCCTCACTTTACGTAACCTCGCTTTCCGATGGAGTAGCTAACGCCATTATCTTGATCCACCTTTTCGAAACTTAACCGATGCCATTATGGAGAAAATGTATAATTTAACAAAATGGCATGCATTAATTTGTATTCTTCGAAATGTTGTATTTCGTTGACACATTTTCAGTGATATGAAGTTTTTCGTACGCAAATAGACAATCTCAGTACATTAACGGCAATTATGGGTATTAAAGCATACCATTAGACTGTATGCATAGTGAGTTTACGGAAAATAAAAAGGTGATTACCTTCGTCCTACTTTACGCTGAGGTTTTGCGGTACCTAATATGATGAAAAAGCGAGGGCTCCCTGTATCGTACTTGCGGCAAATGGCAAGAACAATCTAACGGGTCCGCAAAAATAATAGGAATATTAAACTACTTGCCATTAGCAGCTTCACTTTCAAAAGTATGCTCCGCCCATGGCTTCGAACGGTCTAGTGGGTCCTACTTCGCCTGCGGTGGTCATCCTCGAGTCCTCTTCTGGGGCCGTCGTACACGCGGGTGAGTCGGCCGGCTCGTATGGGTCTGTGGGCTGACGACGCCCAGCCTCTGCACTACCACGTCTTCTCGCACACAAACCGTGTTCTCGAGTACAGAGGTTGTCCGGAGCGCTATATTTAGTCGTTTCTTCGCGGCCAAAACAAACGAGGAACGAATTTCGACTGGAGGAAGCGGGTGAGAGAGAGAGGTGGGGGGTGACTAAGGACACCGACCCACTGAATGAACTCGAAGATCCACAGGAACGATTCCCAATGTGGTTTCCATTCCTCAGCTCAACAAGAAACCAAGAGGTCAGGGATTACTCGCTGCATTTTTCTTACCCACCAATTTCAAAACGGTGCAATTGAAATGTTAGCAACGCTCTCAACATCTACATCTACGTAATATAACCTATACGCGCTATAACCTTAGAGCCCTTCACACGGTCATTGAGGTTGGGCAAGTTAATACAGCATAAGCTCGAGGAATCGTCTTTTAAAGTATAAGGTTAAAGTTAATTGCGGAAACAATCACTAGACAGCCTTACACGGTGAAATTGTCGGCGTACAGTTCCGTAGAAACATACTGCCAAGTAGCGGTAGTATCGTCAATAAAGCGTATGCGGGCAAAGTAGATCAAGTAGCAATTAAGTGGACGTGAACCAAGTAACTATTTTCTCTATGGAGGCTCCAATCTCATTAACTATAAGTTGACGGGAATGGAGCCTCTCCATTACGAGGGAAATTAAAGCCTTCATATGTTAAATCGTGCTAATGATTATCGCACATAATGCACTACCAAAAGTTTTAAGTGGAAAGAAAAACACCCGTCTAAGCTGCCAACAACCTACTTAATCGTTATAAACCTAGTGGCAGATCGTTGCCACTACTACCGCGATATCTAATTGGAAACAAAACGTGAAATTTTGGCGAATGCAAGTACGAGATTAGAAAAGGTTCTGTTTGGGACGCAAGTGTTCACGCATTTGCGCCATACTCCCTCGCAAGTCGTCGCTTTGAGCGGAGAAATTTTTCTTGCCCAAGAGTTCTCGCAACAGTCTTCGCAATTTCAACGGTCTTGAAAAACTTTAATTCGCATCGTCTCATGAAATGTCCCTTTCATAACATCGTCTTTAGACTCCGGAGTACAAAAGCCGACAATCTGTCTACGAAATTGTGACTCTCGCGCACTACGGACATTAGTGTCTCCCTCTGGATAAATCCCCACCTCCTACCGCCTCCCGCTCTACTTCCTGTCCGAGAAGGAAAGCAAGTCATCGGAGGTCAGCGCTGGGCTTCCCGGTGGCATTTGACGGGGGATCGGACTGCGGTAGTGGGCCCCTTGTAAAATAAATTGAGTGTGAAGCCGGGAATTCCCTCAAGGATCAAGGATGGGTGGTGGGGCGTGGGTTTGGCGAGGGGTCGCTGTGTTTGAGACCTCAACGTCCTGGCGGAGGGGGAAAAAGGCGGCTTAGGCAAGACTAAGGGGAAAGGAGGGGGTAAGAATATTGGAGAATAAGAGGCGTGGGTTGGGGGTGAAGAGGGCTTACTATTTCCTTGACTCTGTGGTTCTAACAGCTCCCCGAAGAAGAAGAGTAGTCGAATGAATGGGCACTGGGATTTCTCCAACGGATCCAGTTCAACCTGCCTCGAGGAAATCCATGATCCCCATGACCTGGATGACTTATGTATTGCCCCTCATAACCTTGTGTTCTTCCTTCAAATTGTGGATTTGAGTAATTGAATCATAGTGTAAGGTGCTCCAACTGCCAATTCTATATCGTACCATCCAATCCAACAAATTTCGAAGCACTGTAATGATAATAATATGAGACATTGAGACATTGAGTCATCTATTCTCCGGCTGTAGTTTCTACGCCAAGTCAGCGTATTTAGCTCGGCACAACACGGCTCTGCGGGTGTTATATTTTCATCTGCGGCACCATTATGGCTTGGATGAAACACCTGTGCTGCCATTTGCACCTGGAGAGATCGAGTCCGTCGTGGAGAACGATAAATGCAAAATCTGGTGGAATTATTCTATTTTCACCACCAGGCAGTTGACGGCGACTAAGCCTGATGTCGTGCTCCTCGACCATCTCTCCCGCTCCATGTACGTGATTGAGTTTTCAGCGCCTGCTGAAACGAACATGGACGCGAAGGAGGAGGAGAAGCGGACGAAATATCAAGACCTGCTGTTTGAACTTCGACAGATGTACCCCGGACACACTGTTAAGTTAGTAGTCCTCATCATAGGTGTGCTCGGTGGAGTAAAGAGGTCACTGGTGGATGACATTAAGTGTATTCCAGCCTGCGTGGCACAGGCGGAATCGCTTATAGCTCGCATGCAGAAAGCCGTTATCTTGGGTTCTCTCCGTCTGCTGCGTACGCACGATCCCAAAGCAGCGTAGTCACTCATCCGATGGGCATCGGAAGTGGCTACGAAAACTGCCAAACCCCTCTTGAGTCTCCAGTCGTTATGACGGCAGTGAAACCTGATGCTAGCCGGAGACTCAAGAGGTGGACGTTACTTAATAGTAACCGAATAATAATATGTTAACTGCTCCGAAAGTTACATCGTTATCAATGATTACAAGCCTAGCCTGCAAATCGAGGCGCTTCAGACCAGGAGAAAAGGGAGAAGGATAAGAATGGATGGGTAAGGAGGAAGGGTGGAGAGAAACCCGGCGTCGAAGTCAACCTGATTGAAGCGAAGAAGGTCAAGGAGATCACGGTATAACTTTCCATCCCTTGAACGGAGTAATGATATTATATGGTTTACACAAAGCACTCAAGTCGAAGCACTTACCAATGAAAAGTTTGCCGCTACCGGAATTCAAAACCGGGTCCTCGGAGAGGGAGGCTAGCACCCCAACCACCACAACAACCCTTCTCCCAAGACCAAAGGGATATACATGATTGGCAAAACACAAAACAATCCTTTGGAGCTGAAGGTGTCCCATAAGGATAGCCAGTGATTGTGCAGGAGTCATAATTATGTTAAAATCTCTCCTTTGTTGGGCTCATCCGATGACATCTATTGACTTAGATAAGTATGAACCAGCGTCCTCTAGATAGCATTCTCATCACTACTCCGTCAGCACTTCATAGTTATTAATTGACGATCTAGAGGAATCTGGATGGAGAAAGGCATAAGGATAGCCAGTGATTGTGCAGGAGTCATAATTATGTTAAAATCTCTCCCTTGTTGGGCTCATCCGATGACATCTATTAACTTAGATACGTAAGAACCAGAGTTCTCTATATAGTATTCTTATCACTACTCCGTCAGCACTTCATAGTTATTAATTGGCGATCCAGAGGACTCTGGGTAAGAACGACGAAGGAACGCCATCAGCAGAGGAATCATAGAAGTAAAAATACACTCAATTCTTGGAGTGATTCAGCATGAAATAAGTTCGCATAAAACAATCGATGTGGTATACAGATGATACCAGGAATTAGATATGTGTAACTGAAGAGATCATAGCATGTTAACAATTCATAAAAAAGTACACTCGCATTAAAATCATACCATTTGAACATTTTTAGAGAAATACTGAATCCTCTACATTTTAAAACGTTATCTGGTCAAGTATTAAAGATTTTCGATCTTAAATCTACCATAGTAGGCTTGATTCATGCAAAAGTGGGTCCAAGTATCGCACTATCACATTATCTTTGGCTATAAGCGAGTAGCTTTCAGTGGCTACCGAAGGTGCATCGGCCGAAACCTCGCTCCACATCAAAATTATCTCTTTCCTTAAAATACGTTCTCCACAATCCTACCAATATATTCCTCCTACAAGTATACTCCTTTTTTTGCCAGAACAATCTCTCATAATCCTATTAGTGTGGATAAGTGTGTGGCCAAAACGGGTACATAGTACCTACTTTGTAATTTATTGAGGCCATGCTTTATTGCATATTTCATGGGATTGCATACAGCACTGTTTCCTTTCCACGTTGTGCTATCGTTCCAATCGCGCATATTGAAGTCTTTAGATTGCAATATCGCGCTGATCAATTAAGAAACCTCAAATACGCATTCTTTACACTAATCTAGTCCCCTTTTTCAAAGGTCTGAATCCGTTCCGAAACCGTTACAAGCGCCGGTGCCTTGCCATAGCCAAGCGCCACAACTCTCCATAATACCGCTAGAAGCATATTTATTTCTCACGCATCTCTCATATCTCCAGCAACTGATCCGAACTGTCATTCTTGATCGGAACGTGGGTAGTGGGAGGGAAAAATGCGCCCTCGATAAACCGATGAGTCTCTTTTTTATCTTTTTTTTAAATAATGTAGTTTAGAACAGTATATATAAAAAATATATTAATCCTTTTAAAAGCATGATATGTAGTGCATGTTTGGTTAAAGTTCACCCCCTGCCAAACACCTTTATGGTGGCTTGCAGGGTATTATGTAGATTTATATGGGTCGAATGCGTCGAGAGGTCCGTGCGGACTGAGGCCCGACCGCTCGCGATCGAATTATTCTCGTTTCTTGTCTGCCTTCCTCCTTCGGCTTCCAAACTGCGCATCTCTCAGCCGACTGGCTGACTGCTGTTTACCGCTCGCTTCGTCAAAAACAGACAGCTTTGATCGCCTTCAACTGAGCTCGAATCCTTCTGTACCTATCAAACCACGAGTCGGCACAGATAGAATGCAGGGTATCCAATTTTTTCGGAGAATTAGGCAGAGAATCAATGCCAAATTTTAAGTTGAAGGACAATCTGAATATTCTGAAAATCGTGAGTCAGATTTCTTTTCTAAAGATGTCAGTAATTTATTCAAGACCTCTACTCCACTCTGTATGGTAGGTTAGATTACTAAGGTTAAATTTAAAAATAGATCATCAACTATAAGAGAGTAATTAAAATACTTTGTCGCATTTTCCTGGGAGAATTGTATCTAGGATAAGTAATATAGCTATTTGGTTGTGCTGTGCACTTTCATGTGAGACTAATAGGAAATATATTAATGTAATTATTTTAGATATTACCTTAAATCGTTTAGCATTTCATTTAATGATTTACAGAAGTAAAAATATAAATATCAATATAATTGTTAACTCGATGATAGTGTATGTACGTCTGATATAGAGTTTTTCCCTTACATATTCCTATGCAGTGTCCATTAAGTATTAAGTCTACTAATTTTACTCATCTCCGAGGCGAAACCATGGATTTTTCTCTCCTTTCTCACTACCGTAGAAAATATACCTACTCTTTCAGAAGAGCATTACCTACCAAAACCGTGATGATTACTCGCTCAATCGAATACAAGGCGTGATTTGACGCAACAGAGAACATTTGGAGAATGATGATGTACTTTAAATATATTTACATCTCCCATGAACAATAAAAATATTTACATCTACCCTACGAGCCGCTACAAGGATTTCTCCCTTATGGGCGACCAGCAGTGAAAATGATATTATTCTGTAAATTATGACGATAATGCCAGAGCGTTTATTAAGAATATTTGTGATCAAGGAAATTGCCTACGCTGTCATTATTTCCATCTATTTTTGAAAACAAAGTTTTCACTAACCGTGACCTAGACCAATATTCGAGATGAATGACACTTTTTTTTTCCAACTTATGAGAGTACATATATGGAAGAATATAATTTAAATACCTATAATATCTGATTCCTTTTCTTGACAAGGTCTAAATAACCTTCAGAAAAGTTTTGAAAGTGGTAGATTACCAGAACGCTCTTCTTTGATGCTCGGCTCTGATCCCATACCTACAGCAGCATCTTACACCCTTTAAAAGTGCTCGTTTTCACGAAATCTCATCACCTCTCCGTTTTTGGACGCTAAAAAGGAAACTCACAATACTCCCCAAAAAGGTTTCATCTCCCCACCCCCTCGAAAGAAAACCTAATCTTCCACCCCCCTCGAACCAAATGTTTCCATTCTCCCCGCTTTTAATAGACTCACCCGCTAATAATTCCACGACGAGACCCGCTCCTCTCGCCTCTCCCCCCCTTTTTCAATCTACTCAAGGAGTTCCCATTCCAACTCCCTCCCTCACTCGCCTTCTCGAAACTCTCTTCCCGGTCCCACCCCACCTCTGAACACTCCCGTCATCCCTCCCCACCTTGGAGGAGGAGCCGATCCACCCTCCTCCTCCTCCTCCACCCACGGCCTCCGCTACTCCGCCACCCGCTCCGCGTCAAACTGCATTACCCAGCCCTCGCGAAGAGACTCAGTCTTTCCCTCCCCAAAGCAGTCTCCACTCTTTTCTCTCCCTTTCCGAGGACAATTTTTCCGACTTTCCCATCATCCTTTGCTCTCAACCGATTCTCCAATCCCCACTCCCGAATCCCCGACGATTCTCCGCCGATCGTTGTGTCAATACCTACGTATTTTTATTTCGTTCCGTCTCCAGTGGTTTTTATTTTTATGACAGCTCTCGTAATATCTGTGAAAAATCGCGAGTTGTGCGTGCCAGGTTTTGCAGCATATGTTATAAAGAGTTTCCGGCGTAACACGGTAAAAATACATTACATTCACGATGAAAAATATCAATGTGCCTTCATTCACTTTGTCGTAACATAAGAGTATATTGATAGGCTTGTGGATATTCTACGTATCTTGCCTCCCACGCATCTATTCTTCCTCATAACATTTCCATTTTAATGCACACGTCATAATTAAGCTTCATATTCTCTGTCTTCCCTCTTGCAATCCCGCTATGATTCTTCTTTATACTTTCTCCCTCATCTTTCCGGAAGTTTTGCTTAAAGAATACATTTACGTCACATTTAATCATGTTAAACTTAAACGCGGAAGTAAAAAGCGAGATATAATGGATTTAAAAATTTAACGGATCCAAAACAGTGTATTTTGCTACAAAGTAAAAATGTAACTATCAACCTCGATTTCAAAGATTTTGATTGGCCATAAGGTTAAAACCAACCTGATGATGGTTAACCTGACAAACGTTTCATTAGCCTGGCGATTATGAAGTACACTGAAGCCTAGACTGTTAGTTATATACTTATCTTATAAAACACTGCTTTGTTATTTAACCTGTCAATATTTTAAACTTCGTAGGGTCTCGTAACAATTAGGGTGCGGATTCCGTAAAGTCTCTTGCACGATTCCCCGACTTCCTTTACCAACACCCTCCCAAGTCTGCAAGCAACACTCGACGCAGATCAATGCGACTATGCGCCTCATGATAATAACGATAGGAACGAGGGCAGTAGAATTCCTTTATCGTTCTTGTTTTACGTTACGCCGTGAATGCACGCGAGAGCAATTCACACGAATAGGAGAAAATTGGTTTTGAAGAGGCAGTTGAGTGAACTGGGAGTGAATGAGCAGATTGAAAGCGAGAGGAAGGAGAGAAATGAGGAGTTGAAGAGAAGAAATGAAGCAGCCACGTGATTATACTTGAAATGATTCTGGCACGGTGCAGCATCCCTTCTTTCTCCTCTATTATACTGAAACGCTGACCATCTTAGCACGCCGGTTCGTCTTAAGAAAACCACAGCATTGGACGCAAAGGTATGGTTGCTGGGGGTACAGTATTAGCAGCATTAGACTTTAAAATGTTCGAGATGCTAAGATTGTATCGCACCGTCCAAGACTCGCCTCTAAGATGGGCACTTCACTCATGCGCAAGATGGGAATAGAACCCGCTCCCTTAGGATTGGCCAAAACTGGCGTATTGCCGAACTGGATACCGCAATTGGCTTGGTAAGGGTATAGTTCAGCAAGGGACCGATGACGCCATGTGTGAAAATATTGCGTCAAATTAGGGGAGGGTCACTTCCTTTAGCTATTCAGCCAATGATTTCTAAGACATTACTGATGCCCAGAAAATCATTCTGATTTGGTTTAATTTGAAAGTTTTTGAATTATGTTTAAAGATGCTTCGACTGCGAAAACCATATCGTACTGCATAGCCAAACTTAATATATTATGAGAATTTGCTCACAGACGGTGTACTCAGGTAAACAAGCCGACTTTCTCCATGATACTATTCAAACATAATACACGATCATAGAGCACTACGAATTCTAAGATTGTGCTCTTAATACTGCGAATGGATTAATAAAAAAGATCAAATTGTAAAGCCTGATTTTTATATGTATTTGCTAAATTTTTCTGTTTTTTACTACTACATTATTTACTCCATATTTCTACTTGTACTGCTGAATATATATATGTATGTACATGTATCATGAATGATAAATAAGTAAACTAACTTCATCCTTGATCCTAACTTATCCTGATACGAGGATAAACACAACTCATTTGCCCAAGAAGGGGCTCGAACTTATGGCCGTTAGATATCCAGACTGGTGGATTACCAACATGGCTACCGCGGCTGGATACATTTTAATTAGACATGTCCATAAGCCTCCCTCGGTTTTGAGCACAGGAACTCAGTATGAGCATCCAGACACTACCCACTGGCTACCGCGGCCTCTAACAATAAGACTTACAAACTATGGCAGAGAACGCAGCTTTTAAAAGTGGTCGTGAATACTAAGTAGAATTTGATAAGCATCAGAGTCTAAAGAATCAATTTTTAACCTTCTTTGAAAAACGCCAGCGACCAATACTTTAATCACTTCCTCTTGCATAAATATCTCACATGTACTGAATATAAACAAATTTCCCCCCCCATGAACTTCATTACAGCGTGATAAAATTCTCCCCAATTTGCTAATAAATGTTGGATTTTTATTCTCCGATATTTTTCAATGTATACTAAAATTAAGACAAAATTAGAATTCCTCTCAATAGAGAGCTGGTAGAGAGATGTTCCATTTTCCAATTCCTGCTATCTCCGTTGATACTTGACTTCTATAAATATATAAAAGCTGTTTTAACGTCGTCACGGGATACACCGGACTGCCTACCGCGGTTAAAAAGTTTAATTAAAAATTCAAAAACCCTCGTCTAAAACCTAATTACGAAGAACGTATTGAAAGATTTTCCGTGCGTGTGACTTAAATTGAAGGGAAATGTTTAAGCTAGTTGTGCTACAATAGAGCGTAGGTATGCATTATTTATCGAAAGAAGTTAATTAATTTTTGTAAATGAAAGCGTCGTGTTCCTGGAAGGAAGTCTCAGAGGCGAAATGGAGAAATACGACATTCACGCCTAAATTGAAAGAATTTTGCACTAAATTATCTCCGCACGAAATTTGATTCCAGAATCATTTCTTCCTTCCACATGCTGGAACATAAGTTTCTCACTCACTTCTCTTAAGGTTTTGAATCCTCGAAACCAACCCTTCATTTATCATTTCCCAAACGCTCCGATGTACCTTTGAAATCTTATAAAGGGTCCCTGATTAGCATTCTTCGTTTTTTTCCTCATTCTTTTTACTAATCAACTATCGTTTTTCTGATGACCCTAGCAGGAAACATCCGGTTTTGTCCCTCTTCTCTACGATAGGAGAGTGGATCGGACCCAGTCATTCCCCTGACCTCCATTATTGCTTATTCCTCTACATGCTCCCCTTCCGATGCCCTTCTCCAAACCCCGAAAACATCCATCCTCCCTCCCTCATTGTCCGTGTAACCTTACGCGACTATCCATGCGGCATGACTTATAGCTGCAAGCAGCTCTTCGAAAGGGCACCGCTTGCATGACCGATAAGGTGTGGCACATTGTAGAACTTCTTTGAGTACCCTTGGTGCTGTGAGAAAGCTTGAATCAGTAATTAAAAAAAAAATTGAAGCTCGTTGATAAGCAATATATGACCCATTTAGAGCAACTATTCAAAACATTCTTAAGTTGAATATACATGTCTGACACAAAAATAACGAGACTTGTCGCATTTCTAAGGAACTTTTATTTCTTATTGAATGTCACGAGCACTGCTTTTGACCTTGAAATGTATTCTTTCGCTGTGATAAGTTAAAACTCGATTTGCTCACTCAGTCGCAGTGGCAGCACAGTTGAATATAATCGTGGTTTTACGCTCCGGTGGAAAATGTCGGAAAAGAAAAGTGATCAGCGAGTCAACAACATCTTTCACGCGGTGCTTACAAAGTCAGGAACAGAGACTTAACAAATGCTGTCGGAAGCTCATGGTGATGAATGTCTGTCTCGTATTCCTGTGTTTGAATGTCATGAGATATTTTAGATGGTAGGGAGTCCATAAATGATGACGATGTATCCAATTCGACAACGCACATCAAGAATTCGCCAAGTTTTTAATTGATTTGCGCGGTCGGCCTGAACGGGAGTCAACTTTCATTAACGTTCTGACGTAATTTTTCATGAGCACGAAAATTATTCACATCGTTCGGGTTGGTGCAGCAGCTCGCTGAATGGTAGTGACCTCGATCCCGAGGAGCAGGCATCAAATATCGGCCAGGGAATAAATTTAACATTTGTGCTTCGGTCCCATTGAAAACTGATTGGGAATACGTTTGCGTTCAGCACTCCGTCCATCAAATGGGATGTTAACCGTAGATCCAGTACTCCAGTAACCGCAGCCAAACGAAATCTCTCCTTTGCTATGTCATTCACATCTACCCCACCTCCCCGACTAGGTTCGGCTTGATAACTACCTTGTCCAGAATCTTTCTACAAAGAATTTCTCAACAATGAGCTCTCCTTCGAGGGATGAAGTAGTATTGTAAGTTTTCACAAAATAAAGATTTTACTAACAATCAAAACTAATAATAATCTAGATCTCGATATCATTCGATCGGTTTTCACGACACTAGCTCAGGCTCTGCACTAATTCATCTTCAGAACCTAAAAGTGATTTAGTGCATGACACCCAGGTTAGTAAAATCTTCATCTTAAGGAAAATCAAATTATTGTTTAATCCGATAAAAAGTGGTGGGCTCTTGCAGATAAAAATTATCAATAAAGGAAGAGTCTCAAAAAGCCGTAAATCACGGTATCTTTTCCAAATAAGAGGGTAAAAGGAAGGTAGTCGGGGGATCAACTTACGCCCGGGGTCAACATACAATTAACAACCAACAAATAAATGTGAATGGCAATTGTAATTAATTACACATGATTGATGCTGGACGTAAGTTGACTCCTTTATACCTTCCTTTTCCCCACTTATTTCCGACAAATTAAATAGTCTAAGGCTTTCCGAGAAACTTCTCTTTTAATTGAGATTAATTTAACCCGTCAAAATGTTTAGTTTCCATTACATCTCGCCTGTCACCTCATTTTTCCAGCTCTTTACTTTTTGTAGAGCAGAAGTCACGTAAGCAAGAGAGAACGTCTTAAGGTCTAATCTGACGGTCGGAGTACTGCACTTAATTGCCCTCCTCACATTATTCAATTAGGGTTAGTATATCACTGGAAACAATATCAGCCCCCCCTTGCGTTACTCAAACCCGGGTCCTTTTTAGCCGGTGCTCCGTCATCGTATTCGTCACTCCTCCTTTAAGAGTACGAGGGACGAGTCTTCCGTATACCGGACGGCCGTCTCCGAATTTTAGGCATCATTACGGAGTGGCATTGGATGGGCATGGGTCGTAATAGCGGCGAAACCATCCTCCCCCATTAGGGCCGGCGGTACGAAATGGCAAGGGGGAAGGGGAGGAAGCGGTGCTCTATTCCTCGTTGCGGTGCAGGAGAAGGTTTGCGTCCGTCCGTTTGGGGGGGAGGAAGGGTTTTTGGTGTGGGAAGGCGAGGGGAGTAAATAGGGAATGGGTGTGTAACAGGAAGAGGCCTCCATTAGGAAATGATGGCGGGAGTGGGTCGGGTTGGGTGGGACGGGTTTTTAAGGGGGGGACCACACCCCCTCGCTACCCGACACAAAAACTCGCACAGGGGGCAACGCGCCCCCGCGAGTGCAATCATTCCTTTGAGAAGAGGAAGCAGATGGGGGAGGGGGTGGAAGTGGGGTGAGGGGTGAAGGCGGCACAGCGGCGGCGGGTTGCTCCAAAGGGAAATGAGGGGAAAATATCGGCAAGTCAAAGAGTCGTCCACACTTGAGTCTCGAAGAGCAACAAGACGCGAAAGCAGTCACCAAAAGTTCATGCCGGTGCTTTCATTTGATTGATATTGGCATTGAGTTTACGCAAAATAGGGGTTAACCTCTCCAGTTGGAGCACGTTACAACCTATACTATTGCATTCAGAATTACTATTTCTCTTGCCCGATGCTTAAAATTTACTGCCCTTAATTTTCTATGGTTACCTTCGTGGTCTCATTGACTTATTACAATGAAATTGTGACTGTACTTCAAGCAAATCAATTAAAAAACTGTACAGACTTATTATTTTATTTTTTGCTTAGGTTGTAACTAACATGCTTAAACCTATGAATGAATTCGCTAGTGATAAAACTTATTTAAGATTTCTTGGATTAAAAATATTTCCATTATTGCCAACACAAATCGGTTAAAAAAATGTTTTCTCTCCAATGTAGGAAAATACCAATTAGGCATTTATCTCTGAAATTTTACATTTTTAATAAGGGGATATTCTCCATTTACTCAACAAATTTGCTAAGGTTATCTTTCTTTTTCTCTCTATTAAACTGTGCCCAATAATAAACGGTATCAATGAGCAGCCTAAATGCTACTAGCCCCAAGCATTCGCCGGTTCTAACCGAGAAATTATCAATGTTGCGTAATTAGGAAAAAAACACATGTCTAATAGGTATGTGTAAAAACTATGGGGAAATACAAGGTACAATAATATATTTTGCCTAATCGGTAACACGCTGGCTTGGCAAACCAAAGGCCGTGAGTTCAAACCCCTCCTCGGGCATGATTGCTGCCAATGTGTGATAGGTTTAAGGTACCTTAACCAGTTCGATACAAACTCAGAATTTGAAGTGTTATAAAACCTAACCATACTATTACTTAGAGTATTATTAGACCTTCCATCCGATAGATTAATTATACTGCCCTTAATTCACTCTTTTTACCTTCATGCTCTTTGCTCTTTGAGAAATAGCCAAAAAATATACTTCCTCATATGTGTAGAAGCGATATATTAGAGCCTCATAAGCCTATTTGTGATCTGGGATCCACGGTAAAAGTGTAACCATAGTCGACTGATTTCATGAAGTACCCTATAGGACCAAATTCAAGGATTATGAATTTAGTGCGAAAACTCGAATTGAGTTGGGCACTGATCTGCACAATAGCACACATTTCAAAGATAAATTCCGATTACCTTTCCCCGATCAAGGTGAATGATTTGTTTCCCTGTGGAAAGTCTATCGTTTTTGCATATCATCGGGTTACTCCGCTGAGGTTTCTCACGGCCAGTTGGAATTTATTAAATTATTATAAGTAAGCACCTTTATATTTAAAAATTGGTTTTGACGCCGTGGATGGAGGCGCATTGCTCATGATTACGGCTGTTTCGTAACATTGGATGCACGACAGTTCATCAAACATTGTCCATTAACTTCTCAAGAAGTCCACGGGAAAAAGTGCAAATTCGTTGGTTAACTGGTCAAAATACCTGGCTGGAAATCAGTAAGGTCCGGATTCATGTATTAGTAAAGAATAAATTATATTTTTCTCTTGGGAATGTTGCTTTTAACCTAAGATTCATTGCTCATAGTAAATAGTCACATTTTTAACGCATTACATGTTACCTGGGCCTCGATCATGGATCTTCATAACGCGTGCGCTAGCGTTATCGTTATTGTTTTATTTAACTTATGTCAGAAAGAACGTTATCTCCATTCTTTATTTTTCGCACAGCACTTCAAATCGCTTATGACAATCAGTGGAGCGAATTTTATAGACGATTATTGTTAACTCTGCGCTACTCTAGGTGTAAGCGTTAACGATAAATATTGCGATAACGCGAAAGATAGATCCGTGATTCCACACCTGATATGTTCAGGGTCCTCTAAAAATATAAAATAACAGTTTTAGAGACATAATACATAAAAAATACTAAAAAACAGCTTAAATACATTTTGGGAGGGATTCTTAGAATTCCTTTTAAGCCAAACGCTTGCGTTTCATGATAAAGATTCCTATTCAAAAAGATTCCTCAAACGTTGGTTAGATAGTAGTAAAAAATATGTATAGGGCTCTACAAAAAAGGTTTAATTATTTTTTGTTAATTGTTTGAACCAAGAAATGCTTACATTTTTTTCTTTATTTTATCTTATCTTACAAAGTAATGCCACTAAAACGACACCCATGGAAAAAGTATTTACTGCTATATGGTAGCCAAATGCCTTTTTTTCCCCGTGGTTTAAATTAGAATATATCAGTGGCCTGCGTGCCAAGTTACTTGAAAATTATTAAACTTTGTATCCCAATAAACCTTGGGCTAGGGAAAAAGGGGGCCATACACCTTCATCTAGCCCAGGATAAATAGAGAAAATACGAAATAGCGATATATGATCAGTTAGAGCACCTGAAAAAAACAAAATGCTACTTCTTCGAGAGTCGAAGCCAGGTGGTATCCTAATTGTAGGTCTTACCGATACCAAGCCTATCTGTTGTACTCATATAACTAGTCCCATTTGAGTGACGTAATGGGAGGGGGAGGAAACCGCTTCTCCGCACCCAATAAACGAAGTTCTCGTGTGTGTAGTGCATTACCACCCTATGACGGGTCGTTCTAAGTAGGAGGAGAAACGCGAGGAGGGTAGGTTCCGGAGTCAGGAAATAATTTGTGGGAGAGGGAGGTTAATAGCGGGAGGAGCTTTTAGGAGCGGCGGATGGGATGAGGAAGGACCCATCCCTCCAGCCCATAAATAAAATAGGCACTCCGGCGCGGAGAGAGAGGGGACGATTTTGGGCCCGAATTGCCCATGGGAACGCGTCTTCACGCACAATATACAAGACCTCCAAGGTTGCATGCACTAGTACTATGTACAGCCAAAAGCTGCAACCCCCGCAGTGTTACCAACGCTCACAATTTCTCGGTAGTCTCTCAAAATTGGGCGATAATTTTAAAAATCTCACGTCACCTGGATAGGAGCTCTTTTCTTCCGCTTTCAGTCAGCAAAACGGTCGGTAAACAGTGGCTCTCTGGATATGAACATGTTACTCTAAATCAAATTGAAAATGAAAATAACGCTATCGTGCATTCATGTATTAAATTATACATTGGCTTCTGGTAATGTAACAAACTGATTTAATATACTGATAGAAGCAGATAATTCAACATTAACCAAAAATACTAGTAAAAAACTGAGCAGAGTCACATTTTTTGAGAACATTCATACTCATTAAGTGTGGCAAGGTAATGAAAACTGATGAGAAACATTTATTTGTATGAATTAAAGAAGTATTTAAATAAATATGCAAAAAAGTTATCAATTGTTTCAATTGTTAAGATATAATTTAAAAATCTGCTAAAGGAAAAAATAAACTTATGATAAATCAATTTTAAAATATTTTTAGGGAAAGCTTTGGTTCTTCCGTTTCCAATGCCCCTGTCAGGTTGTCAGCCCCTTATCTTACGGGCCATGCGCAAGATGTTTAGCATGTTAAATATTTCTTAAAAATAAAGTAAAAAACAGCGTAATTGATACTCAGGAAGGTTTAAACACGATCTTCTCATTTTTTAACTGACTACCAATACCCGAAAATTTTAAATTATCTTATGTAGCATCTTAAAAATGTTAAATATTGAGTTACAGCTGGATTTGATGCAGTTAAAACGCACATATATAGTGTTCATTAATAAATATTACATATTATAGAAGAGTTGGAATGATCATCTACCCTCAAATCTCTGGGAATTTCTAACTCGTGGAACGGATAACTCCCGGGATCAACGCTTCAGAAATTTGCAACCCTACCACTTCTGACCCTTCCTTTCAGAAGCAAAGGTCAACTCTGTAAGCATGGTGCGTTGTCAACGGTAGTTTTCATTAGTCATCATAATTCTAACAAATATTGGTGGGTTTATGGATAATACCTTCCAGCTATTTCCCGCTTGTTTCCCTCATAACCAATCCACTTGCTTGCTGTTTGTTGCTGATATTAGGTTGAGTTAGCTTTTTTAAGTCTTCTTATCTTCTGAAAGCCTCAATGTCATGTAACAATGAAACGTATATATTACACTTTTGCCATTTTTGTGAGCTTGAATGATACTACATGAACACAATGGCATTTTCTTGCATGATTATCAATTAACGTCAAACATTTTTGTGGCTGTATTTGTACAAGTACATCAGCTACAAAATTGCACTTATAAAGGAAAGGTTCACAAAAATGTGAGATTTAATGAGAAATATCTGTTTTTGGAATTAAGCATTAATCGTGACCATAGTTGGGATTAACGATTAAATTTAATCGTTAAAAATCTGATTAACTATTTAATTTAATCGTTAATTTTTAGAAGAGTTAACTTTTAACTTTTAATTGTTAAATTATGCATTAAATGATACAAAAAATATTTTAGAGTAGTCTGTAGTGCATGATGCATGACCCCTTAAACACTATAGATACTAACAATCTAGTTGCATGAGACCCTATGTATGCTTGGTGATCTTTACCTCGTGCCACACATCCTTGCGATGGCTTGCAGGGTATCGTGTACATGTAGATGTAGAAAACTAACTTCAGTTAATTTTTTTCGTAAATTTTTGACGAATGTCGACCTGTCCGAATTTGGGCACAAAGGTTGCCCAACAGACAAATGGGAATATAAAAAGGTATCTAAGGATGCAAGGGTAGTTGTGCAAGAATGCAACGAATAGACCCAGACGAATACATCCAAACAAAAGCGGAGCTGAGGGGAGTGACCGCTAAAGTTTAGTAACGCACCCTCAGAGGAGAAAACACCAAACCACGCGAAGACAATGTCCTGGAGGGCTCGTATACCTTACTCGGTGACATCATGTCGCCAATACTACATAGTTGAAGCCGAGAAAGAAGGGTCATCTAAAAACCTCCCGGATAACCTCCCGATGGAGGGGTTCATTCAAACTAACGTATCTGTTACAATGCGCCAGTCTACGTCAAGTTCCGTCTATACCGGACTTTGACGGACCTTGGTCTACGTATGCCTTACTCAGCGACAATGCTTCGTCAATACATCAGCCCCCAGTGAATCACGAGAAAAGGTACGCAGGCACACCCTCAGCATCTACTGTAAATCTATATAACTAAGCCGTTTCCACTGATATTTTACAAGGGTGAAGGGATACTTCACGTCGATATGATGGGATCGATGTCAAAAACTAACCTTAAAGCACTTTCTACCGCTCTGAACAATCTTTGACGGCAAATTACAGACGCACCAAGGTTTGTTAGAAAGTTTTACATTCACGACAAATTAAAAATCCCGGAATTGGAGCTCCACCTCAGAAAAATCGCCGAATCCTTTCAGCAGACACTAGGAAACCTGACCAACAACACTCTGGACACTAAAATGGAATTGCAACAAAAATACCCAATTGAAATATTTTTAAAGAAATGGATACGGATGGAAGAAACCACAATGACAGTTTTCAGTGTTCGCCTTGTTCGTCAAAACAAAAAATCATCAAGGCCTCTATTACCACAGCATCCAAATTGCCAAAGTAACCTTTAACGTACAAGTTACTTTTTTAACTTTAACTTTAATCAGTTTCTTTTTCAGAAAAGTAAGTTTTAACTTTAACTAGTTACCTTTTACAGAGATTAGCTTTAACTTTAATCAATTTTTTTTCGGTAACTTTCCCAACTATCGTCATGACTAACATTCAGTGTTGCGTCAAATGGTTCAGAAGCCTGGTCATTGCGAAAAAAAGAAATACAGAAGACTTTCCAAACTTGGGAGCGGATAATAATGGGTAAGGTTAGCTGGGCAGATATATAAATAAACGTCTTTATTGGAGGAAAATTGGCGCTCTAGAAGTCTCTCCTTCCATCTAGCCCCGAAATAGATGGGATATAAGAGGATAAAGAGAAAGATAAATGATGATGTGTTTCCTATGGCAGGAGAGGAAAGAAGAATACTCGTAGAAATTATAAGGAAAGGATAGTGGATGGTAGATATTTTTCGAGTGATTTTGAGAAGTGGAATACAATGATGAGAGATGGGAATGCTAAGGTGGGTAACGTATTTGATACCGAGCACTTGGATTCCACTCCCGAATGTGGCAGACATTTTTATTTTATGTCTTTTAAATATTTATTATATCAGTCTCAAATGAAAAGCACTTCAAGCACCACACTTTATCCGTTGGATAAGACTTAAAAGAGTGGACTCCCTGGAAACGATTGGTTTTGGCCTCTTCTCTTTTGCTGCACACCAATATCTTAGTCTTCTTCTTATTGATCTTCAGCTGATATCTGGCCATAGTCCTTTCCATGGTTGTTAGCATCTTATTCAGCTCCTTCTCTGTCTCTGCTATGAGAGCTATGTCATCAGCGAATCGTAGCATACTGATTGTTTCTCCGTGGATTTTCACTCCAGAACATTTCTCCTTCACTTCATTTATGGCTCTTTCGATGTAAACATTAAAAATTACGGGAGACAGTGCGCAGCTTTGTCTCACTCCTTTCCTTATTCTTGCCTCTTCACAGCTGTGTCCAGATTTAATTACAGCAACTCGGTTTTTGTACAGACTGTGTATAATTCTTCGGTCATTGTAGGACACTCCAATTCCCTTCAGAATTCCAAGCATTGAATCCCAATCCACGTTGTCAAAGGCCTTCTCTAAATCCACAAATGCAATGAACGTCGGTTTGTTCTTCTCCATTCTCTTCTCTATAAGTAGCCTAAGGGCCAGTATTGCTTCCCTTGTACCCTTACTTTTCCTGAATCCGAATTGATCTTCATCCAGGAACTCCTCTGCTTTTCGTTCTATTCTTTTGTAGATGATCCTGGTCAGTATCTTCGATGCATGTGTCGTCAGGCTTATAGTCCTACAATTTTCGCATTTCTCCGCTCTCTTCTTCTTGGGAATAGGAATGATGATGTTTTTCTCGAAGTCCCTTGGAATTTCCCCTGTTGAATACATGTCGCAGATGGTTTTGTAGAGATGAATTAATGTCTTCTCTCCTGCATTTTTAATTAGTTCTGCAGGGACATCTTCCAATATTCACAAACAAAAAAATACAGTTTTTTTTGATTTTATGAAAGAATGAGATAAAAATAGTAACTTAATTTTATAAATGTGAATTGAATGGTGAGCTGTTAGGTTATCGGCTCCGCTATGGTGTGCGTGACCAGCCATTGCGCTATATTGTTGCTGAAGGTGAGGGAGGCAGTGAAGGCTCTGGGCTTCTTCCTGTTACCCCTGGTGCACAGACTCCACCTCCACCCACCCTCCGCACCAAGGATAGAAAATAAAAAAATAAACTGCGTGGAGGTTAAATTAAAAAAAAAACTTAACTCCCCCACCACCGACACCAATCCCCTAAAGACTGTAATATGCATCTACCTGGAACCCTCCAGAAATCTTCAGCTGTCAAACTAACTTTCGGCTTGGTCACTGATTGAATGCCATGGTGATGCTACTTGATCATTATTATTTCTTCGGTG
The DNA here is from genome assembly GCA_933228895.1 of Platycnemis pennipes. Lineage (NCBI taxonomy): Eukaryota > Metazoa > Arthropoda > Insecta > Odonata > Platycnemididae > Platycnemis > Platycnemis pennipes. The sequence continues at coordinate 64,738,383 of OW121854.1, forward strand.
AAAGAGCGAGGGAAATTTTTTTCAGGTCCCCACGGTGCCTTTCGTAAAGAGCAGGCCAATAGCTGCTAAGAGGTTTCTCTCCACCCTTCCTCCTTACCCTTCCATTTTAAACGCAGTAACTTTCCTCCCATTAAAAAGTGTTTTGAAGTGCAGGGACTGACTTACGCCTGTTTCATACGATACTAGATCCAACACAAGACCCAATACATATTTTGCCAGATTTAAAAATAAGGCCTTAAATGAAAAGTAGGAAGGCTAAATAATAAGAAACAATTGAATTTATCTCGTTTATTCCTTTTCTTGATGCATTCTGCAGGCGATTAAAGTTACATTTTTTCACAATAGCTCTCATATCTCGATTCGTGAGTGCATTGACAAGGGTGTGGAATAGTAGGCAGACACTAACCAGAAACGCGCCAATATTGGTAAAATACTTATGATGATCAAACGGTGTTCGTGTATGAGCGCCGTGCCTCAAACTCTTAACTCCAGATTGGGTTCCGCGAGTCTTTTGGCGAGCGGAAAGACGGGCGGTCGGTGTAAGGGGGTAAAGGCGGTGGTTGGCACAGATGGGGGTTGCGGAAGCGAAGCATAAAAAGGTGGAAGGTGCGTCGGGAAATATCAAGGAAGCCCGGGATGATTCGGTCCCCTCAGGAGTGCGCTGCCGGCAGGGAGTGGTTGACCTTTCATCCCGGAGCTCATTTCCCAAAGTGCCCCCCTCCTCAATTCACAGCCCTCTTGCACCCCTCCGCATTCGTCTGCATCCCACCACAAGTCTGTTTTTCTCCATTCGCAAAATAAGACACTATTGCTATTTCAACTTATTAATATTATTTTCCAATGTTGTTATGTCAATTTGTACATATTTTTTGGTTCATTTTGTTAATTTTTACATTTTTTATATTTTTATTACGCCTTGTTTTTGATTGTGCAGTATTTGAATTATTCCAAAACTATTGATTCTGATAGTAGCTTTTTTCAGGTTTTCCCCTTGTAAGCTACCTAAAGCTCAAGTTTTTTCATTGATTGTATAATTATATGTTTGAGTTTGAAAATTAAAAAATAATATATATATATATATCTATGTATCTATCATCTCCCACTCAGGTGCTATCCATCGGCTGAAGCTTCCCCTGGGGAAAAATTCTCGCTCCAGGAGGTCTTTGGTTATTATTTTCCAGTCTTGTTATGTCAATTTATACATATTTTTTGGTTCTCTTTGTTATTTTTTATATTTTTATTACGCCTTGCTTTTGATTCTGCTGTATTTGAATTCCAACGCCATTGATTCTGATGGTAGCTTTTTTCAGGTTTTCCCCTTGTAAGCTACCTAAAGCTCAAGTTTTTTCATTCATTGTATGTTTGATATTCATTGTATGTTTCATTCATTGTATATTTCATTCATTGTATGTTTCATTCATTCATGTTTGAGTTTGAAAAAAAAATATCTATCTATCTATCTATCATCTCCCACACAGGTGCTATCTATCCATCGGCTGAAGCTTCCCCTGAGGAAAAATTCTCACTCCAGGAGGTCTTTGGTTAACTACGACAAACTTTTGGGATGAAGTAAGGACGATAAAAAATGCTCGTTTTCTTCAAAAATATTCTATTCTAATAAAAAAGAGCAAACGTTATTTCAGGATGGCAGAGATTACAACTTCATTGATTCCATGCAAAAACAACAGAATGTTTCACGTTGATATGTCAGATTTAGCTTTCTTGACTGCAAAGAATTTCTTAATATCAAAATATTTCCATTTTTGGAGGAGAGGCTATCTTCAACGTTTTCTAAGAAAGAGATTGATACAAGTGTTTTCGTTTGGATGCAGGGCTTTTGATTTTGTCCCTGCCATGCACTCCAAATTCGGTTTCTGACGATGGCAAAAATTAATCGTGAATCAAATTGTAACATTTTTTGTTCCACCCCGACAAATCACACAGTCATTCGCATTTGCCCTAAGGCAGTATTAAATCACGGTATATTTGTAAGTATTAGTGCTCTACCAATTAAAATCGAATATGGCAGAGTCGCGGATGACTACGAATTTGAATGCCTGACGTATGTAAAAATGTTTGAGCTAAAACATTATACGAAAGCCGAGCCAATTCAATAAAATCAAATTTCTTCGTAGTAAGACGTGAGTTACACTCAAGGAGGTTAGTTGTACTGAAGAAGGCATTGGCATGGTAGTCTGTGGGTGATGATGAAGCCATAATGGGGACGCTTGGGAATGATTAGGTCTCCTCTACTCCGTGCAAAACATTGCGTTTTGTGCGGCCTTTTACGGAGACTGCATGCGCATTAAATCATAAATTACAATGATATATTACCAACATTCTATCGCAAATGGGATCGATTAATCTATCTAAGGCCATTTCAGAAAGGAATCAACTCATTTAATTCCACTAGCAGTTAATTTTTACTGTTACAACTGGTCAGGATATGACTCATTTAGACTAAATATTAGCCACTCGTTGGCGCACTTTCCTCTGTTCCGTTCAGGAATTTAGAAAAAAACATTTCATTATTCATTTTACTACTCTTAAGTTTTACCGCGTGCGGAAACAACTTCATACAAGTATCGCGAATAGCAAGCCCGGATGTCGGTGCATATAAATATAGTTCATAATTCAGCTATGATACCTCCTCCAGTAGATTATATCCTCCTTGGTTGGCCTTTCCTAGTAACTATTACAATCACAGTACTGTCACTGCCCATTTCTTGTTATCTCTACCGTTAATACAAATACAAGGCATTATACACCGTTTAAATGTTAAAAAATTAAACCCATCGGTAATCACATTTAATCTCGCTCTTCTCAGCATCTCTCTCCTTCTCTCTAGCTGCTACTCCTGTCTTGTCTCTACAGGGTGCTTATGGCTGAGTTCCCATCCAGCTCGTGCCCGTAGCGTCACTGGAAAGGTGACCAGCTGGAGGCAGCGGAGATGGGAAGGAGATAGACTATGATGCGCGCGTATCTGAGGGGTGAAGCCCGCACCTCAGGGGTCAGAAAGGTAGATGATCTTGCCTCGAGAGAGATAGAGAGTTGAGATAGAGCACGGGGGAAGCTTCAAATAGCGCTTTTCACTCAGTCCCCTTAAGCACGTACCAACTCGTCCTAAGGCATGAGACACGTTGAGTAAGCGAAACAGTTGGTAGCACCTGACCGAACGCACCATCACTCATCACCATCATCTCCAGTCATCAATACCTACTAAGATTGGTTTGATTCATCATCCACACGACTCTTCTTTCAGATTCTGTTAACTGCAGCCCATTCCACCTTCTCCCCTGCTAAGTCCTTTAAACCCTTAGCAATACGCTCCCCTTTAGCCATCGCAAACTGCGATTCAAACCAAAGATTTTGGTAGCAGTAGTAGGTTATATCGCATCATCTAACACAAGGGCGGGCATGATGTTTGAGAGACAAGAGCAAAGACCAGCCCCTCACAAGAGTTTTAAAATTAATGAAGTGACATGAATATATTTTTAAATAAGGATAATTCAAACATATAATATACTTATTATCTCACAGAGTTATATCTAAAGCACTGTACCAGACTGGAATCAGCACATGATAATGTGAGTTTCATTTACTGAATGCAATATTTTCTCAGATAAATGAAATTACCATAGATTAATTTTAATTTTTAATTAGAGTCATATGCATTCACACAAATAGTCACATGTGGCTCGTCTGCTGTTTGTCAGCCTTAGTTTGCTCTTTGTCCCCTGATCTGATCAATGATCCTAATCCTAGAGCAAACACAAAATCCATGCAATGGGCTGATACGAACCCGCGATCTTTGGGTTACCAGACCAGTGCGTTTCCGACCCGGCTATAATGGAAGCATACGGGGGCTCGTAGAGTACTTTATAGATGTGGATGAAAGAAAAGAGCCGTGGAAAAATCTTTTCCGCAAATGTTTCCCAGTAATTTTCCCTGTAATTTTTTGCATGGTGTGTAATCAGCAGAGTAGGAAAGTTCAAATAATAAGGAAATTAATGATTGCCCCTTGAACATGACATTTATGTACCTACTTGACAGTGATGATTGCAATCGAAGAATGTAATATCATAGCAGACGTTAATTCTCCAGGTAAATAGTGAGAGAACGAAAAGACTTTTAGTGACTAAAGACGACTTCTGTAATAGTTCCCATGTTTAAATTAAGATTTGGAGAACATAACAGGCATTATGATGCCAATAAATTTTTTTAAACTTACTTTTCGCACTTGACGGAGTATTTATGCTCTGAATCTTTCTTATTTCACAGGAAATTTAATGCTTATAAGAAAAAGGTGACTCAGAGTTCATGCCATTTATGAAAGTAAGGTCTCCAGTTCCTACCTTTAGATACATGTTCCTTCTATTTTAGTTTTTCCTGCTGTGGCTTGACCGCACGTACACCGTACGATCCATATTATATTTTAAGTAACCACCACCAGCAAAAAGGAATTCTCACTAATCTTTAAAGCAACTCGATTATGTCTTGAAATTTTTTACCTCATATCTTGTTCATTGCCAAATCAGCTGACTGCTGCACATTCCCTGAATCACTTTAAATACCTCTTTAGTCGTACCTCTTTAAGTCCCTAAATTCAGCACACCTGCAGTTTCAGTACAGCCAACCCACTCATGCATTGCCTTTAAACTAATGCTGAACGATCTAGGTAAGCCATCCGTTATTTACATTTTGGGCAACATGTTCTAATCTCCACACCCTTGCCAAAGTCCCAGTATTCTTTACTCTAATGTTAACACGTTTTACCGCCTTAGTAAACATTACCCATAGTGTTGAGCAAAGATTTTGCATGGACTATAAATAAAGACTTTGCATGTTGGGTAAAAAGTAATTGAGTGAGAGCAGAGCGTTGTTATAGATGGTATCATGTCGGACACAATCAGAGTCACATGGGGAGTTCCCCAGGATAGCGTATTAGGTCCACTTCTATTTATTTTATACATAAACGATTGAGTACCGTAGTTAATAGTAAGCTTAGACCCTTTGCAGACGACGCGGTAGTGTAAGGGTAGTGTAATTGTGATTCAAATTTATGTGAGTTGGAAATGGCAGTTAGAACTTAACCTTAAAAAGTGTGTAGCTATTAATTTTTGGAGGAGGAATAATTCGATAGAACGATCCTATAAAATTAGTAACACGAAGATCGAAAGAGTTGAAACCATAAGATATTTAGGTGTAACAATCACTAAAGATTTATCGTGGGAAAGACACATCCGGGAAATATGCGGCCCAGCGAAGAGAAAGCTAGGATTTATAAAAAGAGTACTTTTGAAATATGATGAGAAGACAAAAGAACGATGTTACTTTTCACTAGTTATGCCTCACCTTGAGTATTTAGCCAGTGTATGGGATCCAAATGAATAAGGTTTCATCACAGAACTATACAGCGTGAAGCGTAGAGCAGTTAGGTTCGTTTAAAGGTTTTACGATAGGTTGAGCAGTGTATCAGAATTAATAGAAGAATTAGGATGGGAATCATTATCAGAGCGTAGGTTAAGGTACAGATTAAATCTATTAGAGAAATTTCTATCGGATAGCTTTACTGAAGATGTTAGGCACATATTAAAAACACCAGCGAATTATGCTAGATTCGACCAGATGAATAAGATTAGAGAGATAGATTGTCGTACTGATAGATTAAAAATGTCATTTTTTACCCGTGCTATAAGAGAACACAAGAAGCAGCATAGCAAAGGGATAGGTAGGGGAAATATTTTAGAGTAGTCTGTGGTGCATGATGCATGTATCAACAACCAATCCCCTTATTACTATGTAGATACTAACTATCTAGTTGCATGAGGCTCTATAATGTAGCATGTTTCCATTTAATAGCTTGTTTGCATGTCAATAGTGCATGCCTGGTGATCTTTACCCTCTGTCACACACCCTCGCAGTGGATTTCAGGGTATCGTGTAGATATAGACTAATGAGGGATTACCTTTTCTGCTGCCAAAACACCTGTCATGTGGGCTGAGTCCTAATATTGTAAGGGTTCATTATTTCATTTGAGCGGACCGTGGTTAATCTGTGGAGGAGTGAATTGAGGTGGCTTCCTGCTGCTTACACATAGTGTTAGGCTATGTTCACCGGAAATTTGAACCTAACTTAAGCTACGCCCCACTGCTATCAAACGTTATTTCGCATACACCTCGCAGAGGAACAGGAGCATCATCGATGAACATTCATCTAGTTCCTGCCCTTCCATATAACCAGGAGGGGTCAGCTTCCATTGCTCACAGCAGTGCCAAAGCCCCTTCGGTTTACAGGTATATGCCACCACTTCTATTACAGGATTTCACAATTGATTCGGTGGGTAATGCTTGGAAAGCGCCATAAAATTAAAAAATGCAATGTAGACTCTATTTTACAACATTATTTATTATACATAATACTTTCACACATTATTTTCGTGAAAGTTTGATTTTTGTACAGTTTTTGATTCCCAATTGGCATTTTCATTCCACACAATGGCATTTGCTTCGATATTTATTGATAACTCACAAATTACCTGAAAAATCAACAATGTTTGCCTGTTCATATGATATTGCAACACGATTATCATTTTTATCCACTTTATAAATATAAATACTTCCACAACATGACGACAATAATGATACCTTATTTGTAACAAAACAAGTATGTAAAGCATTTTAATTAGTGACATAAATAAAAAAAATCTCAGTTTTCCAAATCTTTCGCCAACATATTTTTCGCCACATAGAGATGTGAGTAAATGTAATCCATGTTACCTGTAAAATCCACATTACTTTTAATTATTCGTGCTCAGCCATTCGTTCTCATATAACAAGACTTATACATCAAGCAACAACAATTTAAAATAATATTTCACATTTTCATAGACGACGCAACGTAGAATCAAAATATTAGTATTTAATGGCTCAACGCTTATCTGTTTCTTAGCTGGGAAAACAAACATATTCCCCTCCGTAAAACGACTCTCACATTATGAAATAACACAAAAAAAGTTTCACAAATAAATAAGACAGTTCCTTCACTAATTCTCCCAAATGTATCGTTCTCTAATTCATTATCTCCGTAACGATAGTTTCTCCTACCTACTACTGGTGCAGCAGCACTGAAGGGACTTGGTATAATATATGTAACCGCTCGCCATGCGTGAAAAAATTTTGTAACCTCCCAACTCGTGTAACCTCTCAACTTTTAATGAACTAAAGGGCGAAATAAAAATACTATTCGATGTATTCTCTCTTTAAGTTCTGAGACAGGGATTGCGCGTCGCGCTTGAAAGGGTACATCCAGAAAGAGAAAGAGACAGAAGTATTGAGAAGAATAGGTGAGCAGGGCCCACAAAGACACACCTGATAGTAGGGGAAAGGTAGCGCTTTTTAAACACGACAGCGCAACATTTGTCCATATATCCTTTTACAACGTAATTATTGCTTTGACTTACTGCTCCCAAAAAATATCCGGAGCACATCACCGTGATATGGTATTGAAGCTCATTCTGTAGACATAAAAACTTCCGCTCATACCGGGCCATTGAATGAAACGTTAAAGTCAGCTAATTTCATTTGATATCCGATTATACATTCCACCGTTACACACAGACATGTTACACTCCTGTGCTATTACTTAAATATTCAATTAGCACATGGAAAAAATGTTAAATTTCCTAAAGATAAGGCAAAAGGTAATCTTCTAATTATTATTTTTATACATTGATGAGCAAATGTAGCCAATCACATGCTTTCTTAAAACATCACGTAAACATCACGTAAAAGAGAAAGCAATTAGCCAAAACTCTATCATTTTTCAATTGCAAAACGTACCATTCTTCAATTTTCAATTTCATTGCTCCAATTAGCATCAGCTGCGAAATGTTTTGGAGGTTCATAAAACTTAGATTTGCTTACATTATTTTTACATTTCTGACATTTAAAAAATTTCCATTCTCTGGAATGTTAGCAAAAATAATTACTAATCCGAGTTATGCGAGTCACTGAAATGTATGGAGTTTGAGTACAAACTGCACCAATGAGTAATTAGTAATAATGTAATTTAACTGACAAATAAGCTTCCATTATCGCAGGTAAAGGGGTGCACACATCCACAGACCGAAATAAAAATATCTAAATCAATATTTTGAGTTTAAAATTCTTTTTTTTCCTTTTGAACCAAATTTCTTATTCTAAACAGAAGGTTTTTTACAGTGTTAAAAAAACACCAGATAAAGTCAATGTATTTCTATCCTTTTCAAGCATCTATATAATAGCACTTTCAATACATTTTAGTGATAGAGGCACATTAGCCTATAACCATTGATTATACGACCTCATAATTAAGTTTTTTTTATCACATAGCTGGTTTTAATCGAGTCCATTGATCTCACAGTTTTTCACTTTACAGATGATTCACTATTCTAATGACCTAATCCTATAGTATAAATTTGGTGGTTTAGGTTCAGGGGAAAGGGTTGGACAGGGGCTAGGAACGGTTGAACGGTTGAAAATTCGTCCAATCGTGTGGGAACTATTCGCGAGGACTTGAAGGGTGATGTGTGTAGGATTATGCCCTCGCAGATGCAGTACAAGTACTTCCTTCCATTCCTCAACTCTTGAGCTCGGAACGAAGCGGAATAATGATATGTTTGCTTCCTTGGTTGGTCTCTGATAAGACTTAACTTACTGTTAACTTTGATTTTATCTAATAAAAGCTACTTTTAAAAGAACGAAATCATACTCTCTCATAATACACCAATCACTTCCCAAAAAATGGGCTCTTGAATAAATACATTTTATCAGCATGCACACGAAACTCTCATAAAATAAGCGTTACATTTACATTACATCCGTGTTTATTTGAGAAATAGCCTTTGAACATATTACCAACGGAAAAATATAATGCAGCGGTGGCTATTCGACGTACCAAAATTATATAACATCTACATGATATGTAGTCTTATGTACATAGTTTACAGGACATTATATACAAAACACCACTTTTAAATGGTGGAAGTTATTTATTTGTTTTTTCCTCAAATTGCACCCAATCTCTACTATGATACTACCATACCTATTGCACTTGATCGGCCACGTTACTCCCCTGCATATATGTATACATTATTCAAATTTCACGAAACAGCGAACAAATGGTTTCAAACTTCAACTATTGGAACATTCAACGGGTTCATTTTATACACATTTAAAACATGAATAATTTATATTACAAAATCTCCCTTCAAGACTGATGTTGTTTCATAGGTCTAAAGATACATTTACCAATTGATAAACGCAAATCTATAACTGTTATTTCACCCAAGACAATTCAAAACCGTCTGCTACTCATTAACCAGGCAGAATAAGGAACAGTAACACTCAAAGACCCCAATGGTACAGAGATTCAATCTCAAACGGAAACGATATAGAATATATATTCAAAATATAATTTACGTACCGCTTGTGATAACAACCTATCTTTTTTTCCTTGATACTTCAGTTTCTTCCGATTAGATCGGTTTTGTACGGGGAAACGATGCTCCTTTGCCTTCTGATCTTTACACCTCAACATCAAACCTTTCGTTTCACCGCATTCCTGTCTAATAACCAAACCCTTGGCGGAATGGGTTCTTATCTCCCGCGCCCTCTGCTCCTCCTGGTCCTCCGGCGCCTCCGCCTTGAGCCTGCCTGAAAGGATTCGTGTCGCTCCTAGAAGGTGGTGGAATCGTTGGCCCAGGCGCTGCCTCGTCGTATCTATGACCTCCACCTCCGCCGTAGCCATGACGTTGGTACGCCTGTTGCGCAGGCTGGCCCTGATAGGACGGCGGCGGCTGCTGCTGCTGATAACCCACCTGACCACCCTGACTTTGGTACCCTTGCTGGCTTTGGTATCCCTGTTGCCCCTGATGTTGGTAGCCTTGCGGGACCTGAGACTGGTACGATGACTGTGGGGTTTGTTGGTAACTCTCTTCTGATGCCGGTTGCTGATAGCCCTGAGTTGACTGTTGGTAAGACGGTTGCGGACCCTGAGTTGTCTGGTTGTACTGCCCAGGTTGCTGAGCATATGAGCGATAGTCGTTCTGTCCTTCCATCTGCTTCTGTTCCATTGCGTTCTCGGCCTCCTGTCTCGCAGCATTCTCCTGCAGTCTCGAGTACTCCAGATGATTAAGCTTCAGTTCGGATCCCGAAACTCGCCTGGCTCCCGCAGAATCTTGATCGTGCATTGCGTATGTCTGGTATTCTTTATCGGGTGGGTCTCCAACGAGAACGGAGGCTTCATTCTGGAACGGCTTGAAGTCGTAGATGTGCCTCAGGTATATCAAAACGGGCGCGTAGAGGAGATTGGAGAAGGCGATTCCGAAATTCAGGGCTGTGAATCCAATGGCCTCTACCACTCCTCCTGCGATAATGGGCCCTATCGCATACGCCACAGAGTATGATATGTCGGCTATGGCGTAGATACTCCCGTAAACTGAGACGTAGCGTACATCCACGAGGTAGCCTAGAGTTGGGAGTAGTGCCGTATCGATCAGAGCTATTCCGAAGCATATTCCGCAGATGGGAATCATGAGGACCTTGTATGAGTCAGAGAATGGTATGATAAAGCAGCATAGGCCCTCCAGGGACAGGCCTCCGGCTGCCATTAGCCACTGATATTGAGGATACTTCTTCGCCATCTTCACGGTGAGAATTACTCCGAAAACGTGTGGAAAGAATGCCGGCAGCCAAATCATCCCGATTTTCCAGTTTTCCGTCGTGAGGTTATCCTCCATCCACAGAGATATCGTGGGTTCTAGGAAAGCAAGGGCAACGTTGGACATCATAAGCGCTCCGGAGCACACGGCGATGTAAGGGTCCATCATGAGCTTCCAAATTGGTATCCCTGGTGGAGTCTCTGCCTGGTGCTTGCGTATCTGCTCCCTCACCGGCCTCATGACCAGCAGGAGCATGAAGCCGTCGATAAGTGAGACGAAGGCCAGGATGAGGAACGGCACTTCCTTGCCCGCAAACTGGTACAGAGCCCCGCCGAAGGGTGGCGCGACCAGGCAACCGAACGAGATGAAGGCGAGGGCGATGCCCAGAGCTTTGGATCGCTCGTTCTCCTCCGTAAAGCGGTCCGCGATCATGGCCAGACCCGAGGTGTCGGCGAAAGCCGAACCGACGCCCTGGAGGGATCGGGCGAAGAAGAGGAGGCTGTATGAGCGGCCGCAGGCGAAGACGGCCGTCGACAGGAACATGATGGTGAGTCCTATCATCATCGGAATGTCGTAACCGATCTTATCAATTAGGGCTCCGGAGAAGGGATTGACCATCAGCTGTACGATGGCCTTGGAGGCGAAGAGCACTCCGGTCGCCGAGTCTTGACCGTGGTGCCCATGGGCGGCGAGTGTTGGGGGAGGAGCTATAATGGTCCCATTCTCTCCTATGATTGGAGGAGGTGGAGGGGGTTGCGACCAAGCGCCGACGTACCGAAGGTAGTCGGGAATAATCGGCACAATGACCATGTACAACATATTGTCCAGCAACAATGCGATGGAAACTATCACAAGAATGAGCCTTCGTTGGTACTTAGGCTCTTGTAACTTGTTCCAGATCATAGATCTGAGTTCGCCAAACTCCATGTTTAATATTGGTATGGGCGTCATCTTGAAGGATTGTTAATTCTCAGAACAAATGTAAAGCTAACACACGGTTCAATGGGAACTTTTGAGTGGATTGATCACAGAAATAAATCTTCCATAAAATTAGACCTATTTGTGTAGTTCATATCGATCAGCAAACGTTGGTCATAAGAGTATTTATTCTAAAAACAAATATTCAGTGAAAGATTCTAGAACACCAATATACCACAGAATTTTTGGAATGTCTCACTCAGAAATTACTGAAATATGGAGCAATGTGGAGGCTGTTGCCTCATCTTAATTCATTCAATAAGCAAAACACGACACACTCATACACACATACATGTTTTCAGTCCACCTTCACGCTCATTGCTATAAATCCTTGAACAGGATATGAGCGGCTTCATATTCGGCATAAGACTCTTTTTTTTTTCTCAACTTCCGCGTTTCGTTATTGCAGGTTTCACTCAATGAAGAGACTCCGGAGACGCCTTACACGAAAGGAGACTTGGAGAGAGGGGGTCAGTCGGGCGGGCAGACAAGACAAGAGTGGACAGAAAGAGTATCTCCTTATCCCTTCCGCTTGGTCAGTGGGTTTGGGGAGAAGAGGTGCAGGTGGAGTTTTCGGAGTTGCGGCGCAAGTGGTCCATTTCCGAGTCCGGGTGTTGTCCCCCACGCACCGATCTCATCTATTTGCCCTTCCTCCACTCCTCTTTATCCCTCCCTCTCCCTTCCTCGCCCTCTTTATCCCCCCTCCCTCTCCTCTCCTCCCCCTTCGCCCACTCCTCTCTCTCCTCCCTCTCCCCTCATGCACAGGGCCGGGCAGGTGGCCGCGGGACAACCTTCAAAGACACAGACAAAATTTTGATTGTTTCATTTTGGCATTTTAAGATTCTTTTCAAATCAATCAATATGCAAAGAGAAATATAGAGAGTAAACTAATGAATTATCCGAATAAATTAATATGGATTTTCCTGTTTTAATTCTAAGGGAATTCAAAATAATTAAGCATCTTAACAGCACTGTTGGATGTGACTCAGGAATGAAATTGATTGCATTTTGAATCAATACAGAAAAAATTACATGATCTTTCATTCCAGTGCAATTAGTTATGCGAGTGCGGGGATTTATTCATTGCTCAATCAACATGACATTTTCAAAAGATAATTACTGAATGAAATCTTTTGCCACATCACTTAAAGAGGGGAGACCGAGGAAGAGGAGCGGCATTAGTGTGAATTCTTACACACTTTATACGATTGCTTTGCTTCCCCTACTTACCAGAATCGGCTCCTCTTCCATCATTTTAAATGCCTAAGTTATAGAAAAACTATCAATAGAAGCTGTTTCTTCAAACATGCTTGAAGTGTACACCATGCTCAAGTATGAGAGAGCTATTAATTATTGATTATTAATTGCATCACCAACACAAAGTTTATACCTGCCTCATGTACGGACATAATACTTCAATTCGGTGTCAGTACGAGGGAAACAACAGAAATTAATTTTTTTACCAATGAATCAACTTTTTTGTGTTTTCACAGTAATTCAAGCAGAAATCTTAGATTTTAATTACAATTTTGTTGGTGGAAATTCAAATTCTCCTGCTGTGAAGTCAGCTCCCATGATTGTATGACCAAATTTTCTTAGTCATCAAAGATTTTACTACTTAAGTCATGAAACTTAATGAACATTAAGTATTCATTCATGCATAATAATTTGTACATTGATATTTTTATGTGGTAAGTAAGCGGAGTGACTACGATCAACTTCAATCGGAGTAGAGCATGGAAAACAACTCTATCGTAAACGAGTTACGAACTCGGCGAGAAGCAGAGATTTCAGGCGCTGTATCCAAACTTGATTGCACACGTAGCAATTTCAAATCTCCTTGCAATGATGGCATATTTAGCTTGTCATGCTTCTTCGTAGTATTATCTCTGTACCTATTCACACAGAGACGTTAAATAGCATAAACTGTAGAAAATAGGTTTAATTAAGACACGCTGATGAAGGAACTACATCAGTGCCTACAAATTGCTTCAGTGATAATACTAACATTTTCATTTCCTTCTAATACCTCTTGTGAAATTTTAGCACCCAATAAAAGTAGCGAAACAAGAAAATGACAAATATTTACTAATAAGTTACATGCACAAAATTAATAAAAGATCAAGGGTATTTTAAAACCATAATATATCTATTTAATCACGTTGAGCAGGAGAGCATGCAAAGTTCAGCACTTCGTCCGTCGGATGGGACGTAAAGCTTTGGAACCCTTGGTGCCTATCGTTAAGAGTTGGTTAATGTAATGTTAATGTGGTTTTTCTTTCCACCCATTCTCACTTCTATTCCAACACATAGTCTTCGGGTCTGAGGCGCATTTGAGTGCGGGACAGGCTTGAAAACGCTAATGATGATCAATATAGCGTATTTCTAGAATACAATGGAGGACATCGTTCCATTAAAAGGACACTGAGGTTTGGGGTAGGAGGATCCGGAAGGGAAGTCGATATGGAACGAGGGGCCAGCGGACACTCATTCAGTTCGCGCCAGCAGTTCAGGTCAGCAATTGACCCGAAGGGTCTAGGGGACTCGCATTGGAGGTAACATACTTGTATGTTGCGTCCCACCAAAGTGGAACGTTTGAAAAGGTTTCCTTTCCTCTGAAATTTACCAAGGCTCCATTGTTCGACAGCAAGCCAAGTGGTTCGAAGGGAGAGGGTGGTGAATTTGGAGGCTGTTAGGGGGGCAGAGGAAGGAGGGATAGTGAGCCGACATTAAACTCAAAGTTTGTTCCCTCCAAAACCCCTGGGGGGACACGTGGCTCAGCGACACAAAAGCTTCCCCTTCTTCTTCTTCCAAAGGTTAGTTTGCGCTTTAAAGATTGAATAGGAGCAAGTGAGGGATTTGATGGAAATATTTCCTGCGTGGAGACCAGAGTAAGTCGGGGGGAGGAGTTGGTGGACAAGTGAAGCGAGCGTGAAGGCACACAACACCCTGACAAGACCGAGTAACAAAACTAACTCTATAGTTTCCACATGAATTTTAATTAAACGCTACCATGGTTTTTTATAAATAACACATCTTGAAATGAAAAGTTGGAAAAATAAGTAGTTTATATCAAAAAAACATAGGAAAAGAGGATGATGCAGCCCTGCAACTAAAAAATGTATTGCATTCTTCCATTGGAATTGCAGCCATTGCAATGATTAGGTTCAATAAAAATTCATGTGACGACTGCAGAGTTAATTCTTTTACTCCCAGTATGATGGACTGCCACAAGTTTTTTCCTGAGACAGTGGTTAAAGACATTGGGCAGAACCTAATAAAATTCTACGGAGGATAAAGAGGTATTTTAAGGGAATCCAATTAAGAGCTGGTAGCGAAAAAATAGTCATATTAACGCAATGTCATTATTAACTTAGAAGACAGCGAAAGTGGCTGGATAAGGGGTAGTAAGGAGCAAGCGTGATATTTTGAAGGACGTAATGGAGTGGAGAACGATGAACTAGATAGTCTCTTGTTCAGCTTCATTAGACTTCATGATCACTAAACACAGTAACGTGGCATACTTTTTCAAGCTATTTCATTAAAACTGAACGGTTTCGCCTCATAGGAGACATCACCTCTTCACCCCGATGTAACTTCTTGCCTATACATCTCATCTTTCCCATGATTTACTCGTGAGTTACCTGACAGAGAGACACCACATCAAAATTAATTCCATGCTCACCCACTTTTTTCAATCTGCTGGCGACAAGGGTGGGGAGGGGCGAGCCTTACCACAGAGGTCAAGGCGGCCAGATGAACTGCACCGACTTCCTCCCTGGAGGCACAATACCGCGGGGGCTTTTGGAGGGAGGAGGGAATGGGGTGGAGGCACGGTTGGGCAGGGGAGGTAGTGGTCTCGTCGGAAATGGTTTTTCGGCTGGAATGGAAAAAAGGTAAGAGAAACGCAATCAGTGCAGCTGTCAGAAGCAGACACGGGGTAGAGGAGGGTGGGTTGCAGACGAGGGATGGGGTGGGGAAAGGAAAAACCGAGGGGGTGGGAGAGAGGGATGGGATGGATAGGGAGAGGGTGGACAAGAAATCGCTGCCATAACAGTGAGTGGGGGTGGCGTGATTCGTTTCTCTCCTTCATCCTCCTCCAAGAGACGTCAAGGATAGAGACTCGAAAAACTCAACGGCCTTTAATCGATAAGCTACTCAAGGAACGGATTGAAAACAGGAGAAAATAGTATTCATTGATGAATACAAACTTTTACAAAATACCACAAAGACAAATACACAACCAAGAACCGGGTTACGAATTTATTATCGTCATCATCATGTCGTGATGATAATAATCTACCATAAAAGAGAGGTTACGCTTCGTAATTCCACAATAATTTCTTTTTATATTACGACCATCAGGTGATGGATGGGGAAGTGGATAGGGATGGCGTGACGTTATTTTCAGTTCCTGAAGTTGATGTTAACAGTCGAAACTATGGTCGCAGCACAAAATAAAATTTCTTTAAAATTGCAAATTTTAGCCTCTCATCGATGATGAATATTGGCAAGTTTCATAAAGTGACGCCAGAAATCGGCAACGTGATGATAATAAGTTCCAAACCCGGATCGTTAGTACGTTTTGGTTCATTAGTATTCATGAAAGTTTGTATTACTCAAAAATACACCGAGTCACTTAGGAGAGTGTTTTATTTAGAGGAGAAAAAAGGTTTTCCGGGCCTGGAACCGAAACACGGATTTTTGAATTTACGAATCAATACATAGTTTGCTACACATAATAGAGTCCTGATGAAGAGAAGGCAATTTTTAGGTAAATCTCTAATTCTCCATTACGCCCCATCAAGGATAGCACTTGTGTGGCGAGAGCGGGATTCAAAGAAGCAACCGTCCACGAAGGGTACCATTATCTTCTGCAAAGCGCGACGTGCAACCAACTGTGAAATATCACCACGTCTTCTCATGTTGTAAGAGGCAAAAACTTGCCACCGTGGAAGAATTTTGAATTTTAACATGCATTATATTTCCATACGAAATAAATGGTAACCTACCTCTTCAAGGAGATAATAACGAGGGCCTCATAAAACACGATTTCCTTTAAGTGAGTTTATACTTATAGAATAGGGTTAAAACATAACTAGGAAGAAATTGCTTTCTGATCCAGGAATGGAACCACGGACCTTTGGCTTTTCGGGCTAGGGATCTAAATCCAAACTATCCAGATTACTGAAGCTGAAGACAATTCTGATGAGGATCTTTGGGAGCTTATGCATTTCCCTATTATGCCGCAGCAAAAATTTCACTCGCAAGGCTAAGCAATGCCTGAAAGTCAACGGCCTTGAGGTCAGCTCCTACAATGAATAGTAAAGCATGAAAAACTATCACCTAAAATATTAATTCTAGGCGCTACAAGCAAGGCACTAGGACTGAAAGTCCTTTTCCCTTTGATAATTATCCCGCGGTCTATAGCCGTTCATCTCGATGGGAGTCTACAAAATATCTCCATAGCAGCAAATAACTCTTCTCTAATGTCATTCATACAACAATAGCTGGAAAAATTACTAGGAAAATAATGTAATCCTGAAAATGTAATCGTTGATGCAGAAGATGCATAAGTAAAGCCTGAACCAATTTTTTTAATTATCGACTGCTTGATGAAAAGGAATAAGATAGTTATTTAATGAAAGTTATTTAAAAGGAATGAATAATTGTGAGCAGTGGTTAAAGTCACCAACTAAATATCTACCTTTGATATTTATATTTATATGCTTAATATTTCACCTGGAAACGTCAAAGGAAAGGAATTACAGTGGGAATGTTTTGCATAACGAAATCACCTACTTAGCTATATTTTAAAATAGCAATAAATAATTTTTCAAACAATTAAGTATATGATTTGGTATGAAACATTGTTAAATAGTAATAATGACTCCTAGTCCCTTTTTACCACTCCTATAAGAGCTTCTGTTCACGGTATAACTATTTTACATTCACCATTGGCCTGTAAAACCACATTCAGAATGCTTCCAGACTCGACTTCCCTCTGTTCGTTACCGCCAGAGTAGCAATTCTGCATAAAAAGCATGATCTTGATACCTCGAGTAAATCGAGTGGATGGAGGGAACTTGTATTTACTCTGGGCATGAATCCGAGGAATTATTTTGCGCCAAAGCGGAGGCAGAATCCCTATCTCGGTTCAGGAAAAAAGCTGCGTTCTCATTCTGAGAGAGCTCACTTCTTCATGCCTTTGAAGTTTTTTCAAGCGATTGCTCTTCAAAATGCCAACTTTTATCCCGTCCTACGTTCGTCGTGACCTTTCAGAAAGGTTATGGTACCCCCAACAGCTGGCGTGCGATCGCAGATAACTTGCCAGCCACGCGGAAAATAAACCTTTTTTGCATTTTAACGCCTTGAGTTTGAAATCCGGCCCCAAGATTTTGAAATACTGATTGAAACTTCCAAATCCCACGCGTATATCGGGTGGCGGAAAATATTGCATAGCCGGGCATAAGTTTTACTTAATTTTTTTCTGCCGAACATATATTAAAAAATAATGAGAATCCAGTTCTCCCACAAAAAAATGCTGTTCAGGAATGTGCCTAAAGGAATGCTCCCACATAAAAGAAATGAGCACGCGTTCATATATACGCCCTACGATAGAGAAGAATACTTTATTCACACGGCAATCATGATACCGCGAAGAACAATCCTTATAGGTGGTTAAAATTCATAGGAAAATAGTTAACGCAAATCGTAAGGGCCTTATAAAGAGGGGAGGAAGAAAATTATAGATACTGGATATTACCGCAGTGCACAAATTTGTCAACAATTTTGCAGGAAAAGATATTCTATAACGAAATTATAAAAGGAAGTGAATATACGGAAACACTTATCGCTGTAAATTGGAAACGTAGCTTCCGTTGCAACTCTGAGCCGGCCGATGAGGCTAGGTTGGTAACCGGCTTAGCAACCTAAAATTTACGAGTTCGAATAACAACTCTGGCATAAATAATATGATATTCTAATAATTAAAATATATCTAGCTAAGCTAGCCAGCAAAATATTACTTAAGCATTTATAGAGTCTAAAACCTAATTATACTACTCTGTTTGTTGCTCAGGAAAGATTTATTCCATTTAATTCTACATTTTCTGAGTCCATCCTCCTGTCGTGAATAATATAAAAAACGAGTATGATGTAAATTTTACTTCATTCGTCCGTTTTCAAAAAGAATATAGTCTAGAAGAAGTGTGTTAGCTTTCATATTAATGTCATTGAATGCAAAACATCAAAGCAATTTTTGCACTGAAAGGAAGCACTTTAGAAGTTTCCACAGGCCCACTCACAAAAACATGACTGAATTCTGTGTGGTCGGCGATTGGTTCAATGGAGTGACAAGTCGATCAATTACCCTCATACTACATGCATGAAGGAAATGAGAGGTAATACTCAATGATGAATGGTAGCTGACTACGTTTGCTAAGTGATTTTCATCGAAAATTTGGTGAAGATCTCTGCAATACTGCATTTTAAAACCTAACGCGTGAGAACATGGTTAAGAGGTATGTACCATACATCAAGTGAGAAAACGTCTTAGGTACATAAGATACAGAATGTTTCCCCCGGTTATTTAGAATCCAAGATTCAATCAATTTACCACGATAAACCTTTTAACAGTTTAATATTTAATTCAATTTTAACCATTTGCAATTAAACAGTAGCCACCAACAAGAAAATATTATTAATTGATGCGTTACTTTGAAACACGTAATTTACAGATCACTTTCCGATTATCGGAACATTTATTATAATAAATTTATAAAATATCAAGTAGGAGCTTTTTTATTTTTGGAAAGATAACGAGAAGTAATTGGAAGCTTAATAACCATGGGTGGTAAAGAGAATGGAAAAAGTGTGATGGGCAGAGAAGAGGACGTATTAAAAAGTGTTGAGCATGATTGGTGGTGGGGGGGGGGGGGGGGGGGGGTTGGGTTGTTGGAGGAAATTAGAGAAGGTAGAGTCGGTGGATGAAACAGATAAATAGTTACAGGACGCCATGCTGAATGTCGTCATCCAAGGTAGAATGTCGGGAAAGTGAGGTAAAGTAGAGGTGGGGAAATAAGGTAGATAGTATGAAACGAGGTATGTAACATCCTGATTAGAGGAGAGTAGCAGTATTGGGAAGGAATCGGTAAATGAATATAATCCAAAGAGGAGTAGGGCCACTTAATTTAAACCAGCAATAATCGGTAGAAGATTTAACATAAGTAACGGTAGCGTAACATAATGATATTTGTACGAATGAAGTTAGGTGTCTCATGGACTTTTTAGTGCAGTTAAACTATCCGTCACCGTCCTCTACCCATTTGATACCTTATTCAATGGCATGTATACACTTTCCTTCCTCACTACTTTCACAGGCTGCGGGGCTAAGGCCGATCAAAAAACATTAAGGCTTCAGATTGAAACCTCAACTTGGACATGGAGGTTTTTGTCTCATTATTAGGATAAGGCTATACGATACGATGTAACTAAAACCTTTGGAGTAACTGAAACTAAATAAATCAATAATACTTCCCATTTATCCTCTATTCCCCCATTCTGCTCACGGCCTTGGACATACCACATCCTTCCTTCCACATAGCTAATTTTCTCACTTACCTACCTACGCTCTATTTCCTAATGTCCCCCGTCCGTGCTATCCCTATTTTAGAGGCTCTATATTTAAATAAAATATATTAAAGAGAATCTCTATGTTTTCTTATATCCGAATCCACTGCCAAACTCTGCACTGTCTACTAAATCCCGATATTCTTATTCCGCTTTTCGCTGTAAACCGCCTTTAGTATACTTCCATTATAACTCTGCTGTTGGTGACCCAAATTGTTTTCATTAGTAATTTCTATTTAAGTGTTATGTGGATCGAAATCATATGGTGGCTACTGAGTACTGTCCTCCCATCCCTAAGGCTCGGGTTAGAATCCCGGCATTGAGATATTTTCTATAAATGTACCGGTCTCTACTAGTGTGGAGAACATTGAGTTCAGTACTTCGTTCGTCAGATGGGACGTTATATCATGGACCTCTTGACACCATTCTTTAATTGTAGGCTGATGCCGATACCGGGTTTTAATCTACTCTTCCTCCTCAGGCAGCCTTTCCTGAAGAACTACTAATTCTTAAGTAGGTAGTATATTTCCTATTTGTAGCATGCACGCAGTGCTTGTTTGTTGATTATTCACCCTCTGCCACGCACTGTCGTGGTTCCTTGCAGCATACGACGCAGCA
Organism: Platycnemis pennipes; assembly: GCA_933228895.1. NCBI lineage: Eukaryota > Metazoa > Arthropoda > Insecta > Odonata > Platycnemididae > Platycnemis > Platycnemis pennipes. The sequence continues at coordinate 64,759,312 of OW121854.1, forward strand.
TATGATGCAGATCTAGATATCCTGTTCTGGAGGCGCTCATTGGAAACTCCGCTAGGGGGCGTGTCACGCCCGCCGTCGACAGACCCCCCTCTTTGTCCAAAACGACACTTTCAAACAAATCCCCCCCCCCCCTCCCCAGCCCGCACCGTGGGGGTTCGTCTCTCCACCTTCACCCCACCCACCCGTGGGTGACAGGGTTGAGGGGAAGGGATGGTAGGAACTCTTAGACCCTAGGAAATTTCTGTTACATTCGTGCTGCAGTTGACAACCCGGGATATGCAAAGTAATGAACTTTTTCCTCCTCCTCGCCAATTACTTCCATTCAAAGCGTCACGGTAGTGAAAGAGAATGCCACCATTGAGTATCGACGTTTTGTGTGCGGCAATAGGCTGCGCAATTTTCAACAACTTCAAGTCGTGGGCATTCGACGTATTGATTTCTTTGTTTGTATTAATAATTCTTTCCCTAGAAGAGCACTCAGACCTTTTAACTTGGGCACAACAAATTCGACAAACACGCGTGGGGCTCGAAGGCGCCGCCCTCAGCATTGGAAAAATTTTGGAGCAATTTTCCGCGCTGCTGTTCCTGCATTTGAGAATCCTCTAACGAAAACATGATATGGAGCATGTCTTGGAATGTATTGAGGGGCCGGATTCAAGAGTATGAAAAGGAGAAAACAATGGTAAATTCAATTGTTTGTTTATGAAGGAAAATAGAACAATTGCAATAGACGAAAAGGAGGACGAGGCCTCCCATCCCGAGGGCCCGGGTTCGATTCCCGGCAGTGGCGAATTTTTCAGTGGTGTAACCGGTCCCCACTTGGAATGCCTAGTGGAGGGCATTTCAGGTTCAGTACTCCGTCCGTCGGATGGGACGTTAAGCCGTGGTCCCCTTGGCGCCTTTCGTTAAGAGTAGGCTAATGCCGACGCCGGGTTTCTATCCACCCTTTCTCCCTTTCCTGAAAAACTCCTACCATTACCCGATTACCTATCTATCCTAAATGGCGCAAATGACCTCAGCTGTCGGTCGCCTCGTCTAAATAACCAACCAACCAAGGAGGACGAATGCTGCGTTGTTGAGCAAGGTGAAGGAAAGAAGGCTGATAAAATATGAGGCAAATGTGGTGAATAGAGGAAATTAGTATCAAGGGTATCAAGGTGAATGGCGAAGAAATAAATATGTTAAGGTTTGCTGATGACATCGCAGTTGTAGCAGAAAGTCGAGAGGATTTGCAAGCATCCCTGACCACAATGGATCAAGTACTTCAGGAATATAATATGAGCATCAACGAAAGGAAAACTAAAATCCTAGTGTGCGGAAGAGAGAAACTTAGGGCAAATATCACAATTCGAGGAGTGAAATTGGAACAAGAGGAGAACTTCTTTTACCTCGGCAGCACTATAACTTGCGATGGAAGAAGCTCGACGGACATCAAGCAAAGAATAGCACAAGCTAAAGTGGCGTTAATAAAGAAGAGACAACTACTATGCTCTAGGAACCTACGGCTGCAAACAAGGAAGCACTTCATCAAAACATTCGTATGGAGCGTGGAACTCTATGGATCAGAGACATGGACCATCGGGAAAGCAGACCAACGAAGAATTAAATCTTTCGAAACATACTGCTGGAGGAGAATGTTGAAGATTAAATGGACAGATAAAGTGAGGAACGAAGAGGTGTACAGGAGAGCAGATGAAGAAAGGACAATATGAAAAACCCTACGGCAAAGAAGAACCAGATGGATTGGACATACCTTGAGGCATAAGGGATCAGAAATATAATAAAAGGGAAGATTGAAGCGAAGGTCCCGCGAGGAAGACCAAGGGACAAGTATATACGGCAAATAAAGAAGGACGTGAAAGAGAAAACATACCAGGGCGTGAGGGAATTAAAACTGAATAGGGCATAGTGGAGGGCTGCAGTAAACCAATCCTAGGATTGAAATACTGATGATGATGATAGGTGAATAAAATAAGTAATTGGAGGAAATGTAATACTGAAGGCGGTTATTAAAGACAATGTTATCTAGGTGACGAAAAGAAAGAAAATGAAAAGGTTTTTTGGATAGTAAGGAGACAATTAGGATATGAAGGGAATCCCCGCTTATTCGTCCTATTACATTCCGAAAAACCTCGACATAAAACGGAACGACGGAAAGCGAACCACCATTTTCCGTAAAAATTTTACGCATACTCTCTATCTATTTGTTTAATGCTCACACTTATTTCATTCATGTTCTCTGCTAGCTCGATTGCGTATGAAAAATCTTATTTCGCTGTAAATGCATAAACGCAGGTTGCCATTTAAAATAATTAAATTTATCCATACCATTCTAATATATTATAAATTTTCTGTGTTAAAGATCATAATTGCTCAGGATCAAAGCATTGTAGACGTAAATCGAGCTCCTCTTTACGCTGCTACATAACATACATTCAATAGTGTTTGAATTTGAGGCATAGTGCAGTGGCTTTGGCATGGCGGTGTTTGTATTACATGCTGACTAATTGTAAATAAGTTGAATGTATATTTGTATCTCTGCATATCTCTAGGTCAAGCGTTGCAGACTAAAGTTCTCTCGAACGCTTAAACCCTGAAGCATCAGCGCTAATCGCGCAATGATGTGAGTGAATGAAATAAAAAAAATCATGAAATTTTGAAAAATGATTTGGTGACGCCTCAAATTACGTGGTTAATTGTGTTGATTCTGACGCCCTTAAAACCTTGCGTGAAAAAGCCTTGGTTGCCAGATCGGTAACGTCAGCCTGGCATCCCAAGAGTCGTAGGTTCAAATTCCGTCTCGTTTATGGATGTTGTGTTCGTCTTTGTAAAGGCCTTTTGTAAAGTGTCATTTAACCTTAGAATGCAGTCTAAAATTAAACCTTTTAAGGCAATTCGAATCTGAAATGATTGCAGCCATCATTAGAAATGTATTAGGAACCCACACGTATTATGCTAGGTTTGATTAGATAAACAAGGCTATAAAGATAGACTGTTCACCTATATATTGTCGTACCGATAGATGAAAAATGTCATTTTATCCATAGGCCATTAGAGAACACAAAAAGAAGCCTTGCAAAGGGATACGTAAGTAAAAAATTATGGACTACTTAGTCTATCATACATGAAAGACTTAACATTACTAACCGATGCATACCAGGGAAATACAGAAAATATATTTTGAGAAACGCCTTTCTAGCCAATAATTTTCTCATTTTCTCTGTGTGCGATAAGAGAACATATTAGACAGCATTGTAAAGGGATATGTACGTGAACTGTTATAAGAGTGGCCTTTATGTTTTAATTAATGTTTTAGCATTACTAAAAGATGCATACTAGGGAAATACATTCAGGCAACTGCCTTTCTAAACTGTAATTACTTCATTACTATGTTGATAATAACCATAAAGTTGAATGTGACTCATACTTATCATGTCTCCATGAAGAAGTAGTATTGTAGCTAATAGTTGCATGTAAGTAGTGCATGTTGGGTGGTCTTCACCCCCTGCCACACACCCTCGAGGTGGCTTACAGGATATTACGTAGATGAAGTTGTAGAAGCACCTGAATACCCAAGGTTTGTCACTCTTGGCCTCCCTCTTTCTCCCCGCTGACCTACTCTCCCTCCTTGTCATCTCCGACCGCTCGGAACCCCAGTGTTCCCTTCCTGGGTTAAATGATGGGGCCAGGGCTTCCTTGTGCGTTTACCCGTGTGACGTTCCGTCCTCTCATCGAAGACTATATTGGGCGTGAAATTCCTCTAGATGAAGGGGAGGAGGAGTGGACCAAGGGCAGGGGTGTGTGTGTACAAATTGTTGGGGGGAAGGGAGGAGAAGGGAGGCTCCCTGTCGACGCCAGATGGAGACGGGGGGCTGGAAAAACGGAGCTGCCATCGAAGATGACATACACTCAGTGTTTCAAAGTGCGTATCCTCATGCTGTCACTAAGCCAATGGCTTCTCTCTCAGCCTTCTTTAGCCGTTTCTTCGTAATTTTTAAAAATCTAAACGTGGCTTAGTTTGGTTTCTTCCAGCGAGAGGGCGGAAAGCCAGACTAAGACTTCTGGAAAGGTATTAGGCAATCATATTTATTTCCGATACTGAGATCATCATTTAGTTTATTAATGAATTAACTTAGTCACTTACACAAATTTATTTTATATACAAACGACCGGTTTCAGCATCCTCAAGGCCTGAGGATGGCGAAACCGGTCGTTTGTAAAATAAATTTTGTGGAAGTGACTAAGTACATTCATTAATAGACATCATGACAACCTCCCAACAAGTCAAAGCTTCGAACTTTGGTTTTAGGATCATTAGCACCAACGCAACAACACCGTCCGATTCTAATATTTGTTCCTACCTTGCACACATCGCAGCCATACCAACACCAGGATTTGTCACTTCAATAAACATTTAAGGGAAGACCTTCCCTTCATATGATAATAAACTTGCGCACACAACATACAAACGCAATAAAACGAGATTAAATGCTAGAGTCTTAATACCCCCTGCCTTTCACCATATTTGCGCCTTGGAGAGTATTAAATAGGTGTAGATGAACCTAGGATAATTGCTAAATAATAAGATTCCATTATTTCAAGCTTCGATGGCTTTTCCTAACGCACCAAAAAAATCATGATATTATTATCGGAAGCCAGTCCAGTTGATGAAATCCGTGTCACATGATGCTCTATTCTGGAGGCTCTCGGGAACATGGATTCGATACAGGTTTTAGCTACATTTATCATTGTAAGCCCCTCAGACGTTATGAAGAAGGGTTTTGAAAAAGATCAAAAAACATCACGAGGGTGACTGATTTATTCTCTATACCTGTGAAATTCAGCAATGACGTTTCTCTCCTATTTATTTTAAAACTCAAGCATATTAAATGTATGCGAACGGCGAAAACATTTATGCCACCTATTATTTTATTCTGTAGATATAGGTATATCAATGGTTGTAATCATCAGTGAACATTTGTATTCCGAATTCAATCTTAAATATCTACTTGGTACTGAACTGAAATTAATGATTTACTCAGACCCAGACGGCAATTAGGGCGTAACTCCTGGTAAGGCATTATAAAAACTGAACAAAAAAATGCACCAAGAGTCTAACCTAATTCATATCAAATACTGATCAAAATAAAATCATGTAACATATCTGACGATGATAGCAGAAGCACATAATATTTCATGAAATTTCTTGAACAACTTTGAAATTAGTATTAGAGGAAGACGATTCTGAGCCATAAAGAAGCAGGAAATTTTTGAAGATACAGCATAATTCTGTTCTTATTAATGATATATACAATTGAACTTTTCAACGGAAAACACATATAGTTTTTGCTCAACCAATGAGTTACAGATAAAATGCCATTATATGGCATTTAGTACTTATGGAAGCGCTTCACCTCGATTGACTTGCATTAATACCCCTCGGACCTCACCAAATGGAGTCACAAATACAAAAATAACATTAAATTTGCTACATCATTACTTTGAAAAGAAAAAATCTTATTATAGACTAAAACATAGCATTGCAGCATTGAGAGATCACTCAGAAAAAGAATAAGATATTTGTGAAATAATGGGTGCCAATTTACAGAGTACGTATATGGATCTGCGTAATATAGAGACAACCAACAACTTCTTAAATCTTACGCTGTAAAATGGAAGTTTAAAACGTCAACACTCTATCAAATCGAACAGCTGTACGTACACATGGAAAAAGATATTTAACTGGAATGGTCTCAATTGTTCACTCAGGTAATCTATTCCAACATACTTAAGCATACCCTTAATGGTTTGTTGCGAGATGAACTCTGAGCGACCCTCATTGTTTTACATCTAACCTGTCGGCTCAAGAAAAATGGTAGGAAAATAATTAGAACATGGTAAGTATCACAATTTATTCTCTCTGCCTACCATGTTTTCGAATTTCAATGCCTTTATTAAGGCCTTGATAATGATATTATCGAATGTCGAAACCATGGTCACAAGGATTGAAGTGTGGAGTGTACCAAGTTTTCATTCTTTTCCTGTGGGAAGGTTCCATGAAGTTAAATCTGCAACTTTAAATTCTCAAAAATAACTTTATTTTGCACCCATATTTTCTTCCACCAAATGTACAAATTTCTGTTTGAGGATCTTGTTAGTCAGGTTGGAAACGCGTCATCCTGGCAGCTTTAAGTCGCGGATTTGAATATAAAGTCTGACTTGGTTGTAGCGTTTACCCTAGGTTTAAGAGGTTAATTTGGACGGTTTGATGAAACCTTAGCCGTTACAGCCCTAGAAACTTAATTTTACGACTACAACTACGACTTTTGCCCTTCTTATTCGCATTTCTCTCCTTCCATTCTTAGTCTCTTTCCTCACCACATCCTATCCAATCTGATCCAAACTACTTGCTATTATTCTCTCTATTTCCCCGCATTAATTCCTTGCACCGAATCCTAGCTCGGCTTTAAATAAAAATCCTCCCACGCCGCCACAGGAGTCGTCCACTTCCATCCCTCTGAGGGCAAAAGTGTCTGTGAACCGCACGCGGGAGCCCCCGGCGAAATCGTAAGGCCTGCATAGCGTGCGCGCTCGGTTCGGAGGGCACAGGGGAAGGTGTGCAGGGCAAAGGGAGAGGGCGGGGAGCAGGGAGCGGGTAGGGTGCGGTCGATATCGTCGGCGGAGGTCAAGTGTGCCCTCCTCTCCGACACGCGATGAACGAAAGCTTGCTTCTCTCTGCCCCGGAGCCCCTCGTATTCCAAGCCGAGCCACCATTCCCATCTCTCACGGCACCCGAGAGTCGCTCGATGCCTACACACCTACCAGCTCGCAGTCAAGCTACCGCGCGAGATAATGTGCCCCTGCGTTGCTGACATTTCTTGCGTCTGTCAAATCTAATAATCCCTGACATACTCATTGCAAACTGTGTCGGAGAATAACGACTTTAGAAGTAGGTAGGTTTTTAGATTATCTAGCTACTCAGATTAGGTCCTCCTAATCGGTGAGGTGGTGAGGGCTGTTCGGATGCTGTTTTCGGATTCAATTCTTCCATCGCTGCCGACGTTTCGAAGAACGAGTCGTTCTCCATCCTCGAGAAGGATGGAGAACGACTCGTTCCTCAGATTACATTGCGCAGCCTAGTTTAAAATTGGCCCTAAACACAAGCCGAGCCATCTCCGATGGATTTCGAATTCGTAACATTTGAGATGCTAATCCCACGCGCTGCCATTCTGGCTGTCACCGTCGATTTTAGAGCCTAACGCATTTAATTGTGGTGTTAATTTTAAATCGAAATTTACCCCATCATTAGTTATTTAAATCCCATTGTCAGACACAAAAATATTTCTCATGCATAAGCATGAACTTCCCATCATATAAATCACTGCAATGAGACACCTTTTGCCTAACTATAGTAATGAGAGCTGGATATGTTAAATCCGAGATTTTACAACTCTATATATAACTTAGAAATCTTAGAATTCTGTTCAATGTGTAATGCATTCACTAAAGTCGGTAATATACTGACATGACAAGCGTGTTGTTTGATAGGAAGGGGCACTTTCATATACTATTCAGATAACTTTTGCTTCACTATGTCTAAGAAAGTAATTATATCAATTTCTGTAATATCAAGTGTGTCACCGGTTGATGGTCTCTCATGATTAGAGAAAAATTGTCGACGATTTCTTGCTAAAATATAATACAGTTTTACGGTAAACGTAATCATTACTACTCTAATAGTTTCCTAGAAATGTAATCCATGGAAGATCAGTGTGTAAATATTAAAATCATTTGACTCAGGCAGTCTGAAGGTGGCAGTTACCACTAGCCACCTGAGAAGTATATTTCTCCCTATCAGTGGCCTATTACATTTTGCTGGTACGGATACTCAACTGCGCCTGGCGTGATGGAGGTATCTGCAAAGACACCCCTCGTATTCATTCCTCACTTGATGAGACTAGTTTTTGGGGCTCTGATGGTGGCATTATTATTAGGCATATTCCACCATTTCCGCGCAGTTGTATAGACTAGAAAAAGAACCGTTTAAAAATGATATAATATCACGAAATTGCCTCCTTCAGCCCAGCAAGACGAAGGGCCTCCAGAAACGGAAAGCTGTTTCCCGTCAATCACATCAACACGCAAGCGTAGCGTGCCGTAGCCTCGCAGTCTCCCCTCCTATCTTACGGTCCCCCTCCTTCCCCGACCCCTATCCCTACTCCCCATCCCACCTGAGCACATATCCCCTCTCCTGCCTACTCACCAACACCCAGTCCAGTTAAAGACACGAGTTGAAAGACATCATATTCTCTTCTCTTTAAGGATAAGAAATGAATACTTTGGAGTATAATAATGTATATTGTAGCACATGATATGAATATTGTCGCGCATATGATTATTGTACGATTTGCACTTCACGTTAAATGCCTTTATTAGAGAATTATTCCCAATTTTATTGAATTATCATTAATGTAACAGTAATTCCTTCTCCTTATTCTTGTTATATCAGGTGATTATTAAAATTAATTTGGTAATTGTAATTGTTTTTGTTAGCTACGTGAAATGTTTCAATAATGGTGCCTCAGCACAGTTTTTCCTTCAAGGCAACCTAGCTTTCATGTATTTAAATAAGATGAAATTTAACCAGTTAATGCTAGTGCTGAAAGGAAAAATTTACTCTTACTCTTGAAGTAGTGGTAGAATTCGGTACTAAGGGGCTTCATTGGCTAGGGCTATGTCACACCGTCCAACGCAACTAATACTAAGTCTATCTCAAGACAAAAATTTTCTATCCTGGTAACCCAAAGTTCGTGGGTTTGTTTCCCGCCTGTGGCATGGATGTTGAGATCGAGTGAAGTTTTAGAACGTATGCTAGGTGGCGCGATATAGCCTTGGCAGAAGGAGCGTCCAAATTCCAAGTTCACTACATCTCCAGACAAACACACCATGCATATCCTTCGTGGGATTCGAGCCGGCGACTTTTTAGTTGCCTGGCTAGCGCGTTATCATTTTGACAAACGCGGTATGAAAATGTCTTGGATTTCTTATTTACTGCTTCCAGGGAGATAGTCGTGATTTCAGAGAAAAAATATGTGGAGCCGACCTAGGGAGATTCCCCAAAAACCCTGGAGAGATCCCTATCCCTTCTATCCCTTCCATCCCTATCCTTATACCTTTCCTCCCGGTCTGAAGCGCCTATTAGTGCGGAAACAGACTTGAAAACACCCATGAAAAGATTCCCCATCCATTCCATTCCTATCCTTAACCCTTTCCTCCCGGTCTGAAGCGCCTATTAGTGCGGAAACAGACTTGAAAACAACCCATGAAAAAAAATATAGAGTACAAAAAATGTGTGAAAAAGCCTTCCAGACCACAATCGGTTTAGTCATCGACATCTGCCTATAGCACCTGATGCAGTATTTTATTTAGGTACAAAGCAAACTGCTAAGGCTATATCGCTCCGTATAAACCTTACTTACTCTTGTGCTTCTTTGATAAACATCCATTCCCGCGACAGAGTAAATATCTGTGACTTTAGGGTGCAAACTTTGCGCATTACCTACCAGACTAACACGGTCAGTCCTTATCCTTTTTCGTGATTTCGTGCACTGTAAGAAGATAGCGTGACAAAAACCCTCAACATTTTCCCGTGGAAGTGCGGGGAAAATCCTATTACTCCATCCACCTCTCCCGATCAGAAACCCAGATCAGTGATAGTTCACGACTCTTCATAACGCCAGCGCTCATGTTATCGCATTTTTTTCAAAATTCACTTCGTATATAAAACTGCATCTGACATTCTAAAAATATTGTCAGGTGCTTCGAATCACTAATTTCACTTGGTAAGACGAGTTCATAGGTCTGTTACTCCCAGCTGTGCCTCCTAAAGGAGCTCGTAATATTATTAATGCCATTGTTAAAGTGGCATAATGTTTCATGATGCAACTCCAAAAACTCCCGAAGAAAAAATATTGCAACCGCATACCGTCAGTGCGCGAGTCAGCCTAGCCTCTTTAGAGTCGCGGGTTTGAATCCCGTCTTTGATATGAGTGCTATATGTTCTACAATTTGGCATGGGATTTTCTTAGGTTAGAAAATACTATATAGCCTTAGAAGTTGGAGTATCTTTAAACCTATTCTGCTACTGCAACTACAAAGATAACCCAATGACGGTCTCTAAAGTGAGTTACTAAAGCAAACCCATTGCAGCGTTCCTCGAAATACCCCTAAAATTGGAAAACTATCGTGTAAGACCCATTGGGGTCGATCTCAACGGGACACAGTACCGGGTGATCAATCGTTGGGCCCCGGCCTGAATTTCCTTGCCCTATAGGAATTGGGACAGCCTTTGGACCGGGTGGGGTTGATTGGCCGAGGAGATAAGTTACTCAGCCTTATGGGGAGGTGCGTAACGATGGAGGTGTTAGTTGGAGTGTGGAACTGGTAGAGTTTGGGCCGGAATGTTACATCGTTGAGTTCCGAGGCTTGAGAGAGGAAGAGAGGATATCGTATTGGCGTGGTGCTTAGAATGCAAGCTTTCCATTCCAAGATTTTGACTTCTTACCACAGATTAGGCTGACTTTTCATCACATAACCTGTTCCCACTTGAGTTTCGTTTGGTGATCACTACAAGTTTAGTATTCCTCCGGGATAATATCGTCACCGCAGAGAATGATGCAATAATAGCTCTCATTACTATCCTAAAACAAAACGTTGCATCATAAATTCATATGAAGGGTTTCGCGACGCCATTAAATTGAAGGTGCTTGTCTTCCTGGTCTCCTGTAGCGTTTTACGTCTGTAGAAATGTAAAAAATGCGGCAGGACACTCGGAAGGCAAGCACCTTCATTGCATCGAAAAAACTAATAACGTATGAATATGACAAACGATCCAATGGCCAGTAACTGGGCAAATAAATAAGGGTTTTTGACATCAAATTTCAAACTATGAATGAAAAACATTTCTCCTCCATCTCTTCACTTGCTAAATTGGATCTTATCAAAGACGGAACTTTAAAGATCCCCTGGAAATATAACATCGTGCTTAAATTCAATAGAGGACTTCAGAGCTCCCTAAAACACTCAAAGGAAGGTTGAAAATCCAATCAGCCTGAATCTGTGCTCCAAATGATGCGAGGTGAATAAGTAAGTTCCTCTGTTTTAGTGACTGTAATTGCACAGCTGCTTACAAGAAGAGTAAGTGTCCACACCACATTGGTGTTCCATCGAAAGAGTTTTTTGATAAAACATGGTACCACAGGAGCATCACAACGGTGGCTAAGCTTTACAGGAAGGCAATTTTCCATCCATGTATTTTAGATTTCTTCCATCCATTTGGTTTCTTTACACGATACAATTTTTACTGCATATATATTCATGAAATGACCAATGTGCACATTGAGCTATACAATGTCAAGCCTGGTATAAAACTGCTTTTAAGATCTTTCATTAAATTTGCAAATCGTGGTAAGTCTTTTCAATGCATTCCATAAAATTTTAAAAAATGTTACAAGGTATTACTGAGGAGCTTTTCTTGAAAGACTGCATCAAATTCTCTTGCACGCGCATGAAGAAATCAATGCGTCTTGATCAGGGTTTCGATTAAAGATTTATTGGACAGTGTGGAACTGGCTTTAATGGAACCTTGGTCATGCATTATTGAGGGATGCTTAAAAGGTAAGGAGATGTTGGAGCTCTTGGCTTTCGGAAGAGAGGATCTACCCTCTTTTTCCTCTTCGGATGGGGTAACCATAGCGTTTAAAGGCAACAGAGTCCCTCACTTGTTTCGAAATCATCTTAGAAAACCCGAATTACGTTGTCATACTCCCTATCCACTTGAAGCCCATTGGATTTGGGTAAGGATGACGTGCTGACGCAAGCAAAGCGGGCCATGGAGACAGGGAGAAGCTACCCCTCATTCCCGCGACCAACCGAATTGCTAATCACGCAGCCACTGGCGTTCACGCAACGTCACTGGACGGCGACACAATGCCCGACTTCCCCTCCTATCCCCAGCCCTCACGCACAGGGAAACCAATCTCCTCACGCCGCAGTTAATATGCATTCATGGAACGTGTATCAAATGCGTTTTTCATATGTATGCAAACACATTTCCTTTGGTAGGGCTTGAACCATGAAGTAATCCAGAGAATTTCATTCAGCAATGGAACACTAGCAGGATTATGTACCAGCTTACATTACTACCCATAATCTGGCTTATTCACCACCTCGAAGAACATTCTTCTATCCGTCGTGAAAACCATTCGATTATTTAACAGTGTATCGTCCCGCTTTCCACACTAACGTATGACGGTCTGTCTCAATCCATCAGATTCGTATCTCTTCTTTATAATGTCTGCGATCGAATTTATTTCCTCAAACAACCTAATTTCTTCTATCTGCCAAGCCTGTTCCAACCAGACAATCAGTTTTATCTTTGAGCAATAGTCTCCAATTAATTTTCCAACCCTCAAGTAATATGTCTCCTCATTTTAAAACAAACTCTCTCCTTGAGTTTCATGCTCTGGTTCATGGTGATACATTCGGTAGTCAAGTCCAGTTTTAAAAATCCTTCGAAGGCGTTTGTGGAACATTGAATGATTAAAGTATGGAATATGTATCTCTATAGACATACTCAACCTGTTAGTTTTTTTAACTGCAATACAAACGTTGCCTAACACACATGAGAGTCTCAGCTGAATGAAATTTAGAATATAATTATAACTTATTAAGGATTTGTATTACTGTTCTCATTCAAAATTAAATCACAGGTAGTGCAATAGTAGTGTGAGGTATGTACATTGAGGACGTTTGCGAAAACTTGTAGGGATATTAGCTCATTATGAGCAAACCTATATTTGTTGGTACTTGTACAGTTCCTGTCGGGGGTACTTCATTCTTACCTCGTAGTCATCCCCGTCATATAAAGCAATCTATGCCTAAAATTTGTCATTCTTCTATTTCTGCAGTCAATTTATTTCACCAAGAAAAACCACAGCTCGACATGCAACGCAGTTGTATAAACTTATGAACACGAGAAACGGACTCTGCATAAATCTTTCTCAAATATCTGTGGTCACTTATCAAACTTTCAAGGATATTATTACATGTATGTCAGTTTTTTTTGCTGTCTCTTTGACGGTAACATCATTTCATATGAAAGTCGATTTACTTTTAAGGCTACTGAAACTTAAAGTTATGACCAGTTTGCGGACCAGTAGTTTATTTACATGAAGGTTAACTTCGGGTAAGTACATCCATAAAGCTTTTAATACATTGAAAATATTTTTATCAGATATTATGCAATTAAGCCGCGTGAATCTTGCGTAACAAGCCTTAAATCTAAACTGCTTTCTCTATGTATTTATTTCTCCGGAGATTTTGATATATCTGCGAGCAGAAACATGACTTTTGAACATTTTTCTTAATGTCTATCACTCTTATTTCATATTTACGACCTAGCCTGCCATACGATACGATCTGACGTATCACATCACGCCAAGCGGTTCAGTCCCCTCCGTATGCGTAGACCCCGACCACGGCACCCTCTTAAATAATTCACACACCCCTCGGGGTTCTTAGCTGCGGAGGGCACGGCGGCGTCACTGTCAGCTGTACAGCGGCTTCGGCTGCGTACGCCAAGTTGGAAGGACTCGCATATTGGAGCTAAGCGACCTGCTTCTCTCCCCTTTCGGGAAGGAGACATATTGAAGTATTAGTCCGTGAATTTTGTTATTATTTCGTCCTTTTAATATATGATAGATAGCTTGTATCGAGAATTATTGATAAGCGTTCTACTAATAAATAATGTTTTATGGAGAAAATTTCATCCGTACTTCCCAGTAGAGATATTGAATACATACAGGCTTTCACGTTTCAGGAAAACAAGTAATGAGACGTTCAATCACCAATGTTGATGGTATATGAGTAATGGTCTCTTTAAGTGAATATTCAATTGAAAATAAGTGAATTCGGTCGGCGCATTGAATAAGTGAATAAGGTCGGCATTTACAGAATATACCTTAACTTAGAGCCAAAAGTGGTAGTCTTGTGAACAGAATCCTTAGAGTTCTGTTTCACGGCGGTAATGAACTACAACACATATCGCTAAGCATTTAAAGTGCCAGTAATCGGTTTTTAGATAGAAAATTAGTTAGAGCAACTTTTTCAGGAGTTCCATCACTGAATAAGTTATTAAAATGAAATAAAAAAATTACCTACTTATATATTTAGATATATAGTCAGAAAAACGTGAAATTTAATCATTAATCATGTAATGTGATACAATTATACAGAATTCAGTACCTAAAAATCACCTTAATAATAATCTCCATATATATTACACATAGGCAACCAAAGAGACAAGGCTGCGCACTGTCTCCCGTAATTTTTAATATTTACATCGAGAGAGCCATAAATGAAGTCAAGGAGAAGTGTTCTGGAGTGAACATCCACGGAGAAAGAATCAGTATGCTACGATTCGCTGATGACATAGCTCTCATAGCAGAGACAGAGAAGGAGCTGAATAAGATGCTAACAACCATGGAAAGGACTATGGCCAGATATCAGCTGAAGATCAATAAGAAGAAGACTAAGGTATTGGTGTGCAGCAAAAGGCAAGAGGCGAAAACCAACGTTAAACTAGGAAAACAGAAAATGGAAGAGGTGAAAGAGTTCTGTTACCTGGGAAGCAGAGTAACCAACGATGGACGAAGCAAGAAAGAAATAGTGAGTAGAATAGCCCAGGCAAAGAGGGCATTCTTTCAAAAGAAGAATCTACTTACAGCAGGAAATACAAGCATAGAAGTAAGGAAACAGTTCATCAGAACATACATCTGGAGCATTTTTCTTTACGGCAGTGAATCATGGACGATGACAGCAGCGGAGAAGAAAAGGGTAGAAGCATTTGAAATGTGGTGCTACAGAAGAATGCTGAAGATTAAATGGATCGACCGAGTAAGTAACGAGGAAGTGCTAAGAAGAGTAGGAGAAAAGAGAAGTCTGCTGACAACTCTAAAAAGAAGAAGGGAAAACTTAATCGGCCATATCTTGAGACACGATGGCCTGATGAAGACTATCGTCGAGGAAAAAGTGAACGGGAAGATTGGAAAAGGCAGGCCTCGTATGAGATACATGGAACAGGTTGTGAAGAATGTAAAAGAGAAGAATTACGTCACAATGAAAAGGTTGGCCGATAGAAGAATCGAGTGGAAAGCTGCGTCACTTCAATCCTAGGATTGTTGACCAATGATGATGATGAGGCAACCAAACCCCTAGCTGGCCAAAGAGTTGCTTGGCCTGCGAAGGCATATAAATTCGTAGATAACTCTGGCAGCAGAAATATAAAATATTTAAGTTGCAACGCAATAAGCAAGCATCTTCCTCCTTAACTCACCGAAGAGAGAAATTTGTTTAGTTTACCTGAGCTATGATGTAAAAAACGAAGTAAGCCACTTCTAATTTACGACTTAAGGAAATAACTCTTAATTTTTAATTTGTTGTGATAGTATTGATAAAAAAATACTTTTACCGCTATGAAAATTGCCTTAGGGATAGAAATACGTTTTCATTCCACGCGCATTTTAGACATTGGGTAATTACTTGTAAAATACGTTCATCATGCGCAGTTTAAAGTTTAACAAAGAAATGTTTACTTAAAACGGGGGCTTAAAAGTGATTTCCGAGTTAGTTGGGAGTAGTCCCACCCTCCCAAAATGATCGATATTTACTTTAACACACAAACGTGATGATTTTGTTTAAATTTCCCAAGTATAAAACTCTTTACTTTTATCATGCATAATTTTCAATAGTAAGCTAATATTTCTGTATTTCTGTTCATATCTCTCACATTGTATTCTACTCGGACTATAAGTCCGAGTAGATAGCACACAACCCGAGTAGATAGCATATAAGCTCACACCAAAGGGCAGCAAAATGGCCCTAATGGATGAATACCTGCCTTAAAGTCCTTAAATATATGGATGATGATCGCGTTTATATAGGTTTGTGCATATATTCACTACATACTATTCAATACGAATGTGTCCTTCCCAACCAATGCACATATCTTATGTTAAATCTCTTTAAAACTTCATATCTTCTCTCTACCTTTACGGCATCTGAAACACCCACATACTCTTTGCTATCCCTTCACTGCTTCTTCAATCATCCTCAAATATGATTATGTGCTATTCGATAAGTTCGTGTCATCATCATCATCATCATTGGTCAACAATCCTAGGATTTGTTTGACGCAGATTTCCACTCAGTTCTTCTAAGGGCCAACCTCTTCATTGTGACGTAATTCTTCTCTTTTACATCCCTCACGACCTGTTCCATGCATCTCATACGAGGCCCGTCTTTTCCAATCTTCCCGTTCACTTTTCTCTCATCGATTGTCTTCATCAGGCCATGAAGATCTCAAGATATGAAGTTCGTGATAAGGTAAATAGTGACGCACTGACTGATTTTGCTAAATAATTTATTGGCACTATCCAGTTTTCAACACATAGATGTCATCTTCAGGTACCTAGACTAATGTATCTGAAAGTGACGTCTATGCTACGAAAACTAGTTAGTACTGATAATTACCGAAATTCGAATGAGTTTCAAATTTTTGCATCCTTCAAGTACTCTCTGCGAGCAACTTCAATTTGCAAACTCCTACCATACTTAATACTACCCCGTTTGTCTATCGTCCAACTAGTTCTCTCCAATATTTTCCAAAACTACATCTCGTAGGCTTCGAATTTATATTCTTCCCTTTCAAAAATGACCAGATTTTACACACGTACCAGTACCACACTCCATACCAGATTTTTGAACAATATTTCCTTCTATGCTTCTATGCTAAGAGCACTTCCACACTCATTTTTCAGAATGCGTATATAGTAAACCTGTTTACCGAATAAATCAGATTCCCATTGAATAATTTTACCCGATACTCTGCCTATTACAGGCGCCAATAAAAGTATCCGCAAGGCAGTTTTAGTAGCTCTGATGAACGCTGACATAATAAAGAGAAGCTGGCGATGCGCCACTGTGATGGTCGAAATTAGTTGATGATGTGAGAATAGATAATAATAAAATTTGCATAACCTTGAATGGAAAATTCCTATGAAAATGCCTTGTTATATTAAAATGGTGATGTAGACCTGAAAAATCAAAGTGTAATGAAAAGTATTTTTAATCAGAAAAAAAACAAAAAATTTGCATTTTGGAAACCAAATAAGATAAATACCCTTTAAAGGTGTTCACTAAATAATATGATAATATCCCATGAAGAAGACTTCATGCTATTTTTTAAAAAATCTCGAAAAAAAAGAAAGGAGTTTGCTACTAATTAAATTGGTCACCTTCGAAATAAATACTGATCACCTATCCTAAAAGGCGCAAATAACTGGGCGTTCGGAGGCATCCCCCTAATACATTAACCTACTGCTCTGAAAATTTTCTATCTTTGCTAGGCTTATTTCCCAAGCTCTCGGGAAGACCTAATCACTTTTGATCACTAAACTTTTATACTAGTGCGAATGGATGAAGTTGTTTTTGCGCGCGGTAAAGAGTAGGTAGTGAGATCGAAAAAGGAATGCATTTTTAAAATTCGTTAAAAAACGAAGTACACAAACACGCAACCAAGCTTCAAATATGTTACATTAGAAATTTGTTACATTAGAAATTTGTTACATTAGAAATTAGAATTATCATGTAAATAGGTTACATTAGAACCGTTTTCAGCAATAAAATCAACTCCCAAAGTAATGATATGCATTATTAAATAGCCTCAAAACGTTAACAGATGCCACTATGATTAAATATAGATCCAATCTCATTGTTATTTATAATTTAATACACGTACATTCTCTATTAAAGGAAGTATTGCATAAAATTTTCGTACGGAGGAATCGGGACCTAATCGTTCCCAAGCACCCCCATTCTGGTTTCATTATCACCCATAGGCTGGCATGCTTCAGGACATTATAATTTCCTTGGTTCTAGAACAAGAACAACGGAACAGCCGATAAGGGAAGAGTTTGAGGATCGGAAGACGTCTTTGAGCATCATAATACATGCTGTTCACTAATGGAGTGCGGCTGGTGCACGGGCTGTGGTGCAAGGGTAGAGCTAGGAGGGGTCTTGAGTGCACCACGAAGGGTGTGGGGGAGAGGAGTGCGCGCAGCTGAGTGCCATGTTTGGACTGACTCGCGAATCGGATGAAAGGGAAGTCGCTCAAATATTTAGGGAGGCGCGTGAAATTTTTATGAGGCGAGCCAGACGGCTTGTGCTCCACGGAATCCGGGGGATGGGGAGCGAGGAAGGGTGGGCTTAAGGTCAGGTCAGGGGAGAATGGGTTGGGGCCCTCCCCCCTTCTCTCTCAGCTCCCGGCCAATGAATGAACGGAGGTGGGGGAGCTCTAGGGACTCGCTCCGGGCCGAGGCGGAAGTGGGTTCCCTTGCCCCTGAACTGAACAGTGCAAAATAATAATTAATTATGTAAAGCGCCTCCTAGAATAGCATCCTTGGCCTTTGCCCTGCCGTCTATAGCAGGGATCGGAAAATTTTGGTCCGTGAAATAATTTCATTTGGTCCGAACTACTAACAGCTGTCAATTGCTTTAATATTTCAGATAACGAGAGTGATGACCGGCTTGCGATGTCTTTTTTGTGTGGCGAAAGAGAAGCCAATGCAGAAACAGCCAACATCTAGAACATTTGTAAATATTAATAAAAATATTGATTAAATATAATATTAATTCATCATCATCATCAAGGGTCAACAATCCCAGGATTGGTTTGACGAAGCCCTCCACTCGATTCTTCTGTCGGCCAACCTCTTCATACCAACGTAGTTCCTCTCTTTCACGTCCTTTACGACCTGCTCCATGTAACTCATACGAGGCCTGCCTCTTCCATTTTTCCCGTTCACTTTTCCCTCGACGATTGTCTTCATCAGGCCATCGTGTCTTAAGATATGGCCGATTAGGTTGTCCCATAATATTAATTAGACATGGAAATACAAGTCTTTGCTGAGAACGAATCCGTACTAAGTCGAACATCCGGCCCACAGGTATGAAAAGATTTCCGAACCCTGATATATAGTGTTGTGCGGGGACCTAGTTGCTTTAGCGAGTAGAGTATTTTCCTCCGATCCCGAAGGCTCGGAATTGAGTTCCGCAAAATTTACCTAGTATAAGTGGTTTTTCATCGGTATGCCAATCCCTGCTTGAGTGGCCTGTGGAGAGAACTTCATCCTCAGTACTCGGTCTGTTAGTTAGGACGTTGAACCGTTGCCCCCTTGGCGTCTTTCGTTAAGAGGAAGATATTCTCAACACGAATTTTCTCTCCACCCTTCCTCCGTTCCCTGAAAAATCCTAAAAAACGTCTTCCCAATCACCCACCTGTCTTCAATGGTGCACATCATAGCTGTCGTTCACTTCCACCAAATTACCAACTTACATTTTGCGCTACACCTAAGTACATGTCTACAGTCCAGAAGGCAGAAAAAACGATACCCAAACCAGAGACTTTTAAATTAGTAGGTGTGGGATTACTGCATTTAAAGCTTGCATTTGTCCACCACAAACGCCTGTACCATGTACAGTCGAATAGTGTGATTCTTGGTGTGAGAGAAACGGATCCCGTCGACAGCCTCTTTATTCTCTCCAGCAACATCTTTTTTCCTCACTTTTTTACGAAGATATAGTGAAAAATAACACGAAATGACAGTTAAAATAAAAGACTTTTTAAAAGAGGTTTCTCCGAAATATGCTTCGTTCTGTTTTAAAAGTTTGCTATTGGATTTATGATTAGAAAAAAATGTGAAGTTTGGTCACAACAATTTCTCACCGCAACTTATTTTAACACTACTAATTATGGAAATGTCCCTAAATAACAACACAACTTTTAATGGAGACGGTCTACCGCTCCGCGATAATGCGTATAGCAATTAGGTAGGAGTAAATTGTTCATGATTTTCACGGAGAAATGGATGAAGTTGCAATTCAAGTAATTTCATTAGATAGCTGAATATAAGCGTCAGTTTTAAATTCCGAATTACTTCATAGTAAGAGCTGGAAAGTTAATTTGATGGAGTGCCGGCATCATGCAAATAAAATAAAACAGTATCATACTCTATTCGTACAACAAATTTTTCTTTTGGAAATAATTTCACTTAGTAATGTTCAGCAGAAAGTTTTATTTCTTCCGACCCAGGGCTTCAACTATTGCTCACTCATTATCAAGTTCACTACCTTGATAGTGACTGTGCGATAGTCGAAACCATGGGTTCGACGGAATAAAACTCTTTGTTGAATACTACTATGTGAAATTATGTCCAAACTATCGCAATATGGTCTCACCGAGTTAAATATAAAAGTTTGATAGATAAACAAAGTTTTATTTTACACATATTTATATAATCACAATTACTTACGTAGTTATGTACATTGTGCACAGTCCAGTCTTGAATTTTACGTACAAAGTGACTGAGAATATTAATTCATTTTGATTAGCGTTTGAAGACATTGTCTTCGATATCAACTGGTATATCTATTTTACAATATTGTTATCTAACTATAGGGGTAGGCTTCAATGGAGTAGTCATTCTCCACTTAACTTTATCCCCTCCACTTGCCTTGAATATTCCCTTTACCTATACTATTTTCCTTTTATTTTAGCACGTTCCATATCTATTTTCACTCCATCCAAAATGACATTACTCCCCATTCATCACTTTACTAGCATGCTTCCTTTATCAACACCTTAAGAATCCCATCACTCCATCCACCTCCATCTCCCGGTTCTGCCTCCTTTTCTCCTTCAGCAACATCTTTATTCCCCCACCAAGGTTTCCACATCCATCTTCATTTCAGCCCAACACACTTCCTTCTCACTCTTCCAAACGCAAATTTCAAAATCCGCACACCTCAATTCATCCTATTTCCACAGCGTTCATTTCTCACAACAATATAACGATATATTTCATATAGAAAACACTTTTCGTAGTCGCCTCTTGATATAAATGCAAAATGTACAGATTACAAACAGGGACTAGCTAAGAATGTTAGAGACCCTTTGCACTCATGCGAAATTCCTATGTGCTACGTCTGCTATCAACATCCCTTTTTGTCAAATATCACAAAATTTATAGCAATGGACAAGTTATCAGTGAATAGGAATTTTTGCCAAATTTTGATTTCGCATACTTAGTTTCTGTTCAATCACATTGCTCGTTTATAATTTAAGTGAAAAGAAAAACTTTTAGCATTACGAATCAAGAACGTCAATGGAGACGGCGTAAATACACAACGAAGCAGAAAGTATTATTGCCAGCAGGAGAGATGCTTGTTGCTTTTAGTCTTGCAAATAAATTGCTAATAAAAGGTAGTGTAAATTTTAAATACGTTCACATCAATAAACTTTCTTGCTATTCTGTCTATCTACATTAAGCTTTTCCTATTCTGTGAATACTCATAATTTATTTGGGAGAAGGAACGTTGAATATGTGAAAGTTTTGAACAGGCTTATTGGTATAAACAACATTAAATCATAAATCAAAATGTATTATTTCTAAATTAACATATTGTAATGAATGGTGGAAAATAATGTAGGTATATACTCAAAAGTGCACGTCCTCTTCATTTTTAGTTGAAAAGCTGTAAAATTAAGCACGTGGTTATTATGATTTATGGTTTGTCCCACACTAATCACAAGTTCCTTCCTGTTCATAAATGCCTTTCTCGCTAATTCAATCTCGACTTGGTGTCTTTAGTAGTACGCCTACCTTCTGAAATGACTCATCCTAAGTATTTAAATTGGTCTCCATATCCCATTCTATGTCCGCTAGCCTATAAATTACCACCAACGTCTACAATGTTGAGCAAGAAAGTCGGTTTAGTTGTTGAGAGTTAGGTCCACTAAGTAAACGGCAGGTGAAATTCATATATCAGAATAGGAGGGACAAAGCATTTCCCTGTGCCTCATTGGTACCCTAGAAAGGTATACCAGTGAAAGATACGGAGAGTTCAGGTCCAACTAGGTGAGTCGAAAGTTATTAAGATCTCCCGGAATCAATCTAAGATCTGTTTTGTAGTCCTACGCTACACCTACGCATTTAAATGAAAGTAACAAAAAACACTCATCAGAGGGGTTAATTCATTCAGATATAAGTCAACTCTATCATTTAACCATAATTTCAGCTCCATAGTTTTGGCCCCTTCACCTCATGGAATTTCATGTTTAAAATATGCTAAAAATAACAAAGCTGTAATATTAAACCAAGTGATTTGTTAGGCATGAATTTATATTTCATGCACAAACGCCATATCCTCAGGATCCGGGAGATTTTATCTCAGCGGTGAAAACAAGCCCGTACTTTAGGTATGTTGAAAAATACTTAAAAATTCTGCATAAAAAATTCCATTTGGGTACGATTTAGCTTTTTATATATGAAGTACGAATTAAATAGGCATCACCTTTCCATACCTGAGGATGTCACCTGAGCGTTGAAAACGTATTGGTACACAATAAATCATTTAGAGGAGCTGTACATTGTTTTCATTAGAGTTTGAACGTCATAATTTCATGAATTGTATCGCTAAGTGCTCTGTGATTTGATTGATCGGCGAAAGGTAAGTTCATCCTCCTCCTGTGCCGTGAGAGGGGGCCGACGACGCCAGCGCCACTATCCCCTTCACCTCGCGATTTCAAGCCCACGTCAAAATGGCGGCCGCCGCGGAACCGCGCTCCGTTAGCCCGAACTGAACGGCGCGACGCGTCCCGGGCCGAGCGGAGACGGACGGCGAACCGCTCGCCCCCTGGTGCGCAACTAAGGACTCACTCGTATGTTTTTACATTGTGTTCGAGATTATTCCGTATCGGAATCAATCTCGAACGATTCAAGCACACCCCCACTGGCCTGGGACGCTCTCGACTACAGGAGTTTCGAAACGTTAATTATTGCCCATTCGAGGGAGGTGCACAAAAGCTAAGGTAATTTAAACCACTGATGATAAGTGTGTAATTGGGTAGTGTCTGGTAGTTTTTTTTTCCGGGGACAGATAATGAGCGGAGAGAAAGCCGGTGAGGGCATTATCCTGCTCGAATGGAAAGGTGCTACGGGGTCTACGGTTTAACATCCAATCTGAGGTACGGTCTACCTACTGTACATTAAATGTTCTTCCCACACCACAGCAGGTAAGGACCGGTATTGTAATGAATGGTGGAAAAAATGTAGGTATATATTCAAAGGTGCACGTCCTAAAATACTAATCCTTTTTATGCATGATATGTAGTTCATGTTAGGTGAGAATTAACCCCCTGCCACACACCTTTATGGTAGCTTGCCGGGTATTATGTAGATGTAGATGAATACCACTGAAAAAACTCCGCCATTGGCAGGATTCGAACTCTGACTGTCGAGATGAGAAGCCAGTACTCTATTCAGCACACCCATCCCAGCCATGGATGTCAGTATCAGTGTCCTACTGGTTGAGGTAGGTGGAGAGGACGGAAAATATTTACAGTATATTTCACATAGTTTTCTCGCAAAGGGGCAACGTACGGGCGAAGTACTGATAGTCTTGAAGTTTTGTCTACACAGAACTGAAGCAAGGACCTGTATAACAATGAATAATCACTACCACCCCCGGGACTCTAACCCGGATCCTTGAGATGGGAGGCTACTATACTAGCCACCACACAATCCCAATTAAGTCACGCTAATTCAGAAATTGGCGAGAGAATCCGCGTGTATTTTGTTTGTTTCACCCGTAGTGTGTAGACCCAGAAATGTTGACTAGGAGGTACCAAGATAATGGTATATAAACATTGTAAATGTGGTATCTTCTCCTTTTATGGTTTAGTTTTAGCCATAAAAATAATTCAATACACTGAAAAAAAGGAAATACCCCCAGCGCCTTGGTTGTACACAATTTTACTGACGTCTTAGCCCAGAAGGTACAGTGTGGGGTCACTGACAAGAGGCTTCAAGTTGGATTATGGGAGGGTTTTCTTTGAGAACTCTAAATAAACCCAAGTGTGTGATACCCCAGTGTAGGTACACCTTTGACGTGGAGTCAAAGGTGCACCTACACTTGCACAGAACTAAAGCAAGGTACATCAACCACCACGAGCAACCCTCTTTAAGTGGTTACGGTAGATTTTTGGCCTTGGCCTGGGTGGATAATCCACGTTCTTCTCATCGAGGTAAGACACAGTTGACGCAGTGAAACGACCGGCTCCCCTCCACCAACTCCCATATTTCTCTCCTATTTGGCCTTAGCACTTAATAAGACCTACTTAGTAGTTTCATCAACCAGTGTTACGTTTAGCGATTCAATACTGTGGGGGCTGGAGTGTAAAGTAGCAAATAAGAATGAGCGTTTGAAATTCTTTCAGGCTCAGAAAATGAGAGAAGCCTACGATTCTTCAGGAATGAAAATATTCAGTCGGATTCGTCCCTCAAGAAAATAGTTTAAACAGTCATCAGAATAGCAAAGAAGAGTACAATAAGTAGGGTCGCTAAATCTACTACCTTTGAATAATTTAATTTCACTCAATCTATCGTAATCATTTTTGTGGTCATTATTTCTGGAAAAGAACAATTAGAGTAAGAAACTGCATCGTTCCTAGTACAGTCTCACATCACTGATTAAGCCGAAAACTGGAGTAAAACTGGATCAGACAAAGTTGATTGTGCTTGGTGGCACCCTATCCCATTTGCCTTGCCTTTTAAAACGGTTCTTCCCTCTCAAGTGGTTACGGTAGATTTTTTGCCTTGGCCAGGGAGGATAATCCACTTAAGTCGACAATTGGTGGACAACAATGTCATTTGACCGGCCTGGAGTTCAATAATGTTGGATGGCTGGTGTTTACTGATGATGATGGAAATTTCCCAATGTCTGTAGGAAATCACTGCTCGGTCGTTGTCCTAGTCCAAGTGGTTTTCATGGAAAAGTCAAATTTCTACCTCCGTAATTTGAGTACGACTTTTGGGGAATTTAAAATACATAATTCCTTAGTGAACTATTTTTTTAATTAGTTGCACTATTCCGGCCATGGTGTCCAGAGGGGTAGCGCGCCGACCTAATGACCCAATGGTCTCGGTTTCTAATTCCGCTTCGGGTAGTGTCTTGAGGCGTTAATGCATGCCAGAAGCATTTAAACTAAACTACTCTCCTAAATTTCTCATACCAGCCGTGGTAACCAGATCGGTTTTGGAAACCCGAGAGTTCCGGGAAAATTTCAAGGAGGTGGAGATTGAAATGTAATCGTTGACGTCATGAAGAAACCGGCACGGATGCTAGCAAGAAACTAACGCAGTTCAATTCAACTTTCGAGTTTATCGATAAAAAAGAATTAGGTCAATTAGCACGTGGTTTGACTGGTACAAAAGACGAGCAATATGGAAGAATGTGTCTTATTTTCCTTCATATTATAAATGGAGCCTCAATAATTTTTCTCCATAATTCTACATTCTATAATTGCATTCAGTATGGAATATATTCATGCAAGTACACAATAATTGGCACAGGTCAAGGATCGGCTTAGCTACTCCTGTAAACTGTCAGAGCTAAGTACAGACTCTGAATTAAAAATAATGACAATACTAGGCAATGTCAGATTTGAAATAATAGAAAGAGACACTAGATTAGGAATTGAAATCAAGGAATATTGACAAAAATGAAATGCAAGAAATACCAAGAATATGAAACTCATATTCTACGGAAGAAATAGATCCAGAAGACATGTGAACTGAGAGAAGATGGCAAAAGTGACGGAGAGGTAATCGAGATGGTTGAAATGGATGGAGATGTAATCATCAAATGAATTGCTAAAAAGATAGGAAAAGAAAGTGAAAAATACAAATTTTAAGATGCGTAAGAGTTGGTAGAAATTTATGAGTTGATAACAATGTGTTTTCATTAATTTATGGTACAAATCATTGAGTGAAAAATGTAATCAAGAATCTTATAGTACAAAAGAAAAGCCGAGGCCGAATGGGCTACGATAAAACAGATGAGTCACTGAGTTGGAGATAAATACTTAATTACAGCTTATATGTCAAAGTGAAAATGTTATCCAATGGCACATACAGGAAATGATCCCATATATTATGGACAGGCTATAAAAATCACTGGTACACCTGAAAGAAATTCAAAGTAGATGGAGAGTACACGATAAAACTAATTGATACTGCAGACTATTACAAAAAGATTGTTCCGTAGGAAAACTCGGTCTTGGAAAACAGAGCTCAAGAAGAAAGAATTCTTTGAGGAATATGAATCTGTCCAAGAATTAGATACCTAAGAAGTTAGAAAAATTTGAAGTAACTCTGGACCTAATCGTAAATTATACCTGAAAGAAAAGAACCGAGAAATTATAATAGTAATTATAAACACAAGGCTAAAGATGATGTCAAGCGTGCCGAAAAGAAAAGATTTTGGATGAATCTTTATTATTAATCACTCGTGCCATTGTGTTCAACCAATGGCGAGTAAAATAAAGGCATTACAGAATTGAGGATAATTTATTTTCCTATCCTGGCTAAGGTTAACGTTTACTGAGACATTTGGTAGGTACCCATAAAATAACGTATATGTGGTATAAGTGGACGGGTAAAAAGGTCTCTTATGGGCTTAAACTCTGTATATTACCCCAACATATAAATTCTGAAACCAATGGGCTAACACGCTTCTTCATAAAGAATAAAGATAAAAAATTTGAAAATAAAGACTAAAGAGTTAATTGATGGCAAAACTAAAACGAAATACAAGTCGGTATGGGCCTGAGAACTTGAGCAACTCAGGTGAGCTTTATACTAGTTATACCTGCATATTAGTAAATAAGTAACTTTAGTGGAACTCGTACAAAACTACCAGAGAGAGAATTGAAAAGAGGTGTACAGGAGAGTTGGGTGTTTGTTTGGTAAGGTTCGCGGCGCTGCATGGAGAGAATAAGTGGAGGATTGTAGTTGTGATACTGTTGTGAGAAAATGGAAAAAGCAAAATGGACAAAATATTGGTTCGAAGGGAAGGAAGTTGTTGGGGAATAGAAAACTGAAGTTTGAAATCGAGGGAATAAGGCTAGGAATGAAGAAGAAAAAACGGATGAGAAATTTGCAATGGAAAGTGCAGAGTTATGACGTACGCTGACTCAAGGAAATAAATGATGAGAGGAAAATTTTCTCAAAAATGGTAGCATTGAGTAATGATATTACACTGAAACCTACCCAACCAACGGAAAATTTAAAAAAAACATACCAATGTTAAAAGTGTATTACTTGAAGCAGTAGTAAATTTAGGACTCTTATATTCATCTACTGCATTAAAGTAGCTTGATAGCGATTCAAAATCGGACTACCAGCAATGCCAGTCCATTAGTTTGGTATGATTTGTTTAATAATGTATGGAAACAGCAAACAAAATGAAGTTGCTCATTAAAAGAGGATAGGGAATGTATTTTTATAGTACTCATGAAAAGGAAACATCGGCCTCTTTTACTTTAAGATAGCCTTAGATATGCTGAAGCAATGAAATTAAAAACCAATATTTTAGCAAAGGTCAAACAGTTTTTTTTTTAGAATAATTCAGACAGTTAACCTAACAATCGCTTACAATATTTCCTGGATAAGCTCAATAACTTCACTAGAATATGAAAAAATTTCTTTTGATGTTTAACTTGGAAATAAATAAAGCAATACGCAGCACCCTGCATTTTTGAAATCTTCTTCACCTAATGAATACAAATTGATTCATCTTAAATATTATGTGCGATCCATTGCTAACTAATAAGCTAACTATTGTTCCATAAAAGCCACGTTCCTTTATACTATAGAAAATAATTTCATGATTGCTTGATTAACTTAAACCCCAAGCACAGTTTCCCAGCATATTTCCTAAATGAAGGAAGTCACTAGCATAGAGGCTACACATTTCTATTATATCTCATAATATGTCCAATATGCCTCAGTCTCTAGACTATGGAGGTACACCAATATAAGAAAGTATGAGTTCCTCCCATTTATGCATTTCAGTTGAATGCGAATGTGTAGGCTCAACAAAAACCTGTGGCGACTCGGCATCAAGGTGAAAATAAGGTCATGGGGTGAAAATGAAGGTCGAGAGCGGGCGAGGATGGTGAACATTGAAGGGAATGAAGAATGACAGACAGTGGTGTGAGAGAGGGAGGTGGGGAATGGTCGAGGGGGAGGGCGGCTAGGGATTTGTAAGAGATGTGACGTTGCAAAGAGCAAGGCTCGTACCCACCTACCACCGGGAGCAAACCACATGCCACCCTTCTCCCATGACCTGCTTTTCACACCCACACAATTTGGTTGGCCACAGATGTAAACCTCAACTACCCTAGCACCCTGGATTTACCACTAAATAACTCACCTGTGTCAGCGATCCCAGTGGCGGCAAACTTGTTGGTGAGGTAACCCCTGATGGAACTAGTCACTTGCTGCTGAGAGGGCAGGGACACGCCCCCTGGTAAAATCGGGGGTAGGGCTTGGGTGAAGCCTCTCACGCCACCCAGAATGCCTCCGCCGGCCTCCTCGCCGCCCGGAGCTCCTGCCTCCTCCTCCACCGCGTCTGCCGTGTTGGGGCCCTCCGGGTGATGCGGCCCTGCCTCCGTGGGACCTCTTCTCCTTCCTTCACCCTTACTTTCCTCCGCTTTCTTTTTCGGTTCCCCTTCAAATGCCTAGAGTCTGCTGGCACCCAACTGCCAGGTCTCCGGTAGATGGAATAAGTCCCGCAAGGTTGGTTATTAGGGCCTCCTTTCTTCCAAGACTTTAACAACTGCCGTGGATAGTTACCTTAGCTTCTTTCAGTCACAATCGGAAGTTGTAGTCTGTCACTCGTTCTCTTGAGACACGGTTGAATTCGAGTTCAACTTCGTCGGTCCTGGGGCGGATTCAGGTCTTATCCTTTGTTACCGGGGATTTTGGACCGCGTTATTGAGACCTGGTTATGAGACCCCGGAAGCAAATTCTTTCCAGCTCCGCGGATTGGGACGAGGAGGAGGAGATTTGGCGGAGATTGGTGAAAGAGATCTGCTGCCCAGCAGCGGCTGGTGGTGGGAAGGACCGGCGGAACTTCCAGAGGACGATGTCGGCGGGCTGTCCTTGTGCTCGCCGCCTCCGAGCCTGCAGCACCAACACCACGCGCCTCCACTCGGACCCTTTTCGCGTCCCCCTCCTTGCACCTCCCTCCTCCTCACTCCCCGGCGCCTCTCCTGGCGCCCTCCCACCCCGCGGAAGGCGGGGATGGCTGCGAAAAGGGGGCGTCCACCACGAGATGTTTTGGGGGGGTCCGGGGGCCGACCTGCGCGCGTTTGGGGCGGGGAGAGATGGAGAGAGGGCCGGGGCGGGGGATCCTGTCCCCTTGCCCGCCCCTCTCGCCCGGCGCGGGCGGTGGAGTCGAATGGAATGGTATGGCCCGCCGCTCCCCGCGTCCCGTCTTGCCGCGCTCCGCATGCGCCCGTGCCGCCCCCTCCCTACCCGCTCCCTTGACGTTTGCGCAGAGGAGCGGGGGTCGCTCCGGGGGGCGCCTCCCGCTCCCTGGTTGGATGCGGCCGGGCGATGACGCAGCGCCTTTCAGAGTGGGGTGGCGTGGAGGGGAGGGCTATCGATTCCTCCCCCTGCACCCCCCACACGTCTCCCGACTTGCGACTCGAATTTTACAACCCTTCGTCGTGTCAAGCCTTCATTTACGCTCCTGCCATTCCCACCCCAGAAACTCTGGACGTTTCGCCGGGCATCAGGGCGACCTCGTTCCGCTACCCTCCCAATTCACTTCCTCTCACTCCTTTCGAGAAAGCCGCCTGTTTCCTCTCGTCGGTTGCGGTAAACGTGGCGGTAACGTATCGGCATTGCCACCCAATGGTCGCTGGTTCAAATCCCGCCTTGGGGTATGAATTTGCGTTTTCCTTAGGCTAGGCACGTAGCTAAGGGTAGCTTCCGGGCCTCCAGCTGCCCCGAAAAATCTTTCCAATAATTTTTTTGTTCTGATTTTAACTGAGCATGATAATCCGGATTACGCTACGCATAATTCAAGTTTTAAATTGTGTTGAAACGTGATCACTAGTTTGATGCATGTGTGTGGTTAATAATTTTTCTCCTCAAAATGGTATGTATGTATGCGTTGAACTCTGTTCTGGGGCCGGTCAAATTAGCCTCTTCAAAACAATGTAAGCAGTGAACTTTACCAGTGAGAAGAGATAGGAATGGGCACTGTGAACGTAAATACCAAGCGCTTTTAATTAACCAAAGAGATTTGTAACATGTCGGCACCGAACGGGCAATGCTGATTTGTTTCAAGTCACACATCACTAGACTCTAGACTACCCCCCACCCCTCCGAAGCAAATTTCAGGCTACCTACCGGTTTAGCCTTAAATTACGTTATACAGTGCGATGCCTTAAGAAAGAAATTAGAATGTAGAGATGCCGCAGAAAATTAAATCGTGGTAGTGATAGAAAGAAGTCGGCCTCGGTGACCAGGTGGGTAAAGCAGTGGCCAGGAAACCGGAAGTTCGTAGATTGGAATCTCGGGCATGAAGATTTTGTCTACCTTGGGATAAAATAAAGTTAGACGGTGCAAGGCAACCTTAGGAAATCGTTCTCCATATAACCAAATTTACCATACTGCTTCTCCAGCCATTGAACCCTGGATTGCGAAGCAGTGCCGCGTGCAGCAGATGGGTTGTAGGAAGATCCACAGCTA
This sequence comes from Platycnemis pennipes, assembly GCA_933228895.1. Classification (NCBI taxonomy): domain Eukaryota; kingdom Metazoa; phylum Arthropoda; class Insecta; order Odonata; family Platycnemididae; genus Platycnemis; species Platycnemis pennipes. The sequence goes on from OW121854.1 coordinate 64,790,034, forward strand.
ATGAATAAACCACTCGCAAATGCGGTCACTGGGTAACACGAATAATGTGAAACAAGGCGGCCATGGAAATAGTACTGCAAAGCATTGGAGTACTCCATCACCATGGAATACCATGGCTTGGACGCGGAATTTTGTCCCCGTCGAATTAATACCTCAGAATGGCCGAAGCCGGAATTTATGGATTGCCTTTAAGTCCCCGATCTGTTATCTAATATCACAGGTACATGTCGGCAACTTTATCTGATCGAGCGAATGTTTGTTTGAGTACAATGGCTAAATATTATTGTAAAACATTGAAATAGCCGGATTATACATTTATTCTAGAGAAAAAAAACAGTGAGATGAAAGGGAGTAAAATAGAATCAAGAATTTAAATTCCGATACCTGTGTTACTCTGCCGTGAATTCATAATATCCTTTTAAAATTAAATGAAATCACAAATTAAATTCGCATGCGTAATATTTTCTAACCAAACCATGTTTTGATACTGAGTGTCATTGCCCTTGTATTACCTGACTGAGCAGAAAAAATGTTCTCTTTGAAAGAAAATATTGTTTGATTGAACCTGTTTTCCTTTTTCCTTCCGCATTGGAAAAAAATATACCGAAAAAATGCTCACTGAACCGTATCTCCCTTGAATATCGTGAGAAAGCGTGGCCAGACTCACGTTAGACATGATATAGCGCGAGTCGGATGCAACACCCGCAACAGGTTAAAATAACCGCATTATAACCGCTGATGTTAGCAGTCGTAAGCGAGATTAATTACGTGATGCAGTGCTGTGATAAATCGCAGTTTCAAATACTAATTTATTATCATCAGTGTTCTGTAAATAGCGAAGCGGAGAAATAAAATAGCGATAAAATAGCGAAGCGGAGAAAAGTAGCAATGATGCAGCAATAAGAACGAGAAGATTTTTTAATTTTGTTTTTCTAAATAGTGTAATCTGGTTCACTACTATTCCCAATTCATTCATGAAAACGTATTATACTCCAACTGAGAAATTTTGATGAGTGAATGCCTACTTAGTAATAACTTCTCGAGGTGCGCTTTGATTATTTGATTAGGTGTGATGTGATGAAAGTAAAATGTTTACTTTCATCACATCACACCTGAAATGTTGCAGAAAGCTCTACTCTCCTCTAGATCCAACTCGGTTGGTGTAGACGATATCTCGATAAAATTTCTAAAAGTATCATCATCAACTGTGCTTCCTGCTCTGCTCAATATCTTTAACTCCTCTTTAATGACTGGCATATTTCCATCTGACTGGAAGTCCTCCTTAATTCGACCCATCAAAAAAGATAAAAATCCCTCGTCACCGGCGGACTATCGCCCCATTTCCTTACTTTGCGCCGCCTCAAAATGCCTTGAGAAAATTGTCCACGAACAGATTGTGGAGTACCTCAATGTAAACAAACTGTTTGACCCATTCCAATCTGGTTTTCGTAAGAACTTTTCAACGCAGTCCATTCTCATTAAAGTCACAGACGACATAAGATACGCCATGGACAAACAACTGTTAACTATCCTGGTACTATTTGATTTTAGCAAAGCATTTGACCGCGTAAATCATGCACTATTACTTCAAAAAATGAAAAATCTGAATTTTTCCTGTTCCTCCCTAAATTGGTTCTTTTCGTACTTACATGGGCGACGGCAGTCAGTGAAAGACTCTCTTGGAAACCGGTAAAAATGGCTTCCTATTTCATGTGGTGTACCACAAGGGTCGGTGCTTGGTCCACTATTGTTTTCATTGTATGTTCGCGATCTCCCAAACTGTATTTCAAACTGTAAGTATATGATGTATGCTGACGATCTACAAATCTATTGCCATTGTTACCCAAAAGACCTCATGGAAACGATAAATAAGGTGAATGATGACGTTTCTGCCATCAGTTTGTGGGCTCAGGAAAATTATCTTCTATTAAACAGTAACAAAACAAAAGCTATGATCATCGGAAATTCCAGGGTCATTGCTAAGCTCAACCTTGTTACGCTGCCCACGATAAAGGTGCAAAATACTAGTGTTCCCTACTCCAACAGTGTAAAAAATTTAGGTGTTACGATAACATATAATTTGTCATGGAAGGAACACATAATGAGTGTAGCCAATAGGGTTAATGCAATCCTTCATCAGCTGAAATTACACAAAACCCTGCTGCCCACCTATATTAGGACACGGCTGATTTCCTCCCTTATTTTTCCATATTTCGATTACTGCAACTTGGTATTTCATGATTTAACGGAGGAACTCAATATCAAGCTCCAGCGTCTCTTAAATTCTTGTGTCAGGTACGTCTTCGATCTGCGGAGGGAGGATCATATTTCTCCCTACCTCGATAAGCTCTCTTGGCTTGATCTAAAAACAAGGCGCAAATTCATGATGGCCTGTTTCATGTACTCCCTCTTTAAACACAATGAACCCCATTATTTAGTTGAATTTTCTTGGTTCTTTTCGTACTTACATGGGCGACGGCAGTCAGTGAAAGACTCTCTTGGAAACCGGTCAAAATGGCTCAGATCTCAGCAGATCATGATGGCCAATTAAGGTAAAGTCCCTTAATGTAGTAACTAGGATGGATCCTAACTATCTTTATGGGCCCCAAATTAGATCCACGACTTATCAAAATTCGGTCACAGTTGTAGGATCGCATATATGGAACAACCTCCCCAAAAATATCAAAGACTCTCCATCCTTGAACATATTCAAGAGGAAACTCTTAAAACTACTGAAAGAAAAATCCCTTTATTTGTAATATTCAAAGGAAAATCTCTTGTTTTGTATTGTTCTATCTACCAAGTGATGTTCTATATTTTGAGTAATCAATTTTATTGTATTTAGCTTATGTTTATTATTACTGCCTATGTTGTCTTTCTCTCGCTGACCAAAAAAACAAAAGTGTAATACCTCAAACAAAAGTCACTTAGTACTCAATGTTTTTTTGTAATATTCTATCGAACCCTTAGTTTTTTTTTGTTATAATATCACACTGTGAGCTCTATTGTAACATTTCTTACTTACCACTGTTCATAGGGGATGTAAATCCTTGAATATAATAAACGTTATTATTTTAATTGAAGAAGATTGGCAATTTTCCACAAAATAAACTTTAATGCAACCGGTTTTGATGTACTACATCATCCTTAGGCTCATCCTCTCACCTGAGGATGATATAGGACATTGAAACCGGCCGTGTTAAAGTTAATTTTGTGGAAAATTCCCAATCTTCTTTAATTATGTTATTCCACCACATCACGCCTGACACGACTCTTTGATACTTTGTTTGCCATATATCGGAAATGTATATCCATCAGGAGAGTAAGGGAATCAGGACAATTGGAGATGTTTCTTTGTAGAAGAAAAATGTCCTTGTTGAGATAGCCAGTTCCAACACAACCTGATAGAAATGTTTTCGTGCTTTGTAATTGAGAAATGCGAAACGTAAAACTTTATCGCAAAAGAGAGCAGCAAAACAATTATAAATGAGCACGCTCATGTAATATCATCGATAGATATTGGTGTTGGGCTCTGAGACCGAGCAAAATCATGCAAAAAAGAGAGAAAATATTCTTACCTGCTTGAGTAAAAACGAAGTTCTGAACAACTGAGGACACCCAGGAAACCGCGATCCACAGATTTCTTCCGACTTCTGTCACATAAATTCACTGCCTTTCCTAAAGTGAGAAGATAGGATGACTATAGCAATCATTACATTAACCTTAGAAGTGATCACGGGCTAATAATAATGACTTAGAGGCATTTACATATTCACTTAAAAAGCAACAGTGGGTGAGTTTTAGTAAGAATGTAGCAGGTAGCGTGGCAGAATCAACATTTAGCGTGCGAGTGAGTATCGTGAATATGAACTGAAGTTAATGAGTCAAAATCTCCACTTAGTAAGCAGTTATTTATGGAATATGGATCTCCATCACAAAAAGCGTTTCTAGATACGACTCAGAGGCTGAAAATAATGATCACCAAAATCTCCATCTACATAATCCACCACAAGCCACCGAAAAGATGTGTGGCAGGGTATGAACCATCTCCAGCATGCACTTTAAATCAGAAGGGAATTAAATTTAATTTTACTATAATGCAGATCTACAGTAATATTAGTCCGTGCATGTACTATCTACAAACAATAGAGAGGTAAAATACTACTACTTTTATGAAACATGTGAGATATGCATTTACGAGACAAGTGTAATTAAATTGTTAGTTTCTACAAAGCAATGTAACAATTGCTGATCAGTCACAGGCAAAGATTATTATTACTTCAGATTTTTTTAAATAATTAGACCAAATCAATCCAATCAAATCAGTTACTGATTGCTTCTCTGTCTCAAAATTCACAATAATAATTCTAATTTCCCTCTAGTATATTTGTTGCAATCCATTACTGTCCTTGATTCAAGGCGGAATAAATGAATAGTTACCCCTGTCTATCTACCACTCTAATTTTTGTAGGAAATTTATTCCGCATTATAACCTACGACCTGATATTGATTCCTAACCAAAATTTTCCACTCATTTTCATATACTACTGCAAAACCAATCGGGTTTGAGACATTTGCAATGGTTACCAATTATTGCATCTAGAAGTTATAAGAGTGCGCGTAAAATGAAGAAAGAACGATTAGTTACAGCGAAGATACCAGGGGGAAATAAAAATAGATATTGCTAAATTCAAAGTTCTGACGAACTGGCCGTGAAAACTTTAGCGGCGTTACACGCTGAAACTGCACAATAGCGAATATTCCGCAGAGAAAAAAATTATTCGCCTTGACCAGGACTCGAACCCGGACTCCCTGATTTCCGGACAGATGCTCTACCATTTGAGCTACCATAGGCTTATATGTGGCTCAACTGGCCGGAAATCACGGGGTCCGTGTTCGAGTCCCGGTCAAGGCGAATGATTTTTTTTCACTGTGGAATATTTTTTGTTGAGATATTGCTTATATTGCTGTGAAAAATAGTCCGCAGTATTTATAATATCTGCATGTTTTATCAATAGTGACTCATGGATGCTTAGGGAGAATATAAATTGATTAATAAATTTAAAGAACTATCCGACTCATCAATAACTATTCCATTACTTTGTACAGCTAATCAAGTTAGTTACACATGTATCGTGATTTTATATCTTACATTTTTCCTTAAGGTAGTAGCATTTCAACTATCAATTGCTTGTAAGTAGTGCATGCAGGGACTGGTATATTTGTATACCTGCACGATAGTGAGCATACAATCAATTCTCTTTGCATTTAACCCTCCCTACCTACCTGGAGTCTTTTTTGACCCCAGCTCACAGAAAAAGTTGAATAACTCATTCATTTTTACAGCTTTATGCATCATATTTTAGGAATTCTCCGATAAAACATTTTTGTATCGACTCCATTTTTCATTTTAAAAATATTTCTGACAATACGACTTACAAAAAATATTTTCTTGCTTGGGGTCAAGTTTGACCCCAGGAAGGGTATGTGGAAATAAAATATACCCGATCGTGTTTCTGTACAAGGAGATGAATTTTCATTTTCCTTTAGAAATAATTGAATAAATAATAGCTTTTGTCATGACTTTGTCATGAAAGGAAAGAATTTTAGCATTTTATGTCATAAAATGAGTAATGCACTGAGTGTTAAAATTATTAGAAGAGAAGAAATTGTTGAGCTATGGATGTATTTCCCTCGCATGTGACACCAAGAAAGATATTCCGGTAATATACACAGTCGTATCAACGTTACAACTTAGTGAATCAAATAGAGGCTTAGCTATTCAATTGCAAAATCTAATAAATGTCAGCAGTTTCCAAATGTGTGAACTTGGAGTCTAACGCATAATAAGTCGATCACATTGACCTCACTTCATCACATAACAGAAGCTGAATACTGCTAAGTGATTGCTAGCGTACTATGATTTCAACTTGCTCTGCAGATTCTAATCCAACTATTATCTGCGGACAGTGGATTCGTCGTCAACAGCGTGTTTTATTTGTAATCAGCAACAGTCAACGTTTTTTGACTCCGTAATTTTTGTTCTCTGTAATGAGCTTAGCTGATATAGAGAGAATTAGTAACTTGTGGTTGCTCCTCTGACGATTTTTGAAGCCATCATTGCTCTCCAACTTCTAATCTAACTTTTATCTTCGCAGAGCTTATCAACAGAGTCATCAATGCTGTGCTTTCTTTGTAATCAGCAATAAGTCAGAAATAGCAGTCAGTGTTTTCTCCACTTGTAATTTGACTTCATAGTATTTGACCTCTGATACGAGCTAGGCTTTTACGCTGAGAATCGTCACTCGTGGTCACTCCTCCGACGACTATAGAAGTCACATCTTTCCTCGCTCAAGCGTACATCCTGCACTGGGGATCCCGATGGGGAATTATTGGCGGTCATACAAGAACAATAACTGATTATGGCAGCCTATAAAGTCAAATTTGCTCCTGGATACAGCAAGAAGGAAGCCGTTAACGATTTATTGGGATCGAAAGATTAACGATGAAGAAAACATTCAAAATGAGAGTGATGGAAGTAAAGGAGAGGCAGGCAACAGGGAGGTGGAAATAAGGGACCAGGAGGAGGACGAGCTTCATGAGGAAATCCTAGGCGTATGTATCAAAGAAGACGATCCACGGGGAGTGAGGAAGGAAAAATAAAATGGGATAGAACCAAAGTGGACTGAAAAAATATTATCCAGGAATATCATCAGGTAGGACGCCGGTTCTTATGGTCTGCTAAACATAAGGCATTTGAAATTTGTTGCCCTGAAAAGAATAAACGGGAAGTGATTTTGTATTACAACTCTACAAAATTCGGTGTGCATACTGTAGATCAAATTATTCTGTAAAAAGAGGGACTAGAAAATGGCCATTGACTATTTTTTTTTGATATCGTAGATCTTGCATCTACATCTACATCTACACGATACCCTGCAAGCCACCGCGAGGGTGTGTGGCAGGGGGTGAAGGTCACCAAGCATGCACTACTAGCATGAATCTTGCAGGTATCATGCAGGTATATATGCATACCAAATGTATTCGAGAAAATACCCCTCTTTCCGCGGAAAAAAAATTCTAGGCTGCGATTCCTTTTAGAATCAGCAAAAGAAATGTTAGCACCTGAAATTCATCTTTGAGTAGGAAAAACCGGATGCCAAAAAAAATAGATTTCGGACTGCGATCGAAATTGCTGGGATTTGCGGTATTCTGTTAGTAAATGACAAAGAAATTGTGTCCAGAAAATGGGTGGCAGATGTTCCATTTGCCCTCGTAAGAGAGACAAACAACCAATGATCTCTCTAATGTTTGCAACAGATACCTGTAAGGTGATCATGTTCAACAAAAAAGCGTCTGCAATGTGACATTAGTGAGTGTGTAGATGGAGATTTCAGATTAAAAATTTGGCACAATTCTTTTGCGTCATGAAATTTTGTAATTAGTCATCACGTTTTGGCACTATGCTGCAAATGTTTAAATATTTTAAATATTATATTGTATTCATATAGGTAAACGATGTACTTAAATACGTATTTAGGTAAATTTAATTGTCATTATTCAAGACTATACTAGGAGTTCCATCTAAATAATTATAATATTTTTTTCTAAATTATGCAATGTATATTATGCTGTGGTATTTTTCTGTTAATTTATCTGAAATGTATTTAATTAAAATACGAATGAATATGAGTCATTAGAATAATATTATCACTTAAAATAATTAAAATTCACGATGGGGTCAAAAAAGACCCCAAGTAGGGAGGACGTGATTTTTTTAGTAACAGGTAGCGAGGGTTAAGTTGCGAGCCTTATGATGTTTTACCACTTACCAAAAAACTTTGTGGTGGCTTGCAAGGTACGACGTAGATGTAGATTGGCATTCACGGATATGCGCCCTGATGGGGATTAGTTGTTACACAGATTAGTCGATGAATGAATATTTCAGCAAGTAATGCCCGTCACTACCTTACCAAGGAGAAATTAGAAAAACGGGGTGGCAATTGCTCTCAATTCTGTAGACTCCTTGATGCATTCAGCTTGTCAGTCAATCGCAAAATCCGGAAATTGGAAATCGGTAGGCAATTTATATTTTGGAGTGAACTGGCGGAACGCCCTCTTTCTTTCAACGCATGGTGGGGTAGAGATGAAATGGTAAGCCAGCCTTTCCAATAAAACTCACTCCCTACTCCAAACAGCCAATCCAACTTGCTCCATTGACGAATGTTAGCAGAGTGAATACCTCTTCGCCGAAATCACTTTTTCATATGATTACTTTCCAGCCGTTTAAGAACTTGATCGACGCAAAATACTTCTGAACGTTCCCATAAGGAAGCATGCACTAATATTCCATACTATGTTCTTTTCCTACTCTGAACAAAATTCCTACAATCCAAAATTTCTTTCGAAATTCCTTTTCCTCTCCTCCATCCACCACCAGGTTTTCATCCCTCTAATATGTCCTTAAAACACCCTAACCTTCATTTCATGTCCATCCACTAATTCAATCTCCTCCAAATTTCCTCGGTTCAGTTAATTTCTACACCATTTCAAAAACATTTTAGCACTTCCTCTATTCTTTTTTACCCACTTAACATTATTCATCCTTCTCCAAACCCATATCTCGATAACCACCCATCCATTTTTCAACCTACTGCGGTACAGTAACACTAATTTACGTAAATACACAATTGAAACATTGTAACTTTTTTCACTATGTTAAAATACTGATTTACATAAAATATACTACAGTGTAATTAAGGTCGGGGTTTGTATCCCGCCTCGCGTATGAATGTCACAAATTTTTCCGGTGTAGCTAGTTAAGATTGTGCAATATAAATTTAGTAATTGGAGCATCTGAAAGGCTAAGTATTCTCTGCAATTATGTTATCATTTTGAATATATGCAATCATGATTCAATTTTTAACAGGTAGAGTCAAAGACTGTATACTGCATCTAATTCGTCTGCAGTACTTTCATCCTCCTATCTTAACCTCAATGTTTTGGCGCCAACCGCACTAAACATTTGACTTTTCACTACTCTCTTTGTAACGTCCCAAACTAACAAGCCTGTCATAATTTCTGTTATACGAGTTAACATCTCTTTCTTCAAGTTCAAATCCTTTGAAATTTAACGAATTACATAGAATGTCAAATCATTTCTGATGTTAACTCACCCCCTGCCGCAAACCCTTGCGGTGGCTTGCAGGAAATTATCTAGATATATTTGAATTTGTTGAGAAAAAGTACACGTACCCTTTTTTCCTCGACATACAATACAGGTAACTATATTTCTCCATCAACTATATTTTTTGTCTTACCGATCATTAATCGCTTAGATATACAGATACGAGAGTTTTCGTTTGCATTTCACGCAAGGACGAGACCGCTGGATGATACTTTCGGGGCGTGAATATGTCAGTTGTGCCACGCCGGCCGTGTCTTCCCACCTACGAGGGATGGGGGCATGAGCGAGAGAAGGAGGCTGGCGGGTTCATCTTCAATGGACAAAAGCAACCAACGTAATCCCTCCTCTGCCAAGATATAGGTATGTGATGGGCCTCTCGAATAAAAATAAAAAGTAACTTGTTTCACTAACTTAATTCTTACCAAAACTTCTACATCTCACACAATATCCGTCTTAACCCCCTCATACCTGCTACCTCCCATCATTCCATCCATAAAATCCGTTCTTCTCCCCCCTTTTTTCCGCTTACCCAGCATTCTTCTCTGAATCACGTATTTTAAACCACAATCGCCCTTTATTACCTTCTCCATTCGCTCCTTCTGCCTAACTTTCTTAATCAACTTCCTTTCCTCTCCCACCACTTCTGTATTTCATAGTTTTCCCTTCTTTACTCACTTTACTTTCTCCATCCTTCTCCACACCCAGATCTCAAAAGTCCTAATTCTTTTTTATCTTTTTTCCTTAAAGCCCACGTTTCTCCGTCGTATATTGCCTCACTCCATACATACCTTTCACCGGTTCTTTCTTTATTTCTTTAAAATTCTCTATTCGACGCCTCTGTTATTAGCTCTCGCTACACAGTAAAAGTCTCTCTCTATTTTTTTCAAACAAAGTTTCATTACGCTGTACTACCATCGGATATACTGTAATGAGAACAATGGTCGGAAAAAGTAAAGTTATATTTGGAAATGGCAGCGTTAAAATGTCTTTAAGCTTCCCTTGAATGAAAGTATTCTGCAAAGTTGAGCCTGCTGCCTTTTCGTATGGAATAAGTGCTGACTCTGGTTGGGGAGAGATGAATTGAGAGATAGTAGGCATAAATGAGGAGAAAGCAGAATAGGTGAATGGAACACATCAATGTAATGTTGAGGATCGCTCTTGAAGGTAGAACACTGGGTAAAAGAGGAGGAGAAATAAAGAAAGGTATAATTGAGTGTGGAGAGAGGTAGGAAATAGAAAGATTTAAGAACGGAAATAGCATAAGAAAGGGACTATTTGTAGAATAAAATCGAACAAGAGTCTGGACACTCCATCAAAATATATTCTACCAAACAAATACAATAAATGAGTGCCAGAATAAGGTTTTAGGATGCTCCTACTTTGAAATTTACGGTGTAACATATAACCGAACTTATTATTTTTATTCTTGATCCTAAAAGAGGGGGTCGTGGTGGCTTAGTGGGTAGAGTACTGACCGGAGGGTCAGTAGCTCAGTGCTCAGTGCAGTCAGCAGGCAAGAACCTTTCCTGACACCCCCATCTAAAATCCTCGCGATTCGATTTTCTGCGTGTCAGAACTTCGGAACTTCTTAGTAAATCGCAGGTGGCCCAGGGAAAGGAACTGCACCCCCTAGCCTGAATGCGTGAATTTTACACGCCATTGGCTTAGTACGGAGTGAGCTCTACTCTCACATATCAAAACCAACCTTCGGGTTGAATCACTGATTGAGTGATCCTAAAAGAAGAAAATATCCAAGTTTCGGGTGGGATTCTAAGACGCGGCTCTTTGATTGCTAAAGTGAATTGAGGAAAAATAAGACAATCGATTAATTCGACAGACAAAATGTAATATTGATGGTTATGTTCGCTATTAACATCAGTTAAGGAATATTAGAGAAGAAAAGAGTGGGAGCATTCGAATGTGGTGATAAAGAAGAATGATGAAGACCAAATGGATTAACCGAGTAAGTAACGAGGAAGTCCTAAGATGAGTGGGAGAAAAGAGAAGTCTTCTGAATACCCTAAGAAGAATACGGGACAACGTAATCGGCCACATCATGAGAAACGTTAGCCTGACGAACAAAATCATTGAAGGACAAGTGGACGGGAAGAATGGCAAAGGAAGTCCTCACATGATATATATGGAACAAGTTATGAAGGACGTGAAAGAAAAGAAATACGTAAATATGAAGCGATTAGTCGATACTAATTTGGGTTGGAGGAAATCTCAGGTTTTCATCAGCCTGAAAATTCTTCAATTCAGTGGAGGCTACGCCAAACCAATCCCAGGATTTCTGACTAATGATGATGATTAACATTAGTACGGAGGCTGTTATTAGAGCATAAAAGAGGTGAGCTTATGTGTGACATTAGTGATAGGTCAGTATATCAGAAGAGGCATGCATTCAGGCAGTGGAGGAAGGTTGGAGGAAAACTCATTGTTGCAGTAGCCTACAGTGAACGACATGAGCCAATTGGTCCACAGATTAACGTCTCATGCGACTGACAGATTACATGCTGCACTTCAAGTGCCTACCATACAACACTAAAGGGACCAGTGAGACAGGTGGCTGAAAAATCTTCCACTCCCGAGTTTCAAACTCAGGCATTCAGGATGAGAGACCAGTAGCCTGGCCACCACACCAGCCCGATCCAGAAAATCCAGAATGGGGGCGTTTACTCGGAACCGAAATCGCAATTTTGTACACGAAATTGTTAGATGGAAACGAAAAAAGAAATTTAGTGAAAAAATTAATCTTCTAACCACAACCATTCACTCATAAATCAAAAATTAAAATAAGCAAAAGGTGACGCCCACCGAAAAAACTGCTGTGGTAACATTGACGTCATTTTCCTCCCTTCCTTGACTGCTCTGATGGGAAGGGGAGGGAGTGGAGGGGGATTCTCGGAAGGTCTGCTCGTACAGATGCTGTCGCAATCGCTCCCATTGGGAGAGCCAACTGTGTCCCCCCATTTGCGATAGGGTGAAGTGCTTCGCGGGCTCAGTTGTGATTGGACGAAGTCGATATACGTCAGAGGTTGCACCACACCCACTTTTCCGAAAGGGTTAAAAACATCAGTTTTTCGACGCCTATAACTCGAGAAATAATTGATGGATCAAAAAAAAAGGAAAAATACGGGTCTTTTTATTTTACGAACTCTATCATATTCGTCAATAAAAAAATATGGTAAACGACCCCATTCTGAACGTTTATGAGGAATATGATATGCCTCCCACGCAACTTTTCTTACACCTGACGTTGGTCTTTATTTTTCATTTCAGACGTATATCTTCATTTTTTTGTTCCGCAAAATACATACCTCTTTTCATTCCGTCCAGACTTTCAGTTCCCTCTCTCTTCCTCGCTTACCCAACATTCTCCATAACATCATACCCTTCAAAACACACTCGCCCTTTATTAACCTTTCCACCCACTTACTCCAACTCTTCAAAACTCTTTGAGTCAACTGCTCAACTTTCTTTCATTCCCTTCCGTTCCCAGTACTTCCTCGTATTCATTTTTTTGTCTTGTTTGCCTTTTCCCTTCCACTCACACCTTGTCTCTTCCATCTGAGAAAATTCCAGCACACACTTAATTAGATAAATTAATTTCATTTTCTGCTGAGGTCCCAATTACTCACGGGCATTAAAAGTTGAGTTAATCGTCCCTTGGATACTTTCCTCTTTTTACCCTAAATGCTTACGAACTCAGTCCGAATTAAATACCGGTTAAAAATAGAAAAAGATCGTATCAATTCAATATAAGCAGTTGCTACTTTACACATAATTCAAAAAAGAAAAAGTGATTGTTGAATATCTTAATATTCGCCCAAATCAATAATGATAATAGAAATCGACCAATGATGCATCACTATCTTTACGCAATGAAAAGAAGGACCCTAGTACGATAGTTTCGACTGCTTAATGTAACGGCAGAGACACGCTGTAAAACAATCGCTGATGCCTAGCTCGACGGGCTCTAATGGCCAACCGGACTTTGCGTTTTTACCTTTATGAAGGTTACAGTAGTGTACCTTGGAATTTTATGTACCGAAGCATGAACTCGATAAAAGGCTTTCATTTGGGTCCTGAGACACTTCAAACCTCCCAAGTCTGACACCCTCCAACTTACCTCTCTCTTTCAGTTCCCTTTCCTAGATCTCCTTTACCCATCACATACCTCATCCATACCTCCTTCGTACCCAATCCGTAAAAAGATGGTCACCAACAGAAACAATTTGAAACATGTTTAGTACGTCATTCATTTGTTTTTATCCTCTATACCCGTGTTCGTCGTTACCGTACATTAAAAGGTTACTTATATGATTATGAGATCGTCGTTTCTTAGTTAATGATGAATTTATTCCTTACATTTCATTAATTTGATTTCTTGAGCGTATTCCCTTCTCATAAAACCTCAAATTCGTTTGTTTCCTCAAAAAATTCACCTCCGCCTGTCCACAAAGCGTCTCTCCTCCACAACTCCACCTTTCCCTCCCTCAAGCCTTACCCTTCAACTTCCCCTGCTTTCTCGTTCATCTCTACTTCTTCTCATAGCCAAAAGCCAAAGGACATTCCCTGTTCCTAATTGCCATCCCTCACCCAAAGTGAACACACAAGATTGTAATAGCCCCGTTGCGCTTGCTCACCGCATCTCGCCTAGCAAGTAGACCCGATCCAAGGATAATGCCTTTTCGCAACAACTACGCATTCATATTGAATTACTGAAACTGGAAGTGCAGTATATCAAACTTTCTATCATTTAACCCTCTGATTTCTAAGTTTTATGTATATTTCCTCCCGAATATATTTTTATCTATCTTTGAGCAAGAATATGAAGAAGGAACAACTTATCTCAAAAACCATAAATGTTGCTTACATCATTGCACATTTATATCAATTGGAACTTGAATTTCCATCAAGGCTGCAATTTTCATTTTTTATCATTGAAACTGGTATAATGTTAGCATAACAGTTTTTTTTGTTAAAACACTATTTAACTTGCCTTTCAGTTAAAAGGCAGTAATACTTACTACATATCAACTTAATATTATAGAGGAGTAATATTTTAGAGCAGTCTGTAGTGCATTATGCATGTATTAATCCTTTAAATACTATATATACTAACAACCTAGTTGCATGAGTCCCTATAGTTGCTTGTTTGCATGACGGTAGTGCATACTTGGTGATCTTCACCCCCTGCCACACACCCTCGCGGTGGCTTGCAGGGTATCATGTAGTTGTAGATGAATACCTTAAAATAACCCGTTTTCCTACAATTTTTAACCCCTTTTTCCACCTTTGTATCTTATTCTGTGAAAACAGAAGAGTTTAATTTTTCAGTGATAGCAAACTTGAAGGTGCTTCTTCATTTGACTAACCCTAAAACGTTATAAATCTATTGGTTTTCAGGCAAGGCAAAAAATATGTTTCATTTATGAGCAGTTGTGGTAGCTAAATAAATTTTTTTCTCGTGTACGCATGAAATAAAATACTCCGTTTCCTGTTATGTTTATTTCATTTTTTTTCTTGAATATGTTATAAAATGTATGTACTGTTATTGGCCACTATAAATTGGCATCATTGCTGTATGTGGTTTTCTTTCTTTAAAATAAAAAAGAATTGAAATAAAAAATATTCTATATGCCTTTAATGTTTTTCTCTGCGGAAATCTTGCTAGAACAAGGCGTAACTCAAGACTTTTCTTTGCACAGAACTCTTATATTTGTCTATGCGAGAAAAATTCTGGCGTGTGCTCTTCTGCTCCGGGGCCAAATATAGTTAGGAACAGAAAAATCTGTTTACTTTTTTATTCTTTCAAGTGTAGGCTAAGGACTTTCTAATTCATTTGCCTGTCTCTTTTCTCATCGTTTTATTTTCCTCAGGTGAGTAAATCAAAGGCATAATGACACTTGTATCCATAAAAAGCTATTTAACTTCAAGCTCAGAAAACACGACATAAGAATTGATGACAGCTACTTCCATGAAAGCATAGAATAATCTATGCTACTATTTCCTGGATTTCATAAGGTGATCGAAATACATCCCCATTTTCAACTCCACCCGTATATTTTTCATAGCTGAAATAACAAATCTTTTCTTGAACGTTCACCTTCGAATAATATATATGTAATTAAATGATTCGTTCTCTTCAATTCACAACATTTTGGGGCATTTACCTTAGCATTTAATCCATATCTCTATTTTCCGTTCAACTGACACGCCTCATTCCTATGAATATTGGAAAGTAAGTGAATAGCTTGTTATCCTTTTAATCAGATTAAACACTCATCAGTTGAAGCTCTGTAATAATAACCACACCTTTTCTAGTCTATTAATTGACAAGATAGGAAGGCGGCTCTGCCTGATTGACCTATGCTACCGGAAAAATACCCTTTGGCCACTGGAACTAATGAACTTGTGTGAAATTGGAATGAAATTTGGATACACGTGTCTTATGAATGCATAACTATCATTTTTCACAAAGTATTAGTGAGTTGCGTTTAAATAGAGCTTGTAAAGTTTTATATTTTCGTATTCCTGTATGATAGTAAGTGCAAATTCAATTCTCTTTGATTTAACCCTTTCTTGATCACTGGAACTTCATAGTCCTTATCACTTAGAAATCTATATTGTTCAAGTAAATACTTAAGAAAACATAGTCCTTTCAAGAAATAGAGACTCAAAAGTCCCAGTGGTCAAAAATGGGTTAAACCGCATGCCTGGTGATGGTTCACCTCGTGCCATACATTCTTTTGATCGCTTGCAGCATATTATATGTATAGATGTTGATGACAGAAAGAGACTTACATAAGACTAGTAAACAAGGAAAAAACTATGGTAATAAAAAGAAAGATAACCTAATGGTAAAAAGTAGGAAAGAAAAGGCTAAGATCAACATTAAACTATGTAAAAGAAATGTAGAGGAGGTGATGGAGAATGTTTTTTTTTTAGAATGCCAAGTGCCAGGGATGGATGAAGCAAGAAATACTCCAGTAGCCCTGGTGAAAAGAGCATTCTACATCCTCTTACGACTGGAAATACGTTTTGCGCCAGGAAACATTTCATTAGAACTTAAATCTGGAGTATGCTCCTTTAAAACAGTGAGTCATGGACATTTATAGATACAGAGAAGTCGAGGCTGGAAGTATTAGAAATATGGTACCACAACAGAAGAATGAGGAAGATAAAATGATTCGACCGTATGACGTACAAAGAAGTCTTGAGAAGTGTGGGAGAATAGAAAAGCCGGAAGAAAACTTTGAAAAGAAGACGGTACAACTTAGTTGGCCATATCTTGAGATATTAAAGACTGATGAAGACAATTATATTGGTAGAAGATAATGAGGAGAATGTCAAAGCAAGGCTTTACATGAGATACATGAAACTAATGGGGTCGTTTACCATATTTTTATTGCCAAATCTGATAGAGTTACATTGTCAATAAAAGTTATTCGCCTTATCACAATGGGGAACACCCAGATGGCTCTGCCAATGGAATCGGTTGCGACAGGATCTGTGCGAGCAGACCTTCCGACCCCCCACTCCACTCTTTACCCTTTCCCTAAAAACAGTCAGGGACGGGAGGTGGATGACATAAAAAGTCTTAAAGCAGCTTGTTTGGTGGACGTCACCTTTTGCTTGTTTTAATTTTTGATTCTTGAGTGAACGGATATGGTTAGAAGATTCACTTTGTCACTAAAATTCATTTTTCTTTTTCATCTAACGATTTCGTGTACAAAATTGCGATTTTGGTTCCGAGTAAACGACCCCACTGTGAAGGATGTAAAGGAGAATAACTAAGTTAATATGAGGAGGTTATCCGATATAATAATCGAGTGGATAGCCATTAAATCAATCTTGATTTTGCTGACTTGGAATAATGATGAGATGTATTTTTGAAAGAAAATGGTCATGGCACATGGTGTACGAAGAATAAAGAGAGAAGCTTTTACTCATACGAGAGGACTAATGATAGAGTGGTTGAATAGGGATTTGTCCGTAAGATAATTATGAAGATAATAACGTTGATGAAGGAAATACGTGAAGAAGTACTGAGAATGGTAACGGTGGATATTAAAGTGATTGAGGAAGTTAGGAAGTGGGAAAGTTGAGGGAAAGGGTACACAGGGGCGAGGGCGTGTTGAGGGATGTGGTGTGGAAGAAAATGTAACGAGGGAGAAGAAGATTAGTTATCTTAGAAGTTAACAGTTTTAACCACTCCTTCTAATTAGGTTATATCGCGTATTCCAGCTTAAATATGTGACGACCTCACCTGTGGAGGGATTTGAAACCGCAAACTTCTAGGAGAGAACATAAAACTTACATCCAGCCAGTCGTTGTGTTTTCACCTTATTCAAGAATTAGTTGAAAATTTTCACTCGTTTATAAATGGCACGATTTGATGTATATGCAGTAATATTAACAACACAATCAATGATTTTATTTGAATTGCATTTTTATTGGAATCACCCCGCAAAACCTAAAATCCCAATCTTCCCGCGCAAAACAACTACTTGGAGGGAATGCCAAAGTAAATTATAAATCTGACTTAAAAGAAATACCTGTTAGAGTACCTAAAAAAGCCTGCCTACTTACAGCTTTTCTACAATTCATTATATAAATTGCACCACTTTGTGACCGCTTAAAAGGAAAACCGAGAAAATTATAGGCAGATTGCATTGGTCCTGCAAGATCCTTGAATACATCACATCCACTTAAGTAATGTATTCCGAGATGAAAATACTTTATTAAGTTCAAGTCGAAACTGTTTTAGAAAGAGTAAATAATTGGTAAAAACGGTGGTGTTTTGTCGTACATGACGTTTTTGAATCGATAGAAAGTAATTCACAAATGTATGCTGTATTCATTGATTTAAAAGAACAATTCGACAACGTCCCACGCAAAACTCTTTTTCACAAACTCGTATTAAGCTCTAATTACTCCATCCATCTTGTACCTAATTATCCTTTTGCAATGTTGAATGCTGTGTTCTCCTATGGTACGCTGGAAAATGACATTTCAAATCTATTGGTATGAGAAAATATCTCTCTAATTTTATTTATCTGATCAAGCATAGCATAATGCGAGGGTATTCTCAATATATGTTTGACGTCATCTTAAAAAAAAACAGTTTCAGGCGTAACTTTATGGAAATTCAACATCACAAGGATGTAAGACTTTGTATTTCCACACAAACGTATTACAACGGCAGGACCGATTTCATCCGCCAGGGCATCATCAGGTACATCATCAGGTTAACGTCATCTGTAAACAAATCGTCTTCGAATTCACTTAAAAGGTTTAGTTTAAATTTTAACCTGCGTTCTGAATGTAAGTAGCTTTTCCACCATGTTACGCCGGATATGGTCGAATTTATCACCTTGTGAGTTTCTCGGGTGCCCACCTTCTATGGCGCTGCGAATTTTTCCGATGCTCACTTGACCACGCGTCCTCTCGTCTCCCCAGCAACGCCTTTCCCCTTCCTCCTTCCCCCACCAAAGCGTTCTCCTCTTTGCTCTTTTCCTCCTGCCGAAGGGAAGCGGGGCCATCGAACAGGCTTAAAGGGATTTCCTCCGGCGCCTCGACAGACAAACGCTCTCAACCGAGATCCCTCCTCACCGTTCCCTGAGGGCAGCAAATCCAAACGCACAGATCGAGTCTGAAAGCCATCTCACAGTACCTTCTCAGCTCCGTCACTTGTCTCCGGCTTTCTGAAGGGCAGGAAGTTGTCACTCCAAATAATCTCATTCCCCTAATGTTTAAGGTTCGCCTCTCCAAGTGCACAGTTTTGTACACTTAACTTCATTTATTCACTTTGGAGTCATACTGAAGACCAAACTTACGTGGGGAACACACTTAGGAAGAATATTTGGGTGTCCTTAAGGACTTGGCTTCATCAGACTGGTTTCGGGAAACTTTAGCGTAAAAGTTAACGAGAGGAGTTATACTTTGACCAAAAGTTGCATTTTACAAAATAGGTACTTCCCATGCTTCTTTTTTTCTTTGTCCTCCCTTATCCAGAATTCTACCTCTACTAATAAAATTCGGCATTCTGTCGTTCCTAAGTACCTGATCCAAAATTTTCACGCATCATCATTACTTCAGCATTTTTGTTTGAATTAAACCGGTTTAAACGGCCAGATTCACCTAACTTCACGTCCTGTCTCCGTCTATTAGCTTATTTTCCTTTTTCATACGTTCTGCTACCGACGCATACATTGAAATTCTACCATTTCCTTATACATCTACTTCTAAATATTAACCTGCAATCCACAGCAAGGGTATGTGGCAGGGGGTAAACTGCACAATGTATGCATTTTAAATAAAAATATTATCACTATTTGAATTAAATTTACACTTATTTTCATGCAGCGCGCAAAAATACTAGTCTGTGCATAGAGAGGTATGATATTACTACTTTATGGAAACATGATACATTCACAACGCACGTATCACTAAATTGCTGGTAGTTACCTATGAATTAATATAATAACTATTGATTAGCTAAGAATATCCTTAAATATATTAATCTACACTTCCCAAACTCCATGTTAACACATGAATATGGTTAAAAAAAAGCACTGTAGGTGTGTATCCATAAATATTTTTATAGAATTTGCGCGGTGTGTGTTCCATTTGATATCCATAATAGGTTAAAGACCCTGTTGCATATAAACCATCGTGACCCCTGGTAGAAGTGTATGAACATTTACGGCATAATCTATATCTACATAATACCCTACAAGCTACCGCAAGAGTGTACGGAAGGGGGTAAGCCATCACCAAGGTATTTTTAAATCGGAGAGAATAAGAACACACTTACTTTCATAAAGGCATTCAAAATATACCTTTGTGTATTCCCTACTTAGATACAATGGAGAGGCACAACCACCACGAAGAAAATGCAGTGTTAAAACATGTTCGTGTTAAAAAAAAACACCAAAATAATCAGTATTGTATGTGAAATATTGGGAAATTTTTGTCGTCTTCAACCTGAAGACGATGGAAGACTTCGTCGGCCATCGAAACTTTCATGGCCGTCGAAACGTAGTGTAGCCGTAGAAACGTCTATCAACGTCATCACAAAGTGGGAAATTGGAGAAAACTTCATCAACATCCTAAGATTAAACCTACAATCATTCATTGGTTTTATTTCCCGATTGATAAAATTTATATTAGCTGTGGAGTACTCTACCGCACACCCTGTGGTGGCTTTCCGGATGCTGAGAAGCCATGGATTTTTCAAATAATTTCTTCTGATATTTACGGGTTCTTGGCACGTTTAAACGGTCGCCACCCGCATATGATATCTGAAGTATCGGAGGGGCAGTCGTCTATATTAGAAGATCTATCTCTAAAAAATTTGCTGTAATGAAACTCTTTGTGCATATATTGGAGTGGCTGTAATTAGTTTTATCATTTCTTGTGCACACAAAAAGTTGTAAAAATACCCAGAGGAAATAGAGCAAGAGAAAGGACCAGAGCGAAAAAGAGTCATGAAATATGCTCGTGAATGCTTTTTGAAAGACACAACCAGAGGATATCCATTCTAATCTTACGAATACATGCCACGCACTGAGAACACTGGAATCGGATAGTTCAAAATTTTTTCGTCGTAAAAATAGGTTCAAAAATAAAAGATTTCTGTGCGGTGTGAAAGTAGAAAAACGCTTCGCGGAAATGCGCTTTTGATAGCAAAAACCTCTCCCAGCGATACGTCATCGATATCACTGAAATTGGTCACGAGTCAAGAGCCGTACATCAGCAAAATGATAAAACGATGCATTATGGAGACGATTCCTAATACAATGCATCCTCCTGAGATATTATCTGATCAACGCGATATCAAACGTAGGTACCCTATATCATGTAGTTTGCGTTGGCATGCGATGTAGTACCTATACCTTTCGATTCGCTGCTCTGCTATTTTTTCCGAAGGTGTGACATTGAGTTCATAATGCAATGTGGTGCTGAAGTAAACATATCGCTATTCACCAATTGGGAAATACGCGGCTTCATAGGGTACACCATGGATTAGCATCAGGGTTAAAGGAGAGTTGAGTGGTCGCGAGTTGACACTACCGTCGAGGGAGGGGGTGAGCGCGTTTTATATACGTTGACGCTACGGAGAGCGATGACGGCGCTGGAGGGGATTATGAGGTCATTTATATATCAACGCACACGCGAGACACTCCGCTTCGGGATGAATGGAGCCAAGCTCGATTAGTTAATTCCTTCGCCGACAGTTGCCGGATCATGTCATCCTGCTGGTCAAAGCAAAATCACCGATGAAACGTGGACGAAGGTGGACATGGTAGCATTGATATTAGAAAGAGATTTACTTTGGCTACAAAAGTATTTCTTGACCAAAGGTCAGATAAGTATAGTGGTTAGACTACTGGTCTCTCACCTAAAGGACCTAGGTTCAAACCCCGGCCATGCAGATATTTTCCTTCGATAAACCGGCCCCTACCTGAGTTCTTTGTGAAGGGAATAAAAGTTCAGTACTCCGTCCGTCGAATGGAACGTTAGGTAGAGGTTCCCTTGGCGCTTTTCGTTATATATGTAGATACAGGATCTCCACCCTTTTCTTTATTATTTTCGGTATTCCATTAACAGCCATTTGAATTATATTTTTGATTTTTTCTCCCATAGAAAGTATTTTTTTCTGTCGTGAAATCTAGTGATTTCTTATTATCCTATGCTGCCTCGATTTTGTGAAACATTAAGCATTCAGGAAGAATCCGAACTACCTACTCGATTACTTATACTCTTCTACAAATAGCAGGAATAACATTACATTTACACTGATACGGAGGGTTGATGTCTCGAAGCAGATTCATTGGTACCCCACGCATCTGCCTGACGAATGGAATTCACTCGAGGTAAGTGGGACGTTTGTTATTATTCGCCGGCGTAATGATGTTTTGGAGAGAAACGGATTCCCATTCATTCTAACAAAGCGTCTTAATTTCTGACTATAGACAGGTATCGCTTTATAAATTCTAATCATTATTAAATCATTTTCGTACGTAATTATCATAGCAAAAATTGACCGTGAGAAAATGGCAATGATGTTTGTTTTTTCAACTGTATCGTCATCGTAAAAATAAGTAATATTTGTCCGAAAGGTGACATTTTTGCCATTTACGACAAAAAATGAAAACTGTACACAGTATAACTGTGAACTCCATTCACTATTATTCCTTAAATACTGAAATTTAACTATGAGAAAAATATTTTGAAGATTAACCCTCTTCTGGTGAAAACGGTTTTAATTTATATCTACAGAATACGATAAAACCCAACTTAATTTATATCTACACAATACGCTAAAAACCGGGTTCGAGTCCCGGTCAAGGCGAATGATTTTTTCTCTGTGGAATATCTTGCTACCGTGCAACTCAGCGGGTAACTCCATTAAAGTTTTCGCGGCTAGCTCGCGAGCTTTGAATTTGTTTCGACGTAAGGGAGTTTGGCAAGGGGAGAACAATCATTAGGCATGCATTAAAATCAAGAATTCAAATTTTCCCCACTGTATGTCAAATCAAGTTTTCGTCAACGAATAGCGAAACAAGTAATCATTGTTATCTTTGAGATACATTGGTGTGGTGACAATTGTACTGACCCACATCCTGGGATCATAGGTTTGGTTCTTTTTATTGGCTAATATTCATCATTGGAATACCGGTCCGGACTTTGGTGGGCTGCTAGCTTTTCAAGTTTATCTCAGCGTCCATCAAATGGGATATTAAACTACTGACTCCTCTGTGGATTTTTTAGATCAGTTTAATGTCGGCACCTGGTTTCTCACCTCCCTTCCTCCACTTCCAAGAAACCTAACTATAACCAAACATCCACCCACCCTCCGGCGCAAATTACCTCAGCTGCCGGTCACCTCCCTTAATAATAACAATAAATGGGTTTATATAAAGACCGCCAACAATTCCATGCATTTCGTATGGGATCACGACGTGTCCCTGATGAGTGGAATGAGAAGGCTTTGGGGTGAGGGAAAACGAGTTCCACGTCCAAAGGGGAGGTGTATCGGGGATATGGGGGTGTTAGCGGATCGTTGGGGTTGTAGGGAGGAGTGCTAAGAGGGGGACGTCGAGGGTAGGGGGTAGGTTCGCCGATTGGGATGGCGTGGTCTTGTTTGCATGGGTTGGAGTGGGGTGGGTTCGGGGGATGCTGGGTGAACTGAAAGGGGTCGCTCCCCTCTCCCCTCGCACGTTGGCGCTTATTTTTTATGCATGAGCATCACGGAAATAACGAGGAAGTTTATTTATTCCGGGGACGAGGGCTGGGGTGGTTTTCTTTGGGGGTGGTATAAGGGTGGTTTGAGGGGTGGGGGGCGGCTCGCAGGGGCGCTGCAGGGGCGAGGGGTTTTGAGTGCGCCACGGGTTGACGTTCAACCTCCCTCCGCAGGCAGGGGGAAGGGATTGAGAGCGTAGGCTTATGGGGAGGGAAGGCACAGCAGAGGGTTTTTAAGACAGAGGAAGGGGTGTGTTCCCAGATATCATTCCGTCAATCGATAACTACATCTCACGGTGAGGGCGGATTATGGCATGACTGCCGCGACTTTGCCACATCTCCTCAAGTTTGGAAAGTTTGCCTCTCATCCCTCCCCCCCACCCACCAACCATTGACAAAGAAAGTCCGTCCAGGAATACGTGATAATACGCATTCACTGTTTCAGCCGCTAAGCAATGATGAATAATGTGATGAGAGTATCTTGGCAGGAATTCCTTCCCATTCGCTTCGGGAACTTTTCTCCTCTTTACCCGTTACCGATACCTGAAAAATGCTCGTCGGGAAATCAGGATAATCAGCTCCTAGACTTCAGTAATATCCCATTGGAAATAAACTTATTACTCAAAATGTACCCCTTAGAAATCTATTCAAAAGTTCCATCTAACTTAAGCTACATCTACACAATTCACTGCAAGACTCTCCACCTTAAAGTCGTGTGGCAGGGGATAAATTCACACCAAACATGCATTAATTAATATAATGCATAAAAAATGGCTAGTAATAATATACTAGTCTAAACAATTTTTAAAAAAGATAAAAGATTTTTTATTTATACACCATTTTACTTATATGCATAATAATTATTAACTTATTTTTTCTTATAACGTTATTGTAATCGTGTTTTACAAAATTACAAGCCACCTATATACGTGACACCATAATAAGATACCAGAAGACTAGCTTCAGGTCATGTGGCTTGAGGTGAACGGAAAACTGTTTTCATTGTTTTCACGTCCTAGGATTTGACTACAGAGTCACACTTATGTGAAATATGTTAGGAAATCTAAGGTATCTTAATTTGTCTTTGTTCTCAATATTATGGGTCAACATTATTATTATTATTAAATGGAAATAAACACTTGTCTATAAACAAACTGGTTCTGTTTCCATGATGAATCGTATTCACGCAGTTATTGTTGAAACCACCATCGCATTTACTGTCGGCGCAGAAATTATGTGCACTCGAGTTTGAATACAAATAACAAATTAATAGCTTGGCTTACAGAAAAACTAATCACACCGTAGCTTTTCTTACTTCATTCTGCGTTATTGAATGGCAAATTTAAATTTTTTAAACGTATTTTAATATTTTTTACAACGGTTGTGACGTAAAAAGTGCCTGTTTTTGACGGTGTTCGAGCAAAGCACCGACTTTGATGACCCGTAAATCAATGCCAAGTCGTTCAATTGCAACCATACTTTAAATAGTTTTAGATATACATGTTTTCTATGCATTCTGTAAGTTTCCAGTGTATAACTTAAAAATAAAAAGAGTTGTTATTAATTTTATAAAAAGTTAGCAATTCAAAACTGGGGTGTCGTAGAATTTCGTTCTTGGTGGCGTTATAATTCGCATGTCCTGAACATATTCAATACATAATTGTCTATTATTTCAACTCATTTGTTTAATTTATATTGATTGGTATTTATATTGGCGAAAACGAGCTCCCTCGGCAAGCGACTGGCATTGTTTAAGCCGTGCAGTGTTGCCGTTGTAAAAAATATTAAAATACGTTTAAAAAATTTAAATTTGCCACTCCATAACGCAGAATGAAGTAAGAAAAGCTACGGTGTAATTAGTTTTTCTGTAAGCCAAGCTATTAATTTGTTATTTGTATTCAAACTCGAGTGCACATAATTTCTGCGCCGACAGTAGTCAGTTTGTTTCCTACGTCACCTGACGATGACATGTAAGTGTCTAAACTCGGTTCGTTAAATAAAAACTTTTGAATAAAATTCACGAAGTGATCCAGTTTCTATTTACAATGTTATTTACTCTCACTAACGTTTGAAAAACGAATTATTTATCCATTTTTTATTTATACACCATTTTACTTATATTTATATCAATTATTAAGTTTTTTATTCGCATAACGTTTATTTACATTTATATACGTTTTGCATCAATTTATAGGAATGTCTTGAAACCTATGAAAGGCTACAACTAGGCCTCGAACTCCGATTGCCCAATATTTACCACGGCTTCTCTGTATGTCAACATTTACTCTTAAAATTATTATTGCAGGCCAGATCCACGAATACTTAATAAAAATATAATCTCGAGAGGTTTCGTGGATAAATGTTTCTCTATCCCGATTTCAGAATGTTCCAAAACTCTTTGATTTGAACAATTTATACAATGATTCATATTCCCTAAGTTTTGGGTGCATCATAATTTGAGTCCATTTCTTTGAAGGGAATTTTAAATTTCAATTTGCTTGAATTTTTAGTCAATCAATGGTGTATAAATATTTACAATAATAGATATCCAGAAATTACCTAATAATTGCCCCCAATGTTAACCAGGTTGATAATGCGTCGAGCGAGGCAACATTAACAATTATTCAGGTTAAGAATCCCTACTTGAGCATGAAGGCTCCTGTTAGGATGTACGGTTAGTATTAAGTTATATTAAACGTTGAAATACAACCTAAGAAGTTGGAGCACTTACATGATGATGTTGTCACACACGTGAAATATTATTGGTATTGGAACTAATGCTTGGATTGCAATCTACTCCTGAAGCCGCTGCTTAAGGGCTTATCGTATTATGCTTACTAAGCTTATTATGCTTAGTATTCTTATGCTTAGACCCAGATCATACGCTGACAGTAATGCTAACATTGGTGAGCACCAATTCCAGCATTACTGCCAGCGTATGATCCGGGTTTAAATAAATATCTGTACAGTAAGACTTAAAATGATGTTTAGAATATCATGAAGCATTTCGTTGTACCTGCTCACCACTGCAAGTTGAGATACCACATATTTACGGAGCTCTTAACACTCCAAAAATACATAATGTCTGCTGTTGGGATGATTTTTCATCAGCAGTACGAAATCTTATTATGCTGTTCTTTTCCTCTGCCTTTTAGAGAACAATATTCGTTTCGGATCGAACTTCGAGCTCTTTTTCTTAATTAAAATCAGATTTCAAAGGAATTATTCAACACAGTTTCAAGTTACTCGAATACCAAGCTGTTTGACTTTCAAGAGTTGTATGAATTTGACTTCATTTCCCGCGGTGGAACGTGAGAGGAATCAAGAAAACATAAAGGTTTCCTTAAGCGCTAAGGGTCGATGACGATAAGGGTATAGGACGGACGGTGATGGAGTGACAGACCGAACCCTCTATACAGAGGAAAGGGAGCGATTTCAGATACCTTGAGACGAGGAGATAAATACGGCATAATGATATCACCGTCATGTCGTACATTTTACTCAAAAGGAATATGAATAGTTGATTAAAATAGTTTCATAAATGTTAAAATATCTTAAGCTACGTACGCTCCCGATGACTAGAATGTTCTCTTCAATTGATGAAATTTTTTTGAATCTTTAGATTAATTACCTGAAATTTTGCTCTTTATACCAACAATATACAGCTACCGGTATTAGATCAGAGACCATCCATAAATTATGCAACGAAAAAGGGAATGTCGGGACAACTATTATTCCATTCCATTATGTTAAGAGAAAGATACATAATAAAATCATTCCTTCCTCGAATTATAATGATGATATAAATAATAATGAAGTAGTTTAATTTTACTCAGTGATTAAATTATACAAACATTAATGAATAGGGAAGGAATTAATAACATCTGTTTTATCATTCACTAAAAAGAGAGGGGCCATTAGTATATTTATATAACTTAGAGTTGGTTCTTCAGGAAACATGACAGAGCATTATAGGGGATGAAAAAAGTTGAAAAGCATCGTTATGCAACAACAGCTAGAGTTCAACAGAGAAAACCATACATTTTGAATTGGATATGTACTTGGATCCCACTGATTCTCTGGAGGCTTTTTATAGGCTAGGTCGCAATTCTTGATGAGCTATGTAATAAATGGAATACACTCATGTGTTATACCGGTCAGGGTATTTCTAGGACCATTCACTCTTTCTTTCGATACTTATGAGCATTCCCTTTCTGCACTATTCACCTATTCAGTTCAGTATAAGTTCTACCTCCCCTGACTCTGTCTATAAAACCTAAATTATAAATCTCTTCATGTTACGAATTTAAAGTGTTGAGTACATATTAGCGGAACATAACCATCAACTGCTTTCTATATGAGAAATCAAAGGGGAAACGTAAATTAATTGATGTGCGCGCTTTTCTAGTCAGTGAAATCTGATGCCGAGGACTGATACGAGGGCCGAAAAGAATAGAAACCTGCGCAAACTGGTGCCGGAGGTAGCCGGATTTTGCAGCTTGATAACGTGGGATACGTGTCATTCCTTTTCACGGAGGAGAAACAACCACCTCAGTGTGATGATTGCGACTGTCCTCTCAGCATTCGACATATCCTGACGGTGTGTGACAAATACTGTGACGCGCGAAGGCGGTTAAACTCAGGGGGAGACCTAAAATCCGTCCTAGGAGACGACCCTAATGTTTTAACACGAGTTATCATATTTCTGAAAGGGACAGAAAAATATAAGCCTCACATTTTTTTAAAATCATTATATAATTTTTTTAATAAGTGACATAACTGCAATAGACAATTTTTATTATTATTACTATTACATTTATTACTTTTAATACTAAGAATGGGTAGTGGTGCAAAATGATCTAGCCGTCGACGCACCCTACAATTTTAAACCTACCTACCTACCTACCTACGTGTCAGGGGAGCCGTGAAAAAGAGGCAAGGTCCACATGAGGTGTCGGACGGAGGACAGAAAATTGATGGGGAGAGTGCATCCCAAGACACCTTGGATCTGTCAGAACTTAAGTGGAAGTAAGGTCCCAAAAGGAGGACCGGAACGCCAATGACAAGATGAAATGAAGAGCGACGCGAGGGAAGAAGAGGGAGAGGAGTGAATTCCATCAAGGACATGCGTTGGGACCTAGAGTGAGTCTAATCCACGTAACAGTGAGTACTATCTACGAGTAAATTCCCCAATAGTCTCACAATTTGACGCCTTACTTCTTGTGGACCTCTTAGAGGCCTAAAGGACAGGAAATTACGGGCCTGCCTTACATACAACGTCACATACAAGCCGTAGTCATGCGTACAGTGCCACTGTTCACGAGGTTAAGGCCACATTTAAACACTAAGGCGCTTACTTTGAACTAATTCAAGGATTCCGAACTGGCCGCAAATCCCTTAGCAGAGTCACCCGCTGAAATGCACAATAGCAGAATTTCCAGTGTCAGTCACGTCACGAAATGTCACTTCTTCTATTATGTATTAATAGTATCCATGGTAGTTGACAGCACACCAGTTTATCGTGTCCAAGCTTGAATAAAGTTATGAGCTAAATAGTGAATATTAATAATATTTGGAAAAGACTTCATTCACGGCCACTCTAGTCTTGTCAGCAACGACGCAGGCTGGCAAACCAAAGGCAGCGTTTCCGAAATAAAGTTCGTGCATGGGTGTTGTGTTTTCGTTTGGGCTAATATTGCTTAACGGTTCAGAGTAACTTTATGGAATTCATCCAACGTATATAGAACAAAAGTAGACTTGGTATTGTATTTTTTTGATTGCATAACCGGTTAAGGTTACACCATCCTCAGATACTATCACCGAAGACCTTATTCCAAGTATAAGTTCTAACTTCATTATAATATTTCATTATAAGTAAGTTCTAACGAAACATTCCTGAATTCCAGGTTTATATTTCCACGTAATAATTTAAATATTTTCCCGGTAGAACACTTTCTTCACCTGGGCTGTTGTAATTACTATTTTTTTGAATTAAAAACTAATAGTTATCAACTTATAATTAACCCTTCAATCAATCACCTGTCCCATTAAATTTATTTCCAGAAACATCTTGAACAACAACCTAACCGTTTACGCATGTATCATGTCAGTCACATTTACTTATTATCTAACCAATGCCCTCGGTCTTTATAGAATTCTATAGAATTCTATAAATACCGAGAAGCCCTCGGGTATAGAATTCTTCTAAACATTACTGAAGAAATTAAATTTTATACTTATGAAAGAAGTAAAATACATCATGTTTTTACTGGGAAATTCCCGATGCCCCTTAGGAATTCCGTCAGTTAAGCCATAATAATGGCTAGGCATTTAATCAGGAAGCAAACTTATATGGCTCCCACTAACCTGTGAACTAATTTCGTCTACTAAACATGAAATACCATTTGAGGGGCGAAAAATTTCCGTACATTTATAACTTTGAAATGAATATTTTTCACGACCCACTACATATGAGATTGCCAAAATCATATTAGACAGATAGAAAAGGGAATTTTAGGATAACTAATACCTAATTTGCATGTGAATATGGGCAGAAAGAGTAGAGAAATGGATGGAGGTTCGGCTAAAATTGGAAAAAAGTATGAGAAGAAGGGAGGACGCAATACTATTGAGAAGTTACGTCTACATCTACGTAATACTATTCCTTTCTTATGCATGATATGTAGTGCATGTTGGGTGAGAAATCACCCCCTGCCATACACCTTTGTGGTGGCTTGCAGGGTAGTATGCACATGTAGAATACCCAGCGAGCGACCGCGAGGGTGGCAGGGCGTGAATATCACATTGCATCTACTTCTGACATGCATTTAAGAGCTAATGATACAACTACATGGAAACCAGTTAAGTACAGGAGTTCCATGCAACTAGATGGTTAGTGTCTACTTGGTAGCGAAGTGACTACTGGTGGAAAATTTTCACTAAATGTATCTATCTTCTTTTCCCTAATATGCATAGAATAGTAATAATAAAACATGCAAATGTTCACGCACTGCTGACTACTCCAACAATTTTCATCTAATTATCCCTATGCTATGCTGCCTTTTGTGTTCTCTTATGGTATGTGGAAAAAATTATAAATTAAACCCATCGGCACGACAATCTATCTCTCTAATCTTGCTAATCTGATGAAACCTAGCATATTAAGAAGGAGTTCTTAATATGCATCTAACGTTATCTGTAAACAAATCAGCTTCGGATTCCCTTGAGAGGTTTAGCCTAAATTTTAATCTGCTAAAATCCTTCGTACACGCTCTAATTAAGGAATGGTGGTATATTCTAAAAGAGCTCTGACAAGTGTTAATTCGTTCTACAAGTTAATTCAAAAATAAAATATTCACTCACTCATGACCCTCATGGCTGAAAAAACAGAGACCCTTGCCAGTCTCAAGCAAACTCACACTGGTTAAACATTTGAATAATGGGAAAAACAAACCCAAATTCATAAACACAAATATTCATACACTCAAGATTGTTTTTTTATAAAACACTTGAGGGCATACGATGACTTAATATCGCTCCAGGGGATCCGTTCAGCACTTGAATTCATACAAACGAAAAAAAAAGAATTATGAAAATAAAATTTAACTACTAAACTTAACAACTACAAGGGTCCTACTTGAGTTTGCCTAAGCAGAAGATGGCAAAGTAAATATGGTTAGATAATCCTCAAATAATAAAGTAATTCCTTTCGTCATTAGTTCAAAATGTTTTTTGAGATTTTATCTTACTTTAAATCCTATCACAGCTTCCCTTAAATAAAAAATAGCTGCAATGCATGCAGCATCCCATACCATTGAATGCAGAAATGAAATTTTTATATTTTTTCCTAAGTAGATACATTTTCTTTTAAAACTTACTAAATGCAAATATCTTACTTCCTTTTGTCTGACTAAGCCTAATCTAATAATTATCTTGCACTCACGGCACACTAATGAATTCTTTCCAAAATACATGCATGGAGCGCATTATTTTCCACCTCATTATTTTCCACCATTATTTTCATTCCTTTTAGGAGTTGAATGTCAGTTTTAACTTGTCTCCAGAAACGCATTACACTTCCAGTGACAGACTCAGTGATTCATAAACGCTTCTGCCAGAAGCACGATTCATCTTCCACGAATTTCCACAACTCCTTTCTAGGAGGATACGTTCTCCTTTCCCCCAGCTGACGGGTACACGGGATTTCAAAGCAATGGCCTGTCAGAGCTTTTATAAAGAAGTCAGTACACCTGAAGATATGGTTTGCTGAAGTCCACCATATGCTTTGTGACACATACAGATACTCCATCCCCCTCCGCCTCACTCCCTTGCGGTAGCTCTTACAGTGAAGTTTAGATTCATATGATGTCTTCCACGACTATTTGGAGGATTTAATGCTTAGGGGACTTTAATTTAATTTGGGGGACTAAATGCTTCAAAAACCTTACCGTGTAATGAAAGAACCTTCTTTGAGCGTGTAAACAAGCCTGTATAAGTATGGAAAACTTTATATTCCAAATTTTATCCGTTTTGTCAAGATATTGGCCTACCTACTGATATTCCAGACCAGAATTGCTGCTCTAGACAGTTTCTACCTGGTATATTCTCTCTTTACCCATAAGGCATTACTGATACCTAAAACTATACATACCTTCCTCTATTTACCTTTCTGAATTACCATATATTTTGATTCCTTTGTGTTTTTCAATTTCTTACTCCTTTCCATCATTCTCCTCTCAATCCAAAACCTCAGGAGTCCATTGTATTTCAGTACTTTTTCTGCCCTCTTCACTACTTCTATCAACTATCTTCCCTTTTCTTTCCTCAAAAATCCTGAAGTAGTTTTTAGAACTTTGGTCAAAAAGACATCAGCTGATTTTTGATGTTTCCTCAAAATTATGCCTTTAATCTGCTAACTCACCTCAGAGTAAGAATTTCGCATTATGACAACCAGTGATGTCATAACTGCAGTGATGGATACGACATCCGCCCTAGCGACTGTATCCCATAATTGGCAGGACTCTTGATCTTATTTGACCTTACCGTGTGGACTCGGCAAACGTTAATTGGGATGGTTTCCTATTGCTTATCCACACAGTTTTTAAATCGACACATTAACTTGACAGGCCTCCCTACTAGGGTCAGGTGCCTTCTGAAGCCACCTTATTAAAAGAAAAAAAACGCTCTTTGGACTAACTTTCTTTTAGTTTTTTGCCTTCGCCCTACTTACCATGAATGGAATCAAACAGGAAATATTTCATTGATATGTGTAGTCCATCTCTGTGGGTCTCATGAACATGCAATCCTTTTCAACCAAGCCAAGGTCGTAGTCTGTGGAAAATTACCTACAATATGACATTTGTTTTAATTTCTTTGGAATGTTATAGCGGCATAAATTTAAGTGACAATTTTTTGAAATTATTTTCGATGCAATTATTGAAAAATACATATCGCTTAAATTTATTTTCTCAATAATCTTTGAAAATAGCAACTCACACCTCCAATTGGCATGCAAAGACGCGCGCGCCGGTGGAAAATATTTTTTTTTAATATGCACTCCTGTGAAAGTTTTCATCAATAAATAAAATATCTCACTGTTTGTGGAGATTAAACTTGATTTTCTTACCGTCATTATATAAAAAATTACCCACACATTTACAATTGTATCTCTACCTTATGTACATATTCAGTTGATTAAAATACTTCTTTCCCCTTCATCAATTAATAATGTGCTTAAAGAAAATGAAACAAATTTACTAAGCAGCCCTCGTAGATAGCACTATGCACCCATGGAATGTTTACATAATTCTTCGAAAAAGTGAGGTAATATAAATGTAAATTTTATTGAAATATTAACTTTTAACTTTAATAAAAGAAATGGTTGGCGAGTTTACGTTGTGGAAGTTATTTTTCATTATAAAAAAGAAAAAACTTAGTTTTCACTGTAATCTTGGCAATCAGATGGCCTGAGAAGGCCGAAACCGGTAGATTTGTAAAAATATATTTGTGGAAAAGAACGAAGTTTTTTCTTTTTCATAATTTTAACATTAAGCTAATTACAATTTCACCTGGCTTTGAATGAAAGAAATATCCCTTGATAGTAATATATAGAATTAAAATATGTATTAAAGGATAAAATTTCCCCCTGGGTAATCTATATGGGTAGAATATGAAAATGGATCTTTTTGAGTATGTATTGCATGTTCAAAACCACCCTAGAGAATATACTTTGAGCCGACACAGATATTGTAGTTTATCTAACTCCATATTATTCATGCACTACTTTTGCCACCCTCATTCATATTGACATGCAGCGAAAGAGAAGAAAGAGACTCCTCGCCTTCGTTATAACATCACTCGAAGCTCCGCAACCAATGTCGCCCCCGCCTCCGATGACGTGGGAGCTCTTGACGACCCGGGACGGAATGTATGAACTGAGGGCACTAATCCCCTCATGCCCCTCGACCTAAGAGCAAGCGGCAGCAGCATTGATCATAGAGGAGAAGGTTGGCGACCTTCCCATCTTTCATGGCTCATGAGCATATATTGCGAGCGAGGAGGACAGAGAAAGGGTGACAGTGGGGGGTCGGAATATATTGCTGCGTGAAGGGGAACGAAGGGGGCTAATCCACCCCGTTCCTCTCCCCCCCCTCTCTCTCTCTCTCCCTGCCCCCTTCACTACACGTCTCTCATGACACCGCCACCCGACTGAAGGCGGAAAAATAAAAGGACTTAATTTGGGGACCAAACAAGGGTTGAACTCCCATTGTTGGGACGCATACTGCTTGTTTGCCCGGGGAAACTGATTTGGGATGCCGGGTCCTTCGTCCGCCGGCGTCAACCTCGGAACCTCGGTTCACATGCCAACCAGACCTGTCTCACCCCCTTGCTTTCATCCCCTCCTTGTCCCACCCTGCGACGCAGGGGGGGTAGAGGAGGATTACCGCCGCCGTGGCTCCGAGCGCCTTCCTCTCCCATCTCCCGCTGCGACACATTCCTTATGACTCCGCTACCTCGGCAGGAGATCAGAGGAGGGAACTGGCGAGATATCCCACTTCTGGGAGGGGGGTGGAGGGGGGGGGCGAAGGGAAGCCAGTGGGCATTTATTGGAAGCCGCGCATGGATGCGATAGTGGTGAGATGGTAGTGTACGAATAAAGTGGATTTTCATGGGGACCCGAGAGGGATATAAAAGGCAATAACGTGGAATACTCAAGGAGCGTATGTAAAGTGGATGAAATTGATAAGTGGAATGAAAATACAATCCCTCAGTCAAACTTCATAGGAAAACTTACCATATGAAAAGGTGAACTTAATTTTAATATATCTAATCTACATCTACACATTACCCTGCAAGCCACCACAAAGGTGTGTGGCAGGGGGTGAATTCTCACCAAACATGCACTACATATCATGCATAAAAAAGGAATAGTATTAATATACTAGTCAGAACTTCACCATTTAAAAAAGATAGAAATTGCAAAGCAAACAAGAAAAAACATTCTGTTAGTAGGGTTAGCTTTAAGTACTCATATCAACATGCAGCTACCAATGCTATCCATTGCTACTCTCCGATTGGACATATTTACCATTATTCGTATCTCTAATTGTACGAGGGAAAAAGGACATTTTCAATCTATCAGTTCGGCAATCAATCTCTCTAATTTTATGATTATGGTCCAGTCTGCCGTAGTAAGTTGGGGTCCGCAAAATATTTTTAACGTCATCATTGAAAATATTATCTTGGAATTTATTTAAGAGATTAAGCCTAAATTTCAACCTGCGATCTGACAATTATTCCCATTTTAATTCATTAAATAGACTGGTTACGCTAATATAATTATCGTATCTTCACTTTACAAATCTTGCCGATCTTCGCTGCAAACGTTCAAGTTCATTATTTAGACCGATTGCGTAGGGATCCCATACACTGGCAGCATATTCCAAATGAGGTCTAATAAGAGAAAAGTTGCAGATTTCTCGTACATGATCGTCACATTTACCCAATACTCTTTTGATGAATCCCAGTCTACGATTAGCTTGACCCATTATTTCACGTATGTGTTTACCCCAGGAAAGATCGTGTGTCAGTCTTATTCCAGGATATTTAATGTATTCCACGTTTGTGTTTTCATTGTTACTTATTTTGTATGTGCTCGGAGGAGAACTATTCTTTTTCCAAGAATTCATTACTACACATTTTTTAAAATTTAATTCTAACTGCCATGTATCACACCAATTTTCAATTGCTTGTAGGCAATCATAATCTTGATAAAGAAGGAACTTCCATAAAACTTGTAAATTGGTGGCCGTTCGAGAACAAAGAGGTTGAGTTTCTGTTTCAAAGGAATGAGTGAATGTTTTTTTAGGTAGCATTATTTCGGAAATTATAAAAACTTTTAAACATAACTTCCTCATGACGTTCTTTGGCACTCCTCGTGCTTCCTATATCTCTTCATTCCATTTAAACTGCAAGTTATTCTTCTCCTGTTTCCTCACCTATCAAAATTCATTCCTCCATCACGTTCTTCAAAACGTCTTCGACCATATTTCCTCTACCATCCTCTCAGGATGAGTGAACACTCACTCCGACAAAGGAAAAACGGTTGCCATTTTCCAATTGGCTGTTATATGCCCTCTAAGCGAAAGGCTATACTGATCCCTTTGTCAGGAAAGACATCAAAGAGAGGATAGAAGTTTCTGGAAAGGAATGTCGATAAACTACCCGCCATTCCTCACAGTGGAGGAACGTCAGAATAAATGTCATGAATACTTGGAAATATCGAGTCGTGGAAAGCAGATATTGAGTCGCAGTTCAGCGAGCTGGGCAAGATGAAAGACATGTTATCATCGACAAAGGGCCGTTCTATGTGGAGGGAATCTACGAAATTCCATCCTCCCGCGGGAAAAGTATACTTTGGCTAAAGTGGATGCTCCGAGACACACATGCTGAAAGAACAATTGAGGGCGATTTTCGCGAAAATGTTAAGGAATTTTCTGCCTCGTACAACGTATCAGAATATTCGAGCAAAGGGAATAATACTTTTGACGCGAGTCTAAGGAAACTCGTTACCCAGCAAAAGTGATACTGAGCGCTATTTTAAGACAAAATTGACCTTTCGATATCAACTGTTAGTACGTGCCGTGCCGTTTTTCCTGCTACTTATTGATTTGCGTCATATCCGACAAACAGCGTCTGTATTCAGTTCAGCAGACATTTGCAATGACTACTAAGGCCATGGTGAAGAAACGACTTGAGTAATAGGAAAATGTTTTGTTTACTTTAAAGGATAATATATACGCAGATCCTAATTTTATGCACGGTGCCATCATCAGGAAAATGTTAAGCCGTCTAAATAACTGAAATGGTCATATCAAATTTTACTTATTCAACCAGAGAATGGTTACCTCAGTTTATGTGCTTTACTTCTCCATAACCAAAGACCCTAATTCCCTAAAAATTAATTGAGAATTAGAATTGGCATCGATATCATCTTTTACCATTTCCTTTTTCACAGAGTTGTTCCTATTATATCATGATGAACTATTCCAGAGCCATATTTCATAATAGAAAATAAACCCAAAAATCATGAGAGAACAATAATAAGAGCGTTATAATTTTTAAGAATGTAAATCGTCAAAAGAGACGAAAACTAGTCAATATCAGCCGGATTTAAGTTGAAATTCATTCTTAATATGTCGATTCATTCCACTGGATCTATTTGGTTTATTTTGTGGATGCTAAGCAATTGAATTCCAAAAAATAGTAAAGAAAAACAGCACTACCTAAAAAAAAGTAGTCATAGTAGTAGCCTAGTAGTCGTGCGAGCTGTGGAAATGGGTTAGATGGTGAAGAAGAATTGAGAAAAGAAAATATGTCACAATGAAGCGATTAGGTAAACTAAAATTTGTTGCCACTTTTTTTCTAACTTGTGGCGGTTCACCCTGATATCCATCATTCTCCAAGAAAATATTCCAGGCACTTGGGCAGCATAATATTCACAAAGGTCAAATATGCAATAGTTGAAGTCCTCAGGAGCTTCCTTGCTTCCGCGATGAAATATTGAAGTAATAATATACGAGATTTATTCGGTACACTGGCTTATTTTAGCAAAAAGCACGTAGTTCAACCTTAAAGTGTCAACATCAGGCATGCAGAATATAATATTAGGTATGTTTCATATAAGATTCTAAACTCTTACGATGATGTCCCCCGATTTGACGCCTAATACTGTAGAATTTACGTTGAAGGCAGACTTCATATGAGTATCAATGTGTGTATTATTCTTCATACAAGAGCTTAGCAGGTAGTTAGCGTCTTCACATTCAAAGTACTTAAAGCACCTTCTAATATTACAATGGGAAAAGCTATTTTCCAAGCAATATGGGTAAATGCGAAAGCCTCTCCAAAGATATCAAACTCCCGCATGGACAGTGGTACGTACTCCACTCCAATCGTAGGCCTCTTTCTCGTCCTTCAGTAAACTCACGAAAAATTTACATTCTCTCTCGTATTAGCCGATTGAGGATTCCGTACCTTCATCCTTTGTTCTCTTAAATTTCCTTCTTCAGGTTCTCCAGTGTCATGTACAAGGGCGCTACTCCCCCAACTCCACCATAATTACAAATGCGCGTTGATAAATTGCGGAAGAGATTCTGGTTCGTATCTTGTTGACGACGCCGTCATAATTATTAGCCATCAATCCTCAGACTGGTTTAAGGCAGCTCTCCACTGAGTTCTTCTATCGGCTAATCTCTTCATATTTACGAATTTCTTCTCTTTCACATCCTTCATCACTTGTTCCATATATCTCACTCGAGGCCTTCCTTTACTATTCTTCCCATCCACTTGTCCTTCAACGATTGTCTTCATCAGGCCATCGTGTCTTAAGCTATGGCCGATTAAGTTATACCGTCTTCTTCTTAGAGTTTTCACC
This sequence comes from Platycnemis pennipes, assembly GCA_933228895.1. Lineage (NCBI taxonomy): Eukaryota > Metazoa > Arthropoda > Insecta > Odonata > Platycnemididae > Platycnemis > Platycnemis pennipes. Next base: position 64,828,412 of record OW121854.1, read on the forward strand.
AGGCTTCTCTTTCCTCCTACTCTTCTGAAGACTTCTTCGTTTGTCACTCGGCCGATCCATTTAATCTTCATCATTTTTCTGTAGCACCACATTACGAATGCTTCCACCCTTTTCTTCTCCATTGTATTTCCATATGTATGTAGGTTCTTCTTTTGGTAGAATGCCCCCTTTGCCTGAGCTATTCTACTGACTATTTCTTTCTTCCTTCGTCCATATTTGGTTACTCGCTTCCTAGGTAGCAGAACTCTTTCACCTCTTCCAGTTTTTGCTTCCCTAGTTTAATGTTGGTTTTGGCCTCTTCTCTTTTGCTGCACACCAATATCTTAGTTTTATTCTTATTGATCTTCAGATGATATCTGGCCATTGTCCTTTCCATGGTTATTAGAGTCTTATTCAGATCCTTCTCTGTCTCTGCTACGAGTGCTATGTCATCAGCGAATCGCAGCATGCTAATTTTTTCTCCGTGGGTGTGTACTCCAGAAAACTTCTTTTTGATTTCGTTGATGGCTCTCTCGAAATAAACATTGAAAATTACTTGTCTCACTTCTTTCTTGTATATGGTGTAATTTCTTTTGTCGTGTAATTCATTACTCTTATCCTACAGTCTCCTTTCCCATATTGAACGTAAAATAGGATAATTTACACTCAAGAGCGAAAGGGAATATTTCATGAAGGTTTTATTTGTAAACTGTAACGGTGACATGAAAAAGGGCTTTAGTGTCATATTTTGAAAGAACAATGCTTCGTATTCATGGAGATTTTGTTGGTATTGCGTCTAGAGTGGTAAACTTCCCATCACAAAGTTAGACTCCTAGTACATATTAGCTGATATTTTTCAGCGAAAAACCGGTCCCTACTTGATTGAACTGTGGAGAGCACCTCAGTCTCAGCACACCGTCTGTCGGATGGGACTGTGGGCACCTACTCTCTCGTAGCAGTTGTCCTGTCTGATACTATGAGTGGAGTAAAAACATATTTTGCCCATTAGAAATAGGAGACATTTGTGTGCGAATTCTCTATAACTTTTCACTTTGATTCTATCACTTTCATTCTGATTAAATTTAATGTACTTAAATAATGCGTATTTTTCTTGACTGTTTTTCAGTTATTTATTCTCAATTTCTCTCTCGCAAAACAAATTACCATGTAGCTCCTGTGTATCAGGCGTATTATAATTGAGAAGAATCACAATACGCTCAAATTCAATGTGGGAATGAAATAAAATTACTAATACCCGTATTGTGCACAAATGTTTTTGACCACGAAATTAACTATTTTTTGGCATTCTGCGCCATTATCAAGAGATATTCAAGTTGATAATGATGCAAAGCGTTGACACATGTCATGGTTGAAATATATTGGTGGAAAACATAAGTACTACTGTCAACGCAGAAATTATGTGCACTCGAGTTTGAATAGGAATAACAAATCAACAGCTAGGCATACAGAAAAATTAATCACACTTTAATTTTCCTTATTTCATTTTGCGTTGTTGGATAGCAGACCTAAATTTTTATAACGCATTTCATTTCTTTAAAAACAGTGCCGGTTTTAGACTGTGTTGGAGCAAAGCGTCAAATTTGATGACTCGTAAATCAATTATAAGTCGTTCAATTGCAACCAAAGAATAGACAGAAGAATAGCAACCTAGAATAATGACAGATATATATGTTTTCTATGCACTCTGTAAGTTTCCAGCGTGTAACATTAATAGAAGAAAAGTTGCTTTCAATTTTATAAAAAGTTAGCATTTCAAAACTGGGGTGTCGTAGAATTTCGTTCTTGGTGGCGTTATAACCCACATATCCTGACGTTTCCAATACGTAATTGTCTAATATTTCAACACATGCGTTTAATTTAAATCGATTGGTGTTTATATTGCCGAAAGCGAGCTCCCATGGCAAGGCAACACTGCACGGCTTAAACCACACCGGTCGCTATATGCCGACAGTAATAATTGCATTTTGTTCATATAATAATAATTAACCTGCTCCAAAACAATTACGACTGAATCCTTTGGTCCATTAAAGTTTACTTTGCTGAATTCAAGGTGCCATTTGAAAAATGACGGTGCTCACAATTTCAAGTGAACTTTAAGAGTAGTCGAGACTAAGGGCCATATTCAAAATCTCAACAACAGTCTCTATTCTACAGCTTGCATCATAAAATCTCTTATATAAGTCGAATTGGTGTACATATTCTCCCTGAAAAGCCGGCGTTACTTTTCAGCACAGCGTTGAGAAGTTTATGGCTTCTGTCGCAATATATGTACCGCTTTGAAGCTATTCGGGTTGAATCTGTACACAATTTTCTCCGTATACATTTTAAACAATCTGCATACAATTTTGAACCCGTAATAAATATTTTATGACGTAAGCTGTAAAAGTGAGACTGCAGTTGAGATTCTGAATATGTCCCTTACAGTACACTTCCGGTACCAACCCAAGCGGGAAAATTTTCGGTCTCCGCTGAGATCCAGGTAGGTTTGCCGTCTCACGGACCTGAATAGGGAAGCCGTTGCCCTAAATGGAACTTGGTAGAACTTTCGGTGTCCCCGAGATGAATCAGACCCTGCCTTGCGGGTTTTGCCCCTTCCTGCCAGAGCACAGAGCCCTAGTGAATGCTTCGTCGGAGGACTCGGGGGAAATGCACCCCAAGTGGAAAAGGGCTCAAGGGAGGGTGGGAGGCAGAGGGAGGAGGGGAAGTGACCAAGGGAGCGTGATGATTTCCCCAAACACAAACAGTCGGCAAATACAACGCAACGGCGAACGGGAATAAGTGAACGCAGGAGTCCGCGGACTATTTGCGCAATGACTCAGTCGGTGGGCTGTCGTTGACGGAGTGGGAGGCGTATTAATTAATTGATGAGGTGGAGGGGAGGACAGACGAGAAAGGGGTGAGGGGTACGGATGGAAGATGTGCTCTCGGCACATGATTCACAAAAAAATCGATTCATTGCGTAACGATTTAAATCAGTTGAAAAAGAGAAATATTTCATTCCAGCCACGTTCGAGATTTCCAATAATAACGTTCTTTAATGCTGCCTTCGTAGCGAGGATGCGGCTGAAAGTATGTCCAAAATCGTTAGATGTCACTTCATCTATCGAGATTAGTCACCTATTATTGCTACAGCAACGAGAGTATTCTTTGAGAAGCCATGGATCTTTCGATTCTTATTCAAATTTAGTATGAACCCTAATCTTCCTCTTTTGTTCGAGGCAAATTCATTGCTTAGTGAGTAAATTCTAAAAGGATTCCACCAAGAATACAAAATGGGTAACAGTTAATTAATTGGGCAAAATAATGAGAAAATGGAGTTTGAATATTTTTGTTCATCGTCACTGCTGTTTACGAAGAAAACTTAGGCCGGAAATAGGCTACTCGTAATAAAAGGCTCTAAGACGCCCAAAATTCAGCATTTTATTCCACGGACGGAGTAATAAAATTGAAGTGACCCCGCGCTCGCCTTAGGATTGGGCTTAGGACTAAGCTACGTCGGATTATCCGTTGCATTGTTAGCAATTGTAGCACCCTAAAACCTAAATCTACTTGTAGTTGATCAAGAGAACTAGCGTTTCAACAATGGAGCTAATCTTTCTAAACTTGACGATTGAGACACGATGACAGTGCTCTAATAGGTTAAAAATATCACTTTTTGAGGAATTTCTCTGGCTGAGAAGATTCAACTTTTATTTGGTTCATGACAGAGTAGCTTAATCCAATATACTCATTAAAGCGTATTAGTATTTTTTTTTAACAGCGGTCCCAAAAATTTTCATCTCATTTCCTACTGCCAATGCTGAGAAAAGCCAAGTCCTGTCACCTTTCAAAAGAAATTTTGATCTTTATTACGGTTGAAGGAGTTCACTTTTTTAGGCTATTACATACGTTGCAGACATACATATTTACGTTAACTTGGCAGAATTTAGGGTTGGGGAGTGGGTTGAATCCCAACTGTATGTCGCGTCCTACCGGATCGGAAAACACTGTACTAACGTAAATATTTTGATTATAAGATGCAATTAAGAAACGTTATAAATTTGAATCGACAACCGAGAAGGCTTAAGAAAGTTAGGTGGGTGGAAAGAAGATTAACGAAGAAGTGTTGGGGTGGTAAGATAGGAAAAGAAGCTGATTGAAGAAATTAGAAGAAGACAAGATTGGACAAAATAAGCATAGGGCGGGTAATAAATGGCGAAGGTGTTTTGGAGGACGTGATAAAAGGAGGAATATGAAGAAGAGGGGTGGAGGGAAGAGAAAAACTAATAGATATTATAGAGCGATGAATGATATAAAAAGGCAGTAGTAAAACAGGAAATCGTATGAAACATACATTAGAAAATTTCAATGTCTATATTAACTTAACTAAATTATTTATTTCGTATTTATTCAGAAAAATACTCAAAATGCAATGACGCCATTGTTTGACGAATATCTAGCGCTCAATCAGGGAAAGAGCCGAGTTTTATCCGTAATCCGTCCTTTCTCCTCCAATATAAATTTTCCATCCCTCCGAGAGCCAGAGGATTTTTGTCCGTTGACATTTGGCTCGGGTCAAAAGGTCACAAAGTCATCCACATCTGATGAATGTCTCTCCCCAACTTTCCCCTGACTGATCTACACCAAAATGTCTCCCTGCAAACTACCACATAGGTGTGTGAGGAAAGAAGTGTTTAGTGCACTAATTTTATAAAAGGAATATGGCTTATTTAGATGCTTATCTTAAACTGTTTCCATATTGGACCAACAGGGTCAATAAGGTTTGTTACTCTATCTAACAAAATTATTTGTGCTCACCTGGAGAGTAGGTAAATAAGGTAAAGGCTCAAACAATTGCACCTTTAGGTTGCGCCTTATTTAGCTTAACTATAGCATAGGGCACGTATAGTATAAGGCGAACCGAAGAAGCCTGAAAATTAAGTCGCCTATTTTAGCTGTTTACATCCCCAGTAATTTCCATTACATATATTATCACCTCTTCTTCGAAAAAATGATAGCATTTTAGTCTCTTAGCCGTAAAAATGAATTACAGTCATTTTTCACGTTTAGAATAAGATATCATCTATGATTTAGATGGTAAAAATAATGAAATTTCACCAAGTAGAACCTAAAACAATACTATAGATCTTCAAGGACAAGAAAAATGATTGCTACCGACAGCATTTGACGTCATTGCTTTTATCATTTCTCGAATTATTTCCACGCTCGCGGTACCAATATTTGAAGGCAGATGAAATGATTTGGACCTATGTATTATGAAGGGTTTCCAATACTGTATTCAAAATTTTGCTTCTGGCACATCAGTAATTTTGAGTAAAGGCAAAGCAAGAGAAAATCAATGAAGACATTGCCGAACGTACTGCATTCGATTAATTTACGGGTAGCATTTGAACACTTCGTCTTCCTATGAATTTGTTTACATCCAATGGATTCCTTTATCATAACGAAGGCATATCTACTTCGGAATTGCATATCAATGAGAAATATTAATTGAACTATTACGTCAAAATTGGAAAATTGTCTATTGGAAAAAACGTGAGCGAGAAACCAATTTTAAAGCATTCCTCTCTAAGCATCCAATTTCCAATTGTAATTCTGCGCAATTTTCACCCTGAGTCAATAGAGTTAATCATGGCCGAATAATTGACATTATTTGGGCTGACAAGAAGAGAAAGTAACTCTTTTCCGCTACAGCTCTATACAGGCCCTGCCCCCTTGAGCTCTATACAATCCAGTACGCCTCACCTCATCATTTTTCGACGTATTTCTCCTAATAATACCCTTCTTACAGCAATATGCGTTCCCGTTCATGTCTTTTCCATTTGTCATTTGGTCATCATTCAAAGGAGACTCTAAATTGCCCTATATCCACTGTACCAAGTTCGTTATGACAGCGCATTGACAAAAATAATGGTTGACTCGCCAAAATTAAGGCTTTTGGAAGATGTAAATCCGATTAAACGATATTTTGACAATGCTGACTTGCTTTATTAGTAGAAGTAGATGTGTTTCACACATTCCTAACCAAGGTCGAGGTATAGCCAGTAGCCAGGTTGGTAACGCGCCAGCCTCGTAACCAAAGGACACGGGTTTGAATCCCGCCAAGGACATGGATGTTGTGTTTTTCTTAGTATTAAGGTAGTAGGATTGATTGTGCGATATAACTGCAAGATTTACCGGTAGATTTAAAATGTCATGTTTCACGCATGCCACATCATCAACATCATCGGTAAACAATCCTAGGATTGGTTTGACGCAGCCCTCCATTTGATTCTTCTATCGGCCAATTCATATTGACGTAATTCTTCTCATTTACATCCCTCACAACCTGTTCCATGTACCTGATACGAGGCCTGCCTTTTCCAATCTTCCCGTTCACTTTTCTCTCGACAATTGTCTTATCAGGCCATCGTGTCTCAAGATATGACCGATTAAGTTGTCCCATCTTCTTATTATGGTATTCAAAAGACTTCTCTTTTCTCCCACTCTTCTTAGGACTTCCTCGTTACTTACTAGGCCGATCCATTTAATCTTCATAATTTCTTCTGTAGCACCACATTTTGAATGCTTCTCCCCTTTTCTTTTCCGCCGCTGTCATCGTCCATTCCTCACAGTCGTAGAGAAACATGCCCCAGATGTACGTTCTGATGAATTATTTCCTTACTTCTACGCTTGTATTTGCAATTGTAAGTAGATTCTTCTTTCGATAGAATTCCCTCTTTGACTTGGGCTATTCTACTAACTATTTCTTTCTTGCTTCGTCCATAGTTGGTTGCTCGGTTTCCTAGGTAACAAAATCTCTTCACATTTTCCAGCTTTTGTTTTTCTTCGCATACCACAATAGAATATAGTAAGCAGCATAGGAAAGGGTAGGAGAAATATTGTTAGAGTTGTATATGATCCATGATACATGTTTTATCATTACTTAACCATTCATGCTAGGGGAATAACAGATAAATATATGCAAACAAATGCCTTAATAACCAATAAACCCTTCCTTACTATGTAGATACTAACCATATAGTTATAAATGACTCATATATCGAACATATTGCTATGTAGTAATAGCATAGTAGCTTTTATTTACATGTATATAGTACATATTTGGTAATATTTACTCCCTGCCGTACACCCTCACATTTTCTCTCAGGGTATTACACAGATATGTTTCTTAGACTTTGGAGCACCTAAATATTTCAAATGCACCCCCACTACTTTTTATTCTAGGGCTAATATAAATAAATATAACATCCATGCAATTACAATTGGAATTAAAATTAGCGACCTTTGCGTTGTCATGCCAGCTCTTTACCGTCCTATGTTACTCGAACGGCCTAAGTTATGTCTTTTTTTTGGAATAACGCCTCTGAACGACCCTAAAAGGGCCTGTCACAACCCTCCCATTGCTCCTCTTAAGATTCTACTCACCAATCTCCAGACAAGTTCCGAGTGAAAGAAAGTGGGAGAGAGTGGAATTTTTTCAGGAATCAATTTAAATCAAACAGAAAAATCTGTGTATGGAAGTGCGCGTATAACATTCTTTACCCAGACCAAGGCTCACATCACGATGGGAGTATCGTCAAATTTGAACTTCCCTCCAGGTACATACTTCCGTAGGAAAGACGTATCTTGGCTCATTTTAAGCATCAGTTGAATGGAATAGCGTGTTGCATAATTTGAGAGCAGTGCATTTATATTTGAGGGAATTTAATCTCTATCAAGTGCAGTCTCATAACAATGAATGCACTAAAATACTGCGATGAAGGCGACGGAAAATGGTAATTTCATTTCAAGTTCAATATATCTGCTTCCAGACAGCTGTTTCCACCAATATCCTATTCCCCAAATGAATTTTGTATTGTCTCAAATTATCTTTTCCATTCAAGTATCCTTCTTTACCCTAGTTTTATCGGACAATCCTTAATCGTATTCCACCATTAAAACCAGTTATTCATTTTTTCCCTTTCCGATTATGGCACTTTTTCTATTCTTCTCCCTACCCACATTTTTAAAGTCACAAAAAAATTTTCACGTCCTCCTTGCTAAGTGTGTATGTCTCAGCTCGTACCAAGCCACACACCGAATCATGCTATTCACAGACCAGAAGATATTGGCATATTTTCTTAAATATCTTGGCATCTCTTTCCTAAAACTCTCCCAGGTTTCTTTTTTTGTAATTTAAATTTTTTTCTAAATCCATTCCACTGGATCTGTGTAGCATATAACAATGATTAAAATCCATGGCCTGAATGACTCACCACCACTAGGGCGTCGGAAAACCTAACCGATTTATTTGGAACATTCTCCGAGTTTTCTTTCAGATCTTTCATATCTTCCGCATATGCGTTAAAAAGAACTGGGAAAACGAGAAACCCTACCTAAATCCCCACGCTATCCTTTACCAACCAGATACCCCAACTAATAATGAGAGAATATGCATATCTATTCCATTTTGGAAGTACCCTCAAACTTCCGACTCAGGGTAAGCTATGCAAGAAAATATGAACCTCGAAGGAAATGGAAAATGACTTATTGTTAGTAAATTCCATTAACTGATTTTAATGGAAGATCTGAAGATGACATAGTATCAAGGAAACTTAGTTCCAGCAAATAAAAACCAACGAGTGGAGTTTAATTCACTAGAATTGAAATGCATCAGTGAATCAGAGGAAAAGGGTAGAGGAAGCTCTACGTCATCTGAGTAGAGAAGAACCAATAAGATATAAGTGGGAGGAGCATAGCCTCATAAAATATTATTTGCCTTCAAGCCTCAGTCTTGTTTGCTTCATGGTCATCGCAAACTGGGATTCGTAAAAAGAGTACTGGGTAAATGTGACGATCATGTACGAGAAATCAGCTACTTTTCTCTTATTAGACCTAATTTGGAATATTCTGCCAGTGTATGGGATCCCTACGAAATCGGTCTAAATAACGAACTTGAGCGTGTGCAGCAAAGATCGGCAAGATTTGTAAAGGGACGGTATGATAACCTTATTAGCGTAACCAGTCTATTAAATGAATTAAATTGGGAATCATTGTCAGATCGCAGGTTGAAATTTAGACTTAATCTCTTAAACAAATTCCAAGACCATAACCAGTGTATTAAATGAGTTAAATTGGGAATCACTGTCCAAATTTAGACTTAATCTCTTAAATAAATTCCAAGACCATATTTTCAGTGGTGATGTTAAAAATATTTTGCGGACCCCAACTTATATGATAGACTGGACCATAATCACAAAATTAGAGAAATTGATTGCCGAACTGATAGAATCAAAATGTCCTTTTTCCCTCGTACAATTAGAGATACGAATAATGGTAAATATGTCCATTCGGAGAGTAGCAACGGATAGCATTGGTAGCTGCATGTTGATATGAGTACTTAAAGCTAACCCTACTAACAGAATGTTTTTGCATGTTTGCTTTGAAATTTCTATCTTTTTTAAATAGTGAAGTTCTGACTATTAATGCTATTCCTTTTTTATGCATGTAATGTAGTACATGTTTGGTGAGAGTTCAACCCCTGCCACACACCTTTATGGTGGCTTGCAGGGTATTATGTAGATGTAGATGGTTTAGAGTGCTATGTTGCCAAACATCCGTCCTTGCCTAAATTACCTTTCACTTCCATGCTTCTCTTGAGACAGCACGTAATATACCTGCCTACATTTGGCAACCTTTACGTAAAACCTCCTCTATCTTAAGAACTTCCCCTCCTTCAACAGACGAAACGCTCGGGCCGCCTCGAAAGCAAAATGAGTATCAGTCGCAAAGGTATCTATGCATATTGTAGTACATATACGTCTTTTTCAATTTTCTCCAGGATAGATAAATTCTTCAAAATTAAACCTGACGCCGTTTTCCCAAAAAAATATGATGTGAAATACTTTTGCATTCGAAGGAGTGGCAACACATAATTTAAAGAGTGGACTCTACGTACTTGAAATGCACATATTAGTGAGTGCACGTGAAGAGAAAAGACGCATGCAAGCGGGGAAGAGGACGTTCGACCTTTGACCTGTCACTGTATCACGAATGGGTGGACTTTCGGAGAGGAGCAAAGTCTGCTAGGTTAGTCTCCTCTGTCTTCCTCACAATGTAATGTGAATGGGAGGAGAGGATGCTATTGGCATGTTTGTAAAATGATTAGGTGGGAAAGTGGAAATTGGTGCCCCGGGGTTTCGACTACTGTCGACCGTTCCAGTATCAATTCGACCTGACCTTTCCGAATGAATTCAGCCTTTCCAATTCCCTTCATTCACCACGTGACCGAATCATCCGACCTTTATTCAAGCGATACGCCTAATTTTCATGAGAGCTCTCTGGAATGAAAACTGAGTTGCTGAACCTGCTTACGTTACCCCCCCCCCCCCCCAATCCAGCGCAACCATAGAGGAGAAACACGAGACTCCGACCCATATTGCACCTGTCCTTGCTAACAGTCATTGATGTTGAGTGCATTGTCTTGATAAGCTACATCTGCACTCCCAAGCGTATAATGGCTCTAAATCATTTAATTACGCATTTTTTGACATTTGTACACCGGCACTCTTTCGTGTTTAATGGGCGCAAGATGAATTGAAATACCTACCAAATCCTCGAAGTTTGACTTATTTTAGCCAGCATAAATTAAATATTCTTGTAGTATATTCCTACACACATTAAAAACACCCTACAACACAGTAAACATATGTTCTCGTAGAAGGTATATGGAGATTTTAACTTTACACGAATTTTCAGTTACGTATTACATATGGAGTAATCGGACACTTATAAATTGAATATTATCACACCCCATATCGCATTAAGCTAAAATATGCGATTATGGAATGAATATCACGCAGGTATAGGATAGGTAAGATAGGAGAGGAAGTCAATCTAAGAAGGTAGGTGGAGACAGGGTGAGCCGATGGAATGGGTGAGACGGCGTGAGGGTGTTTTGAAGGAGGTTATAGAGGGGTGGATTTAGGTTGAGCTGTTTAAAGGATGAAGAAAAACGCAAGGTGTAGATAGAATTGTGGGAGGCAGGAAGTATAAAAATCAAGAGCATTGCGAGAGAGGAAGGATATCCTGCCAATCTTGATATTTCAATGGATTTACATGATTCTTGTCCATGAGAAGGGTACGTTAAAGGTTAGTTACAAGTAGGCTGCCATTGCCTTAAATGATAGTTGACAAAATAACATTAATGGGTAAAAAAAATATTGCATATGTAAACTTGGAAAGAAAGGAACTCGAAAAAAATGGATAACATTTCACCCGAACGGATATAGAGATTGCATTTTTATGAACTTGTTAGCGTAATGGAAAATTCTGTATAAGGTACCACATCCTTTTTTTCCTGTTGAGTTTAGTACGCAAAAAGTTCTTAAAAGTTCTATTTGTAATCTTGTGAGAGTAAATTTAGATATAAATTCATTTTAAACCCACTTCAAAAGAGAAATCTGTATATTTTTAAACAATAACACCACTTGGATTTTCATTGAGTTCATTCAAATTTATTAAAAGAAAAAATATAGCACTATTCCTCAGGTTTATTATATGTACGACGCATTTCAGCCGGTAGGCCATAATCAGGTCATGATAAACCAGTGGAATAGTGGTATCTCGTTTTTTTTAATCATGACAACATTCCACTACATCTCGCCGACGTCAGTTAATTTTATGTTAAAATTATTGGTAGAGAAATACGGGGTATAAGATACACTACTCAGACATTTGATGCATGTCAAAGACGAACAACTTTTTTTGTAGAAAACTTTAAGTGAAAGGCACCGTGTAGTCCACGGTTTGACGTCCAATCTGATGAACGGAACACTGAACTTGAAGTACTCTAGAAGAAGCTAGTATATCAAAATTACCTACCGGTAGTGTATCAGAATAAATAGAAGAATTAGGTTTGGAATCAATAGCAGTCGTAAGTTAAAATACAGATTAAATCTATTTCGGAAATTTAAAACGGAAAGATTTACTGAAGATGTTAGATATATATTAAAAAACCAGCGTATTATGCTAGATTTGATTAAATACATAAGATTAGATAGATAGATTGTCGTATCGATAGATCTAAAATGTCATTTTCCCCCGTACTATTATAGAACACAATAGGCAGCATAGGAAAGGGATAGGTAGGGGAAATATTTTAGAGTATTCTGTAGTGCATGATGCATGTATTAACCCCTCAAATACTATAGATACTAACAATCTAGTTGCATGAGACCCTTTTGTTGCTGCTTGCATGTTAGTAGTGCATGCTTGGTGACCTTCACCCACAGCAACTGGATAGGAAGTCGAAATATTGTAGAGTAGTCTGTAGTGTATGACGCATGTATTAACAGCCAATCCCTTTATTACTATGTAGATACTAACCATGACGCTGCAAGTGACCCATATTTTTATCATGTTTCCATGTAGTACCCTAGTTGCATGTCGATAATGCATGTTTTGGTGATCTTCAACCCTGCCACACACCCTCGTGGTGGCTTGCAGGGTATCTGGTAGATATAAATATATTCTCCTCACAGTACTCATTCAGGGACCGGTAAACCAAAGCAAATTGCCTCTAATTGTGAACCAATGTCCACGGGATGGGAGCCGAAAACACTACCCACCACAGCAGTCCGATAACTTCTCTTCACCCGATACCCTCTCGATACCCGATTCACACTCGCATGGGAGTGGAGTCTCAAGACACGAGTAGGGGGAGGACAGGAACCTAGTTTTCCCCAGCAGCTTGGTTGTACTCCTGTTAGGGGGGGGGGAGGAGGTTGGCAAGAACGAGGCCTCTGTATTTGGGGGCAGTGGGAACGTCTGGGTAGGTGGGGTGTGGGGAGAGAGCGTACTGATTGTATGGGGAGAGAGGGACTAGGGTCCCGTTGCCATGGCGATTAAATTAATAAGGGGTGGGCGTTGGGAGAAAATATTTGATCGTTTAATGGGCAGCCCACGATGACACAAGCGAAGGGCGGGAGTCTTTGCAGAGGGGCGAGGCCGACGTACATCCCGAACCGGATTGGTTTTGTTTATTGGGTCGTGAATGGTGTATTAGAGTCGCTTCGAGAGTTTTCAGTTTGGGGGCCACGCAGGTTGAAGGGAGGAAAGGGGAGAGTCGGCGGGGAACAGTGTGCTTCAGACAGATGCAAGGCGGAATATTCGCTTCAAAAACCCTTCTCTCGACCTCCCTCACATCTTCTTAACCTCTCTTCATCCCAAACTATGTTCAATCCACCCTATAGCTTGTCCGAATTGAATTCTGAGGTGATTTTTACGCGAGTCGTTCATCCTGTGATGTCACCGAAATTGAAAGTTCATTCCACACAGGTTGCACCACAAAAAAATCAATATAATGTTTGTTCTTGATTGTTTAAGTTCGCCATAAATTGCTTAGCTTAAATAGTGTTTTATATTTTCTGTATCGGCAACTGCCAACTGCGACTAAAACCCATCTCTTACAGATTTTACTTCGTGAAATTCCTTCGTTGTGGAAAGAAAAGACGACAACCTTTGCAATTTTAACTTAAGATAAGTATTACGTGCACGATCTAGGTTTCCGCTAAATCCTCAGATCTGGTGGTCAGCACATGTTGATGCCACTGTGAACCAAAATCTTGGTCGTGAATATAATATATATGAAGTACGAATTTACAAAAGCATTTTTTCCGTTACAAAAATATTTTTCTTTGCATCTGCAAATGAATACATTGTAATTAATAAAACATTATAGTAGCTTACGCTTAGTTGAGGAGAAAGACTGGTCCAGTAAATGGATACCTAACTTATCTTATAAGATTTTGAAATATGCTCGGAGAGTGATCGTTAATTGAGAAATCATTGTAATTTTTTGCAGTTGTTTACGTGAGAAAATCCTGGTGAAGTGTGAGTTTACGCAAGCTAATGAGTCCCTAAACAATGAAGGTTTCTTGTGACTCAAAGGTTCCGATAATATTAACCAATAATATATAATCACAAAAGATCGAAGATATGGACTCCAGGAAAGGAGGACGAAATAAGAAAGTCTTTGAAATTTGGAATTGGAGGAAAATGGAGTAAGGTTGATGGACGAATAGGCAGAGGAATGGATGGGCGATGAACATGAATGAGGAGGAAAGAGGATTGCTATCAGAAATCAGGTCATTTGGATCTTGAATTTGGTCTTTGGGACCAAAATTGTTGAATGAAATTGTATCGTTCAATTTATCCCCATTGTGTCATGTTCCCGTCCCCTTTTAAAAAAATTCCCCCGTCATCCTGACCTTCAACACATTACTTATCCCTCTTAACCATACCATCTAAGCTTCCCCAACCACTCCTGCAGTTTCTCCCTCATTTCGAGTATATATAAGGTCACGCCACCATGTAAATATCAGAACACCCTTGACAATGCTACGGGAGTGTCGAAACAGGTAGGGTTTCTCAATAAAAGTGTGAAAAATAAAAAGTTAAGTTTTCTTACACTATTAGTGCGGAAACAGACTTGAAAACACCCATGTATTTATATATTTTATTTGAAATCGCTTATTCAGTTCATTTAAATCAAAACAGTTGGTATTCATTTTACTAAGCGTACTGAAAAGTTAGCCCACAGTCGTGCGAACTTCACGCCATGATTCGCAATAGCAGAGGACTTATGGAGCAGGAAGCATAGGTGCCTACAAAACGACTTAATGCCTCGTTCAACGGAGGAGATTTTCCGAGCTTTGATAGTTTTCATAGGTGATTATTAATTCACTTTTTATTAGAGCTTCATCATCATCATTAGTCATCAATCCTCAGATTGATTTGACGCAGCTCTCCACTGAGTTCTTCTATCGGATAATCTCTTCATATTTACGTATTTCTTCTCTTTCACTTCCTTCATCACTTTCTTCATATATCTCGCACGAGGCCTTCTTTTCCATTCTTCCGTTTCACTTTTCCCTCGACGATTGTCTTCATCAGGTCAACGTGTCTGAGGATATGGCCGATTAGGTTGTCTCGTCTTCTTTTTAGGGTTTTCAGCAGACATCTTTTCTACCCCACTCTTCTTAAGAATTCTTCATTTGTCACTCGGTCGATCCATTTTATCTTCATTATCCTTCTGTAGCACCACATTACGAATTCTCTCACCCTTTTCTTCTCCGCTTCTGTCATCGTCCATGCCTCACTGCCGTAAAGAGTCGTGCTCCAGATGTAAGTCCTGATGAATTGTTTCCTTACTTCTACGCTCGTATTAGAGCTTAGGGTCTCCGAAACACAATGGTAAGTTCAGGAGACGAATTTTCACTATGCTTGGCAACGTAAACTTATACACCTGTTACGTCAGTAAAAAGGCTGCGCAGTCCCGCCTTAACTAGGTTTCTAAATGAACTGAAAATTAAAGTTTGATTTTCTGGTAAACTAGAATTTCTCGACTCAAATCATTTGCATGCAATGAATGCATTCGTCGTGGTGCACGAATAGTAATTAATGAATTCTGTTTTTTTTTCATGGAGGAAACTACCCTATTGCTGAAGGTTCCTATCGAAGGTGGAACGATGGGAAGGCGAGGACAAAAGAGGACATGTGGATGAAATTATCATGAAATTTGCTACACGGATAGCATGAAGACGGGTAAGAAATGCAAACTTTATAGGAATATATTATAAGAATGGAACGGATTGATGAATGCAGTGCATGTAAGGGAAGGTTCCCTCCTTCAAAACGTACCGTAACCGGTGAAAACCAGTCATATGACTATGTATACCAGAAGACATAAGTATTGTAATTTTTATCACATGTGTGTATAACCAAGAACAACTAAGGGTTAATAATTAGGGCATTATCGAAGGGAAGGGTATTTTTCCCTTCAATTCAGTCAAGGCCATGACCAATCTCTTATGGTGACCTTTCCTGTCTGTCTTTGATATTTAATCCTTTACTTTAAATCTCAGCATTACCAGTGGCAAAATCGTCAGTGGGAAGTGGGAAGACACATAAGGGAAATATGCGGCCGAGCTAAGAGAAAACTAGGATTTATAAAAAAGAGTACTTGAAATGTGATGAGAAGACAAAAGAGCGATGCTATTTTTCACTAGTTAGGCCCCACCTTGAGTATGCAGCCAGTGTATGGGATCCTAATGAATTAGGGTTGATCAGAGAACTAGACAGTGTGCAGCGTAGAGCAGCTAGGTTCGTCAAAAGGTGTTACGATAGGTTGAGTAGTGTATCAGAATTAATACAAGAATTAGGGTGGGAATCATTATCAGAGCGTAGGTTAAAGTACAGATTAAATCTATTAGAGAAATTTCAATCGGATAGCTTTACTGAAGATGTTAGGCACATTAAAAAAACCAGCGTATTATGCTAGATTCGACCAGACAAATAAGATTAGAGAGATAGATTGTCGTACCGATAGATTCAAAATGGCATTTTCCCCCCGTACTATAAGAGAACAGAATAGGCAGCATAGCAAAGGGATAGGTAGGGGAAATATTTTATAGTATTCTGTAGTGCATGATGCATGTATTAACCCCTCAAATACTATAGATAGTAACAATCTAGTTGCATGAGACACTATAGTTGCTTGTTTGCATGTTAGTAGTGCATGCTTGGTGATCTTCACCCCCTGCCACACACCCTCGCGGTGGCTTGCAGGGTAACGTGTAGATGTAGATGAAACGAGGTATGCTCACGAAGAAGGTAGTCATGACAAAAGGGTGCACGTGACTAAACAAGGAGAAAAACGCAGGTGGCAGAATGGCCTATCCAGTAAGACCCATTCCATTTCAACCTTGTATTTATGTTTTGGTCGAACCTTTCTTGAATAAAAGAAGATATCTTTTAAATAAAATTGTGATAGGTATTCCTTGTAGCGAACAAACGTAACTTTGTGGCAAAAAAGGAGATTTTCAACAGTACCTATTCATTGAGAAGTACATCCTCGAGCAAAACGCCGCAAAAGAATAATCACGCGTGGACATAGTTTCGACTGAATCATAGTCATTTTCAACTGTTGTATTCTGAGGGCCATAATCACACTTCAAAGGATAAATTAGGGGGTGATTACAAGCATAAAAAGCATAGTTTCCTTTCAAACCCCAAACAATAATGTAAATTGTTAGAAAATAAGTTAAGTTTTCTTGTGAACGAACTTAAACGGTAGGCTCGTTTTTCTGACAAAATAATCATACGAGTTCTTTTCTCATGAGGGATTTCTCTCTTTTGCCATCGGAAATGGTTTTGAAATTCGGTGTATGTTTTATAACGTGTCTTGGAGAGCTCGGGAAAATTTTTAGATGGAAATAAGACCAGAATTAAATTTAAAAATGCAAGAATGGAGGAAACAATAAATGAATATGAACGATATTCACAAAAATAGTTGATTATTTACTTGCGCCAATGCAAATCAGTGCGTATATAATGTGTAAAATATATGGAACATTTGATTAGCCATGACATCTAATTTTACGTGTAGTCTTTTTCCAACTTTAGAGCGCTGATATATATCAGCAACCTGGATTTTATGAGGGTGAATATGCTCGTAAAGTGGTCATCCACGTTTGAAGCCATGCTCTCGGTAAACTCTTCAGGAGAGAATTTTGTAAATGTTTATGTTTACCGAAGCGACTTTCTCCCTTTTGAGGGACTTTCTCTGTAACTTATTCCTAGAGCATGAGACCCGTGTGCGTGACGCTCACAAACAGCCTTTTTCCCGAAAGGACCTCCAAAACGCAAAGCAAATACTTGCGTTAATCCCAACCGTGGAATAACTTTCACGCACAAGTTGAAATTTTATTTGAAAGGGTCGCACTAGAGAATTCCCAGAAGGACATCCAAACTTCGCTCTTACAGTTAACTGCGGGAATATTTTTTCTCAAATTTTGTACAAGCTTCGGGATGAGTTCTTGTAAAAATTCGTTTTTTTAGCTATAAAACTGATACCTTTTTGTGAATTTTTAGGGAAGATATGTGAGGAGTCAAATAAAAAGCGTAAATGAGTGTAGGACTAGGAGAGGACGGACCTGAAGAGATGTGACGTCCATTTGAGATATCATCTACATCTACATAATACCGTGCAAGCCACCACAAGGGTGTGTGGCAGGGGGTGATCTCTCACCAAACATGAACTACATATCATGCATATCAGCATGATTTGAGTATGAATAACAGCAATTAACAAAATACGATGGATGGAAAGGAAAGTTCGAGATGAAGTACTGACATAATACTTCAAGAAGTTTTCTCGGGGTGTCCACCGGGTAAGGGCGTCCATTTCGGCCGACGTTTCGATCCTCGACTCAAGGGTCATCTTCAGGGCGAGATGAGTGCCGTCCTGAAATTTTTCGCCTTTTATACATGTCCTCACGGGTCAGGTGACTCGCGATTGGTCGATGATGGAGGGCATGTCGAAGGAGCCTCTTGATTAGCTGGTGTTTTGCCGCTTGTTTTTCCTTCTCACCTCCTTGATTTTTCTCAGCATAGGATTCCAAGAGCCTCTGAGTGTGTACCCGGAGTCCCTGTTCGTGTTTTTCTTCCGCATATGAATTACTATGGCTTCCTTATACACTCGGTCCCAATACCCGGTGGTCGGAGTCGAGTCGAGGATAGAAACATCGACCGAAATGGACGCCTTTACCCGGTAGACACCCCGAGAATACTTCTTGAAGCAGATACGCCGGGAAATCACCAACTCTTACTGACTTAATAGATATCAGAAGGAATTCATGGGAAGTCAGTAAGAGGCAGAGAATGGGAAAACCATGAATCATCATCACTTGGGTAGTCAGTTTTCAACGTGCATACGGCGGCCGGCATATTTTTCGATTAAAGATTCTTTTTCAGGGTCAATGTTTTTCAGTTCGCTCTTCCACAAACGTCATATGTGTAGTAAACTTTCCTAGTGATGCAGTGCTGAGCACTGACTCACTCTATCAGTTGAAATTCAGAAGTAAGTCTCCTCTTGCATTAATTTTTTAAGACCCAAAAGTTGAACTGCTTATTACCAGCACACTTTTCATTTTGGCGAATAGGAGGTGAAAAAGCCACGTGTTGCGCTGCTCCGCTTGCGCTACTTAAAATTAGTCTATTTCTGAACACCGGTGTGATTAAACGTTGAGTAAGGTGTCATTTAAATTATTTTAGTACTATCTATGTAGTGTGAGATAGTTGCAATGATGTTGTGAAACGAACTGAAAAATTGTAATAAAAAAGATAAAAATTGTTTATGAGGATGGGTGCTAAAAACCTCCAAGAGTGCAAATATATGTGATAGTGCATCAGACTATTGAAAAACTGAAAACTCAATCAGTATTCGTTCATTTCCTTTCTTACAAGGAGACATCGCGAGAGTGATGTTCGGGATCCGAATGCCGATGTTATTTTCTGAAACTATAAAGGAAATGTAGAAAAAGTGTCACGGCTTTCTTCCCCATAGGCCCGGGTTCGAGAGATAAAAGCAAGTAAAGATTTGGAGCGGAATGAGTATCTTCGAGTAAGGGTGCGTCTACAACAACCGGCGTGGCCGAGTGCTTTGAGGCTCGCGGCCGATGGCTTTCTATGTAGTGTGCGATAGTTACAATGATGTTGTGAAACGAATTGAAAAATTGTAATAAAAACGATAGAAATTTTGTTTATGAGGATGGGTGCTAAAAACCTCCATAAGTGCATATATATGTGATAGTGCATCAGACTGTTGAAAAACTGAAAACTCAATCAGTATTCGTTCATTTCCTTTCTTACAATTAGTACATAAGCCAACCCTAAAGTACACGTGATGCATTCTACGCTCTAGTTTGCGGTTGCCTCCGATATTGCACCGGCCTATGTATTCTTTTTACAATCTTGGTAAGCACTTTTTAAGCAATGAGGGGTGTTAACTTAATGCTGGTCTCATCCAGTACGGGCATAATCTTAACTCAGTAGTATTCGACTAAGAAATAGGTTTTAAAGTGCTCCAACAGCTATGATTTTACACACCGTCTAACCCAACTAAACGCTCATCCTAACTCTAACATATGACTAACGCAAAATCGATTACCGAGATAGAATTCGAACCCAAGACCTTTGGGTTGTCAGGCGATACGTTTTCAACGTGACTGCGGCGGCAGGCATATTTTTCGTTATAGAGGGTTCTTCGTCTGGATCAATGGTCCTCATCTCGCAGTTTCACCAACGTCAAATGTATAATAAACTTCCCTACTAATGCAGTGCTGAGAATTGGCTCAAAGTATCAGTTGAAATTTAGAAGTAACTCTCCTCATCTCATGCATACACTTTTTAATTTTCTTTTTTATTGTTTTCAATTCTTCTTTCTCACTAAAACGTATTTCGCTGGTTCTATGTGCTCCCCTTTTTCGTACCCACTAAAACTTTGCCATTCTACTTACGTATCCCTCTCCTAATCCCTTTGAATTTTAAGTTGCATCTCATTGCTGCAAGATTATATTTAGACTCTGCACCTGCTCATGGGAAACAGTGAGATTAAATTACCCTGATCCATAATCTCCCTCTCATACTAATGAGTTGACTGAGGGAGAGTTCATTATTTCTTAATAATGAATTTATTAATATAAGGAGTTTAAATCTGATGACCATCATCGTTCGGAGGTTATCTGTTTCCAATTTTGTCTAGAGATTCAATTAAACAGAAAGTGTTTAGGTAATTCAGAGCTTAAAAATTATACTAGATGCGAAGGCAGTGCGAAATATAAGTGATAAAGATAAGAAAGAAGGAAATGAAAGTAATGAGGTTTTCAAGATCAAAAAGTGCCAGTTTAAATAAAAAGATAGGAGGGTGGAAGCCAGTGCAAGTGGTGGAATTTAGCTATCTAGGTAGCAAGTTGGAAGAAAAGGGGTATAGCAGTATTGAATTGAGAAGGACAATTGCACTGACAAAAGAGAATTTTACTCGTAAGCGTGAACTAATGACAGGGGCGAGGAGTAGGGAACTTTTCTTTACGAAAAGGTTAGTAAAAAGTTTAATATGAAGTATACTTCCGCACTACATGGTGCGCAAACGTGGGCTATGCGGAATGAAGATAATGAATGTCTTAGGCCTTTTAAGATGTGGGAGTGGAGATGGATGGGAAAAGTAAAGAGGGTCAAAATAGGGACGAACGATGAAGGGCTAGAATTGTTAGGAGAGGAAAGAAATTTGGTAGATGAAATTCGGAGAAGGCAAAAAATGTAGAAAGAGTAGGTAATGATTGGTAAGGGCGATGGTGTTTTGAAATACGTGATTGAGGGAAGAATGTTGGGTGAAGGGGGAGGAGGGAGGAGAAGAACGGGTAGCTTGGATAGAATGATGGGAGGTAGGAGGTATGAGGGGCTGAAGAGGCCCATCATGTTAAATTTAGGGGTGTGGGAAGAATTAAATTTCTATTTAGACATACCTTCTCCAGTAGGCAATTATATAACAGTAATAACAACATCTGTAATGCCTCTCTGTCCTTTCCTGGCTTTTTTCATGAGAACCTACGCCCAGACTTTCGTTTTAACAAAGTCTGGGGTGGTTCGTAAATCATTGCTACAGCCGAACTCAATTTCTTACGCCCCGCGTTCATTGCACTCAGTCCGTATTCGTTGATCTCATTCTCTTCTTGTCTTCAGCAGCCACCGCGATCCAATTCACCATGAAAATCAAATGCTTAAACGTGGGACGTAACCTACGATTCCATTACCCTGGTCATAAACGCCGTTTACCTCTTCATATGAGCACGTAGGGAAACAAACCTGATTAACTAACTTACGAGTCCAATTTCGAATGATAAAACTCTTCTTTCTCTATCCATACTATAATATATAAAAATTTAATGGTGTCTGTCTGTCGTCTGTCTGTTGCTCAATCACGCAAAAACTACTAGACGGATTGAGCTGAAATTTGGTATGTAGGTAGGAAATGTGTCTTTGGCAGAACATAGGTTATGTTAAAATACCTTCAGGGTCCCCAAAAGCCCCTGAATTGGCCCTTAGATGGATCCTGGTGGTCCCTGGCATTAAGTTTGATGCAGTGGTCTCATTTTTTGCTTATTTAAAGTACTTCCATTCAAGACAGAGGGTTGAAATTTTTTTTATCGGATGGCTGAATAAATGAAGTTTCTAATTCTTTAAATCAATTTTCTATTACGATTAGTACTTGTCTTAAAATCATATTTTTAGCTAAAAAATCTCACATTTTTCTCTGAAATCAACAATAGCATATTTCCTTGACAACCAGAGATCGGTGTGAATGTCCTTTGATTTTCAAAGAACATTCAAGCCTCTAGCACTTAAATATCACGTTTTTCTGTAGGCCCATGATAAAACGTAGAAATAAATTCTATATAAGACGGGCCCAGAGTCCCTAGGGTCCCATGTTTGATGTTTCTTAAGGTTTGAAAAAGAAGTTAAAAAAGAGAAACGAATACCGGTCACCGCCTCGTGGCGTTTCTGTGGTAATGTTAAGAACCGTAAAAAAAGTTTTCTTCCCAGGACGAGAGACGGGTCACATAGAATATGTATAGAGGTACTTTGTGCTCTCGCTGTATGACCGTTTGGTTGGTGCACCTAAACGTGATTTGAGTTGGCAGATTATGGTAATATGAAAATAGCTATACATTGATCTAACGATAAGTAGAGGATTATGTAGTTCTATATGAGCTGTTCGGCAATGCGGATTCGCTAACCAGTTCTTTAATTAAAGGGGATAACACCATAATTTATGCTTGGTACGCAATCATTGTAAAACCTTTGATGGATCACTTGAAAGTTTTGAAAAATCGAAAATTAAAGCATGAGGTTTAAAAAATGACACTTTCAAGGTGAAAGCTTAAAAACGTTCCAGGTTGTCTTTCATATTCTCTAGATATTTTCATGTTTTACATGACCCTTATCATATTCCTTGACTTTTCCCGGTTCTCCAGGTTTTTCGGACCTGTTGCGTTCCTGCTATCTGTATAAAAATAGTAAAAATCAGAAAATATTTTAAGCTGCTAAACGAGCAATTCGCAAGTGCTCTTCGTAAGTAAAATGCAAGATAAGAAAGCAAGATTCCCTTCTGTACAAATAGAACTACATCATTATTTCTAACTTTTTTCGATAAATCCAATGCATATTTACAATAAGTATACTCTTCAACATATATTCTCAAAGTGGCTCTCAATGGGGCACCGCATGTATATCGCGGAACACTTGCGTAGTAAACGATAGAGGAATTAAATAATTAAATAATCGTAGGAATGAAATAGACTACACATGCAATTAAATATTTTTGGATTTTCCGTGCATGAAAGAGGACCAACAATCACTTATCTCTCCGTGCACCTGGATAACGGTCAGCGTGTCTACTACAACGACCACTATGTACAACATAGGTCACCAACTCCTCAAATGACCGCGCTAACAGTATTATTCAGATAGTGGTTTTCTTACAAAATAAGTTCATTTTTTTCACACCCGTTGAATTTCAACGGGTAGCTTCCGCTAGTACTATATATTTATGCAACCAAATCCTTGTCAACGGAATATTATTGGTTCCTTGTATCTTTAATGCGGGTAAGTAATACCCAATACCTAACCAAACTATCTTCCTGCTCCTTTTCTTACGCTGGTTACTGTTATTTCGCTCGTGGATCTGTGGGTACGTAGCAGCGTTCTTATATTTTAAAAATCGTATCCCTGATTGCAATTCTGTCTGATGTATGTTTTTATAAAGCGATTATCAGCAAAAATTTAAGACTGAAGAATGGTGATTTTACGAAAAATATTATGAAAAAAAGTTGTTAGACAAATGAGATTTCATTAAAATTAAAGAAAAAAATGGTTAATTTTTTTAAATTAATAAAAACATGAGATCATATCGCAATTTTCTCTTAAAAAATCACATAAGCTAAGTTATTTTAACGCTTGATTAACGTCAGCCGTCAGTCGATGTACACTTAAAATTGCTTCATTTTCATTAACTCGTAGAAGACAATCAAGATCCGTGGTGACTTAGTGAGTCTGGCACGTGTATATCAAAGTGAAAACAAAGCCACAAATGTATTCTTTAGAATATTTAAAGTGTTAATATAAGTAGTTCGACTTATATCCATTAAAGTCCTGAGATGATATGTATCGTAAATTACCCCTACCATTGTAATCCTGGTCCCAAATACTTTCAAAAGAGAAAATAGTTATTAGACTAATAAAAACTCACACACGCTTATACGAAGTCATTTCCTTTACGATTTTCTAAACCGCCAAACTAAATATATGCTAAAGTGAATGTCATGCGTAATAACCTTTTTGGAAGGCATTCATGATCTTAAGCAAAGCAAAACGACTTTAAGGAGGTTAGAATGTACTGCAGGCAGCATATGTAAGCTAATCTGTGGGTGGCAATTAATGGGAGTGTTTAGGATTAGGCTCTTACTCCTCTAAACGAAGCATTTTGTTTTATGTTGCCCGTTAAGGCTACTGCAAATGCATTAAAGCCTAAATTATATTGAAATTGTACTAACATTTCTTCGCACAAGTTATCAGATTCCTAAGAAAATGAATACTCAAATACATTAATGCCTCCCTTAAATTGCCTTAAGAATATTACTTGATGTCATTTCATGAAAATTTGGGTACCATTTCAACATTAATTATGTTTTAATACACAAATTCAGTTTCCATATTAGGATGCATAAAACGCCATGTTTTGTACGGAGTAGGTGGGGCCTAATCGTTCCCAAGCACCCCCATTCTTGCTTCAATGTCGCCCATAGGCAAGCATGCCTGTGTCTCCTCCAGTAGGTACGTTCCAACCTCCTAGATCATGACCGACATCGGTGTTGGAGGAATGGTGAGCTTTCAAACCATAGTTATTTTTAAAGCTAGTTGTATGCTTTACTTTGTGTGTGTAAATAATCTCGTAAAAACTCGCCGTTGTCATTAAGAGAGGTAAACGACAAATAAAGTGATTAGCGCCATTAAGAAAAGGTGGAAAAGACATGAATATTTCATGAAGATGGGAAAGGGTTGAGTGAAACCCGTATCCCGCATTGGCCTACTCTTAAAGAAAAGTGTCTTCCACAGTTTAACGTCCCAACCGACGGAAGAAGTGCTAAATTTTGGAGTGCTCTCAGCATCGCAAAGTTGATTTTTTATGGCTTAACTTTACTGAAGTGGTTCTTCATAATGGATACAAAACCTAAATCTTCAACATACAATAGCATGTGGAAGCTCTATCGTTCATGTATGATAGCACTAAAGTACGAGGAGGAATACAAGGTTATCCATGCTTTAGTAAATATGGGTAAGTTAATTAATTAATGCTTTAAATATATGCTTGAATGATCAATTATTATTAAATGAGTTTGTTTAAACAAATAATTTACTGTTATTTATTACTAGCACTTCACGAGTCTCGTGAGTGTATATCTGACATTTTCAACAGAGTAAATTCATCTATATATTAAAAAAAAAAAAGAGGTAGGGAATTCAACTTACCAATTAAAAGCGTTATACTTCTGAGATTCATGCAATTAGTGCACGCACGGACTAGTATTTTTGCATGACTGCATGTCAATAGGTATAAATTTAGTTCTCTATGCTTAAAATGTTTGCCTGGAGATGGTTCAGCCTCTGCCACATACCCTGTGGTGACTTACAGTCTATTATTATGTAAATGCGTGGAGAATGTTCAACCATCGACTATTTGTACCTTATGTTAAGAGCGGGCTACGATCGACGCCAGGTTTCTTTCAACCCTTCCTCCTCCACACCCGAAATCCGTAGTGCTTCAAACATACCATCCTATCTTCTATGTCGCAAATGACTAGAGCTGTCGATCATCTCCAGAAGAACGAGAACAACAACTTATTTGCATGCGCCTCGCGCAAAGGTGGCTGATATTTAAGCCGTAGCATTTTATCGCCTATCTAAAATTCTAGAACTCCTACCTAAACGTAAAAAATTCAACTATCTATAATGGTGCAAACGAGCTCAGCTGTCAGTTGCCTCCATCAATAACAACAACACCTACTGTTTTGAATGCACCCCGTAAAAACATTGGGTGATATTCCACCTCCCCAATTTTACAACCGATCTCACAGAGAGAGGTGTGTTCAAATATTTATTCAGAAATGTATTTCCACTCACTTCACTGAGAGGGAGAGAGAAATAGTGTCGTCAAGTGCTCAAGGTGGATATCTGATACCCTTCCTTCGCTCTTCTTCCCACAGGGGCACCAGAGGAAGTAAAAACCACATTGCCGGGCACGGGCCTCGCCTTCCAGTGTAATACTCGTTCTTCCTGGGGAGACGCTCGAGTTGTTTTCGTACATCTGCGGTTAGGAAGAGTGGAAGGGGCGAAAATTGGACCTTGGGCTGCGGAGGGTGAGCGCAATGGAGGGATGTATGTTGAAAGGGAGCCTGGGAGAGGATGAGAACGGAATGGAAGGGAGAGACGAGGGTGGGAAAGCTGTATTACGACAGGTGTCGTGTTTCCCACATTAAAATTCGAAAGGTTTTTGATACGGAGGGGAGGCTAGCCCCCCTCTTATGAGCGGGGTTGTATGTTAGGATAGGGGAAGGCCGTAATGCGATACAGGGCTTGCTTGGGGTCGGAGAAGTATAGGAGGGGGTGGGCCAGTGCGGAACTCAGAACTGGGCTAAGGTGGGTCAAGGGGGTAGCAGAGGGTTGTAGCAGAGTCGGTATGGATGCGGCAAGTTGGGCAAGGAGAAATGCAGTGAACGGAAGAGGATGGGGTGAGAGAAGAGAACTTAAGGGCAAAGGTGGTTTCCCTCTCGCATTGTGAACCCATTTTCGATCTATGCCAAGAAATATGTCCCAACCTTCCTATGAAAACCGCTGCATTATTTCGGTAACAGGCGAAGCATAGACGATAACATCAATAGAGAAAGCAAGCCTGGCAACATTCTAA
This sequence comes from Platycnemis pennipes, assembly GCA_933228895.1. Lineage (NCBI taxonomy): Eukaryota > Metazoa > Arthropoda > Insecta > Odonata > Platycnemididae > Platycnemis > Platycnemis pennipes. Next base: position 64,855,257 of record OW121854.1, read on the forward strand.
ATGTGGTGATATAGAATAATTATGAAGATAAAATGGATCGACCAATGAAATCATGAGAAGAATGAGAAGAAAGATAAGTCTTCTAAAAACTAAAGAGTAGATGGGACAGCTTAATTGGGAACTTATCATCGGACAACTTATCTTGAGACATGATCGCCCGATAAAGCCAATCGTCGAGAAAGAAGCTAACGGGAAGAATGGAAAAGCCAAGCATCGTATAAGATGTATAAAACAAGTGGTGAAGGGTAAAAGAGAATAATTCTAAATATGAAGAGATAAGCTTAGATCGAGTGTAGAAGGTTCGTCAAACCAATATCAGGATTATTGACTGATTATGATAAAGGCATTACAAGAAGAGTAGATGCCATTCTCAGGGTCCAATAGCAGGTAATTACGAGCGAAAGTATACAAAAAAGTTTATTGACCCAAAGGTTGCATCAGCCTATATCGCCTATATTAAGAGAATGTTATCAAGGGATCCACTGTTTTACGTCCCATGGAACGGAAGGAGCATTGGCATTGAAGTGCTCTCCTCATCGAACTCAATTAGGGGTCGGTGTGCCAATGATAAGTCTACCACAGACGGCATTCAAACCCAGGCCCTCGAGATGGATTTATAATCATAATATAGGTTATAATATCAACAGGAACTCCGTCAATTTAAATAGTCTAAGAATGAAACCTAATGCTGGGGTAACGGGTTTGGGGCAAGGAATGATCGCGGCGGAGTATTTGATATACTGGAGTATTGGCACAATCAGCTCTATAGGCAATACAGTTGCTGATGTTGCATAACACCGTCTAACCTGTTTACGCTAAAACGCACACAAAAACTATATTCGAAGCTGTATTCAAACTTACCATCCGGATGACGCATAATTGTACTGAAAACGTGTTTTCTGAAAACAATGGAGAGTTTGGTAGAGGATTGATTTCGCAATCAACAAGAAATATATAGGTAAACTATAAAATACACGTAGATATTCATGTAAAATCCTGAATAACGCAGGGACTATAGATAACTACTAAATTACGCTCTATTTATGCAAGGAATAGTTTGAAACATCACACACATTCCCTTGGGTATCTATTATTACAGTGCATTCAAATCCTGCTCGTTGTTAATGAGTATCATTAAGATGTTTAATACGTCTGCCTAACCTTTCATAACCAGCGCCGTGGAAGAAACAGCTGACATCAATGGGAGAGCAAATAGTACGCCTCGCGTAATTAGATAAACAGTAGAATCTCACCAAATTAAGGACGTGCTATAATGGAAAAACTTCTCCCCCACAAGGAAGCCATGGACTATCATTGGATGAAGTACTGAGGCATACCATTATTATTCTCCTCAGGACAGTAAGCAGTATTGAAGTGCACATAGGTAGTACTGGCGACAGCAGAGAGTCGGCGTATACGGAACTGTATCGATCGCTTAAAACAATTTCATTGATCAACAATTTGATTCTTACCTATGTGCAAATCAAATTCTTATTCTCATAAGAACTGCTTTAATTTCCTCACTTATTATTCCACATTCCATATAGAACTATATATATCCTTGTCTACTCAAACTTTTGCTTTCCGAGTAAAATGAATTATGGGCAGAAATATGTGTTAGAAATACACCTATTACCATCAATGGGATCAGTTACCCATAAACGGCGACCATTTGGTTTAACCTCATAACTCCGGTTTTGAGCAAAATGCCAAAGATAAAGTTAATGCAGTATCTTATTATCGATTTAATCTAATTTTTATCCACCGCAATTTTAATTTTCTTCAGTGAGAACGGTAATATATATTGCCGTAGATAGTTCCGTGATTTCTCTATTGCCGGATAAGGAATGTGATTTCTCTATTGCATGATAAGGAAATCTCTCATAATTTTAAAATGCTGCATTTTTTTAAGTTGGCAGGAAAAGAGATATCAGGTATCATTGTAAATAAATAAAGACAGTCACATATTGTGGGAATAATTTAACTTAGATATTAGTATAAAGGGAATAGCACCAGCGAGATAGAAGAATTATGAGTGAAGAATTATCTTTTGTTTCATCGTGTTACAAAAATATTGTCACGTTCTTGAGAAAATTGCGAGTTGATACAAAATAAAATAATATTGTTCGGATTAATTTTAAGACCGTAACAAAAATTTAAGTAAGATATTTTTAAAGATAATGTAGTTACAAGGATGATAATGCAGTGATAACTGGGTGCCCGCGGAAGATAGAGGTAAAGAAGAGGTGTTTGTGATGGCAGAAATATAGGTGGAAATATGAAGAGGGATTTATTACAGTTAACTTGGATATGTTCAGAAGTAAGTTGAAAGAATATTTTAAATGGGTACATGGTAACCGGCTAGCAGGCTTTCCAACATTGACATCCCTATCAGCTGGTAGAATGCTTAAGACAATGATATAATTAATTTGCGGTGGTTCATCTCTGCTGAAAGTGTATGTCGGAAATAAACTGCTGTTCTCATTTAAAAACGCTTTACTTTCCAAATGTTTCGAAAATGAACTTTAGCATTGATACATTGTGCATAAAGGAACAGCCAAATTGTACATGAATTTATATAAAAGCATTGATGCTATGATGTAGAGCAAAGCAACAAAATCAGAAATTAAACATGCAAAAGATTACCGTAGCACAGAAATGGAATTGACATTTGTAAGAAAATAGGGGACGAAAAATTCTAATGCGAATCGATAAACCCCCAATAGTTGTAGACACCTTCAATCGAAAATTTTGAAATGACATTCGCTGACATTCACAAACGTCAAATCAGCGGTGTGATTGACTCCACGACAAATGTTAACAGTTCCTGAACGAGAGTCTGCCTCTAAACTTTTCGCTGCTGCTATAGCAATGCAAACCTCATACTTCTAGGACAGGCATTCTCCTATCATTGATTTTTACGTTAAGAACAGTTCTTGGAGTGACTCGCTAGAAGTCAAATATACCCAAGGTGACTACAATAGTCACCTTGGGTCCAACGCCTCCTCCCTTTGACCATTACACAATTTATTAACGGTCCCTAAGGCATCTTATTTCCTCTGCTCAAACCAAAGTAGTACGGCATAATTCAATTTTAACGAGTTTTAGCTGCTAACGATATATCGCAATATTTTTTCAAACCTTAGCTCTAAGACAATGTTGATATGCAAGCCCGAGATGGCATTCAAAGCTATAACCTCGGGTTACCAGCCTCACTATCGCGGCCGTTTCATTAAAAGCACTTCTTCATCCGTGTATAGCATAACCATAAATTGAACGTGATTCATGACAGGACACCTACTTGTCAACACTTAATTTTCTAATCACACATTTTTCCAAGAGGACATACCTATGTGAATATAGACTGAAAATGTGATTCACGTATTTGCATCAAGTCTATGCACATGGTTTGCTTTTTTCACCGTAGGCCAAATTAACTGCAGTAATAGAATTAGTTCTTGGGTGCTACAGCCACTCAGGATATTTCTCGGCATATAATCTAGGCTCTTAACCCTCGAGTGAGGGAATGGAAGAGTTGATTAAGTAAGATGGTACGCTGAAGGTCATTAATGTAGGTAAACCTGCTGAGTAAGTCAGGACGAGGAAGGAAAAGAAAAGTTATTATAAATAAATGAAGGACAGTTGAAAATTACAGCAATTTAATGAGAGAAATGGCGTAGGGACAGAGCCGATAGTAGTAGCAGTTCTTGAGTTTTAGGTGCTCCAAAGCCTACGATTCCATTGCACCAACTAACCTTAGATATCAGAAAAAGGACAAAATTTGCAATTTACCACATTTTATGTGGTAAATTGCAAATTTTGTCCTTTTTCTGATATGTTCGAATACCACGCAATATCGCCAGAATCTACGGATAACCTTAGATAGTAGTCCTAGAAAATACATCATACATTCCCCAGGTTGGATTTAAATACACAACCATTGGATTTATAGGAAGGCTTGTTATCAACCTGTCCACTGCGGCCGGCGAAAAAGCATTTTTCACTCTAAGCCATAATAATTTATAATGCGAATTTATCCCAGCATTGGTGTTAGGATCTTTGAAGCATCAGCATGCAACGTGCACCCGACGAAATTCCCGGGGAAATGATCCCCCAACTTTAAAAAACATATCCACGAGAAAATCGGGAGGAGGAGGGGGATCGGGAGATTGCGAGCGAAACGTGAGAATGGAAATCTGGATTGGGGTACGGGGGTTGGGAACGGGGGGTGAAGCGGACGGGGACGTAGGGAGTGAGGGAGGGTGTAGGGGGATGATCTGGCGTGTCTCGCAGCGACGATAAAATTGGGGGAGGGGGAGGAAATTGGGGATAAAGGGGAGAGGAGCGCTGGGGGATTGGGAGGGAGATCGAAAGGCGTATGGCAGGGGGAGGGAGCCGGAGGGAAAGGGGGTAAGAAGAGAAATTACCCACGAGCGATTTCTTCCGGGGCCGCATTGCCCCTCCTCCCCTCAGGCAATCTTCCTCCCACCGATCCACACCCCACACAGCCTTTCCGAAGGAAGGCACGATAAAGTATAGTACCCGGAAGTCACGATTCCTGACGTCACTTCCTGCCGGCACCAATTTCCCCCGAAGAAGGAGATTTCGAGTGCTACGGAGGCCCTTAAATGTTCCGCAGACCCCTAGTGCCCTCCTTTCTCTCTTCTCCTCTCATCTCCTTTATGCGGCAGCACAATTTTCATCCCTAGTTTTGAAATGTGCTTCAACTCTGCAGAATCCTTGAAATTACAGGCTTTCACAGCCTCGTTAAATCGAGATGTATTTACAAAATAATATATTTTTATGTTGTTACCAGTGAGAAAAATTTGCTAACGAATAGTTACATCAGCATTAGTTGAGAAGTCAAAATTTATGGCCATCATCACTCTTAAGACTTATATGACGTAGCTATCCTTTGCATTCTCTATCGAGTAACCTGTTCACAGCTACATAGCTTTCCTCTTTTACATTCTTCATTGCATTCTATATCGAGTACTCTGTACACAGCTACATAACTTTTCTCTTTTACATTCTTCATTACTTTTTCCATACATTGAAGATAGAGAAGTTAAAAATTGATTAAGAAAAAACTTTTACTGGATCTGGAATCGAACCCAGGCTCTTTGGCTTGCTGGATCCACTAGCTTGGTAGCCTGTGCTACCAAGCTAGTGGATCTTATAGGAGATCGTTTTTGCCATTCTTCATAATCACTGTTCTCTGAACGAATGTCCTCATTAGATTATCATGCATTAACACATGGCTGAATAAGTCATTACGTTTCATTTTTAAAGTTCTCGTGATGTTTTCGTTTTCTACCACTCCTCGTATGCCACTAGTTTTATCTATTTTATCATAATCATTCCCATGTATATCGCGTTTCGAATTTTTCCAGTCTTGACATCTCTGCTGCTTTTATAGTGCATGCTTCAATCCTGTAAAATAGTATGCTTCATATGTAAATTCTAATAAAATGTTCCCTTAGTTTCAAACTTGATATTTCAGCAATATTTAGGTTTCCTTCTTTTAATAAAATGACCTTTGAGTAGTAAACTCGGTGTCATTCATGCCTAAGCTCATATTGCACTATCTAACCTAATATCTTAATCCTACAACCAGCAAGTTCATCAATCCTAGTACTTCAATATCTATGTCCTGGTGAGATGATTCATGCGACCTTTAAGTTGATAAGTCAGCACGCTACCAACCCGGCTACCGCGTCCGGCTGAAAAAATTTCCTCTTAGTCAGGGAATATTCTAACGACTTTTCCATTCATGCTTCATAAATTGCAGCTTACTGTGCTCATTTCTGCTAAATATTTCTGCAAAATTTGAATGAAATCTGTCATTTAATGATGCAAAACTTTTTCCGTGCCTCTCACATCGTTAAAGACTTGCACATAAACTTTGATTTAGACATAGGATTTATTTTTTCAATGGGAAGTTTTAAAGTGTACTCACCGCACGCAATGTTGGACCAGAATAGCTGCCATAAAAACAGAATAACCTCGTGGTAATCCTAGTGACCAACTTCACTACGCTCCCTATGCAGCTTTCCCGCATTTTCATGATAAGCTATTCAAAGCGAATGCTTCCTATGCATGGAGTACCTCTTAAACTTTGAATATTTGAGTGCACGTACAGTCACATACCAGTACTCACGAGTTCTAATTTATACACCGACACTCCAACCATTACCCATTCGAGGGCAGTGCAATAGAGACCGCATGATATGAGTAATCACCCAGGGGCAACCTCATGCGATGACTTGCCCGATACTTCGCAGATATATGACCCATCTGCCACCCAACCAAACCCTCCGACCCTGCGTCTATCCATCCACCCTCGCCCGAACCAATCCGCTCTTGTGAGAAAAGCTCGCCTGCACTTCATTAGCGCACGCTATTACGCACGCGACAGTCATTTCATAGACCGAGCCATTGAGCACGCGAGGGCGTATTTCGTCAAACGGCCGCATTTATAGCCAGCCACCGCTCGTAGGCGTTACGCTTTAAAACCGGCGTTGAATCCTTTGATACGACTTACTACGGGAATCCGCGATGAACAATAAAAGATAAAGGAACTATGCGCTATAAATTTCTGTCTGGAACTGGGGTTAAAGTGTGGTCTTTCATGATGACCAAATACTCAAGTTTTTTATGACTAAGATGTGTACACGTCGCATAAATTATGAATACTGCTTCCATGATTCGTGGAATTCCAGTATTTAACTCTATCAAGACTACTTTAACTATTAGGTATAGTGATGATATACTCTGCTAATGGTCATTATGCAGTGTAGTAAAATGTTACGACTATTTTGATCAATGATATCATAATTAGGTCTAGGATGCTTTACCTGCTAAGCTAAAAGAATCTAACGTTCTTAACCGAATTGGGAATGGAACCAAAGATCTTTACTATAAGAATAGGATGCTGTTTGAGGCTTCACTTCGCGGAAGTTACAAATATCCACAGTTAAAAAGTTGGAGCAGTCATTGTGCTAATGTGTGTGTCAATAGAAGGAAACATGGTAGGTATTCAGAATACATTTGCTTGCTTTGCGGTCTATTACATAGCGTGTGCAACTAATGAACATGCACCCTAAATAAAGATACGTGAGGTGGTAGTTGAAGAACATAGGGTGATGGGAATGTGAGTTATCTGTGGAAATTCTAGAGGCTTTGAAGGAACAAGATGTTGCCGGACTGCTGGACATATTGGGTGGATTGCAAGAACGAGGTTCAAGCCGTGGTTTAGACGGCGTCTTCATAAGCCGCGGCCTGGACGCGATCTTCCTTCTCCTTGCATAAACAAGGTTTAATCGCGGCCTATGAAAACCGCGGCCTGCCGTTGTTGATTATGTGTCAACGCTGGCTACTGTCATTTTTTTCCCGAAAAGCAATTGTAAGCTCCTTAGCGACGTAAATAAACACCGCGAACTTTCAGTTTGGAAGCGTGCATCTAGTGAAAATGTGCAGGGGACGAAACGGAAACTTATCGCTGTAAGAGAAGCTGCTCCTCATCTCTATTATATCAGAGTATGTAATACTAGAAAGTAAGACGTATTACGCGACCACGTTGAATAGGAAAAAGGAGGAATTGAAAGATATTTGTGGAAAGTGTAGTGTCAATAACCCAAAAGTGTAAGGCATTTCAATGAACTGGACTTTTATACAAGTAAAGACAACTATTATGTCACAAAGCGTTTAGAATTTCCAAAAATAAATAGGACGTCTTGGTAGCTCAACTGGTAAAGCTCCTGGCCGGAAATCGGGGGGCCCGGGTTCGAGTCCTGGTCAAGGCGAATGATTTTATTGTCTGTGGAATATCTAGCTATCGTGCAATTCAGCGGGTAATTTCACTTTCGTTATTACGGCTAGTTCGCGAGCTTTGAATGTGGATTATGTCAATGAGACGGCTTACCAATATTTGGTCAGCCAGTAAGGCTCACCTAGATTCATTTCAGGTACAAGCACAAAAGAAGTAGTAGGTATTAAGATTGATCATAAAAAACTAAATTTATTGTATTATCTAGAGTATACACTCCACTCTTCTATCAGCTCACCTCTTCATATTTAAGTTATTCTTCTCCTTCAAATCCTTCACTATTTGCCCCATAAATCTCTTGCGAAGTCTTCCTTTTACATTCTTCCCTATCACAAGACTCATACAGGAGAACGTTGAAATAATGTGAACATTTCTGATCTAAACATTTCAATCTGCCTTCGGAGAAAATCTGATCAATACATCTACATAATACCATGCAAGTCACAATAAAGATGTGTAGCAGGGGGTGAATTCTCACCAATAACGCACTGCATATCATGCATAAAAAAGGATTAGTATTTATATAATGTTCTAAACTTCACTATTTAAAAAAGATAAAAATAGCAAAGCATACTAAAACATGCTTTTAGTTGGGTTACATTCAAGCCCTTATACCAACATGCAGCTACCTATGCTATATATTGATTCACTCGTATTGGATATATATACTGCTATTCATATCCCTAACTGTAGAGGAAAAAAAGACATTTTGAATCTGTTAGTTCGGCAATCAATTTCTCTGATTTTATGATTATGGTCCTGTCTACCATACTAAGTTGGGGTTTACAAAATATTTTTAACGGCATTACTTAAAATATTATCTTGTAGTTTGTTTAAGAAATTAAGTCTAAATTTCAACCTGCGACCTGACAATGATTCCCAATTTAATTCATTTAATAAAGCAAAAGACCGGGATCTTCAAAAGAGCGATTAAAGTCGTGACGTTTTGGTACTGAGAAATCGTGAACAGAATCCTCTTGAAGCTACTTTATATTAACTTCTAATACCCATGATAGCACGAGGATAAACTACCATCAATGAATATTGCCTACATGAGCTTATTATTTTTGTCATTTTTTCCCGATTGTGGCTTGATTGTGGTGTGACAACACAAATTGCCCCATCCACCTTCGGTTCCAAAGTTATAAACTCATAACCGTGGTCAGCAAGTGAGAAAAATGTAGTAGCAAATATATTGCATATATCATTTATTGAATCAGTCTAGAGGAGAATAAAAAATGTAGAGCACAAGAAATGAAAAGAAATCACGTACTTCCATCTTAGCTCCTTCCATCACTTCGGTGTTCCGACGTTCGTTTTTACCTATATATAACCGCACAACAAAATCCATTTGCGATATTAAGGATCGGAAGGTATTTGGAAAGCTATTTATTCCGAGAATAGAGTAAGGTTTAGAGCAAGTACCTAACTTGAAGTGATCTCCACCTCGCACTAATGTAGGTCTGCCCGTGAAAAAGACATTTCTGGGATGCAAACCCGAGCTCAATGCATAGGAGGCCAGTAACCTACTATCCACTATTTTGTATTCCACCGTTATAAAAATCATACCTTTTTGTCTCACTTAATAAAGCCACTTAGATTAAAATGAAGCCATGCGATCCACTAACGATTTTCATCGACCAGGTGTAAAAACTTAAAAGTCATAAGGGGTTGGATTTCGTGCTTACGAGAATCATTCATCACGTAAACCCGAAACAGGGCTTCGCTCCGCCTTCGCGTTATCCTCTCTCCCATTGCAACACCATCTTCCGGAGGATTGTCGCATTACCGCCCTCGTTCCCTCAGCTAATCCCCTCTCCTCGGGCTCCATTCATCACGGGATTAAATTAGGCACGCTGCCCTCGCCCGCCCTCAGAAATGTACGACTTCGCCAACCCTCCCTTTCTATTTTTCTCGAATGAGTGTGGGTACATGTGTGCGATCGAACTGTGGTCCACGTCGCAATCCCCTACCCCCTTCCGCAACCGAGATGCGACCACCCTCACACCCCCCCCATACTACCCGCAACTGGGGCCTGAAAAAAAAACCTATCCACCCCCGCTCACGCCTTCATCCCACCCTCCAAGAGCCACTTGATCTTACCGTTTCATTACCTTCCCCTCTCGCGCAATCAACCCGACATCCTCCACCCCCTGACCAATTCCATCCCCGTACCCTCCTCCTTCCCCCACAAGCCCCGGAGCCAATCTCATTTCCCACGTGATCCTCCCCCGTACAACTCCCTCCACCGCCCTTACTGTCCTTCTAACCCCTACCAAACCGCTCCTACACACCAAGAGGAGTCTCATCCCTTCATCCCCCCTCTCTCTCCCTTCTCCCGCCCTCACCGAAACTTCTACCCTTAACCCTCGCCGCCGCGTGTGATGTTGTCGGACCGAATTAGTTGCTCGGCCTATCTCCGATGGCATTAGCACCTTTAAGGGGAAGGGACGGTCGCCACCGCAAACTGCATTCGCCGACGGTAGACCCGGTTTTGCGGAATCGCATAACGCCCGGGACTCAGGGCCTACTGCACTCTTGTTGGTATTGGGTGGCCTGTCCGACAACTAAGATCATTTGCGTCATTAGCGAATGCTGGATGTTTGGGATGTGGTAGGGAGCTATTAGTCTAAATAAGTGAGGAGAACAGGGAATTACAAAATAGGAAGAGCTGAAACTATAATCTACATCTACATAATACCCTGCAAGCCACCATAAAGGTGTATGGCAGGAGGTGAATTCACACCAAGCATGCACCACATATCATGCATAAAAATGAAGTAAGGGTATGAATACCTATGAAATAATTGGAAGTAAGGTAATATTCTATAGAACATACATATGGAACATGTGCCTTTTAATAGTGAGGTATAATTTATAATAGCTGCAGAATTGGGAAGTTTGGAAGCATTTGGAATGTGATGTTCAATGAGAAAGATGATGTAAAAATGGATAGATCGATAACTGTCTCCAAGGAATTGACTCACGATTACAAGCGATGATGCTAGGTCTTAGGCAAGTGCTAATCCCTGGGATAAACTGGAACGTGACGAATTAGTTCATATCCTGCAATTTTACAGTTGGGTTATATGGTAATTGCGAAAAGGTGCCAATTTTTGAGAATCAAATACCATGTGGTTTGCATAATATTAACGTAGTAAGTGTGAGTTTTAAAGAAAACAAATTGCTCGAAAAGCATATGCCTTTTTATATTTCTTTGTATGTATTATGTATATTTCACACTCCCATCACCACTTATAATAATCAATATAAAACACTAATAATCAATAAAGCACATTATCTTTACCTTGAATTTATTTGTGGCTTGGACATAAATTATGAAAATCAGAAGAATCGTTAATATCCGAACTTTATGACTTTAAGTAGTACGCATAATACGCCTAGACAATTGTTAAACTCAAGCCTACTTTTATTTAGTTTACACTTAATGTGATCTTCACTAATAAAAGACCACAGAAAATACAAACTGTTATTTTCATCCCCTTAGATAACTGCAATAAAACAAAGCAATTTTAATATCTACTTTTTAAGGGCACGAAAAGGAAACTGCCCTAAATTTTTAGAGATTTAATCGGTGCTTATAACCATCATGATTCTAATCAGATTTCACTAACTTACATGTTGAAGGAAAGAAAATACAAATTAAAATCCAATTGTAAATATTTTTCCGAACATGGTTTGAACCCCGTTATTATTTTCAACGACCTTGAAAGGAATTTTGCATTTTCTTTTAACTAATTCTTTCCTGCAACATTTACGTTCTTTGTTTCCATAAAGCTTGGACCGGGATGCGAAGACTGCAATGGTCACCACCACCACCAATTACCACCAGACACAAAATAGTCCAATTTAATAAATATCCCAAAGTTTGTTGGAGACTCAACATTGACTGCGACATAGACTCTATATCCTCGGTAACAGCATTTAAAAACTTGATCGCATCATTATTTTCCTTAAAGAAACTGGCCTAATATGTCTGATTTGATTGTAAAATATCTTTGATACGATGAGGTCCCTCGTGCGGTGTAAATGACCGCGTTGTGGACGCACCTTTACAAAACTACAGCTATGTACTGCTAAGCTATGATAGACTCCCTTAAGTGTATACTTCCCATACTTATTATGTGCTTTAGATACTAAATATTTAGGACTCTTCTTGAAAACCGAGGGATAATACATTCTGTAACGCCGCGCTCCAGCTCCTGTTTATTTAGATACATTTTATTATTTGTTATGCGTTCGCTTAATGTTTTTATGATGCCTACCATTTATTGGTTGGTTTCATTAATTCAAAATATTTTTGTGTTTATATTAAAGTTAAGGTTTTTATTTAGTTCTTCGTTGTTAAGGATTTGTTTAATTTTTGTTTTGGAGAGATTGACTGCCGAAATAAAAATGGGGGAGAGACGCTAAAAGATCCGAACTAGTGTGTTAAAAATTTCTTCTCCTCCGACTCCGCCGCCACGACCTCCACGAAACGGATGGGACAGTAAGAGATAGTAAGAAAACTGAGTTCAAACTTTATAATAAATGGCTACACCGCAGCAGGACGTCACACTTCCAACTATATGATGATGCCCTTGTGTGGGCAAGAAAGGTCAATCGCCGTAAACGCCAACAAAATCCCTGGTGCAAACAAAGCAAGAGGAGGGTAAAGTTCTCTGTTTCCCCAGATGTAGTGACGGGAATATGGTACGCACGCGAGTGCGCGATGTTCATAAAAACTCGTATGGGGTTACGCGTTAGCGGAGACAGGAAATAGTGAAAGACTAAGAAAGAACGGATGGAAAGCGTCCGGGAGCGGACATAACTCCCCGATGACCGACAGTAAAAAGGGAAGGTTCGATCCATTCATCCAGGGGTGGTCCGAGAGGGAGGGTGACGTGGAGCAGCACCAGGGGATGGGGGGAGGGGGTGCGTTGGTATTGGGGTGGGGAGGGCGCAGATTGCGGAGGGTGCTTAGGGCGATAGGTCACGGGGCGCAGATGAAGATGGGGTGAAGGGCTTGTAGGGGAGGGTCGATTATATATGGGGGGGTTGATCGGCATTTGGGCCTCAGTTCGTCGGAGCGGATGTGCCTCGTCGTCGGGCAAATTTATGCCTCGAGAATACAACCGCAGGCAATTCTCGGTAGGAAGCAATATGCCGTTGTCAACATCATAACCAGTCATCTATGTTACGATTGGTTTGATGCAACTCTATCCTTGATTCCTTTATCGGTAATAGCAGCTTGCATGAATTTAAAAAATATGGAAACAGAAAATTTGGAAGCTGTATAGTAATCCTATGAAAATCCCTTCTTAGATACATAAAAGCCAACATTTTCAGCGTAACCTTGGCTGAATTCTTACAGAAGAAAGAGGTACCAAATATTTATTAATATTCAGTTCCAGTTCTTAAACGTGAATTACTTAATTGTCATTAACGGTTCTCGGCTGCAGCTGCGTAATACACCCTGACTGACGGCTGAAAAAGTATAATACAGACCTGTACCCGAAAACCGTTAATGAGGACAGTATTCGATGTAAAAACCTTAGATTCAAATTCGTGTATTGCCTAATTTTTAATCACTCCTGGTGCTTAGCCAATATGTGTGCCTATTCCGTTTCCCCTTTGCATATACATGATACGCACCACGACAACTCTCGCAGGGCTCGAGGAGTGTAGAGTTCTCCACACTTCTTGGTAGGACCTGGCTTTATTCAAGATGGCAGCGATGCGTATAACGCTTTCGTTCGATGACTACTAGTGGCGATTTAAAACACCTATATTTTCATTTTATTTGCAAGAGATTTCAACTACTTCTATCCCACTCCCTTCAAGGAAGGCTCCCCACTCAAAAGAAGTGTTATCAGAAAGGTGGTATTACATATTTACTGGTTATTAAAAAGGGATATTACTGTTAAGAAACACGTTTGGAAGACTGAATAGAAAAATGGTAATACTATCTATGAAAAGACACCATCCAATAAATTTCTCAAGTCTCAGTTAATGTATAATTATCGAAATATTTAAGGCAACGAATCCATGGGAAAGATTGATCGCTAATTTCTGAATACAAAAATGTCGTCTTATCGATTAAATGTTGATCTGATGCAAATACAGATCAAGGCCAACTGATAAGAATTATGTGACATTGACATGGTATCAATTCAAACCATTATCTTCCGTAGGCTAACAAAAATATCAAAGATAAGGAGAATACAAATATAATACTGATTTATGTCCTAAAAAATGAAAAAGAAGGAATTTTTCCCTCAAGAAATAAATAAAAAATCAAGTGCATGATGGGAACAACCCATCAATAAAACATTACACAAATGGATGGTGTAAACTCTTAGTAGTACTTGAATCATTGACGCACTGGCCTGGTAACTCTAAGATTAAGGATTTAAATCCCGTCTTGAACATGGGTACTATGTTAGGATTAAAAATAAGTTTAGGATTACATTAGAATATATGTGTGATATAATCTAAGCACATTAAGCATCTTAAAACCTAAATGTACACTCACAATTTGCGCTCGCTTAGAAGCTACGTTTCACTTAGGCATACCGTCATTTTTCGAGATGGAATTAAATACTTGCTCAAATGACCAAGCGAGGAATAAGAATCTTTATTATATTCATAAATGAAGCAAATGATTTCTGGTTATCCTCTTTTGTGAGTTACCATTTAAACTATCAATGCACTTATCTCTGAATTTGCAAATGAAAAGCGGCCGTTAGGAATACTCTGACGATTTCGTGTGGTCACTCTTCAGGTTATAGTAGCTAGCTAAAAACCTTCTCCTAGAAGACCTGATTCCCATAAAATTATTTTCCTTGAGTTTGACTAGACGTGTCCAAAGGTTTGTAACAGACTCGAGCCTGTAATCTCCGGTAAGTGATCGAACGCCTAAGCACAGGACTTACAATCCACCAGAATAGTGTGGAGCGAGGGAAAAGTAGGAATTTGGGATAGAAGTACAACACATGCCATTTATTTTCTCGGTATTCATGACAACGTGAAATTCTCTCTAAATTCATATTCTATATCAGTAACTCAGTGGAAAGAGTGTTGAGCTGCTGACCGGTGGTCAAGAGTATGAGTGAAAGAGAGGCCTTGGAATATTCAAAACCAAACCCATGCTGCGCTATTTAATGGGTAAAAGATCTTTCCAAAAAAACATAGGACGTTTTAGCGATAGTAAATCCCCCTCCCTGTTATGAGAATGTCGCGCGACTTTGGGTGTAGTTGTTTGATGACTGGAGCAGAGCAAGAAGGAGAATATTTGAACAAATCGAAGGACCGCGCACTGGCTGCGAGAACCTTAACGGCGTTACCCACTGAAATTGCACAATAACAAAAGTTCCACGGAGAAAAAAGCATTCGCCTTGACCGGGACTCGAACCCGGATGCCCTGATCTCTTATTCTATATCAATTCCTGGGGATACGGGTTCGAGTTCCGGTAAAGGCGAATGATTTCTTCTCTGTGGAACTTACAGTATTGTGAATATGTGAACGGCACATGCAATATCCCCAATACCTGAAAATTGCGGCAGAAACTACTGCAAAGGCATGACCATATACTTCTCAGTACCGATACGTCATTTTCGAGAACTCACTGAATTTGTGCCCTGAAAGTTGGAAACCACGAGGGGGGCAAAAGAATAGTCAGCTGGACAGAGTGCGGAAGATATCCGTGTGATGAACTTCCGTGGAAGACGCACGAGAAGGTGGTGCATGGAAAGGGAAGTGCAAAATAGCTGCAGTTAATCGGCTAAATGCTACCATTTCGTGGAAAATATCTGGAATTCCCGTGGTATGTTGGCTTTAAACGGCGCCAAATTTGATACCATATACAAATCAATGCCATAATAATTGATCAGTCAGGAATTTATAAAAATGCATAAATCTTTAAACTTATATTTCACATAGAATGCATCAATTAGGAATTTTAAAACATGCAAATGCTAAAAAAATCTAAAAGCAAACCACTCTTCTGCATCAAAATCTACAACACCTATTTCAAATCTACATCTACATCTACACAATACCCTGCAAGCCACCGCGAGGGTGTGTGGCAGGGGGTGAAGATCACCAAGCATGCACTACTAACATGCAAACAAGCAAATCTGATTACTCATGCATCATCTACTATTAATCTATTACTGTCCTTACTTGTGACATAAAATATTTAAGGACTATCGATTCCGCTCCTGGATCACGTTTGATCGTAATCAGAAAGAATTGGAATGAGAGGTTTCGGAGGTCGTAGCATTTACTCTTCCTATGAGCGGACGGCAATTTGACTGGCATAGGTGTGCTACCTGGGTAATGATCGTGGAGGCGAGTTTCAGGGGAAAACGGCTGCAAGTGAGACAGGGGAGAGTGTTCGGGGATGGACGATCGGGAGCAAGAAGTAAGGGATAGACTTCGGATGTGGGTGGGTTGGATGCCGTAGGGATCGGGTCCAAGTGGTGCGGTTACAGGGGGGGGGGGAAGTGGTCCTCGTGTGGAAGTAGACGGGGGTGCGGCAATCGTGTTCAAGTGTGGGCGGAGGAGGAGGAGGAACGGCGCCTCTCTCTGGTGATTAGGTGAGAGACGAGAGCACCCCGCGGGGCGCCTCAAGGGTTTCCGGAGACCCTGGCCGAGAGGTGGGGGGAGGGGAAAGGAGGGAGAACCCTACTTCCTCTGAAGGAGCGGAGAGGTGGCAGAAGGATGGATAAGGCAGTCACCTGCGCCTTGGTGCAATCACCTCCCTGAATTATCACGCACGATTTGGCCGGAGAGGAACCCCCGCCAAATTTTGTTTACCTGTAATTAGTCACCCTCGGTCTTCATCATCTGCCTCTGCAATGATTTATTTTCTACACCATACATCGCCACGTTTCATATCAGAACTTTCATTGTTCTTTTTTCGTATCTCTCCTTAAGCACTCCTCACCAGTCCCCTCCTCTTTACGTGTGCTTTCTAGATACATGTAATACTTTGGCCTATATTCCCAACTACTACACCCTATTAATTCAATATGCTCCATGTATTAAAGATTATGCCCCGACCTTAACACTCAGTCATTATGTTTTTCGTAGATGCTCATTATTTTTATTAACCTGATATTAAATCTAGATTTTTTCTCAATCCCAGTCCCAGACAAGATTCTTTTGTGGAGAGATTATTGATTCAATTACTTTTACCGAAGAACCAATTACGTTTGATTATCAGAAAGTATTTGCTAATAGTTTGACCTCCTATGTTTATGTCCAGTACAAATCCTCACCCATTATTCTGACATATGTACCACATCTTGCTTTTAGTTAAGCTGAAGATACTCTCAAGATAAACTAACACGTCACCTTGTTCATTTAGTTTATGTCCACTGACTCATTCGAGTCTTTTTCAAATCAGAGTTTGGCAAAGTGTTTGTTTCCCCAGAAATTGCAAAGCTTTTTTCTTCTGTCTGTATCGTTCACACGCTCCTATGACGCGTACATGGCTCACTAAGGACTTAAATGTCACCATATGTCATGAGTTCTTCGAATGGTTTGATGCCATTCTGGGGTATATTCATTTAATTACTAACCTCTTCATATTGATGAAAGTTTTTCTTCTCTATTCTTCACTACCATCTTCATATCCCTAATGTGTGACATTCCTCCATCGTATCCTGAAAGCCACGACAAGAGTGAGGTGCAGTTAATGTCTCTTATCGACGAGTAAACAATGATGTTGCTAATACAAGACTACAACTACATTGTTAGAAACTAATTTACCATTGCAACATGACACATCACAGAGAATAGATCGTTCTGGTTCTACTTAATAACCAGCCGTAGAGACTGTACACAAATACATTAAAAATATTCCTGGTTACGCGCTCTATCACTAAGGGAAAACCCATCCAATATAATTATATTTTTGATACTGTGTTAGTGTATCGATCCTACATGAAGAATTCTGATTTGAATTTTATTTAGACTCAATGTTCTGCAGAATTTTAGGTGGGTACATTCTGTAAACTCTGATTATTTGTGTATATACATACATACCTACTAGAAAATATGAAGAAGGATATCGTTGATGAAAGAAGTGCCAACAAAGTTGATAGGTAGTTTTTTTTACAAGTTTTAGTTAGATTTCTCAGCTTTTCTTAGCATGTCCTTCATACTACTGCACATTTCCAACTCTTCTTCATGATTTTTTCAAATATATTTTCGCACGTCATAAAGTAGTGAACGCTAAAATTTCTGTGTTCAGAGGAAAAACATTGAAAACTAATCTCACCTCTTAAGAGAACCGGCTTTTTATCGGATTCAAGGGCGACTTGCAATGTCTTTCATATACTTCGAAAATTTTGGCGATAAAAGAGCTACGGGCATCACCAGGGATTTTTAATGCATCTTTTATATCTTCATATGGAATGGTACCCGCTTCAAAATTCTGCAGCAGATTCAGTCTGCATGGGGTAGCTCTCAGGGAGCCATAAAGACGTTGGACGGTTGGAATGGATCCGGAGAAGGAATCCTTCCGGGGAGATTGCAAGAGGGGGGGGGTGAGAAGAGGGAGATCAGCGATAAAGGGAGGCGGCGGGAACCAGTTGATGGAGGGGTGAAGGGGGTGAAAAATGGGAGCGGTTGGGCTTAGGCCGGGGAGAGGCGCGGAAATCGGACTAGTGGGAGGACATCCCAGTGATCGCTGGAGGGGACGCCGAACTTGGTGGGGATGTGAGGAGCGCCCGGAATGAATTACGTCGTTTTCCGCGGACGAAATGGGGTGGGTGTGAATGTGGGTGGGGTGAGAAGGGAGAGGGTGCCATCCAAGTGTATGGCAGCTTGGTGGTTGCTCGCCTTAAGGAGACTTTAGTGTGGGACATGATCAAGATTACGCAAGCGGAAGGAACAGATGCCACTTGGTTTCCGGAACGAATGTATCCGGGGAAAAAATACAATATCCCTCCCTTCCACACCCTCAGGAAAGGAAAACGGCAGAGAACATCAGCATGGAAATCTTTTACGGCACAGGAAATTTGAGAATACTACTAAGTATATAATCGCTCCAAAAATAAAAGTTTCTCGACTCTGCTGTCTTCAGTACTCCAAATATTCACATTAAGCTATTTAAAATCTATCTTCATCTTCTTCTATAATTTATATTTCACAACTTTACCAATCTAACTCTCAATAAAACTATTCAATAAACGTTTAGTTTACCATGTTGATAACGCGATTGATGAGAATATAGGACAGGAGTATCGTGCCTTTCTTGGGATTAGGCCATCGTTGTATGACGCAATAATCTCTCAGAAGTTTTAGATTCTAAAAACAAATTACATTCCAATCGATTAACCCTTTCGCTGCTGTGAACGTACCTAGTACGATCGCTAGGTAGGCTGCTGTGAACTTACTTTTTCGTTCTCACTGTAGCGCTTTCACTTTTCCGCCGCATGTGACGAGTAGGTTTCCGGAGAGTGTGCCGCGAAAGGGTTAATTAGAATTCAGTGTAAATAATACATCACTTGCAAATTTATTTATTAAAGGTCAAGAGCCATGGCTAAAGTTTGAAAATGTGAGAGCGAGACTCTTCTTCATTTCTTCACCACACACTTAACCTGCACAACTTTCTACCCACTTCCTCCTACCTGCCACATTCCTCCCGTTTCCGGTCGACTCGCTTTCTCGTTCTCTCCCCGTGTCAGCATTATCAGCAGTGACCTGTGTGCCATCGTCCGTCTGCCAGGACGACATTTACCAACCAATGGGATGGTCCTAAGGAGTCACGAGGGGACCCCAACGAGGCGCAACTGCAGGAGTAAGGTGTTGGCTTGGCGTCAGTCGGCCACGAGATGTAAACGGAGCAACATAATAAATACCGAAGTCTGGTCTTTACCAAGTGTGACATCATTTCTGTTCCCTGTTCTCCCTCTGACGGACCTCATTTCGGTCGAAAGTTAACAAAGAATACAATAAATGTTTAAAGTATATTTATGTAAAATAGACGTAAATAATTAATATTTTTCGACGGATTTTAAAAATATATGTTTAAGTATTTAGAATTCTACCACAAATAAATAAACTGGCTTTTATGATTATTGATTAATGTTATAATTGTCTAGCATACTTAACTACACGATATAACAAAGTACTTAACCTTTCAGCGTTTGGCTAGGGTTTTAGATAAATTATAAAGCATTTTTTATAGGTAAGTGAATGTTTCCTCTTAATTACAGAAGGGTTATGTGCGTTTCTGTCCCTTTTTGGCCTTGAAATGAAATATTCTAGGAATGAAAATCAGCAAAAATTTTAATTATTCACAGTTTTGACTACTTTTTAGCAGTTTTTTAGCAGCCCATTGATTTCAAATGATGCATTATAAATAAATGGAGCTGTGGTAAATACTATCAATGAACAACTAGAGAAGCACAATGTAAAGATATACTTCCTCTCAAAATTAATATGATAAGTAAGCACCTAATAGACATATAGTTATGCTGGGATTATATAATGACTTCAACAACATTATGAAACCATTTCATTAAATTGTACAAGCTATATTTAAAAAATGAATTTTCCAAATATAATTCACCATCAATATATTCAAATTCAAATTTAGTGACAAGATAAGATACATATTACCACAAGAAATTGGGGTCTGGTTTCTTGGCTCACCAGCAAATTTACGACTATTTTTACAACACCTGATCTGAAGCTCTTTCCTTATCTTCCTGATTTATTTTATGTCTCTATAAAGAAGATGAAAGAAAATGGAAGAGAAGCAAGATCTGGTACCATGCCGCTGGCACTCCCTACCATTTATTAACCACCACCATTCCGAGAATCAGATATTTCATTCCCGTCGTATGGTGGCCATCTTTCCGGTGTCTCTCTCATTTGATGCCACGTCAAAAGATGTTCACCGAGAATCGTGAACTATATTATGAACTATGCATATCCATTAGTTATCACCGAAACTCATATTGATAGTTTCTTAATGTTTAGACCAAGTAGACAACAAATACGTCTAAGAAGATCAGGAGAATAAGCTGATATAGTTTTGTCTTACAAAATTTCATAAAAGATAATGAAACAACTTCATCGGGTACTTACCAAATTAATCATTGAGGTGAAATGGAATGGTGCATTTAACGAAGGAGCGTCATATATGAAACATAATGTGTAGAGAACAAACTGTACAGGATAAAAAAGGGAAGATTCATAACGGTATTAATATGTTATCTGAAAGAATATTGGACTGATCAAATAGAGAATTGCGTCAAATTAATATTAGTATCAACTATTAGAGATAATATCGACTCTTCAAACCACATACAGCCTATCAGTGATAATTTTCATTTGCTGAGTTTATTGTATTGGCGGCTGAGACGAGACAGCCCTACTACTACTATATGAACACCTTTGTGTATGATAAAATCCATACACAAATATCTATGGACCTGATATCAGTTCGCGGAATGTTCTGAGAAGACACAGGACGTAACAAAAGTAATTTGTGAAATCTAATCGAGGAATTAACTGTGTGTTCATGCAACGCCTATAGAAATGTGTAACATAATGCACATGTATTCACATAAACAATCATGTCTAAATAGGCACATTCTTATTTGCATTGAACTCTGACAAATACAAAGCTCGCTGGAAAAGATTTCAGTCTAGCGAGGGAAAAGCATTCCCTGAATAATATGCAACCAGCAAATAAGTATGCATTGGTGTTTCACAGGCGGCCAAATCACACGGCGCAAAGTTTTTCCCAAGAACCCTATTTTTTCCGCTCGGATGGTATCTCGGGCAATCGCTGAGGGTGTAATTTCGTACTGGTCCATGTGTGCAATGCGGATTTTTATTTAAATTTTGGAAGAAATAAAATGATGAAGTATACCCAATCTACCCATTTTGAGCTCAACCGCGACTAACTGATCTGTGATCAATAAAATATTATGCAATAATTTTACCTTAAAAACAGGTACGATGACTTGAATGAAATGGCCGGAATGGATTAAATATTTGGTAGGAATAACTGGATTATTCAAGGCTATCGCGGACAAATGTTAACTCTTTTAATCGGTAAATACATACGTCAAAAAGATAATATAAGATAAATGTAAGTGGTACAGTGAATAAACTAGCTGCTTTACCGACTTCCTTTCCCAATCACCTGATACAGCATCTACCACCGTCAGTTCCTTCATCGTTTTCCAAACAATCTCCGTTTTTGAATGCTGCCGTAATCCTTCCTCTCCCAACAAAAACTCTCCATTTATTCCATGGCATTCTCTCATGGCACCGCGCATCCCTGTTAGATATCGATCAAAAAATACCCGATTGTTTATTCGACTTTCATCAACTCTACCAGTGAAATTTAATTGAGGAAACTCTCACTTTTCACTTTTTTACGTCATCAGAGTCACATTTACTCATTTCTCACTCATTCTTTACTTCGTCTACCTTTCTCAGCCTTTTCTTGTCCACGTTCCTCGGACAAAACTCGTCACTGTAACTGACTGGGCTCAATGCATGTCCTCTCCATTAAAATAAGATGAGAAACACCTATTAATCTTTTTGTCATCTAAAACCATAGGATTCGAGCACCTTCTTTTACAAGTGCATGAGCAATTGTGTAATAAACGTTTTCCAATATTGGCCTTATCACCTTACCAAGGCAAAAAACTCGTTTCTTGTTATTATGGCCCGAAGTAAGGAAAATTGGAATGTCTAACTGCAATCCCAAGCTAGTTGCCTTAAAGATCAGATCTTTTCTATCTTTGAGTTACAACTTTTCCGACTGCCACATAGCTAAAATCACAGACCTTTGATCATTAGGAATCGTTTCTCGGAGCGCGTGAAACCAATATGATATGTGTATTAAAATGTTCTATATGCATATATTAAACCTATATTTCACAGGAAAGGTGCACTTTTCGTCACAAGCATTTTTGTTCTCGATGACCTCCTAAAGATGACGCTGTTGCAGCCAAAGGATAAATGATTAAATGGAATTAGACGTTCCAAATAACCCCATTGAATAGATGACAAACATTCGTTTTCTGGTATACACCCATATCCCTTATTACAATTTTCACATCCTATCGTTTACAATGAAAATTATATATTCGCAAATACTACTGTTTCTTGTATAAATCTGTCATCAACAAAATATGAGCAATCATTTCTGCATTCACTCGACAGCTGAATGATTCCATCTTATCTCACGCCAATTAGAGCTGTATTTTTATTCACTCTCGTTTCAATTCTGTCTACTGCAGAAATCTAGGTTTCTCACAAAATCATAAAATGAAATGGAAACAAAACTGTAATGCCGAATTAACATTTGAAAGCAGAGTATTATCTATTACAACTCTCAAATTGAACAGTCTATCTCTTGCATTTTTGTTCATTAAACCTAATATAATTTTAACTGGATTAAATAACTCACATCAAAATCAGTCACTTGATACTAATCCTAAAATGAAATTAATTTGCGCTCTGCATTCTTCCGGGTAATCGTCCGCGTCAGTTTGCTGGTAGACAACAGTTTCGCTGACTATCCTGTCAGCGTCTTCAGGTCGAAGGTGTCGGGAAGTGATTTCTACCTTGCTTATATATCGTTCGCTGTCCGGGTGCTGCTCTCTGATTGGCTGGTCGGAAGCTGCTCTCCAATTGGTTGTGGTTGATGACTCTTTTCCAGGCGCTGTGCAGAGGATACCCGTCCTCTCTGTTGAAGTTAAACTTCGTTTTGTGAATTTCTATTGCTTCCCTAATTTGCCGAGGGAAGTATCTTTTTTCCTTGGCCAACAGCTTGGTCTCGTCAAATTTGATGTCATGTCCCGGCTCCGACCAAGCATGTTCGGCGATGGCTGAGCACACGTCGCTTTCTCTCCTCCTTCGCGGTCCTTTTTAGGACCAAGTCTCTACGGTAGCCATTTCTCTGCAGTGCCGCCGTTAAAGAAACTCCCACAGATATTACGAAAGAGGAAGACGGAAACGAGGAAGCATCACGGAAAATACACGTCACCATTCCGTTCATCGCAGGAACTTCCGAAAAGATCGCCAGGATTCTTCGCAAGCACGACGTGGTCACTAGATATAACTGTGTGACAAAGATAGCCAATTCCATACCCGGCCCCAAGTACGCCATTCCGCAGGAGTTACACGAAGGAGTGTACCAGGTTCCTTGCTCCTGCGGAAAATCTTACATTGGAGAAACCTGTCGGTCGATGAACGTACGCATTAAGGAACACACGTGGGCGACGAAAAACAAGCAATTCCGCCTCTCAGCCATCGCCGAACATGCTTGGTCGGAGCCGGGACATGACATCAAATTTGACGAGACCAAGCTGTTGGCCAAGGAAAAAAGATACTTCCCTCGGCAAATTAGGGAAGCAATAGAAATTCACAAAACGAAGTTTAACTTCAACAGAGAGGACGGGTATCCTCTGCACAGCGCCTGGAAAAGAGTCATCAACCACAACCAATTGGAGAGCAGCTTCCGACCAGCCAATCAGAGAGCAGCACCCGGACAGCGAACGATATATAAGCAAGGCAGAAATCACTTCCCGACACCTTTGACCTTAAGACGCTGACAGGATAGTCAGCGAAACTGTTGTCTACCAGCAAACTGACGCGGACGATTACCCGGAAGAATGCAGAGAGCATCTAACCCACGCCGCGGAAACCTTCGATCAAATATGAAATTAATTTATTCACACGCTATTCTTATGCATTCTGTTGTAAGAGTCTCAATTACCGCTAGTTCACTCCACAATTTACAAGCACAGCAAATTAAGAAGCAATTAAGGGAATTGAAAAAAAATATTGATGGTTGAGTATTCACAGGTAAAAAATTGGAATGCACTTGCTGACATTATGCAGATGTGAATACTCACTTTCATTATAGAAAGAAAATACAACTTACTCAAAGTCATTACTTGCGAGGTCGCTGCATTGGGATGCCCCCATAATAACAGATATGGTCCATCTCATTCGCCGCAGACTATCCAGCTTGAATGCTACTGCACCTGTAAAGGAAGAGTTGAATACGATACTTTCAATTTATACGAAGGTAAATTAGTACTGTAATACTTAAACGTAATTCCCAATCCAAAGACATAATTAGTCAATCTCGTCACGTAAATCCTTAGATTGGCAGAATTTCCACAAGAAAAAAATCCAATTTGACCGGGACTTGATCCCGGAACTCTGATTTCTACCCAGGTGCTTTACCAATTTAGCTACTCAGACTTCCGCGGTCTGTGGTAAAGTGCAAATTTATAAGTGGTAAATTTTGGAAACAGATGGTGCAGGGTTAGAGCCCTGATCAATCTTTTCTCTGTGGAAATTATGTTACTGTACACTGCAGCGGTTGATTCCACTAAGATATTCACGGCTAGTTCATAGTCCTCCAAATTCTCAGATTATATAAGAGCTCCACTCCAACGGAAACGGAATAATTTGCTATTCTATACTATTATAGCAAATTTATACAGTATGTGAAACATTTTGATGATAATTTCATTGTCGATAAGGGTTGAATAAGTTCTAAGACCAATTATGATAAATATATCTTTTTAAAGAGAATGTTCACCAGCATTAAATAATTGTCCATACCTATACTAGTAGAGAGGAGAATGTAGTGATGTTCGACAGTTAGTTCCTTGTATTCAGTTTTTACTAATTCACCGTTGGAAATAAATTAATTTTTTCGGGTATACGCCACGTTTGTGTATGTTTATGCCACGAAAACGCTCCATAAACCCAAAAAGCATTAATTCATTTAATCACCGCGGAATCCTCCGTATCACCGTAAGAAATATTCGCATTAACTTAATGATCACGTGAGATTGAAAATGAGGGTAGGAAAATAAAAAATCTATCTTTCCCTCCTAAATATTAATCGTGTCTTCTTGTTGGTGCCACTGAAATCATGTTATTGTTATCACAAGGGGCGGCTAAGGTTGTATGCCCCATGGGTGCATGACCGAGCAGAGGCGGGGTAAGGGAGGAAAGAAACCTAGCGCCAATATTTACCTGCTTTTCAGAAAGGTGCCAAGGAATCCACGGTATTAGGTCCCAACTGAGAAACGGAGTATTAAAATCGAAGTGCTCCCTGTATTGCACTCAAGAGGGGGTGGGAATATCACTGAAATATCCGCCATTGCCAGGATTTGAACCTGGGTCCACGGGATGGGAAGCTAGTAATTAAGAAATCTCACAAACTCGATTTCCAATTAAGACCAATTATTACTTATTATCTCTTCTTTTCCCTTCTGTATTTTCATGCATATTCTTCTTTGTATGGCAGGCTGAAATTTCATTGATTAGGGTTTAAATTAGGCCATATAACAGGTAGAGAAATTCTTTACACTTTCTTGGCCGTAATAATACCCTACTCAATAAAGTTGGTAAATGAAATAAGTTCACTTGTAACTTTTTGGAAATTCATCAAGACAATTAATTTATTCCAAACTTTTACAAACCACAATAAAATTACAAACTCACGATCCAGGTTTCGGCGCTAAGCACCATCATCAGGTCACCATAACCAGACCTGATTGTAATTTTATTGTGGTTTGTAAAAGTTTGGAATAAATCAGTTGTCAGAATAAAGTTGGTGCCTGCCACATGTGATAGGATACAGGCGTTTTTTGGAAAGGACTAACAAATTAAAATTTAGTGTGAAATACTATTTCTGTTTCATTATTTATCCAAACTTAACGCTTCTATTCATGCATTATAATTCCTGCCAACTTCATTACGGCGGAAAATAAAGCAGATGACGGTATGGCTTGCCTCAAGGATGTAGATATTGAGTTGGTCGTAACGGTTCTAGGGAATACCGTGCGAGCAAAGGAATGGGACATAAGCGCACAAAATAAGGATGATAAGGAACCGCCGTAACCCCTCTAAACTGCGTTGACACAGGGTTCCGCTACTCCAAGTAGTTCCGACGGATCTTGAAGGGGAGAGGAACACATGGGAAACTCCGCTGTTCGCTGCTCCGTGGGGCGAAGTGTCGGAGATGTGTATCTTGGTGGTCCCCTTTCTTTTCGTCTCCCCTTCCCCCCACATTCCCGTTCGCGCCCCAGCGACAATCCCTCTCCCCGGGGGTGGGAGAGCCGCCGCAGCAAACACAGCCACGCGTGCACGAACCGCTTCTCCGAGGAGATGCCGAGGGGTGCGGAGATGTGAGAGGGATGTTGGGTGAGGGTACCGGGCGGCAGCCAATGTTATTTCCCCAGAGACCACGGCGTGGGGGAACCCGTCGGGGTGGAGGCCGTAAAAGGGAACAACCGTGGAGTAAGGGGGGTGTCGGAGTAAGGGGAGCAGGTAGCGTGGGGTGGTAGTTATGGGGAGGGGGATGGAGTCGATGGGGTGAGGGAGGGGAGGGGAGTGCGCTACGGGGGGTGAGATCCCAGGGAAACGGAGAGAAGGTCCGCACCTGATGAGATTCCCCCCCAACCTCTCCGGCGCCGGTTTCAAGTTTCATTTCTCACTTTCCATTCCTTCCCAAAATGTTCTCGCAAAGGAATGGATCTTCCAGGAGGATCGAGAAGGATATGTGGAGGATATAAAGAGGGCCAATGCGTAGACGATCGTATACAACACGCATGAGAAAGAGAGGACTCGATCATAAATAGTACATCAAATGTTATTGCTGATGGTTTTTGGAAGCGTGCTTATTATTTGCGCCATGCAGATAGTCTTTCAAAATATTCCTAGTAGCCAATAGAAGTTATATTCCTGCAGATAAAAATTGAAGTCGTGAGGAAAAGCTATTTTTATGCTGTTGTCTTTATTGTTTTATAGTAGCTATGAGTATTAATATTTGAACGGAGGCAAGGGTAATTTGGAGTGGTATAATCCACATTTTTAAGCATAACTTAAGTCATCAAGGGTAGAGGATGATGAGGGGTATATTTTTAAGTTAGCTTTCGTTCACCAGCAAAAGAGCGTCTCCTAGACTGCAAAGAGAATCACGGTAAATGTAAGGGGAAGATTTTGTGAATCAGATTACAAGAGATACTGAGCAAACGTACATTGGTGAGTAGATTTCCAAGTAGGACAAGAATGCTACAACTTGAATGAATAGTTCCAGATTCCTGAAGAGGAAATAGTTTGTAAGGAACTACATTAAATACATCGCGAAAGTATCCTTAGTAACAAATAAGGCTCTTTATGATGTTTGCGTACACTTTTTCGTTATTAGAAAGATTTCTGAAGAAAAAAAATCATCCAAATTAACCACAATTTGAACTAACACTCTTCAAATTTATATCCAGGTGCTTCAGTGAGTTGAGTTACCTGGACATAAGATTTCCTTGTTTTTTTGAGGCTTTGAACTGACTTTATCAGTATTAAACCTGCTGATCGGGATAGAATATGGGCTCCTCGAAAAAGTGCCGTGCCGTGCATTTGTGGTGGCGTTGAGGAACTGGCAAAGTGGAAAAAGAGAATCAATGCTGTTTTTGCACGAACTGATAATTATTACTCCCAGAAATTATTAGAATTAAATTAAAAATTGATGACCTGTTGCACTGAATGGCTGTCGAGTGCGTTAACAGGGATTGGGTTTGTAAGTTGGGTAATATTAACTTCTCATCCCAGGACCGGGTTCAAATCGCTGAAGAGAATAGAGCTTACACCTGTGTATCGGCTCCTGATTCAGCTCTGTGCTGTGAGCACCTTAAGTGTAGCACTCCGTCCGCCGAGTGAAGTGTTCAACCTAGAACTCCACCCTGTCTTTCGTAAATCGTAAACTAGTGCCACCGCCAAGTTGCTCTTCACCATTCTCATTTTGCTATAAAATTCTTTTCTCCACCCAACTACCCACCTATCGTAAACTAGCGTAAATAACGTCAGCTGTCTTTCGTCTCCCCCGAACAACTGCAACTCCTTGAGTTCTAGCACTAGAATGGAACCAGCTGACTTTTAGTGAAGTGTTCAACCTAGAACTCCACCCTGTCTTTCGTAAATCGTAAACTAGTGCCACCGCCAAGTTGCTCTTCACCATTCTCATTTGCTGACTTTTAGTCTTCACACTTGAATTCATTTGCCTCACTGCAAACTTTATGAACTTCCGAGGATTTACAGAGATTAAACGCCGTTGTAGGGGTGGCTTGAAATTTCTTGCGGAAAGAGTCTAACGAGGCACAATTAAAAGTTTTCAGGAGACTTGGATACTCGAGCTGCACGTGAAATTTCTCATACCCTAGAGATCTCAACGAACAGTTTCGCTTAGTGACCCTTCTCCTTCCCGCAAACCTCCCCGACGAAGTTCCTGCCTGACTCAACCGCCAACGTGATTTTTTCCTCTCTTCTACTTATTTCTCCAAAGAAGCGGAAAATTTCCTCTATCTGCAGCCCTCACGTCCACAGCACCCGCCTGCAGAAACGCGTAAGCTTCCAGGGGTCGGTTTGGTGTGGCGGATAAAGTAGTGGCCTCCCATTCCATTCTGAGTGTACGCATTTGAATTGCTGAAACTCCAGATTTTTCCGTGAAATCACAGTCTTTTACGAGTACCGTGAGGAAAAACTTCAAGTTTATCATTTTTTCTGTCGGTAATGATGTCAAATTTTTGAAATTTTGGCATTTTTCGTTTAAAGTATACAAATTCATACCCTGGAATTCTCTCTACCCTACGTCCAATTCCGAAATTCTTACTTTTTTCTTAATACTAACCGTTTCTAAATGAAATAGACCTTCGCTGTACATTTTCTGTCAAATTAACAACTACAGCTATATAACTTTTTGGTAAAAAGATTAAACTTTTGCCACCTTTCGCTTAGGGTAGGCTAATGCCGTCGCGTCGTATGTTTACACCCTTTCTTCACTACCTAATAGTCTTTCTATTCCCAATTTATTAACGTATTAAACGTCAATATCCTCCTTTTATAGATCTAATCTCTCTTTCCTCCATTTTTGGGACGTCACAGGGATTTTCTACCATGCAGTGACCCATCCATTGTAATTTTCACCAGTCTACCACTGTCCATTTCGCTGATGTTCTCGTTCCACACCATTTTATTTCGAGCGCAATGTCTTTACATTTTTTTCCATCTCTTAGTGACTACTTTGCTACTCTTCTCAATACTTTTATCTCTGTAGTTTCCAACAATGGATCTGCAGCTCCTGTATCTGGTCAGCTTTCAGTATTTTATTCATTATGGCGAAAAGTAATTTTAGCTACTGGTCACTACTCGTAATAAAACTAAAATTCAAGCCTTTTCTGCTTGAATGAAGATCGGTTTAATGGTCACTGAGGGATTCCAGGTGCCAATGTAACTTTGAAAGGCACGGAGTGCATCATTCCGTTTTAATCCGAGAGTAGGATCATTTCTACATCGCGCCGGAGCAGGATCGATACGTTGCGAAAGCAATTGACTCCCCTCTGACACCACAGACACCAATGCTGAACACGTAAGGTTCGTGCCCAATGACGTCACTACTGACCTCCTCCCTCCCGTATCCCACCCTAAAAAAACGCCCCCTTCCCCTCACTCCCCTCTCAAAAATCCTCCTCCCCATCCCTCGTCCCCTCCCTTTCTCTCTCCGCTTGCGCTAAGGGTGAAAAGGCGCACATCCACGCCCTGGCATCCCTTTCCTTTATCCCGCCCCTGTTTCACCTTCTCTCACCTCAGGCCTTGCTCCACGCTCCACCTGCTGACGCTGGGGCGGTCGTACCTGACGGACAGGCGCGGCGTCGACACTCGCGACTAACATCCAAAAACCATTCCTTAAAAATGGGTATCATGTAGGGGAGGGGGGTGAATAGTACACAACACGCCATTCATAAGGCAACCATCAGAGTAAACTTCTAGTGCTTCATCTTATCAGAGTAAACGTTATATTATTTCTATTTCCTCTGAAGCAGTGGTCTTAAAATGGTTGTCAACGGACCATTTGTGAGAAGTTTTCGGTGGTCCATGAAGAAGTTTGGGTATTAATTCAACTGTTGCAGGCTCTACTTTGTGGAATGACGGCATGATGGGAGAAATGGTTCACCTTGTACTTATTCCACGAATTTATTTTAACCCATCCGGTTTCGACGTTAGTACGTCATCATCAGGGGTACAATCTTCGGGGCTTACGAGCTCATATACTATCAATCTGCATCACGCAAACTGTAAAACGTTTTATCCAAAGGTACAGACACTTTAAAACATGTTAGTAAACGACTTCATCCTGGTTATTGCTATGCGAATCATATATGAATGAATATATGTATACCATATGTGAAGGAACTAGTTCAATTGTCATGAACCACTTCCGTAAAGTTACGGAGATTGTACCCCTAATGATGATGTGCTAATTTCGAAACCTGTTGGGTTAAAATAAATTCGTGGCATAAGTACAAAGCGAATCATTTCTCCCATCAAGTTTGGGTATTATTTGCAGACTTTTATGTCTATTCCATTATATTGGGAGGGATCTGATTCCCATAGCAATGGCCAGGATAAAGTCGTTTATAAACATTTTTTTAAAGAGCCTGTACCTTTTAATAAAACATTTTACAGTTTGCGTGATGCAGATTGTGAGTTTAGGAGCTCGTAAGCCCCGAATGAACTTCGACCCCCTGATTTGAAGCGTCCAGATAGGGTCCCTCTCTCTTGAAGTTCAACAAATCTGCAGTTAAATTACGAATCATTATAGAAATCATATCATATGTGATGGGAACAGTTTAATTGTGAGGAACCACTTCCGTTATGTTAAGTCAGAAACAGTCCCGTTCACCTTAAGGGCTAGCGTGGGTAGGTGTGGGTACGCACTAGCGTAACCTTTTGTGTAAATTATGTCATTTGATATTTTACCTTAGCACTTATTTTTCACTTCCCTTCACTTTCTTTAATATATTTTCCACACCAAATTAACGTATCAAAGATTTTTAAAGATTGACCCAAAAATTCTTCTTATATACATTTATATAATTCCTATCCTACAGTCACTGATAGGGTGAGTGGCAGGGAGTAACCCGCCACCGAGCATGCATCATAAATCATAGAGAATAATGTTACGCTTACTACCATGCAAGCATGCGACATATACTACACATGGAATACGCTATTTACATGCAACTGAGAGACACAGTGTTACCACCCCGAGGAAAATAGTAGACATAAAGTTAAGAGAAACATGAGTTTTGGCTATAAATAATACGAACTTGTTAGTTTATACAAAATAAGGAACCGTTGTAGATAAGCCAGTCATTTTTATAAATGAATTAAACTTTTAACTTATATTTTTTAGGGAATGCGTGAGTTAGTAGTGTAAAAACATTTATACATATAAAACACTATATTCCAATGCAACATTATTCTACATAAATATCTACGATGCTTATTTTGATTTCCCTGCGTACCTTTGCTGAGTTCAACTATTGTCCCTTACTGTGCGCGGATAAAATAAATTTTTGAACCTTTCTGTCAAACCATCTAACTTTCCAATTGTATCATCATGATCAAAAATGCCGGCACGCTGGTGTTTTTAATATACTTACAACGTATGCACTGGTGTTTTTAATACACTTATAATTGGTACGTGACCTTCATTCAAGTTTGGGGGTCGGAGGGATTACATATTATTTAACATATCCCAAGTTACTTATTTCAAGCCCGTCTATTTATTATTCGAAGTCCTAAGTCCTGGGGGCATCTTCCACTTTACGCAACTGACATCTCATCTCCGGCTGAGGACCGTCTCTCACATCGTAGGAGATGCCCTCTTCCCCCGAAGCCGCCGGCGTCACGGGGCGCTACAATCGCACCGTGGAGGCGCGAAGGGAGAGGCGAGGGGTTGAGGCAGATCAATGGAAACTAACTCGAGCAAAGTGCTAAGGCCAGCGTCTGTCGAGAGCTTTCGAGGGTACGGTCGGAGGAGACCCGTTAACCACTGCATAAATGATCGGGTGGGTTGCCGGAGATCGTCGCGTTGAAATGCATGGCATAACCAATAATTTGGAAACATCCGAACGTAATCCCTTTCACTGAGATCCCCCACCACAATGGTGGGGATATGTATTATACACTCTTCGAAGTTTTCTTTTCTACCATATTAGCAATATTTATGAGCCGCCAGGAAAAAAGGTAAAACAAATAAAAGGACCGCCAGGTGATTGCGTCACCTCTATATACAGTTTCAAATATCCATCTAGCAATTCCTTCTGATAAGTCACCTCATCCTATTATTATCCATTCATATTTTTTTCTTTCTTTCTTCTTTTCTTATTTAAGTTTTCAGATTTGTCTTTTTATTTTTCTGTATATTTTAATTTTTTTTTTAATTTTGTCTTTTGCTTAGTAGTCGTAAATTTTTATACATGTAAAATTGCATATTTTTCTACAATTATGCATATATTTGTAATCTTGTATCTAATATAAACCTCTTACGATGTACTTTAATGAGCCAGATTACAGAGCCAAACAGCTAGGGTTAGAGGGGGCCATCGGGCCTCATCTAGCCCAGGTTAAATAAAACAAAAGTCAAAGTCAAGTCTAAGCGTCACCTAACCACAACAGTTTTCACGAAGTGGGATCACAAATGTGTGTATAAATAAGTTGTGGCTCTTCAAATTAGTTTGAGGAGTTCATTGGAAAAGTACAATTTATCGTCACCGGTATAAATTGGTTAGACGCAGTTCTTTACAATACACTTGTAATCAGAATAAATTTTTCTCACATTCATCTTATCGTTTCTTCGTTTCCTAATCAGACTATTCATTTTATCTTCATCATTATCCTATTGCACCATGTTTTGAATGCTTCTAGCGTTGCCATTTCTGTGGCAACGTCCTTGTCTCACAACCATAAATGAGTATAATCTGGATGTAAATTCCAATAAAGGATTAACTTTCTCTCTACCTTTTATCTGTGGATATAATGTAATAAAATATGTTCTTCAGATGTAAATTCCTATTTACTATGGCCCTATTACTGCCATCTCGCGCAGCCCATCGCAGATAATTCTTTCCAAATGCAAATCTTAAATAATATCTCTAAGAATTTAGATTATTGTAGTGTAGCAAACAAAATAATGAGGTAATTCTTTATACTGCATCCCTATCATAATTTCTTCAACAAGATATGGTACCTTAGCTTTACATTAATCTCAATACAAGACTAACTTTTGATCACACTATTAATTCTCATTTTCTGCATTCATATTTATTTGGCGATGTAATTTATCTCATTTTGCGATGTAATTTATCTCAGTTTTTATCAAGATGAAGGAGAGGAATAAAAAAAATACCAGAAAAATCCTCAATGGGGTTGGAGAAAACAGTTTAGGAAGATTAAGTAAGTTAAGTAAGTCACAGGGTGTGTATTCTGGGAATTGTTATTGGAGAAATACACCACACATAGCTCATTATATTTACTTGTTGGACGTTTTACAACAAATTTATATAAATCAAGGTAACATGACCGCTTTACTTGTTTAACTGCAGCCAAAATCACACTCTCGCTATGCGCTAGAGACATTGCACACGCATAAACAAATGTTTGATGTTACATGCCAAACACACGATGTAATCCCTGAACTGTAATATTTAAGCGTTGTTCGTACATTATGCTGACATTGAAGAAATACTAAAATCTCTGATTAAAAATATTACATAAAATTTAATAATTATGATATTTTAGTATCCGCGGATAACTGATGCCTTATTATCAAGCTCTCTCATTATCCCTTCAGAGCCAAGCCTGCCATGAAACGTTAAACAAATTAGGCGTGTATCTTGATAATTTCTGGAAATTCTAATTCGTAAAAAAGGAATAGATATTAAAAATGTTTAACTATATTTTAAAATTTTATAATAACACGTAATTAAAGTCGTGCATAGGTTTTCACGGTGTTAGTACAACATGTTCCCTTTTAAATTTATATGAATTAATTCATTGCCATTCAATTTTTTATTGGCAACAGTTTTGCTTACGCTAGAACCGACGGCTTTAGGGGAAGATTTTTTCATCAAGTTGACTTGATTTTTGGAATATTCTTTTCCATGTGCCTAGGAGCTTGTAGATGTCCCCTTAGTTGATGTTTGGTGACCTCAATGGCTACACTAATTAATCTTGGGTATGTATGTGAATACTGGGCATTCCTTCTAGCCTTCTGCGTATTCATATTTTGATAATGCTGTGTTAAATATTTCTCTGAGGTAAAATCCGAGAATGGGACAAGTTATGATAACTAGAATTGAAACCATGGTCAATTAGAAAGAAACATAGTGTGGATCTTATCCTTTTCACATTTTCCCTTTATTTTTAAATGTGATAGGAATATGGAGTTTTAAAAAATATATTTAACATTTTCAGAAAAGGTACTCCCATTAACTTTTTGTTGGAGATGTAGCCTATACCTCAGCCTTAGATTTCAAATTGATTTTTTGTCTCCTGCATTCCTCGATTCCCGGATATGATACTCTCACCTAGAAAGAAAGAGCCACTGCTCTCACCACAAATCCCCCTGCCATTCACCGAGTTGTATCAACCCCTCAAGCTCTCCCACCACTCGCTAATGGCAATTTTGATTAACTCTGCCGCCGTCAAACTAATGGGCGCACAATTGACTAACGCTGATGGCATTTCTGCGGGAATAAGCCTCCATCCCCGGATTCAGGTCCCGACCTCCTCACCCCACGTCCAATTAGGCGGAGGTAGAGGGAGGGAGAGGGAACCTGATCTCCTTCCCACCTGCTCCAGCCCCGGAGCGGCCGCGCTTTAATTCCACCCCCTCCTCCCCCGACACCCTCACACACCCTCCGCGAATGTCCTCACCGCACCCCATTCGACCCGTACGAAACGCCGGCACCCCGAAATCAACCAACCCCACATCTCGCGGCAGGCACTTTGCGAAAATTAATACAGTGTGGGGTGGGAGTAGTTTCCTCTGGTCTGCACCCATAAAGCCCCCGTCTTTTATGAAATTCTTGCCCTCTCACAGGGTGAGAGAGAGAGAGAGGATGGAAAAGGGAGGTGTTTTAAGAGTACAAAGAAGAGCTTATTTTCCTCATTTTACTGAAATGCGCGGATATGTTTCTCTAAAGTATGGTGAAGGGTTTTTAATTTTTTTTTTAAGAGTAAGGAACTAGCTAAAGATCGTGCTAGTGATCTAGACATATTCTCCAGGATTAAATGTTGTATTTAGGTTTACAAGAGGTTTATTGTAACCTACAAGTCTTTCAAAAGGGGGTATGACAAGATAGATAACAAGAGACACATCAGATTTGCATTGCCGTAATGCTGTAGATTACACTTCTAATTTTACTGACAATATTTAATTTACCAAAGGAACTCGTCATGTACTGGCATTACCTCTAGGTTATGTAACAGTTAACTAGCTAATGATATTGCTTATGAAAATATACCTTGTTAGTATCCCACACAAGAGCTCATTGATATTTCACCTAATCGAGTTTAAAATCATTTTCCTCATTACAAGTCAACAATCCTAAGATTGGTTTGACGCAGCTCTCCACTGATTTTCTTCTATCAACCCTGTCTCTTCAAATCAATCGAACTCTTTTGTTTCGCATCCTTCACGACTTGTTCGATATATCTTATACGAGGCCTTTCCGATTATTCCCGTTCATTTTTTCCTCGACGTTTGAGTTCTTCAGCCATTTTGTTGCAAGTTATTTGCGACTGAGTTGTGCCGTCTTCTTTTCAAATCTTTCCGCAGAATTCTCTTTACTCCCACTTTACTTAGGACTTTTTGATTAGTCACTCTGTTGGTCCATTTATGCCCATTTTTCTTCTATGGCACAATAGTACGAATGTTTCCAGCCTTCAATTTTCTTGCTGCTGTTATCATACATTCTTCACTGACATAAAAAGCATGCACCATATAAGTTCTAATGAAATGCTTCCTGACCTCTAAGCTTGTATTTTCAGCTGTAAGTAGATTCTTCTTTCGGTGGAATGCTCTTTGCCCTGAACCATTCTACTATTTCTTTCTTGCTTCTGGGCTAGGTATAGAGGGGGTCATTGGGCCTCTTCTAGCCCAGGTTAAATAAATCAAAATTAAAGTAAAAGTCCATCGCTGGTTACTCCGCGTTGCAAAATAACAATATTCTTATTCTACTACAGGCTTTTGCTTTCCTATAATAACGTTGGCCCTGTCCTCTCCGTTTCTACTGCATATCATCATAAATTAAGTCTACTTTCTTTTGATATTCTGGTGATGTCTGATCATTGTCTTTCGTATTTTAAATTGCCTTTGTTATTTAGAGATACCAATTTAAAAAGTAGAATTATAGCTTCAAACTAACCTCAAAAATGCATAGAAACGTGTTAAATATTTACGTAACAAAATAAATATCATCAGTCTAACTGTATATCAACTACAATGGACCTGATTGCCTGATATTTTAATGACAAATGATAATAACCATTATTCCAATGGAATTATCGTATTTGGAAAGCAAATGTTAAATTTCCAATTATCACTAGCTTTAATTTGTGAATATATGAAATTTATTTTAGATGAGAAATAGGAATTAGATTTGTTTTTAAATGACCGCTAAGACTTCTATAGTGGTGGCATGTTTAGGCAATCATTAGATTTTCAAAAAGTATTGGTAAAATTTAACCAAGACAGGCATTACAAATGGCACATTATATTAAAGGAATTTTATAAGAAACCCAGAACCTTACACGGATTTTTATTTTACAATTTGAATGCAGTTGAAAATATTTCACCACGAGAGACATAGTAGTAAACTGAAACAATTAATTTTCGTTTAATTTCTATTCCCCTGCCGTTTTAATGCTTCGGAGTGCTCTTCAATGATAACGATGACACTTCAGCATGGAATCATGGAAAATTTTGTGAGGAAAATTACTGAGTCATTGATTTGTAGCATGATCAATCTTCCATTAAGGACAGCCTAAAGCAGTTGACCCCATGTACGAGAGACACAGCGAGTAATTGATGGCCTTCCAAACAGCAAGGGTGTGGGTTTTGGCGTGTGCCGCCGTCGCTCTCCTCTCCATCAAAACCACTCGCACAGAAAGAGAGATTAGCTATCGCAGACGCACTCGAGGTCACGCCAACTACATGAGGTCATCTCCGACGACCTTCCTCCCCCCTCTCTACACCACATTCGGAACCTCCCGCTCTCGTCCATATTCTCCGCTCACCCGAACGCTTGACCTTTGAACTTTTCTCGCCTGGAGCTCGCTAATCTGCGGCGGTACAGAGGGATCTTCACTGCGTCCTCTCGCCTACTCAATGTTCACGACCGATAGGTGATTAAAAACAGCGCCTGGGGGCAAAGTCGTTACCTCCATCCTAGAGTCCCATGCACAGTCATCGGCTAAGGTCTTTTGATATATTGTTTATTCGCAAAAAAATGCTCTCGGGTCGCCAGGAAAATAAGTTCCCTCTCACATCGCACAGGTTGCGTAACTACTTCTTCCCAAACTAATTGGGTAAAGTGCCTCACATTGAATTTGCGTTTACTTCCCACTCCAATTATGGGAAAATCAAAATCATGAAGATCCGTTGGATGGGCTTGTGTTGGATTGAAGTAAATTTAATAAAGTCGGCAAGGAGGATATAATTCTGAACATGATTAAAAATGCATAGATTAAAATCTTAAAATATATATGAATTGGTCACTTGGTGTACGTCTGGAAATATAATTATATGTGAAATGTGCTAATTAACTTCAGAAGATGCCATTTAAGTAAAAACGATAATATAGGATAGAAGGTTATTCCTACAGTGAAAGATTTCCACAGCGTTAAGCCCTACTGTTAAGCGTAACTGTAAACTGCTAATAAAAACGGTAATGTATTTTAGTGAGAAAAGAAAAAAATAAAGTCAAAGGAAATAAGCGTTTGGATTTCAGAGAGGTAAATCAATTCGATTTGAAATAGGAGATAAAAGAATATTTGTGGAAAAATACGCATAATACATACACTGAAGACTACTTTTAGTGGTTTTTTTTTTTAAAGGCAATTCAGAAAGTGAGGTCTTTCCAGAACGTTATAGAGCCATTAATCAAACGTGATTACAATGCGAGGTACTTTACACAGTTATTTTAGATAGTAGTTACCCTATGCAAAACAGCGCTATGATCATCAAATTATAACAATTTGATTTTTAACTCTTGTATGCCTGGTGTGGATTCACCTGATACAGAACCCTTACTCTGTGGTACCATGCAGGGTACAATGTAATTGCAAATGTAAAACGATAATGACCTGCAATCGCCGTGAGACAATTTGATGGCAAGAATGACAAATAAAGACCACGTACGAGAATCATGGAGAAAGTAGTGAATGATTAGCATAATCGTTTCGAGAGCTAAATTATACCAATCTTACGATTGTTGACTCGTGATGATGACAATGGTGATAGATTCATTCCACTAGGTGAAGCCCAAGATGGCTAATTTTAGCAATATGTTTTTTACCTCTTCAATATTGTACACCTCGTGTTCAGTCACCGACAGCACAACCTATAACTCTTGTGGTGCCATGCAGGACACAACATAATTGCAAATTTGAAGGCATCAATTCGAGAAGTTTCCAGCATTGCTTTTGGCATTGCTCTCACGTATGAAAGGTAAAGTGAGAACTTTGGAAACATGAGGATGACTGTGGAGATAACAGGATGAGCTTGGTATGATACTGCCCATGGCGTCTCAGGGAAGTCGCAACCACTTTCGTACTCGCGTTCGTTGGGCGGTCACCGCAATCCCGTAAACTGAACCCCTTTCTCCCCTTCTGGAAACTCTCGTCCGAGAGCCCCCAAGGTGTCCTCCATCCCTCCGCACCAAAGCAATCCTCATCTCTCTCCACGAATAATCCCAACCCTCGAGGCCTCCAACCCTTTTACGCCATCCCCAATACATCCCTCGATCCCCAACACAAACCGAATTCTGGGAGGGTTACGAGAATTCGGGTTCCCGAATCACTATCAAATTCCGTCCGCGTAGCTCCACGTGGACCCAAAACTGGGACAATACGGAAAGGGGAGGAAAAAGAAGAAGGTCTAAACCTACGTTCACGTCATAGTAATCGGTGGATACTGATAGTGTGTGTGTGACAAAGTATAAGTCCAAAGCAGACGTACGCTAACGTGGGGCAATCAGTGCAATTGGATTCGTAGGATAATTGCCAAGTAGAAAGCACACAATTGGAAAGCCTAACCCAGTGCAAAGATCAACAAGACTACATCCAGTTAATCCACCGGGAAAGCCTAGGATCCTTCATCAATTGCCAAGTACATTACCCATTCTACTACTAACTCATCATGTACAGCCCGCAAACCACTGCAAAGATGGGAATCAGGAGATTACTTTATACCATGTACTTATTACCGTAGGGTAAACAAACCAATGACCAGAATAAAATGGTTGCATTAACTAAATCCATAAAGAAAACGAAACGCATGTTAAAATATCGTTCATAAGCTCAATTTCTCACCATGCGGGACTGATCCTACCAAATAGCATGTAACTGCATTTATATGTCAACAATTTAACGAAATGATGCAAACAATTACATTAATGTTCTGCCCGTTTTGAAGAAAAAAACTTTTCTTCAACATATAATTTCAGTAGTCCCGTATTTGCTCAAAATAGTTGAGAAAATTTATTTTAATCGGTCAAGTGTTTTTCAGGACCGAAGAGGAAATAGTGGGGTAGGTAACACATGTGGAAAATGAGCGTTACGAAATATAAAGATGGCCCTTAAAATATAAGCCATATTAGATCCTAACAAAACGATAGAAAAATATAACTTTGATGGAACTAAGCAATTACAATTTATTAGTGGAGGAAATACAACGAGATCTAAATTCATCAGACGGGTATCTGAAGTGATGAAGGATTAGAGATAGGTTTTCCCTCTCCTTGGAAATGCGTCCGCCAAATTTCGTAGTAAAGATTATCTCAATTTATATGTGAACTCTATAAGCTCCAATTCTCTAGCATCTAGCTCTAGGACACAAACACGCATTCGAACTAATACCCTTCCTCCTCGACCGGGAACTTCATTCACAACCCCTCTCTAAAAACAGTTGGCGTCCCCCCCTCTAACAACTCCCTCCCATTATTCCACCGCTCGCCGGCGTCACGCCATTCGTTCTGCCTCATAGAGCCCTTCACAAGGGAAGGGCAAGGAGGGTGCACCGTCTCTTACGACAGGGCATAGCACGCCTGCCCACCTAGGAAGCCCTCTCCGCCAGTCGGTTTTGCGGGGTTGGAGACCACCACCAGCCGACGACCCTCTCTACTCGGGAAAGCAACTTGCCCTTAATAGACCCCTTGGCCATGCTAAGTGGTGACTCAGTGCTTGCATTTCCAGAGCAGCCCTCCCCTTCCCTCTCTCATCCTCTTTCGGCGACACCCTGCTCACCGACACCCCACCATCATGTTCGCAGAACCCAACTTTCACGTAGGTCCAATGACTTTGGAGGGCTTTCGGGACGTGTTAATCCATTATCAATGTCGTTGAGCCTCTCTTTATAGAAAGTACGCGTCGAGAGGATATACTACCACGAGTCTGCGTGCACCACCTGTTTTTATTTCAAAGTGGCCCATAAGAACACTATTAATCTCATGCACTCATATAAATCCTCGATAATTTGGTATTCGAAACATTTTGCAGTGATTTGTTACCAATTATGAGTCAACCCAAAGTGGGTCAACCTATGATATGATCGTGCTATGTTAAAAACAATATTGAAGCAGGCGGCGAAAATCAAACTCAATAGTAAATTTGCAAAATAATTATGCTTTATTCGGCAAACGAAGACATTAATGGCAACTGGTGAATGTATTCATGCATGGGCCATATCTGAAGGAATGAGAGGCAAAACCTTGATGGTCACCATCTCACTAAATACTTGTGTGGAAACCGAGACAGCAGCAGCAGGGAAAAAGAAAATTCAACAGAATACAGAAAATACCCGAATTTGAGCATGGAGCGTTAGGGCAATGATATGAGCAGCGAAACTCGAAAATATTAGTGTAATACAGGGTGAGGAAGTGTAGATATACGAGGACTGAGTTACATTAGATGAACTAGCCATAGAAATTTGTTGGTTGATGGTTTTTGGGCGATATCTATATCTAAAAATTACCCTGCG
This sequence comes from Platycnemis pennipes, assembly GCA_933228895.1. Lineage (NCBI taxonomy): Eukaryota > Metazoa > Arthropoda > Insecta > Odonata > Platycnemididae > Platycnemis > Platycnemis pennipes. The sequence goes on from OW121854.1 coordinate 64,897,197, forward strand.
AGCCACCTCTAAGGTGTGTGGCAGGGGGTTAATTATCTGCAATAATGCACTGCAGCAACAATATATGTGCACTAAAGAACATAATAAAACTTAAAGATGAAAATGTATTACTATTGCATGCAACCAACTCATTAGAATCAACGATGCAATCTATTTCGTATTATCCATTTAGAAAATTTCTTTCTTTTCTTGCAATAATTTAATAAAGAAGGGGAAAGTCACCAGGTCATTGGTACTGGCATGGTAATGTAGTTAAAAAAAAAGGTGCTTTACGGAGAGCTTCTTAGTGGGTATAATTCTGGGCACGAGGAAGATGGAGCGAGAAGTTCAGCTTTTGGAAAGGATTAGGAATAAAGTTTAACATAGAGTAATGACGGGAAAAACAGAGTGACCTCGGTAAGTAACTTTGGCAACGTAACAACCTCCCAACCCAAGGGTCGTGTAGTCAATCCTACATCGCGCATGTATGCTGAGTTTGTCTAAGAAATAGAAAGAGAATAAAGTTAGGTGAGACTTCGTTTTTAGATATTCGAACTTAGCAATCAGAGTACCTTAAACGTAACCCTTCCTAAAACTAAAAATACGCAGTAAGTAAACGATTAATTATGATAGAATGACAGAAGAGGCCTGTGAAATCCTGCCTTAAACGTCACTATTATCCACCACCACAATCAAAATATTTTTAGAATTCTATGCAGTATGAAATGATAACAGCTCCAAAAAATATCTTTTTTATACTAACTTCTACGGTTTGAGAAGAAAAATCGTTAATTCCGGAATGTTTCCGCTTCAAGCGCTGCAAAGGTATCTCAGAAATAACAGACTTTTCTATATTTGATGAATTATGTTTTGGTTTATATTTTCAGGACATTTAAAATTGATTCTAGTATTTCATGATTGCTTATTCACAAATGGAAAACTGTTTTATTTAATTGAGTTACATTTTATCGGTACGGCATGAGTTTTAAAAATCAAGTAAAAATTTATTATAAGAAGACTATGGTGAATTTTTAGTGCTGGGCTACCAATCTTTCCCTTACACAAAGTTGTTGCCAACATTTCTCTTCTCAACTAATGGTCTCCATTTTTCTGATTTCCGAGTGGTTAAAAGCAGGACAAGAACACTACCAAGAAGACTACTGCTGGCACACATCCCAAGCTGAGGCCTTGAGGCCGAGAGGTCTTGAGGATCTTGCAAGAATGCCAAAACAATAGTCCGTGCATGCTCTAAATACAAGCAACTAAGAGATATAATGCTAATAGTTTGTGGCAAAGGTTACATGTTAATTCATGAGACACGTATAACTAAATTGTTACTCTATACAAAGTAATATGATAATTAATGGTTAGCCAAGCATTTCCGTAAATATATAATATAATTCATTGAATATCCTACAGTATGTATGAGTTTGTACTGTTAAAACATGATCATGTATTAAAAAATCTTAGCAGGCTATTTTTCAATACAATAATCTACAATGCATTCTAATTCCCCATGTGTTGGTTACTGTTAACCAGACACGCCAAGAGACTAGTTTTACGTGTAACCCGACAGAAAGAGCACTGGAATTGAAGATCTCTCAACAATCTATTTCTTATATGACCAGTGTTCGAATGAAATAATTCTCAGATTTTAACCCGGGACCTCGGGATGGGTCTCCAGTTACTAAACCAGTTCGGTCCCCCAGCCCTACTCTCGGGGTCCTCAGTCGGCAGTCGGGCCACAAAGCGGAGGGCCCTCGCTCTCCGAGGCACGCCTCCGCTTTTCCCCACCACTCTCGCCCCATTTGCCCCCTTCCCGCCCTCCCTTCATCGTTACCGCCCCCGCGGGGGCGAGTTGGGGGGCGGGGAGGAGAGAGAGAGAATAGAAGGGGCTCGTCCGGGCCCTAAGGGGGTCGCGTGCCGTCCCTCCAACTGTAGAGAGAGAGAGTAGTTGGGGAGGACTCTCCCGAAAAAAGGGGAACCAAGCATTCGTGTGGCTGTACCTCCAGGGTTTCAGGGGGGAGGGGTCGGTGCGTGATCAGTGTTAGCAATTAAGGTGCGTGTGGGAGATAGGGCCACTCGCTCCCCGCTCGTTCAGGGGTCCCTTCCTTTGTTGCCGCGTGGTGGGAGTCGGCGTTAAGTAATGCGAGTGACAAATCTTCCCCAGAATCCCAAATGGGGGCGGGAGGAGGGTAGGTGGGTTTTGGGATGGTACCGACACGCGAGGGGTTTGGTGGTAGGAGTGGGGGATAATTCTACGGGCCTCCAGCTCTCCCCCCACCTCCCACCCCTGTCCCAATTTCCTCCTCCCCCACACTTCTCTATCTCCTCCTCATCCCAATCTTTTATCTCGGCCTGATTTACCTCAACTCACCAGATTCACTCGAAGGGAAAATAGGGAGGGTTATTTATTAGGTTTCCCTCCTTCTGATTGCGGGTTGGAGGAGTATGTCGTCGTAGATGCTTGTTTGGCTCAAAATAGAAGTGTATATCGGAAGGAGTATTCAAAGATTTAAATGCATTAGTCTCGAGGTCTGGTTCAGACCCGGGTTATTTTTAACTAAATTATGCGATCGAGTTTCAAAAATTGCTTGATGAGTCTAAACGCATAGCATTAGGTGTGTCCTTCGTTCTCATTCAGGAAATGATTAAAGGGTAGATCGGATTTCCTATTATTAGGGTATTGTATAGCTTCCATGGAAGATTTGATGGAATTAGGTCTGCATCGTCAACAGTCCCCATTGTCTCCCCAGAAAGAAAGTTTCCGAACTAGTATCTTATCGACTACGCACCTCGTATAATCTCTGCTAACCACAGAATGTCAAGTCTCTCTTCAAAGTCTAATATCTCACTCATAATATTTCACTTAACCCACGTTGGCAGTAAGATTCGACTATATTCTGGCGATACCGTGAAGTAGAAACAATATATAGTGAAATATAAACCTCATACGAAAGCAAAAAACACTCACGTGATCTGGATAATATAGTCCATCACTGAGAGACATGGCAAATCCTAGAAGATGCACATTCATGATCTTCTGGCGCCATAGAGATTTAAGCCATAACTCGGCGTATAGCACGGATTGACGGATTTTATCCGTTGCACTTGGAGGAAGTCAAGTTCTTGAGTTCCACAATTTCCGAAACTCTATCGAATCAAAATCCAATTAGAAGAACATGCATAATACGTAACCATAAGATTAAATGATCAGAAAATACAGGATTAGAGAAATTACCGATCATACTCTTATATTTAAAATGTAATTTTTCTCGCGTCACATAAAAGAACATAATTGGCAACACAACAAATAGGTAGGTAGGTGTAATACTGATAGATTATGTAATACATAACAATACTGTCGTGTATGACTTATTTTTATGATGATGATGCATGTATTAATCCCTTGAATGCTATAGATACTAACAATCTAGTTGCATGAGACCCTATAGGTACTTGTTTGTATGTCAATAGTGCATGCTTGGTGATCTTCACCCCTTGCCACACACCCTCGCGGTGGCTTGCAGGGTATCGCGTAGATGTAGATGTAGATTTATATCTACTGACTACACTGCAAGCCAATTAAAAGGTATGTGGCAGGGGAGGGAGAAACTGAGTGCACTTCCGCATACTCCTGTAATATGATTTTTCAACGACAGAGTTTCGGAGGGTCTGACCCTAAAACACTTAACTTCCTCCGAGTGTTAAAAATTAATTCCCTCAATGTTATAAGCCGAGTTGTCGTTCAAATATTTATGACGTCAGAAGCTCATGAATGTATATTATTAAGGATTTAGTTCTGCTTCCCATTCTCAAATCTACTAATGTAGCATGCATTAGATTTACTTCTACTTTATGTTTTAATATTATTTATAATGCATGTTTGAAAATTATATATTAACATATTTGAAACAATGTCCGAATAATCAACAGTTATTATATTACAATGTAGATATTAAATATTTCATTACCTAGTCCTTCCACTAACTCTACTTTTCCCTCATTTAATCCACCAGCTTTACCCTGCTCTTATCATGCCCAGTACTTCATTAAAATTCGTCCTTTCATTCCGTCGTAACTTCTCCATAATTCTCAACATCATATCTCAAATGCATCCAATCTTTTCACATCCCCCCAAGGTCCATTTTTTGCAAGCGCACAAAGCCCCAGATTAAAGTCCTTATCTACCTTTTTTATCATCCTTATCAAGAGTAGCTGAATCAAATGCTCTTATTACAGTAAAAACTCTCCTTTTACAATGAAATTCTCTTGCATCGTTGGATATCATCCTTCACATACAACGAGCAGAACCGCATTTTAAGTACGTTTAGCACACGTCTGTTACAAGAAACTAGGCTACAAATAAACCTTACAAGCATAAATAAAATGTTCCTGTGTATAAGTACCTGCAAATTTGCAAATGAATTACATATTTATTAGCCTCATTAGCCTCCGGTTTCCTCAATTTTAATATCCATTTCCAGAGTGGGTTTTTTGTTAATAATATCACTCTTTTACCCTAACATTCTTCTCATCTTTTGGACATCTCTAGAAACAGTTTTTTGTTACCTTTTTACGCTAATTTCATATCTTACACTTGCAAACGTAGAAACAATTGAAATTACTTAGCAATTTTTCGAGGTATTTCAATGAATTTTGACAAGAGGTTTAAATTGCACCTATTTTGCACCAATTGACAAGAAAATAGAAGCAAAAATAGCAGGCAGGCAGAGTTGCGGCTGTGAGGTAGGGCGGAATTTCATCTTGTTTGTTAGATGAACTTTGGATGTATCCTCACAGGTCATAAATTTTGACTTATTGGTAATATTTTGTTCGTCTTGAACTGCTTTTTTGCTATATTTTTCCGTTTTCCGTACCGTATTTGAACTAAATTGTGTTGTCTTCAGAGTAAATCTTTGACAAAGCGTCACTTTTCAATCATCATCATTTCCGCTTAAATGGCTAAAACGATCAGAAAAATTCTACTTCTCATCTCGTTATTATCTTCAAGTTATGTACTCATTCACCACAACCCGTCGAATAGATTACACAGCCCAGCGTATGCAAGAGGGAAAAAGGGTTACCGATAACTTAGATCAATATGGCTCACCTTTTTGTACACGGTAATAGGTCATAGTTTCCCCATACTCTGGTTTGATCTGAGGTTATGGGGCTTTGAGATATCACTGCTTTTCGTGATTTGCATGTTTCTGCCGATGACTCCCAAAAAATGGGCCTCACACACCTGAACCGATTTAAAATGCGTCTAAAAACGAGGCAAGCTTTTAAATGGCTCATCATTTATACTAGTTTGTTTGAATTAAATAAAAATATATTATAAATGAATGAGCACAATCGTACACAAAGAGTCTGAAATGGTTTGAAAGATATGATATCACTCTCCTCAATAAAGCCGGGTGTTTTAGAGGCATTTCATGTGCAGGATGCTTCAATTCGGGTTCGACAGAATAGGTAAGGGTATTCCTCGAATCCTTTTCCCTTCCCAAACTCTCGCCACCCCAGCGTAAAACACAAAGGGGGGTGGGCGAGGGGTATGCCGGAGGGATAGGAGGGATGGGACGCATCAATGGGGCCCAATCGGACCACCGACGATTGTGAGGGGATGGAACACAGGAGCTAAACAAGCGGAACGGGAGATTTTGAGGAGTGGGAGAGTGTTTGCTTCGGCATTTTCATTCCTCCGCAGATTCCCGAAGAAAAAAAATGAGCGCGGAGAGAGAAAAAAAAGAGAAGACGGTCGTCTGTGCGGGTGGAACATTCCAAGCACGTCAAGCCGCTTTTCTCCTTCCACCCATTCAACCCCCCCTCCTCCCTTCCCTAACCCTGCGAAAACTCCTCCCCTTCAATTTTTTTCGCACCGCTTTTCAATAACGCTATTCTTAGCGCACTCGCTTAAAATTCTCGCCGGGGAAATTAGTCGAGGGAATGTTCCTACTTCCACGCGGCGATCTTTTCACCGACCTTTTCTGCAGCCACGCAATTCCTCGATGATGCTCATTAACGCTCTACCTTCCCACGAGAATGATATTAGTGCTTGTATTCTCGAATATCAATTAAATTCTATCCCTGGGTGAGAAAAATCAGGCTAAATGCGTGATAACATGAATGAGTTACGGAATAAAAGAAGAAATTAAATTATAATAAAGCAATGTCACTCCACTAAACATACGCGTAAATTATTCAAGAATGCTTAACTGTGGAAGAAGAAAGGAATTTTAGGGCCCAATTTGTAGACCGACGCACGGCTAAGTGACGCCATTTTAGGACAGGTGAGGAATTGGATACGCGTAATTTTTTAAGGAACAAAGGTGATGTGGAGTGAAACCGTGTCTACATTAGCCTGTTTTTAACGGCAGATGGCAATTGGTCCTTAGTTTTAAGTCCCATCCTACGAGCGGAGTACTCTATAATTAAAATCAACGATACTTTACAAAAGATATAATATATTTTTTCGCTCTTGTTTTAAAATATCTTCCGGTCTGCCTGATGTAGATTGTCTCCCCAAATACTCCTACCCTCCTCTACCTAACCTAAGTCCTAGGGAGCGCAATGATTCAAGCACCAATCATATTGATGCACTGAAAGCCGTTCCGTATCACGCCTTGAAGAGCTTCAATGTGACTTGGCCACGAACATGAGAATAAAAATCTGAGTGCTATAAATGCACTCCAAAAAATCTGCTGCAGGTTATACGATGAGGCCATCACTTGTTGTTTACCTTAGATACAAGTACAACAACCATGGTCGCCTTGGAGTTAAAATTGGTAAAAATTAGTAATAACACGGAAATTCAGTAGGTATATCTAAAGAAGAGAAGACTCCAAATGAGCTTTTATTTTTCATTACATTTACTTTACAGTGTGCAACAAATAATTTACAGAACGCCGTTGCTATTTGCGGTGTCTGCCCGCATCGAACGTGTTCCGTTTCGCTTTGGCGCACCAACCGCTTCAATCTGAACCCCTCCAAATCCTGGGTATATATGAAGGTATTTTATGTTTTTACACGCTGTGCCATGCATACCTTTCTCACTCATTTTATCATGAAGTACGTTGATAAGCGTTGGAGATGGTGGATGAGAAAAAGGAAGTTGTTTGAGCAATTTAGGGGAAGGCAGAGAGAGTGTAAGAAGCAGGTTTTAATCCATTAAATGTGGGTGACTTTCACGAAATCCATAACCTTGGGTCCTTTCTCGTCGGGTATGGTGGAGCTACGGGCGGCTCTTCTGGTTTGCTTTCACTTCACCGCTCTTCATTTGATACCTAGCTACTGTTCAATGTGCGCCGCTTTTAGTAACGCCGATATTTTAATTTTGGCATGTTTTCTTTCAGAGATTGGTTGAAAATATGCTCTGTGCAAATACAAACTGTACACTGTACAGTGTACAGGGCAAGGGAGTTTTAAAGAACGTAATAGAAGAATACATTTTGATTAGCAGGGTAAAGGGAGGAAAAATATGGGTTTTTAGTTTATAATATCGGCTAATATGAATATACTGGTGGCGTTGGAGCTATGAATGTGGAGAAGGATGTAGTAGGCAAGGAATAAAGGAATAAATAAAGGACAGAAAGGAATATAAACAAGAAAATGCTGCAAATTCCATGGGATGAGAGAAAGATGTTGGGTGAATGAAGGAAACAAGGGAAACTGAGTGGTGGACGGAAAGTGTAATGATCGGTGAAGTTGTTTCATAAGGCTTGATAGAGCAAGAACGTTAGGGAAGCGATTATGAGGCAGGATAGAACACTCTGTAGGGATGGAATGATGTGTGGTTGGAAGTGCGCTGTGATAAAGCAGAGCATTATGGAAACGAGAGAATGTGACAGAGAGTTACCGTTTACGTCACCCAGAAGGATAGGGTGTTCCAAAACACCAAACGTATCTGGAAGTCGAATATGTAATTTACCACCGCGTTACCATCCATAAAATAAGCTCGCACACCAAATCTGGGACCTGTCGGATAATATTTACCAGTCGACCACGGGCCCTGAAATTTGAGAAAAACGACTAAAATAGTGTAAAAGTAGACAGCGCTACGTAATATCGCCACCAAAACGGAAAACTCGAATTGCTTGGAGTCTCCAGTCGTAATGTGCATCGTTAGAAGCAAAATATGACCAGCCTTTGACCTTTCGCGACCTCCCAGTGGGGTCAAAATGGCTGCGAAACAAAGTTTAGCCTAAATACAGCAAATGGGCGCCGATACGGCGGTTTACGCTACACCGTGCACTTCATGCCCCCCTTGCCACCCCCCTCTGCCCCCCTCTGCCCCCCTCTGCTTTTCCTTCGACCCCCCTCACCGACCCCCTCCTCCCGCACCAATACTACTCCCATACTGCCCCCAAGATACGCTCATCGCGCGCGACTGTCAACTGTTTTAACCTGTTCGTACCTGTTTTTCCCCTGGTTACGGGCGGTGAGGGCCTGCAAGCGGTGTTTTTCGGTTTCTCCATTAACTTTTGTTTGCGTGTGCGTGTTTGTGTTCAAGATGAGTGATCTTACGAGGAAGAAATCGGAAAGAGTTCTTACGACTCACTACCTGGATTTAAAAGAGACGCGTGATTTAGAGCAGCAACACAAACTGCCGTTGGGTCGGGAAGTGTTCTGTGTGTTTCTGTACGAGCATTTGCGACTCAGGAAAACTACATACGACGCTGCTTGTGCTGTTTTTGGGCAGATTGAAGAGATCTATAGGAGAGCGCGGCTTCCTATACAGGACAAAACGAATATTGTGAAGAAGATAAACACACTATATAAGCGTTATGTACTCCTGAAGAAGCATAGAGTCCGCAAGCAGAGAGCCGAACAGAGAGAAACTCATGAAAGGAATGAGTGCAGCTTTTTCAATGACTTGGACAAGTTGTTTACTGTCGTGAAGAAGGAATTAGTGATCAACGGGAAGCCTGTCTTACCGACGACCTTGCATTTTAACAGCAGCAGCTTGAACCGGGTAAGTACGCTTTGATTTCTCATTTCTCCCCGCTTCTCTCGTGCGCCTCGTCGCGGAGTCACGGTTATGTGGGTGGTTTCCTCCTCTTTTCCTTACTAGGTTTTTTTTTCCATACTAGGACGCATAGGCTACATGGCTGGTGTCGACAAGGAGTTGGCAGCTCAAGAGAAGAGGACTCTTGCTCGCCAGCGATACGCGCAGTTTTTCAAAGAGAAGCACAGTTCTTCATCTGAACCTGTTTGCATGGCCTCTTCTTCCGACTCTTCTAGCAGCAAGACGGCGGTGGCGAGTCCCAGTGGCGATAACACTGACTGTGGACCATTACTGGATTCGTCTCCCAAATCAATAGTTGCAGCTTCCGATGAGGAACTTTCTCCACGTGTCCGGCAGCGCAAGATGAAGCGACCACGCTGGATTAGGCCAAACTGAGCCACACACCATGGCAGTCAGTGTCATGGCGGCGGTTGTTACTTAAACTGGAGAAGGTATCGATAAGTACGCTCTGGCAGAAGGGATATGGCGTTAAATGCTAGCCATCAGCTACCTTCTTCATAATCTAACGCTTTGACTCCAAACCAACCCATTTCGGTAACTTTCAGAGTCACATCATGGACACGCCTAAGGAATTACTGTGGGTGTGATTTGACCGGCTAATAACTTTTTCCAGTCAACGAATAGATTCTACTACATACATACTACGTATTATCTTGAATAAACATTTTTATCGACGTGTATCAATTAAATAATAAAATATTGATTGGAAAGTGGCCGGATTTGATTTACCATCGCACCCTTTCAGCATGATAACCAATAATAGTGATTTTCAGTCTTTCTTTTGAAATAAATGCGGAGAAAAACAAAGGATCGTCCTCGCTTACGCTAAAATTTACAAGTTTGGTTTCCTGAACCTTAAATCAAGTCAAAGACATTTAGATTGCAAGGTCAATAAAATAGCAGGCTGCTGCGCTTCCAACATTCTTAATTCCAGAGCAGATTTAGTAAAATACGTGGCACCGCTCGGTTTTGACAAAAACAAAGATCTTGGTTATATATTAGGTTGGGGAAACCTTTTTCCTCTAGCAATGCTTCACACAATCGTCAGCCTTGCATAGCTGCAGAGAAAATACCTCACAATTCTCATTTCATTGCGGAAATATTGCGAAAAGTTCTACCTACACCATTCGTTTACAGCGGATTTTATTTCCACGGGAGCTCAGAGGATAAGAGGCCGGGAAGGAAAAATGAAGGTGATGTCAGCAGTCGAGCGGCAGAAATGGTGGTGGAGGGAGTTAAATGAGCGATAAAGGCATAGCGGAGGAAAGTGGGATTTGGGAGAGGTTGGGGGGGTAGGGGGAAAGGGGAGGGGAGGCAGGTAATCGATCAAAAGAGGGGAAGCGGGCGGCGGAGGGTGAGAGAGGTGAGAGCCGCTGACGTGAAGCAATAAGGGGACAGAGGTAGGAGGAAGGGTCGCAGATATGTATGCTTGGTTTTTCCCATCACCTGCTACAGGCAGGAGCTCCCCCCTTTAGGGTTTAGGGTCTCCCCTTCAGCACCCCCAAATTCCAAAACCAACAATGCGATTCATGTTAATTGTTTTCATAACGCGTCAAGTCATAAAATAATTATCCTCTCTAAGTTTGAAGAAATACTTTAATAACTGTCGGATTTTACAACAACCAAGAGCCTTTTAAATAGGATCCACAGAACGACTGCGGAGCAGAGGAGTGAACCATGGCGGTCTGTAAACCCAAAGATCGCGAATTCAAATCTCACCTTGAACATGTTTCTCATAACGATTAACCTAAGCAAGATTATCATGTACAAATAGAATTTCGGTCTGCTTTTTAATAGAAGATCTTAGGAACTAATTTGCCCAATACGTTTGAAATTCACAAGTTAGACTGAGGGAGTTTCCTTTTCCAATGATATATGTAGTTTCCCATAAACATAGCTGGTATTAAATAAATCCGAGGCCCGTGTTTTACGTCCGAAGCTACTAAAGACCAGAACAGTTTACTACCGGTCAGTAGGTTAACGTTCTACCTTCGAATCTTCCACCTCAGACCAAATTTTATTTAGCACAAATATTTGAATATAAAAACATCAAATTGAGAATCAGATGTAATAAACACCATTTCATGGATTTCTCGATTCAAAAGGCGCCCTCTTTTAACCGAGAATATATTTTATTATGAACATAAAGAACTGGCTCTCTGTAAAAACGTATGCCTCATCACTTTGTAAGTGTCCTCGACAGTGCTGAACTATACGTTATCTCTGCTAAATGCGGCCATTTAGACTGTTATCCTGGAAAAACTTCCAAACTTCATCACCATCATGGGTCAACTATCCTAGGATTGGTTTGACTCAGCCCTTCACTCGATTCTTCTATCGGCCAACCTCTTCATATTAGCGTAATTCCTCTCATTCACGTCCTTCCCGACCTCTTCTATATAACTCCTACGATGCCTACCTTTTCGCGTCTTCCCGTTCACTTTTCCCTCTACGATTGTCTTCATCAGGCCATCGTGTCTTAAGATATGGCCGATTAAGTTTTTCCGTCTTCTTTATTAGAGTTTTCAGCAGACTTCTCTTTTCTCCCACTCTTCTTAGGATTACTTCGTTTGTCACACGGTCGATCCATTTAATCTTCATCATCCTTCTGTAGTACCACATTTCGAATGTTTCTACCTTTTTCTTCTCCGCTGCTGTCATCATCCATGCCTCACTGCCGTAAGGAAATGTTCTCCAGATGCATGTTTTTATGAATTGATTCCTTACCTCTATGCTTGTATTTTCAGCTGTAAGTAGATTCTTCTTTTGATAGAATTTCCTCTTTGCCTGGGCTATTCTACTGACTTCCAATCTTAATTTTCAGAATTAGAAAGGTGATCACATCGAGATAAAGCAAGAATAGTACCCTTGTCGGTAGAAGAAATCTGCAACTTCCCTAAAATGAAAACTTCAAAGAAATTCATTTTTCGGAGTTGGGGATAAAATATAGAAGTAATATATTCGTAGATTTAGGGCCGTATTTATAGTCGTTGCCTAGGGGTTACCTGTCCCAAGCAGGTCCCTTGCAACGAAAATGAATGCTATAGTCGCATTTATGCCGCTCTGGGACCACTTACAGTCCCTTACACCTGGCAGATGATGCATATTCCTCATTACTTCATAAACGTAGCGCATAGGATGAAAGTTAATCGTCATAATGTATTGTGCATGGACCAATTATGAATATTAAGTCCGGGTATATAACATAGAGACAACTTATTTCATCTAATGTACTATTTCAATAATATATCAGGGTAATATATATGTGCCACGTGTAGGGGACTGTCAAGGTTCCATTGGCGGCTGAAAACGCGACTAATATTCATTTCCGTCGTAAGGGGCCTGTTAGGAGCTGGGTAACCCCTATGCAATGACTATAATTGCGGACCTTAGTCCTTCTTTGAGACGGAACCTATTTTTCTCCCCATGGTATGCTTCGAAAAGGACGGAATATTCACCCTCCTTGCGTAGGCAGAAATGTGCAGTTTATTTTTCTATGTCCTCCACTAGTTTCTGCATGCCTAGCAGGAAAATAAATGTATTTTTAGCTCACACAGGTCCAAATATGACGGGAATTCCGGGCGTCAAGGTTTAGATAGGGAGTATTCCCAGCATTTACCCACAAGAACTTTGTTATCTCGTCGGCTTTTGACTTGATCTCCATCGCTCCCTCTTCGCCTAGTTTTGCTGTCTCAGGGTGCCGTTGGATCATCAAGGGTCGGTCAGTCCCTTGCGGATAAATAAGAGCCAGCTTTACGTTCCCCTCTTCTTCCATTCCCTTTGTGCTGAGGGACAAATCCGGGTTTTAGTTTCTTTCCCTTTGACCTCTTGTCATACCAGTCTACATGATTCAGACGTTTAAAAAAAGCTCCCATAGAGGTGACTTTCAGCGTTCTCTTAGACTGCATTGCTGAATATGAGGTGCTGGTGAAAAAAAAACCTTCACAAGCAAAAGCATAGGGAATGGAAGAGGATGACGTTTTATAAATATAAACAAATTATCCAGCAAGCCGCTGCATGGGAGCATGGGAGTAGTGATAGGACGTGACAATGAGGCAAAAATAAATCAATTTAATGCTAAAAATGGAAGGAAACTGACGAAAAAGAGCGACAGAGATCTGTATTGCTCTATACAATCTTCTCGGCTGGAGAAATCCTTGACGAGCTTATTTATACCACCTAAAATACCAATATCCTAGGGTGCGTTTTTAAACAAAATCTCCTCATATTTCAAGAATGCTGGATGTAAGGGACCAAGAAATAATTCAAAACATTTGGGCTGCCCACGGCGGTAAGGTAGGTTACACCTCTGTCTGACAACCTAAAGGTCGTGGGTTTGAATGCCACCTCGGTCAAGAAAATTCTTTTTATATTATGCTTAGGATGGCCTTAGTTATCCCTCCATCTGGCCTTAGTTAGGCCGGATGGCGGGATATAGTCTCAGTAATTTAGGCTCCTCAATTTCTAATTCTACTTTTCAAAGCATTTGAGATCACTCCATGCTCACCTGATTCCTGCTATAATTGGGTGGTTTCCTTTAATTTTTTATAGTCTTGACCAAACGTCATTTCCGTCGTAAGGGGCTTGTTAGGAGCTGGGTAACCCCTATGCAATGACTATAAATGAAGACCTTAGTCCTTCTTTAAGACGGAACCTATTTTTCTCCCCATGGTATGCTTCGAACTCTATCTATGCTACCTCTGGAGTACATATTTTAAGTGGTTTTATTTTAAAATGACGTTAGTTATTTTCCCCATGATTTCAAAAGTAAAAAAATTCAGCGGAACGAAAATGAAACGGAAAAATATTGCATGCCTGTAAATTGTACGTGTGACGCGAAAGGTACTTAGTCTTCCTTACACTAGGTGGTGCTGCAGACGCTTCCAAGCGTGTTCAAGCAGACCGTGAACTCCGCAGAAGCTTGTAAAGTAGTATTTGAGGTATATTTATTCAGGTTAATTATTGTGATTTACTTTTATTTACTTGATTTCAAATTATTCAGCTGATTCATTTGACAACAGCTAATATTCATTAACCTAAGCACACTGTAACCTTGGCCTATAGTCGCGCGAACTTCGCGTCATACTTCACAGTAGCAGTGGACTCCACTAGCAGGATGCCCTGGTGCCTATAAAACGACTATTAACACAATGTTCAATGGAAGAGACTTTACGAACTTTGATAGTTTTCATAGGCTATTATTAATAATACATGTTTACCACAGCTTAGGGGCTCTGAAATACAATGGTAAGCTCAGTAGACGAGTTTCCATATGCCTCGCACCGTAAACTATACATATATTACTATTAGAACGCAGGTTAAAATTTAGGTTATACCTTTTAAGTAATTTCCAAACCGATTTGTTCTCAGATGATGAAAGATATATATTATAACCCCTGCGTATAATGCTAGGTTTGATCATATTAAAAAGTCTAGAGAGATAGATTGTCGTGCCGATAGATTTAAAATTTCATTTTTCCCGCGTACCGTAATAGAGCAGAGAGCACAATAGGCAGCGTAGCAAAGGGATAGGTAGTTGAAATATTGTTTAGAGTAGTCTGTAGTGCACGATGCATGTAATAACAACCAATACCCTTTCTTATTATGTAGATACTAACCATCTAGCTGATTGTGACCCTATTACCCATCAGGTCTCCATTAAATATCCTACTTGCATGTCAATAATGCATGTTTGGTGATCTTCACCCCCTGCCACACACCCTCGTGGTGGCTCGCAAGGTATTATGTAGATGTAGATATACCTGTTACGTCAGCAACAAGGTTGCAAAGTCCCACCATTACGAGCTTTTTCAAATTCACTGAAGATTAACAGTGAATTTTCTAAAGCCGGTGTCCCATGGTAAATTTTTCGTGAATTTATTCATGAATATCGTTTCATGAAGCCTGTTTCATCAAAGTCTATGACCCCCATGTCACACGAGCAGGATAAATTCATGAAATTGGCGCTGATCGACAGACAGGCAAAATAAGAAATTCTTCGTGCAGCCCTCTTTTGCATACGATCGGTACCAAATGAGCAAAACAGAGCTGAGTTTTTGCACCCAGTATAGGTACCTGCTGTAGGCAATTTCTCAATTGACAATGAGTGACTAAAATTTGATATGGTTACTTCGATTTCACCGCAGAGCATTTGTTATGGATGACGACCAGATGGCTGCGGCGATACTGCTAGTAGCTGCTTGCGGAACAGTGATAATACGACGCAGGAGAATGAGTAATCTCCGTTATTGGGTTAAACCGTGTCTTATGAGGCGCGAAGGTAATAGAGGATCATTAAGCTTATTGCACAATGAGCTACGACTGGAGGATACTTACAGCTTTCAGAACTATCTGAGGATGACCAAAACTCTTTATCTGCACAATTCAGACTATAACAATACTTTTCAGGTTAATATAACGCAGTTATTACATGGCAATGGTTATAGTATTTACATATCCACAGAAAAAGTTGCATGGGCAGATAAACTGGTTAATAATGATTCACAATGGAATACTAAATTAGCACTACCCCGGTAATAATGCATGGTTTGTTAATCTAATTACTTATTGACGATTTAGCGAAAATATTTGCATTAAAAAGTCATGCATTTGCCCCACAAAGAAATAATATTATCAATCAGCTCAAATGAACTATATCTGTGACTCTTTCCTCTTATTATCCTGAAATACACGGCCGGAATTCTTTTCGCTTATTTCAAGATGTCTTCCGGGAGAGTACTGGTCGAAGCGCATACGCGCAGATAGGCCAATCAGTGGTCGAGTTTCATGATGAATTAACAGAGGTTCCATATTTAAAGAAATTCACCAAATATTGGCTTGCGCATGTGCAGTGTTGCTCGGAGAGAATTCATAAATTATTAATGAATAAATTCACGAAAAAATTTACCGTGGGACACCGGCTTAATAAACTCTGATTGATTGATTGATTTATGTCAACAAAGAAGTCTCTTTTGTAAATCGATAAATGATTTAGTTTGTTGATATGTTTCGAGATTTCTGTAAAATTCAATTGATTCCAATGTGTTTTGTATTTTCTTCTTTTTTCTTTTGTTTGCCCTGTAATTATTTTGTTAGGCAAACGTTAAACTCTATAAATAAATAAATAAATTTCTCAATCCAAATTATTTTTGTATAATGAATACATTTATGGAGGGGCACGAATCGCAATTAATGAATTCTGTTTTCTTGGATGAAGTAAACTACCCCATTCACATCACGTGACCTTCCGAACAAATAAAAGACCACAAACCTCAGAGAGGCAGTATCTGATTCCTAAGCGAAAATTCCAAACCCAGGCGCGATATTCTCAATAATGATACTGTTCATGTCGGAGTGATTCTCAAGGTAATACCTTTTCCAATCAATTTTACGCACGTAGACAATCTCTCAAAAGGTGCGTGTTGCAAAAACTGTCCAGAACTATAGGAGTTCTTATGTTATGCTAAAGTCGGAGGAGTGTTCCAATGGAATGTGAATGTGTTTGTGCGCTGACTAAAGTAATTGCTATCCTTCGAGAAGTGTTTAGTTAGAGACCCCCCAGTGGAAATTTTTTTGGCAGAATCATGTTCCCTATATCCGTATTGTATGAAGGAAGCGTTCTGTTGACCGGATTTTTTTCACCCTTCCTCCACACTCTAAAATTCTGTCCTCTTTTCCTCGTCCCTTTCATCCAAAATGACCCCAGATGTCGGTCACCTATCAAAAACAGGATAATTTTAGCGCAGGTTTCCCAATAAACCTAACTTGCGCATTTGACAGAGGGGCAAGCTTTTACTTGCTGTCTAACACATACCTAAAAACGTTGTCTGATGTCATTTAACCAGTTTTTGAACAGCTTGACATTACGAGCATTTCCTAAAGACAAGCAAGGCGATTCACATGTTTCCTCAACCTCAAAGACACATCGGAAGGTTTGTTTTTTGACCATCAACTCATATTCAGCCATGCTTCCGAAGAGAACTTTGAAAGGCACCTCTACAGGAGCTTTTTCTAAACGTCTGAATGATGTAGGCTGAGATGACAAGAGGTCAAAGGGGAAGAAGCTCAAACCCGGATTTGTCCGTCAGCACTAAAGGCGTGGATGGAGAGATAGAGAGGGAGGGGAGGGGAGAAGAAGGGCGTGGGGGTTGGGAGGGGAAATATTACGTCACGCCCTCTCGTTGGAAATGACAGGGAGAGGTGGTTTTTGGGAGTTTGTGCCTCGTCACTGGGGCAAGGAGGGGAAATATGGGTCAAGAGAGGCTTCGGGGGTGGCTGGCTGTGGCGAAGGGAAGGGGGAGAGGGTTGGAGCATAGGGTAGGGGAGGTTTTCCCAGATAGAGGAGGGGAGGACATTGGGGAGAAGTGTTAGGGGTGAGTGAGTGGCGAGGCAAGCTGATTACTTCATCCACATGCCTACTCTTCACCACTTCCCTGCATCACGCCCTTGCTGTGGATCTTGGGGTGACATGTGGAGTTGAAAATGTACACCTACATGGTACACTTCAAGACACTATGAAGGTGTGTGGCAGAAGGTGGCTTCACACCAGGATAAAAGATCCTTCTTCGCATTCCTGTAATCATTATCAAAAAACGTGGACCTCTCTAGAAGCGCACAGCTCATAGTAACGGAGGAACGACTTAGGTTACAGTCAAGGTTTATTGAATTTATCCACCAGAAAGAATTTGGATAATTGTGACCACGTTGTCACTCTCATGATTGGAATTAAAAATAAATGATAATGCAAACGCGAGCGTCATTATGAATCGCTATCAAACCCCACGTACGACTTGCTATAGAGTAAAAATGCAACTGCTGATAAATTCTTTAACCATTTTAATATTAAATCACTGCTTAAAAAAACAAGACGTATGCACAAAATACAGTCAGTTTTTCTGAATGTCATACATCCAGGGTCTAAATCAATTATAAATATGCGTAAGATCTTGCATTTATTCTCATACAGATACGGAAAATAAACTCAAAAGCTTCATTAACTATAGAGCTTATTACTTTTCCGGTAATAATGACGTTATCTAATGTGTTTCCTGATTGCACGTGACATTTTATACCTCATTCGCTCTTCTATGCCTAAAATTTCTATTATTTAATCTAACCTGCCACAGTATTATGGTGCATTTAATATATTCCAGGCATCTTAATAAATCCTGTCTTATGAATGTGTAACACATTCTGCACTTCAATGTATATTATAATAGTGACCCCCGAATTCTAAAAATATAGAGATGCAAGTTTTTCCTATTTTGTAAACCTTGTGAAAAATAAAATACAAAAAAATTATTTATTTCTTCATAATGACTCATTTCTATGATGTGTCAACTGATGGTATCAAGAACATCATGCCCCTATTTCTAAATCTATCTGCTTTTTGCTGCACACAACCCAATCACAATGATCAGACCGACTTCAAGCATGGTTTTGGTGGGTGCAGTATAGGGAAAAGCAAGCTTCGTTTTCATCACATTTTCCGAATATTTTCTCTGATAAATATTACTTTAATTATTGCTTCATCGATATTCCCTGTTACATTTTCCCTACTCAAGGTAGATAGGTCTTTTGTAATCATAAATACGAAGGACATGGTTGCTTCTGTTTCATCACCGAATGTACAGGAAAATCACCGGAGAATCTTGTATTTATCGAGACAAGACACAGTTTCTCTGTTTTGGAAGTATCAAACTTGAACCGTAATGGTATTTTTTTAATATAATCATTTTTCTCTGTTTCGGAAGTATCAAACTTGAATCGTAATGGTATTTTTTTAAATATAATCCTGTTAGAGTTGGCTAAGAGAACAAAAGAGTTAAACGCGTAAATTTTTACCGAGTTTCACCAACTGCGATTTAACTACGGGGCAAATTTCCACTTCCTCAATTGGGTTCCCCGAATCTACCAACGTGGCTAAAAGGATTTAGCAGCAAGTTTGCGGTGCCGGAAGGACTAGAATAGTGTGTGAGAGAGAGGAGCAGGTAATCTTCTCTCGAAAAACTCTCCGCTAAAGCCGTAATTACCGCTCGCGTAAGGCTGAAATTTCAAAGCCTGCTACTACGTTAATTACACTTCCCTTTGCCGAAGGGAAGTCTACGTTGACGGCATGCTATCACCCTGTAGAATGGTGGATTCGTGCGCTGTAAAACAATGTAAACTATAAAATGGGGAAGAATTAACCTAAACTTTTCTTCTTCTTTCGCGTTATAGCGGAACACTGAAAACTTTGCTTGTTCAATTTATTTTGATGGATCGGAATACACCCGTATGGCTGTGAAAGATAAATATACACGTCCATAAAACAGAAATGAAAATACCGAACATAAAAAACAATACTTTGTCATGTTTCGATAATTAAGTTAAGACCAAGAACGTGGTTATAATAACTCGGAGAGATGCCGGTCGTGACATCCCAAAAACATTTTGGGGAGAGACGAAAATTGCGCACACGCCATAAGGATACTAGACAGGGTACCCGATGCGTGTAAAAGGAAATTGGAAAATGAGTGCGATTCTATGAGGAGGATGTTAATATTTTCTGTCAAACGCTCGTCTGTTAGATGATAACGTAACCGAAATTCCAGTGGTTTTATCAAAACAATGAATACCAAAGTTGGCGTTATTGAATTATATTTATCTGCGGTGACGGTAAAATTGCATTTAATAAGAGAGGTCAGACGACCTAAAGGTCACGAGCTTGAATTGCAAATTTTGTCCGGCTACTGTGCTTGACTTTGGTTTAAGTCAGACAAGACGCTACGATACAACTTTAGTGGTTGGAGAACATTAAAATCTAATTATACTCTTAAAATGTTCATCCAAATGACCAGGAAACTTCTAACCTTAATAGCACCGCCAATAATTTTCAGCAATGTTACTTAAAGGATTGAAGTCTCAGACAAACATGCAACTTTTTTTTAACTTATGAATATTTCTAACAATGCCCTATTCTTGATACACACTCCTTCTTCACCTCTACATGCTTGGTGACTCTCAAAATTCCATCGTATTTGTCAAATTTTCCAATAACGCCTCGAAAAATATTCCCAAAATTTTGAGCACTAGCAAACCCTTCGGACATGGGTTGCGGGATTATTCTAAGGAGTCTCATCCTTTGTTACTTTACAGCCATGATCAAGTCTTGAGAGGGATGGAGGAAAGGTCAATCTAGTTAAGTTCATCGTTGCTTGGAAGGAGTTTTCAGGATGGAAGGGTGGAGTGAAACCCGGTGTCAAATTTAGTCTTCCCTTCACAAAATGATTTAGTGTTCCTTCCGTCGTAACACTACATTCAAAGTGCTATCAACATAATGCTTAAGAAAGGACCGGAATAAGTTTGAGATATCTTTACCATCTCCGTATTCAGAACTCGGACCTTCGGAATGAGAGGCCAGCACTCTTGCACCAAATGAACCAGAATCAAAAAAGCAAGCTTGCATTCTATGATTCATGTAATGGTTCCTAATGCTGGTTCTTGAGAAGAAAATACTAAGTAATAATAGAATTATTGCAAATGAAATACCTTAGAACATTAAATGTCATGAGAAATGTAAAAAATTGAAAAATTCATTAATGAGGGAAAGGTAAGATGAATAGAGTCACCAACAAAAATTGGAAAGAAGGTATTTTCAGAAATAATGAGGGAAGATCAAATATGATGATCCAGTAACAGGCGAATGATCCTAATCCTAGAACGGCAGATGGAGAGGAATATGATAACATATTCAATATTAAATATAAAGTTTGATGCCATATTAGTTTTGGCAGTGATGCCTAGCGACCTAATTCTGTCGAAGTAACCTGACATAAGTTAAATCAAAAAATAACTATAACGCTAGCGCACGCCCTACGAAGATCCATGATCGAGGCCCTGAACTCCTAAATTCGCTACTGGTTCAAATATTGTGTTCCTAAGTGGGTAACGGCTAGGGATGCAAATATACTAGATGAAGCGTTGCTCAGGAAAACATTCGGAGAAACTTGTTTTGATAGGGCCTGCTATGTTTAAGAACCTTCCCTTGTACCCATGTTAAACACTCCTAGTTTTCAGCTCAGCATCTCCCAAGCATTACAGCACATGGGAGGGGAGGTAGTAGACGAGGCAGACTCTTGCCAGGGCCGCCCTCCCCGCCCCAGGATTGAGATGGGAGAGGAGCAGATAGGGTGAGGAGGGGAAGTTCCCAGAGGAGAGGCAGTGATGGATGGGATGGAGGGCGAGGGAAATTGAGGGGTCTACCCCGAGAGAAGTGGGGGGGCGCGGAGAGGCGGAGAGGGGGGTTCAAAGGTCACAATGCGGGGAGCAAGGGTGGGGACTCGCGATGGATGGATGCCCTGACGGTGATGGGCCCGACAAGTCTTGCCGACGCGACGCGGCCTCCAGTCCGTCTTCATTCTTCGAGTGCTGGGAGACGCGACTTGAAGTGAGCCGAACACTCTTTATCTCTCCTCCCTCCACATATCAGCAACCTAACACTTACTGCCGTCGAGCGAGAAAACCAACTCAAATCGTATTTCCCTCCTAGATCAATATTCATAAACAGGTCGAAACCTAATGCAAGAATATTCCGATGTGTGGTATTAGTTTCATCTCTCTAATCAGCAATCGTCAAATAATAAAAATGTTTGGAAACGGTGGATTTTTATGCTTCAGTTTATGCTTAAAGACTTTGCAAATGAAATGGCTATGCATATTATAATATATGAAGGGCAGCGGAGAAGATTATGAGATGACTATGAGCTGTGCGCGCAGTTAGATAGTTAGTTATTCAGGGGAGGCGACCGACAGCTGAGGTCATTTGCGCGATTTAGAATAGGAGGGTAATTGGGTAATGGTAAGAACATAAGGTATTGGAGGAAGGGTGGAGAGAAACTCGGCGTCGGCATTAGTCTACTCTTAACGAAAGGCGCCAATGCGACCACGGCTTAACGTCCCATCCGACGGACGGTTTACTGAACCTGAAATGCCCTGCACTAGGTCCACAAGTAGGGATCGGTTTGCTTCTGAAAAATCCGCCACTGCCGGGAATCGAGCCCGTGCCCTCGGATGGGAGTCCAGTACTCTAGCCATCACACCAACCCGATCCCCAGCTGTGTGTCCACATATACAGATCACGCAAGATGTAGGTACTCCGAGGGTATATGGTAGAGGGGTAAAAAATCACCAATCGAATGTATATTTCTCCTTAATATAGATTTAGGTGCTAATAAACATATGCAGACGTATATGCAGTTAGAGGTTCACAAGAAGTTGCAAAATAGGGTACGATATGATGATGGGGATGGGATACGGGACGAGACAGATTGTTTTAGAAATATTTCCACATGATGGACACATTGCACGAATTTTAGAGCATGAGAGGCATTCTCTGTATACTCAAAGGTGAGTCAATTAATTAAATACAGCGGTTTGTTGCATACGATAGTATTGATAAGTAAATTTGATTTGATATTGGTGACATTGGTATAGCTTCATTTTTTTTTAACCGTTGACACTCAGTTTTAAAGAATATTTCGTCCCATGCCATCAGTAATAGAATAATTATGATTAATTAAATGAAGCAATGGAGATGGAGATCAATTAAGGTTTGACATGTATGAAAAAGCCTCTAAAATCAAAAGCCCGCAAGTAATAGATCATGCCTCACATGTCTCATGCCGGCAGACAACAGTACAAAGCGGTCTATTTTTTGTAGCTTTTTTCTGTGTAAAACTTTGTGAATCAGGATATAAGGTTTCATGTATCGGTGTAAAATTGCCGCAAAACTATCAATTCTGAAACGTTAGATGAAAATATTATGCCCATAGTACAGTTAGTGGAAAAAATATTCAAGCCATGTCACATTACGTTTTTGGTCACTACAGGACAATTTGTGAGATAGCTGCAGCGCGGTGGAAAATCACATATCGAAAACCGGCGAAAGGAAAGGTCTATATTTACGAAATTCACTTTCCAATTGTGTAATTACTTATCAATCATGTTACTCGGGGTACTTTGCTTGACGTTGACGCAACTTTTGGGATATTTTCTTTAATTCGTAAAATGACTTCCGTCCGCCTAAATCGGCCTCCCAGCCCACTGCGAGCTAGTCGCTCGTCACTGTCCACGAGTCACGCGGCGTTGAACCACGTGGCGGTGATGCAGTCACGCCCGGCTCCAACACCTGCAGAGGAGAGGAGTACACTGTTGCATTGCAACAGTATTCAAATTATCCGAGGAGGTAGGCTTGGAACCACAATTCAGGTCGTCGGATAATACGCAATTTAAATCACCTGTGAAAATTGAATGTACGAGTATGTACCTTGTTTCTCCTAAGTGTTATAAATATTTTTAAAACTTCAAGAATTCTTCATTAGGCTTCATCACAAGCATCAAATTAGAGCGAGAGATATAAAAGACAAATCGAAATGTTTCAGGGGGTAATTTTGTGGAATCTGTCAACTGTAAAACCTACTTGAACTTGTGAAACTCACCTAAAGATGACATGATTTGTTGAAACCCGGGTCGTGAATAAATTATATAATCAGTGAAATTCGCAAGTTTTTTTCTATTTCCATCAGATATAAAAGAGATTTAAATCTAATTTTTCAACGTAAATTAAGGGTCAATAATAAACTACACAATAATATATACGTAGATTTACTCGATATACTCGTATAATAAGTTAGGATAGGTTAAGTAGAATACTGCATGCTGATCTAAAATTCCGGCTCAGATTTGTAATTGTATTCGATATTGCATGAAACGTTTGGCATTGAGTTTATATTTTAATCGGATATTTGCATTGTCTGTACTTAATGATTCCGGTTTAAAATTAAATCTAACATGGAACTTTGAGCTGCCGCGTGATTTTAGTAATTTCATTTGAGGTTAAGTATAATGCTGCAACAGTAAAATCTTTTTAAATGTGGTAATTTAGCTACTAACAATAGAATTATTTCCTCGATGGTGTTGCATGCAGGGTTCGGAACTCCAGATCACTAAATTTGTGGTTGCTTGCGAATGGCGTAGATTCCAACCTAAGCATATACGGATCACGCTTCAAGCCACCTCGAGGGTGTGTGGTAGGCGGTAAAAAATCACCATCTATGTAGATCCATCCAAGATATAGATATACGTGCAAATATAATGCAGTTAGAGGTTCACTAGAAGTTACAGGTGTAAATGGAAATTTATTATCATATTCGTAGATGCTGCCACAGATGAGGTCATAAAGGCACTCGTAGACGCAAGCATATGTATGTGTTAACCCCTTAAATACTATAGATACTAACAATCTAGTTGCATGAGACCCTATAGTTGCTTGTTTGCATGTTTGCAGTGCATGCTTGGTGATCTTCACCCCCTGCCACACACCCTCGCGGTGGCTTGCAGGATATCGTGTAGAAGTAGATGCATAGGTGCAGTGATGGATGTAGATGTTGATGTGGAGTTAAAGATGGATTTTATTGTAGACTTGGGTGTGTTGTGATGTGATGTAGATGTGGATTAGAATATATATGTGAATTCTAATGTAGATGTGGAAGTAAATATAGATGAGGTTTTGAATGTAATGTGGATATGAAAATAGATGTTGGTATGAATGTAAAAAAGGATGCTAATGTATATGATACTATAATTACAGCTGTAGATGGGCTCGGACGGTGATGAACCATTCTGATGGTCCAGTCCGAAGCACCGATGCCCAGGAAGGTCAAGACTACGCCCAGCCAAGGAGAGTTTGACGAGCCCGATTTGTGAGGGAAAAAGGTATGGAGTGTGGCAGGGCGGGCATATAGAGGAAGAGGGACCATCCACGCACGAGGGGGAGGAATTCTGAGCACGGGGACTGATGTGAAGGGGGATGGAAGGGAAAGAGGTGTTAGATAAGGAATTCGACGAGGGTGACGGGGCTCGGAATTAGTTAATCTGTCTGCCCAACATGGAGGCGTTGTCCCCAGAGATTCCGTGCCCGGCTCCCTCATCCATCCACGCCATTCCGACCCGACACCTTCCCCCCATCTAACGACGGCGACCCCACGCACCCCCGGCCATCCCTTCCTCCACCCCCTCCCTTACCACCCTACACATCCCCCTCTCATTCCAGCCTCTCCCGTACCCCATCCCCCGTTCACCGCATCTCTAATTTAGCGAGTTAATTCCGACGACACTACGTCCGATATAAAGATACAGATCGGCTCATCTACCCCTCCCTCGACCCACAATTCTCTCTCCCTCTCTCTCCTACCTTCCTTCCCTCTCACGTTCATCCGCTAGTTATTCAGGGGAAGTTTCATTTGCGAATATGTTTGGTGCAGTATTCGATACCCATCTCTAGGGTCTAGGTTCTATTCTCGGCATTTGGAGATTTTTCCGTGCTATTTTGGCTCCTGCTTGAGTATCGTCTGGGATATATTTTGAGTTCAGTACTCCGTCCGACGTATGGGATGCAAAAGAATTAGTAGCTGAGAATTTTTTATTAAGAAGAGGTTAATGTCGTCCCCGGGTTTCTTTCAACCCTTCCTCCTACTTTCCTTAAATATTGTTCCATCCTCGTCGGCGATATTGGCGTCATCTACCTGTCTCCGACAATAAAAACCGTAAAATTCGTCGAATAGTCTACGGTTTAACGCCCCATCTGACGCCGGAATGCAGTAATTGTAGTGTTGTCCTCACGGTCCTCAAGTAGGGGCCTAATCCCTCGGAATAGAGGGGCAGTCTTCTGCCCACCTCACCATTCTGATTACCTATTCCCCACACCTCACCTCCCACCAACCTGTCTCACTACCTGGTGAAAGATTGCTACGGCGGCGTGGATCCACTGTACGTCAGGCAATGTTAATGTATTGTACGAGGACTAGAATCCTCACTTCTCGCATACATACGTTTATCTCCGGTTGCATGTTTTTACATCTATTTCATTGTATATACCGAATTACTTAATCACGTTTCACTATATATTTAAAAAATTGTTTGAGTGTTATATTTGTAATCATGGTTTTCAATTTTGATGGGGTAAATCCTCAGGACTATAAAATGTCAAGGTTTTCGAATTGCGCATTGAAGTGCTTACCATTTTTCTTCCTTTTTATCTCTTCTCACAACGCATTGTTTTTATCTGACCATAACTATCCTTGTCATCAATTTAAAAATTGAAGTATCAAGTGTCGCTATAGAGTGTTTACATAATATGTTGAGCGTTTAAAACGTCATCTACGTCCACATAATACGTTGCAAGCCACAATACATGTGTGTGGCAGGGGGTGAATTCTCACTAAACATGCACTACTTATCATGCATAAAAAGGATTAGAAATAATATACTAGTGTAAACCTTATGAGTAAATATAAGAGCCATATGTCACATTTAGTAAAATATTCAGGAGTACAGTAAATACTAAGGCATGTACAGAAATGTTTTCAACATTAAACTGCAAGCAATGTAATATAACTAATCTGAGACTGATACAGGTGTTACTTTGCTTTTGTAACAGACCAATCATATAGTGAAAGATTAATTTTGAAATTTGTCCACAATATTTATTTTCCCACACACTTTACCAAACGATTGTCATTGCCGGTTTGGACTTTGTAGAATAGGCGGCAAGGAAAAGTAAGATTGCTCCATTGAAATCTATTTTAGATACTACGGAGTACTCACATTAACCGCATACCCCTTCGAATTCAACTAATAATGCAGAAGCGAAAAATGGTTGCTCCATTCATAGAAATTATGACTGCGGAATGTTACTGGTTGGGATTAATTTAATATCGGAATAGAACTATCATCATCATCAGTGAAGTAGGATTTTGTTTTTTCTCGGCTAATAATGCTTAAGAAGTCTTACTGTGTCTTCCACCGGGATAAGCTTTTAATAGAAGTCTAGGCTTCTATTAAAAATTTATCCCGGTAGAAGACCCGTGAAGGGTTTTTAAATATCATCAGAAAACATTCATGGGATTGGTTTGACGCTGCTCTGCATCCCATTCCCCTATCAGCTAATCTCTTCGTATTTGGACATTTCTTCTCTTTAACATCCTCAATCACTTGTTCTATATATCTCATACGAGGTCTTCCTTTGCCATTCTTCCGTATTCTTCGACGGTTGTCCTCATCAGATCGCAACGTTTCATGATATGCCCCATTACGTTGTCCCGTCTTCTTCTTAGGGTACTCAGAAGACTTCTCTTTTCTCCCACTCTTCTAAGGACTTATTCGTTACTCAATCGGTCGATCCATTTAATTTTCATCATTTTTCAGTGGCACCACATTTCAAATGCTTCCACCCTTTTCTTCTCTGCTACTGTCATCGCTCATGCCTCACAGCCACAAAGAAACATCTTCCAGATGTAATTTTGGGAGAATGGTTTCCTTACTTCTTCGCTTGTATTTCCACCTGTAAGTAGATACCTCTTTTGGCAGAATGCCCCCTTGACCTGGGAGATCATATTAATTACTACATGCTTCCTTTTATATCTCTGGTTATTTGGCTTCCAAAGTAACAGTTCTCTCTTACCTCCCTAGTTTTTTTTAGTTAAAGTTTTTTCTCTAGTTTAATTAGTTAATAAAACTTTACAGCATGAAATCGAGGATTTATAGCCTATTAAAGGACCAAAGTTGAAATGAGCCAAGAATTTCGTAGCTTGGCGTAATTCGAATATTAATTGTTATTATTACCTAATATTAATTTTTATCTAAAGGTAAAAGAAAGATATAATTTAAAGATATGCCATTAAAGAAAGATATAATTTTCCTAATTTTGACTGGGAAGGAATCATTGCATGAAACACACCGTTGTCGTGGCGTGTAGGATACAGTACTTCTAAATAATTCTTTGTAACCTTTCTCTTCTCATTCTTTTATTCTTCGTGCAGACAGTTACACGCACCCACCTTCTTGGACAGCAGCGTTGCCTTAGCGTGCACACTTGACAGCTGGTAAATCCCTCTTTTTGGAAATACGGAAGCGGAAGAGCTCCTGCGTGCGGGAGGCCATCATGTATGTCCAGCCACGGCTTCCCAGACAGCGCTCGTTACAACCATTTGCATAAACGCTGCAATTTTTCATCCAGTACTTATTCGTTACGACACATTACATTTTACCGGCCATTTCTTGGAAAGTCCTCAAGCAAAATGACCGACTACGGATCGCCTGCATACATAAAATGAATGAGTTTTTTAGATTTTACTCCTTTTCTGATTCTCGGAAAAAACCCTCTAAAGGATTTCCTACACCCCGCATACTTCTTGTGGAACTAGAGGCAAGAACTGCAATCCTAAAATGTTTCTAAGGTGTTCATAAACCTTAGCGAAAATGTTGACAGGCGTCCAGAAAGACAGTTTGAATCAAAATATTTTTAATTTAATATGTTGGATGTATTATGAGACACACATGAGATAGGTGCATTATTTTTCGGAAAATGTTCTGTTTTGGCCATAAGATCTACTCTATTTGAACATATTTCAATTATTTGAACTATATCAGTGTCAAAATAACCTCACTATGGCAACTTCGTAAAATTATAATATAATATTGCACCCTCATAAAATACACTGCACATGCACTAGTATTCTCACAAGTATACCTTCCATTCTTCCATTTAATGTAAAACATACAAATATTAAATAAAAATATACGATACGTTAAATTCGAAATTACACTGTGCTCATGATTAGCTGGTTATTAATTATAGCGCTGGTTCATGGAGTATTACGACTGCATAAGAGTCATGACTGATAACATTTGGAATGTGGTGATACTGAAGAAAGACGAACATAAAATGAATTGAAAAGAGTTAGTAACAAACAAAGAAGTTCTAATAAGAGTAGGAGAAAGATAAAGTATAATAAAAACTTTAAATAGAAGACAGGAGAACTAAATCAGTCATATCTAGAGAAAATATGGTCCGATGAAGACAATTGTTGAGGAGATGTTGTTGTGAGTGGTAAATGGCAGGGCAGGTCTGATATAAAACATAAGGAGCAGTGAATGATGAGCAAGAGTAAAATTATATATATATGAAGATCTGAAATATGGAGTCGAAATTATCGCTTTATTAACCCTCGGAACAACGACGGATGATTAGAATGAGAGTTTTAAAAATGCTTAAACGGGCGTGGTACAATGTTATGAGGTTAATTTTGAGAAAAAAGTATAAAGAAAGCGACAATTTTAGTGGATTCGATTTTGACGACGAAGTGGTATTTCTGAAGGATTCGGGAATCTGAGCGTGATTTCAGAGCGAAGTATTAAAATTATATGATATTAAAATGATACGATTCTGAGGACGAGAATGGAAGGGACTGGGTATCTTGAATGTGATTGGAATTTATCGGAACAGAAAAAAATTAGCAAGAATGGGGAGTCCGAGAAAAATGGGAATATAAGTAAACCAGTGGAGTGTCTACCGAAACATATTCCAAGCCGTAGAATACAATTTAATGATTAAATGTAATAATCAGTAAATTATTTTAACGTATTTACTTTGCATTTTGAATACTATTCCGGGAATTTAGATTGAAGGAACAGGTTAAAATAAGACTGAAAAACAATAATGCCACCAAAAATTCGGAAACATTAACTTCTATAATAAAAGGATGCTTCGCCATGATGCAGCTGCTTTGATACACTGACTTACGATCCAATGAACATAGAATATTACAAAATACGTCAGTGTACTACGCTGAGATCGTTGAAACATAATTTTATATTCTCATGCAGGCTGTTGCTCACCCTACTCCGGCCATCCTCACCTACATAGTTCCAAAAGTGCTACGAGGGTAAATATTAAATAGTGATGCTTCACCGATTATGAATTTGGTTCGTGTTGGAACACAGTTCACATACTTCATTATAGTATTTACGTATCTATGTTCATATCTGTCATTATACCAGTCTTATATTATCCGCAAAGAAGTCTTTTCATGTTTCGGTGATCATATAGGTAGAAAAATACGGTACTTCGTAAAATATGGAAAAAGAGTTTTGATCTTACTCAGAAGACTCGGAATAAATCAAAAGTACCATCCAAAGGTGTCAGCCTAGAACGGTTATTGGTAGCTAAGCTAACTCCGTAATAAAAGTGACGAATAGACCCATTCATGGTATAGCGATCGTATACGCTTTCGACCCGATGCCCGGAGAATTTACGGGCGTCATGAACTCCAAGCCTACGCCTTCGCCCGTAGATTCTCCGTGGGTAACTTTACACCGAAATTGTAGCAGTTTTCCGTAGATTTCACGGGATTAGGTGGCTACTATGTATTCCTTAATGCTTGTAGCCCATTAGGAAAATTAAGGAGTAGCACAATGTATGTTCCCGAGATTGATTTTTCTGTTCTATGACGGTGTGCTCGATTTTCGTAGTTCCTTCTTTCGTCACGTCTCACTAGATAGATTACGTTCAGCTGCGGTACTGTCAGATGTCTTATGAGGTCGTTACCCGGTAACTACTTCCGTCCTACATAATGGCGAGTTTAAACTTAGCATTTCATGAGAAAATATTGCTCAGAGTTGGTCTTACGAGATTTATAGCCCCTATATTCTAAATACCCACTCAATCGCCTTTAAGCATTGCAGGTGAACTGTATTCGTTCGTTCCCATCAGCCAATTTCCTTAACCGAAGCAGAAGAACTAAGCGTAGAATGCAACGCAGCCAACCCACCGAATATGTTTGTTTCTACCATTGTAGCCGATAGTCTTAATTTTTTTAGGAGGGACGTGTGAGAGCAGAAGTAATTATGAATGTGTGAGCTTAATGGAAAGATAAGATTTTTACAGGGCGAGAGGGAAGGTGGAGAGAAACTCAGAGTTAGAATTAAACTTCTCTAAGCGAAAGACGCCAAGGGGTCCACAGTTTAACGCACTATCCGACTAGTGGAACTTTGTGTCCTCTTCCACGCATCAATCAAGTAGGGATCAAAATGTGGAAATCACAGGTTAAAACCGAAATGCGGTTATGTTGGTCAAGGTAGAGCTCACTAAGTAACAAGCCAAAAGACCGACGAAATTCACAAGTCTGTGAATATCCACATATAGGGGGACCCATTTTCTTTCCCTCATCCGCCGGTCGTTTTTCTCAGAAATATCAGTTGCCCACAAAAATAATAATAATTTTAGAATCATGTATTTAAATGTGCCATCTGCTCAGGTTGTTACGTGACGTTTAACGAAATCATGTGCCTAGGAGGATAAAAGCCATATTAATGCCGGAGGTGGGACTCGTATCGGGAACATTTGGCCAGGCGCGCAATTGTCCTGAACAGATAATTGGCCAGAAAATCACAAGGCTTGTAAAGAAAATCGTACGTTTATGAACGTAATGGATGTCCGTGGTCAATCTAAGATTGTACGAGAGGTAAATCTAATCTCTTGAAGACGAATTAAGAGAACGACGAAGTCGGTCATGTTTTAAAGAAAAATGAGTAAGTACCAAGGTTTTTTCTCTGAACATCGCCACTTGCTTTTCACTGAACTAAGGTTGGTATTGAATGGTGTCAATAAACCGATGTAGATACTTACACTCAACGAAAGACGCCAAGGGAGAGACTTACGGATCTCATAGGGATCCAAACACCGCACTCCACTTGGGTCAATTATTGGTATAGACCTCGGTCATTTCCAGGATTCGAACCCTGACAACGAAGCAAAAATCAACACTGTTCATCACACCACCCTGTTCCCCTCCCTTTTTAGTTTATTATTGCGCTGCTCCAACCTCCCGGCTTTTTTTTTAGTATGTAGTACTCTAGGGTTTTAGGTATTCCAAAGCCATAGGTCATATGGCAGCATCTAACCTAAGCTCTGAGCCTATAATTTGGGGCCATACATACATTATATGACGCTCATTTTCACCTTTCTGCCCTACATCCCATTCTATAACCTTCCGTAACGCTAACTAAGAACTAACTCCCCCCTCTAAATTACCGCTTAATTAACGTTACCCAGTCCATTTTTATAGATAAAAAAACGTATATTATTTACTGAAAAATGATTTAATTTCTTAATGCTAGTGTTTATTTACTAATTATCAAGTACAAAATCATTATTTTTTTAATCAGGAATGAATTAATGATGAATCTTTCTTCCTACGTAACGGAAACCTTACCCTTTCCATTCCTGACGATAGTACATCAAAACACTTGGCCCGTCTTATTCCCAAATTTGCTATATTTAATATAAGAATGCCACCAAAATTAAAATTTTACGAAGACGACAGCAAAAATTCCCGTGTGAGTGGCAAAAATGTTATTTTGGGCTATCATTTTTCCTGTCCTTGAACACTTACACGTTAAATGGTCGTGTGATTCATCTCATGAGTGTTCCATTAAAACAATTTTCTTCTGTCGGGCTCGAATACGGGACTTCTGGGAGGAAAGCGCAGCATTCTAAATAAAACCTACTCGACCTTTGTGTGCAATGAATTGGATACTCATCTGTGATTTCAAGTCCGTAATCACCCTTGCATGACCACCAGATCGGGAGAAAAGGTAAAAAGAAAGAGATGGAATGTTAAAGAGGAAGGGGGGAGAGAAACCTGGCATCGGCATTTGCCTGCTCTTAACTCAAAGTGACAAGGGGACCACTTCTCAACGTCCTATCAGACGGACGGTGTAATGAACTCGAATGCTCTCCTCAACGCTCTCAAGTAGAGGTTAGATAATTAGTTACTAAGGGGAGGCCACGAGCAGCTAAGTCTATTTGCGCCACATAGGATAGGTGGGTATGTTGATATGGGTAAGACTCACGGGGAACGGAAGAAGGGTGGAGAGAAACCCATTTTTAGCATTAGCACGCTCTTAACAAAATGCTCCAAGGGATCTACGATTTAACGTCCCATCCGAATGACGGAGTATTCAACGTGAAATGCTCTCCACTGGATCTTCTAGTGGGGCCCGGTATACCAAAGAAAAATCCACCACAGCCTGGAATCGAACTCTTGACCTACGGATGTGAGTTTTTTAATCCACCACTACAACTCAATCCTCTCATGCAGCATTACAAAACTTCCACAGCCGGGATACGAACCCGCGCCTGAACCAGTACTATAACCACTGCACCATCCCGACCCCTTGCATTATTCAGGCCTAAAGCAAGCTAAACATTTATGCCGGATATTCGAACCTACGACCTACATCTACATAATACCCTGCAAGCCACCACAAAGGTGTGTGGCAGGGGGTGATTTCTCCCCAAACATGCACTATATATCATGCATAAAAAAGGAATAGTATTAATATATAACACTGGAATATTATTCAC
The DNA here is from genome assembly GCA_933228895.1 of Platycnemis pennipes. Lineage (NCBI taxonomy): Eukaryota > Metazoa > Arthropoda > Insecta > Odonata > Platycnemididae > Platycnemis > Platycnemis pennipes. The sequence continues at coordinate 64,930,448 of OW121854.1, forward strand.
TATTTTAAAAAGATAGAAATTTCAAAGCAAACATGCAAAAACATTCTGTTACTAGGGTTAGCTCTAAGTACTAATACCAACATGCAGCTACCAATGCTATCGATTGCTACTCTCCGATTGGACATATTTACCGTTATTCGCATATCTAATTGTACGAGGGAAAAAGGACATTTTGATTCTATCAGTTCGGCAATCAATTTCTCTAATTTTATGGTTATGATCCAGTCTGCCATAGTAAGTTGGGTTTCGCACAATATTTTAACCTACCTACTCGATACCTATCCAACCTGATACCTATCCAGTGCATTACCGACCTGGCAACCGCAGCCCGCTTGCTCTTCCACCTCGATGCATCCCTCCGACCAGAGTCCATCGTCCTCCCCGGGAAGCAGTTCCTGCAAACCCCCACCACTCCGTTCCCAACCCTCCTCTCTGCCACCCCTACCCAAGCCATTCCATCTCCCCCCCTCCGGGCGCACGCCAACCCAGTTCTCTGGGGGTTTGCTCCTGATGGAGAACGAGGCCAGGGGGACGGCAGTGTAGGGGAGGGTTAGGGAGGGATAAAGGATAAAACCCCCAAAACCCCCACCAACTTTCCTTCTCTTCCTCCTGTCGAAACACCCATGAATTATTCATACACGGCTCCGGCACAAGTATGGGAGAGGCGGAAGAGGGGGTGACGAATGGGGAGCAGAGGGGTTGAGCATCACAAAGAAGCAGGTAGGAAAAATGCTTTCGGGTGTTGGGGGTGCGGCGGTCTCAGTCACGGCTTTCGTTTTCCTTAAAGGCCCCTTTGCAGAATGTTCGCGGGCAAAAAACGAGGGCACTCACGTCGGCACAGAGGATTTCATCTCTTGGCACACGCGATCGAATGTTCTTTGGGATTCGGCGGGTTCAAGCGTTCGACTAGCTGGAAGAATTAATTATAAACCATCTTCCTTTTGGACGAGATTAAGACTGAATACTTCTTCCTCCTAAATCCTCTTCAATATCAATCACAAAGTATTAAATGTATGGAGTGAGGCGTCACTTGGTGATAGTTGCAATAATTGATCATCATGAAAACACACTTGGTACAATTCCACACAGGTCCAATTTCGACTTTCGATCGATTTCGACGATTTCGACGATTTCGACGAATTTCGACGATCGATTTCATTTTCAAGGTACATGACCCTTTACCCATAATCATCAAAATACCAACGTGGAATTGTACCCAGTGTGTTTATCACACTGTAAAAAGTTGATCTGATTTTCAGTGCGATCTGAATTTAAGCGCTGTCTGGTTGTAAGGCAGGAACACGGATTTAAGGTACGGAAGAGGCAGGAACATGGATGGTTGGTACAGGAGCAGTTGAGCAGGAAGCAGGATTCTGGATGGTCTGATTTTCAGCCATTCACCTGCCTTATTTTTAGACAAGATATTACTGCTGAAATTCAACATACCCTGTCTTAAAATTGTTGCATCTGAAATTCAGATCGCTTTTGTACCTTAAAATCAGATCTACTTTTTACAGTGCAATGAATCACAAAGGTTTTATGCACAGTAAAAATTAGCAAATAAATAAGTAAACAAATCGGATAGGTTCATGTGGCTCGTCAAGACGCCGACTGCAGTAACAGCGAAAGTGGCGTCCAAGCAATATGGACCTGCGTGGGAGATACCCTGAAAGAAATTGTCCTATATATCTCCGGAAAATCCTTTGATGAGGAAGTAAATAATTCTTTTAAATCATTGTATCGCAAAAAATTGCAAAGAAAGCATATCAGTATTTACACATTTGGAAGACTTGAAATATAAAATTATCTGAAGGTAAATAAGAAGGTAGTGTCAATAATTTGTAAATTTTGGAGACACAATACATCGATAAGCATTAAAACATGTATACGAGTGTGAAAAATGTCATATATGTACTATATGCGTAATGTACAAATATACATTTTCAATCAATGCTTTACGAATGCAATAAGTTCTTGGTTGCTTTGATATCATGGGCATTTACCCATCGCTGACTAAATAATCTCGCGACTAGTATTACCTCTACAAACTCTTGCTTTATTCGCTTTGCTTCATTCCACTTACAGGCACTAGTTTTAGAATGAATGATATGCTGAAGGTCCTTAACGAACGTTGAATGCTGGGTAAGCGAGGACGAGAGAGAAAAATGAGAAGGGTTTTAGATAAAATAAAGACGGATGGGAAACAAACCAAAGGAAGATTTAGGGAGAACCGATTTTAAGGACTAGATTCTAAGATAGTAGAGGAAAGGAGCCTAAAGATGAATGAAATGGCGAGTGAAGTGAGGAAACTCCATCGATATCTATGCTTGGTCCGTATAAAAACATTTATCAATCGTTAGGACTAATGACGTTGTATCAGTGAGAGTGGCTTTCATAGGTCAAATTTTTTGACCAACTAACATTTTTATTACAGTTATTTTACTATCTTTCTCTACCTATGTATTTATCAAACCCCGCCTCGTCCCTGAGTAATGTATGTCCCACGATTAGACTCAGTATTTAGTTAGGTAAGGCACCCCGCCTTAGATAAGACAGCTTAAGTACCTTACATCCTAGTTCTACTTGTTGGTATATACCTGACACCTACACTTTTATAATGGAATCGTTTATTACACATTTTTAGTGCCGAATCTGATAGTTTGAAAATCATAAAGACCCATATTTTTTCTTTCTTTGATCTGCCGCGTAGCTTTCGAGCTATAATCAACAAAATACTGATGTTTTTAAACATTTCGGTTAATTGGATGTGCGAAAGTTTCGCACGTCCAATGACAACTGTGACTGCGCAGCTCCTTCCCTTAGTCACAACGGGGGACACACAACTGATTCTGAATGTGGTTGTTAGACTCCATGAGGGGTATTATGAAAGGAATTGCATATTCGACTACATTTTAATTTGTGAAAAAGGATATAAACAATCAGTACTCTTTTATTCACGCCATGATGCATATGAAAAGTACTAAGTGAATTTCGTGCTTCAGTTACTTTGGGGTTATTTACAGGATGTGCAGGAGCAGTGCACGCAGACCTACCTTCCCCACCTCCACTTCTCATTCAGTTTTCCCGCCAAATCAGTCAGAAGGGGAGGTGGATGACGTAGAAGTCTTCAGTGCAACCCGTTCGGTGGGCGTCACCTTTTGAGTATTTTAATTTTCAATTTATGTCCGAACGGCTCTGGTTAAAAAATTATTTTTTCGCTAAATTTATTTTTCATTTCCACCTAACCATTTCACGTATTAAATAGCGATTTCGGTTCATAGTAAACGACCCTATTGCCAGTGCTTTGAAATCAGTTCGCGTTGTTTCATGAACCGCAGAAATAAGTAGACGATTCTCCTCAACAGAGGTGGAAGGTCCAGAATCGCTAGACAATTAACGTGAGAGGGAAAAGAATCTGAAACAAGGATTCGAGGGCAACATAAACCAAGACATATTAAAAGTATTCTTAAAAAAGTTCAATCATAAATATCGCTAAGGGCTCAATTCAAATTTTTGAAAACATAAGGTCATATAAAAAACTGAACTTCTATCTAACTTTTTTAATTGAAAGCACAGATTTTTTTGCAAAACTCATTTTAGTGCTGAATCGTATCTTCCTTGATGAAAGAGCTAGCCCATTAAACATCAGTCCTTAAATGCGTAAATGAATAAATTGAGAAAATGTCCATTTACCAAATTCTCGTAGGAGAGTACCCTACAAAATTCATGATCCAGTTACCATTAATATAAGGAATGGAGAAATTAATTTTCAGGAAGTGAAATGTAATATAAGTACGAAAGGATTATACTAGATATCGTGGTAACATAGGTGGGTAGTAGTGGAGTGAATAATTTATTGAGAAATATGAAGCTGATAAGAAAAGCGGTAGCTGTCGTCGAGAGTGCCAAGTTTTAAACAGTACTTATTTAATTTAGACCTTTCTGACGATGGCCTGCCATTCATTTTGGAAAAATTGCACCAAGCTGACTCATTTGTAGTTCAAAGTTATGTCTCTCGGCACCCATCGAAAAAAGGTATTGACGAATTTCGCGATTAACATGAATACAGATACATTCTGGGAATAAAACATTAGATTAGATGGGAACAGTGACGCAATATTTGGTAAAGAGTGTGGAAAATGATATCGGGGAAATGACTCAGATAATCATATAATAATATATATCTACAAAAAATGTCAATGAAAATTGCAAATGAACGTTTCATTTTCAGTGTTGCGAAAAACATCAGTCATAAAAAATTGTATGTTGTAACGTGACTAATATCCAGAGAAGGTCACTTGTCGTTCTCACTGGCAGTAAGAAATAATATAATAAACTAAATTGTTCCGGTAACAATTATAAGAAGTAGGTAGAAATCTGGAATGAATCTTGCTAAAGTTTTCTAAAGTCTCCCTGTCGAAAATTTCAACAATTATTACAGAAAATAAACTTTTTATTTTCAATGTGTTCGACAAAAACTTTCGATGCGAAAAAATTGCATGTTGTGACGTTCTATCTCAACCCATCACATCTACATCTGGAGGAGGTCCCTTATCTTGCTCACTGGCGGTAAGAAAGATTATTAAATGTTCAACGTTCAACTAAATTGCTCCGGTAGCTATTACAAGGAGAAGGCTTAAATACGGAATAATTCTCGCTGAAGTTCCATCATGCACTAGATTAGCAATTCCTTCTGCATCAAACTCAGCAGATTTGTGTGAAAACAGAGAAATGTGATAATTTTCAAGGCAGTAGGTACATTTCTTTTAATTCCCCCGCGCATATAAGGTGGTGATCTGGAGATCTGAAATAAGCTTAACTACAAATTCTGGTCACGTTATAGATATTAACTTCGTCCATGCAGCCATAAAATACGGGTTACTTAAAAATTTTAAAACTCGGACACTTATTTCCATTGCGAAAAACTTCTAATATTGTGAGAAGAAAATCGTCAGCCCAAAATATATTCTTGGTAAACTTCTAACTTTTTCCGTCTCAACAAATCAATGTTTGCATGTTTCACCTCGCTAAATAAAACACCAGGTGGATTTTATTAAGCTTGACATGGTGAGGGTTGTCGATTTATGAAATTGTATGCAGAAATATTATACAGGTCTATTGAGCTGCGCAATATATTTCACCACACTATGCAAACCTAGTATGACAGAGAGGATTGGAACGTGTCGTGCTGCCCATTAAACTTGACGAACGTTTCAAACTTTTTTATTCTTGAAATATCCATGCTAAGTTAATTTTTTTCACTTCAGAAACTAAAAGTTATTTCACGGATTCGTTTGAGACTTGGTCGAAGTAATTTTTCGGCAGACACGACGACATCTAAGGTCATTTATCTCATTTAGAATATAATGGAGTTTAGGAAGAGATAGGAAACTTAAGAGCATTCAGGAATGGAGGAGGGAAACCTGGCGTCAGCATTAGTCCGTATCTTTAACAAAAACCACAGGGCATCCTCGGTTTGACGTCCTATCCGAAGCATTTGAGTGAGTTTTCCTCCACACAGCACTAAATACGGGACCGGTACACCGTTGAATAATCTCTTCCACTGCAGATATTAGAACCTGTGCTTTCAAGATAGGAAGCTCTAATGCTACCACACTGTTTCGATCCCTCCTTTTAGGCGTTTTTTTACTGTTTTGTTACGAATGGATCAATGGATCTCTGAGGTTGACAGCATTGCGGTATAAGAAAATATTTCCTATTCCCTTGCCACCGTTGTTTATCTGGCTCGTTCAGCTACCTGATCCTCATAAAACCAAAAAGAAAAATACACCCCATCCCCTACTCAAAGATTAATGCAGCAGATACAAATAGTTCCTACCTTTGGGATAGTAAAAAATAAGTAGTTCATAAAAAAACGGTAAAAAATCAAATTCTTGGAGAACGCGACATAATGATTGGCTAGGGAACACGTGAAGATGTAAGGTAAAAGATGCAGGAGAATATAAAATACCATACACCCCGAAAAACCCAGGGCACGACCGCAAAAGATGACCTTTGCAGATATGATGAATATCGGGCCAAAAGCGGGGAACGGGGTCCGCGAAGGAATTAAATGTTATAATGGAAAAATCGATCGAACGTAGCACGAACGAATGGAGACTCGCTTTTCCAAAATTAGCCCCGACCCTCTCCGCCTCACTTTGGTGGTAGCCGCGGGCCTCTTTGCCATCGATTAGCCGTTTTCGGCCACGCTCCATCTCTCTCCCTTATCGCGTTCAGCGCAGGGCACGGTGCCGTAGTTTCAGGCCCGGGTTGACACATATAGGCCAGGGCGGAAATTACGTTCGTGAGGTGTCCCGCACTCACGGCAACGGTGACATTTACGGCGTTCCCCGAACGCGGATCGATGTGAATATATTTCGTCCGCGACGCGATAAAAAGGTCCATGACCACAGGCAAACTCTAAAAGCGGGTATCGCGTATCCTTTCCCAACATCGAGCACGTCGATCTCTTAATCCTGCGCATACAGAGAGGAAATCGGAATCCAAACCCAGTACGTGCCGATGCCGAACACATCAGACTATGAATACACTGCATACGTGTGGGATATTGTGGAGTTATAATTTGGCTTCAGCGACAGCTTCAATAATTATTTACCCTAAAAATTATTCCGAAAGATTAAGAGTTGTTGCTGCCTCTTAATGGTTAATGGCGTGCATTTCTCAATTTTCAAAACCAACCTAGATAATGGACTGAGAGATAGTTAATGATAATTATGTATGAAAAAGGACCAATAAGCGCGCAACAATTTGATGATACTTACTTCTAGTTCTCTACTATGACTATAATTATGCATTTATACAGCATTAATTGAAAAAACAAATTAGAGAGAAAAAATGATAGTTAAATTAATGAATAAACTAATTCATCATCTCTCACCAAGAAATAAATGACCATTCAAATGAACAATGAAAAATCAAAAGAACATTCAGTTCCATAACTGATCATTGGAGATGCTATTAAAATGCATATTTTAACATGCTCAAAAAATTCATGAAGAGGTAATTAGGAGTACCTCTAGTAGTATAGCAAAAATGGGCAAATTAACTTTGTGGAATGCTGGCATCACTCAAAAATAAAATAAACTTTGTTATATTCCACAAAATTATAATCGTGTTCATAATAATAGTGATAACATTCGTGTGAATAATAATGAACTATATCAAAGTTTATTTTATTTTTGAGTAAGTGCCTCTGGTAATACACAATAAAATGTAAAAGACTATATACCCATTGAAATCCAAGAGAATGAAATTAATGAATGAACATAATCTGTAAATTAATGTCCTCAAATAACAACAAAAATAAAAACTATGTATTAATAAATACGCAATATCAAAGCTTTTTCAAAATTAGGGCAATTCACTGTGCGATTTCTTTCGGTGCATTAAATTTGGGATATAAATTGAGCTCTTATAATGCTTTCCCAATTTTAAAAAGGCTTCCCTGAGAAACGGGAAAATTGTGGAAATAGTGCAAAAAGATTGGATTAGTTGGGAGGGACAGGAGACTGATCCGGAGTTCAGTCATTTCCCAGAAAGCGTGGGTGAGAGTAGTGGATAGAGAATCCAAGTGGGCAATTAAGAGTAAGTTAGAGATTACCGCTGTCACCACTATTTTCAGTATTAACTTCGAGAAAATAGTAAGAGCTACGTGAGATGGACTTCATAGAGATTTAAAGACAGGGGTAAGTTGATATAGTCGTTTAGAATTATGGGTAAACGGGCAGTAGTAAGCCATTCTGGAAATAGCTTAGAGATGATAGCGAATGCGCAAGCAAAACAGTACAAAGTGAGAGAAAGAAGATGAACAAAGGGAAGACTTAAAAAATAAGCAATGGGGGCGTTTACTCGGAACCGAAATCTCTATTTTGTACACGAAATTTTTTCATGGAAATGAAATGTGAATTTTAGTGGAAAAATGAATCTTCTAACCAGAGCCATGAATCAAAAATTGGAAGGAGCAAAAGGTGACGCACACCGAACGAACTGTGTTGAGGATTACTACGTCATCCACCTCCCTTCCTTGACTGTGTTGAGGAAAAACGAGAAGGGAGCGGAGGAGGGGGGGGGTTAGGTCTGCCTGAAGAGATCCTGTCGCAACAACTTCCATTGGCAGAGTCAGCTGTGTGTTCCCCAATGTGATAAGGCGAAGGAGTGTCGAGGACTCAGTTGTGTTTGGACGAAGTGGATGACGTACGAATCCTTTGCACGCCCACTTTTCCGGAAGGGTTAAAAACATTAGTTTTTGCCACTTAGAACTCGAGAACTAATTGACGGATCGAAAAACGGAAAAATGCGATTCTTTTTATTTTGCAAACTCTATCAGATTCGGCAATAAAAATATATGGTAAACGACTCCATTGTAAAAAGAAGAAAAATCGTAGTAGTCGTCTGATCATCTTTCTCGCAAAGTTGCAGAAGTGAAGCCTCGAGAGGGAAGAGGAAGGTGAAGAATAAGAGGACAAAGATGTCGAGGGCAATGTGGAGAATGTGGCAGAGGCGACCGCTGTCCAAGGGTTGACACAAAGTTGTGAGTAAAAGAGTATCATTGAAATTTAAGCTATGAAAGACGACCAGGCAGAAAGGAATGATACCAAAGGCTTCTAATGCGTAGCAGGGAGTAAAGTGGTGGATTGTAGGGTCGTGGCCGGAAGTAGTGTGGGAGTTACGGCAAGGTTAGTTTTTGGAAATAAGCGGAAGGCGATGCGGGAATAAGTTTTTGTTGAACAATTGGACGTTGGGGTCAAAAGAAGCCCTTGTGATCTTCGTCTGCTCGATAGCAACCACTTCAAGCCATTAGGCATAACTTATAAAATTTTCGGAGTAAAGTCTCTAGAATTATTATCACTATACGGATGGTGGCCGAAATAAGAGATGATATTCTTATTTTCTGAGGAGTACTACAAATGTTGTTCTTCTAAGAATGAACACCAAGTACTTACATGTTGTGAAACCTGTAGTGGTAGATTATATCAAGTGAAGACTTTATTTTATAACAAAGACATCAATATGTAATCAATATGTAAAACGCGAGAGCAGGTGAAATAAGTTACTCTTCTGGGTAGTACGTGGATGGAAATGTGTATGCCATCTTAGAATTAATTATAAAGAAAGAGCTTGGTGCTAATAACCACACCGTTGATGTGCCAATAAACAATATAATCGATCAATCACTAAGGAAAGAGCATGAAAATGAACTGTTGGTACTTGACGTAGAAGTTTGAAGCATAGAGAAGGTAAGATGAATGGAAAGGAAGACGAGCAAGAAAGTGCTGTAAAAGGAAGAAAGGAAGAGAAAGTTGACTGAAGAAAGGAGGGGGCAGAGTAAGTGAGCGGTAGAGATTTTAAGGGGCGATGTTTTATGTAACGTGATGTGAGGAATAATTTCAGATAAGCGTGAAAATAAGATAAGTTGAACAGACGATTAGTACAGAATAATGAGAGATAGGAAGCATGCGGAGATAAAGAAACGAAAAGATCATCGTGTAAAAAAAGTTATATTTGCCACATGCTACCTTTAAAATTATTTACTTTCTGTCTAAACCTATCATAACCAACAGAACTATTGACAAAGTAGTTCTTTAACGGATTTAGCTCGTGAAATTCTCTTACTATAATACCACCTGTCTTTTATCCCACACAACCAATCTCTGGCAATCTTGACGCCCAATCCATTGGCTTTTCTTCTGAGTTCTTTTTGCGAGTGATTGAATTCTTTTCCTTTCCCCGTCTTCCTCAAATGCCTGAGAAGAAAAATTCCCAAATCGAAGGAACGACACCGCATCAAAAACTGCCGGAGAGTGTGGGAGGGTGTACTACTCTAGGGGGTTGTGTGGGATGGGAGGTACGTCATCACCAAACGTCCCCTCCAACTTCCACCCCCAGATACCCACCCCAAATCAACTCTCTCCTTCCATCTCCCCCCTCTCACCATGTTGATGCTCTCCGAGATACCCTGAGGGGGTCTGGCATGGCAAGAGGCAGGGTAATTACGCGAATCGAACGATGTGTGCCCCTGAACCAGACACCTTGAGGCACAAAGGAAGGAGCAATGTGGGAAAAGAATAATAAAACGAACTCTTCCAGAAAGCGTTGCCAGAATATTGGACGTCAGAGAAATTCCTAGAGGAACTAAATATAGCATCCCTACCAGTAAGATATGGTCTTGTAATGCCAGTAAAGATAAAACTACTTAGTTGCTTCCACAATTTATTTAGATATAATCTACCGGTTTCAACCTTTACAGGTCATCATCAGAAGTCCTAAAAGGTAACGTAATCTGAAAGAAAACTATAAAGGTTGAAACCAGTAGAGTCTAACTAAATAAAATGTGGAATCAACCAAGTATTTTTATCTTTACTATGTCTAAATTCCACGAACTAAATTTGCTGACCGTCGATTTTATTGTAATTCCAGGTTAATGTTAACTGAAGTAGTCCTTAGGATACTTTGGTGGAAGTCAAAACTTCAAGTTATATAAAGGGCATCAGTCAAAGGATTAGTTGACTTTAAAGTTAGCTTCAAGGATTGCGAACTACCTAAGAATACCTTATTCCGGATTCAAGTCCCGGTCGTTGAAGATATTTTCCTTGTGGAAAGTCTGCTTTTATGAAAGTTTACTGCAGATGAGCGAAACCTTGGTTGGTATAAAACCTCGAAGATATTCAACAAGACGTTTTAAAATCAGGCCTAAGTCTCCTGTAAAAATTAAAGATGGTCAACTTTTTTGAATATGTTTCATAAAGCACAACCTGGCAGTGACAGTTTGCTTTGTAGTGTGCGTCAACAGCTACGACATTTTGCACTCATAGAAAATGAAAATAAGCGCAAAAGCATTTAAAATGTTACATCTGCATACTATTCCGCGATCCTCAGCAAAGTGGATTAGCAGGGGGTGGTAGGCCACCATCCTAAAGTTGAGTGTAGGTGCAAATAAAATATTTTTAATAAAAATTAAATATGGTGCGTATTTGTTAGATATAATTCTCTTAGAGTTGTGGTCGTGTATTTTGCGTGGGTAAAAGAATTATTTTAATTTGTCTTCATGGGTTGGTTCTGTCCATCCTGCTTATGAAGTAGGGAGTATAAGTATGCCTGCAGTGTCAGAATCTAATCTGTGTGATTTGAATTTTCGAAGTAACTTTAGTCTCTCAAAAAACCTTCAGGCCTCTTTTATTTTCCAACCAATCTCTTTCAAAAGCCAAATGACACTTTCTCTACGTTCATAGGAGCTTGTGGCAAAGCGCGTTTCTTTCTTTTGTATTCTCTTCAGTTGCCAAACTTAATATTCATTCATTGAATTCAAAATACATTATGCATATCAGGAGAGGCCTTACCGGTGCGCAATAAAATCTTCCATTTTCCCATTATTTTCAACACTTTTCCTCAAGCATTTCGTTTAATAACTTTCAGTCTCTTCAGAGCTGTACCACAAGAATTTTTAGTATAATTCCGCCATAATATATTTGAGGCAAAGTTGATGCCCAGATATAAACATCACTTGCCTCACTTAAATATATCTGCTACACGAACACTATAGTTGTGAGGTTTTTTTAACTTTTTCTGCCAGAAGTTCATTACATTGTTGCATTTTAGACTTAGTTCTAGTCCCCAGTCTAGTTACAAAGATATCCCAAAGGTAAAGTTATACCGAGGTACATTAATGTTATGCGGCAAGTCACTCGTAGTATAATAAAAATGGACGTTTCTTCTAAAAACTCGATTAAACGGCTAAGAACATTTGGATCGTCACCCGACTGGGATCCTAGGTCACCTCCTACATTCAGTCACTTATGCACGTCTAGGCATATCTCATATTCTGTAAAGATATGCCGGATATTGAGAGCTACAGTCCTCACAATGAGTTAGTATATTCTCCCCGGCGAAGAGGTTGGAGTGAATCAAGGGAGTGTAGCCAATCCTCAGCCGAGGGAAGACGACTACTCCTGAAGAAAGTGGACCACGGTGACGATATCGCTTTCTCGCCACGTAGACAATTGATTTTTAATTCTCTCCACTACCCCAAGAATAATATGGTTCGTTAGTTCAACAGAATAAATTTTTAAAAAACACAGCAGTACAGGTTTAAAATCTATTTTTTTTTCGGTGTAAAATATAGCACAATAGCGGATTGCATCAAAGTTGCTTGTGCTGTAATTAGAGAAATTTAGCGGGTTAGGGTTTTTTATACGTTTTCCTCAACCCCTCGGTGCACTACGATTCTGATTAATTTTCTCATCCGTTGACTTGCATGCTGGTAAAAAGTAAACTTCGTAGTGGCCTACCTCGATTGAAATTAATTAGAAGCCTATAGTCAACTAGTAGTGTTATAACCTTTAACTTGCATGTTTAGAATGTTTTCTCATTATCCACCCCCAACCACACAGGGTGATGACTTACAGGGTACTCAGCATACGTAAATGTTATAGGGAGTGCCGGAAGGGAGAGGATGGTAAAAGGGGGTGGATAGGGGTGTGAGGGAAGTGTGACTAGGGGGATAGAGTTTCGCAGCGAGAAAAACCAGAGAGACTGGCCGGCCGGAATACCAAATACTTAAAAGTTGGGCGGAGCATGTAGCAAGGGAATTTCATCGCACCAAGAAAGGAGGCCTAAAATCAATGAGGAGGTATTATACACCCATTGAGCAATACCCCATCATTCATCACTGAAACGTAATTGAAAAAAAAACTAAATATAGTTAGATAGTTAAAAATACGCTAGCAGAAACTTCCTCGGAAAGAAAGACTTCGTGAACTGAGATGTCCGCGACTCCAAACTTACTTGTACAGGGTAGTGAAGAAGTTATGAGTAAAGTTGACCGAGTACTTAAAAGTCATTTTCAACTTCCAGATTGGATATGGTTAGGATTTTTGTGGGGTTCTCATGAAGGGTAGGGGTAGAGATCACCCAGATATCTAAACTTACATATACACTGTACCCTTCAATCCCCCATAAATACGTGAGACAGGGAATAGCTCCAGATCTTTCGTGCGTTGTCGACGAGTAAATAATAAAATTCCTTGTGAAATCGATGCCGGTTTTACTGTAAAAAAACTATCTACTATGGCATGTTAGTTCACGAAGATAAAAAACAATTGTACCAAGGGTATGTGGTACTTTAAATGAGATACAGATGCGATATAAGAGAAAGATGTTACATGACTAACTCATATATGCTTTGGGAAATTTAAAGTAATTAATAGGTATGTTTAATGCTTGACATCATTGTTACATTACATGGTAGAGTCGAATGACTTCATTGTATCTCTCATTCTCTTATAGTTAGTGCACGCAAGGAATAGTAGTTTTGCAGGCCTACATGATCGTAAGAGTAAATTCAATTCTCATTTGACTTCAAATAGATGCCTTACTCATCTCCTGCCACACACCCTTGCGATAGCTTTCACCGTATTATGTAGAAGATACATAGAGACTTTTCCTAAAATTAACAATATGCAGGATAGATACTGCACAAATATTATGAAAATATTTCAGGTTATTTGCCGAGTATGCAAGATATTTACAACAAAAGCAACAATGTATTTACATTTAGAGGTTCATGAAGGCATGTAAAAAAGACTAAAATCTAAATTTCCCATTCTAATTATATTTACGATTCTCTTTTTCCAATTTGATATTTCCGATTATCCAGATTCACTAGGTTACATCGGATCAGTTGCTGTGACGATATCGATAAACCATATACGTCCACATTAGAACTCGTACCTGAATTTCTTGATAATGAGCCGACCTTTTTACCTAGTTTACCCTCGTAACAACACGATATTGACTAGCACCTCTTAAATATATTTTTAAAAGATAAATATATATTACTGGCACCAGTGCGTGATAATCGATACGCACAAATGATATTAATGAAGCGGAATAGAGGAGTATTTTCCCTTATGATAAACCAAGGGTGTTAAGGGAGCAACATGTCAACTAACTATCGTGTGCCAAATCCCACGAAATATTGGAAAATGATTTGGATAGGTTGGTAACCGGATGAATGGCTAGATGCTTACGTAGCCAAGTAGGTAGTGCATCCGAAAAATATATCTAAACAAAAGCAGGCTCTTTTTTATTTTTCAAAGCTATCGTGAAAATATCCAAGTTAATGCTCAAGGCATTAATAAAAAATAAAATATTTATCAGGGATACTACACTCCCTGATATTAATTCTCCTAGCTCAGACTTATTTACCAAAGAAAGTATTTAATCAGCAGTCGGTACTTAAAATTAACTAATGAAAATTGCACTTGATACTACCAATCACTGAATCAAGTTTTGCATTCACAAATAGTTATAATGCTTCTCCTTCACGCATGGATTACAAGGCGCCATTAAATATCATGTTAAACCGCAATCTCTCAATCTTGCAGAATTAGGATCGTTTTTTTATAATACAGCATGTGTGTATCGAAGGAATGCTTAACAGGGTAGTGAATATTACGGAGTAGTTATCATCTTTCGTAGTGATGATATAGGTATTGAAATATTTAGAACAGTCTTGTGCGAGGGTTCTTTTGCTTAGTTGTATACAATCTTGTGACATCTAAATAAGATATGGAGAGCATAATATAACCAGTCTTTCCCACCCACAAAACTGGAATGTATCTATTATTTAAAAGAAAACGATGAAGGCATACATTATCCAGATGATACTATCAACCTTTCATATCAACCTCTCCATTAGATCCTTTGTAAATCTTGTGATTTGGAAGTATCGATAAGAATTTTAACTTATCCATGGGGGGTGTTTGAAATCGTCGGGATTATCTCGAATAGGTAACCAAGGTTCACATGGTTAAACACGAATTTGTCGCAAATTTAATGTGTCTGAATCGCTCGTTACAATATCATTAATTATTTTCACTTGAATTTTACTCATCCGTCTCAACTCTAGAGCCCCCAGATGAGATCAAACACAAGCTTAAACAATGAAAGAGGTTGTAATCAGCGGTTTTAACACACCAAGTTTGGGAACCATTCGTGTTTATACTACGTAACTCCTGGGTTACGTATTCGATAAAATCCCGCAGGTGTCAAACACACCCTCCCAGGTATGTATCATTGATTTGGTATATCCAGGCATGCAATTCAACATCAATAATAAAAGCAGTGCAGCGAAGAAAAGTGACATCCCATCAAAACTAGGGCTCATGTATCTCTATATCTGTGGGCTCATGGTACGTATACATATCCACGCTTTACACTCCTGCATAAAAAATGTTTTAATGCGCAACGTGGTGCTTCACGACTTTTCACAGCTTTGACAGCTAAATCACAAGACCAAGAATACAATCTCCATGTATGGCCGTTTTTTTCGTGAACCATTTTTATAGGAATGAAGCCTCAGGGGACTGAAACAGTTACCCTGCTCCCCAAGAGATGGCGGCGTCGTTTGCAGCCTCAAGCACTCGGGTGAAATGGGGCCACGTCCGAAAAAAAATGAGCGGGTCGGCATTTAAACTTCTTCTCCATCTTCTCCCCCCCTCGCACATAAACCCCCTTTTCGCCGCTCTCCACCCCCCGGAATCCTTTTTACTCACCACCCGCTCCCTGAGGGCCCTCCCACCCGTCCGCCCCCGCCGGGGGCCATTCCGACCCTCCGAATGCCTTCTCAGACCGCTCTCCTCTTCTCCCTACCGACACAACCCACCCCTGCACCCTCTTCCGCTGTGTCTTTCTATCCCTCCAACCCTACCCCTTCCGCCTGTCCAACAATGGGGCTCCTTGTAACTGCAGCCCTCCGCTATCTCCGTGTTATCCGAGACGAGAAGTGGAATCCGCGGGCGGGAGAAGGGACACAAGAATCTGGGGCTGCGAAAGCACGTAGCGGAAATGGTGATGGGATATGGCGGCATGGAAATGCTGAGAGTATTGCGTGGGGAGCGATTAAATTGCCTCGCAGCAAAGACGTCGCGTGTAGTTCTATCAGTTCTTTTGTGACGCACGTGACTCCACGTCAATATTGCACTGAAGTTAAAGAAGTTTTCTTGAAAAAGAGGCATCTTCTCTTCGATACCAGTCTATTGTATATTCCTCTAAATATTTTCTAAGTAACAATCTCAGTTTTTTTAAATTACGCAGTAGGGTATGATTTATTTTTTATTTTCTTAAAAAATGACCAACTTACAGTAAACTCCCGATTACCCGTTCGCGCGTTATTCGGGCTGCGGATTATCCGTGTATCCCCAATTTATTAGTGTATCGAAAATGGTCTCAAAGGTAAGTAAATGTTTGTTACCGGAGGGTCAGATATTTTACGCCAGGCTTCGTGCCGAGGCTAGTTATTACTACTTCAGTAACTTAAAATTAAGTAATTGCGGGAGGGACAGCTCTACTGGATTATTTTTGTCATAAAATGCTATTATGCACTACGAGGATCTTTTCATTAGCAGAGTGTGTTATTTTCTTAGGGAGTTTATTTATTTTGGCGGAGCACCGTAGAGAAAAGAATCCGGAAAGAAGAAAACAGCGGATTATCCGTGTTTCCCGATTATCGGTGCACCCTTTACCAGTCATTACACGGGAAATCGGGAGTTTATTCTATTTTTATTTCCTTAAAAAATTACCAACTTCATACAGCATTGCTTTTTCACTTTGCTCATTTGTAAAATTATTAATGTTTTCTTTTTCTGACGAAGGTTTTCGTGACGTTTCGATGAATCAGACAGGCTTTCGGAAGTCTTCCACGTCGCCAGCAATAATGAAAACGCGGAAGACTCTCAAAAGCCTGTCCGAATAATATTATTTTGCGTTATTTTCTTCTGCTTCCATCAATGGCATTTGTGTTTCACACGCTAAGTAGAGTTTAATTGATTCTCCAGGCACACTATCGATTCGGCTCCAGACACATACACTCCATTATCACGATCCTGGTGATAATTCCAATCCAGTTCCACCAATACTGGTGAAAGTCTTGGATAAACTATACCTCTATTCACCACCAATTTAGGTCTTCCACTGCCTTCCCAACCAATTAACACAGTTGTATTTAGTCACTCAGGTTTGAAAGAAACAGCTGAATTATTTGCATTATTTAAGGATAGGCGGATATTTTGGAAAATCTAGCGTTTTTTAGGGAAGAGCTGAGGCGAAGACTAATCTTGGCATCGTAAGCAATTTACTCTTTGTCACCAAGGACTTCCCCTATCCACGTACTAAGGACAGAGTACTTATGGGATAGGATTATTGTAGTGGCTAAAGAACTGACCTCCCATCCTGAGAATTCACATTCAAAATATGAAAGAGGTATATTTTTCATAAATGCTTCAATCCTTACTTGAGTGCTATGTGGAGAACCCTTCCAGTTCACTACTCCATTCTGTTGGTTTGGATGTTTAATGTGAGTCCCTTGGTGTCTTTCTTTAAGAGTAGCTAATGTGGTTGCCGGGTTTCTCCCAACCTTTCCTCAGTTCCCTAAAAAATCTCCTATCATAAGGAACTACACCCTATACCAAATGGCCCAAATGACCTTAGCCGTCGGTCGCCTCCCCAAAATGACAACCACTACCACCAATTTACTGACAGTTAAAAAAAATGCTCGAACAAAGTTATATTTGAGAAATGAAGTTATATTAGATAAATAAAGTTCGTTCCGTAAATCCTCAAGGACTTTTCTCTTAGTATTGATTTTAAATATGGCTTTGCACTTTTGGAAATTTAATTTTCACAAGATTTTTTCTAGCTCATCTGAAACCGCTGTTCGTAACACCGTCAGAGAATTTCTTTGGACCCGTTGAGTTTATCTTCTACCAGTATAGCTATTCGGCAATTCATTTCCAGTAATTTAAATAGCAGAAAATGCAGGAGTGAGGAGTGCATTTCACATTATATTATTTTCATTTTCTCAGTAATTATCTTTATTGAGATCATAAGAAATTCAGTGGGAAAGTAATTAATCAATAGGGATTAAGGAATACAAAAGAGACCACCTACACAGTGTTCAAGTTTATTCTCGCTTGTGGTATTTTATCTCATTAAATACTAAACACAGAAGAACTCGTAGGAATAGAAGGGGAAGGTCATTTTTCACTGCCTCCTAGATAGACCTGGTACCAAAAATTTACTCTGCTATGGTTTTTCCAGCCATATCCAACATTCTATGATGAACTCGAACCTGGGATCTTTGGTTGGCAGTCCTGTGCCTTATCCATTAGGTTACTAAGCCATCGGGTACAAAAGGCATGGCCAGCAAAATGTTTAGCGAGCAACATTATTTTTGACTCGTCTCTGCATTTTGGCGAGCTTCGTACTGAACTGTTTTACATTTCTACATCTTTGTCACAATTCCAACTAGTTCCCTTTCGTGTCTCCCCAACTGCTCTTTCCAATCCAAGGTCTTTTCTCATGGGGATAAGCCAAACCCAACCCGCAATTCTACGCTGAGCCATTCATCCCATCCGAATGCCTCCACCATCAAAACTTCGTAAACGAGGACCCTTCCCTCCTCCACGTATCTCAGTAAACTTTCACGATCCTTCTTGCAAACTCTTCTTCCCCTTCTTCAACAACAGCAAAAATCCGAAAGGAGATAATTTGCGACCTGGAGGGCTCCGACGGCTCTTTCTTGGAGAGTAGATCCGCGAAGATCCCTATGAGCGTGATAGCACTTGAGCCGATTCGATGCACTCGCCGTTGAAACCATAAAGGTGAAAGCGAGGGAATGGTTGGCATAAGTAAGAGTAATGAAAAAGGTTGACGGGCATTTGATTGTCTTGGGTAGGGATCCTCAAACGTTTGGACCGAAAATCAAGAACTTTTGAATTTTCAACGACAAAGACCAGGAAGAGGTAAAAGGAGCGTTAGAAAGGAAAAGTCTTCCGAAATATTTAAAAAAGAAGAGAAATTTATTTTCCGCACTTCGAAACGCAATGGCCTGATGAAGACAAGTGAGGTCAATGATGGTTGGAATTAAAAAGTAAGGCCTTGAATGATATATATATGTGATGACATATCCATACATCTATTTATTCACTGCGATCTACTCTTCTGAAGAAGTAGGCTACATGCTCCGAAAATTTAAGTACCTTTTATTTTGTGTCTTTTCTTTTTGTGTCGCCACATCTGCATATAATTTTACGAGTGTTACGTCCATTTGGAATTTTCATCATTATTTTATATATTTATTATTCTTTCATAGAAAGAGAGAGATCAAATTGTTGAGGATGTATACGAGAAGAGTTAAAGTAATATGTAGAAGATACCTAACTGATAAGAGTAATGAGTGGAGAGCTGCGTCCAGCCAATCTTAGGATTGATGACTCACTACTATTATGATAAAAGCGATATACATTTTTTCCAGATATTGTGTCAGTTTGGTGGCTTTGTGAATTTTCCTAAATACTGCAGCAGGGATTTGAATTAAAATATTTACCGTTTTAAAGGCAAAGAATACTTTATTCAAGTGAAACATGCTCTGTTGGGCTTGCCTGGTATCTCTGAGTTACTCATCTAAGCCCAGGGCTGGGTAGTATACTAATTTGATGCTGACAGTAGTTTTTGATGAGCTATAACTTCACCAACCAGCCCGCTGTTTGAGTTAAAATCTGATGTGTTCTAATCATTTACAGGCATAACATTCAATTTGTACATTTATCAGAAATTTGTATCAACCCAGTCAGTGGAGTGAGAAATCCTTTCTCTTTCAACTGATTTCTTTCCTTTCAACTTTCTTTTTCAACAATCCTTTCTCTCTCAACTTTCAACTCATCCAAGATAGCAAAACCTACGTCAAACCACATAAACTTTAGGTAAAGATAGATAAGCATTCAAACTGAATCTTTTGAAAAAAGTTGAAGGGAATTTGTCAGTGGATGACATGATTATACACATGATAAAACACACACGCATACGATCAGAAGAACCAAATTAAAACATCGATACATTTATGGATAGGATATATATGTCACTTTTCCCTCAAGTAAAAAATGATCTTAATAGGCAACATACCAAATAGAACTGTGGAATGTAGGGGAAGTAATCTTTAGTACATCTGAAATATGTTTATACCTCTACTAACACATGTTAATATTGCGCATCTAATGGAAATTATAACTTGATGCACTTCAATAAATGTCCAAGCCCTTTATATACAATTTCGAATCGTTTAGTTGCATCTGCCTGGTGTAGGCTTAATAAATAACACCCTTCACAAAGTAAGTAGAATCTTACTCATTAATAAATGTTATATGAGTATATGCCCTCGAGGTGTCTTGCGAATGCCTCGTAAATGCAGATTCTGATGTAGTTAGTGAGATGCAAGAAATCCAACCACACTTTTATTTTTCTGAGACTTGTTTCAATCCAGGCGACTGACCGGGGAAACCTAAGCTTTCAACATGTACGAGATCGCAAAACCAAACACCAGTCACGTTCGATCCCTCCGGAGAAAGAAAGTCAAACATGAACATGCTCTCTCTCTCTTCCTCCCTATTTTCGCCTCTCTTTCTCCAACATCCCTCTCTCCACCCCACCCTCTCATTTAAGCCTCACCCCCGCTCTTCCCGCCCCCGCCATTACTGCATCACACACTTCCCTCCCCCTCGGTCGCGCCCCCGCTAAAATATTCATAAGAATTTCCCTCGCGCGCCGCTAACCAGCTCCCAACCCCCCCAACCGAGACACCCCTCTCCCCCGACGAGAATCGCTACTTCTCTCCCCCTCACCCCAATCACGTGCCGACTCCCTCCTCGCCCCTCTCTTACAAGAGTGGTTACCCACTTCCCCGCTCCCTCTGACACCAGAGACCAACTGCCCTCGGTTTGCTAAGCCTTCGGATATCTCAAACTACCTTCAACTTGCCGGCTCTAAGCCAAGCCTCCAACGGTGCGGTTGATTATGCTAGGCCGCTCAAAATAATAAACATATCGAGAGCGAGTTCTTCCGACGAAGCCTTCGTGAAGGTATAAAGGTTGGTTTTGCGGAAGCACAGGTAGTTTAAACTTTTTAGCTCTTAATAGAAACTTGAAAAATGAGCGGCTTCCACAGAGAAAAACGTTTATTGCGAAGACGCCTGAAGATGCTTGCATAAACCGAAACGCGGTCGCAATAAACGTTTTTCTCTGTGGAAGTTGCTCATCTTTCAAATTTCTATTATGTTACATTTCCACTCAATCACTCCTGAAACCTCAGAACTTGTTTTTAGCACTTAATGTTGGAGAAGCAAGGATAGTTACAATCACCACGAGATATATCGATTGATTACGGAAATTACCTGAGGGACAGGAGCATAAGATTTGTTAGAAAAAATTATCAATCTCAAAAATTCAGTGTTTTAGATAAATTTCTCCATCTGCATGAATTTTATGGGACATTAGGTGATTGAAAAATGCACTTAAAATGGAAAAACGCTACTTAAAACAATTTAAACATTTACTATCAATAAATCTTTAAATAAGTACAAACACAGGCATTCAGAGCAGCTTTATGCAACATCTAGAATTCATCTGGCATATATTCTCGAAGGTGTGGCAGGGTATGAACATCAGAACTCTTAAACTGTATATATTTTTAGTTGTAAATCAATTATTCGGTAGAAGTAGTCATGGATTTTAGGTGCCTCAATGGCTAAGGTTATGTTGCGCCGTCTAGCCTAAGATCCTAGGAAAAATACAATATCCCTGCCATGGGTTGCCAACTTTGGGTTGCCAGGCCTATCCTAATCAATATAAAAAATATCAAAAGCATTATACAATAATTTCAGACGAAGGAACTCATTCAACGAAGGATTAAAAGGGTTATAAGCAATGGAGTTCTATACCACGGGAATAGATTCGAAATATGTCTAAGTAAAAAGTCTCACATATGCGGAGGACGGGGCATTTTGATAGGTGGAATAACAATTGTAGTCGAGGACCTCTTGGGGGATTTCATAGGGTGAGATGCTAACATCGGCTCGAAGTTTACGTCCTTTGCCCTAAAAGAACACCTCCCCATAGTAGTTCACCTTTCTTTAATTTCACTAATGACCTGTGCCAGTAATGGCTCCTTGTGATACGAATTGACTAATTCGACACGATATAACTTCCGATATACAATCTCTAATAAACTAGTTTATATCCAAAGAATGGTATGCTTTATATGAAAGTCATGGCTAATATAAAAAGAAGTTTCAGGCAAAAATTTGCACTCATCAATGTACTTTTTAGGGATGTTTCATTGGCTATCCCGCAATTAGATAAATGTCAGACAGCTGTCAGCACTGTGTGCCTAACGAGATTGTGTATCCACCTATGACCAGAACTAAAGCTCACGTCAAACCGGAAGGTTGTCTCATTCCCGTGAATGCCTAACCCACATCGCCACACAATCCTATTCTTTGCCTAGTATTCTTGACACTAAACTCATTGTTGTACCACAGATACGTGAGCTGGATCATTAAGATTTTAAAAACACATTTAATATTTGTCACAATGAAAGTGATTAGAACACTTACACATGGTTAGCTGTGTGCTGATGAAATAAAGTCATATGTATCTGTCCAGCATCAATCGAAAAACTTAGGTTGTACACACTTTGCTTTCAGATACCCATCAAAATCGAAATCTGAACCCTCCCAGTAGAATGAATTTTTTTAGGGTGGGTGCAAGTATAAAATTGAAATGTTTTTTAAATGCTAGATAAAATACTTTCTGTTTGTGTCACAAATAAAAAATATGCCGCACAATGATCATATTTGAAGCTTAAAACAATGTATTCCAAATCCATTTTAGCCACCCAAAAGCAGTTCATATCGAGAATAGCATTCAAATTTGCTCTATTCACCATCATGCCGAAAGAATTTTGGATTTAAATATGATCCTATGAGTTTTTCATTGTATTTGAAATTTCTAGCGAATCAAAATATTCGAAGGCACAATGAATTAACCGAATCAAACCGAATTAACCGAATCTTGTACAATATATAAATCCTATAGATTTGGCATAAATTTTCCCAAAATAGTAGTTTATATAACCTTTCTGACTAATGGATATAAAATGTACTGCGGAAATTCCCTGTGAAAAACTGCAACCCGCATCCAACATTACATCGTAATTGGTTCTTCACATTCATAAATTTGCTCTTAGAGCTAATGTCATGTAAAGTATCAGCGTAACTCCGTAGTCCTCTAGTAAGAATTACTTAAGAGAAAGGCTTTTCTCTGATATATTTAACCTGCCGGTAAAGATGTAAAATAACGACTAAGTTTTCATGGATTTTTATGTGGCTATGTCAACTAAAGATAAATTGCTCATAACTAACATCTATTCGAAAACAAACATAAATCTCCTTAAAGATTTTTTTCCAAATTTGGTTTTACGGAAGCACAGGTAGCTTAAACTTTTTTAGCTCTTAATAGAAACTTGAAAAATGAGCGACTTCCACAGAGAAAAACGTTTATTGCGAAGACGCCTGAAGATGCTTGATATTTTTTATTTGATTTGATTTTAAGGCCTGTCAAATGAATTTTTGTCATTGCAATATAAGGCCGAGCTCAGCACATTGCAAGTCCTTCTAGGCATATGAAGGCATGTCATAAACTGAAAATGGATAAAACTTTTATTTCACTCAATCCCAAGCTACCACTTAAACATTCAGTAGGTGCGGGGTGAGTCATAGCAGTAAAAAAATTAACTTATATTATACCTTCTATGCCCGTGATGTACGGGAAATAATTTTCCTGGATAAACGAAATCCCACTTAATCCATTTCGAGCGAGAAAAAATGAGCGACAGGCATCTCATTGGTGGGATATTTTTTATTTGATTTTAAGGCCTGTCAAATGAATTTTTGTCATTACAATATAAGGCCGAGCTCAGCACATTGCAAGTCCTTCTAGGCATATGAGCATTATTAATTATGAATAAATTACAAAAGTACATTCTCCCGGGTCACCTACTCTCCGGGAAACGGAATACCTACTCGTGGAACAATTTAAAAAAATTTTATTATTCATTTTTGAGGAAAAAACATCCTAGAATCCTTCATACTCATTACAATGACACTATTTCTTGGATTGAAATAGTTGCTAGAATTATGGATTCCCATCCAGAGGGCTCGTAATTTAATCCGGGGAGAATTGGGGTGGTGTGGGGACCTCTGTAAGTGCTGGCTTCCCTTTCCGAACCGGCAGTGGAATATATATTTCATAGCTACACCGGTCCCTACTTGAGTACTGTATGAAGAGCTACTCAAGTTCAGTGCTCCGTCCGTCAGATGGGACGTTAAACTGCGGATTCCTTTGCACCTTTTCGCCTGTTGTAAAGAGCAGGCTACTGCCGACTCCGGGTCTTTCTCTTCCATTCTCTGAAAATCCGCATCTCTTACCAGACCACCCAACTATCCTAAACGGTGCAAATGTCTTCAGTTACTACCTACTTGTGTGCCACAAGTTGCCAGCTTGAGTGCTGGTAGGTACTGAGATTTGAAGTTCGTATACTGGTCGTTAACTGAGTGTTGTGTGGAGAGCATTGCTAGTTCAGTACTGTGTCCGTCGAATGGGACGTTAAAATCGTGTACCACTTGACGCCATTCGATGAGAACAAGTCTAAGGATGACATCAGGTTTCATTCCACCCTTCTAAAAAAAATCTTATCCCTGCCTGCCCAATTATCCACCTATTTTGCATTGTTCGTTACGGAGAACTTGGAACAATAATATTACAATCCCTTGAATAAGAGTCTCTAGTATTTGAATTAGCTACGGGCAATGGATTTTTGATAAAATGATGAAGAGAAAGAAAAGGACATATAATGCACTGAAAAAAATATTAATCCCGTAACCAGCCTGCTTATATTCAATTTTAATTTTATAATATATTTTTTTTAATTTCCAGATTTCTTTCAAGAAAATGTGGTTCTAATAATTATTCTGCTCCACGTTTTTTTTTCAAAGTTCTTTCCAAAGGAGTAAATTTTATGGAAAACGAGGTGGCTTGATGTGGAAGAAAAAAGGTTTTTACGATGGAAAAAGTGTGAAAAGATGGCTTCGCGAAGTCGAAAGAAGGAAAAAAAAGCTGCGAGGATGGCCGCAAGGAGAAAGCCGAGAGTGCTCGGACTTTTCAATATTTCGCGAGCGTGGGAACGAAGACGTGTTCGGAGGAGGAATTGATTGCGACCGTATACTCGTTCCTTGTGGAAGAGGCCAGAGATTCACTCTACGCCTCCGCCATCTTGAATATTAAGCTCCTAGCGCCACCGGTAGAGGGAGAGGAGGAGAAGGAGAAGGGATTCGGGCGTGCCACAGAGGCGGCAATGGAGTGGTCCCTCCACCCCCTCTATATCCGCCTCCATCCACCGGAGGTCTTAAGAAGGATGTGAGCAAAGGATCGAATTGATCCGCAAGGGGAGGTGAGAGCGCATTTGATTAGGAATTCCCATCCTTTGTGGCACTTCCATGCACTGATCCATAATTCGAGTTCAGTACTCCGTCCGTCAGATGAGACGTTAAACTATAGTCCCCTCGGCATCTTCCGTTAAGAAGGCCGACGCCGAGTGTCTCTCTTCCCTTTCCCCTTATCCTCCCATCCCTGTCCTTTTACCTTTTCTCCAGATTTGATACTCATATAAGTGGGGTTACAAACGTGCAAACACAGATGACTATCCAATTCCTTGCGTACAAGTGTCGGATTGGTTTAGTTTAAAATGCTACGCTTTTCTCCCAGAAGGCGTATTCGAGTCCCGAAAGAAGAAAATTGTGTAATGGAACACTCATAAAATGAATCAAGTGCTCTATTTTTACGCGTACGCGTTCAGGGACAGGAAAAACTATAGCCCAAACCTCCTTACCCCTTACCCAACTTAAGTTTGGGCATTGACTGAATAACACAGAAGAGATTATTTTTAGTTTTTATTTGTGTAAAAGGGTATTATGTGAAAAATATCTGCAATAAAGGTTCTACTTTATGTGAAATTTTATTGAATAACTTTATTTATACTTTTTGGATAAAAAACCTTGATGTATGTTTATTTAAATTTTTATATTCGACTCAAGGTAAAAGAATTCGCTGGTAAAGAAAGCGTAATTCGCAGATATTTCTAATGCTTGCGAACTAATAAAAGACGATATGGGGTTAATGGAAACGATTATAATATAATAAACATACATGGTGAATAATACGTTCCTGGAGTGTAAAACATAATTATATGAGGCAAAATGAACCACTAGCCCACAGGAAAATTGAGAAAGTATGCAACCGGCTTCGCATTACTGTGATGGATGATGTTGTATTATCAGAAATTAAAAATTTTGTAAAAATTAAAGTGCATATGCAAAAATAAGAATGATAATCAACTTCAACGGTATTAGATGCAACATTTTTTAAACAATGAGTGTCGTCAGAATGATAAAATAAACATTTAATTAGGTCAGCATTGAAAGTTACCTTACTATCTTATCACCAACAGATTGATTCGTCTTCAATTCCCTTAGCACCTCTACTATATTTCAAACTAAGTGGCGGAGTTGGATCCGAAGTTACTAAATTGCGGTAGCTACGTCGGCGGCATACCGGTTCAGGAATTGCAAACAAGACGCGACAATTCTTAACGGGATTCCTCGCTGACATGCACAAGAGCAAGATTCAATAAAGAAGCCATCATACAGATTGGCCGATAATTGGACTCGGATCCTCCGAATTCACGCCGAGTGCTTTGATTGTGGCGTCTTGCAGCCTAGAGATCAAGGGTTCAAATTCTGCCTCCAACATATGTGTTATCACTAAGTCACATATGGTTAGACAGTGGGATATAAAAGTTATGACGGCTGCAGTATATAAATACATAATCCTACCACTACCGCGTCCGTCGGACGCTAAACCACGGATGCCTTGTCGTATTTCATTAAGGACGAACTAATACCGACGTAGGGATTCTCTCGAATGTTCCCCACTCCATTATTTACGCCCTAAACCCCAATACTCACCTAGTCTTCATAGCACAAATGACCTCAGCTGCACGTTGCCACCCCTATCAACAAAGATCTCCTACCAATTGCTCACGACCCAATGCTTTGCTCAACATGCCTAACGCATTTTCTCTTGCCCTTCTCTCCCACCCGTGTTTCACAGCATGTTCACTACGCTTGCAATGCACTTTTAACCAGCTTCCGGATGGCTACCGGCGCAACTTCTATTGCCCTTCACACATTCCCAGCTCATTAAAACTTGAGCCTCACTTCTATCCCCATCTGCCACCCTGGATGTCACACATGCTAAAGGTCAAAACGCCACGTTGAGATCAGCATGCAGAATGATCTCACCCCCTTCCATCTACTGACCTTACCAACTTGCTTCCACTCCCGCCTGCTATTACTGTCAGGACGAAAGGAAGGGCACGACACACGCGCAGAGTCGCCCGAATGAAGGAAAAAGGGGCAACTTCTCCTTCTAATGTGCTATGGTTTCCTAACTCTATTTCACCGCTATCAAGTAGTCTCATTATTCTGGAAACTACTATATTTTTTATACTAATATAATGTAAAGTGTACTAATCCTTCCCTATTCTATAATAATGCTACACGAACAGAATTCTACATGCTTCTCCTTCTAATGTGCTATGGTTTCCTAACTCTATTTCACCGCTATCAAGTAGTCTCATTATTCTGGAAACTACTATATTTTTTATACTAATATAATGTAAAGTGTACTAATCCTTCCCTATTCTATAATAATGCCATATGAATAGAAATTATTACATGCATAACATGTACCTACTGTCCTCTCTTCATTTGCCGTCATTATCCATTATTTTTTTAATTTCTTTTAATCAACTAAAACAAAGCCTATAGCAATGAAGAGGTATGAGTGGATAGGATTTTTCACCAACTTCTGGCATCGTGTACTTCGCTGACTTTAAAACATCTGTTTGTTTATAATTTAGGATAAAAGAAATAATTTAGGCAAAAGCATAACGAAACAAAACGTCCCCATTGAGATGTAAACGAACATCAAAGACGAAAGGATTATTTTTGGCTGAAACCTACGTTCCTTTCAAATAGTGCAAATTGATAAATAATACCAGATATAATAAGTTCAAATGCATGAATAAATTTTGATTGCATTTTTATATACACTTCTCAGAATATTTCATCAGGTATAACAATCCGGCTAAGACTTGATCATTTTGGGGAAGGGTAGGTTGAATATTTGAAAGTTTCACACACGTTTACTGGCTCTATAGTACAAAAAGATAAGCACAAACCGTGACGTTACAATGCAACGCTCGATTAATTAGAGAACCAGAAGTTGAAAATTTGGAAACTTGGAAAATAATTAAATATTGATAACTTGCAGAATACGAATTAAATGAATTGCAAGAATGAGCTGAGAGCATGATGACAGAAACCCTAACCAATTTAAAACTGATGATGATATTATCACAAATCCATGCCATGAATCAAGGTTCTCACTGACATAAAAACAGATACGAAACGTGCGCGTGAATTCCAAACTCTTTGGTCCAGAG
This sequence comes from Platycnemis pennipes, assembly GCA_933228895.1. Classification (NCBI taxonomy): domain Eukaryota; kingdom Metazoa; phylum Arthropoda; class Insecta; order Odonata; family Platycnemididae; genus Platycnemis; species Platycnemis pennipes. Next base: position 64,958,921 of record OW121854.1, read on the forward strand.
GAGAACTCCCTCGCCTCACCGTCTCAGAGTCACCTCTGCTAGCTGCCTGCAGCAATCCTCACGAAGACCTCCATTCTTTATTTTGTCGCCCGGCCGTTGCTCCCTCTTCAAATAGTAACGTGCGTCTATAGGTTCTCAAACTTTTAAGGATATAACGCACAACCTAGTAGCAAGGGTGTGATTCGCTTTTAAGGCTCTACAACTGCTTCAGATATGTCGCTCCTTAATACTCTCTTCCTAAGTATAATCCTATAAGTGGCTGGGTTCGAATTCCAGTAGGGGCAAAGTGGTGAGCATTTCAAGATCAGAATTCCTTCCGTCAGATGAGATGCTAAACCGTGGACACTTTGGCATATTTCTTAAAGTGTAGGCTGATTCCGATACTCGTTGCCGGATTCGAAACCGATACCTTTTGGGTTGTAGTAGCAGAGCGTAATCACCTGAACAACAGGAGGATTTTACCGTTTAAACCTTAGCTTGAAATTTAATTTAAAAAAGAACAACGTCGATCCCCTATGCGTATTTTGTACTAGCGGTAAATTTTTTCGTTTGCGAAATAAATTTGACCTCTTGTCGCTCGTACCATCTCTAGCCTTGAACGATAATTTAAACCCCTGGACACGCAATGGTAAAACTCTCCCGCAGCGACACAAGCGGAATTATTTAAACGTGAAAGTGGACGTCGAGATAACATTTGCTACCGAGGTGTGCTGCCGACCACCACTGTTTCCACCCCCTTTCCAACACCTCCTTATTTTCCACCCTCCTCCTACCCCACTCCCAAAAACTCCTCCGGGGAAGCCACCCCCTCCGACCGTATCGATTTCTTCCCCGTTATTCCCGCACCCCCTTCTCCGTGCACCTTTCCCTGCGCTCCCTCTAACCCACCAACCACTCCCTTCCGACAGGTAGGGCAACCCCCGCTTCCCATGATGCAGTTTGTCCAAACTCCCTCCACCGCCACTGACCCTGACCCACGAGAAGAGGGAAAAGGGGTGGAGTGACTCGAATCCTATGCGTTCCAATATCGACTTTGTTTCATATGCTCCCTCTTTATATTTTTAGACGGACAATATTGAATATTTTTTCAGCACCTACCGGGCGAAGTTTGGAGAAATACTTCCCCCACAACGAAATAAATCGTCGGTAATGGTCCCACAAAAATACTCTACCATTTGTATCCAAAAGAATTTCTTTTCTTTCATGACACAAATCTCTCCTGAGGGCAATACGAAGAGAGAATCGTTGTATCCAGGACTACAGGGAGTAATGAATTTTATGCCAAGTGCTGGTGAGTTATCTGCTAAAAGGTATTCTTCTTTCATGTTGCTTTTAGACTGGTTTTGTCCTTTTTCATACTATATTTAATCAGTTCATATTTGTAATAATATAGGTACTTATTCATATCCTCGCCTAGATATCACAAGTATTTTTTTACCAGTAAGAGTTAATTTAACTTAAGCTCAAGATATTAAGATCGAAATCAAAAATACCTAGTTACATAGCAACCATTTGAGTGATTATTTTTTTATCAGTGAATGATTACCATTCACCACTAGACGTGGATAATTAATTATAATAATTTCCTGCTCTCATTTTAATACGGAAGTCTGTAACAACGCTTGTTATTGTGTACCTAAGGATATACCGGATAAGGTAAGAGCAGATTTCATCATTCCTCTTCACTGCTTATCAGATTCCCCCTCTCTCCATTAAAATATCCCAAACACTAGTTCCAGCCACGCGAAATATCTCGCACTACATCCTTCCATCAACTTCCTTTGCATCATCAACACTTTTTTCCTCTAAATTTTTCATGAAATCATCCAGCTAAACTTCTTCCTCGTACATTCAACGAATGAGCCCATAAAACCTTTGTCTTCCACCTCATCCAACGTGTCTCAGTAACTTGAATGAGTATTATTGATCCCCTAAAGTCTCCTCGCCTTCGTTCCTTACAATAACTTCACTGCCTCACACAGTATTATTAATGAACCCATTCGTTTTCCTCCTGTATATCAGATTGCTGGTTCAATTTTTATTTTAGATTTTTTTGTGATACCTTATAATAGTGCAAAGTCATTAAGGAGCATTTAAATCATACATGTTTTGATCACATGCAAAATCATCTAATAAAGCATGTTGAAGTAATTATTCAGGCTCAAAATTTGAAGGTGAATAATCTTGCCACGAAACATTATTCGTCATAGGATGTTTCTAGATAGAACGACATAAAATACTTTTAGTATATAAATATATGTATTAATAGCTGTGTCAAAATTGCAGAGAAAACATTAAAATATATTTAATGCTCATTTAGTATTTAACTCCTTTCCAATTACATAATGGTGACATATCTGTATCGTTATTATAAATTTACTAACATTTAGCCTACCGTAAAAATGTCTTATATTATATTTCTCTTTTTTATATCGTTACCAAATCCAAACTGTTATTTCACAAATGTTGCCTACAGTGAATCTGTTGAAATTTGGTCAGATACTTGTTTACAACGACGCCTTATATCCGCTTATCCATCCCAAGGGTCCTGGGTTGAAACCCGGTTGTATGAAAAATGTTAGTTCATCCCCATTTCTTCATATGGGACTTCACTCTAATATCAGTCAATTCACCCGAATGCCGGCTACTAATTTATTTCAAAGAAAGACCATGAAGCTGTTAAAAATTTTACCTTGTTAAGACAAAAACTCTGATACAGAAAAATAATACGTCGCTGTCAAAAACAGGAAACCTAAATTTCTAGTGACTTTCCTATGACACATGCAGTTTTTTTCGTATTCAGAAACTTCAATGAAGTGAAGCTTACTAATATAAAACGAAGTATTGAACTTTAGGTTAAAATCCTTATTAGATGCAATTGCCTGTCCTCAATGTGCGGTTGAGTCGGGGATCGAGTTGGTGTGGTGGCTAGAATTATTCAATCCCCCTTCGAGGGCCAGGTTCATACCTCACCAGAGACAGATTTTTATTTGGTAAATAGTCTTAACTCTCTCGAACATTTATTTATAACGTGCTCCAAATGTATGTTCTGGGTCCTTTTATAGATATTAGTTCAAATGGATTTTTTCGCTATCCAAATGAATCATGTTTCCTGTCTAATATTCCTGCAGAATATTGCTCCAGTAGGATACCCACTTTGTGATTGTCGACTCTCTGCATGACAAGGATAGGAGAGAACTATCACGCTTGGCTCTTGGATGACAAAGGAACACAAAATGCCCTCATCAATTCGCAGTAAGTCAAACATAAGAGCCGGGGACACGCGATCCATAGACCTGATGGGCAAGCATCGCTCATAACCCTGGGTGGGCTGGCGCAAAACATATGAGGTCGGGAATTGAGGCGCTTAGAACAATAACGGCAGATCCCAACCAACGCTCATTCTGAGAAAAATTACATTTTCTGTTTCTTTCCAAAAATTGGGAAGTTATTAACATTATGACTTGATATTTTCTGGGTTATTTAAGCAAGGAATTTCAAGTCTATATGTAAATTCTTGAACCATTTAGATTAATAATTTTTGTGATTTTTTGTTCTTTATTAGACCAAAAAATGTACAGAAGAAGAAACATGATGTAAAATTGACATAACCTACATTTAACATCTTGAAATCTCCAGCTAATCCAGCTCTATTTCCAAATCTTCACATCTTCCTTCATCATCGACACCATCATGAAGAAGATTTTTATCAAAATCATGGTAGAAGGATGGCATATTTTTCAGTACTTTCATCAGATCATTGTATTTAGCTTTCTTTATCTTTCTCTGTTCACTGTACTTCTGCTGTAACTTAAACTTATCCGACGTACAGTAATACCAAATATGTTCAGGATTGCCTTCTGGCACAGCGGCATTGCTTCATTTTTCACCATAACATTATATTTGTGGGTAAACTTGTGCCTGCTTTTGTCTCTGAGAAGTCTATCCTTTTTATATCCCTTTCGAGGTTAACTTTTCTGCATTAAATTAAACAAATACGCATTATGCTTATTATATTCACCAAGTCTATAAAATTCTAAAAACAATGTGTCCTTCACATCGTGAGACAAACGTTGAAACACGCAAGTTGAATCAGGAAAGTTACAGCATTTATCTAATTGTTCACGTTTTTATTCTGGAACCACTATGGAATTTGTTGTTACATATGATTTACCACGATTTCTGCACAACTTTCTTTTGTTTATCACCCATTCAGTTGCCTTTCTCACTCGTTTCTTTCCTTTTATCGGAAATTAAGGAATAACATCTGCAGACGACGCCATGTTGACTACAACGCCATGAACTTGTAGCGGACTTTAAGTAAAGCACTCGGAGTTGGGATATGTCGTTGTTAATCTGAGAATGAGTTCCTTTTCACTGCTGACAAATTTTAAAGGCGGCAAATAAGGGCTTTGATATATTTCAATTCGTTTGAAATTTTGTTACATGAAGGTAGATGGCAGGAGTGTACAGGGATGCTTCTATCTCAATATTCGAGGGTGGCTGGGATATTCCGTTATTATTCTAAGCACCTGAATTTAGTGTGCAATAAAATGGAGATACTTGTTATATGAAAATATTTACAGAAAAATATCATCATAATAGTCAATATTTTTCAATCCTAAGAGTTCTTCTCTTCGGTTCTCCTATCGGCTAGCCCAATCACGTTTGAATAATATTTGTCTTTTATATGCTTTGTTAATTGATACATTTCATACGAGGCCTTATTTTTAAGTCTCTATTTTCACTAACAAAATACCTAGTACAAATTTAAAACAAAATATATTTAAAATGTCTCATGATATAACCGACGACGTTTCGCCATATAAAGGTGTCATCAGACGTTTCTTTTCACACACTCTTCTTGAAACTTCTGCGTTAGTCACTCTGGATATTTATTAATCTTCAATCTTATACCATTTTTATGAACAACGTATTCAAACGTGTTGGTTCTTGCCATTTCATCGGGATGCTGTTGTTCATGCTTCACTGTAATGATCATACAGCAGAAGTAAGTTATAAAGAATTTGATGAGAAATTTTAATTTTTGCAAATGTGTCTTTGACGAGGCATAAGAAAACTTTTTAGGATCTCATTACTTACTAGACATGCCTAAATTACTTTGCCGTAAGGAACATGCAAGTTTTATCAACATGCGTGATAATTACCGTGGTTGAAAAACACTCACTGAATATACATGACAGTTTTCCTCCAAATGAAAGACTGGCAAACTAAATCAAGCGTGAACTATAGTAACTCCACCAAGATACTTCTGCTGCCACTGTTCTAGCATTTATCTGAATGCTGTTAGTTTAAAGAGTGATATTATACTTCAGTAAGGAATTCAATGTCCGTCATTTCAATTTACGCCAAAAATTAATCATACTCATGCAAAGATACTATTTAACACAACTCTGGCGCTGAACTCGCGAGCCATTATTAAGTCCTTGTGCATAAAACTCTAAAATGGAACTGTAATTTGATACCTTCCCTACTCCAACGATGTTTGCATCATTTTATGAGGTAACAACGGCAATGCAACATTCGTTGAAGTTGTTGTTATAGTACGTCTGCTCAAATATTACTTGGCCACTCGAAACAAAATGAATGTTATACTGACCTGATCTCTTTATGTGCATAATCATTAAATTAAAATCTTCTGTTCACGTCGGATCACTTCAAATTTACGAATCAACACTTTGATAAACATAAACAAAATATAAATGTTTAAATATGATTTAGCTCAGATTGCGTCTTTGGCCTGATTTCAAGATAAGAATCAGAAGATAAGGGAAAAGTAAATGAGCCACCCTACACCAAATTGCGTACAATAAAAGTCATCTTGATTCACTGAAAAAAAATAGCAACGCCTTAATTGAAGGCGCAGACCTACTTAAAATCTCTAGAAAAGGATTCGAAAAACAAAATTATACTTCAGTGGAAACTGGAATACATTGCCAATTATTTCGCTCACTTAAGCGTTGATTCTATTAACGAGAGACTTGGGAACGAAGAGTCAGTCCGTAGTAGAATTTGCGTCATCTCCTGTTTATTCACTTGACGGGGCCCAAAAAGCTGTACCTAAAATCTCCCTCGAGTTGCGAAAATGAAATTCGCCGGAAAACTTGAGCAATTATGAGCTTCTCCTCCAAAACACAACCGTCCTCTCCCTTCTCCCCGCTCACCAGCTGCACCCAACGTGTGCCACACCTTCCGAGTGGCCTATATTCCCTCTTCCTCCCTCCCGCACCCTGGTTCGCCCTTTGATTGCAATCTCCAACCCGCTCTTTTCCTATTTTACGCCCGCTGCTGCATCCATGCTCCACCACGTCGCCCACAACGGTGGCTTTAATCATTTGAACGGGACCAGAGAGTGAAACTTTTAATGGCTTGACGCGTGCCTCTAGGGAAACAGTTGAATTATTTAAGGCCGGCGCAGGGAAATCATTAATAATTTTCAAAATCGGGTCAATGAGTTTCCGCCACACGTTCATTGCTTCGGCTTCTCGGTCTGTCTGCCCATATCCCCAGAAACGAGCATCAGGGATGAGGGCTCAAAAATTACTCTGACAAAAGGTAATAGAAAGGAAATACTGGAAGGTTCTCAGAGAAAATAATGAAGAAAATACTTGAATGACATGCACATTTGATACTCATCTACATTTACATATCCGCCCCAATGGTGTGTGGCAGTGGGTGGTATGAGCTGCAATGTTGGGTTAAGCAGAAGAAAAAAACTTTGCTGATTAATAACGTACCATGAGTAATGTGTTTGAAATGATAATAATTTTTTGCGTTGCTGTCGCATATTTTGCGTGTAAAAAACGATTACTTTTCTAGCTTGGTCCGAAAGTTTTTTTTGTTGCTTCTGTCTTCCCTGCTGATGTAAATAGGGGGAAAAGACATGTTTGTAATGTAGATCCGAATGTATATTATTTGAATTTTTCGATTGACTTTAATCTTACAAAAAATCTTCTAGAATCTAGCTTTTCCCAACCAAGCTCTCCTAAAACCCAAGTGACACTTTCTGTATGTTTATACGAGTTTTCTACTAAATGTGCTGCTTCCATGTGTTTCTTTCCGAATTGAATCTTTACTCGTTGGATTCTATATGCTACATTTATACTTCAGGTGAGGCTTATAGGTGTGAAAAAACATCTTTCTTTTACTTTTGTACTTGAAAACTTTCCTATAATTTGTTTGATGAATACAAGTCTTTTCAGCGCTGTGCCACAAATATTTCGAATATGATTCTTCCAAGACCGACACTTTGATGTAAGAGTCATGCCTAGATGTTTATCATCACTTTTATATCTGCTCCACCAACATCAGTATTTTGAGATTGTTTTAACTTTTTCTTCCAGAAGTGTATTACTGTGCATTTTTTTATATTTAGTTCTAACCCCCAGTACTGACAACAAAAATTTAAAGAATTAGGATTTTTTTGGGTGACTATAGTCTTGTTTTTCCCATATTCCTCGATAGACAACCGTATCATCAGAAAACAAACTTAGTTTACTAGAACATTTTCAGTGACATCCTTAATGTGAATGAGAGATAAAAAGGGACCGATAACTTTTCCATGAGGAACACCGAGGTAACCATATCAGAACTGTTTCCGTCTATTACTACTTATTGCTTGCGGTCAGTGAAGAAGTAAATTGATATAATTTAAAACATTTTTATTAATTCCACATGCCCTGAGACTGAAGTTAGCTTGTTACGAGAGTATGTTCACATAAGAGTATTATCGATTTACTCGCTAGTATCACTAAATAATATGCACATTATATTGTACATTTTCTTAAATATCCCTGGTCAAATTTGTCCATTGTTATTTTTCCAGAGAAGATAACTTTTCTTGGAGTATATCCTCTCTCCTTTTCGCTGCTTTTTTAATGCGACTTAACTCATTTGGAATAAAATAAACAGAGAAAACCTACAAACCTACTAGCCGTGTCAGTAAACGTAGGTCCACTCCACTGTACTCTTCTGATGAAGAATCCCTAGAAAATGTATAATGTTTGTTAATTGTGTTTATGCCCTTTATTGTATAACCATTTCCCTAACTCCTGTAAAATATTTTTCGTTAATATATATATATTTTTAATATAACTTGATTAATATATATATTATAAAGAATAAAAGAGTATTTTGTGAGGTTCTCCCAGAATTTTCATTGCGCTTACTTTATTCTCGAATGAACCGATTGAAATTTAGATGAAGTGAGGTTTGAAATTTCAAAAGGTGAGAGATTTATGGCTGAGGGCGCACATGGAACGGTTGACGAAACAGAGAAAGGAAACAAAGGAGGTTTGCTCTTTCGGCAAATTCATCTCCAAGTCAAATTGGAGCCGGGTTTTCCAAGTGGGTGAGTGCCCATTTGACTCGCGTGGTGGACTGAGCGGTGACGTGGGAGGGGAGAGAGAATGGTCTCTCTCCCCTTTACTTACCCCTGCGTTTCAAACCACGCGATACTAAAAATATTCTCTCAGTATACCTTCAACCCATCAATTCAATCGGTTCCCGAATAAAGTTTTTTTAAGTACCCGAGTATATTTTGACTAAATGTATTGTTAAATACCATGTGGTATTTAGTCACTGTAAATATTTTGACTCCTTTTCTCTCATAGAAATAATTTTTGTATCAATCGAGTAGAGGTCGATCTAGTTTCCTTTGTTCAGGAACACTAGATTTTGACCATGATTGGCACACTCCGTTTCAATATCTCGACCCTAACAATCTAAGTACACTGAATTATGCTAATACTATCTTGCTGTTATGTTGATGCATATCTTGCGGCAACAGTAGAGCATTGAACACTAAACAAATGCCCAAAAGTCTGCAATTTAAACCATGTCAAATTAAGGCATGACTTCATGCACCGTGATTTTAAACGTTAATAAGTATTTCTTGTGAATGATTCGACTATTTCCAATATTTCGTCCTTAAATACTGGACCCATTTATGAGTATATACAGTATTACGAAAAAAACACGAACAACCGAAATCTACTCCTGTAAATTATAAACAATATATTGTCGAATTGACCCCAGAAGGTGAGAGCTAAAGGAAGCGTACCGTGCTTATGGCCTTTCTGTATACCTAGCGTCTTCATTGCTTTTGTGCCCTCTCCCCCGTCGGCCTGTTCCTCTTCGCCCACGCGACCCAGCTCCCTCTTCCATCCCCCCTTGGTCAGCCCCACGCAAGCGCGCGCTGGCTCATTGTCTGTCTGAAAGTTTAAACAGATTCCAGGACGTCATACCTCCTGCTGTTCGGAATTGCGATCGTCAAAGTTGAGCTCTGTGCGTCACTCATGGCTCCATGATCAAATCAACCACTTTCAGTGCGGGGTTTTTCGACACTGCTGAGATTTTCATTCGTTGATTGCTCCATCGGACGAAGGCGTGTTATGGTCTTTGGTTCAGTTAAGGGCGAATCTGAAAGGGCGGTCAAGGAAAGCACAGAGTATGCATGCGGTACGATTTTTGGGAAGAGCTCCGAAAAAAAACTGAAAAAGATGCAGCATTAGGATTTTAAGCTGTTCCAACTGCTTAGACTATATCTCATCGGCTGATCTAACTTAATCGGTGACTTAATCCTAATGAGACGAACGCATGGTTCATCCAAGTGCGGGACTCGAAATCGTGATCTTTGGGTTATAAGACCGTAACGATTCCTATTCCTGCAACAGCGGTCGGACCGAAAATTTGAAGGATAAGCATACAAGGAAAGCATCTGCCCTTTCTAGCATCGGTAAGGTGTAAATATCTCTTGCACTTCGGCATAAAAAAAGACTAGATCTGCCCAAGGCATAATACGAATTACCTAATTTCCCTCTTCGTGGTTTTAAATATCTCGAGATCTCTTATCAGGCCGCATGAAATGAGGGCCCACTACAAGCAGTTCCCGGCATGTCCTTTCCTTCCGCTCCATTTTTCCCTTGAATTTTCCGATCGGTGGAACCCTTTTGACCCCTCCCAACGTCCTGCGAGGGCCCCCAACGACCTCTCTCGTCCCCCCCCCCCCTTACCACCCTCCCAGTCTTCATCTCCTTCCTCGACCACCTCTCAACTGCCGAGGTCCCTCCCTACTAAGCCGTGTACGCTTTTCATAACTGAGAGCGCTTCCGACGCAGCCCGAATTACGCGCTTCGCCAAATGACAGACTCCAGCGCAGCGGACAAAGCACGCGGGCTGAAATTAGCGTAAAACGGACCCAGAGTGCTGTCTCAGAATACAAGAGGGCGTCTCTCTGAGTAGGTTTCGCCAGCCGCCAAGTATCATACGAAGTGCAGCAGCAGTTGACTCTAGAGCCCTCCGACTGCTTCTGTTATAGTACACAATCTAACCTACACGTGACAACGTAAGTGCATATCTATGTTAGAGAAATAAGTACCTAGTAAGCACTACATATATGCCCCAGGTGGAGTTTGAACTATCGATATTTTTGTTGCCAGGCTCATACATTAACTTCCTACCTACCTACCGGGGTCGACTAGCATTCAGCCCTGTTTAATGTCACTTGTAATGCTCCACTTTTAAATGAGCTGTGATAATAAGGGTCCCGAATGAAGTACATAATGTCTAAGAATTGGAGAGTGCGCAGAGAAGAAAAGCTAAGAGTGTAAGTTATGTTCATAGCAGAACTATTTGGTGGAGACATCCGTCAGCTGAGGTCATTTACACTATTTAGGATAGTAAGGCAATGGGGTCGTTTACCATATTTTTTATTGCCGAATCTGATAGAGTTTGTAAAATAAAAAGACCCGTATTTTTCCGTTTTTTGATCCGACAATTATTTCTCGAGTTAAAAGTGGCGAAAAACTGATGTTTTTAACCCCTTCGGAAAAGTGGGCGTGATGCAACCTCTGACGTATATTAACTTCGTCCAATCACAACCGAGCCCGCGAAGCTACATCACCATATCGCAATGGAGGGGGGGACACAGCTGACTCTGCCAATAGGAGCAGTTGCGACAGCATCTGTGCGAGCAGACCTTCCGAGAACCCCCCTCCACTCCCTTCCCCTAAAAGCAGCCAAGGACGGGAGGAAAATTACGTTAATGTTATCAAAGCAGATTTTTCGGAGGGCGTCACATTTTGCTTATTTTAATTTTTGATTTATGAGTGAATTGAATTTTTTCACTAAACTTCGTTTTTCGTTTCCATCTAACAATTCCGTGTACGAAATTGCGATTTCGGTTCCGAGTAAACGCCCACATTAGTATATTTCAAGGAACGGAGAAATTGCGACACAAACCCGTCGCGGTATATTCTTACCCTCAAGGAAAAAAGCCAAGGGGTTCACAGCTTTACATCATATCTGACGGGCGTAGTATGGTGTGTATAATGTCAGATGGTAAGCTAGGAAATGAGACTAAATGCTTAGAAAAATAGGTGCATATTCATGACGGATGGCTTTTGTGGGGTCAATAAAAATACATTAAAACTCTGATCTTTCTATGGTAGGTTAATATCATAAAACTAATATTAGGAAGGTAAACATAAATATGAAGGCGTTTGAGAACTAACTTTTCTCCTACGAAAAGGGATGATAACTGATATGACCGAAGTCACCGGCGGAATAATTGATTACGATAGATTGAATAGATACGGGGATTTTTTCTTTTGTCATGAAACTTATCCTGTAAAACATAAACTTTTTTCATTCAGCCATCTCAAACATTTTACCTGTAATCAGAAATGCTTGTAGAACATAAAAGCAGTATCGTTCCCGCACTATGATAGTTTGAAATTAGATTAGAAAGCTGAATTGCGTGTGAGGCTGCCTTTGTGTGCATACTTATTTTGAAGAACTGACAGGAAAATGGGTGATATGAATATTAAAAACAATATTCTTTACTCGGCATGCACTCCTTTTGTGGGATCGGAATCTGACATAGACCCTTGAAGGGTAAGTGCCTTGTCAATTCACATGAATTGGCCATGACTCCAAAAATAAATACTCTCCAGCTCCGAGTTCAAAGTTTGAGGCTTTACTTTGTGGCTGTGACTGTGAGGCTTTACTACCGAATTCCCATCTCAATTGAATCAAGCCTTTCCAATCATTATTATGCCTTTCAAATAATTGGCCAATTTGAATAAATGAATTTTCTTATTCATTTAGAAAAACATACCTGGTTTTATTTTTAGGTCAATCAGTTTTCTCTAATTATTCCATTTTTTACCAAGAGTAGTTCATTTATCCAAAACTAAAAATTTTAGGAAAATATTCCTTCGAATAATGGAAATTATTTTTTTTCATTTCTACCAACCAGTCAAAATCACTTCACGTTAATGTGTAAAGCTGAAAAAGTTTTAGTGAAACCTAAATCCGATACTGAAGAGGAAAAAAATATTTTGTGAATAAATTCACAAAATATTTTTTTCATTCCAATCAGAAATCATTCCAATACTGAGCCAAATAATCGCACTAATCAGTTTTAGGTGACTGATTCTTCAAGAAGTGCACAATGAGACGGTAAGTTTAATAAGATTAACATCTCACAATAAATAGTTACAAGTTAACAAGATATAAACTACATCTTCTAGAAAATGTTAGAGTCAAATCACTGGACCTATTCCCTCTACCCTTCAGCCCTTGCCCATTAAATTGCTCACCCTTGCCCGCTATTGTGACGTCGCTTGAGCTACGAAAAACGTATAATGATAAGCCACATCGAACCCACAAATCACTAGCCCACGATGGATCAAGAAAAAGGCCACTTACATCAACCACATAACATCTTGAATGAAATGAGGGACACTTGAGTACAAAAATAAAATTTTGAATTAATCTACAGTCAACTTCCAGGGTCCAACCAGGAATGAACCCTGGTACTAAAGAATCATTCGCTTTATTCGAAGCATTAAGGAAAGTTTAATCATAACATTCAACTATTTATCCTGGGGAGACAACCAACAGATGACATCAATGACACCATTTAGTATAGGTGGGTAAAAGGGTGTAGACAGGAATTTTCTAGAAACGAAAGAAGATTAACCTGGGTTGGCATTAGTCGGTGTTGGCCATTGACGTTACCCTTGACAAAAGGATGTGTCCGGAGCCAGGATATCACATCCCATTAGACGTACAAAACACAACTTGATTTGTTCAACGCGGCACTCTAGTAAGAGCCGGTATGGCAACGAAATATGCTTACAAATTCTGAACTTTAAACACGGACTATTTTGAAGGGAATCAAGTCACTAACATCCATACTAACCACATCTCCATAGTTATTTGAATGAGTTTTTTTTATTATTCTAGCTCAAAAAGCTAATATATTGTGTAACGATAAAAATGTATATTGGAGGGATGGGCCTTCTAAAGCCCCCCTTGTGCAATACGTTTATTCACTTAGACCTATTTTGATCCATTGTTCCAACCCCCATTTAACGTGGCTGAAGCGGTAATCGAGAGTCGTTGAGTGTACATCGTAATTATTTTTCATGTACGTCGAAAAAATATTAGGACCACATTTCATTAAAGTACAACTAATTATACGGTACCTACCGTAAATGCCATTATGGTAACTATACAAGAATTGTACATTGTATTTTTGCCTCAATTAAAGTTAGTTTTGACTTGGCAAGACAAAGAATGTCATGATAACCAATGGTAGGTTTCGGCGCCATGTTCAAAATTAAGGCGAAGATTATGTTTAAATATGTTTTTTGCATATTTGAGTCGGTGTGACTCCATGATATATGCCAGAAATCATTCCAATAACATACTGTTTATTATGTTACATTTGGTTGTTCGGTGTTTTTATATAAAAATGTTTGCTGGTGAATTTCTGTATCTAAGAAGGTTAACATTGTTGTTTTTGTTGTTTTTTAAAAATTTTGTCACCAGAGGTATGTGAAAAGAAATTAATATTGTTCTGTAACTTTAATTGTCCTAATCTACCTAAGTCTGTTCAAAAGTAGTTGCAATTGCATAACTTACATTATGTACTTTACGAATTATATACTTTAAAAGCCCTGAAGAAGCCTAAATAAAGAGGCGAAACGTTGGCATAAATTGGTGTTACTCAAAAATACGACCAACCAACTCCATAAAAAACATTTCTATCCCTACATCCCAAGAAGAAAATCTGTGCATGATCTATCGAGTTAATACAAAATGTATCTCATTCACCATAAGGTTACGTGATGATAACAAAAAATCTAATCAGTAAAGAGCATTTTTTTTCACTTTAACCCATAGCTATCACTTATGAGGACGCGTAAATGTATAAAGTTTAAGGCAAATCTGTATGTAGACAAAAATCGCTCCAGACACTTTAACCTGCCTGCCACTTGTAGACAGGAGATAAGAGCGCCACGGTAGACGTATGGAGGAGGGTCACTCATCTAACCTCCGTCCGGGCCCATCGTACCGTAACTTCGGTGATCTGACGGGAACTGGTGTTTTAACGTGACTGGGTCCTTGCCCTGATGCAGCAATAACTTTATCCTGAAATCCAACGATTCCAATAGTTTTCTTTCAATAAATCATAATGTATTACTCTGTTAGGAACCAATGAATTAAATTCCGAAGTTACATTTAAAATATAGGGAAAACCTGACCTCATCACCTCCCTGGAGGGGGCATCCTTTGTTGTAAAGTACATCTGGGGTTAACGTCGACGCCCCGAAAAGAAAAGGAGTCTCCACTGGGGCTAATGATTCCGTGAGCATATTATTCACATTTATCTTAACCCTTTAACGAGTCAACTGGGAAAATACGAGCATGGAGCCAATTAGCTTTATCGATCCCCATCGCAGGGGCAGACATATATCCACGCCACGAGTGCTCCGGGAGACGAGTTGAACTTTGGCCGCCCCCCCTCCCCCGAACCAACTCCCCCACCCACTCCCCTCCCTCCCTCTCATTCCCATCAAATATCGTGGTCTCAAGCGAGATCATTAACGGGAATACCATAAGCCCCACACCGAGCGAGCGCTGGGGAAGCAGCAATGTTCCGGCAACGACTCGAGCAGGGATAATGGGGGGGCAAGCAGTAAAATGATCCGAGCACGCCATTCGCAGCGAAACAGACACAAAACATGGACAGGATTTCCAGGGACGATTCGCAGATGCAAATTCATAAAGTTCACCATAAAAGACTTCTACCACAAGCAAACGGTGGGAGAAATCACCGAGATGATTAAGATCCAGAGGATTGAAGTGTTGGAATTTCGTGCAGGAATATTTCGCGTTGGATCGCGGATGCTTGAAATGAGATAACATACCTCATTGCCACTCAAAACGAGCTTTTTTTTATCCTGGAGCAGTTGCCAGCGGTCTCCGTGCTGTAAGATTGGTTGTATCTTAAGTCATCGATGCAATTAGGCAGTTCTGCGCTTTAGAGGAGGTGCTGTCATTTTTGGATCTATCCCCTGCGAAAATAATTATTTGGGAAGGTATTAAAAAGAGAAAGATCGTACTTCAGATGGCAATATGGTAGTAAGGCTGCCATTTACTAGTTTGCAAAACTTTCCAAAACATACGCATTAATAGTTGGGCTAAGATTCGAGAAAATTCACAAAAACATCTGAAACGTAAATTTTTTATGGATGAGCCCATTATCTATATGCATATTGAGCCTGTGCCAGAGGATGAACTATTTAACCAGCCCAATAACTCACATTATACTCGAGTATGGAATGGTCAAAGATGACGATTTCTCGAGTACCCATGTGATCTTCAATACGTCTCAACATTGTAGTAAAAAGTTATATTTAAAATATAGGGAAGACAAGACAAAGAATGTCATGACTTGGCAATTCATTATATATTCACTAATGGACTTGCAGTGTTTCTGACACCTTACTATACTTATTACCTAGCTTTCTTCACTACATCCAGTTCTTCGAAATACCATTTCCTCTTAGTAAACATTTCATCAATTAAGTCTGGGCATCGATATACAGCCCAAAAACTTTCCTTAAGTATATTCACTAATGGACTTGCAGTGTTTCTGACACCTTATATACTATTGCCTTCTAAACTGTGTATTTCTGTGGCTTCGTATACTTAGGCCTCAATTCTACATAACAGCTAGTTCTGTTCCTCCCTCTTTGAAACCCAACAAATATTCTTCCCTCTATCACGTCCCTCAAAATACTATTCACCAACTTACTCCTTATCACCAACTTATTAACTTAATGGTTCCATTGCTTACTCTATCTTCTATTTCTTCTCCTAATTTCTTCTGTTAATTTTCTCTCCATTAACATCTCCAATACCTATTCGTTTATTTTCCTCCCTCTCTACTTTACCTCTTCTACGCTATCGTTCTTGAAATACTTATTTTTTTAAATGTCTTCTATTTTTTCATATCTTTTCCGAGTTCACTTCATACTGCGTCACCCTGCATTACTGTCCGTACTTAGTTCTTCATCCGACTTTTATTAACATAACTAATCCATAAAAACATCATACGTTCTCACTATGAATAAAATACTCTATCTGAAATCGATCCTCCCTTGGACTCCGCAGTGATAGCCATTTTCCTCCAACATAGTACCAAGTAACTCAATTTGCACTACTTGCAATTGCTTGTGTTCTAAGTCTGTAATTTCTTATACTGCATCCTTTGTTCTGTAAGTATTACTTTTGTTTTCTTACGCTTTACCTTTGATTTTAGACACTGGGTCTACATTATCATGCTAACATGCAACAGTTATCCACATGTAAATTGCCAGATTCAACTACATAAACGTTATAGTAATACCTAATTTAAAAAGGTGAGAAGAGACACCTTAATAGGTAAATTTTATAAACCGATGGCAATCCTCCACAGAATATTTAGCAGTTATCTGCATGATTACAGAATCAAATGGACAAAGATTAAAAAATGTTTAATTATATGATGGTTAAACACGAATAGACAGGAAGAGAAAGAACTCGGAGAAAAAAATATAAATAAAACCACTCGAGAATACGGAATGAGACGAAGAAAGTATGTAGAATGAATGTAAGAAGAAAGAATATCTAAGCATAAATATAAATACAGAGGGATAGGAAAATATCCTTGGGAGATCCATGCTATAAATTTAAACGTCCGGTTTGATTCAGGCCTAGTACGTGTGTTAAGAAAAAAATGGTATACCGGTTTATCTGCATTCCGTATCTTTTACATTTGTTTTGAAACCCAGGTATTATGACATCTTCCCGTTGTTGTATGCCTATCTACTTATAGACAGTGGTGTACGCAGGATTTCCTTCTGGGAGGGTTTCATTAATATTTATGTGCATATTATAAAATGATTTTTAGATTATCACTGACCAAAACAATAATTAAGCTAACATTCTCTTTTCGTGAAGACAAATTCAACTATATTTTTCAGCCCAATTAGCAGAATTCTAAATGTTAGTGCAAAATATACCAAATATAGTAAATTACGGGAATGTTTTGGGGAGGAGGGATTTAGACCTTAAAAACCTTCCCAGTCGGTACGCCGCTGCTGATGGATCATTTCCCAAATCTTACTATCATTATCAGCTTTCATTCCTGGAATGACGATCCAATGCCATCCCACGCCTGCTAAAAATGCATGAAAAATGTTTTGGGAGTGATTAGAAAAGAGATCGTACGCGATTTACTCCCCAGAGAAGGACAAAGGAGTCTTTGAATGAGTGGTCTCTGAGTTGAACGACTATGAATGAGTGGTTTCAACACAACTCCGTAGCGTGCGGCTCACAATGAACAGCACGGACGATAAAATTGGAGTTTGAATGACATTAAAGCGTCCGACTGCTCGTGAAGGAAACCCACAGTTGTCAGGACCCCAATCGCTCCCAAGTGCACCTCTCTCCTCTTACTTCCCGCACTCGAACGGGATTCCACCTTCCGCCGAGAGAGAGAGCCGTGGGCGCAGGTTGAGTCGGAGATTATCGACCGGGTGCTCGCTGGGCCGATGAGATGCCGTGCTTCTCGATTAGAGGATCGGCAGTTGAGTCAAGAGAGAAAGCGTTAAGCGCATCGCTTAGCCCAACCGCCATTCCCCCAACAAACGATTTAAGCAGACCAAAAAGATCCCCACCTGGAAATGTTTACATCATCACCAGGTATCATCTCTAAAGCCTGAATTAAACACCAAAGAGCTTAGAATGCACTGGAGAAGGTATTGGAATTCAAGCCATTGGGTGAGAATGCCAGCAGTCTTGACTTTTCAATGGCCGTTTTCATCTATTCCTCACCGCTGTTAATAAATATGCTCCGGGTGTAAGTTCCGATGATGTATTTCCTCAATTCCAAACTTTTATTATCAGATGCCTGTCGGTCTTTCTTTGAATAGAGTGCCAATATTCTGCAATTGCCTGTCAAACCTAAATGATGAAAAAAAAAGATTTTTTTACATTTCCCAAAAGCACTGCTTTTTACAAGATACGTGATTCGTAACCCAAGGGCTTTTATTCGAAGACGAAACCCAAAGCGCGGCCCTGTTGGGTTTTATATTTAGATGGGTTTCTATACGGAATAAGCCGGTAGCTTCATTTCCTTCACATTAACCTTCTTTATGGACCATAAATCTCATCCATAAAACTTTGCTCGCCTCATAACTTCCTCACATATTTGTTCCTATGTTCCAACTTTTATATCTACCTTGTCTGAATCGTGCGAGGGAGAGGTTATCGGGCTGCATGGTGGCGAAGTATTCCCAGGACCCGGAAATGAATATAAATTTCTACTTGAGATTTCGGCCTTAGCATTCGGTTATTTTCTCTAATTATTAATTATACTACACGTACGTCCAAAAAAACTATTTGTCCAATATTGTATGCTCTCAAACATGAAGGAGCCAAGATAAGTTGTTCACATTCAGGTCGACGAGGTATGATTATTTTCCATTGATCAATTAATTCATCAATCCATCATTATTGATCAATCCAATGATTGGTTTGACTCACCTCTCCACACAATTCTCCTATCGGCCATCCTCGTCATATTTACGTCTTTTATTTTACCCCATTCATTCCTTGTTTCATATATTTAATACGAGACCATATTTTATATTGTTTTTGTCTTCTCCGTGTCTTCATTAGACCATCATGTCTCAAGATATGACCGATTGGTCTGTCCCGTATAATTTTAAAAGTTTTCAGCACACTTATCTTTTCTTGCACTCTCCTCGAGACTTCTTAGTTTGTTTCCCGTCTAATCCACTTTATTTTTAGCATTTATCTGCAGCACTAAATTTTAGATATTTTTGAATGATAATTCAAATTATTATTTGAAAATACCCAGTTATATCATAAGTAATCAATTGAGTGGCTCGATTTCCGCATGAATACTATATTTTTCCTAGTGTTAAGATGATATTAGACGGCGCGATGTAATCTTATGAAGCTATTGAAGTACCTGAACGCCGAGCACTATAGCATTAAGCCCCACTTAATACCGTAGTTGTGCACAACGCATGCACCTGCTGCGTCACGTTCCCTGTGCTAGTCAGGTGCTACATACCTCTCTTTAACCTTCCTGTTATCCTTTCCCAGTGTCCCTCCTGACCTGAACTTCCGGCCATAGCACGAGAAGACGGAAGCCCGGGAGGGTGATTATGTACATGACTATGAAAATGAAGTAGTGGTCTTCACACTATATTTCATGAATCCGACCCGTGTTTCAACAAAGTAATGGCCATGATATTGAAAAAAGTGTAAAAACCATGTTTATTTTTGCTGACTTAAATGTATCACTTTTTTCTTTTTTCAGTCTCGTTAAGCCAACTATTACAGGGCTTAATATATTTACTCCCGACAACAAGGACACAAAACGTTTTACAAAAAACGTGAGGTAAACAAAACAAAAACAAAGTAAATAAAAGGTTGGTGAAAATCAAATATAGCGCATGATATTGTAGGAAACGGAAACGTGGATGATGTGGAGATGAAAATAGCCTTGGATCTTTTGACACGTAAATGTGGAGGATGGATATGTCAAGATGTGTGGAAAGGAATATTACAGAGAACGTGCTAGGGATGGGAGATGAGAAAAGTTAATTGACTGAGAGAATTAGGAGGCAGAGGAGATGGAGCAGGTAATGAGGTACGAGGGTGTATTGAAGAACGGATAAGCGAGGTAGAGGGAGAAGAAGAAGAGATTATTTGAATATAAAAATGGGATGTAGGAGGTATACGAGCTGAAGAAATACATTACATGATAGATAAACGTTAAGGGAAGAGTTTTACATGCATCTAAACCAACCTAAACTAATACATCACTAATAATAATGACAAAAGTCTCATATAATTTATTTCGAGTGCGATCATAGTCTGCTAACACCAAGGTTTAGAATGAGCTAATGGAATGGTACGCTCCCCCTGGGAGGGTTGAAGAAGTATAGAAGGGGAGAAGATATGATTCTAAAAAAAAAATAAAATAGAAAAAAAGGTTCGCACTACATTCAGCATAAAAGGCCATGGATTCGTTGGTGTCCTGATGTTTTAAGTGTGGTAAAAAGGTCGGTTCCATCAAAATAAAGTGTGAAATTTATATAGCTCTCGATTTTTTTATTTTCAATTTCATAACCGAGAAAAAAGAATGTAAAAAGATGCATTTTGATCAGTGGGCGTGGAGATATATGAAAAAGGCAACATGGTTGGAAAGAAAGGTGAGCGAGGAGATTAGTAGTGGTAGTTGAGGAAAGAATTTTCCTTGAAAAAACTAGTAGAAGACAGTGAGTGAATCGAACAGGCAATAAGTGGCAATTATATTTTGTAGGACGCGATAGAGGGACGAATGTTGGGTAAGTGTGTAGGAGGAGAATAACGGGTAGTTTGGGTAGAACGATGAGCGGTAGGAAATATGCTTAGTTAAAGACGCATATTTATGAAATATAGGGGTTTACGGGAAGAACTTTGTGTCCATTTAAACCTACCTCCAGCGGTGGAACACACACTAGAAATAATCGTGAGCGTAAAAAAAATCTTTACAAAAGTTGTGACTGATATTTTCGTGAGCACAATAATTTGTTAACACCTAAGCTTTTGGTGGGTTGGAGAGTGGGAGGCACCCGATGGGGCTGAACAAAAAAAGGGGGAATAAAGAAGATTCTCAACCCCCGCCCAGGTGCAAGGCGCTGCTGCCATTCCGGCAGCCCCACAAAGGGTGATATGAAGAGGGGGAAGGGAGGTTGGGGTGGCGCCCCTCCCCTCCTCCACCCACCCCCCTCGCTCTAAGCGCCGCCACTCAGAATATCGATCTCACCGCTGGACCCCGCCCACAGACAACTTTGGCCACGCCCACCTAGGCTCTCCCCCGCCCCCTCCACTAACAGACAACCCCCTCTCCAACACTGCTCCACGTCAAACACACCCCTCCCCATCCTTCCACCCCCTTCGGCAAGGGAACGCCACCCTCCCCTCGGGGATGGTCTCCTGTTTTTTTTTCCATCCCTTCTTCGGGATGCCCCTGCTAAAGTGCCGGCACCCGGTCCCACTCCGCCCCGATATGGCCCCGCCCCCGCACCCGGCCCTCTTCTCGCCCCCGCGGGTAGGTCGGATGGGGGTTCTGGGGGGGAGGGGGGGGTGCTACGGCGAGATCCGCTCCGTTCTCGAGCGCGGGGGAATAAATATGTGCGCGCTTATTACTGAGCCCTCGAGTCGCGGCTGGGAAACTGGGAGACGTCAATCAATGCAGAAAAATCAGTCCGTGTATTCATCACTTTGGGGCAAAAGTGGAAAATCCCAGCGCTCCTCAAGCTCAACCGCAAACTGATAAAATATAAAACCACAAAGAAATTCATCCATCTCCTTTCACTTCCATGAAGATGTGTATATATATATATGCTGAGTTGAAAGCAAAACTCGTAAAAATTGATTAAATCATCCATATTGACACTGCAATAAATATGAGTTTTAATTTAAAAGTCGCACCGCTTTTTCTTCTCTTAAATACACAATGACATGACGAGGATTACTGAAATTATGGTACGCACATGAAATGTTATCAATATTCCTCCTGATACCAAAACCATGCAGGGTTATAATTCCATTGATGTGTGAGAAGAAATGTATTTTACGAGTTTATATTGAAGACAATCTTTAGCATATATTCAACAACTTTAATGAATTTTCATGCAAAGGAATGTGTTAATTTTTAATCTATTTAATTACCTTTGCCTTTATTTATCAACTTTATCTTTATCTGTATATTACGTTTATAATTTATAATCAGTTTAAAAATTCAGATATGTTATCAAACCAATATTCGTTTCCCTATGATTCGTATGATCCTGCTTACCATTCGATTATTTTATCAGAATTGCTTATCCTATCAAATAACTCTTTATCTTTTATATATTACACGACTTTCTGAATGCCTTTAAAAAAGTTTTCAGAATTTACTCGACTGTTTATATCAATCGGGGTTCCGGTACCTGAAACTCTCGCCAACGCTGAGATTTTGGAAGCAACTACGACATCAAAAATGTGATTTCGAGCCAGTCGCGGTATCATATCCGAAGGGTACTGTTTTGGCAACCCAGAGCTTGCGGGTGTAAATCTCACCTCGGTTGACGACTTGGTGTGTTCTTCGGTCTAAGATATTTGGTTAAACAGTGCGACATAAACTTAGTAGTTGTCCACAGTCTGACTTCAAGAAGAGTGAGTGCCGGTCGTCAGGGACGATTGAGTATTCTTACGAAAAAAAATGTCGATGAGGCAAATAGGGAGGGGTTCGAACTATTATGGTGAATATAGTACGAACTAGAGGATATCCCGAGTTCGAATCTTGACAGGGTCAGATATTTCAGTGCTATACTTACCCCTACTAGGTGCGATGTGGAGAGAGAGCACCTCATGAACAATTCTCCTTAAATCCAGATAACGATTTGGCGTCCTTTTTTGGGAGTAGGCTAGTGGCAACTTTGGATTTCTCAACCCCTTTCCCGAACTCCCTATATTGCTACCTCCACCCAAATATACCCATCCTAGTGACGCAAATAACCTTAGCTAACTTCCGTCTCCCCTGATACCTAAGAGCCAAAACGTGGCACCTTGGATAATGGCTGCTAAGGATGATCTCAATATGGGGTGACTATAGTATTCCCTATCCGAAACACTGAGTTCGAATCTAGGCAGCGGAAGAAAGTTCCTACGTCCATCTCTAAACCAAGCTCCGATTTACAGAAACTTGTGAGATGATTGGTCAGGATACCTCCGCATTTCCCAATTCTGCTATTTCAAAGAGCCTCCGCATTCTATATTCCCTCTTACGTCATTTCTCCGCATATGTTGCATACAAAAACCCTCTCTTCATGTGATTTCCATAAGAAAATTTGGTATTACCATTAATGTACTGAATAATCTCACCACCTATCCAGAACTACTACGGCCATCTAACACTCTCTCTATCTCCCTTATTCCCTATATCTTTCCTAAAACCCTATTATCAAGCATATCCTAACACCGTGGCTGTTCTTCCTTGATACCCTCCCCTCCCTCCAGTCCCGGCGTATTCATTAGTCTACGCTACCCGGCCGGAAAGCGGAGTTCTCAGATCCAGCGACGAAGGAGAGAGCATTACGGGATTCGGATACGAGTAAATATGTCTTTCGCACTCGTTTCGGGGCAGAGGCGGCGGGAGGAGGAGTGTTCGGTCGATGCGACTACCTGCGCGTGGGCATTCGAGAGGTCGGAGGAGGAGGGTGACCTCCGAGTGAAACGAGGTCATTTATTGAGCGGAGTACGCGAGAGGGAGGGAGGCAGGAGCGAGGAAGAGCTGCCTTCTCTTCGAAGAGAGAAAGAGAGAGCGGAGGGAAGCTCGAGAGTGACGCGACGCGACGAGACACAGACGATGAAGTAACAGACGCCTTGTGCGAGAGGTCGGGAGAGAGTCTCCTCTCGGCGGCGAAAGGAATAGAGAGCTGAGGAAAGGTAGAGAGCGACGCGGCGCGACAAAGACATACAAGGAGGTAATAGACGCCTAAAAGATGGTCTACACACTAAAATATGACAGTAATAATCAGTAATACATACACATAAAGTCTGCAGATTTATCTAAGGAACCAGTTGTTAAATTAAATAATCTATAATAATAAGTCATTTTCAGAATCAAGAATCTTATGCATCAGATTTTGATTGTTTTAACTGATTAAACATTAAAAAGTATTGCATTATTAAAACTGGCCTATAATCAAAACTACCTATCTATTTTCTCATACATATGTGCATACATGGGATTTTAAATCCATTTAGGTAGCAGCTCCTCCTAGTTAATGTTATAATTTCGCCAGTCAAACCTTCATTTGTTAACACTCTATTCGCCAATGCCACTCCCGATATATTATCATTTCAATTCCACTAGTTAATTCATAACAGTATAATAAGTAAGATTTGAAACTTCCTGCACTACTTTTAGCTGCTCTCGCATCAACAATTACCAGAAACTATGAAGAGAGACAAAATAAACGAAGACATAAAAGGAATCAAATGCATAGTGTTACTTAGATTAACCCACATGCGGCGCCGCATTCGCTATTTGCTGCCGTCCACTCTCGTTGGCTGCATTAAGGTTTAACATCAGTCAACAGTAATGGGATATGGACGTGCTATAATAGCCAAACAGGAGATAAGGATGACAATCATTCCTGCTATCCGTATTCATGTTTACGTTCAACTTTTGGCTAACATTTGTGCATTGATGACATCCGTGAACTTGAACGTGAAAATGACAGAGTAATTAAGCCTTAATATTAGCCATAGCATGGTAGCGTGTATGTAGAGAGCATTTCTGTAATTGGATGGAGAGAAGAGTACTTGATGCGGGAGTAGCGTGAAAGCGCCAGCTCTCATCCATCGCCAGAGTTTGCCGAGAGAAGAGAGGATGTGGGATTCTTTTATAGATGCCATGCATTATCTTGTACACGAAAAATGAGCGTGTGATCGCGGTTTTCTTCGTATACTGGTATTTCTACTCTAAATGATGAGCAAAGAGACTCATATTCCAACAAGCCACAACAATTACTTCCCCAATGTGATGAGGCAGTGAACCCTGAGTGCCCTGACTACCAAGTAATCAAGGATTTATGACTGCCTTTTTAGGAGATACTAGAGGCAGTGCCCCTAGTATCAAAGCAACAATATTAAACAAAAAAATATAACTAAATAATAATTTTTCTTAGTTTTTTACCGGTTAAGGTACATTATGAAGAAATTATGATTGAGAAGAGGGGGATAGGAATAATGGGAGGAAAATGTTGATGAAGTACGTAGGGAACGTGAATATTTAAGCGGTAATCGGTGAGTTAGTGAGTCAAGGGTTTAAAAACTTCACTAGTTACGCTACAGATTCATTAGGATAATTTCGGAAGGAAGATAAGCCATTATAAAATCATTGTAACAAGATTTTGTTGAACGAAATATGGAGATAAAATTTAAAAATTGGAGAACATAAGCTGGATTACGCTTCTTGGTACTTGGGTGGTATTCTCGGATAAAAAATGGTATAGCTCCTGAGCAGTTAAAGCAAACAAACGAAGGCACAAGAGTTCTCTGGAAGGGAAGGACTAAACAATGGAGCGCTTAAAAGGAGTTTTGAGAAAAGAGAAGGGGTTGAGTTGCTGTAGCGGTAAGAGTATTGGCCTCTCACCTCAAAGCCGGGTTCGAATCTCAATATTAGCAGATACTTTTCATTATTACACTGGTCGAATTTGTGCTTTGTGGAGAGAATTCGAGTTCAATACTCCGTCCGTCGGATGGAACGTTAAGCTGTGGTCCCCATGGCGCCTTTCGTTAAGAGCTGGCTAATCCAACGCCAGGTTTCTCTTCACCCTTACTCCTTACCTTTCAATTCTTACCCACGTTCCTTTCCTCCCGGTTTTAAATCATCTCTAAGTACGGGATCAGAGTTGGAAATCATTCACGACGATTCGAGGAATACTGACAATTAGATTAATACATTGTGTGGCGATGTATTGTGCCGAAGCGCGGGCTTAAAGGAAAGAGTATGTGAAAACAGTCGCCTTTTGACATACGGATAAGATGGATTAGGAAAGAGTGGGCGGAAAATGAAGATAAACGGGGAAATTCTGGAAGTGGAAGGGGAAGAGAATTAGTTGATTACAAAAGTTAGTGGGAGACAGAGTGAGTGGATACAAAGGAGACGATGTTATTTTTAAGGGCGCATTTGAGGGAGGAATTCTTAGAAAGCGTGGAAAAGGGAGGGGAAGAACAGCTGGTTTGTATTGAACGATGAGGTAGAAGTAAACGGATCTAAAGATCGTTATCTTAAAGACATGTATGTACATTTGTCCTGCCACATGGAAAAGTATATTATACCCCTCTAAGCCTACCGTACCCTTGCCATAGATCCTTGAAATTTTCCAAAGCGATTTAGTGGTGGGGATCGGATTGGTGTAGTGGATAGAGTAATGGCCTCTCACCCAGATGGCACGGATTCGAATCAAGGATGATATTGTTAAACCGACCTCTTCTAAAGTGCTCTGTGGAGATTATTCGAGTACAGTATCGGTAGGGTTTTCAGGGTATTATGTAGATTTACCCCGTCCGTCGGATGGTACGTTAAGCTGTCTTCCCCTTGGCGCCTTTTGTGAAGATCAGACTAACAACCGCATCGGTTTTCTCTCCACCCTACCTCCTTGCGCATCTATTTCCATCCTTGTCCAGATCTGAAGAGTATATAAGTGTGGTTACAGACTTGACAACAACAGAAAGATATATGGATAGAGTGGGTGATTCACGGAAATTTTTTTACCCCTCAGTTATTTAGATTTTATTTCTATTTATTTCCGAGCCCGAGAGGCAACTAATAAAATTCAGTCGTGAATAAAAACGATAAGGCAAAACCTCATCGGAGCGAGGGCTTCTTTAGACAAATATACGAGACCCTTACGTGTTAAGAGGGCAAAAAACGTGATAGAAGAGTTATAAAGGAGAAGAAAAAGAGAGAGAAGATATTGCGCATTAACTTCGAGGCAATAAGACGATCGAATGGCAGGGAAAGGGGCGACTTAAACGGTGAAAATTGAAAAAATGTGTGGTCTAAAAGTGGGGGCGAGAAAACGAGGCGAACAAACTTGGAAATAACACTGAATTGAATGGAAAACCAACGAGCCAGAGATATCATCAGATTGTACGAGACAAGGATCCAGAAACACAAAATTAACAAAAAAAGAAAGACATAATGAACGGATATCCCGAGCTTCAAGCAAAAGGGCCGGAGTCCTGCTAATTTTTCACGCGCCCTTGTGAATTGGGAATTCCTGGGAATTTGAGATCTGCTCAGGCTTCCATAAATGCGCTCCCTGACGGAATGAGCGGTGTTAGTGAGTTATTCTTTTCCATAACCCATAGACATGTTCGCATTGTTCCCGAGCAACTCATTCTGAGTTTACCGATCCGACAAATTGATGTCGTATTGAGGACGCGTCTTAGACACTGGGAAAAGGATTTCCGTTATCTTTTCCTTAGTAGGATGGCTGTAGGGACCCCATGCAAAAAAAACTCGCTTCCAAGTAAGAGGTGTGCTTTAACTTTGGCTTGGATGGATTCTAGCTATTGTCACGTCACCAACGTGGATCTAAAAGACGATTTCCTATCGGAAAAAACTAAGGAAGTTGCAGCTCAACGGATGTTTTCGAGGAAGTGATTTGCTCCAGATGTTCACCTCGAAACCGGGACTCTCCATTTTCCAACATGGAATCCCTCCGACCTTTTCGACCCTATTTCCATTATCTCTTCGAAAAAAAGTTGCTTTGGCTGTAACTAGCGTCGAGTCAACTGGGTGTGTGCTGAGCAATTTTTCTAGACTAAGCTGTAAACCTGCGTCCCAATTGGATCTTTCAGAGGCCAATAAGTTCGGACATTGATTATGACAATTTAAACTCAGATTTGACTCCCATGCCATCGAAGTAAGGATAACGGAAAAAAAGGCTGGAAGCTGAGGATATTACTGTATTGCTAATATATTACAGCACCCTTAAATGAACCGTATATTGTGTTCTGCAGTGCTTTTGACGTATTTGTTTGCAGTAACGGCAATGCAGCACAAACTTTCACTCTACAACAAAAATTTCACGATCTGTATTAAATGAATCTTAAGAGCCCTCATAGTTTTACGGAAGCTTAAAGCACAAACTAGCATGTAATCGATAAATTAATCATTTCTAGTCGAAGAAAAAGTAATGGAAGGGAATATTGTGGCGAAAACGGCTGTAGATTACATTGCATGGGGGATTTTATCGCTAAAGTGCAGAACATTTGTATCTAAAAAAATTCTATTACCC
The DNA here is from genome assembly GCA_933228895.1 of Platycnemis pennipes. Lineage (NCBI taxonomy): Eukaryota > Metazoa > Arthropoda > Insecta > Odonata > Platycnemididae > Platycnemis > Platycnemis pennipes. The sequence continues at coordinate 64,987,165 of OW121854.1, forward strand.
CCAGCAATTTCTCCGGAATCAAATGAAACCATTATATACGATAATAAATCACTAAAAATGTAGTTAGAACTTTTCTGGCTGCAAATTATTCTCGTAAAATATTTCCAATGTGGATCTAAGGTTTCTGCAGGGTTTATTATTGATGATAAGGGCTCCGAGCGTCCCTCCATGTTGGTTTTCCTCTGGTATCTCCAACACCAGTTTCTCCGGCCATCCTGCTGGCGTCTTCAGATCAGAAGTGTCGAAGCGTTAAAATCATCACCTATCTATCTAGGGTGCTTCCACCTTGAGGCCCAACCTAGGACCTACAGATTTCTGTATAGTGTTGGCAATTTTAACGCATCAACACCGTCTGACTTGAAGACGTCATAAGGATGGTTGGAGAAATTATTGTCACCCAGAGACAAACAAACGCGGACCACCACCCGAAATCATATGTCATCAATATTTCTTACCAATATGAATTATTTATGAAACGGAGAAAGGATTAAGAGAAACCTGGCGTGTTTTCCTACTCTTAACAAAAGGTGACATCGCGGAACACAATTCAACCTCTCGTTCGACGGACGGAGTAAGGAACTGTAAGTGCTCACCACAAAGAACACATGTTGGGAAAGGTTTTCCAATGAAATATGTATGCTGCTGCTGAGATTCGAACCCATTCCCTCAGATGAGAAGCCATGCCTGCATCATTGCAAAGAAAATGCCATCCTAAAATCAATACTTTTATTATTTATGACCTTATAGGAATGAGAATATTTTAGCTATCATCAATACACTACACTAACAATTCACACAGTTCTGATTTAATTTTACATCTATGTTTTATTTCAGGATTACGAGTTCATTTTTTACATCCAGATTTATATACACAAGTATCCAAGATCTGTTATCTTATCAGATCATATTGTCTGTTCTGCTCTCCTAGTGTGAGTAACAAAAAGTTATCGGTTCTCAGGGTGAATGGCAGTATGAGTGGTCTTAAGCCAGAGTTTAGTTGAGAACCTCTTATCAGTACTCGAGATTTATAACATAGTGAACTATTGGGCCTCTCAAATAAATGATTGTCTTAAAGTGTGCGTGATATTGTCATGTAACTGATCGTACTTTCAAAAACATTAATTAAAACTCAATCTTCAAAAACTACTCGTGTTTGATAATATCATTCGCTCATAATACCTGACCTTTATGAACTTTCTAATCTCTACTTCCCACCAACAATAACTTCATTTAGAAATTAATTTCACGTTTGCTTTTGGAGCAATGGAAAAAATTTCTACTCTCATCACTCACAAAAGTAAATAACTATTTATCACACCAATAGAAGATAAAAAAGGAATTAAAATGTCTGGGTGTGCAAATTCTTTCCCCACAACTTCACAACGGATTTATCAAATAAAAATCTTTGCGGAAAGAATTAATTAGTTTTATCAATAATCATATTCATTGATACCTCTAAATTTAACATCTGACCTTCATAAATCCATTTTTGGGTCCTTAAAACATAATATCACTCTTAAGATCTAATCTTCAACTCAAATTTTCTGTCTCATGAATTGATTTTTCCCAGTGCTACCCAGTCACTATGTACACTATATAGGCCCCTTATCTCTTTGGCTCCACTTCTGCTCCAATCACTACATCCGATTTGCACTATATCGACGACCATTCTCTCAAATTTTGCCTTCAATGCCCAGGTAACCCCACGCTGTCCTATACTATTAAAACTTATATCTCTCACTTCAATAATCTCATCGTCCTCATACTTTATTTGCCATGGACACCTTACTCCTATATCTGCCCTTGCACATTCGATAACGTACATACAATATGGCTACTATTTATTTCTCAATATATATTTCTACGACTTTTAATGCTCCGAAATCATAGCGTGTGCGGGTGGTGAAAAAAATATTCTACAATTGATGACGTTTAAAGAGATTATTTCAATGGCGGCGTGTCAGATGCTTACCCAGAATCTGTGCAGCGTGTGCAAATAATTGGGAGGTACTAATATTTATTCTTAGTACAAAGCAAATTCAAATGCCTTTAAATAGGTTCTACAATGTTAAAAACTAACTGAAAGAGTTACGAAGTGTTAGGTGATATGAGAGAGAGACATCTTGGTCACATTCTCATGCTGTACAATATTTACGATTTTTTAACATGTCCAGCGAAAAACACTCTACCCATAATAGTAACGCAATTACGTTGAAAAATTTTTAATTTTATAGTGGTGCTTAAACCTTAGTTTAAACTAGACCTTTTATTTATCTTAGCTTCCAAAATTTCATGCGTGTAAATTTTAAACTAAATGTGTCAATAACAATGTGATGAAGAATATATAATTTTTAAATCAAATATATCCAATAGCAGATGAAATATTGCGTGACCTCGTGCAAGCTTTCATTTTGCACCACAAGGCTTATATTTAGATTTAATAATTTATATTTAAATTCAGTCTCTCCCACTTTTCTATGAATATAAAATCTTTCCTCTTAGACATCATTTTCTTCATAAAGTTCTAAGATTATATTTTAATCACGAAGGGGAAAATGGAAAGTCTAAATACTAAAATTTGAAAGGACAATGTGATGTTGCAGCACCCAAACCATATTTGGGCCCTAAACGTTTTGTTCTCTCCCTAAGAATATCACAAGTTAAAAAAATAAAAATCAATTCAGCAAAACTTTTAAACCATTATTAATGAAAGTAAAATACGTGAAATAATTATTAATGTTTGAAAATTGCATAATATTCTATGTATATAATATTTTTCTCTCCTTTCCTACATTTTGCATCGCAAAGCTAGAGTTCTTTTTCTTGCGGTTATAATATTATAGACGTAGCAAGGTCATGAAATAGCACTGCAGGCAGCATAGTGTATATTATCTTTATCTCTTCAGTATGGTTTCTTTTGTGCTAACGAAGTTGCACTCTGCTGTGAGAGTGATTGATGAGAGAGCACCAGCTCAAGAAACATAGTATTCCCTGGGGTACCTATACACCTCATTAATAGAAAATGTATTGAATGTAAGTATATATGTAACGTAATGAGAAACAAAACTAAATCATAATATTAATTAACAATTGTTAAAGAGCTGAAAATAATTTTTCTGTCGGCCAGTTGCTGAAAATTAAGTTATTGATGAATATGATTGTTGAAGAACCCAATGAGTTTCTTTCACAAAGATTCTCATAAGATAAATCTATTGTGGTGTTGAAACAGAGAGCAACAATTCGATTTTTTAAACGGAAAACCTATTAGACGTGGTTTTATGTTGTTATATCTTTGATGTGTAGTATGAAAATTTTCAAAACGTGATCGAAAAAGCCAAACTACTAGAGGGAGCTCAAGGTGTTATCAATTTATTGTGCCCTCCACTGCCTCTGATTTACTTGTATTCAGCATAATATGAAAGTGAAACTAATGATTCAAACATGGGCCAACCAAAGGGACCACACAGTTTATCAACTATGCTGGCATAACAAGAAAAAAGTGACTTCTTTTGGCGCCTTCCTCGATTATTCCACCGCCAGCACTCTCTTTTTCCGTTCCCTCTCGTACGCGGTTCCCGCGTCTGATCATAGATGGCAAGACGCGCAAACTCGCAGCGTAGATCCGCTTCCCAAAAAAGGACGAGGAAAGAGGCGAGTGATTTAGGATGGATGCCCGTTTCTTCTCGCGGAAAAGAAGGAATCACGAATATACCTGAATTCTGCAAGGGATCAGATTAAGAATATTCCTTCTCGAGAAGATATTTTTACACTACTTCCCCAATTGCAATTTTATTTTCTCTTTCATCGCCTCCGACTTACATACAAAGGTTGGGATGGTGTGGTGTTTATATAATTGGCCTCTCACCCGGGGGGAACGGCTTCGAATCCCAGCAGTAGCAGATCATTTTCATCGGTGTACCAATCCCTGCTTGGGTAAAATTTCCAGGGCATACGATTCCAGTACTCCATTCATCGGATGGGATGTTTTTTCATAAGAGCAGACAAATGCCGACACCGAGATTCTCTCCACCCATTCATTCCCAACCTTCATTCCCTTTCTGATGTGCCTTTGTGCGCGGTTACAGAATTTAAAACGCAGAAGAGGGTCCAAAGTCTCACATGCAAATGTCAGGATGGCTTACTGTGTAGGTACTGCGCTTTCCTCCAGAAAAGCCCGGATTTGAGTCCCGAAAGAGTAGCATTTTTCAGCAGGGCGTCGGTTCCCACGTTCGCATTACATTACAAATGCACTCGATATTACAAATAGTATATAGTACCCACACATTTGGTGATAAGTCACCTACTGCCACTCACCATCGAGGTTTGCCGGCAGGGTGCTCTGTGAAAATAGATATATTTATGTATGTGGGAAGAAAAGGTTATTTGTAATGTCTAAATTATTTCAAATCCGAAAAGTTATCTTGCGAATTGCTGGTCTCGGCGTTGGCAAATATAATCAAAATATCCGGTGAAGTGCTTTCGGACTTTTCAGCGAGGAAATTGCTGTTGATAACATTTCGATGATGTGCCTGCAATATAATTTAGCATAAGTATCACGGTTATCCAGTATTTCTATCCATATATCCAGTATTACTTCTAATATGGATGAAAGTTCTTTTTACTCTCCATCGCTTGGGAATATTAAGACACTAGGTGAGTTCATAATATTTCCTTCTTGTTCACTGTTCCGGCACTAAAGCAAGTTGAAAATACTCTTTCTATATGCTCAACAAAGTTGACACCCAATACCCGATACTGCAATTTATTTCATTCCGGTTTAAATCTTGTCTGCCATTGTCATTTTTACAAAATATTCTCTGAACAAGAAACATTTTCAAGTTCACTAAATACATATTCAGGCGGAAATGCCAGAGGCCTTCGTCGTTTAATCCAGAATGATGCCGCTCAACACTAAAATTAAGGGACTGGCACCATCAGATTTGGATAACATGAAACACAGTCGTAACCTTCCAGCTTACTGAGATATCTTTCATATTCATCTTTTCCGCATTACGAAATGATGCTAGCGATCTGCCTAAAATATCAATGATATAATATCAACCGGGAGCCAGTGCGAAGCATTCAGACACCTTGCTCACTTCCTCAATCTGAATCACGTCAACCACAAAAGCACTTACGCACAAATATCAATGGTGGGACCAATCCCAATGCAATAACAAAATTTCCAATGCATCTTTTTAAATGATTTTACATAAGTTCATTCAGCGCATGTGAGGGAATTAATTGAGAATTAGTTTAGGTAAAGTACAGAAAAAGAGTGGAACTGGTCAATCTATCTTACCCGGAAACTACAAAAATGTATTTGTAAAACTCGTACTGTAAAGCTAAATGTATCCTCCTCCATGAAAGTTTTTAGATCCTAACAAAAACGCCAATTACACAACATATATGGGTCTCTCTGAAAAAAGTATTTTCCCAAGCATGATGCAAACATTTTACAATGCAATCAGACGAAATAAAACCTTCAATTCTCTGAGATAAAGATGTTTTGGTCCATTGCGCAATTCCTTAGGCGAGTATGGGACACAAAGGTGAGTTCATTATTGAGATTCAGTTCATTAATATCAATTAATGTTTCTAGGAAAGAACTTTGAAAGGTCACGATGTCTATTGATTATGGAACTGTTGTCAAGGCGACCAGCTCTCAGGAGTGCGTTGGTCAACGGGTGACCAAGAATGTCAAGGGATCCACCCCTGACCTCCACCTGCTCGATCCACGTGCTGCCCTCTGAAAAATTCGCAGCTAATCCGTCGACGTACCTCAGCATCATGGCCGAAGAAATTGAGTCACAAAGAAATAAAGGATCTGAATTTTCGGCAGTGAAAATAAAATATTTTCCAAATAAGTCGAATGCATCACATAGACCGTAATTTTCATCCTAAGCCGGTCTGGTTGTCAGGAGGGGGGGAGTTGGTGCGTTGGCTCTATAACTGGCTTCCCATTTTGAAGGTCTGGGTTTGAGTCCCAACGGTGGGAGATATTTTAGTTTCATTAGCATGGATCTGGGCGGAGGAAACCTTTAGTTCATACCTTTAGTTCGTCGGATGGGACGTCAAGATGTGGATCCCTAAGTACTAAGTTAGGGACCCAAGTTACCAAGTTAGCCAAGTTACCCCTAAGTCCCTGACATAAGTGAAAAATAGGCTAAAGCCAGCTGAGTTTCTCTTCTCCATTTCTATAGTAAAATGAAAATCTTCAAAAGAAATAAGTAGCATAATGTCGAGTTGTTTTAGTGTTCGATATTGGTACACGAAGGATGTGAGAAAGTAGCTTTAAAGTTTCAAGAGCGTCGGTTGGCGAAAATTATCTAATTAGCATAAATACATGATTACCAGTCTTTGATGAAACATTTGCTTTGAATAGAATACGAGCCATTTGTGATATCTCCCGCGTCATTTCGGAGGGTTTGATTACCGCCGCCGTTCCAGTCCAATTCTTCACTTCAGCGTACGTGTCAAGATTTGATTTTTATCTATTTCAATTTAAAGATCGGTCTTGCATGGTTGTCCGCGATTGATGAGTCCTGTGCTATCTACGCTTGCCCGACAGCGCGGTGGCTCAGTGGTTATACAGGGTTGGGCACTTGACCTGCGGTCCCGAATAGAATGGTTACTGGATCACTTTGGGGAACCGCAAGTTCGTAAGACATATGAGAGATTTTAATACGCTTTTTGACTCAATACTCGGTGAACTCTACCCTAAACAATCATGACTAAGTAGTTGCCTATTTGAACGCTGTGGAGCTCGAACCCGGGCCTTCTGTATGCGAAGCAAATATTCTTGCCGCCACACTAACTCCATACCCGACAAAATTACGTTAAGCTGTAATGCTATGACGTGTTCTTTCGAGAGTGAAACGATACCTTATAATAACGCAATGATTTTATTTTTGGTATCTCATGCGTGTCAAGTTTGTGCTTGATTAAGATGTGGACAAAAATTCGACAAAAAAGTACAGGTTCTCGGTTTTCCATTTCGGTTTTCTGCATTGACAAGAATCCGTTTAACGAGAACTAAGTATGAAACGATACACCAAGTAGAAACAGATTAGGCGTTTCTCTTTAAAAATTAACAAGGGTTTGGTAATAATTGACTGAGATTTTAACCTTCCTTTCTTTTAGTGGAGCACCAACGTAAAAGAAATTGGTTGAGAGTAGCATTTCTCAGAGGGATTTCTATATTTTCAACGATTCAACAGGTAATGAAGACAACGAGGGTTTTAATATTTTAGGCAAAAACTGCCTACTCACCGCCAATTATTTTTAGTTCTATGACTGAAATAAAGCCAAGGAAAGCTATGATCGACATATCAAAAAATAAGTGCTACGTGCTTACCTGTAGGTGTATCATAAGATTTCAAAACCGAAAATAATATACATTTTGTAAAACTTTTAACAAGTGGAGCTTAAAGATTAAAATTCATTATTTGTGAGAAGAATTTTTGCAGCATTTCGTGATGAATGCAATGAAGAAACATTGTTTTTACAAATGGTCAATGGCTGAGTATGGGACGATTTCCCAAATATATTCACACGATAAAGCTCAGATAGTAAAACAATGACAAGAGACGGACATTTGAAAAGCCACAGAAAATACCAAATTTTCTTAAATAACTTCATGGAGCGCACATAATTTCCTTGTTGGCAAGAAAAAAATGTACTTTCAGGTGGTCAATGGTGGTGTTGTTACAAACAGTGCAAAAGCAAATGCTTGAAATAACCTCACAGAAAATATTTTCGGCAACAACTAAACGAAGCTCAGCGTAGATCTCATTGTAATAAATGAACCAGGGAGCTAAGTATTATCATTACAGAACACTATTGGCTTTTGCCAATAATAATATAATCGATCCAGATTAACAAATTTTCGGGCCTGATAGAGAGAGTTTAATGAATTTTCTCAAAACATTTTCCTCAACTTACGAATCATATGAGCATAATCAATCAACATCACGAATTTGGGTACAAGAGAATGGAAAATTGCCTGCTCTAATTCACTGATTGAAAGTAGAACAGAAAGGATTGCCCTTCTGATTAAAGGTAATCCGATTCCCTCTTAATATAACTTTGCGTCCCCTGCCCCCCCCCCCCCCCCCCCCAAAAAAATAATGCTTGGATGAATTTAGGGAAACGGCAATCGGAACTCCCAGCGCGAGATCATGGGTCTTTCTTCCGCGTCGATGCTATCGTTATCAGTAACGCGTACCCATCTTGATATAAACTGCTCATAGCCGGCTTTCTCAAATAACTTAGATAAATGACTTGAAGCATTGGGCATACTTTGAAGTATCGGCGTCTAAAATTCGCTTTCCTAAGTGCAATTCAAATGCAATGATAACGCGATCGCGCGAGTAAATAAGATAAGGAAGATATTAAAGTGCGTATAGAGAAATGCGTGCGTAAATGTTGAAAAGTACTTTTCATTCCAAACGGAATTTATTGCATGTATTGTCCTTTTCCTTGTGTGAATGAGAAACGGTTAAAAGTTTCTTGCAGTTTGATCTGACATAGTTTTGTCCATTTTCACCAAAGAAACAAAAACTGGATAGCGTATGCAACTGATGATATTTCAATTTCAACTAGAAAGTATTCCATATTCAGTACCAGGTCCGCCTAATGAGACGTCAAACTCATGACCTCTTGATAGTAATAACTTTATCACTACCCAAATAAACCTGAATTCATATACCTGGGGAATGAATTAGCTAAGTAAGTGACTTTTCCCCGGGAAACTATTTCGTGATAGTATAATTTCCATATTGATAATGATATTCTTCTATTTTACGTCCTTAACTTCATGCTCCGCGTACGTAATACGTGGCCTTCTTTGCCATTCTTCTCATTCTTTTTTCCCTCCAAAACTGTGTTAACACGTTTGAATATGTCATATGCGTTTCAAGGCGCATGCAATATGCTTTTCCGTTTTATTTCCCGAGTTTTCACCTGACTTCTCTTTTTCCCCGTCCCTCCTTGGTATTTTTTGTCCTTAGAGAGGATCCGGTTGGCATGATTTGTTGAGTACTTGTCTCCTATTCTTGAGGATGTGGGTTCGGAGGCCGTGAGTGGTAGAGATGTTTCAAAGTCATGCCGGTCCCTAATTTAGTGCTGCGTGGAAGATATTGAAATTTAAGCGTGAATGTACCTCCGCCGAGTGGGACGTAATAACTCTTGACACCTTAGCCCCCTTTGAGCAGAGCAGGATAAAGACGACGCCGAGTTTCGCTTTACCATTCATTTTCTTCTAATGAACATCCTATCTCTACCTAATGACTTACCTATCCCCTACGCCGTAAATGACTGCAGATGTTGATCATTAGCCGTGATAACAACTGCATTTGTCCCTCGGTATATCCATTCTGTATCGTTACATTGCTCGTCAAAAGGAGTTCAATTTACTAAGTCATCTACAGATGAATCACACTCTCTTTCCATTGATGATTTATCTGAAGATGACTTGGTAAATATAAACCTCATCGCAGGCACGTAGCCAGAAATTTGCTTCGGGGGGGGGGTAAGTCTTGCGTAACTTGAAACAAAGCATCCTTGCCCATTCGGTTCCGACAAAATACAAATCTCTTCCCTTAATTTTAATTTTCAGTGCTTGGTATTTACTTTTACAGTACCCATATTTATCTCTTCTCACTGGTAAAGTTCGCTGTTAAAATCAGAACAACAGAATTAATGGGAAAAAATTTCGGGAGGGCTGAAGCACCAGAAGCCCCCCCCCTGGCTACGTGCCTGGCTCATCGTCAATAAATGAATTCTTGTGGATATACCAAGTATTTTCCGTCTTTAATGCACATCATTACGAGCAAGTGAAGATCGATGCTGGTTTCGATTATAGCTAGGAATCCCATCGAGTATAGTTACCAAGTATAAGTAAGACTTCCCATGTGATGTGATCTATTGATTATGCCTTAGGCTGGTAGCGACGCCGAGCTTCGTTCCATTCTTATCCCACCGTTCTTAATTCGCGCGAATGACCTTAGCTGGATATCACCACCCAGAATCACTACTGCGACGTGAATTCCCGAGCGTCACTCTTGAGAAGTGACGCTCAAAATTCTCTCCGTAATCGAGAGCTTTCAAGAAGCTCTTCGGAGCGAATGGAATCGAATGGCTGCATGTGCATTCATCGGCAGCGGGTCGTGACCTTGAGTGCTACAGACACGAGAAAGCCCACGCTCCCCATCCCATATCTTCCTCTTCCATCTCCTCCTCTTCACATTCCTAACTCAATGCATTTCTGGCGTGGCCTCCGTCAGGCCGAGTTCTGCAACGGCGCATCATCGTATATGCATCTACAGCTACATAATTAACATTATATTTATCTAACTATCTTAAATAATTTGCAACAACAATATACTTCTGATTTAGAATGAAAATGAGTTGCTGCATTGTTGTGAACGTTCACATGCTGCTTACCGATATTCTCAATTCTAAAATACCACAATAATGCACAATGGGGGCGTTTACTCGGAACCGAAATCGCAATTTTGTACACGAAATCGTTAGATGGAAACGAAAAACGAATTTTAGTGAAAAAATTAATCTTCTAACCACAACCATTCACTCATTAATCAAAAATTAAAATAAGAAAAAGGTGACGCCCACCAAAAATGCTGTTGTGATAACATTGACGTCATTTTCCTCCCGTTCTTGACTGCTTTCAGGGGAGGGGGAAGGGAGTGGAGGGAGGTTCTCGGAAGGTCTGCTCGTATAGATGCTGTCGAAATCGCTCCCATTGGCCGAGTCAGCTGTGTCCCCCACTTTGCGATAAGGCGAAGTAGCTTCGCGGGCTCAGTTGTGATTGGACGAAGTCGATATACGTCAGAGGTTGCACCACACCCACTTTTCCGAAAGGGTTAAAAACATCGTTTTTCGCCGCTTATAACTCGGGAAATAATTGTCGGATCAGAAAACGAAAAAATACGGGTCCTTTTATTTTACGAACCCTGTCAGATTCGGCAATAAAAAAAATATGGTAAACGACCCCATTCGGGGGACCGGGGTCCTTATTCTCTTTCTGAAACTCTCGTGGTATCCATGGGATAACATAGGTTTTACGGGACTCGCGTTAACTTTTTGTAAACATTCTAATGAGGAAATCAATGAAACGCAACCTCGGTTTCGTTGCTGGGGAGATAACCGAGGTTGCGTTTCAAACGAGAATACGGGCCCGGGTTGGTGTGGTGGCTAGGGTATTGGCCTCCAATCCCGAGGGCCCAGGTTCGATTCCCGGTATTGACGGATTTTTCAGAGGAAAACCGGTCCCCATTTCAGTGCCTAATGGAGGGCATTTCAGGTTCAGTACTCCGTCCGTCGGATGGAACGTTAATATGTGGTCCCCTTGGCGCCTTTCGTTAAGAGTAGGCTAATGCCAACGCCGGGTTTCTCACCACCCTTCCTCCGTTACCTGAAAACTACAACTATTACCCAATCAGCAGCCTATCCTGAATGGCGCAAATGACCTCAGCTGTCAGTCACCTCCCCTGAATTACCAACCTTGCACAATTCTAGAGTTCACTCCATTGTTTAGATATGTACTATGAATGCTATTCCTGATTTATGAATACCTGAATTACTTTTCTTGGAAGTTCGTCATTGTTACATTGTGAACACAACGTTTTACCGATGTACGTTGTACTCATTTATTTGAACTGTATTATATTTTGGTTTCTGTTCCAAAGGAGGCTTACAGCAATAAATATTAACTCTTACAGCAATAAATATTGCTATCAGTATTATCTACTACTTACGATAGGTTTAGATAGGCATAAAACTCTTATCCCGGTCCCTAGCTTAATTTGAATGGTTCGCAGCTTGAATTCTTTCTCAAGTTCAAAATATCTACTGCCTCTATCCAGGCGATCCAGGCTGATTTGCTGACTCACTCTTGGTCGTCCGCGATCTCAATCTACTTTGTAAATTTTCCTCCTATCTTCACTCCTGCATCTAGCTCATCGACCACCTCTCTCACTATTTCCACCGAAAGTATATTAAACAGTGCCGGTGGTAAAGGAAATACCTGTCTAACACCCCCTCCCTATGACCACCCAATCTACTTCTGCATACGCTAATCTCACCTGCATCTTCTTTTCCATAAATATATCACGGATTAGTCTCTTGTCTCTCCTTTACATCTTCTTCAATCATCCCCAACATTTCCACTAACTTTTCCCAACTCACTCTGTCAAACCCCTTTTCTTAGTGTACAAATATCCTGATAATATTAATTAGTTTGTTATTCGGGAAGGCGACCGACAGCTATGGTCACCTGCGAGATTTAGGACAAAAAGTTTGAACATGGGTAGGAATCATTCAAGAAATAGAGGAAAGGTGGATCGAGAACCGGCGTCGGTATTAGTCAACACTTGGCTAAAGACACCTAGAGGACCAGGGTTTAACATTCCATCCAACAGAGTAACATGACATCCTATAGTACTGAACGCTAAGGGCTCTCCACATACTCTGGCGGATTGAGAAAAAAATTCACATTTTCCTGCAAATCAGACAAAATCCGAGGAATCAGTGACGGATACGGTTATTTACCCAAGTGGTGAACGGCATACCAATTAAAAGCTCTGCCTAAGCCGAAATTTTATCACTTTCTCATCACTGCAATTGCATCCACGTATTACCGTGCCCATGCAAAATCTAAACTGATCTTTTGCTAAAAAATTGGATGCCTCTCCTCTCCACATACCTTACAAGTTATCGCAAGGGGTGGCTTTAGACCCGGTGAATAATTATGCATGGCGTTCCACCGGTTAAGGTAGATTTAGACAGATCTTAATACTTCCCGCACGACATATTTTTCACAAGATGCCATTCTTTTTATCCTCATTGATATTACCTGCCTCTCATTGTGGCTATATTTTCACCAAAGGAAGGGGAAGAAGGGGGAGTTTGGTTTGAATATTAGGTGTATTAATAAGTTGGGAGAAAAGAAGTTCATCGTAAAGACAGGTGGACGCAATGAAATTGGAATCATGTCTATTGAAACCTACCTTAACAGGGGGATCACTCATAATTATAATGACTGTATGTTGAAATAAGATGCAGTATTTCTATCAAGGTTCTAGGAGAGACCTCGGGCATACGGTGTACAAATCAATCAGTACTTGTTCAACTACCTTCACTTCAGTTGATTTAGAGTATCGGTTGCAACACCATTGGTGGATTCCGGATCATAAGATTTTGATAGTCATTCAATTCGTTAGAGTCTAATTGCGAAAATTTGTGCTCATTTCATCACGCAACGTACATTCATGAATAAATTGCCCCATACACCTCCGGATTGGGAAAAATCGTATTTTTCAGCAAATCTGTCAAAATCCGTGAAATCAGTGACGCAAACTGTTATTTACCAAATAAAAGGCACTTTAAATGTTATCTTCAGAACTGAGAACCTTGCAACTATTCACTCGCATTTTGAACAGTCAATTATCGGCAAGCAAAAATATGCTTCATCAGTGACGCAAACCGGTATTTACCAAATAAAAGGCACTTCAAATGTTATCTTCAGCACTGATTACCAAGTAACTATTCTCTCGTATTTTGAGCAGTCCATTCTTGGTAAGCAAAAACATGATTCATCACTTTCCGTGGGATGTTAATGTATAGTCATAATTTGACAGGCGTTATACCCCCACTACAGATATACGCCTTGAAGTCGGTTCTATTTTTTTCCATTTAAATTAGTACCTCATCGTTTTATGTCTTAAATTAGCTTAACTGTATGCATAATGTAGTTCCATAAAAAAGAGAGCCAAGGTTTCTCGAAAATGTTACTATTTATTAGAAATTTTGCAATTAAAGGCGTAGAAGTGGTTCAAAATAATTATTTTTACTCAAAACTAAAAGATGCAAAAAAAAAAAAAAAGTAGTATACAAGTTCAAATATTGGAAGATTGAATGGCAAATTTCAGCTAGATGTTCCACGAGGGGAATAGGAGAAAACGTATCCTCTATAATGCATAAAGTACGCCGAGCAGATTAATGAGATGAATCAATAAATAATTAAATTCCTGCCACAAACGTTAGCCCTCTTACAGTGCAGCTAAACACTACAGTCTAATCGGTTAGGTTCTAAACAATCACGGTACGCGGATCCTTTCACTCCTGGGAATTTTTCCCCTTTTTATTAGGAGTGACAGAAAGGCTTTAATTAGTGTGTTGTGCAAGCTGTTTGTCCAATTTCGAATACATACAGATTTTCATGAAGCGCGAGGGAACCCAGTTGAAAACTGTAGCTAATCTTCAGCAATAACAAAAGGCTTCTTTCAGAGTGACAGAGCCTTAGTGAGATACACACTCAGACCCTTAAGTGGTGGTTTCAGTGAAAGGTTAAAGCATCCAGTTCATGGGAAAATATATTCTTTTCTCAGCACGGTGACTTAACTCCGAGTTGCAGAGGGAAAAACGCTTGGTAAGAGGCGTTTCTCAAAAGGTGGGACTTAACCCCATGCGTTTAAGGGCTGCGATGAATACAGCACCGTTTCTGGGTGTGACATAAGAAAGAAGTGTGGGAATACGAAAACCACCAAATCCCAGGGTATATTAGTCCCAGGTCATACTAATTAATTTGTAACACACATATAGCATTCTACCCTCAATAGCCACCTTCCTCTGGTATTATCGGTGAAAAACACCACCATCAAGCGTTGCGCTGGATATTTTTCAAAGATAAAATTAATTTTTAATTTATATGGTGGTTACGGTGTTTCGATGGGGTGTCCCTATTTTTCTTTGTGTTTCTTTCACCTGCAGACGCCACTCCAATGCTATTATTCTCTTTGAACTGAAATATTTAGTATCCCTCTTATTCTACCCAATATACCTTCTCTTATTCTTCTTCGTCCTCGTTTGAATAGCATTCTACCCTCAATAGCCACCTTCATCCTTAAGATTTTAGAAGTCTGCTACCCTAAGCTTCTGATCCATCTAACGACTCTACCTTTTCCTCATATCTTTTGCCAAAATTTCGAAAGACTTAAGCATTAGACTGTGTCTTCTTAAGCGATGGAATGAGACTACTAAGAAATAGATAGGAGAAAATCAGGTCAAATAAATTGACACACAATATGTAATATCACTGATAAAGTTAGCGAGGCATTGGCTTGCAGTAAAACTCATCCATTTGACGGCTTTCTCGTTCTGAATCTACGTTTACATTGTGGTCTGAAAGCTACTACACCAATGTGTGACTGGAGGTGACTACATGCATACGCCAAGCATGCACCACGTCCGCGAAAGGTATCCTATTGAAAAAATTACCGGTTTTAAATATTGCAAACGGTTAAATTTGGTACTAGTTGTGGCGCTACAAAATAATGATGAAGATGAATTGGAATGACCGAATTACCCACAAAATGGTCTTAAGAATCGAGAGAGAAAAGAGAAGTCTTCTTTTAGAAGAAGAGGAGAGAACTTAATCGGTCATATTCTGAGACAGATTGGCCTGATGAAGACGATTCTCGAATAAAAAGTAAATGGAATAAATGGAAAAGAAAGATCCCGCATGAAATATAATTAGCACAAACTTTTCAGGAAGTGATAGTGAAAGAAGTGTTACGACGGTAGGAAGAGGTTTACTGATTGTAAAATCGAGTGGAGAGGTATATCAAACCGATCTCAGGACTTTTGACCAGTTTTACATTTTATGCACCGAAATTGGACATGAAAACGATGCACTTGCACATGCAACACAGTTTCTTAATAAAGCATTCCAGAAAATAATCGGAATCCAGGACGGGACGAGAAAGAAAGGGGTTTTGTGTCCGCTTCTCACGAATGGACAGGCGATTCGCTGAGAATTTGATAGTCTCGGCGGTTTTTGGAGTAGGCTCTCAGTCGAGATCGATCATTAATCAAGATATAGAGTCTAAAAGAGGTGAGAGAGCAATAACCGAGTAATTTATATAATTATTAGCCGGATTCAATAATAGCCGAGAGCTATCTGGGCGAATAACTAGGGGAGGGTGAAGCAATAAATAAATAATATAACCGTAAGTAATACGAGCGTGGAAGTAAGAAAAAAGTTACTATAGCATGGAATTGGAGCATGCTTCTGGAAGCATTCTAAATGTGTTGTTATTGAAGAATGTAGAAGATAAAAAAATAGCCGGGGAATATTTTCAGGCGTGATATGGTGGAAATTATCCATCACGGAAAATAAATATAACATAGTGACTCCAAAAAAAATTTTATCCGGACGACCCGAGTTTCGACACATTGTGCCATCTTCATACCTGAAGATCTTAAGTCAAACTATCATAAGAAGAGTCCTAAGAAGTGAGGAAGAAGAGAGGTGCCTAATGAAAATTATAAAAGACGGGACAACCAAATTGTTCATATCTTGAGACTTGATGGCTTGAAGAAGACAATCGTCGAGGGAAAAGTGAATGAGAAGGATGGAAAAGTAAGGCCTCACATGAGATGTAAGGAGCTAGTAATGAAGAAAGAAAAAGGAAAAAACAAAGTAAATACGAAAATTTTAGCTGGTAGTAAAATAGAGTGGAGAACCTCGTAAAACCAATCTTAGGATAATTAGTTGACTCGTGATTATGATTGGCCCCTGAGTCTCCCATATGTGATGCTTAGAGTGAGTTAATCAATCTTCTCTCTCTATTTCACTTCTTCGTACAACTTTCACGATGCGCTTCTACCATGAGAGACAGTATAAAGTATCACCTGATGACATTCAAGTCATCTTCTAAGTTTTATCTTACCCTCATATTTTACAAACTCCATCGCTCACCTTTATACTGCGAGCGCAAAATCATATCAGATAGATTTGCTTCTTAAAGTTAATCGCTCAGTTTTTGCATCAGTCGATCTATATATTTGTATAATGCAAAATAAAATATCAATACACCTGAAAAAATTTTTCAACCCAACATTTTGATTTCTAAACATTACGGTTTTAAGAGATTCTTTATCCATCCACCTCAACGGATGAGGTCACCATTCAAATCTAATTCAATGCATGAACAAATGTGAATCTAATGAATCCACTACAAATAATCACTATGGAGATGACCTTTAAGATTTCTGGTTGAAGATCTTGCACACTTTATTGCAAATGAGTTCTTTCCGTTATTTCTCCTTCACCGCAGGATCTTTTGTTTTTGGCCGCAATCGCAAGACAAGTAGCATCATGCATGACAATATAAAACAAGCCACAGAAGTATCCATAGCGTGCAAATAATGAACAAATATATACAATGTCGTGAATTGTCGGGTCGGCTCGGTGGAACTGTCTAATGATTAAACAATACTTTGTTTCTTATTAGTCCAAATGGTCCAAACTACAGGTATATTTCGGCCACAACCAGTTTTAATGTAACAATATTATTCTCCTTAGGGCAAGATTCTTTAAAGAGTAGTCGATTATTGAATATTGCGCTGTGTCTTTGAAAGATGAAGAGGCTAAAATATAAAGTGTGGTTCAATACGAAGTGGCGTAACTCATTTGATTACCAATATACGTTTTTCGTTGAAAACATACCTGCTTGCGTCCGACTCATTGGGCATCTTTGTTGCGCGTCCACAGTATTCCGCTCCCACGGAAGCAGGTAAGCGAGATAGTTTTTTATTGCCACAATTCTCCGTTCCTCAGGTCACCATGTCACACAAAAAAACTGCCTTCCGTCTATGCCGCCGACTCCCCACATGGCTCCAGAAGGGAGTAACGGACGCAGATAAAGCGTGCGGACGACAGCCCAACCGCGCCATATCCAAATGGATGGAGAAGCCTAAGGATGAGACAGACGAGAATTAAATATGGTGTGTGGAAGAGCTGTGAGAAAATATGTATAAAAAGAAAGGGGAATTTAAAGTTAATTTTTAACAAGGTTATAAAGGCAGTTATGAGAATATGCATAAGAAAATTACACTATTATATTCCACAGGAGGAATAAATAAAAGAACGTCATAATTGGAGGATAATAATATAAACGGAAGACGTTCATTTTATTACCCATCATGGCTATTTCAAGCCTACCCTACGATTTTCCGGCCCAGGCCAGTGGCAAAATCGGTAAACAAAACATAAATAGCGATTCAGACTTCATTTTGACCAATTTCTCCATCAATTAATGAATTAAACAAGATGTTTACACTGTTTTTTATCTAGACTATCTGGATTTAGACACATCACTTTCAGGTAACGATGATAAATTTTGTGTGAAATTGTGTTGTACACAAGAAATTTATAGTCACTACCTGAGCTGAAACTACTAGCAAAAACCAGGATCGTAGAAATAAGAAAAACGGTCGAATTTACGTAGCCAGTACCATTTCTTCCGCCTGTAATCAAGAGCAGGAAGATGTGACAGACCCAATTTTATATGAGAAGCCAAGTAGCTTGACGAAGCACACAAGAAATAGTCTGTGAAATAGCCCAGGCTAACAGTGCATTTTATCGAAAGAAGAATCAGTTTTCAGATGGAAATACATGCTCAAATGTACGGAATCATGAGAACTAGAATTTTTATGTGAAGTGAACTGTTTCATGGAATTGAGACGTGGGCGATAAAAGTCACAGAAAAGTCACGACTGGAAGCATTCGAAAAAAGATATTACAAAATAATGATGAAGATAAAATGGATCGACCACGTAACTAAGGTTACTATACTAATATGAGTAGGAAAAAAGAAAAAAACTGCTAAAGAGCAAGACAATATAGTTAGGCCATAGTTAGGCATTTTGAGACATGACGGTCTAGTGAAAACAATTTTCGAGGGAAAGAGGGTGGGAACAATAGTAAAGGAAAGCCTCGTATGAGGTAAATGGAGTAAGCAGTGAAGGATTAATAGAGGGGAATAATATGAGTGTGAAGAAGTTAGTTGACAAAAGAACAAAGTGGAGAGCTAAGTCAAACCAATCTTGAGGATGTTGAATCTTGAGGATGAGTATAAGCTTATAATCATTGGTGACAACAGGTAACTCTATCTAACTCCCCACCATGTTACTGCGCATTTATTTATACCGATCTTTCTTTAAACTTTTGCTCTACGCTGAGCAATTGCGTAAAAAAAAGAAGTTTTTGTTAACCCATGCCATTAATTATTCCATTACATCGCATCTTTAATTCCAAAAGTTTTCTTAACTTTCTCGATTCCGAAACTGAATGAGCTCATCCACGAAGATTTAATGGTCCCATCACGAGCGTCACATTATCCTTGGGAACCCTCCGAAGCCAGTGTCAAGGCACCCCAGTCCTATGGCCTCGGAAAGCAAGAGAAAGAATACATCTCTGCCTTCCGGAAATTGAGAGGGGGCAGGAACCATGAGCTGCTCTAGCCAGGCCCCGTGAAGTGCGGGGGTTAGGAAGTAGTGCGAGTACAGAGCACCAGTAAAATGAAAACTAGAGGGAATTGTGCAATCAAAACGAAAGTTACACTGAGACTAAGACGCAATGAGACGTCTGTTCATAAACTTTACGACTCCGTATGACCACAACAGTTGATGAGGAGCTTATATTTCTCCGTAATCGGATTATTTTAACCCGTGAAGGCATTCAAAGATTTAATCTTGCCTTGAATGCTGTATAATCTTCCATCAATGACTTAAGTCGGGAGAAATTCTCCGAGTTCGAATTTTATATAAAATGCAATTCCGTATCAAATTTTCATCGGGTTCATTCTTCAAATTAGGCATGCATGACTGATTAAGAAAGTTCAAAATGTGATTCATGCAGTAAAAATATTGTAAAAAGTTTGAATAAATCCAATTCGATTTCTTCCCTTCCTCCGATGGTGTTCACAGTGTTTACCGCGCGATGAAGCGAACTTACGACCACGATTTCTACGAAAAGCCTCCTGCTTATCTTAAAAATGCATCACAAAACCTGAGTTTACCACCTAATTTTAGAAACGCTTTAACAATATATCACAGTTATGGCCAATATGCAACAATATTGAAGATAAGAATTCTTTCGTTATTATATTCGGTGAATGATAAAAAATCATCGATTAAACTAGAGATTTTTAAGTAGGATATTCTATATATATTTAACATTCTCAAAGAGAATAACTGGGAAATGAAAGCCTTCACATTTTCATACCGATGTGGGTAAAGGAAAAAATGTTTTATGTATGCCATAAATAAGCGTAGAGAGCACTGGGCTTTCTCTCTACCACTGAAGTTTATGGCTCTTCTATTGATCGCATATTCGGGCTCGATAATCCAAATCTATGTCAACGCTCATATGAAAAGAGAAATCCAATACTATCAGCGGTAAATACTAACGCACCACTTCTACTCTCTTTCGACATGCTCAAACGCTTCATTTCCTACGCAGTTTCTCTCTTTAGTAAGTAGGACTTATTCGTGGGAGCGGAGACCGAAAGCTTAGATCAGTTGCGTCTTTTAGGGGAAGTGGATAATTGCAGGAATATTTCTTGGAAAGTGGAGTGAACTCTGCGTCGGCATTGGTCCACTTCTGACGGAAGGCGCCGAGGGGTTTACGATTTAACGACCCATCCGACGGACAGAGTACTGGAGTCGGAAGGTCCCTCCTCATAACACCAAAGTTGGGACCATTACACCGGTGAAAAAGCTCTGCTTCAGTCGGGAATCAAGCACGTGTCGGAGAGGGAAGCCACTGCTCTGTCCACCACACCAACCTAATCCCATGCGTCCCATCCGACAGACGAAGCACTACACTTGCAGTTCTCATCACAGAGCTCATAGGTGGGGACCAGTGCAGTACGATACCTATGAAATACCATGGACCAGTGGACTACGATACCTATGAAATGATACCTACGATATCTATGGTTCGAGAATACTTTCTGGTACAATGGCTGGTGAGTTGCTGGTGACGTGAAGACGGTTTGTTTGACAATCATTAAATACACCAGTTATGGAGGAAACATAACAGTGGTGTTAGTGTGATCAATACTTAGTGTTTTATGACGACGTTATGGATGTTGGTTCTGTGATAGATAAAGTTGACAACTGCGATACTGCTATTTCTTGCGCCTTCGGTAAGATCAAGATCTCCCCGCACTTGTCAGTTTTTGATCTCTTGGCATAATTCCGATCATCAAGAACTGCTCTTTCAAGTTTTTAATGTTTCCTATGCCGTATTAAACTTAAGTGAAATCCCGCGCCTTTCTAAAACCTTTCTGGGCACCCCCACCTAAAATCCTTGCGACTCGATTTTCTGCGAGTCAGACACTCGTACAAAATCTTAGGTGCCCCAGGGAAAGGAACTGACCCCTTTACCCTGAATATGTGAATTTCACACGCCGGTGTATTCCTACGGGGTGAGCTCTACCCTCACTTATGAAAAACCAACCTTCGGGTTGAGCACCTTTTTTGTTCTTTCTAAGAATTTTAATTTAATTTCCAATACACAATACGTGGTAGCCTATACTGACACACATATAATTTCCAATGCACATTAGGTGGTAACATCTTGTCTCTAAAATGCTCACCATCGTCATCAGATGACAATCCTGAGATTGGTTTGACGAAGCCCTGCGCTTGACTCTTCTATCGGCCAATCTCTTCATATTGACAGAATTCCTCTTTTTCGCATACTTAACAAATTGCACAATGTATCTAATCCAAGACCTTTCTTTGCCATTCTTTCTGTTAACTTTTCCTTACAATATTGTCTGCATCAGGCTATATTGTCTTAAGATATGGCTGATTAAGTTGTTCCGTCTTTTTAGTTTCTTCAGCAGACTAGGTAATGCAATACATGCTTAAAATTCCATTAAAATAATGAATTAACACTAGAACAACCTAAAAACTATCTAGAATTGTTTAGTACAGTGCATAAAATTCTAATTTATGAGAGCTAAAATTAAAATATATATGCTAAATAAATTGAGGTACGTTTCTTTGTGATTGGTTATAAAACTTTGTATGCATGGAAAAATTGTATTCACAACCTACCTGAGGATGAAATTTATCATCCAAAACAAGAAGCAAACAAAGAAGTGTGGACGAAAAGAGACATGTATTCAAAACTCTATAGAGAAGACTTCATCGGCTATATTTTAACACATGTTGGTCTGATGAAGACTATCCTCATGGTGACAAGTGCACGGCAAAAATGATAAAGGAATTCCTCGTATGAAATATATAGCGCAATCAGTGAAGGATGTGAAAGAGAAAACTTATAAAAATAGGAAGTTAGCGGATAGGAGGACCGAGTGGAGTGCTGTGGCAAACCAATCGTCAGATGATTAACCATTAATCATTATGATCTGAGTATCAGTTTCAGCCCGTAGACGCGTCACATAAAAGTTCGATTCGCTCAAAACAAGGTGTATGATCTCAGCTCGGAAGTACAGGGAGTCGATAAGAACTTTATGAATTCTTGAAGGGTTTGACGGTCTTAACATTTTGAGGGCCGTTCCTTTACATCATTGAAGCAGGTGACTTTCACCCCAAGGACTTCATCATAGATGCCTTTGTATGCGGGTAGGAGATGGAGTATATATAGTATATATTATGTACATACAATGTATCAGATATGAAATATACGATGATAAAGCGAATGTAAAAGACAAAGAGAATAGTTACGCCTTTAGAAAGATTTGGCCCAAAAACCGGCTGTAGAGGAGAGCCAAGGTGAGTAGAATAGGATATTATAGTCACCTTGGAGGAGAGCTGCTATGAGTCCATCTACGTTATGGTTATGAGTTGGTTAAGGAGTAAGGAATGAAATAAATTATTATATATTGCCTATTTAATTAGGATATTTTTACTAGTGGTAGAGCCCTTTCGATCCAGGATTATATTAATTCCAGGGAAAATTATTTAGACATTTTTTATCTTTGAAATAAATAATCACCATCTTCAGTATTTGTGACCCGAAATCAACCAGTCAACCATTAAATGATTCAATTCTTATATTCTCTTGATTTTTAAATAAAACATACAGTGATTTGAGAGCGATAAAGTTGCTGCAATTGAATGAACGCAATCAGATAGATGGGTCTGAAAGGGTTCAGTGGTTGTATCAATATTAAAATTCTAACTTTAACGTTGTTTTTCATGCATTTTACATTCAGCGCGATGCTGGTAACATTTACAGGATGTTCGTATCGCCCCAAATGATTCCTACTCCTCATCACTACGTGAAAGTAAATCCACTAACTAACTCCACTGACGCGGGTGGGGGAGAATGGTCGCGATAAATCAAGAGCCGGAGGACTTTCACAACAAAGTCGACGAAAGGTACAAAAACGATAATTAGTTCCTCACTCCCAGAGCCTCCGCTCGGCCCCTCTTCTTCTCTGGGTCCCCTCCCGCCTGGAGCCTTCCCACGGGCTCTGACCGTTACGGGGTCGAGCGAAATGTGACAGACGCGCGATGCGAAGTGTGTTGCGGCCCGCGACGCCCGGCCGTGGGACCCGGACGTGTCGGCGGGGGCACAGCGCCGAGTTGCGCCACGGGGCCCCGGCTGCGGCGGCGGACCCTTTCGAGACGAGTTCAACTTCTCGATTCTGTTCCAGTAAGGGTACGTCACAGGCAGCTCAGGTCAGCGTTTACCAAACTGTGCTCCGTGAAGCCCCTTGGGGCTCTGCAAGAGATGTTTGTATTACGGACTCCGTTCGAGGAAGTAATGAAGATGGAAACTGTTAAATTGCTGACTTCATTCAGCGGGAAAAACGATATTACTTCCGTCGAACGAAAAGTACTCCTCAGGTAGTATTTTGGATTATTTTCCATGCGTGGAAGCAGGAATAATAGATACATATACTCGTCACTGGAAGCATCTCGATCTTCCTTACTTGCCAAGTACAACTTGCATAGATTCTCGAAATCTATTTTTGAATAAATAAAATCGTCCCCAGTTATTTTTTATTATTTTATCCTTATTAATATATATCTCATTATTCATACTTCCCTACAACTACCATGTATAGTATGACTCGTAGAATATAAAGAGATAGATCTAAGCATTTCCTGGGGATCCACGTGAACCATTGCTTCAAAAAAGCAATTTCTCCTTGGCTGAAAAAGGTTGTAAACTTAGGTCAATCGTGTTGTTATAGGCCACCAGCATCATGTTTAGGGTCGTGTAACTGCATGCTTAATATTTTCGCCAGGGGTGACAGCATTGTGACTCTTGCTTTCATGTAAGTACATAGTGTGTAAACGGATTAGTATATTTTTTGGCGCTCATCCAAGGTATTCAGTGTTCTTTCTATAGATAATATGATGCTTAGCGGTAGTTTATACCTTACCATACACCCTTACGGTGGCTTGAAGGATGTGTCAACTTATGTGGGTGGGTCAACAATCATAAGGTTTGACGCAGCTCTCCACTCGATTCTCTTTATCGAGTAACCTCTACATCATTCTTCTCTTTCCCATCCTTCACTACTTGCTCTACATATATATCTCAACGGAAGCTGTTTTTTCCCAGTCTTTCCGTACATTTCTCCCTCGGCGATTGTTTCCATAAGTCCATCATGTCCGTCAAGATATGGCAGATTGCGTTGGCCGGTCTTCTTTTTTAAGGTTTCCAGCAGACTTCTCTTTTCTCGCGCTCTTCTTAGCTTTTCTTCGTCAGTCACTACTTCGATCCATTTGATCTTCATTATTCTTATTTGCCATCACATTTAGAATGTTTCCAGCCTTTTCTTATCTGCTTCTATCATCGCCCTTGCCTCACTTCTATAAAGGTGCGTTCTCCAGATGTATGTTCTGATGGATTGTTTCCTTACTTCTGAGATCGGATTAATTATCGGGAGATTAACAAGGCAGTCCGAAATCCCTTGGAGACGTATTTATTTGAACTCTTTGTTCCTACCCCTGGACACGGGACGAGCAGAAAGGGGAAAGGGAAGGAAGGGCAACTTCTCCTCTTGTCCTCTGCTTGACGGCTACCGGTGTTCGAAGGATGCTTCGGCGTCGTCCCGTGCGCTGGCCTCCACGGTAATGAGCCCCCCCCTTGGCCAGGCCCTCCAATATATACTGAGGCTGGCTTTTGACCCTCCACCGGGGCCCCAATTGGATCGGGAGCCAGCTATTAGCGCCCGGAGTGGCCGATGACTCGGCTCACTCGCCGTGCTGTGTCCCGCGGCTCCGATCCTGAACAAAAAGGGGGGGGGGAGGTGGAGGAGACACGGTTCACTTCCAAGATACTACTCCCTTCTGTAAGTAGATTCTTCTTTCGGTAGAATACCCTCTTTGCTTAGGCTAATCTATTGATTGGGGACTACTTTCTTACATTTCTCATCACCCTATATTCTGCTTCCAATAGAACGATACTCCATCGTCTCTTCTAGCTTTTGCTTCCCAAGTTTAAATAAGTATCGGCCTCCTCTCGCCTACTCCATATCTTTAGCTTTGTTACATTTTGTAAGTTCCTTACGGAGTGTCTTCCTTGTTGATACACACAGCATCTTTAGCTCATAGTTCTATAGTTACTGCTAACAACCTTGCGGCCCCATCGGTCCCACTATTGTTCGGTCAAGTCACTCTTTTCGAAGTTAGTAGGATTCTACAATTTTTTAATATCTGTTCAAATTTTATGATGAATAAAAAAACTTTTCTGTTCAATATTAAAAATATAATCGAATTTATTTAGGTGAAAATTGAATAAGAATGAATAAACTTGATTTTTCCACAAATTTTATTACTTTCCTAAAATTTGTGGAAAAATCAAGTTTATTCATTCTTATTATAATGAATCGTTTCCACCATGTCACGGCTGATAACACCATCTACGTGAAAATTGAAGTTAATATGGCAACAGCTTAGATAACAGCATGCCTACAAATTTTAGTCATCGGATTTTAAGGACCGAAACCGTCTCATTTTTCAATTAAAATGTAGTTAATGTTTATCTAAGTTGGCCAAAAATGTTCAATACGCATGAATAAACGTATAATTGAACACTATTGGATACGTATTGAAATTAGTGTTCTACTTTGGAAAATGTCTTCTCAAACTTTGCTGTCCCGACATTTTAGGACAATAGTTTCGTAGGCTTGGTGTTTCCAGGTCCCAAGCTCTCACATGGAATAAATGGGCAGTAAGAATACACTAAGGATTTCCCCTTTAACGGGAGAGTAGTGAAAATAAAACCGGTGCTGGAATTTGTCTACTCTTGAGGAAAGGCGCCATAAAGTTCTTCGTTTAAGTTCCCATTCAATAGAAGACATACTGAACCTGATGCCATGAAAATTTTTCACGTACCACAAATTAAGTAGAGACCGAGAACTTGAGAAAAATCTCTTTTGAAACGGTAATTCAAACCAACAGTTTAGTAAATCTACTCGGGATGGATGAGTGGGGTTTGAGCATTGAGTTTTTTCGCAATATCATCCAAGTCGGTGATATTGCTAAGAAAACAGTTTTGAGTGTTCAGCACAAGGCGTGTTCACGTCAGAATTCCTAGCAAGAAAAAGAAAATTAGTGGAGTTTTAAAAGGATTTTCATTTGAGAGGAGGAAGGACGACAAGAAACTCACCGCTGGCGTTACTCTTGGCCAAAGGCGCAAAAGCGTACTGTTTAACGTCTCATCCGACGGACGGCGCACTGAACCTGAAAGATTGAGGTATTTTTACACTACTCAGGTGGAGATTGATACGCATGAGAAAATCACTCGAACTGTCAGTATACAGGAATGACAAATGAAAATAGTTTAACAATCGGACCATGAGATACGAGTATTCTTTTCCTCACGCGCAATATGCAACTGTAATGCAAACTAATTTATTTGCTTAAAAAATATGTGAATTATTCTCATTATTATTTTCACAAAGATTTCTCTTTGTGGTGGTGGCCTACCACCCCGTCATATGTTCCTGCAGTGGTAGCTTGGCAGGCGTTTTTCACCTTACATTAATTTTATGCACTTTTGAACGAAATATAGGAGGCCGATACATAGTAGAATTCCGTAATGTGATATAGAAAAATATAAAGTGCCTTGCAAATTTCCACTGTATATTTATTCTACAGCGGAAATTTGAAAAGCAATTCATATTTTTCTATATCACATTATTCACTTTTTTCTAGCGTTCACGAGAAGATTGTCAAGAGAAAACAAGTGATAAACAACATCAATAATAATATCTCTGATGCATATCTTTTGAGGTTTCGTAAACACCCGAGCACTAAAACAATACTTTTGTGACAGTCGTGTACAGCAAGTTCCCCCGGCGGGGTCACTAACGTGAGACATGTACTTCTTTCCCCGGAAGCAAAGACTTCCATGAGTTATGGTCTCAAGATTTCGTCCCCGATAAGGAACTGACGAGAGTTGCGGTGTGTTGACCTAAGTTGCCAGCTACGAGAGTGCCTTGGAAAAAAAATTAATTGACACTCGCGAGTAAGAGAAATATTTTATCTAATGGTTCGAGAAGTCAGCGTTCTCACAAGTAACTGTAAACAACAGCAGGTCTGAAATTGGCGAATGAAAGTTAGCAACACTGAAAACATCGCGAGTTAACGAGTCTGCCAGGGACGAGAATGTAAAGCCAGAATCACACGGTCAATAAGAGGCACATTAGGGAATAGTAATAAATCATGTCAACGTTACCGATTGGGCAATTAATTGAGATAGGCAATGTAGATTTCGCGCTTTTTCGTTTGTCAATATGAAAAGCTAAAAGCCGATGTCAACTTAGTGTTAACAGCCAGTTCATTACCACTTCACATTCATCGAAACTTCTGGTTACAAAAAGTATATATGACTTCTATATCTATATCTACATGACACCCTGCAATAGGCCATCAGCACAGTGGGAGTGAAAAGTGGTCTAATAACTTTGAGAGAGAAATACAATAGGAATGGAGTCAATAGAGGAATAAAAACAAAGGAACGTTTGGATACTGTATCTAAAAATACCTAACCGGCAATAAACTGTCAATAAATTAGGATAACAGACTATCAGCATTACATCTAACTATCCTGTTATTATTTTATATGTTTTAATTACTTTTTGTTCCCATTGATAAAAACCGCTAGTTCTATTTCTGCAGTACCCCGTCTCTCAAAGCTAGTTCTCTTGACGCCATAGAGCATAATACGGGAGTGTTCTTAATATATTTGTAACTAAACGACAAACGACCAGCTTCTTTACGTTAGAATTAAATTCACAAGAAGATGTAGTATACGTATGAATATCGTAAATTTTAACTTACGGCCTGAGAGCAGAAAGTATCTATCCAATTTCTTCCAAAGTATTGACACTAACGCGTTTACCCTAAAGAGCTTTCACCACTCTCAACAATCATGTAAAATGTACCTACTGTTTTTTCAATTAGGTCGCGGGATCATTCGCTTAAAAGTTGAATATGCAATCTATTGTACCAGTTTGGGGACTATCTTTGAATTAAATTAAAAGGACACAACTTTGTGTTTTCCACTGATTTATTGTTTAAAATACTACCGGTTTAATACGTTTACCGGATGATGGTGTAGTAAACGAAACCGATAATGTTACATTTCGGCCCCGGTGGCGTCTTGGTTTAGTCCTTGCGTGCTAACCTGAGGTTCGCGGGTTCGATTCCTGCCTGAGTGGATTTTTCACCACTCAAGACATGGTTATGTGTACTCGTCAGTTGTTGATCATTGCTCATACCCCGATCTAAACGCCACAACTGCTGTTTTCAGTGCTAATGGGAAATAAATTATAAATAAATAATTTAATAAATCACTGGAAAATACAAGGTTGTGTCTCCCTTTTAATATGGAAAAATTCCACAAAGTTAGATCTTCTCCATATGATTGAATAAATTTTTAATTGGGGCTCAAATTTGATTTTACGCCTGATACGGGGTCGCGTCGTCTTCCCGGACTCTTTAGTCCGCTCATACTTTTTGCGATGCCACACGCTCACATCGACATTTTTATGGAGGCGTAAATGCAATCGAACAAGTGAATTTCTTTGTTTGAACGAACTAAGGTAGTTATCATCATCATAGTTCAACAACCCTAGGATTGGTTTGACGCAGCCATCCACTCGATTCTTCCATCGGCCAAGCTCTTCGACGTTGACTACGATATTGACGTAATTCCTCTCTTTCACATCCTTCACGACCTGTTCTATATAACTCATAAGAGGTCTACCCTTTCCATTCTTCCCGTTTATTTTTCCTTCGACGATTGTCTTCATCAGGCCATCGTGCCTTAAGATATGTTCGATTAGGTTGTCCCGTCTTCTTTTTATAGTTTTCTTCTCTCCCACTCTTCTTAAGACTTCTTCACTTGTCACTCGGTCGATCCATTTTATCTTCATCATTCTTCGGTAGCACCAAATATCGAATGCTTCCACCCATTTCTTCTCCGCTGCTGTCATTGTCCATGCTTCACTTCCGTAAAGAAACATGCTCCAGATGTACGTTCTGATGAATTGCTCCCTTAATTCTATGCTTACTATGGTACTTGTCTGCGAAAATGAAAACAGCAGTTGTATTCGCGCTTTTTCGTTCCCATGATGTTAGAGCGGGAGAATCGGTGGGAAATAAACGCACTTCTCCACCAAGAGCCCCATAATTATTCGACACACGCCGCCGAAAGAGTTTGGAGAGAGAGAAAGAGAGAGAGAAAGTATCCGGGCCCTCGAGGTTCTTGTTCGTGATGAGTTGATGATAATTAATGCGGCAGAACGAGAGAAATAGAGAGGTTGGGAGAAGGCACGGCGGGAGTTCCTTGCCTCGTGCTCCATAAGAGGAGAAAGGATGGAGTGGTGGCATAAGTGGTTGGGTGTGGAGAGGGAGAGCGGGGAATTATGGGATCGCCGTGGAGAAGAGAATGGAAAGCGTGGGGAGGGGGTCCCAGCGGGACGTTTGCCTACAACCCTCTCCCCCCTACCCCTCCCCAAACACCTACCGTTCACCCTCCTCCTCATCCCCTTCCAGTAAATCAGCGTTGGGGGAAAGGAGAGAGGTCTGGAGCGGGAGAAATCGTGCCGTTCGTGAAGCAAAACTGCAATTGAAGAAGATTCAACGTCTCTATGATGAGAGAAATTCACGCTCCATGCCGGCACAAAAACTAGCCAAAGGAATAATATTAGTTAAATTACAACCGGGACGTCCCGCAGTTATATATTGTACAATTCTCGCAGACTTCCTTTCCATAATTAAGCCTTTTTCTAAAGATAGTGAAAGTATTTGATAACTACGTCGACGCAAAACAGCCGTTGGATTTCAATTTGTATTGCTTTTGCAATGGGAGGCCACCGAGAGGTGAGGTCCTTTGACATCGTCGTTGTTTGGGAAGTGGTCGGAATTTCAGGGTTGGAAGAGAAGAGAGAAACCCGGCGCTAGCATTGTACTGCTGTCAACAAACGGCGCTTTTGGGTCCATAGTTCTACACCCTTAGGTAGGAATATAATAACAAGTTATTCTTTCCCACACATTACTCAGGTCAGGTGGGTCGAAAGGGTGACGGACGAGGAATTCCTATAGAGATTGTAGGAAATGGAAGGAAGTTCGTAGCGGAAATTAGGAGAATGCAGAGACATTGTATGGAACAAGTTATAAAGGGCTTGGGTGTTTCTATGTTTTAGAGAATGGTAAAGAGGGAAGAATGTTGGATGGGCAGGATCTAGGGGGAATGAGAGCAGTTAGCCTGAATAGAATAATTGGAAGTATGAGATAGTCCAAACTAAATGACATCGTGTGAATGACAGGGGTCGAAGTAATTCCTTACGTGTAACATTATATCTAAGTGTACTTCTGAATTCTTCTTTCACTAAGCGTTTTGCTCGAGCCTGCCTCTATCTCCGATTTCCGTCGTTCCTTCACATATTTGATCCTTCTCGTAAATTCATTAAATATTGCCATCAACTCGGTTAACTTCGAGTGGAAAAATGGTGATTATATTCTGATCCCAAGAAAGGCTTCATTTATTTTATATTTTGAGGTCGAGCGCATTTCTTCATAGGTGCGGATTTCTCTTCCGCAATTGTATTCCCCTGAGTAGTTATTTAGTGCCCAAAGATTTGTATTTTCTTCCGGCAGAAGACCGATTTCTTGAGTTACAAATTTAACTCAATTCCTGATGATTTCAATTTTCAATCACTTTAGATGCATGCTTCTATTGTACGGTGAAAGTTCTTGATACTATTAACAGGTCATCCACGAAGTTTGTACTGTATTTTTCAACTCTTTTCTCCAAATGCAACTTCCAGTTCCCTTGCCAAGGAAATATAAAAACTAATCAGCAAAACACGCTCATAATACGCAGCTACTCTGCTGCGAAATTGCAAGCTCGTAAACTAGTGAATTGTTTCTTCAAATGAGAATGCACCAAGTTGTCGGGATGCTGGATTTAATTGTAATTGGTAAAAATTTTGGGCGCAACCCAAAGACGTCATATACTTGGCATTTGCCCACTTCTGAAATAATTCATATGTTATTTTTGAAGCAGCATATAGAATGGTTTTATTAGGCTTTATTGCTCTTTCATCTATGAACAACCGGATGGATTTGTCTTCCTTTATGATGCATAGAAAGGCGGAGATATTCCTCGACGTACTTTCCTCAATCATTTCTCGGACTAATAGCTTATTTATTACCTATCGAGCTTGCTATCTGAAATCCAGCCATATACTGTAAACCTTATAATATAATTCCTCATTTTTCTTACCTATTTTATATTGATATCCCTATATCTTTCCGGGTGATCTATTTCTACGATGCTACCTCTCATGTGCATCGTTGTGTTAACCTCATCTCCACTCTCTATACTACCTTTTCCTCTCCTTGTCGATGCTGCATATAATTTCTACGGAAATATAAAAAACTAATCATCAAAACACGCTCGTATTACGCAGGAGAAGATGATAGGCCGCGCTACGAAGAAATGTGCACCAAAACTCAGAGATGATGGCTCTGTGGTATTGGAGAGAGAAAAAGAAGGGTGATTGGGTACACACAAGCTCAGAAGAGATTGGAAACTGTTTTTAATAAAGGGCCAAATTTTTACATGCAAAGGCTCCGTGCACGGTATTGCGGTCAGAGACGCCTGTTGGCCAAATCTACGTAACTGTGAGGAGTCAATTGGTGGGATATATATTCACTTAAAATCCAACTCCGTTTCAAATGGCTGCGAACTGCAGTAATTCAATGTAATTTACTAGTAAAAACAACCTTTTTTTTCTTTCTTTTGTTATGAACACCATCATTAATTCCATTCGTCACATTACTTTCCTTGAAAACGACGTTACATTCGCATGGTTCAATCATACAAAACTTGAGCCTGAGTAAGCTGAGAACACGCAAAATGTTCGTTTAAAATCTCAAATCGGGGGCTGTGATAGAAATTACGAGAATGGTGACAGAAAATAAAAAATTACGCAGCTGAACCTGAACCCTAAATTTATTATTAATGTATGTATATGCCGTAATCATCACTTTATATTGATCGTCAAAAATTACTAAAATTTGACCTAAATGATATTGAATAAGGAGCCATATGATGAAACAGAGGTTAATCATGATTTGATGACTTTTACTTGCAACTTGGCATTTTTAAAGACTCAAAATAAGAGTTCTTCCATTAAGGAATGTTAAGGAAATGTTGATGGCTCGGAAAACACATGGAAAAATTATTATTAAGAAAACTTTCGTCTCTCGTAGTTAATAGAGGTGGTAAATAGTATTAAGGTTAAATAAAAAGGGTAAAAGGGTCCTTGAGAAAGGGTCGTATGTAATTAAACGAATTACATACTATCTTTTCCTGGTCGATCCCAACCTGAAGTCATCAGCGGGGGCCTTGCTCTGCTAATGGCTCGGAATAGTATGGAGAAACTTGTAATGACAATGTTGAAAGTTCCACGAATGCCTCCTACATTGCTTAAAATGTATTTTATGATACAATTAACCTACCATACAACTGCCAAGAGCCTTTTTCTAGAGCCTGAACCAAATATTCGTTATTTCTTGGATATGAGCTACCGTATTAGTTGATAAAATTGAATCAGGATAAATATGAGATCCAGTAATCATGATAAAATGTAGAATTGAGCTCATATTTTACAATTTTGAGAAACTATGACAGTTATTAGAAGGAAATATAGCTATTCTTGAGCAATTCTGTGACTGAAATTACTAGCAAAATCCAGATCTCTTTGCTTAGGTTTGCTGACGAAGGATTGGGCAAAAGTGCCAGAAGGAAAAAAGAAAACATCTCATGCTACTCGTATCATTTCTTTTGAACAGTTCTCATTCCATTGGATGGAATTGTATGAAACTAACAATTATTCTCATATTCCAACATCTAATTGAAATGACGAGGATAGAGCGGTAGTTAAGAGATATCCATATCATCATCATACTAATATATAAAAATGTAGTGGTGTCTGTCTGTTCTATGTTCGTTACGCATCTCCTCATAAAATACAAAACTGATTGAGCTGAAATGTAGTGGGATTCTAGGGTATACACTAAAAGGTGACATAAACTATGTAAAAATGCTCAGGGCCTAGGTTACATTTCTGGCGCCAATTATTTCTTTACATTCGTTTAAATTGACTTTTTCAATTTATTCTTAGGCTTTATCATGAAGCCTGATTGGGCATTTAATTCGGCACAATCAAACAGGCTTACCACTATTTCTACTCACGGATCAAGTCGGTTTGCACCCGTAAACCTAAGATCATTTAAATTCAGGCTTCCGCGGTGTTCAAATTGTGAATTTTTATGGATTTCTTTCCCCATTTATCCAGTGGAAGCGAAATGAGATGTATGGCAAAGAGCTGAAACGTTTTCGAAATTGTCGTCAATTGAGATGGACAAAGGTGATGAGGAACCTGAATGAAGTCTAACAAAAATGAGATTAGTTAAGCCGAAATATAAAATTTAATATAAATATGCATGAAATAATCCGTGGAGTGAGCAAATATACGAGACCGAACATATTAGGCAAAAATATGTTCAATTTGTACTAGGTTAGAAGAACGGAATGTACTCTAAGTGGTATAAAAGCATAATTACGTATCCGTAGGAAATTTATTGGCACCAATGGAATAAAGTTGGAGAATTAATGCACTCATAATCCTCATTTGAGGACAGTTAAAACAATTTTTTTTGCCAAGGAGGCGGGTTCCTATCCTTCCCAAGTACACCCCGGTCTCATTCAAGCCTGGAAGGTTTGTAATACTATTCCCATTATTGTAAAAGTGCATGTTCGATTACTGGTGTTTATGTATTAACGTTGGTTCGTAATAGATTTACGGCTCAAATTGAGACTTTGAGCGAAAGATAGCTCCAAAATCCGAGTTGGGTTTCGTCCCTTAACAATAAATGTTAAAATTGGTGCGAAGGTTTCCGCGGCGTTGTTCAGATGTTCTCTGCATATCGGGTTCTGCGTCCGCGTATGTTGACTAGGGGAGGCAACAGTTTCGCTAGCCGCCCTGCTAGCGTCTTCAGGTCGAAGGTGTGGAAGCTGTTGAAGCTTTCGTCGTCTTATATAGGGCTGGTCGAGTCCGTACTGCGCTGTGATTGACCGGGATGGATGATTCTTCTCCACGCAGTGTTTACCGTATAGCCATCTTCTCTGTTGAAATTCGTGGGCGTTTTTCATATCTCTATTGCCTCTCTAATGAGTCTGGGATAATGGCGGCTCTCCTATGCTATTATTGTTGCCTCCTCAAATTTAATCCCATGGCCAGGCTCGCTCCATGCATGTTCGGGAAAGGCTGTCAGTCTGAACTGATTATTTTTGGTCGCCCTTTGGTGTTCCTTCATGCGTGTACCCATGGCTCTGCATGTTTCGCCAATGTAAGAACGACCGCAGGAGTATGGCACTCGGTACACGCCTTCGGATAATTCCTGTGCCAAGTTGTCCTTGGATTCGGGCAGGGCGCTGGCAATCTTTTTCACACAACTGAACCTAGTCACCACGTCATGCTTCTTCAGGATCCCGGCGAATTTGGCGAAATGTTAAAATTTCGCAATACTATGCATACATTTGATTTTTCTCACTCCCGTTGAATTTCAACGGGCACCTTCCGCTAGTATTGCATAACAATGATTTCACAAGTATTTCTCGCTGGGGCCGGGTTGGTGTAATGTTTAGAGTACTGGTCTCTTACCGGGAGGGCCTGGTTTAGAATCCAGGAAGGGTGAAGGATGGACGAGAATCCATGGAAGGTATTTTTCATTAGCCATCCGGCCCCTACTTGAATGTGTTCTGTGGAGAACATTCCAGTACAGTTCTCCGTCCGTCCGTGGGATTGGAGGTAAGCCCTTGGCACCTTTTCTTTCAAAACAGTCTAATGCCGACGCCGGGCTTCTCTCCACCCTTCGTCTTTTCCCTTCCATTCTCCATCCTTGTACCTTCCCTCCCGATCTGAAGCGCCTATTAGTGCAGAGAAATAATATAAAACAAACGATGATGATGATAATTTCCCACAATCTAGTTCGAGTAGGTGTAGTGGATAGAGTACTGGCCTCATAGTTTGGAAAACGGGTTTGGGATCGGGCAGAGGCACATATTTTTCATTGGCAAACCGGCTACTGATTGAGTGCAACGTGGAGAGCTAAATGGGATCATTACTCCGTCCGTAGGATGGGACGTTAAGCCGTGCTCCGCTTGGCGTCTTTCATTTAGAGAAGGCTAATGCCAACGCCGAGATTCTCCCCGCCATTCCTCCTTACTCTTCCATTCCTAACCTTGCACATAACTCTCCCGGTCTAAAGTGCTTTAAGGGCTGGAACAGATTTGAAACCACAGATGAGAATTTCCACCCACCACCTTTCTCCTCCATATTACGTAAAATCCTCTAAGACCCCACTCCCTAACGTACGCAACTTTGCCAATGAAGCCTCCTTATTTGATCAAAGATAAAGCAGACGTTTTAAGTAAACACCTTACTTATTTCGCAGTATATTTTATTTTTATTCATGGATCCTTTCACTATCCATATTATTCAACATAATATTTGAACAAATAATGAATAAAAAAAACGCATCTTTCTCTCAACGTAACGGAAAGCTGGGCCCCTCAAACTCCTTGCTAACATAGCAGAGTAACAGTTAGTACCTCCATCTAGCGTTACGTCATTCATGGCCGGTGACGTAACGGAGCACGTCGAGGACGAAAACTATTGAATTTGGTACGATAGATAGAGACAAATAGTACGCTGTAAACAGGAATTCTGGGAAATAAAAAAAAAATCGCGGATCGCCTGCTAACTCCAAATCCTGACTGGTTCATCCACCCAACCAAAATCTCTGTCGCAAGCAAATAGAAAGTTGCATATTCTCTACGGCCAATGTTTTCCTTTAGTTATAGAATGCATTTATTCGAAGGCATTACGTTCCGAAGGAATGCAATTTCGTCGTGGAATATAGCCAAGAAAAGGCAGCTTATGGAATGGTATAAAGGCACACGTAAGTCCAGATTCAAGCACCCTTCCCCGTACTTTTTTCTCTTATTCAAGTGAGAATGATGTTCCCATAAAACCAGAGATTCTCAATGTGCGATCTAGGCACTCTGCTCTACGAACCGAAGCCACTTTATCCCCTTCAGTCCATTCACTAGCACTGATTAGCACTAGGATTTTATGTGATAATATATTTTCAGACGACCCAGATCACTCTCAAGAAACTGTTTCCTCTATCCAAGCAGCCTTTGCAACACTCTTGTCATTTCCAATATTCCTTTTTTTTTCTCCAAGATGAACTTCATTGAAGAAATAAATGAAAAAAATGGTTGTTGTATAACAGCAATGCAGTTAAGTCAATCTGGTTTGCTAACATTTTAGCAATAACAATGTTGTGAATTTTTTTCAAAAAATGCACAAATAATACTAAGTATTTATAATTTGATAGAAATGTTCTAATTGTGTTTTATGTATAATTATGAGCTCATATTGCATTAAAGTACTTAAATCTCTTTTCTTTTATATTTAAATTACATGCTTTTTTCCTACAATTAAACTTGTATATATATTATCAAATGTTTTTTTAATTTTTTATGCTTTGATTTTTGCATAAAATTTGATTGGTAATATCCGGTGTACTAAAAACCAGCTGACAAGCCATAGGCTTAGAAGGACTTTATCTATAAATATTCAAGGGAAAAAATTGATTATACACATGTTTTAGTGCATTTTGTTTTCATTTTTAAACTGTGAGTGTAAAATACATTTGTTAATAATTATTTTTATATTAATGTATATACTTTTAGAGGAGTATAAATAAGTAGATATTGATTGAGGGATGAAAAAAACTGTTTCGTAGCATTTCACCAATTGCCATCATGAGCAAACACACCTGCCTTCCTCTCATAATTTTCCATCCGCCTACATTCCGAATTCAAATTCTCCACTCCCCTCCGTAACAAGCACTTATCCACCTGAAAATTTGTTTGTTTTTTTAATATATTTTTTTATTCATTAATTACGAACGAGTGGCACGATAAAAAATTTAAATTTAAGAAATTTGGAAGCAGAGAGGAGTTTCCTAAACTCACACTCTTTTTTCATTATCGGTACAAAAGTCTGAAAGACAATATAATAGCTTTGCAGTTAATCATATTTAAAAAAGGAGTGGCAATCCAATTAAAAAAAGAACAGCTAAACATGGAAACGATATATTTATTTTCTCGTTACTCTCCATAATTAGCGTTGAGCTTGAAACAATCACTTCCCCCGTACTATAAGGGGACACAATAGGCAGCATAGCAAAGGGATAGGTAGGGGAAATATTTTAGAGTAGTCTGTAGTGCAGGATGCATGTATTAACACCAAATCCCTTATCACTTTGTAGATACTAATAATCTAGTTGCCTGAGACCCTATAGTAGCACGTTTGCATGTTTAAGGTGCATGCTTGGTGATCTTCATCCCCTGCCACACACCCTCGCGGTGGCTTGCAGAGTATCGTGTAGGTGTAGATGAATCAAAGGACCAGTGCCCTTAAGCTCTTTGGATTCTACCCTAAGGCTTTCTTTCTTGAAGTAAAACTTCATATAGGTACTTCAATTACGCAAAAAAAACTTGTGCTTTTCAAACTAGGAAAATTTGTGTAGACCGGCCTTTCAAGAGGCTATCCTAGCCTCCAACGAAAACTTTAGGCTTGTGATTTATTTTGCGAGTGTGTGCCAACACTAAATTGAACGATGAACTTAATAGCATTTGCTACCCCTTTTAAGAGCTAGTCCCAGGCCTACCCTCATGATTTAAGCCCTCCTATTTCAGTTGTATATAAAAACTATTCGCAACGTCAATTTGATGGAGCTATAATCGATTTTTGGTTGATGGACGTTGAAAAAATCCAACCTTTGATTTGCCAAAGACGCAGAAAAATTCATTAATAAAAATTGGCCTCCATCACTACTGAGATTTCATATCCTGCTATATGTGAAATATTACTAGAAGATTAGTCAAAATTCTGGCGGCTTTTTTCAAGGCTAGAGCAAATGGCTGAGAAGAGAGGAAAGGAAAAGGGCCTTGAAATTCTAAGAGAAGTTTCGCATGAATTACCACCCTATCCAAAGCTGATTCGCTTTCCCAGGTCAATTTTGCCGTAATGAGTCTGGGGCTATTGATTATGAGGGAGATACATGTATTCATTTTCGGAATCATGACATCACTTAAGGGATGCGTCTCGTGAGAAAAACATACGCATCCGGTTGAAGAATTGTTGGAGTGGCCTTCAAAGAAGTCAAACGTCACACGTGCATTTTTGCGATGTGGCCGTACGCCAACGAAAAATTAAGAGAAATAATGCTAATTTTTTCTAATACAAGGATCTCCCTACCATGCCATTATTCCTATGAATTTTGCCTCCTGTGGACTTCCTTCATCTGTCTATCCTGCCTAAAGGCATGCCCGATCCCAGCGTGTTCTTCCTTCTTTTTAAACTTTTCATCAGAATTCTCTTCTCTGCCAATCTTCTCAAAATTTCTCCATTTTTCACTCGGGCTGTCCATTGTCTTCATAATTTTTCCCTGACACCACATTTCAAATAATTTCAGCTTCATAATCTTTGCAAGATGCATAGATTTCATTATCAGAATGCATAATAAGATTCATATTCAAATTTATCAAAGCTTAGAGAAAGTCTTGCGCGGAAATGGAAAGGTCTTGTCTTAGAATCGCTAGAGCTTCCTAGATAAGTTGTCGGAATAAGGCCGACAATAATTGTAATCGACGAAGATAGAGTGTGATATAAAAGATATAACTCTAACCCGGCAAAAAGTATGCAGGTAATTCAATAGTTATAATTAAAGTACTAGACCTTCGAATATCCTTATATTCATTATTTACTTTGTCCAACGAAACAATCTCAACCCGATTGTCTCAATCGCTTCCGGAAGAGCGCGACTCAGTGCGCAGATAAACATCTCACATCTCACTAATATCTCATTCTCTTCCAGACTCTCTCGTCTTCTCCCCACTTTTATTCATCATCATCATAAGTCATTAATCCTCACATTGGTTTGACGTAGCTCTCCACTGAGTTCTTCTATTGAATTTATGACTGGAAACTTAACACTACCTTCCCTTCGCCTTGCAGCGGCTCACAGGGTAAGTTTTCTGTCCAAACAAATCACTACTCCGTAAGGCTGGCAATGCCGATATTCCCTCAGCCTTCGAAGCGGGAACTATTTGAGAATAATCGCCTCAGACAGTATTGAGTTGATGTACAGGTGGTCTCCTAATTTTAAGGTTGGCTATTGAAATCAATATACGATGCATTTTTTCACAGCCATCTCAGCTAAGGCATTGAGTTGTGGGGGTCTACTACAACTTCCCGTAATGTAATTACTTTACAAAAAAGATCTATACGGACCATTTCCAATTCACCCCCACTGGAGCACTGCAAAACAATTTTTGTTATTACAAAACAAGAGTTTGGTATTACCATTATTTATAGTCTTTACACTTATAAATGTCTTTGCCCTGTGAAATAAAATCTTAGTCATTTTGCCACAGTGGAAAGTGTCCACCAGCACAACACTATAAGTAAAGAGAATCTTGTATTACCATACTGCAGGCTGACTAAAACCAATGAGTCATTTAGCATTCTTAAGTTGAAATTTTTTAATATTCTACCGCATAGGGCCAGACATATTTCCATGACAAGGTTTAAGAAGGTAATTTATTCTTGGCCTATATCTAATGCATTTTATTCTATTGAAGAGTATTTGGAGTGTAAAAATTTAGATGTTGTATTCTAATTGTTTTTGTTTTATTTATTGAATTTTATTTAATTTTAACGAGGGCTATTGCATTTCTTGAATGCTTAATGTCTAATAAGGAATAATATAAATATGAAAAATATAAATATGCCAAAATTTCCTCCTTCAAAGCGTCCAAATGAGAAGAATTGCCTCAACTCGCCCATTTCACACGCTCCCATTCCACACCTTCATTCAACCTGATTCTCTTTCCTACTGAGATATCAACGATGCTCATCTTTCTCCGTCTTCCTTGACCTCCGTTCCGCCAACGTTACCTCTAGATTTATAGCTCCTCAATTTCTTTTTTTTTGCAAAAAAACTTGGCGAACGGTCCCTTAAGAAGATACTCATGCCAGGTGATAGCGTTATGGGTACGTATGTACCAACAATCAGCCGTGTCCCCAACACTCTAGGGACACACTTAGAGGGAAACTGAAATTAATTATCTTAGTAGTATATAATTAGGTTTTAGGTACTCCAATTGCTAATTTTATATCGTACATTCTAACCGGACTTCATTTTGAGATTAATTGTACGAGAAAAGTAAAACATAACTGCCCGAGCCAGGATTCAAACCTGCAACCTAAGTTCTGTAAGGTCAGCGCGGTACCCCTCTGGTTTCCCGGACCGGCTTTTAAAAGGTATAATACTGATTGATTTATTAAAGTAGACAAATGGTGCAACCTTGAACCTCATGACTGATTTAATTCATAATAATAAGAGATTGCACTGTAATCTCCTGATCTTTTTTATTTGAAAATCACATGTAGCGATTTTAGTTTTTCAAGTCCAAATGGTGCATTATTGCACTTTAGAGCAGTATGTACATTAAATAATAACTGCCAAATTCATTTATAAGATAATACTATAACTATAAGCTTCTGAAATGAGCAAGGAGACCTAAGACAACCCTAGTGTTCTCTATTATTAAGAATGTTAAAGTCGATAAATTTTCTTTCTGTTAATCACGCTCACAAAAATTCTATATCTATTTACTAAAGAGCAATAGAAAAGACATACCAGATACTTCAAAATCGTTGCAGAGTACTTCATTCCTTACGTTTGTAATGGATTTCAGAGTACTTGTGTTTAAGGTTTCAGAGATTTGTTTCAGAGATGTTTCAGATGATAAGGTTTCTAAGAAGGATTTCAGAGTACTTGTGTTTAATGTTTCTCAAAAATGGTTCTCGATTGTCAGGAGATGCTTGGCACGAAATTGTTTAAAATGCGTATAACGACACCTTTGTAAAATTCATGGAAATAATTTACATTATAAGTGGCCATTCTAATTGCAAAATCTGCAGATATCCTCCATTTCTTCCTCCCTCCATCATTTTCCCTAATTTTTTTAAAATTTAGATTTTAAATTTCTAATAACCGATCGCATATGTGTCTTTCTGCGCAAAGGGTAAAACAAAATATAGAATTTTATTGGTACCTAATATATCCCTTCATATGGGTCTGGATTACAACTTTTCGCTCGACTTCCAGGTTCCGAGGAGATACCTAACTATTTCTTGCTTTTATATGGAATCATTGAAGGCAGTGTGTGGCTGTTGTTTTTCGTACTGAGTTTATATTCCTATACATGTAAACAGAATTAAGTTGCACTGAACACACTAAAATCTCCAAAGGAAAAGGAGAGATAAGGTTTTATCAAACGTTTGCCTTAAGATTCAATTGACAGGGTATTTCAACAAACAATTCGGCAAGAAATTGCGATAAATAACTAAACATTTTGGCAAAATAAATGCACGTAGAGTTTCAAAATAAGCAAAGGATATATAAGTTAATCTACTCTGGTATTTTCAGCAACGCCTTCAAGTGACGTGGTTTATTAGTGGAACAAAATGAGATGAGGGGGTAGAAAAATCCGGGAAGACGATGTAAATTATCAGAAAGCTTATATTTCCAAAAATATTTGTGATACACATCTTTCATTTGCGTTTTCCCTTTCACCTTTACAGTTTTATCCCAGCTTTCAAGGAGAAAGCTACTTGGAACGCAATGCAAGATTTTCCATCTCATAACCCCAGGCCCTCATTCAATTAGGACAGAACACCAATGAAACATATTTTTGCTAGCGTGATTTCTTTGTTTTCCCTCTGAGAAACTCTGAGAAGCCTGCCATCATGCGATAAATGGCGCAGATGGGTTGCACGTGAGATGAAACTGACCAAGCGGAAAGCAAGATATGCCAGAGGTATACAAGTAATTTTCTGTAATGCGTTCATTCACCCCACCCTAATAAACATTTTGTTTAACTGCGTATCCTATCAAGAAAAAGCCGAGTGCTTTGGCTTCCCATTCCTGGGTCTCCTGGTATATGTTCTTTGGTTTTTTCTGACTTATTTCCTTTCCTCAGTGTGCATCAAGTTTCATTCCTAGAAAACCAAGCATGAAAGAGGCAGGATAGAATGAAAAGATAAACTGTCCTCACGGAATAAAGATATCATTATGAAAAAAAAAATAATTTGAAGACTGCCTTCGATGGAAAGTGAGTGGGCATAATTTCAAAGGAAGGATGAGTAAATAATAATTACGTTAACATATAATAGCTTAGCCGATAGATAACTAGCTTAAGGGAGAGAAGCGTGAAATCAATCTTTATATTAATATATGAGATGTAGTGCATTAATTTATCTGCTAATTGTGTAAATAGTGATTATAAAAGCTGGAGATTATACCTTCATTTTGCAAACTGTTCGAGAGTTATAATATAATTGCCTAAGGTTCTATCTGTACCTGATATAAACTCGTAAAATAAATATCTTTTCTCATCTCTATTCATGAAATCATAAAACTGACTCAACGCAATAACCGTGCAGGAAATTCCCTCTTCTGGATTTAATTAAAATTTAATATTGAGGAAACTGTCTAATGAAGAGCTTGAGACTGCAGTATAAAGTGGTGAATAATATGAACTTCTTAGGGAAATGAGGATAGTTTCACAAAGAATATTTTAGAACGAATGCAAAGTAGGATTTCTTTCCTAACTATTTCTTTCCTGATCCACTAACGGCTACTGGTTGCATTAAAATTAGTACTTGATAGAAATGAAACCCGTTATTTCAGACGCAACTTCATAGAATCCGTTATGCAAATTGAAATAAAATGATTAATTCTGCCACTACACGATGCGCTAGCCTTATCCCCTTTTCTTGCCACTCCTCTCATTTCAATATGGGCTCGCTTAGCATTCCCGTCCACTGTAAATAAACCAACTTTAACACCCCTTTATCCACAGATATACATAAGAACTGTAAATATATGACTTTATATGTCTTCAGATTTTTACCTGATGATGATGTTCAACACCGGAAACTTGGTTTTGTGCTATGATAAAAAGTATTGTGTAATTAGTATTAAAGTTTCATTTCAGTAAGAGTGAAAGTAAACTTCTACTGATAGCGAGCCAATAGGGAGAGTTATAACTGTTAATAATTGTACGTATTGATAGAAAGAGATACATTCGCCAGTGTTCTACACACCCTCGTGGTGGCTTGCAGGGTATCGTGTAGATGTAGATGTAAAATTTACGTTATATTAGATACCGTTATTTCTCAAATCCTCACCCTGCATTTCCTTCAGGTTCAACTTGGGCTGGACTAAGTTCTTATATATCTCCTCTGTGATGTGCAAATCTCACTCGCCGTCGAGCACAGTCAGTATTTGATTAGCCCTATCCTCACCTATCAGACTAGCCTTCTGGTGGTGCACCACTAAGTTTGGTCGAATTAGGGTCGTATTCTAACATAGACCATATTTGAAACAAGAATTAAAGTTTGACGGTCAAAAATTATGATTTTTAATATGACTAGCTAAGTAACGCGCGACTCTCAGTCTGACCCAGCTCTCAAACTTGAGTTCGTTCGCTTGAAGAGGGCCTCAAAGTGAACCCCAAAGATAACCTCTGACCTCAGAAAGTCTCTGGGAGTTACAAGACCGTGAGGTGAGCATTAA
The DNA here is from genome assembly GCA_933228895.1 of Platycnemis pennipes. Taxonomy (NCBI): domain Eukaryota; kingdom Metazoa; phylum Arthropoda; class Insecta; order Odonata; family Platycnemididae; genus Platycnemis; species Platycnemis pennipes. The sequence goes on from OW121854.1 coordinate 65,031,274, forward strand.
AAAGAGGAAATCTTACGTTCATTCTAGCTGTTCCTATAGGTTATGAATGAATGCGTTTGAAGTAGATTCTTCACTTGTTTTATATATCGTAGGAGTTGTTATACGACAAGACTATTAGTACAATTTTTTATAGGTGCGTAAATGCATAGAGAAAGGAATATTTCAGGAAACGGAGCGATCTCATTTGGAATCAGGTTTTTGTAGCTGCCAGAATAATGGCTTCCCATAAGCCGGACTTCTGTGTCGGAAGCCTTCAAGCCCGGCTTCATGACTTCAATAATGGCCGTAAATTTTTCTTTGGTAGATAAATTGTTTGTAATTTGAGTTAAGTGTGGAAAACACTCCTAGTTCAATACTCCGTCCGTCAAATGAGACGTTAAATCATGGGCGCCTTGGAAATTATTACTAAGAGAAATCAAATGCAGACGCTAGGTTTCTTTCCGCCCTTAATTCACTCCCTGGGAAGTTCTACTTCTTTACAAATACTAGCATATCCGTAGTGGCACAGTGGCATAAACTGCGGGTCACTTCATCTGTTAGCATGGCTGGCACCTACTTTTGTCTAAGGTTCCAAAGGGTCCGCAGCTTAATGTCGCATTTCACGGACGTAGTGGCCCAACTGCTTTCCGCAACAAAGTAATTTGATTAGCGGTTTAGATACCAGTAAATCGTCTCTGCCTCTGTGTGAATTCTAACACGGATACGGGCTGCTATGGTCAGGTTGAAAAAGCACCTGCCTGCCAACTCAAATATCGTATGTTTCATGCAAAAGTCTTGGAAGTTTGCTTGGTGTTGCAATTCGGAATTGGATTAATTTAAGTTAAGTGATGCGATATAGCCTTATTAGTTGGAGCACCATAAGTCATATTCACACTACTACACGAAGCCCGTACCCTTGGTTTGGGAATTAAAAACTCTATCCAGCACAAAAGTACCATAATTTTGTTCTTGTCGATATGCAAATAATATTTCTATGTTCAAAGAATACACACATTGCTGTTAATGAACCCGTGTTACGAATTAAAAGTACATCATTATACCAATCATTAATTTTACTTAATTTACACGCCAATTATCTCATTAATTGACATTATCTCATCAAATCTATGAATCCGTGACTCGAAAGAAAATCATCAAAGCGAATGATGAGCGAAAATTAAGTAATTACACCACTCCATTTATTCACGCCAGAATTATATCGACCAAAACTTTCAATTTTCGCATTATACTTTAAAGACAATGAACCAGTGCAGCCAAATATTTTGGCATAAAAATACCAAAAACCCAGCCTCCTTCAATCGCCATAATATATAAAAAGTGTGTAGCTATCAATTTTTGGAGGAGGAATAAATCGATAGAGCATACCTATGAAATTAGTGACACGAAGATCGAAAACGTTGAAACCATAAGATATTTGGGTGTAACAATCACTAAGATTTATCGTGGGGAAGACACATAGGGAAATATGCGGCCGAGCGAAGAGAAAGCTAGGATTTATAAAAAGAGTACTTGGGAAATGTGATGAGAAGACAAAAGAGCGATGCTATTTTTCACTAGTTAGGCCCCACCAAGAGTATGCAGCTAGTGTATGGGATCCTAATGAATTAGGGTTGATCAGAGAACTAGACAGTGTGCAGCGTAGAGCAGCTAGGTTCGTTAAAAGGTGTTACGATAGGTTGAGTAGCGTTTCAGAATTAATAAAAGAATTAGGGTGGGAATCATTATCAGAGCGTAGGTTAAAGTACAGATTGAATCTATGAGATAAATTTCAATCGGATAGCTTTACTGAAGATGTTAGGTACATATTAAAAAAACCAGCGTATTATGCTAGATTCGACCAGACAAATAAGATTAGAGAGATAGATTGTCGTACCGATAGATTCAAAATGGCATTTTTTCCCCGACTATAAGAGAACAGAATAGGTAGCATAGCAAAGGGATATATAGGGGAAATATTTTAGAGTATTCTGTAATGCATGATGCATGTAGGTATTAACCCCTTAAATACTATAGATACTAGCAATCAAGTTGCATGAGACAATATAGTTGCTAGTTTGCATGTTAGTAGTGCATGCTTGGCGATCTTCAACCCCTGCCACACACCCTCGCGGTGGCTTGCAGGGTATCGTGTAGATGTAGATGTAATATGGAAACGACTATTGCTCGTTACTGCCGTTAAAAGTTAAATTCCGATCTACATTTTTCTCTACTTTATTTTGTTTACAATCGGAACATTCCCATCTACATACACATGTATGAATGTATTTGCTACCGCAAAATACTACATAGAGAGGAAGTCCTCAGGCTTCACTTGGTGGAACCGCATGACAGTAGTAAATAGAAGAATCACTTTGTAAGATTCCATAATTTTTTTTATTTAACACCGACCTAGGTTTCGATTGGTTTACCAATCATCTTCAAGGTGATTGGTAAACCAATCGAAACTTAGGTCGGTGTTAAAATAAAAAAAATTGTGGAATCTTAAAAAGTGATTGTTCTTTTCACTAAATACTACATATCTTAGGTTAAATCTTACGCACGCAATTAGAGAGGTAGATAGAGAGCAGGGTCTTTGTTAAAACAATGTTTTCTGCGGACAATCAGGGAAAATAATATACTATAATAATTTATCGGAGGTATAGTTGGGATACATAATGCGGAAGTCTAGCTTGTATTTTACGATTTCCTAATAATCAATGTATTTTTTTAAATTTTTAGATGTCTTGCACGTTGAGTAAAAAGTAAAATTAGCAGTTTCTGCAGTGGACTATGCTACATTGGAATTAGGAGACAATATCTCATGCAAGACCGTCGACTTCACCAGTTTAATTTACACGTGTTCACATTGAAACATATACTGTGATTACTGGTAATGGTTATTTTTGGGCCATTTGCAATGAAGCGAATAGTGTGTAGTCACCCACCCCCACACACCCACGAGATGTCTCAAAGAGTGATATGAAACTGCATATGGATTCATAAAAAACAACAAATCACCTCAAGAAGGAAAACGAAAGTTGCTAGCAGAGGTCGTGAGATTAAGAAGCAACGTTATTTTTTTACTAAAAAAAACTATTTCCACGAAACCATTAGAGTTGGAGACGACACAATGAATTTATGAACTCTCCGGAATATAGTCCGCGGGTTCTCGGAACAAATGAGCAAATATTTCATCGTTTCATAACCCAATTACGCGCCAAGGGACTCGGGGAGCAATTGGAAAAACTATTCCAGCGAGACGGGCTTAATTCGGTTAACCTCACCTTTGTACGTTTCGCCGCTCCATCTGACAACTTTCACCGCTTCGCGCTCTCGAGGAGGAAGCGGGTGGGAGATGGGAGGAATTACGGGGGGGAGACAGAGCCATTAAGGGGGGAGGGAGAGGGGAATAGTTCGAGGAGTGTAGCCAGGAGAGGGGGGGAGGTAGCAGGTGGCTAATGAGGAAGACTCCTTCGGACACTGCGAAACAATAACACAAGGCTGGGTAGGAATGACAGCCGTAGAAAAGAGAGCGTGTTCTCATAGAAGGTGTAGTTGCTCGCTTACAGTCCATGAGATAACATTCCCACGGGTATTTTAGCGATGGAGGTTTGCTCTGGTTAAGTAACAGCACGTTTACTGTTGCGTGGTGAGATACAAGCGTGGGTTGGTCTTGCACTCCGTTGCGAATTTACCCTTAAAGCACTAAACACTGAGGAGTTCACAGAGTTTCGAAACAGATGCATACCTAATGAGAATAAAGAGAAATACTTGGGATATTCCACACTATTTTATATTTAGGTAAATAAAATAGTGTGTAATCTACCAAGTGTTTCTTTTTTTCTCATCATGAATAAATTCCACAAAGTTACTAAATGTATACAGTACTGAAAGTACACAAAGATACAAAGTTACTGAAAGTTCCAAAAAGTACTGAAGGCATCTCTTCAAGATGCATACCTAAGTATCCTCGGTTATGTTCCCCTTGAAAAGTTTATTTAACTCGAAGATTGGTCATAAAGATTTATTATCAGAAATGAACGCAGCTGGGGTTTGGCTGGACATGCCTAAAGGCATCTCGCGAGATTCAAACTTAGAACATCCAATCAAGAGTCAGACACTCCACAGATCTGGCTACCGTGCTGAGAAAAGGTCTTTAATAAAAAATAAATGAAAAATAGATTGATCATTTAATTTTTTCAATTTCATCGCTCCGCTATGCATAACGCTTTTTGGCTTCTGATACACAATATCACATTTTGATGTCCATCGTCACCATTTATTCCTCCTAATTTTATCTATACAGGTATGTATGATACATATAAAGGCATGCATTATGATTCACATTTCTGATTTTCTCAAGTAAGGACTTCCTCCTAAAAAACCTGATTCAATTGGCTATCATATATCTGAAGAATTTGTAATGTTGTTGTTAAGGAAAAATAAATAAGATAATATAATAAAACGAGTTAGAAAATGAGAAATTTGAAGGAGAGTGGGATAAAAACGAAATTCGATGAAAACTGAAATGATGACAGGGCAAACTAACCGGTCAATTCTTGAGAGTCGATAGTCTGGTGATGTCAATCGTTGAGTGAGAGAATAGAAAGCATAGCAAAATAATATCTCATCGCATATCGGTCGAGAATTAAATGATGTAAAATAAAGAATTATGAAAATATGAAGACGTTAACTAATATGAGAAACGAGTGATGAGCCATGCCAAAGTAATTTTAAGATTGTTCACAAATGGTGTGATTTATAATCATGAATCTAACAGGATACACGCTCTCAACCATTGTAACAGCTAACATTTCCTTCAAGTCATATTATGTCATCAAAACCGCAAGTAATCAACGCTTAGATTGGATTAATGCAGCTCTCTACTCAAATCTCCTATCGGCTAACCTCTTCATATTTGCATAAAATCTTAATTTTACATCTGTCATTGTCATCACTTTCTCCATATGTTTCATACGAAAACTTCCTCAGAAATTCTCCCCTTTCACTTTCCACTCGACGATTGTCTTCATCGGACCTTCATAACTTAAGAAGAGACCGATTAGGTGGTACAATTTTGTCTCCAAAATATTCACCATCGTCATCAGATAACAATCTGAAGATTGGTTTGACGCAGCTCTCCACTCGATTTTCCTATAGGCCAACCTCTTCATATTCGCATTGATCGTCTCTGTCACACCTTTCTCTACTCACTCCATATATCTCATGCGAGACGTTCCTTTTACATTATTTACACTCACTTTTCCATCGACGATTGTCGTCATCAGGCCATCATGTCTCATGATATGGTCCACTAAGTTGTCCTGCCCCCTTTTTAGGGTTTTCGGCAGACTTCTTTCTACCAATCTTCTCAGAACTTTTTCTTTTGTCAAAAGGTCAATTCATTTTATCTTCATCACCCTTTTGTAGCACCAGATTTCAAATTCTTCTAGCCTTAACTTCTCTGCTGCTGTCATTGTCCGCGTCTCTCCTGCCATAAGGAAGCATTCCCCAGATATATGATTTAAGAAAAACTTTCCTTACTTACGCCAGTATTTCCCACTGTGAGTAGAATCTACGATTCTCACCTGCACACTATATCATATGCGAGAAAGAGGAAGAGTTTTTTTATTCTAAAAAAGAAAAAAAACTTAGTTCTTTTCCACAAATATATTTAAACAAATCCATATTCAAATATTTAAACATTTCTTTTAAGATGAAGATTTATCAGGTCAAGAAAGAACATCTTCCTTGAAATTCTAGCGCTTTACATTTCAGAGGTATCGGAGGTGATAGGGAACGGAAGGGAAAGAAGTCGGAAGTGGGTTCTGCGGGGGATATGATTACATCTGGAATGTTAACTATTGGTATTATACGCACCTGTTTTAGGTATTTTAACTCTTTAATTGATAACTAGCTTCCGAAAATTAGAAAACGGAACGGGCCACGAATCTTTTTCACTGTTCCGTGGTTTCACCCTTTATGGATAGAAGAGTCCGTAGTACCCTAAGAAAAGCGAAAGTTGAGGACTCTGCTGCTTGAAGGTGCAAAAAAGGAAGTGCGTTCACCGCGTCTCGCTACAGATTTGCCAAAAAATGGGCCGAAATAATTTCACTGTGGAAGGGAATATGAATGGAATTCTTCCATCACCCCCCTTCTTAATTGCCAACTCTACTAAATCTACTGGCAATCTCAAACTGCTAATCATTCCGGCCTTGGTGGATGTGGGGTACATCAGTTGCCATTCAAAATCGAGGTATCAGGTTCGAGTCCCACCCGGGGAAAATTTTCACTTTCCGGGACATGGATAGTACATGGCGTATTTCATGTAGATAATTACGAGAGAAGACTTCATAGGAATAGAAATAAATTCAAATATAAAAAATATTATAATCATGGCAAAAATCAAACTATTGTAATTGAACCAAAATAAAGCTAATATTTTTAAGAACATAGTCATAAATTCACTGAATTAATAATGGCATGTTCAATTGAAATCAATCACAAATTAGAGTTAACTTCATGCCAGCAGGGGAATGCAAATAAAACTTAAGTTGAAATGATTGAAATTATATGTATAGGGGAAGAAATTAAAACTGAATGACTTTTCTGTCACTTATATGGGATATTTCCCCACTATCTCCAAAGATCCGTCTGTTTCTTATTAGTAATCGATGTTACTCACAGCTAAAAGGGCTTGTAGTGATCGATGAACATAATGCGTGATCTTTCGTGCCTGTTTTCGGTTCAAAAAACGGTTTATCCGAAGCAATATCGTTTAACGACCGCCCCCAGCTGAACGTGATTATTGGGGTGACCTGACATATCACAAGTCTCTGACCTTGTGAAAGCTGCCTAAGGATAGTGCGTAACCGCTTTAAGGAACGGAGCACAAGATGCAATGCCAAAGGATACAAGAATGAAAAACTTTTGATTGAAAAAATCGAGTGAAGAGATGGAAAGAATATCTGGAAGAATTATACAGCGGAAATAATCCTAGCATAAAAGTGATCGAAGAAGAAAGTGAAGGCAGGCCACGTATGAGATATATGGAACATGTCATAAAGGATATAAAAGAGAGGAATTATGTTAATGCGAAGAGGTTGGACGATAAAAGAATCGAGGTGAGGGCTGCGTCAAACCAATCCTAGGATTGTTGACCGATGATGATGATGATGGAGAGGTAAGCTGATAGGAAGGTCGAGTAGAGAGATGAGTCAAACTAATCTGAGGGTTGTAGTCAATAATGGTTTTCGGGTGCAGAGTCACGTAACACTTCTCCAGTGGACGAGGTTTCGCGGCCATTGAGAGGCGCATCTTCAGGAAACGATCCTAAGGGCCATACACCCTATGATCCTACCTCAAATCCTAGGGGTTGTTGACGAATGATGATAACTAGTTCCTCTTTAAGTGGAGAGCATTTCAAGTTCAGCTAATCTTCCATCGCATCGGATATCAAAGTGTGCTTTCCTTGGCGCCTTTGTTGAAGAGTCAGCGAATAGCGACGCCGGGTATCACATCACTCTTTCTCACTCCCTGAAAAGTCTACATCTCACCACCCTCCTTCACCTCAATTGGGGAGTCGCCTGTGCTATCGATCATCTCATCCGAATACTGCACTACTAACGAGTCACACGTGCGAAAGGATATCGATCGCTCGAGTCGTAGCTCATAGAAGTCGAAGGAGAAAAGTCGAGACTTGCGCGTCAATTTGCACATTCTGACGGCTGCCAAAACTCGAGAGGCTTCCGCTTGCATTGCGGCGCGGTAGTTCTTCGGAAAGCTGCCAAAGAGTCAACGACCACAGTCTCACGACTTAGCCTGAGTTACGCGACAGCACGATCGCGAAGTTTCCTCGCCCCCGGCACATCCTGAGACAACGTTCCCGCCTCTCCTTGCGATATGCACGGACGCGAGAAAAAAATTTAACAGTTGACATTAAAATCTATAAACCGTCTCAATACCTCTGTGAATAATTCAAGAAGCTGAAAATTTTCCATGAAATTAACACGCGAGGGAATCATAAGCTGGTAATACCACTCCACCGGACGATCATTTTCAATAAATCATTCAATGTCTCGGCATCTCGCGATTGGAACAAACTCCCCTTGATCTTAAGAGAGTCTCGATCACTTTCATCCTTTAAAAGGTGGGCATACATAAAACACTTCTTAAAGTCCAACGGATGGACACATGAGCATCACACATCACGTATGAGTCACTCAATGTTCTTAATAGTTCCAAACACGGATGCGGAAAGACAATGGCTCACATTTAACATAATGTTGTGGCATCACGTCACGTTTGTCTTTGTAATGATCCTTTTTCTCATTGATTATACCTCTCCACTTATTTATCCACTAATTTTCCTATGAACTATTATATTTAATTTTTTCAAAATGCTAGCTACACTATCAGTAGGAATTCACGTATTTTTCACGTCCCCCTTCCTGTGTGGGTGTTTTCCTGCAGTGGGTTTTTTTCGTGAAGGATATAAATATAATAATCCTCTCGTTATTCCCATAGTTGTAAATACTTTCACACACCATAATTTCTTTGTTATTTAATATTGATACATTGTGTATATATTCCTTTTTGTTAATTTATTAATCTTTAATTCCTTGATTTATATCTTTTTATTTTTTTGCCTCAGATTACAATTGTTTTAAGTCATGACAATCATATGTTTTATGTAATTATTTTACAAGGGGTTAGATGGCAGAAGAGACAGTTTTGTCTCAATCTCACCCCAATAAATATGCTTTATTATTATTAGTAAGGGAGGCGATCGACAACAATTTGTGAGCTCGGAATGGTGTTGTAACTAGAGTACTGGCTTCCTATTCTAATTTCGTCCGTTGGATGGGACGTTAAAATGTTGACCCCTTGGCGCCTTTCGTTAACAGTATTATAACGCTGGCACCAGGTTTTCTCTTTTTTTCCTCCGCTCCCTTCCTATCTCTATGAAATTGGCTCTATGAGAACCTCGGGAAAAGGGGTCTGAAATTGAAAAAAATTACCTACTAAAATTTGAAGACATATTTGTTTTTTTATTTTTGTCCAGAATTTGTAACTCGACTTGGTCATTCTTCTTTTTTATCGTATGTGATGTCACATAGTATGTTTTCAGATGACATACCTTAGTTATACGGGGGTTAAAATGGAATTAAGACTGCTAACAAGACATTTTTTACAATATTCCCAGAGAATAGTAAAATCAAACTGATACTCAAACTTTGGAGGTAAATGCATGCTTATGAATTACAATATAAAATATTACTATTATTACATAAAATTATCACTTATATTATTTTAAAAGTACCTAAATAGACGTAATTATAACATTTTCTTATCCCAAGATTCGTGTCTAAATGTTGGTCATTAATACCTACCATTAATCAAAGTTTGATTTCTGTGAAGAAGGAAAATATTTTCCAACGATGCATATTGACTTAAAGCAGCTGATTTAACAATACTCTATGAAATTTCATGGGATTCAATCCGAAGGGAACTTTTAAGATCTTCCGTGACGACGAAAATAAAATCAATTTTCCGATCATGCGGCTGAGTCCGGTTATGCCCACCGACAACTGGTATTGTAGTGACACGGCGAGAATTTTGATAAGCTATTATGCCACATGCTTCACTGCATGGTGATTTTTCCAAGACTCAATTGAAAAGGACCTCCATCGATACTGCAGGGAGGAGTTTATGGGGAAAGTGAATCCTTATCAAGATATTGCGCGAAAGTTGGCAAGCCTTTTTTCTACTTAAGATCATTTTTATCCACTGTGAGGCATCGTCAAGTCCGTATTACACTCGATATTGCGGTTACGTTTTCGCTAGCCGTTGCCGCTTCATGAACATACGCCAGAATAATCTTGGTTACGGGTGTCGGTTTAATGATCCAATAGTGTCACGCCTTAGTGTCACGAGCTAACTATGTTTACTGTTTATTTTCTGCGAGGATTCGATTGTCGTTATCATGCATGTTCATCGTTGCTCTTTTAACTTTATCTCAAGCCTTAAAATATTACAATTAATGATACATGTGTTGAGATGGTCTGGAAGTCATTCGAGGACACTTTATGGTACACATATTACGTCGCTGCTCAGTGCTAATATAAGCAGGTGTGGAATCACGGATCTATTTTTCGCGTTATCGCAATCTTTATCATTAACGCCTACCCCTAGAGTAGCGCAGGGTTAACAATAACCGTTTTTAAAATTCGCTCCACTGATTGTGACACGCGATTTGAAGTGTTGTGCGAAAAATGAAGAATGGAGATCACGTAATCTCTGAAATAAGTTAAATAAAAAAATAAGGATAACGCTAGCGCACGCCTTATGAAGATCCATGATCGAGGCCCAGGCTCAATTAATACGCATGTCCTTAAAAAGAGAAAGATATCAGTCTCTTTTTAACTGCACAATTTATTTCTTAACCACAACCAACACTTCCCTGCACACCAATTCCATCAACATTAACGACAACAACCCAAACTACCCTCAACATCATCATCATCATGGGTCAATAATCCTAGGATTGGTTTGACGCAGCCCTCCACTCGATTCTTCTATCGGCCAACCTCTTCATATTAACGTAGCTCCTCTCTTTCACGTCCTTTACGACCTGTTCTATGTAACTCATACGAGGCCTGCCTTTTCCATTCTTCCCTGCAATCTCAGCTGCCAGGATTATCCATTGCGGCCCTTTCTGTGAGCACTACGCTTCCAGATTTGTCAAGTTACGTCCTGCAGCAAACACCCTCGTCCCTTATTACTTCATCCATCCACCCTTTGCCTTTATATTATTTCCTCAAGCAGCCTTCCCTACCATTTACCTGGGGTAGAGCGCATGGAAGGAAAGGAGAAGAAGACAGAAGGGGTAGCTTCTGTCTACCAGAAGCGACGAATAATATGCAGCTAATTTACCTCCTATTTAGATTAAATAGATCATTGATGCATATTAAGAATAATATAGGACCTAACACTGATTCTTGGGGCACTCCAGCACAAATATTTTCAAACTGCAAACCTGCACACGCTGGGAGCGCGAAGTCAAGTAGTTTTGAAATCAATTAAAGCGAAGCCTCGTATTCTTGCCATCCTGAATTTTTCCAACAAGACCTTATGATTTATTGTATCGAATCCTTTTTTTAATATCAAAATGGCAGCAGCTGTTTTTTGCTGTCGTTAACCGACTGAAAAATAACCCAAATCATTTTTAGTCAGCTCTACAGTAATATGAAACTCCCTACCTAGTTCACTTAAAAGACACCAAATCACTCAAAGAATTCAGAACTACATTATATGACAATTAATTACATAAGTAGCTCATTTCTTATTTTATATTACTCAGCAGATGTTTTTTGTATTTTATTTATATTTTCATCCATCTAAAGATCAATCTCTACATAATGCTATATTTCTATGCAGATTTTTTATTTTGACAGTATTATGGTCCATCTTAACATACCACTATGTAATTGATCCTGTACATCCACGATAATCCAATGTCCAACTACCTCTGTTCAGGGATAAAGGGTTACTTGGTTGACATTAATTGTTATTCCTTTCCCTGAATGGCACAAAAACTAGAAAACTAGTTGTAGAATTACGTCTTAATATGCTCCAATTGCTGGCACTATCTCGTGCTATCTACCCTATGCTTCATGAAAAAAGCATCATATACATGCAAAAGAGATAATTCGATACCATGACCTTTTGTCTGCCTGACCAGTGCTTTACCAACATGGCTACCGCTTTTCCCCAGAATATTGAAAGCCAATTAAGCAAATGGTTTCTCATCACTTATAGTCACCATGCATGAAATAGAAGTCCATCACTCGACGCCTTCAACCGCGATACCGTAATTTGTTCCAAATCTGAAAGCCAACCTTCAATTCGTCCGTTCCACACGCTGATTTTCATAACAACTTGAACCTCTTCTTTTCCGTTTCTTTCCGATTCCTCTGTATCATATGTGGGCATGCATTGGTCAAAAGTTTCCTTTATTGCGTTAGAATTCGACCTCTGCACTCCATCTATAATTGCTCAGTGCATAATTTAGACACATATCTGATTTCTTTCCTGAAAGCTTTCTTATTTTTCTGATTTCTCTTCCCAGTGTAATTTTACTATTCAAACAGGGCATGTTTCAAAGTCTCAAATTTTCAACGCTAACTGTTACTGCATTCATAGATTATTAGCATGCATAATACAGTAAACATATTCAGTATTTGAGTACATATATGCGTACGTACAAAGGTATGCATACTCATGGTTTCTCAGAACTCATAATTTGTATTTCATTAATGTATGTTTCGTAAACGTACGCAACAAAGAGTAACTTCCAAGCCTCACAACATATAATATCAATGGAGGCAGGCGATACTTGGTGGAATTTAGTTGCACTGAACATGTTACGAAAAATTGACTTTGTGCAATTCCACAAAATGATTTATTTTTCCGATCGATTTCGACGTCTGAGCGTCATTGTCAAGGTACTCCGATTTATATAAAGTGAACAAAACTTTCTATAAAGACCCCGAACTGTGTAAGATGCATGTACCTTGATAATGACGCTCAGACGTTGATATTGATCGGAAAAATAAATCATTTTCTGGAATTGTACGAAGTCAATTTTTCTTAACATGTTCAGACTCACAACATATATTCAAATGTTAGTCTTTGAGTTATAATATTACAAGCGAGAAAAAAACTTTATCACTATCCAATTGCTTCTTTAAAGTTTAAATTCATCTAATTGTCTGGCCGTCTGAAATATCACTTCAGTTTGGGTCACAATTATTTCTCATCGAAGGAAAAAATTTAAATGATAGCACAAAAATGTGACAGACAACTGTATAGTTGATATTTGAATGTTTAAATGTATTTGGATGATCGGGAGTGAGAAATATCACTTCAAAGCGGGTTGAAAGCATATCGTTTTGAAGGAGAGCATTGCTGCTACCGTCATAAATTATCATGAAGGAATATTTGAAGTATTCAATGCACCCGCTAACGTCTCTGGGGTTATCAATGACATGGATCGAACGGGGCAACTCGTCTCAAAGGATGTGTTAAGATTCCCTTGGGACTCAGCGTACGACCACCTTGGCAGTGCTAAACAGCGGGAGGTGATTTTAAAATGGAGAGCCCATTCTTACATGTAATCAATGCAAGTCATGTATAAGCAATCAAGTCCCAGTGGTTAAAAATTTTTATCTCCCGAGAAACGAGCGAAGTTTCATCATTTCCATTTAACGCGTTCCTCGATTCAATTATGCACAGCGGGGATGAAAAAAATAGCACTATCCTCTCGCATGGGTACCTTCCGCCACGAAGCTGGCGGAAAGTTTAAAAATGGGTCTCACCCCACGTAGCTTCTTCGATTCGGATCTGAGTCCCGGCATTCTCCCCACTGCAAGGGGTGGCGACGAGGGCGGCCCTGCCAAGGACGCCATCATCCTACCGGAACCAAATGGTATATGCTCCCCCGACACGAATGCAGGGAACAGGAATCAATGCAAAACAGATTCGCGACTGTTTTTTTTATTGCCTTCCTGCCGGAAGTTAGACTCGATAACTTCCGGTCCGTGTTCCATAGCTTGTTCGACACCTGTTTTCTTCCCCACATCTCGACACAAGAGGCCTTATCGAAGGCCGCAGTAAGATGGTACGTGGAAAAAGACGCATTCCACCAAAGAAGGTCATCGCAGAATGCATATAGAATGATCTGATGCAGCGGAAATCAATCTTGTACCTTAAGATGGACTTTTATTGCAACTGTTTCACTGTAGCAGTAATCCCATAACATACCCAGGCCGGACTACCACGCAACCCAAAAGTCATGGGTTCGAATCCCTTCTAGGGAGTCAGCTCTTCGTCTGTCTTCCGTTTAGACTTATGGAGAGTTAAGGTAGATTGAACGGTTTGCTATAATGTTAGTAGTTCGTGCACCATCATCAGTATCACTAGTCATGAAACACTGACTGCTTTATGCAGATCACTCATTGATCAATTTACCTCCATCACCTTCGTATTGACGATTTCCTTTTAATGAACATCTTGGCGGCTTGCTCTATATATTCGATACAAGGACCTCCTTAGCCATTCCTCCCGTTCACTTTTCCTCGACAGCTCTATTCATTAAACCATAATATCTCATGTTAGGTCCGATTAAGTTGTTCCCTCTTCTTTTTGAGGTTTTCAGCGGGTTTCTCCTTTCACCTACTCATCTAGGCACTCCTTCGAAAACCACATGATAAATCCACTTTATCTTCATCATTATTCAATAGAACTTCATTTCGGATGCCACCAGCGTTACCTTCCCTGGGTCTGTCTTCGTCAAGGATTTTCTGTCAAAAAGGAGCGTGCTCGAGATGTATGATCTGATGAATTAGGATAAGATACAACCAATTAAGCTATACCATCTTTCTTCCAAAATATAATCACATTTCTCTGTTCCACCACTATTCTTAACCTCCTCCTTCATCTTTGAAACACTAAAAATACTGCTACACTATAGGGCCAAAATAAAAATATATGAAGAAATAACCATTATTTATTGCATCCCATCTCTTTACTTTCGCGTTAGGGGTAATGGGTCGATAAGGCTGGCATGGAAAATGAATATTATGTAGGTAAGGATAGCCTGGTTTCTTAGCTACTCATTTGTAAGATAGACCAATATATCATTAAAAGTAGTTAAGAGTATGAAAGGCTTTGAAGAAATTTTTAACCATCGAAAATGGTCTCAAGGGAAGATAATTTGACAATGATTGAAATGCAATCATAAGAGAAATGTAATATAATTGCATGTAGGAAAAACATGGTAGTTAAAATAATTTTTCCGCCCAAATATAACCACTTAAAATTATTTTTTCGACCTGCAGAACAAATTTGCTACTATTGACAAAATGGTTGAACGGCATTCAACCTTTGTTCTCTTATTCACTAGGAATGCAAGTGAAATCAATCCTTGAATTTCGAGGAAACTTACACAAGCATCACTCTAAAGACCTAGTTCAAATATAAAATTTACATAAAAGATCCACTAAGCCAAATATTTCAACGATAGCAGTGGGGTGTTAAATTCTGGTAGCAATCTAGAAAGTATTTGGTGTTCCGTTAAAATTAAAAAATGGAAAAGACCAAAGATCACTGCAGTGGACTCTAATTTGTACCGGATGCCGATGTCAAATCACAATCGGAATTAAAATCGGAGATAAGTACACGATCTTCTCATAATAATGATTGCGACTTAATAGACGCCGGAAATTTCGATATTCCGTCCTAGAATGTTATTTTTTGTAACCACAAGTAAGGTAAGGGAACCCTGTGATACAATCTTGCACAAATTTATGCCACATTTACTAAATGAAAATGTTTTATCACTAACGATTACGAGTTTTTAATTTTTTATTTCATTTATTGAATACTGTAAAAATACTCAATCAGTCTATATATGGAATTTAAACTTATGACGGAATAGAGCCTGGTCAACTCCCCACCACACAAATAAATTTAAACCAAAAAGGGCGCGTTTGGAACATAATTAAAAACAATACGAAAAGGACTAATGAACAGAATATGGGGCTAAATACTGAGGAGAAATTGTGAATGACATCCCTTGAAATCACTAGCTGAGCTGTAAAGATTTTTTTCATAAGTAAAAAAGAAAATGCAGGAAAGCAGATTCTAGACGGCAAAAATGGGTTTAATAATTTCAATTGATGGTGAGAAAAATGCTACACTATAGGAAACAATGCAAAAATGCTCAAAATTTTGATTTCACGTCATGGAATAGAATAAAAATTAATTACCACCAACCTAAACAAATCTACTTTTAATAAATAAAACATTAGCATCTGAAAATTCTTTGAAATTAATTTTTTATACAGTATTCCTAAGTACCCAAAGACAAACTTGCAAATATTATTAGAGAATGGAGCAATTAAAGGTAATTAGATTAAACCCAAATCGTGTAATTTCCTGGGTGCGAGATAGTTCAAGGGAACACTGACAACACAATCTCTGGCCCCCTTGACACAAGAATTGATTCATAATTATCGCCTGGGTATTGAATTCATGTTATATAGTAAATATAACAGAAGTAGTTAAAAGTAGCGTAACTGTACATAAATATTCCAAGTTTTGAACTTACGTTGCATATGCTCGATATGAACACCCTTTTTGACGCGAAATATTTTAATCCTGAATTCAACTTCTTACCAAGCACGTTGCAACATTTCACTATGGAAAGTAGTAGCTGGGTATTAGACCCCTACTTACATTTTTCTTACAAAATCTGCAAATATCCGATGCCGCTTATGACGAATGTAAACCAGGATAGTATCTTAATTCAATGATGTGCAACTTTAAACAGTATCTTCTGAGGGATTGAGCTGGTGTGGTGACTGAAGTACTGTCCTCCCATCACGAGGGTCGGATTTGAATCCCGGCCACTGTGGATTTTTCATTAGTATACAGATCCCTGAGGGCCTTGTGGACAGAACTTCGAGTTCAATACTCCGTCCGTCAGACGGGACGTCAAGTCGTGGTCACCTTGCCGACGCCGGGTTTTTCTCCACCATTCCTCCATTCCCTGAATACTTCTACCTTTCCCCACATATCTGCGAATCAACCCACCTGTCCCCTCTAGCGCTGCGCCAATGACCTCAGTTGTTGGTCGCTTTTAACAAATAACTGTAATTGCCAATAACTACATAGAATCTGTTCTAGTTACTTAAATATATACCCTCAAAACCGATGGACGAAGTAAAAGAGAAATTGCAAGTAGGATTGCCCAAGCAAAAAGGGCTTTTTACCAGAAAAAGATTCTGCTCACAGCTGAAAATAAAATCGTTGAAGTGACGAAACATTTCATTAGAACATGCATCTATAGCATTCTACTATATGGCAGCGAAGCATGGACAATAACAGCTGCAGAGAAGTCCAGGCTGGAAGTATTTGAAATGTGGTGCTACCGCAAAATGATGAAGATGAAATGGATCGATCGAGTGACAAACAAAGAAGTGTTAAGAAGAGTGGGAGAGAAGAAATGTCTGCTGAAAACATTAAAAAGAAGACGGGACAACTTAATGGGCCACATCTTGAGACACGATGGCCCGATGAAGACAATCGTCGAGGGAAAAGTGAACGGGAAGAATGGAAAAGGCAGGCCTCGTATGAGGTATATGGAGCAAGTTGTGAAGGATGTAAAAGAGAGAAGCTACGTCAATATGAAGAGGTTAGCCGAAAGAAGAATCGAGTGGAGGGCTGCGTCAAACCAATCCTAGGATTATTGACCGATGATGATGATGACCCTCAAAACCCTGTAGATAGTTATGTATCAACCTGTAATGAAACTTTCTTTTCGTGCGGAAATGGGATTTGTATTTGTTGGTCTCTTATCTTTCCCAGCCTGAACGAAGTTGTGGGTTCTGTGGTTCTGGATATCGGATTGGACTGTCGTGCCCATGTCAGGCGTTGAGGCGTTGTACGTACTCTCAACGCACATCTGGAGTTGCAATTCAGGGCGGCTTTGACCGCTTGGCAGTCGACCAGAGGGGGAGACGGCCGGCGATGTCGACGGCTTCCGAAGGAGCTTCGGCTCCGACTCAAGACGCTGTCGATAGGACGGACGTGAGAAAGAGCCGAGCTCCGACCGCGAAGCACATCACTTCTCGAGCCTCTGACGTCATGGAAGATTTGGGGCGGAAATTTTTTTTTTCCCCCGCCTTTCCTTGAAAGTCTTCTTCCTCAAAGCCAGTTTCTCACTATCCACGGAATCTTAAATGAGAAACACGAGTGATATGTGTCAAATGCTTCAAGCTGAAGGATTCGGTTTTAAGGTGGTCCAACTGTTTAATTTACCGCTCGCCTAACCTAACCCTTGGAAGAACTCGGAATCCATAGGGCGACCTTTAGGTTGCCTTGCAGGCATCTAACCGACCTACCTCGGCCGACATGATTGATTCAAATTTCTCAGAGTTGTTCGGCCATACTCAGAATCCCAACTCAGTTCTCAGCGTTGTCTGCGATCCAATAAAGCGGAGACGAAACGTAGGCCTTTTACATCTTGACGCGGATAACCCAAAAGAAAATTACTGGAGTATCTACATTATTTTGACATCCCAAAAGATTGGCTTTTTTACGTGATGTTACACAGATTTTACTATGTGTGAGGTGATATTAATTTTTTTAAATAATTTCTTGAAATATTTACAAAGAACACTTGTTGATTGCATTTACAAAACCTATTTTGAAAACCTCACCAATATAAGAAGACCAAATTGAGATAATAAAATTTGGTATCTTTGAAATGAAACTGCATCTTTTCGTTGAGCAGCAAACAAGAAGTGAAAGACATTATTTCCTTTATGACCAGAATTATTTAAAGTAGACTGCTGTTCATGATATGCATCACATTTACAGGGATACGGAGAGTAATTATCGGCAATGATATTATCGGACCCTAATATTTTCAATCCTAATTGTATAATTATTCAAAATGAAGTGAAAGTGGAAAAGAAAATTCACTTTGTACATTCCACACTAAAGTTTTATTGACTTCGACCATGGTTTCGACTTTTTTATGTCATTATCAAGGTCACAAAGATTACAAAGTGAATTTTATTTTCCCGTCTTGCGGTTCCACCAAGTGAAGCCTCAAACGTTGAACAGTGAAGTGAAAGTATCTCGTTTATTCTTCTTAAGAAGTATTGGGAGAAAATCATTATGTTTAACCAAAATCGAAACCATGGTTGTTGAAAATTATACCTTGTAGCTGTGTGAAAATGGTACCTAGTTCTTTGATTATTCCTGATCATGACACTAACTCCTTTTCACAAAGTGACGCTTTATACCTTTAATAATGCTAATTTGGTCTTACTCCTGTAAGATTTACAGCCCATTTTGATATAGTTCATCTAAACCCATCTACTACAGGTCCAGAGGATTCCAAAACCTTCGAATTAAAGAAAATATTTGCTATTAAGACGAAAACAATTCCACGGAACCGAATTCTTTCAAGATATTATAACAAAGCATGGTCGGAATCATAACGTTTCCGTTGCTTAATTTCGGTCCAAGAAAGCCTATTCCGCAAACTGTGAAAAAACATAGACATTCGGAAATGTCAAGAGAGCTTAGTCATCATTTCTAGAAGGCGGGAGGAGGGGCGATGGAAATTAAAGGTGGCGCCGATTGAAACGTCGTTGGCATGGGAACACTTCTCCTCCACCTCCACCCTCCTCCTCCACCTACAGCCACTACCCTTACTAACTCCTCGATGCGTTCCCTACTTCCCGCGCCCGGCCTCCAACAATTCCTGATGTCTCTGACCGAGTTTGAGAAACGAAACGAATCGCATTTCGACGCTCTTAAATCTATTTCACTCCAATTTTCGGTCACCGGTGGGCTACAACCGTTCGCCATAAAGGAGAGGACAGAAGTTCAGTGATTAAATTGATATGCTAAGTTCAATCTCCTTAACCATTATAAATAGTTTCCTCGATACATGGTAAATTTTGTTGATGAACTCCAACACAACACTATAATTTAGGGGTTAAGATCCGAAGAACAAAGGTCAATGTGGAGCTCAGTGCTGAGCAAAAGAACGTGCATTTAATGCACACTGAGATGAAATTTATTAGTGACGAAAATGATTTATAAAATTTAGTGTAAAAATTAATGAAAGGTGATAAATGATTTTAAAAATGAATTGTTAAGACTAAAGAGGGGTAATTATCCAATCAAAGGATTGAGTAGCAAGTAATGAGTTTCCTACGTTCTTTGGCTCCACATACCCCTTTCCTATCACCATTTCGTCCGAACTATCTATTATCCTCTTTCTTTAATCTCGCCTATCTAGCATACTACCCTTCAAAATATAACCGTCCCTTTAAATACTTCAAAACTAGTCCTTCAAGGAAATAGCACATGCGGAAGTCTTGTAGATAAGGGGACGGAAAAGTACAGAGAAGGCTGGCTGGAGAGGAAACCGTAAGAGGAAGAGTTGAATGTGAGAGAAAAGTAAATTGGTCGGAGAAATTGGGCGAAGCATAAACAAAGTGGATTGAGAAAGTTTTAATAGGAAACAGAGCGTTGATGAGAGTTTTCGATTAGAGAATGTTCGGGCAGCGCCGAATAGATGGAGATTAAAATTAGCTGTCTAGATGCAAGACATCCGGCAGAGAATATCAATAGTAAACGAGGAAAATTTTTACTAATCCGGAAGAAAGGCAAAAGGCGATCTCGTTTTACATAGGTTTAAGAGCAGGCAACGATCTATCTGCGAACAATGGTTAAAAAATTACCAATTAGGAATTTGGTGTAAGTGACTGACAAGGCATGACACTTGTGCCATTTAGGATAAGTGTGTCCTGATTAGGCGTACGTAGGATTTTTCAGGGATCGGAGGGAAGATTAAGTAACAAAACTTTAGCCTTCCAAGGTATCCAAGGTTTAACGTCCTCTCCCACGCAAGGAGTACCACACTCGATGTGCTCTTGACCAAACACAGAGTAGGGATCGGTATTTAATTGAAAAATCTCTGCCCCAGCTGTGATTCGAAGCCAGATCTTCGAGCTGGGAACTCAAAGATCTCTTCATTCCACCAATCTAATCCCCGGTACATAATCTTATTATGGATATCTATTTCTACGGATGGCGTATGACAATAGTCGCGTAACTCCGCCTCCCTCGTCTCTCAGATCACATTACCCGCTCCCTCACCCTTCAGTATTTGCTGTACAGTATTCAACAATTATATTCTCTCATCCACACAAATACTCGCTCTCCGCAAACTAGCAGGTCACTGGTGCACTCACACTCAAGCCGGGAAATTGTTATGGCCTCAGCGTCGAACGAAATATATCGCCCGACATTCCCGGTGAGGCTATGAACCTAGCCCTCCAAACACGTATTTCAAACGAGAAATGGTGTTCTTAACTTGGTTTCAGTTTTTTTTAAGATTCAAAGGAAGTTTTATCGATAGTCTTAGTAGTTATGTCTGAAAAGCACTCAGTGTTAATTCCTACTTCTACACATATCCGGAACCAAATTGACTGGATTTTTTTGGACTGAGAAAATTGTGTCAGGCTCAGTTTTGTACAAAAGTTCCACAACGAATAAAATAAGAAACGACTATGTAAATTCACTATATATTGATTTTTAATTGGTTATACCTGTGTTTCAGCTGATTAGGTAATTTTAAGGTGGGGAATACAGAGTTCAACAGCCACATATACATTTGAAAAATATAATTTCAAGTCCTCGACCAAATTACCAAGAGAAATCTCTTATTTTTCAATTATGGTTGGGCAATGTTAGGTTTTAGCAGTTATTGTCAAGCTCAGTAACAAGGCGAGACGCGTTCATTTCATCAAGCGACTGCATCGCAGTGAACTATGGAGGAATGGATGCTGTAAACTCTCACACAGCACGCTTCATAATGTTATGATACTCCGTTCGCTTCATTTTTCATCAGACTTTAAATAGTAACACACTCTTATGATAGCAGTCGTTCAACCTAAAATACACTGGAGAATATGTAGCACGCTATTCTTCACAAAAATGAAGAAATGTCTCATGTTTTGAATTAATTCTACCTTTACACTGTAGATTTTAAAAAATAAAACGGGTGACATCTTCACCAGCTGCACTATGATAGGAAACTATTATTTATTTTCTCATCAATTAATAAACTCGGAGGGAATGGTAAACTTCTTATCCTGGTTGATAATCAGAAGTCTGGCAATACTGAAGATCACGGGTTTAAATCCCTCCTTTAGTATGCAATGTAGGCATGGCTTAGGACTAAAATTATATCATATGACTACAATATAACCAAAGCAGTTTGAGTACCCAAAACTATTATTCCACACCTGTAACTTGGATATGATGATTATGGAACATTCGATGCTAACTCCACATGAACCCTCTCACATTATATCAGCTTACTGAAAGTTTTCCATCAAAGCTTTAACGCCATACTGACGTGCTGAACCCCGATAAACATCTATCCGATGGACTCCCATGTGGTTTATCGCTTTGAAGGTGAGATCATATAAGAGCATTGACATAAATATTATAATATATCACTGGTGAAGCACTAATGACATTGACTGATAAAGAGCTACATATTAACTGACGCTGATTTTCCCCTTTCTTATCACTTCTCTCTCCCTAGAACGCTCCGTAGCATGCTTCATAATCTCCCATCAATGACGAATCATCTAGGAGTATACCATATTTATTCAATCATAGGTATTTAAAACCCAAATGAATATATGGGCATATGTTATCTCCGAAGATCAGCTCCGGGAAAAACTATCACTTAGGGCAGAAATCACGAGCAGATCAGAGCCAATATGTACTTGCTGAGATTTCTGTTAAATGAAGGAAGGGAATAAAGGGCAACGATGTGAAGTGCTAAGCGTCTCAGTTAATAAAATATGTATTTATTTTTTAATTATATTGATAAAATTATCTAGCTTATTTACATCTCCTTAAAAAGGGTATTCGCCGAAATATTGGATGCCTTCTCAGTGTTTCATTGAGTGAGGCATATCACAGACTGCCCCAACAACTTAAGGTGTTTCACAGTGGACAAGGTGATGTCATACTTCCTCGGGAACAAAAGAAAACCACCATCCCTCATTCCCCGTTTAATATTCCACCCACACGCAAATCCTCTAAAGAGGCAAAGCTTTAGACGGCACGCATCCCTCCCTCCCGGGCATTAAAAGGCGCAATCGAACTCCTCCACACGTTTATATGAAGGGAGGACGACACGTGATTTTTACCTATTATTGATACAGTTCCAAAAACGAACCAAGCTACATATCCCGGAGCTACGAACGACTTAGGGAATTCAATCTGATCGCCAGCCACCCCGGCGGATGGTTGTGCAACTGACGCTGCGGAATGATTTTCGCAACGGACTTCCCCTCTGACTCACTTTGACTCTTGGAAAAAAGCGGTGTAGTAAAATCGCCACTTGCAAATAATGATTGCGTATAGGTTATCGACTTCAAATGAACTTGTTTTCACATCTCAGCTTTGCTTAATACTATTAGCTGCGATCTACCGGTAAAGGTAAATTAAGAACAGTGGTTTTTAACCAAGGGTCTAAGATTCGCTGGAATTGCAAAGCGTATTCATTCTTCATGGGATGTGAAACGTTAAGATAAAAATATATTGTCTATAATATAGTTGCGGCAAAAAAGAAAGCATTTATTTCTCGTGTGCATTATGGAGTTATTTCAATACAATGGGATCACTACAGAATTTTGTTGCTAATTAAATGAAATTCAAATTTTGGTAGAAGGGAGCCGAATTTTTTTTTATTATGGGGAATAAAAACGCGCTATATTTGTGAAGAGGTACGAGAACACATTCTAGGAATTCAAGAGGTTTCAGTAGTAGAAAAAATTAAGATGCGCTGATTTACATACACGCCGATTCGTCAAAAATTTCCTTAAAATTGTAATCATTCAATCTCTCACCCAATATTCATCATTATTTCCTTTCACTTTCTACCTCTCTTTATTTCATTCTAACAGCATTCTCCTCCTCCTCCTTATCTGCTTACCTAACTTCTACCGTCTTTAGTATCTATCACAAAATACGCTCTCCCCGTTTCATATACTCAATCTGTCTCCTTGTAGCTCCTGGTATTATTCTCAACTAACTTCCTATCCTAACATTCTCATGGTGGTTTCGGAAAACAGATATTGATTTCTGTTGTCTGAACTACATTCTATAAGGCTTAATTCGGTGAGTGTCATACCGAAACAGATTCGTTTTCACTTCTAAGCCTCATATCAACTGTGATAGTAATCTCTCCGCGAATTATTTTATCAACATGAGAATTATTGATCAAGAGTTTTTAATCTGCTGTTTGTGACCTACCCTACCTTTTTTTCAATGAGTGACCGGCTTCTGGAATTACTGAGGCTCTACACATGTCGCTACTACACATCAACACCACTAGAATCCTCATTAATGAGTAAAATTAATTTTAAAATATCAATTATTCACCAAAAAATGTCATTATTGGATCAAGTTTGATACTTGCGCACAATAGGATATGAGACGTATTTCATATCAAGCAGAATTATAAGAGGATGGAATTCAGAAGCTGATCTTATGATGCGATAAGTATTTTTTTATGTGAAAATTATGTTGAAAACCATTTGAAGACATAGGTTATGTGTAAAAAATAAAATACCTAAAAAATTTGTTTTTTTTATTTTGAACTGTACCTTATTAAAAAATACGCCTCATATTTATTAGCTGATTTCTAAAGTATGAATGTGAAATTGAATCACCAACAACCAATTGAATCACCAACTAGGCTTTCAGTGAAATTAGAAGTTAAAGTGATGTTTTTCAAAGAGAACTCGAATATTTTACATATTCAGGCTTTAACGTTTAATTCACTTAGTTGAAATAACTAACTTGACTTTTTTGGGCGTTTTTCAGTCACATAAACGACCAAAGTTCGGATTTGAGTCCCATAGAAAATAAACCAAATGGTTTTTAGTCATAAATGTACTCAATCAAAATCTTCGAAAATGTATAAATGGATAATTATGAAACGGCTTTGAAACAGGACCTGACTCAACAGATAGGATCCTGCACATGCATAAGGCTTCTAGAATCAATTGATTTCCTGTTAATTTATTAAAAATGAATAAAAAGCTGCCGTTGGATAACTAACTGAGAATATTAGTGCAACTATGTGATAAAATGATGTGCCAATCACGACTTTTATTTGTTTCCTACCGGTTAGAGTTCTATTTTTTGTAACTCCCCCCTTCAGGTTTACATATTCTCATTCACTCGTTTCGTAAAACATTTTTTTCATCAAATTTTGTTCGTGTTTATTATCTATATGCCTATTTTTTCATTATAGATATTAATAAATTATGAAGGAGGTTATTGAAGATAATTGGATTCTTTCATGAAGAACGCGATAAAACCGAAGCCGGTTTTATTTCTATCTATATTTACATTTGAACTCCGCATAGATAATCATGTGACTAAATAATTTGTCGGTGTTAAGTGGTCACCTCTAGATTCCCGGAGGATACTTCCTGGGACCATATATTTACCCCTTCCTGGGTAACCAGAATCCCGACTACCTATATCATCTTTTTATCACCAAGAGTAGTACTAGTGTTTCCACAAGATTAACCCGATCTAACCCTACCGCCTTCGCATCCCCCAAGCCCATACAAATGTCTACCTTAACTCCTTCCCTATCCTTGCTTCCCGGTTTCGGAACTCGCTATAGATTCAAATCGAATACTCCTCAAATATCCAATCATTTAATTAAAAGCTTTATTCTTAATGGAAAACTCAACAATAAACTCGTGCGGAATTTGTTAATTTAATCTTAGCTTGTTCATGCGTCATATTTCTTTAATTTTTATTTTATTGTATATAAGAATTATTTAAACAGTATGTGAAAGACTGAAATCAAGTAAACCTTGTTGTTCCGCACCGTTTTCTTTTTGGTACAGCCCGACCGGTTTCAACACTTCCATGTCATTCTCAAGGGAAAAATGCAATAATTGTCCCTTGATAATTATTTAGTGGCGATAACTAGATAATTATTTGGGAGGAGGAGTCACACCTACAAGTGGACAGCCACAAACTCCTACTGGGTCTCCTTCAATTCTTGGTGTGACAATTAGTGGAGAATGAGGAATCAGTGCTGACATGTGTTGTCATTATCAACGGGAAAATTTAATAATTGTCCCTTGAGAATCACAAGTAAGTGTTGCCATAATCATTTCCACAACCTTAACAAAATAACCTTTCCTCAATATGAACAAAATATTATTGGTCATCTGCTTCCTAAAACAAAATAGCCTATGTATTCCATGTAAAAATGAAAAAATATATAATTATATATGTATGCAATTAAAAAAAGAGAAAAATAATATTAATAATGATGACTAAAATTTTCAAAATCTATAGTAAAATTTAAAAAAATTACAACAATTTTAAAAAAAGTGATAAAAAATAATCAAAGAATACAAAACCAATTAATTACCCTTAAAAAATAACATTTCTTTCCCAAGCCTCTCTCCAAAAAGTTAAACACCTAAACAAAATAACTTATCTTCCCAATAAAAACCCAAACTTCCTACCATAAATATTATTCTCCTATTAACCTACATCCTCGAACAGAGAGGATGCTCAATCCGGCTGCGATTACTACTAAGAACTTGGATCTTGGAATCTAAGGGGTTATCTCAAAGCATTATTGAAGCTTTCCATTCATCAATTCACCCTTCCTCCGTCCCTGAAATTTTCTTCCCAATTATCCACCTATCCTTTCTGGCGCTAAATTAGGTGAGTAACTCGAGGCTGGGACTGACCGAGGAAATCCTGTACCTAATTCACCCACCAATCTCCTTTCGCAAAGGACGGAATAGGTCGCCGTGCGGCGTTGGGCATGAGATCTAGGTGAGAGGGGTGACCGCATGTGTCGAAAGTTGCGTCGGGTCACCGAGCGTGACTCTTACGGCGGGAGACACATGTGATGTGAGCCCCGGAATGCCCGTCATGCCGTTGCCCAATTCTCATCGCCTCTGACAAGAGAAGAAGGCGGGACATTTCGCCTCCTTTTTCCCAAACTGGCGTTTGGGTAACCGTGGAGATAGTTGCGACAGGACGGCAAGAAGTGTGGGGAAGGATGGGTGAGGTAAAAGAGGCGATCGTTGATATTCACATCACGCGGATGATAGGCCCCCCGCACACATCGCTCACGTATATTTTTCGGCTGCTTCGGCGCCGGAGGGCTAGCCGCGTTTCCGATGATGGGCGCGGCGGTGTCTTGTATCTCTCTCATACATTAAGGCCCCATGACTGCGAGAAAGCAGGACCGCGCGAATATCACCAATCTATCTTCCCGATAGGCAAAGAGAACTCTAGGAAATCCATTAATTGCTTTCAAATGCACTCACACATGTAGCAATGAAAAATGTTTTTAACTGCCTGGTTCCGAGCCTGGAACCGGGGAATGAGAGTCACTCTATAGTCACTACACCAATGGGGTCGTTTACCACACTCTCTCATTGCCAAATCTGATAGAGTTTGTGAAATAAAAAGATCCGTATTTTTCCGTTTTTTGATCCGTCAATTATTTCTCGAGTTAAAAGCGGCGAAAAACTGATGTTTTTACCCCGTTCGGAAAAGTGGGCGTGGTATCGACTTCGGCCAATCACAACTGAGCCCGCGAAGCTACTTTGCCTTATCGCAATGGGTGGGACACAGCTGACTCTGTCCATAGGAGCAGTTGCGACAGCATCTGTGAGAGAAACCTTCCGAGAATCCCCCTTCACTCCCTTCCCTTCCCCTAAAAGCAGTCAAGGAAGGGAGGAAAATGACGTAAATGATATCAAAGCAGCTTTTTCGGTGGGCGTCACATTTTGCTTATTTTAATTTTTGATTTATGAGTGAATGGTTGTGGTTAGAAGATTAATTTTTTCATTAAAATTCTTTTTGCGTTTCCATCTAACGATTTCGTTTACAAAATTGCGATTTCGGTTCCGAGTAAACGCCCCAATTCACCCCCTTTTATGCAATAAATATGAATATTGAAGTAAATATTCTCTGGTTTCTCAACGGGTTTAATTTGCAGAAAGTTCGAAGTTTTGGAGTTCTACTTAAACTCAATTTTCATTTAACTTGAAGATGGAGTTCGAATCACAATTTCAAATGTCGGCTGCTTTGAATTTTGAAACCCAGTGGAGGATCCGAGAAGATTTTCTTTCTAACCATTCACTGAGAAACCACCATACCATGCATAAATTTTAATGCATTATCATTTGCAATGCTTACATTGGTTAACTGCATTTCTCTGTACTTATCACATTGGGAGCGCAGTTACACGCAGGTACTTCTTTCCTAAAACCCTCATCATCATCATTGGTCAACAATCCTAGGATTGGTTTAACGCAGCTTTCCATTCCATTCTTCTATCGTTCAACCTTTTCATTAAAACGTGATTCTTCTCTTTTACATCCTTCACAACCTGTTCAATGTATCTCATACGAGGCCTGCCAAAAACCCTATAATTTTTATCATATGCTTATTCCTTCGTCTTCATCGTAGGATGGTACCTTCTATTTTTCCGTCAATTATGTTCCTCAAAAGTATATTATACCTCTAGGAGTGTCCAATTCAAATTCTTCCCTTTCGTAAAGTGCACCAAAAACAGACCTCTCTTCCTTGGCTCGTCTATAAACATCTTCAGTTTTCATTTTCTCCGTCTATTTTATCTTCAGTATCCCAGACCAACGTCAGGTTTCAAAGACTGACTTGATGATCTTGTGCACTTGATGACTGATCTGATTGACTTTTCCGATGATCCACATCCCCCATACCGTTGAGTGCCAATCTCCATACTACCTCCTGGATACTGTTTTCTTCACGAGACACTTACGGTTTCAAAATACGCCTCAGGCTTGGATGTTACAATTGCCTTAGGATAAGTGGTTACGTTAATATGGAGTGATATAACCTAGGTGTTGCAGCATTCAAAACCCAAGAATACTACTGGAAGTAGAGGTATATAAAAATAAAAAAGAATAAGTAAGAAAAAAAATATTAAAACCCTACGAGTTAACGAATAATCTACCGTGACTCACGATTAAATTTCTATTCATCTACTCATAGGCAGTTTTATTGCCATTTGAGGATCATTGGCCCTCTAATACATTTCTCGGTTTTTCCCTCATGGTCATTTTTGTTGATTCAGCTGTGCACTCATTCTAGTGTATATTGAGACGAATTCTTTTCAGCCTATGCTTTTTATGTTATTCAATATACTTTCATGCATAAATATAACTACTTAAAAGCAATCATTTTCCGACGATTGCAGCAGTATTTTATATATGTAGTTGACTCAAAGGCGAATGTTACTTCCGCTAAACCACTTTTAAATATCACAACCCCGAAAACGTTCAGAAATCAGTGATTTTTTTGGAATTCTTTAATTAATATCCTCCTTCCCACCTTCAGCGCATCAGAGGGGTTAATCTGATACCCTGCAGGTTGTTAACTAACACATTTCAACAGAAGCCCTGTATCCTGAGATGTGTAACTTATCATTTATCTCTTTCGCTAATTGGTGTGAAGTTTATTACCAGCGATGACGGTTTTCACAAGAATATCCATTTCAGTTTTTATATATTCACTCTAGTTGCAGTAGTTATTCGGGGGAGGGCGAACCACAGCTGACGTCATTTGTAATATTTTAAGAAAAATGACTAACGGGGAAGAGTTAGGAATATTCTTGGGAAACGGGGAAAAAGTGGAGAGAAACAAATCTTTGACATTAATGTCTTATAAAGGACGGCGCCAAGGGGACCACGTTCTTACGTTCCATCCGATCTCTAAAGTACTGAAAATGAGGTGCCCTCCACAAAGCACATAAGTTGGTACAGTTATACCGATGGAACAGATTCACTCAACTTTAGTCCCTGATTCTATCATCAAAACAGATTTCATGTACTAAAAATAATTGGGATAACTGAGATTTTACCGAAAGACAACCACCTCGGTTGTGTAGGGTTAGTTTTGTTGAACCGAATCGCGGACCAAAGATGAAATGGTGAAATTAGGAAACACCGAAGACTGCACGTGAAGTGATTACTTTGCTGGGCACCTTGACGGGTGAGTGAAGAGGTTATCTCAGATTAATTTCTTGAGCTGTGCCACCATCTGATATCTTTATTCACCTGCGAAGACGTGTGATGATTTCTCACCCACTGTGTGGGGAAAGTTCAATTTCCAGGGCCATTTATAGTTTCGTGAGCTAAATTGAGACATATATTCCATCACTTGGGGTTTTGAAGGTGAATACAGCGCTAAAATTGAAATAAAAGCGAAAATAAATTGCCTGTCACTAAGTAAATCAAGTATTAACAACAAGATGTATGAGCATCGTTGAATTCTTTATAGAATAATTTCTTGTGTCATCACAATTTTTTGAGTTTAATTCCTTATTTTATTCCAGCGAAACAAAGTAGTCAGAAAATTAATAGATTCAGTACTCTTTTCACTATAATTATTTAAAATGAATTTGAGGGAATTGGTTTTGACAGCACGTGGTGACTCAGGTGTTAGTGCGCATGGCTATCAACGGGAGGTCCTGTACTCGAGTAAAAGAGAGGCCTGTGTGATTAAAAAACCTTCGGTCTGAATACCCTGGTTTATAACAAATGCGTATATGAGCCTGTCTAATATGGTCACCACGACATTTTCACGCAACATTGGTTGTGTAGGCATGAGTAAAAGATGTAGAATCCAATTGCACAATAATAAATTGGGGAATTAAGAAGGCAGGGTTGCCCTTTTCGTGACCCAAATGGAAAACTCAAGGTATTGCTAATTTAAGGAGAGCAAGGATTTGTGCCGGGGAAAGGAGAATGAAGTAGGGGCCTTTGGATTGGAATTACACTACTTAAATTTAGTATAGAGTTAAATAATTTAATAAATGATAAATTGGTTGCGTTAAAATATAGCACAGTCACCCGTTTCTGAGCAATGAATTGCAATAATTCTTTACAATAAAAACTACAGGCACTCGTCTCTTCAGATTTAACGGGTGATCACCTAACGCCTTACAGCTTCTCGCGGGGCTGAGTAAATACACTAAATGTAGGTAAAAATGTAGAAGATCCATACGGGTGCTTCATATAAATTTATATATCCCCACTATCCACTCAAGTAACATAACAACCAACTGCGACCCAAATTATGTGAGAACGTCTTCAGATGTTGTGCTAAAGAATTTCAGCATTTCTTCGAGGGACAGAGACTATTCTTGTTCCAAAAGGGACATGTGCAGTGGCGTAACAGGCGTGGACGAACGGGGAAATGCCTCGAAATCCCGAGCTTCAAAAACCCCCGAAAAGCACATAAACATTGTGTACCTTTTATGACTGTACCTACATGTACTGACAATTCTATGTTTGTTTATATGCCAAATGTATGAATTCGGAATCATAGAAACTTTAAATACTTAACTCAAATTGCATATATCATGGTAAAGGGCCCCCACTGGAAGTTCCGCCTCAGGGCCCCCAGAGGCTTAGTTACGCCACACGCTTACAGTTCGCTACGGTTTTAAGATTTAGATGAACATCGTTTAGGCTCACTTTCTTGCCGAAATTAGCCCAAGCGATTTTTATGGCGTACATTAATTGATAAGATTATGGCTGGTGCTTTGCAGTGAGGGATATCTTCTCCTTGCTCTCATCATCATCAAAATTGGTCAAAAATCCTAGGCTTTTTGGTTTGACGCAGCTTTCCACTCGATTCTTCTGTCGGCCAACCTTTTCATTGTGACGTAATTCTTCTCTTTTACATCCCTCACAACCTGTTCCATGTATCTCATACGAGGCCTGCCTTTTTCAATCTTCCCGTTCACTTTTCCCTCGACGATAGTCTTCATCTGGCCATCGTGTCTCAAGATATGGCCGATTAAGTTGTCCCTTCTTTTTAGTGTTGGCAGTAGACTTATCTTTTCTCCTACTCTTCTTCGGACTTCCTCGTTACTTACTCGGTCGATCCATTTAATCTTCATCGTTCTTCTGTAGCACCTCATTTCGAATGCTTTCACCCTTTTCTTCTCCGCTGCTGTCATCGTCCATGCCTCACTGCCGTAAAGAAACATGCTCCAGATGTATGTTCTGATGAACTGTTTTCATCCTTGCTCTCAAGTATTATATTATCTACTGATTACCAAAAGACCGCATTAATTGGTTTTCTTTTTCACCGGTTTCATTTGAGGCATATACCGTATAAGTGGTATGTGAGGAGTTAGGAGAACTATGTATAAAAATAAAGGCTATAGGAGGGTGGATGCAGTTGGTTGGAATTGCGGATGGACAAGCGTTGCCTAGTTCCTCGTGCTGGGGGAGAAAGCGGAAGTCCCTGCCGCCGCCTGGTTGAACACCTCGATGCGGACCGATTGAAATGCACGCGCGTGCTTGATGAGCCGGGCGTGAGGAACACTTCGCCTCCCTCCTCACGTTCGTTCTCACGCATCCCAGATCCTTATTATGCGGCGAACGGATGGCCGCAAACGAGCTGGAGAGAATTGAGCGTTGTTGGATCGGAAGGATACCGCACAGACACTTCCTGGAGCAGTCGACTCGAAAGCACACATCCAGCTCGCGGAGCGAGAAGCTTTGAGTTTCTGCAAAATTCCTGTGTGACTCAGTCTCAAAATATTCAGAATCTCAACTACTGTCCCACTACTCACGTCCTAAAATCCCTACAGCATGTCAAATTGGTGTACAGATTCTACCTGTGAAATGGCCCAGGATACATACGACAGTCTCACTTATATTACTTGCGTCATAAAATCTCTTTTATGAGTTCCAAAGGGTATACAGATCCTCCTCAATATGATTCAAAATGGTATAGATCGTGGCGCTAAAGGCGCTAAAACCACCATACAATTTTTTGTACAATTTCTTGTACAAACGCATGAGGAAAGTGTCCCATGTAAAGCGGTGAATCGTGTAAACACTTGTGCGAATGTCTGAATGACTGAACGGGAAATAGAACCTGTTCCTATTCCATTCAGATAAACATACATTTTCGTTCACTTTATACAAGCGTTTGTACAAGAAATTGCACAAAAATTGTATCGTGTAAAGCGGCCGTAAGAAGTAATACCAACTATGTAGAGTTAAACTGCACACCAATTTGACAGTAAGTAGAGTTTTTAGCATGTAAGTAGTAGAAGCGAAACTGAATTTGAGATTCTGAATTTAGCCCGAAAGCTCGATTGAGAAAAAATAAAAATGTGTCACTTTGCCCCTCGACTACAGGTAGTAGTAGTTATACTTTCGGTTTTAGGCTCTCCAGCTGCTCAAGTTCTATCTAGTCTAGCTCAGGGATCTGCAAACTGCGGCTCGTAATCTCATTTCATGGGTAAATTTGGCTCTGACATAAAATAAAGACAATATTGTAGACTCATATACAAGAGCATGTTTTAACGTCAGTAAATTATAATATTATAGTTCTTTCAATGATGCCAACTCGGTGTTGTCACTTAAATTTTAAAAATACTAGATGGTTAGAGAGGAAAAATGTATTGAGATAAGTAAACGAGGGAGGGCAGCGTGAATAGAGAAGGTAATAAAGTGCGAGGGTGTTTTTCAGCACGTGATAGAGATAAAAATGTTTGGTAGGCGGGGTAGAAGGAGGAGAAAGAAGAGAAGTTTTGATGAATATGAATGAAACAAATAACTATAAGAGGTATGTTCTGCTTTTTGGTAACATTGATATAAATTTAATTAAGCAATAGCTTTCTCCAAACCTCATGTTGGCTTTGTCAGGCAAAAAGGAATGTCTTAATTTCAGGCAAAAATGAATGCCGAGTCACGCCACCACCAGCCTTAAAAAGCGTCAGTCATAAAAACTCTGTTTGTGCGTGCATTAAATATATTCCAACCGGCAGGAGTGAGGAGACCACTAAAAAATATTCCAACTCACATATCAAAAAAATCTCCTATGTGATCGGCACAGCGATATGAAAGACCGCCAGGCCGGTTTGATTTGTAATGTTACCTTACATCACTGGAATCAAAGACAGTATGTGCAGAAGCTTGAAGGAACATGACATCATTTGCCGTTTTAATACTGGAGTCAGAGTATGTGACATTCTTCTTGAATCAAAAGACCGGCTCCCAAGGCTTGCATAAAATCCCTTGTGGAAGGGTGTAGTTTTGAGTCACTCAGTAAGTGAACGTATCAAGGAGCATGAAAAGGCGTAAGAAAGGAAGATTTGGTGCTCGTGAAAACGAGCACCAATTGTTTCACGAGCACCCCTATG
Organism: Platycnemis pennipes; assembly: GCA_933228895.1. NCBI lineage: Eukaryota > Metazoa > Arthropoda > Insecta > Odonata > Platycnemididae > Platycnemis > Platycnemis pennipes. Next base: position 65,065,136 of record OW121854.1, read on the forward strand.
TGCACGTGATACACGTGAATGTTTCGAGAAAACGCATACGATTAAGTTGGATGAAACTAAACATACCTGTAAAGAAACGGAATATTTCCCAAGAATAATCAGGGAAGCAATAGAGATCTTGAAAAGACCGAGGAAACTCAACAGGGATAGTTGATACAACCCTCATGCGTTTTTAAAAAGTTAAAAAAAAAAATTCAAATGGGAACGGTAAACCATCACCATTGTTGCAACCGCCACAAATCAATGTACCTAGACATACATTTTTGCCTGACGAAGCCAGTAAACGGGTCGGCGAAAGCTAGCGCTTCATTAAATTGATATTAGTGTAACCAAAAAGCAGAACAAGCTTGAAATTGAAAAACACTGTGAAAAGAATAAATCATAGCAAATGAGAGGTGTCGTAAATTGTAACCAGATCATCAGCGTGCTAGTCTGGTAACCCAAAGGTTGCGGGTTCGAATACCACACAGGAATGTATTGAATGTATTTTCCTAGGATTAATATCTTAAGTTAGTTGGTGCGGTATAACCTCAGCCGAAGGAGCCCCTAGCATCCAAGTTTACTACAAATAATGAGAGGAAGAAAGTTAGAGGGGCTAAAGAGGGACATGAGTGAAATGTATGAAGAGTTTAATATCAATTTAGACCTACCTACACCTAGAATAATCTAATAATAATAGTTAACTACCGGTCATTCATACAATTTATATAATACACTCAATACTTTGCGGAGTAACTATGAGGAAATTCATGGTCAAGTAAAGAATCCAACAGCTATGTATATTTCCACTTAAATTTATTTTGCACAACTAGTTTCAACGCATCGGCGTCATCTTCAGATACCTTACCTTCCGGTACCTTACCTTCAGTATCTGAAGATGACGCCGATGCGTTGAAACTAGTGGTGCAAAATAAATTTCAGTGGAAATATATATAGTTGTTGGATTCTTTATTTGATTAATATAATAGCTAAGTGATATCAATGACTGAATCTTTAAGTGCAGGTTTTGAGCTAATATTTCTTATTAAAATAAGGATATTAATTTATCATATTTATGATAATATTGCTTATGTTTTTCTTGTTTGTAAAGTATATTTAAGACTCTAGAATAAACTTTAAATTTCCCTGAGTGAAAAGTTTTCGATTACTGTCTCAAAAGCTTGCTTTACTGACTCCATTCAACATCAGGTATTAGAACCCACGACGTTTGGATAGCAGTCAACAAACATATGAGTAGTAGAATGTTAGGGAACAAGGCACCGTGATTATACCGAAAGCTGCTACCCAAATCTGGAGACTTGGTATCAGAAGACAGTGCTCCAGCTACCAGTGCATCAACTCGATTCCCACAAGATTAATTCACGGTCAAGAAATCGCCCGAAAAAGTTTCCCTTCCCTCCAATAATAAGCCGCTATTATCCAGGGAGTGCGGTCCCCATTTCTCAAACTCCTCGCAACACCTCAAGGACACGTTCAAACTAATAGTTTTAGCTCACGTTCCTTACGAAAACCTGGAGGGAAGTTGATATTCTCCCACGTCAGAATGAAAAAGGAGAGTAATATGCCAGAAAATACGCGCCCGACCGTTGAAAACGAAGGTCGCGATACATTACGAAGCTGTCAGCGGAAATATCGGCCACGCAAATTGGGGTTATAGGCCACGGTACGCGTCACAGATGAAAAATTCGTTTCTGAGTGTGTCCTCGATGGAAAGGATCGTGAGAGGACGCGCCTAAAATAGATCTTTTCGGAAAAGGGCAAGCGTATTTGGTTCAAAATTTTAAGAGTGCGGAAAAGGGGATAAGCCACATGACTTGGATGAATCTCGGCCATCTTGAGACGCTTGCGCTTGACAATATTATGCTTCTCGGTCCGTTATACCTACCACCTTAACTTTTCGGCCCCACACGAAGTGCAAGAGCGGAAATATTTTCATATTTTTTTTTTAAATACGCGTTACCACAAAGTGAATACAATGAATTGTCCGCATTCACCTGGTCCTGCTCGTAAAGGGGTGAGTTACCAATCATTTATTCATCTTTTCGGTGGTTTTCATATCGGTGTACTTCTATGGGTGATGTATTCTCTGATGATGTGGTGGAATCTTCTGTCTTCCAACGTGGGCATAAAAATATCTTTTCCGCTCTCTTACACATCTTACAAGGTGTACTGATTTTAGTTTGCTGCCCTCTTATTTCCGTTTTGTTTTATGTCCAGGAGTGTGTCGCCAGTGATCAGTCTTGGTGACGGGTGAGGCGACCAACAACTACGGTCATTTGCGCCAATTAGGACATGTGGATTTTTTGTGAGATTAGGAATATTTCAGGGAGCGGAGGAACAGTGGAGAGAAACCCGGTGCACTAGCATTACCATTCTCTCAACAAAAGGCCCCAAGGAGTTCACGATTGAACAGTTCACGATTCACAGATGGACGGAGTAATCTACCTTGTGTACTCGCCAACAAGCACCCAAGGTATATACGTATCAAGACATATCAAATATTCATTTCACCTTATTCTTTCACGCAAGGTATTGGAACACGTCGTGGTTAAAATATGTTGATGAACAGCATAAGTAACAGTAATTTCGTTTCAATAAAGGGTAATTAGTTAGTGCGTAGGTTTCTGCTGCAACTGAAATATTCAATCCATCGGCAAATTTCAACCGGGATGACGATTATATTCTTTACAAAAATTTTAAAAGTCTTGATGAAAACAAACAATCCCTAGGAAGCAACCGCAACTTTTTCTTCCAACACACTGCCTAGATAGCTTAACTGCTCCACTTGCTCTAACCTATTGGTATAAAGGCTACCAAAATCAGATTCCCTCATAAGCTTGATTAATGGAACGGAAAATTTGAATGCATTCAAATTTTCCGTTTTCCTGGGTAAGTATTGTGGAAGAAATTGACCGAAGTACCAAATATTCACGTAGGAGAATTTCGCTGGCGAAAGAGGCTTTGACAAAGAGGGGAAAAGTTAAGAGAATAATTCTTGGGAAATATCTTAAGAAATAATAATTCTGGAGTTCAATCTGGAGCGTGGCATTGTGTAGTTGTGAAACGAGGAACTTGAGGTGGGTGGACAAGAATAGATTGGAAGCGTTTGAGATGTGGGTGGGAGTAAGATTGGAGAAGACAATTATTAAATCCAACTAGTCAAATAACAAGTACTAGAGTAACCCTAAGGAAATATTTGCAGCCAAACTCTTTCCTCCCCCTTCTGGATTTTGTATACAGAGCTTTCAAATATATCGTTTTCCAGATAAGCCACTCGAGATAAAACGTTAACCAGATGATGTTTTATGACAGTGAAAATGCATTCGTTGTCCACCTACAAGATATTATTATTATTAGTTTTCTACCGGTGAAGGTGGGTCTAAATGGACATTCAATTCTTCCCACCCCCTAAATTTCACATGATGTCCCTCTTCAGCCCCTCATACCTCCTGCCACCCATTATTCTATCCAAGCTACCCGTTCTTCTCCTCCCTCTTCCCCACTTACCCAACGCTCTTCCCTCAAACACTTCTTTCAAAACACCATCCCCTTTTATTACCTTTTCCATCCACACCTTCTGCCTTCTCCTAATTTCATCTATCAAATTTCTTTCCTCTCCTACCAATTCTAGCACTGCGTCGTTTGTTCTACTTTCGACCCACTTAACTTTCTCCATTCTTTTTCACACCCACATCTCAAAAGCCCTGAGACTATTTATATCTTCTTTCCGCAAAGCCCACGTTTCCGCCCGATATATAGCAACTCTCTATATTAAACTTTTCACTAGACTTTTCTCCACTATCCTACCCAACGCCCCTGTCATTAGTTCATGCCTACGAGTAAATGCTTCTTTTGCCAATCCGATTCTCCTTCTCTTTTCAACGCTGCTATACCCTTTTCCTTCCAACACACTACCTAGATAGCTAATTGCTCCACCTGCTCTAGCTTCTACAAGATATGGGACCGAAAACTGTTATATACTCTCCGTGTCTCCAAGCTGAAGGAATTCCCTGTAATTAGACATTAAACGGTTTCTTGGCCCGAAAAATATTGGATCATTAAGGACATTCACAGGGTTTTCTACCATTATCATCGTTTTTTGATCTACTAAATCTACATATTACCCTGAGAGCCACCACGAGAGTATGCGTAAAAGGGTGAAATATCACCATACGTGGACTGGTAACTTGCAATTAAGAGGTACAATGCTTCCACTCTATGGCTTAATACTGAAAGGTACTTCAGCCACCAAAATCGAGGTATTGGAACCAATGTTGCAGATTCTCAAGTTGCGACAGCTGTTCATCATCACCGTTGCTAGAGTCCTGCGCCCCCAGCAACGGTCTATTCTTTGCCGATTACAGAGTCGAGAGTGCTCACGAAATCTAAATTTCGGAGCATAGCTTTCCCGCATCAATCAGCGACGCGACCAAAAAAACATCGTACCGACGAGCGTGATCGGAATAGCAACTATAAGCCTCTTGCCACTAATTCTTTCCACACTCAAAGATGGGTTCATTGTTTTGAGGGACAGGCATTTGGTCTTTCCAGGAGAAATAAACTCCTTTCTCTCTCTTTTTCTCGACGCCGAGAGGGAAGGCGGTCGAATTTTTTCCATTCCAAATCCACCTGGGCGAGGTCATAAACCCGCTTTTCGACGTAATAACTCGATGAAGCGCCGAGTTTTAAGGTAGGATGACGAATATAAGGATAAATGTCAGATATACAATTTTCTAGCGTTCCACAATAGCTGTGTGGAGAGATTCATACCGCAACAGCTCAAGATAACGATGCGAGTTCTTGCGTTATCAGTTGCGAAATGAGAATGCCGTAAAATTAGTTTTCCGGAAATGTTTATGTGCACACAAAAGTAAACTCTCGTGTAATTACGTGTCGTGATGAACAACATGATATGGTCAGCTGTACTTGAGAGAATATTTTAAAGATCTCCCAGGGTCTCACTTCTGTAATTCTCCAGCAGAAATTTAAGACGCAAACATGTCTTTCCCCAGACGCTAAGAGCCCCAACGCACTACGAAAGGTAGGATCATTATGAGAAAATTAGAGATATTTTTTATAATGTAATTTTTTGCATATGAAAAGGAAAAATAACAGAATACACTTAGGTACCATGGCTTCCAACTTCAAAGGTTATATCTCACCAACTAAACCAATTCTATTGAATGTATAACTCTACATGACATAGGTGGGATACAAATCTCCGATCTAGGATTACCAAGCCGAGGTGTAACCAACCACGCTTCCCTGGCCGGTGCAGAATTAATAGATTAAATCGAAGTTATCGAGGAGATACGAGTAATACGATCGGTAATGTCGATTCTGCATTTATTTGAATGTCTGCACGGACCACTAAATGAATAACTCATGATGGAAAGAAAACAACACTACGAATGTCACTGAAATAATTTATTGAAAAAGTTTACCTGAAGATGGCATAAATTGTCAAAACCCGGGTCGTGAGTAAATTATTTCAGTGAAATTCGCAGTTTGTTCTTTCTTTCCGTCATGGAAAAGTTTCACAAAAATACCCCTAAAACCGTTCGTTTTGCGAATAACTCATGAGTTATACACATCTTATCGTATGTAGTTATCTACCTCATGTAGGCACATTCTTGCATGCATCCAGATGCATAAGGCTATTGCAAATTCTGTTCCATATAATGAATATGTAAAGTTGGAAGTTACGTCGAATGCAAATCTACAAAGTTCTCTCGGCAAATCTTGCTGACATAGCAGTAAAACCGACACTTAGGATGGGACTGTTTACTCGACTATTATATGCCTAAATGGTGGTGTGCCACCCCCTGAAATATATTTCAAAAGTCGCGGGAATTAAAGGGAAAAGAGTCTTGTATCAAGGGAGAATTTACAAAGAAAACAAAAAATCTTTAAAAAGAGTTCTTCGCTTATAAAATATCTTAGTCATTGTGATTTTGGAATTTAAAAGCACCTCTGTTTTATTTAGCATTAGGTACATGCGAAAAGAATTTCAGAGGATATCCCACCGCAAAAATGCTTTAGATACTGATTTAAAAGATGTGGCGTTTCTACAAATGCTGTTTAACTTGATGATGAGATACTTTTTAATGGTTTTAACTTTAGAATACTGGGTGAGTTAGGGAGAGTGTTTAAAGGTGAACATCACAAAAACTTGTGAAAACTAGCGAATACGGAATTGCCTTTCGGGAATTTCTTGAGATGTGTTGTTCTCACGAATACTGTTCTCGAGAGAAAAGCTGAAGTAGATGACGAATTTTATCACAGAATCAAGAAGTGACTGATGCAAAGAAATGCGATGCTGTAAAGATGTTAGCCAATAGATGAATCAAGGATAGGGATGAATCGAATCAATCTAGGGATCGATCAGCAGTGATGACAGTGATGAACGAAACTCTTTCTCCACGAAAGACTATATTTGCCTCTAATACTTTCTTGAGTAACTTGTAATCGCGGAGAGCCTACCGAGTACCCCGAAACATCCGGGAAAATCGCCGTAGTGTTGTAAAAACCTTCACTCTCCCGCTTCCATTTCAGAAGATGATGATGGCTCATATTGCCGTCATTTATTGAAGACGCTTTAGTAAATCGAGCCTCTTATCACCCTGTATCCAAGAAGGTAGACGATCGCCAAGGAGCATTAAACCCACCATTTCCGCGTAGATATTATCACGGTCCCCGTGGTGGGAATGAGGTGATTTGATTCATAGCACTCGAGGATGGCTCGGAGAAAATTGCAGTCTTTTCTAATAAAGACGGAAAACACTGAGGATTCCATTACGTTTATCGCATCATTGAGGTGAGTTATTACTTCGAGAGCACAGTATTAAACCCCATGGGTGGTGGTGAACGAGCCAGGAAGAGTTTGGGATAGCCTACCGTAGCAAAAAATCGCCCTCCAGACGGGAGAAACTCTACGTGATGAAACGTCCGAAAACCACCATCTACAAATCATTATCTTGGGTGTTCTACAACATTTGTCTGTTTGTTGATATTCTCTGCCTGATATTCCCCATCCACGTAGGTCGTCACGTGCTAGACAACCAGTCCACGTAAACTTGTGTATCAAGTCCGTCAGTAAATCTTCTGCTTGTGTGATGCCATTCAGAGGAGCTATTCTTTCTCTGTCTCTCTCTTGGGCATCAACCGAACAGTATTATCTCCAACATTCCAAAGCATTCCGTCGGTAACGCTTCGGACTGGTATAACTAAGGTAATGGGTTCTAACCCCATGTTCGGTATGGATATTGTGTTTGCGATAGGATTAAGACAACAATTAAGTTGTATTTGACGGTAAAGATGCCATGAACGTGGCAAATAAATCCTATTTTTACTACTACTGCTGCTGCTACTGATATCGATATTTTACTCATAAAACCCCTCTCACATATTTCCTTCAACGATCTCGTTTTTCATCTGATTCTACCGCTACTACCAGCTTTAACACTAGTTCACGGTACTAATTTACATTCTTCCTCACCATCAAGCACTCACTTCTTTAAAGTCACCATTTACCACTTATCCTATTTCCGTAACAATTAGGTCTCCGCTATTTATCACTACAAACCGAAATTTAAGTTATTCATACACTCAGCATTAAATGGTACAGCTCCAACAATATAAGGCATCAAATTCATGGCCCTTTCTACACAACATTTATATAAAAACATCTATAATGAATTGTATTCGTAAGTTGAAAATTACAAGGAAATGGATATCTATAAATCAGCCAAATAAATCTTAGAAATATTATTTTATTTTGAATAGTACGAAGAGTGCTGGGAAAATGACAATCTGAAGATGGAAATGGCTTAGTCCAGACACTATAGTAGAGTAGGAAAATACAAAGACGAGTAGGAACATTCCATCAAAACCTACCGTAAACGATGGGAGACTTCAAAATGCTTATCACCGAAGCAAAACGTTTAAACCGTAAAAGCGGTCTCGGAAGTCATCCTGAAATTTTACCCTTATACCCTGCTTCTTCAAGTTTCGTCGTTGAAAGATCCGTATCAATTTTTTCTAGCTATTTCCTTGATTTCTAAAAGGAAATCGTAGTAGAGAACGCTCCTTAAAACAGTGTGAAATATCTAACCAATACGGTAAGAGCTCACAATCCGCTTCCTGAATTTCACGCTGGTCAACACTAGTGTTTCCGCATTCAAAAGCTGTATGACACACTCGTGGAACTGAAATGTAATTCTTTATCGGGCGCCCATCAAACCATCCGTCGTAACCTCGGGCGTTATGTAAACCCCGTTATCTTAACCGTAACTCTCTCCATGGGCGCCTAAATCCGCGAATCTACAGGGCTGAGATGAGATCTCAGGCCTACGTAGAGTGAAGCGATACATTCTCGAAAAGAATTACTGAGCTCCTCCCGCGTGAAGACGTGAATGTGTTATGAATTCCCGAAAAGGTGAGATATACATTTCGAAATGACACCTTAATTTCGCACAACTCGTGGAGAGCTTAAGTGTTCCGGTTTCGTAAAGATAAAGATTTAAAGCCTACCTCGGCGGCGGTAAAGCCCACTTCGTACAAATCCGGAAACCGAGAGACCCAGATGAAACTTTAAAAAATTATTCCCCACTCCCTTTAAAGTGAGTTACAAATCCCTGAGGAAATTCCTTCGGGCTACCCCCTAGTCAGACCTTGAGGAGGACAATGAAAGGAAGCAATCTTCGGGATATTCTTCGTACATGATGAAAATAGCGTGACCATCTCAATCAGTACTCTTGTCGTCGTTATCTGACATTGGTGGGCGCTTATGGAACGCTTTAATATTGCGTTTATGTCCAATGAAAACATCCCCTTGAGAACGGTGCATAAAAGTGACTTAAGTCAATTAGTAACTCGGGTAACTTGTCTCAACTTTCTGAAAGCGTATGTGAAATGATGCCGTTATCATAATATGCATATTACAGGAAAATTTTCTTTTCCTTTCCGATGTGCTTACCAATCCATCCACCAGCCAGGCATTTTTGCCCATAATTATACGTAATTTAACGGTGTAAACATTTATCAGCCAGGAATCAGGTAAGCACGATATCATGACCAAATAGCGGCCAAGGTAAGGTAAGGCTAAGTTGAGGGTAGGAGCTACTATAAGAATGGCTTATCAGAGTATTTAATACCTTAAAATAAATATCAAGTATTGTACATGCCTAGAATAAGGAAAGTAGATCTAAGTTTTGTTTATAGCAACGCCTTATAAGGTTTGTCACAAAAAGGTAAAGGTGCTGATGAAAAACCTTCACTAACAATGGAAAAGGAATATAACCTACGTGGGTATGGATAAACAGTATAGAAGTATTTTTGGCTTGCTCACTCACAATTTTAAACTCGTTATTCGACCTTGATCGATCTCTTGTGACTGATTTACGCATTCCATAGTCAACTCCCTACGATATGTTGCTTGGTTTCTATTTATAAATCATCTTACTGAGTTATAAGAAACAAAGGGTGGAAATACTTCTGTATATGTCTGAAAATCGTTGGGTCCACTAGTTATTACGTCAAAATTCGCCTAATCCAATCGCCGTGGAGGAGATAGACTTCCGTGATGACGTATATAGCCGCTATGGGCGAGTGACCGCTTGTGCGTGTTCTAAATTTATACGAGAAAATGGATAATCAACATGTCTGTTTCACAGAATAGTTTATCAGTTGAGGGACAACGAGACGTCTTCAAAGCGAATCGACTCAGCTATCGAGTAACGATGCGCTCTTCTAAAGACATGAAGCACTTTTAACGTCTTTGTACTGTGGTAGGTGAGAACATATCGGTAAAATTAAGGATGGATATCAAGACGGAAAGGTTCAGCTGTTATCTATACCGCGCACGATAAGCGATAATTATGGAAGCAATGGAAGGCATCGGAAATATTATTAGCTGGGATAAGTAATAAATATTTTACAGCTTTTTCTATTGCTTTTATAGGATTATCATTATGTTCAGAATTGAAAAGTACGTTCTTTTGAAATTTCCTCACAAGCACTGCATGTACGTAAAAATATTTGTGTGTGACTAGTTCAGTGTTTGTCCCATATGGTATAAATCTTAATAGATGAATTCTCGTGAAGTTGCTTTTTGTCCTATCTGAATTAATTTCACACGTCAGCACCACGTCCCTGCCACACACCATTGTGGTGGCCTACTAGAAAGCATATCATCTTTCTTCCATAATAGACCTAAGGCCTGTTAGTGTGGAGTAGATCTCAGATTGGATCAAGGGTGTCCTACCATATCTTTCTCTGGCGTCCTAAGCTTCCTAATGCCTTCCAATGGGACAAATCTCTGGCAATTGATACTAACTTTTAGTCTGACATTCGGCTTATTTGTTCATCTCCAAGTTTCTTTCTTCGTAAAAGTCACTCATTTATGTTTGCCCTCTTTACGTGACTTTATTATATTTTCACCGCATTTCATATCTAGTTGCGTTTTCCCATATATTCGGCTCAGTATCTTCATCTCCGTGGTCTTCAAGAGTTGTTTTGTTTTAAATGCATCTGATCTGGTTTCGGTTGCGTACGTCATAATTGACCTAGTTGCTACTTGGCAGATCAGTAGTAGTTAGTAGTTATTTGGAGGAAGAGGTGACGGTCATTTTCGCCATTTTAGGATGATACGATAGAGGTAGGGTTTTTCAGGGAAGGGTGTAGAGAAAGGCGTTGGCATCACTCCGCTTTCAAAGAAAGACACGGGGTCCACGATGTTTCACCTGACGGACGGAGTATTGAAGTCAAAAGTGTTCTCCACAAGGCACTCAAGTAGTGATCAGTATACCGATGAAAAATCTACCCCTGCTAGCATTCGAACCTGGGCCCGCGGAATAGTAGACCACTACTGTGGCCACCACACAAAATTGATCACTTCATACGTTACAGTCGCGTTTTTTCTTATATTAGGTGTTTACAATGGCACATGAGGTTTATAAGACACATGGCGAAGTTATATCGTTTTATCGTTAACACATCACAAGACGATATTACGCATGCATGGATTTCCGAGAGTATCCAACATCGGTGGATAAGAGAACGGAGTGCATCCGTGAGGGAAGAAAGCAACGCGTCGCGACGCCGGCGGCCCAGTGGGAGAAAACCGGAAAAGGAGGGACACGAATAAATTTTCTAAAATTCCGAAAGTTTTGATTTGACAGTCGGTTCCAGCTATTTAATGGCCAGTCAATGTAAGTGGCTAATTTCAAAGTCGTGGGCTGATTAATGCGTTTGGAATACGGTTGTTACTAATATGTGATGCATGAACAAGGAGGGGAGCAGTTTCTATAAATACCATCTTGTTTGAAATTAAATTTTGATAAAGAAATTTTTGAGAGGAAAGGAATTTTTGTTTTGGTGCATATCATTTGAGCATTCATCACGAAGTCTTCCATTTAGAACCGTTTTTCTCGTTGAAACACTCCTGTGGAATAGATTATCATTAAATTATAAAACATCCCTTCCACCTGGGCGGATAGCTGTATAAAAAGGTTATGGCAGCATCGAAGCCTAGTTGCATTACAGTAGCACATGTTTGGTGGTCTTCACCCCCTGCCACACACCCTCGCGGTGGCTTGCGGGTATTGCGTAGATGTAGATGAAGTTCTAAGGAGAATAGCGTTGGGAAAAGTAGCGTCAGCTAGTAGAGGAGGATTAATGACAGGGTCATTTACATCTGAATCTACATAATGCCCAGCAAGCCACCATAAGGGTGTGTGGCAGGGGGTGAATTCTCACCAAACATGCAGTACGCATCATGTATAAAAAAGGATTAGTATTAATATACTAGTCTAAACTTCACCACTTAAAAAAGATAAAAATAGCAAAGTAAGCAATTCTGTTAGTTGGGTTAACTTCAGTTTAGTAGACACACAAATATAGGTCTGGTGTGTGAACTAATTGGGACCGTGGCTATGCGTGGTGCCAAAGCTTGGGCTTTGAGTAAAAAGAATGAAAATAGATTTAGAGCTTTTGAAGAGTGGATGCGGAGAGAAATGAAGATGGTAAAAAAAGTGGATAGAACACGGACGGTGAAGGGTTAGGGGTGTTATGGGAGGAAAGGATGTAGATAGAGGAAATAAAGAAGACTGAGGAAGACGGAGCAGGTTTTAAGGGGTGAGGGATTGATGATGTGATAGAAGGAAGAATGTTGGGTAGGTGGGGTGGAGAGACGAAGAGAAGAGGAAGTCTAAATAGAATGATGAGAAGGTAATTTAATGTATTTAGCGAACAAAGCAAAGGATTAAATACAGAGGATTCGTGGAGAGAATTTCTTGAGGTCACCCGTAACCCAGTTCATAAATACATACCAAGTAAATATATTAGTGATAATACAGAGCCAAGGTGGTATAACGCGGAGGTTAGGAAATCACTAAAGCGACAAAGGGTATGCCACGCTAAGATGAAAAATGCAGGACGGGGTCTATCGGTAGAGGAAAAAAATGAGCTAGTTCAAAACTATCAAAAATCGAGAGCATTAGCAAGGAAATCATGTCGTCAAGCGTTATCACATATCAAGAGCAAGATGTTAGGAGAATATTTAGATAGCAATCCTAAAGCGTTTTGGTCATATGTGAGAGAGCTTCAGGGAAATAAGTCCACAGTGCACACACTTAAAAATAATAAAGGAATCAGAGTCACCAGCAGTGTAGAAAAAGCCAATACTTTAAACACCTTCTTCCAAAGTGTATTCAATTCATCGTCACAAAACGCAGTGGAACCATCGCCGAACACTTTCAGTGAGCAAATGCCCGAAATAAACATTTCATGTCGCGGAATAGAGCAGCAGTTAAAAAGCATAAGTAAAAACAAATCACCAGGTCCCGATCAAATTCCATCCAGAGTATATAAAACATTAGCTTCTGAAATAGCCCCCTATCTAGAAATAATATTCAATAAAACACTAAAGAACCACACAGTACCCAAGGATTGGAAAGTAGCTAATATTACACCTATATTTAAAAGCGGTGATAGGGAAGAACCCAGTAACTACAGACCCATTTCACTCACTTCAATCTCTTGTAAGATATTTGAGCACATTGTAGTCAGTTCGATCATGGGGCATTTGGATAGTCAGGGATTACTCATAAACAGCCAGCATGGGTTCCGGAAAAGTAGATCTTGCGAGACACAATTAGCTTTATTCGTACACGATATTTTAGTCCACGGCGAAAGCAGTACTGAAGTTGATGCGATATTTTTAGATTTTAAAAAGGCTTTCGATAAAGTTCCTCATGACAAATTAATCTTGAAGTTAGAGAGTTTTGGTATAAATAAAGACGTTGTATGTTGGGTAAAAGAATTCTTAAGTGGGCGAGAGCAGAGGGTTGTCATAGATGGTATCATGTCGGACACAATCGAAGTCACATCGGGAGTTCCCCAGGGTAGCGTAGTAGGTCCGCTTCTATTTCTTTTATACATAAACGATTTGGGTACCGTAGTTAGTAGTAAGCTTAGACGTTTTGCAGACGAGGCGGTAGTGTATAGGGGTATATCTAAAGAAGAAGACAGAGAATCGCTTAGCAAGGATTTAGATGCAATTCAAGAGTGGTGCGACAAATGGCAGTTAGAACTCAACCTTAAAAAGTGTGTAGCTATCAATTTTTGGAGGAGGAATAATTCGATAGAGCGATCCTATAGGTTTAATAACACGAAGATCGAAAACGTTGAAACCGTAAGATATTTAGGTGTAACAATCACTAAAGATTTATCGTGGGGTAGACACATCCAGGAAATATGCGGCCGAGCGAAGAGAAAGCTAGGATTTATAAAAAGAGTACTTGGGAAATGTGATGAGAAGACAAAAGAGCGATGCTACTTTTCACTAGTCACCTTGAGTATGCAGCCAGTGTATGGGATCCTAATGAATTAGGTTTGATGAGAGAACTAGACAGTGTGCAGCGTAGAGCAGCTAGGTTCGTCAAAAGGTGTTACGATAGGTTGAGTAGTGTATCAGAATTAATACAAGAATTAGAGTGGTAATCATTATCAGAGCGTAGGTTAAAGTTCAGATTAAATCTATTAGAGAAATTTCAATCGGATAGCTTTACTGAAGATGTTAGGCACATATTAAAAACACCAGCGTATTATGCTAGATTCGACCAGATAAATAAGATTAGAGAGATAGATTGTCGTACAGATAGATTCAAAATGTCATTTTTCCCCCGTACTATAAGAGAACAGAATAGGCAGCATAGGAGAGGGATAGGTAGGGGAAATATTCTTGAGTATTATGTAGTGTATGATGCATGTCTTACCCCTTAAATACTGTAGACACTAACAATCAAGTTGCATGATACAATACAGTTGCTAGTTTGCATGTTAGTAGTGCATGCCTGGTGATCTTCACCCCCTGCCACACACCCTCGCGGTGGCTTGCAGGGTATCGTATAGATGTAGATGTAATTAGTGAGAAGTATTCAAAACTAAAGTAGGACATCATATGTAAAATATGGGTTGTGGGAAGAAATTTATGTAAGTATATTTAAAATTACCTTAACTGGTAGAACACTAATATTATTAAAAATGGATTAATTTTTTATCATTAACTCTGTCATCAAGAAAGGTTTACCAACCAGGCGTACTTCATGGAAGTATCACTAAATTATTGAACATCCGTATCGATTTCTAACCATCATTATGGATGGCATGACCCACAAAACAGTAGGTGATTTGCAAAAGGATACCATTGTAGTGTGAATCCGGAAAACTCCGAGACCTGCGTTTTCCGGATTCACACTGCAATGGCCAGATTCTACCACAATGGCTACCTTTAACCGACTTCAATTACCACACTGCAATGATGACTCACAATACAATTTCCAGATTCACACTACAGGACAGGGTCGTCAGACTATGCATCGTGTGACCGGTATTCCGTTCCGATCACAGTCTGCGGTAGCTAGGTCAGTAAATTTGGGTTTGGATTGGTGTAATGGTTGGATTACGGGCCTCTAACTTGGAGGACCTAGGTTAAAATTCCGGCAGTGGAAGATACTTTTCATTGGTAAACTGACCCTTACATTAATACTTTGTGGAAAGCAATTTAGTTCATTACTCCCTCCGTCGGATAGGACGTTAAACCGTTGTCCCCTTGGCGCCTTTCATTGAGAGAAGGCCAATGTCGACAATGATTTTCTCTTTACACTTCCTCCTTCCAAACTCAGCCATTCAAATTCTTGTGCCTTTCCTCTCGATTTAGAACTCTTATATATTTAGGTGCGGACTTCGAAACACAGATGAAAGCTTCGAAACTCACGGGCCTGGCTATTCAAAGGTCGAGTTTCCGAATTCTAATTGGGAGAAGCAACAGATAACCGAGATAATTTGAGCTAAATTGGAAGGGTGGGTACCTATTTGAAGACGCAGGCATGGCTTTTTAGAGCGGAGAAAGGTTAAAGGAAACACTCTGCGTAGTCATTAGATTGCTCTCAACCATAGAGTAAGCATAATGTAGAGGGGTCACCTCATGGAGAAAAACTGTTATACGTTTTGGACGTAGTACTGGAAGGTTTCCATAGATGGCGAGGTGAGAATTTTTCGCGTTACGTCACAAACGATACTATGGTCGACTCAAGCAGCGTTTACACGTAGCAGGTGACTGCTATGACAGTTGCGAGATGCGCGATATATCTATATCGCTACTGCTATGATGCGTCTGCACCCACTTCTATGCAGCCTAAAGCCGCTATTTAGGCGTTGCCATAACAAATAAAAAGTGTTTTATTTCAATAGTGACTGATGCTTAAATTTTCATGAAATTCTTCAAGCAATAAATTCCATTTTCATTTGTTTTTTGTTCCCATTCTTTAAAGAGTAGAATCTCCCCTTTGGGGAGGGATATTCTTGTTATTATATCCAAATTCACGATATGAGACGTCGTGTATTGCTTTCCGTTGGCGATTGTTGTGATTGTGTTGGATACATTTCTGCTGGAAACCAGGCGGGTTTTGACTTCACTAATAGCTCGAACTAGGATCGATAGTGTTCGACATGTGTCCAGTACCTATCGACCTGAATCGCATCGCAGTTGCTATTTACACATGCGAGTGGGGCTTAATAGTTGTTAGCAGTTGACTGTCACAGCAGTCAAGTTGTTCGTGTAAACGCACCTTTAAGCGGCACATAACCTATACCATTGTTGTAGTTTTGTTATTTTATTATAATGGTGCGAGAAGCCTTTGCCTAATGTCAAAAGTCACATGGATAAGTAAACATTTCTCTCACTCTTAAAGCGAACATATCTTGTCACAGAAGGGATTCCTTGTTGTTTCATTAAAAATAATTAAACCACCGATGCAAGGAACAGACGGAGCAGACAACAAGACACTTCTCGATTGTGCCGCATAAGTCGATTAGAGAAACGAAAGCGATAGAAGGCATATATATCGTTCATGGCGTCACGCGAAAAATTCTCCCCTCGCCATCTATGGAAACCTTCCAGTACTACATGCAAAACGTATAACAATTATGCCCTATGCGGTGAGCCCTCTATATTATACTTGTCTCAACAAAGAGCAGGAGAGGGGGGGGGGGGGCACGGTTTTTTACATCCCATCCGGTGGATGGCGTACTGGAACTGTAGAGCTATACACAAAGCACGCTAGTGGGGACCGGTATACCGTTGATGTATCTCTGCCAATGCCGATATTTGAGCCCGGGCACCCGGAATGGAAAGCCATTATTACGTACTCTAACCATCACAACAATCAGATCTCCAAATTATAGCTTGATTCCCGCGATGGATAAGGATGTTTTGTTAATAAAATATTTGAGACGCCATGTTATCAGGAACAGTACCTACTACCGGCGGGGTTGCAGGCAGCTAAATCTCCGGTCTCCTGAAGCTCTGCCTCTCCCCTAGGGGTGCATGCACTTGCTTTGCATTCAGTCGGCGTCCGATCGCTTTTCCACGCAGGGAGAGGCGAAATGAGGGGTGAGGGCGGGGGTGGGAGGGCTGGCTGCTGCAGGGGCGGACGTGGTCGTAATTCCGGACTGCTTCGCTAAAAAAAAACTCTAGAATCGTGGCCGAGATTGAGGGAAGCCGTGCGTGGGTCGTGTGCCCTCCAAAAAGACAAGCCACAATGGCGGTGAAGGTCCGCACGGAATAACGAGGCTTCGGGCCTGACCATTCAGGCGTGGAGTGACTTCCCGAGGGAAAAGCACGCCTTTACATAGCTTCCGCTGCCGAAATTTGGTATGGCGACTAGGATACTGGCCTCATATTCTGAGAGCTCGGGTTTGAACCCAAGGAGGGAGAGTGAATTCTCTTTGGTTCCCATTTGAATGAGTACTGGAAAGAGAGCTCTCAAAGTTCAGTACTCCGTCCGTCACATGGGACGTCGAACACTCGACCCCTTGGCTACCTTTTTCATAAATACGAGGTTCTGATTGGCTTAAGAGGTTGAAGAACTGGCCTCCCATCTCAAGAGCCCGGGCCTGAACCCCGAAAGTGGTCGAGATTTCTCATTGGAATATTCGCCCCAACTGGATTTCTCTGAGAATAACACTTCGAGTACAGTACTCCGTCCGTCGGATGGGACGTTAACCCATGGTCCCCTAGGCATATTTCGTTAAGATCAGGCTAATTTCGAAGACACGTATCTCTCCACCCTTCCTCTGTTCCCTGAAAAATCCAACTTTACCAAATTACTCACCTATACTCTACAGCACAAATAGCATTAGCTGTTGGTCACCTCCCGTGAATGACGAATTCCGATGTTGACAGATTTTTCAGTTGAAATTCTAACCCACCTAAATAGTGCTGGCTGTAGAGCACTTCAAGTATAGTTCTCCGATCTTCAAATGGAAGTTACATCATGGACCCGTTTGCGCCTGTCGTTGGCAATATACTAATAATAACGCAGGATAATATCTCACTCTCCCTCCGTTCTAAATGCAAATCCTAACAATGCACAACTACCAGCATATTCTTCTTTACAGAAGAAAATAAACTAACCTCTGTGATGAAGCCATGATTATTTCTAAAAGATTTTGTACTCTCTCCACCATGAGGTAAACCGAGGAAGAAGGCTATGTTTCATATAAAATCGTGCCTCCTTCATAAATATAATTTGACAGTGAGACTGGTAGAATAATTGTTTATTGAAGTATTATTTATTTGAAGGATTATTTATTTGACTATTAACTCGTTAGAATGCACTTTTGGGGCCGATTCATCATCTACCATGCATCCTCTACACTATGTAAAGGTTGATAAAGCCTGCAGTTTGAATTTTGACAATTGTGTACATTTTTCAGTATTATTTCACGTCCTCTTAGAGTATCGTTGTGTCCAAGTGCAGTTATCAGGCCGTAGGCTATGGTGTTATATATATGACCCCTTGGAGGCCTTCGTAAAAAATACGGTAATTCCGACACCAATTTTCTCTCCGCCATCATACCATTTCCTTGAATAATACTATCTAACCAAAATTTAAGATTTTTCTTGACGTTGCAAATAACCTAAGCTGTTATTAGCCTCCCTCTATGGCCTACCAACTAATAATTTTCCGGAAATACTAAGGGAAAAAATGCATACAAGTTGGGCAATAAACCACATCATCCTAGCACGAAGATAATGCTATTGATTTCAATTCCTTAGGGAACGTGTTCATTTGAACTGGAGAGAAGATGACAACGGATCGAAAACAAAATTGGAGAGAAAGCGGAAGAATCACAGGAACAAGTGTTGGTGGTCATTAAAACGTGCAATTTTCCTTGCCACACAGAATAATGAGGTACGAGCGATTTGAATTATGGGTGTCTTAGGCAAGTTTATCCGCCATCCTCTTTCAACACGGCACCGCGGCAAAACTTCGATTGATATGTACGGTGCAAGAGAGCGATTTGCAGAAAATTAGAGCCGAAAGGAAAACATCTCTTCAGCAGCGGATGCGGAGTGATACCAACTCTACCGCGACGCCATTCAAATTGTGGGCCGTATCAGAATGCGAATCGCTAACGAGCAAGGGAAAGCATATTGTGTTTTGCATGTCTCGTCTCGACCATTGTTCTCCCTTCCTCTTTTGAGTGGGATCCCGAGGTGAAACGTTTATCAGTTCTCAGGAGGCTGACGGGACTGAGCATTTGTATCCCCGTCAACGTCACATGTGCCATTGAAAGTGAGAACCACGACGCACATGTTTTCAAAAATAGGAAATGCATCTTACCAAGTTACAGGCATAATAAAATATATATCTTCCTTTGCAAAACAAGGCACATAAGCATGGAAGGAATTATAAATGGTACGTTCCACCATATCTTAAATATGTAGAGGGCTCACCGCATAGGGAAAAACTGCTTTACGTTTTGGACGTAGTACGGGAAGGTTTCCATAGATGGCGTGGTAAGAGTTTTACGCGTTACGTCACAATCAATATATATCGCTTCCATTGCCTTCGTTTTCGAAGCGAACTGAGTGGCACATAACACATGCTATTGTTGTAGTTTTGTTATTTTATTATAATGGTGCGATATGCCATTTACCTGATATCAACAGTCACATGGATAAGTTAACATTTCTCTTACTATTAAAGCAAACATATCTTGTCACAGGTGGGATTCCTTGTCGTTTCATACAAAACATAATCCACCACTGGAAGGAGCAGACTAAAGCAGACACTTTACGATTATGCCGGTTAAGTCGATTAGAAAAACTAAAGCGATGGAAGTGACATGTATCGTTTGTGACGTAAAGCGAAAAATTCTTGCCATGTCATCTATGGAAACCTTCCAGTACTACATCCAAAACATATAACAGTTTTTCCCTATGCGGTGGGCCCTCTATATTATGCTTACTTCATGGTTCCACACAATTCTATTTTTCGGCCATGGTTTCCACAAATATAATGATATAATCAAGTAATATTTTTATAACTCATTGGCATTAGTAATAAAAATGTTTGGTACGTACCAACTCGTAATTCCTTTCCCATCAGTTCTATAAAGGTAACCCTGCAAATTTAAATCGCCCCTTAGCATTATAGCAACGCACGTTTTCAGAGGAGAGATAAGTTTATGAACTTCGAACTAGCAGCTAAAACCTTGACGGAGTCATCCCCTTATAAGTACAATAGTAGAACTTCCACGGAGGAAAAAAATCATTAACCTTGACCGGGATTCAAACCCGGATTCCCCAAATTTGCGCCTGGTGCTTTCATTTCTATGAAGCTGGTGTGGATGATAGCGTACAGGCTTATCTTATCGAGGGCCCAGGATTGAACCAAGGAAGCAGCAGAGATTTTTACAGAAACCTAAGTCCTTACTTGAGTACAGAGTGTAGAGTACCTTAAGTTCAATACTCCGTCCGTCGGATGGAGTTCAATACTCCGTCCGTTAAACCATCAAATCCTTTGCGTCCTCAGTTAAGTGTTGGCTAAGGATGGCGTCAAGTTTCTCTCCAATATTCCTCCGCTTCCAATAATTCACCGATTCACCTTTAGAGGTGCAAATGACGTTAAATGTCGAACGCTTCCCATAATAACACCGACATTTTTTTTCAAGAGCAAGAAATTTCTTCGCCATTGCTTTCATAGGTTTTTTTCATGCACTGGGAAGATTTGGGGCGTTGAACGTTGAGTAAATGAGTACAAATAACGTCTGTATTTACTTGCATGATTCAAATCTTTATTTTTAATGATTAATTTTGAATATAATACCTTAAGCGTTCACCAAGGATATCATTTTTTCGTAAATTACAATGGATTTATATTTTTACATAATAAGTCATCTTACACCTGAATGTAATCCTTAGAGTCACCGCAAGGGCGTGCAATAGGGGACGGCCGGTCACCAGCTACGACAGTACATTTTTCCTTAAAATATTAGAAAAAAAATTGTCAATAATATGGAAATGAGATATGTACTTTTTTTAAGAATAATACTTTTTTGGAGTTTACTTATGTTATGATGCGTGGAAAAAACTAACTATTTCCTAAGCATGAACTTTAAAACGATGAACAATATTAAGATTACATTCTCCAACGAAGGTATACATTCTATTCAGTGGAAATTTAAAACTCCTGGTAATTTTCACTTTTCAGCGAAATGCCGGTGTTTACTTAAGTGCTGTGTACAAAGTAATTACTCAGTCTTTCGGATTTGACTTTAAATAAAGAACATTTGGGACCTTTAATTAAAAGCATAGTAAATATTGCACTGGTCCTCCCCCCCGCCCAGCATCAGATTTTCACCTCTCTGGTGTAGGAAAATGGTTTGAAATTACGAAAATAGGATCAATTAGGTATGTAGTTAGAATATAGTTTCCCATCCCGAAAACCAGGGCCTTTTAAATCATTTGAGTAGCATACGCATATCTACTTGAGTGATGTGAACTTCAAGTTCAGTACTTCGTCCTTCGGATCGGACGTTAAACGACGAAACTTTAGGTTTTTTGAAGTAAGGTAATGCCACCGTCGAAATTGTCCTGATTATTCATCTTTTCTGAGGGATTTTCACAATGAAATAAGGTGCGTCCTCATAAGAAAGTAGTTCCGGTCATTTACATGGTGTTATTCTTGTGCTGAGAACATCTCATCATCGCTACCGACAGTTGCAATGTTCTTCTAAATGGTCTCAAAATTAATAGATGTTCAGAGATTTATTACGCACTTTCTCATGATAGGAAGATATCCGCGCGTGTTCGCAAGTCGTTATTTTCTCGATTTTCGCCCAAGAAGTTCCAAGGCGCCCGAGGGCGAAGATGCCGAAGAGCTGACAATCTTTCCGCGCATCGCGACCGCCCTAGCGTGAGAAATGAAATCGAAGCTGAATTTCCACAGAAAGCTGGAAGGGTCGGTAACCTAAGATTCGCCCTTCCTACTTTTTAACTTCCAGAAATGGAATTCGCTCTACCGCAAAGAGAGCATATGAGAGATCGCAACCGCTGGTGAATTGCAGGAAAAAATTACCGTAGTCCTATTGGTTTTAGGTTCTTTCCTTACAGAGTGTATATCGTGGGGGGTTACGATACCAATCAGTAGAAAGCTTTGGACTTTAGAGAATGTTAAACATGTTTAAAGGTGTAGGTAAATGGGAGAATAGACATGAAACCTCACAGGTGATGCAAAAAAACATACGGATTCAGGGATAGAGCCGCCAAATTATATCTATAAATACCGCGCTTCATTTTTTCACTGTGACCGCGATGCACGTATCTGAGGAAGTATTCATTTTTTCCAGCTTGTTATTATTCCCAATGTTACAGTATCATTTTCCAAGAGTTATTAACCAATGTATTTAACTGCTAATACTTATTTTTGATGTGATGCTGAAAGGCTTAGTTGAGTGCAATTAACCATGAAAGGGATACCAGATAAAACAGTATCTAATCAAAAAGAGTAACCGTAAGGATTAAGTGGATGCGGCTGGTGTGGTGGGAAGAGTATTGACCTCCTATCCCGAGGGCATGGGTTCGAATCTTGGCACTGGCAGATTTTTCATTAATTACACCGGTCCGTACTTGATCGCCTTGTGGTAAGCACTTTCAGTCCAATACTCCGTCCGTCGGATAGGACGTTAAGCCGTGGTCTCCTAGGCGCCTTTCGTTTTTGAGCAGGCTAATTCCGTCTCCGTGTTTCTCTCCACCTTTCCTCCGCACTCTGAAAACTCCTACCATTACCCTGAAAACTCCTACCCACATATCTTATCTGGCGCAAGTGTTCTCAGTACTAGGTCGCCTTCCCAAATAACAGCAACGTAATGATTAAATTTTAATATGTATTCTTCTTTTCCATATTCTTCTTATTGTAGACGTTCGCCAAATTCTGCAAAACTTAATTAAGAATTTATATATTCTCCGTAAGTATAAACGTTTGCAATAGTGTTATTTGTAAAATAGCATTACTCAGCATACTCATCCCGAATGCATGATTAATGCATGAGATGGCTAGTCTAGATAGAGAAATATTATGCCACGCCTATTATCTGCCAGTCCATTGGGGAGAGTGGTAATAGAATAGGATTTTTAGGCAATGCCTAGATTATAAAGACTAAATTAGGCAGGGCCGAATTTACCATATGGCGTACCTGGCGGCCTCTGGGGGCCTCGTGAGAGAGAAAAAGTAAATATAGTTGAAAGTAACCTGGCGACCACTAGCAGAGCATTAATAGTGATATATATTTGTACTCATTGTGTGTTGTCTTTATAAGCAAGGAAAAGTTTTATGTCAAGCTGCCAGGTTGCAATACTATAACATTGGGGGCCTCATTCTAAGTTCCGCCGGGGGCCTCAGGGGTCATAAATACGTCCCTGAAATTAGGTATAGGTACCTCAAGGTGCATATACCTAACTTAACGTCATCATCATCATCGGTCATGAATCATAGGATTGATTTGACGCAGTCTCCACTCGATTCTTCTATCGGCCAAACTCTTCCTATTCAGGTAACTCCTCTCTATTACATCCTTTACAACTTGTTCCGCAAATCTCATACGAAGCCTGCCTTTTTCAATTTTCCAGTACACATTTCTGTCAACGATTGTCTTCATCAGACCATCGTGTCTTAAGTTATGGCCGTTTAAGTTGTTCCGTATTCTTTTTAGAGTTTTCAGCAGACTTCTCTTTCCTCCAATCTTCTTAGGAATTCTTCATTTGTCACTCGGTCGATCCATTTAACCTAATGTAAGTGAGTAGAATAGGTACCTCGAGGCACCTATTTTACTCACATTGGTTTTTAGGCACTTAAAAGGTGAAGGTTATTTCGCACCATCTAGACTAATCTTAAAAATAAGGCATACGCAATACCCATACCTGAGATAGGATTTGAACAGGCGACCTTTGGATTGCCGGGCTAGTAAGTTACCATCTTGGCTACGACAATGGGAAGAGGAGCCATTGAATGCACAGCGGTGACCAAATCGCGGTTTGAGTGCGGTAAGACATTCATTGTTCATTTGAATCGGCTCCCAAACTTCAACAGTTCAAAATTAGTCTGAGATTGATCTCAGAATTTTTTATTGCTTTCTGAAAAAATGTTTACTTGTGATAGCAATACCAGATACATTTTTATAGTAATATATGCACTATTTATAAAGCAGTCATTAAACGTTCATTAGAGCTAATGTGTAGGCACTCGACGAACGAGGAATAAGTCACTAATACACAATAAATTAAAACATAGACACGAAAAAAAGGACACACATGTTTTGCAGAACAGTTTCGGCGGCGACCATCCGCCTCCATCAGCTAGAGAGAGCTGATGAAGGCGAATGGTCACCGCCGAAACAGTTCTGCAAAACATGTGTCCTTTTTTCGTGCCTATGTTTTTATTCATTGTGTATTAGTGACTTATTCCTCGTTCGTCGAGTGCCTAAACTTTTTATAAAGAATATTTCTGAAGACCTGACATAAATTCATCCCTTAAAATATATTGCGGCTCCCCATCATTTGAGATTTCTATATGCTTGACTTGCAGTGGCATAAAATTTGGCAACCCCTGATATATCCTGTCACACCACGTACTCATGCAATAGAAGAATTTTGTTGCTACCCAATTGGATTTCGGAGCTGAAAAGCTAGTTGTTTGGTTACCGTCCAACTTCACAAGTCAATTCACAAAATACAGCTTATTTTGTAACTTATGCGATGTGAGGCTAAATTCAGTGCACCCCACTACATAGTCACTACAGTCTTGGTTCCCTTTGTGATCGCGGTAAGATTGTTTTTGTGTAGGATTAACGTGGGGAAAGAGAGCCAGTTTTAAAAGGGATGTAGATTATTTAATTTGGAAAGATGGATAATTTAGTTGGGGTGGAAAAATTATTTTTCCAAACCAATTGAAACGGTGCATTTATACACTTGGCAAATATAGTAGATGAAGGGCTGGAAGGATGAGAGTGTGGTTGGGAAAGATAAGTAGGAATAGGAATTACCAAAAAAATGCCGGAATGCGTGAGAAAGTTGGGTTGGGGAAATCGAATTCAAAGCAATACAGAAGAGAGAAGGCTGAACATAAGAGTGGATATAGGAGAAAGGTGTCACACTAAAGCGATGATAGCATTTGAATCCTGAGTAAAGTCGGACGATGATGCTGAAGGGAAGAAAGTTTACATAAAATGGCTTCAAAGGGAGGTTTAGGACATGTGAATGTAGTATTATATTACGTCAGCATCTGAAGGCTAAGCTTAAATTTGAGAAGCTATACCTTACCACAATTGTACTTGCGTCTCACCCAACATTTTGAATGCCACGTCACATGCCTCGTCTCAAGGTATATTAATACTAATCCTTTTTTATGCATGATATGTAGTGCATGTTTGGTGAGAATCCACCCCCTGCCACGCACCTTTATGGTGGCTTGCAGGGTATTATGTAGATAGAAGGTGTTAAGGGAGCAAAACGTGTCTCGTCTTTGAGGCAGTCACCTTGATAGCCACATTGGTCAGGCAGGTAGAAAAGAAACAGCTAAATACTGGCACTATACAATATGTCATTGCTATTTCGTATAAATACTGAATGATATTGTCAAAAGGAAATCAATTTTCCACTAGAAAAATAATTGACTCGATAAATTTTTTAAAGTAGCAAAAGTTTATAACTATGAATTGCTCACAATCATGAAAGTCATTCTTCTGAAAATGTTCTTCAGTTTCAACATTATTATTTTGGCATTTCAACGCATCACGACTGATTCTTCACAAATGACAGTAAGTCTGATGCATATTAACTGATTAACACAGCCAAATTAATTCGTAAGTTAATGGTGGCTTATCAGCGGTGAATTTTTATAAGCTCCATAAAGACAATTTTCACTGCAATATCAGAAATAAATTATTTTTCAATTTCAGCATTTCCAGCAAGTCCAAATATCAGCCAATATGGCAAAACGTTTTCATCATGATTTCTACTTGATTCAAACATGATATCTACTTGACATTTATTATAATTTCAATAATTATCATCATCATTTTTTCGAGCGTTAGTTCATAAGCATAGAGACTAAAAACGCTTAATTTAAACTTCAAAATTTACGCAAATCAAACAATAAGTCATCGTCATATAACTTTTTCAATACCAAATCTGAGTATTTATAGTTTCCAATGACCATTTGTAAAGTGAGTCCAATCATGAAGGATAAATTTGTGCATATATATACATTCGGCTTTGATTTTACGAGAATGTTGTGTGAATTTTTGCCATAGTTTGACTTGATATTTCTTTTATGTATTCTTCTTTGATATTTAAATATTTTGGCTAATTTAAAAATGCCAATTCATATTTAAGATCATACCAATTTTTCATTGCGTCTTAATTTGATGTACTATAATCCCTGCCCTTTTTTCCTCTTATTGATAACTTATTTTGCAAACGTTATTTTCCTTATCACCATGCACTATCAATTATTAGCTGCACATGTTCATTCGTCTCTATTAATAAAGCTCAGAATTACATCCTGGTACTTCTTTCTTTTCTAAAACCCCTCTTTTTTCTATCCATACTTTTATCTCTTGGTCCTCCTAGTTTGGTCTTTCCTTCTATGTTTTTGAATTACGTTCTTGGTAAATAAAAGCATATCTCCCATTGTGTGTCTAATCCATCTGGTCCTTCTCTGTCACATCGTGGGACAAGTAGACTTTTCATCCTCAGTTCTTCTCTGTACTTATCCATTTCTCATTTTATCCGTCGAAATAACGTTTCTTATCCTAAGCACACACCAGATCTTGAAGGATTCTTTTTACCTGAAAAACGCTTACTATGTCCCATGCCTTTGATCAGTTATCCTTACTAGTAAACCAGTTTTCATTTAGAACTCAGATGGATTATCCTTGCTATTTAACCTGGTTGCATTCAATGCTAATCATCTACATCTTCTCTAATTTTTGCCGCACAAGTTTAATACATGGCCCAACTTTCATATCTCATGAAAATGTCAATGGAGGCTTTCGTTTCCCTGCGTTCAACTTCATAACCATTCTTCTTAAATTCATCCAGTAGATTGATATATAATCACCTTTTCTGGGCTAATCTAATTGGCTTAATGAGATCCCAGCTACTTTAAGTCCTACTCCAGCTCCTTATATGCCTCTCTCAGCATTTCTGCCTCATAGAACTAAATTGTATCGGCAATACTGATGAACCAAGTCAATCTCATCTTTCTATTTTTGTCCGCTTTTATTCTCCGTTCAGTGTCACATCTTACATATTTGAATTGCCACTGTTGCACCTTATCATACATTCGATTCCAACTCCTGCAATAATCTTATTAACTATACCCGGACTACCCTCAACGAACAAATATTTGTTAATTGATTTTACTTCATGCAGGACTTCTCATTAATACTTTGCACCACGCGGTGAAATCTCTGACAATTACCCGGAATGAACTTTGTCATCTACATAAAACTCCACTTTATTCCTGTGGTATTTATCTAGTATGCTAATAACTACCTTTTCCGCCAGCAAAAATAACAGCATAGTTCTATTTATTTTATTTACTTCTTTTATGTTATTTCCTCTTCCCCACTTATTTGCCTTGAGGAAAGTACTTCGAGTTCGTCCGATGCCAAACCGTGATTCCTCGGGGCCTTCCGTGAAGAGCAAAGCTAATGCCGACACGATGGGTTTTTCTTCACCCTTCCTCTATTCCCTGAAAAATTCCATACCCACTTTCAATTACCCATCACTCTTAAATGTTGATATATAGTCAGAGTTCAGTCGCCTTCCCTGGATAACTTCTGCCAATAATCTGTCCGAACTTTCCTTTTATGAGTGCTTTGACGTAAGTTGACGAGGAAAATTTTACATTTCCCTTTTCTCTTACATTTTTGTCAGTTCCATAGGGATGTCATTCATTCTGACATAACTTGGCTTTCAATTACACACAGTCAGGTATGTCTCCCCTCATACTTACACACTATATTCCATCTTCAAAAAAGGACACAACTTTGTGTTTTCCACTGATTTATTGTATAAAATATAACTGGTTTCGATTATTACACCATCATCATATAACCTTTTAATGCATTTTAAGTTTACCTGATGATGGTGTAATAACCTAAAGCGGTTGTATTCTATGTAATAAATCAGTAGAAAACAAAGTTGTGCCCTTCTTTTAATATGGAAAGATTCCTCAATGTTAGCTCTTCTTCATACGATTACATATTTTTTTATTAATTTTCAAGTTTCGGTGATATACGATTTCACGCTCCATATCAGACTCTTCACCAGGCAGTTCTCATCATTCCTTCTAAAAATTCCTATCATTAGTTCTCCGTTTCAAGTACAGGGCTTACTCGCTTGGGGGATTCTTCATGAAACAGAGGCTACAGGGTCCCTACGCCTAAAGTAAATGTATCGCGATTTAAAAGTTCTTTTTTATACATGGGACAGAAAATATATAATTAATTATCAAATAAAATTGAAGAGGCAAATTGTTAACTGTTCTTTCGTAAATTGTTCTGTTTCTTAGATTAATGAAACAATGATTGATGTCTTGTAACAATATCGAAATTGTACTTAGTTGAGATTGTCTTTTTTTGCTACCAGAGTCAAAGTTGTTTGTCTGTAAAAGCAATGCATGTGAAATATAACTGAAGGTACCCTAAAAACGGGCCTATTGTTTAGTAAGCTGCCTATCTTTCAAATTGTAAAAGAAATGTAATATGTAAACTATTTGTGACAAAATAAATCCCATTTTTATCCTCCCATTTTCATTTTACATATGATCCATCTAGCGAAGCTTTTCTTCCTACTCTAACTTATGTCATAATATTTTATTTGACTTCATCTGTTTAGTCAAGCATGCAAAACTTCCTATTAAAATTTCGCATTTCCCAAAATTGCCCGTAAAGTTTCTAATTCTCGAATCCCACATATATAACACAATTAAAAGTATTAAAATATTGGCATAAGCATTACCGTCCCTGTTTAGTATTAGTTATGGCCTTCTTTGCAGTAACCGAAGAGAAAATTCAACGTGCGGTTCTCCCAACAATGGGATGGAACGTGCCTCTTTCTCCTCGCTCGCAACCTCAAGGATAAATGTCCATCCCCAGTGCCCGATGCCAAAGATATGCTCGTAAAATATTGAAATCGCTGTCTAAACTGGGGACGGAATATGAAACCTCCACCAAGTTTCAGCTATGGAAGAGATTGGTGAGTTAGTCTGCGAGCGAATAATAGGTTGTCCTGAGAGGAGGCAAACGAAAGCCGTCTTTTGCATCACTAAGGGTCACTTTGTGCTTGGAAAGGTTTAAAAATTTAAGGAGTGAGCAATGGATAGTGAGAAACCCAGCGTCAGCATCAGTCTGCTCTCGACAAAATCCACCACCGTTGAACTGCCAATCTGACGAGCAGGGTACTAGATTTGCACTGTTCTCCACACAAGCTTCAAGTAGTGTAGTGTGCCATAAAAATAAAATGGTCCCTGCAGCGTTTCGAACCCGGATCATCGGTTCAAGAGACCAGTACTGTAGCCACCACAACATCTTCATATACAAAAATGCTTATCATTCTACATTTTGCAAAAAACTCAAAATTGAAGGGTGTGTTCGGTATCCATGTTTACACCATTCCACATTTTGCGTGAATGTTGACAATTTATTATTAATTGAATATCTTGTTGATTTATAATTAAATTTAGGGTATTTGGATCTTTGTGGGTAGTTTTATTCCTAGAAAAAGATAGAATTAATAGTGAGTTGAAGAAAGATACCAAGGGGTCGTCGATTTAACGTTCC
Source organism: Platycnemis pennipes (assembly GCA_933228895.1). NCBI lineage: Eukaryota > Metazoa > Arthropoda > Insecta > Odonata > Platycnemididae > Platycnemis > Platycnemis pennipes. The sequence goes on from OW121854.1 coordinate 65,094,833, forward strand.
ATCCTCTACTGGAACATGACGCTAGAATCGGTCTCCACATCGAACTTCTCAACCCGGGTCAGTTATACCAAAAATCTGCTACCAACGGTATTTGATCCCGGGCCCCTCACATTAGGAGACCCTACTCTATCCACCAAATACCAATCCCTATGCATACCAAATTTTTGTAGTCACAGTTCACAAAAATAATTAACGACGGTGAGGCACGTTCCATCTCATTGTTGGGAGAATGGCACGTCGAATTATGTTGATTTCTCCATTGTCACTGCAAAGAAGGGGCATACTCAATACCTTACAGGGAATACATATACCAATATTGTAAACCTTTTCAATATGTTATATATGTGGATTGCATGAATTAAAACCTGCATGGGCAATTTTGGGAAATGCGAAATTTTAATAGGAATTCTTACATCCTTGATAAAAAAAGGCGGACTCAAATGAAATAGTAAACCGCAGTGACCACGCTAATATCGTGATTTCATGTGAGTGATGACTAATTATACTTCTGGGGTCGGCTGCGGTAGCCAGACCTGCAATCTTTCGGCTAGGAAACTCAAAGGCCGTGGGTTCGATAGACCTTAGTTTAGACGGCGTGATGTATACTTAGCCGTTAGACTGCTTTAAGACATTATTTTACTTCTAAAATGACATAACGTTCCCGCCTAAGTGAGAAAACCAACTAGAAAATCCTTTGAACGAAGGTTTTAGCAGCGTGGATTTTTTCTAGGCTTAGATATGGTGAGCAGCTCTTTTTATCAAGTTTTTCTTCAACGAATTATTTCTATTGCAGTCCACATGAAGGGTTGCCTCTGATGATCCAGGCTGCAACTAAAGTTTGCTTTGCTATTTTTATCTTTTTTAAATAGTGAAGTTTAGAACAGTAATACTAATCCTTTTTATGCATGATATGTAGTGCATGTTTGGTGAAAATTCACCCCCTGCCACACAGCTTTATGGTGGCTTGCAGGGTATCATGTAGATGTAGATGAAGACTAAGTCTGCTACAACTGCAACCTTTGCCACGCACCGTCGAATTTTCGGAATACTATGTAGATATAGATCAACAACAGCACCTACAGATAGGGTACAATGTCCTCCGTCGGCAATATGAATGGGAGATGCATTTGAAAATGAATGATGATCGCGACCACCATTCAAATCATATCTACAGTAAATATTTTTGTTCTGTCCTCTGACTTTATTTGATGGATTATGACCCGATTCAACGCTTGAGAGAAATCAGCTTCATTGGAATAAATAATATTATCAACTCACTAAATTTAAAAATGACGAAGGAGCAATGAAACATATCGTGTTACGCTAAATAAACCCAGTGGACAGTGCAAAGTTGATTATTGTTTGAGAGATCTCTACCAAAAGGTCTTCGAAGATATCGAAAAATTGTCAACCACCATTCAAATAACACTTGTTGTAATTGATGAAGACGATTGATAAATAAATTTTGCACCATCGAGGTTAGGGGAGTATGGCGATGAAAAATCTCTGATACTGCCAGGATTTGAATCCGGGCACTCTGGACGGGCGGTCATTATTCTACTCAATACATCAACACAATACCCGATGAAGCAACAATTCACTATTGGTTTACTACACCAACCCCTACTCTACCCAAAAATATTCGCGTTACCTGGGTGATACCATTAGTAAGTCATCTAAAGTTTTCGTATAGATAGCACAATAGAGGGTAGAGCGTTGATCTGCTTGTAGCAAGGAGACATACCACTTTGTAAGATTCCACAAACTTTATTGTGACACCGACCAAGGTTTCGATTGTAGTTCAAACATCTTCAAGACCTTTAAGATGATTGTACTACAATCGAAACCTTTTAGATGATTGTACTACAATCGAAACCTAAGTCTCACGTGGACTCTTACAAAGTGGTTTTCTCCTTGCTACAACCATGCGGTTCCACCAAGTAAAGCCTGAGGACTTCCTTTTTATTCGTTGATCTTCTGACCGGAGGTCCCGGCTTTGAATCTAACGATGCCTCTGGCTTGTCCAGTCAAATCCAAGCTTTGTTATAGGTACCTTGGGTTTCAAATCTTTATGGAGAATCGCATGCTGCACACGAAAACTAACCGTCCTCCTAGATCTTATGCATGAATTTCACACGCCGACGGAATTTGGCGAACTCTACCAACCTCCATTTGGTGAACCTCACCAATCAGACCAACCTTCGGGTTAAACTTCGGGTTAAGAGGGCTGGAAGCAACTGAGTGCAACTCGTAACAGTCCACTCACACTCCTCCGGCTATCCGTTTCGCTCGCAGAGCGTCCGGAGGGAATCTGCGCCTGCAGCAGAGCAAGCACAATTTGAGCGCATCTCACCGGCTCACGGAGCGTCCGTCATCCCCCCTGCCTCCCTTTGTTACCAACTCTGGCGTAGGGTAGGGGAAGAGGTGTAAGTGACTCCGTCCAAAAACTCTCTCCCTCTCTCTCCTTCGAGCAACGAAGCACAAACCCTTCCCATTGGGTTCGCTTGGTGGTGTGGGGGGAGGAGAAGAACAGATAGCACTTTCTCTTCTTGCGTTTCATGCGATGAGGATGCTACGTATCCGCGCATGGGCTCCCATCCCCTCAATCTCCGAGAGCACCCGTCTCCCCGCACCGAAACCAAGGCGGCCCATATAGCAAAAGAACTCCAACACTTCCCACACTCTTTTCCTGAGCATGGTTAAACAAACCCCCACCCCCTCTCTTTCCAATACCCCACCGAATGAAGACTAGGCAGAATCGGTGATGCTCCCCCCCCCAGGAAGACGTTGGTGCCTCCCCCTCACTCCAAGCCATCCAACACCCCCTTCACTTTGACCCCTCTCCACGAGCGGAACACCACCCCCTCCCTCCCCCCACACTGCACACCTCAATGTTTCCGCCCGGGAACCTACCTCCCCCGCAGACTCCGACCGAGGCGGCCGCGTATTAAAGCCGCGACCGTGGGGCCTCGACAACCAGAAGCTCCGAGCTCCCCAAACGGACAACAACCAGAGGAGAGTCAGAGCGGAAGGTCCTCCAAGAAAGATCTCCACTGGATTGCCGCTGGGTTGTTCTATCTCGCACAGCTGAACGTCTCCGTCTAGTGTGCCGCCGAGATTGTTCAGAGAGCCTAGGCGCCCTACAGAGCCGAGGTCCTCCCAACCTCTCGTCATCTCAACGAAAAGGATATCTCCGGAAAAGGACACCATGGCACCCCAGAGGAAGGTGAGCTCTCGGTCTAAATTGGCATTGGGATGAACTAGAATGCTAGTAAAATAAAACAGTATTTTTCCACACTAAATCTGTTTTATTTCACTAATTCACTTCTACCGCGTTAATGAACTACCATATTATGAAATCAATTTCTTAGACTGCGTTACTTCAGGGAATGGATTCGCTCGTTGAACTTTCCGAAAACGTCTCAGGGATTCCGTCTGGGATTTCCCCGTCTCTAACAGCCTTGTTACTCTTCAGACGCTTTGTAAACATCACTGAAGTCGCTATCAGGACACTATGCTCACCTTCCTTGACCCGCTACAGGGTACCCGATAAATATTTCAGAGCCCTGAAAATCTGCTCCTAAACTGAACCCGGTTGAAACAATCGTTTTCAGTTTTTCTACCAATATTGGTAGGCTTGTGTGCAGCTCCTGTCTGATACCCGTATTCATTTATGTTGTCTTCTACCTTACTTCATAGTCATAAGTTAGGTACTTAGCAAATAGCAATGGAGACAATATCATCATTATAAGTACCTTACTAATATTGGTGGGTTTATTTGTGGATAGTCAAAGTCTGCAATTCCCCTTAATTTCCCAAAATCGACCCACATTTCGTGCATTGAATCTCTCTTGAATAACCCCAACCTTCTTTCACTCTTCAAACCATGTGGAACACCAATTATTTTTCTCCCCTTTTAATGCTTGCCTAACTTCCTTCCCTCCCCATACTGCAACCCGTCAAAGCTCCACCCATCCATTTTAGTCTCGGTTTAATGAACTCATAAAATTCATGAAATGACTCTCAGTATTTCACAAAAAAATCAAATGACACAGGTTTTTCTTCGAGTAAATGAGGATCGTAAACGAAAAAGTTGCATACAGCGGGAAATTTTTTTATGATTTACCATTAGATTAAACTTAAGACGGCGGTAGTGGAAGAAAATTTACTGCAGAGCAAAAGAAAAATAGAAGTTATTTTCCTGTTCAGTTACTATGATTTTATGAATATAATGTGTTTGTGAACAATTTTAGAATCTTGCTTTCAATCGTATGTACAAATAACACACACATCAGGTATTTGACGCTCAGATTCTTGGGGCAACTTACTTCAGTCCTGATTCTAAAGGAATAACATTCGTGAGCAGGGGCGTCGGAACTATTTTCGCTGGGAGGGGCCAACCTGAAAAGGGCCCGGCTCCTATGAAAAGAGCCCGCATTTTTTTGCTGATAGGAGAGGGTGGAGACTAGAATTCCGCTAAAAGTACATATAAAGGTGGTAGAATATGCGTCCGAAGGGAAAAGGCAAGCTGAAAACAAGTGAAAGAAGAATTTTTATTAATGAAGACTCATTTCTCAAGGGCCCGGGGCAAATTCTGGGGGGGGCCGAATACCCCTCCTGCCCCCCACTTCCGACGCTGCAGTTCGAGTCTTAAATCATTTGCGATATACTTTCCGCGCCACTTTTATTTTTTTAAATCAGACCACTTATCGCTAGCGCTATTAAATATTAGTCTGTACTTTCCCACAATGATTTTTTTAATAATAAAATCCGACCAAGTTTTTAACGCTTTTTGCGTCATTTTCAAGGGTTAGACATGATAACGGCGCAAAAGCCGTGAAACCCTAGGTGGGTTTTATTATTTTTTTTAAATCCGTGTGAAAAATGAAACAACACTTTCATTAATATTTTAATATGCACTTCCACAAAGTAGGTGCAGCCCGGGAGTAGAAAAAATGTGGAGGAGAAAGTTCACGATGAACCCATGAAATTATGTCTTTTTCATATGAGTTTTTCACTCATTAACGTACTCTCACTTGGTTTGGTGAGAGAGATCTTGGAATGACTGCGTACGAGGGTATTTATGCTCCTCATCGTGCCAAATTAATTCGAGTAAAACGATTGTATAAATTCCTGTTCTGAGGATGGGGTGATACATGAACATTCTCGGGTTCTTTGATTCCACCATTCCGAGAAAAAATCGCTGGACGAGCCTCATAAGGAAAATCATAGATTCCGGGAATCTAAAATTGGATTTGTCTTCAAAGACGCTTTAATAATGACTAATCAGATACTAGTTTAAATGCTATCCTAGGCCTCTCACGATCCCAACTATACGTACGGCACTGGTTTAACAGTGTCTAATGGTTTCGGTAGACAATAATCAGCAATGGAAGGGGAATCGGTCCATTAATTGCACCAATATTCTAATAAGAAGCATTTCTATCAATATTCGTCTGATCATTGATTACCAGTGTGGTGAGTGGTTAGAATGAAAAGTGGTTTCACACCCTTAAGACTCGGGTCCACATCCTGGCAGATATTTAATTAAAATTGCCACTTGGATGCCTAGTATAGAGCTTCTCAAGTTCAGTACTCTGTCCGTCAGATGGGACGTTAAACTGTAGCTCCTTTGGCACTTACCATTAATAGTAGTATAACGGAAACCCTAGATTTCTCTCCTCTCCTCCCTTTTCCCATTCAACAAACTCCCGATTAACCGCGCGCACGTTATCCGGGCTGGGGATTATCCGTGCTTCGCCAATCTATTTACTGTATCAGCAGTGGTCTCAATGGTAAGTATTTGTTTGTTATTTTCCATCAGTCGTGACTTTCACTACGGCCCTACCGACTTCTCCAATGTCTTACGCCAGGCTTCGTGCCGCCACCCGAGGCTTGCGAACATTTAATTGCGGCCGGGACAGCTCTACTGGAATATTTTTTGTCATAAAATGCTAATATGTGCAGCGAGGATCTTTTCATTAGCAGACTTTGTTATTTTCTAAGGGATTTTATTTATTATGGCGGCGAACCGTAGAAAAATGAAATCGAAAAGAACCAAACAGCGGATTATTCGTGCATCCTTTACAAGTCTTTAGTACGGAAAACAGGGAGTTTAAAGTACGAATATTGATACACATGGTAGAGAATGACTTCAAGTGCTGTATAAGTATAAAGTATAATCAGAACCTTCACTGAATTTAACCAATATGTTATTTATAATATAGAAAAAAGCCCGATTGCTATACGAGGTGCATTGGCATACGTATGCGAGGTACATATACGTTACCGGGGAAACACGGGTTGCTGGACTGCACTGGGAACCCAAAACTGTTGTATTGCATTATTTTCCAAAACAACGAGCTGAGCTCTTTTTAGAAAGAAACGGAGAGCATAATAATCCCGAGCACATAAGTTTAAGATTTTTTAGCCATACAGGTCCGCAGCCAAACCCAAAAACATCGGAGACTACGTTCTTCGTATCCCAAATGCCATTTATCGATTTTCGAAAGTGTTTTATGCCATTATTGCCAAGTGTTTGCATACGTCATTGGCAAAAGAACCAGGCCAGAGAAGGTGAAACCAAAAGTTCCGCGATGTCCTAATTTTCACTTAATTAACACTATTTCGCCAAAAGAACTGTTTTGAAAGGAGATACCAATGAATGGTTTTGAGTGTATGCAATGGACTCGAGGGTTATGAGTGTAATTATGGACAAAGCCTACGCGTACTGATCGTGTTTTTCTTTCAGGGTTGCCTACTCGGCTTCCTGCTGGTGACGACGGCGGTGCTGACCTCAGCGGAACCCCCAGTGGCCGGAGGTAAACTAACTGCCCATGCGAGGAAATATTTAAATTATTGCCCTCCACCAGTTTATTTTAAACTGCTCGAGAAAAGGAATATTTGATTTATGGGGCCATGGCCGCGTTATAATAGAAAATTTGATTATTTATATTGATTATTCAAAAGGCTTCCCTAATTATTAGAGATATTTTAGGGTACCAAGAGCCTCTGTAGATGAAGACTTGCTAAAAAACTTTTCACTAATATAAATTAGCCAAATCATAAAAGACAAGAATAGTTTTACTTGTGTTCACGACACGTTAAACCTATATCCACTTCAATAAAGTTTTCAATCAACCATAATATTATTTAGCCATAAAATTAATGAAATTTTAAGAGGAATTAAAGTGTCTGTTTTTAGAATATTCATTACCTACTAAGACTTTTCAATGGTAATTTATTCTTGGTGATTGAATAGAAGTTTTTCATTTGAGCTTAAATTTCGCTGGACACCAGAAATGGGCAGTGGAGAAGTCGTGTTTCTAGCGTAGATGGACATAATTGTGACTGAAATTAACTTTTGGTATTTCTGATCTTCGTTCGTGAAATAATAACTGAATTACCTCTATGGCTATCAAAACCATCTTTCCGTAAAATAGTCTACTCAGCTACCAGAAAAACGTATCTAGCTCTACGGCGAGTAAAATTTGTACTGCATTATTTTTGGGCAAACTATGGTGGAGAGAGTGATCGCAAAGAAGACATATTGAAACAAAGATTGAGAACATAAATTGAGATTCAGCTCTCCGAAACATAAATTATTGGACTCTGGAGTGACGCTGGAATGTTAAAACAGTCCACGCTTTCTTCCAGGAGTATCTCTATTGAGGCAGTGTAAGAGTAAAGGCAATAAAAGGAGAAAGCTTATTATGCGAGAAGAAGAGTAGGACAAGGGTTGGCACTGTAAGTAAGATTTATGTCATGTGGTGTATGTTGAGAGTCAGGAAGTATGCTGGGATGGAAATGTAGTAAGATGTGTTTGAAAGGGAAAGCAGTGCAGAATTTCATCAATTTGTAAAAGCATGCATCACTAAAGCCTACAACGACATATAAAATACGCTTAGGCTAACAGACGTAATTGAATACGAAGACGGAGTTTGATATGAAATTTTCATTAATATTCTCCTGAAATGAAATTTTTGTATTTAATTTTGTCTATATTTTAGCACTCGATAGAAATGCCATATTTTATGAGCTAAAAATTATACATACCAATTTTGGTCTATTTGGGAGACTTGAGGAATATTTTTAAATACATCGTCCATTAAGAGATGTGGAGCAGTTTGTTGTCCAGGTTTTTAGGTTACAGGTGCAAAAGAAAAGTACGTATTTGGAAGAGTATGGCACGTAAATTGATGCACAAAATAATTATCCCCGAGACACAGGAGACTTTTGCCAGTAATTGAGGTTTTTCGAGCGTCGGTGAGACTGAAGTCCCAATCACACGTTTTCTCCCGAATGGAAAATGCCGCCGGAGGGAAAGCAGGCATCCTTTTTCTCTCTCAGTAGACATTTCAATCATTTATTTCCAACGAATTTCATTACCGAAATGGCTTCAGCGCGAACTCTCTTTCCTACCTCGAATTAGAAATTAGGAGCGATTCCATTGTTCCCAATCAAATGACGATGGCTTGAGAGCAATATTATCCCAGGAATTTAAATTCACTTAGTCATCTGCCTGCATAAATTCATATCAAGGAATTGACTCATCTTGAAACCTGTTTATGACAACGGAACTTATGCTTACAAATGAGAGACCGGAGATTTACTTGGTATTTTGTGCCCGAAAAATCTTAGGAGGAAAATAGGAGGGATGAGGATATCATTCGAATTTCTAAACACATACATAATGTAGTGCTGGCCTTGTAGAGGCGTTGACCAAGAGTGGTGAATGAGATATAAGGTGCTTCAAAGCGAGGGTAATATGAGATTGTTACAAAGTTAATAAATTGTACTGACTAACGAGTGATATTAACGACCACGACTGGGAACAAATAGACTATCAGTGAAATCTAAAATCAGTGAAGATTAAATGAAAAATAAAATACTTTTATTTTACGTCAGTAATTATTTTATCGCGAAGTACCGCGAGTGGAATATTTTGAAAAATATAATTATGGTAGTGGAATATTTTCAAAAATAAAGTATTGACTGTGAAAGATAATAATTATTCTAATATGAAGAGGTTTGCCGATTTAAGCTTTGTGTGGAGAGTTACACCAAACCAAACTTGGGATCGATGACTAAGTATGAAAATGACAATGGTGCATTAACTAAGGGAAGCAAAAAAGATTTCGCAGAGCTCATTAAAAATATATTCGGCGGAGGATTCGTTCAAAAAAATTAGCGCTTTTATTTAGTGCTGAGATGATTTGTACAGCAACAGCACTGAACCGATTTTCTTCCATTTAAGAGATTGATGCAATGGAAGCGTCTTACACGGAAAACAATCTCTCGTCAACCACAAACTGCTTCCCTATGGCCTACTAGAAAGTTACAGTTCACACGTGTCCCACATGGAAATTCGTTTAAACCACTCTATTCCCATGCTTCGGGTGAACAATCGGGGATAAAGAGAGTTGAAGTCTTGCCAGTGAAGACTCAAATCTTTGAGCGTGAGAGCAGTTCACTGCGGTGAGGAAGGAACAGACGAAGCGGTTCTATTGAAACGAGAGATTCTAAAGCCATTTCAAACGAAGTGCATGAATTTCTCCTCGAAGATGCCGTGACCACAGTGTCAAAGATATTCTGAATGAAGTGGCTGTAGAATAATTGCTTTGAGATCGTTCCGGCTGCTAAGGATATATCTTCTCGCCCAACATAAATTAATATAGAGCATGAATCATAGAAAAACGCTCATGCCCGAGGTGGGATTTAAACCCGCGACGTTTAGATTGCCAGGCCGGTGTTGTTATAACTTGGCTAACGTTGCAGGCCTTTTTGAAAGGAATTACGAATAACACATGGGAGTTAGAGGCTAAGATGGGATCACATAGTAGAAGAATTAGGTTTCTCGATGTTCCAAATGTATAACATGTCGCAGAGTTCGATTAACCATGAGCCTAAACCCATTCGACCAACACACCACCTATGATGGAACCGGGATTCGAATTCCTGACGATCGGGTGATCAGATCAGCACGTTACTGACCTGGCGCAAGAAAGGCTAGAGAATCTGTCGCTGGAAGCAGGACAGGACCGCGATATAAAATGGTTAACTGGATCTCCGAGTGTTGAGATGAAATAAAGCTATCTGCTATCAGCATGCAGAAAATGTAAGCACAATATATCATTTATGAAAGATAAAATCTTAAGATATGATGGTCTGATGAAGACACTCAAGTGGGCAAGAGTGATCGCGAAGAGTGACAAAGGTCTCGCATGAGATATATGGAGCAAGTTGCTAAGGATGTGAAAGGCAGAATTACATTAAAATAAAAAAGTGAACCGATAGGAGTTTCGAGTGGAGAGGTGCATCTAACCAGTCTGAGAACTGATGGCTACCACTGATGATGATGAACATGCAGGTATCTTATTGGGTATACGCCCTCAACCATCGTCACAGCTATCACTGATAGCTAAGATTTGCATATGACTCCAAGAAACAGTATCTCATACGCAAAAACAAAGATTTGTCAGAAAATGACAAGGCAAATGATAAGTGTTCGAATCCTTATTCGGAAATGGATGTTGTCTGTATCTCAGAAATAAAATCTTAGGTCACACGTATCTATATAACATTAGCCGTTAGAGCATCTAAACACCTAAAGTTACTTCTTATATGAAAATATTAGACGTTGGATGAATAGAGGGGGTTCCCCATCTTGATGATTTATTGATGACTAGAGATGATGAATATATTCACATTTTCCTAAGACTTATATACAAATATTTTTTCGAAGACATTTTTTCTCAAAGCTGGCCCATGATTCACCTTCTACGGGCTGCAAAGGCATGCATCACGGCTTAGCGACAGATGTAAAACACCCCGTGCGCTGACTCAACGCTTCCTTTCAACGTGGGGTGAGCCGGTGAAAGCGAGGGAGCCGGGGCACTTGGAAATTTCGGCGATGTGCACGCTGCATACAAAGAAACGGTTGAGGAGGGGAGGGAAGTTTGCGCCGGCCGCTTAGAACGCTGGCGATCAGCGCAAGAGCGCCAGGCAGCCAGCTCTCAAGCGGATGAGAGATGGGCAAGCCGAAGCACTTTAGGGGAGGGAGCAGGTGGGAGCCAGCGCGGGGGTGTAGGGGGGGGGAGGGGTATTTGATGGGGCAACGGGTGTGAGGGAGACTCACGAAGGGGAGGGGAGGGAGACTTGAACGCGCGATAGGGGCATTCGCCCCGGGCAGGTCAGTGGGGCGGCAGCGACGGGGTCATAGGATGTCGAAGGAACGCCATCTAACGGGAAGCATCGGTGCCACCACTCCTTCCTGCTGACTACTACGTTACGCATTGATTCCTTTATCCACAACGAAATATGAATCAAGTTTGTCCTTTGTTAGAAGCCACGGGTTGGCTACGTTTCCGCGGTGTCACGAAATTTCCATCAAACAGTAGAAATTCGGTGCCTCGAATAAATATGCAAAGGACTAGGAAGCAGTCTGGTGACTTCATGCTCTAAGTTTAAGTAACCTGTGGCATGATCATAGTTTCCTCTTTCGTGCTATCGTTAAAGTTATCCAAACCCTCAAAACGAGCACTATTTAAATTATCCACCCTAAGGAATTTTTATCTCAATGGAGACTAGTGACTAGAAGTAAATTACAGCATTTAAATCATAAAGGATTACGTTTTCAATCATATTTTTGGTGTTTAAAAAAAGACAGTACCTCGAACGCGAGCGTTACGAATATTCGTGACCGAGTCCCTGGACTTAATTGATGGCAATCTGCAGGCCACGTTTGAGAATAGCATATAAAAAAGGAAGCTCGTAATGAAAGGAGGCTTAAAGAGGAAATGAGGAAGAGCCAGGGCAGATGGTAATGCCATGGTCTTGTCGGGGATATGGCATACGAACGGCTAACTGATGGGCATGAGAGTAAGAGCGAGGAAAAGACGACTGTAGTAACGAGAGTAAAAGCGAAGAAAAAAATGACTGCTGGACCGAGGAGAGATTGGGCGTTCAAAGAGAAGTAACAGCAATAAGAGGGGAGAATTTTTTCTGAAATCGTACCCAAATCGGTAAAAACAAAAACATTTACGACATAGGGACATGCTATCGTACACATCTTGAGACACGGTGGTCTGTCGAAGGCAGCCGATGAGGGAAAAGTGTCGGGGAAGAAGGCTTTGAATATATAGCGTAAGTACTGAAGTACGTTAACAGAAGAATTATTTCAATGCATAAAAAGGTTTAACCAAAAGTAGAGGAATCGAGTGGAGAACTTCATTAAACTGACCCTGGAGTTGACTCGTGATGATAATTCCACGTCGAAGAAGCAACTAATCAAATTGAAGATAGAAAAACAACCCTCAAATGTCATAACCATCTAAAACCTTGCCGACCTTGCCCATTGAAACTAATGATTCACACCGTCCGCGAGAAAAATAGCATAACTAGGATCATCTCGGAAGATACGTCGTGAGTCAAAATCGTCACGAATGGGTAGGTAACAATGGTGCTTTCGGTGGATTTATAGCTAAGTTCGCTTGGACCCTGAGCTATTGCCCTTCCTCTGAACGGTGATACTGTAGAGAAATACCGTGATTGTCACTCACCAATGACTCCCGTTGCGCCTAGATTCACGCAAAAATGAGGAAGCCGACGTCTCAGCGACCACTCCAACAGCACCGTCAGTCCTCCTTCGTGTGCTGCGCGGGGAAACATCTGCCTATGCCGAAAGTGAACACGACTCTAAAATACCTGCAGAGGCGGTTAGAGGTACCTAGGTGCGCTGCCGTCGCTACTACGCCTCCAATCCCATTCCCCTAGCAATATGAAGCATTTGATTCCATCGAGTTTGTCTCAGTACGTCCGGAATGAAGAAGGGAGGGTCGAGGATATGTTTCAGGGGACTAGACACCCAAAATTGAATGGCCCTAAAATAGAGGTGCGCTCACTTAGCTCCGGCATTGAACGTCATTGCGACGAGGCAGAAATTGCATTTCAGGGGCCCAGCATTAGTTGAGGTAAGGATAAAGCGTATATGAGCGAGGAAATGGCAGGACAAGGAAAGACAGCAAGGTATTCAAACAATTTCCCCTATCTGAGGATTGTTAAAAGTCGCTGTTCTGCTGAATTTACCCATTTTCTTCACGTTACGCTGAACTTTTTTATCCCGAGAGAGTTGTAGTATCCCGAGCAATACTCCAAACGGGTCAAAATGAAGACAGCCGATCATTTGCTCAAACGATTGGAGGATATAAAAAACGGATAAAAGGGTGGATATTTAACAATTGACAAGGACAAAGGTTATATAGTATTGAGTGGAAAGAAAAAACCGGCCTCGGTGGTGGCGGGGTAAAGCCCACGCCTGCTCTTCCTGGGGTTACGGGTTCGAGTCCCGCCTGGGTCGGTTTTTCACCACACAGGGCATGTGAGGTGTATATCTGTTATTTGTTATCGAGCTCGATATTAAATAGCCATTTTAGCTGTATTGGAGTCAATGAAAGGTTAGAAGAAAATTTGCAGGAAGAAATCGTGAGGTAAATTTTGGAGGGTTAACTAAAGAAAGGCAAATAGTTTATGGAAGTCTATTATGGATGTTGAAATCCTAGTGAGAAGATTAAAAGGTAAAAGAAGGATAAGCTTTGTTGGTATGATGAGGTAATATAACGTATAAGCTGAACTGAAAATAGAATAGCGTGGAAAGAAAACGAGTAAAGTAGGGTTAAGAGAATAGGTGTATCGTCGTGATGGCTGCATGTGGCCTAAATGACCGGGTTTCCTGAAATTAGTAAGCAATTTTATTTTATCAATAAAGTATTTCTTTCTTATTCTTTTTCAATTGAAATTGTATTATGCGTAGTCATCAAAGATTGTATTTCACCAAAAATCTTTTTTTTAATCATCATTAGTCCTCAATCCTCAGATTGGTTTGACGCAGCTCTCCACTGAGTTCTTCTATCGGCCAATCTCTTCATATTTACGTATTTCTTCTCTTTCGCCTTTTTAAATATTTTTTCTTAATATTTATTCGAAATGCGAGAGGGATAAAAAATATATTTCTTACATGGGCGAAAAACGTTCCGTGAATTTACGAAGAAATTTGCATTAAACTTTTAACATCCGAAAGTAAATACTTGACGGATTATTCTTTCCTGAGAGCTTCTATGTTTCTTGAACTTGACCGAGAAATCGGCATCACTGGGGAAAAAAATCATCACTGTGGAGTTAATTTGCCGTATTTTATCATTGACAAAATAAAGGTAAAAATCCGCAGCAACAGTGAGAGAAGCATCAACAGTGACAGAAGCATCACTTGACGTGATGTGCCTGCTCGCGTCAGGCTTCGGGTGACGCGTGGTTGTGGGTGAGGGAGGGGGTTGAGGGGGCGGGGGAGTGGAAGTTAACACGCGGAAAGGGAAAGTGCTGACTGATTTTATGACGACGATTCTGGCGTGCAGCAGGCCCCCGTCGCGCTGTCCCGAACTCCTTCTCTCCCCTTTTGAATAACGGGAAGAGTTGGCGGAGGGTAGAGTGGGGAGGTGGAGAGGTAGGCTTACTGTATAATATTAAGGAGAGAAGGCTAGTGAGGTTGATATTGGCAATCGAATAGCTGCACAGTACTTTTTTCATTGAATTTTTAATAAACCAAATAAATAATATTCTTCCTTTATGTTAAGATTTGAAACTCTGGTAAGTACTCCTACCCTATGTTACTTTGCAACGAAATCCTAAAAATCTCACTTCCTTGGCCTATACCTCTCTTCCAATTAGCATACTCTCTACATTCATTACAAAGTGACTATTTTCGCCTGCACTCTTCCTTAATTTCCTGCCATTCTTCCTTCTTTAGTCAGATTCAAGAATCCAATCTCCCTTAATTACTTGTCCCATCTCCTTGCCTTGCCTCCTACTAATTTCCTCCTACTAATTTCCTCCAACTTTTTTCCACCGCCACATCTCAAAAACTTCTTCACTCGTCTTTAACGGCGTCCAAAAGCTTTGTTTCCATTATTTTCCAGTCTCCATTTGAGAAGTTACCAATCTTTTTTAATCCTCTTTCCTCAGTGTTCAAGTCTAGGTATTATATAACGCCGTGCTTCACATAAAGCTCTTTATTTAACTTTTCTTGCATTATTTGCAAAATGCTGAGGTCGTAAGTTATCTTCATAGACGCTTCTGTTTCTTATGGTAATTTTATACGTAGTTTTTTTTAGTTCTCTTGTAATTGTTGTCGAATAACCAACTAATGAAACAAATCTATACTGAAAGTAATATTTCCATGTCATTTAAGAATTATTCATGAAAAAATTTGTTTCTTTCGTTGCTTGAGGGCAGAAACATTCTGTCGCGTCTTTATCGACATCGTAATTTCACAGAATTTACACCCAACTGTTATTAATTTTCAAATAATGTTTATGAGAAATTTCGATTGATACAAAGTGACTTACAAAAAATGGACAACTGGAGGTTCTTATCCTATGCGCAGTTAATATTTTCAGCCAAACTCTCGTTTTTTTTCTTCTAAAATTGCAATCATCACAGCAAAGCCAGTTTATTTCGGGGAAATATTTACAGGAAGGACACAATGAAATTTCAAAAGTAGTACAATATGAAATCCATCGATTTAGTTCATTGGTTAATTCATTAGTGTCGTATTTGCTAACCATACAGACGTGCTGGTTTGACTGAACATCCCCTGAATAGCATACAGATCGATTCAACCCCAGCGCCCGCTATTTCGATAAAAACGCTAACCATAACCACACCAAAGGTAACCGTTGCTCGTCAACCCCTGTGTGTGATACGGTCTCAAGGAGGTAGGAACTTAAGCCCGTTAGGAAGGAAGAGAGGGGAGAAGAGAGATACGGGGAAGGAATTTGAGGGAAAAAAGGGGGAAGCCCTCTAGGACGTTAAATCGACTCCCTAACCAACCACCCCCTCCCCCCGGCTGCGTCGTGTCCCACTTAAGCGAAAGTGCAAGGCTTTGGAACGCACCAACGTAGAACTCACCCTCGCACGCCAACAAACGAAACTCCCCGCGAGCGACTCTGCCGGCATTGTCGCACGATTACTCTCCCGATGGAAGGAAAGAAAGTGAACCGCGGAAGGGAACAATTGCCGACGTTCTTTCCTTCATCAATGGAGGGGCAAGTGGCGTCGCCCCGCGTGCGAGCGGTGTTTTCCCAAAACAATGGAAAGCGGAAAAAAAGGAAGAATGAAGGGGGGGAGGAGGGGGACACGGATGAAGGGGGAGTCAGCCAGCTCTGGTGCGCCCGTACTTGACGTTCTTAATGCCTTCTCCCCTCCTCTCCCCGACCCTTCCTTCTCTACTCCTCCCTCCCCAACTCAGTGCACTCCGTTCCTCTCTTTGGGACACGAGTCAGAAGTGGTTCCCCATCCGTCCGGAGATGGCGTTCAACAGCTCATTCAACTCGACCCTCGCGGGTACGTGGGTCGGAACAAATGAGTTTCCCCGAATTTTTCTTTGCGTCGTTAAATAAAAACCGCACCATATGATGACTTCCCCAAACTTTCGAAAACAAAATCTGATGCATTAATGATGCAGATTTATCTTTGAATATATGTTTTTTTTTGTTTGAGACGGGTGGTAGCCTAGTGGATGGCTCTAGGCGGCTGGTCGGAGCTTCCATTCAGGTAAGGCGTTGTGAAACACGCAGTTAAATACAAGCCAAGTATTTCTGTATGCTTGATCTTTCTGGGAAAATAGCGTCATCGAAGAGAAAGGGTGGCTACCATGATAGCCAGGTCAGTAACGCGCTGCTCTGATAACCTAAATGTAGCGGGTTACTATCCCGCCTAGGGTATAGATGTTTTTTTCATAGCATTCTGAAATTTTAGTTTGACTGCGAAAACAACTTAGTCGTTGTAGCACCTAAAACCCTAGACTGATAAGGAAATGAATATCCTCTCTGACCCTGGTGTGTGAACATCAAATACTTTTTAAATAAGTACTGATATCTAACCCATTCTACTAGACAATATTAAGGGTTAAATGGGTACTGTGGCTGCTTTTACCACCTCAAAGACACAGCTGAACCATATTTTTAACACACTTTTTGAATTTCACCTGCAGTCATTAATTATTGATTTAAAATGAGTTCCCTGTTTGAGTGGTATATAATTCATCTAGTGAAACTAGTTAAATAGACATTGTAGCCTAAATATTAACTAGAGAAGGATCAGGTAGGTGATTTTTTTCACTCAAAAGTACTTCATAATTGTCGCACCAGTACCTACCACCAGTCTTTCCAACTCATCTTGTGGAATCCAATCTACATTTACTTTCACTATTTTTTTCATACTTTGTTACTTTGCCACCCTCAGAGCGATTGCAACAGTCCACCTCACTCTTGAGATGACCATTATTTTCGTACCGTTCTATCTTCTGCTCTAATCAATACAACTCTCCGAACAATTCTGATGACGACAATATCGGAAGCGTCCTCCACTCCCACGCTTCTAACATAGACTAAAGGACGGTCTAATTTGGGATCGACTGAGTTGTTTATAACGCAGGCGATGGTGATTTGAGCTCGTATTGGAAACAATCCATCAGATTCAATTTGCTAGCCGATGCTCATTTTGCGCAGCAGAGGCCTATTCCGCAGTAATAAATGAATTCGGAGAACGATATTCATGAAAGCCCTTTGCATGTTCAACATTCACTCATCTCCCTTTCCCCTCTTCCCATTTTAAACGGCTGACGCAACCGCTACTGCACCCTTAGTAGGCCACACGGAGTGGGGTAGAAAATAGATTTCTTCTCCGACACAACACTAATCCCTTCCCCTTGACTCCACCAGCAGGCTTCGGCGGACGCCAGAGCTATCTGCCCCCATCCTCAAGCTACGGGGCTCCGGCCCCACAGGGCGGCGGCGGCGGTGGCTACAGCTCAGGAGGCGGGGGTTTCGGAGGGGCTGCACCCTCGCAGTCCTACGGCGCTCCTTCGGGGGCGGGAGGCGGGGGAAGCCCCTTCGGCAGTTGGGGAGGTAACTCCGGGGGCGTCTCCCAGTCGTACGGCGCCCCCTCTCCCGGTGGTTCCTTCCCGTCAGGGCCAGCACCGTCCGGCCCCTCGCAGCCCTCCGGACAGTATGGAGCCCCGGCGGCCCCCGCCTTCGGAGGAGGAGGCGGCGGCGGTTACAGCGGAGGATCGCCCTCACAGAGCTACGGTCCGCCCGCCCACCACTCCAGTATCCCCGCTCAGCCCCAACAACCCTCCGGCGGACTTTCTTCTAGCTACGGAGCGCCTGCTGCTGGATTTTCTGGCCAGCAGCCGTCCTTCGGAGGGAGACCCCAATCCGGAGGCTCCTTCGGGGGCTACCAAAGCCGGCCTTCGTCCTCCTACGGGGCTCCGGCCTCCGGAGGCCACCAAGGAGTGAGCCAAGGACCCTCCAGCTCGTACGGAGCGCCGTCCCAGAGGCCTTCTCAGAGTTACGGCGCCCCATCCAGGGGTGGTGCTTATTCCTACCAGTCTGGCGTGTCCTTCGGTAACGCTCCCTCCTCGTCTTACGGAGCCCCCTCTAAGGGTGCTGGATCTATTTCTACTAGCTACGGAGCACCCTCCAGGGCACCCGCAGGCAGTGGACAGATTTCATCCAGCTACGGTGCTCCCTCTAGAGGCAACGGGGGTCAGATATCATCCAGCTACGGTGCTCCCTCCGGGGGAAACGGGGGTCAGATCTCCACTAGCTACGGCGCACCATCTCGAGGCAGCGGGGGCCAAATCTCTACCAGCTACGGCGCTCCCTCTCAGGGCAATGGAGGTCAGATCTCATCAAGTTACGGCGCTCCCTCTCGGGGCAATGGAGGCCAGATCTCCTCTAGTTACGGTGCTCCCTCTCGGGGCAATGGAGGCCAGATCTCCTCTAGTTACGGTGCTCCCTCTAGGGGCAATGGAGGCCAGATAACATCAAGTTACGGCGCTCCCTCTAGGGGCAATGGAGGTCAAATCTCCTCTAGTTACGGTGCACCGTTCGGTGGAAACGGGGGTCAGGGTCAGAATGGTTACAGTGCTCCATCCAGGGGCGGTGCTCAGGTCTCAAGCAGTTACGGTGCACCGTCCAGGGGTAACGGTGGCCAGGTGTCCACCAGCTACGGTGCTCCACAGCAGGGACCAGCCGTAAGTCAACCTTCCGGAGAGTACGGCGCCCCATTTGGCTCAGCACCCGGCAGCTTCGGCGTACCTTCCAGTGGAAGTGATGGGTATCAGAGCCAGCCCTCTCCGTCGTACGGGGCACCGATCTCGGGAGGAGGCGGAGGTGGTGCGTTCAACTCGGGAGGATTCTCAGCCGCTTCCGGTGGTTACCACGCATCCGCTCAGGGTCCATCTTCTGGATATGGTGCCCCTCAACCCGGACCCGCCCCGGTCCCTTCTTCCGGCTACGGAGCGCCCTCTCAGGGGCACTCCTCTTTCGGCGGCGGACAGGGTTACAGCAGCGGTGGACCATCCCTGGGTGGAAGTGGGCCCGTGGCGGGAGGAGGACAGAAATACGACGCGAACGGCGGATACGTGTATTAAACTCGGCACAAATGTAAATAAGAAAGCAGAGAGTGCTCACCTTCTCCAGGCGTCGAAGTCACCACTTGAAATAAACCCTCCGCGGAACACGGTTGGTGACATTGTGTACACAGTCGTCCACGCGAGGAAAAACTCTTTTTATACATTATAAAACCCTTTCGTCTCAAGTAACCTGAAATCATGTCCATTGTCATGTTTGTGACTTTCGACCCGTTTTTATGAAATGAGTGAAAAAGAAAGCAGTATTAAATTCATTTTTACCTAAATGCTAATCCTCGTATTATTATTTGTCCTAACTTTCTGCTTCCATGTATACATTTCCCAGTATCATATAGGGCATACAGACAAAAGAAAAACATTTCTTTCCAGAAGCAATACTCTCTACTCATCATTTTTTTTTCATTTCATAAAGTGCTATTTACATCAACCAATGGCACCCATCGTGCCACGTGGAATGCTGCTCCAACAATAGAACATTCATTTTTGTTTATTTATTGTTTATTTAAATCTTGATTTCCCTCTTCCGAGTCCTGCTCGAGCAGACTGAAAACAGTCAGAGAAAGAGTGAGGAAGAAAGGTTGAAAGAAGATTTCCTTTTGAGATTCTTCGATCTTCTTAAGGTTCCACCTCACTCGGTTACCGTTTCCAACATGGATCTCAGAGACACCACCATCACAACTCATATCCACTCCTCATATTTATTGTATCTGTACACAGAAAACAATTCCGTTTCTTAACAACAAGCCATATTAACAAGTCGGGCTGTCCCATCCCGAGTTGAAGGGGGAAATAATAATGTTTTTGATCGTTTTTCGTGTGACACGATGGTGATCAACTGAAATGTACACAGACAGTTACAGAGACACTATTACAACAGTTATCAAGCAGCAGGGATTTGAGATTTCTAAGGTACAACTTATAGATCTTTTTGCAGAAAATAGAGGTATGTACCAAAGTCCACGATATAAATTCAAGGTGCAATCAATTCATGGGACAGGATAACCCAGTTTTACCACCGCCAATCAAACCGCCGGAAACAAACATTAGTCAACAATCGGTAGTATGCTATTCAAATTCTCTTTCACAATCTCTCAGTTCCCAATGTGCTTACATAGCATTCATGACAATCTACAATTCATTCCAGTGTATTCGTTCCTCTTCAGGGATCAATAAAACATTTTTCTATGCAGGCATCTTTTACAATCAGCAGGGATCACACCAGATATATACATATATATTTATTATATATTATTTGATTCTCATCACTCACCAAAATGTTAACTAAGTAACTCCTTTATTGCAATTGGCGTCGCCAAATTTACACGAGATATCACGGGATATTTTTCTCCTTGCCTCAATTCAGCAGCGTACCTCGTAATAATTCACACCTAGAACACGTAGAATGAAAACCTTGTCCAACAACCTGAAAATACCTGATAAGATACGTTTTCAAGAACGCATTTCCATTTTGATTCTCGTAATTTGAATAGAGCCACGCAAGATCGAAATATTTAGAACAGGCAACACGACACATATACTTTTTTTCAACTTTGATTTACGAGCGAAATTATTATTTGTTCACCACTCAAGGAATTAACAGCAAAAATATTGCAATGAAATAGTCAATGACCACAATTAAATAATGTCTCTGTTGATAAACACGACAGATATCAGTTTTTCACTTATTTTCCCACGAACAACTTCCAAAAATCTCTCTAAGAACTGCAAATTACTCAGTGATCGAGGAACTGCGACAATGAGTACAGCGTTATATATTCCGGCCCACTTCGACTAAACTAAAGAGGCACAAGGGAATTCGACTGAGTGGACACGCCCTGCGGTTATCGAATTATCTTTGATGAACAAAAAAAACACGCTGGAACCGCCAGTAAATTTTTTTTCTCTAAAAGCTCTGAGAATAAAAAATAGATATTTTAGGTGAGGATAAAAAATACAAGATCACAATGTGCCCCAAACAGGTACAATATTTATGTGATAGTAGTGTGCGCACATGAGGATCCCCTATTAAAATAAGAAATCAAGTAAAGGGGCGTTTTGTGCAATTAAGAGCGACGCCAACACACAGAAAGCTCTAGGAAAACGTATCCTAACGGAAAATTATAGGAACAACTAGCTCGGTCCACCAATTGATGAAACAATGGTATTATAAATAGGCAAATATCGACCCAAACCTCATCTCAGCATAACGAACGATGTCTTAACTTAAGCACTCCAACAGACAGTATCCTTGAACACTGGCCCTGAATGGGCAGGTTAATGTAATCAGTTGTAAAACGAGGAACATGTCGATAAAAAGATAAACAAAGAGACTTTTATACTCGCCCGCGAGATATTTGTCATTTTTACACTCAATCACGGCTGGATATATTTGTTTCAATTCACAAAAATACGCAGGTACCAACTCATACATATATATATATTTACATATAAGGGAGTCAGCTAAACGGGAATCTTAATCAATAATCATTTTCGAATTATTAATACAATGTCAATAAAATAACTTTAATAGCAATGCAACAATTTCCGCAGGGATGCTCTACAATGCGTCCTATAATAAAATATTTTAGCCAAACAGGCCTCCCAGAAACGGATAGTCATTCCGATTTAAAGCATGGACAAAACCATAATAGATTGCCTCGGGTATAACATGGCGATAAATTTCAGTCGACTCCAGCAAGATAAAACAGTGAGATAACAACCAACAACCAAAAGGGACGAACCGCCGGCCTTTGTTTATGAACGGATTATCGGCACAATGCCGTTCAAAGTGAGCGTATACACAATAACATCCATACATAGATATACACATTTTCGTACATGGATAAATTTTATGATCAACGTCATCTGTTTAAATCGGAAGGGTAACCTGCGCTTTATTCATGTAACACTTAATTAATTACGGGTAAATTTGATAGCAATTTCACCGGTTGCCAAGATAGTACAAATCGTCTCCAACAATCTAAAACTGATCAGATTTCCAATGTGCTTGGCTTACAGAATCATATCCAACAAAATATTCGCCAAGCAAATCTAATCAACCTTGGAGGCATTATTTGGCAAAATATAACGATAAACCTTCCTGCAATTTATTAACTTAAAGTTATGTTTTGAACTACTCAGGTAGTTTCAAATAGGCAAGCTAAAAATAAGTGGCCGACAGGATGCATGCTGCTGACAGGGGTTTCGAGAATTCAAAAGACTGGTTCAGTTCCAAATTTCAAGACATAAGATTCTGCAAATGAAACAGCTACGTCGTCGGAATATTACTCCCAGCGATCATGGAATTTTAAAATTATTTCGTCAAATATTTCATCAAATGTGAGGAAACACTAAAAGGATCTCCCCAATTCACAAGACATCCTAAGTTCTTTCGTTGCAATGTTATCAAATTTTGCCAATAATTTAAGCATATTTTATGCGTGAAGACACGTTGTGGAGACCAAAAGAGATGAGATACATTTTTGTCATGCAACAGGGAGCATATTCATATCGTGTGCCTTACTCTTACTTCGACTATTTTCGCGATATTCTTTAACAGGATTTAACCTGTCGTTGGAGAGTGATGACGGTACCTCTTGTTTTCTGAGGCAAAATGACAATTTTGTTAGAAGACATTCCAACAAACTTTAACACATAACCAACCAAGCGACTGCACTTTCTTCCAGAGAACAACCCATTGAATCCATATCACCAAGTTAACAAGACCCTTCCCTCTCAGAGCTATCTTAGGGCAACAGTTAAGCACACCACTACAAAGGTTCATGTTTACATCAATATATTTATATGTTTCAACATGGCGTAAACGGCTCAAATTACTTTCACAATTAAAAAACATTTTGTTCTAATACTGACGAGTAACACGGGAATATAGATACTTTTCTCTACTCGGAGGCCCAGCAATTAAGTTTTTTTTTCTTATTCCTTGATACGTTTTTGGTTAGATCAGACTCCAGTTTTTGATATGTTTACAGTTACATCACATCGTAAAATGATTTCTTTCTAGTTAATTATGCATTACTTTTAAGGGTGACGTTCTATCGGAGAGCTTCGAAGCACCCCGATTCACCTGGCACAACTAATCGTGATTGTGAGATTTACATTTTAGTACGCCAGTGCACGGTTTGTATTTTTGAAGATGCGACATCTAGCCACACATTTTCGTGCGTTTTCTTACAAAACATTTCACTAACACCCATATTTTACATTCCTTTATGTGGATTATTTCTTTTCTTCATACATGTAATCAAATAACACCGACGACGCGACTATATGTAATTCCTCAACTAAGGGTATATTTTTTTTTCCTCTCAACTAGCTGAGGTTCGACATTTCTTGCTTCCCGTCGCGCATTTTCAAAAAGGTTCCATTGTTACTATTCCGCGTAACAAAAAATATATATGGAATTGTTGTTGAAAATAATTTCACTTTCACCACAAAATTATCACGGATTGTTAATCCACCTTAAAATTCTCACGCGCTAAAAAAATTTGGGGTTTGTTCATTAATATATATTTTTATACATGTATATATAACCTTTTTTACATTTTAAATCTCTTCATTTTCTCAATTTCTTCTCGATCAATGAGGAAAAAAAACTTGCTGGCAACGATTGTTTGAGAAGGCAACAACGATCCTAGCAGCTTCAATCCGCGGGAGTTTCCAACGAGCCCTTTAGTGTGGAATTACGGTACGTATTGTACATGTCCAACACTTGGAATCCGCTTCATCTTGTATTATACAAGGGCAACGTGCTAACTGTCGGGTCGGCCTATGGGCATCAATCGCCTCGTGGTAGGAGGATCAGTTACAAACAAATGAATTAACCTTTCCAGTAATCAACGATTAGGCTAAAAACCTTGAACACCAACCACGGGGTGGGAGAGAACCTTCAATGGTGGGGGGGGGGGGGGGGTGACAAGATATGCATGAATAGGGTAAACACATTAGCATATAATTCCAATCGACATGCAAGTACACGTTTAAGGGGAAAGTTATTGCATTTATGATATGCATTTCCTTACACAGCGGGATCACACTGAAATATTTAGATGAGAGGTGACGTGTTTCACCCTCCTCCCATCAAATTTCATACGGACTTCCGCCAGCTGGGGTCATGGGTTTTGGTTGGGAGGGAAGGGTAAAGGGCGGGATGGGTCATTTGCATACTTTTTGAGGGAAGAACTGGACGCACCGTTGTAAAGGTGTCGCAATCATAGAACCATTCAAATCCCTGGGGATATCCAAATATTTTCAGCGGAAATAAACGGAGTGACGCCAAAAATATAGTGCCATCGTTCCTTCTCCTAGTTGCCTAAGCCCCGGTTTTATAATGGCTGGTTATTTTCCAGACAATCTTGAATTATTTCGCCTTCTTTTAATGTTTACGTCAATCTGACTGAAGGTTATTTTTGAACCAGAGTTGCAGGCAAAATTAACAGAAATTCACCATCGAGTCATGGTTAGCCTTAACCAGGTTTTATAAAACCGGGGCTGAATATCATCTCCTCTCTCGTCCGCTTAATGTACAATTTTATATACAGAGTCATGGTGAGGTTTCGCAGGTTTGACGAAGCTCCTCAATTTCCGGCTTCCCCTCTGGGCCCGTATTCCGTGCGCTGTATCCTTCCGTTCGAGAGGGCCCGGAGGCCCTCAGCAGGACAGGAGGGCCCGACGCCCCGCGTCGAGGCTGCCTTCCGTCGCCGGGTGGGGCCCGGACGCCGGCGCTTCACAGCGACGTCTGGTCCTGCCGTGGACGCCCGCCGAAGGAGAGCGGGGAGTCTCCGCCCCCGCCGCCGCCTCCGCCGCCCCCGCCGCCCCCCTGCCTCCGGCGGACGGCACGCCTCTTTCCGTCCGCCCCCTCGCCCCCGTCCTGCCCCTCGCCCACGTCCCCCGCGTCGCACTCGTCGTCCGTGTCCGGCTCCAGAGCCGGGTTCACGCGACCGTTCATCTCGTCGGTAGGCGCCGCGGCGCCGTAGTAACGCTTGCCTGTGGAGCGAGAGAAAACACGAGGGGATCAGTCGTGGCAAAATTGTGGACAAAAGTTGATCGTTATGGGCTTCCCACCAATCGGGACAGGTTTTGATAAAGTGTCCCTACACATTTTTAAAACTTAATTAAAAATTACAACAGGAAATGAAAATTCACCTTGTACGTTCCACACAAAGACGTAATTGGTTTCGACAAAATATGTCATTATCGACAAAATATGTCATTACCTTGATAATGACATATTTTGTCGAAACCATAGTCGAAACCAATAAAGGCTTAGTGTGGAACGCACAAAGTGAATTTTCATTTCCAATCGAGTGGTTCCACAAAGTAAAGCCTCAAACTTTGAACTGTATTACAACAGGGTTCGTAGTGGCTTAGTGGATAGAGACTGTCCGGAAGCTCTCGGGTTTAAAGGCCAGGCAAGAGCATTTCTAGACGGTCCAACCAAAGGTCCTCGCGATTCGATTTTCTGCGTGCCAGAACTTCACAGGAAATCGCAGGTGGCCCAGGGAAAGGAACTGGCCCCCCTACCCTGAATGTGTGAATTTCATTCGCCGAAGTCTTAGTACGGGGCGAACTTCACCCTCACCAATCAAAAACAAACCTTCGGGTTGAACACAACTTTTAAAAAGATTGCCAGATTCCATGTTTTCACAGGTATAGTAGAGGGTAAATTACGACATAACCACCATTAATTGATGGCTCCAACTCTTATTTACAATGCTGTCATCCAACAGCTCCTTTTTTACGCTAATTTCCTCTCCCGATCAGCGAATTAGGTACATTTCAGTCTTTCGCCGTAAGAGGACTGTGTCGCGTCAAAATGCGACCTGTGAATAAGACTTTGTGGAGAACTACAGCATAAGTAAATGATTATTTCATACCTCTCATAATCCTATCCCAAGCGCATTTTGCTTTGATGCTCCCTGTACGACAACAGTTTCGCAGACAGCCTTGTTTGTAATACAGTTCCTTCCAGTTCCAACTTACGCGGAAGAATACCCGGTAGCATGCAGACAGCGTCAAACTAACGTCGCAGAAACTTACGAGAAAATACATTTGGTTTTATTTCCTCTTTCTTCCAGCTCTCTGCTTACCCAGCATTCTTCCTTTGGTAAATTCCTTCCGTACCTCGTTGCCCCTAATCACCAATTCCATCAACCTACTCAGCCTCCGCCAATTACTTTCTTTCACCCCCATCCATTATAATTAATTCATTTTTGGTCCTCCTTTCCGTTCATTGCAAATGTTCCTCCAAACATGCTAAGTCTCTAATCTCTTCTCGTTATCTCCCCGCAGAGTTTAATTCTCGGATCTATAGTACGCCACTCTCCATTAAATCTGTTTGCTAACTTCGTAAGTTTCTCTCTCTCTCTCTCTGTAATTGTCTTCGATCTGTACATCATTCGGCCCATGTTCTGTCGCGTCTGAGGAGAAGATTCCCAGGACAGATATTTTGCTCTTAACTTAGTGGAACTTGGCTGTGTGATAATATAATGTAATAAAGCCACGCCAAAAAAACAAAAATATAGTGGCGTAGTTTAGATGCAATCTAGGTTTAATACCAAAGGCTGAGATAAAGAGATCAGGACTGAAATAGTAAGCTTTTTGTTTCACCTAAACTTATCTGTTTCATCGTAGTTCAATGGCTGGTAATTTGAATTATTTTAAGGCAGTCGTTGAGTTGAGAACTGCTGATATAGAAGCTTAGAGGGAGTGACTTCATGTCCTTCTCTGTCTAGCTTAGCTGGTGCACCACTTAATAATACGATAAATAGACAAGAAATACTTAGTATTCATCATTATCATACGTCAACAATCCTAGGATTGGTTTGACGCAGCCCTCCACTCGATTTTTCTTTCGGCCAATCTCTTCATGTTGATGTAACTCCTCTCTTTTACATCCTTCACAACATGTCCCATACAACTCATACTAGGCCTGCCTTTTCCATTCTTCCCTTTCACTTTTGCCTCGACGATTATCTTCATCAGGCCGTCGTGTCTTAAGATAGGGCCGATTAAGTTGTCCCGTCTTCTTTTTGATATTTTCAGTAGACATATCTTTTCTCCCACTCTTCATAAGACTTCGTCGTTTGTCACTCGATCCATTTTATCTTCATCATTCTTCGGTAGCACCACATTTAAAATGCTTCCAGCCTGGACTTCTCTGCTGCTGTTATTGTCCATGCTTCGCTGCCATGTAGTAGAATGGTTAGTTTTAAAATGGTTAAAATATGCTTATATCCATATTATACTCTATCTACGACTCTGTTATTCATATGGTGGCCATGTTTGGTTCCATTTAAATGGTTCATCTCCTGGCTCTTACACGCTCAACCATTATGGCTATCGCAGAGTGGCCCTAAATTGGTCATAGATTTACGAAGCATTGAAATCGCAAAAATACCGCGTTCATAAAGCTGATGAGAGAGCGAGAGAAATAACTTTCGCGCAAATTAACCTCGGTAAAGTAATCTAATAGCTAGGATCCAAGAGTTCTGAAAATGATTGGTTGGCAACATTGAATAGTCATGAAATAATAAAGATCGAATCGACCTAAAGCAGAAACAAATTGTATGTATACATGAATTCTATAGAAATACATGAGCAAAATTAGGACACAAATGAAACATTTGAATTTAATTCGGGGGTGAGAAAAGATGTAAGTGTACTGGTCAAGGGCCGTGAGTTTTGGCACCGCCCAATTAATTAGTTTTCATCAACGAGGAAACGTTTCTTTCGTCAACGCAATCTCCTTCTATAATCATTCATTCAGTGTTCAAGCCGAAGCTTCGGGCCTCTGTATCTCAAAAATAGATTAGACCATTCAAAAATGGCTTATTGTTCCATGATCAGTGATCAATTTTCAGCGTTTATGCCAAGTTTCAAGTGTGTAACTCAAAAGAAGCAATTTTGGACTCCTGTCCGGATATTTCCGATTTAAGACCAGGGTACAAAGTTTGATTTCATAGGTGAGGGTAGAGCCTCCTTCTACAGTAAACTCCCGATTATCTGTGCACGCGTTATTCGGGCTGCGGATTATCCGTGCTTAGCCAATCTATATTTTGTAACGGCAATGGTCTTAATGGTAAGTAAACTTTTGTTATTTTCTTCTAGTCGTGACTTTCACTACAGCCCTACCGACTTCTCCAATGTCTTACGCCAGGCTTTGTGCCGCCACCCCGAGGCTTGCGTACATTGAATTGCGGCCATGAAAAACTATACTGGATTCTTTTTCGTCATAAAATGCTATTATGTACAGCGAAGATATTTTCATTGGCAGTTTTGCGTTATTTTCTTAGAGAGTTTATTTATTTTGGCGGTGGCCGCAGTGAAATTAAACCGAAGAGAACGAGAACAGAAGATTATCCGTGTTTTCCGGTTATCCGTGCACCCTTCACCAGTCATTAGCACGGAAAATCGGGAGTTAACTTTATAGCATGTAACAAAGGAAAAACTTTCATGCCTCTCTCAGCCAGTGACTTCTTACCTCCAAGAGCCCCGGACATGACGGTCATCTGCTCGCCGGCGGTTGGTGCCCCGGACGCCGCCGGGTTCCCTCCGGCCAGGCCCCCGGCCTCCGCCGGCTCCCCGACTCGCTCCACGTCCTCGGGGATGTTGACGACGCAGCGGAAGATGTCGTAGCCGGGCGCCAGCTGCCCCGACTCGAAGACGTGCCTCGTGAGCGCCGACACGGACACGAGGGTGATGAGTGATAAGAGCATGGCCATGGTGCGGAAGGGGAAGAGTTGCCGCTCGCCGTCCCAACCGGGGTAGTGGATGAGGGGCGGCAGGCCCAACAGGGGCTCCCCACCGCTCATCCGCACGAAGAAGGCCACGATGTAGGCCGCCAGGGAGCCGTAAGTGTTGCAGTGGTGCTTGAAGTGCACCACCATGAGCAGCTGCGGGAACAGGATCACGTAGACGAGGTCGGAGCACATCGACCTTCAGGGAAGAATATTACTTGTAATAAAAATGTAAGTAATTGATTCCTGGTGCAGTAACTCATATATTGGGCAAGGGCCTAACCAATTCGAATCACCGGTTCCCTTCAGATCACCGAAGTTAAGCAACGTAGGACTGGGTTGGAGGTTGGATGGGTGACCCTCCATACCACTACCTCGGTGCTCGTGACCCTATTAGTAGTAGTAGGGACTAATAATAGTCTGCAAGTGGCGGGCAAGTTAAATGTGGGTTGGCACAATGGGTCTAAAGATGTCTAAGTACCAGGGGGCTCCAGAAGTCCCCCGCCCACCCCTCCAAAATACATGTGGTGAACTGATAGTGTATAATAGCGTCAAATTATTACAAAAATTACCACTATGCTTTAATACATGAAGTATCGTAATTTCATAGACGACAACAACACATTTCATAAATTCAATAAATTTATCTCTCCAAAATAAACAGAAACCAGCTTCATGTGAAATAAATAACATAGGACGGAAAAACAATAGTCGTTGATTTGAGTTTGTAGAATGGGAAATAGAATTATGGCAAAATATTAACTTGATTATGTTCAACACTTTTAATGATGCGTACCTATTCTCGAAATAGGTAACTAGTCGAGGAGACGTATGTTAAAAATTTATGGAAAATAATCAAGTTAATTCATTCATGATAAAAGGACAGAAATTACAACTATAGCAGTTATAGTATGTACAAGAAGCAAAAACAAATCAGACTTAGGTTCCTCGATACCGTTCAGGCATATAATATTTATTACAACTTGATCAAAATGGAATTCACAGTGAGTTAAATACAGCAATATAATTGCGAAAATGATTCAATCTATATTTAAGCGTTTCGACAACATGTTTTCACACTGACTACCGCGGCCGGCTATGCTATAGGATAGAAATTATGAAGGAGCATTTACAAACAAAAGTTCCCACTTAACTTAAGAATGGCGAAGATAAAAAGAATAGACCGAGTGGCAAACGAACAAGTTCTAAGATAAAGGAAATATAACTGAAGTCAGGTAACAAACAACTTGAAAGAGAAGAAGGGACAATCTACCATGATTTTATTGAATTATGACGGTATAATGAAGACGGCCGTCGAGGGAAAAGTGAGTGGGAAGATTGGACGAGGGTGCCTCGTATGATGTTTATGAACCAATTAGTGAAGGAACATAAACAGAATAATTAAACCCTTATAACGAGGTTAGTCGATAGGGAATTAAGTGAAAAGCTGCGTGAAACGGAACTTGGGATAGACTAGAAACAATGAGACATGGATGACACTTTTTGGGTAAAGATGTACTCTTTGTTCATTCAAATCATTTTTAGCCACTCCCTACGGCAAATTACACTTGGGATTAAATAATTTTAAGTTAAAAATAAAAAACCATAAAACTACAAAAAAGTAATTTAGATAACGCTAATTTGATGGAACTTACACAGCAGCAGTTTCTTTGGGTCGAGAAAGCAATAGCACAACGATATAATTTTCTGTGCATAGCCTGCATGGGCAGTGCTTAAATATTTTTTAAACTGTTCAAGGGTTCCATAAAACAAAGCGATTTTAAAGTCATGAAAGCAAATCTAGGAATTTGTGGGTTAGAGGAGAAATCTTCATGCCAATCTTTTCACACAGGATTCTCTACTACTGGCATCCTCGTGATGATTTTTGCCAACATATACTTGTTGCCACTTTCGTAAATGCTAATATTCATAGCAACCACGTCATTAAATAAAAGATTATGACAAAAGAAATCTTACCAGAGGCCGTATATTGAGGGTATAGTGAGCGCCATTACGGTTGATAAGACGCCGACTATAAGGATTGATACCCTCATCACCCATATGATCTCCATCTCAGAGGCCTGGCGAAAGGAGGAAAAAGACAATTAATAGAGATCAACAGACTTGAGTTTTTTAAGAATAAAGTATTGAATATGATGTCAGAACTACTTAAAAATAAATAATATTAAATAATCAAAAGATTAGCGTATATTTTAGATTCGGTACAGAGAAACCTTTTTCCATATTTTTTAGGAAAAAATATAAATTTTAGAATAGAGACCTACAAAAAATTCAAATAAAATTTGCGACTTTTTTAACTGGTAAATACAAATTGTAGCATCATAAATCTTAGAATAGTATTAAAACCTTTTAGTTACACTCTCCTAATATTTTCATGCTAAAATAATATCTTTTCGTACTTTAAAAAGATAGCATACATTTTCAAATTTGTAAAAATTAATGCAATATCTTCATATATATTATCAAAAATGATACCAAAGCGTAGAGAGGTTATAAAACAGAAGTAAAACGAGTTTATTGAGCTTCTCGTGGGTATTAAAAGGAAGGGATAGACAGCTGTTAGTTATGATAAAGTAAATTTGGTAGAAGATACTGGGAACCAAATGCGATTTTTTTCACAGAATTAGTTCAATTGAAGCAAAAGGGGGTAAATAGGTGCATTATTCCTTCTAAGTTTTCGTTACGATATTTTACAAAGAATTCGTCAATAAATTTGCTACCTCAGTTCTACCAATTATGAAATATTCAGATGGCTCAAAAGACTTGTATGTGCTTCTTAAAGTTTGGATTGAGGATAAACCTATTTTTCACATGATATTCTTTACCTTCTAATGCATTTGTCCCCCACCATTTATCAAGCTATCTATTCTTCATCTACTCCTCCCGTGGCTTCATATTCCTACTCTCTCTACTTTAATGTGCAACACAATCCACTATTACATGCTGGGAAAGTGGTCGTACACAAGTTTATTATTGCCTGTTTGTCAATACGTTACCAAATATGCACATTTTACGACTGTATTTATTGGATCGTCCAAAATCTCTGCCGATATAATCACCTCACCTGCTTTGTGTTCTTTACAATTCCGTATAAATCCATGCCAGCTTATTATTTTCTGTTTTTAAAGACGTAACCAGTCATGCATATATTACGACTGTATTTATTGGATCACCCAAAATCTCTGGCGACATAATAATTTCACTTGCTTTGTGTTCATTACAATTTCGTATAAGTTAATGCCAGCATACGAATCTGCTGGTACTTCTTCCAATTTCATTAATTACCCCATAGCAATATATTTGATACTCCGTATAGGGTTTACTCTCATCTACTCTTTTTCACAAACCTTTTCAGATCGAGCTCTCAGCTTTCAGCATATCTCGATCAACAATTACAAACAATCCAACCCTAAGCTGAAGGCGATTTATTAGCTCATGTGCAACACCAATGGCCTTGGAATAGGTTTCCAATGGTCAAGATTCATATTCCCCTCATTATGTCGATCATGAAATCGAGCAAAAAGATAATTTGAGTGACTTTACCATGCCCTCTCCCTCTCCGTACCGTGATAAATGCTTAATACTGTCCCAATATGCTCATGAATCCTTATAATTCCTCCGGATCTTATTTCATGCTTATCTTTTCTAAACGGCTGAGCGAGGATTTCGTGCGTTGAGGAGTGAAAAGGTCTAGCCATATTGGGTGCCGGGTAGTATATATTCTTTCACTACGCTTTAAATCCACAGATAGATGCAGATACTGGAACAGATTTACCACCCATTAAGGTCAGCTGCCATTTCAACACCACATCATGAAGATAGATACGCTGCCTGGCCCTTCCTCTGGCTGCTACACGCATCAACTTATGTTGCAATAGTGATCATCCGGCAGAATACGATATTTGTCCTCCGAAAGACCAGTTATGGTAATTATCTGAACATGCAAGTCCTTTTAATGCATCTGTTTTTGGAAAGGGTTGAAGGTTTATTAAGCAATAACATTATGCAAATACTGAACTTCAAATATTCAGACATATTGTAGCGTCATAACTTACCCCATTATTTTTTAATTTTGTCTCAAACAACAGCACGGTAGCCCAATGGGTAATATTGAGTTACTGTTTGGAGATTCCGGGTTCTAATCTCGGGAGAGGTCTGTGGACATGTCCAGAAAAAATTCGAAAAAAATTGTAATCCGCCAAAAGATTGGTTTGGCTGGTAAGGCTAGAACTATTGTTTCCCGTAAATATCTGGAATCTAGGAAATCACCCCACTGCTTTCGCTGGATAGTTCCGCAGGCCTCTCCCGCGAGCCAAACTCGGGACCTCAGACCGGCAGACGTTACCCCACTGGTCTGCCACTATATTCCCTACACAAACAAGCTGTGTTATTTTCTTGGCATCGGACCTTTCTGGGAAGCCATACGTGGCTCATGGATAGGAACTGGACTCTCTGCACTGATGTGTGAATTTCACCAGTCGATGGGGCTTGAATGCAGCTTTTTTGCCAAAAATTATTCAGTCAATCTCGACGTGGTTGTGGTCAACTACTCACCCTTTGCCGAAAAATGAGCTTGTAGACGTTGCGCGCGAACATGGAGGAGGCGGAGAGGACGCTGGAATCGGCCGAGGACATCACGGCCGCGGACACTGCCCCGAGACCAAAGAATGACACGAAGTCCGGGGTCAGGTACTGGAGCACCATAGGGAGGATCATGCTGGTCTCCTCCGTCGTCAGCGGGTATGGGCCCCTGTAATCCGTCTCGTTCCAAGCTGAAAGACAGGGTAAATCGAAGAAAATGTCTTATGACGGGATAATATTCTTAGCGATGATACTTACATGTGCCATGAATAGTATCGGCACGTTTGCCATGAAGCAATATTTCTGAATCATTGATATTAGTTTGACACCCGCTAACATAAGCATAAAGTCTTGCATTTTCCTAGATTTTTACACAAGGTTGTGCTTTTAAAAAGATGGACAATTTAAACAGGGGACTCCTGGTGTTGAATCTTCGATCAATACTTTCAGAAAGGGAATTTATCGGTGAGGAGGGATAGAAGTAAAGTAAACGTTTGACAGAGATAACCTGGGGTTAAACTTACGGAGTAAAGAGTATGAACATACAGATCGTAAAGGGACTCTAATGTTAATGAGGGCCAGGTCAATAAATGTTCATACTTGGTAGTATAACTTAAGAAAGTGGACCTAGTATTAATAAAGAGAAGATTGCTTTGGATATGCAGATAATTACCAATAGGAGAGAAATTATTTCGAAAACATTGAACGGGGATTCAAGTTTAGAGAAGATCTTGCTGTCCTCTTGTATGAATCGGAGATATGGACTTAAAAGAAAGATGTAGAGAAAAGATTGAAAGGTTGAGAAATGAGGGTGAGGAGTAGAATGAAAAAATTGAGATAGTTGTAAAAGAGGACAAATAACAATTTGTTGAGGGTGTTGGAGAAGAAAAGAAAATTGTTGCCAGATATTTGGAGAAGGTCGAGTAGGTGGATGGAGCAAATACTCTGGGAAAATCGAATGCTGAAGGCTGTAGTCGAAGGTGGAATACTAAGGAAACGAGGAGCAGGAAGACGAAGGAAATGAATTATGGTTAGCGTGAATAGCGGAGGGGAATCCGGCGATTTGAAGAGAAAAATAACACATGAAGGAAGAATCAGAGGGTTGAATGAAATGGAAGGAAAAGTAGGGACACCCTCTATTGGACGAAGGGACAACTGCAGTGTTAAGAAGAGGGCTGAACTTCGCGGTCACACCAAAAGTTGTTCCAGAAGAAATTATCAGCCACGTAGAAGCTGCCATCAACCACTTACCGAGAGAAGAGGCCGAAGAAATCAGGCAGGACACAGCGAGAGTTCTACGTAACGTGAGGAAGCAACCACCACGACCAAATATTACAAGAGAAGAGAGGAGAGCCTTGGGAGCACTTAGGCAGAATATGAGCATTGTCATCTTACCCGCTGATAAAGGCAAAGCCACAGTTGTCATGGATACCGAGGACTACGAAAATAAAATGAACAAGTTGTTGGAGGATGGTCCATACAAAAAACTAAAGAAGAATCCAACGGGGAGCATTAAGCGGAGGACCACTGAATTAATCAAGAAGAGCATCACTGACCCACAAATCAGGAAATCCATCACGCCACAAGATCCGAAGACACCTTATATCTACGGATTACCTAAGATACATAAAGAAGGCATCCCTCTGAGACCAATCATCAGCTCCATAGACTCCCCCACGTATAAACTAGCCAAATACATCTCGTCTACGCTGCAACCCGAGGTCGAAAAGGCAAAATCTTACGTCAAGAATGCTCAGCATTTCCTCGATCGCATCCGCGGCATAAGATTAGGACCCGAAGATATGCTAGTCAGTTTTGATGTAGTGTCTCTTTTTACCAAGATACCTACGGAAAAAGCCATCAGCATCATCAGGGACAAATTTGACGTCAATACAACGAATTTGGCTGAGATATGCTTACAAAATACCTATTTCAAGTGGAAAGGAGAGTTCTATGAACAGATAGAAGGATCACCAATGGGATCTCCCATCTCCCCGGCTGTTGCAAATATATATATGGATCATTTCGAAAAGACAGCGCTGGAAAACGCCATTCACAAGCCATCAATGTGGGTTAGATACGTAGACGATACGTTCGTCATATGGAAACATGGCAGAGAAAAACTAGAAGAATTCCACAACTACCTAAATACAATAGACGTCAACATCCAATTCACGAGAGAAGAAGAAATTGACGGGAAGCTCCCCTTCCTCGATGTCCTCGTTACGAGAAGAGAAGATGGGACCCTGGGCCATTCAGTATACAGGAAACCAACCAACACCAACAGATACCTTCTAGCCAGTTCGCATCACCATCCATCACAAATTAGAGGGGTAATGGCTACTATGATCCACCGATCGATCAATCTGAGCGATGAACACCACAGAGAAGACGAATTGAATAAAATAACGGAAATTCTCGTAAATAACGGGTACGAAAGGAGAGAAATACGAAAAACCATTTCGCGAAAATTAAAATCTTCGCCCCGGCCATTGGATGAAGAAAATGTCGACAAGAAAAAAGCATACCTACCTTACATCAAAGGGACCACCGACAAGATAGCCAGAATTTTACAAAAGCACGACATAAGATCTATATTCAAACCTCGAAGGCAAATTAAAGACTTCTTACGCAGCGTAAAAGAAAAAGATATATTAGAGACGGAAGGAGTCTACAAATTAAGCTGCCGATCGTGTGACAAGGTGTACGTAGGAGAGACGGGCAGAACAATACGGACGAGAATAAAAGAACATGCAGCTGCCATTCGACTGGGCCACTTTGAAAAATCAGCGGTCGCAGAACACGCCGCCGAAGGACACGAAATCGACGTGACCGATGCAGAGGTCATAGCAAGGGAAAAACACTTCAAGACGAGGATAATAAGAGAGGCCCTCGAAATTAGGAAGCATGCTAAAAATTTTAATAGAGACCAAGGACAAATGGTAAGCCCATCCTGGCTTCCAGTTATTTCGAGAACGAAAAGAAAAATCGAGAAACCCCCACCTCAACCCTCATCCACTCCCCCACCTCCACCACCGTGAGAATATAAATCCATGCGCAAACCAAGGAATGTCATTACCCTGAAGAAGTCTCCAGCAGCGGAGACGAAACTGTTGGTTATTTTAATACTGTGACGCGGGTTTACCCAAAAAACAACAACGCTAGGGACACCCATTCGATGGGGTCGTTTACCAGGTTATTTTTATTGCCGAATCGGATAGTTTGTAAAAGAAAAAGACCTTAGTGGCATGCCATTTTTGCAAAAAACTGATATTTTATGCGTAATTTCACAAGAAATAAAATGACACGAAAAAAAAGGCATCAACCCACCGTATTTTTCGCTAAATCCACCTATTTCTGCGCATATAGCAGACGAATTGCGTTAGTTGTCTTCAAGTGGCGCTGCGGTCGCTCTAGCAAAATGTATGGCGTATGAATAATAGCATTACTAATGAGATATTAAAGCATATTTCAGAAAAATATTATAACATAATGTTTGATGGTAATATTCTGGTGTTATAAATTAGTAAATTCATTGAGTACATGAATTTATTTCTTTAAGGTATATGCTGAATTGACTCCATAGTCGAGCTGATTAAAATTATCATAAAAAAGAAATCCTTCGACTTTACATCGTATTTCTTGTGATACTTACGACTTTCAATAGCTTAGGTAATTTTCTTTGTGAAGTAAGGATCACTTAGCAGGCATATACTCGTACTTGAATTAATAAAATTTCTCAGACAACTTGACTCAAGCAGTCGCGAGCCAACCTCCTTAATTGCAATGTAGTGCAACTCACCCGTAGCCCTGGCGATGGCCCCGATGAGCACGGGTGGGATGGCCATGAGGATGCAGCCGAAGGCGGCCACGTACGAGAGGATCTGCGCCCGGGCGGCTGACTTGCTGGAGAGCACGCGCTGGAAGTAGACCTGCCACGGGATGCCGCCGAACACGAGAAGCAGGCCGTAGTCGATGTAGTAGGCCAGCTCGGACGTTTCCACGTGGCCGATCCAGTCTACGTCTTGTGCTGACAGGTCGCCCACTTTCTCGTTGGCCCAGGCGAAGGGGATACACATCCACTGCGAAGAGACGGAGAAGATTTTGCTCGAGGCGAGATTGCGAAGAAGTATCGAAAAACGCGCCCTAAACACTAAATCGCTCGGTTTTTGGGATCGAGGACGGACGCGGCAAGGTTTTCGTGCTGACGTCGCTTCGGGGGGTCATCCCTAACTAAGGACGTTTGCGCTTATGGTTATGCATAATTAATTTTATTTACTCTGGGTACAACACCCCTAAGAGCACCAACTGCATAATGTGAGGTGAGCTTAAGAGTAGAATAATAAAACTAACTTAAGTTTAAACAAAATAAATCCACAGCAATACAATGCATCGTATTAAAGTGAGCTATGACCAATTATTTCATAAAAATGATTAGTAACAAAATTGTAAAGTGGTTCAACGTAGTAGAAATAATAACTTATAAATTAAATTTTAAAAAGATATAAATGTTTAAACACATTTAAATATTACAAACGAGATATAAACTGTACAAGTCATTGAATCATCAACGTGGAATAAGTAAACAGCAGACAGTGATGTACATACATTAACGAAACAAATTAGAACTTTATTTCTGTGTTTTGACAGTAAGGTTGAAGTTTTAGTTTGACTGACTATGCGTTTTGCAGATTAATAAAATGTATTGATGCTGAGATATTTGTGTTTTTGGGAATAGGTAAAACTTAGGGAAGTGGTGGTAATGGAAACCTGGCTTCGGAATAACCCTGCTTCTAACGAAAAACAACAAGGTTCTCTTGCTGTTGCCACTAGGGGTAGTCCACCAACAGCTAGGTTATTTGCACTATTAAGGGTAAGCCTGTGTTCAAGGAAAGGAAGTGGAAGCAGAGGGAAACCCAACGATTTCGTTAGCCTGCTCCAAACTTAAAGCAGGAAAGTTCGTTATTTGTCAATATTAGGGGAGGTGGACAACAAATAAGGTCATTTGTACATTGAAATATAAGTGGGGAGTTTGGAAATAGATCGGAATATAGGAGGTGGAGGAAGAAGGGTGATAGAAATACCAGTGTAGGCTTTTGCCAGCTCTTATTCAAAGGCGCCAAAACTTCCAGATTTTTACTTCCCGTTCCATGTACGTGTAGCACTGGACTAGAAGTGATCTTTAATTTTTTGCTTAGTCGGGAAATGAAAACAGTCAAAAATGAGTTTATCTATACATTCGCCATCCCTTTAAGAGTTGTTAATTTTTATTTAATTAATTTACAAACAAATTCCCATTACTTATTTTGTTACATTTTTGATATTATCAACTTTATTTACCGTCAATATGAGTTTTTATATTTATATGTCAGTCCTTTTCAAGCACTCGTTTGATACAAGTTTAAATTATTTTAACGTCAATCACATTATATTTATAAGCATGGATTAAAATTATGTTAGCAGTCAAAACTTGACAACGTCTGTAGTGTTGCTCAATTTCTCATTTTAAATTACTGGTTTGGACCAGTCACAGCCAATCATGAGTTTCCATCTCGCTTTCCTAAACTATTTCATTTTTTCACAATAAATTTGCCAGTAAGCCACTTCAATACATATTATAGACGCATACTCTTTAAGTCAAAAATTCATTTTTTCGATATATAAACGGAACGAAAAATATTTCGATATTAAAACAATAAATGTCTCTCTGGATACAAATTCATCATGCTCTCATTTTCCTTTACGTCAATTAGTAGGAAGAGCGAGGAAACCGCGTTTATCCCTTCAATATTTATGAATACATGCATTTATGGGATGCCTATGAATTTTCCAGGAAGAATTAAGATTTAGTGGTGTCATTCGTATCCAGAAAAAAAAGTAATGAACAGTCAACCAACCAGTCCGATGAAAATGCAGAAGAGCTGTATGACGTCAGTGTAGGCGACGCTGTAAAGTCCCCCGAAGAGCGTGTAGAAGACAGCAATACAGGAACTGACGATGACACTTGTCCTGTGGTCCATGTCAATGATCACGCTCAAAGTGGCCCCTGGAATAGAATGAGGAGATTGCACCATTTGCAAATTAAAAAAAAGCACAAATATTCCAATCGGGAAGGTAAAGTACCTTTAAAATACTCGATTTCAGGAGAGTTAATGAAAGTAGTATTAATTTGTCTTGGAAGCTAAGTTATCACCTCACAGAAATGTTTTGGTTTTTCTAAACAATAGCACCGCGGAAGAATCTTATGTAGAGTACGAGGTAAGGATATGCAATTATTAATGATATCACAACGTAATAGAACAGGCACGAGAGGGGTGGGGGAGCTCAAGTGAAACATCCTGTTTTGGGGGATGGGTAATGGGCAATTAATGATGGTAGAATTTTAAGGAATGCCAGAGGCAGGATGCCAGCAGGAAAGCAATCACGAGGCAGGCCTGCAGCAAGTCTGAGAGACTCAGTTCAAGTTTTGAAGATAGGAAGAATGCCTGTACAAAAAAGCAAGAATAATACATAAAAATATTTCTCAACATATTTATCATATTTTCTATTCAAATTGCACTTCCCATTTTGAAAAATATAATATATTGTACTTTAATATTGTTAAAAACAGATAGTTTCAGTATTATTTCATCATTAAGCTCAAACTTAATTATGTATTGTAATAGTGCATATCTTCAATTTACTATTTTCCTTCAACCCCCTAGCTCGACTCGACATAAAGTAAAATGTCATGTTGGCCCCTGGGGGTCCATGTCGATCACTTTGGGGACTCTTGTGAATAATATGTCCAGTTTTATGTTGTCTGATCTAGGTTTTCTTAAAGTAATCTTTGTATGCTCAGAATTTGTTGCACAATGATTTGTAGCAATAAATACATACTTCCAAATTTAGGAATAATTCACAGACGCAACAATTAACTTCCATGTTTACCGAAGGGAGATTTTGGAGAAAAAAGGATTAGGATTTGGGAAAAAAATGTGCGATGCATACAAAAGGTATTTGAGGAATAATGGTGCGCGGCTTAAAAGCAAATCCGGGTGATTCATGTCACCCGCGTACCCCCTTTATATCACCGTGTTTCTGTAAAAAAGGTTCGCGACTTACACCAGTAAATAGGGTATCATTTTTTTAAATAATTGATATTAATTGCGCGTTTTCCAGATTCATAAAATATTAAATGATAATGTAACGAAGGCACTTTAGCACTTTCTTGGTATTCAATATATTAACGTTTGCAATTTTGCTGTTATTGTAGACGAAATGCCTTAGTTGCTGCAATTGGAAGTTGAATTTCTCTGTAATTTTGACACACTGTCATGAGTCAACCTCCTACCCTTCCCAAGATTAGACCTGGTTTTCCAGAGGATGAAAATTGGGGCTAAAGGTAGGGAGATCAAGGTGACTTTACATGATATTGAATAAATAAACCAGTAAATTAGTTGTCAACATTGGTAATAGATCCATAATGTAGTCAATAAGAATTTGCTCCATTATTCATCCTCTTGCACACCCTTATAGCGGTTTGCGGAGTACAATGCAGGTACATTCAGATGCAGGCTCTCCAATAAGTAATCTCCTCACTAATTCCCCCAACTTTAAGAGTGTTTCTTTGGCCGGCGCCATTCCTTTAGCCTTCGACATCGCATGCATACTCTACTGCAAAACTACGGACGCACAAATGTGATTGCATCTCTGGAATGGATTGTTATGGCTGAAAAATAAATCGACTATCATTGGCATATATGGGTCGCTTGATATTACGCACCTGATTCTATATTCTAGAGGAAAAATTATGGAACATATGTATGAGCTCCAATATGCTGATAGGGAAGATAACATTAGCCTCAGATTTTAGGCCCAATACTAAATATTAATTTGATAGTAAGTTTATCTACGCAGGATTTTCCTCGGTTTATCTCTTGAAACATTATTAGGCCATTAATGTGACGAAACTGATCTCAGATAATATTTCATCTTACTTACGAAATCTTTTGTTTCTGGACGGAATTCCGTCAATACACATAAAAATCAAACACATTTCAACAGGCTAAATCAGTACAATTATTGAGAAACGGACTTCAATTCATTCATTAGCGAATGATGCCGCTTGTGATCTCGTGGCTTGGAAGTGATCCGCA
Organism: Platycnemis pennipes; assembly: GCA_933228895.1. Classification (NCBI taxonomy): domain Eukaryota; kingdom Metazoa; phylum Arthropoda; class Insecta; order Odonata; family Platycnemididae; genus Platycnemis; species Platycnemis pennipes. The sequence goes on from OW121854.1 coordinate 65,136,820, forward strand.
CTCTCTGATAGGACCTCACCGCGAATATATCCGAAGTATGGTCGATTCCGCAATAGATAATGGATCTGAATGGTGACTTTATAAGAGAGATTTTAAAATTCCGCTGTGATAACTTTTTTAGTGCAACAGGCATTTCAAATCAGGAATCATGGTCACAACGTAGGCTAAAATTTAGACTGGATTGCTAAGTAATATAGAGGAAGGCAATCGTGCGATGCATTTAAAATGCTTAAACCCCATCGCGAATGATATGACTAGAGAATAGGAGTTTATGTACCGGAGAGTTTGGTACGTACATATGCAGATAACCTCACTGAGAAAGCATAGTTAAATATGCTGATCCCACAAGCATAGAAGCATTTTAGCAGGATACTCGACCTGAGATCCGAAAGAAATTTCTTTGGACCTGCCTGGCTAAAGCTAATCAGGAAGTTCCTCTGGGTCCTTAGATAGTTATGGGAAACCACAGGCGGCACAGGGAAATGATCTGGTATGGAACCCTAATGTGTGAATATCACACCATGTTGAGCTTAATCCTACGTCATCTGTGCTCGCCAACCAGATCAACCTTCGGATAGGACAACGGCAATCAAAGCTATTCCACACGGTTTTCTTTCTGCGCCACAACAATGCACTCGGTTGTCACTTCTGAGGTCACTTTACTTCTAACAAACATCACCAAAACTAATTTCTAGATACCTCTTTCATTTCCAACAAAGTTTTCTCTAGCTTTCCTAATTCCAAAAGAGTCAAGATCACGATCTTAGAATACGTATTCTAAGATCGTGGTCGAAATCCAATCATCAGTGGTATATTTCCGTGTCTCCTTTTTCATTGATCTTTTGGGAGCTAGGGCTGCAACCTGTAATTTATAGTATTCATTTTTCTGTAAATTAAACAACACAAGTTGTACTGTCCTCTTAAATTTGATATATCATCCAATACACAAAACGTTTTTCAATGCCTAAGACGTAATCATTAGGTCTAGTTTGACCAGCTCATCAGATCTATTTACACTAAGGTCAGCAGGCTTTCTGATGACGCCTTAGGTGTTGAGAGACGTGTTGTGCATTATATGGTGCATTAAATATAAATGGGCTGTGATAAATCTGTGCAGTTTTATTTAAATCCTGATATGCTGTTCTACCATGTATGTTCTACCTGTTCTACCAGATATGGTCGAAATATCTCATTTTCTTCTTTAGAAGGCCACATTTTGTCATGCATAGAGTACACGATTACTCGAGATGCTCTTCTTTAACATATCTAAATAACGTAAACTAATACCTACCATTAGAGAGAGAAAATCGGTTGGATGGCCGTGAAAACACAGTCAGAAGCCAGCCACCCTTTTTCAGCCACCCCTCTAAGTAATATCCACGATCCACGGGCTGCCTTTACCAATTTGGATATAATTTACAATTTTTTCCGTCATCCTTCATCTCAGAGTTATAAACGGCACGATTGGAAGCTACCAACATTATTAGCTTTCCTTCATACAATTCTTTTAAGTAGCAGACGCAAAATCTGCAAGTAACTGCAAGCATAGGAAAGAGTTTCAGGCGTAACATGGTGGAAGTTACGAATATTCATATAGAAAAGTTTCACTCGGTAAAAGTACGGAATTAAAAATGCGGATTTTTACCAAAAGATCTTTTTCAATATGAATTACTGCAAACGGTTATCGAGCATGGGACACAAAGATAAAAAGGTCCTCATGGGGATTCTAGTACTCAAGCTATTGCCACCTTATTTTATCATTTAATGGAAAATGTAATAATGATTAATACTTTTGTGATTTAGGACGGAATCACGGATTCTCCCTCCAGGTTGTAGCTTTGCCATTGACAGAGCAAGCATAGACTTATGTTCTCGTAACCGTGTTCATTTTAAACCAGAGGTTCTGACAGTAAAATTTACCTAATCACTTTTATTAAGGATACTGGCCTATTAATGTGGCTACGCATATGGAATTCCATAAAATCGCTTAGATGATATAATGATGTTAAGTGAGTAAACACCTATTCTCTATTCTCAACTTTAAAATAAATAAGTTTCAAGTGCGCGTTGCAAAATGATCACCTACGTTTACATCTTAAAAACTCCAAAAAGTCACTCAGGAAAACGAAAAAAACTTATAATACGCAATTCTCAAGGTAACCGTCCATAACGTCACATTTTACAAGAGAGATTAGAGGCTTATCACCAGACAAAATTTGAAGAGAGGTGATTTCGCTTTCATGAGTTTAGTCATAATACGAAGATAACGAGGGGGGAGGCGCCTTAAAGATTTTTGAAGGAGACTGTGAAGCCAACCACGGTAATCAGGTCGGTATCGCGCGCGCTAAGTAACCCGAAGGTCGCGGGTTCGAACCTTACATCGAGGATGGATATTGTGTTCACCTTAGAATTAAGAGCGCAGGCTCAAATGTGCGATAAAACCGGAGCCGTTTGTGATGATGAAACACAAGTCAACGGCTAGGTTAGGCTACTTGAGAATCCCTGGAACGAGCCCCTGAACATCGTCATTTGCAGCGCAAGAATTTCAGGAGTCTTTCAAGTATGCTATATGTCAGTCGCAAAGGCATTGATCAACTTATTTCATAGAACTCTTGAAGGTCTAGAACAGGCGAGTGCTACTCTTGAAATCAATGGTTGGCGAGTTCACCTTGTGGAATGAATTCATGATAAATAAAATAAACTTGGTTATATTCCACAAAACTTTTACTAACCGAACGGTTTCCACCTTTTCAGGTCATCCTCAGGGGTTTAGCAAGTAAAAGAGGGGCTAGGCGGCATATGTATAGTATACAGTCTCACTACAGTGAAAAGAGAGGGGGAAGGAAGAATGAGGCGGTCATGAAAGGAAGGTGAGCGAACGACTGGTGGCGAGGGGTCAAGAGGAGCTTATTTGACTATGGTGGTGGGGGGACAAGGACTTAGAAGAATGGTGAGAGGTTGGAAGGGAAAAGGTCATTTAAAACATCATTATTATATACGTTACAATATGAAGCAATTTCAAAATTCTCCATAAAATCGAGTTTCCTCCCCTTATCACAAACATGTAAAATATTAGGGTTAATATCTGAAGAGTGATCATTTTAAATTAAATGCGTGGCAAACACAGACTTGTCATTACCATTTGCTAAAGAATTAAAATGTTTGGTTCAAGGAGTTCTCTCGGGTTGTCCACCGGGTAATGGCATCCATTTCAGCCGACGTTTCGATCCTCGACTCGAGGGTCATCTTCAGGGCGAGCTCGAGTCCGTCGAGTCGAGGATCGAAACTTCGGCTGAAATGGACGCCATTACCCGGTGGACAACCCACGAGAACTTCTTGTAGCAGATACGCCGGGAAAGCACCAATTCCTAAAATTTTTGGATTTACGCATGCTAACTTTTCGACCATTTTGTCCGACATAAAAACAATTGCAGCCAGGGGTATTACAATTTAACATGTACACTCCACTTCGACTGCCGTTAGCCGACGAAGACAAGAGTGCTACTCTTGCCTTCGTCAGTTAACGGGAACTGGCTCGGGTTTTCGATCGGTCGCCCACCGGGTCGGAGGCACTTACCGAGGGCTGCCAGGATACCAGCGGCCCAGAACACCTCCCCACATAGGGCCGGCAGGAAGAGCAGTCCGCCCATCCTCTCGCCGAACGAGTCTTGCAGCGGATCCAGCATGGTGATGTACCCCTGCTGCCGCATCTTGTTCGCGAAGAATATCCCGCCTGGAAAGAGATGGGGAGAGGTTGAGAAGGTATTGCACAAGAGCGTATTGAGAGACGGTCTACAGGAATGGTCTAACGTGCGTACTGAGACTTCGTCACACGTAAAACATTTGCATGGCGAGATCTGAATTAAGCAATAAACAAACGAATCTTTAATCAAACCACAAAACACCCGCTATTCCAATGAATTTATTTTCGAGCTTCAGTTAAAGGATAGCTTCTATAAAGTAAGCAATTACTTAAACTGTTCCCGTACCCTTCCAGATTTTGATCCACGGCAAGGTCACATATTTCTTCTATTTTTCGTTGGTGTTTATATATGCTTTTAATGATTTGTTTTCAAATGAAAGGGTTTTCTTATTTCATGTTACGTCTTGGGAATAATAATAGTATTCATCCATTGCTGGACGTGATACCAATAAAAAATTCTAGTCTAAAATTATATCAGTGATACAGTTCAATGTTTGAGGCTTTACTTTGTGGAACCACTCGATTGGAAAAGAAAATACACTTTGTACATGAGTTGACAAAAGCCAGGAAGAAGTCTAATGTCAGCATAGTAAACGATGTTCTATTTGATGGTCATTCACCACTTTTAAATTTTTAACGGTTTGTACCATGCATTTGACTACTGTACCTTGCATTGACGTCATTTCTGTCCTTGTCTGTGAGTTCGTCTTCGTTTCCCCCATTCCACTAGACCCACACTCCAAGAGTCAAAACAGGGATTACTCACTTACCATAGTTCCCTCCCTCATCCCACTCCCCCCTTCCTTAGTTTCCCTCCCCACCCCTAATTTGAGGGTATTTAAGGAACGGACATGTTTATTTATGCATCTTGATAATGACATATATTGTCGAAACCATGGTAGAAACCAATAAAACCTTTGTGTGGAACCTACCAACTGGGTTTTCTTTTCCTATATTGATTACTCCTCATCAAACTATTACGTCATCACTGAACGCTTATGGAATAATTTTTATTGCATTAAATATAATGCTAAAAAGTATTAGTAACTATATTCTAGCATACACTTAACAATTCAAAAAACATAAAAACTTATAAAATATAAAAGCATACACTTAACAATTCAAAAAACATAAAAACTTATAAAATATAAAAAAGTTTAAGTTACGATATTACAGAGGAAAATATAAGCAAAATTGAATAGAACATTGGATAGGCATCGCCCTTAGCAAGTGGAACCGCTTTGCTACTCGGAATGCATCATGAACCTCCGCAGGAGCAGTAGGTCGGCGCCTCTTAAGTGCTTAGGACCTCAAAGGGTTTTAATCCGGCCCAATAAGTGAGGACCGGAATGTAATTGAAAAATCTCTGCCGCTGCAAGGAATTGAACTAGGACCCTTATAATGCATCTACATCTATGTAATAACCTACGAGCCACCACGAGGGAGTGTGGCAGGGAAGAAGATCACCATGCATGGACTATTGACATGCAACTAGGCCACTACAAGGAGACATGCTAGATGCATATTATAGGAGGCCAGTCGAAGGAACCGTCAGGTGGATAAAATGTGAAGTTGCTGCTGTCATTAAGGTGGGAGGGGACAGGAAATGGCCAATTGTGCCAGGGAGGATGGGTGGATGATTTTTCATGGAACATAGGAAGGCTGGAGGGAAACCCGGCGTCGGTACTATGTTGCTCTTGCGAGAGGCACCAAGGTGTCTATGGATTAAAGTCCTACCCGACGTACGGAGAACTGGACACAAAGTTACCTCCTTATGGCACTCAAATAGGGATCAGTATACCAATGAAAAGTCCACCTTGGCAGGGATTCGAACCCGAGCCCTCAGATTGGAAGGTTTGTGTTCTAGGCAAGGATTACGAACTAGCCGAAATGCATAATAGATGATTTCCACAAGGAAAGAATCCACCTCGACCGGGATTCGAACGCGGACCCCCTGCTTTCCGGCCAGATTACCTAGAACCTCAAGAAGGCCAGACCTCAAAGGTAAACTCTACCAGTTGAGCTACCGAGGCTTCCTTCTCCCATCAGGGAAATCAGGGTTCGAATCCCGGTTGAGATGGATTTTTTCCTTACGGAAATCATTCAGTACTCAAGCCTCCACACCAACTCAAACCCCTGATGAAGTGTGAAGAAGAATGCCAACACTCAATCAAAACATTCTCTAACCCATGGGAAACCGTCAATAAATTAATATTTTGTGCTAGGTGTGATTTGTACTTGCACAGGTTACAACTCCAAGGTCTCAGAGAGCTGTATGGATATAAGGGAAACATTTGACTCGCGATCGCTGAAAAATCTTTGTCGGGGAGAGTGGACTGAATCCCTCCTTCGCACTTCCATTGAGGTTGAAAAGGGCGAGCCTGTGTGGATGGAAGGTTAAGAGGGAAGGGAATAGGCGGAAGGACGAGGGAGAACTCGTGGAGAAGTAATGGAGTCCAAAAGCACTCACGTCCGCAGAAAGACACCGCAAATGCTAAAGATAACAGCGGGATGGCATTCATTGCATTAAGCGAGACACGGCGAGATCAGAGAGAGATCTATGATCCAACTCCATAAAGTTGGACTCTCTATTCCTGTGTGTTGCCCGCCGGATCGAGGTTGGAATGGAATGGCGTGTCTTTCGGAGTATTTCACGGACCGGCCAATTAGGGGAGAGCCTTTCACCGCTAATGAGAAGCGCGGTGCGTGAGTCATTCATCTCTTCCTTTCACTCTCCCTCTCTCTCTGTGTCCCACTCAATTCAGGACACCTTCGTTACCATGAAGTCCCATTGAATCACTTGCGAATGAGTTGTGACAATAGACAGGCGATTGAAGGGCACGATTGGAAACACCAAATGTTGATAGGAAAACGTTTTGAAGCATAATTCATTAATGATTGTAACTCAGATTAATACACTATGCGCAACATTTTCAACAGGTATTGACTCGTTTTTTAAGGTTCCAGTGAGAGGATTCGGGAAGATTCAATTCCCTCCGGATTCACAGGAATAGAACCCAAAACGTCAATGAGGAGAAGTGGTTGAATTAAGTAGGTGGTAAACCTCATTCCCGTCAATTCGGTAGCTCCAATGGGAGCTTTAGTGTGATCTACAGTTGCCACTTCTTGTTACATCAGAATGGATCAATTGATCTGGTAGATCAATACTTTCTGAGTCTATATCAGAGCGTACTCTGTTCAGCGTCGATAAAGTTCAGAGTATATCACACACTTACTTTTACAACATTGCAGAAAAAACATGTTAGAAATATTTTTATCTACTGCCACGTCATTATATTATATTAATGTCAATGGACAGGCCTGTTTTCGCGGAACAGGCTAATCATTATTGGAAAGAAATTACTTGTATACTTGTACTGTCTAGAAATATATGTTAACTGCAACTGGTTTCGACGCCTTGGGTCATTATCAAGTCAACGAAACTCCTGCGTACGTATGCCATTACGTGAGAAAGTGGTTGGAACCATCTCATTTTATGTCTAAATCATATTCACAGATTCGAAATGCATTAAGAAACGTATCGATTGGTTGGGGCCATCTCATTTCATGTCTAAATCATATTCACAGATTCTAAAAGTATCAAGAGTATGGACGCTGCGTTTGTCTTTGTTGCATGATTAGGTTCGATGGTGCCAAGGTTAGACGATGCGTATATGATCATCGATATATTATGAAGTGCAGTTTTTCCAGTTATTTCATCCCTTTCCTTTATAACACTTAGTAATATTCTTCAAGATCCCCTTACATAAATTGCGTATTGCTGTTAATAGACCCTAACATTTTTGAGCGATAGAAAACATATTCTTCATATATGTATTATTTATTTCTCAATGCTATAATTCATACACTAATTATAAGTGTAACCATCGTTTTTATTTGAACGAGGGATGACTTTGTAATGTACCTTTCAACCAACGTAACGTAAGACTGAGCACTGTCAAAAGTCCATCGAATTTGGCCCACCCCTTTTCCCTTCTTTAGCGTTACGTAATTCATTGATACTAGACAGGTGGCGTATCTAAGAACCGAACTGCACAATTATTTGACGCAGTATTTGAATCCTGAATGTGAGCATTTAGGGGTGAATGCAGGAAATGTGTGAACGATGGACGGATTGCTGTTCACGACCGCTCCACTCATTGACGAGATCATCGTCGAGGCGATCCCGAGAGCGAATCTAGAACCTGGGAGCTGGCAAGGAGGCCTTTGAAGCCATGCTTGCGTGAACAGTGCTTCCCGTTTCCCAGAAATTGAGGGTTGGCGTCGTGAAAAAGAGAAAGAATTGGGTGAGTTTTGCTTGAATGAAAATTTGGGAAAGGACGGGAGAGAGATTCACTCAGGGTACTGCAGAGAACTACCTTTCAGGCTATATCTGAAACAGAGTTACTGTTGTAGTACATATTGGGGGGATATGACCTACAGCTATGCTCATTCCCGCCATGAAGAATGGGTGGGTAATTGGCTACAGATAGGAGTTTTTCAGGACAGAGAGAAAGCGTGGAGAAAAACCTGGCGTCGGCATTAGCCTACCACACACAAAAGGCGCCAATGTATCAATGGTTCTAAATCCTATCATACATACCAAGTACAATACACCTGAAACACGACAAAAAAAGAAGGGAGAATTGGAAAGCTAGCGGTACGCTGGAGTCCTCTACAGGACGCCTAGCGCCCACGTTTCACGCTATGCTTTCCATCTCTCTCCCTTGACTCCCAGCGGAGTCTACCCACTTGGCTGAGGGACAAGTGGGTAATTACGTTATTGTATTTTATATACAGTGGGGATACCTTTTAATTTGTTCCCATTTTATGTAAACAAAACTTTTACATTTCTGGTATTGAAAGATAAAATGGGTTTACAGTTATAACGGGACATGTTACATAATATGTGCAGACTTTGCGCCCATTTGACCTGCACGTCTTCGGCCATCTTCTTCTCTTCTCTACACTTCTTCACCTGGTGTTGTTTCTTCCGGTTCGCCTACTCTTGTGCCTAAAGTACAGTGCTAACCACGCTTCACTAAACTTTCAGCTCAACTGCTAAAACTTAACTTACTAGAACTTACCTAAACTACTGACTAGACTTTAACTACTCTTTTAGACTAAAGTAAACTTTCCTATTACCTAAACTTTAACTCACTAAACAAACTTAATTAGCTTTACCTAAATGTTGGACTTAACTAGACCTTCCACTAGACTTACACTAAAGGCTTCTATTGACCATATTTCCTGGAACCTCTCAGTCTTTGTGTGAACTGATAGACAAACAAAAAACCTCTGCTAGAGTCAGAATTAGAACTTCGTATAAGTAGTTTTCGGAGGAATCGCCAACGGCAGAGGTCACTTGCACCACTCAGGCCTGGAGATTAATTAGGGAGTGTTAGGCATATTTTAGGGAACGGATGAAGGGTGGAGAGAAACCCAGCATCGGCATTAGCTAGCCCTAAACGAAAGGCAACAAGGGGCTCACGGTTTAACATCTCACCCGACGGACGATGTGCTGAGCATGAAACGCTCTCCAAACAGCACTCAAGTAGGAACCGATATGTATGTATCTTGGTATAGAATGAAATATTTCTGCTGCTGCAAGTACTTGAAACCAAGACCTCGCGGTTGGAAAGCAGTACTGAAACCACCGCACTAGCCCGGTTCCCGGAAGCCATTGAAGTCAAATCTCATACTTCTCCCTCCAGTGAATAAACGATGGAAGAGTTCGGCCATTGCCTTTTCGACGACTTTCATGATCTTTAACCTTTAATCCCCGGCCGGAGGTGGGAGGGGCGTCGCGCATGATTCACGTGGGATATATATAATCGATCAATTCGCGGCCGTTCGATTCGACCATTTGAGTGCGGGGAGGGGGGATGTTTTGTGTGACTTCCGTGACAACCCCCGCCCTCACCCCCCAAATTCCATCCGCATGCGATATTTCATCCATCGAACCAGGAGGAGGAGGCCTAGCAAATTGAACACACGAGTCAACTCAATAAGATTATTCGGATCTTATTTCGCACGTGGCAAGAGAAAAAGTTCGTCTAATGGAGATATTCTCGCTATGCAGTGCTGAAAATGAAGGAGGTGAAAGTTGGGCGGAGATATGAGTAATACCAATAAGTAGGAGCGTGCCATATGCATTAATTCGTAGGTAATTGAGTACCCGATTGAACACATGGGCACCTGACGTATACGTTAGTAACTACTGCAACGATTTTCGTGACGCTGCGCTGATGCAGAAAGGCCCAAGTCTCCTAAGTTCCCGACGCGTTGGTTGACTTAGTTTTACAATTGTTTCGGTTCCATTTCAGCAGTCTATTCGTGTCTGAGTGAACCTGAAGATGGTTGATGGAATGAAGCCGAAACCGTTGTCAACCCAACTCGACAAACGTGCTGGGAACCCGGAGTAATTGAACCTATCTGCATCGAATACATTAGTAGATGCAAAATAACGTAAACACCAAATTGCAAGCCATTAAATCTTACATTAAGAGAAAGACCGCATGGTTACGGCAATAAATGATCGCATGGCGGAGGTGAATAATTTTATGAAAATGGTTCTTTTCATAATTTTTCAAAGTACATTCAATTATCATAAAACATGATCCATATTTTACACTAAATTAATATAATACAGATATCTTCATAAATGTTTTTTCTTTACAACTAGTAAGAAATACCAATTTCCATAAAAAAGCAATCTTTCATGAACAAATCACGGGCAACAGGGTGAACCCTAGCGGACCCTATGATTCCCGCGTTCCTTATGTTGGACAGGCCTATCTCATTGAGAATAAGTGGTAAAATTAATTAAAACGCAAGCACATAGAACCTCGGTTAATACTGAAAACACCGCGTGAAATACACCCGAGTACGAAGCATTTCTATTCAGACAACTCTCCGAGGTACGTATATAACTGTATACCGGCTATATATATTTTCACCAGTTTTCGTTCCACTGATTTCGTATGCACTACTCCAAGCATGATAATTACTATCAATAGCACCTATTCGGAATCCTGAAGGAAACAGTTACAATCCAAACGGTTTAAGGAGTTACTCCGGTAGTCTCATGAAAATTCATTCATATTCTCCGATTCAGAAGTATTCAAGCAGGTGTTCGGATATTCGAGGCGCTCAAGAAGTCGCCGACGTATCCGTCGAGGCATCCATGTGTCCAGGAATTCACTTTTTTCTTCAGAAAAAAGTGAAACGAAAACGTACCTAACTACGAAAACCTACGAAAATCAAGCAATTATGGATGAATACATACAAAATGGCCCTTCAGAGCGACTTGTATTAGTACCAAAATAATTCTCTTAAGTAAACGAATTGTTTGCAAGGGTATCGTGGCCAAGTCGAAGGGATTCCGTAAAGGATCTTAAATTGGTTTTTGCGATTGAAAACAAGGAACACGAATGTTTAAGTGTTGAGCTAGATGGGGAAAAATACGTTCGATGGAAGAAATTCGGAGGAGGCAGAGTAGGCGATCATTATTATCAACGTAATTCAACAATCCTTACATACGTTTCTAGAATCCTATCAGCTAATCTTTTCACATAAACGTAAATCTTCTCTTTCACCTCCACCACGGCTTGATCTATGTATCATTCATGCAAAACTAAAATGACTTACGCCCATGTTTTTCCTCCATTCCCTGAATATTTCCTACAATATCTAATTTTTTATCATTTATAAAACGACGTCAATGGCCACAGCTGTAGGTGTCTTCCCTTAAAGACAACAAGCATTCAAACATATGACTCTAAACCACTAATAAAAACCTATATTCTCTCGTAGATGCTAATCGTTTTGATACACGTCCCTCGTACATAAAATAATTATTTTCCTCTTATTAATTAATAACAGTAAACTTAGAAAAACTTTCGTACGACTATGCACGACAAATAATTATAATTAAGTCTTTTGTTGGGCTGTTGAAATTAATTAATCAGGGAAGTGTATATATAAGAAATCAAAGACAATTTATTCATATGACCGTATTAACAATTTACAATACCTCATAAAACAGACATGCATGTCTCCTGGAGACAAAAATATTTTATTCTTCGTTGTTTATTTATGTCTCCATGGAGGCGTTCTTGTTATGCTGTTTTTCTAAATAATTTTAGTATAGCTTAAGTTATAAACAAACAAGGTGTTTTGACGTTTATTTAGAATGTTGGAAGTTCGTAAAAAAATCCAACCCACCGATAACTCATTTATTACTGAAGACTTTGTATTACTTAATAAAAAATCGGTATTGACAACAGAATTATTATCTAGGGTGATGTCCATCGGATAGCGCTTGTACGCATTGCTTTTTTTTAGCATTCAACCCTTGCCACACACCCTCGAGTTTTCTCGCAGGGTATCGGCAAATGTAGATGCAGACCTTTCCTCGTCCTCCCAAGAAGCTGGTCCCACTCGAACATCTTCCCTGGAAGCATCCTTTTCGCCTTTCTCTCACCTGCTGACCCTTCACTCTCGTCCCTCCTGCCCCTACCTCTGATCCGGCACCGATCGAAATCCCTCTCCCGGTAAGTTAGAACCCGGGACGGCTTGGATAACTCCACCTGGCGGCATCCTTTGGAACTAACATCGATTCGCGACACCGTCAACTGCGCGACACAAGAAACTGCGACTCGACTCCAAGATCTCGCCAAGTATTCTTCGACAGGTATTATCTGCCTTCAAAACTGCTCTTAATCCTATTACCTAAGTGAATCAGTCGCTAAACAGGAAGTTATATCCTCGAGAGGGGAGTGGTCCGATTGTAATTGTTGATCGATTAGTCGGAGCCGATAATTATCTCTAATGGATCCTTATTTTCTACTCTCCGCCATATTATTCCAAAACTGATGGAGAAGCTTTCGTAAATTAACGGCTTTCAGCATGACTTCCTTCCACATTACCATACCTGAGGGAATCTTGTCTAACACCTTGTCTAACACCTTGTCTAACACCTTGTCTAACACCTACTGACTTGATCAACGAGCCTGATTCCTCAGGATTGTAGGCGGATAGTCTACGTACCACACTTACCTAATCCCTATAATTCGGATCTAGTGAATAATTCTTTTCCTTTTCAGAAAAGGAGAACGAGCTCGGGTAGGTATGTTTAATGTTTACAGATTAATCATCATCAATCCGTCTTCCGTTGTCGGAAGTTGACTTGGTACGGTCGAAATCCTTTTAGGCAAGTTCCATCAATCTTCTCCAAAACCCTCGTTCTTCAGCTTCATGAAGAAGTTGGCTTTGTTTCTGGTTAGTTTTCCAGTTATTTGATCTAGAAAAACCACCAGAAATTCTTTGCCCTTCAAAGCTTTCCAGTGGATTTTTTTGTAACGGTATTCTCCTGGCGTTGAACAATGTGTCCAAAAAATGTAAAAAATTCGGTGGGATGTAAATGAGTTTCTTCGGAATAACAAACTCTTTCAAATTTAATTCGTTTGATCTTTTCCCCATTCAAGATACTATAACCATCCCCCTGTTTCAAGATGCATGCATCCAATGCCCTTCTCCCTGCCTGTCAAGAGTGGCTCCAGCATGAGCAACGATAATTGCTTTCGCCATTGCAGTTCAAAAGGTTAGATGAATTTTCAATCCACTCCACGCAAACCAATAGATATACATATGGCCCGAGAGGAGTGTAAATGCGGATAATACAAGAAGTAAAGTAATTTATCGTGGAACTATTCCTAACTAGGATATTTGCAGCAATAAACAGGAAAATACATTCTAGTTTTACCCTGCAAACTGCCACAAGGGTGAGAAATATATTTTTCGTTACTGCATTGCAGATTTTATGATAAATGTACAATAGCTACATAAGTTTAAAGCATTTTTAATTGTAGGTATATCTCATGGAAATGGGTAGAGAGGAAAATAGACTAAGTGACAAAAAGTTGATGACCGTTGTCGGAAGGTATCTTTCATCACACTCCACTTTCAGAATAATGACTAGAAATAACTATGTATATGTTACCCTTTGAGCTACCTCAATGGCGTGCGGAAAGGGTGGTATGTCACGAACCGAGAAGTTGAGTCTAAGCTGAAAAAAAAACTCTGTCGACTATTTTAGCATGGTTGTAAAGTGTTTGATAGAACTGTACTCTGTTTTCATTGTAGCGGATGAAAAACCAATACTTTTATGGCTCGATCCAATACTTGACTTCTCTTAATTTTTCACTTATGTCTGTCCCACTAATATTTCTGTGGGAATAGAAATATGTCCGCAGTTTCAGAATCGAATTCGTGAGTTAATAACCTGATAAAATTATCAGGTGAAAATCAATATGGAATCGGGTATGAATGGTGGCTATAGTACTGGCCTCCTGTTTCGACGGTCCGGGTTCGAGTTCCGGCAGAAATAGAGATTTTTCGTCGGTTTACCGGACGCTGCTTGAATTAGAAAAGAAAGAAAAACAGCACTATCTGATTTGATTGCGTTAATCTAGCGAGCTTAATCTAACCTCTTATCAAAGAGAGGGGTGGAGCGCGAAGTTAAAACGTATTTGGCTGCACGTTCGGTTAAGGCCCGGTAACTGTTTGAGCACCTGCTATTTGAATTCGGTAAATGGTGAATGAAGTTCTTATGCTTGAAGTTAATATGATTTCTTGGGGGAAAATATCGAAAGGTGGAATATACGATGCGAGGGGCAAAGTGATTTGGGCCAAAAATAATAAGGTGTGATTTTTAAACTTCCGGAAATGGCATCTTCAAATGAAAAGTTTTTTCATCTCCCTTTTGCCTCTGGCTCGATATTGTTATGGAAAACGTCTTTCCTATGCATGGTTATATGAAAATAGTTGTAAAATTTTTACAGGCTCCCCATAAAAGCCCCTACTGACAGGACCGCAGTAGCTAGGCAACTAGCCGGCCTGTCTGTAAATGCGTTTGAACATTAATGCGCGAAATGTGATCTCCATTTTTGTTAAAATTATTTATTGTTAAAAGCTACGATCACAGATTGTTTTAAATATCCGATGAAAATGAAATGGATCGACCGAGTAAGTAACGAGGGAGTACTGAGAAGAGAGGGAGAAAATAGGAGTCTTCTGAATACCCTAAGAAGAAGACGGGACAACGTAATTGGCCACATCATGAGAAATGATGACTTACTGGAGAAAATGGTTGAATGACAAGGGACCGTGAAGAATGGCAAAGGAAGGCCTCGTGTGAGATACATGGAAAAAGTGATGAAGGATGTGAAAGAGAATAAATACGTAAATATGAAGAGATTAGCTGATAGAGGAATGCAGTGGAGATCTGCGTCAAACCATTCTCAGGATTGCTGACCAGTATTTATGACTGACCAGTATTTATGTGGGTGGCTGATTTATATCCGGGAGTAGGCTGTTTAAAGAACAATGACCAGATATCATCTGAAGATCAATAAAAAGAAAACTAAGGTATTGGTATGCAGTAGGAGAAAGGAAGCCAGGACCAATGTTAAACTAGGAAAACAAAATATCGAGGAGGTAGAAGAGTTCTGATACCTGGGAACCCGAGTAACCAGCGATGAACGAAGTAAAAGAGAAATCGCCAGTAGAATTGCCCAAGCAAAAACGGCATTTTACCATAAGAAGATTCTGCTTACAGCTGCAAATACAAGCGTGGAAGTGAGGAAACATTTCATTAGAACATGCATCTATAGCATTCTACTATATGGCAGCGAAGCATGGACAATAACAGCAGAGGAGAAGTCCAGGCTGGAAGCATTTGAAATGTGGTGCTACCGTAGAATGGTGAAGATAAAATGGATCGATCGAGTGACAAACGAAGAAGTGTTAAGAAGAGTGGGAGAGAAGAGATGTCTGCTGGAAACATTAAAAAGAAGACAGGACAACTTAATGGGCCACATCTTGAGACACGATGGCCTAATGAAGACATTCATCGAGGGAAAAGTGAACGGAGAGAATGGAAAAGGCAGGCCTCGTATGAGGTATAGGGAGCAAGTTGTGAAGGATGTAAAAGAGAGGAGCTACGGCAATATGAAGAGGTTGGCCGATAGAAGAATCGAGTGTAGGGCTGCGTCAAACCAATCCTAGGATTGTTGACCGATGACGATGATGATGATGAGGCTGTTTAAAACTCTGATAACGCTTTTTGGAAAAGTAGTCGTTCACCCATGCTGATTTCTTAATTTGGTACTGTTGCCATCTTAGATCTAATATTATTTCCAAGAATACTGGACATTCTTTGGAGCCGATACTTTGTGACTAGTGTGCCTGTCTGTTATACTGGTTGCCCTATGTATCCTGTAAGGGCACACAGCAGGCCCAGTCAATCCTCCACCCTTTGAATCCTTTCTTCCGATGTGAATAGGCACATGTGGACCCAGGAGTGAGTACTCCACATCGGCTTGGAGGGGATCTACGTAGACGCGTACGCCCTGACCTGCTCTACACGGGCCTTCGTTCCGGCTAAGGGATTTCCCGGAGGACACACGTGTCGTAAACCCGTATCCAGGGGTGGCGGAGGAGAACGGCGAAGCGGCCGTCTCGCCCTTCCGAGGGACCCACTTCCTTCATCGCTCCCCTCGCGTGCCGCCAGAGGTTTGCTTCCCCCTCGTTTGCAACGCCGAACCCCGCCCCCTCCTCGAGTCCGAAATAAAAATGTCCCGATCGATCCCTCCCCGGCAAGAGACGGGTGACCGCCGCCGCTCGGTCACGGGAGGTCGGAGGAGGAGGGCAAGAGGGCGCTGATGCCGATGGTGAGGAGAGTGCGAACTCGAAATGATTAATTAGGATCCGGGAGCGATAAAATAATCGATAATGAGCGTTCCAGCCGTCATGGTCGGGTTTGAGGAACGATGCATCATTTCCCACTGCAATTTACACACACCAAAGCATTCACTTCTTCAATTTATAAACGATTAAAGGTTCATCGACATCTACATAATACCCTGCAAGTTACCATAAAGGCATATGGCATGGGGTGAACCTTCACCAATTTGCACCACATATCATGCATAAAAAAGAGTTAGTAACAATAATCTAGCACAAACTTCACAATTAAAAAAAGATAAAAAATAGCATACCAAGCATGCAAAAACATGCTGTTACTTGGGTTACCTTCAAGAGCAACATCTGATTGGATTTATTAAATGAGTTTGGCAATTTTCCACAAAAAAATCTTTACTTCGACCGGTTTCGATGTGATACATCATCATCAGGTGAACAAATTTCAACAAAGTCCAGTATATATACGAATGAGGGGAGGGACCGGGGGGGGAAGGAGTGAGGAAAGAGGAGTGGAAGGGGGGGCCTAAACCAAGGGTGACAACGGAAAAAGGGGGTATAGGAGGGAGAACTGGTGCTAGGGGTGGGAGTTGGAAAAACCACACAGGAATTGGAAAATCCTGGCCGTTTGAAGAGCACCAATGCAGAACATACACCTTCAAGTTCAAGAGAGGCCATATGTGGGGGCGGGGGGGGGGGGGGGGGAAAGGAGAAGGGCGCCGACCTGTGGGATGAGAGGCCGCCTTCTTTCGGCCTTACCGGACGAAGACACAGTGGCAAAGTGGAGGGGGGGGGGGATTAACACAGTAGGCCGCTCCTGGTCTTCGGGCCCACAGGTAAGAAGGTGGCGGTGAAACCACTGGCCTCTGGCCGCTAAACGCCTGAAACGTCTCTTTTTATCTGATTGGATATTGGCCAGCGAAAAAAGAACTTGCTCTAATGTGCAGTATTGGGTAAGAAATTGTCGTAGAAATTGCCAGATTGTAAGGTTACATATTGCTGGCCTCGATTATCTTATATTTCAAGTTACTCAATAAGTGAGTTAATGATAATGAAAATTGCAATGCCGAGTAAAATCTTGAGCGTATTCTTTTAACGATTATGATTTTAACAAAATGCCTTCGATGGATATAAAGACCAGAGTATTTGGACCTGATTAGGGAATGCTTAAAGTAAGCTTTTGCTACTTAGCCGCTAAATAGTTGTTTAAAAATCATCCATCTACTTCATTCAAAAAGCTGAAAATGAGACAAAGCTAAAACTTAAAAATACTTCTTTTTTCCGCGGAATCATCTTTAGGTTCAATAAATATTATATTTTTCAGCCACCGAATCGTATTTGTTAAAATAGTAATCAAGTCTTACAACGTTACTATTTTAAAGCAACGTTTAAAGGTAATTCCACTGAGGAATTAACTCATGTAACTGAAATGCACGTTTTCACTCCCATGGAGCAAATTTATATTTTGCTTTTTTTTATAAAGAAATTAAACTCTCCTATCTTTCAATGCATGAAATTTTCAATTTTTCGTTATCAGGAAAGCATTTTGTTGACGTGAGTGGATGCAAGCACCTAAAATTGATGCCTAAAAACGTGTAAAGAAGCGAAAGAATATCACACAATATTCTTCCTCCTTATCTTATCAAAAGCTCTATAAAAACTTGTTCACGACCAGATTAACGAATCTATTTACTTTAAGAATACCCTTGACACATTTCAACCCAGTTTTCGCTAATGGCACAGAGCAGCTAATGTTATAATAGCCGATTACATACAAATTTTGATGGTCCAGGGTAAGGCGTCATTACTTGCAATTCTAGGCCAATACAAAGCCTTGGAATTTCAAACCAAATAAGTTCTAAATTAAGATAGTTACTTTTTTACCCCAGCCTGGTCAGCAGAGATTGGTTTCCATCATACGATATCTCGACTAAAACTTCAAAATGTTGACGAATTGCAACGTGTCAATACCTGAGGGAAGCATAATCATAATATGCTTATTGCCATAGGATTGCGTTCTCACGGGGTATTGCGTGCCTGGTTTGGAGACATCCAATGCCATTCACCCTTTCGATGACTAGCAGTGTTCTCTGCGTATAAAGTTGAAGTAGTATCAGTTTGCAAAATTTTCAAGCGCATGCAAACCTGACTCACACCACCGCCAGATCAAATGTTCAAGTTTATTTAGCGGAATAATACCTTGTATTATTGGTATTAATGATTGTATTAATTAATGGTATTTGGCGTAATTGTGAGGATGCTTCATAATGGGAAACTACAACACATCTTTCCCAAAAATTATCTTTTTGGCGGGACTGAGAGCTGTGGAAAATAAAGCTTGGGTATCACAGGCCTTGTCCACATCAAAATCTAACTCAGTAGGTTTGTCTCCCTTTTTTCCATCCAACCTACGTAAAACCTTCCATTTACGACATTCTTCGGTTTATGTGTCACGAAGCATGGAATATCGAGTCTTATGAACGATATTAAAGTTACTTTGAAAGCCAGTAAATTGTAGTAGAGCATCAATAACGATTGCATCGATCGCGAGCGTACTCGCAATACTTGCTTCAAACAAGTTTTCGTCACTGGAACAGTTTTATAAGTAGCGCCCGACACCTTGAAGCTCAACAATGCTACGCGGAACACTTTACGTGATTAGCAAGGAGTAGCGCAGTCTTTATCTCGGAGAAGCGTCAATTACTTGATCAAACACTTATTACCATGGAAATTTATACCCAAATTTTATATGTCCCGTCAAAGTATAAAATTTCTTAAATACTTCTGGAATGGGCTGAAAAAGACGATTTAAAAATTTCGAATTTGGAAGTTTACTTCGATCTAAAAAGCTAAAAAAAATACATTCGGCGATAAAATTGAGTGTTTTTTCTTATCAACTTTAAAAGAGATGAAAGGTTCAGAATGTAATTCTGGGAAATGAAAATAAATTTCCCCCACGCATACACTATAACTATTCGGCTCTTTCGTCAATGGAGCGATAGTAAGAATGCAAATTAACGGCGATAGACGTGAGTTGAATTATATTTCCAGCGAGTGTGTGGTTCTTTTTCTCGTGACTCAACCAAAATACGTCACCACCTTTCCCCAAACACCAGCGACGAAACGAGGAAATATTGGAATAGCACCGCGGCACGGGTTAAAAATATACAAATTTCCAGAAATTGAGCAGAGTAGATGTTCCCTCTCGTATTCTTCGGAAAACGACTCGATAAAAGAAACAAGCGCCTGATAATGGTCTTCGTGGAATGGCTTTTCTTTTTTCCCTATTTTTTTCCATCCCCACCCCTTCAACCCCTGTGAAAGACATCCACTGCCGTAATTTCCCACAAACGTCCGTTCCCTACCGGGCGGCTGCGGTACGCAGCGTTCTCTCTCACTCACCAGAGACTGGAAGCACGTCACGCCAGTTTTCGGCGAAAGGTCACCCGGCCGAGATAGGACACATCAAACACGCCGAGGGAATAAATTTAAATTTTTCATCCATAGCATTCCAACGATTCGAACGAGGAGATTTTTATTCACTTCGAAAAACTAAGTTGTTTCTTGGGAAAATCTTATTTCCTCATTAACTGCTGCCATGAATATCTTGAGAACAGATATTATGCTGAGTTTCGCCAACAAAAATTAAGGCTTGATTAAGAAGAGCCTTGATTTTAATGGCGCGATTTTGTTAATTCGGTTCCACTAACAAAAATTGGCAATGAGTGGGGATCAATTCGATGTGGGGTAGTTGGGTAGTTGTTCGTGGGAAAAACTAATTCTTTTTTCACCCGGTTCGAAAGTTGATTAGTCTTAATTTGTCGCTTCGATCTCTTTTGCTGAAACAATATGTGTGTTTAGAAATGTATTTGCAGTTCCCAATTCGAGTTTTTGTTTTTTAAATTTTAATCTTGCAAAGTTAAAAAGAAATAAAAATATGGCTCTTTGAATGTTAATTATCTAGATTGCTGACTGTTTCAATATTCTCAACCAATTCAAATTCAAATAATATACTCCTGAAATATTGAACAAAAGGTATTTGTTTTGATGTTTTGTTGTTCATACCAATTTGTTTTTGTAATTATAACGAATTAAACATAGGAACCTGCTGACAAGCTATTTAAATCTTAGCTGCACCTATAGGTGGAAAAAAAATTTGTTGTTTGCTTAGTGTATTTACATAAAATTGCCCTCGTAATTTATATGAGAATTCATACGGAAATTTGTTATTGTGACTTTACTCTGATCAAAATATATTTATGTATATTTTCTGTATCAGTCCTTAGAGTAATTAGGTATCATTTCAAGCATGTATTGATGGAATATGTTAATAAATGCATAATTTACAATTGGTAATTTGAATTCCAGACCTCTTTATTATTAAATATATGGATGATTTTTCGGAAGTTTAGGTCTTTTATTAAAAATGATAACTATTCAACTTTTGGCCGACGTTTCGGAAATTGTATTTTGCCTTCTTCGGGGCCAAAAGTCAATAATTGAATTTGTTTACAAACAAATTCAATTAGTTTGAAATTGAATAAATAATTGAATTTGTTTACAAACAAATTCAATTATTGAACTTAAGCCCTGAAGAAGGAAAAATACAATTTCCGAAACGTCGGCCAAAATTTGAATAGTTATCATTTTTAATAAAAGACCTAACTCCCGAAAAATCATCCATATATTTAATTTACAATTAGAAAAAACATAATTCTATAATTTAAGATTTTCCAACCAAGCTCCGTTAACAATAAGAGCTGAGTGACACTTTCTCGTCCGTTCATATGATTTATTTTACAACACGCGCTGCAGGTCATGAAAAGATAACAATAAGCATAAAAGCACTTTCACACCACATCACCTCACAAGGTGATTCATGCGTGATGCGCAGGATGGATGGCTATAACCAGAGAGGGAGGAGAGCGAAATAAGGGTAAAAGAGAGGGAGAAAGAGGGATAGAATAGGGAGAGTGTACTCACCGAAGACGAGACTGAGGGCGTAGCCGAAAGGGGCTTGGCACCACACCAGGCCCTGGGTGTAGATGGCCTCGGCGGTGCCATTGATGTAACCACCGCCGACCCACGTGGCTGCAATCAAGAAGAGATTAGTGTCGCGCTATTGTCGCAAGAGAAAGAGAGCTCTTTTAAGTCCCTGCGAGGAGCAATACGACGCAGCGCCGCCGGAGGAGGGTGCGGTCACGTGACCTGCCGCCCACCAAAACCCGATTCTGGGACAGCAGGCGCGTGCCACGGGAAAAGACGCTACCGTGCCAGAGAATAGAGGGCATTCCAATGAGCCAGGGAATGGCAAATTAAGACTCGCGAGAGAGTCACATGCGTCTCTTTGGATGCACACTAAGGAATCCGTTAAGTTAAATTGAATTTTGGAATGAAGCTATCATCATTATTATAATTGATCTACTGGCCAAGGCATGTTTACATCAAGGGAAGTGGTGGGTATTGACCCCAATGGGGTCGATATGAAATCGTCAAGGGTCGATTGGAGCTCAGAGCTCTATTGGATAATTTCCTTTTAAGGTAGGTGGAGCTATTTTTTTCCATGCACAGTTTTTGCGTGAAACTTTATTTATGTTTCCTTATTAGTGATAGCTATGGGAAAACGTGTAAAAAAATGTATCATACCGATTTCATTTTTTTTCGTAATTCTACGCCTTTTTAAAACGTCATCTTATGAGACATGAGATACATTTCGTTATATTTCGTCAACATGAATACATATTTTCTTCTAAACCTAAAAAGACATTATATCATCGAAATGATATTACGTAGTCACGCCGGCAAAAGATAAAAATAGGTATTCAAATATACCTTAACTTTGAAAAAGTTAATTTTGAAAATCCTGCCGAAAAGGGACAAGAGTGACCATGACATTCTTCGTTTTTCTAAGTCATAACAAGCTTTAATTAAGTCAAAATATAAAATATACAATTCTTGTATAATTTCAAAAATGGCATGCACGGTAAGTATACCCACCGTTGGGGATAGGGATGGGGAAAAGGAATGAAATTTGTTTCTCGTGAATTAATGATGTGTGTAGCTAATCGTTGCGAAATTTTCTCTCAAAATTTTCTATGCCTTTCACAAAGACTATTAAATGCTCTTGAAATGTTCCCGAAAATCGACGAAAGTCACGTGAACTGAAACGCCTTCTGACGTCACTGCACGGTATTCCATATTGCCACGGAAACAGACGTTTATTTTAGAACAAAACGAGGCGAATATATCGTTTTGAGGATTTTAGTCGTTTCTCGATCGAAGCCATGACGGAAAAGGATTTAAAAACGCACAATACGACAAGTTGCCTTAGCTCGACTCCCATAAGGTGGCACCCTTCTTAAAAAAAACAGCGATTACTTTGTCAAGGCAAAGATTCTTGGAGTGAAAACAAACCGGGCTCTATACAGGTAACATAAAATTAATAGGCGATTTGCTCGTTACGATGCATACTGCTAGTAGCTATTACTAGTTACTAGTACTAGTACTTAGTAGTTATTCAGGCAAAGCGCACAACAGCTTAGGTCATTTGCGCCAATTTATGGATAGTTGTGTAATTGGGTAGAGATAGGAATATTTTATAAGGGACTGGTGGAAGGGTGGGACGAAAACCAATATCGGTATTAGTCTGCTCCATAGTTGGTAATAACGATTTAAAAAATTAACGATTAAAGTTAATCGTTAAAAATCTGGTTAACTATTTAATTTAATCTTTACTTTTTATAAGAGTTAACTTTTAATCGTAAAAATTATGCATTAACTGATACAAAAATAACTTCAGTTAATTTTTTTCGCTAAATTTTTGGCGAATGTCGACCTGCTCGAATTTGGGCGCAAAAGGTTGTCCTACAGACAAATGGGAAAATAAAATGGTATCTAAGAATGCAAGGGTAGTTGTGCAAGAATGCGATGAATAGGCCCAGACAAATACATCCAAACAAAAGCGGGGCTGAGGGGAGTGACCGCTGAAGTTTAGGAACTCACACTCAGACGAGAAAACACGAAACCACGCGAAAACCATGTCCTGTAGATCTCGTATTACACTCGGTATGATACTCTCGGTATGATACCGAGTATCATACGAGAGTATCGTACTCTCGTATGATACTCGGTGACATCATGTCGTCAGTACTACATAGTTGAAGTCGAGAGAGAAGGGTCACTTAAAAACCTATGACTGATAACGAGGGGGAGGGGTTCATTCAAACTAACGTATCTGTTACAATGTGCCAGTCTACGTATGCCTTACTCGGCGACATTGCGTCGTCAATATGTATGTACATCAGCCCACAGTGAATCGCGAGAAAAGGTGCGCAGGCACACCCTCAGCATCTACTGTAACTCTATGTAATTAAGCCGTTTCCACCAAAAGTTTACGATTGTGAGGGAATAATTCACATAACAATATGGGGATCGATATCAAAAACTGACCTTAAAGCATTCTCTACGCTCAGAACAAAATTTGGCGGCAAATTACAGACGCACCATGGTTCGTCAAAAATTCTTACATTCACGACAACTTAAAAATCCCGTAATTGGAGCTCCACCTCAGAAAAATCGCCGAATCCTTTCAGCAGGCGCTAGGAAACCTGGCCAACAACACTCTGGACACTAAATGGAATTACAACGAAAATCCCCAATTCGAATATTTTATACAAATGGACACGGATGGAAGAAACTACAGTTTTAGTGTTCAGTATTCGCTTTGTTTGTGAAAGCAAAAAACATCAAGGCCTCTATTACCACAACATCCAATTTGCCAAAGTAACTGAAAAAGTAACTTTTAACGTAAGTTACTTTTTTTTAGCTTTAATCAGTTACTTTTTCAGAAAAGTACTTTTAACTTAAACTAGTTACTTTGTACAGAGATTAACTTTAATCGGTTATTTATTTTTGGTAACTTTCCCAACTATGGTCTGCTGTTAGCTAAAGGCGCCAAGGGGTCAATCGTTCAACGTTCCGCCCGAATGAACAGAGCACTGAACTTGAATTACTCTCCACACAGAGCCCAAATGGCTACCAGTGCACTAAAGGAAAATCTCTGCCACTGCCGAATTTGTAAACCAAGTACTCAGAAAGAGAAGCCACCTAACCAACCCAATCCCCTATAATAAGGTAAGGATAAGATTTTCCAAGGAAACCAACGGGAAACCACGTTTCGGCTAATGACAGTGTCGGCTACCGATTGTGTTTCCAGAACTTAAGAACGTTCGCCACCGGATGTATCACTGTATTTATTCCAACGATCATCGATTTAATTTTTTTATATAGGCACCATTAGAGAAAAATTAGGAATTTTTCAGAGATCGGAGGAAGGGTGGAGAGGAACCCAGCGTCGACATTTGGTCTTAACGAAAGGCGCAAAGAGGTTCGCGGACTAACATCCCATCCTATAGAAGAACTGCATCGGGAGGAAGAAGGTATCATAAAATATAAGCGTGATCAATAATAATACCAAGTATTTTCTTTAGCAGGAATTTTTCTAGGAATAATTTTTTAAAATAATTTAGAAACTGTGAAAATTTGCCTATTTGTCATCATCTATTTGCTTCAACCTTGCCCAAATAAAGACATTTTACTATTATTATACATATTTAGAATACATTCGCGTAGCTCAATTATAGACATTAAAAATATCTATCACTACCGAATGGGGTCGTTTACCATACTTTTTTTATTGCCAAGTCTGATAGAGCTTGTAAAATAAAAAGACGCGTACTTTTCCGTTTTTTGATCCGTCAATTATTTCTCGAGTTATAAGCGGCGAAAAACTGATGTTTTCAACCCTTTTGGAAAAGTGGGCGTGATACAACCTCTGACGTATATCGACTTCGTCCAATCACAACTGAGCCCGCGAAGCTACTTTGCCTTATCGCAATGGGGGGACACAGCTGACTCTGCCAATAGGAGCAGTTGCGACAGCATCTGTGCGAGTAGACCTTCGGAGAACTCCCTTCCACCCCCTTCCCTTCCCCTAAAAGACAGTCAAGGACGGGAGGAAAATTACGTCAATGATATCAAATCAGCTTTTTCGGTGGGCGTCACCTTTTGCTTATTTAAATTTTTGATTTATGAATGAATGGTTGTGGTTAGAAGATTGATTTTTTCGCTAAAATTCTTTTTTCGTTTCCATCTAACTATTTCGTTAACAAAATTGCGATTTCGGTAAACGCCCCTATTCCATTAGTCATACTCGAGTCAGTACATTAAACCGATCATCACAATATTACATTGTCAAAACAAGGCGAGGGGCAGGAGCTTTTTAAAATATGAGATAGCGCACAAAATCAACATTTGCCCTCGACAGGCACCCGAATGGACGGAGGTTCCGCGGACTCCGCGCGGATTACCTCTGGTCACGCTCGGAAAGGGGATTAAGGCACCGATTAAGACCTCCCCCTCCTCTCGCTTACGTGGGAGTACGGGTGTGGGCTGCCGCTAATATGCGGGGAGACAACACGTCTATTCCGACCCCGGTCCGTCCCCATTTCCTGCCCCCACCTACAACATTTCTCGCCTACATACGCACTCTCGACACAGCAAGGCCTCTCATTCCTGTCATGACCTCTATCCTTGCTCCATTCTCCTTCTAATCCCACGGCGTCGCCGCTTTGCTGATGACGCGAGAGCAAGCGGAACCCACCCAGGCTTCCAACTGGGCGTCTCTTGTCGTTCGATGTCCTCCCCCCAGAAATCTAATCACCACCCCATCCAAAATGTGTCACTCAAATCTGAGACTACAAACGATGGGTTCGAGCCAAGAGAGGGATCGGATTTATGAGCTCAGCGTTTAGGTTTTAGCACTAATAACTCATGCACGCACAAGGAGTTAATGATTAAATTTATTTACAGAAATTCCTGACGAATCCACAACTTGGATATTATTTTTGAATAAACTTACAATTTAGTATCATCTATAGCCAACATTTCATGTGTCTCTGAACTGCATGTCCATAATTTTTCACTGGGTGGTAACATTGTGCCAACAGTTGCATGCAAATACCTAGTGTAAACACGAAGGAGTAGTTTTTGCATACTTCTGTGGCATAAAGTATAAAGTTATTCCCTCTGATTGGTAATGCATGCCTGGTAATAGTTTTCACCCGCTTACAAATTTCAACCCCACCACCTTGCGGTGGCTTGCAGGGTATTATGTAGCTGCAGATATCAAGAGAGAACTTGGTTCAATTTACCCTACACTTTTCTAAACGCTTTTTCAGCCACCTTGTCATGAACTCACCCTGCCACACACCCTCGCGGTGGCTTGCAGGGTATCGTATAGATGTAGATGTAGAACTCTTTACTAAAACATAACGCATCTTTCGCCAACATGATTCTCCTTTAAATTTCATAGGTGGCATACTCATTTTTCTCATAAGCATTCAATAAGCTGAATATATATTACTGGCTTTCTATCCTGAGGATACAGGTTTGATGACCGGCAGTATTACAGTTTTTTCAGTGATAACTGTTACCTATTAGAGTCAGAAAAGGACTTCAATTCAAGTACACAGTCTGTTGGATGGGACGTTAAACCACTGACTCCTTGGATTTTTTCCTTAGAAGCAGGCTAATGTCAAAAATTAAACCTAAACCAATCAACAAGAAATATTTATGTACATTTTTTGCAGAATCTATCCGGCTGGGTGTAACTGTAAGAAGAATGGCTCTAAAACGCGTGATTTTGCCGTATTATTTTGCTAAATTGGCATACACAATTCTGCACTCTAAATATTAATTTTTCCACTTAAACGATCCGTAAATAACTCCCTTTTAAGAGTGAACGCCTCTTTCGCCGAAGCATCTTATTTGAACTTAGCGAATGATAAATTCTTTTTTCTCCACATTCTCCAGATAAAGAGTTTTTCTACGTTTCGCAGCTTGTGTTCTTCTAATTTTAAATTTAATCTAGTCAGCATTCTTTTTTCCAAAAAATCTGACTAGTTTATTTTTGTTTTCTAGCTTCATTTCGTATCTTTCTTGATGATTTTATAATGCATATGTTATTATCTGTAAGACCTTGGCCGAACGGTGAACTAGCGCCTGATAATCTGCAAACACTGCAGGTATTATCAGATTTCCCTGACTGGTTTCCTACAATAAGCCAATTCTACGGCCATCCCGCCGTTCCTTGGAAAATATGATAAAAATCGTCCTTTCCTGTAAAAAAATGTCCTTATCTTGGCTGTGAGCAATTTAATTTTTTTAGTAGTAGTCTAGGATGCAGAGCGTCTTCAGTCGGCTCATGTCCCACCAATTGAGGAACAATGATATAGAGGCAGAGGCCTTGAGGCAGAGAATGTCTTTTTCGCTGCAGAAAATGCACATGAAACAGAGCATATGCATACAAAAAAATGTATTACCGAGGAAATAAAATTAAAATAAAAAAATCAAGGATTACGGGAAGACAAAGATGTGGAATTTACGGACTCATCACAGCTATTACGATTGTCAAATATCAAAAATAAAAAAATATATTCACTTCCACCTTCCATTCCGAGGAGAGATTCACCCCATCTCGCGATTTTATGAGATATTGACACGCAATAATATATTCTGAGCACTTGGAACTGACCTATTGGAAATAAGCAGAAAAATATTCACCAAATTTGTCCAATGTCGAGTAATGCTAAGCGGATGGATGAGATAAATCAAAATGGCCTAACTTTATGAAATAATAAGAGAGTTGACCTTTGTATCTTTGTAATGAATGAATACTACGTAATGACAATGAAATAAATGTTCCTTTCATCACGTTCTAATTCCCGCTGCAAGATTATTTGAGCAATTTAAGATGGGCCAAAAATCTATGCAATCAGTTCAAAACTTAAACCATAGTAATTAGCGTTGGCAGAAAGATTCTGTAGAATATCACTTCAGCCATTTTCTCCGTAATCGACTTTTTCGGGTATGACAAAAAGAGCAAATGTAAATATGTTCCTTGGAGAAAATATATATCTATTTTTATCAAAGAATGGAGCTTAAAGGCGAAAAAATGCTGGAAAAGGTCGAGGTATTTAGCGTAGCATTGCAACGGCTTCTTTAAAGCTGTCTCGTCGATCCACGAAGGAGTGACTGTTCGCAGGAAAAAAACCTATTCACACATCATTCTTCCTCCACTTTCCTCCCTCCTCCTCTCCACTGTTTGGCGTGATGGAACGCCACACTTTAAAAGAGACTTTACAAGAGTCTTAATGACTCTTCTCGACGACCTTTTCATAATTCACTACCGCGAGAAAACGTCTCTGTCTCCAAATGGGATTCTATTTCGGATTGGCCGGTGATGTATTAGTTTTCCTTCTTACCACTCAATCATCTATGTTGTTCTACCTTCTTGCGTGCATCCACATTGAAAATTAATTTGGCCATATGGCATTTGCTCCAGAGAACTTCAATGCTTTTATTTTCTTCCTGCTTATGTTTACATACTCTGTGGCATGGATGGGATCACAAATCCCTCCTTTGCGTTGATTCGAATGTTCTAACTGACGCAAACTTCTCAAGAGAAGCAGTGCTGTAATATAACGCCCCAGTATCCTGCTCCATATTCTGAGATACGTAAATTGCAGCAACACTAACGAGAAAGTTGCCGAACCCTTTTTCGCTCTTCTAAGCGCGATTAAAAAAGCGATAGCGCAGAGGCGTGTATAGTGAAGATCCGCGACTAAGCATTTGAAGACTATACTTAGAGACATCTAAACAATCAAATGGTTATGGAGACGGAACATTTTATTAAACCTAAGAAAATTGAAGACAAATATCATTCAAATCTGTCATAAAGTAAAAGATTAGTCCAAACCTTAAGAAAGGTTTGTCAATGTCGGTGCCCGCCAGATCATTGCGCCGACCTGACAACTACAGGTTGCGGGTTCTAATCCCACTTCGGGCATTGATATTAGACTTAA
The DNA here is from genome assembly GCA_933228895.1 of Platycnemis pennipes. Classification (NCBI taxonomy): domain Eukaryota; kingdom Metazoa; phylum Arthropoda; class Insecta; order Odonata; family Platycnemididae; genus Platycnemis; species Platycnemis pennipes. The sequence continues at coordinate 65,166,208 of OW121854.1, forward strand.
GATTAAGATAAGAATTAAGCTACGTTATAAATTGAGATAAAACCTTAGCAGTTGGAGCAGCATAACATCTAGCTGTACTCAACGAAAGCCATAAGAAACCGGAAACTGAGTGAGTCAATTTTCCTTTTGTAATGTAATTCCCCATAAACAATTTCGGACTATGAAAATGAGACAGAGAAGGATCTTAATAAGATGCTAATAACCATGGAAAGGACAATCGCCAGATGTCAGCTGAAGATCAATAAGAAGAACACTAAGATATTGGTGTGCTGTTAGAGAGAAGAGGCCAAAACAAACGTTAAACTAGGGAAACAAAAACTGGAAGAGGTGACAGAGTTCTCCTACCTGGGAAGCCAAGTAACCAACGGTGGACGAAGCAAGAAAGAAATAGTCAGTAGAATAGCCCAGGAAAAGAGGGCATTCTATCGAAAGAAGAATCTACTTACAGCTGGATATACAAGCTTGGAAGTAAGTAAGCAATTCATCGGAACGTACATCTGGAGCATGTTTCTTTACAGTAGTGAGGCATGAACGACGAAAGCAGCGGAAAAGAAAAGGGTTGAAGCATTCTAAATATGGTGCTACCGAAGAAAGATGAAGATAAAATGGATCGACCGAGTGATAAATGAAGAAGTCTTAAGAAGAGTGAGAGCAAAGAGAAGTCTGCTGAAAACTCTAAAAAGAAGACGGACGGGACAACTTAATCGGCCATATCTTAAGACACGGCAGCCTAATGAAGAAAATCGTCGAAAGAAGGGTGAATGGGAAGAATGGAAAAGGCAGGCTTCGTATAAGATATATGGAACAGGTCATGAAGGATGTGAAAGAGAGGAATTACGTTAATATGCAGAGGTTGGCCGATAGAAAAACTCAGTGGAGAGCTGCGTCAAACCAATCCTAGGTTTGTTGACCAATGATGATGACCGACAAATATAATTGCTTGATCTTTTAGCGACTACACAGAATTTTTTCTAGCGCGCTTGAAAAGTCGCATTTACTACCTTCGAAGTGGAAGAGCTTTGCGGCCACTCCGAGTTTTAGAAGGGGCGAATGGTGTGTGGGGCACACGGGGGCAGCAGAAATAAAAGAAGGGGCAATCGATCCCCTCTCTCTCTGCGGCCGCACCCGCTGTCCACTCCCGGGTGCGGCGGATTAAGCGGCCAACGGCGACAGCGAAGCCAACAACAACCCAGCACCATGGTAACTCGCGGTCTCGTCCCAAGCGCCCCATCCCACACTTGGAGTTGCCAACTCCCGAAGAGTTAATTCCTGAAGTTGCTCGTTTTATGAGTAAGAAATTCCGAGAATTAAGGTTACAACTACCTTAAAATGTAAATTCTTCATCCTTATTCCTACTCCCACCAAGTGTCCGTACCTATGGGTGCAGAGTTCCTTCTTTTTTCTTAATATTTGGTGAACCATACCATTCGCCATAAAAATGCTAACTATCAAGAATGCAGGTGTGTAAGGCTCAACATGTTTTTTCGACGAATTACATCGCAGAATATGCAAGCACATGATATCGCATCCTTTTGCAAGTGAATCTTTAAGCTTCAACCAAAGTGCATGACTATGAAATTCTGAAAACAACTTTTATTTAAAGACATCGGATTTTGCGTCGTCGATAAATATTTGGATGACTACGACAATGGCAACGTAATTTGACTCAAATGTTACTACGACAGAAATGTGTTAGTAATGTAGTAACAACTAAATACAAAATCACAAACAGAATAAGATAATCAAAATCGATATTTGGACCGTTCTCTTAGTGTTATAGGGCCTCATAACTCATAAAAGAACACGTACGCATAAAAGAGACACTCGGGTGCATCAAACGCACTTTGTTTCCCCGCTGTAGCATGAACGCATGCCTTGAACACGGTCAAATTTGACAGGCTAGCAAGCTGTAAAACCAAAATTAATATGTACTAATTACTATTAATGGTAAATCGGTTAAAATGGCAGAAAACTCTTCCCGCATCCCCTATATTTCATGTACTTTAGATTTCATACTCCTAACACTCAACACGCTATAAAAACTTACCTTTCTTCTCCCCTACCATCTACCCCACCATCTACCCAAACTTACATCAACCCTGCCAGCTCAACATTCTCTCCTCTATTGCGTCCTTCAAAACAACTTCGCCCTTACCTATTCCACCCAGTTCTGTTTTCTCCCAATTTCCTCAATCAACTTTCTTTCCTCCCTCTCCAAAACTAGCACTTCCTCGCAGTAGTAGCAGACTTGGATTTTACATGCTCCAACGTCCGAGGTTATATCACACTGTCTAACCTAAGATAAGATATCCCAGGACACAAACAACATCCATTTCCTTAGAGGGATTCGAAGCCACAACCTTAGGATTGCAAGCCAGCGCGATAGGATGTACCTGTCAACCGCAACCGGCGCACTTTCTCGCTCGTCTTCCCTTCCACCCACCTTCTTTTCTTCATTCTTCTCCATACCCACATCGCAAAAGTCTTAGATCTATTCTCATCCTATTTCCAATATTTAGATGCTACAAGGCAATACTGTATACCAAGCAGTAATGAACTCCATTGATGTGAATTTTGATCACAATATATCTTGGTCTACCTGGAGATATGATTTTGAAAGATTTAACACATTTCACTCAGCAGAACGATTTAAATTAAAAGGTTAGAGATTGGATCAGTGTGGTGGCTAAGGTACTGACCCCCATTCTGAGGGCCCACACTTGAATCCCGGCAGTGGTGTAGATTTTTTTGTGATTATTCCGGTCCCCACTTGAGTGCTAAGTGGTATATCACCTCAATATCTGTAAACAGTCAATAGGATGGTACGTTAATCCACGGACCCTTTAGCGCCAGTCATTAAGAGTAGGTGAGTAGAGCTACAGCCGACGCCGGGTTTATCTCACTTTCACCTCCGTTCCCTGAAAAATTCCAATCTCTACACAATTACCCACCCTATACAACAACTTGAGAAGGTGGAAGAGTTCTGTTACCTGGGATACCGTGTAACCAGCGATGGACGAATTAAAAGAGAAATTGCCCAAGCAAAAAGGGCATTTTACCTAAAGAACATTCTGCTTACTGCTGCAAATATAAACGTGGAAGTGAGGAAAAATTTCACTAGAACATACATCTGGGGTATTCTACAATTTGGTAGCGAATCATAGACGACAACAGCAGCAGTGAATGCAGGCTGGAAGCGTTTGAAATGTAGTGCCACCGAAGAATGTTGAAGATAAAATGGATCGACCGAGTGACAAACGAAGACGCCTTATGAAGAATGGGAGAAAAGGAATGTCTACTGAAAACCCTAAAAATAAGATGGGATAACTTAATCGGCCCTATCGTAAGACGCAATGGCCTAATGAAGACATTTTTATTTTAACACCGACCTAGGTTTCGCTAGGCTTGAAGATGATTGGTAAACCAATCGAAACCTAGGTCGGTGTTAAAATAAAAAATTTTGTGGAATCTTACAAAGTGATTGTTCTATTTATTAATATGAGAGGTTGGCCGATAGAAGAATGGAGTGGAGGGCGGCGTCAATCCAATCCTAGGATTGCTGACCGATGATGAAGATATTAAAACTTGCACAAACGATATAAACTGTCGGGTTGCCACCCTCAAATAGCTAGGCAAGAGTCAATTGATTGTTGAGAGATGTCCCATGAGAATCGCTTCCTCAGTACTATTGCTTCTTTTAAAAACAATCCCATCATACGTCAACGAACAGATTCATGTACACCCGTAGAATGATTGTATGTACACCCATGCGATAGCGGGAAGAATCCGCTCCAATCCCAGAGACGGGAGGCGTTTAAAAAATTATCGTCCAATTCTGGAAGTTTACCGGTAAAGTTGGCAACACTACCCACCCCCTCCCGAGAGAGGGAGGGATGGGAGGAAGAGCGAAAGGGGTGAGAGGGGGGCTTTCTCCCGCGTTTACTCGGCTCCCAAACGGGTTGAGAGAAATGGGGCCGATTACACGACAACCCTGGAGAATGGGTAAGGTCTCCTCTTTTAGAATTCATTTTTCGTTTCGGAGACGGGAAGCCCTTTTTTTCCATGAATAGCGGCTCGTTTATTATCCTTTCCGAGGCTCTATATTTTGGTCGGGCAAAGAGCATTTTTAAAGCGTGCATTCACGGGCGCCGGTCTAAATCTGAGGTCATTAATGTGCTTCACGTACAATTGAGGGTTTGCAAACTTTGATTCATATCCAACTATTATAACTCTTATTGAGGAAAAGGGCACGGAAAACGAATCCAGGACACTGTATGAATCACAGGAAAACCATTGGAGCCTTTAAACATTTTATGCATGGATACATATGGAGGACAGCAGCTAAGTAGCCCAGTGGATAGAGCGTAGTACTGTTGACGGGAGATAGCGGGTTTGAATCCGAGAGAGGGCTATGGATGTATCCAGTCACACTCAAGCTGCGTTATCTTCCGCGTACTGTGCCGCCTAAGGTTTATGCTAAACCTGACCAAAGAAACTGACAGCCGTATTTATATATGGCGCTCTCACGGCTAATGTTACGTTTCCGTAAAATAAAAAAACCTTGCAATTCCACTGCTATATTTTTTTAATTCGCCCGGTTTTGCTACATTGTAGCTTCACTAGCAACTTTAAAATGATAAACTGATAAAAAAGTTATGCCCTTAATGATTAAAAACATTCTTCATTAACTACTGAAATGCAAATTTTTAACTTTATTTTACGCAATGGACTCCCACAAAGTAACGGACACGACCAGCAATCGCATTGTATCGTGCTGTCTAATTTAAGTATTCAATCCTAAGACAAACAGAGCATCAATATCCTGGGCGGTATTCGAACCAGTGACATGTAGGTTGCCAGACGTTAAAGACCGGAATTTTACCCTGATGAGCTTGCTGGATACTTCTCTAGCTTTATTTTTCCACCTTGCGTAATATTCTTCATTACTTTCTCTACTTTGATTCTAGTTAGCCCTTCATCGAAACTAGGTTTCTGTCATTATTCAGATCAAACTCAGGTAACTACGAGTAATAAAGTTTTGAGTGGAATTTGATATATTTTTTTCATCCGTTGATGCAGTCTTTAACTCGGCTTGTGAATCTTAGCTTCACTGAAATATTTAAAGTGGCATATTCCCGCCATTCCCAATACATCTCTCCTTAAGTTTTTACATTAGACAATGGAGCTGTTTTCAGTGACTTGAGCTGCGTGCAAAATATATTTTTCCATATATTTCGTTCCGTTTTCCCACTGTATACATTAAGGTCGAATATCCCTTTCAAGGCTCTATATTTTGGTCGGGCAAAGAGCATTTTTAAAGCGTGCATTCCCAGGCGCCGGTCTAAATCTGAGGTCATTAATGTGCTTCACGTACAGTTGAGGGTTTGCAGTGACATGTAGGTTGCCAGCCGCTAATGACCGGAATTTTATCCTGATGAGCTTTCTGGATACAGTTTCTTTAGCTTTATTTTTCCACCTTGCGTAATATTCTTCATTACTTTCTCTACTTTGATTCTAGTTAGCACTTCATCGAAACTAGATTTCTGTCATCAAATATACGGAAAAATATATTTTTCCACATAGTTCGTTCCGTTTTCCCAATGTGTACATTAAGGTTGAATATCCCTTTCGACATACGAAGAACTCAAGTAGGGATTTATGCACCATTGAATAACCTACTTTTCTCGGGATTCAAATCCGTGCCCTTGGCATGAGAACGCCGCGCTGTACTCTAGCAACCTCACTATTCATATATTATTCTAACGGAAGTTCACCACGCGCGTTGCGACAAAGTTTTAAGAAAGTTTATTTATTCGCCAGTGTTTATTTTAAAATATGATATTTATGAAGCTATTGCTACTGATTCATTTATATTATATGGAAAACCATTTATCGAGATGGAAATAGTCTAAGGAAATTCATGACAATCAACGGTAATCAAACCGTAGACCTTTGGCATCCCAGAGCAACGTGCAGATCACTACGCTACTCAGCATTCCCGCTACAAGAGGCATATTTTGGAAATAACTTAAAGAGCTCCAAACTTATTTTAAGTGAAGGAAGACACAAGCTAAAACAGGAGGAGCAGACAAGCTATTTGAGTAGTATGTTGGAGGAAAGACGATACAATATTCATGAAGTTAAGAGAAGATTTTTACTCGTAGGATATTAGTGTTGGCAGCTGCACGTAGTTTTGCGGTGCGTCTCGAGTGGGGACCATGAGAAAAGTCTGGTTAAAAATTTCATTTAAAGCATGGCGTTTAATGGTGTCAAAAACATGAAGTTTGAGTTAAGATGATGAAAATAGGCACTCGACTCTTGAGATGTGTATGTACGTAGAATAATGGAGAAGGTAATCTGGGTGGATATGAAGACAAATGAGGATGCGCAGGAATTTTTATAAAAGAGGAAGTTTAAAGAAGAAACTAGGAGATGAGAGATAGTGATTGGCTTAAAGGAATGTTCTGGTGCAAGGGTATTTTAAAGCAAATGATAGACGCAGGAGTATTAGGTAGTAGTGGAATTGGTTTTGGTTTTTGTGTGCTCCAACGGTTCAGGTTAATTCACACCGTCTAACCTACGTGTTCAAAACTAAATCGTATACAACATACACGCCTGGGGCAGGTACTCGAACTCGCGAACCTTCGGTTTTCAGACCGGCTTGATATTAAATGGCTACCGCGGTCAGCGAACATTTTCAGGTCAGTCGTTTATAAGGATAGATGGAAGAGAAGAACAGGTATTTTGGATGGAATGATGAGACGTAGGAACTTTAGAATATTTAAGAAACTTCATAGCATTGCTATAATAAGAAGTGATGGGGTGATGGTTATATTCTGCCTCCTGTAAAGTTTCTGAAAAAATGCATATCATTTACCACCTATATTAGCCGATAGATCACCAGTTATACTAGGAAACAATTCATGAAGACAAATATATATCATTCTATGGGCGCTGTGAGGTTCATGACAGGTTATGTTATTGTTTTAATATGACATACTTACAGAAAACCTTGAAGCTGAATGCCAACAAAATTCTGTTAGTCTTAGGAATTTTCAAACTGTCGTCACCAATGGAAAATGCAACGAGGAGTAGGAATTGGAAATCAGACATCAATCAGACAATCAGACAATGACAATCATACACTGGTAAACGTCGTGGAAACAAACGATTTAATATTTCTGGCATATTTTTTTTACCATTCGGATTTACTTTGCTTTTTCTTAGTGTCTAGAGAAGGATATTCTGCTGCTCTCACCAGTCATGGTGAAGATGCCGACGAAGAGGCCGATGCTGCGGCCAGCCAGCATCACCTCCTCTTCCGAATCGTTGCCGCTCTGCTTCTTGCGAGCCGCCCATATTCCCACGCCCAGGATGAGAATGTAGAAGAGGATGATGGAGATGAGTCCCGCGACGTTGAACATCTTGGCGGGAAGTTCTACAGGGCCGAGGGTGGTCGAGGGCGGCGGAGGGCTACTGACGCCGCTGGTGGTGGTGTTGCTGATGCCGAAAAGAAATAAAGCATCCGCGATTAGAAATTAGTTCCTGTAGACGGATCTCCGTCCGTTTCTGTGAATGCTAAGGTCTTTTTGCACTCGATGCACATTCTGCTACGCAGTCTGATGCATGAAGAGATACGCAGCGTAAATCGCATATTTAAAAGCAACGAATTGCTTGGAGAACTCACTCCCCAAATGCATGATTACTGTGCAAAAATAATTACTTCCCGCTTTATTTTCACGCATTCCTCCTTGCGATGTCCACGATCCGACCCTAATTCAAGCTGTGAAATAAACTGCTTCGCGTAAAAATGCCTTGAGAGTAGATCGTTCAGAATATTTTTGGGCCAAGGAGTGAGTTAGTATTGTCAGTCCACAGCCCAGCTCATCATCCCTAAAGGCAGTCTCACGCGAAGCATTGAACTACTAAGCTTTAACCGGCATCATTGAAACGTGGAAAAAGCGTACCTGAAAGCAACTAAAGAGCATATCGTCGGCGGATTCTTGAAACCTACTTTGTAACCAAAATGCCATAATGGAGTTATTGGTATCGAAATGTTCGACTCGTCAACGCGCATCTACCTATGAAAACTACAATGTCATATAATTGTGTTGAAATATAAAATATTATACTTGTATAATTAATGTAAAAATAGTATTTCAACACTTTTAACAATGTCTCCTGTAAAATTTTATATTTAGCACATAACAGGATTCAAGAATCAACAGACGATATTTTCCGCACAGTCATCCATGCATTAGGAAAGTTTCTTCATGAAATTGGATCTCCTACGAACAATTTCATTTTCTGTGCGCATTTTTCCATTCATCAGACTTCTCAATGAAAAGCGTTCATCAGAAGCCATCAATGAAAAGTAAAATTACCTTATCAGTTGACGGCGACTTTAAACTACATTTTTTCTGCATTTGGGGGAAAAAGTGAAGGGGAGGAGAGCTCCATAACATCTAAGGGCGTTTTGAGGATTATTCGTATTACACCTTAAACTATAATCCTCAAACTGACGACTAAGCTATTTTTGTCGTATCGCAACTAGCAAATAAACACTACCCAATATTCCACTTAACTCTTGACCAACGGCCAATGTTATTAGAATTTAAGGGGTAAACATGGTACTATGTAGCCTAAGCGAGAGGAAGAAGTACTAGAGGATGATTGGAACGGATTTTTACCAGGATGGTAAAATGAGGCGAGGATTTTATTGAGGAACGTTCTCGGAAACATTTTGGATTAAATAGTTTCATAATGGTAATTTGCCTACTCTCAATGCAGGACATGGACATGGTACATAAAATGCTACAGGTCCCTCCACTGGGTTTCAACGCCTATGTAACCTATATTGGCCTCAAGAGTAAATTGAAACTTAGACTACTATAAGTACAGCGATATAAACTATAGCCTAGAATTTAAATTAATTACAAGACTGAATTTAAAATAATCATCGCTTACCTTTATGGTATCTGTTTACACTGCAAGCAGCAGATAATGGACTAAATATTTATCTATTTATTACTGAGCTAACTGGCGATCTAATTTTCACAGGAAATATATACACAATATACGTATGCTACCATTTAATTCCAGTACCTTGGAAACAACCGAATTTCGAATTGTGTTCTTTGCTGTGTTAACTGCATAGATTTGAATGTTTGGTCATTAATTTGGTACCGGTCCACTTGATGATGTCCATGAAGCTGATGATGTACAGCAAGATATAAATATGTATCTCTTTCCCTGCATAAATAATTGATAAATAAGGATGGGCACCAATGGCTATTTTGAACTTAATACATCCAATATATTTTCCAATATCTTAAAAAATTTATTATTCCGAGTTTCTTCGTTTTTTTAACGCATAAGTTATGCTTTGATAAGGTACCTTACATTTATGTAGTTGCTCTTTCGTAAAAAACTGTTCCTTTTCATCACCATTTTATCTTTAGATAAACATTTCCAACTTCCCTTCATACGTATATTCAAAATGCATTTTCTTTCTATCACTTTTCTTCAGGTATCCAGGATTTTACTTCCAGTATCCCATGGCATCATCCCATTAAGTTCCGTAAACAGCTTTCTCCCTCACACCATCCTCAACATTTTAAACCTCTCCCTTCTTTCCGTTCATCGTACCCAATGCCATTATCCTCCATGCCATTGTCTCTAAAGCTTTTTGATCTCTTTCTCGTCATCTACAAAGCAACATTTCGCATCAAACTCTTCACTGACCCTTTTCTCCACCTCTTTGCTCAATATTCTTGTCATAAGTCGTCTTCGGCTTGTAAACATTGTTTAGCCATAGCAAAACTTTTCTAACGTTATTGTCACAACCCCCAAATCCCTCATGTACCATGACAAAATTACACCATTGTTCTGCTTGTCCTAAATTACGAAACTGTTCCTCCAGTTTTAGCTAATGCTCTTTTACTTAGTTTTATAAAGTTCAGCTTTACCATATTTTTTCCATTAGAACCCCATTTATAATTTTATTGTGATTATTCCTAAGCCCAAATATAGTGCACTTCATTTTTAAAGCGCCTAATAGCGATGCCAAACCTTTGACTAATTAATTATCTCACGGGTATCCTCAAACCTTACCGATTAAATTAGTAGTACTGTAGTAATAATTAACAGTAATGTTTTTTGAGTATTCACTGCCTAACATATACGCTCTCTAGGTGGATTGCATGGTAATTTGTTTATGCAGCTGAATTGGTACAACTCCCACTGGAGTTCTAGCAATCTTCCTACACCAATTTCACTATATTCAGGGTCTATTCTGCACAATTTTCACCCTATAGCTACCCAAACATTATCTAGCTGCTATTTTTTCATGCACGCACTCTGATCCAAGCGCAGGAAACGAATACGTACTCTGTACCTTCAGTCGTTTGACAAGTTTCTCAACGGTCCAATTATCTTTACCGCAGTATACTCGGTCGTATCTTTTCGGAAGGTCAACGAAAAATGCTAAAGCATTCTGAATGCCTTTGTTACTGTTTTCCACTGCCGTTCTCACCGGTGCTATGGCAGCATATTTTAAGGAAACTGTAAAAACGATCGGATAGAATAACACGCAAAATGATTATGGGTGAAAAGTCAATGACTTCGACTTCAACCTTTCCTAAAAGAAATCAATGGTTCCTCTATCAAAACACGAAAAGAACGAAGCATGAGATAGGATCTGATTTCTTTCCAATTTTCCGGCTCAGGCTGCGCCATTTAGGCAAAATTTGGCATCGATTGGAAGAAAATTATCCCCTCTGGAAGCCTTTGTCTTCAAAGAAAAACCTTGACCCTTTTTCGGTAGACTTGACGTAGTTTTAGCTGCTCAACGCTGTATATAGACACGAAGTTCCAAGCTCATCTAACATTTATTTTCATTATGAGATGTATAAATGACAGGCTATTTCCACCGTATCGACTGTGAAAAATTGTTTTGCATTCATTTTCACTCCTATTCAGAATAATGTATACTTCAGTCGTGGAAAATGAGGCGAATCTCAGCAGTCAAACAGTAGAGATATAAAACGTTGATAGACAGTCATCGTCATGAGTCAATAATCCTGAGAATGGTTTGACGCAGCTACCTATGATATCTCTATGATAACTATGATCTACCGCTATAATCTCCATGTCAGACTAATCATAGAGCAAGCTGTTAATTCCCATTTCTAGGTATTCGGTATTCAAGCACTAAATCGCGTTTTTATCATCACATCTATAAAGTATATCTATCCACAAGGAAATAGAATCTACTATCTAAAATGATCAAGTTGAAGATTTTCCGTTTGAGTGTCTGTTTATTGGATATTGTAGTTTTTAATGGATTGCTGAAGATGTGATTTACACTTTTGTTGAAACTAATACATTTTTGTGCAGAGTATTTCGTGTGAGCTCTTCATTCACTGAGAACAGGGTCTAAAATTACAATATTGATTACACTAGCGCAAAAATACTCTGACAGGGTCATTATTTAGGAGAGGGATTTTGTATGGGTAAGGTTTTTAAACGATAGGTTTGATGTTTCTATAAGCAGATTGATTAGTAAAATTTCCACATCTTCGTTGGGTAAGCGTATGTACAAACGAGCGGAATCGGATATCTATATATTATAATGTGTTCGACGTGGAGCTCAAAGTGCTGGGAGAGCGGCAGCTAAGACACAACACCTTCATTTGCAGGATCGACTAAGTACCACTGGTGACACATTGATTCATACCTTTCCACCTCCATGTTTACTGATCGCTGCAACACGATAACTATGGATATGACTTGGCAGCGAATAAAGTTCTGCAGTATACCATCTGTGGGGTGAAATAACGGGTTAATATTAGACACTCATTAGGAGAAAGGAGGAGTAGTAGACATTCTGGGTAAGGCGATCAACAGTTAAAGTCATTCACGCCATTTAGGGTAGGTGGGCAATGAGGTAAAGACAGAAAAATCTCAGGAAATGGAGGAAGGGTGGAGTGAAACCCGGCGTCGGCACTAGCCTGCGAAAAAGCGTCGAGGAGTCGACGCTTCAACGTCTCATCCGACGGACAGTGTACTGAACTTGTAGTGCTCTCCACAACGCACTCAAGTAGGGACAACTATTACAAATAAAAGCGATGCCACTGTTGGAAATCAAACCCGAGCCATAGGGATTAGAAGCCAGCGCTCTACCCTCCACACCCACACGATCCCCATTGGGGAAGGAATTGTGGTTATTCTGGTGAAGTGGAGAAAGCATATTTTTCTTGTTGAAATTACTATGTGAGGTTCCCGGTAGCTAAGGTCATAACAACCATTTAGAAAAGGTGGGTAGTTGAGTACCTACACTCAACGACAAGCGCCAAGAGGTGCACGGTTTATCATCCCTTCCGACGCGACGGACGGGGTACTGAACTTGAAGTTATCTCCATCATCACTTGAGCAGGGACCAGCATGCAACATTAAAATTCTTTGGCAATGTTGAGATTCGGATTCGGATCCTCAAGCCTGAGGCGAACTCAGCTGCTATGGACGTATCAGCTGGCATATCAGTTCATTGACAAGAACGCAGAGCACGTGATTTTTTTTACAGGGACATTCTGAAGCCTAATAATAGAGGTCATTATTTTAACAATGACAACAATGACATTGGCGTCATTTGAAGATAACACCAACAAATACGAATTAACGTAAATAAGAAGTCTACATATCTTTAGTACGCTGAGGTCCTTAGAAAAAAATATGTAGCTAAAACGAAAAACTTGAGCGCGAATTCTGAAATTAAAATGACAATCCTTTTAAAATGCAAATCAAATGTAAGTATGAATATAACAATAAAAAATGCAAAATTGCATTGATAAAAATAAATACAATGAGAACACAGAAACCTCTCTTTAGGTAGCAGGTATAAGTAAGCTTAGAGTACGTACACAGTGCATGTTTGGTGACAATACACCCCTTGGAATACACACTCGAGGTGACTTGCAGGGTAGTCAGTTGATATAGATATACATGATTTACTTTAAACAATTACTCATCGTCAGATTTTCACTTTTTCACAGATCGTCACTTTTAATTTATAAAGAGCAGGAAGTCCACTTCCATTGCATGAATGACAATCTGACTGACTGAGGAAGCAGCGATTCCTCACAATGAATAGTTAGAGGAAATTTCAATCTCAATCTACAAAAATCGTAAAATCAGTCAATCAATCAGCCTTCAGAAGTGAGTACCGATGGAGAAAAATGAGAATGCTGCGATGCGTCAACGATATTTCATGTCATTTCTATGGCGAAGTCAGAAAGAAATTCACCAAAGAACTCCTGTATTCATTTTTTCCGATATGAGAGATATTCATCAAAGTCTTTTTTTTTCTATTTTCTCTCCATGAACAGCGATCTTAACAAGCTGGAGGAGCCTATGCGTGTCTATGGTCCCTAAGCCTTGTCTGGCGGGAACAAAGGAAATTGCTCTTAAAGAGGCAAAGCATGCCGGATTGCTCGAAAGGGAAGGCAGATGTTAAGGTACCCCGCACAAATTTTCAGGTGAGGAATCTTCACTATGACGACTCCATCCGAGCGAGTCAATCATTTATCGGCGTGATACATTAAGGAACTTTAAACCGAAACTATAACAATGCGTGAACAATTCAATATCAACCCTTTTTACACCATGAGACCTTCATAAAAAAGTTACGATTAACATGAACATGCAATCACACGCATTAGATTAACACAGAACAAGCAAACAAACAAAAATAATTTTTTTGTGGATTTTTAAAAATCGAAGCATATCTGCATGAACCCATAACATATGTATATATGTAATGGGTTAATGCGTCAATGTAACCCATAATATATATATGTAGTGCTTCTCAGATGTTTTCGTGCAATTCGTGTTAGTTGGAAACTGGAATTTTTAGAGTGTCCAGCATGATATCCTTAGTAACCTCTCATTAGGCAGGTAGCTAATGTAAATTTCAGATTATGTACGCAGGGCATGTTTGATGATAACTCACTCCCTGCCACGCACTTTCGCAGTAGCTAGTAGGGTAGTTGACAGGAGGATACCATTAACATTCGATTTGGAAGGTTAAAAAGCTCCTTACTACCAATGTTATCGGAAGTTGGGAAGTTTATCACTAGGCTATTTCATTATCCTATTACGATATGTGTTGGGCCAACGAGCACAGATTTAAATGAAGTCGTAGGAGGACATTTATAGTCAAAATGCATGAAATACCCAAGTAATTTTTCACAGTTTTTCTTAGCAAGTATTACCTCTTTAAAATGATGTCGATAACGTCGAAATCGGTCAGGAATTAAATAAAATGTGTGAAGATGTGTCAAATATTTTCTTGAAACATAAAATAGGTATGTTGGATGTGAAAATCGTTCCAAGCAGAACGATATTCTTATCATCGTATTGCTACCCAATAAACTGCATTAAATTCTTGAAATTTCCTGGCCTCGTCAGCGGCATGGTTAAGTCCTCGTCAATCATACAGAGGATCTCGGGTTCGGTACTCCTTCAAAACCAACACCGCTTTCTAACATTGGTGTTTAGGGAGGGAACGAAGTCGAAAGCTCCCTCCCTCCCCCTCGAGTTATTCACTGACAACCAATAGCGCCAGACGGTGACCTTGCTTTTCTCATTCTTGCTTAGACCTCCGCATAGTGAGCATTGTCTTTCCGGGTGCTGAGTTGCCAAGCGTTTCGTTGGCCTCTCATCTCTGCCTATTGCTATAAGAAGGGGAAATTAGGAGGAAGATAACGAGAACACAAAAGTGAATACATATAGCACCACTAACCCTCGATCCTTCCCAGCGGCTCTTCCGCATCCAGATCCTCCTCCAGAGCGTATTTTCACGAACAATGACGGAAACTTCCGAAGGCCCAACCCCAATGTCATCTCGAGCGCATTATATAATCCCAAGTCTACCACTACTACGGATCAGAGTAATTGTCTTCGATTGTAATTACTTCAACGGCTAAGGTTATATCGCAACGTCACACCTAAGATTCAATCTTAGGAAAAACACGACATCAGTACCCATGGGGGTTTGTTGGAAACTATCGGGATTTCCTCGAACAGATAACCCAGGAGTAACGTGGTACAAAAACGAATTGTTCGCAAATTCGTTGGGTTTGAATCGCTCAGAACAATCTCACTCATAGTTTTCAGCTGAGTTTCTCTCATCCGCTCGAGCATAGAGCCCCCGATTTATTAAAACTCGAATTAAAACAATGAGTGAGATTGTAATGAGCAATTCAAACACAACGAATTTGTGATCCATACGTGTTTATACCGCATAATTCCTTGGTGACCTATTCCATAATATAATCTCGGAGGTTTGAAACACACACCCCCAGAGTGGGATTAGAACCCGCGACCTTTGGGTTGCCAGGCCAGTGCGATACTGACCTGTCTACCACGGTCGGCTGTATGGGACGAAGTTCGAAGTAGTGTCGCCCGACGACGTTTCGCCGGCGCGCAGCGGTGTATTCGCTCGGAGCGAGGGCGAAAGAGCGCAGAGTGGGAGGGGAGGGTGAGGGAAGGCAGGGGGAGTGAGGGCCAGCCACCTGACCCACGGGTCAAAGAGAGGATTCACTCGAGGGGTTTTGACATACGAGAGCGAGGACCTTCTCAATTGGTGGGAGATGGGGAGAAGGCGATGCAGACGAGTGGTCCGTATGCATGTTCGCACAATGTGTTCAGTGGATAAAGACTCGGAACGAGGAAGGGAAGGGGTTTGATTGAGGGTTCGCTGCCCCACTACGCTGCGGGTGGTCCCACAGAATATCCCTGAACAGATTTTTCTCAGATACGATTTTTCTTAGATAAAAATCACGACATTCGAAAACGCAATCTCTTTGAAAATGAGAATATCTGAGGATTTCGATTTTTTTCTTGCTCATTCCGTACTTTATTAATGATGATCTATCAATCGAGACAGTTTTGGTTGGCAAGAAATATTAATATTTTTAAACTTTCCCACGAAACAGTATCCTACTCTCTTTCTCATGATATAATCGTTTAGTTCTACTTGTGTCTCGCCATTCCATCTTATCTGAATGTTCTTCATACCCTCTACCCTACTTATCCACTCACATTTCTCCTTCTATCAGTCTCAAAAGACATTCTCTTATCAGTCGTTCCATACCACTTCCTTGTCTCCAAATAACTTCTCAAACTCCTTCTCTTCCTTCAGCATTTTCGTATGTGTCTTCCTTTCAAACCAACTTCTCCATTTGCATACTCCATAGACACCTCTCAAAAACCAACAGTCTGTCTCTATCTTCTCTCCGAAAAATCCGCGCTTCTACATTTTAAAATACCACGACATCCCTCAAAAGTGTTTTGCCAGTATTTTCTCAACGTAACTATTACCCGAATCTCTTATTGTTTCTCCCCTCTCTTTCCATACCTATAACTTTCTCGTTCGCCTTCCAATTACACCACCTTGCTTTCTGCTTCGTTCTCCATGCTCACATCTCAAAATCTCTTAGACTATATTCGTCCTCTTTCCTCATAGTCGATGTTTCCGCGCCACTAAAGGCCGCGCTTCGTATTGGACTTTTCTTTTTCTTACGTCCTTTCTCAACAGCAAGCTGCCATTGGTTCTCTCCCGCGGTAAAACTGAAGAATATAGCTTAGGTATAACTTTGCCCTTTTTAATTTTATTCTTCTAAAACCACAAAGGTACATTATTAAATTGTCGGGTCGTGTATCTTCTCGCGTATTTTCAGCTCTGCTTAGATTAAGAGTCAAGGACACAGCGCTAACGAGGTGATATCCCAAGGTCTGCAATTACAGGCCTCGTAATACGCGATGGCGTAATCTTTATTCCTTGGAAAAACAACGAGTAATTAAAATGTCACCGCAGGCATTGAAATTTGGCCAGTGACTTCAAGCATTGGTATCATCACATTCTAAAGCATGCCGCGAAAGGGGAGCTTTACTTTCATTGCGCTGAGGAAATGTGAGCTTTAATGCTCAGATAAAGATAATACGCAGGTAAACTTCGCGATCATTTACTCCTTTAAACAGATAACGCGCATGCGGTATATTTACTACCTGAATGATTATCAAGAGCATGCGCACGGTGGTCCACGTTAACATTGAAGAGTTCGCAATATTTACCCAGTTCCGTCTTCTTTGTGCCGATAATGTGCGCGTCGTTAACCGAAGGGTTTCTCTCCCCCTTCCTCCTTATGAATATTTTCTAAAGATTCCTGTGAACCAATCGATCTAATTCTATCCTAAATATCACAAATGATCTTATCTTTTGGTCACCTCCAATAGTTACAACCACGTGCCCACGAATAGTCCCGACGGTTTCGTTCGGATGATCTCATTATGGAGAGCGAGAGGCGGAAAGAGAGTAACGCCTAAGCACCTGAAGTGCCTAGTCAACTTCCAACCTTAGTCTACTACACTCCCTTTAATGAGGAAGGGTCAAAATTATACTACAATTATTTGTCATCTATGGTACTAGAATGACTCTATTTATTACTGGTGGTCTACCGATTAAGGAAGCTTTATATGAATGTAAAACTCTTTTCACGACTCCTAACTCTCATATGCTGTACTTCTTTAATTCCGTATATGTCACCTCTCCCATTACTTAATCCAAGCTACGCGTAGTTTTTCTCCCTCTGCCTCGCTAACCCAACATTCTTCCTTTACAACGTCCTTCAAACACCTGTGTCTTCTAATACCTTCTCCATCCACACCTCCTACCTTCTCCTAATTTCTCCCAATGGGGTCGTTTACCATATTTTTATTGCTGAATCGGATAGAGTTTTCAAAATAAAAAGACCCATATTTTTCCGTTTTTTGAATCCGTCAATTAGTTCTCGAGTTATAAGCGGTGAAAAACTGATATTTTAACCCTTTCGGAAAAGTGGGCGTGCAAGCGACTGAGTACGTCATCCATTTCGTCCAAACACAACTGAGCCCGTGAAGCTACTTCGCCTTATCGCAGTGGGGGGTGCACAGCCCACTCTGCCAATGGATGCGGTTGCGACAGGAACTGTGCGAGCGGACCTTCCGACCCCCCTACACTCCCTCCCCTTTCCCTAAAAGCAGTCAAGGACGGGAGATGGATGACGTAGTAAGTCTCAAAGCAGCTCGTTCGGTGGGCGTCACCTTTTGCTTATTTTAGTTTTTGATTTATGAGTGAATGACTCTGATTGGATTATTAATTTGTTCACTAAAATTCATTTTTCGTTTCTATCTAACGATTTCGTGTACAAAATTGCGATTTCGGTTCCAAGTAAACATTTCAGGAAAGAGGCAGGTGGTGAGTAGAAGTAATTCCCCTATTTCCAAGTTGGACGTGCAAAAACATACTGTTTAGCTTTATTTATACACGAACGGGCCATAGTGAGGAGTGTAACCAAAAAAAGGGCAAAGTTCCTGCATGGTTGAACGACATAAGCTTCAATTCAACAGGTAAAAACACATACAATTCAATTAAGTGGGTTCCTGTAGAAGGTGTAGAACCGGGGTCGGCAAACTTGCTCGCGAATCTCTTGCGTCTCTTTACGTTTATACGTGTGGCTCTGACGAAAAATTGAAAATGAGATAAAATCATAAAAGATCCATATGTAAAGCATCTTTTGACGTTAGTAGTTGAAATTACCATATTCCCTTTTATCGCTATCATCAATAAATCTAGCCAATAAAAAAACAACTAGTTACGGAGCGGACATCAGAACGCAAGCTCATTTCTAACTTTCCTACTGACATTCTACATTCTGTTAACATTGCTTACATTCCTGAAATGGGTATGTAATAGTACCCCATCACAGGCTGTTTAGATGTACCTGATGATGACCTAGTGGCTGAGACGCGTCGTATGTACTTGTGTAGCTAATAAACTATGGAATAATGCTATCATGTTTATTTTAATCACGATAACATTCCAATACATCTCGCCAAAGTCAGTATTTCTCATTGATAACCTCGTTTAAAGCAAAGAGAATATTTTTCAGTGAATTTTTTCCTTATTATAATGATGATAAAATTAATACTATTAATAACCTGCCATAATACTACGATATTTACATTTTCCTTAATTTTGGAAATATATTTCTTGCCTTCATATAACTTATTAATTGCCGCGAGAGTCAGGTTTGCTTCTTCCACCTCAAAAGTTAGACCATTTGTCTAAATGATAAAAATAAACCACCAGGTTCACGAGAAACTCTCCCCCCTCCCACTACAAGCTGATGCTTCGTGACTATCACCTACATCATTCACCCCCATCATCACCTCATGGCGTAACTGATGGCCTCCCCCTCATGGTGGCTTGCAGGGTACATTTAGATGGGGTTAGATGGGCGAGTAGGATCGTATTCCACTATGTTCTTCTTTAACTTCAACCCCCTCTTTTTGCTGAGGAGACTTCAGATCAGGGACGTAGTTGAAACCGCTGGTAACATACTCCCTTTCCCTCATCATTTCATACAAACTGCAGGTTTTTCTTCTCCTTCCAATCCACTATCTAGAACTCTTCCTTGTATCGCGTGTCTACAAACATCCCCTTACTACCGTTCAATCCATTCACTTAGTCAATGAATCAATACATATATATTCAGGAAATTAGATCCATTTCTTCTCATTCTTCACATTTAGGTCCCATAATTTATTCTACCTCGTTAAACAAACGCATTGCTTTCTTTTGGAAAAGGATATAGAATATTCCATTACGGTATCTTTACGAAGTGATATGGGTGACTCGAGCCTTAATTATGGCTCACATTTTGTCATTTGGGGCTGTAATTTTGGGGTTTTGCCGCAGCAAACATTTTCCTTAGGGTTGGCAAACTGAAGAGACTTCCCCCTTGACTTACTGCTGAAGACCAGCTTCCGAGAAGAAATCAAATTTTCTGCCAGTGGGGTTATATGGAAATGTCACTGGGTCATGCCTTTGCCTACCCACTCGCAATCCGCATTGACTTGGTAAATAAAAGAAGCGTCTCATGCCGAGAAAACTGAGACACTTTCGTGTGATCCGTCTTCAAACATTGATACACTCCACTCTTCGAGCAGCGGAGGTATTTTTAAGGAGGTTCCATCGTCAGTAAGTGAGTACAAACAAATGAGAAACTCCCCCACGTTACCAGCGCCTTTTTAAAAATACTACTGCTACTGATAACGGGACTCCAAGAATCAAAATTAAGGTAATGAATAAGCAAATAAGTATTTGATTTTATTTACCAGGAAACACTCATCGGGGAGGAGTAGAATTTACTGCCGTTCCATCAAACTAACTCATGTTGCCCTCATTTTGGTAATACCCAAAGATTGGTTCAATTCGTTCGATTCCTTCATCGGAAAAGTACGTCTTTTACATTTGGAATAAAGTTCATGGTAGATCGATGGATGCTAAAAGTTAGTTGAAGACTATGATCATTACGAACCACTTAGCACCTAACTTATGTAGTGATCTCATCATTTTAATCATTAATGTTGCCTTTTGAAATATTAAAACATGAACAATATATGTGTAGACGCCAGATTACACAAGATTGAAAAGTTCTTTTCTCTTCAAAGGCAAAGATGGAAACCTTTGGAATGTGGTTTAATCGAATAACGATGAAGATAAAATGGATAGATCAAGTGATAGATCAAGATCACAAAATAGTTCTAAGATCAGTGGAAAAAAATAGAAAAATTTTATGGTAACACTAAAAAGAAGATATGACAACCTTAATCTTGAAACTAGATGGTCTCATGAAGACAGAAGTGAATTGGAATAGTTCAATAGGCTCGTATGAGGTAAGTAGAACATGTAGTGAGAGAGTTATGACGGAGAAGAAGTATGTCAGTATGAATAGGTTAGCTGATGAATGAATCGAATTGAAAGTTGGGTCAAACCTATCTAAGAGTAAATCCTCTTGATGGTCATTTGATAGTGATGATTATTATGAGGGTCAACTTTCAACCTCCCAACTCTTTCTCAATCTCTCAGCCACAAAATATTCGAAGGACCTCAAACCTCAACTACTATTTATTGGCTATTAATCATAGTGTTCCTTACTCAACTCAGTGAAAGCTTGTCACTTAGCTAGAGGAGGCAGAGTATTTGATCGGCAATTTAAATTATTCTTCAGCTACGATCTTTGAGAAACGTTTCGAATGATCGGCTGTTGTGATCTGGACGGTGGCATATTAGCTTGAAGACCCTAATCTTGTGGGTTCGCGGGACCCAAGGGAGTGGATGCCGTTTACGCCTTAAGATGAAGTCTAAGTTAGAAAGCGCAGTATAACCTCGGAAGCTGCATCGACATGACTAACTAAACGATAAATAAAGACCGAGGAGCAGATTTGAACCCGTTCAATCATTTTAGCTGAAAATCATGTTTACAGAATTATATTTGTTATGAAAGTAATAATATCCGATATTTATTATTATTATTAGTAATTTTCTATCGGCAAAGGTAGGTCTAAATGGACATTCAATTTCTCCCCTTACATTTTTCAAGATCTTCCTCCCCGTGATAATTCCTTCCTCTCATCATTCTATCCTATCTGTTCTTCTCATCCCTCAACACCGCTTACCCAACATTCTCCCCTCAAACACGTCCTCCAAACACCCTCGGCCTTTATTACCAGCTCCATCCAACCATCCCTAGTTTCTTCAATCACCTTCCTTTCCTCTTCTGCCAACTATAGCACTTCATCGTTCGTCCTCTTGTCGACCCTTCTTACTTTTCCATACCTATATCCATAATCTCAAAAACCTGAAGTCTATTTTCATCTTCTTTCTTATGATCAACTGTTTCGAAATAACACGATAAGATGAAAATATATTGTTCCGAGTGTCACTCATAGCCAATACTTCAAGTAGTATTACTGTAATCCAATTCATCATCATTAGTATCAATCTTCAAATTGGTTTGACGCAGCTCTCCACTGAGTTCTTTTATCGGCCTCTTTATCAAATGCAAATTTCAACAAAATTCCAAATATGGTTGTTGACTGGGTTGCATTCAGGACCACCCGATAATTGGATTTTTTTGTCACTCACTACATCAGATTCTATTCCCGCATCTGTAACTGATTTTAATGTTCAGGAGCCGGCCACGGTTGATATCGATAACCGCCGGCCTGAAAATCCGAAGGTAATGGGTTCAAATCCTGCCTGCATTTGCCATAAGAAAAAGCTTACAAGTTGGACAGTGCAATATAACCTTGATGAACATATTAGTAACCTTGCTTGACGTGCGGAACATATTATGTCATGAGCCAAGCATATTCTAAGATTCCACTTCTTCAGATAATCATGAAGAGAGATTCATGAGGATCCTACTGCCTCACTGAATATCTTCATCCACAGCCATGCATAAGACGCGATTTACAAATACAGAATCAGCCAGTGGTTGCAAGAGAGTCACATAGTGGAAATCCCTATCATTCAGCGACGGCAATTACGTAGTTGATTAACTAAGGGCGTATAGAGTTCTTCGTTGATACACCATCAGAAAAGCGTGGCGGTTTTTTTATCGTAGACATTCACACGCTCACGACGAGGGCTCGTTATGTTCCAGGCACAAAGCGAGTCACGCGTCATTTCTGTTTAGAAAACGTTCTGTCCAATAAGCCGAATCGATCTGGCCTCCCATCCCGAAGGCCAGGTTTCAATGCCATCAGTGTTTCATCGTTAAACCAGCCCTTACTTGACTTCTCTGTGGAGAGCACATCGAGTTCAGTACTCCATCTGTCGGATGGGTCGTTTTATCGTGGTCACCTTGGCGCTTTTCTTTGAGTGCAGGCTAATTCAGACTCTGGTTTTTTTCCAATATTACCCTTCCATTCCCATCCTCGTATCCTATATCCTGCCGGCCTCGGGGGCGGCGGGGTAAATCGTTTGCCTTCCAAACTCAATATCGTGGGTTTGAGTCCCACCTGGGGAGGATTTCCACTCTCCGGGGCCTGAGTTTTGTGTACTTTAAGAAGTTCATTGTAAGAGAGGACTTTGTAGTCCTTAAATCGCTGTCTTAATAAAGACATATTTGGTGGAAATAACAAACTTTGTAAATTTCACTTTATAAATTTATTCACGACCCGGGTTTCAACACATTGTGTCATCTTCAGGTGAAACAGGTGTTGAAACCCGGGTCGCGAATAAATTTATAGTAAAAACTTGCATAGTTTGTTATTTCCACCATGCAAAAATTTCACAAAGTTACCCCTGAATCCGTTCGTTTTCCCCCTCAAAGATATATTTAATTTCATTTTTATTTTATCCTCCCTGTTTAAGTGCCTTAAACTGCGAGGCAGACTTGAAACCACTAATGAGATGATCGCAGCGCAAGCGAAAGTAGTCTATCAGATAGTAGATGCGAGTTCTTCGAGAAAACCTAATGAGCTACCTCCCATAAAGGTAGTTGTTTCAGGCTTAATTTGGTGGAATATGATAGCGAAAGAAAAAATGGCAATTTTCCACAAGAATATTCCTGTGGAAAATTGCCATTTTTTATTTCGAGCTACCTCCCTTTTATTTTACCCTGAGTCACCCGACCCAAACTAAAAGCTAACGACCCCTTTCCATAATTTCCATGGCTTCGCTTTTAACACCAACGATTATTCGATCAACCAATACTCTATATTCCCTCCGCTCGAATTTCATCACTCAGATATTCAAAGCGAATCCTCAATCTATCCTTTACGCTACAAGTCGGGTGAGATTTCGATTGTTCCCGCCAAATCTCACGTGCTGAGTTATGCAATGAGCCAGACGAGTAAGTCCGGAGGGTTGGAGACGCGCAAAGATTTCCCTCGAGATGTGTTGCGAGGATGAATGTAGAAAAGAGAGGCCAGAAAGAAGGAAAGATACTAAGGTAAAGAAATGAGGAAAATGATCAAAAATAAAAACAGGTCTAATCAAACGTCGCAACACAGCGTAGCGTTCAAATGAGGCGGTGACTGTTGGGGCAAGAATGGGGGCGTTTACTTGGAACCGAAATCACATTTTTTTACACGAAATCGTTAGATAGAAACGAAAAAAGAATTTTAGTGAAACAATTAATCTTGTAACCACAACCATTCACTCATAAATCAAAAAATAAAATAAGAAAAAGGTGACGCCCACCGAAAAAGCTGCTTTGATATCATTGACGTCATTTTCCTCCCGTCCTTGACTGCTATTATGGGAAGGGAAGGGGGATTCTCGGAAGGACTGCTCGAACAGATTCTGTCGCAACTGCTCCTATCGGAAGAGTCAGCTGTGTCCCCCCCATTGCGATAAGGCGAAGTAGCTTCGCGGGCTCAGTTGTAATTGGACGAAGTCGATATACGTCAGAGGTTGCACTACACTCACTTTTCCGAAAGGGTTAAAAACATCAGTTTTTCGCCGATTATAACTCGAGAAATAATTGACATCAAAAAACGGAAAAATAGGGGTCTTTTTATTTTACAAACTCTATCAGATTCGGCAATTAAAAAAATTTAGTAAACGACCCCATTTCCCACAGGCGATATCTATATCTCAACCTTTAGTAATATTTAAACTCCTGGTCAGATAAATAAATAAAAATATGGTTTTTATCGACAAATAAACCAGCCAAACACGACAATATCATCATATTTCTAGAAATGAATATTATAATTCAGGTTATGAAATAAAGTTTTCTATGCTAAATTTTTGCGGTGCCTAGTTAGCAATATAATAACCTGTCAACCCAAAGATCGCGGGATCGCATTCCGCCCAGGGTATGTGTGTTCTGCTTTCCTAGTATTAGGATAATAGGTTAGATTGTGCGATATAACCATATCCCATGAAGCACCTAAACACTCAAGAGTTACTGATAGAGGATTTTGCTTATAACACTTCTCTCCATTTCATATAACATGTTTCGAATGAATCTGACAGTAACAGCTACATTTGTGTAACCAAAATTACATATAATTTAGTATCGCTCAGCAAAAGTGAGTGAACCTTGTTTAATTGTGATATAAAACAGCTTGATTTTTCACTGGGTTATCTAGTGATTTTGTCCAAATATAGCAGTCCACGAAAGTAATCCGCTATGGTCTTAGGCAACCTACATTTGCAAGTAAACGGTAATTACTGGTCTTTGATTGCCTAGATTTGTTCCGTTTGTGGATTTTATCAATTATATTCTTTCGATAGAATACATGGGTAAAATATTTCCTGATAAATCAATGGCACAATCTATTTACCAAATTTTTGTTGGTAGATGGCATCATCACATACATTCAAACAGAATTATTAGGTTTGTGGGTAGTCACTCCCTACCAATCCTCACCCATTTAGGCTGTCTATTGCATTCGTAACTATCCGACCAACTCTTTCTACATTGAATTCTTTTAGACCATTCTTTCCCATTCTCAAGGAAATGCCCCACTAGCGGGACTTCAAATCCTTCTGGATGAAACTCGAGTCATCTGAATACGGTCCCACACCCTTAACTTACGCAAGGATATCCTAAAAACGTGCGTAATTACTTGCATACTAGCGGAAAGTCGAAAAAACTGAACTTCACCGTATCTCTTGATGCGACTTAGAGTATGAAGCGGGATGCAAGACATTGAAGGTTTAAAACCCCTGGTTTAGAAAATTATCACAGAATTTGCTTGTCTTAAAGCCATTAAGAACAACTATACTTAAGAAAAAACCAGCGAGAAGGAAGGTGAAAATTTGGCAAACGGAAAACAATACTAACAATGATATATATGGCTGGGTAGAGAGACTTTCGGAAATAATTAGGGGTGGATTGAGTCCATGTTTTCGCTGAAATGGGTAGGGGTAAGAAGCCAGAAGGGACAGTTTTGCCTCAATCTCGCCCCAAGAAATACCTTTTATAATTATTATTATATCACTATCAGGGAGATAGTGTTGGTTTGGAAGCAGTACTAGCTTCCCATCCCATAAGCTCGGGTATGAATCACGGCCGTGTAAGAGACTTTTCTCTGGTCTACCGGTCACCACATCAGTGATGTGTGGATAGGATACTTAATCCAGCATTACTTCCTTCAGAGGGGACGTTAAATTACGAACCTAGGCGCTTTTCTCTCAGAGTTGGCTTATGCCGACGCTGGGTTTTTCTCTACCATTCCTCCGTTTCCTGAAAAATGCTACCTCTACCCAGTGAGTCACCGATCCAAAGGGGTGTAAATGGCCTTATATATCGGTCACCTTCCCCCTCATAACTACAACTACGACTGCTACATCACTGTCCTGCCATTAAAAGGACCCACGTTTGAAAACCGGCAGTGGCAGAAATTTTTCATTCATATACTGGTTCCTGTTTGAAAACAGTGTGGAGTACAATATTCGTATACCGTCAGTTCGGTACACCGTCCGTTTCATGGGATGTTAGACTGTGAAAACCTTGTAAATTTTCATTAAAAGGAGGTTAACACCGATTTCCACTTAAACTGTACTCAACTCATTCTTTTTGTGTAAAAATCAAGTTAATACCGATTTCTACTTTAACGGCGCTTATCCTCAGTTCCGTCAAGAATACCCAATGATCTACCAATTCTAAATACCAAAAATGATCTAACCTGTCACTTGCCTCCCCCGAGTAACTAACTAGCAAATTGGAGAAGGAATATAGGAGATATCACATTGCCACGACAAGATAAATAGACAAAACAGTTATTTTTTGTTCCAGAGTTTGGCTATGGTGCCTTCAACACACTCGGATGACAGGCGAATGACGATTCAGCATGGCCAAAGATGAATCGCGTAACCCAGTGCTTCCCAACTGATATACAGTAGCACATCAGTGTGCCATTAAAGGACTGAAGGTGCAAAAATGACCTTTACTCCGTCGCCTCCCCTGAATTACTACTGTTACAAAATAGTAGGATATTTCACACGAAGAATGGTAAAACTACGCAGATACCCTCGAAAGGCATTAGTTCAATAAATCTCTACCCTTACGAGTATCCTTTCCCATCTGTATCTTCTCCAAATCCTTTCTATCTATTTTTGGGCAACTGCACATGCTATAGAAATGCCCAAATGGAGGAACCTGAAAGCAGGCGGAGAAAATCCTCTTGCTTATTCCAGGATGGCATGGGGATGGGGGAAGTTTGGGGAGGGGGTGACCTCTTTCTCCAGGGGTAACGAGGCGGGAGCATTAAATTCTCAGCACCAACCACCACCCCTTCCTCCCCCACATCCCGCCTCTCCTCACCCCTTGCCTCCCAGATATCGATTGTCACCGACGACGTCGCGGGCTCTAGCCCTCTTCCCCGCCACCTGCCCCTCCCCCCGAACTATCCCACGGCTGACATTAACGTCCCGTTAACGGAGAAAAATGCCGCGAGTGACCATCCGAGACTTCACCCCCATACCTTCTCACATTTCGACCATCCGGGTGGCCTCTTCCTCCACTTTCCTTCCTCCCACGCATCTCTTTCCTCCAACACTCCGCGCAATGCCTTTCCCAGACGATCTCGAACCCTTCCGAGCCTTCCTCTCAGAATCGTCACCAATATCGGTTGAAATTCAATCCCTCAGAACAATTAAGATGAGTGCTATTATACCGACGGGGGATACGATTTGGCGGACCACTTCTACACTCTTTCCACCTATCCTGGAGCCTTATTCAGCGAAACTTTGACGCTGTTGAAGCTCGTCGTTGACGTAATGGGGGCGTTTACTCGGAACCGAAATCGCAATTTTGTACACGAAATCGTTAGATGGAAACGAAAAACGAATTTTATTGAAAAAATTAATCTTCTAAACACAACCATTCACTCATAAATCAAAAATTAAAATAAGCAAAAGGTGACGCCCACCGAAAATGCTGCTGTGATAACATTGACGTCATTTTCCCCCCGTCCTTGACTGCTTTCAGGGGAGGGGGAAGGGAGTGGAGGGGGGTTCTCGGAAGGTCTGCTCGCACAGATGCTGTCGAAATCGCTCCCATTGGCCGAGTCAGCTGTCTCCCCCCCTTTGCGATAAGGCGAAGTAGCTTCGCGGGCTCAGTTGTGATTGGACGAAGTCGTTATACGTCAGAGGTTGCACCACACCCACTTTTCCGAAAGGGTTAAAAACATCAGTTTTTCGCCGTTTATAACTCGGGAAGTAATTGTCGCATCAGAAAACGGAAAAA
Organism: Platycnemis pennipes; assembly: GCA_933228895.1. Taxonomy (NCBI): domain Eukaryota; kingdom Metazoa; phylum Arthropoda; class Insecta; order Odonata; family Platycnemididae; genus Platycnemis; species Platycnemis pennipes. The sequence goes on from OW121854.1 coordinate 65,194,302, forward strand.
TACGGGTCCTTTTATTTTACAAACTCTATCAGATTCGGCAATAAAAAAAATATGGTAAACGACCCCATTGTGATATCAAATCCTCGGCAAGATTCTGGCATAGGCATCTTGATCCTAGGATCAAGATGTTAGAGTTGACGGTTTAGAACAGCCTTTCCGGTTGGAGCACCGAAACCCCAAGAATACTAGCGCATTTTATGCGTGTGATGCTATTTCCCATCCTCACTTCCGTATTTACCTTACTCCTCACTCCCTGGGTATCCATTAAGCCTCATCCTCTCTCTTTCTCAGCTTTCAACTCTCCATAATGGCCTTAAATAAACCTTCATCCCCCATTACCTTGTCCATCTAACTACTCTACCAATTGCATTGTAGTTATTAGAGGAGGTTAAAGATAACTGAATTAAATTGTGAAATGGTGGATAGGTGATTATTCAAGCATGAGCGTAAATAATGAACTTAATTTCCCCACCACGAATAGATAAATAGCCTGGTTTTCGATATTTTGCTTACATTGATAGATATTAATAAAAAATTTCCATAAGTTTTATTTAACGCAAATTCCCAAATATATCCACCTTAGGCTGACTTTCTAAACAATTATAACACAAGTCTCTACCGAAAACTCAGACCATGTTGGCTGATGAGAGTATCTAGATTCCGAAAAATTTCTAGTAGTCTGTTTTACCGAAGATATAATATTGAATGGAGCATATTATGAAATATCCACGAAATCTCAGCACTTGAATCATTAATATAACATGAGCATATTACATTTTCCATTAAAGGGAGGAATTGCCCCTTAGATTGCATAAATATTCAAAAGTTACCGATGAGATGAATTGGTCAATCACTTTGCATGAAAGATCGATGCTTAACTTGTAATAAACGAGTGATTTAACACCGCCTCAAAAATATTGCATGTCCTCATCGCTTTTTGCCATAGTGCTTGCAAGCATAAACATGTTATATGAATATTTAATTTATAAGAATATCCCTAAGATAAAAAACGGCATTTTTTACTTAATATTGCGTAATTACGAGGCATATTACGAAGAGGTCACTGTGATAGATTATTATATGCAGTTCATGGAAACAGAAATGAAGGAGAGAAACGTATTTGCGATCCCGGATGAGGCTTGAGATATTTAAACTATAAAAATAAAGAACCAATTGCAATCATTTATACCGCGAAAGTTACACTATTTTAGATATTATCCAACATTTTACCACTGTATGAAAAGATCCCAAAAATCAAATGGAAAATGACATCAATGGAATAGAGACGACGTGCAAAGGCACGCGGTCTCTATTCCAATGACGTCATTACACCGAAATAACCGAGCCAAACAAAAGACATATCACATAAGGAGTTTAGAAGACGAAAATAATACATTAATCCTAATAAGCAACAGATGAATCATATAAAATTCACTACAAGAATTCGATATTCCAAATTGCAGCTGCAAAATTTATCGTTTTGATTATAAGGAATCCTTGTACCAATCAATAGAATTCCGTCGTCTTCCACGGAAACAAGCACTTCAAAACTGAGTAGACGAGTGATTTTTTCCAGATGACAAATTGAGCAGTTTAAAGAACGCATAAACCTCTTCTCGCCAATGTATACCTTTTTCTAAGGCACGATGATTTTTGATAAATGATTGTCCTCCATTGTTATGAAGACAATCGCCATGGGGAAAATGAATGAAAAGAACGGCAAAGTAAGATCTACTATGAGATGCAGTAGCAAGTAGCTGCTACGAAACGGCTTAAAATTGGAGCCGGAATACGACCACTGATATAAATATCAAATCAGCCGTGTGAGTAAATATTTCTTTGATTTCATTTCCTCTGAGAGTCGATGAAGCTTTTTCCAGGGCAAAATTTTTGGTGAGACTCTCAGTTGCGTGTCAGAACTACCCTGGAATGGCGGGATGAGGGATCCGTCTTAGGGGTTGTCAGAATCGTTATCAAAAACGCCAGCCCACGATAATCATCGTAACGATTTGACCTCAAACAACCATGATTCGCTACGACGCACCACACTAAATTCCTATATTGGCGATGGGAAGAAAATTCCTTTTCTGTACGAAAATGTTGAATAACTATAAGGGCAGCTCGTGTTTTATTTGAGGCCGTCCATAAACGACGCAACGATAAATATAAGGGATTGCCGATTCCGTTACGCTACATATTCATTCTTTTTTTTTCAAATAAAAATGATTGTAAAAAGGATAACTAGTCAATAAATGTTGATATCGAAAATAAATTAGGTATTTACAAATAATATCTGTTTTACCTTTCAAAAAGAGAGAGTGATAATTGGAAGCGTTACATAATAAAAGAAGAATGATTAGAGAATGTTACTTAGCGTTATAGGAGGAGAGTGGATAGGGAAAGAGGGAAAACAGAGTTACGTAACATATGGCAGGTTCCTATGGAGATATCAGTGATGGAGATGGTGGTTCACCCCTCGGTATTCCGGCTGCAGCTGACGAGAGATGTAGCTAGGAAGGGAAGATGCATCTTTACACTCGAAAGGACACGAGTGTATTGAGAGTACTTGTCAGTACAGGCTTCCTGCTATTAGGCCCCGAGTCCGCGCATGTATATCTTGGTACTTCCTAATTTTATGACTTGAGAAAATAAATCCAAATCCAGAGTCTGGTCGGTCCGATAAGACGTTCTCCTCGGTGTTTTTTTAAATAAGGTGAATGTGAACACCAAACTTCACCCTCATCTCTTCCCTCCTAATACCATATTTATACCTCTCATCGCAATCAGAGGCACCATTAAGACCAGGGGGGTTATTTCGTAATCTCACCTTTTTAATGACTCTTTGCGGGAAGGCGGGAGATCCGTTTCGCTCTCTTAATGATCGGCTCACGAACGGATCGTGAATTGTCGAAGCTTCTGTCGTTGAATAAACAAACAAGTGCCTGGCAACGGCAACCGCTTTCTTCAAAAATGGAGGAATACGGTGAAGGTGAGTGAAAAATTGCTTGTCCATATCATTTTAATTATTCGGATGGCCTGTCAGGATAATTCATGTCCGATAATTTCCTTTATACCAATATTGGAATTTGCATTTGTTTCTCGCTACATTTTACGTTAATAGTGTTTCATCATTTTTCATTTTCTCAATAGTGTTCCATTCAAGAAATCATTTGTTGATAAGATACAATTCGTGATTTAAGAAAGTTTAGTTCTTCACGTTGTGCAAATTCCAAAAATACAATTAAAAATCGATTGTATCTTTCTCGTTCTTGCCTTTCTTTCCAACTCAAGCTTCTAGTGGAAACGATGGTGGCTCCATGCCACGTTATTTATGTAGATGAGACGGGAACTAATGTCAGGCGGAGATAATGAAACGGATCAAGAGTCGAAAGATACGGATCAGAGCGGATGAATCGTCTGAAAGACCAGCACATGACCGGCAGTTCACCGCTTGAGATCCGTAGATGGTCACGCCGCCTGGGTGGCGGAGTTTAACTACGAAAAAGTGACATTGTATGACGTATTCTCACTAAAGTGAGATTACAAAATAACCCCCCAGGGCAGACATGAAATTAATAATTTGAATGCCCTCGGTTGACCTGATCCGTTCTGACAAATAGCAATAATGCTGACTACATCCCCATAGTGATCCGGTTCGAGACTCAATATCTGTTTCATCGCAATTCCCAATCGGAAGCCACGTGAAAATCATCCCATGTTCACTACTCCGTCCATTAGATGGTACGTAAAATTGCGGATCTCTAGGCACCTTCCATTAAAAACAGGTTGCTGCATGCACCGGGTTTCACTCTACCCCAACTCTTGCCCAAACTGATTCCACCCCCATACCTCTATCTCCCGTCTGAGGCGTCTTTAAACGCGAAATACAACTGAAATCACCGATGCTGTAAATAGAAGAAATGAGGCCTGGGGGTATATGGAAAGAGTACTGTCTTCCCATATTTCCAATTTTCTGAGTTCGAACCCCAGGAGATATATCAAAGGAACTTCTACTTGGATGCCGTGTGGAGGTCGTTCCAAGTTTTGTACCTCGTCCGTCAGATGGGAAGAAAGAGTACAACCCTTGGAGTCTTTCATTTTGAGCATGTTTATGATAACGCCGGAATTTCCTCCATCCTTTCTTATCTGAGCACATTCCCCCCAGTTTAAGGTGCCTTTCAGCTAGCGATAGACTTGATACAAATGATGTGCATCGCCTTTCACCTAATGCGGTCCGGTAGGCAGCAGGAGTAATGAAGCTTAGGTACCGGGTTTGAGCCATAAAAGATATTTTTCAAAACCTCTTTGGATCCGATGTGTTGAGTCGCAAGAACACTAATTTTTCCCCCTTAGGGACTTAGGTTTGAATCCGAGCAGGTCTGATCCGCCATGCAGAATCCCATCCTTATGAAGAGCACTCCCAAGTTTATTACCCCGTCCGTCAAATGGGACGTAAAGCTGCAAAACTTTTCGTAAAAAGCATGCTAATGACGGATAACTAATCAGGAAAACTCTGGTCATCCCTCGACCCTTCCCCAACCGATCCCTTTCTCATACCACTACATTCAGTAGTAATTCGGGGAAGGCAGGGAATATCTGAGGTACTTTGCTCCATTTAAGATAGGTACCTAACAGGAAATGGTTTGCATATTTCTTGAACGGGAAACGGCTTAACATCCCATCAGAAGGACAGAGCATTGAACTCGAAAAGCAATCCACTTGGCGCTCAAAAAGGGACCGGTATACCATTAAAAAATCCTCTACTGGGATTCGAACCCTCCTCCTCCGGTTAAAGTATTGGCCTCCCTCGGGATTGGAGGTAAGCACTTAAAATGTCACACCAACCCGATCCCCTCTACCTCATGTCTGCAGCGCCTTTAACTTCAGGAGAGATTGAAACCAATGATCTATCTGTGGTTTTCAAGTCGGTACCCGCACTTATAATAGGCGTTTCAGAACCGGAAAGGAAAGATACAAGGATATAAATGGAAGGGTAAGGAGGAAGGTTGGAGAGAAACCCGGCGTTGGCATTTATCTGCTCTTAACGAAAGGCGCCAGGGGTTGTGTTTGAAACTGTCGGCATTATCTCTAATAGGTAACCAAGGAGTCACGTGGCACAAACACGAATGGTTTGCAAATTTAGTGTGCCTGAATCACTTGTTACAATATCATTAATTCTTTTCACTTGAGTTTTTCTCATCTGTATCAACTATAGAGCCCCCAGATGAGATAAAACACAAGTGTAAACAATGAATGTAGTTGTGATCAACGGTTTTAACACACCGAAATTTCCAACCATTCGTGTTTATACCACGTGACTCCTTGGTTACCTATTCGAGATGATCCCGAAGGTTTCAAACACAGCCCCCCAGGGCTTAACGTACCATTCGACGGACGGAGTACAGAACTCTAGGTGCTCTCCACAGAGCAGTCAAGTAGGGGCCGTTTTAACAATGTATCTTCCACTATAGGGATTCGAACCCGGTCCCAATGGTTCGAGGCCAGTGCCCTGACCGCTGCACAAGGCCAACCCCCTGCAGCCAACAAGGAAAACATCAGGTGGGGACGTAAGCATTACCGTGGGAGCATATCCTAACATGATGAAGAAGAGCCGTTTGGTGACAATGTCCCATGTCGGGCGCCTCTGGATCTACGCCCTCCTTGCAGCTGAGGAAATAAAAAGAAGACCAGTGAGGAGGGGGAGGGATGTCTTAAGGAAGGAGGCGATCGGTGAAGCCTGAAAGGAGGAGGACAGCGTGATAATGCGTCGGCGGTCGGGGGCCGCGGGGGTTAACCATTCCGATGGATGTTGAGCCTCGATACTCTCTCTGCTCGTTCATCATATGACTGGGGGAGGGAGTGTCGGGGGGGCAGGGGAAACGAGACGGGGGTGGAGGAGGAGAGTGGCGGGAGGCGTGGAGAGTCTGGGACGGTCCCTACACGTGTCGCCGCCGCGATGCCTCAGGTCTGCATCGAGGCATAAATACGCTTTGCGTGCCCGCGTTGGAAAAGAGAGTCCAGGACTATTTTCCCGCGAGGACTGCCATGTCGCAAACAGCTTCATTCTCTGGGCGGTAAGTCGAGATAATCTTTGATTTGTATATTCCATTTCCTCGCTATAGCGCGAATGCTTTTAAGTTTTGGTTCGGTGTCAATCCGCGACAGAAGAAAAGCGTGTATAAAATCCGATCTCCACTAAATTAGGGGAACTCCCAAGTTTTTAACCTTGTACGGAGGAAAATCTATAATAAAAACAAAAAGTATAATTAAAATATACACGATCGAAGGTTCAATCATACCCATGAGCGTGATACCCAAGCAACCTAATAATTTATGTAATTTATGTTATTAATATATTTTATAAGTTCCTTACCAATTAATAACTATTATTTTACTACGTAGACACTAATCACTTAGTTTCACGTGATTCGTGAATACATATATAACAAGTTCCTTTATGGTAGTTGTATCCTGCCAATAAGTAGCATGCATGATGATTATTCACCCGCTACCATCCACCTTCATGATAGCGTGTAGGATAATCATTAGGTGTAGATGAAGCCTGGGTCGAGAAAGTTTAATGTTAAATTTAAAAGTAATGATAATGTTTATTGTATTTTTGTCATGTATTTTCCTCTATTTAATTGTTCATAAGCGACATTGTGAATGGGAAGGAATCCAAAACTTTATTCACCTTATTAAATAGAATCCCTTGGCTATCTAACGAAGTGTCATAATGTTCTCCTCTTTTTTTAGAACTAGCAATGCAAACATTTACTTTCCAAGGCAACGTAAAAACTACTCGTGCAATGCTTAACATATAAATTTCACCATTTTTACTAATTATGACTAAATTTAAATTTTATCAATGAATAATACTTAATATCTATACATTTATCATTACAGCAGAGCTGAACCAAACAGCTCTGGTATAGTTATGGGTAGAGACTTTCTTTTCATCTTCTTCCCTTTAAAACATCGCCATTTTTTTCCACGCCCCCCAATCGCACTCTTAATGACAATACTACTTGTCATCCACTCCTCTAAAGCCTCCTTCGCTAAAAGTGTTCTCTTTCCTTCCAAGAGCTTCTTTTGGCCCTTGTCTCCACAGCGGAGTAGTCAATTTGGCCGCTCAAAGCATGTAATCTAGATTGCAAGTTGTATGCCAAGATTAAACTCATTCTGCTTCAATGCAGGCAGAAGTAAATCAGAGTATAACTAGTTGAATCCATATCTAATGCTAGTTAGCACATCTTGGGGATAAGATCTTCATTGTCGTGCCGTGAATAAATACAATGAAGGACATCGGATTGTGGTCAGTGTTTTTAAATTCACGCCGACAGGAATTCCCGCGGGTAATTTCGCTGAGTGCATTACGGACGTAAGTCCAGCTCTGTGAAGAGGTCTCCGGTCCGTGCATAATTCCAGAATGAGCCAAAGGTCAAAGTATGGATCAATCACGACTTCAACTATGGCGTCATGCGCGATATTTCTGCCGTGCAGTCTCTCGCAAGGCCTAAGGAGAACATAGCCAAAAGATAAGCATGCATATTTTCAATATGTGCAATGGCCATTATCACGCGAGGCAATGGCCAATTTAGTCTACGTTCGTTTAGTTTGTGACGTTGGATAGTGGTTGCGACCACGAAAGACGCGTTAGATACAACGAAGCACGGAGAATTGCATAAATTGAAGGATGCCGTGTGGTAATCCTTGAAGTTAATTCACAATACCTGTTGAATGCCCCCATTGAAGGTTTACGCACAAGAATAATATGTATTTGAACGAGTAACAATGAATACATATCCTCTGAGATCGTACAGCGTTCTTATTAAAGGTCTATTTTCTTTTGCGAAGTTGCAGACTGTTTAACAATCACCAACTTAAATTATGTGAGGCTTAGTATTTCTACCACAGCGGCAAATTAACGCAAGAGTCTATACACCATGTGCACAGTTATTCTATTTGGTGCGTATAAATCTGCCGTAACCCACAAGCGGCTGAATTTACATTAAAAGTCTTAACTTTATTTGACTTTAGTTCATTCAATTATTTCTATTGCTTGACAGCCAAGCAAAATATAAAAATTATAATTACGAATTCCTCATGAAATCAATTTCATTTGCCCGCAAAAATATAATTTGTGCATGCAATTTGGGGTATTAAGAACAAATTAGTTTTCCGTGATTTGACTAGAGATTAGTAACTATTTTAAAATCTGTTTGATGAATTGAATATAATTATTCTTTATAAAGGTCTTCCATCATTTCATACCTTGATTGCATGAACCAATACCGTCCAAATTCTTGAAATTTATTCGTTTTCATATCTCCATTGGAATTCCAACATAGAAATTTAGCAACTAACTATATTTGTCTATACATTGAACATAAAAACACAATATCCATTTCAGTTTTAAATACGCTGATCCCCGCTGTTTCATAAAGGTGAATCATAAACCCCATGGAAACACAGTTTACATCATTTCCTTCCAAAGATGCGTAATACATAAATTTTTTCATGATTAAGGTCAACCGCTGCACTTCAGAAAACCTTTTAAGGAGATGTTACTAACCTTGTAGAACCTCGACTCGGTTCATAAGCCGAATAAGATCTTTAATTTGCATTCATTTCGCTTTTTACAGCGCCAATTAAGGTCAAGTTGGAAACGCTGAATTATCTCAAAACATACAGAGAATGACACGACTAACAGATCAAACAATCCCTTCCTACAGCTGTCTCACATAGATCACGAAACATGCAAAGTACATCCGATAGAAAAAGAAAAGATTAGCTCAAATTCACATAATCATGCTCGATGGTGACAAAATTAATAATAATTTTTGTGAGCTTACCTTCTTAAGCGCGGAGATAGCCTCTCGGTTTATGGCACGTAGACGAGAAAACTCGTTTTTGCGACAGAGAGCGATGAATGCGCAAAGGAACGACCCTTCCGGGGTCCTTCACCCACCGACCCGGCCCTCTTGGGCCTGGTTGGCCTCCGGAAGACCGCACTGGGCCCCTCCGCGAACCCGCTGCATGGGTGCAGTCAACCTTCGGGACCACTTCCCAGTCGCTGTTACGCTGCTCTCCCTTCCTAGGGGCTTGGTGAAGTGCGGCCAAAGAAGAAAGGGCCTATCCCCTTCTCCTGTCGTGACCAGACTCTGGACTCACTTCTCGAAACAAAAGAAGTAACTTCTCCGGATGTAGAATTGAGACTATCCTTTGTCCTCCAAGCGAGGAGGATGTCCCCGCAAACAATCCTCCCCAAAATACAAAACTCAAATCGTTTCCTCTAACTTGCTACGAACAGGTTTAACTAAGCACTTGAGACGATCCAAAAATAATTTCACCTAGGGAGAAAAAGCTGTGATCTGAAGAGGGATTTCTGTACAGATTAGGGACAAGGGGGTTATTTCGTCCGCATCGATTGCCCCAACGTCTTGCGGAATGTTTGTTTCTTTTGTGTGGGGGAAGGAAGGAGTGGGTGGGTTCACGATTTCCTAGCAGTCCTTTGATCACCGCGTTTGGCTCCGATGCGTGGAAGGAGAGCAAGTTGCGCCGGGTGCATTAGGATCGCCTCCTCGCGATCCGGAATCCGGAACGGGCAATACCTTCCACGGCGGGGGGCTTCCGGAGGTAGGCGGGCGGCTGCCCGGGACGGGGGCGCGTCTGGTTCCGGGGTCGGCTGGGCGGGGGTGGTGGTGGGGCGAGGACGGCGGGGGCGGAGGACGGGGTGGCAAGGAGGAGGGCCGAACAGCAGTCGCCCCACCGGAGGGACGTCTTCTGACAGGGGCTGTTCCTGGTCCTAAACCCTAGGCCACACATGGGCGCCTTCCGTCTCGGACATTCACGTTCCGGAGCGGGCACCACACTTGACGGGCACCACCAGTGCACCTCCTCTGGTGAGGGCGGGTCGCGGGACGTCAACACCTCACCCTCTTTGAGCTGTGGAGGGCCGTCTCCAAGGATCCGGCGACTCTGTAGACCGTTCCGGGAAAACCTCTGAAAAGTTGTAGAAGCCCGGACTCACTCAGGATAACAGCAAAACTGGTCTCCTAGCGTCCAGCGCTAGTTCACCACTCCTACCGAAGAATGCTGCCGATAGCACTATTGCTGGAGGGACCGACGACAATACTGATGATATCACAGGTCGAAAAAATTAACAAAAACAATCCTTTTTTCGATCCAGTGAGGTTATGTACAACGAGCCGAATGGTCCCTCATCATTACAATGCCGCGTGTAATGTTTCCGGTCACCCCAACGTACAATAATGCCGTTCCTCCGAAGCCGTGTCAAAGGTGAAGATCTTTTGAAGGTGACTCGCCCGATGACTCCCCTCCGCCCCCGTGTTCCTCCCCCCACCTCCGGTGTGTTCTCCCCCTCCTCCCGTCCCGGTCCTCCGTCACAGAGCTGCCCTCTCCTGGTCCCAAAGTCGAGGTACCCTAGCCCGCCACCTCGCGGCACCGCTGACTCCGCGAATCTGCGCCCAGCGCCGCCTCTCCGGGCGCGGCGCCGCTCCGAGCCACACGGAGTTCCCTTTGCGCGGGCGCAGAGGATAGAGGGGCCGCGCCGCCGACCCCCACTCCCTCTGTGCCGCGCTCCGCAAGGGGGCGGCGGTGACCGCCCCCACCTTCCCCTCCGCCTCCCGTGGTCTCGCCCCAGTTCGAGCGGCTATCCTCCACGCACGGCGTTCAACCCCTTTCTTCTACCCCCCTGACCTCATACACGCCCCTAGGGTCTCGACGGGCAATGCGTCCAACCTAAAAAAGGTCCCGCACGTGCTGGGGTGGGCCACTAGGGTGACACCATCCGCTGTCCACTCCCCGTGATCGAAGCTTAGGGCATACATTCCACGGAGAGATTGAATTGACTGATATCGTTCCCCCCGGCTATGGAAATTATCAATAGGGTGTAGTAGAGGCAATACTAAGTATTGGAGAAAGTGGACCAAGAAGTAATATCATTTTCATAATTGAGAATAAGAGAGGAGAGCTAGGAATTTTTCGAGAGTCAAGGAGGGGCGGTAAGAAACATGTAGACAGCAATGGGCTCCTCTTAGAGAAAGACGCCAAGAGGTCTATTTTAACGTACCATCCGTCGGACTATGTACTGCACTGGAAGTGATCTCCACACCGCATTCAAATACCAATGAAAAATTTCTACCACCGACATTCTTTGAACCCGGACCCTCGGGATGGCAAGTAATTCCAGCTAATGTTGTATCAACGATGTTCCCTTATCCGATTCTCCTGGAAGAATTAGATATTAAGGTACCCTAACTACTTCTACTATATTTATCCTAGGGTTACTCTTTATACAAAAACGGAGTACATGCCCGAGACGGAATATGATCCAACGATCTTTGGGTTACACTGCCCGCGTTTCACTGATCCGAAAACCGCGGCCATCGAGTCTCATCTCTTCTTTGAAATTATTATCCCCAACAGCTCATTTCCCATGTAGTTTCCCATGAGATCACTACATTTCATCTGCATCTACAAGATACCATGCAAGCCATCGCGAATTGCGTGGCAGGTGATCTTACATGTCGTCAAGCTATCCAAATAATATTTTTAAGCCTCCTTTTTCGTGTGAAAATTGGGAGAGCCGTGTGTAACTCATTTTTTAACACAGCAACAGTTCTGATTCTGAAACGGTATAAGTCTATGCCATTTAAAAATGGCTCTTTTTAAATTCCCGGGCCGTTTAATGATGTAGCAAATGAGAAATGGAAACAATGGATCGTACATATGCATGAAAGTGGAGCCACTTACGAGTTTCTGTTTTTTTATGAATTTTGAATGCAATCTGGACAAAAAAGTAATTTTTAGGGGGATGCATGTCGATGGGGTGGACATAAATCATTGATCATACTGGGTCGAAACAAGGAAATTGAAGCAAGAGGAGGCCACCATAAGATTCAGATATTATGCCAGAAAATATATTTCTGTAGATGAGAAAAAAAGGAGTGAAAAGGAAACGTCTGTACTTGGGAAAATGAAGCCTCTGCCAGTGAACTCCCAGTTATTTTTAAAGCTAAATTGCCGACTATCAAATACTAATGATCTTCTTCTTCTTCTGGCTTTCCAGGTTTAGGTAATTGGCCTGTTCCGGCATCACCATCGTAATCTCGGTCTCCCAACAATTCTTCCCCCAAAATACTTATAATCTAAGACCTTTCTGGGAATCCTTTATAGAGGCAAGCACTCAACATGCCCTTTCCATCTTTTTTGTAATATATTGCTACTTCTGTTATCGGTTGTACTTCTAATTCTTGCCTTATGTCTTCGTATTTTATGTGTTCCAGATGTGTACAGCCTTTCAAAGATCTAAGGAATTTCATTTCTGACTTTTCAATATGTTTGAAGTATCTTGTTCTAGGTGTCCAGATTTCTGATCCGTATAGTAATGTACTATACTAATGATAAGAACTTATATTCTTCAAGAATTTACTGATGATATGAGGAGTAAGAGAGATATAACAATAATCAATATATGTAATTTGGAGAGCTATTTTACATCAGGGTGTATTTTATCAGGAAAAATTAGGTTATATAAAGGCTTTACATATACCTATACACGTTCATTTCGCCAACTTACACATGCCCTTAAAATGGTTACTGAGCATTCAAAGCACATTCTAGCCGTCGTAATTGTGTTTAGCAACCTAAAACCAGTTTTAGCACATTTTCAGGAAGATTTGTGTATGGTCTGGTTCCATCCGCCGTTCGCGGCTTTCATCCTCCGCCATGGACATGCCTCTGTCCCACCCCATTCGCAGGCATCCTCATTCTCTTGATCGATCCGCCAGGTTGTCTCCTATCCCACGGTAATTGAGATCCGTTGAGATGCAAAAGCAAAAGATGCGGCCGCGAGAGGGGAGAGCCGGAAAGAATGGGATTGGTTGGCTTGGGGGGATGCTGCCACGGCCAACAGAGGCACTATCCATTACAATTGGAAGACTCTGTGTGCTCTAGCAAATGAAACTCACTATTTCGTAATAATCCACAGTTATCGTCATCATCAACAGGCCTCGAGATTCCTCCAGCAATGACGTTATTGTACTTTGAAACGGGTACATCTACATCTTCATAATACCCTGCGAGCCACCATAAATGAGTGTGGCAGGGTGTGAATTCACACCAAACATGCATAAAAAAGGATTAGTAATAATATACTAGTTTAAACTTCAATTTTTAAAAACGATAAAAATAGCAAAGCACGTATGCAATATGATGCTTTTAGTTGAGGTAGCTTAAAGTCCTTATACCAACACGCAACTACCAGTGCTATTCATTGCCACACTCGTATTTATGCTATTGGATATACTTACAGCTATTCATATCTCTAATTTCACGAGGAAAAAAGGACATTTTGAATCTGCCAGTTCCGCAATCAATTTCTCTAATTTTGTGATTACGGTCTAGTCTACCATAGTAAGTTGGAGTTCGCACAATGTTTTTAGCATCATCAGTGAAAACATTATCTTGGAATTTATTTCAGAGATTAAGTCTAAATTTCAACCTACAATCTGACAATGATTCCCATTTTAATTCATTTAATGGACTTGTTACGCTAATATAATTATCATACCGTCCCTTTACAAATCTTACCGATCATCGCTGCAGTTGTTCAAGTTCATCAATTAGGCCTATTTCGTAAGAGAAGAGGTAGTGTAAAATATGGAGTATCCATGTTAGTCCACCAACCTTCACCCCAATTTGTGCTCCTCTAGCGTACTGGTCTCCCATCCCGAGGACTTGGGTTCAAATCCCTGCCGTGGAGAATTTTTCAGTGGTACACCGATACTTAGTAGAATGCTGCATGGAGAGCAGCCCAAGTTCAGTACTTCGTCCTTCAAATGGGGCGTTAAGCAATGAAACACTTGGCGCCTTTCGTTAAAAGCAGGCTAACGCCGAAGCCGAGGTTCTCTCCACTTACTTACTCTACTCCTTAACAGTCCCTTCCTCTTCCCAAATACCGACTTATTCTTAATGTTACAAATGATTTTAGTAACCAGCCGCCTCATCTAAAAAAAAACAAATAATTTTTGTTACCTTCTTTCATTCATCTCTGGTCGGTATGAAGTGGAAACGGTTTTGAAATTTAATATGACCTTGTGCCTACTCTATACTCTCTAGGACAGGAAATTTTTTTAAGAGCAGTACTAACGGAAAGATTGTGGCGACCATCAGTTAAAGTCATGTTATCGTAGGTAATTTATTGTGTGGAGTTGGAAATTTTTCAGGGAGTAGAGGAAGAGTGGACAGAAAACCGGTGTCGTAATCAGCTTGCACTCAACGACAAGCATTATGAGGTCTAAGGTTTAACGTCTTACTTGACAGACAGAGTACTGAACTTGGACCGCTTTCTACATTCTCAACCCACTTGTCTACCTGACAATAAATTATGATAACTAATAATATAGTACCAACCCGAAGATTAGTCTGGCAGTTGAGAGGAAATATAATCAGCATACTAAGAATTGATCCCAATATTGCGTGAAATGCATCAAGGTAGGGAAAGGGCCTTCAATGCGGCACGTCTGTGATAACCAGGAAGAGTCCTGGTTATCCACAAAATCACACAACTTAATTTTAATTGGGCATGATCACAGATATTTCACCTTTATTTCGACCTGGTACTCCAACCAGAATCCCAAAGCTCTTACCACTATATTACCACACCTTAAAAAATATAGATTTAAGAAAAAAGTATTAAAAGCGAATAAGTTTGATTGGAGAGGGTTAAGCATTGACCCTCATTTGGTATAGTACATGCATTGGTGACTATGCCGAAGCCAAACTGGGCGTTCAAAACGTCGTATATTGTTCCAATTCATCAATATACTAACAGAATCCTATATTCTTCCGTTTATGGCGAATGAGATGTACATACATATAACCCCTCTATGCAACCTCTCTTTCACGTGCTGACCTTTTATAGTTCTGCTTACTTCCTACCTCTCATTATCTGACTTCCTAATTTCTTAAATCATCCTCGTCCCTTGTTACCCATTTCACAACCTCACTTTCTCTCCTAATGACTTCAATCAACTGCCTTTCCTCCCCTACCATCCCCAGCACTACCTCGCTAGTGTCATCTCCTCCTCCCACCTAAACCCTCCTTTTCCACACACGCATCTCAAGAGCCACCACCACTCTAATCTTCATCCTCTCCCTCAATTCACGTGCTTCGCCTCTCACACAATGCCAGTCTCCACATCGAGCTTTTAACCAGCCTCTCCCTCAACGTCCCTAATCAACTCCCCTGTCATTAGCTATCCCCTTGCGAGTAGAAAGCCTCTTTCGCCAACGAAATACTCCTTCGAACTTCGATGGTGCCCTGTGCCACCTGCAGGAAGCACCACCGTTGGTGCCGGGGGCATTGGAATTGAGAAGCGATCGGTCGACCCCGGAGACGCATTCGCTTGCCCATGCCGACACGCCGCCGAGAGCGCCGCGCTACCTCCCGGGAATAATCATCATCATTCCTCACCCCTCTCCCGGCTCCCACTCCGTCTCTCCAGTGACGTCATATGATGGTCCCCCTCTCCCCCCCCCCGCCCTCCCACTTCTCACCACCCTCTTCCCTCCGCACGGACACCCCTCAGACCGTCATACCGACCGCAACCTTCCGCACACAAACTTACGTGCGCGTGTCGGCCAACGGGTAAACGGAGCGTAGAGAGAGGGCGTAAACGCCGCACTATGGGGTACAGAGGTAGCGCTCACTTTCAAAATCGTAGAAAAATCTTTAATGAATTAAGATATTAGCATAAATTTCTTTTTACTTGAAAGCTAAAACCCTAAGGGATAGAGGAAAAATATGTATCAAATGAAAAATAACAATAAAAGTCTGCAGAAAGTGTGCGAATGCCGTAATTTTTTCCAATTATTTTTATAGACCAAAATAAATCGGCGAAAAATAAATGTTTAAGAACAGAAATATATATTATCTACTATTATTCTCACACTCATTGATAATAAGATTAAAACAAGTCGAAATAATAAATAATTTTTCGTTGTGCAAATTTTATTTTTACATTTATTTTTCGCCGATTTATTTTGGTCTATAAAAATAATTGGAAAAAATAATAAAAAAAATAAATTGGCCGTATCACCGCCGTTATTCCTTACCTTCGTTTTGTTTTTTTCTCACCTGCTAGATCACTGAATATTCCTTTTCCTCCTCAGTATAAATATCAATTGGGATTTGTAAATAAATGCATTTAAAAAATATATAGAATCTTGAAGATTAAATGGATCGACCGAGTAAGTAACGAGGAAATCCTAAGAAGAGTGGGAGAAAGGAAAAGTCTGATGAAAACTCTAAAAAGAAGAAGGGACAACTTAATCGGCCATATCTTGAGACACGATGGCCTGATGAAGAAAATCGTCGAGGGAAAAGTGAACGGGAAGATTGGAAAAGGCAGGCCTTGTATGAGATACATGGAACAGGTTGTGAGGGATGTAAAAGAGAAGAATTACGTCACAATGTAAAGGTTGTCCGACAGAAGAATCGAGTGGAAAGCTGCATCAAAATAATCCTAGGATAGTTGACCGATAATGATGGTGATGTGTATGAGTAGTAGAGAATTTATGTGATTAGCCAAAGACTAGGGCCATAATGCACCAAGCCCTACACTATATATTCAATTGCAATGTTAATTATTGAATTTAAACATTTATTGAAAATGCAATCTTTCAACACGTAACTCTAAATAATCCCAATTGCAGCTTATTCATAACCGCTTTCTCACGAATAAATGTAATTACTCTTGGCAACTTCACGATTATGATTTACAACTAAAGGTAAGTCTCCCTAAGTAAGTCTCCCTAACTAAAGGTAAGTCTCCCTTAAGCCGCTCCAGTCATTGACTTTTAACAAATACATCTCCTAATTGTCGAACATAATATTCCGTCTTACGTACTAATATTTTGGTTGCATGTTCCTGGTGGGTATATAAATAGTACGATTCAATATTTAAGTAGTATATTAGCTATTTTTCGCATGTACGGAGTGAAGTTCCGGTGATTAATAGCCCCATGCCACACACCCTCGAGGTGGAATGCAGAGCACGACGTAAATGTACATGTAGATCATCCAGAGATAATAATCCATAGATAATTATAATCATTCCTGTGAACTGTGTTCTCGGCCTCTTTTATTATATATTTTTTTTAAATGTCAGGAGTTCAGGTCAATCCGAAACGTTGGCGAAGGTTTTTGCATTTTAATTGACCCAAACTCCTGTCATTTAAAAAATAACGGATAATTTTAATAACATCGTACAATAATATACTCCATTTGACGGCCCCCGCAGAGTCATTGTGTTTGACTTTTCAGACTTAATTTTACACTAATCCACTCTCTAAGACAATCTTTCCATAAATCCTGAAACTCAGGGAAATATCGTTGAGATGAATGACCGTAGAATAAATTCCGAAAAAATTAATTATTTGCCGACCGCGGTAGCTAGATCTGGCAATCCGAAGTTGTAGGTTCAACCTAAGAAACCTTACCTTGTGAAACAACCTAAGCTTTGGGACTACCTTTACAACTAACTCTACCGTATCCAAAATTGCTCAAAGCAAGAAAAACGTTTAGGTATAAGGGCACCGGCTGGAGAGAGATGGTACAGTTTCGTCGCTTGGGGTAACATATTGAACAAAACTGGGTGAAATATTTGTGGACTAATTAGAAAAAATAAATTTTACTCCGGCTGAGTAAGCATTTACCAGCAGGAGTAAACTTATGACAATATCTCGAGCAGGAATATGAATGAAGAACTCGATATGAATCGTGATTTTGTCCAGATCTGAGACATGAACACTACGTAAACATTGAGGAAAAAGATAGAAGCTTTAAAAATATGGGTGAGGAGGAGTATAGAGAAAGTATGATGGACAGAAAAGCGAACGAATGAAGAAGTGCTGATATGGTAGGAAAGTAAAAAATTTTGTTATCAGAAATCAGGAGAAAGCAGAGTAGTTGGTTGTAACAGGTACACAGTCACATTGGAATGCTGAATGTTGTTATTGAAGGTAGAAAGTGGGTGAGCAAGGAACAGGTAATAAAAGTAAAAGGTATCATGGATGATATGAAGTGCAGTAGGAAATTACGTCGCAATGGGGTCGTTTACCATATTTTTTTATTGCCGAATCTGATCGAGTTTGTAAAATAAAAAGACCCGTATTTTTCCGTTTTTTGATCCGACAATTATTTCCCGAGTTATAAGCGGCGAAAAACTGATGTTTTTAACCCTTTCGGAAAAGTGGACGTGGTGCAACCTCTGACGTATATCGACTTCGTCCAATCAGAACTGAGCCCGCGAAGCTACTTTGCCTTATCGCAGAGGGGGGGACACAGCTGACTCGGCCAATGGGAATGATTTCGACAGCATCTGTGCGAGCAGACCTTCCGAGAATCCCCCTCCACTCCCTTCCTCCCCCCTGAAAGCAGTGAAGGACGGGAGGAAAGTGACGTCAATGTTATCACAGCAGCATTTTCGGTGGGCGTCACCTTTGGCTTATTTTAATTTTTGATTTATGAGTGAATGGTTGTAGTTAGAAGATTAATTTATTCGCTAAAATTCTTCTTTCATTTCCATCTAACGATTTCGTGTACAAAATTGCGATTTCGGTTCCGAGTAAACGCCCCCATTGGGGAGAAAATTAGCACATAAATATACCCTATACATGAATAAATGCAAATATGAGTAGCGACACTTCATCAAACCAACCCTTACCGATAGTAAACTATCAAATCACTTCAATGTAGTCTCCGTTAGCTCTAACCCACTCTCGGTCTCCCGTAAGAATGGCAGCTAAATACGATGTTCGTCTATTTTCCTTTCAGACTGTTGTCAACAGAAGTCAATAGCGTATCATTTTAATGAAGAAACTTTGTGACTTCCACTGTTTATTACAAGAACTACTGGTTTCGGCTGTCAAGCCATCTTTACGTACATTCTTAAGGTAGAATGTACCCGAATATGGCTCGGGTACATTTTACCTACAGAATGGACCTAAAGATGGCTTGGCAGCCAAAACCGATAGTTCTCATAATAAACAGCGGAAGTCTTAAAATGTCCATTACAATTATGGAACCCTTCCAATACATCATAGCTTCAAATTTCGATTTAATCTATAGCGTATCGTTTCGTATTCACGTTCAAAGTACTTATACATTCGTCGAGAATTTGGTTGTTACCATTAGCTTCTATCTTTGAGCAACGACACTACCTCCAGTAAAAGAGATAATGTTGGCGCAGATAGGTACGTAGGTACAGCGGCAACTGTAACCGCCGAACTCTGAGGAGAAACGACCTTTATTTAGAGCCCTGGGACGGGCGTGGGCGAAGGGTCACGGGAGGCATATTTCACGGCACGCCCCTCCAACGAATACGGAGGAGGAAGGCGCCGTGCCTAAGGATTACACGCGTCTCGACGCCCCGGAGGATGACGTCACTTAATGACGTCTGTTCGAGTTGCTCTCGCGCTCCCGACAGAGGGAACCGCGACGCGCCGCCATTGAGAAATACGCCGATTCATTAATTTTAAAAAATCAACATAATTCATACCCATGGTAAAATTGACTATGTCGTATGCATGTGCGAATATTAGTCAAAGGCACGTCACTAATTAAAGTTATCAGCGCCTTACAGAGTTGTTAAAAATTTAAAAGAGGACAACCCAGATCTCTAGTCCATATACAATAACAGTCATGTTTAAAACAATGCACTAAACGTTTGACTACGAGGTTACCCAGCAGAAAGGCCGCTGGGCTACTGACTGGTGGCCATAAAACTGGAATTTCTCTTTGGCTACGCTGATAAATACGGGATTTTCCATTGTGTCTAACAATAACTAACATAAAAACCGATGAATACATAATTTTACCGCAAATTAACGCCCACTCAGCCAGAACATAACAAACAGACGAGGAATGTGTTTCCCTAGCTATGTAAAAACAATGTCATTCAAATAGGCGCGCCGATTAGGTGCAGATGTATCGGCTTCCTATTTATTCCTTAATAGTCTCAGGGTTCCAGTATATTTGTTCAAGATAAAAACGTTTTTTCTTCAAATATTATATTGTTTAAAAAGTAATATAAAATTGGCCCATAAAAAATCAAATTAACCGGCAATTTTTGTAAAACATATGATTAAAATTTCAAACTTCTAGGTAAAATTTTAGGCAAGAAAAAGTTTTTTAAACAAAGAGTTGATATTTTCAAGGTTCACCCTTGAGCTCTCTGGGAGGCAAAAAAACATTACTGCTTTGCAGTGGCGCACCCAGAAATGTTTTATGGGTGCCCGATCTTTTGCAAAGTGTAGCCAAAATATTATTTTAATCAGTATATTTTGAATGTGCTACAATAAGGCCATATTAGTTAATACATGTATGCATCCTATAATTACAGCAGCGTCGGAAGTGGGGGGGCAAGGGGGGCATTCGCCCCCCCTCCTCTCCCCCCCCAGAATTTGCCCCGGGCCCTTGAGAAATGAGTCTTCATTAATAAAAATTAAATTTCACTTGTTTCCAGCTTGCCTTTTCCCTTCGGACCTTATTCTTCTATTCTAGCACCTTAATATGCACTTTTAGCGGAATTCTAGTCTCTACCCCCTCCAATCCGCAAAAAAATGCGGGCCCTTTTCATAGGAGCCGGGCCCTTTTCATAGGAGCCGGGCTCTTTTCAAGGTTGGCCCCTCCCAGCGAAAATAGTTCCGACGCCCCTGTATAAGTAGCCATATCAGATTTGAGATTTTCAGTGAAAAATAGTCAAAAACTTTTAGGCCTATGCTAACTAAGTTATGTGTCATAGAACAGATAAAAGAGCCTTTCTTTTATCTTTGGTCACGTCATACTCGAGTAAAATGATTTAATGAGTTTTTCCTATTTTTCCAGTTGATGCTACCATGTGACTGTTACATGACAAATAAAGATTAATTTGGGTTTTGTAGAGAACTCAGGGGGAGGGGGGGCGGGGCCCCCCCTCCCCCTGAGACGCGTAACCTGTTCATTAATATATTTTCGTGGATTGCAAGCCAGCCACAGAAAACCTTAAGAGAGTTACCTGGCGATATGCACAATAGCAGAAGTCTGACAGAGAAAATCGAATCTATATTATGATGAATTCATGATTAATTCATGATTCTCTTCATTTGGGTTTACATCGATTTTCAGTCATTCGACTGAAATTCGATGTAAACCCAAATCCCCCAAACTCATGGCAGGTGCTTGAGACAGTTAAATTACCAAGACCACGACCATTTCTTATGGATTTCTTACATCTTTTAAGGAGCTAGATGTAACGGACTGCAAAACATATAAGAGTACGAAGCAATCGTAAACGAGTGTACTGAGGCTATCGAGTTGGTGTGGTAGCTAGAGTACTGTCCTCCCATCCAAAGGGTCTGGGTTAGATCACTGGCATTGACGGATTTTTCAGTGGCAAGCCGGTGGCTACTCTAGTGCCTAATGGAGGTCGCTTCAGTTTCAGTGATCCGTCCGTCGGAAGGGACGTTAGACCGTGGTCCGCTTGGCGCATGTCCTTAAGAGAAAGCTACTGCCGACGCCGGTTTTCTCTCCACCCTTCCACCATTACCTGAAATGTTCCTACCATTACTTAATTACCCACCTATTCTAAATAGCGCAAACGACCTTAAGCTGTCGTTCGTCTCACTTGAATAACTAACTCGAGCGCACTGCGCCACCGTCTACAAGGTTAAATCCTATAACACTAAGATGTTCTTACTCACAAAAAATTCGAGGGTTGCGATCTATCCGCAGATTCGGGTTCGAATCCGGGCAAAGGTGCACAATATTTTTTTTTCTGGGAAAATTATTCTATCAAAATCTCAGGCGGTACCAATTATTTAGTTGCGCGAGCCTGGCGAATGCATAACTCATATGGGTCATTCCACCTCAATTCAACAAACGTTTGTCCCTTAGGGTCTCAGATTTTGATAAAAATTGGTGTATGGGAACAAAATCAACTCAAACTAAATACCCTCAAACAGTTTTGTGAAAAAAAATTTTTTGAGCGAATTATGCATGTTTTAATTTTTTCGCATTTTTAGCAAAAATCCGAGCCTTAAATCATATTATCACTTATATCTCCGCTTGTAATTGTCATACAGCAATGAATAATAGCTCTTTTTAAAGATAAATATTTATTGAATGCAAATATATCAATAAAAAATTATTTTCTTCTAAACCCTATTGTTGTTAATTACTAATGTCTAAAAATTTCAAAACTAAAATTTAGTGGCAATTCATAAATGCGTATTTTATAAATATTTAAACATTTACCATTTTCCCTCGCGCGGCCCGTCGGCTCCCCCATTTGGAATACATGCAGCAGACACGCGATGCAATTCGTGGCTATATGAGATAAAAATATATTATAAACTATAAATGTTAACAACAATTGTTATTTTTTCTTTCACTTTTCGAGCTAAATATTGATTTTATCCAAATTTCTCTTGAATTTTTGCCACACTCCAGCTTTTAGGCAGTGTAGACAAGACTAAAATTTTTTCACCTTAGGAATTAGCTTCAGCAAATTTTTCCTTGAGTTGACTTAGCATTTCACACCCTACTAACTCTTATGGGCCGAAGGAAGGTTTTGCTATTCCCCATACTTTCCCGATTGCTCTTCGATAAATTATATGATTTTTTTTCTCTGGAGTATTTTCTACTTCTCAATTTTTTTCTATTTACTGGTGATGTACCTATTTCGGATAAAATCATATTGATTTCTTCTAGCACAGATTGACGAGGTGAATAAGGTGCACCATCCATGAGTCACTGTCATTGCTGGAGTTGTTTGTAGGAAGCGATACATGAGCCTCCGCAAATTGCAAACCAGAAGGCCCCAGTTGTGACAGTACTGCTTCTGCAGCCACAAGCCGCTCAAGAACGTCTTCTTGATGACTGATGGGAGACCTTGGTGTGTCACCTTTCGCGACTCCCTTATTCAGAAAAACTCTGCACTGACAACACAATTTTCTGCCCTCGACCAAAAACATCGCTCTTGTGCTGAAAATTTTCGATTTGTAATATTTGGTAGTAATTGTATATAAATTAGCACTACGGATAATGCAATGCAGTTTCAGTGGATAACAACACAGTTTTTGACGCTTTGGATAGAAAGCAAGAAACGATTTTTCATTGTTAACGCACGCTGTTTCCACTTTGACACGACTTCTATACTCGATGAGCTGCAGATCTCTTCGATACTTTTAAAGAGACTGTCTTGCGAACACTTTCCTCCTCTCACTGCGCCGATGGAGCAAATTTTGACAGTTAGTTTAAAAAACTATGTGCGAGAAAAAAGAGAAGGCAGACAGCTCTTGAATAAGAAGATGCACTCGCGGTGACAGACCAAAACGAACTGAGACTTCTTCGGTGAATAAACGTGGCTGTCAACAAAAACTTTTGCAGCTAGATGGTCTTCCTTCAAGCTTTTAGGCACATACCACAATGGGCAGAAGTGGCCACCGACGGGGTCATAATAATAGGGTTCTGAAAGGAAGTGGAAAGGTTTTTACCCTCTTGCTATCCGTAGGTGCCATAAAATATTTCTTTTTAGAGAGAGCTACGTTTACGGAAAATGTCTCAATGCACGAAAAGCCACAGCTGCAGGCTCTCGACTCGAATTGAAAATGAAATGTTTTTGCATGGATAAAAAATATTTGGATACTAAAATCGGAGTTTGCAGTAAAGTTGTCTATAGAGATATAAAGAGTGAGATAGCAAAAACGAAGAAATTTTTCTGCTTGAACAAATGATGCAAAAATTCCATAAATGTAATTTATTTTCATTTCTTTTCATCAATAAATTATACTTGAAGATTCTTAAAAAGTTTTTTCATATTAATTGTCTCATATTTTTAGCTCAAATAAAAGTTAATCCGCCTGGAATCTTAAGTGGGGCTCAATGGTAAATTTCTCTGCAAACATCCATTTAACAGAACACATAAGAATTGTTGCTAACATTTATAGTTTATAATATACTTTTATCTCATATAGCCACGAACTTGAGCAATTAGGAAATTAATAGGCTTGCTTCGCGTGTCTGCTGCATGTATTCCAAATGGGGGAGCCGACGGGCCGTGCGAGGGAAAATAGCAAATGTTTAAATATTTATAAAAAACGCATTTATGAATTGCCACTAAATTTTAGTTTTGGAATAGTTAGCTGGGTATGTTTAGATCACGGAAAAAAGTTTCGGCCGATTCTGAGATGGAGTATTTGAGAAAAGTTTATTAACAATTTTTTAAACATTAGTAATTAACAACAATAGGGTTTAGAAGAAAATAATTTTTTATTGATATATTTGCATTCAATAAATATTTATCTTTAAAAAGAGCTATTATTCATTGCTGTATGACAATTACAAGCGGAGATATAAGTGATAATATGATTTAAGGCTCGGATTTTTGCTAAAAATGCGAAAAAATTAAAACATGCATAATTCGCTCATAAAATTTTTTTTCATAAAACTGTTTGAGGGTATTCAGTTTGAGTTGATTTTGTTCCCATACACCAATTTTTATCAAAATCTGAGACCCTAAGGGACAAACGTTTGTTGTATTGAGGTGGAATGACCCATATTGATATTTGTTTTCGACTCTGTTTCTGTACTTACAGGCGCTTCAGCCCTGTAGGAAAGGAACAAGGATGGGAATAGTAGGAGGGATGGAAAGAAAGCCGACGTTGGTATTAGCCTGCTCTTAACGAAAAGGCGCCAAGGAGACTTTGGCTTAACGTCCCATCCGACGGACGGAGTACTGTACTCGAATGTTCTCTACGAGCATAAAATACTCTCCTCTCATTAAGTAATATTGTATCTATTAGCATATGTACATACTGCCAATTTTACGATGCTTAAACCCCTGCCACACACCCCCGAGGTCATTACCTGGGTCATCACAAGATAAAGCTGCAAATAACATACTCAACAAGAATACCCCATAATTTAATTCTTCTCCACTATCATTGCAAGCATATCACAGACTCTAAAATTCCCTATGGCGGCTATATTACTGGCCTCATCTATTCCAAGGGCCGGGTTCGAATCATGGCAGTAGCAGAGAATTCTCAGCAGTATACCAGTCTCTACGTACGTCCTGTGAGTAGGGCTCTTCAAGTGCAGTACTCCGTCCGTCTGATCGGACGTTAAACAACTGACTTCTAGGCATTTTTCGTTAAGAATCACCCTATGTCTTCACCGGATTTTACTCAACTCTTCCTTAACTCACTGAAAATTACTCACTCTAATTTATAACTCAGGTATTCTACAAGGCGCAAATGGCCTTGGTTGTGAATTTTCTCCACTACTAACTAACTTGTGTACTGTGTGGAGAGCACTTCAAGTTCATTTAGCATTTGTTTTCGTGTTTGAGCACTTTGTGTGTATTTGACAAACTTTAAAACTTTATCCCATTCCTCACCTTACTACTGAAGTTTTCCCGCAAGCGAAAACAACTTCATCCGCGAGCAACGAGAGTGCATATCCCTTATTTCCGCGCCGACGAAAATGGCAGAACCTCGCTTCTCAAATTGACCAAGATGGCTCCGCCATCACATCCTAACCTTCTTGCCCACAACCATAGAGTAAGTATAATATTGAGGGCCCACCGCATAGAGCAAAACTACTTGGGGCATTGTGCTGGATGTTTTCCGTAGATGACGTGGTAAGAATTACTCGCGTTACGTCACAAATGATATGCATCGCTTCTATTGCTTTCGTTTTTCAAATCGCATTAAGGGGCGCATAACATATGCTATTGTTGTATATTTGTTATTTTTTAAATATTGCGATACGCCCTTACCTAACGTTAACAGTCACATGGATAAGTTAGCACTTCTCTCACTATTAAAGTAAACATATTTTGTCACGGGAAGGATTCCTTGTTGTTTCATAAAAACACATAATCCCTCGCTGCAAGAAGCAAACTACAAGACACTTCTCGATTTTGCCGCTTATGTCGATTAGAAAACGAAAGTGATGGAAGCGATATATATAGCTTGTGACGTAACGCAAAAAATTCTTCCCTCGCCATCTATGGAAGCCTTCAAGTACTACATCTAAAACGTATAACAGTCATGCCCTATGCGGTGATCCCTCTATATTATACTTACTCCATGCCACAACCCACCTGGTTTGTTTACATCACGTGATCTCGTGACGTTTTGACGTCTACTCGCCCACTACCCACCTATCCTAAAAGAACTCGACTGACGGTCGCTTCCCCTCAGAATAACGAAAATTCTCCTGCATCTCTTAAGAAGGGGACCTTCTTGGAGTCGGGAAGGAGGCTTGGTGGGGAGTCTGAACGTTAGTCTTTATGCAGTAGTTCCATGAGTCAATTACCAAGCCCTCCCCCACCCCCCCTCCTTCTCCATTCTCGTCCAACTTTTAATTCAAATGGCACTCACACCATTCTTCGCCTTTTTTTCCCGACGTTTCCCCCCTCCCCTTAGCGGAAAGGAGCACTTCGCCCCCCTCTCTTCATCACAAAGACGTTCCTGTCTCTCCTCTTTCCCTGGAGAATTTTCACTTTCCTCCGCTTCGCTTTCGCCCGCCAACACTCCCCAGTTCATTCCCAGGCATCTCTCCCATTACGCCAAGCGCCTTCCAACTAGCGGTGAGAGAGTCCACTCCACCTGCGCAGTCTTTAATTCCGGCGCTCGAAAGCGAAGCCGCCCTTCCATTCCACGACACGAGACGAAAAGGGCAATGTTGAAAGCGCTTTGAAATCCGGTCGCACGTACGTAACTTAGTGTGAAGAGGAAACGAGCTGGGAAATTACTAAATCGGTCTTTTTCAAGTTTAAGGTCATTGCCATCCCCTCATACCGCTATTAAAGACACGACACAACACTAAACTCAATTTTTCGTCTGTTAACAGTTGATCATTATCATCAGTCAATAACACTAGGATACGATAGACATAGCTCTCCATTGGATTCTCCTATTGGCTAACCTCTTCATATTTGCATAATTTCTTCCCTTCGCATCCTTAACCACTGCTTCATATAAATTTCATGCAAGGCATTCCTTTTCCTGACTTCTCATTCACTTTTCCCTCCCCAATTGTCTCCAAAGATATGGCCGACTACGTTTTCCCGACTATTTTCAAAGTTTTAAGCAGTCTTTTTTTCTTCCCATTCTTCTTCGGACTTCTTCGTTGGGCACTCGATCCATAAATCGATAAATCCACTTTATTTCGTCTTCCTCCTGTGACATAAGAATGATGAAGATAAAATGGATCGATCGTCTATTTTACATAATTCATTTCATTCACATCCTCCTTCCCGTTAAGAGTCTTCTTTTCGTAGAATTCTCCCTTCGCCTGGGCGTTCCAACTGACTATAACCTCTTGGACGAAAGGAAACACTTTCTTTTCGCTAAGTAAAATTAGCCCTGGGTTTTAGATGCTCCAACGTCTAAGGTTATGTCGCACATTCTAACGTAACACCTTAATCCTAGGGCAAACACAACATCAATAACCTAAGCGGGATTTGAACCAGCGATCTTTCGGTTGCCAGGCCAGAGTATTAACGAACCGTGTCCTACGGCTAATATAGAGTAGGGCTTCCCATTATTTTAACTTTGAATACCTACCTCATGAACTCCCACTCAAAAGTAATTATATTTAAGTGTTG
Source organism: Platycnemis pennipes (assembly GCA_933228895.1). Classification (NCBI taxonomy): domain Eukaryota; kingdom Metazoa; phylum Arthropoda; class Insecta; order Odonata; family Platycnemididae; genus Platycnemis; species Platycnemis pennipes. The sequence continues at coordinate 65,221,988 of OW121854.1, forward strand.
TAATGAATACAAATTTATGAATACTGACTCATAATTTCAGGCATTAGAAACACATGAATTCAGCCCTGGGTCTTGAGGAGGAGAAAAGATAGGAAACATAGTGACTTGAAGAAGTATACTGCACAGAAGATGATCCCACCGGTAAATGCGCTCCTGAGAACTCCATCACAACCTATCATAGTAGGTGAATTCATGACATGGGTGAGTACCTACAGATGCGTGATAAATTACTTCTCAGGCCACAGTTATGAGGTGGATAAGGACGTGGGTTTGAACTACGAAAGGGCATGAATGTGGGGCTAACTTTACGACTAAACGATTAGGTCAGGTGAAATTATGTAATGTAAACTAAAAGGTCAATGCACTTTAAAATTTAAGTCCACAATTACTAAATATCTTAAGTTTATTTAATTAAGGGGACCAGATTGTTTTTGCCATTAGAATACTGTCCTTCCATTACGACAGTTCGAATCTCGGCAGTGATAGAGATTGTTATTTGGTATAGCTGTCCCTACTTATGTGCTTTGAGGAGATTGCTTCAAGTTCAGGACTCCGTAGGCCGGAAGAGACATTAACTGAGGATCCCTTGGTGCATCTCGTTATGAGTAAATGCCGACGCAGGTTTTCTCTCCACCCTTTCTCCGTTCCGAGATGAATTCCTACCTAGATACAATCAGTTACCAACCATAAAATGTTACAAATGACATTAGCTGTCGGTTGCCTCCCAAAAATAACTACTACCTATTGGTGCAACAACTTTCCTTAGTTTTTTTTTCAAGAGTTAAACTGGTAGGACAACGATTAGATTGGTGTAGTGGCTACAGTAGTGACCTTCTCTCCTGAGGACCAAGGTTCGAGTCCCGGGAGTGGCAGAGATTTATTGGAATTCAATAGCCTCTTTCATTGTTGGGTGGAGAGGACTTATAGTTCATTATTCCGTCCGTTGGATGGGTTGTTAAACCGCGAACTTCTTGGCCCCTTCCGTCAAGAGCAGGCAACTCCGTCGATGGTTTTGTCCACTCCGTCTCCACTTCTGGAAATTCCCTAATAATACCTAGAATCGCAAATGATCTTAGTTTTCGGTCGCCTCCCCTAACAACGGAAACATAAATATGTAAAAGGATGAGGAGTGAGTGTGTGTTTAGAATAGGAGTTGGGGGTAGAATGGCAATGGGACTGAAAGAGAGCGAGGGGTCACATTGAAAGACATTTGACTCCCGGAGGGTCGAAGCTTTTGCAAAGCCATATTAATGCCTGCGTCGGAGATGTAGTGGGTTATCTGCATGGGAGGGAGGAGAACGATTGGAAACAGTGTAAGTGAGGCTTGTTTTACCATAGGAGGCGAACCTTATTGGAAGGATTTTACCACTAGACGCATTGATATGTTTATTTAGATAGATGCAGTGGCGTACAGATGGGCAGGGGGAGGTTTAAGGTTTAAACCCTCCAAAAATATGTTTACCTGAATTCGTATATTATCACTTCTATCGCTTGGTATATGTTTAACGCTCTACCCACACTTTACCCCAGAGGACGTTCAAAACATTATCACGTTCTTCAAGTGGCACGTTTAAAATATGATCACGTTTAATATTCAGTTACTGTTTCCCGTAATTTACTATATTTTGTATATTTTGCGCTAGCGTTTAGAATTTTGCTTATCTTTGGGCTGAAAAGTATAGTTGAATTGTCCTCACGATAATAGAATGTTAATTTAAGAATAATTTTAGTTAATAATAATCTAAATATTATTTTATGATGATGATGCAGATAAATATTAATGAACTCCCCCCCTGGAAGAAATCCTGCGTACACCACTAGATAGGTGTAGGTTTATTAACTCATGGAGACAGTAATCTTTTGTGTTTTTGAAGGATTTTTGTGATCGATTGTGAAACGAGGAATTTTTAAACATAATGAAACGCCTCTTTGTAATATTCCACAATATTTTTAATGATTAACATGCATCCGTACAACTCCGTCGTCATTGTCTGGACAACTTCACCGACTTGTTTCCACGCTATAGTAGTCTAAATAGATTGGAATTATTAAAAATACTTTGAAATCGTACAAAGTGCGATTCACCATGCTCAATTTTGTTATCTTTATTGAAGGAGGTGACAGTTTATGTCGAAGGGTAGGTAAGTATTTACGAATAGGAGGGAATTAATGGAAATTGGGAAATTCAGAGAGAAACTCAGCGTTGCCATTAGCCTCCTCCAAAGGAGTCCACAGTTTAACGTCGCATTCGACGGGCAGTCATGAAGAACTAACCGCATTGCATTTAATTGGGGATCGATACACAACCGGAAAACCTCTGCCTCTGTCTGAATCCAAACCCTCGGCCCTTGGGATGGGTAGACACGACACTATACGTATTATCCACCGTCTTATTTCGATAACCCGCAGGCAGTGGGACAGAGACATCGTACGCTGTGAATATAATTCTGGAGGTGCAGGGGGTGATTAGGAGGGGTTTAATGATCATTCACTCGAGAAAGAAGACCAGTACTCTAGCCACCCCATCGACCGGATACCAAGTAGTCCTTTCAAGAGTACATGCCAAATGAGGGGAAGCTAAGGGAGGAAGAAGCTAACCTCTTGATATTCGCATTGTTTTTCCATTTCATATCCCTTCCCACTTACTCCATCTGTATTTCGTGCGAGGCCTTCCTTTGCCAGACTTCCCATTCACTTGCCCCTCGACGATTGTCTTCATCAGGCCATCACGTTTAAAAATATGGTCAATTTAATTGTCCCGTTTTCTTTTCAAAGTTTTCAAATGACTTTTCTTTTCACTCTATCCTTTCTCACACTCTTATCAGGACGACTTCAATGTCGGCCGGTCGATCTATTTAATCTTCATCATTCTTCCAGCCTTGTATTCTCAGCTGCTGTTATCGTCCAAGCCTCACTACAATAAAGAAGCATGCTCCTGTTGTGTTCTAATGAAGAGTTTTCTAACTTCCACAGTTGAATTTTCAGCTGTAAGTAGAATCTTCTTTTATTAAAATTCCCTATGTGCCTGAGCTATTCTACTGATCATCTGTTTCTTGTTTCGTCCATCGCTGGTTACTCGACTTCCTGGATAACAATACTCTTTCACCTCCTAAAGCATTTATTTTCCTATTTAAACGTTAGTTGTGGCCTCTTTTCTTACACTGCATACTATTACCTTAGTTTTCTATCAATTCACCTTTAGATGATATCGAACCGATGTGTGGCGCGAGTGTGAATGCCTCCCGGCGTGAAGGAATTTAATGACGTAAAATCTGTGAAGGCGAGATCCAGGGTCTCAGGGAGCGTGTTCCGAAACGTGACCGTAACTGTGTAGTATGAGAGAGCGCAGTAAGAAATAAATATGAAATATTAAATGCATCAGTAAATTATATATGATCTGAGGTGAATGAGTGAGTATGTGAGTGTCGAATTTGTAGAAGAATTTCATGCAAAAGTGTCAAGTCTGTAACAGTGGTTCTTAATCAGTGATGTACGCATCATAGGCTTCGATTATGGATTTTCATAATGCGTGCGCTAGCGTAATCGTTCTTTTTTGATTTAACTCATGTCAGAGAGAACATGATCCTTGTTCTCCATTTTTCGCATAGCACTTCAAATCGCTTATCACAATCAGTGAAGCGAATTTTATAGACGGTTATTGTTAATCCTGCTCTACTCTAGGGGTAAGCGTTAATGATAAAGATTGCGACAACGTGAAAGATGCATCCGTGATTCCACACCTCGTGGTGCAAGGGACTTCTTTAGGGGATGTGGGACATTACGATAAAAAGATATCCTCCAGTTGTAACAACGAACAATGAGACGATTACTTTTTTTTAGTTTTAGAGTTTATTTCGTAATTTCTATGGAACTTATTAATTTATTAAATATTTTGATACAGATTTTATGGTAAAAAATCCATTTTTCTCTTTATAGTAGATATAAAAATACCAGCCATATACTTCCGAGGGAATGAAAGGGCACATTTTGATTAATCGAGGACTGAAAAATTTAAGAACCAATGGTCTAGAAACAGGGGTCGGTAAACTTCGGAGACGGAGGAGTCAAACCTATTCTTCGCAACATTTTAAAATTATTGGAGAGCCACAAATATATTTTTAAAACATTAAAGAAAATTTTAATTATTATTCAAACAAGTAATAATATTCATTATTAAAAAATTATAGCAAGAAAAATTCACACAAAAATTACCATAATTGGTTTTAATCGCTGAGAGCGATAAGCTTTCATCTCCTGAGGACTTGTTCGCTAGATTAGAGTAGTTTAAAAATTTAAAAAAAAAACTAATTTGAAATTGACACCAGACGCATTTCTACCCCTACGTATCATCAACAGGAAAGACAGACGCAAAAAATAAATAGGGATCATATTTCGGACCGAGCAATAAAAGGATTCCTCACGCACAATACACGGCTGCCAATAAAACTAAGGATGGGGTTTTCAAACCATTATACACCGTACTTCATCAATAACCAGCAAAGTTTTTTGTCTGCTAAAACCACTCCTAGGGCCACCTGCCACGTCCTTGCGGCTGATTGCAGAATAAAATGTAGACGCAGGTGAAACATAAAATCAACTCCACAACTGCAAAGAATGCACTGTCCTGCGGTTAGAGGAAAGTCGTGCGACTATTCTGGGCTGGAGGCAGATGAACATTCCGTGACTGAGGACTGGAAAATGGCGCCCCAATTGGACTGTGACGATACATAGTTTTGGAAGTTGGTGGTCAACTGAGAGGCGCGAAATAAGCGATAAAACAGGTCGGGAAGAAATCGCGTGCCGAGGCGGAAGAAAGCGAAGGGTCTCCCGTGCGCTCCTGACCCGTGCACGCAAGTCCAATTCCAGTGAATAGAAGTGACTTTCGACGCGAGCGTGACGATCATCACGGTCTCTCCGATCTTTAGACCCAGAGGTCGCCACCGTACGGCGAAGGCATCCTAAACTGGTCACGAAACATTATAAGCGCTCAACCACTAATAAAGGAGTAATAATTATCATTATTCTGTTACTGTTCATACCAGCGGAATACTCAGTTGATGTGTTTTACGGTTCGTTCGCAATCTTTGAACATTCTTCGAATGTTTAACATGCTTAAAAATGATAATTATAAATTTTCTATCTGCAAAGATAGGGTCCACGAACCTTACATTTCATGTAATGACCCTCTTTAGGCCCTCATTATTCCTACCTTCATAATTCTACACAAACTACCAGTTCTTCTCCGCCCTCTACCCCGCTTGCCCAGTATTTTTCCATCTCTAATCTCCTCAAAACAATCTCGCATTTGTCACCTTCTCCATCCACGCCTTTTGCCATCTCCTTATTTCCTCAATTAACTTCCTTTCCTCTCGTATCAACACTTCATTTTAAACCCTCTTTTCAACCCATCTTTTTTCCATCCATCCTTTTTCCATACCCACATCTGAAAAATCCTAAAGGAAATTAAGGTGTGCGGAAATAAAAAAGTGAATATGGAGAGAGGTAGAACACTTCTTAAGGAAAATTAGTATGAAAGAAAGAAAGATAAAGTGGGGAGGGATCATGGTCATAATTTCTCTCCAGCATTTTAACGCCATCTTCCTCCAACAAGGAGATTGCCATCAGAGGTTTGAAGTCTACACTTAGAAGCGTCTCAGACCGGAAGAAAAGGTGTGACGATGGAAATGGAAGGGAGATGAGGGAGGAAAAGAATGCCGGCGTCATCCTAAGGTCACCCTTATCGAAAAATGACAAGGAGACCACATATTTACGTCCCATTCGACGGACAAAGTACTGAACTAGGAATACACTACATGTAGGTATTCTAGTAACATATCTGCTATAATTTAAATCTGAGTCTAATCATAAGAAGTCAGTACTTTTCCCACACATAATTTTTCATCTCCCCAATGTAATTGCACCAAATCATCATTAGTAGTACTACGCAGTGGTATACGGATTCAAAAATAAATTCTTACGATGAGATAATATCGACTTCTTCCGACAAAGATGAATGACTGTAGTGACAGCGACAGAAAGACAGGCAGCGACCTTTTGAGAATCAAAGAGAGGAATTATTCAGGAAGTGAAAGAGGAAGAGTGAATGGCAAACTGGCGTGACCATTAGTCTCCATTGAAGGAAAGGAGCCAATGAGTACACAGTTTTACATTCAGCCCAACGGGCAGATTAGTAAACTGAATGTACGGCTCTGAAAAGGTAATTATTTTATAGGTAAAATTCTGACTCCACCGGAAGTCGAACTCGAATTCTAGGGTCGGAAATCCAGAACTCAAGCAACAGAAAACCCCGATTACCAAAGAGAAATGCACTACAAGCTTAAAAGTAAGTGGACACCGGCTAAAATACAAATCGATGGAATATTTAAAAAAATTTAGTTACTTGGGCCGCATCTTCAGAATATGTACTGTAGATTTTGACGTAGAAAATAGAATGAAGATATTTTTTTAAATGTACACATGTTTAAATTACTAATGCATGCATATTCTAGGAAATATAAGTAAAAATTTTATCTGTAGAAGTATTTGACAAATCCACAACTATTACATTACTTTGCATACATTAACAATGTAATGTCATTTATAGTCAAATTTTCACCAGTTAGGTGACAAAATTAAATAAAATATAGGTGGAATAGGATAAAAAATTAGTTAATTGAGCCGTATCTTCGCCAAAATTTGCCGTAATAACAACCAATTAATTGGAGAATTGTGTTCTCAGAAACGTTCATGTAGAGGGAGGAATTAATGACTGGAGCCTTAAGCAAAGAATTATGAAAAGGTTAGAAGAGGGTGGAAGTAGGAGCGTTAGAAGTAATGGAGGTAAGAAGGGTTAGAAGTAATTAAGCGTGTTATCGTATAGTTCCGCAACCTGGATGGGACTCGATTCCCATAGTCAGTCTAATATTTCTCATCTCATATAATGTGCGCGGTTTCAAGTCTGTCCCGAACTTGAAGGTGCGACAGACCGGAAAGGGAGTGAGAGAAAAAAAGGAATGGTTGAAAGAAACCTGGCGTCGTTTTTTACATGCTCTTAATGAAAGGTGCCGAGGGAACAATGGATTTAGATACCATCCGACGGACGGAGCGCTGTACCTGTGTTCTCAACGCTGCATCCAAGTAGGGAATCCGATACCGGGATCCAAACGCAATCCCTAAAGGTCAGTAACATGTTCATATCTAGGTATTACATACTTGCTATCCACCACCATGGAGATTCTTCCTCCAGCTTTTGAATATTTACGGCTATGAAATACATTATTTCCCAAGTGTCCGGCGCACGAGCCTTTGCACCACGTTTCGGTAGGTGGGAGGCGAGGGAACCACCCCTCCTTCCATCCCCATTCCCGAAATAAAATGCCTCTTCGACCACCACCACCCCCTTTCCCCTCCTCCCAACGCGAGTGACAAGAAAACCTCCCCCTCCGCCGCCTCCAACACCCCCTACCGGCACCAACTTGTATTGATCCGGCACCCCCCCGAACCTCTGACGTCCGCCGCTGACGTCATGGACGCCTCCGTCCTCATTGGCGGGCGGAATGTAAGCCTTTGGGTTGGACAAGCAAGCCCCTAGGCCGGGCACGAGGAGAGGGAGGTGGTGATGGGAGGGGGGTGTCAAGGCGAGGTAGGAGGTGATGGAAGGAGAGCACCATCCCGCGAGTGGGTTCAGGGTGGCACCCACACAGGGTCCTTACGACTGCCCCTCGTACGCCCCCGCAACCACATAACCCACCCCCTTCCTACAGAAATGAGAGCGGGTACCGACGAAAATCCCTGGAGCCCATTGGGTATCGCTACACCCATTGAACGCGTCGACGTAACCAACAATCCCCGCATTTACACACACACAAACACACAACGTCTCCTTCTTCGCAGTCCCCTCTTCGCCATAATAACCCTCTCCTCACGGAGGGACATTAAACGAGGAGTGTCTCCCAGCTCCGCTTTGGAGGACACTCAAATTCATTGTGGACCGTAAACCGCCGGTTTGGTAGGTCGGGACCGGCAACAAAAACTCATTTAGTCCCCCAGAAGCGCTGAAACTGGTCTTTCTTAGGCTGTCCCAATTAGATCCTGAACCATTCTCATGTTATCGGAAATATCATTAGCCTCTTCATACTGACGATGAAAGTAACAACTAAATCCTAACTGGTGGTTTCAGGCGTAACTTTATGGAACCTATTCAATGTTGAAAAGAAAGCTTAACTTTGTATTTCCACATGAATTCATTGAAGTAGTGTTAATTTTTACCAACTAACCAGTTAACTACAAAGTTTAGGTTTCTTTTCAATAACTAAGTCCGACTTTTATCCAGTATTTAACGATTCCGACCACATAAAAAACGATTTAATTCTTTCCGAAGAATAGTAATAACACCGTCCCTATGCAAGACTGGTTCATTTAGCCCAAAAATGAATGAATGTAAGTGGTATAGAGGTCGTGATTTGCTTTTGCGGCCAAGGGGTTGTATTTGTGTGGTTTTATGTTTTCTTAAAATTTTAACCGCAGTTCGATCCGGATGGCCAATTTTATTGTAAAGAAAAAGACTATTCTGGTCCATTACGTGAAACAGCGAATCTCGCTTAGTTAGTATGCATTCGTAGTTGTCACTTAAAACGTAATCTACCCATCCCACTGTATTTTAAGATAGCGTACAAGTCTTTATTTCACGAAAAATGTACTAAAAATTTAGTAAAAAATTACAGAAAACGGCAAGTAAATATTTTCAGCGAATAAAGTCATAAAAATTTCATCTTCACTCCGCGAAAGTTCTATAATGCTTTTCTATTGTAAAGGGACTCTCGGAAGCTTCCAATATTGTAGAGAAATGTTGTAGGTCGTTCGGAGAATTGATATTCCTTCACTTCTGGACAAAGTGAACCAGTCACGTAATAGAAGAACCGAGTTGGAAATAAAAATTGCTAAGTGTATAATTCGCAGTGAAAAAAACAAAATTCCAACTTTAAATCAACAAGTTTAGACTAGTATATAATTACTGATTTTTTTAATGCATGATATGTAATGCATTATTGGTGTGAATACATCCCCTTCCACACACCTTATGGTGCCTTGCAGGGTTTTATGCAAATGTAGATTCAAACCTGCATTTTCATCATTCCAACTGGAACAAAATTAAAATTTCTCCCTCCGATCGATCGGGAGGTACCTGATTGTTGGATTTCTTATTTACACTGGATTTATATTTATTTCATGCTATTTCCCAATATGACGATGAAAAAATCGTCCGGTGATAGGTTGGGTTTGATTCAAAGTTTAACCCGGCAGAGTTCTCTTTACAATATTAAATACGACCATGGTTTCAGCGTCATTTCCGTTGGTCACTGTAGCTAAATAGTCGGGGTTTTAAGGTACTCTAACTACCAATATTATATTGCGTCGTATAACCTTCCTCAATTGAAGATAATCACTACATCCATACCCGAGGAGGGACTAAAAGAAATAAATTTGCAGTATCCACATAAATACATAACTATCTTGCTCGAATCATGTGCTGTAATTTTACTAGTGTTAAATACTTATCACGAATACGGTTATTAAGTGTTGCTGATAATAATGACTAAGCATTGTAATGATTTATCAATTAAGACTGTTAATTGATAACGTGAATTGTCACACTGCAATGTACTCTTACGTAAATTATTTATTTTTATAAATAATGTGTGATGTGGATATTAGTCAAATCTGGAGGGTTAAAACAAGACGTTACCTCTTAATGTTATGTGAAACATATGTACATAGCATTGAATAAAATAATAAATCAAGGATGAATTTAGTTTACTCCCAGTTTGATGCACTACACCAAAATTTCGTCCAAGGCAGTGTCGTTAACCCAGGGAGGAATCCGAACCTGCAACTTAAGTTTGCCAGGCCAGGGAATATTCATTCTTTCTATCTCTACCGGGATATTTACCCTATCATATATGAGGCGCTCGGGGCTAGATAATGGTAAGCCACACACTGAGAAATATTGAGATCTGTACGCCTTTCTTATCTGCTAGACGATGGAAAGCCACTGGCGGAATAATATTTGAAGAAACCAAGAGATGGCAACACACACCTTGTTGTTATGTATTGCACCAAGACACAGCACCTAATTTATGGAATTTTTCGAACCTTCAGATGTCACTTCTGTAAAATTTCATAAATGTGGCTTACCATTATCTAGCCCCGAGCGCCTCATATCAATCCTAAGATTTGTTTGACCCCGCTCTGCACTATCCTCCAACGGCTAAACTCTATTAGTCATCCCTTTTACATCTTTCTCATATCTCACACGATGCCTTCCTTTTCCATTCTTCCCATTCACTTTTCCTTCATCGACAGTCATCGGACCATAATAATTCAACACGCATGGCATTATCAAAAAACGTCTTGATGAAACACCTTAATAATGAAATTAAATGTGCAAAAATTATAGATATTATGATTTGCAAACAAATACTGTACGAAAATAATCCTCCGTCTCCGTCATCGTGATGAGCATAACAAACTTTCACAAATGGATGCCAATTATTATTTATTATTTTTCCTAAGCAAAGGACAATCTTACTACTCCCCTACATTATCTGATTCGGCAAAACGTATCTGCACTCTCATAGACACGTGATTGGCTTTAACGTTAGCATTCTAAACCCAAACCGAAATGAAAATTCTATATTTCTTTCATATCTACTTCATCATCCTCCATTCAAGTCTTTCTCTTGCGATCAAATGCTATCTTGTGAGTGTGGACGTGTATGAAGAAGGCTAGGTATGTGGGAAGGGAGACAAACGAGGAAGCACTGGAATTTGGATTTAGTGGAGTTGGAGTTGAGGGATTCACTGGAGTGAGAAGGATTTGAAAGAAGACTTTAAGAGAAAATAGAGCAAGAAAGCAGATATGATTCGGAGGCTGAATAGGGCAGAATGGAGGGCTACAGTAAACCAATCCTTGTATTGAAATACTGATGATGAGCAAGATGTTTGACCGGTTAGTAAGAGGAGGGGGAGTTTTACAGCGTAATAAAGGAGAGAATTGCAACATGCGAACTGTGTTTTGTGCGTGATATGTTTCGAACTTCCACAGGGAAATAATCATTCGTCTTGACCTGGACTCGAACCCGGAACACCTTAATTATCGAGTATCTCCGTTGAGGTTTTCCGCGGCTAGTATGCAAACTTTAATATGTTCCGGATGCGTTGAATGATCAAAATATTCCGGTATTCGAACCGCTGAAGATCGTCACTGAACGGTACATATCTTTTACCAACCTTTTTTTAATGCATCCACTGAGAGACCTCCTCATTCTTTTCTTCGTGAATTCATTCTTGACTAGTGCAACTCTTTGTCTGACACCCTTTTCACCCAACATATTTTTACTTAAAGATATTACTAACTAAATAAGCGATCTCTTCCATCTATTCAAGTTTATATGGTAAATAATGAAAACAAAGATCAATTCGAATGGTATGAGGATATATAGGAAATGCATAAATCTGAAGGGAGAAATAGCGTCCGCGGAAGAGTCATTAGATCATGGCAATGCAAAGGATATCAGAAACACTGATCAACTTCTATTTAATACCCTGAAAGCCACCGTAAAGGTGTCTGACGGGGTGTGGACAATCACAAGGTATGTATTATCAATCAGAGATAATAAGGTTACACGTACTACCATGCAAGCATGCCAAGAATACTACAACGTGCATACACTTATTATCATTATTAGTTTTCTACCAGAGAAGGTAGGCCTAAATGAGCATTTAATACTTCCCCCCCTATAAATATCACACGATGTCCCTCTTCAGCCCCTCATACCTCCTGCCTCCCATCATTCTATCAGAGCTACCCATTCTTCTCCTCCCTCTTCCTTGCTTACCCAACGTTTTCCCCTTAATCACTTCTTTCAAAATACTATCCCCTTTTAATACCTTTTCCGTCCACACATTCTCTCTTCTCCTAATTTCATCTATCAAATTCCTTTTATCTCTTACCAATTATAGCACATTATCGTTCGTCCTACTTTCGGCCCTCTTTACCTTCTCCATCCTTCTCCACTCCCACATCTCAAAAGCCCTAAGTATATTTTCATCTTCTTTTCGCATAAACCACGTTTCCGCCCCATATAGTGCAACGCTCTATATTAAACTTTTCACTAATCTTCCTTCACTTCCCTACTCAACGCCCCAGTCATTACTTCACGCCTGAGAGTAAAGCTTCTTTTGTCAATGCGATTCTTCTTCTCACTTCAATGATATTATACCCTTTTCCTTCCAACACACTACCTGGAGAGCTAAATTGCTCCACCTGCTCTATCTTCTGACCTCCTACTTTTATAGTTATACTGGCCCTTTTAGTTCTTGAAAATCGCATTACTTTTGTTTTCTTCTAGTTCTTGCATGAAAAAGAGAGGCACAATGTTACGACCCTGAGGAAAATGGTAGGCATTTAGTTAAGCGAGTGTATACGAAGTAATGTAATGTGAATGAGTCATTCATTTGTATAAAAAATTAAATTATTAACTTATATTTCCTAGAATATGCATGCATTAGTAGTGTTGAAACATGTACTCATTTCGTAAAATCATTTCATTTTAATTTTTACATCAAAATCTACTCTACCTATTCTGATTTCCCCATCTATGTACCTTCACTGTAATGTATTACTGTCCCTGTGTGCGGAAAAATGATTTCTTGAACCTCTCTTTCTTACCATCAGAGCGAACTGTAAACGTTAGAAAACTATTTATCAAACTGTTCTAGGTAAATTGTGAAAGTTCCTCTGAATGGACATGATTTTCACATTTCTTACCGCTCTAAAATGCTCCGCTTTGTCCCCAAAGCTATCCCGCAAAGCTATCCGTTGCCATGGCAACGTTGCTCCACGTTGCACGGAAATATGCCAGCCCCCAAAGGACGATAGCATTCGTGTGGGTGACTCAATTAATCGTCATTTATGCCTTCGCGTGGGCGACTCGACTAATGCATAAACCATTGAAGGACCTGCGCAGAGACGACACGTACTGGAGTTCGACCCGGGTATCGAACGGAAGGAACACCCACGCGAACGGGCAACTCTCCCAGAGTTCGGTGTTCTACACCGCGACAATCACCGATATGCAAGGCCAATGTATTTGGCTCCCCTACACTCCTAGATTTACGATGATAGACCGGTAATTCGTACGATAATGCGATATATCGTCCGCGAAGTGCGTTATGAACGAGGCATCGCAACTCGATATGGAAATGGTAGCTAATAAGATGTGTCGGTACGCGTTATTATGAGATACCAGGATATATGCGATATCCTCCGGTATCCGATATCACCAGCTCTTCATGCGATATGCACCATCACGCGATTTGTAATACCATGAGATACCATAAATCCTTTACCTGGATTTTCAAAAACAAGAGAAGGAGAGGAGCCGAGTCGGTCGCGATACTAGGTTGGTAATACGCCAAAGGTCGCGGGTTCGCATCCCCCCTAGCTAATGGATATTTGATTTGCCTTAAGCTATAGCTTAGATCCATATTAGGTGGTGTGCGTTATTCTTAATATTTTTAGCACATTAAAACCTAATTCTATGGGAGGAGCTGGAAAAATATTATCCAAGTAGCTGTAGTTATTCGAGAGCGGCCAAAACAGCTGAGGTCATTGGTGTCATTTCAAGGTAGTAAAGGAAATGGGATAAGATGGATTTTTCAGAGAATGGAAGAGGGGTTGAGAGAAACCCGGCGCCGGCATATACCTTCTCTTGACGAATGGGCTACACGGTTTAACGTCCTATCCGACGGACGGAGTACTGAACTCGAAATGCTCTCCACATAGCACTCAAGTGAGGACCGGTATACCAATGAAAAATCTGTCTCAGCCAGGAGTGGGCTGTCGAGCGTGGGCTGTCGGAATGGGAGGCCAATATTCTAGCCACTACACTAAATTGTTTGCCCCAACCTTCTTGGCACCATCCGTAAAGCCTATCGCCTTTCCCTCATCTGACTGCTCATTCCTTCCTCTGACTTTCCTTTAACGGTCCTAGAAATGACCTCACCTATATAGGATTGCAGAGTTCCTCCTCTTTTCCTCGTACAATTAATTTCCTCCTATTCTTAAGCATGCCAAGCAGCTCACCACTGTAGGATTTGATGCTCTCCCGGCGAATCGCTGTTGTGAAGTCTGTTCGGGTCTTCTACTCGGTCAGGTCCTGCATTTCTGCCGACGTTTCGGAGACCGAGTCGCTCTCATTAGCCCTAAGGATGGAGAGCGACTCGGTCTCCGAAGCGTCGGCAGAAATGCAGGACCTGACCGAGTAGAAGACTCGAACAGACTTCCCAACAGCTCATCAATGCCTTCCTTTCATCCCATCCATTTTCCTTCAGACCGGCGCCAACACCATGTAGCGCGGCTAGCAGGGACTTACTACAGGGACGATTTTCTTCTTTGTGGTTTATTTTAAGTAAGAGGAACAATATCAACATTCTCTTACATGAAAAGTTTTGAAATATTTCTTTCGATACAGCATACGTAACTTTGATATTTATTTACTTTTCTACATGTAAAATGTGTACTTTTCTACAAATTTTCTTCGGAAATTGAAATCTACCTTTCGGCCATCTTAAAAATCAAAGAATGGGTAAAATTTATATTTTAAAAATATTTTTAATGCGGAGATGTAGTTCTCTATATAAAAAACAATGAAGTGCACCAATCAAATATTTTGCCCGTGACGAGATGAAGACGACGACCGTTTCGCCGTTCTCCTAGTTTTTCGCGTGTTCTTATTCACTCTATCGACCGTAGAAGCTAAACGTTTACATTTAAACACTTTTTAATGATTTAATTTGTAGTCAAATTAACAAGGAGTAAAACGATAATTTACACGATTCTATGGAGCTTCGGCAGAATTTCATACAAATCCTTATAAAGTTCAGCGTTCTACCTTTTTTTGCGCCGATAGTTAACCCGTTGGCTGACTGGCTAATCATTTTGTACTGCCATCTTCGAATATCATCACCTGAAATACCCTCTCAAACCGTTCATTTATTTCCGCATCCACATCCCTCCATTTTTCTAGCTTCGGTATATTCTTTCGGTATCATTCGGTATTTTTCTCTACATTTTTCGGTATATTTTTTAAAGATTAGTAGAGACCCCAGGGAACTCTTGACTAACTACACGCTCTATTCCTTCCTATTTAGATTCCCCCATCTACTGCTATTACAATAAGCTTTCTGATTTGTAGACTTAAAAACAAGTTTCAAAAGGGTCGTCCGTCTATTCAATGTGCTCCTAGTCTTCATTGCACATACATTGGCGTTTTCTTGTCTAATCAGTAAAACGCTTTCTCAAACTCAACAAAACAAGCCTTCCGAGCGCCTCAATATTTCCTAAAACCAAACTGATCTTCACGCAATAAATTGCTCGCCTTTTTAGTTAGTTTGTTATTCAGAGGAGGCGACCGACAGCTGAGGTCAATTAAGGCCATTTAGGATAGGTTATTTAGGAACGGAGGGAAGGTGGAGATAAACCCAGCTTTGGCATTAAAATTACAAATAAAACTTGTCTTTATTGACCTGCGAATTTAGGACTGCCTAGTCCTCTCTTACTATTCTCTCTAACTTCCTCACTAACATCCATGCCCCTTCCAGTGAAAATCCTCCCAGGGCGGGACTCGAACCCGCGACCCTGCGATCGACAGGCGAGGGATTTACCCCACCGCCACCGGGGCCAGCCTACTCTCAACGACAGGCGCCAAGGGGTCTACGGCTTAACTTCCCATCCGACGGACGGAAGACTGAACCGAAAAAAAACCTTCCACTAGGCACTCAAGTACGGACCGGTTTGCCACGTAAAATCCACCACTGCCGGGAATCGAACCCGAGCCCTAGGGATGGGCGGCCAGTTCTTTAGCCAACTCACCAATCCGATACTCTGCTGGCCTTCTTTTCTAACCTGTTTCTTCCCCCTTGGCCGCACGTTAGATAAATCCCTTTCTCCCACAGCCTTCAAAAAGTTTTGTTCTTGTCCATTTTTGCCTGCAGATGAAACATTTTTTCTCAAGATCCATAAGATCGAAATCTCTCTTCATAGATCACACGAAAACGTCAACGAAATCATATTGAATTCTTTCCGAGACTCTTCAGTGACTCTGTTGGGGTATCATCCTCTCCCAACTATCCTCCCATGTGAGTCATTCATCACCTATCGATAGATTGCACATAGTGGTGGAAAACCGCAAGGCCCAATTCATAATAAAGTCTTACGTACAGGGGAAATCTGCGAGGGGCTGAAACCTGGACGCGAAGAAGAAAGCGCAAATGTACGACGCAAGCTTTTTATGTGAAATTTTGAGAATAAAATGAGATATTGAAGGGAAAGAAGGAGCGGCTAAGATTGGTAGGGAAATAATGAAATCTATGGACGAATTTGGGAGGAGGAAGAGAGGTAAATTACAGTAGTAGGTAGGTTAGGATCCTATGTTAAAGTTGTCGATACTGGAACAAAAGGTAAGTAAAGGGAAATAAAGTCTCTCCTTTCCATTTCACCAATCTATTAGTTTCTTCCCTGCACTATTTCTTTTCTCAAATTGGAATATTCCCTAACATATACTTCCTATAATGCCTTTTATTTCTCTTCCTCGTTCTCGTTTACCCTGCATCCTAACTTAACGACCTTAAGCATTCCATAGTCCCTAATACCTGTTCCATCCACCTACTCTGCCTCCTCCTAATTTTTGACAGCTGTCTTCCCAAGTAATGCTCAACAACATAGAAATAGCAGACAAGATAACTTGGTGGAATTTCGACATAATATTAATGAAATAAAACTTGGTTCTATTCCGCTCGCTGACTATATTCAACAATGCGTGTGCGGAATAGAATAAAGTTTTATTTTATTTCTCTAATTCTCAACACTTCCTCATTTGTCTACCATTCCGTCCATTGTACTGTTTTCGTTCTCTTGCAACAGATGATATGACGTTGGAAAACAAAAATGATAAGTGAAAATTTTGGAGAAAAATCTTTGCAGTCCAAACAAAAAAAATTAGAATAATTTTGGAGCCCATCCAATTGGCAATTGTGACTGGAAGAAATTCACATAAATTGAAAATCCACATGTGATAAGAGATTTTCAACAAGTAAAAAGTCTAAAGAGCATATATATTAAGGTTGGTGGGGATTATTTAGAGCAGGTGGAACAGCGCACTTACGTCGGCAGTATCTTGAAACAACGTAATGTAGGTAGTGATGAGAGGGGTAGGATGAAAAAGTGTATAGTATTATGAATACCAGACAGAAATCACTTTGGCTGCTTCGCATTTCCTAGAATAAACATTGGAAAAAACTTAAAAATTTACATGCGGGTGTCGAAAGATCATGACACCTGTTCTTTGGTGAATGAGAGAAAGTAGCAGATGGAAGCTTCGGGGATGTAGTTGCGGAGAAAAACGGAGAGGGTATCTGGAGAGGGAGACCAACAAGAAAGCACTGGGGGTAGAAAGGAAGTCAATGAAGTTCATTGAAGTCATTAGTAGGAAGATTTATGGTAATGAGCAACACAAGTAGGGAGGGAGGGTGTTATGAACGGCATGGTAGTGAGACGAATGTTGGGTAAGCGTAGAAGAGGAAAAATAATAGTTTTAATGGAATGATGAGCTTTTATGGCTGCAGTAAACCAATCCTAGGATTCAAATACTGATTATGATAAGCTATTTTTGCGTACATCAGTGAATTTTATGGAATGATGAGAGGTTGGAATATTACTGAGCTACAACAAAGGACTTTATGCGTATCTAGCAGCATAGGAGTGACAAAAATTATTTCATACCCACCAAAACCTATCATATCACAAATTAATAATTAAAAGAATGGTGGGTAACGTGTTGGTGTGGTGGCTAGAGTACTGGCCTCCCATCCCAAGGGCCCAGGTTCGATTCCCGGCAGTGGCAGATTCAGTGGAAAACCGGTCCCCACTTGAGTGCCTACTGGAGGGCAATTCAAGTTCAGTACTCCTTCCGTCGGATGGGACGTTAAGCCGTGGTCCCCTTGGCGCCTTTCGTTAAGAGCAGGCTAATGCCGACGCCGGGTTTCTCTTTGCCCTTCCTCCGTTGCCTGAAATGTTCCTATCATTACCCAATTAAAAAAACCTATCATATATGGCGTAAATTGCCTCAGCTGTCGGTCGCCTCCCCTGAATAACCAACCAACCAAAACAATGGTTTAATAATAGATGAAACTTCGGATTGATTCGTCAGGAAACAAGGTAAGAAACTACTTACGTGGGTGGGGAGCTGGCAAGACAGCAGGCAGGGCCTATCCACAAATCTACCAATGCTGGCGGAATACTAATGGCGATGACGATGAGAGGTTTGAATCCACGCTTCCCCATGGAGTGGAGAGTGTCATTTCTTTCCTCGTGTCGGGATGGAGAAGGCGTTTGTGGCTCGTGGGAGGGAGGGGGCGTGGCGCCTGTTGGCGTGGGAGTATCACGCTCGTAGGCGCCGTGCAGCGGGTCAATCAATGGACGCCGTGAATGAAGGAATCGGGTGGAGCGTGCTGGGGAGTGACATCACCTCACGCAAGTGCGCATGCGCTCGCACTCGTCACCTTTTTCCTGCTGCCGCACGTACGTACATTGATCAAGGAAGGTTTAGTGGGGAAAGGTCAATCTAAGCCTCGGTGATATTTTCCCCAACAAGAAGCCTCAAAGTGGATAATACGAGGATCGGATTGGTTCGGTGGCTGGAATACTGGGCTCCCATGCAAAGGTTCCAGGCTAGAAATACAGAGGTGGAAGAGGTTTTTTATTTTTATACCGGTCCCTACTTAAGAGCTGTATGGAGAACACTTCGAGTTCAGTTTTCCGTCCGCCGGATAGGACGTTAAAACGTGGTCTCCTTGGTGTTTTCGTTAACGTTAGGCTGACGGTGGAATTATCTCCTCCATTATTCCACAGTTCACTGAAAAATCCTACCTCTACCCAATTACCCATCTATCCTAAAATGATGCAAATGAGCTTAGCTGGCAGTCGCCTACCAAAATAACTACAGCTACTGGGATAATATTTTTAAATTCCTTCCGTAGAATTTGATTTTAAGGTTCTCCAATTGTTAAGGATCTGTCACAACATTTAAAAAAAATACTGCTTCTAAACCTAAGACAAATACCACATCTATTCCCTAAGAGGGGTACGAACTAACCTTTGAGTTGCCAGGCCGGAGCGTTACCAACATGAAAATCGCGATCGATTCGGTATTCTGCCTCTTTTTGTGTTTGAGAACCCAACAAGTAAAGGATTCTTCTTCAACTCAAGAGATTATGCTGAATGCCATTCCTTCGTGCAAAGTGCAAGTCATGGAGATTCTTTTAGCTATTCGGTGAAGAATTCGAGTAACCAGGGATGGACGAAGTAAAAGAGAAATTGCAGGAAAAATTGCCCAAGCGAAATTTTACGAAAAGAAGATTCTGCTTAGAGCTGCAAATATAAGCGTGAAAGTGAGGACACATTTCATTAAAACATGCATCTGGAGCATTCTACTATATGGCAGCGAAGCATGGAAAATGAAAACATCAGAAAAGTCCAGGCTGAAAGAATTTGAAATGTGGTGCTACCAAAGAATGATGAAGATCAAATGGATCGACCGAGTGACAAACGAAGAAGTTCTAAAAAGAGTGGGAGAAAAGAGATGTCTACTGAAAACTCTAGAGAAGAAGATGAGACAACTTAATAGGCCACATCTAAGACACGATGGCCTGATGAAGATAATCGTCGAGGGAAAAGCGAACGGGAAGAATGGAAAAGGCAGGCCTCGAAAGACTTAATAGAACAGGCTGTGAAAGAAGTAAAAGAGAGGAGTTCCGTCAATATGAAGAGGTTGGCCGAGAGAAGAATCGAGTGGAGGGCTGAGTCAAACCAATCCGAGGATTGGTTTGATAGCGAACGGGAAGAATGGAAAAGGCAGGCCTCGAAAGACTTAATAGAACAGGCTGTGAAAGAAGCAAAAGAGAGGAGTTCCGTCAATATGAAGAGGTTGGCCGAGAGAAGAATCGAGTGGAGGGCTGAGTCAAACCAATCCTAGGATTGTTGACCGATGATGGTGATGACAGTTCCGATACTGACTTGGAGCCATAGCTAACTCAATAACACAAGTTCGTTTCCGCCCCTTCAAGAAAAATGTTTGAATTTCTTAATACAATACGTATTTACTATATTTCTCCCTCTCGTTCAATTTTAACGGGCACCGTCAGCTAGTTATTGATAAAAATGTACTGTAAGCAATGAGTCGTTCCATGACATTTTGAACAGCATGCAAATTAGTTTGCATGCTGTTTAATTCAAATCCACAAAACAATGAATTTCCATCATATTCTCGATCCTTGGGGAATAATGCCTCAGAGCCACTCACAGCAAACGCTATTGTTTGCTTTTAGATTTTTTTTACAATGCTCTCTAAAATTCATGGAAAACGAGTCCTTAATAGACAATTTATTTTCCATCAAAAAAAACTTTTACAAACAAAAAGTCTGCTCACTGGTAGCCAAAGTGTGAATTATGGAATACCACTAAGTGAACAAAGAGAGAATGTCATTCATGCGATACTCGTACGTTATGCATGACTGAAAAAAGTATCACCTATCTCTGCTGTTTTAACTTCCCGCTGTGGCAATCTGTTTTGGAGATCGTATTTCGTGGTCTTTCACTCATCATTTGCAACCACCCACGACATAGGAATTCCTTTGATCAGGCATGTTGAATAAGACCTTATGGAGGAAGCAAAAGGTTCACCGGCCGACTCTCATTAACGGCAGGAGGTAACGTCTGGAAGAATATAATAAGTGCGATGCAACTGCGATGTATTCTAAAGACACTGACTCCCACGCCTTAGCTTCAGTTGAGTTCTGAAAATGATCCTAGTGCATATAAAAGCGGAATATGGGATGCCATTATATTTCCAAGAATGAAAAATGAAATCCGTCGTGATATCCGGCCGGGAAATCCATGGAACAAGCTCCTTTAGATAGCAGGAACATCAATAATTCACTCAATTAAAATTCTTGATTTTTGAAGCGACCTTATTGATCGCACATTTACATAAAGATTCACCGGATAAACGAGAGGAATGAGAAACGAAAGCTTAAAGGAACTCTACAGTTAAACAACTGAACGCCCTCGCAGTACCCTGCATTAACCTGCAAGCCTGCATTACTGAAATATAAGTATATGTATATATAAATGTTCACAGGAAATTCTCAGTGCGAGATACAAATAACAATAAAGCTGGTCACAGGCATGACAAAAGTGTAAAAGCTCATACATTTTCTCATACCCTTTCCCTCCCTCATCTTTACCCATCTTATTTCCACACTTCACTTGTTTCCTCAACCTGCCTTGCCCCCTCAGACAGTTATCTCCTCTCCTTCGAGAAAGGTGGTAGTGGCCACCGAAATATCGGAAAACTATCTTTGAGCCTTTTATTTATGTTCTTTTATATTTTTTTTACGCCTGTGACCAGCTTTATTGTTATTTACATGTATATATATGTACTCATTTATTTTTCTATTTATATTTATATAATAGGAGTCGTTTAGGGCATTTAAAACATAAAACCTTAGCATACCTTTTCTCTTAATTTAACGCATACTTAATTTTAACTTTACGCAACTTTAACTTTAATACTGTTAAATTCGTAAAATGGAGTACTCTTGAAACGAGATGCGTTTTATATTTAGAAATAGGAAAACTCATATTTACAGGTAAAAACTTGAGAGCGTCTTATAAGGTGGCGTCTTATAGAGGGTATTTCTTATGTGAATTATTTATTTATCTTTGTCTTATTTCAATCTGCGAATTTCAGGTGTCAAAGTCCTCTCTTCCAATTAACAAACTAGTCTATACAAACACCCAAGCCCCGGAAGGAGATAATCCTCCCCGGGCGGGATTCGAACCCGTGACCCTGGGATCGACAGGCGCGGGATTTATCCCGCCGCCACCGGGGCCAGAGGTACATCGGGTACGTATTATATTATGTTCCGAAAATTACAGTAAATGATTTTATTACGAAAGGCGATTGGCAAATCAGATCGTTTTCTCCTAACAGAAAGAGAATTTATTCGCGCGAAGGAGGATGGAAAGGAACTCTTCTTCGACCGCTGTTCTTAACGAAGACGCCAAGGGCAGTCCACTGTTTAACGTCCCATCCAATAGACGCATTACCTACTGCCCGAGAATGTTCACAGAATAACAAACAGATAGGGACCAGGATTCTACTCAGAAGTTTATGCCACTTCCACTTTTCGAAACCCGCTCCTCCGAATAAGACACCAGTGCTCTAGCCACCACATTAGTCAGATGCCAAGCATTCAGTTATAAAATTAAAAAGAACTCCATTCCACAGCTTTAAACGAGAGTTTAGATGGAGATGAATGGAGAGACGACTAGAAGGAAGACGAAGGAATATGAAAAATTATGTGAGGAATTAAAATTCATGGTCCGCTTGGCATAAAGGCTAAGGAATCAGATTTAAATGCAGATTAGTTTGAAGGGAAAAGAAGATAGGATCCTGATTCAACTGCGAGGGAAGAGCTCACAATAAGATTATGTTATAAGACACAATAAGTTATGAGATACGGTGCATGATTATTAACAGTAATCCACTGATAACAATGTGCTTGTATCGGCAAGAAACTTTCTAAATACTTATACGGTATGTTAAGATGGGTCATATAATATCTAGCATAATATTCTTATTGAGCTCAGTATGCTCCTACCAGTTGTCATTCCGCCGAATCCCTTCACACTCAAATATTCTTCATTCTATCACTGAAAACGACCTTTGCGGTCGAAGCACCCATAAAAAAATTCACCTGACCTCTTAATGTCCTCTTTTGGATGAATCCGATCGTGTTCTATTACAGTGTGGAATATACAAAGTTTTTAATTTCATGGAAGACGAATTTCCACAATGTTGAGCCTAACACCATAGAGTGAATTCTTCTCTGCTCTTCCGCCGGTTTACTGCGTCCATTTCCGCCGACATTCTGATTCCCGACTCGGTCGTCGTTTTCAGTGCTTCTGAATGCATTCATGAAATGCATTTCGAAATCCTGAAGACTATGACCGAGTCGAGAATAAAAACGTCGGCGGAAATGAACGCAGTAACCCGGGGGAAGCCTCGAGAAGACTTAACACAGTAGATACGCCGCGCCGGAAAACATCAGATCCTTCTAACATCTTAAAGTTTATAAATAAATTCACTCTATCACGCCTTTTTAAGTACCTTCAAGTAAACAATTTATTTTAATCTGATTTTCTCATATTCATTCGGTGCTATACAGTACCACACTTCACATCAAACATATCATTTAACCAAAATTAGCAGTCATACTCAACAATTCTGTCATATATTCTCTCATGCGAGCATTTTAGGTCTGTAACTGCATGCGAAGCGGAATAATTATTCTGTTTCACCCAACCCTAATCAAGAAAATATCAAATTATTTAAATAACCATCAATTGCAATTTAAGGTGGAATTCATGTATCGTTGCATAAATTGGAAATGGAATCCAATGGAAAATGTCCTAGAAATACGCATAAAATAAACACGAAGGTTATAGAGGAATAAAGAAAAACTGATTGTAGGTCGTTAGAAATGTAAAATACAATGCGTACAAAAGTGTTGGTATAAAAATCCATAAATAAACATGAAGGTCAAAGGGGAACAAGGAAAACTGATTGTCGGACGTTTGAAAAGGGAAAACGCAATGCGTGGAAATGTGTCGGTAATTCAGTGATGACAGTGCTGGAACAAAATAGGTAATTCCACTATAAAACTGAATAGAAGTGACATCAAAGTTAATATTCTATAATATATTGTAAGAAAAAGAATCGTTCATAAATTAAGTCATCAAGTATACCGCAGACATTATCCTCAGAGTGATACTTCATCGACAATTGGATTTTTACTACTTAACAACCTCCTATTATCGACAGGCATCAAGGTACCACGTCTTTCTTGACCTTCCATCCGACGGACGGAGCACTGAACCTGAAATTCCCCCCACTAGCCACTCAAGTACGGACAGGTTCGCCACTGCAGGGAATCGAACCCGGGCCCTCGGGATGGGAGGCCAGTACTCTAGCCACCACACCAACCTGATCCCCTCGTCTTAACTATTTTTTCCAATAATCTAATCACTTGTATGACTTGAGCGTGGCTTCTCTATTCCTCTCCAAACAAAACCTCAAACGCCTCCAAAATAGGTATCTTACACGAGGCCTGCCTTTTTCATTCCTTCCGTTCACTTTTCCCTCGACGATTGTCAACCTCGGGCCATCGTGTCTTAAGGTGTGGCCAATTAAGTTGTCCTGTCTTCTTTTTGCGGTTTTCAGTAGACAACTCCTTTCTCCCACTCTTTTCAGGACTTCTTTGTTCGTCACTCGGTCTATTCATTTATTCTTCATCATTCTTCGGCAGTACCACATTTCAAATGCTTCCAGCCTTGACTTTTCCGCAGCTGTCATTGTCCATGCCTCACTGCCATAAAGAAACACGCTGCAGATGTAGGTTCTGATGAATTGCTTCCTTATTGGATCTGAGGTTTCCGCGGCGTTTCTCAACACTGGTAACGGCTTTCGGGCGTTCCTCCGCGTCGTGTTGTGTCAGGGTGACGACAGTTTCTCCAGCCATCCTGCTGGCGTCTTCAGGTCAGAAGACCTGACGACCTGAAGACGCCAGCAGGATGGCTGGAGAAACTGTCGTCACCCTGACACAACACGACGCGGAGGAACGCCCGAAAGCCGTTACCAGAATTGCTTCCTTACTTTTACGCTTGCATTTCCAGCTGTAGGTAGATTCTTGCTTTGGTAGAATGCCCTCTTTGCCTGGGCTATTCTACAAACTATTTCTTTCTTGCTTCGTCCATCGATGGTTACTCGGCTTCGCAGGTAACAGAACTCTTTCACCTCATCCAGTTTTTGTTTTCCTAGTTTAACGTTGTTTTTGGCCTATCCTCGCTTGCTGCACACTATTATTTTAGTCTTCTTCTAATTGATCTTCAGCTGATATCTGGCCATTGTCCATGGTTATTAGAATCTTATTCAGATCCTTAATATAAGATCCCGTATTGCTGCAGCGCCTCCTGACACCCCCAAACGACGCATTGGATTCGGGAGGTCGGAATTATATTCTTTAAAATCGGAGATGTGAGTAGTTAGAGAGTCGACCGCCAGGGTCTTCGCGGGTAAAGAAGAGCGCTCGAAGACAAGAAGCCTCGTGCCCCAAGGACTCCGCACTGACCTCTGCAGGGACCCAAAGGTCATCTCTCCCACTCCTCGTTGGTTACCCACTTTGAGTTTCTCTCCACGACAGTTATTTCCGCGATCGATCTCCTACGCAAGATTGGGGAAGAAGTCGAGTTTGAACCAATTTCAGGAACCTGCAGAGGTTACCAAGATGCGAACTGCGAAGGGAAAAGGCATGGGTAAGCACCTCTTACTTCCCTTGTCGACTGATAGGACTTCGTCAGCGACATCCATGTGACACTGACGGAATATGTTATATTTTATGGCGAACCACGGCGGTAACCACGCTAGTAAGGACCCGGCTTATCAAGTCAAAAATCGAGAGTTCGAATGCCATATGTACCTTGTGTGCGATATAAGTTTAGAATTTGGGACACCTCAAAATCATATGCGTTTAATTTTTATTACGATTTCCAATAATACGGAATCATTAGAAATGTAAGGGCGTGAAATACCATTTTTAACTTTTATTTACATTTAACACTTTTAACATTTTAACGAAGAGTTCATTAGATCTTCGAATCTAACGCCGAAAACTATAATGCATTAAGTACAACAACCGAGCGTATGTGAATATAGCTAGCCTCTGAAACAGACAAAATCTGAATAAGTTGCGTCCTTTATAAAATAGACAACAAGCTGATCAGATAATTTACAGGCAAGTATTAACAACAAAGCTAAATAACAGTAGGTTTTTATCATTTAGGGTCTACGGCGTTTAATTATTGCCCAGTTCATGTTTTGTGTCACATCAATTGAATCAATATTAAAAAATGTAGATTCTTGCGTTTTTTACAAAAAAGAAGGGTAGAAGATATTATTTTTATTGTGTAAAAAATATTTATGTAGTTAATTATATTTGAACTAATATTATTACGTATTTTCATCACCTTTGTGTTGCATGTTGTGTTTCAAAGCATAGCCAAGATTTTTGATAGTAGCCTGAATACAGGTTCAAATATTCCTTGAAGACTATATAAAACAAATTACGCATTAATTGTTCATTTTAAACATCATTTTCGTTGAGTGATAATATTATATTATTATACATATTTGGATATTTTATGAGGATCTCAGGTACCATATAACCATGGTTTCCATATGGCAATCTTAATTTCATAAGCAAAAGATTATAAAGTATGGGGGCTAGGTTGATGTGGAGGCTAGAACGCCGGCTTGTCAAGCCGAAGGTCAAGATTTCCGGCAGTGACTGATTCTAATTTCACGCTGGAAAAAGGTTTTTACGTGAGTGTTGTGTGGAGAGCACTCATGTTCAGTATTCCGCCCATCGTATGGGACGTCAAACCTCATACCATCGGTATCCTTCTTTAAGATTAAGATAATGCCGACACCTCGTTTCTCTTCGCCCTTCCTCTGTCATCTGAAATATATTTACCTCTAGCATAAACCTAACCAATACCCACACTATCTAGCGCAAATTACCTTTGTTTTCGGTCACAGACACCGAATTACTACTAATAACGATTTAAAAAACTACTATTAACGATTAGAATATGTTTGAAATCACCTAATGATTCAGCCCGTTATCTACTGTGACTAAACATCACAAGAGTGATCAATCGAATCGAAATCCACGGAATCGCCCAACTTTTTAATTTGGTTGAAATTACTGAATTAAATAATTACAATCAAAACATCCTTACTTTTTATTTATTTCCGTAGGAAACAAACAAAATATTTCAGCTATTTTCTTCTCGCCGAACCAAATATTTAATTAAACGAAATACCTATCATAGTTCATGATATTTATGTAACTAATATTTTATTGGTTCTCCCAACTTTTACAATTGGAACAAAGCACGCTACGTAAGAGGAGATTGGTGTAAATATAATAAATTCTACAACGAATTAAATTTCATTCGAATGTAGCACCCCTTTCCATTTCCAGCAATGCGCTTCGATGAATCTTAATTAAGGGGTTACCAGTGAATCACTCTTGAATCTCAGTACGCAACATTAATACTAGACACGGTCTATGAAACGGTATAACGGCACTCAAGCTTGATCAGAATGGTTGAGTACTTAGGTATCGTAGTTCATGCCATTGAAAATGTAGTCTCAAGGTTAATTATGTTTACAATGCCCATATTTTCTTAGCTTTAGGGATCACATTATGACAGAGAGCTTCTGTCAACGCAAAGAGAAATAAATCCTTGCAAAAAAAAACAAAAATTTAGTAAAAGTCGGTTGACATTGGCATGCGTTTACAAAATTTTATTCCTGAGCGCATATATTTTGAGCGGTATATAACTTTGAATATATTACCCATATTCTTTTGCTCAAAACATATTAAAATACTCTTCATTACGATTATATCCAAATTTAAAATAATTTGTACAAGATCTGAGTAGTTGATGTATTGACTGAAAGCCAATACGCAACGATGAATGGGAAATATAAAAATAGTTGGAGCATGCAGGATATTTTCATTGCTAAGGAATAAATGAGTTTTTAATTCTTCAATTTACTCTAAAAAGGCAATATTGTCTATAGAACATCATTTGTAACTTCTTTCCACGTTCCAAGTATCGTCACAGTAGCTAATGAGCTATAACTTGCCAATATGTTGCATGTGGAGGTGAATAAGCATTGTTGAAACGGCGAAGTAAAATGCAAAAACAAATGTTTTTGCATAAACTTCATTGACATTAACATACGAAAATGGCTTCGTACCTCTTGCTTTCATTATCACATCATCCTATTTGTGAGACATACAGTGCTTTCATTTACCCTTTTTATTCTTTATCCGTTGTTAAAACTGATACATCGTTTTAATCAACTCAGCAACATCCGCATAGTAGCCTACAATACAGTTGGAAGGTATACTGAAGGAAAGAGAAACGTCAGCAGACATGCTCTAGGGCCAATAGTACGTACATTAAACTGCCGAAACAAGCTTGTCACCATGATTTCATGACGTCCAGTAACACAGAGTAATGACGGTATTAGAAAGATACCTGAGTCATCAAAGCAGATATTTGTAACAGAAGTTGTTATCCGGAGGAGGCAACAGACAGCTAGGGTCATTCAGGTAAGGTAGGTAACTCGGATAAAGCAGGGATGGGTTTTCTGGGAAAGGTGTACGGGTGGAGAGATACCTACTCGACGTCGGCATTAACAAGCTCTAATCGAACTGTCCAATGGGTTCACTGTTTTACGTCCCACCTGACGGGCGTAGTACTCAACGCTCAAAGTTTACGATTATGCCTTCCAGTAGGGACTGATACTCCGATTAAAATTATTCATCTGACAGGATTCGAACCCGTTCCCTCGAGATATGAATTCATTGCCTTAGTCACACACCAATACCCTTTATCAACAACAAAAAAACACCTATTTGTACCGATTCCCCATAACCCTTACGAAGGAGAGCTGTGAGTAACAATAGTAACCAAATAGTAGTGGATCCTGAAAGCCTGATGGCCTATCTAGTGGAAGAAATGCGAGTTAATCAATTACGTCGGCGCTTATGTCTATGATGGTAGTGGAGATGGGTTTGTTAGAGTACTAATGGTCTACTTACTCATCAATTTCCCCGATACGCGGCGCAATTTTCTTGTTTCTTTACCAATCCTAGAGATAGCAACCCATCCTTCCCTCCTTGTTCCTCGACCTGAAGTGTATAAGTCTGGGGATAGACTTGAAATTCACAAGTGATGTTGAACCTTGGATAGAATGAGGCAAACTATGCCGAGGACAGGAGATTTGAAGAATATATGCGATTTCGAGGGAGGAAATTGTCTTCAGAGCGTGACAAAGTGGGAGGAAGGGAGGTGAGGGGATGTTGAGGGTTGAAAGGGGCGCATGTTCCGGCGCTTAGAGACGCCCGCCGCGGCGGGAAATTGGGCGGAAGTCCGCCGCCGTGAGCAAGGACGCCACATATTGGAGGACAGAAAAAGGAAGAGATGTCGGAGAGAGGTCCTTCTCGAGATCCCCTGTCGCCATAAAAAGGGAGCAGAGCGTCGTATCTAACTTCCATCGAGTAGATGAACGTGCTGAATCATGGGCTCTCACGGAAACGATTAATTGATGCATAGTTTTCCATCGACTTGTCTACATTTACATGTTACCAGGGTGTTTTCAAGTCTGTTTCCGCACTAATAGGCGCTTCAGACCGGGAGGAAAGGTATAAGATTAGGAATGGAAGGGATGGGGATAGGATAAGGTCCGAAGCCCTCTCCATTGTCTACATTTACATGTTACCACTTTACTAAAACTAGGAGCCTCAACATTGGTGTACGGCTAAGGTTGTTAGGTCAAAAATATAGAAAATAATTGAATTTCCTGGGAAAATATTTTTTGAATCGAGTGTAGTTCGTAACGTGTCTGAAATGCTGCTGAATTGGTCATCGGCAGATAAACCAAAAGTATGCACTTAGTCATAATGATCGCCTAAAGAGAAACAAAGAATCAATTCATAGTAGCTCCATCTCTGGGCAGCTTTTTCTATGAACTGTCTCTAACCGTCATTTGAAATTTGTAAGTGCGTGTGGTGATATTTTTTTCAAAAATACAAGCAGAATCTTCCTATATAAGGACAAGTTAATTGGAAAAAATAGTTTTGTTCACGCACCCTGAAGATAAAAGTAATCGTACTTGGCTCTACTGTATGGAACTCCTTCATGACTACACTTCGTAAAAAATTAAACTTTACTAATTTTCCACAAAAATACTATACACCTTTTAATTATCAACCGGTTTCGTTGCATAGTAACTTCTGACAATGCCGTGCCTGATGATGTTACGGTTGTCAATAAAGGCGTATAGTATTTTCAGGGAAAAATTGGCGAAGTTTAATTTTTTACCATGCGTAATCACCCGGAAGATGTTTATATTTTCTGCCTAACACATACCTTTCTCCTCATGTAAGAAGATTTCCCAGGTTCCTCGAAGGGCCAGATCCTTCGTTTTCGCCGACGTTGCGATGGCCATGTGGATGGTTTTCCGTACATGTAGATTCGCCAGCAGAACTTCAAATCATCCACCTTACTCCTCATATTTCTGTAAAAATGCAAGTTCTAATAAGCAAGGGGGTACAGGTTAAGCTCGATATGCATAAAAGGGAATGCATTAACGATATTGTGTATACGACAGAGGACTAAAATATATTATATCAGTATAGAAGGCCCGAAAGTGCAATTAAAAGAGCATAACTTTACCAATATGACTTGGGAGCCAGAATATTCATCGGGAAAATACATGGGAAATTTTCGGAATAAAATACCTGCACTGTTTCAGGCTTGATTCGATGAAAGTTGTCTCTACCTCTGAAATAATAGACTTGGTAATGGTGCATATGATCATACTAGTGTTGTGAAAGGAGTCTGTGCTGCCGAATAAGAAGCATGACCAAGTTCATAACTTCAGAAATAAAATCTTCCCGCACCCAAAATTTCCACCTCTCCCCAAGTATCAACCAATCTTCCACGACGAAAATTTCTACAGCTGTCGGTCGTTTCCTCAACGACGCTACGTCACTGAACAGGACAAAAAACTTTGGTCGCCACCATTAAATCTTCGGTTACTGGACGGAAAATGGTGGTCTACAATTCATTTCAATTCCCATCAACTTAAGAAAAATGCTTCTCGCTCGGTCGAGACATCGCTTTTATTTTACTACCGCGAGATCGTGTGAGAACGAGGAAAGGGGTTTGGAGAAAACCGATAAAGACGCTGGACTTTGAGATAAATGTCCCCCGTGTGTTACGAGCAGGCACTCCCTCCCTTATACATCCTCCGCCTCCTCTTCATCCTCCGCCTCCCTCCTTGTCCTCGTCTTCCTCCTCATTGACTTTTCTCCGAGGAACAGTGCTGCCACACAGCTGGAGCCAAGCACCTCACTCTCAAGAAATAGGAAAAAAATGAACTATGTTCGAAGCTGATCGATATTACAGCCCTCTCGAATTGTTAAACATCCATTGGCCTTTCAGCGCAAGTTAACATCCAAAAATCCTATCATTCAGTTCTCAGTAGAGTTCGAAATACCAAATAAGTTGTGAGTACGTGAACCATTCCTTTGGAAAGGAGGCTGTTTCGTCAATGTAAATGCGAGCGCGCTAGCACAAATTAATAGGTTTCTCATACCCCCTCCTTGCGAAATATCAATAGTACCAGGGGCGCAGCGAGGAGGGTTTTGGGCTTAACCCTCTCCCCCCCCCCCCTCGTCCCTAGAGGAACAAAACAAATTGTGTCAAACTTGCTAAACAATCACGCAGACTAAACATTTATTTTTAATTGGAAATAACCAGACTTTCTTTCCGTTTGAATAATTTATCTTTTTGTGCATACCTACAGCCTGAGTATTTAAGGAATGCCTATCTTAGGGCATGATAAATGCATCATATAAGTTTTCTCAGTGTACTAAAATTGTGTGACTTCAAGGTGTGTTTGAAGTTCATTTGTCACGATAATTATGAATCTTCTTGCACTATGATCTTTTTCAAATTTAAAATAAAACACTTTTTTTAAAGAAATCTACTCAGAGTTTTCTTAAATTTTGAAATAAAATACCACTTACTACTAATAATTTATTTTGAAATGTCAAAAGATCACTTTTTAAGATATAAGAATATTAATAATATTCATGAGATAAAATGTACGCTAAATACAAAATATATGTGCAAGGCACATATTAACCCCTAGGTAGAGGTAGGCCCTTTGCGCCTACCATCCAATCCAGTTAAACACCCCAAATGTATCCCTGGCTGCGCCCCTGAATGGTACTATCATTCATACTGCACACTGACGATGCCTAATAATTGTCTTTACAAGAAAAGAGTTTGGCACGGTCCTCTTACATTCAATAATGAAAATCATGACGCGTTTCGAAGCTCATGCGTCATTTGCAAGTGACTTATAATAAATTCAAGGATTGCGAGCTTTCCGCAAAAACCTTAAGGGAGTTACCCGCTGAATAATCGTAACAAAGAATTTCCGAAATGAAAAATATCATAAGCCTTGACCGGTAGGTATTCATACCCGAAACCTCCTGATTTCTGGCCATATGCTTGAGCTACCAGTACGACCGTCAAAGAAAATAGAAATCCGTAAGGAAAGAGGTCGTCTTGGAGCTTAATTGGTTAAAGCAACCGGCCGGAAAACGGGGAGTTCCGGATTCGAATCCCTAAGGGGCGCGCTTGAAATCGTCGGGATTTTCTCGAATAGGTAACCAAGGAGTCATGTGGTACAAACACGAATGCTTCGCGAGTTTTTGTACGTTTTGATCGCTCATTACAATCTCACTAATTGTTTTCCATTGACTTTTGTATCATCCAGGCCTCTATGCACGTGTCGGATCAGAAAATCTGAAAAGAATGTGTGACATTGTAATGAGTGATTAAAACACACCGAATTCGCCAACCATTACTGTTTATACCACGTGACTCCTTGGTTACCAATTTGAGATATTCTCCCTACGGTTTCAAACACAGCTCCTCCCCCCTCCCCCCCCACCCCCTCTCCCCCCTCGGTCAAGGCAAATGATTTATTTCTCTGTGAAAAGTCTGCTATCGTCTTTTATAATATTTCTTTGGAAATAAACAGATATACTTGCTCTGGGGAAAGAGAATGGGTTAAAAGAAGGAAAGGGGGACACAGAGGAGTCATGTAGGATTGCTTTCGGTGATATGCAAATATTGGAATGACTTAAAACCCATTAAGGCAATAAACCCATAGCGCGTAGGAATGTTAAGAGATAATGTGAGGGAATGATTGCCAAAAGTATTTCCGTTCGTAACATTAAATTCTTTTTCTTATGCTGAACTAACTTTCATTGTTTGAGGGTGCCGAGGTGATGTCTTTAACTTTCCCGATGGAAGTTTTCAAATCGGAGGTCTGAGATATGAGCATAACAGAAGATATTTCGTGACCAATGACATCGGTCAACATGGTTAGTTATTTTCTTGTAACGATGACTGATCAACATTCTAATAACTCAAAAGTTTATTTCCATATATTGATAATTACAATGAGCTTAGGTTGCACTGGAGTAGATATCGCAGCTGATTTGAGAAGCCAGCGGCCACCTTGGAAAGCACGGATATACGGGTTGGCTAGTAAGTACATACGTACGGATGAAATTGTTTTTGCACGCGGTAAAACTTTGAGTAGTAAGATGAATAATAGAATGTTTTTTTTTAATTTTAAATGAAACAGAGGAAAGTGCACAGACACTCTAACAAGTGCCAAATAGTATGTAGTTTAAATAGGTTGAATTGATAATAGTCTATGATATTAGTTATAG
Organism: Platycnemis pennipes; assembly: GCA_933228895.1. Classification (NCBI taxonomy): domain Eukaryota; kingdom Metazoa; phylum Arthropoda; class Insecta; order Odonata; family Platycnemididae; genus Platycnemis; species Platycnemis pennipes. The sequence continues at coordinate 65,255,567 of OW121854.1, forward strand.
TAATAAAATTAACTCCCAGGGGAAAATATGCATTGATGCCTCTTTAAAGTGGCATTAGGAAGAACATTTGACGTCACTGTGGTTAAATTAGGGTATGATTTCATTTTCACTCAATTTGCAGTACACATGCAGGTGTAAAACGCAGTGTTTTCTACGGAGAAGCTGGGGCCTAATCCTTCCCAAACTCCCCCATCCTGACTTCATTGTCAACTTTAGACTAGAATAGACTAAAGGCCGTATGACACTAGCGTTTGCCAGTTACGGTTGCCGGTTTCGGTTGTACAGTCGACCAATCAGCGCTAAGCTGCTCTCAACGGTTGGATTATAGGAACGCGTCTATTTCCAACCGGCCGGTTGCGCAACCGTGGCCAATAGGAGCTCGTCTCGCGATCACGTGCTGTTTTTGTTTACATATCGCGATAATTTCATTGTTACCATTCAACTACGTCCTAAACCTTAAGAATATTCAGAACATAATTTAAACTGCATTTAACTCTTTTGCATTATCTATTTTTTTGTGAAGGATATATTACAATAGCCTACATTTCATCGAGGTGAGATTAAATATTCTTCATTCATTTGAGTCTTGTATTTGAGGCATAAATCCTGCATTTGAAGCAGTATAGGAACAAAATATAAACAGAAACAGCACGTGGCTGTGAGGAGAGATCCTATTGGCTGCGATTGCACAACCGACCGGTTATATAATCGGTCAGTGTGATTGGAACTGTTTACACCAACCGAAACCGGCAACCGCTAGTGTGATACGGCCTTAATTCCTCATCCTGTGCATTCTAACATCCTTAAATAATAATCGCTATTATCTGCGCTAATACTGTTAACGAAGGATTAGATGGACATAGAACACTTCCACCACAATCTTTCCATCTTTCGCGCAATGGTTTTCTTTCGTTTCGCGCTCTTCTTAACTCTGATCACTCCATCTTATCTGCACGTTATTCTTTTCCCCCTGCTCCTCTTACCCAACATTTCTCTCCTTCTATCACGTCCTTCGAAACACACTTACCCAGCCCCCTTTTACCTTCTCAAACCACTCACTCTGCCCCCTCGAAATTTCTTCAGAAAATTTCCTCTCCTACTCGACAATTTCCAGCACGTATACAATCACATTCTTTTCCCCACACTTCCCCCGCCCACATCTCAAAAACCTTCAGTATAATGGGATTCTTTTTCCTCCAAGTCCATGTTTTAATGTCCATATTCAACGACTTTGTCACCATTTATTCTCTCCTGTAGACATTCACCGGTATCGCTCCACATACTGCTAAGGTCATTTGCATCATTTCAGGCCTTAAATACAATACAAATGACCTGAGTCCATTAAATTCTGGACGAAACGTGATTGCGCCGTTTTTACGAATTCTAAGACGGCTGTGGTAGCCAGGTTGGTGAAGCATTAGCTTGGCAATCCAGGGGTCACAGGTTCGAATTCAAGCCAGGGTATTGATGTGTTTGACTTAGGAACCGGAAAGTGGGGGTTGTGAGTATGGGACAGAGAGATAGGGGATAACCCGTTTGAACTCTATGAGGACGCTCCCAAATAAATTAGTCCCTACCTTGATAATGGCATTGAATTTTGAAACCATTCTTGGTGAACATAAAGTGTCGAACGCTCTGTCATGAATGGGATTTGATTTCTCAAGATCTGAAGATCATCAAGACAGTAGAAAGATTTTTTTCATGTTTGTCTTCGTTTTATTTCAATTAAATTTGGTATTTATCGGAACATTAAGTATGAAACAAAAGAATGAGTATACTATCCTGATGTGATCACTCCAATGTATGGAACATGAATTTGTATTTTTAGTTATGAGTTGTGAGCAATTACTTTGGATATGACTGATTTAATGATTAATTGTTTGTGATTATTTTCCCTGACCATAATAAGCTGATCTGTTATTACGTATAGACGCTCCAAAGGAAATTATTCCTTGAGCAAAAAGCATAATTTATTATCTATCTACCTAAAGAGTTATAGTTACTTTCGTGTGAAGCGGTTCCATAAATTCAAGCCTGAACATTTAAAACGTACCTAAATCCCAAGACTACTATGTACTACTCCCACGAATTATAATCGACGATTTACCATACTTGCTATTGCCTGAGTTGGACAAGGGTCGGGTGGTGTATCGCTACGACGAGACGGACGGGAGGGGGAAAATATGGACCACCCCTTTCGACCACCGCCAACGCCCCATCCCACGAGTGACCTAGCGTGGCCTTTTGAAAGCCAAAGGTTAAGCGGAGAGCGCATGCATTCCCATTCAACCAATCCCTCCTTCCTCCCCCAGACGAGACCCAAATGATGTCCTCATCAACGATGCCCTCGTTTTATTCCATTTTTTGTCCATCCCCCACATCCGGATTCATTTTCCCCACTGTCGTCCGATTGCATCCCCTCGGTAAAATCGATATGGTAGGGTCGGTTTCCATTCGCCCAAGGGTGCTGGGGGGTGACGTGGAGGGGAGGGGGAGACGGCTGAGAGGTCAAGCGTGCATAGAGATTTTGCATCCATGGAAACTCCAGCCTCCGACCCCCCCCCACCCCCCCTTACCCCCGCATCCGTGCGGACCCGCCTCTTCTTTTCGATCTTAACCTAATTATTTCACCGATGACAAAAGCGCATCGATTTCCAATGTGGAGAGCGTCCAGGGGACGAAAAAAAAACAGTGAATGCGTCACGGGCCAAGACGCGAGGTTTCTTCACACCCTTTTCGTTTTCTCGAGCCATTTTAAATTTTCTCGAGGGAATGAAGTCCAACAAGTCAATTACAAGTAAAAAAGTTGAACTCATATGCCGGTACTTAAGTTGTGTTTCTTTCTACCCATCTCCCGGTTAAGGTGAGCTATTTTTTTCTCTGTACAAATTCGTCTTTTCTGCATATTAGAGGACACTCCGTGTAAGTTTTCGCAGCTAATTCGCAATCCTTGGCCTAATTTTATTGCTTTCATCACGACATTGAGTGGACACAATGGATCGGAGATCATGAGAGTTGAATTTTCAAGTCTATCACTAGTGTACGTATTTTTCTACAAGGAAACTCTTGAAGAGATATTAGAGCAGCTGGATTCGGCAAACAATAATATGGGGAGCTTGTTGAAGTGGTCATTTTTTCAAATGACAAGAAGACTATAACGTGGTGCGCGGCGTCGTATGGTTGCGAAATATGTTTCCAGGAAAAGTGATGAGGAGATATTGGGGGACTTTTGTTATCTGGATATGAAGAAGAATGGAGAAGGAACGGTGGATGGAGATTACGGAGGACTGATAGTTAAAAGGATTAGAGAGGAGAGAATGTACCTGAAGGAGGTAGAGCAAGTACCTATATGGGTCAAGTAATAATAGGTGATAGCCTGGTTGGTGGTTGGTTATTCAGTGGAGGCGACCGACAGCTGAAGCCATTTGCGCCATTTAGGATTGGTGGGTAATTTGGTAATGGTAGGAGTTTTTTTTAGGAAACGGAGGAAGGGTGGAGAGAAACCCGGCTTTGGCATTAGCCTAGGTACTCTTAACGAAAGGCACCGAGGGGACCACGGCTTAACGTCCGATCCGAAGGACGGAGTACTGAACTTGAAATGCCCTCCACGAGGCACTCAAGGGGGGACCGGTTTTCCACTGAAAAATCCGCCACTGCCGGGTTTCGAACGCGAGCCCACGGGATGAGAGGCCAGCACTCTAGTCACCACACCAACCCGATCCCCGTGATGGCTTTCTGAAAGTTATTATGAAGGGATGAATGCTGGGAAAAATAAAAAGCTTGAGGAAGGGAATAATTTGTGTGATACATGTAACAAGTAGCGAAGTAGTTAAAAGAGAAGAATATATGAGAAGAAGTAAAACGTCATGTGATGCAAAAGAACCACGTGAGTTGTGGGACAGAGCCTATTATTGTTGTTGCAAACATATCTGTTTACTGCGAATGTGCTGTAGTTAACTGAGGTAGTTTCCTTTTTTTTAGGCTTCCATTGTTTATAAGGTTTACTAATCTTATCTGGCAATAACTAACTTATATATTTCACTGCTGATACTTATTTTAAATGATACTTATTTTAAATGATACTGACTTTTAGAAGATAAAGACGCTATTGAGTGAAACAAGGCATCAAGAGAATAACAGAAAAAAAACAGTCGCTAATGAAAGAGCGCTATTGGATTCTACTCTTCTTATCATCAACGTTCGCCAAACTCCGCGACACTTAGCAGAACATTAACTTAATCGACGTAAGTGTAACCGCTTGAGTTAGTGCTGTCTGTAAACCAACATCATTTACCCCATATGGACGCTAGAGACACCTGGAGACTAGCTAGTAAATTACTGAACTATCCCTAGTATCTATCCGTTCATTATGCAGTACGAATTGAAAGCCGACAAAGGGAATCTGAGTTGAGAGCTACGTCAAAGCAGTGATAAGATTGACGACCACTATCAGTGAGTCAAAATATGGGAAGTGGATAAAGCAGTGGGTCGCAGGAGATACAAACATTCTCAGAAGCACGGATTCACGAGAAAAGAACCTCAGAAGAGCAGGAATAAGTCCACATGCAGGCTTCGTGATAGGTCGAAGCAAGCCAAGATAACTTGGATTATTGTCTCTTATATGTCGGATGTCATGGAATGACAGATACAAAAGCGTGAGCCTATCGCTGAGATTAATGATTAATATCTCCGAGAGTGAAACGCATTTGATGGCTCTCGAGATGTCAGCATGGAGAGGTGACGTATTTAAAAATATTAAGCTTCAAGAGATGAAAGATATTGCAATCCGGGATGGAGAATAACAAGCGATCTACATCTACATGATATCCTGCAAGCCACCGCAAGGTCAGGGGATAAACCACCAGCAGGCATACATCATCATCGGTCAACAATCCTAGGATTGGTTTGACGCAGCCCTCCACTCGATTCTTCTATCGACCAACCTCTTGATATTGACGTTATTCCTCTCCTTTACATCTTTCACAACTTGCTCCATACATCTCATAGGAGGCCTGCCTTTTCCATTTTTGCCGTTTATTTTCCATCGATGATTGTCTTCATCAGGCCATCGTATCGTAAGATATAGCCGATTAAGTTCTCCCGTCTTCTTTTGAGGGTTTTCAGCATGCATCTTTTTTCTCCCACTCTTCTTAAGACTTCTTCGTTTGTCATGCGGTCGACCCATTTAATCTTCATCATTCTTTCGTAGCACCACATTTCGAATGCTTCCACCCTTTTCTTCTCCGCTGCTGTTTCGTCCATGCTTTGCTGCCATACAGTAGAAGGCTCCAGATGTATGTTCTAATGAAATTTTTCCTCACTTCTACGCTTTTTTTGCGGCTGTAAGCAGAATCATCTTTTGGTAAAATGCCCTTTTCGCCTGGGCTATTATACTGTCGATTTCTCTTTTACTTCGTCCACCTGGCATGCATCATTAATTTTAAATCAAAAGAGAATTTACATGTACACTCACTATCATGCAATCACCCAAAAATATAAGTCGCTGCATAAAATACCCTATAAGTAACTGTGAGATACAATTATGGGGCATACACAGAAATTGAATGAACGAAGCAAGCGGGAAATACTTAGAAGACCATCCGAAGGTGGCATTTTGCTAAAAGGAGAATCTCCTTGCTGCTGGAAAAAAAGCTTGTCAATAATAAAGCACATCATCAGCGACAAGGAAGTTAGAATGTTCTGGAGAAGGCATCACAGCTGATTTGAGATGCCAGGGGGGTTGTGTTTCAAACCGTCGGGATTTATTCGAATAGGTAACCAAGGAGTTATAAACCATAAATAACCGTGGTATAAACACGAATGGTTCGCAAATGTGGTGTGTTGAAACCGTTGATTACAACCTCATTCTTTGTTTACACTTGTGTTTTATCTCATCTGGGGGCCCTATGGTCGAGACAGATGAGAAAAAGTCAAGTGAAAACAATTAATGATATTGTAACGAGCAATTCAGACACTAAATTTGCAAACCATTCGTGTTTGTACCACGTGACTCCTTGGTTACCTATTCGAGGTAATCCCGATGGCTTCAAACACAAGCCCCCGCGGGCACTTTGTAGGCACGAACATACGGGCTTACTACTCGCAATACTAGCACGGATGATGTAAATTTTGCACACAGTAAAACATTGAGCAATAAGATGAATATCGGAATGCATATCTTATTAAGAAGGTTGGTCCGCGACTGCTTGAGTCAAGTTGTCTGAGGAATCTTATTAATTTAAGTACGAGTATATGCCTGCTAAGTGATCCGTACTTCACAAAGAAAATTACCTAAGCTATTGAAAGTCATAAGTATCACAAGAAATACAATGGAAAGTCGAAGGATTTCTTTTTTATGATAATTTTAATCAGCTCGACTATGGAGTCAATTCAGCATTTACTTTACAGAAATAAATTCATGTACTCAATGAATTTACTAATGTATAACACCAGAATATTACTATCAAACGTTATGTTATAATTTTTTCTGAAATATGCTTTAATATCTCGTTAGTAATGATATTATTCATACGCCATGCATTTTGGCTAGAGCGACCGCAGCGCCACTTGAAGACAACTAACGCATTTCGTCTGCTATAAGCGCAGAAATTGGTGGATTTAGCGAAAAATAAGGTGGATTGATGCCTTTTTTTTCGTGTCATTTTATTTCTTGTGAAATTACGCATAAAATATCAGTTTTTTGCAAAAATGACATAACACTATGATATTTTTAAACGTTATATTCCCATGTGATGGCCATTCTCGCCGTTAATCGTATGTAATTTCAAACACAATTTGTGGAAAAAGGAGCATGGGTTGGTGTAATTATCTTTACTTTATTAGATAGAGGAACCTTAGTTCTATAAGTGCTGAGAATATAAAAAAATGACATGACTTTCACTTTTCGGATCAACCTCCTTACACGCACCTTATGGATGATGGTCTGTGATATCCTAAGCATGGGACAACTGCATGCGCGCTCCTGCTAGCTCTGACCCTTCTCGTGTCTAAAGTAAGCTCTATATCTCTCCGCATTTATCATATTTTTTTACTTCTTCGCATCATTTTGATGTTCTTGAACCTCTTTCAAGCTTTTTTGCATTTCATATGCCGCATATTGTACTTCAGCGTCATATTTTGGCTTCATGGTGAAATCTTCGACAAATCGTCACTTTTCACTCATCACAATTTCCACAAAAATAGTTTAATTTGTCAACTAGTGCAAATAATTTTTAAAACTTGTTATCCTTATAATTTAAGCAGTCACTCATCACTATCTGTTGAATGTAAGTGAAGTTATAGAATTTAGACGCCCCAGTGTCTGCCCGAAATGTGACTAATTTCCCCCACTGCGCACTACAAAGAGGTTCGACTGGGAGAGATGGTTATTAGTCAACTTGATCAACCGGGTCCCATTTCCTCTACAAGATAGTGTGTCATTCATCCACATAGACTGATTTAATCTGAAGTGATGGCGCTTTGAGATATCAACACTTTTCGTAACGCGTAAGTTTCTGCCCACATGAATGCGCCTTTGAACTCCGGACCGATTTTAAAGGTGTCTAAATTTTTTTACCTTAAGTTGTCTGAACTTCACATTTCCTCATGATCGAACGAAGGTGTTATTTTTTTCTTGATGCACGAGTTAATCAGCAAGAATAAGGTCCTCCCGAGACCTTTTCGAACTCGCATTACTTGGTAAACTCTCACAGTCGTCTTTTTTGTCACAACTCCGCCTCCCTCAACAATCGAACATATCGAAATATCCCCGGAGAATAGAGTCAATGTCCATCTATCCTTTTTCCCTTCGCTCATCCACCCCAAAAACTTTTTCAATTTCCGAAGATCCTCTCCGCTATACTAATGAGGAAATTCCCGAGGTGAGGATATTGGCCACCGATGGAATCAGTTTTCTGGCAATTTAAGATCTTGATGGGAACAAAATAGTTCCCGAGCAGTATGATACACCTAACTTCAAATTTTTTATTATTTAGCTCCATATCATACTTTCATCCTCGCATAATGGGGTATTTTAACATATTTTTTTGTCGAACCTGATAGAGTTTGTAAAATAAAAACACCTGTATTTTCCCGTTCTTCAATTCGTCAATTAGATCTTGAGTTACATGCGGCGAAAACTGATATTTTTAACCCTCTACGAAAAGTCGGCAAGCATAGGACTCGTACGTCATCCACTTCGTCCAATCACAACTGATTGTGAGCCCACGAAGCTACTTCGCCTTATCGCAATGGGGGCAATGGGGGACACACAGCTGACTCTACAAATGGAAGAATGTACAAAATTGCGATTTCGGTTCCGAGTAAACGCCCCCATTCCATCCAAACAGCCATTTTTCCCTCTTTATTCTACTCTTTTTGCCGAGCAACAAGCTATTATGTCCAGAGTTGATTGAAAGAATATAAAAGTAGATTAAAACTTTAAGGAGGAGACGGGAAACCTTAACCTTTCATACCTTGAGACATGAAGGTCTGAAGAAGACGGTCGTAGAAGGGATAGTAAGAGGGGAGAATGGTAAGGCATCTTATGACATATTAGATATAATTTGAAGGAAAGTCCGAGAAATTTAAGTAAATGGAAGGAAATATAACTCCGGTATCAGTATCGGAGTTTGATTTTCTTCCACTTGCTCGGACTTCCCTAATTTCAAAAAAAAATATTATCAGTACATTAGCTCATTCAACATATATTGCATGTTATATATGGAGAACAGAGTAAAGGACGTTAAAAGAAGACGTAAGTGTGAATGAAGAGATTAAACCGATATAACACTTGAGTGGAGAGCTGCGTCAAATCAATCTTAGGATATCTGACCAATGAAGATGATGATGACCTTTCGTTTTCTCACATATCACGTCCTTCAAAATGATCTCGCCCCTTATGACCAGCTCCTACCTCTCATTCTGTCTCTTCCTCATGTCTTCAATCAATTTCTTTCCCTTCACTAAGATAAGAAACTTGCCAACTCCTCCTTCCTAATGATTCCTGACACGTTCTGGTTTGTATTTCATTTCCACTCACCTTATCTCCTCCTCATCCCGCAACGCATCATATATCACTTTTCCCTAATCTTTTCTTCGATAACAAAGAAACGTCCTCTAGAGACTACGAAAAGTCGTCCGACTCCAGTGCGATGGATATTATTTTTTAAATGTCACGTACTAAACACTCTTGAGGAAGGCCACGAGAAAATACCTCAACTATTGAGCATTTATGCACTTAAATGTTCAGCTTGTATTTTTAGCTATTTGGGAGAGGCGACCGATTATAAAAGGTCACTGGTGCCATTTAGGTTTGGTGGGTATTTGGATGGTGCGGCGTTAGAATTTTTCATGAAAGGGAAGAAGGGTGGAGAGAAACCCGACGCCGGCATTAGGCTACATCAACGTAATACCCTGCGAGCCACCACGAGGGTGTGTGGCAGGGGGTGAAGATCACCAAACATGCACTATTGACATGCAACTAGGATATTTAATGGAGGCTACTCTTAACGAAAGTCGCCAAGGGGTCCGTGTTTTACGCCCCAACCAACAGACGGAGCACGGCACTCGAAGTACTCTCCACGGGGTAATTAGCACCAGTGCACCGATGAAAAATTTACCATTGCCGAGATTCGAACCCAGGCTCTCGGGCTGAGAGGACTGTACTCAAACAACCATACCAACCATACCAAGAGAGTTGTCTCTTGACCGAAGAAGGCGCCTGACGTGCCGAAACAGTTACAAGCAACTGTGAGTGTCCTTTATTTTTTGCCTGTGTTTGTTTTTGTGTTTTATCCTCGCTCGTCGAGAACTTCGAGAAAATGTATCGTTTGTGACTTAACGCGAAAAATTCTCACCTCGCCATCTATGGAAACCTTCCAGTACTACGTCCAAGACGGGTAACAGTTTTCCCCATGAGGTGAGCCCTCTGTATTATACTTACTCTATGGTAATATATATTTCTTTTTTCATTATGTAATTCGGTTTTTGGGCAATACAAGTGCTATGATTATATCGCACCGTCTAAACTATATCCATGAGGAAAACGCAGCCGTCATGCCCCAGGAAGGATTAGAACCAGTGACCTTTAAGCTATCAGGCAATAATGTACCAACCTGGCCACCACGAACGGCATTTATTCTTAATGAAAATATCTGAATTCCCCATTTACCAATGACAAAGTCTGGAAATTATTAAGAAATACATACATTTCACACGAATTTCCTAAGTCCTCTCTTTTCACGGTCTTATTCAGCATTTACTCAAAACCTTACGCCGTCGTTCGATCCCATGGTAAATCAAGAATATCTCAGGGAAGGATAGGGAGCACTTAAAGACCACGTCGCCAAGTTTATTTTCTTATTTTCAATCCAGGTCAAGCCGTCTCTCCCACGACACCTATATCGCGCCAAACACTTGACCGTTTTATCTCATGGGTGGAAAAAGCACCTTTGGAGACCTCATGGGGTCGATGAATTACGTGATTGTTACGTAATGTTACTTCACAAAGCAGTTCCTTGTCCCCGTAGAGTTTCATAAAGTAATCGAGAAACTTAGGACTCACATGGATTTCGTAACCTCAATCTTGGCATTAATTTTAAATGCCTAACAGCAGGGGATTATTTCCGAACCCTCTGTAGTGCTCAGCACTACGTAAATCATAGGGTCGATTATCATTATGGTAGAAAATAAGGTGCAATTTTGTTGTTGTCATCAGGAAATATGACAAAAAACTACGCTCACTTGGCCTATTATGTATAGGCCTACATAATTTGTGGGTTTTTTGGGGCCAGCGACGGTATTAGCTTGCTATTAACGAAATTCGCCACACAGCCTGAGCCTGTGAGACTACGGTGGAGTCATAATTACGTGCGGGAGAGTGAATAATAATTCCTTTCTAGAGGAAAAAACACCAGCGGCTAAATTTAGGGTTCACATCACATAATAAAACCGTACTACCGGTACTGTGGAACTTTATTAAGCCACTGATGCCTTACATATCTCGTATCCAATGGATTCCCTAAGTTACGCATAAAAACCTTCAAAACGATACTTCCATAGCTCAGTTATGACAATATCAAGGAATTGTATAAAATACAACATACTAGTATGGTCGGCACTCCGGGATAAGTGACCAATTAATATCAAAATAACTTACATGTTTTGTTCCTTAGATTTCCTATAAGCTCGAGCCAATGTAGCTAGCAATCTATAATCGAAGGTCATACCATGAAACTGTACACTTTCAGCAATTGGTAACTGCCTTCAGCCCATATTCCTAATGACAGCCTTTGCCTGGAAAAACTCGTTTCCTGTGGAGTTTCCTGTAGAAAAGAGTTTCCTGTAGAAATGGACACTTTTTTCTCTCCAAAGAGTTTTAGGAACTTGTTGTTTTATCGTGAACCAAGTAGGATGTAATTGAGCTAGCAATTAACAGAGATGAATGAGGATTATATTTAACCAATCTCGGGCTTGACAATCAGTGATGATAAAATAGAAATAATTTGCGGGAAACACGGAGGAAAGATGGAGTGGAGGAACCTTTACGCAATGCTGTATAGCGTTCAATGAAAATAGTAACACTAGTAGAAACCTCTCAAATGATGCTCTTCAACAGCTCCGCGTACATTATCTTATCATTTCATTCAAACAGCCTTATCTTCTCTATCAGTTGCGTTTTTCCGGGGTTTGGTAAATAATTAAAAAGTAAGACTAATATTTTCAGAGTGATAGTTTTGCTGATTCATGCGTGATTAATACATCTTTTTCATAGCCTATCGAAACGTTCAGCGAAAAGACTGAAAGCAAATGGGGAACACGTTTAAAGAAATCACGCGATGGTACACAAGCTTATACTTCACAGCAATTTGTATCAAAGATAGCATGGAATCAACACGATAAAACGCGGAATTTAGAAAATGTTAAAAACGCTAACGAAAGGCACCATGGTTTAACGCCTCATTCGACGGAAGGAATACTGAACTTGAAGGGCTCTCCACTCAGTTTTCAAGGAGGGATAGGAAACCCCCCCCCCAAGGACCCGAGTTGAAATCTCAGCAGTGGCAAATATTTTTCATCGGTATGCGGGTCCTCACTTTCTTACTTCAGGCTAATGCCGACGCTGGATGGATGGCTAGTAATACGATGGATTTCTCTCCATCCTATCTCCTTTCTTCCTACCGCTAAACAATTGGCCACCTCAGTTGTCAGTAGCCACACCCAAATAACAACTGCTACGTCACGATATCCTGCACCTCCCCACCCTCTCTATAATTCATTTTGAGTAATTGGCCCGACCCATCTCCCATTTATCATTACTTAATAATTGGATTGTCCCTTATAGGAAGGTTCCATGCAGTTCATTGTTTTAGTCCCATACGAAGGAAAGTCTACTGCAGTTGAACCACTGTCTACCCAGCACTGAAGGAGGGAAAGAAATCAAGAAATCAGAAGGTAAGAAGGAAACACACCACAAGGAGGTACTTCATCATCACCAGTCAACAATCCTAAGATAAGTTTGACACAGCTTTGCACTGGCTTCTACTAATAGCTAACATCTTCATATATGCATAGTTCTTCTCTTTCACATCCTTCACTACTTGCTGTATATGTCTCATGTGAGACCTACCTTTGCCGTTCTTCCCGTTCACTTTTTCCTCGACGATTGTCTTCATCAGGCCATCATGTCTCAAGATGTGGTCGATTAAGTTATCCCGTCTTCTTCTCCAAGTTTTCAGCAGGCTTCTCTTTTATCCCACTCTTCTTAGGACTTCTTCACTTATCACTCGGTTGATCCATTTTATCTGCATAATTCTTCGGTAGCACCACATTACCGCATTTCAAATGCCTCTAACGTTGACTTCTATCCCGCTCTTTTAGTTTGTGTCCCACTGCCGTGAAGAAAAATGCTACAGATGTATGCGCCAATGAAATGTTTCCTTACTTCCTTACTTACTTACTTATGTATCTCTTGCTGTAGCAGGAGTTACTTACCACGGAAAAATGCTTCAACTCTTTCAATTCTTTCAACAAATCTTTCAACTCTGATAAAAATTTCAGTTTGTGCAGCAAAATCACCACATGAGATGTGGCTACAAATTTCATTCGTGCGTCATTCATGTCAGGGACTTAATGGCATAGGGTTACATTTCCGCAACCAGCTGTTACCGATGTGAGACGCGAGGCGGCGTGCCCTACAGGCGTCGTGACCTTCGCTCCTGGTCACCGGCATTTCATTGGTAGAGCAACAGAACAGGGACTTCGGTCCAGGATCACTCACTTGGCTGTCTCCCCATCATCCACTTGTGAGACTGTCCCTCCTCCTTCGGCCTCGATGGTTGTAGAGAAATAATAGTTATTCGGGATAGGAAACCAACGGCCTAGGTGAATTTCGACATTTAGGACAGGTGGGTGATTCAATTGAGTTAGAATCGTTCAGGGGACAGAGGAATAGCGTAGTGGTGCATAAACCTGCTCGCAACAAAAGTAACCAAGTGTTCCACAATTCAAGGTCCCATTGACGGGCGGAATACTGAACGTACTTGAAGTGCCCCCCACACAGTACTCAAGTAGAGATCGATACACTGACGAAAAATATCTGCCACTTGAAGAATTTGAATCCGGGCTCTTATCATGGGTTACCAGTACTGTGCTCACTAGACAAACTCGTTGATGGACATCGAATGGAGGTGCATTATAGTCAATCCTCTGAGTCTAACCGCCAAGATTAAGAGTTGATAAACTTTGACGTTTATCAGCTGGGCCGCGATCACAGAACTTCAGAACGCCGGAACTCACGTGGGCTTATTTGTTTTTTTCTTCCTTTTTTTTTGCAAGGGGAGGCGACCTACAGCTAAGGTCATTTGCGTTATATATCTTTATTGGGTCATTTGGTAGGGATAGAATATTTTAAGGAATAGAGGAAAGGTTGAGAGAAGCCAGGCGTCGGCAGTTTTCGGTGGCATTACCTGATAACGACGTTGACTTTATTTTACTATTTCAACAAACTGACTAAAAAAGCTACTTCACCAGCCGATGTAGCCGGATTGGTAACCTGGCTACCTACCTACCGAACTCGGGTACCTAAGGTAGTGGGTTTGAGATTGTGGGAAGAGACCCAGGAAGCGTAATGAATGTGTCGAGGAAACCTGTGTCCAGTGATCATCTCGGGTAAAGGAGCCCTTCATTAAGAGTGTGCCTTATGGATTCATTCATAGGTATTTGAGAGCCCGAATGAAAACATGGTTGCGAGAGTAATACATGAATACTTGGGTGGGGTAAGTGTAACATCATTGCCAGAGACAGTGGGATGGGAAGAAAGCAAGCCAGTGTAATGAAGAAAATACGTGCCGAGCACGCAAAGAAATATAAAAGTCAATCATACTAATGCGCTGGCATTTACAGGTTCACTCAGACACATAAAAAAAGCTAAAACCTCTAATACCCATCCTATTACCCTCTTGTAACTCTTTGTATATGGCAACTTGGATAGTAATCTATTATTTTCCCTTAGTATAAGCGGAAGGGTTTGACATTTTATTAGACGGTGACATAAACAGTCGAAGATTCTAAGAACTGAATTCTTCTACACCCCTATAATTATCAGACAATGGATTTTAATCAAAATAGAGTAAACGTCGATCACGTTGGCCACGGTAGTCAAGTTGATAACGCGCTAGAATGACAACTACAAGGTCGCGGGTTCGAATCCCTCCTCATGCACGCGTGCAAGATTGAGAAATGTAGCTAGACTCTGCTAAATGATCTTAACCACTAAAGTACTTCAAATGCTAATCTACTGCTGCTTCTAATCCTCACATTGTTCTGCAGCAATCCCAGTCATTTTATAAGAAATTTGTCACACTTCGGCGAATTTGATTGTGAAAAATGAGATAAGCTGGACTTCCGAAAGAACAGATTAAAAATTCCCATCTTCCGTCATCACCAGATAAGGGACAAAAATACCGCACCTGATTCAGACACAGATGCACATGCATAAGCAGGGCCTGATCTAGACCCAAGCGACACAAGCGATCGATTGGGACGCCAAGCTGAGAGGGGAGCCAAAGTGTGACAAACGAAAAATACTCTATTTTTTTGCAAATATACAATAACTAAATAACTAAATTTTAACCATTATGTTTATGACACTGAAAGGGGTACTATATGTACGGTTCGCAAAAGAGCAAATACTCTGCGACGAAGAATAGATAAACCATTTGCAGATATAGGTATTCAATGTCACAGGCTAAACTTGGAGGAAATTCGTAGTCATTAATAATGAATACGTAGTAACATCCAACAAGATTTATTCATCCAACAAAGGCACCTGAGATTTTGCCTATGCAATGAAACTGGTCGTATCCTCTATAATCTCGTTGAACAAGTTACAAAGTAACCTTTATTCTAGAACTGCGCCCCCTCTACAGCTCGCGCGCCGCGGTGCCCCTTTGCCAACGTTGACACCAAAATGTATCTGGCGTTGACTTATCACCACGCTTATCACTGTCAAAACAAAGAAACAACGAGTCAATCTTTCGGTTAATGTTGTGGAGTGCTTTTGTTCTGTGTACAAGTTACCAATTTACAATGGGTACATTTTTCGGGTGCGTTTGAGAATTTCAGTATTTTATTACTATCTTGTGATTGACTAACGAAAATATGTCTGACAAAAAGAAATCGTCCGGTGCCTCTTATTGAAAAAGAAGAGCGCAAGAAATAGAAGAAAATCAGTAGCAAGCTAAGGCGATGAGAATTTTTTCACGCTGCCATCTACAAGCATAGAACCATTTAACAGGGAAACAGCGAGTTCAGGTAATGACAGTGCAACTATCACTGTTTCTTCTAAAGTCGAAGCATTGCAAGTAAGATCTTATTTTATTTGTTTATTGCTAAATTGTTAGCATAATTATATTCTGGTTTGTATTTTTAAAATTTAAATTTAAAACAAACTTAAATGAATACTTTTTAATTTTATAATTATAAAAACTTTTTATTTAAAATCAGGAGAGATTTGCCACCAAATATGCAAAGTTAAATGGTATCGTTACAAAAAGTCAGGATAACTATTTTATTACTTATGAATAAGGATGAATAAATCATGTTTCTTTGTTATTGTTGACTTGTCAACTGATGATTGCGGAAAATGGCCTGATCAATTACTGATGGCATGCGAAAAACAATTGTAGAAAGAGGCCCTTTTCAAGTAACTGATGCTGAATTTCCTGTCGATAATACTGGTAGAAGATTAACTCTGGCAAACTATAAAATAAAAATATCTAACGGAGAAGAAATCCGCAGAGAGTGGCAGATTTATTCTTTTTCAAAAAATTCAATGTTTTGTTATTGCCATAAACTTTTTAGTACTGAAAGTATTTCTCACTTTCTGGCACATCTGGATTATCAGACTGGCGAAATATTTCCGAATTTCTATCCCAACACGAGAAATCCCCTAGCCATTTAAAAGCATGCCAATCATGGCGAGAATTACATCTGCGCTTGCGCCTAGGTAAAAATAGTTGATGATGCAAACCGAAGACCCATTCATGCTGAGAGTGAACATTGGTATGAAGTATTAAAAAGGTTGCTTTGTGTAACGCAATTCCTTGAAACTCATGGATTGGCATTTCGAGGAACAAGAGATACACTATTTAAAAATAATAACGGGAATTTCTTGAAATAAATACAGCACATTTCCAATTTGATGTTGCACTGAAAAAACACTTGCGAAGAGCAAGTGTTCATGGAGCCAGTGTTCATTATCTTAGTAAAAACACGCAAAATGAATTCATTACTGTGTTATCAACACGCATTCAAGATTATATTTCACATGAATTTAAAAAAGCGTCATACCACTAAGTTGTATTTGACTGTACCCTAGATGTCAGTCGTGCAGAACAGATGTCGATCATCGTTCGTTTTTTACAAGCAGAGTCTGGTGAAGAAAGAGCTATTAAAGATCATTTCCTTGGTTTTATTCCAGTTACAGACACTACTGGTGAAGGTCAAACTGACATTCTCTTGAACGATTTGATAAGGCAGATTCATTTGAAAAATATGTGAGGACAAAGGCATGATAATGCCTCCAATATGAAAGGGAAAAAATAGGAGTTCAAAAAAGATTCAAAGAACTTAGCCCTCGAGCTTTTTTCATTCCTTGTGGAAGTCATGCATTAAACCTTGTCATGAGCGATGCAGCGCTATCATGTCCTGTCCCTGTCAATTTCTATAGCTCGTTGCAAGAGATACTCAATTTTTTTTTCTGCGCCTACCTATAGATGGAATATTTTGAAAAAGCATATATCTAATGTAACTGTAAAAACCTGTCAATGATATCCGATGGGAAAGCCGAAAAAATGCATTGGAGTCTCTTTCGCTGTTTATGAAGTCAGGGAAGATCATAAAATGCATGAAGGAAGAAACACTGCTTTTGGTACCGCAGAAAATTACAAGAATGTAATTTTCTTTGTTGTATAGTGGTCTGGTACGAAATTTTATTCAAATTCAACAAGCAAACCTCTCCAAAAGATTACTGTAAATTTACAAAGTGTCATAGATATAGTTGAAAGCGTTGGCAGTTTTTTGAAGAAGAAGAGGTCTGGAGAGGGGTTCAATCGCGTGACAACGGATGCCAAAGAGCTTGCCGACAAACTTGGATCCCATTCAGATTTTGAAAAAGAAAAGCATACCGTTCCAGGAGAGTGAACAAGCAATTTTCGTGCGAATCTGACGATGATCCCATTGAAGCAGTAAAATGCAACCTTAAAGTGAATTTTGTCCATGCAATTATAGATACAGCTATCAACTCACTAAAATATTTGAGCGAATGGACAAACGTAGCGATAATTTAAGCTTTCTATACGCTATTCATGGTCTGCAGAAGTGGGATCGTGCAAAACTAAATGCTGCATGCATGATTCTTCGTGATGCCCTAAGTGATGGTGATGAATGTCACATTGACGGGAGAGAACTATGCGACGAAATTTTTATGTTAGCGCCCATTCTTCACGCTGAATCTTCTCCACCAAGCTCATTATCTTATATTACAAAAACTAATTTTATAGGCAGTTTTCCCAATACTTTTGTAAGTTTGCGAATCCTTTTGACCTTACTGGATTTTTATTTATCTGTAGCTACTGGTGAAAGAAGTTTTTCAAAATTGAAGTTGATCAAAACTTTCTCAAGAGCGATTGATTGGGCTGTCACATTAGCCATTGAAAGCGACACTTTGAAGTAACTTGACGCATATTCTATTTAGAAAGATTCTGCGAATTTAAAGGCTATAAATTTTTAAGTATAATTTTTGTACTCAAATATACAATATTTAGTATATACATGATAAAAATGTTGACAAATACCTATATAAGCTATTGCATTACTTTGTTTCATTTATGATTTATTAAAACTTCGAATTTGTTCTTTTAACTCAGTATCTACTCTCTAGTTTCGTATAAGTTTATTAATTGCAATTAAAACATATTTTTTCAAAGTTGTAAATATATCAAAATCAATGAAGTAGTTCTTTGTGCCTTTGTTTCCATTCTGTGAAAATTCTGAAAAATGGCAGTGGAATTGATAAATCAATAAAATTACAGTTGTTGTAAAAAATTGTCTTCGCAACGTTTAATTTAAATGAAGAAATAATCCATTTCTATAAGGCTTAAGTAGAGTTCATTATTTTAAGGCTCCTGTTAAGATCGAAAAAAACAACAAAAACACAATTCCTTGCGAGGGGAGCCAAAAAAATGCTTGGGGCGCCAAACGCTTTCACGCTTGTGTCGAAAAATCCTCTCGAACCGGCCCTGTGCATAAGTGATGATTTGTGTGATTGAGTACCCTCATTACATTTAGTCTCCAGAACGTAATTTTTAGAAAAATGCGCCATTATTCCCATTCCCCCATTAGGCGTGAACACATTCCGAATATGCAAGCTTAATTCTCTACCTTACATCTATAAAGTCGTACACGGTAGATATATAATTATAATAATAATATGTTTATGGCTACTAGTAGACGCAACCCCTCTCGAGTCTCCTACCATTATGACTACAATGAAACCTGATGCTAGCCGGAGACTCGGAGGTGGAAGTTACGCTACAGTAACAACATAATAATATTTTTATTGCTCCAGAAAGGTATAAACAATACAAGAAAATAGTATAATAACAAATAGGAGCTTTAGGTGTACCCTGAAGCATTTGCCTGTTGTTGGGATCACATTCAAAATACTTACATAGCAATACTAGCGTACAGTCTTAAATAACAAATGTCTACAGTTGAACATCGAAGAACTTTGTCACGAGAAATTATATATAAAGTTATATAACATCTTATAGACAATACAGTTACAATTATAGAATAGTTATAGGCATTAAAGAAATATTTTATGCATAGTAAAACAAAAACAAAGGATAAATATTGTGAACAACCTCTAAATTAGCTCCATACTTATGCTTTCTCTGATAAATAGCCAGATTTTCACCTGCTTCAAAAAAGTTTTGAATGTTTACTCACTCGGACACTCTGTGGCAAGCTACTAAAAAGTGTAGGCGTTACGTTAGCGTTGGATTAAGTTATCAGTCACTTGTAAATTTAGTGTCATTTTCAGCCAGCATTTCAGGGTCTCGTAACTGAATATCTGCTTTTTTTCTCGCGGAGGTAGCGTAGCGCCTCTCAGTTGCGTGTATAGTAGTGTACATATGCACGGAGTAGTATTTTTTATGGCGGCATTGTGATAAGTGCGATCATATTCTCAATGATTTATTATGCACGCCAACTGATGGTACATCCCCTGCCACACACCCTTGCGGTGAATGAGGGTTTTGTGGATGCATGTATGTATGAGATGTCGACGCGGCTTCACTAAGGTTGACAGTTCTAATCCTAACTCGATCATAGTGGTTGCGTCTGCGTTGGGTTAAGTTAGTTGTTACGAGTTAGTTTATCAATAACATTGCTAATTACTAGCCATGATTTCTATTGTATTAGGTTGGGATGGTTACTTGGGAAGCCGAGTAATCAACGATGGACGAATCAAGAAAGAAATAGTCAGCAGAATAGCCCAGGCGAAGAGGGTATTCTATCAAAAGAGGAATCTACTTACAGCTGTAAATATAAGTGTAGAAGTAAGGAAGCAATTCATCAGAACGTAGGTACATCTGGAGCATGTTTTTTTACGGCAGTGGGGCATGGACGATGACATCAGCGGAGATGTTAAGAGTAGATGAATTCAAAATGTGGTGATACAGAAGAATGCTGAAGATCAAATGGCTCGACCGAGTAAGTAACGAGGAAGTCCTAAGAAGAGTGGGAGAAAAGAGAAGTATTCTGAATACCCTTAGAAGAAGAGGGGACAGCTTAATTGGACAAATCATGAGACATGATGGCCTGATGAAGACAATCGTTGAACGACAAGTGGACAGTAAGAACTACAAACGAAGGCCTCGTAAGAGATATATGGAACAAGTGATGAAGGAAGTTAAAGAGAATAAATACGTAAATATGAAGAGATTAACCGATAAAAGAACTCAGTGAAGAGCTGCGTGGGTTGAGATGATGAGGTTGGGATGATTAGTGTTAAATTTCTTATTTATTGGTTATTTTCTATAAGAATTTTAATGCCTTCAGATAATGGAGTATTAACTATAACACCTAACTAGTATTAGAGAGGAGGCACCCGACAACTGAGGTCATTTGCGCCACATAGAATCGGGGGGGTAATTGAGTATAAGTATGAATTTTTCAGGAATCGGAGAAATGGTGGAGAGAAACCTGACGTCGGAATTAGCCTACTTTCAACGCAAGGCGCTCAACAACGCGCAGGAAAGTACCGGAAGGCCTACGAAGATCTTCCGCCACTCCTTGTATTCAGTCGGACCCTTAGGACTACAAGCCATTAAGCCAACCCTATCCCTTCAAAAGATTTAGTATCTGGTTAAACAATGCAATATAACTATAGCAGTTAGAGCACCTGGAAACCGGATTCCAATGCTTTTTACATCGATAGCGAAAAACTAGAATAATGAGTCAACCCCAGTTCTCTGTTTAAATATGCATGACTCTTCTGTTTCTGTCCCGAGTGCAGCCTTAGGTGGACACTAACATAGGAGAGAGGGAAAACAGATAAGAGGCAGAGACACGAACTGATAAGGTCGATTAAAGTTATCAGAGGGAGTCTGTGGCTAAGAGAAAAAAGAGATGCAGGTTTTTACGTATGCATGTCCGTATTCATATATAAAGGCTGGTTAGATCCAGATTGTGATCACTTAGTAGATCCCCAGCAGCAAGCAGCAACTACATCGAGTGTAAGCCACAGCAACTACATCAAGAAGTGAAATCCATAGAAATGGCAGGTAAGTGAGTGTTCTCCCTCCGTGACGGGGCAAACAAAGAGTTTCATGCAGTTAGGCGAAAAGAAAAACTATCTTTTGTTGAATACTAGGTCTACGTTTCCTCATAGCAATAGAACTATTTTGAGTGCTGCATATAAAGGCCGAAGGAGAGGAGCTGTTAATAAGATGCGAGGGTGTTTTGATCGATAAAGATGTGATAGAGGGAAGTATGTTTGTGGGGTAGAGGCAGGAGAAAAATAGGCAGTTAGGATGAAATAATGAGAGTTAACAAGTACGTAGAACAGAAGAAGGGAATCATATAAAAATAGAGGTAATGGGAGGAATTGTATACGCATCCAACTCTATTTTAACAGGTAGAATCATCATTATTACTATTTTTCTACCAGTGAAGGTAGGTCGAAATGGACATTCAATTATTTCCGAACCCCTATATTTCAAAAGATGTCCCTCTTCAGCCCCGAATATTTCCAACCTTCCACTATTCCACCCGAACTAACTGTTCTTCTCCTCCATCTACCCCACTCACCCAATATTCTTTCTTCTATTACATCCTTCAACACACCCTTACATATTAAAAATTTTCTTCATCATCATCATCATTACTCAGCAATCCTGAGATTGGTTTGACGCAGCCCTCCAGTCCATTCTCCCATCAGCTAATCTCTTCATATTTACGTATTGTTTCTCTTTCACATCCTTCATCACTTGTTCCATATATCTCATACGAGGCCTTCGTTTGCCGTTCTTCCCGTCCACATTTCCTTCAACGATTGCCTTCATCAGACCACCATGTCTCACGATGCGGACGATTAAATTGTCCCGTCTTATTCTTAGGGTATTCAGCAGACTTCTCTTTTCTCTCACTCTTCTTAGGACTATAATTTTGGCTAACAGGTATATATTACATTTTAGTTCTACATACATTACGATAAATATATCAAAGACCATTGCCATTTGGCTATCTCGGCATCCCTTGCCATATTGGATGAGATTAACATGCTGTACAACATGGAGTGTGACACCCTGTATGGAGCCGAAACTTAGGTGTAAAATTATAGACTATCTGCTTTTGAATGTGGGTGTAATTAGAGATGGAGAAATGTGATCGGGAAAAATGGCAAATGAAGGCCTCGTGTGAGATGCATGGAGTATGTGTGAGGAGCGAGTGGTAGAGGATGTGAAAGAATAATTATGCTAATATGGAGAGTTTAGTCGATAGGAGAATTCAGGGCAAAGCTGCGTCAAACCAATCTTAGGATGAATCTACTACTGGACGAGAAAGAATCATATAAATATGAAGAGGTTAGAAGATGGATAAATCGAGTAAAGAGCTGCGTAAAATCAATCTCTGACTTGTGATGATGACAATGACGATGGGACGACAGTAAGGGCTGGGCCGACTGATAAATTTCCTTGAATTCCTGTGAGAATAATTGAAATATTTTAACGGCGCGCTATATCGTGTTATCTCTAAGTAGCTGTAGCAGAAGGTATTGGGGGGAGGTGGCCGAAGTAGGTCATTTGTGCCATTTAGTGTGGGTTGGTCATGGGGTAGGAATTTTTCACGAAATGGAGGAAGGGTGGAAAAAAACCAGCCCTCTAAATATGGGAGTCAGAAGGGAGACGTTTATCACGGGGCCAACAGGGTGTGCGAAATGCAAACAACGACAGCGGCTACTCAACTACAAAGTTAGGTAGTCGCTATGTAGAGGACTCTGACAACGACTTTTTCCAAATAATTCCACCAGCTGCACTTGATGCGAGGAGGAGGGACAATGCACGTAGTCAATGACAAATGAGCTTTACAGGCTGATAAGTCAGTTTAGCGGAGCAGGAAACGTTAGCCCCGTATGAATTGATTAACAGTCTTTCTCTGGTGATGGTTATAGTAGTATTCATGGAGTGTCCCTACACTTCTTTCCATTTCATTCATCTAGCGACTCCTTCCCCACGCTATTTCTCTCTTATTACCCCTCTACGTGTTTTCCATAATATCCTTTCTCTTTCCCCCTCGTCCTCGCTTACCCAGCATTTTACATTTGATAACGACCTTCAGCATTCCATCCTCCTTGATATCACCGGTTTCATCCGCCTACCACTCCTTTCCCTAGTCTCTGCCAGCATTCTTCTCTCCTCTCATACATGGGAATGCTTAACACGTCTTTACTCGGCCGCCTTACCATTCATTGCACTTTCTCCATTATCCTCAACACTCACATTTCTAAGGCTTCCAGTTTCTTCCCGTCTTTCTTCCCTAGTATCCAGGTTTAGCCTGAATAATACAATTGTTTTTCACTCAGGTGTTGAGGGAACTTTCAATATATAGCTTTCAGGGACCGGAAAAACGATAACTCGATTTATCATTTTCGCCACTCAAATGGTCATTCTTTTTCGTCCCTTTCCGAATCATTCGAGACATTGAATTTCTACCTTTCGTGATTAAGTATTGCTTAGAATATATGTTCGATCACTGGCCTCTGCATTCTACATTTCTTGCCGAGCTGATTGGCTGCTTTTCAGCATCAAGACGCATACAGGGACGGAAAAAAGGGCCTACTTAAATTATGAAATAAGGCATGGAGCCGCTATCATCTGAGCTATACCTAAAAATGATCATGTAGGATGCTCATTTTTCAGCTGTCATTTGAGCTGTCATTGTCGATGTCGCTGAACTTGTCCGTGAAAAATGATCTTGTGATTTAGGTTTTAGATCTATGCTAAGCCACGCTCCATTTCAACCTCTCTACTAACCTTCTCTCACATCCCTGCGTACGATCTTCGCTTAATTTCTCTTCTGTTATTAAGCGCCAGCTTAGCCAAAGTAATTCCTCTCCTTCTATCATTACTATTTCGTCCACCTTCGTCACATAATATACCACCAAAGAAACAAAACTGTTCCACCAGTTAGAGCCGATTCCATCCTAGTTAAATACTAAGTCTTTCCTCCTTTTTTCTCGAGAGTATCATAATTCCAAGTGTATTATGATTTCGAAATTAGATATCCATATATATTTCCAAATACTATTTTTTTCACTAATTATTATTTGCAACATTAATACTAAATGAATTTATAATGTATCTTTCTGCCAACGTAACTTACATTTCAGTGTAAGTTATACGCTGCGAGAACATTTTTTTCCGTTGTATGTCTACTAACCGAGTCTACGTCCTAACAATTCAATTAAGTATTTTTTATTTGAAAAATTATCCAAATTATGATGCAGTACACCAATTAGGATAGCGGAGACGGAATAAGGCGAGTTAACGAACTGAAAATTCGGGAGAAACGAGGTGAAAAGTGTTGGCTTGGTATTCAAAGATATTTTCTATCGGATCTGTTAGGTACGCTGTAGGGTCTCTGATCTTTCCGTAACCTTTGTCAACGGCTCCTTCGATACGCTCCCTTAAATCAACGCATTTCCTGTCACTTTTCACAAAAGTCATGAAGGATAAAAGGGATATATTTACTATCAATTCGAACATAAGAATAATATTAAGATGCTGATAGCAAAATACTTGACTTTTTAGTTGCTGTAACGCCTAAGATTATAATTCACAATCACTAAAAAACTAAATTATGAGACAAACACAAATTTCATGCCCGAGGCGGGATTCGAATCCACGATCCTTGGGTTACTTGATCGACGCGCTGCCGACCTGGATACCGAGACAGACGGTTAGACTTCTCCAGTTAGAGTAGGTCCTAATGGAGTGGTCCTACTCTTTTTGAATACGTATTTCATTTCGTTATTCAAATATTCCAGGATGCCTTTTCTTTGTCTTCCTCGCATACCCAGCATTTCACCTTCGATAACGGCCTCCACTACTCCATTGTCCTTACTACTTCCCCCATTTACCAATTCTCCTTCCCCTCAATTTCCGCCAATAATCTCCTCCAGCATGCTCATTCGTCCTCCTTCCAGTCTATGGCGATTTCTTTTTCATTTTTCTCCACACCCACATTTCTAATTCCTCCAATCTCTTGTCATCATTCCTCAGAGTCCAGGTCTCAGATCCATGTTGACCATTATCCATACCTACTCAAGGCTCATTTTATAAGTTCTCTTCTGTTTGTAAATATTCACAAAAATGTTTCTAAACCACGGTACATTTAAGGAGTTAAAATTCACAGCTTAAAGCTTCTAGATATCAATCACCACGCTGATTTAGGGTTTCCAAACCACCAGTTGTTGCAAGTGACGAGAAAACGACCAGGACCTTAAATCAGAAGGTATTCGAAAGTTTCGCACCTTTACAATACTAACATGTCAGAGCCTCGACAACTTTAATGGTACGTATGCCAAAATTGGGGTTTGTTGAGGCAGTTACATCCAAATGTTATCATTATCTAGGATTGGAGGGCACTTCAGGTTCAGTACGCCGTCCGTCAGCTGGGACGTTAAACCGTGGACCCCTTTACGCCTTTCCTTAAGAGTAGTCTAAAGCCGGCGCCAAGTTTCTCTCCCCACTTCATTTTTCTGAAAATTTACTATCTCTACCCAATTAGGCACCTATGGGCACAAATAACCTAATTGGTTGCCTTCCGCAAACAACTACTGCTTTAGAGTAGGTAATTATATACTAGAAGGCTCACCTCCTACGCAAAACTGTCTTGCGTTTTGAGATAACTAAGAGAAGAGGATCACAGAGAGCAGCAGGAAGATTTTTACGATGGGCTTGATGTCACGTTTTTGGTAAACATGTCGTAGGAACAATAAACACTGCCTGAATTAATGCTTCGGTCATCATGGTTGAAAGAGAAAGCTTTAAGGTTGCCGCAATAGTTTAACTTTACACCTATTTAATAAGTTTCAAACCTGTTTATATTGATCAAGTTTCTGGAAATAATTACAATTCCTGCCATAAAATGAATCTTAAAAGCGCAGAACGTTTCTTATCAAGTAACGAAGAGTTATTGTATTAGCAGTGAAACAAATAGGGTTTATCTTAATGCAGTGCACACTATTAACTTAACAATAATTCACGAGGACGCATTTAAAATCCTCCTGCTACCCTCTTAGTATCTCCTCCCCAAATTACCTCAAAATGTACAGTTTTTGGTAGGTTTTGATACCTCTATGCCACTTACTCTACGCTACTACCTGTCCACTACTCAACTTGGATAGGTCCGCTAGGCAGCCATTGATCGATCTGCCACCTTACTTTCTCCTCGACAGGTGGATTTGCTTTCCGGTGCGTTGGGATCCTGATCCTGGCCCTGACATGCCAGGAAATCACTGCTACAGCCCAGCAAGCCCCAGCGAGACCGTTGTCGACGCTACTGGCGGCCCTGAAGTCACCGGCGAGGAGGGCTTGCGATGACTACGAGCCCAAAGATTGCCCGGATCAAGACGGCGAGTTCCCCGTGTTCCTTCCCGACAACGATGACTGCACACGCTTCTTCGAGTGCAGCAACGGGAATCCGGTCCATAAAGATTGCTCCCCAGGCCTTCACTTCGACCGTTGGGATCACGTGTGTAACCTGCCCTCGATCGCCGGCTGCGAGGACTGCACCTTCAGGGTGGACGGCGAGGATTCCGACGAGTCCGACTCAGACAGCAGCAGCAGCAGCAGTAGCAGTAGCGAAGAGGATGGAGATGGAAACGACTGTTCGGAGGAAGACGAGTTGACGTGTCCTAAAGTGGATGGCGCTGACGTGGTCCAGTTGCGCAATCCGCGCGACTGCTCTTCGTTTTTCAAATGTGCCAACGGAGTTCCAGTGTTGTTCGAGTGCCCCAAAGGACTCGAATACAACAATTATCTGAGAGTGTGCGACTATCCCTGGCGTGCCTCCTGCACTTCCTGCAAAAATGAATGACTACGGCCGGTTGACTGAAGAAGACTGGGTCAGTTCTTGATTTTAAGCAGCATTGTCGTGGGAATTATATGTATAATAATGGATTTAATAATTGTGTTCCACCAACCAGGGTTAGTTTCATTGAATCACTCTCTGTCGCCACTTCTGAACGCTTCATTTCACACTCTATCCCACTTTACTCTACATATCGGCCTTCAACACACCTTACTAACCCTTCCATTACTTAACCCACCCACCAACACTGCCTCCTCCTCTTTCCTTCTACCAAACTAAACTCCTTTCAGCTCATGAGCAGCTCACCATTACTCTTTTTTATCCATTGCAACAGCTTCATTATTGTCCATTTTCACACCTCAAAAGCCTTCAACCTTCTCTCCTGCTCCGTCTTCTCCCTTTCAAGGTCCATATTCCGCAATTCACACGGGCAAGGGTGGATTGCGGAGGCGAGGCTTTTTCTTAATTTTAACTTTCGGACCATGATAGATCCTTCAGATCCTTTTTTTGTTTTCTGTATAATTTCACTGTTGGTGAAACTTCCCATTTCTTTTTTAATTGTAATTTCACTATACGTATTATTCCCCAAGAACAATCGGATGAACTTTTTAGCCAATGCAATTTTTTTCCCACTAAAAAGCTTCAAAATGATTTGCTGTTATCTTTTTTTAGATTTTGAGAAATTTTAAAAAATATGCATCAAACATTCAATGTTCAAAATACATTTGCATGTTTATCTAGACTGATGTACAGGAATATCTTAAATATTATACTGTTAAACACTTAAATTTTACTTTCATTTATTATCATTCAAGGAATGGAAACAAAATCCAGACACCAATTTATATCATGAATATGATGTTTGATTGAATAATTCAACGCTCTCAATTAAAGTAAGAAATGTACGATGATTAAATGACAAGAAGTAAAAAATTATTTCCAAATATGAACCTCATATATTAAGATATTCTCGGTGAGACTTTCCTCTCGTTGACAACCAAAGAGGCAGCAACGATGGAGTTCGCAATACAGATGTTGACACATCTTGATACTGCTGAGAATGGTAATGAGAAGTAATATAGTAATGATTGATGTGATACTAGATAATGATTGATAGAAGAACTATAGTAATGATAGTAACCTAGATTTTCCTACGCAAATGGGACAATATAAAATTTACAAGCAGGCCAAATGCTAGACCGAGTGGAGCAAATTAGTTACCTTTGTGGCATGTTGGAGGAAAAGGGGCATAGCAGCGAATAAGTTCGGTGAAAAATTTCTTTTGCGATGGAGGCGTTTCCTTGTACGAGAGATCTAATGACTGAGTCATGGAGTGAGGGCGGAAAGAAAAGATTGTTGAAACGTATAACGTAGAGCTAGGTATTTTACGGTGGAGAAACGTACGACTCTAAAAGAAGAGAATGGAAATTTATATTAAAATTTCGAGACGCGGGTATGGAGAAGAAAGGAGAAGATAAAGGGAAATGATAACGAAAGAGGGAGTGACGGGGATGGTAGGAGAGTAAAGAAAGTTGATTGATGAATTTAAGAGAAAAACAGGGCGAGTAATAGAAACGAGTAATAAGGGGTGAGGGTGTTTTGATTGATGTAATAGAGGGAAGAATATTCGTAAGCGGGGTAGAAAGGATAAAAATAAGCAGTATGGATGAAATGATGAGAGATGAAATGATGAGAGATAAAATAGACATACCGATGTCAAGGGTAAAAAATTATTAAATATTATAAATATATTACTACAAGCATGAGGAACTAAAAAAGTACATTGCATGAAAAATTAGGGGTCGTTGGAAGAATTGTATATCCATCTAAACTTGTGTTATACAGATAATAATAATTACAACTTAGCCCACGTCTCAGGCATCAGCCTCACACGTTTCCAAAGGTTCTCTTGAAACTGATTTTTTGCTGTCAATTGTTTCAATACACCTTTCGGCTTTTCTCCAGAGGTTATTGAAGACAAGATCGCCTTAACAACTGCACGGACTTCGTCAAACCCCAATTTTTCAGCTCTCCATTCACTTCAGTGTCCTCGCTAATTGTCTTGGCAGCCTACCGGTTTCACTGTCACGATAACATTATTCCCATTTACTTAAGAACAAATACTTAAAGTCTTCTATAATTTCAGGCTTAAACTTGCGGAATCTCATGGTCAATAAGTGTCAAAAAAACTGAATTCCACGTTTTTTTATAAGAGTCAAAAAAAGAGGTTAGCTAATTATGTCCAGCATAATTAGCTTCCAGGATGCTCGCAGTCGTATTTTTATTAATAGCTGCGGAATTTACTAAGTTTTTTCATATTTATGGACTTGAATGTTGGTCAATTTATTCGACAAAAAACTTCTTTCTCGGATGGCAGCATTTGGGTGATAAGTTACCCAAATAAAATCAAAAATACTCGCCGTAAACTGCGACCTTGGTGTAATGGTTACGCCTTACGCTTCCTCGTGACCCATTGAGCTGAACTGGTGGGAGCAGTAAACATTACTCCCGATAATCCCTCCCAGGAATGGACACCCACAGGGTAAAAAATAGTATTATCGATGACATTGCGATAATGGCAGAGACAAGAAGAGATTTAAGGAAGACTCTAGTTAACCTAGAGCAGATTAGGGAATTTAAGGAAGAATCCAGTTAAGCAGGTACCACATGAAGGTGTATTCAGAAGAATACAATGGCTATGGTATACAATAGAAGTGAAGAGGGCAAGACCAACATTTAACTCGGGAAATAAAAGATTAAAAGGGTGAGAGAGTAATGCAATCTGGAGAGAATTGCCATTGATGGACAAAGCAAGAAGAAAACAATTGCAGAAGAATATCTATCCACTAACTCTACCAGAGTCTAGTTTATCGGACGAGGAATCTACTTAAAGCTGTAAATACAACCTTAGGAGAAAGCTGTCACTTCAATAGGGCATGTTACATCTGGAGAAAACTTCTTTACTGCAGTGAAGCATGAACGAACAAGGTCGGGGTAACAGTTTTACGTCCATCTAAACTCACCATAAGCGATAGATCAATAATAATAATTATGTCTTCGAGAAATTGCGAGCAGTACAAAGAGTATAGCAACGAAATATTTTTCTCAGAAGGAAAAATTGGCAGTTCTCAAAAATCAAACATTAACTCAACTTAACTATACTACTCCCCGTCATGCATTGCACGGAAAAGAAACTAAGGTAAGTAAGGAAAATTACTCCGCCGAAAGACTTTCGTCATCCAAAAGATCTCAGAAACAGCACTTCTACAATGAACCACAACGCTAGCTGTTCCTGTGTTTGAGAATATTAGTCCTACCTGAGGGAATAATTCTCTATCGTGCCATTGATGTAAGTACTTAATTAGTCTCATTGGGGTAGGTGACCGGCAGTAAAGGTCATTTGAGTCATATCATCATCGGTCAAAAATCCTAGGATTGGTTTGACGCTACCTTCCACTCGATTCTTCAATCGGCCAACCTCTTCATATTAACGTAGGTAGTTCCTCTCTTTTACATCCTTCACAACCTGTTCCATATTTCTCATACGAGGCCGGCCTTTTTCATTTCCCCGTTCACTTTCCCCTCGACGATTGTCTTCATCAGGCCATCATGTCTTAAGATATGGCTGATTAAGTTCTCCCGTCTTCTTTTTAGAGTTTTCAGTAGACTCCTCTTTTCTTCCACTCTTCTTAGAACCATGGTGTTTAAAATGGTAGAGGTAATTATATTTCAGGGAACGGAGGGAGGGTGGAGAGAAACCCGAAGTCAGTTTTTCTTCCGAGTTTTTCAAAACAATGGTAGGAGCCATTGAAGATGCAGGACCAAGATTTTATGAAGTGACACCCGAATTTATTTCATTAAAACAGTCCCCTTCAATCTAAATTCAAATTTTAATATCCCCCGCCCATTTAAACGAATACCCTGAAAGAAAAATACGCATAGAAGCGTCCAACTGGTGTGAAAAGTTTTAAATCATTCAATTATTCAGACAAATACGGGGGCAGCCACGGAATTCCATGTACCGTTTCATAAAATTTATCCATAATTAGGTGATCAATAGTTATGATTACAAATCGCCTTTAAGCCTAATGAAGGCGCAAATGCCGGTTCGACGAATGGGGAGAGCACATCGTAATATGTCAAAAAATTAAATGCAAAGAATTTATTCCAGTAATCCGTCACTTTGCATGCCTAAAGATATTTAATTCTCGGGGCTGGAATGAACACGAGTCTTCAATGGGTCGTGAACGGGGAGGTTAGTGGCAAAAACAGGGGTTATCCTCAATAAAAGTTGAAAGAACAATATGGACAAATTCGACGTTGAAATTTCTTTTACAATGACCCCGAGGGAAAAGTTGAAAAAATTAAAATGGAAATTTTAAGCGAGAATGTTAAAAGAAACCCTACTCGCAGATAGGTGAAAGCCGCCAAGAGAAAGAAATCACTCCGAAAGGACGAGGAAAAATTGCAATATGTAGGTACATACTATTTTGTACAAGAATAGAGAACTACTGATGGTACATGAAGACAAACAGAAAAGAAGGATGAAGTATTAGGTATACAGTGGAAGTAATATCAAATTCCGTTCGAAAGTAAAGAGGAAAATGATGTTGAGGATGACGATATCGGATAATCAATAAGGAGATTGGAATCCTAAGCATCAGTTAGGGACCTGCGCATAAATACGGTTTCCCTAATCGATGATGTTGCTGCCGAGCTCATTAAAAATGCTGGAGAGAAGTCATTAACGAAACCAAAAAATACTATCTATCACGTCTTATTAACCACAGAGATGGGCATAGGTACATGTACTTGAAGAACATAATTACCATAATTAAGGTGGGTGCTCCTGTTATGGCCGTCCCGCTATTTTGAGTTAGCTAGCCAAAAAATCCGCTGGATGTCATCAGTCTCCCAGAATGCCATGTAGTCACAACCCATCCAGCCAGGTTGAGCAATTGATCGTCAGTGGCGTGCTTGAGTTTATCGTGAGACCTCTTCTTGTTTTTCTTTTTTAAGTCTCCTTACTTTAATGTTTGTTTTTATCAGACTTTATTCATGAAAATAATTATATTGCATTCAGTTTTTAATGCTCTTTCGATTGGTGTTGTCAATTCTGGCGTACCTGTAACGAATTGTCCGTAATCAAACGATTGTTGTGAAATCTGACCAGCTCCTAATATGGCCACCCAGGTAGCCATAACAAGTGCACTTCGCATTTATTTATTCTCATGGTACTACTAATGTAAGATAGGTAGGTCGTTGCACATCGAATTTTTGACTTTTACTCCTGTCATAAATGATTTTACAATTTTGAAACATAAGAGTAATACCAATTTTTTAAACAACTTAATTTAATGGAAAATCTTGTTTAAAATATATGTTTAATTTAAAAAGTGTTCTTTAACATTATATTTATATATTTTCCAACCAAATCATTTAATTTTAGCAGAACCTTACTTTAAAGCTGGAAAAAATCACGATGTGTGGAAAATAGAATAAGGGTGGCCATATCATGTGCATGTGTTCCTGATATGGCCACTCGGTAGACTTTTAGAATTTAATTTTTTTACCAGTAAAACCATTCTTATGAGGAAGGAAATTTTTTTGATGAACGTCAATTGACCTGAAAATTATTTTTTTTTATTTCGTTAATTGTTTTTGCATAATGGCGGCTAGAAAAATTATCACACCTTAGCATGGCCATATCAGGGACACCCACCTTATTACAATAATGAATAAGACTAGCAGGCTAGATGCCTGCTTTGCAGGCACTTTTCATAAGCACTTCGTATGCAGAGAGAAGGAAATGGCTACTTTATAAATAGATAAATGTGCCCCACTCTAATTATCCTATATGTTTTTGTACTTTTTTCTACACCACATTTTCATTATATTCCTTATAAACTAATTCCGCTTTCTGTAACTTCTTTCACGTCATCAATTAGTTAATGCACATTTAGCAAAACACGTAAACAAACATACATAGCAACGTGTACGAATTTGCATAGCAACTCTTTTCCCATGTTAAAAGGTAGTGAAAACACTCTTTTTAACACTTAAATTTTCACATTTTCCGATTCGTTGACAAATATTTAAATACGTTTGTTCCATGTGCCCATATATCTTCTTTAAAACGACACCACTCCCGCATCGATCAGATAAGTATCTTCGGAGTTTACCTCCAATTGATGCACCGAGGTCGAGCGTTAAAACATCCTGGGAGGTTTGCAACCCGCACACAATTATACTTTTTTTATATTTTTTGGGCGGGAAGGAGGTACAAAGGAAATCTAAAACTACTGATATGTTGTGCGCGGACACATTCTGCATTGAACACACTTTTCTCCACCTCCAGAGCTCTCAACCACCGCGAGAAAACACAATGAAACCTACTGGACTGACGGACACCGCTACAACTTAATTATACATATGTACTAAAGAGAACAGTGATTCATTTTTATTGATAGTTTTCTACCGGCTAGGTTGGGTTTTGATGGAGTTTCCCCACTAATTGACATTTCATTCATCACCCTATCCACCGCCGTTGCCATCTCGTTAACGCGCTGGACTGGCAACCCAAAAGTAACGGGTTCGAATGCCATCCCAGCGGGGCAGGTTTCGAAACAGTCGGGATTATATCAAATGAGTAACCAAAGAGTCACGTACGTACGGGACGGACCCGATAGCATTAGTAGAACTTGGGTGTTTGGGGCTACAACCGCTAAGGTTGGATCGCATCGGCTAATCATAATTCTAGGACAAAAGTCGGGATTATCTCGAATAGGTAACCAAGGAGTCACGTGGTACAAACACGAATAGTTCGTAAATCTCATCCTTCTCGAGCATAGAGCCCCCGGATGAGAAAAGCCCAAGTAAAAACAATGAGTGGGAGCAATTTACGAGAGATTCCAACACACCATATTAGCGAACCATTCGTAGGTATACGTACAACATGGCTCCTTGAGGTTACCTATTCCAGATAATCCCGACGGTAGTTGTCCAAGAATAGGGGCATTTACTCGGAACCGAAATCGCAATTTTGTACACGAAATCGTTAGATGGAACCCAAAAATGAATTTTAGTGAAAAAATGAATCTTCTAACCAGAGCCATTCACTCACAAATCAAAAATTAAAATAAGCAAAAGGTGACGCTCAACGAAGAAGCTGCTTTGAGACATACTATACGTCATCCATCTACCGTCCTTGACTGTTTTAGGGAAAGGGAAGGGAGTGTAGGGGGGGGTCGGAAGGTCCGCTCGCACAGATTCTGTCGCAACCGCTTCCATTGGCAGAGACAGCTGTGTATCCCCCACTGCGATAAGGCGAAGTAGCTTCGCGGGCTCAGTTGTGATTGGACGAAGTGGACGACGTACTCAGTCGCATGCACGCCCACTTATCCGAAAGGGTTAAAACATTAGTTTTTCGCCGCTTATAACTCGAGAACTAATCGACGAATCGAAAAACGGAAAAATACGGATCTTTTTATTTTACAAACTCTATCAGAATTGGCAATAAAAAATATGGTAAACGACCCCATTAAGATTAGCCAATGTGACGCAACATTAGCCATTAGCACCCAAGCGCAAATGCTATCGGCTCCGTCCCAGCGTATTACGTCTTCATTTTATCCATAATACCTTTTCTCTTGCTTCTTCGTCCTCGCTTACCCAACATTCTACCTCCGATAACAACCTTCATATACTGTTCTCCCGAAATACCTGCTCGATCCACCTACTTTGCCGCTTCCTAATTCCTGCGAGTAATCTTCTCTCCACCCATGAAATAACATGTCCAACCCCGCTTCCTTCGTCCGCCTTTCCGTCCATCGGACTTTATCCATTCTCAATCACACCAAATTGCTAAGTCTTCCAATCTTTTCTCATCGTACTTCTCAAGAGTTCAGGTCATGTGAATCCACGCTTAACATTAAGCTCTTCACAACACTCTTCACATTCCTGCTCTAGGTTCTTATCTTGAGTTCAAGATATCAATTACTTAATAGTGAACGTTTAAGGGCAGAAAACTTTAATGTGATACGGCGACGGTACTAAAAAAAAAGGGGTCGTAAACCAAAGCCTGAAACGAAATACAGATGAGTTCCTGGTCCACATACTAATTCGCATTTCGGAAAAGAAACTATGAAAAGAAAAGTAAATGTTGGCCCTTATTTTACTTACGAAAAGAATGAAAAAGAACCAACACTTATTATACGCAGAACAGACAACTTATTATATGCAGAAGGGAATTCTTTATTGGAACGAACATTTTGTGCATAGTCTTTTACTAGGGTGACAAATGGACAGTTATAACCACAAAAAAGGCAAGGCTATAATAAATTGATGATTGCAGCGGCGTCAGAAGTGCCCCAAGAATTTACCCCGGGCCCTTGAGGAATGAGTAGTCTTCATTAATAAAAATTAAATTTCACTTTTTTCCAGCTTGCTTTTCCCTTCTGAATCATATTCTACCACCTTCATATGCTCTTTTAGCAGAATTCTAGTCTCTACCCACTCCTATCCGAAAAGAATGTGGGCCCTTTTCAATGTTGGCCCCTCCCAGCGAATATACAAATTGAAACAATGGAAAATGACCTAAGAAAGAAAGAAAAGCTGAAAAGAATGTGTCCAACTCGATGGGTTGAACGTCATGATTCTGTTCAATCTTTTGTGGAGTTAATCCACCCTATGCTGATAGCGCTGGATGAAATCAGAACCTGGACTGATAAAAAAACAGCTACCGAAGCTCAGCTTCTTCAGTGTGCAATAGAGAAATGTGACTTTTTGATCGGCCTCTTTGTCATTGAGTTTGTTTTCACTGACATTGCCTTCAAGTGTGTATTTACAGAAAGAAAGTCTTGATCTTTCGGCTGCCATTAAGTCTGCTATGACAGTGAAAAAGAAGTTAGATGAGGCTAGAAAAGAGGCAGTTCAAATTTTTTGCGTCTATTTTTAAGAAAGCAAGTGAGTTATGTGCAGATCTCCAGATACCTGTTGCGAAACCAAGGACGACAGGGCGGCAGACAATGAGGGACAATTTTCCAGCTAACTCGGTTGAAGGATATTTTAGGAGATCACTGTTCATCCCATTTATTATAAACACGGTTGAGGCATTTGGGCAAAAGTTTGAATCGCACAGAGAAATACTGACTAGTTTCCAGACATTATTACAACCCAATCAAGCAAGTGACATTTCAGAAGATATTAAAAAGGTGGCCGACTTTTATGACCTGGAAACCTCAGGAATAAATGGGGAGATCATAATATGGCAAAAAATTTTAAAGGAAAAGAAGCCAAAAAATGCAGTAGAGGCTTTGCAACACTGCAATGCTGGTCTCACTCTCACGGTCCACTCACTTCTTTTTATTTTGGCAACAATACCAGTAACTACATGTACTGCAGAGAGGTCATTTTCGTCCCTAAAATTGCTGAAGACGTAATTGAGAAATAAAACATCAGAAGAATGCCTAAATGGACTTGCTTAAGCCTTTACCCATCAGAGAATTCTAGTAACAGAGGACGAACTACTTTACGAGCTATCCAAAAATTCACGCAGAATTAACATTGCTTTGTAATTTTTATGAATAAAAATTTAACTGATTTTTAAAAACTGTTTCATTCATTTCAAAACAAAAATTATGTGATCTTAAATAAATATTACCTGAAGTAATTTAATAGTATACTATAATTTTGCTTTTGGGATGGCCCCCGCACCTCCCGCTTATCCTGGAGGGTATTCCATACCCCCCAGTATTACTTGCGCTTAAAACCCCCCCTAGCCTTAATTCCTAGCTGTGCCCCTGGTAGAGCCAAGTGAAGAGAGGGGTCAAATCTGTCTTCAAATTGATGACTGGCAACATGTAAGACATCATTGGAGAGGTGTGCAACCCAAGTACAACAGATGACAGAAAAAGTATTGTAAAAAACTAAAGAGCATTCATTAATACTTCACGAGCGAGAAGTACTGCATATGACTACCAACTGACACACCTCATCACAGGCGATACATAATTAAACTCCATGAGCTAGTAACAATTACCACTGGACATGAAGCCATTTGACTCTTTTAGCTGCCAACTCATGTTTCCACTTGTTCTGTTTTTCAGCAAGTCCTTCAAATCGGGTGTTATAAGTGTTCAAGATCTCTTCTTCAAGTCATCATCAATCTTCAGCCAAATTATTATTTATTCTTCCTGATGAAATTGAGAATAAATAATATTACACTTCATAATGGTCCACTATAAAGGTTTATTGTTAAGACCCAGGTTCGTACACGTAGTGACATCTTCAGGTAGCTAGTAAGGCCTGAAATCATTACCAATATTTATTCTTCCTTCAGCAAAGACTCCTTAGTGACCTGAAATTCTAATATTTTTAATCATTATTCAAATAATGACGATGAGTAGTATTCTATCTCATCATCATCATCAGTATTTCAATCCTAGGATTGGTTTACTGCAGCCCTCCATTCTGCCCTATTTAGTGTTAATTCCCTCATGCTCTGGTATGTTTTCTCTTTCATACCCTTCTTTATTTGCCCTATATATTTGTCCCTTGGACTTCCTCGCGGGAACTTCCCTTCAATCTTCCCTTCCATTATATTTCTTACTAATTCATTGAGCCTCAAGGTATGTCCAATCCATCTGGTTCTTCTTTGCCGTAGGGTTTTCCATATTGTCCTTTCTTAATCCGCTTTTCTGTACACCTCTTCGTCCTCAATTTATCTGTCCATTTCAACTTCAACATTCTCCTCCAGCACCATGTTTTGAAGGCTTCAATTCTACGTTGGTCTGCTTTCCCAATGTTCCATGTCTCTGATCCATACAGTGCCATGCTCCATACGAATGTTTTGAGGAAGTGCTTGTTTGCAGCTGTAGGTTCTTTGAGAGTAGTAGTTTTCTCTACTTCATGAACGCCTCCTTAACTTGTGCTACTTAGTAAGTATTTTCGGTGAGTGACAACAGGCTCTATGTTGTGTTCTTCGCATTTCTCTGTCATTATCTTCTTTGGGATTGTGATCATTTCGTTCTTCTGGAAGTCCTCTGGTAATTCTCCACTGTCATAGCTATCTTTGATTATTTCAAAGAGGGTATCTTTTGCTTTGACCCCGAGTGTCTTGATGATTTCTCCATTTATTTTGCACCCTCCTGGTGCCTTTTTGTTCTTTAGGTCTGTCACGGCTGTCAAATTTGCTTCTCAATATCTCGGGCCCCCATCCATCTTTATCCTCCCCGATTTCTTCTTCCATTAATTCAGAGTCATTCTATATCACAGAGTGAGTTTTTATGGACCATACCAATGTTTTTTTCAACAGTTATGAATGTTTCTCTTCCTGCATTCATTTTCTCCTTATTTCAGAAGATCTCCCTTCATAATTATTTCAAAGATTATCCTCAGACGAAACCACAGCAACCAACAGATTATTTTATTTTTTCTCATTATTGTAAATGCAGAAACAAATAATAAGAAATATATTACATTGTAGACTAATGAACTGGTTTAATGTGGCTGGTGCATGTATGACTTACACTCTCATTATTTTCACGTTCCTTCATGCTCGTAGTTAGATGGCACTGAAGAAGTGCATGATTGCGATGATACGCCCCTGGAAACACCTTATAGGTGGATTGCAAGGTTATCTGTAGATGTAGGTGTAATGCGGGTATTGGGTTGGTTTAGTGGCTAAAGTACTGATCTCCCATCATCTCCCATCTATGGTTGGATTCCAGCAGTTGCAAAGATGTTTTAATTTTTTGTTGGTACATATATGGTACCAGTTCTGATTTGAGTTGTGTGTGAAGGGCACTTCAAATGGAGCATTCCAACCATTAGATGGGACATTAAACTGATTATCACTCGGTGCCTTTTGTTAAGAGCAGGTTGATGCAAATCCTGCATTTTACTCCACCCTTCCTTCGTTCCATGAAAAATTCCTACTGCTACCAAATTACTCACCCATCCTAAATGATGTAAACAGCCTTAGCAGTTAGTCACCTCCCTTAAATAACTACTATTACAACTATGCCAGCTATGGTAGCCACGTCAGTAACATGCTGGCCAGGCAACCCAGAGATCACAGGTTAAAATCTCCCCCAGGCCATACTCTGCATGGCTTAGGATTAAGATTTCAGGTTAAACAGTGTGAGTTCCTGGTATTACCTAAGCTATGGGAGCACCTAAAACCCATGACTACTGGTACTAGTACAACTACATTACTACCACTATAACTATTAATACATATGTACTACTACTAATACTTGTCATATCCTTTCTTCCATGAGATTTGAATATTCTCCTCAGTACGCCTCCCTTATGCTGTAAGTAACTTCTTGGTAAAAAAGATTGCTTTTCAACAAATTCCACACCTCAGCATAGCTGGCCAGATAATGGTTTTGATTTTAGTTATTCTAAGAAGTCAGTTATAAATCAATTGATAAAATACAAGATGATGTCATGAGTGGATCCCTAGGAAGAAGAAAAATTAGAGTCAAACAATGCATTTTACTTCTATTAGCTACAATCACAATCCTCCATGTCTCAAACATATACAAACGAAGGCAATATACAATGATTTCATATAAAATATTTCTTTATTAAGCCATTGATAAAAATGTTCTATTACAAAATATTTTGAAATCCTGGATACCTGCAATGGCTACTAAGGTTCTTGAATAAATATTGGTTTGTACTTACATCCAGAGCAAATATAACTCAGCATAACACATGTCATTCTTGTCCATAACATTTTTACATACACTTTTTCACTGGCAAGCCAATTAAAATGTTTCACATTTGTTTTCCATCAAATGTTATGTTCATACATCAGTTTCTCTATGCAAAATATTCAAACCAAAAAAGTAAAATGAAATTCTTCATTAAAAACATACAGCCTATAGCAACTAGCACCCTTGGGGATTTAAAAAAATTTTAATGGAAAACGAAAGTTTTCCTGTGATTGATTTACAACAGAAAATTGATCGATTGGGTTAAAAAGAAAAATGACAATTCAAAACTGATTCAAAAGAGAACCAATATTGATAACAAAATAGGCAATTCCAAAATAACAAAGTGGTGGTCTTGACTAACTAATCACCGTCAAGGTAGGGGAGCAAAGAGTAATGCATCCAGTTTGTACAGAAGAAAAGGTGATTTTTTACAAATAGTTACTCAGATAATTTCATCTTCTTCAGAAAACAGAGATAATTATGAAGCCATATAGCATCAACCATGAGCAAGATTTTCCATTTCCTTGTATATGAAAAAAATTCTCTATTCAGAGATGATTAAGTTGAAGAGTAGTTGAAGATGGATTTCCCCAGGTCACCAAAATGTAGGAGACCTCATGTCTCTATGACATTTCTGGAATGGCTCGTCTGAAACAACAAATGTACAAAGGTTAATATCACTTTTTCAAGAGCAAAATGTAACACAAAAATCAAAAATAAAAATCCACAATCTAAGAAAAAATACTTAATTACACAATTTAAGACTTAAACACATCCACATCCCAAAGTACTTTGAAGCAGAGCAAGAGGTAGCAGGAGCACATGAGATTACCACACAAAACTACGATGCACCATCTCTACAAAAGTCTGAGTAATCAATTAAGCACAAAAGCATGCATGTCTGTCAGGCAGAGGTTACAGAAATGTTACAATGAATTTCAAAATTACTTGGTTAGTATTTTCCATGCCGCAAGTGTTTCAGATCCAAAACGGTAAGTTTTACTCAGTGAACAGTACCAAATTATAACTGAAAGCAGCACATAAACTAGATGTTACTGATGTGTAACTATGTGTAATTAGTGACATTTGAGCATTTACAATAATAATGAGGTTGTAATGCACAACACAATTTAATTGACACCAATGAATTTCAACAGTTTACAATATTATCAAGAGCTTGGATCAGCAAGTAAAACAGGTCTAAAAACCACTAAAACAGCTGTGATTATTATAATTCAGTCAATACTTTAAAAAACATTATGTCAGAATAAAGACATATTACTAAACATTCAAGGTTTGCATCGAATATTCCCATCTATCAATCTTGAGAAATTTCTCTTGTTTTTTCCAGTTTTTCAAGGTTTGCAAATACCCAGTACAAGTTGAACTTAAGAAATCACTGCTGCCACTAAAATCAACCATTAAAAGAAGGATTGTATGTTTTTCCAGTGTATGGTGTTGTTGAAGGCTACTCACCAGGTCACACTTGGCATTTCTGCTGACATTTCAATAGGCGAGTCAACCATTGTCTTCATACCCTGAGTGTGAATGGTGGAGTACCCAAAGACCCTTCAACATCAACCATGCATTTTTCTAACTGCCACATCTTCCTCAGTTTCACTTTCCAGACCTACAATGTTATCTTCAGTAGTTTTCAAGCCCAGCATCATTTAAGGCTTCAGAATCTCTCTTTCACGCAAGTGACCTATGTGCCTTTTACCCATTAGCTACACAAATAATCATTCTGTCAATATTATTCCATTAGTCAATGACTCAAATGTACTAGCTGAAACAGAGGCTAAAGGAGTTGTACATGGTAATAATGCCATCAAGACATTTAATCCACTCTTTCTTTACTGCTGAGAAACTTCTCCAATCCAACACTGCATCAACATCTCCTTAAAGCATCCTATATCCACCATTTACTTACGTAAGTTTCCTTTTTCATTTTTCAAGCATTATTCTACAGGACTCAGGATTCAAATTCTTCACCACCATTCTTCATATTCCTAATCATTTCTTTCCCATCATTTCTTCACTTTTTACACCTACAGTTCTTTTATTTTTCGCCACATCTTCAAATTCATGTTTAAATATCTTTCCAAGCGCATCTCTAATTGTATTACATCCTGCCCAGTGCTTCTCATTGTACTTACTTTGAATACTAATGACTGACTCTTTGGATATTAACTTTATAAATCCAGACATAGCTCCTACATTTCTTCAACTAAACCTTTGATAGCAAAATACCAAAATAAGTAAAACCTAAGTGAAAGCAATTGCCAGGTAGAATAAAGAGGAGAAAGAATATGTGAGAAAATGCATATTAAAAATGGACAAAATGAAGCTGAAAAGTGAGTTCTTGGCGGAGAATTCATGAGAAGAAACCTCAGATCCGTGATGAAGTCATGGAATTAAAGAGAGAATAAAGAAAGCAAATTCAAAATCTGACATAAGGGTAAAAATCTACCACTTTATGCCAGTTTTTGCTTCAGCTCAGGATTCATTTATTCTCCCACTGAGCCTAATAGCACACGGCCAAGCAATTATGCATATAATATTTTGTGGCATATAGGATGCATCCATATTTCAGTAGGATGTATTTCCGAGGGAACAATTAATTTTATTACACATATGCTGTTTTACATGGTTATACACTGGGGATACGGATGATTCAATGTCTCACTCATATCTCCTTCAACATTGCAGAAGCAAGCAAAATAATATGTTCACTAATTTAAGGCACAGCCATAATATGCAATAAGAGCAATCACAACTACAGCATACCTCATGTTAATAATAATTACACAAGTATGTAATTGAAATAAATATAATGAAATCAGTGGTTCTCACAATCTGGATTTTAAATACCATTTAATCATGAAATTTAAGCATATGGAAAGCTGAATCTTAACACACAAGACTGTGGGTGCTTTTTTGAGCCTTAATTTTGGATTAATTACCATCCTAAGGAAAATGGTGTCTTAAATCCCAACAAACATGGTATTTCTTCATCTCAAAGGCTCCCAATTGACCAAGAAATTCACACACAACATGTATATATAAGAGCCTTCTTAAACATATGTATTCAGCTTTAACGGACCCCAATATACACAAGCATAATGAGTTCAAATATTCCCAAGAACATGTTCTTTTATCACTCCTTCAAAGTATGAACAAGAGATTTTAGCAAGGTTCTATTCAGAAGGAATGAGTTAAAATGCTGAGGAAACATTCCAGATAATACATCCATGCATGACGCAATCATTCCATGCTTACCTTCTCAATGGAAGATTTTCTTTTCTTCAGTGTCAGCTCTTCCTCAACATCATTCTCATTCCTGTTGTCAATGCTCGAAACCTCCATAACATTGTTATGACCATTAGCATCGATTTCTTCTGTGGATTTTGTGCGTTCAGAGCTCTTTTCTTCACTCTGAGATGATTCCTTTCCTCTTGTTATGACCTGAAAGGAAGTATGAGAAGATGACAGGTAAAGAACTGCAAACAAAAAATATAGCACTTCACATGGTTCACTCATCAAAAGCAGAATATGTTTCCAGAACATTTCATCAAATCAAATCATTTATCACAGTTCAAAGTTCAATTCAACTCAAATAAAACAAACAAATTCACATTTTTAAATTCTATATCATCAGTTAGGTAACATTGAATAAGTAACTGATGCCTAATCAAAATAATATTTTGAATCACCTAAAATCCATTCAGTTCACATTATAAATCAGATCAAATTAAAAAAATAATTGA
Source organism: Platycnemis pennipes (assembly GCA_933228895.1). Lineage (NCBI taxonomy): Eukaryota > Metazoa > Arthropoda > Insecta > Odonata > Platycnemididae > Platycnemis > Platycnemis pennipes. Next base: position 65,299,221 of record OW121854.1, read on the forward strand.
TGTTATTGGAGTTGAACACCTTACAAAAAATGTGTGCCTTATTTTCCTGAATGGTAGATCACTTTAAGTCCAACCATTTCGCTAACTAGTCTAGCAAGAAATTAAATGGCATCCTGCAAGTAAAGATGAGTTACTACTTTTTGGCGTCATTACCAACATAACACTGACAATTGGGGCAAGCTGAAAACATTGCTGGGTTTATCAAAATATAGTATGAACATCATATACTACATCTTTCATTATCATTTACATTTATCACTTAGTATCTAATTTATAATCATCTTCAATAGTCATCCTAAGACTGGATTTATTTATCAGCAAACCTAAACATGAGAATATAATGCTCTTTTTGTATATCATTCATTACCTACTACATATCTGTAATCCTCAACTTTGTTATCTAAGATAAAGTTTCATATTTAAAATTCTCCAAGCATGTTTATATTTGCCTGATTTAACATATCAAAATGCTTTTTCTTATGGCTGAAACTGAAATATCTTGCCATTTTTCATTTTCAACTTGTCACACTTTAAGGACAGCTACTTTAGTTAACATAAATACATACCCCAGTTTCCTCTATTTCATTAAGAATTTCATCCAGCAGCTTTACAAAACGGTCAGCATTTTCTTCAGAGAACACCATGGGAGGCTTCAGCTTCAAAACATTTCTATCAGGTCCATCAGAACTGATCAGGACATGCTCTTCTTTCATCCTGCAGTTAGGCACAATGGAGAGAATTACGAGAGAGTAGTTTCTCATTCACTCATTGTTAACAAATAAAGAAAATTTTTACTCTTTACTAATCCCCGATCTTTGCCACCACTCAACAATAAATATCTTCATTGGGCAAAAGTGTTCCCACATCCTAAAAAAACCTTAGCATTGTCATCAACCCTAATTACCCATAACATGTACTACGTCTGTTTTATCTTAATTATCTCAATCAACTTCCTTTCCCCACTTTTTCTCCACCACTTCCTCTTTCATATTACTTTCCACCCACCTTACCACATCCATCCTCCTCCACACCCCACAAGTTTTCATTAGCATATTTTATTCCCCTTTCCTTATATTCAACTTTTCAGTACCATAAAATGTTATAGATCCTTTGTAAACTTTCCACCAATCTTTCCTTTAAGTCTCTAACGAACACCACTGCAAGTGGTTTTCTTCCACAAGTGAATTACACTTTTACAAAGGCTATTCACCTCCAAATTTTGCTCTGCTATACCCTTTTTCACCCAACATACTACCTAGGTAGCTAAATCGCTCCACCTACTCGTTTGTGTCCTTCTAACTTAAATGAACTGTGGCATCTGGGTTAAAATTGCATTAGATATTGAAAAATGTAATTTTTTCACCAAGAAACCTGACATCAGAATGATCACAAGATTGAACTATACAGTAGTATATATGGTGTGGTAATCTGACCTAGAAATTGGCCCTGAACAATGACTAACCTTGAAACAATGTGCTGTGCTTCTGCAGTCGCAGGAATCAACTGTCCATCTTCACCCTGCACAACTAACTCAACACCAACAAAGAGACCAACACCACGGACATCTCCAATTAGGGCTGGGTGACGCAGAGCCAATTTCTTCAGTGATGACAATATATATTTCCCAACTTTATCTGCATGCCCACGAAGTCCCTCAGATTCCAAGACATGGATGACAGACAAAGCAATAGCGCATGAGACTGCATTCCCACCATACTGAATAAAACAAAGCAAGGAGCATGGATTAATTCCCACTAAATTGAATAAATTATATGTATATCTATTTACAGTTCAAGTTTCATGACCAATATTTTTTTTGCAAAAAATATGGGATCATACTATGTATTAATAAATATATTTTTATGGTTTAAACCTTCGTTTCATAAATTAGTAACCACTGTACTATTCATAAGTCACTAAGCAAAATGCACTACTACTGTCCGTGCTAAAACCTTGTAGACTCGAGTTTAAACTTAAATAACTCCGAAACCGTTCACCGTATTTTCACGTTATTTACATAGTAATTTAGATAATTTTGTTGTTGATCGACTACTTTGTTAGAATAATTTTTAAAACAAATTTTGGACCTGTTTCTTACGTTAGAGTAAAAAAGGGCCCATTTTTTTAGCACTATGGCACCATGCGTCACTTTGACGTCTAATAACTTCCAAGCATAGCGTTTGGCTATGACAAATTTTTAATACAAGATGAAGTATATCTTTATTATTACGTCTGCGAAGTTTCAACATTTTAACTTTAGTACTTATTGGTATGCTATTCCATTTATAACCACACTTTTTCTTGGCAACTATGCATCATGGCACCACGAGACAAACTGTCAAATGAAAAGCTTCATGACTGAGGTTGGAAATACATGGGGTCTTACCATATTTACCATACCAAAACACTATAAATGAGGTTGTCGTATATCCGAGGTTCTACTGTAATTAACTACCTGTCAACTTACGTGGGAAGGTCAAACCACGCTGAAAAAAGACGTTGATGCCTGATCACATCAGACTTTTTCAACATAATGAAGATCAAATATTACCTATTGAACTATGCAATGTCTTAAACTAGAGCTAGCATTCCGAACACCCATAGTTTGTCATCAGCTCTTGCAAGCTTGGCAATCAGTCACGGGTCATCAAGCGGTTGAATCTGTCGTTGCAACAGAAACACGGAGAAACGTAAGCATGTCACCGTTCTCACTGAAAATTTGCACAACTCCGAATACGTGTAAACTCAGATCTGCATAAGTCGAGGACTTAATGTAGTTCTCCCCACTGGTACATAGAATCCACACAACTGGTATTCAAATCTTTAATCCATTGATTCGATCGAATCTTTGGATTCGAATCTTTTAACCATGGATTCAACCGAATCTTCTAATCCTTGCCCCAACCCTAAATTTAATAATACAATACCTATCAACCTTTTAAACTCCAAAAATTTATCCTGCTTTTTGCTTATTAAATTTTAAATGCTTTAGATACAAGAAATCTTCGATTTAGATGCAAGAAAGCCTAGAAAGAATTATAATTTTCAATTTTGACAATAACAAGATTTACACAGAATAAATCACATTGACCAGGATTTGAACCTGGATCACCTGTTTTTGCACTGTGCTTTTGTCGTAACGTTACCAAGGAATCCTTCTAACCTGAGGATTTCTAGGGGCTTCACAGGAACTAGATTTTGAGATAAACTGTCGTACCTACAATGTCAAAAAGCTGCCTTAAGGTTTTTCATGTTCAGTTTGCAATCCCTGAATTAGAACTTTGACACAGAGGAAACAAATTCCGGGAAGATATGGTGGAAGTTTTTCATTATGGAGAAATGAAAGAACTAAGTGAACACCACAGTAAGTTTTATTGGGACGACCTAGGTTTCGACACGTAGTGTCATCTTCAGGACAGAAGATGACAGTATGTGTCGCAACCTAGGTCATCCCAATAAAACTTACTGTGGAGTTCACTAAGTTCTTTCATTTATCCATACCTTGGCACAGTCCTAGTTCCTGCCCTATCATCATGCCCATTTTGAGACATTCATAAATAATTACGTTCCTTGTATCCCATGTTCTATGTATCTACAAAATCTATTAATAGAAGAGGAGCATAATAAATATGATCAAACCATATTTTTTTGCCACTTTGAGTGAGAGGATTTCTGAACCACAACCACACACACTTTCATGTATGCATTACAAAAGAGGGTCTTAAATTGAAAGAAAAAAGCAATTACATATTCCTGTGATTTAGGCAAAGGCATGCATATCAACTTTCCTTACAGTGTTAAAGTATTCAACTCCTGTATTCTGAAAGCTCTGGGCTATTTCAGGAGTGGTGACAACAGCAGCAACTGGATGGCCATTACCCATCGGTTTACCTGGAGTGAAAAATTAGAAGACAGCATTTTTCAGATTCACACAATGCTAACTGTTGTAAGAATTCATTATAAAGAACAAAGAACAATTTATAATGCAATTACGGGATAAAATTTCCTTAAAAAAACAAAGGGATTACAATAGTCCCCCCAAGAAATCCACTGAAAATGCAAGCAGCGATTATGTGTTCACATAAATACCTGATAAAATATAGTCAAAGCAATTAGAGTACTTGAATATCAAATTTAAATAATAATAAAACAGACCATGATAACAATGATGACTACAAATTTACATCAAAGGTACTCGGGTAATGTGAAGTCACTGTGGATGAGACATGTGTGGGGAACTGCAGGTAGGAATTATCCACAGTTGGTAATGGTAATCCCAGCTTGCAATGGTACAGGTGAAACAGTTAAGTTACTTGATCTGCGCTTTGAACTTGGGTGAGAAAAGAGCTAGAGAATTGTCCAAGCAATGGAGATGTTTATGAAGTGAAGTGAACCTATGACTAGTTAATCTTAGAATCTCAGATAATTCATGAAGGATCTCAGTTTTTCCTGGCGAATAGACTGGAAGAAGAGTTCTCGGGTTTCCAACCGGGTCCAAGTGTTTTTAGGCACCAACGTTTCGAAGGCTAAGTCCGCCATCGTCTTCAGGGTGAATGATGTAGCCAAAAATTGTCCGCCTTATATGCAGTCCGGTCTAGTTCAGGTAGGCTCTGATTGGTCGACAGGTCGATCCCGTTTCCTCTCCCCCTCCACTTTGTTGAGAGCTGGTTTCCAGGCATTGCTCAGATGGAAGCCGGTGTCTCTATTCATATTGTTTCCCTCCAATCTTATTTCCACCGCCTCCTTCACGACACGATCCCAATAGTTGTTGCTGTGGCACAATATTTCCGTGTCGTGAAAATGTATTCGGTGGCTGAATTCCAGGCTATGTTCGGCCACCGCAGATTTAGTCGGGTAGTAGAGCCTGATGCATCTCTCATGCTCCTGTAGCCATTTCTCAATTGTACGGCCGGTCTCGCCAATGTAGACTTGGCCGCATTCACACGGAGGCGGTGGAAATAAGATTGGAGGGAAACAATATGAATAGAGACACCGGCTTCCATCTGAGCAACGCCTGGAAACCAGCTCTCAACCTGAACTAGAACGGACTGTATATAAGGCGGACAATTTTTGGCTACATCATTCACCCTGAAGACGATGGCGGACTTAGCCTTCGAAACGTTGGTGCCTAAAAACACTTGGACCCGGTTGGAAACCCGAGAACTCTTCTTCCACTCAGATAATTCAGTTAATCTCAGATTACTCTTTCCTGGACAATTTCATTACTTTCCTTTTCTTGTGATTTACCTTTACCTCATGACATGCATCCATTATATTCCAAATGAGTAGTTCAGACTTGCACAACAACTTGGCAATCAGTTCAGATTTGAGTAGAATCTTACCAATAGTGACAATGTCAGGCACAATGTCTTCTCCTTGCAGCTCAAATGCCCACCAATGGCTGCCTACCCGGCCAAAACCAACTTGCACTTCATCGGCAATGCAGATGCCACCTGCCTCTCGAACATACCTGGAAAAATATGTACACTCTCTTAAGACTGGCACACTGAATATCCAAATCCTGATCTATACCCAGCTCAAGGTTATTAGGTTAAGAGTACACATCAGTTAAAGATGTCACAGAGTCAATCTCAAAAGGAATCATCGGGTGAAATGAAGCCTTATTCATTATTGAGATTTTGGCAGAGACCAAAGTGAACATGGGGGCAAAGGAGATTGAAAAACAGAAGAAATATCAAGATCGGCTATGTGAACTCCAGAAAATGTATGTGGGCTACTCTGCAAAGCTGGTGGTCCCAATTATAGGCATGCTTGGTGGAATCAAAGAGCTCAATGATAGAGAACATCAAGTGCATCCCAGGAGCAGGACATGAGCGAAAACACTTCCCGAAGCAATGCAGAAGACATCTTAGGTCCCTCTATCTGCTTCATGCACATGACCTGACGGTAAGGTAACCACCTATCCCATGTGACACACATCAGTTACCCATATGCAAAACCCCTCTCAAGTGCACAGCCATGATGATGAAAATGAAACCCAATGCTTGCCAGAAATTCAAAGGTGGATATAATCAAAAGTAACGTATAATAATATGTATTCCATATTTACCACACCATAGAATGTACTGTCTTATAAGATGTACAATGCATTTTTGGTTAGATTTTAGATGAAAAAATGGTAATAAACTCTGTTAATTTCAGCAATTTATAGGAAAAAATGAGACTTAATTTACAAAAATCCCTAAACAAATGCATGACAGAGAATTCCATTTTAGCTCACTGCTGCAGCTCTATCTACTGCAAAAGTAAACACAAGGACACCTCTAATGGTAATATAAAATCAGAGTGAAATTTAAGCTTTAGCCTTGACCAATAATATGCAGACCGATTTTAACATTTATTTTCAAGTAAAACAGTGCATCCTATTGATTGTGAATCATGGTACATTGAGTCAAGGAGGAAAACAGAGGGAATGTGACCAATGAGGAGAGTTGGAATCACGTAAAATGATAAAGGACAGAAGGGTCACGTAAGAGGTAGCAGAAAGTCTTCAGTCCAGCCTATACTCATTGCTCCACCACCAATTTGCCTGCTGTAATTCAGTCACTGATTTTCACATGGTGGGAATTGATTGACCAAGTGACTAACAAAGAAATCATAAGAAGAGTAGGAGAAAAGAGACATCTGCTCACAACTTTGAAATGAAAATGGGAAAATTTCATCAGCCATATCTCGAGACATGACGCTTCATGAAGACAATCATTGAGGGAAAACAGAACGGGAAGAAGGGAAAAGAAAGGCCTAGCATAAGATATTTGGAACAAGTAGTGAAGGATGTGAATCAAAGTCAAAAGAAGGGTTTTCCCATAATATTCTAATCCGCTCACTTGTAAACATTCCTGAGGTAATTTGCAGGTGGTATTATTTGACCACCACAGCTCTGCAGGCTTTCTGCAATGAAGCTGCAAATTGTACGTCCATTGGCAGCTGCCTCCTGGCAAAGTTTCTTCACATCCTCTGCGTACTTCAAACCCAAATCTTCTGCTGGGTAATCTCTTGACCTGTATTTGCCTCTATAGGTATCAGGACATGGAGCCTTAAAAAATAAATGAAAACCAACATTTAATTGGACATTAAATTATCACTCAATCAACAGCAACATATTATGCACTCTTTCATTATAACCTCACACAGTCCATCAGTGACTTGCAACCACCTTCAGTTCTGACAGTTCAGGGGTGGAATTCTGTAACTCGGAGCTCCGGAGCTAACTCGCGAAAAGAGCTTCATGAAGCTCCTAGCTCCAAACGGTATTCTGTATCCCGGGAGAAAGAGCCAGAGGAGCTAGCACTAGCTCTCTAGCTCCTCTGGCGCCGATCGGTATTCTGTATGCCTTTGCGGAGCGCCTTCCGGCGCTCCCAGCTACCTCCAAAGGAGCTTCACGAAGAGCCAGCTCGAACCCCGCGCTAGGCCTTTCTCCCGTGGAGTTTACGGCGTATGTTGTTAGTCTTTTGTTTAAGCAGAAGGAACTTTCAGTGTGAACTCCGACATGACACGAATGCTCAATCGTCGGATTTTGCTTTTTTTGTTCGAGGAAGAGCTGGTTGACGCCCAAGAATTAATAGTATTCTTTGAAATATATTTATACGCCTTTTCTTCGCGGAAATACAATGCCTCATTCTAGTATCATGACGCTGTATGCTTTCTTCAACTTTACTTAAGCAACAGCATAAACATACATTCTCGCGAAGTTATGACCTTAGACCAAGCTTTTATAATACGCCTGAGTTAATAATTAATGTAAACAATAGTTCTGCACCGGTAAAAATTAAATTTTATTAGACTAAAAACTCCTTTTGGGACATGCATATGACAAAAATGAAAAGATCTATACAATCAGTAGGGAATGAAGTCAAGTTCTGCACATTTCTCAACACCTTGATGGAGTATACCGTAACATATTAACTTATCATAAAGTAACGTTTAATTTTTATGTAACTCACCATCGTGAGTGCACCAATTGTTACGACTGGTTAGGATTATTCTATACACATTTCACTCAAATGAAAGAATTATCCATTACGTACGCACTCAATCACATTCAAAGCTCAATAAACAAATTTGGAACGCCATGTGAAGCCAACAGATTTTCTTGACAAACCGATTTGAAGCCAATGTGAACACTACAGAGACACAAAAGGAGAACATACTATCTTTTGGAAACACTTTGACACCACTCGAATGACACCACTAAACTTGTAGGGAACACACAATGTAAATTAGTCACAATTGATTTCGGCAGAGAAAGATGTGAATCTGCAACATTCTGCTCGCTTAATTTCCACACTTTTCAAGAAATACTGAAATTTCTCATCACCGCCGCTCTAGTTGACGTTGCTTGTGACAAGTATATGCCAGTGGACTTGGAAATGAGGCGAAATTGCGGCAAACAGTTGTTTTTAGGACTTCTCTCTTCGATAAGATTGGCCGAAGTGCATAGCGTAAAACACCTCACTAGCACCTGTTGGACACAGATTTGAAAACTATAATTATATAGAAGTACAATCGTCGCCCACCTTTACGATTCTCCAATCCATTACACGTCTGGGTCTTTGGCATCACAAAAAGAAATACGCATTTACATTTCTTAATTATCAAGTGACGAATTACGGTTAAGTAGCTCAAATAAAGGAAGCGATGGCTATAAACCACGTAAAATAACATTATACTTAATACATAAAATAATATAATAAGTAATATATCGCCTTACAAACGCCAAGAAATATACAAAACAATAAAATATCTTACGTCTTATTACAAGGGCATTACCAAAAATCACAACGAGATAGTTTTGCCAGCTAACTGCACTACATTTACCTTCCTTGCCTTTGCTCCGATATTCTAATTGCATTTCATGCTTTACAAAATCATTAGAAGCCCTTCAACAATGGATACGACATATAAATACGTCAGACTAGGCCAACTATCGTAAACAAACTGCAGCCATGTTGATTATACGATATTATGGTTTGAACCGGAAATGGTTTAACTATTACCCGCGAAAAACATGTAAACAAGCAATTCTATTGGCTCTTAACATTTTTATGGATTTGCTCGAAAAGTTTTCATACCCAGAACTAGCTCCATTGGCGTAAGGCGCTAGAGTAAGCTCCATCGAGTTAGAGAATACCGGTAGGAGACAATTCAGGGAGTAAGCCGAAGCTCCTAGCTCCGGAGCTCCGAGTTACAGAATTCCACCCCAGATGTAAGCTAATATGGGCGTAGCTAAGAATTTCATTATTTTTGTTAGATTTTGTTTTACTTAAGTTCCCTTGATAATGTTGGTTTTTGTTTTGGAGTGCTAAAGTTGTAATCCATTAAGATGGTTGCAATGAAATCAATGACATTTTTTTCATATATATTTCAAGTACATGTACAATAAAGTGTCCTTTATTTATACTACACAGTAAACAGAAACCCATCATGCAGTATTCTTTCCATAAATCACAGTTGAAGTTGCATACACTTCACGGAGAGAATTGACTTTGGACCTAGGAAAAGCTATGTCCTCATATTCAAACGTCATTTCTTCAAATAACTGATTTTTTATGTGCATTTTCCCAAGAAATAAAATGGTAATGATATGAATGAATTGATAAATCCCAGTTTTCATTCGATTTGCATTTTTTGCTGTTATTGAAGTTGAAATGCCTTTGTGAGATTAAAATGTGTAACCGGTGGATATGAAAATGCATAGCCAGCAAAAATTTTCTGGCATGTATTATTCATTCCAGTATAAAGTTTTGAATAGCGTACATATATATCTCTTACATCCCACAAAGCATTTTTTCTGAAGAAGGCAGATTTCTATGCAATTTTTGACACTAGATAATCCATAACAAATGAAGATTAATATCCACAAAGCCGTAACCATAAGGGTGCAAAGAAAATAAAAAATATGGGGAGAGGGGGAAGGAAGGAGTATATACAAAGTAAACGAATCATTTTATTTTTACCTTGATTCCCTTAATTTTGATTGTGACGGTTGTTTGTAACATGTGAGTGAGTGTGCGAGTGTGCGAACTGCCACTTAAGTTTCTCTGCATGCTTGATTTTGTACATGTGATTGAGAGCTCCCTTACTTTGTATATACTCCTTCCTTCCCCCTTTCCCCCCCTATTTTTATTCCTTTGCCCCCTTATGATTACAGCTTTGTGGATATTAATCTTCAATTGTTATTTATTACAGCTGTAGATACGTTCTTTTCATTGTACTAGGTAATCCATTTCACCCCCATTCATTAGCATCTGAGAATGATGATGATGGATATTAAAAGTACTAACAGCTCACCTGAGGCCAAAATATTACATACAATGGATGCAGCATGATCTCACTTTGATGCTCTTTGCTCTCCTTTATTTAACCTCACTTTTATCAATGAAATGTGACAGTGACTTTTATGACCATCTCAATGACTATAAAAGGATGGGAGTACAACAACCTGGTGTATAGTACTCGCAATTGGTATTACCTTGTGTTACAGAGGCAGTATTAGAAAGCAGGGGAGGCAACTGACAGCCACATGACATTGTTTCAACATTAATGGCAATTTCTCTTCCTCTCGGGAGCTTACAACAATGTAATATTGCCATTATTTCATACCTGCTGCAATTGATTGTCCAATCCATAAAAGTCAATGAATAAGAAAACAAAGGTACACACTGCCGATTTCTTTGATTCAGTGGATTTCATAAGAGTAAATTTTTACTGATCGATATTATACAAAATGTGCTTAAATGACAACACTGCTATCAGGACAGTGATGTTCTTAACTTTAACTGCGATACTGATTTAAGAGTATGCATATGGGTAACTCTCCATGCCAGGATCAGTGTATTTAATTCTGATATCCCTGACCATGACAACTTTTAGTTTACAAATGATAATTTAACAGTGGTGGGGTGGCATTTTTTGGTGTTCCCCATTTTTTGTGATTCCCATTGTTGGACATGTTTCCCCTTGGCAGACTGTTTACCTTCTGGAATTTCCCGAAGCACAAGCAAACTGCACATTAATGACATGTGCGCCAACTACACCATCAATACACATGATTCCTAAATGCAGTGATTTCAGCCTGCACCATTTGGGCCACACAATTGGGCTACAACTTTCCTTCCCCATATCCGCTATGACTTATAAAGCCACAGGAGATGGAAGAAGATCAGACTCTTGAGCAAGTATAAAGACCATTCAGCGGCCAGAGTAGGAAAAGAATTTCTGATGCTCCAATTTAAAACTTCCTCTTCATCTATGCACCCAACCCACTTTTTCCTCCCCTCCAAAGCTACCAATCATCTATATCCAAAATCACACCACTCCACTTTGACCTATCGGAAAAAAACACCCCCTCTGATTCGATTCACCCCCTCTCACACTCTCTGTTCAAGTCAAGACAACCATCAGTAGACATCAAGAACCTGCAGCCTGAATTCAAGTTATGAGATGCACTTTTAGAGAGCTACCATTTTTCTACTCACATCTGTACCATTCCATCATAGCCTCATGAAGGGATTTTAGCTCAAACAGTACATAGTTGTCTATTGAAAAGAAATGTCTCCAAGCCGTAATGTGTGTCCTTTCGTATGTGGTATAAAGAAAGAAAGAAAAGAAAAAGAAAATTTTTTCAAAGAAAGAAAAGAAAAGAAAAATTTAGCTATTTTCCATCTGTTTATTTGCGCTATGTTGATGATATCTTCGCAGTTTTTGATACAACGAAATACAATCTCGACGATTTCGTTAACAACCTAAACAGTCTATTTCCCACCATAGGATTCACCTATGAAAAAGAAAAAGAAAACATCCTTCCTTTTCTTGACCTTTCACTCAAGAGGTTGGGAAGTAAAATAACATATGACATATACCGTAAGCCAACACAAACCATCAACTACACACACAATCATTCATTTGACCACCCGAACCACAAGTCAGCTGTCTTCCATTCCCTCGTACATAGATTAAATAACGTCCCTCTGGACAGATCTGCTTATAACAAAGAATGGAATTACATCAAAAACGTTGCTAGACAGAATGGATTCCATGAATCACTAATAAACAACATAATTAAGAAGCACAAATTCAAGCGTCTAATCAATAGCTCCACTACACACAAAAAAGACTGCACAATGAAATATATAAAGTTACCCTTTTACCCGCAATTAACTAAGGGTATAGATAGAGTATTCAAAACTATGAACACTAAAATATCCTACACCAATAATAATAAGCTTAAACACCTCTTGGGCAACACCAAAGATAAAATTCCCACGACTGAAAAATCTGGTATCTATAGAATCAATTGCGGCAACTGCCAAGCTTCCTATATCGGCCAAACACATCGAGCTCTATCAACTAGGTATAAAGAACATTTGGCTCACTATAGACACAACAATCCCGACAAATCGAGCATAGCACAACATTTAATCAAGACGGAACACCAAATTACACAAGAAAATTTAAGTTTGATGAAACATTGCAGCAATAACTTGTTAGACGCTTATGAGACCATTTTCATATCAACAAATAAAGGACAACTTTTGAACAGCGATTCAGGACCCATCACCCATTCCCCTTTGTTCACACTTCTTTAGGTGAACTACATATCAGTCTAAATTTCCCTTCAACAGACCGTTATGCGGTATTTGTCATCTATGACTTACAACAAGGCCATTAAAATTTCCTCTTTTACCCTCCGGAGTGGCAGTCGGCAGTCCCTTCGTTAATACGTCCCCCCCCCCCATAATGAGTCCAGTTTTCCTCCCCTACACACTCTTTTCAAATATATGTATAAGGTTTCGGATGCACCAATTCTTACTCAGTCAACTCCGTGTTGTCTCGAGGTATACACCTTCAGCACGCTGAAGAGGGCCACTTTGTGGTTGAAATACGTATACGTTTTTACCTTTCGTTCCACCCTTTCTCCCCCCCTTTTTTTACCTTCCCTTGACAAGTGGCACATGCCAACATCAGCGTTTGTGGGAGTGCATCAGTGTCCAGTGTGGAAATTCTAGAAGTGTTGTGTTTTTTAACAAGATCTTCTTCAGACTCCTGGAAGCTGGTCGCTGACCGGAAGACCTTCTCAAGCCAGAAGAAACATTGAGGTACTGTTGTTCACTTCCTAAAAGTTCCTTTTTTCCCCCCTTTATACCACATACGAAAGGACACACATTACGGCTTGGAGACATTTCTTTTCAATAGATACTGTTAGCCGTAAGAGCTCACCGTTTTCACTTGAGTACATAGTTGGTTTGTGCTTTGTCAGGTATTTCTGAATTACACTCACTTTTCTTGTTTTGAACTGATAAAACATACTTGCTTTGCAATATATTGTCCTCATCCTGTCTTACCCAAGATTGGAAAACTTTTTTGTCCAGGATGAGTGTAATCAACAGAGAAAATCTTTTTCCTTCTTGTGTTACACTACAGTGGTGTAAAATAGGTATGATGACCATGTTGTTCATCCATATTACATCTATACCAATACTATCAATATGAATTCTGAGCTGAGAAGTGGATACATGGAGGAATGTCCTCCATACACTGGTAAGCTATTCCAAGGAACAAATACAGTTACTCATCATCATCAAGGGTCAACAATCCTAGGATTGGTTTGACGCAGCACTCCACTACTGTCGTGGAAAAAAGTCATGACACTCGAGTTTACAAGTCAATGACAGTTGTATGCGTAGTCCCACATGAAAACAGGCTATATCAAAAATTAGCAAATTTAATTCTGCGTTTAACTGTGGAAAGTGAAAATTTTTATTTTAACTTGTTAAAATTTTATTGTCTGTGAAACAAAAAAAGTGCCGGTTTTTTCACAGTTTTAAACGGAATGCTCACTTTAAAAATGCATAACTTTTAAAGTATTCATTGGATCGTAACCAAACTTTAATACAACACAAAGGAACTTGTTGTTAAGGTATGTACAAAGTTTTAAGATAATCGAAGTTTAAATAAAATTGTTCTTTTAAATTTTGTGAAACAACTTTTTCTCAGTACTGCGTGGTCATATCGATACGAATCTTGTCCTGTCATGGAGCTTATGGTAATACAAGGCTAATCGGTTCTCGATATTTAGAATTTATTTAGTTGTTTATTTTATGTGCGCTTACATTTAATTCTGTGTTTCCAACAACAAGAGGAGTGAAGCGAACGAGAGGAAACGGACGCATGGCCTTGGAATTCCGTGCGACGAGTGTCATGACTTTTTTCCATGACAGTAGATTCTTCTATCAGCCAACTTCTTCATACCAACGTAGTTCCTCTCTTTCACGTCCTTTACGACCTGCACCATTTAACTCATATGAGGCCTGCCTTTTCCATTTTTCCCGTTCACTTTCCCTCAACGATTGTCTTCATCAGGCCATCGTGTCTTAAGATATGGCCGATTAGGTTGTCCCATCTTCTTTTTATAGTTTTCAGCAGACTTCTCTTTTCTCCCACTCTTCTTAGGACTTCTTCATTTGTCACTCGGTCAATCCATTTTATCTTCATCATTCTTTGATAGCACCATATTTTGAATGCTTCCACCCTTTTCTTCTCCGCTGCTGTCATCGTCCATGCCTCACTGCCGTAAAGGAACATGCTCCAGATATACGTTTTGATGAATTGCTTCCTTACTTCCAAGCTTGTATTTCCAGCTGTTAGTAGATTCTTCTTTTGATAGAATGCTTTCTTTGCCTGGGCTATTCTACTCACTATTTCTTTCTTGCTTCGTCCATCGTTGGTTACTCTGCTTCCCAGGTAACAGTTACTCAGCACTATTAAAATTAACTTTAATTTCACAGGTTGGAAGATAAAATCAAGCTACCCCAATCTTTATTTTTACCCTGCAATGTCTTGATGACCAGTTTTTGGATTATCTTCCAACAGGCGAGTGACGTGTTTTGATTTGAAGATGTCAGCAGGATGGCTGGAGAAACTCCAGTCACCAATTGACAACACAACATGGAGGAGAAGCCAAAAACAGGACATCAAGCCATGTGTAAATGCAATGGAAACCTGAGATTCAATTTCAGCTTTAAATGCTTACCACATGCACCCAATCTGGTTTTCCCCCTCCTCCAGGAAGATTGAACTTATATGGTGAGATGTCGATGAGCGAAGAAAGGTGGCCATGGTAGGCACTGCAATGCAGATAAGAATTCAGAATACTTTAATGTTTGTTATTGCATCCACTAATAATTTCATCAATATGAGCAACCAACAATAAAGCTATTAATAAAGACAGACAAAGTCCAGGATATTTTTGGGAAAAGTTCAAATCACTGAAAGGTTTAAGTAAACAAAATATTTATGTTAAACTTGTATTGTTCACACCTTTTGGCAGATATCTTGCTAACAGTAATAATCTGAAAAAATATTTTAATTTAACAAAAATGAAAAGGGCTAGTGAGTAGAAAAGTTAATGGGCAATTTCCCAGAACATAGAACAGCAGAAACAGACATATTTAGAATAGGTTAGGGGTGAAATAAAACTATGAAAAAAGACACTATTCATTCCAGGAATCATCTGACTTCTGGAAATCTTTTGTTTTCATAGCCAAACCTACATGCATAAGAGAACATTTAAACAAAACAGCACAAGTGCACGGACCATCAACCCAATCAACTAACATATTCTCAGTATAAATCCTCTCTAAGTTACGAGCATGGCTGAAACAGATTCTATAATTCATTTGCACTAAATGAACATAAAGGAGCGTTTTATTTTCAGACATTCAGAGTGAGTGAACCAATCCCCCCTTCCCCAAAGCATCCATTAAAAGAGTTCCTACCTCATTCCAAGTATGTTAAACACTGAAATCCCCTTTTTAGCAAACATTAATTCAAAACCTTAAAAAAATAATTATATCCGGATCACGAGTTCAAAGGTTTCTTGAAAATGCAAGCCAAT
Organism: Platycnemis pennipes; assembly: GCA_933228895.1. Classification (NCBI taxonomy): domain Eukaryota; kingdom Metazoa; phylum Arthropoda; class Insecta; order Odonata; family Platycnemididae; genus Platycnemis; species Platycnemis pennipes. Next base: position 65,315,137 of record OW121854.1, read on the forward strand.
CAAGATAATTTCAATGCCGCAATGAGACCATCTGGAAAGTGGCACAGAAAGCATTGGAATAAAAATTAAAGAAAATGAGTACAAAAAAGAAATGTCATTTTAACCCATTTTATTTTCTCCTGAAAATAACGATTTCATTATTTTTGTAAGCAACAAAGCATGATTTAGCATTATTCTCCAAAATAATGCTATAGTAGTAATTGGACAAGAGAAAAAACTGACATTCCTATGCCTCTTTAAGCCATCTGCGCTGCATCGATGAGGAAAAAAAATTAAAAATATTATGTACAAAAACACCACCTTTTCTTTGCTTCATATATTTTTTTGTTTGCTTTTTACCTTCTCCATGGTTATTGTCCCAAAGGAGACAATTTTAAGTCCCCACTCTTGTCACCTTCTTCAAGATTTCGGCGATGATCATGTCAGCCACAGGTGAAGCTTTTAATTTGTTTTGGATTTTTTTCCCTGTCCTCCATAATGACAGAGGAAGGGAGTTTCCAAATTTCTAATCCTCCCTCCAGACAGGGGAGATTGAGGATTTGCACCCAATCCGTTCTTTTCCAACTACTCCTCAAGTTTGTGGGAGGATCCTGAACCTCATTAAGCTTTTCGAACTTAAAGAGGACTTGAAGGAAATGCCCAAAACCAAAGGATAAGCCTAAAAGTCAACCCCAACCAATCACACTGACTATGCCACCAAAATTAGGAAAACTCATGTTTATCCTCCCCACTGCGACAGCAGACCACAGGTTTCTAAACCTCACGATGAGCAGAATCACCACTCTACATAACAGCTCCACTATTTTAATTTATAATCCAAACCGATGCTATTGCTTTATAATACTAATTGTGTGGAACACAAAATGGAGGGCACCATATCATTTTTAATGCTATCAAATTCAAATGAGCATATATTTTGGGTGATAATGCTTTCATAGTGTATCACCTTTAGTCCATCTCAGAGGATAACCATGAGTCATACCAGTGCTCTAAAAATCCAAAATCTTGAAAACAAATATTCAATACCGAGAGGTGAAATTTTGTCAAGTCTAGTCACAAATGGTGGGGGTTAACCAAAAAGGAGGTGCATTATCCAGCCAGCCTCGCCTTCTTCATCATAATTGATTTTAAAAGAACTTCACTGGAAAGAAAAAAAAATTGGATGGCTGTATTAGGAGAGGCTTCACAAAGTAAAATTTTTCATGTAATTCTACATAACTGCACACCTAATAATTACACAGCTTAAATACGGAGATGGTATCAACCATATGGGTGCATTGCACTACGTCCAACGATTAAATAAAAATCTGCTTTGCAACTAAAAAAAGAAGGCCTTTAGCAAGCAAAAACACCATCACTACCAAGTTAGCTAGAAAGTCAAAGAAACATTAAGGATACTGATAATAGACATATCTCATGCACTACAAGAGAAAGATACTATAAAGCTTCAACTAAACAGAAAGATGTCTTCGGAGGCAACAGCATGTAAAGATATTTCACACAAAGGATTCATATTAGAGTAAAAAGATATCATTGTGGGCCTGTAATCAATGGGCAGCTACTAAGTGCCTATGGTGCACTTATTTTAGTACATACTACCAATTGGGTGAAGTGAAAAGCCCATACTTCCTCTGAAAAAAACCCAAACTTACAATAGAATGCCAACATCCACAGCATAATAGGCACCTACAGCTGAGAAATTACACGTGAAAGTCATGTTTACTAGATCTAAGGTATGCCTTTCACTTAGGAAACAAATAATAGTTGCTACTCAGGCGTTTCTTTTTGGATATTGCTGCTATGGAGTTGAAGCTGACCATCTTCAAAATACCCAACCAGACCTCAAATGCCTGGATATCCAACCGAGCAAGTTTTCAACCTAGACATGTCAGCATTGACTTGCTCCCAAAAGTTATTAACATCAAAACTTTACATTATCGACTAGCTAACAACACGCCCAGATATCATCTACCTGCTAATTTCACTCTTGAGTTACCTAAAAGTAGTCAACCACTCTCAAATTGCACTTCCACAGACATGCAAGGCAAAATTTCCTATCATCATTCAAATGCTATATGATTCCCCGGCTTATAGTAAAACTTACAAATTAACATTTACAATAATTTATCAGAAATGTTTTCAGCCACAAAAAATACTAATGTTATTGGAAGCCATGCTGAAATAAGCTTCACCGTGCTTAATCATAGATACATTACTATTAAACTCATGAAAGAAAACAAAACAAAGAGGAACAAGCAAAACCTACTTATATTTCCTGAGTATTAATATCATTTAAGATCACCCAGTAATTAGTGCATCAAAACAGTAATCGGGTAGAGGACTAAAATTGGTTTATAGGAATATTTTTTGGCAGTGACTACACTGGTTATCAGAAATGTAAAAATATTCCAAAATATATTAGCACTTATTGCACAGGTCAATTGTATTAATATTTTAACTTCCTCAAATATTATCCCCAAGTAGGTCAAGTGAATTTATTTCAGTACTGACAAGAGAAGGGATCACACAGCAAGATGGATAGTCACAAGGAAGAAAAAGAAACAAGTCAAATGGTTTTTAAACAAAGTCCATCAAAGCACAAAAACAGATCCTTAGGAATGTACTATGCATCTTGAGAATTGATGAACGGCGATGAAAATCATGGAATGGATGGAGAAAGTAAAGAAGACGTAAAAGAGAAGAATTAGAGTAATGTGAAGAGATTAACTGATAAAATAATTGGGTGAAGAGCTGCATCAAACCAATCTTAGAATTGATTATCCATGAAGATAAACAAATAAATAGCAACCATAACCAAATGGTTTTGATTTGGATGATCTCATCCCAAATCTCTAGGGAATAATCAATTCCATAGATGACAAATTAAGACCAGAAAAAAAACAAAACACCATCCATTATTGGCCATTTTTTCCCACATGGCACTATTCAAAAGGTCTAAAGTAAAGAGTCTAGTTAGAAAGACAAAAGCAAATGTGAAAAATGACAAGGGGTGGGATGTTTTAGGTATTTCAATGCAATAAAGATGATTTTTAAACAAGTTGACTAGGTGAATTCACAAATAAACAATGCCCTTTATCAACCATTAATTCCCTCCTCCTTTTATAACTTCATTTAAATGGTACATTTAATGGTGGAACTACCACTTGCCATACTTGATACTTATGGAACACATAAATTGTTAACCCCAACAACAGTGATCGATATATTACATAACCACAAATGGAACTCTGTTATTGCTTACTTCCTCTATTCTAACCAAATAGTTCCCATGAGAATCAAATACATCACATACAATTATTTTGATAGTCACAAGAAAATACACATTTATGTGATTAGATTTCTTCAGCAAAATTCAAAGCATCAAACTAGCTGCTACTTTGTGTTAATTACCACTAATGAATGATAACTACAGCTCTATATCATCAAGATGTCACCCAACACTCCAAATACACATTACTGCAAATCACCTATTGGGAATGACTCGCTAAGTTCTCCTGCTACAGAAACAAATTTTGCTCTATCAAACCAATATCAAAAAGTACACACTAATCTACAACAGTCATTCTATCATGCCATTTCAAGTCAAAAGAAAATACCACGATGTTTCTCAAATGGGCTTATGCAAATACAGATATGGAGAAACCTTAGAACTACACAAAATAAGCCTGTACAACAATATTCTACTTTGCCATTACATAGAAACAATGCCAGATGACTTGAACTCAATTAAGATACTACAGGAAGCATAAACAATTTTTACCCACCAAGGGTAAACTTGGGGAACAGTACACTATCCAACATACATCTAACTTTGATATAAAGAATCCCAGTCTCTGATATCGTATTTAGGTAAAAAGCCCGGTTTTAAAGGATTCGACTACCAAATTCTAAGTCATTAAATGAGGTTTTAAAATATTCAATATTCACAATGCCACAATTCCAAAAATAAAGGTACTACTAAATACTATTAATTTAATGAATTAACTATTATTCTAACAGCATGTAGAGTGACAAAAAATACAGTGGAGTCAAGATACATGCACATAGTCAATTCATTTTTTGACCTAATTTCCAAAAAATGCATTCTCTTCACTCGCACAATTTCAGATCTGTAAAGCAGCCATCCAAGAAATAAATCCAACATTCAACAAAAAGTTTTTTTATATCTCTGATTAATTCAACAGTACAGTAAAACCCCTCTTTTACACTTTTGAGGGGAACTAGAGAAAAAAGTGTAAATCGCGGGAAAGTGTAATTTGAGGGTATGCAATTTTATATGAAAGTTATGCCTGAAAGAATAACTCCTTGCTTCTTGATTTTGCCTGCCTAATTCTTGCTATCATTGAATGTCAAGTTTAAAATTGAAATATAGTTCTAACAAAACCTCTTTAATAATGCCAAAATCTCTTATTTGAAATGCATGGGGACATGGGGAGATATATTAACTAGATTACATATGGTTGGGCCAAGATTAGGAGTGTGAAAAAATTGTACTGCTGTAAATGGAGAGAATATCATGAATTAGTTTACAGGTGTATGCGGGAAGATGCAGAACAGCAAGCAGTTGAGAAAGGATGGAGGGGGGGGGGGGGGGGGGGGGATGGTGTAGTAGACACTAGAGTTGTCAAGACACTGTTCATTACTGTTAAGTCAGGAGAGCTGCTGTTAGAACTTAACAAGATTCAGCATAGGGGTAAGGAAAATGTGAAAAGAAATGCATGGCATTAATGATAGACAAGGGAACTTGGGAATAGAAGAGGAGAATGACATAGATAAGGATGAACTGAGGCCAGGAGTCTTGATCCAACCATGCTAGTAAGTTAGGGTAAATATTATGAGAAAAGAAGGTGTGGAGACTATAGTGATATTCTATCAAAGCTACTTAGAATCGGGCTAGAGAAGAATGAGATGATTTTACGGGTGTGTTCGTAGGATATATGAGGATGAAATGTGGCTGGAGGATTTTTTAAAATCTGTATTAATGCCTCCATAAAAGAAAGACAAGACCGCAAATGCTGAAAAGCAGACTATTCTTAAATAATTGAAAAATTTCATCACCAATGCGATAGCATCAGCCATCCCGCGAGTTATGCAACCTGAACAACAATCGCGAGAAAAACGACGTACGTGTACTGTAATCCCTCGCGGCATTACAGTTGCATAGATGAGCGAGGTCACGATAAATGGTGGTTTATCTGGGCAAACTTTATTTCTCTTTCATAGTGGTAACTTACTGCATGAGTTTTTACTTTGTCTTTCACGGAGCGTTGAGTCCAACCACTAGTTATGCAACCAGGACGACAATCACGGCAAAATCGTCTCGTAAAACGTAAATGGCGAACCATTCAAAAATTTGCTAGCGTGAATAAAGGGAAGACGTTACATTGCGGATATATGGACATTATTAGGACATGAAGAAAAAGTCGTTAATGGCGGGAAAACGTAAATTGCGGGGACGTAAAAGCGAGGTTTTACTGTATTATATGACTCATTTAAAAGAATTTCTGGAAGCTTGTTCAGGAATTCAGTTTCAAGCAGTCTTTTAACAATCACTGTGGATGCAGCACAGGTACATGACTTAAAGAATGAGTTAATGTATAATTAGGAAACATTTTTAGTACGTATTTTTCAAGAGCAAATTAAAAGTCCATTCTAAGTTTTAAACTTCCAATCAACAAATAATAATTCAATATGACATTCTGTACATTATACTGTATACTCATGTGCCTTAGGACTCCACTGCATAGCTATGTAATCATCAATGTAAATACAAACATAAACCTATATGCAGTCATGATATAGATAATCTCAAAAGTACAAAAAAAAGGACAAAAGCACAAAACAAGACACACTAAGACATTCACAAAACATACAGAAGCTTTATGGTATTTTGATTACAGACATAATCTACAAAATGCATCACAGCTTTCAAAAGTGACTAATTTCAAATCATAGCAAAGTAAAATGCCATTTATGTAAAAATACAATATTTCCTTTCACTTGAGTGATTCCATCAATGTATGAAAAAAAATTGCATGGAAAAAATTGCTTCCTCTTGTATGATGACCAAATCAGTCATTTAAATATGGAACTGCACAAATCAGATCAAATTTCTTGAGTTAAAATGTTTAGAGCATACAAAACAAAATAGGCCAAAATCCTGAAATGTCAAACATTAATAAAAGTTGTCAACTTACTGGTCAAGAGTGATGACGTCATGATGTCTTGTGTGAGTACGGGCCAAACGCAAGGCAAGGTCATTTGCCTCAGACCCAGAGTTCACAAGAAAGCACACCGATAGTGGCTCAGGTAATAGGGATGTAAGCTTCTTTGCGCACAACACTAGATTATCATGGAGGAACCGATTATTTGTGTTGAGGATTGCCATTTGGTCACAACCAGCCTTAACGACAATGGGATGACAATGCCCAACTAGTCAAATGAAGAGAAGAAAGAGAAATACAGAGTTGCATTTCCAAAGCACCTCACCAATTTCCCTCATCTCACACACAATACGTGAATTCATATCAAGCTATGCTTTCAACACTTATTTCAGAGGCTTACTTCATTAATTATATCAAGAGCTATGACTAAAGAAAACAAGCATGTGCATCTAAATAGTATAATGGATATCAAACACTTTTAGCTCTTCATGGTATAAAATAATCACAATAACTTTGTATAGACAAGGTATAAACTAAATTGAATGAATAAGTTGGAAATGTCCTTCTAATCACACATTCCAACCATTTTAATGAGTAATATCACCTTATATTAATAAAACTACATTTATGAATCAAACTGAAACCATGTATTATATCAGTGAATTAATATGGCAACTGAAGCTATGATGATATAAACTGTTACCAAGACCATAATGCTCTGAATCTCAATAAAGATGATTATTATTCTTAATTTAATGCCTAACATCCAATACATTTACATCATTTAAATTTACAACTCGATACTACAAGGAAAATTATCCATAAATGCTTTAACCCATTACAATAAAAAACTTAGTAAGAACTAAGTTTTTTATTGTAATGGGCAGTGCTGGTTTGATCTATGCATTGTTTTGGGTTTTCTTCTGCATTAGTTGGCTAGTAGACAACAGTTTCAATGGTTCTTCTGTCAGCACTTCAGGTCGAAGAACCTAAAGATGCTTGCAGGAGAGCCAGCAAAACTGTTGTCTACTAGCCAACTGACACAGAAGAAAACCCGAAATAATGTAGAGAACAATAAAAAACTTTCGCTATTCGGCATAATATCCAAGAATTTTTAGCTTAAAAATAGCAATACACCAAAAAAGACAATACACAAGATTAGTTGATGTCACGTAACTTCTATTCTCACCCATTGATATACCAAAAAATCACAGAAATATTCTTACCAGAGGTAGCTACAAAGGAGGTTCTTAGTGGCTACATGTTGTCTATCTACTTACAAAGGCAAAGATATGTGACAGAAACTCTACACAGTCTGTTTAGCCACTGCCTCCTAACTTATAACTTGCCTTCAGTTTCAGCAATAACAAATACTGATAAAGCATTTAGTTGTTATTTATAGAAATGAGTATCAATTATGCTGTAAATATTCAAAAGATAGGTAGGAAACATACCATCAGTTTGTATTCAGATAATTAATTAGTTGGTGGCTCAGGTAGTGTGCACCAAGAACAGTAATGAGTAATATAAGATGAACCACAATGAAAGTAAAAGTAGGGAGCGGGGTTTCTGGATGCCCTCCAAGTTGATTTATCTTCTGAAGTGACAGTTTTGCCAGCATTGCATCTGGCATCTTCAGGTCAGCAGCAATGCCAGCAAAGCTGTCATTCTAGACAATGAATCAACACAGAGGAAATCCTGCAACTAATACACCTTCACCTTGGCCAAGAGGTGCTGCGTTTCTTGAAAGAAGAACAGCAGTTCACGAGAAACGCTTGTCCAAAGGACAAATATTCTTTCCAAGACGGGTGAGCAAGATAAGGTCAAAAATAGAAAAAACCACAAAAGTATGACAATATAACTAAACAAACACTGTATTTAAACAACAAAAGACAAAGTACAAACCAACAAAATTGAAATACTCTTCACAATTTCAGGAAAGCTAATAACTTGCACCAAAAAGTCCATGGCGCTAAGGAGAATCGACAATCACCAAGTCTCCTCTCACCTAGCCTCGAAATCGTCTCTATGCCGTCTCGACTCGAACAGAGGGCGTGAGAGGGGAGGTATTCTCTGGGGTAAGGAGGGGGTATAATCTGGAAGGTCAAAGTGCAATGGGGTTTAACGTGGAATTCCATTGGTGCAAATTGAGGGGAGGAAAAGGTGGCATGATGTGAAGGGGGCGAGGTGGAAGCTTAGGATTGGGTCATCCGGGACTTTTTTTACTACGGCGGGGGAACACTAAATAACAGCTCGTACGATGGCCTAACTTCTGGTCTTCTTGGGCGCTTTGGGGGCTATATAAGTGAATACCACACTGGTCAGGGGACGGCGTGGCTGGACGGCATGGCTTGACGGCATGCTTTGTCGGAACGCTGCAGTCCGGAATCGTTGCATTTTGGAATCGTAGGCATTGTTGGCGTCGTTGGCTCCGCCTGTCGAGCAAGTCCCGCGGCTAAGTCTGGAGGGTAATTAGTCCACCGAGGGGAAATGTCCAACGCGGGGAGGGGGGAGGGGGGGGCGGACCGAAAAAATGCCACAGAGGCAACAAAATTAATGACACAATTGGCTCACTTAGGGGTTAGTTGGAAGAGGGGACTTTTAGTCTCAATCTTGCCCCAATAAAGACGTTTATCTATCTATGTATCTAAATGCAATTTGGAAACCTTCCAGAAAGATGACAGAAATCACTTTAAAATTCAGGTGCACTAGTAGAACATTCCACAGCAGAATGGGGTCATTTACCATATTTTTTTATCGCCGAATCTTAAAGAATTTGTAAAATAAAAAGATCCGTTTTTTGATCCGTCAATTATTTCTTGAGTTATAAGCAGCGAAAAACTGATGTTTTTAACCCTCTTGGAAAAGTGGGCGTGGTGCAACATCTAACGTATATCGACTTCGTCCAATCACAACTGAGCCCGCGAAGCTACTTTGCTTTATCACAATGGGGGGGACACAGCTGACTCTGCCAATAGGAGCAGTTGCGACAGCATCTGTGCGAGCAGACCTTCTGAGAACCCCCCTCCACTCCCTTCGCTTCCGGAAAAAGCAGTTAAGGACGGGAGGAAAATGACGTCAATGTTATCACAGCAGCTTTTTTGGTGGGCGTCACCTTTTGCTTATTTTAATTTTGGATTTATGAGTGAATGGTTGTGGTTAGAAGATTAATTTTTTCACTAAAATTCTTTTTTTTTCCATCTAACGATTTCATGTACAAAATTGCGATTTCGGTTACGAGTAAATGCCCCCATTATTAACCCTTTACTGAAGGAAAGTTATAGTCCCATGTCTGTGTGGGCAGCTACATGAGAAGCATTCTTATGTACTTGACCATCTCTCACTTTCACAACCCAGAGTCCAGATGCATCTTTATGGCTTGAATCAGGATAGGAACATCAGTCATCCTTACTATTTTCCCACATCAGTTTATGCTTTGTTCATTCCCCCACTTTCCCTTATAGAAAGGCATTAGATTTGGTCTTTTCATAGTGTCATGGTAACAATACATGGACCACTTCTACTCCATCCACACTTATGAATATTTCATCTCCTATACCATTTATGATTTGTAATCACAACATATCCTATCTCCTATCACGCAATCTACAAAGCTATCCCTTTCCTTCTTTACCAAGCATTTCACCTCATATTTCAATAAAACTTTACACAAAATTACTTGCTCTTTTTTTCCTGTCCAAACATACATAGTACTTATTTAGTTTCCATCCAGTCCATCATGCCTTCTTCATTCTCCTCGATGCCTACATCTCAAATTGCTTCACACCACCAAACCCAAGATGAAACACCTTAGTGACCATTTCTCATTATCATTATCAAGTTTTACAAACACACAAGTCTTTCCTATCAATAAAAGCCTTTCCTGCCAATGCACTACTCTAGTGTTACCTGTAATATTTCATCTAAAAAGCTAAGAGAGAAATTAAAATGTTCCTACCTGTTTCAGTTTTATGGTTCAATTAATCTTATCTGAATAATTATTCCTAATCGTCAAACTTATTAAAAATTATTCAGTTATTGGTGCACCAAATCTATAATGAAATAGTCAACTGATTGGTTTATAACAAAATGTTGTGGCAGTGACTCTTCCTGTACCAGAAATGAAAAAATAACACACTACCTCTGTCAAAGTAAATGCCTCCAAAATATTTTAACACATATTGAATAGGTCAATTGAAAAGGTTCAAATCAAGGAGACTTCTCTGGACTAAATCATTTTTTTAGAAAGGGGGAGGAGACTGAATGTCGGAATGTGTCATGGCAGTTTACTGGCCTATAACAGTTTGAAATTAGGCAGTCTTCTAACATAATCATAGTTTGCAGAGTATACCAATATTTAGATTTTAAATTCCTCAAATTTTACTCCCAAATAGTTCATATGCACTTACTTAATTGACTGACAAAAGAAGGCATCACACAGCAAGACGGATAGTCACAAGGAAAAGAAAAGAGAAAGATCAACTCAGATTGTTTTTAAACCAAGTCCAGAAAAAAAAACAGGCTCTTAGGAACCTACCATCTCACAAATGGAACAGAGGGTCCTAGGTTCGAATCAAGGAGACTTCTTTGGACTAAATCATTTTTTTGAGAGGGGGGAGGAAGTTGAATGTTGGAATGTGTCATGGCAGTTTACTGATCTATATCAATTCACGGTATATGGCGTGACATTGTGGACCCAATTCATCATGTAAATGATAAGACTGACTTCATTGTTCCACACAAAAAACTTTATTGAGACGACCCTGGTTTCGAAGTACATATGACTTTTACTAAGTTTACTTTTACTAAGACCTTGTACTAAGAAGTGACCTGAAGATGAAGTCTCAATTCGAAACCCGGGTCGTTTCAATAGTTTTTTGTGTGGAACAACGAAATCAATCTTATCATTTACAACATGGTCTATAACAGTTTGAAATTAGGCATTGTCTTCTAAAATAATCATAGTTTGCATAGTTTACCAATAAACTTTTTTCCACATCCCATCAAACTCTTTTTCAGTCAACAAAACAAGCGAAAAAATGCTGATCACACAACAAATTTCTATCTATGTAGCTATACTAATGGAGTATTGCATATCAATTAAATCTCCTTTGCATAAAGAAACAAGCCCACTAAGTATATTTCCACTTACCATTTATTAGGGCATTATTTTCAGGTGAAGATAACACATTTGCGTCGAAACCAGTCACACCTAATAAATTTTAAGTTGAAATGTATTTAGTTGGTTTGTTTCTTTACGTGATCATGAATTTCTAGACTTATGCCACAAAGCATTAAGTGCATTGATCTCCCTTTCCTGAAACCAGACTGACCTTCACCTAAGACGTCATTTACTCTCTCCCCTAATCTTTTCTTTATGATAGGTGAGATCGCTTCAACTGTTCTATCAAAACTCAACACATCTATGACCATCAGATGTCATACTGGTAGAAGCGAGCAAAGAAAAATTTGCCAGGGGATTACAACATTCATATGCCTGCTCTATTTTAACCCATATAAGATAGGCACAATCTGTCACATTTTCTTTCACACATTTGCCAGCTATATACCAAAGTACTGCAGTTAAAAGATTAATTAGTCCAAGCCAGCTGAAATTGGGGAAAATGTTACCTCAATCAAAACTAAAAATACAAATGATTTTCTACCACCTACCATGGGCGACATTATTGATGCAGTCCAGGTACTGTTGGCCACTTTCATCATACATGTAACATCCTTCAGCTCTCACAATTTTCAAAGGATCAGATTTGTAGAAGAGTTTGCATGATTGACTGCAATAGAAGTTAACAATGTTTCAGCATGGTAAAACATATTTGGTGAGGACATTTTTGAAGATACTAAAACTAAAAGCATATTAATGAAGATCATGATTTATCAGTAGCAAAGGAATAGGTTACTCTTTAATGAGTAAAACAAAAGTTTAAGGATGTATATTGACTGGCAACTCTTAGGGTTAGTGCCAATAGTTGAATGAAACTCACGAGTAGACATACTCCATTAAAACTTAACCGAGCCAGTAAAGAACTATTAAATAAATCAATACAGACTGGTCCCATATAAATGACAGCTGTTATTTCAAGCATAAGGTAAGCACATTTATAGCATTTTTCCCAGATTTCAATAAATGCTTCCTTAAAAAAATCAAAATGCACAAGGCGTGAACATAGATCCATCTTATATCCACACCACTTACAAACATCTTCAGAGCTGGAAAAGTAATAAAAAACAAAAAAAACTCCAGGTAGGTATAAAGGGCTTAAAAAAGCTCTTGAACAAATGGACACTCAAAGTGAATTATGAGAAAAGAAGGGATCATACTAAATTCACAGCACAAATGTAGACACTCCTTGAATTTTCAAAAGATAGAAATCCAAATATTGAATAATAATTAAATAATTCAACAAAGATTAATTTTATAATGTAATAATTGGATTCCTGCTACTAAATTTATTAATTAACACAGAGGTCAATAATTCTCTAACACCACAAATAGCCAAAGACCATGCTATCTCATGTGATTACTGAACTTGAATTATACACTTTAAATATTTACATAAAATCCAGAGCTAAATAAAAAATATGAAAATTAAAACCTTTAATGATGATTCTTAATCACTGATAGCATTAGTAGGGACAACTGAAACAATAACAAAAGGTCCCTTGTAGAAATAATTAATCACAATTATAGATAAATGTTCAAAATAAACCAACTCTCAAACAAATAAGGAATACAATTATCAAATTTTGGAAAATGGTAAACCGAAGAAACCATCCTATCCCACAGAAAGCGTTTTCTTTTGTCAAACTTAGTGGTTTAAATGGCTGGGTATAATTATTATATATTTTGAAGCAAGGCAATTGTACTTGTTACCAATATTCCAGGTGTGAGAAAAGCAAAGTGAGAAATGGCTATTGAAGAGATATGAAACATGATCCTGGACAAAGTAGAAAAGTAGGCTATAAGAAAGTATATTTTAGTCCATAAATTTAGGGCTTTTGAGATGTGGCTACGGAGATGGATGGAGATAGCAAAGTGGGTTGAGAAGACAACAAATGATCAAGTACTAGAGTTGATAGGAGAGTAAGGGAAGTCGATGAGGAGGGAATTAGGAGAAGGCCGAGGGAGCAATACCACATGTCTTAAAGAGTTGAAAGACAAGGTAGAGGGAGGAGAAAAATGGATAGTTTGGATAGAATGATGGTGGCAGAACATAATGCGGAATTGAAGGAGTTCATCAAAAAAGATGTAGGAAGAATTTTAAAAAACCTGCCTTAACGAGCAGTATAAAAATAACAAAAAATAATTAATGTACTGGAGAAATGGATGCAAAAAGTTATATCCACCATGAATTTCTCACATAGTTTGTTTGTTCCTGAGAAATCATCTCTTGCAACATACAAAAACCTGTACCCTATAGTAGTCATGTCCTTATTTGAGTAATAATGCTATATTTTGCAGTACCTCCACACATACCAGAGTGTATTTATTTTATAAAATAATACCCTATTATTCATGTTTACCAGAATGCCAGAACTTATTTGTAAGCCTTCCTCAGTTTATAAAGGCCTGCTAGCTCTATCTTTCATGAACATATTACCTACTATGTGCTTTATGTGTCAATCAAATATAGTTTTATCTCTTTTATGTGTATGAGAATGTGCACTGCTAAAATACATAAAAATAGACTACTGCAGGCTTTCTGTAATTTACTCAACACTGTCCAACGATGCAAATGAAACTGAATTTATCAATAAGCTCCGATGGCAAATATGTATTTACCACTAAGAAATATATTTTTGGGTGTGCGACAGATATCTGTGTAATGAGTTTGAATATCCGAACTATAACTCCAAGGCATGCACGCCTACCGTTTACAAGATAATATATTTCGAGTCATAGAACTTGTTAAAAATCCACAGAGAAGAAAAAAGGTTTATAATATTCATTGATCAAAGTCGTTGAAAATTATAAAATTCGGGATGCATATGAGCACTTATTAAATTATAATAGTCCAATGCAACCAATTTAAAATCGTTAATAAAATCGCGTAAATTCTTACGTCATGCCAAAATCCGAATTTGCAGGTGATGTGTATAAAGAAGAATTGAGAAAAATCAATAATAAGCAGAATTGCGAATATAGTTACAGTACGTAAAATCACAAAGATTTTTAAAAATTGCCATAACACTGCTGTGAAAAGAGACGATTTCTACGCTTAGCTAAGAAACCGTGAAAGAACCTACTCAGCAAAAATAGTACTAGGTCAGGGTAAAGACAAAAAAATATCTCTGAATACCACCTAAGGCTAAGAATCTATAAGAAAATGATTGAGGCCTAACATGACTGTCGCAAGGTTGTTTGATTTTTTTTATGTAAAATAAGCTACCTCTAAACATCTAAACAATGTCTAAACGTAAACGGTCACTTCCACTGCAGTGTGTGCGAGAATTAGAGCTACTTTCGTTGGTTCGAGGCAGCGATATAGCCTTAAGAATCTGATCACTTGAGTCGGCGCTTAGCACAAATCTATTAAAAACTTCAACAAAGCTTACCCAATATGCCTCTTTCGCAGCCTTATAGTTTGCGTCTTTGGAATGCTCTCGTGAGGGTCAAGTTTAGTACAGCTGTCCATGATAATAACTCGACGATCTTCTTTCCTCAAAGCACCAACGTCAAACGAGAACAGCTGATTTCTGCGACTGCTGTTGCCGCCGAGCTGGAAATGTCCTTCTGAATCCCAAGGTTGCCAGATGAGTCGGAAAGAGGGGGAAAAGGAGGGGAGTTGGCGATAAAAGAGTTGGCAAAGGCGTGACGCACTAATTTAGAGCGGGTATTTCAGAGAATATTTCTTAAACAAAACTAAGGAGAGACTTTTTATCAAGATTTTGTGGTCCACGTGGCATTTGAAATGCATATAGTTCAATGTGAAAAGCCTAGTTTCTTGCATCATCCCCTCCCTTAAAACGATCTTTCAAGTATACAACTCCACCTAAGTCCCAAATAAGGTGAAGTATATACATGATGACGTGAATGAAAGGGTCGTAAACCGATCAATGCTATTATAACGTTAATGACAGATATAACTTTTGGCGTTTCCATGGTTTCCTTTTCAGTGATTTTAGTCCCTAAGATACCTTTCACACTTCTGAAAATACACTCCTCCTATGTCATGCATTATGTTCAAGTGCTCCCGAGTTTTAAATTCAAATTCTAAAAGAGACGTTGTATTCTGTCAAAAAGTATAAAAAAGATCATATCGAATATGAACTTTGCAGAATATAAAGTAACAAATAGCGGAGGGGACGAGTAGACATTGTAGTGAACAGGATAGGGGCCGAAGGGCATAGGCGTATCCAGTGGGGGGGTTTGGGGTTGTAACCCCCTTCCCCCCCCCCCCATTGGTAAAAAAATATATGTATATTTAAAAATTTCCGGACGCTGATTGAATGCTTTGATATTTTTTGCAAAAATTAATTTCAGCATTCCTCCCAGTGTTATTTCAATAATTTCATTTCCCTCTCAATATTTCATTTGCCTCCCAAAAATGTATATTTAAAAATTCAGTTTATACGGGGGTTTCGGTGTTGACCCCCCCTTCAGACGCTTCTAGATACGCTAATGCCGAAGGGTTGAGAGCATTGACCAAGAGAATGATAGGATTGTAAATACAACGAAGATCATGGCAAATCCAACCAGCGTAGTAATGATAAACAACAAGATATGGCACTTATTCCACAGGTTTTTATTATTGGTACAACGCGTTTCAGCGGTTAAGCCCTGATGATGGCTTAACCGCTGAAACGCGTTGTACCAATAATAAAAACCTGTGGAATAAGTGCCATATCTTGTTGTTTATCATGATATCATTCCATTACGTCTCGCCGGACACAGCGTAGTAATGACAAGGATCTATATGACGATGGGCAACCACAAGGAAAAAGGAGTGGATAATGAATATGGAACACTGGAAGAAAAGCTATCTAATGTTCGGCGATGAAACTATTAAATAGTGTTGTTGGATTGAAATAGGTAATCGTTAACGATAAGAATGGGAATGGCATCGGAGATAAGGGGTTGAAATCAAGAAGAGAACGCGACAAAAACGTCTTGCTTTGCGGGAGGAATGAATCAGTCTTATCCAACACAAGCTTTAAATCCCAACAACGACTTGGCCACGCATGGAAACGCCGGACAACTTCTTGTAGTTAGTAAGGTAACTCCCCATTAATAATAACTTCTCCGATTTCTAGGCTATATCACACCGTCAAACCTAACTTTAATACTAACAATCTTTGTCTCAATACAACTAATCCTTTTTCATTGTATTAAGCTTGTATTCTGGGGGGAGGAATACGAACCCGTGACCTTTGGGATGCCAAGCAGGAACATAGGTCAGTCCTTGAAGGCGAGTCTCGTCTCATTGAAGACGTGACTGGGGATCGGATTGGTGTGGTGGCTAGATCAGTGACTTCCCATCCCGAGAGTCCCGGGTTTGAATCCCGGGCGTGGCAGATTTTTCAAAGGAATTCCGGTCCCTACTTGGATGCTACGAGGAAAATATTTATATTTCCACGCTTCATCCGTCGGATGGAACGTTTAACCAATGGACCCCTTGCCACTATAACGCTAATGCTGACACCAGGTTTCTCTCCGCCCTTACTCCTCCATTCCCATATTTCCCATCTTCCCGAATACATCATCTGCCCCTAAGCAGTCGGTCACCGCCCCCAATGACTACAATTGATTATATGAAAATTTTCGCATTTCCCGGCTCTCTACGGACAATGGGAGCATTTAGCTCCCAATACGTAAGGTCACCGGGTTCTAACGAACTCATAGTACGTCAAAATACGAGAATGGGGCTTCCCTGTTGAACGATTTCTATATTTTTTTTACTACCCCACGAGCGATACGAAAGATTCTTGAGGCATTTTATGTGCCTATCTCCGCATCAAATTCCAATATTAGAGACATCTCCGTTACCATCGTCACCAAGTCCTTTTCCTTTCTCGGCTAATTTTAATCTATTTGTTTTTGTTCGTAGACCTTATCTAACTTCTCGGTGAGTATCATATCTATCATCTCGAGTTCTATTTAACCTTGCGTTTCAAACCATGAAGTCGCATCTTGTCATCCCCCAAGCTGCAAGGGACGTCTTTTCTTGAATGCTTTGATATTTTTCGAAAAAATTAATTTCAGCATTCTTCCCAATGTTATTTCAAATATTTCAGTTGCCTCTCAAGCATGCTCAAAGCTCGATGCTCAATAATGCTCCTGATGGGACTAATATAACATGGCACGGTGAGTTAGCTCACAAGGAAATTATAGAGATGGGCAGAGAGGGAGAGATTTAAACCGTACTTTTTTCCGCGTACAATAAGAGAAACCCATAACTTGAATTTAATTTACCGAAATGGTAAATAGAATAGTTAACGTAAAATTCAGAATACCTATATCTGTATCAATGGCGTATGTGCAGGAATTCCTTCTGGGGGCGGGTTTCTTAATATACCTATATGTGCATCATGATAAAATGATATTTAGATTATTATTCACTGAAACAATAATTAAATTAACGTTTTCTTTTCCTGAAGACAATTCAACTATATTTTTCAGTCCAATAAGCGAAATTCTAATCGCTAGCGCAAAATATTAAAATATAGTAAATCACGGGAATATTTTTCGGGGGTTTAAACGCTAATTCCCCCCCTCCGTCGGTACACCACTGATCTGTATGTCTGCATGAGCCTCATAATTTACAAGGCATATGTGATATTATTTAAGATATTTGGTGTGTTTGACATGGAAACAAACATTTGTGTAAGATATGTATAGTGTCTATCACGCATTATGATAGTTTGAATTTTCCAACTGTAGAACATATAATGACTGTAATAACTGTAGAACATATAAGCTGCCTTATTTCAAGTGGAATGAGTTAACCACAAAACCGATAAGGGAGTCATTAACAACATGATTAACACGGTTAGTGACGGTCGGGCATGAAAACACTAGATTCCTCCAGAGTGCTGGGAAATCTGTAATAAATGTAAGGCTAAATTTAATCAAGATTGTGTTCAAAATTTCCAGACTAAAAAGGCTTCCTCCACCGGTAATCGAACTGCGTACCCTTGCCTATCTGAGACAATGTGTTACGTTACCCAGACAATTTTAATCCGAAAAAATTTTTGTAGAATCTTTAGCAGCCATTATTTTTATCACTGGTATTCTATCGTTTAAGGCAGCTGTATATGGACATAAAGTTATTACTCTAACCCCATCTTCTAAATGATGTTCTTCTTCAGTTCCAATACTCTGTGACTCCAGTTATTCAAAAATGCGAATTCTCCTCTTCTCTTTACCACACTTACCCAACATCCTTCTCTCCACCACGTCCTTCAGCAAGCACCATTACCCTTTATTACCTTCTCCATCCACACCTTCTGCCTTTTCTTAATTTCCCCCATCAACATCCTTTCCTCCCTTTCCATCCCTAATACTTCCTCGTTTGCCTTGCTTTCCACCCACCTTGCTTTCTCAACAATTCTTCTTGTCCATATCTCAAAATCCATCAGTCCATTTTCATCCTCTTTCCTTAAGACTCCAAGTTTTGATGCTAAACAATGCCACGCTCCAAACTGACTCCTCTAAACTTATTTCGGAAAGCCAAAGTTCCTTGGTTCGATTCCCGGCCAATAAAAATGTTCCCTCCAGCCATTTTCAACGCACTCGATTCCTGTTCAGAGCGGCATAAACGATATCTTCATCTACATCTACATGATACCCTACAAGCGAGCGCAAGGGTGTGAGGCAGGGGGTGAACCAGGAAATCATTTTTAATAAAGAGGTAATATCCTATGTTAGTTACTACAGTAGGTTTTATCAATTATTCCAAAACATCTATAATTAAATGCAAATCTCCTTCGATATTTTTCCCCCTAAAATACTATAGTGAAAGCCATATCACCGTCTGGGTCGGACATGAACACCAACAAATATTTACATATTTTGTTGATAATTCAAATGCGAACTTAATTTAATCTTGATATCATGCAGGCATGCAAAATACTAATGAAAAAACTACAATTGGTGGTTTATCGGACCCACTGCCGCGCTGATTCTTGTCAAGGGATACCAATTGACGCGAGAGGGTACCCGAGAAACCGCCAATTGAGAGACAATGCGGAAGCTGTCACTCAAATAAAAATCTACAATGCCTATCCTATATTATCCCTAGTATCTTCGTTGTAATCTATCACTATCCCTAATTGTGCGTGGAATAATAGAAATTTTGATAATCTCTTTCTTAATATCTGTTTAATTTTATCTTCATTTTCTAACTTGAACTGAAAGGTGCTGGTGTTTTGAGTTCATTTTTAACATCATTAGAATCTGTCCACCTTGAATTTCTGCGGGAGTTTTAATCGGTCTTTCAAACTACAATCCGATAGCGATTCCCAACCTAATTCTTCTAATAAGTTGTATTCAACGTTAAAACTATTATAAGAACTTTTATTTAGCACACATAGTGGCAATCTGCAGTGGCGTAGCCATGATGTTCTCCAGGGGGGGGGGGGGGGGAAGGAGGGGGGCAAAAAGAAGTTAACGTTCCATAACTCATGCTTGTTTTTGCCCCTTCATGAAAAATGTTATGATTTCTTTAAAAAATTGTATTTATTTAATTTCTTCCTGTCGTTGAATTTCAACGGGCACCTTCAGCTAGTTGACCTGTAATTTTTCATTTGACTAATGAACCAGGGGGGGCAAGCGCCCCACCCTGACCCACCGTGGCTACGCCCATGGCACTCTGTCTAGTTCTGTGATGAAAGCTAATTAATTATGAATCCCAAACATATGTACTAGCTTCATATTCAAGTTGGACATTAAAAGTGAAAAGTAACACCGCTTTCTTGTCTTTTTGTCTCATTTCTCCATCACAGTTCTAGTGAATCATAGCTTCCTGTAATATATTGACGGCAAATCTCCCAGATGTGTTTTCTCTGCGATAAATTTTCAGCAATTCAAAACCAATTCATACCATACAATAGAAATTGAAAAAAAAACGAAGTATATTACAGCGATAATGACTGTGAAGAGGAGCCAAGAGATGAGAAACGAAGAAGGAAGGTAGACATGAAAATTTGTGAAATTTCTGAGAGGAAAATGTAAAACAATATGGGGAAAAAGTATAACTGCTTTTTTACCTTCTTGTCAAATATTCACAATCTAGCATGATGTAAATTCCTCTGAGAAATGTTTTCACGTGTCTACTGTTTCTGTTTCATTGCTAATATTTCTACAGCTTTTCATTGGTAGAATCATACGTGACAATACTTCATTTCGTGATTTCGATTGTCACTGTCATCAATTTAAAATTGTATACTTGCAATAAAACTTGTACAGTAGTAACTAACATACGTTTCGATCACTTGAATTTAATGCATGCCTGGTAATTATTCATCCCCTACCACACAACCTTGAGGTAGTACGCATTGTATTATGTTAATATCTAAGAAATACCTTCAGACGTTACTTTGTGGAAGATTTTCATGTTGTTCACTATCTTGTATGCGTTGAGAATGACGCTTTATAGTCGTCGAAACCGTGGTCGGTTGTTCCAATAAAAGGTGCGGAATACACAAAGTCATTTATATTTTAATCATTGTGTTAATATATTTATAGATGAGTTTGAGTGTGCGGGGGTTATTAATTACGTGCAATATCTACAGAAAATGCATCAGACTTGAATTTCCACAGTATATTTAGTCAATATTAAAACTGCAATTGGATAGTGACAGAAGATAGGATTAGATACAAAAGTGCCATCAAAGTCCTCAAAACCACATTTGTGTAGTCTTATGAGCATGGAGCGGTCGGATGCAGTGGCCTGCCAAGGAATAATGGCAAATGAAACGATACGACTCATGATACGATAGTAAAATCATGAAATGTGTCATGCAAATGTAAAATAAATTTTTAAAACTGCAAGGCTTTTTTCTGTATTTATTTGCACTATTTGTGATAGCGAAGCGAAAACTGCAACTTTTCTGTAAGCGATCAAAGCTGAGGAGTCTGTAAAAAAGTAAAGAAAATTTTGTAAAACGTTTTCAATTTTTAAAAGACGACAACCACTCACGCGACTCCAACGAAAGACTCAAGAGACATGTGAAACGAAATAGGAAACACGAGGTCCACTGTCTGTTTCTCTTCAACCGAGCGTAGTTTCGACACTGTTTGTCATTATCAAGGCATCACCTTGATCAGGCGCACAGGATATGGTGTGACTTTATAGAAATGTCTGATAGACACGTGAAAAGGATGAAAACAGTTGAATCCCACCCAACATTTCTACCCAACTCACCGATGTTTTCGAAACTGCGCGTCATTATCGAGGTGGACTTCGTTGACTCACGGTATCGCAACCATCGTCGGATAAGGAGAAATTATCATTATTTTTTAGAGATTCGATGGTTTCAGACTCTACTCGGTGACAGTTCATGTTTAACAGATAAAAATTCTGTAAATCGTGAAGTGTACAGTTTAATTTTTAAAATTATTACGGTAAATCTAGGTAGTATAATTTATAAACTAGAGAATTTAGTTATAAATATAGCTTAGATAATATGAAACAGGACAATAAAGCGTTTAATTACTAATAAAAATTAACATGAAACTGATTTTTCTTGTATCTCACGCATGTTATTTGGTTTTAAAGAGCTCCAACTAACAATATTTATGTTTTAAAAGTAGTAATTCTTGGAAAACGACCGACAGCTTAGGTAATTTGCGCCATTCATGATAGATAGGAAAAATGGGATAAGAATAATGGGAAAATAAGAAAGGTGGAGATAAACCAGCGTCGATATTACCCTGCTCTCAAAACAAGCCACAAAGGGGTCAATAGTTCAACGTCCCATCCGTCGGACGGTGTACTTAAAGTGCTCTCTCCACTAAACACGAAGTAAGTAGGGACCGGAATAGCGCAGAACTTATCCGGGATTCGAACCCGGGCGCTCGAGATGAGAGGCCAGTATCCTAGCCACCACACGAAACCGCACCGTCTAAACTAACTTGGTCCAAAGATACATAAAGCATCCATCACCAAGATGAGACTCGAACTTGCGACCTTTGAGTTTCCAGACTGGCTCTTAACGATCTGTTCATAACAGCCCACATTTCCCTTTCACCCAATGTTCCTCTTTAGCTCCGCGTACTTCGAACTACTTCCAGCTCTTCTCCCTCTACACCACTTACCCAACGTTCTCCCTTCTATTACGTCATTGAAAACCTTCCCCTCTCCGTCCCAACCGTTTCGTGCACTCGCACCGATTGCTAATTTCTTCATTCAACTTCCTCTTCGCCCCTCCACGAGATGGGTGGGTATCTGGAGAGAGGCAGGAATGTAGGGAGCGGAGGATGGAGAGGCACCCGGAATTGACATTTGCCAGCTCTGAGCACCAAGGGGTTTCAAAGTTTGACGTCCCATCCGACGGACGGAGTTGTTGCATTTGAGTGGGAGGCGACCAACAGCAGAGGTCATTTGCGTCATTGCGAGGGTGAATGGGCAGAGTTAGGAATTTTCCAGGGTAAGGAGGAAGGGTGGAGAGGAATCCGGCGCCATTATCCTGCTTTTAGCGACATGCGTCAAGGGGACCATGGTTAATACGTCACAACTGACGGACGGACCTACTGAACCCGAATTGATCTACACATAGTACTCGAGGGACCAATATACCAATCGAAATTAGTACATCTACATAAACCCAACAAGCCACCATAAAGGTGTGTGGCAGGGGGTGAATTCTTACCAAACATGCACTATATATCATGCATAAAAAAGGATTAGTAAAAATATACTAGTCTAAACTTCACTATTTAAAAGAGATAAAAATAGCAAAGCAAACATGCAAAAACATGCTGTTATTTGGGTTAGCTTCAAGTCCTCATACCAACTAGGAACTACCTATGCTATCCATTGATACACTTGTATTGAATAAATTTACCGCTATTCATTTCCCTAATTGTACGAGGGAAAAAGGACATTTTGAATCTGTCAGTTCGGCAATCAATTTCTCTAATTTTTTGATTATGGCCCAGACTACCATAGTAAGTAGGGGTTCGCAAAATATTTTTAACGTCATCTCTGAAAATATTATCTTGAAATTTATTTAAGAGATTAAGTATAAATTTCAACCTGAGATCTGACAATTTCCCATTTTAATTCATTTAATAGACTGGCTACGCTAATATGGTTAAAGACAAAATGGTTTTCTAGTAATAGATGCTTGAATAGGTGAGAAAAATTCACAGGTCCCCGAATTTCAGCCATGGCAGAGATGTTTCAGTGGAATCCCTGTTCCTTCTTGAGAGCTGCGTGGAGAGTACCTCAAGTGCAGTACTTCGTCCATCACTGAGAATGATTTGCTAACCATCCGTTCCATAAATTTTCCCCACTTTCCCTCCAAATTTCGACAATCACCTTACTTTTCTCTCTCATCTAGCGCTTCCTCGTTCCTTCTCTTCTCTTACTTTTCATCTACCTTACCATCTCAACCCTCCTATACCCTAACATCTCAAAAGCCGTTAGTCTGTTTCCATTCTCATTTCGAGTCCCCCCTTCCGCGCCATACTAGAACTCCATATTACACCTTTCACCAGTATTCTCCTAACGTCCGTACTCAGTCACTGCCTCACACCCTTTCAAGAGTAAATGTGTATCTTCACCCTTCACTCAAATGTGCATACACTACCTATCATACATAAGAGGATCAGTGGCGATATTTTCGGCGAAATATAACTATTTGAAATAATTTCCAAAGCACAGCAAGCATGGTTAAACGTGTTGTTGGTATGGTTAGGGTTGGGCGATAGGAGAATCAAGTGGAGGACTGCGTCAAACCAATCCTAGGATTGTTGACCCATTACGTTACTTCTCTAACTCAAGAATGAAAAGTAGAAGATTTCACTTTCACACCTGATAGAAACTATATTTTTATACATTTTAACATACTCCAAACACATTACTAAGAATTATATTCCTCCGTAGATGATTATAATCAACTACATCTACGTAACACCCTACGAGCCACCGCACGGGTGTGTTGCAGGGAGTAAAGATCACCATTTACATCCAACTAAGAGATACCATATGCAAATAAAAGCTACCAATACGGACTACTCCAACAACATTTCACCTACCTATTCCTTTGCTATGCTGCGTATTATGTCCTCTAATGGTGCACGAGAAAAATTACATTTTAAATCTATCTGTACGGTCAAATCGATTTCAAATCTATCCTACGATCTGATAATGATTCCCAACCTAATTCTTTTATTAATTTTAATACACTGCTAAACCTATCGTAACACCTTTCAAAAAACCTAGCTGCCCTACGCTGGACACTCTCTAGTTCTCTGATCAAACAAAATTCATCCGGATCCAATACACTGGCTGCATATTCTGGGTTCGCTTATTAACATTTAGTCGTGTCTATTGGATGAATGTTTAACACATTTCTCTAATTAAGCAGCAATTTTAAGTAAACACGAAGATGTTACTGATAGGAGAATCGGGTGGAGAGCTGCATCAAATCAATAGTAAGACTGTTGACCCATGGTTATGACGATAACGTTACATTGTGACTATTAGTGCATGTGCATAGGGTATGTTTGTTGATTGTTCACCCCTGCCATAAGCCTTCGAGGTGGCTTGCAGGGTATTCCGTATATGTATACGTAGATGTGTAGATACGTAGTGCACGGCCCGTCGATGAATGGGCCAATGCCCGAGGGTGTTGAGGCCTGCACGCTGGGTGTCTTTTCTATGCTATGGCGCTCTCTCTCCCGCCAGTAGACCAAGGTCGAGAGATAGAGGGCGCGGTGGCCGACATCCTGCCTTAGGTGCGGCGCGGGTGCGGAGCTACGCCTTGTCGCCGAAGGGGTGCGGCGACAATTGCCGCGAGGAGGGCCCGTCACTTAGGGAGCGGGGGGACGAAAGGGCGAGGCCCACGGAGCACTACTGCGCGGTGGAGCACATGACGCAAAGGGCTCGTCAAACGAAGCATCGTCAAATCGCGCAAATGTCACGGATGACTGTTTGGAAATAGAACAGGCGCTTGCCAGACGCACTACAAAAGCAATGCGAAAGATGAGGAATTAAGATGAACCATGAGAAATATAAAGTGGTGTAGTTTTCGAAAACAAAAATGGCCAGGTTAAATTGAAACAGTAGGAGCTCACCAACTGAAACAGGTGGAGGAATTTGCTTTAGCATCTACTGACTTCTCTGCAATCCACCTCGAGGGTGTGCGGCAGGGGATGAATTTCACTAAATAGGCACTACTTACATGCACTCATATTTGCATATACTACTAACATGATGAGATGAATTCCAGGTAGGACACAAACTAAATATTATTATTTCCATCTAACATTCCAGGGAAGATTTAATAAATACTGTTAATATGTATTAAATATTCACAAATTCACAATCAGTGTAACCTGTTTCTTTCATTAATCTTCATTAGTAAAACGTGTGTGGCTGCATATTGATGTTAAGGGAAAATTGTTTTATGCGACTAATATTGGAGTTCGTCAGGAGCTCATGGGATCCGCACGAGAAAGGGCAGATAAAGAAAGTAGAGAAAGTGCTAAGTAAGGCGGCTCGATACGTCATTGGTAGGCATGAAAGATGCGTCAGCGTGAGTGATATGCTGAAATGTTTGACATAGTAAAGCCTTGAGGAGAGGCGGAAAGCGTTCTGGCTAGGGAATATGTATGTATGTACATACAAGGCGTACAAAAAAGGAAATCAGCAAAAGGCTGCTCGAGCCACACCGAATAGGGAAAAGAGACCTTAGGTTTAAAATAATGGCTCGGAAACAAAGAACATACACAGGATAGTTTTCCTTCGCCAACAGAACGATAGAGGAGTGGAATGTCTTACCTATGGAAGTCTGAAACCATTTACCAAAAAGTCGTAAGGAGCCCAATAAGAGACTGTCACACAAATTGTAAAGTGTAACGAAAATTAATATTTTTATTATTGTATTGCTTTTTTTCCAATGTGTCGCAAGCTTTATAAGAGAAAATTTCTACTTCTTAAGTGAAGTGAAATGTTGACCATTAGCACCAGGCATAATGTCGAATGCAATATAATGAATGACGAAATACACCAGAAAGATCCCTTTGAGATGTACTTTCTTGCCACAGTAAAAGGCGAGTTGTAGTTATGTGGGGGAGGCGACAGGCAACAGAGGTATTTGCGCTAGAGAGGATATGTGGATAATTGGATAATAGTAGGAGTTTACAGGGAACGGAGGAAGGGCGGAGAAAACCCGGCGTCGGCATTAGCCTGCTCTTAACGAAAGGCGCCTGGGGACCACGGTTTAACGTCCCATCCGACGGATGTAGTACTGGACTCGATAGTACTGTGTGATACATGTGCTCTCCACAAGCCACTCAAACAGGGAATGATATACCAATGAAAAATCCGTCTTGGCCGGGATTCGACCCCGTGCCCTTGGGATGGGGAGCCTGCACTCTAGCCACACCAACTCGACCGCCGTAAAAGACGACCTGACAGCAAAAACTTCAAGTATACGCCACATTCCCAGTTTATCCAGAAGGTCTACACCAAGAAAGCGAACGGTACACAAGGATGTGAAGAGCACAAAAGATGTGTGTATCAAGCTGTACTATCCGGAAGAGTCAGAGGTGAAGGAGTCTGACCTTGAAATTTCATAGGCCAAGTTATTCTGCCTACCATAGGGATCTCGCAACAGAATTACGAAAGAGGCAATTGAAGATTACCAGAAAAACATTTCAATAGTGAGTATCAATGAAGATTTAAAAATAACTCCAACAATGGCCGTAAAAGTTTTACGCCCCAAGCGAACGATACAAGCATCGTAATCCACTTCTCCATTCACTTCGAGAATCTTCTCATTCCAGTACGCTGGAGGAGGCCATTTTGTGGCCAAAATTCGCTTCTGGGCTCGTACCTACAACTGCATAAATACGTCCAAGTCACCGCAAAAGTGTGTGGCAGGGGGTGAACATCACCATTCATTCATTTAAATCAAGAGGTCAAATATTATGATAGCCTCTATAATAAGGACTTAGCATAAGTCCAATCGACTCATTTAACCTATTGCACAACTTTAAAATATTTCATTAACTTTAGATCTCTTTCAGCAATAATTTGACCGCACTCGTTCCGAATTTCCGTGGAGTATGAGATTTCCCGAAGCCGGTTCTGCTTTTGCCACATCGTAGATATTTCGGTGAGTACGTCATCTCTTTGTATAGAAATACTCAGCAAACCACCTGGAAGGTGTGTGGCAGGGGTGAACCTTCACCGAATATGCACTAGATCTACACAATACACTGCAAGTCACTATAAATCTCTGTGGCAGGGGGACTATGCAAGAGAAAATACCAATGAAATCGAGAAAGGCGTTAAATATGCATCCTAAAGGCACGGTGGTGTTTTTGACTGAATGTATGAGTGTATATTGCCGCAAGTGTGGTAGAATTTCCAGAGTCCTCAACAGGCTCCAACATGGTATCTTCAATTACATCTGCATAATACCATGCAAGCCAACGCAAGGGTGTGTGGCAGAGGGTAAACCATCATCAGGAATTCATACAAATGTGAATTAAATTTACAATTACTATCATTCTGGAATACAAAAATGTAAGTCCGTGCATGCACTACCCACAAGAAACAGAGATGCACAAATAAATTGTCATTATTCACAAAGAAATGTCATAATTATTGATTAGTTACACTTTTTTAAATGCATTAATTAATTTGTATTTCCCCAAGAGTGTATAAGATGATTTTTTGAACCTCTCCTACTACCTATCTCTCTAATTGTATCTTTCTAATTTATCTACACCTACATTTCCTTTACTTCACATACATACCCAAGAAACTGCAAGGATGTGGGGGAAAGCAATTGAATTTTCATCTACTGTTATGCAGGCATGCAAAAATAGGATTACGTACACTCGCTACAGATATCACTGGCTACTAAGCTTGCCGTCTGAGGTTGTTATGGCGCGGACATATTTTCCCGTAAACAGCAATGGAGGGAGAGAATATGAATGAACATTATTTATTAACATACTTACCTTGACCCCATGTCACCCCTTGAGTCAGCGGGAAGTATCTATTATTGGGTGTATGATTGCAGTCTGTGGTTGACCCCGGCGAAAAACTAATTTTTCCTCGTACAGCCACAGATAGAGTGATTGAAAGTGTATGAATCATTGAGTGTGTATGGCTGTTCACGTAGGTACTTGAAACCTAGGCATGTATTGATGTTTTTTCTCAACTCACACTTTCACTCCTCGGTCGTTTGGTACGTAAAAACATATACGTCCAGGGAATTTTCCCTCTTCGTTGATGATAGAGTGAGTACATTGTGAAAATATCACCGTAGAGCTCCATCTATTCATTTAAATCGATTGAAATTCTGGGTTCGCACAAGGCACATTTTGCAGGCCGTGACATTCTCGCCTCCCTCTGCACAGAGGTGCTCAAGTTCTGAAGTCAGTTGCCAGGGCAAAGAGCGAGTGCTCTCAGCCACTACATGCTGGCAACAGTTGGGAAAAAGGTTAGCTTTCCAAGGACATCTCTCATGAATGGCGAGCTCAGAGCCAAGGCTAGACGAGGGAAATTTATGCAAGCGATCTACCCTTTCGCTACTCTGGGATGACCCACTGCCTTAATCGAAAATCAGCATGTGTACGGAACTTATCGCCCCAATAGCATAATTTAACCATAATTTACTTGTCTTTTTAATCGGAATTGTTCTTTTGCCCTAGGGGTTTGTGTTTGAAACCTAAGGGATTATCTCGAATAGGTAACCAAGGAGTCACGTGGTACAAACACGAATTGCTTGCAAATTTAGTGTGTCTGAATCGCTCATTACAATGTCATTAATTGTTTTCACTTGAATTTCTCTCATGCGTCTCGACTATAGAGCCCCCAGTTGAGATAAAACACAAGTTTTAACAATGAATGAGGTTGTAATCAGCGGTTTAACACACAACCTTTTCCATCCATTCCTGTTTATACCAAGTGACACCTTGATTACTTATTCGAGATAATCACGGCGGTTTCAAACACAACCCCCCTAGATACGATTATTACCGGTTTATACGATGAATATTTTCATGAATGAATACTATACGTTTAACCTTACTTGTGATGCACTTAGTGAATGTATGGAAATGACTCAACCGATGCTAAACACTCACAAATGTCTTGCAGGTGGATGCAATTGTCCTGAATCAATCACCTCTGATTGATGATTTCGAGAGATGAAAATAGGTATAATAGTAAATGGTAAATGGTGGTAAAATAGGTCTGTATCTACATCTTCATAATACACTGCAAGCTACCGCAATGGTGTATGGCACTGATTGAACCATCACCAGGCACTCTGCAGTGCGTCTGAAATACGTTTAGTCTGTACTGAGTCTAAAATGCGTTCTTAACACTAGTAACTCACGTTAATCGCACCTTTAAAAGCCTGGTTGGAATTATAAATAAATACATTTTAACATATGCCTAAACCCATTGACAAACATAATATTTCCACATAAACACCACACATTTAGTTGCACGTATCTGGCGGATTCAACTGTCATTCACTCCCTACCACACACCCTCGAGGTGGCCTCCAAGGTACGCAGCAGATGCGGATAGATTATTCCACGACCCTAGATAAGAGAAATTTTTTTGTCAATAGGCACACTGCAGTTTTAGCGTTCAGTACATCGCATCTTCCCCCGCGAGTTTCAACTGATGCCATCTTATTAATCGTACATCCCTCCCTTTTATTGCTCTCCTTATATTAATCTAACGTGAATATTTATTTGCTACCCCTAATGTTGTGGTCGGCGATAAAAACGGATGGAGGAGGCTTTGTAAAGGATTGAAAACTATTAGAAAGTAACAGAGAGGAGAATTTTGCACAAGCGCGGAAGATAAGGAATTGATATTCAAGATATCACGGGGAAAACGTATGAAACTTCAGAGAGAAATTCTATGCAGAAATTTCGGGTGAGATGGGAAGGAAGATGAGGGACGACATGAGAAGAAAAGCAAGCAGGGACTCTCCACAGGCTTACTAATGTTGGTATAATATTTCATGACAATGATGATGAATTTCATAATGACAATCCAGAATTTGTAATTTGGATTCGCAATTCTTTCATGGTTTTCTTAGTCGCCTTTTTACCCCAACAACTCACAAGCAGTCCAATCATATTGTAACTTAATCCTTACGGGGACTAAAACCGGAGTGATGGTCCATTGAGTTCATTGAATACAGCACTGGGCTACTGACTGCATGCATCGTATTCGAGCTTAGAAAATCTCTTCAGCGGCACGAAGAGTTTGAAACACGGTCATCAATCATCATTTTCTTCTAATAGTGGTTTGTTGCAGCTCTTGCTTCGATTCTTTCATCGGATACGCGGACTATTCTCCTTCCCAAATGGTAATAATCCTCCACCTTAGTAATCTTTCGTTTCTCGAGATTAACATCGGGTTTATCCTTTGCTCTTCTTCTACTTACCTACCATTACAATATTTTATTTTTATTGGCTTTCGGCAGATATCTCATCGATATCAGAGTGATTTTATGGGAAATTATGAGGAATAATGACGGGATCTAGCCCTCCACCGTGGAATGCGGGTCTCTCCCAGAATCAAATTTCGAAACCTCAACTTTGTGGAAGGACGTAAGAACGAGAGCAAAAATTAACTTTGTTACTTCCACTTAGCATTTTCTAGGTACTGATGATTTCTGTTGCTACGCCATCTACAGGTGCAGTAGTTGGGAAAACAGGTTAAGAGTTCATATGTTTATATACCCGAAGTGATATGATTTGCGTAGAGGTTTAGGAGGAGGCGTTGGAAGAGAAAAGAAATTGGCTAGAAGAGCGGGATCCGCTGTTTTAAGGCTCAGCGATAAAATATTCATCATGTTTTGATGGAAGTGTTTAGTATTTACATCCAGCACTAAATTTGCAATAAAAATACAGCATAAAACGGTAGTACATGATAAATACAAAACGGAAGTCTTCTTCTTTCTTCAGGTGTTAGGCACTAAGCCTTTCACGACCTTTTTCAATCTTGGTCTTTCCATCTCTTGAGTGGACATCCCAATCATCTTTTGCCTCTCGCCCTATATTTCCTTATTCCTTACATTATATTCCATTTAACTAATATATTCACTATCATGTCATGGGTCAACAATTCTAGGATTAGTATGATGCGGTTCTCCATTCTCCTATCGGCAAACATCATCATATTTACGTAATTCATCTCGTTCACTACTTGCGCTACATATCTCATACGAGGTATTTCTTTTCAATTCTTTCCATTCACTTGTCCCTCAACGATTGTCTTCATTAGGTCATCACGTCGCAAGATATAGCCAATTAAGTTGTCCCTTCTTCTTTTTCAGCAGACTTCTCTTTTCACTCACCCTTCTCGGACTTCGTTCGCCGCTCGGTCGATCTATTTCATCTTCATAATATATATTGAAGATGTTATATTTTCTAAGAGGTATTCTTCTTTAGTACGATTGGGGGAAGGAGAAGAAAGTAGAAGTCACAAAGTTAATTGGGAATCGGGCTGGGGTGCTGGCTGGAGTAGGTACTGGCCTCCCATCCCGAAGGCTCGGGTTCAGGCCATGGGTTACAGAAGAAGTCTTAGAATTGATTGAAGAGAGAAAAAATACACAAAGATGTGGTAATTAAAGAAGGACAACTTTTTTCTAAAATAATTGGGAAAGAGATAAACCGTAAAGCGAGAAAAACAAGGGAAATGTGGATGAAGGATCTATGTGAAGATGTACAAAGCTGCCTACAGGATGGTGAGAAATCACCTAAAGGAACGGGCAGCAAGATGCAATACCATTAGGTATAAGAATGGAGAATTCCTAATTGAACATAAAGATAAAGTGAAGATATGGAAATAATAGCTGGAACAGTTGTGCAATGGAAGCGATCTTAGCGCGAAAGTAATCGAAGGGGAAAATAAAGTCGACAAGAATGATTTGGGGACCTCAATTTTAAGATCGGTATTCGACCCAGATGTAAGGGAAGGGATGAATTAGGCTTCTGATAAAGATGATATTCCTGCCGAACTAATAAAAAATGCGGGAAAGAAGATATTTACCCAGCAGTACAAACCTTCTGCGACATGTACTCTACAGGAGAGTTACCCACGGACTTTGAGGAGAGAGTTATCATCCCTGTCGCCAAAAAGAAGTGGCCCGAGAATTGTGAAAATTTTAGGACCATGATCCTGATGACACATGCCTCGAAGAAATATACAAGAATCATCTGTAGAAGAATAGAACGAAAAGCTGAGATTTTCCTGAATGAGGACCAACTAAAAAATGCTAAAATATAATGTACAAAATTTGAAAGCACATGGATCAATGTAGAATTAAACCGGAAAAACTATGGCGCAATTGGATTTTCCGTAGTTCTTTTAAGTCACTCCACAGACATCCTTCAGACATCAGTGGACATAATATTTTGGTCGAGAGTAGTACCTGGTGAGTGATACCCTCGGCACCCAGGCCGACCTTTGGATTGATCACCTGTCGCGTGGGTGGTGTACCAGCGCGACAAAGCCAGGGGAAGCGATCAACGCTCTCTACGACGAAGAACCGCCGCTCTTCCACACTCTATTCCCCTTCCTTCCACCAAGGTGCCGTTTATCTAATCAGCCGGAGAGGAGAGAGAGAGCGTGTGGGGAGGGCCCCTTCCCATGTTGGACCCCTCACACACCGGGCTTCCCGATGGAATTGCCCTCCCGTCCGCGGATGAAAGGAAAAGACTGTGGACACGCGGACTCCACACAGCCGTTTCGCAATGCCTACCACCATGCGCGCCAGCTGAACATCTTCATCAGCGATTTCAAGACGCATCTGCACTTTGAGGGCCCCTCAGGCCTTGGAGAGGTGCAAAGGCCACTTAACGCGAGGTTTGTCACTGCGCGGTCTGAAGCATTATGAGGTGTAAGATGTGAACTTGATAGTGTCAGTTCACCATGATAACCATGGCTACATATAATTCAGTAGTGTTGTAACCATTCATCTACATTTAGTCCAGCCTGCATGGTAGACTGGACCATGATCACAAAATAAGAGAAATTGACTGCCGAACCGCCAGATTTAATATGGCTCTCTTCCTTCGTCCAATTAAAGATATGAATAATTGTGAATATATTTAATAGTATATATATATATATATATATATATATATATATAAGTGTATCAATGGATAGCATAGGTAGTTGTTTGGTGAAATAAGGACTTTGAGCTAACCCAAATAACAGCCCTCTTTTTGTTTAAATATATGGATGATTTTTCGGGAGTTTAAGTCCTTTTTTTTCATTTTCAAATAAAACTCCCTAAAAATCATCCATATATCCAAATAACAGCATGATTGTGCACGCTTGTTTTGCTATTTTTATCTTTTTTTAAATAGTTATGTTTCGATTGGAATATAGTTTCTAATCCTTTTTAAGCATGATAGGAAAAGTATGTTTAGTGTGAATCCACCCCCTGCCTCACATCTTTATGGTGGCTTGCAGGGTATTATGTAGATGCAGTACATTATACCCTGCAATCCACTATTAAGGTGTGTGGCTGGGGGTGAATCTTCACTGTACATGGCCTATCTATTATGCCTAAAGAGCTAGTAGCTACGGAGTAGCTACGTTTTAGTCGAATTATTCCAATGTAAGCCATTGGTGTATATAGTGTGCAGAGCATGTTTAATTATTATTCGCCCTCCGTCACACACCCCGGAGGTGACTTGCAAGTTGCTCTGTAAATGTGGATGAGATATGTAGTTATCATCATCTATGTCTCCCCGCACCTAAAGGTGTTTCATACCAGGGGAAAGATACAAGAATGGGAATAGAAAGGCAAGAATAAAGGAAGGAGGGAGAGAAATTCGGCGTCTGATCTTAAGGAAGGGCGCCATGGGGACCATGGCCTAACTTCCCACACGACAGATGGAGTACTGAACTAAAATGATATCCACAAAACACTTAAGTAGGGGGATTACCAAGAAAATATCTACCAATGCCGGGATTCAAACCTGGGCATTTGGTGAAGGAGGCCATTCCTCTAAACACAACAGCAATCCGACCCCCGAATGTGCAGTAAAATTTAATCATGTAGAGCAACGAATTGCATGGAAAACTTCCCAAATGCATGAACAATGGCGCAGATAACAAGCCCTATTACATTTCCATGCATTGGTCTATGTAATTTCCAAGACTTTACGCTGCTTTCAAACTGCACATTTGAATGCATGGAGAAAAACGGCATTTAAAGCAGAGGTCAGCGTTTTAACGGTCCATCCGAAGAAGTCACAGACGCTGATTAGAAGTGCAGCCCACTCACGTCCAGGGGACGGACTCGCGGACCGAGCACCGAACTTGGTATGCTCTTTATACAGGATCCAAGTTAGGACTCCAATGGAATATCTACCGGGATTCGAACCCAACACAAGAGAGAAAAAATCTAGTACATATTCTTGCTCCACTCCGCTCTTCTTCAGAGATTTGTTATCTTTTATCTGTCCCAGTGGTAAGGTCGGTTTATTGCCGTCACCGAGTAGTCGAGTCCACGAAATAGTTTAATCGATTACTGCCACCAGAAAACCTACATAAATACAGCCAGCAGAAATTTTCGTTTTCTACCTGAAGCGCGTTATCAATGGATTCTTTTCAAGAGAGCCCAACGTAGCATAAGCTCTTACAACAAACTGCTCTCTTCGTTTGACTCCGAAAATCTTTCTCCCCGTGCGTTGTTTGGAATTCCTTATTTTCATCTTTCATCCATTGTATCATATTTGGGGCTTAAAATGAAGTATCGATGAACGCAAAATAAGTTGTGGGATATATTTATACTGTTCCAGTCGAAGAAATCTTAGTAAGATTAACATTTTAAAATATTCTCCCGACGAGACCACTATGCATGAAAAATATTGACATTAGCAGTTATTCTACATCTACGCAATACCCTGCAAGCCCCCACGATAGTATGGTAAAGGGAGATGATCACCGAACATGCAATATTGACATGCAACAAGGCTACTACATGGAAGCATGTTAAGATATGGATATATGCAGCTGGATACTTAGTATCAACATAGTAATAAAGGGATTATTGGTTATATTGGCATTCATCTAAATATATTTAATGTATTTACCAATCATATATGGTTTGCCAATATTAATACATGCATCATGCCCTGCAGATTACTCTAACAATATTTCACCAACCTATCCCTTTGCTATGGTGCCTAATATGTTCCCTTATACCAAGCGGGAAAAATGACATTTTGAATCTATCGGTACGACAATCAATCTCTATAATCTTATTTATCTGGTTCAATCTAGCATAATACATAGGTACTCTTGATATATATCTAACATTTTCAGTAAAGCTATTCGTTTTAAATTTCTGCAGGAATTTTATTCTGGGAAGCCAACCGACAGCTGAGGTCATTAGCGCCATTTAGTATATGGGGGCAGTTGGACTAGGTAAGTATAGGATATTTTCAGGAAACGAAGGATAGAGTAAAACGTGGCATTGATATTCTTCTCTTTAAGAAAGGTGCCAACCGGTCCACTGTTTAACGTGCCATCCGGCGGACGAAGAACTGAACTTAATGCTTTCTCCACGCATCACTCCGATAGAGACCGGTATACCAATCTCTCTCAATTCCTACAGTCGAACCTGGTCCTCCAGTTGGATTCCAGTACTCTAGCCGCCTCACCAAACCAATCCCAACATGAATTCGAAAAAAATTGAATCCAACAGTCAATTTGAACTATGATTTACGGCATCGCATGAAGTTCGCGTTTGACGGAACTCATGTTTTTTCCGTGAGGAAATTTCGCATTGGTGTACTCATCAGCGGGTAACTTATCTTATGCTTATCGCGTTGTGGCCAGTTGACGATTTCCTGAATGAATAAATAACTCATAATTGTGTCATCTTGATTATTGAATAAGGTCGCGCCCAGCGAGAAATATGGAAATCGGTGCCAAGTACTAGAGAAGTGACTATAGTAGGTAGTCCCTTTCAAAGTTGAAATAAATTATCAATTTAGCTGCCGACAAACTATTTTCTATGCTCATCTTTGACATATAGCAATGTGTCTCGTAAAAAAATACTGTCATCCCTTCAACTATAAAATTGAACTTAGTGACTCGGGACATATTCAGTACTTTGAAGTATTACGTAGATACTAACCATTAAATTGCACGTGTCTCGCGAATGCATATCTAACGATTTTCCTTATATTAGTAGCATTGTACCTCTTATTTGCATGCAAGTAGAGCTTGTGCGGTGATTCTTTACCCCCGCCATTAACCCTCGCGATGGCTCGCAGGGTATTTCGCTGATGTATACGTACTCATCCTCATCGATGCAGAAAGCATGCTCAAAAATTACCCACACCTCTTAACGCTTCCGAAATATTTAACCAATGCATTGAGGGCACTGTCCGGCCCCGTCGGGCCCAGGTGAAAAGCGTGGGAGCCTCGCCTGAGGGCAGCCTATCCCTGCAGTCAATGTTTGGCCAGGCCCGGTGGACCCTCCTAGTGTCCGGTGTAGTGGCCGCAAGGAAGTCCCCAGTTGCGTCACAGGCGACGGACCTCTCTCTCTCTCTCTCGTATTTGTTAGTCAAAGGGGAATGCCACCATCAGCTAAAGCCATTAGCGCCTTTGAGGATAATTGGGTGCTTTCTGTACAGGTGGAAGTTTTTGGGAGTGAAGGAAGGTTGGAAGGAATCCCAGCGTCGGCATTAGCCTGCTGTTGACTTGAGGCCACAAAGTCCACAGCAATAACGTCCCATCTGACGGGCAGAGTAGCGCACTTGAAGTGTCCTCCACAAAGAACTACCTAAAGGAGGAAACGGCAGGCCACAGGAAAATCCCCGCAATTCCGGTAAGAGCATCTTGGTTTGTTAAAAGGCAATATGATGGATGATGGAAAGAATTGAGCTCTTTCGGCTTAAAAATTAAATAAGTAGAATTGAATATAAGTTATCTTTATAAGAATAAGTTAAATGAGTTATCTTTGTCAAGAGTGTTTGTAGCTATTTTCCCATTATCATTTTTAAGGAAATTGACTTCAGACTTATTACTTTGTACCTCCCTTACGTACTCGTCGTGGTGACTCGCCGAGTATTACTAAGGTGTAGATGAAAATATTAGAAGCCTTCGAGATATGATATCGATATAGGATGTTGGGGCATCAACGGATGGGTAAAATGAAAAATGCAGAAGAGCTGAAAAATAAATATCTAGATGGAACAGTATGGCCAAAAAGAACCAGTTGGATTGTACAAATCCTAAGCCGTAATTGTAAAAAAAACCATCGAGGGACAAATAAAGGAGATACTAGATTATGTAAATCGAGTAATACAGTGATAATGCAGATATGAGAGATAATACGGTAGCGATAAATTCTTGGACCAAATAAATAGGTATTGATGAAAGAAGAGATATCAGGATATAATGATCCAGTAATGATCACGAAAGATTGGAGCATTGCAGCCGACTGACCTCAGGCTTGAAAAAAATTATGATAGCAGAGAGACGCCGCAAGATTTTTATCGGCAATTGAAAGCCATTAATAACAGCATCAACTTCATCTTGGAAGTGAAAAAAAAGAATACTTCCATTTCTGGGAGTCTTGATTGAGGAAAGAGGTGGCGAAACCTTGGGACACGCGGCGGAGAGAAAACCGACTTCATCCAACCACTCCAACTCGAACCATAAATATTTAATAGCGTTCTAAGGGTTAGGGTGGATTTAATAGAGTGTCCATACCCTTCTATGCATTTCATTCATCAATTTGCTCCATCCCTCTTGTAAAGGGCGTGTTTCCTACCCCTCTTCATACCTCCGTAATATATTTTCCTTCCTCCTCTGTGATTTCCTAGTATTATACCCTTAGTATCCCCAATATATCTCTAACTACCTGCTTCATCTACCTACTCCACCTTCCCATAATTTCTTCCAACACTCTTCTTCCCCTCTCGACCATGCTCAACACCTCTTCATCCGTCAGCCTTTCCGTCCATCGCACTTCTCCAAACTCATCCTTCCACATTTCTATAGCTTAGAAGCTTTTCTCGTCACATTTTCCTTGGGACCATATCTCAGATCTATACAGAGCCAAGCTCCACATCAAGCCTGTCACAATTATCGAGCGGAAAAAAGTGCCACTTTCATCGGCATTATTAGTATTCTCACAACTTAATAAATTTCTGAATAGTCTTCTAATCCTATTCCCCACCCATATAGGATCACTCCAAGTCACACCTCTTCAACTTGTTTTTTTATCTTTCGACCACCTGCATGCCATGCAGAACATCTATTCCATTATTTTTTCCAGCAAATGTAATCCA
This sequence comes from Platycnemis pennipes, assembly GCA_933228895.1. NCBI lineage: Eukaryota > Metazoa > Arthropoda > Insecta > Odonata > Platycnemididae > Platycnemis > Platycnemis pennipes. The sequence continues at coordinate 65,353,819 of OW121854.1, forward strand.
ATTACTAAGTTATATCGTACCATTAAATACAGCCTAATTCTAAGACAAACACTACATACATGCCCAAGACAGGATACGAACCAACGACCTTTGGGCTTTTTTTTACCTCCGTTACATATTTGGCCTCTACGGCCGTCAAATTCATTCAGTTAGAAATTAGTTGAGTCTCCCGATATATTATCTACATCTATGAATTATCCTGCGATCCACCGCGAGGGTGTGTGGCAGGTGGTGAAGATCACCAAACATGCACCACTTACATGCAAATAACAGCTACCAATGCCTACTTGATGCAACACGAGCTCTGCAGACTACTGACTATTTCATCCGCCTACCCATTTCCTATGCTGCCTATTATGTTCTCTTATGGTACGCGGTAATAACTACATTTTAAAATTATCGGTACGACAATCTATCTCTCTAACATTATAATCTGGTCAAATCTAGTATAATATGCAGGAGTTTTTAGTATAAATTCAGCAGCTTTTTTAAACCCATCCGTTGTAAATGTTGATCGGAAATTTTATCGGTAATTTAACCTACGATCTGATCAACCTAATTCTTCTATCAATCATTATACCCTGCTAAACCTATCGTAACACCGTATTGTACGAAATTCTCCCTCACTAGAGGGATCATTTGTGGTAGCAGATATAAGTATGTGTTTGCATGTTAAGGTGAGGGTAAGGTTTCGTGTGTTGAGCGCACATGGCATAAGTAGATTAGAGGCACTGTATTGGAACACTGGGGGCACTGTATTCCCAATACAGTGCCTCTAAAGTAGATCTGTTAGGGAAGAGTTTTATTTAAGGAGATTGAAGCTACTTAGTCCCAGATGCGTGATTGCAAAACACCCAAAGGCAGTGTCCAAGCCACATTTGCAAATCAGATATCTTGCCTGCGAATCGAAAGATAAGGACTCAATTTGTAATAGAAGGGGTTTACGTATTTCCTAGAGGATTTTGCGGGAGAAAAGACATTATGAAGGGAGTGGACTGGAGCAGAAGGCGAAGTCACGTCACATTACAGCCTCGGGGAAAGCGATTAACTTCGAGAGGAGCGAGAATAATCGCGAAGGTCACCAACTTCACAAGCTCATGTTTATCCGTGAAGCCATCCAGATAAAGGCGAACGCTCATAATTACAATGGTGGCCTCAAAATCAGACACACGTGGACTCGATCATTAATCTAAATACTGCATCGATAAATCCCCTGCCATCTCCTCCTTCCTCTCCCTCCTTCCGCTTGTCAACTGTCCTTCCCACACGCGTACAGCCGAACAGCGAAGTAATACAAGTACGTTGAAAAAAGAATTTAGCCAATTGTACTTCGTTTGACAGAAAATGAAAACACAACGCACGCTCTCGAAATAAAAGCTGCCGGCTAAGAAATTTTACCGTCGTAAAAATTTGGCCGGATTTATTTGAAAGTTACTGATTTCCGAAAGTAGAAGGCAGTAAAATGATTAAGATAAAATGTTTAACCCAGAGACTGAAGAAGACGTTTCTAGATGAGTGGGATAAAAGATAAATCTGATGAAACTGAAAGTCTGATCCGCCCAACACTTTTAAATTTGCAAACTATTTTCCAAGTTGTTTTAAAGTTATCGAAACCCAAAGTTCCAATTTAGATATCATGTATTGCAGAAATATGATGAAGTTGTAATGGTTCGAAGGAGGAACCAACAAAGACGTTCAAAGGAGACTAAGGAGAAATCTGAGTAATCTTCTGAAAATAAATCATGTAAATAAACTGGTAAGTACGCATGGTTATATCCCGCAATAATTTACCATATCCCAATCGATAATTCGACATTATAGCGTAATTTTAAGTTATATTGATCATTTGGCTCAAGGCTGTCCCATTAAACATCTAAATGTAGGCTGTTAGAATGAAAGGAGAATACATAATGTGTAATTGGGCCATTGTAATGGTGTTCCAATACGGAAAACAGGAAGAAAATCCAATTTTTGTAAATAGGGGAGGTGGCCTACAGCTAATGTCAAGTGCACCATTAAGTGTGGGTGGGTGTTTGCAAAGAGGTTGTAATTAAAGGAGTGGAGGATGATTGAGGAGAATCCTGGTGTCGGCATTAGCTTGCTCTTATAGGAAAGCACCAAGGGTTTCATGGTTTAACGTTCTTTCCGACTGACAGTGCACCGAACCTTTGGTCTTTTCTAAACATCACATAAGCCGGTGTAACAATGATAAATTTATCAATTCCGGCATTCGAACTCAGTCCCTCGAGTTGGTAAGCCAGTAACATAGCCATCACACCAACTAGATCCCAAGAAATGTCACCTCCCAAACGATGGTATGGAAAACACTGGTAAGATCTATAAACGTAGAATCATTTTTTAATGGACTTCGACCACTACAATGCTTTTGTTTTCATGCGTTGGCATTATCAACATAAAGGTAAAAAAACTTAAATTAAGCTACAAATTTCATTCAAGAATGTCTACAGTTGAAATGATTTGACAGAATTTTAAGACATTTAAATGCTCCTCCTTAATCGTCCATCGTGATGATACTACAAACTCCTTCCCTTCTCGGATCTTAGAGAAGGACCTTCGTTTTTACCTTCTCAAGGATTTTTATCACGTCTGTCTTGGGCGTATGTAGGCCTTAGATGTTATTTAGGCATCGGAAATGTTTTCAATGAAAACGGAGGAAGGATGGAACGAAACCCAGAGTCGCTATTAGCCTACTGAAAACGAGAGGTGGCAAGTGGTCCAACGGTAACCGTTCCATCCGTCGGACGGATTAATGAACTCAAAGTGCTTTGTTGTTATAATTTTGTAGTTTCACGTCCAATCCTACGAACAGAGTATTACACTTGAAGTACCTACTCTTCACAAAGGAGATAGATGGAAGATGGGACTTTAGAGTCTCAATTTTACACCGATAAAGACTTTTATCCATCAATCTAATTTATCAAAGCACCAAAGTTATGATAATAATCAAAATTAACGTATGATCGATACGTTAATGAACTACATATTACATCCGGAATTCGAACCTGGGATATTGGTTGTAATGACCATTGATTGGCTAATACTCTAGTAAACACAACAAACCGATTCCAAAAAGTTGGAAGTGTTATTTTCATCATGGAAAAATGAGTGACATCGCGATAAGAATGATTGGAAATAAGCTTTTGGGAGAGGTTTCGATCGATAGTTGGGATTAGCGATACGAGTTAACCTCAGCTAACGGGTGTGCAGGTGTCTAACTGTAGGTGGAGAAGGGGAATGAGAGGACATATCGCGCTATCGGAATAATACTTCCAGCGTCGCTCAGAAACAACAGGGAATGAAAGTGTCATCGGTTCACGGTATGATAAGGAGAAACGGAAGTGTTGTACTCTTTCTTAAGATACGGCAGGTGTCTAATTGAAATAGTCTTGCGTCGGTTGGTGAGGTAGAAATTTATCGCGGTAAGACCCGTCTAAACGACGTTAAATGCAGACTGGATAGTTCATTTCTAGTTTTAAAATGAACGTGGAGGTCTGGATGGTGTGGAAGCTGGAGAAGTGACCTCCCTTTCTGAGAGCCCGAGTTCGAATCCTGGTAGGTCACTTTTTTCAGGTGGAATTTTAGTCCCTAATTGACGCGGTGTGTGGAGCACTTCGAGTTCAGCAATCATTCCTACAAATGGGACGTAGAACTGTGGACCTATTGGCGCCTTTTGTTGGCCTCTTTACTATGGTAGACCATGGACCTTGAAACATGCTTACATTACACAATCAGAGGATGCATGATTCCTTCCACGTTAGGAATCAGGTGGGTGCGGTGACCATAATACAGGCTCCCTATCCTTAGGACTCTGGTTCGAAATCGGAGAGGAAGTAATTTTAATTTTAAACCGGTCCCTACTTGACTGCTATGTAGAGAGCACTTCCGAGTTCAATACTCCATCCGTCAGATGGTTTGTTAAGCCAGTGATCCTTAGGCAACTTCCGTTAAGTGTAGGCTAATGCCAATATTGCCTAAATGCCATTTTTTTTAAATAAATAAATAAATACCAGGTTTCACTCCACCTTTACTTTGTTCCTTGAGACATATCTACCTCTCATAGTTGGGAAAGTTACCAAAACAATTAACTGATTAAAGTTTAAGTTAATCTCTGTAAAAAGTAACTAGTTAAAATTAAATGTTACTTTTCTGAAAAAGTAAATGATTAAAGTTAAAGTTAAAAAAAGTAACTTTTAGGTTAAAAGTTACTTATTCCGTTACTTTGGATTATTGAATGCTGTGGTAATAGAAGCCGTGATGCTTTTTTGTTTTGAAACACAAATCAAACACTGAAAACTGTCATTGTGGTTTCTTCCATCCGTATCCATTTGTTTAAAAATATTGGAAGTGGGGATTTTTGTTGTAATTCCATTTAGTGTCCAGAGTGTCGTTGCACTGTGGTCTGAAATCGGAAATAGCCGGACAAAAGTCCAAAATTGCTTCTTTTGAGGTACACACTTGAAACTTGTCATAAACGCTCAAAATTGATCACTGATCATGGAACAATAAGCCATTTTTGGATGATCTCATCAGTTTTTGAGGTACAGAGGCCCAAACTTGGCCAAGTTTCCAAAAACACACCCGATCTTGTTTTTCTTCAAAAATACTTGAAGTTAAGCTGCTGGTGGAGTTTTGGAAGGATTTTTATGAAGTACAAAACATTATATTCCGGTAACATGGTACTTTATGTATATTATCTGTTAGTTTCGAAGATTTTGGTTGATATTAGTGTTGTATTACGTCGCAAAATGGCGGACCCTTTTTCCGGGTAAAATTTGACATAAAGTAGACAATATCTTTAGTTTAAGAAAATTGCCACCGCAAAAACTTTCATGAAAGTATTTAATAAAGATATTTTAAGAATGTAAAGCAAAAGTCTTGGAAAAAAGTTTGCGGCTGCGAAAATGAACGCAATTTTTCGATCGCGCTTCACGGCCCGGCTCCGCGACGCGGGGCCTAGAGACTCGGTGACTCCGTTGGATATTTCAAGTTGTTTGGAACTAATTATTGAAAATTGTCATTTTAACCATGGTATACAGTCTCTATTGACCTGAAATACTATATTGAAGATATTACGAGGATATTGGATTGATCGAATTGATCACTGAACGCGTGACTCTGGTATACACGACATTGAAATTTAATTTTGCTATTATAAGTTTTACCTTTGCACATCCCATCAGAACATAAATCTTAGAAAGGAAAGAAAATTTTCCTATTGGTGGCTATTGCTGAGAAGTTGGGTTCATTTTATACAATTGCCAGTTAAATCAGCGGCCAGCTCTGGAGAATCAAAAAAACGTCTTGCCGTGTTACCGTCATTCGTGTTTCCTGATCCAGGCCTTGGCACATCCATTATCAACCCCATCCTTTCTCTAAATGCCTTCTGAATGCTAATCTTTTTTTCTGTTAGCTGTGTTCTTAGGTTGCCGCGGGCCTATTAAGAGATTTATCATTATTTATTTATCATTAAAGATATTTATTTTGCCTTAAATACAGTTTCCAGCTTGTTTGGATTATTTCTCACCTGCCACTGTTTTAACTCCAGTCGATACGATATGTGCAATACGCATTCGAAAAACCGAATGGAGCAGTGTAGGGTAGACAGACCAAAGGAATATTTAGTAACATCTGCTGGTCGATCTTTCATTGCCCTTAAATCATTCATCTGGGAAGCTTTCGCTCCGCAGATGTAGCACCTAATAGTAGCACAATCAGTCAATGCATTGCATACCAAAAAAATGTTGTTATAGATTTGTTTAACAATATCCACAACCATTTACTTGTCCATCAATTTAATAATAGGAAAAATCCTTACCTTTCTATCTATCATGGTCAGAAGCATGCTGAAATTAACAGAATAATTTCCCCAATTCCAATTTTTTAAGCCGTCTATCTGCTTTTGTAAATAATTCCTTTCCGCCATAGCAACTTCCTTGGTTTCCTTTAGCCACTGAAGGCGAATGGGCCGGCAAAATCTGGTTGACGACGGGCGAGGATTTTTCCAGATAATCTCACCTAAAATAGTTCATATATTATTGGTACTCAACTGTACTGCAATCAGATTGGCCAAAGATAAACAAGGTATGAAACAAGAAATGCCTTAAGCTCGTACCAATTGCGTCATTCAGCAAACGAAGTGGCACCATGGCGCTCATAAAGAAATATTCATCTGAAGTATCTGCTTCTTCCCACAACTGTTTATATTGCGAAAGGCCCGAACTTCCATCAAATCCATATTTGCAAATTAATGTGCAATTTACTTTGTTGCCGGATGCTAGAGTCGTGGAAACGCATGTCAGTATCCGCGATTCTGTATGGTTCAATAGATCTTGTAAACTCACTTCGCTAATGTTTTCTGTTATGCGTATCCCTTCGGGGTATGCAGCGCTTTTTGCATTTAACACTCGCACATAGCTAGGGTACAGGTTGTGCCCGTAACAAAGAGCGGAGCAATTATACTGATTCTTTGTCAGCTCAGTGGTGATCATCAGAGATAGAGCCTCCTCTGGCGACTTCTCCGACTGCATCTCATCTTTTTTCCTCCACCTAGTGAGAATTCTTCTTGCTCTAGTGGGAATGGTAGTCGCACCTTCCGTGAGAAGTTGAGCGGTAGCACTATCTCCTTCCTCTCTGCCAAGAGGCTGCCAATGCGAGCTCGGCAGCAGAGGAAGAACTTTCAATATTTTGGACTTTTCTTCTTTTTGACCTGTCTGAGGAAGTCCTAAAACCTTTTTTTTTTAGTCGCCCCAATGAACCTAATGAATCAATAATGTTAATCCATGTAAAAACCTTCGTCCATGATATTGCGCAAAAGAAATAAATCAGAAAATACATACCGGTCATTGTAGAAGTACCTGGTAGGTACTCACGGACTGCTTCCGGGAAAATAATTGGCTCTTTGAGCCATGCATTATTGCGAGCTAAAAATTGCTCGTTTTTTCGAAAACATTCTTCCCACTTTTTCTGGTAATATACCAAGAACCTTCATAGAAATTCACGGAGACTATCTCGGGCATCGAAATGATTCTCTAAATTCAAAGTCCGAGATAACAAATCCAGCAAGAATATTTTTTTATCGTGCAATAATTTTCCCTTCATCTCAATTATCTTGTTGTGTAGCTCCAAACGTGTGATCTGATATGATGTCATTTCAGAGCTAGACAACACAAAAAATCTGTGTATGGATCTGACAGATAAAATTATGCAATGAAAGTCGCACGATGAATACCTTTCACGATTATATTTTCCATAATATAAGATCGGCGAAAAAATGCCGTGAAGTTTTATAAAAAGGAACATTATAAGCGTCGGAGTGAAATGCTAAGAATAAATAGCTATACTGAAAATTATATTCAAAATACTAACCTTGAAAAGGAAAGACTATTGAGTAAACCAGAAACACCGCTGACCAACACAGGAAATAAACAGCGAAACTAATTCAATGATATATATGTATATTCCATGTACGTGTATATGATATATATTCAATGACGAATCAATTCACTAGACACACACAGATTGTAGCAAATCACTAAATCACTACAGGAACAACACTCATCCACCGAATCCAAATAAGAACTGCCAGCTAAAATGCGTTTTTGAAGGGAAAAGGAAAAATCCCTTCGGAAATACCGTCAAAGATTGCGCGGTGTCACAAAAAGCCCCTTTTCGCACGTTCCTCCTCGGCAAGTGTGAAAAGGGTAAGGAGTAGAAAAAGAATCTCTGACTGTTGCCTTTCCAGGTAAATGTGTAGGGTACCCTTCGCGTGAAAACTTAAATTCTACACCAGAAGTAGTTCCAACATGCGGCATGAATCCGTAAATTATCCCAACCAGAGCATGTATACCAGAGTCACGCGTTCAGTGATCAATTCGATCAATCCAATATCCTCGTAATATCTTCAATATAGTATTTCAGGTCAATAGAGACTGTATACCATGGTTAAAATGACAATTTTCAATAATTAGTTCCAAACAACTTGAAATATCCAACGGAGTCACCGAGTCTCTAGGCCCCGCGTCGCGGAGCCGGGCCGTGAAGCGCGATCGAAAAATTGCGTTCATTTTCGCAGCCGCAAACTTTTTTCCAAGACTTTTGCTTTACATTCTTAAAATATCTTTATTAAATACTTTCATGAAAGTTTTTGCGGTGGCAATTTTCTTAAACTAAAGATATTGTCTACTTTATGTCAAATTTTACCCGGAAAAAGGGTCCGCCATTTTGCGACGTAATACAACACTAATATCAACCAAAATCTTCGAAACTAACAGATAATATACATAAAGTACCATGTTACCGGAATATAATGTTTTGTACTTCATAAAAATCCTTCCAAAACTCCACCAGCAGCTTAACTTCAAGTATTTTTGAAGAAAAACAAGATCGGGTGTGTTTTTGGAAACTTGGCCAAGTTTGGGCCTCTGTACCTCAAAACTGATGAGATCATCCAAAAATGGCTTATTGTTCCATGATCAGTGATCAATTTTGAGCGTTTATGACAAGTTTCAAGTGTGTACCTCAAAAGAAGCAATTTTGGACTTTTGTCCGGCTATTTCCGATTTCAGACCACAGTGCGTTGGTCAGGTTTTCTAGTGTCTGCTGAAAGGATTTGGCGATTTTTCTGAGGTGGGGCTCCAACTCCTAGATTTTTAAGTGGTCGTGAATGCAAGACTTTCTGACGAACTATGGTGCGTCTGTAATTTGCTGCAAAAGATGTTCCTAGCGGTAGTAAGTGCTTTAACGTTAGTTTTTGATATCGATCCCCACATTGCGATGTGAATATCACTTCACAATTGTAAAATTGCAGTGGAAACGGCTTAGTTATATAGAGTTACAGTAGATGCTGAGGGTGTGCCTGCGTACCTTTTCTCGCGATTCACTGGGGGTTGATGCATTGACGAAGCAATGTCGCCGAGTAAGGCATACGTAGACTGGCGCATTGTAACAGATACGTTAGTTTGAATGAAACCCTCGCCCTCGTTAACCGTCATAGGTTTTTAGGCGACCCTTCTTTTTCGGCTTCAACTGCATATGTAGTATTGACGACATGATGTCATCGAGTAAGGCATACGAGCCCTCCCTGTCTTCGCGTGGTTTCGTGTTTTCTCGTCTGAGTGTGCGTTCCCGAACTTTGGCGGTCACTCCCCTCTGCCCCGCTTTTGTTTGGATGTATTCGTCTGGGCCTATTCATTGCATTCTTGCACAATTACCCTGTCATTATTAGATACCGTTTTATTATCTCATCTGTCTGCTGGGCAACCTTTGCATACAAATTCGGACAGGCCGACATTCGCCAAAAATTAACGAAAAAAATTAACAGAAGTTAGTTTTGTATCAGTTAATGCATGACTTTAACGATTTAAAGGTAAAAGTTAAGTCCTCTAAAAATTAACGATTAAATTAAATAGTCAACCACATTTTTAACGATTAATTTTAATCGTTAATTTTTTAAATCGTTAATCCTAACTATGCTACCTCTACACAATTACTCACCCATCCTAAGTGGCTTCAAATGGCCTCGACTGTCGGTCACCTCCCGCTACTCACTTAAAAGAAAGTTCGTATGGAACTCTCGTTGATTTTCCACGCTGTGCCACTGCCACTAAACAATTATGAAAGATGTGTCGTGGAGATAACACATCCAGGAGGCATTCAGTCGAACCAACGGAAAGCTGAAACTAATTAAAAGAGTACAAGGGAAGTGAGGAGACAAAAAGGCAGCGTTATTTTTCACTTGCTAGGCCCCATCTTGAATATTCAGCGAATATCTGGGATCAAAATAAATAAAGTTTCATCAAAGAATTGGAAAACGTGCAGCAAAGCGCAGATAGATTTCATAAAGGTGTTATTATAGGTTTTGAACTGAAATTATTAGATGATTTACGTTATAAATCGTTGTCAGATCGTTGATTAAAATACAAAATAAATCTCCTGCAGAATTTAAAACCGATAGGTTCTATGAAGACGTTAAAAATATATTTTAAAAACACCAGCTTACTACGCCAGGTTAGATCAAGAAGATAAAATTATAGGGATAAATAGTAAGACAGAACGGTAAAAATATTCTTTTTTCACCCACCATTAGGAACAGTAATATGTGACAATGAAAATACCAGGGAGAAAAATAGGTAGCGTAGATTTTTAGCTAAAATATTTTTCTTTCCTACATGATAGTACATACATCTACGTAATACCCTGCGAGCCACGGTGAGGGTGTGAGGCAGAGGGTGAAGATCACCAAACATGCACCATTAACACACAATTAAGAGCGACCAAGACTTAATTGATGCAAGTCCCATGCAACCATGTAACTAAGCATACTACTAATAGCTACCATGTCATGCTAGCCAATCCACTGACCATGAAACTAAGAGCTATCACTACAGACCATGGGCGTAGCCACGGTGGGGCAGGGTGGGGCGCTTGCCCCCCCTCCCCCTCCTCCCCCCCCCCCTCGGCTCATTAGTCAAATGAAAAATTACAGGTCAACTAGCTGAAGGTGCCCGTTGACATTCAATGAGAGGGAGAAATATAATAAATACAAATTGCATTGAGAAATCTGAATATTTTTCATGAAGGGGCAAAAACAAACTTATGTTATGGAACGTTAACTTCTTTTTGCCCCCCTCCCCTGGAGAATATCCTGGCTACGCCACTGCTACAGACTAATCTAACAATATTTTACCTACCTATCCCTTTGCTAAGCCACCTGGTCTGTTCTCTTAAGGTACAGGGAAAAATGCCTTTTTACATCGATAGATATGACAATCTATCTCTCTAATCTTATTTATCTGGTCAAATCTAGCATAACACGCAGAGATTTTCATGTATATATCTAACCTCTTAGATAAACGCATGCATTGTAAATTTCTGCAGGAGAATGAATAGGTACTTTAACGATCTGACAATGATTCCAACTTCATTTTTCGATCAATTTCGATACATTGCTAAACCTATAGTAACACATTTTAACAAACCTAGCTGCCCCATGCTGCACACTGTCTAGTTCTCTTATCAAACCTAATCCATTCTGATTCCATACACTGGCTGAGTATTCAGGTGGGGTCTATCCAGTGAAAAGTAACATCGCTCACTCGTCTTCTCGTCACATTTCCCAAGTACCCTTTTAATAAATCCCAGCTTTCACTTGGCTTGGCCGCATAATTCCCTGATACGTCTTCCTCACGATAAATCTTTAGTAATTGTTCCACAGAGCAATCACTTTCTCAAGGTTCACTTGGTGATATTCCATTATAAGAGGAAGAAAAGGCAGCTTTTACTTATACCACTAGATTTATTAAAAACTCGACCCGGGTTTCGATGTGGTTTCACATCATCTTTAGGTAAATTGTGAGGGAAGCACAAGCCTTATATAAAGGAAAATGTGAAGTGATGGGGGAGGGGGGGAGTGTGGGAGAGGCGGAGGGAAAGGAACACAGGAGGTGAACGCGAGAGGTGGACTAAGAGGGCAAAGAGGAGGGGGTTAAAGCTTTGAGGAAGAGGCCGGGAACATACATTCATTAACAAAAAATTTATCACCGTCAAATTGTTTTTTAAAATTCTACAGCTGTTCTAAAACATTTAGTTTTCGTCTATCATTAGTAAAATAGAGAGGTGTCATAGTAAAATCACTTTTATGTCCGTGGGTTAAAAGACGTTTGGCGAAGTTGCTTCCATTAAAATTAAAATTTTTGAAATCCCTTGTGTGCTCCTTTTGTCACGTTATAAAATTTCTGTAGGTCTGTCCAACATACCGTCCACCACAATCACTGTATTCCATTAAGTAATAATTTAATATTAAGTATTAATTTCCATTCCATCCACTTTTCTTCTGAGTGCCAATGGGGTCCTTACAGTTCGATAAAAGGTTCTTCACACTAAATTATTTTAAATTCAATGACGGGATTTATCAACAACCCGGAGGTTTGGCTATGGGATCACCCCTCTCCCCTTTGCTTGCCGAAATTTTTTAGGTAACTTAGAGACCAAACTTTTTAATGTTGGCAAGGAATTTACAGCGCGGTTTGTTTATTGGTTTCGCTATGTGGACGACATTTTAATTTTATGGAATGGAACCGACAGACAACTGGACCTTTTTAATTTTATTAACACCTTGCATCCAGCTATTTCTTTCACTCGTGAGATGGAACGTAACAAATCTATTAATTTTTTAGATTTGACAAACACCTTAGAAGAAGGGAGGCATAAATTTTCAATCTTCCGTAAACCCACTTACACCGATCATGTCATACCCGCAGATTCCAGACACCCTTACCTCCAAAAACTCTCCGCTTTCCACGCCCTCATCAACCGTCTTTCTATAATTCCCCTGATTGACTCCAAATTTGAAAAAGAATCCCGTATCATCAAGCAGATTGCAGCCAATAACGGCTACCCACCCACAGTAATAGACAAACTCATACGCAACAAAAGGAGAAAATTAACGGTATAGCCAGTCTGTACAAAAAAACAGAACCCCCGGTTAAAAAGTGGTGCTCGATTACATACTTTGGGGAGATTTCCTCTCGAGTGGCGAAACTACCGTTTTAAAGTGGTATTCCAAACCCCATGTGACCCGGATTTCGATGTGAAACCACATCGAAACCCGGGTCGTGTTTTTAATAAATCTAGTGGTATAAGTAAAAGAGTCCTTTTCTTCCTCTTAATTGTTACACCTAAGAACCTTATGGATTCAACGCTTTCAAATGTCGTTTTCCTAATATTATAGGATCGCTCTAATGAATTATAATAAGTGTGCATTTAATTCAATTTTGAAGAAGTTTTCTCGGGTTGTCCACCGGGTAAGGGCGTCCATTTCGATCCTCGACTCGAGGGTCATCGTCAGGGCGAGATCGACGATGGTCGAAGACGACCCTCGAGTCGAGGATCCAAACGTCTGCCGAAATGGACGCCCTTACCTGGTGGACAACCCGAGAAAACTTCTTGAAGCATATACGATGGGAAAGCACCAATTCCTAATTCAATTTTGTATAATTGTCAAAAAATATGCATTTTTTATGAGCGATATTCGACCCAGACGGTAATGGCTTTCAATACAGTATTTGTAAAAAAAAAATAATTTATTTATTGGGAGAATTTAGTATGTCTGAATTTTCACCCCTGTCATATAGACTACTAGGGCTACTCTTGCGGTGGCTCTAAATGTACATCTACATAATACCCTGCAAGCCTACATAAAGGTGTGTGGCAGGGGGTGAACTATCACCAAACATGCACTACATAACATGCATAAAAAAGGATTAGTACTTGTATAGGTACTGTTTAAAACTACGCTATTTAAAATAAAAATATTCAACATCTACGTAATATTTTCCGAGCCGAGTGCGTGGCAGGGGTGAAGATCGCCAAACATGAACTATTTCATCTAAATCTACGCAATACCCTGCAAACCACTAAAGTGGTATGGTATTTTTGCCCCGCCCCCTCCCCTCCTTGGACATTGCCCCTCGGTGGACTGATTAACCTCCGGACTCAGCGGAAGGACTAAGCTACTACGCCTGTCGTGCATCTTCATCATTCTTTGGTAGCACCACATTTCGAATTCTGCCATCCTTTTCTTCTCCGCTGCTGCCATCGTCCATGCCTCACTGCCGTGAAGATGCATGCTCCAGATGTACGTTCTGAAGAATTGTTTCCCTACTTCTAAGCTTGTATTTCCAGCTGTAAGTAGAATCTTTTTTTGGTAGAATGCCCTCTTTGCCTGGGCTACTCTACTGACAATTTCTTTCTTGCTTCGTCCGTTGTTGCTTAGATTGTTACCTATAAACGAGCATACTAGTGCCTCCTCTAGTACAATCTAACGCTGTTCCTCATACATTTTTAAGAATATCATCTTTAACATGAGGTAACTTTGATCGTCAAGGTGAGTTGTTCGGAACAGCAAAATTTGACAAAATATTGGCATATTATCAAGAGTTTTCGTGATTTGGAGAAGAAAACTATATTTCGGGATAATAATTAGATTTCTTGAGGTATTTACTTTATTGTGAGCTATGTCCGGTGTTTGTTCGTTAATAAATAATAAATTATTTTTTTAAAGAGAATACTGTTGTATGGTGGGATCGTGGTGGCCAGGTGGGTAGAGCACTGAGCTACTGACCGGAGGGTCTAGGGATCAAATCCCGGGCTAGAGCCTTTCTGTACACATTCTGTTCACATACATTTTAAATGGGGGTGTACATTTCTGTACACCCCCATTTAAAATCCTCGCGATTCGATTTTATGAGTGTCAGAACTTCGTACGAAATTGCAGGTGGCCCAGGGAAAGGAACTGGCCCCCCTACCCTGAAAGTGTGAATTTCACACGCCAATGGCTTAGTACGGGGTGAGCTCTACCCTCACCTATCAAAGACCAACCTTCGGGTTGAACACAACTTTATTATTATTACTGTTGTATGCTGAAAACCCCGATGTTACCGAGTACTTTTATGGGAAAACGTAAAAGTGAGTTAAATTAAATACGGGACTATCAAGTACATAAAAAGTAGCCTTTCCTCTGCGAGCTGACTACACGATTATTTAGCGAGTTTCAAGTTTGTTCAAGATTCAAAAGAATCGAGCGTTGCATTAAAACGTCGCATGAAAATGACACTAAAAACGTGACAGTTTTGGCTTTATCTTTTAATATTACAGAATAGATAATTATATACACAACAATTTTGATAAAAGAAAAAAAACACATTAGTGAAAACGATTAATTGCTGAAATGCTGTGAGTTTATGTTTTGAAAGGGAACACGGTATTCCCACCCAGGTGCCCGGGTTCACACCCCGTGACTGATCACTAAGTCACACACTCACATATATTATGTTGGAGAAGGGGCCAATTCAGCGTAGTTCAAACGTAGACAGTTTATTTCGTTGAGAGGGTAAGTGACAGTCACGACATCTTTGGTCGTGATTCAAGTCACATTGGCATGGTGGGAGTAGGGTTGCCAACTCGCGGTCATATTACATACTTGGGAGGTAAGCATTCCGGGAGAAAAAGACTGGAGATGCATCTTCGATGTGGTTATCACCCCAGGAAACTAAATAAATGCTGTAACATTCCACGGAAATCACTTTATCAAGGACCATTTTTCATTGTTTGGAATAAAATGGAGCAAGACTAATTTTCTGTTCAAAAATAAGACAAATTTGACAATGATTACATTTCACGTATATCTTTACACCGAATATTATACCAAACATCATTCCAAATACCCTTATTTATAAATCAAAATTAAATTCTTACTTCTAAGTTTTGAAGTAAACATGAACATTTGTAAACATATTTGTATGATGATTTTTCAAACGGTGAGAACACGAAGGAAATACTTGAGATCTTCATGTAATTGAAATCTAAACTTCTCACCTGCCGCTTGTTCAGTACAACTGCCAAGGGTGGGCAGCATCGAGTTACGATGGTAATGGGAACGCACGCCCCGGTTACGCTCATAGCTACGCTAGCAGTGGAAACGAAGCATATGTTCTCTCCAGGAACCGGGAGGGATACATCTAAATTGGCCCAATAAAGGGAAAGAGGTTGCAACCCTAGGTGAGAGTGACAGTTGGGGAAGGAAAAGGTGGGGACCTAGGTCACAGCAGGCGGTTAGGCGACGCTGGAGGAACTCTCGTTCCACTGGTACTCCGACGATTTGCCGCCCGTGATACCGGATCGAGGCTCGCACCGGTGGAATCTTGGTCCGAAGTCCTTCCCAGCGTCGCGACTTTGGCGTCAGTATATCAGGCGAGTGGCGGACCCACGCCTGGCCCTGATCCTCGGCAATATCACGAACCAGACGAGCATGCCGCCGGTGCCCACCATCACAATGGCGGCCAGCGTCACTGGCGATGGTAAAACAAAAGAGTCAATGTTACGCGTTGAAAACTGCTTAAGTAAAAGGATTTCCTGGGGGGGTTGTGTGTGAAACAATCGGGATTATCTCGAATAGGGTAACCAAGGAGTCACGTGGTATAAACACGAATGGTTTGCAAATTTGATGTGTTAAAACCGCTGATTAAAACCTCATTCATTGTTTACATTTGTGTTGTATCTCATCTGCGGACTCTATAGTCGAGACACATGAGAAAAACGCATATGAAAGCAATTAATAATGCTGCAACAAGCGATTCAGACACACTACATTTGCAAAGCATTCGTGTTTGTACCACGTGACTCCTTGGTTACCCATTCGAGATAATCCCGACGGTTTAAAACACCAATCCTGGACGTGGAATCGAACCACGGACCTTTAACTTGCCGAGCCAAAGTGTAGACCACTAAGCAACCCAAGTCCGTGGTACGAATCCCGATCCAAGACGACCTTCTTCCTTTGCCTCCTCGTTTGACGTCTATAGCTTTATAAAGAAAATATTACAGTAGGTCCCACGCATCGTACGTTGCGATGGATTATAGGATATATCCTACAATTTATTGCATATGGAAGGAATTGACTTCCTTGAACTCCGAATAACGCCTTTGGAGTGTCATCTCTTTGTCAATGCTCAATGCATTTGCTTGAAGTTCATAGCGTCCAAAAGAAAATCTCTTAAAGCGAGCAAATGCTAAGCAGTTTCCGAATTCATGAGCCATTGATAATCAGTTATGAAATATACTTATCTAAAAAAACAGATGACTGAAAAACCCACCGTTTGCGACAACTGTGGCGATGAAGTTTACTTTCATTAAAAGAAATTACGACATTTGCTTTTCAAGTTTCTATGTTGGATCTTCCACGGCTCATTATGAGATCTAATGATGAGGGAGCTTTGCTGCAAGAACATCAGCGGGCCACCCGACTGGAGCAAAAGTCGGTAGTGGCTGAACACGCGGCCATGGGAAACACAATTGGCATCAATAGAACGGAAGTCATCGCCATGATCGAAATTTTCTAACCTCGACTTATCGATGAGGTCATTGACTAGATATGACAAACTGACTGATTTAGATGTCTTTCTTTCCTCGTACCATTAGGGATCTGAATAGCAGGGGATATTTTCAATAGTATATTCAAACTTTTATCGCTGGGTAGCCTTGGTAGTTGCATGTTGCATAAATTATTTTAGCAAATCCTACAAACAAAATGTTTATGCAGGCTTGATTTGCTTTTTTAATTGTTTTAATTCGGCTAAAATATAGCTACTAATCTTCTTTAATCGTGATAGGTAGTGTATTTTTTATGAGATTCACCCCCTGCTACATACCTCTTGTGGTGGCTTGTTTGCAGGATATTATGTAGATGATTGATACACGTCGTCTCCGTAATACATGAGGTATTTAAAAGTTAAGATGGCGATGGGAGTATAAAACCACCAGCATTTGACCGGAAAACCTGGTCGAGGGTATAGTTTACCGAGCACTAAATACAACGACTGGTGGAATTCCTACATCAGGTGTGGTGACCAGTCCTTACCCTATTCCATCTGTCTAAAGGTCTCTCTCGCAGATTCGAACACAAGGGCCAACAGCCTAAAACTCCACTCCCTGAGCTAAGACATTGTCATTATGCGAAGCCCGTTCATATGTGTATTTCCCTGCAATCTCTAATATGTACTTGATTAGCACCTAATATCCTAAATCTTTATTCTAAATTCCACGCACGTCTCGTGAAGTTTAGTCCTTAGGGACACCTCCCCGGATCGTGACTCGAGAGTACTCAGTACTTGTAGTTAATTTCTGTCAAGAATTAATTGGTATCATTGCATTCACTCTTATGATCTTGCGGTGCCATAAATCGAATTTTCGATTCTTGGGAATCGTGACTATTTACTTCTCGAAACTTGATTCGATATTCATCAAACTGAAAGCTCTGGAACTAGGGAGCTAAGAGGATCAATTCGTCTCTCAGAAATTCCAAAAGCAGAGGAATTCTTCGGCATCCAAGATAGTGACGCAAACCGTCTGACCTAATTCAAAGTCAAGGAAGTTGGCGATTTTGCAGGTAATTATACGGGTTAAAATCATTCAAGGAATTTCATGCGGAACGTTGATTATGTGGACTAGGAGATTTTGTAGAGCATACTACGAGGACATCCATCCTGTAATTTTCGTCAAAATCCGAGACTGGTTCAACAGTCACACCCTACGACGGCCATTGCTTTTCCAACACATGGCAATTATTAAAGGCTACCCGAGGTTCTCCAATAATCCTCCCTTTTCGCTGCTACCTTTGATTTTTTCCCCATTGGAGGCATTTAAAACTCCGCTGCAGGGCGCTTTTGGAAATCATTTGCAATAGCTTCTGCTCCAGTCACGTTTTTTTCGTCAAATTTTTCACCGACCATACGAATACATTTACCAATCCGGTCTGGGGTACAGTAGTTTCGTCTCCACTATTCTCATAATTTTAATTAATCTTCTACCGGTTATGACAGGTTCAGATGAATATGAAACATTACCTAACTTCCCATGCGCCACAATTAAACCAATCTATATCTAAGGAGTGACCAGCAGGACACCACTAGGGTGTGTGGAAGGGGTCAAATACTATTTACATGAAATAATAGAGTCAATGCTATTTCATTAGAAAAACGTATTAATTATGCATGATGCAGAGGTGTGCAACTAAATGCTACTATCTACGGTGGAATACAATGTTTATAAAGAGCTTATGCTCCGACGCCTCCGATTTTTTTCTTCAACTTCGCATGCTCTCTAATTTTCACTATTGCTTCCAAACTGCTTTTATTCTCATCCCTCTACTCCCTTACTCTACATTATTCTCTTAATGTACATCAAAATCTACTGACTACCGTGCAATTCACCTCGAAGGTGTGTGGCAGGGGGTATCACCAAATATGCTCTACGTATATGAAATAATGTTTGCATATATACTACTTACTTAATGAGAAATTAAAATGAATACCATGCGGAATGCACACTAGAAATTCTATTTTTCATCATACATGCAAAGAAAAATTTCATAAATACTAAAAAAATGCATTATATATATTAAGGGTTCATGCAGACATTCATTGATCCTCGACAATTCACGTTCTTAATCTTATTCTTGTTGTTTTTACTTAGCCCGAATTAATCTAATGTGTGCGATTGAACTTTCACCTATACAATACCTTGCAAGCCACCATAAAGGTGTGTGGATGGGGGTGAATTTACACCAAACATGCATTACATGTCATGCTTAAAAAGGATTAGTAACCATATTTTAGTCTAAACTTAACAATTGAAAAAGTGTATTTTCATCTAATATTTCAAACCACGCTCTGAAACCATGGAGATTTAGAACCTATAGAGATCATAGCAGCCTATTCAAAATATCTTTTATTTAATCTCAATTGCCTACCCTGTAAAAGTAAATGTACTTCCGTTATCGCGATTCTCCGTATAATATTATCTGAACAACACTCATTTTCATTCAACGTGCTATTGTCAACTGAGTTTCCCCTCTTGAAATAGTTGATTACCTCCTCATAAGCTCAAAACAATAGCTAACACAAACATTTATATCTAAAGTATCTTAACAATAAAATAAACGGAAGAGGGAAAAACTGCTTTTTTCATGCTAAGGGAATTTTATTTTAAGGAGGCATCATTGTGCGACAAATCTTAATCTTGTTCTGGTCACCAAATGTTCGGGAAAAGAACGAATATTTGAATCTAACTGTGATGCAGCTTAATTCTCTAATTTTGTCAGATTGGCCGTTTCTGCTGATGTAGTGTGGGGCCTTTATAATCCTCTCGGTATAGGAGGTACACTTAATTGCCCTGTACCTACACAAAAACCTTAGCCTGACTCGTTGATTTCCTTCGAAACACTAAAAACCACTCGCTCACATTCCACCCGGAACGAATTTGAGATTTGATGCGGATTTCACGAATTTTAGAAAACGTATCCGACACGGTTTCGCAATGCGAACGGTATTCTAACTTTAGTCCAGCGGAAATGATGAACATGAGTGTGCCCTTGGTGAAAGCGCGGACTACCCACCCTCTGACAGAGGCTGGCGCCTCCTGGCGGGTGTTGGCAGAGTTCCGTGACCTCCGATTGGCCTCAGGCGAGCGAACCCCCAATTGCGTCACCGGCAAGGGAAGTGCTCTTCGATAATTGACGTTTCGGTACGTTGGGTAAGCGCTACCTACGAAAAGGTATCATTAACGAAAACCCTTGGCAGATATAAGGGGGTACATTGGAGTGTGGGGTTTCAAGAGAATTTAAAGTACGTTTCTACCAAAGGACGCCATCAACAATGCGACCAAGGAGCGGAATTAATACGGAGAATTTTAGCTTTCTGTCACGAGCTGTGTTACTCACACTTCAGAGGGAAGATTGCTATAAGTTATGTTTTAAATTTGGTGAAGTTTATGGGTCTTTTAATGTAAATGTTTAATATTTTAATTATTAATACCAGCCATCAATACTAAGAGTGTTTTGACGAAGCTCTCCACTCGAATCTTCTTCTTTACGCTACAATCTTCCAACTTTTTACTTAATCTGCAGTAGTTATGAATAACATATTTTCAACACCCTTGAGATAATTACGAATCACCTTGTATCGTAGCCTATGATGATTCCAATTTGAGTTTTCTCATAAGTAGTGCCTTTTCTCATTTGATAATCGCCCCAACATATATTTTGTCAACATTAACAATTCATTCATCCCACTAATTGATCTAGGGAAACGTCGTAGCATTTCGGCAGGCCAATTATATCATCAATATTTACCGAGTAGAGTTTAAGACACCATATACTTTCCCATTTGTCCACAGTATGAAAAGATATAATACAAATGGACTTAGTACGATGATGTTAAAAAGATTTATGGTCAATGCAGTTTGTACAAGGTAATCTATACTTATGTAACTATATGCCTAAATATTTTATTCATGCCGTGGATTTCATCCGTAAGTATTTAGTTGAGGATACCAAAAAATTTAATGCAGTGTTTGGGATAAATTATACATGACGGTAGATATATTATAAGTACAAGAGTGAAAGAAAAAATGCTATGATATTCCACCAAATCAAGCCTGATACAATTACCTTTATAAGTACAAGAGTTTTAAAAATATTTAAGAATTTGTGTATAAACATTCATGAGCAGTAAATTACTTACGGACGAAAATAAAACCCTAGGGTTAATTTGGTAATGAAACGCTGACTTTAAACAAATCAGAAATTTCGTTATGGATGTAAAAGAACGAGAAAATCTGGAAAGATTTTCAATTACGGGGAGGGAGATGTGGAGTATTAATCCCGTGTTCAAGAGAAAGAGTCAACATTGAAAGTTGTGGGAAGAATAAGGCGGCGAGAAATGTGTTGGAGGGTGAGAATTCAGGGGACTCACAAGGATGGGATTAAAAAGGAAATTGGTAATTTGGGGAAAATGGAGGAGAGGTAATGTCGGTTGCTTGAAAAAATTACGAGGAAATCGAGTGAATAATGTGAGGTGAAGGGCTACACACATCGTTGTTTCATATTTAATTAATATTAATGAGAGTAAGCATTATTTACAATATATTCGAGTACTGTTTTACCAGGTGCGTAGTTCAATTCTCGATCCCACGACGAACACAATCAGCTTTTTTTCGGAGAGCAAATTCTCGAATGTATTAATGACTTTTTAAGACCACAACGAATAAACGATAAAAGAACGTGGGACAGTGAAATTATTGCATTACATCCGATGAATAAATTACTTAAGGCATTTAGAATAATTTTGGCTAGAGTTCATCAGTCAAGGGCAGACGATAAATATAAAACGGACAGTATTTCTCACGTGAAACGTTATTAACTCGAAATGTCGGCTTTACAAATTTTTAATGCCGATATTTCAAGCCCGAAAAATTGCTCGTGTGTATTTCGAACCCGGATTATCAGCAGAAAGTTGTTGCCGCAAAAATTCGAGATATAATGAGTTCATAATGTGCATTAAAATTACAGTTGAATGGGACAGCACGAGAAGAGGGACAAATGTTTTTAAAAAAGTTTAGCACTAACATAAGACCGCTTCGCTGGTATTGTCCATGCACTTGAAGATACTTCCGCCGCTGTCGCGGATGACTGTATATCGAAGACCGAGGGTTGGAAGGCCAAGCATATTATTCGCAGGGCCTGATTTTCGGATGTAGTTCACCAAAGCCGTCGCGACGGTCACACCTGAAGAAAGGAGAAATAAACAAAACTTTACAATGCAGGTACATACATAAGTGTCATCAGAAAGAAAATGGATTATACTATTAGAAGTAATTGGAAGTGCTTCATTTACATTAAAACTTGATATTAGAGACACAGGTCGGCCATAATGGTAGGCACAAACACGTGTAGATACTAACAACTCGCGGTATTCACTAGTACTAAGATGAATAATGGAATGGACTGTTTTAATTCGTCAAAGGAACAGAGAAAAGTGTGCAAACACGCAAACAAGCGCCAAATGTGTAGTTTCGATAGTAAAAGGATATCGAACTAGCCGCGAATACCTTATCGGAGTCATCCGCTGAAATTCTCAATAGCAGAATACCCACTGTCGGAAAATCCACCTTGACTGGGACTCCAATCCGGAACCTCCTTACTTCCGGCCAGGTACCGTGCCAATTGAGCTATCAATTCTGGTGAAGTCTTCTCGGGATTTCCACCGGGTTAAATGTTTATATAACACCAACGTTTCCACGGACGACTCATCCATCGTCTTCAGGGCGAGTGCGTTAAAATCCCGAGAGGACTTCACCAGAATAATTCGCCGGGAAAGAATTAAATCATATTTTTGAGCTATCAATTCGCTAAAAAGGAAGCCTTGATAGATCAATTAGCATAGTACCTGTCCGGAAATAGGCGGGTACCGGGTTCGAGTCCCGATCAAGGTGGATTATTCTCTCTGTGGAATTTCTGCTATAGTTTCAATAGTTTAAATTCAAGCCAGCTTCAGTAATAAACCCCCAGGAGAATCAAATGCATTAATACCTCCATTAAATAGGCTTGAGAGGATTAATCGATGCCACTGCGATAATATTTCGGCACGGCATCATTGTTATTTACGTTTTGATGTAAATGTAGTTGTAAAGAGGCTATAGAAAACGTATTGTTTAGAAAAATAAAATCGATGGTCGACAAGTTTACTTCTTGGAATTCAGACATTATCATGATCGGTCAACAATCTTAGAATTGGTTTGACGCAGCCCTCCACTCGATTCTTCTATCGGCCAGCCTCTTCATATTGACGTAACTCCTTTCTTTCACATGCTTCACGACCTGTTCTATATATCTTATACGAGACCTGCCTTTTCCATTCTTCCCGTTTACTTTTCCCTCGACGAGTGTCCTCATCAGGCCATTGTATCTCAAGATATGGCCTATTAAGTAAAAAAGGTCTTCTTTTTAGGGTTTTCATTAGACTCTCATTTCTCCCATTCTTCAGAAGACTTCTTCGTTTCATTTAGATATAGTGATGAAAAAGTACTTGGTGTATTCCACCTATCTATATTTCGACTCAACCGGTTTCAACCTTTACAGATCACCATCAGGAGTCATTCTATAGCCTCTTATGAACACTACATGTGTATCAAAACATAAATAACACTGATATCGTATCCAAATATTATCCTGATTATGACCTGTAAAGGTTGAAACCGGCTGAGTGAAAATATAATTTTGTGGAATAAACCAAGTACTTTTTCATTACCCGTATTTTTTTGTGCCGGGAAGGTGGGGCCAAATCGTTCCCAAGCACCCCCATTCTGGCGTCAGCCGTAGGCTAGCATGCGTATGCCTCCTCCAGTACATACATTCTAACCTCCTTGGGGCGAATGGTGCCCCACCACTAGTCCAAGCGCGCAAGGTCTTCCTCTCCCCCTAGCCTCCACCGAGGACACGATGCTTCGCTAATTGCGGTAGATGATTACAGGTGCCGCTGTTTAAGCTTGGGAGGGAGGGAGGGAGGATTTGGTCCACGACGACTGTTGCTAGGGAGGCGGTAGGGGGATCTAACAGAGGGAGGGCCCTCAAAAATACGGCAATATGGTGATATTAAGGAGGTCAGAATTCACCGGAGGATGCGTCGCAGCTGATGTGAGAAGCCAGCAGCCATCTTGGTAGGCACGGTTATACGGGTTTACTACTCGCGATACTTGTACTGATGAATTTTTTTTCACACGGTAAAAATTATGAGAAAAAGTGCAGAAAAGTGCGAAAAAGAGTGAACAAGCGACAAATATGTATTTTAAATACGTTAAAATTCGAAGTGTGGTGATACAGAAGAATGATGAAGATTAAAAGGATCGACCGACTGAGTAACGAGGAAGTTCTCATAAGAGTGGGAGAAAAGAGAAGTCTTCTGAATACCCTAAGAAGAAGACAGGACAACCTAATCGGCCACATCATGAGACACGATGGCCTGATGAAGACGATCGTTGAAGGAGAAGTGAATGGGAAGAATGGCTAAGGAAGACCTCGGGTGAGATATATGGAACAAGTGATGAAGGATGTGAAAGAGAAGAAATACGTAAATATGAAGAGATTAGCCGATTAAAGAACTCAGTGGAGAGCTGCGTCAAACCAATCTGAGGATTGATGACTAATGATGATGAAATTCGAACCAGTTTTAGTAATAAGTTAGGAAAGGTGTCCCTTAAATAGCCTTGAGAAGGTAAACTGATGCGGCTGCGATGACATTTGGGCACGCTTTCATTTCTATTAATGTTTTAATACGCATACAATCTTCATAAGAGGCTATATAAAACGGAAAAATTTTGTTCCGAGGAGACGGGGTCTAATCGTTCCCAAAAACCCCCATTCTGTCTTCATTATCACCCATAGGCTAACATACCAATGCCTTCTCCAGCACATCCTAACCTCCTTGGTTGCAACCTCGTGAATATTCTAAAAGCGGAGATTTTTATGTTGGGAGCATCCCAAAACATGGGAGGTTAAGATGTTGACAGGATTGTAGACGGGCTGGGGCAATGAGATTTACATAAAAAACATGTAAAACAATGTATTTCAAATATATTACACGACCTAAGGAGAAGGTGTAGAGATGGATGGAGGAGAACATAAAGGGCGAACGTAGAAGGAGGTCGTGTGGGGACGGAAGAGAAACCTGGTGTCGGCATAAGCTCTTAGCGAAAAGAGCCTAGATGGTCAATGGTTTAACGTCCCATCCGAGGGACGGAGTATTGAACTGAAGTACTCTCCACTCCGCACTCGTAGTAGGGACCGGAATGCTGCTGAAAAAAAATTAGCCACTGCCGGGAGTCAAACCCAGAACTTAGAGTTTGAAAGATGAATATCAGAGCTTCGGAAATGTGAAGATGTTTATTTTAAGCCATTCGCTCTCAGTAGTTAGTTTCCAGGGCTGTATGGAAAGCAACATTAGACGAGAGAAAGGAAAAATAACTTATCTCCGTCAATTCCCCGTACTTTCTATTATCTAGGGTTTATTAATTACCTCTTTTATTCGACTGAGATCTTACTATGCCGCACCGAACAGTCCATTTATAATACTTTGCAATTACTCTTTGGGTCGTTCGTATTTTCATCATCATCATCATGGTTCAACAATCGTAAGACTGGTTTGACGCAGCTCTCCAGCCCATTTATCACCTACTTTCTTTATATGTATGTACGTAATTCTTCCCTTTCACATCCCCAACAACTTTCTTCATGTACCTAATGCGAGGCCTTCCTCTTCCCCATTCTTCCTATCTACTTTTCCCTCGACGATTGCCTTCATCAGATCATCATGTCGATTGAAATATGACCAATTAAGTTGTCCCCATTGTTACCTCGACGATTGTCTTCTTTTTATTGTTTTCACCAGACTTATCTTTTCTCCCACTCTTCTCAGGACTTCTTCGTTTGTCACTCGGTCGATCAATTTTATCTTTATCAGCCTTCTGTAGCACCGAATACTTTCAGTCTCGGCTTCTCTGCTGCAGTTATCGCCCACATGACCAAATGCTATAAAGAAGCGTGCTCCAGATTTATATTCTCACGGTTTGTTCCCTTACTTCCACGCTTATACTTCTAGTAATAAGTAGATTCTCCTTATAGTAAAATGCCCTCTTCACCTGAACTATTCCACTATCTCTTTCCTACTTTGCCCATTGCTAGATATTGGAATAAAAACATAACAAATAACAATACTCGTCCACCTCTTCAAGCTTTTGTTTTTCAATTTCAACATTGTTCTTGGCCTCTACTCTTCTACACCATACGTATACCGTTTTTTCTCTTTATAGTGACGTTCTGTCGATATCTGATCAGTTTCGTAACGTTGTATTTTTATTCCCAATTTGTCCTATAATTACCTACCTTTCAAAGACCAGCCTATTAGCCTATTTTGCTTTGCCTCAGATTTTGTCCTCGACATATATTTTTCATAATTTCCGATATTTTTTTAGTGTCAAACAACATTTCATCATCACTATTTTGTGATATCTCCCAAATCCTTCGTCCGGAGAGCATTTGCAATCCTTGACCCGGTTCCCTAAGTTCACATCCGCTGCAATGTGTCTATGGGAAATAATATACAGGGAATATCCTTATCTAAGCATTTTCTATGCATAGATAGAAGTTGTCCAAAAAAAACCACCCGAACCAGGGATATTCCATTAATGTGATCTATTTATTTTATCGTTTTTTAAACAACATGTTGTTATTCAACGTGTTTTCTTGCGTCATATTAAGAATTTCAGCATACACTTTCTCCTTGTAAAACCCTTTTTTAACCATCCATTTTTACCTTGTCTTCTCTTTTACATAATGGTATCTCTCGTCAACCGCTGTTTTTTATACCGCGGGTCTTGGCTATCCACGGTCAACGGTTTGGGCACTACTTTTCTCAACCGCGGTATTTCCCTTGCATATGAGCGGCTCTGACAAATCTAATACCTTTTTTTTTTAATATTAACAAAGTTCACTAATAATTTTTTACACAGGTACGCGCACGAGTGCCAAAATATATACATCAAGGAATGAAATTTGCCCTTGAAAAATATTGTGACTTGGCCGGGAATCGAACCCGGATCTCCCAGTTGCCGATTAGTAACACCAATAAGCCATCTTCCTTCAAGACGAATTTCGTTCCAAAATATTAACACAGACGGCGGTTGTGCTGTTTTGTTTTTCTGCGCGGATACCAGCTACAGTACCCAGGATCACCATCTAATAGTGGGAAGGGAATACTTCTGCATTTATATAGATGCATTTCACTCGAGAAAAAATAAAATTACGTAAATCTTAACTAAAGTTTAGTGGAACATAACAACTCACCCCTGATTTGCAGTATACTTCGTTGTTTACCAACCGCGGTTCTGTCAACCGCGGGGTTTTTCAGGAACGTAACCCCCGCGGTTGACAAGGGATGCCTGCATATTAGTATTCACTCCATGTATCTCATACGCTATGATCTTTGCCCATCACCCCCATTGAATACGCCCTCGATCACTATCTTCATCCGACGACATTGTCCCAAGTTGTGACCGCTTATGTTTTCGCGTTTTCTTCATAAGCCTATCATTACTCTTCTCTTTACATAATCTTCTTGATACTTCTTCGTTTGTCAGTTGGTCTATACATTTCATCTTCATCGTCCTTCCATAATACGTTTTTCATGCTTCTAGACTTGACATTTGTTTGGCTGTTATCGTTTGAGCCCCATTGCCATAAAGAGGCATGCTCCAGATGTAAGTTATGATGAACTGTTTCCTTAATTCCAAGCCGGTATTTGCAGATGTAATTTTTTCTTTTGGTAGAATGCCCTCTTTGCCTGGGTTATTCTAGTATTTCCTTCTTGAAGGTCCACCTCCGATTACTCAGCTTCCTAAAGAACAATATTCTTTCACTTCCTAAACCTTTCGTTTTCCTAGTTTAACGCTAGTCTTGTTCTCTTCTCTCCTACAGCATACCAATAGCATAGTTTTCTTTTTAATAATTTTCAGGTGATATTTAGTCACTGTTCTTTCCATGTTTATTACAGCCTTACTTAAATCCCTATGTCTCTGTCATGACCTCTATGTTGTCGCCGAATCACAGTATGGTGATTTTTCCCCGTCAATATTCACTCCTGAACATTATTCTTTTGCGGCTTTCTCGATGTAAACGTTGAAAAGTACGGGAGACAGTGTCTGTCGTACTTTCAACACCTCGTCTGCTTTACCTCAAAGCCTGTATTTCCAGCAGTAAAATGTAAGTTGAACGGTGGGCGGGGGCCTTCTGTAGCCCCCCTGGCACATTGACCTCTCTAGATCCATTGTGCCAACACACAGTTAACCTGCCCGCCACTGGCAGAGAGGGGACAAGAGCACCGCAGTAGAGATATGGAGGAGGGTCACCCATCCAACCTCTTGTCTGGGCCCAACCTTAACTTGGGTGATCTCACGTGAACCGGTGAGTCAACGTGGCTAGGCCCTTAAGGGCATATTAAGGACAATTGCCCCATTTCCAGCTGTAAGTAGAGAATTCTTTTGGCAGCAGGCCCTGTTTGCCTGGGCTTGCCCGTCTTCATCTCTACCCCGGGAAGAAATTAAAGGTCACGCATAAGCGGAGGGCTCACCTGTGTCCTGAGTCGCGGCAAAGTCGAACGAGCCGGAGATCAGATGGGATGGAGCAGCGACCGTCACGTTACCTGTTCCCTCGATAACCATGTACTGCAGTCGCATGTCATAGCCCGGTGCCCTCACCACCTTTACCTCACTCTTGTTCTTTGAGCTCTCCTTGTATGTCACGAACAGTCCTGAAACGACGGAAATGACAGGTAAAGCGTACTTGATTTCGAAATTGGTTAGTGTGAAGCTAAGGTAGAGGGTGGGTTTGCAAAAAGATGACGCGATATATTTAGAAATATCCAAAGAGTTAAAAGGATTAGGTCACTACTCGATCTTAGGTTGAAGTTAAATCTGAATCTACTGAAGAAATTAATGATAGAGTTAGACAGGACTGTCCGTTATCGCCGTACTTTTCAACATGTACTCGGAGGAAATGGTGAGAGAAGCTTGGGATGAGGCTGGAGTAAAGGACGGGTGAAAATTGTAAAAATGGGTTAGTTTTGCGGATGATCAAGCGCTAGTCAGCCAGTCAGCCCAGGGCTTACAAAACATGCTGTATGCGTTTCAGGGACAGTACGAAAGATCCTGGAAAGGGACAGTAGGAAAGATAAGGGATGAAGATAGTCAGAAGAAAACGAAACTATTAATATTTCCAAGAAAAAAGGCCAGTTTAACAATAAAAGTAGGAAATCAGAAGCTAGAACAGGTGAGGCAATTTAGCTATCTACGTAGTGTGTCGCAGAAAAAAGGCTATACCAGCAATGAAGTGATAAGGAGTATTGCTTTGGTAAAAGAAGGCATGTAGGCATGTTCTAATGACAGGAGCGTTAAGTAGGGAAGTGAAGAAAGGACTAGAGAAGAGCTTAGTGTGGAGCGTGGTATTATATGGTGCGAAAACATGGGCTTTAAGAAGTAGACATAGGATTTTTGAGATGTGGGTGTAGAGAAAGATGGAGAAAGTATGGCGGATGGAAAGGGCAACGAACGATGAACCGCTAAGATTGGTAGGAGAGGAAAGAAATTTGATTGAAGAAATTAGGTGAGGGCAGAAAAACTGGATAGAGGAGGTAATAAAAGGGGATGGTGTTCTGAAAGACGTGGTCACGGGAAGAACTTCGGTTAAGCGGGGAAGAGGGAGGAGAACTGATAGTTTGGATATAGTTATTGGAGGTAGGAAGTATGAGGGACTGAAGAGGGACATCGTGTGAAATTTAGGGGTGTGGTAAGAAATAAATGCTCACTTAGACCTGCCGCTGCTTATAATAATAATACAAAATATATTTAAAACTCCAGTGTAATACACGGCAGTTTATTTAATTATATTTTATAGGGAGAGGCGACAGATAGCTAAGGTCATTTCAGCCACTTAGGATAGGTAGAGGGAAACCCGGTGTCACTATAAGCCTGCTCTTAACGAAAGGCGCCAAGGGTTCCACGGCTCAACGTCCCACCCGACGGACGGAGTACTGAACTCATGCAGTCTCCACACATCATCCGAGCGGGGATTGGTAAATTGTTGCCCTAGCCGAGATTCGAATCCGGGCCTTCGGGATGGAAAGCCCGGATTCTGCCGGTACCGGATAACGCATACATATATATATATACCCGGATACCGTACTCTAGCCATAATACCCACTCGATCCCCGTAGGATATATGGTAAAGATAAAATTAGGATGATAGATAGTAAATTTATAAATGCCATTACTCGAGGACAACAAGAGGCAATTTTAACTTGAATTAAGCTTACCGGGAGGATAATTAGCATGGGTATTGTAGATTAGACTCTTTTTAGGTATCTACGTAGCTGTATAATTGTACAACCTGTGAGTGTAATTATTACGGTCATTACCACGCATATTTGGCGAGTAACCAATTCACTAGAATACCATTTGAGAAATGTTTGCCCCAAATGATACGTTTTGGCTGAGTTGATACGTTATTGTTAATAGAATCATATAAATTAACAGACAGCCTCCTTATTTAAGAAATTTAAAGGTCCCATTCTATTCTGATAAATTTCCAAATCAACAGGATCCAATTTATTTTTCACGTGCACTATAGCACGAGTGGTAGTTGGTTTATGAAAGCTGCGTCGACAACAAAGGTCACATTGCGCCATTTTAATATTCAGTATTACGGTACGTATCGTGACGGTTGGACTTATTTGTCGAGGAAAGGAGCAAAGTTCCAGCACGTCCGGTTTCAAGCAGGTACAATATTTTTTCCCCTGAGTTGTGTCCCGGGACGTCAGCTTTATCCCCCAGAATGTTTAACTTCATTACATTATACTAATTATATTCGTTACATTATACCAATATTCTATAAGTACACATCTGACACAATTATTCCCTATAACACCACTTTTTTAAAACTTAAGACGCATGGGAAAGGTTAATTCCGATTGATTTTTTTCTCCACGAAAATTCTGTATTTGTGCATATCTGCGAGTAACCCCGTTATGATTCACCCGCATGGTTCTCAACCCATTAATTTGGAAGGAATGTTTGTTGGACACAAGAAGGTTAGAAAGTACTGGAGGAGGCAAAGGTATGCAAGCCTATGGCTGAAAATGAAGCCAGAATGAGGGTGCTAGGGAAGGATTAAGCCCCACCTACTCAGTAGGAAACACTGCGTTTCATACGGTCTCTTATGGAGACGGAACGTGTTTAAAAACTTAAATAGCAGTTAAATCGCATCCAAATTTCATCGGAGCGCCATCCGTTAATCGTCCTGGGGCTAATTAAGGGAGGTATTGATGCATCCGATTCCGCGGTAATTTAATTATACCGCATTTACTCGTGTAAGCCGAGCACCATTTTTCTTCAAATTCCACAATAAAAAGTAGATCAGAAAAATAGACGTTGGTTGGTTGGTTAGGGGAGGCGACCGACAGCTGAGGTCATTTTCACCATATTGGATAGGTGGATAATTGGGTAATTGTAGGGGTTTTCAGGGAACGGAGGAAGGGTGGAGAGAAACCCGGCGTCGGCATTAGCCTACGCTTAACGAAAGGCGCCAAAGGGACCACGGTCCCATCTTAACGTCCCATCCGACGGACGGAGTACTGAACTTGAAATGCCCTCCACTAGGGTCATTTCAAGTTCAGTACTCCGGACACCGGTCCACTAAAGTGGGGACCGGTTTTCCACTGAAAAATCCGCCACTGCCGGGAATCGAACCCAGGCCCTCGGGATGGGAGGCCAGTACTCTAGCCACCACACCAACCCGATCCCCAAAATAGACATCAGGGAGAACTTAGGATGTTCGTTCTAAAGATATTGGATAAACAACTCTACCTGATTCTATTTTTAGTTCAAAACGAACTGCTGTCCTGCTGGCAAGTCTTGAACATGACCAGTAGGATACACCTGGACCTTTCATACAGAGTCACTCAAAATAGGATGATTTGGTAGCATAACTAAATTCGTACGTAAACGAATCGGGTAAGTAAGTAACACTTACCCGATAACTGCAACATGGGAGCTTCGCCTCTCATGCTGGAAGTTAGAGCATTTTCCAGATAGTCGACGAATCTCCTAAACTCTATGGTAAACGTGTAAATACTTTCATCCGGGAGGCCGAGAGCTTCATGGACGTCCTCCTCCGTGAAATTCACATTGGCGGCAATTTCTTCGAAATTCGACAGATTCGATGGCGTCCAAATCGCTGCTAACACCTGCCAATGGAGAAAATGATGATATATACTTCATTGTGGACATACTGAAATGCAACAAACGAAATGTGACGAGAAAACATTTAATCAAGAAAATGTAAGCCTTTCTCCATTAATAGGAATACCTACGCTTTAAAACAAGGGTTTAAATCTCTGTCTTTGATGAAAGTGAAAGTTCCTATTTCATCACGGCCTCACATTGCCTCTTACTATTTGTTCCGCCCCCAAGGCCATATTCAGAATCTCAAGTACAGTCACGCTTCCGCCGCTTGCCTCTTAAATTCTCTAATAAGAGTTCTAAATGTAATAGAGTCTCTACAAATATACAGATACTCCTCAGCGTCACAGTATGCCATTTTAAACTCACAGTGGAGATTTTGTGGCGTAAGGAGCAGAAGTGATAGTTGAGATTCTGAATACGAATTTATTCCTCCTTCCTTTCCGGGGATCAGGTTGTCACAGTGGATAGAGTTTTAGATCCCCGTATCTCGCCTTGGTTCAAACCTCAATAGTGACAGGTTTATCAAAGATATTCCGGTCTTTAACTGAGCTTTGTGGAGAGCACTTTAAGTTCAGTGTACCGTCCGTCGGATGGGACGTTAAAACATTGGACCCCTTGGCGCCTTCCATTAGCCCTAGAATGATGTTGACACCGGGTTTTACTCCACTCCTCCTCCAATCCCCGTTCCTACAACTTCCTTAACAACCACCTCCTTAACGGTACAAATGATCTTAGTTGTCGGACACCTACCTTAATTGCTCCAACAACTTCCTTTCCACTCTTGCCATGCAAACCACCCCTTCTTCTTTCAAAAGACGTTGCATAAAAAAGTTGAATTTCTAAGACTTACCGATTTATTGTTAAGGCCATCACATGCGGCCATCATTGCGTCCGTCACCAAATCTCCCAACAGGCATTCTTCCATTAAACATATTCCGTTGCCGACGAGTGAAAGTTTGGATACGGCCAATGGTGTGGTCTTGATTGAATTCAAAAGTTCCACCCCAGACTTTTCAACTTTTACAATCTCACTGTCAACTGAAACCAGAGATTAAAAACATCAATGAAACTCTGAGTACCTTAGGATGTCGCCTATTCGCTGAAACCGGTAGTACAGTAATAAATTTCATGAAAATTACAAAGTGTGCACTTATACAGTTATCAATAATAATCATTAATTCCCGATGGAATGCAAGGTCCAATACAGATAGCATCCTAAACAGTTACCCCAACATTGAAGAGAAAATAAAACACATAATAGTCAAGTCAGAAAGCGGTTTATTGCCAGCGATAACGACATAAACTTTAAAAATTTAACGACAATCAAATAACAAATCGCCTCTGCGATGAACTTCGTTTACGATTTCGTCGTTATTTAAGTTTTAATACACATGCAGTCTCCAAAAGAAGCCGTATAAAACAGAAGATTTTGTACGGAGTATTTGGAGCCGAATCGTTTCCAAGCACCCTTCATTGGTACCCATAGTCTAGCATGCCGAAGCTCCCCCAGGAAATTCTCACCTTCTTGACTAGAACCAAAGTACATACTACATCTACATATTGCGAGCCGCCGCAATGGCGTGTGTCGGGGGTGTCAGGACACCATGCTTTGATTATGTATCGCTTCCAATGTTCACAAATTATTGTTGTATATCAATATGGTTGAAATTGACTCAACATACTATTCTGTAATCACGAACGGCATACGCGAAGAAATAGTTTCTAAACCTGTCTGTCGACGTGTCTATCTCACGTATCTTATTGGCTTGGTCTAATCCACTAATGTAGAATGAGTGCCCAGTAATTTTATGTTTCGTGGGATAATCCGGTGTTTATGTGGCTCTCTAAAGTACTTATCACATCATAACTCGTGTCAGGAGAGCTTCCCATCCTAAATATTTCTGAGAAATCACTTACATTGACATTCCCATCGTAACGCTTTTCCACAAATCTCGCAGATTTTATTGTAACTTTATTCAATTCCCTCGTTAATCCCTTTTCAGATACATCCCAAATACTCGAGAATCATTCCAAGTGTGGCCTGACCAATGCAATAAATATCTCTCCCTTGTTCATCAAGGGTGCTGAGAATACACCAATTAGTCCTGGTTAGACACCCGGTTGGAATTTGGTTGTAATCCATGCCTGGATGCCATGTGAAAAGTAATTCGAGTAAAGTACTCCGTTCTTCGGATAGGACGTAAAACTGTGGCTGTAGCCTGGGTACTCTGGCTAATTGGGCAGTATGTTGGAGAAAAAGAAGTAGAGCAGGCATTGAAATTAGAAGGAGAATTGAGTACGCAAAAAAGAAGTTAGGCGTGAACTAATGACGGGCGCGTTGCGTAGTTAAGTATAGAAAAAATAGTGAAAAGTTTAACATGGTGCGGAAACGTAGGCTCTGCGGAAAGAAGATGAAATATCGTACAATTAGGGCTTTTGAGATGTGGGTGTGGAGAAGGATGGAGAAAGTAAAATGGGTCGAAATGAGGAGGAGCGTGGAAGTTTAAGAGTTGGTAGGAGAGGAAAGGAAATTGATTGAGAAAATTTGGAGAATGCATAAAGTGTGGATGGAGAAGGTAATATTGGGCGAAGGTGTTTTGAAGGACGTGTTTGAGGGAATAATGTTGGGAAAGCGGGTAAGAGGTAGGAGAAGAACGGGTAGCTTGGATAGAATGATGGGAGGTAGGAGGTATGAGAGGCTGAAGAAGGATATCGGGTCAAATGTAGGGGCCATGGGAGAAATTAAATGTCTATTTAGACTTACCTTCAATATTAAAAAAAAACTTATACTATAATAAAAACTTTATGCGTACACCCGATGAGTATCATCAAAATCAAACATAAAAATAGAAGGGGAGGAACTGGCAGAGGTGAGCGTGTCGGTTACTTGGGTAAAACTGTGGACAAGGGTTTAACGCAGTACCAAATATACCTAGGGGAATAGCTTCGACAAAAAAAGGCCTTTAACAGGAGAGATTTTCTAATAGAAGCCATAGGTAAAGATTCATACAATAGGCTAGTAAGGAGTTTAATTAGAAGGGAAATGAGACGTTTGAGATATAGGCTTGAAGAAGAATGGAAAGATACGATGGACTGGAAAGGAAGGCTGATAGTTAAATACTGGAATAGGGAGATAGTGATTTAGGAAGGAAGATTAAAAAGAGGGGTCGAGTAATGAAACGTGTTAATAGACTGGAAGCCGTTACAATATTGTTAGAATGCTAAGGGAAAGGAGGGCGTAGAAGAGGATAAGCTTCATGGAGAGCATGAAGGAAGATTAATCTCATGGGTTGCGCTAAAGACGATACAAGCCTCGAAAAATAAAAGTTCTAAAAAATAATATTTGATACTCCTGCACACTCGCAGGAACCTGGAGATATCGTTTATGAAACATTTGGTAACCCATGCACGTGGAACTCTTCAGCATAAATGGAAAAAATGGGATTGAAACATCCTGCCCCTGCCAGGAATGCGATGATACGGAAGCTTCTGGCGCGTTCTAAAGCCTCGAGAACGCAGGAAACGCTGCGGAAGAAATATCGATCCTGTGGCCCCTCTTTCGCTTCGTATCCCAATTTTAACGCAGCCGCTGTTCCGTATCATAAATCCATCAACGGGAGAGCGATTTCCCCCGGACAACAGGCATAAGTTATTCCTTTTTAAATTGTTTGCGTCTTTTTTACACCATGCACAACCTATGGGAAATGTATATCATCGTAAAATGCTCCCTTATTCTTCTCAGAATCAAGTAAAATACTTAGCCGCTCGGCACTTTTTGAAAAATCTGAAGGTATTTGCCGTTGATCGCATCGCCAGAGGAAGTAGGAAGGGGTTTTCAGGGATGGGTATCGCAAGAATGAATGACCAAGGAAAATTTATGCGAGATATTAAAAGTAAGCATTAATACGTTGACCGTAAGTAAGATTACTGTGGAGGTAAAGCTAAAGTTGGTATAAACTTTTCAGTGTAATGAATAATGTGTCGTCTTTGAAATTGTGTTCGATGTAAGAAAAAAATCCTCTGGAAGTACCTATCAAAGAAAATCCAAATTATTTCAATGGAAACAAGCAATAGTGAAATCGAAGATTGCTTTGTTAATCAGCTCCACAATGAAACCCAATGATTTCGTATCTAGGTCGAGTGCCTGCGAAAGATAACAGTAAGATAAGTGCCTACCGAGGTGGTCAGGTTTACCCGGAAACCCAAGATTACGGGTTCGAATCCTCCCCAGAGCACGAATGTTGTGCTTGCCTTAGGTTCAACAGCTTAGGTTAGATGGCGCGATATAAAATAAACCTACAACCCAAGTCTACCACAACTAAGACAACATTGAAACGACGAGGACACTGAAAAGTAGTTATTCTGCAAGCAGGAAAGCAGTTAGCAACAGGCGGAATGCATAATAAGGGCTGTTTATCTTCGAGAGATAAATGACATAGGGAAGAAAGCTCCTTCGCGCTCACAATAGAACTCACCTTGAGTGGAGCCACAATAGATAAGATTGCATCTCAAATAAACGCCGTGGGTGAGGGACAATCAAAAGAAGACTGCCAGAAGATAAGAGGTCTGAAATATCCAGTGCATTTTTAAGGAGAGGAAAGGGGAGCGTGATGAGCATCAGCGAAAAGAAGTTTGCGTAATTCCCCTTGAATAAAAACCATAAAGCAATCAAAAACAGGCTTAGATAGGGAAAAATGGGGTACGACTGAGGATTTCATACGAATTGGGCAATCGCCTAGTGTGTTCAACAGGGAAATACCGCGTCTCCTTCCATGTTGTCGTTAAGACCTTCATCAAAATCAAAGCAAAACAATAATTCAATGGCAGTACTGAATTTATACACCACAAGCGAAAAGGAAATACGCGCGCGTCCCGCGGGGATTGAAATCATCATAGCGGCAAAGAAGCTCACAAGCTAAAGATTACAACAAGCTAGAGAAATAAACGAATCACACGAACCAAACTCAGTGGCAATCAAATAATCTGCGGAATCAAAAAGCGAAGCATTCATTTCGTAGAAGGACGTCAGAATTTAAAACGACTTAAAACATTTTCTTCAGGATTGTGAATCCTAATATGGATTGACAGCCGAAACCGGTCGAGTGGTTAACTAAATATGTGGAAGTCACAAAGTTTTTAAGGCAGCTTAATTAATTCAAATAATCAACTGTAGTTGAAGGGGTAAAAAATTCCTTGCCAGGGGCCACAACCCAACAAACATTGACCCAACCTAAGAAATCCTTCAAAGGACTGTTTTGGGACCCAGTTCCAAACTTAATTCCATGTGGAAGCAAGGGCTGTGAACCTCCAGGCACCCACTCTGTGATTGATTACATAAATAGTATACCATGCCAGGATCAGTAACAGAAAAAAACAACCCACATCAGCAGTACCTTGTTGAAGTTCTCTGTGTTCATGGGGAAATTTATCTCACTTCAGAGAGCTAAAATCTTATGAAAACATACAGAACACCACCATAAACTCACTCAACATAGCATGCAGAGGAACTGATGTAGAAACTGCCTTCATGCTATTAAAACACACAAGAGCTGACTCTAAAAGATCACATTCACAGAATACAGATGAAGGCTTAAGTTAGGGTTCCTACAGTGTTTTACTGAAATATGGGACACTACTAAAAAAAATCTTTCTTTAAAATCTGGGACGTCTTGAAAAAAATTGCAGAGTAACCAACGATGGACGAAGCAAGAAAGAAATACTGAGTAGAATAGCCCAGGCAAAGAAAGCATTCTACCAACAGAAGAATCTACTTACAACTGGAAATACAAGCTTGGAAGTAAGGAAGCAATTCATCAAAACGTATATCTGGAGCATGTTCCTTTACGGCAGTGAGGCATGGACAATGACAGCAGCAGAGAAGAAAAGGGTGGAAGCATTCGAAATATGGTGCTATGAAAGAATGATGAAGATAAAATGGATCAACTGAGTGACAAATGAAGAAGTCCTAAGACGAGTGGGAGAAAAGAGAAGTCTGCTGAAAACTATAAAAAGAAGATGGGACAACCTAATCGGCCATATCTTAAGACACGATATCCTGATGAAGACAATCGTCGAAGGAAAAGTGAACGGGAAGAATGGAAAAGGCAGGCCTCATATGAGTTACATAGAACAGGTCGTAAAGGACGTGAAAGAGAGAAACTACATTAATATGAAGAGGTTGGCCGATAGAAGAATCGAGTGGAGGGCTGAGTCAAACCAATCCTAGGATTGTTGACCCATGATGATGATGATGATGAGAACTCAGCACATGGGAAATTCTTAAAATATGTTTTTACAGTAATTCAACCTTTTAATGCCTCAATGTAAATAAATTTTTATTTCATCTGCCCACATTGCATTTATCAATAAAAAACATGTTCAACATCTGAATTAATTCATGGCACTGTAAAAAAAAATCAGGCACAAAAAATGAAGTAAATCGACTTAATAATTTTTCAATGAAAAATATTTATGAAAAAGTAGGAATTATGGAATCAACTCTGGTCATTTCAATAAAAAACAACTGTCAAGAGATAAACGGGAAAAATGGGAACCCTAATGTAAATTAAGAAGGGAGATAAAAACAGGAAGTTTATCTGGAGGCAAGGTAAGGTAAAAGGCATCGTGCATCAAAGGCAAGATAGGAGAGTAATTGAATAAGAAAGAAGTGATTCAATAAAAATAGAGAAAATAATATGAAAAAACCGAATGGTAGTGTCATTAGCCTTTGAGCCTAAATGAGGAAAAGGACAAAAATGAGGATGAACTGGGTTTGGGAATATTAAATAGGGAGACAAAGAAGATATTGCCGTAAATGAAGGGAAAGAAAGTGTTAGTACAGTAAACTACCATTTACCCATGCACGTGCTATCCAAGCTGCGGATTATCTGTGCTTCACAAATAGATTCAGTGTATCGGCAGTGCTAGTGAAGGGGATGGTAATTGGGTGGACATTTTACCAAAAGACGAGAAGAGCCGCATGTAATGGTATATCTTTCAGCACAAGTGAAAAGATACAAAGTTGCTGATGTTAAATTTATTTAATCAATAATTCACAAAATACCTAATAATGATTCCTCCAATCGTGACTCTCACTACGGCCCTACCAACTGGTCCAATATCCAGGTGCATCGGAACTATTTTTGCTGGGGGGGTCCAACTTTGGCTCCTACAAAAAGGGCCCGAATTTTTTTGCGGATAGGAGGGGATAGAGACTAGAATTTCGCAACTAGAGCATATGAAGGTGTGAGAATATGTGTCAGAAGGGAAAAAGCAAGCTGGAAACAAGTGAAATTTAATTTTTATTAACCCATTGGCTTAAAGAGATGGCGATTCGCAAGCTGGCAGAGCTTGGCCTTCTGTAAAAGAGCCAGATAATGAATTAATTAATTGAAAATTAATAATTAATATGTTCTTAATGCATAAAAATCCATTATAAGGGGTTTAAAATGTTTTTAATCGATTAAAAATAAATACAAAATGTGATTTCAATAAAAATTAGTGAAATAAGTGGCAAAAAAGGAGTAAAAAATACTAAGCCAATGGGTTAATGAAGACTACTCATTTATCAAGGGCCCAAGGCAATTTCAGGGAAGAGGGTGGGCTTCCTCCCCTCCTACCCCGCACCACTGCTGACGTCTTATGCCAGGCTTCGTACCACCCCGTGGATGATGTAGCCCTACTGGATTCTTTGTCATAAAATGCTATTATGTACAGTTCATTGGCATATTGTGATATTTTCTTAGGGAGTTTATTTACTTTGCTGGCACACCATAGAGAAACGAATCAGGATATAACCAAGCAGCAGATTATCTGTGCACCCTGTACCAGTCATCAGCTCAGAAAATTGGGAGTTAACTGTAATTGAAAAAATATTAACTTGATGATAGCATAATCTTACCGCTTCTGTTGTATTTGCCATAATCATGGGTAGTTGCATCCACCGTCACCCCATCTCCATACTTTGTTACGATTAATTCTCCAAGAATGTGATGGAACCCATCAGTTTTTGGAGGCAAAATGTTTATCAGCCAGCAGTTACTTCCTGATATCTGTTCCACGTAAATGCCATTCACATATTTTTCTGGAAAGAAATTTGAGAGAGGACTTTAAGGGTCCTTAAAATATATTTTTTCATTCCTCCTAAAACTAATTCCTCCTAACAGGTAGATGAGGTATTTCTGTCAAATAAAAAACTTCCTTCACTGGAGAGAATACACCTTATAGGTACTTTCAACATGAACCTACCTTCAGCTATATTGCCACCACTGAATAATAAAATATCCAATCCATCAATGCGTGCAATTTCCTGAGCATCTTTCAAAGTTTTGACACTTCCTGGAACGTAACAACAGTCATATTTTACTCAATGATATGATGAAATATATCAATGATGAACTCATGAAAAATTATTTAAATTTGATCTGTATACATTTAACCAGTAATGGCCAGTCTTCTTATGGCATTGGGCCACCCATCATGACTACCAATGCAGAATTTTTTTATGAATCATTGTGCAATCTTCCCTGGATTCCACGAGAAATTTCAGACAACAGCCAGGATTAAAATACTTTCAATAAACACCAATTTTTTTGTGTACATATATGGAAAATACACCAAATAAACCACTCATTTTTAACTGACCCTGTTTTCAGCAACTCTGTGCCATTTTCAAGCCTTGAAAATGGCACTGAGTTGCCTAAACCTGTGTCAGTTTGAATTAAAAACGTGTAAATTTTTACCAAGTGACCTTTTCAATATGAATATTTGTAATTTCCACAAGGTTTTGCCTGAAAAAATTTCCTACATATGAGAAATGATACTTTGTAATTTCAAGATGTTATATTTCTGTGAGGTGCTAAATTCGAAATTGTGAGAAGCATTGTGTATTTAGCTACCACCAATTGTTGAACTATCAGACAAGGAGAACAGACATAAGCACATGCGTGTGCAATCATACATGTGCATTAGGGGTGATCGTCAAAAACTTTTTTTCGAATTTCATGGGGCTTGGAGTCAGAAAAGTTGCGTATGGGGCTCAATATAATGCAGGATTTTTTTCCAAATTTTTGTCGAACGTCCTGAGGTTCCGCCAAGTGGTTAAAGTTGAACAATTTTAGGCAAGTTTGGTAAAAATTTGAAATTAGCAAAATAATGTTCTCCGCCTCATTTTTTTGTAAGAACCACTTAAATATTGTCAGAAGGTAAGTGAAAAGGGGCTTCAAAGTAGTTAAAATCCCTAGAAACACTAAAAAAAATTATTAATAAAATTAAGGACATGCAACCCGGCAAGCACGCCATGATGGCCTGGTTGGGTGGGACGTGATCGTTGGCCGTGGGATTGCCGTTACTAGTTTTGAGCAGTGTGCAACGCCTACGTGGGGAAAAGGGAGAAAAGATTAATCGATTGACTGCTATCTAGCTATACTTTGTGGCATTTTGAGATACATATTGTACATCTTGCGTACGAAACACATCGTAATTTTTTGCAGTTTAATACATTTTTCTCCAATTGAGTTCAATGGAACTTTGTCATTATCTAGTAAACACCATAGCAGTGAAAATGTAGCATCATAATGTCTCGGGAAAATATCCTGTACTATTCAAAATTACAAAGTATTTTATTTTTACAATTTTCATTCCGAGAAAAATCATGAAACTAAAGATGATCATCTGACAATGGTTTTGGGTATCGACCATCAATATCACATAGAAAAGGGGTTAAGCGCATTTCAACAAAACTAACTACGCTTGCAAGGGTATGCGACAGATTCGGAATTCCATCAGCTACAGGAGCAGTATTAGCAACAGCAGTATTAGAAGATTTTGATATTGTGAACAAGGAGGACTCAACCCAAGTCATAGGCCGCATGAAACTTAAAAGACAAGAGACTACAATCATGACTAGGAGTAGAAAAATCAGAACATAGTGGAACCACGGTAGGGATTTACTTTGATGGAAGAAAGGATCAGACAGTAATTCAAAATAAGAAGGGGGGGAAATATTACAGAAGTACCATTTTAGAAGAACACGTTGTGATTATATGCAAGCCTGACTCGAAATACATCACTCACGTGACTCCTGTTTCCGGTACAGCTATAGAATTTCAAGATCAATCATGCAGTGCATGGGAGAGCATCCTACGATACTCTCAAATATTTGTGAAGTCGACTGCGATGGCACTCTTGTAAATACAGGAAAAAATTGTGGAATCATTAGAATTCTGGAAGAGCATTTAAATAAGCCATTGTGCATTTGTCTTCTCCATTTAAATTAACTCCCACTCCGACAACTTATTGCTCATTTACCTTTTGTTGACTTTGAAACCATCCCAGCTTTTCACCCCGATGTATATATTGCTGATATAAATAGTGGTCAGGCGTACCTAATAGATGTGTCAAGAGCAGTTGCGTCTGGAAAATGCCCAATGGGTTTAGCTGAACGATTTCCGGGAAAACTTTGCCAGGCCATATGTGTGAAAAATCAGAAGATAGCTGAACAATGAAGCCCCTAGAATTTTACGTTTGTGGTTGTCAACGGAGAATCCTTCAGAGGAACTGCTGATATTGGTCACTTATATACAGAAAGTAGACATTAAGATGTGGTTCATGATTAAATGGAAACCTCACTGCATTGATGGAGCTCGACACATGTTCGACTTGGTGCACTCCACAAGGTATTTAAGGGAAGACCTGCTGAAAATTGTTGATCCAGTAAAACAACGTGGTGCTTTCTGGTGTCATCCTGAAAACATGCTCATCTGTATGATGACGGATGAAAGTAAGATAGCAAGCCGTAAAAAAATACTTCAAGCTACATACACAAAAAACGAAAACAATCTAGTGAGAAAATTTGAAGTGCCCAAATTACAATATAAAGCAAAGACGTATCATCATTTGATAGCTTGGAAAAGCATTGTTGTGACTGAGCCTCCACTTTCAAAGAGTTTGACTGAGGAAGACATCAAAAATGGCAACTAACGTAATAAGATCGGAATAGCCAAAATTCCTACAAGTTCCTGTCCACACTCAAAGTGTAGAGAGACATGTTCGTCTCGAGAAGGATGCGTCTGCAGTAGTCTATGAGAGACACAACAGAGATATGTTCATCAAAACTATCATTGCGGAGAGAGCGCATATGCCTGAATTCTGCCATAAAAGTCAGTACAAGATCCACAATTCAAACTAAATGCTAAAAGTGCCCATTTTGCTTGGGAGGTTGGGTTGGGCACGGGTGGCACTCGATGCGTAGCCAACTACTTGTGGTGAGTTCTGGGTTATTACTGGAACGGTAGCAAGCGAAGAGCTATGCAGGCATTAAAAGCGATATCCACTTCGCGTGTGCCGGGTTGCCTATCCTCAATTTTATTAATCCTTTTTTTTTTAGTGTTTATAGGGGTTTTAACTGCTTCGAAGCCCCTTTTCACTCACCTTCTGACAATATTTAAGTGTTTCTAACAAAAAAATGAGGCGGGGCACGTTCTTTCGCTAATTTCAATTTTTTACCAAAATTGCCTAAAATTGTTAATCTTTAACCGCTTGGCGGATTCTCAGGATGTTCGACAAAAATTCTGAAAAAAATCCTGCATTATATTGAGCTCCACACACAACTTTTCTGACCCCAAGCCCCTTGAAATTCGAAAAAAAGTTTTTGACGATCACCCCTAATGTCCATGCTTGTCTGTGTGTTGAGGTTATTACAGTCGAACCTGAGTGGCCACTGTGTGGCCAAAAGTATGGTGGCCCCTTACCGAGTTGAATGCAGAATGGAGGTAAACTATTTCCAATCCAGTATCATGCAACCCGCATACTTCACAACTCCTTATTTATTTTGGAAAGAGGTCAATGTATTTCTATTACTAGAGTACAGTTAAAGTATCTACTTAGCCAGCCTTTTCCCTTTGCAGGCTTCATTTCTGAAGGCTAGATATATATAGGAACTCGATGAACGAGGAATAAGTCACTCATACACAATAAATATAAACATAGGCACGAAAAGAGGGACACTCACATGTTTTGCAGAACTGTTTTTGCGGTGACCAACCGCCTTCATCAGCTAGAGAGAAGTAGGGTTCGAGGA
Source organism: Platycnemis pennipes (assembly GCA_933228895.1). Lineage (NCBI taxonomy): Eukaryota > Metazoa > Arthropoda > Insecta > Odonata > Platycnemididae > Platycnemis > Platycnemis pennipes. The sequence continues at coordinate 65,398,097 of OW121854.1, forward strand.
CTGAGGATAGGGAAGATAACTGGGGGTGGGGGGGGAGGTGGGAGAAGAGGAAAGAGATTAAAGAAGTGGGGTGGATTCAGTGTGAGAGGTTGAGGCCCGGGAATTCAAATACCCTCATTACCCAGATGAATGATAATTCACGTGTTCTGACATCAATATTAGAACTTAGAATTAGGGAGTGTTTCTAGTACAGTGAGGAAAACACACTTATCAAATGGAAGGTTGTGGTTCATGAAGTGTAAAGAGACAGGGAGATCATGGCAAGATTCACTGGAGAAACAGTGATTGTTAATTCTAAGGGATAGGGGGGTTGTGCATTTTCCAATGTGAAAAGCGGAGCAGTGGTTGCATATGAGCATATGTACCTCATTTTTTGACGAGAAATTGGCCGGGAAGCAGAGTCGACGGGAGGTGATTGAGTGCCTGTGATTGTGGTGCTGGAGGTAATTGTTAATTAGTGGGCAGGTTTTACAGTGCAGGTGGTTGCAGGGCAAAAGAGGGTGGGTATTCTGCCCACGTTGAGTTACTCACTTTATGTTTATCCTTGGGTATAGTACCCAATTGTTTTATTATAAAATTCCATACATAGGTGTTCCTCCAGATAATCAGCCTCAATAACATGCACTTATATACCAGAAATCCTATGAGCTCACCCACTTCAGTTAAAAAAAATATCTCCTTGTAAAAAAACAACATCTCAGTAACCAAATTCCATACTCAAACTTATCTTGCTTTCATGTAAGCATCTAATCCCACAACTCAATTCCATTTTATCCTCCGCATGCAAATCTTTCCACACAAGATGTATGCGCCAACTAAATAAGTTGTTGATCCTCTGTGCCTCTTACTTCCGCCTAGGCTTGCCATTACCCCTCAATGGACTCCGCCCTCCCCCACCCCCTGAACTCCCCCACTCTACGTCCATTCGCCTGATCTTCGCACGATCTGTAATCTCCCTCCTCCGCCACATGGCCCTCTGACGTTGCCTAAATGTCTCCCACCCCCACAACCAGTCTCCTCCGACTCACAATCAGAACAAACCCCCTCTCCCGCATTCGAAGTGGTCAACCTCTCCAACGTAACAGTTGATGATAATGAAACCTCCTTTCTCTCAAAAGGCCTTTCTTTTTCCCCCACCCCTAGAATAGATCACATAAACTTACAGGATGATATCTTTAAATTTTGCAGTGATCTTCGGTGGTGAGTGTTTTCGAAGGAGAAACAAAACCCTTCCAGCCAACCACCTCTCAATTCTGCCATTGCTCAATTCTGTCCAGCATCCACACTAGAACCTCCAGTCCTCCATCCTAGCTGCCATGCAGAAATCTTCATTAAACTTCTTCTATACAAATCATCTAACAAATCTTTCTTTGAATCCCTTTGTCCAAAGCAGAACATGACCAGATCTGAAGCCGAAGCTATTCGAAAATTGAAATCCAGCCATACTATCATTATCACCAAGGTGGACAAAGGCTCTATGATAGTTATTTTAAACACCAAGGATTACATAACCGAGGGCCTGTGACAACTTGAATACACCTCAACTTACTCCCCCCTCACTTATGACCCCAACTCTCAATATATGAAGGAAATATCTTCATTCCTCCTCAGGTTCGGACCTGATGAAGGCCTCTCCTCCAAAGATATTTCCATACTCTCTCCTAATCCTAGATCGCCTCAGTTCTACCTCCTTCCTATTATCCACATGCCAAACAACCCTGGCCGTCCCATTGTATCTTCATTTAACTCCCCCAATGAAAGAATATCCACATGCATCGACCACCATCTACAACCCTTAGTTCTTTCTTTACCCTCTTTTATCCAAGATACCTTTGACTTCCTCCACCACCTTCACTCAATTATTATTCCCCCTAATGCGGATCTTCTAATGGCCACAATTGACGTTGCCTCCCTTCATACATCCATTCCCCACTCTGAAGGATTGTCTTCCCTTCGCCACTTTCTCTCTACTCTCGCCCTACTCCTCACATTCCATCCACAAAATTCCTTCTTGACCTATCCAAATTCGTCCTCACAAAAAATGCTTTCTTTTTTGACAGCAAGTTTTACCTCCAAAGGAAAGGGACCGCTATGGGAACTAGAATGGCTCTGGCTTACACTAAGCTTTTCATGGACCACCTAGAAGACATCTTTCTCTCCAGACAAACCTTCAAACCACTTTTATGGCTTTGTTTCATTGACGATATCTTCCTCCTGTGGACTCACGGTCAAGAAGCTTTGGACAAATTCCTATCACCTTCCTTGACGTCAACATTTGCCAACAGAATGGGAAGTCCATCACCTCCATCCATAAAAAACCTCCAACCACCAGCAATATTTACACTTCAAAAGTTGCCACTCAATCAACATCAAACATTCAATCCCTAACTCCCTCTCGATTAGAGAGCACCCAATTTGCAACAACACCCCCGTCTTATGCGAATACCTTGAAAACCTTAATTCTGCCCTATGCAACCGTAGATATCCTGACCAACTCCTGAATAAGAAAATTCTTCCACCTTCCTCCCAGTACACCCCCATGCAAAAATATCAACACCAGCTGCCCTAAACCTCTGCATCACTTCTTTCCAAAGACCTACAAATTAAAGGCAATCTTCAAAAACCTCTTTCCTATCATTAAAGATAATGATAAGACATCCTCCCTCTTGCCACCATGCCCCTCAATTCTACAAACGACCTGCCAATCTAAGAGATATCCTCAAATCAACCAACCCTTTGGTACGCCTTGTCCATAACACTGCCCACCGCCTTTCACCCTGTAACCGCCCACACTGTAAATCCTGCCCACTAATTAACAACTACCTCCAGCACCACAATCACAAGCACCCAATCACCTCCCTTCAACTCCGCTTCCCAGCCAATTTCTCGTCAAAAAATGTGGTACATATGCTCATATGGAACCACTGCTCCACTTTTCACATTGGAAAATGCACAACCCCCCGATCCCTTAGAATTAACAACGACCATTTCTCCAGTGAATCTTGCTATGATCCCCTTGTCTCTTTACACTCCATGAACCACAACCTTCCATTTGATAAGTGTTTTTCCCTCATGGTACTAGAAACACTCCCTGGTTCTGCTTCTAATATCGACGTCAGAACACGAGAATTATCATTCATCTGGGTAATGAGGGCATTTGAATTCCCAGGCCTCAACCTCTCACACTGAATCCACCCCACTTCTTTAATCTCTTTCCTCTTCTCCCGCCTCCCCCCCCACCCCCAGTTATCTTCCCTATCCTCAGTCCTCGAACCCTACTTCTCTCTAGCTGATGAAGGCGGTTGGTCACCGCAAAAACAGTTCTGCAAAACATGTGAGTGTCCCTCTTTTCGTGCCTATGTTTATATTTATTGTGTATGAGTGACTTATTCCTCGTTCATCGAGTTCCTATATATATCTAGCCTTCAGAAATGAAGCCTGCAAAGGGAAAAGGCTGGCTAAGTAGATACTTTAACTGTACTCTAGTAATAGAAATACATTGACCTCTTTCCAAAATAAATAAGGAGTTGTGAAGTATGCAGGTTGCATGATACTGGATTGGAAATAGTTTACCTCCATTCTGCATTCAACTCTGTAAGGGGCCACCATACTTTTGGCCACACAGTGGCCACTCAGGTTCGACTGTAATAACCTCAATACACAGACAAGCATGCACATGCATGCTTGTGCTTATGTCTGTTCTCCTTGTCTGATAGTTCAACAATTGGTGGTAACTAATTACGTAATGGTTCTCACAATTACGCATTTAGCACCTCACAGAAATATAACATCTTGAAATTACAGAGTAACATTTCTCAAAGGTAGGAAATTTTTTCAGGCAAAACTTCGTCAAAATTACAAATATATATATTGAAAAGATCACTTGGTAAAAGTTTACACTTTTTTAATTCAAACTTACACAGGTTTAGGCAACTCAGTGCCATTTTCAAGCCTTGAAAATGGCACCGAGATGCTGAAAACAGAGTCACATAAATATGAGTGGATTTTTAATGAGTGACCTTTTCAATTTGAATTACATTTCCCCCACAAGTAGATCAGATGGCATCTGACACTAAAATGAATTTCATAAGATATCACTTGGTAGTGGCACTGTATCCATTCAGTTATCTACTGAAAACAAATACCTACTTATTTCCATTATATCAATGCCATTCTATAACAGTTCAATACATATTATACATATTGATAAGGAAATGCTCATAGTGGTCAAACCCAGCTGGCACAATGTAAGTCATGGAGGTAAGTTAGGAAGAAGAAATAGGTAAGCAGCTTGCAATGTAAGTCGCTTACTTATTTCTTACACACGTATCGCATGACCTCTTGTGGGTGAGACAGGAACTTAAGTGTATTCAAGAAACGGATGGATGGTCTCCGATATTCCCTTCTTCGGAGAGAACGGAACAATGGACGGAACCACGGAAACCACGAGAATAGCGAAAACCACAAGATAATGTCGAACAATGCCGCTCACTCACCTTACATGGACACAATCTTCGCTGATATTAAGAATGCTGACTGGTTCCATTTTGATTTTTGTACCCTATTCTTTATCTTCTCTGTTGACTTGTACCTTTACTTTTAGTACATCAGTCCATTCTTTATGCAAATTGAAGGTTATTATCGCATTTGGAGTTTGTATGCAGACAGTGGACAGTCCTGCACATTCTACATTACTTGCTAGTAAGAATGGTACATTATTGGTTATCATTCTTGGTAAGATCTTCCTCGCGGGCTGAGAGAAGGGTAGTGTAACAGAATGCATTTAAATATTAATAAGTTTTGTTAATTTGTATCACCTTAACGAGGTACGAGCATAAATAAAACTTCTTCCTATTCCATTAGTAAGGTGGGGACCCGGGAGTGGGGGGAGGGGGTTGGGAAGCGACGTAGTATTGTATGGTACCAACAGATGGCACAACCGGCACACTTCACATGTTATTGTGATAGTACAGCATTCTGCCGCGTGCTGCGCTACTGTTTGTAAGTAGCTTACCTAGTATGAGGATATATGATGACGTTTCCTACCCCTGTCTTACCTGGGTCTGAGAAATTCCTTACATAAGTGCCTTACTTCATGGTAAGCTCCTTACCTATTTCTTACGTAATGTCGTAAGAAACGGGCAAGCAGCATACTTTGTGCCAGCTGGGAAGTAACATGAATGCATTTTTAGAGGGTGCTCATTATATGTAATCAGAAAATTACGGCATTATTAAAAAGTTTCCACTTTGCAGCAAATTACATTTTATCTCCGTCTTAAACATATTAAGAGATTGATTTCTTCAGACAGGACAAGTTCCAAATGTTTAAACTTACCCATGGCAACAAAGATGCTTTTCCCCTTATCTGAAGGCTTTGTATTGTTGAAAGTATTTACAATGCCATATATTTCTCCATGGATCTCCAACCCAGTTGTATCTTTTCCTCTCTATAAAAAAGAAAATAAATATTTTAGTTAATAATAATGTCAGTTAATCTACTGAATTGGACAGATCATAGCCATGTTGAAACACTGGTTGCCCTTTGATCACTGAAACTAAGCAACTTTGGGACAGGACAGAGGCTGGATGGGTGTCCCTACTCCATGCCTTTACCACAGTGCTATAGTCCCCTGTCACGGCAGGTAAAATCAGGGTTTATACATTGGATTCAAAGGGGTCTAAGTGTCAGGGGGTTCCAGTAGGCCCCCGCCCACCCCTCCAATTTATAATATCTACATGATCCCTCCCAAGGATATATTAGCATTGTATACAACAATCAGGTTGTAGGAACTAGATATTAGATTAGGAATACATAGACAATTTATCAATACTATATACCGCATAGATTTAGAATTTCAATTTATATGATATTGGTGATATTTTAAGACCAGAGTTGAATATTTTTCCATTCAAGCTGGAGGAGATTTTAAAAAATCCGATAGCATAGGTTGGAGGAGGTAGGTTAGATTAAATGGAATCGCTGATTTTTGTCGATGTTAATTTAAAAAATTATGTTTATATGTAGTTACTTTAAAAAATTATAGTAAATAATACAAAAAGTCTATTAATCCTTCCTGTTTAAAATATTAAGAAATATTATAATGTATAAAAAATTGAGGCATGAAGTTGGCCACCTCGATTTAGTCACTATGTTGCTCGATGGCACGTGAACTTCATGCCCAATGTATTGACTACATCACTAGCTGTTAAAGGGTTAAACACTCCCACAATCCCATAATTGTAGTCAATTGCCTATACAGAACCTATAAATTACAGTTCTATGGGTCTCAGGAACACTCAAGCCCACCTCACCATTTAAAGACATAATCCATTACGCATTACACACACAAAATTTTCAATGTGTATCTCAAGATGTTTTGGTTGGTAGACATGAAGATGGGAGAGAAGGTTGAGTTAAAGAAGAAAGTTTTGAGTTTCATTATTCAGTAGCAAGAAAACTTAAATGTATGTAGGGAAACGGGGTTGATTAAATGGTTAACAATTCATGGATACAATTATTTAGCTGTAATTTATTATACTTGCATATTTCCAAATTTTTTATCACTTTACCTACATTACAATACTACTTTTAGAAAATGGAAAGTTTTTTGTAACTTCAAAAGACTGAATTCCCAGAGAGCAGATAAAATTATAAAATTTTTGCTAATGAACATTGAGCTATGAACCTACCCATATAGCACAAACGGCCACAAATTGGTCTATAGGCCGTTAAATATCCAGGAATTATCTCGTCTAAAAACTGTTTTTATTCATGCACAAGTGGATTAAATTCAGTCTATATACTGTTGTATGTCCGCCCCAAACCGGATAATACTCGTCTATGGTCAAATCTGGTATTAAATGAAAAGTAATTTTATGTATTAATTATGTAATTTATGCAATTAATACTTAAGATAGGTAAAAATGTATCCTGGATAAACATGTTAAAGAAATTAATAACCAGGGATGGTAGTACAACAAAACTGCGATGGAAAAAAAATTTCCAGAGATAGATTCTTAGCATCAGCATCGGACACTCCCTTCGTAAATTTTTAGACTGTTCTGAAAAAATATTTCCATCTACATGAAATTCAAGGAACTCTAATAATCTAATTAATCAGACATCTACAAAAGCCAATCTTAATACATACCTATATAGAAAACTATATGTTTCAACCAAAAAATACAATACGAATGCATAACTTGTTCATCACCTTTCGTATTAAGATCTTAAAATTTGCTTGTTGGCTAGGAAGTAAGTAATCAACATGGACAATCATAGCTCAAGTGTTTAATCAGAAAATCTTCATTAAAAGTTTATTTTGAAATTGGTGTAATGTTGGGAAAATTTGAGGTGAACCTGTTCAACTCAATTTACCCCGAACAACCACGAGTATTGTTTAGGTAAATATGGGGATACACCTAAGTCTAGATTTCGACCCAACCTACACGAATAATTACATAACATGTGCTGTATGGGTAAGATTATATCTTCAATTTACCTATTTACAGGAATCTCCATTGCACTGGTTGTCTCAAATACAACCAATGGCTATGCCAATTTTCAACCAATTCATCTTAAAGGCAACCAATTCAATGGAGATTCCCAGAAATGATTTGAAGCCACCAATTGTGTATCATAAATGCATCAAAAATAACCTAATCTATTTGAAAATTTGGGTAAAATGAAATAACTTCTAAAAATTTGAGAAATGTCATTGAATATAATGCAAAAAATAACCTTTATGATAATCTTTAGAATTTCATTGAGATAACATGCCAATTAAGGATATCGGAACAATATAGGTGATTCAGGGAGGGCTGAGGATGGACATAGTATATGATAGAGGGAGAAGGGCACTTGAGAAGAAGAAAAAATATACATACCACATTACGCCTAACTAAGACTAATGGCATTTTTCTTTAACAAATACAGATAAATTGAGATGGATTACCAAATGAAACAATGCAATCCTTAGTTCAAGTCTCTCTACTCCAACAATGCCATTTGAAAATGAGTTAACATTACACAATCAAATTCTAGCATTCTTGATTACGCAAACAAAATAACAAAATTTACACAGAATGAATCATAGATAATAAGCAGATAGGATTATGACAAAATCTGCAATATTTATTTCCCTCTTCTTATATTTAACAAAAAATGCAGATTCAACTACATTTCAAGGCTTAACCTAAGTGCCATAGCTATCATCTGAATGCAGTCCCAAGCAGCATCATGATATCGGCCCAATATCACTTTTACACCGTCACATATCACTGGTCAATCCGGTATTGGCTACCAATATCAGCAAATTTCAAAAGTGATAACATTTGCCATTATAAAAATGACAATTGATGACGATATTGGGCCGATATAAATTTGATGATAAAAAGACATCTTTCACCATTATACAGTGGCATAAAAATGATAATGGGCCGACGTGTGTATGATATTACCATGGACTGATTTTTCATTAGCATGATATTGGGATGATTTAATAAGTAAGATAGTTAAAATGTATCCTAGATATACATGTTAAAAATATTTATAATCAGGGGCAGTGGTATAATAAAACTACGATGGAAAAAGAAATGGCGAGAGGTAGTTTCGATCTAAGAATCCTCATATGCCTTGCACTTTACCCCTAACCCAACTCTCCATGTTAAGAAATGAGTAATTTTAAGCATTTACGATAGTAATGAGATATCATACTTTACTCCAGACCCAACTTCCCTTAGTGAAAGATGCATAACTTTAAGCGTTATCATTGTAATAAAATATTTCAAACTCATTTTCTGTTGAAGTTATTGGAGTTATAACCCAATATGTGGGGTTCACATTAATTGCCAAGCAAAAAAATTCACCTGGACTGGGAATTGAACCACAGACCTTCGACTTTCCGAGCCACTGCGCAGACCACTAAGCTACCCAGCATCTCTAATTCACATGGCAATTTTACCGAGGTTCAAGGTACTAGATGTTGAGTCCTCGTGGTCCATCAAGGATGGCAACGCAAGGGAGAAAGGGCTTCAAAGAAGCCATGACCAAAGGTAAACCCCATCCAGCACTAAAGCCGAGCTTGGTGGTAAATGTAGGATATTCCAAGACTGCCACATGAACGGCAATTTGTAAGCAAACATCGAATCCTTAAATAATCATATTTCTTATTTTATATGTAGGCCTCGAAATGGTTTCTGAAGTTCTGACCAATCACGATTTGATTTTCTTCCCTCTGACGTCGGAGGAAAAAATTTGAGTACTCAAAATTATAAAATCCAGCAACCAGAAAAATAGGATCATTTTTATACCCTTTATTATTCAGTTCAGCTGACATCATTTTTGCATCGAAAAGTGCTATCTATTAAATATCAATTTAAGATACGATCGACGATACCAATTTTACATCGGAGAAAGGTATCATTTATATGTCATTTTTATATCGGCATTATCAGCCAATGTTAAAATGACATTGGTGACGTCAAAATGATATTGGGCCGACGTATAACTACCTTACGATGCTGCATAGGGTGGTGCATCCACGGGGGGCCTGCCAACCCCCCATCCCACCCTTAGCTTTCTACAAAACCTGAATTAATCTTTAATTGACAAGTCACAGTCACATGGTAGCAGCAATTGGAAAATTAGGAAAAACTCGTTACATCATTTTACTTGAGTCTTGAGTATGACTAGACCAAATGAAAAAATTCTGGGTGCACCACTTTTTGAATGTAGTAATCAGGCAATTGTTACCATAGACATTGCTTCTGATATCATAGTTTTGCTTTGGATATTATGATAGAACAAACATTTCAAATTTGTCATTGAAATGCCTCTGTGTTCAAGTTGTACAAGTAGACAAAAATTGAATTTACACATTAAGCCATTTTTACCATTCCTTCCCGGTCAAGGAATCCAATGACTGTCACGCTGTAACCTGCTAAGCTAAAAGTTTTTGTCTTAGTTAAGCATCCCTGAAAAGGTGGATCCTTCTCATGTGATGAATCCACATTTGCAGCAACTGCAGCTCCTTCCAGGCTTTTAATAAAGTTTGATGCTGCTTCTCTGCCATACTGAAACACTTCAGACCCAGTGGCCTACAGTATTTTAGGAGAAAGAAAGAAAAGGTCAGGTTCATAAATATATCAACCAATTTTCTATTGAATTGTCTTTCCTGAGAAGTGAATGCCCAGTATTGTCACTTCAGCGTGCAAATTGGACTTGATGGGTACATTTAGGATACTATTTCCAAGAGAGTGATGAGAAGATTGGTACATGGTTTGAACTGTTATTTTTAAAATTGACGTATTGACTGTCAGAAGCTTGAAATACTATTTTGTCCACCATTTCTACTATTTTGGCAATAATTTCTTTCACATATAAATGACCATAGAAAATTATTATTAAAAATCCTTTGTAACATTCATTTGAACAGAAATGAGTTGAACAGGAATTGAATATTGGATGTATTTCAATGTATATTTTGTCATTTTGATCCAAATATTAATAGAAACATCAATTTAAAGAATTTGATAGTGCATAGATGTTCTTTTAAAAAGCAACTATTACATAAATAAATAAACTATTGTTGTACTTTTTTATTTACTGCAAGATTATATTTTTTGTGAGAATTATCTAATCTGATCTTATAGAGGTTTTCAAGGATCTTAAAAATTGCTTTCACTGACTCCATCATGACTTGGAATTTTCATAAATTTCATAATTTTGGCCCTAGAACATGTATTTTAATATTTAATGTATTTCAATCCTTCAATCCTGACAAGATATATGTATACTGAAAAATAATGCAAAAGATTTCGAAATTTTCAAAACCGTCAAATTGTATACTGAAATATAATTTAAATGCAAGAGTGAATTCAGGTATGTCAGTTTCAAGAGCTTAAACAGAAGCATTTCAATTTGCTATGACTGAAAAAAATTTGGGTACTTACAATTGCATCAAACTTCAAAGAATTCAGGGCATCAATAGCAGGTTGAAATTTCATGAGGTCAAACCATTCCTTATCTTTACCCAGAGTGTTACCAGCATTGAGGAAAATAGTTTCAGGCTTAGCACCTTTTCCACCATCCAATTGACCAGCAGTAACATTTGCAACTTTGCTTGCTAGACGTGCTAGGCCAGCAACACATTTATTCTCAGTGGCATCTGTAAAAGACATGAATGTTAGACAATAAATGAGGCATTACTGAGTTCAACACCACAGTGAGTGTTTGGGAAGAGTTGGGAATTATTAAGGAAACAGTGGAAGGGTGGACCAAAACCCTACGTCAGCATTTACTCATAAAGAAAGGCACTCTAGGGGTCCAATTTAACATCCTATCTGCTGGACAGATCACTAAATTTGAAGTGCTCTCCACTCAGCACCCAATTAGAGACCTTTGAAACCAGATCCCCGAGATGGGAAGCCAACCTGAACAAAGCAATCAAATCATGTTTACGTGAAGATCAGCTGGGTTACAGAAAGAGGAGAGCAAAACATTTTTTCATCATCTTCATCACATATCAACAATCCTGAGATTGGTTTGACGAAGCTCTCCACTTGATTCCCTCATCAGGACTTCATATTTACATAATTCTTCCTGAATATAAGTAATGATTTCAGGCTTCAATATGTGGAACCTCTCTCCATGTTGGACACAAAGAATACACTTTATAAGGGTCACAAAACAAATTTAATGCATAAGACCCAGGTTTTGATACATAATATCATCTTCATTCACCTGAAGATGATATTATGTATCGAAACCTGAGTCGTATGTGTTAAATCTGTTTTATAGACCTTAAAAAGTGTATTTTTTATGTCCAGTAATTCTTCCCTTTAACCTTAGTTACTTGCTCCATACATCTCATCTGAGGCCTTCCTTTTCAATTCTACCCATTCAATTTTTCCTCAACATTTGCCTTCATCAGGCCATCATGTCCCAACGTATGGCTGATTTAATTTTTCCATCTTCTCCTTTAAGTTTTCAGAAAACTTATCTTTCCTCCCACTCTTCTTAGAACTTCTTCATGTCTTACAGGGCCGAACTATTCTCTCTTCATCATTCTTCTGTAGCACCACATTTCCAATGCTTTCATCGAGACTTCTCTTCTGCTGTTATTATCCATGCCTCACTTCCATAGAGAAGAGTGCTTCAGATGTACCTATGTTCTAATGAGTGATTTCCTTACTTCTACACTTGTATTCCCAGCCATAAGTAGATTCTTCTTTTGGTAGAATTCTCTGTTTGTCTATGCTGATGCTTCACCTATAGCTTGTTATTCGGCTTCCCAGATAGCAATACTCTTCCACCTCATCACATTTCAGCTTCTCACAAAACAAAGTTTTGTGATCACAAAAAAGAAGTTGTGTCTGACATAGCATACTGAGAAAATTCAATAGGTGTTCTATAAAATTTGAGTAGATTGGAAGGATAGAAGATTCAGTGCAAACTTTAAATATGACACAGATGGAGGAGTTAATAATAGCAGGTAATTTCCAGCGTGCAATGAGAAGATGGGATGGACAATCTTCAATACATATAACAAAAAAATTACACATGAGTACATTTATCAGCATACGGAGAATACCTCATAATTTCACATCATAAAGCTTTTTTGCGGCGGAAGGGCATCATCAATGAAACAATTAAAACACGTTTGTGACTTCCATAGTTTAACTATACATTCGACCAGTTTCAGCTGTTAGGCCATCATCTAGAACTGTGGACAAAACAAAAGTGTTTTAATTGTTTCAAGTATACCTCACCTCTTTTCGCTTCTTATGGATAATCTTCATTTCATATCATTTGTACTGCACTACACTGCTCTGATAATATGATGAATGAGATGATGCATTTCATGAATAGTTAGTCCCAGGAAGTTGACGTATTGCACAAACCAAAAATGTGAGTCAACAAATTCTCCATTTCTTCTATTTCGTTACTCCAATTATTTAAATTAAATCCAACAATGAAGTTGATGCAGACTTCTAATGCATGTTTTGAAAATGTACTCAATGTCCCTAACAATATTCCCTAATTCCTATGGAACTAAGTCTTATTTAAAATTATTTCAATACACTACTTCCCACTTACCTGCGCATACTTCTCCAGTTAATTCGTTGGCTGGAAAAAATCCATAGTTCAAATCATTGACGAATAATATTCTGAACTTCTCACCGGAAACATCTTCATTTGCAACATCTTGGAACAGACTAAGTGACAGCACTAGGGCTATCATGCAGTATGGGAGGTGCATTCTGGATACAGGTAATCCTGAAAACAAGGATCAGATGAATCAGTGAGCCCAAGTGTGTTGTTACTCTATCCAGTATTTTGGTCTATTCAGACTAGCAAAATACTTAAATAAGGCAAAAATCGTCTCTTAAGAGTGGAAAAATGATTCCAAATTTCCCCAGAATTAGGTGAGGAGTAAAAAAAGACAACAAATGGAGCATCTACCAGAGTCTTGTGCCTCTTTCAAGCATTTTTTTGAGAAACTAAAAATACTCATAACTTTTTTATATGCTCAAATATTTAAAAAATTAAACAAAACTTAGTTCCTCAAAATTCTGTGGAATAACTGAATTTTGTTATCTATGAAGAACCATCAATTTACGCCATAAGCCGTGTACACGACTATTTAAATAAAAGCTGGAACTCTCAAGACAAATCAATGGTTGGCGAGTTCACCTTTTGGAATGGATTCATAAAGAAAAGAATTAACTTAGTTATATTCCACTGAATTTATTCACTGACAGGTTTCAACCTTCTCAGGTCGTCAGGGGTTAACAAGTAAAAGATGGGCAAGGCGACATATATACACACAGTCTCACACCAGTGAAAAGAGAGGGGGGGAAGGAGAATGAGACGGTCATGAAAGGAAGATATGCAAATGACTGGTGGCGAGGGGTCAAGAACATCTTATTTGACTATTAGGGTGGTGGTGGGGGACTGGAACTGAGTAAAATGGGGAGAGGTTGGATGGGAATAGGTCATTTAAAACATCATTCGTATATACATTAAAATATGAAACAATTTACTTGTTTGCTGATGATGATGCACCCTGATGATGACCTGAGAAGGTCGAAACCGGTCGGAGAATTAATTCAGTGGAATATAACTACGTTAATTATTTTCATTACACTCGAGACAAGATGTCATAATAAATGTCAGACTCAAGCGTACTTAAGAGATTTCTGTCACATTTACTAAGTCACTAGGGCGTTGAAAATTAAGCCAAAAATGGTCTAAATCGATTGGCTAAAATAATAATAATAATAATAATAAAAGGTCTTTATTGGGGCGAGATTGAGTCAAAACTGTCCCTTCTGCCATCTAACCCCTCGTCAAAATAAATATATAAAAGAAGTAGTGGTCAATACTTAAAACAATTACAATCTGAGGTTAAAAAAAAATAAGTAAAGAATACACTTATAGGAATTAAATAATGATATTTTAACACAAAAGAAATATATATACACGATATATCAATATTACATTTCTAATAGTGTGTGAAAGAATTTACAATGTGGGAAAAATGTGAGGATTATTATGCTTACATCCTTTACGCAAAAACCCACTGCAGGAAAACACCCACACAAGAAGGGGGGTGTGAAAAACCTGCGAAATCCTACTGACAGTAAAGCTAGTGTTTAAGAATAACTCAAATATAATAGCATGTACATAGGAAAATAAGTAGATTATAATGAAATTCAAGAAAAGATAAATACAAAAGGTAGGGAGAAAAAAAATAGAAAAAAGGTAAAAGGGAATTAAGGAAAAATTAATAAACAAAAACAAACATCAACATGGGGTTATATGTGTGCCGTTTATCTTGCCATCCGTGTTCTACTCTATCATGTGTATTGAGAGAGTGCCCGTGACTTGTGATGCTCATGTGCCCGTCTGCTGAACTTTGAGAAGTGTTTTATGTAGCGCCCTTTTAAAAGATGGAAGTGATGGAGAGTTTCTTAAGGATAAGGGAAGTTTATTCCATTCACGACATGCAGTGACAATGAATGATTTATTGAAGATAGTAGTCCGGTGGAGAGGTATTACCAGCTTATGATTTCCTCGCGTATTGGATTCATGGACATTTTTCAGCTTCTTGAATTCTTCAAAGAGGTAAGAAGGCGTTTTAGTATTCAGAATTTGGTAAAGAAGAGAGAGGGTGTGAAGTTGTCGTCTGTGACTAAGTTTTAACCAAGATAGTTCATTTATGTATTGGGTGATGTGATCTGATACCTGTAGATTGAAAATGAACCTGATGCATGCATTCAGAGAGCGTTGAAGTTTTAGTGACAGTTCTTGTGATAGATCTTGATAAACTGTGTCGGCGTAGTCTAAGTGCGGTAATATTAACGCCGAAACCAGCTGTGCCTTAAGAGATGTGGGGATCACATGTTTCAATCTGAGAAGGGGAAATAATGATTTATTGACGGTTTTACAGATATTATTTACATGGTACGACCATGATAGGTTTTCATCTACTAATATTCCCAAATTTCTAACTGCCTCGCAATAAGGAATTGGATCACCATTTATTCAAAATCAAAATAGTAGGTACGTGGAATAGCACTCAAGAGGATTTTAGTCTTTCGAAATACTATGTGTAGTGATAGCACGAAGGTGCTCTTGCCGTGATAAAGCATTGGCTGCTGTTTCTAGAAGAGGCGATCGACGAGTAAGATCATTTGCGCCGCAAAGGAAAGGTAAAAATCAAATCAATGGTGGAATGATTCGAGGAACGGAGGAAGGGGGGAGTAAAATCCGGCATCGGCGATATCCTACTTTTGACGAAAGGCACCAAGGAGTTCACGATTTAACGTCCCATTCAACGGACGGAGTGCTGAACTTGAAGTGCTCTCCACAAAGCACTCAAGTAGGGATCGGTGTACGAATGAAAAGTCTTCGCCACTGCCGGGATTCGAACCTGGGCTCTCAGAATGGGAGGCCAGCACTCTATCCTCCACATCAAAAATCCGATTCCCGCCGCTGGTGACAGTCGAGAGTGAGAAATTGACAATAGCGGAGCAAGAAAGAGAATGCGAAAACAAGGAAAGCCCTACCGGGCTTTTTCTAGATAAAGGGGGTCGGCAAACGACGGCTAGCGAGCCACACGTGTGGGTGTGTATATGTGCCTAGAAACTAGCATTGAAAATGAAAAGAAAACTATCATGTAGTTATTTTCCTACGGTTTATGTTGCCATCAACAAATGAAACTATTATAGTATCACTTGTTATAGTACTTTAAATAAAAAAACAATTGATATCAGCAGCGTCGGAGTTGGGGGGTAGGAGGAGCCGAAGGCCCAGCAGCGCCGGAGTAGGAGGAGCCGAAGGCCCAGAATTTGCAAAGGGCCCTTTCAGGCTTAAGAATGAAAACTTATAAGAAATGATTAGTCTTCATAATAAAAATCAAATTTCACTTGTTTCCAACTTTCGTTTTCCCGTCTGACACATTCGCACACCTTCATATGCTCTTTTAGCGAAATTCTAATCTCTACCCTCTCCTATCTGCAAAACAATGCGGGCCCTTTTCGAGGTTGGCCCCCCCAGCGAAAATAGTTCCGACTCCCCTGCTTGATATAGTACTTTAAATTAAAAACACTAGTTAATATAGATATATAATGCAAATTAAAAGTTCCCTACTTTACAAAAATATGTTTATGGCTCTTGCATAATTTTCAAACGTTTGAAAGGGATAGGTTTTGGCTCTACCTTCTCTAAAGATTGCCGAACCCTAATCTGGGGGATGGCTAATTCCGTCTTTAGTGACAGTGTAGGAATAGCCGAGATGAAATGTTTATACATTCAAAAGGAGAGATGCGCTTCCAAAAGATAAGAAACGTGTACTGGATTTGCATTTCTTCTTTAGAGTGGACATGTCACCTCAATGAAACTATCACCAAAGAGGAAAATATCATTTTGTGAGAGGATAGGGTTAACATGGTGGCCGGGGCTTTGAATCCAAGCATTGGCAGAGATTATTTAGCAGAATAAGTACATCAAGTTCAACGCTACGTCCGTCGTATGTGACTTTAAAGAGTGGGTGCATTGGCACCATTAACTAAGAGCATGCTGATAGAGTTTCTCTCCACCCTTTCACATATCCAAGAAATATTCCTATCTCTACCCAATTAACCACCTCTCTTAAAATGGCGCAAATGACCGTAGAGATATCGCAACGTCCCACCCGACACGCGTCGAGTGAACCTTGAACCCCTTGGCGCCTCTCGTTATGAACAGGATAATGCCGACGCCGGGTTTTTATCCACTCTTCCTCTGTGCCCCCTAAAAGCTTTCTACTCCTGCAAAATTATCCACCTTTCCTAAATGGTTTAGGTGACCATAGCAGACGGTCGCCTCTCCCTAGTAGATATCTACGACAGCCAATTTGTAAGATGGCATGATGTGAAGTTAGTTTTTAAGCATGATGACTGATGATTCACACTTTGGTTTCCGTCAAAGTTGCGAGAGAAAGGAAATGTAGTAGCAGCCTATACCAGGGAGAGGTAAAAATTGTCTTTATCTTGTAATTCGAAGGATTGGGGAAGGAAAGATAAATACGAGGGAGCATGTTACGAAACACTATGTCGATCACCGTATTCTTCCTGCAACTAAACGCTCGCACATCGAATAATCCAATCATAGATCACTGTAGCACGCAAGATCCAGTTGATGTGGTGGATAGTGTACTGGCCTCACATCCCGGGTTTGAATCCTGGCAATGGCAGTTTTTTTCAGAGGTGTATCGGTCCCACTTGGGAGCCGTGTGGAGAGCAATACAAGTTCAGTACTCCGTCCGTCAGATAGTACGCTAAACCGTGGACCCCTAGGTGATTTTCGCTAATACCAGTCTAATGCCAAAGCCGGGACCCTCCATAATTCCTTCGTTCCCTGAACTATTCCCACCTTTACCCCGCTATCCTAAATTTCTTCAACACAATCAATTCAACTGGGTTTCTCTCCAACCTTCCTTCACTTTCTAAATATCTCTTTCTGATGACCCACATTTCTTCATGGCAGAAATGTCCCTTGTTGTCGATTGCCCACCCGATAAAAAAACGACAACACTACAGCACTTGCCTACGATTGTGAAAGAAGGCAGAAGTATTTGGAGTGAAAGGAATAACAGGGAAACTACCTAGTTGTAAATTATAAATTTTGAGTGTAAACCATCTCTGAAATGTTAATCACACATAGTGACAAACGGAGAAGTCCTAATAAGAGCGGGGAAAAGAGAAGTCTTCTGAAAACTTTGAAAAGAAGACGGGACAATGACGTGGGTATCTTAAGACGCGATGACGAAAATCGTCGACGAAAAAATCAATAGGAAAAATGGAAAAGGAAAATCTCGCATGATGTATGTACCTATATGGAGCCAGAGGTTAAGTATGTGGAGGGGAAGAATTTTGTGAATATGAAGAGGTTAGCCTATAGAGGAATCGAGTGGAGATCTGCGTCAAACCAATCTTATGGTTTTTGCCTGATGATCATAATTATACAAGGCCTAACGATCATTAGTTTTTGGAATCAGGCTAAAACTTGCTGACCATATGTATTTTTTTTACATGAAAGTTTTGATAAAAAAGGCTACTGCCAGCTAAAGGAATCATATGGAGAAGAAAGAATGTAATCACTACCATGAATACCACTAAACCTCAAATCTGCGCCTATTTAGAGTAAAATAAAATTCAGTGAGTTGGCATTTTGCTTCATTGAAATGTGAGGATAGTTAGCCAATGATTGAGGGGGTCAAGTTGTGTGAGAGTTATTCTTCTATCATCTTGGCTCCTTTTATTTAAACATTTCCATCGCTATCACGTCCTTCAAAAAACCTCTAGTAATTATCCCTTCCTGTCATTTTCCGTCACTTCCAGATTTTTTCAATCACTTAGCTCTCCTGCGCTATAATTTACAGCACTTTCTCGTTCATATTACCTGCCACCCGCTTTACTTTTCCAACACCCACATCTGAAGGGGATCCATAATAACAGCCACGGTAAAGGTCTGGACTGGAATCCTTCTAAATACGGTATTATCGATGAAAAATAAAGAGCAAATGTATTAACGGGGTAGCCATTGAGAAAATTTTCAGTAGTTGTTGTAGCCTTAAATTTTTAAGGTGCTGCCAATTGCTTAGTTTATAACGAACTGTCAACTTAACTTTTAAGCTTGAGTATATGAGAAACTAAACTTTGATGTCCGAGGTCGAATTGGAACCCACGACCGGTTGTTAGGCCGGCTCGTTACTGACCTGACCACCGCGACCGACGGGGTTTTTCAGAATTCAGTCACCAACTTTGGTATTATTCTGAAAAATCTATCTAAATTGTCACACCTACTCAAAGCATTTCTCAGTTTCATCAGCCTTACAAATCACGAGAATCGTACCTACCTGCAAACAGCGTTAAACCGGATAGGCGAGTTGCCTTCCAAAATATTATTGATTGATGCAAATGCTCCTCGTCCTTTTGCAGTCTGATAAGCGAATTCTCCGTTCAATCCAAAAGTCAATATTCAATAGGATGGCACTTCGCAAAATCATATGATGGCTCCGTTGGCTCAGCGCCGATACCTCTGGGACACCGATGACAGCGTCAGCAGGCTGGAGATAAATTTCAGTCCCTATCGTTTACCTTCCGACGCATATGTTCCTTTATCTTATCACAACGTTATCAAAACTATACATCACATATAAAAAAAACTAACCTTTATTTCCCAAAGCGTATCCCGCAGTATCGAAATTTCAATAGAGTATACCTCCATTCCTTTCTTACTGGAGGACAGCTAAAATCTGACATTTTCGTACATTTAATGATAATGATCGTGCTGGAAAATGATATAGAATATCACCGACAGGTTTAATCTATAACACATAGATAACCTTTCGAGGGATGAGGAGGAAGATATCACAACTCGGGGCATGGAATTGGGACCTTCTGAGTACATACAGACGAGATTTTTTATTCTTTTTTATTAATTCTCTACTAGTGATGATAGTTCTAAATGGACATAGACCCGCAAATTTCACACGATATACCTTACAGCTGATGAAACATTTCATTAGAATATACATCTGGAGCATATTACTCCATGGCAGAGAAGCATGGACGATAACAGCAGCAGAGAAGTCAAGGCTAGAAGCACTTGAAATGTGGAGCTACCGAAGAATGGTGAAGATAAAATGGATCGACTGAGTGACAAACGAAGAAGTCTTAAGAAGAGTGGGAGAAAGGAGAAATCTACTGAAAACCCTAATAAGACACGATGGCCTAATGAAGACAATCGTTGAGGGAAAAGTGAACGGGAAGAATGGAAAAAGCAGGCCTCGTATGAGATATATGGAGCAAGTTGAGAAGGATCTAAAAGAAAAGAATTACGTTGATATGAAGAGGTTGGCCGATAGAATAATCGAGTGGAGGGCTGCGTCAAAACAATCCTAGGATTGTTGACCAATGATGATGGCCTTTACAGCCCCTCATATCATACCTTCTAACTCCCATATCCACACCTGCATTCTCCTTATTTTGTCAATTAACTTCCATTCTTTCCAACCATTAGTAATTCCTCATTTCTCTCCCAACCCAGGCATCGTAATTTTTCCATGCTCACAAGCTCAAAACCCTTAAGTAAGTCTATTTTTACCTTCTTTCCCTTAAATCTATGTTTCCGCATCATACAGTGCCATCCTCCACATTAAACTTTTTTCTAGTATTTTCATAACGCCCCAACTATATGATTCTGCCCTTAGTTCTCACGCACGAGTAAAGGCTTCTTTTGTCAACACAATTCTTCCTCTGACTTCAATGGTGCTACACCCATTTTCCTCTAATGTACTACTCGGACAGCTAAATTGTTCCACCTGCTGTAGCTGGTGACCTAATACTTAACTTGACCTTTTTTGTTCTCGAAAATCTGTTGTAGTTGGAAACTAATCTCGTTATCCTCATTTTGTAAAGGTTTATTTTCATCCCGTATCTTTTTGACTTAATCTGTAACGCATTTAGTATTTTTGTAATCCTTTGGCTGACTGGCTGACTATCGCCTGTTCATCCGCAAACCTCACCGACTTATCAATTTTCCTCTACCTTCACTCCTGAATGTAGCTCGTCCCACGCCTTTCTCACCATTTTCTCCAAGATAGATTAGATAAATTGCAAATCGCGGTAGACAAATTACAACAAATGAGTAAAAAATAACCTGAAAATCGGAAATAAAACAAAAACTATGGCATTCTTAGGACATCAGCAGATGAGAAAAAATGTCACTAAGACTAAACACCAGAACAGGTATCCGATTCCCAATGTTTAGAATGTAGCATAACCAACGACAATAAGAAAAACATGACAAATGAAATTTACGTTTTCCAGAGGTTGCGTGGAACGATAAGAAGAACGGGTACCCAATAATAAAATTTTATAATCGATAAAAGTAACTAACCTTCCAAAACTCACTATGCAGTTTTATTCACGTATTATTTTATTATTGAATAAAACTACGTAGTTAAATTTGCAAAGTATATTTCTTTTCTTCATTATGGAGCAATTTCACATAATAAACCATGAAACTGTAAGATTTGTGGAAATTTTATGAATTAATGACAGTTCTCACTACGTTATATTGGTCGGAAAACCAAGCAACGAATCAATCGGGCATAAAACACATTGAAACATGGGAAATGGAATATTTTCGATTTGTTAAAAGTGATCAAAAGTTTTTCGTATTGAGTACCAAAAGAAGAAATATACATCGCAATTAGTTGACCGATGTACTGCTACCACAATAAACCTCAGGTAAACCCACTTGAGTAGTGGCTACTGACGAACTCCTACACAAAAATGACTGGCTTTCTCTACATTGTAGTTTAGCATTTGGTTGGCAAAAATTGCTACCCAAGACTTTCTTTTTACTTCACTACAATATTCCGCAGCAAGTGAAATCTTATTTTAAGACAACCATAAAGAAAAAGCTATATTAGAAAAGAACAAGATGTGCAGCCATTTCCGGTGAAATAGAGTACAGTGCTAAATCGAATGTAGATGTGATACACACGCCCAGAGAGAGATTCTTAACGGGGGGCTATAGTATGCAAGGCAATAGGAAGTCAAGATGATGAAAGAAGAGCCGGGACCGGAGTGGAGAAAAATTCTGAAAGAAAGAAGATATTTTCCCTTATATTTTTAGCTATTCACGTTATCTTCGATATTCCTCGCATCGGCTCTTCCGGGAATGAATTAAGTTATCTACGGTGATATATTTAGGCAGTGAATTGCGTAGGTGAAAGAGACTTTTGCTATTAGGGGATAATTTATGGCCAGGGTCGTTGACTAGGGCGACTGGAGAAAAGTGTAATATTTAACTGTAATGGCGCTGTATGACACCGAAACGTGAACCTAAAGAAAGGCGATGAAAAGGGACCAGGGTTTTTGACAGGTGAATACAGAAAAGGTAAGGTGGGTGGATAGGAATACGAGCAAGGAAGTACAACAGACGGTAAGGGAAAAAAGGATGTTGATTGGGGAAATTCGGGGAAGTGGATGGAGCAGTTAGCGCAGGTAATAATAGAGACGAGGGTGTGTTTAAGGACATGGTAAAGGTAAGGGCGAGGTATGCAGAAGTAAAGAAAGACATCTTATGAAACATAGGGGTCGGGGTAAGATTAATGTACATCTAAACCTACCTTTACGGGTCGAACAATATTTTTGCTCTTGAAAATATAAAATAATAATAGATTTTTTAACCAAAATTAAATATGCATGCGAACTTATTTAATTTTTACGATAAAATTTCTACCGTTTAGGTCCCGCTAGGCCTACGAGGTGGAATTGTCAGCAAGTAGCAGTATTTTGTTTTCATAGCCGTTGATCCTGATACTTGAAATAATAAAATAAAAATAATAGCATGATCAACGAACAACACCTGAAAAATCTATCAATACCGGCACACGACAAAAAGGCGCAATTAGTAGGCCTTAAAAATTGGGATTGATGAAATATGCTTTCGAATTTGTGTGACCTTCCGCGAATCAGAAACATTTTTACGACAAAAATTAATGTTTTGCAACAATGCTCAAGAGGCGAATGGTCCCCATTTTCCTCGAAGTCCATGGTACCATAGAGGATCGGGTAGTTATGTAGATTACTAGTCTCCCAATCCGAGGGTCCGGTCCGAATCCTGTACGTAGATGAGATTATTTCAAGAGAACACCAGGTCCCTTTTCCAGAGCTGAGAGGAGACCACTTCAAGTTCAGGGTATCGTCCGTCGACATCAAACCCTGGATCTCTGGGTGCCATTCATTAACGCAGGCTAACGTCGACGCCGAGTTTCTCTTCATCCTTCATCCGATACATAATTATTAACTCGCCCCGAATATCCAATTTATGGTCTTAACGACGCAAAATGACTCTAGCGAGAGGCCACATCCCCAAATAACAGCGACAACAAAATGACATTCCTTCGTAATTGAAAGAACTTTGTGAAGATAATTAGAAAGTACTTATAATAATAATAATTTCTATAATGATCACAGGTGACCCCAATTATGATCATTTACATATATATATATATGGACAACACATTTAAAAACACCCATGCCCAGGACAGTTCACTTTTACCCAGGCGGGACACGAGCCCGCGACCTTCGGAATGGCAGGCGAGGACTTAACCCCGCCGCCACCGAGGCCGGCTTATGACCATAGAGTAAGTATCATGAATATGGAATAAGGAATATGGTAAGTATAATATAGAGGGCTCACCACATTGGGAAAAACTATTACACGTTTTGGGCGTTGGAAGGTTTCCATAGCATGGCATTGTAAACATTTTTCACGGTACGTCACAAACGGCATATACATATATCGCTTCCATCGCTTTCCTTTTTCTAATCGACTTATGCGGCACAATCGAGAAGTGTCTCGTAGTCTGCTCCGACTGCTCCTTGCAGCGGTGGATTACGTGCTTTAATGAAACAACAAGGGATCCCTCCTGTGACATGATATGTTTGCTTTAATAGTGAGATAAATGTTAACTTATCCATGTGACTGTTGACGTTAGGAAAACGCCCCCCCCCCCCTTCCGTTCCCATACTTATACCTTTCCTCCCGGTCTGAAGCGCCTATTAGTGCGGAAACAGACTTGAAAACGCTCATAAGTTAGGAAAAGGCATATCGCACCATTATAATAAAATATCTAAAAACTATAACAATAGCATATGTTATGTGCCGCTTCAATAAGTGCATAATCAAAATCTAAATTTCATAGCAAGTCATAAGTACACGCTCCTAGGCAGTCCACCACGGTCGTCACACTGGAGGAAACAAGTTCTTTCCCCCTAGGTAAGAAGAGAGATACAAGTTTTTCCTCCAGTGGTCTACGAGATGGAAGAGGGAGCCCACTTGTCCCCGCTTCATGGCAACTCCTCAGCGATGTATTTTGCTTAAGTTACTCCTCCAGTCCTGCCACGTCTAAGCAAAATAAAAGTATCTCAAACTCTGCAAAACTACACTGTTTTCAATGGAACTTTTCGTCCGCTAGTGGTAATAAGAATAAGGAAGAACTAACTCCAAACATGAATGAGTGCCATTTGATTACTTACTTTCTGCCATCTATCCCATGTTTTATGGCACCATTGCGAATGGGATGTAATCTTCGGGCCGAATCCTCCCATCCTTCCCTCCTCGTCACAGCTCCTTGGGGACCCTTTACTTTTCCAAGGGTCATCTCGCAATGGCCTTCAAAGAAGGCTAGCATTGCCTCCCTTTGAGTTGAGAACACATACCTAGTGTACGTTTTATCTGCAGTGCAAATATATACTTAATATTAATTCGTTCACGACGTTTCTGAGTCGCAACCAAAGAATAATGCTTGTTATGGTAAAACGGACTTGTTTCCAATGACGTTATCGAAGGCTGGTTTTTCCTATATAAATGGTAAAACACGTGCTCTGTTATTGCTAAATTCATCCCTAGTAGCAAATTTTATCTGTACGATATCCAAAATGCATTATATCTTAGGAAATAAGAATGTAAGAGGATGCAAGTTAGACGTATTCGGCGAAAATCCAGGTCGGATATGGTGTCGTATGGCGACAAATTATGATATTGTGTGGATATCCATGTCTTCGGATTAGAAATGTAAACTTACTACAGCAGGACATTAGGGGAATTGTACAGATGTTGTACATTTATTATTCGCTACTTAATTAAGACACCATTAATTACAAAACGAACTACTAATTATACAGAAACAAAAGCGGACAGAAGAATGTCTTCACGAAGATGAAATGATTCGCCGAAGAAAAAATATCGAAACAGAAGTTATCGGCAAAATTCATGGATAAAATTTCAAAAATTTGTGATTCAAGTGTGTAAAGGTGTAATCAGTTTCAATTTTAAAATGTATCACATTCTGTAAAGGCCGCTTTACACGATACAATTTTTCGTACAATTTCTTGTACAGACTCTTGCATGAGGAAATTGTACCGTGTAAAGCGGCAAATTGTACGAAAACTTGTGCGATTGTCTGAATGACTGAACGGGAAATAGAACGTGTTCTAATTCCATTCAGACAAACATACAATTTCGTTCAGTCTATACAAGAGTTTGTACATGAAATTGTGCAAAAAATTGTATCGTGTAAAGCGGCCTTAAGAAGTCCGCCTATACTTCATAACAACGTATTTCATTGCAATATTTATGTAATTTATAGCGAGTAGATCGATAACATGAAACATCAATAACAGTTAATCATGTATATTTCATCATTACAACTCACCTCTAGTTGCTCCTTCCAATGAAACAAAGACGCGAAGAAAGCTGCTCGATAGACGTGTCAACTGTTATACGTCATCTCGTAGTACAACGCTGATGTCCAGCCACACGGATGGAGAAATAGAGGAAGCCGAGCAACTGAAAGAAACACTCAGCATTGTGAGGGGAAACGAAAAACTGATCATAATGGGCGACTGGAATTCGGCGTATTGAAAGGAAAACTTTGTAATTCCACACAGAATTTTTACCTAGGTTTCGACGATACGTCATCATCAGGTGATGATCATCACAAAGTACAAAATGTTCCTTTCAATATGATGAACCGATTTCACAAAGTTTCGCCTGAAACCACCCCCAATAATAGACGTGGGCGCCGACATTTTCGTCGTCAGCGGTGTATACGGCGTAATCGGAGAGTACCATATAAAATGTTATAACTTTCCATTTTCGGATTCTTTTTTATTCATAAGAGCGTAATGCATTCGTTGTGTTTTCACTGAGAAAAAGGAATTCAATGACAGATTGAACTGGCTGGATGCCATTGCGTTAGCGTTATAATGTGACTATAACGCATGTGATATTGCATTTTTTTAAATTTTCCACTTCTGTAAGGGATAGCCTCATCAATTTTCCACATCTGTAAGGGATTTCGCCATAAATTTATTCAGTAAGGAGTACGAGGAAGAAAAAGAGAATGAGAATTGAATTTTAAGTTTCTCTAGCACAATGTAGGTAATATCGCTACTCTAAAATAGCACTTTATTTAAACGAAATCGATACTCAATGCCCAGATAGAATAATATCATCAACAAAAAGAAAATTTAGGCACGGAATCGTCTGGAAATTGTATATCCCAGAAAACATTTGTCAAACATAAGATAGCATAAAAACACGATAATTGGTCACAATGAACGATTCCGGTTTTGCAATAAATACCATTAAACATGAGGTGATAGGCTTTTAGAATTGAGTCAGTGAACTACAAGCGTTGTAATTATGTACCATGGAAAATTATTATTTCGTGCAGACCACGAGGGTGCAAGGCGGTAGGACCGGCTATTTAGAAGACTGTCCGATGAGGCATCAGGAACGCAAAAAACTCTACGCCTGGGTTTCTTACCACGTGAAAAAAATGTTACGTCATTCCATGATTTCAGATCTCCACCCGTCAATAAATTTCAGGCATGTAAGCACAAAAGCATACGGATACTAGTAGGAGCACCGGCTCCGCAACGAAGGTATCCAGAAAGACGTCAAGCTACGCTCCCTTTTTCATCACGTAAATGCATAATGAAAAAACACAAGAGATAGCACATATTCCACAGTTTTAATGGTGGTACTACGCGTTTCAGATGTTAAGCCATCATCAGGTACAAAAATGTTCGGTCAAGACACCAGTATATATACACAACTAGGAGGGGGCGGGGGAGGGAGGTGTTGGGCAAGGGGAGGGAGGTGTTAGGTGGGGGAAGGTGGATAGAGGGGGGAGGCATTGGTGGCGAGGGTGGCGAGTCAATGCGTGGTTTAGGGAATGGAATGGCTAGGAGTGGGGAGTGACATTTGAACAGCTGATCATTCATGAGGGACTCCTCCCCTTGCTGAACAATTTCAAATTGTTCCAGAGCGTCCATTCTCCAGCCTTTCCTCTCCACATGGAGTATCTCCGGGTCAAACAGGCAGTGGTGTGCTATTTCCAAGAGGTTTTTGGCCACAAGGGAAGATGAGCCCCCTTTCTCCCAACATTTCCGGTGCCCAGTCATACGGATGGCAAAGTTCCTACCTGTCAGCCCAATAGAGCACTTCGCACAATAACTGCACTTTATCTTGTACACTCCCGACTGGAGGGTGGGATAAAATGGGTCCTTCGAGTGGCACAGGAGGCTACCCAACGTCACTGGATCGTAAGAAGAGATTTTAAGTTTATCTCTTGGAAATATTTTAGCTATTTTCGAAGAGAGATTGCCAATATAAGGTAATCTACACCGCTTCCTAGGTTCTAGTGGGAGCACTGAAAGAGTGTACCTAAATGTTATTGATGGCCAACTTGTGGCGTTTTTTTTTTACGCAGAATGCTATCGATTATATGCCTTTGATAGCCATTTACAGAATCAATGTGTCTAATTATCTCCAACTCTCTGTAAACTCGGGGGGGGGGGGGGGGGGGGGGGGGGGGAGAGCTGCAAAGGTAAGGTCACCAGTCTGTGAATCAACGAGTTGAAAGTTGCAAACTTACTGTGTCTGCCGTTAACTATAGATATCTCCAAATCTAGCAAGTTCAACCGTCCTTCAGTGTCTCTCTCCATCTTAAAATTGATAGTTGGCTATTTAAAAGATTTAAAAAACAATCCAGCTGAAGATCGCTACCGGACCAGCAGAATTATCACTAGTTTTCTACCAGTAAAGGTAGGTCTCCATGGACATTTAATTCTTCCCACGACACTTATATTTTACATAATGTCCCTCTTCAGCCCCTAATATAATACCTACCTCCTACCTCCCATCATTCTAGCTAAACTACAGTTCTTCTCCTCTCTCAACCTCGCTTACACAACATTCTTCCGCAATGAAGTCATTCAAAACACCATATAGTGCCACGCTCCATTTCAACTGAGATCCCGTTATTAAGTGATGGGCTCTGAGAATAAGAAAGGACTTTTACCTAATTTAATTGTTCAATAATAGTGTATGCTATGTGACAATGGGAACTTATTGAATTCATGAGACATTCGGAAATAAAAAATTCCATTAATTAAAAAACAAATAAATTTTAGTAAAATTAAAATATCAATTCAACGTAATCAAAAGCTATAGCGGTATGGGAATCACATTTATCGGCATAAGAATTGGTGAATGATGTTCATAAAAGGCAGATGATAGTGCTGTCAATAGTTGCTGCCTCATTCAGGCGAGAACGAAATATTACAAAAACCCGGCTTTGTTTGCAGCTGAAAAGTCTCTTTTACCTTGCAAACCAATCGGTGGAATCGTTAATAGGTAGTTATGAACAAGTGGTAAATATTCATTTACTGAATAATACGGCACGGCACCAACGACACTATGTGAACCTGCATATGAAAAAATATAATACGCGTATACGGAAATGAAAGAATAATATTGAACTTCTAGATTTGTGAGAAAAGTAGGTACAAGTTGCAGATATTACTGAGTAAACTGAATAATTGCCAGTAAAACACAAACAAATCAGCAATGATTGGCTGACGATATTATGATCATGAGTACGAAACAACCGAGGCAAAGGTGAGGACGAAGGACGAAAAAAATTGGGAATTGAGACTGAGGAACTACTGTCATCGTATGAAAAGCTAAAATGAGAATCCATAAGGTAAAAGGGGACTGAAGACTAGAATGAATCTAAGCAATAAATTTAAAACAATTGTTTCTTACGGACCTAATTATGACATAGGTCCGAATTTACGATGATACCCATCACGTAAAAAATATATTTACATCAATGTTTAAGAAATAGGCACTGATGCACCGGTATTTTTGTGGAGAATGTCTATATTATAATACCGAATCAAAAGCAATCAGGCTCACGTTTTTGAAATCACTACTTGCGCCTGCTTCCTCGACGTGACCTCTTATGACTATACCTTGCTGCACGCTACGTAGGATGCGACTCGACACGCGACTTACTACGTCACCTGCCATTGCTAGCTCAGCGTAAACGCTGGCTAAAATATTATCTACGCTGCCTAAGGAGAGTAGACCTGTAGTTAATATAGTATAGTAGATGAGTAGCTAGTGCACTCGCTATTCTCTCCCCGGTTGGTCGAAGCTGGAAAACGGCAACTCACATGTGTATTAGTAAAAGATAGTTATCTTAGGGAGACAACCGACAATTTAGAACAGGTGAAAATATTGGGTGGAATTGGTCCGGGAACTGAGGAAAGGTGGAGAAAAACCCGGTGTTGATATTAGCCTGCCCTCAACGGAAGGTACCAAGGGGCCTACGGTTTTATATCCCATGTAACGGACGGAGCACCGGACTTGAAGTGCTCTCCACTAGGTACACTCCACAACCGGTATGTGTAACAATGAAAAATATCTACCTCTGCCGGTATTCGAACTATTCAAACACGGGACCTCGGGTGCGAGGCCAATAATCTAGTCACCGCTCCATCCCTACGGTAACTCGCACTCTCTCCTAAGGTCACTTACATTTTCCCAAGGTGGAATTTGTTCTCACCCACAAGATACCAGCATTTCTTTTTGTCCTAAGCATCTCCCTTTGTGTAACTCATCTTCCTCAAAATCTCGCGTCTCCTGGCCATTCCGTTTTTTTTTAACTCCCAGGTAGTCTTCTTCCTTCCGGATTATGCTTTCAAATTGGTTTGACCATGGCATCACCATTTGCTCTGATGACGTGGCCTGTAAACTGATCTTACTTTCCGCTCCCGACACTGCTCTGAATAAGCCCCTAATGTCATTTATGTTTGATTCTCCATCTAGATATTCTCTTTGCTCGTCGGCCCTAAGACTTTTCTCAGTATTTCGTTTTCAAAGGTCACCAAACTATTTATACTGTAACTCAGTATGATTTTATTTGCCGGTGTGCACGGCAAGTGTTGAAAAATTCCGCCTTACATGTACCAATCTTGATGGAACGTAATTACAGGTGGATGAGACCTAGCCAGTGGCGTACAGACGGGGGTTGGTTTATGGTTTAAACACCACCAAAAACATGGTTACCTGAATTCGTAAAGTATCACTTCTATCGCTTGGTTTATGTTTTACGCTCTACCCACACTTTACCCCTGAGCACGTTTGAATAAGATCACGTTCTCTACTTGGCAAAATGTCCTACGCTCTACCCGGAGCGAGACTTTCTTCAGTATGGTTAGATTATTAGGCCCTTCGCACACGGCTCGACTATTAATATCCAGTTACTGTTTCCCGTAATTTACTATCTTTAGTACATTTTGCACTAGCGTTTAGAATTTTGCTTATTAGGCTGGAAATTATATTTGAATCGTCTTCACGAAAAGAGAATGTTCATTTAATTATTGTCATCGTGAATAATAATCTAAATATCATTTTATGATAATGCACATAAATATTAATGAAATCCCCTCCCCAAAGAAGGAAATCCTGCGTACGCCACAGGACCTATAGATCCTCCTCAAAATTGCGTTTGGGATCAGGATTCACTGGGTAGAGTGGTGGACTACGCGAAGTCCCGGCAAGCCAAATATCCGTGGATCGATTCCTAGCCCATCATCCAATTTTGAACGGTAACTCAGGTTTACGAATGGGAAATAACCGTGTGTGAGACCGATGACTTCGCGGAGGGGAATCCATTATTAAGGAGCGACGAGCAAAACAGGGAACGGCGATTTTCTTCCCGCAAGGATGAAAGTTGTGACGCCACATCTCGTAATTAGTTTCCCTGAAATAACGCTCAGATAAGCGAGCGGGAAATAACGGCCATATGGCACCCGTAGTCTTCCACATCCTCGTGCGACACAATGCCCATGTAGAGTTACCCGATGTATAAAGTCATGCGGAAGACATTGAGATCTAAAATGCCGGATAAATGCTGTCGGTCACATTCATCAAGAGGTACTCCTGGATTAGTACCATAATGGAGTATAAGCTCTAATTGGCAGGAATATACCCGAACGGGAAAAAAACTGCTACCTCTGGATGGCACCAATGCAGAAGAGAGCTAATCTAGAGGAAACTTTGATAGGAATGTACTACACATATTGAAGGAAATCCAGTTCATTAGAATAAATGTTACACATTTTCTTCCATTATTCAATCTCAGGTTTCCGCGCAAAATATTACGTCGGCGAAATATGCAGGTCCCTCAACATACGCCTCAAGGAACACCAGAGGGCTACCAAGAAAAAGCGATTCAAAGCATCGGCCATCATCGGCATCAATTTATGTAATAATATTGTCAAGTGCTCGCCTCTACTTGCATTATTGCATTTTGATGCATCATTCACAAGCACCAGGAAAACTAAATTATATTATATCAAATATTGTCAAAGAAATTATTCTTTTAATGAACCTATTGTCCGCATGTTAAGATTGTATAATTCGCTTATATCATATGTTGACATAGGTACATCACGATTCTCCTGATGTCTATAGGAGAAAGTGTTTACAAGGACTATCTGAGGTGTTTACAAGGACTATCTGATTAAGACTAGGTAACTAAGATGCTTAGAATTTTGTACTCATTTTTATTTGCACAAATTTACCTCCTTTAAGATTAATTTATGACTTGTTTTGAAAGTTTATGACTTTTTTCTTATTACTTTTATGTTGTGTATATATTTTTATATTGTGTATCGATTTTATACCGTGTATCTATTTTTTTTCCTCTCTGTTGTTTATTATCATATTATGCATTATTGTAATCATGTGCTACATGTGTTCATGCCGCTTCTGGAAATTGGGCACCTGCCCGTAATAAAGAATTATTATTATTATCACAGAGAACGCATGGAGTTGACCAGGGCACGCAGTGAATTTCGAAGGCTAAAAATAATAGCCCAAGAAAGAAGATACTTCCCCAGAATAATTAGAGAAGCGATCGAGATAAAGAAAACTCCCAAAAATGTTAACAGAGAAGACGGATATCCCTAGCACAGAGCCTGGAAAAGAAAATTAATGTCTCGAATATAAGTCGTGTAACACCAGGATAGGCCGCTGATTCGTCGATTTTGGCACCAAAAAATCAGCCTGCCCGGACTATATGAGAGCGGCAAAAACTCACCCTCAACATACTTCAACTGGGGTCGCAAGCAGGGGAGCTGATGAAACTGTTGTGGGGAACAAACAACGTACGAGTATGGCAACCCTAGCCTCAGGGGTGTTAGAATCCATCGTTTATAAGTTAATCAACATACTCTTCTCGCAGCAATTTTATTCCAGAGGCTCTGAGGTTTTAGCCATCGCTGAAAATCAAAATTTTTCCGGCCAAGATCAAAAGTCATCGACATTTGGAGACAGTGTATCATTGACAAGTGTGGCCGAAGAAGCTATTTGCCAAAACTATGATTAGAGTATGTATCAGAAGAGTACAACTTTTGAAAAAGTAAATGTAAAAAGTAGGCCGAAATATGTACAGACCGTATCTTTTAAGAGCAAAACATATTTGAAACCACCAATGTGTCTGATGATTGCACAAGAAGTTGAATAATGCTGTACTGGTTGACAATTGTGGAAAAGTAAATTTTTTCCTCAGCATAAATAACTATCGACAATTAATAAACTGGGAACTTAGAATCCCCTGATGCATTCAGGCATTCATAACATGTACAAAAAGCCGATAACATTTTATCACATGATTCATTGAATAATGCTTCCATGGTAGGCATGCACAATCTCGCTTTTTTGCCTCCAGAGGGCAGCTGGTTTGACAATGTTGAATGTAAATTCATCCACTACATACTGCAGCTAGGAAGGCCTAGCATAACCACCTCCAGCTATCTAGCTAAGGCAAAGAATTTAATTCAACTGGTGAATTGTTCCTTTGTAGTAATTCTTTTTTGTCATCTCCAGGTGCTTAACTTAAAGGCATTTACTAAAATATAAATTTGATTAGTGCAGCAGTTCCCAAACTGGGGTACTTGTAACCCTAAGGAGTGTGCGTTTGATGATTTAGGGGTACACAAAGAAATTTTCTTAACGAATAAAGTAACGAACAATCCTTTGTCTGAATATTAACACCCAGGAACGGATGAATGACTGGCACAATTAGAGAGTAAATAACTACACATATTGTTAGTGACTACATTATGGATTCAACTGTAAACGACCAGCAGCTGCACAAGTTAAAAGTATTATCGTCTAAAAGAATGGCTCATGGATAGGGTACATATTAGAAAAATGGATTTCTAAGGGTTACACATGTAAAAAAAAAGGCTAGGAATTGCTGGATCAATGTATGTATATGGTAGCCAAAGAATTCCAAGTAGGTTTATAGTTTTCAGTTTTACTTCACTATATTCTATTTATGATAGGGCTGTACTTTCAAGACTGGGGAAATTTCTGGCTCCTCCTATAGGATTCAAATTGAAATGACAAAGAAAAAAAGCATTCAAGTACAGAAAATTTTACTGTAACTTTAACATGAGTAGCACAGTACAAAATTACACCAATCAAATAAAAGTTTTCAATGGATAAAACATTTACTCTCACATGAGAGCAGTTATGACATCAAGATAATTTGAGCAAACTTAAAAATTAATGTTAGTGTGTTTTCTTACTTCAGCTATAAGTGTGCTATTAAACAACATCTCAAATTTCACTGCAAGACATTTTTCATGACTGGAAATTTAGTTGTTGGTTTCTAAACCAGAAAACTAAAATAACAACCATTTGCTCCACACTTTTTGTCCCAACTCACTGCAATGAAAACGTGATGCACAACACTTGCATGTTTCTAAAATGAACATGATTTCAAATAGTCTCAACAGATTATTGTGATTAAAATAAACAACAGTATAGTTTGACTGTAGACGCAAAAACTCATGTCCAAATTTCTTAAAACAAAAAAAATCACATGGCTTCAGTGCACATAACTGCATTTCAGTGTATTTTGTTTTCACTTTCATTGAAAAAACATGAAGATTCAGAAAACAACTCTACACACTACTAATAGGGCAAAATATATCAGAATAATTGTGTATTAATATATATATTATATATATATGTATGTATACCTCACTGTCTTCAGATAGCTACAAGATAGAACACCAGGGAATGAGACCATACACAAATATATGACAAAAGGAAAAATTATGGCAAAAAAATAATTATGATCACAATTTCACTAAATTAAGAAATTTAACACCCAAGTTTCTTGATGGTACTAAGAATGGCAAAGTGATTGGAAAAGTTTTGTTCTACTAGTTGGAATGAGCAACGATTCAGAATGCATTTCTTGAGCACCTAAAAATTCCTAGAAGGCAAGAGATCATCGACAAAAATTCCTAAATACACACTCCACCATTACAATATTACCTTGCCAATGATAAGAAACCACATTTGCAACTATGAACTTATAACAGGTAACTACACAAAATTTATGAAAACTTGTAATGTTTATAATTAAATAAAAATGAATGAAAAACATGACGTATAAGTCTCAATGCCCAATGCATTTATCTTGCAGCCCCCTACTGAATGTCATTGCTGACACATTTTTCACAACTATCTACAGTTGATTAAGAAAAACTATTACTCCTTTTTTTTAAGTCCACAGAACCTAACTATAATCCATGAATGTGCCAAGAGTAAGGGAAAAAATGAGGAAATACATAAATATTCGAAATCATTACTAAAAATCACAAATGGACCTACCTAGTTCCTTTCAGGGAAACAAAATATTTTATTGAAAAAACGTCACTTTTAAGGTTTTAAACATGACAATATAAGCGAGATAGTGAATATATATTGTGGTCACGGAGTCCCGCTTTTAAATTTCCACTCATTGCTACAAATTTTTACAACTCAAGAAAAAATTTCTATGACCGAAGAGTTGTAATAGGACGGGTTACAAGATAAAATTGCTGTGCATAAACTCTGGCAGATGTGCGGTACCACTTGAAAAATAATTGAATTAGGGAAATGAATTCAGGAAGAGCTCTGCAGATATACATATAGCGAAAATGAAGCACAATTAGACCATTGATTCTGAAATTTGCTGGTCTGGAACCTCTTTTAACCCGGGCAAAATTATGATTGGAAAGTTAAAAAAAAAAAATCCTGCCATTGTGAGACAAGAACTGTGGTGTTCTCAACAGATGGATCTGAGTGTTGCAGTCTGCACTGCATTTGTTCACTTAGTTAATGCCTTGAAACTTTTACGAATAATATTCTGTAAGTTATTTTTACATGAATCACATTACATGTATAATCATCTAAATTAAAGGTAAGTGACAAACTTAAAATGATTAATTCTTTTGCTTTACTAAAAAAATGGTTGTTGCACTGAGGAAAGGTAAAGTTTTCATTTGGTCTTTAATATTGGCACTAAAAAAAAGGTGCATATTCTAGCCATCATTGGTCTGGAAAATCGATGGTCTGCCTGTAAATGGGAATTTATGAAAATACTCTATTTTACTTACAAGAGAAACTTTAATATGGACATTCACAGACGTAAACACAACACCTGCAATTTAAAATGTTTCATGGTTTTGAAAAAAAAAACATTTGATTAACTGAAAGCTAGTCTCCTGCGAAAGTGATTAAAGGAAATGTGGACAAATGCAAATCAATTTTCAATTATTATCTGCCATTTCAAACATTCAACATTTTCAGACCGAAAACTACTATTTACGATTTTTTATTACCTGTGACCACCCTGATATAATAGGATGCATTGTGTATGGCATATACTGAAAATTTCTAATAATAGCTTTATTTCCTCATTTTTAACCAACTCGACCATTACTGGAGAACCATGCTCCTACAGTCTATTTCTAAACCTAATCACGAATCACATGAAAAATACCTGAAATATACTTTCAAGAATAAGAGTAGATAAAACAAAAAGCCAATACAATGGCTTCATACATTTTTTTTCTCTTAATGAGTAAGTTTTCATATTTCTCACCCTTCGGTTCAGGTAGATTGAAAATTTACTAACACATCCTCAATCACTCAAAGATTCATTCACTCCAATTCTTCAGATATATCATACCTTAAAATTAAACTGAGTTAGTAACTCAAAAAAGAGACAGTCATTGCAAGAATTAAGATAAGCAATACTAAAGTATTGCAAAAAATACTACATGTAGCTTAATTATCAGTAGTTAGTGATAAAAAAAATAATTTCAGATCCTTCATTATTTCACCATACAGATAATTTCATGACGAATAGGTGACCAAGAGGTTTGGGACATTTCCCTGTTTGTCATAACGAAGAATTACATTTCAATTTTAAGAGAACATATGTCATATTCCCTCCATAAACCCACAACTAAGTGTATATCATTTCTTCCTCTCAAAGGAAAAATTTCAGAGAG
Source organism: Platycnemis pennipes (assembly GCA_933228895.1). Lineage (NCBI taxonomy): Eukaryota > Metazoa > Arthropoda > Insecta > Odonata > Platycnemididae > Platycnemis > Platycnemis pennipes. The sequence goes on from OW121854.1 coordinate 65,434,886, forward strand.
ACAAGCCTGAGATATTATCATTCATGAGAGTGATAGATGAAAACAATAGGAGAATCCCATTGAAAAAGGGATTCAAGGCACTTTTGGTAAGATTGTTCAGCAGTTAATTTAAATATTAAAAATATTCAGAATGCAGTTAAATCAATTCCAATCGGTACATCAAAGCAAAAGTGAACTGAAACCTAAATTTCGAGTAAAGAGCAGCTTTAAAAGGATATTCTGATATGATGTGATTGCATTTCAATGCAATACCTAAATATTTTAGACAAAAAAATTTTGACTCTAGAATTGGCAGACTGCAGTAAAGAAGAACACTCCTATGTCATTAAAGAGAAACACATTTGTGTGCACTGAATATTTTTCTTTAGCATCACAAATCAATTTTAATCAAAATCTTTATAATCTGTTAGTAGGGAAAATTTGATTTGCAGAAGAACTACTGATAATTAAGTAAATAATTCAATAAAAGAAGCAGAGTTCATGCAAATGGAATGCAAGAAAGTGAATATTTTTTAAGAAACTTATTTTTTCTCCATGCATAACCAGAAAGGATGGCCATAATAAAATATGCAGGATTTCTAATTGTAATCATGCTACTCAATATGTGCGTTATCAAAAAGTATGCGATGTACCACAAAGATAATCAGTGGGGTATGAAAATAATCAACCTCACAACTACGGTAAATTAAATTTAAAAAAAACAAATGGAAAACACTGGTTGAAACAGAAGGATTAAACAAAATACTATAATTGCACATTTAGAGGTAGGGTAGTATCAGAACAAAAATCATTGAGAAAGTAATTCATGAAACTTTAGAGAAGGAATGAATATTGGATGGAAATAGTGCCATGAAGTACAGTTTCTGTCATTTCTGCTCAAATGTCAATCACTCAAAATTGGATCAAACCAGAGTATTCCCAGAGGGAGAGGATATCATAAACTGAGTTGAAATTCACTTACTCAGCATTCACTGGGATAAAAAATCACAGTTAAACCCTTAAGTAGAGGGTACTCGATTGAAAAGTGCAATCGTGACTTTTTCTGTTAACAATTATCTATTCACTCAGGGCTATTTGTTAGGGTATGTTTCCAACTTTACGATAAGACAGGCAATTTTAGGGTTGCTGAGGAGATACATCTTTCACGGAAACAAAAGTGCTTTGATGTGTGCAATAGAAGATAAAGGGGCACAAGATTTAAAGAAAAGGAGGAATTCATCTCATATTTCATGCAAAGAAAGGGGATAAGAACAGATGAATGACAAATTTCAAAAGCATCAATGGTATCATCTGGGAAATGTATCATCCACAAAGCATCCCATCTCCTTTAACAGCATATCAGTCACCTCTAAAACAGCATAAGTATTGAGCTTTTAACTAGGGGGTTTTTGAAAAATGTATGAGCATTGGTAAGTCATGACCAAATGGCGATGGCTTTGATGATGATGAAATATAACAAACACATCTAGATATGTTCTTCAAGTCTTTAAAGCATGAAAAAATCATTAATTCAACCATCACATAAAAGAACTTCTTGATTTGATGCCAACCATCAAGGCTTAAAATGTTATTTAACTGCACCAGACTCATATTTTCTACAAGCAATCAGGAATCACTTTCTCATACTACAGCTCCTGCAATCATGAATGCATAGAAAATTAGATCAAAATGAGGATTAAAAATATCTTATAATTGAGAAGGGTGTAATGAACCGAGAAGTTATGCATTTCCTTCTTTTTTCACATAACTCTGCTGTTATCCTTACTCCCGCAGAAAACAACAGCCCTTGCTTCAGTCATTAGGTTTTCACCCGAGTTATTTCCATTTAAATTTATAGAATCATTTACAATTTTTTATTTGAAATATATAAGACTCAACAAGAGGTGGTGTGGAAAATAAGAAGCAAAATTACTTCCTGAATTGGAATTGACGGAAACTTGCAAATTGAACACTTCATAAAAAAATTTAACATCAAATTATTTGGACTTGAAACAAGAAAAAATGATTCATGAGAGGGAAGCATTAACCCAAGATGAACCTTGAAATTTTTGGTGCATGACGAGCCTTTAGGTCGGGAGATAAGATGTTTTGAAATGGAGATGTGATGCTACTAAGATATCAAAGTATTATTAAAGCAACAATTTACCCAGAACTTTATCTAGCATGAAATGTTAATCTCAGATACTTCACTTCAGGATAAACATTATAATGTAATACATAAAATATTCATTATACAAACTAACGTAGGTTGGGAAGGACCAGATGCTAATGCCTCCTACATGTAAAAAAAGGTCATGCATTATTTGTGACTAAGATGACTTCACTTTAGCCATGCTAAATGAGTAATGATGCCACATCAATTTTTCTTTAAATAACACAGTATTTTGCAAAAAAAACTGCATGGTTTATTGATTTGAAGATAAACTTTGCTAAATGTCATATAATAACAATAAATATTGAGCAAGAGGAACGGTGAAGTGAAAAAAATGATGCTCTGTTCCTAATGATAGCATGGTCTTTACGGAAGCCATCTACAAACCTAGGGGCACAGCTGTTAAACCAGCTTTCAAGAGGTATAGATCTTTGTTATCAACTATCTGGCCCCCTTCTGAAAATTTTTTATGTGACCTCCTTTTTCTGAGACTGTTCCCTATCTATCGAGGACCAGCAAATTTAGCAGTTCGACAGTCTGGATAGAAAAATTATAATTTAGCCTCCTGGAAAATTTTCCCTCCTCACAACAATAGCCCAGAAAATATGCAAACATTAAACGTCCATAACAGAACAAAATTCCATAGAATTAGGTAGAGAGGAAGTTGACAATATCAAACACAAGAAGCAACATTCAAATGCTGCTTCAATGAGTAAAAACCTAACGATTTTCAAGGAACCTTAGTGAATGTGGAGATAACAGAGTAAGGAAGCCCACCTTTAAAAAACAGTACTTGGAAATTTCATAGATTCATGGCATACACTTCATTATGTAATACTTTTCACTTCAACATCTACAACATCAGAAATATAATCGACACCCATCTTGTGCATACACACACCAGCATACTTGCATTACCTCACATAAGCATACACGCCAGCACTTATTCACACACGTACCCCACAGACACACAGACTGAATGAGAATAAATTTGTATAACTGCACGTGCTGAATAACTACAGAATTATCCATTTCAAAAATTTTACTACTCTCCCTCCTCTCAAATACTGGTATTTAAAAATAGATGTTCTTTCCTGATCTTTCGTTAATCTTGAAATATCAAAATGGATATCTGAATAAGTTACAACTTGGTCTAAAGTCAAGAAGATGATGCTACCATGCTAAACGAGGCCTGCCTTATACCCTCACTACACGAAAGAGACAATCACAAACAGTATATCATTACACACAGATAAGAAATATCCATGCTTAGTGAAACAAAACCAGCAACTTGTTTGCGTGAAAAAAATCTTACTGTTGGACATGGACACAAATACTCAGCAATACTGACACAAAAAATACACAAGTTCAGGTTGCTTCTACACAAAATAAGCCCTACTTCACTATTCCACCAACGTTTTGCTTCTTACATGACAACAGAGGCATTTGCATAATTTAGCATTACTCTTAGCTGCCTACATGGGCTCCAATACACACACATTTATGGCCAAACGTACACACCAACTGGACCAGGAAATGAGATATATTTGAATGTAATCCATAACTGATAAGACTAGAAGGTGAAATCAAAATAAACATTTAACCATGATCTTTACCATATGTTCTTGTCAACTTTCCTGAAGGTCTGATTAAAATTTCACTAATGTAAAAACGCTAAGACAACAACAACAACATTCCAGTCCTGCTCACAAAGAAGTAAACCTTAAAGTTTCCTCGAAGAGCCTTACAACTTACCTAAAACAACTTTACTACACACCACGGATGGAAAACATCATGGCCAGGATCAAAGCATACCACAGAATGCTCCAATTAACAAAGTCACCTCTTATGGGAGAACATTTAGTCAGTTTTTTCAGCAGTAAAAAAGTGCAAGAAGTATAAAATAGTTCAATGATTGCATCAGAAGTCAACAGCACATGATATCTCGGCATTTAAGTAGCAGGAGAGACATCTTTACAGAATACTGAACCAGTTATTCTGTGGCTACAGTTATGCAAAAATCATATTTGCAGTTACCACTAAGTCATACATTCTCACAAGCTAAACCAGTTCTATTCATTCAACCATCAAAAACTATGTACATTCATCCATAAAAAAGAGATGATTACCATAAAAAAACAATACTTAGATGAAATGATAGGAATGGAAACAGTTAAGGCCTAGCAGTAGCATCAGGGTACTAATATCAGAGAAGCGACAAAAACATAGACCTCTCAAAACTAAGCACCGCTGATGCCACTCATGATATTTTGGCATTACATCCGCAACCCTTTCTTCACAACGGAATATGGAGTCACCATCATTAGAGTGCCAAAGCAGCATCCTGGCAAACGAGAATTAACTAGAGGCACAAGAGTGTGGGAACACAGAAAATGTCACACCAGCTAATTTTGGCTAGCATTTAACATCTGCACACAAGCACTCATATGTAAAAAGATTGGCTCAGAGGACAAGACTTCAAACCTGAGATCAGGGAAATGGGGAGGAACCAAGAGCAGTGTACCAGACAAACAGGCCAGAGTGAGGGTCAAAATCGACAGAGGCCAGTCAACTGCAGTCAGTGCCTTGGCTTGGGTTGTCATCCCACTTGGCTCCCCACATTTCCGGACTTAAAATGGCATCGTCGGCAAGGGAAACAGCCGTGGGGGAAAGGAGTGGCACCACGCCACTTCCCTCGCCTGGAACCATGCTACTAGGCGAATTGTGGGCTCCTAAGTCAGGCCTTTGTCATTTGGTGTTGCCCATCAAAGCAGTGTTTATCCGCGTCCATAGGTCTTTTTTGCAGGAATTGGATCTGTGACAAGCATTCGGAGGCATTAATGATTAACAATCTTGGGCTAAAACATTACTATGCACAAAACAACAATTTTTACAACATCAGCTCTGTCACCAAATTGAATCCTCTGAAAGATATTTCCCAAAATTAAAATGCAACCAAATTTAAATTGATTAATGGGATACAGGTATTTTTTGTTGTAACATATCTCTAAAGTCTGCGGTTCCTAACCAATTTAATAACATAGCACACCTTACAAGCAAAAATTTTGTCAACCACACTCTGAATGCACTTTTTCCCAATGATATGAATAACTCTTTCTCTTTCACATAACAACAGCTCAGCTAGACGCTCATGTTAGGCAAGTCTTCTTATGACATTATACAGATAAAATAAACAAACAACAACAGAAAGGAAATATAAATACAAAGATCCTCAATGAGAGATATTTGAGTTAGCTATTACATCACACCTCAGAACTAAATTGTGAAATAAAACTGATTAATCGATGTTACATTTTAAAACAGTTAAAGGGAAGGGCAATTGAGCAAAAAGGGAATCACTTGGCAGTTAAACTATGTACCATCACCTCAACCAGGACTTTGCAGTTAAATCTGCCATGGAACACTGGTGTGCCATTGTACATTGGCTGGGAAGTACTGTTTCCACAGCATTTACCTATTGTATTAAGCAAATGCTTTACCTCTTGCAATACACCCCTGAGATGGCTCCCAGGATAATACGTAGTTCTCTCAATATTCAATTTAAAAAAATAATTTACAAAGTGGCCATACCCTCTTTCTTGGAAATGGTTAACCCTCGAGAGATGCCATAAACTGCATTGTGTTTCCAGAGGCCTGAAGGGACCATGAAAACTATTTCCATTTTTATAAAGGGCCGCATTCAATTCCTGGCAGAAATTATGTGTTTACATTTATCTAAATTAGTTTTCACAATTTTAGAGAAAGCAAGATTTTCTTTTCTCTCAGTAAAATACTGAAATATTGACCAATCTCTTCCATTTTTTCTTTATTTGAATATCCAAACTCCAGTTTTCATGAAAATGAAGTGAAATTCATGCAAAATTTTGTTCTGATTTCCGGTCTCTTTTAGCTAAGGCCAAGTTCATTGTTGCCTCTGAAGCAATAACATTCAATGAACCTCCAATATATCAAATAAAGTCAAAATAATGTGATTTTTTGATCCAATCTCTTTTCAGTCAATGATTAGGTACTGGGGCTAATTTGAATGGTACTACATACAGTAAAACTAGATATTCTCAGGAAGATATCCTTAGTCCATTTTTTTACTTTAAGAAAAAAATAATTCTGTACATGACAAATTTCCAAATAGAAATCGAGCCAATGGTATCTCCAGAACACAAGTTCTTGATCAAGACTGCTAAAACTCTAAACCATATTATTAGTAATTTTTCTCCCTCAAGTTAAATTGCAATGAGCACCTCAGCTACTTTTATTTATCTTTTTATCATTCCACTCTTTTACTTTGATTTCAAATATCCCTATCACAGCTAGGGGTAAAGTTAAAATAAAAGTCTCAATGAGTGAAATAGAAGTTATTTCTTGTGATGCCTTAAATCATACAATGACTGGTATGATTTAAAGTGTAATTTCAAATCAAAGTATAACAATTTCAGAAGCAATGAGCATATTCCAAATGAATAAAAAATAGCATTGACTGAATAATCGAGGCCCTGAAAAAAGTCTTCTAAAAATCTGGCACATCTTTGCCCAGCACAATAATGACAAAATAAAATATCACATAAACTTACAAAGTGTTATCATTCATACTATCAAACATGAGTGAAGTACTAACCTCCTAATAGACTGCAGCCATTCCTTGAATTGTGTATTACCATCTGGAGTGATTAAGAAAGCTTGCCGAGCAGTCTGGACAATGGCAACAAAATCATCATAATCATTCACAGTAAGATGATACAGCTTCTGGTGTAGGCATTGAATGTACCTGGATGAACAACATGAAAAATGTTACTCAATCATAACTTACAACACAGTATAGTTTATATCATAAAGCCAAGTATCTTATAAACTAAAAACGAGGACAAATACTGTCATACTGCCATTGAATTGTATACCTTACATCATAGATCACCATCAAAACTAAAAAGGAATGAAAGAAGGAAGATATTTCAGGCATCACTTTGCGAAAGCAATTCATTATGAAAAGAAGTACTCATATACGAGAATCCTGTTAAAAAGTTTTTCCAGGGTCAGAGGGTTCAGAACTTCTCTGTAGTAAAACTCATTAAGAGGGAAATGTATACCTTATAGGTTTTATTTTAAGACTTTAAAAATCTAACTTCTTAGAGGGCATAAAATTCTTAAACAGATTCTTGAGTAATTCCAAATCAATGATGTATTCACTACTTGGGTTTTGAAATGTAGCATCATCTTAAAGTCAGTTTCCCGTGCACACATTTTACACACTAAATTGTTGGCAAAATGGTAGCTTTACAACTTTTAACCTAGATTTCTGGGCCTAATATTAAATTATTGTATGCTCTTACCACTCAATATTCTGCAAAAAATTTGGCCTAGAAATCTCTCTCTTCACAAACTATGGTTGAGCTTTTTCATTTCAAAAGTTTTCAATACCTAAGTAAAAAGCCTGAGTGTCCTAGAAGATATATGTTTTCGCACTACTGAAATATTTCTACTATATCTCTAATATTATTGAGAAGAAATTATCTTTTAAATGATGAGAATTAAAAATTCTAACTGCACTACAGAAAACTTACATCTGCTGACATTTCTGCACCAAGGGATTGAGGCCTGAGCGTAGATGTTGAAGGACTAGGTTTGGGCTGCAACGAGCTAGGTAATATGCAGCATCAATTGCGATGTCATGCAGGACAAATGGGCTAACCACACTGTTAACAGCACACATGCAAAACTGAAGAAGATACTGGGTTCCTGAAACAAAGAATGAACTATGTCAACAAAGATAAATTTTTTCACATTCTTCTTTAAAGGAAAATTGAAAATTCTTCAACATTTTTACCAAGTATCTCAGAAAATTAATAACATTACCATAGGTAAAACTTGAACATTGTCATATCTTTGAAATTATGCACAGAAAAACAAAACATTCAGGGAAGAATAACAGAAAAGAGCCTGGGAGATCTACTCAAGAGATTATACGTTCCACAGCATCAAGATTCAGGTGTACATTCTCACATGGTGGGACTTAACCCTTTAAAAAATGCTACACTGGCCCCAGATACCTGAGCAATATAATGCAGTAGAAGCTCTATCTAATGAGAGCTCTTAGGAACCAAAAAAATCACTTGCTATACAGAACTCTCGTTATTACAGAGGATGCTTAAATAACAATTCCATGTCTAATTTCTACTTCAACACTAGTTTAGACAAAATTGTGAGTGTTTACGGTGAATGGCCCAAAGATTCCATTAACCCTTTGCGGTCCAACGTCGAGGCTGGCTTGACAGGCAGCCTCGTTGGCAGGCAGGCTCTAGCAGCAGGTCCAACGTTAAGTTGAGCTCGACATCAGATGGCGCTGCGATTATGCGCATTTTATGTAAGGTGCTGCTATCTTATGTCACTTTTGTAAACTTCTAGTAACTTATGAAGCCTTTTCACCTATTTTGCAAATAGTATTTCTTTCGGCTACTACTTGAATTCCACAAAAAAATTGGACCGCAAAAGGTTAAAAGAGATATTAAAAAAGTGATATTTTTGAACACTTCATTAATCTTTAATGGGCCATTTCATTTGATAAGCAACCATTTCTTTCTCTTTCATTTTTTTTCATTTTATTGTGATGCAATTCTCAAGAAATGTGTAATATTTGTCAACATATCATGTGCATCCCAGAGGGTGATATCTTTTCCTGGGTGGCAGAACATGTGAAAATACTTAACTTTTTCGATGAATTTGATTTATTTTAGAATTTAAGATTAACAATTGACCTTTTAATGTAGTAACTAAAAGTAGTTACTAACATAAGTTTTGATTTCTTGACACAGATGCATGCCTGTGTTGGTTCACCACCTGCCACATATCCTCAAGGTAGCTTGCAAGGTATTTTGTGTAGATATAAATTTAAATGAAACATTATAAGTACCATGCATTTTATTATTTATCTGCATGCATATTAATATTGTGTACACATTTTATTTTGCTATTATTTTATTCTATGCATTTTAACATAACTAGTCCTTGTGCTAATGATTGCATATAAAGATATAATAAAATTTATTTACTAGGGTGAGATTAAGATATACTATCCCTTCTAGTATATAATGCCTCTTCAAAATAATTACATATATATTATGATTGATAAACAGGGAACAAAGGATAAAATAAAAAGAAACATTCACGACCATAACAGGAAACAGAAATACATAAATAGATATGATATAGAACAACAAATAAACATTTACATTAGTATTGTGAACCTCAAGAAAATGGCTATAGTGTGTTAAAAGTAGGTATATGCAACAGAACTTGGGTATTACTTCAGGATATGACTGGTGAATACCGAAAAATGCCATATTTAACATGACAGTTTGTAGATTATCTTGTAATGCACACTTATTGTGAATGAGAATTTACTTTCTTCAAATACTACTACATACCTAGATGGTAATCAAATACTTAGCACATAATATGGATATTGAAGTTAAAAAAATGAGACTTACCAAGTTTCTTGGATACCAAAAGCAACCATCTGATGTCTTCACCATATGGAGGGTTACGAGCATATTTAGCCTGGGGCCGGTCATCATGAACTCTTCTTGCCAGTGTGTCCATCGCAAGCATACCAACACGATAGGCAGCAAGGAGGTAGCGCAGCTGTCTTGCACCTAAACCTCCAGCACCATTGTTGCCACCCACTGCATTGACCCCTCCAGGCATCATTACACCACCACTGCCATTGGAAATGCCCTGGGGCTGACCGTGGTGATGGTGATGCTGGTGCTGTGCCATGGCAACAGCATTCACCAAGGCAACAGCCTGTTGGTGCTGATTCCGACCCTGCAAATCAATACCAGTAAAAATGAGTCAAATTGGATCAGCGCATCCTTTTAACTAGACGAGATGATGGAATGAGGAAAGTTAATGTAAAGGATTTTAACTCAGGCAAGGCTACTTTATATATAAAGCACAGGCTACGTTACACAAGAATATCTGACAGGTCACAACTGCCTTCACAGTACTAGTTATTCATGTGGGGAAACCCACTGCTTAGGTCATTTACACCAGTTAGGATAGGAGGGTATTTCACCATGGGAAGGGATTTCATAAAGAACAGAGGAAGGGTAGAGTGAAACCCTGCATCAACATTAGCCTGCTCTTTAAGAAATTCTCCCTTTCACTCTATTCCCGAGCAGTTCCCTTATTTATGGTGAGAAGGAAGCTATGACCACCAAAATATCCACATGTGCATATTTAACAGCCTTCTACTTTTTTTTTAATATTTGTGACCCATCTACATGCAAACATATAGCATAACGTTTTAACACACACACACCTGCTCTGAGAAATTACAAAAATCTAGATGATTAAAATATAGGGACATAAAGAAGGCAAAATTACCCTTTATGATAGGGTGAAAGGGTATAAGAGGATGGAAAAGTGAAGGCAGGTCATCTGGGGAGTAGTATGGAGGGCATAGCTATTAATGCCTTTAGCGAACTGCATTGAGCCCCATCACCCAAATACATGCCGTTACCTGATTTTTAACCTTCATGCCGGTGGCTGATTCAGGAAGTGCCTTAATAATGATTAGAGAAAAACATTTATTGAACATTTGAAAATGACAAGAGGTGTTTTTTGCATCGGATTAAAGTAAGGGAGATATGGAGAGAGGAGTGGTTAACCATCCACAAAAAAAATTCAAACACCTCAGAGGCAAATTTATCTGAGCACAAAGTTGAAAGAGATTTGACAATGATGCAACATGCTCCTCAACGTAAAAAGGCTTAAATTTCCTGGCCTGCATGGAACCCCATCTGCCCCTTGCTTCTAATTGTGGAGACCCTTCCCTCAAGAGATTATTACATAGAGGTGGGGGTGTGCCCCATGGTAGCTCTCAAGCATTCCGTAACTTCATTTCACTAAGAAGCAGAGAGACGACCTACTGTATACTGAAACCACGCAAGCCCAGGAGAAAAGTATGAAGCAAATCCTTGTTGTAGCACTAAATCTATGTACTTCAGCAATGTTCTAGAGTGCTTCAACTTGAAATCCTAAAAATTGGAAAATTCCTTAATGTAAGAAGGGCTTTCTTGTAAATATAGTTGATGTCCACTGGAGTTAGCCTGCAAGAATTGTCATTATATACAGTTGAAATTCTATTGCCTAAAAAGCTAAATTTTAAATAGGTTGATAAAATTGTCACATTTTGTTTCGGTAACAGTACTGATGTTAACAAATTCAAGGCTTACAAAAAACCTTAATGGAGTCAAGGTTCATTCCCCTTTACTGGGAACGGAATCCAGGAACCCCCAAAATTCTGGTCAAGTGCTTAAGCTAGTTAGCTACCAGGACATTCTTCTTCCCAGTGAATTTCTAGAGGACCTACAGGCACAAGATGTTGATGACAACCTAACGGATGGAGGCACAGTACACACAACTATGGCAGCTTCATACCAGCTGCTTCCTTCAAGCACTTTTCAAGTATTTTGCCAGTGTAAAACATTGCTTTGGCAACTTTAAGAACAAGTAAATCACCATACAAAACTTTTTTCAATAAGCAAGAATTGAAAACATTCCACACTACAAAATTCCAGCAACTTACCTGTTGTTGTTGAGACCTTCCCTGAGCTGATGGTGTCATGTTCTGTCTCATGTTCAGGCAGGCTGGAGGTTGCTGACCAATAACTGCACCCTGGTTTGGTGGGGGTTGCTGGTTCTGTTGAGGTGGCATCTGAGGCGACATCTGTGCACCCGGGGAGGAGGTCACCATCTGTGGTGACCCTGACTGTGGGGGAACCTGCTGACTAGCCAGCTGGTACACATGGTGGTGGTGATTTTGAGGAGGTGGACCAACCACTGGTGCCGAACTGGAGTAGAACTGCCTCGTCTGTGGTTGAAGCTTCACAAATGCTGCCGTGGACGCATACTGATATGCCACAGCAGCTGCTGCAGCAGACGGCTGGGAGACTATTAATGGTTGTGAGAGCTGGGGAGGGCCAAAACTACAGCTGTAGCCATATGGCAAGAATGCTGTGGCATGAGACCCAATAGGTGCCACTGGGTAGACACCTGGGGGTTGCGAGTTTTGAGTGGGAGGTCCCTGGGAAGGAGAGTGGGTGACCAGTGGTGCGACGGGAGGCATTCCTTGGTGCGATGATGTCACCGGAGATGGGGTGGCTGTAGGAAGGGACTGACAGGCGACGAGGATGGGAGCCCCAGCGCCCACGGCACTGCCAGCTGGCACAAGGCTCATCACAGTTGGGCCAGGAGCTATGTGTGACACTCCCATACCGGTACCACCATTCATATTGGCACCAACAATCTCGGATGAAATGGGGTCCATTATGAGGTTATTGAGAGCACTCCCCATTGAGGCATCCAAATTGAGCGGGTTCTCATGAGGCAACTCAAGCACCCCATATTGCTCACCATTACTTGGAGTGTGCTGGATATATCAGAAAAGAAGGGTATTAATTAGAGATGCGTGAATACTACCCACAAATACTCAAATACCTCGAATACTAGAAAGTATTCGAGGTATTTACGCTAAAAGAATTCGGTATTCAAGATCTTAAATCATTATGCTATATTTGGCGTGTTGATGACATACATCACATTAATTCAATACTGGACAGAACATGGTGTATTAACATTTTCTGCTCACTTATAAAGGCTTACAAAAGTCAATGTATTCAACAGCCCATAATTGGAAGAAAAATTATTTTATTATATATTTGGCATTTGAAAACAAGAATTATTTTTTTTAATTTTATCAACTTGCAGCCTTTTACTTTAACAGGCAACAAATTAACTAGCAGAATAACATTTAGCATATCAATTGCAATTCTAGTATTCGAGGTATTCAAAATTTGAGATATTCGAGTCATGATTTAATATTCGAATTCGATATATGAATTCGAGAAATCTGCTTTTCAACCTATCTCTAGTATTAATACATGAAAATTAATAAAAAATAATGAAAAAAACATTTATTTTTTAGGGACATCTATGAGAGCCCTGCATCTTTGATATACCACACTTAGCAAATCAATTCTAGTAGGTCACAAGGTTTTTTTGGAAGTTCAACATACAATGACATCAGAGTCATGAGTCAGCTAGCTATAAGCACACAAGGAAAGCAGCTGATGTAAATTTCACTGGTAAGAGGGCCAACATTTGGGCAAGAAAGGAAAACAATGGATGACTAAACAAGCAACCTAAGGCACTGAAAATTGCCAGGGGAAAGTTTTTTCTTGGAGAAGGAATCAAACCACCTATCTTTGTTCAACTATTTCCCTCTTTAACCAATATAATTATTGTCTCTTGTTTGCTTTTCTCCTTTGAACAAAATACTTCTCTTCTTTCACGCTTGTACCATGTTACCGACTGTTTCTTCAAATTATTCAAACCTCCATTAACTACATCTGATTTTTAGAAAAAATCATAGGAGTGAGCTCTCCTTCAAGAGACAGGGCAAGATACAGCCAGGAAAGTTCAATTTCTAGTCAACAAAACCTTTTTTCCTCTGACAATTTTCATTCCATATACTCACTCCATACTCCATTCACAATGTCAGGAATAAAAGTGGGTTTCTTGCACATCACAAACAAATATGATCAACCCTATTATCAACAATGATGAACCAATGTAGTTGAACATGATAAACATGGAGTCACCTTCAAATCACATCTTCACATGGAAGCTTTCATGGTACATAAAATCTATTTTCAGAACTTCTTAGCACGTGATGCCATTTGGTAGTCCAAAATTAAGTTGACTTGTGGTTGAAAAACAAAATATTCACACCTTTTCTACACCTATTCACACTTCTAAATGATGGTGCATTGAAATACAAAATTACTTTCACATATTTAACAAATGCTTTGTTTCTAAAAAAGATTAAGACTAAGAAAAATGTCTGAATTTTCCTTTACCTTCATCAACATTTCTTTTAGAAGTTAAAAAAGATTCTGCCTTAGGCTTCACTTTGTGAAATTACCAACAATAAGTGGTAAAGGAAACAGCAATTTCATGAGAGTATTTATTGAAAACAGGCCACTTGATGATGATTATAGCCAACATAAAAACCCAGTTGTGTTTCGCACAAATATTCTTGAACTGCCGCATTTCCTCTACCAGTTACAACAGGATATTACCCTTCTCCAGGCTCAAATATTTTAGCAAATTATGGAATGATACAAAATCACATGAAAAGAAATTAGAAATGAAGTTCAAACTTACCATGAGGTAAAGATCATACCAATATCGTGCCACTTGGAATAAAACTTCAGGATACACACCACCACCTTTGGCAGCATTTTCTACAGTCAAACATGCGTGCTCCAGCATTTGCTCACTTTGCTCTTTACACTAGAAATGGAAGATATAAATGGCAAATGTAAATGTTAAATAGATGAACAAAGTGCAAAAGAGTAACCCAAAATTTCCAATCATTACAAAAGCAATGAGAAACAAATGGACTTAAAAAATGCACTCACCTGAAGAATGGCACGCTGTATTTGATTAGGGTTCAAAGCATGAGCATGTGGGAGGCAGGAAAGTGCTAACTCTGCTGCTGCACGAACCATATTTGGATCACGACCCCGTGATGCTTTGTCAGCTATACTGGCAGCCTCTGGAGGAGTCAAATGTCCTTCCCATGTGTCGATAAGGAATGATATAGCTGGTGCACCAATCTCCATTGCTTGGCCTGTAATCCCAATGCATTCATTTATGAACAATATTAATGATGCAGAAAGTCGAAAGTAAAAAATAAGCATACACATTATCCCATATTCTACAAAGAGAATGCATGTATTTTCATCACATAAGTCTCCAGCTTTTAAAATATATACGCATCTCTCTCTTTCAAGCACTGCAGTTTTTCACCCACTAGAATTGAAAATATCTTCAACTGTATACAATTTTTCATATTGGTTAGAATTCTGGGAAGAGCAGTCGATACAACTAGTCACAGCTATTAGTGGCTAGTAAAAAAAAAAAACAAATGGACTACCCAGGAGGAACTATTTATGTAAAATGTTGGTGATAATGGAGAAATATTAATGTCCCAAGGTAAAAGACACCACAAAACACAAATAACACATCATTGTGTAGACTTCCAGACATTAACTACCCAAAGTTTAATCATTGGAGCCTGCACACTTTCAACTACACGGTATTTGTATTTACCCATTGAAAGTAATTTAGATGGGTTGGCATGATTATTTTCAAGTTATGCTTCATCTATTTTTAAAGGTGCTTAATGTTAAAAAATTGAAATTTTCTGGTTATAAATATCTCAGGAATGATGCAACAATTTAACGAGAGGAGTTACAATTTTCATAAATTAGGAAGAATTTGAATTTCTGTCATTATATTCATCCGAACTTACTACCACTGACTCGTAGCAATAGCACGCAAGTTTACTTTGTGGAATTTCAGCATCTTATAAAATAAAATAAAACTTCGTTGAATTCCACTCAATTACTTACAGACCGCTAAAGCAGTTCTAACCACCTCAAGTCATTTACGAGAGCAGACTTTATAATAATGATCTGATTTTTCCTGATTACCACCCAATGTTTCTGGATTGAATTAAAAAATCCTGTGATGGAAGTTTCACAGCACAATTCAATTCATATTTTGCCTCAACAAAAATATCATCAATTTATTAGAAAATCTTCAAGAAAAGATACTTTAACCACACCTCAACTGTTTTTACAAGATCCAAAAATACTATAACGTGAATGTCACATGGTTGGACCTCACTGAGAGTACCTATGCAAGTGCAGACCAATAACCATGCAGAAATTACATATTTACCCTAAAGTTTAGTAACAGAGGCTAGTCTTAATTAAAAATAATCCACAAATGAAATTTATTTATGGAAAATTGATAGCTATTTTTATAACATTTATTAATATGTTCAAATTCCACAAAATATTCCCAGAAACATTCAAATTTGGCCAGTCTTAAAATTAAAAATTCAAATCCACGACTCTGATATGGCATTTCAGTTTAAAATGACATATTAAAACAAGCATTTTAAAATTAAATAGAAATGCATATAGGGGTATAAGCTGTGAAAGCAATAATAAATACATTCTTTTTATTTATTCAAGAAAAGAATAACGGAATCTCACAACTTTCAAAATTGAGAGTGAAAAAACTTCACTCTATTACAAACACTGATTAACAACTGAACAATTTCAGTACTGACAAAGCAGAAAATAATTTTGAAAATTTGGTAGGGTGATATTAAAGTTTGGTAAAGCAAAGAAACAACTCAAATTGATGTAATAAATTCATTGAAATGGATGGCAAGGAAAAACACCAACTATTCCATTAGCTTCTTTAAAGAATCACCGAAGAAAGACTAACCAGTAATCCAGGAAACATGTGATGAATACGTCCGACTGAGCCAATTATGAGACACACAGTTGTGCAGACCAAGAGCGTAGAGGCCAATTTGGAATGCACAGATGTAGAGTGCCCTATGGGGACCATGATGGTTCTGCGTTGTGGACACTTGGGTGAATAGGGAGGTACTGCTATTCCCTCCAGCCTTGTTCAGCACTATTTTTGCCAACTCAAACATACAGTGAGCTCCAGCTTCTGATGGTTGGTTCGGCACTGATGGATATGCCCGTTTCCCTTTAAACCTCCTGAAATAATAAATATTGTAGACACAAGAAACATGGAAAAATTGCAAAGATGTAAATAATTAGCCAACTACCCAACAATAGGGGGGAGTTTTCTTATAAATATAATTCAGTATATGTACCAAAAG
Source organism: Platycnemis pennipes (assembly GCA_933228895.1). Taxonomy (NCBI): domain Eukaryota; kingdom Metazoa; phylum Arthropoda; class Insecta; order Odonata; family Platycnemididae; genus Platycnemis; species Platycnemis pennipes. Next base: position 65,451,829 of record OW121854.1, read on the forward strand.
AAGTAGTAAATACATATGGGTCCCCCAAATTTTTCACCAGTGATCCCTTTGAGGATTTTCAAAGTTTTTATCAACCCCTTTGACTTTAATTACATTATCAAAACAGAAAAAAAGCTTGTTACTTTTAATTTATTTTACTGTGCTTATAATTTATATTACACATGTATATAATGGCTAGGTAAGTTATGTCCCACTGTCCACTTATGGTGACCCTAATCCACTCCTCACATCTCTGGCACTGTCATTTATTTTCCACTGATATTTCCTTGGCAGAATGTTAGCACTTTTTCCCATTCATTTCTTATGAGCTTATCATTCCCATGCATTCTTACAAGAGTAAAATTTAACAATACCTTTGGCTGAGCAATACCCTTGGTCTTCAGGCAAGATTCTAGAAACCAATTTTTTTAACCAAATATCAGTATAGTTTATCAAAGCACCTGTGATTGTGGGCAAAAACTATATTTCTCATAAGAATGAAGATTCTTTATGGCAGTCCCTTCCTTGTGGTTCATGTCCAATGTTTGCAGGTTAGTAAGTAATTATTTAATTTTTGAAAAGAAAATAATGATGCACACTGATGAACTGATTTTTATGCATATTCACAAGGAAAAATGTACGAGTATGTAAAGTCTAACCTCGGACTATCAGCTGAATAATAAGTAGCCTACATGTGTGTGGGTTGATGACATTTAATAATTTACCAGGTTTCAAGTTTGCATAACTTATTGTTCCCTAAAAAATCGAGCCTTTCATAAAAATGTTAGTTTTGGGCTTATCTAAATAAGATAAATAATAATAAGACTCAATAATTTTATTAACTTTTTCCATCAATCCCTAACATCTCATTGACCCCTTAGGATGAATACTTTGGGGATCCGTGGTTTAGTAGAAACTCTTAATTACAAAGTTAATGGAATTCCTTTTCATTAACCCATCCTTACCTTGATGACTCCTTTGGACGAGGGTTACTGACTACTGGGTTAGGAGTATTTCCAAGAGTCAATGTCCCTAAATAATGATCCAGCTCTGCTAATGGGCACATATGCTGACGTCCATTTCCGGCGGCTAGAAAAGATAAAAGAATAAATGAAAAATAAGTGTTTTACATTATTTTCAACCAAGAGAATTTTAATGTTTCTCACCTATTCCCCCATTAGCTTCTGAAAGAGCCATTTCTCCGGAATTGTGCGAATTCCTAATGGGCATGTTCACTGACTCAGCTGATACATCTTCATTTCTTAAATTCATTTGCTGGAAGCCCTTAAATCAGCAAAGAGAAAGAGATATGTAGTAAGAATTGAAAGAAAATAAAATTTTCATCAAGGAACTAAAGGTAAATTTCTGTCAAAAATCAAGACCACAAATACCAGAACTCAAGCATACTAAGGTACATTAGATAATTGATATAAATTTAGAGAGAATGATAGTAAGAGAGAGAGAGAGGTTTATTATGTACAGGGAAAATAACATACCTGGCTCTTAGTTGGTGGATTGTTGGAGTAATAAGAACTTAGAATTGGAGCTTTAATCAGCTGATGGACTTCTCGATCTAGGAGTTTATCCATGATTCTAGCCAATTTCTCAGGGTCATCTTTGTAGTGCACCAACAAACAAATGGCCAAGTCTCCCCTTTAAATAAATTAATTACTAAGGTGAATCCACTTGTATAGTTATGATAAATATTAATAATTAAAGCATTTTTAATTGCAGAGAATTAATTATGCATACCCAATCTATAAGTTCATTAGTTTTAAAGTTAAATCTGAAGCATTAAAACACTCCATACTGTTTGTATATGACACTCGACATTTTTATACGCAGTCACCAAGAGTTGACATGACCGGCAGAATAACTAAAATTTTTGCACAATTTTGTGAATACAAAGATGCAAAATCACTCGTTGCCAAAAGGGAATCCTTACTATGCTGGTGTAAAATGAAAAGTCACCAAAATGATAATTCAAGTAGCTTTCTCTTGCTAAAGAAATGGATAAATTTAAAGGGGCTGCCCACCACTCAAATTAATCAATTTAAGCAAATTTATGAAGCAGATTCACCCTTACATCAATTGATACCATTAATGTGCAAAGATGCTGTTGTTACCACAAGTATAATCACATATAACACTGGTGTTCATCCTTGGTGTCATCATTACTGATTTGGCTCACATAACTTTTCATGCAAAACCCTACATCAGAGCTTATGGTAATAACAATAATATTCCCTTATTCAATATCTTCCTAGAGATATGGATAGTAACTTATGTGCAAACAAAGGCTATGCATCAACCATTTATCATTAAGTATATACTATCTCACCCCTAGAACTCACATATGCCCATTGTTCCCAAATTCAGAGGTTGGTGACAAATAACTCCAAAATTACTTGCAGCACCAACAACAAGTGAAAGTAGTACAAGGTCATACATGTATAGTCAAGGATGGTGACCAATACTAAGGTCACTAATTTCTCTAAGAAAAAAATCAAATTACTTTGAAGCCTCAGGTACACGCAAAGACTAAATTTCAGGTACACCATTGCAAGTTAATGCATTCGAGATCATTTGATGGAAGTCCCAAATATAAGTGAGCAATTTATTATCGTTAATTATCTTGCGTTTCCTTCCTTTTTAGAACTCATAAAACATACTTCTCATCAATATTTGCATAATGCTGCAATGTTCTTAAAGCAAAATACACACTTATGGTTTCATGAGATATAAAATTTTATCCAATTCAAGCAAAATTATATTAACTCCAGAAATTTGAATTTGAGCCAGAGCTTACATTATAATTTCTACTAAGCTAGCGATGGAGTCTATTGGATCTTCATGCATTTGAAATGACATTTGTTTTAATAATTCCACATTTACTTCTCTCTTTTGAAAAATCTGAATATTTCTTTTCCTATCCTTATGGGAAGTAGGGAAATAAGAGAGGCCTTACAAGAGACGTATAGAGTAAATAGTAGGGATGTGTCTGTTCTCGATACCTATTCTCAATACCACCGATTCTTGAGGATTGGTATCGGTATCGAGAATCGATCTCCTAAAGTCGATACCGGTACCATCGATACAGGGATGGTCAAATCGGATCCATCAGGTCCAAGGATCCGCAAATCTATCATTTAACTCGGATCCGGATCCAAAAACACAAGAGTAAAATCAGATCTGGGTCGTAGAATTTAAATTTTCGCGGCTTAGCAATGGAAGTATCCCCCTGCGGTACTAGGTAGGTTGACAAGGAGAGTTTGTGTAATTCGGATCACGAAATTAGATGAAAATTTTCCCATGCAACTAGAAGCAAAATAAAGAAATATGACTTTTTTCCACATTACCCTGGCATCGTGAGAAGAAAAACATATAATGTCACGCGGGTAGCCTACATTCGCTGGGATCAGGCGGCCATCAAGAGCTAGTGTACCAAAAGAAGTTTGATCCCTATATCAGTTTAATATTTTCTTTCAGTTATTACATTGAAAATGTTGTCATTCAATTTAAAACATCTCTGAATACACCCTTTTTTATACATTCATTGTTTAAATTCGATTTATGAATGTATTACTCAAAAATTAGAGATGGTTGGGTTGGATCTAAAGACCCATGCATCTTTCACTACATTCGCTACTGAAATCATATCCGGATTAGAAATTTTTAAATTTTGTGGCTTAGTGATCAATGCGCCCCGCGAATGGAATGTAGGTACCATAAATACTGACAAGGAGAGGATTTGTAACTTGGGTCACGATATGATATGAAAATTTTTCCGTGCTACTAGAGCAAAATAAAGAATACATGTCTTGGCTTTTTTTTCTCCTCCACAGGCCCAGATGCACAGGAAAAAATAAAGAAGAATGTCACACGGGTTGCCTACATTCGCCAGACTCACATGAACTGATTATAATGAAGTTCTTAAAAATTTGAGCTAGTGTTCTGCTGTTTGCACGCTTGATCTGCCACTGTCCTAGTAATACCGTCACGCTGGTTTCCTAGAGTAAGGCAAGCAGGTAGTTAAAAAAGTAGATTATCAGAAATTTCATGTCAATATATGTCAACAAAGTAAATAACAATAATAAATTTGGCAGTAAGTAGTGAAAGTGATTGGAAAAATATTTTATTACAGAATTAAAACCATGGAAACAGTATGTTAACTTTACTATGTATTTCTGAGTGATGCGTTTGTAAATCTAGTTCAAGCGATAAAAGTACAAATAATTCAGTATTCGCATACAAGGGTTGGAAATTAAGGATGATAAAATTTCTGATTCAATTGCTGAAAGAAAAATTTTAAACATCAATAAGAATCGAACTTCATTACCTGCAATACACTACCCCACTCTACTATTGTCAGCTACCGCAGTTCAGAGAATGCTGGTTCCCCACATGCATTCTACTTTTTTTCTCGAGATTCCGGGCCAATGGAGAAAAAAGCCAAGACATATTTCTTTATTTTACTTCTAGTAGCATGAAAAAAGGCTCATCTCATCCGAGTTACACAAACTCTCCTTTTGAGTATAAAACTCACAAATTCCTTTTTAAGGGTTATCATTAATAATTAGAGACAGGAAAAAAATGGCATCTATATTTTGCAAAAATAACATATATTGTTTATGAAATTAGCATCTATTTTTTATCTATTATGTAGCGTCTATATTTTGCAGTCATGCAATGCCTTGCTCCATAACAAACTCCTTAGCAACCTTTTTCTTAACATCTTTACCAAGTATTCCTGTCATAACTTCTCTACAAAAAACTAGATACACAATAGGAATGTTAAATATCAAACACAATTCAGAATTTCTGATGTATATTTTTTCAGGGACCTATATCCCATAAGTGGCAGTAAACTTATCCTGACTCTGTAACATAACATTTTAGCTAATCAAGCATTAAGAGATCCAAATATTCTGCTTTTTACTCAGATTCTCACTGATGAGCTCAGTCATTTCTTCTTAACTGCTGAGCATCCTTGATACCTGGTAATAAGGAGACACACTGAGAATAGTAAATGAATGGATGAAAAATAATTATAAAGAATCTCCACCTTTGCCTCCTAGTTCCCTCACAGAGGAGAGGGTGGTCAGCTTCCGAGATGTTTGCCTTGAGTCCCAGTGCTGCCACCGTGGCATCGAAGCCCAGGGACTCATCTGTGGGCAGCCTTGCACTCAGCATGTGACTATCTCGGCCACCACTACTACTGCCCCCTCCAGAACCCCCATTGCCTAGCGGAAAATACAATGAAATTCAGAATTAAATATTCTTAGCATCACCAAGATATTCAAGGGTGGCAACTGACAGCTAAGGTTACTTGCACCATTCAGGACAGATAATTAAACAGAGAGAACAACTTTTCATGGAAGAGAGGAGCGGCAGAATGAAGCCGGCATCGGCACTGGTTTGGTCTTATGTAAAATTCACCATGTGGGGCCACAAATTATCATACAGACAGAGTACTGAACTTGAAGTGCTCTCCATGCACAACCAAAATAAGGGCCCAGTATATGTCTGAAAAATCTCTGCTAAAACTATGATTTGAATGCAGTCCCTCAGGACAGAAATTCAGAACTAGCCACTACATCACCCCTTTATCCATGAAATATTTTCTCACAAGATTAAGATGGTAAAATGGACAAACCAGGCTGATATTTAAAGTTTTTCACAATGACATTAAAACATCAGGGTCATTTCGATCCTGAAAACCAAAGAATCAGCCAATCAGGGAACCAAAAGTTGTTCCTCTCCTTTCACAGGATATTGATAGTCAAAAGGAGATTAGGTATAAAAAAACCAACTGTTAACATACTAGTTCGTGAGCATGCTTTCCCGAAAGCATTGACTCATCAATATTTCTCCTCTGAGGGAAGCAAGACCATTATGCGATTTCCCTCGGAAAATTTGAATTGCTAATGTACAGTGCAAGTGAGAGAAAAAAATGCTGTATTCCTTGGATATCATACATAAATACATGAGAAATGAATGAAAAGAAAAAAAATGACAGCTGTTTCTTTAAAAACACAATTACTTCTTGGAATAATTCTAAAATTAATGAGGCCAAGAAACATATATTTGCTGAGAAAATAAGAATTGGTAGTTAGTGTAATAGTAGTGCATTAGTTAGTACATGACTACATAACAATTGAAAGAAGAACAAATCTCAGGCAAAAGAAAAATAGCATGGTAAGTATATTACTTGTTTCCATCCATCCTTTTATGATACAGAAGAACTTCCTTCACTCTTCAAGGTAGGGCTGTGCGAGCAGGCATTTATTTAAGTCAAGCGAGATAGAGCGAGAATTTGAAAAAATCTTGAATCTCGAGTGAGATTCAAGCACACTGAAATTGCAGTACAGACTTTAATCATGTAGGTACTAATTTTCTACTTACACAAATATAAGTTTAAGCTTAGGCATTATTAACCAAATTCTGTTGAGCGTAACATTAGCAATTACTTTTAGCGATCAACATCTACGTGGAATCATTAGGATGAAAGTATCCTGTATTTATGCGATGACAGGCCTCCATCGAATTATGAATACACCCCTACTTTCACCACTAAAATTTAAAAACGTTTTTGAGCATAATTACCATCACCCAATACCTAAGCATAATGGCCTCACCGTTACGATCACCCGTTTAAGTACGGTTGACATTTAAGCCATAAAACATAATTTTAAATTGTATTCTGGAAATAAATTAGCTATAAAATTTAGTTTTATAGGTTTCCTTTACTGTTTCTCATGAATTTTCCGTTAATAACGCGGGTTGCCGATAACGTGGGTGTAAACTCCGTCCCCCTCGACTCGCGTTATAATCAGATTTTTCTGCATCTTGTTTTAACTTATTGGGTGCATGCTAGTGCTAGAAGTAGCCTACGTTCATACGTGCCTATTTTATGCATCATTTGTTAGTAGGCACTAGGCCTCCGATCACAAAATGGAGCAGGGACTCGGTTAGGTCCTACGCCAAGGCCTAGGCTCTCCTAACTTCTCGAGTCTAACTCTTGAGGTTTCTCCACATTTTGTGGCATGACATCATGAAATTATCATGCAAAAGTAAGGGAATAAATATTAATTTACTATGTCGCATTATAAAGCTGGGCCCCGTGAAATTATGTCCACCACGACTGAGATCTCGAGACAGGCTCGAGACTCGTTTTTCGAGCGTATTGAGATCGTAATCGAGCGAGATAAAAGTAGTAGAAAAGTCAAGACTCGCACAGCCCTACTTCAAGGTCCATTCAGACTTAATGAACTGAACAGTTACTAACCTGTGAGAAGCAAGGCATCAGCAATGAAGCCAGCAAGCATGAAAGGAAGGAGACCTTCTCCTTTTGAGCGCAAGGTACCATCTCTGAGTTGCTCAGCACGATCACGGATTATCCTGAGTTCTGCATGGCCAAGGGGAATTCTTTTGAGCAGTTGAACCAATTCAGCATCCTGATTGGCTAGTTTGACCTAATTGAAGGAAGGATATATGTATGCATGTATAAAAATTTATTCATGGATGACACATTCAATAAAATGGTTTATTTTTATCTGCCTGCATCCTACATCTCTAAATGCTGTTTTAGACATGCAGTCTGATACAGAAAAGATACAAAGTGGAAATTGCATCATTTACGCAATAAAATGCATGGGAAACATCCCTTATGAATGAAATACTGCAAGGATATTAATCCCCTTTCTCTTCCAATGCTTCCATCCAAGCAACATGCATGATTTTACTCAGCTTCAAACTGCATAACTTGTCTTGCATAAAATAGGCTTGGGAGCACTCTGATTTCCATTTTATGAATATGTGACAAATGTTAACCTCCACCACACAGTTTAATTTACCAAAATTTTCCCTATGGAGTATATATTTTTTTTCTGTGAAAATGCATAAAAAAGTAGGAAGTATGTAGTCACAAACTTATCACTTTTTTGGGTTATGGCTGTCATTTGAAGTAATAAAATGAATGGCCACAAACAAACATAGTTTCAGCACACACTTCAACAAGCATGCACATCTATTCATCATGTGGAATAGCTCAATCCAGTAACCACTAAACCCACAACTTTATAATAATTACTCATTTAGTACCTTGCAGAAATGTAACATCTTGAAAACACAGAGTACTTTATCTCCCACAAATAGATCCGACTGTATCCAACGCGAACAGACAAAAAGTTAGGCAAATTAAATACAGATATCACTTTGTAGTGACAGTGTAGCGATTCAGTCATCTACTGAATACTAATATTTCCATTATGTTCATCCAAGTGCTGAACAGTCCAGCGGATGGCCATTAGTGGATACTAGTGTGGAATGCCCTTCCCTAAAAGTCGAATGCATACTATACATGGTGATATGAAAATTGTCACATTGTCCTCGTAATTGCTCTTAACAAATGAGTATGTCTCACAGTGGATGGGTGGAATTATGATCATAAAATTATGGTAATCTCATACGGAGAGTATCAAAAATATTTGTTAGAGTTTTTACTTTGCTTCAACAATTAGGCTGGAATAGTGCAGCACACAGTTTTCAAAGGGCTGCATGTGCATTATTTTCCTAAATTTATTCATCAGTAACTCGTTTGAGTAAATTTTACCAAACACTAAGTTCAACAAATGAAGTCCTATCCTGCACCAATGTAGGACAAACTCACTCCATCCCACAAACATCATTCAATCGAAAGAGAGGGTGCCATCCCATCAATTGGGTTCGAAACTCACAATATTTTTGCCAATTCATCAAATTTCTCATGTTGAAACACTGGAAACCAAAGCACTTTTGACAAAAATAATGTATTACCTCCAGGGGTTTCGTGCTTGCAGGTGGGCGAGGCAACTCGAGTCCAAAGAGTCCTATCTTGAATGCAAGGTGATGATGTTCTGGATACTCTGCCAACACCTGACACAGGAAAGCACACTTGGAGAGTGTAGCTGATGCTAGACAGCTGATTTGATGGGAGGCTGGATTCAACTAAACAAATAAAAATATCATATGAACAGCAAGACCTCAAGCAATCATACAAAGAATACATCACAAAGAAATGATATACTATTGCATTAAAAGATTTATGACAGAAAAATGTGACTTATACTTTGGATCGTATTCTTATACTAAGGCTAGATTCTAATGCTCTTACATCTAAAGATTTCCAACACAAATATGTGACACATCAAAAGATTAGATTCCCCTTGATTTGAAATAATAATATAAAATACAGAACATGGGCACTCATTTCTTAAATAAAACATAGAAGCTTTGTGTATTGAATTTTATTGACCATTTAGTAAAGTAATTAGTAAAGAATGAATTAAACTGAGTATGTAAACTGTTCTACATTTTCCGACATCTGAGACACAGTAGTACATAGAGAAGTCACAGTGATTTTTCTGGTAAGGTGTTAAAGGGAATAAATAATAAGCTGCGTTGTTCAGGTTAACAACTCACAAGAAAATGTGATCTTTACTTGGTAAAAATAGTAACTGTATCAACGTTATCCATCCAGAAACAAACATATGTGCAAATGACCTCAGCTGTCGGTCGCCTCCCCTAAATAACCAACCAACAAACATATGACAGAGAAGACACCTTAAGCTGGTGGCCACAATGCAGCCTTTGGTGAAAGTAGCTACGTGTATACCTCATATTTTAATGCAAAATTAGGTGCGTAAAAACCTAACTTTACCCTCAGGCCATAATACATGGGCTAATTTATTTATGCATTTTTACCTGCCTGCCTCGCAGGCACTTTCCGTAAGCATTTCGTATGCAGAGAGAAGGAAATGGCTATTTTATAAATAGAGAAATGTGTCCCACTCTAATTATCCTATTTGTTTTTGTACTTTTTTCTACACCATATGTTCATTATATGTTATCACCCACTCTCAAAAACCACGTTTTTTTGCATTTTTCTCTTCACCACAAACTGCTAAAAAACCCAAAACTACTACCAAATCATACAGACAGAGAATCCACACTCAACGCACCAAACCTCACTCTTTTAGCTCAAAACTTGGGAGAGAACAAAACAAAACGGATACAGAAGGACAGACTGACTGACACACTACAAAATTAATATATATTCGAATTAACCTGCTGATTTAGCAACAAACATTAATACATAATAAATATTTTATAACCTTCTTTCAAGTATTAGAGAAGTACTTCAAAACGCCTAGCTTTGAAATTCACATTTCACACACAAGATCGGGGCCAGTGGGCAAAAATTGGTTTATTTCACTACCTGCACATTGAAAACAATTAATATTTTCATACTTACAAAATTGATTTATGAAACTAATTCCACTTTCTTCAACTTTTTCAATCCAAATTTTATCCCTTTACCAAAAACGTAAACACATTTACTTAGCAACGTAAACAAATTTGCATAGCTACTGATTTCCCATGTTAAAATATAGGGAAAACACCATTTTTCTCTTGCATTTTTCTCTGCACCACAAACTGCTAAAAATCCAAAACTACTACCAAATCATACAGACCGAGAATCCACACTCAGCGCACCAAACCTCACTCTTTTAGCTCAAAACTTGGGAGAGAACAAAACAAAACGGACACAGAATGACAGACTGACTGACACGCTACAAAATTTATATATATATAGAAAATATTTCCATCATATAGAGAGGATCAGGTGGGTGGTAAGAAGATGAACAATGATGTGCTGGAGATGATAGGAGAGGAAAGGAAATAAGGAGCAGGCAGAGGGAGAGGATGAAGCAAGTGATATGGGACAAGTCTTCGTTGAAGGATGTGATAGAGGGAAGGATCTTGGGTAGGTAGGTTACAGAGGCAAGGAGAACAAGAAGTTTGAATGGAGTAATGGGATGTAGGAATTATGCTGAGCTGAAGAAGCATGTCCTATGAAAGATAAGAGGGTTAAGATACGAATTTTATGCCCATCTAAACCTATTTTAACCAATAGATCGCCTAATAACATTGATTTCACATGGTGTACACATGATTCCAAAAAAACAACAAATACATTTGAGGTACATACTTTCCTACGCTTGCCCTTGGAAACAGGAGGTGGAAGTTCAACCATCAGATTTGGAGGATTGGCGAGCATCTCATCCGCCAGTTTGACACCAAGCGTGCATGCCTCCCAGCCATGCCCATGAGCATGAAGTCCTTCCGCACGTGCGAAAAGAATCTCCCAGGAATCTTCGACCCGACGCAAGTTGGCAAAAATTGAACCAGGCGAGGCCAAATTTGATACTGCTCCTTGATTGCCCTGTTGAAATACAAACATGTGATTATTTTACAGCAATTTATTCTCATACTTTCCTGTGTAGTTTTCTAGCCTCACACAGAAACATTCTGATGATAAAAAGCTCGCAAGTATTTCACAAGGTTAAACTTTGAGGCATATTCAACATTTCAAAACATTGTGCTTTTGGTGGAAGAAAAAATAACAAATTGAAGAACAACTCAACTTAGGAGAGCTATATCAAGATAACAAATTATACCATCTTCAGGATATATAATATGATTGAAAAATCAAGATGTATTTTATGGTCATGTCAGCAAACTTTCCCCCCTCCCCTTGTCAGTGGTGAGGGAAGGCCCTGACGTCAGAGTGCCCCCGCACTCAGCCTTGTCCACATGACTCATGGCACTTAGTCTTAGCACCCTTGTCACGGTACAGACTTGCAACACTATTGTTTATTATCTTCGCCAACTATCCTGAGGTCTCTATTTTTCGAAAGAGCTGCTTCCACGTTGAACTCAGTTTGATGCCATCATCCGGATTGACATTTTGGTGGCATTTGTCAATTCCAAATGCCCCACATATTAGTCTCTGGTGGTAAAATCTTTCTCGAGCTAACACCTGTGTCTGGTTGATTAAAACATTGAGTCCCCCACAGATAAGGCATGCTCTGCTATTGCTAATCTGACGGAGTCCTTTTTCGGAAAGGCTTGTTGATGCCTTCTCAGTCGGCAAGTAACAGAGTGACTGCTTTGCCCTATGTAAGCCTTCCCAACGTGCACAGGATTGGTATGCTTTCTGTGTTGAGTGGGTGAAGTCAGATCCTGGTCGAAGGCAAAAAGTCTCTCATTTTTGTGAGTACCCTGTATCAAATGGCAATACCTCCTTTCCCGAGTACACGAGAAATCCTTTCCGTAATCCCTGCCATGTATGGTAACATGGTGTAGGTGGTGTGTTTTTATGAAACTTGAGGATGGGGTTTGCCTGCATTCCTGGAGATGTGATGGAAGAAGGATTTGGAGTACCCATTGTCCCAGAGTGCTGCCCTCATGTAATCCTCCTCAGCCCTCAATGATTTTATGTTGGAAACCACAATGACCCTAAGCAAGAGTGTTTTTATAAGCACCTACTTTTGCTGAGAGTGGTGATAGGAATCAGGGTGCAGGTCAGTGTGGGTTTTCTTGTGGTGAATTGAATGCTCCAGGGAGTCATTGGGGCCCTCTGCACTAAAACTTCCAAGAAGGCTAGAGCACCATTTTTCTCCAATTCCATAGCAAATTGGATGGACAGGTGCATGCTATTAGCATGAGAAGTGAACTCCTTCAGCACTTCTCTCTGTGTGGCCAGATGACAAATGTGTCATCCACATATTGTATGCAGCATGTAGGTCTCAGCCTGCTGGATGACAGGGCATCCTCCTCTAAGTGCTACATGAACAATTTGACGGCAACTGGGGAGAGAGGGCTACCCATAGCTGCTCCATCCTTTTATTCATAATATCCTCATCATTTTACTGGCCTTAACAGAAAGAAGATATTTATGTTTCTCCGAATAATGTTATTTGTAATGTGAAACTCCTACTACAAAGGGATCAGGAATAGTGAATTACTTATCAGAAAAATATAGTGTGTGAATCATCAGGTGTCAAATTTACAAGGAAGGCTTGAAATTATCATTTGTGAGAAATATATCCAGAACAAGTGATGCTTGAAACAAAAAAAAATAAGTTCACTCAGTGCTAGAAATCAAAAACTCTATATTAAGTACTACTGAACCAAGCAGCTATAATTATGCATAGTGAGTTTGAGAAGTGATTCTATACAGGCTGTATTTTAATCTTTGGGCTATATGTTTTTTTTACAGAGACACTACACATTTATGTATATTAAAACAAGCAAACAAATTCCAAAAAATGTGATAAAACATGAATTTTGTACAATACCTATATTTGATTCATGCGCCTAACTTCTATTATTACAACTGCATATTACTTATAACTGATTTTCTACAAAACAAATGTCGACAACCATATTCCCTCCATACTTTAATCACTTGCCATGATTAGCAGGAAATTTTTAATTTAAAGAGATAGTCAAAGGCTGAAGCACTGTTGAAACTATTCTAAGGTTCTACAAGAAATCAAAAATTAGAAATTATGGAAAAAAATTAATTTCAGAATGGCAGTAAGTAAAAATATGTTGGATATTACTATGATGGCTATTTCTACATCTCATAGATCAATAATAAAAGATGATACTAAACCAATAATGAAGAAAGAATTGATCTTTATGGTGTGATAGCCCAGTAGATAGAGCACTGGGCTACTGACCAGAGGTCCTAGGTTCAAATCCAGGAGCATCCTTTGGACATGTCCATTGAAATTTAGCAGGTTTCTAGGTGTCATATCATCATGCTAAACCACAGGCAAACAGAGAAAGGAATTGACCATCTACCTCAACGTGTGAAATTCACATGCTGTAGGATCTATTGCATGGTGAGCTCTATCCTAACCAACATTCAGGGTAAGTACGCACTGTGGTGCATATTCTTCCAAGTAAAAATGAAAGTGAAAGAAAGGCACTAACCTGAGATTTTTGCGATGGCCCTGCCTGGTCTGAGAACAGCCTCCTCCCAACTTCTGCACCAGGTGCTCCACTTCCTCCTCTTCCATTGACAGCTTTAGCATCATAGTAGTACACATTGTACTCATCTGAGTTGGAGTCAGATGAATTTGAAGAGTCAGCAGCAGGAAGAGGCCTCACAGCATTTGCTGGAGTGGAAGAAGTACCGTTAGGTGCTGAGCACTGCCTATTCTGTTCACCAAAGGAATCTGGTGAGGGGCCCTGAGCTTCCTGTCCTGGTTGTAGGTCTTCAGCATCTTTAGAGGAAAGACCACAGGCATCTTTGGCCTCTCTTAATGCCTGACCCTGAGTTGGTGAAACTGCATCAAAATTATCACTTCTTGAAGTTCCTGCAATGCTGTCAACGGAATCCTCCATGTTCCCACAAGGTTCCACTTCCGTGGGTGACTTGGGGGAGGGGCCACAACTACTGGCATCACTACTTCCCTGAGAATCTGAATCCACAGCAGCACAAACGGCACCTTCCATGCTCGGCAGACCCACTGACAAGTCGTTTTCACCATCATTCTCACAGAAACCTTCACTACTCACACTACTTCGATTGCCTTCACCACAATTCGCTGGAGATGGTTCCAGGGTCAACTTGTGGCGACCAGGGGGTCTATACTGCCTGTTGCTTGACATTGGCATGCCATTGTCATCCTCTCTTGGTCTCGATCCACCACCATGGCAATTGATTTCGTAGTCAGAGAGACCCCCAAAGTTCAAGGATGCAAAGGATCTAGCCATAGGGTTCCCACTAATGATCCCTCCATGCTCAGACGAGTGTTGGTGCGAGCTGTGGTGTGGATTGTGGTGGTGCAGAGCAGAATGGTGACCCCCATGATGGTTGTGGTTCAAGTGATGAGGGTTGTGGCTGAAGTGGTGATGTGAGGTGACATTGTACTGGAAGTGGTACCCATTGGGCTGTTGATGACTAGAGAGGTGATGAAGAGGTAGTCTGCGTTCACAGTTGATCACAGCGGAGGATGCGTTGACCTGATTCACTACATGATGAGTGTGACTGGATTCCGAATTGCCGCCAGAGGTTGTAAGGGGACCATGGCGGAAACAGGCAAATGGGCAATGGTACAAGTGACTCTCAGGAGAATAAGTTATGCCAGGGATAGGATAATCATCCCATGTAAGAAAGCAGGCCTCTATTGCCGGCTTGAAGCCACCAAAAACTTCAACTTCATTCTTGAAGCCATTGGCTCCTTTGTTGCCCCCACCACCACCGCCCCCAGACCCTCGACTCTTGGTCACCTGCAAGAAAAAGATAGCAAGATAGTTATCAAACCACCTTATTATCTCTTTTATTCTTTGAAGTAAACCAAGATTTTAAGGAGCCATTATGATAATGACCATTTAGAATTTTTAAATTATAATAATTTAATAGTTATGGATATTTTACAATTCTCATTTCTGAAATTAAAGTCACTGTAGTACTCTTTCATACGCTTGGAGGATTTCACATGATAAGGCAGAAGAGTGCAGAAACACATAATGCTGCCCAATAAACCTGTGGAGGATTATGAAGTCTTTTATTTTAGAAAAGAATACAGTAGAAACTCAACATTATGAAGTCAACGGGATCAGAAAAATCTACACTTCGTAATATCAAATATCGTATGAACGAGTATCCTTCATCAACATTGCAGTTAAGCTACCCCCCTGAAATGTATGAACTCCCGCTATGCACTTAGTATGATTTACGATGTCATCATTTATGAATGTATCTTTAAATGTGCATTCATGCCAACAGGGATCATAAAGTTAAACACAACCAACTTGTTTATTTTCTACAATGAGTCAGAGATTAGGTAATCAAGCATATTTGCAAAAGTATCTTGACATTTGGCCTAGGCCTACGAAGATTCATTAATGGATTTTTCATTATTACTTTAATCTCTATTAAATCACTCCTGACGTAAACGTGAGCAGTGTATATTTTAAAGCTATGTATCCATACACTGTGGAAGTGTGCGAATTGCGCGATAATTTGCTACTAGATGCTGCTCCAGATATAGAATTTTGAGGAATAACTTTCCGCTAGAAGACAATCATATGCTCCGAATCATGCATAATAGAATATACCTAAATAAAGCTAAAACAGTAAAAATATTCTCTAACGGATAGTATTTCAATCATGTATTTCACATAAATAACCATATGCCCATTAATTTTGGGAAATAGCAATCATAATTTTCCCCCGGATTCAGCTAACTTTGCGTGGTTATTCCCAAGATGAAGGCTCTGAAAGAGGAGCTTAAAAAGGAGTTCAGCTTAATGTTTACCTACTTTCAAAGGTAGATAGTACAAGCCATGCAATTCAAAGGTGAAGGCATGATAATTTCCTTTACACTTCTTCAGCTACTAATGGTGGTAACATTATAAAGCAATAAATTATGTTTTTCACTATGCTCTCCGAAAACTTTAATTGTGGCTCTATTCAAATAAGGTCGCCTCCTCTTCATCCACTAAATTGTAGGCATCATTTTAAGTTTCGATACAGCTAAAAATTGTGGAATATTTTTACGTATCATTCTTCCTCTACTTCCAAGCAAGGGGATTTTCATCTGATCATTACAGTTCCAGTCCCGGCCACGTATGATGATGGAATCGGAAGTCTTACACTTCTTTACTCGTCATGGAGGGGACTACTCCATTCACCCTCACAAAAACAGCTACGAGACCCATGGTCTTGGAGTACCTTACGACACTTGGGAGGTTGATCCAGCTGGGATTCAAGGGAGTGGGGTCTTTTATCATGTGTCATGATATGCACAAAAAAACAATATTTGAACATGTTAGACCCGTGCACAGATTCCTCATGAAGAGCTTCATACAATAAATTATTAGGTTTCATTTGCCTGCATCTAAACATGCAACTGCAAACATGAAACAAAAAAGACTAAATTGGACATTTGAAAAGGATTTCATGTTCCCTTACTATGAAACCTCTGTTATGAAAATTCCTCACTTATGAAACTTTTTTTGGTTATCCACTGAAAGTTTAATAAGTGAGGTTCTACTGTATATTTCTCCAGCCAATTCATGAATTCCCAAAGGAACACAGGAAAAATTCCACCACATCAATGAATAATATTATGGTTGCCAAGACCTAGGCAGGCACATAATTAATAAATAGGAGTTTTCAAAAAAGCAGCTGAAAGGAAATGGGGACAAAAATCTAATTATTATATTTTCAAAGGATATACCGTATTTACTCGTGTAAGCCGCGCCCTCGTGTATCCCGCACACCCCTATTTTCGGGCAGGTTCGTGAGGAAAAAATTATTTATATCGAAAAAAAATTTTTGTTCCCTTGAGTCTGCATCATTTTGTCATAACATGAATGCATGTTCTTTAATAGAAATACTGTGCCTAAATTACATGTACGTCTTTCTCATTAATTGATTGAATTACGTGTTATTATCGTCACGATCGTCATCAATGCACGGCCTCTTTTACTGTGCATCAGTTTCTCGTAGCATCTCACAGTAATCACAGTTTCATACGATCACATCATCCAGCTATAAAAACGGCATTTGTTCAAAAGAACATCCAACTGAAATAATTGCAAAAATATATACAATTTCAACCCGTGATTACTATATTATTACGGAAATGTTGGCATATCAACAAAAAAAGCCAAACGCCATCCGTACCTGATAGCGGTGATCTCGTCTGCTCTCTGCGTAGTAGCTGTGGACTGGGACGATTTAACAACATCGAAAAGTCTTGGGAACACACGGAAAAAACTAAGTTCAATGTAATAACAATTATAATTCTTATAAAACTAAAGAAAAACACATTCCCGGAAATATAATCATAAATCACTAATGAATATTCATATCATAACAGTTCTCATTCTTAGTTTTCGTCACTGCTAGATTCAGATGCACCATATTTCCTTCATGGAACTCGATTTCCTATTTTTCGGCATCATTTATAATATGTAGCTTTATACTCACAGGAAACTATCGAAATTTCACATCAGATTTCATTTTAGGGTGATAATAGTAAATTATTTTAAAATGCTAAATGATCGATTCGATCACGTTTACTACTCTCACGCTTGAAGCAGATAGCACGAAGAAGTAGTGATATGGTAAGATAGTAAGAAGGTATATTCTCTGAGCATACGACTATTGCCACCATGTAACAAATTTTTTGTTGTGTCTTTGCAATGTAGCTATAATGTGTACGCAAAAGGAGCTATCTATTAGTATTACGTAGAAATGTTGCTACAGATACGTGATACCGAAACAAACTCCGCTTACGATTTTGAAAAAACATAAAACTCCTTGCGGCAGCTTACAGTATACAGTATATTTAAATACATATCAGTGCTACAATGTGTTGCCCTACTTACGATCTATACACGATAAATCTATTGCTTTGACAAATGGTGTTTCTGATCTAGCGTTTCTTCCAGTACCGTTGTACGCTCAGACTTTGTTAAACGCGGATTTTTATTTTTAATTACATACTTCAAAATTTCAGAATACTTTACACTGTACGATTTACTACTAAACCATGCTGCGAAGACTAGTATACCACTACTACTAGACAGAATGCGAAACTTAGGAGAGAAAACAACAGGAATCTGAGGAAAAATGGTTCGCGGCTAACACGAAATCTGGAGGATTCATATAAGCCGCGCACCCCCATTTTTTCTCCGGCGTTTCGGGAAAAAAGGTGCGCGGCTTACACGCGTAAATACGGTATTTTATGATAGAATTAATTATTATTCACTCTTGATATTTTTGCATAATATTTTTCTCCTAAACTGAGAAACTGGAAAGAAAGATAAATGAGGTGGATGAAAAGGAAGAAAAATGAGGAAGAGATACACATGGTAGGAGAGGAAGGGAAGTTGATCAGAGAAGTTAGACAAACAAAGTCAAAGGAGGCAACAGAAATTTGATGACAGTATTGGATGATTGAATTAAAGCTGGGTAAATATGGAAGAGGGAGAAAAAGAATATGTGGAGTGTATGAAGGTGGACAGAAGATTTGGAGAACTATCACAAAAAGAAACAAAACTGACTGGTAGCTAACTAGCACCATTAAAACCCATGCATGTACACTTGGTAAAAAACATTTTTGTTAACAAGTTGCCAAGGCATCCAACCCCTCGCCACCTTGAATGCAAGTCACGAGAAGGTTTACGATCATCTGTTATACAAGTTTCATAAGATATGGAATTGTGGAGGGTAATATATTGTTTACCTTTTCAACGATTTTCAAGTGCCATTCTCTTAGTTGGGCATGGAGGACATCCCTTTCAGAGGGTGATAATCCTGGGTTCAAGGCTGCAAGACGCCAGAGCTGAACTATTTCATCACACAATGATGAACTCGCATGTTGTGGTGCATGACTGTTACTGTTGATGCCGCCATGCCTTCCCCCAGGCCCTGAGCTTCCCGTCTGCAGGGCAACTTTAGTGTTGAACCACCATACCATTATCTGCAATCCAACAGATAAATGAGCTGATGAAACTGACAAGGAGATGATAAAATAATTTACAAACAACAATCCCCATACAAGCTAGAATCTTAAATTGTCTTTACCCAAACAGGACCCACCAAAAAACTAACCAAGGAAAATAATATTTTTATGAGGCATATAAAGCACCAAATACGGTCATATGAAGTATTCATGCTTCTCGTTGATGAATGTTATGCAATTACTGTACATGAAAGTGCTAAACAATATCTTTTTTTAAGGGGAGAACACAATGAGAGCCATACTTTCACACAAATTAATAAAACTCAAGCAAATAACCATAACAAATGAATAGTCATTTCATGCCACGAAAGAGTAAACTCCTTTCATTCTTACCTGCTCACAAGCCATGCATTCCTCTGTTATGATCTCCAATAATGGTATAGCATTTCGGTCATTCCTCTTGAACATTTCCCGGACAATGGAGAGCAAATTCCACATTCCTTCAGGCTCACGGCCACGCAATGGACGCAACAAACTGCACCACTCGGCAGCAGCTGGAGGTGCAGTTGTTCCCAAATAGTTGACATCACTGTAAAAATATTCACATAGCAATCGTCACCATAGACATTACATAGACAAGAGAAGTTTTATTAGGAATTTCTCAGTAGTCAATTTCAAGATGAAACTCTACTCTGCTCAGTTTTTTGCCAAAAATATTTTGACTTCATTCTTACGTATTTATATCTGAAATTAAAAAAACAAACAAGAGAATTTCATGACTACGTGAAGGTTTCTTGGATCCTTCACCGGGTTAATTCATCCATGTCCGCCGACGTTTCGATTCCCGACTTGGCAATCGTCTTCAGGGCTTCTGAATCCCTGTCGGGAATCGAAACGTCAGCAGACATGGACGAATTAACCCGGTGGAGGACCCGAGAAACCTTCACGCAGTAGATACGCCGGGAAAGCACCAGAAATTTCATGACTAGTTTTCCATAAAAAAAAGCATTTCTGGAATGCAACTTGGTCCAATCCCACAAACTGTTCTAATAAGCAGTGAAACTACAGCAGTTGAACAAGAACCTATATAGTTTGGTATTCTATAATCTGGCACATTTTTTACATGTGGTTTTTACTTTGTGGATGGTCCACTATAAGGCACTTGCAGCTTACTACTCCCACTACCTATGGATCATTTAATTTTCACACATGGTAAAACTAAGATAAGGAAAATGGATATTAGACTGTACTTTCAAAATTCGAATTAACAGTGGAAAGGGTACAAATACCCTAAACAAATTTAGTTATTTGCTCAAAATAGCCTTATATTAACTTTCAAAAAATTTTATTTGGATTAAACTGGTTTTGTGACTTAAAATCCCATGACCTACAATTGCGTGCTTTTTACCTTGTAACCTGTTGTCGTGTTAAATTAAAATTTCAACTAAACCCAATGTTGAATTTTCATTTATTTCAATCATTTTAAAGGTATTATGAAAATTGTAAACCCTGGTACAAAACTGGTGACTTGACTGAAACTTGAGTCGCAAGTTGCATTATAGTCGCAAGTTTTTCAGCATTGAGAATATAGAGTACTTGTATTACCTAACTGCATTGAAATTGGTTTTCTCTTTTGGAAGAGAGAGCTTCTCAAATTTAGGGGTAACAATGTAATTTACTTACAGACCCTTACCGAACTGTGCATCAATTACATGCAAATGTTTACATGGTCATAGAAATACCATACTTCATTTGATCAGATCTAAGATTAATATTTCCAACTTTAATCTTTTTGGTAAATTTTCAATTTACTTGAACTTTGACAATAGTTCATGGTTAATTCATAACAGGACAGAACTTGAAGGACTGCACTAACACTTTCTGCTCACTTATTAATGCTTAGTACTCAATAATAATAATATAATTTATTGTTCACAGATTTACATCCGATATGAACAAATTTTCTTAAGTCACATTTGAGCTCAAAATACATTTAAATTTTCTGTGCAAAACACCAATTTAAGAAAAAATATTACAATTAAGTAACAACAACAAAAACCAACACGCCATATATATGCAATAAACATCAACAAACAAAAAAAAATCAGGATATGAAATATGGGATACGAAGCAAGTTCATACAATGAAATAAGTATCAACAGGATCAAATATTTTGATGTAATAATTTTGAAGTAATTAATTAACAATGGAAAATATACCACAATTTTGCAGCCCATACATGATGATAAAAAAACATAGAAATTAGTAAAATTGGCTTATGGGGGGCAAGTTAGATAAGTATATAACTTCTTTTTGAATTGGGGAAGCGATGAGGAATCTTTAATAGATTTAGGCAGGTAGGTCCAAATTTGAGAGGCGGCAACAGTAAATGATTTCTGAAATGTGGAGGACCGATAATGTGAGACATGCAGGTAGTTAGGGTCAACTCTAGTAACTATATTTGACTATATTTGGCAATATGGTTCTCTTGGGATAAAAATCAATTATGTACTGTGGGTCATCATGTTTGAGTAGGGATTAGATGAAGCAGGGCAATTTGAATTTTCTTCTTGTTTTTATGTCCATCCATGAGAACTAGTTAAAATATGGGCTTATGTGCTTATCTTTCCACAAGTCGTAAACGAACCTGACGGAGGAATTCATTAGACGCTGAAGCTTAGTATTAAGTTCTGCTGTGAGATCATAAAATACGAGACAACAGTAATCAAAATTAGGAAAAATTAAGGCTCGTGCCCATGAAACAATAGCAGATACATCTTCGTTTACTTGTCTAATGGCCTCAGCGTGAAATCGCGTGAAATCTCAGGGAAATCACGTGGGAGACAGTGCATATAAATTTGGAGATCATCTGCGTACATCATGTATTTACAACTGGTAATACATTCTGAAAGGTCTCCCACGTACAACGAAAACAGCAATGGCCCAGGACTGACCCTTGAGGTACACCACAAGAGTTAGGAGCCCACTCAGACAAGTTGCCATTAGGGTCTTTTACAGATTGGCATCATCCATTTAGGCAAGAGTAAAACCAGTTTAATGCGGAACAGGAGAAATTAAGGTTTCTCATTTTTGTCATAGCAATGTATGGTTTATACAGCCGAAGGTTTGCTAAAATCAAACAACACCAGTATTGTCAACAACCTTTTGTCAATGGCATATCATATGTCATTGGAAACCTTAATTAAGGCCGATTGCGAAGAAAAATTTTTGCGAAAGCCTGACTAAAATGGGTAACATAATTTATTTGCAGTAAGATAATCTAAAGTTTGTTGAAAAACTATCATTTCTAGACATTTAGAAGTGGCACAAAGTATAGATATAGGACATTAATCACTAGGGGAAGAGGGACTTTTAACTTTCTTAATAGGGTGAATTAGGTACGACTTCCAAAGTGTAGGGTAAATGCCGGACATAAGCGAGGAGTTGAATATTTCAAGTAGAGTAGGAGTCACAGAGTTAAATACCACTTTCAAGTGTCTAACAGAGATGTCGTCTATTCCAACTGAATTTGATTTCACCCCAATTTCAATGGTCCATATTTAGTAGCCAAATTATTTTATAATGTACTTGGCATTTTAAAATCAGAATTCAATTTTTTAATTCAATCAAGTTGTAGCCTTTTATGTCACCAGGCAACAAATAAATTACCAGAATAACATTTAACATATCAATTGCAATTCTAGTATTCGAGGTATCTAAAATTCAAAATATACAAATAACTATTCGAGTAATGATTTCATATTTGAAAATCAATATTCAAATTCAAGAAATTTGCTATTCGACCTATCTCTAACTAGCATACATCTGACCTCTCCTGTACCTTCAAACTGCCTTGGTTTCTCGATACTTGGCAGGTCCGAAAAACGATTCCCATTTCCCTAAGATCTGGATTCAACTCCTGGCAGCAGGCATGTTTACACTGGTTAAAATTTAGATTTAGAATTCTAATACAGCATTCAAGCCATAGGACAATTCAGTACACACTTTCAACTTGGGCTCTTATTGAGAAATGACAAAACTACTCATTAATGTGTATATTATCTCCCTCCCATGGAATTTCAATGGGCAACTCAGCTACTGTGGGCTAAAAGATGTAGAATGAGCCAAAAGAACTACTACTAACCTGAAAACAATTGGAGCTGGAACACAAAATTTAATAAGTATCCTTTTAATGTTGTCATGAAGAGTCTTCTCATCCAGATACCACGATGTTTGGTCATTAGCTGATGCACCAGCAGTTGGATCAGGGGCGCCACATACCTGTGACAGATAAAGTCATTCAAGTCAAACATGGTGGAAACTGGCAACTTTATAAATATAAACACTTTCTTTAATTAGTAAAAATCTATTAAATATGAAGTACAGTAGAACCTCTATTTTACGAAGTTGACGGGACCCAAAAATTTGAGCTTTGTAAATCAGAGGGTTTGTTAATTGGAGGTTATCTTCCCAGCAATCGAAACCTCAACAATCCCAATCCAGTTTCAGTAGTGCACTGCATAAAGATAAATGCGGTTACAAGGAATGTAATACATACTTCAATACATATAATGAATTACACATCCAGTTAAATGTTTAATACATCAAAAATAAAATAGAAACTACATTTCTTATACATAGTGGCATATTTTTTATGCTCTCCTTAACAAAAACTTAACGGTAAATACTGTCAGTTTGGGATTGAGGATGATAACCTATATTCGAAAAATATGTAATTAGAGAAATATTTTTTTTTAATGATCATGGCTAGAGTTAAGCTTAAAAATTAAATTTAAACTGCATGAAAAATTGTGTTTGGCCTCCTGAACTTCTTATATTTTGAAGTAATCATCAATTTTTGTTTTTTTGAAGTTTCAATGAAGGATGTGGTTACATTTTCAATAGCTGAAAGGTGATCGTTGAAGAAATGAGGTACGATATCAGTATACAGCTGAATATTGTGAAGGTTTTTTAAAGCATATTTTAATTCATCCCTCGTAAGGGGAGCAGGTGCTTCTCGGTCATCTTCACAGCTTGCAGAAGAGCTTTCTAAGCTCACTTCTTCCTCTTGTTCTTCATTTTTACTTAATGCATTGCAATTATGCATCATCAGATCAGAGTAACACTTGATATATGGCTCAGTATGAGAGGATGCATCTGAGATGTATTGCTTTAGTTGAGATATTTCTTGACTTGTATTGGGAAACCTCCACTAACTCCTCTGTCTCCGGAACTGATGTGTCACCAAAACCAAATGATCTCCAACGGTTGGAAAGTTTTTGTGGTGACACTGTCCCATGCTCTGGCAACACCTCATACAGCAAAGAGCCATGTCCATGGAGGCACATCATGCACATAGGAGGCTTAATCTGCGACAAACGTACGTATACGAAAACTCTGCTAATAGCAATGCAAGTATACTTAGATGCAATTAAAAACTATGCTGTACTAAACTAGTCAAATAGTTATGTAATGGTTGAAATCAAAAAATTTAATCACATTAGACGTTTTCCCCATCACAATGATCAAATCATCACCTATCGAACTATGTAATGACTTTAAATACAGCGGGCATTCCGAACGCCCGTAATTTGGCATCAACTCATGCGTGCTTGACAATGAGTCGCGGGTCTTCACCCGGTGTATCTGTTGTGGCAACAGAAACAGGGAGAAAACGCAAGCATAAGGTGTGCACACACCAGCGCGGGACGGTGGAGTGAAATTTGCCAAGTGGGTGAACTTAACGTCCCGCAGACCAAACAATACATTTGTGGGACCTAAGGGCACATGCGGGCATCAGTAATTCCGAGTCAGTGCTAAGAATATTAGCATGCAATACTTTCTAATTTGAAAAAATGCTATTTGCAATTAATGTTCAAAAGTGTGCCTATATATAAGCATATGACCTGATGATTTTCATTGATTTTGGATTGAGTAACGGATACTTCTTAACCGCTATAATGAACTCCTCTGCCAAATTTTCTCACAGCAATTTTGCTCTAGACTAGCCGCGGGACGTGGGAATCCTGCACACAGCGAACTGAATTATATTTGCAGAGGTACCGATTTCTGCCGGGCTGGATTCGCGTCGGTTTGCACGTAGTGGTATCCCACCAAGTGATTTTGTCACGCGTGAATTTCGTTCACACGTCCCATGCCGGTGTGTGCAGACCTTAACACCGGCCTAACTAAACATCCGCATAACTCCGGATCCGTGTAACTCGGATCCACGTAAGTCGAGGACTTACTATACATTAATATTTTTAACTATTGAAATTACTCATCCTTTATATTTTTCCTTGTAATATGATAACAATTTCTGTTGGAGGGAGAGAGTTATAAACCATCATTCATTTTTATTTTTATTTACATAAAAGGAAGCACGATATAAAAACTTAATGATAAAAGGGCAATTTAGAATCTAATGAAAATTATGAGGATTTGCATTTGATGGAAAAACAGGGATTCAGGATTTGGATTCAATCAAATTTTGGATTTGATCCATCACTAAAAATAAGGCATATCAATAAAGAAGACAAATATAAATTAAACAAAGGAGTATGACTATGAGAATAACTGCAGTGTCCCCAAAAAAGAAAGGAACAGAGAGGACATGGAAATGCTTACCGTGTTGATGGCAGAGGGCTGAGATGACAGGAGTTCATCTAGGAGACGTTGGGCTGTGGGAAGTATTTGCTGAGGCAGCTCACTGATGAGGTATTGAGCAAACTTCTGCAGTTGATCACGGTGAAGTCGCGAGAGGGACTCAGATACAGGTGCTCTCAAACATACCTGAGTAGGCTGGAATGTGATATTTTCCAAAATTGTCGAATTAGGGTTTAAGGTGCTCAACTGCTAAGGCTATATACTGTCTGAAATAACTTAAACCTTAGTTTAACCCTAAAACAAACATACTGCAACCTTGAGTTTCCAGGCCAATATATCATCGATCTGACTTCTGTAGTAATCTTTTCCAGATTATGGGCAGGATTAATCACTGACAATGAAATAAATAATTCTTAAGCTCCCTTTGGGAAAAAACTGTTGAATTTCAACAGTTACTGTAGAATTTCATCAGTTGGCCCAATTTACTGTTGAAACTTTACGCAGCAACCATAGGATATAACTGTTAGCCCAAACTGTTGAAATTTTCAACAGTATTTTTGCTGTTACTATTCACTTTGGCTATAAGAAAATATGTTTTAAACAGTTACACAAGCCTAGAATTAATTCATTTCAATAAAGCTATCCACTAAGCATAATAGTACTAAGTAATGATCTTCTAAGCTATCTAAATTAGAATGGAAACAAACTAAGCCATAATATGTAGGATATCCTTTATAGGTGGGAAGTTTAACATATCAAGAACTATGTAGTCAATTTCCACAAATATTTTCATTTTGCTTCACCATGGCTATAATGCAATGCAACATCATGAGGTCATCAGATGATAGTGCTTTGGAATTGTATAAAAATGTGAAAAATGACTTCATTTTTTGTAATTGCTAAGTTCTTACTTAGCCAAACTTCCCAATTACAAAGGATATCCACCTAATAATGCCTTCCTAACAATATTAACAATTACTTTTTGAATTCTCTGACAGCACATTTACATGTCCATATCAGTGCTGATGAGGAGCATCAATGAAAACGACATTAATCAAGACCTCAAGTAACATGCTATCAGTCAGTACTGGTTCACTGAGGATTTAAAAGGTTAAAAGTGTAGATATTAAAAATCCTTGGGCACCCAGCAGCTATTTTTAGTGAGAGACTGCACAGAAAAAATTCATGAAAGTGGATATTAAGAATGATTGAATGAATACAGGAGAAATTACAAGGGACTTGGAGAAAAACATCATCATTCCTATTCCCAAGAAGAAGAGAGCGGAGAAATGCGAAAATATTAGGACTATAAGCCTGAAGACACATGCATCGAAGATACTGACCAGGATCAACTACAGAAGAATAGAATGAAAAGCAGAGGAGTTCCTGGAAGAATATCAATTCGGATTCAGGAAAAGTACAGGTGCAAGGGAAGCAATATTGGCCCTTAGGCTACTCAAAGAGAAGAGAATGGAGAAGAACAAGCCAACGTTCATTGCATTTGTGGATTTAAAGAAGGCCTTTGACAACGTGGATTGGGATTCAATGCTTGGAATTCTGAAGGGAATTGGGAGTGTCCTATAATGACCGAAGAATTATTCACAGTTTTTATAACAACCAAGTAGCTGTGATTAAATCTGGACCCAGCTGTGAAGAAGCAAGAATAAGGAAAGGAGTGAGACAAGTCTGTGCACTGCCTCCAGTAATTTTTAATGTTTACATCGAGAGAGCCATCAATGAAATCAAAGAGAAATCTTCTTTACACACCATACACAATTTTCAGAGCCCACTCACCAAATGAATACGGTGCAGACATGCAGCTACCACATGTGAACACCAACAGGCACTTGAGGAACAAGTGCAGTTGCAAGATGTTATTCGCCTCCTGTCAAAGGTCACGGCAACATTAAACTGACCACTTCCCTGGCCAACTGTGGGGGGAGGAGTCACTATAGCACTCAGATGGAAACCTGAAAAGAAACAACAAAATCATCCACATAATCCTCTCATATCCTCTTTAAGGTGGATGAGGCTGTTTGGTTCCTCAGCTCTTGGTATCTTAGACGTAGAATATGAACCGGATCAAAAAAATAACATCAACTCATTTCTAGGTGAAGTTAGTGCAGTATTACAATGTGGAGAATTCACTATCCCACAATAATGAAGGAATAAACTCTTCCCATTATTGTGTACACAAAATAATTAGTCAATAAAAGAAGCAAGTGAAGGGTAGTCACTCTTCACTTTCATGTCAACATCAAATTTGTCATACGACTGATGACCAGGTATGTGGTCGTGATTATCTAAATATTGCTTTTACAACATTACATTAACCTTATCACTCACAAGGCATTTGAATTCTACCCTCCTACAAAGCTCACACCCAAGACTTGAAAATATTATCTCTTTTGTTTTAATTATTTCTGCGAGCCGCTAATTTGTCCTAGAAGTTCTAAATTTACAACATTCTTCAGATTAATTTAAATTTTTATCATGAGTCAATTTAATATTTATTTTTTCAATAAAACAATGTTATCAGAAAAACAATTTCCATTTTGGACTGATATACCAGAACCCTGTGCATTTTAAAGAAAATGTAGGATGCCCATATATTGGCACCTAGAGCACATAAGGGCTAATAACGATAGGTGAAACACAAATCTGTACACCTTTCAGCATTAGACAACCTTCCCCTTGGAACACTTACCAATTTGCAGGGTGTCCTTCACTGCCCGGTTCTTGAGTAGGTACTCGCCTCTCTGGAACTCATCAGCTGAGCCGTTGGCAAGGCACGAATACAGTCGAATGTCTTCCTCATTGTCGGGGAAGCTCCAGAAGGCAATGCGCAGTTGCAACTGTTCAGGCACTGGTGGATAAACGTGCTCCACTAGCTCGAATGGAATATGCGACGCAACGCAGCGTGCACACAACTCTACAAGGCTCCCCACTTGATTCTGGTGCTGCCCTCCAGGCCCACCATTTGCGCCATTCCCCACTCCAGAAATGATGCAGCCACCCCCACCAGCCCCAACCCCACTGAGCCCACTTCCTGTGCCGAATCCACTGCCAGGCCCATCTAGAAAATAATACAGAACAATTTCACCCACGTTGAATTTTCAGAACCAAGAGGAACATGCAAATTTTAAAAAATCACCTTATCCCTAGGGAAAAAAGAAAAACGAACACTGCAATTCCACAAAACTTTTTATTTTGGCACGACCATGGTTTTGCTGTGGCACAACATCTTCAGGGCAGCATCACCTGAAGATGCTGCACTGCGGCAAAATCATGGTCATGCCAAAATAAAAAGTTTTGTGGAATTGCAGAGTTGGTTTTTCTCTTCTCTACTATGGAAAAATTCCACCAAGTTAGCCGAGAAACAGTATCTTATTCCTAGGGGTTATTCATTGACTTTCTGAGTTATTAATAAGAAATGCACGAAGAAAAAGGTTTTAGCATCGACAGCATGGAATGAAACACCTTTTCCTTCTTGCAGATAGCTCTTTATTCAAGAGCTCTTCACACAAGACTGTATTCGTTTCTTAATAGAGGATCAACAACAACTTACTATGGTAACCAACATCAGGGATATTGTTGCCCGGTTGGTATGTAGATGAATAAATAAGGTATAAGAAATTTTATAATGAATTCGTGATGATTAAGAAGTGGAATGCTTATGAATGATTATGAAGAGTGGAGCCAACGAGGCAGTTGTGGCGGAGTATCGCCACAAGGTTTCCAAGGTCTGCATTCAATCCATAAATCTTTGGCTTTATGTGCCAATGTGTATACCACTACGACATCCATGATTCCTGGTCCCTAAGGCAATTTTTATGGGGATACAGAGGTGATAGCTCTTATACCACATTACAGTCCATCAAGAATGACACTTTTAACGCAAAAGAGAACCTCAAAAAGCCACAGTCCACAAGGATTGGTGCAAAAATTCATAATAAGGTGGGATAATGAATGAGTAGTCGATAGCCGTGGTTTAGTAAAATATCATCTAAATGATAGGTCTCTTGCATTCATGTAAGATAATATTTTTTCACAGTCAACACTTCAGCATGCATTAAAAATTTTCCCAGACTTAAGTAACACTTTACTAAGTTTTGAAATAATCAATAAACAGTAAGGGATAAAACTGCAGGAAAAATAAGAAGACAAAATGATTTCATTCTTATGGCTACACTATTTTACTAGCAACTGTTTTTTCTAGCCTTTCTTTTTCACCTAATTTTACGTAACGGAGCCTTGCTCGGAATGGAGGATGTGAGACTATAAGGGTGGACAAAGAATTGGCAAAGTTTACAAAATACTTTTCCAGTAAGTGTGCTAAGTTCATTGGATATTTCCGAAGCAACTGACAGCAAAGAGAAGAATATGGTCTCTTTATCAGACTGCACAACAGTGACTTATGGGCAGCTCTAACAGATGAAAGATTTTATTTGAAAGCATGTTGCATTCCTTATCAAAAGAAGAAATAAGTTGCAAGGCCACTGTACTTTGTTGGAGAAAAAAATGGAAATACATTTAAAATAACGGTTAATGTTGGCAAAAGTTCATACCTGCTAAAAAATTTACAAATTTACAAGGGTAGGCAATTTTATCTTTTCCTGCATGTATTCTAAGTCTGTTAAAATTGTTACTGAGCGTGGACCATCTGGAAAGTAGAAGTGCTCTATTTGGAAATGTGAATGATAATTAGTAGTAAAGGGAAACCCTGGCATTCTGGGGCACCAAAAACTTGCAAGGATGCACATATTTCCACTGTGAAAATGCCAACAATGCTTCTTGGTGAACAACTTTGAATTCTATGAGACGAAAACGCTAGTTGGAACCCCTGATTCTTCAAGACCTACCTACCAGACATTATGGTTCGGAAGAGAGTGGCTGAAAAGCATCAGGATAACACTCACATGCTTGGAGAAATTTTTAACTTCTTTCCTTCATGACAAATTTTAATCACCCACTGCAAAAAATGCTCCATGTCCTTAGTCATCAAGTGGAATGATACTCCCGGACTATAGTGCAGTACGGCATGATGCAATAGTGCACCACTTCAATGAAATATTTTCTGAGATTCTCACAAATCAATCACAAGTAAACAAATGTTTAAGAACCTGCCATCATGAAGCAATGATGCTGATGCTAGTCTTGAAGCAAAACATGGATGACTTATCATAGATAAAATCTTAGCCTCATAATTACACATTAGAAGGGTCCTACGGTGAGGCAAAGGTGGCTCACCACCATCAGCGTAAATACTGCGAAACGGACTGGTCCGAAAGGCCCCATTTGTCATTCGCAACCCTGAATTGTGTACCGTCGTCAAAATTTAAGATACGACTCACGACCAGACGAACAGACCGTGAATAGATCCGTGGTCTAGTCTGGAGCATGAGTGCACGCTACAATATAAGTAAAGTTTCTCGGCTAATGCCCCATGATGTGTGACTTAGAAACTTTAAAATGTTTAGTGTCTTGTGACTGGTGCTTCTCAAAACCGATATGTGCTCCCGCCAGTTCAGCCGGTAGTCCCAGGTCATATCTAGGAACCGATGAGAATTGACGAATGGGAGAGTTTTGCTCCTGAGCTTTAGAGTTGGTGGAACATTATGTCCCCTCATGCAATAAAATGGCACATATTTGGTTTTCTTAAGCGAAAACTTGAAACCATGCCAATCTCGCCATTGTGCTTGGTCGTGAGTCTACGGACATTGACAATGACTTCGGGAGCCATCTCCATTTTGATTTCATCCACCTCAATATAAAGGAAGTCATAATCATTTATGACTACCTGACAGGTATTAAGGGTACGATGAACGTCCACCGTGACGGGAATGTCTTCGAGTGCCTTCATGGACAGAAGTTTATCCGACTGCACTGATTAGACGTTTTGATTAATAAAGAGCCATCCCAAAGCTTCTTGGCCGAATTGAGCTTGCCCGGTATCTTAGAATAGATGGCTTTTTTAATAAGAGGGAGACACCTTTTTAAGTGTCTCACCTTCTCATGTACATTTCATAACCAGAAAGTGCTTATTAGCACCGGACACATTACCTCCCCCGCCCACATCCAGGTGGGAGGGTGGAAGGGTGTTTACCTCCATACCACTACAAAAACTTCATCCCTCAAGCTCCCCACCCACCATGGAGCCACACATTCGGGACGCTGCACCGCAAACCAGTGTGGTCGCCAGGGCTACCCGAGGGATATAGCACCCTAGAGGTGATAGTCTGTTTCGGGTTGGATCTTCGATGCATGGACCCACCAAACCCGTATATCTCCCACCGCCTTACGCAGACCTCCACCTACCTGGCACTCACCACCATTAAGCTTTCGCCATGGAAGCTGATTGACCGGGAGTGGCTAGTTCCCAGCCGCCCATTTACAGTGAATCGGGGCCGAAGAGGAGTATTGGCCTGTAGTCCATACCGGGCATCCAACACCCGGGCGGGAACCACAAACCTCACCCTCCAGGGTCCCTTTCTCCTCCTTACGGGTCACCACACACAGCAAATATGCGGGTGGATCGCAGGCCAGGTGGTATGGCCGCACACAGACAGTTGACCCACAAGATTGTCCGGGCTCCACCCTTGCTGGCACGGGGTTTGTTTTCGAGGTTGTCTCCCTGCCCTTATACTTGCCTCTTACGACAAGCAGGGATACTGTGGGCGTATTCTCAATCCCCCTACCTGCAGGGGGGTCATATTTCCCTCCACGATTTTCTTCATCAGGTTTCAGGGTATGGGCAACTACGGTCTCCTTTTCAAAGTTTTCAGCAGAGTTCTCTTTTCTACAACTCTTATTATAAGACTATATTAGCACTTCTTTGTTAATCATTCAGTCATTACATTTCATCATCAACAGTAGCACCATATTTTAAATGCTTCCAGGCTTAACTTCTTTCCTGCTGTTATCATCCATTACCCAAAGAAGTACGCAACATATGTGAGTTCCAATTCATTGAAGAAAGATCCGATGTTTTCCCAGTGTATACCGTTGGTGAAGGCTATTTGAGCTCTCCACCGGGTCAAACACTGCATTTCTGATTCATTGTTTCCTTACTTCTATGCTTGTTTAATGATGACATCAATTTCTTTAACTTCTTTACATGTTTCTGTAAGGTTGTGTGGCAGTAAGTCAGCTATATTGACAGAAATCAGGAGTGAATTGAATAAATATTTCAATTAAAATTTGTAATCTTAAGGTAGCTTTTCAAAGATGTCTGTGTGAATGTTAGTTACTTCTAATGATGAATCAATCTAAGAGTTTCAAACTCTGTGAAAGCATTTAAAAACCTCAAATCTTTTATCAGTTACTTCTTGCAAAAGTAAATTGTAAAGAAAGCTTCATAGTGTTCCAAAAGTAAAAATATGACTTAATTCGACATGTTTTGCTGTACTGCAGCATCTTCAAATTCCATGTGGACCAACTGAACATATATATTTTAACAGTTCTTGCGTCTCTGGGAAGTTAATCCCAAATACGTCAACCAGAGAAGTCACTTCACACTCCCGGCTGCCAAAAATGCCCTGAATTTTGCCCAAATCACCCGGGCGAGGAATGAACTGTGATCCTGGTATACAAAACATGACAGCATCATGACATATCGACATCTGCTGCATGCAGATCTGGTGCTCACATAACACTGGGCTGAATGGATATCCTTCAAAGTTCGAGAAATGATCTAGCAAGCGATATAGATAAGTGGAGAACATCAAATGACCAAATATATCATGGCCTATAACCTAGTCAATTTTCAAGACGTCGTATTTATTCACCCAGCAAAGAGTTGTATTCCTTTTAAGTATACAGTGATTGATTCTGGTGAATCAGCCAGACCCAAACCCATTGGATGGAAGGTGAAGATGACAGCATTGACACAGATGGATTTGAAGAGGAAATGGCTGAAAGGGATGAAGTTTTGGTGAAAAATAGAATTGAGCCCACTGGTTTGAGAAGGAGTCAAAGAATATTACACCAAATCAAGTGCACAACTAACGTTTTTGGTAAAAATGATGGGTTATTTGGAAGACATTAATTGGTTGATGTTAATGTTTGAAATGTGAAGTAAGAAAGATAATTATTTTTGATGTCACAATACTTAATAAGGGGGGGTGTTGAGTATACTGTAGTATTAAGCATTGTGAAGGTTGACTTTTTGTGATGCTTATGTTTCAAGGAATCTTTGTGTATGTTTTATTTGTCACGCCAACCTCATTGTTGTAAGCCACATCGGGTAGCCATGATAAGTTTTTGTCATGAAAAGTGTATAAGACAATAAAAATGTTATATGTGGTTTATCCTGTTAATGTGTCAATAAATACACGAATTAGCTTTATCAGAAGATTGTCTGCATTAGAAAAACCAACAGTTAAGGGCAGGGAAACCAGAAAAAAAAATCAGTACTCAACCTTCTGGTTGGTTTTTGATTGGAGAGGGTAGAGCTCACACCCTACCAAACCTTAGACATGAAAAATTCACACATTCAGGGTAGAAGGCCAATTCCTTTCCCTGGGCCACCTGAAATTTCTTACAAAGTTCTAACACAGAGAAAATAAAATTGCGAGGATTTTTAGGTGGGAGTGTCCAGAAACCAGGGATTTCAAACGAGGAAACTCTGGTGTGTAGCCTCTAAGCACTCCACCCACTAGGCCACCACGACCCCCAGAAAACATTTACATGGAAATTTAGGTTTATTAGGATAGACGGTGGAAAGACAGCTGGACCAGGGGGATCTGTGATTAAAAGTTTGAGATTAATTTTGGTATGTAACTAAGGACTCATTCGTATAATTTTGTGTTGTTCAGCATTCCATACTGGAATTACTCTCGAACGGTTCAAGCACACCTTCCCAGAAATGCTTCTGGAGGGCAATTACCGGAGGAGATAACAAGAGAATGTGAAGAATATTGTACACGAATATGTGAGGGACACAAATCTAGCATGAAGCAAAACTTGTCCTAAGAATGTCCTTAGATGAATCAACAAAAAGATAGAAATGAGAGCAAATGAGTTTCTAGTTGAATTCTGTACCAAATAAAATTTCAGGGGAATTATTCATTGTTTGAGTTTGTAATGCAAAAAAGGATGAGATTACATTTACAAATAAGTCACAAGCTGGATAAGGTTGAGCAATTCTGCCTGGATAGTAGGTTGGAGGAAAAGGGTAGAGCAGTATTGAAGCTCAAAGGAGAATCAGATTGGAAAAAGAAGGGTTTGCTCATAACCATAAAATATGACAGGGGTGCTAAGTTCGAGCATGTCACGTGCTGCCTGCACCATACACCCTGTGGGTTGCCCTTGGCACAAGCCCAATGGGGAAACGGATGGCTTTAGTGGCCCCTTTCCTCTCGAGTTCCCTTGTCCTAGCTTC
Organism: Platycnemis pennipes; assembly: GCA_933228895.1. Classification (NCBI taxonomy): domain Eukaryota; kingdom Metazoa; phylum Arthropoda; class Insecta; order Odonata; family Platycnemididae; genus Platycnemis; species Platycnemis pennipes. Next base: position 65,487,115 of record OW121854.1, read on the forward strand.
CACTCTCAAGATTCTGCAGCCTCTGGAGGTGGCAGAAAATTTTCACTGGAAAAATTGACTCACTTGTGTACTTGGAGGGCATTCCGAGTTCAGTACCTACCTGTCAGTTAGAACGTTCAACAGAGGTTCCATCATCGCCTTCCATTAAGAGTGCTCCAGTACCAACTCAGTTTTGCTCCATCCTTCTCTTTTCCCTAAATCATTCTCACCTCCAAAGGCACATCTATCCTTAATGCTCAAAAGACATTATGGTGGACACATCACCAAATTAACTTCCTACGAATACAACGAGGGTGGGCAGAGACAGTCTTCTTTCCCCTTGTGTCTAAGCAACAGACAAGCTTTGCCATCAGTCACAACTTGACGAGGACGAGGCGTGATCATGCTGCAGACGACCACGTAAACTCATCATCATCCTTGTTCTTTCTCTTCAATACCTCAAGGAGTTGTCTCGGGCACAAGTGAAAACACTACGGGAAGAGCACCACACATGAGTTATCAGTAATTTTGTTGGGATGCCAGAAGTGATACGGGACAGCAATGGACCCATGCCAACATACCTCACGAACAACACGCGAGAGAGATCGGTGGCCATTTCCTCAGAACCTGAGGACACTGGTTCGAATAACAGGATTGAAATAGATTTTTTGGTGGAATCTCACAATCAGTCCCTACATGCAGTCTATATGGAGAGCACTTCAAGTTCCACAGTTGTTCAGCTGTGATGTTAAACATAAACCTAATATTGCATTTGGTGATGAGTATTTTAACGACGACACCGTACTTTTCCACACTTTACCTCCGCTACCAAAATAATTCTACTAAGTCACCCACTAATCCATAAAGGAGGAAATAACTTTAGCGGAATAGTTCGCTTCCTACGAGAAAAATAATCGCAAAAAGAGATTTAATGCTAACTTTTTTGACTACAGCATTCAATATTAGCTTCTGAAGAGATATACAGCAGATAAACACAGGGCTCAACTAAAATCTTCCACCATTGGTCTAAAGACGACGAAAGAGAAGGCACCGTTCAATTTCTTGACATTTATCTCAGGGATACGAAAGAGCAGGGCAGGCAAACTTGAGCCCACATCCCAAGTAACACGGAGTTTGTTATACACAATAAACTCCCGATTATCCGTGCACCTCCAATCTATTTGGTCCATCGACAGTGGTCTCTAAGGTAAGCATTTTGTCATTTCCTCCAATCGTGACTTTCACTACGGCGCTTACGACTGGTCCCACGTCTTACGCCCGGCTTCGTGCCGCCACCAGAGGCTTGCGAACATTTTGCGGCCGGGACAGCTCTACTGGATTCTATTCTTTGTCGTAAAATGCTATCATGTACAGCAAGGATTTTTCATTGGCAGTTTGTGTTGTTTTCTCAGGGACTTCATCTATTTTGGCGGCGCACCGTTGAGAAATGAATCCGCAAAGAACCAAACAGCGGATTATCCGCGTTTCCCGATTATCCGTGCACACTTTACAAGTCATTAGCATGGAAAATAGGGAGTTAACTGTACATCGTAGTACTACTGACGTTTGGTGTACTAATGCAACGGATCTGTCATACAAATGATGGCATCATGCAGTGAACTAGGTGAGTCTGCCGCTGTAGTCAGGATGGTAACGCACCAGTCTGACAGCCCAAAAGGTTGCAATTCGAACCTAACCTACGGCATGGATGTTGTGTTTATCTCAGGATTAGATTACATCTACATAATACCCTGCAAGCCACCACAAGGGTGTGTAGCAGGGGGTGATTGCTCACCAAACATGCACTACATATCATGCATAAAAAAGGAATAGTATTAATATAGTAGTCAGAACTACACTATTTAAAAAAGATAGAAATTGCAAAGAAAACATGCAAAAACATTCTGTTAGTAGGGTTAGCTTTAAGTACTCATACCAACATGCAGCTACCAATGCTATTCATTGCTACTCTCCGATAGGACATATTTACCGTTATTCGTATCTCTTATTGTGCGAGGGAAAAAGGACATTTTGAATCGGTCAGTTCGGCAATCAATTTCTCTAACTTTATGATTATGGTCCAGTCTGCCATAGTAAGTTGGGGTTCGTAAAATATTTTTAACATCATCACTGAAAATGTTGCCTTGGAATTTGTGGAAGAGATTAAGTCTAAATTTCAACCTGCGATCTGACAATGATTCCCATTTCAATTCATTTAATAGACTGGTTACGCTAATATAATTATCGTATCGTCCCTTTACAAATCTTGCCGATCTTCGCTGCACACGTTCAAGTTCATTACTTAGACCGATTTCGTAGGGATCCCATACACTGGCAGCATATTCCAAATGAGGTCTAACAAGGGAAAAGTAGCTGATTTCTCGTACATGATCGTCACATTTACCCAATACTCTTTTAATGAAACCCAGTTTGCGATTCGCTTGACCAATTATTTCACGAATGTGTTTACCCCAGGAAAGATCATTTGTCAGTCTTATTCCAAGATATTTAATGGATTCCACGTTTGTTAATTCATTATTACTTATTTTGTAAGTGGTAGGAGGAGAGCTATTCTTTTTCCAAAAATTCATTACAAGACATTTCTTAAAGTTTAATTCTAACTGCCATGTATCACACCAAGTTTCAATTGCTTGTAGGTCAATATTTAAATATTCTTTATCGTTCGGGCATAGAATTTCCCTGTACACTACTGCGTCATCGGCAAATAGACGAAGCTTACTTTTTACCACCTTTTGGATATCATTAATATACAAAAGGAATAGGAGTGGACCTATCACACTACCTTGTGGGACACCGAAAAAAGATTAGGACGGTGAGATAGAGCCTTGGAGGTTGGATAACCTTGAAACCCCATTCCACTACTACTGCTAGTATCTGAAACAATCCTACGAACTTTTATTTATCGTAGGGGTAACAATTTTTAAGAAAGTCTCACGGAAACGACGTGACCACACGGAATGTGGGAGGGGGGGGGGCTTCTGGCGTGACCCAGTGAGAAGAGGGGGTAGAAATAATTCCAAAACAGCGTGACGTCATTCATGGCCTTGCAATGGGATGCACCACGAACCACCACCCTCCCAGCTGGCAGGAGCCATCTAAAGCACAAGAACAAAACTATCCGTGGTATTGGGGGACGCGTAGGCTTAAGATGGCATTTTGACATTGAATTGTATATTCCCTATTTCTTCCCAGTTATATTTCACTGCCAAGTCTATTCCATCACCATTAGTACGGTGCGAACGGCCATTTCTGAAAGATTACGCTTTCATGAACTCATATTCAATCTGATGATAAATAGTGACGGTAGAGATATAGATTCCCGCCCGGGATACCAAGAAAAGAGCCAAATTATGCAAAATCGACAGTTTACATCAATTGTTACAAATCACAATAATTGCTGGAAAAGAGTTCACATATTTCCATCGAAATACACTCTGAATTCATTTATTCTTTCAGTCCTTCTGACAACGTCCTATACCCTTCTCTCATTTATCACTCTCTCATGAAGGTAAATAAGACGATACCAATGGCTAAGTCTTCAACCTGAAAACGAGCGTTAGTCCTTTTTAAAATTGGATCAACTCATTCCCTGGAAAAACGACGGAGAAAAAATTATCGAACTTTCACTAAACTACGAGCATTAAAAAAAGACAACATTCGCTGACGTTAGGCACTATTCCGTGGAAATGACACGAATCGACAAATAATATATTATTATCACATTTTTAATCCCTATGGTGCAATCTTAGAATACAGTGCTGTATGAGCGGAACGGAGGAAAATTGTGGGGGAGCATGTTGTGAACAGCACGCTGCATGAAGGCCGAGAGGTCAATGAATCTTGAAACAGCTGCCTCCGGAACCAGTTAAAGAGGATCTCGTTCCCACGATTGGTAAACGCCATGAAAACATCCGAGCCTCCAGGACGCTAAACATATGGCTTACGAATGCTGATAGCCTTCATTGACGGTTGAACATCTACAAGTTCAATGCGAGTGACAATACTTCAATAACGGCGAAACTGTACGAAGGGAAAACTATATAATTACTGTAAACATTGAAGGATTTGTAACATCCTACAGAACCTTTTCGCATAACAGGGAAGGTACACCATGACTAAAAATGCTGGCATTTCTGTAGCAACATTGGCCTAAACTAATAATTGGTGAAGTTGACACTGAACAACAACTCCGATTCCTAAATTGGAAAGGTGGCATTTTCTTACTGTAGATGACGGAAATAAAAAGCAAACAGCAAATTTCCTAAGTCAAGCTGCGTAAGGAATCTCTTCTCATAAGTGTAAACAATGAAAACGAAAATATTTGAATGCAAACATACTTTATACAGCATGCGAGATACACAAAATATTTATCGAAGTATTATATTAAAAAACAAAACATTGCATGTTGTCGTCAAGAATGAAGAATTACACTAGGTTTAAGCACAACGCAGTGGACCCTTGTACTTGATTTCAGAACCTAACTTTTATCAAATCGTTCGGAAATAAATATTGCTTAGTCTTACCTTCACTTGCTTTCCTTATATTTCCAACAGGCCCCGAGCAGCCAATATTTCTTCTCCAGCCCCGCCAATTGTTGCACAGTGATTCTGGTTCGCTTATCCAGCTGCATAATGAATCTTCTTCAAATCTATCAGAGTCTTCAAACGAGTAGCCATCGCAATCGTCCCAGAATATCTGGACGGGACCGTCCCTTCCGGGACTGCCCACAAGTCGCCCCGCCAGTTTCTCAGCAAACTCCCAAGACAAACTGACACTTCTGCCTTGACCCACAAGTGGGGTCACGACTCGTGAAAATCAAAAGAAGTGATCAGAAGACCACTTCCTCGACCAATTATGAACGCCTAAGACTCCATCTTCATCAAATGTAACACATTTGCCGTTTCATTCACACAACCTATTGAAGCCCAACTCAAGTGTTTTCCCTGGAATATTTTGTTTCGTAGGGTTAGTCGACAACAACAAACATGGCGGAGTGGAGAACAAAATATCGAGTTCATGATCGAGTTAATCGACGAGATCGAGAGGATCGAGAGAGTCACGAATCGCGATTCAAGCGGAAGTCAGCTTTCGATAGGAGAACTTCCTCTTACGGCGTTTATTCGTGGTAAGACCAGGCATGAAATATTTATTGGGAATCTAGCTTCATTTGCCAGAATCATCTCATATTTAGTTTTAATTTATATTTCACAGTAAATAAGGAAAATTTATTGTTAGTAATTTTCCAATATTTTGGTTGAAGTCTGTTTTTTAATGTTGTAATTCAATATTGTCCTCGACGTGAGATCCTACTTTTGATCATTCCTCCCCTTTCTGATAGATTTAAAACTATTGGTAGGCGAACATACTTATGATACGTAATTGCTGTATGACTGTATTAATTTTACCTGTTGCAGTAGAAAGAAATGGCTCCCCGCAAAGGAAAAGTTCAGCAAGAACAGGTCCAAGTTTCACTTGGACCTCAAGTAAGGGAAGGGGAAATGGTGTTTGGAGTGGCTCACATATTTGCTAGCTTCAATGACACCTTTGTGCATGTCACCGACTTGTCCGGAAGGTATGCCTCCTTTTATCATATTGTTCTTAAGAGTTAACTTACATCCTGTCGACCCATTATTATTCTATGTCACGGTTTGCCTTGGTGGCAGCCCATTAATGGTATATTTTGTTCTTTCATAGGGAAACGATTGCTCGTGTGACTGGGGGGATGAAAGTCAAAGCCGACAGAGATGAAGCTTCACCGTACGCTGCCATGTTGGCTGCCCAGGTATTTTTCTTTAGTTAAATATTGCCTTTGGGAATGACTCGTGGTTGTTCAAGGTTGTCGAATATGTGCACCTGATTCCGCTTTTCCGGTGGGATAGAATTCATTGCAATTTAGTGTGGGCCACGTAAGATGTTTACAAAGTTACAATGTGTCACAGGTTTGACAAAGTGCCTTGCCATTTGTAGATTTTTTTGGACGTTCCATTGTATACCCATTGGCATTGCTGATATATTTTTTCTGATGTTACGTCGAGCATTTATTTATGTTTTGTTTACTGGCCTCGAGTTTTTGGCCATGTGATGGCATTTGGCCTGGTGTGGTTTGGTAGAATAGAATTGTGAAAATAACTAGATAAGCATGATGTCCAAGTTAATAGAAAGACTGAGTTAATGGACTTGAAAGGTCAACCCATTGCGGTTAACGCAATATCAAGGTATTAGTTGTTAGATAAAGACATAATTAGGTTAAGTAGTGCAGTTTTTATGCTTATTTACATGTCAGGTCGATGCAATTGTTTAGGTGAATTGCAGGGTTATTTGAGGACATTTGCTAACATCACTCCCACAGGTCTAATGTAACAAGCATAGTCAATTTAAGGAACTGATTTCTTTAGTGTCTTACTATTTAGTTTACCTATCATGGGCATGCTAGGTGATAGCTCACAAGCATATAACATTGACATTCGCTGGGTACTTGTATTGAAGACATGTCAGTGTAGTTTTCGTTGGGTTAAAGGCTCATACTGTCGTTAGGTGAGAAATCCTGAATGCATTGGCAACATTTTCCTGCTGCCAAATGATATTAACTTTGCCAGTGGTGATGAATTTAAATATTTTGACTTCTTTACATTCTTGTCACTAGTGTACTAGTTAGTTTTCAATCCTCGTATCACGTTTTTGTGTCTAGAAAAATGGCATTAATAATTGAAGAATTACTTTATTATCCTTTGCAGCTGTGCGGTTATGTTGTAGCAAATTGGTTACTGGTGTATTATCCTCTTTCAACAAATATTTGCATTTCATCAAGTCAACTCCTCTCCATTAAGTGACTTGCATTCAAGCATCTCATGATGTGCCTGATGATGCTTTGTAGATCAGTGTAGCTTTGGGTTGAAGTAGCCGAAAGTTATTTTCACCCCTTATCCCTAGATCCAGGACACTGTTGTATCCTTTACTATAATATTGTTCACTGTGGGGATCTGGTTGGTGTGGTGGCTAGAGGTGCCTCCCATCTTGAGTACCTAGTGAAGAGCATTTCAAGTTCAGTACTCCGTCTGTAGGATGGGACGTTAAGCCATGGTCCCCTTTGTGCCTTTCATTAAGAGTAGGCTTATGCCGACGCAGGGTTTCTCTGCGCCCTTCCTCCGTTCCCTGAAAACTCCTACCATTACCCAACTATCCATCTATTGTAAATGGCGCAAATGACCTCTGCTGTCGGTCGCCTCCCCTGAATAACCAACCAATTGTTCAGTGTGCATAAAGTATTTCTACTTAAGCAATTTTTCATTTCATTTAGGATGTGGCTGAGAGATGTAAATCACTAGGGATAACAGCACTACACATTAAACTTCGTGCCACTGGGGGTAACAAGACTAAGACTCCAGGACCAGGTGCCCAGTCAGCTTTGAGGGCTCTTGCGCGATCATCAATGAAAATTGGTCGAATTGAAGACGTCACGCCCATTCCTTCAGATTCCACCCGGAGGAAGGGAGGACGCCGTGGACGACGACTGTAGACATCTCTGTAATGCCATTTCATGTGCTATTAACATCAATAAAAGTCTTGTTTTCAAGTATTAATTTTTTATATTATTTGCTGACCTGAGCAAGTAATGTCTGATATGGGATCAATTTTAGTTGAGAATTGATCATTTGCTAGTCTTCTGAGAAAAGTTAATTAGTGGTGTCAATATTGCCCTGTTGCTGGGATATTCATAATATTGTACATTGTAAATATTGCTCTTCCTTGGACTTAGGTTCCATTAGTAAACATTGAAAGTACAAAAATATGGTTGGTAAATATCAGCCTCATTTCGAAAGGCATGCTTAAATTGATATTTCCATGTGAGGGTTGTGGCATTAATTTTACTGAAGGTTTTTTAAGAGTTAATGTTTTCAACAGGGACACTACTTAATTGCTCTAAGATAGTGTCACCAAAATTGTGGGATATAAATTAACTACTGGTTCTCTGCCCTAATAGCAGTTCTATAAATAGTAGAAAAATCCTATGTACTGAAACGGCTCACATAATTTCATTGATATAATACTTCATTAAGACCAGAAGAAGGTGCTCAATAAACTACCATAATTCACCATGAAATGAATCAAGGGTGCATATCATACATGATACAATTTTTTTTTTCTATTCATGGATAACATTTGAATTATCATGTATTAGCAATGGCACCTAAAATATTGACTTAGGTAATGTTCCTGTGTAGTATTCCAAAGATTACTGACAAAAGATAGAAAGTATCAACGTTTCCACACCTACGTAACGGATGATGTTTTTTTTTGGGTTAGGAGGTGTGTTTATTATCCTCATTTTAGCTTGACATCTGGTGGCATTTAAACCCATGAGCATTCTGATAATTGCTTATTTAGTATCTCACAGAAATAAGTTGTTTGTAATTACAGGGTAACATTTCCATTGTGTAGATTGGACAGACTCGGACATGGCTGTACAAAAAAGTGAATTTGATACAGACACTGTAGCAACAACAGTCATCTGATAAATACCAATATTTTCTTTTTACTCGTTTGGGCACTGAACAGTGCCATCCTTTAAAAGCCACATGTGTCATGCATCGCAACAAGAAAATTCTCACATTACACTCATAAGAACATGAGTGCATAGCATAATTGGAAAAGTAAGTTATTGGAAAGTTTTTAAATATTGATGATGATATCATATAAATATGAAAAAAACCATAAAAGTCAGTTCTGGCAAACCAGCTGATATGCTCCACTTCTGTGAGGATGTAACACATACTGGTAAATAAATATTACAACCTACATATTTACCAGCATGTGTGCGAAAATTAACAAAAAGGATTATCTTAGTGAATTTGTGGGACTTGGTTTCTCTGAGGAGGTTGTGAACCCATGCTCTTTATCTCTTTAAAAGATATCTTTTGACATTGGAAAGAATTCATACTAAAAGTTATAAGCTTACCTTATGCACAATTCTCACATTTGGGGGAAGTCACGAACATGACGTGATCTTCCTTCTGATTTGCAGTTAACTTTGAAAAATTAGAAATAAAGAACAGGTTGTCTGCTAGTTAGGATGAAATTTTAGTATGTATGGGAAAAAATAACTATGTATATAAATAGATAACAGAGAAAGAAAAACACAAGCCACATCCACAAAAATAATAAAACTTTACTACGACCCGGGTTTCACTGCATTACAGCATCGTAGGGTAGAGTATATGTATCTAAGATGCACCCAACATATACCTATATGAAAAACAAAAAAGGTGGGGGGAGGAAGGAGTGTGGGAGTGGATGGTTATTGATGAGCTGAGAAGTCAGTTTATCAAGTTTTTGATCAGTTTGGGGAAGGTATTTAGTATATACACTTGTACCTAGTACTTGCATTTTCCCAGTTGTTGTGGGTTGATGTGTGTGACCAGGATTATTAAGAGACCAACCTCCTTAAGCCTGTTTGACTTTGTTACTTGATTTGTTAAGACTGTCCAACAAATTGGCACAACATCAGGTCTCTGCGGATTTTGGTTTAAGGTGTTACAATTCAGCCACTCAAGCGACTTTCAAAGTTGAGGGAGGTGTTAGAAATTCAGGAGAGGCATAGAATGAAGATTATCCACCAGGAAACGAAAGAAATTAGGTGTTCCATGGAAAATAAATCTGGGATAAACAAGTTGGTGGTTATAGAAAGGAACAAGTGAATCATTTTAGTTTACATAGACAATCTTGGACAAAAATTGGCCTAATACTAAAGACATGAGGTGGTTATTATGTTGGCAAAAGAGATGCTTACAAACTAGAGGGAACTTACGGCTAGAACCTTAGTAAAGATGTCTAGACAAGGTTAGTTAATTGCTTGGTAAGGAGTTTAGATTTATGGTTCTTAGACCTGGACCTCGATCATGGATCTTCATAACGTGCGCACTAGCGTTATCGTTATTTTTTTATTTAACTTATGTCAGAGAGAATGTGATCTCCAATCTTCATTTTTTGCACAGCACTTCAAATCGCTTATTACAATCAGTGGAGTGAATTTTATAGACTGTTATTGTTAACCCTGCGCTACTCTAGGGGTAAGCTTTAATGATAAAGATTGCGATAATGCGAAAGATAGATCCATGATTCCACACCTGGATCCCTACCCATCTGGGATTGGTAGTGGGACTCCTAACCATTCACTACAGACTGATGAGGCAAAGTTCCTGGGAATCGCAGATTTCACCCATATGTATGTGGTGCGAAGAAGAGGATGAAACTACATCCCACCCAATGCCCTGCTGTGATGAGGACTTGGAATAGGTACCTGGTCACACCATTCATGGAGCCCTGGGAGGTTAGGGAAATCCCCATAGGGGACCGGGCTTTCAGCAAGGCAATTGGCCTCTATGGGTGAGTCACCAGAAAGGTAGTTGGCACAATGTACCCTAGGTGGGGCATAAGTGCACAATGGACCCTTAGGGCCTCCTTGATTGAGAGGAACTCCACTGAATATACAATCTACAAGAAGAAAGGAAAGATGGCACTTCAGGATGCAACCATGTGTAGAAAGAAATATAAACTAGACTTTTTGTTGCCGAAAATGAGTTAGATCACTCAGCCGATAAGTTTGTTTCTTGTTAACGTGTGTCAAAGGAGTGTATCAAGGACCTGCTGGCATTGGTATCACTTTTCATAATATTAAGTGAAAAACTTTCAGCAGCCTCTGGAAGGGTTAGTAACAGGTTACCCACATAATCCTGCAGCTGAGTAACTGAACTGATTATCCCCCAATCACCAACCTACTGGTGATTGGGGGACTGGTGGGGTCTCTGCAACATCCCATTACACATTAAAAGAGACTCATAATTGACAAGTTAGTAACTTGCGCCACCTGTTAGTTTCATCTGAGTAGCTCCAAGTGTGAGTGGCCTCATCATTTCATGCCATTGAATCCTGATCTAGGGAGGTCATTAAATGGTAAATCACAGAGTGAAAGGATGCTAATTGTCATGAAGGAAATGTGTTCAGATGAAGTGGATCACCTAAACTGTGTCTTTTCTTAATATATTCCAGGAATTTATTATTATTGATTCTTAAGATCATAATCCTGAAAAACTGAAGACAGTGGATTTCTTTATCATTAAACTTGAAATACTTTTGGTGAAGGTCCGAAGAAGATATAGGAGTGGAGCCTTAAGTGCATCGGAAGGAAGGGAGGAAGAAGAGGTGTGGGTGAGATGGTGAGGGGGGGTGTGTAGGAATTTGGTTCGAGTGCTGGTGGATTGATTAGGTTGTCCTGGTCTGAGCTTGGTTTTGGTTAAAGTTGATGGAAAGAAGGGGAGAATTAAGGTCATGTAAAAATTCATTGAGGAGAGGGAGATTTTTCTTGGCTCGCTCGATTATTTCGATCTTCTCCTGGCTTACTTTCTCTCTTGGGAGAATTATATAAAAGGCAGCATCTTCAATTTACTTCAGTTCAAGGACATGGCAACTGATCAACAAGGTTAATTGTTATTTATTAATAACATCAGTAAAACCATTTAAAATTGCATCTCAACATGATTGATCTTTTACAACCTGCTTGGAAATTAAGGTATATTATCTAAAAGCTTTATTTTGGCTTATTAATCGTGATACTACAACATTTCTGATTGTAAATAAATCTTTTATGGATGGCCACTGTGTTTATTATGTATCAGCCAATTTGCTCAGAGATATTTGTTGCTGTTATTAGGGGAGGAGACCCAACGATTGGCAGTACATATACTTATTTTTTAGGTAGTTCAATGGCTAGGATCATACCCAACATCTAACCTAAAGTTTTAATCCTAACACAAACACAATATCTATGCCTAAGGCAGGATTCAACCCTTGGGTTGATCAACAACTAACGGAAGAGAACGATGGAAGGTTGGAGAGAAACCCAGTGTTCGCATTAGTGCTCTCACCAAGAGGTGTAATGGTGCCCTCTGTTGAATGCCACATCTGGCAGATAAGAGTACTGTTCTCCACATAGAACTTTTGTAGGAACCAGTTTTTTGTTGAGAAATCTGTCAGTGCCAGGATTCAAACTAAGGCCCTCAGGGTGGAAAACTAATACTTGCAAGTACACCAAACCAATTCCTCAAGTAGACTTTTGATTTAGGTACAACACACAGTGGGATTATCTTCCCCACTTCCCTTTTCTCCCTCACACCACTCTGCTTTGGATTCCCCAAGCCTGCCTTAGCTTCTCTTGGTCTCTTCCTCATCCTAACCGTAGTTATGAAATACCTATCAAATTATATCGCCCCTAAACACTTCCTCTCTGCACTATTGCTCTCCTGTAATCAGAAACACACAAGATTTCGACCAGGCTGCAATAATTTGTTGAATCAGATGACTCAAATCTGTGGGGTCATTCAAACTACTACATACCAATAAAGCATAATGCTAGTGAAGGTAAGCATTCATGAAATAAATATGATTATTTACCAGTTATTTATTTGCTGTTGCATAATATATTTATTTATAATTAACAGATATTTCCTGATTAAAAAATTCATAATACTCTTTTACGTTCTCAAATATAATTCATGATATCTATATCGGTTACATTAAAAAAAGTTTTCCAGTAAAACTCAGATGCGAGTCTACATTAACACTTAAATATTTTTATACACCAAACTTACCTGCAAGTTAATTTCACAAAATCGACTAGAAAAATGTAAAAAAAATGGTGGTACAAGCATGCACTCTTTTCCCTATACATCCTCATAAATTTCTTTGTAGTACTGGCTCACATTATAAGTTATCCGTACATGTATAGCTATGTTATATCGTGTCCTGTCCTGAGACACCAGTATTAATTCGAAAGTTCATAAAAAAGGAACAAACATTACTTTAGTTGTTCAGATAATCTCATAACTACTGCAGATTAATAGCACAATTTATTAATTTAAAGGACACTTCTTGGCATTCATTCTTAAAACTGCAAAATGAATACTGGAATTACCTATCACATTTGCACTTCATCCAGTATGATATAAATAAGTTCTCTGAATACAATGTTGCTAGAACAGAATCTAGACAAGTTGTTGTCTTTGCATTTTTTAACAGGCATATGCTTGGCATAAATCAGAATTGCATTATATTTCTCCAACCAACGATGTGCCACACTCACAATCAATATGGCACAATGAGTGATTTAGTCTAGTTTGCAACAAACAAGCACAAACTAAACGATTTTTAATCAAGGCACAATGTATACATACCATAAATTCTCATTGCAACAGCAGCAAGAACATAAATGAACTGGTTTTTTTTAAGACTTCATTGCAACAAGAGTTCATGTTTTTAGCCTTGCATTAGAAGACAATTCCATTACACCAAGACTTCAATTTTTGTGAGCCCAAATGGTCACGCACTCTTTTCAACTCAAATACATATATAATATATATATGTTATCATATTTTCACTACATAACTTATGCATATATAAAACCAATTATAAATTCTTTGTAAAACATTTCATCACATCATTTGTAATTCTTTTCACTATCTAACCTTTACCACAAATGTGAAGTCCTTTTCTACATCTGTGTTCAGAAGGTGTGTTAGTGTGAGTTCTTTTGTTCAACACCCTTCATCCACTACAGCAGTGGCCCACTATTCAACTACAAACTTCAAAATAAAACACTTTACACCCGCTTACTTTCCAGTGCATCCACTAATTTATTTGATGTCCTTTTCTCATTACTTATTTCACAGTTTTGAAGCTATTAGAATGAAAACGATCACTAAACTCAAGAAAAGAATACCTATTTTACACTGCAAAAACACTGCCTTTATTTGTACTTCACTCTGTGGTTAACATCTGATTTTGTCAATTCAGTTACTAACAGGCATTCAGGTCCATATGTACTGACTATATCCATGCATGCCTACTGCCATTATGTTAGCTGATTTTAATCATATTGGTGCACAAATTCTTCTCCTAAAAAGAAAGATCATCACTGTCTGCATAGTCCCCTGAATCATCTTCCTCTTCAGTCCCTTGAACATTTATTTCACCATTGTCTTTTGAGTCCCAAATGTTGATTTCTCCATCTTCGTCATCTTCATCTTCTACTGATAGGCCAATGTGGTCCAAGTTTGGAGAGAGTGCATCCTCTCCATCAGCATCTCCTCTCCCAAGATCATCAACAACTTCCTCTATTGAACTGTGGTTGGTTCCAGTCAGCCAGTGAATTAGGCCAAAGAAAAACAAATATGCTTTAGTCTCAATAATGAAAAGCATTCACATGCAATTGCCAGTGTTCATCTTCCCAGTGAATATTAAGTGTAAATAGCTCAACTGTAACCACCAGGCCACAATTATAATTTCAGCCATGCACCTAATCAGATTTCCTTTTCAATGAGCCTTTCTAAAACTTAAATATGACTTTTAAATGGGAAATTTCCAAAATGTATGCACATTTTTACTTCTAAGAGTTTGATAAATAATAAAAATAATGGTATTAATTGAAATGTACACATCATTGGAAAAAATCTAATTGATCAATCATTATCAAATAAAAATGAACAAGTTTACGGTGACCACATATTTGTAGATGAATTGAAAGTCAATGAAATATTGATACAAGCCCATGAGATATGTATGAACATCTATATGACCAATTACTATTTTGAAAGCAGTAAATATGAGTAAATGTATCAACTTTTTGAGTGGGTGAATTATAATTGGAAAACAAGTCAACTGCAATAAGGCGACCATAGGTTACAAGCAAACATAGACTGTGATTTTAAAATTCATGACTGCCAAATCATTAGCTGATATAGCCTGTGTGTCACATGAATCATCTTCACAGAAATGGGGAACTCAATAGATGCAACATTCTTTCATGAAAGTAGAAAAATCTTGGGCGAATAAAAAAAATTCAGGGGAAGATTGGCACAATAATCAGAGAGGTCAAATCCTGAATGACATTCATATCCCTTATGGTAGACTACAGAAAGTATAGATATACAGAAGGAAAAATTATTTGGGCACTAGTCACAACTCTCTCATATGGGCATGGCATGCTACGGGTCAAGGTAATTAGAATAGCATAGGCTCTGATACTAGCAGTAGAGACTGTGCATGCTCAATACTTATTACTTTTTCCACATCAATCCACACTTAATACAAAACTTAAGGCAAAAAGAGCATTAAAGGATTGGCAGCACACATGACAGCCAAGGGAACGACTAGAAATAGATACATTCTATCTCAGAATAATGACTAAGGAAAATGTGACCATTGAATTCAATATTTACATACTGACTCTATTCTATTAGGTATCTATGCTACTATTAGCTATTCCCCCTCCTCAGTTGAAGTACAAAATATGGGGGTGATGTTGGTGCTATTCAGCTTTTCTTTTTGCATGCTTCCTTTAATTTATGATTCCCATCCTTAGATTGACATACTCCTCCAGTAAATAAATTTCCCAGAAACCTAAGTCTTCTCTCTTGACATGAACTGCACAATGGAGGTTATAATCCTTTTATCCAGTAAGTCACAGCAAAGTAACTAGCTTTTGCATGCAAATTTGGAATATGCCTAATTTACATAGCAGCTAATATAAGAGTTATTCCCAAAAACTGTGCACAGTTAGTGGTAGTACTATGTTCTGGGACTATGGAGCAAGTTGATGACCATTAGAAAAGTCACTCTCCTGACCATCCTAATCCAGACTCTTGCTTGGCTTGGTCCTCATTAGTGGCCAGACCATTGCAACAAATGATAGCACGCACAGAACTGATTATAGTGGTAGACTTAAGTTTTAGGTACCATGACAGCTAATTTTATCCAGATTATCCAAAAATAAGGAGTGCCATATGGAAGGTTAAAAAAATCCTGCGACAATATGTCTCCTCCATGGTAAAAATCCACCCAAAAAACTTATGCTCCTAGGCTGATTTAATGTTTATACAGGTACATCAACAACCTCCGTATTTTGGACCATACACCATATAATTTACAGTTTATGCATTGATACTTACAGCTCAAACTATTAGGTAAAAGGCAGTTTCTTCCTTTATAATAAATTCATAAGGAATATAAAAAAATAAATTGCTCCATCAAAATGAAATAATCCTTCTTGTTTCTAAAATCATATCAGGATTGTACTTAGTATTCTACTGATCACCACGAATCTATGGGCTACTGTGAAGACTACTATAATTTTGCATTCTAGAAAGTGTTTTATGAAAGTCAGGAACCACATTGGAGGCCCTTTGCTCTCTGTGAAGATGATGAAATGCATAGGACAATGTGCCCTTTTCTAAGACTTGTAAGGACTCCTCCCTCTCACCGGCACCTTTTAACTGAAGAGAATCAGATGTACATTTAACTCTCGATTTCTGTAAGTCTGTTTCTGTGGCTTCTAAAAAATTGACCAGTTCATTTAAGTAGTTAGTTTTCTAAACACAGACTTTAATCTAATGCTTGTGATAGCATTATAGCCGATTTCACTTCTTTAGTAACATGACAGTCATGTGAATGGCACAGTGATTGCTTCAGTAAGCAGCCATGAAAGCTACCCATAGATATCCTTTACTATAAATGGTTTGTCAGATACAGACAGGTGATTGCCTAAGGCACTCGAGTTGATACAAATTATTGATGGTTTCATGGTTAAATTAAGAGCTCTCCTGATCTCACAGAGCTCAGCTGAGTATACTGGGATAAATGTTCCTAATCAAATATAGCATAATTATAAACCACATAGGGCGATTATACCTATTGGTTACAAAAGTGGGTTTGGTTCCAAGATAATCATTTCCTCTTTCAACTATCTTACTATTTGGTTCAGGATATTTTAACAACACTTCCAATGATGCTCGAAGACTGACACTAAAATGAAATTCATGACAAGCTAGTGCATCAAGTTCCTTCTACAGCAAAAGTGATAAGAATTTTCAGAAGCAAAATACTGACGAGTGCAATTCTATGTAGTTATTTGATAAAATGGCCATCAAGCAAAATCAAGCACATATTGCCATAAACATGCATCAACAGTACTTACTGAAGTAGGATTTTGTCTACATTCCCTCATCCAATAGCCTGCAAATATCAACAACATGTCAACACACCATTCTTAATCTAAATAAACGTATTATTGCCTTATCAACATTGATCAGCACAAACCATTCTTAAACTATTTGTTCATCAATGCGGAACTGACAATTCAAACTCTTTATTGACTTCTAGATGGTATTAAATTTGAGTCTGACGCAAATCCTTCCAGATTATAACTATGATTCATGCAAACTTTAAATGATCTTCTGATGAACATTTCCGGAACAGCAACACAAACTCAAAGGAATGTGTAGACACGACATTTTCATGTTTTATCATCACCAATGCTCAATTAACAAAAGCATCTCATATGCAAGAAACAAGAAAAGAAATGGATTAAAGATAGGCATAGATGCTCTAGAAGACTTAGTAACATACTGTCATAATGAAACCATAACTGTGCTCAGATTTATCAAGTGTGATTAAACTTACACATTAACAAAGAAAAAAAAATAGAACACAAGACCTGGAAGTGGAATATATAATGAGTAAGTATTGTGATTATGAAAAAAGAGAAACCTTAAATTTTTTGTCATAAACAAAATTGTACATTAATTATAAACAAGCATTTGGTATCAATTTTCTTGTCAAATATTGATATAGGAACCCTATGCAAGTCATACCACCAAAAATTGGTAGGTACTGCAGAACTAATTTCAGATCCTTATTGAATGCAAACAAATAAAATTTATTTGTATACAATAGTGCTGAACGTTTTTGTATTTAGTTTAGTAGTTTACTTTCTTCACACGTATGGTCACTGCACAAGGTAATGATCAATAACCGAATTACATAGCACTATGGTTGAGCATGAATAAGACCACCAACTTAACTTGAGATATTAGGGTGACATTATATTCACTCATGGATGGAATAATAAGAAGTTCTTCATAAATCATGCATTCTTTTAGTTTAATTTTCAAGGTTTAATCAATGTTATCATTTTGATTTCCTTTGGGAACTTTTCACGAAAATGTGAGGAAAAATAAGGAGGCCATTTGGACAATATTAAGCCTCGTACATTAAAACATATACCGACTGGTAGACAATTTTCAAACAATATTCTGTAACTAGAATCACTGAGCAATTAAATATTATTACTTATTATTCTAATGTACAATGCCTTTTAGTCTTATGTTGAAAGAAAGAAAATTACATGAGATAGGAATAGTAATGTACCTACTTCCTTCTAAGGCATAACAAAAGAGTAAATAAAGAGAAGGTAAAATATAGATAATATGGACATGATGAAGTCAACTTCTGGGAATGTAATAAGAACATTGGAGCACATGTTCCATGGTTGGCTTTTGTGTATGCATGGACATGAAAAGGGTTTAAACTCATGTAGGGGTGGAGTTGAACCATTGTTATCTTTGTATTCCAGTTACATGGACCTCCCCATCTTGAGTGAGATGGTAAAATCTACGACTGGTGAAACATATACATATTTATAAACCCAGTAACTGAGGTAGTTAATTAAACTCATAACTCAAATCTCTTCTCTGTTACTATAAAAAATGAAACTTTTCACCTCTAACTGATTTTGATAACATGATTTTTTCACCATTATCTTCATTGTTCTCAGTCGAAAGATGTAAATTCGCTGCGATAAAATATATAATCTCTTTCTTTGAAGCAGCTATACATTACTAAAGATAAATAGTAGTGATGGACGGATGCAGGTTTTTTGTTGGATCCGGGTTTTTTGTTGGATCCAGAACCAGATCCTTGCCTGGGTTCGGATCTTTATCTCAGTTTCGGATCCTTAGTTTCAGATACTCGATTATGAATTTCATTCCTTTTCTAATCCTAGATTTTTACTATGTATAGGTATATATAAAAACAGCAACAATAGAATTACCAAAAACAGGTAAATTTATTGTAGAAATATCAACTTCCTATCATCTATGAGGATTATATTTACCTGGATCAAGATTTACAGATGCAATAACTATACCTATAACTTGTTACTTCTAATGTAAAGTTCACTTTCCTTATCACATACTCATCAAGCAATACATTCTTGGAACCCATACAACTATTCTTTGGAGTGCAGTTAAAAGAAACCTTATAAGTTCATTTGAATTAAAGAAGCAATTATTTTCCAATTATTAATCAAATCCTTGAATGCTTTCAAATTATTTTTATAGAAACACAAAAAAATTTTTAATGCGGCCAAGAGATCCCATGTATGGAATATCTGGGGATTCCATTTTTAAGATAAAAAAATTATTATAGAATATCACTAAACTAAGAATTTTGCATGGTCTTATTAATAATAACCTTTAAAATGAGATTTGAGCATTATGTACTCCTAAGGGGAGGTTGTGTAACTCTGATCTTGAAATTAGATTAACCTTTTTTCATGCTACTAGAAGCAAAATAAAAAAAATGTTTAGGATTTTTTCTCTATTGGCCTGGGTTTGCAAGAAAAAAGTAGAATGACATGTGGGGAGCCTGCATTCTCCAAACTCGGGTATGCCGACAATAACAGAGTGGATTAGTGGACTGCAGGTAATGAAGTTCGATTCTTACGCTGTTTAAAATTTTTCTTTCAACCATTGAATAAAAAACTTTTATCATCCATCATTTCCAACCTTTGTGTGTGGATACTGACTTTTTTGTACTTTTATCGCTCCAACTAGATTTACAAATGAGTCACTCAAAAATACACTGTAAAGTTAACATAATGATTCCACGATTTAATTCTGTAATATAAATTTTTTCCAATCATTTCTTTTCGCCAAATTTAATTATTTTTTTTTTACTTCTAATTTGGCATGAAATTTCTGATAATCTACTTTTTTTAACTGCCTACTAGCATTACCCTAGGAATACAGCACGGCTGTATTCTTAGGTAGTGTTAAGGATCGAACTCGCGACTGGCAGTACACTAGCTCTCATTTTTAACAACTACGCTCTCATAGGTTCATGGGAATCTGGCGAATGTAGGCGACCAGCATGATATTCGGCTTAATTTTTTTCTCGCACATCCGGGCCTATGGAGAAAAAGGTCAAGACGAGTATTTTTTTATTTTGTTTTAGTGGCACTGTAAAAATCTTCTTCTCATTTCGTGACCCGAGTTACTTAACCTCTCCTTGTTGGTATCTACCATATGTACATTCCATTCGCAGGGCGCATCGATCACGAGGCCGCGAGATGTTAAAATCTCTGATCCGGATCTGAATTTTTACTGTCCTTGGATATGATTTCAGTAGCGAATGAAATGAAAGACCCGTGGATCTTTGGATCCGACCCGACCATCCTTAATTTATGAGTGGTACATTTGTAAATCTAATTTAAACAACAAAAGTATAATAAAGTGAGTATTCAGATGTAATGGTTTGAAATTGAATATGATAACATTTTCAATGCAGTGACTGAAAGAAAAAAATTAAACTGCGATTGGGATCGAACTTCACACAGTACATTAGCTCTCGTTGCCCGCCAGATCCCGGATAATTTAGGCTACCCGCATGACATTCTACATATTTTTCCCGTGATACCGGGGTAATGGGGGAAAAAAGTCATATTTTTTTATTTTACTTCCAGTCGCACGGGAATATTTTCATCTAATTACGTGACCTTAGTTACACATCCTCTTCTTGTCAATATCTACCGCACCTACATTCCATTCACAGGGCACTTCGATCGCTAAGCCACGAAAATTTAAAATCTACGATCCGGATCCGATTTTACTCCGTGTCTTTGGACCCGAATCCGGAACCAAGAAAAATGAAAGATCCGCGGATCTTTGGATCCGACGGATCCGATCCGGCCATCACTAATAAATAGGTAACTTCATTCTCTCACACCCTAACAGAATATTCTGCTGCAGAAAAATGCATGTATGTAGCTTCATTGAGATGAATATATGCCACTAAAATAATTAACTGTTAATGATTATAGTGGATAATGCTCAAGTACCAGTATAAGTTTCCTTCACTGCAACCTGATATTCACTCTAAAATCCTCAGAGAACTTACTCTACATGATTAAGCAACTGTTGAAAGAGGGGTTTGAATTTCATCATTCAAGTATAAATTCATTGAATGCGGCAAAAAAACTATGATATGACACAAACTTACAATTCATCTTGTGGTTCACTTCCACCTTCCTCGGCCACCAGTAACTCATACTCATCAGCAGCAAATCTGTCCCAGTCAGACAACTGTGGAGAAGGAAAATAATGTATTATTACAATTGACGCCAATGAGGATTACAATGAGGATGTTTTGGTTCATCACAACAACCTACTCTGGAAAAATAGAAGAACTAGAGATCACTACTGGAATATTTCCAGCTGATACCACCTGAGAATGGTCATGGTGCGGGGGGGAATGTGGAGGGAACCAGGTTGCAACCTCTATACTTGACCCAAGAATGAACATGAAAAGAATCAACTTCACCATAAAATAATTTCTCAGCTTGTTAATGATTCATTCCTTTTACATAAATATTTTTGCTAATATTTTCTCTATGACATCTTTCTTAGGCATGTTTTAGCTAATGTTTTCTCTTGGATTTTGACTTCTATCACATTGCTAGCATTATGGAAATTAAGGACCTTTATATCATCCCTAACTGGAATCATGTAGCGGGTTATTCCCAAGGAAAGCCCCCTTAGGTTCAATTTTTCTCCATATAGGTCTCTGGACAACTTTTTAAATTGTCTTGAATGATATTTTTTTTAAATTTTAAATGTAAATGATACTTAAACAGCTCAGTGATGAAAACCATGCATTTATTTCATGTATTTTTCAAGAAACAAGGAAAAGGAATTCCCAAAGAACACACCCAATTTAAAACATGTCGTGATTGGCCAGCTGAAAGAGAAGGTCCTGCAATACTGATGAAAACTCCAGCATGTATGGTACTTGTGCATGTTGTTTTCAACTTTTGTTGTCAGATTTAAATATCTTTGGTGGGGTTAAGGAAGGCTAAGGGACATTTATGATTTCTTTAGATGCTATGGAGCCTGAGTTTGTGAAATCTGATGCAAGAAATCTTCTGAACTTCTGAACATTAGCAATGTTTTCAAACATATCAACACAATGTTTAAAAGAGGCTAAATGAAGCTTCATTCAAGCTTTGAAGAAAAGATCATTCAAGCAGTAATGCAAAGAGTGAAGATAGTGAGGTGAAAGAATTTAAATGTTTGAAGTTGAATTTTCACATTTGAATTTTTCAATATTTATAATATAGAAATGATGAATGTTTTGGTGTTAGGGTTGTTCATGAGGACGTGGTGATTATGTTATAGTCTATGTGCAAGTTAAGCCAGATATAGGTGTTTGTGTTGTTCATGCTCGTGTATATATACCCTGAGCATAAGCAAATGCCCAGAGCCTGAGCAGTTTTGTTTTGACCTAGGTCCTGCACAAATAAGTTTGATTTAGCTATCAGAATTGAAAAAATAATTATACATTTCGATTGAGAGCTTTAAATTACACATGTTTGATTGTAAATACATGGTTTCCTTGTTCCTGCACTTCTTTCTTCATCCACAATTATCCTATTTTGGGAAATTAAAAAAATACTTGTTGGAGGCATTTCTGTAGGTGTCATTAAATTTTAGCCCCTCCCTCCCTCAGGACAGTTGCCCGCTCTGCAATGATTACCCAACCTAGTCCTCCAGAACAGTTCCAGAGGAACCTTTCAACATAGCTTCATCCATGAAAATTGTTCACCCATAGTCATGATCCTAAAGAATAATACTAGAGCATTTAATCATTAAGGGTTTGGTTGGTCTTTTACAGCAAGTGTAATAAAATTAGATTATTTGGATGGGTAAGCTGAGGACCCACACTGAGAAATATAATTCAATAATCATTAGAAGGGCAGGAAAGGAGGACCCTTGTATTATTTCATCTACCTGTTTTTAAAAAGCAAGACATTTATCAATAATAATTTCATTAAAACTATTTATTTAAATCTGAGAAGGTTCTGCTGTAAGATTTACGGGCATCCAACCCAGCGGCGTCGGAAGTGGGGGGCAGAGGGGGCATTTGCCCCACCCCTCCCCCAGAATTTGCCCCAGGCCCTTTAGAAATGAGTCTTCTGTAAGCGCTCTGCTTAAATACAAAGACTTGGTCCGGAGAAGGCGCAGTAAGGGAACAAGTCGGGCGTTCTGTTTTAATGCTTTTATTTACAACTCAGTTACATGTTGGCCGTAGGCCGCCCAGAGAGAGACTCCCCGAGTCTCTCCTGCCTTCACGCCGCACCCGATGACCGCGTCACCCAGTGACACCCTTGAGGCCTTGAGGGCTTCCTATTGGCCGGCAATGGCAGTAGCTTTCCATGCTAACTGTGCGACTGCCCATGAGGTGAGGTCCCACGGCAAGGATTCGCAAGGTGTTAAAGGAGTCACCTGAATGTGACTCCACATCTGGGGGCTACCATTACCGACGCAATCAACACCGGGGCGACGTGAGCATCGACAGTGCTCGCTTACACTTCATTAATAAAAATAAAATTTCACTTGCTTCCAGCTTGCCTTTTCCATTCTGACGCATATTCTACCACCTTCATATGCACTTTTAGTGGAATTCTAGTCTCTACCCCCTCCTATCCGCAAAAAAATGCGGGCCCTTTTCATAGGAGCTGGGCCCTTTTCAAGGTTGGCCCCTCCCAGCGAAAATAGTTCCGACGCTCCTGATCAAACCCCAAGTTTGGTGGGATTAAGGTTATATGTAATGGTTCCACTAAAATAATTAACTGATAATGATTATAATGGATAATGCTCAAGTACCAGTACAAGTTTGCTTCACTGCAACTGTTTGCAGCAGCGGTGAACAACACCCCAAAGTGTCCCACAAAAAATGTATCCCTCCCCTCTCTCACCTCTCTGCCTTCTCCATCATGCTCCCTCTGTGCAGATGACGATGCAAATGGATCTCTCTGCTCGTGGTCTAAATATTTCTCCAAGTTGAAGAACGTATCAAAGAAAATGGGGGTCATTTTGCATCTCTTCAAATCACTGAGTGACACTTTCCCAGGCACCTTTGGATGTATCATGTCCAGCATCTAGAATAAAGAAGCAAATACAATCTTCATTTTTTGACACTTGATTTCCAATGGCTTTATAACCTACAAAAGCAAAAGACATCAAAATTATAAAGAAAAATTCAGCTAAATGTACTTATTTGCCATAGCGATACTCTATGGTAGCATAGAGGTAATAATAAAGAGGTAATAAAGTCTTGTTTTAACACAGTAACAAGTGTTGTAATCAAGGAGGTTAAGAGTATACTGGAGGAAGCATTGCAGCTGAATCAGGGAAGCTAGCAGCCATCTCATGGTAGGTACAGACAGAGGCTTGCTACTTGCAATACTCATATGGATGAAGTTGTTTTTGCACATGGTAAAACTTAGAGAAAGAAGATAAACAATGGAATGAATTTTTAAGATTTGGCAAATAAATGCTGGAAAGTGCAAAAAATACAAACAAACACCAAATATTTGCTTGCCCAGCAGCACTATCAGGTACATTGAGGCTATGACTTTCCAGTGCACCACTGACAATGTCACAAAGGAACAGCTCAGGATTCGGTTTCACAACTGACCTGGCAAAGACAATCCTCAAATGGCAGAGTTTCAATACCAATGGCTTCCATTCGCTGAAGCTGCTCCTCATAGAAATATTCCAACTCATACATTGAAAGATAGCCGTCACCATCCAAATCCATGCACCTTAAGTAAAATAACACAAATTTTAATGGTGATACATAGTTTGAGCAAGCATCTGAGAACACTGTTAATTCACTATAATGTGTTTAATGATAAATATTAGCCTTTAAGGATATTAGTACAACTTTAATGAATGCATAAATCAGTATGTAAACAAGATTTAATTTAATCACTCAGTGACTCAACCGGAAGGTTGGTTTTGATAGGTGAGAGTAGAGCTCACCCCGTACTAAGCCAATGGTGTGTGAAATTCACACATTCAGGGTAGGGGGGGCAGTTCCTTTCCCTGGGCCACCTGTGATTTTCTATACAGAAAATCGAATCGTGAGGATTTTAAATGGGGGTGTCCAGAAAGGCTCTTGCCCGGGATTTGAACCCGGAACCCTCCGGTCAGGTCAGTAGCTCAGTGCTCTACCCACTAGGCCACCACAACCCCTAGTTAATTTAATAAGCTCAAAATAATATAGTGGACAAGAATATGATGCTCTCTATCAAAGTTTCATGTATGGAGGGAGAGAGATCAATAATGGGCAAACATTCAAGAATGCCGCCTTTTTCACCTTTTGAGATTAAATTCAAAATGGTATGTCTTTAAACTTAGTAAGGATTTTCAAAATATAACTAGTCTAAGTATTAACTATAACCAGACTAGGTAGCTAAGTATAGAATAAAAACGAGTAAAACATGAAAATTTACTGTTGAAGTTGAGCATAAATTTCAGAGATACAATTGTTGTTCTTGACACCACTTTTAAAAATTTTTATACTGCATTTTAAAATTATTTCTTGAAACCTTGGTGTTCAGATTAAGGAAAAAAGCTTAAACAATACATACAGTAATTATCATGATACAGCGAAGTCATGAAACCTGTTCCAAACCCATACATTACAAAAATATGATATAATTGATGCATTATGCAATGGTCATTTGATAGTCAGCAAGACCCAAGTTCAAGATTTAAATCAAGAAAACTGTCTGTAAGTATGATACAGGTGTCACACATACATGTAGCACTGTTACCATCACAATATGGTGGTATATTGCTGGCTTTACAAATTTTTACATTTGATATTTTCCCTAAAATGTATATCTCCCCTATAGTTTTACTCCTCATGCAGAGATTTTGGGGAAAAACTGTACTTAAATACCCTAACTATACCTGATAATATGTATAAAATTACTATAAAACACTTAACATTTAGGATTTTCAAGTAAAATATTTATACCTAAACCAGTACTCAATGGCTGTAGCATGAGTTTTGTCTTCTTCAGAAAGGAGGAACCACACAAACTCTGAGTACGTCATTTTATCCTCCCGGCTTGGCTCGCCACTGGCACCAGCACTTCCAGCATTCCTTCCCCTCCTGTCTCGAGTCACAGCACCCGAGAATATGCGCTCAATGATCCGAGATGAAAGAGCTGGAAGAATTTCCTCAATTAACAATCAAAATGCTTCACTTATTGAACCTGATACAGTGTATCAGAGAACAAAGTCATCCAAAAACTTCAAATAAATTAGAGTAAATATTTTGTAAATTCATCACTATCTTTTAGATTGAATATTAATGATTATCAATTTTCTAATAATACCTAACATATTTATTAATATCAAATACATTTATAAACAAGCAGAGCAATCTCCATCATCTCAGGCTCAACTTCGTGGAAGTTCATTTTATCGTAAATGAAAAGGAAAACTTTGTTACATTCCACCAATTTATTCTCAGGTACAACTAGTTTCGACGCAGCATCGTCATCTTCAGGTACAAAGAGTAAAAGCAAAAATATGATCTTTATATACCATCCATACCTTCTTCCTCCCCCACCCCAATGCCTACCCTGGATGATATATAAAGATCATATTTTTGCTTTTACTATAGTACCTGAAGATGACGCTGCTGCCTCGAAATTAGTTGTACCCGAGAATAAATTGGTGGAAGTTTTCCTTTTCATTTACGATAAGTAGAGCATCAATTAATGAATGGTCTTCCCTATAATACAATGTAACTGAAAGTTGCCCCACGGTTGAGTACGGCTTATAATGGATTATTTTAGGTACATACTGCCCGCATATATTCAAATATAATAAATAGGAGATAACTCACATTAAATGAAAATTTTCTGTTTTAAGCTGAAGAAAATTATTCTCAAAAACAGCCACACATAGGTAGGTATATGCCATTCCTACCTTCCAGATAAGTGAAAATTTACAAGATAATATTAGAAGGTGTCACAGAAGATACACAAAAGTAATTTAGTCAATATGTAGTTTCAATTTAGAGCTCACGTCCCTTAGTTTTAGTTTCAATTTGGTCAATTGAAGTTCAGGGTTTTATTTCAGGAGTTTAACATCAGAGAAAAGTAGGGAAATCCTTCAATATGCAAGAAAAAACATGACTTTTCCTCCTCTTTTTCACAATATGTAATAATGGAAATTTTTAAGATACGAGGGAAAGATACAGTGGTGGAAATTTTTAAAATATGAGGGAAAGATACAGTGATGGAAATTTTTAAGGTATGAGGGAAAGATACAGTGAATAGATATATTATTTAGTAGATTTGCTCCAAATCAAAAGTGAACCTGAAGTTCAATCAATATATGGATGTCAAGCCTGAATTGCAAAAACTGATCCTTATAGTGTACAAATTTTTTCCATACTAATATAAAAGAAGTTGAATTCACAGAAAAAAAGGTATAGTACATATAATTACAAAAAGAATTGTGCAAAATGGAATATTCAATAAACTCAAAATCAAATACAAACTATTTGAGATGCACTTTGAGCAAAAGAACAAGAGGTGCTGACCATGATCATTGTGTCGCGCAAGATCTCGACGGTCAATCAGCAGGTCATGATCTGTATCCAGCTCCCAAAACTTGCAATAAATGACATAGAAATGCTCGTAGCTGAAGAAGTCTGTGATCCGGTTTATGTCCTCCTCTTCCTGGAGCCTCCTCAGTGTGGCCAGCAGCTGTGACTTGCGCAATTCTTTAGCGGTGATGCGGCCACTCCATGATCTATTCACGCAATAGAATATCCTCGCAACAACCTGAGAAAACATGACATTAGAACATTCATTACAAGAGGGAGCTTCGCCACAAACACTTCTGACAAATTTAAGCAAAAATTTAGGGAGGGGTGGGCGGGGGCCTTCTGGAGGCCCCCTTGCACTTATGACCTCTTTAGATCCATCATGCCAACCCACATTTAACCTGTCCGACACACTCAAACAGGGGACAAGAGCAAGCGTTAGAGGTATGGAGAGAGGTCACCCATTTAACCTCTGTCTCAGCCCCAGGAGACATATACATCCGCACATCAGGACTTTTTCTCCATTTTGAAAGCACTCTCCTTGCCCTACTAAGAGTGGTTGTGATTGAAAATGATTTCGAAGATTATCCAAAGAAAATAATTTACGCAGTTACGAGTGCACTGAACCATTCTCTCGATCCAATATCCTCGCAAAATCTTCAGTATAGAATCTTTAGAAATCAGTGACAACATGCATAGCGTAAAAAAGTTGAATTTGAGGGGTTAATGTCCACACAACATGAACAGTCCAACGGAGTCTCGGTATTTCCAGGTCCGGCTGCGCGGAGCCGGGCCGCGACGCGCGATCGAAAAATCGAGTTTAATCTCAGCGTCGCAAACTTTTTTTCAAATATTTTTACGGAATAAACTAGAAATATCTTCAATTTATACTCTGATGAAGTATCCCAGAGACCATTTTCCGAATAAGGATTATATAGTCTACTTTATGTAAAATTTTGTCTAAAAAAAGGGTTCGCCATTTTGTGACGTAATAGCACTCAAATATAGGCAAAAATGTCTGAAACTGATGCATAGTATAGGCAAAGTACCCTGTTCACAATTGGTAATGTTTTTTATGTCATAAAAATCCTTCCATTACTCCTATAGGTATCTGCTCAACTTTTAAGACTTTCGAAGAAAAATGCCGTGAGAGCGTGGAAATTTGGCCGACTTTGAGCCACTGTATATTAAGTAACGGGTAAGACCTATGAGAAATGACTTACCATTCCATAATCACCAATCTTTTATGTGTATATGTGCCAAGTTTCAAGACGTTATCTCAAAACAAGAAGTTTTGGACTTTTGTCCTGCGATTTTCGATTTGAGCCCACTGTCCGACGTCGGGTTTCGCTCCATCTTTCCTCCATTCCCTGCTCCTGCCTCCATCCAATAATCCACCCATACTCAGCAACGCAAATAACATTAGCTGTCCCCACATGACGTCTCTTTTTTTGCGAATGAATGAATTTTATGACATAACTTTCTCCCTACATAACGGAAGGCTAGAATACCCCCCTCCCCGTCGATAACGCATCGTAATTGTCCCTATGCCTTACCCATCTCCCCCTGAGCGTTACGTAATTTATCGACGGCCCCAAAGAAAATCATAGCAAATTGGAAAATTTCGAGGAAATCGATTGGTATTTAGTGGATGGAAAATACCATCCCTGACTCACGTCTACCGTCGGTCGAATAATCTCTCGTAAATTAAAACAACACTTGACAAATCAGTCTCATTCAAGATAGCATACTTTACACGTGCATCAAACTAAGACGGAAACTAAGACTAAACTTTATTTACGGAAAATCACGGGAAATTACACGAAAAAGACTTCTTCCAAATGGTTCATGACCCTAAAAACATAAAAATGCCCAATTAAAACAAAGCACTAAACTCTAAAAACGTTCAATATTCGGTCAAATAAAACATCCTTCGCAAACACGGCACAAAGAGACAGAAATATATAAAATAAAAACGATTATTTTCAGGATATGCACGTACGATAATCTCTTACACGACTTCAGAAATTTTTTAATAGAAACAAATCGATTTATTTCCGTTGATTATACGCATCCCTCTATGTTCCTAATCCTCCTATCAACCTACCATTAAAGTATAGGTAACCGTTTAATAGGTTCCTACACCTTGTATTAGTCCCTTTTAAGGGGGGAAACTTAACTATTGTCACTCCATGGTCCACTCAAAGGAGAGGTGTAAAGATAAGGGAAAGTATCGGAAGAATGGAGATAAGGATACGTCGGCATTAGCCTGCCTTTGACAAAAATATCACAAGGGCCCCACAATATTTATGGCCCCAATTGACAGACTGAGTGCTGAACTTCAAATACTCTCCTCGCGGCATTCAAGGAAGGACCGGGATTTGAATTTGTGCCCTCGGGGTGGGAGGCCAGAACTCTAAACACCACACTAACCCAATCTCCGGGCGATTCGCAATGCATTTCTGCCGAGAAATTTAATTTTTCTGCGGAGTTTTACGAATGTGGTTACTTGCTAGCACTAATGACATCGCGAAAACTCATTTCGAAAGATCAATATTATCAGTAGTTTTCTCCTGGGTATGGTAGATTAAGATGGTAGCCTATAGATACTTCTAAACATTTCCATTCATCAGGATCCTCCCGTCTTTAACATAGTGTTCTTCTTTAGCATCTTTAACATAGTGTTCTTCTTTAGCAACACATACTTCCTACCTCTCGTCATGTAATATAAACAGCTATATCACGTCCTCCTCGCCCTCACCAAATGTTTCATCCGCTCAGTCCATCTCCTCCTCATTTCTTCAATCAACTCATTCAATCTTTTCCAGCCCACGTTTAGGCACCGTAAAGATTCCTCACCAGTCTTTTCCATAAGTCCCTACTCAACGCCCTTGCTATCAGTTCTCTTATGCTGAAGCCATTCTGCTTCTTACCTTGCTAGTGATAACTAGTGATTAATTAGCTATTTAAAAACGTCCCACCAAATAATACCATAACCAATAGAGCTGATACGGCCACTACAAATGTACGCAGGTGACTTACTTTCGATGTGAAGTAGGTAAATCAAGGTTTCTCTTGAACAATGAACAAGTTGCTAATTTAGCTGCAAAACTAAAGAAACTATAACCCGGCAAGATCCTGAAATTTTGAGAATTAGGTACTGAAAAGATATCGATAAATGACGAATGAAACTAAGCCGCGAATTAGTTTTTCTGCCATCACATGAAATACTTAACGGCTGTATTAATTCTCATCTATTTATGTCTAATCCCCGTTTTCAAGGAACAGTTTAGTATTGGAAAAAAGGAATTAATCCAAGAATTGCTAACTAGCTGCGAAAAACTTTAATGGAATTGCTAGCTGATATTCACCATAGGAAGATGAGCTAAGAAAAACGTCATCCTCCTTGACCTGGATATGAACCAGGATCCCCCGAATTCGAGACCATAACTTAAGCCAGTTAAGATACCAAGGTGTCCTTCTACCCTGTGGATTTCTTTAAAGACTTTAAAGGAGGTATATGTTATCCCGGTCAAGATAAGTGTTTTTTTCTTCGCGGAAATCTTACTATCACGAATTAATTCATACTTACAACTACAAAGCACCAATGAAATGTATCGAAACACAATAAGAACATATGTCAATGAAGTTGCCAAAATTGGTACATTTTCTAAACTACTTTGCTCCCAAATAAAGTACTCTTACTGTGTGTAAAAACCTGTCCTGTCGGGAAGAAGTAGGGCAAGACAAAGGAGGCGGTGAAAAATGTACCACCACAAATATGCACCAACTCTAGGACAATCATCTTACCGTATGGACATATCTGGAGTGGAATTCCGAGGCTTCTTTCAGGAAAGTGAGGCCTGGGTGTGTGTCCACAACGTCTTGAATGAGAGGATAGAAGTCCTCAGCACAGAGCCACGTTCTGCCTCCAGGATTGTTAAACCGGCTCAACAGGAACACAAACCGTGATGCTTCATCGTGGCAGGACATTAACACCCTATATATAACGTACATTTCAATCTTCATTATTTCACTTATAGTTTAAAATCCATAGAAATGTGCAATTTAAACTTCCATAAACATTTAAACCTCTCTTTGAGCAAAAGTACCGAAAAAGATGAGAATCTATACTGTATTATGTCAAAAAAAAGTTGACTGAAAAATAGTCATGCAGCTCCCCATGTAAAACACAGTTCGCAACAAAACTTAAACAGGCTGCAAGTGCTAACGAGAAATATTTTAGGAAAAATCACAAGAATATATCATCAGTGAGCTACTAATGTTCAGGAAAAAAACATAAAAGAAACAATTACATTATAATTACTCAGACAATCGATTTAAATTTCATAAATACCTTCGCCAAAACTCTACGAAAGACTCGGCTGAAACAGTGCCAGTCTTCTCTCCCCCAGCCGCCAGAAAAATCGGCACCTTCCAGTACAGCGGACATTCACATGCCTGTGGATATACAAAGGAAGTAGGCGATTGATTCGTGGGCGTCGGTGTCACGTCCAAGTATTCAGAACGATAAGAAATGAGTTTCATGTTCCAAACCACAAAAAAAAATAAATAAAAAATATTAACATGATTGCAGTGGTTCGGAAGCATGCGTTTTTAACACATTTCTTGGAAGGAAGATGGTGTCGAGGCGAGCAAATAGTGAGTAAGAAATATTTTTCGCAGCATAAAATACTACAACTTGCATTAAAGTACTCCTAACTACTAGGTCACTTCCATCATCTACAAAAAAAGTAGGGATATATCAGAACTGTTATTTCCTAAATTGGTAACGACTGCAGCAAAAAACACAAGGCCATTGCATCATGGGTATCTATAATATGCCCTACGAAAAAATACTTAAAATAGTAAATTGATTCAGGGGATCTTAAATAAGTACTACAAGTTTTTTTTTCGGTGAGAATGAGGAGAGTCCGTTTTAACTACAGTAATATTTCTGATAACGAGTGACCCGCTTAACATTTTCAGGATTTTTTCGTTTTTTTTCGCACTCTGCTAACGATTATGGATTCGGCAAACGAATTTTTAGCACTACTATAAAGATTAATCTTTGAAAGTTAAATGACAGAATAATGGTGCAAACAGAATTTAAATAGTTTCTAGTTTAATAATATACAGTCCACCTTCCATTCTACCGCATCTCTCGGATTGGCTGTCCATCTCAGCCTTTGGCGAGTGTTTGCCGTTTTCAGTGCGCTTTTATTATTTTATGAAACTTATCTTTACATTTGGGCAACATCCAGAACGAACTGAACCATTGTTTATAGAAACTGATGGGAAATCATGTTTCGGCAAATGCATTCGTTCCCACAACAAATTATCATCGCTATTCGAGGTATCGCCGTACTGTTCATATAATAAGCGATGGCTGCCTTCAATCTGAACGTTACAACATTAGAAGGTAGAACTCACATACGTTTTTGGTTCAGCTGCCACGTGAAAATTTAGCCATCACGGCAAGAGAGGTATGACCTATTCTCCACGTATATGAATGTCCCCAAACTCCCCTTCAACTCGAGTTGATTTCAATGAATGGTCTATATAAATTATGATGCACGTTCGTGGGGTATAATACCTCATGAAACCACTTCCTAAGTCGCAAGTGTTAAGAGACTCACGAACTTGGAGAGTTGAATGAATGTAGCTTCAAGGCCTTTTCCTACTGCACGAAATACAAAGAACTTCCGGAACGATTAACTGAGCGCGGCAGTAGGCGAAGTTCGCATCCACCGTCAATTGATGCAAAAACTTTGGTCAAATAACATCGACGCTCGAAACAGGTGAGTTTCAGATTATAATACACATTATGCGGTTTTCCGTTGGAAAACCATGCTTATTCTGCACATAATATCGCAATAACAGCTTCATTTGACTGGTAGCTTCCATCATTCGAATGAAACTTGTACTAAGATCGATCCAAGATTGTGAGCGTCCTATGCTTAAACAGACTTGATAAAATACGATTAAAATGGGAATATGGTTGGTTTCCATCCTTTTGAACAATTTTAGCATAGCCAACCGCCATTTCCTCAGAAGACATCAGAGGAGGAGCATTCGGGAACATATTCAAAGGCATCTCACTCAGTGAATGCATGTACACAACGTCAAGTGGAATACGTCCACACCATTTTGAGCAAAGATAATAAGCAATCAATCCAAGAAAGCATCGATACATGGATATATTTGTGCCAAAGGTGAGGAGGAAAAAATTACGTTATTATAGTGTTTTCACGAGATTAAATTGGATTACTATAGCAGCTACGAAGAAAGAGTATGACTGCTAGGTACTGCATGCTGAACACACATCACGTAATAGAATCGAAGACACCTACACAACAAATGGATTTTTGTTTTGGGTCTTCGAAATTGTTAAGGGGCAAATTCTCCTTCAATACGCTCCCGATTCCTCACTGCCACATGTCGTAAAGCCAAGTTTACACTAAAATTTTATATCGAACTTCTTTTAACATCTACGTAATAGCCTGCGAACCAACACGAGGGTGTGTGGTAGATGAAAGTTGTAGAACATAAGTACTTAAGGATAAAGGATGGTAAGGGTCGCTACATTGGGTAGAATGCTGGGTAAACGAGCACGAAGAAAGAAGAAACGGTTTTACGCAACGATATGAAGAGAGATAAGAAATGTACCGATTTGAACATAAAAATATAGAAGGCAGCGGCGTCGGAAGTGGGGGGTTGGGGTCCCCCCTCCCAGAATTTGACCCGGGCCCTTGAGAAATGAGTAGCCTTCTTTAGTGAAAATTAAATTTCACTTGTTTCCATCTTGTTTTTTCCCGTCTGACACATATTCTACCACATTCATATCCTCTTTTAGCTAAATTATAGTATCTACCCCCTCCTATCCGCAAAAAAATGCGGGCCCTTTTCAAGGTTGTCCTCCCCCTCCCTCCCGCAGCGAAAATAGGTCCGACGCCCCTGATAGAAGGGTTAAAGATGACTGATGAATAAAATGCGAAGTGGCGTCGGAAGGACACTCCATCAAAACCTGCCCTTACTGCTGAATAACTATTGTTCAAATCAATTAATTCACTGGACAAGTTTTCTCTAAACAATGAAATTAAATTCCAAAATATTCAATGGTACAAACAATAGTTCACCGATTGCGTTTTGATAGGCATTCTTCAGTATCGGGAATCGAAATATTTGAAGTTTTAACTGAAATATGTCTCGAAGCATGGCTGTAATGTATGTTCTCTGACACATCTGAAGCATTCAACACCTAAAAAGAACTCTGTACTAAGTAACTTTGTGGTGCTCCATAATCAAAAGTATTAAATAAAACGAACTTCCACAAAACACCACTTATTAAACATACTCTCACGGCCTGTGTTTCGACCGAATGATCCCCATCATAAGGTGAATTAAACGCGGTTCGCGCCACGTTTTATGCAAATGATGATGACAATCATTCGGTCGAGACCCGGGTCCTAAGTGTTTCCTTGCTCGAGAGAATTGACATGGCGTGAAACTGCCTTCACGGTGGCACGCAGTGTAAAAGTATCAATACGAATTCCGCTTTTGGGATTTCAAGGCGAGGTGCTAGGAACTGAAACACAGGTGAGGAAGAAAAAGTATTTCGCGAAATGTGCGGGCGGCGTATTCCCCGAAAGGAATAGGGTTGGCAGACGGTGTTGGAGGCCTCGCTTCCCCCACGGGTGACCTGTTGGCCGCCGACTCGAACTCACCACCCCCACACCTTCCCCTCGTCCCTAGTTCAATGTCACAACCTGTTGGAGCGGGAGAGGAGACACGACGGAATCGAGGGGTGCGCGGAGAGATGATCATCTGCAATTTCAAGTTTGCCCAGCTCTTAGGGAGGGTGGAGTGATCTTCGTCTATGCACACATTTATTTGTGTGGAACTTTACATACGTGTCCTTATTACTGATAGCTATAGGTAAAAGTGAAAAAAATGCATTTTACAGATTTTTTATTTTTCGGTAATTCGACGCTTTGTTTAACACGTAATCTTATGGTGTACGAGATACATTTCGTTACAGTTCGATAACACGGATAAATATATTCTTCTCGGCGAAAAATAGTAAATAACATATTGTTATAATGACTTCTCACAAAAATCATGGTGCTGCACCGACTCAAAGATAGCAGATAAAAATGCTCGCAGTTTTTGAGTGGTAGGTACAAATACACAAACGAACTCAGCATGGTATGACGTGCGTCTTCTAGAAAAGGTGATTGTGCGTTTTCCCCGAGTTCGGAGGAGTTCGATACGTTTCTATTACGAAACGAGATTTTTCCCAATCGAGGGCAGCCTCGATTTCCCCAAATAGAGGGGAGCCTCAGCTCCAAGCTTCCCGAAGACCGCTGGCGTTGTCTGCGTGGGTGATGTAGTGAGAAGCAAGAGGACGGGAGGCTACAATTGATTCAACGAGACGAAAGATGATGTCACTCTACACCAGGGGACGAGAAACTGCGGCTCGCGGGCCACATGTGACTCTGAAGTAAAATTGTTAAGGAGAATTAAACCATTAAAGTTTTCGAGGGGGGGGGGGGGCAAAGGTTCCGACACTGCAGTTTCCAAGTATAGTTTTAATAAATACGACCATGGTTTCGTAGCAGGTCTGCATCATTGGGTCAACTACGAAACCATGGTCGTATGTAGTAAAAATTAATGCGGAAACTGCAGTGTCGGAACCTTGAATCCTAGTATGATTGACTTCAATAAATTTTTGCCTGAGACAGTGTCATTACAGTTTCCTTTATGAAATTAAATATTGGCATTAGCAATTGAAAAGATCTATTTTACTTGCAGACGGTATTTAATTCCAAACTGTAGTCGAGGATGAGTATTCACAAACAGCACACACAGAAACTTTCTTAGGACATACAGGCTCACTGCTTACACTGAATTCACTCACGTTCAATGTGACGATATATAGCCTTCCTATTTTCTCCTTAAAACGCTCATGGAGCCAATATATCGGCTCATGATAAAAATGTTTTTTCCAATGATTGTTTTATCTAAAAAAATATGAAATGGATAATGGAATTTTTTAAAATCAATTTGCAATATACTTAAAATATATGTTTAAGATTGCAAACTTCTACGTCAAATGTTAGGTTAACAAAATTTTTTTTAACAAACGGTTAATATTTTCAAGATTTTGCTCTAGTTTCTTGGAGGAGGAAACGTTACTGCCTTGAGAGTGACAGGTTTAAAAGCAATGTGAACAATTTTTTGATCATTTTTTTATTTTACTATGCCAGGAATACTATGCCAGAGGTTCTTGAATATTTTTTTAATTGTTGTGAGGGACAGGTTTGGCTCTTCACTCTCAAAACGGACCCTTGCTCTAACACAGGGGTCGGTAAACCTTTAAAACAGAAAGGCCGAACGTGTCTCACACAACAGTTAAAAAATTATCCCATGTCCGTAAATATAGTAATACAAATAAGGAAACTCAAAAATTGCATCATAAGAAGAAACGTTAATTATATATACGAGTTCATTATAATAAGAAGAATTCACGTTTAAAATTACTCTCATTTGTTTTAATGTGTGTGGGTGATGAGCTTGCATTTCCTGAAAACAGTACTGCACGTCCTGTTCGTTACTAGTCATCTTTAATTTAAAGCACGATCACACGTCGATATTAGTTGATGAAACGAAGAGTTTCATTCATTTCCATCAACAAATGAGTTTCATTTAAAGTTTCCAATAAATATTTATTAATTGAACAATGATACATTTATTTCAGCATTAAACTTTAGTTCAGAGCCACATGAACGTGTTTATTTAGCGGCCTGAATCTCGAGATCTGAAATTTGACGAACCCTGCCCCTAGATTACGCGCCAAATCCAACTTCTGATCCAACCCGAAATTGGGGTTAAACCTCAATTCGCGCCTGGTTCATCCCACCGAACGATTGAGCTTTAAATCCATCTATTTTGCAAGTTCATCAACAGTTTATGCTTGTTAATCGACGTGCTGTGATCATTACGAAAGGATATGGATTCCATCGCAAGGCTAATGGCTCACCTCGGGCTAAAATGGAACGCGTGTGGATCGTCAGGGAGGGGGGGGGGGAGGGGAGTCCAAAGCCGAAGGCGAATGGGGAGCTATAAAAGGGACGAGGTGTAGAAAATGGCGCATTCGGCATTCCACGAGCGAGAGGGAGAGAAGAGTGAGTGAGAAAATGGAAATTCAAGAGCCGAGAGCGACGGCCAGCCTTCTCTCTCTCTCCTCAAAAGAGTGTGTAGGCCGTTTTTCGAGAAAAAGAGCGAGAGGCAATGGAAACGGAAAATGCGACTTCCAGCTGGACAAGGTGGAATGTCGCGGGGCGTCATAAAGTCAATGCTCACCCGAGTCCCAGTTACGAGCAATCGGTTATCGGCCGCGGGGGATTTCCTTATTCGACAGGAGAATTCCAGCCGCGCGTCACTTGCTCTCTCCGTTCCTCAAGAAGAGCAGCTTAGAGGGCACGGTACGCGCACAGAGGCCAGCAAAAAGTAGCTGTCACACTAAACTAAGAGCGCTTGAGAGAAGATGCTCTCGTACGCTATTTTATTCGATGATATTGGAGGAATTAGCCATTTTATTGAGCGAGAAAAGGTTTAGCTTTAGACAAAAAGTCAGGGAAACTCATGAACACCGCAGAGGTACAAATATTCGGTCAGCAAACTGCTAAGGTCGCACCGTTTAGTCTAAGCAATTTCTACAATACAAGACTAACAATGCCTACTCCTGTGGTGGGATTCGAACCCGCGACCTTCGGGTTGCCAGGCCAGCGCGTTATCGACCTGGCCGACCACTACCGCGTTTTCAATAAGTAACGAAATAAATAAGTTCATGTCAATCTATAGTTCAACTATAATAAATGTAGTAGTAGCGCAAAATGACCCTCGCGTCCGCGCACCCTTAAATACCAACTATTACTCCTACTACTGGTAGTAGTAATAGTAGTTGCAGTACTCTCTATAATTACTAGCAGTACTCTCTTTAATAATTTATCTCTTCTGCCTTATTTCGTGCTATCCACGGCGCCTATTATTTTTCATCCCTCATCCACGCTTACCCAACAATTCATCTTCCATTCCCTTTTCAACTAACCTTGGCCTGTTACAAGCGATGAGACAAGAAAGGACTCTGTTACTGATTTTGATAAAAGTGTGAATCCTAATGATTCCTAAACCGCGCCTGCGACCACACGACCAGCGGTCATAAATATTTTTCTCTGTTTCATTTCCCATCACAATCCGTTTAGATGCAATTATTTGGGTGCAATCAAACATTAGAGTGAACGAAAGAACTAAATGAACAGAAAAAAAAACAAAAAAATTGAACGGAGTTGTGCTAAAAACTCTAATAAACGACATACGCACCCCGAGCTGCACGAGTTTCTCGATATAAATATCGCTATTATTAAACTACGCTTAGGAAAACATAAATGCGACCCAGATTCTTCTAATCAAACCACACACCAATATCACTTGGTGGAGCAAGTCAATTAGGACGGGTACTCTTGAGTAGTACGCCTCCAAATGTGTGTGCCTTATCGATAAAGATGGCGAACATACGAAAGAAGGATTTTAGGGGGAGCAAGACAATTGGCTTTACACCATTAGGTCCTCCGATCCACTTCCGGCATGGAATTATTTGGAATCCATTTTTGAAAACAGCGTATAAAGATGCTCAAGTGCAGTACTCCGTCGTCGTCTTGGGCCGTTAAACCGAAGACACCCTGGCACCTTTCGCTTAGAGCAGGCCAATGCCTACGGCGGGTTTCTCTCCACCCTTCCTCCTTTCCCATCGTCACACCTCTCCTTCCGTTCTGAGGCATCTCTAAGTGCGGCGAAGACTTGAAACCATTGACGAACTCAACAATACATCATTATCACGAGTCGGTATTTCGTTTCGGATGGTATTTATCCATCCCTGCGTTCCATGACTTCCTCGTGGCCTCTTTATAACCGCTTCTCCAACGCAATGTATTGAAGGTAGTAAAAAAAATGGGATGAAATGTACATATCTGGACCGATGACGGTGACATGGAACGCATGACACGACTCGTAAACGTTCGATATAAGAGGGACTGAGGATATTTTCGCTTGACTCACCTTTCCAAGGGCAATCCTGAGTATAAACACAAAGAAAACATCAGGGCTGTTCATCGGAGATACCGAGTAAATAAAACAATGGAGGAAAAAATTTCAAATGCCTCAACTGTAACTACGGAATGCTGGATACGAATAACAATTGCAACCAATCTTAAGAAAGCTAGTGAAGAATCACGTAGTCACAACCGGAGACTCAAAAACAGAACCAGCACGAATATACTTGCAGCTGGAAATACTTGGACCCAAGACGTGCTGCCCTATCTACTCAAAGTTCGCTGGTTCGAAAACCGCTCAAGGCATTTGTTTTCGTCTTAGGATTAAGATCTTAAGTTAGAGGATTAGATATAACATTAGCCGTTGGAGCACCAAAGCTACTAATTCCAGCTTGAAAGAAAGAAAATGACTCTATTAGGACCAGGAGCGGTTCTAGGAGTTTGTGGAGGGGGGCTATGGGGGCCTGGGGGGAAATTTTAACTTTTAACTGGAGCAAAACAATTATATTGCTTTAAAACATGTTACGGTACAGTTGAAGAATATATTGGAGTACCCAAATACTATCTTATAATCATCAAAAATAGTTTTGAAACTATCCTTCTTCAGTCCAGTTCGCCATAATCATTCATTTTGAGGCCAAGGCTTTAGCCCCCCCCCCCCCCCTTTGGAACCGCCCCTGATTTGGACGTATATCTGAGACATGCTACTAAGCGTGGATGACAAACTATGAAGCGTGGATGACAACAACAGCGGAAGAAGGTATCATAGAAGAACGACACAGATAAAATTGATAGATCATCAAGTGAAAATCGGAAAAAGCGAAATCGAATGAAAACTTGTAACAAAAGACGAAACAGCCCAATCTGTCATATCCTAAGACATGATGGTTTTAGAGGACCAAGTCGAGGGAAGATTTAATGGGAATAATGGCATTGGAGTGCCTCATTTGAAGTGCATGAATGCCTTAAATGAAATATGTAGAGCAATTAGTTAAAGTTGTCAAAGATAAAAATTATATCGTGGTAGCCAGGTCGGTTAAGCGCTGGCATGGTACCCTTAAGTTCGCGGGTTCGATTCCAATCCATGGCATGGATGTTATATTTATCCTAGGTTTAAGATAGTAGGTTGAACGATTCGATAAAACATTAACCACTGGAGCACCTAAAAACCGAAAACTTCTTCTATACGGGTATGAAGAAGTTAGCCGATAGGAGCATCGAATGCAGAGATGTGTCAAATCAATCCTATTACTGATGACTACTGCTAAGGGACACAATTGATGGGTTGATATCATTCAGGGTCGGCACACTCACCTGCGCGATGGCTCCAAAGTGGTTCCTGGAAGCCCTTCGGCCAGGGAGGCTTTGGAAGGCCCCGGCGATCCTCTGCAACGCCGCCTCCACCTGCTGCGGACTGAGCGGCCTCCCGTTCGGGAAGTGGAACCTGAGAAAGAAGGTCATCGCAGAAATCGTAGGAGTCCCGGCTGTCGTCGTGTCGCCATCAAGGGGCGTCTCCGGTTCGTTCTTTGGGGGAGGAGGGCGCACCCAAGAAAGTCGGTAAAGAGCAATGTCCTCTCTTCCTTCCCAATTCATCCCCCCCGCCCCCCTTCATGCCCACAATGTGCCGGAGACACATTGCAAATCTCTCAACAATCACCAGCCACACTTAAGTACATTTAGATCGCTACCTATTGGCTGATGTTAATAAAGTAACGCGTATTTAATGCTCAAGTA
Organism: Platycnemis pennipes; assembly: GCA_933228895.1. Lineage (NCBI taxonomy): Eukaryota > Metazoa > Arthropoda > Insecta > Odonata > Platycnemididae > Platycnemis > Platycnemis pennipes. The sequence goes on from OW121854.1 coordinate 65,528,541, forward strand.
GGTCAATCCATGAAGTCACCTTCCCCAATATTAATAAGTGTCAAATCCAAATAAAACAACTGAATAAATTGAAAAAAATCTCCACCCAAAGATAGCTGTGTTGTTAAAATCCGACAGCTTACCTTTCAGCTAATTTACTTTTATTTTACTTTATTAGCAATGTCAACGTCAGACTTATTTAACTCCGCAAGCAAAAATAGTACACGTGGATACGGCGGACGAGAAGAAATTATTTACACGGAGCCATTTTCCGACACATAAAAACCATTATTTGAGCTTTTATCCACATAGTGAGTTGTTCAACACCTTGACAATGATGACGATGGAATCTATTGGCAAAAATAAAATAATAAAATGGTATTGTACCTAGTATTTAATTTTTATCATTTATGAAGTCAATAGATTCCACCAAGCATCGCCTGCTTCCATCATTTTAAGTTCCTTTAATTTTACTTCTATAAAATATATTAAAATATTTATTCCCGCATTCCTCCAGTTTAAATAGTAAAATTCACAAGTTAACCATCGAGATAAAAAAGAGCGATAGATATTAAGAATGGGGAGGGAATGAAAACGTCGATTTTCCGCCTTCAGTAAGGGATTATATTAGTACCGAAATAATCTGATTCATATTTTACGAGTTATTTGTATGTCTGCAAAGAGATTAAATGTGCAGTGAACGAGTTCAATCGTTTCAGAAGTTTCCTGGCGCGTGCAGCATGTAAACACTAACATTCGCATTAGAATAATTAAACGTCTGACCCGAATTATGGTGGCTCGAATTTGGAAGTCCTATTGCACGCAAAACTGCTGCGTTTCTGTTCGGTGAATTCAGTTTATTTAGCAGTAAAACTAGCATTTAGAGATGGGCACCGACAAAATTCCGTATACCAATCGTATATCTCACAAATTCCCGAGCAGAATGGGAAAAATTTTATCGAGGTTGAAATGGGAGGTAAATCTTCATTCTGCTTTCGCATGACAAAGGACAAGGTTGAGAAACAAAGAGGGAAACATTAATTCTTGTACGTGAGCGAGCGATTTGAGATGCAGCCAAAAAGAGAAAAGGAAATCAGTAAAGCAAATAGTGCTGTATGAGGATTTCTGTGTGGACGGACTTGAGCCAAGTGATAAACAACACGCCAAGAAAATCGGGAACAGCCAGTTACAACAGAACGTTTGTAAAGAAACCTCTGATACAATTCCCGCTCACTACACATCCAAGTGGTTAATAATGCATTGCTATTAGTTAAAGGTTAACCATTTATAGGAATAAATCAAGGCGGATATTTTTACTGAAGGTGCTATAGATGTTGGCGGCATCATGGCTACCGGGTGCTCACCACTTGCCTTGGATTTATTAGACAGCTGTTTCACTGGCGTTCCAGTCCGCGTCTTGAGGTCAAAAAGATAAGGGGTGGGGTACCGCCTTCCGTTATGTTTGGAGATAGCTACATAGCCTCTTTGACCTGGAGACACTTACTGAAACGTCAGATAAATAGTTGTCTAAAGTAAACGCACGTGGTGAGATACGATACATATGCCAACGGTCAGACGCCACGGAAAACCTACGCGCTAATATGTTAAAGATTTATTAAAACTCACCGTTATTGTCATAGGTTAGATGATAAGGATAAAATTGGAGAAATAGATAGTGGGACATAGGTTTTAAATATAATTCTTTCCGCGCAAAATGGGGGACTTCAATGCATTTAATCCAAGTTACTTGGGGATAATTAGGGTATAAAAACTATATTTTACTATTTTTATACCCCTGCATGAACCTCTAAATGTACAGCGTATGAGTGTAATTATTTTAGCCACATTCTATCATGTCTGGTAATATACACTAAATATTTGCAAAGATTAGAGCAGAATCATTCAGACTTGTTATCAGTTCGAGGTAGATTGTTGTATGTTACGCGACGTCGTCGAGTTCCGCAGTTAAATTAGTAGGTAGTTAACAGTGAAATTGAAAGTGCAGTCACAAAATTTGTATTTACTCGTCGATAATTAATGCCTGGTGTTGAATTACCCCAGCCACTAGTTATTTACACGGAACAATAATGTAAATATAGTACGGTATTGTTTACTAGACTGTCATGTATGGCGCAGTCTATTATGACGCAACTCTAAAGGTGGTGAGGAAGAGTAGGGCCAACTGTAACGATGAAATAGCGACAGGGAACAAACGAGTCGGGCCTTGCGTTACCTTAAGGAGGGTGGTACATACATTTTAAACTTATTCTCTGTTAAAAAAGATGATGGTGGTACAAATTATAATTAGTGAATGAATGAAAGAGTAAATAAATAAATGAATGGGCTTTAAGAAAAAGAAGATGGAAATGGACTAAGGGCTTTAGAGACGTGGGCATTGAGGAGGATGGAGAAATTAAAGTGGTTCGAAAGGAGGACAAACGATAATGAGTTAGAAATGGTAGGAGAGGAAATAAATTTGATTGAGGATTGAAAGGAAGAGAAGGAAGGTGTGTCTGGCGAAGGTAATAAAGGGTGAGGTTGTTTTGAAAGACAATTGAGGCAGTGGTGTACGCAGGACTACCTTCCGGGGAATTGGGGGGGGGGGGGGGGGGGGAGGAGGGTTCATTAATATTTATGATCATCATCATAAAATGATATTTATATTATTATTCTCTAAAACAATAATTAAATTAACATTCTCTTTTCGTGAAGACAATTAAAATATTTTTTCAGGCCAATAGGAAAAATTGTAAAACGCTATTGTAAAATATACGAACTGTAGTAAATTACGGGAATGTTTTGGGGGGGGGGGGATTTAGCCCTAAACCCCCCCGTCGGTACGTCACTGGATTGAGGGAAGAATGCTGGGTGACAGAGGTAGTGTGAAGAAATGAACAGGTAGTTTGGATAGAATGATGGGTGGTAGGAGGTATGAGGGACTGACTGAAGTGGGATAGCGAGTGAAATATAGGGATCGCGGGAAGAACTGGATGTTCTTTTGGTCCTACCTTCACCGGTAATAATATTTAATTAGTTTTTATTAATAATAAAAAATAACCAAAGAGAAAGATTGGCAGTATTGTCATTTACAAATAACGTAGGGGAATACAGAATGCTACGTACCGTAAGGATAACGTATAAGGATGGCCCCTAAGTAGATGTAGTTCATGTCAATGAGTTTAGTCAAATGATATTGTGAAGGAGCGATATAGTGAGGCCTCCATGGGGCCACAATCACCACTGATTTCACTCACCTGGGGATGAGGTGTGAGTTCCTGGCGACCGCCGCCTTCGTCTGTCGCCGCAGCGTGGACAGCTGGGCCGGGGAGGAGATGTGCGTGTTCGTCCCAGGGCCTGAAGGGGGCCCCGAAGAGGGGCTCGTGGGGCCCGGGGTCGCGACCTGCGTCGACCCCCGCAAGGGACTTGGCCCACCGCCAGCGCCGGAGCCCACCACAGCGACGCTGCTCCCATTGCTCAAATGACTTCCGTCCTTCTCGTAGGTCTGCAAGAGAGCGACCGCGAAGACATCAGCCACAATTTCACTCAACCATTCACAATTTTATCAAAACAAAAAATGTCACAATGCTAGAAAATCTATGTCCTCTTGTTACTCCACTAATATTTCGTAAAAAAGAGAAGAAATACGTTGATAGAAGAATTCGGCGGAGAGCTTCGTCAAACCAACCTCCAAACCGAAGTTACTGACTAATGATTACGATTTCGTAAAAGGAAAAATGTACTGCCTTCGGAGAGACAAATAATAAATTAGTTTTATTCTAGTTAGTAACCTTAGTTGTACTCTAAGGTTCTTCTCGAAAGCAAAACCTACACTAGACATAGACAACTTGGTCCCATGAAAACACAATATCGCCTCTCTTGAACGGCGGTGGTCAGTGGGAACAGAATGGTGATGAAGACTATGCTATCGTTATACATCGTCCAACCGAAACATCCGAAGGAATTTTTGAGCTGTGGAATTTGGTACTTATTTTTTCTAACGACGAACCAGTGATACAAATCACCACCGACCTTCGATTGATTTGCATTGGAACGACTGTAGAATGGTGAATGACGCTACAAAGCATAGACATAAGTAATTGCTGGTGGGAGGCGACTGATAGCTAAGGTAATTTGCACCTTTTCAGGATACACGGGTAGTAGGGTACAGATAGGAATATTTCAGGGAACGGGGGAAGGGTGGAGAGAAACCTGACGTCGGCATCAGCCTGCTCTCAACGAAAGATGCCAAGTGGAGCACGGTTTAACGTCTCATCTGACGGACGGAGTACTGTTCTCGAATTGCTCTCCACACAGCACTCAAGTAGGGACTGGTAAACTTATGAAATATTTCTGCCACCGCCAAGAATCGAACTCGTGCCATCGGGATAGGAATTAATTACTTTTACCACCACATCACCTGATGTTGAGATAGGTCGGTTATCATTACACCGAAAATATTTCTGGTTACAAATTCTTTCTGTCGAATTGTTATTGACTCAAGGCTACAGACTGTTGATTAAGTGAATTTGGTGAATTTTTATTCGCCGATCACCAACCATAAAATAAATGGTAGGCATGATATATGTTGTATTGGTGAAGTTCTAGAGGTCACTTTCATTTTATGGCAGAAATAAGTTATTATCACTAAATGACAAATGGTGAGTGAATAGAAGATACAAGCTACGATCCACGCCTTTCCTCGCGATTTTCAATGTCTATATCGAAAAAATTAGCTGAAAATGCATGCTGACTGCTATCAGACATTAATAGCTTTCCAGGAAGAGAAAGAGAATGATTGGAAAAGGAACAATAATTCCAAAATTTGTGTAATGAAGATTTGAAAATACCTGATGAAAAAAAGGGGTTTTGTATTTCTTAAAGAAGAATCGGCGGTGGTGACAACAAATATGATGGAAGATGAGGCCAGCAGATTAGCACAAACGATTAAAGGAATGCAAATTGGAAATATACTCAAAATCAGTATCGATTTCTAGAATTTGGAAAGAATTCCATCAAGAACGAGAGCAAGAAATGAACAGTAAGCGCGGGTACCAGAGCGTCAAGGGGAAGAATACAATAGAGCGAGTAAACCACAAGAGGAAACGTGTAATGTTAACGCCGATCGAGAGGAAAGGGAGTCGGGGAGGGGAAAGTGTAGGGAAGAGGGGGAATTGTGACGAATCCTAGACTTTGTGAATGGCGATGGAAGGAAGATGCAGAGTCATTCGTAGGATTTTGATGAGGCCGCAACGTTGAACGCGCCACTTGTGACGCGAATGTTTCCGTATCAGATTTCAAGAAAAAGACAAAAAAAAACATACTTAAGGGTAATCAATCTTAAGTTTGATTTGACGCAGTTCGTTTTTTCTAGCTGATATTCTCTTCACACTTACAAAATAATTTCGTATCCTTCACTCCATGTTTCCTATAAGAGACCTTTCTGTATCATTCTTCCCTCTTTTCCCTCGAAGAAAGCCTTTACAAGATCACCATGTCTTAAAATGGGTCAGTTTAAGTTTGTCACGTTTCCATTTTCAAAGTTAGTTTTCATTAGGATTCTCTTTTCTTCCACTCTTCTTAAAATTTCTTCTTTAGTTATTTCATCTATCTGTCTTCATCCTTCTAAAGTAACAGCTCCTTTCGAACGCTTCCATTACACACTGCCATAAAGGAAATTGCTCCGGATACAAGTTAAAATGTTGTTTCCAAACTTCAACGCTTGTGTTGCCAGCTGGAAATAGATTCTTTTAGCAGAATTCATCTGGGATATTCGTCTGAGCTATTCTTTTGACAATTTCCTTCTATCTTCCTACACCCTAGCTAATTTTGCTTTCCAAATAGCAATATATGTCCATCTCTTCAAGTTTTTGTTCCCGTAACTGTTCTCAACCACTCCTCTTACCACTGCTGACATCATGTTTGTTTTTCTTCGCCGATTTTCAAGTTACACCTTGTAAATGTCTTTTCTACGCTTCTGCTCTCTTAGCATTGTCTTTAGAAATTGGCAACATTCTCATGAGCTATTTCCCATCGTTTAAAGTCTCTCCTGAAGCCTTCTATTTGGCTTCTTTAATGGTACATACAGCATTTGAATGCTTATTTAAAATCACTGAAGTGTGCCGTAATTAACCATGAATGTATTTCTATGAGCCCCAAGAACATTAGAGCAAATAAAATTATAAAACTACATTTCAAGGTTATTCACGACAATTACCAGCATTTCCGCTACGAAAAATTCTCCCACATGGCACTAAAAATTCGATTACAGTTGCACTCAAGGCTGAATAAATTGCGCGATAATTTCCTTGTGATTCCGGTGTTCGACACGGGCCAGTGCTCAGGAAAATGGACTTCGAACCTTATTACACCCGCAATTTAGTTCCAAATCGCGACCTCACGATTTGTAACACAATAACGGACATAAAAAGAACATCTCTCTAAGTAAGTTTGCTTTTTTTTAAACAGACCAGGGGTGTGCCATAGAAAAGTTCTCAATAAGGGTCCTGAGTCTCGTTAAATCGTTAAATAATGTAGATAACCGCAGGCGAGACCTATCCAACCCTTCCTGCGTTGTCCGCTCCATGATTTTTTGATGATGATGATGATGACATCATTAAGAAACACCATTTAAGGAAGCTATCGAAGGAGTTTCGCAATGGAGACTACGTTAGTTTAGACAAATGAGAAATTCCTTCATTTAATGTAATCATTGATAGTTTTTCCTCGTTAGGACAGGTTTAGACGTTGAGTTCCTACTATTTACATTACTTAAACCCCAAACGCATATTCTCAATAGTATTTTTGTCTTCAAATCAGGGTATTTAACTCCCTTCACGCAATATGAAATGTCTTTTATTTCCCTTCCACTTCCTGGCTTCCCTGTCTTTACCTTTCATAACAGCCTACAGCAACCCACTGTCCCTAATCGCCCGTTCCGTCCAACTACTCTGCTTCTACCTCATTTTTAAATTTAAAAGCCCAGAACATACATCATATACACATTGAAGCGGCACCGTATTAATTTTAATTCACAAAGAAATTAAAGTTTTAAGGTGCATAATATTATAAATTGAAAATCAAATTAGAAAAAGATATTTATTCAATAAATATTTTTTATAATTTACCTGCAAATTATGTGGTAAATACAATCGGGAAATATATGAATTTAGTACAAAAACAGCATACTTGTGAGCCAAAGTGGCATGTTAAGCCATTGAAGAGTTATTGTAAAAGTGACTAAAAAGTCATGACAAAAAAATTGCAGTTCAGCAAACGATAATTTTCTTTTGAACTCTGGTAAGAATACCGGTTTACAAGTTCACGACGACAGTTCAAAAAAGTTCTATATTACGACCGACTGATGATGTCCCTGACCCCTGCATAACTATGAGCGAAGCGATGCACTATTTGTCGTCCGGCGGCAATTAATTAAATTGATAGCACACATAATTTTTACTGACGCACTGTTCTAATGTTGGGAGAGGGATTTCTGTTTGTCGACCACCCCAAAGGTTCTTTTAATTGCGATTCGGATTGAAAAGGCGGGGAAAATAAACTAATATTGCAAATGCAGGATATATTCCGGGACTATCCAGTCTAATCCGGACGATGGGCTTTCTTATAATAGTATATAACCGTGTATCCTATCCGCCATACTCAATGATTTATCATCCTTTCTTAGTTCTACTTCACTTTTTTTCATTCTCTTTTCCACTCATATATATAAAGATTCCAATATTTTCTCGTCATCTCTAACTTTCCAAATGCATGAAATACGGCACGGAATACAGTATTTTCTGACAAATCGAACCGTTTCCAGGGTAATTTTGTGAAATTTTTTCATGACGGAAATAAACAAACTGCGAATTTCAATGATTATACAATTTATTCACAACCCTAGTTTAAACAATTTAAGTCATATTTAGGTGAGATTATGATGATGACAAATTGTTGAAACCCAGGTCTTGAAAAAAGTATATAATCAATTAAATTCGCCGATTATTTTCATCACAGTATGTTCTGTTTCCACGCATTCATCCATGAAATTTCCACGACGTGACCTGCCATGTCATCTGCATTTTCAAGTCTGGTCAGCACTTAAAGGTACTTCAAACCGAGTGGAAAGTCATAAATTACGCGAAACGAAGGCAGGATAAGCAGCAAATATGAAGAGAAACCCGGCGTCGACATTAGCCTGCTCCGAACGAAGGGCGACAAGGACAGCTTTTCGTCCCAACCGACGGACGAAGCACTGACTCGAAGTGTTACCCACACTGCGCTAAAGTAGATGTCGATTTATCAATGTTACGTATGTGCCAGTGCTGGGATTCAAACCCGGGTCCTCGAAGTGGGAGTCCAATAGTCCAGCCCCCACAACAAACCTACCCCAAGACCAGACGTCGCTTCTAGTAGTACAATATATTGCTTCGGGTAAAAACGAATCTACTTACATCTGGAAATACAGGCGTAAAAGCAAGGGAACAATTCATCAGAACGTACAACTGGAGCATGTTTCTTTACGGCAGTGAAGCATGGAGGATGACAATAGCGGAGAAGAAAAGGGTGGAAGCATTCGAAATGCGGTGCTACAGAAGAATGATGAAGATTAAATGGATCGACCGGGTAAGTAACAAGGAAGTCCTACGAAGAGTGGGAGAAAAGAGAAGTCTGCTGACAACTCTAAGAAGAAGATGGGACATCCTAATCGGCCATATCTTTAGACACGATGACCTGATGAAGACAATCGTCGAGGGAAAAGTGAACGGGAAAAATGGAAGAGGCAGGCCTCGTATGAGATACATGGAACAGGTAGTGAGTGATATAAAAGAGAATAAATGGATCGACCGAGTGACAAATGAAGAAGTCTTGAGAAGAGTGGGAGAAAAGAGAAGTCTACTGAAAACCCTAAAAAAATCACGAGACAATTAATCGGCCACATCTTCAGACACTATGGCCTGATGAAGAAAATCGTCGAGAGAAAAGTAAACGGGAAGAACGGCAAAGGAAGGCGTCGTATGAGATATATGGAACAGGTCGTGAAGTATCTAAAAGAGAGGAATAATGTTAAAATGAAGAGGTTGGCCGATAGAAGAATCGAGTTGAGGGCTGCGTCAAACCAATCCTAGGATTGTTGACCGACGATGATGATGGGTAAAAACGGCCTTTTAGATTTTGATGGGTGGACTAACTTGTTTTTATTTTGTGCACGACATGCAACATTGGTTAGACGCATTGGTCGTTACTAAAACGCAGAGTAAAACTGTCGCCATGAACCACAGAGATGCAAATTTCCTTCGAAATTCCTGGACGTAACATTTTGTCTATTGTAGACGCGAAAAGGAGGTACAAAAAACACCGAAGTCATTTACGCCGCCACTATCCTCGTCGAGTGACTTCCCACACTCTCCATATAAGACGTCACATCAACTTCGCCTTCAAGAAACATTCTTGCCCTTGACCACCAATCCCACGCATGTTTCATGCGATACCATTCATTTTACCTTCTGATTACGATCGCGATCAACGCAATTTCAATGTTCTACGATCAGGGCGTAGTTATTCAGGAACATTTTAAAATAAATCTCCTAGGAAATTCAACGCGGGACGTCGTCCGTGAGGCAAGAACGTTTTTTCCTATCTACTATTTGGATTTAAACGTCTATTACTTCATGTTCTGTAGTATTTACGCCAATTTGAATTGGCAAAACCACTGTAGGTGGACAATTATCCATACAAAACGACTGAGGGGCCGAATAGGTAAAAAAAAATCCCAGGCTTAGAAAGTATTGTCATATATAGCACCATACGACCGGAATCTTTCGTAAAATGAGGCGAAATAAAACTCACGCGATCTGATAAAAATACTTTCACATCGTCGAGCACGAATGTTGTGATGATGGTAAAATATTCTTATGAAACACGTCACAGAATTAAAAATTGTCCCATAATATGTCGCATGTCAATTGACACGTGCGTTTCGCATTGTTGAATTATTGGTTTCCGGGCACCCTAAGTCAACATGCCATACTCGTCGACTTGATAGAAAATACCTCAATTAACAGCGATTAATTGTTTAAGTTCTGGCTGAATTGTATATTTGATAACTGCGTATCCAACACAACGGAAATCACTCCCCTTCACCCCGCGATTTCGAAACACCTAACGTGATCTAAATTCAAAAAATTAAACAGCTGGATGCATGGGGGAATGCTTAAAAAAACTGCATTGTGAAACACTAGAGAAAATAAATGCAACTTACGGTAATTTCTAGATCCAGGCAGCGTTCGCATTATTTCGCACGGTTAGGGGACATCGAAAGCCATGGTAACGGCTAGCAACTCAACAATTACAATGCCACCAAGTACATTCAATAAATTCCACTCCCATCGCTTCGCTGAGGAGCTAATAATCAATGACTCTACAAGGCTTAAAGTTGCAAAGAATCGGGAAATAATGCTCGCGGGCTATTGAGAAACATTGAAAAATATTCTCTACAACGAAATGTTTCAATTACCGGTTGAAAGCGAAATTTCAAGGATTGATCTGGAAAAATATCTACCAACTGCAAACGCATGAAGTATTTGTCGACAATTTTACGGAGATTGAAAACGATTATTTAATCTAACAAAGAGAGATGAATCATAAGTTGACTTTAACGGCAGTAAGATTATCATTACATTCTGTTCCATGCTAAGGTTTAATTACACCATTCGGCAATTCTTTAAATTTTCACAATTCGTTTCTGACTCACATTAGCAATGCCAAAAAGATATTTAATCGGTATGCGAGAGTAATTCTCAAAGTAATAATATGATGAAACAGTACAATTATCTATATCTCATGTAAAATATCTTTTATATTAACTGATATAGGTACCGAGCCACATTTACGAAGAGGTATTCAAGTGAATAAGCGATGCTTCACCCGTCTTGGCTGAGACGAAACAACAGATGACAGAAAAAAAAACTAGAATCATAATGCAAAAGTGTATATCGAATACAATTTGAGGCCATGAATCCTTATTAAATACGTTCGAACATTGGATGAAATATGTGATTATCAGGAACCTGTTATTGATAAAAATAAAATCGAAATTGCCGTACGAGTAAAGCGATCTACACCGCATTTAGTAGTGAGCATTAGATCACTGCCCTCGTTCATTTAAGACCTATGACATTTATTGCATGCTAACCCTGGAAAGCAAGGGCATGAGAGCGGTCAATTATTGGGTAGGGTGCTCGCAGAATAAAATACAAACAATAGGTCACGAACCCCACAGACATTCGGATCGACTGAAAAGTAAACAAGCGATCAAGGGTAGCCTGAAGTTCCCCAAGTCCAAGTCTCGCGAACAACGACCTCTAAGAAGGCCATTAATATTTAAAGCGTAAATTTTTGACCGAAATATCCGGATACAGAAGGCAGAGCATACGATGTGTCCAGGATTACTAGTTTTGATGGATGAATAGAGAGATGTGATTCTAGTAAACATAGATTTAAAAAGTCTTTCTTCATGCAAACAATAATAGATCATAATAGGCGGCATAGTAACAGGAACGCTCGGTAAAATGTAGGTAAAATAGTCTCTGGAGCACCCGAAATATGTTCTAAACACTAACTGTTCTCTCATGTAAACTACACCCTTCCATACCTGTCGGGAAATATAAATCAATGTATTTTCGTAAACAATAATTTTGATAGATCTATCAACATTGTTGTTCTACCGGTGAAGAGAGGTTTTGATGGGCAATAGTCTTCCATGACTCTTATCGTGCATATATATGAATTATTCACCTGGACGCGCCTTTAGGATGTATAACTATTAAGTTTCTCTGAAAAGAGTAATGCCTAGCACACGCCGTGGATGTTCGGTGATTATTAAACCCAAGGAGAGAGAGAACTACTTTCTCGACACTCCTTGATTCAACCTCTGCCACACACTCGCGGTTTCGCAGTGTAGTCCGTTGATGAAAAGGAAATGTATAATATCAGAAAAGCGAGAAAAGTTGTAAAACGAAAAAAAAGCGCATGGACAACGAGAAGAAAACCCGAAACATAACGACATGTGTAGCTGCATTTTAAGGAGTTACACAGCTAAAGATATATCGCACGGTCTAACGTGATAAAATTCATATTGAATAATTGAAGCACAACCACCATGACGGGGTCGAGATGCAAACCCGAGATCGTTTAGGTGGCCAAGCCGATTTAGTTCACTCTTGGCAACGCGCAGCGAAAAGATTTCGCAAGGATGTGTAATAAAGAAATTTCCCGAGATCGTTAATACACACGTCACTGTAACACGCTCACAGAATTGTTCCCTCATTTAATATCTTCGCGCATAGTTTTGAAGCACCAAATATTAAGGGTAATTATTATGGGATGTCCAGACGGAATAGCTATGATTTCGGGAGAAAAATTGCTGTTAAAATGCTTTACGACGCGTCAATTGCCGGTGAGATTGGAAGTCAGGTTTGGCACGGATTGCGCGCGTGCCGCAACGTGGGCATGATGCCATGGGTTACCCAATGTAGAGACATGAACACTTTCTCAAGGACGCGCCATCAATCGAAGACACTGTCATATCCGACCGCAGTTTTCAGCAGTCTCGCTAAACCACACGCGATCTTAAGAGGAATGGAAGAAGAGTAGCTTGCAGACCTCAGTCCAGAGACACACATGGCGGCGCAGCCCGCGCGAAATATTAAATCATCCCGTGACGTAACCCTCGGGCAATTTTCGGAGATATTTTTCACGCGAGGCAAGTTTAAGTGAAACTGTTGTGAACTCTTTTCTCTTTCTTCGCGGCGACATCCACGACGGAGTCATCTTACGGATGACACACTCCCTTGGCATCAATTCAACGACGAAAAAAATAATAATAATTCCAATTCCAAGTTTATCCGGCAACTGGGGCGAGGCGTGGAAGAGACGGAGACGCGCAGAGGAACAAGTGACGCCATTTATCACTTCTCGCATCATCGGCGGAGCATTCAAAAAGTTCAAAAACTCTAAACGACGGTTGTGGTCCGCAATGAAATCCATCAGTTGGGACACTTTTGCTTGCACATACCGTTAAATTACGGTGGCAATCGCACGCTTTATAGACGGAAATTAGGCCTTATGACACAAGTTGTAAATCATTTCACAAAATTCTAAGTTTAAAATGAAAACAGATTTCATGCTGAAGTGGTCTTCAACCCCCAATATTACTTGTACATCAATAAAAACATAAAACAAAGGTAATGGTTTGCAGTAGATGATCAGAGATAATGGTCACTATTGAAAAGTCGCAAAAAAAAAGGCTCGAAGAGGTATTAACTATGACTATAAAATGTAAAATAGCCAGCAAGCCATCTGCACGTATTAAGAAGGAAATTAAGAGTGAAATATTCACGGCGAAGAGAACATTCCACCACCCGACAGTTTGCAAAACGAGATTGGAAGTAGAGAAACACTTCATTCCACCGTACAAATAGAGAATACTAAATTATGCTAGCGAGCCATGGAAGATAACAGCTGCAGAAATGTCCAGACAGGAAGCATTCGGAATGTGGTGTTACAGAAAAATTATGAAGGTGAAATGGTCGACCGAGTGAAAAAGGAAGTTGTAAGAAGATAGGGGAGGCTAAGAGTGAGGAAAACTTTGGAAAAAGATGGGACATCCTAATTGTTGACATGCTGACGCATGCTAACCTAAAGAAGACAGTCGGTGACGGAATGTGAAGAATAGTAAAGGATTCAGGGAAGAAGTAGGGAAAGATGTTGAAGAGAATAGTTACGTTTAAATGATGGGGTTGGCAGTTAGGTAAATCTCTTGGTGAGCTGCGATCTGTTCCCTTTGGACACATCCAGTTAAACCAGGGCTGTGTAACTTTCTGGATGCCAGATCTTTCTGAGAAACCACACACGACACGGGCAAAGAAACTGCCCCCCTACCTCGATGCACGAATTCCACAAACAATACATGATGACATGAAAGCTCACCAATAAAACAACTGGAATCGCACACGGTGGATGTTTAATGTCCCGACATCTTAGGACAAGGTTGTTATGGGAAAGAAATTGGATTCTGAGGGAATATTCTCCCGATAGTGCGCACAAATGTTGAATAATTAAACGAGTTTTTGACGTCTCCACCGGCTGAACGCGTGAAAAGACAAGTTATGAAACATCTCGCATTCTCCCGAGAGAGTCTATCCTTCCAGCTGTGAGGAAAACACCATTTCGCAATGACAAAGTTCACGTCCGTGGGCGATCGGTGGATTTCTTTTTTTTTATAAGTGCCGGCGAATGGTGCACGGCCCGCAGCGGCGGAGACAACACGGGAACACCGCGGGGTGTTTGATGTCGTACCTTGTTGTACGATCTGGGCTTCCTCCTCGCGGGCGGTGCGTACGGGAACAGCGGCCTCTGTGGCTGCGGCTTGTACGACTTGTAGCCGACAGTCCCGTTGAGGCGGCAAGCCAAGCACCTAGCGTTCACCATCTCTCTCCCGGGGGGGCGTCAACGACATCCCCGCCGACCGCCCACCTTCGCCCTCCGGAGCACCAACGCACCACGGGGGCGCCACGGCTGCGGTATCTCGCCCCGGAGAAGGGGCGGAGACGAGAACGACACGAGGGCCCGAGGGTGAACTGACACACTCACACACGCGCACTGAGATGGGACGAGCACACGTTCGACACGACTCTTGTACCATCCGGCAGTGGAGATTTCACGCGAGCGAAGACACTATCCCCGGTCCGCGGAACACTCTTGCTCGGCTCGCGGCCAGGCCTTCGGCCGCTCCCCGCAAGCGCTGTCTCGGGAGAGTTCAACGCCGACCGCGCAAGGAATAGAGGAAACTCGCTCGCCCCACCTCAAGATGCTAGCGGGGCGGTCTGACTCCAAAACACGGGTCTTTTTACGCAAGTCTCAACTCCTCGATGTGTCTCTCTCTCCCCTTTGACCTCTCCAACTCTTTCGGGACCTCCTCGACGCGGCCAGCGTCGTCGCTAAGAAGTCGGGAGCGTCGACGAGTGGGCGCCGCTCTCTCAGCTTTGTTTACCAGTCACAGGAAACGGGCGATATTCGTGACGTCGGGGAGGAAGGAGCGGGGGGGGGGGGTTGAGGGGAGGGTGGAGTGAGGGCGCGAAAGGGAGGGGGGGAGGGGAAGGGAGGGAATTGGTGGGAATGGAGGCGGAGGCGGGACGGCAAGGGTGTGTGGGGGGAGTGAGATGAGGCATTAGGGGGGTGGGGAAGGAGGGTTGGAGGGAGGGTCACTCTGAGGGAAGCATCGCGGGACAGCAGCAGTCATGTCTGTCCGTCCAAGACACACGCGAGGGTTGTGAAAGAGAACGCAAAGTTTGGCGTATAATGGCAATTTTTTTGCTGTTGTTACTACCGTAAGCGACTGACAAAAAAGTTCATTTGCTTCACTGCGCACATGATTGTATTAGGGAAAAGGTAGAGATTTTTAAGGAGAGGAGCATGGGTTGTCAGCAAACATTTGCTAAGATGGAAGAGCCAAATCTATCCCTCGCAAATATTAAAAATGTATTCGAGAGCCATAAATGTATTTATACGAATGAGGAAAATGTAAATTACAAGAAATATATCACTACTTAAATCTGTATTAGGATAGAAAAAAATGAACGAAAATTGTTATCATATGTATTATTCCACGTGCGCGCCGAACTTGCATTTAATGAGAAAGTGTCTCTTTGTCCGGTTTCTAAGTAATGGTTTTTAATTTAAGGCAGGCTTTCAAGGTTGTATCAGTAAGCAAACGCATCATAGATTTATTTACTGACGCCAATACATGGTCTTATACAGAACATCATGATAGTTTAATTTTAATTTTCCATATTTCTTAAGAGCAGGGTCTACGTAACCAAAGAGCCACTTGTAGCTCGCGAGCCGCAGTTTTGCCCACCCCTGGAGTGGAGAAAGGGTAAAGAGAAAAAAAAGGGGTCCGCTGTTTTACGTCCCATCCGACGGACGGAGTACTTGGAAATTTATGTGGAACAACTAAGTAATCTCTTTTCAATCAGTTTGATGAGGACAGATTTCTAAGAAAGAAAGAGTTACTAGTAGGAGTTGTTCGGGGGAGGCGATCCACAGCTAAGTTCATTTGCGCCATTTAGGGTGGGTAGTGAAAAAATGGGTAGGATTTTAGCTAGGAACGGAAGAAGAGAGCTAGTAACGGAAGAAAGAACTAGTATCCGGCGTCGCCATTCGCCTATCCTTTTAACGAAAGGCGCCAAGGGGTCCGCGGTTTAACGTCCCATCCGACAGACGAAGTGCTGGACTTGAAGTCCTCTCCACTTAGCACTCAAAAAATACAAGAATAGAAAAGCCTCCGCAGGGATCCGAATCCGGGAACTCGGGATGGGAAGATAGGAAAGGTACTATACCTACCCCACCAACGTAGTAAGTTTTTACTACGGGATTTTGATTAGCGTCAGTTGTTAGCGCCATGCTCACAAAGTCAACACATCCATCCATTCAGTTTGAGCTTTTTTAAAGGGCTGGGATCGAAGTAGGAAGAGGCGACAGATTCCCTTGAGTGACACTTGGGGCCAAGGCATGGACGTGAGTGATACAGCCGCAGATAAACGAGGAGGCGACGCAGGATGAGCGGAGAAGGTGCTGCCGTAGAAGGCGCGGGATATTGGCACTTAACGCTTAAGTCAATTCAATCCGCAGTGGTGGGTTTAGGGACAGGCTCCATTTAAATACTCAGTGAACTTACAATAAACACATTTTCATCCATCAACTCAAAAGATACGTGAAAAGTCCACCGTTTCCATTGCATTCCTTCCAATTTTAATACTTACTCTAACCTTTTTATTTTGAGGGAATTCAATTCTTTTTTGCCTCCCTGTTGCTATTTTTCATTTAAAATCCCTCACAACACACCACCCATGTACCTCTGAAGTTATTTTTTAGATTTACCAACTAAGGATCAATCATCCGCAAATTGCAATCAGTTCGTACCTAACCTTAATTTCCATTACCACCCCTTTCCATATCTCGGTGAGAATTTCCTACGAGTATACAAAAAAAGTAAAGCTAATAATGGATAAAAACTAGCCTCACTCCTCTGCCTAACGTTGCCTACCCAGGTTCTTCAACTGCTATCCTTACCCTCCATGTCTTAACAAGAAGTCCATTCTTACAATCCAACAATATTCCTACATTCCTACAATACATTCTTACAGTTCATTACAATAATAGTGTATTCAATATATTTACCGACTCCTTCGTAGTTAATACACCAACTTCCTTCTCCGACTCCAGTGAAAGCTGAAGCCTGTATCTGGGGAAATATACTCAATATTCCATGCTGCGTTTATGCGAAGCAGTCCAAGGAACTCAATAAAATGATTTATTATTTAACAAAACATGATTTTACGATTGTAACGAAAGCAAATTGTAGCAGGCAAATTTCCTACGCATATCTTTGTCTGCACAATAGCCGAAAATAACCTAAGTTAACCATTTGAGTCTTTATTTATTTTAAACCAGGGAAAACATGTCGTTTACTAATGCAAAAAATAAATGATATCTTCCATATTTGCGAGAAGAAATAATCCAGTAACGCAGAAATAGATTCGATTATTATTTTCCTTAATTTTAAAGAAAGCATACAGGGATGTAACGGCAAAATATGTACTGTGATTTAATAATGTACGGGACAAAGTAACTTGGGTCTGAAAGAAATCACCATCAGTCAAATATCCCAAGATTGGTATGTCGCAGCTCTCCACTCGATTCTCCTATTAGCTAACATTTTTTTCATTTACATATTTCTTCTCTTTCACATTCTTAATAACTTCCATTCCCACTTTCCATTCACTTTTCTTTCGACGATAATCTACGTCATGCAATTATATCTGAAGACACGTCCTATTAAATAATTTAATTGGGCGAATCTTGAATGAAAGTGCCGACCTAACAATATCCAACTGCCCACCGCAAAACTGGCGCAAAAGCGAAGGCTTCAACACTGTTCGGGACTTTCTCGCCGCCTTGTTGTACGCTCCTCTGCATTCGCCAACAAACCATTCGACCGATTCGCGTTGACTGCTCTCCCGACCGACACACGCGAGCCAGCAGCACACAGCGGCCAGGGTCTCCCCTCACTCAACAGCCTCCAAATGAGTCCCACGCCGAGCTCCTCACTCTATAGCTAGCGAGCAAGAGGGGAGGGGAGGAGAGGAGAGGGATATAAGGGCGCGTGGGAAGTGACGATGGGTGGAGGCACTGAAAACTGCGGGGGCGAGAGGGAATTCGCCAAGTTGGACGACTCGGGAAATTAAAGGTAGGAGGGAAGGGAATAGAGAGAGAGAGAGAGGAAAAAGAAGGAAAGAATTCCAACACAGACACGGCCCTCCGACCTCGTAACTATATAATCCTCGATTGCCTCAAATCGCTCGGAATGAATGTGCCCGCCGACCAGTCGTCCCCCTCTGCAACACGCGGAGGCGGACGGTCGAATTATGATCCCTTGACTCGCGCGCAATTAAATGCCCGGAAAGGAGTTGTTTCCCATCGAGTAGAGAATGGAAAAAAAAGGATTCCCCATTTAAAGTTTCCCAGGAGCACGAGTGGAAGGGAGATCTACCACGCGATAGGAGGGAGGAGGCCGAGGGAAGAATAGAGCGAGGAAATTCCGGAAGCCGACTCAAAGATAGAGGAGTGGCTCCAGAAAACTTTCGGCCTCGACTAGGCGTTGGAGGAGTGGGTGAGGAAGCAGCTTTGCCGTCTTCGCAATCCCGCCAGTTCTGACAATGCCTCGCAAGCGCCACGCCAACGAGACGAGACTCTCGGAGTAATGGACTCGACTGCCCCGGCACGAAATTCCAAACTTAATCGCGAAGATGTAGTGGGTAGTTTACTCAAGGGAGGTGACCCGAAAGCCAAGGCCATTTGCGCCGTTTAGGATTGGTGGGTAATTGGCTGAAAGCTGGAATTTCTCAGGGAACAGAGGTGGGAAGAGAATCCCGGGATTCGGCATTTGCTACCTCTTATCGAAGTTCGCCAATGGGTCCATGGTTCAACGTCCCACCCGACCAACGTAGTTTGAATTCGAAATAGTCTGCACGCAGCACTCGGTACCCTTATGAATAATCTCTTCCACGGCTGAGGTTTGAACCCGGAACTACATCATGGGAGGGTCTCCAGATACCACCACGCCAACCCTATCCACACCCACGAATATACAAGTAATATCAGCAAGAGGAGGAGGACCAAAAACATTCATCATTACATTCTCTTCCCCTACTGCCATCAAAGGAAACGCCGAGCGGAAATAACAAACTCCAATTTTATGTCAACTCTTGCGGCTAGTAGGCAAAGTGAAGCAGACCCGCGAGTCTGGTACAGGCGAGCTACGTTAAAGATAGAATGTTTTGTATTGAAAACTTAGATTCAACCTAAGATTTAAAATATTATTTCGGTACTTCAGCGCATTACGATCCATTTGATCGAGGAAAAAAGTTGGCCGTGCTAATGGATTGAAAATACGCTTGAAACCCGCGTGAAAGTTTGCTCGGAAAATTTACTAACACTCGTTTCAGCTGCAACGCAAACGAAATATCAATTTAAAAAACACACTCTTCCCTGGTAACGGGGCACGATTTCAACAGTGAAAAAAATGCCAAATATTTCTATTGTTCATGCAAGTGGAAGCTGCCACAATATCACTGAAATGAACCCAGCAAAAACAATTTTAATCTTATGGTGTATCTAATTTCAGTAATATTTTTTTATTTTTTTTATGCTTAAATTATATTTATAGTGTGAAATAAAGGACATTATTTATACTATGAAACACCTGGTCAGTGTCTGGGTAATATACGATTCTTTTAAATGTGCAGTAATAATGTCCCGCAGTACGTGGTCGGTTTTTAATGAGGCTGGGACTTGAATGAGGGTCCTGACTGGATTGGTCGAGCCCGGTATTAGACAGCCTTTCATCATCTCTACTCCCCAGGAGATGGGCGGATGAACAGGCGGGCGAGTGGCAGTCCTCTCGATTGCTGCCTCATCCCCGGCGGGACTCGAAACTGCGCCGCTTGGCTATGTGAGCACACCCGTTGATTGAGCGTGACGCAGAGACAGACAAACGTGATAGGACTGCGCGTGCCGGGGCGCCTTCATTTCTCACAAGGTCTGCGCGATGAGCGGATTTGAACATCCTTATAGTCACTGCTATAACTTCATATAGCACAAGCGTAGATGTATCGATTTGGCAATGCAATTTAGCAATGACGAATACGGATTGGTATCGCATAATAACGGAAATCCCTAGATATAGAATAACGCAAAATATAATGTATATCACTTTGTCGCTTTCAGGGTTATCACAAATCACCCAATGCGTCCATTGTTGTCCATAACTTGTTACACGTTGGGAGAAATGTGTTAGGCTCAACGGTGACTATGTTGAAAAATATACATAAGATTTTGAAGCTATAAGGCCGCTTTACACGATACAATTTTTTGTACAATTTCTTGTACAAACGCTTGTATAAACTGTACGAAATTGTATGTTTGTCTGAATGGAATTAGAACAGGTTCAGTCATTCAGACGATCGCACAAGCGTTCGTACAATTTGCCGCTTTACACGGTACAATTTCCTCATACAAGAGTTTGTACTAGAAATAGTACAAACAATTGTATCGTGTAAAGCGGCCTTAAGAATGGTATTTTAATATACTTTTTGCTCGATCTTGCTATTTTTTTTTCGTTCGTTTCGAACAAGCAAGTGTGCATTACTTTTCAGCCTACCCTCGTATCTAAACAGTCCTCGGAAAAGTCGATACTGACTCCTGACGACCAAAACCTAGGGATTGGAAAGAAAAAACTCACTGGATAATGGTGGCAGAGAAGGTGATCAAATCGAACCCAATTGAAACATTCTGCAGATTCCTGGCGAACGAACCCTAAGGGCCATATTCAGAATCTTAACTTCAGTCTCGCTTCCACTGCCTACGTCCTAAAGCCTCTACATCAAGTCAAATTGGTGTGCAGGTTCACCCTTGCAAAGTTTGTATTACCACGCCGTATACCGCTTCGAACCATATCGAGGAGAATCTGTTCGAGAATCATACTTCATTCACCACCCGCTTCATTTGTCCACATAACAACCGCCCAGCAGAAATTAAAAAGATACACAATTATATAGGCTTTCGCAAAACATTATTTCGCTGCATGCTCACAGAGTTTAAACCTCCTGGGGATGGACCTATAACGACAATTTAACATTAAAATTTAATTTTCCTAATTCATCTTTTTCTACATTCTTTCCTTACATTTTCCTTTGTAGAGCCACAAATTCTTTCAAGATGATGTAAACGAATGTAAAAAAAATATGTACACGGCTCTACAAAAAGGTTTAATTCTTTTTTGCTAACTGTTTGATTGATGAAATACTTATATATTTTTCTTTATCTTCAGTGACAGAGTAATGTCACCAAAACGGCACCCATGGAAAAAGCACTGCTATATGGTCGCCAAATGCATTTTTACCCGGTTGTTTAAAATAGAATATATTAGTGGCCTGCGTGCCAAATTACTTCAAAATTATGATACTTTGTATCTTAATGAACCCAGGGCTAGGGGAAGAGGGAGCCATACGGCATCATCTAGCTCAGGATAAATAAATAAATATACTCTTCCGAACTCGTTATAGAGATTTTATGACGTAATCAGTAGAAGTGAGACTGTGCTTCAGATTTTGAATATGGTTGGACTATATTCAGATTCTCAACTCAGTTCTCAGCGTCATGCAGATAAGCAATACCACCTTTGCAGGTAGAATCTTTACACCAATTTGACTTGATGTAGAGGAAAGCTAGGTCCCTTAAATCCAAGTTGGGTAGGCGAGAAATTTTACAACAAAACCTCATTTCTGCTTGGGAAGAGCAACCGCGAAATCGAGTCATAAAATCGAGCCCGGTTGAAACATTCCGCAGCCTCTCCATCAGCCCCTGACGATAGAGCCGAAGAAGGAGTTGACACGTAGAGAGAAGGCGGAGGCGGCTTTCGGCGGCGTGCGAGAGGGAACGGGACAACGGGGAACCCGTGACGTAGGACGGCGGCGAAGAAGATACAACGCCCTCCTCCGCTTGCGAAGATGATTGCGGCCGCCGGCCACTCCTTTGGACGGGGCGCCTACGCTGAGTGCCGAGCCCTGCGTCACCCCCACGCGCCCCATCCCCCAGAGGTACGCCCACCGCATCCCTCACTGGAACATACACACGAATACGCTCCTTCCTTTAGAATAAACGTGGCTGTTAAAATTGCCACCTTTGAACCCTAATGAAAACAACATAAGACTTCCCGATAAGTACTATGATCAACATCACAAGAATGACGGACGGAAAGGGACACGGATGTGTTTAGCATGGTGTTGGAGGAATGAATTTCGTTGGCAGATTTTAGGTGGAGGAAGAGTGGGTGGATGGAATAAATTATCAGCTAGAATGAGCCACGGAAGGCCGTAATTGAATGCAGAGTGAATGCGTGGTAAGTGAGGGAGAGAGTGGGAATTATCCTGATCGGAAGAGGGGAATAGTGCAAGGAAGCAAGCCGCTCCGAAAATGCAATTTAAGTAAAATAGGGGTCCTTCATGAAAACCTACCATAAGCGACACAAAACTCATCACAATAACTACTTTATACCATTATAATTTGGATGGCTCGAAGAGAGGTATGGAGCATGCTGACCTGAAGACGAAAATGACGAGGGGAGAGAGCCATTAGGAAAAAGCAATCCAAAAAAGAGTTAGGACACACTAAGTTAGCAGGCACGTAGCCAGGGGTGGGGCTTCTGGTGCTTCAGCCCCCCCCGAAATTTTTTCCCAATAATTTCTTTTGATCTGATTTTAGCAGCGAACTTTACCAGTGAGAAGAGATAAATATGGGCACTGTAAAAGTAAATACCAAACACTGAAAATTAAGGGAAGAGATTTGTAACATGTCGGCACCGAATAGGTAAGGCTGCTTTGTTTCAAGTTACGCAAGACTTAGTTCCCCCCGAAGCAAATTTCTGGCTACGTGCCTGTAAGTTAGGTATTACCTTAAGAGTCAGGTATGCACCTAATGATGGCCTAACGGCTGAAACCGGTTGTACCAGCAGTAAACCAGTGGAATTCACAAGTTTATATCTCTCTATCGTTAGGACACTCCATTAAAACTTATCCTGGCCGATAGAATAGTATCAATCCAGCTACGATCAACAAATAAACGTATACAATTACTCCATTCACATCCTTTGCATGCCTTGAAGGATGATCATACTAAGTATCATCAGAATTATCGCCGAACCAATTATATTTACTTTATAGTTAATACTGTAAAGATTTAAAACTCAACGGAGCACGTTGTAGCTGGGTACGACGGTAGGTGGAGTTACTAGTGCAGCCATGCGTTTACTTTATCGCCTCAGCCTCACTAAGAAAGCCATTTTATTTATTTTTTTAAGGAAAATTCGGCGTGCAAAAAAGCCGATACCGCACCCACGGCGCAGGCGCCGCAAATTGTGTCGGACGCAGCATAGGAGGAACGCAATGGACGCTGGCCGCCACCGCATTACAAAAAGAAATCACTTACGGCGAGAGGATCAGCGACCTTCGGCATGCTTGATGGGTAGATTCAGACTGCCAATAAATCTTCTAAATTTATACTTCTGAACATTCACAAGTCGCAGGACCCTATTATTTTTCACCAATGCCCTCCTTTAGCACCGCGTTACTTCCTACTTATCATTTCATTCTTCTGCGGATAAGAATGGAGTCTAGTCGCTGTGTGCTGCGCAGAGAGCTGCTGGCTAGAGTGTGTCGGTCGAGCGAGGGAGCAGTAAACGCGAATCTGTCGAATGGTTTGTTGGCGAAGAATTCTTTTCCTCTTCCTCGGTTCCAACCCCGCATTATATCCTCTCCATCAACTCCTTTAAAACACTCTCGACCTTCATTATCCGTCACATCTAACCACTCTGTCCCCCCATAATGCCTCTAATCAACTTCTTCTGCTCCCATACCATTCCCAGCACTTCCTCGTTTGTCTTCCTTTCCACCCACCATACCGTATTCATCCTTCTCCACACCCACATCACAAAATCTGCTAGTATTTTTGCATTCTCCTTCCCTTAAGTCAACCTTTCGGGCGACATATAATGCCGCGTTCCATATCAGACTTTTCACCGACGATAATTTATTGAAATAGAGAAAACGGTGACGGGTGTGGCTCGATAGACTGATGGGTGGGCCATAATGTGTGGGTGAAATAATCATCATCTACCAGGTACAACAGAGATAGGTAAAAGGTAAATTAAATGAACTCAGGAAGGTAGACTTAATATCTCAAAACGCGACTTCCGAAACATCCACAAAATTGAATGCACCAACATACAACTGAAGTTCATTAAGACCCAGTTACGAGTCTGGAGCGAGTTGTCACTATAATGATCGTCACATATATGTGACGGTGACATGTTTTTTCACGGTTGAAACTCGCAAATCAAAAAACTGACAGTTCAAAACTGGAAAAGTCGCTAGCAAAAATATTCAATATAATTGGACAAAAACTGTCGGTTAAAGATAGCCGGAACTTTAAAACTAACCATTACTGTGTCTTTCCCTTATTACAAAATTCGTAGCTGATAAATCTAGTCTGCAATTTTGTGTATATCTTTACATTAAAATGCGTAGTTGCAATGTGACATCGTTGTGTTAATAGTTTCAGGACTATTCCCGAATCATTGCTTAATTACAGCGATGTACGCGTGGTTGAGGACTGGTAGAATTTTATGGGAATATTTTGAAATATCTATAACCGTTGGATAACTAAAAGTAATGATATACGCCGAGGTCCGGTCGAAAGGACCCAACGCTTATCGCCTGTTTACGTTCTTCCCAACAGTACCAATTCCTAGTCCTCCCACCTCGTCAGTACTTCGGCGAGATCAGTGCACCTTCCCTAAAGACTGTTTTTATGAGATTTATCATTGCGAATCCTAATGCATGAGTAAATCTGCAGTGAAAATGACATCCAGTAAAGCAACGAAATCTTCCCAAATAATGAACTGCTGCGAGTTAAGAGAACCCTGGTTGTATTTTAGTTCTTTCATCCATGATATTTTCGCGATTTGACGTTGTTTCAACCTACGCAGTATTTCGCTTCCAGAGAAACTAAGAGAGGAGACGTCTCGTCGCGGACTATAGGATTTCGGCGGGTGATCTTCGAAAATTGATGTGGTTCGTTACGCTCCCCTCACTTCAAGGCGACGGACGTGGCAGCGGGTTGCCAAGGTCGAAAATGGATTCGTCAACAACTCCCGGAGGAAGCAGAGAATTGCGCGAGGACCACCCTCGGTCATCAGCTCCGAAGGAGGGTTTTGCTCCTCACTATACCGCTGAATCCCAGTTCACCCCAACCGGACATTAGATGTTCTCCTCCGGGTGGATCAGGTTTTGGTGGAGTACTCTGACGCTTTTTCACGACTCCCACTTTTCTCAGGCATTGGTGATAGTAATTCGGGACGTTGATCGACAGCCAAGGGCATTAGCGCCACTTAAGATGCGTGAGAAATTAGATAGCGTTTTCGGGGAACGAAGGAAGAGCGAAACCCGGCGTCTGCATTAGCGCAAGCTTAACAGAAGGCTACAAGGAATAACGTCCAATCCGATAATACGGAGTATTGAGCTTGAAATGCTTTCCATGCTGAAGTGGCGACCTATTGAAAAATTAATGAAGAAACTATCTACAACCGTTGGATAACTAAAAATAATAATATACGCCGAAGTATGGTTGAAAGGACCCAACGCTTATCGCCTGTTTACGTTCTTCCCAACAGTACCAATTTCTAGTCCTCCCACCCCGTCAGTTATTATTAACTCCGCCACTGCCGGGATTAGAACCCGAGAACTAGGGATGGAAGGGAAATACTCAACCCTCCACAACAGTCCGTTCCCGCTTCTATAGGCACCATTTCTCTCCTTAGATTAGTGAATCTTCTATTCTACTTCTCTTCATTCCATCTAAAATTCACATTTTTTTCTCCCTCGCATTCCCAACATTATTTCTACCATAATTACATTCACAATCTTCTTGCCCTTAATTACTCATTCCATTAATCGATTCTGTCTCTTCCTAATTACCTCCACCAACAACCTTTTTCCCCAATTACTGCAGAATTTCCAAGTTAGTTCTCTTTTCGGCTCATACAACTTTTTTCTATCCTCTACTATATACAATTCATTATCCGAAAATCTTTTTGTGCCCAAAAAAATTCATGTTTTTTTTTCATTCTGGTTGTGTGGGTTTCTACTAAATACCTATATCTACTAAAATTAATCTACGTCGGGGGTAACTGAGTGGAAACCCATTCTTTCTAAATTATAGCATTTTACTTTTACACTCAAATCTTCGGTGGAATCCAATGACGGTTTAAATGTCTACACGCGAAAATTATAAATAACAGTATATTACAAATTGTTATCATTTAACATTATGTTTGTTGTGCACAATCCTGTTTTGAATAAGTATTTCTTGTTGAACTTAATATTGTGATATCCTACTGTCACAGTTGAAAAAAACCTGAAGATGTCTCATTGTTGATGAAACCGGTTGTTCCCAAGCATATCTGTTCTCGAAATCTACAAAGTTTTTCACTCTGAATTTTTTTATTTTTCAGGTATATTCAATATTTCTTTCTATGTTTAAAATGTTCAGTAAGAACAAGAAGAAGCGACCTTTAAAAAAAACCTCGTCCGAGTTAGCTAACGGTTTAAGGTAGTCTTTTGGGGAATAAAAAAATACGCTTTCCTTCTCCGCCACCCAAAATCCTTTCATTTGACGAACGAGAGAGAAAGTTATGACATTGTGCAAGTATGGATATTTTATAATCGGAGAATTTTTAAGAAATATATTTTCTGATGTTCCAGCAACTGTCTGCATAAGTCCGTCTAGACGAGCATCCTTAGTGCTGTGAGGATTTCCACACGATGAAATTCTTTCAAATGACTACTTGTCTCGACGAGTTGAGAGGGACGAAAGCCGACACGCTAAGATCTACCGTAATTTTTCGAAAATCTACGCGTAGGAAAACTTGATTTCGCTGAACTCTGATAGAATTCCTTTATAGGAAGACGACTAATGAGAGTAAGGACATGCAAGAAGGCCTCTTTCTCATTAACCTGGAAATCAAGGATCAATGAACGAACGGCTATCGCTTGACCACAGCGAATTGGGAAATTATTTACAGGAATTCAAAGAATGCAACGCATGGGAGAATATAAGAAAGTAGCAACATCGTGTTAGTGGGTGCCGTGAAAATTGCTTGGAGAAAAAGGTTTACTGGGCCTGGAATAAAACCACGAACCTTAGGGTCCGCTGTAATCACTCGGGGGAGGCGACCAACAGCTTAAGACAATTGCGCCGTTTAGGATAGTTAGGTAATTGGGAGAGGTATGACACTGGAAAAATCTCATCTACCTCCGGTATTCGAACCGGTCGCTCGTGATGCAAAACCAGTATTACCTTACACAAGACACCAACCTAATGCAAAGACCCCATGTTTCGATCCCTCTTCAGGAATGCTTTATCCTCCGCAAATTTTCAACGCCAAAGGAATATTACTTAAGGACATTATCAGAAGAATTGACAAATCCGGTAGTGAAATGGATACGAACACGTTTGAGAACGATGATCGATATCAATGCATAGAGGAAATGGTAGAGTACAATGCATAGAGGAAATGGTAGAGTACAGAGCATTCGAAAGATAGACTAAAATCCTGGAGCTGGATGACTTCGCAATCGAACTATTAGCAGCGGGAAGGAAAAAGAGACGCCATCCCTCAAAGTCTCTCCCACCGACAGCCTTCAGATATTTACCCGCAACCGCTTTCTTAAGAAGGCATAGTGGAACGGGGAAATAGCAAACGGAATGTCATTTTAAACTCGAGGGGAAAGGGTTGACCAAACTGAGACTGGAAAGGAGGTGGAGGAGGGAAAGAGGTCAAGTGTGTCAAGCAAAGTGAGCTACGAGAATCGGAAAAAAATGACCGCGAACAGGGAGTGCTAGCCAGAGAAAACATAAAATTAAAAACATGCTCATATTTCAAAATATACCGAAAGGATTTTTCGAAAAAATTCTATACTGCCAAACGTTTGGGCGTAAATGGCTGCTAAAAGCGTGTACGTTCTTTTATCATACCTCGAACACTGTCACATAACATTTAATACTTAAGAGAATCGGAAAAATAGATCTCAAGTCTATAGGATAGTCACATCGGATCTCAAAATTCTTTGGTGACCGACGGAATGTTTATTTCCCACTTATTGTTGCAATACGAAGTAAATAAAATGTTTTTTCTACGAAATTATCGTAAATGCATAATATTTTATGTACTACATAGAGCATAGGGGTATTGCTGAATTTTATAAATACATACCTTTATCAAAAGGTCCTTGAACTACAGGCTGATTTTCTATGTGAATTCTAATTTTCTTTACCCTTATCAGAAAATTCTCATTAAGAACTCTTCTTAGGGCAAGAATACCCAACTTTACCTACCCTGGAGGTGAATAGGAGGGAATCTTAATTCTAGATGAAAAAGTACTACTTCATACGTGTGTTTTACTTAGCATTTTCGCGTCAAAAGCACTACGTGAAAGGCGAACAGACAGCGTCTTTCTAGTTTTATGCGGCGGAGGATGAATAAAGATATCTCAAAATTTTACTTTTCGCATTTGGCAATTTTCAATTCCTTTTGCTCAATATATTACTACAAGTTTAAATTGGCAATAGTATTTCGTGAAAACTACTTTTCTTCAAGTCATGATAAGTGATTTTGGCCTTTCATTAGAGTGTAAAATCTTTCAAAATGCCCTTCTGGAGGATCACCAGTCGTGGTGAACAGAGTTGAGAGATATACTTGCTACCAGATAATCTGTAGGTGAAAATTTTATATTTCGTCCATTTGAAAGAAACATTCCCTCAGATCAATGTGTAGTACACACTAGCCTATTAGATAGTGTTTCATAATTTACTACCATCAGCCATAGTAATTGTTAGCAAGAAAATTGATAGTTGACATTAATTTAAAATTTGCCTCCTTTTTATCGTGAATATAAATGCAGGTTTTAACCATTTTCGTCGGGAAAATAAATTCATGAAGACACGGATAGAAGAGACAAGAATAAATGTCATTATTTAGGACAGCTCTTTAGAAGGATATGCTTCAACTGCGAGAAACGTG
The DNA here is from genome assembly GCA_933228895.1 of Platycnemis pennipes. Lineage (NCBI taxonomy): Eukaryota > Metazoa > Arthropoda > Insecta > Odonata > Platycnemididae > Platycnemis > Platycnemis pennipes. Next base: position 65,557,774 of record OW121854.1, read on the forward strand.
TTGGCCTAACGGGAACACTGAGGGAGAAAATGGCTCACACTCCCACACCTTCAACAGAAAGGTATTAGTGTACAAAATTCTCGACATCGCCTCCTCCGCAGAATAGCGGCAAGATTACATGGAACGCGGTATTCGGCGAATGCATGCTGAAAGGCAAGTCCGACAAATCCGCGGGACGACGAAGCGTTGGTCACCCCAAGAACTTAGAAGAATGCAGTAATCAATTGGATGTGCACACAAGATGCCTACCAATCCTAACAAAAATGACTGTTTTAACGCTGTAAATGTTAGAGAGTTACACTCGAGCCAAAACGTCTCCAGCCGAATGGAGAAAAGATAAAAACATTTAAAGCACGGGAGAAAATGATGCTTACTTCAGCCAAAGAACAGATAATAAATATAGAAAATGGATTGAATCTCAGGATTTCGACCCGAATAAGACTATAAACCTTGACCATAAGATGTTTTTGATATTAGCAATCAACATCCTAGGTCACTTGCACCACAGAGGATATAACAGACTGCTAAGGTCATTGACACAATTTTGAATAGGTTGGTGATTGGGCATCAGTAGAATTCTTCCAGAGACAAGAGGAAGGGTTAAGAGTAGTATGATTAGGTTTACAACGTGGTTCAGCTGCAAAGGTCATATTGCACCGTCAAACCTAACTTAATTTATATCCTTATCTTAAAAGGAACACACAGAATCAACATTACATGTAAAATTAAAGGCCGTGACCTTTAGATTGCCCAGATAGAGCGTTAACGAGCGAAGTGTTCTCGATACAGCACTCAAGTAGGGACCGGAATACCAAACAAAATCTGTCTGGAATTAAAACTTGGGACCCCGGCAGTCACTATAACAACCCGAATCAATTACTCCCAAGGTGAATGAATGAATGCGTGTATAGCAACATATGAACAGGGCGTAAGTGTGGTTAAAATATTAAAAAGGCTCTCAGCTTGGTGGCTGAGGGAGTAGCGCTCGCCTACACATAAATTCCCGCTGAAGGTCCTGGTTATGCGTCCGTGAAACCTCCGACTATGATCCGAGAGGCGTGATCTTCCGGGGAGCCCGATCTTTCCGATACGAAAACCGCATGCGGCGAGGAACTGGCCCGCCTACCCGCTTGTGTGAATTTCACGCGCCTCCAGGCTAAAGCACTCAGGAGAGCTCATGACGCGAGATTGCGACATCGGCAGCCTCTTTCGCCGACAAACGTAAACGAGAACGGGCCTAGAATAAATGCTCACCCGTGGGCTGCGGAAAGTACAAAGAAGTCTAGAAAAGACGGAGAATGAGCACGAATCTTTTTAAGTACAAGGGTGTTGCGATTGCGAAAGGCGGCTTATCGTGGGTAATATTTACAGTCGAACCAACAGAAAGCTTGGATTTATTAAAAAAAAAACACTAAGGGAGAGGAGAAGAAGAGAAGTTGAAAGAGCGGTGTTACCGTGTTACCATTTATTGTTGAACTCGTTAGGCCCAAACTCGACAATGAGGCTAGTATATGGGATCCTGATAAACCAAGTATTATTTCGGTCCAGGACAGTGTGCGGGTGTTATAACGGAACACATTTCAAGAAGTGTCACAATAGGCTTAGCAGTGTCAAATGTGTTTGAAGAATTATGTTAAGGCCGCTTTACACGATACAATTCTTTTTTACAATTTCGTGTACAAACGCTTTTATAAACTGAACTAAATTGTATATTTGTCTGAATAGAATTAGGACAGGTTCTATTTTCCGTTCAGTCATTCAGATATTCGCACAATCGTTCACACAATTTGCCGCTTTACACGGTACAATTTCCTCATTCAAGCGTTTGTACAAGACATTGTACAAAAAATTGTATCGTGTAAAGCAGCCTTTAGGAATCACCTCAAGGTTGCTGCTTGAAGCACAGACAGAATGATGCAGGATTAAAGACAGCTACCGAAAATGCTAAGAATAAACTCAAACCCTAGCGTACTAAGATCATAAAGATAAAATTAGAGAGATGGACAGTTATAAGAGGTTTACATTCAATTTTCTCCGCAAACAGCAAGGGACAAAGATACATTAAACTGATATTATCATACACATGATTAGAATTCTTACTACGATTTTATTATATGCCTGCATGATCATCTAAATACAAGACGGATATGTATTTTTTTAGACACCTTTGACGTTGTGTAAAAGGTGAACTTTGCCGTGATAGCCCTGCGTGGTGCTAATGAGTGATATATAAGTAGTATTTATTCTATTAGCGGATGTATGGGTGATTGTTGAATGAAAACCTCTCCTCCTTTCTCCTCACATTCTCGCTGTGGCTTGCAGAACTGTTGAGTTTACAGTTGGTGGGTAATCAGTAGATGTATATGATGAACACCCTCACACGCAACCAAAGGCCTTCTATGGGCATGGAGGACAAGGTGTGTAACAAGACACTCTATACTGCCCTCATATGAAAGCCATATGGAGATACGTAAACACGGAGTTTCACTCGTACTGGAACCTTGCTTGACATTCTACGATGGGCATATTTAAAATTCCTTTCACCATGACTAGACCAACGATCAAAGGACGATTTTGACGGACAGTTTACATGCTACTCTACCGCCTCAAACATATTCCCTGCCCTATTTCTCTCCTCGGTTCGGTACAGTTCCTCCCTACCTCGCCTCATCCCACTCGAAAAGACTTCACTTTTCCTTCCTCTTCGCAGGTCATCACGTATTCTCCACCCTATGGCAGCATGCAACACTCAATCTCCTCCGGGAATGTGCCTGCTACGTCGGCACCGCACTCCATTAAACACGACGAAAACGAGAGGCTGAAATATTTTAGCATTAATAATTCGCGCCTGAGTAAATAGGTACCTACCAACGAGAGCGAATGCTTCCTCGACGCTTTCAGCACGCGACGACGGCACGCGGCCAAGCGAATCGGGCGGCACCATTCACTGCGCTGAACCAGCTGAACGCAGAGCCGGTGGCGCTAACTAGTGGCCAACAGCGCACACTATGCGCGGATTCCTCGAGAGGACCGCAAATGGATGAATCGGGGGAGGAATCTACTACAGGGTTTATAGGAGTTTTCATTTTCATTTTCCCTGAGTTTTCCAGGATTTCCAGACGATTATTAGTGATTTTCCCTGACTTTTGAGCACCTGAAAACTCCAAGATTTCGGTCATTTATAGAGATAAAAGTGGTATTGAGGAAGCAAAGAAGTCTAAACTTATGAAAAATTGTAGGTTTATTTTCATATTGATCATATGAACTTCCAGTAATAAGAGATCAACAACTTTAAGTGAACAACATAAAAATTATCATTCCTTACATTGACATGCCTTCAGAAAGGGTTTTAATTGCAGAAAAATATATGCAAAGACGGCTAACCTGGCTTTTCCTTCCAACCGGATGTCATGTTAAAGTAGCTCTTTGAATCAATCTTCATTTTTTCTTCCTTACATCCTTCTACAAATTTGGCAAAGTGACTTCAAATTTGACTGAGAATAACTGACCACACGCTAAATTCCCTGACTTTTCCAGGAATTCCATGACCGTTTTCATTTTCCCTGACTTTTCCAGGATTTCCAGGTTCCTATAAACCCTATACTACGAAGGGTTCCCTGGCGGCGCGGCTCTCCAGAAAGAGAAGCGGAGGTTCTAGTGAGTCGAGGATCTCATAAAGCCTCTTCACCATAGTCGTGAGAGTGAGAGAGGAAATGGCACTCTCACTCTCCGAAGGGAGGGAGGGAAGAAGGGCATAGGGCCGGCGCACAGTGGTCGATTTCACTGATTTAGCGGGACAAAAGTATAAAATGCAAGTTCCTTGTATTAATGTGTAATTGTGTTTAGTACGTAGCCAATGAACCAACAAGTGCTATGGAGAAGAAATTACACCGAAAATGTTAGTTTTTTCAACGGTAGCGATACATTGAAGTGGAAGAATTAATTTCTGAGCCTCTAGTCACACTCCGTGGTCACAGCGCACCCATCAATTTCGGAGGGTATATCGGTTCGAATTTGAGTGATATTTTGAAAACCTTCACACTAAATAGAGAGGGTTGTTTCTGGTTGGTAATCATAAATTAATATTCAAGAAAATATGCAAGGTTGGGTGTTATAAGTATCGCTGAACAATTCATTACAAATAATTATTAATTTTTGCACAATTGATTTTTAGAGTTGACGTACAAAAAAAGTTTCACGAGGTTTCACGTAAAAATGTGGTGCACTTCAAAACTTCAACAGTTATCTATGAACCAGTAATAGCGGTATTTGCGCCTACTTGCGCCGAAAGAAGTTATTCTCATTTTCCAGGAGCCGTGCACGCCATCTTGCGAAGAGATTTCTAATTCGAGAGTAGTATCTGGCATATAAAACGTTGTTATTTTATGTATGTATGTATATATATACATTAATTATACATTATTTATTTATATTAACAGTCAGGAGTTTACGCCAATTAGAACAAAATTTATCAAATGGGTTATTCAAGGAAATATTTCATAATTCCTAAAGCAAAAAAAGTTATGATTGAAGGACAGGCATTTCCAAACCAAGTAAAATTTACTTGAGTTTAAGAAATGAAACATAATTGTTCAACAATGAAATAAACCAAGCAACGAAATTAGTAATGTAAATAAAATATCAACAAACTTGAAGGTAAAGTAACCTTGAAGGTGTCTTCATATAATTTTCTGTGACGCGTGATTTTTGGTTGATTCTTCGGTCATTATGGAAGGCGATGTTTCAGGTAAATACTTAATGGTAATGTTGTTAAAGTTCCCAATGAAATGTATGGTACAATACCGTGCTACGTGAGTGTAACTAGGATCTTATGTTGTGTAATATGCTGTTTGAATTCGGCCCACTAACAAGTCTTCTCGAGATAGCACGCTACACTTCCTGATATTACAAATGTAACCGTTAGTAAGTTGTTCAATGATAATAGCAATGATTCTGCCCACTTCCACCAAATAACGTTACCCTTGTTTTCAGGAGCTGTGCGCACAATTCGGCGCCGAGACTTATTTGAATTTCTGAGAGAAAATAATCTCACTGGAAAATCAACATCACCGCAGACAACAGCGCAGTTAATCAATTTTGCATTTAAAAAGATAGTATCTGACAATTGTGATATAGAAGAGAATTACTTACTGAAGGAGCGAATCAAACATTTTTCGAATAATTTCCTACTACGCTGGAAGGCATGTGGCAGGAGTTCGGCAAAGTTCCTGGTAAAGTACTCAAAGTGGCTTTATGTGAACTTAAGTGCACAACAACAGTCACCATTGCCTCTCGAAATAAGCTTAGGGGATAAGGTAGGCCGCCCAAAGAAATTGTTCTCTTCTTGCAGCTCAAAATCTAAGAGAAGAAAGATTGAAACTCTTGCACAATCTCGAAGCCCTGAAGAACTTGCTTTAGCTGCGCAATCTAGCTTTACTTCAACTGGCAAAAGAAATGTAGCACAAATCATAAAAGTGCTACAACGAAAAGCCCTCGTTCAGTGAAAATAATTAAAAAAGTATGTGAAAACCGATTTAATTCCTCCACCTCGAAACCCTATTCCCCTGAGGAAGCTTTAGCATTAATGGTAGAATTGAAATTAACTAAACATCAATATATTGCTATGCAGAAGGGAGCTAAAGAAAGAAATTTTGATATTTATCCTTCCTACTGCTCAGTTTTAAAGGCAAAAATCGAGTGCTACCCTATACAGGAATCGTTCACTGTATCAGAAACGTTAGCGAAGGTTAAATTACAAAATTTATTAGACCATACAGCAATGCGTCTGATGAAAGTACTAAACGCCGTATTACTCAGTTTTGCCGCGGATATGACAAAGTATCCTTTCAAATGAGTCATAAATGGGGATGCGACGGCAGTTCAGGGCACTCCCTTTATAAGCAAAGATTTTCCGAAAATCAGCATTCATCAGATTCCGATGTTCTTTTGACGTCAATAGTTCCTTTACAGCTTCAACTTGAGCAAAAAGAAACAAATCAAAAAGTAATTATGTGGCAAAATCCAAGGACGTCCTCCACAAGATTTTGCAGACCAATTCGACTTCAATTTGTGAAGGAAACTCCTGAGAAAATTCGAGAAGAAATCAACCACATTGAGAAGCAAATAGCTAATTTGACGCCTACTAAATTAACCATAGGAAATAAAGTCATTGTTATTAAGCATTTGCTGTTAAATACAATGGTATATGGAAAAGTCTGCAACTCATTGATGAATAATTTATCATCTCAAGTGTGCTACATTTGTGGTGCTTCTCCAAAAGAAATGAACAATTTTGAAATTGTTAAAAAACGACCTGTAAATACTGCAGCATTTAACTTTGGCTTATCTACGCTGCATGCTCGTATTCGATTTTCGAGTGTGTCTTCCATATATCTTACAGGCTAAAAATTCAGAAATGGCAAGTCCGTGGAAGTCAGACAGTAAAAGATGCTTATCAGTTAATGAAAACAGAAGTAATAAATAGGTTTAGATCGGAAATGGGCCTCCTAGTCGATGTAGTAAAACAAGGATGTGGAACTACCAACGATGGAAACACCTCTCGCCGATTCTTTGACAACCCAAGGAAAGCTGCGGAAATTACTGGAGTTGATGAGAAGTTGATTGAACGGTTCTCCGTTATTTTGCAAGCCATATCAAGTGGATATGGCCTCAACGTAGAAGCATTTAGAGAGTATGCCCATGACACTGCTCTGCTATATGTTAGCCTTTATCAGTGGTTTTACATGCCCACTAGTGTCCATAAAATTTTGATCCATGGAGCAGACGTGATTGAAAGCATGGTTTTACCAATTGGCCAATTATCAGAGGATGTGCAAAAGGCAAGACACAAGGAATGTAGAGCCTTCCGGGAACATCACACTCGAAAAATGTCAAGAGGGAACACTAATCAAGACTTAATGAACCTATTATTAACTAGTTCCGACCCATTAATTTCGGCCCTCAGGAAATTACCAAATAAAAAGTATAGTCAACTGCCTTGTGCCGTCATAAGTTTATTAAAAACTCCGGAACATGTAGGAAATGACTCAACGGATACGGAGAGTGAATGAATATAATGTGATAAAACTGAGTAAAATATTTTATGCACAAAATAATTTGAAATAAAACATGGTAATGGTATAGATATTGAATAGAACACCTGTATTCATATTTGTTTAATGTGTATTGTAATGCAAATAATTTCTTTTTTATTTGAAAACAATGCAGAAACTTTTATTACTCCAATTATTAGAAGATATCACAAACTACGAAACTTGGGTAACAATGCACAGAACCCTTTTTTAATGCTATATTTTCATGTTTTATTGCTTTTTAGGTTTATAATTCCAGAAATTTCCAATAAAATAAGGCTATTCGATCGATTAAATTGAAAAAATAATTTTGTCCCTCTAATACTCGAAAATCGACCACTGTGCGGCGGCGTGAAAAGAGGCAAGGAGTCGAGTCTCCAGAAGTGGGTTAATGTCCCACTCCGGGGGGATTTTTTTGGAACTTAGAGAAGGGTTTCGGTATTCCGTTGACAGCACACTCCAAGGAAATGTATCTGGTCACGAAAGCGGGAGCAAAATCTGAAGAAAATTCTGACGCGTATCCCAGCGTATCTTCGGTGTGAATTCTTCGACCCGCTCATCTTCTTCATTTCCCTGAAGGTGATGGGCGAGTCGTTCATCGTAACGTATACGGTGATGAAGAGCTTAACACCGAGAATTATTTGTTCAGGAGAAAAATCTATTGTCAATGCCTCATAAAAGTGTTCAATTTTGAATTGAAAAATCAACTTTATCGATCCATCACTAACAACGGCGACTATTTGTATGTTCTTTGGAAATGCAGAATTCTCCTATGGAGAAGCTTAAGGTCCCATGTGACATGCACAATAATGAAATAGATTAAGTTACATCTTATTAGAAGACCCACTCATCCTACGTCGTGATAATAATTAGGTTAAATTCAACATTACTGACAACGGGCACCCAATCCGTAGACAACACGCTCGTAGCTGTAAGCTGGAGGTGATTAATGTGCAATTGAAGATACGCGGATAAGTGGACATGGGAAGGAATTTTTCATGGAGAAAGAAGAAGGATGGAGGGAAACCCGGCGTCAGCATTAGCCTCCACGTGACAAAAGGATCCAAAGGGTCCAAGGTTTAACGTACACTCTGATGGAAGGAGTACTGTAATCAAAGAGCTCTCCACATAGTAGGTACTCAAGTTGGGAAAAGTATCCTTGTGAAAAATGTCAGTCATTTCCGTGAATCGAACTCGACTCATCAGGATAAGAGGTTAGTGCTCTAGCCACCACATGAATCCGAACCTATGACCGTTTAGATGTTGAACATATAAATAAATTCATGAAGGCTTACGCGAAAAATTCTAACGGAGGTTAGGAGAGTAATTCTACTCTCTCTATCTAGTCAATAACTAATAACTAAATTCAACTATAAGACTAACTAAATTCAACTAAATTAGTCTAATTCTAAACTAAATTTTACTAATAACTAAATTCAACTATATGAGTCAATAACTAAAAAATAGTTGCTCCTGGACCAATAGATATTCAATAATTGAGGTTATTCTTTTTAAATACACTCACTCGGATAAACTCGGAATATTTTATTTTTGATTTCATCAAACTACACCTCCGGCTATACAATGGATACGAGCACACCTTATATAAAAGCCATTTCAACGAATCAGAGACGGTGGTCACGTATGGAAATCGCATTTATCTGAATCTAAGATCTCGTACAAATGACTTCATTCCATCAGACCGCCGAACAAATTTTTAAAAAATTCCTTTGCCATCCACGATAGGTATCGATGATTTTGTAATATAGATGCTATCGTTATTTTGCCATACGGGCACATGAAACTCAAAGCAATAATCATCACATTATTCCATGAACAATGTTAACGGTTGAAAAGAGGTAAAGGTGTTTTCATGGACGTGATGGAGTGGAGTGTGTTAGTTGAGCGAGGACGAGGGTGGAGAATTGGCATTTTGGATAGAATTATGAAAGAAGAGACAATAGCGGAGCTAAACAATTACATAATGTGAATATAGTAAGTGCTACCCGGGAATATCTAATAATTTTTCATGTACTTCTAATCCTACCCGAAACATTAAGTCATTAAATTATAATAACAACAACGATAAGAAGCAGCATTATTTTGAAAGCCCCGATATAAGAGACAACGTTAGGTAAGAGTGGACGGGAAAATGGATTTGCTTTGGATTATGAAAGGTAGGAAGTATACACAAGTAAAGAAGAGCATCACGTTAAAGATATGTGTGCGGTTGCAGGGGTACATGTGTATTTGGCGTTAATTTCGTCAGATTAACAGGTAAAGGATCTATATAGTAATATTTTTAAACTCACAACACTTAACATACTCGCTCCCAACATTAATTTTTGCACCTACATTACGCCAAGGGGTGATGATGATCTATATGCGTTAGCAGTAACCTAAACAGTCTTGTCATCCTCCAAGTACCACTGATCTTGACAATAAAATTCCTTCTGATCACACAAAAGGCATTATGCCAAACTCAAAAAAAGCGAAAAATGATTAGCCATACCGAATATATAGCCATCACCGAAATAATTTTTTTAATCTTACGCAAGAGAAACTTACGAAAAGAGTTAACAAAGTGAGTATTGAAAAAAGTATCAATTTTTTCATAAATGAAGAACGGCAACCTGGATGATCTCAGTACACACCGCAATCGAGGGACAAATCTTCCCTGGAAGTGCCGTCGAATCTTAAGATGGACCATACCATCCATCCCAATGTCCCATCCCATCTGGGGACTCGAGGTTAGGTTTTAAGCGGCGAGCATGACCATCGAACGGAATTCGAAGTGGTCCTGGCGATGTTAGATTTATTAAACATAAAAGCATGTCCTTATTTTGCATTCTTCCGGTCCTTGATCATGCCCTTTCTTAAAATCCACATTCCTACATGCTGTACATTTTAGGCGGGGAGGGCAATGATAATTACCCCGTTCCGATCGAGCTTTTGGTTTAATTGCCAGAGCCAGTTGAGAAATGATAGTTATTGGACCCAAGTCGGAATTACCCGGTGATTTGGGGGGGTTATGGAAAGATACGCGGAGGCGCAGGCGCCGCCATTTAGGAATTAGGAATCATCCTAATTCCTAAATTCCCGCCGACATCCGGAGTTAGGAATTTATGTAAATAGGAGGAAGAGCATTGTTTTCTGGGAAGCCAAATAAGCAGCGATGGAAGAAGCAAGAAGGAAGTAGTCAGCAGAATAGGCCAGGCAAAGAGGGCGCTTTACCAAGAGAAGAATCTACTTACAGCTGGAATCACAAGCGTGTAAGTCAGGAAACACTTCATCAGAACATACGCCTGGAGCATGCTCATTTATGGCATTTAGAAATAGACGATAACAAAAGCAGAAAAGTCCAGGCTGTGAGCTTTTTTAAAGCGGGGCTACCGAAGAATAATGAGATAAAATGAATCTACCGAGTGACACACGGAGTCTTAAAAAAAGTGGGGGTAAAGAGAAGGCTGCTGGAGACTTTGAAAAAAAAAAGACGGGACAATTTACTCGACCATATCATGTGACACGATGGCCTGGTGAAGATAATCATAGAGAGACGGGTGAATGGGAAGAATGGCAAAGGATGACTTTGTATGAGAATTATGGAACAAGTAGTGAAGTTCGTGATATGGAAGAATTATTCATGTGTTAACAGGTTAGCTAACAAGAAAATCGAGTGGAGAGCTGCGTCAATCCAATTTTAGGATAGTTGACTGATGATGACGATGAAGAATTTGTGTAGTGGAGGAAGGATGAAGAGCAACGAAGCACCGCCATTAGCTTGTTCATTGCACACAGCAGCAAGGAGTTCATTATTTATTGTTCCATCTGTTGGTGTAACACTGAAAAAAGAAACAATTCGAACCCGGTCCCTCGGGTTGGGAAGCCAGTACTATAACCGTTACACCGACCCGATGCCCTTACGTGTCCTCCTATCTCCATTATGAAAAATGTGTTGGAATTATATGCCCATTAATACATTTGGAAAAACGACGGTCCCTTTCATGAAAGAAGGAATTAATTTCTTCACTCAAATTACGAGCGTATTAGAAAGCGCGGAGAGTGATTCGCAACTCATTTCCACCATCACAAAGGTAAACTTAAGAACTTTTCAAGGATTTCTGCAATGCAAGAGCAGTTGCCGGGGGGAAAAATATCCGTAAACACCAGATGTTGGAGCCATCAACTGTCTGGGAGCCAATTAATTGGTGATTTTCGCGCTTGCGTCGACGAATATGGCATTGTTTTGGGCACTTTCGCTCGTGCCCTAGCGTACGACTCTCTTGATTGCCTCTTACGCCTCGTCTCCATTAACGGCTTGGATTCATCTCAGAGCTTTCCTTCGAAGGAAGGATGAAAATAAAAGGCAGAACGAGGTTAGCGCAGACGAAATTAGTCCCCAAGACACATTAATATATATCACGCACGGTAATCGGAAAATTCTGCTTTTACAAATACGGACTAATATCCAAAGGGGAAAAAACTGGTTTTCGGTCAGTTGTATGGTAGTACGTGAGGGTCGGGGATGGGAACATTTGGATATCGCGATACAGTTAGAAAGAAAATTTGTCTGTACTCAAGATGATGAAAAGGAATCACCGGCAATAGATTACATGTATATCTATACTCTATAATGTCTCCTTCATCAATCATCATTGTAACTTATGTTAGATCTCCTTCTCAGTACTAGCTGTAGAATTCTGTTTGCAGATATTCCACCTGCCTATTCTATATTGCATCGTCAAGACCTGTGGCCCATGGGATAAAGGATACGCCCCAAGTATTTTTCAAATTTGATTTCTTAACAATATCATTTTTCCTCTGCGTTTCTTCACGTCTTCCCTTGATGTCCCTTTCACTTCGAACGATGTTCCCTCTTTTAGAATTAATTCATTACTGGTCAAATTATAGAAACTCATTGATAACAACTTAAAGACTAAAAAAACGAAGAAAAGTAGCAAAAATGGAGATTATTTATCGCCAATTTATTTCGTGTTCACCTATAAGAATAGTGCTGAGTTCTGAAACGCAACGGGAAAAAGTAGCGCGGAATGCATCACCACCTAGAACTTCCAGGCAGCCAGCAAGCCATATAAGTCTCCGTCCTGTGGCTCTGAGCGATACAGAGCTAACAAGATTAGCGAGACATCGCACGTGAATAATGTCGGTGCGCTGTAGCATCGTGGAAGCTCGATAGAAGGTGACTAAGAGTCGATCAAGGCAATTCCGTGGATTCCAGGGCCCTGCATAACCTGAATACCAAGCAGAACGCTCAACCTTCATCTATTTCTATCCCAGATCTTCGCGCTAAAGGCATGTGAAAATAAGTGGCGATTAAATGTATAACCATGTCTACTGACCTTTCCATGAAGTAGGCCCGATTAAAATTGGCAATCTTTCACACTATCAGCCTCAAAATTTACATACTAGGTATTATTCAAGCAAATATTTAAAGTAAATATTTCATAAACTACTACAAAATGCTAAGCCCTTACGAGTAAGGCACGTATTAAGGAAGTGTAACAGCACTGAAATGACCCAGTGATAAGAGAGAAAATAGCCGTGAGGAACAACTTAGGCATTCTATTTACAAGTAATTGAGGGAGTGAGAGGATATGCTATTCACGAAATAAAAAGATACATTGACCATCTAATAGAAAACTAAAATAACTCCCAAACGATGGAAGTTAGAGTTAAAAGGTTAATGCACACGATTTTTGAAATCATAGGTGTCATCATTAAAGCCTGAAAATTTTAATTTATGTGAATGGCGCCATTTATCTCGGCGGCAGAAAATCATCTCTCGAAAACTTGCACAACTAGTACCTGATGGACTTAAAAATAAAATGCTCTGGGAAGCTCGAAATTAAACGTTACTTTGCCTTCGCTTACTTGTCAGATGACTACATAATTGGAGGGGAAACACTGGCTTTTAACAATTTGGACGCAGAAATTATACCCAAAATATCGTTTTTATGATAAGCATGGTTCACGAAAGTTTTGATCAACTATTGTAAGTGCAATTATTGGAAGTTTGGCATGCGACCAGGAATATGTTTTACAAGATTTTTACATACATGCGTTATTCCCACATTTATATTAGTTTGACATAGAAGGCTGTACACCATGCGAAGCCGCAGCGGCGCGCCGTCTTACGACAGTGGGTTTCTTTGACGGTGGAATTGATTAAGTGGTTAGTTGCTGTTAATAGGAAAGGCCACCAATAACTTCGCATGTGGGTGCCATCAAAAAAGGGAATTTAGAATAAGATAGGAACTGAGGGAATGAAGGTCAGGCGCAGAGAAACCCGGCGTGCATTAGCCTTCCCTTCAAGGGAAATGCCAAGGGATTCACGGTCAAATGTCATATCCGAAAGACAGAGTACTAAATTTGAACTGCTCTCCTCACGGAACTCAATATAGGGACTGGAAACAGACTAAAATCTCGGGAATTGAACCCGGTCCTTCTGCATGAGATACCCAGTACTATTACCACCATTACTAGTTACACATTCGAAGTACCACAGAGCACTGAGGCGGGGACACCAATGAAAAATCTCTACCACACTCGGGATACGAACTAGTGCCATCAGAATAGGAAGTCAGCACTCTAGCCAAACCAATTCGACTCCATAGCCGATTATACATTGAAGGGGTTTAACAAAAAATATCCTCCTTCACTGCCGGGATTTGAACCCGGGATGTCGGGGAGGGGGAGACCAGTAGGTACTCTAGCCTACACACCGATCTGACTCCTCTGAGTTACGAATCACACCACGCATGATGGCGATTTTGATGATAATATGATGAGTTTACAAGATTTTTCGCAGCGGAAAGTTCCCTTTGAAGCTGGGGAACATTCTCACAAGGCTGCTACCTCACCACGCACAGGAACGTCAATTAACATGATTAACCCTAGAATGCACTTCGACGAACCAAAGGTTGGCCTTGAATAACCATCGCTTGGCTCAATTCACGTATAAAAGCCAACTTAAAGACGCGCTAGTTAGCAAAACAAAAGAGTTCAAACGGAAGCGAATTGTGCAAGACAGCGAGAATGATGAAATCGACTGGCAATTGACTGGAAGAATCGTACGCGAGACCTTGGATTCAGTAATATCTATGAATAACGTGATAGAATGCAAGGAATAATGCATCTGTCATAAAATGTGCAGGAAAAGAGATGTTATCGGAAGTTTAACAGTGTCTACGTGTGAGGAAAATCAGGTTGAGACTCACTATCTAATAGAAGGTTGAATAACATACTTAATGTCCAGCTGCAAATTAAAGCTGAATTGCTGTTCTGAATGTATCAGAGGTATATTAATATGTGAATTATAAACCTCAGTGAAGTGTAGTAGGTTAGGTAATACAAGAATTTGGAAATAGAATATCAGAGATGTCAAAAATTTTATTCTTTCAATCGTGGAAAATAATAGGTAAACCCGAAGTAACCGGAGAGATGATAAGGATACGTAATGTAAATTTCAGGCTTTATTGACGTCTACATAAATCTCTAACTATACTATGCACGTGTTATTAAGACAATTTCTTACATTTTATATGAAAAGTGAACATTTCAAAATCCGTCCTGCGTCATTCGATAAGGATCCACACTATACAGGAAGAAATGATCGTGCGAATGTTTTGAAGACATCTCCAATCACAAGATTCTTACATTAGCCGTTGGAGCACCCTAGAACCTAACTCGACTGCCATGAAGAGGCTGCGCGATTATAGAACAAGGTGGAGAGCTGCGTCAAACGACGTCCCAGATTATCTCTGCATTTTCCGAGTTTCTTCCACGTACGTTGACGTTTCTAACAACAGTTTCGCTGGCTGCCCTACCAGAGCTTTCAGGTTGAAGGTATCTGAAGACACCAGGCGGCAGGGAAGCCAGCGTAAGTAGTCAGGAACGCCAAAACACGGAGAAGAAACAGAAAATGCAGAGATCCCTATCCTCAAATGCCATCAAAACTACGAGCGAAAAATCTTAATAAATGAAGTAAAAATAAATTCGGTCACTTTGTTAATTCTAGTACAATATTTTATTGTACGACCAGGGTTTCGACAATTAAAATCCATCATTAGGTCAAAATAAATTATTTATCGCGGGATTCACAAAGTGACCTAGTTTCTTTTTACCACGCTACGGCGCAGATCCACAAAAAGAAGCCCGAGACTGTTAATTTAATCTCAAAATTGATATAAATCATATATATCTATAGCATATACATACATGCACATAACACCTTGTGATGCATATCCGATGCATACACCACAAGACCGTATTCTGATACCCCGTAGCAATTACCCCCTCCATCCCTCGCGAAGCGATTGGCCCAGGGTGACAAGAACACGTGTTGGCAGAGGAGCGGCGGAAGGAGGGGAGGGTGAGGGGCGGTGCCTGTCGGGGGAAAGAGTGGGTGGGGGCGGGGGTGGGCTCGAGTTGACGAGAACGTGTCGCACTTGGCAACCGTCCCTGGCGGAAAGGGGGGAAACCCCGAAAAGAGGAGAAAAATCATTCGCGCATTTGTAAAAAAAAAATCCCGGCTTGGAGCACTATTTCCGTGTCGCGCAATGACTCCAAACCCTTTGCCGCGCCGGTTCCTCGAGAGGACGTGCAGGAGAGCTTAAATCCACAACGGCACAACACGCTACGGGAGTAACCGAAATGAAGAGTAAAATTACGGCCAGTATTAAAATTTTCCAACGTTATTTAAATTATCCAAGAGAGTGCATAGACAAGCCCGTAATTTCCCCGCTTCAATTTTCTGTGTTCAGATTAAAAATGCGTGTAATGGGTACCTACTTTGAATGACCATTGACATGGTTAAAATAATGCTGAGTGCCACTTTGATAGGAAAAGAAAGTTTTGGAGCATAACTGGATACGGTTCACAATTCACCTCCTTACTATCATCAGAGTTCTTGAATATTTTGTATCCACCCTACCACTTCTGTAACCTTAAGCTATGATTCGTACCAAACGCTACAAATACATGCCACTACCTTCATATTTTCTGTCTTTCCTTATGCTGTTTTCAATTCTTATTCTTTTCCTCCCTCTCTTATTCATGATCCTTCCAAAAATCCTCTACTATACTTATCTCTTCTTCTTTCCTCTACCTCCCTATAATCTTCCTGATCCTAAATATTATTTCTGTCAGCAACATCCCTTTTTCTCAACAAATACAAAGCCTACAGCGATGAATAAGGTATCAGAGGATAGCATTTTTCCCGACTCCGAGCATAGCATACAAAGTTTGAGTTAAAAACTTTGTTTGTTTATGATTTAAGTTAGAGGTAAATATTTTAGCGCAACAAAACCAGAATGTCCCCATGGAGACGTCGTAAATAAACAACCGAGAACAAAGGATTACTGTATGCAGGAGGCATTTATGTTGGTATTGTGAATTTTTAATACGTTTACATTAATAAACGGACTTTGATATTCTGGATATGCTCTTCCCTGATTATTTCATTGCAGCAACCCAACAAAAGACTAAATTATTTTGGAAGGGAGGGGAGGATAAATTTGCGAAATTTTCAAACAGGTTTACTGCCTTTATAATATTTCCATAAACTTATCCCACACTCTAATTTCAAAAACCTTTTCGAAATAAACAAATTCTTACAAATAAACCCTCACTGTATTCATAATACTCTCCCTTAGGGTTCTTATCCAGTTACGTCCCCCATTCTCTTACCCCTCATGACCTAAAATTGATTTTTCCTTACGTATCCTTTTGGTATATTACGTATCATTTATCCGAGGTTATTTCTTTTTATTTTAACAATATTTACCGTGCATTATAACTGGAGCGGAAATTATATCTTTAAATTCTGCGGCAAATATATTATACAAAAGTTTTACACCATCCTAACACGATAGCAAAGTGTAAATATATGTGGCGAGTGAAGGTAAGCAATGCTCCTCACTTTAAACTAATGCAGGGGAAACAAGCCAAAGATAAGGAAATTAGCATGCATCAAACTAAAAATAAAGTTTCACAACGGAAATTCAAAGAGATGTTATTTTGATCTAGTGTAATTGAACCTATAAGGTTCCATGAAGTTTCCACGTTCACTGAGCCGTTTAAAAATAGATCCACCTCATCCTCTTCTCCTTTTCCATGAGCTTCGAATCACTACTTCATTTTGCCGATTTTTCCCAAGCTAAAAATTTAACCTCAACAATCAATTAAAGTCGGCGCTCAGAGATTTCAATTTTACCAGTAAGATCGATACCAGCTTGTGAAGACTGATCTCTCATATACAATTGGAATTTTGGGAATTAAGGTTTAATTTAAAGTATCATACTGTGAAATCACAGAGTGAAAATTGACGATATTCTATCATTTTAAACGATTCACCTGCTCAGGCGCAGAAATTATTGCATACGTATATCAGCCTGAAATGAACATGGTTTTAAAATCGGATAATAACCGACTCCATATGTCAACGACAACACATTTTTAAGTTTGAAATTTTTAAACGATTACACGAATGGGGTCGTTTACCATATTTTTTTATTGCCGAATACGATAGAGTTTGTAAAATAAAAAGACCCGTATTTTTCCGTTTTTTGATCCGTCAATTATTTCTCGAGTTATAAGCGGCGAAAAACTGATGTTTTTAACCCTTTCGGAAAAGTGGGTGTGGTGCAACCTCTGACGTATATCGACTTCGTCCAATCACAACTGAGCCCGCGAAGCAACTTCGCCTTATCGCAAAGGGGGGACACAGCTGGATCTCCCAATGCGAGCGATTGTGACAGGATCTGTGCGAGCAGGCCTTCCGAGAATCCTCCTCCACTCCCTTCCCTTCCATAAGAGCAGTCAAGGACGGGAAGAAAATGACGTCAATGTTATCACAGAAGCTTTTTTGGTGGGCGTCACCTTTTGCTTATTTTAATTTTTGATTTATGAGTGAATGGTTGTGGTTAGAAGATTAATTTTTTCACTAAAATTCTTTTTTCCTTTCCATCTAACAATTTCGTGCAAAAAATTGCGATTTCGGTTCCGAGTAAACGCCCCCATTTCAGCTTCGACGTGCCCATGTTTTCTCACCAATTATGACACATAAATTTAATCAAGATTTAATTATTTTGAGCACTTCAATACTCTAGGTATAACGGAATTGAATTTTCATTAAATATATTATCCCCAATAAGTCCCCAGGTCCCGTTAAAATTCCTCTATACGTGTAAAAGAAATAGGTCCTAAAATAGTTCCGTATCTCGAGAAATATTGAGCAAATTATCTTGCATGATGAGGAGCTCTCAGTTGAAACAAAGCAAACCTCGAAACGGCAAGGGAGCAGATCCATAAAGGCACGAAGGCGGTTCATTCTCCTCCCATATCCCACAAATGCGTCTTCAGTGCGGAAAAGTCTGCTTTTCCCAATTCCAGGCCAGATCCCAAAATAAACATAACCGCCCCGCACGAGAACGTCCTATTCTGGACATTTGGAAGGGGGGATGGACGTGAATGGGGTGTCGTGGGCATAACCTCTCCCCCCCCTCTGCTCCTCATCCTCCCTTCTGCAGAGCTCTTTTAGAAATCCCTGTTCAACATCAACATTCTCAGACATTCCGACGCGGTGAGTATCGCTGGTCCGGTCCAACGCTCGATTACTGGCGTGTTCTCGAGCTAAAAGACACGGAGCTGGCCGCGGTAGTTAGGTCGGTAACGCATCAGCTTAGTGATCCAAAGGTCACAAGTTCGAATTTCGCTTCTAGCGTGGGTGTTGTAATATTGTTGGCGTTAGGATTGAGATACTATAAAAAAATTAGTGTTCAAACCGAAGGCTGGTTTTTGACAGGCTGGCTCACCCCGTAATAAGCCATTGGCGTGTGATATTTACACGTCAGAGTACAGGGGCCAGTTCCTTTCCCTGGGCCACCTACTAAGTTCATACACGCAGGAAATTGAATTGCGAGGAATTTAGATTGGGTGACATAAAGGCTTCTGCCTGGGATTTGAACCCCGGACCCTCCGGTCGGTAACTCAGTGAAGCTACCCACTAAGCCACCACGACCCCACAGACACTATACTATACACATTAAGATATGACCGAAGCAGTTGGAGAACCTTAAAAGTTTAATCCTGGCACTACAAGTCACTGATTTATTTTATTTGTTAGCAGAGAAGAATCAAGCTTTGAGTTTCTCTTAATTCTACCATTATATCTAAATGCCTAACTGAGGAGTTAGAAAACTTAAATGATGGAAGAATCAAATCTGTCCCTTACAACATTTTAAGTATCATACAAGATATATAAATATATTTTATCAAATACTGAACATCTAAAGTAATATAATAACAAGTAATAGCTTTAACTCAAGAGGGAATCATTGAACAGACCTTCCTGCTGAATTCAAATAAAAAAAAAAAAAAGAAATTCCGGATGCTATGTGATGTGTGAAATGGATATCATAGAATTCAGTAAAACAACTAAATATTGGGCGCATTAGTAGTGCCTGTATTTACCCACTTCCGTTATGTACAGTTCAATCCTCCTTCATCGACAACCTCCGGATATTTGCCAAGACAAACGTGCAACGTCAAGAAAAACGGGCATCAATTTCAGTGAACAAGGTCGACTCGGAGTGAGTGGCGTAGAACCCCTACCACCTAGTAACACGACGTCGCAAGAAAGTTGTTCCGATACATTAAAAGCTGCTCTAATTTCAGTTTGCAAGAATTGACTTTTTTCTCACACAGTTAAAAAAATTATACCTAAGCAAGGATATAATTATACATAATACGTTCAACTGCTCGCATAAAAACGCAATAAAATATCTTTCACAAATATATTGTTCGTTTTTTTACCAGTAAACGGTATTTTACGTTATTCAATAACTTTCATTCCAAATAATTGCCTCTGTGTTTATTACACTTAAATGGTTCGAATATTGATTCGAGAGGTCAAAATTAAGAGATAATTTAGCCACCTCACCATTCTTTCTTTAGGTTGTTCGTAAATTTCACGACAAGGTATATTTCAATTCGCTTTCTCATAACTTCTGTTTCTACAAGTGTCGAACGAAACAAATTGCTAACTTTTAAAGTAAGGTTCCCAAGTGTTACTGTGATTTAGCAACAGAGCTGCTAAAATTGCAACTCTACCTTCGGAAGTGGACGTGGTAGGCCGGGTGATAAAATGCACTCAAGCAGTTACGGCTGCCTAAACATCCGGGGCAGAGGGAACAACTTCCTTAACGGTAGGCAACCTGCAAACCGCCCACGCGAAAGCACACCAGGCGCCGTTGACCGAGAAAAGGCATTCCCCATTGCAACTGCGCTCCCATAAAATGGAAGGCAAAGTGGAATTGGAATTGGATGAACGGATTTAATTAGGAATCGTACAGAGCCTTTGGCCCAAGCGGATAGAAATAAAAGAAATAGTTTTGCGTGTTTACGTAGCGGAAGTTCTCAGCCTTGCTAAAAGAAAACCACAAGGTATATTTCCGTATTTTTATTTCAAAATAGACCGGTTCGATGTTCTTTGACGTCGTAATCACTCTTATAGCAAGGAAACTTTCTATCTGATTGTGATGAGGACCTTAGCATTTTCATCTATGAGCCAATCCTAATGAGCCAATAAAGGGACCTCAGATCTTCTTAATGTTCGCGCAAGCGTTATCGTTGTTTTCTAATGGTTCACGGGAAAGCGAAAATGCTATCGCACTTTATCAAACTTTTGAATGGGGTTTTTAGTCATTTTTCCTTTGGTAGAACGAGTCATTAGAATGGTCAGTGAGAGCAATAAGATTCGAAAAATAATTCACGATCTCTACCCATATTTCTGAGAAAGATGGTGGACCACGATTTGATTGACAGCAGTTGTAAGGAGAGCAGTTGTAAGGAGGGATTACGAGAGAACAGAAGAAAATAAATAATACATAAATGGAAAAAAATGAAGAGGTTAGATAAATTTTAATACGCGATTTGACTGGCCGAAATATATAGATATCGACAAACAACTCAGTATACATTAATTCAGCTTTTTTTTTAAATTGGGGGAATCCCTGTCGGGGGAGACCATGAGCGAACTCAACCTCCATTTCCTTTCCTTCTCACCTTTTCTGGAAAAGTACATTTCCTATCTTCATTTTTTTTCTGTTTCAACACATCAATACTATTACAAAAGTCTCAACAAATACAAAAGAATTGAGGAAAATGTTGACTCAATAAAAGGAGTCAGTCAATAGTTCTGCTCAGGGGAGGATTAAGAAGAAGGGATCGACGGAAAGTAAGTCGTGGGAGGAAGTTCTAGTCATCGTGGAGGGTATTCTAGTCATGGTAGGGGAAGAGGAAGTATTTGGAGAAAACTGATAGAAGGTACAGAAGATGGATGGAACAGATAATAATATAGGGTTATGAGATTTTGAAGGTGATCAGAATGCTGGAGAAAATAGAAGATAAAGAAAAATTGAAATGAAATAAAGAGTCTCAGAAATAATGTTATATATATTGAGGAGAGAACTAGTGAAGGGAGGGAGAAATCAAGAATAGTTGGTGAAAAGTACCAACAAGTATGAGTATTCTTTAATATCTACGGCGGAATGTAAAATATAAGAAATAACGATGGAACTCCACGCAAATTGGGACTCAACTCGTCGTGTAGCGAACTCTCAATTCCATTCAGCAATTCAACAGATGG
Organism: Platycnemis pennipes; assembly: GCA_933228895.1. NCBI lineage: Eukaryota > Metazoa > Arthropoda > Insecta > Odonata > Platycnemididae > Platycnemis > Platycnemis pennipes. Next base: position 65,579,533 of record OW121854.1, read on the forward strand.
GCGCGGAAAATCAATAAAACCACGTGATGCTACGGTCGTCCCACCATAAATATTAACTCCATTATGGTCTTGCATGCGACTTAAATCGTCATTCATCCGCGACGTCCATATAATTGAGCCTTGGCATCAACGTAAAGGAAGGCAAGAAGGCCATTTCTGATCGGCGCATCATTGGCTCCACGCTGTTGAAATGGAATCGACGGCCTCAATTTGGGTGCAAATGAAGACAGATGCGGAAGCTTTGGCGCCCGCACCCAAGTCGGCATCGAGTCATCGCGTGGAAGGTGCTGCGCGGGTGTGCAGCGAAATGGGGGGGAGGGGTGGTGGAAATATTGCTGGCACCGGATCCCTCTCCCACGCAGAGAGCGGCTTGGCGCTGCTAGTCCCACAATCTCTCCTCTCTTCTCCTACCTACTCCCACGCAGCAGATATCCATCCAAGAGAAGAAAGAGACGAAAAGGAAAGTTCCACTCTAGATCCCGCCCAGGAGAATGTTTTTTTAGGTTTACCGCTGAATTTACAAATTACTAAAAAAACAAATGGTCAATAGAAACAGATAATGACAAAGCAACAGATGAAAACCGCATAAACGAAATTATTAAGAAAAATGAAGGGGAGAATGCTCCGATATATACCTAAGGATAGGAATTAAAAGATAAAGAGAGGATTAAAAAATAGAAGCGATTGGAAAATTGGGTGATACACACAAGAAGAGAGTGGAAAAGGCACATCGGCAGAATGCACAACGATAAAGATGAGGAGAGATAGTATCCAAAATGGAAAAAAAGACTTGGAAGACCGAGGAAAATGTGGAAATGAAGTGTTTGAATGGCAAAAGACCAAGCTACATGGCTAAAATGAAGAAAGGAGTTTAACCGTGGCATTTTTTATCGTTGAAGTTCTACCGAAAATGGTAGGTTTGAATGAACATGAAATCTTCTTATTGATTTAAAACATTCTCGCGTAAGATCAAGGATCACCCTTTCTTCCACACAATGTTTCTCTTTGGTATTACCTACTTAATATTCTCATACCTAAACTGCGAGTTATAATTAGTGTTCTACCGGTTAAAAAGATAAACTTTTTCCAAAACACACTGCTTTGCATATAATGTATTTCTTTAATTCCGCATTCTTTCTCTCATTGTTATAACCAACCACTCGTTTCTCCCCTCTTACAACCATACTTACCCAATATTCTCTTTATGACCCTCAAAACCACTTCACTCCTTGCTGCTTGTTCCATCCACAAAGGGTCTCTAATCCCTATTTCTTAAATCAACTTCCTCTCCTCCTCTATTATAGCTAAAACTTTATCATTTGTCATTCATTCCACCTACTTTACCCTCTTCATCATCCTTCACACTGAATCTCAACATACAATGGTCTATTTTCATAATTTCCTTAACTCTACAGTTTATCGCCTTAAAGCACCACAATCCATATAATAATTACAAAATATCTTAACGTCTCTAACCAGCAACTCTGTCACTGATCCTCTACTACGAGTTAACGATTTTATGGCCAAGGTGATTTTTATTCTGAATTCCCCGGTGCTAAATATTTTTTCCTGTAAGAAACTAGACAGATATCTGAATTGACGACCTGCTCTATCTCGCAACCCTTTACTTTTAAATTCAGACCGGTTCTGTTTGTTTTCAAGACCTCTTTTTCCTCGTTCTCTTTTTCCCTCGTGGTTTAGCTTCATTCTATAGGTACATTTCGCTCTGCTTTTGCAGCACATCCACTATCATTTGTATTCCACTTCACCACATGGAGCTTTGCTTACCATTATTCATCGGGAAGCTTATTAACAAACTACACGTAATTATACATGCAGTATGCATAATTACATGTAGTATTATTCGTAGCATTATACATATAATGTTTAGCGGAAACGTGTACAAATATTACATGTAAAGTGCCCCCATGAATAGAATCCTGACGCTCGGTATAATTTTCTTACATAAAATATCATTGATATACTCCATACGAATGTAAGGCACATTAAAGCGGCCGGTACTTTAGACATAACACCGAATAATTAATCCCAGTAATAAAATTAGTTATTTATTTCAAGTTGATTGTAAATAAAAGTATATTTTAATCTGGATCATATGTATTTATTTGTATTTTTTCTTTGCTGCTAACTCAAATCTAAAAATGATTTTACATTATTGTACTGAACTGTATTTTATTTAAATTTGAATAGGACGGAGGTATATCAGTGTCTAACGAATTGATGCAAAGGGTATTACATCCTTTTAATGGTAAAATGATAAATAATCAACTTTTCCCACTATGCCTATTGCGACATCAAGCACAAGAGACACCTCCCTCACCATTTCCTCCGTGAGTGTATTTCAAAATCATACCTAATTTCAGCAAATGGCAAAGCTGAAGTTATTCACTTTAATCAAGCACATACCACGCCCCTCACATCTTTTCCTCCGAATATAAAGATGACGGCAGTTAACCCTGAACAAAACTCCAATTTTTTTAAATGAACCCGAATATATATTATCCATTTTCTTAGGTCATTCTTCCTTGTGACTCCTGCGAATCCTTAAGAAGGATAAAGCCCTGACAGGCAAAAGGGAGTACTATCCACTCTCACCTAGTTAAAAAGAAATAAGCTAAAATAAGAATGTACAGCATGCCACGGGGGTAAACGACGATGGACATACATCCAAGCCATGCATTTCCCCCCTCAGCTCCGTGGATTCCATTTCTGCTGTTCCAGGGATTGGGTTGGTGGGTTGGCTAGAATACTGGTTACCCATTCCAAAGGTCCGGATTCGAATTCCGGCATAAATAAATATTATTCAAAGAACCGGTCCCTACTTGAGTGTTAAGTGTAAAGTAATTGTAAGTTCAGCGCTCCGTCTTTATGACGGGACTTACATTGGACCCCTTGGCGACTTACGTTTTGAGTAGGCTAATGCCGACGCAGGGTTTCATTCCAACCTCCTTGCGCTCACAAAAAATCTACATATATTGAACTATCCTCAATTCTTAATGGTCTTTCGTTAATTACCAGTCAGGGTTGCAAGTTCGGTATCGCGCCGGCCTGACAATCTAAGCAATGCGGGTTCAAATCCAGCATCGGGCATGCATAAAATGATTTTTTAGGTTATGCAAAGCAAGGAAGAAGACTCGCAGCGAAAGTCACTAGCGCAATTAAGGATAGAGTTTAACCGGTTATTTTAAAGCATCTTTCAAGGAATGGAGGAAAAGTGAAGGTAAACCCAGCGTCTATATTATCCTACAGCGCCTACATTTAACGAAAAGCATCAATGGGTCACGATTTGACGTGATATTACGTGATTAATACGTGAATTTAGGACTAATAAATCCTCTCCTGCTGTTAATAAATTAGAGCGTGTGCAAAGGAGATCAACTAGGTTTCTTAAAGGCTGTTATGATGATTGTATTAGCGTTACCAGTTTAATAGAACTAGGATGGGAATTACTATCAGAACACAGGTTAAAATTTAGGCTAAACCTTTTAAGTAAATTCGAAATTGATTTGTTTACAGATGACGTTAGATATATACTAAGAATCCCTGCATATTATGCTAGGTTTGATCAGATTAACCAGATTACCGAGATAGATTATCGTACCGACTGATTTAAAATGTCATTTTTCCCGCATACTGTATGAGAACACAATAGGCAGCCTAGCTAAGGGATAGGTAAGTGAATTATTTTTAGAGTAGTCTGTAATGCATGATACATGTTTTAACATCCAACCCCTTTATTAATATGTATATACTAATATGTGACCTATTATGTAGCATGTTCCCAGGTAGTAGCCTAGTTGCATGTCAATAGTGCGTGTTTGGTGATATTTACACCCTGCCAAACACCCTGTGATGGCTCGCAGGGTATTGCGTAGATGCAGATGTAACAGATTGCAATGCACAAACATCCATACCCCAGGAAGGATTCGAAACCGCGACCCTGGGATCGCCAACGAGGGATTTACCCCGTCACCACCGGGGCTGGCTAAGAAGGTATAATTTAGGTTACACGGTTCAATATCACCTTTAGTAGTCACAGCACCTTAAAATCTACTTCTCCCACTATCATTACTACCGTCGTTAAGGCATGGCACATGCCAACGAAGTGTTTCTCCCCAGCCTTCCTGGGTCTCCTGTGAAATTCCTATGTACTCCTACTCAACCTCCCAACTATCCTTAATGGCGCAAATGACCTCAGCTGTCGGTAGCCTTCCCCGAATAACTACTACACTCCTCTGCTGCAGCGCATTGCATGGAAGGATAGGGTCGCAGGGTCGAGCCCCCACGTCCCCCAGTCCCTTTTGGGGACGGACGCCGTCGCTGTCGTGTGCCCCCCCATCCCCTTCCGTACGAGCACCTCAATAAAAAAGATCTATTGATAGATAGTCTAAATCCGGTCCGGGCCCGATGGTTTGGCGTATCACGGCACGGATGCGACGAGGAGAATCTCCGAGGAGGAGCTGGTTGGATGCCCGTCGGGCGACGAATTTTACGACCGGTTAATCACGCACGTGTTGTACTCTCAGTGGGTGGAGAGAATCGTGCTTCCGACCGCAGGTCCAGGATGAGCCACTGGACACGTTTGTGAAGTGTACGGCACTTAATATGAAGAAAAATATAACCCTTCCTGATTAGTGCATCTCTTAGTTGTATAGCTGGGTACTTAGCGAGCTGTTTCCTCACTAAAAAAAACAGCAATGGGTTCCTCCCGCTAAATCAGGCATGAATAAGTTCAACTTATTCGTAATGCTAGCATGACATACCTGGCTCTGCTCTTATCTGAAGATGACTCAGTGATTAGTAGCACACTGAAAAATTCAACTAAAAAGTGAGAGTGGTGTTTTAATTTCATGTGTTCCTTCCATTACACCACGCCTGAATCTGTTCAGCCTACATTTGAGTTCAACATTGGCTATTTATTTTTATAATATCGCACGTGATCCACCTGCAATTACGACTCCATATTACAAAACGTATGAAAAAACTGATGCAGCTTGAAACTGGAGCTTTTTACACTCGCCGCAAATGGCCTAGATGTCGACGCACCCATGACCTAAAATTTTAAAATCGCTGGCGTAGTCTCAAATCGTCTACTTAGGAAAATAAATATTTGAGAGCTGCTCATCATTTTTTCAACTTGTGTGGCTTTGGGTTTGTGATCTTGAAACCGTCGGGATTAACTCGAATAGGTAACCAAGGAGTCACGTGGTATGAACACGAATGGTTTGCAAATTTGGTGTGTCTGAATCGCTCGCTACAATATCATTAATGGTTTTCATTTGAGTTTTTCTCATCTGTCTCGATTATAGAGCCCACAGATGAGATAAAAAACGAGTGTAAACAATGAATGAGGTTGTAATCAGCGTTTTTATTCCACAAAATTTACGAACCATTCGTGTTTATACCACGCGTCACCTTGGTTACCTATTCGAGATAATCCCGACGGTTTCAAACACAACCATCCTGGGGAGGCATTCGAACATAAACCATTACTAATCTAATAAGGCAAGAAGTCGTTTTCCGTCAATTCCTAGGCAACTAAATCTAAGAGGTGAAACAGGACAGGATTTTGTCAATAGGAACCTCCGACATCAGCTCCAAAGATGGGAGTCTAATTCGATAGCGGGAAAGTTCATGGACTTGCCAAAATATAGCCTAGCGCTCTTTCAGGTAATTGGAAAGGAATACAAACGAGAAAGTGCTGGAATGGATTGATAAAACATGAATTTGGCTGAAGAAATTAGGATACCGTGTGTGCAGATTGAACGCAAGTCATGGGAGAGAACGATTTGAAAGATGTGATAGAGGCGAGAATGAGAGCTGGAAAGAGGGAGGAGAGAAATGGAGCCAGTTGGAATGAAAGTAGGGGGTGAAAGGAGCTTAAATAGGACCAAATGTGATTGATAGGGTGATCATGCAGCATAGTAAAAGGAGACTCATGCAACAATTTTACTAGTCTCATCTGTCTGTCTAGTCTGTCCCCGTGCTTAAAGGCACTTCCGACCGGGAGGAAAGGAACAAGGATGGGAATGGAAGGGTAAAGAGGAATTAATTGCAAGAGGAAAAGGGTGGTGAGGGGAGACGACCGTCTTAAGCCATTTGCGACCTATAGTATAGGTAGGTAATTGGACAGAAGAAGGAATTTTCCATCAAACGGAAGGAGGGAGGAGAGCAATTCGGCATCGGCATTAACCTCCTGATCTTAACGAAAGGTCCCAAGGACACAGTGGAATAGCTCCGCATCCGACAGACGGATGGGTACACGGTATTCAAAGTGCTCTCCATACCCTCAAATGTCGGGACCGGTTTTTCAAAGAAAAAGATCTTCCAATGCTGGAAGTTTAACCCAGTCTCTCGGGATGGGAAGCCAGTACTCCAATCACTATACCAACTCCTCCCCCCCGCCCCCGTCCGATTAATCTACTTAATCAGTAGACACTATGAATATATTAACATATCCGCCCCCTATTTTAATCCTATGTTAAATTCCATCTTTTCATTTTCCGAAATGGGCTTCATGCTTGAATGGCATAACCAGTGCCACTTTTTGGAAGGCGTTAGAGAGCATTCATCGCCTGAATTAGATAAGAAATTTATCATATCTTAACTGGTGCAATTCAATAATTTAAATAAGATTTTGCAGACAAATTATTCTGCATGAAGAAAGATAGGATGCTTTCCCGGCGTATGGTGTTTGCAAAGGCTGTTCGGGTACTTCACCCGGTCAAACTCTGCATTGCTGCTAAGGTTTCGATATTTCAGTCGTCCATTGAATCGTCGGCAGCAATGCAGAGCTCCACTCAGTGACCCGAACAGCCTCCACAAGTTATTGTTCGTACTGGTCACCATCAGCAACGTGATAGAAATAGGATGATTTGCACGACTGTATTATATATTTTTTGGTATTAGTTGGATTAAGCTGAACTGAGATAAAAACTTGGCATTCACCTCGATATAGAAACGAAAACCCCTGCTTCAACCTGCCGCAATAAGAGAAAGGCAAGAGTTAGCCAAGCAAAACAAGCTCGAGGAAATTAAAATGGCCGATCCAAATGTTGGCTACGTCGAGAGGAATGACCGGAGGACGAGGAAAGACATTCCGGAAGAGTTTTCCCCAGAGGGCGGTTTGGCACCGTGGCGTGCACATTCAATCCCGCGGGTAGAGTTGGAAGGGCGCCTACTCTATATATAATAAGCTGAAATAATGAAACGCCGATATTCACCAGAGCAAAACAGCTTTCCTCTCACCACTTTTCCTTAAAGATGCCTCATCGTCAGTGGTTTCAAGTCTGTTAGACCGACATCTCTGGTAATTTGCACCATTTAGGATAGGATTAGCATTCGGTAGGATGCAGAAATTTTTCTTCAGGGAGCGCAGAAGGGGTGGAACAAAACCCGGCGTCGGCATCAGCCTATTATTAACAAAAGGTCCTAAGTTTAACGTCCCATTTGACGGACGAAGAACTGAGCTTTATGTGCTCTCCACAAGGCACTCACGTAGGGACCAGTATACCGATTTTTAAAAACTCGGACGCTGCCGGGATCCAAACCCGGTCCTTCGGGATGAGAGACCAGTACTCTAGCCACTAAAATAAACCCTAATCAAGAGTTTCAAGTCTATTCCTCACTGAGGTTCGACTCAATCCCGTAGGTTAGGAGTTACGATAAGACTGTATGGAAAATAAGTGATTCTGGTAAGAAACTCGGCGTCGATAGCACGTATATAGCATTTTCTTCACGTATTGTTCAAAGAGGACTACAGTTAATTCGAATGAGTGAGTTCTGAACTACGAACATCCGCCAAGTGATACACAAAGAAGGATTGGTATTCCACTGCTGAATCTACCACCCGTGGGTCTCAAACCAGGGCCATCGGGGTGTAAAGGCTGTACCTACTATTAATCACTAAACCATCCTGATCCCCCTCAACAGAGAGTACCGTACTCTCCTCATGTTACCCTGATACATTAGAAGGTGCCCTTGTCAACCCTACCTGAGGCAAATAAAACATTTCTTGGACTTGGAACCCACACGTTTCGGATATGTCTGCTAAATTTGGAATACTGAAGACACGTAATCTCTTCACAATCGTAAGAATTATAAATCATGATTCTTTCGGCAAGATCAACTTGGGCACGCTGTCCAACGGAGTAGTGGTCGCCAATATTTTCGCCACGACGGCCCTCATTGGAAACTTCAGAGCTGTTCAGCGGGCTGTAGTGAAAAACACAAGAACTAGGTAAATGAGTTTTATTGAGTGTAGATAAAACATATAATTGTCGATCAGGGCCGAACAAGTACGAATAAATACGAATAAGTATATGATAATGATTTACTGCAGAATAAGATTTGCATAATAATAATATTAACATAATACGGAATATCAGCATACTTTGAACACAATTTCAATGAATGCATATGAAAAATATCAACACACCCCGCTTCGTTTACGGATTCTTATTAAAAAATTAGTTGAGTTGGCACATTTCCGCAAAATATTCCACGGGCCGAAAAAAGCTTATCACGGCCGAAAAAAGGCTTATCACATTTGCCTAGGTTTGAAGACTCTTGCAACAGAGAATACAGATGCATAAGATAAATGGATTTATAAATAAAGGAAATGAGAGAAATTAAGAACGTAACATTTCTTAATTACTAAAAACGTCATTTCTGTAATGAATTTCCACACAGTGATTTTTAGGTATAATACGCAATACATCTGAGTAATCGTAGAACGAGAAAATTAAGAGAATCATAATATGAAAGATGGGCTCAAGTTGTACGTATTACATGTCCTTTTAAACCCTAACCGGAAGAACACTGATATTCATAAATCAATGCGTATGATAATCTTTGGGATTCTTTGGCTCCGTGATCACGCCAGTAAAATGTTCGACAAGATAACGAACTGCAGGAAAGAAAACGTTTTGAGAAGCTAATGGAATGCAGGGAACTGACAAACACTGCGACTCTACTCGTGCAATTGAAATGCCACTGGAGCTATCCTTTCCAGAAGCAAACTGGGGAATGTGGGCTGACTCAACTTTAACTTTTCCCGTCTAGCTTTTGAGAGGGGAACCACAGTCAATATACAAAGGTTCTCTTACGTACAGTAAAGAGAAAGGAGTTGATCAAAGATCTAATTAGATTTGAAAATGAAATTAAACTTTCGCTTCAGAATAAACTACCTAGTTGACCTTGGTTCCCTTCGAGGGACTGATGATTTCAGGCGAAGGGGGTCTTTGAGGTTTGAAAGTAGGATTCACAGGGGTGTCTAAAAGCTGGGAAAAGAGAGTGTTTCCTCCACGCTGCCAACAGAAATCAAGCAAAGAAAAACAAGAGGGTTTATAAAATGATGAACTTCGTCAAAGCGCTTCGAACCATTAAAGCTAAGCCCGGGGATAGGAAGGTGGGGAAGACGGAGAGTTTGGTTCTCGATGCGGAAACATCTGGGTTTCTAAATATAGGTTCTAGCGATCGGTACGAAATGATTTATACCCTGCAAACCCTGCACACTTGCAAGAAGAACCTCGTAAGAAAATAGGCCCCCAAGGGAGCACCTGCGAGTAAATCTAGAAGCTCGCGACTGGCTAAAATGCTCTTTCAATCAGACATTTTTATCAGAGAGGACTTACCACGGTAAGTTAGGGCAGAAAGAATCAAACGTCCATTGATACTTGTCTGATTCGGATTCGATATGAAATATCGCAACTTTACCATAGTTGCACCATTAAATAAACAGCACGTTTTCTCAATCTCTAACAATCTTAATTAATCCCAAATTTAGAGAAATAATTAAAATAATACCGTACAATGATAGAAAATAGGCCCAAATGCTTAGTATGACAGCTTAGGAAGTGCAATAATCCATTGAATGACATTGAGTTTTTCGCTACTTAGTTAATTATTTGTAACTGATCTGAAGTTTGCGTTGAAACTCAAAGACACTGAGATATTATCGGTCTAGTTACATAAGGAAATTTAAAACGAAAGTATTTCAAGAAGTGAATTACAAGAAAAGAAGTTGATAAACTAAACAACAAGAAATTAGTAAGAAACTCTCTAACAAGAAATAAGTGTATCTGAAGAAGAATAAAATATAATTCAGCGTAAACCGAAAAGGACGAAAAGTGCTTTTGAACCGTTTTTCACGCAGTAGGTAGGAGAATTAAGGAATATAAACTATCTTTTTATGAAAATAGCTAAAATGACACACCCACGCTAATTCCTATCAAATTACGGCATTTTCCAGGCATATCCATAACTGTTCTATCAAGTAAAGACAATATTTTGTCATCAAGACTTCCACAACCTCGGGACAAAAAAAAACACCAGTGGTTATCTTATAATCAAGTGGGAAGGAAATAGATTCTTCGTCTGCCTAGTTCCCATCAGTTTCACGTCAGGTGAACGGGCGAGGCCCACTCCGTCACAACGACCCTCCGGAAGCGGTTACTCTCGGTTCTGGACTGTTTGCAATTGGTTCCACCATGAACGAGGTCGGGAAGGGCACAAAACACGCGAAAAAGGTGCGCCTCGGAGTCTTGCCAGAGGAGTCACGGACGTGTCTGCCAAAAAAAAAGCCGATCGCTCCTGCCCTTGGTCGAACCTCTTTGGCAGAAGTCGAAATCAGGGGGAGGTGGAAGTTGGAGCTGCTCCCTGTCCGAAAGGGAAGCCTCTCTCCTTTCCCCGTGGCGGCTGCCTAGTGGCCAAGGATAACGAACATTGGCCCACACTATCACTCTGCTCATCGACCATGTCAAAGTCGTAAGTTGAGGCGTGCCAAAAACTCGTTGTAATGATCAACTCGGTTCCGACATCATAATCGATGCGGTGACGGACTGCTCAGGAAAATATATGACCTCTTCGATTCATTTGTTACAGGAGAACTGCTGTTTGACATCACCACCGACGCCATTTCACGCCACCCAAAAGTAAAAATTGTCGACCATAGGTGGAAGATGGGAGGGTAGTGACTAAATATCGTTCACAAAAACAAAAGCGGATATCTAATCGGAAAATGTTAAGGATGCATTAAAACCCAAGGGTACATGTTAGGTTAGATATTAAAGATAAAATCTAAAATATATGCACAGTGATGTTTATAACTTCATTCTTTTCTGAGTTCTAAAAGGGTCAATAATAGACTAAAACTAAGTGAACGTGTGATAATTAGGATAATGGTGATGCTTTTATGATTTTTTTAATTCTGTAATGAATAACTAACTGTAAAACGCATATATGTTATGGTATGTGGACATCTCTCGTATACAATGCAAACCGTACTTGAACTTTGTGGTGTTTGTCCTTCATGATGTTGATTGGTGGATTACAAAAACGAGGTTTAAGACACGGCTAAGAAGGTGGTTCGAGAAAATGGCCAAAACCGCGGTTTTCGCATGTAAGAACGAGTTTTACGTCAGACATCGCCAAAACCGCGGTTCAAAGGGCGCCAATTTTCAAACCTCCTGCTAGGTAGGTTTAAGTCGCGGTCTGCTTTCGTGAGAAATATCAAACATAGTCGGCGGGTAGTTTGTTGACTTTCGTGAGGTTCAGGAAATAGAAGAAATTGCTGATGCTGAGGATGCTGAAGTTCCACCAACAAGGATAAACAGATTAATTAGAGACCGAAGTGATCCATTTTTATCATACAGCGATTCAGAGTTCGAACGGAGGTATGCATTCAATTAAAAAGTGAATCATCTTGGGAGAAGTAAACAATCATATTGTGTTTGTGTAGTTGATTGATGATGTAAAATTGAGTTCCAAAATTGAGTGGAATTACCCAATCTTAGCTGTTAACTGATGAGGAAAACCTCTGAATATTTTCGCTGGTGCTTTTTGGACACGGTATGGAGTTAACACTGACCTAGCCAATTTAGTTTGTTGTTTTATTAGGGAAAACTTCCCTGATATAGTTGGAGCTATAGATAGAAATTTCCTGCCCGAACAGAGTTAATGCCCAGGCATATGACAATAGAAAGGAATACCATTCCATCAATGTATGTACAAGTAATATGTGACTAGGGATGGGTCGGTTCCACTTTTTTTCGGTTCCGGTTCGGTTCTTAACTTCGGTTCTCGGTTCCGGTTCTTTATTTACCACTTACTTTGCATTGCTCAATGGTAAGATAAGGTAATCAATAATCATTTACAGAGACTGAATTAGAATAATTCGCGACTTTGAAGCATCTAAGTACACTATTTCACCAGGTTTTAATGCGAAGTCTCCACTTTCAGAGTGTGAGTAGGTTTCAAACTGGTTTTCGCGCCAATTATTTCGGTACCGATTATTTTTGGCCTCGGTTCCGGTTCTAAGCTCAAGAACCGGTGGAACCGAGAACCGAAGAACCGAACCGACCCATCCCTATATGTGACCATAATAAAAACACGTAATATTGTTGCTAGATGCCCAGATTCAACGCATGATAGATGATGTGGACAGAGAAAAGAAAACGGAGACTATTCTTACGTAAAACAAAAACGGACATTAAGGAAGCGGAAGAACTTTGAAACAGAAGAGCGACAAGGAAGAGGCAATGACAGCTTAGAGAAGAAAAAACCGTGAAGCTATAGAACAAGTGACATCACAAAACGGTCTGACTATAGCTGTTCAGAAATCAAAACTTAAGACTCTTGACGATAAGAGCAATAGAAGAACATCAGAGGCAAAAGAAATGTAACTGTTTAAATTCGAGGAGTGAAATTGAATGCTGAAGTACCGGAGACGACCCTATTTCACGGATTGAACGATAAAAAATGATAAGAAGACATTGGCAAGAAGAAGAACAACATATCCTTGGCCGCTAGAACTCGACTTGTAAAGGCAGAGATCACAGAGGGTTAGGTGCGATGGGAAGAGCAAAGGAAAAATACGATACGTCACGGAGGAAGTGGGCGCAAATATCCTATTCCACTTCTTACGTAGAGATCGCATATTGAGTTAGGTTCAGGGCTCGAGTACCCACCCCTGGGGCACTGCAGGCCCTAGCGCGACAGGCACCGAGCGGCGGGGCAAGGCCCTGAGTGGTGAATGCCGCTCTTTCATTGGCGAAGCACTCCGCCCCCGAGGAGATATCTATAATAAGAGCCGCCGCCGAGGAGGAGGGTGGCAGAATGAGTGGACGTGTCGCTCCTTGGCGTGCGGGGCGGGGAGGGGCAATTGGAGGGGGGTAAATGAGGGCAACAACACAAAAGGGAGAGGTAAGGGAGCGATTGCCCTGACGCGGCTATAATTACTCCTCTTCCCTCGTCAAACCGAGTCCCTGGCGACTTACGAGGGTGAAGCCCCTGTTTTTGTTTCTCTATGCCGGGCCTCTGCTCGACTTTCGCCCACCTATCAAAATGCCGGGGTACTTTTAGAACGCAATGCCAGCATTCATTTACACTAAGCCCGACGTATCAATCAGTAATCAGGTCTTAAGGTAATGAAATCTCCTGCGTTTTCAAAATAGGTGCGGGAAGGTGACTGATAACCATTATGTTTTTACTTCGTCGAAGACATCGATTTAAAAAATTTCACTCGTCTCTACCATAGGTGTAAGTACCTACCAGACACACACCAATATTTCCATAAAAGGCACAAACTATAGAGTGAAGAGGCCATAAAATGGCAATGACCATGCTTGTACTTACCGGCATTAGTATCAGCGTTCATGTCATTCATGTGCTTCGATCTATCTACACGATAGTTATACTTCTCTTGGCACAATAAGTGTATAATTAAAAGTAACTTAATTTTTACTCAACATAACTTTTAATCTCAACATCGTAAGAAGTAATTCAACCATTTTTTAATTAGAGTATAGCAACGCTCACTGTGGGTATTAACTGGAGTATCTCTACACTACTTTGTATAACATTTTTCTCATAGCCAATGCCTTGACATATGTCTCTTTGTAAAGTTACATATTACCTTTCTCACCATATCCCTAACAATTTCTACCATTTCTCACGCGTCCAAAATTAACGTCGGCCTGTTGGTCTAGGGGTATGATTCTCGCTTTGGGTGCGAGAGGTCCCGGGTTCAAATCCCGGACAGGCCCAATTTTTTTCCTTGCTTTCAAACAGTAAGTATGCTATACCTAAGGCAATGATTACATAACGCTTGATATTTAAAGATTTGAATGTTTATTGTAAATATGGTACCATGTAATTTTGACAATAATTGGGGGGTCGTGGTGGCCTAGCGGGTAGAGCGCTGAGCCACTGACCGGAGGGTCCCGGGTTCAAATCCATGGCAAGAGTCTTCTGTACACCCCTACCTAAAATATTCGCGGTCCGATCTTCCGAGTGTCAGAACTTCGTGAGAAATCGCAGATGGCCCAGGGACTGGCCACCCTGTCCTGAATGTGTGAATTACCTTAGTACGTGGTGAGCTCTACCCTAACCTACTTCACAAATACAAAAAACGTCGTATTGCATTTTATCAATCAATGGAACACTTGATATCTTCACCAGTTGCAATAAAAGATACGCCAGTCCCTCGAGGATGTGAGAGATATCATCTTACCCCAACTTCCAGACCCCTATAACCTACACACTTGCCAAAACTAGTCAGCTTTGAAGACAATAGGTTTCGCTTTTACGCTTGGGTGCCATCCAGCGGTGAGTTTCCGCATTGTCGTACGAGTAGTGCCAGGTTTTCAGGTGCTTCAACTACTGAGTCTTTATATTGCATCACTTGCACTAACTTAATGCTAAGCTTGCGCCAAACACGAACTCAACGTCCTTGCCCTAGGAAGGATTTGAAACCAATACTTTTGGGTGATTTAGGCGGAGTTTACTAATCCACTATTGCGGCCGACGAGCAATAAAATATGCAAAATAATATTGAAAAAGTCACCACTGAGCATCCAAATTAATTTTATATAATTTGGAATAATTTATTTATTTACTTGTTTACTTTCTACCCTTTCTGCATTCAGCACAGTAACGTTTGTTTTCCATTGTAATACCACAAAGTCTACTGATGTATGCATACATGCTCCATAGGACGGATGTCCTGGAGCAATATATTTAAATATTATTATTATTAAATCCTTCGTAATTTTTCAAAAGTTAATTTAACGTTAAAAATTCAAACCCTAGATATTTCATACCAAAATCCGCGTGATACGTACGAAATTTAAACAAACATGCTGCATTCCTGAGTGACTTAGGTCTCGTATCTAATCTTTATTTAAAGGAACAAAGAAGCCCGCTAATTATTTGATCACACAAACAAAAAACCAGGAGAAACAGCGAAAAACTAGCCAAAGAAATGAAATTCTAACATAAAAAACAAACGAGAAAATGACAAAGAGCTGTGGATTCTAAAAACGCCAATTTCTAGTTTTTAGTGGAGCGAGTCGAAACTGCCCGCTCTGAAGCAACTTGCTAGCGTTGGCGTATTCGGCGGAGGAGAGGTCACGCTGAACACTGAGAGGAAGAGAGGAGGGCGTCCCACTATCGGAGAAGGGGCAATACAAAGCACCCCCGGTCGGGTGATCTGCGCCATAATCCGTCGGAGCGGACAACAGCAGGGCGCAATCGACCGCCACCGCGCCGGCAACTTCCGAGAGCGGTAAGAGGATCGGAATGCGCGTTTACAGCCACGCTGCCGAAACGGGACAAGGCTCCTTCTCTAAGGATAACCATATAAAAATTGCATGGGAAGAATTTTATTTCCACTTTAAAATACCTCAATCAGCAGATCACGAAAAATAAAGCAGAATTTTAGGTAATTTAAATATTAAAGGTAAAGTATCATAGTATAATATTTATGGTATATTAGAACATACATCTGGAACATTCTACTATACGGCAGCGAAGCATGGACAATTACAGCAGCAGAGAAGTCCAGGCTGGAAGCATTTGAAATGCGGTGCTACCGAAGAATGATGAAGATAAAATGGATCGATCGAGTGACAAACGAAGAAGTCTTAAGAAGAGTTGGAGAGAAGAGATGTCTACTGAAAACCTTAAAAAGGATACAGGGCAACTTAATAGGCCACATCTTAAGACACGATGGCCTGATGAAAAGAATCGTCGAGGAAAAAGTGAACGGGAAAAATGGAAAAGGCAGACCTCGTATGAGGTATATGGAACAGGTTGCGAAGGATGTAAAAGAGAGGAGCTACGTCAATATGAAGAGGTTGGCCGATAGAAGAATCGAGCGGAGGGCTGCGTCAAACCAATCCTAAGATTTTTGACCGATTATGATGATTATAGCACAGTATTATAATATAGTATAGTATTATATTATAGTACATAGTATAGTATTCAAATATTACAGTTCTCGCTGTCAAAGCTCGAAATTATTCAGATAGATATAATAAAACTGGGTCTTGCTGCAATCGTATTCGAAAAAATAAGGGAAATAAGTTACGGCCAAGAGCCCAAATATAATCACTCGTGTTGATGACGTGGGGTCGGGTTTGTGTGGCAGCTAGAGTACTGGTTTCTCATCCCGAGGCTTCACTTGGTGGAACCGCATGATAGTAAATAGAATAATCACTTGGAAAGATTCCACAAATATATTAAACCACCGACCTAGGTTTCGATTGGTTAACAATCATTATCAAGGTAAGCGCAGTGAGTCCGCGAGCTCATTATATACCCACAAGGTGTTCACGTGATCCATGGGTTGGGGCAACAATGGGAAATGGGGGGGGGGGGAGCAGTAACTAGTTGTGAATTGGCCGGATGAGGGGGGAGGGTTAAGGAGATGGGTCAAGTTAGGGAGGAGAGAAAAGGTAAGGTCAGGAAGAGAGAGTTGGAAGGGAACATATATTCATTTAACAGGTGTACATTATTTCTGGTAGCAGACGTTATCTCCAACTGTTCGAGGAAGTTCAACTTGTGGCCTTTGCACTGGGTGTGGAGCACTTAGGGGATGAAGTCCTGGTGTGGTCTTCTTCGATGAGGTGTTTGGCAAATTGGGAGCTATAATCCCCTTTTCTTAAACAGCTATTGTGCTCTTTCACACGGGTGTGAATAGCGAGGGTTCGGGTTTAAATCCTGAAAGTGGCAGAAATTTTTCATCGGTGTGCCGGTCACCACTTGGTTTCTTTGTGGAAAGCACCTCGAGTACCACGCAGATATTCCACCGTGGATCCCTTGGCGCCTTTTAGTTAATAGTAGGCTATTGTCGATGCCTAGTGTCATTCCACACTTCCCTCATTCCCTGAAAATTCATATCCTGAATCACAATCCAACGCACTCCAAAAGACGCGAATGAACTTATCTATCGGTTGGTCTCCTCCCCCGAATGACTAACTCGTTATGATGGTGATGGAAGAAGAGATCGAACCATCGTATGAGAAAGGTTACGTAGTTCAATCAATGTGAGATTGACTTCGCCCTCGGGCGCAAGGTCGCCTTCATATCAACCCTCGCTTATTAAGCCCTGTTCCTCCGTCATCCACCGCCTTAGATTCGGCAAGAAGCAGGACTGCAGCAGCAGGGGCGACAACCAACGCAGCCACACACCATGCAAGAGGAGCAGGGAAGGAGGCTGTCGGAGGGAAGGATTAATTAATGGCGTCACGGGGGGGGGAGGGAGGAATGTTGGGTGGGGAGGGCGGAGGGAAGGAAGGTGCACGCCTCCTTCTAGCCGAAAAGCCGCACCAGACGGCGTTCCCCGCACAAAGGGTAAACATTTCCCGTTCTATACTGCTCCTGCTGTGCTGTTTGTAGGGCAAGCAACCGGCAACTAAGCTCACTAATAGAGGGGAGGTGTGCATGCGGGAAGATATACGAATTTGGGGAAAGAAGGAAGGGTGGAGTTGGCCCTAGTGGCAAGGTCGGTGGCGTGCCGGAATAGCAAACCAAAGATCGAATGAGTTTATCTAAGGTTAAAACTTAGTAGGATTAAATTAGGATTGACGGCGCGATCTTTGGCAGTATTGTTATTTGAGGGTGCGTCGACGTCATTGTCATTTTTCACCTTGTCTCTCATGTTTGTCCTATTCATATGTAATGAAATATCTACATATTTAAGAATCGCCATTACATTTATAGAAAACTGATGCCTTTAAAAAAATATAATTATAATTTCGTAAAGAGTCCAGTTACTTTTTAAAATAAAATAACGGGGTCAAGTTCATTAGGGTGATCCCCTAGGATATCTCCTAGGTTTACCCCAATGTTTAGCCACGTTCGCACGTCCCGATGTTTATCACACTCTATCAGGATATGCCTGACTCTTAGAGGAAGGTCACATTCCTCACACCGAGGTGGAGTTCCCTGTTCGCTGAAGAGATAAAGAGTGTGTCAAGGGACTGTGCCCTATCCTTAGACGTGTGATGATGTCCTCCTCACGTTGACTGTTCCTGACGGACGTAGGCCACACTGACGCGATATAGCCTTGTCAAATGGAACATCTTAAAACCTAATACTACTACTAGGATGAGTGGAATGATACCCGAGTCGACGTTAGTCCTCTCTTAGGAAAATGCCTTAAGGATGCACTACTTTACGTCCAGTTCAAGCAACACTCAATTAGGAAGAAATATTCCGCTGAAAAATCACCCACTGCCGGGATTCAATATCGCACCATCGGAATAGGATGTCAGACCTTCAGTTGCAATATCAATCCAATCCATAACCAAACCCATATCTCTGGTCATTTCACAATGCAACGTAAACAGCGAAGCTTTCTAGTAAAAAATAGAATTTGTTTACTCCACACCGCTGAAGTAACCTTAAATTCCCACGACTCTTTCGAGTTACCTATTATGAAGGGGAGTACGTCATTCTGCGTGGTGACTTCTTATTTATATACGCTTATACAAACAAACAAACGGAAAGTCCACAAGCTTTGCATATTTAGTGGCTTTCAGTCCCCAAGTTATACCAATCTTATGATTCAAGCCAATGGACAAAGGAGAGTAGAAAACGAAATTAGTAATGAAGGTGGTTGAATCGACGGAAAAAAACGTTCACTTGACGGAAAAGTATGTTCGGGGGAGGGACTGATACTTGATAAAGAGGTAACTGCTAAGTGATGCAAGGTAATTTAACAGCTTCGGTCCACAAACCTTGGCATATGTCATATTTTAAAAGTATTCTAAATAGTCGTGTAGCAGTTATTAAGGGGAGACTACCGACAGATAAAATCATTTGCGACATTAAGGATAGATGGGTAATTGAGCATATAATAAGACTTTTTAAAGGAACGTAGGAGTGTTGGAGGGACATTCGGCGTCTGCTTTTCCCTAGCCTCAACGAAAGGAGCCAAGGGGTCCACGAATTAACGTCCCATCCGACGGACGTAGTGCTGAACTCGAAGTGCTCTCCGCATAAAACCTAAATGGGGAACAGAATATTGATGAAAAATCAATGCAAAATCCGGTATGCGACACCTGGCCATCTGGATGAGAATCCAGTACTCTAGCCACCACATCAACCTGTCCCCAACCATAGAGGCTTTGCATCCTCGTGAAAAACACCTCAATGAGTCTGGAGACGCCGAAAAAGCTGGCGAGCGGTGCATCGAAAGGTCCACCGCCCAGCGCACGCGCCTTTCCATAACCCCCTTCTCTCGCCTCCTCCCCCGCACCTCCATGGACTCGTCTCAGCTCTCCGTCGCGCCCTTAACACTGTATTTTTGGACCCCCCCATCCCCCGACAGACGTTCCCCCTCACACCCCTCCCTCCCTAATGGATGCACGGCAAAAGAAGGCGGTCTATAAGCGCACCCCCTCATCCTTCCTCTTCAACGGCACAGTGGCAAGAATTGCCGAGGCTCGTCCGAAGTCAGTCGCGAGAGCACTGGCTCCCAACCGGTGTGCCTCGGCACTTAGGGGTGCCGAGAAAACAGCTAGACATGCCGCGATATCATTGCGGGAGAACGAAAAAGTTTAGCAGGACCGAATTACTCTCACGCCTGATAGGTAGTGAAAAAAATTCAAGAACTTCTTCCAACCGTAATGCGCCTACTATCCGCGCCAAAATCTTGTAGACTCGAATTTAAACCTAAATAACTCCGAAACCGTTCATCGGATTATCACGTTATTTACATATTAATTTAGATAATTTTGTTGTTGACTGAATACATCGTTAGAGTTATTTTTAAAAGCAAATTTTGGACCTGTTTCTCACGTTAGAGATAAAAAAAGGGCCCATTTTTTTAGCGCTACGGCGCCATGCGTCACTTTGACGTCTAATAACTACCAAGCAAAGCATTTGGCTGTAACAAAATTTTAATACAAGGTGAATTATGTCTTTATTATTACGTCTATGAAGATTCAAGGCTTTAATTTTAATATTAATTGGTATGCTATTATTATACTATGGTTATAAAAGGAATAGCATACCAATAAACACTAAAGTTAAAACCTTAAAACTTCGTAGGCGTAATAATAAAGATATTATTCACCTTAAAATTTTGTTAGCCAAACGCTTTGCTTGGCAGTTATTAGACGTAAAAGTGACGCATGGCGCCATAGCGCTAAATGGGCTCTTTTTTTTACTCTAACAGAAAGAAACAGGCGCAAAATTTGTTTTTAAAAAGTATTGTAACAATTTATTCAGTCAACAACAAAATTATCTAAATTAATATGTAAATAACGTGAAAATCCGATGAACGGTTTCTGAGTTATTTAGGTTTAAATTCGAGTCTACAAGATTTTGGCGCGGACAGTAAGGACAAAGTGCCGAGTATCCATGGTAATAGAGAGGGAAGAACAATCGGATAGTTAAAAAAAAATCAAAGAAGGGTACCACAAGATTGTAACCTCAGTCTAAAGGGGGCCGCCAACCAAAATAGGTTAGGAATCGCTACACTGGAGTCACGGAGATCACTCACGTGCATCCGATAAACAGGAGGAAGACACCGTTGTACGTGCAAACAAATCACTAACCCCCATCCATGCTCACGCGAAAACCAAGGAGGTTAGAACGTACTGGAGGAGGTATTACAGCTGATTTGAGAAGCCTGAGGCTGTATTTCTAGGACATACTGAAATTCTTGACTGTTTCGGGCGTCACATAGTGGAAAGAGACAAATACTGGATGAGCAAAAAACTTAAATCTTCCCCACAATTTTTGAGCCTGAAGATGCCTTGAACAAGTGTTATGTAATTTTATCTTTCAAATACAAAAGTTTTGGAAAAGTTTTTTACTCGCCCAGTACGGGCATACGGGCTTGCTACTCGCGAATCTCGTATGGATGAAGGTGCTCTTGCATGCGGTAAAACTTTGAGTAGTAAGATGAATAATGGAATACAGTTTTAAAATTCGTGAAAGAAATATAGGAAGGTGTGCAAACGAGCACCGAATATGCAGTTTAAAAAGGTTAAATTTGAACCAGTGTTAGTGATAAAATAACTCCCATGGGAATCACATGCCTCAATATGGTCCTTAAATAGCCTTAGGAAGATTTACTGGCACCGTTTCGATAAAATTTGAGTACGATTTCATTTTCATTCATGTTTTAATACACACGAAATCTACTTAAAGGGGGCGTATTACAAGCAAAGATTTTTCCGGAGTAGGAGGGGCCTTCTCGTTTCCAACTAGCCCCACTCTGGTGTCACTTACAGCCATAGGCTACTTAGAATGCCAATACTCCCTAGTGAAAACACGAGAAAGTGGACGTGTGCATTCAGGTAGAGGTAGTAGGGGTGCGCCTACCGTAGATGCAATGTGTTCATTGAACACTGGCGGCAGCCTCCACGAAGTGAAATATTCTATATTTTTATACCTATAATCTATTGACGGTTTCGAATAGCTTTTAGCTCTGGAAGAAGGCTACCCCACATCTAAAAAGCGAAAATCGCATTAATATAATCGCATAATTTCCGCATTTCCTAGCAATTAACAACTATTTATAATGCAAGTAATGATTTCATCACAAATTATCCAAGATTCGTGCTAAAGGGCAAATAAAATCATCGCTTTCTTAAATGTATTTATTAAAAATACCGAAATAGAGTTTTAATAGGTACCCAAATCAATGTAAATACAAAATTGGACAAAAAAATGAATTTTTATCTAAATGAAGCATAATGTAAGTATTTATCCCATTGTAATGATGACATTATTGTTCAACATAAAGCTCTGAATATCCGATAGACGGAGTACCTACTGTACTTGAGATTCTCTCGGGCTGAGAACTCAAGTAGGACCAATATAGCAATAGAGAATGCCTGCCTCTTCCGGGATCCGAATCTGGGCCCACGGGGTGGGAAGCCGTAACCTAAGCCACCATACCTACCCGATCCTCCATAGTTTAGGGTTGGAAAATAAATTACCTTAATATATCTTTCCATTTTTCCTTTTTTGCTATGTGAAAAGAAGTTTTAGCCAACTATATCTTCTCATTGCTTTGATGACTCTCACGTTGTGCTTGCAATCTTTCTGCGTGGTATTTATTTTTAATTTCGCAGTCCCTTTCTTTTCTCACTCTACTCTTCCTTCCTAACACAAATCCTAAAACTCTTAGAATTTGTTATTTTCCTGTCATTAGAAAGACCTCCGGTACCAAATGCCTTTAAGAGGGTTAGAACTTCGGTCCTTCCGACCTTGGTCGGATTCGTCTTGCTACATTGGAAGCGTATATGGGTGCGAAGTTGTAGTTTTCACTCGCCGATGCTTAAGAGATGCCGCTGTAGGGCAGACGTTTCCTCACATGCTTGAGTCATATCTAGTTGAAGAGTGGTAGTGATAAAAATTCGGTCGTGGTAGCTAAATCGGTAATGCTCTGGCCTGGCAACCTAAAGTTCCCGGGTTAGAATCACACCTAGAATATGAATGTTGTGTTAGTCCCAGGATCTTAAGATCTTAGGTTAAGCGGTGTTATAGAGCCTTAGCCGTTGGTGTACCTAAAATACCAAGACTACTACTTCTAAGTAAGCACAACGGTTTGATGCGTTACTTTGTGGGTAGATGTGTTTTCCACTTTTGTTTAATTTGCTACGACCCGGATTTCGTCGCGTCGCGACACCTTCTGGTAGTTAATATAGAGTTTTCTTTCTTTCATACCCCTTGTTCTGTAATCAAACGGTGTTGATCTTTGAAATATTTCCGTGATTGAACGAATTAACACGCATTGTTGATTTTCACACAGTTTATTGAATGCCAGGATTTTTATACCGGTTTCGACAGGTTTTCGACATCTTCAGCTTAGGTGCGGTGACCACGGCATAATAGACTGCCGCGACCCCAACGCCGACGGAAGCCTTTCTCACCTTCGAATTCGATGCTCTTATAATGCGGTGAGTCAGTGTTGTGCGTCAGAACCATCAGTGGATTAGGTTGTAGAAATTGATTCGATTACTGAACTTATCTTCCGTGCTAGGTAAGCTTTTAAATTTTCCTCGGACGAGGAATTGGTCAAACGTTGCTATTACCCATCTCGTTACGTATCACTAAGTTAAGTATATTTTTTACAATGAGGTGAACGGGGATTTATCGCACTGTACATTATATAATGTTTCGTTGGCCTCCTTTCCTTCTCCATGAAGATCGGTGAAATTTCAAACCATCATTTCAATCTTGGAAGATACAGACGTGTGATTGGAGTTTAAGAACTATAATAGGTATCCGACTCCCGACTCTTCATATTAACATAATTCTTCCCTTATCGGATGCTAAACCGTGGACCCTTGGCGCCTTTCGTTAAGAGCAGGCTAATACCGACAGTGGGTTTCTCTCCTCTCTTCTTCTGTTTACTAAAAAAACTATCTCTACCCGATTACCTAAGTATCCTACACGTCAAAAATGACCTTAGTCTCGGTAACCTTTCTCAAATTTCTGATATTACCGCTTAAACTATGAGGAATTAAGGCCATACCACAGATTGGATTGCAATTTCCCTCACATTAATTCACCCAGGCTCGACAAGTATGCTAAAGACCGTATTTAAATATTTAACGAAGGATATTACCTCGTAATTGAAGCCATCAGAAAGCTCTGCGCTGCAACGCCATTGCAAGGAACGCGGCGGAGGTCCCATTAAGCTCAATCCAGAAAAACACGCCCTGAGAGCGTAGAAGTCGATTCCAGGGCTTGTGCGGTGTTTACCGCAACGCACTCCGGACTGATTAACACAGCATCGTCAAGGTTGGAGCTGAAGAGAAGTCACATTTAGCATTGCGCTAGTTACCTAACGATGTTCTCATCGTAGCTGAACGTGCCCATTTACTTCAAAAGGCCATTTATAAGTCGATCCTAATCCTCGTGGGCTCATTTCCAACATCGGCTGTTTCGGACGTTCTTAATTCGGGCCATAAAGAGACATGATGGACTACGAATTCATGCAAATCGTTAAATACGTCCTTAACGCACTATCAAATAGACCGGTCGCAAAAAGTAAGGCCAGTAACGTGCCGGCTTAACGTCTCAACTGTCACGGGTTTGAATCCTGCCACGGGCATTTGTGTTCTGTTCTTCTTTAGATTACGTAGGTTAGACAGTGCGATATAATCTTAGTCACTGGAGTATCTTAGAAGCTTGTACATATTTTCGCTTATGAATAGACTTATATACTGGTTAACTTTTCGCGCATAATTAGAAAGATATCATATAACAGATGAGAGCATTGGTACCGCTGCGTTCCGCTTACCCAATAACTCACGATAAAAATAAAATGTTTACATAAATACGTAAAATAATTTAAAAAGTAACCACTTTTGTACGATGGAGACAAATCACTATTTTTGGTTCATTATAATGGACGAATGATTTAACATACGAATAGTTAGGTAACGATATCAGGAATGCGAGAGGGTGATTTTTAGGAGTAGAGCAATAAACAACTACACCATGCTCACATCAATTATTGGGTACTATAGTTATAGAGATGTACAGCTACGACATTGCGATGGCCAAATCGATAACGTTAAAAATAGTACTGAATTTCCACTGCAGACAGGCGAGGATGAAATTGGGGAATGTGAATAATGAACTCAGGCGAGACATTTACGAGGTATGGGATGAGAGAAGGCGAGAGCATTAAAAGTGATATAGAAATGCTTGAGTAGAGGAACTGACGTTCATCAGGAAATGGAAATAGGTATCTGAGACACACAAAGGAGACTGCATAAAAATGCGAGCCAGACGAGGAAAAGTACTCACAACTAGAGGCGAGACAATGAAACATCGGGCGTAAGATGAGAGTTAGTTAGACTTTACGACAAAGAAAATAGGCCAGTGGGAAAAAACAAAGACAGCTTGACTCACGTAAGGATCGTTAGGAGCTAGAGATACTACTGTCGGAGCGGAAATCGTATGCACTCGAGCTTGGGACTTTATAGAGCGGAAAATGAAGTCGACAGACAAAACTGTAGCTTCAATACTGCTAGCATTCGTACAAAATTTTAAAAGTTTCTGCGTACCAAAAACTCAAAATATCAAGAGGAAAACAAGAAAAAAACCAGGTAAAAGGAGCGTCAGAAAGCCCGATTGAAATTCTTCTCATTATTCAACCAGAATTTAAAATAGCGAGAAACTTTTAATTTGAAATAGATGTAGCAAAATATAAAAACCAAAAGGAGGTTTTTGAATCCACAGTCACGTTTTTCCTCAGCATATATTTCCAAATTCGAGCGCACATTATTTCGGCAATGAGATCGCGACAAGGAAAATGCATTAAGGGAAATGAAGGCAGCAAATGACGGCAGCTTGAAAACGCGAAATCCTCTTAAAATGTGTTGCCGCATTGGAACGATCTACGACGAAGTAGTACAGATTGAGAGGTTTGGAGAGTCATAATACCCATTCCGAAAATAAGAGGAGGAAACTTGAATACCTCGTGACCATAAACGAAATCTGTACGAAATGTAACCAATGACATAAGGAATGAATAAAGCTTCAACCCCCACACAGTTAAAATTATCCCATATTTTCAGTCTGGCAATAACATTTCAAAGTCACAGTTTAATTTAAAAGAAAATATGCTCTCTTTCTCACACACATATTATACTCAACTCTCACAATCATATATTACGACTTAGAGGTGCTCACGTTTACGAACAACTGTTTTGGTTTTAAAGTATCAAACATACAAAATTCAGCAGTGGTGAAGGAGTAGGTACCTATTGCTATATGGGATCAGAACAGCCAGCGAAGGACGAAGCGAGAAGGATATCCAGTATAAAATACCAGGCGAAGAAACTAAGAGCTGATAATGACCCTAGAACCGTTCACAGGATTTTGTTACGGATATATTGATCATTTAATTTTTGATAAGATTTATGAGCTCGTTGGAAATATGTTGGAATATGTTGGAAAATTCAAAAGAGAAAAGCAAAAGAATTCTGACGAACTCCTCGAAGAGAAAAATTGTTACAAAATAAATATTTTCAGATAATTACATAATGTTATTGTTTTTTCATTCCCTACATATTTCCCATTCTATATCATTTGTTTTACCATGCTACAGTACGGTAGAAAAGCCATTTATAAGCCTCAATCACTACCTAATAAACAAGCTGAGTGAGATACGTCAGTACGTGAGATACGTCAGTACGTGAGATACGTCAGTACGTGAGACAAAAATCCTAGTCCCTTGAACTCTTGTTTCTTCAGGTTTGACACCAATAAGAACTACTGAAGACCACAATTGATTCCACGATAATTGTGAATATGCTCTAAATTTATAGTTGGAATGAGCAAATCCCGGAATCAGCTCTTACTATTTGCTACCACAGCAACAAGGAGAAAGAGAGATAGGAGAAGAATGATGAAAAAAGGGTTTTGGAACGAGAGAAAGAGAGGATACATGTGGAAGGAGCGAGGGAAGAGGAGTGGTGAGTGGATACCTTCATCCTCCCTCACAACCTCCTCCGCAGAAAAGGCGTATAGGGAGAAAATCGACGAGAGGAGGAGACATCTCTATGGCCTCGGGGGAAAGACGAAAAAATGGGAGGGAATTAATTTTTTTCCAGGGGAAAAGGAAGCGAAAAGCAAGAGGGCTGCGGTGAAATGTGGAGTGCTGGGAGGAGGGGTGAGAGGAAAGGTGTAAGAGAGGCTTCGAATCGCGGCCACTCGGTTCAGCTGAGAGCGGGGAACAGGGAGAAAGGTGGGGTCGGGCGGCGAGGACACGTGCTCAAGAGTCTGGCAAGAAGTAACGTCTGAGACCAAGATGAGGGAGATATGGGCAGGGGGGTGCAGACGAGAGCAAGGGGGAGGTCGGGAGGAAGAAAGGGCGGGCACGAGAAAGGTCGCTGGCTCGGTAATCATCGAATCATTGAGAGCATTATTATCCTAATTCCTTATTTTCTTGATCACTTTAGTATTAAATTAATCTTTTTTGGATCTGTAGATTTTGTATTGGTTTCTCTGTTGTGACAAATAACAATATAATCTAACATTTAACCAGTTTTCGAAGCCGTGAAGATGCTAAAAACACTAGCGAAACGTTGGCCACGGAACTCCAATCCTAGACTAACGAAAAATTTCCAGGCCAAAGAAGATTAATTTATTACTACCATAATTAGTCATGAAATTGCCTTGTAAGCAGCATTACTCATCCCTGAACAAAAAATTATTTAACCTTTCATTTCCAAGAGGGCATCCACACACACTACGCTATATATCACTAATGCATTTAATTCAGTTATTAACGAGTATCGTTTACATCAGTCGTATCTCTTACATCTAAGCTTTCTTTGTCGCTTTAATATAACTTATAGTCTACTATACAATGTTTCTTTTAATTTTTGGTCCCTTGCAGTTTCTCGTACGTATGCTTTTCAACGAGCTCGTTCACCATTACGTTGTATCATCAAAATAAATCTTATACTAATAACCATAGAGTGGAATTTATTTAGATTTCCTACTCCGAAGTTTCTTATTTATTGACCGCGTGAAAGAAATAGATTTATGCTTTTGCCCAATGAGTATTACTTATCACAATTCTTCTGTTTCATGATCTTCTTACTCTATAATTTATTTCCGTCTGACAAAAAACGTCAACTACCCACTTCATAACCTGCACGAGGTATTTGAAAATCATACAAGTTTCGAGGGAAAATGGCAACGAAGGATTTGTTACATAAATTATGCAACGCTGCCAATGAACTATCTCTTCTCTGCAAATGATAAAATATACAAAATTTAAAATATCTTCTTGATTTCACAAAACTATTATTTATTCTCGAATTATTTAATCATCAATATTATTTGAACATGGAATGCATTTATAATCTACCTTTCTTACAACGCAGCGGAAGGTTAGAACGAGAGTGCATTGTCACAGTTGGCCCAACCTACGCCCCCCAACCTCCCAACGTTGCCCCTTTGGCGTTGCGTAATTCATGAATGGGCTCAAAGTACTGTTGCCATCTCTTCCAGAATCGAGCGTAGGTATAACACACACGTCACTCCCGGCAAGACGAGTACATCGTCCGGAATTCAGGAATCTGCTAATCTGCAAAAACGTGACCAGAGATTATTCTCTGACTTTATTCTCCCAGAATTTTCACCGGCTCAATTAAATATCACCTGAAACAGACCGAGGATCGGGTTGGCATGGTGACTACAGTACGGATTTCCCTTCCCAAAGGTCTACGTTCAATCAAAGGGTTCGAATCCCGGAAGAGATAGATGTTGTTCATTAAGAATACCGGTGTGGTGTGGAAGTAACTTCAATTGTAATCCTGGAGTGCTGAAAGATGGACGGTCCCGTCCATCAGATGGGACGCAAAACCATTGACCACTTGGTTCCTTCTTAAAGAGGAGGCTAATACTAACGCCAGGATTATCTCCACCCTTCCTCCGTTCCCAGTATTATTCCCACCTCTATCTAATTACCCTCCTATCTTAAAAGGCACAAATGATCTTAGCTGTCGGTTGCCTCTCCCTAGGGCCAGATTAAGACCCTTAGAGACCATAAGTACTTTTAGAAATTTGGTGTCCCCACACATATATGTTATTCAAAATATAAACAATAATAAAGAAGTTATTATCCTCATTTGCCTCGAAAATGGAGTTCCATTTGTGCTCAGAAACGTCGGTAACTATTTAATATTTTTCTTGGTGTAAGACTCGAGATGACTTAGTACATAATAGGTTGGTTGGTTGGTTATTTAGGGGAGGCGACCGACAGCTGAGGTCATTTGCGCCATATAGGATAGGTGGGTAATTGGGTAATGGTAGGAGTTTTTAGGGAACGGAGGAAGGGTGGAGAGAAACCCGGCGTTGGCATTAGCCTACTCTTAACGAGAGGCGCCAAGGGGACCACGGCTTAACGTCCCATCCGACGGACGGAGTACTGTACTTGAAATGCCCTCCACTAGGCACTCAAGTGGGGACCGGTTTTCCACTGAAAAATCCGCCACTGCCGGGAATCCCTCGGGATGGAAGGCCAGTACTCTAGCCACCACACCAACCCGATCCCCCTTAGTACATAATAATAAAAAAGAAAATATTGTTTTTCGAACTGAAAAAATGTAGTGAAATACGGAAAATAATGTTTATTGTTGTACATACCCACTTTATTTATGGTTAAAGAGCTTTAAAGTCTAATATATGTGGTTTCCCCTTCCCTTGAGGCCCTGAGCACGCGTTTATTTCGCTTTATAGTTATAGTTATACAGCCCTGCCTCCTTCGAATAACATAACAGCTAACATAACATAACAGTAACGAAGGCTGAACCTCACCCCATCTCTATCGATAGCGCCATCGTTTTTCTTTTTTCGACTCCTCTTCCCCATGAAGAGCGATGTAATATTTATGTGGACGAACCCTAAGACTTTTCTACTTGGACTAATCTTTGCATTCGTTTTTCGTCCAGAATCACTCACAGAAGGCACGGATCGGTGAGCGGGCGAAACGTGCGCGGGATAGCACGCGGACGCCTCGCGGTCGAGGGAGCAGTGCCTTGCGCGGGACAATTGATCCGTCTCAAGTTCATTGACTCGCGGCGCGGCGGACAGCCAAACGACGAAGAAGAGGCCGGCAGGCGACAAACGGCAGCGTCTCGACACGCGCTCGACACACCTCTCCCGCTTCCCGAGTTACACGCGAGATGAATGCAACACGGATGGAGGAGTGCGGATGCTCACGATTGGACGGTGGAGGCAAGAAGAACCCGATGCAACTTGACCGGTTCCTCTGATACTCAAGACGAGCCTTCTCTATTCATGAACAGCCAACGATACCAAATCTGGCCAGGTGATTGACGAAAACAAAAGGTAATAGACAAGGAGAACGAATGCCGAAATGATCTCAACGGTAGGAGTGACAGAAATACTATGTACAAAACAAGGAGTAAATCGAGGTCGATTTCAAGTATAGGAGAGAAATAAATACTACAAGACAAGGAGACGATCAAAATAAATTTCAAGTAGGGGAGGGATAGAAATATTACCAGTCATACACGAAAACTGCGGGCATTTAAAAGATAAGAGGACAGAAATACTACGATACGATAATACGAGATAATAGAGGTTGATTTCAAGTACGGGAGGTACGGAAATACATTCAGACAAGAGACACAACGAGACCATGATAAAAAATCTCCAGATTTTGAGGATTGGATGATTTAGAGAAATTTTACGAATCTACAAGAGTAAATCCGAAACACTTTCAAGAATAGGAGATGCAAAAATGCTACGTCACATGGATTACAGGACAAAAACTTGATAATATCGACGCTAAGTTTCTATCCCAGCTCGTTTATTTTCCGTACAATCCTAACCTTACGCCTATACTTAAGGATTGAGGCGACTCTAAGAGCTGGATATACTTGAAACGCGTGGATCGAGTTGGTGTAGTGACTAGAGTACTGGTATTCCATCTCGAGAGCCCGGGTATTATATTAGATTATGTATTAGAGCACTATTAAATATTAAAGTAAATAGGTAACGATTTCAAGAATACGAGAAACAAAAATACAACGACTAATGGATAAAAAGCGCTAACTTTTAAAAGAATGCGAGAAACAGAAATACCACGAGACAACGAAGGAAATAAACACCATTAAAATAAGGGAGGCACAAAAAAACAACGAGATGAAGAGTCATGTGTAGACGTTTACAGATAAGGAGAGAAGAAAAAATACTACGATATATGAAAGAAAATCGTGGATGCTTCAAAGAATAGAAGAGACATAAAAAGAATGCGAGACCAGGATTACTAACGCGGGCGTTTTAAGAAAACAAGACGCAGAATATCATGCAACAAGGAGAGCATTCCGCGAACAATTTGAAGGCTGGAATAGTGAAAAGTTACTCGACAAATGCTTGAAAATAGCGAAATTATAAAGATTAGGAAATAAGGAAATGCAAGAAAGTGGAAGATTTAAGGTTAGGAGAGACAAAAACACTTTCACAAGGAGATCAAACCATGGGTGATTGAAGAACTTATGAGGCAAATATCACACGGAGACCCAATATTGGACTACTTGAAGAATGAGAGAGACAGAAATACTAAAAGATATTGAAGAAAAGCAATACGCTTTAAACGAGGGACATAAATACTGCAAGACATGTAGATCAAGTCGTAAACGTTTTAAGAAAGGAAACACTACTAGACGAGAAGATCAATTTGACAACGATTTGAAGGATGGAAGAGAAAGAAGTTCTTCAATGGGATCAAGCCGTGAACGATTTAAATAACAGGAAAAACTGGAAAGAGCATAAACTACTTCTTACACGAATCACTCGTCCACATGAAGAATAAGAGATACGAAAATACTACGAGATTAGGTTTAGCGGACGACTTCAAGGAGATGAGAGACAGAAATACTACAAGGTGAGAAATCTGTGAACGACTTAATGGATAGGAGAACAAGACATCTTACAACACTACTTGGACGAAATCTTTCATTTACAGGATAAACGCAGCTCCGCCATTTCCTTTGATCCCGCTGAGATCGACGCACGGAAAGAAAAGAAAATTTCTGAATCCTTGCACCACATTTCCTTCGCACGCTCAACACAGAATCCCCATAAATACTCCCCACAATGTCCCGCAGACAATGAGAAACAAAAGAGTTCTACAATTCATCGGGGAATACAAATAAACCTGAATATTAATAAAATTACTTCGCGTTCTCAATACCTCAACTCAAGCCGTGACTTCGATTACAGACATGGTGTAATAAAGGCAATGGATCTCTTTTATTCATTCATATGAAAGTTAGACAATGTAATAATGTACACACACCACCATGCATTTATTCTCTTACCTGCATTTCTTTGTTGTTCGCATGTTTTACGTCTATTTTGTGGTTGTACGATTTCTAGAGGCAACAGGTAGCAAATAAGATGATATTCTCAAGAAATATTATATTTTGGGTACCTAGAGGAAATCTTTTTTGCGATTCAATAAGAAATGTGCAGAGAATCCATCGCCATTCACACATTTAGCTAACTAACGAGATTAAAATTCTACCAATATATTACATAAAATTATTATTAAAATCGATAGAGATCATTTTAGTTCTGTCGATTGAAAGAATAACAATGCTATTCTAGCCTCTAGAGATCCAAAGAAGATTGCCTTTTTCAACAGACGTTTCCCAATTAACAAAGATTTTTTTGTAACAATAGAAACCTAATATTTTATTACATAATATTTCAGCAAATACAGAACAGCACTTAGCTTCAATAGGCGATTTAAGATTTTTAATTAACAAATTCGAAGTTACGCGTAAGACAACACTGAATAATTATCATCTATATCCAGAATACTTGGACAGAGAATTATGCACTTCATTAGGATTTCCATTAGCGTCAAAACATGAGTGAAAAGCGATTGATAATTTAGGGAAGGCAAGCTGTTTACGGTCGGATGCCTAAGGATCAGAAGGGATGTATCGCGGAAAGGTGGAAGGATTTGATGAAAAATTAGGAGGATCGCGTCCAGACTCTTTGTGGTTGGAGATGGGGAGAATGAGGAGAATTGGTGACGGTTGGGCAGTCTTTGCCGCTGGAGCACCAGTTTACGAAACCACAGCGCTATTGATTTTCGAAGGAAACGACCCTAATGGCGGTTTGAGGATGGGAACTGAAGAAAGGCCTTAAGGGATATTAGGAACGTTTGGGATTTCTTGGGTTTAAGGGAATAGGAAGGCAGTGGATTTAAAGGATAGGGAAATTTTCTCAAGGGAAGGGGCCGTGCGAAGGATACGAGGCGTTGCTTCGTAGAGCTTAATTCTTATGGTTTAAAATAAACGGCTCGTTATCCTAATCACTAGAAAGTTGGGCCACTGACCAGTAAGCCTGGATTTGAATCCGGAAGATTTCGAAACAGCTGCCGAGGATTAAGTTGGGTGAATTCATGGGTACCAAATATTCCAAGGAAACCACAGGCGGCACCAAGACGGGATCTTACCCTCCTAATCTGATGTGTGAATTTCGCTCGACGATGGGCTTAGTAATTGCTGAACACTATCATCTCCAAC
This sequence comes from Platycnemis pennipes, assembly GCA_933228895.1. Taxonomy (NCBI): domain Eukaryota; kingdom Metazoa; phylum Arthropoda; class Insecta; order Odonata; family Platycnemididae; genus Platycnemis; species Platycnemis pennipes. The sequence goes on from OW121854.1 coordinate 65,612,892, forward strand.
CAGATCAAACTTAAACACAGTATTTTTTTATCAAGTAACATAGACAGCACGGTAGCCCCGAGGCGTTGGTATACTGTCTGGAAGAATCCCAGGTTCAAATTCCTGACAATAGCGACTAGAATACATATGAGCGCGTGCATTTAACAACAGGCTGTATATTTAGAGAGAGTTAGTTAGTTAGTTTTTCAGGGGAGGCGACCGACAGCTAAGGTCAATTGTGCCATTTAGGATAGGTGGGTAATTGGGTTTTGGTAGGGGTTTTCAGGGAACGGAGGAAGGGTCATGGCATCAGCCAACTCTTAACGACAGGTGCCAAGGGGACCACGGCATAACTTCCCATCCGACGGACGGAGTACTGAATCTGAAATGCCCTCCACTAGGCACTCAAGTAATGACAGGTTTGCCACTGTAATCGGTGTGGGAGATCAGTACTCTAGCCACCACACCAACCCGATCACCTTCAGAGAGATATTTGATGTCTTCTACGTAGATTAGTTAGGGAGGAGACACGAGTGGAGAATAACAGGCAAGGACTAGTGAGGAAAAACTTATTGATCTCGATCAGTTTAGTGGTGGAGAGAAACCCGGAATCGGGATTGGCCTGTATTTTTTTACGAAAGAGGCAAAATGGTCGACGATTTAACGTCCCATCCGACGGACGGAGTACTGCACGCGACAAATTTTCTCTATCTAGCACTCGAATAGTGACCAGCACACCACAGAAAAACCTCCGCCACAGTAGTAAATCGAATCCGGGCCTTAGGAATGGGAGGATGGGAGGAAAGTACTCGAGCCGCCATACGAAACCGATGCCCTTTTATTATTTTTGTACTGGTATTTTAGTGAGTATGTAAGACGATTTGACTGACGCCCCATCGGGTTCATGTCAAGGATTCAGTTTATTCGGCGCCAAGTGTGAGGAAGTCTGCGTTCTGCTCTGGACCCTCAAGTCACAATGAGTGGAGGCACATGCTGGTCTTATCAGGATGACATTCATTACCCCGCCCACTTTCGCACCATGCAGTGCGTGCGCTGCAGTTCGGCGGCCCCGCGCAATCCGATGCGCTGCTCTGAGCGCTATGCTTAGAACCGTGATATCACTCCTCGGGAGAGAGAGAGCATCCCGACTGAGTCTTCCCTCCTCATCCCTCTCTCTACAAGCTTACTTTGGTCGCGGGCGCGTGGAGAATCGGCTGTATTTCGAGATCTCGGGCGCTAACTCCATTCCTTCCAGCTCCCCAAACACATTTTCCCAAACGTATTTCTATAATCGCAACATTTCTAATGAGAAATAAATCAATGAACTTGATCGGGATTCGAACCCGGAACTCTCGAATTCGCTCCAGTTGAGCTATCTACGTGCTATACGTCACCTTAGAAAAGCCCTTCCTAAAGTCTCAAAAGATCCACAGTAAAAAGTAATGAGTATGCCTTGACAGCTTAACGGGATAAACCACTCGACGAGAATTCGAGTGATTTTGGTTCAAAGCCCGTTCAAAGTGAATTATTTCTTCTCGGTTGAAAATTTGCAGCTGTATATGTCAGCAAAAGAATACGTTAAGCATATTCGCGTCTAGTTTGCAATCATTGAACGTTATTTTTTATATTTCAATGACGTGCAAATTGTGATAAAAACATTTTAAAATTTAGTAGCACCATATTTAGTCACCATATACCATATACATGATTGTATATAATGTATTCTACCAAGACAGATGACGATTGGATAAGTGTGTTGGCTAGAGCAATGGCTTCTCTTCTGCGGGTCCGGGTTCGTGTCCCGTTGGGGGTAGATATTTTTCACTGGTAAACCGGCACCTTATTTAGTATTGGGCGGAGTGCCCTAGCAGCGTCCCCAAAAGGGACGAAAAAGCTTAACGAGCTAAAACACTTGACGCAAATTCGAGTGATTTTTTTTCGAAACCCTTCAAAGTGAATGATTTCTTCTGGGTTGAAAAATTGCTGCAGTACATATCAGCGAGAGAATCCGTTAACAAATTAAAAGACTATTACAACTACGTAAGTAAGATAGACCGAAGAGAATGGAATTGAAGAATTGCATTTTTTATGGCGCCACAACTCTGGAATTAATACAGGAGGCTGGAAATAGACGGGTTAAATTTGGAGATGTAGACGTAAGGAGGGATATAACGTTCGAAATGTGTAGAAGAAGGGGCCAATCGAGTGACTTTTCCGATTGGTAGGGAAGGAGGGGAGGCTGAATGAGCAAATTAGAAGGAGAGAGATCAAGCAGGAGATGAAGTAGGTGATAAGAGGCGAGGATGTTCTCAAGGATGTGCCAAATGAAAGAAAGCCGAGTGAGCAGGGTTGGGAGATGACTACAATTGGCTGATCGAAAGGGATGGAGAGATACAGTAGAGATACGGAGCTAAAAAAGGACGTAATTTGAAAGACTGGTGTTTCCAATTATATGTGAAAGAATAAAATATCTTATGCACCTAAATTAAACGAGAGTAACACCTACAATTATACTGATGAATCAATGAAGAGGGGAGTAAATACTAACTATTTATATATTCTCATGCTGCTTCAATATTGTAGCCGTCATTGAAATATTTTACGTGATTATAATACATCATATTGCCATTCTCCTTTTGTAAAGATTTTACTGTCGGTTCCGAAAACACAGTTGAAACTAAATTGAAATATTCCGAGGGGTGAAGGGGACATTCTTTCGAAAGACTGAATTGCGAATATAATGTTTTAGACTGGTAACAACAAGTATACTGACCTTAAAGAGCTTAGTATGGGAACTAAAAATATAAATATGTCCTACTTTAACTCTTTTTACTCATCAGGTACGGTATAAGCACGTAGGGCTAGTAATATGTAATTCGAACTTCCTACGGCGAACAGTCGTAAACATATATTGCGAAAATATAGAAAGAGCATTGAGAGAAAATTTGAATTTTTAAGTAAACTTTTAACAAAATTACTATCGAGAAAATGTAAAATGAGATATAATCGGCGGTAGTTTTTCTTGTCGTCATTTATAATCACCGTACTCGTATTTAATGGGGTTAGCTCGTATCCAACGCAAACAAGCGCCGGATGACGTCATCACATAAAATGAACCAGGGGCGGGATAAGGGAATTCTCCTTCGTGTAAACGATACCTGCATGGAAAATGATAACGCCTCTAGAACCACAACGCCCACAGTAAACATAGAAACGATTTATTCCAAAAAAAACTAGCACTTGCTGAAAAGAAGATGAAAAGCTGAAAGAAGCTAGAAGCTGAAAATTTTGAAGAATGACAACCTCGTTTCCTATACGTCGTGAAGAAACGACTTTGACGAGATGTTTCGCACAATTATTTGTTTGTGGACAATTTGCAGCGTTCAGAATCATATTTCTATGCTCACTGTGGAGTCCATTCCAAATCGAGTACTACAATGAGTGAAACAGAAAGAGAGCACTGCACATACAGCAATGATGTAGATAAGCTCACGGATGAACGTAGAGCTCTGTCAAATGTTTCAAATACCTTATGGCCTTAAGTCTGGCCCACCTACCTGAGTTCGAGCTTGAAGGGATGCCGTGATGGCCGCAACACTTGGAGCCTTCCTCTTCTCCAGGAGCTCGCTGGACGGACACTTCTCGAAGATGAGCACTCGCTCCGCCACGGAGCCCCTCGTGAGGAAGGGCCGCACAGGGTTGGTCCCCGATCCACCGGAGGCTCCTCCCGCTGCACCTCCCGACGCCCCCTGGTTCCAAGAGGCCTGTCCCGCTCCGCTTCGCTCCCTGATGTGCTGCTTCTGCTGCGAGGTCAGCTCAGGGTGCGGCACCACCTCCCCGATGGCTCCCCCTATACCCCTGGCTGCCTTACGCCGCAGGAACACGTCGGTGGACGTGGGTGGCGTCCACTGCTGCTGGGACCAGTTGGAGTTGACGGCCCTCTCAAACCTGTTCCGCGTCTCGGACACCGATACGAGGGATTGGGTCTCCTTGGTGGCAGGACCCTGTTGTCGCGCGTCGTCCAGATGGGCTTGCGCCGCCTTGTACCGGGCCTTGGCGTAGTCCACAAGAGACAGACCGGTGAGTGTGTCCCGGTTGCCGTTGGTCGCCTCGGTTGGCTTGGCGGGGAGTGCCTTCGGATCGGGACGTGGCTCAGCGGCCACCTCTTTCTTGGCCTCCGGCTCTGGGGTCGGCTGCGGGGATCCAGGGGTCTTCCGCACGACGAAACGGTTGCCGTCCGTCCTGACCGAACTGCCCAGCTGTGGGGCCCGCACTTCTTCCCGGGCCGACGCCGCGCGCTGGTCTGTCAAATCGTCCTCTGGTGAAAGTACCACGCCGGCCCTCAGTGCCTGGATCAGCCGTTCCTCCTCCCGGTCCACAACGTCTGCTAGCCTCCGTTGTTCGTCCAGCTTCCGGGTGGGCATCGTCGCGTACTTGGCTGCCGTATTGCTCACGTTGTGCGGAGCCGGGCTGTCCGAGGGTGCGAACTGTTTTGCTGGCGCCGCCGGCACTTCCTCCTTTTTGCCCGGCTCCGGCCCGGGTTTCGCTACCCTCGCTTTAAGGGGCCACGTGGTCGTGCCGGACGGCTGCTGAGGTTCGCCGCGCGGCTGAGGCTGGGGCTGGGCGGGGGTGAGAGTTGGTTTTGGCTGGAGTGCCGGGGCTACAGAGGGCGTCGCGGACGGAGGCTGAGGGGGGGAAAGAAGTGGAGCCGAGTTCTTGCGCTCGAACTTCTGCAAAGCGGACTGGATGGAGGACGGGAGTTCCTTCTTGCGCTGTCGCTGGCGGGCCTTATCCTCCACCACGAAGTCGCTCACGAGGCGCTCGAGTCCGGAGGCGTCGTCCAGGAGCATCCCGACGCTAGGAGGCGGCGTGGGCACCGGAGATGGCAGGTTGGTCAGCGTCGGACTCTGGTTTGGCTCCGACCGCCTTCGTATGGGTGTGGGGCCGGGTCCGGATGGCCTGGCCTCCACTGGGGCGGGTCTCTGAGCCGGCGGGCCGGGGAACGTGGGTTCACCGGGGGACACGGGCGACGTGGGTCCGATCACGGCGGCGGAGAAGCTAGCCTCGACCGCCTCCCCCGGTTTGCAGCCGAGGATCTCCGAGGGCCCCAACCCGCGGGCCTTCCACGCTCGATATATCGCCTCGGCGTGGTCGGAGATGTGCTTGGCGATGGCGGCCACGTCCTCCTCCTCTCCCGCCGCCGCCGCGGAGGGCGCCTTATCCGACTCGCTGGATCGCCTCTTCCCCGCCTGGCCGCTCATCTTGCCCCCCTCCTTGCCTGGGGCGGAATCCGCAGAGAACTTGCGCCTAGCGACCGAGGGGTTCGCCGGGGCGGGCATCTCGGGCGCCGCGGCGCTTGCCATACCACGTGGCGCCGGCGGCGGCGGAGGCGGAGGACTGCCCCCGCCGCTCTCGCCGCCGCTGCTGCTGCTGTCGCTACGGCTGTCGGTGCCGAGGCTGCCGCGCCGCTTCCACGCCTCCTGCTCCCTCCTTCCCAAAGACCCTCCCGAAGACCCTTCCTCCTCCGAGCCCTCCTCCTCGTCCTCCCCGCACCTGCGCAGCTGTGAGTGGTGGGCCAGGAGATACGCGACCGCCTCCGCGGACAGTTCGGCCTCGCCGTCCAGTACAAGCTGGGCCAAAGGGTCGGTGACCGTGTCCTCGGGGCCCTCGTCCTCAGACAGCGGCTGGACCTTCACAGGAATGGTGTATCCGAAGTGGACGTCGCGGCCGGAGACGAGGCAGGAGTCGAGATCGGGGCAGTGGACGGTCCGGGAGAGCTTCGGGTCCACTGTGTTCGAGGCGTACCTATTGGCTCTGGCGTACGCCTCCTCTCCCTTGCGGGCTTGCCCTGCTCCCCAGCGACCTCCCGCCTCCTTCCCGACTGCGGGACCCGCACGTACAACTCCCGGGTTCATTCCCCGGGAGGACCACTCTCGGAGCTATGAATAATGCCGAATGGCGGCCAGGACATGCTAAAAACTTGGACGGGAGTGGACTAGGCGAGGATTTAATTTCTCTCGAAGGGAGCGTGATACGACGCAACACGGTGTTCACTCAAAAACTTCGGGGAAATAAGCGAGAATCCATTTCGACCACAATCTATTTCCGGCACCCGATCGTGCAGAAAAACATCCGTAATAACTTAGCAGCACCCAGTACACAATGACAAGAGTTCACATTCCTCCGCTCACATAAATAGGTGATCATCAAAACCCGCAACGGACATATAAATACACACGTAAAAAACACGAGGAAACACGGGCAAACCGACGGATTACACAACTCGGAAAAAAAAACTTCGTAAAAATTACGATTCCAGCACACTTCACGCAGCTTTAAAAAATCTTAGAACCAACACAAAATATATCTCTTTTTGCGTGGAACGAGGTAAGAAGTTTACGTTTTCCTCGTCGCGAGCGCACGTATCCTGGAATGCGCTCGGCGGCTAAAAAAACCGAGTGTGTGTGATCCTGAGAACGCGTAGAGGCACTGACTAGAGTGGGAAGACGACGAGTCTATAAGAAGAGTGTTTTGAGGGGAGAGAAAGAGAGAGACGCGGGCACTTCCAATTGCGAGCACCCGCGGCGCCTCCTCCGCCGGCACTGATTCCGGCGACGACGCTCCGCGGTCGGGCGTCGCGACGCGGCGACTCTCAGCAGCAGCGCTCGATGGGGGCACCGCCGCCCCCCTGCCCCACCGCAAGGCCTCCGCCCCCCTTCTTCCCTCGTCCCCACGAACAGGCCCGCTGCTGCGTCACCGAAGCACCCGACCGCTCCTCCGCGGCGATGAGAAGTGTTGAGGCGCGGGGCTGCCGCGCCATGGCAACCCGCCGCCGCCTCCGGGGGCGCGGGGGTGCGGAGAAAGGCCCGACGGAGGGCCGGGGGTGAGGGGACACCGAAATAGCGAACGCGGAAGAGAGAGTGAGAAGGAGGGCACGGAAGGGAATAGGACGCCGCCCCTGACGCTCCTCCTCCCTCGGCAGCCTGAACCAGCACTCTCCTCACCCCTCAGGACCCTGCTCCAACCCTCCCAACACCCCCGACGCACATGCAGAAGGCGCGGGACGTACTAACCGCGCCTCTCCTCCCCGTCGACGCCCAGTGGACAAGACAGGTGAGCTGGCCGCGCACGTGGGCAAGAGTAAGGAACTCTTGTCTGCCGTCGGTCGAGAGTCAGGGGTGTTCTCTCTTCGTTCCCCCGAGATGCGGGCGAGTTCAGGCTGCTTCTCGAGTTGGACGAGCCCTTCCTCTTCCTGGCCGACTCTTTCACGACTGCACCGCGGTGTTCCCACGGCCTCTTCGCGGGGCACGTCTTGTCTGGCCGACCACAGCACGGAAGAGCCCTGCAACGGGAGAATGAATAAGCGAGACTCGTCACAACAAAAGAAAGGATAAGTTAAGAAGACATGAAAGGTTTCCACGTGTCCCAGGGATTTGCGAAACGCGGAAGGTTTTCGTTTTTTCGCCCTCCTTCACGCGACTGTCTCCGCCCGCAGTCCACTTTCATCGCATTTCTGAGAAAACGACGAGGAACTTTACATATTGACAATCCTTAGGCTTAGAAGCAACAAACTAGTGTTTAGGTACATAATGACTCCTATATCATAATTTTTAGCCATGGATTTCTCCCAGAAAAAAAATGATAGCAAATTACTTTTCTAAGCTATTTGGTGATTATGATGTGTTCTTAATTACTGAGTAGTTACTCTTTTCCAAACATTGATTTATGTTTAACATATTGTATAAAAGGTTTGAGTAAATAAATCGGTAAACAAATTGTAAAATTGGAAATTTAAAGTTAAATTTCCAATATATTGGCAAGTTAAAACAGTGGAGGGTACTCCAGCAGAAAGGTGTAGGCAGCCATCTGAATGCCTGACAAGAAACGTTTACATACGAGAATGTTGCAAGGAAGTATTCATTATCCCATTAAAAAACATATGCTTCAGGATTAACGTCATATGCCCGACAATAATAAATGATCAAAAGCGTATTACTATCAGTAGCAAACACATCCAACATAAGTTAGATCATAGAGATACAATCAATAAGGCTGATATTAAGGGAGTGGTTTAAAATATCATTTTCAAATGTCAAATAAAATTAATGTACTTTTAATCCTCACCATTGTATGTCAACAAAAATGCGTTTCGGCACTTTTTTGAAAATATGATCATGGAATAAGGCGTCTAAACGCGTCATGATTGAAATACAATGGTGGACACTAAAATTAATTTTTTTTGTTCCTAAAATGTAATGGTTTTCCAGATTCCCTGCATGCTTAGTATGTAACCGCAGATACATGTGCAACTTCTTTGCAGTGTCCCACATGATACCTTTACATTAAAGTCACGATTGCATGCGAAGCTTCCGTATTTCATGACTTACTGCAGAGAATTAAAACTTAGTGTGAGTTAATCACTACAGTACACATACACCTATACGGTGGTTAGCCGGGTGCTATGTGGACGAAACTGCACAGTCGTAAGTCACAACACTGTGAAGAGTGCGTCAGCTCCGTAGTAGCGACCTCCAACGCTGCAGGCTTCAATGGCCGACCGCGTTTGGCGAAAGATATTGCGTCAAGGTCATCCACGCTATCTTAGGAATATGAATACAGAACTACAGTTATTCCGGAGCGTAGAGGAGAAGTTGAGAAGTTTGTGAAAGGTCTAAAATCGTTTCACCGTCGCCATGCTGATCAAATCCGTGCGCCCGTTTACCGTACGTATTTCTAGGAGTAAATGCGAAGGCGTTCTATAAAAAGCGACTTGTTGCTCTCTTGGATCATTGTCATATAAACTGGACGTTATGCAACTCATTTCAACGGTGATTTAATGAGCGAAACTCGGAACAAAATGAATGAGCGGTTACCTCCTGGTTTATTTTTTTAGCAGTGGAGTTAAAATTAAAGAAAAAAGTAAGATGCAAGCTAGAGCTGGCAGATTAATTTAGTTAGTTTGTTTGCAGGATTATTTTGAGCAGTGATATATCTGCAATAGTCAAATAAGATGGAGGAAAAATCTTATGAGGCCTTCGAAATAAAGACATTTTGAAAAAGTATAAAAATACAAACTGTTTCCTAGCACACCTCGCAGCTGAGTTTCTGGCATATTAACACAGAATGCAAAATTATATGTTCATCACACAGTAATTATCGGATTGCTGAGGTGGCTAGTGTGCTGGTTTGATGTTTCGAGGGCCCCTCATTATATTTTGAAAAAAAAGATATTATCGTCAGGTCAATAACACGCCAGCTAGGCGACCCTAAGACCACAGGTTCTAATCCCGACCATGACGATTTTTTCCTCGTCTAAGGATAAATTTAGATAACACTGCGGTGCAGTAAAGAAGTTTGAGCCCCTTTAAAAACTAATTCTGCGGGAGATTCATGGATCCTTCTTCCACATTGTAACTAAAACTATTACAAACGGAAGGACCCACTGCTAATCGTAACTAATATAAAGACACGCTCTACAATAGTAATATTAATAAAACTCAATTGTCGGTGAGTATGCTTGGCGGAATTTGGAAATGGTATCACAAAAATACATTTCGTTTTATTCCTTACCTTTCACTTTACCTTCACCCTACTATCAGTTTCCACCACTTCAGGTCATTAATAAGAGTTAAATCCATACACACATGGTTTAAACTCTTGATCATGGCCTGGAGAGGCCGAAACCGGTAGAGTTAATGTACAATAAAAGGTATGGAATACAAAAGTGTATTTTTGTGGCATCAAGGTGATAGCAAAGGCAGTGAACACCAGGAAAATTTAGAAAAATAGCAATCTCGTTTTGGCACTCAAGAGAGACATAAAAAAAGAAATAACGATAACACTAGCGTGCGCTAAGTGAAGATCCGTGATCGAAACCGGTGGAATGAATGCATAATAAAAGGTACGGAATATCAAAGTGTAATATTGTGACATCAAGGTGGATCTGTGATGATAATCCTCCTGATCTGATCCTCCTACCTTTTCGTGTTGATTTCACATGCCTTCTGTTTTCGTCGTTGGATAGCTCTACCATCCTAAACCAGACCAATCTTCGGGCTGAACACACCGGTTTTGGGATAAAATTAATCTAGGCCACTCTTGGATAAAGATGACGACGGCAGGTATGGCTTACCGGTCGGCACACACGGTCGCGACGGCTCTTCCGACGCCAGTGGCACGGGCCAAATCAAGCAGTGGCCCTGGTCCGCTCAGGGCCGACTGCACCGAGGGCGACCCACCCCTTCTCTTCCTCCCGCCGCAAAAGCGCCAACCCCTTTCCCGGAAACACTAGACCGCACTTACGCAACGGAGAAGCATTTCCTCCATATCACATGATTCTCTGTTTATGAACGCGTCCTCCCCCTAGTGGTGACTCTTTTTAAGCAGTGGTGTGCATTGAGAAATAAATTCGACATTTCTTCGCGCCGACTATAATATGACACTCTGCATGAAGGGTACAACGGAGTGAAACCGATTAGGTTGAACGAACTATCAAAGGTAAGCCGGGGGCCCACACAGAAATAATCCAACATTTTTTGTTGTAAAACACCTTCTTTGCTGCAACTTCTAGAATTTGAGACTGATTTCATGCATATTTGACGCAGCGTTACAAGAAAAAATGAAACTAATTGCTCGAAAGACATGATTTTTTTCCTTCATTCAATTAAATAAGTTAAGGCTATCCGATGTTTTTCGTTCGTCCCCTACTTGCTACAAAAAAGACTTCCTGATCATAGTTAAAATAAGAAAACTTCAACATTTGTGATCCATTTCTAAATAAATAATTTACAACACAATGTATAACACTTTTCGTTTCATTTTCGAACCTTGCTATAAGCGTTGGCACTCTTGGTCATGATTCAATTGCTGCAGAAGAAAAGCTGAATTCACCCTCAACGCACAAAATTCGGCGTTTCACGTCTGCCTTTTGTCCCACGACGCACATATTTTTTTCCTACGGCCAATGTTTGATGAAATTCAGCTACCCTTTTAGACTATATCGGCATATTCTTGAGGAAAATTTTTTATTTTGGCTAATCAGCCCCCTCGTTAGATGCATAGTATTAGTTTCGACCAACAGAGGCCTTAAAGACCGGGAAAAAGGTCGTGATAAAATAAATTTGGAAAATCTGGAACAAGTATAAAATTAATCTAGTAAAAATCCTTCAAAACTCTCTCCCCAGAATTATTTTACGGTTATAGAGAAAACGACTGTTGGGAATGCATGAGATAATAGGTAAGGAAACATATGAACGTATTATCCATGACACTTTTTGATTGGGCAAGTGAGTACAAAAAAATTACAGAAGTAGTTCTAAGTAGGATTAGAGTCGCATGGCAATGATTTCCACAATTATTCCTAAGCCACCGCAGGTGGCTTCGGATGGTTTACTTGGTGGCTTTCGGAGGGCTAACTTGGTGGTTTCGGATGGAGTGAAGAGAAGTAGGACGTACATCGAGCCAGAGGAGTGCATTATATGAATGTTGGGGTATTCCTGCAAAACAGGATTATTTACAAGTGTCTATGAGAAAACAAAAACAAGACTATTTTAATAGGCTGCTGGAACATAATACCACGAGTGAATTTCCACCAAATTCCCGTAATTATCGCTAAAACAAATTGAGTCCTTATTTACGGAACTAGATAAGTAAGGAATTGCGGGGAACCATCTTATTTGAGGCAAGCATAAGGGTGTTTGAGTGCGTGTAACAGATATACATATATTTCGAGTTTTCGCTGCGTTAATAGACATTTTAAAAACAGCACGTTCTAGTCGTACCTTGGAAGCCGAGTAACCAGCGAAGGACGAAGTAAAAGAAAGATTGCCGGTAGAACTGCCCAAGCGAAAAGGGAATTTTACCAGAAGAAGATTCTGATTACAGCTGCAAATACAAGCGTGGCAGTGAGGAAACATTTCATTAGAACATGCATCTGGAGCATTCTATTATATGACAGCGAAGGATAGACAATAACAGCAGCAGAGAAGTCCAGGCTGGAAGCATTTGAAATGTGGTGCTACCGAAGAATGATGAAGATAAAATGGATCGATCGAGTGACAAACGAAGAAGTGTTAAGAAGAGTGGGAGAGAAGAGATGTCTACTGAAACCATTAAAAATAAGACGGGACAATTTAATAGGCCACATCTTAAGACACGATGGCCTGATGAAGACAATCGTCGAGGGAAAAGTGAACGGGAAGAATGGAAAAGGCAGGCCTCGTATGAGGCATATGGAGCAAGTTGTGAAGGATGTAAAAGAGAGGAGTTACGTCACACTGAAAAGGTTGGCCTGATAGAAGAATCGAGAGGAGAGCTGCGTCAAACCAATCCTAGGATTGTTCACCGATGATGATGACGTTCTAGTCTTTCTAACCTCACGCTAAAGGTCAACGTACTAGACTGGGCCGGAGTTGGTGAAATATTATCGACGCCGCCGAGGCAAATGGATCGTCCACGATTTTAATTACGGTTTAGCGCAAGGTTTAAGCCAAGGAGTGGCGTGATGGGGAGTGGGTGGGTGGAGAAAGGAGGAGGTAGTTATTACGCCCTGTGCTGAGAGCGCCGCGCCCGGTGGGAGTCCGGGAATTCTAGTTCCAAACATGGTCAAGGGAGGGCGGAAAAAAGCGAGCGGCGACATCATCTCTCGTCCCTCCCCTATAAAAGGCGTCTCGGGGCTATTGGGGACGGAGAGAAGGCCTTGAGGGACGGGGGCGGGGAAGTTTCGCATTCTCCCCCGTCTGCCTTCCGAGAAGCCGGACGACCAAACCCTCTCGAAATCATTTTCACGTGCTCTCACACTCTTCCTCCACATTCACCCATCCCGCACCCGAATATTTCTCCCGACTCCTGTATGTTACACAGTGGGCAAACAAGGGAGCTTTTCTCGCAAGGAATTTCCTTCCGTACAAGGTTTAGCAAGCAAGGAATTTGAGTGGTGCGTGCTCGTGTGCCTATACACGGCTCGAGGATAATAACATCAAGAAATATTCCGTATGGCAAAAACAATTCTGGATGCAAGAGAGATGTAGTGTCACAGAAGGATTATGAAGGCAAAACGTATAGATCGAGTAACTAACGAAGACATTTTAGAGTAATCGCAGGAAAGAGAATTCTGATGAAAATTAAAATAAATAAAAACAGGAAAACCTCATAGGCCGCTACTTGAGAAATGATAGAAAGGCAAGGAAAGTTACAGCCGCAGAAAAGGCAAACTTTTGAAGTTTGCATTTTCCGCGGCTGATTCAATGAAGAATGCAATCCAATCAAGAATTCAAAGCAACGAAACATTCTGCTGCTGAAGAATAGTGAATATAAAATAGATATATCAAGTAACTAACGAAGAATTCCCAACAAAATTAGATGAAAAAAAGTTTGTTGAAAGCTCTAAACAGTAGACGAGGTGAATGTGAAGAATGGCAAAATAAGAGTTCGCAGGAGATATATGGAGCCACAGTGAAGGATGTAAATTAGGAGAACTATGATAATGTAGGGGCTGGCCGATAGAAGAACGAAGAAGAGAGCTGCGCCAAACAATCTTAGGATGGATGGCCAGCGATGTTGTTGAAGAAACAGTTCGTACTTTGGTCTGCGTGAATAAAAGTGGCCATAATCAGCCCAGGTAAAGTTTCTGGAGCATAATGACGGTAGGAGTCAATTACTTTCAAGCATGAAAAAGCTGCCACTGTGAATTACAAACTGAGCATGTTTCCATATGTCTTTATCCTACACGCAATCCTATCAACTCAAATTAATTTGTCATTCACTATATTTCTCTTTAACTCTTTGCATCATTCATCTTCCCTCATGCCGTTCAGTATCCCTAATCCTTTCCTCTCTCTCCCCATCTTACCGAATATTCTTCCCACAATCACGACTTCCAAGACTTCCGATACTTCTTCTATATAAACAAATAGTTTTTACAAGACTTTTGTTGGCAGCGTGTCAAGGCCGTTTTATACACAGCAATAAATAACACTACTTGTAGCGTGGGCGTATTGTGAAAATAGCATGGATTAACGCGTGGAAATGGAACAGGGCATAATTTCCGTACATCGTTCACATGGATTCGCAAAGTTTTCCGCGCAATCCGTCACTTCACACGGTGTAAGTTCCTCTGCGCATCTCTCCATGCATTCGACTGCACAATGACAAGCATCCTTGTAAAACGGCCTTTGAGCGCGACAGACATGTCGGGTGGAAAAAATGGTCTCGAGTGCCGTGAGCAAGGAGGACATCGATTTCCTTGCTCCATCTTGGGTGGAGAGATGCCCAACGACCGATAAAGTTCGCGTCTTGAGAAAGGCAGGGACAGACTCAAGAGAGAGAGTGGCGCCCGGTACAACGGACGGAATCTTGCACTTAATGATCATCACATGGCAGTCGAAGTTGTATCGATCCACCACCGAAATGTCCGCCTACACAGGTTGTCGAGGTTATCGAACCTTCACAACCAGCGAATAATGCCCACTATCAAAACCATAAAAATAGCTTTTCTTTATGCTTTATCGAAAATATTAATTAAATTTTTACATTGCCTGACTAATAAGTTGATATCACGCTGCTTTAAAGAAATGCCTGACTAATAAGTTGTTATCACGTTGCTTTTCGGACTCACAATATAGTTACAGTTGTCTCGTGAACACACATAACAATATATTTCCTTAAAGTAGTAGCATCAGTTGCATTTAAGGAGTGAACAATAACGTTAGCGTGCACAAGTGCGTTCAGCTGCGTGGAATGTAACATTTGAGAGGAGACAGCAGAGTGTAGGGAGCTAGGAAAAGTGTTGCAAAGAGAGAGATAAGGCGGAGTTCCTTCCTTTTCACAGAGAAGCCAGGGTGCCTACAAGAAATGGACGCTAAGTAGGTATTGGATGCGCAATAGAGACTCGCAAAATTTGCCGTTAATTATTCATGCGTATGCAAACACAAAATTGATTGATTTTGAAGAAAATTTGATTTCTCCAGGCCATAACACGGTGACACTTAGTTTCTTGACCTAAGTCTTGGTTTCAAATTCTATCTGTCGTTTTCAAGTCTGTACCCGCACTTATAAACGCTTTAGACCGGGAGGAAAGGTACAAGGATGGGAATGGTAGGGTAAGGAGGAAGGCTGGGGAGAAAACCGGTGTCGGAATTAGTCTGCAAAGGGACCATGGCTTAACGTAATATCCGAAAGACGGAGTACTTAACTGTAGTGCTCTCGACAAAGCACTCAAGTAGGGACCGGCGTACCAATAAAAATATCTGCCACTGACGGGATTCAATCCCGGGCCCTTTGAGTGAGAGGTCAGTACTTTAACCAAATAAAAGTGGTTAAATCACTAAAGAACTTTTAGCGTAAGTTTTTCTTCAATTAACACAAATAAATAAAAATAAATAAAAAAATACAATATAACAGTGATAATAGTTTTAAATGCACAAAATGACTTGCGATGCATTTGTATCAATGAGAGGACACGAAGGAACGATACCAACTCAAAGAAGAGGGTTTTCGGACCTTGGTGGGGAAAAATTAAGGACGGGACAGAAATGGAGAGAAAAAGGAAAAGGGAGCTCAACAAGAAAATAAAGGAGTATTGGAAGCGGAGAAAGGAAAGACAGAAAGAAAGACAGTTGAACCAACATGATCTATAGTTGTTCGAATCGAAAGAAATACACTACTAGGTTGCCACAGCGTCTTGCCGTATCTGGTTCCATTTTACGAATGTATTGGTCATACTGCATTGGTCAGCGTTAGGCGACGGTAATTTCTCCTGAGAGGGCCTTTGTATATTAAAAGATTCCCAGGTCGGCAACGCGCGGGCCTGGAGACCCAATGGATGCTGGTTCGAAAATATCCCAAAGCATATATTTTGTGTTTTTGTTTAGATCAGACGATGCTAAATAATCTAAGTCGCAGGAGCACCTAAAACCAAATTCTACAATCACAAGAGCAGTTTTTTTCAATCATGTCGAAGACCTACTCCAACTATGGACAATTCCACTAATTATAATGTTACAAATAATATTCCTCATTTGTGATAATATATTTATGGTCCTTGAACAATTTTTAAACCAGTAAACCTGTGCGAAACTTTTGAATATTCAAAATCCACCCAAAACAAATGATTTAGTCTTTCATTGGGCAGTTGAAAAAAGTAGGAAACTGTATATACAAAAATGTTAAGAGTTTTAACTTACGTGAATGTGTTTAAAATACAATACCTTTTATTAGTCATTTATTTTAACTATTAAAAGCAAAAACACGTCTCCTACCATCAATAATCCTTTCCCAATCGTTGTTTATTCACGACGTCTCCATGAGAGTATTCTTGATTCGTTACGCTAAAAGATTTATCTTAATTAAATTATAAACGAATAATACGTTTTAACGTAAACTTAGTGCGCGATGTCAGAAGGTGATAAAAATATTCTGTCCACTGATACCTTATTCATCCCTAAAGGCTTTGTATTAATTGAGAAAAATGTATGTAGACAACTTAAATACGCATAGATTTTCATGAGGGAAGGTTTTTGACTCTTCCACCTCGACAGTTAGCCCATCCCTGTCATAAACTGTTAAGCAATGAAGACCACAGCATTTGCATCATTTTTCGGAACGCGATGCCAAACTAAACGACGAAGCGACTAACGGTCGTTTTCACCCTTGCAGTCGCTCAGCTCATGTGAGTGACACGGATTAGAAACGCGAGATCTTTTGAGACGAGGTTAAAGGCAACAACGTCACGACAAAACACAGGAAAAAAAAGATAACAAGGGTTGACTCTAAACCGGTAAAACCGCAAAGCATCAAGATTCTTTCACTTTTCAAGGTATCGGAAAAGCGAGAGAAGATTAAATGCCGGCCGCAAGAGTTCCCGGCATTCAGATGCGTGGAATGTGACGTTTGAGAAGGGACAGCAGAGTGAAGGGAGATTAGGAGTGTTTGCCTGGAAAGGAGCGGCAGAGGTCCTTGCTTTCCGCAGGGCAGTCAAAGTGTCTACCAGAAAAGCATGCAAAGTATTGGAAGCTTTAAAGGGATATTATAGCGCAACGTTTAACATAAGTTATTCATGCTTAGGCAAACACAACAAGAATATGTACTCGAGAAAGAACAAGAAACTAAAGTTTGGGCCATCACTCAGACATATTACCGAAGAGTACTTACAGGAATTATTAGTAGAAAACCTTAAGGTGGCCCGCAAGTACACCGTAATTCTGGAGTATTTTCAAGTCTGCCCCGCACTTGAAGGCACTTCAGCCGAGACGTAATTGTGGTCGCATTGCATTTAACCCTTAACTACGTTGTCATTAGGGAATGGTTGGGCTACCTAAACCATAGCTATCGTGTTATTGAATAGCGAATGAATAAAAAATGGCCAATCGCGCTTCATGGAAGGACAAGATAATCTACATCTACGTAATAACCTGCGAGCCACCACGAGGGCGTTAGGCAGGGGGTGAAGATCACCACACACGCAACTAGGATATTTAATCCTAATATTATCCTAAAATTACTTAGACGCAGCTCCATACTCGATTCTCCAATCAACTAACCCCTAATATTTACTTTAGTCTTTTCCTTACCACCCTTCAGAAATTTCTCCGAACACTTTATCATAGGTTTTCCTTTACCATCCTTCACTTTCACTTTTCCCTTGATGACTTCATCAGACCTTCATATCTGAAGGTAAGGACGTCTCGTCTTCTCTTCAGATCTTTCCTTATGAATTTTTCACCAATATTTAATTAAATATACCAATTCATCATCATTGAAATCTAGAATATATTAGCAATAATTTTATTGCCATCCTTAAATGCCTCTTTCAGAATTCCAGATATATTGTGCTTAAATCACAGATCCTTGTGGAGAGCAAATGAGGTAATTACGTCAACGGTAGTGAGTTTGGATTTACAACCTTTACGAAGCGGCGGGATTTAGTCTTACGAGAACAGGAAGGATTGCATCAGCGCACAGTGACCTACGCAAAGAGTTGAGCTTTCGCATATCGGTAGAAGAATTATTATGAGGTCATTATTAGAAGAGAAGACCGACAACTAGGATAAATTGTGCAAAAAAGGAAAGGTGTATAATTGGTAAAGGTTAGAATTTTTAAGGAAAGGAGGAAGGATGGAGCGAAACTCGATTATCGTATTCTACAAGACACTTCAAGGGATCCGTGATATAACATTCATCCAACAGATAAAGAATTGAAGTTTAGGTGCTCTCCACGTGGGTTTCAAGTTGGTACGGATTTACAACAGAAAAATCATACCAACTTCCGGGATATGAACCCAGACCCTTGGAACTCAAAGCCAACAATCTAGCTGCTTGATCAAACCGATCCTCATCTATTTTTTCAAGTCAGTACCCGCGGTCAAATGCGCTTCAGACCGGGAGGAAATAAACAAGAAAGGGATTGCAAAGGTAAGGAGGAAAGGAGGAGAGAAACCCGGCATTGGCATTAGCCAGCTCTTAACGAAAGGCGTCAAGGGGACCACGGCTTGATGTCCCATCTGTCGGACGGAGTACTGAACTCGAATGCTCTTTACAAAGCTCAAAGCAGATGTCCGTTTACCAATGAAAAATAATCTTCCAGGTGAGAGGCCACTACTCTAACCACTGCACCAACCCGAATCCTACACTAAACCAATCTCCGGATCCCTCGGATTGAACTGTGCTGTTGTTCTGAATGTGTGTTATGATGATTTTGGAGGAAAAAGGCTAGTGCGAGTAACTGCTCGAAGTAACACGGTACGAGACGTTTGCACCGTCTTTAATTTAAACCGAGAACAACCGTTCATCACAAAATTACTTCTATCATTTGCATGGCATCTGTGTGGACCCAGAAATAAAAGTGGCTTCGAAGCTGTTTCATTTTTGCACGTCAACCATCTGGCGGTGTCGCCCTATGCAAATTGAAAAAAAAACAGGAAAGGAACCCGTTCTCAACCCAGGAATTTCTCTTCTTACTCGCGAATACTAACATAAGTTATGTTCTCCGATTGGCTCTTCAGATTTTTTAAAGATTTTAGCGGGGTCCAACTTTTAAAGGAACCGAAGTGGCTTAACAGTAATGGAGGCGGAGAGGTCGGGCCACCAGGGAGGGGGTATGGTCAAGTCTTCCGTTACGTTGGGGGAAAGATACGGTAATGAATATAAACATAAAAAGTATTGAAAAATAAAATTGATGGTTTCTGGCGTCAATTTATGGAATTAACTTGTATTCATTATGAATGACAAAATAAACTTTGTATTTATGCAACAAAATAAACCCCCTCCTCAACCTCTCTCTGCTCCATTAGTCCCCCACCTCCTTACCTCTGTGTTCCACTATCTTCAACTGCTGAATTCTTTCCCACCACTTACTGATAATTGCACTGAAGGCTCTACTTCCACCCCTCCCCCCCATCTCTCTCCCTCTCCCCACTCCACCACCTTCCTTTCCACCTCCCCCCCACAAACATCAACTGTATATAAGTGACCAACATTTATGTGCACAAGTTTCTTTTTTCATAAAAAATGAATATTGAAAAATAATTATGCTTGGAAGTAAATAAGGTTTTTCCGAAGAAGAATATCTGTTTTATAATTTACGAATAGAGAAGGTTTATTGGCATCGTTACGTAATTGGGTGGATTGGGGACGGAATGTTAAAAAGTGTAAAATCATCATTACGTAATATTCTAATGGCCCCTTACGCCCCTTAGTCGATAACGACTACGTGAAAAAAGAAGCCGTGCTGCTTTCCCGGCTACCGTGGACGGCCCAGAATCACGACGCCTATGAAAGCGAGAGACGTGCCATGTCCGGAGGCAGAGTCAAAAAAGTTGACTCTCGCCGCTAAAAAAGAACATTGCATAATAAGGGATCTGGTGACGTGGAGGCGACGTCCGCAAGGTCGCGACCAGGCAAGTGAAAGGGGGAAGAGGTCAGCACACCGCGTGAAGAAACGAAGGTCTCGCCGCCTCCAATACATCCGATTGCGGATTTAACGTGCCTCCTTCCCGATTCCCACACTAAAGACTTGGAATGTACATACAAACATATTTTTCACGATGCATAGATAGAGAAATTGATGTCTTTGGAATGCGACATACCTGTATCATCAATGCTATTTTCTAAACAGTGTTGACCTGCATATCGTAGGTATGCATATTTAGTACTTCAAAACTAATATTGCCGGGGATCGGGTTGGTGTGGTGACTAGAGTACTGGCCTCCCATCCCGAGGGCCCGGGTTCGATTCCCGGCAGTGGCGGATTTTTCAGTGGAAAAACGGTCCCCACTTGAGTGCCTAATGGAGGGCATTTCAAGTTCACTACTCCGTCCGTCGGATGGGACGGTAAGCCGTGGTCCCCTTGGCGACTTTCGTTAAGAGTAGGCTAATGCCGACGCCGGTTTTCTCACCACCCTTCCTCCCTCCCTGAAGATTCCTACCATTACCCAATTTTCCACCTATCCTATATGGCGCAAATGACCTCAGCTGTCGGTCGTCTCCCCTAAATAACCAAACCAACCAAAACTAATATTGCCTCGGCTTTGGTAAATAAATTTAAAATCTCCTGTAACATTTTATTCTAGCTTATGTCACTAAAAACTACGTCGGAATAATATTATACGTTTCCAATGCATAAAGTATATAGATATCTAATATAGGGTTGATAGTGATCCAAGAGTTTAGCTCTTCATTGGTGGCTTATCATTCCTTTGAAAACTATTCGCAACGCCGCAAACAGCCTTTGGCGATAAAATTTCACAATCCTCCTAAATGCTATTTATATTAATTTCAAACCACGAACAAAGAAAAATAGACAAGAATTTCCAATAAAAATTAAATAAAGGCCGTTTTACGAATCCTGGACATTAATTATAGAATTATCTCGTCGGATGTAATTATTAAACTGCTGCGAAAAAAAGTAGTTGGGCAGGTTTTCCTATGCCTGCTTCAACAGTTTGCTTAACGCGACACTATCACTTAAAGTGCCTCCCAACTAGACCTAGCCACCTTTTAACAGCCGCCTCACTGAGGAACCCACGCTGCGAGGGTATTACGGGTTCGCAGCGATCGATGGTTGTTAGAAATAAGAAGTAAGTGGATGGAACAGTTAAGTAATGAGGTCCTGAGGTCCATGGTAATGACAATGAATAATGAAACACAAGAAGGTCGCTATCTATGATATAATATAATACTCGGTAAGCGAGGACGAGTAATAAAGAATAAAACGCATTATGGGACAATACTTACATGGGATAAAAGTATACCGACTTGTAGAGAGAAATAAGGTAGGGATGGATCCGACAGATGAATGCAATGAAAAGAAGAGGAGGGAAGAGAAGGTACACACCAACAAAATCTGTCGACATCGGTACTCGGAAATCGGAAAGCGTTACTCAGTAGATGGGAAATAGGTCGTATGAATCAGGTGAATGCTAGGATAGGAATGTAGTTTAGACAGTTGTTTCTGAATGAACGAGAAAAATGACTAAGTGACATTAAATAAAATGTACTTATCTTACATGAATAAAAACTTATCACTCTCTAATTGCAATAACTTTTTTTTTCAATTTTAGTGTTAGATGTACTTATGCAAGGTATTCTAGAGTGTTGTGTATTATCCATTCGATTGGCTACATAGATAGAGTTCCACGTGCATACGTGCCCACTACCGACATATAAGATAATGGCAACGCGGCTCAACGCGATTCTTCGAACACAGAAACCGGGTTACAACGTACCCACAACAGACGTACACGATTATGGCAACGCGGTTATAACGCTCTTACAACGCGATTCTTTGCGTACACACAACGCGATAACAACACGGTTACAATATGATCCGTTCCAGGCACAAAACGGATTCACAACGGGATAACAACGTATTAGCAACGCGTTTACAAACGACTCTGTCCAAATTTTACAAGGTTACAACGCGCTATTCGAAGTAACAGAAATAAACTTACTACGAGTTTACAACGTGGTATAGCTCGTGAATAACAACATACTTGAAACGTACTTCCTTCGTCAGGGGAGTAGCCCAGGTGATTGAGGGGGGGGAGCGAAAAAAGTATCTACAAACAGCTGGAAATAAGGGACTGAAAGTAAGGAAATACTTCAATGGAACTTACATCTGGAGCATGCTTTTTTATGTTAGTGAGGCATACACAACAACAGCCGCAGAAAAAGTCCCACTGGGTGAACTCCAAAATGGCGTTCGAGAAGACAGATGACTACAAAATGACAGATCGGATATCTACAAAGCAGTTCTAAGGACGGAGTCAGGAAAGATAAGTCAGACGAAAACTCAAGGATGACGACGGGAAAATTTTTATCGGGTCAATCTTGAGGCATGATGATAGGATGAAGAGAGCCGTCGAGAGAAAAATGAATGGAAAGAAAGGCAAGGGAAGGCTCGTATGAGATAAATGGAGCAAGTAGAGAAGGGTATATAAAAATGATACATCATGCCAAGATGAAGAGATTAGTCGATAGAAGAAACGAGTGACGAGAACTGCGTCAAATCAATCTAAGGATTGATCACTGGTGATGATGACCTATCGTAAATTCGTTACATTTCAAATACATCCTTTTCCGATATAACGATATATATTTTTTTTTATATTCTCCCCATCCGTATTACGGAACCCCGACCGAGAGACAAGTCGTATATGCCACTCGGAAACGACAGTGCGGTCCCGATTCCGTTTACCGCCACACTCTACAAGTGGTCAGAGATAGGTCTCGCGTGGAGAGCCACGCCCCCCCCCCTCTCATCGTGCCGACATAATCTCATTTCCCTTAGCCCCACGAGACGGAGGAAACGTTCCTTCTGAAATAAACACGGATTCCGAGCACGTTTACCATGGCGTGGGAATCGGTACACGTTTAATGATATTTCACGACTGATGGCCCCGTGTGATATTTTAAACAGCAAAAAAATACCCTCTCTCACACACACAAGAAAAGTGGAGGCCATTCCCTCCATTTAGCCCTTTCTTCACTTATTATTTTGAGCTATCACAGGAGGGAATTTACAATACAATTCGGCACTGATAATTACTATCCCAATTATTTTTAGTCTATGTTGGAATACAGAAGCAAACCGTTAAGGGTGCTTGTAATTGCGAGGTCGCTCTATTCAAAATGTATGTCGAGGGAGACAATGGATATCCGTGGAAGAACATTATTGAAGTAACTGATTTTCCCGATTGCCTAATTTGAAGGTCAGAAAACAAAATCATCATTAACTTGGAATTCTCCCTCACTGATTGACACAATGAGACCCTCCCATAAGGAGATAGCCATGAAAAGACGGCGTGAATAAGCACAAAGTAATTAGAACACTCATATTACAAACCATTCGAGTCCGGAAGTGATTAATACGTTCGAAAATGTCCCGTAAAAATACCCACGGACCACACTCCATCGATTGAGTGCATGCACCACGCGCAAGTAGACGTACATACAAACGAGCTGGTCGAAGAAACTTAAAAGAAGAAGAGTCTTCAGTGCCAAGCAATTTAGTACAAAAAGACTTCCCCCGCGCACTGTCAAATACGACAACAGTCGAAGACATTCCGAACGACCATTCGAATCTTGGTTTTGGAGCCGAGCCCAAAATTCTGGCCACCAAGGTAGTTAAATGCCTTCTGGGGAAAATATTACAGATTTTAAAAAATCCCAACTGATCTTGCCACAAAAATATCTGAAGCCATCCTACCTTCCAGTGAAGGACGATTTTTTCGTATCTATTTTCACTGTTAATGTCTAAAAACTAATATCATCTTCCTCTAAGGACAGTTGATACGCGGGTATCAACTGGAAAGAGGAATGGATTTAGGGAATGTAAAAAGGGCAGAGAAAAACGCTGATTTTCCACTTTTCTTCCCTTATTCCCCTAGGAGATATTGTCTATGACCACCCCTCGCCACGTTGTCTATGACCACCTTACGTAAAACTACCTTGTCTTTTTTGGGAATAATACATGCCTTAGAAATACATTTTGTTTAATTTTCAATACTATTACTCCTTCACTAATAAAAATTTTTATCATCAATATTATTTGAGCAAAGAATGAAATAATAATGCATTTTTATCTCTGTATAACGTAAGGCTGGACCCCTCACAACACCCTGTCGATAGTGCATCGCAACAACTGGACTTAATCCTTCCCCCCTTAAGACTTACAGAATATTTGGACGGTTCCACAAGGATTGTGCCCATGGATCCACCCCTTAACGTCCCATCCAACGACGGACGGAACACTGAACTTGAAGTTGTCATCATGCAATGCTAAAGTAAGGACCGATATAGAACTGAGAGATATGCCGCACTTCGGATTCAAAGGTGGACCTATTGGTTAGGAGGCAACTATTCTATCTACCACACCGACCGCAATGGGGTCGTTTACCATATTTTTTATTGCCGAATCTGATAGAGTTTGAAAAATAAAAAGACCCGTATTTTTCCGTTTTTTGATCCACCAGTTAGTTCTTGAGTTATAAGCGGCGAAAAACTTGTGTTTTTAACCCTTTCGGAAAAGTGGGCGTGGTGCAACCTCTGACGTATATCGACTTCTTCCAATCACAACTGAGCCCGCGAAACTACTTTTCCTTATCGCGATGGGGGAGACACAGCTGACTCTGCCAATAGGAGCGGTTGCGACAGCATCTGTGCGAGCACACCTTCCGAGAACCCCCCTCCACTCCCTTCCCTCCCCCTAAAAGCAGTCAAGGACGGGATGAAAATGTTGTCAGTGATATCAATGCAGCTTTTTCGGCGGGCGTCACCTTTTGCTTATTGTAATTTTTGAATTATTAGTGAATGGTTGTGGTTAGAATATTTAATTTTTCACTAAAATTCTTTTTTTGTTTCCATCTAACGTTTTCGTGTACAAAATTGCGATTTCGGTTCCGAGTAAACGCCCCCATTATTCCACGAATAAAAAATAGACGGTAAAATACAATCACACTCGGGTGAAAATAAATCGGTAGGAGGGAAAAGGGGAGCATATAATGTAAGTAGAGGAAGAGACTGAAGTCATGCTACTCAATCGGTCATCGTGGTTATGAATTCAGATTATCCCTTGTCTGTCTCAAGCACGCAACCATAGGATACAGATCTACATGAAATGACACCAAAGAGCTACACATAATCGCAAACACACTCCCTCACTCACGTTTGTTGAAAAAGCAATGGGTCTCACCAGCAATCAGATCTGGGAAAGGCACACGCAGGCATGATTGATTGCGTTAGTTCACACTCCGCTTCGTTACCGTCCACCGATAATTCCTAAAATACCACCAACTGCATATTCACCATTTACAAGGAAGCGAGAACAAAACTGCTATAATGTACTTCAGCCAGGGACATGCAAGATACAAAGTCAAGATGGCTATAACCCTGGACTACAATCACTGCTGACGATACCTGCAATTAAATGTATTACCGCAAGAGGAGGCGATACATAAAGAGTTATTCGTCTAATCTCTCAACTCGATCCTAGGCTTACGTCAGCCTCGTTCGAGTCTCGTCTCGTTTAAAACTTACTTTTTTTAGGAATAGACCCATGTGTTTCCTGCGATCACAATAAATAGTTGTAAAAATGGCGATTTGATGTCATCCAGGCATTTTCTTACACATAAACCTTTTTATAATATATCATTATCAGTCAACAATCCTCGGATTGGTTTCACGGAGCCCTCCACTCGATTCTTCTATCGGCCAACCTCTTCATATTGACGTAACTCCTCTCTTTTACATCCTTTACAACCTGTTATATATATCTCATACGAGGCCTGCCTTTTCCAATCTTCTCGTTCGCTTTTCCCTCGACGATTGTCTTCATCAGGCCACCGTGTATTAAGATATGGCCGATTAAGTTATTCTGTCTTCTTTTTAGAGTTTTCAGCTGAATTCTCTTTTCCCCCGATTTTCTTAGACTTCTTCGTCTGTCACTCTTATATTACATATAGACTGAAAAGATAGCTACCAAATGCATACACTGATAATCAATTTTTTTGACCAGAAGGTACCTGATGACCTTTGAAAACGCAACCCCCCGAAGAATAAATTTAGAGAAATAAGCAACAAGTGCACATCATTAGTTATTATTATTATTATATCATAAACGACAGTTAAGGTGGAGATACAATTACCAAGTTCATCAAGTGTTACTACCTCTTTAAATCACTGTATAAGCTACATATATACCTATTTTTTGCTACAAACGGCACATAACCCTCAGACAGACCAAAGATTAGTTAGGATTGTAATTGAATTGATGTCTACGATGCCCAAATGTTAAAAATGCCCAAGGAAAAAGCATATGCAGTGGAACTGATCTCCATGGTACTGAGGAGGTCGACCGAAAGTTCTAGCAGCACGGGGATGCCTTCTCATTTGCCTTCCACCACGTCAATAACGGGCACTCCAGCAAATGAGGAAGCTAGCAGAAGAAGAAGCGGAGTAAGAGGGGGTGGTTCATTGGACCGCAGCGATGCCAAGAGCTAACCGCCGACGCTCGATACGGCGATAACCTACAAAATGGTGGGATTCGAAGATTGATGAGGCACACTGAGTGAGTAGAGCCGGGAAAGGGGTTAGACATTATGGGCGGTGGCCCCTTAATCCGACGCCTCGGCCCGTGTTTTTTACGACCGCTAATGTTCCACGATGGTATGAAGCATGGCATTGAATGACGCCGGAATGTGGACTTCAAGGAAAGACGATGAGAATAGATTGTCGCCTCTTGGGATGATTCGGATCTGGAGAAGGATGGTAATGTGGGTGGAAAGGAAGACGAACGAGGAACTGCTGAAAATGGTTGGGGAAGGAGAGGAATATGGCTGAAGAAATTAGGAGGAAGAAGAGTGAGTGGATGCGATGAATATTAAGCGGAAAATGAAGTATGTGATATTCTCGGAGATAAAATGCTAGATTAAAACCCGAAGATGACGACTGTGCGTTTAAACCGGTCGCTTAAATAAAACATGAGAAAAATTACTTTCCTTGTATTCACAAGTTGAACATGGATTTTCAAACATTAAAAGCCATTTCTATTAACTTCGCAGGATTAAGTTTACTTGAAAAATTCAAATCGACGGAGTTCGAGGTGAGCAAAGTAGATGTGATTCCCGTACACTACATTACCAGAATGTGCAAAAGTGATATAATTAGATAAATAGATTCAAACTGTTATGATTTTTTTATTTAATTTACTTAAAAATTTCCACATACAGCAAACCTGCTAATTTAGAGAGGTTCACATATAAACATGGAATAAGGCATGCACATACAAAAAACAAAAGAAAAAGTTTTACCCAGTAATATAAAAGGATATATGGAAGAGGAGATTAGTGAGAATGAGAGATATGAGACAATGCGAGCTGCCTGTCAAATAAAGCTGGCAACAGTGTTTGAGGAAAGCGAAAAAAGACATACATCGTCAGGGTGTGTATTTCGCAAAGAGAGACGAAAATAAAGGGAACCTTTGGAGATGAATAATGCGGGGATAGCAATATGGAGTAGTGTGTGTACGTGTAGGTCTATATGAGACTCTAACATTGACAAGGGAAAGGATATCAGGACATTCAATGGAGGAGTTAATGTGTGCTGTAAAATGAATTAAATTACAGCATCCATTTTTCCTACGGACGATTCGCGGCCACGAAGTATTAGTGTGATGCAATGAAAGATTAAACATCTCCCTTACATCTCATTACTTTGCAGACTCCTTCCCTCTTTCTCTCCACCTTTAACGACTTCTCGGTCTCCACATTGAAGGTGAACTTACACCCCCTGCCACATGCTTTGCGGCTCACAGGATAATGAATATACGTAGATGTAGAAGACAAGAGGGAGTATGTCAGATTAGCGAGGAGGAGGGAGGAGAACTAGTAACTTGGATGGAATAACAGGAAGAGTTAAAAGAAAGAGAAGCCGAAGAAGACCAATAGATGAAAAGCAGAACCTGCTACATGGAGTGCTTCGTGGTACCTAAAATAATGTTTCTAGTCCATCTTAGCCTACCAGAAGCGTTAGGTTTTTACTACTACGATGCACCACGAAGTGATTGAGAGGTAGATGGAGGGGGGAGCCATTAGGACGCCAAATAATTAACCCTACGGGAATTTACAGGTAAAAATGCGCCCTGGGTGACGACCAAAACTGCTCATATAAAGAAAAAAAATAATAGGTTTTTGAATGGCCTTAATAACAAAAAAATGATGGATGCACAATATCTTATCATAACCATGTAAACTAGGGATCAAAAGTCCAATGTCCGCAAATATTTGGAGGTAGGAATTTAATAGGGCATCAATGAAAAGGAAAGATACGTGTTGGAAGTGAGGAAAATAGTTTCATAAAAGCGTCACAAAGAATGCCTGATATGCGTAACTGATAATTCAGAATTACACGGTAAAATCTACATAATCAGGTTTTAATTGACTCCATCCCAAGATCAACCACCACTCATCGAGTTCCTTTATCTCTACATAATTTCCTCCCAACTCCGAACCCTTGCCAACTTATTAACGCCTTGCGTGCTATAACTTCCCAGTTCTCTCTCCCTCTTATTCTCTTATCGTTAAGATCTCCCCTCTGCCGGCTGCTGACCTCCTTACTTCTCCGCAAACGGCATTAATCAACACCCCTACTGTACAAGTTTTGCTAAAAAAAACCTATTCTGTTAGCTTCTAAACCAGCCTTTCCCGGCGCTTTCACCATCCATAACCCGATCCTAAACATATTGTGCCTGTGCACTCACTTGTCATTATTTCAGCAAGATAATTTGCTTTCATTGGGCCACTAAAGCTTTCCAAAGCGTGAAATTTCTTCTGATGCATGCTGCATCCCCTGGAAACTCAGCGGATTCTCATCATAAGCCATCAATCCTCAGATTGGTTTGACGCAGCTCTTCAATGAATTCTTCTTTCAGCTGATTTCTTCATATTTACGTATTTTCTCTGCCACATCCTTAATCACTAGTTTCCATGCCTCTCAAACGACGTCTTCCCTTTAATTTTTCCCGTTCACTTGTCCTTCGAAGACTGTCTTCATCAGGCCATCATGTCTCAAGGTATGGCCGATTAAGTAGTCCCGTCTTCTTCCAAGAGTTTTCAAAAGAATTTTCCTTTCCCCCACTATTCTTACGACTGATCGTCATAATGATGATACACATAGTTTTAGTGAATAAACAGATGCATTGAGAAATAAATACGGCATGCCAACAGAATATTTCTTTCATCACTCACAGAAAAGAGAGTTGATTGTCTAGGTAAATTACTTTAGGGGGAGGTGGGGGAGGATTATTAGGGAATATTACGAAGCGTTATTCAGAAGAAAGGGGGGGGGGGTGGAGAATCCGGTGGAGAATCAGCCGTTGCGTAATATGTTGATTGACCCTCTGGGCACGAAGCGTTCCGAAGAGATAGAGAGATCTCAGAGACAGAGATGGAACCTTCTTCAGGGATTTTGACCGCTCGAGGCGCGTCAATACCGAGGGAGATTCGTGGAAGTGGGATTTGCGGTCGAGAGGGTTTCCACCGGGAAGGGTATTAGGGGTACAAGGGAAATTAACGGCTCCGCGTGGGAGCATTGCGTGCAGGAAGAGGCTCGAAGACAAGAGAAGGTAAGGCACACACACACACACACACACACCACCTCAGGCTCCCCAGGCCAGAGTGACGACCCTTATAGCTTCCGAGTACAATGCCCCACGACCCGGAGGCGAACTTACCCTCTCACCCCATTAGGGAGAATGAGGGCAACAAAGAGTCATCGTTTACTTTCCTCCAAAGGAGGAAGTTGCAATCAAATGACCTACATGTAGACGCATCCATCATCTGAAATTCTATTCTAGGAAAGTATTTCGCCGCGCTCACGTAATAAAACGCACAAGTTGACCATTGAAGAGTATATATTAGGACAGGTTTAAAAATTCATTACTAAAGACAATAATATATTAAACCGAAGTTATAAGGGAGAAAATAGATTGCAGTAAGGGTAGTTATAATTATCTTTTGTAGCAAATCTTGCACGACCTTAAAAACGTGAACTTCTGTAGTTTTGTAGTTAATGTCCCAAATGATTTAAGTATTAATCTCTAAAGAGTAGTAATGAAAACATTAACGCAATATTGGACAACTATCACCCACTGCCACACACACTTGTAGCACACACGTATTACGTAGTTGTATTAGTACTACTTTCGAGAGTACGGGATCTTTCCCGTACTCTTACACTTTTTAGGCCTCATTTAATATATATCACTAACATACAAGATCCGTACGAGGAAGGTATGATAGAGGAATTAGAGGGCGTTCAGATGAGATCAGTTAGATTTGTTAGAGGCCGTTATGATAACTGTATTGGTGTGACGAGATTAATAGAAGAACTAGGCTGGGAATTACTATCAGAAAGCAGATTAAAATTTAGGCTAAACCTTCTAAAAGGTTAAATTCGAAGCTGATTTGTTTACAGATGGCGTTAGATGCATATTAAGAACCCATTCGTATTATGCTATGTTTGATCCGTACAGATAGATTTAAAATGTCATTTCTCCCGCAAACCATAAGGGAGGCAGCGTAGCAAAGGGTTAGGTAGGTAAAAAAAATTGTCGGAGTAGCCTGTAGTGCATAAAGCCTGCTTTAATATTACTAATCTATGCATGATAGGGAAATACAGATAAATATATTTAGTGTATCTCTTTCTGACCAGTAACCACTTCGTAACTTTGTAGACTCTTATCATCTAGTTGCACGTCACTTTCATACCGAACTTGTTTTCATGTGGTGGTAGCATTATAGCTTTGTACGTCAGTAGTGGATATAGTGTGAATTTCACCCCTTACCACCGATCCTTGCGGTGGCTCGTAGGGTAATGTAGACGTAGACCCTTAGTGGCTTGCAAGCTAATCAAAGTGTGTAGATCTAAAGTAACTATCCACATAGCTAGCAATGAATGGGTTACTTCTAATAATTCCAAGGCAACGCCGATTTCGTACTTAAACTGCGATCTTAGGAATATTATTTGCGGATTTAATAAGTAGATAAATGCAATTCCTACGATGGAAAAAGTGAAGCGTGCGTGCTCATGTTGCAGTTAAAGGAACGGCCATGGATCAAACGAAGGAAATGGTCGACCGACGAGGCCAAGTCGGCAACGCGCCGGTAATGCATCGCAATTGCTGCGGGTTCGACTCAGGCATTTATGTAGAATTTTTCGTAGAATTAGGCCTAGAATTAAGTACGCCTAGAATCAACGATAAAACATTACCAGTAGGAGCACATTAAAACCTAATTATTTTAACTATTTCACCACTACAAGGAAGTGAGATTGAAATAAAAAAAATTGAAGGAAAAGAAGAAAAGAATAACAGGCATGATAGCGGTTAAAAAAATGTAATGTGTTTCACACTTTGCCAAACGTGCGATGCAAATTTGTGGCAATAGAGATTCAAATATGGATTTTAACATGCCAAAAGTTACGGTGGAAGTAGCAGTTCTGGAACAGCTTTAAATACCTTGAGAGCCAAGACACCATAGCTAATTTCTTATGAGAACGGTTATACCAGTTCCTAGGTATCCATTCCATCCGTAGTCCTCCCTCTCGTCCACACTCAACCTCTCGATGGGCGATATCACTTTCTCCCTTCCCGAATAGGAAATTCACTGTCTTTGTTTCCTTTTTCTTCCGGAGACTCAAAGAGTCAAATTCATTGACTCCCCAACCTAATACTCACGAAGGTTCTCCTCCTCCATCTCCCTCACCCACCCACATCGCAACGTGAAGAGAGAGTGGAAAGACTTCTGCCTTCGTCACCTGATGACGATGCTGTGCGTCACGTAATGTATTCTGTCACTTGATGTATCATACCGTGTAATTCACTATCCGCGTTAAATAAAAAGGCGTTTCTCTTACGATTCTATGAATTCCAATACAAATAAATAAAAGATGGATATGGCATCGGGAAGGAGTGGTGACCTGAGAACTGGTCTCCCAACCCGAGGCCCGAGTTTGAATCCTGGCAGTGGCTAAGCTTTTTCATTAGCATGCAGGTAATTTATGTATTTACTCTTCATCACATTATGATTAAAATTTTTAAAAATTGATACATTTAAAATTCCGAAAATGTGGATGAAGAAAAGGCACCACCACTAGCAAACAACTTGCTAAAACTCTCAATTCTAAGATTGAGGCCGCAGTGAGCCAGTCGTCCTAAATATCAAATCAGTCATGTATGAAAACTTTTCCATGCATAAATTATGCACAGGGAAGGAAATAGTCTGGGTGGACAGTCTTTGAAAGGGGCCGGTAAGTCGTTCCACAGTTTCACCACCCTGTATGAAAAGGCTCGCCGCCCCAACTCGGTGCGAGCCGGAGGCTGCTATTGAATGTTCCTGCAGAGAATTTCAAGTTCAGTAGGTTTACTGTACAACAGATGGGGACGTTAAAACATGGATCATTTGGTGACTTTCGTTATGACCGGGCTAAACGCCGGGTTTCACTCCACATTTACGTCATTCTGAGAAAAATCTCACCTCATTCAAGTCGCATCACGTGAACGAAACGACTAGCAGAAGGTGTCGTCGCGAGTGACACCAGCAAACGGCTTGTGCTTTTTCTTATTTCGGCAAAGCTCGAATGAAACGAAGGGATACCTTAGCATGGGTTCCAAACCAAATGCGTCCGACCGAAGTTAGGTCTGGTTGGTCAAATAATAATCCAAACGGCGAGTGAAGTCCACTCATCAGGGTACGGGAGAATGCTCCTTTCCTTGTGCCTCCAGTGGCACCCAGCCAATCTGGTAAAACATTGGGTTCAACTAGATGCGTCAATTCCTCTCTAAGACTCGGAACAGGATCCTCCGGTCAGCAAAGAAACGCCCTATCAACTGGGCTATCACGCCCGCTCTCACTCATATTCCTTTTTTTAATAAATATAATAGAAATAGACTTGATAAGTGAAACCAGCGAATCACTTCTACCAGCTTAAGTAAAAGTATGAGTAGTAGTGGTACTATAATTCGGTGTTTAGGATATCCAGCTACTTGTACAATCTAAAAAAATAGTGTTCCACCCGAAGGTTGGTTTTTGATGGGTGAGGGTAGAGCTCAACCCTGTACTGAACATTCGGCGTTTGAAATTCACACATTCAGGGCCGGGGTACCAATTCCTTTCCTAGGGGGACTTGCGATTTCCTACAAAATTTTTACACCCAGAATATCGAATCGCGGGGATTTTTAGA
The DNA here is from genome assembly GCA_933228895.1 of Platycnemis pennipes. Lineage (NCBI taxonomy): Eukaryota > Metazoa > Arthropoda > Insecta > Odonata > Platycnemididae > Platycnemis > Platycnemis pennipes. The sequence continues at coordinate 65,646,102 of OW121854.1, forward strand.
TGGGGGTGTCCAGAAAGGCTTCTTCCTGGGATTTGCTCCGGCCAGTAGGCAGCGCTGTAACCACTAGGATACCACGAACCCCTTATACAATCAAAACTTAAAATAGTTATAAAATAAACAAAGCATCCATACACTAGGCGGGATTCATACCGGCGATATTTGGCTACAAGGTCAGCGTGATAGCGACGAGGCTACCGATGATTTTCTGTTCCATAAGCTCCCTCATTTATTTCGTTGTCATAGTATTAAAATATATTAGCTTCGGATCGAGAATGAATCCACAATTGAGAATGGCGGGCGAAACGCAACAGAGGAGAGGCCCAATCTGGAACATGGCATATCGCCCAAGGCCACAGCAAAGAGGCCGATGAACCCTGGCCCGGACTCTCGTCAGTTACAGCTAATGAAACCACCACGTCGGGACCTCTTGGACCCAATCGCGTTTTATCGTGAACGTCACATTCAGGAAAAATAGACTTTCGTAGGCGACCTCTCCCTTTCTTTCCTTAAAGGTTGGAGGGGGGAAATGTTTTCTCGTTTGGGCATTTCGACGAAGGTGGATGAAGCAGAAAAGGCGTAGGCATAAACAATGCGTTGGCAAACGAAGCCTTTGCTAGTAGGAGTTACGTTCGGGCAGAAAATCTGGGTGAAGGCGTATAAAAAAGGTTAGTAAAGAGTTTAATCCCGGGCGTAGATTTGTATTACTGCGTTACCCGTACCGCGGGAAGGGAAAGAGAAAGGAGAAGAATGGAGGCAGAATAATAGGAGGAAAGGAATAATATATAATGAAGTGCTGGACCTAATTGGGGAAAAGCGAGAGTTGCTGGAGGAATTTAGGAGGAGGCAGAGTCGGTGAATGGACCCAGCAACGTAAATCGTTGGTGTAATGAAGACCGTTATGGAAAATCAAGTACTAGGGAAGAGAGGTATACTTAATAAGTTAATTCAGGGATACCAGATTCATGAAGTCATAAGGGAGGAAATTGAACGCTTAAATGCCGGATGTGTCAAATACATCATAGGACACGCTGGTAATTTTATCAAAGTAGGATGAAATCTACACTTTGAGGGAGCATTCAAAAATCAGTACCACAGAAGAATGAAGAAGATAAAATGCAAAGATCGAATAATTAAGGAAGAAGTCCTAAGAAGAGCGGGAGAGAAGTCTTCTGAAAGCTTCAAGAAGAAGACGGGACAACTTGATCAGAGTTGGGACATGATGGCCTGATGAACACAAACTTCGATTGGCATATAAACGGGAAGAATGGCAAAAGGCAGGCCTCGTAAGAGATATATAGGGTAATTAGAAAAAATCAAATAAATATGAAGAGATTATCTGAAAGGAGAGTTGAGTGAATAGCTGCGTCAAATCAATCTGATTGTCAACTGATGATGATGATACCTGATCGGAAAAAAAACATTGACCTCCGGGTAGCACCATTTCGAAAGAAAGCTCATCTAAAGGAAACTTAGATGGGAATGCAGATACACCATAGGCAATCTAGCTCATGAGAATACATGCTGGACATTGTTTTCCATTGTCCGGCTGTTTCCGGATAGGAATCAAATCCCTACCGGACGTCCTTAAAAAGAGGACGGAGCGGATGTCCGGATAAAACTGGACGTCTAGTATTCATGGACATAATGGGGAAAACATAGGACTTAACGTTAAACTAAAAAGCGGATTTGCGCAGGAAATGAGTGCACAGAGCTGTCAAAAAAATAAAAAGAGGACCATGAAAACCTAAATTGACGGTAAAACAACATTAAAAATAATAGTCACAATGGAGCTTCGGGTTCTCTGTTCCCGTATACGCAGTATCCAATATTCTGAGAAAGAAAAGTGTGCCACATTCAAAATTAGATTTTAAAAAAAAGGCCCCCCCTCGCCGTAAACGGTGAACCGAAGGTCGATTCGTCCACGGTGCTCAATCAGAACGAACGATGAAAGTAATAAAAAAAAGCGAATGTCTCGGACCCAGATGCGCCTTCCGGCCGTTGCGAAAGGCTTTGTGGGCGCCTCGACTAAGTTCCCGACCATTGTTCCCGAGGCCCTCTGGGGTGAGGAGCGGTGGGAAAGAGAAAAGAGAATAGGGAAGGCGTGGGCGGGATACTATCTCCTATGTTGCGCGATCGAATTCCACGACGCACACAATCCATTTACCAACATCCTTCTCAGCCAAATCACGAACGCATTCCTTCGCTATGGACATAAATGGAACGGGTATGGATGGAATAGTTATAGTTATTCTGAGAAGAATCAGGGCAACTTGGGTCATTTGCGTTACTTAGTATAGTTGCTGAATTGGCACGGTTCGTTGAAGTTCACAATAAAAGCCTTGGGAAGGAAAGATACCGCGGAGAAAATACTCTTAATTCCGAAGTACTCACTGAGAGATGAAAAAATTTCTGAATCTTGAGAATATTTACCCACCTTATGGTGATGAAAATCTTTTGAGTTCTTCCTCCACCTCTGAGCGAGTGCCTTTGTTATTCGGGAGAGGCGACCGACACTAAGGGATCGAGTTGTACTTGCAAGAGCAGTGACCGGGTTCGAATCCCGAGTGTGAAAGGCATTTCAATTGGTTTTGCTGACCCCTATTGAGTGCTGCGTGGAGAGTATTCCCGTTCAGCATTCCGTCCGTTAAATGGGACGTTAAGCCCATAAGACGTTAAAGAGTTATTTTTTAACCTTCATTGATACTCGCATGTTTATGCGCATGTTTATTTTTCTGATGACCTTCAATTGCCTCTTACGAAATTCTATTGCAAGAGCCCCTATGCTAGGCAGAATAACTTGGCCAATGCAATGGCTTGATCGCCTTCTAGGCCAGACTCCGTCGCCTCTGACACCTCCAGATAGTACCTACAGCTTGATGCACCTATCTCCTGTGCTCTTCATATTCTAGTGTACCGTTCGCTTTCTTGGTGTAGACCTATCTAAACGGAATGTGGCGTATACCGGGCGTTTTTGGCGTCAGGTCGTTTTTTACGGCGATCGGGGAGATTTGGTGGCTGGAGCACTGGCCTTCCATCCAAAGGGCTCGGGATCAAATCCCGGCCAGGGCGGATTTTTCATTGCCTTACCGGTCCCTACTTGAGTGCCTTGAGGAGAGCACTTCGAGTACAGTACTCAGTCCGTCCGATGGGACGTAAAGCCGTGGTCCCCTTGGCACCTTTCGTTAAGATTAGGCTGATGCCGACGCCGGGGTTCTCTCCAACCTTATTCCTTCTTCTTCCATTCCTAGCCTTGTACCTTTCCTCCCGTTCTGAAGCGCCTATGAGTGCGAATATAGACTTCGAAACACATATGAGATTAGCGAAGTTCATTTGGGTCATTTACGATTGGTAACTGGGTAGAGGTATGGATCAGGGTACGGAAGAATGGCCGAGGGAAACATGGCATCTGATTAGCCTGCTCCTAAAAAAGGCTCAGCGCCCCATCACATGAACGAAGTACTGATTTTGAAAATATCTCCAAATAGAAATCAAACGTCCGAGATTCAACTGGAAAAAAATCCCTCCCAGGTTCCGAACCCGGGCTCTCGGGATAGAAGGTCAGTACTCGAGTTACTGTGCATCACTCGAACGACGCCAATCCATTAAAAGTGGAATGGAGAGACTGTAAACCTGCCATTAAAGCACTCACCCACAAAAATATGTAATGCCTCGAAGGGGGTAATTCTCAATTGGATGCCGAGTGAATAGAATCCCAAGCTCAGTACTAGGCCCGTCGAATGGGGCATTAAACCGCGGACCCCTTGGTACTTTTCGCTAACATTAACCTGATGCCGATGCCGGGTTTCTCTCCACCATTCCCAATTTCCCTACCATTCCCTACCTTATACTTTTCTTCCCGAACTAAAACGCCTTGCAAAGCGGGACGGACTTGAAACTATTGACGAAACGGTGTGGATAACCTTATTAGTGTAACCAGTCTATGAAATGAATTAAATTGGGAATCATTATCAGATTGCAGGTTGAAATTTGGACTTAATTTCTTAAAAAAATTTTAAGCCCATATTTTCAGTGATGATGTTAAAAATATTTTGCGAACCCCAATTTACTATGGTAGACTGGACCATATTCACAAAATTAGAGAAATTGATTGCCGAACTGACAGATTCAAAATGTCCTCTTTTCCTCGCACAATTAGGATATTATTAACGGTAAATATATCCAATACAAGTGTAGCAATGGATAACATTGGTAGCTGCATGTTGGTATAAGGACTTGAAGCTAACCCAACTATGTAACAGCATGTTTTTGCAAGTTTGCTTTGCTATTTTTATCTTTTTTTAAATAGTGAAGTTCAGAACAGTATATAAATACTAATCCTTTTTTACGCATGATATGTAGTGCATGTTTGGTGAGAATTCACCCCCTGCCCCACACCTTTATGGTGGCTTGCGGGTATTATGTAGATGTAGATTCTCAAGCTCGTAGAACATTAAAACCGCAAAACGCCAACTTCGGATTATTACCGCGAAGGAAATGAAAATTTCTTTAAAGTTACGAAAGAGAGGTTATATGTTCGACGCAACATATTACGAAGGCATTCCGGGAAGTTCCGAATGGAAAGGTCTCACTCTCTCCATTCGGGAGGTCGGCGAAAGGAAGATGGGTCGAATTTTTCGGAGAAGCGCTGGAGCGAGACGAGGTCCGTGCGAAGAAAGGGAACGAGTCTATTGATAGCTTTCTCGGGAGCAGTCACCGCCTTCGGATAGGACCCCTTTTAATTTCCCCGATAATTCTGGGAGAAAACGGCAGATATTTCGCGAGAGATTTCCAGATGGTAGGTGGAAAAATTACAGAGAAAGAGGAAGCGAAAGACAGGGAGATATGCGGAAATGCATTCATGGGTTTCGACCTATTTATAGCAAGTTCCACATTTTTCCCGCACGAAAAACTACTGGGTTTATCATCACTCAAAAGGAGACATCGCGGAAAAGATGTTGAAGGAGGAAAATAGTTTTTTTCTGAAACTTGAGATAAAACGCGGAAAAAATTTCACGGCTTTCTATCCCATAGGCCACAAGGTTCACAAGAAAACTGGTTCTCTAAAATTTCGTTTCGCATAAATCCTTTGAATAACACAGATCTTTGTAGCAACTGCTACGAAGTATTTTGTAATCTTTTGATTAGTGAGGTGGGTTTCAGCACCACCTGTGTCATTTTTTCCGGTTGAATTCATCGTACTCCGTATATCTTTCGTAAACATTGCTCGATGCCGATTTACATACATGTGAACCAAGGCAGGTGAAGATTGCTAGTGACAGTTTTAACGACATCCAGAAATACCCGAGACCGATCGAGCTCTGCCTTGCCCCAAAATATCCTCGGGTTTTCAAAATCAGAAAACAATCGGTCAAAGACAAACCGTCCGATTCTGACGTATTTTTTTCAGGCAAAGTCTGCAATATAATCCTGCAAGGCTAAAATATTCTCCCGGAAGACTAACTGAAAATCCAGCATATAGGTTCAGAAGTGAAAATGCTGATGTTACATTGGAAATTTCACTTCTGACCCTATATTGAGATATTAAGATAGAGAAATATTGATAGTTAATCTCAAAAAAGAACTATCATCCAACATCCACGACGAAGCTTGCTAATCGGGGCATATTCAGTGTTGGCTTCTTCATGCTCACAACTAAAGCCGGATGCACATGTCAGGAAAACAAATAACGACCCTTTGAATTGTATTTACAATTTTAGTACGTCTGGTTGGCCAGTGTAGCCATAGTAGTCGTCAAAACTCGAAGATGTGGAGCTACCCGGGGCTCGGGTTCGAATCAGAGCAGGGGCTGATTTTTCATTCGTATACTTGCTCCTACCTAAGTGCTACATGGATATCTCTTAAGGTGTAGTTCTACGTTCATCACATGAGAGGTAAAGCGGAAGAATCTTGGCGCTCATTGTTAACAGTCGACCAATGCCGACACCGAGTTTCACTTAGTCCTTTCACCAAACCATTGAAGTTATGTATCCCCAAATTCTCACGCATCCTTTTTTGCAAATGAGGCCTAATTAGCCAGCGCATTCCTTAATGACGACATTTTCGATTTGGTGACGTCAACATTTCGTTTTTCTCAAGCCTTGACAATATAGTTTGAGTTGAATGAGGTTCCAATGCTGTAGAACAAGGGTCGCAAGTTAGAATCCCGCCTCGAGCATGGATGCAGTGCTTTTTCAGGACTTGGCATACACCAGACGATAACCCAGAACCTCACAAGTTAGATCACCCTCCAATACAACTATGAAGCCTTGGGAACACATAATCGTTGAGAGTTGGCTTCTGTGACTTAGGAAAAACCCACTAAACGAACGAGTAGACGAAACGAACTATTTATAGGAGAGATACTGTGCCTGTGATTGCTTTATAGCAGGGGAGGGGATAAAGCAATTCACGCCAGGCAGGCATTATCTACGATTAAACGTGTCTCAGAAAAATAGAATTTAAAAAAATGAAGAGGATAGATTTAGAGCTTTAGGAATGAGGGTATGGAGTAATGTGGTAAAGTTAGGTAGGCATAAACGAAGACAAACGCGGTGAAACATTGAATGTTGGAAAGATATGGAAACGAAAAACTTCTTAAAAAATGATGGGGAGAATAAGAAGTTGATTGAGAAGGCGGAGAAACTAGATCGTGAAGGTAATTAGGATGGATATCGGTAAGCACGGTAAAGAGAGGAGAAGAACGTGTATTTTGTTAATAATAATGGGAGGCGTGAAATAAGCAGAACTAAAAATGGACACCAAATAAAAGAGAGGCAGGCGTATTAATGTCATAGGTACCTTAAACGGGTTGATCACTGATAATAATATGCTCTATTCCACTCTCAAAAACAAATTCACGAAGGGAATACGGCACTGCCACATGAAATAATAGTGTCCAATCACACACGTATATCCAGCCGGACTGAGTTCACACCGATCTAAAATATTTTTTAAAATCTGGTTCTGCTCCAAGTTGTGTCCAAGCAACACCCAAAGAAAACTGTACGATACGGTTCTCCGAATGAAAGAAAAAATATTTGTCTCGCGTTCATCCGTGAAGCATCCACAAAAAACTTAACTCCGCTTTCGGAATGCCTGAAAATAAGACGGCGGGAGGTGGAGGAGGGGGCATCCGGTGCCGAAAATGGCCAGAAACCACAAAGATAGACCGGCGACGGATCGCTCCACCGTAAACCGCGATCACTGATTCTGTGATCCAATATAGGGATGCAACGGCGATTCAAGACAACGAACACGAATAGCAACACTTAAGGAGGCCTAACTTTTTGATAGAGCCCTCATAATGTGCAATAGTAAGCATTGCCTCGTATTACCACACGCTTACCACGAACATAGCAGAGGTTATAATCTCTGCTCCGACTCTTATACTACTGATCTAAAAGCGCAAAAACTGACAAACCTGAGGGACATTTCGAAGCACGTAGATTAAGAAAAGAGGATGAAGGGCGATTTGTGAATAAAATAATACTTGAAGAAGGTGAGAAAGCGCGAATTATTAATGAGGTAAGCGCGGAAGAGGGACAAAATTTCAGTTATTTACTAATGTACAAGAAACATCTCCAAGGAAAAAATTCAAGAAGAAGTAACAAAGATGGGTTATGTGCAACCTTAGGGTAATTCTTACTTAGCCGTTAGTGTTGGCCGAAGTAGCATTTTATCAATTAAAGAGTAGGGAATAATAATTCAGCAGTTAAAAGGCTTAAACAACAGAAATTCTACACAAATGTGTCTAATAAGTGTGCCCAACTTTTGTAGTTATTCACCCATGGGGATCTTTATCGTCAACTACAGCGTAGAGGCACGGGTAACAGAAGTAAATCGTCGTAAATGGAGGCAGGAAATAACGACTCGTACTTGTGGACATGTAATGTGAAGAGAATTTGGAATTGGTCGAAAGAAATGATTCAAACTACACTCTGAATAGAGGCTCTTCTACTGTTGATGAGAGTGTTATGTATAGGCACATCAGCATTCGTAAGTGCATAAGAAATATTCAATGTATGCATGTAAATACAAGACTTGAAACAAATAGTACGTTTCAGGGAGGTAACTTAAAGTGACTTCAACCGCTCCAGCTTCCCTTATGGGTATGCAGCTAGCAGAAGTGGCGATATATTACTACGAATTTGAGTCATACTGCTAGTCTGCTACTAAAAATACTTCCACCATAACGGCTATGAGAAAAAGTACTTTGAACATGACCATTCCACAATGATTTCCAAAGAAAGTTAGAATGTTATGGAGGAGGCATCGCAGCTGATTTCAGAAGCCAGCTGCCACCTTGATAGGTTCAAGATATGAGATTGTTACTCACGATACTCAGACGGATGAAGTTGTCTTTGCAAGCAGTAAAAGAGCAGTAAGATGCATAATGGTAAGCATTTTTAAAAAATTCATCAAAGAAACAAGAATGTGAGCAAACACGCGAACAAGCGCCAAGTTAGGTTAAATAACCTTACCTAACGAACCAAGTTTAGTAATAAAATTATCTCTCGGAGTGATAAAATACAATAATATCCCTCTTAAATAGCCTTAGGGGCCTTAGGGAGAATGCACTGCGATGTAATTTTGGTACGATTTAATTTTTATCTATGTTTTAACACGCAAGCAGTCTCCATTAGAGGCCGTTTATTAAAATCAACGTTTCGAACGGAATAGGTGGAGCCTAATCGTTCCCAAACAACCCCATTCTGGCTTCATTGTCATCCATAAGCTAGCATCCCAAATGCCTTCTCCAGTACATCCTAACCTCCATGGATATCTGTGACATAATAATTACGATCCAGTCCTGGTTTTCGAAATGTTTTCACCGCCTTCACAAAAGTTATCCGCTTCACGACCTTAGTTCGCTCCTAGTGGGGAACGAATCAAGAAAGTGCTGGAACGCAAAATAGCAAGATAAGATTTCCGGTGAGATAAAAATCATCAAAAATATCCAGGATTTGAACCCGGATACCCTGAATTCGAGCCTTATGGTAATCCCTGAGGTTTTCTTCACTGCAAAACATAGCATGCTATTTGAATATGAATACTGAGCAACTAAAAATACTCTATTTTTATCGCAACTGTAAGCACCAGAATTCAGTAATGGAATTATGTGTAAGGTGGCCCATTTTTTTAGGATGAAACTCACTGATTAGTCGTTAAACACTTCACAGGCCACGTTCAGTAATTATTTTAAATCTTTTGAGGGAAAAAAACTGCAGAGCTCAAAATCGAACATTGATCGTGGTATATCACAAAAATCGCATAAAGCTAGGAGGAAACTGTACACAGTGCTTTGATATCGGAAAAAAATCACAACACTTGAGGTAAACTGTGCAAAGTGTATTGATACGTGGCTCATAATCGAATATCATACAAAACGCGACAAGACGTATTTCGTAAAATAATCCAAAAACGGTAGAGAGGTTTAATCCGAACGGTGAGCTGATGCGCGGCTCAACATCGAATCGCAAAAATCGGAGCGAAACGGAGAAACTGCACATCAGGGCGAGGAGGCGACGGAAGAAGTGGACTCAAGGGGGAGAATGGGGAGACGACGGGGTTTGGAGGGGAGAGGGCGGAGCTGTGAGAGAGGGAGGGGCAGGAAGGATGGCGAGAGCTAAGAATAAGGCGTCGCGGGGCGTCCATATTAGGCCACGAGGGGGGGCCACGGAGTTCTCTCCCCCATCCACCCCCACTTCCGATCCCTCCCCTGCCCCCCCCCCCAACTCCACCTTGGCCCGAGCGTGCCACGAAAGGGGTAAGGGAGCGTGGGCCTTCACACTTCCTTCCCCCTCGAGAACGGGGACTCGCAAGTGTCCAATTTTTTCGTCGCTCTCTCATCTCCTCGAGGGAGCGCACGCACGGCTACATTGTGACCATCAAGCCAGCTCAAGGGTGTGTGGCAGGGGGGTGGCTCTACGCCAAGTCCACACCACCGTCAGGCGCAAGATCCTACTCTGCTATTATACATTTCAAATATTTTGGAGCAGAGAGATGGACCTTACATTTTTGCGGGAGTTAAGAGAAAGTCTCTCGTCATGCGTCTTTCTCAGAGCTAACTAGGATGCAGTAGGTGTGGCCCATCCTCTCGAAAATTCAGTCGCTCTCAGTCCTCCGTGGAGTGCACTCCGTGGGTCTGCATGCCGTGTTTCCAATTAATTCAATTACTTGAGAGCGATAGCGAGGATGACGACTTGGATGACAGCGGTGCAGAAGTCGCTTTGGCCACTTCGTTAGACCAGAGATTGAAACTGGGTGTGCCTACTATTTATCGTGTTTAAATTCGTCAATACTTTTTATTGTAAATAACTAGACTACTAATATCAAAATCATTGTGCTGTAATTTTTTACAATAAAAATTATGTATGAATGGAGTGAACAATATCGACAGAAGAGGATCATGTTGGTTGACCTATTCCTGTTTTAAGCCCACCTCAGCCGCTTCCGATTTTTTGGGGACAAAATATTCTCTTTTTCAAAGTTACGTATGCTTTTTGCTTTCAAAATTCCACCTATGAATCAACCGATCTCCGAAACGGCCCGTGTTGAAAACCATGATAAGAAGCCCCTGAAAATAATGCATTGGTAACCCTCCGTTTTGCTTCTCCACCTAAACGAAGGCCGGGAAGAACTCATTTCGACGACGTCACCCATAGGGTCTCTCGCACTGATTTTTCGGCTGAAGGAGTTAGGGACAATAATCTCGGTGAAGTAAACCTCGAGCTGTAACGCCTTGCTGCGTGGTAACGCTATTTATTATAAAGCTGAACTCAAATTTCTTTATAACTCTTATTATCCCAGTTGGATGAGAAGACATTTTTAGGACACAAGTTCGGATTCTTTCAGCGTCGCTCTCCTTTTTTTGTATTTCAACAATCCATCTTTCCCAAACAAAAACTAAACAAATGCTTAAACTTTGAACTGAATAAAAACAGTAACTTTAATTTAAACATAAAAAAATTTATGATTTATGCAAACAACCTATAAATAATAAGTACAATAAACACATAAAATGAACAGGTAACAAATAGTAAAAAGTATGTAAATAAACAGGAGCCTCCCCTTTCGGAGGTAATTTCCCACCCCCCCCCCCCAGGAGCGAAGACTTTCCAACTGTTCAGGGCCATCCCGTAAGTCAGGCACCCACCACCACAAATCTAAGGCCTTCCTCTCAACCCACAAGACATTTGAAATGGATAAAGCAACTGGGTACATTACAGATTTTACTATTCATCACCACAAATCATAAAATCTTAAGATTGATTGGTTCGATACGCCTCTCCACTTGATTCTCTAATCGGCTACCATCACTGAATTCTCTTTTCGTTCCAGGTCTCCGCCCGCTACTTTCATGTTTGATATCGACTCATTTTTCTCGTAAAATCTCGTCACTAATGTTTTCTTATGATGTGAATACCAACCCTGAAACAACTGAACCTCCCTGTCTACGACGATCACAAAATTTTACCATCAAACACGTCACCACCGTAAGTACACAATCATAAGATCTATTTGGCGCACGATCATTCTATCAGCCAACCTCTATATATTGATAAAATTCTTCTCCTTTGTAGCACACACTACTTGATTCGAGTATCCCATGGGAGTTATCTCTTTTCCAATTATTTCCTGATGTCCTCGATGAAAGTCTTAATCAGACCATCATGTCTCAAGTTATGGCCGTTCAGTCCCGTTTCCTTTTTAAAGTTAACAGAATTCTCTTTTTTCCCAATCTTCGTTTTATTCTCGGTCTGTCCTTTTAGATTCATCATACATGTCACAGCTATATCATCCAAATACGAAAAAGCGTAAGGAAGGAGCCGCTAAAAGAATCGAATTGCAAAAAAGAGAGGGGCACTTAACATTACTTCAAACCGTCAATTCCAAAATGAAGATTCGGAATGTTGATGCTAATCAATCCATCAACTAAATACACACACGAAACAAGACAGCTTTATATGCAATTAAACTTCTAACATCTAACTATCAATTATCATGAAGGTCACTGCAAAAATGTTATGCATGCTAAATCTGTAGTTTCAGGCGTAACTTATCGAATCGATCACCTTACTGATTTTTTGTTAAAAAATTGGCTATTTTTCATAAATTTCATCGGACACGACCCGAGTCAAAGGGTAGGAATCAAGGGGTCAAAGGGTCAAAGTAGGCAAACCCGAGTAGGAATCAAAAAATCTCAAGTGGATTGCATAAAAACTCTTTCATGTACAAAGCTTTTTACGTGTCAGCATCACAGCATATATATTAGAATGTAAACACAGAGAGATGATGGTGTGATGAACACAGTCGTCGAAGGAAAAGCAATGGGGAAAATGAAAAAAGATCTCGAATCAGATACATACAGGAAGAACGTAGCGAAATATCTAAAATAGTGGAATCGTATTTATTAAAAGGTTAGTTGTAGGAGATCCGAGTGGCTTAGGATTGAAGACTTGTGATGATGATACTTGAATACACATATATTTACTTATCACTCTACACAAAGAAACAATATCGATAGAGTTAATAAAAGCCAATTGTTTATTCCCTTTAGGCTATCCCTGGAGAGAAATCAAGTTCCACGCAAATAGCCTTCAGTGAGGGAGGGAGAGGTAGATACCATTCCACTGCAACTTTCCGGTTCCCTTTCCTGTTATTATACAACACCGTTCTTCCCCATTCTCTAATTTACATCTTTTCAATCGACATGTGATTCATTTATGCCTTTAGGAGTTTCATATATATTCATTTCGTTCAATACAGAAAGCCCATAAGAATTCAAATTTCATAACTATCTCAGATACACGCGAATGCAGAGATGCTTACTGCAGCAAATTTCTTTCAAAATCTTTTTCGTATATTCTTCTTTAACAAAAAAACAGTTTTAAGGGTTTACACACATTGTATGATAATTAATCATTCATCTATGTGTTCTGAAGCGTGGATTTAAAGACTTATTTATGTCTAAGAGACATGAAAATGAAATTGAACAAGCAGAAACCAACTAAAGAATGAGGCGAGGTTTAACTACTCACGCCGTGTGGCGGAGAAGAACGGAAGAAATTATTGAGATGCAAATGATAAAGGGAGAGAGACAAGAGCTAGCCTTTTTAAACGCGTCAGGGATATGAAAAGGAGCAAACGAATCATCTTCATGGCATATTAGTCCCCATCTCGACATGCCTACGATATATGAAAGATAATACATTAAGGCATGTTGGCAGTACTGTTGGTTGGTTGGTTATTCAGGGGAGGCGACCGAGAGCTGAGGTCTTTTGCACCATATAGGATAGGTGGATAATTGGGTAATGGTAGGAGCTTTCAGGGAACGGAGGAAGGGTCGGGATGGGAGGCCAGTACTCTAGCCACCACACCAACCCGATCCCCTGTTGGCAGTACTTCTCATGTCAGATGTTAGTTGTATGTTGGATGGATGGAATTTGTAGTGTGTGTTCACATGATAATCAAGGTAATCTCTTATTAGGTAGGTAGTACAAGTAAACTTGAATGCATGCAAGTAGTGCATATTGGGTGCTAGTAATGTGCGAGGGTGTGCATACCACACCCTCGACATGGCTGGCAGGCAGGGTAATCAGTAGACATATGTAGATATAAAGACAAGAGAGCAAGAGACATACAGGCGTGTTGCATGAAATACCTCAGATGCAGTATTGGGGAAACTAGAACGAATAGGATAAGTAATGTAAAAATTAGAGAGATTGTTTCTTGACTGTCAGCCACCCCACCGTTAATGTATCTAGCAGCACTCGGACCTTCGCATTTTCATGTATAGCAAATATAACGTCCATCTCCAAGTCACGACACGTTTTCGTTGACAAAAATGATTTCTAAATATTCAACACAAGCTGGCCGCGGTAGCCAGGTGGGTAACGCACCGGCCTTGCAATCCAAAGGTAGTGTGTTCTAATCGTGACCAAGACGTGGATGTTGTCTTTTAGGATATATTTCTTAGGTTAAACGATGTGATATGACCTCTACCATTTGAGAACATACAATTGAAATCCATTATTACTATTCCACAGAAAGAGGACTCCGAAAATCACGTAAGGCTCCAGGAAAAATTCAGGCGCTAAAATGTCATCCCAAAATAGAATTCCACAAAAGGACACGGCGCCCGGTATTGATTCGACACCGTTTACAAGTAGCCAATGCATTCATATGCTCCCATTGTGCAACAGGCGCAAAAATTTTCCAGTGGAATTTACTGCGGCATATTTGTGGTATTTCCCTTACGAGAATCCACCTGAGATTGAACACTACTCAAATACAGTGCAAACGATAATACCGCACACATCATCCTAGGCTAGATAATATTTAGGGCAGTTTAATAGCATTAATTTAAAGTTAAACGGGGGTTTATGCGGTTATTTGTTAATGTCGTGGTTGCCTGTAGTCCCCATTACATAAACCACGATAAATAGTCGGTAAGTCGATTAAGCACTGAGAAATATGGAATGCAGGAGTGCTGTCTCGCCATAAAAATGTTTAACCAGGTAGATTGGGAGGAAACGCAAACGGATAAAGGAGTGCGGGAAATAGCTAGGGAAAAGAGGACACGTGATATATTACGAGGAGTCAAAAAAAGTGGTAAGAACGGGTAATATGGTGCGAGGGTGTTTTTAAGGACACAATAAAGGGGTAAGAGCAGAACAGGGAGGAGAAGAGCAGGCCACTTGGATGTTATAATGAATGGTGGCCATAAAGCCAGCTGTCAACTGCATAATGAGCTAAAGCGTTAAAAACAGGTCGGAGAATGATAAAAACAATTTTTGTGGAAAAGTACAAATTTATTACACGAGGATGGAAAGCATGAGAAGCTTTATAAGAACATCAAAAGAAAGATAAGTTCCTTCGGAACTTTTTATATCCATCCACACCTACGCAAACCGGTCGAACGCCGATAATATTAACAAAGGCGGATCTTAAAGGAGCGTATCTCCCCATCAATCAATCCCGTTCTGAGAAGAGCGCGATTCTTCTCCGAAGCTTCCTCTTAAAGGAATTCTTCAGCAAACCCTCTTATCAAAACCAATATTTCCAGATATCTATGTACCCAGAATCGACGTTCCATAGGAAGGCTGTTCAGATGGTTGTGTGGCAATAAGTTCACAGCTTGAGCAGGAAATGACGGCTCAGAAAGACAGGCTGCTACCAAACCTCCCCAAACAAAATTGTTACCGACCGAAGTATCCAGGGCGGTAGCTCACCGCGGTGGCGAACCAAAAGCCATGGGTTCAAATCTCGTGAAAGTTAGGTCCGTACCAAGATTACGGCCTTAAGTTAGACGGTGAGATATAACCTTAGCCGTTGGGACCAGTCGAGCTAGGTAACGGTCTGCAACGCGCTGGCCTGGTAACCCAAAGTTCGCGTGTCCGAATCCCGCCCAGGGTAAGGATGTTACGCATTTTATGGAATGAATAATGATAATAAAACATCTTTAGAAGGGCGAGACTGATAAAAGAACTGTGCCTTCTGCCATCTAACCCCTTGACGAAATATCTACACATAACAAATGTTTGTTGATAGGCACAATTTAAAATTTGAAGCTGAAATACATAAATATACACTATTTTAAAAATTTTAATAAATGACAGAAATATACACACCATATATAAATATTAAATACAGAAAATTCATGGTGGTATCAAGTATTAACAACTGTGGGAGAAACGTGAGGACTTCTCCCACTCTTTACCTTCATCCTTTACGAAAAAAAACACTGCAGGAAAACACCCACACAAGGCGGGGGGAACGAAAAACATGCGAAATCCTACTGATAGTGTAGCCAATGTTTTAATACAGAGATTAAAACAAGTTACACTTAAATTAAGAGCTAAATTTGGACGGTGCGATAAAACCCCAGCCGTTGGAGCACGTAAAAAAAAACCTATTTAACTGCTACTGGAGAAATTGCGCAGTAAATTGAGATATTTGCAATATCGCCTTCTCCTCTTTCGTCTCTCATGCCATTCACCTCTCAGAAGCCTTTCCGCCCTCTCACCATCCCCCCTTTCAATGAAAGCCTGCCCTACCGCATACGTCCCTCCACCGCCAATCACCGAAACTCCCCGCTCGCAAAATTCGCAACGCCCCATACCACATCCAAGCCTCATTCCCACACATCCCCCGTGCCCGACTCATAACGATCCCTGGTGCCCACGTGCGCTATACCCCGACCCACCCCCGCCCGGCCGTGCGACCCCTTCCTCCCCCACCCCCGCCGCCAGCCAACCACCGACGTCGACGGCGACGACGCCTTCCATATCGACGTCTTCTTTCCACGCTTCTAACCTCCTCTCTCCTCCCCCCCCCTTCTCCCCCTTTAAAACCCCCGTACACACTCCAAGGGTTCATAACCCTTGCCTGTCTGCGCCTCGCATTGGCACGGGCCGAGGTATTTCCGTGCGTTCTCCTTTCTTCGCTTCGCAGTCTTCAATTTTTTCGCGCCTTGCCCTTTCCCCCCTACCCTCCTCTGTGCCCCCTTTTCGAGCCTTGAGGGAGGAGATGAGGGTGGGTGTCCATCCCCCCGGAACCTCCTTTCGAAGTACGGGTGGGGGAGATTGGTAGGAGGGGGAAATGGGGAATCCCCCGAATATCCTTCAGGGAAAGGCGATGCGTCGCGACCGTGTTATCGGCCGTGACATGGTGGATACGCCATCTACATCAGAAGCGTTTGTTACGCGACGAAGGCCAATATCTACAGAAAGTTATCCATCAAATACCGAATATCCTCAGTGAACATCTTATTGCTAGAAAAAAAACTGTTTCTGTAGTACACCTGATGATGACTTAACCGTCGAAACCTGGGTATTGGAAGGAAATAAAGTTGAGGAAAAATCAAGTTTATTCATTTATATTATACTGGTTTTGATTGTTTACGTAATTCAATAACGCTCATTTCAGACTCGATATGGAAACCATGTATTTCATGGCAATTTACATGAAAATAGCAAACTAAACTACCGCTTTTACGTTATTTACTATGGCCTTACACATCGTGTACCTACATCTTTCTACCCCGTTAGCGTCCTTAAAATAAGCCGTACTACTGCGTTATAATCATTTTCTCTCCCAAATTTGCGGCCGCTTGCCATTGATAGAGGGAAAGACCGAACAGGAGGGGCCAAAATGGAAATGCCACGGTGACATAATGTTTTTGGGAAAGGGGAGAAGAAAAGGAGTTGATGGTTGTGGAAACAAAGGTTAGTGAGAAGAGTTGTTGATGCGGGACAGTGATGAGAAGCGGCGGTAACGTCAAGAGAGGATGTGTTAAACGTTAGGAAGATGAAGGAAATTGCATATTTTCTTGTGCTTTCAAAACCCCAAATTGAATATATGAATGAACATACTTAAGTGACTTTTATACCCGGCTCGAGGTCGATATTCAACATTACAAGGTTGATGTTTCTCATATTGAATACTACTTGGTTATGTAGTGTAGTTGCCTGGGTATAGAGTGGGCATATCATGGAGATTGTTGTGATCAGAAGGGCAAAATGTATTCAATTGGAAGTTTTACGAGAAATACCTATATAAAATAAATAAAAAGTAAACAAGAATAGGGAAAATCCTCTAAATGAAAAAATAAAGCTAAAATCCACAAAAATAAAAGTAGCAAGATACGGAAAACATAAATAAAAACCAAGAAATACGGAAAATATAAAATAATTACCATAGAAAAAAGGGGGAAAGAGGAAAGTTAAGTTTCGTTAAATTTTTGCTAATATATTTAACAAGCTCAAAAAATAAACTTTGTTACTAAAAGCAGAGAGAAGAGTGGGTAATAAAATGATGTGGAATATAAAAAATTCTATTTTTGAGTTATGTCGAAATTCCACCAAGTAAATTTGTCCACCCATCTGTTAGATGGAAGATCACGCCCCTATGATGGAAGATCATGCCGTATGATCTTCCATCTAACATTTCTTGTTATATATTTATTACAGGGATTAAGTGGAAGAAAGTACTAGTTAATGTCTACCTCTCTGAAAATAGTCTATTACTTGCTATCTAATTTTAAATGCACGTATTTATGATAATTAATTATTTATTGGTTATTCATAACGTATTTAGAGCGCCATTCACTTGTTTTTAGATAACCTAATTCGTATATTTTCTTGGTAAATAACTCAGTCGGCCTTCATGATGCTTGTCCGTTAGTCTGAAGTTCCTCTTTCACACAAAACACAACCAATCTGAACGCGAACACCTCGTCCAGCAATTGTTTAATGTCCGGTTGGGGTGACCTGGGGCTCACTGGTACGGAAGAGCAACGCGAGTTATCGACGGCGAAATGGAGTCCTCCGTCCCACACCACCGTTGACGGGCACTGATGCCCGACTGCCTAACGTGGCGCGCCGACATATTTGTCAGCGAAATGTGGCTTCTCACACAACACGAATGGGTGGAGAAGTTACAGCCCGTGAGCCCGTCAGCTTTTCATTTTCGGATGCGCAACTTTCTCAGTTCTCACGCATAGGAAAACTGTTCGCCCGCCCTTACCCTAAGGCCAAGAAGCCTGGGGCACGAGACTCACCGTGCCTTCGCCAGTTTCTACGCAGATCAAAGGGCAACCGGAGTCAATGTGAGATCAGCGGATGTCACGAATGGATTCGCCCATAACTAGATGCCGGATGGGTTGACCCCACGTCACATAAGGGGGACATGTACAGGGAGAATGCTGAAATGAGGAATAAAATGACATGGAAGGGGATATGCGATATTGAATTTTGTATATCTACTTCATACCACAAAAGCGTCGATGTAAACTGACAAATCGCATATCGAATGATACGGCTGTATATTTTCCATTTGAACACGGTCTTCAGTCAATTTGTCCTCTATCACCATATCGCATAAGGTGTTACATCGTTCAACTCATCATATCGTAGGTCGCGTGAAACCGTACACCGCGACAGGTCGATAGATATCAATCATCTTCTCCTTAGAGATAGATCCTCGTAACATAAAAAATACTGCCGTTTATGAGATCATTTTACTGTGCTTTCCATAAGAGTTACATTGGTAATGCAATTCAAACCGGGTATCAGGTATGAATAAACTTTCTAATAGCTGATTATTGCTGCTCCGAATGGCTCTCGTACACATGAGAGTGGGAACGACTTTTTTGTTTCGCCCTAGTGATTTTTATTTCGCCATCAAGGAGGAGAGAATCGGTTAAATATTGATGGTGACAGACAAGTCCATTTATCACTCAAACCTGATGCGAGTGGAAAGGTTATTTTAATTTGTTTCGTTTATTTCGATTTTCATGGATAACGCTTGTGGGTCTTATGTTATTTCTTATAAAAAAACATTCGGTTTGGACAGAAACTGCAGGAATGGATGATTACACTTGTCAGCCTGTGAAACATCGACGCGTACAGAAAAAAATATAAACAATGCCTACAAAATTGCGATTATGTGATGTTTTTCACGCTTAACAAAGGGAGGTATAGGGTTTCTTCATTTAAACGTACAAGCTACCACATTTACGCACGGATATTATGTGTTCAGCGCTTGAATATAAAAAAAACAACAAGTACGCTTCATTTCCGCACTGATGAAATCTAATTAATCACGTGGCTACGATGACATGACACTATAATTATGCTAAAATCAGAAATTTTTTGATATTTGTACTACAGTAGGTACACATTGAAAATTTTGCACAACTACATATCTCCATAGTGGAAATGGTTGCGAAGACTCATCTCGTACGAGCAATCGTATCGGACATCTATCGACCCTGCGTTAAGGTGCGTTTACACGTAGAAGTTCACTGCTATGATAGCCACGAGATGCGCGACATATCGCTATCGCCACTGCTACGATGCGTATGCACCAACTGCTTACGCAGCTTAAAGCCGCTAGTTCGGCGTTGTCATAATAAAGAAAAAGCGTTTGATGTCACTAATGATTAATGCTTAAATTTTTATGAAACCATTTAAGCAATAAATTCCATTGACAATCACTTTGTCTACCCATTCTTTAAAGAGTAGAATCTGGTCTTCGTCGAATGTCACACAGTTCGTGATATCACATAATATCGGTCAGCGATTATCGCATTTATGCCATCTCCGTATCGTGTTTCAATATTACGTTGATATCGCATGCCATTGCCGATATATTGCGATATCGCATGCCTTAAACACACTTTATAGGGTGAACAGGAGCAACAAGGATTGCCGTACGCTCGTCAAAAACCAAGTTATCATCGGAAACCGTTGGAATAGGAAACGGAAATGGATCAGCGTAATTTTGGCGCAATGCGGTCTCGTCCTTAAGAGAAAAGGAAGGGAACGTTCACAGGGGAATGCAAGGAGTGATCTCCTTCCTCTACAGCACAGTGCGCAACTCACGTTTTTATTCACAGAACAACTTGAGAATCGTTCGGTTGAAGGGCCAGGATCATTCAAAACAGTCTAAAGGGCACAGGGTACTGAAGTGAGTAGCGTGTGAGCGCAGATAGCGCTGCAGATAATAGATTCATATCCTCGTTTCCAGGGAGCCCCTTCACGTTTTGTGCGACCTACGCGACAACCTACGCCACGGTGCAACAGAGAGGCCCCTTCAGCAACAAGTGACGAAACGCCGACGGAGATGACGTCAAAGTTAAACAATAAATTCACGCGTCTTATGTACACTTATATCGTTTTCGTATTTCGTCCTTGACAATGCAGTTGTTAGTCTGACCATAGGGCACCTAACGAGCTCGCATTTGATCAAAGATTCAGAAACTCGTATTTTTTTGCGACAATCATTTTTGACTCGTGAATGTTTTAGCAGAAAATTTCAATGCTAGTTGCTCGCGAAGCAAGATGAGGCGGGAATGCCAAGTGATAGAAACGAAAGAAATTAATAATCGTGAGATCTTTTGGACAATGCTGCGAAAGACAAAAGTTTAAGCCAAAAATATCGTCACACCAAATATGGTTTCCAACTATCTTTCCGATGCAACAATAAACAATTTTATCACGATTAAAATGTAAAATTCGTCCTACCGGCGACGATTTAGTAACGAATAATTTATGGAGATCCTGGTAGTTACGAGTCACGCGTGCATCAGGAAAATATATAAGACTCAGGTTTTACATAGTGACGTAGATATATTTTAAGCAACAGCGAAATTCTCGAAACATTATCCTTTGAACAAACGTAGCATCAAGAGGAGTTATAAGCCAGGGAATTCATTTATAGTCAAGGAATAAATCTCAAAACTTTTAGCGGAAGAACATAGGCGGGAAATAGGTAGTTAAAATAATGCAGAATAGAGGATATCGCGAAATATTGGCAGAAAGGTACAATGTAATCATATATTAAGTAACGTGATATGAATACGTCAGCCAATACATTACACGGCATCATAGTAAAGCGATCATTTTCACCTGTCATCAATTCTAATATTGGTTTGACGCAGTTTTCCACTTGATTTCTATATCGACCAACCTCTTCATATTTACATAATTCTTCTTTTATTAAATTTTTCATTATTTGTAACATCATACATCTCATACGAGAACTGGTTTACGAATCGCGTTGGCGGGGTGCCTAGAGTACTGCCTTACCATCTCGACGGCCAGGGTTCAAATTCCGGCAGTTGCAGAAATTTTTCATTTGTTCGCTATGCCGGTTCCCAGTTGAGCTTTGTGTGAAGAGCACTTAGCGTACAATTCAACCGTCGGGTGGGCCGTTAAATTGTGGACCCCTTTCGCGAGCAGGCTGATACTAACGATCCCTTACGAAATAGGCTTACATAATGAACTGGAGCATGTGCAGCGAAGATCGGAGAGATTTTTAAAGGGACGGTACGATAACTATATTAGCGTCACCAGTCTATGAGAAAGCTAAAATGGGAATCATTATCAGACCGTAGGTTGAAATTTAAACTTAATCTCTCAACTAAATTCCAAGACAATATTTTCCCTGATGACGTTAAAAATATTTTTCCAACTCCAACTTTCTATGGTAGACTGGACCATAATAATAAAATTAGAGAAATTGATTGCCGAACCGACAGATTCGAAATGTCCTTCTTTCCTCGTACTTACAATTAGGGATACGAATAGCTGTAAATATGTCCAATAGTATAAATACAAAAGTATTAATGGATAGCATAGGTAGTTACATAGATGACGGTCTGCCAAGTTATAAGGACTTTAAGCTAACCCAACAAGTAGCATGTTTTTGCATGCTTGCTTTGTCATTTTTATCTTTTTTTAAATTGTGAAGTTTAGACTAGAATATAATTACTAATCATTTCTATGCATGATATTTAATGCATGTTTAGAGTGAATTCACCCCCTGCCACACATCTTTATGGTGGCCTATAGGGTATTGTGTTCATGTAATGCAGGGTTTACTTTCACATTCCACCGCCAATGCCAGAAATATTCCAACTCGTGTACATACACAACGGCAGTAGATGACCAAAACCATCGGTCGCATTTCGAGAAATAACTTGGGAAAGGAGAGGCAAACACCACGATTACGTTGACACAACTAGGGAGAGTGGATATTACCCACGCAAATTTGCCTAGAAATTAATCATAGATTACCAGTAGTCTGCGTCAGCATGAAGTGAATAATCTCAATGATCTTCAAGTTCTTTCTCTCCTTGAACCTGCTACATTTCAAGTCTAGTTCTTAAGATGCCATCCCCATGTCGACAAGACAAAGCGCTGCTTTCAGCATTAACTCGAGGGCCAACTCTTGAATCCGGCGACCGCATCCGTGGCGAGGACTTGTCAAGAGGAAAGGGTCTGGAGGCGCTGCAAGGAGGGCGGGCAAAGGGGCGATGAGGTCTTGGGGCCCTCAAGATCGAGTACCCCCCTTCGCCCACGGCGCGTCGCGTCGGCAGCCTTCCCACAGCGACGATCACGGGCGAGTAGAGGGCGATTGCCTCCGGAGATACTCCACTCTATTTCTCTCATCTGCCCGGGAGTCTGCCAGGCTCGGTCTGTGTGTCTGTCAGACTCGGTCTGCCCCACCTAAGTGTTGAGTCGTTTTCCTTTGTTCTAAGGGGAGTCCTTTTGGCTATTGGTGGAGATGACAGCCTGCCAAGGTCATCTACATCAATAAGGATTAATGGGTTGTTGGTAGTGATAATAATCATGATGATATTGACTTTTTGCTGCTTTTGAGACGCGACCAACGAATGTGTAAGAAGATGTGCGAGTTATAACAAAAGAGCAAAGAACCTGAATTTTGACAACTTTCGAGAATACTGGTAACAGCGTCCTGCACATATTATCTGTTCAATAGTATACATTTTACAACATATTCACGTCACCAAAGCTTACATCTGGAGCATGTTTATTTATGGCAGCGAGGCACGGACGATAAGAGCAGTAGAATAGTCGAGGCTGGAAGCATTTGAAATGTAATTATTACAGAGGAATGTTGAAGATAAAATGGATCGGACGATAACAAACGAAAAAGTCCACAGAAAGTGGGAGAAAAGAGAAGTTTGCTGAAAATTTTGTAATGAAGACGAGACGATCTAATCGGCCCCATATTGAAATGTATGGATATGATGAAGATAATGGTCGAGGGAAAAATAAATGGGAAGAACAGAAAAGGAAGGTCTCGCATAAATATTGGGAGCAGGTTATAACGGATTTAAAAGAGAATAAATTTGTAAATTTGAAGATGAACAAGTAGCAGAATTAAGTTGAGAGACGTGTCAAACCAAACCTAGGATTATTGACTTGAGATGATGCATGTATTGTAAATATAATACTGTAAAGATCGTCAGTTTTTAATTGTAACTTAATTCTCCTACAGTCAATACGGCCGCTGTTTATCTCAGCTTGCTATTTTTAGTGTGTTTATTACTATTTTATGAATATATATTTGTACATACTTGGCAGCGTTTGGAGCGAATTATTGGATTTTATAGAGAGACATATTTTATAGACAAAATCACGTTTCGGTCAAAGACGATTGCACAAAACATACCTGATTACAGAACGAATTGTCTTTGTTAGCCAAGGCATACTTGTAAGTATTAAGATCAGAAAAAAGCTAGTAAGAACCCAGCAACGGCATTTACCTTACTCATAACAAAATCTGCCAAAGCGTCAGACTGACATCCCATTTGAGTCGTAGTTATTCAGGGGAGGCGACCCTTAGCTGAGATCATTTGCACCATTTAGGATTGGTGGGTAATTGGGCAGGGATAGGAATTTTCAAGAAACGGATGGAGAGAGACCTGACTTCGGCATTATCCTACCCTTAATGAAAAGCGCCAGCGGTTTATTGTTTAATCTCCATTCAGACGGAGAGAGTACCGAACGCTCTCTCATGTCAGTGTGGGTGAGCTCCCCTCATAGTACTCAAGTAGGGACCGTAGTGAAACTGAAAAATCTGTCTGTGCCGGGATTGGGAACTGGGCTGAAGAGATGGGAGGATCTGAATCACTCGGATTAACCTGATCACCACACCTACACATTCTTCCACCGTCCCTGAAACATACACGTTTAACATTCAATGAGTAACCTTCATTTCAGCGCTTGACTCTTTCAGGAGTGTGCATAATAGCATGATGATGATAGAGAAATAAATTAACCCCCTTAACCCAACCCAGAATTAGACCCATACCGGATCGGAGAATGAGGTTTCCGGCCTGGTTTTTTGGCCAGTTTAAGTACCATGCTGCCTAATTGATGGCTTAAGTGGCTTAAGCACCAGGCCATAAATAAAGGGGATACGGGTTCGAGTCTGGGTCCAGATAGATGATTTTTTTTACTCTGCGGAAACCTTGTTTATTGTCATACCCGCGTTTATTTTTACTGTTAATCAATCTAAAAGTCTAAAGCTTTTAAAAAGAATAACACGCAAAGAGAATACAATTATCCGGAATATTTCGTTTAGAGAAAGGATTAAGAAAAATCTTTGAGGAAAAGCAGTTGTGATGAAGCTTAACTCCACTCACCCACACAGTAAAAACGTGCTTTATAACAGCTCGTTAAAACAGGCAAATATTTACCGCTCTGTTCCATTCAAATTCCTTTAGATTTCCCCAGTTCCTCCGCTGAGCAAAAACCCTTAGGGTCTGAATCACGCGCACCCTTAGTGAGTTCAACTTCCCGACTTCGCCCGAGAGGGAAAAGTGCTCTGAGAGGTGGGAAACTTCAAATCTAGCGGAGAACAATAAAATGAGTTTCAGGAACGAATGTAATGAGGCAGCCTGCCGAGGATTAAATAGAATTCAAGGTTGAGCAAAATTGATACTAGAAAACACGAAGACGTTGATAAAATTCATACATTGACACATTGATAAAATTCAAACTAGTAAACACGAAGACGTAAGATACTCGCTCACACGATGCAATACGGTAGTTTTCTTCTCAGGTTTCCCATAAAGTCCTAATTCCCAGAAAATCGCAAAATCTAATGATATGTTTAAGTCTTTCATTACATCCGTCTTTGATTTTTCACATTCCCTGCCAGCCTTCAAGCCATTCACGATACCCCTCTTTCTTGCTCTTTTCCGCGCTGAGAAACCATTTTCTTCTATCCTTCTTCAATATTCCATTACCTTTTAAAACGTCCGCTTTCATTACCGTTTTTTGTTTTCTTCGTCTTCTTCCTTTAACCTAGGCCTTCGCGGTTTGCATGATTCCTTCCGAACTTTTCATCGGTCTTCCAACCTTTCTTTTCCCAACTGAGATATTATCTTTACTAATCTATACCACTCTATCGTCGCTCATCCAGTCAATATGACTAAATCTTTGAATTTAAACGACAAAAATTACATTCCTTTTCCACCATCTTTAATGGTTTGTTATTCGTCTCTCTATCCATGCAGGAAGCCATTTATCCACACCCACATCTCCTAAAGCCTTCGATTATTCTCATTCTCTTTCTAAAATGACACTCTTGTTTCCCAGCTGAGCATTTGGTAGACGACTGCCCTGGAGGAAAAGCACGACATTTGCCTCCGGAAAAGGATATTGGAGTCAAATCCGTCTCCAAGAGCAGAGGGGCTGAAGATGGGCGGCGGTGATGCAAGGGGGGGGAGGAGGGGTGCTGGAGGACAGGGAACGACGAGAGACGGAAATAACGCGGTATACAGAGACGCCGATGACACCGCCTAGAGAGAATGGGATGGGAGACGGACGGGAGAGGAAGAAAGAAGAATGAAAAGGAGATCCATGGAGCCGAAATGGAGATGGTGTCGGTGCGTTGGCTTCACCATTGATTTTTCATTCCCAGGGTACTCCCGAGTGTAGTACCCCGGCTGTCGGATGTGACGTTAATCCCGTGTATTCCTAGGCGTGTATTCCTAAAGAGTAGGCTAGGGCGCTTCTTCCTTCCCGTTTCCAAATATTCAACCTCCTCCCAAGAATAACTTCTCTACCAAAAATCATATATTCAATGACTTTCTCATGACTTCCATAACGTTTTTCCTAAAGTCGCTCCATCCCATGAAATAATTTGACATTGAATTAACATCTGTAAAATAAAAAAGTCAAAGATATAATTCGACTGAAACAACACCTACGATCATCGGCATATACACCCTATGGGTGTGAGCCTAGTAGTTCGAAAATACCCCAACCCTTCCTTCATATTATCATCTAATGGGTGATCTTGTATCCAGAGCCAGCCATAAATCATCACCTAGCTAACGAGGCACACCGATTGAGAAGCCTAAAGCAAGAGCAACGAAATAAAAGCGATCACTGGCATACAGCCAAGTTAAAAACCTTCTAGATTGATTGACTAACATTTTTCTGGAATCCACAGGGATTTTTTGTTATTGACGTTAAAGAAAATGATTATTTATAATCGTGAGTTAACTCACAAATTATTGGTATCTAATTTCATGGATTAAAATTCAAAAGTTGTATTATCCATTTATTCTCAATGTACCATGTAATACACAACACGTGATTCAACGCCTGGGGGGTCGCCATGTCTACTGCGTAGACCTAATGATGATTAATCCTTGAAATGCCGTTCCACCCTGTTATGCAAGTTATGGTCGAATATATTTAGTTTTATATTTTGGGAGCAATATCATTCTTCCGTCAGATATGGTATTTACAAGCCTTTCGAAATCCTCCTTACGGATGCAGGGGAGTGGGAACCCCTTGATAGACCAATGCAAATACCACATAGACACGCACAATGGTCGCTCTAATTCAAAACAAAATTTGAGGTCAACAATATGATTCATGCCATGAATAAAAATACGACCCGCTTGGGTAGAACAGTATTTCTTCGTTAAATGCAGGAGGAAACATAAACTCAGTAGGATTGAGAAGAAAGTTCAAGGGTCCCTCCTTCGCGCAGCGCAGACTAATGGAACATTTCAGAAGCTCATTAATTTATTCGATACCTCTCCAAGTTAAATGCATATTCGTTCTCCACTTATACTAAAGATAGAAGGGTATTTTCGACATTTTTATAATGGGAGCAGCTGATGCGACCTGATAATTTATGGCTTGTGGCATTCATGTTTTTTTCTTCTATCGGGACCATAGTGAGGAGGTTAATATATACTATAATGCAATTTCCTATGCAAATATTTGCATGTTGATAGGAAAAAAGAGGGGACATTTAGATAAAAACCTCTCCGCTGAACACTCTGGATGACCAATTCTTAGAAAACACAAGCACGTGGAATGACAAACGCAATATCTTCATTCCTGCTCACGAAGGCGACCTTCTCATGGCTCCACAATCGACATAGCAGCCCTGCCGAGTGTCGCTGACAATAAGGCGATGATAGAAGAAGGAATAGGGAAAATGCGAGAGGACATGGGGGGCGGGGGGAGTGTGTAGACGGAAGAATGGACGGAGAATGGAGTGTGAAGGAGGGGAACCTATTGGGACGGAAGAGAAGATAAGGAGGGCTGGGAGGAAAACAAAAGGGGGAAAGAAGGGAGGGAGGGGATGGAAGGCGGGGAGGGAGGGAGAGGTATGTGACGCGCCTGCGTCGGGATTCGCAATGATCCCGCACCCTCCCTCCACACCACCTCTTCAGACCGCAGCCTCCGCTCGACTCATGTCTCTAGGCTCACTCGACCCCGAGGGCCGCAGGGAGGAGCGGTCGAGGTAGAGCTTGACGTGACACATGAATGAATTATAGTTATCTATTATTGGAAGAATAGTAGTTATAATATATATATATAGAAATGTTGGGACGAGACGAGACGAAATTTTCAGGAACAAAAAAAAATGCCGGGACGAGACTGGAGGAATCCTGAAATTAAGAAATGGCGCAGGTCGGGAGGAGATGACAATAAAGGGACGAAATATTTTGTGGGAACGAGGAAAAACGAAATTTTCAGGAAAAAGAAACATTTATCAAGAAAAAAAGCTGTACAAAGTCCATTTAAAATGTTGCGTCTACACTAAGATAGCGCGTGGTGGCCTAGTGGGTAGAGCACTGAGCTACTGATCGAAGGGTCCATGGTTCAAATCCGAGTGAAGCCTTTGGACGCCCCCAAACGAAAAATATCCTCGGAGTGCGAGCTGACCCAGGGAAAGGAACTGGCCCTCCTACCCTGAATGTGTGAAATTCACACGCCTGTGGCTTAGTTCAGGGTGGGCTCTACCCTCACCTATCCAAACCAACCTTCACTGAGTTGAATCACTGAGTGAGTGACTAAGAAAGAGAGAATGATAATTTGGGCCAGCTTCAGGCAAACAAAGGAAACATCGACGACATCTGAAGTAAGAATGAATTTATTGCGCTTTATTTACTGCAATGCATAAAAATGCCGACATTTATTTCATCGAAACCTGAATATTTCATGAGTTATACTCAAAGATTCATGATACGTATATTTTTACATGCCAAAATAATTCTTCATTAAAGTATGAGTATTAAAAAGGATGATTATGATTGTTTTCCAGTACAATCACAATAACACATATTTCACTGCTTGGGAAAATTTGATAGTGTTTCTAACAAAATGCATCGAATAATAGGAAAAAAAACTGCTAGTTTTCATGTAAACATAAGCAAGAGACCCTCGATTATCAGTATGGTGAGTGCTTCTAAAACGGAATGCGTGGAATGTGGAATACCAGCCAATTATCAGCCATGAGAACCAAATTATCAGCTATGAGAAGTGCTACCACTAAAAAGACTCTTTTAATCTCTTTAAACTTCTAAAATACACGCGGTTGGCTATAATAATAATTTTACAGTGTTTTTTGCGAAGTTTAAAAAATCAATCAGGATGAAAAAAACATGATGAACACAGAAACCAAGAAAATGATTCCAAAAATTTAAATAAAAATGAGCTGGACTTTAAGTAACAAGTAAAACTGGAGGCGGAAACATTTTTGGGTACGAGACAAGACGAAAAAATTTTCGGGACGAGAAGAGACGAAAATTTCGGGAGGAAGGTTTGTCCTTGTTTCGTTCCAAGCCCTGGTTACCATAGTTCATGTGACATTTAATGAGTTACCTGAAAGCCATCTAGAATGTGTATGCCAGTTCTGATCATTGTTAGCTAAAGAGGTCGACCACCAGCAGTTGATATGAATTACAACATCAGAAAAACATTCATGACTAAAATATTTAAACAGGAATCATAATCGCTATCATTTATCAGCAATTCTAAGATTGGTATCACCTCGCATCGTTTTTTCCATCAGCTAACACTTATATAATTCGAATATTTTACATCTTTCATTACTTGCACCATATATCTCATACGAGGTCTTCCTTTGCCTTTTATTCCATTCATTTTTCCGCCGACGATCGTCAACAAGGCTTTCAAACTTTATACGAAAGAAGGACGAATAATATAGTAAAAAAAATATGCTGATTAACATGCCCCAGCACTAACGCTTCAACCTTTTTGCATTTAAGACAGGCCAACCTGTTACTCATCCAGTGGTGTGCTCAGAAAATAACGAATCATCTTAATGAAACTTCAAATTCTACTTTTTTCGTTCTTATCGACCGTGTTTTGTTTGGGTGTTGGGCTTGCTGGAGTCTGTGTGTGCGTACGCGATCTGCTTGTGCGCAAGAGATCCGTTTGTGCGTACGTTCAGCCCCGGAATATCTACCCCTCACCTTTCACCCCTCTGCGGTTGATCCCGTTGCCATGGAAGCAATTAAAATCATGTCGGCGGCAGAAAAGCTGCCTCGCCGAACCTCCTTAAGGAAATATGTCAACTCCGGGCACGATTCCACTCGGGTGGAAGGCTTCTTGATCTCTTGAGAGCGAAGAATAGTAATCTGCGGGGTTTTATCGCATTTTAGCTTGAATAGACGAAGCTATTTTTCCCATTTCAATGAGTGACAGGAAATCTGTGGCGGACTGCTTTGAAGTTTACTCATTTGGAAACATTTTCAGAAGTAAAGGAGTCAGACCAGCGACCTTCCTCCTTCTACGACTGCTACAGTACTGAGGAAGATTATCGCTGAATTCACGAGGAGCTATATTCAAATTCGAACAGAAGGGGTCGACGTAATAACAGGAATTCGAAAATCTTATATCATTAATAGTATTCAAGAATTTAATAAGCGGTATTTCGCAGGTTAGGCTATGTTTTCATGGACCACATCAATTCTTTTTTTTGTTGTTTCAGAACTGCTTTTTCTTCGCCATTTCCATCTTCAATTTAGCGTATGTCTTCTGTTATCTTAATTCTCTCTATTAGTCCTATTCCCTCCTCTCCTGCATTTCTACCATTATAATGGCCTTCAATAAATAATTGACTATCATTACTTGTTCCATTCACCTATTCTGCCTTCTCCTAATGTCCTACAGTAAAATTTCTTAACCAACTATGCAGGGTATTTCATAATTAGTTCAGTCCATCGTAGCTTCTCCATTCCTCTCCAAACACCGTTCATCTGCAACCTTCTCAATCACCTCCAATTCCTTTCCAACCTTCTTTCGCATTGTCCATTATTTGGAATAATAAAAAACACGCTCCAATTCATACCCTTCACAAACGTTATACCGGTTGTTTTTACCAAGAGATACAGGCATAACATTTTTCTGCTGGTAAAAGACCTTTAAACCTACCCATTACTCTTGCGCGAAACTTAGGTCATTCGTATAGCTCTCCCATACGAACCCTAGATAACGAAAATGCTCAGCATATTTCATTATCTCTCAGTTACTTAATGCTTAATACTGGTAAATCTTTCCCGGAGAATCTCATTACTTTTCTTATGAATAATCAGGCATGCCTGTCGTGTCCGCCTGAGATTATTTGGGGGAGGAGCATAACACGCCTAAGGTCATTTGCACCATTTAATATTATTAGTGGGTTAGGCATCATTTTAGGGGTTGGAGGAAGTTAAGTGAGAAACTTGGGGCCCGAGTCTTGAACCTTTCGTTACGCTATAACGAATGAAATTTCTCGTTATGATAACGTCATTCGTTTCAAGTTATTCGTTTATTCACGTTGATAACAAAATATGACGTTTTCGTTGGTAGCGAAAACGTCAATATTTATTCGGTGAGTAACGAAAGACTCGAGACTCGGGCCACCGGCGTCGGCATCAGCCTTCTCTTAACGAAAGGCGCCAAGGGATCCACGGTTTCACGTCCCATATTACAGAATATTGAACTTGAAGTGTTTAAAACCCAAGAGACTTTAAGCATGGGCATTATATCCATAACTGGAGCATTTTACTATATGGCAGCGAAGCATGGACGATATCAGCAGCAGAGAAGTCAAGGGTAGAAGCATTTGAAATGTGGTGCTACTGAAGAATGATGAAGATAAAATGGATCGGCCGAGTGACAAACGAAGAAGCCTTAAGAAGAATGGAGAAAATAGATGTCTACTGAAAACCCTAAAATGAAGACGGGACAACTTAATCGACCATATCTTAACACACGATGGTGTAAATGAAGACAGTCATCGAGGGAAGTGGGAACGGGAAGAATGGAAAAGAGAAGCCTCTTATGAGGTATATGGAACAAGAACACGGATGTGAAAGAAAAGAATTACGTCAATATGTAGAGGTTGCCCGTTGGAAGAATCGAGTGGAGGGCTGCGTCAAACCAATCCTAGGATTGCTGACAGATAATGATGATTATATCCATGGAAAATCCTGTTCCCTCCAGAATTCGAACCAAAGCCATCAAGATATCTTAGCCATCACACCAAGTCGATCCTCGCCTCGAATTAAACAAAAGCACTTCACAGCGAAGCAGACACATGGGTACAAACTTAAAGGCTCGCCGAAATCAAAGTCTCCAATTTCCCGCAAAACGAGGACCCAACTTCTCTCACCCAAGTGTGTTAGGGAGGAAGGGTCGCGTTCAGCACGCTATTAACGCTAAACCAAAATGGAGCGCGGAGCGAACGAAATCGCTCGATGCTAGATGGCGGGGTCGTCTGAGTCCATAAGAAGAGGGAGAAAGAGAATTCAAAGCTACAGCAGTGGTGGTACTCGTCAGGGAAATGAACTCCGCGATGAGCTGGTGCACGTGGAATGTCATGGCGCTCACAGCACGGGAAAATCGTGGTCATCAACGCCCGCTCATTCACGAAGACTACCCGTCTCGGTTTAAAGCAATGCTCCCTGGGAGGGCACCTTTAAGGGAAACCACGCGACGCCGGCTCTCATAGAAAATCAATGAGAATACATGAAAATACTCAGTGCGAGGCAGGATTTCGCCCTCCAGGAAATAATCCCTGCTCTTCTCCAGCCTTATTAAGGAGCAAACAAGGGTTCAAAGGGCCGTATTTTGACAGGAGTAAAAATGGACTTCCAAGAAGCATCTTCGCGTAGCGTTTTCCCGGTTCAGGGACAAAGAAGGGTGCCGGGTCTTCAATACAGTGAAGAGTTTTCAGTAATTCTCCCAAAAATAATGTCCTTAATTGTCGGACACAAAACGAAGAGATTGTCCTAATAATTCAGTTTAATTTTCCCATAAACATTAGCAGTTCTTACGACTTACTGGCAGGTAAGATAGCCTTATCAGTAGTTCGTTAATTAGTGGTGCAATTGAGTGTCACAGAGTGAATGTACGAGGCAAAGAGTGGATCTTATCTCGTCTCCTTTTCCGAACTCAAGTCTTGTGTATTACCTCGTTAAGTCCAGTTTTGCCCTGCATACGGTATTGTATCGTTTACAAAAATATTTTCAATAGATAAGACAAGTCAAATTCGTTTCGATTGATAACGATAATTATTCGAAAGAATGAATAGTGTAGACAATTAGAATATAATAGAAATAGAATGAGTGAAATAGAAATTATCATGTATTCATACTCATTTAAATATCTTTAAATAATTATCACACAAGCAAATAACAAATACTACTGTATCCATCTCAATGATTAAATTAAATATATTTCAAATGAAGTGCTTTAAAAACTTTTAAGACTATGAGTTCAAATTATGAACTAACTGGGAACATAATTATCAATTTTCAAAGCCTGTAAAAGCTACATACTAATAAAATAGCTCCTTATTTTTATTTTTGCACCGGATTACACGGTTACTACAAGTTCAGACGGGCTTCCGCTGACGAGTTCAGATTTGATCATATCACCACATTTGAAAGTCAAGTTTTGCTCTGAACTTTGGCTTTGAGCTGTAATTACGAACAATAAGCTGTTTCGAATAAATACCATAAAGGAAACGGTCTCAGAAGTCATCCGGTGAAAATAATCCTTGGTGAAGATACATAAAAGACAAAATAATGCAATTCCACATGCAAAATTTTTCTGACGATGCTGCATTGCGGCCTAAGCTAAATTATTTTATCTATTTTCTAATTGAATTTGCTGTGTTCTCTCTTTTTTCTATATTCACGAGAAATACTTTAACATATATTCATCGAAAAAAAGCAAGATGCACTTAGCACGCAAACAAAATACTTGTTGCTGCAAGGACTAGAAAACCGCTATCCAATATCTACGGTCTCAACATTTCCAAGGCACAAAAAAACAGGGGGGAGATATTTTAAAGATAACCAATAGAAGAATAATAATAATAGAATAAAGAACCAAGAATAATAATTTGAAGAATAAAAGACCATCACTAGATACTGGCACGAGCGTACTTATTTAGATAATTATCTCCAGGAAGTCCTCCTCATCACTTCTACTGAAGCAAAACTTTATCATAATTTATTACAACGCTATTCATTCCACGAAGATCCTACTTAGATCTTAGCTCTAAAGGAAAACATCACGCTTGGTCCTTCATAATGGCTAAAGAAATGCAAGAACGGGAATATTTTCACTGATTTATTTTATCACTTTTTTTCTTTCTGAGAGATTATAGGGAGTTTCGCTGCGGTGGTCTCACCCTCATCTTATCAACAGACGGCCCCTAATCTCGTCTCAAATTTTCTTCCCGGTCTATCTTCGAGGCAACACAAAAACGAATTCCTTTTTTTTCGGATTATTTTCCTCGCCTGTGTCAAAAGGCAGCATATTACCGAGATGACTTCTTCGTGTGAGATTAAAATTATCGTTTTAAAATCCCGATCTTTTTATTTCCTTTATCTTTTTCGATGAGTAGGTACGCAATAAGTTAATATGAAGAGGCTGGCCGATAGAAGAATCGAGTGGAGGGCTGGGTCAAACCGATCCTAGGATTGTTGTCCCTTGATGATGATGATGGGATACGCAAAGCTAGGCGATACGCTGCAAGATTACGAAACATTTTCTGTGACTCGTCCATTCCGATCGGCAGCGAAGATTCCAACCCCTGACGGAGACAGAAACACTTTATGAGGTTAATTAAAAACATCTCCCAAGAGGATTAGCAATTTTTTTCCTTCCACTTCAATTTCATTCACATGCTAATGACGGAGATGAGAAATGTAGCTGAAAGGGACACAGTATATAATCAGGATGATTTTTTTGCCTATTTTGTCGATTTCAAAAAGACGTTTCTCAGAGCGAGGTAAAAAAAGTCAAGGGAAATCTTGCGGAAGATAGGATTAGATTAGAGTGGCATGAAGCTGCTCCAAAAATAAATGCATAGCTGAGAAGTCGCAAATGAGTGCAACTGAGAGAGAATCGGATTGGGTAGTAACAGTGAGAGTGTTAACACAGGGCTGTCCATTATTGCTAGTAGGTACTGTTAAACATATGTGTATAAGAAAAAGTAAGATTGAGAAATGCTTAAACCATGAATGAAGGTAAAAATGTAAGTAAAAACAGAAATTAATACATTCGGTAGGTTTGGAGAATATCAATGACGATGTAGTCAGTCAGCAAAGGGCTTAAAAACTATGCTAGATGCGTTACGAAAGATATGAAATTAATAAAGTAATTAGATTCTCAGAATTAAATAAAACCACAACATACTGGAATAAATATGAAATCTGAAGGACAGCATATGGAGCACGTGGAGGAATTTAGCCATGTGTGAGTAGAATCTCATTATAACAAGAGTAAAGCAAATGCGGTGCAAACTTGCAGAAGAGACCTGATGAAGGTAAGGCTGAGTAGGGACATGGGGCTGGTGAGAAGACTTAGTAGGAGCGTGGCGCCGAATGGTCTCACACTAGTTCACTAAAATTTTTAAAAATGTTGTTAGTTTCATTTCCATCACATTTTATTCGAGTTGGAACTCGATTTGTAGCGATACACTTTGGAATATATAAATAACACTAGGTACTCATCTCACAGCGTTGTACTTTTCGCAAGGGTTTATCGATTTGTAGCGATACACTTTGGAAGATATAAATAACACTACTCATCTCACAGTGTTGCACTTTTCGCAAAGGTTTATCCTGATATATCGTAACCTACGCTGCGCACCAACAAGTGTAGATGGCGAAATAGGTCTTGCACTATACTCCCTTTTCGGCACTTCTCCTCCCTTTCTCGCTGTAGCTTTGCTGTAAAAAGATGTGACCAACAGGTAAAGGGTTCACTTTCTGAACGAGACAGGAATTATTAAAGAAGAGATAAACCCGTCGTTTACTTCAGCTTGCTCTAAACAAAAGAGCTAACGACATTTTTCTTGGACCAACAGGTTTTCCCTAAATTCAGAGCACCATTTTGCAAAGGACTCCACCTTCCATCTCAGGTTTTGCATGCTGCAGGTTTTGCCAAACCAATGTGTTTTCGCACGGCGCGAAGAGTTTCAAACTACGTGCCATCGGCGATGCCTTGCTCTTTCCAGATCGAGTATCGACGCGGCGGCCACCTTGTCAGTGGCTACTCTGTTGGTTGACTCTGAGTCTCACCCAGCAAGAAATTCTCTCTCGAAAACATTTTCAGGCATTGGGCGCGCGCACAGCACTCATCTGAATAGACTACCTGGGATGATCCAGAAATGGATTTGGACGTGAGAAGAACAGTAGATGGCCCCGCTGTCAATCCTCCCACATACCTCACTTACTGAGAGGAATCACCGCTCAGACAGCTCTCCCAAAATTTCTCTTCCACATCCTTTCCTTTTTCGTCCGAACTAAGATTTTTTTGTGCTTCCCTATAAACGCTTAGCTTTAGGAGGCCGAGACGGTACCGTGGGTGATGCTAGTACATCGTCTGGAGACGGTGAGCGGATGGTGAAGGGAAGTGGTGCAAGTAGTCATATCACAATCGATATCTGAGAAAGGCCATAAAAATTTACTTAAAAGAAATACGACCTTCACCCTTGAAAAGGGAAGGTGGTAATGCCTTCACTGAGATGAAGATCTGGTTATTGCGGCAGCGTAGAGGCTGGCCTCCCTTTCTGAAAGCCCAGATTCGAATCCCGGTACTGGAATATTTTTCATTTGTTACACAGGTTACCTGGGTGTCTAGTGATAGCACATTAAGTTCAGTACACCGTCCGTCGGATGGGACGTTAAGCCCTAGTTCCCTTGGCGTCTTCCGATTATAGCAGGCTAATACCGACACCGGGTTTCTCATTACCTACCGCTCCGTTCCTTGAAAACTCATACCTTTACTCAGTTATCCACCTACCTGCGCCGAGGGCCTCAGTTGTCGGGTCACCTCCCCCAAATAACCTCAAATTCTACACTATTCTCTTTTTTCCTCTCTCTCTCGCTTATCCAGCATTCTACCATCGAGTGAGAAAGACAATAATTCCATTTCCTTTAAGTACCAGTTTCATCAAACTACTCTGCCTTCTCCTAATTTCTGACAACATATTCTCTCCTACTCTATCCTGTTTCACATCTCCAATTAAAAAGGAAGACATCAAAGACAATATCCGCAAGGAATCTGAATTAGTATTTAAATTCCATAGAAAATAGTTTGGTGCTAAGCAATAACATCGGTGCGCCATGCTGCAGTAAATATAGACCCCGGGGCAGGAATAAAATGGCCTTACTTACAAGTAACCATTTAAGGTAAAATAAAAAATTCCCGGCATTAAAGGCGATTCAATTTGCTTCTGTTATGAACATGCATTTTTCCTTGAGGCATCGTCATGGAAGGATTCACTTAGTATTCCAAATGAAGATCCCGTCCTATTACGTCACACTGACCACCATGTAGTTCAATTAAGTTAATAAGTCTAGGGGTCAAATGAGTGATAGGACTCTCCTTGAGATGAAAGTGATACGAACCTCCGTCAGTAAAGGTCAAACTCCAACTGGAAATCGTGCGTCACAGGTGCATCTGTAACGGAACAAAAACGTAAGATGATTAATAAAACATTCGAAGAAATATTGGAAAATTAAATTCAATATACGGTTAAAATAATATGGGCACAGATATAATTTTGAATTAAACGAGTAAATTATAAAGTTTCATAATGAGAAAACGCGATCATTTTGTCACATATATTACAGCGCGACATTAGTTAATGTTACAGATCATCATTTACAGGCGTTATTTTCTCAGTTATTACCCTGGCCTAAACCAATTCACAATAAACTTCATGTTTCATAAATTAATCACTAAAAATCACTAGTTATATTTAAATGGAACTTTAAAACTATAAATGGAGAAGCTCGATGAAAATACCTCAAGAGAGAGATAGTTGACTCACATATACAGTATCGCACGTTTGAATGAAACTTATTTTCAACGAATTACTCATTTCAGAATGACTTTGCTCGCTGCTAATAATGCGTTAATAACCCTCGATAAAAAATCTCGAAAACCCATTATAAAATTACTTAATCACAAAAAACATCGCATCGCATCATTTATATATTTTGATCGCCGAGGAAATCACCAGCGTAATGGGGGCGTTTACTCGGAACCGAAATCGCAATTTTGTACACGAAATCGTTAGATGGAAACGAAATATTAATTTTAGTGAAAAAATTCATCTTCTAACCACAACCATTCACTCATAAAACAAAAATTAAAATAAGCAAAAGGTGACGCCCACCGAAAATGCTGCTGTGATAACATTAACGTCATTTTCCTCCCGTCCTTGACTGCTTTCAGGGGAGGGGGAAGGGAGTGGAGGGGGGTTCTCGGAAGGTCTGCTCGCACAGATGCTGTCGAAATCGCTCCCATTGGCCGAGTCAGCTGTGTCCCCCCCTTTGCGATAAGGCGAAGTAGCTTCGCGGGCTCAGTTGTGATTGGACGAAGTAGATATACGTCAGAGGTTGCACCACACCCACTTTTCCGAAAGGGTTAAAAACATCAGTTTTTCGCCGCTTATAACTCGGGAAATAATTGTCGGATCAGAAAACGGAAAAATACGGGTCCTTTTATTTTACAAAATCTATCAGATTCGGCAATAAAAAAATATGGTAAACGACCCCATTGCAATAAAATTGAACTTTAACTCGTCAAATGGTCGTCATTTGAACACGATAAACACCAATCAAAAAATCACCGTATCATAACTTTAAGACAAAAACCAATTACATAGCTTTAGAAAAACATTTCATGTACTCTCTATTGGTTTGAAACACCAAAAACGTTTCATGTACTCTCTATTGGTTTGAAACACCAAAAACGACAAAGGGATCAATGGTATGATCAGTTGGCGGGTAATTTAATGAGAAGCAAAAATTTTTCAGAGGACGAAAAGCACCAAGGTGTCCAACGTTTAACGTCCCATCCGACGGATGGAGCACTGTACTTGAGGTGCCCCTCGACATAGTACTCAGGTAGGGACAAGTAGACTAATAAAAATTTTCTACAAGAGACGAATTCATCCAAAAAGAATTGATCAAGGGCTTTTATTTTAACATGTTCCAGATTAAATGCTGATACAGTAGAGTTAAAATAATATTACCAGATAAAATACAGACACTACATGAAGTGATACTCATTACTCCTCCACTGTAGAATTTCCTTAAATAATAATAATGGCGTAGCAAATAATGATTCACCCATTGATAACCGCTAAATTCAGTGAGAGGATGCCAATGAAACGGGACAGAAAATTAAGTCCTCTTCATTCAGCCGAATAAAATCATGCTTAAGATATAGATAAGATTTTGCTTCCTCTGAACATAAACACCCCTTAAAAAGTATTATCATCGCTATTGAAACAATCACACGAAGATCAGGATAATTTATTTTTGATTCCCCGTTGACTCCTCCCATCAGTCCAGTTTAACTTATTTCGTCTTCATTTCCATCAAAGTGAACCCTTTGCTAAATGTTATCCACCAATAATGGTAGGCTATGATGGACACGTAATATTCTAAATACTTGCAAAAAATTTCATTTATCAGGATTATTCTGTGTTTTACATAATACTCTACTTTTGCTCCACATAATGGCCACCTCTCAATCAATCCAAACGACTGTTCGTCCTCTCCCTCTACGTTAATTACCTTACATTCATCCCTCCGCCACATCCTGAAAAACTCCCTCGCCCCTTTATTACAATATCCATCCACTTTAATTGTTTCCTCCTTTCTTCTACCAACTTTTTAACTTCCGTAATCACTTATAGTACTTCTTAGTTTTTCTTTCTATCCACCCACCTTAATTTTATCATCCTCTCCCACACTCATATATCAAAATCCGAAGATCTAATTTCATTCTCTTTCCATCACAACTCACGTTTCTGTGTCGTCCCATGTTACATTATACTTTTCAGACTTCACCAGTTTTTTTCTTAATAAACTTCAAGCCGCCGCCCGTCACTGTTCACAGCCACTTCTCGTAAGGCAAACATCTCTTACGCCATAGCATTTCTCCAAGGACCTCAGCAGGTGCTATACCATTTTCCCTCAACTAACTACCCTATTAGCTACATATCTACCCTCTCTATGTTACCTCATACTTTCAAATAAAATTACGTCTTATTTGAAATTTAAAAATTATCATTATCTTCTTTAAATGCTTCTTTTCATATATTTTACACTGCTTTTGTAA
This sequence comes from Platycnemis pennipes, assembly GCA_933228895.1. Classification (NCBI taxonomy): domain Eukaryota; kingdom Metazoa; phylum Arthropoda; class Insecta; order Odonata; family Platycnemididae; genus Platycnemis; species Platycnemis pennipes. Next base: position 65,686,340 of record OW121854.1, read on the forward strand.
CGCATCTAGATCCATTTTTAATCCTTTGGTTGACTGGCTAACTAACCCTTGATCATCCAATTATCTACGCGAATTCATCAACAGCCGCCTTGCATTGAAACTCAACGTAACTGTATAGCTAAAGTGTTTCTAAAAAGTTGCAGCATCGTACATTTCATTTGCACGGAGGTAATACATTTACAGTTTTCTTCCCCCCCCCCCCCTCCACATCCACTCACTGTGTCTCACATGATATTGCATAAATTGTAAATGCATGAAGGATGAACATCCATGAATCCATGAAGGATGCACATCCCACGTGGCACTCTCAACATTTACTACGGATGGTTGATAAAAATACGTCGATAAAATACAGCCCTGTCCTACAATCCATCTATCCTATTACCTCTAACTCGGATTATCCATCCGCTACCCATGCTATTTATGGAATGTGCTGCCCCCTGATAATCGTGGAGCCTCATCAGTTACAACATTCAAACGTCAACTTTTCAATTATTTAATTAAGAGAGATTACACCAATTAATTTCTGATGTTAAGCGATGTATTTCCGTTGTCTTGTATCTAATACAATTGTACAACACAATGTAAATGAATAAACGTACATCTACCTATCTATCTACCCACACTCACTTATACTGGTTCTATTCCGGATCATTCTCCTGCTACTCCAATCCACCCCTATCTTCCGCAGCATTTCGATTAACCTCTCTCTCTCCCTCTGCTCCACGGAGAGCCGTCTCGCAGCGAACAAACACTCAAACGGGGATGAATGGTAACGAATGAAATGTTTCATGAGCTGGGTTGAGCACGTGACTGATTGATTATTCCGCACCCCTTGGGGGAGGAGGTGGGACGGAGGGGGGGGGGAGAAAGGGGGACGTGATCCAATAGGTGTTCGCGCACGATTTCATCTCACCCCCTCATGGAGATGGAGCCTGAGTATGCCGCACCGCGATGAGAAGAGATATGTGGAGCATTGTTGTGCTCACCGATCACCACGACACCACACTTCGACGGTCACAGGCCCAGCATATTATTCACCTGAGGGCGGACACATTGTCGGTTTGGTTTGGCGAAGAATCCTAGAATCCTGTGATGAATAGACGAAACATCATAGATACTTTTCATTAACTAGGATGCATGTAGCATGAATCTTGTGTATGTGATCCAGACGATGTATGTTTGATTTAGAAATTAGTTAGAGTGAAGTGAAGAGCATATCGATACGAAAGTATTTCTTTTGATACACTTATAAGTGAGTTTTTTTTACTATACAATTTTTTTGAGTAATTAGGATAAAGATCAATATCCCTTTGGGAGGATGAAATACAGAAGAAATCTAAAAGGGAGATCAGGAAAGCGGCCACCTTTATTTGAAAAATTTTAAGATACCTGAAAAACTCCGGCTAACCTTGACTATTCACAATATAAAGGTGTAGTTAAAGAGATAGAATGGTAGTCAGGTTTAAAATGTCACTACTCCGCATCGAATATGGTACACAAATAGATTTAATCGACGCTATCGAGTAGAGAGATATAGGATACGTAAATACGCGATTTCGGACAATTTTCAAAAGCTTATATGAATCTATATATGTAAAAAACATGTTATAATCAGCTTCAGATAATTCCTAGAGGTTTTGGCACATAGCCAGAAGTATTTGTGCACAATTTGTGCAGTATGTATCTGGCATGATGCCAATATGAGATATGACGCTACACTGCGTGCGAAACCGCCGTGTTCCTCGGGTCAATTAGTTACAATTAGAGGAAGAGGATGAGTATTCACCAACAATATGGCTATTAACTCGTCAATAATATATGCCTGGTGCGAAACTACCCCCTGCCACATACCCTTGCGGTGCCTTGCAGAGTGAAATATAGATGTAGACTTCTCCATCTTTCCAGAGAGAGACGAGAGACCCCGACTGGCAACGGGGAGGGTTGGGTTGGGAAGAGGGGGTTGGACATATCCGCAGTGAGGTACACACACGCACACAATCACAAAAACCACCCCTTTTTCCGTACCACGCTTCCACCCTGTTCCAACTCCACGTGGCTTCCACCCCTTACCCCTCCTCCCCGAAAGCAAGGAGGAGAGGGAGAGGACCCAGCTCTCTCTCTCTCCCTGCAGGGGGAGTGGGACGAAGCGAGGGGGATAAGGGAGGGGGCTATGCAGAGGATGGGAATTATCGATCTGGCCCATCACTTGGTCGCCCCTGCCTCCCCTTGCAAGCGGGGGCGCGCCTTTCCTGCACCAGGGGAGGACGGCGGCTTTGGCGAGAGCGGGCTTGATGGCCGCCTTAAAGCGGAAGGGGGACCCACCGCCTCCCTGGAGGCCACGCACACGACCTCCGACCGGTGGGGTCGACGCAAAGCGGCCACCGTGAGAGCCCCTTCCACCTGGACGGAAAAGGTGTCTCAAGACCGCCCACCCGCACGACCCAAGGGTTTCCCCTAGAGGAGAAAACATAGCAAAGAGCGAATGGTGAAGGGAAAGGACATCAGGGGGAGACATTTCGAAAAAAACGGTCCCCGAAGTAATTCTTATAACGCGAGCACTTTTTACCTCCATCTTATTCAAGAATTCATTTCTGAATAGTCCCTGCCTACAATTCCCCATCCTTGCACAATGAAAAATATCCATGAAATGTGATTATTGTGTAATCATGATGTACTTGATACGACATTGTCTCACAAATTAAAATATACAAGCCAATATATTCTATGCCAACCACAAACATTATCAAATGCAATTTAAATGTTCCCAAAAATTGACAAAAATCACATAGTATGAAAGCCTTCCGATGTAACTGCACTGTATAGTTCCACATTGCTACGGAAACATGTTTATTTTGTAAGAAACAAAGCGAATATATTGTGTTGTGGTTTTTAACCGTCCCTTGGGCGAAATAATAACTAAAAATGAATTTAAAAAAACCACAACCCGACAATTTGCCGTCGGTTGACACCCTTATGGCGGCATCCTTCTTTAAAAAATAACAGCGATTGCTTTTCCGCAACAGAGATTCGCGAGGTGAAAACAGACAGGGCACTTTACATGTATTATATATTTTATTGACGATTTTCTCTTAACATCCATGCTACTTAAATTAAAAGTCGAATTAAATTAGTTTTTTGCATTAAACAAAAAAGAAAAATACAACAGCTTTCGCAAAGTATTCATTAAAAAAACTAAACTCCACGCACAACAGCTAAAGAACGCCTATAGTTACACCGTGTCGTGACGTCATGCCTAGGATACCCGATACCGTGATTTTTTTAACGGCCAAAAACGTACAATTTTTAAAGATTAATATCTTAATAACCCAAATTTATTCTTCAGAAAACTTTTCGCCAAGTACTTTTTAGCTGATTAATTTCTCATTCAAAGAGTTATGAAAAATAGTGCATGCTCTCCATTCCGAACAATCCACTTCGCCTAAAATTAATCTCTTTTAAAACCCGACAACGTACTAAATAAAATAAGTTACATTTGCAAAGATCATGATAATAATTTTAACAAATTGTTAGGTTAGAGTATACCTACCTATCTACTGGATTTTCCCCAACCCATGCGTGTCATATTTTACCTTACTTCATTGCTAATCCACATTTCCTACATTTAATCCCTCTTTTAATCTTTATATCTTTTGATTTTGTTTGTGCCAATCAAAAAACTGTCCTTTCCCTTCTCTTCCGCTTGGGTACAACAGTATTTCCTCTATAAATCTCTCCAACACTCCGTTTCATCTCAAAACGTTATCAATTCAAATTGGATTTGAGGTTTCCGCGTGGTTTATCGTCAACGTCATCCATCATCTTTCGCGGCCGAAGTTGAATTTCTTCGACCAACCTCCATTCCTCTCCTGCCATGATTAACATTTCCCCATTCCTCTTCTTCGGCAGTGGCAGATTTTTCATACGTATACCGATGCGAGAATGAGTGTTTCCTGGAAAACGCTTCAAGTTCAGGGTTACTTCTGTCCGATGGAACACTAAACCGTGGTTCCCTTGGCGCTTCTCGTTACGAGTACACAGATACCAACGTCGGGTTTTTTGCCCAAACTCCTTCCGTTCCCTAAATATTCCTACCTCTATCCAATTACGCAGGTACCTATCATGTACACCATGACCTTAGCTTTATGGTGGCCAGTCACTCTGATGATCCAAGTACTACTTTTTCTTATCCGGAATAAAAAAATAGGATAGGGTTTGTGTGATGGCTAGTGTACTAGCCCCTCATTTCAAGAGCCCAGTTTCTAAGGCCGATAGTGATATATATTATATAAGGATGTCGTTTTCCGCCCTCCTACTTGAACAATGTGTGGAGAGAACTTCATGTCGAACACTTCGTCAAGATTAGACTAATGCCAAGGATGGAAAAGGCAGGCCTCGTATTAGATCTATGGAAAAAGCTGTGAAGGACGTAAAAAGAGAAGAATTACGTTAATATGAAGAGGTTTTCCGATAGAAGAATCGAGTGGAAGGCTGCGTCAAACCAATCTTAGGATTGTTGACCAATGAACGTAACTGTGTCCGGTGAGACGTAGTGGAAGGATATCATAATGAAAAACACAAGAGAGAGCTCTTATTCCACAGTTTTAATGGTGGTATTACGCGTTTCAGCCGCTATGCCATCATCAGGTACAATGAATCTTCGGTCAAGAGAGCGGTATGTATACATAACTAGGAGGGGGCGGGGGAGGAAGGTGTTGGGTGGGGGGAAAGGTATGAGGGGGACACTGGTGGCGAATCAATGCGTGGTTTAGGGAATGGACCACCAGTGACCCTCCCTCTTACCTCCTCCCCATCCAACCCCTCCCTCCCCCGCCCCCTCTTAGTTGTGTATATATATACCGCTCTCTTGGCCGAATATTCTTTGAAACTGATGATGGCTTAGCGGCTGAAACGCGTAATACCACCATTAAAACTGTGGGATAAGAGCTCTCTCTTGTGTTTTTCATTGTTGACCAATGATGATGATGAGGCTAATATTGATGCCGGGTTCCTCTCCGTCCTTCCTTCTTTCCCTGAAAAATTCCTAACTTCTTAGCATTTCCAGCATACCCTAAATGGCGCCAATTACGTTAGTATTCGGCGAACTCCTCCGAATAACAAATGCTACTCGATTCCTCCCTTAACAACATCTCCCTTCCTCACTTCTCTGACAAATACCTACCTATCCACAACAAACAAAACAACCATTAATAGCGCAACTAGTCTCAACTATCTGTCGACTAACCCCCCCTTCCCCCAAAAGTACTGCTACTTCTTTTCACGCCACGCATTCTGTTTCCTCCTCTCCCTCTTCGTCCATTTCAAAAGCGTGCACACTGTTTATCCGCCATGTTTATCTCCCTTTGCTACCTCTTCTTTCTCTCTCGCTCTCCGGGAAGAGGTGAAAAGAGCCAGGGTAATATCTGAAGGGGGCACTCAGTGTGCTCAGGGAGACCCCAAAGAGGCGAGGGGTCGCGTTCCTCAGCGAGAGGGGGCAGACCTTTGCATCTTCGCGAACGAAGAGGACGGAGGGGACATTCCACTTAAAGGGGAGCCGTGTCAACATTCTCCCTCGACCGCCCATCTTATTAAACACACATTCTCCTTCGGCGCAGTCCCGCACCCTCCCCTATATGATAGCTTCTCCACAACCTCGGACTTATCCTTGCGCTTATACTTCCGTGTGCACAAATCTTCGCAGCTTCCGTTCATCGTTGATAGGGGGAGGCGACCGACAACCATGATCATATGGGCCATGGGAGAATAGATGGGAGAGTGGTAAGAGGAGTATTTCACTGAAAACTCAGAGCCACTACCTGGGTTCCACCCCGGACCCTTGGGATGAGAAGCCAGGGTTCAGAGCCACCATAGCAATCCGTCTCTATCCTGAAATATTTTTCCACTGCGGTTCTCACGATTGAAACATCCCACTTTTCTTCCAGCAATGATGCAATGCAAGTATGGATTGTCACGGAGCAGACAACCGCTATAAGTGAGGACAAGGAGGAAAATCTCTCAGCGATGGCTCACGGTTTTCAAAATTGTAGTCTTGCATTATTAACTCAGCTTTCGTGTCGTTTGTGGAAAATCGCGTACGTGTGTAGTTATAATACTGGCTTCCCATGCCGAGGGTCCGAGATCAAATCCAGGCTTTCACAAATGTTTTTCGGTCCCCATCTGATTACTGTATTGAGCGTCCTTCGAGTGCAGTATTGTGTCTGTTGAATGGATCCTTCCAACAGTAGAACTATTGTCGTCTATCGCTAAAAGTGAACTACTACCGACGCCGGGATTCTCTCCGCCCTTTCTCCGTTCTGTGACATTTTCCTACCCATATACAACGACCCTCCTATCCTAAATTGCACAAATGACCTTAGATGTCAGTCACCTACCCCGAAATACTAGTACTACTACTCGTGTTGTTCGAAAGAATTGAGTCAACCAACCTTAAAAAGCCGAACAAATTTCGGCATATGTGTTATAAAAATATACTCGGGAGAAAATGGCTGTCCGCACTTTTTGTCGAACTTGAGCCCGCCGAGCACTATTCCTTCCACTCTTTTTTTCAAATATGCTCTCGGCTATTCCGTGCACCAAAACCTCCCCCTTTGAAATTCTTCATCGAGGTGGCAGCCCTGGTATATCATCTGGAGCAATTTTTATCGACTTCGCAACAGCGTATGGATGTCTGTGGCGAACGATCGCGGTGACATGCGCTGAACGGGCCACGCCATGTCGCCATGCAACGGTGCAGTTATGACATCCGTGACCTTCCCCTAGCAACGCAAGAGGAATTAAATGGAAAATATCAGTTACAAGATGTCGCCAGGGGATCGGGTTGGCTAGAGTACATAGTTCCCATAGCTTGGTCCTGGGGGTTCCGGGTTCGAATTCCGGCCGTAACATGGATATTTCACTCTTCTTTTAATTTGTCTGTCTCCAATTCAATGTTGAAAGAAGAGATACTAAATTTCAGTACCTTATCCGTTGAATGGGACGTTAATCCGTGTGCGCCTTTTGTTCAGAGCAGGCAAATGCCAGAAATCCTTCCTTAAGTCCTTACAATTTCTACCTTCACACAAACTGCCAAATTTAATGAAGCAAATGACTTAAAAAATTGATCCCTCTTACCAATCACAAACGTATTCAAAAATGGCGCAATGTCCTCAGCTGTCATTCTCCTACGTTGAGTAATTATAGGATGGCGAAGAGGATGGTTTTCATTTCACACTCCATATTTCATACTCCTCATAGGAAACGCGTGAAATCACGGTCAAGTGCCAAAGTATGAAGGGAGAAATGGGGAAATAGCTAGTCTGATTTACTGGGTCAACATCCGTCTCCATTTTCTAATCCCAATATTATCGATTTCCAGCCAATATGACAGGAGCTCACACATCCTTCCATCCGTATCGATAACGGAAGCTGATAAACGAAGCGGGAAACAGGACAGGACGAGTTGCCGATATAAAGAAATGAAATCAAAGCAGATGGAAACTCGATTAATTGAAGATACGACCAAAAGTAAAGTAAAAATAAAAAGTGCGACGATATTTCCTGAATAGAAAAACCTGTCAAGAGACAGAAAAAACCGTGGCATCGTATTGTTACTGTTCCACTTCCACCATGGAAAATTAGCTAAAAAACTTGAAAAGAGATTACAAATGGAGCACGCTTCTGTAGTTGTAGTTATTGGGGGAAGGGGAAAAACTGAGCTCATTTGCGCCAGAGACACTCAGGTGGGTAATGGGTACAGGTAGGAATATTTGAGGAACGGAGGAAGGGTCGAGAGAAACCCTGCGTCGGCATGAGAATATGTACTCTTCACGAAAGGCACCAAGGGGACCACGGCGTAGCGTCCCATCCGATCCGACCGACGGAGTACTGGACTCGAAGCCCTCTCCACGAGGCAGTCAAGCAGGGCCCGATTTACACCAATGAAAAACCCGCCAGTGCCGGGATTTGAACCCGGACCCACGGGATGGGAGGCCAGTAATATAGACACCACACCATCCTAGCACTCATTTTTATGGCCTAAAGCATGGACCACGAAAACCGTATAATAAAAACTAAGAAGACTCAGGAAGATAAGGAAAAAATATAAAGCTACTAACAACTAAAGAGAAGAGGTGACAACGCTATCGACCGAATCTGGACACATTATGGTCTGATAAATGCCAATGTTTGAGAGAAAATTTAATGGGAAGAATGTCAAAGAAGTATGAAACATTTAGAGCAAGTAACATAAAGTAAAAGTAACATAAAGTAAAGTACATACATAAAAGCAAATACCTAACTACGAACAGGTTACTCGAGAGGAGAATGAAGTAAAGAGCGTACTGCGTCAAACCAATCTAAGGATTATGATTTTATTTTTTCCCGGTGAATAATATTTAAGAAGTCTTCGCGGGTCTTCCACCGGGCTTAGCTTTCAATAGAAGTCGACGTTTCGAAGTCCGTCTCGGACTCCATCCTCAAGGCAAATTTTGCCATGGACAAATCTAAGGATTGCTGAGAGATGATGATGATTCGATAGGTCGGGTAGCACTACAGAAGATAAGAGTCATCACAGAAATCTATTACCGGTAGAAAATAAAATATCCGTATCGATGCATAGGGATTATACATCGGTACATACCTCCCGCTCTAAGTCTTTATTCCGGGAATCGGAGAGGACGTGCGTTATATCCACAGTCCCTGTAATGGAGATATTTGAGGCAGCGTGGCCTTCACTCCTTCAGGCATAGTAGTGATCTCTCCTCCGTTCACTAGGGGGACCACACGTGAGAATTGATAAGTGGTTAAGGAAAATCCTTAACCGAAATTTAAAATTGCGTCACACAAATGAAACATACGTTATCAGAGAGGAAACTAAATAAAAGAATGCGTAAATGCACCACGTACGACAATAGGAGAAATCTCATTTTATAAAACGGTGCGGAGACTTTCTAACAAAGAACATCGGACTGGCAAGTTCCTGGAGTTGAAAAGTGATCCGCGCAGTGGAAAATGTTTCCAAAAATGCACCACGAGGTTTCGACCGTGGGCTCCGCCGCTCCTAAAGGGTTTTGTCGGAAACCTCAATTCGGAACTCTTTCGCCGCCTTTAGATTCAGATCGGTCTCTTTTCCAGCAGTTTTCATGGCGAGATATCTCCGTCTCTCTCCGGGTGGTTGAAAAATTTCGCGCCACGAATATATTTTCAACCTCATCAACGGACGGCTTTGAGGAGACTAAAACAAACAGCCCGGAGGGAAATGGCGACGAAAGATGAGGAGGTGGAGGGGTAGCTTCTTCCCATCTCCAGTCCATCCAATATGGGGGAGAGGGGATGGCCTGCGACGGCTCTCCTCCCGGCGAATATTTAAATTGGTTCATTCACTAAATAATTCTCTCAGCTCGCGACTTGGTAGTCTACGACACTTGTTGCTACGCTTCCGACGAGGATGCTACTAAAGCCCATATCAATGGTACAAGTTTTTACAGCATAGGAATGGGTATAAGTTTTTCGACATTTTATCAAGTAACAGATGAGTCACAAAAAAGAATGAAGCTAGGCCACAAGAAAGCATATCCAATTAAAAAAAAGGCGACAGGCTTGATTATAACATTCTTCAAAATCTATTTTATTGTTGAGGAATATTTTGGTGAAAATTTCAGGATTAAGGTTGTGTGTGTTTTGAATGTTTAAAAAATAAAACGCATTTATTGATTGCCAATTGATTTTTTTCTAATTTGTCTAAAAATTATTTAGGTTCATTTAGTGTTAAATTTTTGCATTTTATGGTGCATTATTCGTATTGAAAATATAAGAATCTGAATTACAGGTCAACAATAATTTTATGCGCAACGTTTCTGTATCAAACAATTTGTGTTGCTGAGAAATGTCCCGTTGAGAAGCTAAGCCCGACGAAACTCTAACTAGGGGATGTAAACACAAAAAGTAAAACGATAATAGTGACATTTTCGGAAACGATAATAGAAAGAAATTCATATAAATATATACGGTCAAATGTTAGACCAGCAGTAGAGAAAAAGGGGATGGCACCAGAACAGTTCGAAGGGAAGTGGTATTGGCGACACATGATTGAACAGAAGAAAAGTAAAGAAATTAGAGATTCCGGAACAAAAAGGACAGGAATTAATTTAAAAGTTGCAGGTCACAAGTCAGAGAAGGTGGAACAATTTAGCTGGCTGGGTAGTGCAGGGGAGGAAAAAATTTGCCAAGTTTGAAAGAGAACTGAATTGGTAGCATAGGTGTTTGCTCCTTACAGAGAATTAATGTGATGGTCTTTGGGTGGGACATTCAAAGTGAATTGACTGGTGGAAAGTCTTTTAAGGAGAAATGACATTATAACGGGATGGAAACGAGTAATTTGAGGGCGGAGGATGAAAACAGACGCGTCGATTTTGCGATGTGGTTATGGAAAAGAATGGAGAAGATAAAGTGGGTTGAAAGGAAAGAAAACGAGAAAAAGATTCGAAAAAAGGGATTCCTGGGGGGATAGGATGGTGGTTGATGACAGAGAAGGCAACGTTCCTGAATTGAAGGGGTTAAAAAGGGGCGAGAGTGTTTAGAACACGGCGATAAAGGGGAGGATAAGAGGAATGGAGGGAGAAGAACTATTCGTTTGGGTAGAATGGCTAGAGGGAGAAAACATGAGGACCTAACGTGAATATTTAAAAGTAATTGGAAAGGATTCAAGCCAATCCAATCTTTCTTTCACCAGCATATCTCGGCTACAGAAAAAAAAGTTTTTTTCAACCTCCAAAGGCCACTTAATATAGAAAAATCTCGACGTCATTTATGACTACAAAAGCGTAGAAGTTACAGGAGCTCGATGCTTGTGAATTCAATAACGCTAATAAATAAGTATCTTAAATAAAATATTCACCAGGACGACAATTGGGCAGATACATTTTATCAGAAAATTGCACTTGTAACGCTTGACCGATTAAAATTATAAGAAGAAACAAAGACATAAGTTCAGGCAAAAAAGATATTTAAATAGCAGATTTAAAGATTAACCCTTAAAGTTACTTCTAATTAGTCCCCTTCACATGCGCCATGCTTGTGCGTTTGACTCCGTGGAATGCAAATTCGATTTAACTCTAAAAACTAAAATCAGCCTCTACGAACATTGTCCGCAACAGGGCATCATTGTCGGCAGTAGCTGTCAAATAGCTTTTTAGAAACACTTTCTGCTGTAACAATACTTAGGGGTGATAATTTACTGCTTATCATGTGATTACCGAGCAAGTGATGCCAAGGAAAAAGTATTGGAGAATAGAATACTTCTGATCGAAATCGAACTGATCAAGTTGCCGATGAATCCAATACTCAGCATGAGGTTTTTGTCGCAATAAAACCTCAAATGTTGTCTAAAGCGCACAATTTTTTTTCTTTGTTTGCACAAACAATACATCATATTTCCTGCTCCGTAATGATAGCAATTGATTCCCAACTGTCACTCGGTAACGGAAACTCATTTTCGAGGGCGTAGAAAAAGTGCTGAGTGTCCTCAGCAGCATCTATTGGATGAAGACGCAACTACGACAACTAAAACAGGCCACCTCCGTAGGGATCAGCTGCAGGGAGGAGATCAGCATCACTCGCTCGTGCATCGGGCACTGGTCCTTTCAATTCCAAATTTTCACGGAAGAACGAGATAAATCCTCGGGGTAAGGACTTCGAATCCCTCGCAACTGTGAGGAATCTCCTGATAGTGCATGAAGTACAAAGCTGAAAGCGAGGAATTCTCTAGGAAACCTTAGACATGTCTTAGGAGACAATTCGAAGGATTTAACCTGATGGATTAAAATTTTTCCGTGAAATACGAGTCTTTAATGAACTGTGAATATATGAGAAGTAATCTCGGACTTATGGTGCTACAACGGCTTAGGTCATATCACACCCTCTAACCTAATACAACCTAACACTAGGGCAAACATCATCTATGAACTGGGCGGAATAGAACCCGCGACTTTTGGGTTGCCAGGCCAGCTTTTTAGCAACCTGACTACCACGGTAAGGATTAGCTAAGTATTTTATAATTCCTAGTTATTAACTACGCATGCGCATTTACATTCGATCCTCAAATATTCTATCATTTGTGAATTAAGAGCGGGGCATTACGACCATCGTTGAGTAGAGAATAAAAGACTAATGGAGAGCCTAGCATGGAGCGAGGTACTATACGGCGGGGAAATATAGCCTTTGAGGAAAAAGATGAAAACAATCTTAGGGAATTTGCAGGTGGGTATGCAGAAGGATGAAGAAAGTACGATGGGTCGCACGGTACTCGAGTTCGTAGGAAAGGAAAACAAAGTTGACTGAGGAAATTAGGAGAAGGAAGAAGGAGTATGAAGAAAGAGTAAGAGAAAGTAAAGTAATTGCTGTCAACACTGACTTGAAGTTAAATTTAAACTTATTTAGGCACATGAAGGCCACATTACCTCGAAGGAAAACCCGTGCTGAGCCAACCCTCGACAAAAGCTTTTACATTACTAACAAATAACATAATAACTTGCAGGGTAGATGCTATTAATTTACAAATTAACTGATATACAAAGAATAACACGGAAAAATAGATGTAATTTAAATGAATGGCAAAGGAAGGCCTCGTGTGAGATATATGGAGCATGTGATGAAGGATGTGAAAGGGAAGAAATACGTAAATATGAAGAGATTAGCCAATAGAAGAACTCAGTGGAGAGCTGCGTCAAACCAATCTGAGCATTGATAACTAATGATGAATTTAAATGATAATTCTATTACATTTTGACAGTATCACTACCATAACTAGAGAATAGTGTATAATTTTCAAAAAATCTAACAACAAAAACGAACGTTACATTAAAGGCCGAGGGTATTTTGAAGAACGTGATTGAGGAAAGAATTAGGGTATGCAGGTTGTAGAGAGGAGAAGAACGGGTAGTTTGGATAGGATGATGGTAGGTGGCAGGTATGAGGGGATGAAGAGGAACACCTTTTAAACTGCAGTCATCGTGGGAAGAATCAAAAGCCCATTTAGATCTATGTTCACGGGTAGGAAACTAAGAATAATTATGGCCAAACCTAGTCGTCGACGCACCCTATAAAACTAATTCTACCGTTGCTAAACTGGTAGATCGCTGTTACTAATAACATTTCGCTCTTGCCGCTCACAAATCGGATCTTATTTCCGCAGTCCTCAACCCCTTGTCTACCGCAGCCGCAGACTATGACGCACCCAAGGAGCCGCCTGCGAACGGGACATTATTTATATCCCGCCGTTAAAAACTCATCCGCCGTCTCCCCGTTCCATCTACGCCAACCCCACCTCCCTCCCTTACCACACACAGTCTAAAGACACATAACCATCGTCTTCCAAGAAACACCCTTCCTCGACCCCCGGATCGGAAGTACAACGATGAACCAGAAAAAAAATAAAAACACGGGTGTGAGGGAACGGGAAGATATGTCGCCATCGACAACGGTGGCTGTAAAGTACTGGAGGAGGCATTGTCCTATGGGCAACAATGAAGCCAGAAACAACAAATACCGCAGTTTCTCCCCAGAAAAGGCGAGTTTGTACCACAGCAACATCACATGGCACTCTTGGTTTCGATTTGACAGTGGAAGTGTAAGCATCTGTCTCTCTCCCGAAGCACTCAGATAGGTCACCACAGCTAACTATTATACCGCGTAATATTAGGCGATTAAATACATGGCAAATATACGACAGTACTTTGCCCAGATGCGCCGGTCGTGGAAATGAGGTATTTAAACTGTTGTCTGTACAAATGGGCCAACGCGTCAGTACACCCGGAAGTCAAGCAAATTCAGTAATACCTGACAACCCGAAGGTGGCGGATTCGAATCCCATGAATTGGGCATGAGTTTTGTGTATGTCTCATGGACAAGACTTAGGATGAAATTAGGTTAAACGGTGCGATATGACCTCAGCAGTTGGAGCATCTTAAGAACCTAGTTCTACACCTCCCTCACCTACGTTTCGAGATTACCCACGACTTATTAATCGCTCTTCAGCACATCTTTCGCAATGCGCTCATATGTTCGCCACACGCCTAGAGTGTAACAAGAAGAAACATTGGCATGCTAGCCTATTGGAGACGATGAAGCTAGAATGGGGGTGCTTGGAAAGGATTAGGCCACACCTACTCCGTACAAAACACTGCATTCTCTATTGCCTCTTACGGGACTGCATGTGCATTAAAACATAAATAAAAATTAAATCGTACCCAAATTTCAACGCAGCGCTATCCGTTAATCTCCCTAAGGATATTTGAGAGGTATATCATTGCATTTCATTACCCTGAGAGTTAATGCTATTCCTTAAAACTGGCTAGAATTTAACCCGTGAAATTAACTATTTGGCGCTTGTTTGCGTGTTGGGCACTTTCCTCTGTTTCTTTGATGAACTTATAAAAATGCATTCCATTATGCATCTTACTAGTCTTTTACTGCGTTCAAAACCAACTTCATCCGTACGACTATTGCGAGAAGCAAGCCTGTATGTATGTGCCTAACAAGATGGCCGCTGGCTTCTCAAATCAGCTACGATGCCTCTTCCAGTACATTCTCTCCTACTTGACAAATTTCGCCATCTCATTGTTGCAACTTTATATAGATGAATAATTTAAAATATTTAAGAAAGGCTTAAGACAAGTTAGGTTAAGCAAACTCCGATAAGGACAGGTGGATAACTAGGCAGAGAAATAAATATAGGGAGGGAAAGAAGGGGGGATAGAAGTCCAGAGTCGGCATTACACTGTTCTTAACGACAGACGCCATGGGGTTCAAGGTTTAACGTCCCATCTGACGGATGGAGTACAAGATTTTAAGTGCTATCCATAAAACACCTCGTTCGGAGAGGTTTTCCAAATAAAAATCTGAAAGTTACGAGACCCGAACCCGAGCCAACACTGTGGGAAGCTAGTTCTCCAATACCGCAACCATATCCCACGAAAGAATGCTAGAATTGGCTAGAAGTGCATGACGAGGCACTAGAAAAGGAAGGCATTGCTATCTTTCTATTGATAGGGAAATGAATGACGATGAAACTGAAGGAAAAATGAGTTATCAGCATTCATCAGATGTTGTTGCCAGTATCACCTGGCGTGCAATTGCACCATGTTTATTTACTCTTTGCGTTTCAAGATGAAAGAATTCCTCATAGTAGGGCCTAAATTCACTTCTTTTACGAAGAACGAAACGTTTCAAAGACCGATGGTGCATAGAACCGATGGGAAATAACCGCGCATAACCGATGGGAATGGCTGAAGAATCGAAGAAAAAAAACATCCATGTTTCTCTTCTACCGGCTGCATTGTCCCGAATTCGCTTTCCTGAGCTACCGAGTCACTAGAGAATATCTTATCCAAGAGGAAGACGAGGAGGCTGTGGGGGCAGCTGAGAAATGGTTCGGGGGCGCTTTCCGGACAGATGCTGAGTCCTCCGAAGACGAGACGAGCGTTATGATCGCGAAGGCGATAATACGACCCCCTTTACGGCTCGTGATCGCTCTAGAAAGAGAAAGCGTTCGGATCGCTCAGGAAAGGGCAGGGATTTTAAAACTCTGCTCGGAGTTTCCCATGGAATACATTATTAATGCGAAAAGGAAAGAGAAACCTCAGCCGCACCCCCTTTTAACATGTCTGGGCGGGTGCGTCGGAATCCCTCCAGGGGGCGGACTCCTCGCGGATTCACTCGTTCCCAACAGACCGCTTTTCGGAGAGTGCTCATCAATCTTTTTTTTACCTTTTTTTTAGGAAAAATACGAGAATCTCGCCATCATGTGCCTTTTCCATGTGCCCGAGTACCACTAACCGAAGGAACCAACGGTCATATTTTTTTAAACTGGAACGAATCAGGCCCAACTTTGTAAAAACCGATGCATCTCCATAGTATACCAAACACCAACTTTGTAGGCTTTCAAGTCCTTTTCATTTCAACTGACGAAACGAATTGTGGCACTTACAATAGAATTAAGTCCACAAAAACCCACATATTTTTTTAGCGTATTTTATCCGAAGGCCATGTTTGTTTAAACTCGGGGAACGTGAGATTATATACGACTTTTCACTCAAAAAGCGCTTCTCAACTCACGGTTTCATACGCGCAAGAACTAAAAAAAACATGATGCAAATTCGCTCCGAACATAAGTCACCAGTGTAGTACTAGTGGTCTACTGGTGATATACTGATTATTAGTAAACTACTAGTGGGTTTAGCATGATTCCTATTTACCTGAACCCACCTATCTTTCACTCGAAGTTCTTCTTTACGCCAAAGTAATCCCTACTTTCCACTATTCCAACTCAAGTGTCTATCGCTCTCCTTTACCGTTCTCAAACCAAACATTCACCTATCAATCACGTTCTTCGAAACACAGCTCCCGTAGTATCAATTTGGTAAAATAGATACCACAAAATATACTTGGCTGGAGCCTGTGATAGCAGATATTACCAATTTTATCCACTTACTTTGCCTCCTAATTTCTTTAATCAGTTTCCTCTTCTGCCCTACCACTTCCAGCCCACGAACCTACCAGACCTCCGCGGCAATTCTTTAAATGAGAGAATATCCAGGAAAAACTGAACTTCGTCAATTCACACGCCACCAATTGTTCAAAAATTCATGCACTCAAAATAGCACAGTTAAACTTATTATCTTGGGCACCATAGAAGGGAGCACGTAATAAATTCACAAACTTCAACTACAAACTATTCACACAATGCCTCCTTGAATTATGGATAGCTTTAGGATGAGTGTGAGGAACAGGGCGCGCATCCAGTAAATTATGAGAGAAGAATACATTAATCTTTTTCGAGCTAAAGAAACTGTTCTCGGTGCCCAAATATATTAGAACTATTTTTATCCACAACTTGTAAAGTATGCAACCAGAGCAAGTCCAGAAGAGCAGGGCAAATCGCTGGCAGTAGAAACTATAAACTAAAAGTAGCAAGAAGTTGACATCTATTTCGTTAAACGAGTCCTCGACATTTTGACTAACATGAAAAAATCATAAGCAAACTCACTTGCACTGCACCCCTAAAAAATTCTCCAAAATCTGCAGTTTTGCTCGAAATTGCTTTACAATGTGAGAATTGTAATACTTATCAATCTTCAACTTTTTTAAAAGATAAATTTTGATTTGATTTTGGATAGCAAAAATTATGGTATTGCGTATATAGAGAAAATAATCATCAAAAGTCAAGGTATGAGGAACAAAAAAACTGCAACTCAGCTAAGAGAGAAAGTGGATCACGAATCAGAACTAGCTTATTTAGGCCGAACGTTTTTGCAGAGCAAGGGCGCAAAAAAGCACTTCGTGACTGAAACGAACAGAAAATAATCACCAGGAATCAAGCACATGCCACGCTAGTAAAACAAACGTACGTTCTACGCTTCAATGAAAAGTGTAGTGCATCTCACATCTGTTGTTTACTTCCTCTGAAGCACTCTTACGTACAGAGTAGTATACCTTGGTAAACAGATACTCCAACTTCTTGCGTTATATACCACCATCTCACTTAACTCAATCCTGAGCGTAATTCTAAGGTAGCACACAACATCCTTGATGTTAGAATGTAATATTTTTGCATTTTTCGACTTAAGTACGTATTTATCTAGATAATGGATCTCATCGGCGTTTTCACCTCTTCTCCCGCAATTATAGGCACTTTAGACTGGGAGGAAGTACAAGGTTGGGAATGGGAGAGGAAGGAGAAAGGATGGAGAGAAACCAGACGTCGGCATAAGCCTGCTCTAAGCAAAAGGCGCCAAGGAGACCACAACTTAACGTCCCATGCGACGTACACAGTTCTGAAAACTCGAACACTCTCCACAAAGCACTCAGGTAAAATGATCTATGATGAATGATGATGAAAAATATTTACCATAGCGTGAATTTAAACCCAGTCCTTCGGAGTGTGAGCCCAGTACCTTAACCATAACACCATCATGTCTCAAGATATGGCCGATTTGGTTATCTCGTCTTCTTTACGAACTTTTCAGCAGACTTCTCTTTTCTCCAATTCTTCGTAAGGCTTCGTCCTCTGTAGATCCATTTAAACTTCCGAAGCGACACGTTTTGAATTATTCCAGTCTTGAGTTCTCTGCCGGCGTTGCTGTTCTCGTAAAATCTCATGCTCCAGATGTAAGACGTGTTCCCTTACTTCCGAGCAGGTATTTACAGTTGCAATTACATACTTCTTCAGGTTAAATGCCCTCTACGCACATGCCTACCTACTGACTATTTCCTTCACACTTTGTCCATCCTTAGTTTTTCAGCTTCCCGGAAAGCAATACCCACTCACGTCTTCCAGCCTTCTCTGAGTTTAACCCGGGTTTTAGCCTTTTCTCTTCCATTGCACAGGTTACGCAGTTATATACATTTACTTTAAAAAGATACCACGATATATTTTCTAGGATAACGATGAATTGCTTGTAACCATTAAATATTGCCCACATAAAAAGATCGAAAAGTAAAGGATGATTCATAATTGTCTACGGGGGATCGAAGGGGTGCGATTACTATTCATAGAAGACGAGGTAAAAATTAGTTTATCGGTACATTAAGACACTAGCTAAGGTTTGAACGCAGTACATTACATACGCTTGATATATGCATCAAACCCGAATTCAACTTCTTGCCACGAGGCGGCCACATGGCATGGCGACTGATTTAAGAAGTAAGGTCAGCCATCTTTTATATACACGAACATAATAACTCTTAACTCGCCATAATCACGGATAAATTTTTTTTCAAGTGCTACTAATTAGCAAATTTGAATTATGAAAAATGGAATCAGATACTAAAATTCGTCAAATTAACTATCGAAGCTCGCAAAAGCGCATCAAATTCTATTTTCTATTCAGACTCCCATCATTCTTTAACTCCCTGTCGAAATGTGTTCCCAACTTCGATCCGTTTGTTTATCTATCATCTTCCGCGCTCCATATCCATTCCAATATTCACCCTCCCCCTCTCTCCATCAAGTGAACTCTGCGATTCTGATTTTTATGTTAATATTGTTAAATTTTGTTATGTTCGCTATTTGTTATGTTTTATTTGTTATTGTGTCCTTTGTAATTCGCCTTGTGCTGATTTGGACTATTTTTATAAAATAGTCCAAAAATAAATAAATAAACAAATACATAGCTTAAATAGATTAAATTCGAACCAGCTTTTAGGAATAAAATTAACTCCCAGGATAATCAAATGATACGTCCCTAAAATAGCCTTATGAAGATTGGCTACGATTAAATTTAGGCATCATCATCATTCGACGTTTGTTGTATTTTGTACATTTGGAGAAGGCATTTCACAACGTGGATTGGAACATGATGCTAAAGTTTCTGAAAGAAATTGTAGTATCATACAATGACCGAAGAGTTATCCACAGCTTATATAAAAACCAGGTGGCCACAATCAAATCACGACCCAGCAGTACAGAAGCAAGCATAAAGAAAGGAGTGAGGCAAGGAGTGCACTGTCTCCGGTATTATTAAGTATCTACTTCGAGAAAGCCATCCAAGAAGTCAAAGAAAAGTCTCCGGGAGTGAATATCCACGGGGAGAAAATCAGCATGCTACGATTCGCCGATGACATAGCAGTCATGGCAGGAACAGAAAGAGATTTAAAGAAGACACTAGGAAATATGGAAAGAACAATGACAGATATCACCTGAAGATCGACAAAAAGAAAACTAAGGTATTGGTATGCAGTAGGAGAAGGGAAGGCAGGACCAATGTTTAACTAGGAAAAAAAAGATCGAGGAGGTGAAAGAGTTCTGTTACCTGGGAAGCCGAGTAACCAGCGATGGACGAAGTAAGAGAGAAAGTGCTAGTAGAATTGCCTAAGTAAAAAGGGCATTTAACCAGAAGAAGATTCTGATTACAGCTGCAAATACAAGCATGGAAGTGAGGAAACATTTCATTAGAACATACATCTGGAGCATTCTACTATATGGCAGCGAAGCATGGACAATAACAGCAGCAGAGAAGTCCAGGCTGGAGGCATTTGGAATTTGGTGCTACCGAAGAATGATGAAGATAAAATGGAACAATCTAGTGACAAACGAAGAAGTCTTAAGAAGAGTGGGAGAAAAGAGAAGTCTACTGAAAACTATAAAAAGAAGACGGGACAACCTAATCCGCCACATCTTGAGACACGTTGGCCTGATGGAGACAATCGTCGAGGGAAAAGTGAACGGGAAGAATGGAAAAGGCAGGCCTCGTATGAGGTATATGGAGCAAGTTGTGAAGGGTGTAAAAGAGAGGAGCTACGTCAATATGAAGAGGTTGGCCGATAGAAGAATCGAGTGGAGGGCTGCGCCAAACCAATCCTACGATTGTTGATCGATGATGATGATTTCATTGTAATTCATGTTTTCATACACATGCAGTCTACATGAGGCGGTAATGATTTGAGCCGAGGAGGTACACCCTAATCCTACCCAAGCATCACCATTCTGGCATCATTGTTACCACCGGAGGAGGCATATCCATATGCCTCCTCCGGTGCATTCTAACCTCCTTGCTTCCAGCATATCACGATCAATAGCAGCGACCGCATTCACGATCCTTTCTTTCACTTCCTTTCTCCTCAGCATCACAAGTCAACAATCCTAAGATTGGTTAGACGCAGTTCTCCAATCTATTATTTTATCTGCTAACTCCTCCTTATATTGGCATAATTTTTCTTTTACGCATCCTTCCCTTTTTGTTACATATATTTCATGCGAGCCCTTTCTTGTTCATTATTCCCACTTACTTTTCCCTCGACGATTGTCCTCATCACGCATTCCTCCAAAATCTGCAAACATCCGATGCTGCAAATTGCGGACACATAAGTAAATAACACTAAATTTAGGTACTGATATGCTACTTTTCACTCTTTCTACTGTAGTTGTTAGTGAATAATATGCCTACAAAACCCCCGGGGATAATAATGATTCACCCTGTACAGTCATCGGACTACATTACGATGCATCGGTCTTGGAATACTGCAATAACAAGAAAAAGCACAGTCTGGGCGGCAACTAAACAAGTCTAAATGGTCACGCACGACTAGCCCAAGGAGCGAGCTAAGACGGTGAGGAAAAGGAGCAAGAGCACACTAGGAAGAGAGAAAGAGGATGAGTAGGAGAGGGAAGGGATGAGTAGGCGACGCTTGACACCGCTCGCTCCGTCGAATTGAACTCGGAGATGATTTGCTGTGAGAGGTTATTGTGAGAGGACGAAGACCAGGTCATGACGTCTTGAATTTCCTCTCGCAAGGAAGAACATCTTCCTGTCGTAGTAGTTTTTCTACTCACATGATGGCGCTACTGTCACCGAGGGGATATTTTTGTGAACTCGAGAAGAAATTTGGCCCTTACGGTGATCTAGCTGCTCTCTCTCTCTCTCTCTATAGGAACGGATTACTAAGAATTGTTCACTCTCATAGTACTAAGAATTGACAGTGGAGAGTTTTGACAGACGTAAAAAGCAAAGAGCTGGGCAACCGAAACTTAGAAAGCAAACGACCAGGCGAAATTCGGTGATTTATATTCACCAGAAAACATTTAAGTGGCATTCAATCATGAATCAAGAATTATAGGCCCTTTTCCTTATATTCCCATTCTTCTACCTTTCCTCCCGGGCTGAAGCTCCTATTGGTGCGGAAGCAGACTTGAAAACACCCAAGTAAAATAAATAAAGTTTTCTAATAGTATTTAACAAACGATTGCTGAGTGCAGCCCACATTGGTTTCATGCAGAACAATTTCGTTATATTACCACCTTTATAACTGTATTGAAACTATTTACGAGGTTTAAACGAGACGTGGTCTATCCACTAGACAGGATAACTACAATAAATCCTAGATCCAAGTATGTATTATCATTCCTGTTCAAACCTGACTCGTCAAGCTGACCGCGGTAGTCAGGTTGGTAACGCTTTGGCTTCGCAACACTAAGCTCGTGAGTTCTAATCCCGTCTTGACCATGTACGTAGTGTTTATCGTTAGCGTCTGTATTTAAGGTCTGGAATAACCATGCAGGCGCAAAAATAAATAATTAAATTATACAATCAAATGTGAATATTATTAATCAAACCACACTAGTAATTTAACCGTGTGTTTTTTTCTCCACCACCGTGAACCTTACAAAAGTAATGAGTTAAAAAAATAATAAGGCAAAAAAGCACAATATTTAAAAGAATATGATTAGTGGAATAGATAAATATATCCATCTTCGATGACTACTAAACACCACACGTAAAACAATCTCAAAATTACAACTTTTTTTCCATGAAACACAAGGAGATTCCCGGGACATTAACGAAAATTTCCCCAGAACTTCAATTGAATATGAGTATCGAAAACAATGAAATAATTAATGGAGAAATGTACCGATTTCACCAAACCCTATAAGATCAACACTGCTGAAAATTAGTTATGCATTCCTGTGGGAAAACAAAACATCGATAAGTCATCATAATGTTAGAAAAGTGTGGCAGGTATGTAGCTCCAACGTCGACAACTGGACTCATTGTCAGTGATTATAAAACCGTCATTTGACTCTACCACGAGAATATCTTCCTTAGTCTTGATAACGTCTTCCTATCCAGGTTTAGGCGATTAGCCTGTTCCGGCTTCACTATCTTTTCCTCGGTCTAACAAAACTTCTTCGTCCTGAAGGCTTAAAATCTAAAGCTTTCTTTCAAATTCTTCCTCCACGCATGGCTCAGAAGTGTTCTATTCATTTCCTTTTGTATTTTTCTAAAATTTCTGTTATTACCCAAACTTCAAATTTTCGTCCGATAACTTTATTCCTTATATGGTCTAACCGGGTACAACCAATTGCCGCCCTTAGGAATTTCATAACAACTTTATCGGTCACATCATGAGAAATGATGGCCTGATGAAGACAATCGTCGTGGGACAAGTGGACGGGAAGAATGGCAAAGGAAGGCCTCGTGCGAGATATATGGAACAAGTGATGAAGGGTGTGAAAGAGAAGAAATACGTAAATATGAAGAGATTAGCCGATAGAAGAACTCAGTGGAGAGCTGCGTCAAACCAACCTGAGGATTGAAGACCAATGATGATGAGGAATTTCATTTATGATAGCTGCCTGTGGACTTCCCCTATTGCTGCCCATGCTTCGTACAGTAAATGAGGATTGCAAAAATTTTATAAAATTCTATTTTAGTTGTTTCCATTGAAAGATTATTCTTCAAACTGATTCACTATAAGTATGGAATTGAGAATCGATCGGTGGAAATAAAGAGAGTCCACCCACATGTACTCGACTTCAGTTGCATTGATTTGATTTACTTTCCCATTGCTATTTCCACGGCCTAGCTAAAGGTGATTAGCAATACAATACAGCACCTACCACAGTATGTCAGCAAACAGTTTGTGATGCATCGTTGAATTACGTGACATCCTAACAGCATTTCAAAGGTATTGCGAAGGACATTGAATTGAAATATGCTTGTATAAAAACGATTGCAGAAATGGGTACAACGGTATTACGGTATATAATTGGAATCGTCCGGTTAGTGTCTTTCGCAGGCACCCGCCCGATTCCTCGGGCACCGGACGCACCAATAAACCCGCTCAATCACCTCCACCCACCCTTCCCCTCCACACGAGCGAATATGGCAGTCAAAAATCAAAGACATCTCATCTACACTGTACACTGCATGTCATCGCGAGAGTATGCCACAAAGGATGAGTCAAGGCATACATTATCGTAGGGTAGGCAGCCCTATTGTCAGTGACATTATAACCGGTTTAACCCTAAAATTGAAGGCAAGGCAAACAAAAGCGGCTTCTAATTTATGCCTATCACCATTACGGACAAACAGCACAAATCTCACATGAATACAAGACGCTACATGCTCAACTCGTAAGGAAAGGACTAAAACTATTAACACTTTATCATTTATGCACACAGATATGAAAAAATAAGTCCAATATCCATAATATGAATACTAAATAACTATCTCCACGGAAACGTCGATGATATCTGCATTTTTCCTTCATTGCACGCGGAAAAATTAATTTTTACCAGCCTTTCTCACTGCTCATCTCATGAATTCTCTCTTTTGCTCCTCCCGACCTTTGCCACTTAATAGATTTAATGTCCAATAGCTAGATGTTCCACAGAGAAAAGGCATTCACCTTGACCGGGACTCGAACCCAGACCTCCTGATTTCCGGCTAGGTGCTCTACCAGTTGAGCTACCAAGGCGTCCCATTCTTGGTGGAAATTATATGGAACTATTCCACAAATTATGTGGAAATGGGTATCGCCGCTAAATTTTTCGCGGCCAGTTCGCGGTCTTTCAATTAGATTTAATGTTTTTAGATTTTCGATAGGTTTTTAGGCTGAATGGAGAATGAACTAGATCACAAGTTTTGCGTAGACTACATGGAAGAACACTTGCTGCAAAAATGTACACAATATGCGTACTTTATATTCACAACTTAAAAATCAAGTAAATAATCATCATAACATTTTTTTACTGGAGAGAGTAGGAGAAAGGTTGAATGGAGGTTCTGTACTAGTATTTACATTGCTTTTCAGCTAATGGTGTATTCACAACGCTGTTTCTGTCTTCAGATCAGTATACTTCCTACCACTCCCAAAAGTATCCAAAATACAAACTTTTCCACCCTTTTGTCTCTCTTACTCCGAATTACACCATCGACAACGGTCTTCATTACTAAGTTGCCTAATTACTTATTAATATCACCTACTCTGCCTCCTCATAATTCCAGTCAACAACTTGATTTCCTCCCACCAAGCTCAACATTGATTCTCCTGTCCGTACAATGCATTTTCTTTCCTTTATCCTTTTCACACATCGTTAGCACTAAACTTGACGTCAGAAGAGCCATCAACCCTAAAATTCCATAGGTTTCACATGTGATTCAACGTTCCACTCTATGGAAACGTCGAGAAGGGAAGCCTCAAGCTAATCACGAAAATAATTTCATATACCGCCCCCTCCATATCATCCTATTCCTGTATCCAAGAAGCACTCAGAACGTGACGTTGAATGGGAACTTACTGACACCACACGATTACTAGAGGTGAGGGAAGCCCAACATTCACGTTCGTAAGTCCCTTAACATTAATCTTCGAGGCCCTGACATAAATGCGACTCTTATGGAGTTTTCATTACAAAATGCTTGGGGAAATAAAAGAGAAAGTCTAAGCTGGGAAAAAATCCAGCTCATCGGCTACATTAAAAGAAAAAAAACGGTCCAAGGTTACCATTACCTTCGCCCCACTTAAAAGCACGCTACCTGTCGTAGTCACTAATATTTCCCGAATTCCACAATTAGTGAGGAATGCGACGATCGCGGGATCAGTTTGGCTTTCTGGCTTCCTTCCTAGAGAACTCCAGTTCGAGTCCCTGCATTGAGTATTGAACGTTGGACCACGGACCACTAAGCTTCTTCTGCTTTGAGTAGACTAATGCCGACACCGGGGTTTTCTCTATCCTTCCTACGTTCCCTTATAAACTCCGATTTATACCCAATTGACAGCTCACCCTAAGAGAGAAAACGATGATAAATGAAGGTCGCCTCCCGCGAATACATTGACTAGCATTTGATATTATGAATTAGCGTTGCGCGCTCGTAATTGGTCACTCATTTCATCCAGATCACCTTTTCATTTCCAGGAGATAAGGTTGACTTGGTGAATAGAATAAGTACTGCGTCCTATTCTCAGAGTCCGGGCTTGAATATTAAAAATGGTTGAGAATGTTCAGTGGAATACCGACCCCTACTGAGAGCTGTGTGGACATCGCCTCAACTTCAGCACTCCGTCCGTCGGAAGGGACGTTAAAGCTTGGACTTCTTGCTAATGCCGACGACACATTTCTCTCCCGAAAAATCCCACCTCTACCAAAATTACCGACCAATCCGTGATGGCGAAAATGACCCTACTCGCCCTTTCCCCCAAATGGCAACTACAATGAATCGATGGCATGGAAGCAGCAAATAGAAGCAAATTAAAAGACCAACGAATCCCATTTAAGCTTTCTCTCTCAATTTTTCTCCCTCTCGCTCTCCGAGTTCCACAGCAGTTGGACGAGGGATCGATTACTCATCCGCCTGCAACGAGGTTCGACTTATCGCCGGCAGAACAGTGCGAGGGAGGGGGAAGAGAAAGAACAGCTCGACAGTAGCTTGAACACATGCCCCCGCTACAATCCATTACGTTGGCACCGCCGAGGGCGGAGAAGCGATGCGGAGGAGGAAACATTGAAAAAAATAAATAAAAATTGCGGAAGCCACCACCCAGAGCATTACACCCTAGAGCTGGAACGAGCCCCGCCTTTTGTCATTAAAAATTGGCTCCTTCTTGCATTAGCTCGCGCTTCTCCGGCGCTTAGGGGGAGATGGGAAGACTCCCTGAGCCATTACCTAAATTGATATCGACACACGAAGCTCCCCTTTCATCTTCCTAGTCCTCACAACTTTCCGCCCGACCGCCGCCGCCCCAACGAACCCTCCAACCGATGCCGTCACCTGATGAAGAGAGAAATAAAACGACAGAGCTTCGTCTCCAAACTTTCTTGATCGCAGATGCTCTGGGGCGCATCGGGAGCATAAAATTCGTCACTCCGTTTAACCGAAACCCCATATTTCAAAGGATCCTTGCCGAAGTGCCGCATTCCAACACCCGCAGTATCATACACAGACAAGTGCATGTACCTTAAGCAGCTATAAACACGAATACGTTCAATATGTCGGTCCGGTTGGTACAACTCGCCAAATACCAATCCGCGGACGTTTGAAACACACATAAGGCGATCACTACATACTATCTCTGCACATCCAGCGGTTTCCATGTTCATCACTAGCAATCAATCCAAAGACTGCTTCACCTTCGATTCTGCAATCGACTACCATTTCCGTACAGACGTAGACTACTTCTCTTTTACAGGCTTAAATATTTACTCCCAACATTTCACACGAGAACTTTCTTTGCCGTTCATTCAAATAACTTCTCCCAATATCCATTATGAGATATGAAGGCCTTCACATTTCAAGATACTGCCGATTATACTGTCTCTTCAATCTTCTCCATCTTCTCCTTTTTAAATGTTAAACAAATAGTTTGGATAGAGTGAGAGGTAAGAAATATGCATAACTAACGAAGCGCATACTTACATATAATATTATATGAAAATTGTCAGCGAAGGGTAATAATGATTAAAGAAAGTGATCGTGGGGAGGATTTTCTTCAACTTCACTTTAACCGGCGATACACAAACGGAAGGTAGGCAGAGAGAAACCCGCCGTTGGCATGAGCCTGCTTTGATTATGATTTCCAGCTTTACAAAAGGATGAAAAATTACTCCCAGATCCTAAGTTGCAATACAGAATAAACCTTCCGCCGAAATCCAATGCGGACAAGGTCTCTGAATATGTTAAGAATACATTAAAAACTCCAGCGTACTTTAGCAGATCAGATCATTAAAATAAAAGACAGATTATTAACAAGACAGAGAGGTGCAAAAAAGTATTTTTCCACCAATTAGGGACTTAAATAACCAATTAAGGATTAAAGTAAATACTTAACGTTATTTAAAAATCCAACGGCTTAAAATGTGCACTCCGGAGGTTGTAAATTTTGACCAAGACGATTAAAAAAATAATAGGAGACTACCCTATCATCTCTGCCACAGCAGGGATTCCAACATGGTCTCTCGGGATGGAAAGCCTGTATTCTAGCCACCTAAATAACCCGAAGAGACCGGAAGAAAGCGCTCATCAAACAGCGCACGCCCGCGTCACCCGCGCGCAGATCGAGCGGCTGCGCGCTCGACACCTGCTGCTCAACGCAGAGATGCGGGCGCGCGCGCTTCCGCAGGCCCTTAGATGGCCCGGAAGGAGGAGGGGGGCCAAAATAAACCCCACGCCGAGGAAAAATGGAGAGGAGGAGACACGCTCACGGCGGTCTCGCGAATCCAACGAGATTTTATGGGACATTTAGCACGGATGACGACGCAGAACAAATGCTGGCAAAGTATCAAAAGCATTATTTTTATTATTAGCGGTGACCTGCCGGTTAGGGTAGGTTTACACGGACATGTAACACTTCCTAACGTTCCCATGTGGCAGGATCCAACTATTTTTGCTGTTGTGTACTTCTTCAAACTCTCATATTTCCTAACTCACGTCATTCCATCCGAATTACAGGATCTTTTCTTCACTCTACCCATTTTAACCAACATTCTCCTCTGAATAACGGTCTTTAAAACACCCTCGACCGTAATTATCCTTTCCTTCCACTCACTCTTGTCTCCTAATTTCATCAATCATCTTCCTCCCCTCCCCTCCTCGTTTACCTACGTTTCCACCCAGCTATCATCTTCTTCCTCCACCAAACCTCCACATCTCTAGAGCCGATCGTCTCCTTGCATTCTCTTTCTCATTTCCACTTTTCCACGGAACCATAAAATGCCAAGCTCTATACTAGAGTTTACATCAGACTTTTCGTACCGCCACTAAATGGCCCTAAAGCCTTAGCTCACTGCTACGATAAAACGTGTCTTTAGTAAAAGCCATTCCCTTTCGAAATACAAAATTAAATGTCACGAGAAATGGCATTTGTGAATAAAGCTGAGGTGCCCCAGTCGGGGTAAGTATACGAGTACAGTGGTGTGAAAAATTCACAACAGGATCCAAGGGAGGGGCGGACTAGGTGAATGATGACAAGTCAGACTCTTCCGATGAAATGTCACGCGGTATATTTCTCGAGAATATTCACCCTCTGCCACACTCTCTCGAGGTGGCTTGCGGAGTAATCTGTAGACGTTGCTTGATCGGAGTTATCCCAATAATCAGCTCGAGCCAAGTCATGATAGAAAAACACATTATTTCGATGCGTGTGAGCCAAGTGATTCAACTTTGAATGCTTCTTCGCTATAAATGGTAATATCTCCGGCCACGGTCATTTTTTCCAGCGACACCACCTTAGGTTATAATACCGGAAAATCATTAAGTGAATAAAATATGAAGCCATCATTATTTCATTTCATATTATCATTTAAATATTGCATTTGATGTACCCATTTCAATATTTCATGTTAAATTTAACATCAATTATTTATTATTTATACGCATTAAAATTTTGAATTTTCATATTGCTCTTACAGATATATTCTTTTTTATCACATCCCAACGGTTGTGGTATTCTTATATCCTATAAGAATACATCCAAGCGCTCGATAATAGAACTTTTAATGACGTACTTCCAATCACATTGTTATTAGTTGCGGAACTATTTCAACTGCACCTTCCCGCTTTCGTCAAATTAAAAAATGAATAAAATAATGAAATACAACAGAAGCTATTTTTAATACACAGACCGCGGCGCCGGCTTGGCAACTCGAATATTCGAATATTAATTGAGATTTAATGCCAAAGGGGGAGTTGGAACGCAAATGGTTTGAACCCTGCTTCGGTACGGATGCATTGGTTGTCTAAGGATTAATAGCACAGTTGAGAAATTCCAAAACAACCTTAGCCGTTAGTGCACCTAAAACCCATACTAGTAATTCATATTGGTACCTAACTCATAGGCTTATTCCTAGTAAGGGAGCTTCAATGTTACCTTAATTTGGATTATAATTCCTTCAAGAAGAATCTCATTTTTCATTTGAACCTGGCTCAATATGTTAAAACACATAATAGTAACTGAATATCAATTATAGCAAATTTAAATTCAGCGTACCACGCAGGGCGAGCGAAGGTTTAAAAGTCGAATAATATTTGAAATGCAAATGGAAGTAATTCCATCAAAATATTACGCGTACTTTTCTACCGGAGAAATAACATGTAAAATAGACGGAAAAAGTAAATGTCATACCAGTCAAGAAAGGTGACAACTAAGATCAGCTTAAGCGATAATTTGTTTGAGATAAGGTCTCATTTCATGTTTTTGCGAGTTCGACTCTAGAGTACCTATGTATGTACCTATCAGTGAATCAAATAAAGGGACACTTCGAATGTCAATATCTGTTAATTAAAAAGGAACATGGATAATCCCTTCTTGCCATAATTTCTGGTTAGGGATGGTGTGATGTTCAAGATAATCCAATACTCCTTGGTTCAAAAAGTATTCGATCAAGTACCTACTTAATTGCAAGCAATTAGCGAAGTTAGTATGTAAGAGAGTGCATTATAATACTATAACCTCAATGACGGTCTTCTTTAGTAGCAGAGGATCTTAGATACTGTTCCCTCGGATGAGGGAAATAACATAACGTGTGTCCCTCGGGGTAGTGAGACCGGCCCAACTTGATTCCATGTAAACACTAATGACATAATTATAGCCTTTCTCCTCAGGAATAGAGTAATTTAAAAAATTAAAATCCTGGCATTACTTAAAAACTGAGTTGATGAACGCGATAAGGCGGTGAGAGTCGTACTAATCGCTCGCGGCGGATCTCGCGAGGTTGGGGGGATCCGCAGCTGAGTTGAGGGCAGTGGGAAAGGGTGGAGCAGTGACGACACGGCCGCTTCTTTCTTTCCGAGACGCGAAAAGTGGGCGTCGGTGTGGACCACCCTCCCGACCTTGGGAGTGGAGTGGAGCGCGGGCCGAAGGAGGTGGGCGAGAGAGGTTCTTTCTCTCTCTCTCTCTTGAAAGAAGGGCGGGGTGGGCAAGAAGAGGAGGCGGAAGGGCTGGCCGCAGTCGCCTCGAGCAAGGGAGCGGTGGTGACCCAATGGTATATACGGGAGGGGGGAGGGGGAAGACGAGGAGATGGTTGATGAAGATGGATCGCCGACCGACGGGCGTAGGCGGGTGAGTACGGCGGGCACTTGCGGGAGGGGTTGGGAAGGAGGGACGGATTAGTTGCGCCACTGAGAGCCCCCACGGAAGAGTCAGACGGCGGACTCCATACGGCCGAGGGTGAGGGACTCGGTAGACCCCCCACACACATGGGGGGGCTTTCGTCACCAGTGTACACTCCGAGGAAAATCAATATTATCATTAGTACCCCACCGGTTAAGGTAGGTTAAGATTTAAGAAGAGACATGTCTTTTGAGTATCACGACACATCTTACTTTCAAAACCTGTTCTTCTTTAACTCCGCAAACTTCATAGCACTCAACAATCCCCAGGTTTGTTTACCGCACTCCTGCAAGCCTTGCGAAATATAAATAAATATATTTTAAGAAATGTACGACCAATTAATAACAATTCATAGCAAAGTGGATATTATTCACTAACTTGTTCGTGTCTCGTGAATATGAACATTCAACAAGTTCTGCCAGTAGTAGTAATATTTTCATGCACGTAGCTTATGTACCGTGATCACTCACCCCCTGCAACACACCCTCCAGTGAGCTTGCATGTCAACCTGTAGATGAAGATTCCATCCAAAGATATCTGTTCTTCGCTCTCTTACCTCACTCCCGCTCACCTAACATCCTTCCCTCTATCTCGTTCTTTAAAACACTCTTTCCCCTTGTTACTTTTTTCATCCACTCACTCCGTGCCCTAACTTCTTCAATCCACTTTCCCTCCTCCCCTACCATCTCCAGCACTACCTCGTTCGTCGCATTTTCCATCCTCCCTTCTTCTTCATCCTTCTACAGCCCCAGTAACTCAAAAGTTACCGGTATAATTTCATCTTCTTTCCCTTTCAGTCCACATATCATTGTAATTTGAAGCCACCCTCCATATGAGGTTTTAATCAGTCTTTTCTCGACGCTCTTACTCAACACTTAACGTCTTCGTCATTATTTCTCTCCTCTCTCCGCCAAAGCGGTTCTCCTTGATTTAGTGACTAAATTAATTACACCTAGTGCTTAGGTTCTTTGTATTGGATTTCTTGGAAGAATTATGTTTTAACGTGCTAAAAAATTTACGTTTCTATCACACTTTCAACCTAACTTATCCGAAGCCTAAATCGCATGACAAACACAACGCCCATGCGTTGCGTCCCATGCGGTAGGATTCAAAACCAGGAGCTTTTTTTTAGGGCCAGCCCGTTAGTAGCTGATTACCGCAGGCGGCTTGAACTTATAACCATTATAGGTGCCAAGTTTTAAGTTACCTCCAACAAACCTTATACAAGCGGCCACAAGGCAGGTACAAGTGAAAGCACTCTATATGTATGTCAATTCACAGGTGAGGGTGAGCAACGCCTACCGATACGGTTATTTTTCGCACCATTACACGGCCGGTGATTATCAACGGTGAAGGGCATAGGAAAAACAGAAGCGAAACCACTGCCAAGAAAATACTCTTAATTTCAGAGTGCATGCAGACAGCCAAAATTATTCCTAAGACTAAGAAGGACAAAAACCACCTGAACGCTATGATCATCTTCCACGATTCCTCTCTGCTCCCACCAACGAGTGAACGTTGAAGTTACTTGGGGGAGACGACCGACAGCTAACGTTAATTTAGGATAGATGGACGATTGGGCAGATGCAGGGGTTTCCCAGAAAACGGAGGAAGACTGGAGATAACCCTAGCCGCGGATAAGCTTTCTCTTAACGGAAGGAGCCAAGAAGTCCATGGTTTAGAGTCCCTTCTGACGAACGTAGTTTGGAGTGCTTCAACATAAATGCTCTAAATGCAACACTCAATTCTCTGCCAATGTCCGGACTCTGGATGAAAGGCCAGAACTCTAGGGTACCACAATAACCAGAATCCCATCTCTGCGAAGGTATAACCACGTTCCTTTCTCAGTTGTGAAGGTTGTATTGCCTCTTAAGCCAAATTTTATGACCTTCGTCAGACCTTGGTTGTGATGACTATTAAGCATCATATTCCGTCACGATCCACGCACCGACTACAGATCATGTATTAGCAGCACACACATGCTACTCTCTCAGCCTCCTCAAGCTAAGACTTTCGACGGCAGGGAACGAACAAAAGAATCTTAGCTCGGACGAAAAAGGAGAGGATGCGGAAGGAAAAAATTCGGTGGGGCTGTCTGAGCGGTGATTCCTCTCAGTAAGTGAGGTCTGTGGGAGGATTGACAGCGGGGCACTCTCCTGTTCCTCCCACGTCCAAATCCATTTCTGGATCATCCCAGGTGGTATGTCCAGAGAGTGCTGTGCGCGCGCCCAATTCCTGGGAATGTTTTCGAGAGATGATTTCGCGTTGGGTGAGACCCCGACAGTCAAAAGAGTGGCCATTGGAAGAGTGACTGCGGCGTCGATATCCGTAAATATGGAAACAGCTGTTGGCAGCCTCCCACACACAATTTGAAACTAATCGCGCCACACCGAGGCCATGGTCTCAATCGTTTGGCCTCACCAAAATAGAAGATGGAAGAAAAAGTCCATTATGAAATTACATTCAGGGAAAACCACGCAACTCAGCGAAAAAATTATATCACGAGGAGGTTATATTAAGCGCGTGGAGGTTACGAGATGATTTGAGACGTTTCACGCAATACACTGCGCAGTTAGAATCAGCGTCGATTCGTGGAAATGGCGTGGGTAAAAGAATCGAAATAGAACTGGAGCCTTTTTCCACGCAGTGATTGATTCATGCTTTCATTTCATTACTGCAATTTCATATTGGTAATTTTCCATGCAACTCGCTGCTGCAAACGATTCATATTTACCGCGCACATCTGTGTGAAACAGACCCTTTTTGGCTGTTGATGACGCTCAGGCGTTGAAACGTATTGTAATTTAAATTAAACCAATGATTGAGAGTTTTCTAACGGTTATGGTAGGTTCTGATGGGATATCTTTATTTAAATTTGCATTTCATCCATCTATCGGCTCCATTTGTGTGCCTTTTCTCATTTCAAAATCAGCACATTACCTACCCTCTTCATATCATCGATAAAACCTTTTCTCCTCCTCGTTCACGCCCACCCTAGCACCTTCCTTAACGACCTTCAGCATATCAAATCTCTGAAGTACCTGTTCCAACTACCTACTCTGTTTTCTCTTAATTTTCGCCAGCAATCTTACTTCCTCACCAACCAAGTTCAGCACCTTTTCATTCGTCCCCCTTTCCGTTAATCTCATTTCGATCAATCTCCTCTAAGCAAACGGAAAACGGAACGAATAATGAAGTCTGTAATAGTTTTATTCTGCAAAGCTGCACCACTAAATGATCCCTAACATATTCAGATGATCACAAGTTCCACAGCGGATCTTGAACACTTTGATCACCAAGCCACGATACATTATATTAGAGAAGAAACAATAATATCGCCCCACAAACTCGAAAAGGTTTTTAACGCGAACTCGGTCCCATAAGTGGACCACTCACGTCTCGTTAAGATTTTTGCTCCTGGGAAAATAACATCTTCACACCAGTTACGCAATACAGCAGGTAAAGAAGAGTGATCTAGAAAAAAAAATTCTTTAATTGTTTCAAGGAAATTTCTACGAAGAATTACACGAATGCAATCCCACAAAGGGTGGGTGTTTCCATAGTTATGGGGGTATTCACGAAGAAGGTTGGTACGACTGTGCTACGCTGTTCCTCCTGTGCAGCACTCCAAATACAGCCCTCCACCTATCCCACTGGGACCACATCATGGTTGGGGGGGCTAAGGGCGTGGTGTCGGAGGAGTTTGTGTTTGTCTGGCAACGAAAGACTATGCGGGTCGGGTAAGCGAGGGAGCGAACGAATGAATCAATTAGAATGAGCGTCTTTTGGAGGGGATGGGGGCCACTCCCCATTTTCACGTAATACTGCCGGAAGGTCCGAAACGGTCGTTTCCCCTAGGGGAGGCCGGAATTACCCAGGGCCGAGTGACACGATGCTCCCAGCAGTAATGAAATCAGGGTCTCCATCACGGGTCTGCGCGCACTCGCTTTATCGTTATTTTTCAATTATACTGGCAGATCGAAGATGAGATTACCATTGTACAAATTTTTCCTCACCATTGAAGTCAATGTTCTCAAAAAGTTGAGCGAATAGTAAGGACAAATATTGAGTGTGATATGCTTCTAGAGGAATGAGAGCGAGTGCAAGTAGAGTTCGCAATACTGATAAAGATAGTAATCATCAGCATAAGGAGATTCACCTAATCGACTACTTTTTTCCAATTTTCAAACGCATAGAAGAATCAAGTGGACAGTAGATTGAAAATAACCTTGGGAATGATGACTACGAATAATGATAATGGCATGCAACAATTCTGCTACTAAATATAATCATCTCCGAGCAGCCAACTCTACGATTAACGATGTCTAGTCACGAAATGATTTTATTGCATTCGAGTTCGAATGACCAAAAGTACAAGGTACCTTTCAAACTAACAGCACGGTGATCTGAAATTCATTAGGTCCAAAATGATTCTCGTATCGAAGAAATCCTCCAACTTTCCAAAAAAAAGGCGTTAATTTTAAACACCCATTGCTAATAGATTCCCCCATAAAACTTCCGCCACTACCAGGAGGTTGATGAGATCGTGCAAGGTGGCACCGCGTCCGTTACCTCGAACTAGAAGTAACCAAAGGAAGGCAAAACACATCCTAGAGTTTCGGAGGAAATATTTAAATCACGCGGACCAAACCACACCGTCGGGGATATCCCGTCCGAAGGATTAGAGCTCTTTGAAAACTTCGCCAAAAGTTCGGAGCGAAATCACAAACTGTTCCCTTCTTTCTCTCTCTCTCCCTCTCTACCTCGTCCCGACTGGGACCGCGAACTAAATATTCCCGCTCTCTCAAAGGCACCCGAAAGACACGCCATTTAGGGGGTTGCCAATTAAAACTTGACGAGGCGAGAGACGAAACGGTTCGAGTTGTGAGCTCTGCCGACCACACACACACACACTCCTCATCGCTTCGGAAGTCCGCTTTCCTGAAAAAAATATCGGCGCTCAGCACTCCTACCGCCTCCTTCCGTGCGGATCGCTATCCAGTGAGGAAGGATTCCTCTCGTCCACAGGAGAGGCAATTAAGGGAACGCGACGGGCGGCGGCGTAGGGGATTGAAAGTAATCACTCCGCGAAACTCAGGCCCACCACCGCTCGCGACCAGGTGGAAGCCGACAGCAGATCCATCGCGTGACAGTGGAGTGAAACGGAGGGAGACAACAAAGAGCCTCGCTCCCCCTGGGAACCTAAACCACGCAAGCCCCTGACGGGTGGTGGGAGGGTGGAGGAAGATTCCCTGCCCACCTATGGGGACTAGGGGTGGGCAGAGGAGTGGCCATTCGTGAGGGAGAGGGCAGGGTGATTAAAATCGGGCATTTCGGCGCGGAAGCGGTCTGTGCGTCGGAATGAGGTCATCCACTCGGAAGCGAAAACACAACTTAATTCAAGCACTCAATTTAAATGGACCGAAAATGATTCTGAAGGCGGAAAACTTTCATGATGACCGGCCAAGCAAACGTAACGCGAAAACGTCCACGGAAAAAAAACTATCGCTCGCTCGTCAACAATGCGCGGAAGAGGGAAGAAAATTAAAGCTAATTAGTTATTCTGGGGGGGGGGGGGGGCGACCGACAGCCTAAGTCATTTGCGCAATTTGGAAAAGGTGGGTGGTTGGATAGAAGCACGAATATTTCGGGGGGATGGTGAAGAAAAACCCGGCATTAGCATTAGCCTGTTATTAACGAAATATTCCATGCTTTAACGTCCCATCCAACGGACAGTGTGCATCGAAGTTATCTCCACATAGAACTCAAGTGGGGACCAGTAAACCTATTAGAAATCTGTCATTAATGAGGTTCGAACACGGGCTCTCAAGATGGAGCCATGTACTCAAGCCACCAAACCAATCCGAATCCCATGATAAGAACATCTCATGTACGTACTACCCAGCGAGTCACCTCGAGGATGTGTGGCAGGGGTTGAAGATCAATAAACGTGCACCATTTACTTGGAAATAAGAGCTATCAAGATGTAGATGATTTTGGGAAAGAACTGCTTGTAAGATGGATATATGAGCTTTAAAAGTATGAGGAGTTTAAAAACAGGAATGTGAAGAAGATACGTGGAATAGTAAAATTGATCTCATCTTGCTCAAACAGCTAACGTTATTTCCCATCATCTAGCCTGAGTTCTTAAAATCGATGACGAACAAACCGTCCATGCCCGAGGCGGGATTCGAACCCACTACAACTGGATCGCAAGGATGGCAGGAAACCAACTTCGCTACCGCACTCTGCACGATATGTGGACCTTCGCTTCGGACTAAATAGGAATTGTGCCCAACCCTTCCCTAAGCAACCGATAGATCCATAGCCATAAAAATTATTATTATTAAGTTAAAAATGATAAAAGTAATGTTCCAAGTCATCAAAGAATAAGTAACCCAACATTTTTTCCTCACGGAACACGAAAATAATAGAAAACGTAATGCCTCTTTTCCTATCGCTGCCGATGGACCGTTGGATTTTCTCCCAGAGGTACATGTATGGTATTTTCATTACGGATTCTAAGAGCGATCTGAGGAGATAAAAGAAAAGCCTCGCTAAGGAATGCATTCACATCCGCGAAAGCGCAATGCTGACTTCCCTCCGCTTCTTAGACGCCGGTTTTTCTCGGGAAAACTATAGAAACACTCGGCTGAAAACTAAAAACACTTGACCCAATTTGGATTACCCGAGCGCTGGCGAGAGCCGAGCCCCAAGGCAGTAATTAAAAAGCAAAGGGTGGGAGGGGAAAGACCACTCCCCAACTCTTCTTGTACACCTCCAAGGAGTCCCCTTCCATCGCTGGCCCTTCCACATTGAAGGACGGTTCTCACTGAACATTATTTTTACTACTTCATCATCACAAGTCAACAATCCTAATATTGGTTTGGAGTCGGGTGACTCTTCTACCTGCCAACCTCCTCATATTCACCGAATGCTTTCTCTTTTACATCCTTCACTGCTTATTCTTACACAAGGAATTCGCTTGTCATGGTACGCAATCACTGCTCTCTCGCAGACTGTCTTCATCGTGTCATCATGTTGCAATATGTGACCGATAAACTTGCTCCGTATTCTTTAAGTCACGATCAAACTTTTCTTTTCTTCCACTCATCTTAGGATTTCCTCCTCACTTATTCGGTCGATCCAATTTATCTTCATCAGGTTCACTGCAAAAAAGAAGCGTATGTTCTGATGAATTGTTATCTTATTTCCTTCTTGCTAGGCTCATCGCTGGTTAAATGACTTCCTTAATAACGATACTCTTTCATCTCCTCAAGCTTTCGCTTGCCGATATTAACCTTGGTCTTGGCTCCAGCTTTTCTGCTGCATATCTATACTTTGTTTGCTTTTCATTGACCTTCAGGTAGTACCTGGCCAATATCTTTCTTATGTTCATTAGAGGTTATTAAAACACTATAATAACTCTTTTATCATTACGATTTATTTTTGCGCATTATGCAAATTGTTTTTCGTGGACAGTCATTCTCCTGCTGTCTTTTCTTCCACTCATTTTACTCTTCCACTCATCTTCCTGAAAGACTTCGGAAATTCACAGTTGAGCATCCGAATCGCAAAGAAAGTAGTTATGTCACACCGCAATGACAAACATTAAAAGGATAAGAATGTTCATCTTTTGGTTGTGAGCTTACGTAGACCATTAAGGGAGAAGCGCAAGGCTTTAAGTTGTCCAATCAGCAGCATTTATACTCACAGCTCTTAAATACTACATTATTTATTTTTCGAAGACACAGGAGCGATGAGTAGGGAAGTAAGGAAAGCACTATTGGCAAGCTTAATATGGAGCGTTGTACTATATGTGGCGGAAACGTGGGCTTTGAGAAAAGGAGATGAAAATAGACCTGGGGCTTTTGAGATGTGCGTGTGGAGAATGATGGAGAAAGTAAAGTGGATCGAAAGGAGGACGAACGATGTGCTAGATTTAGTGGTAGAGGAAAGAAATTTGATCGATGACATTAAGAGAAGGCAGAAGGTGTGGATGGAAAAGGTCATAAAAGGGGATGGTGTTTTGAAAGAAGAGTCATTCCATGATAAATCGACAAATGGTCCGAGCTTCACCATCTCAGATTTCAACAAATATTGGTGCATAGATACTGTCAACCTTCCTGAGCCATAAGCCGTTCCCTGTTTCCGCAGAAAAAATTTCGCCCCTGGATTATAGGCAGTCGTGCATAGCGTGACCGCCTGAAAAACGTCTTTTTACGCTGTTTTTCTACATGCTACAGCAGGCTGGTTTTACGTGATGCACACATTCAAAAGGTGTCTATAGAAAGCTTATGAAGTGTTCTCGATAACAAAGTGTTTTTAAATGGACTTTTCGCAAGAAGAAGTGCATTTAAGTCGCTGTAAATGTAACTGCCAAAACTTAATTTTTTCACAAGTTTAGTCTAAAATTACACAAAGAAATAATGAAAAAAACGGGCCTGTTTCTCTCACATAAACACTTATACGTGTGTACTGTGTGAATATATTAACAAGTTTAAAATATGAGCATTTATCACTCAGATAAAATCATTTGAATTTGAGACATTTCGAAAAAAATGTTTTTTTGAGGCCAAAAAAGTCCATGTGGGACAGGGAGTAAAAATTATAAAAGCATTGCATTAAAAAGTACTAATGATGTTCCGCAGAAATTTTTTCTGCGGAAACAGGGAACGGCTTATGGCTCAGGAAGGTTGACAGTATCTATGCACCAATTTTTGTTGAAATCTGAGATGGTGAAGCTCGATATTTCTGAAAAATTTGTCGATTTAAAATGGAATGACTTAGAAGTGATTGAGGGCAGAACGTTGGGTAAGCGGGGAAGAGAGAGGAGAAGAACGGATAGCTTGGATAGAATGATGGGAGGCGGGAGGTATGATGTGCTGAAAAGAGACGTCATGAAATTTTGGGGGTGGGAAGAATTAAATGCTTAATTAGACCTACCTTCACCGGTAGAAAATTAATAATAAAAATAATCTAAGTTTTCGAAGATATCCTATCTTATTTATCAATGTAACTTATTGCAGGCTCGGTTAATGCCGTAGAACAGAGATACTCTAAATCCTATGATACACCAAAAATTCATGTCTGAGAAGAAATTGAAACTTTTGAGTAGCCAAGCGGAGTTGCAACTGTCCGGGATCTTGGCGGGTAACAAAAAAGGGAATGTCTTAAATAAGTGAGCTGAGTTCTATAAAAGGTGGTAGCTGACTGTGGTAGACAATGATCATGAAGAATAAATGGCAGAATATTTTAAATACGAAAATTTCCAAGAGAGAGGGAGAGCGAGAAACCATGATATGAAAGAGTCAAAACGACACGGTTGGCTGAACACGCACCAATTATGCATCGACTACGGCCAAAAGATGGAAGTGGAATTCATTGTCAGTCGAGTTCCCTCGATTTGCGATTGGAATCAATCGGTATGGGTTGAATGAAAATATAATTCACCACGACCAGAAACAGAAGTTTTTCATGCATACTGACTTAAGTCAATCGGGCAAACAGGCCGAAGAGCTACCTACCTAGAGCTGCTCACTGCAGAAAATGCTGGACCATTGCCAACTCACACTGGAATAATGAGGGAGATTTTTTCACCCAGCACGAAGTATCTCAGACCGCGTGGGTGCGTGCCAGCCGAGGTAATCCAACGGCGGCGAGGGGTTTTATGGCACCCACTCTGGACATCGCCGAGCTCGAATTGAGGGATAAATAGCCTTGGTAGCCAGGTCAGATGATATCGCGCTCACCACGCTACTCATAGGTCTCGGGTTCCAATCTCGTCCCGGGTATGAACGTTGCGTGTGTTCTGGGATTACGCTTAGCTTCGACTTGATGATACTAATTACCTGAGCTGCTGGTGGCCAACCCAGAATAACTAATTAAGGTACTTAACAGCTCCGGAATTCGGTACAAAACGGTATTCTTGAAAGCCAATGATTAGTCCTTATCCTATTCTCGCCTCTGATTATTCGTAGTAATGCATCGACAATTCACCTTCAATACTAACATAGGCCCGGCTTTATGTCTGGATAACATTAAGTTTACACAGTCATTAGAGTACTTAGGCAGTAATCATAACCTATGGTTACGAAAGGTTTATTAAACGTACCTATAACTAGTTAAATGGCGTGTGGCAGAGAGTGGTAGGTCGCCAGCCATTAAGTTGACTTGAAGCAGAAAAAAACAGTTTATTAATAGTGAAGTACGGTGTGCAATGTGTTTGAAAATTATTATACTTTGTTTGCGTTGCAGTCGCGCATTGTGCGTGAGGAAAACGAATTCTTGTATCGTCCGATCCGACATATAATGTCTCTTCATTCGCGCCTTCTGTTTGTTCTGCTGCTGAATTTTTAGGATAAAAATTCTGCCTGCTGCGCCCGATTATAATTACTTTGATACGAGTATGATTAGCATAATAGTCAATTCTATAGTAATTTTTTAATCCAAAAATAGTTAGCCAAACATCGCAAAAACCTCTCCTAAATGAAGCTAACGTTAAAAATCTCGAAAAATTTCACACGGTATAATCTCAATATTGAGCGCCACGAAAG
Source organism: Platycnemis pennipes (assembly GCA_933228895.1). NCBI lineage: Eukaryota > Metazoa > Arthropoda > Insecta > Odonata > Platycnemididae > Platycnemis > Platycnemis pennipes. The sequence goes on from OW121854.1 coordinate 65,727,775, forward strand.
CGGTGCAATCGTTTTATTTGCCACTTAAACGAATTAAAATCCCTCAAAAGGGAGCTAGATACCGGTCGAGAGGGGAAAATCCCACCGGGATGAAAGCAAACGAACGCATATGAGACCCCGCGGCCGACCCGCGATGCGGAATTATTCCTAGCCCTCAAACCAAGCCCTCACATCTCTTTAATTTGCCCCCGCGGAAATAAGCGAAGAAAAAAATGCAAGCATAAAAAAAGAGAGTATCCCCACCGTTCCCGAAGGAGATGATTGATTGATTGATCGGCGTTTTGCCGCATCCACCTGACCCGCCGCCGTACTCGAATCCAACCGACATCATCGCCCTGCTCGATTTTTCGACTGCGGATTCGCGAGGAACACGCAAACGCACGCTCGCGGGACGTGTGGAGGACACTTTGGTAACTGCCGCCAATTCTATTCCCACGAGCGTGACTCTTTTTAAGATCCCGATTCCGTCGAATCTATGTCGAGGGCTGGCCAGTGCTATTCACGATGCACTCCGGTCGAAGACCGACATATTTCCTTTATCGTACTCGGTACATCACACACGATAAGTCAGAAGCGGTTGTTATCGAGGAGCATGGACATGAATAAGAAGTAATTGCAGATCGGATTGGTTAGACTATGTACATTCCATCTTGAGGGCGCTTATTTTAAGTCCCGGCAGTGAAAAAGACATTTCAATGACATTTCACTGGCATACAGCACACAAACTCAAAAACGATACTTATTGAAGAGCATAGCATTGAATACGAAGAAATTAGTTTGGAGTGGTAATTCAAGTACCGGTTTCTCACCCTGACGGTCCGATTACCGGCCCCCGCGGAGAGATTTTTCGGGGCTATACCACACACGATAAATTAGAAGCGATACTTATCGAGAGGCACACAGATGAATACGAAGCAATCAGGTTCGTACCGTTACTATAGTATAGGCCTCCAATCCTAAGGGCTCTGGTTCAAGTCCCAGTAGTGACGGAGACATTTCAGTGATTCTCAACTGGTGTACCAAACACGATGATTCAGAAACGAAAATTAACGAATAGGATAGCGGTGAATACGAAGCAATCAGGTAGCTTTCTAATGTAATGGTCGCGTTCGAGTACCGTCGGTGTGGATTTTTCAATGGCATTTCTCTCGTATGCGACACACGATATATCTGAAACGATACTTCAGTAAGGGCAGAGTGATGAATATGATGTGATTAGGTTGGTGAGGAGAACACTTGAATTGAAGCGCCCGTACGTCAGATAGGTCGCTAAATTGTGGACCCCTTGGTGGCTCTCGTTAAGATGACGCAAATGCTGACATCGTTTCTCACCGCTCTTCTACCATCAACAGTTAAAACCCTTCCTATCCCCAATATCATTCCATCGACTACCCTTCATGGCGCAAATGATCTTGGCCGTTAGGAGCTAACCCTATTAGCAACAACGAAACAATTCGCCCGCCACGGTATTCAGGTCGGAATATCACCGGATCGGCAACCTAAAGGTCGCAAGTTCGTACCCCACCACGGATTTAAGTGTATTAATTTTTCCAACCCCATGTTTAACTAAAGTTATCAGTTGGAGTAGATGAAACCTAACTCTACGAATACTCATCGGTGCAAATGACCCTATGTAGGTCGCTACCCTCAACAAAGACAACAAAAATGAATAAGTTTAGACATAATAAACGCTGGCGTAAGAGTTTTACAATTCAGGAAGGTGGAGTCGGAGTTTCAGACATCGTTTTCACTCCGTGACTGAGCTTCGTGACTGAAACACTCGAGGGATAAAAAATCACGAAACAAATCGACGCGTATCCCATCTAATATTCAGCCATTAACCATTTCCTTTCGCCACGCAAATAGCACCTCAGGCCCAGAGTTCGTCTATCAGCCTCTTCACCTTGTGCTCTTCCTTTCCTCGCCCTTCCCTCCCGTACCTTTTGGGAGGCCTTCACCCCGTGAACAACTCAGGCGGGAACCGACACTGCTAAGCACATCCAACCACTCTAGAGCCACCACGCCCAACTCCAGCTCATTTAATTATCCTCCCAACTTCCAGTTCTCCCGATTTCGAAATCGAAGTGATCCGAAGCGTTCAATCAAACTTCTCCGACGCCCCCAATTGCTAACGGGTATCCAATTGCGTTCGCTATCCCCATAAGTTCCAGGGTCGGCTACTTAACAACTAATAAAACCCTCACTTGGCTCGCGTAGGACTGCTGGAAATTTTTCTTGAGAGTCCCCTCTTCCTAATAAACTGGGACTTCACCAATATCTGAAGTTATTGAGAGAACAAAGAGTAATCATGGTACTTAGCTCTTCTTGACAATAACTTATCTCTTTCGGGAACTCAATTGATTTCAATTCTGAGTTACACAATTTCAAGCAACTCAACAACTTTCCTGAGAGCTGACCCTCACGAGGATTTCACTTGAATTCCTTTTCAATAATCTCTCTCTGCAACTCTTCTTTAAATAAATAAATCTAATTCTACATATTCAGCTCTTTTAATACATCATGAAACCTGCCCTTTAGAAGTTTCAATGCAACCAGAGTACAAAATCTATCAATGGTATGAAAAGAATTCATCTAAAAAGTCGAGATTGTGTTATCACATTATTCTTCATGTCCCAGAGTCTAAATATTACTACCGCAGGGTTCAATTCCATCCAAAAATATATCTAGATTATCATCAAAACTTGAGTATTTACAAAAGTTATCAGTATTTGAAAAAGCAAGAGTAAGATTATTTTGGTGAACTTAATCGACTACATCATGAGATGTGATGGCCTGATGAAGACAATCGTCGAAGGGCAAGCGGACGGGAAGAACGGCAAAGGAAGGCCTATATCGTATTAGATACTTGGAACAAGTAATGAAGGATGTGAAAGCGAAGAAATACGTAAATATTAAATGATTAGCCGAAAAAAGAACTGTGGACAGCTGGGTCAAACCAATCTGATGATTGATGGCTAATGATGATGATGACGATTATTTTGACAAGCGTTCGTCTTTCTGCAACCCTTCGCAAACCTATTGAAATACGTTCTACGGATAGTATATATTCGACACAGTGTTCAACCCAGACCGCTCTAATTGGTGAGGGTGGAGCTCCATAAGCACTGAGTAATACCAACGTCACGTACAATTCACTCTGCACTGTCTATTATTATACAGGAAACTTATGCTTAACAACACGCGTTCAGTGACCTAGTCTATGTCGAACTCGGGACTTGTGGTTGGTAGCTCATCGACATATCCGTTACGATATCACAATGTCAAATGGTAAAAACTCCTTGAAATGTTCCCTCGTAGGTTTCCGAGACTTAGGAAAGATGATCTCTGCATTTTTCAGTTTTTTTTACAGTTGAAACGACACGACGTGCTGGTACAACAGCCAAAGAAACTAGTCAGAAACGCCAACATCCGCGGAAGAAACCCGGTAAATGCAGAGATCACTCCTCAAAATGTTTTATACCCGACAAATAATACCAAATGGCAAAGCTAAATTAGTCACACAAAATACAAATCAGCAGCTTATTCTCCACATCTTTGCAATAATTATCTTGGGATCGCTGCACATAGCCAATAGGAATAGGTGAACGTGACCTCCCCATAATAAGCTTCGTACCTAACCCATTCTCTAACTTCCCAAGAGTTCTTGATCCGCAGAGGAGAGCCCTCAAGGCATCCCTACTTCCTCCCTAGCCCTTCAAGTGCCCATCCGACGGCCCATCCGCAGCGTTGAATTCGAAAGGAGATTAGAGCAATCAATAAACCAATCCATTACCCACGCCTCCTCCTCGTTTTCTTCCATTTCGGGTGAGCGACCGCCCCCTCCTTACCTTTATAACCACCCCCCCCTTTCCCCTCGATTCGCAAACCTCTCCTCCTCCTACCTCCCACACGCAACCGCGCATCCCACGCCCCGTCATCAATTAGGAATAAAATTCCACCCACCGCACCCAAGCCCTTATCACCCCAATAAGTTCCTTTATCGTGCTTCTAAATCGGACGCATTTATCTCCATGTACCGAGTCTTACCTCGGTCGTCGCTGAAGGCATACTTCCGCGTGCAAATTGGTTTAGATTAGTGGCCTTCTACCGGCAAGGGAAGGGTTACATGGACCACTTCCACTCCCTGTACACACTTCTGAACGTTTCTTTCCCAGATAAATCTTCCTGTAGTTCAGCAAACGATATAAAACCCTTCTTTCTAGGTAATTCAGATTTTTGCCTGTTTGAATGGTTGTCTAGAAATGTCACATATCTGTATGCGTGCGGTGCCCATCCCAGAGAGAACGGCTTTTCATTTGCGGTAGGAACGCATGTTAAGATAATTTATTTCTAGGGAGAAATGAATTTAATTTTAAAATTTTAGACAAGCAAGAGAACCCGTAGTGTAGTAACCGACATGAGATTGGAATGGTGATATAAACGTGACCCTGGTGGTAGATCACCCTTTACCGGGCACCCTTGCGGTGGCTTGCGGGGTATTTTGTAGATTTACATGCTCCCATTAATACCATTGTCCTCCTCTGTATTCGTTAGTATTCTACTGTCTGTAATGACCTTAAAAAAAACACTGCCTTTCATTACAAGGCCTGACAAACTATTCCGCCTGTGCATAATTTTCTCCAGAACATTTATCTCCTACATAACATGTTCAGCACTGCTTTTAGCAAGTTACAAGTCTTCCTTTTTGAATCGTACTTTTTCAATTATTCTCGGTACTCAACTCAAAATCATGTATTCGCTTCTGATTCTCGCTCCTACCGGCACATATGCCAAACGATACAACACTCCAAATGTAATTCCTCGCCTATATTTTCTTAACTTGTTTGCTAATGTTCTACATTTATCAGTTCCATCCTTCTGGCAAAGTCTTCTTTCGCGAACGCATTTCTCTAACGTGGACCTTTGGAACGTAGCCTACATTTGGTAAAAACAAATCAAAAGTTTAATTAAATGTTAACCGAGATCCAGGATTTGTTTTGTATTTAATGTTGCCGCCATTTTCCTGGAGAATATTATATCTTTAATTTTCCCAGGATCAACCATCATTAGATTTTAAATTCGAAGCGAAATTATACACTGAGAGAAAAACCCATAGGGAAAGTAAAAAGCCACCACGGTCAATAGGACAGGTTAATTGAATTCCCCAGCTTCCCGGTGATAAATGTCTCGGCCGCGGGCGAACATCACTCTCATCCTTGAGGAAGACAGAGCCACGACTAGCGCTCTTTCTCTCGGGCCCACGGTGTGCAGTGCGGCGTCTATTTTAAGATATGTTAGGGGGGGAAGGGGGAGAGATTCAAAGGTCGCGGAAATGGCGACGGAGTGGGAAGAGGGCGTATTCGGAGGGTGTTCCTTGGAATTTCCGGCCGAAGGAATCATTGCAACGGAGAGGGGGCGAAGGGTAGGACCCACGCCCCCCCGCTTCCAACTCCTGTCTCCAGAGAGGAACGCGGCAAGTACCCCTGGACCCCCTTCGTCCCCCTCCCCACAACTGGACTAGGGATGGAGGCCCTGACGTCCTATTTCCAGGCAGAGATATCCCAAAGGAGAAAAATGGATCCTTATCGCGCTATCACGATAAAAAATGCGAACTCATCTAGAAGCACAGTGCTCTCAGTACACAACCTAATGACTTACACTACCAACTGAGATTTATAATGTGAAATGACACACAAGATCTGAATAATTGGCTTCACAATTTTGCAGGGCAAAGTTGCTATTAAAAATTAATGATAACGCACGCGTTGTTAGTTTCTTGGACAGTTCACAACTGTTCGACCTCTGCCTTATATTAAGGTCATTGCTGCCCCCCTCCAACACAATTATTGAATACCCTTTAATAAAATCCGAAAACAGACAGACTAGTGAGGTAGGCAACGCACCACCCTGAAAACTCAGAATGTTGCGGGTTCGAATTCTTCCTAGGGCATAGAAGTATTTTTCTTACGATTAGATTTAGGATTAATTTATGTTAGACACCGCAACATAAAATTAGTAGCTGGAGCAATTTACCTGAATATCTTAAAACCTAAATCTACTACTGTTAACTACCTTCTCTTAACTCCTCATATCTTATACCTTCCTTCAAAACCCTGTCCAGCAAAAGTATTCGTGTCCTCAATCTCTCTTTAACCCATAATTCTCCCGTCAAAAACATTCAGGAATCCATGGCCGTTCAATACCTCTTCCATCCACTTCTTAAGCCTCCTATGAATTTCTCAATCTGATTCCAGCTCGATAGGTACCTATTTCATAATGAGAATATTAAAAATAAAGAGTCTGGGAAATTGCGGGCTTCTTCATCATGCTACATTCATACGCTCTTACGGAAGGTATCATTAACTAAGGATGCTAACATGTTGATTAAAAAATTGGAAATTCCTCACTAGCGATTAAACCATAATTCGGGAGCAAAAAGGGGTAAAAATCTATACTGACATTAATCATGACTACAGTGTTCAAAATGCTACTTACTCCCTTACATTATTTTACAGAAAAATTCTAGTTAATTTAAATCGCAAAGCATAAAAACAACGAGCGATGGGTTCGAATGAAGGAAAATGCGAAATCATATCGAAATTCATTTCCTAGGTAGACTTCATTACCTGAAAAAGTAAGATGACTTTAGTTGAACTAGAAGTTACCTTGTGTCGATACAATGTTAGAGGGGGTTAATAATTTGAATACGTAAAAATTTTTCCCATACGTTGAAGCAACTCAGCAAAAGGCCCCATGGACCGCAGAAACAGATTGAATATCAAAATAACTCCTGCGATATTATTCCATTGATTTTTAACCTAATTACGCAGACCTGACATTTCACAACACGGAGAACAACGATCAATGGCACATATTTGTAACAAAACAGCATCGCCTTACGCTTCGTACGGCACTTAGTAAATAATCGATATTACTTAAAAGAGCCAAATAATTTCAATGGAAACAAATGGAAAAACAAACATTGAAACAAATAATTTTCCTATCAGATGAATATGAATAACTTAGTAGACCTCATACCATTGCAATTTGAAGTGTAACATTAGTAACGGCACATGAGATCATGAGAACCTTATCACAGAGAGGTTTGCAGACTTATTTCGACACGGCAGTAAGAAACGTGCCAACCCACTAACAATCCGCTCCAATACTGACCTATCATAATCCTACTAGCCATTGATCTGTATTGAACAGCAACATATATGTTGACCACGATTATATTTTCGTAGCATATTTCCAACGCGGTAGAGCTGGACCGCGGTGGATAGGGCGTCGGCCTGACAATTGTAAGGTAGCGGGTTCGAATCTTTCTCGAAGAACTGATGATGTTTGCTCATAGGTTGTAAATTTTTGACTGGACGGTGCTACATGTCTTTAGCAACTGGAGGACCTAAAAACCATCTTCTACTACAAATAAGTGTAACCACTATCGAGCACTGCGAACACATGCGAAAAATGCGCATCCTCCTTCCAGGCTCGTCCGAGAGATTCCAAAATGACAGAGAATCAACCCCGCATTTAGAAACGTGACTCAGCACAGGAATGCGTAACCCACCGATCAGCGTTCTGGGAGTAGCCGTGACGTGCCGGCGATTTCGAGGCCACGGATTCGTCCCCCCATTTAACTGCCAACAACACTCTCCAACTGCATCCACGAATCCAAACTAAACGCGAAGTATTTTACGAGAAAATTCTGCCAAGGACACATTTGCGGATCAAGTTGCGCGATGTTTCAAGTAAATATTCATTAGTAAGTTATTCGGAGGAGGCTTATGTCATTTGCTCCATATAGGTTGCTCCATTGCCAATTGGTTAATGGTAGGAATATTTGAGGGGTGGGAAGAAGGATAGAGAAAAAACCTGGCGTAGGAATCAGTCTACTCTTGACGAGGTGTAGAAGGTATCCACGGTTTAACTAACGTCCCATCTGACGGACGGAGTACTGAACTTGTCCGTGCATCGCTCAAGTCAAAACCTGCAAACCGAAGAAAAATCTATGGTACTGCTGGGATTCTAACCCGGGTCCTCGCGGTGGGAAACCAGTTATGTAGCCACCAAACCAACCCTTTCCCCAATTTTCAATAAGAAATATCTGAAGTTACTGGCCGTGATGCCAACATCAATATCGGATATTGTAAACACGGAGTCTATATCAATTAAGCGTTATTTTTCAGACTTTGATTTTTAAAATCAACATTTCAATACTGCACTGATGAAATGTTGGTTTTTCATGTTCTCTTCGGTAGTGTTCTTAGTTGAAAAGTTTAATAGAAGGATGGTATAAGATATGCCTAGCAGCTGTGAATGTGTATTTTGGCATCAAACGACTAAAAAGTACAGTAAAAAATAAATTACACGTGACGATAAATAGGAAATGTCACGAGGACAGGAATAGAGGCATCACTGGTTGCACAGAAAATTAACACATCAGCATATTCATCAATGAGAGAGAGAGATGTGAGTGCAAATTTCAACCCCTAACAATGAGATTAGGCCCGTATTCATAGTCGTTACCTGGGTGTCCTCCGTTCGCTGGATGACCCCTTAGCTCAGAAAGTGTATTCATAGTCACAATGAAGGGGACAGATGTCACCCATCACTCCCCTAGGCTACCGATTTCTTGGGTGCGGCTTCAGGCTCACCCAGAGCTCCCCTAACGTAATTTCAAGATGTCCGCCGCTATCACCTTAGGTATTATAAATGAAATATCTCTTATGAAACGACTTACACGCATGAATTTTAGTTTTAGTAATGCTAGTTTTTAATGAGCGGACGGGAATGATTGAAAATGTGACGTAAATTTTCTTTATAATGCAAATTACATTATCCTCTAAACTTCCCGTATTATGTTGTGCAACACAACCAATTTTCAAGAAATAATTGTGAGTAATGAATTAAAAGTTGAGTTATGAATGTTGATTACGGAATATTATGCCCTTATTTCTCTATTATAAGAATAAAATACGGATTAATGCATTATATTGGCTTAATTACAATAAATTTTCCTCTTTTAACTCTCTGATTCAGAATGTTGAGGCGTTCAATGTATGAAGAATGTTATAAAAAGCAGAATGGTCGTAATAATTCTCCCGCGTCATGATTTAAATCAAACAATCACTAATTTGTAAAGAATTTCGATCGGAAAAGTACAACACTCGTTGCTGTCAACAAACAAGGCGGAGCGGCGCGAGGAGAAGCAACAAATTAACTAAATTGTGTTTCGTAAATACTGCGAGGCTTTCAAGAATATGGACGATTACGGTGTGCACGACAATACGGCAGTTAATATGACGCTATCCCCGAGTGGACGTTTACGTGTGGGTATTATAATGTGGAATTTCAATGTTCCTCGTACTGTGCATGACACGTAGCTGATATCAATATGAGTGAACGCGATCTTTGCAACGATATACGGCAAGTGCAACGATAACACGTATCAAGTTCATATGTGATAGTAAACAGTGTCCCTTATCGTCATGAAGTTCGGCAAAACGGAGAGATCGTTCTAACTCACCATGAGTTTCAAGAAACGAACGTCATCTGGGAAGCAGAGAGTGTTCTTCAAAGTATAAGCGACTATCCTGCATTACGGTGTATATAGCCATACATAAGTGATATTGAATTCCCGCCACTAATTTATCCCAGTACTTTCCGAGTTGATGTTAGTGAACCAAATCTGGATTACAATTGCAAATGCTCCACATCCTCTCTTCATAGAGATGATGGATGGGTTTCTATATGAAATTCAAAATTGACTGTGAAAGAAAATTGTATCATCTCTTGCTATGAAAGCATAAACTGTGGCCAGTGGACTATCACATTCTAAGTTGCATTTGTGAGAGTGAGAGAATTGCTACCCGATGTTTACATGTCTGTTGTGGTGTACTGTAAATTAAAATATTATTCGGTAAGCTGTTTTTTTCGATTCAATTGATTAGGGATTGTTATGAGGCACAAAAAAACAGTTCTTATAAAAACAAGTGTGTGAAATAACGTCAAGAAGGTTGTAATAACAGCTGATTTTTTGATTATGACTGCTGTGGAGGCCTTTAAAACGTAGCATTCCCGAGTGAAATTCTATTTTGATGATATCATTCCCCTAAATTGTAGTTTCGGATAGAATTCTTGCAATAACAAGCTATCGTTAATACATCAGTCACGACGGTACTCCGGTCCACCGCAATTTATATATTCAAGTAATGCCTCACGTATGCCCAACTATGCCATATCTGTCGCGGTTGTATGTATCATCGGTTCTTTAATTTTCTACTAAATATTTTATTACTTAATGTGTGACTCAATTAAGTAACGCAAGTAACACAAGCGATCCAGGCCTATTTGCTTCATCTCTGTTCGCATTATACGCCTGACTAATATCTTCTCATGCCTTCTTCTTCTCCGAATTGGAGGTTACATCGGTTCGCCTATTTTCATTTTTGTCTTTATACTGCAAGACCAAATCACACAGTATATTTTTTTCGGTGATTGTAAATGCAACATTTCTGCCGTTGGAGGCTGCCATGTTTATTTACATAGTTCACCGCGGTTACCTGTTGCAATTTATCATGACAATAGAGCATCGAAAAACGTGCGGAACCGTTCACGACCGGGTTGACCCGATCTTTTCCTTGAATCACTTCCCCTGGTCAGATCATACCTAGGTGTGGTTTATGAATCGCGTAGTGAAGGTGACACCCAGGTGTCCTCCGGCCAGGGGAGACCCATGTCTCCCCTGCGAAAACGACTATGAATACGGGCCTAAGGCCCGTATTCATAGTCGTTACCTGGGTGTCCTCCGTTCGCTGGATGACCCCTTAGGTCAGAAAGTGTATTCATAGTCACAATGAAGGGGACAGATGTCACCCATCCCTCCCCTAGGCTACCGATTTCTTGGGTGCGGCTTCAGGCTCACCCAGAGCTCCCCTAACGTAATTTCAAGATGTCCGCCGCTATCACCTTAGGTATTATAAATGAAATATCTCTTATGAAACGACTTACACGCATGAATTTTAGTTTTAGTAATGCTAGTTTTTAATGAGCGGACAGGAATGATTGAAAATGTGACGTAAATTTTCTTTATAATGCAAATTACATTACCCTCTAAACTTCCCGTATTATGTTGTGCAACACAACCTATTTTCAAGAAATAATTGTGAGTAATGAATTAAAAGTTGAGTTATGAATGTTGATTACGGAATATTATGCCCTTATGCCTTCTCTATTATAAGAATAAAATACTGATTAATTGGCTTAATTACAATAAATTTTCCTCTTTTAACTCTCTGATTCAGAATGTTGAGGCGTTCAATGTATGAAGAATGTTATAAAAAGCAGAATGGTCGTAATAATTCTCCCGCGTCATGATTTAAATCAAACAATCACTAATTTGTAAAGAATTTCGATCGGAAAAGTTCAACATTCGTTGCTGACAACAAACAAGGCGGAGCGGCGCGAGGAGAAGCAACAAATTAACTAAAATGTGTTTCGTAAATACTGCGAGGCTTTCAAGAATATGGACGATTACGGTGTGCACGACAATACGGCAGTTAATATGACGCTATCCCCGAGTGGACGTTTACGTGTGGGTATTATAATGTGGAATTTCAATGTTCCTCGTACTGTGCATGACACGTAGCTGATATCAATATGAGTGAACGCGATCTTTGCAACGATATACGGCAAGTGCAACGATAACACGTATCAAGTTCATATGTGATAGTAAACAGTGTCCCTTATCGTCATGAAGTTCGGCAAAAGGGAGAGATCGTTCTAACTCACCATGAGTTTCAAGAAACGAACGTCATCTGGGAAGCAGAGAGTGTTCTTCAAAGTATAAGCGACTATCCTGCATTACGGTGTATATAGCCATACATAAGTGATATTGAATTCCCGCCACTAATTTATCCCAGTACTTTCCGAGTTGATGTTAGTGAACCAAATCTGGATTACAATTGCAAATGCTCCACATCCTCTCTTCATAGAGATGATGGATGGGTTTCTATATGAAATTCAAAATTGACTGTGAAAGAAAATTGTATCATCTCTTGCTATGAAAGCATAAACTGTGGCCAGTGGACTATCACATTCTAAGTTGCATTTGTGAGAGTGAGAGAATTGCTACCCGATGTTTACATGTCTGTTGTGGTGTACTGTAAATTAAAATATTATTCGGTAAGCTGTTTTTTCCATTCAATGGATTAGGGATTGTTATGAGGCATAAAAATCAGTTCTTATAAAAACAAGTGTGTGAAATAACGTCAAGAAGGTTGTAATAACAGCTGATTTTTTGATTATGACTGCTGTGGAGGCCTTTAAAACGTAGCATTCCCGAGTGAAATTCTATTTTGATGATATCATTCCCCTAAATTGTAGTTTCGGATAGAATTCTTGCAATAACAAGCTATCGTTAATACATCAGTCACGACGGTACTCCGGTCCACCGCAATTTATATATTCAAGTAATGCCTCACGTATGCCCAACTATGCCATATCTGTCGCGGTTGTATGTATCATCGGTTCTTTAATTTTCTACTAAATATTTTATTACTTAATGTGTGACTCAATTAAGTAACGCAAGTAACACAAGCGATCCAGTCCTATTTGCTTCATCTCTGTTCGCATTATACGCCTGACTAATAATTTCTCATGCCTTCTTCTTCTCCAAATTGGAGGTTACATCGGTTCGCCTATTTTCAATTTTGTCTTTATACTGCAAGAACAAATCACACAGTATATTTTTTCGGTGATTGTAAATGCAAAATTTCTGCCGTTGGAGGCTGCCATGTTTATTTACATAGTTCACCGCGGTTACCTGTTGCAATTTATCTTGACAATAGAGCATCGAAAAACTTGCGGAACCATTCACGACCGGGTTGACCCGATCTTTTCCTTGAATCACTTCCCCTGGTCAGATCATACCTAGGTGTGGTTTATGAATCGCGTAGTGAAGGTGACACCCAGGTGTCCTCCGGCCAGGGGAGACCCATGTCTCCCCTGCGAAAACGACTATGAATACTGGCCTAAAAATGCTTACTATTGCTATCGCTGGTATCACTGTGATAGATTTATTTGATTAAATCGATGTTTAAAATGAAATCGAAAATTAAATCTGTGATCGATTTACTTTATAAAATCTATCAGGCAAATTTCAAATTTTAATACTGTTATTTTGGAATATTGACCATCAGTATTTAGTGTTCATGTATTATTTCATGTACATGAATCATGATATACATTGAATCAAAATTCAATACCCAAGATTAAAATTCCATTATTCTGAACAGAAATTCAAAATATTGAAATATTACCCAGTTCTATCCGTGGTCATCAAAGAAAATTGAAAATGATTTCCATGGAGTCTAGGAACATAACATTGAGAAGTTTCTATGCCCGCGACCACGAAGTCTTATGGCCACCGAAATAAGGATAACGAAATAGTTACCGCATGCTCAATTATAATACAATTAGGAACTGAGTTCCTACAACTGATAAGGATGTATCACATCGCCTAAACTAACTGATCCTGACTGATCCTAATACTTATACAAACACAACACTCATGTCTCAAGCGAGATTCGAACACGGGACCATAAGGTAGGACAGAGCGAAATCAGACGTCGACATTAGCCTGCCCTCTATAAATACCACCAAGGTACAGGGTTTAACGTCCCATCCGACGGAAGGAGTACTGAACTTGAACGGTACTCACGAAGTGATTTAGTTTCCACTAAAATATCGACCTTTGTCGGGATTCGAACCCGAGCCCTATGGATGAGAAACCTGTAATCTAGATACCACACCAACCCGAACACCAATACCTCTTTTCTGTTGGTACAGACTTCAATATAAAAAATTCGCTCAATATGTTTGACGTTTTTTTATCTCTTGAGGTATCGCGCCGAATGATTACATTCGCTCATTAATTCACTAATCCATGTCATGCGATTTCATCCAAGTTAATGCCTATCCGAGACGATAACGTTTTATCCCCCGTATCAAAAACACGATCTTTCAGGATAGTAGGGAAAGGGCCGCAAGGGAGGTCACGAGGTACTCATGAAATTTGATTTCACGTCCCAAGCGAAGGGCCGCCCCATTTTCCTGCCCGCGTCGTGAAAGATAGATTAAGGGAACTGCGGAGAGCGGAAACCTGCCTACGCCGACAAAGTTTCCGAGCGCTAAGCAATCTTTACCCAAAAGCGTTCATGTGAAAAATATGAAACAACAAACCTCTCCTAACCCCCAACCAAAGGTTGCCGCAATGGTTTGGACGATAACGCTAATAAAAAATTATTCCTTGAACAAACGACCAGACAACGCAGAAAAGGCCAGAACGATGCAAAAAGGAAGAGGGAGGCAGCATTTGTGAGGGATAGCAAAAGTACGCTAGGCTATAACTCAATGCAGCCATTTCCTTTTTGGTTCATTCTACGAGCAGATTCACTCGATATTTGCCACCAATTTAAATCTATACTGTTTTAATCACCGATTTTTTTTACCATTTCTACGTTCCTCGACATGTATTTCAGAGGACTTACAAATGTCTTCATTGATTTGCAGCGGTAGGCTTAGGTTTGTACGTGCTCCAAAGGCTTAAGTTAAATCGCACCATCTAACCTAGTACCTTAATTCTAAAACGAACGCAACAATCATGCAATGGGTGGGATTCGAACCCACAACCTTTAGGTTGCAAGGCCAGCGTGTTACCGATCTGGGAACAGAGGCCGACTCCTTGATTCGTATTAACCCAGCAATTCCGTACATATATTCAGTATTTCAGTACCAACGTCTGCAATGAAAGTTGGTCTGAGATATTACCATTCCATTATTTATGACTTGAAGAAGGTACTAATTAAGAATACACTCTTTTACATTTGAAGTTTATCTCAACTGTCTCCCTCGACGGTTATCTTCATCAGACCAACATGCCACAAAATATAGCCGATGTGAATCGTCTTGTTCTTAAAATCTATCACCAGAAACCCGACCTCGAAATCACCGAATATGCAAAAATATCCAAATTGTATTTAACGTCCCTTTACAGTAACGTCCTCACCACTGCAATCGCATCACAGGTTGCTCTCTCATTAAGACATTCAAGATGTTATTCCCCAGAAATCCGTTTGCACTCTTTTGCAAACCTTCTACAGATTATTGCTATATATATATAATAAAGTGCAACCTCAACTTCTTTCACTCAATTTCAGCGCAATTTTAATACTTCCCTGAAGAAGGATATTGTATGAAAAATAAGAGGGTGAGGTAAGAATTTCTGGAAGACCCAAATCTACCTTAACCGGTAGATCACCATTAGTAATAGCCAGTAAACCTGAGCAAATATTTCGCACATTCAACTCTATCCCTCCACAATGATTCAGCCTCTTGTTGGGTTGTTGATATGAACTAGTCAGGGAGGGGTATAGTTAAAATATCAAAGACAGGTTATTTATATGAACGTATTTGCAATTAACAATATCTCTTATTAGTTATGTATTTGCACGATAAAAAGCAGCATACACGTCTCCTGCGAACAACAATCGTTTCTACTTCTTACTTTATTTACGTCTCCATGTTCTGTTTCGTTAAAAGGATGTTTCTTTTAACTTCAATTATAAACAAAAATGCGTTGTAAGGGTATACTTAGGGTGCGACGTCCGACGTTGGAAAATATTCTATCCACTTATACCTTATTCATCGGTATAGGCTAACGTATGTTGAAAACAAAAACAATATGTAGGCTGATAATACGCGGAGAGCAAATCAGACGGAATTAAATAATTACTTTTTTCATGAATTAATAAAATGCACAACATCTTGAAGCTTGGAAAATTCATGGATGACCGCTAGAATGTAGAATAGGGGCACTATTTCCTTGCAGTCTTTTTCGAGCGTCAGGTAAATTTCCTGTGCAATTCGTCAAACTGCACGAAGCAATTTTCATTCGCATCACTCCATGTATTACAATGCGCTATTAAAGGCGCAAGTGAAAAGTCCTCGGACGCCATCAAAGCGAGCGTGTAAGCATGGCGTGAAAACAGGTTGACCCACTCGAGGTACGTATGCGTGTACGCCAGTGATCAATAAATGTAACGAGCGGCACAAGCGGGGAGCCGAGTATCTCGCACTCCGCCGCCCACAAGAAATTCCCCCCCGTCCTCCGAATGACTGACAAGATGTAAATATTTCACGCAGGAAGCTCTCGATGATTTTGTACGTCGCCTTCTTCTTCATGTTTCCACTCATTTTCGCGCTGAAGAATAAAATTGTGCAGTTCGAGGCAGCGTCGAATTCCTGCACTCGAATAAGGAAAAAAATACATTATGCATGACACATGACATTGAGTAATCAAACGCATGAAGAGATGCGCAATGAAAATTTCATCACGTGAAGCAATTAATTGTAATGTTGAAATTTCGGATTACACGAACGGCAATGTGAAAATAAAGTTCGCGTAGTAATTCTAAGCATTTATCAATGCAATTTGCAATTTCCACGATTTGGGCTTCGACATTGTTAGTAGTTCGGGGTTAGGCGACAAACATCTAAGGCCTTTTGCGCCATTTAGGATGGATGAGTTATTATACGGGGGAAGATCTCAGGGAGCTGAGGAAGGGTGGAGAGAAACCCGGCCCTAGTATTAGATTGCTCTTAACCAAAGGCACCATGGATTAAAGCCACAAGGTTTAACGTCCTATGCGACGGACGGATCACTGAACATAAAGTGCTCTTCCCAAAGCACTCAAGAGGCTGTTGGGACTAATGTAATGAAAAAAACCATGCCACAGCCGAGATTCAAACCCGGGTTCTCAAGATGGGAAGCCTGTACTCTATCTATCGCATCAACCCGATTTCGACGCTGCATTGAGTTGAGCTATTTATTTTTTCGTGTAAAATAGCCTCAATGATTTGCTGTTACAAAGGCCAGCATCTTCACATGCTCAAGAACATCCGCTCACCAGAACATACGTCTGGAGCACGCTTCTTCTTTGCAGTGAACCATGGACGAAAACGGCAGCAGAGAAGCCAAGGCTGGAAATATTCGAAATGTGGTGTCACAGAAGAATTATGAAGATAAATTGGATCGACCGAATGACTGACGAGGAAGCTCTAAGGTGAGTGGAAGAAATGAAAACTCTGATAACAGACTTAAAGAATACGGGGCAAGTTTACAAGTCACATATTGAAACATGATGAAGACAGTCTGTAAGAAAGCGACAAGTTCTCCATTAAAAAACTATCGCACACCTTGTTGTCGTTGACTGGGGCGTCGATCTACAGCTGAGATAATTTGCGCCAGTAAGATTAGGAGGGTATTTGGGAACAAATAGGAAATTCGAGAGTGGAGATTAACCTGCCAACGACATCACCCAAAACTGAAAAAAGGAGTTGAATGATTTACGTCCCATCCGACGGAGAGAGTATTGAACTTCAAATGCTATACACGCATCACCTTAAGGATCATTCCCAGGATTCGAACCCGGGTTGTTAGAATGGAAAGCCTGTACTCTATTTAGCCACCATACTAACGCCGATCCCCGCAGAATCAGTGTACAAAGGGCAATTTTTACTCGTCTTCGCAGAGATCTTGTGTGCAACGTCGTTTTCGTGGAAAGAAATGAAGAAAAAAACTCAAGAGATAAGGAATATTTAGTTCTAGCCAACGGAAGTGATAGGGAAAAAGATTGTCGAGAAGAAAATACGAGGACGGTGACCTTAAGATTATAGCAGTCGGCGGAGGATATGAAAGCCCCAGAACAGAATGGACGAGAAGAAACGGATCGAGAGGGACTATTTCATTTCTAGGGTAGTAATATAAGGTGTATAATACTTGGTATTTTTCTGGCGAATCTTTAGGGTGAAAATATCTCGGGTTTTCCGCCGGGTCAAGTTCAATGAACGACTCGTCCACCGTCCTGGAATCCGAATTCGAATTCCAGGATCCCTGAAGAATATGGATGAGTCGTTCATTGAAACGTCGGAGGATTAGAAGAACATGACCCGGTGTATATCGCGAGAAATATTTACCCACTCAGGGTAGTAGATCACTAGTTTTAGATGCTTTAACTGCTTAAGTTATATCGCACCGTATAAACTAACCGTCAAATTACGACTACCACAACATCCTCAAGCGAGATTCGGACCCAACACCTTCGGGTTTCTAGGTCGGAGCTCTACCTATCACACTACCGCGGTCAGCTTTTGGTTGCAATGAAGGAAGTTTGTGGAATGCGTCGTTGAAGACAAGTAGGAAGTTGGGTGATGTACGGTAGGTACTAAAGGCAAATGAAGTGTTTAAATATTCATTGCTATCCCTTCATGCCAGTGAGGGCAGAGGAGCTATCTAGCCGAGGGATGAGGCTGGGGGAGATCCGGCATTGGATGAAATATATAGCGCAAGTTGTTAAGAATGTGAGAGAGATGAATTAAGTAAATATCAAGAGGCTAGCTAGTAGAAAAATAGAGTGGAGAGCTACGTCAAATCAATCTTAGGATTGCTGATCCTTTTAAATGACAAGGAAAATATAAAGCAATTTTATAAAAGGTGAATTTTCCGATTGTCTATTTACTAAGGCAAAAAAAATCACGCCGACATTCCTCTCACATTAATTGCCATGTGAAAAAAATTCACCTGGACCGGGAATACCTAGCACCTAGGATAGCGTAGATGTCTACGCAATGGATCGGAAAGCCATAGGTCCGTGGTTTGTTTCCCGGTCAAGGTGAATTTTTTCACATGGCAATTAATGTGAATTTTTATCGCCGATCACGAGGCAGGTTAGAAATATACCACACTCATTTCCTTTCATAACTGTGGGAAATGAACATGTATACACAGAGAAAAATGCCTCTATGCTTCGATTCAAACTGGCAATTTATTATTTTAAGCAAGGAGGCATAGGCAAATTGCACCATCATAGATTAATTTACTTATGCAAATATATGTTTTATGGATAAAACAATAATAGTTTAACTATAAACCGTAAATTCACCTCGAAACTAAATGTAAGATCCGTAAATAGTCTCGCTAGTCGCAGGTAGCCGACCCCCCGGGCAAGTGGATTGATGAGGGCGGAGCAACCTCTCGGAGGGCGACGTCCACCAGGAGTTAATCGAGAGACCAACGCGGTCGAGCGGAGATGGCTTTGGATTGACGCCGACGACGGGGCAGTGATTTGAACACCTTCCCCCCTGCCAATCGATATGGATGAGGGCAGTCACAGTCGCCCCTCCACCACCTTGGGATTTGGTGCGGCGGGGCGGTGGGGTACGGGGAGGGACAGAAAGGAAGGGTGCGACCCTTCTTGCTTGCGTCCTAGGGGTGCGGAAAGGGGGTGACCACGCCCGCCCCCGCCCTCCGAGAGTTGCCCAGGACGACGTGGGGAGACGAAGCCTAGACGGTACCCCTCCGTGAGGCTCTCACCTCCGCGCAAGACGAGAAGGAAACACTCTGGTAATATGATCGACAGACCAAAGCGACGAGTAGGGATTAAGGATAGTGGATAACACGTACGACTAGGGCTGCCAACTCTCCCGGTTTCGACGGGAATCTCCAGGAATTGTGCAGTAATTCTTAAAATCTCCTGAAATGAGTCCTTTTCCATCAACTAACACTTAACAGTACAAAGGTCTAACGGGTTATAAGTTAGACTGATAACCTGTGAAGGGTTTGTCAGAAGTAGAAACTCTGGTAGGTGATCAAGAGGTAAGTTCATCTGTGCTGTTTGGGACAGATAGGCTATCGGGTAAGGATATGACTTATAAAGGGAACAAATGAAGGATGGACATTTGCCTGCTCTTGACGAAAAGAGTCAAGAGTTTCACGGTTTAACGTCTCATTCGACGGACAAAATATTGCACTCAAAGTGCTCTCCACACAGAACTCAAGGGGTGGGCGGTGCTTCAATGAAAAATCTCTGCCACTGCGGGGACTTGAACCCAGACTCTCGGAATGGGAGGTACTCTAGCAACCACACCAACTCCCGAGAGGAATTTATCCTTGAAAAGTAAGCACAATAAAGCGGGAGCAATACTCAAAGTGCAATGAACAATCCTCACAATATTCAATTAACTCCTTCCACTCGTCTAATTTCCATGATTCTGCCGAGAAAGCAAGCTCAATCATTCATAATTATATCTGTAGACACCGGGAAAAAATTGGAATCTTTAAAAACGTGGGAGTAGAGAAGAATATAGTAAGTGCAGTAGAGGAAAAGTCGGATGAATGAAAACTTGTTGAACATGTTCGGGAAGGAAAAAAGATTTCTGGAAGAAATTGGATGAAAGCAGAGTAGGTGCACGTTACAGGTATCAAAGAAGTACAATTGAATGATGCATGTCACTATCAAAGACAAAATGCTAGAAAAAAGCGGACGAAGAAGAATAAAAAAGATATTATGGATTAAATGAGGAGGGTTAAGAAATACGTCTATTGATAAAGATAAATGGCTTAGGGATGGAGCCGATAGATGAATGAACTGTAGGTAGAATAAAACACTCCGTCGAAACTAACTCTAACGGGTAGAAAACTATCAATAAAAAAAATTAATAAGATAGAATTGGATACTCTCCGATCAAACTGCGAATTTCGGCTCTCATTTGTAAAGAAAACACATTCTAGGGTAGTTTTTTAATGCTCTCTAAAAAAACCTCCCTGAATTTCTCACTCATTGAAAGGACAGATTCTGATTTTAACTCTTCAGGAGTTGGCAATCCTACTTACGTAAGACTGCCCTTCTCCTTCGCCTATTCGCCGGGACACTCCTCTAGTGAAGACCGTCAGAAGAAGGTACACGCACCACACCCAAGAAAGAGGATCGATGTCCACAAATCCGCGCATGGTGCTAAAAATGACTCGCAGGAGCGAAAGGTAAAATGTCACACGTGGGAGCTCGAATGACGGGAACTCGTAAACGCACTCGACACCACAGTCGAAAACATTTCCAAACTCCCAACACCCGTCACGCCAAGACATGGATTTCCACCATGGTATTGAGAAGGTCTGGCTAAGAAATAATATAGGGAGAAAGCAGCTTCAAAAAAGCAAGTCCGAGTAACGACACCAAAAAAAATCTACCCTTGCTGCAAAAATAACTGACAACAATAATAATGATTGAGAAGCTGCGAAATTCACGTACAGAAAGTATCACTCGGCTATCGTAAGGACTAGCTCGGGAAACCCTAGAAACAAGAAGGTTGTTCAAGTGGCTGACTCAGAAAATATATTCCTACCTCCACACAATATCAGTAGGACAGACAGAGACGACGAAATGATAGAGATTACACATTCGTGTTTCCCATGCACAATATACAACTGAAATGCAAACAAGGTCAAATTATGTCAAAAATAAACTTACAAATCACATTTCGTAATTCTTTCCCAGGCGTTTTTCTTTCTTCCTTTCTTTTCCTGCAACCTGTCATTTTTCAGACTGGTCCCACATCCTGCCACACACCCTTTCGTTGGATCGCAGACCGACAAGTAGACGCAGTAAATGAAAAATAAATCCTCTCTTTTCCCTAGTGAATACGGAAGGGGACAAATGATACTGAACTGCCTCTATATGTTATGGCGCTGTCCACGCACTATGAGCTCAAGGCCCAAGCAATGCAGTTTATTTCCAGGAATTATCGTAACACGATACCTAGTATCGCATAAAGCATGATGTCAAACATGGAATGATTACTACGCGATATGATTAAAGGCAGCAAATCCCTGCTCCGGGAAGAGATACCATCGAATTTGCTCAAGGAGTCGGCGAAAGATATTGCACCGTTCATAGACATTACATGCTTATCAAGTCGGTATCGCACTCATTTCCACCCAATCGACTGCAACGTGGTCGGTTGGGCTTTAGTGTGCCCACTGGTGGGAGAAAAGAATACCTACTGCATCAGTTAGGGCCTCCCATGATAGGCTGATCGAAGAGAAGGAGCCAAACGAATGGTAGTCAACGCACATTCCCTTCTTCAGTGAGTTGGCTGTGAGAAAGCGTATTACACTAGTGGGACAGCCTTAAAAGTGTTTAGGTATGTCAAAAACACTTTGAAGCATGCAACCACCTCAATTCAGCTTTAAGTTCTTTATACTAAGATTCTGATGATGGACTATCTAAGTTAAGCATAACATTCTGGTAACAGTGGGTCCCATTATCGAATCACTGGTCCTGATGCCGTGCCCGAAGGAAGGAGAAGTAATACCGCAGCAGCCGTCATCTCGCGAAATCCTTGCGCGGAAAGCGACATCATCGAAGGCTTAGAAGTCTCTAAAGAGGATAACGAAAACAACCGTAAGAAAAGGAACTTCGAACATTAAAGCAATAACAAGGGAGGATTGTGAAACATAAATTAAGCAATATAGAGAGAAAATATAGATTTGTTGGGATAGAACAGAGGGACAATGGAGACTTAACGGAGCAATAATTACCGTAAGATACACACTATGGTGTCGGCTTAGTGTGGTATTGAATTCAAAATTAGGGAGAAAGGTTAAATGATGAATGTAAGGCGTGGGAAGTTTTTCATTTCCATCGAACCTAAACCGGCAGAAAACTAACGATCATAATTGGACTCATCAATATAACATCTGTGAGCTCGCTAAATAAAACTCTGATTCCTCGTCTAACGAATATAATTCCTTCTGGATTCACATTCGCTATCCGAAACGTGATTTTCGAAAGTGTTCTATATAAAGCTGTATCATTCGTCCTGGACGCTGTCCACTAAAATTAAAGATTTAAAGATAAGTTTTGTAAAACAGTAAAAAGTATACTAAAAAAGGGCAAAAGGTCACCAAATACTGAGTTAAAAACCTACCCAATGGACGAGTAGGCTTTAAAACGTCACTAGATCACGTGATATAAAAAACCTGGCGGATTTGGGGATATAGCTGCTAGCCTACTGATGTAAGCACAGTAATCTGTTTACTGCGAGTGTTCTGTACGTATCTGAGAAAATATGCCTTTGTTCTAGGATGTTATTGTTTCTAATGCTTGCGAATAATTTTCCATTTCATTAACCATTTTCCATTCCATTAAATATTTCTCATTTTTATTAACTCACAGGCTTTGCAGCCGAGTCTAACTTTAGAGGCGATACTGAAAGACCCCGTTAACTGAGATTACCCACGAAGGGATTCCAGAAATATCGGTCGCTAATAAAATAGAGTAAACATAAAAATTAACTATTATTTCTCCCCGTTTTTCCTACTCTTCATATAATCAACATTCCCCGAATCCCACAAATCAAGTAAAGTATTCATTTTTTGGACGTAAGTTTAAACTCTCTTGCATTAGTGTAGCCAGTACACTAACATTATTTATCCCACGCGCGACGCCGGAGACACCTGACGTCTAGCTCGTAAATTACTAAGCCTCGCTCAACTCCGCTCGTGTATCGTAAGGACGAAACTCAAAAATTGACGATCATTGCACTAATATCATGAAGATATATTGTAACTTTGAAATAATGTACAGAATGTACTAATGAATACATTTTTAAAGTTAATCTTTTAGGTTAGTGCGCACATCTACTTGAGCCGAATCCATAATGGTAAGCCGAGTCCGTAAAAATCTTCGTTAGCCGAAAAATTATTTATCACAGACTCTCATTCGCCGAGGTAACTTTGTGTCAATAAACCGTCTGGGAACGGCGGACGGATGATACTGGGAAGCGATCCTGCGAAGAGGAAGAAAAGGGGGTGGGATTCCGGATTCGAAACGAACGCTCCGACGACGCAATGCAGCACGGCAGGACAGTAACCCACATTGTGCGTGTACTGAAATGTCGCGCATTCCTACGCATTCCTTCCCAGCATTCCTTTAACAGGGTCTTATACATGCGAAGAGTGCACGTTCCCCTTTCGAAACGAAACAAGGCCGGAGGCGTGACTGAAATTAACGCACGGCGAATCGTTTTTTTTTTATTTCCAGACGTGCATGTCTCCATCTCGCGACTCTGCATTGTCTCTACTCCGTCTGTTACAAGAGGCCTGTAAATTAAGTAACGGGACTACTTTAGTAAAACGTTTTATTTAAAAATAAACTGCACCTTGACTTTATCACTTTCAAAATAGTTCCCATGGGAATCAACTTATCAATTCAGACTGTATTTCTACTTTCCATACCAGTGTTGGTACTAGGGAACCAGAATCCTATTCAGCTGGTTGGTTACATTTTTATAATATTGTTAACCAATACGAAATTGTCTCCTTATATTTTTTTTCTATTTCGGACAGGGGAAAATAGTATCAGAGAGCCAATTCAGGAGAATAAGGGAGGGGGGCAACCACTCTGGATAGTTTTACTGAAGATGTTAGACGCATATTAAAACCCAGTGCGTATTATGCTAGATGATATGACCAGATAAATAATATTACGGAGATAGATTGTCGTACGGATAGATTCAAAATGTCATTCTTCCCCGTACTATAAGAGACCACAAAAGGAATCAGAGCAAAGGGATGCGTAGGTGAAATATTGTTAGAGTAGTCTGTAGTGCATGATGCATTTATTGACATTACAATCCCATGCATGCTGGTAAATACAGATAAAATATTTAGATAAATGCCATTATAATCAATAATACTTAATTACTATGTGGATACTAACCATATAGCCGCATGTGACCCTATTATAGAACATGTTTCCATGCAGTAGCCTAGTTGTATATCAACAATGCATGTTTGTGATCTTCACCCCCTGCCAAACACCCTCGCGGTGGTTTGCGTAGATGTAGACGAAGAACAACAGAAATACTTTCCATAGCCAAAAACTAATCACACGAGAGAGATGTGTGACGACCGATGATAGAGCAACAAGGATTCTAAGAGGTATGTTGTCACACGGGCCACAGTAATCCGAAATCTCTCAAGAATTCCTCGTTCAAGATGTTAATGGAGTCTATCCTGTCGGCAAGAATAATATGAAGAATTATGAAAAAAATGCCTTTATTGGGACGAAGTTAGGATAAAACTACATATTCCCTTCCGCCATGGAAGCCTACTAAAACACTGGTACCCAGAAAATCACTCGAGTTGGTGTGTCCGTCTGACCCAGTAGCATATACGGGAACACCAATGAGATGCTCAACTAGCTGTTAGATGGAAACCTTGCAGCGTTGCCACATCAACGGCTGCGTGATTAGTCCCATTACTTAATTTACAGACCTCGCATCTTTGGCTCTCGGGCGGCATTTTCCAGAACGGAAAGGGAGCCGCGAGTAAGAAACAGGCAGGTCCTTGGAGGCGGGGCCGAGGGAAAAGTGGGAGATGACGAATTTTACGAGAGGGGTCTTCTCGCGGGGCAGAAGAAACTTGAGCGTCGAAGGGAAGGATTATAAGAAGAGGTTGGAAGGGAGGGAAGACGGTGGCGGTGGCGAGAAGCCAAACACGATGGGGCGAAGACAAGGATTCAGCAGCGACATGGACGGACTCACGCGAACGCATTCATAGGGAGGGGAGGAGTTCGTCTGAACAAGCGTGGTTCAGCGGGTGGAATGGCGTAACAAAACTTCCACTTCAATGACCAAAATTACTGGTCGGATCTTATATTCTTCGAGGAATCCAGGGCTACCTAACATTTTCACTCAATAGAGTAGCCAGAATACTAGCTGCCCATACCTAGGGCCTGGGTTCAAATCCCGGCTGTGGAATATTTATCAAGGGTACACCAGTCATCGTGTGTAGAGTACTTCATGTCCAGTACTTCATCCGTCGGATGGGGCGTTAAATCGCGGACCACTTGGCGCCTTTCGTTATAAGTAAGCTAATGCCGACGCCAAGTTTCGCTCCACGGCAACTTTCTACTAGTTGCAGCGAAGAGTTTTTGCTTTTGCTAAAACTACTTAGGTTACATCACAACGTATGACTGAACGAAATCCTAAGCGTAAATCCGAAGATAAAGATCGGGTTGAAGAGGTGTTTTAGGTACTGGACACTCATTTCGTGAGCCCGGGTTCAAATCCCGGTAGTGGCCGAGATTTTTCATTGGTATACCGGTCCCACTAGAATTCAATGTGTAGAGCATTTGAAGTAATTCAGTACTCCGCCCGTCGGATGGGAGTGATGACTATTGAGTCGTTGGTGAGGTCAAGTATGGTAAGAAGGTAAGGTTGATGAAGAAGAAGATAAAATATCTAAAAAAAACACGTAGATTTAGAAATGGTTGGATACGAGAGGACGTAAATATCCCAACTAAATATCGTCTAGAGTGCTAATCACGCCAACAAAGAAAATGATGCCTTTCGGAAACACCATTTCATTATTAAGCCATCTTGCATCCCTTACCCTTATGTCTGACGCCTAATTTTTCCACGATGAAAATTTTTCCAGTAAAACTGAGAATGCGACAGAGGCGTACGGCATGAACACCGGCTTCACACCAACGAAATTCCGTCGAATTTCAAGGCCAGCGCCACCAAAAGCCGGTAGCGGAAAAGGAAACAAACGAACACCACCGCTCACTGATAGTATAATGGGCGATAGGCAACAAAGCGGACACCGCCGCGCAACGCAATCTGAAGCACTGCCGCCGGACGCTCTCCAAGAAAACAATGCGTGAAACACAAGGAAGGCGTAATTGTCCTCTTATTCATTCGGAATGCGTTTGCATTGCGCAAAGGGCACGATAAAGAGTCTCGAGACTCATTCCCGGAGACACCTAAGCATGAGAGGAATGGTCACAAATTTTCCTTGGTCGGGGATCATATCTGCATGGAGTGCGGGGCTATCCCCTTCTCTCGAGTAGACAGAGTAGTAAGACCTCCCCATTCCGTAGTCCCGGGTTCCAATCCTGACGGTGGAAGATTTTTCAAGGGTACATCGGCCACTACTTGTGTGCCGCGTAGAGAGTACCTTAAGTTCAGTACTCCGTCCGGCGGATGGGACGTTAAATCGTGGACCTCGGGCGTCTTTCGCTAACAAGGAGACATCACGAGACAGATGCTCTGGATCCAAATGACGCAATTATCTTCTGTAACTATAGAAGGAATGCGGGCAAAGAGTCATGGCTTCCTACCAATTAAACTAGGGTTCGTGAAAAAAACGGAAAGTTGCGCATAGTTCTACACAATTTTCCTCCGCATAAATCCTTTGTGGGGTGCTCTCCAAAAATAGCCGTGCCCGTGTTAGTAGAGGCCCTGCAACAGTCAATCCCTCATGATGTTTTGGATTCGAGTCCCAATGTGTCGTGGACAATTTTTTCGTTTCGAATACATAACAGAATCACTATAAAATGCCCAATCCCATACATTTACGGGAGTAACAGCAATATCCTTTAATTTTCAAACTATTTTCTGCATTTTCAATGAACCCGCTTGGGAGATTTTCGAAGCAAATTTCGGGATTCTATGTTTGCCCGAGAAGAGGCTTCACATGCCGACAGGCCTTTATATATTTTGAAAATACAAGGATACTTCCGTGGATAATATGGGCTTCATTTGTCGTGGGACTTTCTCAATGGATTAGTACTTTTTAATATTCATCGAAGTTTACACTTAAAAGTTTCCCAGGAGCCGTGCTCAAATAATGACTTTCGTAACTCAAATATTCGCTCGATAATGAACATGATATTGGCAGAAAATAGATAGTAACTGTCGCCGAGATCATGTGGAAAATATTTTATATTACCTCTTGTAGATACTGTTATTGTTAGGCTTGTCGGTCTATACTCACTAGGCCACGACCATTATTAATGAAAGCCCCACAAAGAATTTATACGGGGGAAAATTCTACAGTTGCGTTTTTTTACCCAACCCGGGCCTATTTGGAAGAAAGCCGTGACACTTCTCCCGCATTATCTCTATAGTTACAGAACATATTTGCGTCATTTGGATCCCGAGCACCTGTCTCGCGATGTCTCCTTGTAATAGCAGGCTAATGCTCGAACAACCTGTGCCCAAGCGCTGTTGTTCTGACACCAGAAGTTTACGGAAAATGTAGGTGTCATAGGGAAAGAAATAGGCCCCCACAATTCAAGTGTTCAAATAAAAATGGGATTGTGTGCACAACGGTAGAGTATGTCCGGTGAACTATTTCCTCCTGAGAAACACCAATTCACTCTTATAGGTTGGTACGGAGTGGTAGGCCAGTAGATAGAACATTATTGAGAAACTTCCCGAAGTGCCGGCAGTTCTGCAGTAACCTGCGGAATTTAAGCAAAAGGTCACGGGTATGAATCCCGCCTCTGGCAAGGGTTTTGTAAATTCCTCAGGTTAGTCCAGGGTCGCGGAAGCTTTATCAGTCGGTAGGCCAAAATTCAGTGCATTTAATATCATCTGGCCACATTTAATATTACGTGTGTGTATACGTGCTACATTTTTAAGGTTTGACGTTGGTGCTTCTATCAGTTTCGCACGATCTCGTATGTGTTCAGAGGTCTTTTAAGCTATAGCTGTCAAGGGCAGGAAAATGACAGCTCGAGCTATCATTTTCGCCACCTACACGGTCATTTTCTTCGTCCCTTTTCGGATCATTTGTGCTACCAATGTGGGTAGTTCCTTGATGTTTACAAGATACGATCAGACACAAGTCATTTGGCACTACATTCTTCATTTGCAGCCGTGCGCTCTGATTGGCTGCCTTACGGATTCATGCACACCTACAGCAACGGGAAAAAGGACGTACTCAAATGTTAAAAAAAGAGATGGGAGTCGCTATGAATTGAGGTATCCCTAAAAATTATTATCATGGATGCTTATTTATCAGCTGTCATTTGAGCTATCATTGCCGTTTCCCTGAACTTTCCGTGAAAAACGATCGTGAGATTCAGGCTTTATACAATTTCCCACGACTTCAAAACAAGAATAATGTAACAGAGACCTCATTCGATAACCTGTTGAGGAGATAAGGGAAGTTAAAGCCTAACTGCATCGCCCACCTGCCATGCATAACTACACAGCAAAAGGCCGCATGTTCCCGACCCCTTATTTATACGGAGCGATTTAATCATTTCCGTCGGAGGACCTAAAAACTTTGATTTCACCATTGCTAGTTTATGAATTTCCAAGTGCGGCACCGGGAAAAGCAGATTTGGCCAGCAAAACCGAAGCCACGTGACTTCCAAGAGACATAGAAATATTTCCGGAAAACCTCAGGTGGCATTGGCAAACGGCCTAATCTCCTAGCCAAATACTTCGATTTCACCGGCGTTGAAATAATTACTCGTCACCTTACCATCAAGACCAAACTTTGGGTCCACTGTGGGGATTTTAAGCGAACATATTTCCTATTTCTTCATCATCATCACGTCATCAACCCAAAGATTGGTTCGAAGCAGCTTTCCACTTATTTCTCCTATCTGCTAAGCTCATATATTTAGATGTTTTATTGTTTTGCATTCTTCACCACTTGTTCCATGTGTTTCACACGAGAGGCTTTCCATTCGTATTTCCCGTTCCTATTCCCTTGAAGACTTCTTTCATAAGGCCATAGTGAGATAAGATATGGCCGATTAGTTTATTCCGTCTTCTTTGTAAGGTTTTTCTGTTATTCCTATCATCTGAGGACTATCCAATATTATAATAATTAAGTAAATATTAAACTATGCATAAGTCATAATTAAAAAAACATAAAACTCGTCATGAGAACAATTAACGAATTAGCGACGTAACGTCGCCGAGAGGTATTCCTTGTCGACCGCGATATGACGGAGATCACATACAGTCCTCGCGATGATACAGCCCAAGCGCCAATCACTATTGGGTATATACACATATTTTGCTCATAAAAACATCCACGAAGCACCCCACGCAATCTCAAAACGTTCCCGACCTCTTAAACTCAAGAGAACGCCACGCCTGAGTTCGTAGAATGGGCCGTTTTTAATCTCACGACTGCATTCGGTGTTGATTAAACACCACGTTAGAGCCACAGCACCGGCTTTCTTCGGGGATAGCGGTGAACTTTGAACAACGTTAACGATAAATCACAACATAACCTTCTCTAAAATCCTGAGCGGAACGAGAGGTGTGAAAGAGAGCCATTTTCCTCGTTTAATTAACTCATCAGCCGGCAGCTGGCACCCAATTATCACTGCTAAAATGCTCTCGAGTGAGAACAAGGCGGCCTTGTTTATCTTGATGATTACACGATCTGAATTAAAAATCTGCAGTCATAGTTAATTATAGTTGTAATCTTTGCTTCAACCGGGAAACAAAAAGAAAGAATAATTATACTGTTGGAAGTTAGAGTTTTCACCTATTTATGCACCCTTCAACATCAGCGATCATAAACATTTGTGTTCTATTGTTTAAGGTAGACTTACATGGACATAAATATCTAATTGCTTCCATGCGGAGTATAAATTTGTCTGTCACAAGATATTCTTTTTCACAGTTCCTACCTCTCATATGTCTATCCAAACCGCATTTCTTCTCTTGTTCCACGATTAACAACGTTCTTCCCTCTATCACGTCCTTCAAAACACCCTCGACATTTATTACCTGTACCATACACTCATTCTGCTTGCTTCTAATTTCTCTAATCAACTTCCTCTCCTCCCCAACTATTCCCAGCGCTTCCATACGTGTCAACCCACCTCATCGTCTCCGTTCTCTACTATCACAAGTCAAAATTCGCCAAGCCATTTTCATTCTCTTCC
Source organism: Platycnemis pennipes (assembly GCA_933228895.1). Lineage (NCBI taxonomy): Eukaryota > Metazoa > Arthropoda > Insecta > Odonata > Platycnemididae > Platycnemis > Platycnemis pennipes. Next base: position 65,758,386 of record OW121854.1, read on the forward strand.
TTAAAATAATAATATCCATATGTAATAATGTAATACCACGCCCCGTATCAAACTTCTAGCTTATCCTACCTTAGCGTCCCTATAGTATGCAGAGATCTCCTATTTATTGACTCCATCAGTAATTCTCTCTTAGAAAAAATAACCTCCGTTGCCAACGCGATTCTCGTACAAACATCAAAACGGTCACACTCATGTCACCACAAAATATAGTAAATTTTACATCCAGTTATGGGCGAAAAGCCAGTAGTTCACCATGGACGAGTAAACAATCATATTTGCTGATGATTGCATCACCGATGCAACCATAAATGCACCGCAAATACACACGTTCCAAACATTATTTGAAGAGATGGCTCTTTGTTTTAAGGGGTGCAGATTAAGGAAACGGACTTACGAGGGGTATGCAGGAGAAAAATGATTGAAAATCGCCCTTCTATAACGCCACCTTTCGGATACTTTTAGTCTTGCCATTTCTGCTCTGTCATCATCGTTTTAGGCGTAGTGGTACAACGGTTCAATACACCTCACTCGCTGATATTATTAGAGGGAGCCACTTGAACGGAAGACATACTCGCGATGCAGGTTTCGAAATGCGATGAAGAGGTCGAGGAGGCGGGCATCGACAGTGACCCCAGCAGGGGACGACAGATGATGAAGATGGCTGGCAGCGATGATGATCTAGTCTTCCCCCCCTCCCACTCCGACCATCATCCTAACTCTCCCACACCCTTCCTATGATGGCCTTGTGACGACGGATTGACGCAACCCAAAGTCGACACGGTCCGTGGTTACCACTGCAATCAGATGCGCAATAGCAAATAGCGACACGACCAACCGCCCGCCCACCCACCCACCTATGCGATCATCCGAAAGAACAGCCAACGGCGTAATTCCCGACCATGTCAGCCGACCGACCTCAACATTGTCGCTATTGTCGTCAGGACAGGCGACCGACAGCTTGGGTCATTTGCGCCATTATGGATAGGCTGGAAATCGGGCAAAGCTGGGAGATATTTGGGAGCGGAGATAAGGTTGGAGATTTGGCTAGGCTAATTTAGACTAGAGATTAAAAATTACGCAGATTCAGACTCCCAAAGACTCAATATCAACTATAAAAATATAAATGAAATAATTAACGTCGAATTTTGTCCCCAACATTCCATAACCGACCATCGTTTCAGCAAATGATAATGTCAATCTTTTCTGAATGATCGGTCACTGAAGAATGTAGAAAAATATGGTTATATTTTTCATTACGGCAGTGTTCTCTAAGACAAGCCCGCTCTCTTCAGTCTCTTACACGTTAAGGTCTATTAAGCCTTTTCACACGAGGCTTGTCATTGCTCTGTCTGATGAATGAATTAGTAGTTATTCGGGGAAAACGTCCGCCAACTACGGCCTATTACTCCTTAGGAGAGGTGGGCACTTGGATAGGATAGACATTTTTCAGGTAAAGATCCCGGCGTACGAATAAGCAGGTTTTTAGCCAAAGGCGCCATAGGATCGACGGTTTCAAGTCCCCTCCGATGGACGGAGTATTGCACTTGAAGTTCTCTCGAAAAAGCATTCCGGGAGAGGAATATATAAATATGAAAAATCACTGCCATTGCTGGGATTCAGAACCGAGATTCCGCGATGGAGGGCATACACTCTAGTCACTATTCCTACCTGACACCTACAAGGAGAGAAGAGTGATGCAATTTAAACTTATTAAGCAAGTAATTGCATAGAATATTGACCTAATGCAAGCCAAAGTTGGCGGAAAACACCCTCCATTCTATTTCTATGTTATCTAGCTAGGATTTACGCAAGGTAGGGGAGGTTCACGAGTACTCTACGAGAATCGGTTCCCTATCCTAAGCTTGATAGGAAAATACGCATTGTTCTCGATTGTTACTTCGTGCAAAGTTCTAAAGTAGTGGGTGCAACTAATCTATTTTGGGTACGAAGATCATAGCTCCTTTCCATTTGTTGCATGTATAATTTCCCCTGAAGTAAGTAACTTATTTTGGCCCGAGGTGGGACCTCCGGTCAGAAACGCAGTTCTTTCTACTGTGCTGTTTTTGTCTTTCCGAAAAAATGTACTTCATAGACTTCTACCGCTCAAGGTAGGATTTGATAGAGATTCTGGTTTTGATCACGAAAACCGGTCACTGGCGCAAAAATCTACCCACTACTACCAGAAGTAACTACCACGACTTTGGAAAAAACATAGGGGCAAATTTAAATTACATTCGGGTGGTCAACTCACTAACTGTAGCAGATAAGAAATTTGTTGGGGACACATCACGATGATAGTATAACACCTCACGAGTATTGGTGGCATAATGGGCCAGATGTAAACGAAGCAAATAAATCACAAGTTGCCTAAAGGTGATTTCACTTACAGCTTGAAATACAACTCGAATGTAAGAAAAACTTCATTAGAACTTACATCCGGAGCATGTTCTTTTACGGAAATCAATAATGGTTGACGACATCCGCAGAAAGGGCAGGACTGCTATCATTTTAAATGTAGTATTGCAGAAAAGTAATGAACACTCAAAAAAAAAGAAGGGACAAACTTATCGACAAAATCTTGAGACATGATGTTCCGATGAAGACAGTCATTGAGAAAAAAGTGAATGGGAAGAAGGACCAATGAAGGCCTTGTATAAAATACATGGAGCAAGTAGTAAGCGTTGTAAAAGAGAATAATGTATACATGAAGAGGTTCGCCCATAGAAGAATCAAATGAAGAGCTGAGTCAGACCAATCTATAGATTGATGGAAAGGAATGATGATGATCATACCTTGCCTCATGTAGGGGCATTCAAAAGCACAATAGGATTCCGAGGGAAGCGAGACTCGGAATTATTAATGGACTCAAAACTTGATTAATATGCATTGCGGCAACCCCGAAACGTTTTCATCGTCTTAAGTGAGGCAAGATTCGAGCTAGTTTCTGTGCCACTAACCTACATGGTTGTTTTGGGAAAATCACGAACTTTCGACCGGCGATAGATGCCATTCATACATTGCAGCGGTACACGGAATGGGGGAAACAAACGCTGTCAGATCGAGCGAGCAAATATCTCTCGGAGATCCTGAAAGTGATCACCCGAAAGGTCGTTATGGTTGACAAGGGATGAACTCACAAGAAAGAAGAGCAATATTGCTTGAAATTAAGGGTAGAATCTCCCAAAATTGCACCTTGGGACATCCGGTCAGGAGCTCAGTTCTTTCCACTGTGCTGCTCATGTCTACCCGGAAAGATGCACTTGATAGATTTCTACTGCTTAAGGTAGGATTAGATAATGTCCCAGCTTTTTCATATTGTTTCCAACAGCTCTTCCTTCTCTCTACAAATCTGAATATTTCCGGCATCCCTTCATACTATCAGTAATACTGTAGAGTAAGTATAATATAGGGGGCTCACCGCATAGGGTAAAAATGTTAAATGTTATGGATGTAGTGCTGGAAGGTACCCACAGATGGCGAGGGAAGAATTTTTCGCGTTACGTTCCAAACGATACATATCGCTTCCATCGCTTTCTTTTTTCTGATCGAGAAATCGGTACAATCGAGGAATGTCTTGTAGTCTGCTCCTTACAGGGGTGGATTATGTGTTTTTAATGAAACAACAAGGAATCCCTCCACTGACAAGATATGTTTGCTTTAATAGTGAGAGAAATACTAGCTTATCTATGTGACTGTTGACGTTAGGTAAAGTCATATCGCGTCATTATAAAAAAATAACAAAAATACAACAGTAACATATGTAATGTGCCGCTTAAGTCAATAATTACTTACTCTACGATAATGCCTATTCTTCATATGTGTTTTCAAGTCTGTACCCACATTTATAGGCGCTTCAGACCGACTGGAAAGGTATAAGTATAGGAATGGAAGGGTAAGGGTATGGAGAAAGGGTGGAGAGAAACCCGGCGTCGGCATGAAACTATGTACTCTTAACTAAAGACACCAAGGGGACCATGGCTTTATGCCCCATCCGACGGACGGGGTACTGAACTTGGAATACTCTCCACAAATCATTCAGGGTGGGGTCGGCTTGCAATGAAAAAATATCTACCACCACTGGGATTCGAACCCGGACGATATATCTGAGAGGCCAGTACTCTCAACTCAACTCAGTACACCAACCCGACCCCCACCTATTCTTTTCGTTTCTCGTCCTCACTTACTACCCTCGATAAACGACCTTCATGATTCTATGCAACTGAAGTAGGCATATTTTCCATTCACCTACTCCACCTCCTCCCGATTCTGACAGCAATCTACTTTCCCCCGACCATGATTTACATCTTTTCATCCATCTGCCTTTCTGTTCGTCGCACTTTTTCCATTGTCCTCCAGACGCATATTTCTTAAGCATCCAATTGTTTACTTTTCCCGTGAGTCCATATCTCAGAAACGCTCAAAGTCAAGCTCCATATCAAGCTCAGAAAGATATGGCACCCAGAAAAATCACAAACGTTGGGTGTAACTAGACTTGTACAAAATCATTTCTCGGTATCGGGCCCACGGCCTACGGAAAACAGCCCTGCACTCTTGCCCGCTGAGCCACCGCTCCGCCAATTCGTTAAAGCGAAAGGAAGACGAACGTGGAAATTTTAGAATTAATGGGTGAGGTAAAGAAGCTGATTGAGGAAATTAGAAGAAAGACAAGTATTTGGAATAGAGCACGAAAAAAGTAGTGAGTTTAGTGATAGAGGAAAGAATGTTGGTTACGAGGGGCAGAGGGAGGAGGAGGATAGGAAGTTTGTATAGACTATTTAATTGTAAAAGGTACGTATGCCGAACTGATGAAGGAAATCATGTGTATGATAGGTGCGGGATAATAGTTCTCTGCCCATATAAACCTACCTTAACCGGTAGGAATCACTATTAATAAAAATTCTGTGGTGAAAGATAATGAAAAAGCTTTTTTAAAATGATATTATCTACAAAAGTGATATCATTTTTTTCTCGAGTGCACTCCACCAAGGAAAACCCGAATGTAATGCATTCGAATAAAAGTTGACACCCCAAGCCACCGAAGTACAACTATTACAGTTTAGCGAAGTTTCCAAAGACTCAGCATTTAAAGAGGCTGTGGGGCGGAAGTGGAGTGGTAGCCGTTGCCATTCAAATGTCAGGGATAGAACGATTGGTTGAGGAGGGAATCGTTTGATTGAAATTTTTGTTCAAACAGCTGGTGTCCGTGTTATACGTGTAAGTAGCATTTTTTTCAAACAAGAAGTGTTACAACTCTTAAAAAAAAAAAAAAAACCTCTGAGCAGGCAGAATTGACTCGAGGTACTAGAATCTAATGAAGAGAACGCACGCACCATCTGCGAAGAATGTAAACACGATTAAATGAAGAGGTGAATATTCATAGTAGGTATATTGGGAAAAATTCGAGTAGGAAGAGAGTACTGGCCTCCCATCCCGAGGGCCTGGGTTCGATTCCCGGCAGTGGCGGATTTTTCAGTGGAAAACCAGTCCCCACTTGCCGATGCCTAGTGTAGGGCATTTCAAGTTCAGTACTCCGACCGTCGGATGGGACGTTAAGCCGTGGTCCCCTTGGCGCCTGTCGTTAAGAGTAGGCTGATGCCGAAGCCGGGTTTCTCTCCACCCTTCCTCCACTCCCTGAAAACTCCTACCATTACCCAATTACCCACATATCCTAAGTGGCGTAAATGACCTCAGCAGTCGGTCGCCTCCCCTGAATAACCAACCAACCATCGAGTAGGAAGAGAGTGGACTGAGAAGACAAATGCGAGAGCGAATATACGCCGATGTCACCTCATGCATTCACTTGCATATGAAATGAAGAAATCTTAATTATTCTACCTTGTGTTCTTTGTAATGAGGTGTTGATTGGAAGGCCAAAGGTAATAATGCAATTTGTAATCTCACGGCGCGGGAAATTAACACAACTATTCCAAGAATGTTGAAGGAACCTGGGAATGGCACAACATCTAATGAAATTCCACGCATTTAATTGACAAAGACCGCTTTGAAACGGCAAAACAAGCGCTTCAACCTACGGAAACCTAGAGGAAGCACATTATACTCAATGTTGGGTCAGATAATTTACATAAGAATACCAATATACTAATTTACACCAACAGTGCGACGTAAAAATTAGGAAGTACATGTCATGAGTAGGATAAGAGAAATAGGAGGAAGATAAAATAACCTTCAAGGAGACTGCAAGGTAGGACGCGTGTTGTTGTGTCAGACATATCACACGTAATAACGTCCCCATGACTACTATACATAGATTTCGGAGACGAGAAAACAACGGCCGATGTAAAACCTGTTCCTGGGCCAAAGAGAATTTGGGATGCGCGAAAAATAGGAAAAGGTTTGGTGATAATGGATGCGACGAAGACTACGACTGGTGAAAATTAAATTTGTGGTGAAAAAAGAAATAAGTGCCAGATAAAATTCACAAGGAGCATCCATAACAGTTTAACTAGTGGACGCTCCTGTTTCCTGAGCAAATTACCTGATTTAGGTGATCCCAGTAATCAAGTGGAAGCCCTAAAGGCTATAAATAAGTTTCCCCACTTTTATTTTTAATTTTCCGCGGAGAACTGTCCTGATATACTCGTAACTTTTAATTTTCCCAAATGAAATACAATATGACGCCCTAACCGGATCTTCAAATGTTACAAAATGGGTATATTATGTACTTTATTCTAAGATTGCATTAGAGCACGATTTTATTTACGGCTGAAGAGAAACACACGCAGTTCTCTAGAGTAGCAGAATTCAGTTTTTATGTCTAACTACTTAGGTTACGTCCACTTCGTACTTTTACGCTAAAATATGTAATGTAACACAAGCACGGTTTTAACGTTTACTCGTAATTTACAAGTATTTGCTGATGGGAATCAACTCTAGCAACTGACAACTAAGCATTTTAAGAGGAAAAATACAAATAGGCCATACAACCTGACTACAAAAAAACATGAGTTCTAATCCCCCCATCGGGCACTGGCGTTGTGTTTCTCTTAGAATAAACCTTATGGCAAGCTTAGTGTGTACCATGTAATTTGTGTAGCACTTTAAAACCTAATTCTATTATGCTAATTGCTATACTTTCGAAGGAATGAATTACCACAAAGTTACACCCGACCGAGCGGAAATGATTTGCCATGTAATACCTAAACGTTTTCATAAAGACGCACAATACATCCCCCCGTACGGTATTCGAACGCTTGACCCTTATTTGACAGGCTGGCGCGTTACTAAAGAGCGTTCCACATTTAGTTGACAGTATGGGCTTTGGCAGTAAAGACATTTGACAGTAAAGAGTCAAAAAATATACAAGCAGTGAATGTCGATAATTTTTTTAAGAGAACCCGATTGCAAATTTTAATCAGTGTTTCGTGTCAATTTCATCTATCCGTTATGGTGGATTTAACGAAAAACTTTCAAAGCTGGACGAATCATCAATATTTGACATGGTATTCTTCATTAACTCCACATGCTTTCCACTTCTCATCACCCCATTCAAAATGCCAATTTTCATCGCTCTCTTATCCGCTTACCATTAATTATTCTTTCTTTAACGTCCTCAAAAACGTCACTCATTATTATTTTTTCAATCCACCCACACCGCCTCCCCATAATTAACTCCATCAAATACATACATTAAAGGACATAGCAGTCTGTAGGAGAACACAGAAGTTGAATGTCACCGAACTCTGGGAAAGAAAAATAAGGCTCACCGAATCCTGTACGCTATCTCTGAAACCTGATTGGTCCACTTATATGCTCTCTATCGGGCAAAAATAACAAGAACCGCAAACCCTTGGACAAATCCAAGTTTCCAATCCCGCACCACATTAGGAGACTTATTCGAAGAGACTGCAGTAATCCCTAGAATTGCAATTGCATAACGGAATGTGACCTTGACTCAATTCACGATTCAATCACGCGGAACTTGGCGTGGAAATGGAATTCTTGCCAGCTAGAGTCTGAACTTACGTCGGTAAGAGAACTACGTCAGCGCAATTACCGACGATCATCACGAAATAAATAAATGAATACTGGACTGACGGAATTGCGAGGAAGGGCGTGTGTTCCGCTGATATCAACATACTTATATGAAAACTCACGATTTCAAACCCGAAAGATAATTCAATAACGATTCTTATTTTTATCTTCGAATACAGATTTTGGTTAAAATTACCGGATATTTGAAGATAAGTACTGAACTTTCTGAAATTTGACTGTTTAAACAGCTATTTCCCATGGCGACCGAAGCCTTTTTTTTTTACAAATAAGTTTACTGACAATGAGACGTTCGTTTGTGTTTCTTTCCACACTTATTCCTTTGAATTATTTGTGCTGATTTACCACTATTGCTGTTCATCTGTATTCCTGAATTTTATTCTTCACTGATGGTATTATCTATATTGGTTAGAATTTATTTACTACATTTCCTCTTCTAGCTTAATCCGTGATAACATAAACCGGTGCGAATACATGTTTCATTGTTTTCCTGCTGAATTTTGAATATTACATCTACTTTGAACATGATTTCAGCCATGTAACACGACGAAGGCGTCAAGGGACGATTGCTAACAAAGACGCAAAGGGAATGAAACATATGCCAGAATGAAAAAGTGAAGCGACGGCACGGAAAAATTCAACTTTGTAAGATAAATTAATTTACGATGTAAGGTGTAAGAATCTCTCCTGTAAAATCACAGCTACCAAAATATTTCCTACTTTTATCCTTCCCGTTAAGAATCAACGGGCACCTTTCGCTAGTAATACATATTTGTTCATGCTCGAACAGAACTCAATTCACTTCTATGGCATTTTGAGTAGGGTAACCTCTCAGATGAGATTCAAATTTTTATAAAAATTAATAGAACCTCAACGTAACCCAGTCGACAAAAATTAACAAAATGTGTTACCATCATCATGATATATCATTTAAGGTAAGAGTGACAAACGGCATAGCCTTAATTGGGTTTCTAAAATATTGTGCGGCGAAAAATTTGGGCGAATTCCGAATAAGTTATTGCGCTCATTTTTTGGCTTGAACGACTCCGAAATAACTACATAACTATATTTCATCGAATTAAACTCATTGTCCACACTGACCACGCAAACATTGGCATTCGTGAACTACACAGCTTTTCTAACAAGACTACTTCACGTTACAATTACTTTTTATCATTAATTAGGTTCTATAGAGTTGCTAAAAGTGAACTGTTGACTGATATGTGGAAGTACTTGGACATGGAAAATCCCTTGTTACTCAACTGGTCAACTCATTTCTAATCTTGCATTTTTCAAAATGGACCGTTATCATCAAATCATCTCAGTCATCCTTCACAGCTTGACGAATGATCACGAGTCTAGAATGAGACAATTATGGGCCCGGAAATAAGTGCGTAACAAATGTGAAAACAAGGCGCCTATCACGATGCACGAACGAAGTGAAATGTCAACAAGACGCATTACGCTGCGTTACGGCACACCGCCTTCCTGAATTCATTAGAACTATCTACTATGCCAAATCGCAATTAAGCACCCAATTTATGATCTCAACTTGGCTAATAAGGCAATTTGAACAAGGAAATTGTCTCACGGAGAATGCCAGAGTGGAGTATTTACTTGACGTATATAATCGAGAAAAATTACAAAGGGAAATAGAAAGCAACGCAGAAATTCTATTCTTTTCATTCGAGCATGCACTTATGACTTGATCCTGAGAGGGCGCGGTAAAACTTGTATCCTTTGGATGTGGAAAAAGAATTAAATAAGATCAAAATTAATCCCATGCATTCGTTCAATAATATTACCGATTTGCACATATATTTATACAAGTACTAAAATGCGTAAATCGATGATAGAAACAGAATATGATATTAGATTAAAGAACAAAAATCATGGAATATGAAACTTTGTGCACGGAAGTTGCGTAATTGAGTCACTATTTGGGCAAATACATCACTGTGTTCAGCTGGCTTCTTGATAAAGCAGCAACGCATTAAATTATACGCAATAGTCGTAATTACATCTCTGAACGATCGAGAATAAAGTAGGGCTTCCAGCTACTCCAGGAATATTTTACAATGGCAATGAAGCCGCAAGAAGCGAGTTGAATCACTTACTGCGTGTCGCTCGAGGTAAGAAATTCCGTCAGAGATCGGGCGGAGTTGAAGATTCATTATTTTCCATCAAATAATTACTGCGCTTTAATAAAAAGCATTAATACTTTCTGCCATCAATAGTTACGTAGCCTATGCATCCCAAGGGAACTCTTGTAAAACTTTTGAAGCAATATATTGTCACACAAGTAGCTGACAGCATCGGACGAAGCTACTGAAGTTAGATGGTTACATGCAAACGGGCCAGATATAGTAGCTGGTCATTCGCGATAATGGCACTATTAGCTCATGAGCATTGAGGTTTAAAAACGGAAATAATAATTTAGATGGAAAACCGAGAGCGTATGGTTTACTGCGCAATTGCTGGAAAGTTTCTGCGCTCAAGAAAAAAATTTTTGAAGTGATGAGAAGAGGAGCGCTCGCATGGCGAGGGACTGTAATCACAGAAACATCCAGCCAGACCTCCCTCCCTCCTTTCCCAGCCATCGGCTAAATGGTGATTTTTTTTACGCTCTTACAAGTATAGAGAGCCCTCACGTAAGCACCTTAAGATAAATTTTCCAAGCTAACAGCGTACTTGTCGCGAAAGCAATTCAATTTTTCTTTCGTAACTCAATTACTGTTGTCCTGTTGGCCAAATGCTTACCTCCTCACGATATTTAAAAATCATTTTAAATGAACATCATTCAAATCCTTTCAGAATGTCATTAACATTGTCAACACTCACCTGGTATGAGTGGAGGATAAGATTTCACTTAGAATAAAAACTCGATTGGCTGAAATTACAACACAACTGGCACGAAGAGAAACTAGTGAACAAGAATTATGGCGAAGAGAAAAGTAAGAAAGCTTCTTGGCACGGTTGCGTAGGGAAAACGCTTAACGAAACGCAGAGAACGGTTTCATGTATCCACAACTCTGTTCAATACTTTCACAAGCTTTCAAAGCCGCATGCGTACCTACTCATTCATCTCAAGCATTTCCCACGGACAACGACCTTGACGTGATGGGATGGGCTTGCGTTTTCTCAAGACCCCTAGACCTGCCATGGCGGGAGAATTGAACGTAGCTCTTTGATACGTCTTCCCACGAAATATATATAGGTCGAAGGGTAGAAGCCAGTAGAAGGTAGTCCAAGCAGCGTCAGAGACAACAAACAGCATCTGATCTTAGTGAGGCAGCCACTAGTGATAGTATCATGCTAAAAACGCATTTTCCATTAATTAATTGACTGATTTTTTAAATATGGTTCACCACCAGTTACGATAGATTTGGAAGAGTTGCATAAACTATTCGTTGCACCCCTCACCCCTAAAGCTTCCATTACTACCCAATTTTCCTCTACAGATCTGCGTACTTCTTACCTCTCTTCATACCATCCAAAACACCTTTTCTTATCGATTCTCTTCATCCGATATTCTGCCTTCGAAAGCGAACTTGAGCATTTTATTTCCCTTAGCACCCGTTCAGTCCCACCTGCTCTGCCTCCTCCTCATTTTTGCCAGCAACCTTTTTTCCTTGCCACAATGCTCAATCAAGATGCCAGCTGAAGATCAATGAGAAGAAGACTAACATAATGGTGTCCAGCAAAAGAGAAGAGGCCAAAACCTACGTTAAACTGGGAAAGCAAAAACTCGAAGAGGTGAAAGAGTTCTGTTACAGAGGAAGACGAGTAGACAACGACGGACAAAGCAAGAAAGAAATAGTCATAAGAATAGACCAGGATTCTATCAAAAGAAGAATCTACTTACAGCTGGAAATACAAGCGTAGAAATAAGGAAACAATTCATAAGAACATACATCTGGAGTATGTTTCTTTACGGCAGTGGGGCATGGAATTTGACAGCTGCGGAAAAGAAAAAGGTGGAAGCATTCGAAATGTGGTGATACAGAAGAATGATGAAGATGTAATGGATCCACCGAGTGACAAACGAAGAAGTCTTAAAAAGAGTGGGAGAAAAGAGATGTCTGTTGAAAACCCTAAGAAGAAGACGGAACAACTTAATCGGCCATATCTAAAGACACAACGGCCTGAAGAGGATAATCGTCGAGGGAAAAGAGAACGGAACGAATGGAAAAGGCCACCCTAGTTTGAGAATTATAAAACAGGTGGTGAAGGATGCAAAAGAGAGGAGTTACGTCAACATGAAGAGGTTGGCCGATAGAAGAATCGAGTGGAGGCCTGCGTCAAACCAATCCTGGGTGAGTTCGAAACCGTCGGATTTTTATCTCGAGTAGGTGACCAAGGAGTCACGTGATACAAACAAAAATTGTTCGCAAATGATAGTGTGCTTTAATCGCTTTTTACAATCTTACTCAAGGTTTCCATTTTGTTTTTCCCATCCGTCTCGAGCATAGAGTCCCCGGATGATAAAAACTCAAGTGAAAACATGGAGTGAGAATGTAATGAATGATTCAAACACACCAACATTTGCGAACCATACTTGTTTGTACGACGTGACTTCTTGGTTACCTATTCGAGTAATTCCCGAAGGTTTAAAACACAGCCCCCCTGGGATTGTTGACCCATGACGATGATCACGCTCAACAGTTTTCATTCTTCGTCCATTCCCATTTTTCGATTATCCTCAACAACCGCGTTCAAAAGCTTTCAATCATCCCTTCTTCCATCTTTCCCTAGCGTCCATGTCGTCCATCTTTCCCTAGCGCCCATGTCTTAGAACCAACCAAAGCCACACTCCATATTAAGCTCTTAACAAGCGTTCTCTTTACACCTCTGCTCAAGGTTCTCGTCAATGTTCTCATTTATTGGGAAAGGCAATCTCAGCGAAACCAATTCTCCTCCTAATATCATTACCAATACGCTCACCTTCATCCAACATGCATCCAAAGTAAGAAAAACTATTTCACCGGATAAGCCGACGTCCTTCGGATCTTGTATTAAGATTTTTCTTCTTATCCATCGAGAATCTCAAAGCTTTATCATTGAAAGACAATGAAACTCGGACAGGACCAATGAAATGCTTGAGAAAATTGATGCTAATGAATTTCTTTCAATATGAAACTATTCCACCGAGAAGTGACAAATTAAGAGAAATATACTGTCGGACCAAGCGATAAAATAATTCGTTTTCCGCTTGATAAATACACGACTACAACGCAAAAAGAGTATACTTCTTTCAAACACATTTATCACCATAATTCATTATTATATAGGTAAGTATTTTTTCAGGTAAGACTACACTTCTCGACTGGTGACCGACCACCCCCTGCCACAGGCCTTTGAATGGCTCGCAGGGTAAAATGCACATGTACATGATGTAAATTACGCAGTTAATACCAAACTCATGTATTCCTGTGCTTCATCTAAATATGTAGTGAAATGTGGACAATCCGAAAACCTACGAATGTTGATAGTCTACTCAAGTGATTATAAACCCTCATCAACATCAGTGAGAATATTATGTTTTTCTCACGTTTCACCGGGCCGATATTGAGCCGAATGGGTCACGGAAATCCAGGCTGATCCCTTGGGAAAACAGCAGCGATTGAGTTGGTCCGTTCGTGCCGCAAGGTCGGGAGTTTCATTTCGATGAAAGCTTGGACGAGCCGTGAGAGGCTCCAATCCTGATCCCTCTCTCTCTCTCACTCCATCTTCCGAGGAGCTAGGATGAGGAGGTGATGGCGGCGAGATGAAAGCCCTAAGGGCGGCCTCGTTCGAAGTGTAAAAGGGAGAAGAGACGGGGGGAGGAGACTCTCCTCTCCTCAGGAGAGTCCACGTAGAAGACGCTTGGAACTCGAAGAAGGTAGGGAGGGGGGCGAGGGTGGGGGAGGAACGTGATCAAATGAGCTAAGGCGTTCTCTCGCGGAGCTGGGTTGGCCCATTGTCGTCGGAAGGGGTCGCGGGAGCGAACGCCACTATAAAGGTGGGGAATCCTGATTCATTTCCAGCCGAATGAATGATGAGGGATAAAACTCGCCGACCTCCGACGATTGTTCACCGTTGGTTTCCAGTTTTTCACGCACAAAATGCCTCTCCAGATTGGAAATAGGTGTAAGCACGGGATGGGGACGGAAAGAAAGAAAGGATGAAGAGACACTCGGCGCCGAAATTGTCCTCCTCTTATCGACCGGCAAAAGATCCTGTAGGCCCAGGTTCGAGTCCCACATAGGCCAATTCTTCAATGAAATTCCGGTATCTACATGACTGTAGACTTTTAATTTAATTGTCAACTCTCAGTTGCTAGTAGATTATGCACGCACGGACTACTATTACTATATATCTACTGACTACCTCGCAAGCCACCTCGAAAGTACGAGGGTGAGTTGTTACAAAACCATCACCACGCATGTGCACTTCAGTTAACTTATAGGTACTGAATATAATCAAATATATTTTTAATTCCAAATAGAAAAAAGATTTTAATGTGACCTAGGTTTCACTACGGTGCAGCATCGGTGAGACCTAGTTCACATTAAAGATTCTTTTTTCTAAGTTGAATTTCAAAGTTTTATTTTGATATTAATCATCATGAAACAATTTCATTTATTAACTTATACTGCCTATCTCATGAAATATTTGGTTGAATGCCATTTTTTCTGCATACTTGTATGGTAGTAATTGTAAATTTAATGCTCTCTTGGCTCAAAATGCTCGATTGGAGATGATCACGCCCAGCCACACGGTGGCTTTCAAGGCATTATGTAAATTAGTGCCTTGTGGAGAGAACTACACTCTCAGTACACGGTCCGTCAGATAGGCCATCAAGCCTTTGACCCCATTGCCGTTGACTTTTCTCGAGAGTGCCCTAATGTCGGTTTCGGTTTTCCCTCCAACTTTCCTTCTTTCCATAAATCCCTACCGCTTCCAAAATACCCCACCATCCCCAGTATTCAAAACATGCGAGTTTGAGGCTGACAGAGCACGGTGGCTTCCGAGGACACAGCCGAGGTTGTTGTGCTCCGAATACCAAAATTATTCAACACACGCGTCAACAGATGGATTACTTTTTTGCGCTGCTATATTTTTTACATACATCGAACAGTCTCACCAAAATTCCCAGAGATCACACATGCGAAAGAGGTCGACATTTCAAAAATCCTCATTCCTTTGACCTGACCTCGTTTTCATACACTTCCGCACACATTTTATCTCCGATTGGCGTACTGGGCGAAGGAAAGCTATCAGCCGGAAGAGGACACGACGATTCGTGATGTCCTTCGAGCACTCCCGACGTGACATTCAAAACCCAGGCTGTTTGTCATTCAGCAGAGTGCTTCATCTTAACATTTTCGATGGCTATGACGGGGGGTGGGTGAGAGGAGCGGAAAGGGTGTATGCTACGCGGATTGGTGAAGGTGGGGTAAGAACGAGAGCATGGTTGGGTGTATGAGAATATTCGGCGACGGCTGACACATTAAAATCCATCAGATACGAAATCCTATGAACGTTCATAATGTACGCAATAACGAATGCCTCACTTAGAATACGCTGCTAGGATGTAGGATCCTTATGAGTCAGGTTTAGCTAAATAATTGGAGCGGGAACAAAGAAGATCGAGGAGATAAGAGAAAATTAATTACGATAAAAGAGTTAGTGTCAACTCTAAAAAGAAGACGGAACAACTTTATCGGCCACATCTTAAGACACGATGGCCTAATGAAAAATCTCGTCAGGAAAATGTGAACGGAAAGATTGGAAATGGCTGGCGAAAGGTATCGAAGGATGTAAAAGAGAGGAGTAACGTCAATATATAAAGAGGTTGGCCGATAGAAGGATCGAGTGGTGGGCTGCGTCAAACCAATCGATGATGAGTTATTGTCACTAGTTAAGATGGAAATCATTATCTGAGCGGGGGTTGAAATTAAAATCTTTTAAGTTAATTCGAAGCTGATTTTTTCACCGATGACGTTAGAAATATTTTGACAATACACGCGTACTAAGCTAGAATAGACCACTAACTTAGGATTAGGGAGATAGATTGCGGATTTAATATGCCCTTCTATCCGCGACCAATTAGGGATAATAATAGTCAGTGCAATTAGCGGTCAGGTACGTGTATGGTAGGTAGCGTAGTTTGAAGTGCATGATCTTAGTTCTACTAGTCCATACCAACTCCATCATTGCAAGGGTAACAGAATGTATTTTATTGTACGACAACAAAGTCCCAACCGAAGAATACAATACAGATACACCACAGATTCTAATGAATTGATTACACGAGGCTGGTACATGCATGAATCACATTTTTACAACTGTTTCATTATTATTTATGTTTTATTATGTTCCTTAGTGCATGTATATAGATGATGTTGCTGTCGTGCATGAATGGTGATGATTCTTGAGGTGGTCTTGCATATCTTAAGAGGTAGCTCGCAGGGTATTTTGAAGATGTAGACAACAGAGTATCACTCCGCCTTCTGAAGGGAAGGGGTTTGGAAACTAGAGACTATACAGTCAACTACTACTCGAGTGAATTTAGTATTGAAAAACTTTTCCTTAATTGAAAATTCAGATCACACGGGTCCGATCTTTCCACTGCAGACATATTTTCGGCGTCCACAGTACTAAGGCATGACAGGAAGAAGCAAGATGTTAATAGAAATTAAACTGTCGGAGCAAAAGATACAATACGCACAATACACGACTACGACTCAAGCGAAGAAAAATTGGGTCGTATCCTTTTTTGTCTTGATCGAAAAATTATAACCTCTGGATTACGCATTTTATTCAGTTCGATTTTGACGTTAAATAAATCCATCATTAATTAAAAAGTTAAAAATGACAACGGCGCGAAACTGCAACATTAATCTATTGCAGGCCGGTAAATTAAACGGGGTCCTTGTTGATATAGGGCGTAATGTGAAACAAAAACAAAATACATTTCAACGGCATTCATACGGTTGTCTTCATTGTTAAGGAGTAATTTGTTGACAGAGAAGTTCAAAAATGGAAACAAATGTTAACTTATTGAACAAGAACTGAAAATCAAATGTTTTGCATCACAATACCTGTTTCAATAAGTATACATTCAATCGCCTTTGATGTAATAAAGAGCGATGCCATGCAGGATACAATTAAGCAGCCGCGGTTTGCAGCATAAAAGGAGATGAATACATTTCTGCCTCAAGGCATTAAATAGGACATGGTTTTGCAAGGTTACTGGCGGCTGAAGCATGATATGATGGATTAAGTCCACAAAGGCCATAAAAAGGGATGGATATGACGGAAATGACGTGGCTTAAAACAATAAACTTTAATTCCGTGCGACTCACGGTATTAATGCATGATTTGTTGCAATATGACTTCAGTGCTAATAAAGAATAGTGGTCGTATTTAAACTCGTAAATTCGACGATAGCCTATTCCACAAACGAGCTCAAATGATTCCTTTCATTTTCTCTCGTTGAGATCATATACTTAACAATAATAATAACGAAATTTTCTCTACAAGAGAAAATACGATTGTAACCGCAAAGAATTATTCTTTTATGGTGACGATAGAATACATAGATAAAATACCAAGGCAAAATGTGGCATTCCATTATTCTATTCACAGGCTCCAAAACGAGATGTTCTCGCTTATTGTACTACTTGAAATGAAAACACGGACTGGATCGCAGGTGGAAGATACGGTTGTACGAAGGAAGACTCGCGTATGCCATAAAACTGGAAACATGCGTTGGATTGAAAAGCAAATAGAATTCTCTGGAAACAAATTAAAAGGCAATACTAGGGGATAAGGTTTCTTACACGATAATTTATGAAAGTACGATGCTATACAATGTGCAATTTGAAAATCGCAAAGCTATTCTAAATGAACAGCGCAGAAGTGCCAATATATGTATGATTAGGTTTTGCAAAATGGCAACAGCGAATCATACCGTAGCCGTAACCGTACGTAAGTAGCCGTATTTACATCTAGCCGTATTTTAAACATTAAATATCGCAGTCTCATATCGTATGTCCCACAATAGTGCTAAACCAATTACAAAATCTGGGACCAATTGTCTCATCTCTCTCGTAGAGGTGTTCTTGCACATGTAGGCTTCCACTCTTATCTCCTTAGCTAACACATATAAAACGGCTGCTTTGAACAAAAATGTGGATTATAATAGATATAGGACGCAGGTCGAACAATATCGATACTATAGATACAAAAAATATCATAAAAACTTATCTAAGCTACCCAGACGCCACAACAGCTAAGACAACTTTATAAAAACATCAATCAAAACGGATGAAAATAGTCTCCAACTTCTATACGTTTCACGCAATGCTTCCGATACTACTTTTGTTTGGTAGTTGAGCGGCTGACTTAATGCTAGGTGCAATGGTAGCGACTGGCAATAAATGTTTTTTATTCTGCATGAAATTTACTTAAAAGAAACAAATTATCTTATATAAAAGAGTAAATTACTTTATGTTTTCAAAACAGAGGTTTATTAGCTGTTTCGTCCAAATAGCATGCGTGGTAAACCTTAGAGCGTGTGAAATTCACAAATCAGTCATTTTAGCAGCGGTATTAATTGGTTTTAAGGTGCACCAACTTCATAGTTATTACGCACCGTCTAACCTAATCCAAAACCTAATGACAAAAACATATTCTATGTCCGAGGAAGGACTCAAATCTGCGGCCCTTGGGTTGCCATTACGTAGCGTTACCAGCCTACCTAACGCGGCTCGCATTCCCCTTCCCCGGAATAGGTAGTGGTTTCCCAAGAAGATCTGGTACACAGAAAATCACTCAGCTTTTGGGTACAACTGAACGTGTCCAACGGCTCCCATTGGGTTGGTGTTGTGACCTGAGTACTGGCCACCTATCCCGAGGTCCTGGTTTAGAATCTCAGGAGTTGCCGAGATTTTTTCATTGGCATACCGATACCCACTCAACTGCTGTGTGGTGAGCACTTCAAGTTCAATCTTACGTCCGTCGGATGGGACGTTAAGCTGTGATCGCCTAGGTGCCGATCTTTTAAGTGCAGGCTAATGCTGACACCGGGTTACTCTCCACCATTCCTCCATTCCTAAAAATTCCTTCCGTTACAGAATTACTACATAATTGAGTAAATAAATGACCGAAGCTGTCAGTCGTCTATCCCGCATTACTAAATTGGATTATCGAACACCTAGGTTCGAACCACGGACCCACAGTGAGTAGCTAGGAGTCAGTTACAAAAGTGTTTCCCTACTTCCAATCTTGTATTCCCAGCCGAATGCAGTTTCTTTTGTTCATAGAATGCCCTCTTCGCCAGAGATATTCTACTAACAATATCCTTCCTGCTTCCTTCATCGCTAGTCACTCGGCTTCCTTTCCTTAAGCTCTTGTTTTCCTAGCTTAACGTTGTTCTTAGAACATATATCTGAAGCATTCTACTATACGGCAGCGAAGCATGGACAATAACAGCAGCAGAGAAGTCCAGGCTGGAAGCATTTGAAATATGGTGATACCGAAGAATTATGAAGATGCATTGGATCGACCGAGTGACAAAGGAAGAAGTCTTAAGAAGAGTGGGAGAAAAGAGATATCTACTGAAAACCCTAAAAAGAAGACGGGACAACTTAATCGGCCACATTTTAAGACACGATGGCCTGAAGAAGGCAATCGTCGAGGGAAAAGTAAACGGGAAGATTGGAAAAGGCAGGCCTCGTATTTGATACATGGAACAGGATGTGAAGGATGTAAAAGAGAGGAATTACGTTAATATGAAAAGGTTGGCCGATAAAAGAATTGAGTGGAGAGCTGCGTCAAACCAATCCTAAGATTGTTGACCCATAATGATGATGATGATGGACGTCGTTCTTGACCTATTCCATTCAACTGTATTTAAGATTTCTCTTTATTGCTGTTAATAAGGTGCTATCTCGGAATTTTTCAGGTTTGGGTGGTAGCTAAGTACTAGCATCTCATCCCGATGCAATACTATAAGAGACAAGAGTTATACAACGGGAACAATCTCAGCACTAAAGTTGTTGAAGAGGAAAGCGAAGTCGAGAAGGATGATATGGGAACATCAATATTGAGATCGGAATTCGACGCAGCAATTAGGGACCTTAGGATGAATAAGGCTCCTGGAATTGATGTAATTCCCGCAGAACTGATAAAGAATGCGGGAGAAAGGACAAGAATTTCGTTAAATGTAAGCTAATGGCGACGCCGGGTTTCTTTCCACCCTTCATCCGTTCCCTGAAAACTCCTACCTTTATCCAGTTACTCACCTATCATCCCTGTCCCAAATAACCTAAACTGTCAGTCGCCTCCCAAGTACGCAAATGTGATTATCAATTGTGTGTCCATTAATTGGGTATCATGTAGTTTGAGCCAGTGGAGAACCCAGGAATTATTTATGGGGGGGTCTTATATACTGCCCGAATAGTGTAACCAAAATGTTCTTTTAATCAGTATATTTTGAATGTTACAGTAGGCCATGTTAGTTATACATGTAAGTATCCTATAAGTAGTCAGATTTACAGACAAAAATAGTCATAAACTTTTAGGCCTATGCCAAATTGGTTATATGTCACATCACAGATAAAAGAGCCTTTCTATTATCTTTAGTCTAGTTATGCTGCTACCATGTCACTTGTCAATTAAAGATTAATTTGGGTTTTTTAGAGAGATAATATGTGGGCAAGACCCCTATGCCGCCCCCCCGTGGGTGCGCCACTGGTCTGCGCCATTTTTTATAGATTGCTACGAATGAAACCAATAATAGTGATAACATTTATTGGGTATGTTCACATGAGAACGAATTATATAATGCCTTTGATCGTCAAAGTTTGCGATAATTTAGTAAATTCTTAGGGATGTCTAACTCTGATAGTGACTCTAAATTCTAACATGTTTCCATGTAGCAGTAGAATGTAGCTCTTAGTTGGATGTCAGTAGTACATGATTGGTGACCTTCAGCCCCTGCCACACACCCTCGCGGTGGCTCGCAGGGTATTTCGTAGATGTAGACGTAACTTGTGTAACCCAAAGGCTTTCCCTGGATTCGAACCGAGGATCACAGTACGTCAGTAGCCCAATGGTCACCCCACTGTCCTTTCACGCTCCAGCACGGCGACTGTGCGCGCGGGGCCGTGTGCCCCAGGTTATGATGAATAAAAAAGGCGAGGGCACCTTCGAAAGCGACTCCGTTTATTTCCCGCTTGATTGCTGGCGAAGCGCGCGACACATGTCCGCGTCCACACGCTCCCGGAGTTTGACGAACACTAAAGAAAAAACCCAAGCGAGATCCATGCCGAAGGCAGAGGGCCCGGATGGGAAAGGGTTACTGAACCCTCGAATAGCGGTACCGCCAAGGGATTCCCACACCAAGGGGTATGTGCGAATCCCTACGGTTGGTGACCGCGGGAGAAAGGGACCGGCCGAACTGCCGAGACACCCAAATCCGGGGAAAACCAGAAAAGAGGCGCCGCTCGCCCCTGGAACCGACGGGGGGTGTGGACAAGGACTCAACATTCCGCCCGCCTTGAAAAGCCGTGGTTTTCAATGGAGCGTGTGGAAAAGCACAAAACAAATGAATACATGGAATACAAGAAACTCTCAGGAGAGAGACGAATACCAAACATTGCTATAAATTTTATGAGAAATGTCTGTTATGTCCAAGTGATGACTCACTTTCAATTACACGTAATAATATGCACAATAACAACAAAAAATGAGAAACAAAAAATCACTAGAGATTTTAAACAAAACGACACTTGATGAAATGCTCCTGAATTCACACAAATGATTCACTTGCACAAAGATGCACTCTTCACACTGACAACTGATCGTAAGAAAAATTAAGAACAATAATGATCAAATAATTTAGTTTCTGATTGCAAACAAAACAATGCGAATGGCATTTACAATGATCAGATTAATTTTTGAGTTTAATGACTTCCTTGGGTAGCGGGCAGAGCTTGTTGGCCGCCCGCCGTATTAGCCCGGCAGTCGTTTTGACTGTGGCCACTCTTGCAACTCCATCTTGGCCTGGGTGGAGATCCACAATACGACCGAGGCTCCGCCTCTGAGGGGGTAGATTGTCCTCTTTAATAAGGACCAGGTCGCCTTGCTGCATGCTGGGTGCCCCTCTGGTCCACTTGGGCCTCACCTGGAGGCTGGACAGGTACTCCTTGTGCCAACGGGACCAAAAATGCTGTTGCATTCTGGTCACGTGCTGCCATCTGGATAGACGATTCATGGGAATCTCATTCAGACTTGGTTCAGGGATGGCAGTAAGTGCATCACCAATTAGGAAGTGGCCGGGAGTGAGGGAATTAAGGTCATTAGGATCTGATGACATTGGGGTTATAGGTCGGGAATTTAGGCACGCCTCGATCATGGTCAGATACGTGTATGTTTCTTCATATGTTAAAGATGCGTTCCCAGCAATTCTCTTTAAATGATATTTCAGTGAGCGAACAGCTGCTTCCCAAAGTCCGCCGAAATGAGGTGAGCGAGGCGGGATGAAATGCCAATTGATTCCATCGGCTGATAGATAATGATACAGCCTTTCTTTATGCGCCTGGGATGCGAAGAGTTTATTCAGTTCCTTCAATTCCCGGTTGGCACCCACGAAGTTTTCCCATCCCATCCTCTCCATCTTCTGTTTTGCTGCATTGTGAATGAATCGCAGACAATACGCCGTTACTCTCTGTAGTTTAGAGAACGATGAATATCGTTGGAGTAAATGATTTACCTCCATAGTGATCATTGCGATGGCGATGGTTCGTTTTTCTGGGGGCTCTAGCATCTCAGTGAATGATTCTGATGGCCATTCTTCTGCAATACCACTCATCCATAATGGACCTTGCCACCATGACAATGCATTCAATAGTTGTTGCGGCGAAAGCCCTCTTGAAATGTGATCAGCGGGATTTTCTTTCCCGCTGATATGCCTCCATTTGTGTTCACTCGTCAGTTCCTGAATCTCGGCCACTCTATTGGCGACAAACGTCTTCCAATTAGATGATGGTGCATTTAGCCACGCAAGCACCACGGTGGAGTCTGTCCACAGAGTAACTCTTCCTGAATATGAAAATGATGATATGACCTTGCGAATGAGATTGGCCAGCAGCACTGCGCCACATAGCTCCAATTTGGGAAGAGTCGTTTTCTTCAATGGCGCCACTCGTGATTTGGAGCATAGAAATCTCATCATGTATTTCCCATCTGAGTTGACAGACCTGACGTAAACGCATGCTCCGTAGCCGGATTCTGACGAATCACAAAACCCATGAATCTCACATATATTGTTATTTGGCGGAATAACGCCCCGTGGAATCTGAAGGTCGCGAAAGTATATGAACGATTCGCGAAAATCTAACAATTTTGATTGAAGTTCCATCGGAAGAGACTCATCCCACTCCACTCGACGTTCCCAAAGTTGCTGAAGGAAGTGTTTTGCCTTGAAAATGACAGGTCCAATGAGGCCAATTGGATCAAATATTTTTTGTAAGTTGGCGTCTGATGGATGGACCTTGATTTGGCGATACATTTTCTCGATGTCAGCCATCATCGCGTAGTGGTGCATTCTGAATCTGATGATGATACTTAGGAGATCATCTTGAATCGTGGGCCCAACCATTAATAAGTCATTCAATGCTACCCCTGTTGAGCTCTTGCATGATGCGTCAAAGACGACTCTCAATTTTGTTGTGGAGCTGGTTTCCTTTGTGACGGAATGATGGGGAATGTAATACGCTCCATCGCTGAGTCGATCTTCTTCGGTGACCCGTTCCATGTGCCCCAATTCTTGGTATTCCTTCATAAACGAGGTGTATGCTAACCTCATATTTTCATCTCTGCGTAGCCTCCTTTCAGTTGCGATTAGTCGGCGAGTCGCAATTTGCTTAGACTCGCCAAGATGAGAGACGTTTCCCTTGATCGGTAGTCGAACGGTGAAGCGCCCGTCGGCCCCTCTTGTGGTGGTTTCATTGAAGTGCTCTTCACACCTCAATTCTTCAGCTGAGAATTTCGATGATGGCTTGCATTCTTCTAACTTCCAAAACCCTTGGACCAACTCCTCAAGTGTTTCTCCTGTGCTGAGATGACAGAGCGCCGACCCTGAATTCGTGTTAGTTTTGACCCTTCCAGAAAATATCCACCCTAATGTGGTCTTTTGCAATATTGGTAGCGTTGGTGATGGCCTGAATTGTCCAATGCACAGCAATTCAAAGAATAACTCTGCTCCTATGAGGAGGTCAACGACTTGCGGGATATTAAATCCAGGGTCAGCAAGTTGGAGATTAGATGGCGGACTCCAATTTGATATGTCAACGGGAGTCGCCGGTATTTCGGAAGTGATACTTGACAGTACCAAGCAATTTATGTGAGACCTGTAT
This sequence comes from Platycnemis pennipes, assembly GCA_933228895.1. Classification (NCBI taxonomy): domain Eukaryota; kingdom Metazoa; phylum Arthropoda; class Insecta; order Odonata; family Platycnemididae; genus Platycnemis; species Platycnemis pennipes. The sequence continues at coordinate 65,782,805 of OW121854.1, forward strand.
GCTGTTGTTCTCGACCTAAATGTGGTTTGCACCATCTGAGTACTTCTAGTGGCCGATCCTCCAATGCCAGCGATGCCTGTTGCGCCTGGTTTCCTCTTGAGCCTTAGAAGCTGAGCCATTCTTTCGGTGATGAAGTTGGCTTGAGAGCCTGAATCTAGCAACGCTCGACAGAGATGAGGGGAGCCTCGCGAATCATGCACCCAGATGACTGCAGTAGACAGAAGAACTGTACTTGATTCCTCCCTCTGGCAAGAGGGACGTGCTGTAGTGGACTGTATATGCGTCGGAATGAGTGAGGCTGAATTTTCTGCTAAATTGCCTTGAAGATGAATTGCCGCTGGGGCGCGACTTGTGAGGTGAAGCAAGCTGTTGTGCCCTTCACCGCAAAGTTTACATTTTCCTGAGATGCAGTGATCCTTTAAATGGCCTGCCCTGAGGCAGTTGAGACATAATCCAAGATTTTTTACATCGTTAATCCTCTCGGGAATGGATTTTTTCAAAAAGATGCTGCACTTATATAGGTGGTGATGCCCACTGCAAAGTTTGCATTTTGATGCGACAGTTACATTCCCCATTAAAGGCCTGCTGCCTTTTATGGGTGGTCTTTTCCCTTGATCGTGGGATGCGGTAGCGGTACGAATGGATCGATGAGCGTCTACCGTCTCCATCACTTGCGACCTTTGCTGAAGGAAGTTCAGAAGTCCTTCAGCACTTGGCAGCTCTTCCCGCGGTAACGACGCCTCCCATTCCTTATGAAGCCTCAGGTCAATCTTACTTGTGATAAGATGGACGAGAAGCGCGTCCCAGGAGCCAGTAGGCTGCTCCATGGCTTGGAGCGCCCGCAAATGCTTATTGAAGTGGTCCACGAGGTGTCTGATTCCTGAGGACGACTCCTTTTCCGACTGCTTGTATTCAAACATGGCTTTGATGTGCATGCTGATTATGAAACGTTTGTTCTCGAAGCGCTGTATTAGCAGTTCCCAAGCGATACCGTAATTTTGCTCTGAAGTGGCAAGAGAGGCTATGACTTGCAACGCTTCTCCCCGCAGCGTTGATCTTAAGTAATGGAATTTCTGAATTCCCGATAAAGACATGTTATCATGAATGAGGCTCTTAAATGTGTCATAAAAGGTTACCCATTCATCATAGGCCCCGTGAAAAATAGGTAAATTAATGACTGGGAGCTTCACGGGAGCAACATCATGGCCATTTTCCTGTGATACACCGGCCGTAGGCTGGAGTGATTGAATTATTCCGTCGGCCCTAGCAACTATATCGAAGTACGCGTCCTCAAATTCATCGCGTTCTTCGTCGCCTTCCACGTCCAATAATTCAATCTCGGATTGAATATCTTCGAATGCCTGCCAGCAATCCTTAAACTTCTCCAGGCGGAGACGTAATTGTGGTATTCCATCGGGAACCTTGACGTTTTCCACGAAATTCTTGAATCGCGTGACCCTGGCCTTGATTTGACCGCGTTTGGCAATCAATTCTTTGGTTTTCTCTGCCATAATTACGAGATACGTGCCTTAAGGGTAGGAGGATTTGCAATGGGTAAAAGGGGTAATGTGGAGGTGATTTGCACTCACTGCCTACCTTAAGCTGTGATGAACTCGTTGTGCTGTTGGCTGCTGGTGCGCCGATGCCGCTGCTGCGTCGATGATTAGTTGGTTGGATGATTCCTTCCCGGAGATTCTGGTTGCTGAAGACTGCTGATGGTCCGCTGCTTCACAGATCTCGATGTGAGTGCTCGCCCGAAAATGCCTTGCGCTGAAGTAATCTTGCGCTTCGTGTGCGCAGATTTCGATATGATTTGCCGATCACTGGTGTGATCCGGCCCGAAGGACCAAAAATGTGCGCGCGGGGCCGTGTGCCCCAGGTTATGATGAATAAAAAAGGCGAGGGCACCTTCGAAAGCGACTCCGTTTATTTCCCGCTTGATTGCTGGCGAAGCGCGCGACACATGTCCGCGTCCACACGCTCCCGGAGTTTGACGAACACTAAAGAAAAAACCCAAGCGAGATCCATGCCGAAGGCAGAGGGCCCGGATGGGAAAGGGTTACTGAACCCTCGAATAGCGGTACCGCCAAGGGATTCCCACACCAAGGGGTATGTGCGAATCCCTACGGTTGGTGACCGCGGGAGAAAGGGACCGGCCGAACTGCCGAGACACCCAAATCCGGGGAAAACCAGAAAAGAGGCGCCGCTCGCCCCTGGAACCGACGGGGGGTGTGGACAAGGACTCAACAGCGACAACAAGAGAAAAACAAGAGCGAAAAGTTATGCGGTCTCACGACCCCAAGTTGAGCAACCCGAGATGCAATGCAGAGGCACGAGCAGTGGGAAGTTAAAAGAGGGCAGGGAGATGAGGGGAGGAGAGAGAGAGGGTCACGCGGAAGGGGTTAGACGGGAAAGAGGGGGAAGAGGAAGGGAGGGGGCGGGAAGGGGCAAGAGGGGGCAGAATGGCCGAACGTTGAATGGAGGCGAGGAATCGACCGACGGAATGGGTGAGCGCGGCGCAAGGGATGCTGGGACGTCTGCGGCGTCGTCAATGCATGTGCCGACGTCACGTAGTCCATTCGTGTCCGCACAAGGCTTGGCGAGGACCAGACAATCCGATAAAAATTAACAAGCCAACGGTACTTAAAATGACCATCAACTCCGTAATTAGATGATAATTGATATTCTGGGCGTATAGGAGAATAGTTGCATAAATGTGAAGAGTTTACCTGATGTGAGAACCAAGAAGGTAGCTGCGTTAAACAAAACTTAGGAGATTGATAGATAGCTGGTGATGGGGAGGAAATGGTATTCTTGGACCAACAGCAGAGTTATTTTACGCCATAAATAATAAAGCTGCGTCTGCATTCACTGGTCGGGCACGTGGCCGGGGAGTAGAAGGGGGGAGGAGGGGGGGAGGGCTTCTGGGGCTTCAGCCCCACCCAAAATTTTTCCCAATAATTTTGTCGCTCTCATTTAAACTGGGCATGATAATCTGGATTACACTGCATATAATTCAAGTGTTAAGTGTCTAGAAACGTGATTACAAGTTTGATGCATATGCGGGATTAATGATTTTTCTTTTCAATCTGATATGTATGCATGCGTTTAACTTCTGTTCTGGAACCGGTAAAATTAACTGCTTCATAACAAGGTAAGCAGTGTACTTTACAAGTGAGAAGAGATAGGAATGGGCACTGTGAAAGTAATAACCAAGCACTGAAAATTAAGGGAAGAGAATTGTAACATGTCGGCACTGAACGGGCAAGACTGTTTGCTCCAAGTTACGCTACGCTAGACTTAGCCCCCCCAGAAGTAAATTTCTGGCTACGTGCCTGCCACTGGCCAATAGTAATCAGCCATGTTCTATTGTACATTGAGGATGCCTGAATTACTCGATGACTAAGGGGAGCATGTATTTGGACGAAAACTACAGTGTTGCAACCTACGAAGCAATAGTGGTACTTTAAAACAAATGAGTAGCAATAATCTAAATGTGTTTTCTACCAGCAGTATTTTTTGAAGCACTTTCGTTCTACTGCTATTTTTTGGAATTAAACAGATGCTAATCGTAGAAAATGTGTTTTGTATCAAAATAATATTTTCCCAGCAAATAGCACGCTTTGGCTTAAGCTCAAGCATAGACAAGAGATTGTTATTATATTATTATCTGATCAAATACTCGCTGAATCGGTAAGACATTTCACCATTTCTGCCTACGCCTAAGATTACAAAGCGTATGTACATACATACATTACAATTACCTATGCAAAATATTTTTAAAGTACTAAAATTTACATGATTAGCTAATATCACGTTCAATTACAATACAATTGCAATCTACTTAGTATGGATAATAAAATGGATAGGAACGGAACTGTTGCTGCAGTAGCTGGTTTGGTGGAGTAATTACGGGCCTATGGTATTTATTTCTTCAACATCTGCTGCGCTTTATCATAAATAATGGACACAATTGAAGAAGAGGAGAATGCAGTACGAATTTCAATAATTTATATGTGAGCACCTTCAACTATAGGCTTCACATTAGTTTTTTGGAAAAAATCAGAAGTGTAACCCTAACTAATTCATGAAAGTGTTTTCGTTTTTGAAACTAAGAAACCAACTAACCAAGATATATAAATGATTTATTTATCGTTATTCATGGCGATCACCTATTCATATATCTTCGTGATTTAGAACATTTTAATTCCAATCTTTTCGGATTAAAAAAAATAATTAAATTACACTTGAAATATTTCATCAGCTCCATTACGCACAATAACAAACATCGTGTGAGTAATTTTTCATATTTTGTCGTCACAACAACCATTCTTCTACCCTCAAAAACCGCTGAGCATTATGGGATGGTTATTTAAATATGGGGTCAAAAAAGAATGTCCTATTAATAGCTTTGCTGACGGCAACATTAGATGAATAAATTCGGTGAATTAAATGATGCCTACGAATTTGGACACACTACAAGATGGCTTCCTCCCTACGAAGGGGGCATTCAGTCAATTGGCGAATTCATACACGGCTTAAGTGTGCATTTAGGGAAGAGTCGGAATACCGAATGGAATGAAGAAAGGGTTGATAGAAAGCAGACGTCGGCAGTAGCCTCTTCATTACGAAAGGTACCCAGAGGTCCACGTTTTAACGTCTCATCCAACGGACAGAGTGCTGAACTTGAAAGTCCTCTCAACATGGCACTCAAATAGGAACCGGTATATCACTAAAAGTTCGCTGCCAAAGCCAGAGCCCGCACCAGGGAATTTTCAAGAAGTGCATGAAGAGCACAGAGAGAAATGGCGTCGGCATAACCCCATAACTCGGCATAACGTCTGCACCCTGTTCGTGACGAAAGGTGCCAGAAGGACCACTGCACTCGAAGTGCTCTCCATACAGTGCTCTTATCTCTTTCCTTCAGGTATCTTGTTTCTGACGGTTCTTACAATTCTACCTTCATCCACTTCTGTGATAGAGTTATCCTATTCATCTCATCTTGCTCGCATTCACTCATTTATTGGCTGCATCTGAAGTTGTTCTCCACTCTATTCCCTGCGCACTCTATCCCTTTGTCTTACCACATATTTTCCGCAGTGTTCTTATCTCCGCGAGGTATTTCCTCCTCTCCTGCCTCGAGTGGCTGAGTTGTTTTGCTCGTTTTGGTCCATGTTTCCGCGGCTGCATACGTGGAATCGACCGCATAACAGATTTGTATGCCGAGGCCTTCAAGCTTCCTTGCATAAATATTTGTTTCTCCAAATGATAACACTCAACGCCCCGCTACGTAAGTAGCTTTTAATGATTGATGTTTCACCTTGTATCTAACCATGCCATTACTTGTCATTCTCTCCTAAATGACGCAAATGATCTTAGCAGTCGGTTAGCAGTCAGAACAATTGTTAAGTCATAATCAATTATATTTTTTCTGCAGTCAACATCCATTTTTCTCAACTAATATATAGCGTGTGGCGATGAATAAGTTATACGTGGATAAGATTTTTTACAGACTCCGGACTCCACGTCATCAGTTGCCGTTAAAATGAATTGTTAGTTTATAATATAAATTAAAAGAAAAATCTTTTATAGTGAAAAGAAAAATCTTTTAACGAAACAATAATGTCTCCTTGGAGACGACGTAAATAAACAACGAAGAAGAAATATTATTGAATTTTGAGATATGCATGTTGCTTTTAATCGCACAAATAAATAACTAATAAGAGGTATTATATTTGGTTCTCATTAATGAACTGTCTTTGTTATTTTGCAGAAACACTTCCCTGACTATTTCATTTCCCAACCCTAAAATACTAAATCATAATGGGTAAGTTTAGTGCGCGGGAGTTTCGCACGGGTTTCCTGATTTGCATTTGCATTTCCCTCGCGTTTGTGCGAGCAACATATGCCTATGAAAAGCGTAAACACACATTAGATACTATTCCCCGCCTACCCCATTTCCCTTCCCGTCAGCCACCACGCGCTTCCGCCTCCCTCCTACCTTCCTATCCGCCATCCTATCCACTTGGGTATCGACGTCCCTCCGATATATATCCACCCCTTCCCCCCGGCCTGTCGGTGGGCGGCGCTCGTAGCGCGGATTGAATTTTCAGGAAGGGAGGCAAGGAGCAGGAGGGGATGTGGGCCGGAACTTGCCACGGGAGGGTAGATTCTGTTCGCTGAAACGTAAAAATCAGCGTCCCTCTACCCCAAACCCCCTTTCCTCCCTCAGTCAACTCGCCTCGGCGGCGGCGAATCAAGGAAGCCACAGGGGAGAAGAGGTCGTTTTGTGAGCTGTCTCTCCAGAGATGCCTTCGAAGCGAAGAGACGCGTGTGAGACGCATAATATAACGCTAACGTTTTACCGATAAAAGAATGTTTATATAGATTCGAAATACTCCAATGCGTAACCTATGGCTCAAATAAAATTCTTCTTTCACTCAGCATATTTCCTGCCTCTCATCATTCCATCAAAAGTAGTCATTCCACCGCCAATCTCTATTCAGCTGATTCTGCATTCTTGTCTGATTAGAGTACTGTCGTCTCACATGGAGAGGCCGGGTTCGAATTCCCGAATTGGCAGATATTTTTCAATATTAAAACCGGCCCCTACTCGAATGCTTAGTGAAGAACATTCAACTCTTCATCTGTCGTTAGATGAAGAGTTAAAACTGTGGACTCCTTGGCCCCTTTCGTTAAGAGCAGGGTAACACCAACGCTAGCTTTCTCACTACCCTTTCATTCCCATCCTTGTACCTTTCCTCCCGGCCAGAAGCACCTATATGTGCGGGTATAGACTTGAAAACACACATGATGATTTCTTCCTAAATCAGGTCTTCAGGACATCCTCGATTTTAATCAGACGGTGAAGTAAGGTTTTGATGGGCCTTCTACTCTGTATTCATTCAACTCTACCCAAAACCGGTATCCATAAAATGATCATACTTTAGTTCCGCCTATATATTCCAGAACACATCGTTCTATCTACACTCTCCGTCCTTCTCCTCTTAGCCAATATCCAATATTCATCCCTCTATCTGGTCCTTTAAAACCCCCTCACCCCCCTCCGCTACTCATTACAGTTAACTCCTGATTTTCCGTGTTAATGACTGGTAAAGGGTTCACGGATAATCAGGAAACACGGATAATCCGCCGTTTGGTTCTTTCCGGATTCATTTCTCTACGGTGTCAACAATAAATAAATTCCCCAAGAAAATAACACAATATGCCAATGAAAAGATCCTCGCTGCATATAATAACATTTTATGGCAAAAAAAAAGAATCCAGTAGAGCTGTCCCGGCCGCAATTAAATGTTCGCAAGTCTCGGGTGGCGATACGAAGCCTGCCGTAAATCATCGGACCAGTCGGTAGGGCCGTAATGAAAGTCACGATTGGAGGAAAACAACAAAAGTTTACTATCCATTGAGACTACTGCCGATACACTAAATAGATTTTCGATGCACAGATAATCCGCAGCCCGGATAATCGGGAGTTTACTGTATCCTAATTTCTTCAATCAACCCCAATTTCTACCCTTCCATCTCTAATCATTCCTCGTTTGCCTCCCTTTTCGCCCACCTTGCCTTCTCCATTCCCACAACTCATAATCCCCGAGTCTATTTCCATCCTTAATTAAAGAACTCCAGGTTTCGGCGCGACATAAATAACGCTTCATATCAGACTTTTCTGTCTTTGGCTTGTCTTTTCTTTACGCACCCTTTCAATAAAAATGTAAACCAAATTACAGTCATCAACCAATAAAATGACCCCGTGAAACAGCGGGGTCATTTTATTCGGTCCCTTTGATTCTGGTACTCTCTCTTGCTCTTTCGGGAAGAGAAAATGCAATTATTTGGATAAAATCCGTATATTCCATCACCATTTTCAGCAACGCACCAATTTTCACGAGCGATCATGAGTCCACCTCATTCGTCACGCAAGGAGAAACTTTATTTCCTCCCATTTCAAGCGTTGATTCCAAATAAATGACCTCATCTCGGCGCTCTATTTTGGAACTTTCTGCAGGTAGTAGAGGTTTTTTTATAATCGAGAAAGAGTATAGCAGGTGAGTAATTCGAAGGGAAAAATACACCTTTAGAACTGAACAATGGAATGAATGAAGAGACAGCAAAATTAATAATTTAGTATTTTCATTGCACTGTTTAATTGTAAAGGAACGTCTTCGCCATCTAATCCACGGTTTCCCAAACTATGTTCCACGGTTCGTTTTCCATGAACAACTATAAAAATTGATATAAGATTGTATCTATTATATTTACTTGCGTTTTATTATTTTTACTTTAATTTATTATTAATATCTAATTACCAAATATATGGATGATTTTCCGGGAGTTAAGGTCCTTTTTTAAACATTAAAAATATTTAACTTTTATACAATTTCCGAAACAATGGCCAAAATTTAAATATTTTTCATTTTTAAGGAAGGACCTAAACTCCCGAAAAATCATCCATATATTTAATAATAAGGTCTGGAATTCAACTTACCAATTATCTAATTACCCTAAAAATACACTAGGAGTGATACAAGTCCGTATCTCTCATTTGTTTAATTTATTAATTATCAATATATATCTATCTATCATATTTTAATTTTATTTTTAATAAATAAACAATGGGTTCCTTTAAGATTTCAGGACTTCGGAAGTGTTTTGCCAGAAGATAGGTTTGGGAAACGCTGGTATAATCGATAATTGTTTTCAATTCACGAAATGCTTACTCAGCACTGTTGACGGAGAACCTGTATCCTGGGTGCTTTCACCGTTTCCCTCCAGATATAAACTATAGGTTTTAATGCCGCAATTCCCTCTAATCGATCGGCATATCAATCCCAGCGTTTCCCACACCTTCCCCGCTTTACACATTCCTATTCCCGCCCTATCTTGATATTCTCCATAAAGAAAGGTTGCTCCCGAAACCCCCCCCCCCCCTCTTCAAGAGAGCTCAGGACTTTTGTTTCGTCTCCTCACTACAATACATCAAGTCCCGGCAAGGCAAAAACCCATTTAATTTACCTCCGAACTGAAAATCGGAAGGCATCGGGAAGAAAAGGGTTCCATTCTCGTCTGTCGAGAAAATCAAGAGGCAATTCAGACGAGGGGCGGGTACCCATTTCCGTCAGCTCGAGATTTATTTATTTCACGTTCATCGGAAAAGGCGCTCCGAAGGTGACACGCCGAACTGGGATCAAGCTATGCACAAACTCGGAAAGGCTCAAGGTGTACCGGTGCAGACCGGATTTGGAACGAGCACTGGCAAATAAGTTGAAAAGGAAGGAGACACTCGCGACATGTCGCAGAATCGGAAAAGTCTATTTCATACGATTAAATGGCTACCTTAATAATACAATTTTAATCAACGATTAAATTATTAACTAGGGAGTCTATAGAATGGAACCAAAGGGATATCCGTACATTTCCCATTACTCATTCATTATTTTTTAATCCTAAGATTGGCCAAGAATGGCGAAGATTTCACGTTAATGACACTATTGAGGCAGGACACGGGATAACAACCGTAATTAAACATCTCCATGGTAATAAGAACTCAGAAGGATTGCGCGGGAAGAATGTTATGCTCATATAGCCCTACTTTGACTGGTACAACACTAATAATAATATGAAATAATAGCATAATTTAATATGATAATGTGGTTAACTGCAGCCCTCCGATCTTCCGCATGCACTGCTATGTAAATTATATCCTGGTTATTCTTCCCTTGATTCCTCTTAGAAGAGGAAAAGGTGAAAATTTGTCCTCACGAACATGCTCCCCGAATTTCACAGCCTAAACGTACCATTCGCTCTTTTTCTTATTTTTAATAGTTGTTGACCTATCTTCCTTCGTCACACGGCACCACATGGCAACGTGCAAGTGTGAAATTAAAGAAAAATCATATCACATCCCCAATTTTCATCATGTGAGTTTCGTAGTTTCTAGCCATGTCCTCACGTAATCCCCGAGTTTAGATGGTTATTAAGGACGGAAGTTCATTCACGGCGTATGCACCGGCTCAGGTCACGGAGAAAGTGTTGAGATGGTGCATATATATTTAAATAACAATGTATCCAAACCAGTTTCAAAAAGACAACTTTTCGCGTAACTGTAACAGTTTTTTCTAGGCACAAAGAAACTATAGCTTATCCCTGGACGATTGAGCGCTGTTATTGTACGCCATATGCACGTACAAGTAACAATAAATAATAAAACAATGACAACTCGAATCGTATAATATTTACAATCCAAGCCGAAACGCTAATGTTGTCGAATTATTGTTTTTCATACAACAAAGAGAAAAAAAGTATGAACACTCACCGTGCTAAATCAGGAGCAGCTTCCTAAAATTCTGCTACTCTCCGCTATAAGCTGATCGATGCCTGGAATCCGAATAGGACTGAGTTCTTGACACTGGAAGAAAGAAATACGAACATTAAGGTCACTGATCTTTTACACGTTCTATATAAACATAAGAAATATTATAAAATAAAATAAAAAATTTGGCAATCAACATAGAGCAAAAAAATCATCTTCACATTCTAAAGGCATCGTCTTGTCGACGTAACCATTTCTCCCTCTTCACTGCTATTTTTTCATCTTATGGTAAGAATCACATCTCATTCTTTTCTCGGCATCTGGTATTTATTCATCGGTCTTCCTCTTTTTCTTCCCCAACACCTTGCCTTCGAGGACGCGCGTTATCAAACCATTAGTCTTATGCAGAGGCCTAAGAACCTAATTTGCCATTTTTACTATCATTTCCCTATTTTCAGAAATTTCCTCTTGCACCTCTAAATTTGTTTTCCTTCCGGTCTAGTTGGTCCTTGTTATAGCAAAATAAATATCCTGAATATTCCTAGCGAAAAATATATAATGTCAGTAACTTTGATTCAGTCATTTTACAAAATGGACAGTTTTTTCAATCGAAAAAGTTTAGGCACATAGGGGAAGTCGAAATAAAAAAAATCTACCTCAAATTCACCAAAAAATATACCGAGTAGAAAAGTGGAATAAGAATTTCAGGGAGTAATAATGTTAAGGCGATGTGGCACTGTCTAACCGAACTTATCCTTAATCACAAACACAACATCCATGCCCGGGAGGGAATTTCTGGCTATTGTGGTGGGATAATCGTTCAATCTCAATTGCGCCCCAAATAAAAACAACACTTCATCATTATTAACAAACTCCAATGAAAATGTTATTGAGAAATATACCAGTGGTGCCATAATGGAAGAAAATTTATTTTCTTCCGTGAATTTATTTTCCCTACAAACTACAGACTGTTCTACAGCTGATGAAAATTCGACGGGTCGTTTTCGAACAAATACTCCTCAAGGATGAGTGTACCACTCACAAGAAATTCACTAAAAAATTCACCCAGCGCAAATAGAATGTCAACAGAAAGGGCTCAGCCTTGTTGCTGCAACCATAATGTCCTGTTTTCTGATACTCTCTTGTATTGAGGGAGGTCTTATTGTTAGTCTCCATCTATTCCTGTGCCTTTCACAAAACTGCAACTTTGGTATTTCTTCTCCTTTCATTTCTTCTTCAAAACTTCTTAGGAATTTTTTCCTTATTTCCACGCTAGTCTTTCCAGCTGTGATTAGATTATCTAAAATAATCCAAACATTTAATATTACTTCTTTTTTTCTGTGTTTAGAATAGGGTTTTCTTTCTGTTTTTTTCATTCAATATCTCGTTTCTTTTCTTTCCAGCTCATCTTTAACATTCTCCTCCAAATCCACAAATCTAATCGCACCCTTTCTCTCTCCCTCTTCCCTTGGATGCAACCCTCAGTTCATATAGCAATCTACTCCCACTGAATACTCTTTCCATACTTTTCGAGTTTCTACAATTATGTGATAGTCTGTTAGAAAGTTTCCATTATTGTTAAAGACCTGTAAGATAATAAATAGGACGAGTAATCAAACACTTATTCCAATCACCATTTGGGGCAGCGTATTTGTTCTCCCCAATGAGAAAAACCAACCACCACCACGGAGACCGCGTCGTAAAATGAGCCCCATTAAACAGGAGAAGCCGATAGATTGAGGTTGGCGGGGAACATGGGCGATGACATGCCCCGGTCCGCGGTCGAGAAAGGCGAGAAATGGAATGATCAGCCCTGAGGGAAGTGGGACATGAGTCTTTAGGTCCAACACGTCACGTTCGCGGACGGCCGGATGGCCTTCTCGTCTGCCCACAACCCCACGACGGCCACCAGGAAGGCTGCTCTAAGAACAAGCAACTAGTATCCTCTTCTAAATTTACATTATAACCTTTGAATCGACATAAGGGTGTGTGGCAGGGGGTGACTCCAATTCAGGCATGCGTTATTTACTAGTAAACAAGTATATTGCTACGGACTACGCTTCCGATTTAACCGGCGAACCTCATGCCGGATAGGTCATACACTTATCTTATAAAAACCTATATCTATAAGGCACATACCCTACAATCCGACAAAAAGGTGTTGGCAAGTGGTGACACCAGGGTCCCGACCACGAATCTTAGTGACGCGAGCGATCGCGTTATTGTTTTAATGACGCTCAGGAGAACGTGATTGCCCTTCCTCAAATTTCGTCTAGTTCTCCATTAATATCTTCTAAAGTAGCACGTCGTCAGCACGATTACTACTAAACAAGCCCATCTAGAGTAGTTCGCGTAATTGATAATGACGCCCATAACGCGAAATAAATATCCATGATCCCGCCCGAGCCATGCAATACTGACGAGTTAAAAGCTATACGATTTATAACTTAAATACCGATTTTAACGTAAACAATAATTTACGGAGGAAACAAAATGATTATACTAGCAATACAGTTTAATTCCTGGGCAGGTGCTCCACAAATATTGTAAAAATGTTTCTATTTAACGCCAAGCATGCAATCCGAAATTACACTCACAAAGAGGTTCGTGTAGACAAGCACAGGATATAAACGAATAAAAATCTTCATTGCCTATATTAATTATCTCCTCGGTAAATTCAGTTTAATCTATAATTGACCCTTGTTGCTAGAGGAAAAAATTACATTTTTTAACCTCTTCCGTCTACTATCTACGGCATTTCTTCAAGCCGTTCTCAAATCATTAATCCAAAACAAAACTTGGTCCGCTCTGTCCGTCCACGGAAAATATGGTAGGTAACATTTTTTGGAGAGAGCGCAACCATTTACCGGCGAACAAGAGACGATAATTCCTAAAACGAAACCATAATCACGCACCGCTCCAAAACGAAAACTAGCCGCACATTTTCGATATGATTTATCGAAACAAAACAAGTCGTCCATCCACAAAAATCCTCACAAGGATACACTCCGCAACCAGCAATTTTCTCGACGGCTTGGAAGAAAATACACAATTCAATCCATTTTTTTAAATGAGTGAAAGGTCAAAGTTTAACACAGTCAGATGAGAAACGTCTACAGAACAAACGGCCACACAAGGTTAATGCAAACGTATCATAAAGGACAACAAACTAGGTAGTTCTACGAGGGACCGAGGAGAAGAGGTTGTACTGGTCACACTACGCATCAGTAACAGCAGACATAGCGGCACAAACATAATTAAACATAATTCAATGCCCCTATGGTTAAGGTAGGGCAAATATCACTAGGATTGGGATCGATTGATGGTTCCGAGTCCTCGCTTCCCATCCCGAGTGCTATGGTATATATCCCGGAGGTGGTAGAAACTTTCAAACGAAATGCCGGTTCATACTTGTGCGTGGCAGGGGGTGACTCCACACCAGACATGTGCTATTGACGAGTTGACAATCATATTATTGGAAATATCCATTTTTACTACCGAGTTAACCGCTAACAACAAATTCGCCAACGAAAAACGGCGACTTCACAATAATAACAGAACCCTTAAACCACTATGCCAGACGGATACAGCATAAATCGTAAAAACAATGTCTCTGGTTACGTGCCAAAGAAGCTAGGAGATGAAACGCAACGTCGGCCATATTGGTCGGCACGGCTTGCTCCTCGGGATACTCGCGGATGAAGTTGTTTTTTCACGCAGTAGAACGAAAAATAATAAGTTATTTTTACAATTCGTCAATTAAACAACAGGAAAGTGCACAGTTGCATACAAATGCCAAATATGTAGTTCAAATAGGTTAAACTTGAACCAATTTTAGTGATAAAATGAATTAATTCCTCCCTTAAATAGCTGAGGGAGATTATCCGATGCCGCTGCAATGAAATTTGGCACATTGTTATATATGTTACGAATACACTTACAGTTACGTCAATATGAAATTGGCCGATATAAGAATCGAGTGGAGGGCTGCGTCAAACCAATCCTAGGATTGTCGACCGATGATGATAATGATACTTAGTCTCCATAAGAGGCAATATAAAACGCAATATTGAGTGCCCAGGAGGTGGGGGTACTCGTTCCCAAGCACCTCAATTCTTGCTTCATTGTCACCCATAGACTAACATATCAATGCCTCTTTTTATTTCATGCTAACCTCCTTGCTTCGAGCAAACATCCATCAAACCATGAGAAGCGTAGTTTAACACTATATTTTTCCCGCGGATCTCTTAGTGACGTAAAAAAAAGTCCAGCTTTTTCCGGAGCTGAAATCCAACACGGCGGGAGACGCTTTCCCCTGCTCGGCTCCCAGAGCCGCTGCTGTGGTCTCATTCCCCCCGCACCCTCTCCATCCCCCGCCGCCTCCCGTGGATATGCATGTGCGGTGAGGTTGGCGAAACCGCAGAAGGCGACCGGGCCGAAGAGCGGTGTCTGCGGTACACGGAAGCAACGCCTTCACAAGGAGACCCCCCGCTTTGGAGCAATTACGCCCCCCACATAGACACAAGTGATGCGATAATCTCACATTTCCACACTTTTTATTCCAATTCTAAGCGAAAAATGCGATGAAAAATGTCAGCATGCCACGAATCCATTCTAGGCTCTGCTGTATCACTTCTGTACTACTTTGCTCCCTTAAAATGTCTCATTCTTTCTGTTATAACTGGAGGCGAACGACAACTAAAGTCATCAGCGACACGAAGAATAGCTGAGTATTCGGAGAGGAAAGAATTCAAGTAGGGGGGAAGTATAAAGGGAAACCCCAACGTCAGAATTTGCCAACTCTCAACGAAAGGCGCAAGGGTTCCAAGGTTTAACGTCCCATCCGACGGACGTAGAGCTGCACTCGAATGCTCTTCAAAAAGAGATCTACGCACAATTCACCCAAGTAGGGTGCAACATTCCATCCGCCAGGATTCAAAACCGAGACCTTTTCCAGCATTATTACTCTCCTCAACTTAGCACTTCACCCTACTTAAAGTATATATCACCTTTCTTCCTCTTTCCCACCAGTCCAAAATCCTCCTATCAATCATGGCCTCATCCTGCCGGGTACCAAGGGGGGTGCGAACGGGGTGGCCGCCCCGGGCGCCCTAAAAGGGGGGGGGGCCAAAATTGAAAAATATATTTTTTTAGTTTCATCATCATCAAGGGTCAACAATCCTAGGATTGGTTTGACGCAGCCCTCCACTCGATTCTTCTATCGGCCAACCTCTTCATACCAACGTAGTTCCTCTCTTTCACGTCCTTTAAGACCTGCTCCATGTAACTCATACGAGGCCTGCCTCTTCCATTTTTCCCGTTCACTTTTCCCTCGACGATTATCTTCATCAGGCCATCGTGTCTTAAGATATGGCCGATTAGGTTGTCCCGTCTTCTTTTTATAGTTTTCATTAGACTTCTCTTTTCTCCTCTTTTCTCTTTTTTAGTTTAAGGAAAATAATTTTTTTTTCTACCGCGGGCGCCAAGTAGCCTTGGTACGCCACCTTGGTACGTCATCATCAATAAGTAGTGCATACAACTACGTTTTAGGTCCTCCAACTGCTAATATTACATCTCAGCGTCAAACGTAATACAATAGTTGTGGTGAGCACGACAGCCGTTCCCGAAGCGGGTTAGTAACAATATGTCTTCGTGTTTTCCGGCCGGAGAGTTTACCGATCTGAATATAACGGCCGTCCCTATCACCAACCTACTGCCCCTTACCACCTCGTCAATCAACTTGCTCGCTCCGACTACTCTGATTTCCCCCAAAAGCTACCTCCATTTCCTGCCATCCGCGCCGAATACCTCCTCGCATACCTTTCTCTCCATCATGCTTTCTCCATCCCAAAAGCCCTTTCTCCAAGAGCCTCCAGGGTGTTTTACTCTCGTCCTCTCTTCCCAGAGACTAAGCTTTCCAACCACATAATGCCACGCTCGAAATGCGGTGGTTATTTTCTTAGCGCGACTGTTATCATCATCAGTTTTGCCAATGATGCATGGTTTTTGGACAGTTCCTGCCAAATCTATCCTCTTTCGAAGTCATTTATGTCACCTGTAAGTGGTCTTGTCGTGCTATGGGTTAGGCTATGGCACACGTTTCTTTCCGACTCAAGTTTTCGCCATGAGGGGGATGAGCGACTTGCTCCTCGAAACGTCTGCCATGGAAAGCTTGACCCGACGAGACTACATCCAGTTAATTCACCCGGAAAGCCTACACTCCTTCATCCCTGTCATTTGAACCGATGATACACTCCTCTCAAACTTACTTTCTCAACGACAAATTACCAAAACCATTAATGCCACACTCCATACCAAAGTCTTCCCAAATCTCTTCTCAACATCCTCGGATATTGGATTCCCTGAATTCTTGTCCTTAACTCCCTTTTTTTTAAATATTAATTTCTCTAATGCGATAATTTTCCGATGTCCCTCATTTAGGTTTTCTGGAGGGTTCAGGGGAACGAACGAACTGCAGGAGAAGACCTAGATTGTCCTACGTGGGACAGATTTTGGATGAGCTGGGCTACCACTCGTATGCGGAAATAAAGAGGTTGGGCCAGGACCGGAACAGATGGAGGACTGCTGCAAAACAATGTTAAGTTTTTAAGCAGAGTAGAATCCCTCATTGAAATTATGTCTAAATGAAAAAATGTTAAGAGAAACCCAATGGAAGGCGACAAGTCTCCTTTGAGACAAATGCATGCAAAATCGCCTCAAGCATCGGGGCGGAAAGTGAGCTGACAGAAAAACGTTGGAAATGTTCACATAAATGGTGCCTACTCACCTACTAATTTAATCGCATCGCCACGACCATTTTGCCTACAAAACAAGGGTCGGTGAATTAACCGTATGTACTTCAAAGGACTGAACTGAGCCGGCGAGGATGGTGTAAAACTATACATTTCCGATTTTTACTACATGGTTTTCCTCTCACGACGAGCATAAATGCGACCGAACTATTAATCACACAGATAACTGCAGGATATGTCCGAGCGCGATGGATAGGATCAGTGAAAAGTCAGCCATGAGGAGCACCGGCTGATTAAAATGGTTGAAAATTAAAATTCTGTGAAGTATGGAACGGCTCGACCTACGTTTTCCCCCACGCGTAAAAGGCAAAATGCTGGAATCCATTTGGGATCTTTGATACAGTGTCACATTGGTGCTCATAGCATGAAATACTTCCAACACATGTGCCAGATGAGAACAGCAATTTCGATGAGGAAACGATAAATTTAAAATGAAGAGCAAGATGCGATCGCTATCGCGCATATTTCCACGTTAGCTGGATCAAGAGCCAAAGCGTATTTCCGTATTCCTTCAGAGGCTCCATAAAAGGGAGGGTCCGTTAAAATTCAACAGCTTTCCTTTGCATGATATTCCTTATGGCTTCAAAAATCAGAGAGAATGAATGGGACACCGGGTTGCGTCCAGACCCGTTCTCGGTTTAAAAAAAGCCTTTTTTTATGTATTACTTAATTTGGAAATTCTGATCGACGCGACTAATTTTACACACAACCACTACCTCCAGGTGTAGTGTATTTTGTTGATTATTCGTGGAATACATCTCTACATGAGGAAAATTATTATTTCAATCGTTCTAATTGAATGTCAGTGAGGAGGGGAATGGAGAAATTGCGATGGACGGAAAGACGGACGAAGGAAGAGGTGCTGACCATGGCTGCGGAGGAAAGAACCTTGCTGTAAGAAATTAGACGGCAGAGTAGGGGGATAAAACAGATACTTGTGGACAATGCAATGCAGCAGGTCGTCACAGAGGGTTAGAATACTCAGTAGGTGAGGACGAGGAAAGCAAAGGAAAGGTACTACGTATTATTAAAAAATACGCCGATTCGAAAATAGGAATAGCATAGAGATAGAGCCAAAAGTGAATGAAATGCAAAGCAGATAAGGAACACTCCATTTAAATTTACCCTAACCGGCATTAAAATAACGCTCTAGTTTCCAGGCCTTTATCATAGAATGAGCCTAATGAGCTCTTCCCTGAAAGGTTATGCGATGTACATTTTCCACTATTAACCCTCGAATTACCCCTGGATTCGCAGACTCTAAGCGGAAATTTAAATTTCTAACCACTCTCCTTCCGTGAGGCATCGAGTTGTTGTAGTTAGTTAAGGTTAGCTAGTTAATTTAGTTAAGATGAATCACTTCCTTACTTCCACGCTCGTAACTCCAGGTGTAATATTGTTCTTTTTTCGAAAGAATGCCCTCATTGCCTGAGCTATTCTCCCTTCTATTCCCTTCTTGCTTCGTCCATTGCTGGTTATTCGACTTCGCAGAAAGCAATACTCGCTCACCTCTTCTAATTTTTATTTCCAGAGTTTAACATTAGTCTTGGTCTCTTCTTTTCTACTGCACACTATTACCTTTGTCAGTTAACGATCGCCTCCTCAAATATCAACAAAAACCTTCTTTCCCGAAATATTACTTCCTCTATCAAATATTCGAAGAATGGAAAAGTAAGGTTGCGAAATAAAAGAATTACGTAAACATGAAGAGGTTAGCCGATAGGAGAAACAAGTGGAGAGATGCGTCGAATCAATCTTAAGACTGTTGACTCGTAATGATGGTGAATGGTAATTTGGAGGGAAGTAGGACTTCTTCAGCTTCTACCAGGTGTTACCCTACTCTCCACCAAATTACTAGGGATCCATCCAAATGATGTGCTTCTGAATTGATCTCCAGGTGTGTGGGAAGTCCTAAGAAGAGTGGAAGAAAAGAGAAGTCTGCTGGAAACCCTAAAAAGGAGACGGGACAACTTAATCGGCCACATCTGAAGACACGATGGCCTGATGAAGACAATCGTCGAGGGAAAAGTGAACGGGAATATTGGAAGAGGCAGGCATCGCGTGAGATATAGAGAACAAGTGATGAAGGATGTAAAAGAGAGGAGTTACGTCAATATGTAGAGGCTGGCCGATAGAAGAATGGAGTGGAGGGCTGCGTCAAACCAATCCTAGGATTGTTGACCGATGATGATTATCAAATATTCCACCTCAATCGCGCAAATTACCTCAGCTGTCAATCGCCTCTCCCCAAAATCTACGAAGGAAATATATACTGCTTACACCCTTAAAAAAAAAAACCTTCTTCCCCGTCGTAAGCCGTCAGAAGACCCAATTTCATTGAGAGACCACGAATTTGCGGAGTGAGCCAGTCGCTACGAAACCCCATTCGTCTCGCTCATTCCCGGCGAGATATATATCACTGCGCATCGCGTGCAATGCGAGACCTCTCTCTCTCTCTGTTTCGGGAAATGGGAATCACTGCTTGGCGAAGTGGGGGGAGGATGGGTTAAGGTGGGAGGGGAGAGAGAGAAACGCCTTTAATGTCGCCGACTCTGCCCATTTATGCGATGACCGTGGAAATGTGACGAGGGTGAGGGAGTGTGAGAGGAAACGTCAAACGAAATGGCAAAACGAATCTCGATTCCTCCCCGGTTGAATGGTGCGTGCGGCATACGGCGAGAGAAAGGTATAATAGGAGGCGTCCCGTTGAGAATACGTTTAACATTCATTGTGGTGAATACGTAATGATGTAAGCAGTATAATTGCTTTGGTTAAGCAGGCTATTACCAAATAGAAGAGAGCCTTAGGGAATGAAAAAAGCAAGGATTAATTTTCAAAATTGGGAGGGCATCCGCTAGAGTGGGTTGGACGGATTTGTAAAATGAGTGGCAAATTGCATAAAGGCAGGTATAGCGGTGATGGAATTAGGAGATTAGATTGCTTTGGCTAATCAGGCGTTTGCTAACAAATGAGGAATTCTGACGAGAATCTTGAGTAAGGACGGAAAAGGGAATGATGGAAAGGACCTTGATGTGGAGTGTGACTTTGTATGGACCTGAGTCATGGGCTCAAGGGGAAGATGATGAGAAAAGATTACAACCTTTATAAGTCTGGTTGAGGAGAAGAATGAAAGAAGGACGAATGCAGAAGTGTATCACATTGCGGGGGAGGAAATTATTCTAGTGTTGATGATGTGTCCAGAATGAATCAAGCATTGGCACTTCATAGTTGACACCACTCAGTGGATGAAGGGCAACGAAAAAAACAGATGATATCGAACACTGGCAAAGTATTTCCACCAACAACAAATAAAAATAGCCGATTTTAGCAAATGGGAAAATTTATAAAAAAATATCAAATTCACGTTTTCATAGGATCGTAGGTTTCTCCGGCTAACTTCCGAAACTAAATCACAGATGTTCGACCTCTTGAAACACATGTTCCGATAATGCCAAAATCCGTCCAAGCTGAACCTTTTTGATACCACAATCCTCAATTTAACAGTCGGGTCAACGATCAAGAACCACAACGTAGTTCGAAGAGAATGATTGCGCATTGTCCTAGGCTTAAATTGCGATCAACATAATTGCAGGTCCTCCGCCGATGTCCACGCTGAGTTCTCATCCACCCAGCTCTCTCTCTCTCTCTCTTTGGAATAAATAAAAAATTAACGCAAGAGGCGGTGACGCGCGGAGGAGAGGAAAGTGCCGGGCGCTCTCACATAAACCACCACCGTCGACATCTGTGGACACTTTCCGGCTTATTGGGGACGATATTAACTTTCCGTTCGGAGTAAACATGGTGTACGACGCCAAGACGTGGGACCTCGCGTACGAGGAAAGAGACGATCCTCGGTTCATATTCAAAGAGTGTAGTCTACGGGCCTCCTAGGAAACCAGTGTCCATAGCGCCCCCTACACTAATTATAGTTCCAGGTTTTAAGCACAACATTCTTCGAGGAGAACGGGAGGTAGAACTGTACACGATAAATACCTTTTCAGGTTATTAAATATCGACTCCCAAAATTCATTTCATTTTTCCGATCGCGCGCATATTTTTTACCGCCTTTTTTCTCAATTTACATATTTTGTTAATCATGAAAACATAAAATTAGACTGAATTCATTCCTACTGACAGAAAATGTACTTGCGCACCACTCGTTCGAAAATGAGATGAAGTCATCATGAAAATTTAAGGATGCTCCACTTGCGATTTACACCGTGTAGGCATAGCTAAAATACAAATGACGCCAGTAGGAAATGGATAAAAAATTGTTTTACATTTAATTGTATACATACACCGTACTTGAGTACATTTATCAAGGCTTTTAAGAGATCAAAATTCACACTACAGTAATTCGAAAATGGTTGCGTTATCATATGATTAGCATAGACGCGGTAATGTTATGACACAAAATTAGTTTTTTACTCCTTCGGAGGTTGCGTAGTAAAAAAATTAAATAACTCTCCCAAATATTCGACGCGTTCCATCTCCAAGGCAAAAAAATCAATGTATTCGTTACGGTACCGCGGTCGAGCTTAACTCATGTATATATGTACAAACACCGTACACACTCATACGCGATATCTTTGGCAGCCAGCAAACTGTGGGAGTGAATCCGATCGTAAAGATGTCCATACCCTAAAGGGACGTGATATTCGGCGTGTAGTAAATACACAGAAATAAAACGGACCGGATTTTAATGACCAACTCTATCAATTAGGACATGTGGTTACTTCTATAAAGAACTCATGAAAATTCCATCGCGTAAAGAAACGAAGTACCAGATAACGTCCCATGTACATGAACAACCTCGCGGTATATAGCCCCTCATCCATTTCTTTTCCACAAATTGGTGCTGATTCTTAGCGGCATTTTATTGCAGTTGGAGAGTCTTGAATAGGGAATCCAAACATAATATATATTTAGAGCAGATGCTAAGACTTAAGTTAAACAATGGGAAACTAAACTTGAAAGAGTATAGCTGTGTGGGGGAGTGGGCAGAGTAAACAGCAAAGAGCAATAAGAAAATAATATATAAAATAGTCCAGAGGAAGAGGTCATTCTACCGAAAGAAAAGTCAACTTTGGGCTGGGAATACTAACTTGGAAGTAAGGAATTACTAATTCGAACGTACATTTGGAGCATGCTTCATTACTTTGGTGAGGCATGGAAGAAGACAGTCGCAGAAAAAGATAAACAGGAAACATTTTAAACGTTGCGTTAGATAAAAATAATGAGGATAAAATGGATAGACCGAGTGACATATAAAAGCTTCTAAGAAGACCCGGAGAAGAGAATTCTGATCAATAAAAAAAAGCTTTAAGATTTAATGGCTGATGTAAAGCAATTTTTCCGTTTTTTTTCTTTCAAGAATATTCAGGGAAGCAACTTGATTCATCAAGTGCCAAGAATATTAAGGAATATTTCGGTGCAAAGTTTCACGTCAATAGCCTCTAAAATATAAGGAAAGAGGGGGGTGGACCTTTAAAGCATACAAACATAATCCACCGCATCCATTTAACGCTCACGTTTGACCTCTAGATACAAGCCACGACTGCAACGCACCAAAGGAATGACGATCGACACGTCGGAATGGCTGTATAGGGCGATGATGCAACAGCTTTAGATGTTCTCATGACGCTCGAGAAATTCTGCGAAAATATCGAAACACAGAATTACACAAACGAGGGATTTCCAAAGCCTCTCCATCTCTCGAAAACGCAATCCTCTTTCTAAGACCCAGATTTATAACGTCAAGTGAACTATCTGGGAATTCATGTTGACGTTAAGTTTATACAGTGGTCACTGGCAGGTTCCGAATTGGCGAAACACTTCATTCAATGAGAAAGGTGACGTGAGCATTAACTGTGAATTATAATTTTCTGCAAATTTTTATCATTTACTTACATACTTATTTATTTCAATATATTTTCTAACCGAATGCAACCATTTATATTATAACCGAGTACGCAGGTTTGGTATTGGTAATGAGTTGGTCATCTGAAAAAAAGCACTCAACCATATCCACCATTGTTAACTGCACGTATGATACGTATTTAGGGATTACAATCTAATGCATCCAAACAAATCATTTAACCACTAATTACACTATATTCCTTCGCAGACCCTAATTCTTTAGTAGCAGGTAGGCGCCAACGCATGCATCACCTCTCGGCATCTTATTAAATAGGTATGTTCGTAGTGAATATTTGGTGATGATTCACAAACCCCCTCCCCGCTGAACATCATTGGCGATGCTTGTAGGATGCTCAATAGACGAACATCTACAACCCTATTGATATAATTCGTTATGCAAGCACTTATGATAATCTCGTTAGCACCTCAACCTTACTACTAGAGCAAGGATGGAAATCACAACCTAATAGCAGGTAACAGCAGCTAGCAGAATAGCCTGTAACCTACAATCTAATAGGATTTGAATAGCCGTTTTAAGAAAATGCGAAGCTGATATGTTCTACGATGAAGTTAGAAATATTTATTGGGACCCTCCAATACCTTACTCTCGAATAGATCATGAAAAAATGATTGAGAGACTTCTGCACAGACAGATCGCAAAAGAATTTTTCCCGAAAAAAATGCATCATCATTATCATAAGTCAACAATCCTGAGGCTGGTTTGACGTAACTCTCAACTCATTTCTCCCATCAGCCATTGTCATTTTTACGCATTCCTTCTCTTTCACATCCTTCATCACTTGTTCCATATATCTCATAAGAGGCCCTTCTTTGCCATTTTTCCCGTTCACTTGTCCTTCGAAGATTGTCTTCATCAGGACATCATGTCTCATGATGTACCGAGAAAAATTGTAATCATAATTGAATACATTATAGCAGGATACATAGGTACAAAGTACGTAAGTACCCTAGTCTGTAAAACATAAAAACTCTTTTACTCCAATAAGTCACGTTAAATTTCTACCTTCCATCTTATTTTTGTCATTAGGGGAGGCGACCGACATCTTTAGGTCACTTGTGCCTTTGAGGATACAGGTGGGCAGAGGGAGGAATTTTTCACGGGACGGAGGAAGGGCACATAGAAATCTGACGCATGATAATAGCGAATGGCGCCAAGGGGTTATTGGTTTTACGTCTCATCTGACGGACGGAGCACTTCACTTTGAGCACTCTTCCCACTTGTCTCGCAAGTGCAGGCGTAGGTTAAGGGCCTCCAAAATTTTCGTGGTTAAGGGCCTATTTGGGTACTTCAGCACCACTCGAAGGGCCGTAGTATAAAATAAATTCACAACTCGACACCAGAATTTTATTTGAAAGGAGATAAAAACAAGCACGAAGAAATACCGCCAAGTATACAATGACGATTCAGAATTGAATGACATTATAAATGATAATATCAGAACGTGGAACTTGGAATAATAGTATATTTTGAACTTAATTTCAACTGATGCTTTTGAAATCCAACCAAACCCATGTTTTAATTGCGGATTCTTGAAAGAAGATTAACATTGACTTAGGGTTTGAGAGATGTGGGTGCGAAGGGGAATAAACAAGGTAAGGTGGCTGAAGAGGAAGACGAACGTGGAAGGTCTAGGAGTGGTGGAGGAAGAAAGTAATTAGATTAAGGAAATTATAAGAAGGCATAAGGAGTGGATGAAGCCGGTTTTAAGGGGCGAGGATGTTTTGAAGGACGTAATACAGAGGCGAATGTTGGGTGGGCGAGGTAAAGGAAGGAGAAGAACGGAAGGTTTTAATAGACTAATGGCAGGTGGAAAGTAGAAGAACTGCAGAGGTATATTACATGAAAGAGAGGAGTCATGCAATTTAAGATCAATCAAGACTAGCCTTAACCGGCAGAAACTAATGATGATAAATAAATAACAAATTATTTTATTAATAAATTCTAAATGGCGCATTTCCGCACAATATTAGGGGCCGGATGAGATCAGATCGAGAACTGCATCTGGCCTATAGGCCATATTTTGGAGACCCCTAATGTAAGTGATTTAAACTGGACCTCAAACAATTTTCCTTAGCTGAATCTGCACGTCAACGGCCAGCGCATTCAAAAAGCGGAGAGGAAATGACGCGGTCAAGTCGAGAGGCCCGCTCGGACGACACGACTCGCTCTGTTGCGCCGAACTCACGCGGAATGTCAACGGCTGGACCCTTCCTAAGTAGGTTGGCGACCCCTTTTCAACACTGAGGGATCAATCTAGGCGTGAGAACGGAAGGGAACGTACGGACGCTCCGGATTGCACGATCGCGTGCGTGCTCGGGAACAGGGGACGTGAGACTTTGTCGACAGCGCAGCGATAACGGGCCACTTCGACAGGGTGACCCTTGTGGACGCTTCTCTGCCCGGTGCAGCGATCGGGTCGGTTTGATGGTCAAAACATTGGCATCGAATCTCGAGAGCCCGGGCTCGAATACCGGCTCTGACAGAGAACACCAGGATGTAAGATCTGGTGTTTAGAACGTGTTCCCAAGCAGGACTTGGGATCACTTGCTAAAAATCGGAGAGAACGGAGGACCAATCAGGAGACGCGGAGAGAGAAATACACAACCAACCAATCAGCAGCCACTTGACCCGCCAACGGAGGATATATAAGCGGGCAATTTTGGAAGGAATGTCACTTGGATTCCTGGATCCCTGAGGACGATGGGCGAGTCGCGCATCGAAACGTCAGTGGAAGATATGGAGAACCTGACTCGGTGTGAAACCCGAGAGATCTTCACACAAACACCAGGATAGGCCGCTGATTCGTCAATTTTGTTGGCTCCAAAAAATCAGCCTGCCAGGATTATACAGGAGCGGCAAAAACTCACCCACGACATCCTTCATCTGAGGACGCCAGCAGGAGAGCTGACGAAACTCTTGTGGGAAAAAAACAACGTGCGCGGACGCAACCTGAAAGAATGCTGGTCTCGAATGTTCAATCTTATCCCCTCCGCCTCATTCATTAATTCTTTCCGTCCCCGATCCACGGCTGCTTACGAGAAATGAACGAAGCCTCTCTCCATTCCCCATGCACAAGCGAGTTCTTGGTCAATCCCCGAAGCAAAAAAGATCGACACAAAGGCGCGGTTCAAACCGATGAACCGTCCCAGAGCACATCCGGTAAAGAACAGTTATTCCTGTCACTGGATGCCTTCTAAGTGAAGAGACCCACTTTGTAATCGAGACGCCGCAAAGAGTTAGGTTATGCACTAATTCATGAGGAGCCGGTCCCGGAGATGGCCATGTCACGTGACACGAAATTATTTGTGATCATTTTAACTTATCTCCGTTACAAATAAATCATTCACTTATTCTGCCTTCAAGCCGGAGAAATGGAGTCTGGCAACGTTGAGAAAGTAAATGCATTGAGCACAAGATAGTTTTGACCCCAACGTACCTCCAATTGTATGGGACCTTCCAAAAGAAAGGATATCTCATTCAACTTAATCCTGAACCAAATTACGTACTTTTTCGACTGACCGGAGTTCAGTAAAGTGACACTGAGAGCCGTCATGTTACACCACAACAGGACGATCCCACTTTCCAAAACGAAGAAAAATGACCTCTCCACACAAAAAAAAGCATCGATAGTTAAAAACTGAAGACCATATTCTGCAAGTATCGCTGACCCGTTGAGTAAAAGTAAGCCTCGCTGGAACCGAAGAATCTATGCCAGGGTTTTTTTTACCACCCATGATGGTATTCTCTGGATTTCAGACGGAAAACTGAACCTTCCGTTTCGGATATGTATACGCAAAGTTTAGCCAGACCATCTTGAAAAGAGAGGAATATTTTTTGAACGATGGTACAAGAGGGGAACAAAAGAGGTTGAGAAACAGGTGTATGCGAAGGATTGTAGGAAGTATCGATTCAAGCAAACACCATAATATGAAACCCCACCATCACGAATCTCTGGTAACACGGCTACTAGTTGGAGGCTCACACAATTCCATATCGCACTTTCGTCGCAGCCAGCAAAGGATTAGAAGAGGGGTCAGATCGGTTCGGAGGCTTGAGAACTGGCTTCTCTTCCATAAGTCCCAGTTCTAATCCTGGCAGCAGCAGAGATTTTTGGCTGGAATAGCGGTTCCCTCCATTACAAGTGTCTCCTCGTCCGTCCATCGGGAGGGACCTTGAACAGTTGACCTTTCGTGCCTTTTGTTGAGCGAAACTAATGCCAACTCCTGGTACGGAATCACGGATGCATCTTTCGCGTTATCGCAACCTGTATCGATAACGCTTACCCCTAAAGTAGCGCAGGGTTAACAATAACAGTCTATAAAATTCGCTCCACTGATTTCGAAGAACAGTTTGAAGTGCTGCGCGAAAAATGAAGAAAAGAGATCACGTTCCCTCTAACAGAAGTTAAATAAAAAAATAACGATATGAAGATCCATGATCCAGGTCCTGGGTTTCTCTTCGTACTTCCTTCTCTCTCTGAATACAAACTTCTAAGTCTACTATATCGCTTACCTATTCTAAATCAGAGCACTATGCGCACATTACTCCGTATGTCAATTCGGCATTGATATCTGACATTTGACCCCTTTCGTTTAGAAACACCGGCGGGTTTTCATCCATTCCCTAAAAGAATTCGACCTTTTCTTAGATACACCTTTACCTTAAATGAGATAAGTGCATGCAAAATACTTCATCCGTCGTACGGGACGCTGATAAATTGGTCTTCGATGTCTTTCGTTCATAGAAACTATTTAGACTCCACGTTTTCTTCCGCCCTTCCGCCATTTCCTAGATATTCCTATTTATACTAAATATTCACCAATCGTAAATAGTAGCATACTAAATGCAGTACTCGGGATGGGACGCCAGACAGTTGAACATGAGATCAACTGTTATGCTGTGCGTCAAGAGAAAGCTAATTCTCCACCATTCCCAACAATACTCCCGTCCTACCAACATCCAACTGCACAACCATACTTGAAGACGTAAATGACCTGGGCTGTCTTTCAGCTACCTTACGACCGACGACAACAAGAGATATCGAAGGGCGTCCGATGACCGGGGAAGTCGACCCCGGTGCGAGCACGTACCGACGGGGGCACGACTACGAGGGCGGCGGGAGGGAACACTAAGCGACCAATGTGGGGCGAATCGAGAACCTCCACCCCTTCCTCCTCGGCGGTCACGTCCGTCAAGAGAGAGATGCGTGCCGATGGCCAAGTCGTCGTAAGGCACGCCGCCAGAATGGGAGACGCCGCCGTCGCTAGCACCAGGAAGTGCGGTGGCAGTCATGAGGCGGCGGATGAGAGCAGCGACCCAGTGCCGCGTGCAAGAGGAGGGGTGAGGGTGGGGGTGGGGGTCAACGCGGGGGCGTCTCGCCGCCCCGATGGAGGACAAAGCCCTGACGCAGGACATACAGGGCCTCCTGCATGCTTACGGGGGAGCGACTTCCGCCCGTATCCACCCGAGGATGGACAGAGCAGACGATGCCCTGGCTGCCGCAGCCACGGAGGTAATGCGCAGGCCTGGAATCCTAATGTTCGTGGGTTCGAATCGAAACTGACAAATAAACTTAAATATTGATTGGGGAGTACACTTACGTTTTAAGGTGCTCCACCGACTAAGGTTATATGGCACCTTCTATCTCAACCCTTAGTGGACCGATTATATGCTGACTTAATTAATTAGTACATATTACATAACTTGATTTCATGTTAATATACTTATCATCATACACATGGCAATATTGTATTTACTTCAAAAAAAGTGACATCATGAATGATTTCTTCACCCTCCTAAACCTGAATATATCGTCAACATTGAATTCAAAATATATACGCCATAAATTAAAATTAAGCATGAACTTAAAATGATGAGAAATTAATAATCTTCGGAATTTCCTGAAAATGGGCCAGGCCATTTTCGCGCAGACTACTTCAAAGTTTCTGGCAGTAAGAGTGTTAGTCTCAATTCCTATCACAAACACAATATTGTTGCTCAAATAAAATCAGTCGTTGATGAGCTAAGATTTTGGAACAATTTCATGACAAATCAACTTTAAAATGTTCGAGTTTTGTACACGTATTCTTTGCATCTTTATTCGTCTCAACGCCTTTGGGAAGAGAACCAAGGAGTCGAAAATTGAATAAGTAAAACTTTTAGTACTTCACCGATAAGTTTTCATAAAACCAAACCAGTTTCTACGTCTGTTCTTAATTTTCAACGTTTTCTCAAAGCAGTCCAGCATTACAGCAAAATGACGCACAGTCATGAAACCATCGTCCGCTTTATGAAAGTTTATTGGTGAAGAAGTACTTAAAGTCTTATTTATTTTTCTAAACGACACTTTCACGAAGTTGGGCCAGAAGGAGTAGAAACCAAGCATGTACGTAGTCGTCTTTATCATGACAGAAAGACGTTGAAACTGGTGTAGGTATCAAAGTGAGGAAAACCACAAACCTTCTAAATTCATTTGTCATTAAATTCTTCCAAAATTAGCTCGACAGCAATTGGTTTTATTCTGGCATTGATATAGTGTTCATCTTAGGATTAAGACCTTGAGTCAGATGGTGCGATATAATCTTAGTCGATAGATCACTTACAATACACAAGTCCACGACTACTACTACACTATACGATGGAGGACAGATCTGGTTCTGCACCAGTATATAACACACAACTTTATCCCGGAAAGTTTAGGTACATTCCTGAATTCGGTGTTTGTCAGATTTGCTTTCCATTAGGTTATTAAGAATAAAAGCTCGTTCATTTATCTCATTTCCAAGCATAAAATTTTCTTCATTATAGTCAAACTAAATATAGTCTTTCAGACCTAGTCCGCGAAGAAAATTCCACCCGCTTTCACGGCCTATACCCTCAAAACCTTTTAGGATCTCTGCTGTATTCGGTAGGACAAAATTAGTCGGTCTTTTGGGCGTTCAGTCCAAAAGGGAAATTTTATTGAGCCATGGAGGGTGAAAAAAGAAGTTTACAGCATTTGCAGGCTACTTAGGAAATAATGGTATGATATATGAGAGGCAAACGATGTCCAAACGAGAAATGTGGTGGTAAATATTTCGAAACAAAATCAAATCTCACGTTATACCAGCCAATTTAACTTAATGGAAAAGTACAATTAACCCATTGTTAGAAAAAAATTCAAAAATTCAACTAGGTAGATTCGGAGGCGGTGAAGATATATCGGCCTCGGATAGGTATGTACATAATAGCTTCACCTACATAATAGCTTCCCCTACTGAGAGCCCAGGATGGAATCACTTTGTTGAGGGATGATTAAATATTGAGGGACCATTCTGGTCGTACGTTCAACTTTTTTCCCCTAACAGAAAAAGTTTATCAAATATCCAGGTTATCCATTTCAAAAAGAGAATACAAAAACGAATCACGCTAGTATTTTCTTCTGGCTTTGACCTCCGGCCATGCAAGGCTAGTAAAATAAGGAGAAATATGTTCACCATCTTAAATGTTATAAACAAACCTGATTACCATATCCTATAGCCGTTGAAGCTTTGAATTTAACTCTTCACTGATATCGAGAAGCACAGGTCAGTAATAATTATTATTACGGAAAATAAGTGTAGATAATAGTTGCTTGCGAGTGCGACGGCGTAAAAAATATTTTTTCCAATTTTTGAGCACGCGAAGGTTTGTGTAAGCCTGATTAAGTACCAACAAAATACCTTGCGAGCCACCACGAGGGTGTGTGGCAGTGGATGAAGATCACCAAACATGTACTATTGACAAGCCACTAGGCTACTACATGGAGGCATGCTAGATAATAGGATCACATGCAGCTACGTTGTGTACGTATGACTAGCACATGGTTGTATTACGCATGACTAGCACATGGTTGTATTACGCATGACTAGCACATGGTTATACCAAGACAAGTTACAGACCATAGTAACCCTAAGGGTAAGGAGAACAGAGAAACCTATCACACTTTCTCCCCTTGCCTCCTTCATTCTCTCCCACCCACAAACCACGTCCCTTAGGCCCTTTCGCCACGCGACTTCTCCTCTTTCCATTCCGACGTGCCATACAGGCGTAGGGCAATCACATAAGCCTCCGCCCAGGAGGGAGGGGGGCAAACCAGTGTGTGGGGGGACAGCAGGGA
The DNA here is from genome assembly GCA_933228895.1 of Platycnemis pennipes. NCBI lineage: Eukaryota > Metazoa > Arthropoda > Insecta > Odonata > Platycnemididae > Platycnemis > Platycnemis pennipes. The sequence goes on from OW121854.1 coordinate 65,814,025, forward strand.
AATGGGGTCAGGCAGAGTCCATCAGACGGATAGGAGACGTAAAGAACTTTTTTACAGCTCCCGCAAGCTTTTACGGCAGTCGGATGCGAAGGACGTGACGTCATGGAGGGTGCGTGGAAGGAGAATTATGGAGGGCATTTGAATGTTAAAACTTCGCGAGGAGGGCGCGGCAATCAATTACTCGTCCCACTCACTAGCGCAGGCAATGCAGTTCTATTCAGTAGCGCCTTGGATAGCGAAATAATTCGTTCTGATATAAAATTCGTAAACCGAAACGTGATTTTCCATGCGTTTCAACAGAAAATCGTTGAATTCATTCTGTATGCTGCCCACTATTTACAGATTGGTTTTATAAAATTGTAAAGTAAAATTAGATATAGCAAACTGTCACCATAGGCTGCGATGAACAGCTACCTAACGGAATAATGGAGAATGGAAAGCAGAATGAAAAATTGACGATCTTCATACTGTTGACGTTAATACCAATGCCAACAGGCATATATGTGAAGACTCTTATATCGATATTTCGGTCAACTGGATGACCATGCACTCGCTCTGGAACAGTGGCCCACCACTGAGCTCTTCCCGAGACAAGTGCCTCCCAAACATATCTCCCTGTTGATGGTCATCCAGCTGACCGAAATGTCGATATAGGAGTCTTCATATACGTACCTCATGGCATTGGTATTAATATCTTCGAAATTTCTCACCGACAATAAGCTCAATTCATCGTCACTTCAAACTATTGACCTGGAAATATGCACAAGGCGATTTTACTCTTCTTCTCCAACATTTTCCTTTCAAGTTAACCTTAAGCGCGTATGTTCGTGTCTACATTAGTGGCGGATCCACGGGGGGGGGGAGGAGGAAATTCCCCCCCCCTCCCAAGAGATCAATTGATCAGGCCTATGTGGGTGACTTTTCAATCCAAATCCATAATCAATGGCATTAAATAAATCGCCAATTTTCCTAATAAGAATATACAGGCATTAGTATGTGTAAGTATTTGATGTTTGGCATAAAATCTGCATAAGCACGCAAGTACGTACACTCAAACACTCTTAGATTCATATAACATTTACAAATTTTCCCCTCCCAACACTGCCCCCTGGATCCGCCCCTGTGTACACACATGCTAAACATTCGTCCACCGAATCAATATTCGTTGGCAGAGTCTAACAATGAGCGAAAAAGGTTTCCCCGCCGAAGTTATCAGAATCATTCATTCTTCGAGGTATGCAGATTAATAATAGTACTCGGTGTTTAGGTGGTCCAAGGGCTCAGGTAATATCGCACCGCCTGACCTAAGTCCTGAGACAAACACAACATCCACGACCAGTAGGGATCCCGTGACCTTTGGCTTGCAAGGCCAGCGCGTTACCGACTCGGCTACCGCGGCCAAAGCAACTTGAACCAAAATAATGGGAAGAAGTATGCATGTACCAGGGCTGGCCGTGGTGGTCAGGTTTGTAACGCTCCGGCTTGACAATCCAACTATTGTAGTTCGAATTCCGCCTTGGGCATGTATTATGTTGCTATTAGTATTAGACTTGGAATTAGGTTAGGTTAGATAGTACGATATCACGTACGTAGTAGTTGAAGTAACTAATAGGTTACTAATGGTACGATATCACGTACGTAGTTGAAGTAACTAACAATATGTGCTTACTTATATTTCGCTACTAGGAGTACAATAGGAGAGGGGAAATTTTGGTGGCTATATTTAAAATTTAGGTACTTATTTCCTAACACGAGGGTCCGGATTCGCAACCCAGAATAACAAGAGACTTTTCATCGGCATAACGATCTCTACTTGTTTGCTATGTCGAGGGCACTTAAAAGTGTATTAGCTCGCTTTTTAAATGAAACTTTTAATAGTGGATCCCTTAGCGCGTTTCGTTATAAACAGGCTTATGCCTACGCTGCTTTTCTCCCCATCCTTACTGCACTTCCTCCGTCTCCCAAAATGCCCACCTGTCCTTAATGGCGCATAAAACCTCAGCTATCGGTCGCCTCTCTAAAAAATAAAAGATGCAAGAAAAATCGCTTTGTCTTACGGATCAATTCTATGAAAAAATTCAGATTGGACATAATATTCCATCAATGAGGCAGTATAAATGACAATGGGCACTTAAAAAGGAAATTGAACCAATCGGAGAAAAAAATTATAGAATTAATTTTGAAAAAAACAATCATTTCAAATATCAATTTCGGAATGAATTCGCAACAATAATTCAATGACTGATTTCCGAATATAAGCCACTCCCCCATCACGGCTGTCTGGGTGGCCTATTTCTCCACGGCCGTGAAATCTCAAGAAATCTTGAGAAACAACGTGATTTTGAAAATTTTTTGCTGGTTTTCGAATTCGAAAGTGACCAATTTCGTGAATGATGCCGACGCTAGACAATGGGGTGTGCTCCACCCTACGTCGTATCCGAAATTGCGTTTGGCTAATAAAATATGCCATGGGATTCACAAGAAAACAGAATTTTGCAATAAGCACAACAAGGACGTTTCTCTTGGTGATTTCACCAACATAAGACCGCTAATTCTTCCCAGAAATGGCGAGTTTGTACTCCATTACACAACAGTCTTGGTTTTTCGATTTGACAGTCGAAGTGTGGGCATCCGTCTCTTTCCCGAAGCACTCAGAGAGACCACAACAGCTAACTATTATACCACGTAAATTAATTAGACGAGTAAATACAGGTCAAATTTACGACAGTACTTTGCCCATATTACGACGGTACTTTGGTCGTGGAATTGACGTCTGTACTAATGGACCAACGCGTCAATACACCCGGAAGACAAGCAACTTCTGTAATTCCTCGCAACCCGGATTGCGGGTTCGAATCCCATGAATAGGGCATGAGTGTCATGTTTGTCTCTGGACAAGACTTAGGATTAAAATTAGGTTAATCGGTGCGATATGACCTCAGCAGTTCGAGCATCTTAAGAACCTAATTATACAGTACTTCTCCCTCACCTACGTTTCAAGATTACCTACGACTTAGTAACTGCTCATTAGCACATATTTTGCATTGTTTTTCATTTGTTTTTCATTTGCATATTTTTCATTGTTATTTATGTTTTGATACACATGGAGACTCCATGTGTATCAAAACATAAATAACAATGAAATCTTACCCATGCTTATTTGCAGCGTCGTCTCTTAATTTTCCTCAAAGTATTTAAGGGAAGTTATTGATACATTTGATTCTCCTGGGAGTTAATTTTATGACTAAAACCGATTCAAAGTTTGTCTACATGTTTGGCACGTTTGCGTGTCTACGCGCTTTCCTCTGTTTGTTTATTTTTTTCTACGAAAATCTTCCTGAGACTTTAGGGAAAGTATTAATGCGTTTGATTTCCACAGGAGGTTAATTTTATTTCCACAAATGGTTCGACTTTCACCTATTTGAACTACTTATTTTTTGTTTTTTCATTTTCCTCTGAATCTTTGATGAATTTTAAAAATACAATACATTATTCATCTTATCACTCTTACGTTTTTCCGTGCAAGTACATAAAACTTCATTTGAAGGATTATCCCGAGTAGCAAGTCCGCATGTCCGTGTCTACCGAGATGGCCGCTGGCTCCTCAAATCAGCTGCAATGTCTCTTCCAGTAAATTCTAACCTCCTTGGTCCACCACAAGTTAAGTTATTGGTAGGGAGCTGCATTGCATGTGAAGTCAGCATATTCCCTTGGTAGATAAGCTATTAACAGTGAAACAGCCGGTTATGTAATTGCTATCAACATGAATGTTTGCTCGTCGATTATGAAGGCCTAAGAGCTTAATATGGAGCGTGGGGCATTGTATTGTGCCGAAGGTCGTTCTCGAAATCAGAATGAAAGAGATGACTAGGAAGAAAAAAAAAGATATTACGTGAACTATGAAGAGCGGTAGTAAACACTTCGATTCGTGGAGAGAAATAGCTTACGGAAGGAGAAGTTAAATAATGAAATGCAGGTAATAGTAAGGAAACACTATCATTACCTTCTGTAACCGGTAGAGAACTATTAATCAAAATCAATTAATGCATACCTGACGTAGAAACTTCCTGTCACATATGCTTTGGATGGTTTTCAGGGTACAATGGAGATGAAGATGAATTCTTTAGTGATGAAGATGACCTCAAGGAGATGGAATACGTAATCTCCGCTAATTCAGATTAATAGTAATCTCCATAGATATAGTACAGTGAGCCGTTCACTTGGCTACTGTTAACATGTCACTTCAAGAGAGGTAAGGATGGTCGATAACGATAATGACAATGAGAAAGATTGACTCATGACCCGGAGATACTTCGGATTCGGACATGGGAAAAAGTGAGTAAAGAGAAACGAAAAAAGAAACTGACAAGGAGCGTGACGTATTTTGTTGGGACAGTGTTTCGTTCTGACTGATTCTCTGCCATAAATGGCGCGATAGGAAAACCAATCGTTGACCCATCTCTGTAGACGGTGTCCTCCTTTCTTCTCTTGTTCCCAGTGCCTGATCGGCAAATTTAAGCAGGAAGTCCTTAGAATTGAAAAGAGAATGACATGATATTTCATTTAAAAATTTTAGCAGCGCTGAATCTCCACCACTTTCTCAAGCTCCAGTCCAAAGTTTACTGAAAAATGATTGTGTAATGCTTGTCGTTCTTTCATAGCTGATTTAATACTTGCATAAGAACTACAATTTGTTGAGCCGTAGAATGAGGTTGTTTTAACTTCTAAGGTGATACTGTTTCGTCTTAACTAGCCTAATCCCATTCTTAGACCTAAAACAAACGCTGTACCATCAATCAACAGGGTATTCGAACCCATAGACCTTGAGTAGTCAGATCGATGTAGTACAAACGTTACTATCGCGGTCACAAGCAGTTTAATTCCAGTTGATAGAACAATTCTTGAAATGAAAAAATGATAGTAAGATATTAGAAGAGAAGCTGATTTCCCAATATTTTTATGTGGCGTTTCGCTATAATTCCTATTGCTACCTATATATTTTTACGCTCCAGTGTTTCAGAGAGGCCACTTATTTGCGGCACTCTATTATTACGAACACGGTTTGGTATGAAGTTATAATTGTAAAATATTTCGTTGTAAAATTATAATTGTCTGTAAAATAACGCATCAATAATTATTTACATATCACTTTACAGATGGGCAAAAGTTCATCACTCAGGCCAGCATAGACAAACCACTACGCTAGAATTATTACAGATAGAAGAATCGAGATGCAGCCACTATATAAAGTAAAAGTGCGGAAAGTCACTCACTTAGTTGAGTAACATTTCATTTCGATTTTCAAATAGCGCGGACGTGGTGGTACCGTTTTCTCTGAGAATTTGAGGGAAATGCGGGCGGGATACAGACAATTTCGAAAACTGGTTGGAAATGGGGGCACGTGTACTCTGACGAGATTTTTTTAGATATATTTGTCAAACATCGGTCAAATATTTACTTCATGGTCGTTCCCAAACCAATGATTGCCGCTCTCCATATGTTTCTCCCTCTGGAATTTCACTGGTGAATAGAAGATACGGGACCATCAGCTTCAAAAATCATTGGCAACATTACGCGTGAGTGGCATGTGTCACCGCAACGATTGGAACGACCACAGACGTGTTTACAGAGTCTATATAGTTTTTTAGCTGTTTCGGAAACGAAGACTCCTCAGTCACAGCGTAAACTTCGTCGTTCGATGGTATTTCCAGATTGACCGATCTATGCGGAAAAAAGAAGGCATTGAATTCCTCCCTCCACGACCAAGGTAGGTACGTTAGAGCGGGATATGAATAGTAAATCCAAAACGTAAAACAGAAAAGCATAAATCCATTAGGAACATCCCATGTTCCGACAAAAGTTTTCGACATGCTTTGGTTGGTTTTGGCAGCGTTACCGCTCCACTTCACTTGCTTTTACCCGACTGCTCCTTCCATATTCCCTTCCTTGTCTCTATTCAGACCAGTAATCAGAGTATTTTACTATCTATGCGAGCTACAACTAAGGTCATTTGTGCGATTAAGAATAGGTAGGTCTTTGAAGAGGAAGGACTTTTTTCAGTAGATGTCGGGTGGACATAAAATCAGCGTCGGCGTTAGCCTAATCTTAACGAACGGTACCAAGGGGTCCACGGTTGAACGTCCCATCCGACGGACGGAGTAATTAACTCCCAAGGGCTTCCCAATATGCCCACAAGTGGGGACCGGTATGGCAATAAAAAAATATTTTCCTTTCCAATTCAAGCGCGGGTCATCGGGAATAGAAATAAGGTTTCTAGCCATTACATCAACCCATTACTGGGAATTGAGGTTGATTTCGGTCCATTCCCAATTAGAACTAATGTGGTGTGTACGCCTATTGACCTCCATGGTGGCGAATGGGTTAGACTGGGCGAAAGGGGATGGGGAAAAGAGGGAAGGAAGGAATAGCTAGGAGGAGGAGAAGATATCCAGGCGATGGCGAAATAGAAATACGGCCATGCACGCCCACCCGGACAGACAGCCGGCCCACTGCCCATTGTCTCCTTCCCTCGATGGGCACGACAAGAACTTGATAACTCTCTTCTCTCCCCTTGGTCGCACCACCCGCTCCGTCTACACACCATGGTACCGGTGACATTTCAGGAGGTATAGAGTGGGAAAGAGAGAATTTTCCATACTACACTAACCAATGAGCAAAAACATTTCTGACCTATCGAATAGGGTAGTTTCCTATTTTTTTATTATCTTGATCTAAATTTTATAACCTCTGGATTACGTACTTAAACAGTTCGATTTTTAAATGACCATTAGTATTTTCGTCGTTAGTTAAAAAGTGAAAATTTTCAACATATTTAGATGCTGATGAATTTTTAGCCAAAACAGTCTTCCACTATGTTCTCTGGTAAGCGTTGCTATCCAGATTACGTAATTCAATTCGAGTTGAGGATAGAAGTAGTAGTAGAATTGAATTGTTTTGTGGAAATCGACAGCAACGGTCATTCAGCACCTTCATTGTCAAGTTTATTCCTTATGCAGGTGTAATAAAATACCTAAAATAGCAGACTAGGGATTATCACGGATCGTCAAATTTTGTTTCGCACCTCTGGAATGAGGATTTTCCTTACGTTTGGAAGATGAACATCCATTTGTTTTGAAAACCGGGAAGGGGAAAATACATCACATTATATTCTTACAAATACGGTTGAGTTAAGATTACCGGAGAGATAAATAAGGTAGGTAATGTATATTTTAGACTCTTTTCGCATATTTACATAAGTCTCTTAATAAACACTGTATTAGTTCAATTTTTTAAACATCTCTGAATGTTTGGTATGCAATCAGAAATGTTCATACACCATCTGTAGGTACAATGCCTGTCCCGTATGATGTTAGTTCAGGGTATGAAGCAGTCTTATCTGTCAAGCCGCCGGGTTCCTCTGACGATATAATAGTTAATAGTGAAACCGGATGCCAATTCACCAGCAATACTACCCTTGCCACACACCCATGTATGGCAATGAAGTATGGCCAGGGGCTAGCTGGGTTACCTGAGACCCTGGGCCTGGCTTGCAGGGAATGTCATGTAGAATCGCCTCTCATATTATCATAATACCAAATCAAACATGCTTTTTTTATTATTTTCGACTGCCACAATAGGAATAAGAGATATCTGTTCCCGGCAGTGGCAGATTTTTCATTAGTATAATGGTCCCTAGTCGAGTACTTCGCAAAGAGTGTTCAAGTCCAGTAAGTACTGTCAGACGGGATTCTAGATTCTTCGCGTCTTTCGTTAAGAGCAGGGCTTAATGCCGAAACCGGCTCTCCACCCTTCTCTTTTCCCTGAAAATCTCTCTATCCCTGAAAAAAAACCTCTACCCAATCAATAATTAATCGTTAAAGGGCGCAAATGACCGTAAGCTGCAGGTCGCCTCTTCCGAATAACTACCACGATATATATGTCCTCAGCAAAAAAGCACTTAAAACCCATAGACAACGGATAAGCTGTAAAAGTAAAAAGGTACTGAACGTGAGAAAATTTTAACTTGGAGACATGAGGTAGAAGCATATCTAACAGATTTCTCGAATCATTCAATCTAAATGAGGAGGGGAACGAGGAATCCTCATCTTTCATTCGTGCACTCACGTTCTCTTCTTGAACACTCTAGCCAGGATTGCCTCAAGGGCCTCAAGGTGAGCACATAATAAACACCATTTAGGTTATCGTGTTTGCATTGACACGAGTCAATACGACAACGCCGACGAATTTTCCTTCCACCCACTCCTGCGAACTATTGACACAAATCCATTGCTAAAAACTTCAGAAGTTTTCAATAACAGTATCGGATAGTATAAAATGTCTGAGCAAGTATGCAACATATATTAAGTAGTATTTAATCACGAGCAAGAGATTTTTATAAGAGGGGACACTAAGATACCGAAAGCCATAAAGGAAACACCTACATTTGTTTGCATAGGGAAATACTCTCTGATGGCAAGACGAGGAAAACGGAAACTCCATCGAGACCACGTTTATCTCCAAGTCCACAATAATGTCCTTCAAAAGATATAAGTAATCTGGCGACAAACGCTTGAACTCGGCAAAAAACGAAGGCATAATAGCTCCCCTCAAATCGTTGACGGAGCACGTCGGGCGACACGTTTTCCTTCAAAAGTGTCGCGAAACGCTCAGAACCACCAAGCCCAATAACAACCCGAGGGCTGGTCAGTCGGTGAGCGTACACCTCATCATGTGCTGAGCCCAAATGCATGCAAATTTCACCCATTTGGGTGGAAGGACCAGTTCCTTCCCTTGTACCACCTTAATGCGACCCGGGAAAATTGTTCCATGAAAGTATTCTTACCTTCTTAACAGCTGGAAATATAAGCTTATAAATAAGGGAAATCAAAACTTACATCTGGAGTACACTTATTTATGACTGCGAGACGGCATTCACGGCCGAAAATAGTCAAAAGAAAGGAAAGATGGGAGAATTTGAAATGTGGTGAATGTCGTCGATCAACCAAGTGACAAACAAAGACAAGTGGCACATTTCTAAGGAGACCAGGAGAAAAGAATAGTCTGATAAAACCTCTTTAAAAAAATGGGACAATCTGCCACATCTTAAGTTATGATGATCCGATGAAGACAGTCGTCCAGGGAAAATAGAATGGGAAGACTGGCAAAGAAAATCCTCGTATGTAAAGAACTTTTGATAGACATTTTCTCCAGCTCAGATGACGCCCCCACCTCCCCTCTCCCGCTAAGCAACACAAACTCAAGGCAAATGTACATACATACATATGCGTCTGTTTCGACCCACAGTCTGAGGGAATTGAGAGCTATATTTTACAATAACAAGGGAAGAGCAAGTACGTTGAAGCACCATTTTAAAGCCGTATTTAGCCCATTGAGGAAACGAGTCGAGAGCAGCATCGAACCAATTTTCGCAATCATGTGAGGATGATGACTGGCTAGCAACCGGTTAATAATCACCAGCCTTGCCTCCGTAGCGCCATCGCCCCGAATCGCAAGCTCTGTCCACCTGCTCTGCCTTATCCTAGTTTCTTCCGCCAACTTCCTTTCATGCACCGCCCACCTGAAAACTTCTTATTTCGACCTCCTTTCGGACTATCGCACTTTTTTCATTCTTCCCTAAATCCATACCTCAAAAAACGACAATCTTTTTCATCCTCTTACGACATTTTCCAGGATTCAACACCATATTACGCCACGCACCTTATCTATACTGACTTTTAATTTTCATATGTGCTCAAAGTTCTAGTAATAAGTTCTCTCGCGTCATAATGATGGAAAACCTAGTTCCAAAGTTTTTCGCATACTCAAGTATAAAAAGCGTAATAAAATCTAACAAATGAGACATACGACACAAATTCCCTCTCAAAACCAAAACACAAGAATAAGCTACATCTAGAATCTGAGAATGGAATGACTAACAGTTAACGCGAGTAATCCATTCGAGAAAGACGCAACAACTCCTTTTGAAGTTTGGGAAAAGCCTGCAGCGCAGAAAATTTGTGGGAACGAAAACACATTTTCAGGCTTGAAAAGTTCCTAGGTTCCTCTCCACCGATTTTTATTGCAATTACTTCCAAATCAGCCAAAATACAGAGATATATTACATATCTCATGATCCGGAGAGGAATTAAAAAATCTGCATGCTATTGGGGGCTTGGGAATGAATCGATGACCCTCCGCTTTTATTTACCATGGTTTCTCATTAGCCCTAATCTCTTCTTTTATAAAATGCCCTCCATATTTTGATCTTTCTATTTACCTCCGGCACGTTGTCAGACACCAAGGACATCGCCACTTGGATTATAACCTGTTTCGGTACTTGGCGATACACTTGTTTTTTGAGTTGTTTTTCATAGCATAGTTCGGTAATATCCACTTCAATACGCTAGATTGCGATAAGGTTGAGGATATGGTAATATCCGAGAGAATTTACGATTGGAAGCAATCGATACGGTTAGATCTATCATCTAAAACAAGTAGCAGGGGATCAAAAACAAAACGCAGTTTTATATCTAATCGTTTCCACATGGACCCGATTCTACGATTTGGCAACTCCAAGAAAGGGACCGCCCTCAGCTAGCTGGCCAACTTCCTCCTCATAGGTTGCATAAGCAGATGGTAACATATGCTGTCGTGTCGTCCTCGATAATCCCACGCAATCCGCCCACGAACTATCTCCTTTCCAGGTCGAGGGAATGGGAAGGGGATTACAGTTCATTCCGCCTCTCCGAGAAGACGTAATTTTTTCGAAGACCGATGATTTTGTGCAGTAGAATTTTTTCATCATTCTAAGGGCCGATTTCATCTATGCAAACGCAATAATTGAGATTAGAATTCCTCATAAACGATGTGGAATTGGAGGAGAAGCTATACATGGGAATTCTACGGATTGACCCAAGCAGTTAGGAAACTTTCCATTTGCACGCGATTCTGGGCTCAGGATTAGGTCGGTGAACCAATCAAGTTTCTGAGTTATCGGGCGGGCCTCGATGTGCACATGTTATTTATTTCCCAGGATTCGCAGTCAAAGCTTAATATATGTGTCGGTCAGTGGCGTCATTTTCGCTGGTTGTTTTTTTGGCGCAATCACTAAGGCCGTGTCCGAATTCGCCAATTAGCTGCCTAAATGCTCCCTTCGTAGGGAGGAAGCCATCTTGTAGTGTGTCCGAATTCGTAGGCATCAGTTTAGTCACCGAAATTAGTCACCTAATGTTGCCTTCAGCAAAGTGAGCATGAAGTGTATCCTTTTGCTTCGCCATCTTTAAAAACCATCCCATAATTCTTAGCGCCTTTGGAGGGTAGAAGAATGGTTGTTGTGGTAACAAAATGTAAACAATTACTTGTGCGATGTTTATGGCTCATAAAGGAGCCGACGAACTACTTCATGTGTGAGTTTGATATTATTTCGTTTTTTTCCCATCAGAAAGATTGAAATTCAAATGTTAAAAATGACAAATATAAATTAAATAGGCAATTCCTAAGTGTATAAATTCATGACTATATCTTGCTAAAACATTAAACTCGAAGTGGTAAATATTCAAAGAACACAAATATTTCTATAAGTCGGTGAGATAAATTGCTTTTCTGTTTTTTAAACAATAATTGTGAGGCAAGTGGCTGATATGAGTTTTTGAAATTCGTACGGTAGTTTTCTCTTCTGCTTGTACATTATTTGTAATAAAACGCGGCCGATATTTAATAAATGAATTCCGTCAGCCCCGACTTCATCACCAAACCGGGTATTTCACCAACAGATCTGTTCCTTTCCATTTTATTATCTGCACTAACAATTTGTAAGTAGATGTACTCTAGGTACAAAATTGCACTTAGACGTAACCATGGATTAGATTGTAAATTGAAGCACTTCAAAACAAAGTTTGTGTAATTATAATGGAAAAAGCATTATTACGTAAAATAATAACCGAAAGGTAATTTCTGCTTGGAATATCTGGAAATAAAGGCTTTGTAATGCTAGACGTAGGCGAAAATGATAAAGTCTTACCGCTACAGCGAGTATTTGATCAAATAATAATATGATAACAATCTATGTCAACGCTCGAGCTTAAGCTAGTAGATTTGCTAGAAAATAGTTTTTAATTCAAAACAGAATATCTCCGGTGATCATCCTTTTAACTCCAAAAACAACAAAAGAACTTAAACAAAAGTTCTTCAAAAATAACCGCGAGTGAAATACCTCAATTCTGGTTATTGCTACTCATTTGTTTTAAAGTACCACTGTTACACCGTACGTTGCGACACCTTGGATTTCGTCCGAATTCATGCCCCCTTTAGTCATCGGGGAATTCAGGCACCTTCGATGGCTAAAGGAACATGGCTAATTCCTAATGGCTAATGAATTCGGATACAGCCTAAGTTCCGTCCTAACTTAAATCTCGCTAACTTAAATTTTCGAAATCACATTCCTGTGGTGTAATATGACAATATTTTAAATACTGAACGCTTACATGCATTAAAAAGGATTGCAATTGCTCGGTGTTTTATGGCCTTAAGACACGTTCAACTACAAACACTAAGGTCACAATAGGAAAACATAATAAAACGGCAAGACTGATTTTTACGGCAGTAGCAGTTTTTCTAGGGAGACGACCGACAGTTAATGCCATCCGCGTCAATAAGTAGAGATGATGGGTAATTAGAAAGAGTTCGATGCTTTTTCGGATGCTTTCGAAAGGAGGAAGGTGGAGAGAATCCTAGGCGACGGCATTAAGCTCCTCGTAACAAGGGGTCCACGGTTTGAGGTCCCATCCGATGAATGGGGCCCTGAATTAGCATTACTCTTCACATAGTAATCAAGCAGGGGGTGGTATTCCGCTGAACAATCTATGTCACTACCGGGATTCCAATTCGGACCCTCTGGAAAGGATAGTATTCCAGCCACCAAATCAACCCGTTTTTCCTATTTTTACACTGGCTGTCGTAATTTTAAAAAAAGCCCAAGTTACTTATTGCCGTCGGGCACTCATGGTACTCGTGAGCTTGCCCACCCATCCAACAGATACTCGAAAATGTAGATTCATCCAACAATTCTGAACGTTATAAAAACACAACGACAGTATATTTTTGGAATTTGACGCTATATTATTTGACTCTATATTCAGCTATGAAAAATAGATAAAACCCGGGAGTACGGGAATTATTTTCTCGTGTTCGTCAATAATGGTTTTCGGGTTCAGCTTCTCATGACGCTTCGTTAGAGGTCTAGCTTTCGCGGCCATTGCAGGGAGCATTCTCAGGACAAAACTGAACATGCTATCTGTCCTTGTCCTGAAGATGCGCCCTGCAATGGCCGCGAAAGCTAGACCACTAACACGCAGCGGAACCCGAGAACCATTATTGACTACAATACTTGCTGCGAAAATCTCCGATCCACATTCTCTCCCATGCTGGCGTATTTAAGATTAACGGCACAAAAACGATATAGGATAAAAGATAAGACAATAAATAATGGCAAAAAAGAATGATCTAGACCACAAGATCAAAAAAATATGATCGGTAAGGATTAAATACACGCTATAAGGCGATTCTTGGTCAAATACTCTCATGGTGATGAAAAAAAAACTATTAACTATTTTCAAGCAAAATTTGGCAATATCCGGCCATGTTCACAAATAAACAAAGGTTGAAACGCGCATGTGTTTCCGACCATAGTCTGCACTATTTACGAGGGGAAGGGGTAAAAGAAGAAATATTATTTCCTTAACCGGAGTGTAAGATTATAGTAGAACAGACTAGCACCACATTGGAATAACCGGAGTCACATTTCACTTGAGCACGAGGAAATATATTTTTTTTTTAATTTTACGAGCAGATAATTGAGATGAGGAAATTGCAGAACCCGGATTTTTCAAATATCCAAGTGTGCAGTCACGGAGATATAGCTGGCGGCTATGAGTCGTACCCTGCCTCCATCTGATACCAGACGATTAGCCACAGCGGTAACTGGAAGGGATCACGCGACCTGGTTCCACTGCCCGAGGGCAGGTTTGTCATCTAATGCGTGATGCCTTGACTACATACCACGATGATTCAACTCAAGTCATCTTAAATATATGATAATATATGTAATAACGTGCTCTACTCAAAGGGAAATTTAAAATTACTTGAACTCTTCCAAAGCCTAAATCAGGAACATATTCAGAAGCCGGAAGTTAACTTTTCACCTCATGTGCGTGCTGCGAATTTTTGAAATGGCAAATGTATTAGGATTATATATTACGGGCTTTTTTGTAATATGTATGTGTAATCAGTCTGCATTAATGACGTTTTCCAGATCGCTGTTTACACCGTATTCATTGAACGGAATCCGACAGGAGCATTTAATGATGCGTCACTCTTGTTGCTGAGTTGCACCCCTGTTTAAGGATGACTCAGCTGTAAATATAGGTTGAATTTTTACGCGGTGGTACTTAAAATAGGGATAATTTGAAGACATACATTTGCAGCCTACCCCGCAATCCATCTCGAGGCGATGTGTGGTAGTCAACACCACGATTTAACAAGAAACATTCAATAATAGTTATGTTACTACGCATTCAGGAAGTCGGGCTAGGGTTTTTCCTTGAACAAGGCAAGAGCAAATCAAATGATTAGATGATGCGAAGGAATATTATTTACTCACGGTATTAAACGGGATTTTTACGTCATGAAAGCCAGGGAACGGAAAACATGACTGTTTGTGTTCAGAAACCTTATTCAAATTCGCTACTGACAACTCAATCTCAATCATACCAATGCAATTATTATGCAGCCTATTTTGGTCTTTTTAATGTTTGCGGAGAGAAAGGCATATTAAATCAACGCCAACAGCAACACACCTCATCTTGTTTTAGTTAGCAAGTCGAGCGTTATATACGGGTGTTCTCGGAATATTTCGAACGTCATCGGGATAGAGATCGACCTCAAATCCACTCAAAACGTTCGGCTTGAACTTTAACCTATGCTCTGATAACGATTCCCTTCCGAACACTCGCATTAAGCTTGAGACACTATTGAGTTTCAAACTAATACTATTGAGTCTCATGCACACACTATTGTGTATCAAAGTCACTAGTACCATACTATAGTCTCTTAAGCCTACATTATCGCATCTTGAGGTCACTATTAGCCCACTATCGTTTCTAGCGTTTCAAGCTTACATATCGTGCCTAAGCTCACTACACGTCTCAACTCTACAGTATCCAGTCTTACACTCACTAACAGCAAACTATTGAGTCTTATGCTCACATTATTGTACTTAAAGCTCACCAGTTATTCAGTTCAGCTCAGCTGTTGTTTCAAGTCTAGCCAGCATTTAAAGGCCCCTCAGACCGGGAGGAAAGGTACTTATATACGTGGATAGAAAAAGAAAGAAGTTTGGAGAGAAGTCCAGCGTAAGCATCAACCTGCTAATAATGAGAGGCGCCAGAGAGACCACGGCTTAACGTCCCATCCAAAGGACGAAGTAGTGCAACCTAAGCGCTCTCCACACAGCACACAAGAAGGAACCGGTATGCCAAAAAATATCTCTGACACTGCCGGAATTCAAACTCGGGCGCTCCTGATGGGAGGCCATTCCTCGAACCACCAAACCAAACCGCTTACCTTGCCTCAAGCTTACACTATCGAGTCTTTTCTCCGCTTTTTCAGCCCATCCTTCCTCTCTATTACGTACCGTGCCTTTTTATTATTTTATTACCTAATTACCATTTCCATTATCAATATTACTTGAACAAAGATTGAATTAAGTTAAATTGACTATATCTAAGCAAGGAGTTTAAAATGTGTAAAATGTTAAATTGCTCGGGAGCCAATGAAATAAAATATTTGAGACATATGCTATCAGTTTAAAGGTATTTTATAGGATTTTTTTCGTTCCAAATAACTGACTTTCTGTGTAATACAGGGCTCAACCCTATTAGGCCACTAATGAGAGATGATTTGACCACCCGCCATGAATGTTAAGCTAGTCTGAAAAAATTTACGAGGTTATTATGCGACTTCTTTTTCTGAAAGTTTTGCTGCTGCAAAAAGATAGATTTAGCATGTTGTACCCACGTGTTGCTAACTTTTAAAAAGGTTCATAACTTTTAATAAATTTTCCAAGGTTTTGCAATAAAGTTGCTTAACCCTTAGAGGATCAAGGTGCCGTTATGTTGAAAGCTCTGTTTTCCTTAAAACGCACAAGGTGGCGATATAGACTCAAGCCAAAAATTGTTTTCTTCGAGCATTATTTTATAAAAAAATAAACATTATGTTCACTCATGGAACAAGTTTTAAATGAAGCACAAATATGTTTTAAGTACATGCTAACCATTTCAATCTTTTGTCTCAAATGTCGGCCTTGCAAAAATGCTTTAAAACAAAGTCAATATTTTCGATATTTAGCTAAATGCGGGGTGGGGGGTGGGGAAGTAAATGCCGTGAGAACGAAAGGCTTAAATTGGCAACTATAGAAGGAACTGGTATTCCATGGAAAAATCTACAACCGCCGGAATTCGAATCCGGGCCGTAGGGAATGGAAGACATTGCTCTAGCCACCGCAACCGACCAGAGCCCCCCGAACTTCCCCTTTCGCGTTATGCAATACGTCACTGTAAAAAGTTGATCTGATTTTCAGTGCGATCTGAAATTAAGCGCTGTCTGGTTTAAGGCAGGAACACGGATTCAAGGTGCGGAAGAGGCAGGAACATGGACGGTTGGTACAGGAGCAGTTAAGCAGGAAGCAGAGGGAGCAGGATTCTGGATGGTCTGATTTTCAGTCGTTCACCTGCCTTATTTTTAGACAAGATATTACTGCTGAAATTCAACATACCCTGTCTTAAAATTGTTGCATCTGAAATTCAGATCGCTTTTGTACCTTAAAATCAGATCTACTTTTTACAGTGGTGGAACGTCCCTTACTACTGTCTCAAGCTTACACAATCCTACTACTAGATATACCGTACGCCTTACAGGCTCAAAATAGAAATACAATCCGCGGATCGAAACACGCATCGAGCGAGTGCATCGCATCCCATTTATTCGCGCACGGTGACCCCGACAGTAACGAGGGGGCGGCGGCTGGTCTCGTCGGTGGGTGACCTCCGCGCGCATTTCCCGAGTACCTACCTGGATGTCCCGGCGAGGCGTGGGAAGCGGTGACCTTCCCGCGGCGAGACCTCCCGGCCCGCCCACGCGGCGACGGCGCCGGTGGGAGCGGCGGCCAAATAGGGACCGGCGGCGGAGGCGAGGGCCGGCCGTCGCGTGCGTCGACGCAAAGCAGTCCGCCGCGATATCGAGCGATGAATCGGAGCGTGGGCATTACGCATATCGAACTGACATCGCTCCAACGTCATCATACGTACTGTAACAACAAGAGTAGGAGGTTTGCGAAATTCTTTCCGGGCATTCCGTATCCTAAGAATCCTTCTTAACCAATCAACATTTCCTTCCATAAATAGCTGACAAAAAAATAGAGCGATTTATTTTTTACACTTAATTGAGTAAGTAAAACCCTACCGGTTTCGACATTCTCGTGTCATTGTCAAGGGTACGCTACCTTAAGGTTTACTTACGAAATAAAGAGTGAAAAGTACAACCTTTAATTTTTTTGTCAGTGTGTCACTTTTTCACAAAGTATCACCTGATTCCATTCAATTTATAAATAGCTCTTCAAATTTTTAAGAGTGGCGTTTTATCGGGTCCCGTTGCGTTATTTTCTATTCCCTAATGTTTTGTGTCCTTAGCAATAAGAAATAAAAGCGTGGAAGTGTGGAAAAATTTCATTAGAACATACATCAGGAGCATATTAATAATTGACAGCAAAAGCATGGACGATAACAGCAGCAGAGAAGTCAAGGCTGGGAGCGTTTGAAATGTGGTGTTACCGAAGAATGATGAAGATAACATGGATCGACCGAGTGACAAACGAAGAAGTCTTAAGAAGAGTGGGAGAAAAGAGATGCCTACTGAAAACCCTAAGAAGAAGACGTGACAACTTAATCGGCCATATCTTAAGACACAATGGCCTGATGAAGACAATCGTCGAGGGAAAAGTGAACGGGAAGATTGGAAAAGGCAGGCCTCGTATGAGTTTTAAGGAGCAATTTGTGGAGGATATGAAAGAGAAAAATTACGTTGATATGAAGAAGCCGGCCGATAGAAGAATCGAGTGGAGGGCTGTGTCAAACCAATCCTAGGATTGTTGACCGAAGATGATGAACAGTAATAAGTTACTCGGGGAAAGTGACCTAAAGCCAAGCCCATTTTCGCTATATATGATAGGTGGGTGGACTGGAAATGGGTAGCAATTTTTTAGGGAACGGAGGGAAAGGGGTGGAAGAAAACCTGATGTCGCCAGTAGTCTACGCTAAACAAAGACGCCAATGAGTCTAGGATTTAACGTCCCGTTCGACATACGGATCACAAAAATCGGAGTGTTCTCCAATAAGAACTCAATTAGGGAAAGGTATGCATATGGAAAATGCCCGCCGCCGCCAGGATTGGACCAGGGACCCGCGAGATGGGAAGTTAATCCATATCAATATCTCGACCTCCCTCGCGTCCATTGAAGGGTGAATATTAAGACAGAGAATCTGATGATTCATTTAGCTCTCTATCAAAGACTATTTGAAGATATGCCCTGCAAGTGAGAAGCGTATTGTATCTGTAAACTTACTCTCTGAAACTTCATAAAGTGAACGGTAATGGGCTACGTAAATCTTCCGATTCACTCTAAGACATTTCCTACAACGGACACGAGACGTTATGGTGAAAATTAATAATGCAGTAAAAACCGATAACACGTAATTCACAATTAGTCACAGAGCTACGAAAGCCTCCAACAGAAATTCTCTCTTTAAATTTCCATATATCCCGCCTGTCTTCGGCGTGGACGTCACGAAAATGGGATTAAAATACACTAGTGGTCTTCGAGACATGTGTGAGTAGAATAATGGGAAAGGTAGGAGGAAAGGAAGTCAGATGTGGAAGGGCTACGAATGGTAGCAGAATATTGGAGGTTGATAGAACAACTAATTCTGAAGATTTAGGCGATATGCAATGGAAGCGAAACAGGATAAGATGTAATGAAAACACGAGCCAAATCCATAAAAATATCCATTTTTGTGGATTTGGCACGTGTTTTCGTCATATATTATCATTGATAGAACAAATTAAGTGGTAGAAGGGTAGCTGTTACGGGTTACAAGTAGCGAGGGAGTTATTAAAGTAAGAGGGGATAAATAAGGGGGAAGCACACAATCTGTTTGGTTACAGGATTCCCATGTCTTTGAATTATCTTGCTATACAGGAATGTTTATTTACAAAACTTCTTGCCTATCTAAATATACCATTACCGGTAGATAACTATTGATTACACGAATAATATCGTACTAATAATGACCTCTTATTCTTTTCCTCCATCTTCCCTGCTCACTCCCCTTTATCACTTCTATATAACTAACATTTCTTAACTTCAACAAAAGTTCTCTATACCTATTTCTTGTCTTGTAATTTCTCCGAACAACCTACCATCTGCTCTTACCATGCCTTCCTCATTTTTCTCCTTGTCCATGAAACTAACCGCCTCCATTCCTCTTCGCATCCACACATCAAAGGCCTCCAATTCACGGTATTTTTCTTTCGGCGAGGGCCAGATTTCACAACTACGTAACATCATGCATAATTTATGGCTTTAGATAATCTCATCGTCTTCGTATCTATCGAGATACCCCTCACTGATTATTTGTTCTTCTCAAACCCATCCTTAGCCAGATATTTTTTTTCGCCCGAAATCCCTGTTACGTAACCCAGGATTCAAAACACAGACTAGGCGGTGCGATTTCACCTTTGCTGCTAGAGCACTTTAAAAACCAAGCCTTTTAATACTAAGTTCTTGTAATACTATAATTTGCAATTTCGCATATTTTGAGGAATGAAAAGAAATAGCCTAATATTAATACGTGGCGGGTGAATACATGGCAGGACGATGACGCAGCGTAGCTGAATATAAAAGCCTATCAAGGTCTACATTCTGCGATTAGGGAGCCAACGGAACATCATCTCTCCTTCAGCAGTGTGTGATTCTACGACAGCTGCCGCAATGGAATTTTTAAATGAATAGTGATGGCTAAATAAATAGCAATGAGATATATGGAACCATTGATGAAGGATGTAAAAGAGAAAAATTAGGTCACAATAAAAAGGTTGGCCGATAGAAGAATCGAGTGGAAAGCTGAGCTGAGGACATTAGCGCAATTTAGGATAGACGGATGATTGGGTAGAGTTAGTAGTTCATCAGGAATAAGAGGAAACATGGAACAGACTTTAACCTGGTCTTAAAAAAAGGCGCCGATGGATCAACGGTTTAACATCCCATCCGACAGACGGAGCACTGAACTAGAATTGGTCTCTACACGGAACTCCAATAGGAGCAGGCATACGACACCAATAAATAATCTCTGCCACTTATGGGATGCCACTTTTCACTAGCTAGGCCCCACCTTGAATATGTAGCCACTGTACGGGATCGGAATGAAATAGGTTTAATCCGAGAACTAGACAGTGTGCAGCGTAGAGCGGCTATGTTTGTTATAAGGTGTTACGATAGGTTTAGTAGTGTATCAGAATTAGGTTGGTTACCATTATCAGATCGTAGGTAAAAATACAGATTAAATCTATGGCAGAAATTGAAAACGGATAGCTTTACTGGAGATGGTAGATATATATTAAAAACACCAACACATTATACTAGATTCGATCAGATACAAAAGAGTAGAGATATATATTGTCATACCGATAGAGATAAAATGCAACTCATCCGTCGTACTATTAGAAAACACAGTAGGCAGCATAGCAATGGGGGTAGGGGAGATATTTTTATAGTAGCCATTAGTGCATGATTCATGTATTAACAACCAATCCCTTTATTACTACGTAGATACTAACCATGTAGCTACATGTGACCCTATTTTGTAGCATGTTTCCATGTAGTGGCCTGTTTTCAAGCCAATAGTGCATGTTTGGTGATCGTCACCCCCTGCCACACACCCAGGGTATCGAGTAGATGTAGATGGGAGGATTAGAACCCCGAAACCTCGGGATAGAAGGCGAGTGCCTTAGCCACCACACCAACCGATTCTCATTTGTTTATTCCAGACAGGAAAAAATAACACAAGCCTCGTCAGGGTGACTGGCCGCTTTGCGGAAATGCGGAGATATGCGAGGGCGAGGTGATCGATTAAGTTATTACGACCGATGGTGACTTCGTCGCGGGCGGGCATCGTCGTAATGCCGTGGTTAACGGAGAAGGAATAATTAAGTAATCGGGAATACCGTTTGCCCATTCGTTCCGGGAGGAACATTACATATCTTCGATCTCCAATCTCCAGTTGAGTAGGCCGGTGGAAAAACGCCCTGAAAAGACCATACTTAAGATAAGAGTTGAGAGAGCTTCATTTACTTCCTCGGTCTGTTCATGATTTTCCTCTGCCCACGCAGGACAAGCCGGGATAAATCATATGAGATAACAGGAAGCCTTTTAAATGCGAAAACCCGTTCTTCGCCATTCCTGAGCAGGTTTGCCACAGTTCACAAACGCCTGGCCCACGAATGAATGCAGCGGGGTGTTCCCTTCAGTTACACCAAGGGTCGCGGACGGCAACGCCGACCCCGAAGCACGCTTCAGCGTATGCCAGCAATCTCTCGCCTCGCTTAAGTCAGCAGTTGTATCCGGTACGTATTATCCATTCCAGCCAGAGTATTTCTATAGGGACAGAGTGCCTTCTTTCTCATCCCGAGGGTTCCAGTTCGAATCCTGAGATGGCAGATATGGTATCCCACTCGAGTCGCTTGAGGAGAGTACTTCCGAGTGTAGTGCTTCGTCCGACGAATGGGATATCAAATCGTGGATCCCTTAGCACATTTCATTGAGAGCAGTCTAGAGCTGACACCGGGTTTCTCTCCACTCTTTTTCCGTTTCCGGGTACATTCAATTCCCCATCCAGTTACCCATCCATCCTAAATGGAGCAAATGACCTTAGCTATCGGTCGTCTACCTCCGAACTCCACCCTCCTTTCTCTCCCGGCATTCTTACCTGTTACCAAATATCAACCTATCCTCAACGGCGCTAATAATCTAAGCTGTCAGTTATTTCCCTAAAAACAAACACAACAAATATTCAACGTGCATGTCAAACAAGGTCTCATACGTCCTATTTAATTCATTGCACTAAACGACACAACGTGAAAGCACTTTTTGTTCAAAACAATAATAATAGCCGAATTATGAGAGTGGGAAAACTATTCCCAAACCTAAGTCCGCTTCCCTCCCTCGTTCCGCTTTACGTCGCGAGACCAATCTAATGTGATGGAAAATCGGGGACTCCCTGTATTGGTATAATATTTTGAATATGATGATGGTAGTAGGTAATTGTTTTAATCCATGGTGTAATAACAAATAAAAATAACTAAAAGATAATAAAATGTCAGAAAATCCAATCCTGGGATAACGTTTACCTAAAGACATATGAAACATAAATAACCATACGATGCCAATTAATCCTTTACTCTCTCTACAGCAAATGTTTTTTACCACAACGCAAGTACTACTCGAAAACGTGGTGGATGTGTAGGAGTCCACACTGAATCAGTGAGCCTATAAACACATCCACAAACTTTTAATTTATAATACCACGGAAGGAGAGAAAGTAGTAGCGACGGTAAAAAGAGCTCAGGAAACCCTAAAATCACGGATTCGAATCCTGCCTTGGACATGAATGCATTTTTATGTCCTAGGATTTTTTTTGGGTCTTAAGTAGGTTACTCAGGGCGATAATAATTTAGCAGTCGCACCTCATAACCTATTACTGCCGGTCACGTTAGCCTGGTTGGTAACGCGCTGGCCTGGCAACCAAAGGGTCAGGAGTTATGGCTCCTTCGATTATGGCTCATTTCATGGATGTCGTGTTTGTCCTAGAATAATGAAATAAATTTAGGCGGTGCGATATGATCTTAGCCAAACGAATATCTAAAACTCAACGGAACTACTACTACCTAAATCTTTGACAATACAGGAAAGTAGAAGCTAAGGGGTACGAAAATAAAACGCTGTTTGGAAAAATTGACGTATGTGGGTGACCACAGGCACGTAGCCACAGCAAAGCGATAATTAAACCCATCAACCTTGGCTGGTCTACGCGCCAACTTTTTCGGCAACCAATTTAGAGAGATCGGCTGTCCTAAACTGGTTTCGAAGGTGTAAGGCGTGGAGGGATATCTCTCTAATGGCATGTCCGATCCATTTGGAGCACCGTGTCAGCCGAAGCGAGCGGAGTCATCGTCCCCAGCGGAGAAAGCGACCGTTCCGCGCGATGGACGGCCGAGCGGCCACCGACGCGAAGGTCAGGGCTGCCCGCGTTTCGGTGCCACCTTGGGGCGAGGGCGTGGGGAGACTGGGAGTGGCCAGGGAGGATCTGTGGTTCCACGTCCATCCCAGCACTAAAAGGCGCTTCGAACCGGGAGGTGAAGGTAAAAGAATGAGATTCGATGCTTAAGGAGGAAGGGAGGACCCGACGTCGGCATTAGTCTGCTCTCAACGAAAGACACCTCCATGGTTTTGCGCCCATCCTACGGACGGAGTAATGTGCTCGAAGTGCACATGTAGTAGTTGCATATAGCATATAGTTGATTTTTTTATCGCTTATTGTTATTGAAGTTAGTTGGTGATAGTTTTTTTTTTTTTTTTTTAGATATATTTATATTTCCTTGACTAGTGCTTAATCTAGTTCGTCTTTTTCGTTGCTCCTTTAGTAGTAGATATTTAATACATTTACTTTAGCTTTATACACATAAAGTTTTATTTATACATTTATAGTTTATACTATCTCTGCAGTTTGCGTAACTTATTTTTTAACCTAGTAGATTATACAGTTTTTTTTAAATCGCTTATTGTCATTGAAATAATTCGGTAATAGTGTTTTTTTTTTTTTAGATATATTTATATTTCCTAGATTAGTGCTTAATTTAGCTCGTCTTTTTCGTTGCTTCTTTTAGTAGTAGATTTTTAATACATTTACTTTAGCTTTACTGTTGACACTTTTTGCTTCATCTATTCGTAATCGCTGGTCTTGCGCATCCTACAGCCTACATTCCTCTCGTATACATTCCAGAGCTCCCCCCCCCCCCCCCCCCCCCCGTGGTTCCCTTCCCAAACCTCAGCCTAACCAAGGTCAACCGTGACCCACCTCCCATCGCGACTCCCTACCGAGCGCTACCCTTGCAACCACTCACCCGTGTAGTTTTTCTACCTGTGTAGTTTACTCCTAGTCCCTGTCCCCTTTGGGTTAATTGTTTTCTGGTGATAATCTGTGGTCTGTATTTGCTTGCTTGCTCGTTTCTTCAAGAGCCTTGTTAGTTATTTATTAGTGTGTAGTAAATAGTAGATTCTTTTTCCAGATAGCTCGGCTGCGAGTCTAAGGGAGAGAGATAGTTAGAGTTAGATTAGGATGACTCCCATTAGGTCAATTGTCAACCTCTTCCGTGACTCACCCGATAGCGAGCCCTTGAGGGCTCGAGTCGATGAGCTCGAGAAGACGGTGGATAGTCTTCGCTCTCTCGTGAAACGGCTGGTGACTACGTTGGAACGGTCGAGGGGGAGTGGGGGTCGGCCAAGGCCTTCCGCACGCGTTGGTGCGGGGGCGAGCCCTTACACTGGCGTGGGTTGGAGGGTTGAGGACGTTCCCCGCACACCCGAGCCTCTAGCGGAGCCTACCTCCGAATCCGGGGGAGAGTGGGAAGTGGTCCGTAGGAGGAGTCGTGGGGTCACACTACACAAACGGGGAAATGCAGAGGCAGAGGCTGAGCCTTTCCCCGTTAGTAATAGGTTCGATGGGCTGGCGGAGGTCGGCGCATCGAACGCTCCGCCTCCGGAGACTTCGCCGACTGGGAGTCGGGAGGGAAGGGAGGGAGTATTAGTGATAGGTAGCTCCAATGTCCGCCGAGTAGCGGACTCGATGCGTGCCAGGGCCCGTCGGGAAGGAGGTGGTGAATCCCGAGGGAAAGGTGACGAAGAACGGGTACGTTCCTGGTGTATACCAGGAGGTACGGTGCCCCAGGTGACGAAGGTGTTGAAAGCAACGGTCAGTGCCACTAACTGCTCCAAGCTGCACGTAGTCGCCCATGTCGGCACTAACGACGCCGCGAAACGGGGGTCCGAGGATGTAATGGATTCCGTAAGGGATCTATGCACCGAGTTCCACCGTGTTCGTGGAGGTCTGGGTATCGATATGAGGCTGACTATATGTAGCTTGGTACCTAGGACGGATCGGGGGTCGATGGTTTGGAGCCGAGTTTTAGGCATAAACCGGAGACTCCGTGAAGTCTGTGGGAGCGAGGGAGCTGAGTTTTTGGACCTCGGGCCGGAGCTGGAAACGTGTCGGGTGCCCCTGAATCGCTCGGGTGTCCACTACACGGACGAGGCATCGTCTAAGGTAGCGAGTAGGATACTGGAGCATACACGTAGGGTTTAGCTCAGGTGGTAGCCCAGAGTGCAGGTCAATCCGCGGGGGAAAAATCGTGCAAGAATTTGACAGAACATGCAGAGTAGTTTTAGAAGGTCAGAGAAAAACACATGGAGAGAACGAACATGATAATTCATCAAAGGTAAGAGGTAGACCAAATAGTTTGTCCGTCAAAAAATTATCGAGGAAAATTTTAGTTGGAAAGGAGCACCAAGAGAGAAACAGATTGGAAGAAAAAATTTCAGTGATAGTAGTGAATTGTCGTAGTATAAGAAATAAAGTAGCAGAATTTCACCACCTCATTAAGAGTACTAATGCAGATATAATCGTAGGTACAGAAAGCTGGCTTTCGAAGGACATATCAGATCATGAAGTATTTCCGAAGTGTTTTACAGTATACAGAAAGGATAGAGTAAGCAGAAACGGAGGAGGAGTTTTCATAGCTGTGAAGGACCCGTATGTCAGTAGAAGAGAACTTATTTCAGAGCGAAATGTAGAAAGTATTTGGTGTTCCGTTAAAAGTAAAAGTAGTAACGCAAAAAAGATATATGTAGGTGCATATTACAGGCCACCGGACGCAGACGTCAATTCTATAATAGACCTAGAGTCAGAGATACGCACATTACTTTCTGGGAAGAATGATAGAGGAATAATAGTAGGCGGAGATTTCAATCTCCCCTCGATAGACTGGAATACGTGTAGTTTCATTGCAGGAGGTAAGGATAAGGAACATTGCGAATCACTGTTGAACACCTTTACGACACATTCTCTACAACAGCTAGTAACAGAGCCGACCAGGGGTAACAACATTCTAGACTTATTAGCAACAAATATACCCGAGAGAGTTCTAAATACAGTTACAGACACAGGAATTAGTGACCATAAAATAGTGCATGCGAAATTTATTGTAGGCGTTGAAAGACATTATAAACCAAGGAGGAGGGTGTACTTATTTGGCAAGGCAAATTACGACGGTATGAAAGAGGAATTAAGGGAAGCGTTTACTGTATTCAGCGAACAAAGCAAAGGATTAAATACAGAGGATTCGTGGAGAGAATTTCTTGAGGTCACCCGTAACGCAGTTCATAAATACATACCAAGTAAATATATTAGTGATAATACAGAGCCAAGGTGGTATAACGCGGAGGTTAGGAAATCACTAAAGCGACAAAGGGTATGCCACGCTAAGATGAAAAGTGCCAGACGGGGTCTATCGGTAGAGGAAAAAAATGAGCTAGTTCAAAACTATAAAAAATCGAGAGCATTAGCAAGGAAATCATGTCGGCAAGCGTTATCACATTTCAAGAGCAAGATGTTAGGAGAATATTTAGATAGCAATCCTAAAGCGTTTTGGTCATATGTGAGAGAGCTTCAGGGAAATAAGTCCACAGTGCACACACTTAAAAATGATAAAGGAATCAGAGTCACCAGCAGTGTAGAAAAAGCCAACACTTTAAACACCTTCTTCCAAAGTGTATTCAACTCATCGTCACAAAACGCAGTGGAACCACCGCCGAACACTTTCAGTGAGCAAATGCCCGAAATAAACATTTCATGTCGCGGAATAGAGCAGCAGTTAAAAAGCATAAGTAAAAACAAAGCACCAGGTCCCGATCAAATTCCTTCCAGAGTTTATAAAACATTAGCTTCTGAAATAGCCCCCTATCTAGAAATAATATTCAATAAAACACTAAAGAACCACACAGTACCCAAGGATTGGAAAGTAGCTAACATTACACCTATATTTAAAAGCGGTGATAGGGAAGAACCTAGTAACTACAGACCCATTTCACTCACGTCAATCTCTTGTAAGATATTTGAGCACATAGTAGTCAGTTCGATCATGGGGCATTTGGATAGTCAGGGATTACTCATAAACAGCCAGCATGGGTTCCGGAAAGGTAGATCTTGCGAGACACAATTAGCTTTATTCGTACACGATATTTTAGTCCACGGCGAAAGCAGTACTGAAGTTGATGCGATATTTTTAGATTTCAAAAAGGCTTTCGATAAAGTTCCTCATGACAAATTAATCTTGAAGTTAGAGAGTTTTGGTATAAATAAAGACGTTGTATGTTGGGTAAAAGAATTCTTAAGTGGGCGAGAGCAGAGGGTTGTCATAGATGGTATCATGTCGGACACAATCGAAGTCACATCGGGAGTTCCCCAGGGTAGCGTAGTAGGTCCGCTTCTATTTCTTTTATACATAAACGATTTGGGTACCGTAGTTAGTAGTAACCTTAGACTTTTTGCAGACGATGCGGTGGTGTACAGGGGTATATCAAACGAAGAGGACGCGAAATCACTTAGCAAGGATTTAGATGCAATTGAAGAGTGGTGCGACAAATGGCAGTTAGAACTCAACCTTAAAAAGTGTGTAGCTATCAATTTTTGGAGGAGGAATAATTCGATAGAGCGATCCTATAGAATTAATAACACGAAGATCGAAAACGTTGAAACCGTAAGATATTTAGGTGTAACAATCACTAAAGATTTATCGTGGGGAAGACACATAAGGGAAATATGCGGCCGAGCGAAGAGAAAGCTAGGATTTATAAAAAGAGTACTTGGGAAATGTGATGAGAAGACAAAAGAGCGATGCTACTTTTCACTAGTTAGGCCCCACCTTGAGTATGCAGCCAGTGTATGGGATCCTAATGAATTAGGTTTGATGAGAGAACTAGACAGTGTGCAGCGTAGAGCAGCTAGGTTCGTCAAAAGGTGTTACGATAGGTTGAGTAGTGTATCAGAATTAATACAAGAATTAGGGTGGGAATCATTATCAGAGCGTAGATTAAAGTTCAGATTTAATCTATTGCAGAAATTTCAATCGGATAGCTTTACTGAAGATGTTAGGCACATATTAAAAACACCAGCGTATTATGCTAGATTCGACCAGATAAATAAGATTAGAGAGATAGATTGTCGTACAGATAGATTCAAAATGGCATTTTTCCCCCGTACTATAAGAGAACAGAATAGGCAGCATAGGAAAGGGATAGGTAGGGGAAATATTTTAGAGTATTCTGTAGTGCATGATGCATGTATTAACCCCTCAAATACTATAGATACTAACAATCTAGTTGCATGAGACCCTTTAGTTGCTTGCTTGCATGCTAGTAGTGAATGCTTGGTGACCTTCACCCCCTGCCACACACCCTCGCGGTGGCTTGCAGGGTATCGTGTAGATGTAGATGTAGATGTAGATGTAGATGTAGTTGCATGTTGGAATAAGGACTTGAAGGTAACCCAACTAACTGCACGTTTTTGCATGCTTACTTTGCTATTTTTCTTTTTAAATTGTGAAGTTTAGACTAACATATTGATACTAATCCTTTTAAATGCATGATATGTAGTACATGTTTGGTGAGAATCCACCCCCTGCCACACACCTTTATGGTGGGTTTCAGGGTATTATGTAGATGAGATGTAGACGAAGTGTTCTCCACCAGTTACCAATTCATGATTGGCATGAAAAACCTCTGACACTGCCAGGATTTGAACCAGGGCTTTCGGGTACGCTGGCCGCTACACCAACGTGATACACCGAACACCTTAACTGAAATTTTTAAAAATGATTTGAAAACCCCAATGTACAATAATAGGCTGGATCATACGGATAACATTTGGTATACGCCTGAAATTTTCAAGGAACGCAGGAAGGGTAGAGGGGAGTCTCACCAAAAGCCCACTCTAAACGAAAGGCGCCAGGGGCCAATTGAGCTAGAACTCGAACCGCTCCTTAAGCAGCACTAATCAGGGGCCGATTCACCAATGAAGAATATCTTCCACTACAGGGATTCGTGTTTTACGATATCACCATCGTGTTTTAAGATATGGCCCATTAGGTTGTCCCGTCATCTTTTTAGAGTTTTCAGCAGAGTTACTCCATTTACTCCATGAGTTCTTCCGCGATATTTTGAAGAAAAGAAAAATCCGATAACGACGTTTTCATAACCGGTGGGAACCGCGAGAAGACTTCCCTAGTTGAATTAGCCGGGAAAGAACCAGATCCTTCCTCGTGGACCCCTTTGTCCCTTCCTTTAAAAACTACGCTAATACCAACATCGTGTTTCTCTCCACCCTTCCTCCTTTCCCTGTAATATTCCAACCTCTACCAAATAACACACCTATCCTAAGGGCCATATTCAGAATCTCAACCACAGTCTCTCTTCCACTGCTTACGTCGTGAAATCCGTACTTCGAGTCAAATTGGTATGCAGAATAAACCTGCAAAGTTGGTATTACCATGCTGTATACCGCTTCAAACCATATCAAGGAGAATCCGAATACCATTTCGAACTCGTAATAGAGATGCAATGGCGTTAGCAGTAGATGTGAGACTGTTGTTGAGATTCTGAATACGGGCCAGCGATATTCGGAATCTCAACTCAGTTCTCAGCGCCACGCTGAGAAGTAATACCAACTTTGTATCTGTACACCAATTTGACTCGTTGTAGGGATTTTAGCACGTAAGCAGTAGAAGCGAGACTGTAGTTGAGATTCTGAAAATGGCCTAAATGAGGCGCAAATAACTGTAGCCGGTCCTCTTCTGAATGACTACCACCACAACGAGCAGTGGTTCCCGACGCCCACTCAGCCGAGTGTTGTCAACCGACTGACGCCAGTGGCGTATGACGCGCTGAACTGGATCCCGCGCGCAGTAAACCTCCAAAGCACCTCCGCCACCACAGGAGGCGCTCGAACAAGCACACCTGCGTTGGGGGAGTGGTGCTCATTCATCCATTTCGGACAAAATCTCCATCCCCTGGGCCCAGCCCGGCACGCGAAATCCCCCTCCGACTGCTAATACATTACTGGGGAGAGCGCGTGCCGTTACGAGCACTTTTTTTCGCTGGAGCTTGTGACCGCGATACTGGTTGAGCCAGCCTAGTCGCGGCGGGGGGGACAGGAGGGGCGAGGTGGAGGCAGCGGCCTTGGCGCGAGCATCGCGGAAGTCGCAGACGCCAGGGGAGGTGAAGAGGCGACGGCACGCCCACCCTCCTCTTCTCCTCCACCGTCCTCTCTTGGTTGTCGGGCGAGCGAAATGGGAGACGAGGCCTGAGCCCCCTTGTTCCAAAACCCATTTCCTCCCTCCCTCCAGTCTCATCCCAACAATCCATCCACGAACTCTCTACATTCATTGCCGAGAGGAGAACCAAGGGAGGCCGCTCTGCGAAATGACCGGGGGACGTCAGCAATGTCCCGTTCCATCGATTTTTCCCCACTCGGTCACTGGCGATGAACTCCGAAAATAAAAACACGTTAGGTGGGGTCATTCTGTAACTCCAACCACCGGAGATTACGGGAGGAAAGAGCTTCAAATAGGCTCTCCTTAGTATTCCGTTAGTCGGAGTTCCAAAGTAAAGAGGTAGCGTCTCAAGGAGCCAATGCGACCACTCAAACGACAAACCTGCGACGGAATCATGGATCATTTTTTCGCGTTGCCACAATCGTTTTCAGTAACGCAAAGGCACATCTCTAAAAGTTACCGTCCGAAAAACAGGGGCTACCAATTGATTTTAGTGATTTGAAGCTTCACGCATACTTTGACGAATGGCGGGGTCCTTATTTACGGTTGTCGATATTGTTACCAACACCCCGAACTCCTCGACAACGCGCAGTAACAACATCAACCCTCCTAACGGCAAGCTCCTCCAACTCGCATCATCGAGTTGATGTATACAGACTCGATGTCACGAACTGGCTCCCCGGAGCGCAGATATAAAATAATGTTGAAGCGAACGCAACCTTCTGAGAGATGAACCACCCATTTCTTAACTGCCCCAAAATACCTTTTCTCATTACAAGTTGATATTAACTTGAAGCTGTTTCGAAATATAGATCTCTCCAAAGGTGCTTTGCATAATAACCGCAGTATTTTTAATTTTCCTGAAATCCTCGTGCTGTCAAAAACAACTGATACCATTTCCCCCGATTTTGAAATGTGAATGGGGAAATGAAAAATGTATGTAAAAATAAAACTAATACACGAGGGATTAATCTATATCACACTCTATCAAAAGAATTCCCAACTTGGAAGATTATAGGAGCGATAACTCAGTGTACATATTGCAGGTATTCTTCTTAACCTGAGTTTAACTAAGAAATATTCGACAGTGCTAATAACTTCAATAGCTTCTGCATACACACCTATGTTTCACACCGTAGAATTTTGATTTCTGTTTGACCAGTGAGAATCTCAGCCATGTGAGGAATACTTTTATTCGGCAAATAGTAGTATAATTACGTTTTTAGATGCTCCTACTGCCATGACGATAGTCACACTGAGTAAACCAACTTAATCAAAAGAAAACACGACAGCATTGCCTGAGGCGGGAATTGAACCCGCGACCGTTGGGAGACCTGGCCTCCACGTTACCGGCCTGGCCACCGCGGTCGATTCAGCGAGGAACTGATAAGACAAGTTCACCATTTATATGGATAATTTTACCTTAAGAATGTGTTTTTAAACATTCGAAAGAACCAATTTGTGATTTACTATCCTTTCACGTTCAGTCCTCTGGCCACTGCCACTTCTGATTGAGGCATAAATCTTTCAATTTGCGTACTGCCATTATTTTCTCTATTGTGAAAGATGATTTTATTGCATTTTTTATTCATTATCATCATGGGTCAACAATCCTAGGATTGGTTTGACGCAACCCACCATTTGATTCTTCTATCGACCAACCTCTTCATATGCTTGACATAACTCATCTCTTTTACATCTTCCACAACCTGTTCTATATATCTCATACGAGGCCTGCCTTTTCCATTCTTCCCGTTCACTTTTCCCTCGACGATTGTCTTCATCAGGCCATCGTATTTTAAGATATGGCCCATTAATTTGTCCCGTCTTCTTTTTAGAGTTTTCAGCAGAGTTCTCTTTTCACCTACTCTTCTCAGGACTTCTTCGTTTGTATATCAGTCGATCCATTTCATTTTCATCATTCTTTTCATTTTAATATTTTTTATTACATTATGTTTTAAGATAAGGCTCATGGAAATTCCAGCAGTTCCTCAGTTTCCAACAGAATGCTGAGTGGTACAACACGTACAGTTCCTAAAGAAAAATGAACCGTTCTTGCCCATTCAATCACCTTGCAAATTGTGTGTAATGAAAATAAACCTCAGAAGGAAGCCGATCAAGTGGAGAACTTCGAGCCTCGTGAGCGGGGAGCATCGACCTAAGAGAAGAGAGCACTGTTTGTGTCATTTGTATTCCTCCCATGATTCACACACATTATAACCCAAAGACATGTCTTCCTGAATGAAGAGCCCTTCCGTGGTAGTAGCGGCATTAGATATTCTACGGAGGTGACGGACGGCTAAGGTCATTCGCGTCATTTAGGATTAGGTGGGTAATCTGTGTAGAGGGAACGGAGGAACGGCTGAGAGTAACCCGGAATCGGCATTTACCTGCTCTTAACGAAAGGTACCTAGGGGTCCACAATTTAACGTCCCATCCGACAGACAGAGTTCCGCACTGGAAGTACTCTCCAACACATCGAACGAGTGGCGATCGGTTTGAAAAACCACGGCCAGGATAAGAACCTGGACCCTCGGGTACTCTACAATGTTCTTTACATTAAGAATTCTTTCAACTGACTTATCGCTTTTTATCGCACGACGAGATATTGCATTGCATTGATATGACGCGTTGTCACAGTCGACCAATCAGTCAGTATATTATACACACCAACCGAATCCCGGTTCGATCATAAAGATAAAATTTTGTTTGCTTAGTAATATTTCAAGAAACGAATTAACAGTAGAGGAAATTCCGAAGTCTTCATAAGCCCCCCCTACACGAAAGGCGGCATGATTTTACTGACTTCCTCCCCCTTCTCTGTATCTTCACCATCGTCATTACCACATTGCAAACGTAGAGTCGAATTTAGTTTTTACGATTTTTAGCATGTAACAATTTTATGTGTACACTGTTACAATAATATCCATATAACGTATTGAATCATATCTGCCGTCTATTGTCTACCATAAAAACTTAATATTAAAATCAATTCTGAAGGAACTTCACGGGATTGATGTTTCATTGTTTCATGTGGAAAAATCTCGAAAACCAGGTCGACATTACCGAGAGTCGAACTCCCACACGGATCGGATTATTTTCGACTTATGATAATTCAATGCCCGCGAATATCTCATTGATATAAAAAGATAAAGCCATAACCTCATCTTTTTATCAACTTTACGATATTTTGAAGCACTAGCGCACGATATTCCACATCGCAAGATGTCACTTTACGAATATCAGGAATTACTTCAAATTTCTTATCGCTTATCGCAAGTCGAGGAGATATCGCATTAGTATGACGTGTTATCGACATAATATATTGCCTTGCTTCCTAAATAGATCGCTTAAGTGATGGGGTAATTCGCTTATGATAGGGGTACATTTATGAAATGAAAATGGGCTCAGTCGTGGACACATTAGGCGTAAAATGACGATATTTCCTGGGAATTTACTAGAATGTATCTTACTTATTGTTAGTGGAGAAAAGATAGGATTAGTAAAAATTTATATTGAATAATAATGTGGTTTAGAAACGAAGTTCTTGAGGAAAAAAAGATAAGTGAAATACGAGGATTTTGAGAAGGAGCTCTAGAGAAGAGTGAATAAGACGAATGAGGAAGTATCAATTAAAAGCACAGGCGGTGCAAGAGCTTACGGTTGAGCTCTATGACCTCAGAAATAAGAGTCAAAGGAAAAAATACTCCAATGGCCACACTAAGCATTTTTACTACAAGCAAAAGATAATGCGTGAAGCACTGAGACGAAGATAATTACGCACAAGGAATTTCAACTCACTAGAAAAAAAAACATTCATGCACACAAAATCAAATGAACTGTCAATCTCTCAACCTGTGGTAGTCCACACGAAAATCGATCACCAGCCAGGGACCAACCACAGAAAATATTCACTCAAGCATAAAACAAATCCTTGTTTTTTTTTTATTTTGGCACCCAATTAGACCGTAGGAGAGGAAAGGAAGTCGGGTGGAAAAAATCGAAGACTGTGACAAAAGTCGAGGGAGGACGTTTCGAGAGTTAATGGAATACTGAATGGGTAATATAAGGGAGAATGTTTGAAAAGCGCGTAAGCGGTAGGAACGGTAAATGGTGACATAAAAAGTGGGGGACTAGCGAAAGAGATATCGACAACATACCAGTGTAGGAAGAATACTTAAAAGACTATTGACTTACAGCCTACAGGCGATGGGCTGGATTGCACATCTTTTTCCGTAAACTCACTATCGCTATCCATAACGCAAACCTCTCCAGAAGGGCGCCCTACGCTCTTTGGCCGATCTCACTACGATGTACCAACCAAGTTGCCAATTGAAGTACCGAACGGAATCTGAGCAATTTAATCCAAGCTTTCGCATATACAGTGACGAAACTGAAAAGGAACAATGAACAATGATATCGCGACCGCGCAGGTACTGAAGATCGCGTCTGCTCTCTATAGGTTTCACTGTCGGTGAATATGCATATCTACAAAGGACCCTGCAAACCAACGCAAGGGAATGACACTTCGTCAGGCATTACTACCAGTATTCCTGATAGATTAAAATTAATGCACCAAGTACACGAAACCTAAAAATTCAAACTACCATCACGATGGGTTTTGAAAATTGACAAATTTTCCACACAGGTATTCTTAACGAAGGAGGGAAAAAGCATTGAAGAAGCAGCAATTCAATAAATTGAAAATATAGTGTAAGTAATAAAAGAAAACCTAACAAACCTAAAAAAACAATAGAAAAATCTTGTTAATGACAATGTGATTTCATAAAAGATTATCTATACATTCACTTCCGCTAGTTAACGCGATAGATACTAAGATCCGTTTTCCGTGGATGTCCATGCAATTATTCTCTACCGGCTAACTTCTTCGCATTGACATATTTCTTTCTTTTACGACGTTCGCCACTTGCTCCGCATAGATCATACGTTGCCTTCCTTTGCCATTATTCCCGCCCACTTTCTCACAACGATAGTTTTCGTCGTACCATAATCCCTTATGATTTACCGTTTTGACTGTACCGTCTTCTTCTTTATAAGATTTTCGTCAAACAAAGTTCTCCCATTCTTCCGCAGAAATTCTTCCTTTTGCTACGCAGCCTATCCATTTCCGCTTCAGCATTCTTCCATGACACAAAATTTCGAATGCATTTTAGTCTCGAATTTCCCGCTGCTGCCTCCCAGAAAATTACAGGAAAAAAAGTTATACAGGAAAAGAAACGGGCAAACCTATCATAAAAAAGAGTGGAGGTGACCAACAAAGATATAACCGGACAGGTATAAATAAACACCACTAATCTAATCTGGGGAAGTTATTTAAAGAAGTACCGAGCTTCTCGCAGCGCAAGGAAACAGTCGAGTCGTCGTAAGAGTCGCGGAAGTTGAACAATTCCCATTCAACAGCCATTATAGACATGTTGCCTGAAGTGTCCTCCGAACACCTTCCTTCTACTCCCCCGCCACAACTGCGGCCGCGATAGGGTTGGTGTGGTGACTAGCGTACTGGCCTCCCGTCCCGAGGACCCGGTTTCGAACTCCTGAAATGTCGAAATTTTTCATAGGTGAGGCGTGAGTACTGTGTGGGGATAATTTCAAATTCAGTACTCCATTCATCGGATGGGATGTTAAATCGTAGACCCCTTGGCGCCTTTCGTTAGGAGGCTTTTCAAAGCCGACACTTATCCTACATGGCGCAAATGACCTTAGCTATCGATCGCTTCACCAGACTAACTAATGCTACTACAAGCGACGGCATTAAACCAAATCGGAATCATTAATTCATCTCTTCATCAGGCACGAAAAGTCGTTGCATAATTTTCTTCGTTAATCGTAAATTTATGAAATTTATCCGCGTGGGATTTGGGATGAAGGCAATTAATAAGGAAAAGTAAGTAATACGATATTCAAAATAAATCTATTGTAAGCATTTGAGAAGGCGTACATGTAATGAAACACTTGGGAGCAGATAAGTTAACAATGCTTCGATCTCAGTCTCAGGACGGCTGGCAGAATAAAAAGTGCATACTCGTAAATGAGGATGAATTAGTCATTTGGCCTCAGAAGTTGAAAATACGCAAAAAGATATCATGGCCATTTTAGTTCTTTTTCTAAATAAAGACGATCTGCTTCGAACCGCTGTAGTGTAGGGGTCGTTAATGAAAAGGAAAGACCGTACGGAACGGAACATAAAGCAGAAGGTGTACAAAAAGGGGAAGAGCGTGGAATTGTATGATCACCCTAGCCTTAGCCTAAAAACCATGTCTACTACTGCTTGTATCGATACGAACATGCACTACGAGGTCAGCGGATGAAAAAAAACTGCTTTAGAAACGTGGATTTGGAAAGAAGAATACATAAAGACCGATGAGAGAAGAAGGATTATGAACGAGGAAGAATTTCAAATCGTAGGGGAAAGACGGAAGTAGCAGACAAAATAGGTAGCCGGAAAAGTAATTAAGGGCCAAGAGATTTTGTCGAAGTAGATGTACGCTAATTTAAAAGACTCGAAGCGAAGATTTAAAAAGAGTAGGGAAGGGAAATAAGTAAAACGCGGAAGATGAATCACGAAAGCATTACTGCCGGCGGACAGCGACCAACAACAAACTGCTGACTTCCAGCGCTAACCGCAGACAGACCCATATGCGTCTCCTTTTGGTAATCTACGGATTATTATTAACAGTGCTGCGAATTTGTGGGACAATAGAACATTATTTCGAATTTTAACCTCGGGATTAATGTCTTAAATACACTCTCCCCGGGAAGGAAGCGGGTAAGATAGAGGACATTTAAAAAAATTTTGTTTTTTGACAAAAGCAAGATGGGAAATCCGACCCCGTCAAAATTTTACGCCTCAAATACTGAAGGGGTGCAGTGGGACTGACACGGCTCTCGCTACTTTCGCTCATGCAAGTTTTATATTTTTCGAGGACCATTGATGTCCTACTATACTTGTTAGACTGGTGATCAAAATTAATAAATAAAAGCCTCTCCACCCCCCCTTTACGCTATCGTCTGTCGTTATTCCTGCGCGACGGGAAAGGAGGAGACGTGTCACGCAACAA
This sequence comes from Platycnemis pennipes, assembly GCA_933228895.1. Taxonomy (NCBI): domain Eukaryota; kingdom Metazoa; phylum Arthropoda; class Insecta; order Odonata; family Platycnemididae; genus Platycnemis; species Platycnemis pennipes. The sequence goes on from OW121854.1 coordinate 65,851,650, forward strand.
CAGTTTCATCTTTACCTAATTGGAGCCGCGTGGAATCTTTGAAACTCGAGAAGGTTGAGTGGGCGAGGCCCGTGTTGGTGATGCCACTTCCGTTCCCTATTACGAAGCCACTGATCACAGTACCACCAAACGGAAATGACGCAGTATCCTAGGCATTATGGGTAGAAGGGAGCACTATTATCTACATTTACGAAAGACGCCACGACGTTGTGAGGCAAGGGAAATATAATCACCTATCACTACTTGCATGAACAATCAGGTACTTGTTTGATTGATCGTTTTCTACCAGTTAGGGTACATCTACATCCATACAATACATTCGTCATTAATGGTTTCGCACCCGAAAACCGCGACAGCACTCGCTGCGAAAAATTATATCCTATATAATACCCTGAAAAACATCGCAAGGGTGTGTGGCAGGGTATGTTTTGATGTAGTCTGCAAACACTTTCTGGCATTGCTTTTACCCAACGGCTACTTCCGTGCATTATTTCTCTCCACAATCCTGCGCATTGCCCAACTGTCTCCATACTGCTCGTTATACCTTTTCCTTTTCTACCGTGTTTACTCTCTTACAAAGCATTCCACCTATGAAAGCGACCTTCAACATTCCATTGTCCTTGAGCACTTGTTCCTTTCCTACCAAATATGCTTTCTTCTAATTTGCTAATAGGCATAATATTACTAATTTTATAATTTTGTCAATTACGCATCCACCAGTCACCATCAACACGCACCACCAGGATTGGAAACAGACCAACAGTGAAGTCGACCAGTGTTTCGCCGATGAGTACCTACACTGAGTGAAAATTAAAGATATCCGTATGCAGTATTTGTTTTTCTCTGATATACGAAACCCACGGTGGAATTGACATTTATCGTATTACTAGCTTCACTGTCCTCAGTAAATCCCGTTTCACATTCATACAAGCTGGCTGGTGGAGACATACTTGCTTCCTTGGGAACTATAGGAGTTAACATCATCCGATATGGACTAATCACGGCAGAACTACAACGAAGTGAACTACCTGGCAGCCTCCTTAAACCGAGACATTGCTCTCTATCGGGTAGCCACCCCGAAATTAATGGATTATTTAAAGACACGAGAAAAATTATTTATAGACACCGAACAATGTACTATGTAGAAGCTCTCCGCCAGCGGAATAAAATGTATACTAACTGTGAGTCATTCCAGAATGAAACGCGAGAATGTCCCCACGACTGCTCGGAAGTTGACCTTTACCTTTCATCGCCTACCAGTTCTTAAGGTCATGTGGGCAAGGGTCATTTATGGATCAAAGGAGGCAATTCACGGTAAAAGGGCACGCGCACCTTTACAGGGCCGTCTTAGGTAGAGGAAAGTACGTTTGATTCCTGAGAAGGTACCGGTATAACTCAAGCCATTATGGTTTTTTCCAAAGTAGGAAAATGCCAGAAAGGTAAGGAAAACGGGATAGATGATAACAAAGCTTGTAACAGCAATGAAATAAGCTAAACCCTGGATGACGACAGTCCAGTTTACAGCCAAAAATAAAAGAAATTAGAAAGCTACACTTGAGACACTTGGTACGGGCAAGTCGATCATTAGCCATGTACTCGATTAGATGATTTCATTCAGGAGTTTCTGCGTTGCAACAACATCCTTGCTTCAAGCCCATAAAATTACAGACGTGAGAGCCAAAGCATATTTTTTTCCTTCAAATGGAATCTACGTTGGCCTTTTCCAAAAACAATATCTATCTATTTAAAACCCCGAAAGTAAGTCAATCTTAAGCGAGGTATTAATAATCGTGGCCACACCCTATACAATGAATTAAATCGGTTATATCCAATTTTGTTGAATTCCTTACAAAAGGTTCTCACGTCGTTGCCAAATTCTGCCCTACATGTTTAATAATTAAGTTATTTCTAAAACAAGTAACATTAAAGACAAGGAATCGATAAGGACCAAATTCCCAAAGTAATTATCGTAGATTTGATCACAGATAGTTTTCAATGAATTTGAAATAACTAATCATAAAATTATGTAAACCCCCAAGAGCTTAACTTCGGCAGTATTCACGTGATGCAACGTACTTTGAGACAACATCGACCAGGGAATTACGAGATAATGACATCCACACACGATTAACCGAAAATATCGAGAGATAATAATGACCAGAAAAATCTATCGGAAAGCTAAGGACTAGGAGGATCAAATAAAGGCGGTTTACAGCTGATAAGATAGAGAATATTGAGGTTAGAAGTCGTAAAGGGGAAGCAGTTCAATGAGTAACGACACGGAAAGTGGTATTGACATGTACAATAAAGACGTGACCAATAAAGACGTGGATTAAAAAATTAGAAGAGAAAACAATAGGACGCTAAAATATTATAAGTATCAAGAGGCCCTACATAATAGGTATTAATTGTGATTAGGTAGAAGTACCACATAATGAGAGAGACAATTACGGAAAATAAATGAGGTAAAACCAACTGGAATAGATATAGTTCATCAAATCACTGAAGAACCCATGAGACTTGGAAAAGATGTGTTTTATAAACTCATTTGTATTCCCTACGAGAAAACAGTTTGGCCTGAGAATTTCATGAAAACTGTCTGACTATCAATATCGAAAAACAGAAACAAAGCAGTGCAAAGCCTGATCCATTGAAATATTTTCAAGGGTGTTAGCGTGGAAACTACTGCTTATCATTCGCAGAAAAAGCCCAAATCTCTGCACTCGGAAGAGAGCGCTCGATTCCTTAAACCTGAAAAAGTTTTGGAGGCATTTGACGGTGATCACTTCAGGGTATTTTGAATAGATTATAAATAAAGTGACCATCAGGTAGAGAATTGAATTAGTGACCGGAGATTCTGCGTTAAAACCAAAGAAAGGCCTTTGGACACGTTCAGATCAACCAGAGCTACATGATTTTCTGGGCACCAGATCATTCCAGCAAACCACAGGCGGTACAGGGGAAGGAACCCCTGCAATCCCCCCTATTGCCTGATGTGTGAATTTCACACGCCGTTGGACTCGGTAATTGGACAGCTACACCCTCACCAACCAGACCAGGGGTTCCCAATTGACGGATCTAGACCCTGTAGGGGATAGTGGAAAATATTCGAGGTGTCTCGAGGGGTGAGAATTAAGAGGGTGAAAAACCCTCAACCGTGGAGTAGGCCAGAATGTGGTTATTATACATAAATATCGTAAGCCACACCTTCGCGATCTCATTTCGGCGAATCAGAAGCAGCGAGGTTTCCGGTATGTCCTACGAGTCTATTCGTCTCCGCGAAGACATACTATCCGGCGTTGCAGCAGGCGTCTTCAGGTTTGAAGTGCTTGGTGCCGTTTTTTGCGTCTTGTATAGGCCTTGCTTTTGCATTCTCACCGCCTTCTTTGTCTGGATATGGAGTTCGACGGTGACACAGGCTGAAAACGTGTCCTTGCCCCTCCATAGTTCAAGAAAGAAGGAAAAAAGAAGTTTCCTTTTCTTCTTCCTCAGTGTCTCCAACTTCCAGTTTTCCTGACCATACCCTCTCAGAGTCATAGATTATAGAACGCAAAGTTATCTACCCTCCCGCCCGCGATAGGTCTGCTCGAGCAGAATGGGAGTATGTTCCCAAAATGGTTTTCATTAAAACACTTACGGCTGGAAAAACCATTATAAGCAAATGATATTCTACCGGTAATGGGAGGTTTTGATACCTACCCAGATGTAAGGGGAAAGATTCCTACTTTTGAATACTCTCTTCCATACACTCTCTATATTTTCAAATTGGTATCTCCTTTACGTTTCATCATTCCCTTTATATAACCACTATTTTCCTCTCGCTTCTATGCCTTCTGGGCATTCTTACTTCTCAAACCACCTTCAAATTTCACCTTTCTTTATTGCTTATCAATTCATTTACCCTCCCTCATAAAAATATTCTCGCCTACCCAACCTAGTAGAGTGCTTCATTATTGGTTTTCTTTCCCGTCCATCATAATTCTCTACAATCATATATCAAACACTTCCAATCGTTTCTCTTCCTCCCTCTCGCGAGGTCTATGTTTCTCAATAATACAATGCCACGCTCCATATCTAACTCTTTACTTACAATCTTCACCGAGAATTCCCGTCAAAATTCGTCTCCTGTGAGAAAAAGCCTCTTCCGCCAACGCTGTACTCCTACCCCAAGATTTGTTTCGCAATCATACAACACCACGGTCAAGATTGAACTAAAATGTTCTCAACATCTTTAATCGGGGTTCCTGTGATAAGTTCTCTTGTATAAGGTACCTGTTTTCTGTTTCTATTTTTGTTCTTGTACCAGGTACCTGTAACGTAATAAATATTGAGTTCATCTTTCGGCAAAGCAATTCTACCAGGTAGTATACTCTGAAGTCTAACATAGAGCATTGCCTCTTACCGTGCCGAAAGTGTTTGGAAGAAAAATAATGAACAGTGACTTTTGAGATGTGGGAATAGAGAATGATGGAGAAAGTAAGGTGGGTGAGAATGAAGACGAGCGAAGTCGTGGTAGTGAAGGAAAGGAAGTTAATTTAGGAAAATAGACGAAGGCAGGGGGACTGGATGTAGCGAGTAATAAGGGGCGAGGGTGTTTTTAACGACGTGATAGAGGGAAGAATGCATGGTAACTGAGGTAGAGGGTTAAAAACGGTATTTCGGATATAATGATGAAGTGGGAAATATAAGAAATAAAGAAGGGCATCAAATGAAACGGGAAGTTTTACGTCCATTAAAGCCTTAATTTTTAACTGGATTTTTATATTAAGTTCTACGCCGGTTAATCTAAAGGGCATTAAACTCTTCCCGCGACAAAATTTTTCACACGATGTCACTCTTCAGCCCCTCATACCTCCTGCTTCCCATCATTCTTTCCAAACTACCCATTCTTTCACCTACCTCTTACCCGATGACGCAGTAGTGTACAGGGAAATTCTATGCCCAAACGATAAAGAATATTTAAATGATGACCTACGAGCAATTGAAAATTGGTGTGATACATAACAGTTAGAATTAAACTTTTAAAACTGTCTTGTAACGAATTTTTGGAAAAAGAATAGCTCTCCTCCTAGCACTTACAAAATAAGTGATACTGAATTAACAAACGTGGAATTTATTAAATATCTTGGAATAAGACTGACACATGATCTTTCCTGGGGTAAACACATACGTGAAATAATGAGTCAAGCAAATCGTAAACTGGGATTCGTCAAAAGAGTACTGGGTAAATGTGACGATCATGTACGCGAAATCAGCTACTTTTCCCTTGTTAGACCTCATTTAGAATATGCTGCCAGTGTATGGGATCCCTACGAAATCGGTCTAAATAACGAACTTGTACGTATGCAGTAGCGTAACCAGTCTATTAAATGAATTAAATTGGGAACCATTGTCAGATCTCAGGCTGAAATTTAGACTTAATCTCTTATACAAATTCCAAGACTATATTTTCAGTGATGATGTTAAAAATATTTTGCGGACCCCAACTTACTATGGTAGACTGGACCATAATCACAAAATTACAGAAATTGATTGCCGAACTGACAGATTCAAAATGTCCTTTTTTCCTCGTACTATTAGGGATATGAATAACGGTAAATATATCCAGTACGAGTGTAGCAATGGACAACATTGGTAGCTGCATGTTGGTATAAGGACTTAAAGCTAACCCAACTAACAGCATGTTTTTGCATGTATGCTTTTCTATTTTTATCTTTTTTTTTAATTTTGAACAGTACCTATAAAAATACTAATCCTTTTAAATGCATGATATGTAGTGCATGTTTGGTGAGAATTCACCCCCTGCCACACACCTTTATGGTGGCTTGCAGGGTATTATGTAGATGTACCCAACATTTCTTCTTCAATCAAGTCCTTCAAAACACCCTCACCTTTTATTACCTTCTCCATCCACACCTTCTCCCTTCTCCTATTTCCTCGACCAAATTTCTTTGTCTTTTACCTATAACTATATAGTTCGTCCTTCTCCATACCCACATCTCATAAGTCCTAAGTCTATTTTCGTCTTCTTTCTTTAAACCCCATATTTCCGCGCCATATAATGCCACGCTCCATATTAGACTTTTCACTAGTATTTTCTTTATTTCCCTACGCAACTGTCATTAGTTCACGCCCATGAGCAAAAGCTTCTTTTAACGTTTCTCCTTCCAACTTCAATACAACTAAAGCCCTTTTCCTCCAGCATACTTCCTAGATAGCTGAATTGCTCAATCTGCTCCAACTTGTGGCTTCCTACTTTAATGTTCGTCGGAGGCTTTCGGGTGCAGTTGCGTATAACGCGTTGTCGGAGTGCGAGCTTTCGCGGCCATTGCACCCGAAAGCCTCTGACGAAGATGGATTTCGCTGCGAAAACCTACGTACCAAACTCCTACTTAAAATTTAACTTCACTATTTATAATAATAATCTATTAGTTTGTCCATAGTAGTATGCAAGTTGGTGACTCAAATAAACTGAAAAAATAAACCTGACACGTCCGTTTCGATCCTTCTATTCACTGGGGAAACTTTTCCGTAGGAGCGAGTCCCTGTCGACCCTGATTGCCTCTGGGGTTTCGGCCCGCCCTTCTCAAGGACGCCACGACGACCTTCCCTGGTAGGTGGGCCGCAAGACCCGTCGCTTACATGTACACCTGCCAGGAGGGCCCGCTCAAGGGGCCCTCGCCCACCCACCCACCCATATCCTATACAGCCGTCACTCTCTCCGCTCGGCTTGGGTGGCTGCGTCCTTTCAGAGATGCTGAGCCGGCCGAAGAAGGACGAATTGGCTTCGAAACAAAAGCGTGTGTCCTTGGAGATAAGCAATTGCAAGCGGGCATTAACTCGGGAGGATTGGGGTAAGAGGGATAAGGAGAACTCCTATAAAAGAAATATTTGAAACGAGAGCCCTCTTCTGTAAGATCGGGAGGCGTGGCGGCTGGAGTACACACCTGCCTTCGATCTCGAGAGCCCACGTTCGATTCTCGACTGTGGTAGAGTTTTTTTCATTGGTATGCCGGTCTCTTCCTGAGTGCTGTGTGGAGTACACTTAAAGTACAGCATACTGTCCGTCAGATGGGACGTTAAAACGTGGACCCCTTCTAATCTCCCGAATAGATAAATGCCAACTACAGATAGCATTCCGCCTGTTTAACCTTCCAATACCGTCCTTGCGCCTTTCATCCCGGTCTGAAGTATCTTTAAGTGCGTGACATGCTCGATACCACAGATGAGATGATATCTTCTCTTCCAGAGAGCCTCATATTAGAGGGAAGGGACTGCGAGTAAAATCCTTTGGCGACCAGTCTTCTTAAGTTAGAATTCCCTGGATAGTCTTTTGACAAACCTAACTATGCAATATGCCCGTACGTCAGCTGCCACTTACTTAAGTCAATGTTTCACGGTCGAATTTGGATTTTTTTGTATAGCAATAGGATACAACTGGTATTGACCGTATGACATGGCGAAATTGTATTATACCAGCTTTCGGTCCAAAATTTTGAATAAAAATCTTTTGGGCCAAACAGAACTTGCTCTAAATCAGGGTGGCTACTGATAACCAATTTTCAAATTCCCTGATTTTTCCCTGATGGCTTTACCAATTTCCCTGACCGATCGCCAAAACGTCTCCTATTATCGGAATGTTTTATTTCTGCTGGATTAAATTTTCGTCGAATTTCAGAAAATGTTAAAAGCTGAAATCAATACATTAAAAGCTATAATAATGAACAAATATATTGAACCTCCACCCTAATGAAAAAATATATTAAACCTTCACAAGTTAAGCCCTCACACAAATTGTACACACTTTTAATACATTTTTCGCGGGCCGTGTATGTTTCCTTCGGTAAAATTACAAATTGACAATGTCTAATTCTTCAAGGAAGAGGTGGCGTGTCGTGGTAATCCTGGGAAGTTGAAAAATACTGAAAAGGCATTGAAGGGAAAGCTAATGGGCAATTTACTGGCGGACTCCGGCACAGGTATCACTCAGCTACGCGAAAAATACAAACCGAAGCCAAGTTCTTGGACTGGATCAAAATCGGATGGCACGGGTGACTTTAAGAAGCGAATAGCAATTTGATTTACGTGGCATTAACACCTTGATTCTAAGAGGAACCAACAATGTAAAAATATTTGTATAAACAAACAAAATGTAATCGCGCCACTGCGAGCGAAAACCGGAGGCAATTACCAACGGCAGCGTCATATTTAGGAATGTCATATTTGAGGTGGTTTGTGACCTAACTAAATTGCTTCGGGAGGGAGCTAGGGGGGCCATTCAATAATTACGTCGAGCGTGAAAGGTGGGGAGGGGAGGAGAACTCTTCTTATGGTTTCGCGAAGGGAGGTATTTAAATCGAATATGATCTCAAGTAAGATTTTGTTTACACGTGTGATCGTACTTAGATTACCGTTTTAATAATCATCGTCTCGTATTGTTAGAACTGCAAGTACGTATTTACTGCAAGCTAAGGTGCTACAACTACCTCTCGACCTGAGTCTCGGAAGTTAAAAAAACCCCAGGTAAAATCTTCCTAAAAAACATAGCCTCGGATTCCTTGTGATGAGCAGAATACACAGTGATCATGAATTTTAACACTACTAGGAAAATACCGCACTAAGGATATACACAAGGGATGCATTGTACGACTGATTCACAACTGACTCTTCAACGAACTGACGGGGCTTATTCTATGCACTTCGGCGACGGACATAAGTTTTAGTTGATGAAATGTTTTGGTGAAATAAAGGGCGGGAAAGACAGCCCGGTAAACATAATGGTAGAAATATAAAGAGAATTATCCGAGTCCCAGTTTCTCCCTGACTGTTACGAGAATTCCCTGACTATTCCCCGACTTTTCCAGATTTCCAAAATTCCCTGACAATTCCAGGTTTTCCCAGTTTTTCCTGACGATCGCCACCCTGTAAATGTCCATCTTAAGGTATCAAATGAACGTGAGCCTCCGGAAAAAATTTAGCAATGCTATACGCTTGGTAAGAGTGATTTTTAGGAGCTCTTTGGAATGGAGAGATGCGATCACGGCGCGAATGGTTTGTTCTTGAAATGACTTAATTATGTAGCCCTGAGGCAGTTATTGTACACGTTGAGTGCATAAAAAAGATGATTTTATGTACGACCCAGAAAGCATAATTTGTTTATTTAAACTTGATTACATTTATGCTAGATTTCCACTGCTAAAGGTGTCATTGCAACAGCTTCTTCACCTTCCGTTCCAGCAAAAGATTTCTTATATCGTAGCTGTATCGTAGTTTCATGACTCTTGCCACAGTTACTAATGTATCGATATCAGACGGCAAGGCATGACGGAGTGAAAAGGAATCACCTAAAGTACAACACTCAGAAATAATGAAAATCTGAAAGTAACTGAACCTTCATTTTGATTCAGAGGGCCTATATTTAAAAAAATTGCTGATATGAGAAAAAACGAAAAGTCAAAAATTATGTAAAGAAGTCAGTTGAAGTAGATTCAAATTATTTATTCTTACAAAATCATGGTATCGGTCGAGTAGTAACGACTGGGCTAGGGTTAGAAGACTGGATTCTTATGCACACGCGTTTTGAGTGCTTTTGATTCCGTACTGCATTGCATAACGCGTAGAAATAAAAGCCTCGTGAATAAAAGGAAGATGCGGAGTTCAGCAGAGGGAGGGGTTGATGGGATTGATCCGCAGTAGCGCTGGTGCACATTCTCCATAAGCGTAGCTATTTTCTCTCGCGGAGAACGATGAGGAAGAAAAATCATTACGCACGGAGCGGCGACAAGGGAATGCGAACTACGTGGGCAAAAGCCGGAGGCACTGACCGTTAGGAATCCTCGAAAACCAAATTCACGATTGCAAATCGATTTGCGAACGCTCGCAATGGACGACCGGTCGAAAAAAAAACCGGCATTTTCCGTAGAGAACGATAGTGAAGCAGAACCCCAATTTTCCGCATCATTGAGGACTGCGAACATTACGGACGTCGAGTAAATCCGAATAATCGAATTGAACGGCGGAAATTAACTCCATTGGGAATGCTAAAAACGCGGCCACATTTGGCAAAAATTAAGGGATATCTCTGCGCATAATAATGAGGACCTTGGCTAGAGCAAACGAAACAGCTGTTACTTTGCAAGCAGCACAAGAGGAGAGAATGGGCACTTAAGGAATGATGTAAGGGAAGGAATGTTTGGGGATAAATAAGCACGGATAACTAAAAAAAGTTCCTATAAAACTTTGCGGTGTTCCATAACAACATATTTACTACTTGGACTTCTTACTAATATTATATTGTTACAGCAACGTAACTTCGACCTCCGAGTCTCCGGTTAGCATCAGGTTTCGTTGCCGTCATAATTGCCGGAGACTCGAGAGGGGTCGCGCCTAAGGGTAGCCACGTCCGCCACCGTCGGATAGGTGGCTACCCAGCATTACTACTAGTAGGGTCATGCGCACGAAGCAGGCGGAGGGACCCGAGAAGGACAGCCTTCTACATTGCACTTGCAAGTGCTTCCGCTCGCGCCCTGCAAGCTGGGATGCATTTGAGATTCTCAACCAGTGAACTCTTGACACTACCAAGCACGCCCACGATTAGGACTACCAGTTTCACAGAGTAGCCGCGTACATTTGCCGGAGTTCGCACAGCAGATCTTGATATTTAGTCCTTTTTTCCATCTCCTTCGCTGCCATGTTCGTTTCGAGCGGTGCCGAAAACTCGATCACGAGCATAGTATGCGATAGATTGTCGAGGAGAACGATATCAGGCTTCGTCGCCTCCAACTGCCTGGTGGTGGGGAAGGTTTACTGTTGTTTGTAAAAGTTATATTTGCAGTAATTCTGTTAAGTAATGAAATGACCAACCGAAAAGAACTTCTGGCGCGAACCGTAAGTAAAGACAAAGTGAAAAGTTTATTAAAGATATTTTACAATATCGGGCAACACGCTGCCGAAACCTTTCACTATAGAAATGAAGGATGAAAAAGACACGCAGTAATTTCCACACTTAGATTTATTTCCCACGACTTAGATTTATTTCCATTGCTATGCAACATCTGGTATACAGGTGACCTGACCTGAAGACGTCGCACAGTAAAGAAACCATGATCACGAGAAATAAATATAAATGTGAAAATTGCAGCGCTTATTTTTCATCCTTCATTCCTACAAGGTTAGCGAAGAGCTTGATCTGGTGCGTGGTAATGCATGAATCCGAGAACATGGCCCTAGGGTGGAAAGGCGAGAAAGGGTTGGGAGGCTTTAGAGATGCTGATGAGGCCAACTGAAAAAGTGTGATGGACGGAAAGGACGAAGAAGATGAAAGTACAGCATTGTGACAGGGAAAGGAAAGTTGGTGGAAATTTATGAGGAGGCAGAGTAAGTGGACGAAGAAAATAATGAAGGATATATAAATGAACATAATAAAAGTTTACAATAACAAAGATAAAACCAACCACAACCGGTATAATACTATCAATCAATGAATGCAATAAAATATGACTTGAAATGCACGACTTCACCACCTATCTTCCTCAAACAACAAGCTCATTCTACTGACTTTCAGTCCAAAGAGTACAAATAATAAAGTAGTGCAAGTACGTCAACCACTACCCTCGTTTCCCGCGCAAATAACCCTGTATAGGCCGCTTTACACGATACAATTTTGAACAATATTCTTGTACAAACGCTTGTATGAGGAAACTACCGTGTAAAAGCTTGTGCGAATGTTGAATGACTGTACGGAAAATAGAACCTGTTCTAATTCCATTCAGACAAACATACAATTTCGTTCAGTTTATAGAAGCGTTTGTACGAGAAATTGTATCGCGAAAAGCGGTCTTTAGAGTTTTTCCTCTGGTTAGAGCGTGGGGATCGGTTCGAGATCAGCACTACGTCCGTCGGATGGGACGCCAAACGGTGGGCCCCTTTGCGCCTTTGGTTAAAAACAGGCCAACACTGACAACGAATTTCTCACCACCCTTCCAAGTCACTTTACTTTTGGCCTGAGGCTCTTAAAGCACGGGGACTTGAAAACCACAGGTGAAGATTTCTGTTTAAGGAGAAACTACAACCAGTTGAAATGAATTATCTGCGCGGATAAGTAATATTAATTCGTAGTCAATTTACAAATCCTAAATGCTATTAAATCTTAGGTTTCTCCGTTCCAATTCTTAAGATCCTACGGCTAAGTCCACCTTGACACTTGAGTCTCAAGATTCATAGTGGAGATTACAGTGATAAATTTCTTCGCGTTCGGTATTTTTGCGAGATAAAATGAGCATGAAGCTAAGTTTACAGCTTATGTATCAGACTTCAATCAAACGCCTATGATTGATTGAGATTACCGGGAAATTCCAACGTTCTCATTGTAAGTAACAATAGATGGTAACTAGCCATCAACCTTACCGACGCTTCTTTCATCTCCAAACCGCAGAAGTAGATTGGGTGAAAACTATAAAAAGTTTTTTAAACATTAACTCATTATATAAAATACCATTCCATCACCTTGGAATAAGCTTCTTCTCTATTTAATTTTGCATCAAAGCATGTGACGACTTCATACTGACATCTCCATTTTCACTGGTTTGAACATGGGTTAATCTCACCTTGGCCATAAAGAAATTATAACCATGTCGCAGCAAAACGTACGAAAGAAACCTCTGGATTCTACACCACTGGGTATTTTTATGCCTTTGAGACGAAAATTGATGAATAACCCGTTCTTGAAATAACTGGCTCAAAAAATACTCGGGGTCAGCTTTATTTAACAAGCAAGCGTTATTACATTAGCTAATTAGAGAATATGATGTCACCCTCTTCGCCAACTGCACTGCTAAAAGGGTTGCCAGGCATTAAGCTCATTCTTATGGCCATGCGAAGTCGAACTTCGGCATTTTGGGCCATGTTTTGAAGAGCAGTGACAAAAATCCCTCGCCCGCGCTAACTGCACAAGAATGAAGGCGAGTGAAAGCCATGCAAGGACCCATGAAAACTAAAAGAACGCCCATGTGTATACGGTAGATCAAACTCACTTGGTATGAAAAACACTCGGCGTTATTACTTCGGAGGAAAATCAAAGTTGACGTCAGCGTGATGCACGTATCTGAAAAGAGGTAGACTTGAGTTTCATCAGCTCCAACGCCTAAGGTCATACCGCACCGTCTATTTAAAGGTCTTAATCCTAACTTAACAGAGATCCGTACACGAAACTGGATTAGAGATCGCTACCTATAAGTCACCCATCGGGAGCGTCACCGAACTGGCTCACCACTGGCCGGAGGAGAAACGAGAGCGATTATAGTGTATGAAACATATCTTCTCACTAATCATCATGAAGAAATAACAAAAGAGGGCGTTACACCTATTTCGCCAGTCTTGGCAATTTCCCTGACACCCTGATAGTCCAGTGGATAAAGGTAGAGCCTTATGGTTCAACACTGCGATTATGCTAGGTTTCCTTCCGTTAGATCATACTCCAAACATAAGTGCAGCAGTTCGAAAAAGTAGTGCAGAGAATTGGGTTGGTGCGATGGCTAAAGTACTGGCTTTCCATTTTAAAGGGACCGGGGTCAAATCCGGAAAGCGTCATAGATTGCCCATCAGTATATCGACCCCTACTTGAGAACTGTCTGGAGAGCCCTTCAAGTTCAGTTTTCCGACCGCCGGATAGGATAAAACGTCGACTCGTACGTGTCTTTCAGTAAGAGCAACTAGATTCCGATGCCGCGTTTCTTTATACCCTTCCTCCATTTTTTAATACATCCTACCACTCTTCAAACACCCACCGACTCCCTATGGCTTTTAATGGCTGGTGACCTGCGCCCCCTATCACACAAACTTGAGGCTGCTAACAGAGTAGCATGCAGTCATAAATATAAATGGCATTGTGTAATAACCTTAATAGTTGGCCGCCTCTCACAATGCTAACAACAATAAGATACGAATCAAGAAATAAGACGGCGTAGAGTGGCATAGGTGATAATTTGAGGAAAAATTAAGAGAAGAAAGAAGAATATATAAATTATGGAATCATTAAAGCAAGGTGATCACCGAGTAGAGGTAAAAGAATCTTTTGCCACGAATAATAACAGACTTCCCACTTGGAAGAGTATTATTAGTTCAGTGCGCCGTCCGCCGGATGGGACGGTGACCTCGAGGCACATTTCCTTTACGTCTAGGCTAATGCCACCGCCTGGTTTCCCCCTACCCTACCTCAAATGTAATGCATAAAGCCCTAACTCTTACAAAACACTCACCTATCCTAAAAGGCGCAAATGACCTCAGGAGGCCTATACGCTAAAAACAATAACATTGCCTCGAGGAAAGTGAGTCATATCCTGATAATACATATACAACCGTATCCGAAAATGTTAAACAGCTGATGCCAGTATTTTAAATTCCCCCTTTATCCTCAATGGTGCGGATGACCTCACTTGATTATCGACTCCCTTAATAGCAACAAGGAGGGACTCTCCTCCTCCCATTCGGTCGCCTCACCTCCACCGCCCCTCAGGCGAGAGGAAGCCTTACTCGCCGCCTCCCACCACGGGGCGCTCCCACCCGCATTCCAGCCTCCGCCCCGCCCCCTCGACCCGCAGTGCTGACTGAGCACGCAGCCGCGACCCCCGCCCTCCTCGATTGATGCGCCGGAGCCGATACTGCGTGGAAGGGCGAGACGTGTCTTTCCACGAGGGAGCACTCGAGGGCGGTTGTTGCAGCCTGCGAATATTCACCGCCTGTTTACATTCTGCAGAGATACTCCCACAGCCTTGGGGCTGGAGTGTCTTAAACCTCTGCAAGGCTGGAAGCATTCGTAACGTGGTGCTACAGAATAATGAATCAAAGATAAAATAAACCGAGCGCGTGACTAACTAAAAAAGTCCTAAGAAAGGCGATAGAAATTTGAAGCATTCTGGAAACCTTAAAAAGAAGACGGGACAAGTTAATCGGTCATATCCCGAGTCAAAATGGCCTAATGAAGAAAATTGACAAGGGAAAAGAGGATGAGAATAATGTAAACGGAAAGCCGCGCGTTAGATATATGGAGCAAGTTTCTATGGATGTGAAAAATTGAAGAATTATATTAATGCGAAGAGGTAAGCTAACAGGAGAATCGAGTGCAGATCTGCGTCAAATCAATCTTAGGATTGATGGCTGATGATGTAGATAGTAAAACACTCACTACCTGTACTTAGTATTGTTTATCCTGAGGAAGCGATGTAAAGCTGAGAATATGTGTACCATTTATGATAATGGGGTTACTGAAGAGAGGAAGGAATTTTCAGTAAAAGGGTGGAGGTGGTGTTTCAGTAAGAAGGGTGACTTCTTAGTTGGTAACTCGGTTTATTAATTTTAATCGATGGTTCTTTCATTGCACCACATTTCAAATGTTTCCAGTATTTGTCTTTCTTAGGGCTCTTATTGTCCACGCCTCACCATCGTTTATGACAATACCCCCATTTAAGTTCTGAAAAAAGGCAACTTCGATCTTAGCACTACCCGGCCGTGAAGCTGCACGGGGTAGAGGAGTGGGATTAATGGGATAATGAGAAGTAGAAAATATGCGGAATCAAAGGACAAAACTCAAGTAAAAGGCAGGGTTGACAGTATTAACGTCAATATTCACCTATTGTTCGCGATATTATTAAGGTTTTAGCTTGGTTATAAATGTATTATCCCTGAGTAATGAACCTTCTGCAAATGATTTGGAATAAGTTTCATGAAGAAAATATTATGCATTCCAAGAACTCTTTCTAAGAGCTATTTTCCCGTGAGGTAATGTTTTCGATTTGAGCATTTTAAAGTTAATAATCTGCCTGAAAAATGCCTGCCTCTGCCGGGATTGGAATGGCAGTAGAAGTTAGTCTCTTCAACAGCTGAGCAACGGGATTCAAACTCGTGACCTTTGGATTGCCAGGCCGACATGTTAAGTGATCGTGCTACCTCGACGGGCGCCGGGATACGACACAGAACCCCCAATATATTGAACTATTACCATACACACCTTAACAGCCAGATCTCTTTTCTAATCCCGATGAATACCACAGCCACTACATATCATAGCTATTAATTCACACGCCAGACGTTTTACTAGGAAAATCGGCCAATATGGCTGCAGATTCATAAAACACTCTTTACCGTTTTTCATTGTTTGTCCGTGGAAATAACCGAGATATGTTCTGTTCGGCAGCAAATAAATCCGATTAATCTACCATTTAATATTGTAAAATATTCACTCGACTGGGTGAGAATAATGCTGCGAACAATCCAACGAGTAACGAATATCAAGACATATCAGATCAGATATGCGATCGACCGAGCGATAACGATTGATGGAATTTCGTCGGTATAAATATGAGCGTGGGAGGTGGGGTTACGAAAGTGCTCAAATGATCTTCAGACAATCATAATCGATGTAAAATGAAACGTTTTCCAATAGGTTTCGAGTTTAAATGAACTTGCCCGTAACCACAGAGGCGAGAATCGACGGTACGAATGCACCTACACCTTGTCTGAGAGGCTTATCGCGTCAACGCAAGTTATCCCATTTAGGGAAACCTGGGAAAGTTGAAGGACTCGTTGACATTGAAACAACTCTGAAAAAGGATAGAACGGGTACCTACTCGATGGCAGGATCGCGACGGATCCAATATTTCCCGGAGAGGAAAAAGATTTTATTTCCTACCTCCTTCGAAGCGAAGTAAAAATCTCCAAGGGAATCATGGTAACACGCGAAAGAACTGAATTAGAGGTAAGACCAACGGCCATGTTAGTGAAACAGAATCATTACGTGGGAGAGATCGAACTATATTAAAAAATTCTTGTAGCGGTAGTATGGAAGAAACATGTTAAATCATATTTTCCTCAAAAAGCACGATGCGTTCAGTCAACCCGATTAATTTATCTCGCAGATGTTAAACCTA
Source organism: Platycnemis pennipes (assembly GCA_933228895.1). Lineage (NCBI taxonomy): Eukaryota > Metazoa > Arthropoda > Insecta > Odonata > Platycnemididae > Platycnemis > Platycnemis pennipes. The sequence goes on from OW121854.1 coordinate 65,868,572, forward strand.
TGAACTTACCACCAAATTATTAACATTACAATAACGATAACGGTTAATGAGAATTAACCGCGACATTATAAAGCTTATTAACATGTTTCACGAAAGAGTGCCTACGTAGACGAGACAAATGATTTTGACAAATATCTTCCGCAAATACGTTAATACTAGACTTTCACTTTCATGCGCTGAAACACGAGCGGAAAAAATTGGTTTTTCAGTACCGCCCATTGCTAAAGTTCATACCAACTAACCTAACTTACTTCTGCGATTAATCCTGTGTCAAAACGATATCCATGCCCAAGGGTAGGTTTCGAACCCGCGACCTTTCCCTGCCTAACACTTGATCCTTACGTTACAATAGCTGGGAAAGGGGAGCTATTCTCTGGATAAAAAACAATCGGTCGGTTTTCCGTCCGATGCCATGGTGACTATGAATAACTATTGTCTGATCGCACGGATCAAGCACCGGCGATAGATCTTTTAAATGTCAGTCTCATCTACTTTCTCTCATAAATTTAGCATAACATTAGCACATCTACATAGTGCAGGTTGGCGATGATTTGATGGAGGAACACACCAGTTACATAGAGGTGAGTAGTAGCGCACTCAGTAAATATACATGTGACCACCGATTCGATCCTTTCGCCACAACTGTATTTTTTTAAAGTTTTTTTTTGTATTGGTGTGTTGCAGTAATTATTTTTCTCCGGTGAAGTGTACGGCAACTTCGGGCATATGCACTGAGATGATAAGTGGGTTATGGAGCAGAGGTAAGAATTTAACATGGAACGGAGGAAGGGTGTAAGAGGTACGGCATCGGCATTAACCGACTATTTAAGAAAGGCGCCAAGATGTCCACGGTTTAACGTCCCATCCAACGGACTGAGTACTAGATATAGTCAATAAGGGACCGGAACGCCAAGGAAGAGTACCTGCCACTGCCGAGATTCGAACCCGGGCCCTCGGGAGGGGAAGCCAATAATCTAGCCCCCACACCAATCATATTCCACGATGTTGGTAACAGGAGTAGATACGGAGAGTGACAGAATGTTAAAGAATTACACTAGGAGTTGAAATAGCTGAGTGATACAATATGCCGATATGCGCAAGCTCAAAGGCTTCAGGACAGTTAAGTATACCATCAGATATGTGTGTACCAGCAACCCACTCACTTATTCTTTCAGAGACCAGGGAGGCGGCGATACCCACGCAATACGAAATCCGGAGGTTCGCGGAAATGGTGGAACACCAAATATCCATCCTATGTAGGATTACTCCTCCCAACGTCTCATTGGGTAAGCTGGCGTAACTGGACGGCCATCGTCCGAGGCCCAAATAAAGGCCCCGAAATTCCAGCTCCTAACTCCGACCCGACAGACTGCGCCCACTCCATGACTCCCAAGGAGTGAGAATGAAATATGTCAACTGACTCGGAATGCAAGGTTTACGAGGGCATTTAGTGAACCAGTCCACTTTTAGCAGCCACAAATCTGTCAAAGTACGCTCGTGACATTTGCTGATGGGTTCTTCCCTCACTGCGTTGCATGTATATCATCAGGGCACGGTTAACACCATACGGCGATTAACGCAGTATGTTACGACTTCATGGGGCATACCAATTAAAATTACCCAATTACAACTCCGATAATCTTAAGTGTGATACTAATATTTGTAGGTTTGTGGATATTTGGTGCCTTCGATTTCCCGTCCATTTCTCCTACCAAACCAAGATTCCCTGGATTAAACTTCCCTTTAAATATCATCATATTTTCCACTGATTTACATGTCACTCAGAACGACTATTCTTTTCCTCTCCCTCCCAACCACGAAGATACGATACTCCTTCGTAAATATAAAACATCAGTGTAAAAAAATACAGGGGTGACAACGATACGTTGGCAAGGTGACGTTTGCATCTACATTTTACTCAGCGAGCCGCCACAAAGACGTGGGGTGATATGTCACCAGAAGTGAAGTTGGAGAAAAAACCTGGGTTAATTAATAATGAAGTATTCTGCGTAATGTGAATGAGAGAATATACTTAGTTTGCGTTGTAGTCTAGTATTGTGCTAAAGATTCTAATCAATGTGATTTGCAATTTTTGAGTAGCTTTAATCTTGCGAACAAATTTCTAGTCTCTAGGAATTCCCTACTATGATCTTCCAATAACTAAATAACACTTTCTATAAGTTCATAGGGAGCTAATTAAGCTAGGATATTGCTACAGAACGCGTTGCTTTCCTTTGAATCACATTAAGTTGCAGAATTAAATATTAATTCATGGGATCCCAAATGCTTGATTCACTCTAGATGACACATACGAATGCAGAATAACGCATCTACTTTTCTTATTTTTAACTTTCACTTTTCTCACGAACGCTTCCAAGTGTTCAAATGATCACGCACATTTATTCATTGTCAAGGGGTAAATAGCCGGTATCGTAATATTGACATTGAAAGAGGATATGAACCAGGGACATGTATGGCTCGACGGCGGAGGGTCTTAATATTCCCTACATAGTCACTAAAATAAGACCAGGAACAAAACGGCACACTCAGTCCGCAGTCATTTGTGAAATTGCGCGGTCGTTTCAATGCTACGCTCATACGAATCCTTAAATGTATACCAACTGAAGAAACGCGGATCTAGTTAAATAGTTCTTGATGGAGAACTTGAGCCTTCGAAACGATCTCTATCGTTACGATCCGGATCAGAGATCTGAAGAGAATCAGAGATCCTTCACACTGAAATTAAATGTCAACAAGTGATACACAAAACCTCGACGGCGTAATAGCCGAGTTGGTAGAGCGTTGTACTATTCGATCGGAGGTTCTGGCTTCAAACCAAGTTATAGCATCTGGACACCACTCACAAAAATTAAGCTGTGTGATTTTCCGGATACAATATCCCCCTGGGAAACCACAGACGGCACAGGAAAATGAACCAGCTCTCTCACCCTGACGTGTGAATTTCACACGCCATTGGGATTGGTACTTAATGAGCTCTGCCCACAGCAGCCAAATCGACTTCCGGGTTTAACACACTGTGGCTACGTAAAAATTTCCTGGTTTCAAGAGATTTGAGGAAGTACTCGAGAAAAGAACCAGGTTCAGTTCCTCGAGATATCCTTTGAACCAAGGCGGTGATTTTTTTGGACACTAAAATGCGGGCTGCCCAGGGTAAGTCACTAAATTTACCTCTTACTTTACGCAAGCACATATTTTACCCATCATGCAGTTCAGTACCCACGAAGAGAGAGCAGCCCTTCACTTAGCCTTGCCAACATAAATGTCATGAAAGCCTGAACTAGCACCTATTCTCGCGCCACAATTCCCATCATTCCTGGGTGAATTAAACGTATTTTTCTTCAGGTCAGGCCCAAATTGGATCATTGAGAGACAATGAGCGATGAAGTGATAAACCATTAGGAACTTTTATGGTAATTACGATAGATTAAAAAAATCCCATTCCGTAAACCCGAATATAAGAAGTTACCGACAAAAGTGCTTAGGGAGCCGGTCCCAGATATTAGAATTTAGAAATAGAAATATGCTTTGTTTATAAATTACGCTGAATAAGACCATACTGAATAGACTAATTGATATTTAACTGAAAATTACAGCGTTCTCATAAAGCGAAATGAAAAAGCATGCATGAATTCATAAGCAGAGATCGTTGATACCCTCTTCAAAAAATATTTTAGAGCGATAAAAGGAAGGTAACGAAGTGAACTGAATTTCTTCAGTAGAGATCAACACTGTTTCCGCTAAATTAAAACTTATGAAACCTAGATGGGATAATTTCATCGTGATATCCTCAAGTTGGGAGAAAATAAAATGGTGCGGTCTCTTTGGATTTTTAAGCATTCCAGAAATGTTCACTCGAAAATAATACTCATACTATTCATGAAAAAGGGGTAGTTATATTGGATGTGTAACTTATTATCCAAGTGCGTAATGATGGAAACAAATCGAAAGAAAATGCTACGAAATGGTGATGACGACCTATAATTCCTGACAATGAGGTGTCGTCAGCCCCATAATATTTCCTTATTAATTCCAAACAGGTCAATAACAGAAATCAGGAAACACAGAGATGTTTGCTGATGATGTATTAATCGATAATTAACCACGAAAATAAACTTTAATTCTTTTTCTTAACAATAATAACTTCCTTATTATATTAATTCTCGAGGCATCGGCTGAGGGCCGGAATTAGATCAAAAAACGTACAGTAACACAATTTGCCAAAAAGCTGTCATCATCATCAGTGAACAATCCTTGCATTGGTTTGACGCAGATCTCCACTCCCTTCTCCTATCAGCTAACTCCTTTACATTTACGTAATTCTTCTCTTTCACATCCTTCACTACTTGCTTTACCTATTTCGTACGAGGCATCAAAGGGTTATAGTAAGTAAAACTATACATTGCTGGCGGAGTAAATAGCAGCGTAACGAATATTAAAATAAGTAGTAATTAGACCTTGCCTTAAATCTACCTCGGAGTTCTTTTTCCTAAGTTCTTTTTCCTGAGTGGAGACGGGTATTTATGTCAAGTGTCGTAAATTGTTCATACCTGATGATATCGTCGATGTGACGAAAAAGATCGTAGTTCAAATTAATAAGGCGGAAATATGTAACGTTACTTGACTTAATTTTGATGAAGTTGGCCTGAGTTTATACTGTTCACCAAACTAGATGCGAAGTGAAACTTTTCCTCTAAGTGAACTCCTAAGTGAACAATGGATGGATCCACAGCGACTGTATTTTTCTAATCTTTACGCAATATAGTTAAATCAATAGAGATAAAATGTTTCGGTGCACATATCAGCGACCATCTTCGACAAACACGAAATACATTGACTGTTTCGCTAATACTTTAAAAAAGGGGATTGTGAAAAAAAAACGTGATTTGCCAGATGTCCCTCAAGCCTTAGCCATTCCGGCCTTCGCAGTGGGTGGGAGGGCTCAAAAGAGAAGGAAAAAATTCTCACTCATATATACAACAGAGGCTGGCTCAGTTATTGCGGCAAATCCGCATGACGTAACCAGCTCAAACCTTCCCCTTCACAAGAACCTCCTGATCTTAAGGATAAGAAGGCAATGACAGTGCCAAGATTCTATCTGGCCATCTGCACAACTTAAGAAAAATCAATTTCCTATCTTGTTATCTAATTCGGGGAAACTTTCTGAATAATTATGCCACAATCCTTCATAAATGAAGAAGTTCGTCTGATTGTGAGTTGTTTTTCTGATCAATGAAGATACTAGTTACTGGATAGTTTCTGTAAATCAAATAAGAACAAGACTATCAAATTGCCATAATGACGTGATATCAGAAATATAATGAACATTCTGGCATTATCCTTTGACTGGCTAATGAGTAAAGCGTCTGATTAGGAATTAAACGCTTTGTTGACTAAAAATACATACACGTCGTTTCCAAACTTTGTTTCTTACAAGGATTACTCCACCGAAAGAAGAATATTGTCATTCTACAACAATACATTAAAACTAATGTCCAATACGTTCTTGAGAACAGATAGAGATCGGCAGAGTAAAAGAACAGGATAATTTAACCAGTATAGCAAAATGTTGTTACTATGAACTATAAGTGAAAAAATCACGAAAAACGAGAAAAATATTAATTCGTATACATTGATGTCTAATCTCAAATGTTGGTTCTAATCCAAATTAATAGACTTTTAACACAAGAATGAAATAATTTTAGTGTAACAGAAAGGGTTTTTAAAGAATATGAAGGATCAAACAAGTATGTAGATTACTTCTAAGATTAATACTCACTGTAAGAGCTTGGAATATTAAGTATGCGATGGTTACTATAAATCTTTGGAGCTTTAGATAAAATAAATGCGGATAAATTGATGTTACTACCTTAGCGACGCTGTATTTGGAATATGACGTTTATGTTCAATAGAAACCTCCCCCTAATTACTTCCCGCACATCCGCAAAAATCAAGAGTAAACAGCTACAAAAGGTTTAGACCAAAACTTTTAAACAATTTACGTTTTTGGATTTTACATTACGTAGCAACGATTGAATGCTTGGTGGCTGAAATAATCAGTACGAGTCATGAGTAAAAAAACTTTATTTAACCACCAACCCGTACCATAGAGTATTGGTCTCTAACGTTATTCGATATTTCCAAGGAATATGTAAAATGTTTCTTTAACCTTCCACAAAATTACGGAGAGAGCCCATAACACAATCTCGCTTTCAAAATCAATGGTGAAATACCAAAAAAAAACATACACAAGCTACACGTACTAAGTTGGTGCGGATACTCTATTTTTCCCTAAGATCCCCGCATTGACTTTCGATCTTCGATCAGTAAATGGCAAATGAAAACACTCGGCCTCTCACTGTTCGTGACTTAGCAATGCACGAAAGCTATGAATGAAAATTAACTGCATGTTATATCACGGGCACTGAATAACTCCCTTACGCAAACTATGACGCCACTCACCGAGTTCTCAAGGTCCATCAGGGAAAGGTACGTAATTCCACGCAACGTTTATGGCCTAGGAACGATATATACACAGCTCTGGCAATTAATGTTGCGTTTCCAATATTGAGGGTAACTTTTACGTTACGTTAACGAACCAATACCATTTGGGATGATAAGAATGAGAAAAAGGGTAGGTCACAAGCCGGGGAGTAGGATAGCCTTGGCCCATTCGCGAGGAAATTAATCGAGGATAATGTTGATTGGGCTGTATTCGAGACGTGATTTCGACATTTTACTGCCTTCGAATCATACCAACACGTCATCTGTCTCCTACTGAGTTGCCTCCATACCTTCATCCCGAGTATGGCAAAAAAATCAAGACAAGGCCCCGTAAGTTCTGGATTGGCTACTTATTGTTGGGAGGCTACCGACAGCTGGGATCATTTGCCCCATTTAGGATAGGTGGGTACCAGGGCAGAGGTATGAATTTTACAAGAAACAGAGTAAGAGTGGAGAGAAATCCGGTATCGACTTTAGTCTGCTCGAAACGAAAGGTGCCAAGAGGTTCATAGTTTAACGACCCGTATGACGGACGGAGAAGTGAACTCGGGAGTACTCTCCACATTATACTCAAGTAGACACAGTTGTACTAATGTAAAATACCTGTCACTGCCGGGATTCGAAATCGGGCCCTTGGGATGGGAATTCAGTACTCTAGCTACCTCAAAAACCCCGTATAGTCTTCTTGAAATTAACCGTAGTTACCAAATCCCCAGCAATTCCCATATGCATCTACACAATGACTTTAATTTTCGCTGACTTTAATTTCAGATGAATGTATTCTAAAACTGATACCGAATGAAATCCATAACTCTACGACAGGTACCGACGATTAATTTGCGGGGGAATCCGTAACTTTTAACCATGTCCATAAGCCAAGGAAGAGTCAACTAGAATTCAATGGGATCGCAAGGGACAGCTTGTTTACATTCCGAAGCCACCAAACACCCACGTGTACCTGAGCGGTGGCATAAGCCAGAGGTCCTTTAAATTCGGTGGTGGGCGTGGGCGAACAGAAAACAAACGTAGGGATACACGAGGCCGAAGACAACAACGTGGCCGTGATGGTCATCCAGGATGGATCACCCCTCAATATCTATGGAGCGGACAACACGAACCAGAGCTGTGACATGTCCGATTTCCAAATTTCACTGACCTAAGAAAACAAAACACCACCCAATATCTCACCGTGGTATGGACACTGGGACGTGTAATAACCCGTTAAATAACCATCACGAACCACCGTCAACCTTCGTTGGAAATTTGATGGAAACAATTCCGAATGCAACAAGCAAGAGCGCCGCGGAGAGGCATAAGCGAAATCCTCGACAAATTGATTTAAGTGCACCATCAAGGAGAATCGTTCGCTCAGATCCGCAGCCACTGGTTGCCATAGGAACGTAGCTGAGAGCATACGTGACAGCAAGACACTTCTTACGAGTCTGACGATGGTTCAGGCAGGCCACGGTTACTCTCGCCAACAGCAGTCAAAAAAAAAAAAAAGAAAAAGGCCCGTGGCCCTGAGATTCTCGAGGGAAGAAGAGATTATGGCTGACCTACCTTAAACGAGGTCCAGCACCGAAATCCTCCAGATCGGCAGAGCAAGAAGAGAGGGGGCCAGCCCGTCTTCTCCTCTCTCCTCGTGGCGACCAAAGGGCCTCCCGAACGAACAACTCTCGCTCACTTCCCACACCAAAACATTCCAGCACGCACGAGGGCGCTGCCTCTCTTCTTCGCAGTCGCCGCTTCACACGCACTCACTCACTCCTCTCAACACGCTCTCATCTATCTCCTCCTCAACTCTGGGCCAGCAAGGCCCGTCCGTGAGGGACACAGGGTGGACTCAACTCCCTTCACACCTCCTCTCTTTATTTCTTACTTTCTTTCCCTCTGTTGCACCTCTTCCCCGGACAAAAAAAAGAGCCGAGTGGGGGGTGCGGACGGATTCGGGAAAAGCAAAACGTCTTCCCCGAGTGTAAAAGGAAGGTGATTTGTACGGTATGGGCTTTCTTAAATGGTCTTTCTTACACCACCCGACATAACACTCGAGCGGAGGAGTTCACGGGGGTATGGAGATGGGGGGATGGGATGGAATCACGGATGTGATCTCCACGAAAGAATGGGAGGCAACAAGCCGAGATCAAAGGGGAGAGACCGAGTCGGGAGGAACTGAGGCAAGGAATGCCATCAAGAAGAGGATCCCCCGAAACTTGCCCCTTCACATCCTAAGCTCCACCCTCTGTTCCTTCCGCCAGGCGTTCACAAGAGAATCGCCCCCAGGTTTCCTCGCATCCAGCGTGCCGTGTATCGGTTCCCGAGACGCCTCCCCGACCAAGACGAGGGGAGATCGAGGCGAAGCGCCGCACGCACGATAACCGCACATCCAACACGCTCACAAAAACACACACGTGTACCTAAGGGATGGCGAGAAGAGGTCCCGTGGCTCCTAGGCCGCTCCGAACCTCACGCAGGAGTGCTCACAACTGCCGCTCACTGGGGAGCTGCAACAAGCCGCCCGCCGCCTCGCCAGCCAGCAGCACGACACAGGCTTTTCCTCCCTCTCCCGCCTCCTACTATCCCCTTCCTCTTCCCCTCCTCCCTTTGGCATGAGATGAGAAAAAAAAGCAACTGCGGGAAGAGGAGGAGGATCCGTAGGAACGAGGGCGGACGGGAGTGGTATGTGTGTTGGAGTGAGACCGCGCGGGCTGTAGCCCCTGGCAACTGACGCTGGCGCCCTCAGCGGAGGGGAAGGGAACTGGAGGGAGGGGAGGGAAGGATGCGCGCAGGCGGGGGGAAGGAGGGAAGGGAAAGGGGCGTGTTTCGGCGGAGGGGGGAGAGAGGAGGCTGGCAGGGCGGTGGAGGACTAACTCGTCGATATGTGGGCGAGGCTTCCTCTCGCGGCGGACACTACCATATAGGAAGAGGGGCCATGATCGGACACCCTTCCTCTCCAGACTTTTCGCATCCTTCCGCTCATTTCTCCCGCCCTCTTTCAAGTGATCATAAACAAGTCTCGCTGCGAGGAAGACGTCGTTGTTGTGGTTGCGGAGAGACGAGCTCCCAAGATCGTGATCCTTTGCGCCGTGGAGAAGGAGTGGGAATTTGGGAAGAGGTGGAAATTTAAGGAAGGGATGAAGGGTGGAAGAACACCCAACGTCAGCATTCTACTGCTATTCATGAAAGGGCACCAATTGGGTCCACCGTCATACTCGACGGAATAAAGTAATCCAAAGGGAATTAAGTTAGGTGAGAAAAAGAGGATAGGTGGGAATGTATTGAGGAGGAAGGGTGGAGTGAAACCAGGGGTCGACATTACCCAACTCTCCACGAAAGATGCAGGGTTAACTGTTTTACCTCCCATACGATGGAATAAATTGATCATTACAGGGATTAAGATAGGGTGGTATTTGGGAAGAAGGAATTTATGGAGGAAGGGCGGAAGAAAACCCGGCGGCGGCCTTATCGTGCACTTAATTAAAGGATGCCAAAGGGGTCTTCCATCGAACGGGATAAAGTAATCAATAGGTGACTGAGCTGTGTGAGAATTTGGGAAGAGGTATATATGAGGCAGGGGCATAGGTAAGGGGGGGGGGACGAAGGTCTGAACCCCACCAAACTTGAAATACTAATATAAAATAAGAATTTAAATTAACAACTAGTTATTCGGTAAACCTTTATTACCTGCTGATTCCATATTATGCATCAGCAAGGTAACATACGATGATTTAAATAAGATCAAGAATGGTTAGATGGACAACAATACTCTTAACAATCCAACAGCATTCAATTATACCAAAAAATATTCTTATCCTTCATTGAGGATTGAACCCCCCCAGAGAAAAAATTATCCACGCCCCTGATATGAGGGAGTGGAAGGAACCCGGTGTCAGAATTAACTTATTCTAAAAGAAGGGGCAATAATGTCCCATCCAACCGATGGGGTAATGAGCTTAATGTGATCTCCACACAGCAATGGAGTAGGGACCAGTAAATGTACCACAGAAAAATCTGCCATTGTCAGGGCTGATGGAAGGGTGAATACCCCACCTCCATGTCGGTTATTTGCTCTTGAGAAAAAAAAATCTCATTGTCACATTATTAGTGCTTCACTTATTGAGGTAGCTTTCTGATAGGTATAAAATAATTCCCGAGCAATATGATACACGTTTTTCATATGATGTTTATCCTTAGCTCAACATACTTCTCTTCTTTCCAACCAAATCCTTCCAAACCTCCCGACACCCAACTCAAAAGGTTGTGTATTCGGATCCCATCTGTGGCATGGATGCTGTATATCATCAATGATTCGCTAGCTCATGTATGCTGTGTGCCTTAATGGATGCTGTACCCGTCTCAGGATTAAGATTCATATTGAGTTCAGTAGGACAGTGCAATATAATCTTAGAAGTGTGAGCTCCTAAAAAATGTATTCTATTCCTGCTTTATCTCCATGGAATTACCGTTGCTATCAGAAAAATATTTTACACTGGGATTTGAATCACAAAATTTGGCTCTGGCTCATGGAGAGACAACCACGCTACCCAGGATTCACATTCCCAAAGTCAATTATTATTAGGATCCATAAAGGGTACCATTATAGTCCGCAACGATGGCACTCTTAGGTCCCAAAGGCCTTTTCTCTCTTCCCCGCCTATGTTACTTTCTCCTCTCTATCACATCCTTCAAAAATCCATCGCCTATTATTTCTCCTTCGAAAGGCAGGTATTGAGAAAGATTTGAGAAAATCATTTCCTATCTTTTTCATCCTTAAGTCAATGATTCTATACACGACCTTGGCAGAATAATATTTCAACCATCTTTCTATAGTCTTCACATTCCTTTGCCACCCTCTTTTTCGATAGAGGCATCGAGACAATTTTTATAAAATCATTCGGCCAAACCTATCATTCTTCTCACCCTTATAGCCTATTGTGTATCCTACCAACAAGCTCATAATTATCTCCCTTCCACCTCTTGCTATATTCTTCAGAAGTTCAGCTAGGGCATTACCTATCCCCACCACTTTACCCACCTTCATTTCTCGTAATGCCTTCTCTAGCTCGATATCCAGTATTTCTGCTTCCAGACTATAACTCTTATCTAAAACCTTTCCCTCTCCTGTGCCCAAGCTCCTATGCCTATTTTCAATATTGTTTAGTTCTTCCACATATTATTTCCACCGACACTGAAGTGCCATTGCTAAATTTTCTGTTCTGTCTTTGATGGACGGTACCATTTTCAATTTCTTGATGCCCGAAAAAATTGAAACATTTGAGTGCATGGCGCCCACTTCCTTTCTTTGGTTTTTCTTCATCTCCTCACATTGCCGACTCCACCACTTTTCTCTCCTAAGTCTATTTCCTTATATTGTCTTCTGCCTAGCTCTGTGCTTACATTTTTCCATTTCTTTTTTCCTCGGTTTTTCCATCATTTCTGACGTTACTCATAGTTTCTCGATCCTTCTAGCATCTTCTGATCCAATTAGTTTCTTAGCTGATCTTCTAATCCCCGTCTTTATTTTAACATGGTTCCCTGTTCATCACTCGATACTGCGTTTAACGTGCCACCATCATTTAAAAGCTGCCCCACTGGGATCAGACTCCTTCTCACTGCCTTCTTACAGGGGGACAGACTGTTCGAGTACAGTACGTGGACTAGCTTTCATCAGGTCTTGGGTACCTATCCCTCGAATTTCCAGCCTCTGTGGCAATGGAATAAACCATTCGCCTACCAAGCCTAAGATGCCAGTTCGAATCCCGCATGGGTGGGGTTTTCTCCACTCGTGGAACGGATGGGTATGTTTTGTTCCTTGTGCAACACAATTTACATATAAATTCTCATCCCATCCCTTATCTGTCTGGCATGGGTGACCCTGCCAGGAGTAACATACATTGCTCCTGCCAGTGCAGCTCAAGGAACACTGGAACATGCAAGCCCAAATACCAATATGACAAGGCATAGTCCATTAGGAAGAGATATATGTGCATCAATACTCTGCAAAATTTAATCAAGATGGAAATGTGACCAATCACTAGCACTTCAGAACATTTACTGGTAAGAGCATTACCTCAATGAGATATTTTTTTGTGATAATAGATTTCATGGGGAAAGCCATACCACTAAAAGTTATATTCCACCAGTCATATGCATGGTCATATCTACACTACTATCATTATAAGTTAACTGATCATCATCATCATCAGATTTGCACATGTCTCAGGCCTCATCACCTCACCAAGGACGACTGTCACCTCCCTCAATTGTTACACTTTTAGGCCTCAATGGTCTACATGATAATAGAGGTGATGGGCCCTACCTCTGTTGATTTCACCCATGGATTCGATAGAAATCGGTGCTCTACACTGCTCAGTTCCACCTCTCAAGTTATTTCAATTGTGATAGCAGAGTTTTTCAGAGGCTTTCTACAGTTATGTATCACTTCATCACAGAGTTCATGCATATAGTTACTATGCAGGAACAAAATATTTGAGTTAAGCAAAAATCATTCATGATCATAGTTTCTTGTGGAATATAAGACTAATAAAATAATAGAGGACTGGTCCTCTTCGGATTATTATCACTGAAGGCATAGTTATAATTATGGATAATTATGACTATGCCTTACTGTTGACAACTTGGTTCTCATTAGTAAAAAAGTACAAGTTAGGCCCACCTGTATCTTAAAACATGCTGTGAGAGGTATCAAGACCAATGTGGAGGACATTCCAGTACTGTCATCAATGGTTTCTCAGTAAACCAGTGAAAATAATGCACTGGTCAAAAATTAAGTTCTGCTTCAAACTGAGTCAACTGGTTCTCGTTGAGAGGATGCAAAACTAAGCATGCAAAACATCAATGTTCTCTGGCAAGAAATCCTCTGCCTAACTAGATCCTTCCTCATGAGGCATTTTTATCATTATATAGCTACATTACACATGCCTTTCATTAAGTCCAGGGATAATTATCACAAGGCCCAACCATTCTTTTAAAAACACATTAGACAACTGATATAAGCACCTACCTCATGTGGAAACAAAGAATTGATGCCCAATTATATGAAGAAACACAGTCCAGGTTCATCTGCATGCCGTTTATGGCATCTGTCATCAATTACTTGTGGCATGGAGATATGAAGAATTGCTGCAACAGGGAAGAATCAGAACATTGCTAGAGAAAGTGAATCCCTATCCACCCTTCCAACCTCTCCTGGAAACACGCACAACATCTACGAAACTGAAAAATAGAAAAAACAATGACAAATACAAGGGAAATGTTGTATACTTAATCAGGGTAGGCCTTAGTTACACTAGTTCTCTCTTACCCTTTCTTGCTGGTCAACTGGTAGAAAGGACTCCAATCAAGTTACAATCTATGTCTGGTTCTGCTTTAGGAATCGAAACTGGCATAACCATGATAACTTCAAGTAAATCCATTTCTATGGTAACACCTAAGAAATAGCTACAGTATGCATGTCCTCAATTACGTGATTAATAATAATTCTTTCAAAAAATGACGCATTATTACTCACATCAACATCAGTTAAAAAACCATAGGTTACATTATATAGCTTCACAAAGACAGTTACAGAGACAAATTCATAATAGTGGTGACATATGCTCTAAAAGTACTGTAATATCCAAAATGTTTTTTTAAAAATGTGTTTCTTGCTTCATCCTTTTCTGTGATGTCTTCTCTTTTCTAATATCAATGACAAACCTTTTTGGCTATCACTTGCAAGCAATCACAGAGTCCTTACAAGTTGATCAAAGAGCACTTGGCAGTTTTCCTTTTGCTCCACACATTTTGATTCATCTTCAATGTATGCCAATTCCCTCTTTCACATTGCTTGAGTGTAATATTGATGCCACCATTTGTGGTCCTCACCCTGAAGTAAATGACTGTCTACTATTTGGCTACTAGCCATTTCATATAGGGTCATATTCACCCCACACAATCAAAGTTTATTTCCGATCTTCTGCATTGAAAGAATTCTTACCATCAATAGTCTTACATTTTCTCCTGTAAAGATTCTTCATTTGTTGGCTCAATGAAGTAAAGAAGTTCTCAACCAGGAGGAAAAAGAGATCATTCACATAAAAATTTAAAACGGGAAATCATCCATTTAGTTCTTTCACATTTTTGGTTCTGCTGTTCTAATTTCTCTTGATTCCATAACTACACTACTCTTCATAATCCACTCATGCTGCCCACTTCCTGCCATCTTGTAGCAATTTGCACTTCCTGCTCGTTAAGCTCCTGCATCACTTCTCTTCATCTAGAGGGCGAATTTCCTCTTAATACATTATGCTCTCTCGGCGACAAAGTGATTCCTGCATTATCAATTCCGCCTTCAAATAGTTCTCATCCTGAAAGGTGTGCCAGTCCCACACAAGGCAGTCACATTATTTAAGGATCTATCACTCTTGAACGTTAATTTCCACTATTCTTCATTGTCTTCAAAATTATCAACATTCCTTCCTCAGCAGATCGTCTTCCTTTCATTACTTTCACCTTGAGACAGTTCTCTTTTCCGTATCGATACTTTCTCTCCTCAGCTGATTTGACTCTAAAAAAATCAAGATCCTTGACATGTTGTGGCAGCTCTCAACATTGCACATTATCTATTTGATTCATTCCTGGTCTTCATGGCTACTGGCTCTCCCCACAAATCTTCTTCTTCTTCTTTGCTATTTTTTGGAGTGAAAAATCCTTTTATCTCATATTGGTGCCATTCTCCAAATAAATTCATCTCATAGCATATCGCCAACCTTAAAGAGGAGAATTAAATTCTCCACCGATGATGCATTATAGTAACTCTAAGTTTCTCTTCATTGCTCCTTTCTTCTCTGGCAACAAAGCTGTCCAAACTTATAGATTCCAACATGCCCTTCTCCTGTATTTCCCACTCATCCACTTGCCACCGGGATAGCCACATTCATCTTCCTAAATGTTCACTCCATATATCACTCAATGCTTTATAGTAGCCCGAGACCTTCCCTTGGTGATACTCTTGATAACTAAAT
The DNA here is from genome assembly GCA_933228895.1 of Platycnemis pennipes. Classification (NCBI taxonomy): domain Eukaryota; kingdom Metazoa; phylum Arthropoda; class Insecta; order Odonata; family Platycnemididae; genus Platycnemis; species Platycnemis pennipes. Next base: position 65,884,117 of record OW121854.1, read on the forward strand.
TTTTATTTTGTGACGACCTTTTACTTTTTTTGTGACTCACAAGCAGCCAATATCTACGCCTTATTTATAGTACGTATATTCTGTTAACACAAGAGTCTCCATGCCTCCCAGAAGTCCTTGACGCTCGTTCATTGCCTACAATCACTCTCCTGCAGCTCATCCCGTCCCATTAACCCTCGTTGCAATCAGAGTAATCTTCCTTTTTTGCAGTATCAAATATTCCTCTTCATTTCTTCCTCACACCTTCATATCCTTTTCATCATCTGATCTATTGTCATCTTCAACATCACCACCCAGGCTTCCATGAATTACTTTAATTTAATTTTCTCCCATATCAATATGTTTTCCCAGAACAATGGCCGTCCTTGGGGAGTCTGCTTCCTTTCGCATATCACGTTCATTACGATGACGCTCCAAGCACCATCCTCATCGTGATCCCAAATTGTTATACTGCTTTCTTATCAACCAAAGGATTAACCCTTGCCGCGCCACTGCTCCTCAACAATAAATTAATATTCCACGCGTTGATTGTTTTCTGTACCTGCCAGACTTCATGAATCCATCTTCTTCTTGCAAAATTCCTTTCCTTAAGAAGAATATGCTTATAGTGTTTCGCTTATTATGAAAAATTCTACAGCACAGCACCTATCCGTATTTCAACAGCCAAATTAATCTTCATCCATTTAATTTCAAGAACCATCCTGTGTTGAATCTTTATTTCCTTCCCATAATGCATCCGTCCTTCCAGTATCATTGGAGTTATCCACCAATACTTCTCCTGTCAAAGATCCATGTCTTCTATTCCAACTGATTACATGCGGATGTTCCTCCTCTTACCGTTTGGCATCCTCAGGCATCCCTACTGCACTCAGACGTTGATTTCCTTCTCTTCACTACTCCTCTCCACCAAATCCATGAATTTTCCCATTTCTCCTCATAACGACGTACATCTAACCTAAAAACCAATGATATATGCATCGTCGGTAATACTCCTTGACACAACTATGATTAACTTGCAGTCACCATCAACACCATGTCACCAATCAAACCCCCTACTCCTACATCTGAAGCTGCGCCACTTGAGTTCTATCAGGGTCATCAGGGCATTCTGTATCTGTCATCTTCGTATCAAGGTGAGAATCTTGTTACTCCATGCAATTAGTTTCGTATTTCACAACCCTCCCCAAGCAAACGAAAAATGATTGCTGAAATAATGCCACTTGTAATCATGTCTTTGGCACCTCCCTCCTCTATCGGCTCCTATTGGCAATGTCAACCATTTACCTACCACACTGAGTACTATTTGTATTATTACTTACTGACAATCAACATCTCTGTTTGAACAGTCATTCAGTTCCAGGGAGAGAGGATCTTACAAAAAGATTTGTAGAAATGAATATTCCCTATATCTATCAGAAGATTTAAAATTAACACAAAGATGTAATACATCTCAGATTTTTAAAAATAATTATGTTACAATTGTGAGTTGAATCCAAAATTTACAATGATATGTGCACCTTACGTTAATACAAAGCAGCAAGATAATGTATATAACACTTTCAGCAAAAAATAACCCTTACTTAATATGTCACCCAAGGTAGCTCACGACCAAATGCTACTAATTACATAATAAACAGCATTTAGTAACACGAATTGATAAAAGATACCAAAAAACATTGAGTATTAAAAAGGCATCAAAAGGTTGATTGCACTGCGTAAAGGAACTAACTCAATAAGAGACTCAAAATGAGAGATAATGGGAGGAATTTACAAAACAATGATGAAAGCAATGATATTTGAAGGGGAGTGGGAAGGCACATAACACACAAATGAAGCACTCGCTTCATCTTCTGAAAGATACTATGAAAGAGAGAGAGAGGGATTCCAAAGAACATTGCTGAAAGCAACGACTATTTAAGGGTTGTGGGTAGGGCTCTTCACACAATAATGGATGCTCTCACTTGATCTTCTGGAATACACTATTACGGGGAGAGGGAGGGATTCCAAAGAACATTGTTGAAAGCAATGATATTTGAAGGGGAGTGGGAAGCCACATAACACACAAATGAAGCACTCACTTGATCTTCTGAAAGACACTATGAAAGGGAGAGGGAGGGATTCCAAAGAATATTGCTGAAAGCAATGACTATTTAAGGGTTGTAGGTGGGGCTCTTTACACAACAATGGATGCTCTCACTTGATCTTCTGAGATACACTATTACAGAGATTGGGAGGGATTTCAAAGAACATTGTTGAAAGCAATGATTATTTAAGGGTTTTGGGAGGGCTCTTGACACAATGGATGCACACACTTAATCTTCTGAGAGACACAGTGAGGGACTGTGGGAGGACTTTCAAAGAACACTGCTGAAAGCAAATGAATTACATATTAATGGGGTGTTGGAGGGCTCCTCACACAAGAATGTATCACACATATCATCTTCTCAGAGACACAATGAGGGACTGTGGCTAACAAAGACTATTGTGGAAGCAATGCTCGTTCACAAGGAGATAGATGGTTCAATGCAACACATTACTGTTTTTCTTTACTTGGTTTTCCATTTGTTTTCTGCTCCTGTAACATGCAATGTATACTTATGAAACAATTGGAGGTTTTACTTCCTGTATTGTGTTACTTATAGTCTTTACATTTTTGTCCAGTACACATTGGTATGTTTCATCTCTTAAGATTTATTCGAATTTTTTAATTAAAATAAATTAAAATAAATATTATTGCCAATTACATGTTTCCACTAAGGATAACCTAAGATGAATTATCCCGATTAGGTATGATTTCAATGCAGTTACTCTTATTAAAAGATCCATATGAAAATTCAATTCTGAGATCTAGGAATCTCAGGAATTACTTCCTTTCCCCCTTGTAATGCAAGCTGGTGTTTCCCTTTCAAAATATTTCCGATCATGCGCATGAAAAGTTATTCCTTCAGGTGTATTTCAATTGGACATTTATAAAGTTAACATTTTCTCCATGCCCAAACTTCCATCCATAATTCGCAAAGTTGAGGTTGATTTTTCATCTCGAATGTCGCCTAACCAGCTGCAAAATAATCATTTAAACCTATTACATTTGTGTCAATATTTAATATTTTCACCCATTTGTGAAAAACCAAATTCCCTTTCCATCCCTTGAAAAATATTCCACTTGCTAAATTTGTGTGATTTATCAATTTTCACTCACCAAGGGATTCCGTACATGAAATCACAGTTCTTCACGGTTCAACTGATAAGGTTCCAATTTCCCAAAGGGTTGGGAATCAGATGTACCCCTTAATATCAAAACCATAGCACAGGAGGTCCTTAGTGCACCTTCAAAATCAATAGGTCAAATATCATCATGTAGTTCCACATAGAAATGGTCCTTAGGAGCTGAAAATATGACAGGAATACATACAGTGACAATATACATACTTCAGCAAACAATATACTAAATCTCCCGACTGTCACATTCTTCTTTCACTAACCCATATTCATGTGCCAATCCCTTTCCAGCAAACTGCTCCTGGCCAACTGTAACTATGTATGGGGTGCACATTCCAACTTCGTACATCAATCCATGGAGGCCACATAAACACTTGTCGGAATAGATTGACGGTGCTCAATCGTGTCCGTTGGGGAAACCTTGGTTGTCAATCTCACGAACAACAAAACACATTTCCTCTTACCAGCCCACAACCCTAGTCTAGATATCATTCTTTTATTGCTCTCTAAAAATCAAACAGCTGTAGCTACCCACTGCTTCTGCATCCTTTGCACCACACTCAGCTCCTTCCATTCACTATTGCCAGGTAATCGGCCTGATTATGGTATACACATTTCTATTCTGAGTCCACAGCATATATTCTCTGAAATGTAACAGAATTATTAATTGTACCTACCACTCTTCACATGGAAAAGTGTAAATTAAACCATTATGTAGGCACTATTTTCACTAAAATTCACCTTTTAGCCTGACCATATTATATTTCTGAGCTTTTCTCATCACACATTCATCCTTGTCTTTCTCAGCAACATAAAACGGTCTCACCACTCCAACAAATCCCCGATTCCCATCTGATAGTCAGATGATCTTCGAAAGATTTCTCTTAAGAATCCACCTCACTCAGCTGGAGAATTTCTGTCTGGTATGAAACGAGTGAATACATATCACTATTTTTTTATTTAAGTAACTGTACTTTACCCCAAAAATAAGTGCCCCTCACGACATTAATTCTCCACTTACCAAACACTATCATAATGAGGAACCATGCCATCACAGTTGCTCAGTCTTCCCTCCCAATCACCCAAAACGAGAAATTCACATGAGGTTCAAGAACCACAGGATTTCAACTAAGGTCACTTAGCCATTTTCAAATCTTGGTGAATATTCCACGGCCAAACTATAAGGAATCAACAATTATTAAAACACTGAGAAATATGTGTACACATAACTACATACTCTGCCTGTGTTCGCATGATATAAAATAGCCATATATAGATTGTTTTATATCCACCTACCTACAGTTAATCAGGAATCATAACAAAACTTTATAATAATCCAGGTATGCTGAACACTTGTATCCCTCATGCTTCAAAGAAGAGATCACCAACACTGTCCAGCTAGGACTGGCATTGTTTACTCCTCTATTCTGTATTCTTGCAGGCTTTTCCTCTGTGTTCAATTTTTTTAATGTAGGTAATTACCTCCATCATTGTAGATCATGAATTGACCATCACATAACGTCATCAAACGTCTCTCATCACTCCTTGGATTTTATTAAGACATCCTGTGGGAAAAACAACCAAATTCATATTCCAATCGTTGAAAAATTTTTGAATATGTTTTCAAAAGCACCGGTTTTCATTTTAACTATCACTCACCAAAGGATTAAATATTATGCACAGCCAGTATAAGGCATGTGGTTGAGCTGAGTAGGATCAAAATTTCCAGATGTTTGCAATGCTATGTACACTTCAATATCATACTCGTAGCACAGGATGTCCTTAGTCCACCTTCAACTTCACCAGACCAATGAACTCATTGTAAATCCACATAGAATTAGTCCGTAGCAGCTGAAAATATGACAGGAATACACACAGTGATAACATCCTTCAGCAATCAATTTCACACATCTCTTGCTTGTCACATTCTCCTCTCACTAACCGTTACTCAATGTGCTATTCCTTTTCCAGTAATCTGATCCTGGCCAACTGCTCCTACGTAGAGGACTTCCACAGCATACTTTGGACACATCCATGGAGACCACCTAAACTCCTTCCTATTTTAATACATGGCATGTGGGGGACCTGCGGTGTCTGTTTGGGAAACCTCACTTACCTCAAAACCAAATACCTCTTACCAAACCAAACTCCATGTCATGATACCACCCTTTCTTCCTTCCTCCGTAGCCTTCCAGGAATGGAATAGCTGCATTTCCCCTCTCTTTCTCATCCATTACACGGCGCCTTTCCTTCACTTTTTCCTGATGATTGGCCGGATTATGCTTCCCACACATATCTATTCCGAGTGCAAATTCAGCATTGGAGAATGGTGTTCTGAAATGACACAAGGAGAATGAGTGGTGCTACTGATTTTATTCAAAAGCCAATCCCAAATCAAGTCCCCATATCCACAAAAATTCTCCACTAACCAAACAGTATTATTATTACGAGCCATGATCTTCACCGTTGCACAGTTTCCATCCAGCCATCAGAGAAGAAACATTCAAATCAACCACAACTATCACAGCATTTCATTTATGAATACCATGGTTATGAGTTGTGCCACCAGAACAGCCTAAAATGGAAGAAAGAAAATGGTCATGAAAACACTTTGATATAAAATTCATTGTATGTTTAACATTCAAGCCTCCTCATCCATTAACATAATATTAAAATCTAGCTCTTCTGTTTCCACTTACATTGCATTTAACTCGTATCAATTCGGTTAGAAAATACGACAGGAACCTTCCATCAATCATGAATATGCTCCTCCTTCTACCAGTGCCTCTTTCCTCAAGGGAAACTCAGTAGTTGCTCCCATCTCTGCAAATTCCTATTTCTCACTCAGCCCTTCCGTGGCATTCCCCACATCACTTTCTTGAAATGACACAGAGAATATGAGTTGTGCACTGATTTCATTTAACAAGGTTAAGCTGTACCAAATTCAAGCCCTCATTTCCATAAAATTTCTCCACTTACCTAACAGTATTCATATTACCAGCCATATCTTCGCCCGTGAGCAGTATTCCTTTCAAACATTAGAGAAGAAATATTCCAACCAAGAACGAATGCCACAGCATTTCATCACCCATGCTATCCTTTCGGAATACACCACAGGAACCGTCTGATCAGTCCTGCATGTGCTCCTCTTCCCCGAGCCTCTTTCTTCAATAAAAGCTCCTATCTGGCAACATCCTAATTGCTCTACACAATCTTGGCATCAATGACGAACAACTATTCACGACTGGGTTACATTCTGAAGAGATGGTTGTAAGAGGCTGGATTATTGCTGTCCCAGTCACCCATCTGTAACCAAAAACAACATCAATTCAGGTGTATAATCGAATTGGAATACTCTCTCAACAGGAGCTACAAGAATGTCCTCACCAAAGACTGTTCTTCCATTGTGTCTTTGTACAATCATCTTCATTGATCACCACCTTCAACCAGCTCCCTGGGATAACATTTTCATACAGGAATGCCACTCACACCAAATGCGTGACCCACATCTACTCCATTTCCATGTCGAGACCAACACTAAATGCAGAGTCGTAATGACCCAACCCAGAAAGATATAACCATAAACGCATCGATCAGCATATTCAAATATAGCGTCCTTTAATATAATTTATTCTCGTTAACGCCCAATCTTGGGCCCTAGCCTCTTAGGTATCTCACCAATAGGGAAATTAACCAATCATCATCAGAACTCCGATCTCTACCACCCATTCCTGGGCCCTAACATAGCATAAAGCCCTACATTATATCCTCAACGTATCTCTTAATCGACCATACATACTTTCTATCCTATTTGCAAATCTTGCTCTCCCACAGCCATGAACCTTCTAAGTATAACTGTCCCTACCTACCTAGGGGAAGATGAGGGATGCAGAACCAATGACTGTGGGACAGGGGCTCGTGGATCCCTACCTTATGTGAGAGCCCACTTCCTTTACCTCCACTGCAGCTGGAATCCTTCTCCTGTCCACTGCCATTCTTGGGGTGTCTTCGTAAGATAATCCAAGGGAACACTGCACACCACACTAACACACAAACTGGAAGGCTATTAAACTATACCCTTTCCTTCTACTCTTCTCCTAAAATATCACATCACTGAACACAATAGCACTGAAAAACATACCATAAAGTAAACCACAACACATAATCACACGTGACGTAGCTTCCAATTGACACCACACACTTCTCCACCATCAGCTTTCAAAATCCCCTTTTCCAATGTCCTCACCATTTCACTCGGCACTTTTGCCAGAGATCACACAGCATGATTCTTGATATATATATATATATCCCACACATTACTGCTACACCTAGCCAACAGAATACAAGCTATACTTTTTCATATCCTCCAAAAACACCAACACATGACTGAAATGCAAAAGAAACATCAAATTTCATTGATGAATCAAAATGTTTTTTATATATCCCCAATCACTTCATTTTACATTTAAAAAACTTAACAATTTTGGACTCGATTTTAGTGTTACTTTTGGTTGAGACCAACATATTATCAACTATATTTTATTCTGGTTACACACATTTGAGTCAATACTCAATGCATTACATCAGGGTGCCCAGTGGTTTTAGTTTCTTATTTTCCCTCACTTTTCCATGATCTGCCTGACCAATAATTACGAATTTCCCTCACTTTTTAAACATCTCACATCCATTATTTAGTACAAGGCACATCTGTTTGAAATGCACAGTATAAAGTTGATTTAGCACATACCAAGTGTGAGAATGAATCCATGTCCTTATCTGAAAAGCCAAGCAATTCCGGGTTGTTATTCCAATTTCTTTCATTTCATCAGAATCGACTCAGGCAAGGAACATTGACAATTGCTGGATAGGGTTAATTGTTGGATGTGCGTATGGTTCCGATGGAGAATTATGACAGCTGTGGAACAAAAACCATGAAAAACTATGACTATTACAAAAGTAAAGTTAAATAATGAAATCAATCAATGTCATACCAGTTTTCCCTTACCCTTTTCTGTTCTTCTTTTCTTCATCCACCAAGTTGTTGATTATAATCCACCAGGACTCAACCTTGCGGCTGAGCTTAAAGCCACCGAGTGCATACGCTGGGTTGCGGATGGTGGGACGACCTCTAGATATAGAGGTTAACTGCGAGATAAGCAAGTTTACTCGTCGAATAAGCAGTCGTGGACAAAAAGCGATGGCATTCCGAGGGCGTATTGGTCTATCCTTAGATAAGGTAGGCCTTAAATAATACAGAACCTGAGAAGATGCCGTGACTTGGCGATGGAGGCCGCCAACAACAACGTGGATTGGAATTCAATGCTTGATATTCTGAAAGGAATTGGAGTTTCCTACAATGATCGAAGAATTGTCCACAGTTTGTATAAAAACCAAGTAGCTGTGAATAAATCTGGACCCAGCTGTGAAAATGCAAGAATAAGGAAAGGAGTGAGACAAGGCTGTGCACTGTCTCCCGTAATTTTTAATGTTTACATAGAGACAGCCATCAATGAAGTCGAGGAGAAGTGTTCTGGAGTGACTATACACGGAGAAATAATCAGCATGCTATGATTCGCTGATGACATAACTCTCATAGCAGAGACAGAGAAGGAGCTGAATAAGATGCTAACAACCATGGAAAGGACAATAGCCAGACATCAGCTGAAGATCAATAAGAAGAAAACTAAGATATTGGTGTGCAGTAAAAGGGAAGAGGCCAAAACCAACGTTAAACTAGGAAAACAGAAACTGGAAGAGGTGAAGGAGTTCTGTTACCTGGGAAGCAGAGTAACCAACGATGGACGAAGCAAGAAAGAAATATTGAGTAGAATAGTCCAGGCAAAGAGTGCATTCTATCAAAAGAAGAATCTACTAACAGCTGGAAATACAAGCCTGGAAGTAAGGAAGCAATTCATCAAAACATATATCTGGAGCATGTTCCTTTACGGCAGTGAGGCATGGACGATGACAGCAGCGGAGAAGAAGAGGGTGGAAACATTCGAGATATGGTGCTATCAAAGAATGATGAAGATAAAATGGATCGACCGAGTGACAAATGAAGAAGTCCTAAGAAGAGTGGGAGAAAAGAGAAGTCTACTGAAAAATATAAAAAGAAGACGGGACAAACTAATCGGCCATTTCTTAAGACACGATGGCCTGATGAAGACAATCATCGAGGGAAAAGTGAACGGGAAAAATGGAAGAAGCAGGCCTCATATGAGTTACATGGAGCAGGTCGTAAAGGACGTGAAAGAGAGGAACTACGTTGGTATGAAGAGTTTGGCCGATAGTAGAATCAAGTGGAGGGCTGCGTCAAACCAATCCTAGGATTGTTGAACCTTGATGATGATCAGGACTAAACTGAAGTTCTCCTCTTCCTTAGGGATTAAAATAATACAAATATGTTACCTCCCTATACATGCCTTCAATACATGTCCTCATACAAATACTAAGAGACATCACTTAAACGTAACATGAAAATTCCTATCAACATAGGTTACAAAAAATAGTTTTATCAGAAACAAAACAATATCATAAAGACAATGTCATTTTATCTCTCAATCAACTTACCATATTCACAAATTTTGATTTTTAAAATAATTACAACATTTCGTACGTTACATCAACAGGTACAGAACAAGTATTTTTTCAGAAAACTTTTAGTCTGAATGAAAATCCATATACAAGATTTATGCCTTCATCTTATGTGCTCATAGTATACACTTCACCCATTTCCCTAATCCTTATTTGCCATTGATACTGCATGTGCTTCATGCTTCACATCCTGCAGACAAATACAGAATATAATCCTCAACAAATTTAACAACAACAATAAAAAAATCTTTGCTTTTTGTCACCCTATCATTGACTCTGTCACTTCTCTGTGATGCTATAATTTTATTCACCGCTGCTTCCTTTCCCTCCATTTGGAAAGAGACATCCATTGATCCACATCATATTTTGATCCCATCTTAAAGAAGATCATTACCTTTCTTCCAATATCACTTCCCATCCTCATTAAAGCCACTGTGATCCTTTTCATACCGTTTTCCAATCCTCCTTCGGCTACTGAAGGGCTCCATTTATCTTCATCATTTTGCTTGCAATTCTTGTGACAATTCTTGCCCTCAACTTCAACGGAGTTCTTCACACCCCTCTGCCATCTATCCTCATAATTTCATTTCTCCCATCACTTCTCCTTTCTTCTAGTATAATTCACATCTCCTTGTCCTAATCCCAGAGATATCAGCTGTCTTCAATTTCACCCTTTAGCTTTCTACATCTCTCTCCTCATTACTGCAGGTTGCATCTCCACAACAGCACCAGTTTATTTTTCTTCAGCAATGATTCCTCTTTTTCATCATGCATCCCTTCCATCTTCAGTCCCCATCCTGAGGCATCACCATGTCCCCTAAAGAAGGGTTCTAAGAGCACTGGCTGTCCCCCTTATTTCTCCTCACATTTGTCTGTTTCTCTTTCTCTTCAACGTAAACCTGGGTCGTCTCTTTGTCAATACTGTTCTTGTCAATGATTTCCTTGGGAAACGATTCCTCTTCCCTGATATGGATGCTATCAGTCCTCTTCCTGACGAATATCCATGATACTGGAATCATCATCATGGGCCATCTGCCATCCATCCTCATCATCATCAGTCATCAATCCTCAGATTGGTTTGAAGCATCTCTCCACTGAGTTCTTTTATCGGCTAATCTCTTCATATTTACGTATTTCTTCTCCTTCACATTCTTCATTACTTGTTTCATACATCTCACTCGAGGTCCTCCTATGCCATTCTTCCCATCCACTTCTCCCTCAACGATTGTCTTCATCAGGCCATCGTGTCTTAAGGTATGGCCAATTAAATTATCCCGCCTTCTTCTTATAGTTTTCAGCAGGCTTCTCTTTTCTCCCACTGTTCTCAAGACTTCTTCATTCTTGTCACTCGGTCGATGCATTCTATCTTCATCATTCTTTTGTAGCACCACATTTCGAATGCTTCCACCCTTTTCTTCTCCGTTGCTGTCACCGTCCATGACTCACTGCCATAAAGAAACATGCTCCAGATGTACGTTCTGATGAATTGTTTCCTTACTTCTATGCTTGTATTTTCAGATGTAAGTAGGTTCTTCTTTCGGTAGAATGCCCTCTTTGCCTGAGCTATTCCATTGACTATTTCTTTCTTGCTTCATCCATCATTGGTTGCTCGGCTTCCCAGGTAGCAGAACTCTTTAACCTCTCCCAGTTTTTCCTTCCTAGTTTGACATTGGTTTTGGCCTCTTCTTTCTTGATACACACCAATATCTTAGACCTCTTCTTATTCATCTTCTGATGGTATCTGTCCATTGTCCTTTCCATGGTTATTAGAGTCTTATTCAGATCCATCTCTGTCTCTGCTACAGGTGCTATGTCATCACTGAATCGCAGCATGCTAATTTTTTCTCCTTGGATGTGCATTCCAGGTGACTTCTCTTTGATTTCGAGGATGGATCTCTTGATGTAAACATTCAAAATTATGGGAAACAGTGCACAGCCTTGTCTCACTCCTTAATTCATGTTTGCTTCCTCGCAGCTGGGTCCAGATGAAGGGCCAATACTGCTTCTCTTGTACCCTTACTTTTCCTGAATCCAAATTGATCTTCATCCAGAAACTCCTGAGCTTTTCCTTCTATTCTTCTGTAGATGATCCTGATCAATATCTTCGATGCAAGGTTCATAGCCCTAAAAATATCGCATTTCTTCGCTGCCCTCTTTTTTGGAATAGGAATGATGATGTTTTTCTGGAAGTCCATTGGTATTTCTTCTGTTCAGTACATGACACAGATGGTTTTGTAAAGGTGAGTTTATGTCTTCTCTCCTGCATTTTCTGCAGGAATATCATCCATTTCAGAAGCCTTATTCATGCGAAGGTCCCGTACTGCTGCGACAAATTCCAATCTTAATATTGATGCTCCCATATCATCCTTTTCGACTTCTCTTTCCTCTTCAATCACTTTCCTCCTGAGATTGTTTCCGTTGTATAACTCTTCCAGATATTCTTTCCATCTCTTCACTTTGTCTTCATTTTCAGTTAAAAGTTCTCCATTCTTGTTCCTTATGGCATTGCATCTGATACTCCGTTCCTTGAAGTGGTTCCTCACTATCCTATAGGCAGCTTTCATCTTTCCAAGCACAAGGTTATTTTATACATCTTTGCATAGTTTCTTCATCCACATTTCTCTAGCTATCCTGGCTTTGCGACTTATTTCGTTCCTTATTCCTTTGGAACACAGTTGCCCTTCTTCCGTTTTCGCATTCTTGTAGATTCTTCATTCTTCAATCAGGCGTAAGACTTCTCCCCTGATCCATGGCTTCTTCTTGGCAACTTTTCTTCTTCCATGAGCTTCCCTTGCAGATCCTCTAGTCGCATTTAATACTTTCCCAACGCTCTTCCACTGATTTCTCTGTCAGGTCCTCTCCTATGAAGTTTCCCACCGCTTTCTGAAATGCCTGCTGATGTTGAGCCTTCTTCAGTTTTTCTACTTGCCATGTGTTCCTCTCAGTCTTCTTCAATTTCTTGAATTTTAGACGGCATTTCATCATCACTAAATTATGGACACTGTCGATGTCTTCCCCAGGGTAGCTTTTGCAGTCCTTTATCTGGTTCCTAAATCTTTGCTTCACTAAAATGTAGTCTATCTGAAATCTTCTTCTGTCTCCTGGCATTTTCCACGTGTACTTTCTTCGGTTGTGGTTCTCAAACAATGTGTTTGCAACCACCAACTTATGCTGTGTGCAGAACTCCAGAAGTCTTTCTCCTCTTTTGTTATGGCTTCCCAATCCATATTTCCCAGTTATTCTTCCGTCTTCAACTTTGCCAACGCCCGTGTTCCACTCTCCTAAAATAATTAGGTGTTCCTCTCCTCCTACATATTACATAACTTCCCCGATATCTATGTAGACTTCTTCCACTTCTTCTTCTTCGTAGTCCACCATAGCTACGTAAACCTACACCACTACGGTATCTACGGGTATGGTCTCGATCTTCTCCATTTTCATCCTTTCATTGAACTGAAGGAAGCTCTTCACATGCATTCCGCCTCTCTTCCTGACCGTTATGACTACCCAGCATTGCCATTTAATGATCCTGTGTGTAATATACTATAGCTTCCGCTCCAGAAGTCTCCTTCTTTGGGCCAATTCATTTCACTGATTCCTTATACGTCGAAGTCCATTCTTCTAATTTCCACATTTAGTTTTTCTGGTTTTCCACAGGCACGTAGCGATCTCACGTTCGATATCCCAACCCTAAAATTTTTATCCCATTTTTTTATTTCCTTTGCCGTCTTTTCTATTCACTTGTACCTTGATGATTGCCTTTATCAGACCATTAAGTCTCATGATCTGGATGATTAGTTTGACCTGCCTTGTTGTTAAGGTTTTCAGAAGACTTCTCCTTCCTCTCACTCTTCTGGGGACCTATACATTAACCACTTGGTCGATTTGTTACATCTTAAATCCTTGTTTTGCAACACCATCAAATGCTTCCATCCTCGACATCTCTACAGGTATGCTATACATTGGTCCATGCTTCACTTCCCTCATGAAAGGTGCTCCAGATGTAAGTCCTAATGAATTGTTTCCTGTAGTCCATCTATCTTTCATTTCTTAACTATCCTCACATGGTTTTCCTTTCCGTTGGCATCCATATCCTTTTCCACAAGTAATTCTGATATTAATCACGATGCAACGTTCAGAACTTGCAGTCCTTCCTTTCAGTTTCTGTTCAGCTTCATTTCAGCTTTGCAGTCGTTCACCTGGTTCCTTAATCTTTGCTTCACGAAAATGTAGTCTATCTGAAATCTTCTTCTTCCTTCTGGAATTTCCACATGTACTTTCTTCGGTAGTGGTTCTCAAACAATGTGTTGTCAACAAACAACTTATGCTCTGTGCACAACTCCAGAAGTCTTTCTCCTTTCATTATGGCTTCCAATCCATATTTCCCAGTTATTCTTCAATCTTTACCTTGACGACGTCCATGCTCTACTTCCATCATGAAAGATGCTCCAGATGTACATCCTTATGAATTGTTTCCTGTAGTCCATGTATCTTTCATTTCTTAACTACCCTCAGATGGTTTTCCTTTCCGTTGGCATCCTTAACGCCTTGCTCTCAGCTGATTATTTCCTTTGCCGGTTTCCTATTCATTTGTACCTTGATGATTGCCTTTATCAGACCATTAAGTCTCATGATCTGGATGATTAGTTTGACCTGCCTTGTTCTTAAGGTTTTCAGAAGACTTCTCCTTCCTTCCATCCCTCTTGGAACTTATACGTTACCCACTTGGTCGATTTATTACATCTTCCATCCTTGTTTTGCAACACCATCAAAGGCTTCCATCCTCGACATCTCTACAGATATGCATGATTGGTCCAAGCTTCACTTCCATCATGAAAGGTGCTCCAGATGTAGGTACGTCCTAATGAATTGTTTCCTGTAATCCATGTATCTTTCCCTGATGACCATTCATTTCTTAACTATCCTCAAAAGGTTTACCTTTCCGTTGGCATCCATATCGTTTTCCACAAGAAATTGATTTAAATCGCGATGCAATGTTCAGAACAGAAGAATTTTCTCGCCATGTAAATTACATCCTTGGCTCATTAGATCCATGGTTCTACTTTACAGGAACTTTCGTTGTAGCAACATTTTTCTCCCTAATGTAACCATCACATTTTCTTCATCGTCTTCATCGTTGATCAGACCAGTCACTCAAAAGATCCTCTTCAATGCTATCAAGGAGGTTATCTTGATTTTTAAGCCCAGAAATATTTTTTTATTGTTATCTTCGAAGTAGCAACTCTTCCTCCTTATTTGATCGTCTTCATCATCGTTGCCGATTCCAATCATCTTTTCTTCTTGTTCCCTCATGACGAATAATTCCATCCTCCATTTGTCCCCATGTACTGCCTGTTCTACCTGTGGTTCAGATGCTTTAATTCATCTTCATGACTCGATACCACTCCTTTTCATTAACTCCTCATTCTGTATTATCATTCCTTTTGCATTTCTCTGGCACAGTCTCCCGCCACTTTTCATCTTCTCTGATGCTTTCTTCCCACACATTCGGAAATAAAAATACTTTTCCATGGGATTGATGAGAACCTGGAGGATAATCCTCATGCTCCTCATACTCCAATGCCACTCCATTGTTTCATTTCCTTTTGAAAATTCTTCCTCTCTATTTATGGGATCATATCACCACTATGCTCTCTAATGTTCTCAGGAATCTTCAAATTTTCAATTAATGCTCACAGCTAACTCCTTGCCTTCATTGTGCTTGTTACTGTATGCCTCTTCTCACCATTGGCTGTCCTTGTCGGCAATGAAAACCAGTGATATCAACGCCATTCTCTTGTGCACCGTATCTACTTCTTCTCCTCTAATCCTCTGTTTTAGCATACGTGATAAACCCTGCTTCGACTCTAATTCCTTTCATCACTCAATGACTTTGGTTTATTTCCTTTGCCAGTTTCCTTCACCTTAGAGCAAACTTCAGATATACTCTTCCCAATTGTAAGGGTATTCCATCTCTGTAATTCCCCCACATATTCAAAGTTCTATCTTCGTCTTCACCTCACCCTTCCTCTCTATTTTCTGCACAACAGGAATCATCTCTAGTTTTTTGTGCAACCACCTGCTGATTTTAAAAAAATGATGTCATGAAGCTTTTCACGTTCCACCATTACATAATGAATAGTTCTGCAAATCTTACATACAAACTGCACCAGTAGAAAATGAAAGCGCTCCACTCTGAAATAAAACAGTTAGTTAGTTAGCAGTTTTACCCTTTAATGCTTACCTTGCCTGACACTTACAAAGTTTTGTCCTCTCCTCTTGCACACCTCTTTTTATGACTGACGATTCCATTTTTCCTCCGACATCCAGTAATTTATTCCAGTCCTCCAGAGAGCAATTGAAGAATTCTTCACATCTATTATCCTCCAACTTCTATTTGCAACAAACTTTAATTTCTCTGCGGCCCATATCCTGTCTCTGCTGCACTTCTTCCTGGTTTCATTTGTCTTCATTGATTACTTCACTAATCATGACGTTTCTTCAGAAACCCTCCTGTTTTGCTCCATACTAGGACCATACCAGACCTACTGCTGGATGATTGAAGTTTTTCCATGTTCCAATGCCCATCTTTATTTCCTTCACTAACTTATTCACTCCAGGGTCTTCTTAGTTGTCTTCATTTTCCGGTGCATGGCTTCCATTTCCAATGACCCATCCTGTCATCCAGTACTTCTGTTCACAAAGCATAAATGGACAGAAGGCCTCGGTGCATCTTCATCGTTGAACATCCTTTTCACATGCTATTCTTCTCTTCATTTTAACCCAAGTCCACCCCTCGTAACTCCCTTTTCTGACTTCATGCTCCAATGACAATGATTACTCTCCGATATCATTATTTCAGCTTTCTCATATCCTTCTCCTGCTACAATGATGGTATCCATTGAGGTTATTATGTTGATTTCCAGCACTTCCATTTCATTTCCGTACTTCATACCTTCAACCTTGAAGATTTCTCTCCTTCTTCATCGATGCCATTAAATTTTCTCCTCCACCAATTTGTTCACACCACCAATAATTCCCCACATTTTGCTATCCTTCCGTGATGATTGTTGACCTCGGACATCTATGCTATCCTCCATCAATATATTTTTTTACCGCCGCTGATATCACCCATTTGAACGACTTATATTCAGAACGATTTATGTACATTGATATCGATTAAATTGGCTGGAATGAATTTTTCAATGAAAAAATGTCCGAAAATAGCAAATAAATAATTAAATGTACTTATTGCTTCATTTTTCGTCCTCGCCAAATCCTCTTCTCACATATTGATGCTGCCCACTTCCTGTCATCTTGTAGCAATTTGCACTTCCTGCTCGTTAAGCTCCTGCATCACTACTCTTCATCAAGAGGGCGAATTTCCTCTTAATGCATTATGTTCCCTCGGCGACGGAGTAATTCCTGCATTATCAATTCCGTCTTCAAATAGTTCTCATCCTGTAAGGTGTGCCAGTCCCACACAAGGCAGGCACATTATTTCAGGATCTTTCACTCTTGAACGTTAATTTCCACTATTCTTCATTGTCTTCATAATTATCAATATTCCTTCCTCAAGAGGATCGTCTTCCTTTCATTACTTTCACCTTGAGACAGTTCTCTTTTCCGTATCGATTCTTTCTCTCCTCAGCTGATTTGACTCTAAACAAAGCAAGATCTTTGACATGTTGTGGCAGCTCTCAACATTGCACATTATCTATTTGATTCATTCCTGGTCTTCATGGCTACTGGCTCTTCCCACAATTATTCTTCTTCTTCTTTGTTATTTTTCGGCGTGAAAAATCCTTTTATCTCATATTCGTGCCATTCTCCAAATAAATTCATCTCATAGCATATCGTGAACCTTAAAGAGGAGAATTAAATTCTCCACCGATGATGCATTATAGTAACTCTAAGTTTCTCTTCATTGCTCCTTTCTTCTCTGGCAACAAAGCTGTCCAAACTTATAGATTCCAACATCCCCTTCTCCTGTATTTCCCAGTCATCCACTTGCCACCGGGATAGCCACATTCATCTTCCTAAATATTCACTCCATATATCACTCAATGTTTTATCGTAGCCCGAGACCTTCCCTTGGTGATACTCTTGATAACTAAATTTTTATTTTGTGACGACCTTTTACTTTTTTTGTGACTCACAAGCAGCCGATATCTCCGCCTTATTTATAGTACGTATATTCTGTTAACACAAGTCTCCATGCCTCCCCAGAAGTCCTTGATGCTCGTTAATTGCCTACTTTCACTCTCCTGCGGATCATCCCGTCCCGTTAACCCTCGTTGCAATCAGCGTAATCTTCCTTTTTTGCAGTATCAAATATTCCTCTTCATTTCCTCCTCACACCTTCATATGCTTTTCATCATCTGCTCTATTGTCATCTTCAACATCACCACCCAGGCTTCCATGAATTACTTTAATTAAGTTTTCTCCCACATCAATATATTTTCCCAGAACAATGGCCGTTCCTGGTGAGTCCGCTTCCTTTCGCATATCACGTTCATTACGATGACGCTCCAAGCACCATCCTCATCGTGCTCCCAAATTGTTACACTGCTTTCTTTTCAACCAAAGGATTAATCCTTGCCGCGCCACTGCTCCTCAACAATAAATTAATATTCCACTCGTTGATTGTTTTCTGTACCTGCCAGAGTTCATGAAGCCATCTTCTTCTTGCAAAATTCCTTTCCTTAAAAAGATTATGCTTATAGTGTTTCCCTTATTATGAAAAATTCTACAGCACTGCACCTATCCGTATTTCACCAGCCAAATTAATCTTCATCCATGTAATTTCATGAACCTTCCTGCGTTGAATCTTTATTTCCTTCAAATAATGCATCTGTCCTTCCTGTATCATTGGAGTTATCCACCAATACTTCTCCTGTCAAAGATCCATGTCTTCTATTGCAACTGATTACATGCGGATGTTCCTCCTCTTACCGTTTGGCATCCTCAGGCATCCCTACTGCACTCAGACGTTGATTTCCTTCTCTTCACGACTCCTCTCCACCAAATCCATGAATTTTCCCATTTGTCCTCATAACGACGTACATCTAACCTCAATAACAATGATATATGCATCGTCGGTCATACTCCTTGAAACACCTAACCATCATTACCGTGTCACCAATCCAAGTCCCCTACTCCTACATCTGTAGCTGATCCACTTGAGTTCTATCGGGGTCATCAGGGCATCCTGTATCTGTCATCTTCGCATCAAGGTGAGAATCTTGTTACTCCATGCAATTAGTTTCTTCGCTCACGCAGCTAATATTTCTTTCAGAGCTCGCCTCTCGTCTGCAGGAGTTCCTTTGCTCATGATGTCTATAATTCAGATCCATTTGCTCCATGCGGTGATACAATGAGCCACATATCAGTTCGTATTTCACAACCCTCCCCAAGCAAACGAAAAAAGATTGCTGAAATAATGCCACTTGTAATCATGCCTTTGGCACCTCCCTCCTCTATCGTCTCCTATTGGCAATGTCAACCATTCACCTACCACACTGAGTACTATTTGTATTAGTACTTACTGACAATCAACATCTCTGTTTGAACAGTCATTCAGTTCCAGGGAAAGAGGATCTTACAAAAAGATTTGTACAAATGAATATTCCCTATATCTATCAGAAGATTTAAAATTAACACAAAAATGTTAAAACATCTCAGATTTTTAAAAATAATCATGTTACAATTGTGAGTTGAATCCAAAATTTACAATGATATGTGCACCTTACGTTAATACAAAGCAGCAAGATAATGTATATGACACTTTCAGCAAAAAATAACCCTTACTTAATATGTCACCCAAGGTAGCTCACAACCAAATGCAACTAAGTAAATAATAAACTGCATTTAGTAACATGAATTGATAAAGATACCAAAAAAATTTGAGCATTAAAAAGGCGCCAAAAGGCTGATTGCACTGCGTAAAGTAACTTACTCAATAAGAGACCTGAAATGAGAGATAATGGGAGGATTTTACAAACCAATGATGAAAACAATGATATTTGAAGGGGAGTGGATTCCACATAACACACATATGAAGCACTCGCTTGATCTTCTGAAAGACACTACGAAAGAGAGAGAGAGGGATTCCAAAGAACATTGTTGAAAACAATGATATTTGAAGGGGAGTGGAAAGCCACATAACACACAAATGAAGCACTCACTTGATCTTCTGAAAGACACTTTGAAAGAGAGAGGGAGGGATTCCAAAGAATATTGCTGAAAGCAATGACTATTTAAGGGTTGTGGGTGGGGCTCTTTACGCAACAATGGATGCTCTCACTTGATCTTCTGGAATACACTATTTCAGGGAGAGGGAGGGATTTCAAAGAACGAAAGCAATGATTATTTAAGGATTTTGGGAGGGCTCTTGACACAATGGATGCACACACTTGATCTTCTGAGAGACACAGTGAAGGACCGTGGGAGGACTTTCAAAAAACACTGCTGAAAGCAAATGAATTACGTATTAATGGGGTGTTGGAGGGCTACTTACACAAGAATGTATCACACATATCATCTTCTGAGAGACACAATGAGGGACTGAGGATAACAAAGACTATTGTAAAAGCAATGCTTAACACAAGGAGATAGATGGTTCAATGCCCAAATTGCTGTTTTCCTTTACTTGGTTTTCATTTTGTTTTCTGCTCCTGTAACATGCAATGTATACTTATGAAACAATTGGAGGTTTTACTTCCTGTATTGTGTTACTTATAGTCTTTACAGTTTTGTCCAGTAGACATTGGTTTCATTTCTTAAGATTTACTCGAATTTTTTAATAAAAATAAATTTAAATAAATATTATTGCCAATTACATTTTTCCACTAACGATAACCTAAGATGAATCATCCCGATTACGTATGATTTCAATGCATTTACTCTTAAAAGATCCGTATGAAAATTCAATTCTGAAATCTAGGAATCTCAGGAATTACTTCCTTTCCCCTTTGTAATGCAAGCTGGTGTTTCCCTTTCAAAATATTTCTGATCATGTGCATGAAAAGTTATTCCTTCAGGTGTATTTCAAATGGGCATTTATAAAGTTAACATTTTTTCCATGCCCAAACTTCAATCCATAATTCACAAAGCTGAGGTTGAGTTTTCATCTCAAATGTCGCCTAACCAGCTGCAAAAAAATCATTTAAAACCTATTGCATTTGTGTCAATATTTAATATTTTCACCCATTTGTGAAAAACCAAATTCCCTTTCCATCCTTTGAAAAATATTCCACTTGCTAAATTTGTGTGATTTATCAATTTTCACTCACCAAGGCATTCCGTACATGAAATCATAATTCTTCACGGTTGAACTGATAAGGTTCCAATTTCCCAAAGGGTTTGGAATCAGATGTACCCCTTAATATCAAAACCGTAGCACAGGAGGTCCTTAGTGCACCTTCAAATTCAAAAAGCCAAATATCATCATGGAGTTCCACATAGAAATGGTCCTTAGGAGCTGAAAATATGACAGGAATACATACAGTGACAATATACATTCTTCAGCAAACAATATACTAAATCTCACGACTGTCACATTCTTCTTTCACTAACCCATATTCATGTGCCAATCCCTTTCCAGCAAACTGCTCCTGGCCAACTGTCACTATGTATGGAGTGCACATTCCAACTTCGTACACCAATCCATGGAGGCCACACAAACACTTGTCGGAATAGATTGACGGTGCTCAATCGTGTCTGTTGGGGAAACCTTGGTTGTCAATCTCACGAACAACAAAACACATTTCCTCTTACCAACCCACAACCCTAGTCTAGATATCATTCTTTTATTGCTCTCTAAAAATCAAACAGCTGTATCTACCCACTGCTTCTGCATCCTTTGCACCACACTCAGCTCCTTCCATTCTCTATTGCCAGGTAATCGGCCTGATGTTGGTACACACATTTCTATTTTGAGTCCACAGTACATATTCTCTGAAATGTAGCAGAATTATTAATTGTACCTACCACTCTTCACATGGAAAAGTGTAAATTAAACCATTATGTAGGCACTATTTTCACTAAAATTCACCTTTTTGCCTGACCATATTATATTTCTGAGCTTTCCTTATTACCCATGCATCCTTGTCCTTCTCAGTAACATAAAAGGGATTCACCACTCCACCAAATCCCCGTCTGATAGTCAGATTATCTTCGAAAGATTTCTATTAAGAATCCACCTCACTCAACTGAAGAATTTCTGTCTGAAATGAAATGAGTGAATACATTTTACTATTTTTTTATTTAAGAAACTAAACTTTACACCAAAAATAAGTGCCCCTCACGACATTAATTCTCCACTTACCAAACACTATCATAATGAGGAACCATGCCATCACAGTTGCTCAGTCTTCCCTCCCAATGATCCAAAACGAGAAATTCACATGAGGTTCAAGAACCACTGGATTTCAACTAAGGTCACTTAGCCATTTTCGAATCTTGGTGAATATTCCACGGCCAAACTATAAGGAACCAATAATTATTAAAACACTGAGAAATATGTGTACACATAACTACATAATCTGCCTTTGTTCGCATGATATATAATAGCCATATATAGATTGTTTTATATCCACCTACCTACAGTAAATCAGGAATCACAACAAAACTTTATAATAATCCAGGTATGCTGAACACTTGTATCCCTCATGCTTCAAAGAAGAGATCACCAACACTGTCCAGCTAGGACTGGCATTGTTTACTCCTCTATTCTGTATTCTTGCAGGCTTTTCCTCTGTGTTCAATTATATTAATGTAGGTAATTACCTCCATCATTGTAGATCATGAATTGACCATCACATAACGTCATCAAACGTCTCTCATCACTCCTTGGATTTTATTAAGACATCCTGTGGGAAAAACAACCAAATTCATATTCCAATCGTTGAAAAATTTTTGAATATGTTTTCAAAAGCACCGGTTTTCATTTTAACTATCACTCACCAAAGGATTAAATATTATGTACAGCCAGATTTATGCATGTGGTTGAGCTGAGTAGGATCAAAATTTCCAGATGTTTGCAATGCTATGTACACTTCAATATCATACTCGTAGCACAGGATGTCCTTAGTCCACCTTCAACTTCACCAGACCAATGAACTCATTGTAAATCCACATAGAATTAGTCCGTAGCAGCTGAAAATATGACAGGAATACACACAGTGATAACATCCTTCAGCAATCAATTTCACACATCTCTTGCTTGTCACATTCTCCTCTCACTAACCATTACTCAATGTGCTATTCCTTTTCCAGTAATCTGATCCTGGCCAACTGCTCCTACGTAGAGGACTTCCACAGCATACTTTGGACACATCCATGGAGACCACCTAAACTCCTTCCTATTTTAATACATGGCATGTGGGGGACCTGCGGTGTCTCTTTGGGAAACCTCACTTACCTCAAAACCAAATACCTCTTACCAAACCAAACTCCATGTCATGATACCACCCTTTCTTCCTTCCTCCGTAGCCTTCCAGGAATGGAATAGCTGCATTTCCCCTCTCTTTCTCATCCATTACACGGCGCCTTTCCTTCACTTTTTCCTGATGATTGGCCGGATTATGCTTCCCACGCATATCTATTCCGAGTGCAAATTCAGCATTGGAGAATGGTGTTCTGAAATGACACAAGGAGAATGAGTGGTGCTACTGATTTTATTCAAAAGCCAATCCCAAATCAAGTCCCCATATCCACAAAAATTCTCCACTAACCATACAGTATTATTATTACGAGCCATGATCTTCACCGTTGCACAGTTTCCATCCAGCCATCAGAGAAGAAACATTCAAATCAACCACCACTATCACAGCATTTCATTTATGAATACCATGGTTATGAGTTGTGCCACCAGAACAGCCTAAAATGGAAGAAAGAAAATGGTCATGAAAACACTTTGATATAAAATTCATTGTATGTTTAACATTCAAGCCTCCTCATCCATTAACATAATATTAAAATCTAGCTCATCTGTTTCCACTTACATTGCATTTAACTCGTATCAATTCGGTTAGAAAATACGACAGGAACCTTCCATCAATCATGAATATGCTCATCCTTCTACCAGTGCCTCTTTCCTCAAGGGAAACTCAGTAGTTGCTCCCATCTCTGCAAATTCCTATTGCTCACTCAGCCCTTCCGTGGCATTCCCCACATCACTTTCTTGAAATGACACAGAGAATATGAGTTGTGCACTGATTTCATTTAACAAGGTTAAGCTGTACCAAATTCAAGCCCTCATTTCCATAAAATTTCTCCACTTACCTAACAGTATTCATATTACCAGCCATATCTTCGCCCGTGAGCAGTATTCCTTTCAAACATTAGAGAAGAAATATTCCAACCAAGAACGAATGCCACAGCATTTCATCACCCATGCTATCCTTTCGGAATACACCACAGGAACCGTCTGATCAGTCCTGCATGTGCTCCTCTTCCCCGAGCCTCTTTCTTCAATAAAAGCTCCTATCTGGCAACATCCTAATTGCTCTACACAATCTTGGCATCAATGACGAACAACTATTCACGACTGGGTTACATTCCGGAGAAGATGGTTGTAAGAGGCTCGATTATTGCTGTCCCAGTCACCCATCTGTAACCAAAAACAACATCAATTCAGGTGTATAATCGAATTGGAATACTCCCTCAACAGGAGCTACAAGAATGTCCTCACCAAAGACTGTTCTTCCATTGTGTCTTCGTACAATCATCTTCATTGATCACCACCTTCAACCAGCTCCCTGGGATAACATTTTCATACAGGAATGCCACTCACACCAAATGCGTGACTCACATCTACTCGATTTCCATGTCGAAACCAACACTAAATGCAGAGTCGTAATGACCCAACCCAGAAAGATATAACCATAAACGCATCGATCAGCATATTCAAATATAGCGTCCTTTAATATAATTTATTCTCGTTAACGCCCAATCTTGGGCCCTAGCCTCTTAGGTATCTCACCAATAGGGAAATTAACCAATCATCATCAGAACTCCGATCTCTACCACCCATTCCTGGGCCCTAACATAGCATAAAGCCCTACATTATATCCTCAACGTATCTCTTAATCGACCATACATACTTTCTATCCTATTTGCAAATCTTGCTCTCCCACAGCCATGAACCTTCTAAGTATAACTGTCCCTACCTACCTAGGGGAAGATGAGGGATGCAGAACCAATGACTGTGGGACAGGGGCTCGTGGATCCCTACCTTATGTGAGAGCCCACTTCCTTTACCTCCACTGCAGCTGGAATCCTTCTCCTGTCCACTGCCATTCTTGGGGTGTCTTCGTAAGATAATCCAAGGGAACACTGCACACCACACTAACACACAAACTGGAAGGCTATTAAACTATACCCTTTCCTTCTACACTTCTCCTAAAATATCACATCACTGAACACAATAGCACTGAAAAACATACCATAAAGAAAACCACAACACATAATCACACGTGGCGTAGCTTCCAATTGACACCACACACTTCTCCACCATCAGCTTTCAAAATCCCCTTTTCCAATGTCCTCACCATTTCACTCGGCACTTTTGCCAGAGATCACACAGCATGATTCTTGATATATATATATATCCCACACATTACTGCTACACCTAGCCAACAGAATACAAGCTATACTTTTTCATATCCTCCAAAAACACCATTTCGGCTAGCCATGACTGAAATGCAAAAGAAACATCAAATTTCATTGATGAATCAAAATGTTTTTTATATATCCCTAATCACTTCATTTTACATGGAAAAACTTAACAAGTTTGGACTCGATTTTAGTGTACTTTTGGTTAAGACCAACATATTATCAACTATATTTTACTCTGGTTACACACATTTGAGTCAATACTCAATGCATTACATCAGGGTGCCCAGTGGTTTTAGTTTCTTATTTTTCCCTCACTTTTCCCTGATCTGCCTGACCAATAATTACGAATTTCCCTCACTTTTTAAACATCTCACATCCATTATTTAGTACAAGGCACATCTGTTTGAAATGCACAGTATAAAGTTTATTTAGCACTTACCAATTGTGAGAATGAATCCATGTCCTTCTCTGAAAAGCCAAGCAATTCCGGGTTGTTATTCCAGTTTCTTTCATTTCATCAGAATCGACTCAGGCAAGGAACATTGAACATTGCCGGATAGGGTAAATTGCTAGATGTGCATATGGTTCTCATCGAGACACATGACAGCTGTGGAACAAAAAACCATGAAAAACTATGACTATTACAAGAGTAAAGTTAAATTATGAAATCAATCAATGTCATACCAGTTTTCCCTTACCCTTTTCTGTTCTTCTTTTCTTCATCCACCAAGTTGTTGATTATAATCCACCAGGACTCAACCTTGCGGCTGAGCTTAAAGCCACCGAGTGCATACGCTGGGTTGCGGATGGTGGGACGACCTCTAGATATAGAGGTTAACTGCGAGATAAGCAAGTTTACTCGTCGAATAAGCAGTCGTGGACAAAAAGCGATGGCATTCCGAGGGCGTATTGGTCTATCCTTAGATAAGGTAGGCCTTAAATAATACAGAACCTGAGAAGATGCCGTGACTTGGCGATGGAGGCCGCCAACAACAACGTGGATTGGAATTCAATGCTTGATATTCTGAAAGGAATTGGAGTTTCCTACAATGATCGAAGAATTGTCCACAGTTTGTATAAAAACCAAGTAGCTGTGATTAAATCTGGACCCAGCTGTGAAAATGCAAGAATAAGGAAAGGAGTGAGACAAGGCTGTGCACTGTCTCCCGTAATTTTTAATGTTTACATTGAGACAGCCATCAATGAAGTCAAGGAGAAGTGTTCTGGAGTGACTATCCACGGAGAAATAATCAGCATGCTATGATTCGCTGATGACATAACTCTCATAGCAGAGACAGAGAAGGAGCTGAATAAGATGCTAACAACCATGGAAAGGACAATAGCCAGACATCAGCTGAAGATCAATAAGAAGAAAACTAAGATATTGGTGTGCAGTAAAAGGGAAGAGGCCAAAACCAACGTTAAACTAGGAAAACAGAAACTGGAAGAGGTGAAGGAGTTCTGTTACCTGGGAAGCAGAGTAACCAACGATGGACGAAGCAAGAAAGAAATATTGAGTAGAATAGCCCAGGCAAAGAGTGCATTCTATCAAAAGAAGAATCTACTAACAGCTGGAAATACAAGCCTGGAAGTAAGGAAGCAATTCATCAAAACATATATCTGGAGCATGTTCCTTTACGGCAGCGAGGCATGGACGATGACAGCAGCGGAGAAGAAGAGGGTGGAAACATTCGAGATATGGTGCTATCAAAGAATGATGAAGATAAAATGGATCGACCGAGTGACAAATGAAGAAGTCCTAAGAAGAGTGGGAGAAAAGAGAAGTCTACTGAAAAATATAAAAAGAAGACGGGACAAACTAATCGGCCATTTCTTAAGACACGATGGCCTGATGAAGACAATCATCGAGGGAAAAGTGAACGGGAAAAATGGAAGAAGCAGGCCTCATATGAGTTACATGGAGCAGGTCGTAAAGGACGTGAAAGAGAGGAACTACGTTGGTATGAAGAGTTTGGCCGATAGTAGAATCAAGTGGAGGGCTGCGTCAAACCAATCCTAGGATTGTTGAACCTTGATGATGATCAGGACTAAACTGAAGTTCTCCTCTTCCTTAGGGATTAAAATAATACAAATATGTTACCTCCCTATACATGCCTTCAATACATGTCCTCATACAAATACTAAGAGACATCACTTAAACGTAACATGAAAATTCCTATCAACATAGGTTACAAAAAATAGTTTTATCAGAAACAAAACAATATCATAAAGACAATGTCATTTTATCTCTCAATCAACTTACCATATTCACAAATTTTGATTTTTAAAATAATTACAACATTTCGTACGTTACATCAACAGGTACAGAACAAGTATTTTTTCAGAAAACTTTTAGTCTGAATGAAAATCCATATACAAGATTTATGCCTTCATCTTATGTGCTCATAGTATACACTTCACCCATTTCCCTAATCCTTATTTGCCATTGATACTGCATGTGCTTCATGCTTCACATCCTGCAGACAAATACAGAATATAATCCTCAACAAATTTAACAACAACAATAAAAAAATCTTTGCTTTTTGTCACCCTATCATTGACTCTGTCACTTCTCTGTGATGCTATAATTTTATTCACCGCTGCTTCCTTTCCCTCCATTTGGAAAGAGACATCCATTGATCCACATCATATTTTGATCCCATCTTAAAGAAGATCATTACCTTTCTTCCAATATCACTTCCCATCCTCATTAAAGCCACTGTGATCCTTTTCATACCGTTTGCCAATCCTCCTTCGGCTACTGAAGGGCTCCATTTATCTTCATCATTTTGCTTGCAATTCTTGAGACAATTCTTGCCCTCAACTTCAACGGAGTTCTTCACACCCCTCTGCCATCTATCCTCATAATTTCATTTCTCCCATCACTTCTCCTTTCTTCCAGTATAATTCCCATCTCCTTGTCCTAATCCCAGAGATATCAGCTGTCTTCAATTTCACCCTTTAGCTTTCTACATCTCTCTCCTCATTACTGCAGGTTGCATCTCCACAACAGCACCAGTTTATTTTTCTTCAGCAATGATTCCTCTTTTTCATCATGCATCCCTTCCATCTTCAGTCCCCATCCTGAGGCATCACCATGTCCCCTAAAGAAGGGTTCTAAGAGCACTGGCTGTCCCCCTTATTTCTCCTCACATTTGTCTGTTTCTCTTTCTCTTCAACGTAAACCTGGGTCGTCTCTTTGTCAATACTGTTCTTGTCAATGATTTCCTTGGGAAACGATTCCTCTTCCCTGATATGGATGCTATCAGTCCTCTTCCTGACGAATATCCATGATACTGGAATCATCATCATGGGCCATCTGCCATCCATCCTCATCATCATCAGTCATCAATCCTCAGATTGGTTTGAAGCATCTCTCCACTGAGTTCTTTTATCGGCTAATCTCTTCATATTTACGTATTTCTTCTCCTTCACATTCTTCATTACTTGTTTCATACATCTCACTCGAGGTCCTCCTATGCCATTCTTCCCATCCACTTCTCCCTCAACGATTGTCTTCATCAGGCCATCGTGTCTTAAGGTATGGCCAATTAAATTATCCCGCCTTCTTCTTATAGTTTTCAGCAGGCTTCTCTTTTCTCCCACTGTTCTCAAGACTTCTTCATTCTTGTCACTCGGTCGATGCATTCTATCTTCATCATTCTTTTGTAGCACCACATTTCGAATGCTTCCACCCTTTTCTTCTCCGTTGCTGTCACCGTCCATGACTCACTGCCATAAAGAAACATGCTCCAGATGTACGTTCTGATGAATTGTTTCCTTACTTCTATGCTTGTATTTTCATATGTAAGTAGGTTCTTCTTTCGGTAGAATGCCCTCTTTGCCTGAGCTATTCCATTGACTATTTCTTTCTTGCTTCATCCATCATTGGTTGCTCGGCTTCCCAGGTAGCAGAACTCTTTAACCTCTCCCAGTTTTTCCTTCCTAGTTTGACATTGGTTTTGGCCTCTCCTTTCTTGATACACACCAATATCTTAGTCATCTTCTTATTCATCTTCTGATGGTATCTGTCCATTCTCCTTTCCATGGTTATTAGAGTCTTATTCAGATCCATCTCTGTCTCTGCTACAGGTGCTATGTCATCACTGAATCGCAGCATGCTAATTTTTTCTCCTTGGATGTGCATTCCAGATGACTTCTCTTTGATTTCGAGGATGGATCTCTTGATGTAAACATTCAAAATTATGGGAAACAGTGCACAGCCTTGTCTCACTCCCTAATTCATGTTTGCTTCTTCGCAGCTGGGTCCAGATGAAGGGCCAATACTGCTTCTCTTGTACCCTTACTTTTCCTGAATCCAAAATGATCTTCATCCAGAAACTCCTGAGCTTTTCCTTCTATTCTTCTGTAGATGATCCTGATCAATATCTTCGATGCAAGGTTCATAGCCCTAAAAATATCGCATTTCTTCGCTGTCCTCTTTTTTGGAATAGGAATGATGATGTTTTTCTGGAAGTCCATTGGTATTTCTTCTGTTCAGTACATGACACAGATGGTTTTGTAAAGGTGAGTTTATGTCTTTTCTCCTGCATTTTCTGCAGGAATATCATCCATTTCAGAAGCCTTATTCATGCGAAGGTCCCGTACTGCTGCGACATATTCCAATCTTAATATTGATGCTCCCATATCATCCTTTTCGACTTCTCTTTCCTCTTCAATCACTTTCCTCCTGAGATTGTTTCCGTTGTATAACTCTTCCAGATATTCTTTCCATCCCTTCACTTTGTCTTCATTTTCAGTTAAAAGTTCTCCATTCTTGTTCCTTATGGCATTGCATCTGATACTCCGTTCCTTGAAGTGGTTCCTCACTATCCTATAGGCAGCTTTCACCTTTCCAAGCACAAGGTTATTTTATACATCTTCGCATAGTTTCTTCATCCACATTTCTCTAGCTTTCCTGGCTTTGCGACTTATTTCCTTCCTTATTCCTTTGGAACACAGTTGCCCTTCTTCCGTTTTCGCATTCTTGTAGATTCTTCTTTCTTCAATCAGGCGTAAGACTTCTTCCCTGATCCATGGCTTCTTCTTGGCAACTTTTCTTCTTCCATGAGCTTCCCTTGCAGATCCTCTAGTCGCATTTAATACTTTCCCAACGCTCTTCCACTGATTTCTCTGTCAGGTCCTCTCCTATGAAGTTTCCCACCGCTTTCTGAAATGCCTGCTGATGTTGAGCCTTCTTCAGTTTTTCTACTTGCCATGTGTTCCTCTCAGTCTTCTTCAATTTCTTGAATTTTAGACTGCATTTCATCATCACTAAATTATGGACACTGTCGATGTCTCCCCCAGGGTAGCTTTTGCAGTCCTTTATCTGGTTCCTAAATCTTTGCTTCACTAAAATGTAGTCTATCTGAAATCTTCTTCTGTCACCTGGCATTTTCCACGTGTACTTTCTTCGGTTGTGGTTCTCAAACAATGTGTTTGCAACCACCAACTTATGCTGTGTGCAGAACTCCAGAAGTCTTTCTCCTCTTTCGTTATGGCTTCCCAATCCATATTTCCCAGTTATTCTTCCGTCTTCAACTTTGCCAACGCCCGTGTTCCACTCTCCTAAAATAATTAGGTGTTCCTCTCCTCCTACATATTACATAACTTCCCCGATATCTTTGTAGACTTCTTCCACTTCTTCATCTTCGTAGTCCACCATAGCTACGTAAACCTGCACCACTACGGTATCTACGGGTATGGTCTCGATCTTCACCATTTTCATCCTTTCATTGAACTGAAGGAAGCTCTTCACATGCATTCCGCCTCTCTTCCTGACCGTTATGACTACCCAGCATTGCCATTTAATGATCCTGTGTGTAATATACTATAACTTCCCCTCCAGAAGTCTCATTCTTTGGGCCAATTCATTTCACTGATTCCTTATACGTCGAAGTCCATTCTTCTAATTTCCACATTTAGTTTTTCCGGTTTTCCACAGGCACGTAGCGATCTCACGTTCGATATCCCAACCCTAAAATTTTTATCCCATTTCACCGATGTACTCTCTAGGTTAGTCGCCGACCGGAGATCTGAATGGGGGACTACTTTACCTCGTGAATATCTTTCTACATCTCTCTCCTCATTAGGGGCTATCCCTCTCTGTTTTAAACCTCTTATGGAAGTTGAATCCTCATGCAGCATATATTTCATTCCTTAGTAATCTCCGACGATTTTGCTTGGATACGCAGACCATACCTTCCTCTTCTGCCTCTCATTATGATCCTGTTCCTTTGTTTTTTCTTCCTCACATCTTTGCATAGTGACTCATCCTTCGACATATTTCTTCTTCCTCATCATCATCAGTCAAAAACCCTTAGAATTATATGACGCAGCTCTCCTCTCCATTTTTCTATCGGCTAAACTCTCCAAGTTAGGTTATTCTTCTGCTTCAAATCCTTAACGCCTTGCTCCCAGCTGATTATTTCCTTTGCCGTCTTTTCTATTCACTTGTACCTTGATGATTGCCTTTATCAGACCATTAAGTCTCATGATCTGGATGATTAGTTTGACCTGCCTTGTTGTTAAGGTTTTCAGAAGACTTCTCCTTCCTCTCACTCTTCTTGGGACCTATACATTAACCACTTGGTCGATTTGTTACATCTTAAATCCTTGTTTTGCAACACCATCAAATGCTTCCATCCTCGACATCTCTACAGGTATGCTATACATTGGTCCATGCTTCACTTCCCTCATGAAAGGTGCTCCAGATGTAAGTCCTAATGAATTGTTTCCTGTAGTCCATCTATCTTTCATTTCTTAACTATCCTCACATGGTTTTCCTTTCCGTTGGCATCCATATCCTTTTCCACAAGTAATTCTGATATTAATCACGATGCAACGTTCAGAACTTGCAGTCCTTCCTTTCAGTTTCTGTTCAGCTTCATTTCAGCTTTGCAGTTGTTCACCTGGTTCCTTAATCTTTGCTTCACGAAAATGTAGTCTATCTGAAATCTTCTTCTTCCTTCTGGAATTTCCACATGTACTTTCTTCGGTAGTGGTTCTCAAACAATGTGTTGTCAACAAACAACTTATGCTCTGTGCACAACTCCAGAAGTCTTTCTCCTTTCATTATGGCTTCCAATCCATATTTCCCAGTTATTCTTCAATCTTTACCTTGACGACGTCCATGCTCTACTTCCATCATGAAAGATGCTCCAGATGTACATCCTTATGAATTGTTTCCTGTAGTCCATGTATCTTTCATTTCTTAACTACCCTCAGATGGTTTTCCTTTCCGTTGGCATCCTTAACGCCTTGCTCTCAGCTGATTATTTCCTTTGCCGTGTTTCCTGTTCATTTGTACCTTGATGATTGCCTTTATCAGACCATTAAGTCTCATGATCTGGATGATTAGTTTGACCTGCCTTGTTCTTAAGGTTTTCAGAAGACTTCTCCTTCCTTCCATCCCTCTTGGGACTTATACGTTACCCACTTGGTCGATTTATTACATCTTCCATCCTTGTTTTGCAACACCATCAAAGGCTTCCATCCTCGACATGTCTACAGATATGCATGATTGGTCCAAGCTTCAACTCCATCATGAAAGGTGCTCCAGATGTAGGTACGTCCTAATGAATTGTTTCCTGTAG
Organism: Platycnemis pennipes; assembly: GCA_933228895.1. Taxonomy (NCBI): domain Eukaryota; kingdom Metazoa; phylum Arthropoda; class Insecta; order Odonata; family Platycnemididae; genus Platycnemis; species Platycnemis pennipes. The sequence goes on from OW121854.1 coordinate 65,917,146, forward strand.
TCCATGTATCTTTCCCTGATGACCATTCATTTCTTAACTATCCTCAAAAGGTTTACCTTTCCGTTGGCATCCATATCGTTTTCCACAAGAAATTCTGATTTAAATTGCGATGCAATGTTCAGAACAGAAGAATTTTCTCGCCATGTAAATTACATCCTTGGCTCATTAGAGCCATGGTTCTACTTTACAGGAACTTTCGTTGTAGCAACATTTTTCTCCCTAATGTAACCATCACATTTTCTTACTCGTCTTCATCGTTGATCAGACCATTCACTCAAAAGATCCTCTTCAATGCTATCAAGGAGGCTATCTTGATTTTTAAGCCCAGAAATATTTTTTTATTATCATCTTCGAAGTAGCAACTCTTCCTCCTTATTTGATCGTCTTCATCATCGTTGCCGATTCCAATCATCTTTTCTTCTTGTTCCCTCATGACGAATAATTCCATCCTCCATTTGTCCCCATGTAGTACTGCCTGTTCTAACTGTGGTTCAGATTCTTTCATTCATCTCCATGACTCGATACCACTCCTTTTCATTAACTCCTCATTCTGTATTATCATTCCTTTTGCATTTCTCTGGCACAGTCTCCCGCCACTTTTCATCTTCTCTGATGCTTTCTTCCCACACATTCGAAAATAAAAATACTTTTCCATTGGATTGAAGAGAACCTGGAGGATAATCCTCATGCTCCTCATACTCCAATGCCACTCCATTGTTTCATTTCCTTTTGAAAATTCTTCCTCTCTATTTATGGGATCATATCACCACTATGCACTCTAATGTTCTCAGGAATCTTCAAATTTTCAATTAATGCTCACAGCTAACTCCTTGCCTTCACTGTGCTTGTTACAGTATGCCTCTTCTCACCATTGACTGTCCTCGTCGGCAATGTAAAACCTTCCAGTGATATCAACGCCATTCTCTTGTTCACCGTATCTCCTTCCTCTCCTCTAATCCTCTGTTTTAGCATACGCGATAAACCCTGCTTCGACTCTAATTCCTTTCATCACTCAATGACTTTGGTTTATTTCCTTTGCCAGTTTCCTTCACCTTAGAGCAAACTTCAGATATACTCTTCCCAATTGTAAGGGTATTCCATCTTCGTAATTCCCCCACATATTCAAAGTTCTATCTTCGTCTTCACCTCAGCCTTCCTCTCTATTTTCTGCACAACAGGAATCATCTCTAGTTTTTTGTGCAAACACCTGCTGATTTAAAAAAAATGATGTCATGAAGCTTTTCACGTTCCACCATTACATAATGAATAGTTCTGCAAATCTTACATACAAACTGCACCAGTAGAAAATGAAAGCACTCCACTCTGAAATAAAACAGTTAGTTAGTTAGCAGTTTTACCCTTTAATGCTTAACTTGCCTGACACTTACAAAATTTTGTCCTCTCCTCTTGCACACCTCTTTTTATGACTGACGATTCCATGTTTCCTCCGACAGGGTGGCTACTGATAATCAATTTTCAAATTCCCTGACTTTTCCCTGATTTTTCCCTGATGGCTTTACCAATTTCCCTGACCGATCGCCAAAAAGTTTCCTATCATCGGAATATTTTATTTCTGCTGAATTATATTTTCGTCAAAACTCAAAAAATTTTAAAAGCTGAAATTAATACATTAAAAGGTGTAAGAATGAAAAAAATATATGGAACCTCCGCCCTTATGAAAAAATACATATTAAACCTTCCCAAGTTAAGCCCTCACACAAATTGTACACACTTTTAATACAGTTTTCGCGGCCGTGTATCGTATTTCCGTGGCCGTGTATGTTTCCTTCGGTAAAATTACAAATTGAAAATGTCTAATTCTTCAAGGAAGAGGTGGCGTGTCGTGGTAGTTCTGGGAAGTTGAAGATTACTGAAAAGGCATCGAAGGGAAAGTTAATGGCCAATTTACTGGCGGACTCCGGCACAGGTATCACAAAGCTACGCGAAAAATACAAAGCAAAGCCAACTTCTTGGACTGGATCAAAATCGGATGGCACGAGTTTTAAAATCGAATAACAATTTGATTAACGTGGTCATAACCCCTTGATTGTAAGACGGAACCAAAAATGTAAAAATATTTGTATGAAAAAATGAAACGTAATCGCGCCACTGCGAGCGAAACCAGGAGGATGCAACGGCAGCATCTTATTTAGGAATCTCATATTTGAGGTGGTTTGTGATCTGACCAGATTGCTTCGAGAGGGAGCTAAGGGAGCCATTCAATAATTACGTCGAGCGTGAAAGGTAGGGAGGGGAGAACTCTTCTTATGGTCTCGGGAAGGGGGTTATGGAAATCGAAGATGATCTCACGTAAGATTTTGTTTACGAGTGTGATCGTGCTTGCATTACCGTTTTAACAACCATCGTCTCGTATTTTTAGAACTGCAAGCACGTACCTACTACAAGCTAGTGTGCTACAACTACCTCTCGACCTGAGTCTCGGAAGTTAAAAAGAAACGTGAGGTAAAATATTCCGAAAAACATAGCCTCGGATTCCTTGTGATGAGCGGAATACATGGTGATCATGAATTTTAACACTACTAGGCAAATATCGCATTAAGGATATATAAAAGGGATACAACGAAAGACTGATTCACAACTAAATAACTAAGATTCACAACTGAATGTTCAACGAATTCACAGTTGGAGAAATGTTTTGGTGAAATAAAGGGCGGGAAAGACGTAAAGGTAGAAAAATAAGGAGAATTTCCTATCCCAGTTTCTCCCTGACTGTTACGAGAATTCCCTGACTATTCCCTGACTTTTCCAGATTTCCAAAATTCCCTGACAATTCCAGGTTTTCCCGGTTTTCCCTGACGATCGCCACCCTGTCCGACATCCAGTAATTTATTCCAGTCCTCCAGAGAGCAGTTGAAGAATTCTTCACATCTATTATCCTCCAACTTCTATTTGCAGCAAACTTTAATTTCTCTGCGGCCCATATCCTGTCTCTGCTGCACTTCTTCCTGGTTTCATTTGTCTTCATTGATTACTTCACTAATCATGACGTTTCTTCAGAAACCCTCCTGTTTTGCTCCATACTAGGATCATACCAGACCTACTGCTGGTTGATTGAGGTTTTTCCATGTTCCCATGCCCATCTTTATTTCCTTCACTAACTTATTCACTCCAGGGTCTTCTTAGTTGTTTTCATTTTCCGGTGCATGGCTTCCATTTCCAATGACCCATCCTGTCATCCAGTACTTCTGTTCACAAAGCATAAATGGACAGAAGGCCTCGGTGCATCTTCATCGTTGAACATCCTTTTCACATGCTATTCTTCTCTTCATTTTAACCCAAGTCCACCCCTCGTAACTCCCTTTTCTGACTTCATGCTCCAATGACAATGATTACTCTCCGATATCATTATTTCAGCTTTCTCCTATCCTTCTGCTGCTACAATGATGGTATCCATTGAGGTTATTATGTTGATCTCCAGCACTTCCATTTCTTTTCCGTACTTCATACCTTCAACCTTGAAGATTTCTCTCCTTCTTCATCGATGCCATTAAATTTTCTCCTCCACCAATTTGTTCACACCACCAATAATTCCCCACATTTTGCTATCCTTCCGCGATGATTGTTGATCTCGGACATCTATGCTATCCTCCATCAATATATTTTTTTACCGCCGCTGATATCACCCATTTGAACGACTTATATTCAGAGCGATTTATGTACATTGATATCGATTAAATTGGCTGGAATGAATTTTTCAATGGAAAAATGTCCAACAATAGCAAATAAATAATTAAATGTAGTTATTGCTTCATTTTTCGTCCTCGCCATATCCTCTTCTCACATATTGATGCTGCCCACTTCCTGTCATCTTGTAGCAATTTGCACTTCCTGCTCGTTAAGCTCCTGCATCACTCCTCTTCATCTAGAGGGCTAATTTCCTCTTAATGCATTATGTTCCCTCGGCGACAGAGTAATTCCTGCATTATCAATTCCGTCTTCAAATAGTTCTCATCCTGTAAGGTGTGCCAGTCCCACACAAGGCAGTCACATTATTTAAGGATCTTTCACTCTTGAACGTTAATTTCCACTATTCTTCATTGTCTTCATAATTATCAATATTCCTTCCTCAAGAGGATCGTCTTCCTTTCATTACTTTCACCTTGAGACAGTTCTCTTTTCCGTATCGATTCTTTCTCTCCTCAGCTGATTTGACTCTAAAAAAAGCAAGATCTTTGACATGTTGTGGCAGCTCTCAACATTGCACATTATCTATTTGATTCATTCCTGGTCTTCATGGCTACTGGCTCTTCCCACAATTATTCTTCTTCTTCTTTGCTATTTTTCGGCGTGAAAAATCCTTTTATCTCATATTGGTGCCGTTCTCCAAATAAATTCATCTCATAGCATATCGTCAACCTTAAAGAGGAGAATTAAATTCTCCACCGATGATGCATTATAGTAACTCTAAGTTTCTCTTCATTGCTCCTTTCTTCTCTGGCAACAAAGCTGTCCAAACTTATAGATTCCAACATCCCCTTCTCCTGTATTTCCCAGTCATCCACTTGCCACCGGGATAGCCACATTCATCTTCCTAAATATTCACTCCATATATCACTCAATGCTTTATCGTAGCCCGAGACCTTCCCTTGGTGATACTCTTGATAACTAAATTTTTATTTTGTGACGACCTTTTACTTTTTTTGTGACTCACAAGCAGCCGATATCTCCGCCTTATTTATAGTACGTATATTCTGTTAACACAAGAGTCTCCATGCCTCCCCAGAAGTCCTTGATGCTCGTTAATTGCCTACTTTCACTCTCCTGCGGCTCATCCCGTCCCGTTAACCCTCGTTGCAATCAGCGTAATCTTCCTTTTTTGCAGTATCAAATATTCCTCTTCATTTCCTCCTCACACCTTCATATGCTTTTCATCATCTGCTCTATTGTCATCTTCAACATCACCACCCAGGCTTCCATGAATTACTTTAATTAAGTTTTCTCCCACATCAATATATTTTCCCAGAACAATGGCCGTTCCTGGTGAGTCCGCTTCCTTTCGCATATCACGTTCATTACGATGACGCTCCAAGCACCATCCTCATCGTGCTCCCAAATTGTTACACTGCTTTCTTTTCAACCAAAGGATTAATCCTTGCCGCGCCACTGCTCCTCAACAATAAATTAATATTCCACTCGTTGATTGTTTTCTGTACCTGCCAGAGTTCATGAAGCCATCTTCTTCTTGCAAAATTCCTTTCCTTAAAAAGATTATGCTTATAGTGTTTCCCTTATTATGAAAAATTCTACAGCACTGCACCTATCCGTATTTCACCAGCCAAATTAATCTTCATCCATGTAATTTCATGAACCTTCCTGCGTTGAATCTTTATTTCCTTCAAATAATGCATCTGTCCTTCCTGTATCATTGGAGTTATCCACCAATAGTTCTCCTGTCAAAGATCCATGTCTTCTATTGCAACTGATTACATGCGGATGTTCCTCCTCTTACCGTTTGGCATCCTCAGGCATCCCTACTGCACTCAGACGTTGATTTCCTTCTCTTCACGACTCCTCTCCACCAAATCCATGAATTTTCCCATTTGTCCTCATAACGACGTACATCTAACCTCAATAACAATGATATATGCATCGTCGGTCATACTCCTTGACACACCTAACCATCATTACCGTGTCACCAATCCAAGTCCACTACTCCTACATCTGTAGCTGATCCACTTGAGTTCTATCGGGGTCATCAGGGCATCCTGTATCTGTCATCTCCGCATCAAGGTGAGAATCTTGTTACTCCATGCAATTAGTTTCTTCGCTCACGCAGCTAATATTTCTTTCAGAGCTCGCCTCTCGTCTGCAGGAGATCCTTTGCTCATAATGTCTATAATTCAGATCCATTTGCTCCATGCGGTGATACAATGAGCCACATATCAGTTCGTATTTCACAACCCTCCCCAAGCGAACGAAAAAAGATTGCTGAAATAATGCCACTTGTAATCATGCCTTTGGCACCTCCCTCCTCTATCGTCTCCTATTGGCAATGTCAACCATTCACCTACCACACTGAGTACTATTTGTATTAGTACTTACTGACAATCAACATCTCTGTTTGAACAGTCATTCAGTTCCAGGGAAAGAGGATCTTACAAAAACATTTGTACAAATGAATATTCCCTATATCTATCAGAAGATTTAAAATTAACACAAAAATGTTAAAACATCTCAGATTTTTAAAAATAATCATGTTACAATTGTGAGTTGAATCCAAAATTTACAATGATATGTGCACCTTACGTTAATACAAAGCAGCAAGATAATGTATATGACACTTTCAGCAAAAAATAACCCTTACTTAATATGTCACCCAAGGTAGCTCACAACCAAATGCTACTAAGTAAATAATAAACTGCATTTAGTAACATGAATTGATAAAGATACCAAAAAAATTTGAGCATTAAAAAGGCGCCAAAAGGCTGATTGCACTGCGTAAAATAACTAACTCAATAAGAGACTCAAAATGAGAGATAATGGGAGGATTTTACAAACCAATGATGAAAGCAATGATATTTGAAGGGGAGTGGGAAGGCACATAACACACATATGAAGCACTCGCTTGATCTTCTGAAAGACACTACGAAAGAGAGAGAGAGAGGGATTCCAAAGAACATTGTTGAAAACAATGATATTTGAAGGGGAGTGGAAAGCCACATAACACACAAATGAAGCACTCACTTGATCTTCTGAAAGACACTTTGAAAGAGAGAGGGAGGGATTCCAAAGAATATTGCTGAAAGCAATGACTATTTAAGGGTTGTGGGTGGGGCTCTTTACGCAACAATGGATGCTCTCACTTGATCTTCTGGAATACACTATTTCAGGGAGAGGGAGGGATTTCAAAGAACGAAAGCAATGATTATTTAAGGGTTTTGGGAGGGCTCTTGACACAATGGATGCACACACTTGATCTTCTGAGAGACACAGTGAAGGACCGTGGGAGGACTTTCAAAGAACACTGCTGAAAGCAAATGAATTACATATTAATGGGGTGTTGGAGGGCTCCTTACACAAGAATGTATCACACATATCATCTTCTGAGAGACACAATGAGGGACTGAGAATAACAAAGACTATTGTAAAAGCAATGCTCGACACAAGGAGATAGATGGTTCAATGCCCAAATTGCTGTTTTTCTTTACTTGGTTTTCATTTTGTTTTCTGCTCCTGTAACATGCAATGTATACTTATGAAACAATTGGAGGTTTTACTTCCTGTATTGTGTTACTTATAGTCTTTACAGTTTTGTCCAGTACACATTGGTATGTTTCATTTCTTAAGATTTACTCGAATTTTTTAATAAAAATAAATTTAAATAAATATTATTGCCAATTACATTTTTCCACTAACGATAACCTAAGATGAATCATCCCGATTACGTATGATTTCAATGCAGTTACTCTTAAAAGATCCGTATGAAAATTCAATTCTGAAATCTAGGAATCTCAGGAATTACTTCCTTTCCCCTTTGTAATGCAAGCTGGTGTTTCCCTTTCAAAATATTTCTGATCATGTGCATGAAAAGTTATTCCTTCAGGTGTATTTCAAATGGGCATTTATAAAGTTAACATTTTTTCCATGCCCAAACCTCAATCCATAATTCTCAAAGCTGAGGTTGATTTTTCATCTCAAATGTCGCCTAACCAGCTGCAAAAAAATCATTTAAAACCTATTGCATTTGTGTCAATATTTAATATTTTCACCCATTTGTGAAAAACCAAATTCCCTTTCCATCCTTTGAAAAATATTCCACTTGCTAAATTTGTGTGATTTATCAATTTTCACTCACCAAGGCATTCCGTACATGAAATCATAATTCTTCACGGTTGAACTGATAAGGTTCCAATTTCCCAAAGGGTTGGGAATCAGATGTACCCCTTAATATCAAAACCGTAGCACAGGAGGTCCTTAGTGCACCTTCAAATTCAAAAAGCCAAATATCATCATGTAGTTCCACATAGAAATGGTCCTTAGGAGCTGAAAATATGACAGGAATACATACAGTGACAATATACATTCTTCAGCAAACAATATACTAAATCTCTCGACTGTCACATTCTTCTTTCACTAACCCATATTCATGTGCCAATCCCTTTCCAGCAAACTGCTCCTGGACAACTGTAACTATGTATGGAGTGCACATTCCAACTTCGTACACCAATCCATGGAGGCCACACAAACACTTGTCGGAATAGATTGACGGTGCTCAATCGTGTCTGTCGGGGAAACCTTTGTTGTCAATCTCACGAACAACAAAACACATTTCCTCTTACCAACCCACAACCCTAGTCTAGATATCATTCTTTTATTGCTCTCTAAAAATCAAACAGCTGTATCTACCCACTGCTTCTGCATCCTTTGCACCACACTCAGCTCCTTCCATTCACTATTGCCAGGTAATCGGCCTGATTATGGTACACACATTTCTATTTTGAGTCCACAGTAAATATTCTCTGAAATGTAACAGAATTATTAATTGTACCTACCACTCTTCACATGGAAAAGAGTAAATTACACCATTATGAAGACACTATTTTCACTAAAATTCACCTTTTTGCCTGACCATATTATATTTCTGAGCTTTCCTCATCACCTATGCATCCTTTTCCTTCTCAGTAAGATAAAAGGGACTCACCACTCCACCAAATCCCCGCCTGATAGTCAGATTATCTTCGAAAGATCTCTATTAAGAATCCACCTCACTCAACTAAAGAATTTCTGTCTGAAATGAAATAAGTGAATACATTTTACTATTTTTTTATTTAAGAAACTAAACTTTACACCAAAAATAAGTGCCCCCCACGACATTAATTCTCCACTTACCAAACACTATCATAATGAGGAACCATGCCATCACAGTTGCTCAGTCTTCCCTCCCAATGATCCAAAACGAGAAATTCACATGAGGTTCAAGAACCACTGGATTTCAACTAAGGTCACTTAGCCATTTTCGAATCTTGGTGAATATTCCACGGCCAAACTATAAGGAACCAATAATTATTAAAACACTGAGAAATATGTGTACACATAACTACATAATCTGCCTTTGTTCGCATGATATATAATAGCCATATATAGATTGTTTTATATCCACCTACCTACAGTAAATCAGGAATCACAACAAAACTTTATAATAATCCAGGTATGCTGAACACATGCATCCCTGATGCTTCTAAGAAGAGATCACCAACACTGTCCAGCTAGGACTGGCATCGTTTACTCCTCTATTCTGTATTCTTGCAGGCTTTTCCTCTGTGTTCAATTTTTTTAATGTAGGTAATTACCTCCATCATTGTAGATCATGAATTGACCATCACATAATGTCATCAAACGTCTCTCATCACTCCTTGGATTTTATTAAGACATCCTGTGGGAAAAACAACCAAATTCATATTCCAATCGTTGAAAAATTTATGAATATGTTTTCAAAAGCACCGGTTTTCATTTTAACTATCACTCACCAAAGGATTAAATATTATGTACAGCCAGATTTATGCATGTGGTTGAGCTGAGTAGGATCAAAATTTCCAGATGTTTGCAATGCTATGTACACTTCAATATCATACTCGTAGCACAGGATGTCCTTAGTCCACCTTCAACTTCACCAGACCAATGAACTCATTGTAAATCCACATAGAATTAGTCCGTAGCAGCTGAAAATATGACAGGAATACACACAGTGATAACATCCTTCAGCAATCAATTTCACACATCTCTTGCTTGTCACATTCTCCTCTCACTAACCGTTACTCAATGTGCTATTCCTTTTCCAGTAATCTGATCCTGGCCAACTGCTCCTACGTAGAGGACTTCCACAGCATACTTTGGACACATCCATGGAGACCACCTAAATTCCTTCCTATTTTAATACATGGCATGTGGGGGACCTGCGGTGTCTGTTTGGGAAACCTCACTTACCTCAAAACCAAATACCTCTTACCAAACCAAACTCCATGTCATGATACCACCCTTTCTTCCTTCCTCCGTAGCCTTCCAGGAATGGAATAGCTGCATTTCCCCTCTCTTTCTCATCCATTACACGGCGCCTTTCCTTCACTTTTTCCTGATGATTGGCCGGATTATGCTTCCCACACATATCTATTCCGAGTGCAAATTCAGCATTGGAGAATGGTGTTCTGAAATGACACAAGGAGAATGAGTGGTGCTACTGATTTTATTCAAAAGCCAATCCCAAATCAAGTCCCCATATCCACAAAAATTCTCCACTTACCAAACAGTATTATTATTACGAGCCATGATCTTCAACGTTGCACAGTTTCCATCCAGCCATCAGAGAAGAAACATTCAAATCAACCACCACTATCACAGCATTTCATTTATGAATACCATGGTTATGAGTTGTGCCACCAGAACAGCCTAAAATGGAAGAAAGAAAATGGTCATGAAAACACTTTGATATAAAATTCATTGTATGTTTAACATTCAAGCCTCCTCATCCATTAACATAATATTAAAATCTAGCTCATCTGTTTCCACTTACATTGCATTTAACTCGTATCAATTCGGTTAGAAAATACGACAGGAACCTTCCATCAATCATGAATATGCTCCTCCTTCTACCAGTGCCTCTTTCCTCAAGGGAAACTCAGTAGTTGCTCCCATCTCTGCAAATTCCTATTTCTCACTCAGCCCTTCCGTGGCATTCCCCACATCACTTTCTTGAAATGACACAGAGAATATGAGTTGTGCACTGATTTCATTTAACAAGGTTAAGCTGTACCAAATTCAAGCCCTCATTTCCATAAAATTTCTCCACTTACCTAACAGTATTCATATTACCAGCCATATCTTCGCCCGTGAGCAGTATTCCTTTCAAACATTAGAGAAGAAATATTCCAACCAAGAACGAATGCCACAGCATTTCATCACCCATGCTATCCTTTCGGAATACACCACAGGAACCGTCTGATCAGTCCTGCATGTGCTCCTCTTCCCCGAGCCTCTTTCTTCAATAAAAGCTCCTATCTGGCAACATCCTAATTGCTCTACACAATCTTGGCATCAATGACGAACAACTATTCACGACTGGGTTACATTCCGGAGAAGATGGTTGTAAGAGGCTCGATTATTGCTGTCCCAGTCACCCATCTGTAACCAAAAACAACATCAATTCAGGTGTATAATCGAATTGGAATACTCCCTCAACAGGAGCTACAAGAATGTCCTCACCAAAGACTGTTCTTCCATTGTGTCTTCGTACAATCATCTTCATTGATCACCACCTTCAACCAGCTCCCTGGGATAACATTTTCATACAGGAATGCCACTCACACCAAATGCGTGACTCACATCTACTCGATTTCCATGTCGAAACCAACACTAAATGCAGAGTCGTAATGACCCAACCCAGAAAGATATAACCATAAACGCATCGATCAGCATATTCAAATATAGCGTCCTTTAATATAATTTATTCTCGTTAACGCCCAATCTTGGGCCCTAGCCTCTTAGGTATCTCACCAATAGGGAAATTAACCAATCATCATCAGAACTCCGATCTCTACCACCCATTCCTGGGCCCTAACATAGCATAAAGCCCTACATTATATCCTCAACGTATCTCTTAATCGACCATACATACTTTCTATCCTATTTGCAAATCTTGCTCTCCCACAGCCATGAACCTTCTAAGTATAACTGTCCCTACCTACCTAGGGGAAGATGAGGGATGCAGAACCAATGACTGTGGGACAGGGGCTCGTGGATCCCTACCTTATGTGAGAGCCCACTTCCTTTACCTCCACTGCAGCTGGAATCCTTCTCCTGTCCACTGCCATTCTTGGGGTGTCTTCGTAAGATAATCCAAGGGAACACTGCACACCACACTAACACACAAACTGGAAGGCTATTAAACTATACCCTTTCCTTCTACACTTCTCCTAAAATATCACATCACTGAACACAATAGCACTGAAAAACATACCATAAAGAAAACCACAACACATAATCACACGTGGCGTAGCTTCCAATTGACACCACACACTTCTCCACCATCAGCTTTCAAAATCCCCTTTTCCAATGTCCTCACCATTTCACTCGGCACTTTTGCCAGAGATCACACAGCATGATTCTTGATATATATATATATCCCACACATTACTGCTACACCTAGCCAACAGAATACAAGCTATACTTTTTCATATCCTCCAAAAACACCATTTCGGCTAGCCATGACTGAAATGCAAAAGAAACATCAAATTTCATTGATGAATCAAAATGTTTTTTATATATCCCTAATCACTTCATTTTACATGGAAAAACTTAACAAGTTTGGACTCGATTTTAGTGTACTTTTGGTTAAGACCAACATATTATCAACTATATTTTACTCTGGTTACACACATTTGAGTCAATACTCAATGCATTACATCAGGGTGCCCAGTGGTTTTAGTTTCTTATTTTTCCCTCACTTTTCCCTGATCTGCCTGACCAATAATTACGAATTTCCCTCACTTTTTAAACATCTCACATCCATTATTTAGTACAAGGCACATCTGTTTGAAATGCACAGTATAAAGTTTATTTAGCACTTACCAATTGTGAGAATGAATCCATGTCCTTCTCTGAAAAGCCAAGCAATTCCGGGTTGTTATTCCAGTTTCTTTCATTTCATCAGAATCGACTCAGGCAAGGAACATTGAACATTGCCGGATAGGGTAAATTGCTAGATGTGCATATGGTTCTCATCGAGACACATGACAGCTGTGGAACAAAAAACCATGAAAAACTATGACTATTACAAGAGTAAAGTTAAATTATGAAATCAATCAATGTCATACCAGTTTTCCCTTACCCTTTTCTGTTCTTCTTTTCTTCATCCACCAAGTTGTTGATTATAATCCACCAGGACTCAACCTTGCGGCTGAGCTTAAAGCCACCGAGTGCATACGCTGGGTTGCGGATGGTGGGACGACCTCTAGATATAGAGGTTAACTGCGAGATAAGCAAGTTTACTCGTCGAATAAGCAGTCGTGGACAAAAAGCGATGGCATTCCGAGGGCGTATTGGTCTATCCTTAGATAAGGTAGGCCTTAAATAATACAGAACCTGAGAAGATGCCGTGACTTGGCGATGGAGGCCGCCAACAACAACGTGGATTGGAATTCAATGCTTGATATTCTGAAAGGAATTGGAGTTTCCTACAATGATCGAAGAATTGTCCACAGTTTGTATAAAAACCAAGTAGCTGTGATTAAATCTGGACCCAGCTGTGAAAATGCAAGAATAAGGAAAGGAGTGAGACAAGGCTGTGCACTGTCTCCCGTAATTTTTAATGTTTACATTGAGACAGCCATCAATGAAGTCAAGGAGAAGTGTTCTGGAGTGACTATCCACGGAGAAATAATCAGCATGCTATGATTCGCTGATGACATAACTCTCATAGCAGAGACAGAGAAGGAGCTGAATAAGATGCTAACAACCATGGAAAGGACAATAGCCAGACATCAGCTGAAGATCAATAAGAAGAAAACTAAGATATTGGTGTGCAGTAAAAGGGAAGAGGCCAAAACCAACGTTAAACTAGGAAAACAGAAACTGGAAGAGGTGAAGGAGTTCTGTTACCTGGGAAGCAGAGTAACCAACGATGGACGAAGCAAGAAAGAAATATTGAGTAGAATAGCCCAGGCAAAGAGTGCATTCTATCAAAAGAAGAATCTACTAACAGCTGGAAATACAAGCCTGGAAGTAAGGAAGCAATTCATCAAAACATATATCTGGAGCATGTTCCTTTACGGCAGCGAGGCATGGACGATGACAGCAGCGGAGAAGAAGAGGGTGGAAACATTCGAGATATGGTGCTATCAAAGAATGATGAAGATAAAATGGATCGACCGAGTGACAAATGAAGAAGTCCTAAGAAGAGTGGGAGAAAAGAGAAGTCTACTGAAAAATATAAAAAGAAGACGGGACAAACTAATCGGCCATTTCTTAAGACACGATGGCCTGATGAAGACAATCATCGAGGGAAAAGTGAACGGGAAAAATGGAAGAAGCAGGCCTCATATGAGTTACATGGAGCAGGTCGTAAAGGACGTGAAAGAGAGGAACTACGTTGGTATGAAGAGTTTGGCCGATAGTAGAATCAAGTGGAGGGCTGCATCAAACCAATCCTAGGATTGTTGAACCTTGATGATGATCAGGACTAAACTGAAGTTCTCCTCTTCCTTAGGGATTAAAATAATACAAATATGTTACCTCCCTATACATGCCTTCAATACATGTCCTCATACAAATACTAAGAGACATCACTTAAACGTAACATGAAAATTCCTATCAACATAGGTTACAAAAAATAGTTTTATCAGAAACAAAACAATATCATAAAGACAATGTCATTTTATCTCTCAATCAACTTACCATATTCACAAATTTTGATTTTTAAAATAATTACAACATTTCGTACGTTACATCAACAGGTACAGAACAAGTATTTTTTCAGAAAACTTTTAGTCTGAATGAAAATCCATATACAAGATTTATGCCTTCATCTTATGTGCTCATAGTATACACTTCACCCATTTCCCTAATCCTTATTTGCCATTGATACTGCATGTGCTTCATGCTTCACATCCTGCAGACAAATACAGAATATAATCCTCAACAAATTTAACAACAACAATAAAAAAATCTTTGCTTTTTGTCACCCTATCATTGACTCTGTCACTTCTCTGTGATGCTATAATTTTATTCACCGCTGCTTCCTTTCCCTCCATTTGGAAAGAGACATCCATTGATCCACATCATATTTTGATCCCATCTTAAAGAAGATCATTACCTTTCTTCCAATATCACTTCCCATCCTCATTAAAGCCACTGTGATCCTTTTCATACCGTTTGCCAATCCTCCTTCGGCTACTGAAGGGCTCCATTTATCTTCATCATTTTGCTTGCAATTCTTGAGACAATTCTTGCCCTCAACTTCAACGGAGTTCTTCACACCCCTCTGCCATCTATCCTCATAATTTCATTTCTCCCATCACTTCTCCTTTCTTCCAGTATAATTCCCATCTCCTTGTCCTAATCCCAGAGATATCAGCTGTCTTCAATTTCACCCTTTAGCTTTCTACATCTCTCTCCTCATTACTGCAGGTTGCATCTCCACAACAGCACCAGTTTATTTTTCTTCAGCAATGATTCCTCTTTTTCATCATGCATCCCTTCCATCTTCAGTCCCCATCCTGAGGCATCACCATGTCCCCTAAAGAAGGGTTCTAAGAGCACTGGCTGTCCCCCTTATTTCTCCTCACATTTGTCTGTTTCTCTTTCTCTTCAACGTAAACCTGGGTCGTCTCTTTGTCAATACTGTTCTTGTCAATGATTTCCTTGGGAAACGATTCCTCTTCCCTGATATGGATGCTATCAGTCCTCTTCCTGACGAATATCCATGATACTGGAATCATCATCATGGGCCATCTGCCATCCATCCTCATCATCATCAGTCATCAATCCTCAGATTGGTTTGAAGCATCTCTCCACTGAGTTCTTTTATCGGCTAATCTCTTCATATTTACGTATTTCTTCTCCTTCACATTCTTCATTACTTGTTTCATACATCTCACTCGAGGTCCTCCTATGCCATTCTTCCCATCCACTTCTCCCTCAACGATTGTCTTCATCAGGCCATCGTGTCTTAAGGTATGGCCAATTAAATTATCCCGCCTTCTTCTTATAGTTTTCAGCAGGCTTCTCTTTTCTCCCACTGTTCTCAAGACTTCTTCATTCTTGTCACTCGGTCGATGCATTCTATCTTCATCATTCTTTTGTAGCACCACATTTCGAATGCTTCCACCCTTTTCTTCTCCGTTGCTGTCACCGTCCATGACTCACTGCCATAAAGAAACATGCTCCAGATGTACGTTCTGATGAATTGTTTCCTTACTTCTATGCTTGTATTTTCAGATGTAAGTAGGTTCTTCTTTCGGTAGAATGCCCTCTTTGCCTGAGCTATTCCATTGACTATTTCTTTCTTGCTTCATCCATCATTGGTTGCTCGGCTTCCCAGGTAGCAGAACTCTTTAACCTCTCCCAGTTTTTCCTTCCTAGTTTGACATTGGTTTTGGCCTCTTCTTTCTTGATACACACCAATATCTTAGTCTTCTTCTTATTCATCTTCTGATGGTATCTGTCCATTGTCCTTTCCATGGTTATTAGAGTCTTATTCAGATCCATCTCTGTCTCTGCTACAGGTGCTATGTCATCACTGAATCGCAGCATGCTAATTTTTTCTCCTTGGATGTGCATTCCAGGTGACTTCTCTTTGATTTCGAGGATGGATCTCTTGATGTAAACATTCAAAATTATGGGAAACAGTGCACAGCCTTGTCTCACTCCTTAATTCATGTTTGCTTCCTCGCAGCTGGGTCCAGATGAAGGGCCAATACTGCTTCTCTTGTACCCTTACTTTTCCTGAATCCAAATTGATCTTCATCCAGAAACTCCTGAGCTTTTCCTTCTATTCTTCTGTAGATGATCCTGATCAATATCTTCGATGCAAGGTTCATAGCCCTAAAAATATCGCATTTCTTCGCTGTCCTCTTTTTTGGAATAGGAATGATGATGTTTTTCTGGAAGTCCATTGGTATTTCTTCTGTTCAGTACATGACACAGATGGTTTTGTAAAGGTGAGTTTATGTCTTCTCTCCTGCATTTTCTGCAGGAATATCATCCATTTCAGAAGCCTTATTCATGCGAAGGTCCCGTACTGCTGCGACAAATTCCAATCTTAATATTGATGCTCCCATATCATCCTTTTCGACTTCTCTTTCCTCTTCAATCACTTTCCTCCTGAGATTGTTTCCGTTGTATAACTCTTCCAGATATTCTTTCCATCCCTTCACTTTGTCTTCATTTTCAGTTAAAAGTTCTCCATTCTTGTTCCTTATGGCATTGCATCTGATACTCCGTTCCTTGAAGTGGTTCCTCACTATCCTATAGGCAGCTTTCACCTTTCCAAGCACAAGGTTATTTTATACATCTTCGCATAGTTTCTTCATCCACATTTCTCTAGCTTTCCTGGCTTTGCGACTTATTTCGTTCCTTATTCCTTTGGAACACAGTTGCCCTTCTTCCGTTTTCGCATTCTTGTAGATTCTTCTTTCTTCAATCAGGTGTAAGACTTCTTCCCTGATCCATGGCTTCTTCTTGGCAACTTTTCTTCTTCCATGAGCTTCCCTTGCAGATCCTCTAGTCGCATTTAATACTTTCCCAACGCTCTTCCGCTGATTTCTCTGTCAGGTCCTCTCCTATGAAGTTTCCCACCGCTTTCTGAAATGCCTGCTGATGTTGAGCCTTCTTCAGTTTTTCTACTTGCCATGTGTTCCTCTCAGTCTTCTTCAATTTCTTGAATTTTAGACGGCATTTCATCATCACTAAATTATGGACACTGTCGATGTCTGCCCCAGGGTAGCTTTTGCAGTCCTTTATCTGGTTCCTAAATCTTTGCTTCACTAAAATGTAGTCTATCTGAATTCTTCTTCTGTCTCCTGGCATTTTCCACGTATACTTTCTTCGGTTGTGGTTCTCAAACAATGTGTTTGTAACCACCAACTTATGCTGTGTGCAGAACTCCAGAAGTCTTTCTCCTCTTTCGTTATGGCTTCCCAATCCATATTTCCCAGTTATTCTTCCGTCTTCAACTTTGCCAACGCCCATGTTCCACTCTCCTAAAATAATTAGGTGTTCCTCTCCTCCTACATATTACATAACTTCCCCGATATCTATGTAGACTTCTTCCACTTCTTCATCTTCGTAGTCCACCATAGCTACGTAAACCTCCACCACTACGGTATCTACGGGTATGGTCTCGATCTTCACCATTTTCCTCCTTTCATTGAACTGAAGGAAGCTCTTCACATGCATTCCGCCTCTCTTCCTGACCGTTATGACTACCCAGCATTGCCATTTAATGATCCTGTTTGTAATATACTATAGCTTCCGCTCCAGAAGTCTCCTTCTTTGGGCCAATTCATTTCACTGATTCCTTATACGTCGAAGTCCATTCTTCTAATTTCCACATTTAGTTTTTCCGGTTTTCCACAGGCACGTAGCGATCTCACGTTCGATATCCCAACCCTAAAATTTTTATCCCATTTCACCGATGTACTCTCTAGGTTAGTCGCCGACCGGAGATCCGAATGGGGGACTACTTTACCTCGTGAATATCTTTCTACATCCCTCTCCTCATTAGGGGCTATCCCTCTCTGTTTTAAACCTCTTATGGAAGTTGAATCCTTTATGCAGCATATATTTCATTCCTTAGTAATCTCCAACGATTTTGCTTGGATACGCAGACCATACCTTCCTCTTCTGCCTCTCATTATGATCCTGTTCCTTTGTTTTTTCTTCCTCACATCTTTGCATAGTGACTCATCCTTCGACATATTTCTTCTTCCTCATCATCATCAGTCAAAAACCCTTAGAATTATATGACGCAGCTCTCCTCTCCATTTTTCTATCGGCTAAACTCTCCAAGTTAGGTTATTCTTCTGCTTCAAATCCTTAACGCCTTGCTCCCAGCTGATTATTTCCTTTGCCGTCTTTTCTATTCACTTGTACCTTGATGATTGCCTTTATCAGACCATTAAGTCTCATGATCTGGATGATTAGTTTGACCTGCCTTGTTGTTAAGGTTTTCAGAAGACTTCTCCTTCCTCTCACTCTTCTTGGGACCTATACATTAACCACTTGGTCGATTTGTTACATCTTAAATCCTTGTTTTGCAACACCATCAAATGCTTCCATCCTCGACATCTCTACAGGTATGCTATACATTGGTCCATGCTTCACTTCCCTCATGAAAGGTGCTCCAGATGTAAGTCCTAATGAATTGTTTCCTGTAGTCCATCTATCTTTCATTTCTTAACTATCCTCACATGGTTTTCCTTTCCGTTGGCATCCATATCCTTTTCCACAAGTAATTCTGATATTATTCACGATGCAACGTTCAGAACTTGCAGTCCTTCCTTTCAGTTTCTGTTCAGCTTCATTTCAGCTTTGCAGTCGTTCACCTTGTTCCTAAATCTTTGCTTCACAAAAATGTAGTCTATCTGAAATCTTCTTCTTTCTTCTGGAATTTCCACATGTACTTTCTTCGGTAGTGGTTCTCAAACAACTGGTCAACAAACAACTTATGCTCTGTGCACTACTCCAGAAGTCTTTCTCCTTTCATTATGGCTTCCAATCCATATTTCCCAGTTATTCTTCAATCTTAACCTTGACGACGTCCATGCTCTACTTCCATCATGAAAGATGCTCCAGATGTACATCCTTATGAATTGTTTCCTGTAGTCCATGTATCTTTCATTTCTTAACTACCCTCAGATGGTTTTCCTTTCCGTTGGCATCCTTAACGCCTTGCTCTCAGCTGATTATTTCCTTTGCCGTGTTTCCTATTCATTTGTACCTTGATGATTGCCTTTATCAGACCATTAAGTCTCATGATCTGGATGATTAGTTTGACCTGCCTTGTTCTTAAGGTTTTCAGAAGACTTCTCCTTCCTTCCATCCCTCTTGGGACTTATACGTTACCCACTTGGTCGATTTATTACATCTTCCATCCTTGTTTTGCAACACCATCAAAGGCTTCCATCCTCGACATCTCTACAGATATGCATGATTGGACCAAGCTTCACTTCCATCATGAAAGGTGCTCCAGATGTAGGTACGTCCTAATGAATTGTTTCCTGTAGTCCATGTATCTTTCCCTGATGACCATTCATTTCTTAACTATCCTCAAAAGGTTTACCTTTCCGTTGGCATCCATATCGTTTTCCACAAGAAATTCTGATTTAAATCGCGATGCAATGTTCCGAACAGAAGAATTTTCTCGCCATGTAAATTACATCCTTGGCTCATTAGAGCCATGGTTCTACTTTACAGGAACTTTCGTTGTAGCAACATTTTTCTCCCTAATGTAACCATCACATTTTCTTCCTCGTCTTCATCGTTGATCAGACCAGTCACTCAAAAGATCCTCTTCAATGCTATCAAGGAGGCTATCTTGATTTTTAAGCCCAGAAATATTTTTTTATTGTTATCTTCGAAGTAGCAACTCTTCCTCCTTATTTGATCGTCTTCATCATCGTTGCCGATTCCAATCATCTTTTCTTCCTGTTCCCTCACGACGAATAATTCCATCCTCCATTTGTCCCCATGTACTGCCTGTTCTAACTGTGGTTCAGATTCTTTCATTCATCTTCATGACTCGATACCACTCCTTTTCATTAACTCCTCATTCTGTATTATCATTCCTTTTGCATTTCTCTGGCACAGTCTCCCGCCACTTTTCATCTTCTCTGATGCTGTCTTCCCACACATTCAGAAATAAAAATACTTTTCCATGGGATTGAAGAGAACCTGGAGGATAATCCTCATGCTCCTCATACTCCAATGCCACTCCATTGTTTCATTTCCTTTTGAAAATTCTTCCTCTCTATTTATGGGATCATATCACCACTATGCTCTCTAATGTTCTCAGGAATCTTCAAATTTTCAATTAATGCTCACAGCTAACTCCTTGCCTTCATTGTGCTTGTTACTGTATGCCTCTTCTCACCATTGACTGTCCTCGTCGGCAATGAAAACCTTCCAGTGATATCAACGCCGTTCTCTTGTGCACCGTATCTCCTTCCTCTCCTCTAATCCTCTGTTTTAGCATACGTGATAAACCCTGCTTCGACTCTAATTCCTTTCATCACTCAATGACTTTGGTTTATTTCCTTTGCCAGTTTCCTTCACCTTAGAGCAAACTTCAGATATACTCTTCCCAATTGTAAGGGTATTCCATCTTCGTAATTCCCCCACATATTCAAAGTTCTATCTTCGTCTTCACCTCAGCCTTCCTCTCTATTTTCTGCACAACAGGAATCATCTCTAGTTTTTTGTGCAAACACCTGCTGATTTTAAAAAAATGATGTCATGAAGCTTTTCACGTTCCACCATTACATAATGAATAGTTCTGCAAATCTTACATACAAACTGCACCAGTAGAAAATGAAAGCACTCCACTCTGAAATAAAACAGTTAGTTAGTTAGCAGTTTTACCCTTTAATGCTTACCTTGCCTGACACTTACAAAATTTTGTCCTCTCCTCTTGCACACCTCTTTTTATGACTGACGATTCCATTTTTCCTCCGACATCCAGTAATTTATTCCAGTCCTCCAGAGAGCAATTGAAGAATTCTTCACATCTATTATCCTCCAACTTCTATTTGCAGCAAACTTTAATTTCTCTGCGGCCCATATCCTGTCTCTGCTGCACTTCTTCCTGGTTTCATTTGTCTTCATTGATTACTTCACTAATCATGACGTTTCTTCAGAAACCCTCCTGTTTTGCTCCATACTAGGACCATACCAGACTTACTGCTGGTTGATTGAAGTTTTTCCATGTTCCAATGCCCATCTTTATTTCCTTCACTAACTTATTCACTCCAGGGTCTTCTTAGTTGTCTTCATTTTCCGGTGCATGGCTTCCATTTCCAATGACCGATCCTGTCATCCAGTACTTCTGTTCACAAAGCATAAATGGACAGAAGGCCTCGGTGCATCTTCATCGTTGAACATCCTTTTCACATGCTATTCTTCTCTTCATTTTAACCCAAGTCCACCCCTCGTAACTCCCTTTACTGAATTCATGCTCCAATGACAATGATTACTCTCCGATATCATTATTTCAGCTTTCTCCTATCCTTCTGCTGCTACAATGATGGTATCCATTGAGGTTATTATGTTGATTTCCAGCACTTCCATTTCTTTTCCGTACTTCATACCTTCAACCTTGAAGATTTCTCTCCTTCTTCATCGATGCCATTAAATTTTCTCCTCCACCAATTTGTTCACACCACCAATAATTCCCCACATTTTGCTATCCTTCCGCGATGATTGTTGATCTCGGACATCTATGCTATCCTCCATCAATATATTTTTTTACCGCCGCTGATATCACCCATTTGAACAACTTATATTCAGAGCGATTTATGTACATTGATATCGATTAAATTGGCTGGAATGAATTTTTCAATGGAAAAATGTCCAACAATAGCAAATAAATAATTAAATGTAGTTATTGCTTCATTTTTCGTCCTCGCCATATCCTCTTCTCACATATTGATGCTGCCCACTTCCTGTCATCTTGTAGCAATTTGCACTTCCTGCTCGTTAAGCTCCTATATCACTCCTCTTCATCTAGAGGGCGAATTTCCTCTTAATGCATTATGTTCCCTCGGCGACGGAGTAATTCCTGCATTATCAATTCCGTCTTCAAATAGTTCTCATCCTGTAAGGTGTGCCAGTCCCACACAAGGCAGGCACATTATTTCAGGATCTTTCACTCTTGAACGTTAATTTCCACTATTCTTCATTGTCTTCATAATTATCAATTTTCCTTCCTCAAGAGGATCGTCTTCCTTTCATTACTTTCACCTTGAGACAGTTCTCTTTTCCGTATCGATTCTTTCTCTCCTCAGCTGATTTGACTCTAAAAAAAGCAAGATCTTTGACATGTTGTGGCAGCTCTCAACATTGCACATTATCTATTTGATTCATTCCTGGTCTTCATGGCTACTGGCTCTTCCCACAATTATTCTTCTTCTTCTTTGTTATTTTTCGGCGTGAAAAATCCTTTTATCTCATATTCGTGCCATTCTCCAAATAAATTCATCTCATAGCTTATCGTGAACCTTCAAGAGGAGAATTAAATTCTCCACCGATGATGCATTATAGTAACTCTAAGTTTCTCTTCATTGCTCCTTTCTTCTCTGGCAACAAAGCTGTCCAAACTTATAGATTCCAACATCCCCTTCTCCTGTATTTCCCAGTCATCCACTTGCCACCGGGATAGCCACATTCATCTACCTAAATATTCACTCCATATATCACTCAATGCTTTATCGTAGCCCGAGACCTTCCCTTGGTGATACTCTTGATAACTAAATTTTTATTTTGTGCGACCTTTTACTTTTTTTGTGACTCACAAGCAGCCGATATCTCCGCCTTATTTATAGTACGTATATTCTGTTAACACAAGAGTCTCCATGCCTCCCCAGAAGTCCTTGATGCTCGTTAATTGCCTACTTTCACTCTCCTGCGGCTCATCCCGTCCCGTTAACCCTCGTTGCAATCAGCGTAATCTTCCTTTTTTGCAGTATCAAATATTCCTCTTCATTTCCTCCTCACACCTTCATATGCTTTTCATCATCTGCTCTATTGTCATCTTCAACATCACCACCCAGGCTTCCATGAATTACTTTAATTAAGTTTTCTCCCACATCAATATATTTTCCCAGAACAATGGCCGTTCCTGGTGAGTCCGCTTCCTTTCGCATATCACGTTCATTACGATGACGCTCCAAGCACCATCCTCATCGTGCTCCCAAATTGTTACACTGCTTTCTTTTCAACCAAAGGATTAATCCTTGCCGCGCCACTGCTCCTCAACAATAAATTAATATTCCACTCGTTGATTGTTTTCTGTACCTGCCAGAGTTCATGAAGCCATCTTCTTCTTGCAAAATTCCTTTCCTTAAAAAGATTATGCTTATAGTGTTTCCCTTATTATGAAAAATTCTACAGCACTGCACTTATCCGTATTTCACCAGCCAAATTAATCTTCATCCATGTAATTTCATGAACCTTCCTGCGTTGAATCTTTATTTCCTTCAAATAATGCATCTGTCCTTCCTGTATCATTGGAGTTATCCACCAATAGTTCTCCTGTCAAAGATCCATGTCTTCTATTGCAACTGATTACATGCGGATGTTCCTCCTCTTACCGTTTGGCATCCTCAGGCATCCCTACTGCACTCAGACGTTGATTTCCTTCTCTTCACGACTCCTCTCCACCAAATCCATGAATTTTCCCATTTGTCCTCATAACGACGTACATCTAACCTCAATAACAATGATATATGCATCGTCGGTCATACTCCTTGACACACCTAACCATCATTACCGTGTCACCAATCCAAGTCCCCTACTCTTACATCTGTAGCTGATCCACTTGAGTTCTATCGGGGTCATCAGGGCATCCTGTATCTGTCATCTTCGCATCAAGGTGAGAATCTTGTTACTCCATGCAATTAGTTTCTTCGCTCACGCAGCTAATATTTCTTTCAGAGCTCGCCTCTCGTCTGCAGGAGTTCCTTTGCTCATGATGTCTATAATTCAGATCCATTTGCTCCATGCGGTGATACAATGAGCCACATATCAGTTCGTATTTCACAACCCTCCCCAAGGAAACGAAAAAAGATTGCTGAAATAATGCCACTTGTAATCATGCCTTTGGCACCTCCCTCCTCTATCGTCTCCTATTGGCAATGTCAACCATTCACCTACCACACTGAGTACTATTTGTATTAGTACTTACTGACAATCAACATCTCTGTTTGAACAGTCATTCAGTTCCAGGGAGAGAGGATCTTACAAAAAGATTTGTACAAATGAATATTCCCTATATCTATCAGAAGATTTAAAATTAACACAAAAATGTTAAAACATCTCAGATTTTTAAAAATAATCATGTTACAATTGTGAGTTGAATCCAAAATTTACAATGATATGTGCACCTTACGTTAATACAAAGCAGCAAGATAATGTATATGACACTTTCAGCAAAAAATAACCCTTACTTAATATGTCACCCAAGGTAGCTCACAACCAAATGCTACTAAGTAAATAATAAACAGCATTTAGTAACATGAATTGATAAAGATACCAAAAAAATTTGAGCATTAAAAAGGCGCCAAAAGGCTGATTGCACTGCGTAAAGTAACTAACTCAATAAGAGACTCGAAATGAGAGATAATGGGAGGATTTTACAAACCAATGATGAAAGCAATGATATTTGAAGGGGAGTGGGAAGGCACATAACACACATATGAAGCACTCGCTTGATCTTCTGAAAGACACTACGAAAGAGAGAGAGAGGGATTCCAAAGAACATTGTTGAAAACAATGATATTTGAAGGGGAGTGGAAAGCCACATAACACACAAATGAAGCACTCACTTGATCTTCTGAAAGACACTTTGAAAGAGAGAGGGAGGGATTCCAAAGAATATTGCTGAAAGCAATGACTATTTAAGGGTTGTGGGTGGGGCTCTTTACGCAACAATGGATGCTCTCACTTGATCTTCTGGAATACACTATTTCAGGGAGAGGGAGGGATTTCAAAGAACGAAAGCAATGATTATTTAAGGGTTTTGGGAGGGCTCTTGACACAATGGATGCACACACTTGATCTTCTGAGAGACACAGTGAAGGACCGTGGGAGGACTTTCAAAGAACACTGCTGAAAGCAAATGAATTACATATTAATGGGGTGTTGGAGGGCTCCTTACACAAGAATGTATCACACATATCATCTTCTGAGAGACACAATGAGGGACTGAGGCTAACAAAGACTATTGTAAAAGCAATGTTCGACACAATGGGATAGATGGTTCAATGCCCAAATTGCTGTTTTTCTTTACTTGGTTTTCATTTTGTTTTCTGCTCCTGTAACATGCAATGTATACTTATGAAACAATTGGAGGTTTTACTTCCTGTATTGTGTTACTTATAGTCTTTACAGTTTTGTCCAGTACACATTGGTATGTTTCATTTCTTAAGATTTACTCGAATTTTTTAATAAAAATAAATTTAAATAAATATTATTGCCAATTACATTTTTCCACTAACGATAACCTAAGATGAATCATCCCGATTACGTATGATTTCAATGCAGTTACTCTTAAAAGATCCGTATGAAAATTCAATTCTGAAATCTAGGAATCTCAGGAATTACTTCCTTTCCCCTTTGTAATGCAAGCTGGTGTTTCCCTTTCAAAATATTTCTGATCATGTGCATGAAAAGTTATTCCTTCAGGTGTATTTCAAATGGGCATTTATAAAGTTAACATTTTTTCCATGCCCAAACTTCAATCCATAATTCACAAAGCTGAGGTTGATTTTTCATCTCTAATGTCGCCTAACCAGCTGCAAAAAAATCATTTAAAACCTATTGCATTTGTGTCAATATTTAATATTTTCACCCATTTGTGAAAAACCAAATTCCCTTCCCATCCTTTGAAAAATATTCCACTTGCTAAATTTGTGTGATTTATCAATTTTCACTCACCAAGGCATTCCGTACATGAAATCATAATTCTTCACGGTTGAACTGATAAGGTTCCAATTTCCCAAAGGGTTGGGAATCAGATGTACCCCTTAATATCAAAACTGTAGCACAGGAGGTCCTTAGTGCACCTTCAAATTCAAAAAGCCAAATATCATCATGTAGTTCCACATAGAAATGGTCCTTAGGAGCTGAAAATATGACAGGAATACATACAGTGACAATATACATACTTCAGCAAACAATATACTAAATCTCTCGACTGTCACATTCTTCTTTCACTAACCCATATTCATGTGCCAATCCCTTTCCAGCAAACTGCTCCTGGCCAACTGTAACTATGTATGGAGTGCACATTCCAACTTCGTACACCAATCCATGGAGTCCACATAAACACTTGTCGGAATAGATTGACGGTGCTCAATCGCGTCTGTTGGGGAAACCTTTGTTGTCAATCTCACGAACAACAAAACACATTTCCTCTTACCAACCCACAACCCTAGTCTAGATATCATTCTTTTATTGCTCTCTAAAAATCAAACAGCTGTATCTACCCACTGCTTCTGCATCCTTTGCACCACACTCAGCTCCTTCCATTCACTATTGCCAGGTAATCGGCCTGATTATGGTACACACATTTCTATTTTGAGTCCACAGTAAATATTCTCTGAAATGTAACAGAATTATTAATTGTACCTACCACTCTTCACATGGAAAAGAGTAAATTACACCATTATGAAGACACTATTTTCACTAAAATTCACCTTTTTGCCTGACCATATTATATTTCTGAGCTTTCCTCATCACCTATGCATCCTTTTCCTTCTCAGTAAGATAAAAGGGACTCACCACTCCACCAAATCCCCGCCTGATAGTCAGATTATCTTCGAAAGATTTCTATTTAGAATCCACCTCACTCAACTGAAGAATTTCTGTCTGAAATGAAATGAGTGAATACATTTTACTATTTTTTTATTTAAGAAACTAAACTTTACACCAAAAATAAGTGCCCCCCACGACATTAATTCTCCACTTACCAAACACTATCATAATGAGGAACCATGCCATCACAGTTGCTCAGTCTTCCCTCCCAATGATCCAAAACGAGAAATTCACATGAGGTTCAAGAACCACTGGATTTCAACTAAGGTCACTTAGCCATTTTCGAATCTTGGTGAATATTCCACGGCCAAACTATAAGGAACCAATAATTATTAAAACACTGAGAAATATGTGTACACATAACTACATAATCTGCCTTTGTTCGCATGATATATAATAGCCATATATAGATTGTTTTATATCCACCTACCTACAGTAAATCAGGAATCACAACAAAACTTTATAATAATCCAGGTATGCTGAACACATGCATCCCTCATGCTTCTAAGAAGAGATCACCAACACTGTCCAGCTAGGACTGGCATCGTTTACTCCTCTATTCTGTATTCTTGCAGGCTTTTCCTCTGTGTTCAATTTTTTTAATGTAGGTAATTACCTCCATCATTGTAGATCATGAATTGACCATCACATAATGTCATCAAACGTCTCTCATCACTCCTTGGATTTTATTAAGACATCCTGTGGGAAAAACAACCAAATTCATATTCCAATCGTTGAAAAATTTATGAATATGTTTTCAAAAGCACCGGTTTTCATTTTAACTATCACTCACCAAAGGATTAAATATTATGTACAGCCAGTATTATGCATGTGGTTGAGCTGAGTAGGATCAAAATTTCCAGATGTTTGCAATGCTATGTACACTTCAATATCATACTCGTAGCAGGATGTCCTTAGTCCACCTTCAACTTCACCAGACCAATGAACTCATTGTAAATCCACATAGAATTAGTCCGTAGCAGCTGAAAATATGACAGGAATACACACAGTGATAACATCCTTCAGCAATCAATTTCACACATCTCTTGCTTGTCACATTCTCCTCTCACTAACCGTTACTCAATGTGCTATTCCTTTTCCAGTAATCTGATCCTGGCCAACTGCTCCTACGTAGAGGACTTCCACAGCATACTTTGGACACATCCATGGAGACCACCTAAATTCCTTCCTATTTTAATACATGGCATGTGGGGGACCTGCGGTGTCTGTTTGGGAAACCTCACTTACCTCAAAACCAAATACCTCTTACCAAACCAAACTCCATGTCATGATACCACCCTTTCTTCCTTCCTCCGTAGCCTTCCAGGAATGGAATAGCTGCATTTCCCCTCTCTTTCTCATCCATTACACGGCGCCTTTCCTTCACTTTTCCCTGATGATTGGCCGGATTATGCTTCCCACACATATCTATTCCGAGTGCGAATTCAGCATTGGAGAATGGTGTTCTGAAATGACACAAGGAGAATGAGTGGTGCTACTGATTTTATTCAAAAGCCAATCCCAAATCAAGTCCCCATATCCACAAAAATTCTCCACTTACCAAACAGTATTATTATTACGAGCCATGATCTTCACCGTTGCGCAGTTTCCTTCCAGCCATCATAGAAGAAACATTCAAATCAACCACCACTATCACAGCATTTCATTTATGAATACCATGGTTATGAGTTGTGCCACCAGAACAGCCTAAAATGGAAGAAAGAAAATGGTAATGAAAACACTTTGATATAAAATTCATTATATGTTTAACATTCAAGCCTCCTCATCCATTAACATAATATTAAAATATAGCTCATCTGTTTCCACTTACATTGCATTTAACTCGTATCAATTCGGTTAGAAAATACGACAGGAACCTTCCATCAATCATGAATATGCTCCTCCTTCTACCAGTGCCTCTTTCCTCAAGGGAAACTCAGTAGTTGCTCCCATGTCTGCAAACTCCTATTGCTCACTCAGCCCTTCCGTGGCATTCCCCACATCACTTTCTTGAAATGACACAGAGAATATGAGTTGTGCACTGATTTCATTTAACAAGGTTAAGCTGTACCAAATTCAAGCCCCCATTTCCATAAAATTTCTCCACTTACCTAACAGTATTCATATTACCAGCCATATCTTCGCCCGTGAGCAGTATTCCTTCCAAACATTAGAGAAGAAATATTCCAACCAAGAACGAATGCCACAGCATTTCATCACCCATGCCTTCCTTTCCGAATACACCACAGGAACCGTCTGATCAGTCCTGCATGTGCTCCTCTTCCCCGAGCCTCTTTCTTCAATAAAAGCTCCTATCTGGCAACATCCTAATTGCTCTACACAATCTTGGCATCAATGACGAACAACTATTCACGACTGGGTTACATTCCGGAGAAGATGGTTGTAAGAGGCTCGATTATTGCTGTCCCAGTCACCCATCTGTAACCAAAAACAACATCAATTCAGGTGTATAATCGAATTGGAATACTCCCTCAACAGGAGCTACAAGAATGTCCTCACCAAAGACTGTTCTTCCATTGTGTCTTCGTACAATCAGCTTCATTGTTCACCACCTTCAATTGAATACATCAACTTCAACCAGCTCCCTGGGATAACATTTTCGTACAGGAATGCCACTCACACCAAATGCGTGACCCACATCTACTCCATTTCCATGTCGAGACCAACACTAAATGCAGAGTCGTAATGACCCAACCCAGAAAGATATAACCATAAACGCATCGATCAGCATATTCAAATATAGCGTCCTTTAATATAATTTATTCTCGTTAACGCCCAATCTTGGGCCCTAGCCTCTTAGGTATCTCACCAATTGGGAAATTAACCAATCATCATCAGAACTCCGATCTCTACCACCCATTTCTGGGCCCTAACATAGCATTAAGCCCTACATTATATCCTCAACGTATCTCTTAATCGACCATACATACTTTCTATCCTATTTGCAAATCTTGCTCTCCCACAGCCATGAACCTTCTAAGTATAACTGTCCCTACCTACCTAGGGGAAGATGAGGGATGCAGAACCAATGACTGTGGGACAGGGGCTCGTGGATCCCTACCTTATGTGAGAGCCCACTTCCTTTACCTCCAGTGCAGCTGGAATCCTTCTCCTGTCCACTGCCATTCTTGGGGTGTCTTCGTAAGATAATCCAAGGGAACACTGCACACCACACTAACACACAAACTGGAAGGCTATTAAACAACACCCTTTTCTTCTACACTTCTCCTAAAATATCACATCACTGAACACAATAGCACTGAAAAACATACCATAAAGAAAACCACAACACATAATCACACGTGACGTAGCTTCCAATTGACACCACACACTTCTCCACCATCAGCTTTCAAAATCCCCTTTTCCAATGTCCTCACCATTTCACTCGGCACTTTTGCCAGAGATCACACAGCATGATTCTTGATATATATATATATCCCACACATTACTGCTACACCTAGCCAACAGAATACAAGCTATACTTTTTCATATCCTCCAAAAACACCATTTCGGCTAGCCATGACTGAAATGCAAAAGAAACATCAAATTTCATTGATGAATCAAAATGTTTTTTATATATCCCTAATCACTTCATTTTACATGGAAAAACTTAACAAGTTTGGACTCGATTTTAGTGTACTTTTGGTTAAGACCAACATATTATCAACTATATTTTACTCTGGTTACACACATTTGAGTCAATACTCAATGCATTACATCAGGGTGCCCAGTGGTTTTAGTTTCTTATTTTTCCCTCACTTTTCCCTGATCTGCCTGACCAATAATTACGAATTTCCCTCACTTTTTAAACATCTCACATCCATTATTTAGTACAAGGCACATCTGTTTGAAATGCACAGTATAAAGTTTATTTAGCACTTACCAATTGTGAGAATGAATCCATGTCCTTCTCTGAAAAGCCAAGCAATTCCGGGTTGTTATTCCAGTTTCTTTCATTTCATCAGAATCGACTCAGGCAAGGAACATTGAACATTGCCGGATAGGGTAAATTGCTAGATGTGCATATGGTTCTCATCGAGACACATGACAGCTGTGGAACAAAAAACCATGAAAAACTATGACTATTACAAGAGTAAAGTTAAATTATGAAATCAATCAATGTCATACCAGTTTTCCCTTACCCTTTTCTGTTCTTCTTTTCTTCATCCACCAAGTTGTTGATTATAATCCACCAGGACTCAACCTTGCGGCTGAGCTTAAAGCCACCGAGTGCATACGCTGGGTTGCGGATGGTGGGACGACCTCTAGATATAGAGGTTAACTGCGAGATAAGCAAGTTTACTCGTCGAATAAGCAGTCGTGGACAAAAAGCGATGGCATTCCGAGGGCGTATTGGTCTATCCTTAGATAAGGTAGGCCTTAAATAATACAGAACCTGAGAAGATGCAGTGACTTGGCGATGGAGGCCGCCAACAACAACGTGGATTGGAATTCAATGCTTGATATTCTGAAAGGAATTGGAGTTTCCTACAATGATCGAAGAATTGTCCACAGTTTGTATAAAAACCAAGTAGCTGTGATTAAATCTGGACCCAGCTGTGAAAATGCAAGAATAAGGAAAGGAGTGAGACAAGGCTGTGCACTGTCTCCCGTAATTTTTAATGTTTACATTGAGACAGCCATCAATGAAGTCAAGGAGAAGTGTTCTGGAGTGACTATCCACGGAGAAATAATCAGCATGCTATGATTCGCTGATGACATAACTCTCATAGCAGAGACAGAGAAGGAGCTGAATAAGATGCTAACAACCATGGAAAGGACAATAGCCAGACATCAGCTGAAGATCAATAAGAAGAAAACTAAGATATTGGTGTGCAGTAAAAGGGAAGAGGCCAAAACCAACGTTAAACTAGGAAAACAGAAACTGGAAGAGGTGAAGGAGTTCTGTTACCTGGGAAGCAGAGTAACCAACGATGGACGAAGCAAGAAAGAAATATTGAGTAGAATAGCCCAGGCAAAGAGTGCATTCTATCAAAAGAAGAATCTACTAACAGCTGGAAATACAAGCCTGGAAGTAAGGAAGCAATTCATCAAAACATATATCTGGAGCATGTTCCTTTACGGCAGTGAGGCATGGACGATGACAGCAGCGGAGAAGAAGAGGGTGGAAACATTCGAGATATGGTGCTATCAAAGAATGATGAAGATAAAATGGATCGACCGAGTGACAAATGAAGAAGTCCTAAGAAGAGTGGGAGAAAAGAGAAGTCTACTGAAAAATATAAAAAGAAGACGGGACAAACTAATCGGCCATTTCTTAAGACACGATGGCCTGATGAAGACAATCATCGAGGGAAAAGTGAACGGGAAAAATGGAAGAAGCAGGCCTCATATGAGTTACATGGAGCAGGTCGTAAAGGACGTGAAAGAGAGGAACTACGTTGGTATGAAGAGTTTGGCCGATAGTAGAATCAAGTGGAGGGCTGCGTCAAACCAATCCTAAGATTGTTGAACCTTGATGATGATCAGGACTAAACTGAAGTTCTCCTCTTCCTTAGGGATTAAAATAATACAAATATGTTACCTCCCTATACATGCCTTCAATACATGTCCTCATACAAATACTAAGAGACATCACTTAAACGTAACATGAAAATTCCTATCAACATAGGTTACAAAAAATAGTTTTATCAGAAACAAAACAATATCATAAAGACAATGTCATTTTATCTCTCAATCAACTTACCATATTCACAAATTTTGATTTTTAAAATAATTACAACATTTCGTACGTTACATCAACAGGTACAGAACAAGTATTTTTTCAGAAAACTTTTAGTCTGAATGAAAATCCATATACAAGATTTATGCCTTCATCTTATGTGCTCATAGTATACACTTCACCCATTTCCCTAATCCTTATTTGCCATTGATACTGCATGTGCTTCATGCTTCACATCCTGCAGACAAATACAGAATATAATCCTCAACAAATTTAACAACAACAATAAAAAAATCTTTGCTTTTTGTCACCCTATCATTGACTCTGTCACTTCTCTGTGATGCTATAATTTTATTCACCGCTGCTTCCTTTCCCTCCATTTGGAAAGAGACATCCATTGATCCACATCATATTTTGATCCCATCTTAAAGAAGATCATTACCTTTCTTCCAATATCACTTCCCATCCTCATTAAAGCCACTGTGATCCTTTTCATACCGTTTGCCAATCCTCCTTCGGCTACTGAAGGGCTCCATTTATCTTCATCATTTTGCTTGCAATTCTTGAGACAATTCTTGCCCTCAACTTCAACGGAGTTCTTCACACCCCTCTGCCATCTATCCTCATAATTTCATTTCTCCCATCACTTCTCCTTTCTTCCAGTATAATTCCCATCTCCTTGTCCTAATCCCAGAGATATCAGCTGTCTTCAATTTCACCCTTTAGCTTTCTACATCTCTCTCCTCATTACTGCAGGTTGCATCTCCACAACAGCACCAGTTTATTTTTCTTCAGCAATGATTCCTCTTTTTCATCACGCATCCCTTCCATCTTCAGTCCCCATCCTGAGGCATCACCATGTCCCCTAAAGAAGGGTTCTAAGAGCACTGGCTGTCCCCCTTATTTCTCCTCACATTTGTCTGTTTCTCTTTCTCTTCAACGTAAACCTGGGTCGTCTCTTTGTCAATACTGTTCTTGTCAATGATTTCCTTGGGAAACGATTCCTCTTCCCTGATATGGATGCTATCAGTCCTCTTCCTGACGAATATCCATGATACTGGAATCATCATCATGGGCCATCTGCCATCCATCCTCATCATCATCAGTCATCAATCCTCAGATTGGTTTGAAGCATCTCTCCACTGAGTTCTTTTATCGGCTAATCTCTTCATATTTACGTATTTCTTCTCCTTCACATTCTTCATTACTTGTTTCATACATCTCACTCGAGGTCCTCCTATGCCATTCTTCCCATCCACTTCTCCCTCAACGATTGTCTTCATCAGGCCATCGTGTCTTAAGGTATGGCCAATTAAATTATCCCGCCTTCTTCTTATAGTTTTCAGCAGGCTTCTCTTTTCTCCCACTGTTCTCAAGACTTCTTCATTCTTGTCACTCGGTCGATGCATTCTATCTTCATTATTCTTTTGTAGCACCACATTTCGAATGCTTCCACCCTTTTCTTCTCCGTTGCTGTCACCGTCCATGACTCACTGCCATAAAGAAACATGCTCCAGATGTACGTTCTGATGAATTGTTTCCTTACTTCTATGCTTGTATTTTCAGATGTAAGTAGGTTCTTCTTTCGGTAGAATGCCCTCTTTGCCTGAGCTATTCCATTGACTATTTCTTTCTTGCTTCATCCATCATTGGTTGCTCGGCTTCCCAGGTAGCAGAACTCTTTAACCTCTCCCAGTTTTTCCTTCCTAGTTTGACATTGGTTTTGGCCTCTTCTTTCTTGATACACACCAATATCTTAGTCTTCTTCTTATTCATCTTCTGATGGTATCTGTCCATTGTCCTTTCCATGGTTATTAGAGTCTTATTCAGATCCATCTCTGTCTCTGCTACAGGTGCTATGTCATCACTGAATCGCAGCATGCTAATTTTTTCTCCTTGGATGTGCATTCCAGGTGACTTCTCTTTGATTTCGAGGATGGATCTCTTGATGTAAACATTCAAAATTATGGGAAACAGTGCACAGCCTTGTCTCACTCCTTAATTCATGTTTGCTTCCTCGCAGCTGGGTCCAGATGAAGGGCCAATACTGCTTCTCTTGTACCCTTACTTTTCCTGAATCCAAATTGATCTTCATCCAGAAACTCCTGAGCTTTTCCTTCTATTCTTCTGTAGATGATCCTGATCAATATCTTCGATGCAAGGTTCATAGCCCTAAAAATATCGCATTTCTTCGCTGTCCTCTTTTTTGGAATAGGAATGATGATGTTTTTCTGGAAGTCCATTGGTATTTCTTCTGTTCAGTACATGACACAGATGGTTTTGTAAAGGTGAGTTTATGTCTTCTCTCCTGCATTTTCTGCAGGAATATCATCCATTTCAGAAGCCTTATTCATGCGAAGGTCCCGTACTGCTGCGACAAATTCCAATCTTAATATTGATGCTCCCATATCATCCTTTTCGACTTCTCTTTCCTCTTCAATCACTTTCCTCCTGAGATTGTTTCCGTTGTATAACTCTTCCAGATATTCTTTCCATCCCTTCACTTTGTCTTCATTTTCAGTTAAAAGTTCTCCATTCTTGTTCCTTATGGCATTGCATCTGATACTCCGTTCCTTGAAGTGGTTCCTCACTATCCTATAGGCAGCTTTCACCTTTCCAAGCACAAGGTTATTTTATACATCTTCGCATAGTTTCTTCATCCACATTTCTCTAGCTTTCCTGGCTTTGCGACTTATTTCGTTCCTTATTCCTTTGGAACACAGTTGCCCTTCTTCCGTTTTCGCATTCTTGTAGATTCTTCTTTCTTCAATCAGGTGTAAGACTTCTTCCCTGATCCATGGCTTCTTCTTGGCAACTTTTCTTCTTCCATGAGCTTCCCTTGCAGATCCTCTAGTCGCATTTAATACTTTCCCAACGCTCTTCCGCTGATTTCTCTGTCAGGTCCTCTCCTATGAAGTTTCCCACCGCTTTCTGAAATGCCTGCTGATGTTGAGCCTTCTTCAGTTTTTCTACTTGCCATGTGTTCCTCTCAGTCTTCTTCAATTTCTTGAATTTTAGACGGCATTTCATCATCACTAAATTATGGACACTGTCGATGTCTGCCCCAGGGTAGCTTTTGCAGTCCTTTATCTGGTTCCTAAATCTTTGCTTCACTAAAATGTAGTCTATCTGAATTCTTCTTCTGTCTCCTGGCATTTTCCACGTATACTTTCTTCGGTTGTGGTTCTCAAACAATGTGTTTGTAACCACCAACTTATGCTGTGTGCAGAACTCCAGAAGTCTTTCTCCTCTTTCGTTATGGCTTCCCAATCCATATTTCCCAGTTATTCTTCCGTCTTCAACTTTGCCAACGCCCATGTTCCACTCTCCTAAAATAATTAGGTGTTCCTCTCCTCCTACATATTACATAACTTCCCCGATATCTATGTAGACTTCTTCCACTTCTTCATCTTCGTAGTCCACCATAGCTACGTAAACCTCCACCACTACGGTATCTACGGGTATGGTCTCGATCTTCACCATTTTCCTCCTTTCATTGAACTGAAGGAAGCTCTTCACATGCATTCCGCCTCTCTTCCTGACCGTTATGACTACCCAGCATTGCCATTTAATGATCCTGTTTGTAATATACTATAGCTTCCGCTCCAGAAGTCTCCTTCTTTGGGCCAATTCATTTCACTGATTCCTTATACGTCGAAGTCCATTCTTCTAATTTCCACATTTAGTTTTTCCGGTTTTCCACAGGCACGTAGCGATCTCACGTTCGATATCCCAACCCTAAAATTTTTATCCCATTTCACCGATGTACTCTCTAGGTTAGTCGCCGACCGGAGATCCGAATGGGGGACTACTTTACCTCGTGAATATCTTTCTACATCCCTCTCCTCATTAGGGGCTATCCCTCTCTGTTTTAAACCTCTTATGGAAGTTGAATCCTTTATGCAGCATATATTTCATTCCTTAGTAATCTCCAACGATTTTGCTTGGATACGCAGACCATACCTTCCTCTTCTGCCTCTCATTATGATCCTGTTCCTTTGTTTTTTCTTCCTCACATCTTTGCATAGTGACTCATCCTTCGACATATTTCTTCTTCCTCATCATCATCAGTCAAAAACCCTTAGAATTATATGACGCAGCTCTCCTCTCCATTTTTCTATCGGCTAAACTCTCCAAGTTAGGTTATTCTTCTGCTTCAAATCCTTAACGCCTTGCTCCCAGCTGATTATTTCCTTTGCCGTCTTTTCTATTCACTTGTACCTTGATGATTGCCTTTATCAGACCATTAAGTCTCATGATCTGGATGATTAGTTTGACCTGCCTTGTTGTTAAGGTTTTCAGAAGACTTCTCCTTCCTCTCACTCTTCTTGGGACCTATACATTAACCACTTGGTCGATTTGTTACATCTTAAATCCTTGTTTTGCAACACCATCAAATGCTTCCATCCTCGACATCTCTACAGGTATGCTATACATTGGTCCATGCTTCACTTCCCTCATGAAAGGTGCTCCAGATGTAAGTCCTAATGAATTGTTTCCTGTAGTCCATCTATCTTTCATTTCTTAACTATCCTCACATGGTTTTCCTTTCCGTTGGCATCCATATCCTTTTCCACAAGTAATTCTGATATTATTCACGATGCAACGTTCAGAACTTGCAGTCCTTCCTTTCAGTTTCTGTTCAGCTTCATTTCAGCTTTGCAGTCGTTCACCTTGTTCCTAAATCTTTGCTTCACAAAAATGTAGTCTATCTGAAATCTTCTTCTTTCTTCTGGAATTTCCACATGTACTTTCTTCGGTAGTGGTTCTCAAACAACTGGTCAACAAACAACTTATGCTCTGTGCACTACTCCAGAAGTCTTTCTCCTTTCATTATGGCTTCCAATCCATATTTCCCAGTTATTCTTCAATCTTTACCTTGACGACGTCCATGCTCTACTTCCATCATGAAAGATGCTCCAGATGTACATCCTTATGAATTGTTTCCTGTAGTCCATGTATCTTTCATTTCTTAACTACCCTCAGATGGTTTTCCTTTCCGTTGGCATCCTTAACGCCTTGCTCTCAGCTGATTATTTCCTTTGCCGTGTTTCCTATTCATTTGTACCTTGATGATTGCCTTTATCAGACCATTAAGTCTCATGATCTGGATGATTAGTTTGACCTGCCTTGTTCTTAAGGTTTTCAGAAGACTTCTCCTTCCTTCCATCCCTCTTGGGACTTATACGTTACCCACTTGGTCGATTTATTACATCTTCCATCCTTGTTTTGCAACACCATCAAAGGCTTCCATCCTCGACATCTCTACAGATATGCATGATTGGACCAAGCTTCACTTCCATCATGAAAGGTGCTCCAGATGTAGGTACGTCCTAATGAATTGTTTCCTGTAGTCCATGTATCTTTCCCTGATGACCATTCATTTCTTAACTATCCTCAAAAGGTTTACCTTTCCGTTGGCATCCATATCGTTTTCCACAAGAAATTCTGATTTAAATCGCGATGCAATGTTCCGAACAGAAGAATTTTCTCGCCATGTAAATTACATCCTTGGCTCATTAGAGCCATGGTTCTACTTTACAGGAACTTTCGTTGTAGCAACATTTTTCTCCCTAATGTAACCATCACATTTTCTTCCTCGTCTTCATCGTTGATCAGACCAGTCACTCAAAAGATCCTCTTCAATGCTATCAAGGAGGCTATCTTGATTTTTAAGCCCAGAAATATTTTTTTATTGTTATCTTCGAAGTAGCAACTCTTCCTCCTTATTTGATCGTCTTCATCATCGTTGCCGATTCCAATCATCTTTTCTTCCTGTTCCCTCACGACGAATAATTCCATCCTCCATTTGTCCCCATGTACTGCCTGTTCTAACTGTGGTTCAGATTCTTTCATTCATCTTCATGACTCGATACCACTCCTTTTCATTAACTCCTCATTCTGTATTATCATTCCTTTTGCATTTCTCTGGCACAGTCTCCCGCCACTTTTCATCTTCTCTGATGCTGTCTTCCCACACATTCAGAAATAAAAATACTTTTCCATGGGATTGAAGAGAACCTGGAGGATAATCCTCATGCTCCTCATACTCCAATGCCACTCCATTGTTTCATTTCCTTTTGAAAATTCTTCCTCTCTATTTATGGGATCATATCACCACTATGCTCTCTAATGTTCTCAGGAATCTTCAAATTTTCAATTAATGCTCACAGCTAACTCCTTGCCTTCATTGTGCTTGTTACTGTATGCCTCTTCTCACCATTGACTGTCCTCGTCGGCAATGAAAACCTTCCAGTGATATCAACGCCGTTCTCTTGTGCACCGTATCTCCTTCCTCTCCTCTAATCCTCTGTTTTAGCATACGTGATAAACCCTGCTTCGACTCTAATTCCTTTCATCACTCAATGACTTTGGTTTATTTCCTTTGCCAGTTTCCTTCACCTTAGAGCAAACTTCAGATATACTCTTCCCAATTGTAAGGGTATTCCATCTTCGTAATTCCCCCACATATTCAAAGTTCTATCTTCGTCTTCACCTCAGCCTTCCTCTCTATTTTCTGCACAACAGGAATCATCTCTAGTTTTTTGTGCAAACACCTGCTGATTTTAAAAAAATGATGTCATGAAGCTTTTCACGTTCCACCATTACATAATGAATAGTTCTGCAAATCTTACATACAAACTGCACCAGTAGAAAATGAAAGCACTCCACTCTGAAATAAAACAGTTAGTTAGTTAGCAGTTTTACCCTTTAATGCTTACCTTGCCTGACACTTACAAAATTTTGTCCTCTCCTCTTGCACACCTCTTTTTATGACTGACGATTCCATTTTTCCTCCGACATCCAGTAATTTATTCCAGTCCTCCAGAGAGCAATTGAAGAATTCTTCACATCTATTATCCTCCAACTTCTATTTGCAGCAAACTTTAATTTCTCTGCGGCCCATATCCTGTCTCTGCTGCACTTCTTCCTGGTTTCATTTGTCTTCATTGATTACTTCACTAATCATGACGTTTCTTCAGAAACCCTCCTGTTTTGCTCCATACTAGGACCATACCAGACTTACTGCTGGTTGATTGAAGTTTTTCCATGTTCCAATGCCCATCTTTATTTCCTTCACTAACTTATTCACTCCAGGGTCTTCTTAGTTGTCTTCATTTTCCGGTGCATGGCTTCCATTTCCAATGACCGATCCTGTCATCCAGTACTTCTGTTCACAAAGCATAAATGGACAGAAGGCCTCGGTGCATCTTCATCGTTGAACATCCTTTTCACATGCTATTCTTCTCTTCATTTTAACCCAAGTCCACCCCTCGTAACTCCCTTTACTGAATTCATGCTCCAATGACAATGATTACTCTCCGATATCATTATTTCAGCTTTCTCCTATCCTTCTGCTGCTACAATGATGGTATCCATTGAGGTTATTATGTTGATTTCCAGCACTTCCATTTCTTTTCCGTACTTCATACCTTCAACCTTGAAGATTTCTCTCCTTCTTCATCGATGCCATTAAATTTTCTCCTCCACCAATTTGTTCACACCACCAATAATTCCCCACATTTTGCTATCCTTCCGCGATGATTGTTGATCTCGGACATCTATGCTATCCTCCATCAATATATTTTTTTACCGCCGCTGATATCACCCATTTGAACAACTTATATTCAGAGCGATTTATGTACATTGATATCGATTAAATTGGCTGGAATGAATTTTTCAATGGAAAAATGTCCAACAATAGCAAATAAATAATTAAATGTAGTTATTGCTTCATTTTTCGTCCTCGCCATATCCTCTTCTCACATATTGATGCTGCCCACTTCCTGTCATCTTGTAGCAATTTGCACTTCCTGCTCGTTAAGCTCCTATATCACTCCTCTTCATCTAGAGGGCGAATTTCCTCTTAATGCATTATGTTCCCTCGGCGACGGAGTAATTCCTGCATTATCAATTCCGTCTTCAAATAGTTCTCATCCTGTAAGGTGTGCCAGTCCCACACAAGGCAGGCACATTATTTCAGGATCTTTCACTCTTGAACGTTAATTTCCACTATTCTTCATTGTCTTCATAATTATCAATTTTCCTTCCTCAAGAGGATCGTCTTCCTTTCATTACTTTCACCTTGAGACAGTTCTCTTTTCCGTATCGATTCTTTCTCTCCTCAGCTGATTTGACTCTAAAAAAAGCAAGATCTTTGACATGTTGTGGCAGCTCTCAACATTGCACATTATCTATTTGATTCATTCCTGGTCTTCATGGCTACTGGCTCTTCCCACAATTATTCTTCTTCTTCTTTGTTATTTTTCGGCGTGAAAAATCCTTTTATCTCATATTCGTGCCATTCTCCAAATAAATTCATCTCATAGCTTATCGTGAACCTTCAAGAGGAGAATTAAATTCTCCACCGATGATGCATTATAGTAACTCTAAGTTTCTCTTCATTGCTCCTTTCTTCTCTGGCAACAAAGCTGTCCAAACTTATAGATTCCAACATCCCCTTCTCCTGTATTTCCCAGTCATCCACTTGCCACCGGGATAGCCACATTCATCTACCTAAATATTCACTCCATATATCACTCAATGCTTTATCGTAGCCCGAGACCTTCCCTTGGTGATACTCTTGATAACAAAATTTTTATTTTGTGCGACCTTTTACTTTTTTTGTGACTCACAAGCAGCCGATATCTCCGCCTTATTTATAGTACGTATATTCTGTTAACACAAGAGTCTCCATGCCTCCCCAGAAGTCCTTGATGCTCGTTAATTGCCTACTTTCACTCTCCTGCGGCTCATCCCGTCCCGTTAACCCTCGTTGCAATCAGCGTAATCTTCCTTTTTTGCAGTATCAAATATTCCTCTTCATTTCCTCCTCACACCTTCATATGCTTTTCATCATCTGCTCTATTGTCATCTTCAACATCACCACCCAGGCTTCCATGAATTACTTTAATTAAGTTTTCTCCCACATCAATATATTTTCCCAGAACAATGGCCGTTCCTGGTGAGTCCGCTTCCTTTCGCATATCACGTTCATTACGATGACGCTCCAAGCACCATCCTCATCGTGCTCCCAAATTGTTACACTGCTTTCTTTTCAACCAAAGGATTAATCCTTGCCGCGCCACTGCTCCTCAACAATAAATTAATATTCCACTCGTTGATTGTTTTCTGTACCTGCCAGAGTTCATGAAGCCATCTTCTTCTTGCAAAATTCCTTTCCTTAAAAAGATTATGCTTATAGTGTTTCCCTTATTATGAAAAATTCTACAGCACTGCACTTATCCGTATTTCACCAGCCAAATTAATCTTCATCCATGTAATTTCATGAACCTTCCTGCGTTGAATCTTTATTTCCTTCAAATAATGCATCTGTCCTTCCTGTATCATTGGAGTTATCCACCAATAGTTCTCCTGTCAAAGATCCATGTCTTCTATTGCAACTGATTACATGCGGATGTTCCTCCTCTTACCGTTTGGCATCCTCAGGCATCCCTACTGCACTCAGACGTTGATTTCCTTCTCTTCACGACTCCTCTCCACCAAATCCATGAATTTTCCCATTTGTCCTCATAACGACGTACATCTAACCTCAATAACAATGATATATGCATCGTCGGTCATACTCCTTGACACACCTAACCATCATTACCGTGTCACCAATCCAAGTCCCCTACTCTTACATCTGTAGCTGATCCACTTGAGTTCTATCGGGGTCATCAGGGCATCCTGTATCTGTCATCTTCGCATCAAGGTGAGAATCTTGTTACTCCATGCAATTAGTTTCTTCGCTCACGCAGCTAATATTTCTTTCAGAGCTCGCCTCTCGTCTGCAGGAGTTCCTTTGCTCATGATGTCTATAATTCAGATCCATTTGCTCCATGCGGTGATACAATGAGCCACATATCAGTTCGTATTTCACAACCCTCCCCAAGGAAACGAAAAAAGATTGCTGAAATAATGCCACTTGTAATCATGCCTTTGGCACCTCCCTCCTCTATCGTCTCCTATTGGCAATGTCAACCATTCACCTACCACACTGAGTACTATTTGTATTAGTACTTACTGACAATCAACATCTCTGTTTGAACAGTCATTCAGTTCCAGGGAGAGAGGATCTTACAAAAAGATTTGTACAAATGAATATTCCCTATATCTATCAGAAGATTTAAAATTAACACAAAAATGTTAAAACATCTCAGATTTTTAAAAATAATCATGTTACAATTGTGAGTTGAATCCAAAATTTACAATGATATGTGCACCTTACGTTAATACAAAGCAGCAAGATAATGTATATGACACTTTCAGCAAAAAATA
This sequence comes from Platycnemis pennipes, assembly GCA_933228895.1. NCBI lineage: Eukaryota > Metazoa > Arthropoda > Insecta > Odonata > Platycnemididae > Platycnemis > Platycnemis pennipes. Next base: position 65,960,170 of record OW121854.1, read on the forward strand.
ACCCTTACTTAATATGTCACCCAAGGTAGCTCACAACCAAATGCTACTAAGTAAATAATAAACAGCATTTAGTAACATGAATTGATAAAGATACCAAAAAAATTTGAGCATTAAAAAGGCGCCAAAAGGCTGATTGCACTGCGTAAAGTAACTAACTCAATAAGAGACTCGAAATGAGAGATAATGGGAGGATTTTACAAACCAATGATGAAAGCAATGATATTTGAAGGGGAGTGGGAAGGCACATAACACACATATGAAGCACTCGCTTGATCTTCTGAAAGACACTTTGAAAGAGAGAGGGAGGGATTCCAAAGAATATTGCTGAAAGCAATGACTATTTAAGGGTTGTGGGTGGGGCTCTTTACGCAACAATGGATGCTCTCACTTGATCTTCTGGAATACACTATTTCAGGGAGAGGGAGGGATTTCAAAGAACGAAAGCAATGATTATTTAAGGGTTTTGGGAGGGCTCTTGACACAATGGATGCACACACTTGATCTTCTGAGAGACACAGTGAAGGACCGTGGGAGGACTTTCAAAGAACACTGCTGAAAGCAAATGAATTACATATTAATGGGGTGTTGGAGGGCTCCTTACACAAGAATGTATCACACATATCATCTTCTGAGAGACACAATGAGGGACTGAGGCTAACAAAGACTATTGTAAAAGCAATGTTCGACACAATGGGATAGATGGTTCAATGCCCAAATTGCTGTTTTTCTTTACTTGGTTTTCATTTTGTTTTCTGCTCCTGTAACATGCAATGTATACTTATGAAACAATTGGAGGTTTTACTTCCTGTATTGTGTTACTTATAGTCTTTACAGTTTTGTCCAGTACACATTGGTATGTTTCATTTCTTAAGATTTACTCGAATTTTTTAATAAAAATAAATTTAAATAAATATTATTGCCAATTACATTTTTCCACTAACGATAACCTAAGATGAATCATCCCGATTACGTATGATTTCAATGCAGTTACTCTTAAAAGATCCGTATGAAAATTCAATTCTGAAATCTAGGAATCTCAGGAATTACTTCCTTTCCCCTTTGTAATGCAAGCTGGTGTTTCCCTTTCAAAATATTTCTGATCATGTGCATGAAAAGTTATTCCTTCAGGTGTATTTCAAATGGGCATTTATAAAGTTAACATTTTTTCCATGCCCAAACTTCAATCCATAATTCACAAAGCTGAGGTTGATTTTTCATCTCTAATGTCGCCTAACCAGCTGCAAAAAAATCATTTAAAACCTATTGCATTTGTGTCAATATTTAATATTTTCACCCATTTGTGAAAAACCAAATTCCCTTCCCATCCTTTGAAAAATATTCCACTTGCTAAATTTGTGTGATTTATCAATTTTCACTCACCAAGGCATTCCGTACATGAAATCATAATTCTTCACGGTTGAACTGATAAGGTTCCAATTTCCCAAAGGGTTGGGAATCAGATGTACCCCTTAATATCAAAACTGTAGCACAGGAGGTCCTTAGTGCACCTTCAAATTCAAAAAGCCAAATATCATCATGTAGTTCCACATAGAAATGGTCCTTAGGAGCTGAAAATATGACAGGAATACATACAGTGACAATATACATACTTCAGCAAACAATATACTAAATCTCTCGACTGTCACATTCTTCTTTCACTAACCCATATTCATGTGCCAATCCCTTTCCAGCAAACTGCTCCTGGCCAACTGTAACTATGTATGGAGTGCACATTCCAACTTCGTACACCAATCCATGGAGTCCACATAAACACTTGTCGGAATAGATTGACGGTGCTCAATCGCGTCTGTTGGGGAAACCTTTGTTGTCAATCTCACGAACAACAAAACACATTTCCTCTTACCAACCCACAACCCTAGTCTAGATATCATTCTTTTATTGCTCTCTAAAAATCAAACAGCTGTATCTACCCACTGCTTCTGCATCCTTTGCACCACACTCAGCTCCTTCCATTCACTATTGCCAGGTAATCGGCCTGATTATGGTACACACATTTCTATTTTGAGTCCACAGTAAATATTCTCTGAAATGTAACAGAATTATTAATTGTACCTACCACTCTTCACATGGAAAAGAGTAAATTACACCATTATGAAGACACTATTTTCACTAAAATTCACCTTTTTGCCTGACCATATTATATTTCTGAGCTTTCCTCATCACCTATGCATCCTTTTCCTTCTCAGTAAGATAAAAGGGACTCACCACTCCACCAAATCCCCGCCTGATAGTCAGATTATCTTCGAAAGATTTCTATTTAGAATCCACCTCACTCAACTGAAGAATTTCTGTCTGAAATGAAATGAGTGAATACATTTTACTATTTTTTTATTTAAGAAACTAAACTTTACACCAAAAATAAGTGCCCCCCACGACATTAATTCTCCACTTACCAAACACTATCATAATGAGGAACCATGCCATCACAGTTGCTCAGTCTTCCCTCCCAATGATCCAAAACGAGAAATTCACATGAGGTTCAAGAACCACTGGATTTCAACTAAGGTCACTTAGCCATTTTCGAATCTTGGTGAATATTCCAGGGCCAAACTATAAGGAACCAATAATTATTAAAACACTGAGAAATATGTGTACACATAACTACATAATCTGCCTTTGTTCGCATGATATATAATAGCCATATATAGATTGTTTTATATCCACCTACCTACAGTAAATCAGGAATCACAACAAAACTTTATAATAATCCAGGTATGCTGAACACATGCATCCCTCATGCTTCTAAGAAGAGATCACCAACACTGTCCAGCTAGGACTGGCATCGTTTACTCCTCTATTCTGTATTCTTGCAGGCTTTTCCTCTGTGTTCAATTTTTTTAATGTAGGTAATTACCTCCATCATTGTAGATCATGAATTGACCATCACATAATGTCATCAAACGTCTCTCATCACTCCTTGGATTTTATTAAGACATCCTGTGGGAAAAACAACCAAATTCATATTCCAATCGTTGAAAAATTTTTGAATATGTTTTCAAAAGCACCGGTTTTCATTTTAACTATCACTCACCAAAGGATTAAATATTATGTACAGCCAGTATTATGCATGTGGTTGAGCTGAGTAGGATCAAAATTTCCAGGTGTTTGCAATGCTATGTACACTTCAATATCATACTCGTAGCACAGGATGTCCTTAGTCCACCTTCAACTTCACCAGACCAATGAACTCATTGTAAATCCACATAGAATTAGTCCGTAGCAGCTGAAAATATGACAGGAATACACACAGTGATAACATCCTTCAGCAATCAATTTCACACATCTCTTGCTTGTCACATTCTCCTCTCACTAACCGTTACTCAATGTGCTATTCCTTTTCCAGTAATCTGATCCTGGCCAACTGCTCCTACGTAGAGGACTTCCACAGCATACTTTGGACACATCCATGGAGACCACCTAAATTCCTTCCTATTTTAATACATGGCATGTGGGGGACCTGCGGTGTCTGTTTGGGAAACCTCACTTACCTCAAAACCAAATACCTCTTACCAAACCAAACTCCATGTCATGATACCACCCTTTCTTCCTTCCTCCGTAGCCTTCCAGGAATGGAATAGCTGCATTTCCCCTCTCTTTCTCATCCATTACACGGCGCCTTTCCTTCACTTTTCCCTGATGATTGGCCGGATTATGCTTCCCACACATATCTATTCCGAGTGCGAATTCAGCATTGGAGAATGGTGTTCTGAAATGACACAAGGAGAATGAGTGGTGCTACTGATTTTATTCAAAAGCCAATCCCAAATCAAGTCCCCATATCCACAAAAATTCTCCACTTACCAAACAGTATTATTATTACGAGCCATGATCTTCACCGTTGCGCAGTTTCCTTCCAGCCATCATAGAAGAAACATTCAAATCAACCACCACTATCACAGCATTTCATTTATGAATACCATGGTTATGAGTTGTGCCACCAGAACAGCCTAAAATGGAAGAAAGAAAATGGTAATGAAAACACTTTGATATAAAATTCATTATATGTTTAACATTCAAGCCTCCTCATCCATTAACATAATATTAAAATATAGCTCATCTGTTTCCACTTACATTGCATTTAACTCGTATCAATTCGGTTAGAAAATACGACAGGAACCTTCCATCAATCATGAATATGCTCCTCCTTCTACCAGTGCCTCTTTCCTCAAGGGAAACTCAGTAGTTGCTCCCATGTCTGCAAACTCCTATTGCTCACTCAGCCCTTCCGTGGCATTCCCCACATCACTTTCTTGAAATGACACAGAGAATATGAGTTGTGCACTGATTTCATTTAACAAGGTTAAGCTGTACCAAATTCAAGCCCCCATTTCCATAAAATTTCTCCACTTACCTAACAGTATTCATATTACCAGCCATATCTTCGCCCGTGAGCAGTATTCCTTCCAAACATTAGAGAAGAAATATTCCAACCAAGAACGAATGCCACAGCATTTCATCACCCATGCCTTCCTTTCCGAATACACCACAGGAACCGTCTGATCAGTCCTGCATGTGCTCCTCTTCCCCGAGCCTCTTTCTTCAATAAAAGCTCCTATCTGGCAACATCCTAATTGCTCTACACAATCTTGGCATCAATGACGAACAACTATTCACGACTGGGTTACATTCCGGAGAAGATGGTTGTAAGAGGCTCGATTATTGCTGTCCCAGTCACCCATCTGTAACCAAAAACAACATCAATTCAGGTGTATAATCGAATTGGAATACTCCCTCAACAGGAGCTACAAGAATGTCCTCACCAAAGACTGTTCTTCCATTGTGTCTTCGTACAATCAGCTTCATTGTTCACCACCTTCAATTGAATACATCAACTTCAACCAGCTCCCTGGAATAACATTTTCGTACAGGAATGCCACTCACACCAAATGCGTGACCCACATCTACTCCATTTCCATGTCGAGACCAACACTAAATGCAGAGTCGTAATGACCCAACCCAGAAAGATATAACCATAAACGCATCGATCAGCATATTCAAATATAGCGTCCTTTAATATAATTTATTCTCGTTAACGCCCAATCTTGGGCCCTAGCCTCTTAGGTATCTCACCAATTGGGAAATTAACCAATCATCATCAGAACTCCGATCTCTACCACCCATTTCTGGGCCCTAACATAGCATTAAGCCCTACATTATATCCTCAACGTATCTCTTAATCGACCATACATACTTTCTATCCTATTTGCAAATCTTGCTCTCCCACAGCCATGAACCTTCTAAGTATAACTGTCCCTACCTACCTAGGGGAAGATGAGGGATGCAGAACCAATGACTGTGGGACAGGGGCTCGTGGATCCCTACCTTATGTGAGAGCCCACTTCCTTTACCTCCAGTGCAGCTGGAATCCTTCTCCTGTCCACTGCCATTCTTGGGGTGTCTTCGTAAGATAATCCAAGGGAACACTGCACACCACACTAACACACAAACTGGAAGGCTATTAAACAACACCCTTTTCTTCTACACTTCTCCTAAAATATCACATCACTGAACACAATAGCACTGAAAAACATACCATAAAGAAAACCACAACACATAATCACACGTGACGTAGCTTCCAATTGACACCACATACTTCTCCACCATCAGCTTTCAAAATCCCCTTTTCCAATGTCCTCACCATTTCACTCGGCACTTTTGCCAGAGATCACACAGCATGATTCTTGATATATATATATATCCCACACATTACTGCTACACCTAGCCAACAGAATACAAGCTATACTTTTTCATATCCTCCAAAAACACCATTTCGGCTAGCCATGACTGAAATGCAAAAGAAACATCAAATTTCATTGATGAATCAAAATGTTTTTTATATATCCCTAATCACTTCATTTTACATGGAAAAACTTAACAAGTTTGGACTCGATTTTAGTGTACTTTTGGTTAAGACCAACATATTATCAACTATATTTTACTCTGGTTACACACATTTGAGTCAATACTCAATGCATTACATCAGGGTGCCCAGTGGTTTTAGTTTCTTATTTTTCCCTCACTTTTCCCTGATCTGCCTGACCAATAATTACGAATTTCCCTCACTTTTTAAACATCTCACATCCATTATTTAGTACAAGGCACATCTGTTTGAAATGCACAGTATAAAGTTTATTTAGCACTTACCAATTGTGAGAATGAATCCATGTCCTTCTCTGAAAAGCCAAGCAATTCCGGGTTGTTATTCCAGTTTCTTTCATTTCATCAGAATCGACTCAGGCAAGGAACATTGAACATTGCCGGATAGGGTAAATTGCTAGATGTGCATATGGTTCTCATCGAGACACATGACAGCTGTGGAACAAAAAACCATGAAAAACTATGACTATTACAAGAGTAAAGTTAAATTATGAAATCAATCAATGTCATACCAGTTTTCCCTTACCCTTTTCTGTTCTTCTTTTCTTCATCCACCAAGTTGTTGATTATAATCCACCAGGACTCAACCTTGCGGCTGAGCTTAAAGCCACCGAGTGCATACGCTGGGTTGCGGATGGTGGGACGACCTCTAGATATAGAGGTTAACTGCGAGATAAGCAAGTTTACTCGTCGAATAAGCAGTCGTGGACAAAAAGCGATGGCATTCCGAGGGCGTATTGGTCTATCCTTAGATAAGGTAGGCCTTAAATAATACAGAACCTGAGAAGATGCAGTGACTTGGCGATGGAGGCCGCCAACAACAACGTGGATTGGAATTCAATGCTTGATATTCTGAAAGGAATTGGAGTTTCCTACAATGATCGAAGAATTGTCCACAGTTTGTATAAAAACCAAGTAGCTGTGATTAAATCTGGACCCAGCTGTGAAAATGCAATGATAAGGAAAGGAGTGAGACAAGGCTGTGCACTGTCTCCCGTATTTTTTAATGTTTACATTGAGACAGCCATCAATGAAGTCAAGGAGAAGTGTTCTGGAGTGACTATCCACGGAGAAATAATCAGCATGCTATGATTCGCTGATGACATAACTCTCATAGCAGAGACAGAGAAGGAGCTGAATAAGATGCTAACAACCATGGAAAGGACAATAGCCAGACATCAGCTGAAGATCAATAAGAAGAAAACTAAGATATTGGTGTGCAGTAAAAGGGAAGAGGCCAAAACCAACGTTAAACTAGGAAAACAGAAACTGGAAGAGGTGAAGGAGTTCTGTTACCTGGGAAGCAGAGTAACCAACGATGGACGAAGCAAGAAAGAAATATTGAGTAGAATAGCCCAGGCAAAGAGTGCATTCTATCAAAAGAAGAATCTACTAATAGCTGGAAATACAAGCCTGGAAGTAAGGAAGCAATTCATCAAAACATATATCTGGAGCATGTTCCTTTACGGCAGTGAGGCATGGACGATGACAGCAGCGGAGAAGAAGAGGGTGGAAACATTCGAGATATGGTGCTATCAAAGAATGATGAAGATAAAATGGATCGACCGAGTGACAAATGAAGAAGTCCTAAGAAGAGTGGGAGAAAAGAGAAGTCTACTGAAAAATATAAAAAGAAGACGGGACAAACTAATCGGCCATTTCTTAAGACACGATGGCCTGATGAAGACAATCATCGAGGGAAAAGTGAACGGGAAAAATGGAAGAAGCAGGCCTCATATGAGTTACATGGAGCAGGTCGTAAAGGACGTGAAAGAGAGGAACTACGTTGGTATGAAGAGTTTGGCCGATAGTAGAATCAAGTGGAGGGCTGCGTCAAACCAATCCTAGGATTGTTGAACCTTGATGATGATCAGGACTAAACTGAAGTTCTCCTCTTCCTTAGGGATTAAAATAATACAAATATGTTACCTCCCTATACATGCCTTCAATACATGTCCTCATACAAATACTAAGAGACATCACTTAAACGTAACATGAAAATTCCTATCAACATAGGTTACAAAAAATAGTTTTATCAGAAACAAAACAATATCATAAAGACAATGTCATTTTATCTCTCAATCAACTTACCATATTCACAAATTTTGATTTTTAAAATAATTACAACATTTCGTACGTTACATCAACAGGTACAGAACAAGTATTTTTTCAGAAAACTTTTAGTCTGAATGAAAATCCATATACAAGATTTATGCCTTCATCTTATGTGCTCATAGTATACACTTCACCCATTTCCCTAATCCTTATTTGCCATTGATACTGCATGTGCTTCATGCTTCACATCCTGCAGACAAATACAGAATATAATCCTCAACAAATTTAACAACAACAATAAAAAAATCTTTGCTTTTTGTCACCCTATCATTGACTCTGTCACTTCTCTGTGATGCTATAATTTTATTCACCGCTGCTTCCTTTCCCTCCATTTGGAAAGAGACATCCATTGATCCACATCATATTTTGATCCCATCTTAAAGAAGATCATTACCTTTCTTCCAATATCACTTCCCATCCTCATTAAAGCCACTGTGATCCTTTTCATACCGTTTGCCAATCCTCCTTCGGCTACTGAAGGGCTCCATTTATCTTCATCATTTTGCTTGCAATTCTTGAGACAATTCTTGCCCTCAACTTCAACGGAGTTCTTCACACCCCTCTGCCATCTATCCTCATAATTTCATTTCTCCCATCACTTCTCCTTTCTTCCAGTATAATTCCCATCTCCTTGTCCTAATCCCAGAGATATCAGCTGTCTTCAATTTCACCCTTTAGCTTTCTACATCTCTCTCCTCATTACTGCAGGTTGCATCTCCACAACAGCACCAGTTTATTTTTCTTCAGCAATGATTCCTCTTTTTCATCATGCATCCCTTCCATCTTCAGTCCCCATCCTGAGGCATCACCATGTCCCCTAAAGAAGGGTTCTAAGAGCACTGGCTGTCCCCCTTATTTCTCCTCACATTTGTCTGTTTCTCTTTCTCTTCAACGTAAACCTGGGTCGTCTCTTTGTCAATACTGTTCTTGTCAATGATTTCCTTGGGAAACGATTCCTCTTCCCTGATATGGATGCTATCAGTCCTCTTCCTGACGAATATCCATGATACTGGAATCATCATCATGGGCCATCTGCCATCCATCCTCATCATCATCAGTCATCAATCCTCAGATTGGTTTGAAGCATCTCTCCACTGAGTTCTTTTATCGGCTAATCTCTTCATATTTACGTATTTCTTCTCCTTCACATTCTTCATTACTTGTTTCATACATCTCACTCGAGGTCCTCCTATGCCATTCTTCCCATCCACTTCTCCCTCAACGATTGTCTTCATCAGGCCATCGTGTCTTAAGGTATGGCCAATTAAATTATCCCGCCTTCTTCTTATAGTTTTCAGCAGGCTTCTCTTTTCTCCCACTGTTCTCAAGACTTCTTCATTCTTGTCACTCGGTCGATGCATTCTATCTTCATCATTCTTTTGTAGCACCACATTTCGAATGCTTCCACCCTTTTCTTCTCCGTTGCTGTCACCGTCCATGACTCACTGCCATAAAGAAACATGCTCCAGATGTACGTTCTGATGAATTGTTTCCTTACTTCTATGCTTGTATTTTCAGATGTAAGTAGGTTCTTCTTTCGGTAGAATGCCCTCTTTGCCTGAGCTATTCCATTGACTATTTCTTTCTTGCTTCATCCATCATTGGTTGCTCGGCTTCCCAGGTAGCAGAACTCTTTAACCTCTCCCAGTTTTTCCTTCCTAGTTTGACATTGGTTTTGGCCTCTTCTTTCTTGATACACACCAATATCTTAGTCTTCTTCTTATTCATCTTCTGATGGTATCTGTCCATTGTCCTTTCCATGGTTATTAGAGTCTTATTCAGATCCATCTCTGTCTCTGCTACAGGTGCTATGTCATCACTGAATCGCAGCATGCTAATTTTTTCTCCTTGGATGTGCATTCCAGGTGACTTCTCTTTGATTTCGAGGATGGATCTCTTGATGTAAACATTCAAAATTATGGGAAACAGTGCACAGCCTTGTCTCACTCCTTAATTCATGTTTGCTTCCTCGCAGCTGGGTCCAGATGAAGGGCCAATACTGCTTCTCTTGTACCCTTACTTTTCCTGAATCCAAATTGATCTTCATCCAGAAACTCCTGAGCTTTTCCTTCTATTCTTCTGTAGATGATCCTGATCAATATCTTCGATGCAAGGTTCATAGCCCTAAAAATATCGCATTTCTTCGCTGTCCTCTTTTTTGGAATAGGAATGATGATGTTTTTCTGGAAGTCCATTGGTATTTCTTCTGTTCAGTACATGACACAGATGGTTTTGTAAAGGTGAGTTTATGTCTTCTCTCCTGCATTTTCTGCAGGAATATCATCCATTTCAGAAGCCTTATTCATGCGAAGGTCCCGTACTGCTGCGACAAATTCCAATCTTAATATTGATGCTCCCATATCATCCTTTTCGACTTCTCTTTCCTCTTCAATCACTTTCCTCCTGAGATTGTTTCCGTTGTATAACTCTTCCAGATATTCTTTCCATCCCTTCACTTTGTCTTCATTTTCAGTTAAAAGTTCTCCATTCTTGTTCCTTATGGCATTGCATCTGATACTCCGTTCCTTGAAGTGGTTCCTCACTATCCTATAGGCAGCTTTCACCTTTCCAAGCACAAGGTTATTTTATACATCTTCGCATAGTTTCTTCATCCACATTTCTCTAGCTTTCCTGGCTTTGCGACTTATTTCGTTCCTTATTCCTTTGGAACACAGTTGCCCTTCTTCCGTTTTCGCATTCTTGTAGATTCTTCTTTCTTCAATCAGGTGTAAGACTTCTTCCCTGATCCATGGCTTCTTCTTGGCAACTTTTCTTCTTCCATGAGCTTCCCTTGCAGATCCTCTAGTCGCATTTAATACTTTCCCAACGCTCTTCCGCTGATTTCTCTGTCAGGTCCTCTCCTATGAAGTTTCCCACCGCTTTCTGAAATGCCTGCTGATGTTGAGCCTTCTTCAGTTTTTCTACTTGCCATGTGTTCCTCTCAGTCTTCTTCAATTTCTTGAATTTTAGACGGCATTTCATCATCACTAAATTATGGACACTGTCGATGTCTGCCCCAGGGTAGCTTTTGCAGTCCTTTATCTGGTTCCTAAATCTTTGCTTCACTAAAATGTAGTCTATCTGAATTCTTCTTCTGTCTCCTGGCATTTTCCACGTATACTTTCTTCGGTTGTGGTTCTCAAACAATGTGTTTGTAACCACCAACTTATGCTGTGTGCAGAACTCCAGAAGTCTTTCTCCTCTTTCGTTATGGCTTCCCAATCCATATTTCCCAGTTATTCTTCCGTCTTCAACTTTGCCAACGCCCATGTTCCACTCTCCTAAAATAATTAGGTGTTCCTCTCCTCCTACATATTACATAACTTCCCCGATATCTATGTAGACTTCTTCCACTTCTTCATCTTCGTAGTCCACCATAGCTACGTAAACCTCCACCACTACGGTATCTACGGGTATGGTCTCGATCTTCACCATTTTCCTCCTTTCATTGAACTGAAGGAAGCTCTTCACATGCATTCCGCCTCTCTTCCTGACCGTTATGACTACCCAGCATTGCCATTTAATGATCCTGTTTGTAATATACTATAGCTTCCGCTCCAGAAGTCTCCTTCTTTGGGCCAATTCATTTCACTGATTCCTTATACGTCGAAGTCCATTCTTCTAATTTCCACATTTAGTTTTTCCGGTTTTCCACAGGCACGTAGCGATCTCACGTTCGATATCCCAACCCTAAAATTTTTATCCCATTTCACCGATGTACTCTCTAGGTTAGTCGCCGACCGGAGATCCGAATGGGGGACTACTTTACCTCGTGAATATCTTTCTACATCCCTCTCCTCATTAGGGGCTATCCCTCTCTGTTTTAAACCTCTTATGGAAGTTGAATCCTTTATGCAGCATATATTTCATTCCTTAGTAATCTCCAACGATTTTGCTTGGATACGCAGACCATACCTTCCTCTTCTGCCTCTCATTATGATCCTGTTCCTTTGTTTTTTCTTCCTCACATCTTTGCATAGTGACTCATCCTTCGACATATTTCTTCTTCCTCATCATCATCAGTCAAAAACCCTTAGAATTATATGACGCAGCTCTCCTCTCCATTTTTCTATCGGCTAAACTCTCCAAGTTAGGTTATTCTTCTGCTTCAAATCCTTAACGCCTTGCTCCCAGCTGATTATTTCCTTTGCCGTCTTTTCTATTCACTTGTACCTTGATGATTGCCTTTATCAGACCATTAAGTCTCATGATCTGGATGATTAGTTTGACCTGCCTTGTTGTTAAGGTTTTCAGAAGACTTCTCCTTCCTCTCACTCTTCTTGGGACCTATACATTAACCACTTGGTCGATTTGTTACATCTTAAATCCTTGTTTTGCAACACCATCAAATGCTTCCATCCTCGACATCTCTACAGGTATGCTATACATTGGTCCATGCTTCACTTCCCTCATGAAAGGTGCTCCAGATGTAAGTCCTAATGAATTGTTTCCTGTAGTCCATCTATCTTTCATTTCTTAACTATCCTCACATGGTTTTCCTTTCCGTTGGCATCCATATCCTTTTCCACAAGTAATTCTGATATTATTCACGATGCAACGTTCAGAACTTGCAGTCCTTCCTTTCAGTTTCTGTTCAGCTTCATTTCAGCTTTGCAGTCGTTCACCTTGTTCCTAAATCTTTGCTTCACGAAAATGTAGTCTATCTGAAATCTTCTTCTTTCTTCTGGAATTTCCACATGTACTTTCTTCGGTAGTGGTTCTCAAACAACTGGTCAACAAACAACTTATGCTCTGTGCACTACTCCAGAAGTCTTTCTCCTTTCATTATGGCTTCCGATCCATATTTCCCAGTTATTCTTCAATCTTAACCTTGACGACGTCCATGCTCTACTTCCATCATGAAAGATGCTCCAGATGTACATCCTTATGAATTGTTTCCTGTAGTCCATGTATCTTTCATTTCTTAACTACCCTCAGATGGTTTTCCTTTCCGTTGGCATCCTTAACGCCTTGCTCTCAGCTGATTATTTCCTTTGCCGTGTTTCCTATTCATTTGTACCTTGATGATTGCCTTTATCAGACCATTAAGTCTCATGATCTGGATGATTAGTTTGACCTGCCTTGTTCTTAAGGTTTTCAGAAGACTTCTCCTTCCTTCCATCCCTCTTGGGACTTATACGTTACCCACTTGGTCGATTTATTACATCTTCCATCCTTGTTTTGCAACACCATCAAAGGCTTCCATCCTCGACATCTCTACAGATATGCATGATTGGACCAAGCTTCACTTCCATCATGAAAGGTGCTCCAGATGTAGGTACGTCCTAATGAATTGTTTCCTGTAGTCCATGTATCTTTCCCTGATGACCATTCATTTCTTAACTATCCTCAAAAGGTTTACCTTTCCGTTGGCATCCATATCGTTTTCCACAAGAAATTCTGATTTAAATCGCGATGCAATGTTCCGAACAGAAGAATTTTCTCGCCATGTAAATTACATCCTTGGCTCATTAGAGCCATGGTTCTACTTTACAGGAACTTTCGTTGTAGCAACATTTTTCTCCCTAATGTAACCATCACATTTTCTTCCTCGTCTTCATCGTTGATCAGACCAGTCACTCAAAAGATCCTCTTCAATGCTATCAAGGAGGCTATCTTGATTTTTAAGCCCAGAAATATTTTTTTATTGTTATCTTCGAAGTAGCAACTCTTCCTCCTTATTTGATCGTCTTCATCATCGTTGCCGATTCCAATCATCTTTTCTTCCTGTTCCCTCACGACGAATAATTCCATCCTCCATTTGTCCCCATGTACTGCCTGTTCTAACTGTGGTTCAGATTCTTTCATTCATCTTCATGACTCGATACCACTCCTTTTCATTAACTCCTCATTCTGTATTATCATTCCTTTTGCATTTCTCTGGCACAGTCTCCCGCCACTTTTCATCTTCTCTGATGCTGTCTTCCCACACATTCAGAAATAAAAATACTTTTCCATGGGATTGAAGAGAACCTGGAGGATAATCCTCATGCTCCTCATACTCCAATGCCACTCCATTGTTTCATTTCCTTTTGAAAATTCTTCCTCTCTATTTATGGGATCATATCACCACTATGCTCTCTAATGTTCTCAGGAATCTTCAAATTTTCAATTAATGCTCACAGCTAACTCCTTGCCTTCATTGTGCTTGTTACTGTATGCCTCTTCTCACCATTGACTGTCCTCGTCGGCAATGAAAACCTTCCAGTGATATCAACGCCGTTCTCTTGTGCACCGTATCTCCTTCCTCTCCTCTAATCCTCTGTTTTAGCATACGTGATAAACCCTGCTTCGACTCTAATTCCTTTCATCACTCAATGACTTTGGTTTATTTCCTTTGCCAGTTTCCTTCACCTTAGAGCAAACTTCAGATATACTCTTCCCAATTGTAAGGGTATTCCATCTTCGTAATTCCCCCACATATTCAAAGTTCTATCTTCGTCTTCACCTCAGCCTTCCTCTCTATTTTCTGCACAACAGGAATCATCTCTAGTTTTTTGTGCAAACACCTGCTGATTTTAAAAAAATGATGTCATGAAGCTTTTCACGTTCCACCATTACATAATGAATAGTTCTGCAAATCTTACATACAAACTGCACCAGTAGAAAATGAAAGCACTCCACTCTGAAATAAAACAGTTAGTTAGTTAGCAGTTTTACCCTTTAATGCTTACCTTGCCTGACACTTACAAAATTTTGTCCTCTCCTCTTGCACACCTCTTTTTATGACTGACGATTCCATTTTTCCTCCGACATCCAGTAATTTATTCCAGTCCTCCAGAGAGCAATTGAAGAATTCTTCACATCTATTATCCTCCAACTTCTATTTGCAGCAAACTTTAATTTCTCTGCGGCCCATATCCTGTCTCTGCTGCACTTCTTCCTGGTTTCATTTGTCTTCATTGATTACTTCACTAATCATGACGTTTCTTCAGAAACCCTCCTGTTTTGCTCCATACTAGGACCATACCAGACTTACTGCTGGTTGATTGAAGTTTTTCCATGTTCCAATGCCCATCTTTATTTCCTTCACTAACTTATTCACTCCAGGGTCTTCTTAGTTGTCTTCATTTTCCGGTGCATGGCTTCCATTTCCAATGACCGATCCTGTCATCCAGTACTTCTGTTCACAAAGCATAAATGGACAGAAGGCCTCGGTGCATCTTCATCGTTGAACATCCTTTTCACATGCTATTCTTCTCTTCATTTTAACCCAAGTCCACCCCTCGTAACTCCCTTTACTGAATTCATGCTCCAATGACAATGATTACTCTCCGATATCATTATTTCAGCTTTCTCCTATCCTTCTGCTGCTACAATGATGGTATCCATTGAGGTTATTATGTTGATTTCCAGCACTTCCATTTCTTTTCCGTACTTCATACCTTCAACCTTGAAGATTTCTCTCCTTCTTCATCGATGCCATTAAATTTTCTCCTCCACCAATTTGTTCACACCACCAATAATTCCCCACATTTTGCTATCCTTCCGCGATGATTGTTGATCTCGGACATCTATGCTATTCTCCATCAATATATTTTTTTACCGCCGCTGATATCACCCATTTGAACAACTTATATTCAGAGCGATTTATGTACATTGATATCGATTAAATTGGCTGGAATGAATTTTTCAATGGAAAAATGTCCAACAATAGCAAATAAATAATTAAATGTAGTTATTGCTTCATTTTTCGTCCTCGCCATATCCTCTTCTCACATATTGATGCTGCCCACTTCCTGTCATCTTGTAGCAATTTGCACTTCCTGCTCGTTAAGCTCCTATATCACTCCTCTTCATCTAGAGGGCGAATTTCCTCTTAATGCATTATGTTCCCTCGGCGACGGAGTAATTCCTGCATTATCAATTCCGTCTTCAAATAGTTCTCATCCTGTAAGGTGTGCCAGTCCCACACAAGGCAGGCACATTATTTCAGGATCTTTCACTCTTGAACGTTAATTTCCACTATTCTTCATTGTCTTCATAATTATCAATATTCCTTCCTCAAGAGGATCGTCTTCCTTTCATTACTTTCACCTTGAGACAGTTCTCTTTTCCGTATCGATTCTTTCTCTCCTCAGCTGATTTGACTCTAAAAAAAGCAAGATCTTTGACATGTTGTGGCAGCTCTCAACATTGCACATTATCTATTTGATTCATTCCTGGTCTTCATGGCTACTGGCTCTTCCCACAATTATTCTTCTTCTTCTTTGCTATTTTTCGGCGTGAAAAATCCTTTTATCTCATATTCGTGCCATTCTCCAAATAAATTCATCTCATAGCATATCGTGAACCTTCAAGAGGAGAATTAAATTCTCCACCGATGATGCATTATAGTAACTCTAAGTTTCTCTTCATTGCTCCTTTCTTCTCTGGCAACAAAGCTGTCCAAACTTATAGATTCCAACATCCCCTTCTCCTGTATTTCCCAGTCATCCACTTGCCACCGGGATAGCCACATTCATCTTCCTAAATATTCACTCCATATATCACTCAATGCTTTATCGTAGCCCGAGACCTTCCCTTGGTGATACTCTTGATAACTAAATTTTTATTTTGTGACGACCTTTTACTTTTTTTGTGACTCACAAGCAGCCGATATCTCCGCCTTATTTATAGTACGTATATTCTGTTAACACAAGAGTCTCCATGCCTCCCCAGAAGTCCTTGATGCTCGTTAATTGCCTACTTTCACTCTCCTGCGGCTCATCCCGTCCCGTTAACCCTCGTTGCAATCAGCGTAATCTTCCTTTTTTGCAGTATCAAATATTCCACTTCATTTCCTCCTCACACCTTCATATGCTTTTCATCATCTGCTCTATTGTCATCTTCAACATCACCACCCAGGCTTCCATGAATTACTTTAATTAAGTTTTCTCCCACATCAATATATTTTCCCAGAACAATGGCCGTTCCTGGTGAGTCCGCTTCCTTTCGCATATCACGTTCATTACGATGACGCTCCAAGCACCATCCTCATCGTGCTCCCAAATTGTTACACTGCTTTCTTTTCAACCAAAGGATTAATCCTTGCCGCGCCACTGCTCCTCAACAATAAATTAATATTCCACTCGTTGATTGTTTTCTGTACCTGCCAGAGTTCATGAAGCCATCTTCTTCTTGCAAAATTCCTTTCCTTAAAAAGATTATGCTTATAGTGTTTCCCTTATTATGAAAAATTCTACAGCACTGCACCTATCCGTATTTCACCAGCCAAATTAATCTTCATCCATGTAATTTCATGAACCTTCCTGCGTTGAATCTTTATTTCCTTCAAATAATGCATCTGTCCTTCCTGTATCATTGGAGTTATCCACCAATAGTTCTCCTGTCAAAGATCCATGTCTTCTATTGCAACTGATTACATGCGGATGTTCCTCCTCTTACCGTTTGGCATCCTCAGGCATCCCTACTGCACTCAGACGTTGATTTCCTTCTCTTCACGACTCCTCTCCACCAAATCCATGAATTTTCCCATTTGTCCTCATAACGACGTACATCTAACCTCAATAACAATGATATATGCATCGTCGGTCATACTCCTTGACACACCTAACCATCATTACCGTGTCACCAATCCAAGTCCCCTACTCCTACATCTGTAGCTGATCCACTTGAGTTCTATCGGGGTCATCAGGGCATCCTGTATCTGTCATCTTCGCATCAAGGTGAGAATCTTGTTACTCCATGCAATTAGTTTCTTCGCTCACGCAGCTAATATTTCTTTCAGAGCTCGCCTCTCGTCTGCAGGAGTTCCTTTGCTCATGATGTCTATAATTCAGATCCATTTGCTCCATGCGGTGATACAATGAGCCACATATCAGTTCGTATTTCACAACCCTCCCCAAGCAAACGAAAAAAGATTGCTGAAATAATGCCACTTGTAATCATGCCTTTGGCACCTCCCTCCTCTATCGTCTCCTATTGGCAATGTCAACCATTCACCTACCACACTGAGTACTATTTGTATTAGTACTTACTGACAATTAACATCTCTGTTTGAACAGTCATTCAGTTCCAGGGAGAGAGGATCTTACAAAAAGATTTGTACAAATGAATATTCCCTATATCTATCAGAAGATTTAAAATTAACACAAAAATGTTAAAACATCTCAGATTTTTAAAAATAATCATGTTACAATTGTGAGTTGAATCCAAAATTTACAATGATATGTGCACCTTACGTTAATACAAAGCAGCAAGATAATGTATATGACACTTTCAGCAAAAAATAACCCTTACTTAATATGTCACCCAAGGTAGCTCACAACCAAATGCTACTAAGTAAATAATAAACAGCATTTAGTAACATGAATTGATAAAGATACCAAAAAAATTTGAGCATTAAAAAGGCGCCAAAAGGCTGATTGCACTGCGTAAAGTAACTAACTCAATAAGAGACTCGAAATGAGAGATAATGGGAGGATTTTACAAACCAATGATGAAAGCAATGATATTTGAAGGGGAGTGGGAAGGCACATAACACACATATGAAGCACTCGCTTGATCTTCTGAAAGACACTACGAAAGAGAGAGAGAGGGATTCCAAAGAACATTGTTGAAAACAATGATATTTGAAGGGGAGTGGAAAGCCACATAACACACAAATGAAGCACTCACTTGATCTTCTGAAAGACACTTTGAAAGAGAGAGGGAGGGATTCCAAAGAATATTGCTGAAAGCAATGACTATTTAAGGGTTGTGGGTGGGGCTCTTTACGCAACAATGGATGCTCTCACTTGATCTTCTGGAATACACTATTTCAGGGAGAGGGAGGGATTTCAAAGAACGAAAGCAATGATTATTTAAGGGTTTTGGGAGGGCTCTTGACACAATGGATGCACACACTTGATCTTCTGAGAGACACAGTGAAGGACCGTGGGAGGACTTTCAAAGAACACTGCTGAAAGCAAATGAATTACATATTAATGGGGTGTTGGAGGGCTCCTTACACAAGAATGTATCACACATATCATCTTCTGAGAGACACAATGAGGGACTGAGGCTAACAAAGACTATTGTAAAAGCAATGTTCGACACAATGGGATAGATGGTTCAATGCCCAAATTGCTGTTTTTCTTTACTTGGTTTTCATTTTGTTTTCTGCTCCTGTAACATGCAATGTATACTTATGAAACAATTGGAGGTTTTACTTCCTGTATTGTGTTACTTATAGTCTTTACAGTTTTGTCCAGTACACATTGGTATGTTTCATTTCTTAAGATTTACTCGAATTTTTTAATAAAAATAAATTTAAATAAATATTATTGCCAATTACATTTTTCCACTAACGATAACCTAAGATGAATCATCCCGATTACGTATGATTTCAATGCAGTTACTCTTAAAAGATCCGTATGAAAATTCAATTCTGAAATCTAGGAATCTCAGGAATTACTTCCTTTCCCCTTTGTAATGCAAGCTGGTGTTTCCCTTTCAAAATATTTCTGATCATGTGCATGAAAAGTTATTCCTTCAGGTGTATTTCAAATGGGCATTTATAAAGTTAACATTTTTTCCATGCCCAAACTTCAATCCATAATTCACAAAGCTGAGGTTGATTTTTCATCTCTAATATCGCCTAACCAGCTGCAAAAAAATCATTTAAAACCTATTGCATTTGTGTCAATATTTAATATTTTCACCCATTTGTGAAAAACCAAATTCCCTTCCCATCCTTTGAAAAATATTCCACTTGCTAAATTTGTGTGATTTATCAATTTTCACTCACCAAGGCATTCCGTACATGAAATCATAATTCTTCACGGTTGAACTGATAAGGTTCCAATTTCCCAAAGGGTTGGGAATCAGATGTACCCCTTAATATCAAAACCGTAGCACAGGAGGTCCTTAGTGCACCTTCAAATTCAAAAAGCCAAATATCATCATGTAGTTCCACATAGAAATGGTCCTTAGGAGCTGAAAATATGACAGGAATACATACAGTGACAATATACATACTTCAGCAAACAATATACTAAATCTCTCGACTGTCACATTCTTCTTTCACTAACCCATATTCATGTGCCAATCCCTTTCCAGCAAACTGCTCCTGGCCAACTGTAACTATGTATGGAGTGCACATTCCAACTTCGTACACCAATCCATGGAGTCCACATAAACACTTGTCGGAATAGATTGACGGTGCTCAATCGCGTCTGTTGGGGAAACCTTTGTTGTCAATCTCACGAACAACAAAACACATTTCCTCTTACCAACCCACAACCCTAGTCTAGATATCATTCTTTTATTGCTCTCTAAAAATCAAACAGCTGTATCTACCCACTGCTTCTGCATCCTTTGCACCACACTCAGCTCCTTCCATTCACTATTGCCAGGTAATCGGCCTGATTATGGTACACACATTTCTATTTTGAGTCCACAGTAAATATTCTCTGAAATGTAACAGAATTATTAATTGTACCTACCACTCTTCACATGGAAAAGAGTAAATTACACCATTATGAAGACACTATTTTCACTAAAATTCACCTTTTTGCCTGACCATATTATATTTCTGAGCTTTCCTCATCACCTATGCATCCTTTTCCTTCTCAGTAAGATAAAAGGGACTCACCACTCCACCAAATCCCCGCCTGATAGTCAGATTATCTTCGAAAGATTTCTATTTAGAATCCACCTCACTCAACTGAAGAATTTCTGTCTGAAATGAAATGAGTGAATACATTTTACTATTTTTTTATTTAAGAAACTAAACTTTACACCAAAAATAAGTGCCCCCCACGACATTAATTCTCCACTTACCAAACACTATCATAATGAGGAACCATGCCATCACAGTTGCTCAGTCTTCCCTCCCAATGATCCAAAACGAGAAATTCACATGAGGTTCAAGAACCACTGGATTTCAACTAAGGTCACTTAGCCATTTTCGAATCTTGGTGAATATTCCACGGCCAAACTATAAGGAACCAATAATTATTAAAACACTGAGAAATATGTGTACACATAACTACATAATCTGCCTTTGTTCGCATGATATATAATAGCCATATATAGATTGTTTTATATCCACCTACCTACAGTAAATCAGGAATCACAACAAAACTTTATAATAATCCAGGTATGCTGAACACATGCATCCCTCATGCTTCTAAGAAGAGATCACCAACACTGTCCAGCTAGGACTGGCATCGTTTACTCCTCTATTCTGTATTCTTGCAGGCTTTTCCTCTGTGTTCAATTTTTTTAATGTAGGTAATTACCTCCATCATTGTAGATCATGAATTGACCATCACATAATGTCATCAAACGTCTCTCATCACTCCTTGGATTTTATTAAGACATCCTGTGGGAAAAACAACCAAATTCATATTCCAATCGTTGAAAAATTTATGAATATGTTTTCAAAAGCACCGGTTTTCATTTTAACTATCACTCACCAAAGGATTAAATATTATGTACAGCCAGTATTATGCATGTGGTTGAGCTGAGTAGGATCAAAATTTCCAGATGTTTGCAATGCTATGTACACTTCAATATCATACTCGTAGCAGGATGTCCTTAGTCCACCTTCAACTTCACCAGACCAATGAACTCATTGTAAATCCACATAGAATTAGTCCGTAGCAGCTGAAAATATGACAGGAATACACACAGTGATAACATCCTTCAGCAATCAATTTCACACATCTCTTGCTTGTCACATTCTCCTCTCACTAACCGTTACTCAATGTGCTATTCCTTTTCCAGTAATCTGATCCTGGCCAACTGCTCCTACGTAGAGGACTTCCACAGCATACTTTGGACACATCCATGGAGACCACCTAAATTCCTTCCTATTTTAATACATGGCATGTGGGGGACCTGCGGTGTCTGTTTGGGAAACCTCACTTACCTCAAAACCAAATACCTCTTACCAAACCAAACTCCATGTCATGATACCACCCTTTCTTCCTTCCTCCGTAGCCTTCCAGGAATGGAATAGCTGCATTTCCCCTCTCTTTCTCATCCATTACACGGCGCCTTTCCTTCACTTTTTCCTGATGACTGGCCGGATTATGCTTCCCACGCATATCTATTCCGAGTGCGAATTCAGCATTGGAGAATGGTGTTCTGAAATGACACAAGGAGAATGAGTGGTGCTACTGATTTCATTCAAAAGCCAATCCCAAATCAAGTCCCCATATCCACAAAAATTCTCCACTTACCAAACAGTATTATTATTACGAGCCATGATCTTCACCGTTGCGCAGTTTCCTTCCAGCCATCATAGAAGAAACATTCAAATCAACCACCACTATCACAGCATTTCATTTATGAATACCATGGTTATGAGTTGTGCCACCAGAACAGCCTAAAATGGAAGAAAGAAAATGGTAATGAAAACACTTTGATATAAAATTCATTATATGTTTAACATTCAAGCCTCCTCATCCATTAACATAATATTAAAATATAGCTCATCTGTTTCCACTTACATTGCATTTAACTCGTATCAATTCGGTTAGAAAATACGACAGGAACCTTCCATCAATCATGAATAAGCTCCTCCTTCTACCAGTGCCTCTTTCCTCAAGGGAAACTCGGTAGTTGCTCCCATGTCTGCAAAATCCTATTGCTCACTCAGCCCTTCCGTGGCATTCCCCACATCACTTTCTTGAAATGACACAGAGAATATGAGTTGTGCACTGATTTCATTTAACAAGGTTAAGCTGTACCAAATTCAAGCCCCCATTTCCATAAAATTTCTCCACTTACCTAACAGTATTCATATTACCAGCCATATCTTCGCCCGTGAGCAGTATTCCTTCCAAACATTAGAGAAGAAATATTCCAACCAAGAACGAATGCCACAGCATTTCATCACCCATGCCTTCCTTTCCGAATACACCACAGGAACCGTCTGATCAGTCCTGCATGTGCTCCTCTTCCCCGAGCCTCTTTCTTCAATAAAAGCTCCTATCTGGCAACATCCTAATTGCTCTACACAATCTTGGCATCAATGACGAACAACTATTCACGACTGGGTTACATTCCGGAGAAGATGGTTGTAAGAGGCTCGATTATTGCTGTCCCAGTCACCCATCTGTAACCAAAAACAACATCAATTCAGGTGTATAATCGAATTGGAATACTCCCTCAACAGGAGCTACAAGAATGTCCTCACCAAAGACTGTTCTTCCATTGTGTCTTCGTACAATCAGCTTCATTGTTCACCACCTTCAATTGAATACATCAACTTCAACCAGCTCCCTGGGATAACATTTTCGTACAGGAATGCCACTCACACCAAATGCGTGACCCACATCTACTCCATTTCCATGTCGAGACCAACACTAAATGCAGAGTCGTAATGACCCAACCCAGAAAGATATAACCATAAACGCATCGATCAGCATATTCAAATATAGCGTCCTTTAATATAATTTATTCTCGTTAACGCCCAATCTTGGGCCCTAGCCTCTTAGGTATCTCACCAATTGGGAAATTAACCAATCATCATCAGAACTCCGATCTCTACCACCCATTTCTGGGCCCTAACATAGCATTAAGCCCTACATTATATCCTCAACGTATCTCTTAATCGACCATACATACTTTCTATCCTATTTGCAAATCTTGCTCTCCCACAGCCATGAACCTTCTAAGTATAACTGTCCCTACCTACCTAGGGGAAGATGAGGGATGCAGAACCAATGACTGTGGGACAGGGGCTCGTGGATCCCTACCTTATGTGAGAGCCCACTTCCTTTACCTCCAGTGCAGCTGGAATCCTTCTCCTGTCCACTGCCATTCTTGGGGTGTCTTCGTAAGATAATCCAAGGGAACACTGCACACCACACTAACACACAAACTGGAAGGCTATTAAACAACACCCTTTTCTTCTACACTTCTCCTAAAATATCACATCACTGAACACAATAGCACTGAAAAACATACCATAAAGAAAACCACAACACATAATCACACGTGACGTAGCTTCCAATTGACACCACACACTTCTCCACCATCAGCTTTCAAAATCCCCTTTTCCAATGTCCTCACCATTTCACTCGGCACTTTTGCCAGAGATCACACAGCATGATTCTTGATATATATATATATATCCCACACATTACTGCTACACCTAGCCAACAGAATACAAGCTATACTTTTTCATATCCTCCAAAAACACCATTTCGGCTAGCCATGACTGAAATGCAAAAGAAACATCAAATTTCATTGATGAATCAAAATGTTTTTTATATATCCCTAATCACTTCATTTTACATGGAAAAACTTAACAAGTTTGGACTCGATTTTAGTGTACTTTTGGTTAAGACCAACATATTATCAACTATATTTTACTCTGGTTACACACATTTGAGTCAATACTCAATGCATTACATCAGGGTGCCCAGTGGTTTTAGTTTCTTATTTTTCCCTCACTTTTCCCTGATCTGCCTGACCAATAATTACGAATTTCCCTCACTTTTTAAACATCTCACATCCATTATTTAGTACAAGGCACATCTGTTTGAAATGCACAGTATAAAGTTTATTTAGCACTTACCAATTGTGAGAATGAATCCATGTCCTTCTCTGAAAAGCCAAGCAATTCCGGGTTGTTATTCCAGTTTCTTTCATTTCATCAGAATCGACTCAGGCAAGGAACATTGAACATTGCCGGATAGGGTAAATTGCTAGATGTGCATATGGTTCTCATCGAGACACATGACAGCTGTGGAACAAAAAACCATGAAAAACTATGACTATTACAAGAGTAAAGTTAAATTATGAAATCAATCAATGTCATACCAGTTTTCCCTTACCCTTTTCTGTTCTTCTTTTCTTCATCCACCAAGTTGTTGATTATAATCCACCAGGACTCAACCTTGCGGCTGAGCTTAAAGCCACCGAGTGCATACGCTGGGTTGCGGATGGTGGGACGACCTCTAGATATAGAGGTTAACTGCGAGATAAGCAAGTTTACTCGTCGAATAAGCAGTCGTGGACAAAAAGCGATGGCATTCCGAGGGCGTATTGGTCTATCCTTAGATAAGGTAGGCCTTAAATAATACAGAACCTGAGAAGATGCAGTGACTTGGCGATGGAGGCCGCCAACAACAACGTGGATTGGAATTCAATGCTTGATATTCTGAAAGGAATTGGAGTTTCCTACAATGATCGAAGAATTGTCCACAGTTTGTATAAAAACCAAGTAGCTGTGATTAAATCTGGACCCAGCTGTGAAAATGCAAGAATAAGGAAAGGAGTGAGACAAGGCTGTGCACTGTCTCCCGTAATTTTTAATGTTTACATTGAGACAGCCATCAATGAAGTCAAGGAGAAGTGTTCTGGAGTGACTATCCACGGAGAAATAATCAGCATGCTATGATTCGCTGATGACATAACTCTCATAGCAGAGACAGAGAAGGAGCTGAATAAGATGCTAACAACCATGGAAAGGACAATAGCCAGACATCAGCTGAAGATCAATAAGAAGAAAACTAAGATATTGGTGTGCAGTAAAAGGGAAGAGGCCAAAACCAACGTTAAACTAGGAAAACAGAAACTGGAAGAGGTGAAGGAGTTCTGTTACCTGGGAAGCAGAGTAACCAACGATGGACGAAGCAAGAAAGAAATATTGAGTAGAATAGCCCAGGCAAAGAGTGCATTCTATCAAAAGAAGAATCTACTAACAGCTGGAAATACAAGCCTGGAAGTAAGGAAGCAATTCATCAAAACATATATCTGGAGCATGTTCCTTTACGGCAGTGAGGCATGGACGATGACAGCAGCGGAGAAGAAGAGGGTGGAAACATTCGAGATATGGTGCTATCAAAGAATGATGAAGATAAAATGGATCGACCGAGTGACAAATGAAGAAGTCCTAAGAAGAGTGGGAGAAAAGAGAAGTCTACTGAAAAATATAAAAAGAAGACGGGACAAACTAATCGGCCATTTCTTAAGACACGATGGCCTGATGAAGACAATCATCGAGGGAAAAGTGAACGGGAAAAATGGAAGAAGCAGGCCTCATATGAGTTACATGGAGCAGGTCGTAAAGGACGTGAAAGAGAGGAACTACGTTGGTATGAAGAGTTTGGCCGATAGTAGAATCAAGTGGAGGGCTGCGTCAAACCAATCCTAGGATTGTTGAACCTTGATGATGATCAGGACTAAACTGAAGTTCTCCTCTTCCTTAGGGATTAAAATAATACAAATATGTTACCTCCCTATACATGCCTTCAATACATGTCCTCATACAAATACTAAGAGACATCACTTAAACGTAACATGAAAATTCCTATCAACATAGGTTACAAAAAATAGTTTTATCAGAAACAAAACAATATCATAAAGACAATGTCATTTTATCTCTCAATCAACTTACCATATTCACAAATTTTGATTTTTAAAATAATTACAACATTTCGTACGTTACATCAACAGGTACAGAACAAGTATTTTTTCAGAAAACTTTTAGTCTGAATGAAAATCCATATACAAGATTTATGCCTTCATCTTATGTGCTCATAGTATACACTTCACCCATTTCCCTAATCCTTATTTGCCATTGATACTGCATGTGCTTCATGCTTCACATCCTGCAGACAAATACAGAATATAATCCTCAACAAATTTAACAACAACAATAAAAAAATCTTTGCTTTTTGTCACCCTATCATTGACTCTGTCACTTCTCTGTGATGCTATAATTTTATTCACCGCTGCTTCCTTTCCCTCCATTTGGAAAGAGACATCCATTGATCCACATCATATTTTGATCCCATCTTAAAGAAGATCATTACCTTTCTTCCAATATCACTTCCCATCCTCATTAAAGCCACTGTGATCCTTTTCATACCGTTTGCCAATCCTCCTTCGGCTACTGAAGGGCTCCATTTATCTTCATCATTTTGCTTGCAATTCTTGAGACAATTCTTGCCCTCAACTTCAACGGAGTTCTTCACACCCCTCTGCCATCTATCCTCATAATTTCATTTCTCCCATCACTTCTCCTTTCTTCCAGTATAATTCCCATCTCCTTGTCCTAATCCCAGAGATATCAGCTGTCTTCAATTTCACCCTTTAGCTTTCTACATCTCTCTCCTCATTACTGCAGGTTGCATCTCCACAACAGCACCAGTTTATTTTTCTTCAGCAATGATTCCTCTTTTTCATCATGCATCCCTTCCATCTTCAGTCCCCATCCTGAGGCATCACCATGTCCCCTAAAGAAGGGTTCTAAGAGCACTGGCTGTCCCCCTTATTTCTCCTCACATTTGTCTGTTTCTCTTTCTCTTCAACGTAAACCTGGGTCGTCTCTTTGTCAATACTGTTCTTGTCAATGATTT
Organism: Platycnemis pennipes; assembly: GCA_933228895.1. Classification (NCBI taxonomy): domain Eukaryota; kingdom Metazoa; phylum Arthropoda; class Insecta; order Odonata; family Platycnemididae; genus Platycnemis; species Platycnemis pennipes. The sequence goes on from OW121854.1 coordinate 65,987,487, forward strand.
CCTTGGGAAACGATTCCTCTTCCCTGATATGGATGCTATCAGTCCTCTTCCTGACGAATATCCATGATACTGGAATCATCATCATGGGCCATCTGCCATCCATCCTCATCATCATCAGTCATCAATCCTCAGATTGGTTTGAAGCATCTCTCCACTGAGTTCTTTTATCGGCTAATCTCTTCATATTTACGTATTTCTTCTCCTTCACATTCTTCATTACTTGTTTCATACATCTCACTCGAGGTCCTCCTATGCCATTCTTCCCATCCACTTCTCCCTCAACGATTGTCTTCATCAGGCCATCGTGTCTTAAGGTATGGCCAATTAAATTATCCCGCCTTCTTCTTATAGTTTTCAGCAGGCTTCTCTTTTCTCCCACTGTTCTCAAGACTTCTTCATTCTTGTCACTCGGTCGATGCATTCTATCTTCATCATTCTTTTGTAGCACCACATTTCGAATGCTTCCACCCTTTTCTTCTCCGTTGCTGTCACCGTCCATGACTCACTGCCATAAAGAAACATGCTCCAGATTTACGTTCTGATGAATTGTTTCCTTACTTCTATGCTTGTATTTTCAGATGTAAGTAGGTTCTTCTTTCGGTAGAATGCCCTCTTTGCCTGAGCTATTCCATTGACTATTTCTTTCTTGCTTCATCCATCATTGGTTGCTCGGCTTCCCAGGTAGCAGAACTCTTTAACCTCTCCCAGTTTTTCCTTCCTAGTTTGACATTGGTTTTGGCCTCTTCTTTCTTGATACACACCAATATCTTAGTCTTCTTCTTATTCATCTTCTGATGGTATCTGTCCATTGTCCTTTCCATGGTTATTAGAGTCTTATTCAGATCCATCTCTGTCTCTGCTACAGGTGCTATGTCATCACTGAATCGCAGCATGCTAATTTTTTCTCCTTGGATGTGCATTCCAGGTGACTTCTCTTTGATTTCGAGGATGGATCTCTTGATGTAAACATTCAAAATTATGGGAAACAGTGCACAGCCTTGTCTCACTCCTTAATTCATGTTTGCTTCCTCGCAGCTGGGTCCAGATGAAGGGCCAATACTGCTTCTCTTGTACCCTTACTTTTCCTGAATCCAAATTGATCTTCATCCAGAAACTCCTGAGCTTTTCCTTCTATTCTTCTGTAGATGATCCTGATCAATATCTTCGATGCAAGGTTCATAGCCCTAAAAATATCGCATTTCTTCGCTGTCCTCTTTTTTGGAATAGGAATGATGATGTTTTTCTGGAAGTCCATTGGTATTTCTTCTGTTCAGTACATGACACAGATGGTTTTGTAAAGGTGAGTTTATGTCTTCTCTCCTGCATTTTCTGCAGGAATATCATCCATTTCAGAAGCCTTATTCATGCGAAGGTCCCGTACTGCTGCGACAAATTCCAATCTTAATATTGATGCTCCCATATCATCCTTTTCGACTTCTCTTTCCTCTTCAATCACTTTCCTCCTGAGATTGTTTCCGTTGTATAACTCTTCCAGATATTCTTTCCATCCCTTCACTTTGTCTTCATTTTCAGTTAAAAGTTCTCCATTCTTGTTCCTTATGGCATTGCATCTGATACTCCGTTCCTTGAAGTGGTTCCTCACTATCCTATAGGCAGCTTTCACCTTTCCAAGCACAAGGTTATTTTATACATCTTCGCATAGTTTCTTCATCCACATTTCTCTAGCTTTCCTGGCTTTGCGACTTATTTCGTTCCTTATTCCTTTGGAACACAGTTGCCCTTCTTCCGTTTTCGCATTCTTGTAGATTCTTCTTTCTTCAATCAGGTGTAAGACTTCTTCCCTGATCCATGGCTTCTTCTTGGCAACTTTTCTTCTTCCATGAGCTTCCCTTGCAGATCCTCTAGTCGCATTTAATACTTTCCCAACGCTCTTCCGCTGATTTCTCTGTCAGGTCCTCTCCTATGAAGTTTCCCACCGCTTTCTGAAATGCCTGCTGATGTTGAGCCTTCTTCAGTTTTTCTACTTGCCATGTGTTCCTCTCAGTCTTCTTCAATTTCTTGAATTTTAGACGGCATTTCATCATCACTAAATTATGGACACTGTCGATGTCTGCCCCAGGGTAGCTTTTGCAGTCCTTTATCTGGTTCCTAAATCTTTGCTTCACTAAAATGTAGTCTATCTGAATTCTTCTTCTGTCTCCTGGCATTTTCCACGTGTACTTTCTTCGGTTGTGGTTCTCAAACAATGTGTTTGTAATTTGCTTATGCTGTGTGCAGAACTCCAGAAGTCTTTCTCCTCTTTCGTTATGGCTTCCCAATCCATATTTCCCAGTTATTCTTCCGTCTTCAACTTTGCCAACGCCCATGTTCCACTCTCCTAAAATAATTAGGTGTTCCTCTCCTCCTACATATTACATAACTTCCCCGATATCTATGTAGACTTCTTCCACTTCTTCATCTTCGTAGTCCACCATAGCTACGTAAACCTCCACCACTACGGTATCTACGGGTATGGTCTCGATCTTCACCATTTTCCTCCTTTCATTGAACTGAAGGAAGCTCTTCACATGCATTCCGCCTCTCTTCCTGACCGTTATGACTACCCAGCATTGCCATTTAATGATCCTGTTTGTAATATACTATAGCTTCCGCTCCAGAAGTCTCCTTCTTTGGGCCAATTCATTTCACTGATTCCTTATACGTCGAAGTCCATTCTTCTAATTTCCACATTTAGTTTTTCCGGTTTTCCACAGGCACGTAGCGATCTCACGTTCGATATCCCAACCCTAAAATTTTTATCCCATTTCACCGATGTACTCTCTAGGTTAGTCGCCGACCGGAGATCCGAATGGGGGACTACTTTACCTCGTGAATATCTTTCTACATCCCTCTCCTCATTAGGGGCTATCCCTCTCTGTTTTAAACCTCTTATGGAAGTTGAATCCTTTATGCAGCATATATTTCATTCCTTAGTAATCTCCAACGATTTTGCTTGGATACGCAGACCATACCTTCCTCTTCTGCCTCTCATTATGATCCTGTTCCTTTGTTTTTTCTTCCTCACATCTTTGCATAGTGACTCATCCTTCGACATATTTCTTCTTCCTCATCATCATCAGTCAAAAACCCTTAGAATTATATGACGCAGCTCTCCTCTCCATTTTTCTATCGGCTAAACTCTCCAAGTTAGGTTATTCTTCTGCTTCAAATCCTTAACGCCTTGCTCCCAGCTGATTATTTCCTTTGCCGTCTTTTCTATTCACTTGTACCTTGATGATTGCCTTTATCAGACCATTAAGTCTCATGATCTGGATGATTAGTTTGACCTGCCTTGTTGTTAAGGTTTTCAGAAGACTTCTCCTTCCTCTCACTCTTCTTGGGACCTATACATTAACCACTTGGTCGATTTGTTACATCTTAAATCCTTGTTTTGCAACACCATCAAATGCTTCCATCCTCGACATCTCTACAGGTATGCTATACATTGGTCCATGCTTCACTTCCCTCATGAAAGGTGCTCCAGATGTAAGTCCTAATGAATTGTTTCCTGTAGTCCATCTATCTTTCATTTCTTAACTATCCTCACATGGTTTTCCTTTCCGTTGGCATCCATATCCTTTTCCACAAGTAATTCTGATATTAATCACGATGCAACGTTCAGAACTTGCAGTCCTTCCTTTCAGTTTCTGTTCAGCTTCATTTCAGCTTTGCAGTCGTTCACCTTGTTCCTAAATCTTTGCTTCACAAAAATGTAGTCTATCTGAAATCTTCTTCTTTCTTCTGGAATTTCCACATGTACTTTCTTCGGTAGTGGTTCTCAAACAACTGGTCAACAAACAACTTATGCTCTGTGCACTACTCCAGAAGTCTTTCTCCTTTCATTATGGCTTCCAATCCATATTTCCCAGTTATTCTTCAATCTTAACCTTGACGACGTCCATGCTCTACTTCCATCATGAAAGATGCTCCAGATGTACATCCTTATGAATTGTTTCCTGTAGTCCATGTATCTTTCATTTCTTAACTACCCTCAGATGGTTTTCCTTTCCGTTGGCATCCTTAACGCCTTGCTCTCAGCTGATTATTTCCTTTGCCGTGTTTCCTATTCATTTGTACCTTGATGATTGCCTTTATCAGACCATTAAGTCTCATGATCTGGATGATTAGTTTGACCTGCCTTGTTCTTAAGGTTTTCAGAAGACTTCTCCTTCCTTCCATCCCTCTTGGGACTTATACGTTACCCACTTGGTCGATTTATTACATCTTCCATCCTTGTTTTGCAACACCATCAAAGGCTTCCATCCTCGACATCTCTACAGATATGCATGATTGGACCAAGCTTCACTTCCATCATGAAAGGTGCTCCAGATGTAGGTACGTCCTAATGAATTGTTTCCTGTAGTCCATGTATCTTTCCCTGATGACCATTCATTTCTTAACTATCCTCAAAAGGTTTACCTTTCCGTTGGCATCCATATCGTTTTCCACAAGAAATTCTGATTTAAATCGCGATGCAATGTTCCGAACAGAAGAATTTTCTCGCCATGTAAATTACATCCTTGGCTCATTAGAGCCATGGTTCTACTTTACAGGAACTTTCGTTGTAGCAACATTTTTCTCCCTAATGTAACCATCACATTTTCTTCCTCGTCTTCATCGTTGATCAGACCAGTCACTCAAAAGATCCTCTTCAATGCTATCAAGGAGGCTATCTTGATTTTTAAGCCCAGAAATATTTTTTTATTGTTATCTTCGAAGTAGCAACTCTTCCTCCTTATTTGATCGTCTTCATCATCGTTGCCGATTCCAATCATCTTTTCTTCCTGTTCCCTCACGACGAATAATTCCATCCTCCATTTGTCCCCATGTACTGCCTGTTCTAACTGTGGTTCAGATTCTTTCATTCATCTTCATGACTCGATACCACTCCTTTTCATTAACTCCTCATTCTGTATTATCATTCCTTTTGCATTTCTCTGGCACAGTCTCCCGCCACTTTTCATCTTCTCTGATGCTGTCTTCCCACACATTCAGAAATAAAAATACTTTTCCATGGGATTGAAGAGAACCTGGAGGATAATCCTCATGCTCCTCATACTCCAATGCCACTCCATTGTTTCATTTCCTTTTGAAAATTCTTCCTCTCTATTTATGGGATCATATCACCACTATGCTCTCTAATGTTCTCAGGAATCTTCAAATTTTCAATTAATGCTCACAGCTAACTCCTTGCCTTCATTGTGCTTGTTACTGTATGCCTCTTCTCACCATTGACTGTCCTCGTCGGCAATGAAAACCTTCCAGTGATATCAACGCCGTTCTCTTGTGCACCGTATCTCCTTCCTCTCCTCTAATCCTCTGTTTTAGCATACGTGATAAACCCTGCTTCGACTCTAATTCCTTTCATCACTCAATGACTTTGGTTTATTTCCTTTGCCAGTTTCCTTCACCTTAGAGCAAACTTCAGATATACTCTTCCCAATTGTAAGGGTATTCCATCTTCGTAATTCCCCCACATATTCAAAGTTCTATCTTCGTCTTCACCTCAGCCTTCCTCTCTATTTTCTGCACAACAGGAATCATCTCTAGTTTTTTGTGCAAACACCTGCTGATTTTAAAAAAATGATGTCATGAAGCTTTTCACGTTCCACCATTACATAATGAATAGTTCTGCAAATCTTACATACAAACTGCACCAGTAGAAAATGAAAGCACTCCACTCTGAAATAAAACAGTTAGTTAGTTAGCAGTTTTACCCTTTAATGCTTACCTTGCCTGACACTTACAAAATTTTGTCCTCTCCTCTTGCACACCTCTTTTTATGACTGACGATTCCATTTTTCCTCCGACATCCAGTAATTTATTCCAGTCCTCCAGAGAGCAATTGAAGAATTCTTCACATCTATTATCCTCCAACTTCTATTTGCAGCAAACTTTAATTTCTCTGCGGCCCATATCCTGTCTCTGCTGCACTTCTTCCTGGTTTCATTTGTCTTCATTGATTACTTCACTAATCATGACGTTTCTTCAGAAACCCTCCTGTTTTGCTCCATACTAGGACCATACCAGACTTACTGCTGGTTGATTGAAGTTTTTCCATGTTCCAATGCCCATCTTTATTTCCTTCACTAACTTATTCACTCCAGGGTCTTCTTAGTTGTCTTCATTTTCCGGTGCATGGCTTCCATTTCCAATGACCGATCCTGTCATCCAGTACTTCTGTTCACAAAGCATAAATGGACAGAAGGCCTCGGTGCATCTTCATCGTTGAACATCCTTTTCACATGCTATTCTTCTCTTCATTTTAACCCAAGTCCACCCCTCGTAACTCCCTTTACTGAATTCATGCTCCAATGACAATGATTACTCTCCGATATCATTATTTCAGCTTTCTCCTATCCTTCTGCTGCTACAATGATGGTATCCATTGAGGTTATTATGTTGATTTCCAGCACTTCCATTTCTTTTCCGTACTTCATACCTTCAACCTTGAAGATTTCTCTCCTTCTTCATCGATGCCATTAAATTTTCTCCTCCACCAATTTGTTCACACCACCAATAATTCCCCACATTTTGCTATCCTTCCGCGATGATTGTTGATCTCGGACATCTATGCTATTCTCCATCAATATATTTTTTTACCGCCGCTGATATCACCCATTTGAACAACTTATATTCAGAGCGATTTATGTACATTGATATCGATTAAATTGGCTGGAATGAATTTTTCAATGGAAAAATGTCCAACAATAGCAAATAAATAATTAAATGTAGTTATTGCTTCATTTTTCGTCCTCGCCATATCCTCTTCTCACATATTGATGCTGCCCACTTCCTGTCATCTTGTAGCAATTTGCACTTCCTGCTCGTTAAGCTCCTATATCACTCCTCTTCATCTAGAGGGCGAATTTCCTCTTAATGCATTACGTTCCCTCGGCGACGGAGTAATTCCTGCATTATCAATTCCGTCTTCAAATAGTTCTCATCCTGTAAGGTGTGCCAGTCCCACACAAGGCAGGCACATTATTTCAGGATCTTTCACTCTTGAACGTTAATTTCCACTATTCTTCATTGTCTTCATAATTATCAATATTCCTTCCTCAAGAGGATCGTCTTCCTTTCATTACTTTCACCTTGAGACAGTTCTCTTTTCCGTATCGATTCTTTCTCTCCTCAGCTGATTTGACTCTAAAAAAAGCAAGATCTTTGACATGTTGTGGCAGCTCTCAACATTGCACATTATCTATTTGATTCATTCCTGGTCTTCATGGCTACTGGCTCTTCCCACAATTATTCTTCTTCTTCTTTGCTATTTTTCGGCGTGAAAAATCCTTTTATCTCATATTCGTGCCATTCTCCAAATAAATTCATCTCATAGCATATCGTGAACCTTCAAGAGGAGAATTAAATTCTCCACCGATGATGCATTATAGTAACTCTAAGTTTCTCTTCATTGCTCCTTTCTTCTCTGGCAACAAAGCTGTCCAAACTTATAGATTCCAACATCCCCTTCTCCTGTATTTCCCAGTCATCCACTTGCCACCGGGATAGCCACATTCATCTTCCTAAATATTCACTCCATATATCACTCAATGCTTTATCGTAGCCCGAGACCTTCCCTTGGTGATACTCTTGATAACTAAATTTTTATTTTGTGATGACCTTTTACTTTTTTTGTGACTCACAAGCAGCCGATATCTCCGCCTTATTTATAGTACGTATATTCTGTTAACACAAGAGTCTCCATGCCTCCCCAGAAGTCCTTGATGCTCGTTAATTGCCTACTTTCACTCTCCTGCGGCTCATCCCGTCCCGTTAACCCTCGTTGCAATCAGCGTAATCTTCCTTTTTTGCAGTATCAAATATTCCTCTTCATTTCCTCCTCACACCTTCATATGCTTTTCATCATCTGCTCTATTGTCATCTTCAACATCACCACCCAGGCTTCCATGAATTACTTTAATTAAGTTTTCTCCCACATCAATATATTTTCCCAGAACAATGGCCGTTCCTGGTGAGTCCGCTTCCTTTCGCATATCACGTTCATTACGATGACGCTCCAAGCACCATCCTCATCGTGCTCCCAAATTGTTACACTGCTTTCTTTTCAACCAAAGGATTAATCCTTGCTGCGCCACTGCTCCTCAACAATAAATTAATATTCCACTCGTTGATTGTTTTCTGTACCTGCCAGAGTTCATGAAGCCATCTTCTTCTTGCAAAATTCCTTTCCTTAAAAAGATTATGCTTATAGTGTTTCCCTTATTATGAAAAATTCTACAGCACTGCACCTATCCGTATTTCACCAGCCAAATTAATCTTCATCCATGTAATTTCATGAACCTTCCTGCGTTGAATCTTTATTTCCTTCAAATAATGCATCTGTCCTTCCTGTATCATTGGAGTTATCCACCAATAGTTCTCCTGTCAAAGATCCATGTCTTCTATTGCAACTGATTACATGCGGATGTTCCTCCTCTTACCGTTTGGCATCCTCAGGCATCCCTACTGCACTCAGACGTTGATTTCCTTCTCTTCACGACTCCTCTCCACCAAATCCATGAATTTTCCCATTTGTCCTCATAACGACGTACATCTAACCTCAATAACAATGATATATGCATCGTCGGTCATACTCCTTGACACACCTAACCATCATTACCGTGTCACCAATCCAAGTCCCCTACTCCTACATCTGTAGCTGATCCACTTGAGTTCTATCGGGGTCATCAGGGCATCCTGTATCTGTCATCTTCGCATCAAGGTGAGAATCTTGTTACTCCATGCAATTAGTTTCTTCGCTCACGCAGCTAATATTTCTTTCAGAGCTCGCCTCTCGTCTGCAGGAGTTCCTTTGCTCATGATGTCTATAATTCAGATCCATTTGCTCCATGCGGTGATACAATGAGCCACATATCAGTTCGTATTTCACAACCCTCCCCAAGCAAACGAAAAAAGATTGCTGAAATAATGCCACTTGTAATCATGTCTTTGGCACCTCCCTCCTCTATCGTCTCCTATTGGCAATGTCAACCATTCACCTACCACACTGAGTACTATTTGTATTAGTACTTACTGACAATTAACATCTCTGTTTGAACAGTCATTCAGTTCCAGGGAGAGAGGATCTTACAAAAAGATTTGTACAAATGAATATTCCCTATATCTATCAGAAGATTTAAAATTAACACAAAAATGTTAAAACATCTCAGATTTTTAAAAATAATCATGTTACAATTGTGAGTTGAATCCAAAATTTACAATGATATGTGCACCTTACGTTAATACAAAGCAGCAAGATAATGTATATGACACTTTCAGCAAAAAATAACCCTTACTTAATATGTCACCCAAGGTAGCTCACAACCAAATGCTACTAAGTAAATAATAAACAGCATTTAGTAACATGAATTGATAAAGATACCAAAAAAATTTGAGCATTAAAAAGGCGCCAAAAGGCTGATTGCACTGCGTAAAGTAACTAACTCAATAAGAGACTCGAAATGAGAGATAATGGGAGGATTTTACAAACCAATGATGAAAGCAATGATATTTGAAGGGGAGTGGATTCCACATAACACACATATGAAGCACTCGCTTGATCTTCTGAAAGACACTACGAAAGAGAGAGAGAGGGATTCCAAAGAACATTGTTGAAAACAATGATATTTGAAGGGGAGTGGAAAGCCACATAACACACAAATGAAGCACTCACTTGATCTTCTGAAAGACACTTTGAAAGAGAGAGGGAGGGATTCCAAAGAATATTGCTGAAAGCAATGACTATTTAAGGGTTGTGGGTGGGGCTCTTTACGCAACAATGGATGCTCTCACTTGATCTTCTGGAATACACTATTTCAGGGAGAGGGAGGGATTTCAAAGAACGAAAGCAATGATTATTTAAGGGTTTTGGGAGGGCTATTGACACAATGGATGCACACACTTGATCTTCGGAGAGACACAGTGAAGAACCGTGGGAGGACTTTCAAAAAACACTGCTGAAAGCAAATGAATTACATATTAATGGGGTGTTGGAGGGCTCCTTACACAAGAATGTATCACACATATCATCTTCTGAGAGACACAATGAGGGACTGAGAATAACAAAGACTATTGTAAAAGCAATGCTCGACACAAGGAGATAGATGGTTCAATGCCCAAATTGCTGTTTTTCTTTACTTGGTTTTCATTTTGTTTTCTGCTCCTGTAACATGCAATGTATACTTATGAAACAATTGGAGGTTTTACTTCCTGTATTGTGTAACTTATAGTCTTTACAGTTTTGTCCAGTACACATTGGTATGTTTCATTTCTTAAGATTTACTCGAATTTTTTAATAAAAATAAATTTAAATAAATATTATTGCCAATTACATTTTTACACTAACGATAACCTAAGATGAATCATCCCGATTACGTATGATTTCAATGCAGTTACTCTTACAAGATCCGTATGAAAATTCAATTCTGAAATCTAGGAATCTCAGGAATTACTTCCTTTCCCCTTTGTAATGCAAGCTGGTGTTTCCCTTTCAAAATATTTCTGATCATGTGCATGAAAAGTTATTCCTTCAGGTGTATTTCAAATGGGCATTTATAAAGTTAACATTTTTTCCATGCCCAAACTTCAATCCATAATTCACAAAGCTGAGGTTGATTTTTCATCTCTAATGTCGCCTAACCAGCTGCAAAAAAATCATTTAAAACCTATTGCATTTGTGTCAATATTTAATATTTTCACCCATTTGTGAAAAACCAAATTCCCTTCCCATCCTTTGAAAATATTCCACTTGCTAAATTTGTGTGATTTATCAATTTTCACTCACCAAGGCATTCCGTACATGAAATCATAATTCTTCACGGTTGAACTGATAAGGTTCCAATTTCCCAAAGGGTTGGGAATCAGATGTACCCCTTAATATCAAAACCGTAGCACAGGAGGTCCTTAGTGCACCTTCAAATTCAAAAAGCCAAATATCATCATGTAGTTCCACATAGAAATGGTCCTTAGGAGCTGATAATATGACAGGAATACATACAGTGACAATATACATACTTCAGCAAACAATATACTAAATCTCTCGACTGTCACATTCTTCTTTCACTAACCCATATTCATGTGCCAATCCCTTTCCAGCAAACTGCTCCTGGCATTGAAAAGAGTAAATTACACCATTATGAAGACACTATTTTCACTAAAATTCACCTTTTTGCCTGACCATATTATATTTCTGAGCTTTCCTCATCACCTATGCATCCTTTTCCTTCTCAGTAAGATAAAAGGGACTCACCACTCCACCAAATCCCCGTCTGATAGTCAGATTATCTTCGAAAGATCTCTATTAAGAATCCACCTCACTCAACTGAAGAATTTCTGTCTGAAATGAAATGAGTGAATACATTTTACTATTTTTTTATTTAAGAAACTAAACTTTACACCAAAAATAAGTGCCCCCCACGACATTAATTCTCCACTTACCTAACACTATCATAATGAGGAACCATGCCATCACAGTTGCTCAGTCTTCCCTCCCAATGATCCAAAACGAGAAATTCACATGAGGTTCAAGAACCACTGGATTTCAACTAAGGTCACTTAGCCATTTTCGAATCTTGGTGAATATTCCACGGCCAAACTATAAGGAACCAATAATTATTAAAACACTGAGAAATATGTGTACACATAACTACATAATCTGCCTTTGTTCGCATGATATATAATAGCCATATATAGATTGTTTTATATCCACCTACCTACAGTAAATCAGGAATCACAACAAAACTTTATAATAATCCAGGTATGCTGAACACATGCATCCCTCATGCTTCTAAGAAGAGATCACCAACACTGTCCAGCTAGGACTGGCCTTGTTTACTCCTCTATTCTGTATTCTTGCAGGCTTTTCCTCTGTGTTCAATTTTTTTAATGTAGGTAATTACCTCCATCATTGTAGATCATGAATTGACCATCACATAATGTCATCAAACGTCTCTCATCACTCCTTGGATTTTATTAAGACATCCTGTGGGAAAAACAACCAAATTCATATTCCAATCGTTGAAAAATTTTTGAATATGTTTTCAAAAGCACCGGTTTTCATTTTAACTATCACTCACCAAAGGATTAAATATTATGTACAGCCAGTATTATGCATGTGGTTGAGCTGAGTAGGATCAAAATTTCCAGGTGTTTGCAATGCTATGTACACTTCAATATCATACTCGTAGCACAGGATGTCCTTAGTCCACCTTCAACTTCACCAGACCAATGAACTCATTGTAAATCCACATAGAATTAGTCCGTAGCAGCTGAAAATATGACAGGAATACACACAGTGATAACATCCTTCAGCAATCAATTTCACACATCTCTTGCTTGTCACATTCTCCTCTCACTAACCACCGTTACTCAATGTGCTATTCCTTTTCCAGTAATCTGATCCTGGCCAACTGCTCCTACGTAGAGGACTTCCACAGCATACTTTGGACACATCCATGGAGACCACCTAAATTCCTTCCTATTTTAATACATGGCATGTGGGGGACCTGCGGTGTCTGTTTGGGAAACCTCACTTACCTCAAAACCAAATACCTCTTACCAAACCAAACTCCATGTCATGATACCACCCTTTCTTCCTTCCTCCGTAGCCTTCCAGGAATGGAATAGCTGCATTTCCCCTCTCTTTCTCATCCATTACACGGCGCCTTTCCTTCACTTTTTCCTGATGACTGGCCGGATTATGCTTCCCACGCATATCTATTCCGAGTGCGAATTCAGCATTGGAGAATGGTGTTCTGAAATGACACAAGGAGAATGAGTGGTGCTACTGATTTCATTCAAAAGCCAATCCCAAATCAAGTCCCCATATCCACAAAAATTCTCCACTTACCAAACAGTATTATTATTACGAGCCATGATCTTCACCGTTGCGCAGTTTCCTTCCAGCCATCATAGAAGAAACATTCAAATCAACCACCACTATCACAGCATTTCATTTATGAATACCATGGTTATGAGTTGTGCCACCAGAACAGCCTAAAATGGAAGAAAGAAAATGGTAATGAAAACACTTTGATATAAAATTCATTATATGTTTAACATTCAAGCCTCCTCATCCATTAACATAATATTAAAATATAGCTCATCTGTTTCCACTTACATTGCATTTAACTCGTATCAATTCGGTTAGAAAATACGACAGGAACCTTCCATCAATCATGAATAAGCTCCTCCTTCTACCAGTGCCTCTTTCCTCAAGGGAAACTCGGTAGTTGCTCCCATGTCTGCAAAATCCTATTGCTCACTCAGCCCTTCCGTGGCATTCCCCACATCACTTTCTTGAAATGACACAGAGAATATGAGTTGTGCACTGATTTCATTTAACAAGGTTAAGCTGTACCAAATTCAAGCCCCCATTTCCATAAAATTTCTCCACTTACCTAACAGTATTCATATTACCAGCCATATCTTCGCCCGTGAGCAGTATTCCTTCCAAACATTAGAGAAGAAATATTCCAACCAAGAACGAATGCCACAGCATTTCATCACCCATGCCTTCCTTTCCGAATACACCACAGGAACCGTCTGATCAGTCCTGCATGTGCTCCTCTTCCCCGAGCCTCTTTCTTCAATAAAAGCTCCTATCTGGCAACATCCTAATTGCTCTACACAATCTTGGCATCAATGACGAACAACTATTCACGACTGGGTTACATTCCGGAGAAGATGGTTGTAAGAGGCTCGATTATTGCTGTCCCAGTCACCCATCTGTAACCAAAAACAACATCAATTCAGGTGTATAATCGAATTGGAATACTCCCTCAACAGGAGCTACAAGAATGTCCTCACCAAAGACTGTTCTTCCATTGTGTCTTCGTACAATCAGCTTCATTGTTCACCACCTTCAATTGAATACATCAACTTCAACCAGCTCCCTGGGATAACATTTTCGTACAGGAATGCCACTCACACCAAATGCGTGACCCACATCTACTCCATTTCCATGTCGAGACCAACACTAAATGCAGAGTCGTAATGACCCAACCCAGAAAGATATAACCATAAACGCATCGATCAGCATATTCAAATATAGCGTCCTTTAATATAATTTATTCTCGTTAACGCCCAATCTTGGGCCCTAGCCTCTTAGGTATCTCACCAATTGGGAAATTAACCAATCATCATCAGAACTCCGATCTCTACCACCCATTTCTGGGCCCTAACATAGCATTAAGCCCTACATTATATCCTCAACGTATCTCTTAATCGACCATACATACTTTCTATCCTATTTGCAAATCTTGCTCTCCCACAGCCATGAACCTTCTAAGTATAACTGTCCCTACCTACCTAGGGGAAGATGAGGGATGCAGAACCAATGACTGTGGGACAGGGGCTCGTGGATCCCTACCTTATGTGAGAGCCCACTTCCTTTACCTCCAGTGCAGCTGGAATCCTTCTCCTGTCCACTGCCATTCTTGGGGTGTCTTCGTAAGATAATCCAAGGGAACACTGCACACCACACTAACACACAAACTGGAAGGCTATTAAACAACACCCTTTTCTTCTACACTTCTCCTAAAATATCACATCACTGAACACAATAGCACTGAAAAACATACCATAAAGAAAACCACAACACATAATCACACGTGACGTAGCTTCCAATTGACACCACACACTTCTCCACCATCAGCTTTCAAAATCCCCTTTTCCAATGTCCTCACCATTTCACTCGGCACTTTTGCCAGAGATCACACAGCATGATTCTTGATATATATATATATCCCACACATTACTGCTACACCTAGCCAACAGAATACAAGCTATACTTTTTCATATCCTCCAAAAACACCATTTCGGCTAGCCATGACTGAAATGCAAAAGAAACATCAAATTTCATTGATGAATCAAAATGTTTTTTATATATCCCTAATCACTTCATTTTACATGGAAAAACTTAACAAGTTTGGACTCGATTTTAGTGTACTTTTGGTTAAGACCAACATATTATCAACTATATTTTACTCTGGTTACACACATTTGAGTCAATACTCAATGCATTACATCAGGGTGCCCAGCGGTTTTAGTTTCTTATTTTCCCTCACTTTTCCCTGATCTGCCTTACCAAAAATTATGACTTTCCCTGATTTTTTAACTATTTTAGGATGCATTTATTTTTATAAATTTGCAGTTTCCATTGTCTATCCATCAAAAAGCATTTCCGGTATACAGGAACAAAAAATTATGGTTAAAAAATCATATATTAATATTGAAAATTAAATAAAAAAATTTGGCCCCCAATAAAATATTACTAACATGAACAGGAAATCAATCATGGACATCTGTTGGTTGTATTACAATAATAGACATACTTTAATTACTTTTTGGATCTTTTGAATATCTATTTGTTCAGCTTATCAAGTGTTTCTGGTGTCTCCTTCTTTACTAGCTTTAACTGTTATGATTCGCCCACATTTCTTCTTCTTTCCTCCCTCTGGATCTGTAACTCATTCTTGCTATCCCTTTCTACCCGAGTTTTAGTGTTGTTGTCAGCTTTGTAATGTATGTGCACTGATCATGCGTCCCTCACTATATCCTTAGTAATTACCATAGTTGGGATTAATGATTGAAATTTAACATTAAAAATATGATTAGCTATTTAATTCAATCGTTACTTTTTGGAAGAATCTACTTTTAACCACTAAAACTATGCATTAACTGATATAAAGCTAACTAGTTAAATTTTGTTGTTAATTTTTGGGGAACATCGAGCTGTTCTAATTTGGGTGCAAATGTCACCCAACAGACAAATGGGAAAATAAATCGGTATCTCAGAAGCAAGGGTAATTGTGCAAGAATGCAGTGAATAGGCCTAGACAACTAAATCCAAACATATGCAGGGCTGAGAGGAATGACCGCCAAAGTTAAAAAACGCACCCTAGATGAGAAAACACGAAACCACGTGAAGACAATGCCCTAGAGGGTTCGTATGCCTTACTCGGTGACATCATGTCATGAATACTACATAGTTGAAGGCGAGAAAGAAGGGTCACCTAAAAACCTATGATGGATTACAAGGTGGAGGGGTTCATTCAAGCTAATGTATCTGTTACAATGTGCCAGTCTACATATGCCTTACTCAGCAAAATTGCTTCGTCAATACATCACCCCCAGTGAATCGCAAGAAAAGGTGTGCAGGCACACCCTCAGCATCTACTGCAACTCTATATAACTAAGCCATTTACACTGAAATTTTACAATTGTGAAGGGATACTTCACATCGCAATGTGGGAATTGATATCAAAAGGCAACCTTAATGTACTTTTGACATCTCAGAGCAATCTTTGGCAGCAAATTACTCACGCACCAAGGTTCATCAGAAAGTTTTACATACACGACAACTTAAAAATCCCTGAATTGGAGCTCCACCTCAGAAAAATCCCCAAATCCTTTCAGTAGACACAGGTAACCTGGCCAACAACACTCTGGACACTAAATGGAACTACAACGAAAATACCCAATTGAAATATTTTTAAACTATATGGATATGGATGGAAGAAACCACAATGACATTTTTCAGTTCGTTTATTTGTCAAAACAAAAAAACCATCAACTGCCTCTATTACCTCAGCATACAATTTGCCAAGGTAACTGAAAAAGTAACTTTTAACGTAAGTTATTTTTTTAATTTTAACTTTAATCAGTTACTTTTTCCATATTAACCTTAACTTTAAAGTAATAAAAAGAATAAACTTGGTATTTCCACAGTTATTTATCTCACACTACGACCATGGTTTCCACAATTAACGTCATCATCAGGTACAAATTACAGAAATATTGTCACTTATATATGTCACATTTCTGTAATTTGTACCTGATGATGACGTTAATCGTCGAATCCATGATCACAGTGTGAAATAAATAACTATGGAAATACCAAGTTCTTTCATCATTCATTATGTATGACTTTTATTTCTAAAATATGTTGTTCTTCTCTTCACTCAGCCTTAATCATTTATAACCACTTCTGATCGATTCCCCACTATGTCTCCACCCCTGCGACATATTGGCATCAGATGTGGGGTAGGGAGGTTGGGTGCGAGCATCATGAACGTTAATGAGGGAATTCAATATTCTAGAGGGAATAATGATCTGCAGAAGCTATGAAGATCAGGGTGGCTACTGAGATCCAATTTTTAAATTCCCTGACCGTTCCCTGACTTTTCCCTGATCCAGCAATTTCCCTGACCGATCGCCAAAAGGGCTCCTATTATCTAAATATTTTATTTCTGCTGAATTAACTTTTCGTCAAAACTCAGAAAATGTTAAAAGCTGAAATCAATACATTAAAAGCTACAAGTATACCCCTAATGAAAAAGTAAATTAAACCTTCATAAGTTAAACCTTGATGCAAATTATACGACCTTTTCATACACATTTCACGGCCGCACATCCGCGGCCATGTATCGTATTCCCTTGGCCATATATGTTTCCTTGTGTAAAATTACAATGACAATGTATGATGATCCTTCAAGAAAGAGGTAGCATGTCGTGGTAGTCGTGGGAAGTGGAGGATTACTGAAAAAGGCATCGAAGGGAAAGTTAATGGCCAATTTACTGGTGGTCTCTGGTACAGGTATCACTAAGGTGGGCGAAAAATACAAACCAAAGCCAAGTTGTTGGACTGGATCAAAATCGGATGGCACGGGTGACATTCAGAAGCGAATAACAATTTGATTAATGAGGTTATAGCCTCTTGATTGTAAGAAGGAACCAAGAATGTAAAAATATTTGTGTAAACAAACAAAACGTAATCACGCCACTGCGAACGAGGCAATTAGCAACAGCAGCATCGTATTCAGGAATATCATATTTGAGGTGGTTTGTGACATGACTAAATTGCTTCAAGAGGGAGCTACGGGCACCATTCAACAATTACGTCGAGCGTGAAAGGTGGGGAGGGGAGGATGACTCTTCTTACTGTCTCATGAACAGGGGTATGGGAATTGAAGATGATCTTATGTAAGATTTTGTTTACAGTGTGATCGTTCTTGTATTACCATTCTAATAATCATCGTCTCATATTTTTTATAACTGCAAGCAACATATTTACCATGAGCTAGTGTGCTCCACCTGCCTCTAGATCTGAGTCTGAGAAGTTAAAAAAGCATGAGGTAAAATTTTCCGAACCACTGCGAACCATTCCGAACCATTTGCCACTGCGAACGAGGCAATTAGCAACAGCAGCATCGTATTCAGGAATATCATATTTGAGGTGGTTTGTGACATGACTAAATTGCTTCAAGAGGGAGCTACGGGCACCATTCAACAATTACGTCGAGCGTGAAAGGTGGGGAGGGGAGGATGACTCTTCTTACTGTCTCATGAACAGGGTTATGGGAATCGAAGATGATCTTATGTAAGATTTTGTTTACAGTGTGATCGTTCTTGTATTACCATTCTAATAATCATCGTCTCATATTTTTTATAACTGCAAGCAACATATTTACCATGAGCTAGTGTGCTCCACCTGCCTCTAGATCTGAGTCTGAGAAGTTAAAAAAGCATGAGGTAAAATTTTCCGAACCACTGCGAACCATTCCGAACCATTTGCCACTGCAAACGAGGCAATTAGCAACAGCAGCATCGTATTCAGGAATATCATATTTGAGGTGGTTTGTGACATGACTAAATTGCTTCAAGAGGGAGCTACGGGCACCATTCAACAATTACGTCGAGCGTGAAAGGTGGGGAGGGGAGGATGACTCTTCTTACTGTCTCATGAACAGGGGTATGGGAATCGAAGATGATCTTATGTAAGATTTTGTTTACAGTGTGATCGTTCTTGTATTACCATTCTAATAATCATCGTCTCATATTTTTATAACTGCAAGCAACATATTTTCCATGAGCTAGTGTGCTCCACCTGCCTCTAGATCTGAGTCTGAGAAGTTAAAAAAGCATGAGGTAAAATTTTCCGAACAGCATATCCTTGGATTCCTTATGATGAGCGGAATGCATGTGATTATAAATTTTAACACTACTAGGCAAATATCGCATTAGGATGTACAAAAGGGATACACTGTACGTCTGATTCACAACTAAGTAGGTACATAACTAAAAGACACAACTAATAAGATTCAAGACTGAATGTTCCACAAATTGATGGGGCTTATTTCATGCACATCAGTGACGGATTTTAGTTTTAGCTGGTGAAATAAAGGGCGGGAAAGACTGGCCGATAAACATAAAGGTAGATAAATAATGAGAATTTCAATTGGTTTCTCCTTGACCGTCACTAGAATTCCCTGACTTTTCCAGAAATGCAAAATTCCATGGCAATTCCAGGTTTTCCCGGTTTTCCCTGACGATCGCCACCCTGGAAGATTGATTATCCATGTTAAACTGATTTTAGTAATTTTAATGCCTACCATAGCCCACGAGGAGTATCGATCCAAATAAGTGAATATTTTGATTAGTTTCTAATCCTTTTCATATTTTTGCTTAATCCCTGTTGGCAAGATGGACTGGCTGAGTTGCTCGAATTCCAGGTGCAAAATTTCACTGTTTTCCATTTTCGCTGTTACCCATTTTCCCTGACTTTTCCTCTTTTCCAAATTCCCTGATTTCTAGATTTTCCCTGACCGCTGGGCACTCTACAGGTTATGAGTCCACTGTCATTAACTGCAGACAGAGAAACAAGTGACAAATATCTTGCGCCGACAATGAATTCATAAATTTCTGTGGCTGGTGCCAGTGTGTACATGCTTCATCATGGTGAGGGATGAGATCACGAAACTTGGCTCTGACAATTACTTTGCCTGGTCATGTCAAGTGGAGGCAATCCTTGACAGCCAGGATGTGTCATGTTGTGGAGGAAGGATAGACCAAAGATGAATTGGAGGATGCAAAAGCAGAAGAGAAGAAAACCAACAACAGGTGCTAGCTTTCATTAAAAGAACTTTGGATGACTGTCACATGGAGTTCATAGGACATATGAAAAGAGTCAAATAGGTGTGGGATACTGTAAGGGTGCAGCACTACAAGAGAGATGAATGTCAGCAGCTGATAATGATGAAATGGTTTTTGTGTATGGAGAAGGATGAAAATTCATCAATGCTAGACTATGTCTCTAAAGTAACTAGAGACCATCATGTATTGTTGACAACTGGACTAGTAGAGTTTTCAGAAAGAGTTTTGGCTCTCATACTTCTAACGGGCTTGTCAGACAACTACAGTGATTGGGTTAGGTTCTTAGCAAGAGACTCCAAATTATCAGAGAAGAGTGTGTTTCCTATCCTGAGAGCTGTAGAAGCTATAAATAAAATGGATAATGAAGACGAGGGGGGTGAAGAATAAAGAATTGAGGGGACTTATGGCAAAGAAACCACCACAGTTTGTTTCCAATCCCAATAGCCAAAGGCTGAGTGCTATGCGTGTCATAAACTTGCACATATGGCTAAAGTCTGCAACAAAGCATTGGATGCTAGATCTAGAGAAACTGTATTGTGTTATTCATGTGGTCCAGAGAGACATGCATCAAAATTTTGTCCCAAATCTACCGCTTCTGGAGCAAACAACTGCAGTCCAATAGCTGTCACAAATAATAGCTTAATAACTACAGAGGAGATAAACAATATTGAGAACTAAGATACAGAGAACGTAGGTTTGGGGTTGATGAGAGTGAAATACAGAGTCGTGATGGGGAACGTCAACAACAATTGCAAAGGGGAGCATAATGACTACATCCTATTCGTTGGTGTGTGGATAGCCAATGTAATGCTCATGATACAATTTATAGAGAACAACTTCAAAATTTTTCATCTATCTCAGGGAATATGACTGTAGCGAAAAAACAGAAGATGTGCATCATAAAAGAAATGGGAACAGTTATAATTAACTTAGATGATAAATTCGGTGGGTTACCACTAGGGCTAAAACAAGTTTGCTGGATATCTGAGTCAAATGACAACCTTACTTCAGTGTGCCAGTTATATAAGAAAAACATTATGTTATGATTGACACTGGAATTTCTTTGCACATTTGACAAAAGCAAATGAATAAATCTTTCAGGCAGAGGCAGTAAAAGATGATGTTTACCCCAGCCAGCACAAATAAACATTTTACCTTCAATTTATTTGAAATTTACGTAAATATGTCGTAAACTGTTTATTTGTTTACAAGTTGCTCACGTAAACTTCTAAGATGCATCTCGTAAAAATCACGGCCACATGTCCTCATCGTGGAGTAAGCAACACAGAAACGGTTTACCAGAACGTCCGCCATAATGCATACGCATCAAATACTTTGTTTGCCATATATATTCCCTCACTACGTATTAAATGTGCAATTAAATCCAGTGTACCACGTTTAAAAATTTTCACGAATAAAAAAAAGGTAAAAAAATAAAATTACATATACATCACTAGCATCGCTTTCGCCCCTAGGTGGCTCAGGGAACCGAACCCGTGTCGTTCGCTTCATATCTCGGCACGCTACCACCAGGCTAACTGCTTCGTTGATGTGAGTGTTGTCAGATTGCTAGTTGTTGTGACGCGGTTCATGCATGAACTTGCGCCGGTTCATGAATGCGAAGTAAAGTTTCAATAGTTGATTATAATTATAATTCATTACATAACTATAAGTTAAAACTATCGAAGGAACTGTAGTAATGATTTACGATCGAATTTGCTTTCCTAAATTGTCGAACACATGAATCCTTCGTTAATTGTGCTGGAGTGACAACACCCCTTAGAAAAATCCTTGAAGATTAAAAATTAATTTCTCTTCACCAATGGTTATGATTACTGGTGAGCACCAATTAACTACTTGTGAATGATGATTAATTACTAATATTTGCAGTGATTACCCACTTATTTCAAGGGAGCTCAGGGGTGGATTTTGGAACAAATATCAAACTGCTATCTCATATCGGTGATCAGCTTGAAACATATGTACTCCACATTTAATGAAAAAGATACTTGAAACTACTTCATGTATCTACATGTTAACTTTATGAGCCAAATATTTTCATTAAACATACGCGCAGAGTATAATCTATGACATAATGCTGTAAATTTACTAATTTCTTAATGGCCCACACTCGTAAGAATCACGTAAATTCGTTTACGTGTGCGGTTTAAAAACCGTTTACGAGATGCTTACATAAGCATTAAGCATTTACGTTTACGTTCATTCTCATAAAATGATTGCTTAGAATTTACGTAAACATGAAATAATACGGGGAGATTATGTTTACGTATACACACGCACATTAAGTTTACGAGGATTTTACGTAAACATGTTACCGTGTGCTGGCTGGGACATATTTACTCTGAGCTGGTACGAAATTGTGAAACATCCTGAAGTGTGCACTTCATTGTTGAGTTGAAGTCCAGGAAGACCATCACTAAGGAAGTGTGGCATCAACATTTTGCTCATTCAAGCAGTCTTCCTGCTCATGACATCACCCCAAGAGGTGAGTACATTAACTGTGAAGTATGTCTACAAGGAAAGGCAAAGAAACTTCCATTTCCTGTGATAAAGAAGGAGTCAATTAATGTATTGGACTTGGTGTAATGAGTGTTTTGTACAACCTGATACTAAGGCAGGAGGAAAGTGTTTTATTACCTTTTCAGATGATTTTTCCCACTATAGTGAGGTGTATATGTTTAAGAGTAAGGTAGAGGTTTTTGATGCATTTGTGGATTTAGAAGCTAAAGCAGAGAATTTACATGACTGGAAAATCAAGGCATTCCAATCAGATAACGGCAAGAGAGAATTCTGATTTCAAGAAGGTATTGAGGGAATGTTGAGGGGAATGAGGGGGTCTCACCAGCAGATGGGAGTATCAGAGAGGTTAAATCAGACATTGTTAACTATGGCAGGGTGCATGTTTACACAGGCAGGGTTATCTGCTTCCTTTTGGGGAGTGGAAGTTGATACAGCCTATTAATTAAGAAATAAATGTATGTACCAGTAAGGCTATTAACAACCAGATTCCATTTGACTTATAGTACAAAAGGCTCTTAAGAGATAAAGAACTCATGAGTATGAGGGTTTTTGCTTGTCAGGCCTGGGCGACAGTAGATAATGTGAAAAGTCACAAAATGGAACCTAGAGCTATTGAAAGTATGATGTTGGGGTATTCGAGGGACAAGAGAGACTATAGGTTGTGGGACATAAGTGAAAAGCATATAATACTATCTGGAAAAATCAGATTTTGTTAATCTGTGTTTCCCATTAAATAGAAAATTATAAATACTACACCTATATGCAATGGCAATGATGCAGAAATAGGTAATTTGGGCAATGAGTCTCAAAGTATGAGCAGTGAGGGACTGGAGGGTGAAGCCAGTGGTGACTTTGATGCGAGTGCAGACAGTGAAGAAGGAAATGGTGGAAGGAGGAAATATTGATGATCGTACAGAACTTTCTGAGGCAGAGGAACAGATACCAGTATTTCAATACATTTTAAGATGGTCAGCCAGAACCAAACATACTAAGGAACGTTTTTGCTGTAAGAGTTTAAAAGTAAGTTCATGTGAATTTCGTTACCCTAAGACTGATCAGGAGGCTTTATCAGGAGTGTATTAAAATCATTACATGATTGCCATGCAGGAAGAAATGATTAATCTTAACCCTTTCAGTGCTAGGGCTTGCAGTTTACATGTTTGAAATGCATTCATGCATTCATAACACTGAAGGGGTTAAGAAAAATTTTTCTTGTGATCTAGTGAAAAAACCAGTCATCATCATCATCATTGGTCAACAATCCTAGGATTGCTTTGACGAAGCTTTCCACTCGATTCTTCTATCGGCCAACCTTTTCATTGTGACGTAATTCTTCTCTTTTACATCCTTCACAACCTCTCCCATGTATCTCATACGAGGCCTGCCTTTCCCAATCTTCCCGTTCACTTTTCCCTCGACGAAAGTCTTCATCAGGCCATCGTGTCTCAAGATATGGCCGATTAAGTTGTCTCTTCTTCTTTTTAGAGTTTTCAGCAGACTTCTCTTTTCTACCACTCTTCTTAGGACTTCCTCGTTACTCACTCGGTCGATCCATTTAATCTTCGCCATTTTTCTATTGCACCACATTTTGAATGCTTCTACCCTTTTCTTCTCCGCTGCTGTCATCGTCCATGCCCCAATGTCGTAAAGAAACATGCTCCAGGTTTACGTTCTGATCATTTCCTTCCTTACTTCTACGCTTGTATTTCCAGCTGTAAGTAGATTCTTCTTTTGATAGAATGCCCTCTTTGCCTGGGCCAATCTACTAACTCTTTCTTTCTTGCTTCGTCCATCATTGGTTACTTGGCTTCCTAGGTAACAGAACTCTTTAACCTCTTAAAGTTTTTGTTTTCCTAGTTTGACATTTTTTTTGGTCTCTTCTTTCTTGCTGCACACCAATATCTTAGTCTTCTTCTTATTTAACTTCAGCTGATATCTGGCCATTGTCCATTCCATGGTTGCTAGAATCTTGTTCAGATTCCTCTCTGTCTCTGCTATGAGTGCTATGTCATCAGCAAATCAAAGCATGCTTATTTTTTCTCCATGGATAGTCACTCCAGAAGACTTCTCTTTGATTTCATTGATAGCTCTCTCGATGTAAACATTAAAAATGATGGGAGACTGCACAGCCTTGTCTCACCTCTTTCCTTATTCTTGCATCTTCATAGCTAGGTCCCGATTTAATCACAGCTACTTGGCTTTTGTACAGACTGTGTATAATTCTTCGTCATTGTATGACACTCCAATTCCCTTCAGAATTCCAAGCATTGAATCCCAATCCACATTGTCAAGAACCTTCTCTAAATCCACAAATGCAATGAACATCAGTTTTTTCTTCTTCATCCTCTTCTCTATGAGCAGTTCAAGGACAATATAGCTTCCCTTGCACCCTTACTTTTCCTAAATACGAATTGATCTTCATCCAGGAAATCCTCTGCTTTTCATTCTGTTCTTCTTAGATGATCCTGGTCAATATCTTAGATGCATGTGTCGTCAGGCTTAGAGTCTTAAAAGTTTTGCATTTCTCCACTATCTTCTTCTTGGGAATAGGAATAGTTCTGCAGGAACATCATCAATAGCAGAAGCCTT
Organism: Platycnemis pennipes; assembly: GCA_933228895.1. Lineage (NCBI taxonomy): Eukaryota > Metazoa > Arthropoda > Insecta > Odonata > Platycnemididae > Platycnemis > Platycnemis pennipes. The sequence goes on from OW121854.1 coordinate 66,012,552, forward strand.
GTTCATCCGAAATTCCTTTACTACAGCGTCGAATTCCAATCTTAATATTGATGCTCCCATATCATCCTTTTCAACTTCGCTTTCCTCTTCAATCACTTTCCTCCTGAGATTGTTTCCGTTGTATAACTCTTCCAGATATTCTTTCCATCCCTTCACTTTGTCGTCATTTTCAGTTAAAAGTTCTCCATTCTTGTCCCTTATGGCATTGCATCTGGTACTCCGTTCCTTGAAGTGGTTCCTCACTATCCTGTAGGCAGCTTCCACCTTTCCAAGTGCAAGGTTATTTTATACATTTTTATATACATTCTTCATCCACATCTCTCTAGCTTTCCTTGCATTGTGACTTATTTCGTTCCTTATTCGTTTGTAGCAAAGCTGCCCTTCTTCCGTTTTCGCATTCTTGTACTTTCTTCTTTCTTCAATCAGGTGTAAGACTTCTTCCCTGAATCATGGCTTCTTCTTGGCAACTTTTCTTCTTCCATGAGCTTCCCTTGCATCTTCTAGTCAGCATTTAATATTTTCCCAACGCTCTTCCACTGATTTCTCAGTCAGGTCCTCTTCTATGAAGTTTCCCACCACTTTTTGAAATGCCTGCTGATGTTGAGCTTCCTTCAGTTTTTCTACTTGCCATGTGTTCCTCTCAGTCTTCTTCAATTTCTTGAATTTTAGATGGCATTTCATCATCACTAAATTATGGACACTGTCGATGTCTGCCCCAGGGTAGCTTTTGCAGTCCTTTATCTGGTCCCTAAATCTTTGCTTCACTAAAATGTAGTCTATCTGAAATCTTTTTCTGTCTCCTGGCATTTTCAATGTGTACTATCTTCGGTTGTGGTTCTCAAACAATGTATTGGCAACCACCAACTTATGCTGTGTGCAAAACTCCAGAAGTCTTTCTCCTCTTTCATTACGGCTTCCCAATCCATATTTCCCAGTTATTCTTCCACCTTCACCTTTGCCGACATCCACATTCCAATCTCCTAAAATAATTAGGTCTTCCTCTCCTCCTACATGTTTTATAACTCTCGTGATATTTATGTAGACTTCTTCCACTTCTGCATCTTCGTAGTCCACCGTAGCTACGTAAACCTGCACCACTACGGTATCTACAGGCATGGTCTCAATCTTCACCAATTTCATCCTTTCATTGTACTGAAGGAAGCTCTTCACATGCATTCCACCGCTCTTCCTGAGCATTATACCTTCCCCAGCATTGCCATTTAATGATCCTGTGTGTAATATCCTATAGCTTCCGCTCCAGAAGTCTCCTTCTTTGGGCCACTTCATTTCACTGATTCCTAATACATAAAAGCCCATTCTTCTAATTTCCACATTTAGGTTTTCCAGTTTTCCACAGGCCCGTAGCGATCTCACGTTCCATATACCTACCCTAAAATGTTTATCCCATTTGACTGATGTGCTCTCTCAGTTAGTCCCCACCGGGAGATCTGAATGGGGGACTATTTTACCTCGGGAATATTTTACTCGAGAGGGTCCCATCACGTCTTGATTGAAAGAAAAAGTGGAGCAGCTGCAACTCCTCGGGATAATAAGGTGATGGTTTCCCCTTGCCTTCCACATCGCAGTACTACAACCATTAAAGTAACTGTTACCATGCCTGTAGTGAAATGAGTGTCGCATTACAGACCACTGTGGTCTCCACCTTCACTCATGTGAAGAAGAGTTCTGCCCTCTCCTCCAGGTGATGAGAATAGTACTTGTTGGTGGCCTCCCATCGCCAAGTCACAGCATCTTCACAGATTCTGCATTATTTAGAGGCCTATCTCATCCAGGGATAGACCAATACCCCTTCGGAATGCCGAATAGCGAGTACACGGTCCCATAAAGAGACCTTGTACGAGTATCGGGTATCGGCCATTTCTCGATAATTCGATGCTTTCGAGTCATCGTTTTTTTTCGGGTACTTTTATTCTAAAGTATCCGAGAAAAAGAAAAAAAATCTAAAAACAATCATCTAAAAAGATATAATTTTGAAATCCCACCTTCTTCAACTAACTTACCAACGTAAGTTAGTTGAAGTTTCGCGTATTCGTTTTCTTAGCTGTGATCTTCATGACAGTGAAAGTGGCTTAAAATTGCCTATGGGAAAGCCTGAGATGAAAGGCTCAACCTCCTCGGAAAAGTAGACAAAAATCCAGGTACGAAGAATCATGATCATTGTTCAACATTCCTAGGATTAGAGACGCAGCTTTCCACTCGGTTCTTCTATCGCCTACCTTTCCATGGTGACGTATTCTTCTCTTTTACATCCTTCATAACCTGTTCCATGTATCTCATGTACAAAGAAGAAAGTTTGCTAAAATATCGGCAAAAATTAAAGTTCTGATGTCAACTCAAGTTCGTTATGCTCAACGCATACATTGTCCGGCGTTTCCGCTTATATTCCAAGCTCGTTTTCCAAAAATATAAAATTCAAACATTGTGGCATGGTCTAGTGTCATGACGTTAATGGATTCGCATTAGAAATTTTAAAATGAAGACGAAGGTGTTTGTTGAGTACCTCCAATGATCCACACTTATGGAGAAAACCCAGTTTCGCAAATTGACTAGAATAACTTAAATGAATATAAGTAAATATTTGAAACTTAAAGGACATCATGGAAAAAGTATGATCCATATTCTATCAAAATTTCCTTTCGTGTTTTTCATATTGTTATGACAATCTCCAAAAGTGGCCTCAGCAACACTAAGAAATGTGCCATTTTTCATCCTCATTGTAAAAACATGCCTCAATAGTAATTATTAAAAAAAGCCTGGTACCTGCTAAAATGAAATGCTGAATTCTCTACTCGTTGACATGTTCTCTACGAATTTCGCTTCTTTATTTTCTGGGATATCAAACCTCAAAGTCTAGTCTTTTTAGATAGGTACTTTTTGCATGAATAGTATACTACACAAATGTGCTATTTGGTCTTGTAGTCATCATTAATTATAGATGCCCATCAACGCAAGGTATCATACGTATTTTTTTGGGAGGCGTAATAATTGAAAATGAAACTTTGTTCCTATAAATTAACGCCAGCAATTAACTAATTTGATGGCATGCGTGTTGATCCCCCCTGGGAGTTATGCAACCTTCGTATACGTTTTCAACAACCCGAGAAGGCCTAACCTGTTCAGCAAGTTTTCCTCGTTACCATGTTCAGGATTTTGGGTCCCCTCTAAAACGTGCTAACGAGAGTCCACTGTATTAAGGTATAGCTGCAGGTTTGGAGTTTCCTGAGCAAATGTTTTCAGAGACTGGAGCTATGGTCCTGATAGAAGAACCCTCTTAGCTGCTTAGCACATTCAGCAACTATGTCAATAATATGTCAATGAGCAATACATTCAAACATGAGCTGCTAAGCATGTTCAGCAGCTCCAATTTCATAAAAAGAATTTTCAGTAAAACAAATGCAATAGAGCTTAGAGTCTGAAATCTAATTCCAGTGATAGGTTATTGTAAGAGTAGCTAAATAAAAGAGTTGTCACAATGTCATTTCTCTCAACAATTAGGTGCTCTTTTTATAACTCTTTTGATTACTGAGTTGACTTCACAAGAAGGAAAGCACTTATCATATTTATCAAAATTTTTAGAAGAAAAATAAGTGAGGTATCGGCAAATAATACTATCGGTATTGGCTACTGGCATCGAGGTATTGGTTTTGTATCGGAAAAAGTGGTATCGGTACAAGTCTAAATATTATATTACCTACTGATTACAAGTACCTATCTATAATGTTTAAAAAAGCCATTTCAGGCAATCTATTCTACCATAGTAGTACAAAAAGGATAATGCTGCATATTTACCAGAACAATTATAGTACTTACGGGAAATCCAGATTTGTAAATACAGATTTAATTTTTATCATATTGGGATCCAACACTAGCCCTTAATAGTAATTAGAGAAATAGAGCATTCTCAGTATACAATAACATTATGTCCGACAAAAGGACATCAATAAAGCCAGAGAATATGGAGACACTAATGGAACTCTATTTTTGTGAATAAATTCAATTTTACTCATTGGCAGAAATGTGGTTAAGAACCAATAATTTATTTTCCTTTCTATTGTTGTTTTACTCAAACAAGCCTTGATGACCTTTTAATGACATTTTATTGTGTTTTGAATTGTTTCCAAATAAACATTTTTTCACTAAAATTTAATTTACTTACCGCTTTTTTGCGACGAAATCAACTATTTTATTCACCAAAATTCAGGAATTTAAATCACCATTTTTCACAAGCTCTACTGATACCTACTTATAGCCAGTTGTAAATAGAAAGGTCATCAAATTGAAGACTGTATTATTGGTGGAAAACAATTGGGAATGTCATCATGTGGATGTAAAGTGTACCTCAACACTTAGTTACAGGAAAACATTTACATCAGGCAACCAGAAGGTCTTGTAGACAGTTTCCAGACTTTGGGTGCAAACTTAAGAAAGGTATTTATGGTCTAAAGTAAGCAGGTCAGGGGTTGGAATCAACATCTAGATAAGATTCTGTTTGAGATAGGACAGAAAAGAGCTGTGAATGATTCTTGTCTAATATTCATTCCTCTAAAAATCTCTTTGTCACATCAGGAACTGTTGAAATTATCTGTTATGGTGTATGTTAATTAAAAATCGCTATCAAAAATTGATTTTTCAGGAATCTGAATCAGTATCGATAATCGATAAATTTTGGTATCAACTCATCTCTAGTAATAACCATAATAATTATTATCATTATCATTAGTTTTCTATCGGTGAAGGTAGGATGGACATTATTTCTCCCACACCCCAACTGATAGTACCCATATCAAAAAACAAATTTCTAGGTGAGGATCAGTTTGAGTATCACAAGGGCAGGCCCACTCCGGATGTAGTTATAGTGATGAGGAAACTAGTGGAAAGGAAGATGAGAACACAATCAGGATGTTTATGCATCCTTTGCTGTTTTTGATATGGCATTTGACAAAGTGAGGTGGGAAAAGTTAACAGGAATATTGCGGAAAAAAGGAGTAGAAAGGAAAAACAGGAGACTGATCTGGAATTCATGCATGGCGCAGCAGGAGCATGTGAGAGTAGCTGATTTAGTATTGGATTGGGCAATAATAGGAAGGCCAGTTAGCCATTGCTGTCTGCTATATATGGTATTTTTCTAACACACACAGCGTGGAACGGGGAATCGCCAGAAGCGGCAGAAATATCAAAGTCCCTTAATACCTAGACCGATGAAGGGGGAGGTGTTGTAGTAGACTAGTAGGTTGCCTAACATGTGTAACATGTGTGTAGTGTGTGTTTGGATTGGCATCCCTGTGAGTGTGTATTTCCGGCACATCCGGAATCGTATCCTTACTAAAAAATGTTAGCCCGATCAAGTCCTCAGGTCCTGATGAAATTCCAGCTCGTGTGTATAAAGAAATAGCTCTCGAAATGGCACCATATCTTAAAGTAATATTTAACAAATCCCTCGAAGAACACGCGGTTCCCAAAGACTGGAAGATAGCAAACGTGACCCAAATTTTTAAAAGTGGCGATAGGGAACATCCATCGAATTATAGACCAATATCAATAACGTCACTGCCGTGCAAAATTATACAGCATATGATAGTTACATCAATAAGGGGACACCTCGATAGCCAGGATTTATTGATAACAAATAAGCATGGGTCCAGAAAGGGACGGTCTTGCGAAAATCAATTAGGTCTTTTTGTTCATGATATTTTAGTTTCCGGAGAAGGTAACATACAGGTAGACGCAGCGTTTTTAAATTTAGAAAAGCATTAGACAAGGTTCCCCACTGTAATTTACTCGCAAAGTTAGCATCATACGGGATAGACAGTAATATGGTAGGCTGGATAGGAGACTTCCTACATGAACGCGTTCAAAGGGTGGTATTAGATGGTGTCACCTCAGGCGAAGTAAAAGTTACATCGGGTGTTCCCCAGCGTGATAGGCCCAATTTTATTTATTCTCTACGTAAATGACTTGAATACAGTAGCTAAAAATAGCAAGCTCCATCTTTTTGCCGATGATGCAGCAGTCATCATTGGTCATCAATCCTCAGATCGGTTTGACGTAGCTCTCCACTGAGTCCTATCGGCTAATCTCTTCATATTTACGTATTTCTTCTGATGCAGTAGTGCATAAGGAAATCAGAAATTAAGAGGATAGTCAGTCTTTAGATAAGGATTTAGATGCGATCGATGATTGGTGTGATAGTTGGCAGCTAGAATTAAATTTGAAGAAATGCACGATAAAGAACTTTTGGAAAAAGAATAACTTTCCCCAGAAAAATTATTGCATCAACGAAAAGAAAATATCTAGCGTAGAATTTACTAAATACTTATTCGTGACCAACACTGAAGACATATCGTGGGGGAAACACATCAGGGAAATAACTTAGCAAACCATAGATTAGGATTCGTAAAAAGAGTTCCAGGCAAATGCGATGAGAGAGTACGAGAAAGAAGCCATTTTACACTTGTCAGGCCTCATTCAGAATATGCCGCTAGTGTATGGGATCCGTACAAGGAAGGTATGATAAAAGAATTAGAGCGTGTGCAAAGGAGATCCGCTAGATTTGTTAAAGGTGGTTATGATAATTGTATAAGTGTTACGAGTTTAATAGATGAACTAGGATGGGAATTACTATCAGAACACAGGTTGAAATTTACGTTTTACCTTTTAAATGAATTCGAAACCGATTTGTCGAATATTTTAAGTCGATAATTCTTCTTCCCGTTACTCCACTGGATATGCCTTCATTTTTCCCTTCTTTGGCAATTGCCATATTGTCAAATGAATCATGCAAAGTTTCATCTGCTACTGAGTCATCAATATTGGACGGGATTTTATCAATAGTGCAAGAAGTTCCTCCTAAGTGCTACTCTGTTTCCATTATTTTGAGATGCATGTTTTGGATAGTAGAAATTTGCATACTTACACATGAATATATCATTACATTAAGATAATGTTTACACCAAAAATGACAGTATTTTCTTCCCTCCACTTGGCCAAAAATTCACCCTTTTTTTTTTCCTCATCACCAAAATGTCAAGCGACTGCCTACTTTAATTTTCCGATATCGTTACGCTTCCGATGACATTTCGAGACTTGAAAATTAGTCAGTTTGACTATTACTAGACACCCCGAGCGCGACAACCCAAACAAAGACTCAAGAAACAACCTGTCAGTAAATCAGACACTCCGTCAATCGCCCCTTTTCCACCCGCCTTCACTTTTCCTTTCCCCCAAGCTCCAACACCCCTTCTTCCTCAAGCGTAGGTACCGTTTTAGGATATACGGTAGAGGGACCGTGCCACTTTTTGAGCAGCACAGTACGTGGAGAATATGTGAACTGTTTAGTGATTTGCATGATGCTCGAGGCATATCCCTGGGCTGAAGTTGGCGAAAAACATTAATTAGGTACTTTCAGAATATCTCAACAGCGTGTCTTTTAATTAAAATCAACAATTTTCAAGGATCCAATAGACTAAGCTTGAAACTTGTACTCTATAATAATGAAAGTAAAAAAATAGCCCCTCTGTCTCCCAATATTTGAAACAAAAAGGTATATTATTACATCGAGATACATTTTTAACTAGGCTTATTACTTAAAATCTAGTATTATAGAGTAATAGTTTTTTGCTTTCTCTTTTAATTACTGAATACCGCATTCCAATATCTAGATTCCTGTTGGAGCAATCTTCTGTGAAAAATAGGTCTGAAAAACAGCTATGTCTCACAGCCCGTTAAATGTCCTCACTTATGATATTTTTTCAACCACATCATTCTGGGAATACATAATTGCATTTCCTACTAGATAAAGTATAGTTTGAGCATAGGAAAATTCTATGGTATATGAGTGATGCTTTCTTCCAATAACACCGAAGAGTGTTGATAACAGTTGTGATGTATTTTGAAGTTGCCGCCATATCCATTTGTGCTAACCTCCCCGCAACTGTTTCGTTCCACTGTCCCCTCCTCCCATGACTGTAACATCCGGGACTGTAACTTCCGGAGGCATGGTTTTTGGTATGGATCTAAGATGTAGAATATAGACCTGTTCAATGAACCTGCTGCTGTATCATGAATTACCCGGCCGCATCCTAGCTCCAACTGAGTGTTTAAGAGCAAATATGAAAGTGGCGACGAGGAAGTGATACTTTTTTATCCTGGTAAACTGTGTGAATCGGCTTAGTGACTTCATACATGCACGGGTTTCATCATGAGCTCCCACGTTGGACATTATTTACGTAAAATGGAAGATATCGAATGCTGGATCGATACAAGATACAAGGCCTCACTGATGTTGAACAATTATGGGGCAGTTCAAAACGATAATGACGAGCCTAGAGACACACTTGCCGGTCCAGCTCCTGAAGTGTCAACTGGACGCCGATGCCGCGAATCAACAGGCTGCTACTGCCGCTAACCGAGCATTCAATGAAGCGGTCGCCAGAGATATTTACCAAAGAGCATTTCTCATAGCAGAACTTGGCCCTGAAGCGTATGGTGCCCTCCAAAGAACACTGTTGCCCGCGACGCCTATGGAAACAATGGTGCGTACGTCCTTGCGCGCTCTGCGTCGTGAGCAAGAGCACCAAGACGAGTGAATCAGCCAGGTCCCAGTTTATGTCAAGGTTTCAGCAAAAAGGAGAGTCGATTGCTGACTATGTGCAGGCAATCCAGCTGTTAGCTTCGCGCTGTGATTTTGGGGTGACATTAAACACACGTCTCCTTGAAAGACTCAAGACAGGAGTCATATCCAGTGCTGTTTTTGATGTGCTTTATGATGGCAAACAGTCTATGACTTATGACGATGCCGTGGTTGCTGCTATTTCTGCGGAGGAGAAGGAGCATACAAAGGAAGCGATCAGACGAATGAGGGAGGCAGTTGACCAAAAGAGCGGTGCAGAAGAAGAAAAATCAAGTATAAACACGGAAGAGGTCAATAAAGTATCCTATCGAGGAAGAGGCAACCAATCCAGGAACAACAGAGATCAGCGTGGACATCCACCCAGAGGCAGAGGACGAGGTCAGCACCAGTACTTCCAAAGCAGGCTGCCGTCCCAGGGTGAACCACAGCTAAGCTGCAGTCAACCTCATCAACGATATCCCAGACGTCAACCATTTCCAAGCAGGTACCCCCCCCGACTGTGTTATATTTGTCATCAGCCTGGACATTTTGCTACGGACTGCTTGCAGAATCAGGTAATCAAGAGGGAAGTTCAAATCAATACTGTCCAAGGCAGTATAGTAAGAAGGTAAATGAGAGAAAATGGTCTGAGTGTGACAGAGTTGTAACAAGTAGAGCTGACAATGAGTCAGAAAATAGTGTCATTGCTTTTGAACCAGATATTACTAATTCATTACATGGACTCTATGTGAAAAATGTGAAAGAGAGTTTAACAGGTACCAAGTTGAGTGAAAAAGGTTGCCTAGAGGTTAAAGAAAATAGTCAAAAGACTGATTGTGTTATAAATCTTAGTGAGAATGTTTATTATGATGGGTATTCTGATTGTTATTTGTATTATGACTTGGACAAAGAAACTTGGACTCAAGAGTGCCCTGTAAAGAGAGATCAAACTGCCAAAGTAAGTTACCAAAGTAACAACCAACCTTTATACTGTGAAATGATTATTGAAAATGTATCTGTCCAGATGGGGGTTGATACAGGAACACCGAGATCTCTAATGCATTTGAGTCAATTTGAGAAATTATTACCTAAAGTTAAAGTATACAAGAGTAATATAGAATTATTATCTGTGTGGGGTGACAAACTCCTAATTGTAGGCGAAGCCAAAGTTAGAGTAAAGGTACTGGGTGATAATGAATCAAAAGAAACGAGCCTGATAATTTGTAATAGTGAAAATTTGTGCCAATGTTAGAAAAGAGAGTGGTTAAATTTATTTTGGCCTGTATGGAGAGGTGTAATTGTTGGAGAAATTGGAAAGGTCAGTGATAGTGAGGAAAGTGAGATGAGACTGCTAAACCAATGGAAAAAGGACTATCCAAAGTGCTTTGACAAAGATAGGTCTAGTAGTATCAAGAAGAGAGATGCAGTGCCAGTAATTTGCAGAGAATACACGGTCCCCTTTGGAATAAAAGACCAAGTGGAAAAGCAATTAAGGGAAGAGGTGAAGTCAGGTATTGCTGAATTAATAACAAGACCAAAGTGCTTCACCAATGTTTAGCATTCCCAAAGACGATGGAAAATTTAGAAATGTTATAGATTTTAAGAGAGCTGTGAATCCACAGTTGGACATTGATTATTATCCCTTACCTAAGACCGATGAATTATTTGCTAAAGTATCTGGAGGTGCTTATTTTACTGTGATTGATCTGAGTGAAACTTATCTTCAAATGGAAGTAACCCCAGATTCTCAAGAAATTTTAACAGTAAATAAATATATTGGGTTTTTGAAATACAAGCGCCTACCACATGGGTTAGCTAGTTCACCTGTACTCTTCCAGCAAATGATGGATGTAATGCTAAAAGACTTACCAGGTACCTATGCTTACTTGGATGATGTGATTATAAAGGGTCAAGATAGACAGGAATGTGTAAGGAGAGTGGAGGCTATTTTAAAAAGATTAAATGAGCACAATGTAGGGATAAATGAAAACAAGTGCCAGTGGCCCCGAAAATCAGTAGTTTACTTAGGGCACAAGATTAGTAAACAAGGAATTCATTCCTTGGATACCAGAGTTAGACCAATTTTGAAATGTAGAGAACCTGAGAACGTCTCAGAACTAAGATAATTTTTGGGTATGATTAACTTTTCCAGAAAATTTCTACCGGATCTAAGTACTTTGTTAGCACCTTTAAATGCACTATTGAAGAGAGAGACTCCATGGGTATGGTCAGAAGATTGTCAGATTGGTTTTGACCGCAGTAAAGAATTGTTGTGTACTAATAAAGTGCTAGCACATTATGACTCTAAGAAAACGCTGGTTTTAACTACAGACGCATCGCCGTATGGAATTTCGGCTGTTTTGAGCCAAAGAGAAGGAAAGATATCCTATTTTATTCAGCTCAAACTCACTGACACCTGCTCAATGGGAATACAGTCAAATCGAAAAAGAGGCTCTTGCAATAGTTACAGCTGTTATTAAATTGGATAAATACTTGGCAGGAAGACACTTTATTTTAGTCACTGACAATCACCCACTAAAATTTATTTTGGCCCCAGATAAGGGTTTACCCACTATAGCAGCTTCACATGTTAAAAGATGGGCATTAACTCTGGGTGCATATCTTTTTGATACTGAGTATAGGAAAAGTAAGTTGATGGGTGCTGCAGATGCACTGTCTCGCTTACCCTTGCCTGATTGTGTGGCTGAAGTTGTTAACTTAGTGAAATCCCCTTAACATTTATAGTTTATAATATATTTTTATCTCATATAGCCACGACCATAAGCAATTAGGAAATTTTTAGGCTTGCATGGCGTGTCTGCTGAATGTATTCCAAGTGGGGGAGCTGACGGGCCGCATGAGAGAAAATTGTAAATGTTTAAATATTGATAAAAAACCTATTTATGAATTGCCACTAAATTTTAGTTTTGGAACAGTTAGCTGAATATGTTTAGATTACGGAAAAAAAGTTTCGGCCGATTCTGAGATGGAGTATATGAGAAAAGTTTATTAACAATTTTTTAAACATTAGTAATTAACAACAAAAGGGTTTAGAAGAAAATAATTTTTTATTGATGTATTAACATTCAATAAAAATTTAGCTTTAAAAAGAGCTATAAATCATTGGTGTATGACAATTGCAAGCGGAGATATATGTGATAATATGATTTAAGGCTCGGATTTTTGCTAAAAATGCGAAAAAATTAAAACATGCATAATTCGCTCAAAAAATTTTTTTTCACAAAACTGTTGGAGGGTATTCAGTTTGAGTTGATTTTGTTCCCATACACCAATTTTATCAAAATCTGGGACCATTAGGGACAAACGTTTGTTGAATTGAGGTGGAATGACCCATATATATTATTGGGCAAAATATATTTTCCCTCTGAAATCTCAACTTAAGGCCATATTTTTTATCATAAACTTTTTGCAGCTTAAATATAACTCATAGTTGACCCCTTTCCATCACAATATGAAGTAGGGACAGAAAATTGCCCAAAATTCAATGATTATCCAATGTGTTTCAAAAGTGCATTTTAAAATGTATTTATTTGTACTTGTTCTATAACATCTGTAGTATTCTCTTACACCTCAGTAAAATATTATGGTTAATACTCATTACCCACAATCTGATCCAGAGTTGGGAAAGTTACCAAAAAAATTAACTGATTAAAGTTAAAGTTAACCTCTGTAAAAAGTAATTAGTTAAATTTAAAAGTTACTTTCCTGAATAAGTAAGTGATTAACATTTAAGTTGAAATAGTAACTTTTACATTAAAATTTACTTTTTCAGTTATGTGCACATGTGCCACGTGGCAAATTGGATGCAATGGTCACAGTCAATAGATAGGTATCTGGTGACTAATTGTAGTATCTAGTGGCCATGACTGTGATAATGGAGGCCTTGATGGTTTTTTGCTTTGGAAAACAAAGCAAACACTGAAAACTGACATTGTGGTTTTTTTCCATCCGTATCAATTTGTTTAAAAATACCAGGCCACAACAAAGAAATTTGAAACATAAAAACTGAAGTTATATTTAACTAACTAAATGGCAATAACTGAAGAAATATGAAATTTAACCGCACTTTGTTGGAGGTGAAGGAAATTTAAGAATAAATAAGAAATTTAGCGAATGATTTCTTATAAATAAATAAGGAAGTGTGAATCGGCCAAATAAGTAAAATGACCAACTCAAATACAGCTCAATACTGAATATGTTACTCTCGAACACTTCTGCTTGGGGTATTTGATTCCAAACAGTGTCCGGGAGATTTTGCTCAAAAGTGAAAATAGAAGTTGAAGAGACTATTTTTAAAATTTTTGTGACTCGCTCATAGTCAGGGAAGGTATTAACCATTACATATGAGCTGTTCTTTGACCAAGAGCTTATTCTGAGCGTTAGCAACAATAATTTCCTTTTGTTCATTAAGTCTTGGGCTTGGCAAAGCAATATTTCTCTTTTGAATGAAGGATTCATGGATGATTTCACCAAACAACACACACATTACCACCAGAATGCACTCAAGTAATATCACCAAACACCACCGAAATCACTCTGATTTTTCAGCCGTAGGGAATTTACTTTTATAAGTAAGTGAAAATATTACTTTCTACTAGCCAAAATTGTTATCTACGTCATTAACAGCGTTTGGCCCCAGTGTTCCGCCAATATACGCGTGGTTTCCCTCAGTACTGTATAGTGAAAGACAATTTTTGTAATGTAAAGCAGTAGTATGTCCTGACGGGTTTATGAAAACCAAATGTAACAGTGGAAAAAAGAGCTCTGCCAAGCTGAAGTGAAGCTGTCGCCATGATTGGTGTATTGAACATAAGTTTGTATTTACGTTTATTAAAGGAAAATCCATGAGGTGCTCTGTTAACTGTCTTAGATTATGCTACATGCTTCGTTAAATCATTCCATGGGTTTGAAGCAGTAATTAGCGGCAGCTCTCAACATAATTACTAAATTATATAAACTTCTCCACTTTATCAAACGAGAGAAAGAAAGGGAAGAGGCGGACACCGGGTGAATCCCTGGACCTTGCCAGAGGGCGATGAAGGAGCGAAGTACGGCGTAAAGGCTCGACGTTCGGAGGAAAGTTGGGCGAGAACGAGATAGTTAAATAGAGCGTTTAAAATGCATTCAAGGAATAATATGCCTCCGTTCTAGACGCCAGCGCGATGAAAGCTCGGGGCAGGCAAGCTGCCGGTATTCCGTCACATACTCGGGCGATGAGTCCATCACCCTACCGTGCTTGAACTTCCCTCATGGTGGCCGAGACCAAAGAATATTGTACCGTCAGAAACGAAACAGATTTTCTCTCAGAGCGGTAGTGACGACGCTCCACCTGTTGGGAAACTTTTTTCTCCTATAGTACATACACTCCATGAGCCACGATTACCAATCCATGCCACCTTAGGTTTGCCATTAGAATCGCACGCGAAGCCAAAATGCCAGAGAAACTCACGTCAAACTCACGTCACCCAAGGCCGTCTACACCGTCGCATACACTAACGTGCAATGCCGCAATGCTCGATAGGAGAATCGCATGTTACGACTGCCGATAGCGTTCGGCGAAAACGAAATGTTAGGCTGGCGCAGCCGTCGACATGATGCACAGCAGGAGCGTTTTCCTAGCAAACTCATCCCATACCTAGGTGTGTTCCCATCACGTTCATTACCGCTCGATATGAATAGCTAACATTTAGCATCTACATCTCACTGGACTACGGAATGAGGCTCTTTTCTGAAGAAAGATCGGATGCTTTCCCAGTGCATGGCGTTTGTGAAGGTTGTTCGGAAGCCTGGAAGACGGAAGTCAATGGACGACTCGACCAACGAAATGTCGGCAGCATCGCAGTTTGACCCGGTGGAGTACCCGAACAGCTTTCACAAAGGCTCTTTTCTAATATTATAAACAAGATCTACAGCTTTTAAGGCAACCATTAACTCCATGGCAACCGTCATCACCGTTGAACACATTTTTTTTCTTATTAACTCCATGGTTACGTTAGCGGTAATCATTGAGAATGAAAAAAGTGAAAATCACGAATCTGGTACGGAATCACAGATGCATCTTTCGCGTCATCGCAATCTGTATCGTTAACGCTTACCCCTAACGTAGCGCAGGGTTAACAAGAGCCGTCTATAACATTCGCTCCACTGATCGTGATAAGCAATTAGAAGTGCTGCGCGAAAAATGAAGAATGGAGATCACGTTCTCTCTGACAGATGTTAAATAAAAAAATAACGATAACGCTAGCGCACGCCTTATGAAGATCCATGATCCAGGCACTGGATATTGAATGCCGCCACATTTAACACGTATGTGACATATTGTAAACATGACAATTAACTCTAAAAATAGTGACTACCAACGAATTCATTATTTATTACGATGCATGAAGCTACTTCAATGCTTGGTATCCAGATTCGCATCAGATAACACAGAAGGCGTCACTTTGTGGAATTTTACAATATTCATGGTAACGAAGACTTTTAGTCAATTCCACACTTTTTTATATATCCGACCTAGGTTTCGACAAAATTTTTTGTCATCCTCAAGGTAAATTTGTGTCTGAGTAACAGCCTTATATATCCACTCTTATAGCCTCGTTGGGGGGGGAAAGAAAAAAAAATTTTTTTGTCGAAACCTTGGTCGGAAATATAAAAAAGTGTGGAATTGACTAAAAGTCTTATTTTATTCGTTACCATGAATATCAGTCAACAGTTGCGCGGAATTATACAATCAATCGTGTGCTTAATGAGGACGATACGGAATATTCATTTGGGGATGCGAAATCCCCAAAAGGTTTGCTTTGTTCCATGTTGATGCCAAATATTACGAGCATAAGTTGCGTTTCTTAAGCTAATTCTAATGAAAAACCCTCGACAAATGTTCCATCATGGCGTTTCGTCGATAGTGATGTTTTACTAGTAGGTATCGATAGAAATAGTAGACAATAAGGAGTTATAGGAGCATATTCAATTGATTTATAGGGGAAAAATTCAAGAATAAAAAAATATCCATCTCAAACATGTTATTACGCAAGATACTTACGTATATACCGCGATGAGAAGAAATGTTTCCAAATGGGATACCCGAAATTTAAATATTGCGTCGCTCGTCATCACCCGGTGGGGAAGTTACCTCACTTCTTTCCGGCTATCAGAGTTCTCCTTCCTGTGGTATCAGAGGCGACATAAAACCAATTCTTGAGTTACCTGCAAAGTATTGCGAATTTCGAGCATTCAAATCACCACAACCCCCACCATGAACTGCATATCATTCAAATTTATTTAAAGAAAATTCTTACTTCGTTACCCTTCATGTTATCACATTTTTTTGCTTCAGTAGTGTCAAAAAATGTCCTATATGTTCATGCAAACCCTTGCGGGACCTCAGATGAATTGCCCACTTGGCAAAGGTGAACCCGCTCAGCATTCCAATTTTCCGAAGACCTTCAAAAATGGCTGTCTCACCGACGATAGTGAACATGCAGAAAAAAAACCGAGCAATTAAACAGCTTGATTGCGTAGCTCACTGTTATTTTATGTAAATCACAAATTTAAATACGTATTCAACTAGAAAATTAAGTAATTACGAAGTATATGCACAACTGTTCAACGGCTTCAAATGACCGTTATTTAGATATGGCGTCAGTGCCACAGTTGCCATGGCAACAGTAAAACATTATTACAAATCCTTAAAAAAGCACAGTCAATCAAACATGGCGATATTACAAAATAATAAACCATATAACCACAAGTGCCCGGCATTCAGATCGAGCGTCACTGACGTTGCCATGGAATCAGCATGGAGCACTCGTGATATTATTTCAAAGGGAACCCAATCTAACTAAATGGGGATGTGGCAAAAAGACCCCAAGGCATTTAAGCGCCTAAGTGCGTATATCCTATTGAAGAACTTTTTAGAAAAATTAAATTACAACTTAGCCTGAAGCACCTACCATTTGCACCTTCTTTATGAAGGCGGAACAGAGAATTGCAGTTTTCTTAGCAAAGCCACCAGTTATCAAATTAATTGATTCATGGAATCTTTCTCCAAAAATAATTTCCCGACGAATCTGTAATAAACGACGTCAATCACTTAACAGTACTCAATTCTAATTTCCAACAAATCAATACCTAATGGTTGAATTTTTTCGTCGTAATTATTTACTTTTACGTAATTATTGCTAATATTCTCTCAAGCAAGGGAACCCCGTCTATCAAAATGGCGATGTTGCAAAAATACTTATGGGCATTTAAGCGCCTAAGTTCAGAAATCCTATTAAAGAACTTTTTAGAAAAATTAAATTACACCTTTGCCTGAAGCACCTACCATATGAACCTTCTTTAAGAAGGCGGAGCAGAGAATTACAGTTTTCATAGCAAAGCCACCAGTTATCAAATTAATTGATTCATGGAATCTTTCTCCAAAATAATTTCCCGACGAATCTGTAATAAACGACGTCAATCACTTAACAGTACTCAATTCTAATTTCCAACAAATCAATACCTAATGGTTCATATTTTTCGTCGAAATTACTAACTTATTAATCACGAACATTAAGTTCTACCTATACTTCGCCTCCGGAGTGGTCACCGTTATTCGTATAAGGCCTCAGTGACGTTACCATGGAAACAGTAAAACATTGCTAATATACTCTCAAGCAAGGGAACCCCGTCTATTAAAATGGCCATGTTGCAAAAAGACTTATGGGTATTTAAGCGCCTAAGTTCAGAAATCCTATTAAAGAACTTTTTAGAAAAATTAAATTACACCTTTGCCTAAAGCACTTACCATTTGAACCTTCTTTAAGAAGGCGGAGCAGAGAATTACAGCTTTCTTAGCAAAGCCACCAGTTATCAAATTAATTGATCCATGGAATCTTTCTCCAAAATAATTTCCCGACGAATCTGTAATAAACGACGTCAATCACTTAACACTACTCAATTCTAATTTCCAACAAATCAATACCTAATGGTTGAATTTTTTCGTCGAAATTATTAACTTATTAATCACGAACAGTACCACCTATAATTCGCCTCCGGAGTGGTCACCGTTATTCGTATAGGGCCTCAGTGACGTTACCATGGAAACAGTAAAACATTGCTAATATACTCTCAAGCAAGGGAACCCCGTCTATTAAAATGGCCATGTTGCAAAAAGACTTATGGGTATTTAAGCGCCTAAGTTCAGAAATCCTATTAAAGAACTTTTTAGAAAAATTAAATTACACCTTTGCCTAAAGCACTTACCATTTGAACCTTCTTTAAGAAGGCGGAGCAGAGAATTACAGCTTTCTTAGCAAAGCCACCAGTTATCAAATTAATTGATCCATGGTATCTTTCTCCAAAATAATTTCCCGACGAATCTGTAATAAACGACGTCAATCACTTAACACTACTCAATTCTAATTTCCAACAAATCAATACCTAATGGTTGAATTTTTTCGTCGAAATTATTAACTTATTAATCACGAACAGTACCACCTATAATTCGCCTCCGGAGTGGTCACCGTTATTCGTATAGGGCCTCAGTGACGTTACCATGGAAACAGTAAAACATTGCTAATATACTCTCAAGCAAGGGAACCCCGTCTATTAAAATGGCCATGTTGCAAAAAGACTTATGGGTATTTAAGCGCCTAAGTTCAGAAATCCTATTAAAGAACTTTTTAGAAAAATTAAATTACACCTTTGCCTAAAGCACTTACCATTTGAACCTTCTTTAAGAAGGCGGAGCAGAGAATTACAGCTTTCTTAGCAAAGCCACCAGTTATCAAATTAATTGATCCATGGTATCTTTCTCCAAAATAATTTCCCGACGAACCTGTAATAAACGACGTCAATCACTTAACACTACTCAATTCTAATTTCCAACAAATCAATACCTAATGGTTGAATTTTTTCGTCGAAATTATTAACTTATTAATCACGAACAGTACCACCTATAATTCGCCTCCGGAGTGGTCACCGTTATTCCTATAGGGCCTCAGTGACGTTACCATGGAAACAGTAAAACATTGCTAATATTCTCTCAAGCAAGGGAACCCCGTCTATTAAAATGGCCATGTTACAAAAAGACTTATGGGTATTTAAGCGCCTAAGTTCAGAAATCCTATTAAAGAACTTTTTAGAAAAATTAAATTACACCTTTGCCTAAAGCACTTACCATTTGAACCTTCTTTAAGAAGGCGGAGCAGAGAATTACAGTTTTCATAGCAAAGCCACCAGTTATCAAATTAATTGATTCATGGAATCTTTCTCCAAAAATAATTTCCCGACGAATCTGTAATAAACGACGTCAATCACTTAACACTACTCAATTCTAATGTCCAACAAATCAATACCTAATGGTTGAATTTTTTCGTCGAAATTATTAACTTATTAATCACGAACAGTACCACCTATACTTCGCCTCCGGAGTGGTCACCGTTATTCGTATAGGGCCTCAGTGACGTTACCATGGAAACAGTAAAACATTGCTAATATTCTCTCAAGCAAGGGAACCCGGTCTATCAAAATGGCGACGTTGCAAAAAAAGAAATACGCATTTACAGCGCCTATAATCTGATATCATATGAAAGAAAAAGATGGCCTCTCCGCGAGTATCGCTCCATACGAAAAAACTTCAAAAACGTGTTAACTCATTCTGCGCCCGCCAATAAGCCTCCTCTCAAAATATAATGTAATTTTATTCAACGCCTAACTAATTGGTGTAATCAGTAACTCGACTAAATATAGTTTGTACACCCATGCCATCATGGTAATTTGCTCTCCTACACGAATGGGACTTCTATAATTACCAGCAAATAAATCAATTCCTTACCATGATCACTATCTATATCCATTTTATACCAAAGGTACGTGCGCAAAATTTTCCTAGGTATTCTCTTCAAGATAACTCTTATATAGTGGCGTCTTTATCTTCTTGACCCGATACAGTGAACGACGTTCAATTCTCCTGCAACAATGGCGGGGCGTACCTAACTCATTATGCGCTGGAGAACGACGGGGAGATTAGATGACGTCATGAAATGAACGGAAAAATCAAGATACTCTACTCACACTGCTAACTTTGGGCAACTATAAGGAAACATCTAATTATCTCTTTTAACTGATTAGTCACTAACATTTTGCCTCCTTTTCTTGCAAGATTTTACAATATTTATTGGAGGGGTAGTCTTGTTCGCTAATGGAGTCTCCAGAGCATTATTCGTTACTGCACAGGCGGGATCGACTTAAACTCATTTACCGGAAAGTTAACGGTGTTTCCGCGTCTTAAAAGGTTGAATAGTCTTCATCCGACTCCAAACCATGCCCGAAATAACCGGGAGCAAATAAGATGATTCGAGCATTCAAATCACCGGATTGCGACCGTTCACAGTGACGTTACCACGGAAATTTCAAAGAACGTCTTACCTAGGAGATAGGTGTACCTCAATTCAATTCTTCACATGCCATGGCATTTGGATTAAGTCATCTATGGAGAGAATTTGAGCGCATTCAAAGACACGACATTTTAGAGCGATGTTAGCTGCGAAGCACAAGCCAACGCACCCATGGCGTCGCGTCACTACTGACTCCTACCGAGAGGACGTTGAATTCAAAATTTTACAATTAGCAGCATCTCCACAGCATAATCTACATCCGTACACTTCGTATAATTCCCGTCTCGATTTTACATTAACTTACAGAATTTGTTTGACATTTAATTTGATATTTAATTTATTTATTTAATTTATTTTATAATGACAAACGTTAAATTAGTGATAACTCCGGACGCACATCATATGGGAATATTTATTTTTCGGTGAGGTGCCCGCAATTAGGTAATGGCGTCGCTTCCCTATCTTCCGAAGTTACTTGCATTTTTCTATATAAGGCCACTTTCCTACAACCATGAGACCGCTTTCTTAGTGGAACCTAAAGTAAATACACTGGTGGCGAAATGCATGTAGTAAATCTGAAATACGACAGAAATTGAGGTTGCGTATTAACTGCCACCATAGGAGGAACTACTTGTAACCCAAGGTTAATGAACCTCTGTAAAAAAAAAACACTTCAGTACCATTATTTCAAGGCGAGCACAGCATATCTGCTCCGTTAACGGCAGGTGACTGATTGAGCCGACTGGAATCACTGGAAAACCCAATTGGGTGGAGTTATCTTAACATCGAAAGAAATTTCACCAATTTCACTTAAGTCTGAAAAATGGTGTCGCGTAACCAATGACGAGTAACCAAGACGACGCCTTGGCGAATGATATTCGATTACCAAACTGGCCAAGAAGAAAATAAGGGCAAAAATATAACCTATCACTTGCCAAGAATTAAGTCATCAATTTTTTTCAAAAAAAGCATTAATGCCCGTAAGCGTGCGAAAAAAAAATTAATGGAAAAAGGGTTACAGCATGTACCTGAATTGGAGTGCGTAGTTCACAGTTTGGCTTCACAAGTAACACCTTGCGTGGCGGCAAGTGTCCAGGATTCCTCCTCAGAACTACATGAGTGCACCTTCATTTGGTGGTAATCATTTTATACCACTCATCCATCTATTCGTTCAATTATCGTTGAAGCCTTTCAAAAGACACCCACATAAAAGTCCATTATAATTATCACGCCACCCTCAATACACACGATCTCGCTTATCCGAACACTATACACAAGGAGTCTTCGGACGTCCCACGCGCACTTAAGATAACAGTTATTCCTTACAAAATTGGCAGACAACCATAACAATGCTGGGGCTGGACCACCACCAACAGGCAGAAACAATCAGCTCTCACACGATATCATTAAAAAAACAAACCAAGGTACGTACTTCGATGGATGAATAAGCAGGAATCTAACGGGTAAACGAAAACAAAGCATTCGACGACGCCTGGAATAATCAACTATTCAAAACTTCTCAACCGAAGCATCCTTCGCCAGCGTCCCAAAGCTTGATCCACTAATCACTGCCATCAGTGCGCCAATTATGAAGAAGCGAAAGACAATAGAATGCGGAATTAGCTTCGGATGCGCAATATATGAGCGAAAAGATGGAAAAACGCTCGAAGGCAGAGCGCCTGCAGGCATCTTTATCTTCGAAGGATCACACATTTGCGATGAGATAAAACGTGAATTTCAAAATATACCCCTGCTAATATCTTGAAATCTTAATGGGTGTAATGAGAATCAGAGTTGTCGGCCGCTTACTAAAGAAACTAGCATGAATTAATTACTAACGTCAAGTACTACCAAGAGATTCAGGCTTGATGTCGTGGAAGGTATCCATAAATGAGAAACTAAGCATTTTTCCACAGATTTAATAAACACATTACGCGTTTCAACTCAAAGAGTCATCATCAGGTGCAAGACAATGTAGAAAAGGAATAAGACAAATATATAAACATTCTGGGGGTAAGGGAACCAAGGAAGAGATTAGGGTTTTTTAAAATTGTCGTGCACCTGATGATGACTCTGTGAGTGGAAACGTGTAGTGTGATTATTGAATATGTGGAAACGTTTTTCATTTACAAACGTTAAAAGTTATAAAACCATTTCTCATCTATTATAAACGATCGAAATTCTGAGGAATAATAGTACTGAAAGACACGTAAATGGAAGTCAGGTGTCCACACTTTATCCTAGATCTATGCATTTATCTCCTTCCCTATTCAATTCAAAAATTGTCAAGCACTTAACGCATCGCTTGTGGAAAAATCAATTCTCCCGGGTGGTGATATTCGACATATAGGTACCGAACACCAACTAATTTGGTCACCTAGATGAACGAAATATTCCCAAGTAAAAGTATCTCTCTCAGCACGTTCGTGTCACTCCAATGTAACCGTACTATGAATCTAGAATATGTATTCAATTATTCTAGCGTCAGCCTCTCACATAGTTCTATATATTTTTTACACCTACCTTTGTACCGAATCAGTAGCAGGACACGAGTCATTTAGACCAAGCGCTTAGCGATGGTTTCCTAACGGCTTAGCGATAACTAATCTTTTTTACAAATCGTGATCTGCAAGAGAAACAAGATAGAGAAACCTAATAGTAAGAACTGCGTAGTGGTAACCTCGTAGACTCCTTTGACATGAAGTGTTTTACGGTAGGAAACTTTTTTATCAACGTAATGAAATTTGAATACAGTCACTTGTTAAAAAAAACGATTTAATAAGTGATACCTTTTCTCTCGTTGCACGCTGAGTCAATTTCTCTATTAGAGGATAACGTCGAAGAATGGCGTTTGGTATAAACTATGAGCAGATTCAGACAAGACATTCCGGCGTGTTTACACTTCCAGACAGCGGATCAACATGGGCCGAACAATCTCGAAATAGTAATACATCTCTCCCCTTGATGGCGTGAGAGTAGTGGATCAAAGGGAACCCTTGCTCAATCAGTTCGCCCTTCTAAAACACGGTAACCCGAGGAGATCTTTCTGTGAAACCACAGGCAGCTGGGGAAGAGAAGCGCCCCAGCTACCCTGTGATGTGCAAAGTTTGCACGCCACTTAGTTCAGTGTTACGTGAGATCCACTCTATCTAACGAGACCGGGTTGAAAACAGTAATAATTTACGCTTCACTCAAAATCGACGAATAAGATTTGACCATAAGGGAAGAGAGCAAGATTAATAAATCCTCAATAAGTCATTAGCCAAGAGCTCACGTCGTTAGATTAGTTGCTACAAATTTGTTGCTCAGATAGATAGTGACCCTGTTAGCGGGATGATAGAGTGAGTATGGTGGCAAGGGTACTGTCTTTCCTACAGAGAGGCCCGCGATCGAATCCCGGCGGTGGTGTAGGTTTTTCGTCGGTCCCCATTTGAGTGCTGTTTGGACACCACCTCGAGTGTAGTATTCCGACCAAAGAAATAGACGCCTTTGGTGAAGAGTGACTAATGCCGACGCAAGATTTCCGACCTTGGGAAATGCCCAAGGACCTTTCTGCCTCCCTATCTTCCCTTCAAAAAACCCTGAATCAGCTGTGCGTTTGCGCAAGAACTACTTCCCCCCCACCGGGACGTGACTCCCCCAAGGAAGATAAGAGCTGGAAGGGACTTGGTGGAGATTCGTCGGGGTCCGACGAAGGAGCCTTTAGGCGACGTCAAGGTCATAATGTTCTCAAGAGATGCCACTTACCGTTTCACCTCAGCTTCCCTCGTCGCAAGAAGGGAAATTAATACAGTATAGGTAGTGGGAAATTTTGAGTGGTGTACGTATGTACAAGTACATTCGCGTCATGCGCTGTGAACGTCTAGATGTGTGGTTTATGTTCTCAAATGCCACCATTCATGGGGTTGTGTTTTCTAGTCTCTCGTTAACATCGACGGCGGGACTTGACGAAGTCTACTACTGCAGTCTTACCCGGTAAATATATTATATCTACCCTCCTCACTCCTTCCCTTCTTCTGAGATTTGCGAATTTCACTGACAGTGAGTAATGGCCCCTTTCTACACAGGTATGGGCTTGAGTGCCAGCGTAGTAGATGACACCGCGATGATGGAAGTCTTTTTTTGTGATATACAGGATTGGTGGCTATTGAATAAAGGCATTTAGGAAGTGATGGAATGATAAAGAGTATAACCAGGCGTCGGCATTAGGCTGCATGGAACTTGTGGCTCTCTACACACATCACTCAAGTAGGGCGTGGTATGCCAATGAAAATATTTGACAATGTCGTGATTCGGACCCCGACTACCGGGATGGAAGACAGTTAACCCTATCAATGGCACGAACTCGATCCCCGATTTTACTATTATTATTTATTTGTATAGCATTATTTGTAAAGCATTTATTTTATTTATGGAAAACTGATGAAAATCGTGTCAATAGAGGATTCCATTTCACCTCTTGATAACCTTATCGCAGTTTTTATTTCTTGAGGATCGGGTTGATGTGGTGGCTAGAGTACTGGCCTCCCATCCCGAGGGCCCGGGTTTGATTCCCGGCAGTGGTAGATTTTTCCGTGTCAAACCGGTCCCTACTTGAATGAATAGTGGAAGACATTTCAGGTTCAGTGTGGTCCCATTGGCGCCTGCCGTTAAGGGTAGGCTAATGCTCCGTTCCCTGAAAACTCCTACCTTTTACCCAATTACCCACCTATCCTAAAAAAATGTTCAAATGACCTCAGCTGACTTTTAACCAAGTTTTTATTTCCCTGACGAAATCTCGGGCAGACTGTAATTCGCGGCATTCCGATAGATTCAATTCAACAGTTCATTAGTACATACGTTCAATTTCTAAATAAATATAAAGAGTTTAACGTGAAATTGAACCTCGACGGCAACTCATGGGGCTGATTATTAGACTTTTCACCGGAATGCTGCGGGAATAAATGCAAGTGAAGTTTCATTTCACTCGTCCAGCATAACTCGGACACATTATTGGGGGCTTTTCTGGCCCCGGGACTTCCATTAAACCATGGGCGGTACATGGAGAGAAACTCTTGCTGTTCTCCATTCAACTGATGCGTTACCTCTCATTAACTTGGTGTCCATATTCTCCAGTGTGCCCTACACCTCGCCTATTAAACCAGCCCTGTTGTTCATTGCCCTAGGGATGTGTTACCAGAGGTTCGCTATCCGGGAAGCATTCGCGTAGCCAGAGGTTTGCCCCTGCATAAGGCAACATAAGACGTATGGGTGAAATGCATCACGGGGTATTTTTTCCATAAATGACAGAAGAGATTCAAGGATTTACTTCATTTTTTAACGTAAAGGTAATTTGACTTAAAATTCAAAGTGTATTCAAGATTTCTGCACATCAACGAACTATGTTCAGCACATGCTAAACATTGCTTCATACGAGAATAAGTAATAATCCCGATTGGCTCGTAGGTATGTATGTTATTACATACGCCAATACGTTGACGTACGCGCGTAAAAAATATAAAAAAACTGCATAGTAAAAATCAAGTAATTAAAACCCTCCTATAATGCTTCCTCAACGCTGCTGATATTAACCAGGTCTCGGGGCCAATCTAAATCGGGTAATGATGTTTATTATGTGTGAATATTTTGACATCCATTCTCATGACACAAGGAATAAAAATAACATCTACGTGAACCACCATAAAACAAGAACCTCTTGCAACAGCCTTATAGCAATGGGCACGAAGATTTATAATATGTTACCGAAGTACATTCGATCACCAAAAACCTCCTATATATTTGCAAGGAATCTAAAACAATTTTTATTAAAACAGTGCTACTATTCATTAAATGAATATTTTGTGAACACCAATAAAACTGGAAGTGTATAATGTATCTCTGTGATCATCATTATTATGCATGCTTTTGTGACTATTTTCTTTTTATTTCCTGATTTTATGTATATTATATGTAATATGACGAATCCTATACCTACTTCTGTGTAAGCGTGGTCACTGTAAAATAAATTATTATTATTATAAACTCTCCTACCCTTAACCGTACATGTAGCACAACATTCTCATCGTACAACTTTTTCCGTTAAAATTTTAGTGTCGTTTTTATTAAGTTATAGTGCTCTTTACTTGATATTCTTCCTTAGACTCTTCAGTAGGTAGGTACACAAATCCGATCCTACGGTCTATCTTAAAAGGGCGGGCTCCATTAGGACTCCAAAGGCTATCAAAATACCTATTCTTCCAATATTTTGCTCACCAGGTAATCTTCTTTCGATAACGGACTACAGTATCCTATTATCTCTAATTACCAAGTTTATTCACCAACTCTCCAACCGACCTTCCGCAAACCTCAACTAACCCCCGGTGATTTTAATTTATCCCCCACCGTGCTTGAGATGTCTTCATTCGTCTTCTTTTCCATTTATTCAGATCTCTGGTCTATGGAAATGGTCAAGGTTCTCGTAAGCAATTCTTTTAAGCAAGTAACAAATTGGGGATCGGGTGGGTGTGCTGGCAAGTTTACTGGCCACCCATCCCGAGGGCGCCAGCTCGAACCCCGGCAATTGCGGATTTTTCATTGGTATATCGGTCCCTCTCATCCTCAGGGACTACGCCTTATCATAGTTGGATTGGGGCATGCGTGTTCCCGCGACCAAAGCTGCACTGGCGGGAGCATTGATGTTGCTGGAATCTGGAATATTATCAGGATGCATTCGCGTGTTTCACTGATTGCGAAAAGGCGTTCGACAGAGTGAGGTGGGAAAAGGTAATGGAAATATTTCGGAAAATAGTAGTAGATTGGAGAGACAGGAGACTGATCCGGAATTTATGCATGACACAAGACGCGAGTGAATGGAGAATCATATTGGGTGACAATAGAGAGGAGTGTTAGGTAGGGCTGTCCTTTATCGACGGTACTTTTTGACACATACTCGGATGAAATGGTGAGAGGGGCATGGCATGAGCTGGAGGCTGGAGTAAAGGTCCGGGGAAATTAATAAAATCAGTGAGGTTCGCGGATGATCAAGCGCTCGTCAGCTAGTCAGCCCGTGGCTTGCAGAAAATGCTGGATGCTTTGCAAGGACAGTGCGAAATATACAGCATGAAGATAAATCTGAAGAAAACGAATGCAAGGAGATTTTGTAGCACAAAAAAGCTAATTTTACTATAAAAAAGGAGATCAGAAGATAGAGCAAGTGGAGCAATCAAGTGTTGTGTTGGAGGGAAAAGGGTAAAGCAGCGTCGAAGTGAGAAGGAGAATCGCATTGACAAAAGAAGCTTTTACTTTTAGGTGTGGACTAATGAAAGGGGCGTTGAGTAGGGAAGAAAGGACTAGTGAAAAATTAATACGGAGCGTGGCACTATATGGTGCGAAAACGTGGGCATTGCGTAAAGGAGATGCAAATATACTTAGTGATTTTGAGATGTGATTGTGGTGAAGGATGAAGAAAGTAAAGTGGGTCGAAAGGAGGGCGAACGATGAAGTGCTAGAATTGGCAGGCGAGGAAAGAAATTTGATATATGAAATTATGAATAAACAGAACGTGTATATGGAGAAGGTAAATAAGGGCGATGGTGTTTTGAAAGAAGTGATTGAGGGAAGAATGTTGGGTACGCGGGAAAGAGGGAGGAGAAAAATGGGTAGCTTGGATAGAATGATGGGAAGTGGGAGGTATAGAGAGGCTAAAGAGTCATCGGGTGAAATGTAGGGGCATGGGTGAATTATGCCCATTCAGACCTATCTTCACCGGTAGAAAACTATTAATAATAATATCGGTCCCTACTTCAGTGCCCAGGGAGAGCACTTCGAGTTCAGCACTCAGTCCGTCGGATGGGACGTAAAGCCTTGGTTCCCTTGACGCTCTTCGTAAAAGTAGCCTAATGTAAACGCTGGGCTTCCCTCCGCCCTTCTTACGTTCCCTGAAAACACTTATCTTAACCCAGAACCTGTCCTCTCTGGCGCGAACGGCTTCAGTTGTCGGTCGCCTTCCCCAAACAAGTAACAAATTTACTCCATATATTTCAGCGGGTGTGTTTCTCTACTCGACACTTACATAGTTTTGATTTTTTTACGATGTATCTTTATCCTCTTTGACAGCGATTTCAATCGCTCGGCTATCTGTATTAATAAACCTTTGCTCTCTCAGGACCCGAACGACTTAATTACTACTCCTCCCATTTTATTTATGCATCAAGTTCAGTACTAACTTTTATTTTCATTTTCTTTTCTCTATTTTCGCAATATTTTCTCTTGTGTACGGCTTCTTCATGATTCCCCCAATAACCTTTCGTAATGGCCTATCTGCTGTTTTCTTAATCCCCGTTCATTCTTCGTAGCTTTCATCACCATTATCCCTATGGGTGATTGAACAATTAGCGATTGGTTTAATGCAATTCACCATTCGATTCTCTCATCTCCTAACTTCTAAATATTTGCATAATTCTTCGCTGAAACTTCCTTCACTACTTGGTATGTATATTTCATGGGAGGCCTCCATTTTCATTCTTCCCGTTCACTTCTCCTTCGACGACTGTCTTCATCAGACCGTCATGTCTCAATATATGGCTGATTAAGTTGTTCCGTCTTCTTTTCAAAGTTTTTAGCAGACTTCTCATTTCTCCCGCTATTCTCACGGCGTCGTTTGTCCTTCGGTCCATCCATTTAATGATTTAATCTTCATCATTCTTCAGTATCACCACGCTTCGAATGCTTCCAGGATTGGCGCAGCGAGTTGCCCTCCGCGTCAATTCATATTCGAGACGACAGTTTCGCCGGCGTTGCAGCAGGCGTATTCAGGTTTGAAGGGTTAGATGCAAGTTTTTGACCGTCTTATATATAGGTCTTGCTTTTCCCCAGGTGCGTCCTGATTGGTCGGTTTGTGGAAGAGTCGCTTCTAGGGGTTGGAAAGCGAATAGCTGTCCTCTCTGTTGAATGTAGATGTTTTGGCTATTTCGATAGCCTCTCGTATGAGTCGGGGATAGTCTTGACTTTTATGCTGCTGTCATCATTCATTTCTCGCTACTATAAAGAAACATGCTCCAGGTGTAAGTTCTGATGAACTGTTTACTTATTTATACGCTTGTATATCTAGCTGTAAGTAGTTTCTTTTGGTATAACGCCCTTTTCACCTGGGCTATTATATTGACTATTTCCCACTTGCTTCGCCTATCCCTAGTTTATAGGCTTCCCAGATAGCAATATCGTTCACCTCATCCTACTTCTGCCTCTCAAGTTTAATTAGTCTTGGCCTCTTCTCTTCTACTGCATACCATTATGCACATATCATCATCTACTGCATACCATGAATTACCTTCAATTTCTTTTTATTAACATTTTTAGGTTATATCTGGCCTTAATGTCATTTCTATGTTACCTAGAGTCGTCTTTAAATCTCTTTCTGTCTCTGCCATGACCGCGACCAATGCCATTGGCGAATCGAAGCATGCTAATTTTTCTCTGTGGATATCTAATCCTGAATATTTATCTTTGGTTTTTTAATGTCTTTCTCTATGTACGCAGTGTAAATTACGGGAGAGATTGCAAATCCGTTTCACTCCTTTCTTAATTCTTGCTTCTTCACTGCTGAGTCCAGGTCACATGCGGACCTAGACGTAAGGTTTGGGGGAGGCTGTTACCAGTCTTGTCCTCTTTACCCTCACCCCTCCAATTACAGGACAGTCTATCGATTGCATTGTTGAAAATCAGTGTTTGGGGGAGGAGAGGAGGGGGCGACCACCATACTGCACGAAGCTCTTCACTCGCTCATTATACGCACTCCATCATTACCTTCGAAGATCCTGTAGGCTCCACCCTGAGAGGCCTACCTTACTCATGAACAGATCAATATCACCTCGGGCAGTCGCTTTTTGTCTATTGCTAACTGCTTATTCCACTAGTGAGCTCGCTCACCTCGCATCATACTTCTATATCTATTGGTAGACTCAATAACCGCAACCCGGTGGATGCTCTCGGTTCCTTTAAGTTCAGTTTCTAGAGCTCTCATCTACACTTGATTATTCACTGTCCCCTTTGTTAGTCCCCTATTTATCAACTCTTGATATTCTCTACTTTTAGCAGAATTTAAGGCATTCCATAACCTTACTCTCCTCCCCCTTTAAGCCTATCAAATTAACCCCACACTTCACTACTGAACTGTGGTCGGAGTCTGCATCAGCACTCGAGAAGCTGAGTGTATTTATGACTGGCCTTCCCTGCCCCGCTGATGAAGACTTCGCACAAGAGAGTTAACTTACCGGGAGCTTTGCAAGGCTGTATTACACCGTGTAACATAACTTAATCTTGAAAAGAACACAGCACCAATGCCGAGTAACAAAGCCGCGGTTATTAGGTTTTGTCGACCGGCGCGATACCGATCTGAAAACGGTCGGCGTACAACTAGGTACGCTATGTTGACAGGTCCATGCCGACGAAGTGACATCGGAAACGCACCTTTTTCCATAATTTCCGACAAGACAACCAATTCTTAAGATTGCTTCGCAGGATTCTTGTTATTATGCAGTCTGATGAATATAAGAGGCGTAATGAAATTGCGTCGTGTAAAGCAATGAGTGAGTTCTGTGGAAAACTACGCAAATTCATGGACTACTTTTTGGAAAATAGCCCCTGTTCTTTTCCCACGGATTGGTTCGGGCAAATTTCACGAATTGACACCGCCACGAGTTGCGCAACTTATTTCGTCGCGTGATACGGTCATCCAGCCTTCGGAAACAATCTGAGGAGAGGATGAGCCGGGAGGGTCCGAGGAGGTGGTGGGGGAAAGGGGGAAAACCCGGAGGGGGGGGGGGGACAAACTCAGGCGAGCAGTAAAGCAGCTGTGGAGCTAGTGGATTGTGAAACAAACATCCCAAGCTCCTGGGATCCTGGGTTGGAGTGAGGAGAGGCCGTCAGGAGATAGAAGGAGGGGGGACCATTTCCACTGAGCCAGAGGCGAGAATAGGAAGAAAATCATTAGTGAAGGTGGGGAAGGCTGGGAACAGAATGAAAACAGTAGCTGAATAACGTTTCAGGGGCGGATCCTGGCGGGGGGGGGGTGGGAGTGTTGGAGAACGGGGGATCTTTTCATTGGTGGGGTGGGGTAAGGAGGACAAGACTGGTGACTACCCCCTCCACAGGGGCGTCGGAAATATTTTCGCTGGGGGGCCAATCTAAAAAAGGGCCCGACTCCTAAGAAAAAGGCCCGCATTTTTTTTTGCGGGAAGGAGGGGGTAGATACGAGAATTTCGCTAAAAGAGCGCATGAAGGCGTGAGAATATGTCGGAAGGGAAAAAGCAAGCTGGAAACAAATGAAATTTAATGTTTATTAATGAAGACTACTCATTTCTCAAGGGCCCGGGGTAATTTCTGGGGGGCCTTCGGCTCCTCCTGCCCCCCACTTCCGGCGCCGCTGCCCCTCCAAACCTGACGTCTGGGTCCGCCCCTGGAACGTATTCGGAGTGAAACAGAAATTGAACAGGGTGGAAAGGTGAGTAAAGAAGGAAAAGGGGTGAACATTGTATGAAATGTTGTTGGAAATCGAATATTTCTCTAAAACGAACGCGATGTACTGGGCCCCCACAGTGAAAATAAAACCGTTAATTGCAAGATTTGTTCATGAGCTTCCTATAGTTGACATTTTGGCTGCTGGAACGATTGTAAACTCCTATAAAAACTGGCTTTTTTGAATTGGCTTCCAATGCCTTTGGTCGCGTGCCTCATTCTCTAATTTTTGTTCCAATAGTTTCCTCTTTTGCAATTAGATTTCGCGATTAATTAGTTGTCGCTACTTTTTGATCCTTTCCTTTTCTACATATACACCACTTAAGGCATCCATCGAGCTACTTCGAATTTTCTATTCTACATGCGCAGATCGAATTGCCGGAATTCTATTTCTTTTTAAGTGAAAATTTACAATAGTAATGAGTATTTGTTAATTGATGGGTCAGGCGACATTTCCTCTCCCGCTTTCCCATCCTAATATGAACTATTCTTCACGTTTCTCTCTGCTCGTCCAAATTTTTAAACTCACTATATCGCCTTCTTCATAACTAACCTCGTTCAATTCCCATCTGTCTCTACCTCTGCCTGAAATCCACATGGTGTATTTTGATGTCTTCAACTTCTCCACATCGTATATATAATGAGAGTACGTGGGTTTTGA
Source organism: Platycnemis pennipes (assembly GCA_933228895.1). Lineage (NCBI taxonomy): Eukaryota > Metazoa > Arthropoda > Insecta > Odonata > Platycnemididae > Platycnemis > Platycnemis pennipes. The sequence goes on from OW121854.1 coordinate 66,044,737, forward strand.
TAAATTAGTGCCAGTTTTTATTTCAAATATGCCGACTGTTGAATCAAGGTTCGTATCTGTGAGGGGCTTACTTTTGAGCATTTCCAAATGTGTCAGTTTCTGGTAAAACACAGGCAAGTCAAGGAAAAGAACCGATGTTACCTGGCAACTGACCAACAATGCCAGTAGGACTATTGAGATTGGATGGTTGTTAGGAAAGTGGTAGGAATATGTAGGGAGAGGAAAAAAAAAAAGTGGAGAGAAATTGTCATCTGCATAAGCCTACTCGTAAAAAGAGGTGCCATGGAGTCCATTGTTCAATATCACAATAAATTGAGTACTATGGATACATATTGGTAGAGTGGGCTTCCCTCTGCAATGAGGTGGGATCCAGTTTCCCACTGGCCTGGTGACCCAAAGGTCATGGGTTCGAATCCTGCCCAGGCAATAGATATTGTGTTTGTCCTAGGATTAAGATCTTGGGTTAGATGGAGCAATTAACCTTGGCTATTGGAATGATCTCGCGGCTGAGCTTAAAGCCACCGAGTGCGTCCACCGGGTTGCGGATGGTGGGTCGACCTCTAGATATAGAGGTTAGCTGCGAGATAAGCGAGTTTACTCGTCGAATAAGCAGTCGTGGACAAAAAGCGACGGCATTCCGAGGGGGTATTGGTCTATCCCTGGGTAAGATAGGCCTCTAAATAATACAGAACCTGTGAAGATGCCGTGACTTGGCGACGGGAGGCCGCCAATAATTACGCTTCTCATCACCCGGAGGAGAGGGCAGCAGCTCTTCTTCACATGAGTGAAGGTGGAGACCACAGTGGTCGGTACAGCGACACTCATTTCACTACAGGCGTGGTAAAATTTACTTTAACGGCTGTAGTACTGCGATGTGGAAGGCAAGGGGAAACCACCACATTAATATCCCGAGGAGTCGCAGCTACTCCACTCTTTTCTTTATTATCAAGACGTGATGGAACCCTCTCGAGTAAAATATTCCGGAGGTAAAATAGTCCCCCATTCGGATCTCCGGGCGGGGACTACCCGAGAGAGTACATCAGTCAAATGTGATACACTTTTTAGGGTAGGAACATGGAACGTGAGATCGCTTCGGACCTGTGGAAGACTGGAGAACCTGAAGGTAGAAATGCGAAGAATGGACCTCGACGTATTAGGAATCAGCGAAATGAAGTGGCCCGAAGAAGGAGACTTCTGGAGTGGAAGCTACAGGATTATACATACAGGATCATTAAATGGTAATGCTGGAGTAGGGATCATACTCAGAAAGAGCGCCGGAATGCGTGTGAAGAGCTTCCTGCAGTACAATGAAAGGATAATAATGGTGAAGATCGAGACTAAACCTGTAGATACCGTGGTGGTGCAGGTTTACATGCCTACGACGGACTATGAAGATAAAGAAGTGGAAGACGTCTACGAAGATATCACGGAAGTTATAAAACAGGTAAGAGGAGAAGAAAACCTAATTATTTTAGGAGACTGGAACGCTATCGTCGGCGAAGGTCAAGATGGAAGAATAACTGGAAAATACGGATTGGGAAATCGAAATGAAAGAGGAGAAAGGCTGCTGGAGTTCTGCACTCAGCATAAGTTAGTGGTTGCCAACACATTGTTTAAAAATCACAACCGAAGAAGATACACATGGAAAATGCCAGGAGACAGAAGAAGATGCCAAATAGACTACATTTTAGTGAAGCAGAGATTTAGAAATCAAGTGAAGAACTGCAAAAGCTACCCTGGGGCAGACATCGACAGTGACCATAATTTAGTGATGATGAAATGCCATCTAAAATTCAAGAAATTGAAGAAAACAAAGAAGAATATATGGCAAGTAGAAAAACTAAAGGAGGCTCAACATCAGCTGGCATTTCAAAAAGCAGTGGGAAACAACATAGGAGAGAACCTGAATGAGAAATCAGTGGAAGAGCGTTGGGAAAACATTAAATGTGGACTACAGGAAGCCGCAAAAGAAGTTCTTGAAAGAAGAAAAGTTGCCAAGAAGAAGCCATGGATCACGGAGGAAGTCTTAGAATTGATTGAAGAAAGAAGAAAGTACAAGAATGCGAAAACTGAAGAAGGGCAGCTTTGCTACAAAAGAATAAGGAACGACATAAGTCGCAAAGCAAGGAAAGCTAGAGAGATGTGGTTGAAAAATCTATGCGAAGATGTACAAAGCAACCTTGCACTTGGAAAGGTGGAAGCGGCCTACAGGATAGTGAGGAACCACTTCAAGGAACGGAGCGCAAGATGCAATGCCATAAGGGACAAGAATGGAGAAATATTGATTGAAAACGAGGACAAAGTGAAGAGATGGAAAGAATATCTGGAAGAGCTATACAATGGAAAAAATTTCAGCACAAAAGCTATTGAAGAGGAAAGCGAAGTGGAAAAAGATGATATGGGGGCATCAATATTAAGATCGGAATTCGACGCTGCAGTAAGGGACCTTCGGATGAATAAGGCCTCAGGTATTGATGATATCCCTGCAGAACTAATTAAAAATGCAGGAGAGAAGACATTAGCTCATCTCTACAAAACCATCTGCGACATGTATTCTACAGGAGAAATTCCAAGGGACTTCGAGAAAAACATCATCATTCCTATTCCCAAGAAGAAGAGAGCGGAGAAATGCGAAAATTTTAGGACTATAAGCCTGACGACACATGCATCGAAGATACTGACCAGGATCATCAAGAGAGGAGAATAGAACGAAAAGCAGAGGAGTTCCTGGATGAAGATCAATTCGGATTCAGGAAAAGTAAGGGTACAAGGGAAGCAATATTGGCTCTTAGGCTACTCATAAAGAAGAGAATGGAGAAGAAAAAACCGACATTCATTGTATTTGTGGATTTAGAGAAGGCCTTTGACAACGTGGATTGGGATTCAATGCTTGAAATTCTGAAGGGAATTGGTGTGTCCTACAATGACTGAAGAATTATACACAGTCTGTACAAAAACCAAGTTGCTGTGATTAAATCTGGACCCAGCTGTGAAGAGGCAAGAATAAGGAAAGGAGTGAGACAAGGCTGCGCACTCTCTGCCGTTATTTTTAATGTTTTCATCGAGAGAGCGATAATTGAAGTCAAGGAGAAGTGTTCTGGAGTGAAAATCCACGGAGAAACAATCAGTATGCTACGATTCGCTGATGACATAGCTCTCATAGCAGAGACAGAGAAGGAGCTGAATAAGATGCTGACAACCATGGAAAGGACTATGGCCAGATATCAGCTGAAGATAAATAAGAAGAAGACTAAGATATTGGTGTGCAGCAAGAAAGAAGAGGTGAAAACTAACGTTAAACTAGGAAATCAGAAACTGGAAGAGGTGACAGAGTCTGTTACCTGGGAAGCAGAGTAACCAACGATGGACGAAGCAAGAAAGAAATAGTGAGTAGAATAGCCCAGGCAAAGAGGGCATTCTATCAAAAGAAGAATCTACTTACAGCAGGAAATACAAGCATAGAAGTAAGGAAACAGTTCATCAGAGCATACATCTGGAGCATGTTTCTTTACGGCAGTGAATCATGGAAGATGACAGCAGCGGAGAAGAAAAGGGTAGAAGCATTCGAAATGTGGTGCTACAGAAGAATGCTGAAGATTAAATGGATCGACCGAGTAAGTAACGAGGAAGTGCTAAGAAGAGTAGGAGAAAAGAGAATTCTGCTGACAACTCTAAAAAGAAGAAGGGAAAACTTAATCGGCCATATCTTGAGACACGATGGCCTGATGAAGACTATCGTCGAGGGAAAAGTGAATGGGAAGATTGGAAAAGGCAGGCCTCGTATGAGATATATGGAACAGGTTGTGAAGAGTGTAAAAGAAAAGAATTACGTCACAATGAAAAGGTTGGCCGATAGAAGAATCGAGTGGAAAGCTGCGTCAAACCAATCCTAGGATTGTTGACCAATGATGATGATTGGAATGATGGAAAACACAAGTTTACAACTATTATTACTTCAGTTTACTGCTCAAAGTCTGACACTGCTGCTGGTATTTGAACATTCGGACATTGGGATGGGAAGCCAGTATTCTAGTCACAACACTAACCACCTCTCAGAAAGCTCTCACCCTCCCCTAATGTGAGAAAATTCACACGCTGTTAGGCTTAGTACTGGTTGAATTTTAAACTCTTCCCCAACCTATGTACTCTTATCAGTTGCTTTCTCATCAATTATTAACCAGCCACCTTTGTGGTCATTGCACCTCAAAGAATTTTCTTGCAACCTCCAAATAGTTTTTCCTTGAAAAAATTGTGCATAATGTCCAGGTGTAACTTTTGTGACCATTGATGATAAATGGAGATCAGAAGAAGTGACACAGAATGACATTTCTTTATTGTGGCGAAAATGACATTTCTCTTTACTTTCCCTCTGTTCCCTTCCTCTCCCTTATGGCACAAATGCAGAGGCGTCGGAACCTTTTTCGCTGGGGGAGGGGAAGGGAGGAGGCAACCTTGAAAAGGACCCGGATCATCCTAAGAAAAGGGCCTGCATTTTTTGCGGATAGGAGGGGTAGAGGCTCGAATTTCGTTAAAAGAGCGTACGAAGGTGGTAGAATTAGTGTCAGAAGGGAAAAAGCAAGCTGGAAACAAGTGAAATTAAATTTTTATTAATGACGGCTACCCATTTCACAAGGGCCCGGGGCAACTTATAGGGGGGGGGGGGGCTTCGGCCCCTCCTGCCCCCCATTCCCTACGCCGCTGCACAAATGAAAAACAAGTTGTCAATATTACCTCACTTTCTGGAGTGAGTGCTGTTGTGACATGGAGAGAGTATAGGAATCATATTGAAGTAAAATCTAACAATATACCAAAAATATCAAGACATGGAAGAAGGTTTTTCGACAAAAGGACAGTATAAAGACCTTTAAAGAAGAATAAAATATTCACTTGAAGGAAGGAAGAGAAATACGGCCTTCAAAGTAAGAATAAAGTAAATTCATGAGTGTCCCTAAATATCTTCCGAATCCAAAACATCCCATTGCATCAAATCTCTTATATCTTCTCTAAATTCTTTCAAGCCTCTCATGCAACAGTATTCATTTCTTCTCTGCCTGGTAGTCTACGTACTGTATTTGACAATGCGTAAGATGTATTTTTTTCCAAAATTATGGATCAATGGCAGCTGGAAGTAAAAGCGTAGAAGCGAGGAAGCAATTCATCAGAATGTACATCTGGAGCATGTTTCTTTATGATAGTGAGGAATGGATGATGACAGCTGCGGAGAAGAAAGAGTGAAAGCATTTGAAATGTGGTGCTACAGAAGAATGATGAAAATTAAATTGATCGGCCAAATAAGTAACAAGGAAGTCCTAAGAAAAGTGGGAGAAAAGAGAAGTATGCTAAAACCTCTAAAAGGATAATGGGGCAAATTAATGGGGTCGTTTACCATATTTTTTAATTGCCGAATCTGATAGTTTGTAAAATAAAAAGACTCGTATTTTTCAGTTTTCTGATCCGTCTATTATTTATCGAGTTATAAGCGGCGAAAAACTGATGTTTTTAACCCTTTCGGGAAAGTAGGCGTGGTGCAACCTCTGACGTATAACGACTTCGTCCAATTACAACTGAGCCCGCGAAGCTACTTTGCCTTATCGCAATGGAGGAGACATAGCTTACTCTGCCAATAGGACAGTTGCGACAGCATCTGTGCGAGCAGTCCTTCCGAGAACCCCCCTCCACTCCCTTCCACGAAAAGCAGTCAAGGACGGGAAGAAAATGACTTCAATGTTATCACAGCAGCTTTTTCGGTGGGCGTCACCTTTTGCTTATTTTAATTTTTGATTTATGAGTGGATGGTTGTGGTTAAAAGATTAAGTTTTTCCCTAAAATTCTTTTTTCGTTTCCATCTAACGATTTCTTGTACGAAACTGCGATTTCGGTTCCGAGTAAAGCACCCCCATTGGTCTTATGCAAGACAGGATGGCCTAATGAAGACAATCGTCGACGGAAAAGTGAACGGGAAGAATGGAAAAGGTAGACCTCATATGAGATACAGTTGAGCACCCTTAATCCGGGAATCCCTAATCCGGGAACACCCAGAATCCGGTAATTTCGCCATGACCAACTACCCGGTACTTTGTGGAAAATGCCGAAACATTTATTTGCCGAAACATTACTTCATAACCTGCCGAGATATTATCCCATTCTTAAAGTCAATTTTTCCATTCCGAGAATCAGAATAATTTAAACATATTAATGTCTGGTACCTCGTGTACACTGAAACTATTCTGCAACTTGAACTAAACATACAAAATTGAAGACATCGCCGAGATGGACTACGATTAATTTACAGATGGGCCACTTTAATTGTTCGCGCATTTTTGACTGACCACTAGACGTAATTTGACAAAATTATTTGTTATCTGCGTATATTTCTTCTAAATAATGTCTTATCTCTACAGTGGTGGCAACAGCAGCGGCGTGAGGCATCAGTACTAGACGTTAACGATCGCAGAAATATTGAAAATTGTGAAAAAACTTGACGCCGTTGTACCAGTAAAGTTTTTGTCTGAAACAATACTGCATAGGATCTTCAACAATATAGCAGCTTAAAGGGAAAATCCTCAAAATTTTACTCTCAAAGTGACACGAAGAAATGACTGGCAAAGAAACAAACTATGGAGGTAGATTTAAGAGTGGATTTAGATCGCGTGGTTTCGATTACGTGGAAGTGAAGGGCTTAGTTAGTATTTCTGGCGAAATGCCAATGGAGCAGGCTAAACAAAGAGTACTGTCCTCCCATCTCGAGGGCCCAGGTTCAAATCCTGGCACTGGAGGATTTTTCATTGGTATACTGATCCCTACTTGAGTGCCTTGTGGAGAGCACTTTGAGTGCAGAGTCCCATCCATCAGATGGACATCGGTGGGACTATGGTCCCCATGGTGAAGGCATCCCATATGGTATATAGAGAATATAGATATTTTTGCTCTAAGTGTATATCGGTCAAAATGGGCCTGCAGCGGTGTTTTTCGTTAAGAGCAGGCCAATGCCAACGCTGGGTTTCTCTCCACCCTTCCTTCATTCCCTGAAAACTCCTACCTTTACCTAGTCACCCATCCCACCTATCTTCTCTGGTGCAAATGACCGCAGTTGACAATCCCCTCCCCCAAATAACCACAACAGACTTGAGACAATATTTTTCTTCATTCACTTCTTATCTCTATTTCAGACTGGCTTGATTCTACCACTAAGAGATTGTAATTGTGATAATGTAGCTGCCAGAGGATCCTTGCTAGCTAGTCTTGAGAGTGAGACCCAAAAGGAGCTCAGGAGGGCATGCATTGCTGAGTGGGGTGTACAATCTCTGAAAATGAGAAAAGAGCGAGTTTCACTTCAATCCAGAGTGATAGTGTTATGTAGCACTGGCTTTGTGATTATACACTGTTCCAAGCAGGTCCTCAGGGGGAACTTAGTTGCCAAGGTATGTGTCAATGAGCATTGGAGTTTGATTCCCAATTCATGTTATTATCCCCTGCCACTCACACAGGGGTTAAGACAGTGCTTAAAACAGGGAGTACAGACCATGGGTCTCTGGAGACTCAAGGAATACAAAACTTATCCTTGAAAAAATTGTCATTTTTGTTTTTAGGTAAAATTAACCATTTCAATTCTGGAATATAAAAATAATTTTGCATCATTTTGTGCATACATTATTGTCCTTATTCAACATTCACTCATTTCTAACGCGGGTAGTTGATATTGTAACAAGAAATTAATTTTTAAGTTTGGGTCATCTGGAACCCAGGTCTGTACACCGGGTGAACCCAGTGTGGTTTGTACTGGAAGTGTTAAGGCAAAGGCCTTGTGGACTGGTGACTGATGGAAATGGGGTGTAAAGTCTTAGATGCTCAAAGTGCTGATATATTGTCGACCGGTGTTATCCACAAAATGTTCAGGGTTCCAGCTAATAGCTCTTTATAAAAATTGTTTTCTTAAATCACCATTTTATAAAACAATGAAATATAAAATTTACTTATGATAAGCATTTTAAATTAGGGTGAAGTATGTTTTTAAATTTCAAATGCCTAGGTCAAATGTCATGCTTGCAAAAAGATTTTTAAAAGGAGTTAATGAATTTTGAGGATTTAGGTGATGCCCATTGTGTAAGTAGTAGAACACATTTAACAAAAATGAAAAATTTGTTCTTTAGAATGGTAAATTACAATTTTGTTTCTTTGTGTTAGTTATAAAAGGGGCTTAATCTTCTCAAAGGTTTGCAGTAAGCCATTTCAGAGGGGAAAGTGTAAATGCTATTAAAGCGAAAGGGTTAAGCGGGCTGCTTTCATCCCCATTTTAAATACACATAAGTTTCATTTGGGATGTCAAAGGATGGGTCTGAAAAGTTGATCTACACAGCAAAGTGGTGATAATGGTGAAACTAACAATCTACACCGAATGAAATTATTCCACAAACATTGTTCAATTGATCAGAAACAGGAAGTAAGGGGAGGGTAAAAAACAAGTGGATCATGCACTGCGTGTAAACAAAAAATTATCTCAATGCACAGACAGCAAACCCTTTGATCAGAACAAACACAATGAAATTAAACCATTATTCTAACAATCCTGATAGATATCATGCCTGAGAGTATTTTCCTGGCTTGGAAAGGGAGTTTCATAGAGGGTGAACAAAATCTGAAGTGATATTATCTTCCATATGGTGTGTGGACCACAAAGACTTCCTCACTCACACATATAGACTTCCTCAGAGTTGCAATTTGCTGAGTGGACTGATGCTGGAACTTTATGACTGTAGTAATTTTGTTTATTCAACAAAGAAAAGCACTTACCTCACTATGAATGTCTTCAACTCAAAGAAATCTAATAAAAGGTTTTTTTCTATGGAGTGCACGAGTTTTGAAATGTCATTTTTCCATTCTTTTTAACCTTAGGAAGCAAATTAGTCCAGCTGTACAAAAAGTGACTTGAAAATTTCATATTAAGGTATAGCCCCTACATGTAACCTACAGGTAACTGATTGAACAATTTTGTTGATCCTCAAGAACTTGTTTGCATCTTTTCATGTTTTTAATTGCATTAAATGATCTATTATAATAGTTAAATGTACAAACTGACTATAGTCAATAATTTTAATCTGATATAATGGATGGCAATAATCTTATGGTTTACATTTAGAAGTAATCCAAGGCTACATGGATACTTACGTCAACAATCCTATCCTAAGATTGGTTTTATGCAGCCCTCCACTATAGTTTCTCCTATCGGCCAACCTCTTCATATTGATGTAATTCAAATTCAAAAAGATCTTCTCTTTTACATCCTTCACAACTTGTTCTATATATCTCACATGAGGCCTGCCTTCACTATTCTTCCCACTCCTTTTTCTCGCTGATAAAAGGGCATTTTAAATTTTATTGCCGATGTTGCACCCTATAAAAAAATCACCGACATTCTGTTAATCAGTCAGAGCTGCGAAACATGCAAAACAAACCTTCCCACCAACAAGTACTCACACAGGGAACAGTGGTTATATTGTATCACTAACAATATCACATAAAAAGTAGAATAAATGATCTTGCTTTTTCACACATTTGTTCACAAATTCAGGTAGGATGAAGAAAGCAAACTTTATGAAGGTAATTTACTTACTTTTATCTCCCTCTCTTGTTGAGACTTCATTTTTTACTTGGTCTAACCATTTAATCTTCATCATTCTTCTGAACACCATATTTTAAATGTTTCCAGCCCTGACCTCTCTGCAACCACTATTACCCATGCTTCACTATTGTACACCATTCTCCAGGTGTAAATTCTAAATAAGTGTTTCCTTACCTCCAAGCTAGCATTTCAAGCTGTAAGTACATACATAGATCCATTTTATTGTCTTCTTGCTTTTTCATCACTAGATAGAAACTCTTTTGTCTCAAGGATTTGCTTCCCTAATTAAACATTCATCTCAGCCTTTTAGCATCTGAAATGTTCCATTTATTACCTTTGCTTCCTTTTAGTTGACCTCGACCTGAAGTGATATTTAGTGATTTCAACGAAATGTGGCACACATTTTCTACCTGCTGTATGTACTTGATTGCTCACCAAACCCTTCCACTTACTCTGCATGAGCAAAGAGAGCAAGGCATCATGGACACAATACAAACCCATCTTGGGGATCTACTGATATAGCATGATCTAAATCTACGGAATACACAGAGAGATACCTTGAGGGTGTGTGGCATGGTTGAATCATCGCCAGATATGGAATTTCTTTTACACTTCCCTTGGGCATACACCCTTTGGACTTAGCTAATACATTGTGAAACAGTTGAGTTAATGATAGGCATGACAACAATATCAACTCTTGCCTATGATCCAATGTTGAATAGTCAGTACCCTATTTTGTTGGCACCCATCATCAGCCGCTATGGACTTTGTCTTTCAACTGCTCTTTTCCACTGCCTGGTTTTTGCAGAGCTTGGTGGAAGAGATCAATGCATACCACTTGACTCTTGAAGTACACACAAAGGCTTGTCATCTTGCTGTACACAAAGCCAAGGATGAGCCAATTAAATCTAAAGGTCTGGTTACACGATACATTAACACGTACAAGTTAATGTGTAAATGCATGAACGCGAGAATGAACACAAAAATACACTGTGTAACCACACCAAAATGTACAAATGAATGAATGCGTGAACAGAAAATAGAACCTGTTCTATTTGGTTCATGCATTCGCACAAGTTGTGCTGAAACCATTCACGCAAATGTAAATGAATCCATACGTGTTAATGTATCGTGTAACCAGGCCTTAAGGGCTTGCTTACCCCTACTGTCTCTTTCCCCTGAATTTCTGAAGTTTCACCCTCTTTGAAGGCAGAAAGTCAACTGGATGATAAGAGAGGAGAGAGAGATTCATCCTTTTGGTGAGCCAAGGGTAGTAATGCTGAGGTCAAGAGGGGCATTGTATTTGGTGTGAAAGTTGGTTGTCTGAGATTTTGAGAGGGTAGGCCATACTAGGAGTGAGTGTGCCAAATGTATTCACTCATAGGTATTTGAGTACACAAATGAATACTTGAGTACTTCAACAAGTACATGAATACCTCGATAACTGGATGAGTACCCGAATGAATACAAGGACAGGACGACTACCTCAGCGAATACTTGAATACCCCTAAATACAAGCACCGGAATGAATACTTAAGCGAGTATCCGAATACCCACCTCGATGAATACAGCGGATTACGTTCAACCACTAAGGTATGCACGATTCTCACATGTTTATCGTAGGGCTCATAGCCATGAGAATTCGGAATTTTGAAGGAACTAAATGAATGAGAAGTTTTCGGGATGGCTATTTGACCAATTCGACTGAAGTTTGCCTTCTTCCGTGCCCTTTGCGAGGTTTGTAAGATGTAGGTAACGCATGAGTCGATGCTTGTATTTGCTATCGCTCCTTCGGCACCCGAAAAAATAAATCTAAGGAACTCTAGGAGCAAAGACCAGATTTTTCAGCAAACACTTTTCATCTTATACCTACTACAAAACAAGAATACAAGTTAGGTTATTAAGAATGGTAAATTATATCTGAAAAAGAATGCAGAAACATTAAATTCTTATTTTGACAAACGTTGGGGTAGTCATTCCATGAATGGTGTCAGAAGGCCGACCTCTTGTTACTGGAAATATTATAAGCTCCTATAATTAGAAATAAGTAAATATATAAAAGAGGTAGAGAATGCGTTAGCTGACGAAAAATTTTAGAATTTTGCCGACATAAAATGAGGAGGAATTGCATACAAAGACTTAACAGGTTATTCCCACTTAGTTTTGTCAGAGTTCTGAATCTGCACAGTTTGAGAATCAGAATTAATAGAAGAATTAGGTTGGGAATCATTATCAGGTTGTAGATTAAAGTACAGATTATCTATGTACAGAAAGTTAAATTGGACAGCTTTTCTGAATGTGTTATGTATATATTAAAAACACAGGTGTATAATGTTAGATTCAACAAGATAAATAAGAATAGAATGTCGTACTGGTAGATTCAAAATTTCATTTTTCCTCCATAAGAGAACATAATAGGCAGCATAGCAAAGGGATAGGTAGGGGATATATTGTAGAGTAGTCTGTAGTGCATGATGCATGTATTAACAACCGATCCCATTATTACTATGTGGCCACTAACCATCCATTTGCATGTGACCCTATTATGTAGAATGATTCCATGTAGTAGCTTGTTTGCATGTCAATAGTGCATGTTTGATGATCTTCACCCCCTGCCACACACCCTGGCATTGGCTTGATGGTATAGCGTAGATGCACTGTTCCTTCGTCAAATAAGTAGGGTATTTCAAGCCAAAGAGATCATTAGCTGATTGTTTTTGAGTCTGAAAACCATGATATTATACCTAACCCCACGACTATTCTTTATCAAACATTTCTTCCATAATTTTACGAAGATTTGTCAATATCTATAGTAGACTGATTCAGTGAATTTCACTTCCCATGTCCATAACTTCAATTGTCCCCTGTTCCTTTCTCTTTGGGCGATTTGGACATGAGTTGCATTTTTATGAATAAGGCTATTTGTTTAAAGTCTATGAACCGTATGGAACAATAAACCAATAATATTATGAAAGAGAAGACAGATTTCAATTTACGGCATTTTTAGTATCTCTTGTACTGACTTTCAATTGCTTTTTAATGATCTGCATAGTCGCACGTATCTATCCAAGCATGTCAGAGGCAATTCTTATAGTTGCCAAGTTTTACAATGCCTGAGTAACTAAAAACATAACTTCCACTCATTATTATATCTTATCCATTTTTTTAAAAGCGTTAAGGGATTTTACGCCATTGGCAGACATAAAGCATGTTACATTTTTTTACAACGATAATCCACCTCCCCCAAAGCTTAGCGATTCCTACATTTGAAGAGTTGTGTATTTTGTCTCAGTGGTTGCATTCCAGTAAATTATTTATCACGAAATCATCACTAATTAGTGAACAGTTCATTAGTATTAATTCTCTCACTTATCCATATGTCTGTAGTGAAAGAAGTATTCACACTCTAGATCACCTAGCCTATGACAATTTTTTGTGTCTTTATATAGTTTTTATAACCTTCTCCAGGATGGTTGCTCGCAGGAGAGTATGTTCAGTTCATACAATTTTTTAAACCAATTTTTCTCTACCAAATTAGAATGTTTCCAGTCAGACACAATGAAATATGCAAGTGTAGTATCTGCTGTGGCTTCTTCCTAAAATTCATTTCAATGTTCTTAAACTCACAATATATGTACTGTTCTATTTTACATTTTAAATTTGTAAAAATCATAAATACTTTTGATTACATCATCCCTGGAATAAGTGTAAATATTATTTTAATGGTATTACACCATGATTTAATTCAGGGATATTTCACCAAAATGTGAATAATTTCTATTTAATTTTAGAAATAAGATACATTATTCAAGCAAATAAAATGCTCTTCAAAACTACACTAATTGTGAGAGCTGATAAATTTAAGCATAAATAGGTAAATATTATAAAAAAGTTGTTAAAAATCCTCATATAGTGGGTTTAATGTCTTTACAATGAAGGGTTTACTACCTTCTATATTCACAAAGAGGCAGAAACAATTATGTTCCGTATATCATCTTAATTTATGATTGTGGTCATTCATAAATAATGTGACACTACAGAGAAGAGGAGGGCAAGTGATATGATGTGCACTTTCAATGGGGGAGAAGTCCAGGTTTATATTACATCAGGAGAAATATACATTATATAATTAATTTTTTGTTCAAATAATAAATAAAATGCACTTCATCGAATTCCCTATCTTTGTAAATGCTTATTACAAATGGCACAAATTGAATTTAGAAAATAAAATAATTTGCACTGCTCTTATGTGCATATTTGGTGGGTTTACTTATGTAGAAGAACACCATCTTTCATGAACTTCGAAATTCATTTGAATGATGTTTTTCAAGGTATTTGAAAATCAATGAAAGTTAAAATCAGTTAAATATCTTGTAAATCACAGGTTTTTAATATCCTAATGGGAAACATAAAAATACAGATTTAAAAGTGGAGAAGTATCCTATCTCAGTCACTTCAAACAAAGAAATGTGTTTCTTTCAACAATATGAACTCTAAATATATCTGCTGGGATATGTTTTGAAGCATATTGAGAACCCTTTAGTTGCCAAATATAGAAAATTGAAGCAAGTCAGCAAAATTTACCCTTTAGTGCCAAAGGAAATTTAGGGTAGGTAAGCAAGTACAAAAAAATTAAAAGTAACTCACATTATTACTGGGGATAATACCAACATTTATCTTCAATAAGGTGTTATATAGTGGCAAGTTAAAACACAGAAGTCAAAAAATTAACATACATATTTTTAATTAAGATAATTTCTCGCTCTTTTTCAACCATAATTTTGTATTAACTGAGAGAAACATTTCCAACGCTTGTTTCCATACTTACCTACAGGTTCTCACAAGTATGTACTCACAATTATTCTCACTGTATGGCTCCTTCAATTAAGCTATCAGAGAGAGGGGGGGGGGGGGAATAGCCTTACAACTTTTCTTCCTTCTTCTAATGGATATGCCACTCAAACTCTATTCTCTGAAGCTTTCTAGGTAAATATCCCTTCCCCTCTTTCCTTTACCACTCCCCATTCTAGCCCTCACCCTCTCATTTCCATCCAATATCCTTCTCCTCCCAACCTTATATATGCCTCTGATAAAGGCAGTTGTCCCATTAAAAATTCTGAAAAATCTAACTAATGTCCTATTTAAGAGTTCATTTTTTTTGTTTACCAGAAATGCCTGTGACAAATATTCAATTGCATAAGTGCATACATAAATAAAATGTAGGAGTATGGTATGGGTAGAAGATTTAGTTGGGGAAGTAGAAAAGGTAAAAATGAAAAAGGGAAGGAAATAGATTGGGCACATTGTAGTAAGGTTAGTGATGAAAACACCCTGAGTGCCATACTGTGGTACAATCAATATTATGAGGAGTACAGTAAATACAAAATTAAATCATTTCTTCCATCAACATATCCCTCATATATCACACATTGCTCAATAAATGTGAAGAAAACAATAAATACATTGGTTGATTAAAATTGCACTTTTTCAGCGTGGTGACATTGAATGTTTACATGGGTGCATTAATGTTTAACGGATACGAAAAAGACTTATATTTTAGATCTATGATGCTCAATCTAGATACTATTTTCATGTGACTTCTTTGAAACCAAAGATAACTTATTTCTCAAACTATGAGATACTTCATCTGGAATATACTTTTCATGCTGAGAAACCTGTGAAGAGAATTTAATATGATTAAAACATAATATCTGGCAATGTTGTAAAAACAGCTAAACCTAATTTCAGTTTTTATGGTGATTTTTGAATGAAAAATACACGAATGACTATTATGCTAGGTCAAACAGTAATGTCAATCTGTGTTTGAAATAACAACTCAGCATGCACAATTTATAATATTTCATTCAAAAATTAATATAATATGATTTTACAAGTAAAAAGACTGTCATAACATAACTGATGAATATTCATATAAACTAAGGTAATTTTGTGATAAAATATATCTACACAAGAAAACCCATGCAACATACATTGCTATTGGCATTGAACCAAGCACTCAATTCTTAACAATATTGTACTATATTTACAGAGGTAAGAGAGAAATTTTAAATAAGTAAGGTGCAATGGTTGAAGAATATCTAAAAGCCTTTGTGTCTAAAATTGAGGATTTTCCTTCATGATATAAAATTAAAACTCACCAACAACATAAGATTTATTGTAACCTCTACTCTATCTGAGGCCTTCTCCCCTTCCTCAACAGTGACAGCACATTTATCGCTGGCTAATGCTTTTGCAATGGCATTTAAAACTTTTTGGAACATAATGCATCCAACTCTTCCAGATTCCATTCTCCTGGATGATCTTCTGTAATGTTTCCAATCCGATGATTCTTTAAAAAAAAAGATTAAATGGTTGATGCATGCAGGAGAGAGAAACTATGTGTGCATTTGGAAAAAAAACTGTACATATTTCCTCTGTCCTATGCACTGAATTAATTCAATAAATTGTAGGTGATGGTTTTAAGCATTCACTTCAGTTTTACATGCACTGTGAACTGGTTTATAAAAAACTTCATATGAACATAAATAAAAACTCATGAATACAAAAGGGAGATATGGTGAAAACTTGGAAAAAAATAATGTAACATTTGAATTAGAACAGTGGTTGTAAAAATAAATCCACAATTGACCCATACTTTACTTCTACTTTTCACACTTACATCATACCAATAAGACTCATTGGTGAATTTTCAGTTTCATGTGCCATTTTTAACAAAAATTATACTGGAATGTCTCTCAGAAATATTATACTAATTATTTGATCAATTGCTTTAAGAAAAGGTGGTGCCAAATCAAAATAATTATAATAACTGATGCAAATCAAATAGTGCAACACTGAAGGGGTTTACGAGAGGAAATAGAGCAATCTAATAGTAGCTCTACTAATTTAAAAATTAACATATTAAACTTTTCATGCAGACTGGGGTGTCCCTTATTTTCTGACTTACAAACTTTGGAACACTCACCCCCCAATTTTGTTAGGCTGACTCTAAAACATTCTTACAAAAAATTATTGAGATCAAAGCATTCTAATCCATGCCAAATTAAATGTGAACTAGCACAAAAAACTCCCCGACTTGTCTTACTGAGTTACAGTTAGGCCTGTTAATACATGCAGCCTGTAAAGCTGTTAGTTCTTCACTGGTTCACAATCATTCCATATTTGTTTCCTGGTCCCTTCTCCAGTGTAATGTTGCACAATTCATGCAGTGCCAAGGATCATGTGTTTTTAAAAGGAGATATAAAATGCCAAATAATTGGACACATATTGCCATCAAACAGACAAGTGCTGGCACTTTTTTTCAACAACACAGAGGAGATATAACAAACAGTCAGTGGAAGAGCTAATCTTGTGGTTAATTAGTGTATTATATTTTTGGAGAAAGCAAGAATTCCAATGACAGCCATTCAACTTTGTTCATGGAAAGTAATTGACTTGTATTTGGAATGGAGAAAATTAGAAAATGGTGCAAAAAATAAAGAAGATATGTATTTATAAATGCCACAAAGAAGAGTTATGAGAAATTTGTACAACCTATTTGAATTGCACATGCAAATGCTCAGTGATCAATCAAGTTGGATGAAGACAGGTTATCTTTGCTGCAACAGAGAGAGCCAGGACACAGAGGCTACCTTGCAGGAGTGGGACAGAAACTTCCAGACAAAGAAGAAAGGGCAGATCAAAAAGAAATTTCAAGAAGATAAAAGGCGAGGGAAATATTAGTATGCTGCATCTACAGCTTCTGCTTTACATCCATCTTTATCATTTGAAGATTTAGATACGGCTTTTCCAAGTTCAGATGAAGTGAGCAATGATGATATTGTACAAGAGACTTTACAGGGTACCTACTAATGCATCAATGCAGAATGCTGCAATGAGAGGTACTAATGATTTAATTAGTCCGAAATTAGTTGCTGCTTTGAATAGATAAAAGCTGAATGAAAGGAATGTGTACATTCTTCAGGCCATAGCAGAGGCACTTAGCCACAATACTGAAGAACTCTCAATAAGTAAATCTTTAATTCATCAAATGAAACAGATGATGAGAGGGGAAGGTTCCAAAGCAATTAAACCCACTTTCAAGAATTATATCCCTGCAATCCTTTCTGTTCATTGGGATGGTAAACTGTTAACCTGGGACAAAAATGAAGAAAGGCTGCCAGTCCACTGTTACATTCAGGGACCGTTAGCAGACCATTAGCATTCCATAATTATAGAATACTTCTGGTAAAGAACAAGAAAATGCTGTTTGGAATGTGATAACATACTGGGATATAGAAGAAAATGTACAAATTATTTGCAGTGACACAACTATCTCAAACACTGCCCAATTTAATGGGTTATGTCATAACAGAAAATGGATAGGGTTGTTGTTTATCCTGTTCCGCCATCACATCTATGGACGAATTTTACCACGTGTATTTGAATGTAAACTATATGATGTAGCCTTTACAAACCTTTTATGAAAAACTGGAAAAGTATCAATGATATTTATTTTTAAAATGGCAACAAGAAGGTGTAAGTACTTTCAGTCAGTCAATAATGAAGGAAATATTAGATTTTTATGAATTATAAAAACCAACAGTGTGTGGCAATTACCGTGAACTCATGGAGCTATCAGTAATATTTTTGGGATGAAACTCTAGTAACAAACTAAAAATATGCCCACCTAGGCGATGCATCAAATTCAATGGATGGCAAGAACAGTTTATTCCATGAAAATATTTCTGCAAAGGTCAGTACTTTCAATCAATTATCAATTATGGACAAAAATGCCATTCGAGATGCCTCTGTTTATCGTAATTTTGTTTGTCAAACCTTCAGTGCAGTGTTGCTGTAATAGCTTCTTATTAAGTTATCTGCTTTCTATTAGTCCAAAAATTATACAAAAGTATAGACTAT
The DNA here is from genome assembly GCA_933228895.1 of Platycnemis pennipes. NCBI lineage: Eukaryota > Metazoa > Arthropoda > Insecta > Odonata > Platycnemididae > Platycnemis > Platycnemis pennipes. The sequence continues at coordinate 66,063,278 of OW121854.1, forward strand.
ACAACTTCCAAAGTAGCTTTAGAGAGGTTTAGTCACCATATGCGGTACTTATTTGAAGAGTTATCTATTTTTTCGCTCCTTGATGATGACTTAGACGTACAAATCAAAGTTAACATGGTAGCATATTCAGACAGAGAGATTCTACCCATGAAAAGAAATATATTTCATTTTGTGGAGAACTGGATGGGCACATATAAGGTAAGTTTCATTAGTACTGCTATCCATTCTTTACAGCAATTTTAATTTTCAATTTTTTAAATTTAATTTAAATCTTTCAATACGATTGATTCTTTATTTGATAGAAAGCAATGGATGACCTTGTGTCAATAAAGAGCAGAGATGCTTCCTTGTCTAAAGATGAACACTAGTTTTTACAAAAATACCCTTCGACATGGAAGACCAACAATTCCTATTGTTGGTCTTCCATGCCTGAGCAATTGTTAGGGGTTTAAAAGCTGCATATGACTCTGCTGAATGTGGCGTTAAACATTGCGTGATTTTCATGCACTATTGACTGCAGATGAGGAGCAAAAGCAGTTTATGTTGCGTTCAAGAACATCATAAACTGTTTTCAGATTACAAGATAGAAGCATTACAAAGAAAGTATCCATAAGTAACCAGAAAACCATAATTTACTTTAAAGAATATAAATATATTAAAATTTAACAATAATATAAATACCATTATTATTAATTAATTCCACTCCACCTTAGTCCTACAAAATATTATTATTTCTTATAGTTTTCTTTTTTTTTTGATTTCGGACTATTCTGTTGGTCCATATACCCCTGGGATCCAATAGGCATTGCCTGTCATCAGGTTTCCCAGGGGCTGAACCAACAAACATCCATGCCCTGGGTGGAGAAAAACCCACCCAGGCAGGACTAGAACCCGCGACCCCAGGCAAGGACTTTACCTCGCCGCCACCTGGGCCAGCTTAATGTTAAATTTGGCATTCAATTCGGCATGGGTTGATGTTATGCTATTGAGATGAAATTTCAAATTTGAGTAAATATAACCACAAGGAAAAATGTGGGGGGTGAGCACAAAATATTTGTTTTCCCTAAAAGGGCCAGACTAATGCAAACATTTTTAACAGTCATAAAGGAAGTAAGTACTGGATTTCCAGGCTAATCGCTTGTACTGTAATTTGTCAAGATAGATTTTAGGAGAAATAAATCATAATCAACATATATGTATCAATATTTACCTACTCTCCATAAGAATGAAGTAAGTTGATAAATTCTTCACATGGCAACTTTATTTAAGCTATCGATCATAGAACCATAAGAATTTTACTCATAGGTATGAACTGATGATAGGGTTGTTAAGTTCAGAAAAAATGAAAAGAATAGTGAAAATTCTAATAGCGAGCATGACATTTAATGACCTGGAAACATGGACTTTAAGAAAGGAAGACGAAAACAGGCTTAGGGCTTTTAACATGTGGGTATGGAGAAGGATGGAGAAAGTAAAGTGCATCAAAAGGAGGATGAATGATGAAATGCTAGAGTTGGTAGGAGATGAAGAAGGTAATAAAGGGTGAGGGTGTTTTGAAAGATTGTGATTGAGGGAAGAATGTTAGGTAAGCGGGGTTGAGGGAGGAGAGGAATGGGTAGTTTGGAGAAAATGATGGGAGGTAGGAGGTATGATGCTGAGGCAGAAGAGGGACATTGCGTGAAATATATGTGTTATGGGAGGAATTAAAAGTCTATTTAGATCCCCCCTACCAACAGAAAACTAATTATTATCATAGAACCTCTTAAACAAATTAATGATAGGGTGCACCTTTGGCTCATTGGTGCATTCTGCAGTGAAAGTGCGTAGATGAGCACTTTTGGAAATGAACTCACCTAGTCGATGTTGAGTAGTCAGCCACTGAAGAAGAAAACGTAGGAATGATTCATTCAATTCAATTTCCCCTGAGCCTCTGGAATGTGGAGTGAGTGGGGACTGGCTCCCATTGATGACAGCCAATCGTGACAGAATTAGGGAATTATTCCATGGTATTCTGGACAAATGGGAAGTGAAGTTTTTATCCGGCAATTGAAGAGCAAGATAAAGGAATTCCCAACAGTAACTTTCTGTATCAGGAGATGCCTGTAATTTTAGAAATATAATTACTCATAGCTCATCAATTATCAGGGCTGCTGGTATATATTTTAACAAGAGTAAGGGAAAATTGAACTCTGCTGCCTTTTATGGATTTCATTAAAAATAGAAATGAAACTAACAGAGATTCACCAAAATTTCCCTACAATTAAATATTGTCATCAAAAAAGTCACTCACTAATGTCAATACATATTACAAGCCCTTAGTATACAGCAATAATAATAATATCTTAATTCATCAAAGAGCAGCACTTGCCACTATAGATGTCATCAAGAAATCAAAACAAGCACATACATTTATTGAAACAAAGTAATGATAAACACATTTTACAACTGTAATTTTGAGAAGTCTGGTTCAAAATATTCCTGAATAGAATACAGTGGGTTTGAGATCAGCCAGTCCCCAACAACTTTTTTGAACTTACTGCAGCTAGCCAGTCCAGCAGTGTGAGGAAAATAAAAAAATGTAAAATTGAGGGGGTGGGTGGGGGCCTTCTAGAGCCCTCCTGGCACTTAGACCTCTTTAGATCCATCCACATTTAACCTGCCCACCACTTGCAGACAGGGGACAAGAGCACCACGGTAGAGGTATGGAGGGGGGAACCCATCCAACCTCCGTCCGGGCCCAACGTTACTTAACTTCGGTGATCTGATGGGAACCGGTGTATCAATGTGGCTAGGCCCTTGCCAGCAGTGTGAGGAAGTTAATTATAAAATTTTAGGGCGAGATTATCTGACTGGTTGAAAGTTTTCGACAGTCTACACTGATGAATATCCAGCCTATTTTTTGACCTTGTATTATGGTCATGTATTTTACTTCTTAATGTGAATTTATTTATGAAGTTTTCTTTAATGTGAATTAAGCTGAGATAGATATACAGGTTAAATACAGTCATTACTCTTAACCTGACAAAGAGTGGGCGACAGTGATCCAGGCGGCCAGAGCTGCTTATGATCCTAACTACTATTTTCTGTAATGTGAGCAAAGCTTTGGTCTCACTTGCATGCCCCTAATTAGGGGGACAGCCACAGAATTCTTAGGTGTTTCAATGAAAGGCAATCCCTGAACATCTACAGTATCCTGATGAAATTTTATGGCATTGGCCATCACAAGGGTAAAATATTAGAAGAGTCAGATAAAGACATTGGGACAAAGGTGGAGTTGTTTATGACAGACATCAAGAAAAAACAAGCTGTTATGGTGCTATCTTTCTTCCTTTTTGGTGTACAACATCAACACTATCAAAGGATTTCATCCTATCAACTCTGCAACAACTTAGCCATCACAGCATCAATAAGGTCTTCAACAAAACAGCCTGCAGTGTACCTACTCTCTTCCCTTTCTAACCCTTGCTGTTCTTCAAGAAACAACAATGCTAAAATTGCATTGGCATTTAAAAGCTTGAATTTTCCACTCACAACTATAATACTGTATCAAAAAACTGTGAATATAATAAAATAAATTACATTAAACCTAGAAACTATTTGCTGCATAATACATATGACCAGATGTCTAGGCTACTCAGAAGACTAGGGATAGTTATTAAATTAACCAAAATATAGAAGGTCAAAACATAAGTTCTCCATTCCAGTGTAACATAAACTATTCATTTGAATATCCATATCTATCATATTCATAGTCATAAATTGGCAGGCTCCACCCCACATTAGTCCATTGAGTACATTACATCCCCTTTCGATTGATAAAGTATTTAGTTTGGTTTCTATCCAGAAAAAAGTCTACATTTGATCCCATGGAATTTCAACTGCAATGCTGCATGCACTCAATATTTTAGATGAAACAATACATATGAAAAATGTAAAAATTATCTTATGACTTAAAGATATTTATAAGCATCAACTATTTTTTCATTTGCCATTTTCAAATTGAAATGTGCAAATTATGAAAATAGACATTCCAACGTTTTTAAGTTTGCTTTTCAAGTTAAAAAAAGAAAGATACAAACATTTTGACTGAGTACAGATGATATTCATGATGGCAACAGTCTTGTGCTTGCCACTCTCATTGTTGGATTTTGTTATCATAGATGAATTTCAATCTCCAGGAAGAAACTCAAGGGTCTCTCTACAACATCTCAAAGGGGCAGACTCCAAGCTCTTCACTCATGTTAAGACCATTCACCTTCTATATTTTATTATACTCTTAATGCTCATGTATTCATAGCAAATTTAAGTGCTTTTTGATTTAGTAACACTAAATGGCAGTAAAGTTACTTTAGTTTTAATCAAAAAGCACCTCACAAATTAACTACTCATCTGCTGACAACTGTCCCTAACAGAGCCTCCCAAAATATCAATGACACATACAACAATAAGAAGCTTGTATTAGCGTTTCAGGTATATCATCAGCGAGTCGAGGCATATTCATACAAAATAAATGCATACCAACAATTAGCAATGTATAATGGTATCAAAATGAATGGCACCAAGAAACCCATTAAAAAGAGTGACAGATAGACAGACCCCTTTGAGTGATTTGCATGCCTTGTGCATGCTAAGCTGCCACAAATAGCTATAAAAACTGATAATGCATGCTACTGAGACAATCGTGCATTAGCATTTCAAGTCACCTCTGGCTGAGATACTACAGGTATGGAAAATAAACACCAGCAGTGGCATATTAGCTATCGACATACGCTGTTAAATTTGTGTTGATATGAGAATGTTTTGTATAATTTCAATGCTAGCGAGGAAGCTGGAGAGTAATGGAGCTAGGGATATTAAACTCTGCCTTGCAAAGAGAGATTAGATTTAAAATATCTACAAGGTCTTACAACAACTCTTAAATTAGTGATTTAACTTGGACTTTAAACTCTAGAAGGGAAAAAACCCATTTACAATCTATAAAATCGTACTAAACTCGAGATTCTTGCCTGGTTGCCAAGGAAATTTCAATTGTTAAAAAGGAATAAAATATTACTTTGATTGTTCGAGGAAATCAAATGAAGTAATTAAATACTACATTCTTTTATCTGTTCAGCAGTAAAAACTTCAGTCCAATATCTTGAGTGCAAGTAATTTAAAAAAACAAATGAAGAAACCTCTGCACTGAATTCAATTCTTTTCTTATGGGAGAAAAATATAATAATAAAAGGGTGAAGACAACCCTTATATTTAACTTATGCTAAAATTCTTTCTTAGTGCACCCCTACTGCACAAAAGGGATGTGTCCTCAAAATTTCACCTTTTAATCATCAGTAGTTTGTACTGTGTGTTGATGAGTGCATGAATCAGTCAGTCAGGACATTTAATTTAATTTGAATAGATGATAATGCAGGAGAAGGGATAATACTAAAAAAGAGTGCTGGAAGGCGTGTGAAGAGCTTCCTGCAGAGCAATGAAAGGATAATAATGGTGAAGATCAAGGCCAAACCTGTAGATTCCAGTTCAGGTTTAAATGCCTGCAAGGTAATTGGAAATGTCTACAAAGATATAATGGAAGTTATAGAACAGGTAGGAGGTGAAGAAAGCCTAAATATTGATTGAGATTGGAATTTTGTTGTTGGCAAGGGTCAAGATGGATGAAAATAACTGGAAAATATGGATTGGGAATCTTAAAAGAAAAAAAAATACTACTGAAGTTCTGCACACAACACAAGTTATTATCCGTTTCAAATATCTTTGCGACTGAGAGGCAGGCCTTAAATTTGTGGGGGCGGGTGCGTTTCGGGAGGGTCCGGAGCCGTTCGAAAGTCTCCGCTGCCGGGGGGTGGGGAAAGGCCTTCGAGAGGGGAGGCACGAGCTCAACGTTGCCAATGTCGTTGTCCCAAACTAATTGAGCCGTGAAATCCGCGGGATGCACAGTGGGAAAGGCCAGGGTATGGTAGCGGGTCATTATGGAAAAAGGAGGACCTAAAGAGTTGGTCAACTCACAGGTGGAGTGCAGAGAACATAAAGGATACCTTGAGACAAAGAATGGAATGCAAATTCCTTCAAAAGAGGCAGGTAGTGGAAGCAACTGGATGATTCACCGGGGGAATTTTTAGAAAAGCATACCTGAATGCTAAAAGGGGAATGTTATTACTCACGAAAACGGTAGAAGCAGGAGTAGGTTTAAAGTTGGAATAGGATAAAGAATACAACACTTTTTTCGATATTATAAGTCCTAAAATTCAAGTCCTAAGAGTTTTTTCCAAAGAAATTGTAACAAAAATTATTTTACGATTAGTATTTTTTTTTATTTACCATAAAAAATGTATTCACCAGTTTTACACAAACAACCAAAATCAAAAACACCAAACAGCAAATAATTACTCCCGCGAATTGGGAATAAAACCAATGATGATTGGTTTCCGTAATGGGTATTATGGGGAAGGGGAATAATAGGAATACGGGGAATAACAGGAAAGGAATATGGGTTATGGTATAAGGAAAAAGTGGGTAAGATAAAGGATTATAGGGTTAATTGGGAAATATGGTAAAGGGAGCTAGGAAATAACACCACGAAGCACCGATCAAAGGCAGCGGAGGTTTGGCAACACAGCAAGCAGATTCACGAAGTTCACACTACGGAGGTCTGAGAGCGACTGAATTTTCGAGAGGCTAGGCCACGCCTACTGCATCCTAGTTCGCTCAGGGAAAGTCACGTGACGAGCGACTTTCACTTCGCTCACCCCCAAAAATTTAAGGCCTGCCTCTCAGTCGCAAAGATATTTGAAACGGATAATAGTGGTTGCCAAAACACTGTTAAAAAATTACATCTGTATAAGATACATGAGGAAAATGCCAAGGGACAGAAGAAGATACAAATAGACATTTTCGTGAAGAAGAGATTTATCAACCAGGTGTAGATATGCAAAAGCTAACCTGGGGCAGACATCAACAGTGACCATAATTTAATGATGAAGAAATGCCATCTAAAATTCAAGGAATTGAAGAAAACTGTGTAGAACATATGGCAAGCAGGAAAACTGAAGGAGGTCCAACATCAGCTGGCATTTCAAAAAGCAGTGGCGAACAATATAGGAGAGGAACCTAACTGAGAAATCAGTGATTGGGGAAACATTAAATGTGGACTATAGGGCAAAAGAAGTTCTTTGGAGAGGAAATGTTGTCAAGGATAAGCCATGGATCATGGAAGAAGTTCTAGACCTTTGAAAAATAATTTTGAAAAAATAAGAAAGTACAAGAATGCAAAAACTGAGTAAGGGCAGCTTTGCTAATAAACATAAGAAATGAATTAAGTCAAAAGCCAGGAAAGCCAGAGAAATGTGGACAAAGAATCTATACAAAGATGTACAAATTAACCTTGCTCTTGGAAAGGTAGAAGCTGCTTATAGGATAGTGAGGAACCACTTCAAGGAACGAAGCCTAAGATGCAATGCCATAAGGAACAAAAATGGAGAACTTGTGATTGAAAATGATGACAAAGTCAAGAGAGGGAAATAATACCTGGAAAAGTTATACAATGGAAACAATCTCAGCACGAAAGTGATCGATGAGGAAAGCGAAGCCAAAATGGAAGATATGGGCACATCAATATCAAAATTTGATGCAGTAGTAAGGGACCTTTGGATGAATAAGGCATCTGGAATTAATGATATTCCTGCAGAACTAATAAAAAATGCAGGAGAGGAGACATTAAACCCATCTTTACAAAACCATCTGCGACATGTACTCAACACGAGAAAAACCCAGGGACTCTGAGAAAAACATTATCATTCATATTCACAAAAAGGAGAGAGGAGAGAACTGCAAACATTTTAGGACTATAAGCCTGATGACACATGCATCAAAGGTATTGACAAGGAATATCTACAGAAGAATAGAATGAAAAGCGTTTGATGTGGTTTTGCTGAACCATAATTGTAATAAAGAGGTTACGAGGGGAAAAACATTTTGTTATTTTATTCATTTTTTCTTGTTGCTGGCCTGACCGGTTTCAATATCATTGTAAGAGGTCGTCAAGATTCCAAAACATTAGACTTAAGAAAGCGATATCGAAGAAAAATAGAAAATTACTATGGAAATTTATTATCGTGATTAGTGTGCATCACATAGTTACATTGCCAATAGTTGATTATACGTATCATGGAGTTGGTAATTCCCTTTCGGTGTCATCATGGAAAAAATATTGGAGAATGTCACACGTGTCACGGTGTGGAATACTATAGCTTTATGCATTTTGAATGAGGAACTTTATTATATTCCACACTTTTACAATTGTGGAATAGAACCAGGTCATATTTAACATGTTTGATGGAAAGAAATTGCAATTGATTTGTGTAAAGTTATGTTGGTAAGTAGCACTGACAGGACAAAAGATTCCTAAATTTGGTAAATATTCAGGTGCTTGCTTCAGCAATTATGGTTTTTCTTCGATGCAAGCAGGAATTAAACCATAAATCACACTTAATACATTTCTCGGCAGTTACAAAGAAGACCTTTCCATAAGGTCCCTTGCGAGGAGTAGGACGAAAGTACCACTGGCGCTCGACGGCCAATACTGGAATTAAACGGACATTAAGAGGCGCAGTTTGTTTGGGTAGTTGCAGGGGGCTGCTCTGGAGTAATAAACGGTGGTGAACAGTCCTTGTTATTTCTTTCTCCTTCGCAAAAGATGGAGCAAGAGGTAAGGAAACAATTCATAAGAACGTACATCTGAAGCATGGGCCTTTATGGCAGCAAGGCTTGGACAATGACAGCAGTGGAGAAGTCAAGGGTGAAAGCATTCGAATGTGATACTATAGAAGAATAATGATGATTAAATTGATTGACTGAGATAGTAACAAGGAAGTCCTAAGAAGAGTGGGAGAAAAGAGAAGTCTTCTGAATACCCTAAGCAAGAGACGGGACAACTTAATTGGTCACATCATGAGACATGATGGCCTGATGAAGGCAATCGTTGAAGGACAAGTGGATAGGGAGAACAGCAAAGGAAGGCTTCATATGAGATTAACAGAACAAGTGATGAAGGACGTGAAAGAGAAGAAATATGTAAATATGAAGAGATTAGCTGATAGGAGAATTCAATGGAGAGCTGCATCAAACCAATCACAGGATTACCGACTGATGGTGATGATAAAGTTGATATACATAACCTCACCTGTTATAATGTACATCATCTGATACCTAAAAAATTGACTTATCATGGCAAGTTGAAAGAAATAGTCACATATTATAAATAATGTAATGCATTAAATTTTTGAGCAGTGACTAAAAATGTCATAATAGTCACTAAATCTTTATAACTACCTATACAATCTATTAAATACTCATATCAATGGGCATATGCTGCTACTTTGTGTCAAAAGAAAACAGGAAGGAAAATAAGGAAGAATAGTACCAGAAGAAGGTAATTTTAGAAATCTCATTAAATGATAAACAATTTAAACTTTATGCACAGAAGATACAATTGAAAGTAATAGTTAGTGAAGCACTTTCAACATTGTCCTCCCATAGATGAAACTAAAGACTTGAAAAATATAAAATTTCAAATGAAGCAGAGTTCACTCAAATTTAAAATCACAACTTACCCTCGCAGAGAGCATTAAGAACTGGAGATACAGAATTCTAATAAATGTAGCAATGACAAAAGCATTGATTCCAGCGTCAATAATTTGCAAAAAAGGGCCACACACTGAGGAAGGTTTTCTTATATGTATTTGCACCAAGGAATTCAAAAGTTTTAAGGATGAAATGGAAACATCTTTATGGTTGCTGGAGACTGCCTTTAAGAAGTGCCATGCATTTACAGAAACAATCACAGCAGAAGACTGAAAAGTAAAATTTGGGAAGAATCCATTAATGAAAAATAGAATACCAATTAAAAGAAAATTAGCACCTTTTTCAAATTGAAATAATTTAACTAGTAACAGCAAGTGTTTACAGTCACCTGAGAATATGGGTCCACATGAAGTAGGGATGTCATGACTGAAAAAGCCAATGCGTTGAGATCTTCAATGAAATTACTTACAGGGCTTGAATTATCCTGATCTTGGAGAGCTATTCCTTTTTGGTTATGATAGGCCAAAGGACATAAGCCAGCAGCCCACTCAAGTCTTTTTAATTGCCCAGAGTGGCCAAGCAAAGAGGACGCCACTACAACAAGGAACAAGTACATACTATACTTAGTGGATACGGTTGATCGTTTCAGATTTTAATTGGCGGGAGAAAACATGCTTAATCAAATTAAACCTGACTAGCTGCACAACTTCAGTAGCATAAGGTATTTTATATGTATTAGATTATGACAATGGCCTTGTTTTATTTATGCGGTTGTATCAAAAAGTTCCCAGGCTAATTCTGTAGCACACAAACAAATGATAGTAGAGGGTTGTGCATATTTCTACAGTGACCTATAATTTTGATAAGGCAGGGTGCTTCATGATATCACTGCATTGACATTGGGAGTTATTAAATTGGTGTTTTTATGACCATGTGCATGTGCTAGTCATATGCATTTACAATATGAATAGAAAGTGTAAAGAAAGATGAGACATGAAATTTTGTGGTAACTGTGGAATCAGCAGCAGAAACATTGAAAATGATTCAGCAAACTTAAGGTGATGAGGCAATGGATCATACACAATGATTTAAGTGGAAATGAGCACTTCAAAGCTGGATGAATGACCCTGGTTGATGGCAAGCTATCTGGAAGACCTTCCACAAACATCACCCCTGAAAATAAGGAACAAATTCAGCAACTTGAGCATGAAGGTCATTATTATTTATCAAGCAATCATCACCCTGGGCTTATCATTCAAAAGAGTTTTACTGCAAAGTTCTGAGGCATTTGAGGGGTTAAATTTGGCAAAAGTGACTGGATCTGTGGCACACAAAGAATTGGATTCTCCTTGATGATGCTACACCCTCTCTGTGAATACATATTTCTTTTTTATGAGTCACTAGCCAAACAAAACATGTTATTGCTTCTGGACCTGCACTATTCACCAAATTTGACTCCTGTGAACTTGTCCTTTTTCTCAACATGAAGATCTACCTTAAATTTGGATGCTTTAACACCATAGTCAAGATCTAGCATGAATGTCAGGTTCTCTACCCGTTTATAAAAGATGACATAGGGGCCACATTCCAGGAGTGACAAGAACTCTGGTAATTGTTCTTTGCAGTGCAAAGAGACCATTTCAAAGATAATGTAATGACACATAAAATAACACCTATTTACATATACATAATATAGCTGATCTAGAATACCTATTTCAAAACCACCTTGTATCACCATGAGAACTGCTTATAAAGTATAAAAGTTCATTATATTAAAAGAAAAATACATTTATAATAATTTAAAAAGAATGGAATAGCAGACTAGTAGGTTGAGTACTGGGCTACCAGCCAGAGATCTGGGCTTTATATCTGGGAGAAGCCTCTAATCAGCTCCATCTAAATACAAGGGGTCTAACACACAAACTGACCTCCACTGCCTTGAAATGTATATTTCACCTGCCACTGGGCTTTAGCACTTGGTGATCTCTATGTGCACTGAATGACCTTTGCATTGAATAATAGGTTAACACACTTCATGCATTTCCATATGAAACTGATATTTTTCATATCTTCACCAAGCATCTCCATATGTACAGTCTTTTTAGCACAAACTTATTTTTATACCACATCACAAGATAAGTCACAATTATCACACATAAAGAGATGAGTCACAGTCATCAGGATGAACTTTTCTGTGCGTATAAAGACACACGAAGTATGTATTTGTGCTAAGAAGTAAAAAAATAAAACAAATTCATACCTAGGAAGATTGAACTTGTCAAGAAGATAATGAGGAGCCACCCCAAAAAATTCACTATGAAATAACCTGGGATGGGAATAGGATGCTTTTAATTGAAGATGAAGACAAAGTGGAAATGGAAGGAATACTTGGATCAACTCTGTAATGAAAATGTCCAAAGACTAGAATATCCAAATGCCAAATTAATTATGGAAAATGATATCTCCAAAACCGGTTTTTCGATTGTCCAGGCGGAGAGCCACTCTCCACCTGGCTCTCAACAGGTTCTGACTTGTTTTGCCTGGCTCTCTCCCTGTTGATGATTGCCTAGACAATCGAAAAATCTGTTTCAGAGATATCATTTTCCATAATTAATGTGGCATTTAGATATTCTAGTCTTTGGACATTTTCAATTAAGCCAAATTTGAAGCTCACATTATTTCATCTAACTCTGTAATGGATATAAAAACAGTTCAAAGCAATCAAAAGTAAAGATTATGTTGATAAGAAAATTAAGGAGATCTAACAATGATGTCTCTTTGCACAGCAACTAACTGGTCCCAAAATTCTTACCACTCCTGGAATGTGGACCTGAATCTCCCAGAATTACTTTTTTTTACAGCTACTGCTGCCAATCTTATTAAAAATGATTTGATGATGATGAAATAACTAGACAAAACCATTGTAACCTGATTTCCACAGGAAAAAAAAGACAAGAACTTGCAAAATATCAAGGGATCGTGGTGGCCTAAAAGGGTAGATTGCTGGGCTACAGACCTGTATAGTGGGTCCTAGGTTCAAATCCTGGGCAGAAGTCTTACTGGACACACCCACCTAAAATCCTCACAATTTTATTTTCTGTAGGTCAGAACTTCTTAGGAAATCACAGGTGACCCAGGGAAAGGAAATGGCCCTCCCTACCTTCACCAACCAAAACCAACCTTTGGGTTGAAGACTGATTTTTTTGTGTAAAACATCATGACTAAACCCATACCCAAAAGACAATGGCAAATCAGGTACTGAAGGACCATGAGACGGAAAACACCGGAAAATGCTAAATGAATCATTTTCGCCGGAATGGAAGAAAAAGGACGGGAAACGCTGAAGGAAAGACCATCTGGGATTTGGGAAAGGGGAAAACGGGAGAAAAGTTCACAGCTTTCCACACTGCTGGGAGCAACAAGCGAAGGCTGAGCCCGATGCCCTTCCCTGGTTATGCAACCAAAAGGACAAGTATGTATAATCAAATTGCATAAACTTAAGGATAAACAGATTGTTGGTTTTCTATCGATTACAGGTTTGAATAGGTAGGTTAGGTGTCCATACTCTTCATTACATTGCTTTTAATTTACAACTCCTTCCTAATACTACTTCTCTCTTCAAATAAGCGTATTTCCTACCTCCCTTCATTCCATCACTAATACTTTCTTTGCTTTACTTTTCCTTGCTTACCCTGCCATTTGTTTTCACCAGCAGTGAAATCTATTTTCCAAGACTGGACAAGTTTCCTTAAGAGGAAGGCCTATTGCCTTAACTCTCTTGAACTCAACACCCTCTTGTAATAACTCTGAAATGAGTATAGACCAAGAGGTCTTTTAATCACAGCTATGGAAATCCACATAAAATGGGTCTAATGAATCATCTAAGCCCCATCTTAAAATAGTGGGCAGGAACATTAAGCTTAGAACTGTGATAATGTAAATAAATTGCTTGCTTGTTTATTCGTGTTAAGTATGGTCAAAGAAATCATTCTTAGTAGCATTGGAAGCCAGGCATAGATGAGTAATGCAGTTGCTGACAAAAAAAAAAAAACATTTTGATCATGTTTTTCAAAACCTCATTTCTAATAAAGAAAGGATAAGAATGCATATGGTTAATCTTTTCCAAATGCTCAGTCCAGGAACTTATTGACCACACTGTGTATGAGGTACCTTCATACTTCTGAAGATAGTTATGAAAACCGGACTTCGAATAAAAAAACAACATGATTCTATTTGATGAATGCTAACCCATAAATTCCTACCTCACTTTTCAAATTTCACTACAAATAATACTTAACTTTTATCTTAATCAACTTCATGTCAATGGTGGAAAATATTTTTGGATTACATTCTCTACTATTCCCATTTATTGCGTTTGATTTATCTAAAAATCTTCAAATTAATTTAGTTAAATATATGTCTTACCTCTTGTATCATTGTTTGCCAAAGAAACATCAAGAAGATACTGAAGCATTTGCAAACCAGACATATATAGTAGACGAAAGTTTTTTCTGGGTTCTAACTGGGCAGAGTCTGAACTCTTGAATGCAAGAGTGCTGTTGAGCAAGCAAGCAAACCTTAGCATCGTACTTGGATTTGGTTCACTCAGAGATGTGGCTTGAGTAAGCTGCATCATACAGGCAACATTGAGAGCTGAAATTATGAGTAATGCAGAATATTATGAAATTTAGATGAATGCCCAATCCAAAAAGACAATAAATAAATATGGTGATCAAAATAATGGGTCAAAGAAACTGATCATTGCTTATTTTTATGAAAGGAATAGTCAACAAAGAAAAGAGAACACACCTTAAATGAGGATTAATTTCCTGAAGTATTAGTGGGTGATAAATAATCAACCAAATGGAAAATCCAAGAGGGTTATTTGCAAATTCTTAATAAACCATCAATAAATCATTTCCATGTACAATAGAAAATACTCAGATTTAAACAATATATTTAACAAATATTACTTTTATCAAATACACTTCAGGTTTCAACCAATCAATCAATGCAAGAAAAGTGATCATTGTAATAAGTGGTTCAGAGCCATGGAAACCAACAGGCCATGGCAAGCATTGCAAAGAAAAAGGTACATAGTATGCAATAGTAAAATTTCAGAAATGGAAATGAGAACCTACAGCATAGTAAAAGTTCAAGTGTAGACCAGAGGCACAAAAGGAAAAACAATTCTATAGTAATAGTCAAAAAAGTAAAGCAAGTAAAAAACCAACTGAGTTCCCAAGATTAAAAGTAAAGAGGAGTAAATTAAAAAGTTTTAGGAAATGAGATTATACTTGTATACTTACAAAATCTGCGTTTGATATGATAGAAAAATCATAGAAATAAAATGTCAGAGAGACAGAAACTGTACAATTGCCAATGAAAAAAATCATGTTTAGCTGAAGAAATGTCAGATATGACCGTTCTATCGATAGATGGAAGTAGGGTATGGGAGAGTTAAACTCATGCCATGCTCAAAATGTTAATACCTAATTATTAGTTCTATATAAATAATAGTTTTTAATTGTTTGCATTTCTGTACTCTTTTTGCGGCTTTCATGTTCATTGGGTGATGTGACCATAGGTGTATAGCAGTTTTATCAGGGATGGACATCAGTGTGCTATTGTAGGAGCTACTTTTTTCAATAGCTGTAGTGCACTAAAATTTTAATGAAGTAGTTATAAATGTAGAAGCAACATAAATTTCAGTAGCTCATTCTCAACAGTAACTTTTCTAGTTTACTTGTTGAACTACAAAATCGATTATTACCGAAGCAGCATATGAAATATTTTTCAAAATCCTCTACCTGTTTACACATTTTTCTTTGACCTTAGTTGGGCAAACCTTTCTACGATCTTTGTTGTATATCAAAATTACCGTTATGCAGACTGGAATCCACCAAATCTTTTAATTAGCATTTCCCTGCATGATTTAGTGCCACCATCATTTCCAAATGTAATGCTCATCATCATCTCATCGAACCATGACACCGTCCCAGAAACATCTTTGAAGTGGTCAACTGCAATTTCACTGATCAAAATTCAGCTGTTTGCCATAGAAAGTGACAAACTTTACAGGATATGAACAGCTGCCTATCTGCCTGCTATGTCCACTGACTAACCTGCAAGTGATCTCATGGGAGAATGAGTTATCACCATGCATGCACTAAAATTTTATTTATATGACCTACCTATTAAGGCATTACCATGAATATCAAGTAGAACGCACACTACAAATTCCAATTGTCATTCAACATGCTATAATGTCCCATAACTCCTTAAGATCATTCAACAGTTCTTTAATAGGAAGGTTCATGTTTATGCATGCTTAAAAATTCACAAGACCAGTAGTTCGAAGGAATGATGTTGGTTTTTTTTTTACTAGAATCAGGTTATCCGATGACAGAAATCCAGCATTAGTGAAATGTAATTTCACTGATGATGCTTTATGTCTTTCAGAGTCAGATTTATCCAATTTATGATATTCAGCATTAATATCTGCTGAGACTGTATTGGCGGGTGATATCAGTTTTTGAGGTGGTATTCATTGCAGCAAGTAGAGATCGCATTCTGCATCCTGTGCTTCCTGCACAGTGTCAGCCATGATTAAATTATTCCCAGGTTTATTCGCTGGATAACAATAGTTGTGTTTAACGGTTACCAGGCTATTCCCACATTCTTGAGACATTATTTTAGGTGGCAAGTAGTGTGTCGAGGGAAAGGAAAAATTTCCTTTCTTTTCTCTTCACTTATGCATTGAAAATTTTCAGCCAATTCCCTGTGATTGGTGCTCAATTCCATGCTTTTTTCACTGTGCCTCTAGATGACTAGAATCTTTTCAATGTCGATACCATTAGAAT
The DNA here is from genome assembly GCA_933228895.1 of Platycnemis pennipes. Lineage (NCBI taxonomy): Eukaryota > Metazoa > Arthropoda > Insecta > Odonata > Platycnemididae > Platycnemis > Platycnemis pennipes. The sequence continues at coordinate 66,079,720 of OW121854.1, forward strand.
CATTAACATCGAGTTGATATTTCAATAACCAGTGAATTTACTAGTTCCTCTGCCATATTTCCCCAAATAAAAAAGTAAAATGCTCCTTGGAGTGTTTCTGCCTGAAAAATTAAGGAAAATATTCCCTTAGAATAATTGCAGGTATTCAAAATTAGTCTAATTTCCACTGAGAAATTATACAGATGCAGAAAAAATCTTGCAATTATTTGTTCCTTGGCACAATGTTTTGATGACAGTGTTCTGAAAAACATTTCTCTTTCTTCTCCATTGTACAGGCCACAAGGTTGATGTCTTTCATTTTTCTTCAGATGACATCTTTCCACTCCTTCACAGGTGCCATGTCCATATTTGATTCGATTACTTGACATTCTTAGTGGATATGTATTACAACTCATCCCCTGCCACACACTTTTATGAGGTCTTGCAGGGTATTTATGTACAAGGCGAGACACTACAATGTTGAAGTAGAGCTGCTCAATGCTCGCTTGTCCACTGGCAGCTTACGTTATCGCTTCTTACTGTTTATAAATTAACATTGGATGAATCTCTTGAAGTAATGAATGGTCATGAGAGACCCACTGACATCTTATTTGAGCCCCTTTTTAAGGGTGTTCAGGAGTGGGAGAGTGAAAGGGATAGTTGAATTTTATAAGGTTAACCCTTCAACACAGTCCTACGGGCTGGGCACTGACCCCTTTAAACTACCCATGGTCCTACGTGCTGTGCACGATTGTCTCTCACTATGTTTTGATATATTTTTGAGGAATTGAACATTTTTCTAGTGCATTAATTTTTGCCTACTAATATAGTAAACTTTACTGTTTATTTTGAGAAAATCTACAAATTCTTTGGATCATTTTTTTAAAAAGAGATTGGTTCCTCATTTGATGCATCTATTTTCGCAAAATAAGCTATTTACTTTCATCTCTATCTCTTTAAATTATAAAGAGAGGAATTTTCCATCCACTTGGGAGGATAAGGGAGAGTATATTCAGCGCATAGATGAAAACTTGATGACCTTACTGTCAACGTAAACATATCCCATCACTGATGCCTGGTTTCTCCAAGGCCTCTTTGGAACGAACTTTATTTCGGCTTGGATAGCAAACAAGAGATATGGATAAGGGCAGTGAGAGTTATGATGTTTTAACTTCTCTTTCGTTTAGCCTAGCATATTATCTAGGGGGGCCATGTGCACCATTTCTATAGCTTAGGGATGATTGCGAACAGGGGGACTCATTCAGACCCAAGCGCTCATAATGAAAGATTAGGGTGTCGAAAGATCAGCGTGGAAAGGGTGTGTGGGAGAGCAAATTGTAGAGAAGAGACTCATGACTTCCTTCAAGAAGTGCAGCTCAGTAAACCTACCAAAGTCAGAGTCAGTTGAACCTACGTCGCTTTTCTGGAAGGAATATATTAGGAGTGTTTTGTTCTTATGTTTCAGTCTATTACTTTAAATCACTTTCTCTGTAAGTGCTTCGTTCCGCAAGCTGTACGCTTCAAATTGCAGAATATTTGTGAGTGTTTGTGTTTATCAGGGTTGTTATTCATCTACCATAAATTATGGTGTGTGCAGGAAAGGAAAGGTTGGAGGTGATGTACTTGAGGACGTCTTGCTTGAAAGGGAAGTGATGAAAGTGTTTTGAGTTTAGATAGCAACAGTGAGAATGACATAAATGATCGCTCTGAAGTTGACGCATTGTTGTGTGATGATTTGGATGAGGTAGAGGATGAAGCTTCAGATTATGCTAGGAAGGGCATTTCCAATTATAAAGGAAAAAGAGAAAATTTCATAGATAATTCTGGTCCACACGGCAGAGCAAATAATTTGTAAATCATTGAAGATATATTTGAACGTTTCTTTGATAACTATTTAGTAGGAATGATCGCGGAGGAAAATAATTGTTATGCAGAGCAAATTAGTAAAACAAACAATAGAACATTTTCTGCTGTACAACAATCAGTGCCATGCCGCCATATATCAGACAATATGCTTCCAAGACTAACTGAAAGGCATTTCATAAAAAGAAAAACTAAAGGTAATAAGGCCAGGCCACAAACACTGGCAGTCTGTACCAAACTCGGGAAGAGACTGTTTACTGATGCAAACCTTATGACACCAGACTATGCATCGACTGCTTTGAGGATTACCACACTAAGCAGAATTTATAAGGTGAAGTAATTTTACTATATTTTTTATCACTCAAAAGATTTTCAACACTAATTTTTCATTCTAAATAACTTTATGAAGGGGCATTATTATAAAAAAAGAATCTTTCAGTATTTTACGTAAGAGGATGACAGCTATATGAGCTCGGCTACACAGCTTGTAAGGTGGCCTTGGAAATGATTCAAACCAACATCTTCTGTGGAGATGTTTACATCGACGTTCTGCATCTATCAAATCATTTTATAATGTTATTACTGCTGTATAGTGAAGTACCTGTGTTAACGTTAGCTCGTATTCTTCAAAAATGTAATTCTGGCATATAATTTTTTTCGAGAAAATTTTCTATTGGGTCATAATATTTGTATTAATTTGAAAGAATTTAAAAGTGTCTAACTTCTAAATATTAAGTTTTTTAAATGTTAATAATCTGTATGTAAAATAAATAAGATTTAGCAACCATCACTAAAAATCCGATTATTGAAAAAAAATTAGATTATAGAACTAATAGTTACTGAAATCTTAACTCATTGATCACTCTAAAGCATCAAAACATTTAAATTTCCTCTGGTGACTGGGTTAAAATCCAATAAACCTTCTCCGGGCTTAAAAGGTTAAGATGAAATATTTTCATAAAATTTTACACTGGAATTCCACTTTACTAAGGTTCACGCATAAGGGAACTAATTCCGTTTCCATGCTAGGCAGTTTCAGTGTAACAGGAGGTCATAATGCATTAAAGCCCTAGGAGCCATGCCGGGGCCGAAAACTTTTTCCTGATTAGACAGGATTCCGTTAGCTCAGGTGCTACTTAACACAGGTTTCACTGTAATTTACATTCCAAGTTTTCAGAAATATCATAGGATGAGGAGCTAGTTACATCAGCTTTTATTCACTCATTTTCCTAGCTAACATGAGTACCATGAGGAAAAATAGAAGATCCAAAAAGTTTGTGAACAACTTGATGCACAAATTAACACAATGAAAATAACTCAAGAGCTATTCAGTGAATGAAATTGATAGTATCTTTATATTAAATAATTGGCAAGATAAGTTCTTGGAAGGTAGTGCCCCTTGGTTTTTAAACTCATGTTTAGTAAATAACTTGGACACCTTAAACAAGTGCTTCTGTACAGAATATTTTTCAAAGCAAAAGAGTGCTTACTTACACAAGAAATAAAATATCATATCTGAATTTTGAGGTTCAATTGCAGCTGAGAATGAATAAACATGCATAAAAGCATAATATTGCATTTAATTTATTATATAATATTTTTAAAATACTACCCTTTTGCTTCTGATAATATGACTTTATATGGGTCATCATTAAACCATATTTCCACCAAATATTATACAATGTTTGGTTTAAAAATTTTGCCAAGAGACTTGCTTTGAATGGAGAAGAGATTTTAATGTGTTGGTTCCACTGCTTTGAGTGCAGTGAGATTCGATGTCATAGATACTGTAGTTACGATACCAGCAGGTCTGAAGAAGGCCATTCACCTACCATTATAATGTGAGATAGAGAACTTGGGATATAAAATTAAAATAGTCAATATTTATTGGCTCTATAAAACTTGGACTATATTTGACTTCTCAAACTTTAAAAAGGTACTGCTTTACTTTGACTCACTAGTTTAAAAAGGTGTTTATACTTAATACATCTTTTGAGAATGCAAATAAAAAGTAGCTGACAGCTACATACTTTCTATGAGTTTCTATGAGTATGACTTTACACATGACCATCCCTTATTTTTATCTAGTTGGTTGTTTATTCAGGGGAGGCGACCGACAGCTGAGGTAATTTGCACCATTTAGGATAGGTGGGTATCTGGGTGATGGTAGGAGTTTTAGGGAATGGAGGAAGGGTGGAGAGAAACCTGGTGTCGGCATTATCCTACTCTTAACGACAGGCACTAAGGGGACCACGGTTTAATGTCACATCTGACGGATGGAGTACTGAACCTGAAATGCCCTCCACTAGGCACTCAAGTAGGACCGGTTTGCCACTGAAAAATCCTCCTCTGCCGGGAATCAAACCCGGGCCCTAGGGATGGGAGGCCAGTACTCTAGCCACCACACTAACTCGATCCCCCTTTTTATCTTGTTTCGTCATGGTGGGAGTGATGAATGAAAAGCATAAAAGTTAGTTCTGTTTCAGCATTCAAACTGTTTTGTATATTATTGACTATGTATCTTACTAATCCAACTGTGTAGGGAGAACAATTAAGATGGTTGAAATATTATCTAGCTCAAAGGCTAACCAATACCTTTAGCTAGCATGTAGATGGTAAAGAAGTCAAAAGGAACCAGGGAGAACAATCAATGGATTACATTGTTTTTACATGGCCAATGGGAATCTACATGACTATCAAAGGTAGGATTAGCTAATTCATGTACATTTTCAGTCAATGCTAAATGCAATTCCTAGAAATCATTATAGTAGGAATAACTTCTTCTATACCTCGTCTTTCTTGTTCCATAGAATTCTCTGTAGCATTATATCGCTTTAGGACATAAATTAAAATTTCCCACAGGCTTAGTGAAATCTCCTCCCGCCTGGTCTCCTCTGCATCTTGAAGGAAATCCCATATTGTCCGCAGGGCACACTCCATCACCTCTCGTTGGCCATTTTCTGCAATGCTCTCGGAGAGGGAAAGAAAAATCATATCATAAAAACTATTTATTCAGAGCAAAGCAACATCTTTTCACAGGCACTAATATTTGCCTTATATCTTCTGTGACTACCAGGACAAGCAATAATTTGCAGACCCCACAGTTAATTCATGGAGATCAGAAATTTTTGTGCATTGTACAACCTGCTGTGGCTTATACGCTAACATGCTTATATTCACTGTAGGCACTTATGTACTGCAAGAGGCATTTCAGTGCAGATTTTGTATAGTAATGAGAGGGGTTGCAATATACTCTAGTCTAAATTATAACTACATTAGGAAAAATGTACAATCTATTCAAATACTAAAGACTGAATTTTTACTGAAGATTTGTTACCATTATTGATTTAATAAAAACATTTTTTTAATTGAAATTGAAAGATTGAAATCCATAAATTTTAATGCATCAAACTGAGGTTCAAACGGAAAAATATCAGATCAATTACTCATCAAGTTACAAAACAAAGTATTTATGATGTAAATAGAATATTTCTTTATTCAACACAAAGCTCACAGTGTTAGCTAGAACAGAAATTGATACGATCAAGAAAATGCAGGAAAAGAGGAAGAGATCGAAGAAGACAGCAATAATTTTATTTACTCTTTGACATGCCCTATATTTGAGTGTACAAGCATTAAAAATCTCTGGACAAATAAATGAATTATTATTATACTATCTAAGAGTTTCTGGAGGATGAATTGATTTAAATTTAAAGTTATGTGGTTAAGTTTATATGTGCTTCTGTATCTTTGCTCATCACTATTTTCATGCAAATTGCCACCATGCACTTTTACTTTTTATGACATGTTGTATAGTGTGTAAGTAAACCCAACAAAATGTAATAAATATTATTATTATTACTGTAGTTTTTTCTAATAAAATGTGGGCCAAAAATATAGCAGTGTTTCCAATGACCTGGAAAATATGGTAATTACCAAGAACAAATATTAAGACCAGTCCCCTTTCCACAAATGAAAAACACATAGTCACAACAATGAACAGAATACTTGAGGGATAAATTATACCAATTTCAGATTTTAATCACTGGTCAAACCAATTGATGCATTTCTATGTTGACATTTCTTTAAGTATATACAAGTACTTAAAATTTAATTTGTCAAACTGGATCTCTTCCTGGATGGTCAATTATCATATTTCCTGAGGTTATATCATCTCTGGAGTGAGTTGTTATCGCAACAATACGATGTAATACAGTTGCAGTAATCAACAGCCCTATAATTTACTCTCTCTATCACACAGCATAAATAGCATCTTAGGCATCAAGGAATGTGTTGAGAAGTGACCAAATTACCCCTTGAAATAAACTTCTTATAGAAGAGCAACTACAAAAGTTACTTCATCATCATTATCACTCATTATCCTAGGATTGGTTTGACGCAGCCCTCCACTCAATTCTTCTATAGGCCAACCTCTTTATATTGCCTCTCTTTTACATAAAAGTTACTTATCAAAATTAAATGCATTTTATTCTAAAATCTCGTCAATTGTTTTTGATGTGAATCACAATTATAATTTAAATTCACCAATTAATACAACAAAAAGCTCTCTCAATTTTTGGGAGAAAAATGTAATTAATGACGCTTTGTTGAACCTGTTTTTTTTATTTAATTTTAGCAGTTTAAAAGTATAAACCATCCTCCAAGGAATGGCATATTCAGTACTTATCCGAAGATCAGAAATATCCAAAATGATTTTTTGGAAGAAATCATAACATAAGTTTGAACCAATTACATAGTACTCAGGATGCATCTGTATTGTGGAACGACTGTTAACATGTTATTTTCTTCTTTTGCTGTTCAAAAGTTTTGGAGAGATCAACTTAAATGAATACTTTAATTCACTCACCAATAAACATATGAGAGCTTCTTGGTTATGAACAATGAGCTGCTCAACCTCCTTTGAAGGTCTGGATGAATGACATCCTTCAAGCCACATGAGAACCTAAAGTAAATAAAGGATGAGAACAGCATACATATGTATTTCAAATGTTTTTAAACTAAGAATTACACAATCTAAATTTTTACATAGAGGATTAGACAGTTCACAATAATATATTCATATTCTTACAACATGTAGTTGAATCCATTGGTTTTTCACAGGTGATGAAAAGGCCCAGAGAAGTATTGCCGGGTGATAGGTAAAAATTTCATAGATCCCCTTTCTGCTATGCTTCAGGTGATAACCATGAATGCAATTAATGAGTCCATTAGTAGCATCTTCTATTTTTGAATCTTTAGGACATTCATTTGAAAGATATGATGTCTACACAAAGGCAAAAAATTAAAACAAATTAATGAATATAATGTAATGAATTAATTCCAGATCTTGAACAGCATCAAAACACCTATCTTTCAACTTGTTTTCTAGCTAACTACAGAAAACCACTGGCACTGTGGCAAAAGTGGCACTGAAATACATATTCTGGAGAAATGATATCATTGTAGATCAATGCATGATATCATTTTATCAAATCAAAATATGATGTTTTATCAAGAAGTTTACATTTTTCATTTAATTATTAATATTTACTCTGATCTCAAGAACCTTTGTAGAGGTGGCTGATATTCCTTAAATATTTACCAAGTTTGCTGGGATTCTCTTTTGAATGCATCCCATAAACGTGAAAAGTTTCGAAGCCTCACAAAACAAACTGAACTAAATAGTGGATAAATTGACAATTAAATATTACACTTTATAACATAGCTCTTGGAATTACTTTTTAAATGTTTTATCTTGAACATGTTACTGATCTACTTCCTCAAGTAAACTTTGTTGGAAGATTACTCACCATATGAATATTTTATATCAGCTTTGTTTAGCTACAATTTAATGCAGAAAAGGTGACAAATGAAAATTAAGAAAGATGAACATGAAATAAGAGTTACTAAATACTAATGGTGCAATCGAAAACCTGTTGTGATTTGTATAAAGTGGACATATTGTAAAATCAGTTAAATTAATATACTCTCCAAGAGATATAAGGAGGAAGTTCAATCTCAATACAAAAGCCATATGAGACGAAAATGTTATCAAAAGATTAAAAATAAGAAATAATTCTAATATCATCACTACTGGTGTAATTCTGACTTTGAGAGTAAAAGTGAACAATAATGAAGTGTTTGAAATGAATTATGTTCACACCAAGGTAATTTTTAGAAGCTGAGAAGAAGACAATATGAGAATGTTACAAATTATTTATAGCTGTGATTGATAGGAAAAAGGATTGCCATAGGAAACGATTTAATCATCCAAAATATGGGGCTATTAAATGAGAAAAAATTTGGGATAAGTCTGACGATTTATAATTACAAAGCTTTGATAAGGAACATTAAGAGTTTGTGAATTGATCCTTATCATTTAAGAATTAATTTTTAGGTTATAGAATGCATGACTGCAACTAATTCTTTGGTCAGAGAAATTTTGGAATAGAGAAATCTTAGGAGACTAGTGAAAACCTACACAGATGAGTAAGGTAAGGCCCAGAGGCTTCACAACTTCTCCTTTCCCTTGATCATTATCATATTTTTCTGTACTATGAGTGATACCATAGTAACAACTATTCTTCTCTTAAAGCTGGGGTTATATGATTTTCTGGGATTGAAGACCATTGAGCAACTGTAAGAAGCACAAGGAGAGGTACACAAACCCCTACTCTACTTCACGGTTTAAGATAAGTGAAGCAATAGAGCAGCATCTAAAATATATGACCCTTGAGTTGAACACTGCAGATATGATTTTCCTGATTATTTGAGCACTAACACATCATAATAAATATAAGTTAAAATAGGGAAATTAGTAAGACATTATTACAGCAAATGAAAACCATAAAGCCTTTAAAATTGGTGACGGTAAATCCCCACCACTGGCTCCATCTCCATATATTTTGAGAATGTTCTTCAGAAAATGAACCAAGGGCATTAAAAATGGCACTGCTACATCAGGCCTGCAAAAGAATCATTTTAAAATCAAGACCATTAGAGTACTTCCATGAGGAACAAAAAATCAGTGGTACATGTTCAATTCAGAATTATTATGTTATGTGGACAGGCATGAATAAAAAAAGTGTACTACGATTACTTAACTTGATGAACTCAAGAAATAGAAGTATGAAAACACAATCATTGCTGTGCCAGCTGGTTGACATGATTGAGAGGCAATGACAGATGGCCAAGAGGAAACACTACTTGGTAGACTCGACAAACCCTTGCTCAGGATGGAGAAGGAGTCTGACCAACTCAGTTCAGTTCTAGCTAGGGCTGCAAGTAGGTGAGTGAGAACCACTTGGCATGTTGATTTCATCACACACAGGTCATCCTCACTGCTGGAAAAATTATACAACTAAATTCAGTGACATATAATCTTTATAACTAAGGATGAACGGATGAAAGGATAATGAAAAGCTGGGCAATTTTACCCTATGATACAAGGAAAAGTAGAGGAGGGCATATACCATATTTATCATCCAAAAGATGCACTTCTTTATTTAAAAACTTATTCTAAAATCAGCTTGCATCAAATGGTCAGAGGGTACAGCTACATTTCATGCATCAGATTTTATATATACGTCATAAGAGTTGGAAATCGTTCCTTATACGTATAAGGTTTACCATATGAGATTTAAAAAAAATGATTTATATGAACAAGGAAAATGTAAGAATGGTATTTTTGATGCTAAATACAGTAGAGTCTTGATTTTATGTAACACCTAGGGACCCAAAAATGGGGTCTTATGTAAAATCAAGATATTAGTGGATTTCGAAAAATATGCTAAGATTTCACAACGTATGAGAACACAATGACTTTGAAACTATTTTCACTATAAAGAGATCATTATTGCATATATATTACACGGTAGAAAATAATACTATTTTAATTTTGGTGGAGAGATAAATTATATTTTAAATCAAAACGTACAAAAGAATTTCAGAACACAATCATAGCTTTTTGGCTACTCAGGTGAAAGTAAAGATTTAGCATTTAAACATGTGGCGATCAAGTGTGTATATAATTAGAAAATAATGCCTGAGGAAGAGTATGAATTGAACTGATCGATAACATTTCAAAATAAGGCTATTTAAAAAATTTATCCAAGATAATTAAATAGAAAAGTATAACACTCAATGAAAGGTAAATAGCATTGCATAGCAAACAAATAAACTGCCTGGGCAAAATGAAAATGAAGAAAAACCCCTCTGAAAGTAAAATTTCATTTACAGAATTATGCCTTTTCAAAATATTATGTGATGTTTTTTGCATTTTTAACCATTCCATTTTTGAGTGGATTACTTTAAAATGTTTTAAAATTATCTTTAAAATCATCATCAACTTCATGACGTAATGAGAAATGATGCACGGTATTTCAGTTTCTCTTTCTAGTCAAATTCTGCGATCTTCTTGAGTTTTACTGAAAGGGAAATCACCCTTCTCCGTTTTTTTGGTGGTTCTACATCCATGTAACCTTTTTTATTTTACAATAATCAGGAGAATTGAATGCCAATATACAGTGGAGAAAATTTCTCCTTTTTGTGTTCTTCCGCCTCTAAATAAGAATGATCCCTAGATGCGTGACTGACGCACACCGCTGTATATGAAGGAACTGTGGGTGAAATGTGTCCTCCTTCACCTCAGGCAGCAGCATCTAAATGTTACCATGTGCCATCGGCAGGGCAATCACTTGACTCTGAATTGTGTATTATAATCTTTGCTCTGAATCGACACAATTTTATCAGTGCTTTGTTATGATCTGGCGAAACTCCCTGCCCGGGCTAGTCAGAATGACAATTTTGCATTTGATGATTCAGCACCTATGTTTCCATCGCTGAAAAGTGCTCTTTGCGCCCAATGAAATCTATCTGCAAAATCGCTACGCGTCACACCAATGCACAGAAATGTCGTAACATTGTAACACTTTATCGCACTTGTTAGAAAGCTGTCGGTTCATCCGTTTCGATGAGGAAGATTCATTATTCTCATATTAAATTTCGTCTGTGAGAAGGGATAACTAATAAATCCAAGCGACATTATGAATGGTAAAATTTCGTATTCTGCCCTTTTGCAGTGAACTTAACCGTGCTCACACGTAAACTTTTCAATTGTGGCATAAGAATGTCATTAATAACCGGCATAGATCTTTCCATGCAAGAGAACTAACGGCATTCCCCACCCCGCTCTTCGGTGTACCCTTCTGTGGCCTGTGGGAAAGGGGTAATCTCCACCTTTCATCTCAGCATGGTAGATGCCTTCACTGAGTGTTTGTGGTCAAGCATTTGTTTATATGCTCGGTGGATATATAATGATAATAATAATTATCACAATATTTGTAGCATGCTGGGAAAATATAAGCTCAGAGTTACATTTATTAAGCATTTTCTGCATTTCCACATTTTTAACAGAACTCTATTATAAACATAATTGTCAAGAGTTTTCATTCTACAAGAAGTTTGTTAATAATAATGGTAAAGATCATTTGTTACATCGAATTTATGTAAAATCAAATAATGCTTCCATAAGAATACCACAGGAGTCAGCTGGGACTGCTCATTCACTTGTGTAAAATCAAATTTTACATAAAATCGGGTTACTTAAAATCGAGATTCTGCTGTATTATACCCTTAACATATCCAATAATATAGAAGTCTTTTGGAAATAAATGAGCCACTATCACTATTCTCAGGAAATTAATTTTCCCCAAACATTGTGGCTCAAAAAGCTAAAATGAAAATTGCCACCTTTACTCATGCCCCTCTGGTTTAATTTATTTTGAAATAAATTCTGTACTCACATAGAATAATCAGGCACTTGATGATCAACTGTAAGAAGGTAAGGCAGCAAGGTTAAATAACCTTGAGCAGCCAGTTTATGGGAAAGTGGAGAACATAAATCCTTAGTCTTCTGGTACAGCAATTCAAGGCACGTCAGACATTCCTTAAAAACTTTATGGCTTCCTTTGTTGAACTCAATTTCCTGAGAAATAAAAAGAATATATTGTTCATCATTTATTAACATGCATGCTCTTTGAAAATTAATAGTTAGCCAAAAAGATAATCAATGGTCTTGAAACTAGTGATGGCCGGATCGGATCCATCAGATCCAAAGATCCGCGGATCTTTCATTTTACTCGGTTCCGGATTCTATTCCAAAGACACAGCGTAAAATCGGATCCGGATCGTAGATATTAAATTTTCATGGCTTAGCGATCAAAGCACCCCGTGAATGGAATGTAGGTGCGGTAGATATTGACAAGAAGAGGATGTGTAACTCAGGTCACGAAATTAGATGAAAATTTTCCCGTACAACTAGAAGCAAAATAAAGGAATATGACTTTTTTCCCCATTACCCTGGTATCGCGGGAAAAATACGTAGGATGTAACGCGGGTAGCCTATATTCGCCGGGATCAGGCGGACAACAAGAGCTAGTGTACTGTGCAAAGTTCGATCCCTATCGAAGTTCAATTTTTTCTTTCAATCACTGCATCGAAAATGTTATCATCTTCAATTTCAAACCATACATTACATCTGAATACTCACTTTATTATACTTTTGTTGTTTACATTAGATTTACAAATGTACCATTAATAAATTAAGGATGGTCGGGTCGGATCCACGGGTCTTTCATTTCATTCGCTACTGAAATCATATCCGAAGACAGTAAAAATTCAGATCTGGATCAGAGATTTTAAAATTTCGTGGCTTAGTGATCGATGCTCCCCAATCGATGATCCAAAATACTACTTTATAGGTTAAGGTAGCTTTGTATGGACAAGAAATTCTTCTACAAATGGAAAAAACTAATAGAAAAACTTAGGTGTACCACAGGTAAACTATTTAAATGACAACATGTTTCACTACACTGTAGCATCTTCAGGTATAAGTACAAAGCTAAGGAAATTAATTCCCTTAGGAGGAGGGAGTGGTTGGTGGTTGCATCATCTGTTATTTGTGCACAAGAAATTATGTCAATCTGCTCTAAAATAACAATCTTGGTCCCATTCTTTTCATAGTGGATCATCACCAGGAGGAAATCTGGGTGGTGGCCTCCATTAAGGAAGTGGGGTGCAAATGGTGAGCTCCGCTTACCCCTGAGGAAGTAACATCAATGTTCTGCTGCCCAGGCATGGAGGGTCCTACCTATCTGCCCTGTATATGTAGCAAACAATCCATACAATGGATTTTGTATACTCTGCTCTGGTCTACTATGTAGATTGGTCATTTATGGAGAAGGCTTCTAAGATTACCACTGCTGTAAAATGTAGTTCACAGTCCAAGATCTTGTTTAAGTTAAGCTATTTTAATTAAGGCTCACTAATATATTTGATAAGCCACCAGCAATGATTTCTATGGGTTGTGAACTGTAGACATTTGCAATGAATAATCTCTTCTCCTTTTAGGCCAGTAGTAGGTCAATTAGTCCTTCACTGTACTGTTAGCAACTAAATATTTGTTTAATGATGCTCACTTGTTTCATAAAATCATCATTAGAGAGAGAGATTTTTAGAGCTTGGTGTAGCAGGCTGTGAAACACTGCTAGCTTCAGACTAGGAACATGCTCAGAGGAGGCATGGATTGCATGGTCTGTAAATATGGATTTATGGAAAATTGAAAATTTACGCGGTCCATTTTCTAGGGAGATGATTAGGCTCAGAAAATTAAGTTTCCCTTTACCCTGAATTTCCATCATAAACCTCTCTCAGTGCTATTATAATACTTATCATGGTATAACTCACAGAATTAAGGAACATAATAAAAAGGAAGTCCTCAGGCTTTAAGGAATGTTAAAAAATTTTCTAGCTGTCTCATAGTCACAGCCTATAAACACAAAATATTGTCCACACAGGTACCAATAAATTTGTAGTAATACTGGTACCAATAATAATTAAACCAACTATACACATTCATTAGGAAGGGATGTTAGCTGTTGAATAACTCATTTTCTAAATTATTTAGAAAATTTTCAAATAATAATGGTGACAGCAGTGAGGCCACAGCTAATCCTTCTGATTGACCGTAAAATTTACCATTCCATTTAAAATAATTCTGGCTACACACTTTTAAAGGGGAAATTAATTCTCCTGCAGCAAGGAGGGGGTGTACTGGCATTGTGTAACACCTCTACTGTGAGACGTACAGTCTCCTCTTCATGAATATTGATGATACCGATATGCCTTTCTTGAGGGCTTTACTTAGTGCATTGGCTAACTCTATAGAGTTCTTGACACTGTACATAGCTTGAAACTTGGGAGTATTTAAAAAATTCACAATTGACAGCCTGTGAGAATTTTTTTGCCAAGCATTAGAACATAGACATGACATAACAAGGAAATTGAGAATGATGTATTTGTGACTCTAAGGCACACCGTAGAACTTCAAAGGAGGCTGTGAGAGCAAACAAAGACGTTACCAATTAGGTTTATCAATGTGTCAACAAAAACTCATTGAATGTATTCTTTATGATAAGGTTTTCAATGATAATAACTGAATAATGTGCAGGGTAATTTCCTTCAAACTTTTGAGGGAAAGTGTGCCTCTTTTGCCCTAAAATATGGTCAATTACACAATAGGACAGATTATGTCCTCTTGATCATTTTGATGGTATGCACATGCATAGAAAAAGTTTGAGGATGAATAAACTCGATCCTCATCAAATCTACTAATTGGACATTACCACTAAATGAGTTGCACATAACTTTCCAATGGATTGAAAAACTGCATTGAAAATATTCTCCAATTGGTTGCCATGAACTTCAGTTACTTCAAGAATCTTGCTTCTTTTAGGCATTCTATCTTCCTGGTTTAGACAATCCATTTTATGGGGCAGTAACCTGTGATCAAAGAAATCATTTGCAATATGAATAACCTGCTCACACTCCCTGATACTTCAAATCAACCAGAACCAATAATTTGTGACAGTATTAACAAATTAACACCAACTGAAAATTTGTACTCAATAACATGTAAATAACACTTCACATGATTTCAAAAGTTTCTCAATTGGTGAATAAATTTGTTAGTGATGGAATACTACCAGGTTAATGCCGAGAGGATTTTTAGTATACATATTTGCCAAAATGCAAAAATGAAAGCCAGAGCTGAGATCATAACTGAATGACACAAACATAGGTATATAATGATAATTATTTATTCAATTTTAATACTGAAGGTTGCTGAGTTCCTGCCCTGAATTAAAAATAAAACTATCAGCTAAGTATAATCACATTGAAATAGCATTTTTGATCAACAAAATTAATTGAATTTGAGAGTATACAGGCTGGGGAATGAATGTAAGTCACTGAAATAGAGTGGAAATTCAATGCTGACTGAATATTATTAGGTTGTTTGATAGCATATAGATAGCTGTACTTCATGAAAATTAGAATGGAGAAAGAATTTTGAAAAATTCAATATGTGATCCAAATTTTGACAGCTCACAAAAATTAATACATACTTATTTCTTCAACCATCGAAGGATGTTTTTATACTTTCAGTGCTACAAGACTGTGTTTTTCATAAGTGAAGTGGTTAGAGAGATACCACCAAGGACAGAACAAAGGTCAAACCTATTCCAAACACTAATAGAAATGGAGGCTCTTTACCAGACTAATATCACCAGGATTTGTCAGTCATTAACCCACTTAGTGATAACCTTCTTCTTGGTGTACTAGCGAGAAATGCAGAAGGTAATGTAATAAAATATAGCACCTTAGGAAAAAAAATATTATGAAGTTATTGTTTTATATATCCATATGCATTTTTTTACATTATTTAAGTTGAACTAATTAATAGTTTTTTGATACTGAAATAAATGACGGAAAAATAAATGTTAATTTAGTGCCATAAAGTTGAACAATATTAGGTGTAGAAGCCGATATATCGGCCCGCCACACTAAGAGGGTTAATTGGGGAAGGGGAATGACAACAAAGGTATTTCCACCATTTAGGTTTAGTGCATAATTAGATAGAGGCAAGATTTTTTAGGGAATGGAGTTGTTGTTTTTGTTTTAGTTGTTTTAGGGAATGGTGTTGGCACCAGGCTACTCTGAAAGAAAGGTGCCAATGGGTCAAAGGTTTAACATTCCATATGACAGATGAAGTAGGTACTGCATTACAAGCACTCTCCACAAGGCTCTCAAGCAGGGACCAGTATACCAATGTAAAATGTCTGGGACCCATGCCCTTGGGATGGGAGGCCAGTTCTCTTGCCACCCCATCAACCTGATTTTTCAGATCAACGCATACATCAGTTGGGAAAAATGCAAATTCAGACTTGCATAACTTGGAGTTTATCAGTATTAGAAATTTCACCATACATATGTAAAAAAATCTGATTCAACAAATTCACAACTGATGAATTACTATAAAATTTTTACAGTTCTTCTTCCTTCAAACATTTAACTGGCAAAAAGCATCCTTTCAAAATAAGAAACACAGCCGTTAAAGTACCTTTAGTAACTCACTCTTGGGACGTACCTTAATGAATTTTTTCCTATTTGGCATATTAGGAGTAGAAACTGGTTCATGAGTTTCACATCCAAAGCAACATCAGATTTCTGCAAATTATTAACAAAGTTCAACAACTCCTTCAATGTCAGTTCAATCAATTGTGTTATTAGATTCATCTCTCTGATAGTTTTCGGATCTGGAATATCTAGGCCATCCTCAACATCATTTTCGATGCAGATGGAAGACTGCTGTATTGTGCTCCTAGTATGAACCATTTGAACCCCCCTGTGATAAAATGACATTTTCCTGCATATTTCTTTAACTTCCTTTATTGTTTCACCTCCAGTTGCGCGTGCTGAAGAACATTTTGTCATGCGAAGATATTCTAGTCCTCTCTGTGCTAGATGACTGAATAATTTCCCTAAATGCCAGAAGTTTAACATACTTCTCACCACTAATCCTGATTTCCATTTTATGGAGGGATTTTCAAAGCTCAAAGATTTTGTAATGAGCTGGAATATCCTCTCAAGAATAGATCCTCCTTCAATAGTTTTACTTCCTCCTTCTAGAACAGAGCTCTTATTTACACACCTGAAAGTCAAGAATACTAAACACAGATAGAAGCAAGCTTAAGGCAAAGTATTGACTTAGGATAATTAAAATTGAATATTTAAAGAAAAAGAGACTGTGGGTAAAGCACCATACTATCATGCAATTAATGAAGCACCATGAAATAAAGAGAAAAAAAACATCTTTTTACCCTTCAAGGATCATTGCAATAAGTGCAAGGCCTATACTGAGAGTCTGAAGTTCTTTATGTGATGATTTTTCTGTCATTGACAGAGATTCACATACAAAATGTAGATTTCTGAGGACAGATTCTAGAGCATACACAGCATGAAAGTGGTGGTAGAATTCATCTTCTCCAGACAGAAGTGCCAAGCAACCAAATATGGCCCTGTATAAAATATATTAGGTAATCATATAATCAAGATATCAACAACAATATGAAATATACAAGGATCAGGTATATCACATATAAACAATTTTCTTTTGCATTATCTTCTACGAAAAGTGACTATTTGCAATATTTTTCAATTAATTTATAGTCTTTCACTGATGATATTAATGCAATTGCCATTAATATTACAGCAATATAAATTTCTTTCACTGTTGAAATGAATGTATCTAAATTTTTAATTTATTAGGCCATGGATTTCTTTTAATTGTGAAGTGAGTTCTGAAAAAAGGCTACTTGGCCAGTTTTATTCAGTGGTTTGTTACTCAAGGATATGATGTAGGATAGGGGTTGATGTGACAGTAAACCCATTACAGATATACCAGTCTGCTCACTCATGGACCATTAATTCAAATATATTTGCCTTATGGAATAAATGAAATTATGATAAATCACTTAACTTCATTACCAAACGTTGCACAGGTTAAGAGCTTCAGAGAGTTTCATCAGTCACTATGCAGATTTTACATAACTAGAAGGGACATGCATTAATAAAATAAAATTATCTATCCTTTAGGAAAAACTGAGAAGATAATCAAACATCACCTGTTAAGTGTTAAAGATGCTGTGAAAAGGTAACTTTTTGGATGAGTAAAACCATTACTATCAAATCCAAATTTTTATTAACTTGTATACTATGTACTTGTATACGTGTATATGTATTTTAAGGGAATATATTCCCTTAAAATATATTTAAAGCATGATGATCCTGGTCATGTGAATTCAATAAATCTCTCTTTTAAAATATAATAATGATAATTTTTATTCTCTGTTAGCAAGTATATTGCCTTGGTTTAAACCATTTACCTGTAAGTTTACAATTGTAAACTTACAGCACTACAAAGACAGCATAAATACCTACTTGTCATAATCAGTGAGAAAATATTAAAAAGTTCCCAACAAAATCCAAGCAAATAAACATAGCGATTTGCATGAATAAAACAAGATATCAGTAATAACACTTAGCATAAAAGTAGCTAAATTATTTTTTAATGGAGCAATTTTAAATATGCTCAAAGAACTCATCTATAGAATAGATAAGTTTTATAGGAGAAATAATTTCAACTTAACAGAGTTTCCACTCAGAAAAAAACCATCATGACAGGGAATCGAATTTGGAACCCCCTGACTTTTGGCCTGGTGCTTTGCCATCGAAGCTACCAAGGCTTCCTTTCCATGTGGAACTCTATAGAGGCTCTAAAGAACAATATGTCACCAGCTAGCCATACATACAGTGCTCCACTGAGTTCCTTGGAATTTCCAGAGAGAAGGAAGACTTGATAGCTCAACTGGTAGACCATCTGGCCTGAAATCAGGGTGTTCTGGTTTGAGTCCCAGTCAAGGTGGATTTTTTTCTTTGGAAATTCTACTGTAAAGCATTTCAACAGGCGACTTCACTAAGGTATTCGCAGCCAGTTTGCAACACTTGAATTTGCTTATATCATGCTGAGGTAGGGTGGGATATATATAACCTCATAACAGAGAGTGTCAATTTAAAAGTTTAATTAATGACTAAACCATAGTTGGGATTGACGATTAAAAAAATTAATGATTAAAATAATCCTTGAAAATGTAGTTAACTAACTAACTTAACCGTTACTTTTTATAAGAGTTAACTTTTAATCGTTAAAATTATACATTGACTGATACCAGACTAACTTCAGTTAATTTTTGGCGAATATTCAAATTTGGGCCCAAAGCTTGCCCAACAGAGAAAGGAGAACATAAAATAGTATCTATGACTGCAATATAGCTTGGTAGTTGTTCAAGAACGCAATGTATGTGCCCAGACGAATATATCCAAACAAAAGCGGGGTTGAGGGGAGTGACCACCAAAGTTTAGGACCGCACCCTCAGATGAGAAAACATGAGACCACTCCAAGGCCATGTCTGCGAGGGCATGAATGCCTTACTCTGTGACATCATGTCATCAATACTACATTGTCAAACATGAGAAAGAGGGTCACCAAAAAACCTATGATGGGTAACGAGGGGGAGGGGTTAATTGAAAGTAACGTATCTATAAAATGTGCCAGTTTACGCATAACTTACTCGGTGACATAGCGTTGCCAATACATCATAATTGAACATGAGAAAGGGTACACAAGCACTTCCTCAGCATCTACTGTAACTAAATATAACTAAGCTGTTTCCACTGCAATGTTAAGATTGTGAAGGGATACATCACATCACATACATTTCAACCCTCTTACTTATTAACTAGAAACCTAACGACAATATTTTCAAGCCAGCAGTCAAAAGTGTGAGGTGAGTAGGGAATAAACACAGTAGACTCGATGACAAATTAAAGCAATATGTTTGAATTGAAAGTATTATGTGTAGAGACAGTGTAACTTGTCCAAGGATAGGGTTTTGGGCAAATACTTGCCAATGAAGGGGGAGGATAGGTATAAAAATCGTGAGTATTCACAGCAATGTTGAGTTGTGACTGTGACTGTTGCCTTTGAGGTCAAGCCCTAAACTGCTTCCTTCTACGAAAAGCAGACCTTCACCTACTATGATGAGCGGATAAATTTGATAATCCTTTAGTTATTGCCATTTAGTAATTAAATATTACGTCAGATTTTACTATGAAAATGCCTTTGTCTTCTGGTATTTTAACACGTTCAACGCTGATGGACGAAAATCGTCATCCGCCGGGTGCTATCTGCTGACTGCAGACGACGATCGTCATCGAAGCTCATAATCCGTTCTCAAGGCCGTCGACGGAAGACGCCACCTCGTAGCTCTTCCTTTTTCATTGTTAGTCATTTGACAGCCCTCGGAGCATGTGCAGTTGCCGCAGCCAGAGTTGCCCACACCCAGAAGCGCCGTTACAACAATTTATTTTTTACAAGGTAAGTTATGTTTTTTGGGCGTGTATTAGCTCTATATTTTCAGTTTTTGTGAGTTTTTCCCATTAATTTTATGAAAATCAATATTCTTTTCGATCTCAAATACTTCGTATATACCCACGTAATTTTTTCAATTGATTGAATCACACTCCCCCTCCACTCCCCCCTCCACAGCAACCCGAATTTAATTGAATACTATAACATCTGGTTGATTTTTTTCAAAATGTTTTCTTATTTTAATATACTTTATTAAACATCCTCTCAAATGTATGTCACGCTAATTGATTTATTACAGTGATATAAAAATTAGTTTACGAGTATATGAATCGTCATTTTTTTATTTTTTCCATTATCAAGCCCCATTTTTACAAATGCACTGTTGATATTTTTGGTGTATTTTCGTTAGTTACTTATGAATTTAGCTTCAATGAAGCTTTCTCATATATTTACTCCCAATTTTATAATTTTCTTTTGCATTGAAAATTAAGCAATCCTAGACTATTTGCAAACATCCAGATTATACTTTGCTAAGAATTCCCAACTGATCAAATATCTTTTTTTTCTAGTTTTTCACATAGTTCCTCTAAAAGACATGATATTTATCAACGTACGCAATGTAAATCTAATGGATGTTAACATTCATTTAGCAAATAAATTGCTGTTTTTGTGGATTTTTATTTTCTAATATTATTTATCTCTCATTTAGGGACCAGAAAAAAGATATCTCAAAAATGTCAAATCTTGGGTTACGTTTTTCTCTACTGGAAGTAGGTAAGTAATTTTATGGATTTTCCTAGGGTTTCAATATTTTTCCAGTGGTATGCACATAAATATGCCGTACTGCCGAGACAAAATTCACAATTTTAAACATTTTTTCTTTCAGAATAATTTCACTCAACGAGGTGGCTAAAGCACAGAAGCATGGAAAGGGAAGGCATTACCACGAAAAGGGAGTGCTCACCGAACCATCCAGATTACGATTTCTTATTTACACTTGGTCTTCCGATTCTGCTGTAGGCGGGCCGGACATGTCAACAATGCTGTATGGAAATTAATGGAAGGACACCTGGACACTGTACAGTCTCTTTTCATGGATAATTACTTCAAAAGTGTTGACTTGGTACACCACTTGCTTGAGCGAAGGACTTATTTTACCAGAACTCTTAGAGCTACCCGGAAGGGGAATCTACCTCACCTCAAAGCGAAAAACTGAAATGGGGGGAGGTAGTGGACGTATTCAGCACTGATGGAGTCTGCATTATGAAGTGGAAGGATAATCGGGAGGTTGTGATGATCAGCTCCAAATCCGGGGGTAACTTCGTCGATGTCCGTCGTCGGTGAGGGGTTGGCGTCACTTCCAAACCAGAAGCCATTGCTCGATACAATGAGTCAATGAGTGGCATTGATCACTTTGATCAAATGATGCCATATCACCCCATTGAGCATAAGACTCTAAAATGGTATAAGAAGCTTGCTATCCACATACTTCACCTCGTTTTGGTTAATAGTTATTTCCTCTACCGTAAAACCCAGCCCAAAACATCACTCTACGACTTACGCCTCTCCATGATTAGAACCCTCCTCGGTCATTCCTACTCAGAGTAATTCCTCATTCCTCCTCCAGCCTGCCCTTTGGAAATATTTCGTAAAGAATTATTGCGAAGGATTCGGCGGTCTGTAAACTGGAAGCTGCGAGATCGTGGATTTCAGAAGGAATTGATGAAGGCCGTGAACTACATGGACATTTATAAGAATGGTTTTTAAAAATTTTTAAAAAACAATATAAGTAACAATATGTAATAGGGAAGTCCGTACATATTTCGTCCCAAGTAACAAGAATCAATGGAAGAAACTTCGAAACGGACTATCAGGGAGGGTATGCAACCACACACAACTCCCGAGTGGTGCTATCGGGTGGCGGCGGACGACGATCGTCGTCCAAAATAAAAATTTTTAATTTTTGCAGAGATTAACTATAACTTTAATCAGTTCAAATCTTTTGGTAACTTTACCAACTATGGATTAAACTACAATGCAATTCAAGTCAAAATACGATGCAAAAAATGGCAAATATTGCCTCCGCAAAATGTGGTGCATTTGTTCCACTTGGTTCATGTCGGCCAACTGCTGCTGATTGGCATTACCCTCCATGGAGATACATGTAAATATCTTTTTATATAAAAAGTAAGCAAAATACTGATTTAAAAGAGTGGGAGTGTAATATTTGAATTTAGCAGTTAAAACCCTAGCACCATCTCTACATATAAAGTATGCAACTATGTGCAACTAGGAAGATCAATGCCTCTGTCCATGTAAAGAAACACTAAAAGTGACTTTAAAGGTCCTTAGCATGGTATTTAATGGTCCTGGTGGTGACACTCAGCGTTAAAAAATGGAGACAGTCTAATAGCAGACAGCCAAGTTGTGCAGCACCAAGGGTGGTGGGGAGGTCATGGGCAGAAACTCCGTCCATTTCAAGTAGTAACCTCCCCTACTTTCCCCATCCCAGTTCCCCTCCCCTACATTCCCCTGGTAGAACTAGCTACAATACTAGAAGCATGGTGTGTGGTATGATCTGCTACGTCCACAATATTTCACACTTTTCAGAGCATTAGGAAGAGCTATTGAAGTGAATGAATATTGGCAACATATAAATTTCTCAATGTCGCAGTTAATCCAATCATTTCCTTTCCATCAAAATGTGAAGGAATTCTCACAAGTAATATATTCCAGAGGTAGTAAGTCTCCCATTTGTAATCCATGATGGCGACAACCCAAGAGGGTGCATCAGTCTAGTGCGATAAGCAATTTAGGATAAAACATGGAAAATGTATAACATAACCTAAATACAACCATGAAGAACATATGGCAAGTAGAAAAATTGAAGGAGATTCAACTTTCAGAAGGTGGTGGAAAACTAGATGGGGCTCTCTTAGGACCAGTGGAAGATTAGAGAACCTGAAGGTTGTGGGAAATGGATCGTGACATATTAGGAATCAGTGAAATGAAAATGTGGCCTGAAGAAGAAAACTTTTAGAGTGGATGTTACTCATTATTATGCTATTAGACACACCAATCACTGAATTGTAATGCTGGAGTAGACATAACACTCAGGAAGAGCATCAGACCTTGTGTGAAGAGTTTCTACAGTATAATGAAAGGATGGTAAGGTTGAAACCAAGTCTACAGATACCCTTGTGGTACAAGTTTACATTCCCATTTCCAGCAATGACGATGAAGAATTGGAAGACGTCTATGATGATATCACAGAAGAAATAAAGCAGGTAAGAGGAAAATAATTATTTTAGGAGATTAGAATGCCACTACCAGCTAGGTTCAAGAAGGAACAAAAACTGGAAAATGTGGAATGGGAAATGAAAATGAGAGAGGAGAAAGCTACTAGAATTATGCACACAACACAAGCTGGTGTTAGAAAACACACTTTTTATAAACTAAAACCAGAAAAGATACAACTGGAAAATGCTAGGAAACAGAAGTTTTCAAATTGACTATAAATTAGTGAAGAAGAGATTCAGCAACCAGGGGAATGACTGTAAAAGCTATCCTGGTGCAAATATCGACAGTGACCACAACTTAGTGATGATGAAATGCCACTTGAAATTCAAAAACCTAAATACAATCATGAAGAACATATGGCAAGTAGAAAAATTGAAGGAGATTCAACTTTCAGAAGGTGGTGGAAAACCAGATGGAAGAGGACCTGACTGTGCATTCAGAGGAAAAGAGATGGAATAACATCAAAAACTGGCAGCAGGAAGCTGCAAAAGAAGTTCTGGGCAGAAAAAGTTGTTCAGAAGAAGTCATAGATCACAGAAGTCTTAGAGTTGATTGAACAGAGAAGGAAATACAAAAATGTGGAAATAAAGGAGGACAACTTTGCAAAAAAAGAATAAGGAAAGAGACACAATGTTACATGAGAAGAGCAACAGAAACGTAGATGAAGGATCTATGCCAAGACATGCAATACAATTTCACTCATGTAAAGGTGGAAGTTTCATACAGGACAGTGGCGAACCACTTCAAGGAACAGGCTTGCAA
Source organism: Platycnemis pennipes (assembly GCA_933228895.1). Taxonomy (NCBI): domain Eukaryota; kingdom Metazoa; phylum Arthropoda; class Insecta; order Odonata; family Platycnemididae; genus Platycnemis; species Platycnemis pennipes. Next base: position 66,103,952 of record OW121854.1, read on the forward strand.
TCGACAAGATGTAATGCCATTACAGACAAGAATGAAGAGCTTTTAATAAAATCTGAAGATAAAGTGAAGAGATAGAAAGAATATTTGGAGCAGTTATACAATAGAAGAGGAAAATGAAGTTGAAAAGAATGATATGAGGGCCTATCTTAAAATCAGAATTTGACACACCAGAAAGGGACCTGCATATAAATAAGGCTGATGGAATAGATGATATTCCTGCCGATCTAATTAAACAGCAGGAGAGAAGCCATTTACCCATCTGCGACATGTGCTCAACAGGAGAGATATACACGGACTTCGACAAAGGCATCATCATCCCTATTCCCAAAAAGATGAGGCCAAAGCCAGGGATTGGGAGAGAGAGAAAGAGAGGGTAGGTTGATGAAATCAATACCATTAAACTTGAAGACTTCTGGATTCTTTAACATGAATAATTTGGTTTTTCAGGTAGGTTAGTTCGTTATTTAGGGGAGGCAACTAACAGCTGAGGTCATCTGTGCGTTTTAGGATAGGCAGGTAATTGGGTAATGGTAGGAACATTTCAGGTCATAAAGGGAGGGTGGAGAGAAACCCGGCTTTGTCATTAACCTACTGTTAACGACAGGTGCCAAGGGAACCATGCCTTAACATCCCATCCGACGGACAGAGTGTGGAACCTGAAATACCCTCCACTAGGCACTCAAGTAGGGACTGGTTTGCCAATGGAAAATCCACCACTACCAGGAATCAAACCCGGGCCCTCGGGATGGGAGGCCAGTACTCTAGCCACCACACCAACCTGATCCCCCCTGTTACTAATAGCCTATTAAAACGATCAAAGTTTCAGAAGTCTCCTCCATTATAAATGGTATGACACCACACCAACCCGATCCTTGCTTTTCCAGGTCTCACTCTATGATGTTACATAGAACATGGCATCAAACTGACATGCTAAGACAAACACAACACAGTTAATTATTAATTTCACATGCAACTAAGGTACTTCTTAGAATCATAAGAGATGGGTGCAAAACTTTCACTCACTGAATGAGGTCATCAGCATGTGCTGCAGCCGGACTTGGAAGGGCCTCACACATGAATTCCATGAAGTCATTATCAAGTAGTTTAGCCATTATGAATTTTTCCTCCTGCAGGCAATGAGATTTTTCACTACTTTGGCAGCCAATCAAAGCACCAAGAATTCCTTTGACAGCTGAAAGCTGAAATAAAAGACAAAACAGCACTGCAAGCACAAATGCATTGGATATGTAAAACAATCTAATGAAGAGGGATTCAGAGGATTATTGCAAACATTTTTTCCACCATTAAAACAAAAATGGTGAGTGAATACTGAAATAAAATAGTTCCCGAAAATTTGTATCCTCTACCATTCCAATACTTTCTCAACAATGACCCATATAGATAAAACAATATTTGGGATTATTGGCTCCCCATATTGGCTGAATGTTGTCGATGAGATAAGAACCAATGAATAACTAATATTGACAAGGCCAAAAGCTGCCAAATTGGTTACCCCACAAAACTCACATTGACTACCACTTAAAATTCAATTCAGAAAAAAAAACATCAGTGGTCATGATGCTTCAATACCGTTGCACTGAAAAAAAAAACACACTAGGGTACCTGGCATGGATTCATTTATTATAAAATACCTACATAATTGAAAAACTAGATATCCACCCAAAATGTTCCATGTATTAACTTATATATACATATAGGTATATTGTGATGGACTGGCCATCTCATCTTTGTTTTTCATCTGGACGCACCTCCCGCGTCCGTCATTTGCGTCCCAAGCCGGGTCCCCGTTGCGTGAGCGAGGTGAGCGTCTGCCTTTTTCTGCGTGGATATCTGGTAAAATGTTCCTTTGTCTAGTGCATTGGATATTTTAAAAGTGAGAATCACACCACTTTTGTGTCAACCCAGGTCATTGGGCAGTGTAAGCCATGAACCTATTGGTGATTTTTTGAAATGAAGTCATGTGAGAGGGGGAGACGAGAGTTGCAGGAGACGAACGAGGGCAGTTGGTAATTGGAGTCAAGCACAGAAGCTCAGGGTGTGCTGGTGAAGGCAGACAAGTGTGGACGGAGAGAGAGAGAGGTGATAGTTGGAGACGGAGATCACCACGACATCCGTGAGGAATTGACAAAGTCGTTCCCTAGCGGTTTTTCCTGCATACTGCCCCAGAAGAGGAACGAGATGCAGCGGTCCTCGATCCTGGCACCCCAAAGAGGAGGTACGGTTTCGGGTGGATAAGGGCGACAGACCGCGAAAGGTAGCGGGCCGCCACATCCCCGGAACCAAAGGTTGGACGAGTTCCTTTCAGTCGGAAGGTGCATTTTCACAATAGGAGTTGTTGAATTCCATTCTCCACGCCACCATACCGAAAACTCAACGGTGCAGTCTCTCCGTGCTGGATTTTGCCGTCAAGCTCCACACCATCTCATACATAAGTATCGCCACACCCGTATTTCCCCAATCCTAAGTGGTTTCAACCCTCTTATTCACGCTTCCCCACTGTGAAACCCGTGTGCGCCAGGATAAGTGGTGTACGAGATATCCAAAAAGAGTTAAAGTCCCTTCAGGTTAAGAGAAGAGACCCTGTCAAACTGATCCCAAGAGTGGACAATCCTAGTCCTACAGGACCATAAATCATGTATCACTCACTCCCGTCCTCATCAGTAGTTTTAAAAAGGGACGAGGAGCTTGTAATTCTCTTCATTTTGTAGTTTATTTACACAATTAATACGTAAGATAGGTAAAATGTATCCTGGTTAAACATGTTAAAAATATTAATAGCCAGGGACGGCAGTACAACAAAACTGCGATGGAAAAAGAAATGTCGGGAGATAGATTCGAACTATAAACGTTCACATTGTGATTTGTACATTTTACCATTGACCCCTTTATGGAATGTGAGATCGCTTCGGACCTGTGGAAGACTGGAGAACCTGAAGGTAGAAATGCAAAGAATGGACCTCGACTTATTAGGAATCAGCGGAATGAAGTGGCCCGAAGAAGGAGACTTTTGGAGTGGAAGCTACAGGATTATACATACAGGATCATTAAATGGTAATGCTGGAGTGCGGATCATACTCAGAAAGAGCGCCGGAATGCGTGTGAAGAGCTTCCTGTAGTATAATGAAAAGATAATAATGGTGAAGATCGAGACCAAACCTGTAGATACCGTGGTGGTGCAGGTTTACATGCCTACGACTGACTATGAAGATGAAGAAGTGGAAGATGTCTACGAAGATATGACGGAAGTTACAAAACAGGTAAGAGGAGAAGAAAACCTAATTATTTTAGGAGACTGGAATGCTATCGTCGGTGAAGTTAAAGATGGAAGAATAACTGGAAAATACGGATTGGGAAACCGAAACGAAAGAGGAGAAAGGCTGCTGGAGTTCTGCACTCAACAGAAGTTAGTGGTTGCCAACACATTGTTTAAAAATCACAACCAAAGAAGATGCACATGGAAAATTCCAGGAGACAGAAGAAGATGCCAAATAGACTACATTTTAGTGAAGCAGAGATTTAGAAACCAAGTGAAGGACTGCAAAAGCTATCCTGGGGCAGACATCGACAGTGACCATAATAGTGATGATGAAATGCCATCTAAAATTCAAAAAATTGAAGAAGAATACATGGCAAGTAGAAAAACTAAAGGAGGCTCAACATCAGCTGGCATTTCAAAAAGCAGTGGGAAACAACATAGGAGAGAACCTGAATGAGAAATCAGAGGAAGAGCGTTGGGAAAACATTAAATGTGGACTACAGGAAGCCGCAAAAGAAGTTCTTGGAAGAAGAAAAGTCGCCAAGAAGAAGCCATGAACCGTCACCGAGGAATCTTAGAATTGATTGAAGAAAGAAGAAAGTACAAGAATGTGAAAACTGAAGAAGGGCAGCTCTGCTACAAAAGAATAAGGAATGAAATAAGTCGCAAAGTAAGGAAAGCTAGAGAGATGTGGTTGAAAAATCTTTGCGAAGATGTACAAAGCAACCTTGCACTTGGAAAGGTGGAAGCAGCCTACAGCATAGTGAGGAACCACTTCAAGGAACGGAGCACAAGATGCAATGCCAAAAGGGACAAGAATGGAGAAATTTTGATTGAAAACGAGGATAAAGTGAAGAGATGGAAAGAATATCTGGAAGAGCTATACAATGGAAAAAATCTCAGCACAAAAGCTATTGAAGAGGAAAGCGAAGTAGAAAAAGATGATATGGGGGCATCAATATTAAGATCGGAATTCGACGCTGCAGTAAGGGGCCTTCAGATGAATAAGGCCTCAGGTATTGATGATGTCCCTGCAGAATTAATTAAAAATGCAGGAGAGAAGACATTAATTCATCTATACAAAACCATCTGCGACATGTATTCAACAGGAGAAATTCCAAGGGACTTTGAGAAAAACATCATCATTCCTATTCCCAAGAAGAAGAGAGCGGAGAAATGCGAAAATTTTAGGACTATAAGCCTGACGACACATGCATCGAAGATACTGACCAGGATCATCTACAGAAGAATAGAACGAAAAGCAGAGGAGTTCCTGGATGAAGATCAATTCGGATTCAGGAAAAGTAAGGGTACAAGGGAAGCAATATTGGCTCTTAGGCTACTCCAAAAGAAGAGAATGGAGAAGAAAAAACCGACATTCATTGTATTTGTGGATTTAGAGAAGGCCTTTGACAACGTGGATTGGGATTCAATGCTTGAAATTCTGAAGGGAATTGGTGTGTCCTACGATGACTGAAGAATTATACACAGTCTGTACAAAAACCAAGTTGCTGTGATTAAATCTGGACCCAGCTGTGAAGAGGCAAGAATAAGGAAAGGAGTGAGACAAGGCTGCGCACTCTCTGCCGTTATTTTTAATGTTTACATCGAGAGAGCGATAATTGAAGTCAAGGAGAAGTGTTCTGGAGTGAAAATCCACGGAGAAACAATCAGTATGCTACGATTCGCTGATGACATAGCTCTCATAGCAGAGACAGAGAAGGAGCTGAATAAGATGCTGACAACCATGGAAAGGACTATGGCCAGATATCAGCTGAAGATAAATAAGAAGAAGACTAAGATATTGGTGTGCAGCAAGAAAGAAGAGGTGAAAACTAACGTTAAACTAGGAAATCAGAAACTGGAAGAGGTGACAGAGTTCTGTTACCTGGGAAGCAGAGTAACCAACGATGGACGAAGCAAGAAAGAAATAGTGAGTAGAATAGCCAAGGCAAAGAGGGCATTCTATCAAAAGAAGAATCCACTTACAGCAGGAAATACAAGCATAGAAGTAAGGAAACAGTTCATCAGAGCATACATCTGGAGCATGTTTCTTTACAGCAGTGAATCATGGAAGATGACAGCGGCGGAGAAGAAAAGGGTAGAAGCATTCGAAATGTGGTGCTACAGAAGAATGCTGAAGATTAAATGGATCGACCGAGTAAGTAACGAGGAAGTGCTAAGAAGAGTAGGAGAAAAGAGAATTCTGCTGACAACTCTAAAAAGAAGAAGGGAAAACTTAATCGGCCATATCTTGAGACACGATGGCCTGATGAAGACTATCGTCGAGGGAAAAGTGAATGGGAAGATTGGAAAAGGCAGGCCTCGTATGAGATACATGGAAAAGGTTGTGAAGAATGTAAAAGAGAAGAATTACGTCACAATGAAAAGGTTGGCCAATAGAAGAATCGAGTGGAAAGATGCGTCAAACCAATCCTAGGATTGTTGACCAATGATGATGACCCCTGACCCAACTCTCTTTAATAAAAGACATGTAATTTTAAGCATTCAATACTAATAAAATACCTACTTTACCCCTGACACAACTTCCCATGGTGGAAGATACGTAATTTTTAGCGTTATGATTGTAACAAAATATTTAAGACTTTTCTGTTGAAGTTATTTGATTTATAACCCGATAAGGGGGGTGATTTGTAAATCATTAGTCAGGGACTACCAGCCTGCCAAATTTCATCAGCATCCTAACATTAGATCTGATGTTAGGATGCTGACGAAAATTGGCTGGTCGACGCTAGTCAACTAGCGTCAGCATCGGACATTACCTTCGTAAATTTTTTGACTTCTGAAAAAAATTTCCTTCGACATGAAGTTCAAGGAACTATAATAATATTATTAATCAGACATCTACAGAAGCCAATCTTATAACACTTGCCTAGAAAACAATATATTTATACATAAAAATACAATATGAACGCATATAACTTGTTCATAGCCTTTCGTACTCATTAAAGTTTGTGTGTTGGCTAGGAAGTAATTAATCAACATGGACAATCGTAACTCAAGTGTTTGATCATAAAATCTTCATTAAAAGTTTATTTTGAAATTGGTGCAATGTTGGGATAATTTGAGTTGAAACTGTTCAACTCAATTTACCACGAACAACCATGAGTATTGCTTAGGTAAATATGGGGATACACCTTAGTCTAGATATCAACCCAACCTACACGAATAATTACATGTGTTGTATGGGTAGGTAGCTAAACATTCTTTTAAGAAAAGGTATCACTTAAGTGAAATTGGAAGTTTAACTGGAAATTTCCAGTTAAAAAAGCATATTATTAGGAAGCCATAGGTCTCTCTGCTCTCAGCTTTAATATGATTTTGAAAATTAATTTGAAAGATTAACACTGTGGTATTTTGTGCCCTTAAAACACTTCCCTAATTATTGTTTTGAATATTAACGAGCATGACCATTATGAATAAACATAGCTGACATTTTTTCATCACTGTAGTGAGAGACTTCACCTAGGTGAGAGAAATAAAAGTCTCCTTGATTAAGTACCATCACTGAGAACCAATACACTATAAGACAGAAGATCGAGTGACTGACTCTGTACTAATAAAAATGAAAGCAACTCCATGAGTAAATGATTGTTTTAAATTTGAACTAATTAGATCCAGAGCACCGTCATTACTGAGTGTGCTCTAAGGAACTTATTTAACCATTTGAGCAACTAAATAACTTATAATCTTTTCTAAGAAAAATTATACAAGTGGCAGATTTGATGAAGTGTGAGTTGACTTTTTAAGCTCCCAAATAATTATCAGGGAGTTTTAAAAACTACCTAATAATCAATTTGGAAGCTTAAAAAGGGTTATCCTGTAGTTATTATACCTATAAGTATTGCAGAAGTGTTGATGGGGTATGGGAAACAAAGCATTGATAAAATAAGGACAACTCTGTCAACCGTTAAGGATGAATAATTCTAAGCATAGTTAGAGGGGCAAAAACCTCCGAGAGTGAACAATGCAATGCAACATTTCTTGGAGAGAGAAATCTACATTGATGCTTCCTCAACATTTGGGCAAGCTGCTGAATTTTACCAGGGAAAAACTGAGTTTAACTAAAACAATTTTCCTAAGCAGTCATATGATAGGTTGTGCATTGTGTCTTTTCTCTAACAAATAGTCATTGAGCTACAACTTATTATGGCAAGCAAAATTCCAAAAATACATGATGCTGCCAAGCAAAATGATTCTAAAGTAAGTAAATTATCTCCTACAGGAATCTTGTGTTACAATTACTTTGGCACCCCCTGACTCTTGCTATAATGGCTAATATTCTTATCAGTTCTAATGGAAAAAACGTATTCTTAATCAGAGAAATTATTAATCACTGTATTGAACACATACAATATCATCAATATAATCCATACCTAATATTATTGATTTTGCCTCAGAAATTAGCTCTGAATCAGTAAGTAGTGAGTACATTTACATTAATAGGTACTGATAAAAAAATATAAGTGATCCCAGGATCTAAGTATTCACAGAAATGGCCATCACATTGACACAAATTAATATATTAGATTTTTTTATACGGATCATCAAATCATATATGCTTACGAATGTAAGTATAGGTACTTTTAGTAATTACAACACTGACTAATATTTTACCTGCAGTACAGTCTCCCTGGACATTAACAACATTTTCAAGTAGCCAATAAAACTAAGATTATATCCATTTCTTTCTCCTGATATGCACGGTACAAGTAAAAGGTGTCTGCACAGTTTTGGATCTTTTAAAACTCCATGAAATAACTTCTTGTAATCTGAAAGTATTACTTAGCAGTAAAAAATAAGGGTCTTTTTTCTATTCAATAAATAAATATATATTCAACAAATGCTCAATCAAATCACGGAATGGTTTCACAATACAGTACAAAAATATAGGAATGATGGACGAGTCTTGTCAACTTATAGATTCTAACGTGACATATTGCACTAGGTACCTATAATAATTCATGCCACAAAATAGAATTATTAATTACCAACAACATTCCTTCGTTTTTCACTCTCAATACAAATGTCATCGATTAATCTAGAGCCCATATTCATAGAACTTTCACGGCAGCGAACTAAATATGAACTGATAGTTTGACCGGAGTTTTCTGAAAGACCAAAAGAACGGTTGTGAGTTGCTTTGAAACAAGATAGAAGAATAAAATGTGTATCAACTGACGTAAAACAAATAATCTCAAATGATTACGGCCGTCGAGTTAATACGAAATCTGTCTAACCTTTCCAATGTAGACATTGTAATCAGTGGAATATTTTTGCTCAACGCGCCACAAAATAGTAAAACCAACAAACGCTATAATATTTCGTTGTTCAATTGTATATTCGAAGCGTCAATTTTAAATTCCCGAATTTGTAATCTTGAAAAATACAAATCCTTCCCAAATATCGATTTTAATCTTTCTTCAGCAATATTTCAGTAATATAGTTATATTACTTATGTAAGATATAGTTAAGTTCCGAATATTGAGAAAATCTAGTTATTAAATATTTATATAATCGTATTTTTACTTTCCTATCAATTCTTTTTCTCAGTAATTGGGCTATTATATGGTCGGGAACGTCGTAATGACAAAGAAAGGCCTCGTGTGAGATATATGAAACAAGTGATGAAGGATGTGAAAGAGAATAAATACGTAAATATGAAGAGATTAGCCCATAGAAGAGCTCAGTGGAGAGCTGCGTCAAACCAATCTGAGGATTGATGACTAATGATGATGATAATCAACACCGTAATCAATCTTCAGACTTCCCATTTTATTATTTTTCAGTAATTTGTTTACTTTTCTTGGTATAGTGAAACAAAGAGAGTGAGATATAAACGGTGGAGTCGGCAATGTCAGGCGGAGGAAGGGAGGAAAAATAGGCTCCCTGCACTCTAAGGTTTGATTTTGTCGGGCATCAAGAAATAGAAACGATACCGTGGGTATAAAGTGGATTACCGTGGACTAAAGACTGAATGGGAAATTCAGCGATTCAACCAGAATAGATTCAACATCAATGAAAGGAATACGTGGAAGAAGTATACGACAGTGAAAATAGGCTTATACGCAATTGGGAATAGAAGGGGAAAAGGACGTGTAAAGGATTGGCTGTGACCAGGAATACTGGACAGTGAGATAAAAAAGGTATTGCAAGGAATGAAGACGGGTAAAACGGTGGGAATTTCTGAAGTACCTTGGTAGAGGTGTAAGGGAGCGGTTTTAAGGGTTTGTTCGTACGATATACAAGGAGGCGGTTTGGCCGGCGGATCTTATAAATTCCTTACTGATACCTGTAAAGAGGGTAACCAAAGAATGTGAAGACTGTAGAACGCTAAGTTTGATTTCTCATACGACAAAGGTCGTGCTCAGAGTCTTTACAGAAGGATGGAAAAGAGAACAAACGAATTTCTATGCAAGGATCAGTTCGGATTTAGCAAGGGGAGAACCACTCATGATGCGATTGTAGTGATGAGAATATTAGTTGAGAGGAATCTATAGAATATAATCAGAATATATTCGCATGCTTTGTTGATTTCGAAATGGCGTTCGACATTGTAAGGTGGGAAAAATTAACGGAAATATCGCGGAAGATAGTAGTAGACTGGAGAGACAGAAGACTCATCCGGAATACATACATGGCACAGAAGGCGCAAGTGAGAGTATCTTAAGGAGAATCAGATAAGGTGGTAATAGGGAGGATTAGGAGAGCTGTCCGTTATCACAGGTACTTTTTTCTACATGCACTCGGAGGAGAAGGTGAGAGGTGTTGGATAAGCTTCAAGTAGGAGTAAAAGTTTGAAGGAAAATTATTAAAGTCGGTGAGGTTCGCGGATGATCATACGTTAGTCAGATAGTCAGCCAAGGACTTACAAAAAATACTAAATGCGTTAGATAGATACAATGTAAAAGATACGGAATGAAAATAAAGTACAGGAAAACGAATGTAATAATATTTGAAGTAAGAAGAAGGGCCAGGTTAAAAGTGACAGGTCAAGAGCTGGGGTGCATGGAGCAACTTAGCTGTATAGGTAGTATCATAAATATGGAATATTTATGGGTAGTATGTTGGAGGGAAGGGGGTAAAGCAGCATTAAATTTAAAAAAAGAAATTTCTCTCAGTTACCGGTGCTGATACTAGATCCGATTAAAATTTATCCCTTTGTTTAAGTGGGGTGAGAATCATAAGGTGAAGAAGAGGAAGGAGGATGAAGAAGTGGATCTTAAGAAACGGGATGAAACGGACGGAATGCCATTTGCAAGTCAACAAAACTTGAGGCAGCAGCTAGGAGGGGGGAACAAATGGGAAGGTCGAGTACATATAGTTAGCGGATTAACGATTATAACTAGGCATGAATCATGGATTATCCATCCTCACATGCATACCCCCTCTCATAAATCCTTGCTGACATTTATCACAGATTCCATTTATATTGTACTTTTTAAATGCAACTACAGGTTCTTGTTGAATATCTCAACGTCATTTAAATGGATGATATTATTTTTTGATGACAGGCAGTAGATCAGCATTTCTTCCAGATGCAGACTTCACGAATGAGTGAAACAAATTTTATCAAACTAACAACATAATAGATACTGCGAATGTTTAACAGAGGTTCTTTTTTTAAACATAAATTACGCAATAAAACCCTTCACTTTACACAAGCCTGCAGAATATCCCACGTGAAAAATAAAGTAAATGGTGAAAATTACTCTTTCTGCGTAGCCTTCCCAATAATGTAATGAAAAACATCCCAAAAACAATTCAGTGTGCATTTCTGGCCACTTATGATTAGGAAAAGCGCTCTTCAATTCGAACGGCAAAGTGGGCGTATTGGAAATAAGTTGCCTTTATCTGTTGAGTGGTAGTGATTTAATGCAGAATGCGTGGGTCAGACGGGGAGGAGAATTGCAACTATGGCGAATGATCAGAGGAGATTCGTGGAATGTAATGATTCCAAATCGTTTTTCGCTAAGCATCTGTTGGAGACTGGACTTGCCGGGCTTTGTTATGATACATGCTCATGAAAAAATGTTAAATTCTTTTTTTATGCGCGAAATTTCTCAACGGCCATTAACTTCTTTTGCCGGTAACTATTTTCAATGACTTGACAGAATTCTAGAATTTACGGCTGTTGCTAACTGTTTATAGACCGGGACAACGCACATTCTTTCACATCATCTTACCCCCTACCACCATCAAATAATCCCCACCATAATTTCTCTTTAACGGGAGCATGGAGGGCGTGATGGTCAGAGTACTGGCCTCCCATCCCGAGGGGCAAGGTCCGGCAGCGGCTGATCATTGTCATTGGTTAACCGGCCTCTAGTTGAGTGCTGTGTGGAAAGCACTTCGAGTTCAGAACTACGCCCGTTGGATAGGACGTTAAGCCGTGGTCTCCTTTGCGCCTTTCGTTCAGAATAGGGTAATGTTGACGCCGGATTTCTCTCCACCATTCCTCCTTGCCTTCCCTCCCCATCCTTGTACCTTCCCTCCCGGTCTTAAGTGTCTTTAAGCGTGGGAACAGCCTTGAGATCAAAGATGATGCTGAGCTTGAAAACCTTGATAGAGACATTTTAAACAGTTGGAATCGATTTATGTCAATTAAATGGGTGGGTTGGTACAGAGTACCCCTTTATGATTAATATCCTCTGATAATTTTGCTAGTGCATGAATCTGTTAGGGGATTTGAAACAAGTTCCAATTATCTCTATAATATTCCTCTTGCAAAGCTCAACTGCTTTTTGCCTGGAAACGTTCATTACCCTAACATTCACTCCTCAACCTCAGTTCCTTCCCCCTCCTGTATGATCGTAGCGATCCATTTCTCGTAATTATAAGGTTTTTTAACGTGGACATAGTTATTTAATTAATCCAGTTACCTACTCGTAAACTCCGTCTATCGGAACCTCCAGTAAACGGTTCCTCTTAATGCCATGCACTTAGGAGCAATGGCGGATTTACCATAAATCTAATGAAGCTCAAGACCCCTCTGAAGCAACTCAACCACTCTGCTAACGGCTATAACAGAGGCACCATAACATTCCAAGCACCAGGGCCTCAGAATAGTAGACATGCAGTTTTTTTATGAAGGATAATTGTATTCGCATTAAACATACGAGAGAGAAGACATTTACCCGGCTGTACAAAACCATTTGCAACATGTACCTCTACAGGAGCGATGCCCACGGACTTTGAGGAGAACAACATCATCCCAATTGCTAAAAAGAAGAGGGCTTAGAACTGCGAACATTTTAGGACCATAAGCCTGACGATACATGCATCAAAGATACTGGTAAGAATCATCTATAGAAGAATAGAACGAAAAGTTGAGAAGTTTCTGGGTTAGGACCAATTTGGCTTCAGAAAAAACAAGGGCACATGAGAAGCGATTCTGGCCCTCAGGCTACTTATAGATAAAAGAATTAAAGAGAAGAATCTACTGACAATCGTCGCATTTGAAGATTTGGAGAAGGCGTTTGACAACGTGGATTTGAGCTTGATGCACAGGCATCTCTATGAAATTGGAGTATTATACAATAACCGAAGATTTATCCACAGCTTGCATAAACACCAGGTGGCTGTAATAAAATCAGGACCCAGCAGTAGAGAAGCTAGCATACAGAAAGAAGTGAGACCAGGCTATGCACTGTCTCCCATACTATTCAATGTCTACATCAAGAAAGCCACTCAAGAAGTCAAAGACAAGTCTCCGGGAGTGAATATCCACGGGGAGAAAATCAACACACTGCGTTTCGCCGACGATATTGCAGTCATGGCAGAAACGGAAGATTTAAAGAATACACTAGGAAATATGGAAAAAATATTGGCCAGATATCACCTGAAGATCAATAAAAAGAAGACTAAGGTGTATGAAGTAGGAGAAAAGAAGCCAGGACAAATGTTAAACTAGGAAAATAAAAAATCGAGAAGGTGGAAGAGTTCTGTTACCTGGGATGCCGAGTAACCAGTGATGGATGAAGTAAAAGAGAACTTACCTGTAAAATTGCCCAGGCGAAAAGGGCATTTTACCAAAAGAAGATTCTGCTTACAGCTGCAAATACAAGCGTGGAAGTGAGGAAACATTTCATTTGAACTTATATCTGGAGCATTTTACTTTATGGCAGCGAAGCATGTAGGATAACAGCAGCAGAGGAGTCAAGGCTGGAAGCATTTGAAATTTATTGCTAACGGAATGATGAAGATTAAATGGATCGACTGAGCTACAAACGAAGAAGTCCTAAGAAGAGTGGGAGAAAAGAGAAGCCTGTTGAAAACCCTAAAAAAGAAGACGGGACAAATTAATCACTTCTTAAGACACGATGGCCTAATGAAGACATTCATCGAGGGAAAAGTGAACGGAGAGAATGGAAAAGGAAGGCCTCGTATGAGGTATATGGAGCAAGTTGTGAAGGATGTAAAAGAGAAAAATTACGTTGATACGAAGAGGTTGGCCGACACAAGAATCGAGTAAAGGGCTGCGTCAAACCAATCCTAGGATTGTTGACCGATGATGATGATAACTGTATTCGTCGAACCTGAGTATATTGCTGTTAGCCTTCACCACTTTCCTGTCCACTTTATATTAAAATATAGCTTTTGACTCAGAAGTTCCCGCGATCTTCGAATCTTACTTCGCTTAATACTACCATAACTTTGCTTCCCTTCTCCATTTCCTACTTACTTTTCCTCCTGCCTTAGCGTCGTCCTTGACTTTCAAGCTCCTATTCCAGTAATTGCTGTCTTCTGAGCCTGATTAATGATTACTACATTTTCTTACTTTTGTACCAGGATGATGACCGCGGAAGCTTAACAATCCCCGCTACCAGACATGTTCCGTACGGCGCTTATCCCAGGGAACAGCGTCCTTTTGTCGCCAAAATTCGCGATTCAAGTGCCCGAGTTTAGTGTAAAATTCTGGAAAATTTTGATTGATTTGGTTTCTCTTCGCTTTACGGTAGAGTGGTAATCTAATGTGAAACCATGAATGATCTTGGGGAGTTAGGGTGTCCAATTAGAGCGTCAGACTCGGCGGACTTCTTTGATACACAGAAACTGCTGTTTGGACTACTTAGCAAACCAAGAAATAAGTACCCCCATGCTCGGTTTTATAAACATCACACCTCAAGACTAAATTTCTACCCTGTATAATGGTATTAAAATATAACTTAGAAAATGAATTATTGGTATGCTTTCTGAGGATTAATATTTTTTTTGTCCATGAGAAGCAATCTCGGAGAGGGAAAACGGACTCGCTGTTTTGAAATCAACAGCTATTTCACCGAAATAAGAAAACAGTTTTTTACACCACGGTAAGATATCACTCCACCGATACGTTCTGACCTCAGAGCTACGGACAAAAGGATAGAATCAAAACATGGATTTTGCCCTTTCTTTGAAAGATGAAGCGCCTCATGTCAAGATATTTATAATCCTCATATCTTTCCTAACATCAGGTGAGACGCTGAAGGGTTGCATCGTCAGAGATTTTTAACAGTGACAAGTCCTGAAGTTTTTCATGGGTGTTATTGTAAGCGGCTAAAAACATCTTCGAAATTTGCAACTTTTCTCCTGCTAGTTGTGCAACATTTTTGTCCCCGAAAAGATACCTATTGACTGTTATCATCTTTTTGAATATTTGCGAAATTTCCTCAAATGTGCCCCGTGGACACTCGATCTTAATCCACTGATGATGCGATAAGTCTGCAATGTTTTTTGTTCTACCTCTCCCTCAAGATATAGGGTCGCTGTTATTTGATTAGCTATATATATCACTAGAAAACGACGATTCAGTTGGACATTCCTCCCCAGGAAGATCATTTAAAAGGTAAGTTGATGTTAAAACCAAAATCTTTTCATCAGTCAACTAGAAGAAATCATTTCTAGGATATATTTTCTTGTATCAGCCAATTTAATTGTAACTGGCCTACTATTATCGGAATGATTATAAATTTTAGTTGGGTATCATTATAATAAATTATCAGTGTCAAAAAACTGCGCCATTACTAGTCTTTGAAAGCTAACTGAATGGATGAAAAGATTTTATTTTTATTTTTAATTGGTGTAAGAAATTTTCTCTTTCCCACATTAGTATTCGATGAAAGTAATATACTACTTTCTGTCACAGTAATTATTTTCCCGTCTCTTAGATCATAAGGGCTCCAGCGTCAAATGCATTTAAGTATATTTCAATATGATCACCATTGACTCGCTAAGATAATTTCTACTTGAGAAGCACACACTAATTTTCTTTCTTTGATCGACGTTGACATTGCGAGATGGGCTCTTATCTTTCTTTGAGGTTTACGCAAAGATATTTTCAGATAAGTGCCCCGCACTTAAGGTTGTTATCAAAATCATGCCTACACAATGAGATATCGATATAACTGTTCCCAAATACCAAATTAAAATCGATGCAGCAGCAGTGCCATACTCTCGAAAAACTAATTAATTAATTGTGACATTTCAACATTAAGGAGGCTAAATTAATAATTAGGTCTATCCCAACCGTTGCAACTTAATTAAGCAGAATGTACTGACAGTAACATCTTTTCTTAAAAAATCTTGGAAATTTACTACATAAATGCCAGTATATTCACCCTCCATGAAATCATAGAATTAAACTTCTCATGGTTAGCTTTAATGAAACTGGGGCGGGAATGAAAGAATCTATTTTCGATCCGGGCGTATATTTTTATAATTTGGATCTGGATAATCACGAAGCCATAATACTTATTTAAGCTTAAAATTTTCACCAAAACAATTTTACTGGAATTATCAAAAGCATTGTCATTAAAAATATTCGCAGATCTTCCATTGTAAACTATGTATTTTTCGTAAATGTTTGTGTATTTCGCCACCTAATTTATGGCTGGTGTCCAAGTTGGTAGTCGATTAGAACCCGATTTTCGGTCTTAAAATTCATTTCTCTTCTCTGTCTTTCCCCACGCATGTTAAATTACAACGCAGCCACAGAACGTAGGTAAATATGTATTCGAGTTATTCACTCAATCAAATTACCTCACGTCACTTTCGCTTACACTCAATGGTGCTAATGTATCGTCCCTTCCTGACGCACAGTGTAAATACAAAAGAAAAAGTAGGCCAGGAAAGTATTTCAGTTTTGTTAACAAGGTTTTGGCGTTTCATTTGAAGGAAAAGTAAATATTTTTACCGATAAATAGCGCATGAAATGAGCCAAAAAGTAAATTAACCTGAATGAAGGTAGGGAATCATTAGTGCCACGCCGTTCTACTTTGCTTGACTTCCGCAATAAGGAAGTATTTAACGTTGTTTCTCGGAAGTGGACTCGCAATTCTTGCTTAATTGAAGGAATCATTGAATGCAGAAGAGCAATTTTTCAGGTATCTACACTATTTTTTAAATAATTTTAAAGAAGCGGCAAAGGAACCCTAACTAGATTGTTCGATGTGTAATTTATAATCCTCTACAGAGACGAATTAGTTCACGCTAAAAACTATTTCCAGTGACTGGAGACGTAATTTTTTTAGGTTTTGGTACAAATTATATTTTTATAATATTATAAGGTCAAAAATAGAAGAGGTTTAGATAATACCGTTGCAGGGTAAAGAGCATGAGCTGGTGATTTGCTTCAGGTTCAGCAGGAAAAAGGAAGATAGTGATCCTAGGGATCGGCGTGAATATTTTATATGATAACTGTGAAAATATAATTGGCAAATCATAGAAAGCAAGGTAATTGGCAATTAAATTCTAGGCACGCACGGTGATTAATCAAAGCAAAACTGAATGCGAATTTCGTTTCACGGAATGTCTTGTCAATGAGTTGGGGGGTCAATCTCTTCCAGGATTCTATAAACTCCATGAATTCCATTTTACAAATCCATTAGCCGCTTTATAGGTAGTTAAATTTTGCTTTGATGAAGACTTTAAGCGACAACTACTTTGCTCTGGAGTTTTGGCAAGCCTTATGTTACTGAGTATGTTGTTTAGAATATTAAAATCATGATGATTAATTATTATGGAGCCTAAAAAGTATTCAGAGCTTTCATCATTTGCCATCAAGCCTGGATCGGTTGATAGTATTTGTCCATCATCTTAACTAATCATATTTCAAACCAGTTTTGAATTGATTAATGTTTGCAATACCCATTCTCACAATATAAATAAAATTCGGGTGTTTTGAGCACCCTAATATCACTTATGGGTGTGGTTATCTCGTGTTTCTCCCTTGAGTATCGAAATATTTTATTTGATTTTAAAAACAGGTAAAAAATTTGTCTCTTCCCTTGGGTGACGATGCAATCCGATTAATTTCACGCAGCAGGAAAATTTAAATAGTTCGAAAAAGCTGAACTTTATATTCAATTCCTCTGTCCCTATTACATCCCTCTCCCCCGATGATCTTTCTTACGAGAGCTATAGAATGAAAAGGCGGCAGAGCAGGTGGAAAGTCCAAGTAATTAAAGGCGGTTTATTCACGGCCATATAGTAGAGGGCAGAATTCTTGGTGGAGACGATGAGTTAAATAAGATTTTGGATAGTATGAGGAGAGGTGACAGGCATTAATTATAAAAATAGTTATAGTTTTCTTTATTAACTGAGAAAATTTTGGGCAGAAAAAAACACGATCTCAACGATTTATCTCAACGGTAATGTAGTTTAGAAATAAAGGGTATCAATGTACGATTTCGCTCACGATGAGGATCAAACTATTTTCTAATTATATCCCATCTCACTTTCAGAACTCGACAGCAAAAAACAGACATGCAGACCTCGACGATCCTTCTGGCCTTGGCCGGGGTTTTCCTGGTGGCATGTAATGCCCTGCCAGCCGTTCGAGGTAATGCTCAACGCTCATTGGAAAATGAGAAATGTAGGGTGACTTTTGGTGAAAACTAAACACCTACTCAACCAGGAGCGTATACTTAAGTGTTAAAACAATTAAACAGAATTCATCTAGGTTAATTTGTGGAAGTTCATAGTATTAATAAAACTTATTGTATGTACATTTCCACACAGATTTTTTAATGAAACTAACCTAGGTTTCAACGTTTTAGCGTCATTATCAAGGGTCACTTGATAATGACGCTATTACAAATATTGTAGAGCGTCGAAACCTTGGCTAGATTTGATTTAAAATCTGTGTAGAGAAGTACAAGTTTTATTAGGTAATACCACCACCGAACATCAGCCTTGAGGTGTGATGCAGCCCTTCAATGGCTTCTTCTATCGCAAATTTCGTAGTTTATTGACATAAGTTTTCCTTTTTGAAGTATCGTGTCCAGTGATGCACAGGTATAGCATATGGGAGGCCGCGAGCTCAAATGCTGATATTATAATCAGTTTGATCAAAATTAGTGAGAAAATAATACTCGATTGCTATTTTCAAAATCTTAAAAAAGTTCCAAGTATTTGTTTCCGCGATTTGACATATGCCTCACTCTTAGATTTTCCTTCACATGTATAAATCTTTCTTTTCTTCTTTAAAATTAGTATTCTATTGATTATTAATCAGATAGTCTTTGATGAGTAACTTTTAATAACTCTTTAAAGTTCTTCAGCAAAAACTTATCCTCCTAAAATTCGGTGTCGTTGCTTGCTCTTTTCAAGATGTAAGCCCAGCATTGGAGAATGTGGTGAAATCAATCGAATCCGGACTGGACACCTACCTGAAAGCGGTAAGCAAGGAGTAGAATTACATTCAAGAATATATCGTCAGAGTTATCAATCATTAATCATGCTGCTTCATGCAGGCAAAATATTTTAAGCCAGAAGGTTTTAGATTTTTCTTCTGTTACCGAAAAAAATCCATTTCAGAAAAGTGCTTCTTGATGACTAAAACAACCTGCCGAATCGATACTGTACAAATTATTGCACACATTTCCGATAGATTCACATAGATCACTAGGATGTAAATTACGAACTGTGAATAAACCAGCATTTTTCAAATAAATTGATGGAAACAATGTGATTCAGTTCTAAAACAAATCTATTTTACGAGCTTTATACCTGTAGATTGGACTATTTTCTCTTTTATACAATATTTTATGGCTATAATTGAGGATGGATCAGGTAATTTATATCACTATATGCATATGCACCCCATTTACAACCAAAAGCTCATGGCTCTGAACCCAAACTCGGGAAAGGTAGTTGTAGAAATTCTATGTACTTAGTATTGTAAATGTAGTATTTCAGCCAAGACGGAACTTAATGACTGGTTCTTTTCAATGGATACAAGGACGCACACAAGAGCCATCGATCGGAAATAATGGCAGAGAGTGATTGATATGGCCAATACACGTAGTTTTGAATGAATTTCACTCCTATTGTTGCTCGTTTAACCTTTGAATCCCAAAGCACAATTACTTCCCATAAAGATTTAACATGAATTTCAAAAATCAAATAAGAATTACAGGATTGATGACCTTATTTTTTTCTACGAATGTAGGGATTCGTCAAGCAGGCAAGGCGTCTGAAGAACACCCCCGTTAGCCTTCAACTAGGCGATCTTTTCTTCCACATGGATGAAAACACAGGCATGTAAGTAGCTATATTTTCTGGTGATCTGAATTTTTTAACTTTAAAAATGCACTAACTTGTGAACATTTTTATCTGCCACTATCAAAAAAGGGATTCAGTCAGTAAATCATCTACATCTACAGAATGAGATCCTTGCGAACAAATTAATTTTCTGCCTAATAATATGTTAACACGAAGATATTTCTTAAGGACCTTATGGCGATTCTCTAGAACTATTTTTCAATTACTATGAACAAATTCTACTTACTCATAAAGTACAAGGTTTTTAATCTTCACCATTATATATCTTATTGATTATTATTTGTCCTTACTTTTATTTTTAAAAAGATAAGATCATTTCTACAAATAGGAAAAAATGTATGTGAATATAGGCAATCTCCAATGCTTGTGTTTAATTTGGGATCTGATGAACGTACATGAATACAAAAACGTCGTCTAAAATAACTTTGATAGCATCATTAGGTAAATGCTGTTTTGCATTTACATGGAACAATTGCTCAAAGGAATTAGATATTTTAACCCCATCGAGGGGGACTCCAAATATGGTCCAGTTTGTCTGATTCTACATTCAATTTTCTTGATTCATTTCATGAGGTTTTTATTCTCACCTGAAATATTTATCTCGAGAGGTCTGTCTCGTTTTGGCAGTCGGGCTGAGCTTTGTTCCAAAATTTGGGAGGAGATTCAATATTAAGGGAATGATCGGTGAATTCGTCCGTTTTAACCATTCTTTTTGATCATTTTTATTTCGTTGTATTTACCGGTAATGTATTTGGTAGACATGAGGGTATGCCTACACAAATACTGCTCATACAACATACTCTCTTATCAGCTAATCTCTTCACTTGTATGCGTTTCTTCTCTTTCAGCTCTTTCGTCAGTAGTTTTGTCACTAGTCTTACAAAAATTACCTTTGCCGTTCTTCCCGCTTACTCGCCTTCGACGATTGTCTTCATCAGATCATCATGTATCATGTTGCGGCCGATTAAGTTGCCCCGTCTTGTTTTAGGGTTTTCATAATATCTTTCTTTTCTCCCACTCTACTGAGGACTTCCTCGTTACTCACTCGGTAGATACATTTATTCTTCATCATTCGTCTGCAGCACCACATTTCGAATGCTTCCACTTCTCTGCTGCTGTCATCTTCCATGCCTTCCATTTTTCTTTTTATATAATTCCCTCTTTTCTTGGACTATTTTACTCACTATTTCTTTCTTTCTTGGTCCTTCGCTGGTTACTCGGCTTCCCAGGCAACAATACTCTTTCACCTCCTCAAGTTTTGTTTTCCTGGTTTAACATTGGCATTGACCTTCTTCTGCATACCAATATTTTAGTTTATTCTTATTGCGTTTCAGCTGATACCTGTCCATTGTCCTTTCCATAGAAACTTATTCAGATCCCTCTCTGTCTCTGGTATGAGTTCTATGTCATCGGCGAATCGCACCACGCTAATTCTTTCTCCGTGGATAATTCTCTCCAGAAGACTTACATCTTTAATCTGTGTAACTTTATTTTCATTGATCAATTTCTCGATATAAACATTGAAAATTACTGTGGACAGTACACAACCTTGTCTTACTCATTTCCTTATTCTCGCTTCTTCAAATATGTATCCAGATTTGGTCACAGCTACTTGGTATTTATACAAATACTCGTATTAAAGTTGAAAGTTGATTCCATGGTGAGTGTAAGTGGCACCAGACGTTGAAACCGTAACCATTGGGCTTTTGAGGGCGATGACGAAACGTGTGAAGCAAAGATGCGGGAGAAAGATGAATAATTAGATCAGGAGCGTGGTGTTGTTTGGATGCATTATGTGGATTTTGAGTAAATAGAACGAGAAGAGACTGAAGGCACCTTGAGATTTTGGCATGGTGATAATGGATAAGGTACGATGAGCGGAGATGAAGACTAATAGGCAGGTCCTGAACATTGTTAGGGAGGAGAGAATGTTGGTGAAGGAAATTGAGAGGCAGAGTCGGTGTATTTGCCAAGCAATTCAGAGCTATGTTCGTTATAGAGGGGAGAATGCTGAGAAAGGAAGGACGATGGATATAGAGGATGGGATTTAAGGGCACTATGAAGGGGAATAGGAAATTGACTGAGTTAAAGATGGTAATATCGTCGGAAAAATCTATTTGAAGTGTCGAAAGTGAGTTGAAGTGGTCCATGAACGCTCTATCTTGCCAAAAGAGAAGCATCGATCTAATTCTATCACCCCGTGCTTTGTTTTGAAGTCTCCTGAAGAACATCCGTCTCCCGACTCTCCCCGCGCTGACCGCCCAGTCAATTCAGACGGATCTCGAATACTTGAACACCAAGATTCAACTTGAGACCGCTTCTGTTGTGTTCGAGGCAGACTACGAGATCACCAACAACAAGTTTGTCAGCGTCCTGCCGCTTACCAGCACTGGAGTTCTCACGTGAGTTATTAACACCATTATTTACAGGTCCATTACCCCATTTCAATGAATCCATCTAGGCTTTTTTTCACAAATATAATTCGGGAAGCGCGTGGATATGGATTTATTTATTATTTGTTTCACTGACTCCGACCCACAAATCCAGACGGAATTTATAAATTCAATTCGTGATTGCCGGAAGCCCGTACTCTTGATATCTCTTGCTAGTTAGATTTACATAGAAAAATGTGAGAGCATATCTGAAGCATATGATTAGACGAGATATAAGGGTCAATGCTTTCAGAAGGATGTAATCATATTCACGATGAGAAAAAAGAGTCATGGTCTGGTCAGAAAAAAAGGGCCAGGAATCATTTTGGAATGGTAATACAATTGAGATTATGACTAAATTAATTAGTACGAAAAAAGAAAGGATTGAGTAATTTAAAGATGATGGATGGTCTACTTGTGTTCCTCCCTTCTTTTAGCGTCTTTGGAAGAAAGTGACGGAAGGGAAGAGGTAGCTATTTGGATGAATATTTTTCCTTGCGAAGGTCAATTGTTTCTCAAGAGTTTGAAAATGTATAAAAAATGCTTTGATGGTGATACGATGAAAGTTAATGAAGCTCATGGTAAAGAAGAGCGCAGAGGAATGAATCTCTCTGAAACAGACCAAATAACACTAATTTCTTAATTTAAAATCCTGAATAATGTGTCCAAAATAAAATGTATTTGAGCACATTTTCAAGCAAGCCACTGGACACTTTTTGTTCTTTCAAACGTGCATTTGTTCACATAATACTTGCTCGCATTTCAGGGCAACGATCAAAAGCGTCCAGATAAGCGGTGTCGCTGGTTTAACCATATCGGACAACATATTCCAAACGACGAACATGGACCTGAAGTATCAACCTGCTGAAGTAACCATCGAGGTTAGCAAAAATCTTAAGAAGGCAAATAATAAACGAACATGATATGTGATAGTTGCTTCTCCGAGTGAATATTTGCTCCTACCACAATTCATTATACCTATATGACTGCCAAGACTGTCAACGTAGCTGATCAGTATTGTTGTTTTGTTAAAAACATCCGCAATCTAAGGGTCAATTTGAAGGACATGATGATAGTAATAATAATCCTAGTATCAGCTTACTGAAATGAAGAAGTTATGATAAAAATAATCAACCAGTGATAGAGAAATCCCGGGGATAATACTGAGCTCTAAGAAAGATCAACGAAACACACATGACTGACTGACCATTGAGATAGTGTTTCTAAATAGGGGAGTAGGATATATGTAAGAATATTTATACCGGACAAATATGTTTAGAAATTGTAGCATGTATATATATCTACAACGATCTTGCCTTGGTGACATCACAACGTAAAACAATAGATGATAGAGAGGATCCAAGTTGCAGCAGTTTACATATTCGCACTAACTCATATCGTTTCTCAATTACCCTCACAATATGCTTTATTAATTCAAGAGAACTTTTCATTGGAAAGTTGCTCAAGACGTTCGTAATGAGACCCATAGGTAAAATCATAAATGTCAAAGCACTGAAAGGCACGGTTTGGAAATTACCTTCACGGCGTTTCATCTGCCGACCTTTTAACATTTTAAACGTCAAAATTAATTTGATTACTGTACAGATAATATGGTTAAAATTCCAATAGGCTGTTAAAAAGGCATAAAATAGCTAAGGAATGTTATTCTACAAGACATGAAAGGTTTTGATAGTTAATTATTTGATTCCAAGTCTTTAAAGTTTAGCATAGCAGGAAATCAAGTAAGCAGGTGGTTAAAAGTCCAAAAAACAGACATATTCGGTTACATCACCGAGTTCTTCTTAATCCCAGATATTTACTTAGGATATGTGCCCAGTAATCATCATAGCTGTTTTATATCTTGGTTGCCACGGTTGGTTCCTTCTCATTGGAGGTTTCCCTGGGTTAAAGTTAGACAAAGAAAAAATAATGGGGCAATTATCATGATAACATGAGAGTTCAAATGCAAAATTTTAACTGCAGCCAAATTTAATTTTTTTTTGAGTTCTTTCGGTTAAGGCAGGTTTTAATAGGGAACAAATTCTTTCCATGGCAGCTATCTATCTAATCATGTCCTTGTTTAGTTCCACATACATCCTACCTACCACTGTTCTATCTATGCTACCTATTCTTTTCCTCCTTCTAGCCCGCCAAACCAACATTCTTCCTTATATAATGTCTTTTAAAACACCCATGCCTTTTTAAACTTGCTTCATTCATTCCTTCTGCGCTCTCCTAATTTCCTCATTCAACTTCCTTTCCTAATCTACCATCACTAGAACTTCTTCGTACGTTTCCCTTTCCACCCACCGCACCTTCTCCTTCATCCTCCATACCCACATCTCAAAAACACTTAATTTGTTTCCAGGTCCTTCCCATAAAGTCCATGTTTCCGAAGTTCATGTACTTTTTCGCGTCCTTCGCCGGCTCAATTTTCCTTCTGACATCGAGGCTGCAATACCCCCAATACCTCTTGCATACACTCCACGTGGCTGAATCGCTGATAACTCGACCTACCTACTCTATTTTCTGACATCCTACTCTCAAATTTAATTTCACCCTTTTGTTCTGGAAAAATCTCGTTACTTAAGTCTTCTTAGTTCCAATAATGAGCACACCATGAAGTGTTTCTGATATAAGGATATAATATGAAGAACGTAATTCTCTTTGAACCGGTACAATATTGTGAATTTTCGAGGTAATCTTTGTGTTATGATTATTTTTATAGCTTAGATAAGAATAGATGTTATAAGTTTTAAAATACTATTAAAATAATGATATATACAAAATAAATTACATGCATTTTAAGCTTGAAAGACAATAAAAAAGGAAACATTTTAAAATTAATTCGTAAGAAGATTTCAACACATTTGTTGCACGTGATAAATATGCTTTATAAAGCGGACCATATTTTTACACGAAGAGTGAACATAAATATTTCGCAATGAACAGAAATTAATCTGTGAGTAAAGAACCAGTAATCTGTTTAAATTTTTCTTCCCTTTCTATGGCATTATCAAGTATAATACTGTCGTTTTTTCTGTATGTTTCCTTAGGCTTTGTATCTAATGACAATTTAAAGTCTTTTAGAAATCGAATGGATTCTTCTCGGGTCATCTTCTCGAATAAGTGTGCTTACCAATGTGGTTACGTTCCTATGTTTAAATCAAAATATTGGTCAGGATGAAATCTTTGACCCAAGAAGGATTCACGTAGTAAATATGCTGGAAGAGCATCCGATCAATTATTTTTACCATCATTAATATTCATTTCTCAGGTCTCTTACTACGAGAAGGACGAGAAGATCTCCAGCCAAGTGACAGTGGATTCTATAGGTAATACTTTATTCCAAACTTTGGCATTATAGTCCAAAATATAATCAGAGCTGAGAGCACTGGAATTCAGTAAAATATCTCGCTCAAAGCAATTAATTTGTTTGGAGATTACTGAATGAGAATTTTTAATCAATAATTTAACTGAATTATACAGATGTGTGCACATCGAGGTGAACATATTTTACACACGTAAATATTTTTCTAATTACATTCCAAAATAGTACATAAATCAAAAAAGCCAGCAAAAACGTAATACACTCGTGATACAATGGAGTTGAAGCAATCATGGCGCAGTATTATTAAGACCTGAAAGTAAATAGTACAAAGGATTAACTGACAATACCACATATATAAATGCATACAAGTGCCTTAAAACACATTTTATTTGTCTGATTCTGCGTTGTAATATTTCCGTTATATATTCAACAGATAAATCTCTCCTTGCCAAGATCAGCCGCGAAATTGAGTATAGAATGAACGATATCGTCCGAGCTCAGCTGAATGTGCTCCTCAACCAGCAGTTCTTGGATCAATTGTTCCTAGGCAACGATCAAATGCTCGCAAACTACAGGTGAGTGAACCCTTGTTTTTTACGAAAATATTAGAAAAATACTGAATCCGCAAAATTTAAATATTTTTCATCAGTGAATTCGATCGATGCTACCTGGAGATGAATCTTCCACTGCTTCACATATATGTAAAATAATGTTCCACCGAAAACTGACTCCACAATCTGCCTGGAGTATGCCTCACGAGTTGGCGAGGACAATTGTAATCAGCGGAAATTGTACCATTAACCTTGGTTGAATTTTAAGAATTTTGCGTCTTAGAACAAAAAAAGTAACTCTCGATTAAATGAGCTTAGTGACACGTTACTAGAATTATAAATAATTTAAAGAATTGTAACTCATTATCATTTTAAATGAAAAGTGCTTTTAAAGGCTACCACCAGTTTCATATTTTTCTATAGCAAACGCGCCTTACCTTTTTAGAACTTATAATTTAGGTAAACTTGGTGAAAAAAGTCAATCTGTCAGTATATTTAGCGACATTTCAAAGTTGAAAAATTAGTTTAGTGCTCCTAATTGTAGATATTAATTCAAGAAGAAGTGAACACTGTACTTTTCCACACTTTTATCATACCTCTAAGAAGGACAATAAAAGTGTGGAAAATTACGAAGTGTTTACTTCTTCTTGAACTATGGAGAAATTCCACAGAGTAAACTCGTCGACTCTTAATTTTATTTGCAGATATTAAAGCGGTCATTCTTTCAAATCTCGACTTTTTGACGATATTTTTCATTCAAGTTCCCGTGTACAATAAATAATGCCAATAAAAATTTAAGTGCCCCAAGGTTGATGATATAACTATTTTCTTACTATCACCAGATTATGATTTGAGCATTAAGTCGAAAATCCCTTCTCATTCACTTTATTTCACTTTGGAATCTTCAGAAAACGAACACCTATAGAATAATTAATTCCAGAGGGTATCGAGTGTCTTTGAGGCACTTCAAATTTCATCCAATCATACGCTTGAACCCATCGTAAGAAAACTATATTACGGATATTACATGAAGTGGGTAAGCGATATGTAATTCGCTCTCATTCACCCTTCATGGGAACGCTACAACTCCATGATAGATACAACAGGGTTAGGAATCTGTTGAGTCACTAGAATTTCACTTGAGATTAACTATAATTGCTATTTTGTATAATTTGGGGAGGAAAATTGGCCAAGATACATTCCACAAGGGAATTTCTAAGTTAGAGACATATGGGGATCGGGTTGGTTTGGTGGCTATAGTCCTGGCTCCAATCCCGAGGGCCCGGATTAGATTCTCGGCATTGGCGGATTTTTCACTGGTAAACCGATCCCAACTTGAATGCCCAGTGGAGAGAATTTCAGGTTCAATACTCCGTCCGTCGAATGGGACGTTAAACCGTGGTCCCCTTGTCGCCTGTCGTTAAGAGTAGGCAAATTACGACGTCGGATTCCTCTCCACCCTTCCTCCATTATTTGAAATGTCCCTAACATTATCCAATTACACCTATCCTAAAATGGCGCAAATGGACTCAGCTCTCGGTCGCCTCCCCTGAATAACTACTTCGACAATCATATTACAGGGTGATCTAAAGTAGAATATCTAAGATTAGAAAGATTAAAATCAACACTACTGAAATGTGATTGTTTCCAATCTACTTGTCTTCAAACAGAACAGAAACGCGAGCCCTATATTACGAGAGAATCCAACTGTGCATTACTAAGGGTGTCTTTCTGTCTCTGGATGGTCATCTTGTGGACCAACTCTCAACTGCATTAGCCATCATGAATGCGCCACTCATTGCCAAATTTTCTCCACCAGGGACCATGCTGCCAGGTTCACCCTCAACGCCAACTCCATCATCGATCAGCTTCTGTCTCAAGCCGACTCTGCCCTCAAGACCTTAGGCGTTGACCCAGTTAACTTCCCAGATATCTACGAATCCTTCTCAAAGAAGGTAAGGAAAATACCGAAAGGGCCATGCCAAATATCTCAGAAGAAACTGAAAAGTTTTGGTAAATAATTTCTCAGTCATGAATGCAATATGCTAAGTAGTCATGAACCAGAATGGCCTAGAGGACGAAGGAAAGTTTCCAGCTTGGCTACCAATCCGAAGGGCTACGGTTAAAAACCCGCCACTGGCGAGGGTTTTGCAGCAGAATACTGGTCCCTCCTTGAATTTGGGTAGCACTTAGATAAACGATACTATAGATTGGATCGGAGGTATTCTGTGGGCCCCTTTCGTTTCCGTTTGAGGTTTGGTTTAAGCCGACGCTGAGTCTCTCTCCACACTTCCTCCACTCGCTAAATTCCTACCTCTACCCGAATACTTAATTTACAAATTTTATAGCTATAAAATAATAGAAAAATAATTCTAGGAACGAATTTTCGCGATAAATCTTCGACTCACAGATAGTTAACTGATGTGAAACAGTTTGTCGCCTAGAAAAATTATTTAGCATTCGTTCCTATTACTATTATTATTCAATCCTATTCGCATTCAACAAATAAAATAGAATTCTAGCTCGTCTAGATCAGAAAAACCTCTGTTTGTCGTTGGAGGCAACGATATCATGCCTCTTAAAATCATTCCGCTGGAGCAAAGTGTTTTTTATTTTAGCCCCTCCCATAATGCTTGTCCTTTTCACTCCACTTACCTAATCTTCTTCCTATTTCCACAGCTTCCAACATTCTCTTGTCACTCAAATGTCAGCAAATGCCTCGAACTAATTTTTCTAAATCCTTGAAATTTCCTTCCCATATTTCCTTTCCTACCTTTCTGAATGAAATACTTTTTTTCTACGTCGTGCACACTATCCAGCTAACTTCCTCAAATTTCATTAACGTCCACATGAAAATCAATTCTCACCCTATTTCCAGTGACGCCAAGCTTTGGATGCATGTGAACCATTTAAGATGCATAAACATGCTTTTATTTTACCATAAACATCCCGAATTAAAAGCAATCATTCTTTTCCTAACTCCCTGGATTAATTTCCTAATCATAGCAAATTCAACTTCGTCAAGTCTCCTTATGCTCCTGCTGTTAAAGCGATTTTAGGGATAAATGCAATTAGCTTTTCCATTTTCAATATCCCTAAAAATGCAGTAAATTCTTCGCGGGTGTTCCACCAGGACATGGGTTCAGCTGCCGTGTCAAGTATTCAGCGGCAAGGCAACTGAAGACTTTACAGCGCAGAATTTACTGCATTATATCGCCGGGAAAGAACTAAATCCTACATAACCCCTAAAAATGTTTTAAAGACATTTATTTAAAGGGGTCCATAACCGGATAACCATTTTTTTCAAAGTAGGTTATTCAGAGCATTATGTACCTAAATGCGAGTCGAAAATGTGCTGCGGTGGCTTTATTTATACCATTCTCGAAGAATCATACTCTGAAATCGATTTATAAGATGTAAGGTAGGGGGTGAATCATTGCTAAGCAAATCGAATATTACGAGGTGAGAATTACGACGTCGGAGAGATGGTGCAGAGTGAGTGACAGCGATCGATGTCGGACGTCATCTTCGGGAAAAAATGAAGTCCGTAATAAATATTTGTCTTTCCCGTTCGCAGATTTTCATCATCCGCTGGCACGGATCCTTCACCGCCAACAAGGGGGGAGTTAATGGACTTGCTTCCCTGCGCCGATACAAGGACGTCAGTTTGTCGGTGGACAATGACGTGGTCACCATATTCGGAGGAATCGGTTTCCAGGAAGTTAGCGTGAGTATTCACATTCGAACGGCATGGGAAAAACTACTTTTAAATCACGAGTTTAAGGAAAAAGAAACTGGTGAAAATGTTGGGTTAATTTTATATTTCCGTGGACCTGTTGGGCTTTGCATGTCCTGCAATTTGAGTAATCCGTTGATGACAAGATTTCTACGGTTCATAATAATCGTCACAGGTGTGGAGTAATGGGGGGACAGAGAAGAACTAGAGCCATAAATCATGAAATTAATCTAGTGAGAGTATGACAAGAAAACCAATAATCATCTTTATCACTAGTCATCCATGCTATTATTGTTTTAAGATGGCTAACTTCATGATGCTGGCATGTTTCTCTTTTACATTCTTAATTGCTCACTTCAATAACTTCATAAAAAACCATTTCCTTATCCATTATATATCTCCAGGAATCGATAATCTAAATATTAACCCAATTGTTTTGTCGTACATTTTTTAATGATTGAAATTATAATTGAGATTTGAATGATTTTGATGTGAAAAATTTTTAATTGAATTATGAGCGATTATATTTTATACGTTAATATTTTTGGATGCCATAAATAATTTTGATATCGTCTTGTTGATAGAAATACAATAACAGCGTTAAGTGCACCAAAACGCTTTTAAGCTGCAATTAAAAAAAGGGTGAATCTACCCGGAGACACCTTTTTGGGTGCTTAGCAAAGAGGATGTTGACCAAAATTGAGCATTGCTGCGATACCCTGAAATGCGCGAGGAATTAGAGAGCCACAAGAAAAACAAATACTCTCACCATTGCTTAACTTTATCCAAGAAAAACAAATATTTGAGATAATATTTCGAACAAATAATCGACATCTAAATAGTTAAGGTTTTAAATTTGGATATTTTGAGTGCTAAACCCAATGCAATACGTACACGTTTGAAACGAAAAGAGTATTCCTTTACTTTCTTTTCTAGCTTATGCTCCTGTGACTTATTTTACCATAGGAGGTTATCACTCCTTACGACATGAGGCAATGCAAACAAAGATGAGGACGGCTGACAATTTTTCTGAGGTGTTTA
This sequence comes from Platycnemis pennipes, assembly GCA_933228895.1. Classification (NCBI taxonomy): domain Eukaryota; kingdom Metazoa; phylum Arthropoda; class Insecta; order Odonata; family Platycnemididae; genus Platycnemis; species Platycnemis pennipes. Next base: position 66,134,886 of record OW121854.1, read on the forward strand.
AACACGTATAATTTGATTTTTTTCGATTTTCCCCTCAGATTTTTAAGATTAAACGATTTAAAGTGGTGAAAAATATGCATTAATTTATATGAGGTTAGTATTTGTTGCTTCCCTAGTATAAAAGTGCGTTTGGACATTTGTGTGGAAAATCGGGTTGTTCGTTGGCTAGAGTATTGATATAATTTCAAAAAAAATCTTATCCCAATCTCGTATCGAGTTTCGATCCCGGCGGTGACAAAGATTTTTCTTTTAAATTCCAGTCCCTTCTTTAATTTTGTGTGGAAAGCACTTCAAGTTCAGTACTCCGTCAGTCAGATGGGACGTTAAACTTTGGACTCCACGGCAACCTTCGTTAGAAGCGCTAAAGCCAACACCGGGCTTCACTCCACCCTTCCTCTGTTCCCTGAATATAGCTACCGCATTTCAAATACCCACCTAAATGGCACTAATGACTTTAGCAGTCGGTCACCTCCCCAGAACAACTACTAACAACCCCGAATAAACCGTCCTACGTCTTCTGAAATATTATAATAATAACGCCTAATTAATCGCACACCTTAATTAATGATATAAAGAATCTTAGCTGTCGGTTTCCTACCTGAATAGTAACAGCAGAGACGACATCCTTAGGGAATGGTCTTTTTACGAAAGCCTTGATAAAAAGGTAGTTTAAACGCAAATCGTACTAATTTCTTATTACTTTCCCCCCAGATTGGCTACAGCTATTACCGAGCAGAGTTCATGGGATTCGGACCTACTGGTGAGTTCCGCGTGGGTGTCCAGGATCCATCCGTTTTCTTGAAGCTCAGTGTGAAGCTTGGATTCCTCACGGCCAGCGTGGAAGACTTTAAATTCGAACACGCAGGGTAAGTTCTCTCTGTAAGGGTCAGGGTAAGTTCCTCTGTGTGCCACCGGAAAATTAGAGTTGAATTTCGTTCAAATCGATAGTTGATCGACAATTTTGATGTTGAGATGAATAGTTCTTTATATAGATTGACATAAATGCATCCGTTCACATTTTAAAAGACAGTGTTATCAATCAATGAAGTCCTCGAAAAAAACACTGTTCATTACTGAAGTTGGTGCGAAGGCTTCGGTGGTGCGATGTCAATGAAAGCTGCATCTTCCGGGTCTCACCGCGTCGTCGTTGATGGAACAGCAGTTTCGGCTGCATTCCAGCAGGCGTCTTCAGGTCGAAGTGTTTGAGGCCGTGTTTTGGCCGATGTTGTACAGGCTGTCGGGTGAAGTGACTCCTGTCTGATTGGTCGGTTGACGATTCCCATTTCTTCGACTAATAAGGTGCGAGTTAGGGTTTAAAATTCTCTTCCAGGAGTTGTGGAGATTATAGTCATCTTCTCAGTTGAAATTTTGAGGATTTTAGCTTTTCTATTGCCTCTCGGATAATCCTAGGGAAATAGAGTGATTCTCTGACAATCACCATAGTGTCTTCAAAGTTGATACTGTGGCCTGGTTCCGACCACGTATGCTCCGCCACAGCAGAAAGGTGAAGGTCAGCAAAATTCTCAAAATCCAGAAATCAGCAAACATCCTTAAAATTTCAACCGAGAAGACGGCTATAATCTCCGCAACACCCGGAAGAGACTTTTCATCCCTAACTCACACCTCATTGGTCGAAGGAATCGGAATCATCAACTGACCGATCAGAGTGGAGTCACTTCACCCGACAGCCTATATAAAAACGGCCAAAACACGGCTCGCGTGAGGTTTTGCCGGCTTCCCTCACGCCTCGGGTGAATGCCGAGCCATAAGCCATCCCGGAGGAAAAGAGTTCCAGCTGCTCTCAAAATACCATTGCTCTATGCTTCTTATAATTGTCACGTAAATAGTCTTTTGCACATCCCTGAAGAGACTAGTCGCCTAAAACGTCGTGGGTGGCCACGTTGTACATATTCATCAAATTTTGTAGTGTATTACATTATTGTACGTGACTGACAACGATGGCTCAATAAACGCCTTTTCAATTCAATTCAATTCGGCATCAAGCACTTCGACCTTAAGACGCCTGCTGGAATGCAGCCGAAACTGTTGTCCCATCAACGACGACGCGGTGAAACCCGGAAGATGCAGCTTTCACCGTTCATTACTGTCACTTAACTGGGTTGATTGTGCACACAATCGTCAGGTGGTAGCATAACTTTTAAAAAAAATGACCGATTTTCTCGTTTCGTCCTTTGCCAACAGCCAACTGCAGGTAGACATCACTGGGCTGGACACCATCAAGTGGCTGATTGAGCAGATCGCCAACTGGGTGGCGGGAGCCTTCCACGACCTCATGAACAGCGGACTGGAGGCTAAGATGAAGGATATCATCAACAATATCGCCAAGGATCTGGACCTCAAACCCTTCTTCCCTCCGAGGAGGTTTTAACTCGCATGGGCTGTGAAATAACGCCAATGTAATACTTCCAAAGTCCTAAGAGTTGTCAGCAGACATTTCGATGTATATTTTTTGATCATTGTACCTATAAAAATTTTCAAAAATAAACTATACACCAATATTGTGAACTCGTTACGGGTGCAATATTTTGTGTTTAAAAGCTATGAGTCTTTCCGGTAGCAATGAACTAGAAAATGGACATCCCTTCAACGTCCATTTTCGGAGCCCTATGTTCATTGAAAATTCAAGGAGAAAATATTAATTTTCAGGAATGTCTTAGAATCAAACACACCAAAATTCCCAGACAATAATCATTAAGTTTTATAAAGGTTATAACTGAAGCTAACTCTTCCGTAAAGATATTTACGGCAAGAATAACTATAAATCACCTTGCATAAATCAGGGGGTTCTGGGTTCGAGTATCGGTCAATGTGAATGATTTTTTCTCTGTGCTCATCAGCTCTCAGCAGCTTGCAGAAAAAAGTAATTCATCGGAACCATGACCTATACTGGACGTCAAATCTCTTCATTTCATGGCCTAATCAAAAACTGCCGCAAAGTATCAAGAGTTGGTTCCATAAAATATTTATTTAAAAAATGACATTCAGAGGCTTTACACTCTCTTCCGTAATGTTTTACAATGTCTACATAAAGAATGCTATAAAAATGTGAAGGAGAAAGCTTCAGGAGTAAATATCCACGGAGGAAAAAATAGCATGCTGCGCTTAGCCGATGACATAGCGGTCATTGTAAAGATAGAAAGAGAATACAGGGATAATCTAGTTTACCCAGATATTTTTTAATATACATCACTTAAAGGTCAATAAAAACAAGGAAAAGGTAATGGTTAGCTGTATAATAGCAGAGGTTGAAACTGACTTGAAACTTGGGAAACGAAAAGTGTAGGAAGAGAAAAATTAGTGGTCTGTTATCTGGGAAGTCGAATAAGCGAAGCAAAAAAGAAATTGTAGATTAGTCCAGGCATTGAAGGTTTTCTACCGGAAGAAGTTAGCTTCAAATAAAAAAATGCAGCTCTCATTGTCAGTGTCTTTCCACTTTGTTCATTCAATTGTAATGCTTCGCATTCGTAGTTAATTAGCTTTTGACTTGAGAGTTGTATACCTAAATTTAATCACCTTAGATAGAGCCACTGCTCTCATGTGGCCACCAACAAATTCTGATGCGACTACCAAAAGGTTTCTAGGATCCTCAACAACAGTACTTCCTTCCGACAAAGACAAACTACAAGTAGCAATACTTAAACCTTGTCATTTAATGAGCTCATTTGGTAGAAATAGGTAATTATATTCCTGATTATATGATCATCATCATCATGGGTCTACAATCCTAGGATTGGTTTGACGCAGTCCTCCACTCGATTCTTCTATCGGCCAACCTCTTCATATTAACGTAGTTCCTCACTTTAACGTTCTTTACGACCTGTTCTGCATAACTCATACGAGGCCTGCCTTTTCCATTCTTCCAGTTCAGTTTTCCTTCGACGATTGTCTTCATCAGGCCATCGTGTCTTAAGATATGGCCGATTAGGTTGTCCCGTCTTCTTTTTATAGTTTTCACAAGACTTCTTTCCCACTCTTCTTAGGACTTCTTCATTTGTCACTCGGTCAATCCATTTTATCTTCATCATTCTTCGGTAGCACCACATTTCGAATGCTTCCACCCTGGACTTCTCTGCTGCTGTCATAGTCCATTCCTCACTGCCGTAAAGGAACATGCTCCAGATATACGTTATGATGAATTGCTTCCTTACTTATAAGGTTGTATTTCCAGCTGTAAGTAGATTCTTCTTTTGATAGAATGCCCTCTTTGCCTGGGCTATTTTACTGACTATTTCTTTCTTGCTTCGTCCATCGCTGGTTACTCTGCTGCCCAGGTAACATAACTCTTTCACCTCTTCCAGTTTCCGTTTCCCTAGTATAACGTAGTTTTGGCCTCTTCTCTCTAGCTGCACGCCAATATCTTAGTCTTCTTATTGATCTTCAGCTGATGTCTGGCCATTGTCCTTTCCATGGTTGTTAGCATCTTATTCAGATGTCTGTCTCTATCTTTGCTATTAGAGCTATGTCATCAGCGAATCGTAGCATGCTGATTGTTTCTCCGTGGATGTTTACTCCAGAACACTTCTTGATTTCAATGATGGATCTCTTGATGTAAACATTAAAAATTACGGGAGAGAGTGCACAGCCTTGTCTCACTCCTTTCCTTATTCTTGCTTCTTCAGAGCTGGGTCCAGATTTTATCACAGCTGCTTGGTTTTTTTTACAAACTGTGGTTAATTTTTCGGTCATTGTACGACACTCCTGTTCCTTTCAGAATTCCAAGCATTCAATTCCAATCCACGTTGTCGAAAGCCTTCTCTAAATCCACAAATGCAATGAAGGTCGGTTTGTTCTTCTCCATTCTCTTCTCTATAAGCAGCCTAAGGGCTAATATTGCTTCTCTTGTACCCTTACTTTTCCTGAATCCGAATTGATCTTCATCCAGGAACTCCTCTGCTTTTCAATCTATTCTTCTGTACATTATCCTTGTCAATATCTTCGATATATGTGCCGTCAAGCTTATAGTCCTACAATGTTCGCATTACTCCGCTCTCTTCTTTTTGGGAATAGGAATTATGATGAATTATGATTATATGATACTGTTTCATAAACTTTTATAACTACCCAATTGGAAAAACGGAAGTGCGGGTCATTTCCGATGACCTCACGTTTGGTCACTGTCAAGATTTTTCGTTTCCAGACGTTTGCAAGACGTTTCCAGTTGCCTAGAACTTGTATGTTGTAAAAAGCGTTGGTAATATTTAGCAATTCCATGGAAAACTTGAAAAAAAATGTGTGAGAGACTTTGTGGAAAATAGCGGGCTCATTCATGCAAATTTCAGCATTTGATGCGACTTCAAACTATACAGTTTATAAGGAGATAAAAATGCACAGTAGGCGGCATCCCAGTTGATTTGGGAACCAAGGTCGCCCATCTTGACAGGCAAGGACATACGGGTTTGCTAAACGGGATATCACGGTTGAAGATGTATTTTTACAAGGTAAAACTCAGCGTAGCGAGAAGAATTTTTAACTTCGTCAAATAAACGGTGGAAGTGTGCCAGCACGCAAACAAATGCCAAGTATGTGGTTTCAACATTTTAAATTCGAATCAGTTTCAATGAATAAAATTATCTCCCAGAGGAATAATGAATGAAGTACACCTGATGAGCAAATCGTAGCGTCGTAGAAAACGCCATCGTCGATAGTTATTGTCGTTGTCGTGATAGTTCACTTCTCTTGCTATTGCATTTAACATCCTCTTGCGTAAAATAATATATCTGAAACCCTACATTCAGCAATACGCATTTTCTTACACAGCATACATTAAATAGTTAGAAATAGAACGCTATAAAAATAAAACTAAACTTTTTAGACAATTTAGTTCGATTTACATGATTTAAAATTTATTTTATAACATTTTATAGTCGTCAAATAAAATACTCTACCTAGAAATTCCCATTAATTCCCATGGTTTTCATGAATTGGTCATAAAATATTTTTGGGGAACAAACTAAGTCCCAAGCCTGTCCTAGGATGAATTTTCCTGAAGATCAGATATAAGTAAGACACAATTTCAATGTAGTTTTTGTCCCTAAAACTCTCAAGCTAAAGTCTCACAGTGGGCTGAAATGGAAAAAAACCTAGCCAAAATTCATATCTCCTTTGTTTTTGAAACTAGAGCAATGAAATTTTCACAGCATCATGTGATCCCAAAGTTAGGTCTCAAAATTAAATCTAATGATTCGAGTCCGTAGACTATAGTCACGGGCCAATTTAAGACAAAACGGCGGAAACCATGAAATCCACTTCGCTAGCAATCATACGAATGGTAAATTAAAATTTCTTTTCCCTGAAGAGAATATTTCAAGCATCTAAAAACAACTATCATCCACTAGCGAATATCGATGTTTGACGCACACTGCTTACCTTATAGAGTATCGAATCAGATATCGATGCAAACATCGATACCAAAAACTACTGAATGTGATTAGAAAATTGGCATCAGAATTTCTTTAAAATGTGAACGATGGGTTGAATTGTGATTCAACTCGGAATATTAAGAAAGAAAGCACTTTTAAGAATACTTCATCTGTACAATTTATCAGTTTTTACCTCACAAAATCTCTTCACCTGAGTCCGAGTCTACATCATCATTGTCTTCTGAATCTGTTGACTCATCTATCAGAAGAGGATTCCGTCCCTCCTTGGACATTCTCCGTTTGTTTTCCAGTATTTCTCTTGTTGAAATTAGTGGATCCGAACTTAGTTTGGAATCTTTGGAAAATCTTTGGAAAATATCCTAGAATTCTTCTTTCCAAGACATCTTCCTCGAGTGGTGCCCCCTGAACCTTTTGATGTCCTATTGATGATCAAGAAAAAGATAATTGTAAAATATCTTTTATTATGCGACAAGACAACTTCGAGACCTGATATCCAATGTTGCTCTGAAGCACACTCTTTTCGTTCTCTAGCACTCTCCTGATAGATAGATAGTTCCGTAACAACTCCTTTCCGTGTCGATGAGTCGAAAACACTTGAGTTCTTCCACTCGAAGCAGGAAAATAAGACTGAATCGCTCCGCGAAAACGAGCGGGAGAGAAATTTACGAAACCAATGGAAAATGCACAATTTCGGAAAAACCCTCAAATTATTTTTGCGAACCCGGACACACACGTGTCTGAGAGAAAAGATGCTCTGGGGCACATAGATTTGCTTGCGAAGGGGTAATAAACTAATTAGTGGCCTCTTTAGAAAACTTCATGAGTTTTAAATGTCGTCTTATCAATCAAATTGCTGTCCAGGGAATAAAAACTTGAGTGCGGGTGAGGGATCTTACTTGGGACAAAAGGCTAGGGGAATCTCTCAGGGTCGCGGAGGATTACCGGGGTCATGGAGCTAAAACTTTGGTGCAGGTGAGGGGTCTTACTGGAGACAAAAGGCTGGAGGTGCGTCTCAGGGTCGAGGAGGATTACCGCGGTCGGCCCGGGTATGACCACGCTCGCTCATGAGTATTGTGGCTTGTCTTTTTGGAAGGGTGAAGTAACCGCTGAAGGGAAGGATCTACATTTCGTTGAATACAAGAGAACATGCTGCTGTTTCATGTGCCTACTTCATGAGGTTGTTAAGTTCCCAGCCAGGAGCAGCCAAGGAGATTCTTACCAAGGAGATTAGAGAACTCTCTCTATATTCTTGTTCTCTAATATTTGTTCTCTATTCCTCGTGATTCTTAATGTACTAACATATTTTAGCAACATTATTGGTCTTAGGTCCAAAACTATGGAGATAGGAATTAAATTCTGAGTACAGGTTTGTAGTAACAAAATAAAAATATTCATTACGCTAATTTCGGCCCCGGATGGTTGATCCGCTCATAGTGCATATTTCATCTTAAATGGCGCGGAGGCAAGTTGGGGCAAGGTTTTTTTTATAAATAGGTAGTAGAGATGTTGTTTTTTATGTGGCATAAGTATTTCAGTGTCGTTATGTGTCGTTCCTAAAGTTTTTGTTAACATTATATGAAAATCCAGTAAAAAACAGGGTATTTTAATTGTTTAATACTTGTCAACAAAAATTAATTTAAAAACTAATGCGACCACGTGCTGTCTTTTAAAAAGGTGCCTACTTATCACTAATATTTTTTAAATAACCATACTTGCTTTCAGGTGGCCATACGAGCAAAGAGAAAACATGAGATTTCGCGAAAAACCTGCTTCGTAGGATTTCGACATTATTTTGTCAATATTAACTGGCTCAGCTGATCTAAAAAAAAGGCTCAAAAATTAAAACAATTTTGGTTCTTTGTAGCGTGGATGTTGTAAACTGAAACTGTCACTCTGCGGGGTCTCAATTTAGAAGTCAAATTTTGAATTTTGGCGATTTTTTCGATTTCAGCCCACTGTGCGTCTGTAGGTAATCAATGTCCTCAGAGCTGTTGTAAGGAAATTCCGGCATTCATTGGTGCATGAAATTATTTTTCGATCATTATAATAAGAAATACCTTTTTGACAGTTACTTATGCAATAAAAATATTAAATTCTGTGTTTGTCGCTGAAGTGCAACGTTATTGACGCTGACTCCGTGGTTGCTATGCAAAATTAAAATTGGCATATGGGCTTGTGTTTATTTTTTCAACTTTTCTGGGCCGAAAATGGAAATTTATGGATTTTTCCAGATGTATTTGATAGCATAAAAAATACGCAAAAGCCAACTTAACCGTTTAGCCGTTTTCTCTATCCTTATCATCGCCCCCTCCGGACACTAGATTTTATGAGTATAGATACATATGTAGTGTGTAGTCTCCACAAGAGGCCGAATAAAACGCAGTGTTTTGTACCGAAGAGGCGTGGCCTTATCCTTCCCAAGAACACCTATTCTGGCTTCATAGTAACCTGTAAGGTGGCATGTACATTAGGTGTGGCGACCGACAACAAGGTCATTTATGCCAGTTTGATATAAGCTATAGAAAGAGATGGGAATTATAATTGGAGCGGAGGAATGGTGGAAGAAAAACTGGCGCGGCGTCGGAATTGGTCTGCCATCTCTTAACACAAGCATGAAAGCTTTAATGATTCGAAAAAAATAATCTAACTGTTCCTGAAGTACACTAAAAAATGTGACTGAATTAACTTACATATAGGTTTTAAATTTGACAGTATTTTTATTTCATGTTCATATATACCTAATGTTTATAAAAAAAACTAAAGCAAGAGAAAGAGAATGAAAAATTGTATTTATTAAAAACCTTTCCTGTTCCGTAGAATAATCTATTTCTCTTTTTTGAGATGAAATATGGGGTCATGCATCTGATTGCCATAAGACTAATATTAATTTGATAGCAAAGACCATGTTGAAAATTTTGTACTGTGGTAACATAGATTTCGAAATTTATGATATGCATTATAAAAGCTATATTTTTTCAGCGCAACTTTGGCTAAACTTTACTCTTCCACATAAGCATCACAAAACAATAGATTTTGGAAAATCCAGAGAAATAAATTATATGTAAGAAGGGAATTTTATGTAGTTTCAAGAGTTAAAAATGAATATGGGAACATAGTTCTTCATTATATTATTATTCCAAATATATTACCTTTTAATGGTTAAGTATATTTTGATAACATTCAATACTTAAATTAAAGGCAGTGTGTATTAGAAATCTTTACCGAAGAATTATTCATGAACACATGCTGATCGAAAGGTAGGTAAGTTTTTTTTGTTAGTCGTATAAATAACTGGTTTTGATTTGTTTAATGTTTGTATTATGCGCATTTTTCGTATTGCTCATTATAATTAATGAGCCTGAGCTGTAAATTAAAGAAAGTTTTATGCAGAGTGTTTTAGTGTAAAAGAAATTGTTTTATTTATGTATCATCGGCATGCTAATGCCGGAGAAAACATAATTGTTACTAAGAGAATTAAATAGATAAAAATATTTAAAGAATAAATAAACGAAAGATGCTAAGCGGGTTAACGTTTAACGACCCATCCGACGGATGGAGTGCTGAAGTGTTCTCCACAGAACAAGTACGGGCCGTTATATTAAAGAAAAACCTGCTTCTATATCCGGTAGTGCTCTCCACACCGCACTGAATTAGCGACCGGTATTCCACTGAAGAAATGTGCCGATATCGGAATTCGAACCAGGCCCTCGTATGAGAGACCAGTGCTGTAACCGTCACACCAATCCGATCCGTCATTGATTGAGACCCAATCGTAGACTACTCCTAGGTAGACTACTCCTAGGAAGAAGTGATAATCTGGCCCATCCCTTCCACTCCTATCCTTATACCTTTCCTCCCGGTCTGAAGCGCCTATTAGTGCGGAAACAGACTTGAAAACACCAATGAGAGGAAGAAGTCATGGTAAAATCTCGTTGAACGAGTTCTCGTCAAAAGGAAAGGAAATTAATTTGATATCAGGAATACACTTATTTCATACAATGGATTTTGGTGCAATATTTTTGCTGGGATGAATTCAGCAGTTAGTACCTATTTCTTATGGTTGTTAGGCGATCAATAGTTGAAGTCATTTGCTCAATCGCCAGATATGTGGTTAATTTCGTAGAGGAAGGAATATTTCAACGAACGGAGCAAGGGTGAAGAGAAACCTGGCGTTGGTATAAGTGTGCTCTGTGATGAAAATAAATTAAATCGACCAAGTGACTAACGAAGAAGTCCTGAGAAGAGTGAATGAAAATAGAAGTCTTCTGAATAATTGGTAAAGAAGATGGGAGAACTTAATCAGCTCTGCAATGTAACGATCTTCAGGTTCATCTACGTCATCAAAGTAGTAGTTTACTGAACGTTATCTACAGACATGGTGGCCAGATGAATACGATTTTCGTAGAAAAAAAGAATGGGAAGAATGGCAAAGGATTGACCGTCAAAAAATATAGTATTACTTTTCAAACATTGTCATGTTGGCAGTATGTAAATGAGAAGAATTACGGTAATATGAAGGCGTTAGTCGATAATAGAATCGGGTGGAGAGCTGACTAAAACCAATCCTAGGGTTGCTGACCCATGATGATGATGAAAGGAAGGCGCCAAGTGGGTTACGATTTGACATCCTGGCCGACGGGCAGAATACTGAACTCGAATTTCTCACCACACAGCACTCAAGTGGGGACCGTTTTACCGATGAATAATCTCTGTCATTGCATGGATGCAAACCCAGGCCCTCAAGATTGGAGGCCACACCTGCATTCACCACATCGACCCGATCTTCAATAGGAAACGTACTCCAATTGGAAAACCATTACGTCTCAAGACAAATCGGTCACGTTTTCACAGGGGAATCTTCATTATCACTTTCCAACTTGGAACTTAACCTTTTATCAAAGTCTTAACACTGATTAAATGTGACACGATTTGAAAACTTACATTATTATTGTCACAGGTTTTTTTTACGGGAGACCGTAAGAACAGCTGGCTCTTGAAATGTCTATCGCATAAATTCGATCTAATCAGACCTCGACACGACTACGTACTCATAGAATATCTGCGGAAGATCCTCTTTATCGCTCGTCCCTCTAAGCCTCTGTTCCATGTGTATGCACTCAGGGAGTTTCCTCGATGCAATTTTTTAAATTACGTGACTATCGGGTGGTGCAATTTATTTCTTAAAGAATTCCGTTCGCGAGCGTATAAAAGTCAAAACACGACGTTACAAACCTGCCTCTGTGATCTGGATAGCATCGTCGGACGTAGATTTGCCCAGAGAAGACGCGTCAGTCTCCATAAAAACTTTCAAGACTCTCGGGTAAGTGTCGTGTTTTCTCACGACTTTTAAGCTTCATAGTGAGGACTCGGATCACCTCACAAACTTGAGACGATTGAAACACTCCAGAAGATTCCAGGTTATTTCCTTAAATATCTCTCCATACCTCCTTTGAAATACCTTCGAATCGTTTTTTTCCTCTCCTAAAAATTCCGCAAATGTCAATCTCTAGTGTTCCCTCTAATATCCAACATCTATTGGAGAGAACTGGACAAATCCCTTTGCCATTACATTTTACAAGGTTATTATTAGTTTTCTACCATTAGGGAAAAACTGCCCGTTTTTCTCCTCCCTCTTACCCAGCATTCTTTCCTCCATCACATCCTTCAAAACACCCTCGCCCATTATTACCGTCTCAATCCAGGCCTAATTTACTCAAATAACTTCCTTTCCTCTGCTACTATCTTCTTTCCTCTGCTACTATCTTCTTTCCTCTGCTACTATCTTCTTTCCTCTGCTACTATCTTCTTTCCTCTCCTATCATCGTAGCACTTCTTCGTTTGTATTCCTTTTCTTCAATTTACTTAATTCATCCCACTTCGTACCAAAATCTCAAAAGCTCTGAGCATATTTTCATCTTCTATCCTTAAAGGCCATGGATGTACTACGTTCAAATTCCATGAAATAACGTCGCTCCCCCCCCCCCCCCCCCCCCCCCCCTCCCCTTCCCCCTAAGGAACTCAGGTGCCTTGTCTCGTTGAGCTGACTTCGCTCCCCTTGCTTACAACTCAGGGTTATAATTTCTCTACCCTACATAGTGGATAACTTTTCTCTCTCAGTTTTTCTGAAATTAACACGTATGCGGATTTGTCCTTTCCATTCTACTTCCCTCGCCTCCTTTGTTTTCTCGCATGAGTTTGATGGTTGACTCCCCGTAAACTCTTCTAACTCGGAAATTTCGTCCTTCTATTTCCTACTTTCCATCATATGCCTAAGGGTATTTTCTGTAAAAGTTTCTTAGCACTCGTAGTATGCATGTCAATTCTAACAAATCCCCTTCAGCTCTTTTTATATCTCTCGTCCATTCATTCTTTACGTTTCCCATTCCTGAACTCCATTCCCCTGCTATTCTGATTTCTCTGCTTCAGGCTACTACATTTCATTTTCATACCTTTTTTATTCACTCTTCCATAATCCTTTTGTGCTATGTATTATATTTTCGCTCATTACATTATGCTCGGATATTAAATTTACTCCGTGGTAGCTTCTCAGATAATGATGATATAAAACTAGTAAAGCACTATAATCAAAATATTTTTCTTGATACTTTCTTGTATCTCACGAAATTTTCCGTTTGGCTCCGGTCAACACATTGTTTACGATCAGGTGGACTAAAAGGGAAGTTCCAACGATTCCAAGATTTAGTAGCAACAATTCATTTCCTAACTCTCACCTTAGGAGCCACCACAAAGTCACGTGACAGGGGGCTACAAAATACGACTCTTCAGCTAAGCGAACCTTTCTGAGGAATTAAAAGAATTTATCCACTTCCACCCACTTACACGTGTCAAGAGTTTTCATTCAGAACCAAATTTTTCCGAGATTGATAGCATATTTTTTCATCAATCTTCCACCCGTCTGTGCACTTAATTATTGTGAAAATCGTGGATTTAGACACCGATCTTTGGAATTCAGTTTTTTTTCCATTAGCGTCTCGACTTTCTCTTACGTGTATCACTCTCATTTTGCATGATCAGCCATCATGATGGTTGTTTGTGTGAAAAAATAATTTAAAAAGTTATTATTTGAGAACGAACTCTGTGAGTATTCCAAATTAAAATAATACACATTAAAGTCTGAGGCAGAGTGACGCATTTATCAAGTTCTGTCTACATCCTAATGGTATCGTGTTCCTTTGCGCGACAACTTCTGTTTACACAACGCCAATATTGTATCAGCAGATTTTTCCATTATCTTGAGTGTTTTTATAACACGTATTAACCAAAGATGAGGCTTCTTTTATCTTATCAGGTGCTGAAAAAAATAGCAAGAGAACATGAAATTCAATAGACTTCTCTGGTGACATCTCAAGTGAGCGGCTGGGTTAGCAGCTCAAAGTATCTACTTCAGATATTTATTTTAAGCAAAGACACGATTTACCAAAGGTGAAATAGATTAATCGGAAATGACAAGTCAAAATACAGTGTGTTAAGCAATTTATCGAATCTCTTATAATTTGATGACGATAAGTAAGAGGTAGTAACGACGATTCCATGGATTCATTCGTTCATAATATTTCAACATACATTTTCAATTCATAATGAGCCAACAGTATCTCTCAATGCTCTAAAATATTTTTTACTTTGGAATCATGGAAAAAATGTAGATTTATAGACCTTCAGTGTTGTTTTGCCACGCCCACTACTGAGAGGTATTAAGTGCTTACGAGTATGAACACTCCCACGTACATCTTGTTTTCCTTAGAGCAAACGGATCCATTTGAATGCTTCATTTCACCTTTGATGCCGCATTAAATTTAAGGCATTTCAACAAATCGCTATCTAACAACGTAGACTTTTCACAAATTACAGCCTCGCTAACACTATTACCAGCAAACTGTTTTTCATCCACACTAGTAATAACTTTTCTACTTCTAGAACTTTGAACTTTTGTTACGTTATTACAGTCACTTACTTTGCTACAAAAATGGCCTTTAAAGGCTCTGTGTGCTTAATTATTGTGAAAATCGTGGATTTAGACACTCCGTATTGTTTGTCTAGATTGGTCACGTGAACACCGTTCTCATATTTTGCTGCAATTTTTTACTTTATTTCACCAGAAATACGCTTAGGCTTCTTACTACTGCAATTACTATTTACTAAATTTTAGAAGCCATAATAAAGAATAAAAAATAGGAAAAGTTAAGTAAAAACGTTTTTTGAAATATTAAGGCACACATAGCACTCCGACGAACACACCTTATGCCACTTGACAAACATCAACAGAACAATCGTTCAGTCAATTTCAACTGTTTCCGGCTATACTTTGAGGAATTGATTCATTGCGAAATTAAGAAGAGTTTGTAAAATTGAAGACTATAATATTCCATAACTTTTAAACTCACAACTGAACTTGAAAGTGAATTGTCGGCAGCCAGTGACTGTCCGGCCTCCTCGGATAGAGAGAGAGATAATTCTTTCAATCTATCCCTTAACAAAGTGATTTGTATGGCAATATATATATACCTCTTTTGTAAAAAAAAAAACATTTCTATTACACCTTCATCATTATCGCCATGTTATTTTTTCCCCAAAATAGATCTTTGCATATTTTGATAGTATCCCATTTTTTTCTTCATATTCTATTCGATTATCCCTTTCAAATATCTCTGCTTTCAAATTCAAGGATGTCGAACTAGCCGCGTAAACCCGAACGGATTTACCCACTAATATGAGCAAAAGTAGAATATTCCCAGAGAAAGATCATTCACATTTACCGGGACTGGAATCCGGAACGCGTACAACCAAGTGGTTTAATCAGTTAAGCTACCAAGGCGTCTTTCTTCACGGGGTTCAGAGCTCGAGTCCTGGTCAAGATGAATGATTTTTCTCCGTGAAAATTCAGTTATTTGAATATCTCTTCTTTGCCGATCTCCATCAATTGGTAACGAATTAATTCTGAAATGCGATAAAAAATGACCGACATCAGCTTATTGACTGTAATCAGAAGATATAAAAATGTGTCAAGGATTACTCAATGGAGTGATCAAAAAGTTATGCAATCCAACTCCGCTCTGAACATTGATTCGCTTCTATGAATGAATTAGTTCGTTGCCTCAAGAGTAATATTCGGGGCAAAGGATCGTATAGTATGAATCATTTGCGTATAAGACACGCATAAATCTTCAAATATACGCGGACTGGTGTGGGCTTATCCATTATCAATGTATTTTATTAATCAACTTTTTGATATGTAGCAGAATAACGTATTCATTTGGATTTTTTTATATTTTAAGATGTTTTTAACAGGAAAGTAGAAATCTCTGCATAAAAACGATCCCATTAATTTCCCTTTTGTACTCATTTCAGCTGGTCTTGCTGGTCCATAGCTACGGTCCAAAATGAAGGTCTTCGTAGCACTAGCTGTTTTCGGCCTCGTGGTCGCTTGCCAGGGGAAACTCAAGTTCCCAGGTGAGAATACTACGTTCCTGCATTACACAAGCTTAACATTTAATCTGTAATTTAGTACATGGAATTTATTGATTTGGCTATGACACCCGTCTATGGTAATAGAGTATTAATTCTGATCAAAACCTCTTTCTTCTCCCTGGTCGGCGCTTAGGTGAGAAGAAATCGATGGCTCTTCTTTCCCAACATTTCAATCCCCGCATCGAGACAGGCCTCCAACTCAAGTAAGTTTCTTGCATTAACAAGTACTTAAATTAGCGAGCCCACACGCCAATTACTGAATTTTTCGAAGTATCCTGCGAAATATAGAGACACCTGATATTATTCTAAAATTAATGACGATAATTACCCATAAAATTTCCACATAGTTTAAAAATAGTCTGAGAAGAGATCAAAGACATTTTCACTACACAGAATACAGAAATGTGATGACTATACGTACTCAAATACTGTTTTCCCCTGATAGTTTTTATCTATAGCTACAAGTATCCTAACTCTTATTAGTGTGAACAATCAATGCATAATATAACCAAAAGTAGCTGTAGGCAATTTACCCTCTTGTCAGCAGCATAGAGGATATATGATTAAAAGTCTCCTCCTCGTTTCCCATCTCACATGTTATTTTTCTTTAAACGTACTGTTATTACCCAGCGTGATAAATAATTTTTATTAATATATTCTCACTAATGGATCAATTTACTCCTGTCAAATCCAAAACAATTTTTTTATGCTCAGGATATATGAGGATAGAGTGACGGCAAACATGAATGACTACGTTGATCGCATGCTGAAGAATGCTGCTCAGTACCTCATGGATAATGGATACGAGCCCATGAAACTACCAGACATCACCAAACCATTTTCATTCAAGGTTTGTACTCAGGACTTGGTGAAAGTGAACACGCTGTCATTGTTTTCATTTTGGAAAAAATCAATATCCGTGATAATATAGTTGCATGAATATAATGACCTCAAACAATCGGCCCGTATTTTATTTATTTCAAAACAGGAAGTGTTTGATGCATGCTCCGCTTCATTCCCCATCATCTCTCCGTTAATCAACCTAATGCGTCTATCCCATTTTCAATATGACCAATCATATTTTCATATAAAATTCAGACTGTTATATCACAACTGTATATACTTAAGTAAGCTTGCAATATTTTCTCAAATGATTTCACTCTCCTGGCTATACGATGGTAAATTTTGTCCACGAAACCATGTGTTCATCATCAAAATAGAATGAAACTAAATTTATCTGTGTTTTCGATGTATTCACGTAGATAGACAGAGATAAACCTGAACTAATAGAAACCAGACTTCATTTGTATCTAAGGTATTGGAACTCAACGATAACAGGTATATACAAGATTGAGTGAATAAGTATGGTCTTTATGAAGCGAATGGCTACCGAGATAAACCTATGATGGGACACGGTTGTCACGGTAGTGGTACGGAAAATTTATTATTTACATTGAAAATTAAGGTATGGACATGATATTGTATTAGGGATTTTACGCATGCGTATATTTCATTCTACGCGTCAATCAATTTTGTCAAGTTTTTTTCAATGATAAACTCCCAAAAATAAAAGTACGCCAACATATTTGAAGCCCACTTAATGCTGGAAAACTCAATGGTATGATTTGGGACTCAAATATTTTATTCTTCTTATTCTCGCACAAATTTCAGGATAAGATCAATTCATAATTTGAATGCAGAAAACTATTATAATTTCCAATGCACTACTCAGGCCCTACTTTTATTCTGCTACTTTTCCCTTTCCTTTGCTAATAATTGCTTAATTTTGAATTTATTTCTGGTTGGAGTAAATTGAGGTCAGATACGGAACATAATAATGAAAAACAAATTTTTTTTAACGAATATTTTTTTAAGAATTACAAATTTCCCGCAGGACCTCATTGGAATCGAATGGCACGGAGAATTGGACCTTCAGCATGGCTGGCTTCAAGACTTGAGTACCATTTTCCGAAGTGGAGACGTCATAGTTGAGTACCAGGACCAGAAGATGCTCATCAAAGCACAGATGGCTTTCAAGGACTTGGTGGTGAGTGCTTATCGTCCTTGAGTATCCTATATTCCTGGAGAAAATATTTTTATGCCGTATCTTACTTCCCTACTCTCTCATCAAATATGAAACAAGTAAAATATTATTTGTAGTTATCCCAGTGAATTATCAATTCCCCATTATACGTGGACTCGGCGGTAATTTTACTGAGAGGTAAGCGATAAGTAAATTGTAAACTCCGATAATACTATATATGTTTCACGAAATAGTTATCTATGGATTTTTCATGTGAACGAAATAGTTACTTTAGGATCTAAGGTGGCAAAATCACATGATAAGATGCCTGATTTGCTCTTTCCATTGGAAAATTTCCGTCAGTCCCGTTCGCCGCTTTGAAGAAAACCTGCCCACTATCTCACTTCACTTTTCCAACAGCTCCCATTAATTTTTGCTTATGCTATTAGACGATCGGTTATACCTCAGTTTTTCAAGGCTGAAGTAGTTGGCTAAAACGATAAATAAAATGGATAAATGAAAGAAGTTAGTGGACTCCACAGTAAGGAAAATGAATTGACAGGATAACATCAAATCTTATTGTTAGTGGACTCCACAGTAAGGAAATTACTTCACACTCTTAGTGTGCAGTCCACTAAGTTTTTTCATTTATCGATAATGGAAAACTTCCACCATATCTCGCCGGAATTTTCTCCTCGATAAATAAAATCCTTTTTTCCTCCACTGATTGCCAGAACTTTTACTTTCTCAAAGTTCTTACGCCATACAAATAAATCGAAACTTTACGCACTACTACGCATTTAAATCCTGTTATTTAATTTTCAACTTATTTCCTATTCAAGGACTTACAAGGCCTTCATAAATTTTAGATATAACGTAAAATTTCTACGCACAGTATTGGCTTCAATATTGAATATATTTTCATTAGTTACGAAAATTAAAAATTATGAAAAAATTACAAACTCTTTTTCCCTTTCATCCCTCTAGTTTGATTACGACTTTGTTGCCAAGTTCATGAAACTTACCAAGAAAGGCGAAGTGGACGGGAAGGCCTCCGGAGTCATGATTTCCTTCTCCGCACTGGTTGACCTGGACGCGAAGACGATTGAGCTAGAGGACTTCGCCATTACCCACGTCTCGTGAGTCTTGTGGTTTTGATCTGAGTTTACGGTAGTGTCCGACATAATAAATACCCCACTCAATTACCTAGGTGCTGAATTGGACTCGTTGGCTCGATACTGACTTCAACTGGCTTTGGTCATTGTCGTGAAACCAATGCTAAGTCTTGAGACAAGCTAAATCGGAATGTGGTAGGGTACAATAGAGTATCAAAGTCTGTGGCATTTTTTCACTAAAAATGTAATTACAGACACACCCCGACTTAAGAGTATCCGAATTACGATCATTCGAAGTTATGACAAAAATATTTTGAGAAAGTCCTAGTTTTGAATCAACAGATTAGTACTTTTACAATGCCTTCAAAATTTCCATCCACACTCCGGTTTGGTGCACACAAAGTATTGAAGAACACTGCATGTAAGCACAGAGCCCATTAGGACCAAAATCTGTGAAAAATTTCCATCTGAAATTATCATAAAAACGTATTTTAATCTCACTTTGAGCTTCCCCAATTAGTGAGCACAAAAATTGGTGCAACATTATAGCTTTTGAGTATATTACACTTCTAACCGTTGCGATCTTTTCTGGGCAATATCCGAAATCACCCAAGACATAAGGTGAGTCATGATTTGGAATTACGAACTGATGTTCAGAACACAACCTGTTCGTAAGTCGGGGAGTGTCTATATTTTAGACAGGTTTTCTTAATCGCAGTGCAAAAATAAGGATTTTGCGGATGAGAACTCAAGCTCAATATATGGCCCCTAATTCTGGTCCTGGGGGGCTGTGCTTGAATCGTTCGAGATTGATTCCGGTACGGAATAATACCGAACGCAACGTAAAAACATACGAGTGAGTCCTTAGATACCGGAATTCATCTCGAGCGATTCAAGCACGTAAGGCCCCCGGATCATAAATTCTCGTAAGCATTCAAATTTTCGTAAAAATTCAATACCTAATTATATTATAATACTTCTTGGAGCACGTGGACTGCCCTGCAATGTTATGTCTGAATAAATATAATTATATTAAGTTAGATTAAAATTCAATATATAAAGTGGTGCATAAAGGCATTGTAGACAGGATTTCCCCCATATTTTCCGTGGTCTTTGGTTTCTGGTGTGGTATTACTGTTTGCGATGGTGAACGACGATTAAATCTGCTCTAAACTCTATTACAAATCTATACTGATTTTAAATACCACCCGAAGAAAGTAATTTTTGCTCCTGCTCCTTTCGTCCCGCTAGTACAATTTTTGGATTATTAAGGACACCAGGTAAGGAAAAAAACGTTTTGCTGCAATTTTTTCAATGGCAAGCAGAATAAAAAAAAGTTATCTCTCTTTTAGAAAGATCCTTGTATTAACCACACGTTTCAGTTTGATAAATAAATCTCTGACGGGATCCTCATGTACGTCTACTCTTTCTTCAGCCATCGAAGTGGCACCGAGCCTGCCACGGAAATCAGGTTATATTTTGCCATCATAAGAACTATCAGGACAGGACAAAGAGGACCTACCTCGGGACAATAGATTTTGTGTTTTTCTTTGATGTGGGCTTAGGATTAAGTATTATTAAGCGTTGTGATATTGCCTTCGTAGGTGGCGCGCCTTAATACTTATTTATTTAATGTACTATTCACTGCAGTGATACCGAGGTGGAGTTCTCGGGATTGGGCACCGTGGGAGACTTCGTGATTGACGCCATGACCAAGGTCGTCCTCAACCTCTTCGACGACGAGGTGCTGAAGGTGGTCGAGACAGAGGCGCGTAAGGCCATAGAGGACGCCCTCGCCCACACCAGCGTCGACGACATCATCAACGGCCTCTCCAAGCTCTGAAAGCACTCCAAAGGGCTCTGAAGGCTTCTCCAAAAGACAAAGGACGCGGAGCTCTCATGCATCTCAAGAGTCCCCAGCGTCTTGAATTGTACTCTCTTTCTGTGATACAATAAACTCCTCACTTCACAACCGTGAAGGTTTTGTTGTTTCTCGTTCAAACCTTCGGTTGCATTTCATTGAAGATGTACGCGGGAAATTCTCGTAGCAGCATTTAATATGTTTAGGCGACCAGTAGCTAAGATCCACTGCGCCGTTAAGGCTAGAAGGGTCATTGAGTACCTTTGCTTTTCAAATTTAAGATCGGTAAACTGAAGCCCTCACCTCCTTTGGTTTGTCGCTCAGTTACATCCTATTAATTCTCCTTTCCTAAAACCCTCTTTGTTTGCCCCAAATACCCTAGATATGTTGACCCTTGGTCTTCCCCGTGGGATATTTCCTTTAGGTTATCCCTAATTTTGTTCTTGACAAATCCATTATTTCTCAAGATGCGTTTATCCACTTTGTTCCTTTTTCTCTTGCTGAATTTTATTTCGACTTTTCTTCCTCAGCTCCTCTGTATACTCTTTTGTTTTGCATTTTATCTGTCAATTCAGCCTTCCTAAGCCAATACCAGTCCTCGGAGGCGTCTTCTTCTCTGATAACCTTTTCCAATTGGCCATGTTTTTCACATGTGTGTGAGTGTCACACTCCATAGGAAGGTTTTTTCCTACAGCTTCCTTCTTTTTAATAGGTCTATTACCTCATCATTTCCTTTATCCACCTCGCCCGAATCTCTTTTGGATTTTTCTACAATTTAATTTACTTGTCCTCAATGCATGGGATTGCCTTTCATACGTGACCGTTGTATGACATTCTACATTTTGCAAATAGAATGTCTATTTTGTTATTTCCCTATGACTTTTCCATTTCATCGGATTCTCCCTTTAACTACCTCGTTCCCACCCCTACCTTTACCAAGCATCGCGTTCCAATCTCCCTATTCTAATAAGTGTTTTCTTCTGGGGATATTGCTTATTTTTTCATCTAGCTGTTCACATACGCCATCTACTTCTTTCTCTGTGTGGCCACTAGTTAGCATAGAACCAGTGTCATGACGCCGTTGTTTGTATCTGCCTTGATCTCTACTGGGTAGTATTCCACCTAGGTATATATTTTCTTGGAAACAAAGGGAGGGGGAAGGGGAACCTAGTTATGACATTAATTGTTTTTAACGGAAGGCACCGAGGTTTTTACGATATAACACCTATCCGACGAACTAAGTACCTACTCGCCATTAAGCCCGCCCGATATTTGATCCAGCCCAAGAATTTTTGTGCTAGCCACTACTTGATATTGAAGACAGAATCTAGCATGATAGGAACAGTGCTAGGAGTTTTCACACGATCATCGAACTCGTGTAAGCGATGAAGTGGTATTTCATAAAAATTAAAAAAAAAGAAGATTGCACAGCGATTGAAATGTGACATGGTTGGTGAACGGCCACTGGGTCCCAGTGGGAGCAGGTAACGGACTAGTACCGAATTAAGTTTGAAATCAAGCAGATAAGGGATAAGGGAGTATGATAGCGATCATGGTTGCTAGCCAGCATACTGGTTCTACATTGTCTATTGCATTGGTTCTACATACTTGGTTCTACAAGCAGGTTTGTTTTTTCTACCTTTTTTTTCAGAGTAGCCTTGACTTGAAATTCAGATATTTTTTATTTTCCATCCTTGTGCCCTGCGATTAGATAAACACCGATGGATGTGGATGATTAAACTCTTAGTGACGAGATTAGCAGATAGAAATTATTAATCTACGGATTATTGTATCGTGCTAAAGTAAAAATTCAGCACAACAATGATAGCATTCATGGTTGAGGAAATGGTGTTAGGTTTCACGTTGTGGAACATATCCATTGTGGATTAAATCTCGGACTCGAGCTTCGACACACTATGTCACCTCCAGGTCTTGAATTAAGTGTCGTGCCAATAACATCATCAGTGAAATTAACCAAGTAAATTATCATTTATCCACAATATTCATTACCACGACGCATCCTAACAGCCAGCAACCTTGCTCTTTTCCAAAAATAAATTCTATCCTAAGGCCGGCCGCACACCGGATACGGCACGGCACGGCGCGACGTTTTGCCTTAAGGCGCCTTATGCGACGTGGTTTGTATTGGTTTGAATGGAGGTGCCGCACACTGCATCGGGCACGGCAAGGCAAGGCGAAGCAGCGCCGCACGGCGCTTTGTACTGCCTTGTCAATTTTCGTCCGTCACTTAATTCTGCAATAAACGATTTTAGGTTCCGTTTTTCGTTTATGGATTGCACCCACATTTCTCTGTTGGGCACATCATCCATTAACTTGACGAGGTACCACAGCGCTATAACATTCGCCTCTTTTTCTTCTTCTGCGTTCATTTTCACGAAATATGTAACAGACTACAAACACACTTCATCATATAATACAAACTACACACACTACTTCACTTGTCAGTATACTAAACGCCACTGAAAGCGACGGTGCTCAAGTCGCCTTGCCGTGCCGTATGCTGCTCTTAACCATCGGGCAAGGCACGGGGAGGCGAGGTGAAAACGTCTCGCCGCGCCGTGCCGTATCCGGTGTGCGGCCGGCCTAACAGTAAAAGTACGATGGACCGAAAGGAAGACGAACGGGGAAGTTTTTGAAGTAATGGAAGGTTCCGGAAGAAAATAAGGAAGAGGCAGAGTAGGTGGCTAGAAGGAGTGAGGAAATGGAATTCTGATAGTTGTCAGAGTAGAAAGATTGCCAAGAAGGCGAGGAAGAGGGAGGAAAAGAAAAAAAAAGGAAATGGGTATTACAGATTAAAGGCAGAGACTTAGGAAGTAAGCTAATATTATGTTAGAAATAGTGCAGGAGTTATAAAACACAAGAAAATTGAGAAAGAAGTTTAGCAGAGGACTGCTATCTAAATTTACCTCGCAGGTAAATAGTCAAATTATGATTCTCTTGAGTAACATTAGCCGTGGAACCAGTTATAGATGGCAGAGATTTCCGAAATATTTTTCCGCGTAAGGAATTCACTTATCGGATCAATGCCAGTGGACGATTACAACATCCTAGTGAGCTAAATTTGATGTGAAAAGCACTCTAAATTGCTGATTTTCAGGATTTTGTTTTTTAATAAACTTTTTCCCATATGCTCAAAGTCCATCCCTTTTTTTCCTCAGAATTGTCGATTTGGCCATACCTATATCCTCCAACTATTCTTTCACAATAACCGCATCCAAATTCCTTGAAAATGGGGACAAAGAAAAGATTGCTATCAATGTGGCTTCTCAAGATCACTTCTTCCTCAAACACTTTGTATTAGTCCTTCAGCAAGATCCACGCTGAAGACGAGACCATAAGACAAAAAGCGGCTGTTGCAAGCCCCAATTCCATATGGTGAGAGTGAATGGGTACAAGTATTCGCTTTGGGTTCAAATATATCATAACTCAAATACGTTCAATTAATTATTAGCATTTACAACTATTCCGAATCCTCTCTTCCGTTCCTTGTTCCCTTTCCTATTAATGCAATGGCTGATGACCTAACACCCCCTACCACACGCCCCTGCGGCGGCTCGCAGGGTATTGTGCAGATGTAGATGCCCTGCTGAAAAATTCCGTACACATTTTCTACGGAACGTAAGGAATTCTACAGAGTTTCTGTAGAAACCTTTCCCTTTCTACGGAGTTCTACAGAACAAATTCTACGGAACAGAGGGACTTCTGTAGAAAGTTGTGAGGTCTACGGAATTCTACGGAAAATTTTGCGAGGCAAGTTCAAAGTTCCGTACACTGCCCGAGTATTCCGCTATATACATGTATATAGCGGGCATCGCAAGAAATAAGATTCAATTGATTCAATTCAATAGACCGAACATCCAATTGGAATGGCGCGCTAGAACGACTTAACTGTGGGCATAATTAAGAAATGATAACCGAACACAATATTTAGTTTCTAGATTCAGCTATTATCTCTTTATAAATTAGAATTCCAAAAGATTTGATTTCCCCGGTCCCATCGTCGTGGGACAAGTGAATGGAATGAATGGAAAAGGCAGGCCTCGCATGATTTATATAGCACAAGCAGTGAAAGCGAAAGACAAGAATTATGTGAATAATTGTTTGTCCTATAGGAGAATCAAGTGGTGAGCACCTTCAACCAATCGTAGGATAGTTGATCCATGATGATGGTGTTCTAATGATCATTTTTAAAAGTGCTTACGGAAACGTCATTTTTTTCATTGCGGTACTACCAGTCAAGGCACTTTAAAATTGAATCCCGCCAAAAATACCTGCAACACAACCCATTATTCTAAAGAAGCAATTAAAGCTTTATTACTGAGCAGTCTCCTGAACGTGGCTAGTTCGATGGGAAAATCAACACAATAGCGACATAATTGCACCTCTTGACTCTCAGTGATGTAGTACATCTTTTCATCATCTAATCATCAATCCGAATAAAATGATGCACCAGAACATGGCTGCATACTCAAACACTTTTTCTTCTTCGACTACTCATACTGGCGCAAAATAAAAGTTCCCAAAAGGAAAATTAAGGATGCCGTATTTATTATTGACTTGGCGCTGGCGATAAGGTCCTCAATCCCTTACAATTAAGATATCTGAAATAATCGACGAGGTACGAATTTCAAGGCATTCTCCGAGATCGCAAGGACAAATACTTTCGGTAGGATTTCCCATTCAAAGGTAATTTGGACTCGAACTGACGCTGATAATCGTAACCACGAGCCGAGATAACAGAGAGTATTCACTATACACCTATAAAACTGGATAACTTGGCTACCTGCAGCTCCTTCGTTAACATATACGGCAGCTGAGTGAAGAGGTAAGGCTATTTATACCCATCACAAATTCTGTCCTTGTTTTCAATGAACGAATATCATATAGAGCAATAGATTACGCTAACTATTTACTAAGACCTTCGTAGAAATAACAGCTTCAGAACTGCAGTCTAAAATAACTTTCTGGCTATAAGGTTGAACAAGATGGTTTCGAATAAATTCCTCACCCATAGATTTACAGTCTTTCGTCTACTTCTCAACCATCACAAGGGCCATCAAAAAACCAAGGTTAAAAGAAATGTGACTAGGATATTTTCCAGGAACCCCAAAAATATTGGAACTTTGCGTTTAATATTCGGAGAGTAAATAGACTCTCTAAACCACAAATGCCTAAGAGCAATAATAACGGAGCATATGAATCATGATAAAATATTTCTCCAGTTAATATATGATGTCACTGTATCATTCTTTATCAGCATTAATTTCTGTAGCGAAAATTGATAATCCAATTGCTCATATCTTCGTTCTTTTACTATGGTCCATTAAATTATTGTACAAAAAATTCAATTTGGGTACACAAATTAAGATTACCGGCCTCGGTGAGACCGGTCTCACTATAAGTAGGTCGTGGGTTAGAACTGGGTCGTGTGTTTATCTTAGGATTAAATTAGATTAGACGGTACGATATAACCTTAGCAGTTGGAGCACCTTAAAACATAATTTTACTACCAACGTGAATAGTTTCTAACACATTCCCTGCACTACTTGATAGATAATAAAATGAAGACATTTTTTGAAATGCATTTTCTTTCGAATTAATAATTTTATTTCTTAAGCCATAGTTGCTCACTCTCTTCACAGAGAGAAAAAATGGTTCGTCCCAGCCTTCGCAATTTATTTTTCCATAGCAACGGAGATAAGGTACAATCTCGGTTTTTTTAGCATCGCAAAGAATTCGCAACGGAAGAAACCCAAACCTTGCTCCGAAGATATTCTGATTATAACTTCTTCGCGAGAAGTTCTTTAAGGTTTATACATTCAGCATCCACACGCAATAAAGTTTGATACTAAATGTGCTTCCAATGCAGCAATTTGCACCGCTATTGTGGTGCAATATTTCTGTAAATAGACCCGCATGATTAATGTTCTACTGTCCAGGTTATCATTACCATGGTCCACTTCAACACCCTTCTGAATCTTCCGGAAGTTTCTTTTCCTTCGCTATATCTCTCTGTTTCTCAGCATTTACCCCATCTCTTGCCCAGGCTGTCCATAAATCCTATCCTCTTCTTAGTGGTAGTTCATTTGGGGTTTCGGTGCACCGACAGCTAAGTTTGCATCGCGGCGAACATACCTAAATACTCCAATACAAGGCGATTGTAACACCCAAGCCCGATGTGGGATTCAAATCTTCCGTAACAGTCTTCAATAAACCATTAACTGGCAATAGTCAAGTATTTTCTTCATTTGTAACCAGGGTTACCACCTCCTTCCGAATTCCAGGACACTCCCGAAATTCCTAACTTCTCCTAAGCCCGGAGGCAAAAATCTCCCGTAATTTAGGAACATGCTTATCCTTAAAATCTCATTTCTTTGAATGGTAACTGATAAAGTTTCATTAATCTTGTTTTGCTCTTCTAATACGTGAATAATTCCCCATAATAAAGAGATTTTAATTGAATTAATTTAATTGAATTTCACAGCATTTATTCAGTTTTCTGGGGTAGTAAAAATGTCAAAGGTTCATCTCGTATCTTATTGTTTCGGAATCTCCCCGAATAATTTTCACCGTCTAAATGGAAATCTCCCATGAATGAACTGCTCACATGGTGGCAACCGTTGTGCAACCCTATATCATTCTTATTTGGATCAATATTTTTATAACTGTATCACCATTTTTTTCAGCCATGAAGACCGTCGTCGTGAGTGCGTTTCTCCTCTTGGTAGGGGTGGCGTTGGCAGGTAAGTCGGTAGTTATACGAAACCAAATATTCTTCCCAGCCGATGCATGCCTATTAACTTACCATATCGCCAGCTATACTCAATCATTTTTAAAACGCGTCAATGTATAAGCGTCAAAAGGATAGAAGATAAAAAAATCAGCATGCATTATTGATGAAAGCGTAACGATTGAAATAGTTGCTAACACGCTTATTTTGATGACCCACTCTTTGAAACTTAGCCTCAATATTTAACACATTCTATTATATTCATGGAAAAGCGAATAGAAAACCTTGTGTCGTTCTCCATTAAGTTTAAATGCACGGAGCACTAATTTTCTTCCATTTTTCGATGATAAAGAGCAGAGGAAGAGCCCGAGAAGATTTCATCAAAGCACATCCCAAACGAATGGTGGTAAAAACGTAAATTTCCAGAAAATACTCCTGTCATAGTGCAGGGTTTCATTACGAAAGATTTTTGCGTAAAGCAATTTTTGGGGTTGCATTTACCCCTTAATTGTGAACGTTACCCCCATTATAAACGTACATATTGGATTCGGTGTAGATTCATTTGCTTTTTTACATTAGTGGCACTCAAGATATTGAAAGGAAATGTTTATCACTGAATAGAAAAAAAGAATGTAGTATTTAACACTATAATGAAATTGTTGTAAAATTCATAAATATTCAATTCCTGTCTATCTGTTAGAACACTCTACTAACAGCAACGAAATAGGCCATGATGAGCAAATTACTAAGAATTATTTTTAGAATTGGATTTCAAAGAGGACCTGATTCGCGGTTAACATTATTCGCGAGAAGCCTGATCTCAATGGTTTCCTTGACTTATGATTAATTTGCAGTTTTCAATTTAACTTTATGGTGAATACTGGTAGTGAGCTCGGCTACAGCTGACTTTTCAAACTTTGCCCAGGCTTGAAATGTCTCCGATGTCCTTTCAGTCTCGTCGCAATCGTTCCAACAGTCTCTCCCACATAGACTTGGCCTCATTCACGCGAGATCTGGTATACACCTCAAGTCATGTGACTATGTAGGGCCTTTGGGGTCCTTCGATCTAACTTCTCTTAAGATGGCTCGATTTCCCGAGGGATTTTTACCATTAGTAATCG
The DNA here is from genome assembly GCA_933228895.1 of Platycnemis pennipes. Classification (NCBI taxonomy): domain Eukaryota; kingdom Metazoa; phylum Arthropoda; class Insecta; order Odonata; family Platycnemididae; genus Platycnemis; species Platycnemis pennipes. The sequence continues at coordinate 66,163,644 of OW121854.1, forward strand.
CCAGGAAAACATCAGATCGATAATCTCATATGTTGTGCATGAAGCAATCTTACCATACAAAGTTCCCTAAATACCATTCTCTCTCTTCAAAAATTCTAATGGCATATATTCTTCCCTCCATGATAAATAGATCGGGCATTTGTTGATCCCAGGGTAAACTTGAACGCCTACGTCGACCTGCTCCTGAAGGATGCCAAGGACTACATGGTGTCCCACGGGTACGACCCTCTACCACTCCCCGATTTCAACCGTACGTTCAGCGCAGAGGTGGGTACTCCTCTCAGTGAATTTAATACGGCGAAATTAGTTATTTAGTAAACTATCGGTTAAGATAATAATAATAATCTCTCTTCATCTGCGGCGGGGTCTGACTAAATATTCCTTTCTTCCACCTAACCCCTTGTCAATTATAATTAAAATAGTTTGAAAACGGAAGAAAGTTAGGCAACAGAATTTCCACAGTGAAAAAAGGCATCTAGAAATCCACATGGGAGATGTAAGGTTTAATACCTCAATTGGCAGAGTACCTGGTCGGGAATCGGAGGGTTCCGAGTTCGAGGTGGATTTTTTCTCAGTGAAATCCTGTTTTGTGCATTTCAGCGGGTGACTCCTCTATGTATTCGCGGCAAGTTCGCATTCCTTAAAAATTAGGCAAATACCTACATAAATAAATACACCATTGTAATGCGTAAGACAAAGTAAAAAAGGAACGCGATATTTAAAAAATTTGAAATGCAATAAATATAAAACTTATTAACTACAAATGAGATTCAAAGACTATGTTGAAATATCACGCTACAGTAAACATGTGAATGAAAAGATGTACATATGTGCCTAAACAGTTGTGGAAAAAGTGTGAGGATAAATATCACATAGCTTTAACGAAAAAACTCACAAAAAGGGTGGCTGTGAAAAATCTGCTGAACCTACTGAAGGAAAGCAAATGTCACAAGTGATATGTATTACAAATACATGTACTGTATCATAACTCGAGGATATACCTATAATTTTTACAGCACGAAATCTGTTAATGAGAAGCTGGAAGAATTGGTAAAAAATCCTGATCATTGTTTCAGTACAATATTATTGCTCTTGCGAGTATAATGTTCCACCCAGTTGTGTCTTTAGCGATGGGAGGTGAAGCACTCTTTTAAAAGTTTTCTGTGATAATGCGCTTCTAGTTTTCAAGTGACGATTGTTCCACTCTCTATATGCAGTGGCTGTAAAATATTTGCCGCACATAATCGTTCGTTGATGAGGAATGAATAGGTTATGGTTCTCACGTGTGTTCACTCCAATAATGTCATAAAAACTGAGAAAATTGTTGCTGAGGTATTGGGGAGGGGCTTTGAGGTTGAGATGGAAGTAAAATGCTTTCCAAAAATATTTTACCTTTCTAATTATTCTCATATAAAAAGAAGGATCCATTTATCTTTCATACTAATATGTATCATTTTTTCAACACTAATAATAATAAACATATTATTTATTTCCTGGGCCAAATGAATCTAAGAAAAACAATACAGAATTCAACGTGTACACCAGGTGGCATTCAACAAAAAACTAAAAAGATTGCATGACGATAGATATATAATTATTTTTATTTATGTATATATAATAGTGAAAATATTTTGAATTACATATAATCTTTTAAAAATTTATGTAAGGTTTGGGGGAAAACTTAATTATAGACTTTTTTTAAACACAAGTATGGATTGGGGACAAGACTTTTAGTTCATAGTTTCGTATATTTTCTATCTTTAATCATTCTATCCAAACAATCCCTTCTTGATATCCCTCCACCTGTCTTACCCAACATCCAAGGTAGGTATGTACAAAATCATGCTTTCGCAAAACAGTCACACGAAACTCATAAAATGCATTTTTTCACAAGGTTTCTGGCCGCTAGGGGTCATAGAGAGATGACCAATTACCACTCGAACTTGAGAGGCCGCATGTGAAGACTAAAAAGATGTTGCACAGTGGAGCGAATGGTCCAATTTCAGGACGGATAGCTGTCCTCAAATTACGGGAATAATTTTACATAGAAAAATTATCTGTGGGCTAGAGCTTCCTCAGGAGTGTTTCATGTTCTCGCAAATGGGAGGGCGACTGAATCTATTCTTATCTGTTCTCCCTGACCTTTTCCATGCAAGGATCTCGTCGGTATCACGTGGCACGGTGAACTCATTGTGAACAACGGAAAAGCCGTGGACACATCTTCCGTCTACCGCAGTGGAGACGTGGACCTTTCCTACGTTGACGGCAACGCTGTCCTCACAGCCGAGATGGGATTCAGGGATTTGGAGGTAAGGTCCCGAATTCCACTTAACCACCTGAGGATAAGCGTGCCGAAACCATTCTTTACAGATTTTGTTCATCATTGTATTTCAACCCTAGGGCAAGTCAAATGAGTCTTTCCTACCTTACCTGTTCCTAACGCACTTACACCCTAGTTCTTTTCCTTAATCCCTTTTTCATTGGTACATGTTCCATTGGTCCCTAGTCTTCCTTACGTTTATATCTATTTTTCTCCTCAATTACGTCCTAAACAAATCCATTATAGGGTCCGTCCATATATTTAGTAAAGCTTGAGGGACGCGTCCAAGGAGGTTAGAATGTCTTGGAGGAGGCATTGAAATGCTAGCCAATGGGCGACAATGAAGCCAGAATAGGGGTGCTTGGGCCCCACCTTCATGGCACAAAACATTGCGTTTTACACGGCCTCTAATGAAGACTGCATGTGTATTAAAGTATAGATGACATTGAAATCTCACCAAATTTCATCAAATGGGGGGCAGTTAATCGTCCTAAGGCTATTTAAGGGACGTGATAATTCATTTTTTCCTCTGGGAGTTAGTTCAATTCCCAAAAAAGGGTTCAAGTTTAAACTTCTTAAACTACGAATTTGGTGTTATGTTAAGAGTTTTTAAAATGCATTCCGTTGGACCGGCGCGCCGGGCGTACTAATGAAAAATCTGCCTCGGTCTGCGCACGTAAAAGTAACCCTGTTCCTTTCCCACACCTCGCTACCCTAAGGATTTTTTTCATTCCAACAGCCTTGACCAACACATACTAATTGTCCAAAATACAATTTAATGTGGATCAATCGCTTCCTTTTCCAGTTCAACTACAACTTCAGCGCCAAAATCATGAACATCGGGCCCTCAGGATTGATATTTGGACGAGCCGATAACACCATCATCACCATGAAGATTGCCGTCGACTTGAAAAACAAAACCGCCAGTCTACAGGGCTTTCAGATAAAGTCCATAGGGTAAGCTTAGGCTCTTTGTTATAAAGAAGTCGAATTTTCTCAGGTAGTTTTATGGTGGTAAATGCCAAAACTCACCGTGCATGAAACTGTTTACGCAACTCGTTTCTCTTATTTTATGTCGTGTTGTAATAAACTTGTTATTGTAATTTACTTGTTACAATAAGTTTAACACCTCATTCTAATAACAATCTCCTGCATATTTTACGTAATGAAGACACAAAATGACCACACGAACTGCATCATTTTTATCTCTTTTCTGATTGAGAAGATTTGATACTCCTCCCGGGAGCAAATATGATAACCATATAAAACTTCATTATGATCTCTTACTTAATTAGGTTCTGGGAATGCGCCAAAAGCCCGAGTTTGAAAAAAAACCAAAGAGAACAAGAAGACTCTATGTGTCGTATTTTCTAATGTGAAAAATACACGGGAATAACTTTTTAACACGTTTTTTCACTGCTAATTAATATAATGAAAAAAGATTGACGTAAGCAACTTTACGTGTATATTTGTTCTTTTATGAAGAGTAAACATGCAAACTTTCAAGTTTACATCAGTATGTATAAATGATATATGTAATTCATATTTTAAGCTTTAATCACAGGCAACTGGTCTTTACATAGGATCCAGATCGGCCCCACCCGCTATCTAACTGCTTTAATTGTAGATTGGAAGGTAACTACTCAGCACCAATCTTTCCATTTCTTCTTCTTTCCAGACAAGTGAACGTCCAAATCAAGGGTCTTGGATCGGTGCTGGACTGGATAGCAAATGCGATCTCAAAAACCATGATCGACGTTTTCAAGGATAAAATTATTGGCACCGTGGAAGGAGTTATCCGAGACGCGATTGCAGATGCCATTAGTAAAATTGACATCGGAGGTTTCATCCCTGAACTCGATGCATACGAAATGAGAGACAATAACAATAATAACAACAATAACAACAACAATAATAACAACATCAACAACGATGGCACTTACGGGTACCAATGCACAACTTCCACTAACTCCATAACGAGCAACTTTCCTTCTTCCACTTCCGTCGATTTCATGGGCAGTCGTCACTTGCTAGGCGAGGATAATAACAACAATAATAATAACAACAACAATAACAACAATAATAATAACAATAACAATCAGTATAGAGCCCCTTTCACGATGACCACCATTACAAAATCCATGACAACCACCACAATTGTGACTACTTGTTTTTAAATTAGGCTGGCAGTTGTGAAGAAAGAAAAATCGAAGGACAGACCATCGAATAGAATACTCCCTCGTGGATTACTCGTGACTAGATGCAATCATTAGAGACATTTAGCGCTAATAACAATACGAAAAAGAACAATGGAAGAAAATGTTCACGACATGAAAACAGTTCTACGATCCAGAGGATTGGCTTGGAAACTAGTATTGTGCACACCAAGAAATATTGATGTGTATTTAAATGTATTATTAACGGATTAAATATGTCAGAAAAAGTTTTCCTGTGACAATTTCTCGAACTCGCATTCCACCCCTTGCACCCATGAACAAAATTTCTTCAATTATACTTGCAAATGGCAGAGATTCTGGTGTAGTAAATATTGCATAATATATGCGATCTAGATATTTTTCGCGGAGGATAACTTAGCATATTACACGAATCCCTTTGAAGGTATTGTAACGTGGCACACCCAATCTGTAACTTATTGCTATGAGTGGTATACAACAGCGTGGTCACCATAAGCGCAAATACTCTGCCTCTCCAAAAATTCGCCTTGACGACGCATAAAAACTGCAATTTTGACCAAAGCGAATCAATTACCCTCCATAGACGTCGTACTTTTTGAATAATATCGCTGTGCGCATTGTATGAGCAAGACCTCATCGAGGACTGAATTCGATGCAAGAGTAAGGGTGCTCCAGTTACCAAGGTTATGACACCTTCTGATCTAACTGTCCTAAAACGAACACAGCATTCATGGCCAAGGCGCAATTAGCACCCGACCCTTGGTTTTCCAGGACGGAATTTATTGACCTGACTCCCATGGCCGACAAAATGAATAAGTACGTTGGATTCGAGGGAAATTAATACAAATATCAAAAAGAAGAAAGTTTTGGTGCTTTCACAGACGTATCTTCTGAGTGACTTCACGGACCTTCATCCGGGTTAGGCTCTCCATCTCAGACAACGTTTCGATGAATGAAACGCTATTCATCTACACGGCTTTACCTGATAACAATAGGGTCAACGCGAAAGAAGGGTCCGTTATATCCTGCCGCAGGAGGGTTGTGTTTGAAACCGTCGGGATTATATCGAATAGGTAACCAAAGATTCACGTGGTATAAACACGAATGGTTCGCAAATTTGGTGTGTTAAAACGGTGTTTACAACCTCATTCATCGGTATACCCTTGTGTTTTTATCTCATCTAGGGGTTCTATAGTCGAGCCAGATAAAAAAATCAAGTGAAAACAATTTATAATATTTTAACGAGAGATTCAGGCGCACTGACTTTGCAAATTATTCGTGTTTGTACCACGTGACTCCTTGGTTACCTATTCGATATAATCCCGACGATTTCAAACAGCCCCCCTGGTTTCCGTTCTGTTTTTCACGGGTTTCCAGCGCTGCGAGGTAAATGAGTTGATAGTTGAGAAACTAAATCATGGAGTGCAGCGTTGCATGACTTACAAGCCTCTCAGTTGAGGATAGAAAACGGGAATAAATTGGAGACTTAAAAAATAAAGGTGCGATGAAATAGGAAAGGTAAACTTGGAGCAGAGAAAGACAAAGAGGTGATAATTTATAACAGAAGAGGCGATAGATAGGAGATATTCGAAGGAGACTACGAAAGTAGATCAAAGACGTTTCGAAAGGTAAAGGGAATGTGGGTGGAGGGGAGGGTGTGTACGCGAAGAAGAGGGAGGGAATAAATTAATTTCGGATATTACAAAATGCTCAAAAGCTATTTATAAATGGCATACTTTCAATCTAGCACACCAACGTAAAATCGCATTTTTCAATTATTTATAACTAAAAGCACGTTGATAACTGGTTACTGTGGTGGCCAGACCACAGATGCAGGGATATGGCTTCCCATCTCTAAGTCCCGCATTCAAATACCGGCAGCGGAATAAAATTTACGATGGAATGACTTCCATTTAGTGCCGCGTGGAGAGCACTTTAAGTGCAGCACTCAGTCCTTCGAAAGAGATTTTAAATCAAGGAATCTTACGGCGCCTTAAGTTAAGATAAGGCAATGACCGACTTTTCGGATTTCCGGATTAGCGGTCATAAAAACAAGCTTATTTGAGGGGCTACAATTTGCCAGAAATAAGCTGTTCTGGAAAGAATTTACGGACGAACTTTGTCATATTCATGGTGACCCAGGTAAATATCCCTATGGGAAATGTATTTGTTTATTTGCCAGAATAAGTTAATTCAGTAGGTTCACGCCGAATGCAAACGGAATTTCTTCCAATACCGACCAATCCAAAGGCGAAAAAATATTCTGGCCCAACTTTTTGGAGGGGTGGGCGGGGGCCATCTGGAACCCCCTAGATCTTTAGGTACATGGTGCCAACCCACATTTAACCTGCCTGCCACTCGCAGACCGGGGACAAGAGCACCGCGGTAGAGGTAAGGAGGAGGGTCACCCATTCAACCTCTGCCCGGGCCCAACGTTGCTTCACTTCGGTGATCTCACAGTAACCGGTGCGTCAACAAGGCTAGTCCCTTGTCCTCTGACCAACTTAGTAGGGACATCAAATTTCCAGACGTTAGCGTCATGGAAACATCAACATGTTTTATCCAACTAGACAACAAGAGACGGTCATTAGGGGGATCGGGTTGGTGTGGTGGCTAGAGTACTAGCCTCCCATCCCGAGGGCACGGGTTCGATTCCCGGAAGTGGCCGATTTTTCAGTGGAAAACCGGTCCCCACTTGAGTGCCTAGTGGAGGGCATTTCAAGTTCAGTGCTCCGTCCATCGGATGAGACGTTAAGCTGTGGTCCCCTTGGTGCCTTTCGTTAACAGTAGGCTAATGCCGACGCCGGGTTTCTCTCCACCCTTCCTCCGTTCCCTGAAAACTCCTACCATTACCCAATTACCCACCTATCCTAAATGGCGCAAATGACCTCAGCTGTCGGTCGCCTCCCCTGAATAACCAACCAACCGACAGTCATTAGACAAACAAAACCATCGATCCTACCGTCCGCCATCAAGTCAGGCCACGGAACTCGAAACAGGCAGAGCCACCAGTGGTTACCTAGTTAACTAACTTCACAGCACAGAATAACAGAGAAATAATTCTACTTGTGTCAAATGGGGTAAGTCGTCTATAACAGCGTTCCACAATTAGTTGACAGTATGGGGGGTATGGGGTCTTATGGCGATTCATTTCCCATTTAAATCTCCATAAGGACCATGGTGCAGGTTTGCCAAATGCAGTAGAAAAGTTAGCATGTCGCTAAGCAGCGTAAAAAATATTTATTGTAGGAAACACAGGTGCCGGATCGAACGGTGATATGTTTTTGTCAATATTGTTTTGAAGAATGGTTATAAAAAATGTTTTCGTCAATTTCAGCGTGTAAGGTAACTTTTCCGATTTTCACTTCTTAACGATATTTAAAACAAGTCTGTCTTCGGAACAGCTTCAACATTGGATGGTTGATTTTCTAGACATTTGTCTTTGCAACAGTCAAGTTATAAATGGCTTTTAAGATTAGGTTGATTAATTATTTCGTGCAGTCCTGCTGTCTTTGTAATATTTTTCAATTTTTTACCAGAAAAACTGTGTTACTATTATTTACTTGATTGCACACTTCACTTTAATGAGACATCTGTTTATACACCCTAAATTTATAAGGGTTAGAAATGCTGAACCCAGTCACTCCCAAATATTAGTTAGTGCAATATTTCTTTGAGATGGCTTTTTTCGAGGATATTTTCATAATTATATGGAAATATATGGTTTACTTGATCCTATATTCGACTACATGTTAATTATATCTCATGAACAAACTCATTGATGTTTATCGTTAACCTCCTGATGCTAACAGAATTAAATTGGCACGTTGCTAGTAGTGGTTGCCTGCATTACCAGGAGGCGGTCTGCGTAAGTTTGGCAACAGCATTCTCCATAAGGCCCATACTGTCAACTAAATGTGGAACACCCTTATAGAGATAATCTGCCGAGAACTCTTGTCAAATTGGGTAAGTCGTCCAGAAATATAGATTATGATCTGCCGATATCCATAGAAATCACACTTGTCCTTTATGATCTACCCTATCTACTCACTCTCCCTCCTCCTGATGCCTTCAATTAACTTATTTTCTCCCAACCACCCCATTGGAAATACTTATGTACGAATAAGTGCTATAAAATATTACGTGCTCTTTTCCCCCCATCTTACCTTCTTCATATGCTGTTAAAAAAATTCTTTCCTCTCCTACCAACTCTAGCACTTCATCGTTTGACCTCTTTTTGACCCACCTTACTCTCTCCATCCTTCTCCATGCCCATATGTCAAAAGCTTTGAAGTTTGTTTTCATCTCCTTCCATGAAAAGCCCATGTTTCCCCATTGTGCAGTGCCATGCACCACATTCCACTTTCTGCAAGTCTTTTCTTTAAATTGATCCACCTGCTCTATCTTGCGGTCTACTTTTCAATTTAATCTTGTCCTTTTTTAAAATCTCATAATGATTATATGATTAGGTATATTATGATTTATCTTAATTCCACATTGTACTATTTACTGTGAACTTTACTGAGTGTATCAACTTTCCCTCTTTACACTAGTATCATGCCCATTTTATGCCTCTCACACTATTTCCTCAAATTATATGTTATAAAGTAAGAAGTACTAGTGAATAATGGACAGCCCTGTCCAACCCTTCTCCTCGTTACTGCTCAATTTAATTCACCATCAGCTACATTTCATGACAGACTTGACAGAAGAGACGAATAAGGCACCTTTGGCAGAAGGCACCACGAGTGGTGTTTGAAATCGTTGGGATTATGTCGAATAGGTAACAAAGGTGTCACGTGTTACAAACACAAATAATTCACAAATTTGGTGTGTGTGTGTGTTTGTGTGTGAATCACTCTTTACAATCATATTCATTGTTTTTACTTGAGTTATTCTCATCTATCACATGCATAAAGTCAGTCCCCCGAAGAGATAAAACTCAAAGAGATAAAAACCATTAAAAATATTGTAATGGGCAGTTCATCAATACCAAATTTGCCAACCATCTGTGTTTGCACCATGTGACACCTTGGTTGCCAATTTCGTGGGGAACAAAGCCTGATATTGTTTTCCTTGACAATCTCTTGCATTCCATGTTTGTGATCAAGTTTTTGGCACTGGCCAAAACGACATGGCAGAGAAGGAGATTGAGAAAAGGACTAAATATCAAGATCTGCTTTACAAACTCTGGCCAATGTTCATGGGCTACTCAGTGAAACTGGTAGTCCTCATAGTGGCTGTGCTTAGTGGTGTCAAGAGATCGCTGTTCTATAACATCAAGAGCATCTCAAGGTGAAGGGCTTGAGTGGGTGCACTTGCAGGAGCGATGCAGAAGGCCATACTTCTCGGATCTCTCCGCCTGCTCTGTGCACATGACCCAAATGCAGGGTAGCCTCCTATCCGACAGCAGCGGATGTGGTAACCCATAGGCGTAACCCTTCTCGAGTCTCTGAGACAGAAGTTACAAAACAGTAACATATATATAATAACAGCAACCTTAAATAATAGACACTTATTGCATAACTGCTACTAAATATTTAAAAACTGCTAAAAAAAATTGGAACTCAAGCATAATACAGATTTTAAAAATTGAACCTAGTGACTATCAATCAAAATTTATCACTTGCATCATCAGAAATAACAAGGTAAAAAATTATTTTTTACATTTTTATTAAAAACAAAGTCTTTTTGGCAAAAAAAAACTTTTCTATAAGTCCAGATGTAAGAGAGTTCATGGGATGGCATTATATGTTCAGATTACTCTAAAAAAAATCTGTAAAAGCAACCATTGACTTTGTTAAAGATAAGATACTTCAGACTGAAAATAACAGCAGAATAAGAGCACTACTACAGTGGAATTCAGATTAGCTTCAGCTTAAAAGTTGCAGTAGTTCTGTAGATAAGTATGGTGAGTAGCAGTAAATTCTCCTGAAGAAAATTACTTGACTTGAATCCAGACAACAAGCATCCCATGCATTTCTGTGTGAATATGATTGGCACTCTCTAACTTTTACATCTTTTAACCTTGAAATTCTTACTTTATATTAAGAAAAATCCTAGAAACAAAATTATAAAATTGCACTTTTTCTCAAATATGAAATAAATAACCAGATTAATGTTAAACCAAACATTTCTCAACAGCTTTAAGCAATGAAAAGGCCACAGGTACTCACAATTATCAGTTTTCTTCATTTGTTGAATCAATATGATAATCTATGACTGTTTATCAGCAATAATTCTTCATATCAGTACAATAGGATAAAGATGAGCAAGATACATAATTAATTAAATCATGAGTTAGGTATACCTGCTGTTATCACTTGGAATGTATTTTGAAATAATAGCCTGTCACAAATATAAAGGAAACCTGATTCCTAGTAGGCTGTAATAACACTAACTATGAGTTCATCAAGGTGCCCACAGTGGAAACCAAAAGCACCACTCATATCAGTAAATAAATCATGTACAGATTAATGATTCAGAACGCATGATTTCTTTATTGTAAGATATTGATTCAGAACTCAATTTGTCAGAACTCAATATGCCCAATTTTTATTGTTTGGTATGTGTCCTTCGGGAGTTAATTTATGTTCAGTGTAAATGTGTGTTTTCTCTAATGGTGGCATCCACAAAATATAATACATAGTCTGGCCTTCATTCAATAAACAATTGTGTTTTGATTTCATGCCTTAAGTCACCAAAATTCTGTTGAAAAGAAATTCCCTATATTGCGATTGAGTTTTACTATCTAAAATAATGCATGTACTGATGATAGAGCTTTGGTTATTCAGCCATTCAAAGGACTGCATTCTGCATCAACGGTGCAGAGGGTAAAGGACATGTTGATGAAGGAAACTGAAATGAGGAAGACTCGACAGAAGAAATAAAGTTTAATGGTGAAATGGAATAAAAATGGTGAAGGGATTTGAAAGACATGACATAGAGTACAATTTTGACTGAGTAGGAAAAAGTGAAAATAGAGAAGTGTTTTTACTATGATGTATAATATAGAGAAACTGTAATTTCTTAAACTACAATAATTAACCTCGGTTATACTAGATGGTTTAAGTTATGCTGGGCGTTTGAGCATTCAATATTAGCATTCTTTAAGGTATCTTAAATCCAATAAGTTTAAATCACATCTGGCATGAGAATAGATGTTTCTTAAACGAAAAAGCATATCATGGAACTGCATCAGTAATCATGATTTGGCTGATACTTCCTCATACAAATCTTAGGTTTCCAAAAAGCCTCCAATACTTTCTCCTATTTTCTTCTAAGTTTCTAGATTGCATTTGACATTTTTTAACCCAATACTGGAATGTCAGTGAATTTCAGTGTCAATCTGATAACGAGAGGAAATGTCATGCAATATGGCATGTGACTTTTATAGAGGTGGTCTCCTTTAAAAAGCTGTTTGCGTGCACTGCTTTTCCACTTTCCCATAACATTTTATGAAATCTAACAGCAAAGAACGGGAGAAATAGAGTGCTCCCACAGGCCAGAAAATTAACTAAAAACCAACATGCTAGCCATCATGCTTACAAGAATACCTCATGTACAAGTAATTTTGGAAGAGGTGAAATTAACACTTCCTATTTGAATTTTTCCTGTGACTCCAAGTCAAAAACAGCAATTTGCTTGCCTATAAACACCTTGATACCTCAAAAATTTCAATTTCATTTAAAAGGTTGAATGTGATCATCCAGATCACATTCAGTAGTTTCTTGTTACTTTACATCACCAAGCTTAGACTCCATCTCTGACTCTCATCAAGCCTGACACATAGAGAAATCTTCTTCTACCTGATACTCCCTTATGCTCCTCTCCCCATAGTCTTTCTCATAGTTCCAATTTTCTACAAATGGTGTGACTTCTGCATTCTTCACTCCAAATTTAAAAGCCATTTTCAGCATTTTCCTGATATCACCAATGACCACTGCCATAAAATCACTTTCAAAAGCCCCAGGTATCAAATCTTTAAGCCACATGACTTTTTTCTCAGCAATCCTGATGAATACTTCCATGTCACTAAAAAATAAAAAAAACAAAGCATTATTCACTTCTTTCATTGCAACTGTAAGTGGTGGAAAGGGAAAAAGAAAAGATGTTAAACCCCAAGATCACATACAGTAAAACCCCTCTTTTACACTTTTGAGGGGAACTAGAGAAAAAAGTGTAAATCGCGGGAAAGTGTAATTTGAGGGTATGCAATTTTATATGAAAGTTATGCCTGAAAGAATAACTTGGAGAGAATATCAGGAATTAGTTTACAGGTGTATGAGGGAAGATGCAGAACAGCAAGCAGTTGAGAAAGGATGGAGGGGGGGGGGATGGTGTAGTATACACTAGAGTGGTCAAGACACTGTTCATTACTGTTAAGTCAGGAGAGCTGCTGATAGAACTTAACGAGATTTAGCATAGGGGTAAGGAAAATGTGAAAAGAACTGCATGGCATTAATGATAGACAAGGGAACTTGGGAATAGAAGAGGAGAATGACATAGATAAGGATGAACTGAGGCCAGGAGTCTTGATCCAACCATGCTAGTAAGTTAGGGTAAATATTATGAGAAAAGAAGGTGTGGAGACTATAGTGATATTCTATCAAAGCTACTTAAGAATCGAGCTAGAGAAGAATGAGATGATTTTACGGGTGTGTTCGTAGGATATATGAGGATGAAATTTGGCTGGAGGATTTTATAAAATCTGTATTAATGCCTCCAAAAAAGAAAGACAAGACCGCAAATGCTGAAAAGCAAACACTTCTTAAATAAATGAAAAATTTCATCACCAATGCGATAGCATCAGCCATCCCGCGAGTTATGCAACCTGAACAACAATCGCGAGAAAAACGACGTACGTGTACTGTAACCCCTCGCGGCATTACAATTGCACAGATGAGCGAGGTCACGATAAATGGTGGTATATCTGGGCAAACTTTATTTCTCTTTCATAGTGGTAATTGACTGCATGAGTTTTTACTTTGTCTTTCACGGAGCGTTGAGTCCAACCACTAGTTATGCAACCAGGACGACAATCACGGCAAAATCGTCTCGTAAAACGTAAATGGCGAACCATTCAAAAATTTGCTAGCGTGAATAAAGGGAAGACGTTACATTGCGGATATAAGGACATTATTAGGACATGAAGAAAAAGTCGTTAATGGCGGGAAAACGTAAATTGCGGGGACGTAAAAGCGAGGTTTTACTGTATGAATATTCAAAATGTTTCCTAGCAATTATATTAACAACAGCAAAATGAAAAGGAACTATTGAACCTAAATTTGATCTTTTGAATACTGAATAATCATGAAGAGATGACTTTTCTTTACCTTTATGTTAATTCAATTGACAAACAGGAAGCCTTGCATTATCAAAGTAATTACATTTATTAGAATGTCTTCCAATTATTTTTTGGAATTAAAATAATTTCCAGAAGAAGCCTTCACTTAATTATGCCTCAGATCTTCTTTCTTGGTTCCCTTCACTTCAACAGAGACATGGTGAATAAACTAATTTCAGGACTTTTTTCCTCAGTATATCTTGTTTCAATTACGTAAAAGATCATAATTTTTTTAAATGAGATTGCTTGAAGAAGGTTTTTCTTCTTCCTTTTCTGACTTCTAAAATATCACCAAAGTGATATTAATTAATATTTGGTTTCACATTGGCAAATCTCTTCGTACATAAATGGCCATTCTTTGACACCCTTTGAATGTTCTTCTATCACCAAATCCTAACTGATGTCATGCATCGATGGGATCCCTTTAGACTCAAAGGACTGCAGTCAAAAAACTTTAGTAAAAAAAGTAGGTAGCTTTAAAACTGTTCTCTGAGTAAATTCAAAGTTCTGACAGACTGGCCATGAAATTTCCACAGAGAAAGAGGATGACTTGGTAGCTCAACTGGTAGAGCACCTGGCCGGAAATCAGGTGGACTGGGTTCAAGTCCCGGTCAAGGCAAATGATTTTTTTCTCCATGGAATATCTGCTATTCTGTTCTCTGAGTAAAAAACAAGCTCAAAAGATTAAAACGCAAGCACATGCATGATAAATCATTCCTGCAGCAGATAAAATCCATACGCATTAACTACCTAAATATTCATGGTTGATCATGATTTCATTAAAAGGCATGGAAAATAATCTTTTCACATTTATCAAAGTCCAAAAGCCTACATAATATGCATCAAGGTTACAGGCAAATAATTTTTCAATTCCTCATCATCATAAGTCATCAATCCTAAGATTGGTTTAAAGCAGCTCTCCACTGAGTTCTTCTATCGGCTAATCTCTTCATATTTACGTAATTCTTCTCTTTCACATCCTTTATCACTTGTTCCATATATCTTGCACAAGGCCTTCCTATGCCATTCTTCCCTTCCACTTGTCCCTCGACGATTGCCTTCATCAGGCCATCATGTCTCATGATGTGGCCGATCAAGTTGTCCTGTCTTCTTCTTAGGGTATTCAGAAGACCTCTTTTCTCCCACACTTCTTAGAACTTCTTCGTTACTTATTCAGTCAATACATTTAATCTTCATCATTCTTCTGTAGCACCAAATTTCGAATGCTTCCAACCCTTTCTTTTCCGCTGCTGTCATTCTCCCAGCCTTGCTGCTGTTTAGAAACATGCTTCAGATGTATGTTCTGATGAATTGTTTCCTTACTTCTACGCTTGTATTTCCAGCGGTAAGTAGATTCTTCTTTGGATGGAATGCCCTCTCCACCTGGGCCATTCTGCTTACTATTTCTTTCTTGCTTCATCCGTCGTTAGTTACTCAGCTTCCTAGGTAACAGAACTCTTTTACCTCTTCCAGCTTTTGTTTTCCTAGTTTAACACTATTTTTGGCCTCTTCTCTCTTGCTGCACACCAGTATCTTAGTCTTCTTCTTATTGATCTTCAGCTGATATCTGGCCATTGTCCTTTCCATGGTTATCAGCATCTTATTCAGATCCCTCTCTGTCTCTGCTATGAGTGCTATGTCATCAGCAAATCTCAGCATGCTAATTTATTCTCCATGGATATTCACCCCAAAAGACTTCTCTTTGATTTCATTGATGGCTTTCTCGATGTAAACATTAAAAATTACTGGAGACAGTGCACATTGTCTCACTCCTTTACTTATTCTTGCTTTTTCACAGTTAGGTCCAGATTTAATCACAGCTACTTGGTTTTTGTACAAACTGTGGATAATTCTTTGATCATTGTAGGTCACTCCAATTCCTTTCAGAAGTCCAAGCATTGAATTCCGATCCACGTTGTCAAAAGCCTTCTCTAAGTTCACAAATGCAATGAACATCGTATTGTTCTTCTCCATTCTCTTCTCTATGAGAAGCCTAAGGGCCAATATTGCCTCTCTTGTACCCTTACTTTTTCTGAATCTGAATTGATCCTCATCCAGGAACTCCTCTGCTTTTTGTTCTATTCTTCTGTAGATGATCCTTGTCAATATCTTCGATGCATGTGTTGTCAGGCTTATAGTTCTAAAATATTTGCATCTCTCCACTCTATTCTTTTTGGGAATAGGAATGATGTTTTTCTTGAAGTCCCTGTGTAATTCTCCTGTTGAGTTCATATTGCAGATGGTCTTATAAAGATGGGTTAATGTCTTCTCTCCCGCATTTTTAATTAGTTCTGCAGGAATATCATCAATTCCAGAAGCCTTATTTATGCGAAGGACCTTTACTGCAGCGCCAAATTCCGATCTTAATATTGATGCTTCCATATCATCCTCTTCGACTTCGCTTTCCTCTTCGATCACTTTCATGCTGAGATTTTTTCCGTTGTTTAACTATTCCGGATATTCTTTCCTTCTCTTCACTTTGTCTTCATTTTCAATCAAAAGTTCTCCATTCTTGTCCCTGATGGCATTGCATCTTCTGCTCCGTTCTTTGAAGTGGTTCCTCACTATCCTATAGGCAGCTTCTACATTTCCCAGCGCAAGGTTATATTGTGCATCTTCGCATTGGTTCTTCATCCACATTTCTCTAGCTTTCCTGGCTTTGCAACTTATTTTGTTCCTTATTCTTTTGTAACAAAGTTGCCCTTCTTCTGTTTTCGCATTCTTGTAGTTTTTTCTTTCTTCAATCAGGTCTAAGACTTCTTCCATGATCCATGGCTTCTTCTTGGCAACTTTTCTTCTTCCTAGAGCTTCCTTTGCAGCCTCCTCTAGTCGGCATTTAATATTTTCCCACCGCTCTTCCACTGATTTCTCAGTCAGGTCCTCTCCTATGAAGTTTCCTACAACTTTTTGAAATGCCTGCTGATGTTGAGCCTCCTTCAGTTTTTCTACTTGCCATGTGTTCCTCACAGTCTTCTTCAATTTCTTGAATTTTAGATGGCATTTCATCATCACTAAATTATGGTCACTGTCGATGTCTGTCCCAGGGTAGCTTTTACAGTACTTCACCTGGTTCCTAAATCTTTGATTCACTAAAATGTAGCCTATTTGAAATCTTCTTCTGTCTCCTGTCATTTTCAAGTGTACCTTCTTCGGATATGGTTTCTAAACAACGTATGGGCAGCCACCAACTTATGCTGTGTGCAGAACTCCAGAAGTCTTTCTCCTCTTTCATTTCAATTACCCAAACCATATTTACCAGTTATTCTTTCATCTTGACCTTTGCCGACGACCTCGTTCCAATCTCCTAAAATGATTAGATTTTCTACTCCTCTTACATGTTTTATAACTTCCGTGATATATTCGTAGATATCCTCCTCTTCTTGATCTTCATAGTCCACTGTAGGCATGTAAACCTGAAACACTACAGTATCTACAGGTTTGGTCTTGATCTTCACCATTATTATCCGTTCATTGTACTGCAGGAAGCTCTTCACACGCATTCCGGCACTCTTCCTGAGCATTATGCCTACTCCAACATTATCATTTAATGATCCAGTATGTATAATCCTAAAGCTTCCGCTCCAGAGTCTCCTTCTTTGGGCCACTTCATTTCACTGATTCCTAATACGTCGAGTTCCATTCGTCTAATTTCCACATTTAGGTTTTCCAATTTTCCACAGGCCCGTAGCAATCTCACGTTCCATATCCCTACCCTAAAATGTTATCCCATTTGACTGATGTACTCTCTCAGTTAGTCCTCACCCGGAGATCCGAATGGGGGACTATTTTACCACCGGAATATTTTATGAGAAAGTTCCATCACATCTTGATTGAAAGAAAAAGTGGAGCAGCTGCGACTCCTCAGGATAATAATGTGATGGTTTCCCCTTGCCTTCCACATCGCAGTACTACAGCCGTTAAAGTGAATGTTACCATGCCTGTAGTGAAATGAGTGTCGCTGTACCAACCACTGTGGTCTCCATCTTCACTCATATGAAGAAGAGCTGCTACCCTCCCCTCTAGGTGATGGAATGCAGAATTGTTGGCGGCCTCCAATTGCAAAGTCACGGCATCTTCACAGGTTCTGTATTACTTAACCCCCTACCTTACCCAGGGATGGACCAATACCCCCTTGGAATACCATCGCTTTTTGTCCACGACTGCTTATTCGATGAGTAAACTCCCTTATCTCACAGCTAACCTCTATATCTAGAGGTCGACCCACCATCTGCAACCCGGTGGATGCACTCGGTGGCTTTAAGCTTAGCCACAAGAATTTTTCAATCATTCTTCATAAAAAATAAAAGTTTATGATTAACAGTTTCACTCAAGTAGAAGAATGTTTTGAGGCATAGTAAAGGTCTCACTCATGGAGGTCACTCCTTAAAACAAATATTAATAGATACTTACCAATGAATGACTAGTTTTTAACCACAGTAGAACTCTGCTTCAGTGAGTATACTTAGAGTGAGAACATTTGCAAAGAGAATTATTTTTTTTTCACCATTGTTGGCCCACTGCAAAAAGCAAATGGATTTCATCATTTATAAAGAGTGGTCATTTCTGTCATAAGGCCATAATGAGTCCAATTATCCATGATTGTCATTCTGGTTGCACAAGTCGCTGTACTAAATGCCCCATGAAAGACTACCTGATGTATATCAGCAAATCCATGAATTACGCACCGATACAGCGACCGGATTTTGATAAAAAAAAATCGAGCAGCACACCCTCCCAAGTTGATTCTTCCTTTAGTTTGGACCCTTAGGAAACACCTCAAGCCAATGAACCAAGAAAAACGCACTGTTAGAATAGTTTTTTCAGCCTTTTTTGTCCAAAAAACGAACTACAGGGTGGATTTAAATCTTGGTCACATTTTGGTAATTTTGAAATTGGCAATTGTTTTCCATTTTTAATGCGCACACAACACTTTGAAAAGCTCGAAAAGACTTGTACAAGTACCCGTGATGATCTTGAAGACCATTGAAACCAAAAATGCGTCCAAGATTGGCCATTTTGGGCTGCGCAGGTGGGAAACGGCAATTTCCCGCCCCTCATTGACCTGAAATGGATACGCGCGTCATTCATTTTCGGCCTCGATTCTAGTGAAGATCATCTACGGTAATCGTATGATTGTTTGCTGAATTCCTTCAAGCCCTCTCGTTTTCATAAAAATGTCCTTTTCTGTACTCCTTGGTGACCAAAAATGGACATACTGATCGAGAACTTTTGGTCTAGATCCTATAGGGGACCAGCCCAGGAACTGGCACAATTTTTTCCGAATTTTTCTCGCGATCCCCTTTGTGGGTTGAAAATGGCCATTTTTGACCACTCCAGACCAAAGTGGGCCCCTTACGGACATGTTTTTGGTTTAAATCCTCTTCAAGATCATCACGCGCACTTGTACAAGTCTTTTCGAGCTTTCCGAAGTTTTGCGTGCTAATTAAAAAAAATGGCCAATTTCAAAATGACCAAAATATGACCAAAATTTCCGGAACAAATCTGGCGTCCTCTTTGAAGAATTTTGAACACTCTTTGTTCCTTGAATTTTTCGTCTAGATCCCATACAACTCGAGTAAAAAAATCATGAAGACTTTGCCTGGTCCCATCCTGTTTCGGTATCCAACTTGGTTATCTAACCACTGAATTGATTTTTTCAAAGTGCAGAACTTTTAATTATAACTATTTAATGCACTTTTCTAGTACTTTTCAGTTTGTAGAAAAATTTGTTCTCAATCAAAAATCAGGTTCCAAAAAAATTGACCTAAAAAATAGTGCATTTTCCAAGTTGAATGGTCAAAATAAAGGTCAAGGGTCGTTTTTTTGGACAAAAAAGGCTGAAAAAACTATTCTAACAGTGCGTTTTTCTTGGTTCATTGGCTTGAGGTGTTTCCTAAGGGTCCAAACTAAAGGAAGAATCAACTTGGGAGGGTGTGCTGCTCGATTTTTTTTTTATCAAAATCCGGTCGCTGTATCGGTGCATAATTCATGGATTTGCTGATATAGGTACTAATAGCAAAATATACTACCTGAATAACTAATACAGTAGAAACTCGAAAATACGAACTTCGAAATTACGAAATTTTGATTTTACGAAGCAAAATCTTCGGTCCCGACCAAAAGGGTATCTAAGTGTATGTAACAGTACGCGATATTACGAAATAACGAAGTTTTAAAATTACGAACCTCGGATCTTGGTCCCGACGTGAAAAAGTTACTCGTTTATACGAATAATGATGGATCACAGTAACGTTTTCCGGCACTCCTTGTCAGAGTTAAACATCTAATTAATCATCGTCGCCGAATACATTATGCACTGAATGTATTACCTGAACGATATCTCATTTTTCAATGCTACAATAGTAAGGACGACTTTGAATCATAGGCATCGTAGCTCATAAAATATGATACCAATCTGACATAAAATGCGTTCGGCTTTGTAACCACGAGTCCACAGAGTTGCCAACGAGTAAAGAAAACGTAAATTTGTAATTTAACTAAATACACATTCTCCCACATCGCCCAGCCGCGGAAAAAGGATGTAGACACCTGAATGAAACCACCCGGCCGCGTCGTCTAGCCGCGACGTCCAGACGTGACAGTAGGACGTGGCCGCTGGACGCCCCAGTGAAACCAGACCTTAAGGGCGACTTTGAATCGTAGGTATCGTAGCTCATAAAATATGGAACCAATCGGACAAAAATGCGTTTTGCTTTGTTACCACGAGTCCACAGAGTTGCCAACGAGTAAAAAAATGTAAAGTAGTCGTGTACGGATATACTCGCCGGCGAGAGACTAACTGCTACAACCAGCATTTTCCTCTCATGATCCCTGGCATTTTTTGTTACCAGATTTCCCAAACATAAATCCATGATGAATATTCCAGGTATAGAAATCGTTTGCAATAACTATGACATGTATCGGAGATGGTGCTATGTTGTTCGAGCGGTAGATTCAGTCGTGAATATAACCCAAGGAAGCTTTTTTTCTTCTCACTATTTCAGACTGATTACACTCAACCTTGCTCGACGGCATAATTTTTCCAGCTGGCAATAGTTATCATCGAAGGACTCATGTTTAATTTACCGTCCTCATTGAGCGTTTTGATGTAGTCATCGAGCAAGGCTCTTCATACGCATTTCCCTTCCCTTCTTCCACCGCCAACAGCAAAGAAAATCAGAGAAAGTATGAGTTCGCATGTCTCATAGGGCCATTTAGTTTAACGCACATTAATTCTAAGGAAGACTAGTTCTGGGCGCATGCAAAATCAATGGGAAAAAATGCTCAAGCACCCATATATATATTTATATCGGAAAATGGTGTACCCTCTCCCCCTTTCACTCCAACATAGCGATCGAAGAAATATCCTAAAAGAGAGATCACTAGGCAGTCCCCACCAGGAAAATTCACCCAGCTCTCCTTCTCCTTTGCTCCAAAACCTCAGCATACTTCCCCCATCACCTTTTTCTCTCACTTGCCGCTAACCTATCCCTCCCACACTGGCTATATTTCCCCTTCAAGTGACCCTCCGTGTCCCCCCTTCCCGCTCTATGAGTGGGCACGAGCCATCCCCCTCCATGCCCGCCCTCCGGGATATCAGGCCCCT
Source organism: Platycnemis pennipes (assembly GCA_933228895.1). Classification (NCBI taxonomy): domain Eukaryota; kingdom Metazoa; phylum Arthropoda; class Insecta; order Odonata; family Platycnemididae; genus Platycnemis; species Platycnemis pennipes. Next base: position 66,185,111 of record OW121854.1, read on the forward strand.
TCGAGTGCCCCTCCGTCCCACCCCCTCAACTCTAGGCTAGCATGAGATGCCCCACGCTGACTTTGCAGGCCCCCCATACCAGCTCTTGGGCCCTTTAAGAAGTTCCCTCCCCAATCTCAAGGAATCTGTGCACGCCGATGGGTCTAACTCAGCGTAAATATTGTTTTGCGGGCATATCTTGATTCATGGTAAAAGCTCCACTTGCCAGAGTCATGTCTTCCCTCTCCGCCGACGCAGCAAATTGAGGTAAGGGAGGAGGAAGATAAGATGCGACTATTCGGCGTAAAGCTGATGATTCATTCGAGGTTTAGTCTTCGCGCGCAGCCCTTGGCCTTGAATCCCAGGTGGATCACCCTCACAACAGACGTAAGATACTACGAGACCATGGACCTCGCAGCTGTTTTTGTGAGCGGGTGAATGGAGTAACCCCCAACCACAGCGAAGGGGAAAGGAGGGAAAGAAGGCAGCTTCCAGCTTGAAGCGTGGCCTGACCTGGAGCTGCAATGCTTGGACGCAAGTCTCCTTGCTTGATCGTAAGCAAAGGAAAAACGATTAGCAAAAATATCCCACGTTTCAATTCAATAGCGAATGTTTAAAATAATTCTGAGATATAATGAATGAAGAGCAGGCAGGCAGACCTAATCTGAATAGAACCACAACTGAAGCTTTCGTGTAGTAGAGTGAAAAACGAAAATTATTGATTTGTAATGTTAGCATCGTTAGTAGCCGATGAAGTGTAAAAGGACCTATCAACCTTCACCGTTGAAGTGCGTGGCTTGTACACCCTACTTCTGAAAGGAGGTACACAGCTGGACTCCTCTATAAGCTCTTCTTTCATCTCCATCATCTCGGAAATAACCACGCACAAATAAGCTGAATCCAAGGGAGAAAAACGATTGTTATTTCGGCAAATTAATGGGCTTAGCATTATTTATACAAAATACATAACGTGTATCCATCGCATAGCATCCGCGAGAGAATCTTATTTTCACTGTCTTAGCTTAACGTAGGTAGATACATATATTATGCCTGACGCGGATAAAGGACCATCTTCTAACGAAATTTTATTCCTCTAATTTCAATATCGGGTGCAAATGATCGCGCAAGTCGCACACTTCCTTATTGTAAGCATCAATCAGTAATACTAATGATTAAACATCGCTCACGCTTCAGTTAAAGAGTTCTCCAGTTAGGAAATAATATAAAAAAATGCGCTATGAAGCTTCATAGGCTTATTCCAAACTGCACAAAAACTTGGGCAAAAGACGCTTCATTGCCTAATCATTCATTGGAAAAAAAGAACGGCAAGTTAGTTGCCGCGATGTAAATTTCCGCGGGGCTTAGATGGGAGTTTAATTCTTCCGAGTTTCGGGATTTCCGCCGTGAAAAGATGGAACGATGTGGTGGAAATCCCGAAAATGGGAAGAATCAACCTCCGACAAATTAGTTGCGTTAAACTGTTTGCACCTTGTGGGCATGAACACACATTTAAGTATACTTTTATGAATTATAACTTCGTAAATCATGCAAGTACGTCGCGAGAGTTCATCTTAATTTAAGGAAACGACAAAGAGCTTCATCGTGATGTTTTTAAAAGATACTCGTTGATACGAAATTTGATATTACGAAGTGCCGATTTTTCTGGTCCCGTCGAATTCGTAATTTCGAGTTTCTACTGTAAGTTCTACCTGATTTGCATAATGCCCTTCTATTTTCATGTATCATTCAGCCTTTTTTTCACTGAAAATATCATTGCCATTATTTTTCTACATTTTACCAATGCCAAGATTTCTACAGAGAGAATTGATTTCCTCTCTGAGATCTTGCTATTTAGCATATCAATAGGTTAATTCATTGAGTTTTTCACAGCAAGTTTTCAACCATAAAGTTTTTTACACCTTATCTTCCACTTTTTCCTTTTGCAACGACATATTTAATGATAAAATGTATGTAATTATCAAGCAAGTCTACATAGACTAGATACCTAATGCAAGATCATTATAAATTTCATTCAAATAATAGAGAACTAAGAATTGATAGGTGCTATACCACTCCTTATAAGGATGATAGTGCCAATAGACACCATAAACTAAAATATGGCACTGCTCACATCAACATATATGCTTCAAATGGTACAGCTAAAAACTGCAGAAAATGCTAGAGCAGTACTTTAGAAAATAAACACCAAAAAGAAAAAATATTCTGTCTAAGATAAAAATTACAGGTGGTCTAATATTCAAGCGTGCTTTTGCTGACCATTTAAAAATAACATGAGACACTGATTGGGTTTATTAGCTTGCCAATGAGAATTTTTTTATCACATTATTTTTAAAGTATTTTTAGTACCACTCCATAAACTACTAAACATTGCTATCTCAAGGAAAAACATTCTTCTCAGTGACTTACAAGGTTTACAATAACTGAATTATGATTTTATTATAATCACCTCATGCACTCCAAGTCAAATGACTCCAAATTTGCAGATCTGTTCTTGTCCACACTGATGACCATCTTGTAAACCAAGGACTTGGGAGTAGTTCGTACTCTCCCGTAAATGGATTTCTTTCCTGATTTGGCCTCTAATCGGTATCGCAACTGGTATAAGAAAAATGTGAGACTTGGCTATCAAATCAATATTTTCATCAGGTGATGAGTGTGTGGAGATATCATAAAACTCAAACACCATATTTATCAGCATATAAGACATTCTCATTTAATTATAGCATATTCACAATGAAAAATGTTGTATAATCATACTCTTGAGCCAATTAATATTGTTCCATATCACACTCATATTTCCTTCAATACTGTGGACACAAGTCAAACAATATATACCCTAGTACTCATAATAGTGTTGTGACACAATAAAAGCAATTATAATTGTACGATGGGGAGCATGCACTATTTTAGACAACTCTTTGCATGAGAAGTTCATCATCTAAAATGTACTTGGTAAAAATGTTGCTGAAGAACAATGTTGAGTTATAAAGATATCACTCTGTAAAAATACGTATGCAGTTGGTTTGCAGCAGCTGAAAAACGCGATGTCATCGGCTATCCAGGGCATGATGTCACACATCATCATTGTCGGCATTGTTTAGCTATTGTACGTGAAGGTAAGTTGTTCCATGAATATTCGGCAAAAACCAACCCAGATAGCAAGTCAGCTGGATTCCAGCCTGAATTTTCGCTGGATGAATACAGCTGGACAAATTGCCTAGAATCCAGCTGGAATATGTAACTTAAATCCAGCTGGAATAGTAAAGTCTGTATCCAGTTGGATTCCAGCTGGAGTATGCAGCTGAAATCCAGCTGGTTGAGACAGCCTGAAATATTAGCTGTATCCGAAATCCAAAAAGAGTGATATATTCACTCTTTTTCTTCCGATAAGAAGACTTTCTTGTAAGAAAAGATATTAATCTTATCATTGATATACACAGGGTGTCCAAAACCACCCGTCCACCCCCTAAAATTGGCCAGGAAAGATTATTTTTCAAAAACTGTTGACTCATTCATAAGTAAATGGGGTATGCTCTATCGAATGGTCATAAAATCAACTTCCGATTTACACCGGAAGTGGGCTATTCAGACCGGAAGTTCATTTTTTCAAGCAGAACATGCAAATATTTTTTAGATACTCGGATTCTATGCTGAAAAATATGTAACTTTTGCTCGAAACATTTTTTGATAAAATGTGATTTTTGACCTCTAATTGACCTCTAAATTTGCCGAAACCAGTAATTGGTGCTGAAACTAGGAATTTGCACCTAGTGACCTTGAAATCGAATTCTCCATTGTAAATCGTGTGTTTTACTTTAATTATTGCTGTTGTTTACTCTTTTAACTATATCCAGAAACATAAAGTGACTGTTTGTTTGAAGGGTGATGGTGTGTTCAAATCAAGAGGCATTCGACATGCTCCAAATTTAGTTTGAAATTATGGGTAAGCAGCATACTCTGTGCCAGCTGGGTAGCATTCAATAATATTTGTGGTTAACATACATACTTTTGATTTATCTACATTATCTACATTTTTAAATTTTTGAGAAAATTTCCTATCAAGTATAACATCGGTACACGAGAAACAAATTTCATGCATATTCCCCATTGTATAGGTACAGCTGCAATATTCATCATGTTAATCATAAATCCCAACCTTCGCATGTAAGATCTGAGGTACTTTTTTGAGCCATAATTTTGAAAAAAAAAGGTGCATCTTACACACTGTCAAGTACAGTTATTGCCATTAAATATTCTAGTATTTGATGACAAAATACGACAAATATTTGAGTATTCTCATACAAAGACATTCAACTAAACTGGGAAGAATTCATGAGTATGTTTGAAACTCATAAAGCAATAGTAACTTTATAAAATTAAAATAAAAGTACACACTCTTACAGTTTCCAATCACAATATTCCAGAATGACATGTAAGAGTCTAAAAACAATTTGTGAAAATTTTATCTTCAAAAATATAATGACTCACCAATCATGACAGAAAATTCCTGCTTTGTGTATTAGATGATCTACATATAAACATATGTACAAGCATGTATCTTACAAAGGGTACAAAGAATGAACAATTACTTTGGTGGATGGAATACAAATAATAGAAAGAAATGATAAGTTGCAGAATATGAAAGCTATTCAATAACACAAAACTAACAGAAGAAAAACAGCAGTAACTCTGCAAAGTTCCTCAATATTTAATGAAACATTGTGGAACTTGAAAAAGTTACTGTTATTTTTCTTTCTTAAATATGCAGCCGTTTCACAAAGTCAACCTGACAACATTCAATTCCATCTCTGAGAGTACAAAGTTTGCAGTATACCTAATTCAAACCCAATTTTAATGTCCACATCTAGTATGTAAGAGATGTAGACTTAATGTATATTTTAAAATAGGGTTTACATTAGGTATATGTACTGTAAAGTTTGTGCTCTCAGGGAGAGATACATTCAGGGAGAGATACATTCATCCACATAGAGGAAAAAATGATTGATGAAGTCATTTGTTTACCTTTAGGTTTTCATCAAATGTAACAAAAGCTGTAATCTTCATATCCTTTCCAGCATCCACCAATATATCACCCACATACTTCACATGCAACAAGTTGCCGGCAATTCCTTCCATCAGCCTACAGATTACTGTCTCATTCTCCTGGTTTGTTTCCTGATTTTGGGGCAACATTATCATTCAGCATATTATCAAAGAATCTCTAATTAAAGGGTAACACTCATTCCAAAACACTGTTTTTTGTAACTTACCCTGAAAAAATCCTTGCTCAGATCAGAAATAAGTGGACTCTCAAGGGCATGGCTCCTAATAAATTCTCGAGCTACTTTCCTCACCTCCTTTTTGTAGCGGTCAATTTGAACTTTCATCTGGCTTGAGAATGACCTATGATTCACCATGATATAAGAACACTGTAAGAGTACATTCAGCACTGTATTTTAGTCTTAAAATATATTAAAGTAATCAGATAGAGAGTCCTGATCACATTTAGCATAATATTTTCATATTTCTTGATGACTGATTTTTCTTTTCTCCTTTGCATTGTATTGTCCATTGGTAACAACAATTTCTCCAGCCATTCATTCAGCTGGTACATTTAGAACAGGAATTAACTGTGCCAGCAGGATGACTGATGAATCAGTTGTCACCAATAGATACTGTGGCATAAAAGAGAACCTGAAAATTGGTCATCAAGACATTTAAAAACACCATGGATATTGAGATTTGAAATTTCATTTTCTCAACAAACCTTCAGCCTACACATTTTTTTTTCAATAATTAAATGTTGTCAACTATCCTGTATACACAAAATGCTGTTTCACAAGGATGTCAGCACTGCAAGTGAAGCATATGTCAACTGAAGCGCCACGGCAGAGTCTCAGAAGTGCTCTCATAGAGCGAATTATTGAGAAACACATTAATGCACATTCGCAGCTCGTGTTCGAAGCACTGCAACCACAAGTTGTGGACGAGCTGCCACAGCACTGCAGGTAGTCTTTTGAATAAGTCGCGTCATACTAGTGGCACTATGTGGTGACTTAAGAAACGTTTAGGGTTGACGAATGGCAGAATTGGCCATTATTGCTTGTGAGTTGTGTTGTATGTACTCAGAAGATTTGAAAAGTGAAGTAAGTGGAAGAAGTTAACTTGTTTTCTCAGCGTGGTGAATTCTTAGCTAACCTGAAGCCTGCGAGTATGCCAACAAGCAGCGAGTTGATGAATTGCAGAATCAGCCATTATTGCTTGTGAGTTGTGTTGTATGTGCTCAGAAGATTCCAAGAGTAAGTGGAAGACGTTAACTTGTTTTCGCAACGTGGTGAATTCTTACCTAGCCAGCTACCCTTAGGCTTGCAAGTAATGTTACAAAAAAGTTTTGCCAGTATTTATTTAATGTTTATTTCAGCAGACAATATAGCTACACTTGTTATTTGAATCCAAGACTATTCGAGATATCATATGTATTTTTTTAGATGCTCATTTACGAAAATGTGTTAATCATTATTATTGAGCAATACAGTCATTTATTGCAACCCTGTGTCCTCAATTGAGACCCCTGCTTACAAACTAATTACTGGGCTCGGTCCCTGGCACATGATCTGAATCACTGTGGACATGTAATTGAAACGATTCTACAGTGCTGCTAGGGTGTTGCTGCAGCGCTGTGGAAGTGCTTCAATAGTGCTGCAGTAGCACCTCTATAGCGCTGCTGACATGGGAATATCGGAAATTTGACGGAGTCAGGTATGCTGCAGTACAGCATCCGCACCTACTGAAGCACTGCGACTTTGCACTGCTGCCGCGGGTCAGCATCATTTTGTGTTTACAGGGCAATGCTGGGGTTTTTGATATTTACCACACATTTCTTGGTGCTTTTTGATTTCTTATTTCACAAGCATACCTTATTAACCCTGGTGTATTATTTTACTTTCTATCTGGGGGGTTATTTTGTAATCTCACCTCTTTAATTACTCTTTGCGGGAAGGCGGGAGATCCGTTTCACTCTCTTAATGATCGGCTCATGAACGGTTCATGAATTGTCAAAGCTTCTGTCAGTAGCGCTATCTGTTGCCAATCTCGGTGTGCTGAAGTTCTTCACGTTGTGCAAATTCCAAAAATACAATTTAAAATCATTTGTATTTTTCTCGCTCTTGCTTTTTTTTCCAACTCAAGCTTCAAGTGGAAACGACAAGTGGAAGTGGCTCCATTTCACGTTCTTTATGAAGATGACATGGGAACCAATAGCAAGCGGAGATAATGAGATGGATCAAGAACGAAAGATATGGATCAGAGCGGATGAATCGTCTAAAAGACCAGCACATGACCAGCAGTTCATCGCTTGAGATCCGAAGATGGTCACGCTGCCTGGGTGGCGGAGTTTCCCTAAGAAAAAAATACTATAGAACTATATATAGTGATTATAGGAATTCTATAATCACTATAGAAATTTCTATAATCACTATAGGGTATAGTTCTATAGTCCTATAATCACTATAGGGTATAGTTCTATAGTCCTATAATCACTATGGGGTATAGTTCTATGGTCCTATAATCACTATAGGGTATATTCCTATAATACTATAATCACTATAGGATACAGTTCTATAGTTCTAAATAATCACTATAGGAAGTTTCCATAAATACCATGGGTATAAGTTCTATAGTTTATACATACATAACTTACATAGACCTCTCATATACAGACATATTCTCTTGGACCATGCTGTCTATAAGAGAGAGGTTTCAAATTATGTATCTTAAAAGCAAAACATTCTGAAAATTCATTTATTCATCTCATCATTAATTCATTATTTTTTTATTCATCTCATGTGGATTCAAATGTCACATTCATCTCATATCCATTCAAATGGATATCCATAATTGGATGATTTTTCTCAGTCCCTCGTAGATGGTATCGCACTTAGAGAAAAATCTGGTGCGCTCGCCGGAAAACAGGTTCTCAGCATTATGGAGGAAACTCTTATTTATCTCTACTAGAGTTCAAAGAATATCAGATACGTATATTTATAATGGTCATGCTTATTTTTAACCACAAAATGGTTATTAGGGAAATGCTTTAACGGTGCAAATTATCCGTGTCAATCTTAGAGTAAAGTTAATAATCACAAACGACTTAATGCCAGCCGGCAGCTGTATATATATGGCCTCCCAGTCTCAATCCCATAATTGGAAAATATGTCAGGCCGTATCTCAAAGGATGATAGGATACAGAATAGTTAAGTGTAGATTGTAAAGTAGGCGTATCTGTAGTATGTGAGGTAAAACTATTCATCATTCAGTAAGTGAGAATCATGATCATTCATTTTCCTTTTTTTTTTCAATTTTGTTCCTTTGGGGAACAGTTGGCAAAATGGATACGAATAATGATTGGCCAACCGCTGCACCTAGAATAATAATAATATAAGAATCCTCATGACCAAACATTGGCCCAGCCGTCTGTGCGACATGGGTATGTTCCAAATACCTATAGCCATAGTGACTATAGAAAACTATATATAATCACTATATATAGTCCTATAATCACTATGTTCCAAATAACTATAGGACTATAGCCATAGTGATTATAGAAAACTATATATAATCACTTTATATAGTTCCATAGTATTTTTTTCTAAGGGTTAACTATGAAAAATTGGCATTCTATGACATATTCTCACTAAAGTAAGATTACAAAATAACCTCCCTGTTCATAGACCCTAGATCAATGATCTAATTAGTTGATAATTATTCATGAACAAATGGTTTAATCTTAACCCTCTTATAGGGCAATTCTGTAACAGATTACGCCGGCACTATTATGATGTAGGGCATTATTTTGGAGATATCTGCGTAATATAACGCTTTCCTGATTCTGTAAGCAAAATAGCGGTCCCTGGGGGGTCGCTATATAGCACTAAAAATAACGCCAGCCTATGGCTTGCGTTATCCCAGATTGCAGCCCCTTCAATGACTTTACTGACTCGGGAACCATGCCGTAGTTTATTTTACTGTAGCCATGAACCTACAAATATTGTATTCGCATTCATATTTGATTCCCAAACTTCAGAAATGACGTTAATTTGGCTAAACGTAGCATATTCGATGTTTACCTGGTATTCAAAGAAATTTTCATGTATCTAAGCGAATTCAATACTCGCATGTGATCTATCTTTAGGTCACCCTACAAGACATAATACGACAGCTAAGCCGTAAATGCGGCAATCATGAACATCTATAAATATATATATGAGATGAGCTGGTTACAAATATAGGTTATAACCTTTTACATTGTGGCATGTATTTGGATAGAATACACAAAAAATTTAATTTTGTTTTTATATCTACTCCATATGTTAAACGAATTAATATTATTTTTTTGCATAATTAACTGGTGCAAAATGTGAAATGGGAAAATATAAAATAGGCTATTAAATGACATGGTGACGATCAAACTTATAAAAGGTATAATGTCATAAGCTGTGCAGCTGATAATCATTTCGTGCTGTTTAGCTCAATCAAGGGGCTATTTCTCTCAGAAATTTTTTTGGCTGCATGCTGTACAGCAACATTGCAGCTGCTATGCTTTAAGTCAGAGGAGGTCCCTTTTTAAATCCCTTCTCTACATCCTGTAATTCTAGGATTTCATACCATTTGTCACATACTATCATGAAAATATTAACTGACTTTAACACATATTTCAATCATTGGTTCAGTAAAAAAAAACATTCCCTGTTCAATGAGTAATTACTAACATTTGAATGGGCTACTTCACTGAATGCGATTATTTTAACGTCGTAAACAACTAAACTTCGCATGATGAAGGGTTTCAATGTATTTATCATCAGAAACATTTTTCAAACTATCAAAATTAATAGAAAAGACCATTCACAAATCAAAATGGAGTACATCAACACTGCTAACTCACAACAACATCAACATCAACCCGAATCATCCGAATTCTGTCGTCTGCTGAACAAAAGCTTCGTCAACATTTGCTTCACAATATTCAACTGTTTCTACTTTGTCCTAGTCGCAAAAATATATTTTGTGTATTTCATTTTTGAGAGTTTGTTTCAAGAATAAAGTTTTAATTAAAGTTTTAAGAAATTCTTGAGGCATAATTCAATAAATTCTACCCATATAATACAGATTTTATTAAAATAGTTTGTTCTTGCTGCCTCCTATTGGCCGCTTGGAATCTGCCCTACTAGTTTTCTCATACTGTCGAGAGATTACACCACAACGCTATATTGCACCCTTGGATTGGGCGTAATATAGCGCGGTGGTATTTACAGAATCGGAAAAGGCGTAATTTCCGAAGGGAAATAGCGACAACGTAATATAGCGCCCTCAAGTTACAGAATAGCCCTGTTAGTGTGGTGGGCTCGGACAAAAAGTGCGGCAGGCCGATAAATCAGCTTCTACATAGTTTAAAATTGGGCAAGGGCCTAGCCACGTCAAATCACCCGTTCCCATCAGATCACCGAAGTAAAGCAATGTTGGGCCCGGACAGAGGTTGGATGGGTTACCCTCCTCCATACCTCTACTCTGGTGCTCTTGTCTCGTCTACAAGTGGCGGGCAGGTTAAATGTGGGTTGGCCCAGTGGATCTAAAGAGGTTTAAGTGCCAAGGGGACTCCAAAAGCCCACCCCTCCAATTTATATTTTTTAAGTCCATTATTAAAATGGAGTGAACTGAAATAATAATGTTCATTTTCAGTCAATCTAAAAAAATTGTATCATTATTCATTAGTTCAACTTAAATAATGTAAAAAAAACCACATATGGATATATAAAACATTAGCTTCATAATTTTTTCCCTAAGGTGCTAGATTTTATTAAGTTAAGCTACGTTTACATGTGGCCGTTTTTGCGTTGCATTGACGCTGCGTTGTGCGGCAGGAAAATACCCTGTTTTCATGTCACCGGCAGCGCCAGCAGCAACGCACCAAAACATATGACGGTGGTAAACTGTGGTATAGGTGATAATCCGTAGCGAAAGAATCACGTGACGAACAAATGACAGGCAGAATGCATTGTTCCTCGCTCTGACGCAACTGCGTCAACGCAGAAAGTTGAAAGATAACCAACTCGGATGGCAACGCAGGCTGCGTTGGCGTGCTCACTTCTGATTGGTGGCGCAGTGTGCGTCAATGCAAAAACGGCCACATGAAAACGTAGCTTAACCCTCCACATTCTCGCTAGTACCCCAGGAAGACAATTAGCACAAAGAGGGTTAATGAATCAAATTTTACTTGACTCCATATACAATGCCTTAGGCCTGAAAAATCCTTTTCTAAGACAAAACCCAATAACATAGACTTGATTCTACTCCTCTGAGTGGAAAAAGAATGTACTCACCCCAATTCTGCTTCTGACCCAATGAATGAAATATTCTTTCGAGCAATTATGGTACTGTTGCCTCCTATAATGATAATTAATGGCAAAAGAGAGAATTAGGATACAGGAAATACTCTCCCAGCTTAAGCTTACATTGGACATAATATTAAAAAAAAAACTCTATTGATATTTTGAAGTTGAAGCAGCTGTAACAGATACAGAAAAATGCAAGATTATTTGCAATCCTCAATTCCTAATCTATAAGTGCAAAAGGGCTGTCAGAACTATCAGCAATCAAGAGAGGTTCACTAAACGTCTTTGTTATAAAATACAATACCGAGTCCTGAAATAATATTTTTGCAGCATTCCACCCAATAATAAATATTTAATTAAAATATAAAAAATTCTGGATTAAAAGGAGGTTGTAAACAAATTTATGAGAATATGGAGTAATTACAAAGGAAAAATACACTTATAAATACACATGCAATGATCAATAGATGACTCAGTAAAAAAATGATAATTGTTAACCTCTAATTGCTGAACCAACCTTTATCAAACAAAAGGGTTCCTGCTGGCAGAAAGGGAACTTTTGTTCCTGTTATTTAAATAACATTCTTGATAATTCCAACAAGCTGAACCAGGAGCAGGAATGTAAATGGCAGCTTTTAAAGGTTAAGCAATTACTGTTTTCCTAATGACTATGAGCAACAAACAGAAAAAATAAAGAGAAGCAATTGGAGTATGCAACAGATATATAACTATTTAAGACAAGTAATATGTATCTAAATATTCAAATATTCTATAATATCATTGCCAAAATAATTCCGGCCAACTCACCAAACATTTTAGTGATAAGATGCTTTGTACATAATAATTTGCACCATAGCTCATGACAATTGTTAGCATGAAAATGTTATGCAACACTTAAACCTTTCCCAGGAATTCTACTGTGCAATTCACAAAATGTGACCAACGAATTCGAATACCAAATGTAGTCAAGTGACACAACTGTTAATGCAGTTGAACAGCCACTTATTTATTGATTCATTCCCAAAGAACCAAAGGTTATATGTATTTCAGAGCATAGGAATGCTCCAAGAAGAATCTTTTTTGTAATTCAAATAAATTAAATTACATAGAGACCAACATAGCAGAAATACCTCTCAGATACATCACTGATACATGTCAAATATCACATGTGTAGTCTCGGAGGCTCTAAATAACTTTCAGAAACTATCTGAGACCTCTCTGAGATGACACTATGCCAACAAAAAAATACTCTCTGAGATGTCACATGAAACAACTCATAGAAATTTCTGAACGTCTGAATGTTTCAGAGACATTCGAGATGTATCTGAAACATGCACTCTGAATAAATTTTCTGAATATCTCATGATTACCTCTCTGAGGCATTCAAGATACTTTGAGATATTCAAGACCATAATGAGACATTCATTGCTATGAGGATCGACTCAATGTCTGAAGACATGAAAAACTAGTAATTAACTACAAGAGAAATCTGAAAAGATACAACACATATTCAACCAAATTATTTAATTTTCATGGGATTGATAATAAATTGAACGATATCCCTACTATTTGTGCAAGAGAAGCAATTATGTATGCAAAGAGGAAGGACTCACGATTTGCCTCCTCCTTGCAAGCCTTTGGTTTTGCCTTCCTAGGTACTTCTTCTTGAGTGGCAATCTGAAAGAGTTCTCTGTCATATGTCCACGAGTATGTATACAAGACGATCTTCAGCTCTGTGGCAGCATACCCATAGAGGATGTAAAGCAACTCCTTGATTTCCGGCAGCTCTGACTCAGGGAATGACAACAACATGGAATTCTTCACAGAATCCAGATATACCTCCCTCTCAGGGCTCAATCCTTGGACTGTCACTGAAAAATTTCTGCTCACAAGTTTATTGTGTGATTAAATTAACAACCCCTTAGTTTTTGGAAAGATATATTGGAAAATTTGATAACTTTTATGAAAACCCATGTTGTTTATAGTAAAACTGAGAACACGTTACCATTTTCAATGGAAAGGTATTCAATATTAAGTTTATTGCTATCAAATTCATACAGCAAGGTAAATTCACTGGAGACCAGGATCAGGTTTCTTATTAAAAGAATCTGGTACTCTTATTGCTTCAATTTTCAGAGCAATAGTCTCTAAGTCAGGTTTGAAAAGTTAATAGTTTCCCATATAAAGACAAGTGACAAGTTGGCATAGGAAATCTGATGCAAGCCTGTAGAAATTGAGGAGCAAATCTGCTACAAGTCAGCAATATACAGTAGAACCTCTATTTTACGAAGTTGAAGGGACCCATCATTTTGAGCTTTGTAAATTGGAGGTTATCTTTCACTAACTCCTCTGTCTCCGGAACTGATATGTCACCAAAACCAGCTGATCTCCAACAATAGGAAATAGTTTTTGTGGTGACACTGTCCCATGCTCTGGCAACACTTCGCACAGCATGGATCAATGTCTATGGAGGCACATCATGCACATAAGAGGCTTTATCTGTGACAAATGTATGTCTACTAAAACTCTGCTGACAGGAATGCGAGTATACTTTCAATGCAATTAAACACTATGCTGTATGAAACTTGTCAAATAGTTATGTCAGGGTTGAAATCAAACTAATTTCTATGACAAATAGTAGTCATCTGATCATTCTGGGAAAAAACAACAGATATTACGTGAAATTCTGTGTGCAGTGTATCTGCATATTGAAAGGATTTGAAAATTAGACCTCAATTGTATTGATTTGCTGTATAGCATAGGTGTTATTCCTAAGGCTAGGAGACTCCCTTAGTCAAAGTGAATGAAACTCACAGCCATGAATTCCAAAAAAAACTGGTAAATATATTTCTACAAATTTATAATGGTATGAACTTGGCTGCTGCAACTGAATTAAGTTCTTGTAGCTTCAAGTTTGTAGATCTCATAATAAGGGGAGTAAGTGAATTAATTCATCCCACGGAGTATTTTAAGCATATGCAGTTTGGCATTAATTAGCGAAAGGGGTATATTTATTGCTCGTCGATTTATGTTTAAAGAGGCCATTCTAACATGGGAAAGCTAGGGATGCATTCTAATTAGGAAATTTCAAAACAAAGTTCCAACTGACCCAGTATATTTCAGTGAAAAACCAGGAAATGCCTTTTTTGAAGAAAGTGTATCATTTGAAACACCTTCAATAATATTTTGCAGCTGATGAAAGTCAATTTTAGAACTTTGCTCGAGTTCATATGGAATTCCCTCTTTTTAAATATGTGTTCTATAGTGCTGACATCTAGAGGCCATTTGAGAGAACTATTTACTTGCAAGTATAGAAAGCTATAAGTCACGATCAAAAATTCTTAACTAGCGACGTAAAACACTTCTAATGAAAAATTATATATTCAAAATGCATCCAGATTTGAACATAAGTAATTTATTATTACAAAATTAGTATTCTTTAATGAAACTATGTTCCACGACAGCTGCAGTGAAGACCTTCCTACGGGAGTGCTACTTTCAAGTGAAAGGCTAAACAAAGTTCTGAGTTGGGGTTGCGGCGGCTATCTTAAAGTTACTTTTAAATAATTCCAGAGAAAATATGGACCTTGGTGACGACGAGTTAGATATTCGCAATCCACAAAATGATAGAAAAGGAATAGAAATTACCAAGAACTAGTCCGCTTATTTTATGAACTGGGGAATTGTTTACAAGAAGTAAACATTGAGCCATGCATCTTTGAACATTTTTCCTTAGATAATATGATTAGGATTGAATTGCGATTCGGATAATCAGTATCTGGGATTTTTGCTACAGTTTAAGCACGTCAAAAAGAACTATGCTCACATTCGACCTTTAGGTGGTCCATTAATGTACAGTAAATTCTCGATAATACGAAGTCAGTGGGACCAGAAAATCGGCACTTCGTAATTTCGAACATTTTAAAAAAGTCGTGAAAAAATTTTATCTTTGTTTCCTCTAACTTTTAGTATCTTTGGCAACATTGTATAACTTTTGTGATCGTCCATGTCTTAAAAGATCGTAAAGTCCCTACTATGTCAATGTTTTTAAGTCGGTGATTGTAGTGTTGGTGAAATTTCATCTAAGTATTGAAAACGCATATAAAACAAAAGTTGAACATTTTTTAATAAGAATTTTATTTTTAGAAGAGTCAGTAGAGATGGGAATCTAGTATGGATGCCAAAAATAGGCATTTACTTCAAATATCTACGCTGTTATGATGGCAGCAGTCCCAACCGCACTTTTGTTGTGTTCTACCACCCAATCATAGCTATAAAAAAGGATGGAACTAAGCCCGTATCTAGAAAAAAAAATCATTCACAGGCTATTACTTGTAGCATATTCTATCTATCATCAGCGGCATAGATGATCTTGGGAGGTAATATCATTTCTTTTCTACTACTAAGACCTTGATGACAAATGGGGCGTGATTCGGCATATTTTCCGCATCGTTTCCTCAAGGATTATATGATGGCCGGGGAGTTTGTGTTTAAGGTGCATGTCGGGTTGTGGAGAGGAAAGATCCCAGTTGCGGGTGTATCTTTATCTGTCTTGCTGAGTTTGAAGGGGAAGTGGGAAGGCGAGTATAGGCGGTCACCCGTTGGCTGGGCGGGCAACTGCCCTAAGATCATCACTGCCGCGTATCTTTCTCAAGGGTCTTTGAAGTTAACAATATTTTTCATTCACTCTTTTACCACCCCTCCCCTCAGTTTGGGCGAGCAACCCAGGCTCCCGCTTACAACCTGGCCACCAGCCTAGGATGCAGGCACCCGGGGCAAACGGGCACGGTTGGGCGTCTACGCCACACAGGCGGAGGCGAACGCGGGTGAGGGCACCCGGTTCGGGCGGGCGAGTGTCTCCCGTATTTGGCGCCCATTTGCAGGCCTCTTTAAAGATATGCTCACAACTGGGACTTCCTTTTCCACAACCAGACCCTTTCCCCCCCCCCCAAACACGGTAAACCCAAACTCCCCGGCTATCATAATCCTTACCCCCACCAACACAACCTGCCCAAATTTCCTAATGGCATCACCCACCCTCACTCACCCCATCCATACTACAAGATTTTGGTGCGGACAGCCCCTTCACGGAGAGTTGAGCTAGGATTGCTCGCCTAAGAGACGAGGTAGGGTTCACAGAGAATTTGAACAGTCATAATCAGGGAATTTCGGTTACGCTTATAGTTTTTTTTATGACAGTCTGACCCCTTACCCTGGGGGCATCTTTAGGTTGAAAAGACTTTTTTTTAAGACAGCCTGAGGTAGAGAGGTGAAACTGTCATCAAAAAGCTATGACCTTGATGGAAACTCCTATAAATAATATTAGGTCATTTGCAAATTGGTCATGATCCAAAATGGCTGATCTTTGAAATACTGGACATCAATTAATATGATAAAAACTAGTGTCTTGCATTTAATAGTAAGACTTCATCAGAACTTCAAGGAAAGTTAAACATATTCTATTTCATACACTGTACTATTCCACACAATAATTGCCTCAAAACTAGTCCCTATAGTCACTTAAGATTCCCTTTCTGAAAGAGAGTAGTGTCTCATTAGAATCTCTAAGAATAGTGTTGAGTAAAACAACATTAAATTTAGAAGCAAAATAGCATCAGAAGGAGGGGAAAGTCTTTGAATAAAATTTCAGCAGCAGGAGAAACATCACAGTCATCATCAATTAATCAAGTTATTCCATAATTTTCCTTGAAACTGATCCAACTAATCAATGAAACACAGGAAGACATGCATATAAATGAAGACATAGATATAAAGATCACCACACTTTAAAACTCACTGGAGACATCTGAGGAAGAACTCATCAATGGAAAATGTAGAATTATTCAGGAAGAATCGTACTTTGAGGAGATACTGTAGGCCTTCTGCTGTTGCCACAGCTGTCCCGTTCTCTGCCCACCCTTCTTGTGAGTCAGTGAGGGTTAGGTTATAGATGGCCTGCAAGGACATTATTCAGCGAAGATGAAAACTCTTCAGTTCAGTAGCACTTTTGAGGAAGGGATATTTAACCTTTATAGGCCACCAAAAAATACCACTTGAAGTTAATTCAATTTAATTTTGTAGGATTTAATTGAAAATTTCTGGTAATTTGATAGCAATTAAACATTCATTGACAATGAAATTGCTCTACCATATATGACAGCATACAATCACTGTTTTCCAATATTATGGTTCCAAAATCACCCATGTCTTATATGGGTCATTCCACCTCAATTCAACAAGTGTTTGTCCCTTAGGGTCTCAGATTTTGGTAAAAATTGGAGTATGGAAACAAAATCAACTCAAACTGAATATCCTTAAACAGTTTTGTGAAAAAAAATTTTTTTAGTGAATTATGCATGTTTTAAAAAGTTTCGGCCGATTCTGAGATGGAGTATTTGAGAAAAGTTTATTAACAATTTTTTAAACATTAGTGATTAACAACAATAGGGTTTAGAAGAAAATAATTTTTTATTGATATTTGATTGATGATTGATTGCATTCAATAAAGATTTAGCTTTGAAAAGAGCTATTAATCATTGATATATGACAATTACAAGTGGAGAAATAAGTCATAATATGATTTAAGGCTCGGATTTTAGCTAAAAATGTGAAAAAATTAAAACATGCATAATTCGCTCAAAAAATTTTTTTTCACAAAACTGTTTGAGGATATTCAGTTTGAGTTGATTTTGTTTCCATACACCAATTTTTATCAAAATCTGAGACCCTAAGGGACAAACGTTTGTTGAATTGAGGTGGAATGACCCATATGTGAATGCTTGGGCTCAGAAACATACTTCACAGAAAAAGTCTTATTTGTCATTGTAACTGACTCATGTAGCACAGACGATTGGGCCAATGTTGGGAAACGGTGCCACGGTTAGGGAATGGTTCGGTTACTTTTTGACCATTGGGCCAACGCTGGGAAATGGTGGCATTTGCACGGTTATATTTCAATGGTTGAGAAATTGTGTAATTTGCATGGTTATTTCTTAGCCATTGGGCCAATGTTGGGAGATTGTGATAGGAGGGCTACTGGATTATAGTGCTGTACAAGCCAGGCATAGCCACACAAGCTGAATATCGTCTCACTTAGCACTTTCGCTGTGCTCAGATCAGTATTATTTTAAAGAAAGAACAACACATACAGTGATGATGCCAATTTATAGTGGCCAATAACAGTATATAAATTTGATAACATATTCAAGAAAAAAAAATAAAAGTAACAGGAAACAAGTAGTAGGGAAGGCTACTCTGGGGACAGATACGAAACAGAAAGGCTAATGAGCAATTTAATTAGGAGTGCAAAGGGATCAATGCATTGTGGGAGGGAGTTCAACAGAGAGGAGAGATGGAAGAAAAGAGAATGTTTGGTAATCGAAAGTCTGGGAGTGGGCACATGAAGTAAAGGATGAGAACGGGTGGGGCGGGATGGAACTTTGAAGTTAACAAAGGAGAGCAGATCGGGGCAGTCGATGGTGGAATTGAGAATATTATAAATTAGTTTTAAGTCTGCTGTGAGCCTAAGGGTGCTAAGATTAGGGATGGAGAGGGAGGAGAGAATTGTATTGGTGGACATGTTACGAAAATGGGGTAATCTATTTTTAACTATTTTAGCATAGAAATTACAGACACAGTCCAGAGATGAGAGATTAGTTTGAGGAGGGATAGACCAGATGGGGCAGGAATAGGTAAGAATTGGAAGAGCGATGGAAGAAAAGAAAGTTCGAAGGGCTTGTGGGTCATTAAATTCAGTGAAATGATAGAGTAGGCCTAAGAGGGACATTGCTTTGGGCTTGATGGTTTTTATATGTTGGGAAAAATTTAATTTACTGTATGTAAGAATACAGAATGTCTTTGGATGTAGGGACACATTTTAGGGAGTGATTAAGAACAGTATAATTAAATTCATGGGTGAACCTTTTTAAGGAAATGGACATCACGCTACACTTGTCTGGGTTTAATTTAAGCTTCCATACATTGCACCAATTTGATGTCTGTTGTAGGGCATCTTGTAGTTCATAACAATCGGAGGGTGTTTGAATGTTCTTGAAAAGTTTACAGTCATCAGCGTAAAGTAGGGTGTGAGCTTGGGAAGGAGGCAGAAGGGAGGCAAGATCATCAATATATAAATTAAAAAAGGTACAGACCAAGGACACTGCCTTGAGGGACCCCAGATGTCAGTGGAGACCAGGGAGAAGAAAAACCAGAAAGGATGACCCTTTGAGTTCGGTTGCTGAGGAAACTTGGAAGAAGATTTCTAAAATTACCAGAAATATTGAAACGTTCGCTAAGTTTATGAAGGAGGAGGCTATGGTTGATGGAGTCAAAAGCTTTAGAAAAGTCTAGGAAAATGGTATCTAACTGTGTTTTGTTATTCAAGGAATTTACGGCATTATGCTGAAAAACAGCTAAGTTGGTCATACACGTATGGCCTGGAAGAAATCCATGTTGATTTTCAGAGAGGTGAGGGGATGTGAAGTAATAAAATTGGTTGAAGATTATTCTCTCACAAACAGAGGAGAGGACTGGGAGTAAGGATATGGGTCGATAGTTTGATGCTAGGTTTTTTGGGCCAGATTTATGTACGGGGATAACATTAGCAGTTTTCCATAAAGACAGAAAGGTACCAAGGGAAAAACAGCGGTTTAAGAGTAAATTTAAAGGTATTAACAGGGATTCAGCACAATGGGGTCGTTTACCATATTTTTTTATTGCTGAATCTGATAGAGTTTGTAAAATAAAAAGACCCGTATTTTTCCGTTTTTTGATCCGAAAATTATTTCCTGAGTTATAAGCGGCGAAAAACTGATGTTTTTAACCCTTTCGGAAAAGAGGGCGTGGTGCAACCTCTGACGTATATTGACTTCGTCGAATCAGAACTGAGCCCGCGAAGCTACATTGCCTTATCGCAATGGGGGGAACACAGCTGACTCGGCCAATGGGAATGATTGCGACAGCATCTGTGCGAGCAGACCTTCCGAGAATCCCCCTCCACTCCCTTCCTCTCCCCTGCAAGCAGTCAAGGACGGGAGGAAAATGACGTCAATGTTATCACAGCAGCATTTTTGGTGGGCGTCACCTTTTGCTTATTTTAATTTTTGATTTATGAGTGAATGGTTGTAGTTAGAAGATCAATTTTTTCACTAAAATTCTTTTTTCGTTTCCATCTAACGATTTCGTGTACAAAATTGCGATTTCGGTTCCGAGTGAACGCCCCCATTGCGAATAAAAATTGGACTCAGGCCATCAGGGCCTGCTGAGCATCGAAGGGGAATTTTCCGTAGATAATGAAGAACTTCCCGAGGGTCGGTTTGGATTTCAGAAAGGCAGTATTAGTTACGGGTGACAGACAGTGATCTTTGGTGATGGATGGAGTAGAGAGGGGCGTCATACATTCAGTGAAGAATTTGAGAAAGAGGCTCATCCTGTTTTCTCCAACAGCATTGTAATTAGCATACAAAACAATTTCTGGGATTCTGGGTTTAGAGCGGCGACGATTAACAAAGGACCAAAATTTTCTGGGGTTAGTGGTAATGGTAGAGGAGACACTCTGGGTGAACTTAATGTAATCACGATGGATGAGAAATTTCAAGTAGCGACTCAAATCTTTGAAAGTGTGAAGGGTGTGCTCGTTTGGACAGGACTTGTAAGGTACCA
The DNA here is from genome assembly GCA_933228895.1 of Platycnemis pennipes. Classification (NCBI taxonomy): domain Eukaryota; kingdom Metazoa; phylum Arthropoda; class Insecta; order Odonata; family Platycnemididae; genus Platycnemis; species Platycnemis pennipes. The sequence continues at coordinate 66,206,158 of OW121854.1, forward strand.
GGTGCGGTTCTTATTTCCAAGAATGCGCAAAGTCTCAGGCTTGAACCAGGATGGGAATTTTCTCGTTTTGTGCTTTACCTTAGGTACCCAGTCCTTTATGATACTTTCAAGGACACTGTAGAGGTAGTTGACCGCTTCCTCAGGGGAAAATGACGATACAATGCCCCAGGATATTCCCATTTATATTTAGAATATCAATTACTTGAGATGTCTCTTGGTTTGACTCATCTAGATGTGATAAAAGATTAATGTGGTACTATGCTTACAGCCTGTTAAATTTTTGTTTTTTCTTTCCCCCATATTGTCCATGAATGGCTGGCCAATTGTGTATTTCAGGTGTAGGTAATTTATTTTGTATTAGCCCCTACGTGCCTATGTCAAGGTGACATCAGTCTTAAATGAACTTCCAGGATATTCAAATGTGAGATCTGGGTAGTACAGGTCAGATATTAAAACAATTCTATTGGTGCCATCCGAAACTTATCATTTTCCAATTTTGAGGAGGTACTGTCAATAAATTGGATGATACTAAAGGGGGCAGGGGGGATTCACATAATATGTATTGGGAAAAGACACATAAAAAATTCATTTCACATTCAAACAATGACGATGGTACATATAACAACTACAGAATAAATAATAGTACACTGATAACTTGACTTACAAGTTTAATTAACTCCATGACATGAGCTCATAACTCAATTGCTCATATGTGGTTATTTTTTCTGTATAAAAAAATTGTAATGCCATTAATTCATTCCCAGCACTGTCCTTTGCATTTAATTCCTTAGTAACTATGGTTAAAACACAGAAGTTTGGCTACAGAACTAAGTAAAACGCAAGTGGAACACATGGCAAGGTAAACATGTGCACTGAACGTGTGAGTTTTGAAGTTTGCTTATAGTAACTATAGTGGCGGCACATATAAAGCTCACTTGTAATGTGAGTTTTGATTGTAACTCAAATTAAAAACCACCCAAGTGACGGCACATATCTCAAAAAACATATGTTAGGGTGATCATAATTCAACCCTTAAGAAAAAGTACTGGAGAAAGGTGATCAGTAACTGGAGAAATTACTGGAGAGCTTTGTACAATTTTTTGAAACAGTCTCCAGTTACTGAAGGGGTTAGTGATCAGTTACTCGCCAGTAACACATGTATTTATGCAATCACAACTCAGGAATAGACAGACATCTCCAGATGATTTAACACGTTCACTGCGGGGCTGATTAAAGCCCTACCCCTCACAACCCCTCAAAGCCCAACCCCTCACAAACCCCACCAGTGGGTCACACTCAGCCTTTTTCATGGGCGGTGTGACCCACCAGTGGGTCACAGTCCTTCCGAGCTTCTGGCCACTGCCGAGGGATGGTGGTTGAAGCGGCAACACTCAGCTGTTTCCTGAGATTAGAGGAAGGCTGGGGGAGGTGACTCCCAGCCTTGCCCCCAGCCCGCCCCTCCACTGGCCACGTGGGGCACGCTATCGGCTAGACCCTGGCTTGGGATGGGGGAAGAGAGGGGCAGCAATACAATGTATGCTGGTAAAGATTTGCTGACGCTCGGAAAACCCAGGAAACTCCCACTCGTCTCTGTTTATTGCCCCTGCCCTTCTTCGCACCCTTCTGTGAGACGTAGACGCCAGTCCGTGAGTCACCGATTCCCCAGCCCTGCGCAGATTATGAGAAAAGGGAAGGGGGATCCTTTGGAAAGAGTAGTAGTTGGGCTCAGAAAAAAGTTAGTGTCTGCACTCCGGAAGACATTCGTCCGGCAAGGGCACAGTCGCTCATCCACCTACTGAGGGATTGGCTCAAAAACGCTACCAGGTTCCGAGTCCGAGAACGATGATGATGGAAGGGTGGACTCCCCGGTTCCAGCTGGTTGCAGCAAGAAGGGTCACCGCCTACGAACTTATCCTAAGGATACCAAGAACCAGTACCAACGTAAGTGCTGCCTCCCATGGTATGCCAAATATTGCAGGAAAGGCAAAGAAAGGAAAGCATTGCAATCTGCCACACCACAAATGCACCAGTTTTGCTTGGACTGTGAGGGAATTCCTGCCATGTGCCTGTCCTCATTCAATTCCCACAGTTAGATTTAGGATTTCAGATGAAAGGCAAATGTTTTATTAAAACATGTTTGAAATTTTATTAAATCTTTAAATGTTATGGTCCATAAGCTTATTAATCAATTATCTCATTTTGTACGTTTGTTATTTCGAATCTATGGGCCATATATTTGTACCTAAACATTCTCATTATTTTTTACAAAGTTGATATATGTTTTACTGTATTGAATATTGTTCCTCCTTTTGTATAAAATTTGTAAAAACGTGAAAAAACAGAAAAAGAAAACAAAAGATAAACATTATATTTTGGATATAATACGCAAATATGTAAATTTGTTCATGACCCACCGGTGGGCCACACCGCTCACACTGAAAAAAGTTTCAGGAGGACCCACCGGTGGGTCACAATAAGTGGCACATATAAGTATATCATTTGAACTGTGACTAACCTCTGTGTGAAGTCACTCAAGAAGTTCTCAATTCCTACTCCCACAATACTCCTCGCAAGTAACGATAATTCAAATAATTTTACGGCGGCGGTGCTAGATGGATTCTCCGTGACCCACCGGTGGGTCACGCCACAGTGAACGTGTTAATAGTGATCATCAGTTAATGAATGGTTTCCCTTCTATTCCATCATATGTTTTTTTGCCTTCACAAAACTTGTATTTCAAGCACATTCTTATGTACTCTCTCCCAAGATTCACATCTAACCATTATATTATACAACACTCTATCACAAATTATTTACTTGTCCTTCCTCTGCATCTATGAGTCCAGTTATTCAATTCTCTCTAGTTCTAATTAAGAGTTTAATTACGTACTTATAATTTCTTTTTAATTTCTTCAAATCAAGGATAACAGAAATATTTCATCATCCTCACAAACCATAAATTTCTCCGAAACCAAAAATATATAATTAACGTGTGATAATTGCACACTTCACAAGATAAAATTAAGTGCTTAAAATAATTTAAAATCAACAATCTTAAAAAATTTAGCGAAGTGTGATCATTTTCACAGTCTAACTGCAAGGGGGTTGCAGTAAAAGGGTTAATAAAACTACCCATTAATTTAAACACCCATCCTCTCTTACCATTTTTCCCAACCTCACCTTTAGAGAGTCAAATGACTGCTGGTAGAGCATGATAAGAGTGTTTTCCTTTCCATATGCAAAGTCCACATCATCCAGAAATATGCTAGAATTTAATCCTTGGAAATCAATGACACTGTAGATCAGAGATACACGAATTTCCCCTGAGTCCTATATTTGCAAAAAAAAAAGGAAAATTTGGTCTCTTAATTAAAAAATGTTTGGATCCAAGGTGACTGATCAAATTGGAGATAACCCAAGGCCTCAATGATGCTAAAGGCTCAACAATAACTTCACTTTAAACCACATAAAAAAAACATTTACACAAGAGCTATTTCACACGCCAAATTCATGCATTGACTGAAATTATAACATAGAGCTTTAGAAAAGTATTTTATCACAGATGTTGGTGGCATCATCACTTCAAAAGATCAAGGAATCTCAATTTTAATACAAGCACTCCAGAGTAATAAAAACCTAATTTTTATTCATCTGATATACTAGCCCAACAATTTAGAAAAAATAAGGAAATTATTTGGTAATAATAAGCAAACAAATGTACGTACAAAATCATACACAAATATATTACGTACACCAGTCTTTAGTCCAACCTCTGATTTATCAGTTATTTGATTTATAGCGATGGTTATAGAAACATACTAATCAACACATTTCGTTCACAATAGTTAAATAATATTTTCCTCCTGAATAAACTCCATCAACAACACTTGTACAAAAAGGAAAGACTGGGGAGACCTATGTGCACATGAGCTCTGGAGTGGAACATTCATGATACATTAATTCATGATAGTTCTGAAGGCATTTTATAATCAACTGCTCGAGTAATATGATAATTCAATAATAAAAGACTCATTTAATATTTTTATGACTTGGTGATAATAATTTAAAAAATGGGAACTTAATGATACATTTAATCCCCAATTCCTTGACAAAAAAAAATCTAATTTTTTCAGGATGGAATCAGAGGTAGAATTATACAGGGGACATTACAACCCAGCCAATACGTGTAATCATGATTACATAAAAAACCCATAAATTTAATGTACGCTAGCATATGTAAACAGAACCTTACGTTATTAACTATAATTTATGTAACTTTCATACAAGATTCTTGGCTGCTGAATATGTAAGATTGATTACCTTAGGTTTATATATTGATTATTGATTATATCATTTCTTAAAAATAGACAAAATAAATGCATATACAAAACACTTCATGGACACACTTATAATTGGACATTCTTTTTCTTACCTTTGACTTCAATGAAAGGCCTTTATCCCAAAATTTTAATGGACTGAAATGTTTCAGAGGGTTTTTCACCATATTTCTCCACATGGAATTCACTGCATCATTCATCAAAATCTTTATTTGGCGCTCAAAAGACCTGAAAGTTAGATTTTGGAGGAAGAAAGATAGAATTTAGCAGCAGACAATTCCCCTTTTTAAATATTTCCAGGTCACCATTGTCATTTGGAATGATTAAAGACTTTTTGTACAATGAACAGGTTAAATGAAAAACTATGCTTTGAATACTTCTTCTCTACAAAAGCCAGCAGTTCAGGAAAGTAAGCCACCCATAAATCAAAATATTGAACACTTCTGTAAAATGGTGCATTACCTTCGCAGTCCAGGTATCTTGATTTCTGGGAGAAAGTGGGAGAAGTCTAAAGTTTCCAAATCTGGAAAAGAAAATCACTGTCATGGTCTTCATTTCATATTTTTCTTTGTAAAGTATTTGTGACCCACAGGGAGTCTCATCTTTTCCGTCATATTATAGGTTCTGAAAAACCATAATGTAAAAAGGAACTACAGAGAGGGAATTACCATTCTCCATACACACTTTATATATACAGTTTCAAATACATGATTTTCACAGGGTTTCCTTGATGGTCCACTTGTACATGAAATACTTTTTTCACCAAAAACACATCAATACCAAATGCCATTTCAAACAATTGAAATAAGAAGTATTAATACCATTCTAATTTATTTTATATTTTCTATAATAAATATCATAGGAGTTAAGAATCAATGTGCAAGAAAAAGGGATTGAGATGATGGAGTAGTGGATCACAAGTAGGTATAATATATTGTGTAACATATCAGTGAACTGACAGAAAGCAAAGCAACATGAAGCAGTGACCTCTTGTCTTTGTAATACTGAACATTATTTTTCTTCCTTATACAGTAAAACCTCTCGTTAGCGAACTCCCCTACAACGAGCACCTCCGATTAACGAGCAAATGGAGTTGGTCCCACCAAGCTACCATTAAAAAGCACGCATTTTGACTCCCTTACAACAAACTCCCATACAACAAGAACCTCCCGACAATAAGGTGGAGAGCCAGTTACGTGAGCACTTGTTGACCTCTTTAGGATGAATTTTTTCTCGTCAAACGCAGTTTTTTTTCAGAAGTATGTGAGCTGGTATTTATTCTTGAAACCCGTGTTCCTTCTTTTCCTAAATGTCGTTAAAAGCCAGGTGTAAGGAGATGGTGACTTCGTGCATTAGAGCGAGAGTCCTGGAGAGGAATGATTGAGGAGGCATGGGCTCTTCTAGGGCCGTAATGCCAGTGGGTAAGGTAAGGTGGCTACGTAAGGATTGGCTGCTGCACAAAAAGAGTGTAACCACTGGCCATTGAAGGAGTTGGCCACTGAAAAGAGGGGAAATGTACATTGGTTATATGGGAATATATTCGTTTCCAGGAAAAAGTGGCCGATTAAGAAGGTGGCTGTTTAAGCAGGTTTCACTGAATTATATTTCTTTAAAATAAATAATAACAAGGGGAAAATTACATACATTATAAATAATATATGCAATAAAATGGAGATTATTTAAGCCACTCTTTTCTCTCAAGATGCTGACATAAAAAGTAGCACATTTCTTTCAGACAATCCAGGAAATATTATATATTTAAGCCACAAATATGCTTCCAACCTTTAATTATTTCATTACGTAAATGATATTATTTGCCAGTCGAATTAAATCAATGATAACATTCTATTACCTTACCATTATTCTCTTACCTTTATTTTGAAGTTTTCCTTTATATCCTTTATGTACCTTTATTTACTTTAACCCTTTCGCGCCGGAGTCCTACGCAGGAAAATGCTTGCCTTCTCACGGGTTCCCCTAGAATATTTTTCCACTCCCTGTACGGAGCTCTCTTGAAGCAAGGCTTCGAGCAGGTATGTCTTTCCCCCGCTTTGGGACCGGACCCAGTGGGGTTCCCGACCCTTTCCTCGGCCACTGACCAGAGATTATCTTCGTCCTTTTCCAAATGAGAACCCACCTCGGCTTCTGTCCGCGGTCAACTATTTTTAATTCAGTGATTTTTGTTAAATAAATAATAGTAAGACTTTAACTGGGGGTTAATACACAAATAAATCCCTGTTGTTATAAATGCCATTTAGAGATTTTAAACGAAATTCTAATGTTAATATTAAGATATTTAGACAATAGACATAATATCAATGGTTACAATAATAATTATTTCTGTTGTTTCGCAATAGAAGACGTCCGCGCATAATCCAACCATACCCGTGTTTTATATAAAAGCACATACACTTTTTGGTGCTATACCTTCATCAGGAAATATTTTTATGTAAATATATTCACAATGGTAGCGCGAGATAGATTTTTCTGCCTAGCAATTATTTATTGTATCTCCCAATATTCCATCGCGCACGCATGCGGTTTTCTTCTAGTTTTAACATAAATGATTACAACATAATTATCACTCTTAGCCACATTACACAGAATAAATTTGAATGCTGAACACCAAAAAGATTCAGTTACAAGAAAGTAAAGTTTATTGACTGCTAATAAATTAGCATAAACCATACCCTTCAGCGGGATTTTCAACCTATAATGTAGATATAATAGATTTCGCGGTATGTTGTGTGGTATTACCATTACAGTTGTTTTCCAATATATGTTCATAAACAAGTAAAACGGAGAGAAAAATATCGGTACTACCTTATCGTCAAATCATAAAAAAAACATACGTCTTTGTTCCTCATTGCAATGAAAAATTCTCCAAAATCGATTTGAATCTCATTGACAGGTGAACTCTGTTAATAATAACGTTAGAGTTCCGTTTAAAATTTCTAGAGATTCAAAAAAACATAAGGAATTAACTTCTGGAACTCAATAATGCGATTTAGAAACAAATATGATTTTGGTTTTTCAAATGCATAAACAAAAAAGTGACCGCGAACAACTGCCGAGGGTGAGGCTCGCGCTGCGAAGAAGGGTCGAGATAATCCCCGCCTCGAAGCCGAGGAAGGGTCTTCAGACCCGCGAGGAAGGGTCCTCTATGACACCTTGGACCTTTTCTGCCTACCTGACCCCAGCGACGTTTTAAGACGCCCTTCGTTCTCTTGCGTAGAAAAATCTGCGGCGTTTATAAACGGCCTTCGTTCACAGGAGTGAAAAATCTGCGGCGTTTATAAACGGCGTTCGTAGCGAAAGGGTTAAAGCTGCTATTCTTTGTTGCCTTAGTACCTGTACTCAATGTATAACTCTATAAAGGGTTTTATATCAACCCGTTTAATAAATATATTATATATTATATTACATAAGCAATGAATTAACACCTGACAAATAATAAGATACATAAATCTATGCTGGGAATTCACTGAAATATTTATCTCAGGTCCGAATAATGAGAAGCATACAATTTATGGGATGGATTGCATTGCACTCTTTTGCTGCTGCCACAACTTTATTGCCATTAAAAAGGACTGAAAATGCAGAATGATGCAATAATTACAAGGTCGAGGATTCTCATGAAATATCGTTTTCAAATGACCTCAATTTCTTACAATTAACAATATCATTAAGTTTATCTCTGATGCTTCACAACTCATCCATAAGGGTTTCTTCCCATTATTCATTATATGTACATATATCATGTGACCACTGCTCTCAAGCTTAATGAAATAATCAATCCTTACCTGGGTATAAGTCTTTCAATGATGGTTTATGGTTTTCTGTTCCATTGCAAAAATCCATATAGAGCTGGAATCTATTCATATTTTGGTGGAGAATAATCTCCGTGATATAATCTCTTTCGTAATCCCATTTTGGAAGAAACTCCTCCCACTTTGTTTCTATCAATGCATCTTCAAAGGCATGCCGAAATATTTGGACTATATGTTCCACCATGATACCTCTAAAAAAGGTATCAAATGCATCTGATATATGTTCTTCACTAGAATAGGGGTAAGATGCGTTGGCCCTGCAAGGAATAAAATTCTTTAGTCCAAAGAAAAACTTATAACGAGCCAGAAGAAATTTATACATTTACACCACTAGATTTAAAGAAAAAGGAGACCAAAATTGCATACAGTTATCAGGAAGATGACAAATTCTTTTAAATATTTAATTGATATAGGTTTAAAGAAAATTTCATTGCCTGGTTTCAGTTGTTAAGAGCATGGAAGAACAAGGCAGAAAACTAAATTTTCTTGCCAAACTCTTGCAGGCAGATCACTTAATAACTGTACAGCCCATTCTGCATTAAGTTATCAAAACTCTTTATATTACATTAACCCTTTTAATGTCAGCCCATTTATGGTAGACTGTGAGAAAACAGATAAGCCCATTTCCCTGAAAATCGTAAGATTATTAATTTATGATATATTTGAAGCACTTAATTCTAATACATGAATTTTAATTTTTCTCAATGTTGATGATATTTTTCACTTTCTCTGAGGATGGAAAAATCATTCATGTTGTCTCTGATTTGAAGGAAATAATAATATTACAAATATGTAACGATGTAATTTAGGTGGGCCAATATATCGGCCCTTGGCAGTTTTTGCACAACCATAGAGGGCCTATGTATCAGCCCAATGGCAGTAAAAGGGTGAAAAACTTTATTTTAATGAATGAACTTAATATTTATCTAAATTAGGACAGTACATTTTAGGCTTGGGAACACGATAGAAATGATAAGACATAAGGCTCTGAGGCAATGAATGACCATTATAAAAAATATCAAAAATTAAGTGCTATGTCATCAAAGAATCACAGCATGCTAATTTTTTCTCTGTGGATATTCACTTCAGACTTCCAAGAACACTTCTCTTTGAGAGCCATCAATGAAATCAAAGAGAAGTTTCTGGAGTGAATATCCACTGAGAAAAAATAGCATGCTGCTATTAGCTGATGACATAGCACTCATAACAGAAACATAGGTATCTGAATAAGAGTCTAATAACCATGGAAAGGACATCTTGCACAAAGAATTAGGGTTGCGAAAGCTCTGCGCAAGGTGGGTACCGCAGTTGCTGAATGCCGATCAAAAACAAATGCGCAAACGACTTTCAGAGCAATGTTTGGACCGATTAAAGAGGTATCTGACCGATTTTGTGTGGCGATTTGTCACCATGGATGAGACATGGGTCCACCACTACACACCAGAAACCAAACCGAAGAAAAAAGCAATGGGCGGAAGCTGGTGGTTCAGCACCAAAGAAAGCAAAGTCGATCGCATCTGCCGGAAAGGTCATGACCAGTGTGTTTTGGGATGCGAAAGGGATCCTGTTAATTGATTCCCTTGAAAAAGGCAGAACAATTACAGGCGAATATACCTTAAAAAAGGCAGAACAATTACAGGCGAATATTACTCCAAAATTCTTGACCAGCTGGATGCAAAATTTGCGAGAAGAGGCCTGGGTTGAAGAAGAAAAAAATCATCTTTCACCAGGACAACACCCCTGCTCACAAGTGCGTTGGCGATGGGAAAACTACAGGATTTGGGGTACAATTTGCTCGGCCATCCCCCCTATTCTCCTGATTTAGCACCCTCAGACTTCCATCCATTCCCAAACTTGAAAAAATTTGTTTCTGGGAACCGCTTCACATCCAATGAAGAGGTTGAGAGGGCCACAGATGGATATTTTCACGGTCATCTAGACTCTCACTTCCGGGAAGGAATACTGATGTTGGATAAACGATGGACCAAGTGTGTTGAGGTCAAGGGAGATTATGTAGAAAAATAAAATCATTTTTTAAATGAAAATCGCAGTCTTTCATTGTCAGGCCGAGAACTTTTCACCGTACCCTCCTAAGTATTTACCAACAGAAGACATCATCACACGAACAGAGGCTGCAATATGTCTCTACTTCCTCCGGACGAGGCGAATAACATCAGGCATGAAATTGTATGAGTTCTTCATTGCTAGAAGGTGCCTAAATTAAATTTGCCAACTGCTGAACTGCGGTACCTGAAGGAACGAAAATGTAATGATAATGTCCATGTCCTTCCTTCGGATAAGGGCAGTGTGACGTCATTATAACAAAGGAGGAATACGACAAAAAAGTTCTCTCCCTCTTGGATGCAGATACGTATGAGAAGCTGAATAAAGACCCAACAGCCAGAATTGAGCGGAAAGTAAGGGAATTAATTAAAATTTCTTATGCTCCCAAAGAAGATCATTGGAAATTATTACCATCCGCATCTAGAGCACCACGTTTATATGGTCTGCCGAAAATACATAAGGAAAGAACACCTTTGAGACCAATTGTAAACACGATTGGCTCGCCGACCTACAAATTGGCCCAGTATGTATTAAGAGGCATTCAAGATTTCATTGGAAGTACAGACTCCTTCATTAAGAACTCAGCACATTTTATAGAAATCCTGAAGGATCAACATGTGACTGATAAAGACCTAATAGTCAGCTTCGATGTGGTTTCACTGTTTACAAAAGTTCCTGTTCCCGATTCAGTGGAAATTCTAAGAAATCTTACAGAGGATGGACTTCCAAAGGACTACCCAAAATTGGCTGAATTCTGTCTTTTGAACAACTACTTCCTCTACAACAGGGTTATTTACGGACAGAAAAGTGGAGCTGCAATGGGTTCCCCCCTTTCTCCCGTCATAACCAATTTATACATGCAGTTTTTTGAGAAGAAGGCACTGGACACCTGCGAGGATAAACCGTCATGCTGGCTAAGATACGTAGATGACAGCTTTGTGATCTGGCCACATGAAAAAGAGAAACTTGAGGCTTTCCATGATCATCTCAACAACATCCATCCAGACATCAAATTTACAAAAGAACTTGAAGAAGGAGGTTGTTTGCCTTTCCTAGATGTCCCGGTTAAAAGGAAAAAGGATGGAAGCTTGGGCCATTCAGTGTACCGAAAGGAGACACATACCGACAGATACTTGAATGCTGCATCCCATCATCATCCACGGCAAAAGTCCTGCGTAATTAAAACATTAACCCACCGTGCCAAATTCGTGAGTGATGCCGAGCACCTTAACAGCAAAATGAAACATCTAATGTGGGCTCTGAAAGGAAATGGTTACAGTGACTCCTTCATAAAAAGAGAGGAAGCGGCATTCAAATGATGAAGATAATAAGAAGAAGCCTTTGGCCTTCGTGAAACTCCCATACATCTCTGGAGTCACCGACAGGAGTGCAAAAATCCTTCACAGAAGCAACATCACCACTCGCTTCTGTACGGTTGAAAAAATCATCCTGCCATTGCCGAAGGATAGACATCCTTCCCTCCAATCCATGGGTGTATATGAGGTCCCCTGCCACTGCGGCAGAAGCTACGTGGGACAGACCAAGCGAGCCATCTCCCAGAGGCTTAAGGAGCATAAGAGAGCGATGGAGCTTCATTAATGGAATGAGTCAGTGGTCGCCGAACATTATGCCTTGAGCCCAGGGCATAAAATAATGTTCGAAGCAACACGAGTTTTGGCTAAGATGGAGGATTATTATCCCCGCCTTATTTGAGAAATAGTAGAAATAGCCAAAAGGCCAAATAATTTCAATAAAGAGGATGGTTAAAACCTGAGCTGTGTTTGGAAAGGTTTCCTGGCCCCTTCAAATGCACAACGGCTAACGTCTTCCGTTCGAAATTCAAATCGGCCCAACAATCGGGCAATGGACACGAATGCTCCTATATAAGAATGAGATGAAGCCGATTTACACTCAGTCTCTTGATAACGCCTCTAGTAGGAGGAGTGAAACGTTGAGTCAAAAATGAATTGCACACAGCAATTCCTGAAAGGAACAGCAACAGCTATCACATTACAATATTTTATCCTGCAGATTGCTAATTTTTTTTAGTTCTTCAATTTAAAATGAGATTCCATTAAGTCTCGGCCTCAACAATCAACTTTGCTAAAAAATATGATTACCTAGAGCATTTTATCAAGCAAGGCATCAAACCCAGGTAGCATTCCGATGTCGGTCCAATGTCGGCCCGACATTGGCACATGTCGGCTGCAGGTCGGCCCGACATCGGCCCAACGTCGAAATGATAACGTTTTGCCGGGCTACAGCCGACATTCCACCCGACATCGGCCCGACATCAAACCAACATTGGGCCAACATCCAACTTACACTGGCCCGACATGAAGCTGACATAGGCCCAACGTGAAGCCGACATAGGTCCAAAACCAGACGCACAGGCAATGCACCAGCATTGAGGCAATATATTCAGAATCTAGCAACATATGTGATATATTCATTTAATATTAAGTCAACATAGGCTCAGGATTGAATCACCCTAGGTGCAGCATATAGAAATTATATGAAGTCCACAAACTAACAAACAATCGTTGAAATAATTCAGTTATGCAAGATGAATTCGGATCACCAATTACTAGAAGCATGATAATATGTATGGAATTAGATGAAATTAATTAATTCTGTGTAACTAATGAGAATATAAGTGATTGTAAATGGTGGTGAGAGGATAAATCAAAGGGAAGTGATTTCAATCAAATCGATATCCAAACCAAAACAGCCCAAGCAGCATTTTGATGCTGGCCCAATGCCGGGCCAACACCGGCCAAAGTCGGTTGTGCATCTGCCTGATGTCGGCTGGTGACATTGGCCCAGTGTTGGAATGATAACGTTTGCCGGTGGAAAACTGACATTGGCTGCCAATGTTGGCCCAGCATCGGCATGATGTCGGCTAGTGTCAGGGTCATGTCGGCCCAGTGTCGGGGTCATGTCAGCCCAGTGCCGGGGTTATGTAGGTCAACACTGGCTTGATGTCGGCTGCTGACACAGGCCCAATGTGGGTTGTAGACATTGGCCAAATGCCGGCTACTAATGCTGGCCCAATTTTGGAATGCTAACGTTTGCCAGTGGTAAAAGAGCTTCCAATGTCAGCCCAGCATTGGTTACCAACATCAGGATAGCATTGGGACAACATCAAATGGTGAAATTACAATTTCAGAGGATTGGTGTTTGAAAAGTTTTGGCCTTGTGTTTGAAAGGTGGGCTAGTGTTAAATTCAAATTAGAACTAAATAACGAAGGAAATCTATAGCAGATGTAGAAGACCAGGAGAAATACATATGTATACACATATTCAGTTAAAAAGAAATTAAGCTAGACTACATTTAGGGTATGTAACCTAAGAAATGGGTACACAAATTAATACTAAAAACAATTTTAGTCAGAGAAATCCAAGGAATATATTATTATTAATATTATTAATAATCTGAGGACATGTGCCCCACTCATTATATTAATTCCATTTTAATAGATACTTAGTTTGTCACCCAATTTTCAAGGCATTATTTTTCTGTAAGAAATACAGTGCAATCATAACATTTTTTTAGTTCTCTCAAAAAATTGCAAGGTAATTTGTAGGGTTTCTGGCAAGTCCTAAATAATTTTCTCTTTACAATGATACTTGACTTAAAAAAAACTCATATCTCGATTCAATCGAAAGCATACAATGATTTTCATGATAAAATATTGAATGTGCTTGGTAATACTCTTCAAAGCTTCATACAACTACTACATATTTATCAGAAATCTTTGCGGAGCATTGCTGACCACAATGTAAGGGATAGTGTTTCTTTATTTTCAATGTGCATTACTTTCAATTGAGGGATTGTGAAATAGGATTGGCAATTTATCATCAATTCAGGACACTAAAATTTTGCTTCTAAGATGGTAAATATCTTGACTTTCCTCATGCATTTTCAAATTAATCTATAAATGGTTATCCAGCTTTTGGAAAAATACTTCTGTGTATTTCACATTTACATCTTGATGCTTACCCAACACATTCCAGTTTCATATATTCCAGCTTTGCTTTCTTCTCACCAAGGTAATCAATGTCAATTCTTAAAGCAAGTTCCATTGGAGGTAATTGACTGTCTCCTATCATTTTCAGAGTAGATCCATTTGGTCTGCGCATACTGAACATTCCTTTAAACTGAAATTTAAATAAAATCTTTCCATTACATATTTGTAACAAAACCAGTCCCTCCACCTAAATGGTAGGAATGAATATTATCATTCAGGAATTTGAGTGTGTGATGGTATAGTTTACATCAACTGAGAGGTATTTATATACATACACACTATATTACCCAGCCCAGCTAGCACAGGGGATATCGTATCCCAGATATGAAAGGGATATATAATGGAAAAGGTGCTCTTCGGATTTCAGGGACGAATATCACAGAGAAAACATGTCAGCGACTTATCCGTGATAATAATTTTGGATCCACTTGGATGAATAGACATAGTTTAATATTGTTTAAATTACACTGTTAATTATTTAGCAAGAGATTTCTCTCAGGAAGGACTAAATTCTTTAGGGTTTATGATATCTAATGCGGGCTTAGTTAATTTTTATATCTGATGGTGTCTCGCTATTTTATACTAGTATCTTTATGACTATATTATTACAAAATGGAAAACAAATGTTAATTTAAAGGTAATGCTTTATAATATTATGACGTGGCTTGTTAACTTAGGTGCGAAATGATATTATTGACACAGTTTTCTTTTTGGCAACTCATATTCAGCACCATATATTCTGGATAATATTATCATATGTGGCATGCAGTTGGGTAATCTCTATGATTTATTAACTGCAGTTAATGGAGCACCATGGTGCTTTGGGGAATGAACATGCATGGCATCATGACACCATGGCACGGCCATTACTGATCACCGATGCATTGGTGATCAGTAATGGCCACACCTAATGCATTTCTTATGATTAATTATAGACATCGGATAAATACATACACACGACGGTGGTTATAAATGTAAGGGATTCATTCACCTAAATAAGAAGATAACACTTTTTCTGTGCAGATTAATTAGTAGCTGTTAATTTTTAGACATTAGACGTATCCGAAAACCAAGTATGCTACGGCAAAGCATTCTTGGCGATGATGTATTGTTGACGTACAATGAAGCATGCTTGGGAAAGAATACTTCACATTTGGACAGTCTACGGTAAGGAGTGACGTTAAGCAGTAGTGGCAACAAAAAAAACCACTAGGTATAGTGAAACATGTTAGAGGGCAACATCTATCAAATGTTTAGATCGGAAGAAATGAGCGATTATATGTATATTAACATTTTCATTGATACGTATATTAATAATTATGAAAATGTAATATACTGTGACGGAACGGGCTTAATTCTCCTTTGCCCGTTGACTCGCCGCAGTCCTTACGCCTTCGAGTACTGGAACCCTTACCTTTGCCTCGACACCTCGTCTCCTTCGGACTTTCCCGGGTGGGAAATGGTTTTGAGAAAAAGGGATATCGCGACCTTTGTCGCGTGTTTGAGAAGGGCGCCACCTCAAAACCGCGGCATCGGACCAGCTCAGCCAGCAAAGCAAGGACGATCCAAATTGTTCGAGGGTCGGGGGGACTTTAAGCCAGGGCGGACGGTAAAACAGTGAGAGTCGTATGACGTGAGCGCGGGAGAAATTACGCGAAGCGTAATAATGAACCTCTGCCTTTTTTTTACAATTAACACAAGCAACATTTATTCACTGAAATGAGCATGAAAATGAACACGAAGGCACTCTACAGCTAAATAACACAGGTCTTAATGACTAATGAGGGATGAAGAGGTGAATGAATGGCGAGACATAAATGGAACGATATTAACCACAATGAAATAATAACCCTGTAACACTTTGTCCAAATAAATGACCAAGCAACAAATGAAATAAAATGAACTACTAAATGGAGAGAATTACACGCTCCTCGTCCTTTTATGAATACTAATGATGAGGACGGGAGTAAGTGATACAGAAATATGGTCCCTTAGGACTAAGATTGTCCACTCTTGGGATCAGTTTGACTCTTCTCTTGACCTGAAGGGACTTTAACTCTGTTTGGATATCTCGTACACCACTTATCCTGGCGCACACGGGTTTCACAGAGGGGAAGCGTGAATAAGAGGGTTGAAACCACTTAGGATTGGGGGAAATACGGGTGTGGCGATACTTATGTGTGAGCTGGTGTGGAGCTTGACGGCGAAATCCAGCGCGGAGAGACTGCACCGTTGAGTTTTCGGTATGGTGGCGTGGAGAACGGAATTCAACAACTCCTGTTGAAATAATGCACCTTCCGACTGAAAGGAACTCGTCCAACCTTTGGTTCCGGGGATGCGGCGACCCGCTACCTTTTGCGGTCTGTCACCCTTATCTACCCGAAACCGCACCTCCTCTTTAGGGTGCCGGGATCGAGGTCCGCTGCGTCTGGTTCCTCTTCTGGGGCAGAACGCAGGAAATACCGCTAGGGAACGACTTTGTCAATTCCTCGCGGAAGTCGTGGTGATCTCCGACTCCAATTATCGCCTCTCTCTCTCCGTCCACACTCTCGCCTGGCTTCACCAGCACACCTTGAGCTTCTCTGCTCGACTCCCAATCACCAACTGCCAACTGATATCTCTCCCGACTCAACCGTCGGCGTTCTCCTTGTAACGCTCATCCCCATCACACGTGACTTCAATTCAAAAATCACCAATAGATTCACGGCTTACACTGCCCAATGACCTGGGTAGACACAAGTGGCGTGATTCTTACTCTTAAGGAATCCAATGCACAAGACAAAGGAACATTTTACCAGATATCCACGCAGAAAAAGGCAGGCGTTCATCTCGCTTACGTAACGGGGACCTGGCTTGGGACGGGAATGACCGACGCGCGGGAGGCGTGACCCGGGAAAAACAAAGATAAGACGGCCAAACCGTCACAATACGAAGTAAAAAAATAGATACTACACACATTTATAAGTAGCCAACGGCTCTGCCATATTTTGTTATTCTCGTCAACAATGCTTCGAAGCCAACATGGAAGCGTGCTTCTGTGCTTTGGCTTTGTAGCATGTTTCCCCAATAGTGCTTCACATTCGGACGCACTTCGGGTGTTTCCAATGGTACCCCCCTCCACTTGCAAGCCATAATTGTAGTATGCTTAACGCTAGAAGCACACGTTTCGGACAGGGCTATTGTCTGTTGATATTTCATTGACTATCATTTTGTAAAAAAAATTTTCCCGACTATATTTCACTTTTACTATCAAAATACTGCACCAAAGTCAGTTATTAGGGCGTAAACATTTAGAATAAGTAATTGAAGGGCAATAATAAGCTAATTTGATGGCATTATGGTAATCCTATTGATTTAGTGGGCAATTTGTATTTAAAATGTTCCTTTCACCTTAGACATAGCATTAAATTTATTTTTGTAGTGCTTGTATTTGGAAAATTGTGGTTTGTTTAGAGTGCCAGAAATGGGTAGTTTGTTTTCAATAGAATATGGTGAATTAATATTCGAAAATCACATGTCTACCCTTCATTGCTAAATAGTTAAGTAACTGAAGATTTTTTTATTTATCAAGGTGCAGTGAAGACCAATGCATCCCAGCTTTACCTCATCACAGCTAATCGGAGTTTAGGAGAGTTGTTATGGTTGGCGATGTTGAGGGGAGAATCCAGGAAAAAACTACTATAAAAATTACTTTCTCATGTTCTTAAATAAATGTTTTCACCTATAACACCTTGTTATTCTCTACTGTTTTTTCTAGCACTTGGTGCACCTTTATACCATTACAGGGACTTATTGGTTTTCTCATCAAAATTTGAATTCAATTGATATTCCTTTGATGGGTGGTTGTTTTCGCAGTAATATTTCTTAAATGGGTTGTTACTTATTTGATATTTTTTGGTAATGGGGATCTTAGTAGGAATTTAAGAGTTTTGTCTGCATCAAATATATCGAGTAGAAGCCAAATTTCGAATATTACTAGTGCGATATCACGGTCGATAGATGTTCAATACAATTGCTACTACTTACGGGAATATAATCGATATATATTATTTTCGTCAATCATTTTTTGTTTTGGTTTTCACCGCTAGGCGGCGTCTATACCCTACTACGGATACCATATCCCTTCAAAGGCAGAAACTCATCCCATATTTTTCTGTTGGTTCTCCCCTTCATATCCGGATATCCTTTCCCTTGCCGGATATGATATCCCTCGAATACTTGGATAGTATTAAGAAATGGATGGGATATTGTGCTAGCTGGGAGGCAATGAAACATAATCATCATTACCTTTAGGTCTTTGTAGACTAAAATGTTTGTCCATAGTGAGATAGTCTTCTGGTCATACTCCAATATATCCACTCCAGTGACAGTGACAGATGTGAGACCATCAACCCAACATTTCTTCATTTTTATTTTGAACTGAAAATTTAACCTTTGGTAAAAAATACATACACATTTCATCATTTATAGTAAGCAATAACAATAAATAGTGCATGGTCAAAGAGTTTCAGATGATGTGTCAGAATGAATGTTATTTCACTTGCTTATCCAGAAATTGTAAACAATTTTTTTAAATCAAAACCACCATGACATTCATCCATACCAGATTTGTTGAAGGGTAAAAGCCAGACTTTAGGTAGTATGTGAAATATTTTTTCCAGAGTGAAATAATTGAAAAGAGGAATATGACCTTAAAGGGGTAATCTATCAACTGATAATGTTGTAATAAAAACACTTACAAGGCAGGCTATGGGAAAACACATCAATTAAACATTCTGAGCATCATCATGATGGAATATTTGCAATAAGAGAGTAATAGTAATTACTAATGTACACAGTACCCAATGCCTGTTAACAGGCATTGGGTACTGTGGCCAAAGTAAGGCACATGCCCAAAATACCCAGGCAGTGCAAAGACATTTGTAGGCAATCCATGGAGAAAATTTATGGATCATCATTATTCATACCTTGTTTGCTTCTTCTTCTTCATAATCAGGTATTCCCAATTTTCCTAGATTTCGGGTTTCAATTATTTCCCTTGTCATTTTCAATAATTTGTACATGTATTCATTCATTTTCAGTCTCATCTCTTGATCAAAATACCTGATAATAGACAAGAATTACCACATGTGATAATATGTAATTCATAGGCAATGTTCTCAGACTAATTTTGGACATGTTCTCATGCAATAACCCATTAAAAGTGATGGCACCAACCAAGATTGTGTTTTCGTAGAAATGTATCTTATGGGAGTATTCTTGATCCCGGATACATGGGTGAAGAATTTACCATCAGCTCCATGAACAAGATCACTGAAAGCACCATCTCTGCTGATAAGTTTTGAAAACCCTAAAATAGATTTTTTACGCCACATGAGACGCTATTGAGTCAACATGATTCACTTTGATTCATAAAAATTGGGCCAGTTACCTTTGTCAAGTACACTTGGAAATAATTGCAATTGGTAGAATTAAAATTTAAATTTAAAAAGGCATAATAGTTTTATTTGGGGGGAGGTGACTAACAGCTAAGGTAATTTTCGCCAATTAGGTGGGTAAGTACTTAGTCATGGGTATATATTTTTCAAGGAATAGAGGAAGGTGGAGTGATACCCAGAACTGGCACCTACTTTCTCTTTAAGGAAGGGGCCAAGAGGTCCACAGTTTAAACTTCTCAGAACTCAAAGTCCACTCCACACAGCACCCAAGTAGGGACAGGTAAAATGTGCCGCAGCTGGGATTCGAACCCAGGCCCTTAGGATAAGAAGTTAGTACTCTAGCCACCACATTGAACAGATCCCCTCAAAGAAAAAAATAGAAATTTTCTTTAGGACACAGACATGAAATCTATTAGGGGCTTCAAGAACAATTCTCTTCAACAATTCTCAAAGCTCTTCAATTACTGCATCAGCCACATCAAAGCACAATATCAAAATCTCAGATCAGTAAAAAGCAAGCATGAGGAGAAGGAAGAATCATAAATGCATAATGAGAAGGGAATGGAGAAAGAGCAAAAATATGGGAGGCAATGGAGAAAGAGGAAAATTACACACTGGGAAGGGGTAAGGGAAGGAAAGGGAATACACACTGATATTCGACAGTTGGATTAAGTTAAGCTTCAGCTGGTCTTCATAATATCAGGATATAGCATGCATCCCGATAGATCCTGGCACAGGGAATCATCTAAAATACATGAATTTTCCAGGATAGGGAGTGCCTAAAACAGTATACTATTATATAAATAATTTTCCATAATGTTTGCTGTATCAATGCAGCCTTTGGTTCTGCAGCAGTAAATTCAGTAAAGCCATGTGTAATAAGTAGTGGTGGGTCAACTAGATTCTTTGATTCTACGCCAAGAATTGGAATCTGAATTGAGTATTTTAAAAGGTGAAAAATCTATTCTGATTCCAGCAAACTTCCAACCACACCACAAGCGTACATGCGGCCATCCTTCCAATGATCATTTGCATTTGGTGCTGCGTACTCGTGAAAACAAAAAACATTCAAGCTGGCAAAGTTTGAGATACATGACAAACATGACACATGTAATTAAGTTTTGCTCTAAGTAGTTGTTGAAGAGGTGATATTTGTGCTTTGCCTTATCAGATGCATGGAAACATTTTCATATTGATCCTATCCTATTAATGATCGGTATGCCATATGCGTCCACTGCCGTGCAAGAATTTCCAGATGTGGAACTTCAAAAACAATGTCTAACTCATCAAAACATTTAAAAAAAACAGCACAAATCCCTTTTAAAGACTTCATCATCAAAAGAGGGTGCATTTGAAACTTAACCATTAATGGTTCAACTACTGGAATTACATAGAGATACATTATTAGTGCTTGTTTAAAGTCATTATTTCACAGAGTAATCACTTTTAATTGTTTTCATTGCTGATTGAGATTAAAAGATATTTTTAAAGGAATCAATGGCATCAGAAACAATGGAATCTAAATGAAAGAATTGAGATCAGAATCGCAAAACTTTTGGAACTGACCCATCACTAGTAATAAGCAAGGCAGAAGCTTCTTAGGAACACAAAGGCTAAATCAGCATTCATTTCTTCATGATTTTAATGAGAAAAATGTAATCTCTTGTGCATTCTACATGACAGTTAACAGCTAGAGAACTAGTAGAGAAGTGTGAGATGTCTGTAAAACTGTATATCAGAGTTACTATCAGGAGTTCTGAAAGATCTTCATGAAAAATCAGAAGGAAAAGTTCTCCACATTTGAAGGAGCAGTCCTCATTTCTTCAGTAAAACTAAGGACCTGCAAAATTAGCCTTCAACCTTTCACAAAAGGTCCACCTCTATTCTATTTTTCCCCATCCATCTTACCCACCTAACCTGACATCTGTCAATTTTTTTCTATTTTTAAATTGATATAAAATCAGAAAGGGAGGCAGTTTCTCACAGTTCAAAAAAGAAAACAAAATTGACGCATGATATTTTTCTGATTCTGAAGACTGCATTTTAAGATGTTTCCTGAAGTAGAAAAGACACAGGAAAAATGGTACATTGAAGGGCATCTTACAGATTAAGTGGCAATTGCTCATTATATTTGTTTTAAGTCAGTCCTGGAACTTTACGATCATTTCTTGTATTTGCTAGCATATTTTCATTTCTCTGTATGCCTTCTCATGTCTCCTTTTCCTTCTCACCAGCCCATTGAAATTCAGCTAAATAGGACAGTTGACTCTGCTATTACAGTAAATGGGAATTTTAGGCCACTATATTAAAAATAATTAGAGCATTATGATCACAAACCATGCAAAATAAAGTGATTAAAAGTGACAAAAATTTTTCTGCGTCTATTAGTAATATTCAACACTTACGTTGAGACCTCTCTTCCAATTTTTTCATTCGCTCCGTGTTACATATCTCCACTGTATCTTCATCATTTTCCCCAATTCTTAGACCAAAATCTGTACGGAAATCTCTGGCATAATTCCACTTAGGCATATATTGCATAGCATTCTCAGTAGAAACAACATAATAAAGAGATTGGCTGAGAACAATGTGTATTTGGGGCATTATTGCATCCCCAAATCTTTGCAACATATTTCTCTTCAGCTCTGATGAAAACCACTCGTCATCAAGGTTCATTCCAGTTACCACGATTGTGATGTCCCTGTAAAGTACAAGTACATAGTTAGTTTTTATGCTGAGGTGTATTTTGAAGAATAACAGTGATAAAATTTTCAAGAATCTATTTTATTTATCACTGCATAACCAGTTAAGATTATATGGTCATAAAATATTTCTCACACAACCTTTCTTTCACAAGATATCCTTCTTCAGTTCTTCTCCTTCCTCCTCCATGCTTACAAAACATTCTCCCCTCTATCATGCCCTTCAAAACACCTTCTATGATCTACTCCTTATGACCTATTCCACCCACTTACACAGTTTCCTAATTTATCCAACTAACTGCCACTGCTCCCCAATGTTTTGAAACTCTCCCTCTGTCATTTTCCTTTTCACCCACTTTACATTCTTCATCCATCTCCGTACCCACACCTCAAATACCCTAAGTCTATTTTCATTCCCTTTCCTTTAAGTACACATATATTTCTTTCTTTTCTGTACTTTCCCTTGAGAACCTTTCTTAACATACCCACTCAATTATTGACCCAGTCATTAGTTCTTTCCCACAAGTAAACACTTATGTTCCCATTCCCAATCCCATGGTAGCAATAGTACTCCGGTTACCCTGGTTTTATGATTTCTTATTTACACTGGGTCTTCCGATCTTGATGTAGGCGGGACGGATATGTCAACAATGTTGTATGGAAATTAACGGAAGGAAAGCTGGACACTGGACAGTCTCTTTTCATGAATAATTACTACAAAAGTTTTGACTTGGCCGACCACTTGCTTGAGCGAAGGACTTATTTTACCAGAACTCTTAGAGCTACCCGGAAGGGGAATCTACCTCACCTCATAGTGAAAAAACTGAAACGGGGGGAGGTAGTGGACGTATTCTGCACAGATGGAGTCTGCATTATGAAGTGGAAGGATAATCGTGAGGTAGTGATGATCAGCTCCAAATTCGGGGGTAACTTCGTTGATGACCGTTGTCGGCGAGGGGGTGGCATCACTTCCAAACTGGAGGCCA
The DNA here is from genome assembly GCA_933228895.1 of Platycnemis pennipes. Taxonomy (NCBI): domain Eukaryota; kingdom Metazoa; phylum Arthropoda; class Insecta; order Odonata; family Platycnemididae; genus Platycnemis; species Platycnemis pennipes. The sequence continues at coordinate 66,229,546 of OW121854.1, forward strand.
TTGCTCGATACAATGAGTCAATGAGTGGCATCGATCACTTGGATCAAATGTTGTCATATCACCCCATTGAGCATAGTACTCGAAAAAGGTATAAGAAGCTTGCTATCCACATACTTCACCTCCTTTTGGTTAATAGTTATTTCCTCTACCGTAAAACCCATCCCAAAACATCTCTCTACAACTTACGCCTCTCCATGATTAGAACCCTCCTCGGTCCTTCCTACTCTGAATCAATTCCTCAATCCTTCTCCAGCCTGCCCTTCAGGGCCCATGGATAATCTAGGCAGTTCCCAGAGACTTATGACATCGACGAAAAACGGAAACGTATCCCTCAACGACGATGCAAACATTGCACATATAGAGGGTTCAGGAAGGACCCGAAGTATTTTTGCCCTGCCTGTGAGGGAGGCCCCCCACTTTGTTCCAAGCCATGTTCTGTGGACTTTCATAAAAATATTGAGTGTGTTTGAAATGTTTGTCGTCATTCATGTTATTGTGCATTTTAAGAATGAAATTTTGGGGTATTTTTTGTTAATGGTTGGATGTGATTTGATATTTTTACGTAAATTATTGTATTTTATTTCTACTTATCTATATTCTGGCTGTTTTGCGTCTTAATGATAATATTATTTTATGTATTTTAATCTTTTGTGTAATTTTTCTTGTAATTCTTATAATAATTTCTTTTTTATGGCAATCAATAGTTTAGATTGTAGTATTTAGGTCAAAATCCATTTTTTTATTTCAATAATAATACAAGTTTAATTTATGCATACATCTGGATAAAAATTACTTTATTGCATTTGTTTGATGCTTTTTCTGTTCAAACATTTAGGTAATTTACACTCTTTCGTTTATTTTTTCATTCATATTTCTAAAATATTCCCGCATTGACATTAAAATTTTGAAACATGCTAAATAGATGTAAAATTGACATTAATACGTTTGAAACGTGCTAAATAGCTGTAAAAAAATTCAGCCAACAGTTTAAAATCATAAAATGCTGATATTGGTATCTATTGACTCAACAGTAGAAAGAAAAAATTTCATATAAGTAGTTTATATAAAACGTAGCAGAAAATATCCTAATAAAGTGAATTACTGAATCTCACTGCAAGAGTATACAAAACTAATTACATTATTCATGAAGTTTAGAGATGCAGGAGTTAGCATTTATGGAAAAATTTGGTAAAGAATTATTGCGAAGCATTTGGCGGTGTGTAAACCGGAATCTGCAAGGTCGTGGATTTCAGAAAGAATTGATGAAGGCCGTGAACTACAGGAAAATTTATAAGAATGATTTTTTTTTAATTTTGTATACAAAAATATAAGTAGCAATATGTAACAAGGAAGTCCGCACATATTTCTTCGCAAATAACAAGAATCAATGGAAGAAACTTTGAAACAGACTCTTGGTGAGGTTATGCAACCACAAACAACACCCGAGTGTTGCTATGGAGTGGCGGTGGACGACGATCGTCGTCCAAAATAAATATTCTATAATTATTTTATGGTATTTTTGTCGATTGACTTATTGTTCTTAGTTATAATACATTAAGAAACATTTTCAAAAAAATTCAACCACCGGGCAAAACCGTAAAAAAATAGTGCTGCATTGAACGTGTTGAAAGATTGGCTTCTGTAGATGTCTGATTAATAAGATTAATATATGTAGTTCCTTGAATTTCATGTTGACGGAAATATTTTTTTAAGAACAGTCTAAAAACTTATGAAGGGAGTATACAATGCTGACGCTATTCTGATGTTAGGATGCTGACGAAACTTGGCAGGCAGGTTTTCCCTGATTAATGATTTAGGAATCACCCCCCTTATCGGATTATAAATCCAATAACTTCAACAGAAAAGTTTTAAATATTTTGTTACAATCATAACGCTCAAAATTTACGATTACTGCAAGCTGCAAGGTCGTGGATTTCAGAAAGAATTGATGAAGGCCGTGAACTACATGAACATTTATAAGAATGATTTTTTTAAATTTTGTATACAAAAATATAAGTAGCAATATGTAACAAGGAAGTCCGCACATATTTGTTCGCAAATAACAAGAATCAATGGAAATTAGACGACAAATTCCTTGGATAGATCTTCCCATCTTCCATCATGGGAAGCTGGGTCAGGGGTAAAGTAGATATTTTATTAGTATTGAATGCTTAACATTACGATTCTTCCAGCAAGGAGAGTTGGGTCAGCGGTAAAGTGCTCAGTTCTCAATGTGGACATTCATAGTTCGAAACTATCTCTCGACATTTTTTTCATCGCAGTTTTGTTTTACTACCATCCCTGGTAATTAATATTTTTAACATGTTTTCCAGGAAACACTTTACCTAGCTTACATATTAACCCTTTCGCTGCAGCACATACTCCGGAAACCTACTCATCACATGCGGCGGAAAAGTGAAAGCACTACAGTGAGAACGAAAAAGTACGTTCACAGCAGCCTACCGTGCAATCGTACTAGGTACGTTCACAGCAGGGAAAGGGTTAATTGTGTAAATTACATAATTAATGCATAAAATTACTTTCATTTAATACCGGATTTGACCATAGACAAGTATTATCCGGTTTGGGTTGGACATACAACCATATAGAGACTGAATTTATTCCACTTGTGAACATGTAAAAACAGTTTTTAGACGAGATAATTCTTGGATATTAATCGGCCTATAGACCAATTTGCCACCGTTTGGGCTGTATGGGTAGTTACCTCATTATGGGAAATATTTTTTGGCAAATCATGTCTTTGATACCTTAATGCACTCCGACTTATCCTGATCCATAGACACACTGACCCAAAAAATGCTCCGTAATTTTCCAGGTTAGATTTCAGAGGGAAATATAAAAACAAACAATGTTAGATGTTTGAACTGATATCAGTTAATGATGACAGTTTATAGTAAGAACATAGGATAGTTAATTTTCAACAATAATAATGGCAACAAAATCCTTCATAGTGGAATCCCAGAAGCAAATGAATGATGAAGGGTGAACCTTTGGCTCCCTGCTGCGATGCGGTCTGCCATGAAAGTAGATAGATGTTCACCACCAATGGCTATGTAAGTCAAAAGCATGTATACGTAGCTATACAGGGTTTATAGGAGTTTTTCCTTCTCATTTTCCCCGACTTTTCCAGTATTTCCAGACCATTATTAGTGATTTTCCCTGACTTTTGAGCGCCTGAATACTCCAAGATTTCGGTCATTTATAGAGATAAAAGTGGTAGTGAGGAAGCAAAGAAGTCTAACCTTATGAAAAATTGTAGGTTCATTTTCATATTAACACGTTCCCTGCGGAGCTGTTTAAAGCCCTACTCCTCACAGCGTGGCGTGACCCACCGGTGGGTCACAGTCCGTCCGAGCTTCTGGCCACTGCCGAGGGATGGTGGTTGAAGTGGCAACACTCAGCTGTTTCCTGAGATTGGAGGAAGGCTGGGGGAGGCTACTCCCAGCTTCGCCCCCAGCCCACCCCTCCACAGGCCATGTGTGGCACGCTATCTTCTAGTCCCTGGTGTGGGATGGGGGAAGAGAGGGGCAAGAATACAATGCATGTGATAAAGATTTGCTGACGTTCGGAAAACCCAGGAGACTCCCACCCGTCTCTGTTTACTGCCCCTGCCCTTGTTCGCGCCCATCTGTGAGACATAGACGCCCGTCCGTGCGTACCGATTCCCCAGCCCTGCTCACACTATGAGAAAAGGGAAGATGGATCCTTTGTAAAGAGTACATAGTGGTTTGTCTCACTCAGAAAAAAGTAGTGTCTGCATTTCGGAAGACGTTCACCCGGTAAGGGAACGGTCACTCATCCACCACTGAGGGTTTGGCTCAAGAACGCTAATGCGACTCTTTCCCAATTGCCCTTCCGTATAGATGGGGGGGGGGGGGGAAAGGAAAGAGAGAGAGTCAATCTCTCACACAGCCGGGTGAGTGCAGTTCGGACTGTTTAGTTTACGAGCAACTGACGGACAGCCAAGAGGTTGAGGAGAAAAAATTTTCCTAAACATTTTCATTATTTTTAATAAGTTGATATGTTTTACTATATCGAGTATTGTTCCTCCATATGTATAAAAATCGCATAAACATGAAAAAAAACAAAAAGAAAGCAAAAAATAAACGTATTTTGTATATAATACGCTAATATGTAAATTTGTTCGTGACCCACCGGTGGGCCACACCGCTCACGCTGAAAAAAGTTTCAGGAGGGGCGGCGTGACCCACCGGTGGGTCACACTAAGTGTCACATAGTAGTCTATTATTTAGACAGTGACTAACCTCTGGGTGAAGTCACTTGAGAAGTTCTCGATTCCTACTCTCACTATACTCCTTGCAAGTTAGAACAATTCACAGAATTTTATGGCCGCGGCGCTAGACGCATCTGCGTGACCTACCGGTGGGTCACACCGCAGTGAACGTGTTAATCATATGAACTTCCAGTAATAAGAGATCAAAAACTTTATGTCAACAAAATAAAAATTATCATTACTTACATCGATATGCCTTCAGAAAGGGTTTTAATTATGGAAAAATATATGCAAAGAAGGCTAAACTGGCTTTTCCTTCAAACCTGATGTCATCTTAAAGTACCTCTTTGAATCAATCTTGATTTTTCCTTCCTCAAATCCTTCTACAAATTTGGCTAAATGACTTCAAATTTGACTGAGAATAACTTTTTGTCGCCAGAGGGACAAAGCAAAGCATTCCTGGCGAAATTGCTAGCGAATGAAAGTAAGAATATGAATGCGCACACCTTTCACCAATATTTTCACCAAATTGTGCAGGCTATAGCCAGAAAGAACCAGAATAGGGCTGCCTCCACAGTGAAGCCGGCCTGAGGCCAATCGTCCCCTCCTTCACCCTGCCCTCCACTCCAATGTGCAGTTTTCGATCTCTTGGCATTTTCAGGTGATAAATTCCGAAATTTGAATGTTTTGGGATTTTTCCCTGACCACACGTTAAATTCCCTGACTTTTCCAGGATTTCCATGGCCGTTTTCATTTTCCCTGACTTTTCCAGGATTTCCAGGCTCCTATAAACCCTGCTCTACCATTAGCTTGAATCTTACAAAAGACACATTCTGCTTTTAATAATGTATTTTCCAACTTAAAAGTGAATCTAGTGGATCGGAAAATATAGAAAGTGTTTTTCAATAGCTTTTAGAAGGAAAGATAGTACTTGTACCAATTAAAAACTGCTTCCACCTACCGGGCACAGTCAAGTTTAGGATCTTCCAAGGTTAGAACAGCTGTTTCCAGATCCAGGGAGAATTTCAGTGCATATTCCACAAATTTTACACTTCCGCTGACCTCACCTTTATAATTCTCCCTTAGAAATGTGGCAGTGAAGTTATAATCAAACTAGGAAAATAAAGAGTAGAAATAATATAAGGAGAGTAAAAGTAAGGAAATATTGAAATCACAATAAAAGCTTTGATGCAAGTAAAAAAAATTAAAAACAGTAATTCTTTCATTTGCAACGACTATTCTAGATACTTGTCATTTAGCTAAGTGGTAAGAAATTTAAGGAATGTGAGCTTTAAAAAGCAACATTTCCCAATGATTCACTATGTGGCTTAGGGCATAAGGTAAGGCTGTAAGGTTAAGGCAGCTGTACTAGAATATGTTTGCTTTTCAAGATGATAATGCAGAGTCAGGAAAAGGTACATTATCTGAGCAACCTTACATCCAGTTTAAAATTTTAAGATATTAAAAAAGCTAAAACTAGTTTAACATTAAAATAGATAGGATTATACATTTCAAATAGGAGACATTATTTCAAATGAGAAAACAAGAACACCCAAAGCGCCATGGCATTCCATGTAAATCTCTATGAATAATACCACATGTAGATGAAACAGTCTAAAAGGACCTCCACAAATACAGAGTGACAAATGAAAAAACATTTGGCCCTGAGGACAATTCCCTAAATTTCACAATGGTACCTTACCCAATCAATCAGAACTGACATTTTGAATATGTATATGAAATTACTCATTCCAGTAGCTAATTTCTCATAATCTGCAGTAATCTTGCATTGTAATACAGGTTGACCATAGATTTTCTATATCTCACTGGTTAGCAACCTCTTTTGATTCAGACTAAATCACATTAGGAAATTAAAAATCCACACAGCCACAGGACTAGATTCTGCGGTGGTCCATGTTGGTGTTTCATTTGTTTACTTTGCACTTTCTTCAACATTCATACATAATATATAACTTTAAAGTTATATTTTTAATTGATATCTGCATATAAAATTACTTTGCATTTGTCACATTTTAAATTGAAGCTAAGTGGTATATTTAAAATGAGTAATTTTTTCTTTTAATTACAAAAAATATTTCTGAGCTGAGGAGAAATATAATCCACATTTTGTGTTCATTAATGAGACTATAAAAAGCCCGCCACACTAGCCATTGCTGGGCCAGAAAAATCAATAATTTGGATGGCCTAAAACCAAGCATTCTGGAAAATAAATGGTCTATCTGTATAACCTTAATGTTCATTCAGACTTAGTTCACAGAAATTAGTCAGACAAGATGAAGAGTCAAAACAATAAGAATAACTATGTAGGGTAAGGTGGGGTAATTGTGACTGCAAAATAGCATGCACCAATTTAAATTAGCTACTGAAATTTTTCTAATTTAGTTACAAATATGAGACTTAATACATACGAGTTATGACAATAATCAAATGATACAATGTTCTTTTCTGTCTTCTAAAAATGCAGTATTCAATAAGTTGTCAAGGGGTCCAGTTTACCCTGTAAGCTGAATAAGTGCATCCCATTATTGATGTGTGATACATTTTCACACAGCAATAAACATGGGGTAAGAGCATATTCCCAGAAATTTCACTTTTAAAATACCACTTCATGTTGATCCATTCTTGAGATTGAACTTTTATCTTTGATGACACGAGATGAAATATTTTTTCTCATGCATGGCAACAAAATGGAATACAAAAATTTTTATTAAAAAATGTTATATCAATGGAAATAACAGTGTTATAAAATTGGACGAATCATTCAAAAATAAAATTGAAGAAACCCTAAGGATATAAACTGGATAAGTGCTTATAAAAATTATTATACAGCAAAACCCCTTATTTACACTTTTATAGGGACCGCTAGAAAAAAGTGTAAAATGCAGGAAAATGCAAATAGCGGGAAACGGTCAATTTTCAGTTTCACATGCATTCTTTAACAATATAAAAAAAAATAAATAAGAAACACTGATAAACTGAATTAAAGCAATATTATTAATTATTCCTTAAAGTATTGAGTTGTTCTGATTTATTTTTGTTCAATATATTTCTACCAATGTTTCAACCAACCCAACAAACTATGGATGTAGTCAAATCCATAATTCCCAATACATTATGCAATGCCTTTTCTCTTATGACGAAGCCATTCACGGCAATATTAGATGATCTAGTACTTAAAAACCCCTTTTTAATTGGTATTCCTTCATACCATGATTTCTTGACTTTGCTCTTTTTCAACAGGTGCCTGCACTAGGTAGCATGTTTCGGAATCACTCAGCGATTTTTCATAATTGCATCCACTGTAGAGACCGGTAGTCTTACATGTTTCGCCATATCAGTGCGAGTTACATCGTGAGAATTCACAATTTTTATTTATGCCTGAATTGAAAATATTCTAGTTTCTGCGAAGGCTCTCGCGGTGATTAGAAGATTACTCGAGGGTTTCCATTTTTTTCCATGTTGGTTCATCTTACTGCATGACAGTTTCGCCGGCATTCCACACGGCATCTTCAGGTCTGAAGTATAGGAAATATATAGTACGAAGATATGGGAAATTTGATGGGACGCGATCTTCGGACTTGAAGATGGCATCTAGAATGCCGACGAATGAACCAATGTGGAAGAAATTCGAAAACCCTCGAGTCATCTGAAAATATTGTAATTCACATTCATTTACCATTTTCAAGTAAAATAAAATTTACATTCCAGAGTAATTAAGGATAACGTAAACAATACATGAGAATATTGAGCTACCTCGCTGGTCGGCCAGTGCAAATGGCAAGTTATCAAATCAGCAGTTATCAAATGGCAAAAAATTTCTCAACAAAATAATTTTATTATTTTATGCAGTTTTCATGCGTTAAAACCATAATTTTCTCTGTCTACATTGAGAGAGCATCAACAAAATCAAAGAGAAGTCTTCTGGAGTTCCCATCCATGGAGAAAAATTAGCATACTGCAAATTGCTAATGACATAGCACTCGGAGCAGAGACAGAGAAGGATCTGAATAAGACTCTAATAACTATAAAATGGACTATTGGGCAGGTTATGCAACCACACACATCACCCGAGTGTTTCAAACTGGTGGAGGCAGACGACAATCGTCGTCCAAAATTAAAATTCATTTTTTACATGTGATTTTTATTTTACGGTATTTTAGTTGATTGACTTATTGCTCTTAGTGATAATACAATGAGAATCATTAAAAAAAAATTTCAGTCACCGGCAAAACCATAAAAAATAGTGCCGCGTTGAACGTGTTAACTGAACTGGTGGAAGATAACAGGGGATCATTCATCAGATCATTGCGCTGCATTGATTCAAGAGTTTTACTACACGTTACTACAGAACAAAACTTATTGAAACTTGTTTCATCGAGAGAAAACCAATTTGAATAAATAAAATTATTTTGTTGAGAAATTTTTGAAGTTGGGTAAATGCTTGCACCGACCAGCGAGGTAGCTCAATATTCTCACGTGTTGTTTATGTTATCCTTAAATTCTCTGGAATGGTAATTTTATTTTACTTGCAAATGGGAAATGGATACAATTTACAATATTTTCAGATGACTCAAGAGTGTTCTGGTATCTTCCATGCTGGTTCATCCTTCTGGACGACAGTTTTGTCAGCATTCCAGACGCCATCTTCAGGTCAGAAGATCGCTTCCCATCAAATTTCCTGTATCTTCATTCTATATAGTTCCTAAATCTTCTTACTTTATATTTCCTATGTCGAATTTCCATTACTTCCGACCTGAAGATGCAGTCTGGAATGCCGGTGAAATAGTCATCCAGTAGGATGAACCAATGTGGAAAAACACCAGAAACCCTCGAATCAACTTCTAATCACTGTGGAACCTTCACAGCAACTAGAATACTTTCAATTTAGACGTAAATAAAAATTGTGGATTCTCATTATGATACTCGCTTTGATATAGTGAAACATCTAAGATTACCAGTCTCTAGAATGGATACCATCATGAAAAATTGCGATGTGATTAAAAAACATGCTAGCTAGTGCAGACATCTGTCAAAAGAAAGAAAATGTCACGAAATCATGGTATGAAGGAAAGCCAACTTAAAAAGTAGTTTTCAAGTTCTTGATGGACAAATATCACCGTGAATGGCTTCGTCATAAGAGAAAATGCATTGGAAAATTTATTATAGTTGGGGAATTATGGACATGACAATGTCCAATGGTTGGTTGAAGCATTGGTAGAAATATATCGTATAAAAATAAATCAGATAGCTCTATAGAGAGTATATATACTTCAAGAAATAATTAATAATATTGTAATATACATTAGGACATCTCTATACTTTAAGAAATAATTAATACTATTGATCTAATTCAGTTTATCAGTGTTTCTTATTTATGTATTTACTCTATATTGTTAAAATATGCATGTAAAACTGAAAATAGTCCTTTTCCCACTATTTGCATTTTCCCACAATTTACACTTTTTTCTTGCGGTACCTAGAAAAGTGTAAATAATGGGTTTTACTGTATGCATAATGACTTATAGCTGCTAATCTCAATCTCACCTCAATTGGATCTTCAAGGTGGAAGGAAGATGTAAATATCATATTCTTATCTTGAAACTCCACCTCACGAACTGGTGAAACATTGAACTTGAATGGGCTGGAAAACGTTCCAGCACTGAGGACCATAGGAGAATGGCGCATAGTTGAGGTTCTGTCCTGGGAAAGTAAAACAATTCGGTAGTTTACCATAATTTTATTGCCAAATTTGATAGAGTTTGTAAAATAAAAAGACCCTTATTTTTCTATTTTTTGATTTATCACGTAGGTGGTTCTCTAATTCTAAAAGCAGTGAAAAACTGATGTTTAACTCTCTGGGTTGATTGAGCATGTGAAAGGTTCATATGTCAACCACTTTGTCCAATCACAACTGAGATTGCACAGCAGCTGCTTCCGCCAATCACAATGAGGGGACCCACCCCCCTTTCCTCTGCTCCACAAACTCCCTCTGAGAAGGGCGGCTCCAGTTCAGTATTGATTCCCAAGATTACTACCCTCAACTCCTACAGTCAAAAAATCCATGTAATCATCAATTGGCCCTATGGGTGTGTAGTGCTCATGCATATGGGAGCGGGTATATGTGAATGGAAGCTTGATGACCTTATGCCATTGGCTTAAAGAGATGGTGATTCACTGGCTGTCAGAACTTGGACTTCCATTAATGAGCCGGCGAATAGCTGGGTCCCTTAATTTAACCCATTCACATTCATAAGCGTACTAGTATGTGATCTGGATCTGGCCACAATCACCGGAAACGTAATGGATAATGCATTTTGTTACTTGTAGGTTGATGCTGCTGCCATCTTACATTTTTTTTAAACTTTGCAGTCAGTCATAATTAAATACCTTAAAATTTGGTGGTGTTTGTGGTCACTTTAAATCTCAGAGAGAGGATGCAAATGGGTTAAAAGGAGTAAAAAATGAGTAAAAAAAAGGAGTAAAAAATAAGAGTAAAAAAGTAAAAATATAAAACCGAAAATAAGAGTAAACAATGAGTCAAAAATAAGAGTAAAGAAAGTAAAAAATACTAAGCCAATGGATTAAACGGGAAAGACATTTTTTCCAAAAGCGTTGTAGTGACGTCCACCACTGGATTGTGCTGTTTATGCGTTTTCTGTCTTTATTCAGTATTTTCCATGTTAAATTTAGGAAGTGTCCACGTACACTTCTTGCAAGGTGGAAGGGAAGATAGAGGGCCATACTGAACCTTTATATACCCATCCAAAATGCATAAACAGGTTAGTCAGTTGCTAGTTATTATTGGGTTAGTGGAGTCGGGTCAGAGTTGGCATCCACCTCATTACTAGGCAGAGTGAGTATACCTTCTTATAAGGTTATACTGAGGAGTTGGTTGTGATCCTCTTCGTATGCTTCGACTCTTCATAATTTACGCCGTACGTTAGTTTGCCCTTCAGGCTATTCCCCTCATACTTTAAGTCCTGCTTATTACAATGGTGGCTTAGTAATACTAATATTTTAAGTTGTGATCTTTAATAACTCTCCAAATTTCTATCTACGTGGGTCAAGCTTCCCACTCACTTCTGAACATTGACAGAGATACTGATACTGTCAACCCTTATCACAACGGGTGTCACCTGGCCTATGTCCAGGTCAAGATACAAAACAGAGGTTGGTAAAAATGCATTCTTTTCATTTTAGGGACATTAATCAAAGCCTTCTCTATGTTATGTTAGGGTAAACAGTAGACCCAAGGATATGGCCTGAGAGTAACTGAATTTCCATAAGGCTAGGCCACACCTACTGCATTCTAGTTTTCTCCGAGAAAGTCATGTCATGAGTGACTTCTCTTTGCTTTCACCCCCACAAATTTTAGGCCTGCCTCTCAGCACCCTAGATATTCAATAAGGACAATATGTAGTTCTTACCTTGATATTCATGAGGAACTTATCATCTGCAAGTTTGGCTCTTAGGAGCTCCCTTTTGGTTAAATTCTCTGTTGTTCTCGTTGATATCCTTTCCATAAGTTGTCTTAGTCCACTGTTCATCTGGTTCTGGAAGGCCCTGGGATAAAATACATTCACAGTTCATCAGACTCAAGGCAAAACCAACTCAGTTTCAACCAACAAATTTCCTTCATTGGGAGCTTATGCCAACCTGGTTCAATTTTCTCAAAGTACCTAAAAAAAAGTCCAAAAAGCCAATAAAATGCAGAAAAGTAATCCTCCTTCCAAACATAATCACTCTTTCAAATCTCCTCCCTGTAGATGGCCACCTGGCAGACCAAAATATGGTATTGAGGTCATATTTTCTTCCTTTTCATTTGGTATTTTTAACTTTTATTCCAATGAGAAAGTTTATCTTTAGCCAATTTGCTCACCTTCAACATAAACCAGGTTCAATGATGGCAACTTTTGTTAATGATTACAAATAACAGAATATGAGAGTGGTCGAACAGATGCAGTGAATGAAGACAACATTGAGGTATTTTACATTCTGAGAATTTGCAGATATATATATATTTTTTTAATTTTTAAAAAGTACCTATAAATAGTGGACATAAGAAGAAGCTCAAGAGAATAAACGAAGCATATAATGCAAACTTTTTCAAACTGCTTCAACTTAATTCCTGGAATAATATCTGTTTTGATAGTTACTAACACACACAGCAAAGTTTACTTAAGTAAAATCCAAGCGATTTCTGCACAAAACTTTTATTTCAATTTCCAATTATACGCAGTATATAATTTAAATTAAAGCTGTAGAGGTAGATGGAAATTAGAGAATGAATGAGAGAATAGTATTTCAAATTTCATACATGGATTATGGAGCATGAATGTTTTTCAGCACACACATTCCACACACAAAGGAAAAATATAAGGAGAAAGGACGTACATGACCATCAGGTATTATTACTTCCCAGACATGGATATCAATTCCCCTCTGTCATTTTACAAAATAACATGAAAATATACATTCATAACGAAACTTAGTCATAAAAAATGTGTCTCAAATTTAGTATGGAGCAAAAGAGACTAAGATCTTTTGACCAAAAATATCAGCTCTCCTCTTTATGTTTAAACAAGCCTTTCCTTTGACATCCTTTACTATTTGCTCCATATATTTCATATAAAGCCTTCCTTTCCCATTGTTCCCATTTACTTTTCCCTCAACAACAGCCTTCATCAGATCATCATGTAGGTATCTAAGTATAACCAATTAGATCATCTCATCTTTTTCTAGTTCAGAAGACTGGAGGTAGATTGTTGAGGAGGCCAAGGCCCACCAAGTGCTGTACTAATGCCATTAGGGGAGCGAGAGGGAGAGAGGGAACAGAGTAGTCCATTGAAAACTCGGAAAAGGTAACCTTATCACTTATATTCTTAGATGTGATGGTCCAAAGAAGACAGCTACCAAGGGATAATGATTACAGGTATACCTCGCCTTACATCATTAATTGGTTCCATGAGATGCCACGAAAGTCGAATTTCGACATCCAGATTCGATCCAACTCTAAAAAAACCACTAGTAATGAAATGTTCACTCACCAGTTTCATAAAAGAAACTACGATAAATTAACCTACTTTTCTGTTTATTAAAGTAAAATATTATCAACTCAAAAGAAGGCAACGTAATTACAATCCCATTTCAAACACATTGTGAATGCATGCTAGCCTATTTATTCTCATATTCGCCTCCGCCTCTGTGGGTGATGCTTCTTGAAATCTTGATAGCTATTATAACATTTGAGCAAATGCCCTGCTCATCCATTGAAAGCTTCATCAACATTGAATATCTTTTCGGGTAGAAACTGGTTCTTCTCAATAATCTTCATCAACGCAGATGAAAATGTGGCTGCTGCAACATTGTCAGCCAATACAGTTTCACCTTGCTTCTTCATGGGGGCAAGGGCCTAGCCAAGTTGATACACCGGTTCCCGTCAGATCACCGAAGTTAAGCAACATTGGGCCCGGACGGAGGTTGGATGGGTAGCCCCCCTCCATACCTCTACCGTGGTGCTCTTGTCTCCTGTCTGCAAGTGGTGGGCAGGTTAAAAAGTTGGTTGGCACAATGGATCTAAAGAGGTCTAAGTGACAGGGGGGCTCCAGAAGGCTCCCGCCCACCCCTCCTATTTACATTTATTTTTACATTTTGCTTCTTCATGGAGTGAAAATGTTGTTGCTGTTAGAACATCATAAACCATCCTTGACTTGCCTTAAACTACGTCTTTTTTGTCTAGATAATTTTTCTTTAGGTCTTCAAATAACGGTAATGCTTTCTCCTGAACCACTTCCTGAAACTGAAGCACGCTGATGATTCTGCCTATTAATCCAAAGAGCAAGAGGTAGCTACATTTCTTTATAAATTTTGCCTCTATTCTTGTTGATGTTCTTCATCCTGGGAGCTTCATCTTGGACATGTGATAGAATCCTATCCTTATCACGCACAATGGACAACACGGTTATTCGAGACAATTGTAAAGACCAAGCAATGACTACAACCTTTTCACCTTTTTCATGGCATCTAATTATTGACACTTTATCATTCAAGGTTATAGCTTGATGCTTAGCATCAGCACTTGTATTGGGATTTCTCTTTGGAGACATGATTGAATGACACAACTGCATGACACAAAGTTATATTTAAGCTCAAGAATTACCACAAGCGAAAAATAACCACATGGCACAACAAGAGCCCATAAAGGCAGGTCCATTGGCATCGAAAAACTACGCAGATGACACCATCGTAGAGTTGGTACAGTTATCGGCAGCAGACATGGAACAAGCACCACACCGTCACTGTAGGGCAATGAGGAACTACGATTGTTGCTGCATTTCGGTAACGCAACTCGTTTCTGCTTTCGAGGATTGTACATATGTATATACATTATAAGTATTAAAAGTGCTAAACTGGATACGATAGGTATTTGATGGAATATTTCTTCACTTTACCTTGCTTCGTGAATACACAAATGCACTATCTCTTGTGCAATATCTCTTCAGTTGAGCAGTTTCTAATTTTCCTGTAGTGCCATGTTCTTTATTTATTTAATTTTAGCCATATTCTTTACTTTCTCCTCATTTTTTTGTACTCCATTTATTTATTTATTTTAACTCAGAGTGCTTTATCTCATTTAATAGCTTTTTTTGTGATTCTAGCACTTCTACCACAGCCCATATTGTCGTCACTTGACTAATTTCATCCATTTTTTAAAAAAACTGACGTATCTACGAAAATGACGTAACTCCAAATGACGTAAGTTGAGATATACCTGTATTAAGAATGGCAAATAAAGGCCTCATATGAGATTTATGGAAGAAGTGAATAATATGAAAGAACTGGATTATGTGAGCATGAAGAGATGATATATACGTAGAAGGATCAATGCATCAGAAGGAGAACTGAATCATTGCAATCTTAAGATTGATGACTTGAGATAATGAATCTCTCTCAATAAGTATTCCCCATCAGTATGGCGATTAATTACCATATGAATTTGCCAAACTCTACTCACCACATCTCCCCAATGTTTAGAATGAAAGGAATCTCTGTTACTGACTTCCAAGGAACCTTTGTCACTGACTTAGGAATATCAGTTACTGACATCCATAGTCCCTCATCTGAAAGAATTGATAGAGAATGGGCATTGAATTTTATTCTGATCACTTATAAAATAACCTTTTAATTTTAAAAAATCATGTTTAGCTCACCCTCTTCAATCTCATCTGTCTCCACAACATCAGTGTCACAAATTTCCAATGTATCTGCCCCAACTAGTGGAGACCTAGGACCTTCAATTGTGTAGTCAGCCTCAGGCAGGAAGTTTATTACACTGATGTTCCTGACAGAGTCTTCCAAAATGGTTTTCATGACAGTCTCAATGTCCAGAAATACTGAGTCTTGGGAGAATTGAGAAAAGATGGAGACCAACTTGT
Organism: Platycnemis pennipes; assembly: GCA_933228895.1. NCBI lineage: Eukaryota > Metazoa > Arthropoda > Insecta > Odonata > Platycnemididae > Platycnemis > Platycnemis pennipes. The sequence goes on from OW121854.1 coordinate 66,245,257, forward strand.
TTCTAAGTTGGTTCTTTCCTTTGAGTCCATCCACTTGAGTATCTCCAGCTGTGTTACACCCACGGCCAGAAGATGACCCTACTGTCACCTGACCACATTCTTGCACAGACTCAGATGAGCTTTCCGCTGAGCTGGAAGGTGGTCTTGTACCTAATGGTTTCCTAAAAAAAATTCAAAAGACAGTTTTGCAAGCATTGAAATTAAGAGGTTTTGGTCCATAAATCATTACCATATTTACTCATGTGTAGTTCCAAGTTTTTGAGACCAATTTTTTTGCACGAAACTAAGGGTTTGATGAAAAATGAGTAATATTTTTAAGGATGTAAAATCATTACTGTTATTGGGGTAGGTGACTGACAACTGAACTCAGCTGTGCCATCAATTCGTCAGCTTCGGCAGCTAGATTTTTCACTTGCCACTCTGTGTGGAAGAAAAGGGGATGGAGCTTATTCCTCTCTTCCAGTGGGGGTGAGAATGAGCACAGAGAAGACCCTTCTATAGTCCATTTCAAATTAGTTTGTACGTGGGAATGTGGGGCAGGCCAGAAAGGAGGAGCTTGAAGTCATTATTGTGGTTTGGAGTTAACCAATAAGAGCGTGGGTGGAGAAATTCCTTCTCCCATGAGTTCAGTCTTACTCTGGCTTTTGTTGTGCAAAGATTTTCTCTATGCTTGCTCTGTTGTCACTATGTAGTTAGTTACTTGTACTGCATGTTAAACTGTGAAGCTTACTTATTCTGTATTATTCACCATGCAATGACCTTCCGCTAACAGATATAGTGTTACTAACTATCATTTCCTCGAGTCAAGTTAAATGCTGAAGTGCTTGGATAAAGCCTTTTGTTCTGACTTACACATTGAAATAAGTACGGCAATGCTTTTTCCTTCCTAGCCTATTCCACAAATTTTCCAAAAGTGGAGGCTAATGAGAATGACCAAATTATCACAAGCCAACTCATTTGAAATGGACTATAATCTCATCAACAACAAAAGAGATAATTTTAAAAACAACTTTCAACTGTTGAAAGTAAGTAAGATATTAATTTTTGCTGCAATTTTGTTTGTTTCGAAACTAAACACAGTGTAAATCTGGATATTTTCCCCAATATCTATTCTTATGTATAGATTTATTTTGTTCATTGTCAAATACCTTATGGCAAAGGATGTGACCCCTAATTAATGGTATTGGATGAGGTGTTAGGATATCCAGTCATTCCCCTTAGGAAAGAAAGAATTTTGGTCATAAAAGTAATAAATGACTCTCAGCCCTGGAAGCAGAGCACAGTGAATCATATAAGAATGTTTCTCTCACAGTAGCCCATGAATAATACTCTGCATTTACTGCAACTCAAGGTTTAACCCTTTTACTGCTGAACAAAATTTTGGAGTTTTTTCTAAAAATGCGGTGCCATTTTGAGAAATGGCTCAACAGCGAAAGTCTGAGTATATGCTGACACAAAGCGAAAAAAATGCCAACACATGAGTCAGCACTAACATATATGTGATTCAGAAAGCCTACACACCACAGATAACGAAGACCTTGAGAAACATACCAAAATAACTTGGCCGAATAATCGGCCCTTGGCAGTTTTCGCACAAGTTAAATGGGCTGATACAGTAGAAGCCCGGTATAGTGAGTACGGCTTATTGCGAGAATCGCGTTATAGCGAGTGATTGTCTTTGTACCGCCAAAAGGCCTATGTTTTACATGTAAAATAAAGTGGATATAGCGAGGCCAAAAAGTTCCTTCCACGGTATACGCTCGGTATTACGACAGATATCTCTCGAGGGCGATGCACCGCCTAGCAAAAATTAACTATTGGGTTTTGTATTATCTGCTAATTAAACTAAAAATACAAGACGAGTGCCATATCTACAACAGCTAAAGCCAGTTATGTCCAAACATTAACGATTTACGGCCTTCAGTTCGCTCTGCGCGCTCCCATTTTACGTTCTTCTAATGTTAGGCCCAGTCATCAGTGGGAGTGGGCAGACGACGAGCAAGATGAGAGTAGGAGAGGGAGTTAGGTCTAGGCATGGGCAATATTGATAATTCAATATCGAGATACGATAATTTTAGCATATCATAAGGTGGCGATAACGATAACTCAGCGTGACGATAAACATCGTCTTATCGTGCCCCGATATGTTATCGGGGCACGATAAGATATCGGGGCGCGATAAGATATCGGGGCACGATAAGATGTCGGAGCACGATAAGATGTCGGGGCGCGATAAGATGTCGGGGCGCGATAAGATGTCGGGGCGCGATAAGATATCGGGGCGCGATAAGATATCGGGGCACGATAAGATGTCGGGGCACGATAAGATGTCGGGGCACGATAAGATATCGGGGTGCGACAAATAACGCTAATAGGTATCGCGATAACTATCACGATAAACATCACGATAAATATCGTGACCATGATAAATATCGCGATAAAATATCATGATATCGCGCCCCTATAAAATATCACAATATCGCGCCCCGATAAAATATCACTATATGTTATCACGATAAATATCGCGATAAAATATCGTGATATTGCGCTCGTTCAAACATAGCGTGTTCGCGCCCGATAAATTATCGTGATATTGCTCCAGTTAATCGAGTCGGAAAAAGACAGCCGTAAGTTGGCCTTCGCTTAAGCTTGAAAAATATCTACGACCCCCGAAACATACCGTATTTCAGTGAACCTTCAGGCCAATTTTCCCAACTGATGGACGTACTGGTTAACATTCGAAAACTCGACAAACCTGATATTATCGTAATGACATATTCGCAAAATTATCCAAAAACTTCCACAGTATACCTAATATTTTAATTCCGACTAGTTACGCTGTCTTTACATCTTTCTTCGGCGATCGAAAAATAGAAGAACTGGAAGAAAAACATCGAAACTAGGGGAATTAATATTTTATATAATGGAAAATGTCCTGTTTCTTTCATGAAATATGTTGATATTCTACCAGAATGTGCCTGAAATGACTTTTTTGCTGTTTACCTTCGTCAAATACCACAGAAACAAAAGAAAAACTGTAAATACGAACGACTATGAGAATTAGGTGGGTTTTTTCAACACCATCGGATATAACGAGCGCTCGATTTAGCGAGTGATTTCCGAGGGATTATGAGCACTCGTTATACCGGGATTCCACTGTAGATTGGCCCATCCGCAGTAAAAGGGTTAAAGATAGGTGGGAATTTGGGGAGAGATATGACTGCACATATGGCATTGAGGAAGAGTGGAAAAAAGTCTGGAGTTGCCATTAGACTGCTCTAAAATAAGGATGCCAAGGGTTCCATTGTTTGATGTCCCATCTGAGAGAGAGGGTTACTGAACTTGCACTGCTCTCCAGAAGGCATAAAATAAATGACTGGGATTCCACTGCAAAATCTACTTGTGATGGGACTTGAACCCAGAATCTTGGGATGTAAGTCCAGGAGACCAATCAACACTACCACCTAATTCACAGAAGAAGTCCATTATTCCAATAATTTTCTAAACAAATCCATTCTAATTATTCCATAATAAGATGCCTTGGATCTGTGGTCATCATGCATCATCCCTGAGAGAGTAACAAATACAAGGTCACCAGGGGGCCAACATGCTTGGCCTTGCCCTACAGAAGAGAGGGCAGTACTCTCTCATATTTCCTTGTGTACAAAGTGGTGAGGAAAAGATCAGGTTGAAATAACTAAAGGGTTACAGCAATTGGAAATTCTATTTGATGAGTATTTATCTGCCACTTTAATAAGGAGTAAATTCACTTGAATGAACTCGTAGTTGAAATTACTAAGAACACTCTTGAGGCAGAGACTTACCCAATGCTCTTTCTCCTGAATTCCTGAAGTTTCATGTTCTTGGTCGGGATGTCTATTGCAATCACCAGGGAATAGTTAACATCATGAATATCCTTCTTAATACGACCTTTAAATTCATGACAGTTCTCTATAATTTTATATTGGCAAACAAACTGAAATTTAATTTAAAAATATACACATTAACCTAGCTATAATAAATCAGGTAGGAAAAATTATCTGGGCATCAACGAATCAAAGAAAGCAATACAAAAGATTAACAGAATGAAATTTTTTAAATAGATTCATATTCAATATTCACAGTTGACATGTGATGGGAGATAGAAAACATACTTAACTATTTGGGGAAAAGCATAAGGAAAATAAACATTCTGAGAAGAGAGTAGAAGAGATTCCAAGGGAAGGGGACTCCAAAAAAACAACTATCCTGACTGATATAACAGGACAATTCTATTCTGAAGTATTACGATCATTTTAAATGTTTCATCTTTTTGAATGTACACATATATTTTAAGAAAGAAGGAATTTGATTGGACTTGAATGCAAAGCATATAGTACCAAGAATGATGAAAAGATAATTAGATAGAAAGCATAATAAATTTAATGTCAGAGAACCATTAAAATGCATAAGAGGCTACAATTAGGCTCAAGATGCTATTGAAAAATCATATTGTATCATAACAAATTCAACAAAGCATGCTGACCCCTTAGTAAATTTAACAGGACACATTGCTCTTACACTAAAAGCCATCGATTGTCTAGCAAGCTATAATTCTACTTTACTGCTTTGAGCATTAGAGTTAGAAAAGTAGAAGCACTGGTATTTTTCTTATTTCCATTTTCCTGTAATCAATCCTGATCCTAATCTAAGCCTGATTTCCCAGTTATAGGTAATATGATGAAATTTTCAACCCTTTCACTGAAGGGGTTGGATCACGGGTCATTATATCACTAGTTGCTTGATCTCACAGTTCCAGGGCAGACATTACCTGAGACAATCACTGGTTTTGATATATTATTTAATAATGAGTTTTTGGAAACTATAGTACTGTAACATCATATCCTGAGTTATTATGTGCTGAGTTACACTGAGATTTTGTTATAAATAAGAGCTACAAACTTTCAACAAAAATTCTCCAATTTTGAGTAAGAAATGTAGGTAATCAATGAAAAATAATAATATCATTAAAACATGAAAGTATTTTCCTCATTTTCTAAACATAAAGAGCAGAGAAAATGTAAGCATTTCATTCATTTGACCATATGGAAAATAGAAATGGGGAATTCAAATGATTTGCCATTACATTAATTCAGATGATTTTTCAAACAATTAATAGATAATATTTGGAAAACATCAATACCATATTGTAAGTTTTTGTGATTATGAGGCTATTTCTTTTTCAATCGTATGTATTGAGCAAACAATTTTAAACCTAAATTTCTTTATTTCTAAAATAAGAACCATACATCTCTTACCACCAAATGCTTCCAGACATTGAGGTCAGAATGGATTTTTATGGTGGACCCCTCATAAGTAGCCTTACTCTCTCCAACAAGGCTGATGTTCAAAAAGCCATTGGCCAATCCTTCAATGAGGTGGACTGTCCCATTTATTCTTTCGCGAGAGGATGCCTGCTCAAATAGACAGAGTAATTTTCTTTTGTGAAAATAAACAATTTTAAACACTCTAATCATAGCTTACTTAGGAACTGACTACAAATGCAGTATCTGGACAGATATTGTTTTTTACTGATTGATTTATTATTGATTTATTCAAACAAACATAAAAACTAGCAGACCTGTGGCCTGCTTTGCAGGCAGTCTCTGTCTGGTGTGCTCTTGAGGTGAACTTTGTGTTCTAGTGTCAAATGAGATTTTACAAAGTGTTTGGAAACTACTGATGACACATTATCAATAGGTGGCAGTAGTGCTTGTGCTTAGGGTAGTTACTGCTTCACTACTCAAAGTAGTCTTTGCATTTTTTTACACTTTTGTGCACCAACTTTTCATAAGCATTTCGTATGGAGAGAGAATTGGAAATGGCTACTTTATAAATAGAGAAATGTGTCCCACTCCAATTATCCTATACGTTTTCGTCCTGCTTTCTACACCATATTTTCATTATATGTTATCTCCCACTCTCAAAAACCTTTTTTTTGCCATTTTCTCTGCAACACAAACTGCTAATAATCCAAAACTACTACCAAATCATACAGACAGAGAATCCACACTCAACGCACCTAACCTCACTCTTTTAGCTCAAAACTTGGGAGAGAACAAAACAAAATGGATACAGAATGACTGACTGACCGACACACTACAAAATTACACCCAAACCAATGCAAAGGTGGCTGTGATATTTTTCTGGGATCGTCCGGGTGGTTTAAAAATAGAATTGGTCCTTAGAGCCTTTTCAAATATTTTAGGTGGGTATATGTAAGTGAATGCCTTTTTTAAAATTATTGAAAAATGGAATGTTCTAGGAGGTTTTAATATAGCTGATCGAATGGTTTTGACATAATATTTGGTATTTATTATACCCAAATTGAAGTAAAGGTTGGTGTAATATATTCCTGGAATTGTCTCCGTAGATTTATTTTAGAATTGGTTTTTTGAGCTTTTGGAAATATTTTAGGTAAAACATCTGCTTGTATACTGTGTAAATATAGGATGGAATGCAAACACCACAAAATATTAGGGGATCTGAGCAAGGTATTGGGTGACAATTTCAAACGTATCGATTGCGTTCTAAAATTTCTTCATGAAGTGAATTTACTACCCAAAATTTAAGATGCATTGTAATCTGCCCAACAGATCTAAATGCAACTCTTTTGCCATATGACCAATATAGAGTGGAGTCTATCGTGTCCACGAAGAAATCTACATACTTACCAAGTATTGTTTTCCTAACACTTGTTCTAATCTGGTTTATTAAAGGTGCGAAATGACCTTAGTAGTCACAGTACCTTAAGATAATTATATCTATCTTTTAGGTAGAGATATAAGTGAATGTTTTATTTTAAATTGATAAAAAACGGAATAGTTTGGGAGTAGAACAGCCATTGATAATTTTAAAATGGTGGGTGAAATTTCGAATTAACATGCTGATTTAGCAACAAACATTTATACATAATAAACGTTTGATAACCTTCTTTCAACTATTACTTCAAAATGCCTAGATTTGATATTTACATTTCAATAACAAGATCGGGGCCGGTAGGCAAAAATAGTTTTATTTCACTATCTGCACATCGAACATCAATTAATATTTTCATACGCACAAAATTGATTGATGAAACTAATTCCACTATCTTCAAAAATTCTTCAATCCAATTTTCGCCCCTTTACCAAAAACGTAAACACATTTACTTAGCAACGAAAACAAATTTGCAAAGCAACTGATTTCAGATGTTAAAATATAGGGAAAAAACCATTTTCTCTTGCATTTTTCTCTACACCACAAACTGCTAAAAATCCAAAACTACTACCAAATCATGCAGACAGAGAATCCACACTCAATGCACCAAACCTCACTCTTTTAGCTCAAAAATTAAGAGAGAACGAAACAAAACAGGTACAGAATAACTGACTGACTGACACGCTACAAAATTTATATATATATATAGATAGAAAGAACAATATCTTACGAATATAGGAAGACAAACTTCCAATGAGTAATAATACTCTTTTAGGAACTTCAATATCACGAAATTTTATCAGCAGGAGATGAAAAAATGAAGTAAGTACTGTCATTCTAATCTTATATTCCAATTTTTAAAACAATATTATACAAAAATTTAGAGTAAACAAGCAGAAAAATCACAAAATAATAAAAAACTACATAAAATTGCACAGTCCTAGAAACATTCAAGGAAACATTATAAAAAAAGAAAATAATCATATAAAATTGAATAATCCTAGAAACATTCCAAGTAATGGCATTACATGAAAAGTAATATTATTTAATTTATTTTTTATTCAAAAGTTTTTGTTTTAGACCCTATTTTCTTCTAATGTACCTAGTATATGATTTTTTAAATCTTTTTTAAAAAATAGATTGAGTTTTTGCTGATTTTATGACCTTTGGTAATGAGTTACAGCTAACTCTCAATAATACAAAGTCAGTCGGACCAGAAAATCGGCATTTCATAATTTCGAATTACGTAATTTCGAACATTTTAAAAAAGTCGTGAAAAAATATTGCCTGTTTTCTCCAACTTTTGTTCTATTCGGCAACATTGTATATCTTTTGTGGTCATTCGTGAAATAATTCTAAAAAGACGCATCTTAAAAGATCGTAAAATAAGTACCTACTATGTCAATGCTTTTAAGTTGGTGAAAATAGTGTTGACAAAATTTCATCCCAGTATCGAAAAAGAAAACAAAAGTTGAACATTTTTTAATAGAATTTTATTTTTGGAATAGTCAGTAGAAACGGAAATCTAGTATGGATGCTAAAAATAAGACATTTGCTTCAAACATCTACGCTGTTATGATGGCAGCTGGCCCAACTTTAGTTGTCTTGTATCGCCCAATCATAGCTATAAAAACACATGGAACTAAGCCCGTTTCCAGGAAAAAAATCATTCATAGATTATTACTTGTAGTATCTTCCGCCTATCGTCAGTGGAATAAATGATCTTGGGAGGTAATATTGTTTCTTTTCTACTACTAAAACCTTGATGACAAATGGGGAGTGATTCAGCATATTTTCTGCATTATCTCCTCAATCTCATATGACGGCCGGGGAGTTTGGGTTTATGGTGCGTGGAGAGGAAAGATCCCAAGTTGTGAGTGTATCTTTATCTGTCTTACTGAGCTTGAAGTGGGAAGGGGGTGGGGGAATAGCATCGCGGAACATCTGTGATGTTCCTTCCTCTTCTTCTGGGCAACCCTGGGGGGCACATGCAGGTGGTTACGGGTGGATCTTCGAGGGATATCGGGGGGGGAAGGGAGAGAAGCAAAGGGGATGGTCTAGAGGTGTTAGAGTGTGAGAGGAGGGAAGACCCTCCTGATAACAAAGGACGCTGCATCCCTGATCTTCCCCATTCCACTCAACACCCGGAGTGGTTCCAATCAGCCACCGCCACGCGCCCCCCAGGGTTGCCCAGAAGAAAGAACATCACAGATGTTCCATGTTGCCACCCACCTACCTCCTCCCCTCCTTCAAGCTTGGCAAGAGAGATAAAGATACTATAGGCTTGCACACGGGTGCAAAATAAGGGCGAGGGTCGCCCACCTGTATGTGAGAGATAAAGAGAGAGTCTCAACCCGAACACATTTGACAAACTTCTCCGAAGTATCACGAATGTGACCTAATAGAGAACTTGCTGAGTATAGGCAGTCATCCATCAGCTGGGCGAGTGACCACCTCGAGGCCGGGCGACCACCCTAAGATCGTCACGGCGGCATATCTTTCTCAAGGGTCTTTTGCTGTTTGCAATATTTTTTGCTCATGCTTTAACCACCCCTCCCTCAGTTTGGGCAAGCAACCTGGGCACCCACCTAGGATGCGGGCACCTGGGGCGACCGGACACGGTCGGGCATCTTCATCACACGGTCAGAGGCGAACATGGGTGAGGATGCCCGGCACGTGCAGGCAAGGATCTCCTGGATTTGGCACCCGTTTGCAGGCCTCTTAAAAGATATGCCCACAACTGGGACCTTCCCCCTCCACAACCTGACCCTTTTCCCCCCCACGCACCATAAACCCAAACTCCCCGGCCATCATAATCCTTACCCCCACCAACACAACCTGCCCAAATTTCCTAACGGTATCACCCACCCTCACTCAACCCATCCATGCTACAAGATTTTGGTGCGAACATCCCCTTCACGGAGAGATGAGCTAGGATTGCTCACCTTAAAGGGTGAGGTAGGGTTCACGGAGAATTTCAACTGCCATAATTCCAGGCGCATGGCAGCGAGCATGGTATGTGCCATCACACGTAAGCTTTTATTAAAAGAGAACCATGGACATTATGTAAATGCTGGTAACAAGTAAAACACAAAATAGACAGGATAAATAATGGCATTAACTACAATTACCACATTACCAAAGGTCTAAATGATATGCAGAGTTACATGCACTGGCATATGTGGGAGGTGAATGCACTACTATTCATGCATTTCATTTTTGATGCACCACAATCGGCAACACTGATTTGTTAAATGTCTATGCAGTCAAAAATAGTTTTGCAGAAGCAGTTTTTCACCAAGGTTTGTAAAAACGAATTCCATTTGTTCCTGGGGATCTTTCTCCTGGGTAAAAGGGTAATTTCAAAACATTCGTATTTTAGAAGCTTCTTATTTTCAAATATTGCCATATTATTAACAGGATTTTTGTCGGGACCGGCCATTTTGCTTTGTATAATCGAAACTTTGTATTATCATGCTTCGTATTATTGAGAGTTTACTGTATAAGCCAACAAGAATGTATGGTAAATCCCTTTAACTCCAACATTTTTTAAGTTCATTGTGATGAAGTGAAAACTGTCTGCACCTCTAGTTGCATAATTGTATAGGGCTGAGTTTTTGATTAGATTCATGTTAGAGTGAGTTAGTCTATTAATCAACTTGTATATAAATAAACATTTAGTACAATTTGTGTAGATGTTTAGCAAAACACCTAAACAACCAGCAATTTTCCTATTTTTATAGAAAACAATGCCATTAGTACCTAGTTATCTTCACTGTAGGAAAGGATGTTACAATGGCAAGAGGCATATATTTCCGACCATGTAAAAGTAAATCTTTCTTTTTCCTGAAGTTTTTTATTTTTTAGTCTTCAAGTGACATTTAGTCACAACATTTTCTAAACTAGCCAATGTCTTTCTTAGATTTTATTTTATCTTTGACAGATTGCTATCTTGAAGGGATACCGCTTATAGTTACATTTTTGGACCAATTTAATAGCCCTTTCATCATAGACATTTATAACAATCGAGGGAGTGAAATTGCTTGTTTAACCCCTTTCTTCATTATTGCTTCAGTGTGTTGAGTTGATTGTTGAGTAGGTGTCATGGATGGTTTTTTTGTAGTTTTGAAGAGGGTAATCATGTGAAATGTAAGGGTCATGGGAAGAATTTATTGTCCATTTATAACTACCTCCACTGGTAGAAAACTAAAGGTAATAATAATAAAGGGTAAAGATTTGAGTACCCAATTTTGCAGACTAAAAAAAGTATAAAAACTGCATTATCATAAAATCTATTTTCCTTATTGTTACACATTTATTACTCTTGGTCAATACTTTTTGTTACTAAGTCACTGGCTTCATATCTCACCTCTGGCCTTAATTTGGCATGATATTCTGGTATTTTCACAGCTCTGCCAAAACTGTAGCGAGTTTTCATCAATTCCTTTGCATTTTTCTCCACTCTCTCTAACAAATCCGGTATTGAATTTTGGATCTGATTTTTAAAAGACCTGGGAAAGAAATGAAACTAGATTCATTACAGAACTTTACATTAACCATTGGGACTAAAACGTTAGGTAACAAGAATGCAAATTAAGAAATACTCTTTATGATTTTTTCAAATTCTTCATAAAATTACATAGTTACATTTACATCTAGTACACATTTATACCATAAAACAATTTAAAATTAAGAACAGCTTAAAATTACATCATTTACATCTACTTCCATCTTGAACATTATTTGCATTCAACTTCAAAATATCTTTCACCAACTTCAGACAAATTATTAATATCATTACCAGTGACTTACTGATCGATGGATATTTAAATTTCTGACAGCCAAATTATCCTCAAATCCATCATATAACAAAATATCTTCCTTGATTTACCTTGCACATAAGGTCCATGATTTTTCTTTGAAACCTACTTTCCAATAATATTCTAATAATGCAATGGCGTCAAAAGTTGCTCTACCCTTTCTAAATCCAAGCTGATCATCCCTTAAGAACGTACTCCTTTGCTCTCTTCTTGAGCCTCCAGTTTATTATTCTGAAAATTACCTCTGCAGAGTGCAAGATCAAAAAAATCGCCACATTGTTCTCACAGATCTCTTATTTTTTTTAGGAAAGAGGTATTAATTCATAAATATGTACATCAAGTCAGCTAGAATTTTTTTTAAATGTGTACCAACTGTATTTTGCTTATCACCTGCAAAGTGAAAGGTAACTGGATTTTTTTCTTAGGCTGAGTAATTACTTAATCAAATGTAAATATGTACTTAGCTCTATAAAAGCTGAAATAAGAATTAGGTATTACCTACTTTATGGATTTTATAAAAAAACATAATTTATTCGTCTTGAATGCAATGTTACCATTTAGCAAAGACTTATTGTAACATAAATTATAATAATAATAATAATTTATTAACACTGTAGGGATACAATTGTCCATGGGTTTCGTCAATTAAAATACCGGTTACAGTGACAGACATAAAGTTCAGAAGAGTGTTAAACAATGCCAGAGACAGTAAGAAATTGCATTTTAGAGATTAACAATAATTGACCAAATTAGAATTAAATAAGAATTGGATGACCACTTATTTTGATAGAAAGTAGCAGTTTTCTTTCCATCATATAATATTATCTTATCTATCTCCTCCTTGTCCAGAAAAGCATAAAGAGGAGAGAGCCATTGTTCATGACCAAACACCATCACCTTTGATACTTGCCATTTTTCTGCTTCTGAATGCAAGTAAGGCAACTCATCAGAGATTTTCCTTTTCTTTGAAGGCATTGATCGTTTCACATCTGCAAATAAGGTGCGTGAAAAATGAAAGATGAACTTCCTTTTATGTGGGAGATTCCCTAAAATGCTGATACATTTACCATGCTAGTATTCATTGAAATATGACAGAAAGTAGAAGAATTTTTAGGTCAAGATAGGTAGGTAAAAAACTATGATGCAATAATACATTACCTTCAGCTGTGGCCTGAAGCAGTAAGAAGACTGACAGGAAAATAACAGCACATCCTGATGAATATTTAATGACAAACATCTCTTTTTGATTACCTGAAAAATATGATACACTAATTTAGGTTCCATCACTGACCACAACTAATAAGAACTTTTAACAACATAATTTCCAAAAGAGCAAGGCATTGAGTTTTTTTTTAATTTATCACATCTTTAACAGAAATGCTAAATGCCTGAAGTTATGCCTTAAGTGCATGTCTCATAAAATCTTAACAGAAGGTGTAATATAGAATAGAGAATATAGTGAATAGAGGATTTTCATGAGCTAGAGACTTTTAAGGGATTGAAGTGCCAAAGTTCAAAGAGGTAGGCATTTAAAGTTTTTCGAACAGTACACCATTTGTGGAAATAGGCTTCCTACATTTTATTGTTTTCGCCTTTCATTGGTATTTTATTTCTTAAATCCATATTGCAATTAATGTTGGATGTGTTGACTAGACTTTAGGCAGTTGATTAGATACTTGTAAATCCACTCACTCAAGCATAACTAAAGGGATGCAAAGCTATACATTAATGGGGGTAGCTAAATATGCTATGTATGTACTTTTATTTTAGTAGTGCCGGGGATTCACTTATGCTTTAGCATCAGTTCCCCTAGCTTATCAGGTACACCATCTATTTTCAGGAATTTTCAATTCCTAGGCCATTCTGGATTAACGATTTTTTCAGACCTGTGATTGTTAGGGTAGCTGTCTTTTTATGGTGCCATTACATAACACAGAATGTAAATAAACTTTCCCTCATAACATCAACCATTAAAAAAAATTAAATGAAAGAATTAGTAATTTTAAAGTATTTCAATTAGCTTGAATTTAAATGGCAACAAATACAATATTATTTAATATGTATAAGTTATTAGTTAAGTTCAAAGAATTAACAAAGTAAACAAACACTATGAGTGCAAAAACACTGGCTGCCATCAATCGGCTGCCACAGAATCTAGTCTCGAAATTTTAAATTTTTTACCCAAATTAAAAGACTATGGACCAACAAATTCCAAGAAATTGATGCTAAACCCATACTGGAATTCTATATATTTTTTTTGAATCCGGACTATTCTGATGGTCCATATACCCCCGGGATCCCAATAGGTATTTGCCTGTCATCAGGTTTCCCAGGGGCTGAACCAGCAGAGCTTGACAAACATCCATGCCCTGGGTGGAGAAAAACCAACCCAGGTGGGACTTGAACCCGTGACTCTAGGATTAGCAGGCAAGGCGAGGCGACTTTACCTTGCCACCATTTGGGATGGCATGAACAATAATTATATTTTTAAAAAATGCAAAGAATGTGCTTCATAGCAATAAGTATCCACCGCAAGGCAAAGCTGGTGGCACTAGGATAACAGTACAAAAACTTCATTATGATGTTATGGAGAATACTGGAGAGTACCAGGATCATTATAGTATCCATAAATCTAATGGCTACCAGCTGACAGGGCTGCTGCATGGATAAGTGTTGCCTTTGTGTAATTAAATTTCAGTAAACACTTCACACCTGCATGCAGAAGCCAGCCGATATTGTTGTTGCAGTTATTCAGGAAAGCAAATCATAGCTGACGAAATTTGCACCATTCAGTATAGAAAAATAATAGGTCAGAGGAAGCAATTTGTCTGGAAATTGCTGAAAAATGAAGTAAATCTTGGTTTTGGTTTAAGCCTTCTCTTGTGGCGACAGGGTTAATTGTGGGAGGGAGGCTCCCACACTCGCCACCTTCCTTCCCCCTTTCTGAGTGGCCAGCATCCCTACACCCTATCGCCGGTGACCATTGATCCCTTGGGTGTTTCTTGTGGGACCAGGCCCCACCCATGTGGGGTGTCCCTAGGAAATATCCCGGTCAACAAACCGTGAGTTCCCTAGAAAGTAGCGGTTTCTGGGGGACTGCCTGCATGATCAATATCTAGCAGAAAAAATATTAAGAGGGCATCAAAGACAAAGCAGAAGGACTGGAGGGGAAGGGTTGGTATAGTGGTTAGGGTACTGGCTCTCACCAGGAGGGCCCGGGTTCAAATACCGGCATGGGAAAATATCTACTTGAGTGTTTTGTGGAGCACATTCGAGTACAAAACTCCTTCCGTTGGATGTGACGTTAAGCCATGGTCCTCTTGGTGCCTTTTCGCTAAGATCAGGCTAATGCCGAAGCTGGGTTCCTCTCAACCCTTCCTCCTTTCCCTTCCATTCCCATCCTTGTACCTTTCCTCCTGGTCTGAAGCACCTACGAGTGCGGTGACAGACTTGAAAACACAGACGAGCAGGGAGACCATCCGCATCTACGGCCGGAACTCTTTGCTGGATCGTTAAGACGCTCCATTCGCCTTCTATGGCCAGTATCCCCTTACCAGTCACCGACACCCTGCTCCTTTGGGAGACCCCCCATTGTGTCACCACTGCCTGCCCAGCAGACCTCATAGCCGGGTCACCACACGCCCTTGGCACCGCGTAAGTACTGGCCCAGTATATTCCCCTCTAACCGCCTCACTTGTAGATGCCTTATTGATAAATGAACGGCAATAAAGAATATATCCACTCCCGAATCCTGGTATCATTCAACATGTGCTCCTCACCCTTAAACCCCGTCATGACAGCAGTCTGCCGCCCCTACGACAAAGTCTCTGACCTGCCAAATTCAAGGCCACAGGTTCGAGACCCGTCCAGAGAATTATCACTTCCTTGGAAATGGAAGTTTGTGTGGTTTATTATATGAGAGGGCTTCTAAGTCCTAAATCCACTGCATTGATAAATACACATTTAAATTTAAGTTTTATGAAAGGTGCCAAGGTTGCTCTCCACACAACATTCGAGTGCTGTCTAAAACTCAGGAAAACTATTTAGCACTTCCGGAATGTGAATTATGGCCATCCTGATGGGAAGCCAGTACTCTAACCACTACACTTATCTTATCCCCAGGTCGATAGTATCTTATTATCTTCAACGTGTGCGAAATTGTTAATTGTTACATTTTTATATTTTAGTATCATTTAATATAATTATAATATTCTTTCTAATATTTTGTCTGAGCTTACATTGCCTGAAGTTTGTTGACAAAGTTTGAAGAACTCATCTGCACCCAAATTTTACAGATAGTTTGCAGGCCAATACACCCACCCATAGTATTATTTACTTGGTTTAAAAATTGGGCTATTTTTCTGTGTGAGGGTAATTCAAATCTGTTCCCCTTCGATCAAAATGATGCCTCTCTGCCGAGGGAAGAGAAGGTGACGCCTGAGTTGCGTTGTAATTAGCTTGTTTTGTGCCAGGATGGTAAAATTCTCCACGTTCACGAAGAGTTGATGACGTGAGCGGTTGTGTGTTCTGATTTAGTGGAGCTTTTTTGGTTCTCCAATCCTCGTTTCGACCCACCCATTCCTCCGTGGGAATATAAAGGGCCATTCATCTGAGAGGGCTGCATCATTTCATTCTTAGGAGGCGTCCGACAGTGGAGGGGAAACATTAGCATTTCCGAAAATAGATTTGAGGTTCTCCCGGCGAATAGCTGTGGTGAAGTCTATTCAGGTCTTCCACCGGGTAAGTTGTTCCATAACTGCCGACGTTTCGGAGACCGAGTCGTTCTCCATCTTCAGGGCTAATGTCGCATGTTGAAAACTGCCAGATATTTATATCCTTGGCCGGGGTGGCGGGTGTCTTCCGATTGGTCGAGAAATTTCTTCATTTCCCTAGCCAATCGGATTCTTCTCACTGCGGGTTTCCAGGCGCTACTGAGAGAATAGCCCGTGTCTCGGTTGAAGGTGTTATTTGCTAGCCGGATCTCGATGGATTCCTTTGTTAATCTCTCCCAGTACCTCTTCTCTCGACTTAGGACTTAAACGTCGTCCCATTGTATGGCATGGCCCAGGTGATTGCTGTGCTCAGCGACCGCGGACTTCTCGGGTCGGCAGAGTCTGTAGTTCCTCGAGTGCTCTTTCATTCGGGTTGCAATGGTCCTTCCCGTCTCTCCAACGTACACCTGTCCACACTCGCACGGCACCTGATAGACACCGGGAGTAGCGAGCATTGCGACCCGAATGAAAGAGCACGCGAGGAACTACAGACTCTGCCGACCCGAGAAGTCCGCGGTCGCTGAGCACAGCAATCACCTGGGCCATGCCATACAATGGGACGACGTTAAAGTCCTAAGTCGAGAGAAGAGGTACTGGGAGAGATTAACAAAGGAATCCATCGAGATCCGGCTGGCAAATAACACCTTCAACCGAGACACAGGCTATTCTCTCAGTAGCGCCTGGAAACCCGCAGTGAGAAGAATCCGATTGGCTAGGGAAATGAAGAAATCTCTCGACCAATCGGAAGACACCTGCCACCCCGGCCAAGGATATAAATATTTGGCAGTTGACGTCGCTATGACTAGACTGCAAGCCATGACGTCCACACTAGAAGGATGGTTCCAAAGGTGGCGATTACGGCCTAACGCCATGAAATCCCAACTCATCATCTTCGGCAAAAATCACGAGTCCGACAGAAGAACCATCCCCCTAGCCCTATGGGGACAGCGTGTCCCTCCATCCCGGTCCATTAATTACCTAGGCGTGGAGATAGACCGGAACCTAAGCTTCCGGAAGCACGTGGGCAGGGTTAGAGCCCAGTGTAGCAGGCGCTGCAACCTGATCAAAGCGGTCTACGCGAAAGGTCACGGAGTATCGTCGAGGTGCGGCCAGATCCTATACCAAGCCTTCGTCCGGCCAGTTATGGAGTACGCCGCACTCGCCGTCCTCCCGCTACCATCGGCTCTCAACACCTATGCCTCGCTAGAACGCAGGATGCTTCGCCTGATTCACGGACTTGACCCCCGATACCCACGTGCAGAAGTTTACAAAATTGCTAATACTGAACCTCTACTCCACAGGTTATGCCGTCTACGATGCAGAGCAGCCGGCAGGAACCATAGAAACAACCCCAGACTGATGAGCGATATCCTGGCAACCACAACGGGAATACTCCACAAGAAACCAAAGAGGAAAATCTACTCATCAGCCAGGATCATCAGCAGACAGCTGCAGGAGTATTACCCAGACACAACACTCCCCGCTCACAGTATTCGCTGCAGTATCAGGACGCCCACACCTCTTCGCCCCATCCCCAGCCTACCGCGGTTCCTGACAAAGAAGAGGAAACCCAGGCCCAAGAAGAGGACACTGCACCGCCAAGACCGGGATCCAGTGAACAACCCCAGAGTTAACCCAGTGCATACCCCAGTGAATTCCCCAGGCCCAACACCGCGCACATCAGCAGATGTGCCTATAACCTAAACCACCATCGAAACAGAGAACTTTATCTATTTCAGAGACATATCTATTTACATTGTTAAGTTTTCAAATTCTATCAACCCACCAGTGATCCAGTCAAAGAACAATCTAGTCTATCCTTGCCAAAATTGTTAAGTTTCCGTATTCTACATGTTGTTATGTTTTTTGTATATTAATAGTTTATTCGGTGGTCCCACGAGGGTTTTGCGGGTTTCCCCTCGTGCGCGGGCGAATGCCGGGCCAATACCGCTCCCGATGAAAAGAAACGTCAACGCATACACAACTAGTTACCCCTACACCGTATCCCACACCCCGAAGAGGAGAAATCCTAAAACGGGGTTAGGCCAGTGTTGTTATTTTTGTGTTGTTATTTTTATTGTTATATTCTATGTACCAGGAAAACTGGCCTAAATAAACGCTTGTTGACTTGACTTGACAACATGCGACATCAGCCCTGAAAACGGAGAACGACGCAGTCTCCGAAACGTCGGCAGTATTGGAACAGCTTACCCGGTGGAAGACCCAAATAGACTTTACCATTAGCATTTCCATTACCTGGACATGGGAAAAATTGCTCGAAATTATTATTTTCATAAACTGACATGGTGGGAAAAAGTTTCAACCAGTGATTATATGCTTTAAAGCCCGGCCCAGTGATACCCATTGAGAAATATTCTCTTTGTAACAAGTCGAATTCTTTTTATTTTTTCAGAGAATCAGCCTGTCATACATTTCGGCTTTTGTAACGAGTATGCCACGAAATAAATTATTTTAAAAACAAGATTTCATTGGCTTCGAAAATGCATAAAGAGGAACTTATTTATTTTGTAAAATAATAAAAAAATACGAGACTGCGCCGTCCTGGCATTTAGAATTTGTTTTAATCCACGATCTATCACGGTCTTCCATTAATTATTTAATTCGTAATCGGTGGGATTCCTTATATTAACATTCGGTTAACAATTATAACAGTTTGAAAAACAATTTTCCCCCAATAAAATATATGCCATCGCATTTCCTTTGACAGAAAGGTTTCCATATTATCGATTAATCTCTTCCGCCCTGAAATATTATGACAAGCACGCCATTATTTACGAGGCTACGTAATATATGTGCGCTCCGCTTGACCGAGTGACCTAATGACCAGAGACATACGATTATTTGAACGAAAAAAAAGTTTTAGTTTCTTTTAGCATTGCCGTATTTCGACATCAGACACAAAATAAAACTTTCTTCATGAAGCCTGTCGCGGTGAAATGATGGCTCGGATTTTCTTCCTGATATCTCTCGCGTAGGTCCACATTGCTCGGACGACAGTTTCGTCGGCGTTGCAGCCCTGAAGGTATTGTGTTTCAAGACCAGTATGGCCTGTGAAATTTTAGAGTCCATTATTGACCCTTCCGCTCCGCAAAATAAATGTACTCGACCTGATCAAATTGGTGAAATAAATGAAGCAATCAAAACAGCCAATCCAACGACCGAACGCATGATCGATCATGTGCAGAGGGTACAACGCCCTGCCCAAATGAGGGAACGGACACCTCAAGATCTGATAGAGATATTCGGCAATCTCAACTCCAATTCATCCCCTTTTTCCAAGGGTACAGAAAGGATAACGGAAATAGGTACACACAAATTTTGCACTCACAAACGCAACTGTGGGGAAACGTATTCACGAACTTATCTACAGGGATACCTATGAAAACAATGGATATAACTTTTATTGAGCCCTTGCTCTCCATCCTCCCCATAAAGTGGATTTAAGGTTCATTCTCACTAGCTGTCACGACGCGAAAAATATCATCGCCACCTTTCAAGTCTTTCGTCCACATACGGGCGAACATGTTTGGGTGTATGTATCAAAATGAAAAATAAGACTACAACCCCAAGCTCTGCCAGTATCATCTACGTTAGCATATAGCATTATTATAAGATGCATTTAAAACGACGTAATTGAAGGAATGAGTCAGTTTCAATATTTTTTAATAGGGTACACGTTACCGTGCGGCAATTTAACATAAGCTAATCAGAAAATAGCCTTTCATGCGGTGTACCTGCATATGATTATCAGAGTATACAGGGTCGTGATACGGGAAATCTCACCTCAATCAAGTTCGAATGTAATGTGATGCTCCGCACGGACACCATAAATGGTGTGTGTTTTCACTTTAGTTATTGGCTTCAGTAGATACAATTAAGACGCAATTTAGAAACGAATTTACATGGGCTACATCTGTCTCTAAGCTCAAAAAATAAAAATAAATAACGTAGGATGGTTTGCGTAGACCATTGCTTTGTTATTGAGTCGCTTAAGTTGCAAAAAATAACGCAAATTATTAACATAGGTATATTTAAATGCTCAGTATCACGCCACATAATCATCACCATAATAATTAGCCAAGGAAAATATTTTCTTCGCATTTTATAAGATAATCCTCGCAGCTTTGGGTAAAGCAGATGTACCTATTCAGCATAGAGACCCTAGTAAATTTGACAGAATGTGCGGTTCAATTCAATCAGTGGACACGATTTCCCCTATTTCTCTCTGAGCTCAGTGAATTTGAGGTTTTCGGAGTATTAGATACTTTTTCTTTCCCGAATCGTTTGTATCTAAATTATTCATAATTGCAGCGATAGACGATTTGATTTTCCTGGATGTCAGCGGTAGACTTAATTTACTCTTTCTGTAGAGCGGGATTAAAACCAAAATGTGGAGATTTGGAGTCGATCGTTTGATCCAAGGCAACGCTGAACCAGAGAGTAGCATTTATTCTTTGAGGCCGCTTTACACGATACAATTTTTCGTACAAACGCTTATATGAGAAAATTTTATGTACAATTAATTAATTGTACCGTGTAAAGGGGCAAATTGTGTGAACGCTTGTGCGAATGTCTGAACGGAAAATAGAACCTGTTCTAATTCCATTCAGAAAAACATATAATTTCGTTCAGTTTCATACATTCGTTTGTACATTAAATTGTACTGTGTAAAGCGGCCTTTAGACTCCCATCATTTCATCAGAAAAGGTGGACGTTCCCCGGAAGAAACTGTCAAACGGGAAGCAATAGGCAACGTGCTGTAACAGCAACCTGCAGAGTATCATTCAACATGAGCCAAAGCAACCCATGAGAAGTCTACCGTAAGAGCGCATGCCTGGCAGGATTGGCCGAGCAATTTCAAGTTCCAACACGCAAGAAGGATAGCGACAAGACAGGATGAAAACAACGGCAGGCAGCGATGGAATACATTTATCACTAGCTCTCCTGAAGTCACCTGAGAATTATCCTCTTCAGGAGTCCGCGACTGAAGTGGGGTAAGATTTAGTGAGGGAAAGAATGCAGATGAATGTGCGCTTTGGTCCTTACCTTCGACGGAGAGAGAGAAATTATATTCTAGTAACCACGGCGTGCCTTCAGTACTATCTCACTAGCGGTGTGGATGATCCAAGGGGGCGAGCTGTTTCTTCGCCTCCGTCAGCGATACTTCGCAAGCGACTCGCGATGCGAATGACAGGCCTAAAGCGGCGGCGAAGGACCTCTTCAAGAACTCCGACCTTCCTCGGGAATCCCGCGGAGCACGAACTTCCTCGACGAAGGAGTGGGGAATAACCCTTCTCTTCCACATCCCCCTCCATAGGTGTGCCTACTGAAAACAAGTGGTCGTCGCGGGAGAAGACGAAGTGACGTCTGCCCTCCCTTCCCCTCCCATGCCGTGACCATCTGTGGATAGCAGCAGCAACGCAATCGCGCGAGCAGCAGATCTCTCTCTTCCATGGTCCGCCCGCTTCAAGGTCACCAGCGATAGGTGACGTAATACCCCTCCCCTCCCAGCCTCGCGCTGGAGTGACCCCCGTACTATGCGATCTCCCTCTCTTCGTCTGAGAATAATGAACTCCTGGGTAAAAGCATCCCCCAAGTCGTTCGCATGAGTTGGTGAAACGCGTACATTACAATCCAAGAGTCATGATTTCGAATCCCTCCTCGCGCACGAGTGTTGTGTGAGTATTGAAACCATTCTACTTAGATACGCGCGCAGTGACATTAACATCGTGTAAGGCGACGAACTTCGTGGAAAACTACCCAAGTGATTGAATGACGGCGCGGGAAATAGCCTCTGTACTATTTTTATGCTTTTCTTCCTCGCAATTTCCATGATCTGACGCCGCATCAAACTGCGAAATTTATTGCTGTGTAAAATTAATTTTAGAGAGAAGCTTAGGATTAAGTCAGGTCTGACGGTGAAGCGTAACCTCTGAAACAAAATTCGACGAAATCCTCCAATTACGACTTCCCCGGCATGGACGCACGCGCTGGTTGTGTCGAGTCAAGCCAGTATCTTAAATCAAAGCGTAATTGGCATTTTAAATACGCGATCGTGGAAATGGTTTACGCGAGGATGTCATAACTAAATTATACCCCAGAGAAAACTACCTATCGTAGCGTATCCATAGCGATGCGTACAACCCACCACGAATCCTGGGAAACTCCTCACCACCTCAGCTGTAAAACGCTTTACAGGGAAAGAAGCAAAAATATTCATTCGGAAATTTAAAAAGACGGAGAACACTGAGATGAAAATTTAAAAGGTTCGAGTGTGATTCTCTCGTTTCTTTGGCCTCTTATACCCTTCAAACTAGAAGACTGCCAACGGACCTCATGCTTTCTCGGTGGATAATGTGGAAGAAGTCTTCATGGGTTCGACACCGGGTGAGGCCCCAATCGCCGACAAGTCACTCGCCCTCCTACTCGATTTAAGCACCTGCCTAAGCCGTGAAGACGATGAGCGAGTGGCTCGTAGAAACTTCGTCAATGGAAGGCCTCACCCGGTGCCAAAATGAATTTATCCCGAGAAAATTGCCGCTACAACACCAGAGAAAGATTGCAGTCACCAGCAGCCATCCCCATTCCGAAAAGGGGAACGTACTTCGAACATATTACATCAAGTACGGGTACGGCTGGCCGCACAAAGGCGTTAACGAAGACGAATATGTAAACTGGCGAAAGGTATGTGCGAGATACTGATTCACCAACGTCAGCGATGTCTTAGCACATGAACTTCTGACAAACTGCATACTCCTCAAGTAGTTATTCGGGGAAGCGACCGACAGCTTTGGACAGAACATATTACATCAAGTACGGGTACGGCTGGCCGAACAAAGGCGTTAACGAAGACGAATATGTAAACTGGCGAAAGGTATGTGCGAGATACTGATTCACCAACGTCAGCGATGTCTTAGCACATGAACTTCTGACAAACTGCATACTCCTCAAGTAGTTATTCGGGGAAGCGACCGACAGCTTTGGACAGAACTCTGGCGTCGGCAAAAGCGTTCTCCTATCGTTCCTCATCACCTTTCGTTATGAAGAAAGGAGCCAAGGAGTTAGCTGTTTAACGTCCCATCCAATAGACGGGGTACTAAGTACTCTCCACACGGAATTCAACCTGGGACTGGTATATCTATGAACATCCTTGCCAGGATTTGAACCTGGTCCCTCGGGATTGGAAGCTGTCACCGCACCAACCCGACTCCAATATTCCTCAATAAGACGTGACTTGCAGAAAACAGACTTTGCCCTCAGAGCACATCCGAGGAGGGCACAGGGATTCATCTCATCATAGTGAGCCAATTCACAACAGGGCTCTGGAACTTGAAATGCCAGAAGAAGGAAAGCCAAATAACCAACATCATGATAACTCTAACAAAGAATACCATTTTCACAACTTTCACAGATTACGGGAAAGGCAACTAGGACACTGTGGTGTACATTGAGATCCTGAAATGAGAGAATACTCATACATCCAAGGAAAATGCAACAATGACAAATTCAAGTCCTTCTAGACCATCGGTGGGGTACTATGCAGCACCCAGGGGAAATAGTTTGTCTTCTCACCAATGGTAACATAGCAGAGAACAAAGCCAAGGTGAGAGCGAACAGACACACATTGGCGAGACTACTAGGGAAGTTATGGTTGTAGTTTGGACCTCTTTGGTGGGCTCCCTCCTTGCACTGCATCCTGCTGTGATGATGATGGTACACTAAACGAGGTAAATATACGAGAATAACCTTTCTTAAAAGCACTATTACATAAAACTAATTTCCAAAAATGGACTTCCACAAAAACTGTGGAAGTCACAACGATTTTTTCATTGTCATTATGTGAAGAAATAAATTACCATCACCAAATTCAATGGCATAAAATTTATTCCCCATTCATGGGGATCTTGGTGTCCTAGTGGGTAGAGCATTGCCCGGTTTTATCCATCAAACTACTCATGGATGTAGTAATAGATAATTCCAGAACAGACATATGCTGACATCATATAATCCGATTGTAAGGAACCATATGACTGGCTTCAATGCCAAATTTAATAATTTACCAGGCAAATTAATTAGCTTCACATGCAATATATTTCAAGCTATTATCATGCGACAATGAAATATTGTTTTTATTAATCATGAATTCATATTTATGGAATTCAGCTATTTTGAGCAGCCCAACATCATCACGACAGTTACTGATTTTTCCTCATGCTTTCAAAATGACATTGGGGGTGGCTCTTTGGCAGTTCATGTAATTGCAGTCATGAACATGTTACCTAAGGAGCGGATGAAGGAGAAAGTTTCACAAAAGAGAACCCATGGTCAGTACTGCCATGTGTAGTTACTTTTGGGTTCTTGTTATACCTTCCACCCCTCCTTTCATTACAGAGATAGATGAGATGAAAAACCAATGAAATGCTTGGCAACAAAGCACTCAGAGAGACAATGTTCATTTTATGGCGGTTGGAGCAAGAGTGAGCAAATCAGGGTCAAGCTTCGCCTGCTTGTCAAGTGCTTTTGGCTGTAGGCGAATATCTTAGGAGGGAGGGTCTTACTCCACTCTATCTTAATTCCAATGTCATTTACAAAGCAGTTGAGGGTATTTAACCTTTTTCAGGTTTCAAAAGAGACCATTAATGCTATAGCCTTATTGACCGCCATGGTGCTCTTAGGGCATCTTAAAGCAAATTTATTACTTTTCATTTGAATGAAAGATAAAAGTCTCACCTTATATTTGAAGAGGAAAGGTCATAGGAAAATGCAGGATGAGTTATATTCTTGCTGTTCCCATAGATGATCTTTTACACGTCAAAGATGTAGAAATTGGCAGGCAATTGTAATTACCAACATATTAACCACAGCACCATTCTACAGTAGTCACAGCTGGAATATCACCGCATTATCAAAGGGAAACTATATAACAACTATAATACCGATAGGGGAAGTGGTATCTTCCAAAGAATCTATGGCATACTAAGGCAACAAGTACCTACCAAACTTTTCATATAAAATTTTAAATCTCTATTTCAGACATTATTTATCCAAACCTGCAACCTTCTGATGGAGAAAACCACATTGCAATCTGGTATATTTTGATGCTAGTTTTAAAATGTAAGTACTGCAAATCTCTAATTCACTTCCAGCTCCGTTCAGATCAGTTAATGTTCATTAATTGTCTTGACGTGGAAACTGCAACTGTGTTATAAAAGCAGTAAAATTGAGAGTAAAAAAGCTATTTAATAAGGTTTTCAGGATGTAAATCATTTAATATACATAGCATTACATAAGTATTTCAAAATACTTCTCCTTCAAATCTCACAATGTTGATAATACTGGTTTCTTCATTTGACTTTCTGGAACATGAAGAATAAGAGCAACCTGAGGGGGAAAGGATATATTTTGTATTCATATGAGCATGGCATTGATCAGCTTTTGTCACATTAAGTAAGTGAAAATACTGCTAAAGCTGACATAAGGTTTATGAAATGTTTAATTTATTAAAAACCCCTGATTATAATTCACTTCAGTCTCTTTGATGAGGAATTTCAAACCAAAATACTTTGGAGCCAAATAATAACTTTTCACATGGGCACACAATTATTATACTCCAAGTTAGGTTACTCGCTGTAGTAAATAAGTCCATCTGGCCCTTTGTAGAAATTCATTTTTGTGGGACAAATGTTAAATTCTTCATCAATACCACTGTCCAATATAACAGAGTAATCTTTATCATAATTCCACTCAGGCAAGTAGAAACTTCTATTATCCTCTCCATTCAATTCCATGACCCGGTCCAATAGCGCTATTGTTAAAAACTTTTCTAAGTCATCCATAGCAGAGGTCATAAAAGTTTTTCTAATGGAGTTCAATACATGCTCCTCTAGCTGAGGTGAAATATTAGAAATCCCTGTTATCTTCATGTTTATGCCCCTGGAAGAAAAGTGATTCCATTAATGTAATAGCTTTCACACAATATTCTACTTCAATCTGAATGGATACAAATGCATGGGTAAAAGATATAAATGCAAGCATAATCAAACGAGAAAGACCTCACTTAGTTGAATTTTTTAAAGGTTGGATGTATGAACATATCTTAGTCAATTTCCAGAAGTATAATTGAATACTAGGACTGCACAACCAGTTTCCCATTCATGCCATTGTAAAGTTTGGAAGCAACAAGAGAAGAGTTTAGAAAAGAGCTTGATGAAAACTGATTTTTCAGAGAATTCTGTTAAATTTTAATTTTCAGTCTAATGTTTGTAATATTCTTTGTCCCTCTTTTTCTTTGAAGAGAAAGTTTTAAGTTTTCTTCATGTTAAACTAGCTAGACCAACAATAATGGACCTAAATTCAACCAAAGTGCAGATCCATGAATAAAAACAGTATACTGTCTTAAGAAAGTCCTTTAAGCTCTATTTCAGATTATATAAGCAGATATAAATTATGCAAAAGTTAAGATAAAGAATAACTAACTATTTTTTGTACTTACTTCACACATTTCAGATGTAGACTCTCCAATCTGAAATGTTTTTTATTCATTTTTATGTGGACTTTATATGAGTAGACCAGATCTTGTACTGTGCCATAAATCACTCCATTTTCATCACCCACCACTGAACTCACTAGGATGTTATAACGTAGCTGTAAGTATTGAAGTGAAGAGAAACTGATGAGTTTCACTCACATTTCCATATATTTATTCATAATTAACATTCCTATAAAATATACATTAATACTGAAATGGTATTTTCAATTGTTTTGCTGCCATGTATTCCATAACAGAATGAGCTAGTCACTTGTATTCAGTTGTGTTGATGAAACCCAAATTCATATAAGCCCCTTTATTATCAGCAAGCATCCTAAAGGTAGTAGGAAACCAAGTACCATAAAGTAGTTGGAGACCAAGCCATCCTTAAAAGTAAGGTGGGAAAATTTCAAGATGATGATGGCCACCAAAAGACAAAATAAAGTCGCTCATGGGCCTGCTGCATTAAATTATTTTTCTGCAGTTTCTTTCATTGAAAATAACCTATTTAATCATTTAATTGCATGATAATTTGTTACATCTCACTTTTATTGTGTCTTTGAAGTTCAGGTATGCCAGGAGAATCATCTCATTTGCTTCCTTGTCAAAATATATTTTTACAGGAGTTGTGGACTTAAATGAATATGCCATTGTTCCATTGCTAGCAACATATTTTGTGGGTACTTTCACTTCATGGGAATCCTGTAAATAAAGCAATATTCATTTCAGACTAATCTAATAGAGGGCAAACAATAGTTTTGAATAGTACTTAGCATATTAGTACAAATTAATGTTGACCTAGCCATCACAGTTCACCTAGTTGACCCAGCACCATAGCCATCACAGTTAACCAGACACAAAATTCCAAAATAATCAATAATCAGTCAAATTAATCAGGTATACATAATTGATATCAGTTGTTGCATTACTCGACTACAAAATTTTGATTAATTGATGAAAATACAGTGAAACCTCTGTTCATGGACACCTCTAACTTATGGACACCTCTGACTTAAGGACAGTTTTCAATTCCCCGGCACAAGTATATGCATTTGTATAAGGATCAACCTCTAGTATAAGGACACTCCCTCTTATGGACACGGACACCTTGTTGGGAACAATTTTTCTCTTATACGGACACCATCGCCATGGGTTTTCTGACCCATCTCTCAAAAATGGAAAGCTCTTTCCTCTAAAAATACCGTTTATGAATAGCTGGGGAAAAGAGGACAGCAAAAATGGTCAAACCAGTGAAGATACAAAAATGCACATGTGGGGGAATGAAAGAGTGTCCTGGAATACATTCTTAGAAATGCTAATCCCAAACAAAAGAGCACCTCGGCCAGAGGCGCGTAGGATCCTTGAGCAAGCGGTTGCCTATGATTCTTTCGCAGCAGTCTACAGATAACACAACCTGCGGAGGTTGAATAAACAAAAGGGTGTCCTTGATTGAATTCTTGGAAATGCTAATCCCAAACGAAGGAGCACACCACGGAGGCCCCGAGGGTAGAGGGACATGGCCACGTAGTAGGGCTCGGTGTGACGCACGTAGAGTGACCACAGCCCTCGAGCAATCGGCTGCATATGATTCATACGCAGCCAATTACCAGCCGTCTTTTTCTGTTGGATGTAGACCTCCAAGATTTTGACAGATCATTAACTTTCAGTACCTTTCGAACCTCTCCAACTGTGCCACCTCGCCGTCATTTGTGCATTGTTCATACAGTTTACGGTGCTAGGGGGCATCTCGATTTTATTACGCGATGCCGAAGGGTAAAAGTCTTTCCTTACGAGAGAAAGTGCACAGGTTGGAGCATGTAGATAAAGAAAAGAGTGGTGTCCGTAAATTAGCGGTTCATTAGGTGTGAGTAAAACTCAAATCGCTGATATTCTTAAGCAGAAGGAGACCATCATGAAGTTGTGGACGGAAAATCACAATGGAAACGCTAAAAAAGTGATTCCATCGGGAAACAAATTGGACGCCGTTCTCTTCGAGTGGTTCACAAAAGTGAGGGCAAATAATTTGCCAGTCTCCGGACCTCTTTTGCAAGAAAAAGTGCTTGAAGTTGGAGTGGCACTGGGTATAGAGAACTTTAAGGCCTCAAATGGGTGGCTGGAAAAATTCCGCTTAAGACACAATATCGTGTTTAAAGCTGTGTGCGGGGAGGCTGCAGAGGTTTGCAAAGAAGGTGCTATGGAGTGGATTGAGAGGTTATCTGTGCTGCTGAAAAACTTCAAACCCAGAGACATCTACAATGCAGATGAAACGGGATTGTTTTTTAGGGCCTTACCTAACAAAACCCTGGCCCTAAAATCAGAAAAATGCTCTGGAGGGAAGGCGTCAAAGGAGAGGCTGACAGTCTTACTTGGCACTAACATGGAAGGTGATTTCCTGAGACCGCTGGTGATAGGAAATGCCGAGAATCCAAGGTGCTTCAAAGGAGTGAGTAAAGATAAACTGCCCATTACGTGGAAATCAAATAAGAAGGCTTGGATGACTGCGGAGATAATGACAGAGTGGTTGCAAAATCTCGATAAAAAAATGGGAAAGGAAAAAAGAAAAAAATTGCTATTTCTTGACAATGCTCCTTGCCATCCCGATTTAAAATTAAAAAATATAAAATTAATTTTTTTCCCTCCTAACACTACCAGTGTATTACAACCAATGGACCAAGGAATCATTAAAAATTTCAAAGTCTTCTACAGACAGTTCATTTTAAAAAGCATGCTATCTAAAGTTGACCAAGGGCATTCCCACACTCGTGTGGGGAAGTCAATTACTGTTCTTGATGCAATATTTTGGATTGAGCGAGCGATCAAAAACATAAAAAGTTTAACCGTGTGTAATTGTTTTGTAAAATCAGGGTTCACTAACATATTCAATATCACCAGAGCTGGAAGATGTCACAAATGACTTGCAGTTAGACTCTTTGTTAAATGATGTTGGCGAAAGTGCTGAATATGTGAGCATTGATTCTAATTTATTGACCGTGGACCACGAGGTTGACGTGGAAGAAATTATTAAAAGTACTCTTGATGAAGGAGACGATGAAATCAGTGAAAGTGATGACAGTGAGCCTGAGCCTATAGTGGAAGAGATGCTTGTTGTATCGTATGCCGGTGCGTTGCAACAAATTGAACAGTTAAAAAAATTTTGCATTTCAAAAGGTAACAGCGAGGCATTAAGTAGCCTTGTTGATATACAGTTAAATTTTGAAAAAGAATTTGTTACAAAAAGAAATAAGCAAACCAAAATAATTTATTTCTTCACGCCAAAGTGAGCTATATATTTGTATGTACGCAGACATATTAAAGTGTGCAGATCGAGAATTCGAGAATTTTAAATATACATACATATGTAAGTAAATGCATTACGTTGTTTTATTATTACCAATTTATTTTAAATTATTAAGAAGTGATATTTTAAATAAAAGGATTTCTTTCAGCTGCTTTAAATTCCCACAGTATAATATTTGCGTGGTAAAATGATGCGTAAAAATGAGAGTTTCTTTGGGTCACCTCCAACTTACGGACACCTCTCACTTACGGACACATTTTCTAGGACCGTTAATGTCCGTAAGTGAGAGGTTTCACTGTAATTGATTATTCAGTTAATTGATATCATAATCACCCATACCTAGTGGGGAGGGGATATCTGCTATCCAATCAGTGTTAGTAGAATAGTATGATGATGATGAATACATATAAGTTTTGGCCCAACCAAACTGAGCAGGTTGACCATAAGGCATCCAAGGTGCATCTATTTCCGTAATTTCTAATTTAAATTTGTGAGTATCCATTTATCAGCAGGCATAAACATTTAAAATGAATATGTAATGGGGTAAAATGACAAGATGTTTTTGAACATTTGATTCATTAATAATTAAGTTTAAAAGACATGTGTTAGATGCCCATTGCATTCATGGAATCAGGTGATATACTATGCTGATATCACAGTGATCAATCTCTAGGATGACTTTCACTCATTATTCATGCTGACTCAAACTAACTGACAGGGAGAACATAGACAACAAGTACTAAACCAATATTTTGCTATTTAAGGTTAACTGTAATCAATGACAATGAGTATACTCTGATACAAATCTACAAATACATACATCAAAAGAAAGCTGTGACTACAACAAATCTCATAATTATTTTGTTCCGAGGGCTTATTACCAAGAGATCCTTTCTGCAGGGCTAATAAAATCCTTTGCAGAACTTATGTTAAGAAACACATGCTTACAACCCATGCATTGAAAGGGGATAATCCATTGAGAATATTTTTTCCCCATTTTTCCATCTTCATCATCAACTCACCATAGATTTAACCTCACCACTTAGACCTGAAATCTTGATAGAATCCAACTCATGAATAAGGATGTACCTTAGACTAAAAAAATCAAGGTCGGTTTTCAATACATCCATTGTATTGGCAAGGTTTTTACTGAAGAATCTAAAATGAAAAATATGATAAATTTCATTTATATCTTTCAACAATGAAAATAAAGTTTCCACAACAAGAGCAATTAATTCCACTCTGTCATAAATAGAACTGCAGTCTGTTAGAACTGTTAGGGTAGAGGAATACTCACAACCACTCAGCATCTGTGCCAATAAATGGTGGGAACTGCATCAGGTCTGCATCATTCATGGTTATCATATGTAAAGAAACATGAAAATGCCTCATGAAATTCAACAAATTAAAGCAAATTTTTACCCTAAGCAATCAAATTTTTTATGTAATCTGCATATCCCCCAACTCTCATTTATTTTGATCGGAAAAGAGATTGGTGGATTTCTACTACTATGCTTGGGTTTGAAAAGAGAAAAACATGCATATGAGCTAAAATGGTGATTTATTTTTTATTCTATGATTAATATTATAGTTAATTTTATACGTTTACTCTTGTATATAATTAATTATATGCAAAAAAGCATGCATTGGACGTCATCTGACATCGGAGTGGAAGGAGAGAATTAAAGAGTCGGATGAGGCCCAAAATTGGACAGGAAAGGGAGAAAATATCTTGTCGATTCATATGAACTGGAATACTCCACACATTGAAGCCATTCATTCTAGAAATAAATATTTCAGACTTATATAGACCATACTCAAAATGAAAAAAATTGATTAAGAACAATTGTCAATGCCTGCTCACAAACATATATTAGGACTCTACTTCGTGAGATAGATTTTGATGGACATGATATGTTCACCTGATATTCCTTCATATCCACATGCTTTCTCATTTAACATTTCATCCAAACTGCCCTACTCCTCCTTGGTCATGCTTGCCTAATATTCTCCCCACATCCTTGAAAATCACATTTGCCATACAACTCATTCCATCCACTGTCTCTACCACTTTAAAGTTTTCCTCAATCAACTTCCTCTCCTTATATACCATTCCCAGCACTTCCACATGCATCTTCCTTTAAACTCACCATCCTCCGCCACAACCACATATCTAAGGCTACCAATTTATATTCATCCTCTTTCCTCCAAGTCATGCTTTCACTCCATGCAAATGTAAATTAGAGGGGTGGGTGGGGGCCTTCTGGAGCCCCCGTGGCACTTTGCCCATCGCACCAACACACATTTTACTTGCTTGCCACGTGCAGACAGGGGAACTCACAACCATATTGCAGTAGAGGTATGGAGGAGGGTCACCTATCCAACCTCCATCTGGGTCCAAAGTCATGGATATGGAGTGCTAAATTATGTATATAATTAAATATACAGTAAAACCTCGCTTTTACGTCCCCGCAATTTACGTTTTCCCGCCATTTACGACTTTTTCTTCATGTCCTAATAATGTCCATATATCCGCAATGTAACGTCTTCCCTTTATGTACGCTAGCAAAATTTTGAATGGTTCGCCATTTACGTTTTACGAGAAGATTTTGCCGTGATTGTCGTCCTGGTTGCATAACTAGTGGTTGGACTCAACGCTCCGTGAAAGACGAAGTAAAAACTCATGCAGTAAGTTACCACTATGAAAGAGAAATAAAATTTGTCCAGATATACCACCATTTATCGTGACCTCGCTCATCTGTGCAATTGTAATGCCGCGAGGGATTACAGTACACGTACGTCGTTTTTCTCGCGATTGTTGTTCGGGTTGCATAACTCGCAGGTTGGCTGATGCTATCGCATAGGTGATGAAAATTTTCATTTATTTAAGAAGTGTATGCTTTTCAGCATTTGCGGTCTTGTCTTTCATTTTTGGAGGCATTAATACAGATTTTAAAAAATCCTCCAGCCAAACTTCATCCTCATGTATCCTACGAACACACCTGTAAAATCATCTCGTTCTTCTCTAGCTCGATTCTTAAGTAGCTTTGATAGGATATCACTATAGTCTCCACACCTTCTTTTCTCATAATATTTGCCCTAACTTACTAGCATGGTTAGATCAAGACTCCTGGCCTCAGTTCATCCTTATCTATGTCATTCTCCTCTTCTATTCCCAAGTTCCCTTGCCTATCATTAATGCCATGCAGTTCTTTTCACATTTTCCTTACCCCTATGCTGAATCTCTTGTAAGTTCTATCAGCAGCTCTCCTGACTTAACAGTAGTGAACAGTGTCTTGACCACTCTAGTGTCTACTGCACCATTCCCCTCTCCCCCTCCATCCTTTCTCAACTGCTTGCTGTTCTGCATCTTCCCTCATACACCTGTAAACTAATTCCTGATATTCCCTCCAATTTACAACTGTACAATTTTTTCACGCTTCCTAATCTTGGCCCAACCATATGTAATCTAGTTAATATATCTCCCCGTGTCCCCATGCATTTCAAATAAGAGATTTTGGCATTATTAAAGATGTTTTGTTGGAACTATATTTCAATTTTAAACTTGTCGTTCAATGAAAGCAAGAATTAGGCAGGCAAAATCAAGAAGCAAGAAGTTATTCTTACAGGCATAACTTTCATATAAAATTGCATACCCTCAAATTACACTTTCCCGCGATTTACACTTTTTTCTCTAGTTCCCCTCAAAAGTGTAAAAGAGGGGTTTTACTGTATTTATGTATTTCAAATCTGAATGGTACATACTTTAACTATATTTGTCCTCAGACATCACTGTTTAAAGTGAGTCAATGAAACTGTATATCAAAGAACTAATAAATTTTGAAATTTATACTTGAAGAAATCCTTTGCATTGTAGACCATTTATTTAGATCAGGTATTACAGATTATGGTAAAAGTTGATTCTAGCTTAATAAGTTTGCTCATCCATTCTCACCAAAGATGTCTGGTTCCTCCTCCAAGTTACACTGGATTGCAACCTGGTTCCTCTTTATCTGCCTCTCCTCATCAATGTCATGGTATACTGCTACCCCAAAGAGATGCTTGTCAACAATGTACTCAGGCAAGAATGGAACTTCATCTTTATGTGTTTTGAATGCATCATTGAATGCATCCAACATTTCTGCAAAATATTCTTTGTACAGTGGAATTAAGGATTTCTTTATGGCTTCTTTCATTATTGCAACTTTCAGGCCTTGATAATCATCCGGAAGACCAGAGATGGATGCCAAGGTTTCACTGGTGGTAAAAGAGAAGTGATAGGTAATTAAAGGAGCTCATCCTTTAACCGTCATGATACAGAAATTCTTGACCAAGGAGGAAATGAATGAAAAACACAAGATATATCACTGAATCTCCAAATAGGCTGTTAAATCATTTAAAACAACATCATGGGTGACAACAAACAAAAAGCTTTAAAGAAGGAAATATAAGACCGATCAGGATTGGAAATAAATATGGCTGTATAAAAGAATATCATGCTTCATTTAAGTGTAAATTTTAGTTTAGGCAAACATTCTACAAATCAACTTGTAATAAAATTATATTTTACAGAGTTATTACCTCTGCAAATCATAAATTGTCAATCAATATTTGCTGTGACTCAGATTTTTTCCACAGACCTCAAAAGAAGAAAAAATAGAGAATCTATATTACCATGATATTTTAATGGAAATCCTTGTTTATCTTCTCATATTTCCAATCCTACAGGTGTGCTAGTTTTAAATTTATATTTTTTAAATGACGAACATGCAATCTAATGTGGTGAGGTACACTAACTATCTATAATTAGAAAGAATATCCTAATTTAAGTGTCCCCATGGGTAAAAATCCACTATTAGTGGATCCACAATAAGTGGCAATTTTGGCATCCACTAAAATTTTAGTGGATCTACTATTAGTGAATCCAATATTAGTGGATCCATAAATAGTGGTGATATTGGAGTCCACTAAAATTTTCGAAGATCGACATCATCGACATGTTTAAGTGGAAAAAAGAAAGCAACATCCACAGTAGCATTTGTAAGGGTTAAGGCACAAAATTTGTCGTACTTTAGGGTTTTCACCTCTTGCTGAAGCATTTCCCTTAGGGAATACATCTTCCATGCTACTTCTGAAAACTTTGTAGAGTATTTTTGGACTCCATTCTTTTTTACTGAAGTCTTTCATGAAAGATATCGGCACTATCATCTTTCCACTATCTCTGCGAAACGTTATACATACACAAAGCTTGCCATGGCTTTATGTGAAATACCTCTGATGCAACAAAGATTACCAGAAACAAATATTCGTTATCAATATCGCTAGTTAAACGGTTTATGTATTGCGCATCTGTTATTTGTTG
Organism: Platycnemis pennipes; assembly: GCA_933228895.1. Classification (NCBI taxonomy): domain Eukaryota; kingdom Metazoa; phylum Arthropoda; class Insecta; order Odonata; family Platycnemididae; genus Platycnemis; species Platycnemis pennipes. Next base: position 66,280,796 of record OW121854.1, read on the forward strand.
CCTTAATTGCTTGTTGTTACTGTAGTTACGATCGTACGTCACGTGACTACTAGATTTTTGCAGGTCAACACATATTTGATTAACTACGACCATAACTCACAAAACCAGCAAATTATGATAGAAAAACGATGTATATTGAAAAATATATACCTACCCACCCTGTGGTTTTTGGACAAATCGTATTACCAACAATTTCATCAACTTTCATCGTCTAAGTATAATATTGGTGGATAATTATGCGTAGATGCAGAAGAAGACTTGTCACAATCGTTGCCAGGTGTTGAAGCAATACTGATGGAGAGCAATAATCATATTGCTCCTAAAGATGAGGGGAAAAGGGGCTCGATTTAGAGGCGACTAATCCATACAACTTTCCACGGCAGACGATGCCATCGCGATTGAAGCAAATTCAAAGTTCTACTTATGGGAAAAGTTATGGCTATTATATTCATGAAAAATATATTTGATAATGATATTATTTGTGGGACTAATATCCATAGGTTGGTTGCAAAGGTTTTCTCTAATCCATTGGATGGGTTCAAAGCGCATGAACTAGCCGTGAAAACTTTAGTGGCATTACCCGCTGAAATTGCACTATAGCAAATGTTCCACAGAGAAAAAATCATTCGCCTTGACCGGGACTCGAACCCGGACCCCCTGATTTCCAGCCAGGTACTCTACCAGTTGAGCTACCAAGGCATCCTAGTTCCCTGTGGAAATTATAAGGCTCTAAAGGAACATGATGTTCACAGACTGCTAGACATATGAATGTCATAAGGCAGCCGAGTCATGCTCATAGCGCCACCGTCCTCGTGGACTTAAGACAAGACTGAAGTGGTGAAGTAAACTTTACTGGCAGTGATGATCTTAAAACAAATACGTTTTTACCAGTTTTAGACTCTTTCGTTTGTAAATTTAAGAAAAGAAAAGTGGCCTATGACGTGTTTCAAGACAGATTTTACTTCTTAACTCGGTTGTGTGATACCAAGACTGATCAGAGAGACATGGAAGAGAAATTGAGAAAGAAGGTGACCAATCTTTACAACATCTACACAAATGATTTGGATTCTGATTTTACTGAAGAGTGCATCCACTTCCAAAAGCACTGTGCTGGGGGGATTGATCAACCACCTGGAAAATCGTTGCAAGAAATTTTGTAATTTCTAAGATTTAACTCCCTAGAAGATGTGTACCCACATTTGGACATCGCTTTAACCTCTCCAGCCGGTTCGACGTACACGTGTACGTCCCCGGCTGGTCGCTTCCACCAGCGTTTCGACGTACGCCGTACGCCCTCTCGCCTCATTCAGCATTAGTCGCTTCCCTTATGCCATCTCTTGTTCTATTTAGTCAATTCTTTCGGTCCTCTGCTAGGAAGCTTTGCATGATGCTGCCATCTTAATTGACTCATCATAACCTTTTTGGAAATATTTTTTTTCTCTTGATGAAGTTTGAGAATTAGTGCCTCCAGACCTCGGAGAAATGGCGGAAGCTAAATGTAGCTCTTTCGTGATAGATAAAGATATTGAGCGTCTTTTGGACGAAAGTGATAGTGATAAGGAATCCCTTTCATCACAGAGTGGTTTTAGTGATGCTAGTGTTGTGGATTATGCACAGGGTGAAGTAATTGAAAGTGATTTTGAAGATGAATCAGAGGAGCACGAATCTCCACCGACACCATTTGGCTGGAAACGTGTCGGTGATGCTTACTGTCCATCAAGAATTCCATTTGTTGGACAGTCTGGCCCTCAAATACCGGTTGGTACTATTTTGGACAGTTTTATGCATATATTTGATGCTGAAGTGATAGATCTGATGTGCACTGAGACTAACAGATACGCACGGCAATTTATCGCTAAGGCCGCTCCTAACCCACGTTCCCGTGTAAATAACTGGCGAGAGGTCACCCGTGAAGAAATGTATGTTTTCATTGGAATATTTATACTGATGGGCATTATACAAAAGCCATCTATAAAATCTTATTTCACAAAAGATCCCTTCTTAGAAACTCCAATTTTTTCTCAAGTGATGTCACTTGATCGTTTTGGGCTTCTTTCAAAATTTTTGCACTTTGCAGATAATGAGGACGAGAAAAATTTTGCTGGCCCAAAAAAACTTTTCAAAATATTTCCAATTGTTTCATTACTCCGGACAAAATTTCAAACTGTATATGTTCCCCATGGAAATGTTTGTATAGATGAATCCCTAACGCTGTGGAAGGGCCGTTTGGGCTTCAAACAATACATACCTTTGAAGGCGGCTAAGTTTGGAATCAAAACTTTTGAACTATGTGAACCCAAAAGTGGCTACCTGTGGAATTTCATAGTGTATACTGGTTCAGGTTCCGAGATTACATGTAATATCAATGTTGATGACAACTTGAAAAGTACAAAAATTGTTGTTCATCTAATGGAACCATTATTTGAAAAAGGGTACACACTATGGATGGACAATTTTTATAATTCTCCTTACTTATCTTATGTACTACGTAAGAATGGTGTAAATGTTGCCGGGACTCTTCGATTGAACAGAAAGAACGTTCCTCTGAGTGTGAAAACCAAGCAGCTGAAAAAGGGCGAGACGGTAGCGTATGAAAGTAATGGCATAATGGTGTTGAAGTGGAAGGATAAGAGAGACGTGGCAATGATTTCATCGTTTCATGACGATGCGATGATTCAAAAAAAGATAAGGGGCGTGGATATTGTGAAGCCTAAGTGTGTGAATGAGTACAATTTGGCTATGGGTGGAGTGGATCTGAAGGACCAGAAGTTACAGCCATATTTGGTGGAAAGAAAACGAGGCATGAAGTGGTACATCAAATTTTTCAAGAGACTACTCAATGTAGCGGTCCACAACGCCTATATCTTATACCAGGCTAGAAATGCGGGCGTAGATCATCTTATCTTTAGGATAAGCTTGGTCAAGGCCATTGTCAACATAAACAGACCACAGCTGGGGAGCCCAACCGTCGGGAGGCCTTCGATAAACCCCCCACCACGACGCCTGGTCGAGAGGCACTTCTTAGAAAGGATCCCTGCAACAGGAAAGAAAGCGAAGCCACAAAGGAAATGCGTTGTCTGCACCAAACATGGAAGAAGAAAAGAAAGCATATACTGGTGCAGTGTGTGTGAAGTTGGACTTTGCCTCGAAGGATGCTTCAAGACATTTCACACCGAAATAAACTTTTGATTCCAGAGAGCATGAGTGTGATGAGTGAATGAAAAAGTTGAGTTTCGACCGCTAAATTTTAAAGGTAAGCGAAAGCAACATTTATATACAACATATAAAATTTTTAAAAATTTATTTGATGTACTTTATGAGTTATTGCATTTTAATGAAGACAGTGTCCAAACCGTGCATTTGAGACAAATTTAAATACCGCCGGAGGGTTTAAATACCCAAACATAAAAAGCCGGCTTGAGGGGTTAAGGATAAGTTTGTGCATACCTGCTACAAATTGCGCTGGAGAACGTAGTTTTTCCTGCCTTAGAAGAGTTAAGAATTACCTACGAACTAGTACTTCTGAACGAAGGCTAAGCTTAGTTTCTTTACTGTGTATTGAGGCAAATACAACAAAAACACTTTCACATTATTAAGGAGTTTGCCATTAAGAAATCTCGTAAGAAAACTATGTTGTTTTCAACATATACGAAAGTATAGAATGTACTTAAGCCCAAACATTCAACTATATTGTGTTTGCACAGTTATTTATGTTTGCATTATGGTAACCTGTATAACATCTATCATCCTAATGTCAACACAAAAACAAGTAATTAACTATTTTTTGTGTGGTTTTAGTTTTAATCTTCAGCACAATTTTATTTGAATAACTGAACCTATCATTTGTTGTATAAAATGAATACATAATATGTATAACATATGAGTCTATTAACTGTGAGTCTCTAAAAAGGGGGGGGGGGGGGCGGCAAATGGATTTAGCCTACAGGTGGCATACTCCTAAATCCGGCCTTGCCTGCTAGTGTGCAACCAGCCTTAATGATAGTAGCTTAAGTAAGTCTATTCATGGTATTTAATTACCTTTCTGACGTCAAAAATTTTAAACCAATGGAAGAGAAGTACAAGCTGATTTTAGTGACATTTTCTGTGTAAAAATTCTTTTGATGGTGCAAAAAAATATTAATTTTAGCCTGTGAAAATGCACACTCATAATTTTAAAGATTTCATTTCTTTCAAGTCTGTATATGTACATCAAATTTAGAGTTCCTAATCACTTTTACAATCATGGATATAAGAACAAATACTGAGTCTCTTTACTCAGCTTTCCAGAATGAACATGATAACTTAAACTATAATATTTCTGGAAAATAAAACAATGTGTATGAATTTATAATATATTTTTCCCTCAAATATAATGGAAGGCTGGATAATTCTTGTAGTCTAATTTTTTTCATCAACCCTCTGGGAGGAGGGCTCCCTGTTAATAATGGAACAGGATAGTTGGCCAAACCCCTTCCCTTACCTTTAGCTTTGCATAATTAATGGATTGTTGCAAATGACAGGGTTTTTACTACAAGAGTAATCGATATTCTAATAAATGAAGGGGGAGAAAGAATCAAGATTCTTCCTCCTGTACTCACTGCTATCAATCTTAATCATAAACATTTATACTAGTACGGAACACCACAAAATAAGTAGACCAATTTCAAGGTTGTAGGCTGTATGTATACATTTGGGAGAGAGAAATATTTGAAACCTCTGCTTAGCAAAAGAAATCAACAACATAATCATAAGTAGCTTTTAAGAATCATTCAAGAGCAATGAATGATATAGGGGTACATAATATACTCACTTAATACAATAGATGTCAAAGTCCACAATTTCAAATTTATTACTTAAGATAAAAAATTGAACAGTAACAATATTCCTTATGCCTCCAGCTGACATAAAAATTGACCCATTGACACGTTCATCAGGTATTTGCAGAGAGAAATTTTGCTCCATCTGAAATAAGAAATAGGGTCCAGATTCAGAGCAACATAACTACTAATATTTTTATGTCTTAAGTTTCCTTCAAATCAATTAGATTTCCTTTCTACACAAAAAAAATTGCTTGATAAAATAAGACTCAAATAATTTAAAAATAAGTATGCAATGTGTGATTTTCTGGATAACAGATCTTCCTGGGGAACTACGGGTGCCACAACTCAAGTACATAGTACGTAGTATCCATACAATATTTGCATAATATTACGAAATGCCTTTTGTAATACAGTAGAAACTTGAAATTACGATCCTAGAAATTATGATATTTTGATTTTACGAAGCAAAATCTTCGGTCCCGACAAAAAGGGTATCTAAATACATGTAAAAGTACTTGATATTATGAAGTAACAAAGTTTTGAAATTATGAATCGCGGGCAGCAATCCCAAAGTGAAAAATTTACTCATATTTACGAATAATGACGGATCATAGCAACGTTTTCCTGACACTCCTTGCCAGAGTAAGGGTCCTAATCAATCATCGTTGGCATGCACATTATGCACGACATGTGAATTGCTTGGATGATTATACTTACATTTTTCAATGCTAAATTACTAAGGATGACTTTGAATCATATGCTAAGTAGTACATAAAATATGGCACCAATACGATTAAAAATGCATTCAGCTTTGTTGCCACAAGTCCAGAGTTACCACATGGTGTGTACTAATATATGAAAAAGAAATTCAAGACTTTTTCAAGACTTTTCAAGGCAAAAATTTTTAAATTCCAGACCAAAAAGTCTAAGTTCTTAATGTGTCATCGTGACGGTCAATAGTTCAATGCCCAGCCCTGTCTAATTTTTCACTTGGAATTGGCCATCTTATTATATCCACATTATTAAAAGTACAAGCACAGCACCTTATCTACTTCATTCATGATTAAACTCCTACTAGAAATTAAAATGCCGTATACTCGAAATGGACTGTACCGTGACATTCACGGCTGTTTTTGAGGAATGCACAGCGGCACACCGCACAGCAGTGCAGGATCCCTAATAACTGGTATTTTGGATTAAAAAATGTTCAATTATATGAAATTTGGTCTATATAGGTTTTCGAGGTCGCTGAATATGAATTTAGATTCAAAACATTTGTAAACTAATTTTTTCGCAAAAATTTTTGCAATTTTTTTACTTAAATTAACTCTTATTTAAAAACATAATGATTAATGTGAGCAAATATACGTTTTATCTGTCGCTGAATGCTAATTTGATGTTCATATTTTCACTAATCACTTTTTTCGCAAAAGTATTTGCAATATTTTTATTACTTGGATTTACACAAACTCAAAATTCTCGTTTCATTAAAAATTATAGCACAAAGGTTTTTGCGATTTCTGAACACAAATTCGATGTTAATATTTTCACAAATTAATTATTTTGCAAAAATATAAAAGTGAATTTTCAAAAACGTTTCTTTATTTTTGAACAAGAAATTATGTAAAAAAAATAATTTTGCAAATTAGATTTGCAATATATTAATAAACAGTTAAATAGCACTCACCTTCAGTTACAAAACCCATTTTTCAGAACAAGGATAGGGGCAATACACGTTATACTAGAGAGAATTGAAGGTGAAGCTGTGCCTGCTCCTTTTCATATGATGCACTTGTTACCAGTGCAAAATTTTATCTTATCTACTAGAGGAGTAGCAACAGCGATATGTCCTTACTTAAGATGGTTTTGAATTCGTCAATTGGCGCATCCAACGTATACGCACAAAAACCCTATTTAGAAAGTTTTTCTAGACTCATAAATACCAAGTATTAAGGATCCTGCACCACTGTGCGCCATACACGGCGGTCGGGTTCGCGCCGACCCGTGTGAAAGGAGTCTTTGAATGAAATGATGTCCGTCGCCAGTCCAACCAAAGGCACCTCTTGAGCACACACGAACTCGAAGGCTGACGAACCAACTCAACTCGAGCTGGCGACTGCCGAGTTCTCCAGTAAAAATGAACGATTTTGTTGCAAACTCGCACATGCCGACAGATGAACTAGACTTTCCGGCGGCTTTCGAGCTAGCGAGCTCGCCGTCAGATGAATAACAAAGACATTCCACCGCATTAGCTGGCAAATGGCGAGTTCTCCATTATATCATCTAGGAGCCAACGACATATTCGTCGGCGGCGGCACGTATGGCGTCGTCGGCGACAACGTAATTTTTTGAGTGAAAGTTTCTCGGGTCTTCCACCGGGTCTCCATCTCTGCCTACGTTTCGGAAATCGACTCGTTTTCCATCTTCAGGGCTGTGAAGATGTCCCTGGCTAACAGCCCTGAAGATGGAAAACGAGTCGTTTTCGGAAACGTCGGCAGAGATGGAGTCTTTGACCCGGTGGAAGACCCGAGAAACTTTCCCTAGTAGCAATCGATATCTATACAATATCCATAGAGTGTTACCAATATCCAAAAAGCATTACATCTAAGTGTAATATTGTGTGGATATTGTATGGATATTGATGTACTACTGCTTTTTTGATAACCCATTACATCTAAATGTAATATTGTGTGGATATTGTATGGATGTTAATGTATGACTGCCTTTCCCTGGTGTAAATTTTTGTGTACACTAATATAATATAACATAATAAACACATGTTCTCAATTTTCCGAAAACCTACCTACACGGATCAAGTTATTCCTTCTGATTCATGCCATCCCATATCCCAAAAACTAGCCAGTTTCAATTGTTTGCTCCATAGGCTAATAAACATCCCCCTTTCAAAACACAACTTTGAACGTGAGCTCAATACAATTAAGTACATTGCTCAGAAGAATGGTTACAGTGCTAGCACTATTGACACATTACTTCAGAAAAAGCTGAAAAAACAGGCTGAAAAATTAAATGTGCGTCCCTCTTACCAGGCCCAGTGCTCCAGAGATAAAGTGGTGCAAAATTCCCTTCCACAACCAAATTTCTCACAAAATAGCTAACAAGTTCCCTAAAGACAAGTTTAAAGTGTCATTCTACACCTCCACAAACCTACACAAAGCCCTCTGCGTCAATAAAGATCCCATAGAAGAGTCCAAAACGTGTGGTGTTTATGAAATCAAGTGCGATTGTGGAGCCAACTACATCGGCCAGACAGGGAGGAATTTTTCCACCCGTATCAGTGAGCACAAAAAGTGCTATGTCTCTGGTAATGAAACCTCGTTATTCACGAAGCACCTCATGGACGCGAAACACTCTAGTAACTTTAAATTCAACATGCTCCACACTTTGGAAAAAGGAAAGAAATTGGACACCATGGAGCAAGTGGAAATTATTCAAAGAAGGAACTGGAAGCAGAATCTTCTCAATGACGTTCAATTTCTTTCGTCCCCCTCCCCTCCATCACCTTCCCACCAGTCACACACTCTTCAGAAGGGCTGCCGCAACCCTAAGCACCGGACCCCCGCCACCCCCTTCCCCACCCTCTCCCCCCCACCCCACGCCCTCATACTACTTTGGAAGAATACACCAGGAACCCCAAGGAGTTAATCCTCCTTAACCCAAAGGAACCGACGCTCCGGGGGATGCCAACGCCCGGACCGCTTCACCCTTTCCACAGTGGACTTCACTTGGACTCTCCGTGCGGACTTTCCGTAGACCCTTAACGACCTGGGCCATCCCCAGATCGCCATCATGCATGGTTTTACACATTAACACCCACCACCTTTCACCCTCCTCTCAATTCCCATTCCTTGTTCTCTCCAACCTCTCCCTTCCCCCCTCCCCCTTCTCAACCTTTCTCTCCCCTCACTGCAATTCCGTATATATACAGATGTCTGAGCTATAATTTTCACCTGAAGATGGTGTTGTGCACTGAAACCGGTCGAGTAAAAATCCTTATTCTTGGGGAAAATTGCCAGTCTTTTTCTTTCGTTTAACAGTAGAAATCCAACATTCAACAGTAAATTGCCATTAATGTTCAAGGACATAACAGTTTGTTGAAATTTCAGCGATTTATACACTTAGGATATTAGAATGTTCATAAGTATTTACAATAGTCTGTTGCTGATCTGAAACTGGTTGACCACAGATCTGTAATGCTTGAAAGGCCAATTTCTGGACTGTAAGTCTGTAACAGGACTGGACTTGTCTTGATTGCAATAAAGAGAAGGGATTGTCTGGAAACTGAACTGGATTATGGTCCATAACTACACTGCAATATCTGTAGGCCTGTAACTAGTCTGTATTTTTTCTTTAGGTTCAGTATAATATTTGGTTTGGAAATGTACTGTAGTTTTGACAGTCTGTAACTGTGCTGCAGGTTTTGATTGGCTGTAACTGAACTGGATTTTGGTTAGTGAAAGAAAGTAGTTGAATAAAATAAATTCAAATACAAAATTTCTACATGGACAAATATATTATGTCTAGAAAATATCTAGAATAATTACTCTTAAATGGAGTGCAAAATAGCATAGCAACCATTGTTTTCTATTTGATATATCAACTAGAAAACAATCGTTGCTATGCATATAATAATATATTTGTGTTTACACTTCTGCAAAGCTACATACATGGCTACATATCATCTAAAAAGTAGTGTGTATTGCTGAATCTTCTATCTTCTCATTCATCTCGTACAGTGTTGAAAATGCAGTCCTTGACTTTGCTTCTTAAAATTAGCTATTCTGAATGTGGTTTATCTGAATTCATAAATGAGAAGGAGGCTGTTTCTGTTGGCTTCTTAGCTTGGGTCTTTCATGATGATGGCAAAAGAAATAACAACTATTTCAGAGGATTAGTGAGCAGACAATGACATTGTGTGGTGAACTGGCCTGATTGTGATAATTATTAAGTTCATCAACATTTAAAAAAAGTTGGTGAAAGCAACTTGGAGCATTGCGCTGGCAAGACTCTTGGCATAAGGTGGTGAGTACAACTACACTTAATTTGCCCAAAGTCCCTATGCATTTACCCTCCCACATGCTAAAACAGGCGATTTTTGTATATTGTCATACCTAGCAATATTTGAAAAAAACAACATTTTTACTTGCCAGGATACACAAGTGTGCATACCTAAGTGCAACGTGAACAGAAGGCATGGCCATTTGGGGAGAAGGAGTTCTTAAAATATACAGTCATGAAATTAAATAATATCTCAAAAAGAAAGAAAAACCATTCAATGATGTTGTAAACTAATGTATATATTTTGTATTATTTAAGTTTTGTGTGACAATATATTTTTTGTTACGAGTTTGTTGTTCTTTTCTTGAATACTCAATATTTGATTGCAGTAACGTACTTGCGAGCATAAGAAAGAATTTAGCTGCATCCATATTTTTTTGCAATCCAATGCTTAAGGTTGAACCTTCATTTTCATTACATTGCTTCTATCCTTGGTGTTTTTAAATTAATTTCCCCAAGGTATGTAGCTCTTACATGGATTAAATTATATTACTTATGTGACACGTGATGACCAACATGTTGAACTTAATGAACCTGTACCTGACCTGAAAGTTTTGCTAAATGACATTTAGAATGGCTCATATATGATCATTATTTATTTACCAATTGAGCAATAAGTTAAGAATAAACATTTTTTGACCCATTAGCCTTTGAAACAAACTAGTATAACTACTAATAGTATTGTAATGTGGTAGATACATATATTATTAGGTCACCTTTTCAATGGATAAGGTTATCAGTTTTATATGCTGCATTTGATCCCTTTACCGAACCGTGTTCTACAATAATGCAATATATACCTGGTATCAGGATGCAAATATACTATATTTTGCATGTAATGCTGTACTTAATGTTTAGTATAATACTTTACGATGATGGTGAAATACATTTTTAAGTTTGTGATTGAACAACATGTAGGAGTAAAAATCAATGTTAGACGAGTTATCTTTGAGGAAATTCATTACAATAAAACAGTAGAGCAGCACTGTGTAATTTTCCACAGTTGTTTTATTTCACCTCAACCATGTTTTGACGTTCCTTACATATCATTATCTAGAGGCTGCTGTATGCAGTAGCCTTTAAGTAATGACAAAAGGTACGTCGGAACTGTTTGCGGTGAAATAAACAAGTGTGGAAAATTGCAAAGTCCTGCTCTACTGATTTCTAGCAAGTCGGAGGGTAATATTAAAATATTCTTTAGAGAAAAATATGAAGCAGGGAAAGGGAAACCCTTTTTATTTAATATCCAAGTTGGATATTATTTGATTGGCATTTGGCGGCAACTTCGGATATTGTATGGATATCTATATAATATTAGCGGATGAAAATTGGATATTGTGTGGATATTATAGTTGGATATTACGGATATTGTGGGGATATTGTATGGATATCAATTGCTACTAGGGTTCACTCATCTAATCCGCTGGGAAAATACCAAAACGTATTATAATGTTTTTACTTTCCAGGGGCTGATCTCTGTTCTTTCACGAAGACGTTATTAACGCTTGGTAACTCGGTATTAAGACGCTTGCGTATAAAAGCAACACAATGACTACGTCACTAAGATGGCGGACGGCTTGGGTCGAAGGGATTGTAGCTCCTGCAAAGTATTATTGAAATTCAACGAAAAAGTTGTCTGCTGCGACTCTTGTCCCAGTATACTGCATCCTAAATGCACAGAGATGAATGATTTATCCTTAAAAGCTGTACTCGAAAACTGCGATGTATTCTGGAGGTGTTTATTTTGTCGCCAATCGCCAAAGTTCGCAATTGCCAATATGGCGGCCGATATTGAGTTCATAAAAGAAGAACTTAGCAAGCTGAAAAAGGAGCAAGAAAATAAGCTGGAATGTGTGACACATGCTGACTGCGCGAAAACCTCTCTTCCCGAAGTAAGCTTTTTACCGAAACAGGCGGATACTACAGGAAAAGATAACCAGATTGCCCAATGCTCAGAACCGTCTATGCCGAGAGACTTGAAGAGCAATCATGAGCAAGCTCCAGGAAATACTGGGAACATTAACACAACCACCACAAATGGCAAACAACAACATGAAGCCGCAATTACAAGGGTAGATCCTGACGAAGAAGGAGACTTCATCGAAGTGGTCAACAAAAGAAAGGCCAACAGACAACAAAATGCGAGATCGAACAAGAAATGGCATCAAAAACCCTTGGTGATAGGGAGTGACGCAGATAATAGTGCCTTCTCTGGAGTTCCTAGGCGACTTTGGTTATTTGTGACTGGTGCCACTCCGAACACTACACCACAGGATATTAAAATTCAACTGGAAAGGAAACTTCATGGAAAGAAATTTACGTGTGAGCAATTACGTGTGTCCCCCTACAACGCCTCCTTCAAAGTTGGAGCGGACTTTTCCATTTTAGACGATATAAAGCGAAAAGACATCAGGCCAGATGGAGTGAGAGTGTTTCGATTTAACCCTTCCTTATGGAAAAGGGCAAAACATCGTGAAAACGAAGCGTCGGACACTGCTAGGCAGCAAAACCAAGCAGAAGCCAGCCCTACGGAATCGTCCAGTATTCCTGTTTTGACTGAGCCTCTACATTTAAAAAAGTTGGATGGCATGGTCACGAGGGGTAAAAGTGGCATTGTAAAACAGAAGGCATGACTAAAAGGTCGTAGTATGTTAACCATGTCTACAAATGGTTATAATTCAGGTAATAATAGTCAAAAGATCAAAATACTAGTGTTAAATATACAGTGCATAAGTAACAAATTGGTGGGGCTAGAAGCTGTTGCCAATACTGAAAATCCTGACTTCATTTGCCTCAGCGAACATTGGCAAAAAGATATGAGTGTAACAATACCAGGCTATGTAATAGGTGACGCATATTGCCGTCAGAATAATATGCATGGAGGAGTGGTTATTTATGTTAGATTAGATTAGATTAGATTGTAATAGAGGTGGAGTTCCTCACAACGGAGGCCCTGAGGCACTTAGACCCATTGGTCCATTGTGCTAACCACCCTTTGAAGAAGTCACCCATAAAGGCCGATCGCCCTGCTAAAGGCCAACAAGTCCCCGATGGGGATTTCCCTTACCTCCCTGGGTTCCAAAAATGGGGAACCCAGGTACCTGTTTCGAGTCCTCATCACCGCAGGGCACTCGCATAACATGTGGGATGTGGTTTCATCCTCTTCTTCACACCACCTACATCTAGGGGAATCTACGATTCCCAGGAGGTGCAGGTGCCTCATCACCTGGTAGTGCCCCGTGAGGAGTCCCACTACCGTTCGTAGTTGACCCCTGTTTAGTGACAGGAGTCTTTTGGCAAGCCCAGGCCTAGGCTCTTCAATGTGTAGTTTGGCCTGTCTAAGGCCTGGTGCAGCTCGCCAGATCTCAGAATGTCGGGTTAGCCCCCACATTCTAATTTCTGCCATCCCTACCGACGAGGCAATAGGTATGATTGGCTCTGGACCAATCGGATCTCGGCTGGAACCGGCCCTTGCCAGCTCATCAGCCATCTCATTTCCAGATATGCCTGCATGACCAGGCACCCAGAAAAGTTCCACCTTGCCGCATCTGCCTATATCATTGAGTGCCTCACGACACTCCTGCAGCAGCTGTGATTTGCACCATGGTGATGTCAGTGCCTTTAAAGCTGCCTGACTATCCGTGCATATGTGTATCGGTCTGTTAAACATCCCGATTTCCTTAATAGCATACGCGCAGGTCAGAAGTGCATATACCTCTGCCTGGAACACCGTTGCATATTTTCCCAAAGGGATTGAGAGCTTCCTTGGTGTGCTACAATTGTAGACCCCTGCTCCCGCTCTTCCTTCTTTCCTAGAGCCGTCCGTATACCATACCTCGGCCCCAGAATGAAGTTCTTTCCCCTTTCCTCTAGCCCACTGTTCCCTATCCGGGAAGTGGGTTTTGAAGTAGGGGGGTGTTTGGTTGAACCTGGCTATCATTCCATCACTGCCCATCCCGAGAATGGGACTCGACTTCATGAGCTCTGTCCAAACTTGTCTGTGACCATAGGAACTTCCTTTGTCATACCACTGTCCCATACATTTGAGACGATAAGCCGCTGTCTTTGCCTGCACCTCAGCTTCCACATGGAGTGGAGCGAGGTTCAGCAGCGTTTCCAGCGCCAGAGTTGGGGTTGTTCTCATTGCCCCTGAAATGCCCATACAGGCCAATCTTTGAAGGTGGTTCAGTTTGTTCCCAGCAGTTTTGAGCCGGACTCTCTTCCACCAAACTATAGAGCAGTACAAGAAACTAGGTTTAATGACTGCCGTATAAATCCATCTAATGGCTTTTGGCTGAAGTCCCCATGTTTTACCAAGGGTCCTCCTGCACATCCATAAGGAGGCACAAGCTTTCTTTGCCTTGGTCTCCAAATGCTCTCCCCAGTTAAGCTTGGAGTCCAGAATAACCCCAAGATACTTGACCGATGGTGAGGGATATAAAACCTTTCCCTGCAAAGAGGGAGGTCTAAAGCCCTCCATTTTCCTTCTATTGGTAAACAATACAAGCTTAGTTTTCCCCGGATTTACAGTCAGCCCTGTTTCTGCACACCACCCCATTGCCTTATCCAGGGCTTTCTGCATGAGTCCAGAGACAGTATCAAGGTACTTTCCAGTGATGATTATAGCCACATCATCTGCGTACCCTTGAGTGTATGCGCCAGTCCTATTCAATTCTAAAATAAGACTGTCGACTACCATATTCCAGAGGAGTGGAGATAACACTCCTCCCTGAGGGCAGCCTCGAGTCACAGCTACCTTCATTGAACTGTCTCTCAATACTACTTTTACAGTTCTTTGTTCCAACATGTATCTAATCCAGCTCACAATGTGAGCATGGATACCATGTCTTCCTGCAGCAATGCATATTTGATCGAAGGACGTGTTATTAAATGCTCCCTCGACATCAAGAAATGCCCCCAGTCCGTACATTCCGTGTTCCAGCACTCCCTCAATCCTGCTAACAAGATTGTGGAGCGCTGTCTCCACAGATTTTCCCTTCTGGTAGGCATGTTGATACAGGTGCAGGGGGTGATCCCTTAATGGCCCATCCCTTATGTATCTATCCACTATCTTTTCTAGTGTCTTCAGTAGAAAAGACATCAGACTGATTCCTCGAAAGGAGTCTGCTCTTGTGTAGTCAGTCTTACCTGGTTTAGGTATGAAAACCACCTTGGTGACCCTCCAGGCTTTCGGAACATATCCATAAGCCAGGCAGGAGCGAAATATTCTTACCATTGGAAGGAGGAGCAGATCCTGCCCTTCCTGAAGGAGTGCAGGAAATACCCCATCCTCCCCAGCAGCCTTAAAGGGGCTAAAACTCATGATTGCCCATTTTGTAACTGTGTACGTCACGATGCTGGAGGAAAGTCTCCATTCCGTCCGAGCCGGATGGATGGGATTCCTCCCATGATGCATCTCCCTCAACTCCCTGGAGCCTGGAAAGTGGGTCTCCAGCATTAGCTTTAGTGCTTCCTTGTCGGAAGACGTGAAGTCTCCCGAGGGAAGCAACAGAGAACCCACTCCCGCTTCTGAGTCTTTCGATAGGATCTTATGAAGTCTTGCCATCTGTGGAACAGTCTCTACGCTCTCACAGAAGCTCCTCCATGAGTCCGTTTTACAGCGCTTGATTGCTGCTTTGTACCTCCGTTGGGCAACCTTAAAGTTTTCCCAATCCCGAGGCATTCTTGTCCTCTTTGCTTTATTAAAGAGTTTCCTAGTCTCTCTGCGGAGACCGTCTAATTCTGCTCCCCACCAGGGTAATTTACACCCTTCCTTCCTGGTCCTTAGGGGGCAGCTGTCTTCGTAGGATGTGATGATGCTTCTCTGTAGATAATCAACAGCAGCATCTACCTCATCCACATTTCTAAACTTGCACTGAGGTGCCCCCTCTAGGGCAGCTCCCAGCCTTTCTCGATATAGTCCCCAATTGGTAGTCCTCGGGTTTCTATATGTTATTTCCCTGTAATTGGATTCTAAAAGAGTGAAGAGTATGTGTCTGTGGTCAGACAAAGTTATCTCCCCTGACACTCTCCACCCATCAATCCTGTGCAGCAGAGAACTGGTGCACAGTGTAATATCTATCACCTCCTGCCTAATGCTATTTGCAAAGGTAGGTTGTGATCCTTTATTGAGTATTTGTAACTCCGTAGACATAAGATACTCCAACAGTGCCTCTCCCCTTCCGTTGGTGCTCCCACTCCCCCACACAATGTGGTGCGAGTTAGCATCACAACCGATCAGAAGATCCCACTTGTTGGTCTTACAGTAACTCACCAGCCTCTCCATCTCATTTGATGGTGGAGGAGCCGGTGCATCGTATGGCAGGTAGGAGGAGCAGATGACCACCCTCTTCCTGTTCTCACCTTCCCCCAGGGTCAGCAGAACTGCTGTCTGATCCCTAGTGGTAAATTCTGATAGATGCAAAGCACTTATCCCATTCACATAGATACAAGATCTAGGCCTATCAACAGTGGTACAGTAATATATTTTTCCGCCTGTCATGCTCAGGCCCCTGACTCTTCCCTGGAAAGCCCAGGGTTCCTGAATCAGAGCTATTTTGACCATACCTTCAGAGAGTATCCTTTGCAGAACCCCTGAGGCAGCCTTACTGTGTTGTAGGTTGGCCTGAAGCACGGCTATGCCAGCCATGGTTCGGCCCCGCCCACATCTTCTTCCTCCCTTGTCTCCTTCTCTTCGAGGGGGTATGGAGCCTTCCCTTAGGCCACTACCCACAGGGGCTCCCGAGTCAGACTCTACCCCCATGGGGGAGACCAGGCTTGGTGCCTCCTTGAAGGTGGGCCCAGAGAGGTTGAAAAGGATGTCGTCCTCCTCTCCCCACGAAGGGTATGAGGGGCAACTGGGATGTGTGGGTCTCCCAGAAGGAACCCCCACAGGCAAGGTTAAGGTAGTAGAGGGTGCGTCCCGACTAGGATCCCCATCGGGGCTCTCCACCGGTATCGCATCCCCCAAGGAAGAAGCGTCCCGACTGGGATCCCCATCGGGGCTCTCCACCGGTATCGCATCCACCAAGAAAGAAGACAGACTACAAGAGTCCATGTGAAGAGTGCGCCTGTCAGCGCCCTCCATAGTTTTGTTTGAGGGTTCCATGTTTGGTCCCACGAGTAGCTAGGGAAATATGGTGTCCGCCCATGCAGAGCCCCGCATGCATGGGTAAGGCTAAATAAAACCGGAGGTCGCCCAGTATCCGGAGTCTCTCTGTTAGTGACTTCTTACCCTCCGCCCCGCAGATGCGGTCACCCTTAGCACAGAGACGCACTATGGTGATGGGAGCTGTTTATTGACCGCCAGGTCTAGATCCGTCATGTTCAGCGATACCAGGGGCACCTCGAGGAGGATGTGGCTCTTCACCACGCATGACGGTCTTGGTGGTCCATAGGCATGTTCTGCCCTTGTCCCTCCCTGGAGTCACTGACCCCTTACCCCCGGTTATTTATGTTAAGAACAATCTTGTCTTTAATGCAATTTCGAGAGACATAAGACATCTAAATGAAGAATTAACACTCGAATGTTCGGCGGTTAAGTTCACTAGGGATGACCGTGTTTTTGTTGTCTTGGTTATATATAGGTCACCCTCAGCAAGCTTTGTATCCTTTTGTGATAAACTTGAATGTATGTTGTTTACGTTAACAAATCATGCGACAAGACCTACAATTATTCTTACTGGAGACCTTAATTGTAATTTGATGGTTGATGGAAGTGATCAGAGACAGCTCTTTCAAATTTTTGACTCCTATAATATGAAACCATTAGTTACTTCACCTACTAGGATAACGGTTAAAAGTAAAACACTATTAGACAATGTTTTCACTGATTATCATGAAGACAGCAGTGATACAAAAGTGTTTGATCCGTCAATGTCAGATCATTTAGCAGTACTGTCTACATTTCATCTATCCAGAACTACACAATCCAGCACCCTCAAATATCAGAGGTTCTACAGTGAATCCAACGTTAATTACTTTCGAGTGTTGCTAAACCGACATAACTGGGTGGAGATGTCTCATTCGGTTCATTTGAATGAGAACTTTAATGTTTTCTATAGTTATTTCATCCATTATTTAAACCTTGCTTTCCCTAATGAAGCAGTGAAAAGTAGGAGAGGTAATATTAAAAGCTGGCTTACTCCTGAAATCCGGGCTATGTCTAAGAAATTGAAAACGATGTTTCTCCATATTAAATATTCTAGAGATGATACAGTACACCAGCTTTACTCGCAACAGAAAAGGGAGTATAGGTATTTAGTGAAGCGCGCTAAAAAGGAGTTTAATGATAAGCGGATTAGGAATGCCTCTAATCCTTCAAAAGTTGCATGGGAAATTATTAAAAGCAATAGTAACCCAAACACTGTTGCACTGCCTCAGCAGGTAAACGATAACAATGGTAGCACAATTACCGAGCCTGGTAAAATATCAGATGCTTTTAACAAGGTTTTCCTGGCTCTGCCAAACACACCCCATCCTGTATTTTGTGAGCCCATGCCATCTAATATCCAGTCATATGCAACTATGTATCTAAAACCGTGTAGTGAGAGAGAACTTCACTCTTATCTTGTTAAGATTGGGAAAAAAGAATCTGTAGATATTGATGGTGTATCTGGCAAATTGATAAAAGATTGCGCAGACCTTATCCTAGCTCCATTGCTAATGCTAGTGAATCAGTCCTTGGCTGAAGGCATCTATCCAGATACCCTGTTATACCTGTCTACAAGAACAAAGGTGATCGGAACAATTTAATTAGTTACAGACCCATATCTATAATTTCTCAATTTGGTAAAATTCTTGAGTGTGTTTTCTGTAAAAGACTATTAGATTATCTTGAAAATCAAAATGTGCTATCTGATTACCAATTTGGTTTCCGCAAGGGAAAGTCAACAAATCTAGCTTTATTTGAAGCTGTAGATTATATAATTCAGGAGATAGACTCTAAATGTAAGGTTATGGGCATTTTCTTTGACTTGAGCAAAGCATTTGATGCTGTTGATCACTGTAAGCTGATCTCAAAATGTGAGTTGTTGGGCATTAGGGGCGTGGCGTTAAGCTGGCTGAAGTCCTATTTAATAAACAGAAGCCAAAGGGTAGCCTATCATAGAGACGGGAACATCTATCTCTCCACCCCTATGGAGGTTAACAGAGGAGTACCTCAGGGCTCAGTACTTGGTCCTGTACTGTTTTTGATTTTTATTAATGACCTACCCAGTCAGTTGCGTATTAATGACACCAATAAATGTGTAATGTATGCAGATGATGTAAGTGTCATGACATCCAGTAGACACCTACATAATTTGGTTGTATCTAGTGAGCAGTTGATGAAAAGTATGAACTCATGGTGTGCTGGCAATAATTTGATTTTAAATAATGAAAAAACTCAAGCAATGATTTTCTGTACATCTCGAACTATAATTGACTTTGAATCTATTCTGACAAATGGTAGTAATCTAACTACCATTAACTATTTTAAGTTTTTAGGACTTCATATTGACAGTAATCTGAAATGGAATTACCATGTTGTTTTTAATTAAGAAGTTAAATTCAGTATTTTACTTACTATCTGTCATAAGATATTCAGTAAGCCAAAACATATTAATAATGTTATATTATGGATTATTTTATTCAAGAATTTCCTATGGCATAGTGTTATGGGGACTGCCCTCTCATCTTCACAGTGTTTTCAAGGTACAAAAAAAGATGGTGAGAGTGATGTGCAACCAAAATTATTATGCTCACTGTTCACCTCTCTTCAAAAAATTAAAAATGTTAACTGTTCCTTGTGTCTATATTTATCATTCTGTAGTCCATGTAAAACAAAATAGTGCTGATTTTGAATTGAGCTGTGGGGTCCATAAGTATGATACAAGACAGTGTAAAAACTTACACGTTAGATCATCTAGGTTAGCAATTGCATCAAATGGCCCAAGAGCTATGTGTGTAAAATTATATAATAATTTACCACAATGTATTAAAAATGAAGAGAGGTTTCTTGTATTTAAGAATATGGTCAAAGAATATCTTACTGATAAGTGTTTTTATAGTGTCAGTGAATACCTGACGCAGAATTTTTAAGGGTATTATTTTGTAATATAGTGTATTCCCTGTACCTGCTTGACGTGTCTTATACACTTGCATGTATTATTACTGTGCATTGTGTCTTTCGGATAAATAAAATAATACAATACAATACAATACAATTCAATGGGAAATGCTAATAAGTAACAAAATGGCAAAGGGTAAGCTTTGCTGAATGGATGAGAGAAAGAAAACATTCCAATTCCACAGTAAAGTTAATTAATTCCACCCGATTATGATGATGCGCAGCATAGAAACTTAGGACGCGATGGTTTAAATATAATATATCTAGTGGAATTTAATCGAGTTACACCCTCAGAGGCATGGCAAAACGCAAAATGTCACAAATGTACTAGAGAACGATCTATGGATCGCCTGAATCTTTGGGAGCGTTGTAATAACCACGGTCAAGGTCATTCTTTCGAAATAGCATTCATGGGCAGGAGGGAAGTATACGATCTTCAACCTGCAACGAACTAAGCCGATTTGTCATGTGGCGGCATGCAGGAAACGGTGCCCATGTCTAGTGCAATCGAACGACGAAAGTCGCGAACTCACAAATGCTGACCAGAGAGGTTTAAAATAACACCTCTTTGATAAAAATAAAGAAAACGGGAAATAATATCTCATTTCATAACGCCATGTCTGCCGTTCCATTTTTTATCCTCATGATTTGCAAGCAATGATTTTCCCCGATTTTTTATTATTTTTCAGCGAATTCCCGACCTTTTCCAGATTTTTTCCCGACGTTAATAACTTCCAGACTTTTTCCCGGATTCCCGACTTTTCCCGACTGGTAGACACCCTGTACCAACAGAGTCAAAAAACATAAATCCATTAGAGGTATGCCTAGCACAGAAATTGTTTACTGTACACGTGTGACCAAAAAAGTTTTAACTCACATCGGAAGAGATGCTATGGCATTTGAGCGGTAAATTCAGTCATGCATATCATACAAGGAAGCTTTTTTCTCCCTACGCATTTGAGACCAATTACCCAATCTTACTCCACGGCCTAATTATTTCTGCTGACAATAGTTACCATCGAGAGAATCAGGTTTCATTTACTGTCCTCATTGAGCATTTTGATGACATCATCGAGGAAGAATATCCTCTTCGTAAGTAAGCACTGCCTTCCCTTCTTCTGTCGCCAACAGCCAAGAAAATCAGAGAAAATATGAGTTTGCTTGGTCATATGATCACTGATGTTTGTCGCACATTCATTCTAAATGATGTTTTGTTCTGGGCACATGCATAATCAATGGTAAAAAACGTTCATTTACCCATACATATTTATGTTGTATAATAGTGTACCTTTCTCGCCTTTCGCCCCAACCCAGCGATCGGAAAAATATCCTAAAAGAGAGCTCCTCAGCTGTGTTCCTATGTAGTGACAAAGAATCTGATAAGGATTTTGTAGCCTAATCCTAGTTAAAGATAAATTACATCAGATGATAAGTAGAACCATCCTATGAGAAACCTTTATTCATGTTGTCGGAGAGGAAGCAGAAAACCTCATCAGAATCCTCGTTCAATTGGAGGCACTTTAATTTCATTCCTCCCTTGCGTTATCAGACAATACACCCCAGAGGACATCAGGGGTGGGATATAGTTGGTACCCAGCCAGGATAAGGCCCCTTTCTTGAGCCCCCTTCTCCCATTCACTCAACAGGTGCAGTGTCCCCCGCTGGCTCAGCAGACCTCACATGTCCACCTTTGGGCCCCTTGAAGTGCCCCCCTTCGCAAGGAATCTGCCCATTGGGTCTAACACATTAAAATATTGTTTTGTGGGCATATCTTGATTCATAATAAAAGACTCCACTCTACTTGTCCTCATAGAAAAATCCAGGGAGAAAATGGGAAAACATTTCTCATTTGTCAAGGGTGGGAAATAATCTTTACCGCATTAACAAACCATTTGGCTTGACAAAATACAGGCTGAAAACTATTATGAAAAAAAATTACCAGTTAAGGGTAAAGGAAAGTACAAAAAAGGAAAATACAAAAGTAAACATTTTCATGATGACTATCCAGGCATGATAAGCTATTGATCATGATGGGAATCATTAAAAACTTAATGGTTGTTTGGTCATCAAAGAGATGATTTAATATCTCAGTGACTGTTTTCCTCTGGATGCTTACCTCAAACTTGTCAACATCTTCAGCAAACAATATCATGAATGAAGAGTTTTTTCCATATGCAGTGTCTCTCACGTACAGATATGGTATGTCACCACTGGGAAATGGCTTGAACCAGCCATCATAGAGCTCCAACACTGCTTCCTGTTCTCCACCCAGGCGCTGCCAAATGTAAGAGCATGGTATCAGCTGTGCATATCTGAGAACGATAATGACAATACAGAAGCAATCATGAAGGCCTGAAGGCATTCAGCACAATATTTGTAAAAACATTGGAGAACATGACAGAGAGTGCACATTTCCATCCATATCCCGGCCTAATAACTGATAGTCATTTATGGTATTGCCAATGTTTTGCTTAAAATGGAAAAGGATACTATAAGCATGAAATAAGATGCCAAAAGCCATAAGGAAGTATACAAGAAGCACAAAGAACAGAAGTATGCCCTGTAACTACTAAAGAATCCTTCCGGAAGATGGCAGAAATTAGACTACTATGTAGTAACATCCTTGAGAGTAATGGGTATCAAGTAGAAAGAAGAGGGGACCCTGGAGGGAACCACAAACAAGCCAATGACCACCTCCCACTCTTAACTAAACCTCCAACCCCACTTTTGCCAACGGACTACCCATCTGCTACCTCCTGCCTCAAATTTACCATCCAATATGAATTTGATGTACAATCAAGCCCGTTTATAATGATGTTAAAAAGTTGTGCTCAACCTGAAGAACGGTTTTTGATAGGTGAGGGTAGAGCTCACCCTATACTAAGCCATCTGCAAGTGAAATTCTAACACTCAGGGTATGGGGGCCACTTCCTTTCTCTGGGCCACCTGCAATTTGCTGCAAAGTTATGACACGAAATAAAATCGAATCGTGAGGATTTTAGGAGGGGGTGTCCAGAAAGGCTTTTGCACGGGATTTGATCCAGGGACCCTCGGGTCAGTAGCTCAGCACTCTACCCACTAGGTCACCATGCATGCAGGCAAGTGCATTTATACTTTAGGTTCATTTGTTGAATTAGAATTAGTTACACATGACCTGAAGAAAGGAAGATAAACGAAGAAATTCAAAAGCCGCCAAAAAAGGTTAAGTAATAAGGAGGTGAAGAAAGGCAAAATAAACTTAAAGTTAAAATTGGGGGAGAAGGTTGGGTAAGAGGGGATAAGAAAGATAAAAATGGGAATTTTGAATACCATGGGGAAGATTTAAAGAATTTTATGGGGAATAATGTGGGGAATATTTATAATTAAAGGATGGAAAAAGTTAAGGATGCCATGATAGGAGGAGGGTAGATTATGAACCATCCAAGAAACTATAATTATTAGTAGAATGCTTTTCGTGATGCGTGCTAAAGTGAGCAGAAAAGAGAGACGTTGTCCTGAGTGTTTAAAAGAAATGGATTCATTTTTGAACGTTCAAATACTAACACTACTTGATGCAAACCCATTAATTATGTAATGATGACCACAATGCAGGTATGTCAAGGGATATATTGGTCAATTTTATCAAAATTTGCGTTAGTTTTTATTTCTTCAAAGATGCCATCAGCCACTGGTTAGACAAATGCCATGCATAACATTTCATAAAAAAATCTTGATGGGCCAAATGCGTGTAATTACTTATTTCTGTTTGCTTTTTCCAGAGGAGATGGATTAACCCATGAACCTATCTAAATGAGTAGCCTACTTCTCTGGTACATAAGCAGAGATCAGTTAAAACACGACATGGGAGAATGTGTTAATGTGAATACACATTGAATGTTGCTGCAAAATCTGAGGCAAGAAAAGGAATTCAAAGTATGATTACTTAAATACATACCTCAGGGTAAAAAACGATCCTCTTAGGTGGCGGATGCCCATGGGCTAACTCTTTTGTTACCCTAGTCCTGGCTAAGCTCCACAAATGATTTAGATATGAGTGGGAATTTTTTCTGAGTGCAGAA
This sequence comes from Platycnemis pennipes, assembly GCA_933228895.1. Taxonomy (NCBI): domain Eukaryota; kingdom Metazoa; phylum Arthropoda; class Insecta; order Odonata; family Platycnemididae; genus Platycnemis; species Platycnemis pennipes. The sequence continues at coordinate 66,304,858 of OW121854.1, forward strand.
TCCAGGTTTCTGAAAAGCCAAGAGAGATCATTAATGATAGATTCAAATGAGAATGCACAAATGAATTCAACAAAAACAGAAATCACACAAAAAGAAATTTTCTTCAGGTCACAGTAATGATTCATATGTACCAAATTCTATGCTTTCATTCTCAAGAAGCTTTAAGTTGCATGAGAATATCAGTTGCTGTAACCGACCATAATCTTCAGACTAAGTAAAAGTATCGAGAAGAACAATAACTGCTCATGTCAAAACCTCAATATTGCATAAGAATTTCTGCATAAGTCACAATACCTCTTTCACTAGTCTTTGAGAGATAAACTACTCCTGCTATCTAAAATCTACCACTCAAGATATGTACAGTAGAACCATTTTAAGAAGTCCAGAGGGTTTGGAACTTCTTATACAGGAAAACTTATTGAGAGGAAAATGTATGCCTTTTGGGTATTATTATGAGACATTAAATATAAAACTTCTTACAGGGGAAAAATACGCAGGAACTTCTTGGCAAGATTCTAATACATATGGGAATATGCACAGGTGAAAGGGTAAATGTTTGGTTGGTTGAGGGAGATTGTTGTTAGATATGAATTTTTCGTAAGTGTGTGATCTCTCAACAGAATTTTTTGTATCTTTCTTTAGAATAAATCCTGTTCACCATGTTCTTTGGAAAACAGTGTTCTCTTTTTGAGTTCTAACAAATCCTTCGGAATCCATGATTTTGTGCCATGATTTTTAACACATGGCCAAACAATTATGTGCTTTACTTACCTCCTTAAGGTTTCAGTCTTCATCAGGGGTAGGACATCCTTGAATTGAACAACTTCCATACCTATAATGAAAAAAAAATTCTTCATCTCATTGAAAATATTTGAGCTAAATATAAATGAGACTATTTGATTTATAGAAGATTATCTTTCATTAAATATACCATAATGATAAAATACTTCAAGGAATGGAGCGCAAGATGCAATGCTATAAGAGACAAGAATGGAGAACTTTTGATTGAAAATGAAGACAAAGTGAAGAGATGGAAAGAATATCTGGAAGAGCTTTACAACGGGAACAATCTCAGCACGAAAGTTGTTGAAGAGGAAAGCGAAGTCGAGAAGGATGATATGGGAGCATCAATATTGAGATAGGAATTTGACGCAGCAGTAAGGGACCTTCGGATGAATAAGGCTCCTGGAATTGATGATATCTCCGCAGAACGGATAAGGAATGCGGGAGAGAGGACATTGGCCCATCTCTACAACGCCATCTGCTACATGTACTCAACAGGAGAAATACGCAGGGACTTCGAGAAAAACATCATAATTTCTATTCCCAAAAAGAAGAGCGGAGAAATGTGAAAATTTTAGGACTATAAGCCTGATGACACATGCATCGAAGATATTGACAAGGATCATCTACAGAAGAATAGAACGAAAAGCAGAGGAGTTCCTGGATGAAGATCAATTCGGATTCCGGAAAAGTAAGGGAAGAAGAGATGCAATATTGGCCCTTAGGCTGCTTATAGAGAAGAGAATGGAGAAGAACAAACCACCCTTCATTGCATTTATGCATTTAGAGAAGGCTTTTGACAACGTGGATTGGAATTTAATGCTTGATATTCTGAAAGGAATTGGAGTGTCGTACAATGACCGAAGAATTATTTACAGTTTGTATAAAAACCAAGTAGCGGAGATAAAATCTGGACCCAGCTGCGAAGAAGCAAGAATAAGGAAAGGAGTGAGACAAGGCTGTGCACTGTCTCCCATAATTTTTAATGTTTACATCAAGAAAGCCATCAATGAAGTTGAGGAGAAGTGTTCCGGAGTGAACATCCTCGGAGAAACAATCAGTATACTACAATTCGCTGATGACATAGCTCTCATAGCAGAGACAGAGAAGGAGCTGAATAAGATGCTAACAACCATGGAAAGGACAATGGCCATACATCAGCTGGAGATCAATAAGAAGAAAACTAAGATATTGGTGTGCTGCAAGAGAGAGGAGGCCAAAACCAACGTTAAACTAGGAAAACAGAAACTGGAAGAGGTGAAAGAGTTCTGTTACCTGGGAAGCAGAGTAACCAACGATGGACAAAGCAAGAAAGAAATAGTGAGTAGCATAGCCCTGGCAAAGAGGGCATTCTATCAAAAGAAGAATCTACTTACAGCTGGAAATAAAAGCTTGGAAGTAAGGAAGCAATTCATCAAAACGTATATCTGGAGCATGTTTCTTTATGGCAATGAGGCATGGACGATGACAGCAGCGGAGAAGAAAAGGGTGGAAGCATTCGAAATATAGTGCTATCGAAGAACGATGAAGATAAAATGGATCGACCAAGTGACAAATGAAGAAGTCCTAAGAAGAGTGGGAGAAAAGAGGTCTTCTGAATACCCTAAGAAGAAGACAGGACAACTTAATCGGCCACATCTTAAGACATAATGGCCTGATGAAGACAATCATCGAAGGAAAAGTGGACGGGAAGAATGGAAAAGGCAGGCCTCATATGAGTTACATAGAATAGGTCGTAAAGGATGTGAAAGAGAGGAACTACATTAATATGAAGAGGTTGGCTGATAGAAGAATCGAGTGGAGGGCTGCATCAAACCAATCCTAGGATTGCCGACCCTTGATGATGATGAATGATAAAATATTGTGACAGACCCATACCATAAATTTTCAAAATATACTTTAGGTCACATTGCATATCTAAGTGGTGGAAGCCATTGATATGCAAAGGGGGAGTTGGAGCTGAAATTAATTTTCTTAGGTACTGGGTCTCTAATTAAATAGTGGCATTGAGGCAAACAGGGATAAAAATGCAGGGGATAAACACTTTTTCACAAAATAATTATGGTAATTTCCTCTGAACATCACAAAGTTACTGAAGTCACCCTCCCCAAAATCAAGATCCGTCCTTCATGATTCCTCTCTAGTACCTACATAATTAGTATTACCCAGTGGCTTTAATATAACAATAACTATAATCCACCATGCATTGAAAAGTGCCATGGTATCTGACAAAGAAGAGTGAGGATATCTAGAAAGTTTTATAGCTCACTTTAGGTAAAAGCAGAACACATCCAACATATCTACAACAATTAATTATGCAATAATCATTTAAAATTGTGTTATAATGAAAAACACTGCCCAAATTTAAACTGAGGAAGATACATGATAAAGTATAAACCACGATGATTAGGGCAGCAAGGTAAAGTGATAGAAAGGTAGACACTGGGGATAAATAAACTCATTTTACATTTTAATTGTACTATTGATACTACATAAAAATCAGGAGTTCTATAATCTGAGGAGTTTACTATAGACTGTGTATGATATGCATGACCGAAAAAAACACATAGCCTTTCTCAATAAAAGATATACAAACAAATCTTTAAAAAGTCTTTGGCATATTGTACTACATACTGGGATTGCTTACTCTCAAGGTTGTCTGTTATTTTTGGATACTTCTTAATCACATCAGGGCAGGTAATAAATTTGTCCCCTGGCTTTGTCCTCTGAGGTAGATTGTCAGCATCATAATTTTTATCAGGCAGGAAGGCTGAAACATTGGTACTATTAACAGCATCCTGAAATGATCTTTTGAGGATCTGATTAGCTTCTGGCCAAATGTGCTGAGCCAGGAAACCATTCAAATGCTCCATTATTGATTCTCGCATCCAGTTGTCATTATAGCTGAACTTAGTCCAGAATTTTCCATCCCTGGAAGGATAATAAAAAAGAAAATGGTACTTAAAACTGCAGCTTGTTCAGATTGAGCAAGGAAGTATGTCAACAGTGAAGTGCATCACTAAAAGGAAGGAGGCCAAACCTCAAACCACACAATCACAGCTGACAGATGGGCATTATCAATAGGTTGGTACACATACCTACTCTATGGTATTACAGGCATTAAGAAATGTAATTCTATTCCTAACACAAAGATATTTTGCAGATATAGCCCTTGATCCTGTGCACGAATCTTAAAAGAATAGACAACATGATTCTCATGTTCTTTGCTACCAAGGACATGCACAATAGGAATTTTGACAGGATTCATTAACTACCAATCCATTAAACTCAAGCATACACTTATGACTTAAATTTTTCCAAGTTTTAATGAAATGGATATTGAAAGGTAAATGAACAATCACTTGCAAACAGTTACCACAAGTAAACAATCTACGAAAAATTTAAGATTGTTTACTCAACAAGAGATCATTTAGTAACAATATATGTATGTAATTATATTTCACATTACAGATCATTGAAATGTACATTCTGACTAAGCATGAAATCAACCTGATCACCTACCATATTCACAAACCACAGTTTCATAGGTACTTCAAAGTGCTCCGATCGAACTTTAAGTTAGTCTTACATAGTGTAGCTTTTAAGTCACAGGAAACAACATATACTAAGGAAGGGGGGGGGGGGGGGGGGGGAAACCTGTGGCTTTAAGGCTGTATGCCTACTGCCTTTTGTGATCCTCAGCATGGGACCACATGACAAGATAGCAATGCAGCAAGACAACAAGTGCCCTTAATGAGTTTTAAGCAGTGAAATCATAAGTAATGTAAGGTATCTTCTACATTATTCTCATATTAGAGAAGTAGAAATATGTACAAGCACCAATAAAAAATTGTAAAACTGCACAAATGGCTCCTGAATGTATGTAACCCACAATACGTGAGTGGGCGGATGGCAACTCCTTGGGATGAACTTTGTCCTGGGTTAATTAGGTTCCCTGGCCCTCTGATAACCCAATGCATTCATTGAAACTAGATCTTATGATCCATACAAATTTTATGATTCACTGTACAGGTTGTAAAGAATTTATATTAGTCATAAAAAAACCCACACGTCACCAGTTGTCAGATTAATTTGACTAATCTTGAACAGGAAACTTTGAGAATAGGACACTATAGCACACAGGGTGAGTGTATCTACCATCCAGCCAACTTTTTTAAAACTTTTCGTACAAAATCCTGTGAGTGATCAACATTTGAACAGTTGTGTTTGAAGGTTATAGTGACTAATCAAGGAGTACATGGATAACATAATCACAGATAAATTCCCTATATTCATACTCAATAGGAAGATAAAAATAAGCCAAGATATCAAAAAGATATCCTGGCACAGAAAAGTTATAGAGCATGAGGCTTAAGAGGTACATTGAAAAGTTACTTAAAATCCTTCAAGACAAACCATAATTATGTAATTATTCATTCAAGCTTTAAGTATAAATGACAGCATTGCAGCCCAAATATTAGAACACTAGTGTTCTAATATTTTAATGAGTACTCGTCTAACCAGAGGGCTCAGATTCTAAACCAGGATGAGATTTGGAAACATCTTACTACACCAAAGTTGAATGAGTTTTTAAGTGCCAGACCTTTCTGAGAAAACACAGATGGCAAAGAGTAAGGAACTAGTTCTCTACCTAATGTTTGACTCTATCTGTAATACTAAGTGAGACTTATCTTCACTGAGCAAACAGTCCTTCATATTGGGGACTAGTCAGGTTTGTAGAAAGAATACTATATATAAAAAAGCAGTCTCTCTGGCACAAGGCACATTACTTTTCTAATGTAAATTAAAAAAAACAAGTTTTACAAATTTTAGACTGAAAAATGAATCAAAGTTTTCTCATTCTTTTCATCAACAGTATTACTGCTAATGGCAATTGTGACCTGTACAATACCTCACTACAGCTGTTTGACCTAATTTTGGAACAATACTGTTAATAGTAGGTGTTATTCTTTATCAATAATCCAACTGGGAATTATACTGTAAACTAGGAAGAAGCATGTACAAAATTAATTTGAGAGCAGAACTTACCCAAGGCACTCAACGCGGAACTCCTCAATGGTAACTTTTTTGGAATAATCCACACGAATCTTGACAAAATAAATTAAGGAATTGAGTTCTCCTTTCACAAGAGTTGTGACATGCTTTTTGTCCTGGATTACTGATGTATTGGCCTGGAACTTGAGAAGAGAAAAGCAACCTCAGGTTAAAGGAAAATTACAACATGAGCTTTATCTTGGATAGATATACCATGATTAGCATGTGAAATAACAAAGTAACGAGAATAATTTCCAGAGCACCTGGGTAAATAAATTAAAACAGCAAACAGATTAGTAGATACTTAAAAGCAATGATCTTCGTACACAAATTTGCTGTCTGAATTAGATATATGGTTAGTACATAGATATTTTGTGCACAATGTTTTAATTCGACAGGTGATAATAATTGCTGCCTAACAAAAAATTACCATAGTTATTAGATATAATATTAGACTCTATTTCAGAAGGGTAGATTCAACGAAAAAATTAACAGTATAACAAAGGTGCATCACTGTAGTAATGATTCCTTTAAGCTGTTACACAGAGTTTTTTTCTGTAATTCAGAGGCCGATAGAATAAATGAAATTTTGACTGTAACATTCTTCATATTAAAAGTAAATAATATATGAAGTCAATACATGTATGTTCAAATTAAATATATTGGAGTCTGAATGGGTAGTACTGACCACATAGGGTTAAAATAGCATTAACATGGAAACATTGGCATGTTAAAGGACAAATCTTCGACTAGCAGACCTGGAGGCTGATTTTTTTAGCCATAATTTTTGAAACGAGATGTTTTATATGTTATCAAATATGGTAAACTTATTTCAATAGCTTAGCATGCAAAATTTTATTAAAATCTGAAGTAGATACACTTAAGTGCCTTAATATGTCAAGAAATTTAATACCAAAAGCAATAGATTTTTAAGGCTGAGATGAAATTTGTGACAGGATATCAAAATTCATTTTATCGTTTACCTTCAATAAAATATGTGAGTCTGAATTTTTGCAAAATACTCTACACTAATTAATGTCAACATTCCCTAAAACCGAGTCAAGAGAAACATCAGTTAATTTTTTAACGTATCATTTGGGTATGAGAATGAATCTTTTCAGAAGGTGAGTTGGTACCAGCTTGCAGTTAATGCAACTAATTACAAACATAAATACCAAAAGCAAGTTTATATTTACTTGATGAGATTTATGCCATAAATGGTTGCTCGTATGCAGCACTAAAGTTCCCTTTTTTTATAACTACAGGAATGACAGGAACATGCATCTCAACATTAACAGAATTTGTATGTTCAGAAGGACTGCAATGGGTGTTCTATTTAGAAAAAGTACCACATTTAAAAGTAACTACAGGTGAATAGAACATCTCTAAAATATAAAACAAATTTAACACCCACCACATGGGAACCCTGGGGCTTATATATCCTCAATAGCAACTGAAATCCTGGATTATGTCTGTGTTCACAATGCATGAGAGTCACACAATTAATTGTTTAACACATTCAACCCGGAATATTTCTAGTGTGCAATCATGAAAAACAGAAAGTGTGCAATCATGAAAAGCAGAAAGAAAATTAACATTAAGAATGAGAATTCTCGGCAGGTTATGAAGCAGTGTTTCGGTAAAAAATGTTTTGGTATTTTCCACTAATTACCGGGTAGTTGGTCATGGCAAAATTGCCAGATTATGGGTGTTCCCTGGATTAACCCTCCGTTGGTCGCGCGGCGTCTACCAGACGCCGAGCAATATTATTTTCTTTGCCCACATCGTGTTTTCATAGTTAGGAGACTCACCTTCCTGGTATCTTATTATTTTATGCTTCTGAAATAGTCACCAATATGTTTATACGTTTTGTCGCATTTCTGGATTAAATTCTGATATTTTGTTGTTTTCGGAGTCTAGTAGACGCCACGCGACAACTTGAGTTACAATACGTTACATGCAAAATACCTTTTCGATATTCATTCCAACCTTTTAAATACGTTTAAAATTTAAACAAACAACTAATAATGTTTTACATATAGGATACGCGTGTAATTCATACGCATTTTTGATTGTAAATAATAAAACACGTTGAAACTATTATTGCAAAAAAATGTATTATGGTTCTCACATAATTTGAGTGAACATTGGCATATACTACACCGTTTCCCCCTGCCATACACTTTTGTGGTGGCTTTCAGGGTATTATATAGATATAGATGAATAACATTAACCATAAATATACACATAACAATATTGTAGTGGCATTGAATAATAACTTTTCAATCTGATAGGAGAAAATGTTTTGGTTCAAGTTCGATTGAACGCGCTACCAAAACAAATTGTTTCCAAAATCCATAATGTTTCCTGTAAAGTCAGAATTATTTGCTAGGCTTTAGCAAAATCCGTATGGTGAAACTTCAGTATTATTTTTTTTTGTCGAAAAAAGTAGTAGAATCATTGGACTGACATTATGCTGCAAATCCTTCACTCATATGGAAATATGAGGAGACTCGACGACTTGGAAATGTTTGATATCATCCAGCACTTCAAAAACAACGTGCCCCTTGCAAACGAGAAAGTGCTTCCTTCTCATCCCCTCTTATCCTCATCCCACTAAACGAAATGTTTCATCAGCGGTACCATCACCCAACTCCTCCTTCATCTCACCTCCTCCCTTCCCTCTACACCGATATTTCCAATAGCTGAACCAGTGAGCCATTAGAAGATTCCAAGAAATAGTATTCTCAAATCCAAGAGCAAATTCTTCAACTCCTTTCACCAGCGTTATTCCTACCTACTAGCAAAAATTCCCTCCAAAAGACCACAAGCCCTAAAAGTAGCCTGGACTTGCTGATTACCCTCATTGGCTATTGTGCATAGAAGTTCCTAGAAACTATATTGTGATAATGTGTTCCCAACAGATCCCTCCCTTCTTTCTCCTCACTCGCTACACCACCCGCTGCGCTGCCCGGAGACCCATCAACACCGGAAAATCCCTACCTAGCCCTCTTCCCTCCCACCCTTCCCTTCTGACTCATGCTCACGACACCACACTCCAACGCCCGTCCCCTTTCCCTCCCTTCCCCTATCACCCCTACGCATTTTCTGGATTTTGTATATATACGGTTGTGAACTGTTCATTATTGGTGACTCTTACAGTTGGCATAGTTCTAAGGAAGTTACGTCACGACATTTTCGGAGCTGAGATCAATCTCTCCTATCGTTTCATGGTAAGGCATATTTCATTTTATACATTTTTTCTACCCTAGATGATAAGCATAGGCCTGAATTGTGTTTTTTTATTTTTCCATGCGGTGAATAGATGGAGAGTAGAAGAAAAATTAATCCTATGATAGAAAAGGATAGTCAATATTCAGGGAATTTTGTTAGAATCAACTGACTCAGAGGTATCGGAAGCTGTGGACAGTGATGGTAGTGAAGAAGACTTTATTGAGGACCAACCTCAGAACAGTGATGTGGAAGAAGACAGTGAGGAAGAAAGTGGCCAAGAAGAAGAAGTTGCAGGTAAAAACATTGTTTTAGGGAAAGATCAAGTCACTAAGTGGGAGTTGGAGGGTTCGGCTAGAAGTGTCAAAATTCGCTCTCACAATATATTGACTGAAAAACCAGGAGTGAAAGGGAAAGCAAAGGCTTCAAAAACTGTCTCCGAGTGTTGGAATAACTTTATTAGTGACAATATATTAGCTCTCATAGTGGAAAATACAAATAAGCTCATCGCCGCTAAGAAAGCCGACTATTGTAGAGAAAGGGATTGCACTCCGACGGATATTGTTGAAATACGAGCTTTCATAGGACTACTTTATATGGCAGATGTTCTAAAAAATAGCAAACTCAATACTAGTGACTTGTGGAATAATGATGGCACCGGGGTAGAAATTTTTCGAATGGTAATGTCTCAGAAACGTTTTCATTTCCTCTTGCAGTATGTACGTTTTGATGACAAAGAAACAAGGAATGAAAGGAAAGCTTTGGATAAACTTGCACCAATTAGGGAAGCTTTTGAATTCTTCGTCCAAAACTGCCAAGAATGCCATTCTTTGAATGATTGCATAACTTTTGATGAAATGCTGGCAAAATTTAGAGGAAGGTGCAGTTTTCGCCAGTACATCCCCACGAAACCAGGAAAGTATGGAATAAAAATATTTTTATTGACAGACTCAAGGAGTTTCTACACATCAAAATTAGAGATATATGCTGGAAAACAGCCAGGTGGCCCATTTCAGGTTAGCAACAGTCCTTATGATGTTGTAAAAAGATTGATTCTTCCAATTCGAGGCAGAGCACGCAACATCACCGCAGATAACTGGTTTACTAGTTATGATCTAGTTACAGATATTCTAAAAAGTGACAAGCTTACATATGTGGGCACAATTAGGAAAAATAAAAGGCAGCTACTGCCATCCTTCACATCCACACAAGGTCGGCAACAATTTACATCCCGTTTTGGTTTTCAGAAAGAGTGCACTTTAGTGTCATACATACCTAAAGCCAGAAAAAATGTCCTACTATTATCATCAATGCATCACGATTCTAACATTGATGAAGCAACAGGTACAGCCAAAAAAACTGAAATTGTTACATTTTACAATTCTACGAAATCTGGAGTAGACGTTGTGGATAAGTTATGCGCGACATACTCAGTTTCGAGAAACACTAATCGCTGGCCAATGGTGGTATTCTACACAATGCTCAATGTAGGAGCAATAAATGCCCAGATAATTTATCTAGAGAATTCTAATTCCCAGATACTTTGTAAAAGAAGGTATTTTCTCAAAACTCTGGCAAAAGAATTAGTGGCGGAACACATAAAAAAGAGGTCTGAAATCACTTTTTTACCATTAGAGTTGAAGAAACGAACATTAGAACTCAGTGTAATAATCAATAATGAAACTGAAGAGAATGAATTGTGTAGGAGTACGTCTAAACGCTTTCGAAAAGAGACTGAGGAAAGTGGAACCAAAGAAAATTCCACAGCCCGAAAGAGGTGTTACGTTTGTGGGCGAAAAAAAATAGAATGACGAAATACAAATGTAAAAATTGTAAAAATTTCATTTGCTTAGAGCATTCAGAAAATGTTTGCATTTACTGTTCAAGTAAAACATGTTAACATAATTTTGATGTAATAAAACCTGTAATAAATGTCAAAATAAGCAGCATTAAGTCTTTTATTAATACGAATATCTACATCATTATTATGCATAAATTTGTTACCCATACATGAAATTAAACATTCAATGAATCGTTTTTTGGTGTTAAAACAGTTATTTCTACTTGCATGCACTTACTTTAGCCATTGCTAAATGGTGTCTGTGAGACGCCGCGCGACAAGTAGCGTTCCAAAATGTGACGCGACTGACGGAGGGTTAAGGGTGCTCAACTGTACATGAATTTGGAAATTTTGAATTGGTCTTAGGTTTAACAGCTTAAGTTAGGTGGTGTGATATGGTCTCAGTTGGTGCAGTTCAGAAAAGGCATTTCCATATTCCTCTAAGCAATGTTTACATTCATGTAAATGAGCTTTCAGTGATCATATGTTTTCTGTGGGACTTCAAAAGCTATAATGCAATGCTATAATATGTTGCATTACTATAATTGGAAATTAATGTGCTTTAAACGTCAGTATTTAATGTGATATCAATGGAGAAAATCATGCAAAACAATACCAGACCCCCAAATTATTAGTATATAATTTTCTAAATTTGCAAACCATAGAGCTCTTTAAAAAGATATAAAGTTGGAAAAAATATTTTAAATTTGACCTACCTTCAACATCCACCAAAAAGGAATTTGGGCACTTAAAACAATAGACTTGTCATCAAACTCCAGATTATCAATCACATATTTCCCTTTAAACATGTTTGATAAATCTTCTAAAACCCCTCCAAATATGGAAATTGTTCCAAATTTGTACATTCCTTCTGGATCCTGAAAAGTTAAGCAAAATGCAATTATGCTGAGCTTCTGCATCCCCAGACATCAATCATGTAAGATATATCTGAAATAGTTGAGACATTAGGTACTCATAGGTTCCTACCCAGCTAGCACAGGAGATCTTATCTTATCCCAGATATGAAAGGGATCGGAGTAATGCAATTTTGAACCAAGTGAAACACGGAAACCGTTTGGTGATATGTGAATCTTGTCAGGTGTATATTCATTCAAATCGAGTGTTTAACTTCATTTGATGATGTTTTACCACTTTCATCATTTCTTTCAGTTTTGCTTTTCACTTGCTGTAACATATCTTTTGACCCGGCATACTTAGGACTTGTATACGTAATATTTTTTGACCCAGACTGCTTGGACGCATGAAGAAAATATAAGGGCATAAGTTTCATTTTTGGATGATTTATTCATTAAATTGGTGCTAGCCTTGCGCTGGCAAGATTGTTTTCTTGGTTACACATTGATTTTACAAGGAATTTTAAAAACTTGCTTTTATCGCTGAACATTTAAGTAGGCCCAATTTTGTGTACGCTCACTGGGAACGTGGTGACATATAACATTGATGGTTTCTGGCATCATTTTATGGAATTTGCTTGTATTAATTATGAATGACAAAATAACCTTTGTATTTCCACAATTTATTCTCTCACACTACGACCATGGTTTCGGCGATTAACGTCATCATAGTTGATGATTGTGGCGCATTATCGCCAGTCACCACGTGGATAGTTGCGAGCGCCGCCGCTGAGGGCGCGCGACGAGAGGAGTGAAGACGGAAGGCCAGTTGAACGATTCACCGCAGCGACAGAGGGTGCCAACTACGGTGATCCGCGAGGAAGAACCAAGGTTCCGGAATGTGGTCCTCCTTTCTGTGGCACTTGATGTAGTTGAGATTAATCCGAATAAATAACTACGTTCGTTGGCTCAAACGCGTGTGTTTTCAGTTGCCCCTAAAGTGGTGACCCCGACGTGATCTTGTGAGATTTAACCCACGTGTTGCAGCCGCCATTTCGTGTGTTGCGTGTGGGCCCAAAAATATCGCGAACCACCCACGTTTCAAGTGTTTTTTATATACTGTTTTATACTAATTTCCGTTTCATTACTGTTTTTGTTAGTAAATCCTGGGAATATGCCTGACCCTGCGCCCACCGGGCAGGCGACTGCGGAACGAATCGCTGTGCGCGTCCCCCCATTTTGGCCGGAGGAACCAGCATTATGGTTCTCCCAGTTGGAAGGACAATTTTTTCTAGGAGGCATCAACCAGGACGAGACTAAATTCTGGTTCGTCGTCAGCAATCTCGAGCACCGCTATGCTCAGGAGGTTAAAGACATTATTGCCAACCCCCCCAGTGTGAACAAGTACTGCACGCTAAAGGACGAGTTAATTCGCCGTTTGTCTGCTTCCCAGGAACACCGGTTGAAGCTCCTTTTAGACAACGAGACGATGGGAAATAGAACACCGTCCCGATTTCTCCGCCACCTAAAGGATTTGGCGGGAGAATCTGTCACGGACGACTTTTTACGTTCACTGTGGCTAACGCGTCTTCCCAGTCATTTGCACGCCATTTTGGCGGCACAAGACACGGCGGATTTGAATACCCTCGCATCACTAGCTGACCGCATTAACGAGGTTGTCCCCCGTGTTAGTGAAGTGACCTCCCATGCCCCCCAAGTGAGTGCGGTAGTGCCAGAAGCCCGCGAATGTTCTGCTGGCTGCTCGGACCTCATGAAGTCGCTGATAAATAGGATGGACGACCTCACCCGACAGGTTGCTGCCCTCTCAGTGTCTCGTACCTCTCGTGGCCCCCGATCACGGTCCCGCTCCCGACCCCGGAGCCGCTCACGCGGCCCGCGCCACGACTCTCCAGCCCGCAGCGAATCCGGCCAGTGTTGGTACCACTGGAGGTTCGGCCCCGATGCGCATAGGTGCATTTCCCCTTGTACATACGCCCAGGGAAACCCAGCGGGCGGTCGGTAAGTGCGGCCACCGACTCCTGCCCTCCATCGAGCCGCCTTTTTGTGAAGGACGTCTTTACGAACGTCCAATTTCTTATAGACACAGGCGTGGAACTTTCCGTGTACCCCCGCTCGTTAGTGAAGGGCCCAAGACTACAATCTAGCTATCAACTTTTTGCCGCAAATTGTCGGTGATAAACACATACGGGTTTGAAGTGCTGAATTTAAATTTCCGTTTACGTCGAGACTTCACTTGGCGGTTCGTGGTGGCCGACGTCTCTAAACCAATAATCGGTGTGGACTTTTTAAATCACTTCGGTCTCCTAGTTGACGTGCGCAATTCCCGCCTTATTGACAGTGTCATCTCCCTCCATGTTGCTGGCAGCATCGTTAAACACTCCGGGCACCAGATAAAGGCGGTGGTCGGTGCATCCCGTTATCACACCCTTTTGTCTCGTTTCCCGGAGATCACTCGTCCCGCAGGAACGCCCGGTCGGACGGCGCACTCTACCGTGCATTATATTCGCACGACCCCCGGCCAGCCAGTATCCTGCATACCCCGTCGTCTGGCTCCAGATAAACTCGCCGCAGCAAAACAGGAGTTCGAGCTGATGGTGCGGATGGGTTTGGCCCACAGATCGGACAGCAGCTGGTCATCGGCCCTCCATCTTGTCCCGAAGAAAGGCGACGAGTGGCGTCCCTGTGGTGATTACCGCGCTCTAAACGCGCGTACCATCCCCGATGCCTATCTGTCCCTCACATCGAGGATTTTGCCTCGTCTCTTTGTGGTTCCCGGGTATTTTCCACCATCGACCTGGTTCGGGCGTATAACCAGATACCTGTGCACCCTGAAGATATTCCAAAGACGGCTATAATTACCCCCTTTGGATTATTTGAGTTCCCCTTCATGTCGTACGGTCTCCGTAATGCAGCTCAAACTTTCCAGCGCTTCATTGATGAGGCACTCCGAGGCCTTTCATTTTGTTATGCATACCTCGACGACATTTTGGTCGCCTCCGGCGACGAGGAAGAGCACGAGCGTCACCTCTGTGAACTCTTTAAGAGACTGAGCGAGCATGGTGTACTCATAAATCCCTCGAAATGTGTTTTTGGGGCCTCTGAGGTGAAGTTTTTAGGATATTGTGTGAGTGCGGAAGGGACTAAGCCACTGACTGACAAGGTCGGTGCTGTAAGCGAATTCCCCCTCCCTGTGTCAGTAAAGCAGTTACGACAGTTTTTGGGGATGTTAAACTTTTATAGGCGTTTCATTCCCAATGCCGCGGCACTGCAAGCGCCCCTTTGTGACGTTCTGTGTGGCGGTGTGCGGGGAAATGACAAGGTGACTTGGACACCGGAGTTGCGGCTTTCTTTTCAAAAGTGCAAGGACGCCCTTACCACCTACGTCCTCCTAGTGCACCCTGACCCCTCCCTTCCCCTGGGCCTTTTTACGGACGCCTCCGACTTCAGCATTGGCGCTGCGCTTCAACAGCGCACGCACTCTGGATGGCAACCATTAGGTTTCTTCTCAAAGAAATTGAGCCCCAGTGAGAAAAACTATAGCCCTTATGACCGTGAACTCTTGGCAATTTATCGCGCGGTCAGACACTTTCGCCATATGCTTGAAGGTTGTCATTTTACAATTTTTACGGATCACCGTAGTTGGCACCCTCTGTCGCTGCGGTGAATCGTTCAGCTGGCCTTCCGTCTTCACTCCTCTCGTCGCGCGCCCTCAGCGGCGGCGCTCGCAACTATCCGCGCGGTGACTGGCGATAATGCGCCACAATGATGAAATACGAAGGTTATTTTGTCATTCATAATGGTGACATATAGGCTGCTATTTGTTGGTTCACATCTCATGCCAATGCTCTGCCAATATTGGACAGCGAACGCGGAACCAATATTGGCATACATTACACTCAGCATTAATTTTACAAATTGCTAGAGAATTATCATTGAAATACTAAAATTCCACTATAAGTTCATTCATAAAAAGTACTAAAGTTGGAACCAAAATGCCATTTAAACTAAAAATTACCATCACATGAGTCACTTATGGGAGTATAGCTAAACAACAGGCAATTAAAATGATAACTAGGCAATTAATATTTAATGCACTTGTAAAGATCAATTACCTTTGCATTCCATGGTCGAACATAATATTTGTATCTGAGTTTTTTCAAATCCTGAATTGTAATGATACGGCTGGCCTCATTAATCATTTCTTTCAGGTAATTATCCATAGAAATCAGCAGCTCATCAGCAAAAGCTCTGCAAATAGCATTTTAAATGGATGATTAGAAGTAAAATCCTACAAGGATTACTGCATTGATAGTAATCTACCCACTAGGGTGTCATGACAATAAAACTAGAGTTAAAATTATTTCCCTATTAGAATATATAAATGGTTAACCCACATATTGCCATCTGGCTGATCTATTGGCAAATGGCATTTTTCCCTTGTGCTAAAAAATTATGCTATATTGTATTTGTATGAAAACAACACATTTGAATATTTTCTACATATCATATACCTTAATACCCAGGGACTTTGAGAAAAACATCATTCTTCCTATTCCCAAAAGGAAGAGCGGAGAAATGCGAAAATTTTAGGACTATAAGCCTTACAACACATGCATCATAGATATTGACAAGGATCATCTGCAGAAGAATAGAAAGAAAAGCTGAGGAGTTCCTAGATGAAGATCAATTTGGATTCAGGAAAAGTAAGGGCACAAGAGAAGCAATACTGGCCCTTAGGTTGCTCATAGGGAAGAGAATGGAGAAGAACAAACCGATGTTCATTGCAGTGGCCAAGAAGAAAACATTGGCTAGATATCAACTGAAGATCAATATAAAGACAACTAAGGTAATGTTATACAGTAGGAGAGAAGAGGCCAAGGCAAAGTTCCAAGTTTGAGGCTTTACTTTGTGGAACCACTCGAATGGAAAAGAAAATCCACTTTGTACATTCCACACAAATGTTTTATTGGTTTCTACAATATATGTCATTAACAAGATCTTGATAATGACATAAATTGACGAAACCATGGTAGAAACCAATAAAACCTTTGTGTGGAATGTACAAAGTGGATTTTCTTTTCCAGCCAAGGCAAATGTTAAACTATGAAAACAAAAGCCTGAAGAGGTGAAATATAGTACGTCTAATAGTACATCTCGTAACCTGAATAAGCAGTAATAGATGAAGCAGGAAAGAAGAATATCTCAGGCAAAGAGGGAATTCTACAGCAAGAAGAATGAACTTACAGCTGGAAATTCAAGCTCGTAAGCAAGAAAATACTTTATTAGAAGTTACACCTGGAGCACAATTTTTCATGGCAGTTAGGCATGGGTGATTAAGGCAGCAGAGAAGTTAAGCTGGAATCATTTAAAATGTGATATTAAAGAAGACTGATATAGATGAAATGGGCAGACTGAAGGAGAAATGAAGAAACCCTAAGAAGAATGGGAGATAAGAGAAGCCTGCTGAAAACTTAGAATAGAAGATGGGGCAACTTAATCTGCTACATCCTGAGATATGATGGCTTGATGAAGACAATCGTCCAGGGAAATGTGAATGGGAAGAATGGCAATGGAAGGCCTCATGCGAGATTTATAGAACAATCAGTAAGAATGTAAAAAAGAAGAGTTATGTAAATACATACATATAAGAGGTTATATGTAAGGAGAATTATGTGGAGAGCTGCATCAAATCAATCTCGGTATTAATAACTAGTTCATGTGATGATCTAATTACCCGAGAAAAAAAAACTTATGTAAATAAATAAAAGTAATTTTTAATCGATATTTAAACAAATATACATTAAACACACTTACTGACGCTCCAGCTCTGTGTTGATGAAGTGTACCGGGTTGGACTTGACTTTGGCATGTGGACCTAGAGGTTAAAAATTGTATGTTGAACACTTTGTATGTAGTTCAAATAGGTAAAATTTGTACCAGCTTTTAGAATTAGAATTAACTCCTGATGGAATAAAATACATTATTGCTTTCCTTAAATATCTTTTACAGAGGAAGATTGTGATGTCACTGCGATGAATCGAGCATTGTGCCGAGCTTTGTGCCTAGGAAGTGGGGAATATGCCCCCTCCTACACTTTTTAACCAACTTAGTTTCCCACAGTCTAAAGGTTTGGAAAACTATTCCCGTATTTTTGCAAATGTCCAGATTCTATTGCTTACATTAGTTACGCATTTACATTGGCATATTAGTATTTGGTTTACAATTCCAAAATAGAATTTGAGCCAATGATAACAGCAGAGCACAAGATAGACTTCGTACCTTTATGGATAATTTCAAAATTACTTTATACCCTCTATATTTATTAATTTTCCCCTCCTGTTCAATTTCAACGGGAACCTTCAGCTAGTAATTTCAATAATTAATAACTTCATAATCAATCATTTCTTTCAATCATCCAGCACTCACCATCTCCATGCTTCTTGCTCAATGCCAAGGCCATATCTGCCTTTCCACACATTCTGTATTTGGGATCCAAATTCACTTTCCTGTCACACACTCTGGTGTAGTCCCAGGGGGGGATGTAGTCCTTGACATCGATCTTTGAAATAGCATACTCCATACCATGACGAATCAACAACCCAATCTCATTTGATACACTTCGGTTGAAACTATCCACGGCTGCTTTCAATAGTCCAACTTCATACTTGCTTTCCTTAGTTTCTATGACTGCCACCTGGTACTTGACCTCACTGGAAGAATATTGAAAACAAGATTAGAAACTATGGTCCATTCAAGGTAGTGACAAATAAGGTAATCAAGTCAGTAAATATCAATTTCAAAAGGTTGCCAATTAAATAATATCTTGAAATTCACCATTACCCGATGATTCTTTCATTTTGAAAATAAACATGGTGAAACTTATCTCAAGCAGAACCTGTATGAAGTGGAAACATGTACCACATATTCAGAAAATTGTTTTATTCATGACATGTGTTACAGGCTTTTATGTATTTCAGCCTTATTCCAAGCAAAAACTTTCCAAATGGAAACAGTATTGATTTCCTTAAGGTAAAACTTTGTTAAGTGGAACCCAATGACAAAATCTGTTTTTATCTGTTCAACAAATGAGTAATATCACATACCATGGCAAGAAGTGAATTCTACAATGAAATGTGATGGAAGCAAGACCTCATAAATGGAAATTCCAAGAGAATTAAAAGTTTTGGCTGATTGGGGATTGCAAAAAGTAAATTATAAAATGTATGTCATACTGAATGAGGCTATTTGATATGATCAATAAAGTAAAATCAATGAAACAAGGATAAAGTCAAAAATAACAGAATGCATGCCAAAGTCCATTCAGGTTCCACTAATTACAAATTTCACTTTACCAGATTTTCAGATGCTTTAAAACTTATCTTATCCCTTGCATTCATTTAGCATAGAATGAAGATTCATAATTAAATGAAAGTATTTTGTTGGTTTACATTAGTAGGGGCAGTTATCACCTGTACTTTTTAACATATACTTGGAGGAAATGGTGAGAGAGGCTTGGGATGATCTTGAGGCTGGAGTAAAGGTAGGGGGTGAAAATTGATCAAATCGGTGAGGTTTGCGATTGACCAAGCGCTAGTCAACCAGTCAGACCAGGGCTTACAAAATCAGCTGGATGCATTGCAGGAACAGTGCGAAAGATACAGGATGAAGATACATCAGAGGAAAATGAAAGTAATGAGTATTTTAAGAACAATTTTGAAAGGAATTGGAGTGTCCTACCGTGACCGAAGAATTATCCACAATTTGTAGAAAAACCAAGTAGCTGTAATTAAATCTGGACCCAGCTGTGAAGAAGCAAGAATAAGGAAAGGAGTGAAACAAGGTTGTTCACTTTTTTTTTGCTTGAAGGTTTTCGCAGCTTCTTTTATCTATAGCTGTATCTGTTACTTTCGGGAAATGCTGTGTGCAATTCATTTTCGACTTGACGTTTCACTCCTCCTACTGGGAGCGTTATCAAGAGAATAAATGTAAATCAGCTTCGTCTCATTCTTATATAGGAGCATCCGTGTCCGTTGCCCCATTGTTGGGCCGATTTGAATTTCGGACGGAAGACATTAGCCGTTGTGCATTAGAAGGGGCCAGGCAACCTTTCCAAACACGGCTCAGGTTATAACCATCCCCTCTATTGAAATTATTCAGCCTTTTAGCTATTTCTACTGCTTCTCATATTAGGGACGGATAATAATCCTCCGTCTTAGCCAAAACTCATGTTTCTTCGAACATTATTTTATGCCCCGGGCTCGAGGCATAATGTTTGGCGACCACTGACTCGTTCCATTTATGAAGCTCCATCGCTCTCTTAAGCCTCTGGGAGATGGCTCGCTTGGTCTGTCCCACGAAGCTTCTGCCACAGCGGCAGGGGACCTCATATACCCCCATAGATTGAAGGGGAGGATGTCTATCCTTCGGCGATGGCAGGATGTTTTTAATTTTTCCACTGTACAGAAGCAAGTGGTGATGTTGCTTCTCTGAAGGATTTTTGCGATCCTGTCGGTGACTCCGGAGATGCAAAGGAGTTTTACGAAGGCCAAAGGCTTCTTCGTATTATCTTTATCATTTGAATGCCGCTTCCTCTCTTTCATCACTTTTTATGAAGGAGTCACTGTAACCATTTCCTCAGAGCCCACATTAGATGTTTCATTTCGCTGTTGAGGTGCTCGGCATCACTCACGACTTCGGCACGGTGGGTTGACGTTTTAATTACGCAGGACTTTTGCCGTGGATGGTGATGGGATGCAGCATTCAAGTATCAGTCGGTATGGGTCTTCTTTCAGTACACTGAATGGCCCAAGCTTCCATCCTTTTCCCTTTTAACCAGGACATCTAGGAAAGGCAGACAACCTCCTTCTTCAAGCTCTTTTGTAAATTTGATGTCTGGATGGATGTTGTTGAGATGATCACATGGAAAGCCTCAAGTTTCTCTTTTCCATGTGGCCAGATCACAAAGGTGTCATCTACGTATCTTAGCCAGCATGACGGTTTATCCTCGCAGGTGTCTAGTGCCTTCTTCTCAAAAAACTGCATGCATAAATTGGCTATGACGGGAGAAAGGGGGGAACCCATTGCTGCTCCACTCTTCTGTCCGTAAATACAATTTCGTTGTATTGTACAAAATTGTATTTTACGTAAGAAAGTTTCGATGAGAAAACATGGTATGCGTCTTTTAGATACCTACTTGAAGAACATGTAGAAAAGTGATTTTATAGTGCATCGTAGGTGATTTACCAAAGAAATGATCTGATTTTAGTTTATAATTCAATATAATTTAAATAGAATGCCATTCTTGGCAATAGTTATCCAGTTTTTAATTGAGGTTTAGTATGAGATGTGCAGGATGGATACCTTACCTGATGAGCTTGCACTTACCCGTGGCTAAATGTCACCACATGCCACTGCTTTAGAGAATATACATATTCAGAGATCTTGGCATCATGCTTTGACAACTTTAACAGTACAATCATGCCTTTGCAGGCCAATATAAATCACCTTCATTAATGTTTATTACTAGTAGTTTGCTTACCCAATGCATACAAGGAAAAAATCTAGAAGATTTGTTTCAAAGGTCCTCAGATTAACAGAAATTTTTGCCAAATAAATCATGTAATCAGTTGTGCCACGCAATCCACCAGCTCCTTTGTAGGTTCCCATATCAAGGTGAAATGCTTGGTTTACCTGAAAGATGAAATAAAACTATCATTGAGCAATGCAACTTTGTAAGTACATTGTGGCAATCTATTGATCGAAAGTGTAGATCATTTGAAAAGTGGATCAGAAAAGACTTGAAGTCTTTGAAACTGTTAACAGTATTTATTTTTTAATAATGCTTCATGTACATTTAGTGTTCTTCTGTTTTTTTTTCTTTTACCACCTGGTGGCATGTATACTGTCCTTTTTTGGTGCTTATTATTAGCGTCACATTTTCGCAATGTTGTAATATCCTCAATGATAATGTTATAGGAAGTGTTCTTAGAGCATAGTCTCAATAAATATGGTTAATTTTCACAAAATATCCTTATTTTAATTGCCAGCTTACGAATCCTGGATGTGGTTGTAATCAATACTGATGAATGTGAGTTCTCATTGTGAGTTTTTGGGTATCTATGGTACTTGATTTTTGCGAGCAAGGAAGAAAAGTCAAAAAGTAGAAATGAAAGAGAATGAAACCTCATTTATTAAACTCAGGGTTGATTACTATTAGGAATGCATGGTCTGTGTAAATGTATCACAGTTGGACCTCTTCAGTCTAGAATACTACCCATCCAGCAACTCTACCATCAAGGAAATTCTGAATACCCAGTTTTTAATTCATAAAATGTCCATAGCACAGCACTTTGGTCAGTGCTCACACTGCAATCCATTTACTTAGATTCCTTTCAGCCATGTACTCAAGGAAAGGAGATTTCTAGCTTACTAATGCTGGCAAGCATCAATAATGTAAATGTGTTACTGTATGGAGGTGGAAACAGTAAAAGCAGAGTCATTCTTTTCAGAGATGATTTTCCATTATAGCAGAATTTCTACAAAGAAAAATCCCCCTTGGCTGGGACTTGAACCCAGAGCTGTTGCCAAAGATATTGCTGGCCTGCCATACCTTGTCCTTTAAGGCCCCTTCAGATTCACAGGGGAAAAGAAAGCCTTGTTATCTTAATTGGTAAAGCACCTGGCCGAAAACAGGGGGGTCGAGGTCTGAGTCCTGGTCAAGGTGGATTTTTTCTAGACTTAGACCGATACTGATAGGGAGTATCGGGTATCGGCCATTTCCTGATACTTCGATACTTTCGAGTATTCATTTTTTTTTTGATACATTTATTCAAAAGAATCTGAAAAAATTGAAAAAAAATCATCTAAAAACATACAATTTTGAAATTCCGCCTTTGTTTCGCATATTTGTTTACTAAGCTGCGATCTTCGAGACAGTGAAAGTGAGACAAGTGCTTAAAATTGGCTATGGGAAAGCCCGAGACGAAAAGCTCAACCTCCTCCGAAAAGTAGACAAAAATCCACGTACAAAGAAAGTTTGTTAAAATATCAGCAAAAATTAAAGTTCTACTGTCAAATCAAGTTTGTTACGCTCAACGCATACCTTGCTCAGCGTTTCCACCTATATTCCAAGCTAGTTTTCCAAAAATATAAAATTCAAACATCTTGGCAAGGTCAAGTGTCATGACGTTAATGGATTCGCATTAGAAATTTTAAAATGAAGACGAAGGTGTTAGTCGAGTGCCTCCAATGTTCCATACTTATGGAGAAAACTCGGTTTCTTAAATTGAATAGAATAACTTAAACGAATATAAGTAAATATTTGAAACTTAAAGGACATCATGGAAAAAGTAGGATTCATATTCTATTGTAATTTCCTTTCATTTGTGCTTTTCATATTGTTATGACAATCTCCAAAGTGACGCTGGCATCTGCAACTCTAAGAAATGTGCCATTTTCATCCTCACTGTAAAAACATGCCTCAATACAGTAAAACCTCCCATTAGCAAACTCCCTTACAACGAGCACCTCCGATTAAAGAGCAAATGGAGTTGGTCCCGTGAAGCTGCTATTAAAAAGCACACATTTTGACTCCCTTACATTGAACTCCCATACAACGAGAACCTCCCAACAACGAGGTGGAGAGCCAGTCCCGCAAGCACTGGTTGACCGCTTTAGGACGAATTTTTTCTCATTGAACGCCATTTTTTTTCAGAAGTATGTGAGCTGTTATTTACTCATGAAATCCATGTTTGCTGTTTTCCTAAATGTTCGTTAAAAATCGAGTGAGTGTCTTTCGTGGAATTTTATGTATCAACATGATTGTTTTATGCAAATTTTCGTGACATAAGCGAATAAGGCTTGAACCAGTACGCACATCATTATTGTTTCCTTTAGTTTTTGCCGTGTTATATTGTTGCTTTTTTATAGGTTTGCTGCAAATAGCGCAGTCACAAAGACTGGAAAAGCGTTGCCGTGGGAGGTTGGACATATCGCAAACGTTTGCTGCACACGGAACGTCAGCAATCGAAAAAATGTAATGCGCAATATTTTTAGGTAGATGTACGGCAAATGGATATGCTGTGAAGAAGCCTGACATAGATATGTTGAGCTAAATATCGTATGCTCTGCATCCATTGACAACTTACGAGTTCATAAAGGTGACTTAAAAGGTCATCTAAATTGGCTATTGTACTTGCAAGAGTGTCGCGGGGGAAAATTATGTTTCTGGCATCTCTGCATATATTAATTGTGATTCATTGAACTCACAGTAGAAGAAAGAAGGTGGAACTTGGCCACCACAAAACACTCTGGGGTTGAGGCATCAGTAGATCCTGATTTTGAGAAAAATTGGAGGCAAAAGTTTCCAAAGTTGATCGGGCAATACAGACCCAAAGTACATATATAGTAGCAGCAGCTCAAGCGGTACAGAGCAGTTACAGACAAGACTGTAAAACCCGGTTCCAGACCAGTTACAGACCATACTGGTCTGGAGCCATGTTTCAATTTCTTCCCAGTTTCAGACCACCTACAGACCTCATGCTCCACCCCGGTTCCAGACATGTTCCAGTTTAGTTACAGACCAAATATTTTTACCTGGGTGGTACAAAAACTCAGTATCTCAAGATCAAAAGAGATAACACCCACATGTATGTCTTTATCTATAACCACTTGATGAGTTTTGCATTCCCTCATTTCACATTTTTTACAGTTCATAAAATTATCCATACCTCTATTTCCTTTGGAATGTGTACTCTTGCAGATATCAGAATTTCTGTTTTATTTACGTAGACATAGTCCATGCCACCACGAGAGATGTCAGTGAAGCCTGATATCCATCCATTGGTTATTTTCAGGTTTCCAACGGGATCTGCACCAGAACTTCCCTACGATTATTGAGGAAGAGATGTGAAAGGAAAGAAACGGTTATTAGTGATATTTCATGTTATAAAATGCTTTACTACTACAGTACAAAGGTATGAAAAATACCATATTTGCATGAATCTAAGATTAACCTGATTCTAAGACAAGCCCCATTTTTTGGAAATCTGCATGGGGAAAATTTTAATTTTGAAGCTTCTGATTCCTTAATAAGTGAGAATAAGTAAGAATGTGAGCCGAAAATCTTTGAAAAATATTCAGTATCGACCTGAACTTGTACTACATTACATGTTTACAAATATGAATGGGACTTCGCAGTCAAATGCTAATGTGAGTTAACGCACCTTTCATAACTGAATGTATATCTCCAATCAAATTCTTCCAACTTTTTTGGAAGTCCAGAAAGGAAAAAAAATAATCTTAGATTTGTGCAAGCACAGTAGTTCAAGAACACACTTAGAGATAATGGCAGCAGTTACCGTATTTACTCGTGTAAGCCGCGCACCTTTTTTCCCGAAACGCCGGTGAAAAAATAGGAGTGCGCGGCTTACACGAATCCTCCAGATTTTCGTGTAAGCCGCGCACTATTTTTCCTCAAATTCCTGTTTGCTTTTTCTCCTAAGTTTCGCATTCTGAGAACATATCGACGTAATTGGTAAGTATGGTCTAGTAGTAAATCGTACAATGTAAAGTATTCTGAAATTTCGAAGTCATTAGTAATAAAAATCCGGTTAACAAAGTCTGAGCGTACGACGGTACTTGAAAACGCTAGATCCGAAACACCACTTGACAAATCAATAGATCTATCGTGTATAGATCGTATATAGGACAACACTTTGTAGCACTGATATGTATTTAAATCTACATTGTATCCTGTAAGCTGCCACAAGGGGGGCGGCTTCTTTATGTCTTTTCAAAGTCGAAAGCGGAGTTTGTTTCAGTATCACGTATCTGTAGCAACATTTTTACGCAATAGATAGCTCCTTTTGTGTACACATTAAAGCTACATTGCAAAGACACGACAAAGAATTTGTTACATAGTGGCAAGAGTCGTATGCTCAGAGATTATACCTTCTTACTATCCGTGCGTGAGTGTATACACTCACTATACTATACTATAGTAAACTATAGTATACTATAGTAAACGAGTTCGAATCGATCATTTAGCATTTTAAAATAATTTGCATTTATCACCCTAAAAATGAATTCTGATGTGAAATTGCGATCGTTTCCCGTGAGTACAAAACTACATATTATAAGCGATGCCGAAAAAGTAGGAAATCGAGCTGCAGGAAGGAAATATGGTGTATCTGAATATAGCAGTGACGAAAACTAAAAATGAGAACTATTATGATATGAATATTCATTGGTGATTTAGGATTCTATTTCCACGAATGTGTTTTTCTTTAGTTTTATAAGAATTATAATTGTTATTAAATTGAGCTTAGTTGTTTCCGTGTGTTCCCAAGACTTTCTGGTGTTGTTAAATCGTCCAAGTCCACAGCTACTGCGCAGTGAGCAGACGAGACCACCGCTATGGTACGGATGGCGTTCTGCTTTTATTTGTTGATATGCCAACGGATTTCCGTAATAATAAAGTAATCATGGGTTGAAATTGTATATATTTCTGCAATTATTCCAGTTGGATGTTATTTTGAAAAGATGCCATTTTTATAGTTGGATGATGTGGTCGTATGTAACTGTGATTACTGTGAGATGCTACGAGAAAAAGATGCACAGTAAAAGAGGCCGTGCATCGATGCACGACGCGATGATGATCGTGACGATATTAACACGTAATTAAATCAATTAATGAGAAAGACGACACGTAATATAAGCACAGAATTTCTCTTAAAGAACGTGCATTCATGTTATGACAAAATGATGCAGACTTAAGGGCAAAAAAAATAATTTTCTGACAGAAATAATTTTTTTCTTCACGAGCCTTTCCGAAAATAGGGGTGCGCGGGATACACGAGGGCGCGGCTTACACGAGTAAATACGGTATTATAAGTCAATAAAGCCTGATTCTCACATATTGCATTTCTGTGCTAAAGGTTGTTTCCACACTGAATTTCCCAGTACTGTGTAGCCATAATATTGCCAGTGGTCAACAGATGGAAATGTCACTTAAATATGCCTCCTGAGCACCATCAATAAATCTTCCCTGGGCAAGCTCAAAATGATAGGCCCAAGTGCTGCATTGAATGAATGAATTACTTAGTTTAGAGGGCCGGAAATATTTTAAACATTGGAAGGCTAAATTCATTCCAAGGTGTAGAAGATATTTGATTTCTGGGTCTTCTTCTGAGTACGTCCACTTTCCTGGACAATATTTAGTCCGCTTTCCACTTTAGTTCCACTCAAGTGTTGATGCAGATATGGTCTGGGTTTTTATGGCTGCTCTGCCAGGTGAGATGAGTAGTGATTTGTCCATTTGGTTGAATATTCATTTTCACATGCAAGCGTGAAGCCATAATTAAATTTGATTTTATTCACAGAGACGGTGGAATTTTTTCACTTGATTGTCTCTTGTCAATGTGGAGGCTAAGCTGGAGGATTGCCATGAAATTTAAGGACTGCAAACTAGTCGCGAATACCTTAGTCACCAGCTGAAAATGTACTATAGCTATTATGAATTTTCAGTGGGTGACTCCGCTAAGATATTCGCGGCTAGTTCACAATTCTTGAATTCTTTCCAATGGACCAATCATGACACATCCAACCAGGCAGAGCAGCTGTATAAACCCAGACCATAATTTTCTCTAAACCCGGCTAAATATTGTCCAGACAAATGGGTGAACATGGAAGAGAATCCAAAAATCAAGTATCTTCAATACCAAGATTCTCTGGAAGCCTTCACGGGAGCAAGGTGATCTCATTTGTGTATTTATGTGACCTACATAAATTTATGTGACCCATTTAGTTATGTGACCCACACTACGTATTGTGGGTCACATAAATAAAGGTGCTAAATTTCACATTTAAGCCTTGTTGTTCAGCTTATGGTAGTAGTAGTTTTTTTGGTAAAGGTGTCTGAAAGCAAAGAAAATTTGCTCCAATAAGGGAAGTGTGGCAATTTATAATGTAGGAATTTTTCAGGTAAATATATTCTTCACCCTTGATCTAGTTAACCCCGGTGTAGAGCAGTACTATCTCACTTTGACTTGACACTTGATGATATCAGTAGTGTGACAGTATGGACCATGTTGCATCTTCATCACACTTTCATTATATACGGTAACAACTAGAATTTGGCATGCCAAAGCATGGATCAAAATCATGAGTTCGCATTAATCTGCTCTCAGCAATAGATGCCAAAGGGTCTACAGTTTAATGTCCAATCCAATGGTCAGAGTGCTGAACAGGTATCCACATTGCAATGAAGTAGGGACTGATATGCCAATGAAAAGTCTTATGCATTGACAGAATTCAAACCTGGAGCTTCAGGCTGAGAGGTCACCTATCAACCAGATCCCCTCATTGAGCTTTTATACATTTCTACACCTTCAAAACAAGAATAATGAAAAAGAGACTGCCCTTGACCATCAAATTCACTGATTCATGAGCACTACATATAAGGTCCATTGCGCCTAACTGCATTGCCCACCAACAATACAGCAAAAGGTCACACTGGGGATCACAATAGGTTGTATATGACCTTAAAGCCAAATATTCTTCACCCTTGATCTAGTTAACCCCGGTGTAGAGCAGTACTATCTCACTTTGACTTGACACTTGATGATATCAGTAGTGTGACAGTATGGATCATGTTGCATCTTCATCACACTTTCATTATATACGGTAACAACTAGAATTTGGCATGCCAAAGCACATGAATTAACTTGACATGAAGATACAGAACTATACAATGAACAAAATGCCTGAACACAGTGGCTGGGATTACATAATTGAAATGGTAAATTGTCCATTTATATTCATTCAATGGAATATTTTAGGCCTCTGGGGATTATATAACTTGATTATAATTTCTCTATTTCATAATATTGAGAAGGCCTAATGCATTTATGAAACCTTAGTTTTTGGGGCCAATGGCTTTCCAGCATCACAGTAAAATTTCATAGGAAAGAGTTCTGTAAAAAAGAATTTAAAAAATATTTTTAAACTCAACATAATGCATATGTGAACTTAACATTGAATCTCAATCACAGCAGTTACTCCAGAGAAAACTGATCAGGATTTTTATTACCAATATATTCATGCATAAACTGACCTATTGTATAATCTGACTCCTGATTTCTCGGCTGAAACGTTGTATTTTTCTCAATACCTTGTGTACATGATAGTTTGACCCCCAATCGCAAAATGAAAACAAAAAAATTTTGCAAGGAATTTGCAAGGGACTTAGGTACATGTCATTGAAAAAATTGTCCATTGCCAGAATTTAAACCTGGAGCTTCAGGCTTGGAGACCACCTATCAACCAGGGCAGCAAACATATAAGAGACTAAGATTTAGTATTGCCATCTTAAGGAGGGTAGTGTGAATTATGCAGAATAGATGCTTAAGCCTATGAATTCATACTTAAATGCAGCATAGAAAAAGAAACTAAAATTATCTTAAAATTCAGTTAGTCACTAGTTTTTCATCCAGGTTTTCAAGCAATATCCCTCAAAGTACATATATAGTTGTTCCTTCAGTTTTTCATTTTCCAATTGAGGAATGTGGATGTACCTACTTTGAGATATAAATGCAGTCATTAAAATGTGTGAGAGACTTATTCCCAGACAGCACAGCCACTGGTATTCAAATTGTAATTCCCTCGTACAGTTACAAATTGTATAGTTTTTGTAAAAAAATTTGTAATACAATTGTATTACAGGACATTTCATACAAAGCAATCGTAATACTATTGTATTACAGCATCAAAAATACAAGGAATATACAAATTTGTATAACCATCGTATTACAATTGTAACACGAAAAATAATACAAACGTCATGTGCACGCGCATACGAAGTTGCCTATGTGGCCAATGGTAAAATGATTGTAAAACATCATTAAAATACCAAGAATATACAAATTTGTATAACCATTGTATTACAATTGTAACACGAAAAATAATACAAACGTCTTGTGCGCGCGCACACGAAGGTGCCTATGTGGCCAATGATAAAATGATTGTAAAACAGCATTAAAATACCAAGAATATACAATTCGTAGAGCCAATGTATTACATTTGTATTAATGAAAATAGTACAAAAGTATTGTTCGCGCGCTTGCAAAAGCTTGGTGAGTTTCTTTAGCGCAGCACACCGCTAGTATCGCCAATTTATGTTTGTTTATTATGAATCCGCCGACCCACAGCAACGTTTATAGTAAGCTTTTACTCCTTTTAATTGTGTGCGTACTTAAGTCCTTTACGAGTTATACTGTTTGTGAGACGTAATGGCAAGTGTAAATGCTTTTGAACGTAATTGTTACGATTTAGATCTTGGTAAGAGTATTATGTATTTTTCCTTAATGCCTCTGTGCGTAATAATTTGAATTGCCTCTATTTACGTGGAGCGTAGTTAGCTACAAGTTCAGCCATGGTTTATAGGGCCTGGTTACACAATGCATGAACCTGTGTGATTCTATGTTCGTGTGGATGGACGAAATTATAACTGGTTCTATTGCATTGACGAGCACCCATTCATTCATAGAAGTTGTTACGCATGGTTTCACGATGATATTTTAATGGGGCGGATGAGGCATGCTTTAGTACATGAACTTGCACAGTTTATGCAATGTGTGACCAGACCTACGAATTGTGCACCCTTTAACTGCGAATGCGGTAAATGTGCATGAGCGTTTCACACAGTGTTTACTTTTCACGCCTTCATTCCTCCACGGGATAGCTGAATTCACGTATCTTTAAAAAATGCCTGAGTTATAAAGATAAATGTTATGTGTAACACTTGTACATTTACCAGCTCGTTAATGAAATTATTTTGTTGAGAATATCGTAGATATTTTTGAAATTGATAGTTTTGTATACGGTTGCTCTGTATGTTATTTGATGGAAGTTCACAATAACGAGAGGCATTGAGGAGATACCCGTTTTGCTGTACGTACCATAACTATGTTTGACCACAGTTCTCTTTTGAATAAAAGAAATTTAATGTCACAGAGCAAATACTTTTATTTTTACTTGAAAGTCCCGTATTTCCTACAAATTTACAGGGGTAATACGAAATATTGTTTTCGTAAAACAATTGTAATTGATATCTAAATTACAACAATAATACAATTCGTAAAATGATTGTATTTTGTCACTAATATACAATCATCATACAATTTGTAAATCCCTTGTATTTTGCCTCTGTAATACAACCGTATTACAATGGTATTAGAGGACATTTGACACAGTATTACAACTGTAATACAATGGGGAACTTGCATGGGTCGACGATTGCTATAAAAACTATTTTCAATAGGTAAAACTGAAATATTAGCTCGCAAAAATACCTAAATTTTCTCCATTCGTCGTTAGAAGAAATAAAAAATTGACTTAAAAAATCAAGCAAAATTTCTCTGAGCCGACCACTGCGCGAAGACACCCGAGCTCCGCCGAGGCCAGGTGTGACGTCATCTGTGCCTAATTTGCCGTCCGAGTCGGGAAATACATCAACGCATGCTGTAAACATTGTTTTGGTGGAGGATTTAGTCGCTCATCGTCACTTGTTCATGTGCTGTTATTCTTGGGTAAGTTTTCCTATTCTTCTTGTGCCACGATTATTACTTGGGATATTAAAAATGTACTTTCGGGATGATAAAATACAGACTTTTTACCTCTAATATTTCAGGTTTCAGAAAAATGGATGATTATGTTGCCGCTCGTTCGAATAACATTCCTGAAATTGATGCCATGACCCTCATGAAATTTGTTATGACAAATGACAACCTGTTTCTCTGATTCTTGTCCTAAGTAGTGGCGAAATGTGTGTTAATATTCACAGTATGTGTTTCGTAGTGTATCTACAAGCGCGTCTTGTTTACATTATTAGCCGAAGGTCTATGAGTGTGATTGTTTAGTATGAACGCCATTATTGCCTCTGGATACCACCTTTGGCATTTGTTAATACAATAGGCAGTAAGAGAGCATCTACGATTAAGTGAATATATTAATGAAAAGTGGCATCGTCAGTGTTTGCGGAAATTGTGGCGCACTAGAGATTGCCCTCGTTATTTATTGTTTATGGAGATGGATTTAGAGTTTGCGCAAATGTATTATTCGTTAGCATATTATGAGGTGGGGGACAAGAATAGAGTAGAACTGTGTTGAACTCCATTGTTCCTAAGGCAGGGGCTTCTGACCCTGTTGAAACCATCCTGAAATCTGTGTAGATCTCTCTTGAAATACCGTCTTCAACTGGCTTGTTTTCAGAATGCGTTGGAACTGCCTTGATCATTGGTTGAAACTCACTTGATCTAACTTGTTTATGTCTGTTGGTTGGTTGGTTGTAACATAGAAATCATCAATGTGCAAATGGTGTACATAACGATATTACTTATAATGTGTTAAGAGGCACGAGGCTAATGTTTCTATAGGTGTTTCCATTATTTAAGACTGAAGAAGCTCCAGTATGCTTTAGGTATCAATCAATTTTCTGCATCTAACCAGCGTACTTAGTAATACATATTAGACAAGGATCATCAGCCCACCTTGGTCACAAGAGAAACTCGGGAAGTACTCATCAAGCGAAACTTTTACTTAGTAAGCGAAATGTGGGTGTTTTTCATAATTACATGTGTTACTTAACACATCACATAGTAGACTTTAATCTTTTGAAATTAGACTGAATTCTGGCTATCTTGGAAAAGAGATAAAAAATGATAAGGGATTACGGGATCATCATGTACAGGT
Organism: Platycnemis pennipes; assembly: GCA_933228895.1. Lineage (NCBI taxonomy): Eukaryota > Metazoa > Arthropoda > Insecta > Odonata > Platycnemididae > Platycnemis > Platycnemis pennipes. Next base: position 66,337,390 of record OW121854.1, read on the forward strand.
AAGTCAAATCGATATCAAGCATAACAATAAAATTTGCTAAAATTATTCATCCTTCTAAAATGCACCTCATTTACCTATATTTAGATAGTGAAGAAGCTCCTCTCAGATGCCAACACATGATCCTCGGTGCTGACGATGGATATGCATGCCTGTCCCTGTACTAAATGCATACGCACTTGAGCATAATAATTCTCTCATTCAAGATAATTCGTTATTTGCATTTTTCTACTCTCATTTCATAAATGTACCTCAAAATATCAAAAATTTTATTTCATTATTAATCGAAAATCAACTGACAGCATTTCGAAAAAGAGCAACACAGATTTCAGGATGGTTTCAACTGGGTCAGAAGCCCCTGCCTTATGAACAACGGAGTTCAACATATTTCTAGGCAGTTTCAAGTCTTTTTTATGTGTTTCATCAGTTTCAACAGATGTTCAAGAGACTTACAACACAAATCCTCTAACATGGGAGCGGTCACGATACCAAATTTACTTCGCTAGTTTAGGTTAATACGATTCAGAAATGTGGGTTACTCAAAAATTTGCAAGCAAATTTTAAGTCTTTCCCACAAGACTGAACTTGCCGGCTCAGAGAAAATTCCACTAATCCGGGCGCCAACTCGCGCGTTAAAAAGTCATTTTAACAATATCAAGTAAATCCGTAGTATATTTAACAACATATCCCTAGTTGGACGGCTTATCATTTTATTTGAGTAGATTTCAATACTTGCGTTGAAATGATCTTCACAGATGAATCCCACTGTTTTCTTTGAAATATCCCCCGGATTTCTGCGAATGGCTCTTAGCCACAGGCTTCTCCTTCTTGCATTTGTAGGCAACCTAATAAATAGTTTATTAGGCACCTTGGTTGAGGTATTTTTACAGCCAGGTGTTAAACAATACTTACACCTCGAACTCATATCGCTGGCTAATTACAATGCTAGGGAGTTGAGTCGATGTATGGAGCGGGCACTGCAAAAGTAAGATGAACTTTCGAGATTTAAACTATCTTGCCTGAATATTACTCATTATTGATGAGAAATATCAAGTGTATACCATTAAATGATTACCTACTCAATTAAAAATCAGTGGTGGGCTCACTTTTGGGTTGAGTAGGCTCGCTTGAAACACCCGTGTTGGTGCGCTGTTAGCCCAGCTGCTTCGGGCGATTGTTCGGCACTGTTGACGTCATCGGGGATTCTTTCGCAGTGGCTTGGGGGGGAGGGAGTTTTCGGCGCGCTTTAAAATGTCGCTATATTTAGCATTCAATATCTCGCGAAGGAAAACTCAGATTTACATGCAGTTTTCTTTGTTGAATCGAGAAAATAATTTTCTGTCCGCCTGTTAAATAAAAAAAATTCATGCAAGTTCCCCATTGTAATACAAATAGCCCTCTTTTGTAACATGATTGTAATACAATTGTAAAACTGTAATAATACCAAATCTGTGCTGTCTGGGTTGCTATTTATGTTCTTTTATTATAATAATATTATTTGAAACAGCATATAAATAACAAAAAGTAAATAAGAACATTGATGAATCATTCTTGAGTTTAACACTGGGTGATAGCAGTTAAGGAACTAACATTTCAACAGCTAAAGTCTGCCATCGTCTTCAGAATTAATTTACTCTGCAGCTGATGGTAGGTGGCAGACTTACTCATTAGAATGTTAGTTACTTTAACCACTGTCACCCAGCGTGAAACCCAATAGTGATTCATCATAAGTATTTGCTTGGGAAACCTAAAATCTTTCCTAAATATAAGCATCATTAAATATGATGAAGGCATTAAATTCATGTAACAAAGTAGCCATCAAAACCCTTATAATCTAAAATCCTTGGCCGAAATTAAAAGAAAAGTGAAACAATGGTTAATTAGCGAAATTTTGAATATGTAATACCTTATAACAACCTGATATTTATAAGTAATAATAAATTTTCCTATTTTGGTTTCAATATTCTTTATAAATTTAAATGTTATATTATTGTCATTGAATTATTTTTAAGAAATTAAAATTATAATGTAATATAAATGTAATGTAAACAATATACCAGTAGGGTAATTTTTATTTTGACTATTAAATGTTGTTTGTAATATGCCACTATGTAATACAAAAATGGAACCTTCTGACAAGCCTTATGGCTTAGAAGGACCAAGTTTTTAATGCAAATAAAGGCATTCATTCATTAAAAAAAAAGTCAAACTACTGTAACTGATACAAATTTTTAGAGTTTAAGTTTCAAGTCATAAAACAGTACTACTATTCATGATTTCAACCAAAATTTTCTGCAAAAAAAATTGTCAAAAAATCTCAAACTGTAATAAATTTATATGGTATTATATTACAAGCTGGCATATAATTATTTCTCACACCCGTAATTTTAAAACTTAAAGTGGTCTTACATCTGAAATAAATGTGCGTTCTCTGTCAGCCAGCTTTGCAACTTTTAAACCACGAAGCTGCAGTGTCTTGATGGTTTTCTCCAATACCTCATTCAGGTAATTGTTTGTTCCATTCCTCAGTAGTTCGAAGAAGCTCCTGTATTGAGGCAACAACACATCACTTAATTTCAAGGCTGTCAGAGTCATTTAGACTCAATTGCATTTTCTGGACATGGTTAATGATTTTTAGAGGGGGATACTTTCATTCCCGTAAACTCTAAAGATCACACAAAAAATGTTATCTTAATTAAAGGTCTATAATATTCACTCAAATAGTTTTCTGAAGAACAAAAAAATACTGGAAAGTAGAGATGGGTCGAATAGCAGATTTCGCTAATTAAAACATTGAATTAGAATATTAAATCACGACTCGAATATCTCAATTTTGAATACTAGAATAGCAATTAATATGCTAAATGTTATTCTGCAAATTAATTTGTTACCTGTAGAAGTAAAAAGCTACAAGTTGATTCAATTAACAAATTTAATTTTGGTTTTAAAATGTCAAATATATAATAAAATTATATTTCTGCCAATTATGGACTGAAGAATACATTAACTTTTATAAGCCATAATAATTGAGCAAAAAGTGTTACGTAATACACCGTGTTCTGTCCAGTTTTGAATTAAATGATGTAGCTCATCAACATGCCAAAATATAGCATACGTAGCATAATTATTCAAGGTCTCAAATATAGAATACTTTCCAGTGTTCGAGGTATTTGAGTATTCACACATCTATACTGGAAAGCAATCCAAAGAACACAGAAAAACAATTCAGGGAAAGGTAGCCCTCATTAAGATCATGGAAGTGAAAACAGTATGCAAAACCAAGAGGGATTTCAAGAAATAATCCACAGCCTACTTTAAGAATATGAGAAACACTATTTGGAAAACTCTCACAATGCTGCTGTAGTAATGAATATAAAAAAAACAGGATGGAGAGAGAATCATAAATATGAAGGATATGAGTCAACTTGAAATGAATAAAAATGTTTTTTATAAAAAATAAAAAAAAGAGGAGGCCGATTGGAAATAGGTATTTTGAATAAATGTCCACAGAACTCCAAGTTGTAAGTAGAGATATATGGCAAGCAGCGGTGTCGGAAGTGGGGGGCAGAAGGGGCCAAAGGCCCCCTCCAGAATTTTCCCCGGGCCCTCGAGAAATGAGTAGTCTTCATTAATAAAAATTAAATTGCACTCGTTTCTAGCTTGCTATTTCCCTTGTACCACATATTCTCACACCTTCATATGCTGTTTTAGCAAAATTGTAGCCTCTACCCCCTCCTATCCACAAAAAAATGTGGGTCCTTTTCTTAAGAGTCCTTTTCTTAGGAGCCGGGCCCTTTTCATGGTTGGCCCCCTCCAGCGAAAATAGTTCCGACGCCCCTGATGGCAAGAGAGGAAAAAGAAAGCGGAGGTTCACAATGCTGACACTGATTGATGGACAGAGTTTTGATGAGCTGAATAGAGCAGCACAAGAAACATTTAAGAGAAATCAACAATTTCGTTCCAACCTCTCTGGGAATAAATTCACAGAGTTTATAATGATATGAGAGTGAGGAATGGGTGGGTTTTGAAAGAATGTAGAAACTAAGATCCTAGAAGACACATGTATGAAAAGAAAATGTCTTTTTGCATTGATCATGTTGAGGGAATCGATGACTTGAAATATAACAAAACAAAGAGTTTATGATAAAAATAAATTAAATAAAAGGAAAAGGTAGCTCAAGAAGTCATGGGTGAGTAAGTTGATATAGATGCTCAATCTGGACTCATTGTTGCAGTTGTTATTGGGAGAGGGCAACTAACAGCTAAGGTCATTTATGCCATTAAGGATAGGTGGGTATACATAAAGAGGGAGGAGTATTAGGAAAAGAAAGAAATGACTTGGCATAGGCCTGCTCTCAATGAAAGGCACCAAGGGGTCCATGGTTTAACGTCCCATCCAACAGAAAGAGTTCTGAACTTGAAGTGCTCTCCACACAGCACTTAAATAGGGATGGGTATATGAATGAAAAATCTCAGCCACTGCAGGGATTTGAACAAGAGCTCTCAAGATGGGAGGCCAGTAATCCAGCCACCACACCAACCCAATCCCCTAAAATTTGGACTCTTACAATAGCTTCACACAATAATTGATTGTGTAGGTATGTATGTACAAGACCTAATATAATGGTGACTGCTTGATAACAAAAACAGAATCTATCATGACAGCAGTCACCCTTGAAACACTTGCACAACCTACTACCAGTATGGAGATGTGTATGGTCATGGCCATGCCAAAAATAGAATACACTGCATATGCAAAAGTAAATATGATTGGTTGATGGCCATTAGATTTACCCAGAAGCAACCAATAAAATAGGTCTGTACCAACAAAGAAAATTGATGATAACTGGCAGAATACTGATGACCACGTACATACAATGTCCAAATGCTAGTTTTGTACCAAATTATTTTAATAGGCTAATGTTCTACAAATTCTGCAGGTCCAAATCTCATGTGCAAGAGTATGGGAATTCACTTGAAGCTAAGGATGCATATATAAAACATTTGCAATATAAGGGATGCATAAAATATAAACAGGTAAGTGTATAACAATAAAGGACATGTGAAAGGAGGAGAAAGGATTTCTTTCCTTGAGGTTTTGATTAACAAGTATTTTAACAATGCCAAAAAATTAATGACAAATAAATAGACCAAAAAGAAAGTCCCTAAAACTTTAGCAGGGCATGACATCTTATTGCTTTTCTGTGAACTAAGACTACACTTATCTATTCATACTTAATAATGAACTTACTTCATTTCTGGGTCATTCTGAATGAATGGCAGGTTTTCAGGATAGTTGATTCCAACTCCACCTGAAAGCATAATCAGTGACACAAAGCATTAAAAAATGGAAGATTATGGCACTCCAGTCATGTACAATAAATATAGAAAGCCCTCAATCCCATCACACATCTATGCAAATTAGACTCCTACAAAAGAAAATCTTTCCCCAGTTCCAGGATCCACTGAATGTCTAAAATATTCAAAAACATCTCCTTTCAGAAACATAGATATGAAACTTCCATACTACATACTAAGCATCGATAAATTCTAAGACATATATGAACCTTTTCACTATAAAATTTCCTGGATGAAAATTAAAAGAAAAAAAACTTGATATTTGATTAAAGGATTCAATAGCTACTTGCTATTTAGCTATGATACAAAAAATAGTGAATAGAGTTTATATAGCCAACAATAGAGTTCAACAAGACATGTTCATCACTTAGCCAATAAATTGTTCACAAATGCACATATATGCTTATAGCAAACTATTCTGACTATAGTATACTTATTCATGTGCAAGCTAACCTCCAGTCTTTTCCAAGATCAGAAATACATGACCATGATACAAGACAAAAAGTAAACTCATTTTTTTGCCAAAACAGGTTAAAAAGAATGCAAAATACCATTTCTAACAAGGGCATTAGGCTGTTCAATCATCTGCCTGAGTCTGCAAGACGTAGCAGCACTATAAAATTTAAATCTGTGGTATACTCATGACTGAAATCAAAATCACTGTTTTTTTTCTGTGTTCTAAATTGTAATGTAGTAATTTCAATGTGCATTTCTATCTTGTGCTAACTGACAAGGTTAATTGTAATCTACTTAACAACCAATAAAGCTATTATTATCCAAGATATGATAATAATCATGTTCTTGGGGAAATTTTATCCACAACTCAATTATGGTAATCCTTTCAGGGGTACTTCTGTGCATACTTTAAGAATTTTCAATAAGATGTGTCAGAACTCTTAAAAGAAAGTCTCCACACTCATTGAGTGTTCAGATTAAGATTCAAGGTGATCAAGATTCTGCCTCAACCATGCACGTATATTATGTACAGAACAGTAATAATCTGGGAACCCAGTAGCTCACACCCTAAAAATTAATCCATCCACAATAACTCAAAAAGAAAAAAAACTGACTTGAATATAACATGCATCATACTGGACAAATTATATTACTCCATGAGTATCTACGACACTCTATTACTGTACTATTGCATTACATCTTTCTGCATTGTATATGTAACTACACTCATTTTTATTTTAATCAGTTATCATATTCTTCATATAAATGTTCACATGGGATGAATATTAAATTTTCTTACAACTTTTCTTAATCACAGATACTACACCAATGCATACTGTTCTTTGGACAATAAAACTATCACTATCATCATTTCAAAATTTAAGTACAGTAACCTTTCATGCAGGATAAAAATAAATGATATACTCACTTGTTCTGATTGCAGCTCGCATTATGATTGGATTCTTTATCTTTTTTGAACAGCGAGTAACATTGGGCCTAAATCTGTGGCCTACATAGTCAAAATGAGTGTAATTTTTTCCATAGTCATATGGTGGAAGCTCCATATTTCCTTTCATCATCTCAAATGCAGCCTCCATGGCTGTTTGAGTTAATTTTTGTACATCCCTCAAGACACCATTGGTGAAGAGCTCCTTTGCTATCTTAGAGATGGTCTGAATCAATGGTAACTCCATTGGACCGCGACCCTCAAAATTCACCTTCACAATGCTAGAAACAATGAGGTAGAATACCAGTGAGGAGGAGAAAATATGCTCATACATAGTTATCAAGAATGAAAGATGGGGACTTCTAATGGGTATGCATTTAACGACCACTCTGATTAGGAGCACTTATAAGTTCATTCTCACAAGAGTGGAAATGAATGAAAATTAAATTTACTACCAGGGATACTCTTGAATCATTCATTTTCCACATGGAATAAATACTATTTTAGAACAACCTATTTATGATTTATCTAAGATTCATTTAATTACAACATAGGGAGAAATGAAAAGTTTTTACATTCAAAATCATCCAAAATTGTTATTTTGGGTGCTGAATCTTAATCAACTAAAGCACTGACTCATTAGCATCATAAAATAGTTTAAGTAAAAAAATAATAATTTTAATGAAGAATTTACTGACTGATCGATAATAAAAAAGTATATTAAGCTCCAAAAAACAAAATTGAAAACACCGCAAATCATAATTCTTGGAAATGATATCTTATGCATATTTAAACACCATACTAATCAACAGATAGTGCACATGTTATTTTTATAACACAGATATGTATTTGTAAAAGAAACTTGAGTGGAATACATTAGAAAGATATGTGAGGTAAATCAAATGTAATAATGAAACTACGTTCTATGATAGTTGATAAAGTTTTGGGATGAACATTATACATTAGGTGTATATTATCATTTGCTGATGACATAGCACTTGTAGCGGAGACAAAGAAGGATCTGAATAAGATGCTAACAACTATGGAAAGGACAATGGCCAGAGATCAGCTGAAGATCAATAAGAAGAAGACTAAGATAACGGTGTGCAGCAAGATAGAAGAGGCCAAAACCAACGTAAAACTAGGAAAACAAAAACTGGAAGAGGTGAAAGAGCTCTGTTACCTGGGAAGCCGAGTAACCAACGATGGGCGAAGCAAGAAAGAAATAGTCAGTAGAATAGCACAGGCTACGAGGGCATTCTATCAAAAGAAGAATCTATTTACAGCTGGAAATACAAACTTAGAAGTAAGGAAGCAATTCATCAGAATGTACATCTGGAGCATGTTTCTTTATGGCAGTGAGGCATGGACAATGACAGCAGTGGAGAAGAAAAGGGTGGAATCATTTGAAATGTGGTGCTACAGAAGAATGATGAAGATTACCTGAATATGAATGATGACCCTCTTAGTGCTAACCTTTCTTCTGGGGTACTAGCGAGAAATGCGGAGGGTTTTTTAATAAAATGTAGCACCTTAGGAAAAAAAATTATGAAGCTATTGTCAAATATTCGAATGCAGTTTTTTTACTTTACTTAAGTTGAAATAACTAATAATGACACAATTGTCTTACATTGACTGAAAAATAAATGTTATTATTTTAGTGCCATAAAGTTGAACAATATATTGATATTGGGCCGATATATCAGCCCGCCACACTTTCCACCAAAGATGCATAAGCCGATATATCTGCCTGCCGCACTGAGAGGGTTAAATGGATTGACCATGTAAGTCATGAGGAAGTCCTGAGAAGAGTGGGAGAAAAGAGTAGTCTTCTGAAAACCCTAAAAAGAAGAAGGGACAAACTAATCAGCCATATCCTAAGACAAAACAGCCTGATGAAGACAATCGTCGAGGGAAAAGTGAACAGGAAGAATGGAAAAGGCAGGCCTCGTATGAGTTATATAGAAAAGGTCGTGAGTGATGTGAAAGAGAGGAATTATGTTAATATGAAGAGGTTAGCCGATAGAAGAATCGAGTGGAGGGCTGCATCAAACCAATCCTAGGATTGTTGACCCATGATGATGATGTATGTTATCATACAAAAAATCATCCGGTATATGCTATCTTGTAATTTAAGATTACTGTTCATTTATACACCATGGTGGATGCTAGCCATGAGTCTATTCTTATTGCATTAGCTGCACTGATTCTTATAGCATCAAATGAGTAATAGCTGATTTTTCTTCATTTGCCGAGGATCTAATCCAAGAAAAGAGATAATTTTAGCCATGGTTAAACTTCCTCAACACCTAATTGTCAGAATCAAGGATGATGAATTCGGAAAAACAGCAGATGATAATGGAATAAATGTTCTACAGTAACTATACCATTAAATTTTTCCACAGGGGAAGATTTTAACACGGCATTTCCCAGCCCATAGGGCAGATTGGTTGTAGATAGATATTATTTGGGCTAGATTTTAGAAGAAAAAAATTAAATCAACATGGATGCAAGATATTCCACAGAGAAAAAATCATTCGCCTTGACCGGGACTCGAACCCGGACCCCCTGATTTCCGGCCAGGTGCTCTACCAGTTGCGCTACCAAGGCGTCCTCTTTCCCTGTGGAAATTCTAGAGGCTTTAAAGGAGCTATATGTTGTCGGACTGCTAGACATGTAATGTCACAGAGCAGCCGAAGTCGTGCGCATTGGTGCCACCGTCCACGAGGTGTGACATTACATGTCTAGCAGTCCGACAACATCTAGCTCCTTTAAAGCCTCTAGAATTTCCACAGGGAAAGAGGACGCCTTGGTAGCGCAACTGGTAGAGCACCTGGCCGGAAATCAGGGGGTCCGGGTTCGAGTCCTGGTCAAGGCGAATGATTTTTTCTCTGTGGAATATCTTGCATTCGTGCATCTCAGCGGGTAACTCCGTTAAAGTTTTCGCGGCTAGCTCGCGAGCTTTGAATTTGTTAAATCAACATCTTTTAATGTCCACAATTCATTGGATGAAAATGTGCTTATTAGATTGCAAAACTAGCTGCCACATCATAATCATCCACTTTAGAATCCTAAAAACAAAGAATGAGTAGATGAAGAATTCATCTTTAGCTCGCTGTCACAATACAGTCAGCAGTAAAAGTACTTAGAGGGACACCTATGGTAGCAACACAAAATCTGATGCTTTACCCTTGGCCCATCAGATAAAGACCAATTTTAAAATACATTTTTGGGCAATAAAGTGTATCTTATGGTCCCAGAAAAAAGCCTAATTACCTCTTTTTAATTTTTTGTGTACACCCAAACATGAGTCTCAGACACTGAACATGTATATTCCACATTTATGTTTGCTTCATATGATTATTAAATACATTTTTATCGGTGATATGGTCACCAGTATTAACGTAGAACATATATGTTGAGCTAGTTTCGCTGTTTATTACATATTCAATTGGTAACAAGAGTCAAATTTTACCTTAACTCTGCAGAAAATGGAATGGGATTATCTTTATTTCAAACTCCGATCTCTTAACTTTCACCATAGTGTATACAGTGGTCTACAGTTTGGACAATAATCATTTCTGAAGCCTTCTGTGCCATTTTTTGATGCTAATAATACATGGGTCATGGAAACATTGATAAGAATGAAGACAATACAAAGCTGGAGAGAATTTTAGTTTGGGTTATGAATGAATCCTGAGGTGGCACCATCCTCAGCAAAATTTGACCTCGGTCCCCAATAAAATACCTTTTCTTACTCACCTATGGCAGTTATTTTCAAAATGTTCCAATTGTATGCTTCCCAATTTCAAGTTTAGCCGAGCCTTAATGATAAAGCTAAGCTTCTCCACAAATGTAGTGGTTTTTCCATTACCCATTATTGTATCATTGGTTGATGCAATGAAGGACTGGATCACCTAAGGAAATAAATTTTCTTTCTCAAAAGAGCAATATTAAAGATATTGAAGTACTCCAACAATTGAAAGTATTTATGCCCTAATCCAATACAGGGAAAAGTGTTAAAAGGGCAGCATTACAGAAATATACACATAACACTACAGCTATGTCCCAATTAACCAATTAGGCACCTAAATGCAATCATCAGAGGGAACAAGCCATCTTGAATACTAACCCAATTTTTTAGGCATTGGTTTAACTGCTGAGTTTCGTCATCCACTGCCACAGTAACAACAAAGGGAGCAACGAGTGATAGTTCTTTAACATTGCTATACTGGAATCCACAGTGAAAATTACCAAATATTCCTCCTCTTTTGTAAAAATCTAAACAGATGAATTAGCATGCAAACTACAAATACTGTCCAACCTTGATAAGCTAGAAAACTATTAGTGAGACCTCATTGAATGAGACCATCTCTCCCTAAGCCTCTATAAGGGAAAGTGTCTTCTAGGTAATGCAATGTGCATGTTTTTAATTTTAATATTTTATTCACGGGCTGAAAACCCTTTTACAAAAGTACAATTGAAATATATTGCACAGTTCTCACAATTCAACATAAGAAATACATCATTAACATAAGAAACATGATATGCCGATTGCAGGTTTTTACTTGGTCCAAAAGGGATCAGGTTTGACTTACAAACGAAGGCAAATTAGTTGATGAGTATTGATACTGAGGGGGGAGCGTTGCACCCTTAGGCTGTGTAAACAAAAAAATACAGCATTTTCATTCAGTGATAAACTTAAAATTATGACTGCTTTTGAGTCAGAAATTGCAAAGTAAGATTAATACGATCAGGGGCAAAAGGTAATTTGGATAGAGAAGAAAAGCCCTTTCCAAAAAGCAAGGTGCTCTGAATGTGCTAACGATCCACAGGTTTTTTTTTAAATTTTCAATGAATAGTGATTAACCAATTACTGATAAGATTTATGAGCTTCAAAAACATGTTCAAAACCCCATAACAGAAAAACAAAAGAAACTGATGGACTTTTTTGGATAAGTGTAAAAATGTTACATGATAAATTTTTCAGGTAATTACATAACAAATTGATTTTTTTGATTCCCTATGCATTTCTTATCCTTTTCCCTATTTTATTATAACTCTGTAAGTTAGAGTAACTGCTCCTGAACCTCTATAAATGAGAAACTCTATGAGTGAGAAAAATATCCTGTCCCTTGAAATCTGACTTATCCTGGTTTGACTGTACATGCTAAAAAAACACAAAATGTAACATAAATTCTGCATATTTACAACATAATGAAATATGAATATCATTATTCATTCAAATGAAGGATATCTTTTGCTGCCAGCTCTTACCACCATTAGGTTTTTAAGCCATCAAGAATATTAGGTGCTTTCAAAGGGTAGCATCACATGTTCAAATATTGCAAGCTGGCCGAGAAAAAACCTTAACGGAGTTACCCACTGATCTTTTAGTCACCCAGATCCCCTGAAGTCACAGCAGGGGCTTTAGCCAATTAAGCTACCTAGGCTTCCTTCTTCCCTGTGAATTTTTTCAGTCTGTAAAGGAGTTAGATGTTGTAATGGTGCACACAGCACTATAATCAATGAGGTTAATGCCAACACTAAGGTGCTCAATAGTCACAAATTCAGGGCAAGGGACAAGCCACATTAAAACACTGGTTCCCATAAACTCTATGGTGTCCGGCTCCCATCAGATCCTGATTGACTGATCAGACTGGGTCCCATCAGATCACTGCAGTTATAACCTTTTTACTGCCGGTGAGCGGATAGATCAGCCCTCTATGGTTGTGTGGAAACTGCCAAGGGCCGATATATCAGCCAACTTACATTGCATCATTACATATTATATTTCTTTCAAATCAGAGATAGCATGAATGATTTTTTAATACTCATAAAAACTGAAATATATTGTTAACATTGGGATAAATACATGATTCGTAAATTAAAATTAAATGCTTCAAATATATCTAAATTCATTATCTTACAAATTTCACGGAAATGTGCTCGGCCGTTTTCACACAATCTACTTAATCGGGGGTGGCAGTAAAAAGGTTAAGCAATAATGGACCTGGATGAACCCTCCATATCTGTAATGTGGTGCTCTTGACAGGGAAAATTTGTGGTTTGTCACAATGGGACCAAAGGGGTCTAAATGCCAGGGGGGCTGGCCCCCCACCCACCCCTCCAATTTACATTAACAAAGTCCAGGATTTCCAACTGTCTGCGAAAAACCTTGATGGAGTAGCATTGATATGCACGATAGAAAAATTTTCAAAGGGGAAAAAAATCATCAACTTCGATGGAGATTTGAACCCAGATCCCGGTAAAAGTAAATCATTTTTTTCTCAGTGGAAATTCTGCTGATATTACATGGCTGACTCCTAAAGGCCAATGGATTTGGATGGCTTAAAAGAATGATTGATTCCTTAACTCAATCATTTTAGAGTAATATATCAAGCACTGGAGAACAAAAAGAGAGAAGTATTTTTTTGATAAATATGGAGTCATAGTGGCATTTATTTATATCAGTTTCATTGACTTAAAGTAAGTGAGCACACATACCTCTATGCCCTTGGGATATTTTATTTCTCCTGTGAAAACCACATCTACTCCTTCATAAGCTAAAATTTTCTCAAAGGAAAATGAGACTCCTTCAAGCCCAGTGATTACTCCATCTCCTAGGTGGACCTTGTAAAGGTGATCCTGAGACTCAGTCTGGAAAAAAATTGTATAATTATTCCTTATGCATGACTTTCTTGAACAAAGGTGGTTAAGATTTCCATCAAACTTGACCATCAAGATGAAAAGGAATGATTTATTAGTAGGCAATATATCCACAAATATCTTAATGGAACATGACTAGATTAAACTAATATTATCTTACATTCACAGAGGTGGGAACTGTTTCATCAGGTAATTGTGCATGATTTTGGTTACGCTTGAGGATAAAGCTTCTTGCTTTCTCCTGTATTTTCTCTTGGCTTTCTGTCAAGATCCTCTTCATTTGCAAATCAAATGCCCTGTACAAAGAGGAGGAATATTAGCAATCAATCAAGTTTTAAAATATCAAGTGCAGACAGAGTTGTTGAAGCAGAGGAGAAAAAGTGAGATCATCGAAATAATTATAAAAAAGCACCTAAATGAGCAAGATATGGTAATTAAAATTAGAATAAGGATTCTTGGATTTCCAGAAAGAAATGATTTAAGTACTTTACATATTAATCTCAGGATATCAAATATGAGTAAAATGTTTTTCATGCTTCTGTTTTTAATGACTTGTATGCATTCCCATTAGAATATCCTAGGCCATAATGATTGCATAAATGATTCAAAACAGGCAAAAATATTAGTACTGTATTGCATAAAATGATTGAATGTGGCATTGTAACCAACTATCCAATGTGACAAGAACCAAGGGGAGGGTGACTAAAAGCCAACATTCATCAAAGCATCTAAGTGAAAGCACTTACTATGTAAATGCATTGCTTTGAATACTGTCCTGTCAGAACACAAATAATGATTAATAAATTGTAAGAATGAAGGTAACTGATACATGAGTAAAATAAGTGTGAATCATCAAGGTCTCTCTCTAAAGAAGTTCTGTCAATGAGCAAGTACTCACAAACGTACAATTGGTGTCCATGTTCATATGTTTATACTAGAATCCATCTATCATTAATGCTAACTACAAATATTTTTTAAATAATACTAAACCTACCACTTTTCTGCATCAGTATCAAGGTAAGGTTGAACATAATTTCCTTTAGAACCTTCAGTTTCATCCTGACGTACATCTGTTATTCCTGGTTGGAAAATAGGAACATTTCATAATTAGCAATACCATTATAGTAATCTTCATAATAAAAACCAAGAGGGCTATTAATTTTACAATGCAATTCCACATTTCAATGCATGCCATACCATTTAATTTTGACTGAATATGCCAGTTTTCAGGCAATGGGGTCGTTTACCATATTTTTTTTATTGCCGAATCTGATAGAGTTTGTAAAATAAAAAGACCCGTATTTTTCCGTTTTCTGATCCGACTATTATTTCCCGAGTTATAAGCGGCGAAAAACTGATGTTTTTAACCCTTTCGGAAAAGTGGGTGTGGTGCAACCTCTGACGTATATCGACTTCGTCCAATCACAACTGAGCCCGCGAAGCTACTCTTCGCCTTATCGCAAAGGGGGGGACACAGCTGACTCGGCCAATAGGAGCGATTTCGACAGCATCTGTGCGAGCAGACCTTCCGAGAACCCCCCTCCCCTGAAAGCAGTCAAGGACGGGAGGAAAATGACGTCAATGTTATCACAGCAGCATTTTCGGTGGGCGTCACCTTTTTCTTATTTTAATTGTTGATTTATGAGTGAATGGTTGTGGTTAGAAGATTAATTTTTTCACTAAAATTCGTTTTTTGTCTCCATCTAACGATTTCGTGTACAAAGTTGTGATTTCGGTTCCGTGTAAACGCCCCCATTGTATATTGTTAAATACCTAACCTTGAGCCATTCAGGAGCCAAAAAAACCTTCAACTTTTTCAAAGGTAGGTATTTCTCAAAGATATCTCAGAACATATCAGTAAACAGAGACATAAAATGCATCGATTCAATAAATAAAGACATAGGTACTTTTTTATACATTTTTGATATCAATAGATTTTTCTTAAGTCTTTCATCAATTGAACTGTCGCAAGGCCCTCAAAAAACTAACATAATATGTACCTACAATAATATTAAGGAACAATTGATTAACTTATTCCATAATCTATGAATGTAAAACAGTGCCCTTCTATGGGATACTATTGCACCTTGCTCATACAACTATTTAAGTGTTTCCTAGTTTCCTTTAAAGCAAAAGGATACATAAGTGGAATATGGCAATTAATGACACTCCCTCTCTCCAATACTTTCACATGCAAGCTTTTGTGGAGTTGTTCAGCGATGAATTCGTTTTTCTGTTATTTGTTCTATAACTGCCTATTTTTATGATATAACTTTTCATAAAAATGGTCAATCCCAAAACAAATTCCAAGTAAACAAATTTTACAATACTTGGGATGCTGAGTCTGCAACAGAGGGTCTAAATATGAAAGAGTTGCAATCATTGCTCATGAATGCAAATGTAGACACATTTAGCTAAGTTATAATAGGGTTGAGGCCAAATTCACCAGTGTTATGAATAAGAAAAGGCAACGAAAAAACCTGAAAATTAACTGTCAGATACGGGAACGATGGAGTAATGAGAGCTACAAAGATTAGCCAGAAACTGCCGTTTCAAAAACTAATGTAAGTGAGCAAACTATGTAGCATTTTTGGAACAGTAGGAGGCATTTAACAATGTGCAGAAGGATACTTTTTAAAAATAACGAGAAACATTACAAAAAAGTACTTTCACTGGCTATAAGTCACTGACATTAGAAAAAGCAAGAAACACAGAGACACAATAATATTGTGTATTCAAGGATGTAACCCCTTTTCAAGAACTACAAGCTTGACACAATAGGATGGGCTTCTATATTTCTGTAACTCCTATAACTAAACTGTCAGGAGCAATGAATGCTACTTCTTGTTGAATCACTCCTGCCAGATAGGCCAAAGAGTAGGGG
The DNA here is from genome assembly GCA_933228895.1 of Platycnemis pennipes. Classification (NCBI taxonomy): domain Eukaryota; kingdom Metazoa; phylum Arthropoda; class Insecta; order Odonata; family Platycnemididae; genus Platycnemis; species Platycnemis pennipes. Next base: position 66,353,700 of record OW121854.1, read on the forward strand.
CTAGATGATAGGTGGTCCATGCAGCATCTCTCTATCAGTGACAGAGTTTCAAAATTACACCTAAAATTCATGGGATTTATTGCTTTTAAATGATTATGTTATATTGAGTTTTCAATGTAACATCATCATTTGAAGGAGAGGGCAATGAGAAAACAGCAATAATATTTCCCATGATTTTGTGAAGGAGACAATTTGCAGGAACATATGTTGATGCTGGAAATAATGTGACGAATCCTAGCTCACTGGGGTGGATGTTGTGCCACAGTAGGAGAGGTGAGGACTCAATTATCATCATCGTTCAAAATTCTTGAACAGCAAAATTAATTAGAGTAGCAAATAAAAAAGTCTAATGAATATAGTACCAGTATTTACAATTGAGATGTGGCCAATAGGTCTATGCAGGGGGTAAGGAATTTGAAAAATGTTAGGCAAAAATTAAGGATGGATATTTGGAAATGAGAGGTCTATGGGAAATTAGATGAAAGGACAGCAGCCACTTATGGGGAGATGATTTTAGGGTAATACACATGCAATGGAGGGATGACAGCCAGGTAGCCCTTTCAATGAAAAAGGAAATGGAAGGAACAATAGAAAAGGGCAGATGGCAAGTGAACACTGATGAGGTGAGTGTTACGACATTACCACAGGAAATCAAAGTAGATCCAACCAATGTAGACAAGATACAGACTGATATCACAGAAAAAGAAGAGTCCACTCTGAGGAATTATTAGATATCATAAATGAACACCTCAAGGAGTAATAGGAAATGCTCCTCAAAGAAAATGTTTAATTGTAATGAAAAATGTAGCAGTCGGTTAAGGATAGTTGGAAATGAGGCTAGGGGTCATAATCTAAGGAGAAATAAAAGGGGTGAAAAAAAGCTAGGTTTTTCAGGAAAAATGGATTATTAATATAAAAACATATCATTAATGGAGACCATTTTACCTTCAAGAGAACAATCTGCGATGCAAGCGAAGAAAAGGAGGATTGCTGTCACTAAAAGGTCCCTCATTGTGATGCAACCACCTGCAATAATGAATGAGAAAAGTAATAAAGAGATATCCAATAAATTTTTTCCAGACATATCCACTCCAGCATATACAGACTGAATGGTGCAAATAAATTGTTACGGATATTATACATTGGCATTTTACACCATACATGTATTAGGTACTTCAGCAGCAAGCAGCTAATGCTAGACAAAAGATTTTTTTTAAATCACTAACCAAAAAGACACATGAAGACCAGCAAATAAAATAAATAAGAAATGTATATTCACCACCACCGATAAAAGTATTGGAATAAAAATATATGTACATATAATAAATAACATCAGCATGCTTCAGCATAACAACAAAATGAATTATAGATAGTTTATCAGCTAAATGAACCTGTTCAAATCCTAGTTAAAGAGGTAGAAGTGCAGAACTCGAAATGAGTAACATATTTTTCAAAAAAAGATATACTGACACAACTACGAAGACCATGGTTGCCTAGCTACATACCATAGGTGCATTAGCTTATCTCCTTCTGGTAAAGTATTTTGTTTGACTTCTTAACCCTCTCCCTCCTAACTCGGCCGAAACCGGCCGTATGGCGTTCTCTGCCTTCTCGCCGAATTTAAATGCCCAGTATCCCCAGAATTCGGCCTATTAATTCCCAAGTGGCCTCAGCAGCGCTCTTAAGTTCACATCCAAAAATATAATCTATAAATTCTGAAACCCTTTCGTCATATTTATAACACATTTTTATTAAAAATTTATTATTAATCTAATAGACATACTGCCAGGTTCATAGCTTATGATGTATCGCTGGCCTCCATTTCTTCAACAACTTATTTGTGGTAATGGAAGTAACGTCCTACTTTACACAATGGTAAATCACATTGAAGACATTTCCAGGCGGTCTTTACACTCCTTCCAGCTCTTGTCTTCCTTTTTTGGGCACTACAGCAAGCACACACTCTTTTTCTTCCGTCAATTTTCACAAGTTGGTGGGGAGTCACCGGAAAACTAGCGGCACGAGCGTAGGTTCTTTTGCGGCCTTGTATCTTGCGAAAGGAGTAGTTCCCTATCATATGTCTGTATAGAGCTAACCGAAAATCTTTTTGTGTTGCTCCATGCCTTGAGGTTGAAGGACCATTTGTTTCTTTATAAAGTACGTAACTATTTACAATGGCTGTGTTTACTACAAACGCGGAAATATATTTCCACCACTTTTTCGTCTTCCTTCCAAAATCATAGTAAGACCTATTTCGATCGGCACTATCAACTCCACCCATAAATTTGTTATACCTTACTATGGGTTCTGGGTACGGAATAAGAATCTGTTTATTGCCCAGCTCAGTTTTCCTGGAAACTATCACACTCACGTTTGGGTCGCAGTTTGTTGACAGAACACAAATGTCTCGTCTGTCATGCCAGACAGTGGCCATCACTTCCGCACTTTGTAAAATTTTACTTTCTCCTCGTTTAAGTTTTAGGCTTTTGAGATTTTTCAATTCAACTGGCCATTCTTTACGTGATGGTCGAGTGGTAGCGCAAGAATAAGTTTTATTTTTATACAATTCTTTCATTAAAGAAACACTTGAAAAAAACTGTCAAAATATACATGGTGGTATTTACCAAGGTGCTTTTCAAGTAAATTCACCACAACGTGGCTTCCTAACAGCATTTTGTTAATTCTAGTCTCTTTTTTGTCCAAATATACATTTCCTTCTAAAACATAACCGCTCGGAATCGCCAATACCCAAATTTTATAACCCCATTTTGTTGGCTTTGATTTGACGTACTGTTTTATGTAGTGGCGTCCTTTAAATGCCCCCATCGCTTCATCTACAGCTAACTCACGACCTGGCTAGTATTTTGTATTGAACGTATCCAAAACGTCTAGTATTGGTCTCACCTTTTGAAGGATATCAAAACCAGCATCACTTTCCTTCTCTTTTGTGATATCACTGACATGAAAATACTTTGTTATGGCTGTAAACTTATTGTAAGTCATGGATTGTCGAATCAGGGGACAGTCTATTTCCTTACTTTTCCAGTAGTCTTCACTTTCTGGCAGATCAAAAACCCCCATATATACTAAGACACCCAATACGCCCTAATTTCCTCGTCAGTAACGTCAACCCAATGCCTATTTATTTTTTCTGCCCGTCGTTGACGATATTCTGCGTATTTATTAACATTCTCTACTATTCTGTAAAAGAAATCTTCACCTCCTAACATACATTTCAAATAATCTAATTCATTCGAGCCTACGGGTAAGTCGTGCCTTGGACCCATTCCTCCGACAAAAGCGCGTGGGACTTCGAAATGTGATGAATATTCCCATTTAGGGTGGAGTGCATTATCACCTGTCGCATCACTGACACTGGGAGTATCACCCTCTTCTATATCACTATCACCAGAACTGGCACTTTCAAGCAATTCCTCCGCTTCGTCTGAAGAGCTTGGACACTCAGTATCACTTAGAGAATCATCTCTGTCCACTTCTCTCGCTATATCATCTGCACTCAAAGAAGCCATGGTCAGAACTGAGGGGCATTTGGAAGGAGTTCCTTCCTCTGAAACTATTCCGCATTTTCCACGAACACCAGATAAAGAAAACGCATGCTTAGCAAATGACAAATCCTCGGGGCCACACAGCTTTAGGATATTAAAACATCACGCATTTCTAGAGTCAACTTGGGTCTGTTTCTTTTCAGTGTATCATTTGAGCCTCTCTATCTCCCCTAGACGCTCCCTCGCACAGACCTCACACGTCAAGGGAACTGGAGGTCTTATGACCTAAGGATCAGTCACTCAGCACCTCACTCCAAATGAGAAAGGGTCCGGCGGGGTAAAAGATTTTTTTCTTGTTTGCGCCTCATGTCTCTTTGAGCGTGATGTAGGAATGGGCGTTTTCTTAGAAAAACAAATGCTCCCTAGAGGAGGCGGAAGCGTGGAAGGACCGAAAGAAGGCTCTTCGCAAGCCGATGCTGGTCACCCAATTTCGGCTATCTTGCAGGAGAGAGAGAGAGAGCGGACGCCTGGGCCGCCTAAACAAGCCATAGCAGGCGTCGTGTTTTCATCTTCTATTCTCGCATCACAAAGTTTCCCATTCATTCGTTCAAGAAACCATGGCTCATCAACACTCAGTGAACAATCCCTCCTCTGAAATGGCTCCAGAATCTTTTTTCATTACTTCGCTGGTGATAATATGCTATCCCAAAGACTCATTAGGTCTTCGGGAACTTGTGGGTATTGTGACAGATATTATGAGGTTCTGTTTCATCTCAGAGGAACTAAGGATAAGAGAGATGTGTGCATTAGCGACGATAAACACTTTCAAGCTGAAACAGAATCATATAAGGCTCAAAAGATTGCCCTTAGTAGAGCAGGGGAATACGGCCGGTTTCGGCCGACTTAGAAGGGAGAGGATTAAAAACCACCGGCCGGTTTCGGCCGAGTTAGGAGGGAGAGCGAATTGAGGCATTTAACCCGCGGTAGCACGCGCTTTTCTTGTAACGCGGTAGCACGCGGGGCGGGGAAAAGACCGACGGGTTGTACATGGCTAAATAAACACTAATAAGTACTACAAAGACGATTTATTTGGCAATTTCGGTTGAAAAAATATTCAACAAAGGAATGATATTCATTTTTAAGCCATGAACATGGAGAACATAAGAGAATATTTTCTGATTATAGACAAACATTACTATTTACAGCTCACAATCAATCATCATCTCCGCAGGCATTTTGGTAACATGATGTGCAGTTGAATATACAGTGTTCACGGCAAATTGGCTTTTTACAGGTATTGCATGCTGTCTTTGTTTTTCTATTGTTTTTAGAAGGAATTTTTTTTAGGCATTGCGGCTCATGTTATCGTCTCTCTCAGGTATACCTAATATTTCCCGCAACCGGAGTCGCAGAGATAATTGGATATTTTGCTGTTTCTCCCTTTTCAGCATGTTATCTCTGGTCAAAAGTTTAACAAGGTTATTCAAATACTCCTTACGACTAACAGATTTACCTGAGTTTTCCCTGTAAATAACAATGCTATTGATCGCGCCAATGTTCAACAAGGTAAAAAAAAGTGTTAGCGGCCATCGGCATGATATGCGAGAGAAACTATAAATGGACTGTAAACGATCTGAAACGTCCCCACCACCTTTTGTGGAGTTGTAATACATTAAAATTTCAGGTTTATTCGTTTGAGGATCCAAAATGTCATCTCGATGCATTGTTGATAAGAGCAATACAACTTTGTTAGCTTTAGGTTTGTATGACACTAGCGTCACTTCTTTTTGAAAACCAAAAATACTGTTTCCGACCACTCTATCATTCGACCTAGCGATAAAACTGGGTGGAATCTCACCCTTATTTTTTCTTATCGTTCCTACTGTTGTTAGACCATTTTTTAGAAGATCAAGTGCTAACGGGTAGGACATGAACCAGTTATCAAGGGTGACATTTCTTCCAGTGTTATAAATGTACTGAACCAGTCTTTTCACCACTGAGTCTGGCTTGTAATCAATTTTGTCTGGGCCCTAATTTTGTCTTCCAACGTACACTTCGTACAACGTACAACGTACACTAAAATGTTTTTGCATCACAACAGGCAAATATTTTGATCCCATACTTAGACGGCTTGTTCGGCATGTAACCACGGAAACTGCATCTACCCCGGAATTGTGGAAGCATCTCATCAACTGTAACTGCCTCACTCATACTGTAATTATTCCGGCAATTACTGACAAAAGTTTCGAAAATGTCCCTAATTGGGGAAAATTTGTCTTTTTTCTTCAATACATTTCTTTCGTGGATGTTATCGAACCTCATCTTTAGCAAAAATTTGAACCTATTTACACCCATTACAAGTCTAAAATATTCAGTTCCTGTTTCATCTGCTCTCCACAGATCAAAAATATTATTATGGTTCGACTTTTGCACCCCAGCTAAATACAGTAATCCCAAAAGGGTCTTCAGTTCAATGAGGTCCGTTTCCCTTACATCTCTTTGACGCAGAAAACTACCCTGCACACTTCGAATTTTTGTGTTTGTGAAGGATAGAATATCTGATAATATATCATTTGGAAAAAAAAATTGCCAAGAATTCAAAATATCCGATACATTTCGGGCGTTACCCAGAGGTCCAGGTAGACGTTTCAGCAAATTGCATCTCTCAATTTTGGATCTTTTTGCTGGCTTCACAGCAGACCACTCCGTCACTCCGTTTTTTCCCACGAAGGAAGAAGCTCTTGTTCCGGGCGATTGCTCATCTTCACTTTCCTCAGAAAATGATTCGTGGTCCGAACGGTAAATAGTGTTGTCACATTCCTCATCGTCACTCTCACTCAATACTGCATATTCCCCTTCAATCTCACTGTCAAGCATTCTCAGTATGTTATGTCTTTCAGGCTCACTCATGGTCGGGAAGTGTATGCTCGGCTTTTTGATTCCTTATTGAAAAAAAGAGAGCTACTTATGGCAAATTTATGAACACATTTCAATAGAAATGAAACTACAGTTGTGACATTCTCTACGAATGTAAATTTACAATAACTTACAGTTATAATTTATTTCGCAAGGTGCACTGGTACAGGGCGTTGAATACAAGGTAGCGATCACCAAATGGAACTAGCGTATGCTTCCCTCACGAGTTCTTTTCAAACTGAATTGGAGAGAAATATGTATGTCCTAGCGTCGAAACCAATTGTTCTACTCACCCATACCTAAGTCGTTCTCTCCTAGGACAATGTAACGGGCAAAAAAAATGTACCGAATTAGGAAGATAAACTGCGACATTGATCGAGTCAAGTCTCAAAAACTCCGCAAGCAGATTTTGTAACGCGATAGCACGCGCCGGCGGGGATTCGACCATTACGAAATAAAATGTGATACAAAGATTCTTATTCGTATTTACGGATTTTAACTTGAAAAGTGCTCAGAAATAGTAGATTAGAAGAAGTGTCGAACAGAAGAGGCCGCAGTGTGCTGAGTAGGAATTTTTTTTTCAATCGGGCGGGGAATCCCCGCCCACGCGTGCCATCGCGGGTTAAACTTCGATAGGGAGAGGGTTAACCCTTTTACTGCCAGCCCCTTTAAAGTAGACTGTGCGAAAAATGCCAAGCCCATTATGCCCAGCCAATGGGCAAGCTCATTAAGATATATTATAAGCACTTAATATTAATAAATGAATTTTTTTTTTTTAAATTTTGATCATATATTTTCACTTTTTAAGAGGATGAAAAAATTATTCATGCTGTCTCTGATTTGAATGAATTGTAACCATTACAAATACATGATGATGTAATGTAGGTGGGCCGATATATCGGCCCCTTGGCAGTTTTCGCACAACCATAGAGGGCCGATATATCGGCCCACTGGCAGTAAAAGGGTTAAGATCAGAGTATGCATCCCTTGCTTTATTCACAACCATTATGAGTGTGTAGAATAAGCTACATATACATCCACATCACCCTAATCAAATGACAAAATTATGGACTGTGGTTACCGAGGCAGTAATCATTTCACAGACCTGGTAGATGACTAGGCTCAGCTTAAATATGTAACTCATTCTATAGGTACATACATGCTAAGTGATTAATTACCTTTGTTTAAATAGAGCATTCAATATTATCTGAGTATCATTATTGATGATAAATAATTGCATAACAACAAAAATATCATGTGATATATGTAGCAAGAGGCATTGTTACCAGAAGATGAATCATGAGGGAGCATGCATGGGAGGCGCCAGCTTAAGACGAAATGTTTATCCAATCAAGAGTATTCTGGCATCCCCTACACCCCTTGTCACTTGCCAACCCCTGTTATAACACATATTAACCAGTTATATGCAGTAGTCAAAATTAAAGAGTAATAAAGTAGTAAATTAGCTTGTTGGACATGAATTAAGTTGTCAATCCCTGAAAAAAAAAAGCTTTTTCCATTCCCAAGGCACCCCTTCCTTTGCGGTGTCCCAGGTAGCCTCCTGGGCCTGCATGCAGGGGAGAATTTGATGGCAGGGTGTGGGCTGGAATATGGGAGGGCTCATGGAGTGTAGAGAGGAGAGCATCCAACCTTTTGGATTATGAATGAAGTTTCCATGTTACTATACCTGAAGGTGAACTGTTTAATCTATTATCTCACAATATGCATTAAGTATTGGGGTCAAAGGCATTGTATTCACCACAATTACCTGATAAGGGCAAAAACATCAGCCACAGACAGATTGAATTTTGAAAGCCACTACCACATCTACCAATGGACATTACCTATACATGTACAAGATTTTATATGAAGAGGAGGCAAATTTCTTTTTTTTTATGTCACTGCAAGGAATACAAACACAGTCAACAGTCCACTCACCACCTGCTCAACATACGACGGTTCACCCTACCACCTAATTGACATTCAGTGGTTCGATTTACAACCTATTCGATACACAGTGGTTCAACACATGACCTATATGATATTTACTATTATCATTATTGGTTTTCTACTGGTGAAGGTAGGTATAATGGGCATTTAAATTTTCCCACCACCTAAATTTCACATGATGTCCCTCTTCAGCCCCTCATACCTCCTACCTCCCATCATTCTACCCAAGCTACCTGTTCTTCTCCTCCCTCTTCCCCGCTTACTCAACGTTGTTCCCTCAATCACTTCTTTCAAAACACCATCCCCTTTTATTACCTTTTCCATCCACACCTTCTGCCTTCTCCTAATTTCATCAATCAAATTTTTTTCCTCTCCTACCAATTCTAGCACTTTATCGTTCGTTCTCCTTTCGACCCACTATCCTTTCTCCATCCTTCCCCCACACTCACATCTCAAAAGCCCTTAGCCTATTTTTATCTTCTTTCTGCAAAGCCCACGTTTCTGCTCCATATAACACAACACTCCATATTAAAATTTTCACTAGTCCTTTCTTTACTTCCCTACTCAATGCCCCTGTCATTAGTTCACAGCTACAACTAAAAGATTCTTTTGCCAATGCTATTCTCCTTACTTCAACGCTTCTATACCCTTTTTCCTCCAACACACTACCTAGATAGCTAAATTGCTCCATCTGCTCTACCTTCTGACCTCCTACTTTTATATTTAAACTCGCCTCTTTTGTTCATGAGAAACGCATTACTTTCGTTTTCTTCTGATTTATCTTCATCCCGTATATTTCGCACTGTCCCTGCAAAGCATTCAGCATTTTTTGTAAGCCACGGGCTCACTGGCTGACTAGCGCTTGGTCATCCGTGAACCTCACCGATTTTATCAATTTCCCCCCCGACCTTCACTCAAGCCTCCAGCTCATCCCAAACCTCTCTTACCATTTCCTCCGAGTATATTATAAAAAGTACCGGCGATAACGGACAGCCCTGCCTAACTCCCCTCCCTATTGTGGCTCAATCCGATTCTCCATCGGCTACTCTCACATGCGCCTTCTGCGCCATGCATAAATTCCGGATCAGTCTCCTGTCTCGCCAGCCTACGCCTATCTTCCGCAATTTTCCCATTAACTTTTCCCACCTCATCCTGTGGAGCACCTTTTCGAAATCAACACGCGAATACATCCTGATTACATTCTAGGTTCCTTTCCACTAGTATTCTCATCACTGCAATTGCATCCCGAGAGCGAATCGCAGTCCAAATCGATCCTGACCTAGAAATTCGTTTGCTCTCTTTTCCATTCTTCTGTTGACGATTCTAAGCACAGTCTATGCCGCATGAGAAATCAAGCTTATCTCTACGATATACGGAGATTCAACTGACGGGCTCTGCAACATACAACGCTCTGACTTACGACCTATTCGACATAACACGGTTCGAAATGAATTCAAACATTCAAAAGCACAAAAAGTGGGGGGAAGAGGGGCTATAACTACACACCCCACAACTTAGTAGACCTGCTTAACTGTAACGACGTACCTAAGATTTCTAGTGATTATGCTACCATCTATTTCTATGGAAATGAATGCACTCATTTTTAATTATTCTCACAAAATATGGTTCAGCCAGCTTCTCTGTGGCAAATTATAACTCCCATGCAAGTGCGGCGGGATGGTTGTGAAAGTTTGACCAAACTCAAACGCAATAATCGGCGTATAAATCGCGATCGAATGCGCCCCTAAAATTAGAACTGCTTGCCAAGCTCGCCGCACCTAGCGCACTCACCAAGGATTGGATATGACTAATGAACCTTCCTGAATAACATGTTTTTCATATACAAAATTATTTTTGATCATTATCGTGGATAGAAAAGAGAAATTAACCATAAATGTCACAGAATTACACTAAAAACAAATACGAGATTATTATGGTTAAGCTAGGGAATGGGAATTAGTGCTTCCGAACGTGAAATCACTCGCACGCCCACAAGTCTAATGTGAGTAATAAGCAATTCTTTACGCCGGGCATCAGATAAGAAGCCCAAACCTACTCTGTTTTCTTCTAAACGCAGCGCATCTCATGGCAATCAATAGGTAACTTCACCGTCGAGTTGCTATCGACTATCAAGTTCTGCACGTGACTCGCATTTTAAGAGCGACACTCCAAACAAGGAAGACAAATTCCTTTCCGATGCGGGTCCTCTTTTTCCAATTCCGTGCCTGCCCTGAGCGATTGGAAGAGGCTTCTCCACTCGCTCACTCAAATCAGTGCGCCAGACAAATCTTTCCCGCACTTTAAAGCTAACAAAAATGGGCGAGTATCAACAATTCCCGTGCCTTAATGTCCACCGTAAGGTCACACGCTCTAGTAAGTCCCCACCGTAAGGCAGACTCTCCGTCGATGACCATGCAAGGGACACAAGACGCCCCCGCCTTTTCACGAATGTCTCATTTCACGAGCGACTCAAATCTTTTCCAGAGCAAACGGCAACAGGTCCTTTTATCGCCACGAATCAGTTGAGACACAAAAAAACCACAAAGGGCGGACGGACGATGGAGACGGAAACAGGAAGGACATATTTCGAACAAACAGTCGGGAGCAGAGAAACTCACCTCAAGCGGTCTTTTAAATATCTTGCTTATCTGCGTGAGGTGGAAAATATAGTAATTAAGCCCGTGGTAGGAAAGTGACGAGGCCCAAAAACAAGGCAGAAAATGGTACTAATGCACTCAACTGTATTACTGTTCGGTAGGTACTCGTATTTCAAAAGTCGATGGCATCGAAATGTTAGCATTTCGATGTTTTCAGACGCATGCCGGAAGGTACCTATAAGAGCATATGATGGACGTAGAAGATATAACAGCAAGTAAAAGCAGTACATCATATGGAAGTAAAGTCAATTACTGAAAATATCCTGACGTCTCCATCTCCACTTCTACCCACATCTTCACAGTTCCCCGAATTCCTCTAAGATCCTAGGGGAGTTCACCTTTGTCTCTACTGTTACTTCTATTAATGGATGGAGAAGTTTGTGCACAGTGCCTGCAATCGACAACATCACGTGTTTGTGGTGCAATGTGAAATCTTTTTTCTTTTGTTTCCGAATGCGTCTCTTGTACAAGGAAATTTGACAGTCAATCTTGGGCCGAAGTTGAAAACAATGAAATTATCCAATTTCGAAGTAATTCACGGCCTTAAGCACCCCTGTTTACGTTTAACAGTAAACCTATGATGGCTCCATAGAAGCTAGAAGGGAAGAAACACATAAACGCAAAAGAACAAGCAGTGGATGCTGTGCCCAGGAAATAATCGGAAGCATAGAAAAACTTAAGTTCCTCCACATATATTATTTCTATTGGAATAGAAATTTTCCAACAGCTGAATATCAAATGCTATTACCTCGAATACACCGACAGTCTGGACCTCTCGGGTCACTGGCATCAAAAAGGAACGAAAATTGCCGAGCTCACTTGGATGATGATCAGAGAGTTTCGATGCTGAATGAAGAGTGGTTCCGGTGTACGTGAAGAGTCAGTATTTTGTTCTCGTGTTTGCCAAGAATGTCCTGAATTCGATGCCAATTTCCCGGAGATAACTTCGTGTAGGCCACCCCGAAGACATTTTAGACACAAACGCAAATTCTAGGTGGGAACTAAGCTTGTAGTATGAATTATTTATCCAACACCAGTTATCGCAATCCGACTTTAAAAATAAGATAAACAAAGCAACAAACAATTCCACTATTGGTTGTTCGTTTTTCAGCATTCAGATCGAGAGGAGTTTTTCAGCATTTATATATTAGGTAGATTGATAAAAGTTAGAAATTTGGAAATACGAACGAGAATACTGAATCTTTCCGCAGACGCCGATAACACTAGGCTAGATTAATCCCACCATTTAAACTGAGCATGCATTGGTATAGGACTAAATCTTTCATTGACTATCGGTAAACATTTTAGGATAAACCGATTTCTCCAAGGGCAGGGGTCATTTTTTCGAATATCCTTCGAAATAGTGAATTCAAAAGAAAATAAATATAAAAAAAATCAAAGCAAGTAAGAGATAACTATGAAAGTTATTTTTTTAAATATTCAATCACAGGTAATCTCCCTTGAGAGGACATATATTTCCCTTCAATTATCAAACAAGTCATGATACCTATTCCAAAATTAGGCATGTTTTACGAAAACAAATATTATCACGAATGAAAAATCGTAATAATATTTTTATGCGACGCAGGGAGAGAATTAGGTGATGAGCATTTGTAAATAGCGTTTTTCTCGAAACCCGGAAAAATCTCCATCTACTAATTCGGGTAGTTGGGAAAATTTCCAATTTTATGAACGGTTTATAGTATTTCTCTTATCGGTTGAATAGCATGATCGCAACTTGCATCGGCTATCGCGCAACTTCTCTCTCATGCAACAACTGTTGCTACTGGAACACTACATAGGCATCGCACTTACTCTAGTAATATTCGCACTCCTATAACAAATGAATTTAATACTTCCCGCCAGAGAGACGGAAAAATGAATGGAGCAATTAAATCGCTACTTAGCTCAACTAAGGATAGGTAGGTTATTGGATAGACGTGGGATTTTTCAGGGAACGGAAGGAAAGCTGGAGAGAAAACCAACATCGGCATTAGCCAGCTCTTAACGAAAGGTGCCAAGGGGCTCACAGTTTACTTACCACCCACATCCCAGCTTTCCACCGCGAGGGCCCGGGTTTAAATCCCGACCGCGGCAGTACATTTTTACTGGTAAACCGGCCCCTTCTTGAGTGCTTCATAGAGAGTATTGGAGTTCAGTACTCGGTCCGTCGGATGGGTCGTTAATAAGAGCAGATTAATGCCGATGCAGTGTTTCTCTGCACTCTTCCTCCTTACCTTTCCATTCCTGTCCTTGAATCTTTCCTACCAGTCAGAAGTGCCTTTAGAGTATGGGTACAAACTTCGAAACCACATTTTATGATTATACTCCCCGTTACCTGAGGAGGAGAAAAATGGGAAAAGGCTGTGGTAGGGAGCGTAGTGAGGGTGAATTTGATTTCAGAGGGTAGAGCATGGGAGGGGTGATTTAGGTGGAAGATGGTCCGAGGGAGTAAAGGCGAGGGAATCTGAAAGTCATTTCAGAAATCGATATTTCTAATACAGGAATGCGCAAAGATTTCCGGTACTTCCACAGCGTCCAATTTAAGGCTGCTACTTACAGCGTACAAGTTCCGGTCTAAAATAACTGAGGTGCTCATTCTCTCACAAATGCTAGTCATAGTTCGAACTGACACCCAGAGCCGAAATCTTCTTTCGAGCTCCTTTTAACTTCTCCTTCTCCTGGAACATTTAACATTCTACATGTCTGCCCCGTATACACAGCGTCCCGACCAATGTTCGGCACATCAACTTGCAGACACCGGATTGCGCAAGTTTTCCCTTCGAATTCTTCCCGTAACTGATAATTACTCTCTGTTGATAATTGGGAGAGGTTTAGATTGCTTGGAGGTGAGAGGGTAACCGGTTGGCCAGTTTTTAGGAGTGTCCTGTTACTAAGCCTACACCATGTTTGTCTCCGAAATCTGTGGGCTTGTGATGAGATGACCGACGGAGTTACTCGCTCACTTATATTATTGAGGATTAAATCAACCAGTTCTGGTTTGTAACCATTATGAGCGAATTTATTCTTGATTTTCTGCAACTCCGCATTGAAATTTTCCGTGGTTAGGAGGATGAATTAGCGAGCGGAGAGATGGGTTTTTGACTCGCCGAAACACGCAGCCGAAATAAAAAATCTATATAAGTGGACGAGCAGCTTCTTAGGTGAACATTATTTTGATTATTTCACCGTTTTTTATTTTATCCTCAACCGGTTTCGACGTCGCGAAAGAAAAAATGGCGGAATATTACCAAGTAGTGTGTTTTGTTTCCATCATGTCGCAGTTTCTCAAACTCGACCCTTCCTTCACCTACTAAATTAATGTATTTTAATTTGTAGGATAGAAAATCGGAGTATCATTGTGTTCATGAGAATATTAGCAAAGAGAAACAAGGATACAATCTACATGGATCTGCTTTTCTGTCGAATAACAGAAGGCGTTTAGCAAAGCATTGTGGAAAATAAATTTAAGTACCTAGTACTAAGAGAAGGAGGGATAAATGACTCGTTTCAAAATTATACACGACAAAGAAACCTCAGATAGTAGTAGATGGATTACAATCAACATTCAAGGCCAATGACGATCGTATAGAAAGGATTGACACAGCAATTCCGATTACGTAAAGCATTAACGGCACGACTTTGACTGCCTTCTTAGTGACTTCAATTTGGCTTTTAATTGCTTCATGAGCAACAGCAGAGAAGAAGTGGATTCCATAATCGTCTAGACTGACACATGCACCGTACCCAGCAATTGTTTGTAGTCTCTATGAAAAAGGAAAACTGATTAAAAGTGAATTATTGTCATTTTATTGTTTTAATTCTTTTAAACGAGCAACCAGATGAAAAAATATGAGAATCGAATATAAAAATGGACTAGTTATTAAGGGTAAAATGAGCAATAGGAGGGGACCACATTGCAGGAAACGAGCTCAATTAAAGAGTAATCCAACTTTTCATCTTCTTCTTCAACTTTTCTGCTAGGGGCCGCTATTCATATTAAGTTTCCTCCCTTTTCTGCCCCAAACATCCTTCTCATAAAATCCCATCTCCCTCGTGTATTCTGCCACGCAGTCTTTCCACCTCCTCTAGCTCTTCTACCCTCCACTTGTAGGTATGTTGCTCGCCCTTCTACCGACATAGTCCTCATCCATTCTCAACATACGCCCAAATCAATGAAGCCTTCTTTCTTGGATCTTAATCGATATCTCTCAAACTACGGCCATTTCTCTAGTGGCCTGATACTGTATCCTGTCCTCTCGTGTTTTGCCCATCGTCCGTCTAAGAATTCTCATCTCATCAACGTCCAACTTCTTCACTTGGGCTTTCTTAACTGGCCATAATTTGCTGCCATTGCATGTCTCTAATCACCTCCTGACCCTCCCACTTCTGTGGTCGCACAGTACCACTATCATGCTACTCTAGTTCATCCATCCGGATTTCCCCTTCTTCAATTCATATCTTGAAAATCCAAACCAGTTTAAGAAAGAGTACTAAATTAAGTAAAAAAGAAGGTATAAGCAGCGGCGTACAGCAGACGAAGGGGATCTTAAATATCAAAAGAATTCCTTCCTCGGTGGGTTTAGGGTTTAAATCCCCCAAAACAATTCCCGTAATTTACTATATTTTGTATATTTTGCAAGGAGCGCGGTAGCCTAGTGGGTAGAGCGTTTGGCTACTGATCGTAGGTTCCCGGGTTCAAGTTCCCGAACGAAAAATCCTCGGAGTGCGAGGTGGCCCAGGGAAAAGAACTGGCCCCCCTACCCTGGATGTGTGAAATTCACAGGCCTCCAAGCATACGAGGCTTAGTCCGGGATGTGCTCTACCCTCACCGATCAAAACCAACCTTCATTGGTTGAATCACTTAGTGTGTGTATATTTTGCACTAGCGATTAGAATTTTGCTTATTGGGATGAAAAATATAGTTGAATTTTCTTCAAGAAAAGATAACGTAAATGTAATTATTTTTTTAGTGAATAATGATCTAAATATCATTTTATGATGATGATGCACATAAATACTAATGAAACCGTCCCCCAGACGGAAAACCTGCGTACGCCGCTGGGTGTGATGCCTCCTTTCACAGATGCATGGAGGGAAACGATTCAATCTATAATCAAAACACCCCGTTAATGAACTGTGATAAAAATCTTAATACCCAGATTGACTTCCGTCATCATGTTTGATTTTAAATATCAAAAGAATTCCTTCCTCGTGAACTTTATAGCTTCTGGGTGCAGGAACACGCAAAACACAATGGGATGACTTAAACAGCCTTGCGTAACGACGAAATACAATTAGCGGCGCAGAAGAATGTTGCTCGTGCAAAGTGATCGTTCCTGAAACTCTCGCAAATAATGTGACCATATTAAGCGAACAGAGCATTCAAGAAATCTAAAAGCCACATAATGCCTAATGGGTGATTGATCAGGAGTACAAAATCGAAATTTATAATCAAAGTTTCAAAGATTGTATCGCAAGTATACCTACTTGATGCTCCTGAGACGGAATAACTCGAATGGTATGAAGCGAGGATGAAAAGGAATTTCTGAGTTACTTCCTAATTTGAGCGATACCAAAAAAAAGCGAAAATCGAAAGTTTCACTTTCCAAATTGGAAAAACTCAATCAAAAGAGATTTTAATAATGTTATGTGGATCTTTCAAGCATATGATTATTCCATGTAATCGCAATATTTAGGGCTTAGCAGAATATTTCGTGAATGTTTGCCATTTTATATATTTTAAAATAAGATGTTGCGTAAGAATGATGAAAATGAAATGCACACCCGGATATGAACGAATAGGTGCCAAGAAGAGAGGGAGAAAATAGAAGTCTTCTGAAAACTGCTAATTGGCCTTAACTTGAGACATGATGGCCAGATGAAGAATGTCATTGGGGGAAAAGTAAATGGTATAAATGAAGCCAGTATTGAATGGTTTAAAAGAAAAGAATTACATAAATATGAAGTTCATTTGATGGGAGAATCGAGTGGAGAGTCCAGCCAATCTTACAATTGATGAATTTGTTTGTTGTTTTTTCACATTCCGACTGTCCAGATAAATATTTTGTGGCACAATTAGTCAGGACTACGATTTGACCAATTCCATTTCAAACGACAAGAAAAAATATTCTTCACATTTAATTCCCAATCATTTCACCCTTGTGTTGATGACTAATTCCTTTCCGATGCCTCAATTCCGCCAGGAAAATCACGAGTAAAACTTTAAGAGGGAATATCTCAGGTCCGTAATTATCCGATGAACTCTCAAAACAAACTGCGTGAGTCTTCGTGCCGCGGCGGAACCGAGAGTTGATTCCGGTCGGCTGAGGGGAGAAAGAGATGGTGAGCACATTGCGCTCCAGCCACGAGACGAATTACCTAGTCTCCCATCACAGTGAAGTATAACTAACTTGATGCTCGTTTTACAAACAAATGTTTCCTGGCGTGTGGCATAATTTAAACCATGCGCAGCTTGGAAGAAGGCTTAATGCTAAAAGAATTATGAGGAGAATTGGGTCGGCATTTCCGGACAGGAGGGAATTAAAGACGGGAAGTTTAGCAGAAAATTTGCCAAGAAAAGGTGAGTTTGATAAGAAATTGAACGGTGAAAAGAGCTTGATAACATTCGTGGGGTTACATGTTCCCGATAACCGATAGCGGATCTTCATATTCGAGCGCTTTCTCGTTTTTGCTCTTTTAAAATTGTGCGTTGGAAGGCGAAAACGTCAAATTACCCAGCATTTGTCAGATTCCTCAAATCTCTAATCCCTATCATTAGAGAGAGAGAGAGAGAGTCTGTGAGGCGGTTGCTGAGAGCTGTGCGCTTCTGGAGGGGTTCGCATTATTTCTAACGATAGAAACAACAAAAAAGGGCATATGAATCTACCTCTGGATCCGGGAAAAAGAAGGAAAATAGATTCTGAAACGTGAGCTCGGAGGAATGGGAATGTGCAATGGACCGAAAGAAGAAAGAACGAGGAAGTTTTTGAGACAAGAAATTTCCTTGGAGAGGAAACCAAAGTTCCCACACGAAATTGGGAGGAGGTAAAGGGACAGAGAATACTTAATAATAGAACACTTAATGCAGAGAGAAAGGATCCTAAACGTGGATACAAGAAAAACGCCAGGAATAAAGAAGAGGTTTAAAGGTAAAGGGAATTTAGATGGGATGGACAGAGGCAGACAGTTTGCTCATCTGAATGAGTTACAGAATAGAGAAGGGAACGTTAAAAAAAGGAGGGGATCGGAAGTAAAAGAGTGAGAGCAGAATAAGAGTAATCAAATACCGACAGCGAAATGATGAACACTACGTACTCTAAAATATTATTTTTTTTCAGAGTATAGTTAGAAAATTCGTACGAGAGAGAACTAATGATAGGATTGTTGATTGAGGACATTAAGAAAAGATTGGTGAAGAGCCTGAAATGGAGCATGGGATTCTACAGCGCTGAAACGTAGAATGGTAAGAGAGGAGAGGAAGTTAACAGAGGAAACAAGGATAAGGAGTGAGTGGACGGAAGGAATCATCATATAACAACGGATAATGTTTTGTAGGATGTGATATCAGGTAGAATGTTGAGTTAGTATGGAAGGGGGAGGAGTGTATTAGGCTGATAGAGAAGAACATTGCGTGAAAAATAAGTGCACTAAATGGGGTGTCTTTCGTGTATACCTATTACAAATTTCAACGGTATAATATAAGTAGTAACGATTTTAAGTGTCTTTGAAGCCGATGAAAGTCAAAAATGAACATTATTAAAAAGACGGATGCACAAAAGGAATAATACTCATCTAAAATTTTACGGCGATAATGTAGCCAAAAAACCAAATACGCTTAAAGCTAAAGTTCAGATTAATCTTTCATAAGTTTTGCCGAATCTTGGAGAGGAATTCACCTTCTTTTCCACCAAATATAATGAGTTATTTTCTCACTCTATCTTGAAGTGTGTCCTACCTTCATCTACGTACCGTCAATTCTTATGCGAATATTTCGCTTTCCATCCATTATTAAATAGCTCAGCGTTTACATTGCAAACTATTTAATGTACTGCTCATAAGCGCTAATGATAATTGTAAATCTAGTTAATAAAGTAGGAAAACTTCATTACAGAAATGTTTCTTGGACTGTGCACGAAGCTTTTTCAAAACTCGCAAATTGTTGGAGGAAGAAGTGAAAATATTCGGGAACGAAGAAAATGGTCGTGGACCCAACAGAACGCTGTTCCTTAAAGACCAAAATATACGCATCATCATCCAACTCAACGGCAATTTTCTTACTTCCCGAAGACCTTGACCCGGAAGGTCAAGACAGCGAACATGGTCAAGGTGTAATCTCGAAGATTCGAGGATGTAAAATTCTTCTGTTCTCGTGAAAATGATACACTCGTGAATATACTATTCCCTCTACCCTATTCGACATTTTCTCACTCGATCCTCCCATGAAAAGAAATTCATCTAAGGGGACAAATGCAACATAAATAAGACAAAGGAATAGTTCAACTCTTTTCTTTGAGCCAAGAAAGCCTAAAGTTGATGTAAATCCTTAAAACTAGAAATAAAAACGTAATGATTCCATTCTTGGAGTAATCTCGCGGCCGAGACAGAGGGCGAAGGACATTTTAAATTTAGAAAGGAGTAAACATTAATTAGGGTATATAATCGGAGGCTAGGGGCCAACATGCTAGGAGGGTAGAGCTCAGACATTTGAACCGATAGATGATAGTTGATGACATAACTCCTAAACCATACTTCATATTAACGCAACGATTGGTAGTAATTATAGCTATTTCGGGAATACGACCAACGGCTAAGGTTATTTGGGCCATTTTAGGATAGGTGGGTTATTGGTTAAGGGTAGGTTATTTCAGGGAACAGAGGAAGGATTGAGAGAAACCCGACGTCTGCATTAGCCGACCATCAACAGAAGTCGCCAAGCAATCCACCGTTTAACATCCCATCCGACGGACGGAGTAATGCACTCGAAGGATTCTCCACAGGATATTTAAGTAGGGTCCGATATACCACTAAAAATCTGTCCCTGCCGATACTCGAATTAGGGCCTTCCGGGTGGAAGGTCAATATCCTAGCAACTACAACAACCCGATTCCCCTTGAACCATTCATGTTGAGGTTACCTGCTCAATGCAACAAATAATTATGGGGTACTCAGTTCATTACGCAAAAGAGTAGCAACTTCATGGTATGTGACAGCTGTTTGCATTTTCTCTTCTTGTTAATTACTTCGATACAACCACGGTGGTTTTCTCATTAACAAACTCATCACCTCATAGCATTCTCTATGCTTGATTGTATTGGAAACCATCGTCCAACCAATCACAATTTTTATTCTATACTCGTCTCCTATGCCGAAAATATTCCCTTCTGTTGTGCTCTTAGGCATCCCACAATCTATCCATGCCTACCTTATTTTAATTTTCTTTTAGCATTTTTAGGGATTTCCCTTCACAGAAGAAGTTTCTGACAGAACCCCATCGTAATACCATCATCCTAAACCTATAAGTCATTCTCATAGATACCGCAACTCTTTCATCCCATCTTCGTTCTCCACTGACTCTATCCAATATATATTACGGATTTAATCCCTTTCTATTCAAGCCTTTCCTCATTCCATCCAATTTCGGTCAATACAACCTTTGGTCTTCCTTTTCTTCTCCTACCATCAGGCTCCCATTTTGCACCAACCTTTGGGATTCTTACATCACTCATCCTCTGTTCATGCCCAAATCTCCGTACTTAGTCTTCTTTCTTACATGTCTCAATTAGGTCCTTTGCATCCATAGTGCCTCTAGTGTCTCTTCATTATTATCATCAGTCAACAATCCTTATATTAGTTTGAGGCAGCTCTCCACTCGATTCTCCTATCAGCTAATCTCTTCATCTATACGTATTTCTTCCCTTTCACATCCTTCATTACTCGTTCTATACATCTCATATTCCATTGCCATTCTTCACTTTTCCTTCGACGATTGTCTTCATCCGACCATCATGTCGCATGATACGGCCGATTAAGTTTTCCCGTCTTCTTCTTAGGGTTTTCAAAATACTTCTCTTTTTTCCCACTCTTCTTAGGACTTCCTCGTTCCTCAATCGGTTGATCCATTTAATTTTCATAATTCTTGTGTATCTTATCGCCACGTTTATAATTTTCTCCATTTTTTACTTTTCCTTGCAGATATCTACCAAAACTCCATTTCTACGATTCGTAGTTTATCTTATTGTCTCCCTTAACTTCCATGTTTGAGCATAAGCATCACACTTTCTATTCTTTCTACCATTCATCCTATTAAAATCTAATGCATCCGTTATAATATTCTTCATTTTTTCCACGCTGACTTCTTCTGCGTTTCGGGAATATGCAACACTACGCTTCACACCAGTGTTTCCAAATGGTGTTTTTTTGCCTGAAGGCAGCTCCTCTCAAAATATAGAACTGTTAACCTTTAATTTATCGAGATAATCAATAATTGCTTTCCTGTGAGAGTAAGCCTCGACGTAATTGAAGAGGTAGAGAGTTTCCTTGACCCCATGATCCGGAACTCACAGAGGTCACATTCCCACAGGTTGCCACAATACGCCTTAATATAATACGCTGAAAGTTAACTTTTGATGAATTTTCTGCATTATAGATTTTTTTCCTGTTTTTTTTTCAATGTCACAGACTAGCGAACTCCTTACCTGATATAAATTCAAGAAATAATGAATTTCCTTTGCAATTTTTCCATTACGCATATTAGATTTCCGGATTTTGAGGTATTGTGTATTGAATGATGGAAGTAGTAGCAGTGGAGAACTAATACAAAGAAAGAAATGCTAGCAGTGTGAGATCTGAGAGTTTTGTAAAAGCAATTACTCCCTTATACGAGGTTCAAAAGGTATACAAGAAATGCGGAAGGATTACGCTGAAGAACTCCACTGAATGCCAAAGATATTAGGCCAATGATCTTAAAATTGAACGGGAATGTGAAATACAATAGATGGCTCGCACTTGTAGATAACCACAGCATGGGTTCGGGGAAGGCGACCGACAGCTGCGGCCAATTGCAACATTTCAGATCGGTGGGTAGTTGGGTAGAGGTAAAACTTTTACAGGTAACGAAGGAATGGCGGCGAGAAACCCGGCGTCGGCATTGGTCTTCTCTTCACGACAGGTGCCTAGGGGCCCATGGTTTATCGTCCCATCCTATGGACGGATTACTCTAAGTGCTCTCAACACACTACTCAAGTGGGGACTGGTATACCAAAGGAAATTTGGAGAAAATAAAAGTGATTAACACGTCTACGAAGAATATCGGACCTTATGGAACACGTCTAGAGACAGGGTGTTCTGATGAAGACAATCGTAAAGTGAATAGTGAATGGGAAGAATGGAAAAGGAAGGCCTCGTATGAGATATATGAAGCAAGTAGTGAGGGACATGAACAGAAGAATTATATAAATATGAAGAGGTCAGCTGATTGGAGAACACAGTAGGGAGTAGCGTTAAACCAATCTTAGGATTGATAACCAATGATAATAGTGACCAATTATTTATCACAATGACACACAGTTGAGCTCTGAATGTCTTCCAGTATAGTTATTCGGTTGAATTTACTTTCCTAGGGGGACACAACTATCCTCCAACATCAGTGACGCCATCTAGCCCAGGAATTTCCCCGTTGCATCGAACTACGTCAGATACCCATCCTCTTCCCATTTATCCTCACCAACCAAAGATTCTTCCGTCAGACCCTTTCTTTGAATGTAAGAACACTACCACGACCACGATCGTCCAAAACCTTTTCAATCAGCTTCCGAGTCTCACACCTCGATTACTCCTACTAATATTAGTTCTTTTTTTATCTTCCGCTACTTCTTATTTTACAGCCTCAAAACTACATCGTTCAAGAAATCACTGTTCTTTAAATTCGATCGCGGTCAGAGAGCGGCAATGCGGACAGATAAACTGCTAATAGGCATAAAAAAATCTTAGCCGCGCCATAAAAAGACAATATCATTCATGCAATCGCACAGGTAGTTGGTATACACGCGGCTATACCTCAAATATGATACAACCTCAACGGTGAGCGAGATCAACTGGAAAACCAACTTATGGTAAACTGACTCCAGAATATAAATGTACACCGCAGACTGGCTTGTGTACGGAAAAATCTATGTTCACGTGAAGCAATCAAGAGCTTGGACGCAGGAGTCCGGGGTAAAATTATAATTTTACTCGGGATTTCTGCGTCGGCTGTTAGCCTGAAATAACCACCTGAACCGAATAATCAGGAAATTTTCTGGAAATCCCGCAAGAACACAAATATTTTGAGTTTTCAGCAAATAACCTACAGTCGCTGAAAGAAGGCAGCGGTAAATTCTATTTTCAAGTGAGTCTAAGAAAATTCCTAAACAGAAATCAGCTCACCGAGGTTGCTTTTCGCGATTTAAAAGACCTTCCTTTGGAATTTCCGCTTTAAATGGTTCAAAACTTCACTTTAGTGTTCTTTTTGATCCGAGTATGCTAATTTTTTGTTTCCCGGGCCCAATCTACGACATTGCAGAATTTTACACTTATGTATCCACGCTCTTCCCTTGTAGGTATATCTACACGCATCTTTACTATAACTCTTGTTTCGTGCTTAACTGCGCCGCTGCTGCTTGTTCAAATGCCTATTCACATCTGATTAACAAGCCTCATCACAATATCACGTAATCCGATAAAGAAGCAAACGCATGGATGCGAAACGCAATGGATGCGAAAATGAGACCTCAGGATAAATACTGCATTTTTCTTGCCTGGATTCCACTGTGAAAATGGGAGAAAAATTACCAGCAAAACTACTAGCTCTACGAATTATATATACCATGCCAAACGAAGGTAGGCAGCAGAAATATCACGAAAAGTGATTGAAATAAAAGTTTGGGGACAAATAAAAGTACTACAGATCCAGACTAGGAGGAAAATATGGTCATCACTTCAAATTGATGAATCAACATCCTTAACCAAGCGGCCATTTTTCCCTGACAGGGCTACGTTAATTAGACCCGTTCAGAGTGGATCATACAACACTCAACAACAACAAATCTTCTCTGCCCTGAATTTTATCTGACAACCGAAATATGAAATCAACTATGAAATTTAGCATTTGACCGTTTAAATCAGTTTTTGGTAGAAACGATACACCTACCATGCAGTAAAACACACTTATTATTCAAACGATGCTCTTGCTCAATAACGGTTTTCAGACACAACGTACCCTAATTACATGTCAGACTACAAGGGAACGCCTCGATTGAGGTAAATGGAGCACGTCGTCTTGAAGGATGTAAAAGAGAGGAATTATTAAAGGATGAAGAGGTTAGATGATAAGAAAATAGAGTGGATAGTTGCGTCACAACAATCTGAGGATTTTAGGAAACTCACGAAGGCCTTACTTCGAGGAACCAACTATACAATCTCTGTGTACTACACTTTTTATTGACAATAACCATGGTTTCAAGGATTGAAAATGGCAATTACTTGATGAAAACATGGTCGCTGCCAATAAAAAAGAGTGGACAAATTACGGAGTGTGTTAATCATCAATCTTAGGCTTCTTGTCCTCTAATGATAATGATAACCTATTAGATCCACTCACTCCTAATTTCTTCTTACGGCTTTCCTTCTTCCCCCACCCTACTCAACATTTCATCAATCGTCCTCCTTTCCGTTCACCGCACTTTTTACATTCTCCTCCACCCCAAAATCTCAACAGCCTCATAAATACATAACATTAACAGTCGCCCCGACGAAGTATGAACACATGCCGAGAGCAGCTACACCAAAATTGCATTCACATAGGTGGGGACAGAGCGATTACGCCCATTGCACTGCGTGACGAAAGTGCCTGCGAGAAGATAAGAGCGGAGGAAACAAAATGTGGCTTACCGCGGTTGGGCTCGCGATGTCCGGCAGGAGAGAACCTCGACTCCAGGGAAGCGGCCGCGCAGTCCTTCCCGTGCCGACTTCGCTTTCTTTCGTCTCTCACCAAGGTCCCGGCGCAGACAGCAAGCATTCACCGACTGAAAGAAAACCTGCCGCCGCTCTGCCCCACTCCTCCTCTCCCCTCCGGCCACTTCGGTTCCCACAGGATGACTCCGCTAAGCTCGGTCCCCCCCTTCCAACACCCCAGCGCGGCGTCCTTCACCTCGAGCGTCGACGGAGAAACGAAACAACTCCCACGGACACATAGACGTTCGTTCAACTCATCTACTCCTCTGCGGAGGGCGAGATCGGATGCTGGGAGATTTGCGACGCGCAAAAAAAATAATCAAAGAAAATAGGCGATGGAGTCCTGAGGGGTCGTTGCGTCATCGTCCACTCTCGAACAGGAAAATGTTTCCGAGGAAGGTGGAAGAGAGAGGGAGAGGGCGCAAAAACCTGTGGAGGGAGAGGAGTGGGCGGGTTTCGTGGGATGACGACGCCCGCTCCGCTCTGGGAAATACCCGGTGGTTCCGATCTCCTCTCCCGAGTTTCCTTTGTCACGGCCTTCCGGGGCTGCGTCATACTGAGGCACGCATCGTACATGGCCCGGTGCAACCAACCTGCCGATCGGAAAACACGAATATGAAGCGACCGCTTCTGCCAAGGCTTGTCGTCGATCAGGGGCGCAACAGCGTGGGGTGTGGGAGGAGGGGACCTCCCTCCTCACCCCCGCCATTGCCCCCAAGCACGATTGTGGGGGGTGGGGGGGGGGGGGGGGGTGGCTAGCCTCTCCCCCCCAGAAATAAGAGGTTGAGGTTCACTTTTTAATGGACACTGCCGGATTTGTAAACATTATTTGCGCCTTCATCCCCAACGACTCCGCTGTGATTTTGAACGCTGCGCAAACTTTTATGTGGAGAAGATGGAACTTCCACCCCCCTCCCCCCTACCAAACTCGTTTATGTAGAATAGAGCTCTGAACAAATTTTTATTTTCCCATTCATATGATATATAAAATTCTAAAATGGCAAGAAAACTGTCCGTACATGCAGTAGTATTGCAGTGTTTTTTTTTAACGGTTTGAGTGAAATTTAATGTACAGACTCTTCCCCCCCCCTCCCCACCTTCCCCCGCTTATACAGATTTTTCGAGGAGTTTGCTCCCCCCCTCCCACGATTCGGGGTGTTGTGGCGCCCGTCGTCGAATCCTCGCTCCAAAGGAGAGGGAACAAGATCGCTGCATGAGCAATAGGATATATCCCCATTGGCAATCTCGGAGGTGTTTTGGAAGTTCAAAAAATAGTTCGGAGACTCAATTTTCAATGTCGCTTTATAATCATCATGTCGAAAGAAACAACGAACAAATAATTATAAGTAAAAATATTTTTAAACTATACTCGAACGATTAAAACTATGCTTCAACACAAAATGAAGTAATGAATCATAGATGTTACGTAAGTGGAAACCATAATCTGTGTAGCTGACAGTGTAAATATTATTATTATCAACAGTGTTATCCCGGTTAAAAGGTTGACTTTTATGGACAAGAAACACATCTCAGTGCTCCAACGCGGCATAATGCAATACACATATCTCTCACATGAAGTCCTGCTTCAGCTTTGCCCACTTCCTACCAATCAAATTTTATCCAAGCTGTCAGTACCTCTCCGCCCTTCTCCGCGCTATCTCAACATGTACTTGTGTGTTTTCAAGCATGTACCCGCACTGAAAGGCGCTTCAGACCGGGATGAAAGGTGGTAGGACAGAATAGGATAAGAAGAAGAGTGGAGGGAAACCCAGCGTCGGCATTACTGCTCTTAATGAAAGGCGCTAAGGGGGCCACCGCTTAACGTCCCATTCGACGGACGGAGAACTGAACTGTGCACTCCAACAAGTATGAGTAGGTACACCAAAAAAGTCTGTCACTTCATGGAATATGTCACCCAGGCTCTTGGAATGAGGCCAGTACCTACTCTAACTACTGCACCAACGCGACTTACATCTTAACATTTACTCTCGCCACTAATTGTTTCAAGCAACTTCCCCTATCATTTCCAATTCCTCTTCGTCGGTCTTTCTCTTTGCCCACCTCAATTTATCCATCCTTTCCCACATTCACATGTCGAAAGCGGAAAGACTGTCATCCTTAATCAAAGTATCTCATGTCTCATTGTCAGCTCTATACAACCCCGCGCTTTATAAAGCGATTACTTGTTAATTTATTTATAGCGACCCATTTGAGAAGGCCTTGATGGGAGTTCCCAAAACCCAACAAGTTTTAGATTTTAGAATATAAATATAATTTAATGCTAGAGCCGGTGTAATCCTTTAGGTAGCTGGTAAGCTGCATAACGAGGAACGGGAGAAGTCCAACGGACATCAAGCGAAGAATAGACCCTAGGCAAGAAAGCACTCATGATGAAATAGTGACTGCTGAGTTTGAGGTAAATAGAATTAAGGAAGCAGAACAAAAAAAGTGGTGATGTTGGAATATGAAATATGGCTCGGAGCCATGGGCCATCGGAAAGTTGGAAGAGAAGAGAATAGAGGGGTTTGAAACTTTGTGCTGCAGATACTGAAGATAAAATTTATGGATGAGATCATAAATGAAGTGTACAGAAGAATAGAAGAAAATAAAACAATATGGGGTACCATCAGGAAGATAAGGTCCAGATGAACAGCCCACACTTTGAGGAATGACGAATTTGTAAGGAACTTAAGGGAAAACATTACGAGGAAGACCGAGAGACAAATACATTTTATTACACCGTATTACCCTTTATAAAACCCTTTAAATATGTTTTTCTAAAAGCTCGAGCAATGCGACGCGAAAAGCCGCCAATTTCCAATTTTTTTACCAACAACAATCATTCTAACGCTGTCATATTGTGAGCAACAATAATAGTGACAAGCTATACCACCATAATCATAAGTATTCTGATATATTGTACTCCTTCAGATTCCGTAGTATGATTTCAGGGTATCACCGCGCCCACTCATGAAAACGTACGCTAAATTCAGTTAAATTAATGGAAACCAGCAAAGTTAAAACTAATTGAATAGTCCGCAAATTATCAGCGATTCAGTCAGCGCGCCATCGCGGGATCCGGGTTCGAGTTTTGGGCAAGGCATTTGATTTTTTTCCCCGGGGAATTCTTTCCATGGCAGCCAGGTAGACTCCGACATAAATAATCAAAATGGCAATTTTATTTATAGCTCATGGAGCAACGTGTGCTCCCGGACTTCATCAATGAGAATCCAATCAGTGAATGAAAATAAAATCAGAAATTAGGATTAATTACGATGCAAACTAACCCTGGCTAACTAACTGGCGAGAAATAAAAAAAGCATTTTGTTGAAGGGCACTATCGTATAAATAAATCGGTATTACCAACTTAACATTATATATAGGTATTCTTTCCGGAAGAGTTAGCGGCACTTCTGTAACAAGAGACGGAGTCCAGTGGTTAGAGCGTTTTACAGTTTTGCCAGGTACCGGAGGTCCTGGGTTGGAATATCAGAGAATACTTTTGAGGCCTTCACCTCAATCCTAGTTGAGACGATAGGGTTGGTATTGTGGCTAGAGTAGGTACCACGGTCGTATATACTGGTAGGTAGGTACTGGGGGGCTGTGTTTGAAACCGTCAGGATTATCTCGAGCAGGTAACCAAGGAGTCACGTGGTATAAACACCAATGGTTCGCAAACTTGGTGTCTAAAAAAAGCTCGTTATCAATTATTGTTTTTCACTTGAGTTTTTCTCATCTGCCTCGACTATAGAGCCTCCAAATGAGATAAAATAAAAGTGCAAACAATGAATGAGGTGGACATCAGCGGTTTTAACTTTCTTCTTCCTCAAGGGCCAGAGTTCGGATCCCGATAGAGGCAGATGTGTTCAAAGTTGATTCTCGGTTAATTGAGAGCTGGGAGGGCGGCACGTCGTGTGTAGTACTCCGTCCGACGGATTACATGCTAAATTTTGGCATCTTTCCAGAAGAGTAGGCCAATCCCGTCGCCGGGTTTCCTCCATGCTTCCTGTGCTCCCTGAAAAGTTCCAAGCTCATCCGATTTCTAACCTTTCCAAAAATGGCGCAATTGACCTCTACGGTCGGTCGCTTCCCCGTAAAAACTGCCATTACCAAACTGCCAAATGTAATGACTTATTGAGTGTCGTGTCTTTCAGGAAACCGAAGGCGGCAGGAAAAGGCATTAGTTCCTGTACTCTGATGCATGAACTCCATACACCAGTGTGATTTGCCCTTCGTTAACTCTACCCTCACCAACCCTATGGACCTTTGGTAGTAATTATCCACGGGAGTCGACCGACAGCTCAGGTCATTTAGGATAGGTGGGCAACTATGTAGAGGTAAGAATTTCTCAGGGAACGGCACAATGGTGGAGAGAAAACCGACATCGGCATTTGACTGTGTTTGAACCAAAGGCGCCAAGGGATCCCGAGTTTAACATCCCATCTGACGGACAGAGTACTGAATTCGAAGTGATCTCCGCAAAGCACTCAAGTGAGGACCGGAATAAAAATTAAAAATATCCCACATTGCCGAGATTCGAACCCGAGCCCTCGGGGTGAGAAACCAGTATTCAAGCTATCGTACCTACCTGATCCACAAATTCACATGTGCGCAGATAAGACGGTGCCAATATATCTTCACTTACTTCTACAGCATTAACAGGACTGACGTAACTGTGTCCAGCGAGACGTAGTGGAATGATATCATGATAAACAACAAGATATAGCACTTATTCCACAGGTTTTTAGTGGTACAACATGAAGTCGGCCATGGTACAACGCGTTTCAGCGGTTAAGCCATCATCAGGTACAAATATTATGAGTCAAGAAAGCGGTATACCGACTAACAGATTAACAGGACTGATCGATACGTGGAACTCTGCGATGAAAACTTCTCGGTTTTAAGATTTAAGGAGTGTTTCAGGGATGAACTTCACCAATCATGCAATATATCAACGTCATCTACCTACATGCACCAAGAAACATAATAAATTTTAATGAAAACGCGTTAGTCATACATGCACCACTTTGGAAGATATTTTTCATTGGAAAGCCGTATTTACTTGTGTGCTCTGTGGAGAATATTCGAGTGCAGTATTGTTCGAGTGCATTAAGAGTATTCGAGTGCTATATCCATCGGATGGGTGGACCCCTTAAACCGTGGGCCCTTTGGCGCTTATGTAAACAGTACGCTTGACGCCCGGTTTTTATCCACATCTACCTCGTTCCTTGAAAAATCCCAACCTATAGCCAATTACCCCCCCCCCCTCATTACTTATTTCCCTCCTATTCTACATGGCGCAAGTGACATTAGGTGACGATCACTTGCCACGAATAACTACCTCGTCAACAGGAAGGTCCAAAGAAGTGGAAGCAAGGATGATACTGGTCGTAAAGAAGTGGTAGAAGTTGTGAAAATTAATTAGACGACATGAATACCTGTCTGTCGAATTCAATTTAATCATGACTTTCCAAATGGGTTCATCTCGAATACGTGACAATTTTCAAGGGGACACAAAAAAATGAATTTCTGTCAAAAAGTTCAAGTAAGAACGCAGTTTTTCCTCGGAAACGCCTTAAAATAGCACTACGTTGTAACTTAGTACAACCGCTCGCCCATAAAATATCGGTCCATACACGTATGTATGTACATGAAAAATAGGGAAAAAGTCCGTTTTCAAAATTTTACGAGATTAGCACTTTTCGAAATTGATTATTCAATAACAGATACACATTTTACACCAATATAAACATAGTCGTTGAATGAAAGCAATGGAGACCGGTAATAACGCGGTACAGTGCCGTCGAGTACTCACTCAAGTTAACACAAATTGGGTTTACTGATTAGTCGTGATTAGTCACTCGAGTTCTCGAAATGGACTAATTTTCGATCACGTGACAGTGACGGAGGATGAGGTTATATCGTGAAGGGTGGAGGAAAATCCAATCACGATCCATCTCAACCACCCTTCTATCCGAGCTACCTTTCAGTGAAGCGGGATTTCCCATGGAGCGTGGCGCGCTCTCCTCATCAGGTTACCAAGCGTTCGCGGATCCGAGGTGAAAATTCAAGAAGTAATCGTTACATTCCTCCGAAACGTCTACAGAATTAGACATTTACATTTTCTTACGTGACATCTGAGACTCTTAGTAAATGAAGCAGCTGGCTTCTAAACGGAGGGTTGAAAGTTTATAACTCCAGGAAGTGACCGGATGCCGAAGACATGATTCAGTTGGTGAGATTTTTGGATTACTCTTCGAGGAAACCACAGTCGTCGAAATAAACGAATCTTCTTTTGCCGAGCCGTTATTTACGCCAAAAGTAACTTACTTATGGGTGTGGAGACGAAAGGAACGGGTTTATTGATTGGAGAGGAAAACGAATGAGGAAGTGCTAAATATGGAAGGAGAGAAAAGGAAGTTGGTCGCAGAAATTATAAAAAGGAAACAAAAGCGGATGGAGGACGGTTTGTGAGGTAACGGAAAGTTGGCGAGTGAAAGAGTTGAAAATGTTGGGATAGGACAATAAATGGAGGAAAAGAATAAGTTCTCCAGATACCATGAATACCGGTGAAGGGTAAGAAGATGAGAAGAGGGATTTAACGTACGAAACGTGGATTGAAGAAGCGAACTACAAGGGGAATAGCAGGGAGGAACCCACTGACCAAAAACCTTCCAACGGAATTTGGTAAACCATATCGCTTTTAACATATAGGCATGGAGAGTGGCGGAGAAAGTAAGGTGGGTCAAAAAGAGGATAAACGACGAAGAGTTAGAGCTGGAAGGAGAGGAAAGTGGGTTGATTGAGGAGATTAGGAGAATTAAGGTGTGGACGGAGGAAATAATAAGGGCGAGGAAGTTTCAAAGGACGCGATAGAAGGAAGAATATTGTGTAAGCGGAGTGGAGGGAGAAGAACGGGTAGTTTGAATCAGGGCTTAGAACGGAAAAGAACAAACCTCAGCCTCCCTGATGCAGCGTACTTGAGCGAGATCGCCAAGCACAAGCCTCTCAACGTCATGAACAGTGTTAGCCCTTAATCAAATGATTAAAAATTCTAAATTTTTAAAATCGAAAACCAAACTTAAACACATAAAATCCTAAAACTTAAAAGTGATGGATTTATATTTTTGTAATAGGTTAATCTGTATTGAAAAATGGCAAATATAAAAAGAATTTGATGGTTATCTATTTAATGCTTATCAATTTCCTTTGAGTCATCAGACGATATTTATACTTTCATTTTCATTGTATACTAAAAAATTTAGAGCTGACGAAGCTGTAGGTGAAATTTAACGCGACAGTACGTAGACATTTTCTTTCGGAATGGAAACCGAAATAAATACTTCATCAATCCAAAGGCGATATAGGTAATGTACGCTAAGCACTGACGTGGATAGGAGTCAGAAAATGTACGATTTAGTGCTATGAATGGAATGAAAAATGTATGTTTTTTCACTAGAAAAGAGAACTTAAAGTATTTTCCCAACTTAATATCCGTCCCGAGTAGTTTGAGTTGCTTTATATCTGGTTATATATTTTGAGCTACAAATAGAAAGGGTTTAATTTAATATTTAATTTATTACGATCAAAGCTCGCACCACCCGTTTAATTTCAAAGGAAACTTTCCTCTAGTTTTGCAATGAACATACTGCAAGACCATTGTTGTAGCCTACCGTGTGTATTTTAGAAGCATTACCTTTGAGTTTAAAAGCGTCCTTTTAGCGGCAGAACTATCCTTAGTTGACGTGAAAGTTTCCTTGCAGCGACTGACTAACAAATATAACGATGAATTACACTAGAGTAAATGACCTGCCAAGAACATTTTTTCTTCAAGCGACATTTAACCTATACCACAGTCTCCTATACTGTATCACAGTACTACACCGACTCTGAACGCTTCTTCAACTCTAGCACGTCCATACAACTTAAATGACTTCTGAGCTCACTGTGAAACTACGCATGACTGCAACGAAAATTTTCTCGGCGACACACCTACCAACACAAAGAAAATTCTAATTTTCGCGGTCAAACTGCGATCAAAGACCGCGCAGAGTCCTCTAGAAAGGCATTCACAACACTACTTCCTCACCTAGTTAATACTTGGCAATCTAGAGGACTCTGGGACCGCGTTCACCTTCATGACATCTAACGGTTGTCGCATCTACTACTCCACTTAACAAATAGAGTAAATAACAAAAATATGGTCTTCGAATACGGCAAATCTTTTAATTACGGTCAGCTCTGTTTATAATTTGTTATTGCTAGGTATCTTAGTTCACACAGGCTACTTGCCGGCTTAATTTATGGCGCACATTTTACTTCTAATTTGTAAAGGATCTACATATATATTGCAATATATATTGCATATCCATTGAATAAAATGAATAGTACCTACTTCATTTCCTCAGTCACAGGAATGCTTTCTTACCCTCAAACTCATTATATCTCCCTTAGATTTGACGATACAGTGTTTTTTAAAGTTGTTACAATAGTAGATATAAGCGGTCCATCGCATCTCACCTATAGTTCGTCATAAATAACATGAATTTTTAGTTTTATTACGCTTTATTCCGATGAACCATTTACCTGTTAATGTCTATTACTCAGGATTATATTATATCAAGTCCAATTTTACCAAGATGGCATGAGATCGTATAGGAAAATATATGATTTACCTCATACATTACCTCAATTACCCCCACATGACAAAGACGACACGAATTGTTGCCAAAGCTTCAGTTCGACAACTTATGAAGCACATTGGACTTCATAAAAATGTATTCAGCTTTACACGAAACAATTTTTTGTACAAACTCTTGTTTGAGGAAATTGTACCGTGTAAGCCGCAAATTGTACGAACGCTTCGGCGATTGTCTGAATGACTGAACGGGAAATAGAACCTGTTCAAATTCCAAACCCGACTGTAACCGACAACACTACAATCATAGGAAAATATTCTTTAACGCCATGGCTAAGATTCTACCTTAACTTAAAGAGTTATTTTCATCCTTTTACATATTTGATTTGCAATTGATATTCACCGGAATAACAACGTCAATGGCAGAATTTCGAGTATCTGCATTCACATTCACAAAGTGAGAATAGATAAAGTTTTTTGGGCGAAGAGAAAAAAAGGAATTTCTCTACTATCACAAAAATACCTGTAATTCCTCATGTTCTTACAGGACAGTAATACACCAGTAATGTTGTATTTAGGGCTTCTTGGACGATCACTTCTAAAATATGGATGACGTTTCGAATTTCCGCCCAAGCTTGCCATGCCTGCCAGTTGAGTTGTGATAACAAAACACCATCGTAAATTTATTCAGTGCAAGGCCAATCCTGTTGTGGTGTGTCGGGAGGATGATGGTTTGTGTGATGAAACATTCAGTGTGATAGTTTCGTGTGGGTTTTGCAGATTTTATGGATATACCTTCGGAAGTGGAATATTTATCGTGCACGCTTGAAGAGGGAGGGCCATTGCTGCCTTGTGTTGTGATGAAATGCGTGTAGTCCATAGTGGTGGTAGGCAAGCAACGTATGAATCTTATCTTTTACGTCATGATTGATGTCATTCGTAATTTTTATCACATTTCATACTCCCCTCATGTTATTATATCAATAGTGATTCTATTTTCAGGCGTACTTGCTTTCTTAGCAGGCTCTTGTGTAGTGACGATACATGACGCTATGATGGCGCCATAATTAATATACGCCTTGATTAAGGAGTTGTATAGTTTCGTCTTCTCAAGGACTTTTTATTTACATAGTATTACCTACAAGCATGAGTCAAGGAAAAGAAAACGGGAAAACTTCAGTGAAAAGTGAAGATAAAAGGACGGAACAAAATTCCGACCTCGGAAGGGGCATGAGAAATTCAGTGGAAAAAAGTAAAAGCGATATTCCCGAAGTCGAAGATAGAAGCAAACAGTCGAAACCAGAAAAGACTGTGGCGAAACCCCAAGCTTTGCAAGGTAGGTGAATAATAAATTAAGCTCGTTTCTGCCGCTCTCTAGGTTCCATTTTAATTCATATATCTATATTTATTTACTTCAGTAATTTTTATTTTCATAATTCCTTGAAAATTCGTAGACGCAACTGTCCATTGCGGTGGCTGCTGCATTATATATGTTTGGCTTAGACAGCATACGCTACCTTTGTGTTGTAGTGAATGCGATGGACACTCAGCCTTTGGATAACGTTTTGTTGCTTTTCTGTTGGGAGTGAAGATTGTTTAACCTCGTATAGTAATAATTTCGTGTATTGGTTGAATTTAACAAAATAAGTAAAAAGAAGTAATGGCATGTCATACATTTCTTCATTACAATGCTACTGGTATCTAAGCGATTCCGAGAGTGTTCAATTTATTACGACTTGTTTAGCTTGTCCCAGGATTTAATTCTAGAATGGTCTCCATCTATAATCACTGAGTAAATATGACGTATTACCTAATACCTACCTAGACAACAGAGGATTCTGTGCCATCGAGTCACGTATTTTTTTTTGTAATGTTCAGAAAAGTATTTTACTATGCTCCTGAGTGTGATTCGTTCTTAGTTTAGGAACGTTACTGTTACGGTTCGAACTTGGAATCCACTTAACCTGTGTATTGTACTTGTGTAAAAACGGAAACGAATCCCTTAGTTGTCCACATTTGATGGTGTATGATGTTAGCACTGTAGAGTTTATAGAGTTATCAGGAGAGAACTTTGATAGAAAAATCTTAATTTCATTCAAATTTACTGCTCGAGAAATCAATCGAAACCTTATTTATCAATATATATATATTTGAATTGGTTGTAACATAGATATTCAAGGTTAAAAAAAACAAGGGCACAAGAGTAGCAATTTTGGCCCACACTACTCATAGAGAAGAGAATAGAGAAGAATAGCAAGTTTTGTTCAGTTTGTAGAATTGGTGAAGGCATTTGACAGCGTGGTATGTAAATTGATGCTGTTGATTATGAAAGAAATTGGAGTATCATACAATGACCGAAGAGTTATCCACATCTAGTATAAAAACCAGGTGGCCATAAAAAATCAGGACCCAGCAGTACAGAAGCAAGCATAAGGAAAGGAGTGAGACACTGTGCACTGTCACCCATGTGATCAACATATGCATCGAGAAAGCCATTCAAGAAGTTAAAGAAAAGTCTTCAGGATTGAACATCCATGGGAAAAAAATCAGCATGCTGCGATTTGCTGATGACGTAGCAGCCATGGCAGATACAGAAGGAAATTCTAAGAAGACAATAGGAAATATGGAAAGACAGTGGACAGATATCACATGAATATCAGTAAATAGAAAGCTAAAGTATTGGTATACAGTTGGAGAAAAGAAGCAGGGACCAATGTTAACCCAGATAACAAAAAATTGAGGAGGTGGAAGAGTTCTGTTACCTGGGAAGCCCAGTAACCAGTGATAGACGAAGTAAAACAGAAATTGCTAGTAGAATTGGCCAGGTGAAAAGGGCATTGTACCTAAAGAGTCTGCTTACAGCTGCAAATAAAAGTGTGGAAGTGAGGAATTTCATCAGAATATGCATCTGGAGCATGCTACTATTTGGCAGCGAAATATGGACGATAACAAATTTCAAATTGTAATTGGATAACAGCTGCAAAGAAGTCAAGGCTGGAAGCATTTTAAATGTGGTGTGTTGAATTATGAAGATAAACTGGATCGATGGAGTGAGTAAAGAAGAAGAAGTCAAACCAATCTTAGGGTCTTTAACCAATGATGATGAGTTGTATTAAATTATTAAAAATGTAATTTTGTGTCTAATTCAACATTTAAATATGTGCCATTCTGGAGAAAAGTGAAAAATCTATATTCATTACCGCTTAGTGTTTGAAACAAAGCAGGTGCAGCATACGAGGATCATAAGGTGGGAAGGTAGTGTCAGGTGAAAACTGGTAGTGTCATGTGGTTACAACTGAAAAGGGGGTGAAATCGACTACAAGTAAATAATGAAGGAAACTCTTATTTGTAAAACGTATTTTCAGTCAGTGCAGTATCACTTTGTTTTCAGAACCTTCAAAATTCCAGATCACTTGTGGTCAGGAATTAGCATTTAAAAATCACATTGCCATTTGTTTCCTTTGGGTACCCACCTGGCAGTTGTAGGTACATTGGATAAACGGTACACATGAGTTCCCCGGAAGATAGAGCTATCTTGCTTGTGACTAGGTATTTGGAGATATACCCTAAAATAGAAAAACAGATCCTATGACTAATATTTAACTGCAAATTTATTGCACTACTATACATTATAGTCTCATGGTAACCTTATCACTTTACAATACATTTTGGAAAATTGCCAATCTATAAATTGTTAGCTACCCATCCTCATATTATTTTATCGTAACATAAACAGTGAGAAAACATTGATGATTTTTGGCATCACTTTATGGAATTTACTTGTATTCATTATGAATGACAAAATAAACTTTGTATTTCCACATTTATTAATCTCACACTACGACCATGGTTTCAACAATTAACATCATCATGAGGTGATGATGACATTAATCGTCGAAACCACAGTAAGATAACTTTGAGAAAAGTGTATTGCTAAGATTTTAAAGTAACGCCTTCCACAATATTATAAAGCTCTTAACAAAACAAATCATCAATTTCCAGTCACTCAAGCAGTACCTATATTTCAGCACATGTATTTCAAGCACCAGCTAGGAGAAATTATCAAAGGAAATGAGAATAATGGTCATCTTGACTGAATTCACAGATGCTGTTGCTTTTTCATTAAATGACAGCGAAGTGCTGAATGCTGAATAAATTTCCAATATGAGTCCCTAGTGACCCTCTGGGCATTAATGTACTACTAAGGGCTGGAAGCCTCAAACTTCATTTCACAAACTTGTTTAAATTTTATCTCTATAACATAGGCCAAAATTGCTGTGTAGTAGGACCTCTTGAGGGCTCTGTGTATACCTTTTTTTCCAAAATTTTGATCCACATATTACCTATGGGTCTTATGCCAAGGTTCTGCCTTCCACAAGCTAAATGTTACCACTTAATGCTATTATTACCTAAAGGGGGAAATGCGTGTGTTCATCCTGAAGATTGGTCTTTGATTGGTGAGAATAGAGCTCACCCTGTACTAAGCCAATGGCATGTGAAATTCACATGTTCAGGGTAGGGGGGGCAGTTCCTTTCCCTGATTAACTAAGGATGGGTTGCTATTCATAATCTGCTATTTTTCACTCCTGTTAATAGTTAGAAAGAGATGACAGGACATGCATCTAAAAGCAGTTAATTTTACCATAAGTGGCAGGAGCGGTTGATTTTTAGTAGAAGAGGAAAGCACATGAACTCTGAAGCAGTTGATTTTCACAGTAGCAAGAGTGGAGATTGCATTTGTTAAGATGCAGCGAATTTACCAGTTGAATTTAGCAAGAGAGGAGAACCCAAAAACAGTATAGCAGTTAATTTAAAGAGTAGCATCAGGACATTACTGCTAACTATGACAGTATCGCACATCAGGATTGTTCAGGCCTGCAGGTGGCAACAGTGTGTCGATCTCGACTCTTTATTTTCAATTGGCCCCTCTCCGTTCCATTCTGGGTAATAGTCTATTCCAGGGTTGGGAAACCTGTTTGAGAGTACATGCCAAAATTGGCAAAAACCATCCAACCAGTTTTTTTAAATATGTGATATGTAATTATAAATATGTAATAAAAATAGTAATGTAAGTGACAATGTAAATCATATATGACAGACCAAACAAAATAATATAATTTTAAATTTCTGCGGTATCTCTTCTAGTTAGCGGGAGTAGCATTGTGGAAGTTTGATACTGTCTGCTAATTAGGCCTCATCCTAAAATGCTTAAATGAGTGATGTTTGACTTGTTTGTTGTGTGGGTCTTATGGAATTTAGACTCCTCATTGCATTTTTTCTTGAGATTGTGTAATAATGTACCTATTAAGTTAGATGATCTGACTAAGGCTTGCTTGATTATCTGCAGACTTTCCACTGTCTACCGTAATTTGTAGTAAATCCTGGTAAGGTATGCTTTTAGAGACTGCCATTACTTACAGTATCATATTTTGTAGTTTAACTTGCAATGTGATTTCTGTCTCTACAAATTATAAATTCCATAATTGGCAGGGAGATGGCAATTTTAAAATAAGTTTAAAAGGAATCGGTGCAGACATGTGGTGACACCAGCTGGTTATAGAATTATTTATTGTTGATGTATCTCTTATGCCTTTCATATCAATAATGCTTGTGTTACACTGTTCCACATTCCTTTAATAGATGTACCTGCATTATAATTTGAAAAGAAAATGATAAGAGTTGGATTCTTTTTTTTTAGAAGACACATCTACCTCTGCTGTTAAATTGGAAGTAAAAACTCGGTCCATCATAGCACATGAAGACAGTACTACATGTTCAACGAAGAATGAAAAGAAGAAAGATATCATTGGAAAAACTGATGACCCATCCAGCCCAGCAAGAATAAGTAAAAGAAGTAGGAAGGCAGATAGAACGTCCACTGGCTCCAAGGTATATGGATTATGTTGTGCCACAGCCATTTTTCAAAGAAAAATTACCTCTGGTTGAACTAACCTTTTATTTCACTGTGCTGACTGAATTTTTTCAGTTATATAAATAGTTGTATTATTACTGCCCACTGTATATCTTGTTTTTTGTTTTTATACCTTTGTGGTTGTTGATATTGAAAGAAGCTGATTATGATGATTATTTTCATGATTTTTTTGCTCATTGATCTGGATTGCAATGGGCTTGAAAGCTTTGAAGATGAAGCTTCATGTGCATATTGTGTCCTTGATAAGTAGGTGTGTTAAGTCTTAAATGCTCCAAAAAACATATTGTTTTAGCATATATGTATTACATTTTGGTTAACATTAATTGTATTAGGTATCACTTAGTGAAAATATTTGATATTCATGATAAATACGATAAAAAATCCTTGATAATGATATTTGTGTGTTTAGACCATGGTCAGTGTTATACGATAAAACCTCCCATTAACGAAATTCAAGGGACCCAAATCGTCCAGTGCTTGACAATGGGGAGTTCGTTAAATGGAGGGCGTGGTGAGTTGCATACCAATATATATTTTTTCGGGGGCTTTACTTGTTGTATGCAAGAAGTAGGAGTAATAAAACAGAATTAACTTGTGTTTTATACGCTATTTGCTAAGTGACATCATAAATGAGGCGCTCGGGGCTAGATAATGGTAAGCCACACACTGAGCAATATTGAGATTTGTTCGCCTTTCTTATCTGCTAGAGGATGGGAAGCCACTGACGGAGTATTATTTGAAGAAACCAAGAGATGACAGTACACACCCTGTTTTTATGTATTGCACCAAGACACAACACCTGATTTATGGAATTTTTCGAACCTTCAGATGTCTCTCCTGTAAAATTTCCTAAATGTGGCTTACCATTATCGCCCGAGCGACTCAAATGTATGTAGTAGTTTCTTATACTACTTACTGAAGAATTGCATTATAAATAACTAACTATTATAGAAGAGGAAAATAATAGGCCGTTGGGACAATGATGTTTCTGCATGATGATGCGTTGCAAACTGCCTGGCTCTGCGGTTTTTTTGGCATGTGAAGTACAAATTGAATAGTTGTTCGTTTTACTTGCTGAGTTCTTTTAAAAGTAAGTTTCATTCTTTTTGTGACAATGCTCGAGTTAAAAACAGCTGCCTAACAAACTATATGAAAATCAGCTTAGATATATATCAATAACCGTGGATTATTTTTAAGCATAAAGCATAGCAGAAGTTCCACAGAGAAAAAAATCATTCACCTTTACTCGATTGATTCTGATGAACTTGACTCGGGACTCGAACCCGGATTCCCCTGATATAGTGAGCGCCTTAGTACTTCTTTAAACTCAGCTTTAACCTCTGGGACAGAGGTGCCATGCGCACGGCATTGACTGCTTTCTGACATGATTGGTCTAGCAGTTCGAGTACATGTTGTTACTTGAAGACTTCTAAAAGTCCACAGGGAAAAATGATGCCCTGGTAGCTTAATTGATTAAAGCACCTGGATGGAAATCAGGTTATCCAGGTTTGAGCCCTGGTCAAGGTGAATAAATTTGTTCTCTGTGGAACTTCTGCTATTGTGCAATTTCAGCAGGCAATGCTGTTAAGGTTCTCATGGCCAGTTTGCAGTCCTTTGACCTGTTCCTTATGTTATCATAATGCTTCCTTGAAACTTTGAGCTGCCACCTATATCTTAGCGATTTCTTCCATAGCAGTCCGGTGAATTAGACTCAGGAGAGACAAAAAGTTCAAATGAGTTACTTGAAAAAATCTTTTGATATTTGCATTTGTTTTACTATGCACAAAAATTTTTCAAAGAAAGATCGATGGTCGCCTGCTTTAAACTATTCCTTCTCTCACAGCATTCTTCACTTCTTGGAGTGCTCTAATAGCATCCCTGTTACATTCTTCTGCAGAGAGCAAGAATTTCTTAGTCATGTCCAGTGCTGGAATGACTTCTCGAGACTGGATTTTCATTGTCCTCTTTTTCACTTGCCTCACTTTCAGCAGAGCACATCACTACACCTTTATCAACATTTATGAAGTCATCAAATTAAACGTCTGGAATGCTTAGCATGCCCATCAGATCCTCCCAATCTCCATCCCCTTGGCTTGCATTCACTGCACAATTGGGTTCAGTTTCATTACACCCTGTTCTAGAAAAGTAATGTCTTAGTGTAGAGAGCGAAACAGCATCCCAAAAAAGACACATACATTGCATAGCCTGGAGAATGTTTCAATTGAGAAGAGTTGGGTTGCTGGTACCCTACATCCTTCCAAGTAAACACTGCACCAATTGTCGTTGGTACGCCCTCTTATACGTGGGATTTGACTCCCTGGTCCAGCGGCTTTAGCCAACTTATGCAGTTACGTGGGAAGAAAACCACCGACACATTTCTTACATTTATAGCATCTGATTTGTGGGCCGAGCAGCGATCAACCAAAAGCGCAGAATTTTTCTATTTTGACCTCCCATTCCAGCTTCAACCACAACAACCCATTCCCAAAATATCTCAGCGGTCATGCAAGAATTTGAATGCTTGTAGGGACATGGTAGTTGTCGTACATTTTTTAAGCAATGAGTTTTGTTAGATTTTCCAATGACAAGTGGAGGTAATTTCACTGAATCATTGCTGTTGGCACAAAATAGCACAATAAATCTCAATTGTAGTAAAAACTTACTTCATCAGTGTTAAAAATGTCTTTCAGTTTGTATTGCCCGATCAACTTTGGCAACCTTTCCCTCCAATTTTTCTAAAAATCAGGATCTAGTGATGCCTCAATCCCAGAAAGTTTTGTGGTGGCCAAGTTCCAGCTTCTACTATAAGTTCAGTGAATCGCAATTTACCCATGCAGGGACACTAGAAACATAATTTTCCCCTGCGACACTCTTACATGTACAAGCGCCAATTTAGGCATGCTTTTTATGTCACCTTCATGAACTCGTAAGTTGTCATTTGAAGCAAAGCATATGATATTTAGCTCAACATATCTATGTCCGGCTTCTATGCAGCATATCCATTTCCCATACGTCTACGTAAGGATATTGCACATTACCTACATTTTAAGATCACTGATGTTCCGTGTGCAGCAAACGCTTGCAATATGTTCAACCTCCTGCAGCAATGCAAATCCAGTCTTTATGGCTACACTATTTGCAGCAAACCTATAAAAAGCAATACATAGTAGGTATATCATGACAAAAATGAAAGGAAACAATAATACTGACATGTGTACTGGTTCAAGGCTTATTTGCGTATGTCATGAAAATTTGCGAAAAACGATGATGTTGATACATATAATTCCACAAAAGACACCCACCCGATTTTTAATGGATGTTTAGGATAACAAGGAACACAGGTTTCAAGGGTATATACTAGCTCTTGTACTTCTGAAAATAAAAGCGTTCTATGAGAAAAAATTTGTCCTAAAGCAGTCAACAAGTGCTCACAGGACTGGCTCTCCACCTTGTTGTTGGAAGGTTTTCGTTGTTTGGGAGTACAGTAGAACCTCTATTTTACGAAGTTGAAGGGACCCAAAAATTTGAGCTTTGTAAATCAGAGGGTTTGTAAATTGGAGGTTATCTTCCACTAACTCCTTTGTCTCCGGAAATGATGTGTCACCAAAACCAGCTGATCTCCAACAGTAGGAAATAGTTTTTGCAGTGACACTGTCCCATGCTCTGGCAACACCTCGCACAGCATGGAGCAATGTCCATGGAGGCACATCATGCACATAAAAGAGGCTTGATCTGCGACAAATGTACGTCAACTAAAACTCTGGTGACAAGAATGCGAGTATACTTTCAATGCAATTAAACACTATGCTGCACTTAACTTGTCAAATAGTTATGATAGGGTTGAAATCAAACTAATTACTATAATAAATAATAGTCATCTGCTCATTCTGGGAAAAAACAACAGGTATTACGTGAAATTCTCCGTGTGCAGTGTATTTGCAATAAATTGAAAGGATTTAAAAATTACACCTCAATTGTATTGATTCGCTGTATAGCATAGGCGTTATTCCTAAGGCTATGAGACTCACTTTAGTAAAAAAGAAAGAAACATAAATGAAAGAGAAAACAGGTGTAAATTTTTCTATAAATTTATGATGGTATGAACTCAGCTGCTGCAACTGAATTAAGTTCTTGTAGCTGTTCAGTTGGTAGATCTCAAAATAAGGGGAATAAGAGAATTAACTCATCCCGCAGAGTATTTTAAGTATATGCAGTTATGCATTAATTAACTAAAGGGGTATATTTAGTGCTAGTCGATTTGTGCTTAAAGAAGCCATTTTAACATGGGAAAGCCAGGGATACATTTTAACTAGGAAATTTCAAAACAAAGTTCCAACTGACCCAGTATATTTCCGCGAAAAGACGAGAAAATGCCTTTTTTGAAGAAAGCGTATCGTTTGAAATACATTTAATAATATTTCGCAGCTGATTTAAGACAATTTTAGAACTTGACTTGAGTAAATTTGAAATTCCCTCTTTTTATTGATGCTTTCTACAGTGTTGACACCTAGCGGTGATTTACGAGAACTATTTGCTCGCGGCTATTGAAAGCGACCGCGATCTCAAAGACGCCATCGCAAATTCTTACCTAACGTCGTAAAACACTTCAAATGAAAAATTAAATAATCAAATTGCATCAATATTTGAATATATGTAATTTATTATTGCAAAATTAGTATTTTTTAATGAAACTAAGCTCCACGACAGCTGCAGCAAAGAACTT
Source organism: Platycnemis pennipes (assembly GCA_933228895.1). Classification (NCBI taxonomy): domain Eukaryota; kingdom Metazoa; phylum Arthropoda; class Insecta; order Odonata; family Platycnemididae; genus Platycnemis; species Platycnemis pennipes. Next base: position 66,398,014 of record OW121854.1, read on the forward strand.
CCTACGGGAATGCTATTTTCAAGTGAAGGCCTAAAGTAAGTTCTGAATTGGGGTTGCGGCGGCTACCTTAAAGCTAATTTTAAATAATTCCAGAGAAAATATGGAACCTTTGTGACGACGAGTTAGGTATTCAAAATACACAAAATGATAGAAAAGGAATAGAAATTACCAGGCACTAATCCGATTATTTCATGAACTGTGGCATTGTTTTCGAGAATTAGGCGTCGTGCCATGCGTCTTTGGACATTTTTTCCTTGGATCATATAATCAGGATTGAATTGCGATTTGGATGATCAATCTCTGGGATTTTTGCTACAGATTAAGCACTTCAAAAAGCACTGCTGAATCGATTTTTCCACATTTTCCAGTATGAAATACTTGGACCGAGGGCCCTCTCAACATGACCTGTCTGGCTTCAGCTGCTGCTGTCGCGGTATACAGCGATCGTTATTCCGTTGTGCTGAGTTCAGTGCTACAAAATCATTTCAAAAACTTCGTAAAACAGAGGTCAATCACTCCTAGGGACCGGCCTCTCACTTCGTAAATCAATAAAATCGAGGTTTCGTAAAATAGAGGTCATTTTGTATGGTTTTCCTATATACGAAGATCGGGACCGGCGGAATGGTTCGTAAATTGGTGTCATTTCGTAAATTAGAGGTTCGTAAAAACGAGGTTCTACTGTAGGTACATTGTAAGGAGGTCAAAATGTGTGATTTTTAATGGCAGCTTGGTTGGACCAATTACATTTGCTAGTTAATCGGAGGTAGGTGTTTTAAGGGAGTTCGCTAACGGGAGGTTTTACTGTAGTTTAAATTCAGTGTGAAAATAGTGTTTATTTTCTTCATCATGCATTTTGGTTTACTTCACCTTATTTGATCATTACATGTCATTGTCTGCCCATGTTTAATATGAACTATTTCTTCCACAGGAGGATAGAGACCTATCGACGAATGGTATAGCAGTCAGGGTTCCTTCTTCTTCTAAATCCCATCCCCCAACAACGTATGGTGTGGAACTTTCTCGCCATTTGCGATCCAAAGTTGATTTCACCCCTGGGGCTAGGTTGGAAGCTCGGGACTTCACTGAAAGATGGTAATGAAATGTAACATTGGTATTTTAAATGCCTCTGGAAACCATTATGCACTGAACATCATTTATTTGTGAGACTTTCTCCTTAATGATTAATATTTAAAAGATGGTGAAGAGCGTTAAGAACTATTAATGTTTTTCCATTAATCATTGTGGTGCTTCAGTGTTAGTGGGTACTCCTTGTTATATACCTAATGTTATGACTAATTTTATTCCTTTAATATCTTTTAACACATAAAATTATGCTACCTTGTGATGAAGAGGGTACTTAGAGAGAAAGGTAGTCTCTTTGGATGGGGAAAAATCATTGTGATGGTTATTAAATATGCATGATGTGGAGACATCTTGCCTGTGTTTTGTGATTGTGGTCGTTTTAATGATGTTTGGTATCATTATTGTGGAATTGAATTTGCACACCATATGTGTTTATCTTGTGTTATTTTCTTTGGTAGAGTGGCGTGATGTATTTGTGTTGTTGTCAATTCTGGGGTGATCTTAAAGTGATAACAAATCAAGCTTCTTGGCATTTGCAGTTGTTAATGTTTTTGATAATTGTTGGTGAAGGGGTAGGCTAGTTTGATTACTCACACCAAGACATTGTTTTCATTATGTATACAGAAATTCCCCAATAAGTCAACCTCTTTAAATAAAACCTTGGCTCTATGAAGTCTACTCCAATGGGTCATGGAACAAAATGTATATTTCCCTTGTTATATCACATATTTAAATCTTTTCATTCAAGAATTGTGTCCTTAGTAATTATTATTTGCTATTCTGGTTGTAGTGATTTTGCTGCAACTGCAATTTTTTATTCTTTAGAAACATAATATCTATGCATTATCAAATGATATAAGATTTAGTATCTTTGTGGCAAGAAATGAAAAATTATCATTGGTAAGTATGTATTTTAGTGTTTTATTGGAAAAAGTTCAATTAGCCAACAAGTTGTTAGCTCCTTTTTTCTACTGAAGTTTTCATCATCACCAGTCATAAGCAGGGCAGGCTTAAGATATGGTGAGAGGGTATTCTGGCATCTTCCCCCTCCCCCCAACCCCTCTGCACCACTTGTCAACCCCGGTTGAAACACATATTCACCAGTTAAACATAGTAGTAAAACAAGTAGTAAATTAGCTTGTTAGACATGAAGTCAGTTGTCAATCCCTGAATAAAAAAAGCCCCCTCATAGCTCCCTGGGCCTGGTCATAAGTCATAAGATGTAGGTAGGTGTGGATTTCAATTCTCTCTGCAGATCTTCTTTTACATCTTTTACTACTTACTCTATTTATGTCCTTTAAGGCCTGCCTTTTACACCTTACTTTTTCCTCAACAATTGTCTTCCTTAGGCTTTTTTGACTCAAGTTACGACCAATTGGAATATCTTATCTTTTCTTTTGTTTTCACCAGACTTCTCTTTCATACCCGTCTTTCTGCTTATTCATTAGCTACTCAATTTTTTCATTGTATCCTCGTCCATTCTTCTGTAACACCAAATTCCAAATGCCTCCAATCTTGCTTTTCTCCTTTTTTTATACTTGTGTCTTCACTGATAGTACCAGATTCAATCACAGCCACCTTTTATACAAACTATGGATATTTTTGGATGATTGCATGGCTTTGCAATGTCCTTTAAGGGAGTTTTACAGGTTCATTTTTAATTCATTTTCTTGTACAAAAATCTTGCAAGAGGAAAATTGTACCATGTAAAGTGGCAAATTGTGTGAATGACTAAACAGAAAATAAAACCTGTTCTAATTCCATTCTGACAAACATACAATTTCATTCAGTTTCATACATTCCTTTTGTACATTTATTTCCTCCGATGTTTTTTTTATCTAGAAGTAGCTCGGTGGATCAAGTTGCTTCTCTTATACCCCTGAAGATTGCATTGTAAGTGCCATTAATTTTTTGCTTTATTTAAATCCCCCTCTTGTCTGCTTTGATTAAGTGTGTTGTACAATGAGTAGTGGTTTTATAGTTAAATCAGTGTTCCCTCTTGATTCCGGTTTTCTATTCTTCTCAGAAGGCACATGAGAAAATAAGTCATTATCCTGAACAATTTCTTCATTAAATTATTAAAATCTCCTGGCCATTTTTTTCTGTCACAGCAGCCATGACCTCCAACCATCTCTGTCGACAGCCATTCTCTTCATTTCAGCATACGAGCTGCAACCCATTTCAGTTGCCATAACTTTTAAATGCGAAGTTCTTGGTCACCCTCTCAGTTTTTTCTCAAGAAGAGTTTAGTAGCCATGATGACTACTCCTGAGCTAGGCTCTGAAAATTAAGTGTGGAGAAAGTCACTATCTTATAACGCAAATGAAAAACCTTGGTGGTAAAAGATTATTTGGAACTAGAAACATTTAGTTCATTCTTTACGGTCTTGAGGTAGTCCAGCGAACAATTGAAGCCCTTGGTATTCATAGAAGTATTCACGGATCTTCGAAATCTAAACCTAATGCATCGGGCAGCATGTGAGCCTGTAATGGGAAAATAAAGTCCCCTAATTCGCGTCATAAGTCCTCGGTCCATTGAAAATCCATAAAATGAGTTGAAAAAAGAAAAAAATACTAACGTAACTGACTAAAATGAATGGGGATCATTGATTCCTTAAATTATAAGAAAGAAAAAAAAATTGACCTCACCGGGACTCGAACCCAGGTCGCTCGTGGCAAAAGTTATTGGCCGCACGCCTCAACGCTCTCAGCCACGGTGGTTATTAAAGATGCACCGTCACTCAAAGGTACTCATTCCGCGCCAAATCTTTACTTGCTTTTATCTCTAGAACCCGGGCCTATGGGGAAGAAAGCCGTGACACTTTTTCTACATTTCCTTTATAGTTTCAGAAAATAACATCGGCATTCGGATCCCGAACATCACTCTCGCGATGTCTCCTTGTCAGTCGAAGCTCACTTATATCAGTCCCCTTTGATTCATTAACACCTTATGTAATGTGGAGATGGTCATTGGACTGTATGAAGCAATATTTTAAGTTGAGGCCTCCTCCTCTCTGAGTGTAATGGAATATTTAATGCATACTTAGGAAATATTTGTGTCGCAAGTGGGCAGTCGAAAAATAATTAGGCCCACTAAGAATACTCCCCTTCTGAAACTTGCATGTTAAGTTTTTCTGCCGTGTCATAGTGAAAAATTGTAATATTGTTTAGAGATGTGCAAATACTACGTGGGGAACCTCGAAAAATTTGAATACTAGAAAGTAACCGAAGTTATATAATAATAATTCTGAAAGAAAATGTTTGATTGCCTTGAATATCATGCCTTACACCATTGTGCTCCCATAAAAAACTATATTTGGCATGATAAACTACATATGTGCCAGGAGAGGTTAGAGGAGATATGAGTCTGTGATGGGTTTAGTCTTATAATTTAAGATAGAATGACAACAGTTTCTACAAATGTAATTCTGGCGAAACTGTTTTTTAGGTGAAGGTGAATTTTTCACCATAAGTACCAGACCGAAACTAATCACCGATAGTCACAATTCAGAATCGAAGGAAGTTCGTGAAAATTGTCAATGGTTGCTGCTTGATACGAGCTTTGTGTTTACCTTGTTACATATTCATCATTGATTTATAAGATGTCATTCAATGCATCACTTCTTCCACTAGTGTTTTCACAAATAGCTAATGAATTTTATGTAAATGTTCTCATGCCTATACTCTGCTATCACTACTTGCTATTGTCGCTATTTTTCAACGAGAAAATGCCAAGTCCCTTTAGTTTGAAAAGCTATGTCTTCCAAAAGGGTAAACTAAGTTTCGTACAGCAAAATGTATCCTATAGAATGTTCCCTTCTACGTTTATTTATGTATAGACAGTAAACTCTCGATTATACAAAGTCAGCGTGACCTGAAAATTGGCACTTCGTAATCTTGAACATTTAAAAAAAGTTGTGAAAACATTTTATCTTTGTTTTCTCTAACTTTTGTTCTCTTCGGCAACATTGTATATCTTTTGTGGTCGTTCATAAAACTTCTTAAAAGACTTGTCTTCAAAGATCCAAAAATTAGTTCCTACTTATATTTCTTATGTCAATGCTTTTAAGTCGGTGATCGTAGTGTTGGAAAATTTTCGTTTCCAGCATCAAAAATTTATATAAAACAAAAGTTGAACATTTTGTAGGAAGAATTTCATTTACGGAATAGTCAGTAGAGATGGGAATCTAGTAAAACAGATGCTAAAAATAGACATTTGCTTCAAACGTCTATGCTGTTATGATGGCATCTGGGCCAACTGTGCTTTAGTTGTCTTCTATCGCCCAATCATAGCTAGAGGCAAGAATTTGTGGTAAATAAAACTCTCAAATTTCGTCATTAAAAATGACCCATTTCGGGATAAAAAATGGGAAATGGCCCTAAATTTCGGTGTATAAAAAATATTGATTCATCCGAGATTTCCCAAACGCCATTTGGTGATACTACATTGATGACTGTTCTGGAGAAAAGTTATTTTCATTTTAATGTATTTGAGTGAGTTTAATCAAGTTTGGTTAATAATCTTGTAAAATAGAGGTATAAGTGTTGGAATACAATTTCAACACAGAATTCCACATAATCATATGTAACCATGGGGTCAGTTACAATAATGAGTTAAATAAATAGACTGCTTGTCTGCTATAAGAATACATTAAAGTAGGATTTCACATTTTCATAAAAGGATTTAAAAAACAATAAAAAGACACCAAATATCAGTACAAACAATTATTTATTTTGAGAAGGACAAGGGGCATGAAAAAAAATTAATAACTTTCACCAAAGAAAAACTTCTCAAACAAGAATACTTCTTATCAGTTAGATTCTTATGCATGTACAGCGACAACAGTTAGTCTCCAAATGTCAAAGAGAGCATCAGTTCAACATTTTCTGGTGTCGAAGTTGTTCTACGATCACTTAGTATATTTGTATAAGCTGAAAATCCACGTTTACTGTCCACATTAGACACTGGTACCGACAGTGATTTAACACATGCATCAACAAACTCAGCATGGTCTTGTTTTAAGTTAAGTAATTCTGCCATGAGGTCAAATTCAGATACATTATAGAGTGCCTTTGTGTACGCACTTTTAACAGCAGCATGACCCTCGAGACCCACTTGTGAAGATAGAGCTGCCATTAGTGGTAGATGCTTTGAGGCCCTGATAATATCATTATTCATAGTGGATCTCATGAACCTTTCATCAAAAAGTTGGCCAATAGAATGCAGAAATTCCTTGGCAGTATCTCCATGCTCTAACTGTGAAAGCTTGATTTTTGCCTTCGTAGCTGCATTAGTTAATGTTGCCGTCAATACAGGTGCAAGATTTTTTGGAAGATCTTTTATGAGAGCAGATGTGTCATTCCCAAAACTACCATCACTTACAATTTTTAGGTTATTTCCTATATCTATTAATGTGCTTTGTAGTTTGTATGAATAAGGATATGCACCCCCAAGGCATTCTAGCAACTTCACAATTGGTTTACAATGTTCAGCAACAAATGCTGCTTGGCTCTGTATAATAGCTCTTCTTCGGTCAGGCTACTTAACCTATGTACAACACTTCCTCCCTCCCCCATCAATGAGAAATATTCTCGGATATCAGAGAGATACTCATTAACATAAATGGCAGCCTTGTGCTGAGAATTCTAGCAAGTAGGTGCAGGAGATGGAAAAAGCTTAGCTTGGTAGGTTTCTTGGAGTGAAGCAATTGCCGTTTCACTGATTGACCCTTCTCCTTTGCTTCTTCTTTGAATTTCTTAAGTCCTGCACCCTCACAGTGTTTAGCGCAAGTATCTTTACGTGTCCATTCAATTCGGCAGTTGCAGTATTTGCACATTAATATTTTCTTCTGTTTATCGAAAACATAGAAACCGTCACTACGAAACTGATTTTCGCGGTCAAACACAGTGTCTGCTTTCGGCATTTTCCTTAGGTCAATTTACGCATTATAGGAATACTTCTGCTATCGATCTCTGAATAGCTATTAAATTAAGACTCACGTAAATAACAAATAATATTGCATGTGGACAAACTGCAATAATCTCTAGAAAGCAAAAGTCTCAAGCCGAGTTCACATGGGAGCGGAATAGACGGAACAGGCAGAAAGCGGAAAAGCATCTAGACAATCACAATCCGTTCCGTCTATTCCACTCCCATGTAAACCCGGCTTCCACGGGGACTACAATTAATGTACTGACTACAATGCAATCACTCACGTATCATTCGTGCCGGCTTCATGGATAATGTTCGAAATCGCGCTGCGAAAACGAGAGAAACAAAACAATCGAATATCGCCAGGCGACTATATGAAATTTAGGTGCTCGGACGAATAAAGATGAGATTACAAGAAGGATTATGATAAAAATAACTCCTTTGATGGTTTGATTCACAATTAAAGGTCAAAGAACCCTAAGATATATAAAATCATTGGATGCGTACATATAAAACGCGTCTAATGATTAATATTGTACGGGCATTTGAATGAATTCAAATGGAAGGTTTCCGTCGGCGGTTAAAATGATCGATTTTAATAGTCGAAAGCAGTAATATTTCGTGGAGAAATGAGAAAACAAGTGTGGGAGCAAGAACAAAAATTATCACTGAATATTCCATTCGGTGGAGGTAGTTTCGCGGTCTCGGGGAGTTCACTCTTAGTACAAAGTGCGTAGGTTTGTCGAAAATAATGTGGTTCGATACAAAGATGTTTCCCTCTGTTACATTCTTGAATTTTGGCCTTGGATGAAGATTTTACGATGAAAAGATGTTCCATAGGTAGAGGTTTTACTATATATTCAACATTTTCGCAAAATAACCCGTAAAAATTCTAAAAAATCGCATTATTTTCGCTCAGGAGAATATATTTCGCGTTATCCAAAATAATCTTGATATTTCGCGTCATTTTGCGAAAAAATCGTTTTGCGAAAAATTCGTGGCTCTAATCATAGCTATAAAAAAAGCACGGAACCTAGCCCGTTTCCAGAAAAAAAATCATTCACAGGATATTACTTCTTAGTGTCTTCCGTCTATCGTCAGTGGAATAAATGATCTTGGGAGGTAATATTGTTTTTTTTCTACTACTAAGACCTTGATGACAAATGGGGCGTGATTCGGTATATTTTCCGCATTGTCTCCTCAAGGATTATATGACGGCCGGGGAGTTTGGGTTTACGGCGCATGGGGGGCTGTGGAGAGGAAAGATCCCAGTTGTGGGTGTATCTTTATCTGTCTTGTTGAGCTTGAACGGGAAGGGGGTGGGGGAATAGCATTGCGGAACAACTGTGACGTTCCTTCCCCTTCTTCTGCGCAACCCTGGGGGGGCACGTGCAGGTGGTTACGGGTGGATCTTCAAGGGATATTGGGGGAAGGGAGGGAAGCGAAGGGGATGGTCTAGAGGTGTCAGTGTGTGAGAGGAGGGGTCGAAGACCCTCCTGATAACAATGGACGCTGCATCCCTGACCCTCCCCATTCCACTCAACACTGTCAGTGGGACGGACGACCACCCTAAGATCGTCACTGCCCCGTGTCTTTCTCAAGGGTCTTTGCCGTTTGCAATATTTTTCACTCACTCATTTACCAACTCTCCCCTCAGTTTGGGCGAGCAACCTGGGCACCCTCCTAGGATGCGGGCACTCATGGCGAACGGGAATGGTCACTCGTCTACATCACACGGGCTGAGGTGAACGTGGGTGAGGATGCCTGGCACGGGTGGGGGAGGGTCTCCCGGATTTAGTGCCGATTTGCAGGCCTCTTAACCTGTTCCACTCGGTTGTCGACTGATACTCGACGCAGCATCGCTCACTACCAACTTGCGTGTCGAGTGTCACTCGACACACAACATGCAAAATCCAGGGGCATTTAAAATTAAATTCCGAGTGGAACACTGGTATAGAGGATTAAAAAATCCGAGTGCAAAGGGTTAAAAGATATGCCCATAACTGCGACCTTCCTTCTCCGAATCCGGACCCTTTTCCCCACCATGTAGCGTAAACCCAAACTCCCTGGCCATCATAATCCTTACCCTCACCAACACAACCCGCCCAAATGTCCTAATGGCATCACCCACCCTCATTCAACCCGTCCATGCTACAAGATTTTGGTGTGGAAATCCCCTTCATAGAGAGCTGAGCTAGGATTACTCTCCTTAAAGGATGAGATAGGGTTCACGGAGAATTTGAACTGCCATAATTGCATGCGCACGGCAGTGAGCATGGTATGTGCCGTCACACATGAGCTTTAACTAATAGAGAACCGTGGACATTATGAAAATGCTGGTAACAGGCAAAACATAAAATAGCCAGGATAAATGTAAGATATGTTGTTTTCCCGGCGTAATAGATGAGTGAAAGTTTCTCGAGTCTTCCACCGGGTTAAAGGCTCCATCTCAACCGACGTTTCGGAAAACAAGTTGTTTTCTGAAATGTCGGCAGAGATGGAGCCTTTGATCCAGTGGAAGACCCGATAAACTTTCACTCAGCCAGGATAAATAATGGCATTAACTACGATTTCCACAGTACTAAAGGTGTAAATGATACATGGAGTTACATGCAGAAAATGATGGGGAGATACTGGCATATATATGTGTGAGGTGAATGCACTACTATTCACGCATTTAATTTTTATGCTCCACGATCGGCAACACTGATTTGTTAGATGTTTACGCGGTGAAAAATAGTCTTGCTGAAGCAGTTTTTCACAGGTTCGTAATTTCGAAAAAATTTATATTTTCGCAATGTCGTATTTTTGGATATTGCCATGTTATTACTAAAAGAAACTTTGTATAATCGAAACTTCGTATTACCGAGAGTTTACTCCATACATTTACCTTCAGTCACATGATATAAACTTTTACCAAATTTCATTTGAGGAAAAATTTCCTGACTAAGAATCTGATGGCTATGAATTGCATGCTTGTTATTCTGTTAGCTATTGTCATATTAATTTCAAATAAATAAAGCCAAAGATATTTATGATATTTTGTAGAAAACTATTTTTATTTGTTTCAAAATTTACCAAAGTTATGAAATTTGTAAAACTCTACTATGAAGTTGGTGACTTAACCCTTTGCGGTCCAATTTTTTTTGTGGAATTCAAGTAGTAGCCGAAAGAAATACTATTTGCAAAATAGGTGAAAAGGCTTCATAAGGTACTAGAAGTTCACAAAAGTGACCTAAGATAGCAGCACCTTATATAAAATGCGCATAATCGCAGCGCTATCTGATGTCGAGCTCAACTCGATGTTGGACCTGCTGCTAGAGCTAGGTCTGTCGAGCCATGCTCGACATTGGACCACAAAGGGTTAACTGAAACTTGAGTGGGAAAGCGGAACGAGGAGATTTTTTTTACTAATGTAACTGATTTATTTTCATCCATTAGTAATGTAAATATTTGTTCTTAATGGGTCTGTTGAACTTAATTTATAAGTGGGAAAAGTAATGATGGAAGACATAAGTTAAATTGATGATAGCAAAACTTTTTAGTGTGTTAAGAAGAGTGATCAAGTCATCAGCCCCAGTTCTATTCACAATTCAGGCTATATGATGTTTGATATATGATGCTATTTGCAACCCAGTACATAGCTAGATATTATATCTGTATCTACGACATACCCTGCAAGCCACCTCGAGGGTGTGTGGCAGGGGGTGCATCCACACCAGGAACAATGACACAACAAACAAAAATGAGCACCACAAAGCAAGCACTACACCTTTAAAAGTATATATAGCAGAGGTATATTAAGCAGAGTCATTGGAGTTATTGGTTGCATCTTATAGAAAAAGCAGTCAACCTAATTCACAAGAATCTCTTGCCTACTGCATGGAGTCAGTTGTAATAGCCTGTTTCTTGTAGAACATGTTAAATTGGATTATTATTTTCTTTTTTTTTTTACTCGTTTATGTTATAGCCAGTACTTGGTAACTTGCTTTATGGTGCTCAATCCTTCTTAGAAACAGGAGCTAAATAATCGTTGGATGTAGTCTGGAGAAACATTGCGTGTAGGTAGTTAGTGCTTCTCCAGTCTTGTGAGCTTTTCAGTTCTACCTTCAGTAGGGAAGGTATTTTTTAGAAGACATGGTATCATAGTGAGTTTCTAAGGATAGTTATTGTACAGTGATTTAAATTCAGTAGTAAATCAGAACAATTAGATGATCGGTTTTTTATATATTTTTATTATGAGAAATTATCAACTTTAGTGGAAATATATATATTATAGTATATAACAGAGAGATTAAATATGATGCATGAATTTTAGCAGTGTATTAGAATTTGGTTATGCTGCATTTTTTATGATCTAAAGATTTGGCTTAATTTAAAATTTGAATTTAAAGTGAACTATGAGTTAAGATGTGCATTCAGTACGATCATTCAAGCCATATTTTGTGCAGAGGGGAGATTAGATTTAGCTTGGAGTGTGTGTTATGCACAGCTCTATGCAATATTTCTTTCAATTTATAGAAATGAGGTTTTTATATTTGAATGTAGAAGACAAGAAAATGCATGGCTTGAAAAATTTGTTTTCACTTAGGAATCATTATAATTATCAAGTAAATATTGCAATTTGCAGTTGTTTTGAGTCAGGTGCTGTTGACATTTTCTTCTACATACTGAGATATGAAAAATAGGGATCACCTATTTTATGTTTTTCATGATTAAATAAAACTGTCCTCTGCAACGTTGTGGCACTCCATAGTCAACAGTATTTATTGAGAAATGTAGACTTATACAAAATAACATTGAGAAACACATACACTCATATCCTGGGTTTTGAACGAGATAATATGATCATCAGGTAAAAAATTTGGTGTGTACTCTCTATGCATAACTAGTATCATACATTTCGAAATTAAGCATGTGGAATGACAAATATTTTTTTTGAAGCTTTGACTAACAGTTGTGACAGCTGTGAAAAAACTAATTTTGCCAAGACTTTAATAAATACCACCATATTTAATGTTTGTGCATTAACAGGTCAGGAGCTTAATTCCCATGAGCAACTAGAAATTTAAAAGAATGCATATCTTTGGAGTCACACTCATTAATCCTCCTCCCTCATCCTCAATGAAGTTACTTCCCTTCCCTTATCTTGGACCTCCCATCATCGCACACCATACCATTTGCATTGATCCATTGTCTTTGACCTACCCCAAACCTCTCCATTCCCCCCCTCTAACTCTGGTTGTTGGTTGCTGTAAATAGAGAGTTTGCACCTTATTTTTCATTTGTTGATGATTCATTCGATACCTGGGTTGCGAGTTTGTGTGTGTTTCTTGGTGGTATTTTCTAAAAGTTTGTATTCCTCAATAAATAATGTCGTTTATGATATTTTTCATCGCCCTCCAATTACGTGTTATGTTTGTGTTACCAAAGATAGCTTACTTCTTAAGATTATTGAACTGTTGAACATATCTGTTCAAGGTATGCTGCCAAAGTTGTTGAAGTTGACTGGGAAGAAGAAGAAGTGTTAGTACATTTTGAAAAGTGGTCATCAAGATTTGATGAGTGGATATCAATGGATAGCCCCAGGTTACGACCCCCCACGTTAGCTACTAACAGGTAGGATTTCCATTATATTTTTTTCTATCTAGAAAATCATATCTACCTCCTTGACATTTTCTTTGCACTTAGCCACTTCCACATCTGGACTTGTCTTCCAGTCATCTATGTCTTGAAGCCGAAACCATTAAAGTGATTGTCAGAAATATTTCATGAGTTACAGAAATCGCTCTGTATTGCTCTGCTCAAGAAGGGCAGTAATTTGAAATAACTGCCTCTTTATCAATGCTGACTTTTAAAAATTAAGGATTGAAGCCTTTAATAAATAGAAAAGGAATATGTCATCAAATGTATGACATTGGCAAAATTTAGTTTTGTTTTTCTTGACTCATTTTTTTGGTTGCCTTATTAGTTCAACTAGTTAAGTATATGTAATTTGATGTCTGTATTTGTTAGATCATTTTAACTGTTATGTCTTAGTTTTTACTTATAAAATACGTAAATATAGTAACTATGTTCAGTTGATGTGGCTATTAAGTATCCAACATTTTTGTAAATAGTGGTAGATAAATACAAAGGTCTGTTCTATTTGCCTCTTGCAATATTGATGCCTTAATTCTTTTTAACATATTTCTATTGCTATGTAATTCGAACTTGTTTAACTTGTGTATAAAGTTAACTTTTGTTGTAGTTGTTTTACCTTAGCTTGGTTTTTGTTAGTAGATTATTATCACTGCACTAAAAATCATATTAGCAATATTTAAGTATGCTTGTCTGATTAAGGTTTTTATGATGACATAAGTATGTAAGTATGATAAGTTTTTGCTATTATAAGGTTAATTGTGAGATTTTAAATTGTAGGTTTATAGAATCGATAATCAGTGAAAAAATGCTATACTTGGAGAATTGAGTTCACAGAACCTGGCTTTAAGTTGTGGAAGTGATGAATGCTAGTGAAATTAAACAGTTGCACTCTCCATTATAAAATATATTTCAAATGTCATGACATGGTTTTAAATATATTTTATGTGGAAAAATGCTGCTTTTTTACCTGAATATCAAAATGGAGAAACCTAATCTGGTTTTTCTTTTATTATGTCTTATTGTAGGCTTAATTTTACTATTATAAGACTAAATGTAAAATTTCAAATGTTTCCCAGAATCAATGAGTAAAAAAATGGATTAAATTGGTGTCTTTTTTTGTTTGGTACTGTCACTCCTTATTGTAGGAGTAATTTTACTTTGCATTAAATATATTGTGCATACCTTTGCAGCTCAAGGTCAAAAAATAATCAATTCAGGGAGGGTGAAAAGGTGATGGCATTTTGGCTTGATCGCCAAAAGTATCCTGCCAAAGTACTAAAAGTTCTTTCCAATGGTAAGTTTTTCTGCCCCTCTTTTTTCTTTGTCTGTTTTATTACTTTTATTTGATTTTTATCTTACTATGTCAATTTCTTGAAAAAAAATTTTCTCTTTACAGATAATTATGAAATAATGTTCTATGATGGATATACAAAAACTGTTTCTGGGAAGAGAATGGTAAAAGCTACTGAAAAAGAGATAGAGAAAGCAAAAAAGGTATGATTTTTTTTGTTGATGATGGCAATCCATGTTTTTTTACCTAAAATCCATCTTTAAATCTTCGTATCGTTGTCATGCTGTCCAGTATTGATTTTCCCCCTCATCTTCTGTGATTATCTAGTACTCTCCCCATCCAATTTCTTATATATCCAAAGTATGTAGAACCCTGTATTTACACCATGACAATTATTTCTTAAATTCGACGCTTAGAGGCTTACGCATCTTACGTGTGTGTGCATCTTACACGAGTTTCAATGGTGTAGTGATACAGATCCTTGATGTTAGTTCACTATTTTAAAATTTATTTTATTATTCAAGTTTGCCTGATACCAATCAACATGAAACAATGGGTGTGTACACTCATTAATATTCATTTGGAAATCCTAGGTGGTATTCTGTAACATATCGATGGTTTGAGTACTTATTTTTCCATTAATAATTTTTTTCAGGAAATGCCCATGCCTACTTTGTCCAGTCAGACAGGTACCATTCCTCCTCCTCCACCTACCAGCATTTTTACTGAGACTGATATTGGAACTAAAGAAGACAGGAGGAGGCGAAAGAGGAAACTGAATGTGGCTGGTCTGTTTTCAAAGAGTTATCGCCAAAGTGCTAGTAAGAAGGAGGAGGAGGAAGTCAAGAAAGCAGTGGGTGAGAGCTTGAAAGTGGCAGAGATCTCACCCACCCCACAAATTTTGGAAAAGAGCGACATTAAAACAGAATCCCAGAATGATGATGAAAGTCCTGAAGAAGGGCGTTTGGTGTTTGACAGCGAGGATGAAGCAGAAGTGAGTGGCTATGGGATTTTTTTTTTTTAACTGCTCTGATTTCTATTCTTGAATTATTTTTCAGGTGTGACATTTTCAAATGATAGAAATTTTCCATATTCATTAAAAAATCCTATTGGCTGCATTTTGTGTTCTAGAAATGGAGGTGGTGGAAGTTAATGTAGTTTTCACTAATACAGTACAAGCCCATTATGGTAGTACGGCATATAGTGAGAATCTCACAATAACGAGTCATTGGCAATGTACCATCGAAAGGACCATGATTAACATGGATAAGAAAACAGATATAGCGAGGCCAAAAAGCTCTTGCCACGGTATACGCTCGGTATTACGAGAATATTTCTTGAGGGCGATGCACTGCAAAGTGCAAATTAACGTATGGTATTTATCTTTAGTGGCATTATTTGT
This sequence comes from Platycnemis pennipes, assembly GCA_933228895.1. Taxonomy (NCBI): domain Eukaryota; kingdom Metazoa; phylum Arthropoda; class Insecta; order Odonata; family Platycnemididae; genus Platycnemis; species Platycnemis pennipes. The sequence continues at coordinate 66,413,364 of OW121854.1, forward strand.
CAACTACAGCTTAGAATACAAGATTTGTGCCATCTCTATATTATTTAAAGTCCAGGCACAGACGATTTATGGCTCGCCCTGGCGTACATTGCGAACGCTCCCACTTTTTAGTTGTCCTTTTGTTAATCCAAGTTCACATAGGAGCGGAATGGGCATTAGATGGACAAGTGGAAAAGCATTGACCAATCACACGACAGGGGAGAGCGGTGGGGTGGGTAAGGGCTGGAGTTCATTCCGCCTGGCTTCGCCCTCCCCACCTCCACCTACTCGTTCTCACCCCTCCGCCGGCCCTCTCATTCCCGCCCATCCGCTCCTTCCTGCCCGTAGACTGAAGCGAAATATGCTTGAATTATTTTTCAGTCAGTAATAGAAATTGAAAGTACTGTGCTGTGCTGTTCATGTGAAACGTGTGTATGTGTGATACTGAAGTCACGACGCTTGTTTTGTTATGCTTTTTATTCCTGTGATGAAGTCGTCATTTTGTAAGCGATAACAGACTTAAATTCTTGTTATTATTATTCAGATACCATGTTTCGTAACGTTTTCATATCCAAATATTCTCTTGTTTGCGTAAATATTCACATTATATACCACCAATCATTTTGATAATTTCCCCTGACTTGATGCAATTTGCATTGTTACTCAATCGAATATAATTGAAAATTCGTGCAAATTCCTTGGATATTAAATGATCAATTCCTAGAAAAATAATAATCTTTTATATTTATCAATGGTTTATTTCTTTAAAGTTGATATTATTTCTCGATTTATTGGTCAAAATTGAGAAATAAAATAATTCAAACCTGTAAATTCCAAATTAAACTATAACAATTGCATGTAATTTAGAAAATCCGCCGATTTTTTTTTCATATTAATTTGGAAGAAAGTATTCACTTTCAAATGCAGAAGAAATCATGTAAAAATAGCTACAAATAAGCAAGAAATGATTTTTTGAATAAAGGTCTACAAAATTAGCAAAATACCCATGGCATTTCTGGGAATACCCATCTGAAAATCGGTGGCACTCAAAGGGTTAACACTCGAATATTTCAGCAAAGCGTAAATTATTGCTTTGGAAGATTTAATTCGAAAAATGATCGATGAATATGCAATTGTGCAAGAAGACGGCTCTTCTACCTGTTTCTAATAGCATGGTCATCATCATGGGTCAACAATTCTAGGATTGGTTTGACGCAGCCCTCCACTCGATTCTTCTATCAGCCAACCTCTTCACATTAACGTATCTCCTCTCTTTCACGTCCTTTACGACCTGTTCTGTGTAACTCATACAAGGCCTGCCTTTTCCCTTCTTCCCATTCACTCTTCCCTCAACGATTGTCTTCATCAGGCCATCGTATCTTAAGATATGGTCGATTAGGTTGTCCCGTCTTCTTTTTATAGTTTCCAGCAGACTTTTCTTTTCTCCCAGTCTTCTTAAGACTTATTCATTTATCACTTGGTCGATCCATTTTATCTTCATCATCCTTCGATAGCACCATATTTCGAATGCTTCCACCCTTTTCTTCTCCGCTGCTGTCATCGTCCATGCCTCACTGCTGTAATGAAACATGCTCCAGATATAAATTTTGATGAATTGCTTCCTTACTTCCAAGCTGGTATTTCCAGCTATAAGTACATTCTTCTTTTGTTGCATAACTTCTCCATTCTTGTCTCTTATGGCAGTACATCTTGCGTTCCTGGAAGTGGTTCCTCAGTATCCTATAGGCAGGTTCCACCTTTCCAAGTGCAAGGTTGTTTTGTACATCTTCGTATAGATTCTTCATCCACATTTCTCTAGCTTTCCTGACTTTGCGACTTACTTCGTTCCTTATTCTTTTGTAGTAAAGCTGCCCTTTTTCAGTTTTCACATTCTTGTACTTTCTTCTTTCTTCAATTAGGTTTGAGACTTCTTCCATGATCCATGGCTTCTTCTTGGCAACTTTTCTTTTTATTTTACTTATTGATTCCTGAGTTCACGGATACATACTAGTTTCAGGGAATACATCAATAATTCTCGGGAATACTATTTCATGGGAGTTACCTCCGTTCGCTCTAGATCCCCTAGATGGCAGCACTAGTACGACACACGATGTGCAGCACAACCAACAGAGGCATTTGCTTGGGTAAATATAGTCACTGCAACTAATTTTTGAGGGATATCTGTATGTGAATTTTAGGAATAGGTAATTACACAAGGAATATTGTCGACCACCGAAAAATGCCATATTTCATTGAATAATTACGATAACTTAACTAATCAGTAGATGGGCTGGTTAACACTCGAAGTCTTCAGCAAAGCGTAAATTATTAATTTGGAAGATTTAATTCACAAATAGTCAATAAATATGCAATTGTTCATGAAAATGGCCCTCCTACCTGTTTCTAAAAGCATGATAACGAAAGAAAAATGGAAAGTAAGAACAACTGTGGGAATTGGGAGGCTTAAACCATCACCTTCGGATGTAACGAGTGCTCCCTATAGCGAGTTATTTCCCAGCCATTGGGAGCACTCATTATATCGAGCTTCCACTGTACTCCAGTACGTAAATTTTATTTTACTTGGTAATGGGAAATGGATGCAAATTACAATGTACAACACACCATCTTCAGGTCCGAGGATCGTGTCCCATCAAATTTCCCATATCTTCGTACTATATATTTCCTATACATCGGACCTGAAGATGCCGTCTGGAATGCCATGTCGTGCAGTAAGATGAACAAACGCGGAAAAAAACATGGAAACCCTTGAGTAATCTTCTAATCACCGCGGAAGCCTTCGCAGCAAGTAGAATATTTTCAATTTAGGTATAATTAAAAATTGTCGATTCTCATGATGCAACTCGGACTGATGAAGAGAAAAATCTAAGATTACCGCTCTCTACAGTGGATACAATTATCAGAAACCGCGTTGTAATTCAGAAACATGCTTGCTAGTGCAGACACCTGTCGAAAAAGAGAAAAGGTCAAGAAATTATGGTATGACTTTGCTAGTAAGGAATACGAACTGAAAAAGTGGTTTTAATGTAGAAGTTTGGGAATTATGGATTTGACAACCTCCAATGGTTGTTTGGATTGGTTGAAATATTGGTAGAAATATATCGTACAAAAATAAATAAGAACAGCTCAATACTTAAAAAATAATGAATAATATTGCTCTTATTTCAGTTTATTGATGTTTCTTATTTTTACATTTACTTTATAATGTTAAAGTATGCATGTGAAACTGAAAGTTATCTTTTTTCCGCTATTTGCATTTTCCTGCAATTTACACTTTTTTCTAGTGGTCCCTAGAAAAGTGTAAATAAGGTGTTTTACCTTACGTATAAATTATTGAATATAAACTGTAATGTCTAGCACTCCTACTAATTACTAGTAGTAATATTAGAAATACATATGCCGTATTCACCCACATCATAGACTACCCCTCATTTGGATTACTCTTGAAAAGGAAATGACAAAATTTAACATTATGTTGTACCTAATAATTGCAGTGAAACAACTTATTTGCACATATATATAGGGACCACTAGAAAAAAGTGTAAATTGCAGAGAAATGCAAGTAATGGGAAAGGTGGCCTCAGTAATTCAAGCATACTTTCTTCCTGCAGAGTAAATATCAAATTAGAAACAGATTGATGACCGAAAAAGAGAAATATCATTTCATAAATACTTATGAAACAATATATTACTCTTGATTTGGGTGCGATATATTTCTACTCATTTTTCAACCATCCTCAGCAACCATTAGACATATGTTGTCAAATCTCTGACTCAATCTTTTGGTGATGTGCAATGCTTTTTCTTTCCTGACAACACCATTCAAAGGGATGTTTAACGATGTAGAACCTAAAAACCACTCTTTGAGTATTCCTTCATACTTAGAATTCTTGACAGTTTCTCATTTTAGAATTCTGCACTGGTTTGTATGTTTCAGAATCGCCTCTTGATTTTTCATAATGGGTTCATGCACAGTGTAGAAACTGATGATCTTAGAATGTTTGCCATATCAATACAAACTGCATCATGAGAATCCTTATGTTCCACAATTTGTGTACAAGCTATAATTGAAAATATTATATTTCACTTCAACTTTCCATTGCAAAGTTGGATAAAATTTTCACTCCCAAGTAATCAAGGATAACATTTACAATACAAGAGAATCTGAGCTATCTCACCAAGTCCAAGTGCAGTCATCCAACTTCAGAAAATAATTATTTTCATTTTGTGATGTTAAAAAAAGTGTCAGTAAAGTTTATGTTTTACAGTAAACCATCATAGTGAAACAGTTGAATTGAGGCAGTGAAAATTATCTGCAGCCACCAGTTGAGTTCTTGTATTTTTAACATTTCATCATGTCTGGGTAAAAAGTAATTTTCTCTCTTCATAATATCAACTTTGGTTCAATTTAAATATACTCCTGCAGGTGTGTATATTTTTCTTGTTGGTAATGCAATGGATAGGTGTTATAGTGACAGTTTTCCTTATTTCCATAGGAAAATGAATATAGTCCTCAGCCTGTTCAGCCACCTTCCGAGTCGTCAAGTCCACCACGGGGCAAAGGAATGAGAACTAAGTTTAAGCCCCCATCAAAGGACATAAAGGAAACAGAACCGACGAGAAAAAGGAAAATTCAGTCACTAGATGACTCTAGTACTGACTTTCTTCGTTTACGATTCAAGAGCAGGAAAACAACCCCTGTGGCCAGGAAGCGACCTGAACCTCCTGTGGAGAAAATTCCTGAGAGCCCAGCACCCATACAGGAGACTCCATCACCTTATAGTGAGCATTAATGGTGCTATTCATCTATTGTTTTTCTAATTTGGTGATAAAAAGTATGATGGCTGATAACAGTTCATATTATGATAAAAGATTTTGCAAGTGTATTAAATGAAAAAGAAGTCGTGTTACCTATTTTTTCAAATGGTACATTTTAGCCATTGGATGTGTGAAGGTAACTTTGATGATTTTCATACCTTTAGTCAATTTATCCTTTATTAATCATTGTTTTTTATTTATAGGGAAGCAAATTAAAGAACCAATCCATGTGCCTGATAAAAAATTACCAGCAGGATGGCGTAAGTTTGCCATCAAGAGAAAGATTGGAGCTTCTGCCGGAAAATGGGATATCTACATGCAAAGGTAAACTCTAGTCTTTAATAGAGCTAAAATGGCAGTTGCTTTCAGAAGATCAGTTTAGGTGGTTGTTTGTTCCTTAATAATGTATCAAGTTGCTGAAATAAGCTGAAGTAAAAATTCCATTGATATTCTTCATATCCAGTGAAGTGAGAATCATTTGCATGCACTGCATACTGAATATATTATTTCATTCTAAGGCTTCATTCACATTGATCAGTTAGACCTATCCAAAAGTGTCATCAGACAAGAATTTGGACTTATTCTTACAAATACCATCTTTAAATGTAAAGTTGAATGTTCTCCAGTCATTTGTTTTGCATCAGGATACAGGGGAAGGAAGCATCAAACTTAAAGTAACCAATGATCATTGTTAAATACCTTTAGACTCAGTTGAAAGGTCTAGGGATGATTTTAATAAATAATTTAACAAAAAAAAGAAAAATAGAGAGAAGTGTATTTAAAAGAAAGTAGTGCCACCGTTCTCCCTGGCCAGTAGCTGACTTGTCTTCTAGCTGTATTATAGATTTGTTTTAACCCTAATAATTCATTTTGTTGCCATTTGTAGGGCCTTATATTATGCTTAGGAAGCAGAAATTGATATAAAATCCAAATTCTGAATGATGCTTCATTTATGTTTCTTAGTTTTTTCTCTCTTTAATGCTTCAACAGAGAGCACTTGCTTCAACCATTAATTTATTCAGTAATGAAATGTATTGTATCAGATATATTCTATAATGTGTGATCTATTCAGTTTTATATTTCAGCTAACTGAATATATGTGTACTGTGCCTTGGCATTACAATAGTTTTTTATTGTTGACTTCCAGTATGCTTGGCAACCATTGTAAACATATTTGTTTGCTAAACAATCTGCAATCAAATTTTTCTCCTAGAGTATTTTTTCTATTTGGTGTTTTTATCTGCTTTAAAGCTCATAAACTGGTTACTGTTTAAAGAGGTAAAGTAACTTTCTGAACCAGTAGTGATATATAATTCATTTGCTTTGACTATAGGTTATTTTAATAATCTCCTTAGTTATTAAAATTAGCATTTGTCACAGTGTCAAAAAAATCATTGATTCTTTTTTTACTAGGAATTTCTCATTGTTTCTATTGCATTATGTTTTACAAAATTATGTTAAATTGAAAAGACTGTTTTAGTCAGTCAATGGTTGTCTGTTTTATTTTAGACTACAGATTATTATATCAATTACTGTTTTCTCCAGCTGTGAGAACATACCTTGATTAGGAGTTAAATGGTGAAATCTTTTTCTGTTAACTACCTAAATCCTAATTAGAATCATATGTTTTTGAAATGGAATAATTTCCTGTTTTTGTGCCAATTATGGTTTCTTTATTTTTATGATTTCTGCTTGTTTTTTATTTAATTTTCATTTTATGTTGCATTTGATTATTTTAATGCTGTCTCCCATTTGCAAAATTCAGAACAATGGGATTTTACCTAGGATGCCTCTAATTATGGAGTTTTCCTGGGTAAAATTATCAACATTTTTGTCATGGAATGCGATTGTCAATAGAAACATCTTTTTAGTGGCTAGGTTTCTTCCTTAGTAATTAAGTGCTTGGTAAACTACATGTTATCAATACTGAATTAGCAATTCACATTGATAAGAGATCACATTCCATTTGGGCATTATCATTTTGTATGTATCTTCTAAGTATTTGTCAAATTGGAAATTCCAATGAAATGACTAATTGTCTTCATTTCTCTTTATTGCAGTCCGGATGGTCGAAAAATTCGGTCTCCTCATGCTCTCCGTGCCTTCTTTGCTAAGCGAGGTGTTGATAACGTAAATTTGGACCGGTTTGACTTTGCTCCCAGTAAGGCGGTCTTTCCTCGTGATGGTGGTAGGCCTGCTCTTGCTCTTACACCAGAAGAGATAGATGCTGTTCTTGAAGATGAGAAGACCCCATCTAAGCCCTCCAGTCCGGGACCACCAATGAGACTTTCTGCTGGAGGTCCCAAGGTTCTTCTTCCTAAGGTGCACTCTCCTGTTAGTCCAGTAGCCAAAAAGCTGAAGACTTTGATGCCTCGCGCAAGGACTTCCCCCGGAGAAAGCTGTGGTGAAATCCCACCCCAGCCAGACAGTAGCCCTCCTGTTGAGGCACTTGAAAGTGGTGGTAAGTGTCTTTCGTTATCTAAATTTTATCTAAAATCTAAATGTTGCCATTTCCTTTAATCCTAAGTATAATTTTGAAGCCAAATCTTTATTTCTCCATGGTCTTATATTTTATTTTGAATTCTAATATTAATTTTACGCATAAAATTAGAATAAACACCCCAACTACAAGCATAGTTTCTTTTTCAAGTTTTAAATTAAAGAAAATTGGCATTTTAACCCACTCCGGATTGAGCCGATCTCTCATTTTATCACAAATAATGTCAGTCGTACTGAATAGTCTCTTCGGGTCCAGTGTTGCTGATGGTGCTGAAAGGTACTTCGTAGCCAGTTTCAGTTTTACAGTAGAGCCTCTGTATAACGAGAGCTCTTAGGAACCAAAAGCCCACTCGCTATATCAAACTCTTGTTACTATCAAAGATATTTTTAAAAATTATTCCACAGTCAACTAATATTGTGGGTGTTTTCGGTGAATGGTGAAAAGATATTATCAAGATAGGTATTAGAAATGATATTTTCGCTCGCTTCTTTTACCCATGGTTACGACACATGACTTCATGTTATATGTAATTATTTGGAGTGCAAAATGTTGATTTTTTACACTTACCCCCGCACATTTCCATACTTTCTTGAGTCCCAAATGCATTGTGGCAATGATTAATGTAGCCATGCAATGGACTATCATTGGGAAAGAAAAATTGTCATGCCTCTTGTGGAATATTCTATTGATATTCAATCAAAATTATTGTTGTATGCGAGGCCACCACAAAGTTGATAGTTCCAAATTTAATTTCATTGAGTTATGGGTCATATCTTCAACCGTACTAATTTTTAGCTCCAGCTGTGTGATATTTTTGATAATAATGCCCTTCCGCCGTGCTACTGTAGTATTTGAAAAAAGAAGTCTTGATTCAGATTAAATGACTTACTTTCGTTGACTCTACCTTCTGTGAACTGAGCTTGGAGTAACTGAAGCAGGAGAAAACAAAAAAGCAATGGAGAGTATACGAGCAATGGTGACATATATGAGCCCACTTTTGGTTATGCCCGGAATGTTTAAAATGAACACTTGACCCATTGGGTGGAAAAGTTTATTTTCATTATAATGCAAATAACAGGCATCATGAGCAGAAGTTTGTGCACATGTAATGTGCTGCATATGTTTCCAGTTGTATCTTTCAGGAGCTACTGCATGTGGAGCTTTCCATTTCTTGTCCATTTCATGCTGCATCATCAGGGTTAAAATAACTTCTCAGCTATTTATTAGGGAGACATGCGCTCTTACCATTCTTATTCTTAGTTGGTATTGTTTCTCGTTGGTGATTTCCTTGTTCAATGTCAGAAGGCGATGACTCATCTTGAGCCATGGGTGTTATGGAGGACTATCCCTTGGGTGGCGGACAAAAGAGTCCGAGTTCGAATCCAAATGAGTTTAATGCCCTCATGATAGTTCCCTGGACTTTTCTCTATTTTGACCGCTTCCCATATCAATCATCAGAAGTAGCAACGTTCTTTTGTCATTACCCGTGCCTTTTCCGGTGAAATATCGTGTACTCTGCATGAACCTCTGGAGGATGCGTGTTCTGCGATGGTGGATTCCTTAATGCTATCGTGAATGATTGCTCTCTGATGCTCTTTCAGCCTGCATGACACATAGTGTCCTGTCATGCCGCAGAGTGCCATTGGGCAAGCAGGGCTCTTATTATTATTATTATTATTATTATATCTCATTATTATTATTAAAATTATTACTACGAGTGATGGCTGTAAAGTTGAATTGAAAAGAAGGCAAGGATTTTAGTCTGCTGAGGATGTAAGTGACTCAGATCTTTAAGGATTCGGATTCGAGGTGAAACTTATAGATTTGAAGATTCGGAGAAATAGGCATTATTCGAGGGATTCAAGGATTCAAAGATTCGAATGTCCTATCCCTAGTTCATTTTCATTTTTATGCTTACTAGAGATGAGTCGATACCAAAATTTATCGATTCTCGATATCGATACCATCAACCTGTACATGTATGCCTATTTTTAACTAATGCTCCTATACATTATTATAAAAATGTTCCATAAAATCTAACAATACAATTTTACAAAACAAAAAATTGAATGTACCATATTTGCTCATGTAAGCCGCGCCCTCGTGTATCCCGCACACCCCTATTTTTGGGCAGACTCGTGAGGAAAAAAATATTTTTATCAAAAAATTATTTTTTTGCCCTTGAGTTGCATCACTTTGTCATAACATGAATGCACGTTCTTTGATAGAGATGGTATGCCTAAATTATGAGTACGTCCTTCTCATTGTGTTAATTGATTAAATTATGTGTTAATATCCTCACGATTGTCATCGTGTCAAGCATCCATGTATGGCATCTGTTACTGTGCATCTTTTTCTCGTAGCATCTAATGGTAATCACAGTTACATACGATCACATCATCCAGCTATAAAAATGGCATTGTTCAAAATAACATCCAACTGAAATAATTGCAGAAAAAGATACTATTTCAACCCGTGATTACTCTATTATTATGAAAATCTGTTGGCATATCAACAAATAAAAGCAGAATGCCATCCGTACCTGATAGCGGTGGTCTCATTTGCTCTCTGCACAGTAGCTGTTTACTGGGATGATTTATACTGTCTTCGGATTCTGATTTCAGTAGCGAATGAAATGAAAGATCTGTGGGTCTTTGGATTAGATCTGGACATCCCTAATTTTTGAGTGGTGCATTTGTAAATCTAATTTAAACAATAAAAGTATAAAAAAGTGAGTATTTAGATGTAAGGGTTTTAAATTGAAGATGATAAAGTTTTCGATGCAATGACTGAAATAAAAAATGAAACTGCGGTAGGGATCAAACTTTATGCAGTACCATTAGCTCTCGATGTCCGCCTGATACCTGCGAATGTAGGCTACCCATGTGACATTGTCTTTTTTTTCCTTGCGATACCGGGGTAATGGGGAAAAAAGTCATGTTTCTTTATTTTTCTTCTAGTTGCATGGAAACATTTTCATTTTATATCGTTATCTGAATTACACAACCTATCCTTATCAATATCTACCACACCTACATTCCATTCACAGGATGCTTCGATTGCTAAGCCGCGAAAGTTTAAAAAATATGATCTGGATCCGATTTTTCTCTGTGTCTTTGGATCCAAATCCGGATCCGAGTAAAATGAAAGATCCACGGATTTATGGACCCAACGGATCTGATCCGACCATCCCTAGTATCGATTCTCAATACCGATACCAATCCACTAGAGTCGGTGGTATTGAGAGTTGGTACTGAGAATCAACACAACCCTAATGCTTACTATTAATTCTATATGGGCCAGAAATCTTTGTGTATGGTACACGAAATTACATGAGATCGGTTTCATCATTCACATTGGTCATCTAAGGGATGGATTACTTAAACACGGAAATATTTACAAAATGTAAATATTTTACAAATGTTCTCCTGATTTTGAATCGTAAACAGTGATCCTTGGCCAGAATAATAATCTATGTATTTTCATTTTTATGGTACTTGGCTTGATCTCATAGGAACATTTTTTCTAATTTTCCCTACAAGGGACCTAACCTACGTACCTACCCAAAAATGAATCCTGTATGTGGATGTATTTCTCATGGATGCCATCTACAGTTGAACCCATTACCTTTGTTCCCCATGTCTATGGATATAAGACGTAGTGCAATTTATTTCTAGCACCCTAAAGCCTCGATGTATAAATTTTCGTAGAAATGGTTGGAGTCGTTTCTTACAAGGGGAGTGTCTGAGTTTCGGGTCTAGGATTTTGACGAAATTTGCCAGGCAGGTAGTCCTTGATTAGTTATTTACGAATCATCCCCCATATAGGGTTATATATCCAGTAACTTTGTCAAAAAACGAGTTTGAAATAATGTATAGCCAATATAAAGCTAATAATTAGCAAATAAAGGCAGTTTGGGTTAGGGGTAAAGTACTCTCTTCGCAATGTCGACGTCGCTGGTTCAGGACTCACCGTCTCTAATTTTTTTTCATTGCAATTTCGTTGTACGAGTGTCCCTGGTTTCTCATATTTTTAATCTATTTACCCGGGATGCATTTTAACTATTTTACGTACTTCTTACGTAATTTTAGCATGTTAACCCGAAATTTTCAGGTGATTCTAACATGCTCCTGCAAATGTGCAATACATTAATTCTTCAAAATTATTTGTTACCACTGGTATTTTATCAGTTTCCAAGCGACGTCCCTGGTTCGAAACTCTCTCCCACCCAAACATTTCGCCCGATCACCCGAACATTCGGTAGATACTTACAATTATATGATTGCAGAGCGTAAGTTCTTTTTTCTCTTGCGATTAGTTTTACCAAAAAAGCACAGCTCTGGAAAATCACGGCACCAGGTAAATTGGAACAAATGTTGTACGTGCGTCGGGACTGCGTGGCCAAAGATACGGAAATTAAAAATCACGATCACACTTCATTCTCTTCTGTTAATTTCGTACACAAAAAACGACAGGGCATGCACACGTATTTCCGCCACGTACTAATTACGTGATTTAGGTAAATAACGTAATTAACTATTTTACGTACTAATTACGTATTTGCTAAAATTACGTAAGAAGTACGTAAAATAGTTAAAATACATCCCGGGTAAATAGATTAAAAATATGTGAAACCAGGGACAGTCGTACAACGAAACTGCAATGAAAAATAATTGGAGACGGTGAGTCCTGAACCAGCGACTTCGACATTGTGAAGAGAGGATTTTACCCCTAACCCAAACTGCCTTTATTTGCTAATTATTAGCTTTATATTGGCTATACATTATTTCAAACTCGTTTTTGACAAAGTTACTGGATATATAACCCTATATGGGGGGTGATTCGTAAATAACTAATCAAGGACTACCTGCCTGGCAAATTTCGTCAAAATCCTAGACCCGAAACTCGGACACTCCCCTTTTTAAATGAAAAGGATGTATACCTATACAGAGATTTGCTCATATTATAGTACCTATAAGATATGATTTTTGCATTTGTTACAGTTGTTTTTTCTTTTCTTGTTTAGTTCCCTAAAATTATTAGAATTTGATTTTTATGTCATCAGGCAAAGCTCAGTCCCCTGCTATTATTTTTTTAAGTGTAGAAAATGACTTCTTGAAATTTTGAATCTGATGTAATTCATTAAATTTTTCTTTGTGATAGCATGGAAGGAGACCAGTTGTAAAATGGACAGCACATACATTTGTCCGAAAGAGGGGTGTGGGAAGCATTTTCGCAAGGAGAATTTATTGCAGGTGAGTGTTGCTTTAGTTGCTATGTTCATGTTTTTGTCAAAAACAGTATGGGGTCATTCCATGTCAAATCATCCAGAAAATTTGCAAAATGTCACCCACCGACTCGGATTTTTATGAAATTTTTGTCACTAGCTACTATCTCCAACGTGATAACCCATGTAAAGTATTTCCGCTCTCACCCTCAAGTTTGCAAGATAGAGGCGTCAAAGTTTGGGAAATTTGCTCAGAAGTGGGAAGTGGGATTCAATTTTCAGAGTACAGGGCACAAGTTAAAAATTAGAGCTCAGTAACCAATTAACATATCACCATGAAATTTTTACATCTTATCTATCAAAGTACATAGGTCCATAGAAATATTTTTTATCACCCTTGCATAGCTATGTTAGACACTATTATGTCGTTAGTTGTCACAGGGTTTATAGGAACCTGGAAATCCTGGAAAACCTGGAAAATTCAGGGAAAATTAAAACGGTGTTGGAAATCCTGGAAAAGTCAGGGAATTTAATGTGTGGTCAGGGAAAAATCACAAAATGTTTAAATTTATCACCTAAAAATGCCAAGAGATAAAAAACTGCACATAGGAGTGTAGGAGGAGGGTGAAGGAGGATACGGCTGGCCTCAGGTTTGCTTCGCTGTGGAGGCAGCCCAGGGGGCCTATTCTGGTTCTTTCTGGCTATAGCCTGCATGATTTGGTGAATAGATTGCCGAAAGGTGTGCGCATTCATATTTTCATTTTCATTCGCTAGCGATTTCGCCAGGAATGCTTCGCTTTGTCCCTCTGGCGAGGAAAAAGTTATTCTCAGTCAAATTTGAAGTCACTTAGCCAAATTTGTAGAAGGATGTGAGGAAGTAAAAATCAAGATTGATTCAAAGAGCTACTTTAACATGACATCAGGTTTGAAGGAAAAACCAGATTAGCCTTTGCATATATTTTTCTGCAATTAAAACCCTTTCTGAAGGCATATCAATGTAAGGATTGATAATTTTTATTTTGTTGACTTAAAGTTGTTGATCTCTTATTACTGGAAGTTCATATGATTAATATGATAATAAACCTACAATTTTTCGTAAATTTAGACTTCTTTGCTTCCTCACTACAACTTTTATCTCCATAAATGACCGAAATCTTGGAGTTTTCAGGCGCTCAAAAGTCAGGGAAAATCACTAATAATGGTCTTGAAATCCTGGAAAAGTCAGGGAAAATGAAAATGAAAACTCCTATAAACCATGTGTCAATTAACCAAGTTTTTGAACTCAATCTTTACTTCATATTTTCACAAATATCACCTTAAGGGGCCGTGGGAGATGATTATTTTGTCGCTTCCGAGTGCTGAGATGATGGAGATAGTTTTTCCGTCGACCGGTAGAGTTACCAGAGTCGGCGCCTACCCAACCAGCCATATTTTTGTTTAGTGTCTCCTCTACGCTCCGATTCTTTGCGCAGAGGTGATGAGGCAATAACGATCCTTCCCCTTCATCCCCTCCGTCCGGGGAGTTTTCGCTGACCACTAGATGCTATGTTGCCATTTCAACACACGATTGGACCAAACTGTTTGGTAGACTCCACATTATGCCATGTGGCACCGGTGAATTTGCGGAAATGCGCTCGCTACGTTTTTCTAAGAACCGAGCCGGTCTGGCCAGTCTGGCCCTAGTGGGGTTCGAAGCTGCAGGAGAACGCGTCCGCGGTCCAAGTCATGAATGGGCTTCATTTTTCGGGGTAGCCACGTTGATTGGTTGTTGTGACAACAGTTTAGCCGTAAAAACTGCAACAAATAGGCGGTGGTCTCAGCTGATAACATGGCTTACGCGTGTTAATGTATAAATGGGGTAGTTTGAAAGTAATATACGTCTGTGCCTACACCAGAGTGTGCCTACTATAGACCACCCCATTCCGATGTACACTCAGTATTAGAACTCGAGAGACAGATCAGGTACATTAATTCCCATAGCAACGAACGACAGATTATTATAGGAGGAGATTTCAATACACCATCGATAGATTGGAAAACATTGTAGTCATAAGTCTGGGGGTAGGGACAAAGAAATCCGCTCGTCATTGTTTAACGTGTTCGCATAATACGCAGTACATCAAATAGTAAATTTGCATAATAGAAGGGAGAATGTTCTCGATTTAATTGCCTCAAACATCCATGAAAAAGTTATTCCCTCAATACTGACAAAAATGTAAAATTAAAAAGAAAGATTTGCCTTTTAAGTAAAGCAGATTTTAACGGATTTAGGCGTGACTTACAGACTTCTTTTGAAAAATTCTGAACATCAGAAAAAATAGTGATACAGACAATACATGGAAAGAGTTCCTCCAAATTACGCGGTGAGTGAGTATAAGAGTGAGAATAGGGAACCAAGGTGGTACAACGCGGAGGTTAGAAAATGTTTAAAACGCCAATGAGTTATCCACGCGAAACTAAGAAAAATGTAGCTAATGGCGATCTAAAAAAATTATCGGACGTTACATGTAAAGCAGCCGCAAAAACAGCCCTTAGAAAAGCGTAAAGTGATTTCAAGAGATAAGTACTTGGAGAACAACTAGAGGGGAATCCGAAAGCATTTTGTTCATATGTTAGGGAAGTACAGGGAACTAAAATGTCAACGGTAAATTCCTTGAAAAGGTATGGGGGCGAAATATTTAGATAAGGCTAATTTGTTGAATTATTTTTTCAGAGCGTTTTTATTCAATATAAGTGTAGTTTGCTCGAAACCATACCAGACCGATTTCAGCAAATAATGCCCCCGATCGATAAATGTATCTTTTAGCGGAATCGTATCCTTACTAAAAAAAACGTTAGCCCGAACAAGTCTTCAGGACCTGATGAAATTCCAGCTCGTGTGTATAAAGAAATAGCTCTCGAAATGGCACCGTATCTTAAAGTAATATTTAACAAATCCCTCGAAGAACACGCGGTTCCCAAAGACTGGAAGATAGTAAACGTGACCCCAATTTTTAAAGTGGCGATAGGGAACATCCGTCGAATTATAGACCAATATCAATAACGTCACTTTCGTGCAAAATTATACAGCATATGATAGTTACATCAATAAGGGGACACCTCGATAGCCAGGATTTATTGATAACTAATAAGCATTGGTCCAGAAAAGGACGGTCTTGCGAAAATCAATTAGGTCTTTTTGTTCATGATATTTTAATTTCCGGAGAAGGTAACGTACGGGTAGACGGAGCGTTTTTAAATTTAGAAAAGCGTTTGACAAGGTTCCCCACTGTAATTTACTCGCGAAGTTAGCATCATACGGGATAGACAGTAATATGGTAGGCTGGATAGGAGACTTCCTACATGAACGCGTTCAAAGGGTGGTATTAGATGGTGTCACCTCAGGCGAAGTAAAAGTTACATCGGGTGTTCCCCAGCGTGATAGGCCGAATTTTATTTTTTCTCTCAGTAAATGACTTGAATACAGTAGCTAAAAATAGCAAGCTCCATCTTTTTGCCGATGATGCAGCAGTCATCATTGGTCATCAATCCTCAGATCGGTTTGACGCAGCTCTCCACTGAGTCCTGTCGTCTAATCTCTTCATATTTACGTATTTTTCTCGTGCAGTACTGTATAAGGAAATAAGAAATTAAGAGGATAGTCAGTCTTTAGCTAAGGATTTAGATGCGATTGATGATTGGTGTGATAGTTGGCAGCTAGAGTTAAATTTGAAGAAATGCGCGATAAAGAACTTTGGGAAAAAGAATAACTTTCCCCGGAAAAATTATTGCATCAAAGAAAAGAAAATATGTAACGTAGAATTTATACTTATAAATACTTAGGCGTCACCAACACTGAAGGCATTTCGTGGGGGAAACACATCAGGGAAATAACTAGTGTAGCAAACCATAGATTAGGATTCGTAAAAAGAGTTCTAGGCAAATGCGATGAGAGAGATATATTTTTAACCAGGCTTATTACTTAAAATCTAGGATTATAGAGTAATAGTTTGATACTTTCTCTTTTTATTACTGAAAACCGCATTCCGATATCTAGCTTCCTGTTGGAGCAATCTTCCTTGAAAAATAGGTCTGAAAAACAGCTATGTCCCACGGCCCCTTAAGGCAGAGTAGTTAACT
Source organism: Platycnemis pennipes (assembly GCA_933228895.1). Classification (NCBI taxonomy): domain Eukaryota; kingdom Metazoa; phylum Arthropoda; class Insecta; order Odonata; family Platycnemididae; genus Platycnemis; species Platycnemis pennipes. The sequence continues at coordinate 66,430,025 of OW121854.1, forward strand.
CGTCCAATATTACCGAGTACAGAACAAAAGATCAATAGATTTAATTCAACAAACTAAGTGATCTTATGACCGAAGCAAACTTGTATTTTCTCTGATTTTCTTGGCTGTTGGCGATGGAAGAAGAGCGGGGCATTTTTTAGTTACAAAGAAGATATCCTTCATCGATGACTACATCGAAACGATCAATGAGGACGGTAAATGAAACATGATTCTTTCGATGATGGCTATTGTAAGTAGGAATAATGAGGCCTTGGAGTAAGGTTGGGTAATCAGTCTGAAATATGTAGGGAGAAAAACGCTTCCATGTGTGATGTGCAAGACTGAATTTAACCCCCTGAACGCCATAGTTTCTCTTCCAATGCCTGTGATAACGTTTTTTAGCGCACGTGCGCAGTAAAAACAAGTAAATTTTTCATGCCCGGCCTGAGACCAGAGGTTTGTAATTTCAAACACTGTTATTTTGTAATATCGAGTACCGTTACTTGTATTTAGATACCCTTTTGGTCGGGACCGAAGATCTTGCTTCGTACAATGAAAATATTGTAATTTCAAGGATCGTAATTTCGAGTTTCTACTGTATCACATTTCTCTCGTCGCTTTCCTACGCCCTAACTTCTCAGGTGGCATCCAGTGGTGGAGCGGCTTGGGAGAGGGGAGAGCAACGGTTGGCGATGAGCCCAGAATCCCCTACCCCTCAGAAAGAAGCTTGAGGCAACCCAAGAAAAAATCGCCGAAGCAGTGTTGGACAGAGTCCACCCTAAAGTTGTCCCCATAGTCTTCTGTCTTCCTTACCTCGTGATTCTCATTAGAGTTTTTGGGGAGATGGGATAAGAGTATATAGGAAAAGCGTAAACAAAGGTGATTGTGAGAATCATAACTCACCAGCGATTCAGGGCAAACAAAAGAATCTGGGGAGAGGGTTTGCATTAAGGGGTAAAATATGTGGCTGTGAGACCATTCTTGGTTTTTCAGCCTCTGAATTAGTCAAATTCGTGTAAACCACATATCATTGTAGGTATTGTGTTGTCATCACTTGCATTTTTTTATATCCTTTTAGATGCATATCAAGCATTACCATCCTGAGTATTGCAAGTTGGTTGGCTCTGCTCCAAATGTTGCCGACCTTGCGTCAGCTAGAATGGATGGAGGAGAGTCATTGTTTGACTTTCGCCCTGCTAGAGTCTCCCGCACCCCACCTGTGGAACCGAGCAATAGGGGGGGTCGTGGCAGAGGTCGCTGGCTGGGAATAAAACGAGGTGGTGGAAATTCTCGTCCTGTCGAGCCATTATCAACATCACCCCCAAAATCAAAAAGCATAACAGACACACCTGGGGCCCATGAGCCAGATAGTAGGTGGGATGTGTCCACTTCAAGTCCTACAATTAAGACCCTGATGCCTGTTAGACCAGCAGAACCTCCAGGTAAGTGCCTAAATAATAGTTGATGTATAGCTTTGATTTATGGAAAACCCCACTGTGATATAAACTCTGTTGAATACTCAAGTAAAATTAGAGACACTCATTGCATGAATTAGAGGACTATTATTCTACCTTTGAGTCCTCTAAAAATACTTTCATTGGGAATCTTGCAGCTTTCAAGATGAGTGCACAACTGCCAATTTGGCTTATTTCTGTTGATTGAGTAAGGTGCGTAATGTAAATCAGACTAGTGAGAACAACAGTAGCTCTTGAAGGTTTTTTTAGCAAAGCCCCTTTAAAGAAGTTTTAAAAGAAACCTGATAAGTATGCAACTTGGTATCACTATGAGCTATGACCCAAGGTGGCCCAAGGAATTGAGCTGTCAACTCAATGCAAGGTTGTAGTATTGAGGCTTTCAACCACATTCTTACCTTGCAGTGCTTTCGTTTTATGGGATTCTCAAATTTCAGTTACGTATTTGGAGATAGACCAATGCCACTAATCCTGTATTGAACTTTTGCACATTCATCCTCTCTCTCCCACCTCCCAAAGTTATTTAAGCTTTATCTGAATTTATTAGCCATTAGTAATTAGCTATGCTCCATTAGCCGTCGAAGGTGCCTAAATTCCTTGATGAATAAGGAGAGCATGAATTTGGATGAAAACTACAGTGTTTCAACCTACGGTGTAATATGCCCAATTTACACTTCTAGCTTTTTACGATGGTAAGGCTTACCATGGTTGGAAATTGGCTGGTGAATGCAAGTTGGCGCTAACCCTGGTAAGCTTTTCTACAACGATTGAGTTGCTATGGTTGGCGCTAGTTACTGGTATTTTAAGTGCGTGTAAACGCAAGTTAGAAAGAAGGTTTGTTTTGAAAATGGAAGTGGAAATGGACGTAGAGTGTTTGAAGACATAGAGACCGGATCGCTCTATATGGATCAGAAATGATTCATAATGATAAAGATATTTATTTGATCACAATGTAATATATTTTAGTAATTCTATGACCATATTCTGCTGATTCGGTTGTTCTATAATGGTATTAGGTAGTTTGCTTTACCCCTGAATCCTGAGTACGTACACTTGTGTATTTATTTTATCTTGCTGTAGAGAAAGTATATAAACTGAAATTAAGTAACTTAGAAGTTGCAAACATTCACAGGAAATTCGACTCGTTATTTTTTACGCATTCGCTCCTTAGGACGGCGTTTAAAAGTGTTTTCAGTATCATGCCTTGAAATAGCTCCTTTTATAACAGCAGAATATGGTAAACCTTGAGATACCTACCGAATTTAAAAATTATGAATTTTGATAAGGACCTGAAATTCACTATGCATACACGCATAAACTTGTATATTAAATGGGCTAACATGAGCGATTACTTAATGAGAGGTGGGCAATTAATCATTTCATAGCATGGCGTTCCATGGTTGACTGCATTTCTTGGTCCATGATCCCCATATATATAAGCTAAACAAAAAAACATGTAGGCAAGGAAACGTTAATACTTTTAAAGGGCAAAGATAATTGTTGAAATATGTGAGGGAAGAGAGGTAAAGCTTCAATGTGTTAAATGGAAATTTGAGGAAGTCACGGAGGTCGTTCATCATCGTACAAACTTAATATACTTTTTAATGTATTACTTTGGATCGATTCAAAACAAATGGCCATATGTTTCAATTTTATATTTAAAATTGAAAAAAAGTTCAATGAAGTAACTAACACAGAATCCATTGAGTATCTTGGAGATAAGACCCACTGTCAATCATGAGGAAATAATGTAAGAATGTTGTTGGTTGGGATTTATCAAAATGTATTTATCAAATCTAGGAAGTTGCGTTGATAACATTCGATAAAATAGCTGCATCTAATATGCACACAAGTTAAAATACGCTACCAGTTTTTGGAATCCTTACGAGACAAGTCCTTTCGCTACCCTAGAATAGAATAAAATAGAATTATTGTTGTGGTGGAGTTCCTCCAAGGAGGCCCTTAGGCACTTAGACCTATTGGCCCATTGTGCCAACCACCCTCCTAAGGAAGTCACCCATAAAGGCCGATCGCCTTGCTAAAGGCCAACAAGTCCCCGGTGGGGATTTCCCTTACCTCCCTGGGTTCCAAAAATGGGGAACCCAGGTACCTGCTTCGAGTCTTCATCACCACAGGGCACTCGCATAATATGTGGGATGTGATTTCATCCTCTTCTTCGCACCACCTACATCTGGGGGAATCTACGATTCCCAGGAGGTGCAGGTGCCTCATCACCTGGTAGTGCCCCGTGAGGAGTCCCACTACCGTTCGTAATTGACCCCTGTTTAGTGACAGGAGTCTTTTGGCAAGCCCAGGCCTAGGCTCTCCAATGTATAGTTTGGCCTGTCTAAGGCCTGGTGCAGCTCGCCATCTCAGAATGTCGGGTTAGCCCCCACATTCTAATTTCCGCTATCCCTACCGACGCAGAAATAGGTATGATTGGCTCTGGACCAATCGGATCTCGGCTGGAACCGGCCCTTGCCAGCTCATCAGCCATCTCATTCCTGGGTATGCCTGCATGACCAGGCACCCAGAAAAGTTCCACCTTGCCGCATCTACCTATATCATTGAGTTCCTCACGACACTCCTGCAGCAGCTGTGATTTGCACCATGGCGATGTCAGCGCCTTTAGAGCTGCCTATGTGTATCGGTCTGTTAAACATCCCGATCTCCTTAATAGCATATGCGCAGGTAAGAAGTGCATATACCTCTGCCTGGAACACTGTAGCATATTTTCCCAAAGGGATTGAGAGCTTCCTTGGTGTACTACAATTATAGACCCCCGCTCCCGCTCTTCCCTCCTTCCTAGAGCCATCCGTATACCATACCTCGGCCCCAGAATGAAGGTCTTTCTCCTTACCTCCAGCCCACTGTTCCCTATCCGGGAAGTGTGTTTTGAAGTAGGGGGCTGATTGGTTGAACCTGGCTATCATTCTGTCACTGCCCATCCCGAGGATGGGACTCGACTTCATGAGCTCTGTCCAAACTTGTCTATGACCATAGGAGCTTCCTTTGTCATACCACTGTCCCATACATTTGAGACGATAAGCTGCTGTCCTTGCCTGCACTTCGCTACCCTACTCTCCATTGTTATTTTGACTTAATAATTTGGACATAATAGATGTCACTAGCATCTTTACGATGGTTCTGGGTAGGCCATGTAAACGCAAGTTAGTTTTAGCCGCCATATTAACCATTATTCCACCCTAGTAATGTAAACAGGGCAATAATGGCACTTGGAAACAAAAGAGTAGCAAAAACCTGAATTGAGATATTTACCAGCAGTCATTTTTGAAGTCCTTTTGTTCTAATATAAACTTTTGGAGTTAAAAGGATGGCCACTGGAGATCTGTTTTGAATTAAATATTTTCCCAGCAGATGCAACATGTTAGCTTAACACGTTCCCTGCCAGGCTTCAACGCAGCTACTATTTCACATATACCAAGCAAATGGATTCGACTACATTATGTAACGGCAATCTCAATTTTGAGCCAACCCATGAGATGTTGTACATTACCTTTGTGTACATATATGTATGTATATTACAATATGCTCTACCGTTCGTGACTAGTCACATATGGTGTCTCGTCACTTTTGTTCATGCATTAAATTTGATGAGACACCATGATTCATATTCAAAAGATTTAATCTAATATGTGTACAATAAAGTAATTATTAGATTAAACACTACTACACATTTTTACGTAAACTTATTCCTTTAATCAGTATTTTTTACATAGTCTCAATTAATTAAGATGCCAAATAGGGTCATTAAATGCAATGTGCAGCTTATGTTGAGGAGCCCGAAATTGATGTCGTATCCGGAGATGATTCATGTTAAGACTTGAAACACAGAAGGCACAGGTACTGTTGGTCCGGATAGGTCATGCATTTAGTCGAAACTCGTTTAGCTTTGCTGAGGGCGACTTTGCGACACATCATCCATATGTTATCCGTTGTTTCTTATAGCATCCAGGACAGTGTACACTGGCTTTTCTAAAATGTAGAATCATTATCAATCTACATAACTACTAATTATCAACTTCATTCTAAGAAAATCTTGTTGTCTTTAGCACCTATGTGGCATTTTCGGTATGCCCCCTGTCCCCTCGTTGGACATAACCCCTCGGCTGACTATTTACCCTCCTGACTTAGCCGAAGGACTTGCATGACAGGCGTAGCTAACGACAGGCGGAGCCAACGACACCAACAATGCCTACGATTCCAAAATGCATCGATCTCTTCTGCATCGTTTCGTCCACTCGTTTCAGCAGCTCCTTTCAGCCACTACTTTCAGCTGCTCCTTTCCCTCACCACATCCGCTCTCAGTTATATAGCACCTAGAGTGCGGAGGAAGACAATAAGTTAGGCCATCGTACAGCCATTATATTGGTGTTATTTCGCCGGAGTCAAGAAAGAGTTCCTGATGCTCCAATGATAAACTTCCACCTAGCCCTCTTCACTCATACCACTTTCCCTACCCTCGAATTGTTCCTATCGACGATTTACACGTTAAACCCCATTCTACTTTGTCCTTGCCGAAAATATCCCTCCTTATGCCAGAGAATACCTCCCCTCTCACGCCTTCTATTCGAATCAAGACTGCAACGAGTTCACTTCTTGGCTACGTCATCAGAGACTTCGTGATTCTCTAGTCTCCTTAGGGCCATAGACTGTTGGTGCAAGTTATTGCACCAACAAGTTATTGCAAGTGCTCATTGCACGGTATAATCATTTCACATATGTGTGTTTTATAACGTTTAAGTTGAAAATATGCTAATTTGATATGTTCATATGATGATAATCATAATTTTAATGGATAAAAAAAGGGATATTTCATGAAGAAAAACATGCAAAGATATTTTTATTGCCATTTTCTACAAGTATTTTGTATTCATAACCTCATTTCTTATATTTTTTGCATATTTACTAAATTTGCAGATATTTTGCTTTTATCCCAAATTTTCGCAGAAAATTCGCATTTATCGCAACATGCAATTTTTTTCTGGTTCCTAACAATAATCCATTAAATATTTAAGAACCTACTGTCTTCTTTAACACACTCAATGCTGGCCTATTTCATGAAAACTTATTCATGTGCGAAAGTTTTTTTTTCTTTTATATGAATAAATACATTATTGGGTCATTCCACGTCAAATCATCCAGGAAATTTTCAAAATGTCACCCACCGACTCGGATTTTTATGAAATTTTTGTCACTAGCTACTAACTCCAACGTGATAACCCATGTAAAGTATTTCCGGTCTCACCCTCATAGTTTGCAAGATATGAGGGGTCAAAGTTTGGGAAGTTTGCTCAGAAGTGTCGGTAGTGGGATTCAATTTTCAGAGTACAGGGCACAAGTTAAAAATTCATAGCTCAGTAACCAATTAACATATCACCATGAAATTTTTACATCTTGTCTAACAAAGTACATAGATTCCATAGAAATATTTTCTATCACCCTTTCATAGCTATGTTAGCCACTATTATGCCATTAGTTGTCAATTAACCAAGTTTTTGAACTCAAAAACTTTACTTCATATTTTCACAAATATCACCCTAAGGCAGAGTAGTTAACTCATCCAATATTTTTTTTAATTGTACCTAAATATGTGTTCTAATTGACTGTGAAATAAAAATGGTGGTGTTTTGACTGCCAGTGTGAGTATTTCAGGTTTTACTTTTTTTTCTGACTCGGTGAAGGGGATTTTGGACACACAGGTATTATACAGATCCTAATCATGACTGTATCCTAATGCATACCTTCATGAGGAAATATTTGAAATAATGGTCAGTGAATGAAAGGCCTGGCATCTATTTTTAGTGACTGACTTTTGTTAATATAATTTTTTTAAACAATAATTCACGACTCGTGGCAGCCGAAGAGAAAAGAGCCCAAATGTTTAAGCAACTATGAATTGATGCACTTTTTCAGGCACTTACCTTTTTATACATGTTTTAAGTTCATTAAAATGTGGAATTAACATTTATTAGACCCATTTTATGTATTATATCATAAATAAATTATTTACATCATACACTAAATTTGTAATATCTACTTTAATCTGTGGTGAATTGTGCCATGCAGTACCTACTGTGTTGTTGAACTGTGCAGCATTGGAAAAGAAACAGGATTTGAGTGCCACAAAAAAAAGCTACACACGGGTGGTGAGACTGAACAAAATTGAGACCGAGTGTGTTTGAAAAACAACTTTTATCACTCAGAAGTGGGGTAAGTTGTGAAGTCCTATTTAATGTCTGCGAACATCACAGAACATACTATCTGAAAAAGTATAAATCTTATCAATTATACTGTCTCGATCCATTTAAGAACCATGGGAAGAAAATAGAAAAATCAGTGAGATATGTAAGTCCTGAATTTGCAGAAAAAGCCAGTAAAATCTCTGAACTAAAAAAATTAGTTCCAGGAATGAAAATATGCCACCCATGTAGACAGAAAGTACAGAAACATCATAGATTTGGAATTGAGCTTTCTGATATTGAAGTAGTCGATAGTGACAGTAATGAGAGTATTTTTACTTTTGAAACGTCAATTTCCAAAGAAAAAACAACTGAGGTACTTAAAAGGACACTGCAAGAGATGGGGGAGTCACTGTCTATCACTATTTTGTCTCTCAGAAGATCAACCTATGCCAAAAGAAAAGTGGAGTCAGCATGCTTTAATTTTAAAACTAAAGTTAAAAGAGTTCTTGATAAAGAGTTATCTCCTAAAAAGGATGACCCCAAAACTGCCAAAAGAATTACTTCAGAAAGTCCATGTTATGGATGTGCTCATATACTTAATTAAAGAAAAAGTCAATGCTGCTAACATGCATCAAGAAAAGGTACAACTGTTAACATTGGTACCTACTTCACGGGGCAGGAAGAAAGTAGTGGAATAGTTCCATGTTAGTGAATACACTGTCCGCCAAGCAAGAGAACGTTTTAGAGAAAAAGGAATATTAGCTGTACCCGAATTGAGAAAAGGAAAGACAATCTGTGATAAAACATTAGAATTAGTGAGGACTTTCTATGAAAGTGATGAATACTCAGAATGATGCCAGGAAAAAAAGATGTCGTTAGTATCTTTGTAACTGAATGTACATGTTCAGAAGAGATAATTACTGTCTAATTTGAAGGAATTGTATTCAGCTTCTAAATTTGACTTTCCCAGGATTAAAATGGGTTTTTCTAAATTCTGCAAACTGCATCCAAAATGGTGTGTATTAGCGGGATCTCCTGGAACACATTCTTTATGTGTTTGCACAATTCATCAAAATGTCAATCTACTGCTTCATGCCTGTAATATAGAGGAAACATGCCAGGACCTGATTGGTTACTTAGTGTGTTCAACGCATAATAGAGACTGTATGCTGCAAAGCTGCTCTGTGTCCATCATATGAAAATTTGAAAAGCTTTCTGCTGAAAAGTTGGAAGAATGTGACCCTGGAGATGAAGTGTCATACAGTCAGTGGGTTTCCACTGACATCACAACTGGTGAACTTCAAGGTTACATTTCACGAGTACATATCAACTTTAATTGAAAGACTGGAAAAACTGGTGCCCCATTCATTTATTACAAAAGCATGGGCAAACTATCATTAAAAATGAAAGAAAATCTTGGACCCCATGAAGCAATTGCTCTCCTTGACTTCAGTGAAAACTACTCATATATGTTATCCAAGATGAGGCACAAGGGTATCACTGGGCAATTGATAGTTGTACCCTGCACCCTGCTGTGATTTACACTCAAAATAATCAGTTGAAACAGCTACTTGTTTCCAGTTAATGCATCTTATCAGATGATTTGGAGCATGATGTAGCTTTTGTATATGAAAGCCAAAAAATTAATATCTCAGTTCATGTTGAAAATTTTCCATCATTTAAAAAAGTACATTATTTTAATGATGGCTATGCTGGACCATATAAGAACTGCAAAAATTTTCTCAACCTTTGCAACCACAACCCGGACTTCTCCTTAATGGCTTCATGGACATTTTTTGCTACAAGCCATGGAAAATCCCCTTTTGATGGCATTGGTGGTACAGTTAAGTGTTTTTAGCCCGAGAGAGCCTTCAGAGATGTTCAGGAGATTTCTTAAACTCTGTGGAAAAGATCATGAACTTCTGCAGTTCTAGAGTTGAAAACATAAATTCTAGGTGATAAAGAAGGAAATTATTTCAGAAACCCATCAACAGTTAGAATACAGATTCCTCAATGCAAAAACAATTCCTGGCACACGTGCGTTTCACCATTTCACGTCTGTGTCTAAAAATTCCATTGGAGCTAAGAGGATCAGCTCGGATGAAAACTTATGCATATTATTCCATTTTGCCAATGACCGACCACCACCTGCAATTACATTGCCACAAATCATAACAAACTCATATATTGTATGTGCCTATGATGATCACTGGTTTTTTGGATTAGTAATATCTAAGCATGAGGAGGAGGGTGATGTGAAAGTAAAATTCATGCACCCTTTATGGCCTAGCAAGATCATTCCACTGGCCTTCACAGGAGAAGGAAAGCATCTTGCTACATACCTATAAGTAGTATCATCTCTGATGTACTACTTTAGTGAAAGTGAGTCTGACTTTGTGCAATGCCAGTACACCATGGCACAATTCACCACAGATTAAAGTAGATTTTACAAAATTAGTGTATGATGTAAATAATTTATTTATGATATAATACATAAAATGGGTCTAATAAATGTTAATTCCACATTTTAATGAACTTAAAACATGTATAAAAAGGTAAAATAAAAATGTAAATTGAAGGGGTGGGCGGAGGCCTTCTGGAGCCCCCCTGGCACTTAGACCTCTTTAGATCCATTGTGCCAACATTTATTTAACCTGCCGCCACTTGCAGATAGGGGACAAGAACACCACGGTAGAGGTATGGAAGGGGGACACCCATCCAACCTCCGTCCGGGCCCAACGTTGCTTAACTTTGGTGATCTGACGGGAACCGGTGTATCAACGTGGCTAGGCCCTTGCCCCATTATAAAAAGGTAAGTGCCTGAAAAAGTGCATCAATTCATAGTTGCTTAAACATTTGGGCTCTTTTCTCTTCGGCTGCCACGAGTCGTGAATTATTGTTTAAAAAAATTATATTAACAAAAGTCAGTCACTAAAAATAGATGCCAGGCCTTTCATTCACTGACCATTATTTCAAATATTTCCTCATGAAGGTATGCATTAGGATACAGTCATGATTAGGATCTGTATAATACCTGTGTGTCCAAAATCCCCTTCACCGAGTCAGAAAAAAAAGTAAAACCTGAAATACTCACACTGGCAGTCAAAACACCACCATTTTTATTTCACAGTCAATTAGAACACATATTTAGGTACAATTAAAAAAAATATTGGATGAGTTAACTACTCTGCCTTAGGGTGATATTTGTGAAAATATGAAGTAAAGTTTTTGAGTTCAAAAACTTGGTTAATTGACAACTAATGGCATAATAGTGGCTAACATAGCTATGAAAGGGTGATAGAAAATATTTCTATGGAATCTATGTACTTTGTTAGACAAGATGTAAAAATTTCATGGTGATATGTTAATTGGTTACTGAGCTATGAATTTTTAACTTGTGCCCTGTACTCTGAAAATTGAATCCCACTACCGACACTTCTGAGCAAACTTCCCAAACTTTGACCCCTCATATCTTGCAAACTATGAGGGTGAGACCGGAAATACTTTACATGGGTTATCACGTTGGAGATAGTAGCTAGTGACAAAAATTTCATAAAAATCCGAGTCGGTGGGTGACATGGCCTGGATGAACTGACGTGGAATGACTCTATTATAAATGCTTTTAACATAAAATTTTTGCAATATAATAATAATTTTTTACTTAGCAACGAACATAATGGGACCTCATGCCTTGACGTCAAGGCATACGCCTCCCTGGGTAATGAGGCATGCCTTGAATTCAAGGCATCCGCGTTGAGTGTGTTAAGAGTACATTGATAGTCAACCAAACCTCATCGATGTTTACTATTTGTAGAGTTCTAAAATTTGCCTTATGCTTGCTTTAATGACATAAATGAAGCTCAAATATTTTGCCTTCATATCCTCTAAGCATCTCTTATGCTTTTTTGTTTTAGTTCACCTACATTGAATACATTGTTTTTTGGAAACTTGAGGCTTGGTGTTGGATCTTAATAATGGGCCCCTTAATTAAGATCCTTGATCCCACTTCAGTGGTAAAGTAATTTATTGAAACACTTCCAAATGAGTTCTCATAATTGATAACAATCATTGATAGTAAATATTCAAAGAAAAGATCCCATCCCTGGAACACCAAAATTCTCTTGATGCATGCCAACTAGAAGTAGGGGGTCATTGATGAATGTATTAACCTCTTTAGCTGGGAATAAGTTTGTCCTTTCCACTCCCATGTTGAGGAGCTATGTAGTTTAAATGTAGAATATGTGGATATATCTGCTCTCCCTATCTAAGAGTTTAAGAGTAGTTTTAGTACATCTAATTCATACGTTATTGAATTTTCATTAATTTTAAAGGTGAAGCTAGTGTCTTGGATGTTCCTCCTCCACTTGACATGGAAACAGTTATGCAGGATGGTGTTCAGCTTGTCCAAGAGGTAGTAGCTGAGACACCTATTGTGCCTGCACCTCTGTCCAGGAGGAGATTAATGGGAGTAGGGAGAAGAAAGAGAAGACTTACATTCTTACCTACTCATATGGCCAAACGGAGGAAATTTGGTGAGTCTTCTTATTTTATTATTTTCACCTCTAATTGCCTTTAGGAATCAAGTTTTCTATTCAAAATCTGTATGTTAGCATTAGATCTGTAGTTGGAGTTATTTTTCTCCAGCCTGAGGCTTAAGTATGCAACTCACAAAAGTGTACAAGGTTTTTTACACCATCCTCGACCGTCATTGAAAAATATTTATTTTTGGGTTGTGAATTAGTGAATAATATATATATATATATAGAAATATTCTGATGTAATAGTATGCTGGTATTCATGTATTTTATCTTGTTTCTGTGCTAGTAGTCAAATAGAATTTGTTACATTGGAAGCAGTCATTATTATTTTGTTGTTTCATTATTTTCATCTGCATAAGTTGATTATGCATCATTAATTAACACTTCCATCTAAAGGTTGAACTTAGGCTTGTTGGAAAATTAGATTTGATTCCTCTACCCTTCTGTCCCTTCTCTTTCCATTTAATGCACTATTTAGTGGTAGTGCGGTACATGTTGAGTTTTGGTCACTGCCCAACGGGCAGGGCATTTTTCATGATCCAAGTTTTACATTTGTCTTTAGTGACTCAAATGCTCTCCTTTTCTCTTTTCAAATTGTCTTATATTTCTGATTACATCAAGTTGAAGTCTTTCTTTTGAATTATCATAATTAATGCACTCTGTTTTTGAGCCGTATTCAATCATCATCATGCAATTAGTTCACTTTCCCCGAACTTTCATGAGTGCATTTGACCTGTTTTTCGCTGTATTAAAGGTTCATGCCCCTTTCATCTTCTTAAAATGGCTTCATCTGTTTTGTTTTGCTTGATTATCTTCTATATAATGTCGTATCACATTTATCATTGATGACTCTTTTGTGAAGTTACAGTAGAAACTCTATTTTACGAAGTTGAAGGGACCCAAAATTTTGAGCTTTTAAATTAGAGGGTTTGTAAATTGGAGGTTTTCTTCCACTAACTCCTCTGTCTCCGGAACTGATGTGTCATCAAAACCAGCTGATCTCCAACAGTAGGAAATAGTTTTTGTGGTGACACTGTCCCATGCTCTGGCAACACCTCGCACAGCATGGAGCAATGTCTATGGAGGCACATCATGCACATGAGAGGCTTGATCTGCGACAAATGTACGTCTACTAAAACTCTACTGACAGGAATGCGATTATACTTTCAATGTAATTAAACACTATGCTGTACTAAACTTGTCAAATAGTTATGTCAGGGTTGAAATCAAACTAATTTCTAAGACGAATGGTAGTCATCTGCTCGTTCAGGAAAAAAAAACAACTGATATTAAGTGAAATTTTCTGTGTGCAGTGTATCTGCATCTAATTGAAAATATTTAAAAATTAGACCTCAATTGTATTGATTCACTGTATAGCATAGGTGTTATTCCTAAGGCTAGGAGACTCACTTTAGTAAAAGTGAATGAAACTCATAGCCATAAATTCCAAAAAAAAAACTAGTGAATATTTTTCTACAAATTTATAATGGTATGAACTTGGCTGCTGCAGCTGAATTAAGTTCTTGTAGCTGTTCAGTTGGTACATCTCAAAATAAGGGGAATAAGAGAATTAATTCATACATTGGAGTATTTTAAGCATATGCAGTTATGCATTAATTAGCAAAAGGGGTATATTTAGTGCTAGTCGATTTGTGATTAAAGATGCCATTTTAACATGGGAAAGCTAGGGATGCATTCTAACTAGGAAATTTCAAAATAAAGTTCCAACTGACCCAGTATATTTCAGTGAAAAGACCAGGAAATGCCTTTTTTGAAGAAAGTGTATCGTTTAAAATACATTCAATAATATTTCGCAGCTGATGAAAGTCAATTTTAGAAATTCACCAGAGTTAATTTGAAATTCTCTCTTTTTTAATATGCATTCTACAGTGCTGACATGTATCGGTGATTTGCGAGAACTATTTACTCGCGGGTACAGAAAGCTAAGAGTCACGATCGCAAATTCGTAACTAACGGCGTAAAACACTTGTAATGCAAAATTAAATATTGAAAATTCATCATGATTTGAACATAAGAAATTTATTATTACAAAATTAGTATTCTTTAATGAAACTATGTTCCACGACAGCTGCAGCAAAGAACTTCCTACGGGAATGCTACTTTCAAGTGAAAGGCTGAACAAAGTTCTGAGTTGGGGTTGCGGTGGCTATCTTAAAGCTAATTTTAAATAATTCCAGAGAAAATATGGACCTTTGTGACGATGAGTTGGTATTCACAATGCACAAAATGATAGAAAAGGAATAGAAATTACCAAGCACTAGTCCGCTTATTTTATGAACTGGGGCATTGTTTACAAGAAGTAGACGTCGTGCCATAAGTCTTTGAACATTTTTTCCTGGGATCATATAATCAGGATTGAATTGCGATTTGGATAATCAGTATATGGGATTTTTGCTACAGTTTAAGCACGTCAAAAAGCACTATGCTCACATTCGATTTTTCCACATTTTCCCATGTAAAAACTTGGGCTGTGGGCCCTCTCAACATGACCGATCTGGATTCAGCTGCTGCTGTCCCGGTATACAGCGATTGTTATTCCATTGTACTGATTTCAGTGCTACAAAATCATTTTAAAAACTTCATAAAACAGGGGTTAGTCACTCCTAGGGACCAGTATCTCACTTTGTAAATCAGTAAAATGGAGGTTTCGTAAAATAGAGGTCATTTTACATTGTTTTCCTACATTCAAAGATCAGGACCTGCGGAATGGTTCGTAAATTGGTGTCATTTCGTAAATTAGAGGTTCGTAAAAAAGAGGTTCTACTGTACTTATGGGCTTTCCATTGTTTATCACATGAATTGAGTACTAGTATCCTATTCTTTGAAATTAAATTGGTCTCTTGAACATGTTATCTTTCTTATTGTTCCTATCCTCTCGGGTTTATGTGATATGTTCCTTCACCTATGATTTTCCTTTTCAATGTGAAATAGAATTCGGCCTGACTACAAAAATCACTAAATTAATTTGTAGCTGTAATGTCCTTGAGTGGAAATCCAAATTGTTCTGATCTAATATTCTGTGTATTTATGAAGAAGTATTCTGTGGGTCTGAATATCCATTCACTTAAGTTGGTGGTATTTAATTTTTTGCTGAGAGAAGGAGTGAGAAAATTGTACGATTCGAATGACATTTCAAATGCATGTTGCCATATTTTGTTCTAGTTTTGAATAATGCACTAGAAATACTCCGCTAATGCTCTTAGCATTAGACATTGCTTTGTTGGTTGGCAGTTTGGTTCTTTAAAAAAAAATTGAACTTGGTATTCTCAAGGAATCATTAATGGTGAAGAGTCTAACATAGCATCAAAAACTTTAGTATCTTTACTTTTTATGCGCCAATGTTTCCATGTTTTTATTGTAATTAAAGCTTGACTGAAATAGCGAGCAAGATTCCTTTCAGAAATTATTTAATGTGAAACATTTCACTCATTGCATCATTCCAAATAAGTGAAGTTATTTTTAGCTTAAATTCTACCTTTTATCTACTTGAATGTATATACAGTAGAAACTCGAAATTACGAAGTCAACGGCACCGGAAAAATCAACACTTGGTAAAATATAATATTCTATGAACGAGTATACTTCACCAACATCACGATGAAGCAATTTTTAGTTTCCTGAAGTATATCACTTCCTCAACGTTCTTGCATGATTTTCGAAATTATAATTCATGAATGTATCTATAAATATGTATTCATGTCAACACGGCTCATTAGGTTAAGCACAGCTAATTTGTTCCTTTTTTCAAATGAGTCAGAGGCTATCAAGTATCTTTGCAAAATTTTCGTGCAGTTTGGGTTAGGCCTATGAAGCTCCATCATCAGAGTTAATTTAATCAAATCAAATTTTTCCATATTGCTTAAATCTCTTCTGAAAAACTCGTAACTGTCGGTGGGTGATGTATTTATATTTTTAAGCTAGTATTGATGCATACATACACCATGGAAGTGTGCGATTTGCAGAATCATTTGCAACTAGATGCTGCTCTGGATATAGAATTTAGAGGAATAAATTTCCACCAAAAGAAAATCATATGATCTGTATCTGGCATTACAGATTAGGCCTAAATTAAGTTAAAACAGTGAAATGATTCTCTCGTGGATGCTATTTCAGCCATGTATTTTATACAAATAAAAATATGCCAATTGATTTCGTGAAATAACAACCATAACCATCTCTGCATGGTTATTTCTGAGAAGAAGGCTCTGAAAGAAGAGCTTAAAAAGGAATACATCTTAATGTTCACCTCCTTCCAAAAGTGGATTGTACAAGCCAGGCACTTCATCAGTGAAGCCGTGATTGTTTCCTTCAGCTACTAAGGATGGTCAAATAAATCCATAATTTACTCCATTTAATTTAATCTGGGGTATATCGTCCGATAACGCAAGGGAGAGATGAAAGTACATCTTATTGGACTAGGATTCTGACAAGGCTTTCTGCTCCCTCTCTGACGGTGTGGATTAGGGTTTTTCATAGGATGGTCTACTTATCATTTAGTATTATGTGTATGTCTAATAAGGATAAGGCTACAAAATCCTTATCAGATTCTTTATCACTCTACAGGAACACAGCTGAGAAGCTCTCTATTAGGATATTTTTTCAATTGCTGGGTTGAAGCGAAAGGCGAGACAGGTACACTATTACATGAAATGAATATGTATGGGCGTATGAACGTTTTTTGCCATTGATCTTGTATGCCCCCAGAACACAACATCATGTAGAATGAATGCGACAGACTAAGTGATCGTATGAATCAAGCGAACTTATATTTTCTCTGATTTTCTTGGCTGTTGGTGACGGTAAAAGGGGAGGGCAATGTTTACTTACAAAGAAGATATCATCATCAAGATCATTAGAGGAAAATGCTGGTTGTAGCAATTAGTATTTTGTGGGCGAGTATATCTGTACTTGACTAATTTACATTTTTTTGACTTGTTGTTGGCAACTCTGGATTTGTGGCAACAAAGCCGAATGTATTTTTAGTTATTGGTGCCATATTTTATGTACTACTTAGCTTATGATTCAAAGTCGTCCTAATGCATAATGTGCATGCCAACAATGAATAATTAAGTCTTACTATGGCAAGTAGTGTCTGAAAAATTCTGCTATGATGTGTCATTCGTAAAAACGAGTAACTTTTTCACGTTGGGACCGAGACCCGAAGTTCGTAATTTCAAATTTTCGTTATTTCATAATATCAAGTACCGTTACATGTATTTAGATACACTTTTGGTCGGGACCAAAGATATACCTTTGTAAAATCAAAATATCGTAATTTCGAGTTTCTACTGTAGTTCATGTGCAAGTTCAGGTGCATGAACTTGTGTAATGGCATGTATTCATTTATTGGAAAGTATTTTGTTCAAAAAGTTGCCAAGTATATTCAGCTGGAGGTAAAATTATTGACATTTTACCATGAGGTTGTTGCGACTATTTTTGTTATAAAAACATTGTTTCTGATACCCAGTGGGATCCTGTATTGTCTAACATAACCCTCAATTCATTAATAATAGCATTTGATTATTGTGATAGACTTCTCCTTCCAAGTTTTTGTTCACACAAATCTTTGGCCTTGGGTTTACATATTTGGTTCATGCTAGTAGAGCTTCAGATTTTACTTAGTTTCAAAAAATTTGGATGAAAAATATGTACTCTACTGTATATTGAGAATATATTTAGTTTTAAATTGATATTCTAACAAAGTGTTAGAGTCAACTGATGATTGGGATTTAGCTATCAGCTCAGAGCGCATTTAACTTGGAATCCTGAATTGAAAAGATAATGAAATCCCAGAATGATTTTTTGTTATTATAAATAGGCATTCATTGATTGTGTTGCTAGGAATGGATCATCATACCCATTTAGCTAATTATTTAAAGTCAATTTGGCATTCTCTTTTGATTCTTTTTATAATGCTTTTGATAATAATGATTTGTTGATTTTTGTAAAAAATAGCCACTTACTGTGATTGTACCTGTGTACAATATTTTAATGCTGGTCTGTTTTCTTTATGCTAGAGGGCACTATGCTTACTTGAATAGATATTTCTAATCTAAACTGTTGAGCACCATGTATGTCAGTGCTTGAAATTAATTCTTTTCATAGTTTTCAAATGAGGCATTGCTTTCCAAAAGTTACCAGATTTTTGCTGCCCTTACAATGTCATTTTTCTTTATTAATCTTATGCATAAGTATGCAGTTAGGATGCATCACAATTGCCTCATTTTTGTTGTTGCTTTTTGTTATTCAACTTACTAAGATTCTGAATCTCTCTATTCAATGACATATTTCTTCCTGTCACCTTGGTTTCATCACTTCTGAAGTAAATTTTGGGTTATATTCTCTTCTATAATTTTATCAGTCCATTTCCAGCTGAAATGGCACTGTAGTACCTCAGTTCTTAATGATATTGTCATATATTACTGAGGAGACAATCAAGACAACCAAAACCAAGAACAACTGTGGCTAACCTCAACAGTGGTTAGTTATAGTTATGTACTGGTTGGTTAAATTTTATTTGCATGTGATAGAAGTTTTGGTGACTTACGTGTGTTTCCAATGGTGGAGCAGAATTTTTTGAAGGATGTAATTGTATTTGTTCTCAATTCTTTGATTTATGGCTTCTTTGATTGACAATATTTTTTCAAACTTATTCATATATATTGAGCTCTCTGGTTGTTAGTTATATACTTATTAGATTATATTAGACTTGAACGCGAATCAGCTAGCTTTTTTTGTGAGACAGCTATGAAATCAAGTCTGACCCAAGGAGAAGTGAAGACATCGGTTGAAGGCGATGGAAATGACGGAGGATTAGACGTGGTCAGTTCCCAGAAAGGATCAGTGAATACTAAGCGACTCCCAATTTCAGTTGCTGATGGAAAAGTTCCTGTCGTTCAATTACAAAAGCTTAAGGTGACCACTGATAGCCAAGGTATGTTGATTCTGAACAACTTAATTTTATTTAGTTCTTATGCATTTGGTATGAAGTATATTTATAGTCTTTTCCCTTTTATTCACTACTGAGAGTGGTCTTAGTGATTTATACCAAGTATATAGATATTATATTTAGTGGGAAAGTATGTAATGAAAATGTAATTTTTAAAATCCCAAGGAGAACTGCATCAGTCAATACATGGGTGAGGTAATATTCTTAACTGTGAAGCTAAAGTATATATTGCTAGGAGTCTGAAGATACATGTGTAAAGATTCTCCCGTAATTCTATCATATTTTATTTGCTTTATGCGTTTATGAAGTAGAATAATGTCATGAAATGTAAGTTGTGTAGGAGAACATTCATCAATGGAACAGTACTATGTTGAAGGGGAATGAAGATATAGATTCAAATATTTTCATCCTCTTGGTGCATCAATTATAAAGCATAGATTATATTTCTACCATGGGCCTGTATTCATAAACCTTGATGTACTGTAAACATAACCCAAAGAAATATGTACCTTGTACCACGTATAGGTGGGCTCAATTTCATGTGGGGTAAGGATTGTGTTTTTTGGCTAAAAACTCACTTTTATGAGGTATATGAATGATGTAAGACTAACAAAGATGTTAAAGTAAACAAAGTAATTTCAATTATTTAATGGAGTTTGTAGATTTCTACTATAAATGTTTAAGAATACTTTTTATTTGATAGAAGAATATCATATTTTAAATACTAATTTTGATCAATGCTGAGTTGATCTGAGATGTTGATATTCTAATGGTGGCAGTAAATGATCCAAACAATTCCGGCAGTATTTCTTCCTAATATACATTCATTTGTTTGTATTTTAATTCAGTCATGCTTTGTGAGTGGTATTTTGGAATTAAATTCAAGTATTGGCAGTTATTATTTAGTAAGGTAATGAAAATACATAGTACATATTAATTTATTTTCTTGAAATTTCAACAAATGTTAAAGTGAGTCCTATGAAATAAATCAGCTCTCCAGAGACAGTTCAGTATTTAGTGAAATAGTACATTCTCAAGTGAAACATGAACAACTCAAGTTCCCAAATGGAAAAAGAGCAAAATAAGGTCTTGTGATGAATGTAACCTTTTAGAAGAGAAATCTTTAAAATTGACCAACTTTTTGCTTGTACCTTTTTCCTTAGAAATAGGAATGCTGCTGTAGGAAGATAATGATTATGCTTGTTACATTTGCTGTGACAATTTAGTAGCTAAGTTATTGCAAGTCATGTTCGTTTCAGTAGGTTGAATATTGTAACTGGCCGTATTGTGAGTAGAGGACATAATTAATTCTTTTGTTGTAAATTTATTCAGTACATTCTGCTATAATGTTAAGAAACAATAAATTCATATGTAACTAACTAACAAGATTTTATAAAATTTACAAATGGATAAAAAAGTCACTGTAATTCCAATGAAAGGAGCATTTCATCATTCTTTTAAGAATAAACAACATTGTTTAATATGTTTGGTGGATGTGATTTAATTGCTTTTCAAGTTACAGATTAGAAATCATAGTTCTAATCAAGAAATTATGGCTCTAGGTAACAGTTAAAATAATTTTTCAAACTCACTTCATATTATTCAGCTAGTCTAAATTGCAGTAGTTTAGAAATGCATAGTTCATTCGAATCAGGATACTTTATAAAAATTAAGAAAAAATAGCATAAATGTTTATAAAGTGACTTGTTAAGAAATTTAACATGAATTTTGTTGCAAAGACTATCAGGAATTTTAGCCTTGGACTAACTAATTCTTAGGCCTGTACTTGGGGATTGGTCAAGTGTACATTTCTTAGAAGTACAATTACAAGTATGGAATGATGAAAAACTTCTATGATTCTTGAAAAAAAATCATGTGGCTGGCACCTTTACTTTTTGTTCATCTTGAACATATTACTGCACCTTCCTCCTCTCTTTTGGCATTACGTATATTCAGTTGTTGATCAGTGCTTTGAGTGGTTCAGTTTAGTTAAATGCCAAGTTGCCCATTGAGCTAATTAGTGTGATTAATGTCCATATGTATGGGTCTATCTTATGGAGCAATTTTTGTGATAATTCTCTTAATTTTTAAGACTTATGTACACCTTTCATGTCATTACATGCCCTAATTCCTATGAGAGACTTTGGAGAGTGCTTATTATTTTCTCACTGCATGTACTCAACATAAGAGTAACATCTTATTCAATCTAAGGATCTGGTGATCTGCTCTTATTTCCTCCCTGCAATAGAAATTGATATCAAAACTTGAAAGTTGAACTCTAATTGATTTTTTTTTGTTTTGGTTCGTCCACTAGATCAGGTGAAAGCTTCTCTTTGGTGTAGGTACTCCATAGGTTGCTTCTGTTGCTCTTGCTTTTGAAAGTCTTTCCAATGTTGGATAAGATTCTTCATGCCAGTGTATCATAATTTGTATTCCCTCTATCACTGACTTATTTTTATATTAATTTTACTTTCATGGAAAGACATTATTCTGTTGAAGAATATAAACAAAATCATTATCAATATGTAAAATGTTTGCATGATTTCCTAATTTTTTGTAATAATTAACTTATATGTAGTTTTTGTTAACCTTTTTAGTGCCAGCTCTCACTACCTCAATGGTGCAAAAACTGCTTTGGCTTCATTTAAATAAAATTATGGTTTTGTATGGAAATTCATATAAAATATAATATTCTGAAGTATTTTCAAATTGTATTTTCTTCTAAGTCACAGGATATGTAGCATAAAATATTTATATTTTTTTCGCTCAATTTAAATTAACATTTTTTTAGGAAGGTGAAAATTTCTGTGGGCCAATTGAATCACCAACTGGCACTAAAAGAGTTAATTAAAGTACCATTATTGATAATGTTTTATTTGCCAATGAATTTTTTTATTGTCATTTTTTGGCATCCCGTGGAAATCATATATTATTTAATTATTTTTATGTTTGATTTGTATAGCTTTTTTCCTTTATTTAGCTTTTTATACTTCTGAAGGTTTTTTGATAATATTTTGAAAAAGAATAATTTCGATTGATCTAAGTGCTTGCTTGTGATGCTTAGATTTCATTAACATTTTGAGTCATGTGGGTACGTGAGTCCCTAAAAGCATGAAAATTTTTTCATCACAAAAATAATTACATATTTGGCCATTTGAGTGCACCAACTCTTTGAAAAATGTTGAATATGCTCTTTTAAGTTTTAAAACGTTTTCAATCCTAGATGAGTTAACTAAGTTTTTTAGGCATACCTTTATTGTGTCACAAGTGCTTCAAGGATTCCATGTATTTGTATGATATCAGAAGAGATTGGTTTGGAGATTCTAGGGTAAAACCTCTAGCAAATGGAGGTTAGGAGTACATTACACACAGCTTCTTGCTCACAGCGGGTGGATTGGTGAAATTATTGGGTCTAAACCAAGGAAAATTTATTAGTCTAGGTGATTGCAATTTATTATTTTATTTTTGTGCTGATGCTGTAGGAGCTTCAACGCTTTATTGTAGTAGGTGTTGGTCATATTAATTGTTGACAGTTCTTTGTGAGTGCTGTGATTGGTTTCTTCTGGGTTTGTACCTCTTCAAAAAATTCAAAACCTGAAACATATCCTCCAAATTTGATCAAAAGTTCAAAGATCAAAAGCAGGGAAGAGCCATTCATTTCTCACAATGACTCCATTTAGGAATATATTGATGAAATAATGATAGAAAGTTAAAGTGAATGATGGTAGACAGTTTATTTTTGAGGTAAAATCATTAACACTTGGAATGGTTCACTTTTTCCAGATGACTTATTTTAGATAGCAAGAAATCCTTATCAAATTCCTGATGAAACTATTTTATCTCATAATTTATGACTTTCATAATGTAGGGTTAGGATAAGAATTTCATCCTCTGTGTTCTCTTAGATTTTATCAAACTGTGTAGATCCCAATTTCATTCTTTTGAATTACTCTTGAAATTGTTGTATTTATGCACAGTGCATCCCCACTTTGCAATGTGAATCCAATCGCCAGGTCCATTTGTGTGGCGAATTCTGTTGTAAAACAAATGTACTGAGTAGGAAGGGATTTTCTGCATCTTTAAATACAGGCAAGGAAGGGTTTTCAGGTTTCTGTACTAATTTATATGGTGCAGAAATTCTAAATCAAGGAGAATCATTTTCATCATTTTTGTTTCATTTACAAGAATGTATAACCTTATCCATCTTGTGATCTCAGCAATATTTTAAGTTCTGCTGTTGTTCCGTGGTGGTGAACTTCACATAATTTCCAACTTGGTAATGTATTCATATAAGTGGGTCACTTTGCTGACACTTAGTAGCAATCTTGTGCTTGTAATATCAGGTGTGTAAGTGGGCTATTCTATTATTAAGTGGAGTATTACACATAGTTTTGAAAGTTGTCCTTTAATTATGTACAGAAAGTCCCACTCATTGCATTAAAAAGCAAAATATGGCTTCAAGTTACCATTTCTATTCCAATTGTTAATGTTTTTGTTCATAATTTTCATTGGTACATTAAGAAGCTGGAAGGATACAATACAGTCAGGTTGGAAAATTTGTTATCTCTAGCAGTTTGTGTAAACCACCTAAATTTAATGTTGTCCATGGCTCACAGTTTTGCTGATTAGTTGATTATTTAAGTCCCTTTCAAAAAATGCACTTATCAGATTCCTTAGCTTGTTTGAGTATACAGAGGTTTAACGTCAGGATTACTTATGCATTGTGAGGTAGGATGGGTGTGGTCGTCAGTCTAGAATATTTTCTCTCTATTACTTGTATCACTCCTTTGCAGGGCAGGACAGAGATGTATGGTATGTTTTCCATGAGATGTGTAATATTCATCCATGATTCCTGCTGTTAATTTAAAGTGTTTTCCTAGTGTAAAATCATGCTATCAGATTGCCAAGCTCATGTAGTCATCTCTCAGTTCCTTTGCTAGTATTTTTGAGATAAAACTTATAAGGAATAGCACTTAATAAAGGATTTATTTAGTTGCCTGGTATGAGCATTAATATGATGTTCATTTCACAAGAAATTCTTCAAGTGTTTTTAAACTCAATGTCAGTGCTGTACTTGTGACCATTACTCAGTACTTCATAACTATTGACTTGGATTTGAAAAGAACTATTTCATGCTTGCCAAATGTATGCTCTACCTACTTAGTTGCTGATCCTTGCTATTTGGGGAGTTCCGATCCTGTATTTTACCTTTAATCTTTCTCCCCTTCTCCTTTGATATTTCCACATTTGCATGGATTCCTAATTGTCCATGCAAATATCAGGTGTGTAAGTGGGCTATTCTATTATTAAGTGGAGTATTACACATAGTTTTGAAAGTTGTCCTTTAATTATGTACAGAAAGTCCCACTCATTGCATTAAAAAGCAAAATATGGCTTCAAGTTACCATTTCTATTCCAATTGTTAATGTTTTTGTTCATAATTTTCATTGGTACATTAAGAAGCTGGAAGGATACAATACAGTCAGGTTGGAAAATTTGTTATCTCTAGCAGTTTGTGTAAACCACCTAAATTTAATGTTGTCCATGGCTCACAGTTTTGCTGATTAGTTGATTATTTAAGTCCCTTTCAAAAAATGCACTTATCAGATTCCTTAGCTTGTTTGAGTATACAGAGGTTTAACGTCAGGATTACTTATGCATTGTGAGGTAGGATGGGTGTGGTCGTCAGTCTAGAATATTTTCTCTCTATTACTTGTATCACTCCTTTGCAGGGCAGGACAGAGATGTATGGTATGTTTTCCATGAGATGTGTAATATTCATCCATGATTCCTGCTGTTAATTTAAAGTGTTTTCCTAGTGTAAAATCATGCTATCAGATTGCCAAGCTCATGTAGTCATCTCTCAGTTCCTTTGCTAGTATTTTTGAGATAAAACTTATAAGGAATAGCACTTAATAAAGGATTTATTTAGTTGCCTGGTATGAGCATTAATATGATGTTCATTTCACAAGAAATTCTTCAAGTGTTTTTAAACTCAATGTCAGTGCTGTACTTGTGACCATTACTCAGTACTTCATAACTATTGACTTGGATTTGAAAAGAACTATTTCATGCTTGCCAAATGTATGCTCTACCTACTTAGTTGCTGATCCTTGCTATTTGGGGAGTTCCGATCCTGTATTTTACCTTTAATCTTTCTCCCCTTCTCCTTTGATATTTCCACATTTGCATGGATTCCTAATTGTGCCTCCTATGATGAATTCTGACTCTGATTTGATTGCTTCAGGTGTTGAAATTTTTTCAAACCTTAAGAGAAGTCAATCACTAACTCAAAGAATACTGCTCCGGACAGTGCTCTATATTTTTTATTAAATGATATAAAAGCTCAATGAGGATTCATAGGTTTTTTATCAGAAGGAAGTCACTTCAAGTATTTTTTAAGCATCACTTGCAAGGAGTTAGCTTTTTTTGCCTTCACAAATATCAATAACTGAAACTTTAAAGTATTGCTGGTATTTCTCATTTATTGTGTCTCTTTTTAGTGAGTGATAGCGCAACATATGTCCATAAAAGTTTTACTTCATGCCTTCTGAATTTGACATATATTGTTATGAATCATGCTTTACGCAAAGTGGTGAAAGTATTATTTGATGTACGTAAACAGTTTCAAATGACATGGCTCAAGTATTGATGGGACAAGCATTTGGAGTAGGCATTCTTTATCTTTAATTCATCCTTTTGCGTGAGCAACATTGAACATGAGAGCATGATATGTCAAATTGCAGAAAGTGGCTGTTTTTTTTACTGTATATTTTCAACTGTCCTTTGTGATGTTGTTTTGACATTCTTTCTGCTTGATTAGCAAATTTCCGAAATTGTATTTATTTTTTTTAATTATAGTCAGTGCATGTGTTTTCTTAGAGTTTCTGATTCCACCCATGCCTTTTCTTCTGAATTCATCCTAATATCTTAGGTCGAGTGATCTTGTCCGAGCCTCTCAGGAAAACATCACAAGGGTTGCCTCCAAAAGGTATAGCTAATTTGTAGTTATTGCCCTCAATTTTTCTGTTCATTCCGATTCAATTGATATTTGTGGCTGAGCCAGTTTTGCATTTCTTTATGACTTATGTTTAATCTGGGCAACTGCATAAGACATAAAATACAATTTTGGCTTCCGTATTTGCAGGGGTTTACATTCTCTTTAAATGTTGTGTTATTGCTGAAAGGTGCAGATAATACTGAATATCTTACATTCATGTACTATCATAATATTAGCCTGTATTTTATTATATACATACAATGGTAATCCAAAAATAAGGTACACCATGGTAAGAACATTTCAAAACTAATGTCTTCAATTATTATTAGTATAAATGTGAACTGCATGATTTTTAGGTGATGTCATTTGTCTTTTCTACCAGTTCTGTTGCATGTGTAGCGTAAATATATAGATACACATTGACTAGATCTATGACTGGGTTTAGATTGGAGAATCTTAAAATTAATTAATTGCCTTTTTCTAAATACCTTATGTTTTAGAAATAAGATATCTGTTTATTTGGCTAGTTAGAATGAGTTGTTTTTAAATGTAGCAATGATAAATCTCTACTTGTACTTAAGTTATTAAGTATTGATGTGCATTTCTAGGGTTAAGTTATGGCAGTCATTGAGTTGTTTTGTAATATGATTCATTTTTCCAGAGAGCATTTATGGTGCATAATTGTCACTATACAGTAAATTTGTAACACACTATTTATTATATTATTTTTAACACAATATTCAATATTTTAATACAATAAGTAATCATGGGTTTTTTATTTTTTATAAATATCATTTGTCTGGTTTATGGTAATGGTATTGAAATGGTGACTTTTGGCTGGAAAGTTAAGGTATATCTTCTTTGATAAAGCTCTCATGCTTTTGGGTACATTTAACTTACATAAGCAAGTTTCTATTAATTTTAGAGCTAGACTTTAAATGGTCTATTAGCATTAGTACTTCATGTTTTGTACGTTTAGCCTTCATGAATGTTTCAATTCTTTCACTATATTAATTAACTGCCAAGAGCTATTATTTGTAATGAAATTCAGTTTATATGTATGTAAGGGTAATCACCGAGTATTAAATCTTATTTGTCAACTAACTAATTGATTTGACTGTGAGACAACCATTTGGAATAGTTTTATTTTTAGTATACATTGCAATTCCTCGTTAATTCTTTTGATGACCATACATAGTCCATTGAGAAGGAAAAATATGTTGCTGAAAGTTTGACCTGTCTCATTTCAATATAAAGTATAAAATTAGGTCTTAGTTTCTAATTCTAAAGGTTTGGATTAAATGGCTATAACGTTTCTGGACAGTCAGAAACAGACATAAAAATATTACCAAAAATTTAACTCTGGAGTGGGAGAGGTCACAAGAAAAAAATCTGAATTACATTGAAAAGGGTAAAGTTTGATTAAAAGCCCAATTTTTTGGTCATTTTCCAAACTTGTCAACAGATGTAACCAAGTAAATGTTGTAAAGAACACTTAGATTCTGGTATCATAGCCAAATTATATTGCTGGCCAAAGGAGAGAATATCAACAATGAAAGAGTATAACAGGCGTGGCTTTGCAATTTATCAGCTAGTCATTAGGTGTCTTTGTAGCATCCATGTGGGAGAACTAATGTTAGTTAATAGGCAAAGCAAAACTAATGTAAGCATTTACACTTATGTCAATTAAATGTATGTTTTGCTAGGTTTGTAGAATTTGGTGAATGTTGAAGATAACAAGAGCAGAGAAAACAGGGAGGCATGTTATAGTTTTTACCCTTATGGCTTATTTCATTAGCGACTTTTTTTTCATGGTATCCCTTTCATTTGCTAATTTCACTCAACAGAACCTATCAGTATCATATCTATAGTCAGTATCAGCAATAAAATCTATAAGCTATATTAACTACTGGAAAGGATTTGTAAATATAATAACTAATAACTATTTGTAACCTAGGGATATTTCCTTGGGCACTCAAAAGCCCCTCATTTTATCACAATATTCGTTTGTCTTACAAGTGTCGACTGGACATCAGAACTACGCGAGCAGCAATACTTTGTGACAATAAAAGTGAGACAAGTACTTAGAATTAGCCATGGGTAGGTCTGGGGTGAAAAGAAAATAATCAATTCAAAAGCTCAACCTTCTCTGAAAAGTTGACGAAAATCCACATATGAAGCGTGTTGAAATAGCGGCAAAAATTAAAGTTCCGCCATAAACTCAAGTTCATTTTACTCAATGCATACGTTGTTCGGTGTTTCCGCCTTAGCTCCTAATTTTTTTTCAAAAAATATGAAATTCAAGTGAAGTATTGCGGCATGGTCAAGTGTTATGCCGCTAATGGATTCGCATTAGAAATTTCAAAATGAATACGAAGGTATTTGTCACGTGCCTCCAATGTTGCATACATTTGGAGAAAACCCGGTTTCGTAAATTGACTAGAATTACGTAAATAAATATAAGTAAATCATTTGAAACTTAAAGGACAACATGAAAAAAATACAATTCATTTTCTTTCAAAATTGCCTTACATTTGTGAATTTCATATTGTAATGACAACCGCCAAAGTGACGCTGCCCTCAGTGACTAAAAAAAATTGTGCTGTTTTTCATCTGCGCTGCAAAAATGTGCCTCAAAAGTAATTAATAAAAAGCCTGTTACTTATGTTAAATGAAAGCTAAATTTAGATAATAACTCTGATGTGCTCTGTATGAACATTGCTACTTCTGCTTTTTGAGGCATGAAGCCTCAAACCTGAGTCTGCGTAGACTGTTCACACAAAACGTGATGTTTGGTCATTATCGGCATAATTTATTATTGAGTGCGCATCAATGCAAGGTATCTTATGCATTTTCTAGGGGACTTTAATAATTACAAATGAAACTTTGTTATAATAAATGAACACCAGTGATCTAGGGAATGAATTAACCTGACAGCAAGCCTATTGTTTCCCTGAAAGTTATGAGACTCACATATGTCTCCAACTAACTGGGAAGGCTTAATCTGTTTAGCACGTGTTCCTCATCACCATGTTCAGGATTTTGGGTCCCTACATAAATGTACTGACAAGAGTCCACTGAAGTTGGAAATTTTAACACTTAATTGACACTTGGCACAAATTGGTCTCATCTTTAAGAATCACTATACACATGATTGATCAAATTATTAAGAATTTTAGTGTTAAGCTTGATTCAAATAAAATTTTGGACTTGAAGGCTGTTTTCATGGTGCCAAAACCACTCGTGAGTAATTTATTTGCTGTTACTGTAAAATCCATATGGCATATGGATTCATTTACAATATGTCTTACTTTATAAGTTATCTACTTTATGGTTCAAGTAAAATCCTAACTTTCTTAGTCAAAGTATGATTTTTGTATTTTTGATAGTATCTTTATGGGGAACCTCTTTGCTGGAATTCCTCCATCTAGAGTGTTGTGTTCAGTGTAAAGTCGCAGTTTTATGTCCATCAGTACTCCAATGAAAACTGAATCGCCACAATATCTCCTACTATATCCCTATTCTTATGAACACTAGTGACACAATATTGTGATATATATAATTTTAGGTTTCATGTGTATGGAGTATAATATGAAGGGTGTTAACTTTATGCTATGAATCACACAAATTAGTACTTTAGAAACTGCCTGTGACTCTTCATTGCACCTGCCTATCAGAATTTGATATTCATAAGTAATTACGTTCTGTTAGTGAATGCATGAAAAATCCTGTTTATCTTTGTAGAGGCCTTACTCAAATTCTTACTTTTATATTGAAGTGTTATTCTGAAGGCTACAGAATATCCAAATACCATGTTAATCGTTGACGCCCATTGACCCACAAATTTTGATAATCTTATATGTTAAACGTTATTTTTTAAGACTTTCCGAAATTCATGTTTTGGGTTGTTAGGTATGGGTGGAAGCATTTCATCATGCATTACTACCATAAAAAATATCACAAATATTCTTGGCACACTGAGGAAGGTAAACAGTAAAAAGTCATTTTTATTTAATGTAATCAAGATTTTCCCTGTGATTTTTCTCAAAATGCACCTCACAAACAAGCAATTTTCAAGGTCTTGGTTATTGAATTGATATCAAACCTTATGTAGCTTATGTATTCCCTTCAGTGAACTTTTTGAAGGTATAACCATCTTCAAAGAAAATAGATAGTGGTCATTGCATAGTGATATTGCATTGAAGGTTTCAGGGTCAAATGAAAAGGAGGCCTCTAAGAGTATATCTATTATACCCCAACTAATTTTTAGAACTACAAGTTGCTCATATGTATGCCATAGGATTTGGTGACCTCTGTCCTCGACATACACACTGACCTCGGTATTCATCAAGGGGTGATAAAAATTGCAAGAAGTAACAATGTGCATATTAGATTTTTTGGTCTGGACAAAGGAGCCATTAAAAGATTGGAATTGTTGCTGCTCTGGAGCTTTTCAAATTTTGAATAGTTCACCTTCATGTTTTTACGTGACATAGCTTAGGTTATCCTAAAGTCATTTTCTGCCAAGAAAGAACACAACATTGTGTATTTATTTTGTTTCATAGCTTGAGGCAGTTGTTAATAAAGTGCTTCTTTGTTCTCCATTTAAGAATTGGATTCACATTCCGTTGGATTCATCACCAATAATTATGGACTGAAAACTTTAAATTTAAGGTAAATCAAGTATGTAATCATTTCCCAGGTGTCAAAGGGACTGAAGTAGGAATCTTCACTTACTCTAATTTTACTCACGAAGGGATAATCTTAAAAGGATTAGGCGTAAAAGTCATGTATGACAATGTCAATCAATTAACTGTTCACAGAAATTCAGGATTTTTATGGTGGTGGTTCAGAGTAAGAGAATCCTCTTCATGCATGATAATGAAATGGTAGTGTGTGAGTTTGTCATGGGAATACTTATTCCAAAATATAGAGGACAAAAAATTTTCATTTGGTAGAACATTGGGAGGTATTATATTTGTGAAGCTTTAGCTGTGCTCTTCATGTATTGCTAACAAAACCTGATGTTTAATGTCTAAGATATTCCTGGTGTATACAAGTAGAATCCCTTCTAAAGGTAATCTTTCAAGAGACACTTCAGTGTAATTACTTTTCTGAATAGTTTGCTATCACAATTGTTCTGCCAGGAGCATGTTCAGGTATCTTTTGCCTGGACTTTTCACTTGCATTCCAGTCTGCCTGCTCTTTAAGTTAAACAGTGCCTAACCATAACTTTTCATAAATGACTTCATGCATCTAATTCATAACCTCGTGATTCAAAAATACCTGCCTTGTAAATGGAAGTAAACATGTGATTTCCTGTCTTTATTAAGCTTCATTTTGCACAAATGTTCATGATTGGTGGTGGATTGAACATATCTGTTAACTACTGAGTTACCAAGGGCATTAAAAGTGATATGTGAAAGTGGTTTTACTGTGTCATTTTGAAAATGCTGTGATAATGATGGCAAATAAACAGTGATGATGTAGTTATAAGTTCCATTTAGCCTCTACGAGTTACACAGAATGAATAGGAAATCAGGTGTGTGATGCTAGGTTTGTTGTAAAAAGCTCCCAGTGTGAGGTAACAGTGAGGTGTCTAAATTTTCCCCCAGTAGGTGCCCAGTGATGAATGCTCATAATTTACTTATCAGTATTCTACCAATCTTTCACCACTAGTTTCTATTCTATATTCCTGTTAAACTCTTAATATCTTCTACTTGCTCACACACACTTCATAATCCCAGTGTGTGCTTCCTTAAAATTTCTCCCTATTACCTACTTTCATCATCTTAGCCACAATGGTTACCACTGCTTTCTATATTTTCTTCCCTACCCAACTTATCCTCTTCAGCAAATTCAACTTTTAAAAGCCAAAGAAAAAGAGGGAGCTCCCGCAAGGTAGGAAACTGAGGGAAGCAATGGACATAAAATTTCTGTCATTTAAACGTGGTTGGAGCCAAGGCATCTGTAGCATCTCATTGCATCTGGTACCATATTTTCATAAAGCTGCATTGGTCAGATTTTGGTGACAAGTGTTTCTCCCTTGTTACCAGAGGTGTCTTCAGATCGATGAATTTGTGGTCATTGATCACTGACCTACCCAGCTGTGCCAAAAGATGAAACCAGATCTGCCATGCAAAGTGGAAATTTCACATTGCAGCAGGTTCATAGCCTAATGTCCATTACTATCTGCTGCTGATTTCAGCTTTTGGATGTAATTTAACATGCCATCCACTCTACTGATTTTTTTGTGTAAATCAACAGGTTGCACATGACTGGAAGTTTTCATGCTCTCTTTGTTTCTCCATGATGAATTTTATAATGGATTAAGTTTGAAGGACAAGTTTTTAGTTCCAAGGTGAAAATTTGCCACTGCATATGGAAATTTGTAATCTTCTTTTATTATTAGTGTTATTATGCCCACATGTTCAAAGGCATTCCATATGGAAATGGGGCAGCAAAATGGTTGTTCGTATTATCTAACAAATTGAATAAGTTGAAATTAGTATTCATGATGTTATTATTGATGACTTTATTACCAATGTCTCAGTATGCTGTCAGTTGTCATGAAAGCAATTAAGTTATGGAGCTTGTAAATACAACAAATGATTAACAGTTAAAAGAACATAAAATTATTGAACATTTCAGCTGCACGTATTGAGTAGTTGCCATGGCTCACAACTCTTTTAAATATGTGATGTTCCTGTGATATCAGGTTTTTTTCTTAGGCACATGGTGTATTACATTTTACCAAGAAGTTAATTATTAATTATAAGTGCATCATCTTTCAAAGCAGAAAATGAATGTTATAAAAATATAATTGTGTCAAATATGCTTATTATATATTAATTATAGAATGGACAATTTTGTTTGAACTGTGGAAAATGCTGGGCAAATATCTTCCAGCTTTCGTCGATCCTACTACTCCTACCATCCCTATTTCCTTCAAGGTTTTATTTATGTTAGCATGTGATTCTGCAGGTTACTCTACTTCTCCATTTTCTCATATGTACACTGCTTTATTATTTTTTCATTACATTGTGGGCTTCATACAAATGGGGAAGCTCTGGAAATTATGCGTGGTAATCCACTGCATTATAAAAAATAAATGTTACTAATTATGGTACAATAATGAGCCAGCAGATTGGAATGCAGGTAGAATTATCATGTTTGAAATGAATCCATGTGTGAAGAAACCTCATGAAGCAAACTTCTCGTGAGCACCCATGCACAGCCACCTACAGTTTAGGTTTTGTCTAGACCTAGATATTAAGTTTATAAAATACGTATATTATAAATTGAATACTCCATGTATGGGTGAATTATTTTGTGAATATTTAAAGACATATCAAATGATGTGCCTAGTTCATTTAAGTAATATGTGGGAATCAACTGCTGCATGTTAAGCATGTAGAAAATTATATTCTTGTAAATATTCAATACTTTCCAAAACCCACCATAATATTTGTTATTTAGAGGTATTTATTTATCTGCAAATTGAAATTTCAAGTAAGAGAATGAGGTTTTAAATGAAAGACAATGCTTTATAATGTTATTATACCATCATATTGCTTCAACTCCAAGTATGAGAGAAATTTTATTGACTTTTCTATAAAATTTACTTAATTTTTATATCCTCTTCTAAAAAAATTGAATTTGATGGAAAATCAAATTTCAGAAGAGAGCACTCACTTCTATATTGCTAGTTATTTAAATGCTTCTCATTCTGTGTCAGTGATGCCAATTTTGAGCTATTCAATGTGCTTGAATACAAGAAACTCCACTGGCTATTAAGTAATGGAAAGTGTTGAATATTTCAGATAATATTTGAATGATCATAAAAAGTGCTGTTGCTATTAGATGAGAGAGAGCAATAGCAAGCTTCTCATGCTATGTTCCATTTTTTGCAAATTCCAGGAATAAAAGCTGAGC
Source organism: Platycnemis pennipes (assembly GCA_933228895.1). Taxonomy (NCBI): domain Eukaryota; kingdom Metazoa; phylum Arthropoda; class Insecta; order Odonata; family Platycnemididae; genus Platycnemis; species Platycnemis pennipes. The sequence continues at coordinate 66,464,125 of OW121854.1, forward strand.
AATCTTCAACTGAGAGAGAAAGTAAAACTGGTGGAGAAAGGACCACAGTGTCTGGCCTTGCAGTCTCTTCTGTTGGAGGCGGTGTTCGACGTCGCAGAAAACGTAAAAGTGAACTGCTCAGCAGGGAAGAGATTGTTAATTGCATATGTGGCTCACCTGAGGAAGATGGTCTCATGATGCAGGTAATTAATGAATGTATTACAGTGCACAAGGATATTGTTAATGCACAAAATGTATCAAAAAGCTTTTAATGATCTTTATAAAAAAAATTTAGTACAATATATCACTGACCATCCATTTTGTCATAGTGGATGCTTTCAAATGTCAAATTTGTAACCGTGTCAACTTTGGTGGAGGATTCTATGAAGCGAACAGCCATTTGTAGTATCTTTTCACTGTTGCAGTTACAGTTAGTTACTCCCATTGGGGCAAGGCCCTAGCCACATTGAATCACTGGTTCCTGTCAGATCAACAAAGTTAAGCAACGTTGGGCCCGGACAGAGGTTGGATGGGTGACCCTCATCCATACCTCTACCGTGGTGCTCTTGTCCCCTGTCTGCAAGTGGCGGGCAGGTTAAATGTGGGTTGGCACAATGGATCTAAAGGGGTCTAAGTGCCAGGGGGGCTCCAGAAGGCCCCCACCCCTCCAATTTATTTTATTTTTAGTTACACCCAGCTGCAGCTAATTATAATATAACTAATAATATTTGTTAAAAACAAAAAAGAGCCCCAATTGAGATTTGGCTTCCTTTTTTTATAGTTTATATATGAACCAAGAGGCTTGCCAAAAGTCTCGTAAATGCTTGCTTTCCCAGCAACTTAATAATTTTTTAAATGTTTTTGTAAGTATTAAATTTAGCTCAATTTCTTTAGTTGGGACCAAAGCTCATTTGACTTTCATGTGTAGTAAGTAGCCTCTGATTTAAGTGACAGTAATGGTATGGATATTTTCATGCAATTACTTTCAGATATGTGTTCTTACCACTAAACTATTTTAAATAATTTTTACAGTGTGAACTATGTCTCTGCTGGCAGCATGGTCATTGCAATAACATAGAGAGAGAAGTAGAAGTACCTGAGAAATATGTTTGCTATATTTGTTTAAATCCTCAAAAAGAAAGGAAGTCAATGAAGTACTTCCATGATCAAGATTGGCTGAAGAAGGGTATTCTTCCAAGGTGAGTAACTAAGTAGGTAAATTATCTCATAAAATTCAATGGTGGCAATCTCCAGGAAGATTGATCCCTTAAATTGTTAATTGTATCATTATTAGTCTGCTCGTTTAATCTGCTTGTTTAGATAGAATCAGATGGACATGATTATCATTGAGTAGGTTTGGTTTTATCTGTCACTTGACGTTCCTCTGGCTCCATATATACAGTAAAACCTTGTGTTTACGTTATCAGAATTTACGTTTTCCCGAAATTTAGAACGTTTTTATTGAGTCCCATCCCATTTCCTATATCTCCAACGTATGTAAAACCCTGTATTTACACCACGACTTTCCATTTTCCTGCTGTTTGTGTTAGGTGCGGGTAAGAATGCGATAGATTAAAAAAAACATAATTCCCTTCTATGACATTTAGCCATGCATACCAGTCTGTATAAAACACTGTTTTACCTTGTTTTGTGCATGTACACTTAAAAAACTAGAGAGAGAGCGGTAATGTGCTCCATTTTAAGGAAGAATTTGAACTTAGCAACGTAGTGGGGCAGTACACAGCACCACTAGTGATGGAAAGATGAAATATCGCTCGCGATCACTTAAGCCATCGCGAGTTTCGATCACGATAGACACTTGCTATCCTTTTGCCAGGAAAAGATTCCTACTATGAAGTGAATGCATATAGGATGCAATTTATAATTTAGGAACACCTGCGGGAGTATATTTAAGCTGTACCGAAGTTCATATAGCGAAGAATGAAAATGAATTTTAACCCAGACATTAAGAAATGTTAAAAATACATAAACTAAACTGGTGGATGATAACAGGGGATCATTTGTCCAACCATCGCGCTGCATTAATTCAACAGTTTTACTGCACGTTACTACAAAACAAAACTTATTGAAACTAGTTTTATTGCGTGAAAACAGCATTAATAAATAAAATTATTTTGTTGAGAATTTTTTTGCCGTTGGATAACTGCTTGTGCTGACCTCATGCTTGCGCTGATTCTCATGTGTTATGTTTTCCTTAATTACTCTGGAATGTAAATTTTATTTTACTTGGAAATGGGAAATGGATGCAAATTACAATATTTCAAGATGACTCGAGGGTTTTCGGGTTTATTCCATGATGGTTCATCCCTGTGGACGGCAGTTTCGTTGGCATTCTAGACGCCATCTTCAGGTCCGAAGATCGCATCCAATCAAATTTCCTATATCTTCGTCCTATATATTTCCAATATCTTTGTACTATATATTTCCTATACTTTGGACCCGAAGATGACAACTGAAATGCCGGCGAAACCGCTGTGCAGTGAGATGAACCAATGCGGAAAAAAATGGAAACCCTCGAGTAATCTTCTAATCTTCGCAGCAACTAGAATATTTTCCATATTGGCATGAATAAAAATTTTGGATTCTCATGATGCAACTCGCACCTATATAGCAAAACATCTAAGATTACTGGTCTCTGCAATGGATGAAAGTATAAAAAATTGCGATGTGATTCAGAAACATGTTAGCTAGTGCAGACACCTGTTGAAAAAAAGAAAATGACAAGAAATCATGGTATGAAGGAATACCAACTTAAAAAGCGGTTTCTAAGTTCTAGACCATCTAATATTGCCTTGAATGGATTCATCATAAGAGAAAAGGCATTTCAAAATGTATGGGTGGATTGCAAGAACGATGCTCAAACCGTGGTTTAGACGGCGTCTTAATGAGCCGCGGCCTGGACGCGATCTTCCTTCCGCTTGCATAAACAAGGTTTCGTCGCGGTCTATGAAAACCGCGGCCTGTCGTTGTTGATTATGTGGCAACGCTGACTACTGTCATTTGTTTCCCGAAAAGCAATTGTAAGCTCCTTAGCGACGTAAATAAACACCGTGAACTTCAGTTTGGATGCGTGTGAGTATCTAGTGAAAATGTGCAGTGGACGAAACGAAAACTTTTCACTGGAAGAGAAGCTGCTCCTGATTTCTATTATATCAGAGTATGTAATACTAGAGAGTAAGGCGTATTACGCGACCACATTGGATAGGGAAAAGAAGGAATTGAAAGATATTTGTGGAAAGTATAATGCCAACAACCCAAAAGTGTAATGCATTTCAATGAACTGGACTTTTATGCAAGGAAAGAAAACTTTTTAAAAGAAGCGAAGAATTTGTTTGTGAAGTGACTTAATTATCAAGGCAGTTAAGTTATTATTTTTGTGGCTGTAACCAGTTTATTCCTTATTTTTGTAGTTATATTTTTTGATTGTACGTCTTGTGATTATATATGTGTCGAGTGAACATTAAATGCCAAAAAAATGAATAAATAACCTTATTTTCAACCTATTATTTGTACGCAGATTGAATAATATCCCTTTATATTGACGTATGTCTGGGCAGGAAATTTTAATATGCGTGTAGTCTAGAGAATCAATGTCAGGGAAGTTGTTCCTAATAAAATTATGTATCTAATAAATCGATTAGTTCTGTGTTAACTCCATGCATTTTCCGAAAAGCACTAGCGAAAATATTTAGAGGTTTTCCCCATAGGTTAACAGCTAAGAATGGGTAATTTCACTAAATTTGGAGCACGATTTTTAATCATCAATCAACTGTACAAACGCAACCTATTTATCGTTATTTTTTCTTAACGTTACTTCACATTTAAAATGTAATTCATGCCCACTCTGATAAGAGAGAAAATCCAGCTATCACATCATGTAATTCTGCGGCAATTAAGGTGAATTTGGTAATATTTAGGTCCAATGAGCACAATGAGCTTCGCGTACATTCATTAAGCACCTAAAAGCCGTTGATTCATGAACACCAATCTGATCCCCTAAAGCCTTAAAACAAAACTTGCAGTGACGAAAGACCTTAATTACATAAGCAATTGAATAATTGGTGGCACTTGGAATCCCCAGCGGTCCGTCGAAAGTCTGATATGATAGTTCGGTTCTCCCAATAGCTGATGAGTTACTTCTTTATTAAATCTTTACCTCTGTTCAAACTCTGAATCGATGTATGATAAAAATAGATCACTTCGGTCCCTAATTAATCTGTTTATCTTTATCGGTGGAACGTCAGCATCCTCAATATCTGCAATTTCTTCTATTTCCTCCGCCTCGCGAACGTCAAAAAGTGCCGGCCGGCCATGTTTGGTGTCTCTCGCGAACGCAGACCGCGGCTTAAACCTACCCAGCAGGAGGTTCGGGAATTGGCGGCTTTTGAACCGCGGTTTAGACGGCTTCTGACGTAAAACTCGTTCATGCAAGCAAAAAACCGCGGTTTCGGCCATTTTCCCTAACCACCGTCTAAACCGCGGTTTAAACCTCGTTCTTGCAATCCACCCTATAAGTTTAGGAATTATGGATTTCATACCCTCCAATGGTTAGTTGGGTTGGTTGAAACATTGGTAGAAATTTATCGTACAAAATTAAATCAGAACAGATATATATATATATATACTTTAAGAAATAATTCATAATATTGCCCTAATTCAGTTTATTGGTGTTTCTTATTTATATATTTACAGGGTGGCGATCGTCAGGGAAAACCGGGAAAACCTGGAATTGTCAGGGAATTTTGAAAATCTGGAAAAGTCAGGGAATAGTCGGGGAATTCTCGTAACAGTCAGGGAGAAACTGGGATAGGAAATTCTCGTTATTTTTCTGCCATTACGTTTACCGCTTTCCCGTCCTTTATTTCACCAACTAAAACTAATGTACGTCGCCGAAGTGCATAGAAAAAGGCCCGTCAATTCCTTGAACATTCAGTTGTAAATCTTAGTTATTTAGCTGTGAATCAGTCGTACGATGCTTCTCTTTTGTATATCCTTAATGCGATATTTGCCTAGTAGATAGCGTTATAATTCATGATCACCATGTATTCCGCTCATCACAAGGAATCCGAGGCTATGTTGTTCGGAAGATTTTACAACTTTTTTTCTGCTTAACTTCCGAGAGACAGGTCAAGAGGTAGTTGCAGCACACTAGCTTGTAGTAAATACGCGCTTGCAGTTCTAAAAATACGAGACGATGATTATTAAAACGGTAATACAAGTACGATCACACGTGTAAACAAAATCTTTTGTAAGATCATCTTCGATTCCCATACCCCCCTTCGCGAGGCAGTAAGAAGTGTCCTCCTCCCCTCCTTTCACGCTCGACGTAATTATTCAATGGCACCCTTAGCACCCGAAGCAATTTGGTCAGGTCACGAACCACCTCAAATATGATTGATATTCCTGAACATGATGCTGCCGTTGCTAATTGCCTCCTGTTTTCGCTCGCAGTGGCGCAATTACGTTTTGTTTGAATATACAAATATTTTTAAATTTTTGGTCCCCTCTCACAATCAAGGGGTTACAACCACGTTAATCAAATTGTTATTTGCTTCTATACGTCACTCGTGCCATCAGATTTTGATCCAGTCTAGCAACTTGGGCTTGGTTTGTATTTTTCGGGCAACCTGTGCCGGAGTCCGCCAGTAATTTCCTCATTAACTTTCCCTTCGATGCCTTTTCAGTAATCTTAAACTTCCCAGAGCTACCTCGACACGCTACCTCTTCCTTGAAGAATTAGACATTGTCAATTTGTAATTTTACCGAAGGAAACATACACGACCAGGGAAATACGATACGCGGCTGCGCACCTGTGGCCGCGAAAAACGTATTATAAGTGTGTATAATTTGTGTTAGGCCTTAACTAGTGAAGGTTTAATGTGTTTTTTCATTCTTATAGCTTTTAATGTATTGATTTCAGCTTTTAATATTTCTGAGTTTTGCGAAAATTTAATTCAGCAGAAACAAAATATTCCGATAATAGTAGACCTTTTGGCGATCGGTCAGGGAAATTGGTAAGGCCATCAGGGAAAAGTCAGGGAATAGTCAGGGAATTTGAAAATTGGATATCAGTAGCCACCCTGATTTACTTTATATTGTTAAAGTATGCATGTGAAACTGAAAATTGTCTTTTTCCCACTATATACATTTTCCCGCAATTTACACTTTTTCTAGCGGTCCCAAGAAAAGCGTAAATAAGGGGTTTTACTGTATTTCCAACCTCTCTTGGTAAGAAATTCAAGGATTGCCAACTAGCCATGAAAAACATTAACCTTGTTACCAAGTGATATGCTCAATGGCAAGATCCCCGCAGAGAAAAATCATGCGCCTTCACCAAAAGGGATGATTTTTTTCTTTGCGGAAATAATACTATGTAAGCTTTTTCTTGCAGGATTGAATTACCATGTTCTACTTAAAATTATAAATAGGCTTTGACTGGCACTAATGTGACCATTTGCTGAAGATCATAATGCATTTTTAGTTTTAATAAATCCTTATATTAGTCAAAATTTTGAGGAGGAATATATTGACTGTAGCCGGTGTGAAAATCATATGCAAATGTGGGGAATATTTTGTAAGTTGCAAAGAAAGTATTCATTTGAAAATAATTACAATAATAAAAACCATTTTTCCATGGAAAATTTATCTTGATCAGATGATGGAAAATGTTGAGTTGAGGCTTTGATGTTGTTTTCATCAGCATCGACCATAGTTGGGAAATTTACCGAAAGAAATTAACTGATTAAATTTTAAGTTAATCTCTGTAAAAAGTAGCTAGTTAAAGTTAAAAGTTACTTTTCTGAAGAAGTAACTGATAAAGGTTAGTTAAAAAATTAAATTTTAAGTTAAAGTTACTTTTTCAGTTACTTTGGCAAATTGGATGCTGTGGTGATAGAGGCCTTGATGGTTTTTGGTTTTGATAAACAAAGCAAACACTGAAAACTGTCATTGTGGTTTCTTCCATCCGTATCCATTTGTTTTAAAATATACGAAGTGGAGATTTTCATTGTAATTCCATTTAGTGTCCCGAGTGTTGTTGGTCAGGTTTTCTAGTTTCTCCTGAAATGTTTCGGCGATTTTTCTGAGGTGGAGCTCCAATTCTGGAATTTTTAATTTGTCGTGAATGTAAGAATATCTGACGAACCATGGTGCACCTGTAATTTGCCACAAAAGATTGTTCTGAGCGGTAGAAAGTACTTTTAAGTTTAGTTTTTGATATCAATCTCTACATTGTGATGTGAAGCATCCCTTCACAATCGTAAAACTGCAGTGGAAACGGTTTAGTTTTATAGAGTTACAGTAGATGCTGAGGGTGTTCCTGTGCACATTTTCTCATGATTTATTGGGGGCTGATCTATTGTCAAAGCAATGTCGCCGAGTATGGTAGACTGGTGCATTGTAACAAATACGTTAGTTTGAATGAACCTCTCCCCCTTGTTATCCGTCATAGGGTTTTAGGCAAACCTTTCTCGGCTTCAGCTATGTAGTATTGACGACATGATGTCACCGAGTAAGACATACGAGCCCTTCAGGACATTTTCTTCCCGTGGTTTCGTGTTTTCTCGTCTGAGGATGCGTTCCTAAACTTTGGCGGTCACTCCCCTCAACCCGACTTTTGTTTGGATGTATTCATCTCAGCCTATTCATTGCATTCTTGCACAACTACCCAGCTATATTGCATTCTTATAGGCCGTTATATTTTCCCCTTAGTCTGTTGGGCAAGCTTTGCGCCCAAATTCAAACAGGGTGTCTATTACGGAACTTCCGCCGATAGGAGATATCGTACGATACCACTATCGAACGAAATGATGGAGGCTGTCTAACGTGCTATTACGGTTCGGGCGTTGCTTTCGTTCGATAAGCTTCGGCTGTCTTCGGGGAGTTATCGTACATCGGTGACGTTGTGTGACGTTGCAGAGGAAACAGCAGAAGATCTATGCTAACAAATGACGAACGATAACCCCAAACCGCAACATTGAGATCACGAAGTAAATATTTACAAACACTTTAAAACAAACGTGAATATTTAATTTCAGAATTTTATCTAGATTTAATTTGATTGTTGGCTTTCATTACTCCCGTAATTCTTGCTGCATTGTTAGTTACGACACAAAACCATTCATATTAATGCTGTTAATCGTGCTATCTAATCGCCTTGTTTCATACCATCATATAAAATGGACAGAAACGAAATTCACTAAATAAAAGGTCAGTGAGCAAAATGTTTATAATTATATTTGACAGTACTTAATATTTTTGACGATGTAGTTTAAAAGTCCCATGTTTTAACATGCATACAGCTTACGGTGACATAATTCATTCCATCCATTCCTCAATTTAACATCATAATAATTGTTAAACTTATCGTTCATGCTATGCATTAAATATGGTTAACCTATAGCATCGAGCATGACAAGCATAACAATGGGAATATGACCCTCCTTCCTTCTGCAGCAATAGCAGCCAAGAGTATAAGCCTTCCATTTCTTATACTTAAGCATAGCATTTAAAATGTAAAGCCTTTACACATCAGTCATGGTTTTCAAGCTCAAGTATCGGTAGATAACAAATCGATACATTTTCTTCATCTACTCATTCACAATGCAAAAGGATTACATTTGTGTAAGAACATCATACGTTCAATAGAGTTTACGAAGAGAAGTCACTGTCTAAATTGTTGATACCTAATGTTGAATTTCCATTTGGGGATGGTAAGTATGAAACCTTTTGCTTTACATTAGAGTAATCCTTGTCATCGAAACATATTAGCCTGTCAGCATGTGAAGCCTCTTCCCCGTAATCAGTGTCCCAAAATTCGCCTCGAATGCCTCTCAAGGGGTTGATAGGAAATCCAGCAAATAGTTTTAAAATAAAAATATGTTGTTGTTACTGCCGTAAACGTACGGGATCAGCATCTAACAGCCATGCTGTAAAGTATTCGAAAGCAAAAAAATTTGGTCATGGTCGGAACCGAACATTCGTCAAAAATATTGACACTACGCCTTAGCCCACTCGGCCACCGCTTTCGGTAAGGGGACAGCGCCCTGCAAAGAATTTATACGGAGTACAATTCTATGGTTGTATAAAACTCGATAGAAATCCTTTAAGAAGCCTGTTGAAAGAGTGGTGCTTGTAAACTACACAATAGATTGACGCATTAATAGTTGCGAGCTATGCCTCGTTACGCGATCTCATGCATTATGTTTCAGCGTTTACCTATACTTTGAGTGTAAAACAATTTGATGCAAATTCTCGCCACATTTCATTATAACGAATATCAACTTGAAGTGCATACAATGATAATACTAATTTAACCATTAGAATACAGTATCCATCGTTATATTTGCTCATTTCTTTGAATAAACATCATAGGTGAACTCCCGAATTGAACGATAAGAAATAATGTCATTGTAATTCTAATTCTCACCTCATTGCGTTATGAGGTACATCAGTTTGCAGTGCATTCAATAATAATAGTAATGTAACCATTAGAATACAGTATCCATTGATATATTTGCTCATTTCCTTGAATAAATGTCGTAGGTGAACTCCCGTATCGAACGACAAGGGAGTTACAGACGGTCCGTAACCCGCTGTAGGATATCGTGCTTTTGATAAGCCGCTATCGTTCGATATGAAGAACCGTAATAGCTTTATCGTACTATTTGCCCCGTAACGAACGACAACTCCTCCGCCGTATCGTCATATTTATCGAACGATATCAACAGACGGACCGTAATAGCATTTCAGTTGTCGAACGATTCGTATCGAACGGAAACTACCTTACCGTTCGATAACTGCCTTATAGAAAGATCCGTAATAGACACCCAGGTCAACATTCACCAAAAATTAACAAAAAAATTAATTGAAGTTATTTTTGTATCAGTTAATGTATAATTTTAATGATTAAAAGTGAACTCTTCTAAAAAGTTATGATTAAATTAAATAGTTAACTTAATGATTAATTTTACTCATTAATCCCAAACATGACATCAACATGTCATCTAAAGACAAGCTGTTGACTGAAATTGTTTAAGCTGAAATAGTTTGTTAATAACTCAGTCAATAAGGCTTAAGGCTCAGGTGTCAGTTAAGTCTTAAGTTCCAGTTGCCAGTATTCATAATTTCTGATAAGGTGGTGGAAATCTGTAGTGTGACTTAGAATGATGACTCCTTGCAGACAATCCAAAGTTAAATGCAGATTAAAATTTAAGTGTAGCATGTGCTCTTGAATGAAATTCCATAACCTGAAGGTAGAACGTCATGTGTATAGAAAGGTTATTTTTTAATAAATGGAAAATATCCAAAATTGAAATTTTGATGCTCACGTAAGTTGTGCATGAACCCTTGAGTATTTACTTATATTCAATCATTGTATTTTATTTTTCTTAGTTTAACTTTTCGAAGTAAAGAGGGTGAAGCCAAGGTGAACCAGAGATTTCGAGTTTTGAAGAAGTCCCATGAGCTAACTGGATCCCTTTTGCAGCTTAAGACTGTTGTACATAGCCTACGTGTAAAAGTTAATATGATTGGGTGAGTAAATGAGTTGCTGTTGTTAAATTAATTAATATTGCACAAATATTTGATTTTGATGAGGTGGCAAGTTACAAAATACCCCATTGTCAAGTGCCTGTAAAATGGGTTGACAATTTTTCTTCTTTGGCCCTATAATAATAATAATGTTTATTAGTACTGACTTGGTTAAGTTTATTGCATGGTTTCATCACTATAATGCACGTAAAAAATTAATTAAAATAATGTTTTGGATGGTATACCTACTTGTTCTATAAATGCTCAGGGCCTTGCTTAAACCTGCCACTGCATTCACTATGTTGTAGATATTTCTTTAATATATTTTTAAGTATGGTATAATATTGACTTGAATGAATTATGGACAGTAAGCACTAGCACTCTTGAGAGGAAAAGACTCTGTCCTTTGGTAAGGTAGCCCTATCAAATGATACTGAACATGTTGATGCTTTGTGTTTACAAGAGTATGCTGCCTGTAAATGTTTAAGCCATCACCTATTAAATAGAGCAACTAATTGGGTCAGTAATAGTAAAGGAGCTTTGACTCCTTGGGATAGTGATGTGATGGCATCTCCTTGCCTGTTACATTGTATTACTGGCTCCCATACCAAGGCCTGAGTTTCAATCCCAGCAGTGGCAGAGATAGTGATTGTGGGTAGAGCACTGAGTTTCTGACTGGAGGGTCCTGGGTCCAAATCATGGGCAAGAGCGTTTATAGACAGCCCTACCAAAAAAATCCTCGTGATTTTGTGTGTGTCAGAACTTCGTAGGAAATTGCAGGTGGCAAAGGAAAAGGCACAGGCCCCCCTACCCTGAATGCATGAATTTCACTCACCAATGGCTTAGTATGGGGTGAGCTCTCTACCATCACCTATCAAAAACCAACCTTCAGGTTGAACACAACTTTTTTAATACAGCCCTAAAATGCAGCACAGAGCTATAATCATCTTCACGTAGAAAGTGCATGGGCGTCGCAGGAGTGGGCAGAATGAATGGTTTTGAGATGGCTGCTCAGCATGAGTAAATAAATTATGGATGAGGATCACTGTGATTTTGATGCTTCACTGTAATTTTTAACTGATATTAGGAATTTACTGGTTCTCTTTAAAAAAAATATTTATCTGGTGCTTTATGCAATCTAGATTTAAAACTCAGCACACAACAGGACTCATACCCTTTTCTAACACTCATTTCAACACACAAGGGTGCACTACCCACGTTAATCACTTTGAACTCTTGAAACCAAGACCAAAAATGTATTCCTTATGCAAGCATCATATACTTTCCACATCATCAACAATATGTTGACTGATAAATGTGCTTTTAGCGTGAAATTCAAATAGTAGTTTCAAATGGCTGCAGTAGCAAAATTATTTGGTTCTTGAGGGTCAAACTCAGCAAGTGGCCTACTTACCCATTCAATATTATAAATCAAATTTAATCCCATTTAGTGTGATCCCCCCTCTGAAGCTATCAATTGATGTCACCAAAAGTAGCCTTGAAAAGCTAAATCTCTTGGTAGCGACTCTTGGGGTGCTTAAATTTCAAAAAAGCTTCTATGCATGCACAGGTCAGAAATTGAAACGTAGAGTTGGATCATATGATAGGGTTCATTTGAGACTTTCAATGTTCACTTTCGAGTATGCTGAATTGAGTTTGATTTTCAGTACTGAAATAAGTGTCGTGTTTAATGGCTTTTAGGTTGTTCATTTGTATGAACTGAAAGATAATCATTCTGTTACCATCTTATGATATAAATGTTGTGATGTCTATCTGGGCTGCATAGAGATTTTATTATGACAAAAAATCATTAAATTATTTGATTTTGTGCAGTAAATTTTTACCGCTGCTGACAAATGAATATTATATCATTTAAATTTTTGACTCATTAGGAATAATGACCATCCAAAATTGTATTTGTGGTCAAAGAGTTGGGAAGCCAATTCAATGATGAACGATGTATCGGAAATGTGTGGCAATGGCATTAAGGAAGAAAGTGACAAATTGGTTCCACCACCTCCATGCAGCAGTCAGACAAGGTCAGCCTATGGAGATATAACCAAAACAGAGGACAATCTCCCAGAGTTGACAATGGAGCAAGGAACAATGGATGAAAAAGATAAAAGTATCCCATCACTGGAGGTGAGGTTATCAAAATTTGTGGGAAATTATGATTTTTATAAAATTAGAGTGGCCCATAAATATTAGTTTTTCATAATTGTTAGATGTGCCATTTTTTTTTGCATCATATGTTGAGAAGAAATTGAGGCAAATCCAATTGGTGCCTACACTTGTGATAAAAATGTTTAGCTTAAGTTTTTACAGTAACTTATTAATTACTATTTTTAATTTGTGCATACAATATTTCAATCTCTTTTGCTTCAAAAATGCCATTTGATGTGATAAATGGCACTTTCTTTTGCTTATTAGTGCAAGAATTTCTCTTAAGTAAAATCATCTGCTTTGACTGGGATCAAACCCAGGTTCTTTGATATTGTGTTAAGTACAATCAGCAATTATCTACATAGATTTTCTACTTAGGTATTCTTCTTCTATTTGGAAACCTTAAGGCCTTCAGAGGAGACATGTTATTGATGAAATGTACACCCAGCCACAGTAAAAAGTTACCATTTCAGAACCGAAATTTTTCTAAGTCGTCTTGAGTTGACGGTGATTTGACAACGCAGATATAAGAAGACTGACCGTTCAGTAATCCCTTCATCCCTTCTGCTAAAGATGGAAAGGAGGGGGGAGGAGTGGAGGAGGTTTGTTTTCGGTTAGAGCTTCCCCAAAGGCTCCACCAGAGGGAAGTCGTGATGCAGCATTGTCAAATCACCGTCAACTCGAGACTTAAAAAAATTTTGGCTCTGAACTGGTAACATTTTATTGTGGATGGGTGTACATATAGTCTCACAAACCTGTGGTTGTACTCATGTTTACAGTACCTCTGTCCACAAGATTAAAGTAAACACAATACACTAAAATACTTACTCTATAACTGATTAAAGGATACTGACTCTATAACTGCTAAGTACCCATCATTATCCATAGTGGAGCTACTTGCTGACATTCACAAAAATTATAAATTTCACCAAGAAAAAGATTCCCTAAAACTCCAGAGAGGAGGAGGATGTAGCTATGGTTCACCAAAAAGTGGTTTGAATTATTTCAGGTGCATTTTCAATGGGTTTTTTAAAAATTACAATAGTTACATCATTTACTAATTGTTTTGCCTTTACATTCCAGTAAAATCCTAGGATTTTACAGGTGTTTAACCTAGAGCTCTCTTTTACCCAATATTTCATTTTCTCAGTGCATCCCTAATGAAGACAGCATGCACAAAAATCAAGAAATAGGGATGGCTGGAGAAGCAGAAGAGTCCTCTGCCAGCTTCGACTGTCAATCTGAAGAAAAGAAAGACTCCATTAGTGATGTCCCGTTGGATACATCAGCTACTTTGAGTGCTGCATCTGAGGACTTGAAACGGGAGCAACAGGAAGAGGAATTAGCCATGGGAGGAATGTCTTTAACTGAAGATTCTTCCAAAATCGATACTGACTTATTGCAAGAGCATTCTGTTGGAGATGATGATTGTCCACCAGTGCTAGAGCTTCCTTTGAGTCAGTCAGAGCTTCAACAGCTTGCCAGCACAGTTGAAGACAAGCTTCGAGCTTCTGGTAAGGGAAGATTATGCATTTTGCTGTGATGCTTTGAGTTTAAAATTTATGGGTTCCTTTGTCAATCTTTGAGATATTTCACCGTGTGCTTTTGGTGTAAATCCATAGTGAACATCCACCACTTAAGATGAAAAAGATGCTAATATTAGTCTGAAAATTATTTTTACTTTTTGCAGTGGAGTAATTGTAATGGTTATAAATCCCCTTTGTATTTGACAGAAGTTCGTGCTCCCCAACCAGAGGCACCTATCGATCCAATGGAGTGCCAACTTACTTTACTAGATCATATAGAGAGTATGCAACAGGAGGTTGATTCTCGTTTAACACTTATTGAAGCACAAGTGGCTGGTAAGGTTGATCATTTAAGTGCTTTCTGTTTTAAGACATTTTCTCATTGAGAAGTTAGTATTCAGGATAGAACATTTGTTCTCAAATTTTACCTCTTTTTCAGCTCTTGAGGCAGAAGATGATGACATTGCATCTGATGAACCCCCTGAGTTTTACCCTCACACCAAACAAACCATTCAAATGATCATGAGGGATTTAAATACTGCCCGGCGTGTTGCTGCCTTTTGTGGAAAATCTTAATTTAATTTCCTTGTTTAAAGTTCTAAATGGAAGACCCTATTTAAGTGCAATGTGATGTTACCTCTTTTGTTTGTTATTTATTACCTGGTAGATAATATCTCACACTGTACAAATAACTTGCAAAATAATTTACAGATGTGTAACTTATAGACTGTGATAATCAATTCTTTACCTGTAATTACTTTTATAAATAATTATCTCTGTATCAGAGCCCTATTATTACCTTTGAAAATATTTCTTGATAATCACTCATCCTTGAAAAATATTTTTCAATAAAGCTAGTGATATTTCATTGTGTATTACTGACTATTATTATTCAATCCTTTAATAAAATGTCTTAATGTAATGGAAATATGGTATGGATCTGAAGAGTGATCTGCAGCTAGTATGTAAGTAAATACTGTACGTGATTATGTCTGGATATAGCTGTGAAGAAGCAAGATTATTATGAAGAGAGCTAAGTAGGAATGTGCACTGTCCTTTAATGTTTAATTTATTAATTTTAACATGAAGAGAGAAATAAAAGTCAAAGAGGAGTTTTCAGGAGATTTATATTCATGAAAAAAGTAGTGCCCTGATATTTAATAAAAGACATTGACAAAATATTTCCAGCAGGCCAAAAAAAAGCATTTCATACAAAGTTCACCAATTCATTTGCATATGAACTTTCAAAGATACTCTAAGCTCAAAATGAAACTAATTCTATAATTCCGAATTTGGTGGCAATGTAAATGGTTCATTTAACCATAGCCACTGGCAGCATGACATGGGAATTTGCAGAGTGGGATTACATTTTCAGTGGTTTTGGTGCCTGTTCCATGAAGTGTATTGGAGATGAGTAAATGTGAAAACTTATTAATCGCTGTATGCTATGAGCTAACCAAACTGTTGGATGCTTGTTCTGATGTTGTTTCAGCTTGATCATTTAACTTTTAAACAATTGAGAATGCAACTCATTTGTATGTTGAGGACTTCTGTAATTGTTAATACGTTATGTGCAGTAGAACAGTTGATACTAATACATGTGTCAAACTTGAAAAACCAAAGCTAGAATAGATGGAATACTATTGTTATTTGACGAGTAGAAAAACCAGTAATGGACTAAGCTAGAGGGAGATACTTAGCCCAGGTGAAGAGGCCATTCTGCTTGAAGAAGATTTGATTCACAGCTGGAAATGTTCCAGGAAGTAAGAGAACACTTTATCAGAACTCATATTTGGAGACTTCCTTAATGGTAGTGATGCATGGACAATAACAGTCTCAGAAAATGTTGAAATGAAAGCATCTGAAATGCTATAACACATTTCACTATAATCTGAACCTACCGTAAGTATAAACTTCTAGGCTTGTATTTCCAACTGCTAGTGCACTTCATCTTCTTCAATGCTTCTGCCTAGACCTCTGTAATTTTACCTTCTCTCATCCCTCACTGCTGCTTGTCAAATAATGTGTTATCCTACTACTTTTTCCAGTATTTGCTTCCTTGATTTTTGTTACCTGTTCTTCAGCATACCACAATCTTAAGTTATGTTTAGCTCAAGGTGAATCCCATTACCTCTCATCTCCAAGTTAAACAATGGTTTTCTCCATTTCCTCAAGGCCCTGGGATTTTTAGAATCAAATATGTCGCATTTCCACAGGTCTTTTGACTCTCACGCAAGGCAGATAAAAATCCAATTGCAATGTAAGCTATAAAAAACAATTTGAACTGGAATAAAGTCTCAAGTATTTTATATGCCTCTTTCTATTTGAGAATTATTCTAAAATACAATTTGCGTATAGACTTACCTTTCTCTTCTAATTATTTCAATGCAGCCACACTAAACAGATGGGTACCTACGTATTTGACTAAAATGCCATCCCTGACCTATCTAAACCATGTTGATAAGGCATTAATAAAATTGAAGGTTTTACATTTTCTTTCATATTAAAAGATAGTTGTATTGGCTTCACATAATTTAAACAACTCTGCATTAGTAAATGAACTTCATATTTATCTAAATTATGACAACATTTTGGGTTTAGAATGATAGAATCAATATACAAACTAGGCTCTGGAGGGGATAATTGTTTAGTCCACTCGCTGTAAATGGATTTAAACAATTATGACACTCCTAAAAATGTTCATTTCCTGTTGATGTAGAACCAAAAGGTAGAAGCTTAAGTACATTGTAACTTCAGAGACAATTTAGGCAAATGTTTTTTTGTGACAAGTACCTATTTATTCATCCAAGATGTCCATTAGTTCTGCTATGAAATTCCAAGGATAACTATTGTTTGTTAATAGACCAAAGAGTCCCGTTATCACAGCCCATATTATCTACATATTCAAGCAACACTAAGCTTAAAATAAACATTCAAACAATTACAGAAAGATGATTTTTATTGTAAAATTCAACAATATAGAGAACATAAAAGAAACGATAATAAACACTGAAGACAAAACATAATAGGTTAGGATGAGATGGACTGATTGAAGTGATTCAGTGAGCTCATGGCAGCAAGCAGATCACTTGTTGAAATCATCACGTGACTGTCAATAGACATGCACCATCCCATACAGGAATCTAAAGTATTTCTGTAAGGAAAATGCTAAACTAGGGTACAATGAATACCAACATAAAACTATGCATGCTAATATGGGTCTCAGTGACCATTGACAATGGAGCAGTTCTTCATGGTAACTTCAAAAGCTATGGAATGAATTAGAATTTAGAGTTCAGGGATCAATTGTATGCACCAAAACACTGGAATCCGACCATTAGTGTTTTCATCCCTGAAATCCTCCACATTCTTTCCAAGGGCCTTAAAATGGACGCCCTCAAACAACTGCAGATAAGGTAGACCTGGTAGACCCCAATAAGACCCTAAGAAATGAGCAATTGTTTCCTCTACCCTCTCCTTTCTGAGAAACTATCCTTTACGAAACCAACCCTTATTTCCATGTGACACCTCCCACACTCAATGTCTCATCACCCCAACTCCCCAGGTCATTACCATGCCATGCCACAGCTTCTGCCCCAAAAAACACCCCCACCACTACCCCTACCACCATGTCCCTCAGTGCATATACGTGAATATACAGGTTGTCTCGAAAAATGTAAACAATGGAAATTCTTGATCTGCCCTGCTATTGGCTGAGGTTCGTGTGACATCACTGACCTCTCAGGATGCCAGCATCACAGGAAAACTACACGGCCATTACCAAACAAAACGATGGAGCAGCAGTTGAACAGTGGTTGAGTTTTTTAGTTTTGCTATTAGGTGAAGCAAAGATTCAAATTTAATATTTCAATTCCAAAAGGCCTACCTTCGAAGAGAAATGCCAGGATCAAGCAGTTATTGTACGGTTGCATCCTGCAATAACTGAGTGTGCAACGCTGAAGAAGAGAGAACACTAATTTCATTCCACAGATACGTAATGCACACAAAAAAGCTATATGAAAAGCCTATTGGTCAGATTTTGAACTAATTGTAAAAATATGATGATTATGATTGAATTACATAGAATTTTTGTTCTATAAATTACGTTGCGCCTGCCAAAGTATTTTCATATAATTATGTTATACGTTATTTTACACTAGAAATACTGCTGTAATAAGTGCTATAAAACGTAAAGTTAATGAACTTTTATACTCTAGGTTTATGAAAAATCCACATTTCCATCAGATGTAGGTGGAAAAGGAAAGACAAATGGAACCCTGACACAAGTAACATCTGCTCAGATCACAGTAAACCAAATGGTTAATTACGGGATATGAGAGCAGAATTATTGAGCCTTCCTGTTCGACAATGCTAATAGAGGATGATGTACCAAGTTTAAATTAGTCAGTGGAATATGGCAGTCCATGCTCAAGTACAGTACTAAGAAGAAGAGAAAGAATTCTTAATGCATGAATGCTCCCCAAGGTTTGTAAATTGCTGTAATGCAAAATACCAAATGATATTATTATAGATCATGCATTGATTTTGATAAACTGCAAATAAAATAAAGTGTTATGCGAGTTATTCAATAGCAAGATAGCTTTTTAAATTAAGTTCTATGTTCATTACAATTTCATTCCTAATTAATCAAAAATAAATTTGATCTTGAAGTATCTAAATGGTTATCAAAAAGTTACACTGGGAAGGCACTATAGCGAATGGTCTAAAGCTAAACTAGAATGGAATAGCTATAGTGCCTTTCCAATAGTCCAGTCTAGTTTCCTTAAGGAGTTCCCAACGTGACTCTGTGATTCAAAATCCAGTAAAAGAGCTATGTTATTTAATGAATTAATACCGATCCAGAAAAACACCTATATAGAAATTCATCTATAGGGTGATAACGCATACTCAATAATTGTATGAGTATGCTATTATATAGCGTGTTGTAGTTGCATTCTATTTAATTGCAAGCTCTTTTAACTCATTTTGACTTCGGAACTTAACTGACATGTTGTTGCCACATTTAATTTATAGAGCAAGAATACATGCTCAATCCCACTAATACATATTCTAAAATAGGTTAAATATTTTTTTTGCTTAGTTTAAAACTATTCTCTTGCAAATACAACTCTTTGTTTCGAATTTTCTCAATGTTGATATTTTTAATAGTTTGGCAACAAGGATCTGCTACCATTTGGAAGCATTGGTAGATAGCATCACACCATGTCAATAACCAATGAAATATATAAATTACATAAAAAAATATAAGAAGGACCTTTGTAGGGTATATTCCTAAATTAAGTTAGTAAATAAGCTCGTAAGCAGGTTTCGTCACGAGTACTGTTGCCAATGATAACAAAATACTGTAGTGCCACATTCATGTAGCTAAGGCTTATCTGCTTTTTTTCGAGCAAACATTTGTCAATATAAATTAAACAAATATGGCAATGCAAGCACTTTATTACAATGCTAAATTCTACATAAAACTGCGCATCTTATATTAGGTTTCCGTCAAAACGATATTTCTCTTTACTTTATTAATCTGCAAATTATACTGCAAGAGCCATGCTCTGTCGTACAACCACATATAAAATATCTGATTTTCAATGTCTTTTTTCTTCAAATATATGATTGAAAGGCCTCATAATTTTATTGCCAATCGATAGAAGGGTCAAAAAATTGTGTGTCCTGAAATTTTCACAAAAATGACATCTACTTCATAATTCGGTGGAGCCTCCTTAATTACTCAGATTCTTTAGAAAACATTTATGTAACTTTTACTATTTTCAAACTTTGGGGTACTCTAAATTTAGAAAAACAGCTAATAAAGCACATCAAAGGTACTGCTGTACATTCAACTATATATACCTATCATGAGGAAAGTGAAAAATGTAAAGCAGTCTCCAGTAGAAAAGCATTTTAATCTTTCAACTAGATAACGAAGACGATTTCTGTATGGGTAAATTGATGCCATAATGAAAGCTGTGAGTTGCTATTATTTGTGTAGGCCATAGCTTAAAAGTACATGGGAGGGAGACATTGCTTGATTGTTTCTTGTTGTATCAAGTTAATATGAAATTATAATGAATCATTGTTCATTATATGTGTGCTATGATAATTGAGTTGTATGATTCAGTGATGCTCATTGTGATAGGCTGCTTCTTCCATAGGTTTAATAGGTAATCAGAGTATTATTTCATAATGTAAGCTGTGTTGTAGTATACTCTTATGGGGTTGGTACCCCTGTGTGCCACACAAACCTTTCCCCGGAAGTGACGTATCCCGGCAGATGTCAAGATGGACTATATCTAAAAGCGTGACATACAACATGGCGCAGTCGTGTGGAGTTCAATGATATTTTAGGTGCAAATAGAAGTGACACATAAATATCGTGAAACCACGCCGTGGATCTTCTGTGCAACCGCGAAAATGGCGGAGTACGTTAAATTACCGACAAGTGTTAATTTCGAAGGTCCCAGTGCCTACGCCGACTGGACTAATTTTGTCCGGGAATTTGAAAATTTCCTAGCAGCCACCAAGAGGGATGAAGAAACTGACAAGTTAAGATCGCCCTTTTATTAAATATGCTGGGAGGAAGTGCAATAGCGCTGTTCTCTACTTTTCCGTTGACTGAGCCAGAGAAAAAGAAATACTCAGCTGTTTTAAAAGCGTTCGAGTTGTACGTTGCGCCCAAAATTAACGAGACCTTCGAACGCTTCATATTTAATCAGAGAGTCCAGGAAGAAGGAGAAAGTTTCGAGCATTTCTTTGCTGACTGTAGGCGCCTCATTAAAAATTGTGGATTCTCCAGATCTGAACCTCAAGAGGACTCCGTACTTCGTGATCGCATCGTTTACGGAGTACGAGATAAGACGGTGCAGGAGGCCCTGCTTAGACTGGAGGATCTCTCTCTGGAGAAAGCGGCAGCCCACTGCAGAGCTGTAGAACAAAGTCGGAGACAGGCGAGGCAGATCAGAGAAACAACGGCAGAGCCCAAAGGAGGAGATTACCACATCGACGTTTTGCAGAAGAAGAGAGGAAATCACCGTTCTCGAGGTAAAGTGGACTCAAGTGCAAGCCAAAGTGTGGGGAAAGCAGTGAAAAAGTTTCAATGTAACAGGTGCAAAACGAATCATGGCCCTCGAGAGTGCCCGGCATATGGAAGGAAGTGCGCGAAGTGCGGAATAATCAATCACTTTGCTGTGGCATGCAGGGTGAGAAATGTACGCCAAATCGACGTGGTAGAATCTGACTCCTTGTCAGATACATCGTCAGTGTCCTGCTATGCACTCCCTGTGAATTTGAGCGTTAATTCGGTGGATG
This sequence comes from Platycnemis pennipes, assembly GCA_933228895.1. Lineage (NCBI taxonomy): Eukaryota > Metazoa > Arthropoda > Insecta > Odonata > Platycnemididae > Platycnemis > Platycnemis pennipes. Next base: position 66,485,667 of record OW121854.1, read on the forward strand.
CTAGTTGTGATCCCAATGAGTGGGTTGAAAAGGTGGAGATGGGTGGAAAAGTGTTTGCAATGAAGCTGGACACAGGTGCTCAAGTGAATGTCCTGCCAATGCAGGCAATACAGAAGTTAGAGCAAAGTGGGGTTAGAATTAAACCCACAAGTGTGCGACTTGAGGCGTATGGTGGCATGACAATTAAGCCTGAAGGCATCGCCACTCTGAGATGTACCTAATTATAAACATGCTGAATGTTACCTTGATTTTGTAATTGTAAACCATGACTTGCAACCCCTTATGGGATTACCGGGCTGTGTATCTTTGAACTTGGTTAAAAGGGTATGTAATATTGGCCAGCTGTCTTCAAAAAGTAAATTCCTTAAAATGTATATGTCTGTGTTTAAGGGTCTGGGGTGTTTACCACAAAGGTGCAATATAGCAACATTAGAGAATGTGCAGCAGAAATCAAGGCCACCCAGGAGGGTGCCTTCGGCTATGAAAGAAAGGTTAAAGATGGAGTTGGAGAGGCTTCAGGCAAAGAAAATAATTGCTAGGATAGAAAGCCTGACAGGTAAAGAGTGGCTCAGTAACCTTGTTATTACTGAGAAACCAAATGGGGACTTGCGTCTTTGTCTTGACCCTGTTGACTTAAACAAGGTTATTGTTAGACAGTACCACATTGTTCCAACTGTGAGTGACATAGCTGAGAAATTGAGTGGCAATAAATATTTCAGTGTATTTGATTTGAAAGAAGGGTTCCATCAGGTAAAATTAGATGATGAGTTCTCCCTCAAATGTGCTTTCACAAGTCCCTTTGGTTGCTTCAAATACCTAAGATTGCCGTATGGTATTGCTTGTGCCCCTGAAATATTTCAGAGAATGGTAGAGCAAAATTTTGGTGATATTCCAGGTACCATTATCTACATTGATGATATCTTGTGCATGGGTAAAACAGAGGTGGAGCATGATAAGGTTGTTGAACGAGTTGTTGAAAGAGCTAGGGCACTGAACATAAAGTTCAATCCAGCAAAGTTGCAATATAAGGTGAAAGAAGTAAAATATGTGGGGCATCTTTTTTCAGAGGCAGGGATGAAAACTGATCCTGAGAGGGTGAAAGCACTTGTAAGCCTAGAATTCCCATCTAATGTGAAAGAATTGCAAAGAGCAATGGGAATGTTTAATTATGTGCGTAGTTTCATCCCAAACATGGCAACATTAACGGCCCCTCTGCGCGAATTGCTTAAAGCAGGGACAGAATGGAAATGGCTCCCCTCCCACAGCCAGGCATTTCAGAAATTGAAAGAGTGTGTGTCAACAGCCCCAGTTCTGGCATCATTTGATCAGTCTAAAAAAATTACTATTCAGTGTGATGCCTCTCAATCAGGTCTAGGCTGTTGCTTGTTACAAGGAGAAGTTGGGAGTAAGGGGTTACAGCCTGTTGCTTTTGCCTCGAGAAGCTTGAGCGAGTGTGAGCAAAATACTTATGCTCAAATTGAGAAAGAGTTGCTAGCCATTCACTTTGCCACCACTAAATTCCACAATTATATATATGGGCTCAATGTAGATGTCCAGACTGATCACAAACCACTTGTGTCAGTAATGAAAAAAAGAGTAAGTAAGATAGGGTCAGTAAGACTCCAAAGGCTAAGACTCAAACTGCTGCGATACTCCTTGAATGTGTACTACGTCCCTGGAAAGGATTTGCATATTGCAGATATGCTATCAAGGTCATACATCAAGGGGAATGTTGAAGATGAGCCTGAAATACAAGAGATGGTTCATACCATCAGTAGGTATCTTCCCATATCTAGGGAACAGAGGGAAGAGTTTCAGAAAAACACTAACACTGATAAAGTTTTAAGTGAAATAATCAGAATGTGCACTAGGGGGTGGCCAAATTATGGGAAAATATCCACAGCACTTCAACCTTTCTATAAGCTAAGAGATGAGCTCTACATCGAAGATGGACTAGTTTTCGTGGGACACAAAATTGTAGTACCTAATGCTCTTAAATCCTATGTGCTAAAACTACTGCATGAAGGGCATGGGGGGATCGAGAAGACTTGCATTAAAGCTAGGGAGCTATACTATTGGCCTGGAATGTCAAGGGACATTGAAACCGTAATTAATAAGTGTGAAGTATGTAATAAGTTCCAACCCAGAAAGCGGAAACAGCCATTACTCCCTCATGAGGTACCTAAGTTGCCATTTGAAAAAGTTGCATGTGACATTTTAGATTTTGCCAAGAACCCCTATCTTGTCCTTGTTGACTATTACTCTAAATGGTTGGAATTAGTTCCTTTACCAAACAAAACTACTAGTGCTATAATAAATGCATTACAGAGCATTTTTGCGACTCATGGAATTCCCAGGGAATGCATTGCGGACAACATGCCTTTCATGTCATATGACTGTCAAAAATATTTCAGAGAGAATGGGATGGAGTTGAGGACAAGTAGCCCCCATTACCATCAAAGTAATGGGCTTGCAGAAAAGGGTGTGCACATTGGCAAACAAATTCTTCGGAAAAGCCAAGAATTAGGTAAAGATTTCAGGGACCTGTTAAGGGATTATCGGAATTCTCCCCTAAAAGGGCTTAACGTGTCCCCAGCCCAAATATTGTTTAGCCGTCAACTGCGCTCCAAGCTTCCTGTCACAATGGAAGCTTTGAAACCAAGGGTACAAACAGGTATATATGAAGCACTCCAGGCTAAGCAGGATAAAGTTAAGGAATACTATGACAGAGCCTCCAGGAGGCTGGTCAAGGAATTCAAAAGAGGAGATAATGTATGGATTAAGGCTAGAAATAATGAATGGTGGGAGCCTGGCACTGTTGTGGAACAGCACAGATGTCCTAGGTCTTACTTAGTTAAAAATAAGTATGGTAATGTTGTAAGGCGTAATGATGTTCACTTACGCCATAACCTCTCTAAAAATGTATCATTACAAAGACCTCTCATGCTATTAGAGGAACATATGGCACCAAGAATTAGTGATAGTCTTAGAAGCCCTCAACTCGCCAGAGAAAACAGAGGTACTTCAGGTGGTCTCAGGAGTCAGAGGACACCTGTTGAAAAAAGACACTCAGAGACTACCAATTCCGAAATTGGGACTACCAGAAGTGGAAGAAGGGTGAAAGCTCCTGTACGCCTCACCCTGTAAAGGGGGAGGTGTTGTAGTATACTCTTATGGGGTTGGTACCCCTGTGTGCCACACAAACCTTTCCCCGGAAGTGACGTATCCCGGCAGATGTCAAGATGGACTACAGTAGAACCTCTATTTTACGAAGTTGAAGGGACCCAAAAATTTGAGCTTTGTAAATCAGAGGGTTTGTAAAATGGAGGTTATCTTCCACTAACTCCTCTGTCTCCGGAACTGATGTGTCACCAAAACCAGCTGATCTCCAACAGTAGGAAATAGTTATTGCGGTGACACTCCCATGCTCTGGCAACACCTCGCACAGCATGGAGGCACATCATGCACATAAGAGACTTGATCTGTGACAAATGTACATCTACTAAAACTCTGCTGACAAGAATGCGACTATACTTTCAATGCAATTAAACACTATGCTGCACTTAACTTGTCAAATAGTTATGTTAGGGTTGAAATCAAACTAATTACTATAACAAATAATAGTCATCTGCTCATTCAGGGAAAAACAACAAATATTACGTGAAATTCTCTGTGTGCAGTGTATTTGCAATAAATTGAAAGGATTTAAAAATTACACCTCAATTGTATTGATTCGCTGTATAGCATAGGCGTTATTCCTAAGGCTAGGACACTCACTTTAGTAAAAGAGAATGAAACAGCCATGAATTAAAAGAAACAGGTGGATATTTTTCTAGAACTTTATAATGGTATGAACTTGGCTGCTGCAACTGATGTAAGTTCTTGTAGCTGGTTGGTAAATCTCAAAATAAGGGGAATAAGAGAATTAACTCATCCCGCAGTGTATTTTAAGCATATGCAGTTATGCATTAAATAACGAAAGAGGTATATTTTGTGCTAGTCAATTTTTGTTTAAAGAAGCCATTTTAACATGGGAAAGCCAGGGATACATTTTAACTAGGAAATTTCAAAACAAAGCTCTAACTAACCCAGTATATTTCCCTGAATAGACCAGAAAATGCCTTTTTTGAAGAAAGCGCATTGTTTGAAATACATTTAATAATATTTCACAGCTGATTTAAGTCAATTTTAGAACTTCACTCGAGTAAATTTGAAATTCCCTCTTTTGTAATATGCTTTCTACAGTTCTGACATCTAGCGGTGATTTGAGAGAACTATTTACTCGCGGCTACAGAAAGCGATCGCGAATTCTAACTACTAACCTAACGACGTAAAACACTTCAAATGAAAAATTAAATAATCAAATTGCATCAATATTTGAATATAAGTAATTTATTATTGCAAAATTAGTATTTTTTAATGAAACTAAACTCCACGACAGCTGCAGCAACGAACTTCCTACGGGAATGCTATTTTCAAGTGAAAGCCTAGGCTGAAGTAAGCTCTGAATTGGTGTTGCGGCGGCTACCTTAAAGCTAATTTTAAATAATTCCAGAGAAAATATGGATCCTTTGTGGAGGTCCGTGAAAGTGGTTTTTTTTTGCTAAAATTCGTTTTAAAACTATGTGATTTCGGTGTTATAGAAAATCTTGGCGGTGTTATTATAATGTTACAATTTTTGCGCATTTCTAGGCGTTTTATTATTTTTGGTACACATTTTGTGAATGCTTATACTTTTATAAAGCATTTTACATAACGAGAAAGGCAGTGAAAGAAGCACGCATAACTAAACACAATCGGAAACAAGGAAAATTGAACTGGGGGTGTCGAAATGATTTTTTTTGCATTGAAGCTCAGTGGAGCGCCGAATATCCGACGATCAACCGCCAATAAGTAGCACCCCCTCTCCTCCTATCTTTTCTGTTACTTCCCCCCTTGCCTCAACTGCTAGCGCTTCCGTTCCCAGCCAGCGGCCGTGTTTAAGTCTACAAAATTGTTACATTAGGCCCACACTTAAGGTTTTCCTGCAACAAGTTATCCAATTACGCTGTCTACTGCGTCGCGGTGAGTCACCGGAAATACTGCTTGGCATTGACGTGTGCGCGCGGGTGCGTGAGCTTATATTTCATATCTTCCGCGGCCGTGTTCAGCACATTATTGGTTCAGAATATCTAATTCTTCAGGAGAGAAAGCGCATCATTCTAGATATTTCCGAGAATTTCAGGATTGATAAATGTGAATCGAAGAGAGAGGCGGTGATTAATTTAACGGCAAATTCTGGCAATAGAGCCTCTAGAATTGTAAAAACTGTAACTGATCTGTTAACTGTTAATGTCCTGTATGCATCTGAGGATATATTCCTTTGAAACAGTACAGAATGATGTTCCGCCATTTTGAAAAAGCTCTTGTGAGAGTCAGGGAGTATCATTTCATTATATACCCAAAGACAAGAAACAATTTTTTCAGAGGGAAATTGAAATTCACCGCAATCAAGTCTTAAAATTTCCCTGAGCATGCGACTCCTTGACTTCAGTCCTCTTCCTTGTGCTTCTGACTTTTTTTTCCAAGTGACTACCGGACTGTGATGGAAGTTCTTCGAATGATAAGATGTACGAATGATAAGAAGATAAGATCTCTCTAGAGTATGTCTCCCTCCTTATCAATGTCTTCCTTCCTTTTCCTACTCTTCTTATCCTCCATGCCCAGTAAACTCTACAAAACATTTGTTCAATAGATGTACCTATGTCTAAACACATGCATTAGTGTTGTCTGCAAACATACATTATTTATACCATGTGAATGCTAGAGACAACTGGCATCTATCTGGTCAATTACTAGACCACAACTATAATCTACTTGTCCATTGCTGCTAGATGTACAGCAGAATCAGAAGGAAAATCGGATATAGATTAACCGCTACAAACTTGAGCGATGCAATTTGTCAGTTAGATGTAAAAGTTAAGTGCCAGTGGATTTTCAGGAATTGCCATCCACTCCAAACAATCGCTAGCCACTAGGAACCTATATTTTCAGATACACATTGAAGTCATCCAAATAAATGGAAAAGGATGATGATATGAAGCATTTAAACACTGAGTCATTCCATGTCAATTCAACCAGAAAAATAAAGTTTTAATACTCACCATCTCAGATTTTTCACATTAATTGCCATGTGATAAAATTCAACTGGACTGGGAATTGAACCACAGACCTTTGGCTTTCCGGAAAGCCATAGGTCCGTGGTTCAAAACCTGGTCCAGGTGAATTTTTTCATATGGCAATTAATGTGAATTTCACCGCTGTACATGCGGCAGGTTTGATATTTACAACATTTACCACCGAGCGCAGTTTTAGCACTGGAATGAGGTCCACCATTGGCCGTGGCTTCTTTGAAGCCCTTTCTCCTTTACATTGCCATCCTTGATGGACCACGAGGGCTCAAAATCTAGCACCTTGAACCTCGGTTAAATTGCCATGTGAATTACGGATCCTGGGTAGTGTAGTGGTCTGCGCAGTGGCCCAGAAAGCCAAAGGTGTATTTTTTCACATGGCAATTAATGTGAATTTCACCGCCGTTCACAAGGCAGGTTTGATATTTAACACATCTCAGATTTTGGTGAAACTTGGCATCCTTATATGTAGAAATGAATCCATGCAAAGTTTTTCTTGCCTATATCAACCTGTTTCTTTTAAACAGCCATTCACAGTTTAGGTGAAACTGCAGTTTTCCCATTCCTAAGGACTTTTGTGTACACTTGTACCTCCAGAGGAAGAAAAATGTATTTGCCTTATCACTAAATTGTTATAAAAATTTGCAGTTTTATCAAATAAACCAAGAGGATTTCAGATATAAATTAAGTTATACTCTCAAATGTATCATAAATCATCAAAACACTAGTATAAATGATAAAATAAATAAGATAATACAGTTTTTCTTCCTATGGAGGCACAAGTGTACAAGGAGTCCTCAAGAATGGAAACACTGCAGTTTCACCTAAACTTGAAATGGCTGTTAAAAACAAATGAGCCAAGATAGAGGAGAAAAAACTTCGCATGGTTTCATATCTACATGAAAGGATACAACATGCCAAGTTTCATCGTAATCTGAGTGGGTGTCATGGCCTGGATGAACTGACATGGAATGACCCCACATCTTACTCCAAATGAATATGACACTGGCCAGACAACACTAAACATTGTTGCTGAAAAATGGTGCATTACACTTAAGAAATTCTTCTTTAAAAAGGATACGTCCAGAACAAAACATAGGTCTGCAAAATTATATTAAGGAAAATGCATAAAGACAGAGAATATTCTGGTAAAATATCATATAAGTAGTAGTTTTAATCACTAATATGCTTTGGCAAGGTCAAGATATTTGAAAAACACGATAGTTGATGCATTAGACCAAAAGAAGGCCTTCTACACAGAAGATTTGGTTCTATGTGATCACATTCAAGAAAAACGGCCATCAACCACAGCAAAGACTGAGATGCTAGACTCTCAAAAGCAAAGAAAAAAGTAACGCATATCATCTCAAGTGCATACAAATTGCGAAACACAATAAAGGATACAAATAGTCCTCCGAAGAAACCATGTGTGAGGATAGTTTTTCTGCTGATAAAATACTTCTTCCACTGAGATCCAGCTTTAACAAGAATTAACGCCTAGAACGAGAAAAATATCAACAGAGTTATCAAAATACTTTTTAAATAACGCAGCCTACTAAATATTTTAGAACAAGTAACTTCGTTTTAAAAAGCTTTTAATAACAGTCATACTATTCACAGAGTTCCTCTAACATGGCAATGAGTACGTGCTGATGATGAAATAATAACACCACTATAATTCTAAGTAAAAAACGTACCCATAAACCAACAACAGCAAAAACGTAGAAGGCAAAACCATAAAAGCTGGTAAGTCCAAGTAGGCCGGCTGTTCCCCCTGAGAGGGCTGCCATTGAAGTCCGACAATATTCCAAAACTGCTGCATTATTACGAACAGCTGCTTCACTGTAGGCAACTATTTCTGCAAGGTAATAACAACTCACGGATAAAGAACATTTGCTCACGGTGGAACTTAAATAAGAATGGGTAATTGCAGAATGTTCCTAGTTGGACACAAAGCACAAGTAGAATACATCACACGCACCTCCTGTCTTCTCTAATTTCGTTTTAACACGCCCTGCAGCCATTACTATCTTTTTAGTGTGGATATGTTTTTAAGGTCCCAAGGAGAGTTTACACTCCACCAAAAAGTGATGTTTTCTCGGAAAGGTGAAAGCTTCTACCTTCCTTCCGATTTGCATCCACCTTGAATAAACAAAAATATGATTACAGTACTTCAAAAATTGCCACTGATTGTATCTATTTTTCATAGCTTCATTCGCTGCTATTGGGAGAGCTAAATCACCTTAACTATCAGCACAAGGAGCCTTGCATCCAAGAACACTGTATAATAAAGATATTTAATACTGTATTCACGAATATTATATTAGCCTCCTTGACTGTAATATACAGTGTTCTAACTTGTATCAACACACCGTTCTCCTGATTGAGGCGCCCCAATTATTTTCTTTGTTTTCATTTTTCAGAAACAAAAACACAACACTCGATATTCTATTGTTTTCCGCAATCATGACTTCCAGCGGAATTTTAACTGGGCCCGGGGGAGAAAATTCACTATTCCCAAGCACTCGGATTCCATTATCTGTGAAACTTCTGTCAAAAAACATTGAAGGAATATCCAAGAATGCTTTCAGATTGTTACTTCAGTGTAAGTACGATCTTCATTATGTAAATGTGAATATTATGTGACCAGCTCGTTTATCCATTCCCATAAAATTATACTAATATTTTTGGTACAACTTCTGTATCAATCTAACTGTCATAATTTTTTCGATGGTAGTATAATATTTTGTGTTTATTTCCTCTCGTGTAACTTTACATTCTTTTACCTCACTTGATGTTCTCATTTCTAATTCTGTTGACAAGGAGGTGTAAACTAGAACAATATCCTCAGGTATTTCGAACTCTTTTCCAATGGTTGATACAACCCCTATTAATATAACCCTCCTAAGGAGTTTTATTCAACCCTTTCCTTCAACAGCTGTAATTTCCATTATTTTATGAACCGCTTTTGCCATGAGGAGTGGAATAGTGTATATTATGTAACTTCCTTTGATAAAATTTTCATAAACTTTTACAGTAAATTTTTGCACTACTTTAACCTGCCCTTCCCTATTTGTTACTAGAAACAATCCAAGTCTCCAATTTGTAATCATAACTAATGAAATACGTTACATCCCAGCCATTGCACTGACGTCCATTGGACATCCATTGGGTGTCCCGCATGGATGTTACTGACATCCATGGACATCCATTTGACGTCCAATGGACATCCTATGCATGTCCAAATGTCCCACTTGTGGACATCCAATGGATGTCCATTTAAGGACGTCCTATGGATGTCCAATTTAAGGCTTTGAAAGGATGTAGGCAAATATTTCAGTTTCTTGGGATCTACAGATGCAACCCATATGCAGTGCGGTCATAATAGAGAAGAATTAAGCAATTAAAAATATTAGCGTGAGGCATGAAAATTGTCGTCACTAAAAGTTACCTATATGTTCAATTAAGTTGGGAACTTCATTTGGTTCTAAGCGAGCAGCACTGCATAATAATTATGCTAATGAGGTTTTCTTAATTCAAAATGTTCTCGGCAGCCATTAAACTACGAATACAAAGTGAATCACAATGAAACTAAAAGAGATACAGAAACTAAAAGAAATAGAAACTAAAATAAATACACCTTTCAAGTTTTCCCGAAGGTAAAGGTTGCTGGCGAAATACATATATAAACCCAAAGAAAATGTAAAGTATTTGATAACAGTTACGAGGAAATAGAAAGGGATTTAACTTGAAACCTAGTACGCCAAGGTAAAGAATGAAATAGGCATGTTATTTACTGTCTAATTTTGTTTTACCACCGTGCACTTCACCGTCGTAGGATTCCAAAACCACAACGAAACATATAAAATAGTAATATTGCACAAATAATGCAAGTATGATTAAAACAGCACGTTTCACACTCCTAACCGTGAACATGCAAATATCAACAGTAAAAATCTTATAAACAAGCCGGGGAAACAATTGAGCAACACCTTTCGTTCTTATTTCTTTCTTGACGTAACAGAGTAGTTTTCGTCCCATGCAGCAGGCCTGTGTATATCGAGATTACCCTTCAATGCTCATTTACAACTAAAACTTTGAACATCATTTCCTGGCCTGCATATTGATGTAACTGCATGGACGTTTTTAGGATGTCATTTTCATGGCATTGGATGGACATCCAAAGGGTGTCCTTTTCCTGACATCCAATGGATGTCCTTTTTCTGACATCCAATGGATGTCCTTTCCTGACATCCACAGAATGTCCTATTCCTGACATCCAAAGGATGTCCTTTTCCTGACGTCCAATTCTTCTGGATGTCAGGGACTTCTGGATGTCAGGATGTTAAATGGACGTCCATTGGACGTCATGCAGTGGCTGGGATGTCTCATTGCATTGAAGAACTGGCAATTTTTTGCAATACTAATAGTCTAGAATAGTTAGCTAACTAAGGGTGAATATACAGAAAAGACAATACCGTAAAAAGGTTGATATCAGTGAAAAATTGTTGTAACAACCAGATAATCAGTAGGGCCATTAACAATATAACCCATTTCCGCCCACCGTAGCCATATGACTATGCCCTGACGCGCCCCCAAACACAAAACGAAGCTCTGGTTGTAATGAAATTCCCAGAAGCATTACTAATAATTCTTTTGACTTCACTGAGGAGCCACCTAATTTCCTTAAAAATTAATCTTTCAGTAGGAGTGTTTCCATCCGTTCTTAGGATTTCAAAAGCAATTACTCTGTACAAGAACAAGGGTGATATCCACAACTTAAACTCTAACCAACCAATTTCCTTCCGAAACCAATTCACCATAATATTTAACAATGATTGTACATCAGGCTAATTTCATGCGTAGATGCTTCTAATCTCCTTTTGCTATCCCAGCGTGGTTCAGGGAGCAAAGGTCTGACTCTTCTGCCTCCACAGCTAATAACTCAGATGTAAAGTACTCTTGATCAGGAAATGGAAGTTTCTGCAATGTTTTTTTTATTTCTCCAAGGTGTTTGACTGTGTTGACCATCAACTATGTCTCAAAAAACTGAACAGGATGGTATATGTGGCTTGCCAAAGTATGGATTTAATTCTATCCGTCAGATAGTTTGTAACATTGACTATTTCAACAAATAGTGCTAATTTTATCTCCCCAGGTTAGGTCCTAACTCCTGGTGTTCCTCAAGGTTCTATTCTTGGCTCAGTATTGTTTATTTCATATATAAATGACCTTCCAGATAGCTTTCACTGCGTAAATGGTATTGCCCCCTTACTCTAATGTGGGTGATACTGATGATTATTAATACATCATCTACTTAGATGGCTTGGTTTAAGATTCTAGATAGGCAAATCAGATCATATATTCCTACCTGGTGTCACAATAACTGTCTTGATTTAAATAATGAAAATGTGTTCCTCAAGGTGCACACCTAATATAGGTTCTTTTCTAGATAAAATAAAGTGAACAATATTGCCTCTATTAAAGATGAAGGGTAGGAAATCCCACAGGTAATGAGTACCAAATATCTGGGTTTCAATGTTGACCACAAGTGTTGCGGGACACACAATTTGATGCTTTAACCACTAAGTTAAGTTCTGCCTGCTTTCTCATCAGATCCATTAGGTCAACTGTTTCATAAGGTGTTCCTCTTTCTATTGGAAAATTTCTTTCTACTATGGGAAGTTTTACTCTCATTTAGTGTATAGTATTCCTTTTTGGAGGCTCATCCTTTAAAGCCATCACTTTTATCTAAGTTCAAAAAAGACTCATGACTTCTCAGAGTTCATGAGTTCTGTGCCCTATGATGCTCCTTGTTGTTCCCTGTTTAAAAAACTGGATGTACTGCCTGTGCCTTGTGTGAACATCTACCATGTACTCCTACTCACAAAAAGAAATCTTGCTGAATATGTAAGAAATTGTAATGTACACCAACATTCAAATACACCGAGTGACGCATTAAACATTCCATATGTATACACAAAGAATGCAGGAACAGTACCCAAAATTATGGGAATACTGTTATATAGTAAACTTCCAGCTATTACATATTAAGGCTCATAATAGTATGATTGCCTTCAAACCAAATTTACTAAGGTATTTAAAATGTAATATGTTTCATTCTATTGATGAATATGTAAATAATCACTAATATATTATATTTGTGGCATTTTCTTTATTTTTTGTGTCTTATATTAAGATTAACATGATTGTAACTTCCTGATCTTTGGACAAATACATTTATTATTGTCTTATCGATTTTTTAGTGGTTGTCAATGCAATCGAAGGAAGGGTGACCCAAGATGGATGCTTAGACAAAATCAGGAAGCAGTGTCAACTTCAAAAGGGACAGCAAGCTCCAGATAATTTAGATGAATTATTTGCTGGCCTGCATACAGTTGTACATGCTTTCCTTCGTCTTGAACCTGGAAGTTTGAAACCTGAAGTATTTGAAAATGATCTGCGTGATCTGAAGTAAGAAATCAAATTTTGGTTCCCTTTTACCACCATGCTTTTCACTGAAGCCTGGCTGTTAAAGTAATAAGCTTTGAACAATCAGTGAACCTAAGATGGGTAAATCAGGTCCTTAAATAAAATTGAACTCAGAATAAATTTTTCACTGTATACTAATTTGTATCCACTGCTGACTTGGGTAGGACATTTGGCTATAATAAAATATGAACAGCTCCTATTAAAAGTGTGCCTTGTCAATTATGTCATCGAAATGTGTATAAAAGTTCATTCCAGATTATTTGCTAGGTGCATTTTGTCAATTCCATGAGGAAGTTCATGGTGTACTGAAGCTCATAATCATATATTTTTATGGTAAACAATTATCATGCTCTTGTATTATATTTCCAGAAGTTAAACCAACAGTTTCAGAATTTTTTCCTCGCTTTTTGTTTGTTTTTATTGTTAACTTTTGATTAAAAAGCCATTTGTATCTTCTTTATTATCTGGTATTTTATCATCACCATATTACAGCATTTGAAAAATGGCGCTTGTACATACAGGTGACTATAGTAACAAGTCAACACAAATTATCTTATAAACATAATCAAATATAAGATGTTTCCAAGCAACTTCTACGATATTAAATGACCGACATATTAACATTTATACCCTTTGGTCCAATGGTTGCTTTTTCATTTAAAATCTTTGCATTACTAATGCTAGCCAAAAATTGAGTTCCTGTGCCATAAATAGGATGACATGTAATCTTTTCAGATTCACGTATTTATTCATTTCATTTTGATTGTGGTGAATTTTTCCTTATTAATTTATGATTGGATTTTTCAACCCTGCAGGTTCTCAGAAGAGTGCATAACTGATATGGTTGGTGTGTTATATGGGCCAAAAAGGGCATCGTTTGATAATGCATTGCTGAGAGAGCCATCAACCCCCCACTTGCCACGTGTAGAGAAAATGCAGTGGCGTGTGGATGTCATTATTTCATCTAAGTATGAAAATATGTTTTTTTATATTATTTTATTACTAGGATGGCAATGCCTTGTTGTCAGCCTATGGCTGCTGACCCCCAACCAACCTCGCTTCACTTGTTCTGCCATTAATTTACCAATATTTAGCAATGCTTGGTGGCATGTTGGTACTTTTTCCCCCATTCATTTCTTATAGAACTATTTTACCCTTGCTTTTATTATGTGAGCCAACGTTAACAATGACTGTGATCATCAAGGTTAAAGTTTTTTAAAACATCAAAATACAGTAAAAACTGCCCTTAGCAAAATCGCATTGTGCCATATAAATTTTCCATTAGGGACAAGTTTTGGTCATATGCAGGTTCGAAGTTGTACATAGGGGCAGCATATTCTGTTAGAGAAGTATACTATTTCAGCTTTTTTTTATGTATTAGTGATACACAATGATGTCAATGCAAACATTTCCCTTAGAAATGACCACTAATAAATAAAGAATATTCTGTTAATTATGATCATCATCATGGGTCAACAATCTTATGATTGGTTTGACGCAGCCATCCACTCAATTTTTCTATCGGCCAACCTCTTCATATTAACGTAGTTCCTCTCATTCACTTCCATTACGACATGTTCTATGTAACTCATGTGAGGCCTGCCTTTTCCATTCTTCCCGTTCACATTTCCTTTGATTGTCTTCATCAGGCCATCATGTCTTAAAGTATGGCCAATTAGGCTGTCCTGTCTTCTTTTTATAGTTTTTGGCAGACTTCTCTTTTCTCCCACTCTTCTTAGGACTTCTTTATATGTCACTCGGTCGATCCATTTTATCTTCAGCATTCTTTGGTAGCACCATGTTTTGAATGCTTCAACACTTTTCTTCGTCTCAGCTGTCATCGTCCATGTTGTTAATTATACGATAAAAATATATAAAACATTTAATAATAATGTTTAGCATAGTAATAACATTTTCATCCACAAGTACATATGTATTCATATTATGTAGTTGCAACCACAAAAAAGTGTTTATGGTAGTCTTTTTAGTACAATAGTAGAGTTTTTAGTACAATAAATTTACATATTTTAGATTATTCAAAGATAATAATCACTTGTAACAGGCTCCATAATTTATTAATTGCACCAATATTTTCTCTGCATAATGTAACAGTCTTTCATAAAGCTTTAGAAACAAACATTGTTGTTAACAACACAAAAGTTTCTAATCACTTTGATGCTCTGGGCAACCTCTTTATAGTTGTTTAGCCTTGTAGTCATCTTGTTTTCACTTTCTTCAATATTGTCTTCCTCACCACATTCTTTTCACAGGGTATGAAATCAATATGTATTAAAATCACTGGAAGTCTGCTATGTTTTCGTCTATTATTGCAAAGTCTGTCACCCTTGTTAAGTCACTCTCCATAAAGGAAGTGAGGTCATTATTATCTGCATTGATACTACCACTATGGTTGCTGATAATGTCCTTATTAAGGAAAGCAAAGCCAGCTCTATGGAAACATTTTGTGACACTTTAACTTTTCACACTATTTATTGCTCTGGTCAATGAATTTATAGCATCTAGAATTGTAATAGATTTAGATTCTTCACTCACTTTGTCATTAGACTAAACAGCAGTTAAAAGAGACTGCATCAAAAACTTTCTGTAAATAATCCCCTGATCTGCTGCTGAGTGATGCTTGTGGTGAAAGTATGTAGGTTTTTGCAGTGAGGATGATCTGGATCAGTCATTGTCGGGATCAGGTGCGTGTTGCGCCTTGTTAACCAAGCTTTCACGGCCTTTCTAGGTCGCATCTTCAGGGTGATATTGAGTTTTTCTATCTTCTTCCTGGTATTTATTGTGGAGGGAATTCTCTCTCCTCCATCTCATGCCGTGTATGTCCAGTGACAGTAATCACTTGGAGAGAATTACAGTTACAGTTATCCATAGCGGCGTAAGGAATTGGAGGGGGGAAGTGGCCAACTGTAACCCGTACCATCTAAATTGACCTTAGGGTTGAACATCATCGCTTTATTGATATTAAAGAATGCAACGTTTTTAGATAGAACATGTTATATTAGAATATCACGAAAGCTGTAGGAAAAAAATATTTTACTTTTTGTAGCATTTTAGTCCTAAAAATTCATGTATTTACGTTGGTCATTTTATGATGGAATCATCCTTTCAATGACACTCAAAGCTAAAAATTCTCTATTTAAACTTTTCAGTCTGTATACTTAGGACATACAGCCTGGTGTGTAATTTTCTATCACATGCCACAGATCACGAAGCAAAAAATGCAGTTTATCCGGTGGTCATGCAATAAGAATACTAAGCTTTTGATCTGGTGGGGGTCAGTAAGTTTTGATCTCAAACCAATGCCCCCCTCAAAAATCATACATGCCAAAATGGATACCAATGCTATTGTAACTCAGTGGTGGGTCATGTAGTCCAGAGAACAATTGAATCGTGGCTCATGCCGAGTTGAATGTATAAATTGAATAGGCATAAGTGACTATGTATTAATCAAAAATTAAATATGGAGAATGAAACTTTTTTGCTGTATTTTTTTATGCCTGTCTGCTTTATTAGATAAGTTTATCATAGTATTCTGAAAGAAGTTTCATCCTGCAAATAGAATTTTAAAACATCCTCATAGATTTAATTTATTATTCTAGCGCATTGTCACGGTTGTTGGAGCCCAGTATTCAGATAAGCATGAATATGAGTGACGGAAGTATAGTCTATTTCACTGCTTCAATATCACGATTCCATCAGTTGAGGCATGCTGTTGCTGCAGCCCTAAGGGAAATGGGCCACCTGGAGCAGAAGTCTCTTCTCAAAGGGTAATTCAGCAAATATTAGATAATATTTTGTATTTTACCCTATTTTAATGCATGGAAATTTTGCTTAGAAGATGGTGGGTTTGATATATTTGTATATTTCTTTTGTATTTATCCAGGTAAAATTCTCTACGCCATTGGATTATGTGATAGGCCCAGAAAACACACAGTGTTCCAAAGTGGTAAAAATGTTTTGGCAAGCAGAACTTGATTGCCACATTCCTTGTCATGAAGTTATCCCTAGCATTATGATGGACTTCATGATGTCTGATCTTTAATGTGGTGAGAACTAGATGATCTTTTCACTGATTCATTGTTTTTGGGCATTGGTTACGCGAGAAAGAAAATGTCCTCTGAACTGTTGTTTGTATAAAGTGAATTAAGTGTTTGGAAGAAGTTAGTTTCATATGAAGGAGCCACAATTTTAGACAGTTTTGTTTTGTTAATTATATCATAAAATAATACTGAACAAGTGTTATTTTTGTGTGTTGTGAGGACTTTTCTTTTACTGATGACCAGCTGTTCTTCATTGAATCGAGTTATGCCTTGAAATTCCTACCAATAATTATATGTAAATATATGGGGTTTTTACTGCATAATCTTTATAGATTTTTCATTAAGTTTGACCTTTGATCTTTTTGTTATTTTGTTGCTGAATATTGGTTATGAATATACTTAAGTGATACTCTATTATACGATATGTTTATAAGTGTATTCTCATAGAATTTTGTGTTATTTATACAGGAGAGGAAGTAGTTAGTTCATTCTTTTTGTTTAATAATCCTTTATTGTAATATTATACTTTTTATATACAATTTAAGTAACCAAATATCTGGATTTATATCTTGCTTATATCAACAATGCTTCTTTGGTAATAAAATGTCAGGATTGAATGTTACTTATAAATTGTAATTCAAAATTGTTTGTAACACACTTGCTTAAGTTCTGAAGTGCCACAGCTGAATTTTTCTTTTATTGATCTACATGATTAGGTAATGGATGTTTAAATGAAATCAGCCTTATTTCTCCAGAATTTCTGGATTAAATTTATACACCAACTTCTTAGGAAGGTTGCAGCTTCTTGGAACTGGCATAAGGATATTTTGATTGTAGTATGTTCTGAAAGAGGAAAATACCGTTAGACTAAAAGAAGTGTGTGCGTAAAACAGGTAAATATGAGTTGTATTAATTTTTTTCTGTAAATTTTGATGGGAATATTTTTTGTTTTATTGCTTTGCTATTTAATACAGTATCAGGATGTGTCAGTTTGAGGGTGGTTGGCTCTTTCATGCCCTATGATTTTATCTGCTCATAGTAATTGAAGGAAACCATTAACCTCTTGAGTGGTATGCCTTGAAAATTACTGGGCCTTGCTCTATTGCCCAAAAAAATTCATCCTGAAAGATTTCCATGGTCTACTTGGTGATCAATGTCACTCCTAAAACAATTCTTGGCCAACCATGCTAATTTGATAGTAGTTCATTTGGTAGCCAAATGATGGCTCACCTTTCCAGTCAGATTATAGTTCCCCTACTGGAGTTTTTGAATATTTTCAGTGACCATGTAACACAATGGAAGCTTTGCATGGTGTCACCCTTCACAATGGCCAAAAGTAGAGTAAAGAAACTTCGTTTTGATGATTATTCCATACGGTCTTGGAAGGAGAATGCGCTCCAGAAAGTGAGTATATCCTTTCAGAAAGTGAATCTGAACTAGGTACATAGTAGCAGCAGTGATGACTATGAATCTTGTGAAGGACTGCTTGACTCAGGGAGTACAGACATCCTTCAGCAAAATATCCCTTGGATACACTCGACCACCATTTCCAGTGGACAAAATTGTGTAATGACCAAGCAGATGATATGTATGGGAAACCAATACTTACTGGTGTTGCAGGGGTTGTGTATACTACTGAACCAAGGGCTACATACCTCAGACACCTATTTTTCATGAAATTTTTTTTAATGGTTTTCAGTTCGTACTGCAATACCTTTACTTAGTCAATGATGAAGATGAAGATAACTCTGTTTGTCTCAGGAAAATTAAGCCACTGCTGGAAATGCTCTGTATATCTTTTAGAAAAATGCACATACTGGAGCAATATGCTATTCAAAGGAAGGTGACTAATGAAACAAAATTCATTGCTAAAGAGGTCAAGGTTTGGTAAAAAAAATATTTTTTTAATCAGTGAATCTCCATCATGGTATGCCTGACTTTTTTCATTTACCTGGCCGAGGGGAAGAAAAGCAGGGTGAAGTGAGTGCTTCACAGATACTAATAAGCCTCACTAAATTTGTGTTTTGCCCTGAACTTACAGGGAAAGGGTATGTTGTCTTTATGGACCAGTGGTTCTGAAGTCTAACACTATTCTATGAGCTGCAAATTTGTGGTTTTGAAGCCTGTAGAACAGTTGACATGTGAAGGAAGGGAATGCTGAAAGAACTGCAGACAGCAAAGGGGAAGAAGGGTGCTTTGTTATACTTCTGGTGTTTATTCTGCAATCTAATGGCATGGCAAAAAGATGTGACCATGTTATCCAGATTTCATTGGAGAAGAGTTTGCGAGACAAGAAAGATCGACTGAACGAGTAAGATGTAGTGGAGAAACCTGGGACAGTAGTTAATTATAATGCAGATATGGGAAAAGTAGATAGATTGGACTGGAAAATAAAGCCACATGTGTTTCAGGAGTGACAGATGGTATAGAAAGTTGCCCTTCCATTTGATGGACATCACTGTTGTAAATGCTCATATTGTTTATGGGATAAGGAATTTTGAAAAATTTAGCCTCCCACAATTATGGCATAATTATTCATGTAATTTCAGAGATGCATGCTATAAAAACAAAAGCAATCAAGGGAGGAAGACCCTGAAAGATCTTTCCTAATGTTAATCCTGCCTCAGCAAAGAAGTTTCCCAATGGAGTGTGGGGATGAACTATTAGATTTCACTATCAACAGATCCAGGCTTGATGTAGCAGAAGGTATCCGTAAATGAAAAACTTTAAGAACTTTTCCACAGATTTAATAATCACACTACGTGGTTCAACTCACAGAGTCATCATCAGGTGCAAGACAATGTAGAAAAAAGGAAGAATACAATTACACATACAAACATCCTGGGAGAAAGGGAGTAGGGGAAGGTGAATGCCATTGGCCACAAGTCACTGGGAAGAAGCAGGCTGGGAAAAACCGCAGTAGGAGAAAAGGGAGCATGGACCTCCGGGGTATTATTTATTTATATTTGTATCAACTTCCCTAACTTTTTCATGAATATGATTGCCATATATGAGTATAGCAAATGAAATGAAAGATCCATGGGTCTTTGGATCCGACCCGACCATCCCTAATTTTTAGTGATACATTCATAAATCTAATTTAAACAATAAAAGTATAAAAAAGTGAGTATTTAGATGTAAGAGTTTTAAATTGAATGATAAAATTTTTGATGCAATGACTGAAAGAAAATATGAAACTGAGATGGGGATCGCACTTCCTTAAGGGCACTAGCTCTCGATTTCCGCCTGATACCGGCGAATGTAGGCTACCTGTGTGGCATTCTATGTATTTTTTTCTTGTGTTACTGGGGTAATAGGAAAAAATAGATCTTTATTTTGCTTCTAGTTGTATGGAACATTTTTCATCTAATTTCGCGACCATATTTACACAACCTCTCCTTGTCAATATCTAATGCACCTACATTCCATTCACCGGATGCTTCAATCGCTAAACCGCGAAAATTTAAAATAAACGATTCGTCCTTCCCTAGTATCGACTTAAGGTGATCGATACCGATACCAACCCATGAGAATTGGTGGTATCGAGAATCGACACATCCCTACTTCAGAGATATCATCATGTTTGCAAACTTTTGACACGTCCTTTCTTCTACTCTTCCTCTTGCCCTGCCATCCTCCCTCCGTTGGTGGTAAACCATGCCCATTAATCAATTATTACCTCCAGCACTGTAATCATTGGCACCCAACGACCTCCCATCCACTCTGCGTCCTGGCCAACTGCCTCACTAGAAATGGTAGTATGTTTTATGACATATCTCATCTATAGTTTAAAGTCTGTCCAGAACTCAAAGTTACTTCAGACCAGTAAGAAAGGTACAAGGGTGGGGAAGATACGGTGATGGCATTAGCCTACTCTTAATGGCTCCTTGGGGACCACAACTTAAATGTCCCATGTGACTGACAGAGTACTGAACTTGTAGTGATCTCCACACAGTATTTGAGTTTGGACCATCTTACGAATGCTAAATATCTTCCACTACTGGGATTCAAACTGGTGCTCTTTTATGTCAGGAAAAAAATCATTGTTCAACCTGATGGTTGGCTTTTGGCACTTTGTAAGCCATTGGCATGTGAAATTCACACATTCAGGTTGGGGGGGCCAATTCTTTTCCCTATGTCACTTTGATTTCCTACGAAGTTCTGACACTCAGAAAATAGAATTGTAAGGATTTTTAGGTGGGGATGTCCAGAAAGCTTCTGCCTGGGATTTGAACCTGGGTGAACATCCATGCATTTAACATCAATAGCCCAGCACAGCACTATACCAACCATGACCCCCTTTATATCATGATATAGGTACCTACTTTTTTTACTTATTTTATTTGCATAATTAATGTTATTCTGCCACAGGGAAGCTAATACGTCTTGCAGTAGCAGAGGAGGCAACTTAGGTAATTTGTGCCATTTAGGATAGATGGGCAATTTGATATGGGAAATAAATTGTAAAAAGCCAAAAATTCTTCGAAGACTGGGACGAATGGCTACCCAATTGGAGGAAGGGGAATAAAAGGTAAAATAAACAATGATAATTACACTATTATCGTCCATCCTCAAATTATGTAGCATTACCAGGGGTGTAGGATCTATTTTCCCTGGGGCAGGCCAACCTTGAAAAGGGCCCAGCACCAAAGAAAAGGACCAGCATTTTTTGCATGTAGGAGGAGTTAGAGACTAGAATTTCGATAAAAGAGCATATTAAGGTGTGATAATGTGTGTCAGAAAGTACCCCCTTCGACTGAAAGGCCCCGGGGAAAATTCTGGGGGGAGCCTTTGGACACTCCTGCCCCCCACTTTTGATGCCCCTGAGCACTACTGGGGGTAAACTGTTACAATTTGATGAATGGGGTCAACTGTCACAATGAACTTTCAGCATGGAGGGGGTCAAACTTTCCCTTGTGTAAGGAGAAAATATATAATATTCATATATTCATTCATTTTTCTAAAAATGATGATGATTTAAATATTAATTTGTGAATAAATAATAGTATTGTGAAATATAAACATTATTTTTAAAGAAAATCCATTTTATCATTCTAAACAAGGGAGGCTCCTCATTGGTAGCCTCCTAAAATTATACAATTAGGTGACAAGTATTGGAAAGTCCCGATTGGAAACAAATAGACAATAAATAAAATTTCTGGCAGTTTAACGTATAGCATATGTTATTATAAACATTTAAAAAGGTCACAGGCAAGCATTTACAAATCACTAATAAACAAATTTACAAATCACTAATCATAGCAGAAACAGGATGAAGACTAAGAACAAAACAACCGTTGAAAACTGAAAAAATGAAAGTATTAAGAAAAATGAAGGGGAATATGTTAAAGATATGGAGAGAGGACAAGAAAGGATGTTTTTAAAATAGAAGCAATTGGGGAATGGATGAATTATAGAAAGGAGAGTAGAATAGTTATGTAGGAGGAATGGGAAAAAATAGAATAGTAAAGATATGCAGAGATAACATCTCATGTGGGGAAAAGAGGAATTGGAAGACCAAGAAAAGTAGAAAGAAAGAATATAAATGGCTAAGGAACAAGCTGAAGAAGCATGGTGTAAGAAGAGGACAATAAGGGAGAATTCATTTGAAGAATTATGTATTTTATTCTAGTCCTATTAAATTTGATGCAGCTTATTGGGAAGGAAGGGGAGGAGAAAAAAGTGGAAAATCGATGTTACATAATATCTGGATGACCCCTTATACTAGTATTATATTATGCACTGGCTATATTATATCTATTAAACTGAAAATATGTTAATGATGATTTTATTATTCTTCTCCCAGACTTTCAAACTTAAATCTTTATGTAAGCCTTCACATCAACTAAATGTGATTACAGATGTATTCATCCATATTCGTTAGTCAAGATGAAAAATTTGTAAGCTGAGTTGTTTTTAGCTGAGGTATCATAATATTTATACTGGATTTTCTGTGGAAAATGTGAAGGCGTCAGAGTAAAGTCATGGGAATCGTCCTTTTATTTGTATGTATGTGAAATATTTGTTACAACTAGATTATCTAGACAATGCCAGTTGTGTTTTTTAAGGAGACAACGAAAATACTTCATACCTCATTGCTCGGGACATCTTCTCATATGCCATTTTTGGGTTTTTGTTTCTTTGTCCCCAAAACTTGGCCAATCTTGCACTGTCAATAATTTGGAAGATGCCCTCTTCTCGACATATCCACTGCAAACTGGGGGATACAGCTGCGAAATATGTCGAATTTTGCTTCAGTGGTGATGATGTTGAAGGTTTCACCTCTGCAGAGCTGCTATTGGCATTTAGTTTCTCATTGCATTGGCATTTGTATTCTAATGTTCCCCTTAATTTCCTGTCATTAGCATTTTCTGCTTGTGGTGAATTGAAACAATAGTATGAGAATTTTTCTTTCTGGTCCTGATGGGGAGTGGGGTTATCTCTCTTCATTGTCATTTCTTCACCATCGAAGAGTGACAACAGAAACTTCCAAAGAACAATCCGTCCTTCTCTTTTGATGGCCCCTGCAATATATATTTGAATGAATCAACATGATATAATGATTGATGAGTGTTTTTTTCCTTTGATGAGTGATTTTCAATATTTTGATAATGTAATTTCTGAAGGTTGTTGGAAAAATTAACATTAGTTTACTCAAGGTACCTAAGTGAAATATTGGCAATATCAAAGCTATATTCTAAGCATCTACTTTAGAATGCTGCCATGAAGATGTTTTATGAAATTTATTGGAGTCAAGGCTCTTGAGTTTTCATCAATGGGGTTATTTCAGCTTATCTGCAAGCCAGGGTCTCAGAGTTTAATAAAATCAACCGATTCAGGCTCGATGTAGTGGAAGGTTGACATATTAGAATAAAATATAGGTGCACTTTTCCACAACTAATTTATTGATGCGTACGACGCGTTTCAGCTCACAGAGCCATCATCTGGTACAAGACACCAACGTACATGTTCACATATTTATACATAGGAGGAAGAGGTGGGGGGGGGGGGAGTAAGAGGCAGAGGGAGGGGAGCAAAGACACGGTTGGGGGAAACAGTGAGAGATGGAAAAACCAAGGAGGTATGGAAAGACCGGGGGTAGGAGGAGGACATGAGGAAAAACGGGAACGGGGGGAAGAATAATTCACCCCCCCACCTATTCTGCCCCCCCGTTCCCGTTTTTCTAGGTTTTTCCTTATGTCCTCCTCCTACCCCCGGTCTTTCCATACCTCCTTGGTTTTTCCATCTCTCACTGTTTCCCCCAACCATGTCTTTGCTCCCCTCCCTCTGCCTCTTACTCCCCCCCCCACCTCTTCCTCCTATGTATAAATATGTGAACATGTACGTTGGTGTCTTGTACCAGATGATGGCTCTGTGAGCCGAAACGTGTCGTACGCATCAATAAATTAGCTGTGGAAAAGTGCACCTATATTTTATTCTAATATTCTAATCAGAGTTTAATAATTCCATCTTAATCTAATTCTATCACTGAAGATGCATGGAATCATTAAATTCTGAAATGTCTTTAAGGACATAAGCTGAAATAACTTCATTGGCCAGAATTCAAGACACTTGATTTAATTTTTTAACTTGATCAATATGGAGGGTTTGTTTGAATATTATTACCTCTAATAAAATTTTTTAAGTTGTTTGGTAGCAATTTTGGGCAACGTAGAGGCAACGTTGGGCAACTGTACAGGAGGTGAAACTGCATTCTTCCAACAAATCCTCATCACCAATCTGAATTATTTATTCAATATCCAAAGAAACATTTTATTCCTATTCCTGGCTCATTTAATGGATTAACCTCTGCACAAATTGGTACATTCTATTTTTTCCCAACTAATTATGGTACAATGTTTGGAATATTTGATATCCCTTGAAATTTAGAAAAAAAAAGATTGGAAATTTTGACATAAAATCCTATTTGACAAATTCATTTATGTCCACATTGTCCCAACAGAAAATTTGCATCCTCGACATTTTCTGTTTGGAAAGTGTTGTTACTTGAGAAGAATTAAGATAAAATAGATTGAGTGGATAATGAATGTGTTCTAAGAAGAATGAGAGAAAGAGATACCTGATGAAATTTCTTAAAGTTGTAACAACTTAACCATACAGTCCCTTGACTGTCCAATCTCATAACATTAATCTTGAGACTCTCATGAAGACAGTTATCAAGGGAAAAGTGAATCAGATCAGATGGCAAAGAATGGCTTTGTATGAAATTTGTGCAGTGAGTAGGTAGTGAATTATGTGAAGCATAATTATATATGCATATGAAGAGGCTAGCCAATGGAAGAAAGGATTGGAAAGCTGTATCAAACCGGTCTTGAGTTTAATGCCAAGTAATAATAATAGCTTTACTCTTGAAAGACCAACATACATAATGTGGTGTGGATTTCATCAAGTTTTATCCAGTGGATACATAAATATTAGAGCACAAACGGCTTAAGTAATAATTATTAAGGCAAAATACACCTCACTTGCTATGAGAAAAGAGCTGGCTCACTGAACAATAACATTCTGCTTTAATAAATTCCTTGAATTTGTTTTTAAGATAATGATGATGAAATTTGCTGGATCTCTTTATCTTAATAGCTGTACTGTAAATTGCTGTGACTGGAATTTTTTGCGAGAATCTCTGAAAATACGTTTTCATATGAGATAATCAATTAGAGTTATAGGTTGTGATGGGGCAAGGTCCTAGCCACGTTGATACACCAGTTCCCATCAGATCAACAATGTTAAGTAACGTTGGGCCCGGACGGAGGGAGGTTGGATGGGTGGCCCCCCTCCATATCCTCTCCCCTCCTGGTGTCACTGACTTGCTTCCTTTTGAAGTTTCCATGTAGTCTGCATGGAGATTGGGATTAAGTTATGCATTACTTAAGTTGTATGTTTGGTAAGTTGTTAAACGTGATATGAAGGTAGCGTAAAATTTTACATTGTCCACACGTATCCAAATCTTTAGGTGTAGGTGTGCCCAGTAAAATTTAGGCTGATAAAAATAACCTCAATGAGAAAATGGAGTAAATCTCTTTTTGAGTAGGTGCTTACGTTTCTATTTCATGGAACAAAATACTTTTTACTTACATATTATTATAATTGGTTTTGTTATTGAGTATTTAATTTTTAGATGGTGGTATCATTGAGGAGGGCAGAGGTGGAGGACTCGGTACATACATACATTTTTTCCATAGGAAATAGTATGATTTTATATTGTTTGAAAAGTAAAGATGTGAATTAAATGTAGGTAATAGGCATGAAAAACATATAGAAACAACTTATTTCCAGTGTATGAATGAATGCAATGTAATAGTCTTACAAGTTTTATCTGAAAACCCATCCCTTGAAATCTTGTTTCTGTTGGAAAATTAATTTTATTTTTAAAGTGAAATTATTACGAGTCACTCTTCATGACAAATCATGTGGAGTTTCTCAAAAATAATGATTTCAATTTTTGTTTGGGAATTCTTTGTTCATGCGAACACTTTCATAAAATATTCTAATGGGAATATTAAAATTTGTGAAGGTAACTGGTTTTTTTACTGTGCTTAAAGTTTACAAAACCAAAAGAAATTGCCCACTGCAATGTTTTGGATTTAATCCTGTTTCACTTTAAAGATAAGATTGCCAGCATCATATGAAAAAAGCTTGAACTAGTAATAGTTCCTGTTCTTTCATATGATAATCCCTTCAATAATTTTCATTCATAGGATGTGCACTCACATGAGTTTTTAGGTGCACACAAACCACAATGGAGCTCAGAATCCCTTATGCCATCACAGTGTGCATCATGGTTTAGGCATGAGCTGTCTCTGTTGTGATGGTGCTGAAAGCCAGCTACTATGCCTTTGAGCTGGAATTGATGGTGTGGATGTAGGCCATGCTGAGAATTATTAATGGGAGAAACCATCTTTTTATCATCGCTGTTGCTAATTACATCGTGGCTGGTGCAGGTCCTAGGTGCCTGATATTTTCCCAATGAACCATGAACTGTTTTGCTTCTGTCTTGTGTGGCACTTTGGTGACTAAACATGGGTTCCCCATCCTCAGGCACTTTGGATACTGAATAGTTTTCCTCTTCTTTTTCTCCTTTGATCTAATTGGGGAGAGTTAGATGTCAGATTTTCTATTCATTATTATTATATGCACTTAGGATTGTATCCTGATATTGTATGAATGACTCAAATAAATATAAAAATATTCTTTAACCTTTTCCACTTGGGTGTCGAGTGATACTCGACACAGCATAGCTCACTACCAACTCGCGTGTCAAGTGTCACTTGACATTCAGGGGCAAAATTA
This sequence comes from Platycnemis pennipes, assembly GCA_933228895.1. Lineage (NCBI taxonomy): Eukaryota > Metazoa > Arthropoda > Insecta > Odonata > Platycnemididae > Platycnemis > Platycnemis pennipes. Next base: position 66,512,698 of record OW121854.1, read on the forward strand.
AGGGGCCTTTAATAATTATATTCCGAGTGGACTACTTGTATAGAAGGTGAAAACATCCGAACTCGGGTGTCGACTGATACTCGACACAGCATAGCTCAGTACCAACTCGCGAGTCGAGCGTCACTCGACACACAACACGTGTAATCCAGGGGCATTTAAAAATATATTCCGAGTGGACTACTGGTATAGAGAGTGAAAAAAATCGAGTGCAAAGGGTTAAGGTAAAAATTATTGCTCACATAATTATGAAATAAAGTGTTTCATGTATGGGGTATGGTTCACGTGTGTCTATGGGTGTAATTAATGTTTATTTGTATTTTACACTTATTTTTTCTTGTAAGTAGTAGGTATATAGTATCTTGTGAATTAAAATAAAATTCTTATTATTATTATGTGTCATGTCTCAGAGAGCTGAACAAAAAACATTCAGCATCAATAAACTTGGGAAAAAATATACTAAGAGTGGGTATCTATGGAAAATTAACCATAGTAAATTACTATATCCTGCTTTAAGCATTCTCATCCATGGATACCAGGTGTTGCAGCAGTCATTATTCAGTGCAGCTGAATACCTTTGGCTGTTATTAGCTTCTCACTTTACTATCTAGTCCTGTCCAAGTTCAAAATGATGAGGCTCATTGGAAATTGCTGTGAAGATGTTCTCCTGCATTTAGGAACACTAGGGCTGTTATGAGTTGTTTCCAGGAAAGTCCTTTTAACGTACCTCAGAAATACTCCTTATTGTGGGGATTGGGTCATATTCTGGCAAGAGTACTGGCTTTCCATCCTAAGGGCCCAGGTTCGAATCCCAGCTGTGGTGGAGATTTGTCATTGGTAAAGCAATTCCCACTTGAGTGCATTGTGGAGTACACATTGAGTTCAGTGCTTTGTCAGATGGGATGGGAAACTGTGGTCCCCCTGCAGTATTTTATTAAGAGTAGCCTAATGTTGACATCAAGTTTCTATCCTCCCTCTGTTCCTTGAAAAATTCCTAGCACATCCAATTACCCAAATGGCACAGATGACCTTAGTTGTTGTCCGCCTTACCTAATAACAACAACTCCTTATGGAATACTCATGAATGAGCCATTCCATTCTTTTCTAGACTACTTATTCATCCATCAGAAAGACTACATTTCAGAGAATTGTGCATTAAATGCCTATAACCATCATGACTATTATTTTATTTTCCTGTACTGAATACGTAATTGAGAATTGAGCTAGGCTTTTTTTTATTGATTTCCCCCATGGACTACAATTATGACATAGTGGGATGGAACTGAACATTCATATGACCCATAGAGATGAAATGGGAACAATTAATGTTTTTCTTAGCAGGGGATTACCCACCTATTTGTAATGGTGCAAATGAACTCAGCTGTTGGCCGGCATGTAGCCAGATATGTGCTTGGGGGAGTGGGGAGAGGGGGGGCTAATTCTAGTGTAGTGTAACAAACCAACCTTGCCCGTCCAGTGCCAAAATGTTACAAATCTCTTTTCTTAATTTTCAGTGTTTGTTATAGTTGCAAAGGCTTCCGCGGTGCTCAGGTAATGTCTCGATGGTTTTTGGTTTCTTCCCGCGTTGATTCATCCTGCTGGAAGACAGTTTCGCCGGCATTCCAGTCGCCATCTCCAGGTCCGAAGGAGCTGCTGGAAGGGAAGGAGCATCTTCGGACCTGAAGATGCCGGCAAAACTGCCATCCAGCAGGATGAATCAATGTGGGAGGAACCCGAAAACCCTCGAGACAGTGCTTGGTATAATTTATTTTCATATAGCCCATACCTGTCTCTTCTCACTGGTAAAGTTAACTTCTTTCCTTGTAATGAAGCAGTTAATTTGACCGGCCCCAGGACAGAAGTTCAACGCTTACAATCATATCAGACTGAAAAGAAAAATTATCAACCACACACACAACACTTGAATTATACGCAGTGTAATCCAAATTATCATGCCCAGGTAAAATCAGATCAACAAAATTACCTACCTATTGAGAAAAAACTAAGGGGAGGGGGCTGAAGCCCCAGAAGCAGCCCTCCCTCCCCCCTGGCTACATGCCTGGCTGTTGGTCGCCACCCCTAATTACAATGACAGCAACAACCCGAGTGCTCATTAATTGTAGTTCATGTTGATCATTAATTTCACTCTTGCAGTAGCCTTGACCGTCTCACCTCTTGGTTCCACGGTGTCCTCGTCCACCCCCGCTGATGGAATAGCTCGAGTCGCGCCACCCTGGCCACAGTGAGGCGGACGTCCTCTGGGAACGCCACCTCGCGACACCGGATACTTGGCATCAGATCTGTGAGCAAGAGAGAAGGCAGGTCCCAAGTGCTGCACTTTAATTCGTGGGACGATCCCCTCAAGGATTGGCCAACGTCCATCGCGTGTCCCAATCTGCAGGATGCATCGCGGAAAAATCGTGAGTTCGCACGTATTAAAATATTACGCTTCCACTTGACGGAACGCTTAATTTCTCCGCCATGCTGTCACTTTGAGCTGGTATTTATTATATGTGGAATGAAGTGGGGTCGAAAGCATGCTTATCCGAAGCTTGTTTAGTATTGAAACACCACCCGTTGATTTTTGTCGCGGTCTCCTTAAATTGAAGCTGTATTTATAATATTAATGATATACCGAACATGATCGTATATCACAGACAGTTTTTACTTTCCTCGACTTCATTCTAAATAAAACCACTTAATAGTATCTACCCAACATTAACGTTACCGTGAAAGCTTACTCACACCTTCTGCTTTGCTATTACGTGGTAATATGAAGAAATAGAGAACTGAAAAATATGAGCGGACGTTAGTATGTCATGCCACAGTCATATAGTAGGTGATCGTGAAATACTAAAGATAAATTTATGTCGCAAGCGTACCATAAAAAACTAAGTTTAAACATTTGATTGAGCCATTTACGTAAAAGGTTGGCTTGTCCGGTGAGAATAAGGACGATCTCGCGTCAGTTAGTAGGTTGTGGAACGCTGATAATGTAAAGTGGGCAAGGAAAAAATTGGCCCGAACAAAAAGTTGGAAATTAAAGTCCGCCGCATTCATTCGTCGACTAGAGCGTCGCTCACCGTGGTGGTATACTGAAGCGACGACGGCGCCCAGGTCCCTTGGGTCCCCGGCGAGCCTCTCCGAGAGCGGGGGACACTTGTTGAGGAATGCAAATGCCAGGGCCCGGAAGTCCTGCCGCCGGCGGTACCCTCGGCAATCGCACGCTCCCAGGATGGCCCTCAGCAGTTCCTCGACGGGCGTCTGACACCAGCGCGCCGGGCCCCCGGGACCGACGGCGGGACCCCTTCCTCCGGAAGCGCGGGCGGCGGCCTCCAGCCTCTCGGATCCCAGGAGGGCCCAAAGGAGGACGCGGAGTTGCTCCTGGAGGAGCGGCAGGCCAGCATCGCCATCGCCCTGAGAACGCTCATGCCTTGCGACGCCCTCTGGTGCGGTAGACCGTCGCAATGAGAATTCCTGTTAAAGCCAAGGCGGTTAGGTACAGGAGTCGCCACCGTGGCCGATTCGAGAAGGAAGGTTGGCCATCTGGGACTTGCGGTCTTACTACTCACGATAACACAACGAATGAAGTTGTTTTTGCGTGCCATAAAGTTTAGAGTAGTAACAGGGGGATTGTTACCAACATGCATGTTCAACCTCATGTGGTTACACCAAGTAAATCCTGAGGACTTCCATTTTATTAGAGTAGTTAGATGAATAATGAAATGCACTTTTAAAATGCAACAAATAAACGGTAGAGAGCTTCAGGCAAGAGTAAAGGTTTGGGGAAATTGATAAAATAGGTGAGGTTCGCAGACTACCAAGTAGCCAGTCAACCCAGGGCTAACAAAAATGTTAGATCCACTGCAAAGACTGCGAAAAGTACGGAATGAAGAAGTGATACCGCAAAAAAGGAAAATAATGAGATTTTCAAGAAAAAAAGGCTAGGCGCTTGGCTGGCACTTCACCGACCAATTAACGCGGTCCTTCGGGGGAATCCCAATGGAAGAACTTTGGAGAAATATGAAGGTAAAAACGTATGGAGCAAGTAATTATTTGACGTAAAAGATAGTAACTATATTAATATGATGATTTTACCCGGTGAATGACTAGAGTAGGGAGCTGCGTAGTCCAATCTCTGTACTGATGACCTGTGATCATAATTATTTCATTCTAGAAACAAGGTGTCAACGATGAAATTTTGGTTTAGTGGCGGCATTTTAACTGCTTACAGTATTAACTTACCTCCATCTCCAGAAGCAAAGGTTGCTTCCTTTGAGAGTCGCTGGGGTAATGCTCATCCTTACTCGGCGATCCATTGTGGTCACAGGCCTTATTGTAGTCGTTATCGAAATTCCCTTTCCTGATTACTGTCGTACTTGCTACCCAGGGATTTTCCATATTTATATCTCCTGTTACGGTTCCCGTGTGCTTGTCTTGGCATTGTTTTTCTTAGTAATGGAGGACAGATGAATTTTGTGACGAGTACTCTCGCCTTGAGTAACCAGTAGAATGAGAGCCTCCTGCCATGCTGTCATGATTCGCCTCTCTCTCCAGTGTTTCCTGTTCCCTCGGTGGTAGCTGACGAATTATTTGATGCGGTGCTTCGATAGTCGACTGGATGTAGTTGTGCGACAGACGAAGAGAATTCTTCTGCCACGCAGGTTCTGCCCTCCGAAATGAGCCGTAGCCCTTGGGTTTATACTGATCATTACCCGAAGAGCCTCGGACAATGGCTTCACAGCAAGAACCTGTCGGTTTTTGGTCAAAATTCGTTTTCGTCTGAAGACTTGCGTGTAGGCTTCGTATCCCGCTTTCAGTATGTTCTTTTTGGCAGTATCTCTCACTAGGGTAGTATGACATTCGATTCGGTTCTGTTCTGTCTGGGAGGAAGTTGTCGTTGAAATGGTACGTTGCTCTGCCATTATGGTTTAATGCCTTTACATTATGCGAGGAATAACGATGCTTCTGAACTCGAGAAGGTGCTTGCTTCGAGGTTGGATGAGGGAATCGGATCACCGACCTCCCCTGTCTGGTGTAGACGGTCGCTCGAATCTCTTGCCGCACATCTCGAGCGGCGTGCTGGGTCACCTTTTCCCAACGTAGTACCGATAAATCCAGTTCTCCACGTCGCTAAAGCCTTTGGGGAGTGACATGTCGTTGACACGTTGAAGTCCCACCTCGTGTCGCGACAGTTTGGACAGCAAAAGTCACTTGCCGTTTGGTCTTGCGACATTTCGCGAGAGAACCGCTTCTTTGGGGGACGTCCGCTTTGGAAGTTTCTCCGTTTTCCGGTTATCGATATTTGAAAGGGATTTTTCTGCTCGCACCGGCAACAAGCTGTGGTGAGTTGGATAGGAGTGCTTTTCCCGCACATGGAATACGTAGTTTCCGAGATATTCCCCTCGCAATTCCCAGAGCTCTCCATCAGCGGAGCATTAACTCGTCCGAAAAGAATGTCGCTAGTGGTATTGTAATGCAGGATGCAGTTACACTGTCCAGCATTTGACTTCGCCTCTTCCCCTTGTTGTTCTTCCATCCGAGCCAAATTTCCGCAGTATTCGGTTGCGGGCTCGAACTTCACGGAGTAAGGATACTGCCTCGTCGTTTGGTCGCTGACGTGCGATGCATTAAGATAGTGCGCAAGTCTATGGTCAAGCTGTGGATTCATAGTTCCGCTTTCTGTCTCCAGTGAATCTCCTCTTCGTAGGGTGCGGCGAGACTCATCTAAGGGTTTGCGTGGAAAGCCGAGGTGAGAACTGTGTTGACATTTGCAGTAACCTTCGATATCGCCATCGACTCCTGGTGAAGATTCTCTCGTTTCAACATACCTTCCTTCCACACCAGCAGTTGCCAGTTCCTTCCCTTTATGAAGAGAAGAGGGATCGCAATACCACTGCAGTTTGCAAGGCGGCGACAGCGAATGAGCTGATGGTTGCATTGGTGTTTCAAATGTACTACCTGAAGGAAAGATGAATGATAAAATGCAGTGATTACATTCATTCAACATTCCTACTATGTTAATTTCTATCAAACCTGCACAGCTGGACTTCCTGACTTCAGACTAAAGGCATTGGGTGTCCAAATGTTTTACGGAAATCAGTTTTGTTAAGAAATAGGAAATTAATTAGGAATTATTTAGAAATGAATACAATGGGAGCGTTTACTCGGGACCGAAATAGCTCTTTTGTACACGAAACCGTTAGATGGAAACGAAAAATGAATTTTATTTAAAAAAATAATCTTCTAACCAGAGCCATTCGCTCATAAAATCAAAAATTAAATAAGCAAAAGGTGGCGCTCACCGGACGAGCTGCATTAAGGATTTCTACGTAATCTACCTTCCGTCCTTGACTGATTTTAGGAAAAGGGAGGGGAGTGGATGTGGGGGCGGAGTGTCTGCTCGCACGGATCCTGTCGCAACCACTTCCAATGGCAGAGTCAGCTGTGTGTCCCCCATTGCGATAAGGCGAAGGAGCTTCGCGGTCTCAGTTGTGATTGGACAAAGTGGATGCCGTACTAGTCCTTTGTCCGTCCACTTTTCCGAAAGGGATAAAAAAAATATCAGTTTTTCGCCCCTATAACTCGAGAACTAATTGACGGGTCGAAGAAAGGAAAAATACAGGTCTTTTTATTTTAAAAACTCTATCAGATTCGGTAATTTAAAAAAATATAAGAAACGAGTTCCTACATTGGCGCTCACTTTCCGTTCACACACGAGTCGTCAACGTATCTATGGTAATAGTACGTAACATGAGGCTTTTTTTTAACTGAAAAGATCCAATTCTAAGCCATCGACGAAAATCTTGGCCAGGAGGGGGTTATATTGGCGAGCACATTGGAAGTCCATCAAGTAAATTGTAAAACGTGTTGTGGAGTTAGAAGTAATTTTGTTGTGTAGTTAATTTCAGCAGCGAAAATATATTGTTGGCTATGCTGGCGTCCACTTCTTCCCTGAATAATCTTTACGATGAGCATTTAGCGTATGTAGTGTTTCGGATACTGGAACACACGTGAAAAAGTTTTGAATGTCAAAAGAAACAGTTTTGGCGTATTGGGAGTTTAAAGATTGTTTTTGACGATTCAGTGGCCAACTCAATAGAATTCCGAAGTGAATACTTTGGCCGAAAATTAGTGATGTCTCTGCAAATATTGTTGGGTTCTCTAGCCAGCCTGTGCGTAGGGGAAGCCAAGAAGAAGATAGGGACATTTTCCTTAAACAATTGGGTAAACCGTACTAAATACCCTGGGGTTCATTTCAATGAAAGTGTATTTTTTCACGGGGTGTAAACAGGGTGCATTTAATAATGGCTGTTCTGAGTATGCGTTGAAAGGAATAAGTTGGATATTTTGGGAGCTGCACTTATATTTCCATTGACTATGAAATCATTGAACTTGAATTTAATTACACTTCCTCGAGTAATCGTCCCTGTTCAAAATCACCGCACTGTTACCTTTGTCCGCCGTTTGCACAACGAAATCCTCGGACCTCGGATGAAATATTCTACGATAACCTCAGGCTATCTTAGAAAGAAGGGCATTTGTCGAAATTTGATATTTTTCCGTATTTCTCTTAATATTATGACTTAAAATATGAAACACTCTTGAGCGAAACGAATGAATGCAAAATTGTCTGGTATGTGGACTAGAGTAATGTCCTCCTTTGCCAATGGCACGGATTCGATTCCCGGTGGTAACGGATATTTTTTAGCGGTATACCGTTCCCTTCTTGAGTGCTATGTTGAGAGCACATTAAGTTCATAGTTGCGTCGGACGGATGTAACGTTTAAACTTACACCCCTTAGCGCCTTTTTTTTATGCATACCTAATATGCATACCTCCTTTCCTAATGACGCAAATCACTATTAAGCTTGATTGTTCGAAATTTCCACTACTATTTATTCTGATAAAGAGGAAATGAGAGCAATAGTTATGATTTCTGAAGGAAGCCAAAAGAAGGCTTATGTAATGTTGTTTTCAGAACTTTTTATGCAAACCCCGACCTTGATTGTTAGATATCTAGAACCGACCACCTACTTTCGAGCTAATTGATTTAAAGTATGTCCTCGAATTAAAAAAAAAGATACTACAAGAAAATCAAATAAAAAATGTGTGCCTTTTGTCGCGGGTAGACTTGTACATGTATAAATACTCTTTTTATCTTTAATTCTCACCTTCTAATAACCTTCTCTATTTTATAATATTATTCACCACAACTGTCCGTTAATCCAAAGCAGCATTAGCCTCGTTCACCACTATCACCTGCATGGTTTTCAGGTCTGTGCGCACACATGAAGGTGCCTCAGAGCGGGAGGAAAGGTGCAAGGATGGGAATGAAAGGGTAAGGAGGAGGAAGGGTGGAGAGAAACCAGGCGTCGGCATTATCCTCATCTTAACGAAAGGTGCCAGAGGGGAGCGCGACCTAAAGGCTGGTACACAATCAATGTGTACATGAGACGCGGAAACATTGCAATGCGTGAAGGCAACGGATGCAACCACCGAGTACGTTTATAAATAGCAAAAATCCACGGCAAAGGCAGCCATTAGAAATGCATCGTCATAATTCAATAGAAAATAATACATAAGGAAAAATTAAAGGAAAATCCATAAGTCTTTTGGTTGTATGTGAGGGAGGTACAAGGCAATAAGTCTGCCGTAAATTCACTTAAAAACCAAAAGGGAAAAGAGGAACATACACTCTTGACAAAGTTAACTTATTGAACTCCTTCTTCTAAATCATTTTCAAACCACCTTCAGGGGGTTCAACCTGACCACTTTCAACGGCTGATGCCACCGGATGGTGATATTTCTTGTAATGGTATAGGAAAATTACTTAAAGATGAAAGCCCCAAAAAATCCCCTGGCCCTGGTCAAATTCCCTCCCGTGTATATAGAGTTGAATCCCGCCTTGGCTTCAGAAATAAGAAATATCTCCCTTCCTGGAAATAATATTTAATATAATCCCTGATGGAGCATGTCGTACCGAATGATTGGAAAACAGCCAATTGAAAACCCATAGTTTCCGTCGAAAAATATTACCTACTATCTTCATTTCAACTAATCAACATCTACGTATGTACCACCATAAAGTCACCGTAATGATGTGTGGCTAGTTGTGAATTATCACGAGGCCTGTATTTTAAATCAAAATGTCAAATCCTAAGTTATTTTCAGCAATACGGGTTTTTTATTGGCCCAAAATATATTTAGAATGAAATGTAATTCCCCGTAGAAATGAAATATTTTCACATGCAATAGTGTAGTGGAACACTAACTTCGGATATGGTGGAACGCTGTCTTTGAATTTTCCGTGGTAAAACAAATGGAAAATATATGCGGCACTGTGTTGAAGAAACTAGGATTCATTAAAAGAATAGGAGGAAAGTTCCCGGATGAAAGAGTTGAAGAAAGATGTTATTTTTCTTCAGTTAGGCCTCATCTTGAGTATAGGTCTAGCATTTGGTATCCTATAAGTAATGATTTAATTCGCAAACTCGATAAAATACAAAGGAAAGCAGCTCGTTTCATTAATAGCGCACATGACCGCACAGAAAGTGTCACACAGCTTTTAGAGGGACTTGGATGGGAAGTCCTGAAAACTCGTAGATTAGGCGCCATACTTTCCAAAAACACAATCGAAGATGATACGCCAGGTGTACTTTTACCCTAACGCTACATCGGAAGTTCAGATAGAAATGACAGAAGACAGAATTAGAGAGGTAGACTGCCGAAATAATGGATAAAAGAATTAATTTTCCATAACTCAAATTACATTAGAATTTCCAACTACCCCAAATCCCATCCTCTGTCCCTTATTCTCTTTCCCATTAACCTAATGGCCGGTGACCTAACACCCCTACTGTCGTGCAGGCATGCAATGATACTAGTGAAGCAAGTACATTGTTCATGTAAAAATACCAATACCAAATACCAATAAACAACGTACCGCGACATGCTACAGCTAAACAACGTCTATAGTGATTCCAAGCCGTGACGTCATGGGTTGGATACCTGATGACATTTTGTTTTTAAGCTGCTGAAAACTTTCAATTTTTAAAGCGTTATATCTCAATAACACAACCCTATTCTTCGGACAATTTTCGTTCAGCCTACCCTATTTCTGCATTTCAGCTGTTAAACTTCTCTTTCAAAGAGCTATAAAAATAGTGCATGTTCCCCATTAGTCTCTAAGTTTGACTTGAAAACGTTTGAACTTGGTCGAATTGCGAACACACGATGCGGAGTGGTTTGTTTATTTTGTCTTGTACAACTTTATATTCGATTTATCTCCGGAAAGAAAAAAAAACCATATCCAGCGTGGTGTGGAGTTTCGGCAGTTAAGGAAACAACGATTGCATGCTATTTTATCAGTATCTCGACGTATGCAGTCGTTGCAGCAAACTGCCCTGTGACGGGTGACTCTGGATGAAGAATTGGGGGGGCTAGAGACTTGGTGCGAATAGATCGCACGAGTGGCAGCGAATGTGCTTTGAATTGACCCACCTTGATGACTCCAGTCTGGACACTCGCTCTTGAGATTCACCACTTATTCCCTCTCGTGGCCCCAAGGAGACCGGTTGGTACCCGCCCATCTCATCTCTCCGGCGTCGAGGGAAGATGTCTGGCGTATGCAGTTTCACGTGCCAAGTGAGATGGATATAGGAAGGCTAAGCTATGATACAATATCGGTTTCTGGGTGAGATTTCGTTTGGCGAACTTGGCAATGCTATCCTCTGAGCGAGCTTCAGCTAAAACATCATTTTCCGTGGCAAGGCTTTTGATAGTGTAATCAGTCTATTTCAGGTATTCCTTATCGCATTGATTACAGACTGTGGACTTCTGGCCCAATCGCATTCCAACATGTCTCTTCAGCATGACGGAGATATACTCGTTTTTAGTATTCGTCCCGTTAGTTTGAATTGATTTCCTAAACCGTGGGCTGCGTTAGATTTTGAGCTCGACATTCATTCTGTGGAGTTGTTCTAACTAGAGGTTGCTCCGTGTCCGCTCTTGCTGCTCATTCTACTCGAGCGCAATCTTTACTACTTTGCATTCCGGGCCCTCGCGATGATTGACGCACGGAATACGTTATGTGTAAAGGATTCTACGTCCTCCGAGTGAATGACTCGAACCAGGAATTCGCTCCACATCAGATTCTGATTTCGACCGGATGGATTATTTCAAATGTGAGTAGCCTGGTTTACAGCATGCCAGTAAAAATCTCTTCTATTCGAACATTACCCTTTCCATGCATGCTGTCATTTTAAAGCATGAATACCATGTCGAATTTAAGTCGTTTTGTGACCTGCCGGCAAACATTTCTACATTGTTCTTAATCACTTCGAGACATACTATGAGGTCCATCTTTGATAAAAATACCGTGTATCGTACAACAATGTGGCTGGTGGCTAATAAGACACCTTCTCTTTAGAAATAAATGTGGCTGCTTAAGCAACATACACACGTGGGGTCAAAAGGTAGCTGTTTTTTTCTCTGTAGAAATTTTGTTATTGGATTTTACGTTATTCATTTAACTTTCATTCCTAATAATTTCCTCTCTATTTGTAATAAGTTCCTCTACCCCATTAGGCCATCAATGAGAGATAATTTGGCCAACCTCCATAGATGCTTAGCGTGTTTGAAAATTTTACATCGAGGTTTAATACACTTTGTGTTTCTAAAAGGTCTATTACCACAGTTAACTGAATTTTAGAGTTTAAAGGCTGCGTCAAACAGAAGAGAGTGGACTGCCCGTGCCTCAATCTGTAGATGTCAAACAGTAGATACCCGGGCAGCTGACGGAGGTCCAGTTTAGCTTGAGGCGTAGAACCACGTGCAAAGGCATCACCTGCTTGGTTGTTGCATTTCACTTTGTGAAGTTACTGAAGTACCAGAGTGATAAGCAACAGTAGTTCTGACGAAGAACTTGTCCTTCTTCTCATTGAATTACTGAGGATCAGAATAATTCCTTTCTATCTTTCAGCGTCCTTAATGGTATTTTCAAAAAAGGTTAACACCTATTACTAAAATGGCAACTGTACTCGACGTATCCTAGGCATGTCTTCCCATAACATACTTCTGGGGTTTTGGTGCATTTTTCAAAACGCGCCCGCCAACGTTATCGTTATTTTATGAATTGTGCTCGGGAGAGCAAAAACATGATCCAAGTCTTCAAATTTTGTCCAGAACTCCCAATTACTTATCTCGATTCTAAGCATCAGAATTGAAATACTGTTACTCTTAAGGAGCAGTTCGCTCCTTAGAGACGTGCATTATGGATTACGATGTCGATAACGCGCGAGAAGGACTCGTGGTAACATCCTCTGTTGTATTCTGGAAAGGCGATCGACAGCTGAAGTCGTAGAGGACTTAACAACCTCGCAAAAAACCTTCCATAGCTAATTCAAAATCACGAATTATCCTTGAAAAACCTTAACGGGATATGTACCTTTAAACTGACCGCATATTTGTCAAATATATATTTAATTGTATTGGTATACGGCAATTTAAATTTTTATGCATTTCTATCTCCTCGCTTAGATGTAGTCATCTAACCTGATAAAAAAAATCACACTGTCATACTGGTACAAATAAAAGTTATTTTTGTATGTATCTGAACAACTTTCTCGCAACTTTTAAAGTTGGATTTAGAGATAAAAATAATTTAGGAATGGCAACCCTGACAATGACAGTATTTTTTAAAATTTTCTGAAACCGTCCACAGACCTGACTGTATTTGATCGAATGTTTAAGTCCTCCGAAAGTATTTAGTTGACTCGTTTGAAAGGATTGATTCCGTTCCGTTTGTTGAGCATCCCACTCAGCTTAGGGAAGTTTTTTGTCATAATTGAACTTCGCGGGAGAGATAACATATCAAGATTGCTCTTGCTCCAGTCATACCCAACCTTACTTTCAACGGTTGGGCGGGAGATGGCGGGGCAGTTCAGGCTGATTACCTCTCGCCGTCGCCAAGGCTATCTCGATCACCTTCCCACAGCTTCCAAACGATGGTCTCTCACCCTAATGCTGGCTGAGATCTCTTGTTTATTTCGTTGGACCCGTTGAGGTTAGGATGTATACGTGGGATTCGTTCACTGGAGGGAATGGAGAGCTTTCGGGAATCGTTCAAATGGCGTAAATTAATTTTATCCGTCTCGTTGAATATAGGAGGATCCGTAAAGGTGTGGGTGGGTTGCTACATTACTGACTCCTATCCTTAACAGACAGGGTTCGAATCCTAGCTGATGTTGTCGTGTGGAGGACAATAGTTTGTCAGTTATTCAGGGGAGGCGACCGAACGCTGAGGTCATTTGCGCCATTTAGGATAAGTGGGTAAAGGTAAAAGTTTTCAGGGAACGGAGGAAGGGTGGATAGAAACCCGGCGTTAGCCTACTTTTAATGACAGGTGCCAAGGGGACCACGGCTTAACGTCCCATTCGACGGACTGGTTATTGAATCTGAAATGCCCTCAACTAGGGACCGCTATTACAATTAAAAATCCGCCACTGCCGGGAATCGAACCCGGGCCAGTACTCTAGCCACCACACCAACCGGATCCCCTTGTGGAGAGCATTTTGAGTTCACTTAATCTGTCCGTTAGACAGATTAAGTGAAACTTTGCGGTAAGGTCAACTCCGTATTTTCTCCACTCTTCCTCCTTTCTTATTCCCATCCCTTTCCTCCTTTCTCATTCCCATACCTTTTATCCTTTTTTGAGGTGAATATAAGAGCAGTACAGATTTGAAACCATTGATAATGATGAACTCGTCAACGTGAGGGTTTCAAGATTGCTGGATACTCACCCTTACGGACCGGGTTCGAAACCAGACTGAGATTTCAATAGAATGCTCTATTGTGTAGTGTTGAGGGCGGACCCCGGGCGGACATATTATGTTCATTACACCGTCCGTCAAATGGGACGTATTGACGTTGTCCCCTTGTGACCTTGCATTTAAAGTTGCCAAATTTTGACTCCGTGTTTGTCTCTACCTTGTTATCTTTTCCCTTCGAATTCAATCTCAACTCCTACACTATCGATTCGAAACATTTTTTTATGAATATCTGGGTCATTATTTCTATTTTGTAGAGGTCACACGTTAATAACTCGTTACCGTTCACTGAATTTGATGTTGATACCAGCACCTCGTCAAGGGTACTTCACAGATAGTATCCTAGTAAGTAGTACTCGGGTTGTGACCGTATTTTTTTTGATTTTGAGTATACCAAAAAAGAAACGAAAGCTCTGTTACGATAGGGTAGTTTCCTTCATAAAAGAAAACAGTATTCATTAATTGCAATTAGTACCCCACCATTAATGTATTCATTGTACATACTAAAAAAATTGGATTTAGAAATTCCAATTTAGTGGAAAAATAAATGTTAATTTAAGTTCATTTGAAAAAGCTCAGATTAGGGGGATGCGCTGCCTTGTTGCTGATGTAACAGACAGTAGCTTACTTTGCGTGGCATGGAAAATATTCGTCTCCTGAACGCACGATTGTATTTCAAGGTTCCTAAGCTCTAGCGGACATGTATTAGTAATATCCTATGAAATATATATCAAAAGTCGAAAAGTCCCCTCCGTTAAACATGGTATTAATAGTTGTTATATAGCCTCCAGGGCATCCTGCTCGTGGAGTCCTCTGCTACTGCGCTACTGCGAAGCATGGCGTGACCTTCGCGCGATTATCAGGCAACTTTACAGCACGCTTAGTAAAATGAATACCTACTGTTTTTAAATGAATAAACTGAATGAATAATTTTAAACGAAATAAATTAAAGTAAATTATGATAACTGAATAAATGTACCTCAGATACTTGTTAATAAGCTTTCACGGAGTGTGACGTCGGCTTGGAAGCTTCCGCAGCACCACCTAGAGGCAGATGGAGGAAAGAGTGTCACGCCACGCGTACAAATTTACCGGCATGCAATAGTTTGCCGTCGCGTTTTCGCGCCGTTGATTTTTTTTTTTCACTTTTTAAGTAATGGAGAAAAATACTTAAGGAGGCTCCACCGAATTATGAAGTAGATGTCATTTTTGTGAAAATTTCAGGACACATCATTTTTTGGCTCTTCTATGGACTGGCAATAAAGTAATGAGACCTTTCCATCATATATTTGAAGAAAAAAGACGTTGAAAATCAGTTATTTCATACGTGGTTATACGGCAGACCATGGCTCTTTCAGTAAAATTTGCAGATTAATAATGTAAAGAGAAATGTCGTTTTGACGAAAAAGTAACAAAGATGCGCAATTTTATGTAGAGTTTAGGGTTGTGAAAAAGTGCTCGCCTTACTACACTTGTTTAATTGATATTAATAAATGTTTACTCGAAAAAAAGCAGAAAAGCCTTAGTTACATGAAAGTGGCGCTACAGTATTTATCATTGGCAACTGTACTTATGGCGGAACGTGATATCAAGCCTATTTACCAACTTAATTTAGGAATATACGTTACCAAGGTCCTTCTTATATTTTTTATGAAATTTAAATATTTCATTGGTTATTGGCTTGGTGTAATTAATACCAATGCTTCCAAATTTCATTGTTGCCAAACAAATTTCAAAAATGTGAATATTAATAAAATTTAAAACAAAGAGTTGTATTTGCAAGGGAATAGTTTAAAACTAAGTAAGAAAATATTTAATCTTTTTTAGAATACATAGGTATTAGCGGGATTGAGCATGTATTCTCACTTTATAAATTAAACGTGGCAACAACACGTCAGTCATGTTCCGAAGTCAACATGAGTTAAAAGAGCTTGTAAAAAATAGAATGCAACTACAACACGCTATATAATAGCATACTCGTAGAATTATTGTGTAGTCGTTATCACCCTATGGATGATTTTCCATGTAGGTGTTTTCTGGATCGGTATTTACTCATTAAATAACACAGCTCTTTTACGGGAGTTTGAATCGCGGATTCATGGTGGAACCTCCTTAACGTCATTTTAAAATCGAACGGCTTAAAATTTGTACTCTAGAGGTTATAAAGTTATGATAAAGGCAATAACAAAATAATAAGAAACTAACCTATTGTCGAGGATCGAGAGCGTAGGTAAGGACTTATTGTTACCAACTCGTCTTGGTGAGGAAAAGTCTTCTCTGGAGGTCGTGGTAAGTCTAAGGGGCTAATCCCAGTCCGACCGCTCCTTGGGTTTTCCCCGAACAAGGGTTTGCAGATGTTTTATTGTACGGGCAGCTCTGGGACCGCTACTTTGGGATTGAGCAAGTTGTATTCCTTAAAAAAAATCAGTTTCTTTCGCTCTACGGTCGTAGACGGTGGTGCATGAAATTTTCTCTGTTCACTATAGTTACCAGTGGGAAGCTGTGACGGTGAAAGATGTGGTAATGGTGTTTTTTTGCGGTTGTTTCAGTGTTTTCCGTCGACTCGTGACGTGTGCCTTTATTGTGCATAAAATGTGAATTTTACCATCTCATATCCGAAGGCTTACTATTACTTCGTAGAGGTGAATTACAAGAAGAACGGTGTAAACTATGCATGAGCATTTCAAGAAAGAAATTTACTGCGATTCCGCTGATGTAATATTTATTAGTGAAATGAGAGTTGAATCCATGCAAGCCGTATCAGCAAGAGAGTGGGCATATTGTCGGTTAAAGTGAAAGATCTCCAGACTCCTTCCTTACCTTTTATATCTTATTCCCTTCCATGATCACAAACAATTGTCAGTACCAGTGCTATGCCATACAAAATAGGTTTGGATGGACATGAAATATTCTTGTTTCCATGGAAAAACATTTAGAACTTTATAATTTCTTACATGCTATCCTGTCTTTGTGATCCTTGCGTATCTATTTCTCTTACGCCTCATGCATGCAATGCATCGCTGATCATATGCATTAATATTGTTAATGTTCTACCGGCTATTAGATGTTTAGTTGGATTTGAAATACGTACTAGTACGAGTTTTACTCGTGTTTCCATAACGCAGTGGGCTCAATTTATTTTTTTACATTGTTGATTGTTGCCACCGTTGTTACCCCTCATCAGTTGCCTTTTGCCACTGGGAAAAGCGGATGGAGAAGAAATGGCTGTTAAATACTCGACGGTCACCATAATATTATTTTTTCAACCGGTTGACTCTGTGTATGTCTGAAACGCTGTGTCCTAATCCAAGCATTTTTCAAGAAACCAAGAACCGAATAGTTGAATCGGGATGGACGCAACCAAGCATCGATGAACTGTTGGCTTAATTGTGTGTGACATATCATGAAAGTTAGAACCAAGAAAGGCGACAAGCTGATCGCTTCCGAGCTGACGTTAATTTATGCGTAACCTTCTAAGTAGTTTGTACCCTCGATGGATGCTAACCTCGCCAGCCTTCGCTTGCAGTGCATTTGAGACTCCTTCTTTTAAATATTGCGAGGATTATGGCCTTTTCAAAGGATCGCGGCACGTCACCTTAATCCAATGATTGATAATCTAAAGAAATCTAGATTAGAAATATAGATAAATAGAAATCTAGAAAAATTTTTAACGGTAACATTAGTTTGGAATGCATTTTGAAGTAAGGGGCACAGTGCTTATGTCACGGCGGGTATTCCAAAGGGGTGAGTGTGGAGGTCCCGTGTTCAATTCCTGGGTAGTTCGGGCACTGATAAATGACTATGAAATCGTGTCCAGAATTCAGCGTAGTGGAATCAATTATTCTTCTTGATGGTATTTAAGGGGGGTATGTATTTATGCTCGCGGCTAAGCTTAAGGCTCTACCTCTAGATGTAGAGGTTAGCTGCGAGATAAGCGAGTTGACCCCCTTGAAAATGACGCTTAGTCGTTGAAATCGATCTGGGAATATATAAAGCTGTGTGGAAAGTACAAATTTTGTTCCATTTACCATGTTTAACACATTCACTGCGGGGCTGATTAAAGCCCTACCCCTCACAGCGCGACGTGCCTCACCGGTGGGTGACACCCAGCCTTTTGCATGGGCGGTGTGACCCACCAGTGGGTCACAGTCCTTCCGAGCTTCTGGCCGCTGCCGAGGGATGGTGTTTAAAGCGGCAACACTCAGCCTTTTCCTGAGATTAGAGGAAGGCTACATGCATTTGCGTGACCCACCGGTGGGTCACGCAAATGATTTCATGGATCCCCCGCCGTCAGTTGATGATGACTAGGTATTCATGCATATTATTACCCTAGAAGATTATTTTATTTATAAAACTGGTTCGAATTCAATCTATTTTAACGGTATACTTGGCGCTAGCTTTTGTTTTTTCGCACTTTTTCTGTTACCCTAGAAGCTTATTTTATTTATAAAACTGGTTCGAATTCAACCTATTTTAACGGTATACTTGGCGCTAGCTTTTGTTTTTTCGCACTTTTTTCTGTTTCTTTGACGAATCTTGATAATGCGTTCCATTTTTAAAATTCCAAAGTCTTACTATTCTAAGTCGCACAAAACAACTTATCCTTACGAGCAAGCCCGTATTCCGGTACGTACCATGATGGCCGTTAACATCTCAAATCAACTGCAATGCCTCCTTCCGTACATTCTAACCTCCTTGGTCGTGGCAATTGCTCTTCGAGCGCGGGCGGACAAATGTGAAGTAAATAACTCTATCCTCTGTGACATGGTGGTATTCTATAGTCAAGAAATTTATTAAAACAAACTTTTGCACAAATTTAGTAAGTGGTATTTTTGTAAAAGTTTGCTTTAATAAATTTATTGATATGTGAAATAAGATATGGAGTGAGATGGAGGCTGAAGTTAGCGGCTATGCCAGTGGATATTTTTGCAGTCGCTTCTCCCGGCGAAGTGCTTTCTCTCCGATGAACAGAGAGGCGTTCAGCGCCACCCTCCTCCTCTCCCCCTACGACCCCTCCCCCCCTCGTGCCCGACCCCAACTTCCCTTTGACCCCCCCTCCCGTGCCCCTCCGGCATGCGTCGGCATCTTCATCCGGCCCCCTTTCCTCTCCTCCACAATCCCTCCCTCCCCCCCTTCCCTCCGCCCAATCGTCGCCTCCCGTCGAATCCGCCTGAGGTCGCCCCCATCCGCCGTCTTTCCATCATCGGGAGAAATTTGTGCTAGTCCCCAGTGACCAGGAGTCATATTTTGTCTCTTTATGACTATTGCACGAATCGATCTAGTTCGTTCCGTTGTCGATCGCGTTCGCGGCGGTGTGGGGGGATGGAAAAATTGGTCCGGTGAGTTGGTGTGAGTGAAGGGTATCGTGCTGTCATCGCCTCGACCGTCTTCAGTAGTCCAACCCGGGATTTGTTGCGCTTCGTGGACCGTCGGCGAAAGGGGGCTTCGTGGTGGATGTGTGTACGCACTTTCGTCTCCCCTCCCCACCGCCATATTCCAGATCATCCATTCCCCCCCTCCTCCCCCAATCCACCTTTGCGGGCGCCGTAAGCGCATGAGATGAACTGGACGAAGTACTAAAGGACTGTGTGACGATATTATTTTACCAGGTCAGTGTTGATTTCTCGAGTTTTCTGCCCTTCGGACGTGCCCCGTGATTGGATTCGGAACTTGGGCGACCTGTCGAGAAGTAATTTTTCATCGAGTCGGGGGCGATTCGTCGGAGTTAGCGGAGGGAGGAAATATCTGTCACCCTCACTGAAGGTTCATCGGGGAAGGGGAAGGGGGTGGTTCGGTGGCTGGAGACTGACCCTCTCAGGTGTGGGGGTATTTGTTGCGAGCGGGCCGCAACGCGTCCTGCCGGCGGGTCGCTTCTTCCCCCGGGACGGAGAAGTTTTGAGTTAAAGAGGGAAAGAAGAAGGTAGAAGGCTTCGAAACAAGGTTGGAACTCGGCATGTCGTCGAGAGAGGACGCCGAGCAGGAAGCGGGTGAGCTTGTTTTCCTTTTTTCCGGAAGTATGAGAAAGAGAGTGCATATATATTTTTTTCTTTTTTTCCTCAGACATCCGTCTGACTGTGCGTGTCATTTTCTCGCTTTTGTTCGTCGCATGTAGTTGTTTTTCACGCAGCCGTAATCTTACTTTCATTATACGTGCTTATTTGTTTTCCTTGCTTGCTCGGTTAGTTTTTAAAACAATTCACTTCCCCGTAGGTGAAGGGTATCTGAAGGACTTATAAATGATTTCGTAGTCGAAATAAGTCGCGTCCGGTGTTGTTGATGGGAGCAGAGCATGTATTATGAGTACGACAGTGAAGTTAGTTATTTAAGGTGAGCTCAGGCACACCTTTGCTTTTCTTATATAAGCCTTTTACTCAAATGGTGCGCTTTTCATTTGTTATCATGATCTTAGTTAACGTTGCCTTTTTTGCCTTGTCTTGTTCGATTAAATCCTCTCCCGACAGTTAAATAGGACCTTATTATATAACCCTAGTTATTGACAATGGTTCCAAATGTATGCATGTTTGTAACACACGTATATTTTGATTCTGAACCACACTATGATTGCGAGGAGATGGAAAATACCCGGGAAGTACCCCAGAGGAATGGGTGATATTAGGTGAGCGTCTAATTCGGCTTAAGTGAAAATGTCGGAAGACGGGAATATCCAAATACCAAATTAAAGTAAGGAAAAACAATATTATGGTGATAATGTTTTTCCTTACTTTAATTTGGCATTTAGATATTCCGGTCTTCGGACATTTCCAGAGGAATGGGATAACGTTTTGGATTGTATGGAGCTAGGCAGGTCGTGTGCTGAACTAAATTATATGGGAAAAAAATAATATGCCTTCATAGTTATGGATCAAGAGTATAAATCACCCATAAAACTGGTTTTGTTTGAAAATAAAAAGAGTCGTTTCAGGCGTTATATGGTGGAATAACCCAATCGTATTTAATAATGGTTTTGTTTGTGTTACAAATTACATTGTGTTACACATTACATTTACATCATCATCATCATCAAGGGTCAACAATCCTAGGATTGGTTTGACGCAGCCCTCCACTCCATTCTTCTATCGGCCAACCTCTTCATATTAACGTAGTTCCTCTCATTCACTTCCATTACGACATGTTCTATGTAACTCATATGAGGCCTGCCTTTTCCATTCCTCCCGTTCACATTTCCTTTGACGATTGTCTTCATCAGGCCATCGTGTCTTAAGATGTGGCCAATTAAGTTGCCCCGTCTTCTTTTCATTCTTTTTAAAAAGAAGATTACATTTACAACCACTAATATAAGATGACTTCCATGTACTCGCAAAATATGAAGGACTGTTGAGACATGCACGGTTTTAAGGTACTGTGCAAAGGTAAAACATTTTTTGCTCATACCCGAATGATAAATTACTATATTCGCTGAAGATTCTTAAGTATTCGATCTTTGAGTGATGAGGCAGGCAAATATGTGACCATTGGCTTTAAGTATAATTTATTTTAATGTTGAAGAATTGAAAACTCCCTTTTGAATTATGAAAATCCCAGCAAAAATTATTGTATTTTATTTTCTGAATTCGATAATTTCATCCAATTTTATGCCAATAACCACTGCAATGATAATTTCTTTAGATTGTAAATACACACACACTCACTAATTTTCAAAGCGAAATGTCCTATCAGAAACCATGGAAGTGGTTGTTCGCATGGTCTTATTGCCTAGCCTTGTTTGATTACTAATCCTCTTCCGATGGTTAACTCCGTTTTTTTTTTAAATCGTTCCAAATATGAGTACACATGAAGCTTTTGATTACCAACCCCACTGTCATTGCGAGGAGATGGAAAATACCTGAAAAATACCGAGAGGAATGACATAAATTGGCGACCATAATTGCTCTTATTTTTGCGTTGTACTAGACACTAATCCAGGAAGCTTTTTTGGCATAGCTTTCTTCACACGCACAATTAGTCATTATAATTTACATCGCAGGAAAATTGACGCCTCTAGCTTTATTGGGAAAGGTAGGAAATATAGTGATCTGAAAGCATACACGTATAGTCTGGGAACGGTGCTATTTGGAAAATGTAATGCAAATCATTCTCCATCAGAATTTGTCATATCCAGTAGAAAGCTCATGACAAAAATAATGTTTACTGAAACGAATGGTATATTTTTACGGTATATTTCTGGTTTCGATGAGATTTTATGTTAATGAGAAAATTGTTTCTTATGATCCAAACGCGAATATAGCGAGGGACTAGCTACTTGCCATTTAAGAAACTTAACAAATTTTTATGCAGTTCATATGCTTCAGAGCTACTGCGTGGTCAATCAAATTGTGATTATTGTTGGTGCCAACAGTGGAATGTCTTCAGAACGTCTAACGAGGTGCGTATTGCCTTTGAATCGTTTGTTTCAGAGTCTAATAATCTGGAGAGAGAAAATATGTAGGGAATCGAAAATTCAACAAAATTGTTGGAAAATGATTGAAATAAAGGTACTCCGTAACGTGCAGAATTCAAAATAGTAATAATTATAGCGATATTGAATTGACTCCCTAATCAGCCATTTGAAGAGTACTATGATGATATTAGTTTATCGGAGAATCGATTTAAGAGCTGCGTCACACCAATCTCAGGATTGCGGACTGATGTTGATAAAGTGATGATGTCCTTGCGGACAGTGCAGTCCATCCAAACAGATTTTACCGGCGGATCACTGCTAAATAAGAGACTTTTTATATTTTCTTCCCAAAATATATCGATATTATGTTGTTGTCTGGCGGGAGAATGTCTGTTGAAGAAGTTAGGAGGAGGCAGACCGAGTGGGGACGGGTTTTTTTTCAAGAATGCGATAGAGGCGAGTATTTCCAATGAGAAGGCAAGAGAAAAGAGAAGAACAGATAGGTCGCATGGGAATTATTTCATGCTCATTGTAGAGCAAGTTATATTTTCTGATGACCAATATCCAATCAGAGGATAGCTTTGCCGTATCCCAGTGACAAAACAACAACTAATAGTAGAAATTTATTGATCCGTAAAAAATAAAACATGTTTTAAAACAGACTCACGCAATGAAAGCTAATTTGAAGCTAGGTGTTCCCCAAGGCATTCGGTCTGAAGGTGGGGACACTTTCCAAAAAGAAAAATACAATACTTCCTACCCAGCTTTAGCTCCATAAATACGAATATGTAACTTTGGGAAAGGTTTTCCATATAAAACAGCACAAGCATATGCATACAATTGGGATATCAACAAGAACCTATTTTAGGATAAGAAGCATATTGCACGTACTAGTAGCCATGGTTTTAAACATCTTAAGAATATACTCAAGCTGTTTGCAATCTTGACATTACTCGGTAACATATTAAACGACTTTGGCCCTATATAAAGGTAACAACGTTTATATAATGTTCAGAAGGGCTTCGGCAAAACATAACAAAAATTGTTTCTAAGGCTACAAGAGTGTGGTTTTTGATATGTTTTTGGTACATTGCCGCTTCGAATAAAAAGTAATCTCAAACCCTTGTATTTATACAGGTGTACATATCAATATTGCTTCTCCCTCATTAATTTCTGGGCAGTTTTAAGCCTCAAATTTCTTTAACATACACTTCCAATGCTTTCATTAATAAACAATACTTTTATTACCATAGTCTATCTTGTATTCAATAAATCAGCATCTCCCGATGCTTTTTTTATGATATGTCGTGCTAATGCGGAATATGTGAGAGTTATGGATAAATGTAAAGAATTTAGTGGACTCCACAGTAATTTCTTAAAATTACTGTGGAGTCCACTAAGATCTTTTCATTTATCCACAGTGGAAAACTTCCACCATGTCTCGCCGGAATTTGTTTCCTGTATATGTTAAAGTATTTTTATGACCGATATTGGTCTCAATATTGGTGTCTCTCACGACGAATATACTGTTCAATTTTTCTCCGATATTGGCCAATTTATTGGTCAATAAATTGGACCATGTCAAACTGGTCTAAGAGTCATAAGCCTACCTTGTAAAAATCCCACCAATTTCCTACAACCTGCCTGTCCTGCATTGGCGCAGATGACATCAGCTGTCGGTCGCTGCTCCTAACAACAAGAACAGATCACTAATGAGATGCACATTCATGCGTCGTTCAGTCAAGTTGCTCTTCGGTAAATCGCTCGCGACACCGATACCTCTTTTGCTTGGTTCTTTCCGTGCCATTAGCGCTGAGGCCGTGCCGACCAGCTCATGTCACTTGAGCCACGTGGAAATAGCCGCTTCCGAACGGCTAAGAGACGCGGCGGTTGTTTTTCCTTTTCGACACGTATTACTCCGCAGTGCTGCTCTTTCTCTCCCAGCCAGGAGCGAAAGACATCGCCCAGGCCGTGAGACTGCCGTAGGCTGACGTTAGGATCACGTTTGAATGCGACAAATACATCGCGATAACTGTTTTGGTATCGATTTTTTGGAATCCGGTGCCACATTACAGCTGATTTCCGTTCGATTTCGTATTTTGGGGAAGCGATAGAAATGTGATGCACTTTGAGGCAACAATGTATTATGATAAATGGGAAATATAAGTGGGTCATAGCAGGGAAGTAGACTTTGTGGAATATCGACATGCTTACAAATGAAATGAAATTGGTTGCATTACACAAACTTATTATTATTACTGACCACTCGACCGATTTCGACCTCTTCAGATAATTGTGGAGGAATAGCAATAATTCTCTTGAAGTTATACTTAAGTTTTTAAGTTATTCTTAAGCAAGTTATTCTGATCTCGATATGACCTGAAAATGTCGAAACCGGTGGAGTGGTCAACAATAATAATTGCCCTGAATAAAAGCAAGTTTATTTTATTTGTAGGCATTATAAATGGGTGATTGTGTTGAAGAAATCAGCCCACTTCTTAACGAGAGGCGCCAAGGGGACCACCGCTAAACGTCCCATCTGACGGTCGAAGTTTTGAACGTGAAGTGTTCTCCACGTAGCACTCGAGTAGGGACCGTTTTACCACGGAAAAATCTGTCACTATCGAGACTTGAAACAGGATCCTTGAGCCTCCCAGCACCTGACCCCCTTTGAAACTTAGGACCTGAACCATCTTCAGAAGAGGAATGCTATTCCGAACTGTGGTGAAAATGCAGAAAGAAAGTACTGAGAAACGCTGTATTAGTGCTAATTTGATGATAATTCAACCCCCTTCCATGCACCCTCAAGATGGCTTGATGCGTATCCCGCTGAAGCTGTTTCGTTATTGACCAGTCTGCATTGGAACTTAGAACACTACGCGAGCTGGGAACAACACCTTCTGGACAGCGTTAGTGGGGGACCATGCTCCGGAAGTATTAGTGTTTTCGCTCACTGTGGGTGCGCCCCCAGTGTATCAGCTATCCTTCTCATTTCCTCATCCATCGCGCGCGCGCGAGCGGCTTCCTCCCCGCAAGCGGAGGCGGACCGCGTCTGCAATCCGTCTTCCCCCGCCAACACTCTCCTCCTCGTTCTCCTTCGTGATGCGTTCCAGGCATGCTTCATCCTTCGTTATCTGCTACCGTGGTCGTATGTCACGACTATGCGCCTGATGGTTACGCGGTTGAGGGAGGGCTGTTCAAGGCGGCCGAGAACCGCGTCAGGGAGCTGAATGGTTTGAGGTTGCCATGCGAATCACAAGCTGTATCCGCGTAGCAAGTACCTATATAGCAGACCGATTCAAGGGTGCGTGGCAAGGATCGACTCCATTTCAGGCACCCATGACCGTTGTGCGCAGTCCTGTTGCTACTTACTATCTCTCCGATGTTATTAACGAGTTAATAAATTCACCGAAGGAATGTGCAATAATGATTCTAATTTCACGCATCTCATTTTCAAGTCTGCACCCAAAGGCGCTTCAGACCGGGAGGAAAGGTCTTAGGATGGGAATGGAAGGGATTAAGGTGGGAGGGTGGAGGGAAACTCGGCGTCGGCATTAGCCGAAAGGTGCCAAGGGGACCACGACTTTACTTCCCATCCGACGGACGGAGTAGTGAACTCAACTGATCTCCACATAGCACTCAAGTAGGGTCAGCGCACCAAAGAAATATATCTTCCGCTGCCGGTATACGAACCCGGGCACTATGGGTTGAAGCCCAGTGCTCTTACCACTGCACCAACCCGATCCCTTCCAATTTCACATGGATCATACGGGACAGACACTGCTTGGATTTCAAACAAACATTCCAGTAAATGTCGAAAACATACTTTCGCTGCATATTTAGTCTCTCAATGCAGACGTGCGGAAAAACCTAAAACCTACTTTAACTATCCTACTAAATCGTCTCGCTGGTAACCTCGTAAAACCTAAGTGAATCATTACTACTAGCAACACCGGTACTCTGAGTGGCTAAAATCGATCGCATGGATTTCCGTTCTCCATTGTATGCGGAAAATATTACATTTTATATTTCTACTTCTCACCACTATCATTGTATTTGTATCTGTAGGGGATATCGCTGCGAGTGAAAAAAAACATCCATTAGCATGCAGTATACTAAAGGCGATTGGAGTGGAAAATATTGTAATTTTTGCGAATTTTGTAGACGTTTCTTCAAATTTTTAGCATCTTAATTTACTTCTTTTCTTTGACCCAGGAATTTTTTATCTTAAGCATGTATGATCTTTACGATCGAAACAGTACGTCTTTTGCTTCTCCTCCTCATTAAGGGTGGCATTTTCCTTCGAGATTAGCTTATTAGCTAAATCTTAAATTTTTGTGTTAAAAACACCTGTGGTTGTGATTGATTCCTCAGTCGCCTGCTAAGTTGTTCTGCCGTGCCCAACTTACTTTAGGATTTTTACTATTGGCAATGTAGTTCGATAAAGACTCAGAAATGCAGTACTTGAAGTACTCATATCTACACGTGATTCGTATGTAGCGAGTCAGGTAGTCAAGTTGGCAACTTGGCAGTCGGTTTCTTAACGTAATCGTCAAGAGTTCGATTCCTGTCTCGGACATGAACGTGGTTTTTTTCTATATGTTTAAGATGAGATACGACCGTGCGGCGTTACCTTTGCAGTTGGCATACCTAAAAACAGAATCTTACCTCACAACATGATGAATGAAAATTCAGTAGTGGTAAAGGTCTCAAGGGTAAATGCCTAAAGATAAATGCTTAGATTCCTCAACCTTGTCTTCGCACTTATTTCGAACAATTTTTCCTGTCCGCAGCTACACAAACCCATTTCAGAATTCTCAATTTGTTCCAGATGGGCCCGTAATCTAACTTGCTATTTTCCCGTGGTTTTCATGAATCAATTCGCTTTTTTTCTTAGAAGACCCATTGTTGTTTTGCATGCCCAATAATATTCCCGCTTTACTTACTCCTCTCATTGCCGGGATGTATGCCTAGGAGATAAAATGGTCGTTTAGGCATCAGCTATTATTGTTCATTATTCATGTTTCCTAAATCTTCAAGTTGTAATGTGTGCCTGCTCAAGAATAGACTTCTTTCGTTGAATTACGTATTGGTTTGCTGTAGTGTCTTGCCTTAGTGTAAAACGCTAATTGCTACGTTTCAATTTTTTAATCATAGTTTGGTATGAAGGTGGCTTGATATAGTTGGAGTATTTTTTGCCCGATTTTTCGTAATTAGCAATTTAATTGGCTCTTTATCTTCTTAGAAAGAAGTAAACGCGGATAAAGGTAATCATCATCATCAAGGGTCAACAATCCTAGGATAGGTTTGACGCAGCCCTCCACTCGATTCTTCTATCGGCCAACCTCTTCATATCAACGTAGTTCCTCTCTTTCACGTCCTTTAAGACCTGTTCTATGTAACTCATACGAGGCCTGCCTTTTCCATTCTTCCCGTTCACTTTTCCTTCGACGACTGTCTTCATCAGGCCATCGTGTCTTAAGATGTGGCCGATTAGGTTGTCCCGTCTTCTTTTTATAGTTTTCAGCAGACTTCTCTTTTTTCCCACTCTTAGGACTTCTTCATTTGTCACTCGGTCGATCCATTTTATCTTCATCATTCTTCGATAGCACCATATTTCGAATGCTTCCACCCTTTTCTTTTTCGCTACTGTCATCGTCCATGCCTCACTGTCGTAAACAAAGATACTCCAGATAAAGATAATAATTATTTTAATTATAATTCTGTGTTCGGTTGCGGCGGTCTATCACAATATTTAGGGAAGTTATAGAATTGCGTGCTGATATACTTCAACTGTTAAGGTTACAATGCACTATCTAACCTAACATGATAATAATCGTAATTTTAAGACGATTACGGTACATGCCCGGAAACCACGTCCTGGTTGATAAGTTGGCGCGTTACCAGAGTGGCTGTAAAATTAAAAAAAGACAATTTTTAATTCTAGTACTGCTTAATCTTTCCGATGGAAATTCCAATCGCCGAGAGTTTCATTACTGGAGAACGTAATTCCACTAAAAATTACGATGTAGTGAAAAAAATCTGCAGGCTGTCCGCAAATGAAGTACTTCCGTTGAAATACGTAAGGTAATTTGTAACGGAAAGAAAAATATGCGATTTGCAGAAACCTCTAACTCATTACATTCGGAATTGTAGGCTTTGACGATTTTCTCCAAGGTATATCATAGCCGTCAAAAAAATTGTGTCTTCCGTATGTTTATAATTATAATCGTTGGAAATTCCGATGAAAAAATAGTTATTATCAGCGTTGAAATTTGAAATCTGTCTTTCACGGAATAAACAGCAGTGGGGCATGTGTAGTATCTCGTCTCGTATCGTGCCTGCACGAAACCAGTATGGTTTTTCAAGCGCATTTTAAGGCGGGAAATCGTCCATGCAGTGACCAAAATTACTGCAGTTTTCCTCAAGAGTTTTTTTTAACTGCCGAGGGATCACGACCTTATACGTCGATGTATAAGCTGATTCATATTTCTGTTACCATTCCTTTCCATTTCCTTGTGAGGTTTGAAGAAAAACCCTTTGGAAGAAATACGAATGAATTTCCTTAGCTCTACTTCCGCAAAATTATTATCCTTCACCGTAAAACACAGCTTTAAGTGCCTTCTCAGCACCAAAAAAAATATACGCTGCTCAGTCATGAATAAGTTTAATTTTATTATGCCAAATGTTTGATGGTATGATATTTTTTTATTTTAATAGGACTGTGCTGTACTAAAATCCTTCGTCATTCAATCTTAAATCGAGGACGTTCAGCATGCGTTAAAAAAATTGTATCAACAGTTCTTATTGTGGAAGGCTACTTGCTCGTGAAAGATTATCTAAATCAAAACATTTTAGTTATTTCGGTTATGCAAACTCGTCGGATGAGTTTTTTTTGGCTGTGTGAGTACTATTTTGAATACACATCAGAAGGAGATTCTTATGGAAGGATGTTTTTATCGAAATATGCAGATTAATGGTGTGGGAAACCGTCTCCGTAAACCTAGATTTTATTTACGATTGCCTTGGAGTTCTTCCGATTTTATGCGAACATTCTATTATATCTTATTTTTCAGGTAATGTAATATTTTATCGGCAGTTAATGTATTAATAATGACAAAGAAACTATGTTTTAATCCACAACGTTGTTTATCAGGTACGACTAATTTCAACGCGTCACAGGTGCCTGATGATGACGCCGTGACGCGTTGAAACTAGTCGTACCAGATAAAAAAACGCTGTGGATTAAAACATAGTTTCTTTGTCATTATTCATAATGCACTTCCACAAGGTTACGACTGAAAGTATTGCATTCAGTTAATGTATTTTTGGATTTATGGTTAAATTGTATACAGTTCACAGTATCAGGCGTCACGAGTGGAAGTGAGACATATTGGATGAGTAAAAAAAAACTTTGCACTTTTCCACAATATATTTAAAATAATAAAATTACACAACACGTGTTTCGGCTATCAGGTGTACACTTGTACATTTTATTATTTTCAATATATATTGGAAAAGTGCAGTTTTTTTACTCATCTAAGTTAAATTGCATGCTGAAGATGACTTTTAAGTCACAATTTTTAATGCGTGGGTTTGTGGCTTTTTTCGTATTCTTTTCACATCTATTTCCTGACAACATTTTCGTGTCAAATTCCACTTCACTGCGTGATTGTATTTTTATTTCTCATTTTTTATGCCATGGTAATCTCTTGTTAATCAAATTAATTCCATTTATTCCAGTGGTATCTTCATTTCATCAATCTTATACCTAAAATGCTTGCCGGTGGGGCGTGTAAATGGCTTCTCTTCTCCTCCCCCTTAAGCCTCTTCATTTTATACCTGCTAATAATTCGTTACCTACATTTTCGTTAGAATATATTTGATAGATATTAATAGGCTACCCAGAGTACTTATTGGAGAGTCTCCTAGGGTATTCAATCAGCTTTGAGACAATTTTCTTATTCTGCTTCATGGTGATTCGTCGTGTTTTCCTTGTATTAATTGGTAAAAGTTATTGAATTGACTACCAATTTTGGGAAACTTCAGCTGTTACAGGCTCTACTTTGTGGAATGATGGCATAATGTGAGAAATTAGTACCTAGTACTTATTCCGCAACATTTATTTAAACTCAACCGGTTTCGACGTTAGCACGTCGTTTTAAGGATACAGTATCCGAAGTTTCTGGGAAGGCAAGTCACAAAATCCTGGAGGGGGTGGGATTTAGGTGAAAAGTGGTTGAGGAGGGGAAAGGGGGGGGGGCGGGAGAAAAAGAGAGGGTATTGCGAATCATCAACTGTCAAGGTGAAGGAAGGGACTGCGGAAGGTCATGGTGCTACACGGAGGTAAAAGGAGAACATTGAAAATCAGAAAAGTCATTTAAAACCAATACATCAGGATCACCTAGCCTCTTAACAATTTCAAAACTCTCTAAAAAAATCCAGTTTAACCCTCTGTCATTTATGTATAAAATCTTGGGCGAAAAGTTACCACGGTGTCCAGTTTCAATAAGGCGTTTAACAAAACCAGATTTTGGGCCGTTGTTTAATAAATATTTCTTATGTTATTTTGCTCTGATAGTGAATTTAAGACCAGTTTGCCCGATATTAACACCGTTAAAATCAGGATTTTGGTATATATGTGACTTGCACTCCCAGAAACTTCGGAGATTGTACCCTTGAAAATGACGTGCTAACGTCGAAACCGATTGGATTTAAAATAAATGTTGTGGAATAAGTACTAAGTGCATTATTTCTCCTACTATACCAAATTTGGAGTTCCCCAAGAACTTGGCTCGCCGAATTTGGGGATTCTCTACGTCTTCTGGATCGAGGATAAATGACATTTCCGTCGTTCGTATTTAATGGAATTTTTTATGAATCTCAACGATATATGCCTACCTATCTCGGCTGGACGTCTGGGAGAATTATGGATTTGTTATACAGTTTTAGTCTGTAGGTGGTGAAACTATTCCATAGTAAATAATAACTTTTCAATTTTCCGCTGTTTGAAGAAAATAATTTATTGGTGATTGTTTTTGCTGAGATTCCACATTTTGTTGTCAATAAATTGTTTTTTTTTATCAGTGGAAAATACAAGGGTGGAATTAAAGATAATTATTGATACTGATGGTCGTTATCGAAGTTCGAATGCAGTGTAGGCAAGGAATAGTGAGGAAAATGATTTGGATAATATGAAAAGAGGAAGATTATTGTTGATTTGAGGAGAGGAAGATTGTGAGAAAGGAGCAGTTTGGAAAATATTTTGAAAAGCCGAGTAGGGTTCAATTGAACCTATATAATTCGGCTGGAGACTCATTAGGGGCCATGCATAATTGCTTAACGCTGACGGCCCCTTTTCACCTCCTCCGGGCCTCCATCCTATAAACACTCCTTAACATTCTGTAACAATCGCCCCCGCCCCCAAATACGTAACCTGCCAATGATTTTGTCAATGATAAAGCACGCATCCTCATAAATAATTTATTAATTCGTCAGTACTATAATTTTTCACTAATTATCACGTGTATCACCATTATGATTTGTACAAGAAATGAATTGATCATGCATATTTCTCGCAACAGAACGGATTCCATGACCCTAATCCACCTTCCCTGTTGACAGTGCATCGTGAATATCAGCCCGAACACCCTATCAACTTTTAGCCTTACGCAACTCATGGACGGCTCTTGATCCTCGTCGTTATGGTCCTAAATACTCGCGCCCCTGTGGTATTTTTTTTGCAACGAGTTTCGCCTTAACTCTATTACTGCCAGTGGGCCGATGTATCGACCCTGTATGGTTGCGAGAAAACTGCCAAGGGACGATGCGTCGGCCGACTTACATTACATTATTACATATTTTTAATGATTATATTAACTTCAAATCTGAGACAGCATAAATGATTTTTTTCATCCTCATAAAAACTGAAATGTATCTTCAACATTCAGAAAAGTATATAATTCGTATGTTAAAATTGAGTGCTTCAAATACGAAAAAAAGTAATAATCTTGCGATGTTCACGGAAATGGACTTGGCAGTTTCACACAGTCTACCTTAAAGGTGCTGTAAATGGATTAAGGGAAATTGGCATCTCGTACATTGGCGTGTAACAGAGTACTTATAATTATTTTTGGAAGGAGATCGGCAACTAAGGCTATTTTTTTCGTGCAAGAATTGTGGATTATTGGATACGGGTAGAAATGTTTCAGCGAACGGAGGATGGGAGAGAAATCCGGCGTCGGCATGAGCCAAGGATTTCAAAATTTAGCATCCTATCCGACAGACGGAGTACTGTACTCGAAGTGCTCTCCGTAATGCTCTCAAGTAGGGACCGGTTTAACGATGAAAAATCCTCCTTGGCCGAGATTCGAAACTTAGCCCTCGGTATGATATCCAGGTTCATATCCCTGTAGATCTTTCAGAGGGATCCCTGCCTGAATGTCTTTTGGAGAGAGAATTCCCTCGATCGGGAATCGTATCTGGGCCCTCGGGATTGGAGACCCGAAGAAGAGGATTAGTTGGATAGGGAAAACCTGCGTTGCATAATACATATGTGGATGGCCCATAAATATTCTCCTACCGATTAATATCGGTTTGAAGCTACCATACTCGGCTGTTCATTGTATTTTTCGAACCGCTCCTTATCCAAGTACTTGTTATTCTTCCTTTCGGTAGGTAGTATCCACCATTTGACCCGATCCCCAGCTTGTTAAAGAAATCGTTTTCTTTTCGAGCGACCGATTCTAAAACCGCTTCGAACGGTTCGTGGGACGCGTCCCTACCGGGAAAAAAATTAATATCGTCGGGAGGGACGCGTGTGTACTGAGTCGGACGCTTCCAACTTTTGAATCCGAATGTATATATTCTTGGAGCCGGCATCTCGCTGATTGTCTCCGACCCCCGCTTTTCCCTCGGCCACGTCTCTCCCCGTCGGGAACCAATGAGGCGAGGGGAGGGCGAGTGGGGCGAGAGCCTGCTGTTTCGCAACGGGGGCGAAGTCCCGGCCTCGGGTCATCGCCGGCCAAGCCCTCTCCATCGCCTCCCTCTCCTCTTCTTCCTCGCCACCCTTCCCAACATGTCCGAGCCACGGAATTGTTGCTGGAGTACGGAGTCCCATCCTCTCCTCTTTCAATCCGTCGTCATCTTCCCTCGGCCATGGTTGGTGGTTGTGTTGCCATGGTGGCCGTCTCTCCCACCTCCCCCCGAACACATAAGGGAAGAATTCTAGAAGCCGGATGATCTTGCTCCATCACGATTTCATTCGTGATCCGTCTTTTTTTGTTGGATCCTTTTTCTTATTAATTTCCCGAGAAGGACATTAATTGCATGCAAGTAGTGCACGTATCTTTCACCCCCTGCCGCGCACCCTCGTGGTAGCTAGCTGGGTATTGCGTAGATGTAGTTGTTAAGTCGTAAGTCTGTTTCCGTTACCCTGGAGGGAGTTGTGGAGCGTTCTCTAGTAATGGTTCCCCTCGGAGGAATCCCATTCCTTCCACATCGTTGAGCGTGCATTGAGAATTCAGTTCGGGGAGCGGGAAAACGGGGAAATCACGGCCAATTTGGAAAGATTTGGGCCAATTAAGAGGGTCGCCGCTTCCGTCCCCCTGCAGCTACGAATATGATCAGAATTTTAAAAATCAAACGAAGCCTGTCGGGGCGTTTTGTTAAAGAGATCCCCCTGCCACGTGATTTCGCTGATTTCGCATCCGGAAAATGATTTCCGAGAAATCAGTCCATTTTCTTGCGAAAGGGCTGGTGTGGAAAGTTCCCTTCCTCCCCGAACCCCCCTTTACTTTCGAAGAAGTTGATGGTTTGTAATTGGAGATTTCATCTCAGCGAGATGTTGGGTGAGAAGAATCCATGTAATTGCTTTTCAAGGCAGTTCATTAGATTGTCTTGCCATTGATTTTATCTCCTGTTGTTATTATTTACACGTTTTTTGCTGTTAGTAGTGGACGAGAGCGAAATGTGCGGACATTTGCGACATTGTGATTAGATGGGTTAGAGGAATGATCTTTTTGGGATAGGAGGAAGGGTAAAGAGAGATTCGGTATACTCTTAACAAAAGGTAACGACGGTCCATGGCCTACCGAATGGACAATGTGAGGGCTTAATGGTTAAAAACATGTTTGTCTAATGAATATATTTTTAATTTTGTTCATGCCGGAGTATTTAGCCCTGAACTTGGCGTGAAATGACAAGTGCAACAATGTTCCAATGCATGATAGCATGGAAATTTTCGAGACTTTTTTTTTGTTTATAGCCAAAAAAATTCATAAATCATATCATGGTGAAGTAATATACAAATCGCATTTGTACTGAGTGTACGCGCCAGTATTCATTTCGCGATAAGAACTTGTTTTGGTATACGTTCGTTTTCGCAGAAGCCGGACAGTTTTATGCTAGAGATCATTCATTGCCTGTGAATGTAACCTTAGAATGCTGACGCCATTGGGATCTTGATGCGTAGAGCCTCGGATATTTCTGGAGACTGGCTATGTCACAAGCTTGGTGGTCAAAGTCCGCTGCCTTTCGTTCGATGTTATATACATTCATCTCCGTAAACAGCTCGCCAACCGAACGGTAGTTTTGGAGAAGCTGAGCGATCAGAGGTTAAAGCTGAAGGGTAATTTCCTCCATCTTGACGATCAGAATTGTGCTGGGCACGCTCTTGGAAATTATTCCGTCATTTTCTCCGCACATGCTGATCGATCTCTGATGGTAGTTTAGGGTGGTAATATTTTAGGCAGTTGCGGTGGTATTTTTGGTAGGAAAGTGCGTTAATCGCGGCTGGTTGCTTTTCTTCTCGAATTCTTATTCTACGACTTTAAATCCTCTGTGGGTAAAAAGTTAAAAACACGATAGTCAATAAGTTATTCCACGAAAGATAAAAATGTGGAAAGTCTTGGATATAATACTGCTTATTTTGACGGTTAAAACTTGTTCTTATCACTGTAAACGAAGGACATTTAGTCCCTTCGCCTAGTCCAGGGGTCGGTAAACTTTTGGGGCGAAAGATGCGTGATAGTCCCGCACGGCAATAAAAACATTTTTCATGTGCTATAAATATATCGTTGCGTACAAACTAGGAAATTTAAAAGCAACATTACTACAAGAAAGAGCAATTATATTTATTTAAATAGGGAAAATTCGTACAAAAATTGCTGTCGTTGGCTTTTACCCGTGTGAACAATGAACTGGCATTTCCTGAGGTGGTGTCTCTGCGTTCTGGTTGTTAACTAGTCGTTTTGTATTTTATGCACGCTGTCAAATTGGCATTAATGAATGAAACTATTATAGTTTCATTTAGAGCGATGAGAATTGAATGGGGAGGCTGTTAGGTCTTTGGAATTAAATTAAAGGTTTTCGTAGCCTATCGCACTTATTTCATCCGCTTATTCATCCCTATGTCAGGCAGGCATATTTCAATGTAGAAGAAATGCGTGCGATTAAGGGAGATGTTATCATAATTATTTTTGGGAAATTAAGAAAGTTTATGCAACATTTTATTACCTAGTGTTCTCAGCAGGGCTCTTTATGTTATCTATGGAGAAATACATAATTTATTACCATGCTCAACGCGAGTTTCTCAGTATTGCGGTATCTAGAAGCAAGCTCGTCGAATTTATTAAACGCTTCACATTTTCGTTCGTATCCTGATCTCCTCTCTCTTTTATGTCCAGTGATGACTTTCCTATGGCACCACCTGAAAGTTAAACTTGCCTGCATTTTCATTGAAGTTAAAATTAACTTTTCAATGCTTTGAGGTTCATCAACTGTCTAAAAATTTTCTCTGCTTTATAGAGGAAAAATATCAAGCTTAAAGTCATACGTACAATGGTATTTATTTCCTAAAGTCTTGGAACTATATTTCAGCCAAGTTTTGTTCCCAAATAGCCACAAAATGCTACTCGTTCTGGGCCAATGATTTGCTAAGCATCTTTTTTAAAAGATTGCCATATAAAATGGGATGGATAATATAATATTTGGTTGTTTCCCCGAAAACCCTTTTACTACCGATCTGACTGCCATGTATTCGATCATTCGGTAGACTCGATGCCAGATATGAATTTGGATCATGGTTTTCTATATGGAATTCTCACATTTACTTAAAATTCACAAAGTGAGAATTTATAACTCCGTAATGGCAGTAAATTATAGTGAAATATACCTTGATACCGACCAAAAAAAGGCGTGATGTTGTGGAATTCAAACATTGTCACTTGAAGGAGATGCAATTTTCCGCTGGATAAAAATTTATTTCTACCATGGTTTTGATGAGTTTCCTGATCTTCACGTTTCGATGCAAAACATTATCTATCTAAATATGATGCATCATATCGACGTTCTCTTTTATTTCACCTGAAATAAATCGTATTCCGTATCAGTAAAATTAGTCTGGTAAGCAAGGCTTTAGTCTCTAGTTATTCCCCTATTGTTATCAGGTTTGCAAATAATTCAGGAAGAGTATATAGCTCGGAAGTTTTGCTTGAAGTTTGGGATATTAGATAAACGATGTCTATTTATAATGATATAACCAGTGGGACTCTGGCGTTGAATAACCTTAGTTATTTTTGAGTGCTCGTACATAAACAGAGGCACGTGGTCCGCAGTTAAGAAGCAAAATTGTCGTCACCAAACACTCTTCTATAAATCCGTTCATTGTATCACTCCACATTTACGACACCTTGATAAGTAATCAGTGTTTGGCGGCAGCGGCAGACTGCTCGGGGCCAATGAAGTCGTTGATAAGTGTGGATGTGATACGGGCAAATGGCGGGAAAGACTCTTTACTCCCTTTTATCGTGGAGGCAGATACGAGGAAACCCAACGTTTAAAATGTGAAGTCGTCACTCTTGAAAGTCTCGCTATCAAGCGGGCTGATAATGGCCTGGATCTCTACTTGTCTGTCCGCAGAGAGGTTTAAACATTGCGCGCTTGCGGAGTAGTTACACGGATCCCCGACGGCGGCGCGCCACTCGTATCGGAGCGACAATTTCGCTGCACTGGCGCATCGGTACCTCTGCGTGGAATTTGATTTCAAGCCAAACTGTGTATGAGATGAAGAAGATGATAGGTGGAACAATATGGTAACGCTGCGCAAGGAAGAATTTAGGCCCTCATCAGTAATTTTAAGTTCGTTTCATGAAGATGGGCATGGATGTGGTTGTAAGGGAAAGGAAGAAGGGTGGATGGAAACCAGGCGTCACCACTGTCCCGCGTAAATTTATACGCCAAGGGATTCACAACTTACGTCCAATCAATCTGCCTGAATCGAACCCGGGTGTTTTATTCTCGGTGTTGCATTTAAAATAATTTAATGGTGTATGCGACTGGAATAAACCATATACTACTTCCTTCTGGTGAATATATTTCCAGTTTTGAGCTTAAAGAATGATGCTCTTTATTTTTCATGTCTTTTTTCTTCTCAATCTCTTATGATATAATGCGAATAATATATTAAGCTTCATCCAGTGAGTGATGTTCAAGAATTTTAACCTACATAAACGCTTTTGAATGTAATTTCGAGGCTAATGAGTGTTTAATTGTGAGGCAAAGCCAGTAGTCCATAGTTCGATAAGTCCTAAAATATTCAGTCAGTATAGGGCTGCAATATATCTTGAATGCTGTAGCATATCGTCTTCAGTAGCATCACCCATCACCGTAAGGGATAATGAAGAGATCAAAAGGGCACCCGTAACCTTTGAAATGTGGTCATAAATCAACGCCAGGGTTCACAGTCGCGTTGCATTGCCACTTTCATCTTGGTCACGAAAATTTCGGGCGCACGACTGTTGACGGAATGCCAAGAGAAGCGGGTGCGCTGCATCGTTGGAGGAAATAGTTTTGTGAAAGGCAGGAGTGTGTGGCCGCTCGATAAGATAACCTCTGTCGAGCGAACAGTTGACATGACGGCGACAAACATTGGCCTTCATTTGGATTGCTTCGTCTTCGGGCGTGCAAATAAGGGGGGGCTCGCGACGGGAGCGTTGGGACACAATTGCCGGCGAGAGCATTGGATGACGATGCTAGCCGGTCTCTCTGGGAAGGATGGTCTCGGGCTTACTTCCGGATCCTCCTACATCGACGTGGCCATTAAACCTAACACATATTATGACGATGAATAACTGACCATCTTACTACAGAATTAAAAGCAAGCAATATAACGTCTACTATGTTTTCCAAACACTAGTTACCATGCAACCTATGTAAATTTTCACAGACTTTTATGTGTTGGTACAACGTGTTTCGACGCTAAGGCGTCATCTTCAAGTACAACTTTTTACTTGAAGATGACACCTTAGCGTCGAAACGCGTTGTACCAACAAATAAAAGTCTGAAAATTTACATAGGTTGCATCTTCTTATTCAACATGAATTTTCACCAAGTGAAAGCCGAATCTATCGATTTCACTAGTTACCATGTTGATAAGGTAATGATTAGTATTTTCATACTTTCCCCGTCATCTATCGTGAGAATCGGATTAGCGTGGTGGTTTGATTACTGGCTTCCCATCTACAGCAGCTAGGTTTGAATACCGGTCTTGGTATAGATTTTTCAGCGTACACTGGCCCGTTATTGTGTGCTGTGTGGTGGGTACCTCTAATTCAGCACTTCAACCGTCGTATAGAAAAACAATGGGCCCATAGCTAATTTTAAGAGCTAAAGAGCTCTACCCGACGCCGGGTTGCGCTTCACTCGTGTGTTCTCCGAAAAATTCCTGCGCCCAATTACACACGCATCCCATGTGGCTCAAACGACCTGCGCCCTAGCTCCCGGTCATCTCCCCCTACCAAGTACAGCTACTTTAACTATTATTAAAGGATACCCTAGTTCCGGTCTATTTGACATTGAGGTACTGATATACTACCATAGAAGAAGGGAATATTGCTCTTCTGAAGATTCTTTTCAGGGGCGTATTTAGGGTTGCATACGTTTTAGGACGCAACATAAAACGTATGCAACGGAATCATAAGCTCAACTAATGTTAATCAAACGGTGAATGCATGCACATGCTGAGTGTATATTTATGTAGATGTAATTTAATTATTCAAGTATGTATGAATAATGATTTTATTTTTAGCTTTGACGAAGAAAGTTCAACAAATCTTCAAATAATAAAAAGATAATTA
Source organism: Platycnemis pennipes (assembly GCA_933228895.1). Classification (NCBI taxonomy): domain Eukaryota; kingdom Metazoa; phylum Arthropoda; class Insecta; order Odonata; family Platycnemididae; genus Platycnemis; species Platycnemis pennipes. The sequence continues at coordinate 66,552,057 of OW121854.1, forward strand.
GTCAATAGCACGAGCCTGAGGTTAATTAAGAAACGAATCTTAAAAAACACCCTACTTTGATGAGATGAAAGGAAATACAATAAAACTAATTACTCTCTCTTTCATAATTAAACAGTTGTATCTGATTGCACAAAAGCAAGCGGTGTTTTTGGATTGCTAAATTCATGTTTTAGAAAGCTTAATCTCGAGATGAGAGCAAGTCCGGTGCGATTCAAGCTTTTGGGCGGGTATTTTCCTTGAAATGATCAAACTGAAGAAGAAATTATATGCTCATGAATCTCTTAGAAGAGATTCTTGAGTAATATAAGTAGCCATATACAAGTAAGTGACAAACAAAAGATCTACAGAACTGCAATCTTCGACACTGACATAATGCCTAAAATACAAATAGAGATGTAATAACGTTTTTTAACCGATTTCTTTTTTTTTCTTTCCTATCCTATCCTTGCATATGGACAGAGATTGTGGGATTAAATTCAAAAATAGGTTAGAAGCTAGAGCAGGTTGAGCAATTTGGCTACCTGGGTAGTATGTGGGAGCAAAAGGGGTGTATCATTATCGAAGTCCGAGGGAAATAGCGTTAGAAAAAGAGGATTTGACTCGACGAAGAGATCTAATGATAGGCTTGATGAACAAGGATGTAACGAAAAACTAGTGAATAGTCTGATATGGAGCATGTCACTGTACGGTGCAGAATCATGAACTTTGGGTAAAGAAGATGAAAATAGATTTAGGCTTTCGAGATATTGGTGTGGAGGAGGATGGACATGTTATAGGTAAATAGAAATATGAACGATGAAATGTTAAAGATGGTGAGGGAGGAAAGGAAGTTGATTGAGGAAATCAGTAAGATGCAGAAGGTGTAGCAGATATTTAAGGGGTGAAAGTGTTTTGAAAGTCATGATACAGGGAAGAATGTTGAGTGAGCGGAGAAGAACGGGTAGTTTAGATAAAATAATGTTGATTTAAAGGTTAACGGAGCTGAAGAAGTACATAATATTAGAGAAAGGAGTTATGGGATGAATTTACTATCGATAAAAACCTAGCTAAACTGGCGGAATACGACTAATAATAATTTTTGCATGTTTATACAGATTCCTACTATTGCTGTAATTCAGTAAACACGAACTACTGGTATTCTGCTGGCTAAGGAAGGTATCGATTCGTAACGTTTTTTAAAATCTGTTTAGCGTTACGTACTATGTGGACGGCCCCTTAATGACTAGGACAAGCTTGTGTACATTCGTCAGTGGCGTTCAAACGAACGGCTCCCCTATCCCACCATCTTCGCCTGTCCAGCCACACTCCCGACCCGAATAATCGCCCCGGAGGGACAAGGGGTGGCGAGGAGCCGAGGCGTATTATCGCGCCCGCGGCAGCACACACTCTCAAGGCCCTCCCGTCCGTGGCAACGTCCAGGCGGCGGCTTTCCCATGGCGACCGGGGGCGTCCTCGCTTCCTTTCCCGTTTTAGAGGCAAAGTTGCGGTGTTCCGCTGAAGAAGCGAATCCTCGGCGTCGGAGGGAGGGAGATAAGAGGCCTCTTCCTCCCTCCTCCCTCTGCCCTCCTCCTCTCCTCTCCGTTTAACCCTTCCTCCCGCGGGCGTTCGAACGGCTCACACGTCACTTCCCCCCCGGCCACCGCAAACAGGACCAACCAGCGGAGTCTTTCAGCAGACATTACTTTCCTCGTCGGAAATCCGATCCTCATCTCTGCATCGATTTCAAACGCCGTCTCGGTTGCTAACTCCTCAAGTAACTGCGGTTTAATGTTAAACGTACAAGTAAACCTGTGCGGTACAGTAGCTAGCCAACTTGCCTCCAGTCGTGAGGGCTCGGGTTCGAATTTGGCTGCGCTAGAGGTAATCGGTTTCTAATCGGTATCCTGGTCCCTAATGTGAGTGCTGTTTGAAGAGCACCTCAAGTTGAGCACTCCATTGGTTGAATAAGACGGTAAGCGTTTTAACCCCTTGGCAACCTTCACTAATGCCGACGCCAGGTTCCTTTCCACCCTCATTCATTTACTTGAAATATTCATGCCTCCTTTTTAATACCCCCTTTCCTCAAGAGCGAAATTGATATTGGCAATCGATCAATTTCTCCAAATAACTACTTATTCGTCGTTGGAATCGATTTTAAATGCAGTCTTGATTGCCAGCGTCGTCAATGGCTGTTACGAAAGATAAACATCTATGTCCATATGTACGTAATACCCTGCGAGCCACCACGACGGTGTGTGGCAAGGGGTGAAGATCACCAAACATGCACTCTTGATATGCAAACAAGGTATTATATGGAAACATACTACATAATGGGATCACATGCAGCTAGATGGTTAATATCTACATGAAATAAAAGTATTGGTTGTTAATACATGCATCATGCACAGACTACAATATTTCACCTACCTATCCCTTTGCTATTCTACATATTGTGTTCTCATATAGTACGGGGGGAAAATGACGTTTTGAATCTATCGGTACGACAATCTATGTCTCTTATCTTTTTTATCTGGTCGAATCTAGCATAAACGTTGAAAGGGATCGGGTTGCTGTGGTGGCTACAGCATCCCAAGGGCCCGGAATCAAATCCCGACAGTGGAGGTAATTTTCATCGGTTATGACTGGTGTGCGAGCTAGCCTCGAAATTTCCAAGGGAAAATGATAGATAATATATAGCTATTCGATTGATTAGTAGCTATGTGAAATGCGCTTTTCGAGATATAAGCGACAACAATGACGATAGCGGCAACGGGAAGAAAGAATCCATAATTCAGCCTCAGGATTCAGTGGGTTCTATATTTATTGGATAACTATACAGCAATGACTGCTGGGAAGGGAATTTATTCATACATTTTTCGCTTGGTAATATCCGGAATATTTTACTCGAGAGGCTTCCATCACGTCCTGACAAAGGAAAAGAATGGGAGTAGCTGCTACTCCACGGGATGAAAATTCGGTGTTTTTTCTTTGCCTTCCACTTCGCAGCTGCACAGCCTAGAGTATAATTGTTACAATGCCTGTAAATAAATGTGTGTCGCTCCACCGACCACCTTGATCTCCTACTTCAATCGCATGAAGAAGAGCTCTCGCCCTCTCCTCTAGGTGATGGGATTCATAATTGTTGATGGCCTCCTGTCGTCTTATCATAGGTTTCTGTATGAAAAGAAGGTGGAAAAATTTAATCGGCGATATTGTGAGACATGATGGCCTAATGAAGACAATCATCGAGGGAAAATTGAACTGGAAGAACGGCAAAGAAAGTCCTCACCTAAGATGAATTGAGCAAATATGAAGGATGTGAAAGAGAATAAATATGTGAATATGAAGAGGTTGACTGATCGTAGAATCGAGTGGAGAGCTTAATCAAACCAATCCAAGGAATTTTGACTGATTATAATGATGGTAATATCCTACAGTAAAATAAAAGGACATAGTCTGTCAATGTTTGGGGGTCATTAGTGTTTTTTTTTTAATTTGGGAGCGAAAGAAAAAAACAGAAAAGTAGACGGCATAGCCGATGGTAACAACTCTGCCGAAGGGAAATACTTAAAAGCTTAACGTGGAAGAGTGCCTAACATTCGGAAATCACGTCTAACGTTCGGGCCGTGCTGTTCGCTTCGCTTATCTCCGAATTCCACGTGCGACAAATCGTTCGCGCCAGCGACGTCCAGCAATGCTGCCCGTGCGTGTCACTGGTTGACGCGGCGTGTGTTATCCCCGCAACCCTTAAGGCCCCTTGAGATATGAAGAGAGGAGAGAAAGTGCTTGACCCCAAACCCTTCCGTTCGCATTGCCCCACTCGTATCCCTGGCGCCGAGGGCACTCGGAATTGCCCCCCAGGAGGGGGCGACGCGTAGGCGGCCCCAATGTTTGTCCGCCGAAATGACGAAGGGTTGCCGCCGAAAGCAAGTTCTCCTCCTCCATTCATCTCCGAGTCACCCAACCCTTTCTTGCAAGGGGTTCCGGGAGTGGGGGAAGAGGGCGCATGGGGCTTTCAAGGGGTCGTTCTCCCGAGGATCTGGGAAGAAGGGGCTGAGTCAAAGGTTTTGTTTCAGCATGCTTCCGAAGAACTGAAATCACGGAATTAACTCGCCACCGAATACATATGAGTAATTGTTATTCGGGGAAGGTGACAGGCAGCTGAAATCGTTAGCTCCATTACAGGGTAGAAGAAAGGAAGGAAGGAGTTCATTGATTTAGAACATGTTCTCAAAGAACATAAGAACTTTACAGTAAAAATTAATTCATGAAATCATACTACACTTCTCTGTGAGTGATAAAACTATACATAAGAAGTTCCATTGTATAAACTTAAACATATTAAGCACGATATTCCAAAATAGTATTATGGGTTCTGTCACGTTAACATTAAGCAACAAATGAGACCATAAATCACATTAACGAAGAATGATATAAAGCAATGCGAATTTTCTGCAAAAGTTTTTGAAACAGTTTGCAATTACATAAAACGACGATCAATCAAAGAGATATAGGAAAAAATTACACTTCTGTACACATAACGAATGATTAATCTTTGACTTAAAATATATCAATGTGGGAACACTTTTTACCTCACCTGTGAGAGTATTCCAGAGATTAGACCGTACGGCCTGGAATGACTTTGAAAGTCGCTAGTGCGATGAGCAGAATGGTTAATGAAATTTACATCTGTTACATCAGTGGAGGAACTTGAAGAAGCACGAAGCGTCGACATTGGCCTACGCTTAACGAAAGGCGCCAAGGGGGACAGTTTAAAGTCCCATCCGTCGGACGGAGTATTTCACTCTAAGTACCCTCTACGCGGCACATAATCATCGTGACTCGCTTCCAGAGGTAGCTTATAACAGAGAATACCATATGTAGCGATTTGAGATCTGTGTCTATTTCATTAAGGATAACATTTGGCTTACCAACCCAAATGTAACTAGATACCTATTATTTGAGTGCTCTACACAACACTCAAATAGGATCCGGAGTATTAATTAAATATCTGACACCACATCGAGTAAAACCTGGACCCTCTGGTTGGCAGGCCAGTACTGTAGCCACCATACCGACTCGATCTCTTCACTAATTGCACTTTTTGCGATTGGTAATTGATCTTCATGGACGATGGTTTCTTTGAAGCCCAATTATGTCTTACGACCCTCATACTTGATGAATTGTGATGGTGAAAGATTACTCTTGTGGATCATTTCAAAATTTATCCTAGGTCAAATCTTGAATGTTACAATAGGTAGTTCATTGTTCTATTACTGGTGTAGGAGACGTTTTTACTCTGCCATTTTGGGCGCAAAGAGTTTATTTTCCCTACACCTCTATGGTAGTGTATACCACGACTGTGTCTTCTGCTATTGTAGTCTGTTATCCAAATGGATTAAATCTATCGAGATATTTTTATTCGCTTTTATGAAATTAGCTCTTCAAATTTGGCGCTTTCCTGCCTGCTGGTTTCATTTTCATTGAAGCATGGAAACTCAGGCTAAAACAACTGGTTGTATTGCTGTGTTCGAACGCAGGGGTCTAACATTATTAATTACATTATTAATAATTACGACAAAGTTAAAACATTCTTAGCCAGACCATGATGCATTACCGTATCAATTCGTATCCCGCACCGCGAGAAAAATACGGCGTTGCAATGGGTGTTGCAGCATGTGTTGTCCTCCTCATTAAAGTGGGTCACTCCTTTATAACTTTATTTGAATGACGTAATTTCGGTTTGCAATTACCGTCGCGTCGATTACTTCGCACTGCAGCAAGGCTTACGGGGATCGGGTTGGTGTGGTGACTAGAGTACTGCCCTCCCATGCTGAGGGTACTCGTTTGATTCCTGGCAGTATTAGAATTTTTCATTGGCATACTGGTCCACACTTGGGTTGCTGTGTGGAGAACTCTTCAAGGACGTTTAGCCAGCATGGCGGTATTCGTTAAGATCCAGGCTTCTCTCCATTCTTCCTTCCCTTAAAAATTCCGACCTCTACATTTTACTCGCGTACTCCTAATGGCATGAAACATCTCAGCTTTCAATCACCTTCCCTAAAGTCAAAAACGAAAACTAGGCTTAGAATAAATTACTAGCATGCATTTGTCGAAAAGTTGTTCAAGTTCAAGATTTTTTAACATCTAGTCGAAATCTTTTCTATATCGCGCAGGGCGCGTGGTGGGTGCCAAAAGCTTTCCCACAGCCTCGGATAGCGGTGCTGCCGACCGCTGTGGTTTGTTTTGTTCCAAGAGGAAGTTGGCAGGGTGGAAGCTTTGCGGAGTGATAAAGGCGTTCAGGGAACTGAGATCCGATTTTTCCGGGAAAGAAATGAATTGTCCGGCAATAGCGGGAAAAACTGTCTCGCTCCGGTCGCCAGGCGACTAGCAATCTGGTTCGCGAAATGAACTGAGAGAAGCAATTGCCCAGAGGTCCTGAAAAGTGCCGCAGCACCACTGTCATAATTGATGTCTGGTCAGGATATCACGACAGGGATGTGGTGTCAGGATTATGTTCACGACGACTCATGGAGCACGTGTAGAGTCTGGGAAGGTTGCGACAATCACTAACTAGTATCGCGAAGATGAAAAAAAATATGTGGAGTCAGTCGGGTGAGGGATCAAGTCTTAGAGAGAACTGGCCTAGGTACTTGGAGAGCTGGCCTTCTATCCGGTAAGCCATGGTTCAAATCCCGGAAGTGGCAGAGCTATTTCATCAGTAAACCGTCGCTATTAGGGTGTATTGTGGAGAGAATTTTAAGTTTAGCACTCTGTCAGCATAGAAGTATGCCGGCGACAGATTTTTCTCCAACCTGAAAAATCGTACCTCTTTCCATACAACACCCTATCCTTCATTCCGCAAATGACCTCCTATGTTGGTTCATCATCATCATCGGTCAACAATCCCAGGCTTGGTTTGACGCAGCCCTCCACTCGATTCTTCTATCGGCCAACCTCTTCATATTGACGTAGCTCCTCTCTTTTACATACTTCACAACTTGCTCCATATACCTTATACCAGGCCTGCCTTTTACATTCTTCCCGTTCACATTTCCCTCGATGATTGTCTTTATCAGGCCATCCTGTCTTAAGATGTGGCCTATTAAGTTGTCCCGTCTTATTTTTAAGGTTTTTAGTAGACATCTCTTCTCTTCCACTCCTCTTAAGACTTCTTCGTTTGTTACTCGATCGATCCATTTTATCTTCATCATTCTTCGGTAGCACCACATTTCAAATGCTTCCAGCCTGGACTTCTCCGCTGCTGTTATTGTCCTTGCTTCGCTGCCATATAGTAGAATGCTCCAGATGTATGTTCTAATGAAATGTTTCCTCTGTTCGTTGTATCCCCAGAACAACAACCTACTGCCTCTGAGAATTTAAGATATTTTCTCCATATTAGGCGTAATTCAGCGTTCCTCGTGTGGCCACACATTAGCAATGTAGCAAATGTAGCGGGATTGTTGTGTTTTTCAGAAGATAATCTTATTGTGTCCAATAACAAAGCATCAAATGCGGACAAATTTCGTGGCAATGCTCTCGTATTGTATGATCCGCTTATCCAAATATGGAATGGATTTTAGGTAGCAGTGACGGCTCATTATACACTCATGAGGGGGATAGGTTTGCTTTCTAGCAATAACTTGTGAGTATTGCAAATTTAAATTGAAAAAAGTCGTGAGGGCATTTGGGTATTTGAAAAGAGAAGGGGAAATCCTCGATACTTTGCATGAAGTTGAAATTAAATTAAACGTACCTCCAGTGCCTGCTAATTAACTAACCCAAGTGAAGGATCTCAGTTTTTCCCGGGGAATAGACTGGAAGAAGAGTTCTCGGGTTTCCAACCGGGTCCAAGTGTTTTTAGGCACCAACGTTTCGAAGGCTAAGTCCGCCATCGTCTTCAGGGTGAAGAATATTCACCCTGAAGACGATGGCGGACTTAGCCTTCGAAACGTTGGTGCCTAAAAACACTTGGACCCGGTTGGAAACCCGAGAACTCTTCTTCCAACTAACCCAAGGTTTGCGTTAATAGTAAATCTAACAAATTTTAATGTTCTTTGAAAGGATTATGCTTTGTTTGCGTTATAGTCGTATATTGTTGGCGGAAAAATGTATTCTTGATTATTTCCTTTCGAAAGTTGGTTTCTCTTAATTGATCCTTTCGGTTAGTTTTGCTGATGTAGTGCCGGGGTGTAAGTATGTCTACAGTGTCATATTCGAATTCAAATAGGGTATGGATGCTGTGTTCGTCTTAGGTTAAATAATTTAGATTAGATGGTGATACATGCCCTTGTATGTTGAAGACCATTAAACCCTAGTCTATTACTATTGCGAGAGAACTAATGAGGAAGTACGAATTCGAAAAATGGCAATAAAAGTGAAATGAGGACTTCTTGAAAGGAAATGGAATGTTGAAGAAGGGAATACAGGAATTAATATCAGGTAAGCATGGAAAAGGGAGGAAAGGACAGGCGTTTTGCATGTAATATAGGCTGCGGGGAAGACATGAATATTGAAAGAGTGTTTTAGTGTAGATGTCGATTCGTTTTGGAGGTGTGCATGGGTTGGGGATAGCAAGCGGGACCCTTCACAAGCAAGCGTATTTTATATATGAATCGTTTTACAACGTTTTCCAGCGTCTTCCAATCTCCAACTTATCCTGCCATAGGCCATCTTCTAGTCGCTTTCCTTCCCCTCTTTGTTTATGCCTTCTATCCAAATCCAATCTTCATGTTCTGCCAAGATTTCTTCTACCATATGGCTGCCAATTTAGGAACTGTTTTAGGAGCCTATTGTCGTCTATTCGTTGTACATGACCATTCAGTGGTAATTGTTTATCTTTTAATTCTGAAGATTCAGGCGATATGGATTGGAAGCGAAACATGATAACATAGAAAGAAAAACACGAGCCAAATCCACAAAAATGATAAACTTTACTACGACCCGCGTTTCGCTGTATTACAGCATCGACAGGTAAGGTTAGCAGCCCCTGACCATGCTGTAATACAGTGAAACGCGGGTCGTAGTAAAGTTTATTATTTTTGTGGATTTGGCTCGTGATTTTCTTTCTATGTTATCATGTTTATCTTTTATTTCATCTGAGAGAAGGAAAAATCCTAACTCACAACCATGGTCCTCCACGTTGGGGGTTGAGGCATCGAGTTAACTCCCTGATACTCGAAAAAAATCTATTGAATGAAGCCAATGAAGCAAGTGCATTAATACTGGTGATACTTGTGATTATGCGTTTTCAGATTGAATAATTGCATTTGTGTACATCGTGAAAGGTTCTTCGAATTGAGGTGTTATTTTCACCGTCGAACACAACACCTGCTGCGTTCCCCTCAAACGCCCATTTTTTTCCGTGACAATATTTCCTCCTCTGTCATTCTATTTGCGTTCGTAATATTTGGAATCACTGGAGTTGTTTGCAGGTCGCACCTCTCGGGTGGAATGAGTAATGAGGATGAAGGAATTCGGAAACGGTAAACAGGGATACCCTTTGGCTTGCGCGAGACGGGACGGTAGCTCCTTTGCTCTCACACCCCGAGAGGATGGAGGGAGGGAGGAGAGGAGAGAGAGAGGTGATGAGGAACGAAGAGGAGGAAAGAATGAAGAGGGTAAACACGAGTCGCACGCGTTTGAGGCGTTTGTCTTTCTCATCATCCTGGTTACGTTTCCAGTTTGCTCTCACCTCACCCTTCATCCGTTCAGTCGCGCGCTCTTCCTTTGTACATGACGAGAATGAATTCCATGAATGCTTGGGATGAATTGCTTTTTTTTGCCGCCAGCTCATTTTTCGATAGCCGGCAACGATGGGATAATACCTACTGATTCCGGGTTTCCCTCGTTTCTCGCCGGCCGCTGGGGTTATGCCGGCAAAGCCTGGCACACCAAAATTTCACAGAGTAGTACCTACTTGGTTTTCCCGGCGTATATTCTGGGTGAAAGTTTATCAAGTTCTCGCCATCTGGTTTGCATTTTTTTCTATTGCACCAATTCCAAGCAGATGGCGAAGGTTGACCGATCAAAATTAAATAAGGCGGCCTGAGAGGTCGGGCGAACTTACTTGCACCGGCCAGAAACTTGGAAACGACATCCAACGCCCTGAAGATGGTGGACGAGTTGTCCCTCGAAACGTTGACCCAGAAGGACCTAGTCCGGTGGGAAAGCCTTCGGGAAACGTTTACCCACACAAAGGTCGCGGGTTCAAATCCCACCTCGGGTACTGACGTAGTGTTTGTCTTAAGATTAAGCATATATGTAAGTTAGGCTAGGCGGTCTCATAGTGTAATTCTAAAACTGATTTTTCTAGTCTTTTGTGTGCTCATAAGCTTCTTCCATGATTTTTTGCAAGCAGCTGCGATCAGTATAACTTTACACTATAATAAATCACCCGAAAGAGAATAATTATGCAACTAAAAATAGGTTAACTTATAGAATAGTCGAGTGCCTTAGGATGGGTGACTACTACATGACTACATGATGGATGATGCTGAATGTATAAGGTTAACTGCATCAGGACGTAGTATGTTTTCATCATCATCATATGTCAACAATTATAAGAACGGTTATCCTAAGGCCTTGCTATCCTAAGATTAGTTTCACGCAGTTCTTCAGTAGATTTTCCTATCAGGTAACCACCTCATATTTATGTACGTCATTCCTCCTTCTCACATCCTTCACAACTTGTTCCATACATTGAATACGAGACCATTCTTTTCCATTCTTCCCGCTCTCTTTTTCCTCTGCAGTTGTCTTCATCTGGCCAGCATATCTCAAGACATGGAAAATTAAATTGGCCCACCTTTTTTTGAAAATTTCATCCGACTTCTCTTTTCTCCCACTCGTCTGAAGACTTCTTCGTTCGTCACTCTGTCGATTCATTGTATCTTCGTCATTCTTTTGTAGCACCGCTTATAAAATTTCTCCAGCCTTGGCCTAGTTAGTTAGTTATTCAGGGGAGGCGACCGACAGCTGAGGTCATTTTCGCCATTTAGGATAGGTGGGTAATTGGGTAATGGTAGGAGTTTTCAGGGAACGGAGGAAGGGTGGGGAGAAACCCGGTGTCGGCATTAGCCTACTTTTAACGACAGGTGCCAAGGGGACCACGGCTTAACGTCCCATCCAACGGACGGAGTACCGAACCTGAAATGCCCTCCACTAGCCACTGAAATGGGGACCGGTTTTCCACTAAAAAATCCGCCACTGCCGGGAATCGAAACCGGGCCCTCGGGATGGAAGGCCAGTACTCCTTGACCTCTCTGCTGCTTTCATCATTAGTCTTATGCCTCACTGCCATAAAGAAACGAGTTACATGCGTCGGATCCATTTTAAGTTCATCATTCTACTTGTAAAACAACATTTCGTATGAGTCTTGCCTTCTGTCTCTGGTGCTGTTATCGTCCATGTCCAATGTCATAAAGAAGGATGCTCCAGAGATATTTTCTAATGAACTGTTTTCTTATATTCTTGCCGGTATTTCCAGCTGTGGGTAGATTCTTCTCTTGGTAAAATGCTCGTTTTCCTTGTTTAATTTGGTCTTGACCTCCTCGGTAGGTACCGAAGAATGATGAAGATAAAATGAATCGACCGAGTAAAAACGAGGAAGTACTAAGAAGGGTGGGTGAAAAGAGAAGTCTGCTAAAAACTTTAAGAAGAAGAAGGGACGACTTAATCGGCCACATCTTGAGACACGATGGCCTGATGAAGACTATCGTCGAGGGAAAAGTGAACGGGGAGAATGGAAAAGGCAGGCCTCGTATGAGATATATAGAATAGGTTGTGAAGGATGTAAAAGAGAAGAATTACGTCACAATGAAAAGGTTGGCCGATAGAAGAATCGAAGGGAAAGCTGCGTCAAACCAATCGTAGGATTGTTGACCCATTCACAATAATTGCCATGCGAAAAAAATTATCTGGCCCGGGAATGGAATCACGGACCTTTGGCTCTCCGGGCCATTGTGCAGACCACTACGCTGCCCAGGATCCCTAATCCGCATGGCAATTTTACCTATGTTGAGCCCTCGCGGTCCATCGAGGATGGCAACGCAAGGTAGAAAGGGCTTCAAAAAAGCCACGACCAAAGGTGAACCCCATCCAGCGCTAAAGCCAAAGCGGCTGGCTTGAAATATACTACATTGTTGACCGATGATGATGACTTGACCTCTTCTCGTACTGCGAACCATTTGCTCTGTTTTCGCTTTATTGCTATTCTGGTAATATCTAGTATTTTGTCTTTTTCGTGATTACTGGAATATTTTAAGTGTCTTTCCGTCTCTGTTATACCGCCGCTATGTAATCGGATGTTCGTTTATGTGTGTAATTAATTGGGATATAATGGGAATATAGTTTCCAGAGGTCTGCTTTGCAAAATTAAACCTTATTCTTATGGTGTATTGTTGTTAAATTAAGCAATGGAGCTGTAACCACGATGAGTCTATAAAACATTTACTTATGGGTAAAATTTACCGAAATTATGAAATATTTTGCGGTGAGTTGAACATCTGATATGCACAGTTTTTGGTGTTGCTGACTTGAACATTTTCACCCCAAAATCCAATATCAGGCGATTAAATAAGGAATTCGATGCCTTGAAAATTGCCAGTGGAATGAGATTTTCTATACCAGGAATCGAACCACGGACCTTTCGCTTCCCACTTGCTCCCACTGCTTCGAGAGTTACCGAGAGTTCTTGATCCCAAAGGCAGCCTTTAGGAGGATCTGTGGGAGCTAGATGTCTATCAATTATGATAGTTTCTAGGATCAACCGGGTTTCAAAGAAGGCACTGTCCTCGACGATGATTCCTGTAATCCTCGAAAAGCGAAACGCAGCAAGGATTGACTGTTATATGATGTCCTCATGTCGCTTAGGGTCCCAGTTGTGACGCCGGGGCTTGGATCGCACAGTTATCCGAAATCCTATTTATTTCCAGCTAACTCACTCATTTATAACGGCGAAGAGTGCATCACCTATCGGCCTTACGTTCGAAAAATACGGACAACTCCGAGAAATTAAGAAAAAATTTTTTGTGGGCATCTGTTATCTCGGAACGCTATTTATATTCCGTGCAAGTTATCAGCTTGGCGTAAAAGAAGACCAGCGATACGTCTGGGCCGCCTTCCGGCCAATACGAAAATCTCCTCGCACGCCGGCATCAAGTATTCCCCTACTTCCTCACCGCCTTGCACCTTCCACGTGCGTCGACACTATTTCTCGAGTTCCCCGAAGGAGCTTCGAGGAGAGGATTCGGGGGACGACCTGTTCCCGTCCATCGGGGAATCACCTGGACTCCCCCAGACTTTGAGACTCTCTCTTTTCTTCCTACGCCTCTCCGGATGTCACTCTTAGAGGGTCGCGGTGTGGGATTATGCCATACGCATTCATCCATGCGTAATTGATTTCCCGAGTGGCACCTGGTGGATGCAGCAGTATCTGGAGTAGTAGAATTAATTTAAGGTGCTGCTATGACTGCTATGGTCATTTTGCACCTTTACTCAGTTCGAGGTAAAAATGAAGTTGAATTTAACCACTTGATGGAATGGGTAACATTTTGTAGACAAAAATGGGTGAAAAGCGGCCAAGCATTAAAAGATTAGAGTCAGAGTCATATTTTGGATAAAAGATTGGCTTCCTGAAGTTATTTAAAAGCGCAATCAATGCATGTAGGATTATCACCACTTACCTGACTCAGCTCACCAGATACATTGTGGCACTCACGTAATGCCCGATGTTTACCGCAATCTACAAGGAGGTGTCTTAAAGACAACTGGCTGTCGCAGGCATCAAAGTTAGGTGGTTCTTTCTCAATGGAAAAAAGATAGGAGTGAGTTAGTGCTGTGTGCCCTATTCTCAGCCTAGTGACTATAACTTCTTCTCGCAGCAGTATCTGGATGGGTGCAGGAATTCCTATATGAGAGTATTGAGTACCCGAATAAGGGCTACTGCTTGAGCAAATGCTTGAGGGCACATCATCTGTATATCAATTCTAAGATTCGCAGTTTCTGGAGAGATTTCGGAAATATCTGAAAATAAAGATTGAAAGAAGCTGTCATATGTTTCCACTGTTTTATTTGGTATAAGATACACATTTCGGCATACAACGCATTTCGGCACTACATTAGTGTTCGTGTTGCATTAGGAAATGACGTAAAGTGCCGAAACACGTTAAGTACCTACCTTACGCCAAATAAAAGAGTGAAAAAATACGACAGCTCGTTTCATTCTCAATTTTAAGTTTGGTTAACTGCACACCTCCATCCTTTCCTTTGCCATTCCACATATTTAACTTCCGTTTAATCCTTATTACCAGCTATTTCTAAGTATTTGTCCCTTGTTCTTCCTTGTGGGAAATTCCTCTTCAATTTTCCTCTCCGGTATATTGTTATTTACTATTTTTGTTTGACTCAAAGTGCTCCTAATCCATAGCATTCTTCTTCTTTGTATGCTACTCCACAGAGTTTTATTTCTTCTTCGACTCTCCTGTGTACTTCCTCGTTTTCAACACTTTGTGTTCATTCATAACACCCTTATTCATCCTTAGTGCTGCGGAAGGACGAAAAGTGTACGGAATGAGAAAGTACATTCACAGAAGATCTGAAGGAAAATGAACTCTTGCACGAGAGATTGAATAATAACTTGAATATGTCTCAATACGATAACCTATATTAATACGTGGTTAAGGTTATGCTTACCTTTGCAATGGAATGAAAACGGCAGTATTCATTAAGTACCTCATATTTGTCGAAGTACTTGTGTAGCTTAGTATTCGCCTATGTGCTCATGTACTCATCCAGTTACTCGTTAATTCCTCAGGTAGACATGTAAGGATTGACTGTTATATGTTGTCCTCCTTTCGCTGAGGGGCCCAATTGTAACGCTGGGGCTTGCATCGCACATTTCTCCGAAATTCTTTATGTCGTACTAATAAGAGTCGATTTCGATACTCTAATACTAATGACTGAATACTAATGGCATACTTCTATCGCAGGGCGCCTGATATCAAATGCATCTTATTTAACAATCCAGGCAATTAACCGAGTTATTAGGATGGTAGCCGGGAATCTTAATAGAAGTGGCTATTTCATGGGATTCAATGGATTAACGCGTCGATATGGCAACCCAAGGGTGGCAGGTTCAAATCTCTCTCCAGCCAAAGGTATTGTGGTGTTTGTATAGTTAAGAGCGTATGTTAGAATTACCTTAGCAGTTGTAGAGCATGAAAAACACGAGTAAAACTGCTAAAAAAAAATTTCTCTCCGATTTTAAGGTCCATGCCGTTGTTGTTGCACGAGAAATCCGTTAACCGACAAGCTAGGCCATCTGAGCTCTTACGGCTGAGACAAACCTGGCGTTGGTATTATTTCACTCCTCATGAAAGTCAGCGATGGACCGACCTGACGTGTGGAAAAATCTGTGACAACTGTCAACTAAGGTCAATTGTGCCTTCAAGGATAGATGGAAAAACGATTGGAAATTTTTAAATGAAAAGAGGAAGGATGAAAACCTGGCGTCGTCATTAGCGTACTCTCATCAAAATGCAATAGGTGGCGACTATGTTTAACGTTCCCCCTACAGAAAAGTTTTGAAATTCATGTGCCGCTTCCTCAGCTACCAAAACCTGATCGATAATACGGGACAATTGCCGTTTTTACTGAGGTTCGAACCCGGGCATGAAGGGTGAGAAGCTCATATATGAGCCTCCACACCATGCAGCGTTTGATTCGACTGAAAACCTATTTATTTGTTTGATGACATGTTTTGGTGTTTGCTTCTCTCTCGTGCTTAAGTTAATTTTAAGAGCAGGGAAAGTTGTTTTACTTCGTGTAATACTTTTTAAGAACCTTCTAGTTGGAAGAAGAAAACAGTGTCTCAGTAATTCTTCTACAGATTTATTAAATTATGACCCGTGTTTCGACGTCAAAATCATCTTCGTTGTATTTTTTAGCGAAACACGGGACGTGTTATAGTAAATATACTCTATAGTAATAGTAATGTAGTAAATCTATAGTAAATATAATCATGTTGTCACTGTTTTTGTATTTCTAATTTTAATCGATTCCGTGAAGTTACTCCCGAAGCCATTAATCGTCAGTAAAAGGATCTCCTTCCTCCGTTTGCTTTTTTGGTTTTTATTCCGTGGTAGAAAAATGTTTTGAGATGTTTCAACTACCAAGGTTTCATTGCACCGTATAACCTAACCTATTCCTAATCCTAATATGGCGTAGTCGAAAAACTTACGGCGAACAAAGTGGGGTAAGAACCCTCAAACTTGGTCGGCACGTTACGACTGGTCACCTAAAAGGATTTATTTTGGAGAGAAGAACCAATCTTTTGAAGTTATTACTTGTGATAAAGGTGTTGATCATGGCCTTGAATGCTAGTTTTAAGGTAAGACGATGGATATGAAGCTGTAGAAAAATTATCTGATGCGCGATAGTATTAGGCCACATGAATACAAATTCTTCTCCAAATGTACAAAAATTACAGTCACTTTTTAGTACTGAGTATCGTTTTCGGGTAGTTATCCACTCGATTGTGAGACAACATTTCATGTACCATTTCAGGCGCTGTATTTATTAAACATTTCTGGATAAGTATCGATACGCTTCCCAAAGTATTAAACGAGAAACGAATGAGTTCCAATTCGGTTATCAGTATTGACTCTTGGTTCTTTAGATATTTTTTTCCTCCGCTGTGCGTAAGAGTTTGTCTCGTTCGAATAAATTTAGGAGATCGGGGAAATATCTCATTTTTTGACTGGCGAAGAAAATTCAAGGCCACATATTTAATTCATTTAAGGGTGTCTTAAAGATGACTCCTTATCTTCAAGTTCGCCATTGAAGTCGGGAGTTCAATAGAGGATACTTTTGTGGCCCATTATTCTCCTTTATCTGCATGGGAAGAACACATCTCTTAATCTTTACGACTGCTGCCGTCTAATTACAGTGCCCGAAAATGCGTGAAATGAAGCTTACTATGGTGGTGAAGTCTGTCAATAATGTGTTTTCTAATGTGAACACGTTAACTATGCACACATTGTGCTGGAAATATGTTCTATTTTAGTATTAATTGATGCATGCGTACACATATGGATTAAACGTCATTCCTATGTGGGAAATATTAGACTGTCAACCCTATTTATCATTCGTTGACCTAGAAAAATGAATTTCCATCGATTTCGCCCACGATGCCATGGTCTTTGGGCACATACTTTCTGCTAGGTTTGTTCGTGTAACCTTAAATCATTGATTGCTTCGTGCTCCATTTTTTTATGAGATTCTCAATATTCTTTACCGCCAAGTTCACTCATCTACACCCTCTTTTCACGCGGCCAACTCCTCATTAATAAATATTTGGCGTTTCTACTTTCTCAGCAGGACAGTATAAAACCCAAGAGACATTAATTCTATTCTGTCCGACTCCAATAATTCGATGCACATTCTCTCGTACCCTAACACGTTTTTCAATGTATTTTTTAAATCAGCCTCTTGTTGTTTCATCCCCACTGCATTCAAGCAATTTTTTTATAGTTACCAAAATCCTAATGACCACATTACCAGTATCCTCTTGCCACATAATATTTCTTTATATTTTAACGTTTCCCATATTCATTGGCAATGGTTTCGGTAGGCAAGTTAGTGACCCAAAAGTCACGGGTTTGAATTCCCCCCATGGCATAGATTTTGCTTGTTATAGGATTAAAATACAGAGTTAGGAAGCGCAATATAACCTTGGAATACATTGATGTCATTTTCCTCACGTCCTTGACTGAATTCTGGGAAGGGAAGGAAGTGCAGTGGGTTTCTCGGAAGGTCTCCTTCTTTTTTCTGTCGCAACTTCTCCTATTGGCAGAGATATCTGTGTCCCCCCCATTGCGATAAGGCAAAGCTTCGCGGGCTCAGTTGTGATTGGACGAAGTCGATATATATGTCAGAGGTTGCACCACGCCCACTTTTCCGAAAGGGTTAAAAACATGTTTTTCGCCGCTTTTACTCGAGAAATAATTGACGGATCAAAAAACGGAAAAATACGGGTCTTTTAATTTTACAAACTCTATCAGATTCGTCAATAAAAAAATATGGTAAACGACCCCATTTTGGGCACTCATCCGGTAGCGTCCGCCATGCAGATATAAGGAATGCTTGTCAGTTAAATAGTGATTACTGGATAAGTCAAAAGGTATGGATCATCGTCATCATTGGTCAACAATCCTAGGATTGGTTTGACACCGCTTTCCACTCGATTCTTCTATCGGCCAACCTTTTCATTGTGACGTAATTCTTCTCTTTTACATCTTTCACAACCTGTTCCATGCATAACATACGTGGCCTACCTTTTCCAATCTTCCCGTTCACTTTTCCCTTGACGATTGCCTTCATCAGGCCATCGTGTCTCAAGATATGGCCGATTAAGTTGTCCATTCTTCTTTTTAGAGTTGTCAGCAGACTTCTCTTTTCTCCCACTCTTCTTAGGACTTCCTCGTTACTTACTCGGTCGATCCATTTCATCTTCATCATTCTTCTGTAGCACCACATTTCGAATGCTTCTACCCTTTTCTTCTCCGCTGCTGTCGTCGTCCATGCCTCATAGCCGTAAAGAAACAAACTCCAGATGTACGTTCTGATGAATTGTTTCCTTACATGTACGCTTGTATTTTCAGGTGTCAGTAGGTTCTTCTTTTGGTAGAATACCCTCTTTGCCTGAGCTATTCTACTGACTATTTCTTTCTTGCTTCGTCCATCGTTGATTACTCAGCTTCCCAGGTAGCAGAACTCTTTCACCTCTCCAGTTTTTACTTCCCTAGTTTAACGTTGGTTTTGGCCTCTTCTCTTTTGCTACACACCTATATCTTAGTTTTATTCTTATTGATCTTCAGATGGAATCTGGCCATTGTCCTTTCCATGGTTATTAGAGTCTTGTTCAGATCCCTCTCTGTCTCTTCTATGAGTGCTATGTCATCAGCGAATCGCAGCATGCTTATTTTTTCTCCGTGGATAGTCACTCCAGAAGACTTTTCTTTGATTTCATTGATGGCTCTCTCGATATAAACATTAAAAATTACGGAAGACAGTGCACTACCTTGTCTCACTCCTTTCCTTATTCTTGCCTCTTCACAGCTGGGTCCAGATTTAATCACAGCTACTTGGTATTTATACAGACTGTAGATAATTCTTTATTCATTTTAGGAAACTCCAATTCCCCTTAGAATTACAAGCATCGAATCCCAATCCAGGTTGTCAAAAGCCTTCTTTAAATCCACGGATGCAATGAACGTCGGCTTGTTCTTCTCCATGAGCAGTCTAAGGGCCAATATTGCTTCTCTTGTACCCTTACTTTTCCTGAATTCAAATTGATCGTCATCCAGGAATTCCTCTGCTTTTCGTCCTATTCTTCTGTAGGTGATCCTGGTCAACATCTTCGTCAGGCTTATAGTTCTAAAAATTTCGCATTTCTCCGCCCTCTTCTTTTTGGGCGTAGGAACGTTGATGCTTTTCTTGAAGACCCTCGGTATTTCTCCTGTGGAGTACATGTCGCAGATGGTTTTGTAAAGATGATTTAAATTCTTCTCTCCTGCATTTTCAATAAGTTCTGCAGGAACATTATCAATGCCAGAAGCCTTATTCATCCGAAGATTCCTTACTGCAGCGTCGAATTCCGATCTTAATATTGTTGCTCCCATATCATCCTTTTCCACTTCGCTTTCCTCTTCAATAGCTTTTGTGCTGGTTGTGAGATTTTTTTACGTTCATATGGTTTATAAGGTATGGGTATTATTTGTAAATTAACATTTTTATATTGATGAACGCTGGGAGTAATTACTAGGCAGTCAGCCTATGATCACGGCCTAAGGTGCTTTCAAGCGTTGGAGGTGCTTATTTTGCGGAAGCATCAGCTAATTTGAATGAAATAAATCATTTCGAAGTTTGATTTAACGGGGCTGGTGCGATATAGATGAATTTTTTTTGTTATTTCTTGTCTTCCGTTACGGTATCGCTTTATAACTGTCCAGCGGGATTTTTATTTAAAAGCTTTATGAAGCAGCACACAATGTATCGGTGAAATTATAAAATAAAGACATCCAAATCATCGTAAAACTTTACTCCAGCAGTATCTAGGAGGTAAGAATGTACTGGAGGTGACATCGCGGTCGATTTGAGAAGCAAGGTCGGCCATCTTGATGGGCACGTGCATACGGGCTTGCGTCTCCTGTTACTCGTATGGATGAAGTTGTTTTTGTAGCTGTAAAACTGAGTAGTAAGATGGAAAGTAGAATTCATATTTAAAATTCGTTAAATAAACGCCGGAAAGCGCGCAGACACGCAAACAAGCGCTTAAATATGTAATTTATATATACCTATATTAAATTCGAAATTTTTAAGGAATGGAATTACGTAACTCCCGGTGGAATAAAATTCGTCAATACTTCCCTTAAATAGCCTTACAGCCTTACGTGACGCCACTGCGATAAAATTCGGGTACGATTTCATTGTTATGATTTAATACTCATGCTGTTTCCATACGATGCCGTACAAAACGCAATGTTTTGTGCCAAGGCGAATCCTACCCATGCTGGCGTCATTGGGTGCTTTCGATTTGGGCATTGCCGACGATGGCCGACTATCGAACGCAGCAGCTGGTTGATAAATTAAATGAAAAATCAGAAAGCGGATTTCATCACTTATGTTTTTATGACGTCATGTCGTCATGTCCAGTCGTTCAAGTCAAACTACGCATATTTATTTTCATTTGTTAAGCTCGTCTCAAAGAGGACGGCCACCGACAGCCGGCTGCCGACGGCTGTTTCACCATATCGAAAGCACCACGTCTACCGCCGGCCATCGCCGTAAATCGAAAGCACCCAATGTCACCCGTAGGCTAGCATGCGAATGCCACCCCCAGCACATACTAATCTTCTTGCGTGACATAATGGAGGTATTCGGAATGAGCGAATAATCCATTCAACCCGGTCCTCTATAAATAGAAGAAGTTATGTGGCGAACATGTAATAATGGCCACTAGATCCTATATCTTCAGATTCACGGAAATTAAGCAGTAATGTGTTCACTAATTCGATTTTCCTTCAATCAAGAAGTTCAAATTTTAATGCAATATTTGGTCTTTAGCAATGTATTGGTAAAAAATAGACGTACCATGAAATACGAGAAGATGATAATATAAACGGCTGCCACTAGTAAGCGAACAAGTTAGATTTCGATTTCAGCTCTGGGAATCTAAATTGCATTAAGTTTATATTAACAAATTGTGCATTTGGTATCAGATATAAATTCATCTTTTCCTTGCACCAAAAAAGTGTAACATTATCCTCAGGGCTTCATAATTAAGTTTGTTCCTTCTGTACCTTGATCGCAACACTCATTTCCGAAAGGATGCAATGAAATCAATTGTAAAAAAAAACGGATAGCGTTGCTCACATTTTTTGAAGTCTCTGATTGATTGGTTTCATACATTTGGATGGAAATATAGAGCAAGTTCTACCTTTTAAGTCTAAATTATTTGCAGACAAAAATTTGGAGCGAAAGCTATTTGCATATGGTACCACCATGTTCACGGTCCAAATCAGCTGTATCCCATTTGTTTGTAAAAAATGCATCCAAATTTGACCGTGGGACAAATTGACTTTATGCACCAAAATGCAGTCGTGTGAGATGAACGGAAAGGGATTCATCTACATCTACATTATGCCCTTCAAGCCACCAAAAAGGTTCATGGCAGGGGGTAAATTCACACCAAACACGAATTGCATATCATGCATAAAAAGGATTAGTAATTATATTCTTGTATAAACTTCACAATTTAAAAAAGATAAAAATAGCCAAGAAAGCATGCAAAAACATGCTGTTAGTTGAGTTAGCTTAAAGTCATTATACCAACATACAACTAACTACACTGTAAAAAGTTGATCTGATTTTCAGTGCGATCTGAATTTAAGCGCTGTCTGGTTGTAAGGCAGGAACACGGATTTAAGGTACGGAAGAGGCAGGAACATGGATGGTTGGTACAGGAGCAGTTAGGCAGGAAGCAGAGGAAGCAGGATTCTGGATGGTCTGATTTTCAGCCGTTCACCTGCCTTATTTTTAGACAAGATATTACTGCTCAAATTCAACATACCCTGTCTTAAAATTGTTGCATCTGAAATTCAGATCGCTTTTGTACCTTAAAATCAGATCTACTTTTTACAGTGTATGCTATCAATTGATACGCTTGTATTTATGCTATTGGATATATTTACAGCTCTTCATATGACCGTACGAGGAAAGAAGGACATTTTCAATCAAGCACGTAGCCAGGGGATTCTGGGACTTCCCAATAATTTTGTGGTTCCGATGGGCATGATAATCCGGATTACACTGTGTATAGTTACACTGTAAAAAGTAGATCTGATTTTAAGGTACAAAAGCGATCTGAATTTCAGATGCAACAATTTTAAGACAGGGTATGTTGAATTTGAGCAGTAATATCTTGTCTAAAAATAAGGCAGGTGAACGGCTGAAAATCAGACCATCCAGAATCCTGCTTCCTCTGCTTCCTGCTCAACTGCTCCTGTACCAACCATCCATGTTCCTGCCTCTTCCGTACCTTAAATCCGTGTTCCTGCCTAACAACCAGACAGCGCTTAAATTCAGATCGCACTGAAAATCAGATCAACTTTTTACAGTGTAGTATTATAAATGTTAAGTATCTTGAAGCGAGATCACTAGTTTGATGCATGTGTATGGGTTGCATAATTGTTCTTTTCAAATTGATATGTGTTGCGTTGCATGCGTTGAACTTCTGTTCTGAGGTCGGTTAATTAAGTGCTTCATAACAAGGTAAGCAGTGAACTTTACCAGTGAGAAGAGATAGAAATGGGCACTGTGAAAGTAAATACCAAGCGCTGAAAACTATAGGAAGTGTAACATGTCGGAACCGAACGGGAAAGGCTGATTTGTTTCAAGTTATGCTACACTAGACAAATTTACAAATTTCTGGCTACGTGCCTGTTTTGAATCTGTCAGTTCGGCAATCAATTTCTCTAATTTTATGACTATAGTCCGGTCTACCATAGTAGGTTGGAGTTCGCAAAATATTTTGAACGTCATCAGTGAAAATATTTTTAGCAATCATGTCGGAAAATTCCGAGGACGGAATGAAGTTGGACGACGTTTTGGTTTCGAAAACTTGGGGAAAAATATAGAGAACTCCTCTTCGAGCGATGCGCGTTTCGGAAAGCTGTCGCGCGTCGCAGGGCGTGTATCAACTTCGTGCTTTCTGCAGCATGCAGAGCGACCGCCTTATCGCTTCCCCGCTGGCGTGCAAGCGGCAGCGGCGTCTAGCGCCAGGCACCCACTTGCTTCCCCCCCCCCTTCCACCATTGTCCCCTTTCTCGAGTTATGTCCCGGACGTGACGGTCCCCGCTCCGCGAGTTCAAACGTGCGTGAGTTACACGCACGTGAACTCGCTCGAGGCCGCGTAACATTAAGGTTTTTATTTTAACCGTCGGTCGTCATTTGCGGGTGGCGATCGACAGCTGAGGTCATTTGTGCCATTTAGGATCGGTTGGTGACTGGTTAGTGGTAGGGTTTTCTTTTTCATGGAACGGTGGAGGGAAACCCGGTGACGACGTCGGCCGGAAATCAGGTGTTGTGCCAAGAGGTCCACGGTTTTAATTCACGATGTGGAATAAACAATGAAAAATTACTATGTTCACACTGCATTTAAAGCCGACCATGGATTTCACAACTAAGTCATCATCAACATGGCTTTGATCACATTACAGCGTGATTTACGTAAATCGGAAGGTATATTTTAGAGGTAATTGTTGCATGTTCGCCAATTTATACTTACTCTACTTATGATGGTATAATTCACTCCTTCCGAATATCTCTATTATATCACACAAGGAAGTTAGAATGTACTGGAGGTAACAAACACATGATAGCCTACGGGTGACAATGAAGCCACAATCACATTAAGTTGTCGAATCCATGGTCCGATTTTTAATACAGTGTGAAAGTAGTTACTGTTCTTCGCTTATTTCTCATCATCAATATCACTAATTTTCACCAAGAGATACCTGATACCTTTAATTATAAACCACTGGTTTTAACGTCCCATCTGACGGACAGATTGTTGAGCTTGAAGTGCTATCCACATAGCAATGAAGTTGGGACTGGTATATCTGCAAAAAATATTCGATACTATCAGGATTCGAGTAGTAGTTATTCGATGGTGGCGACAAACAGCTTAAAAATATTCGTTTAGAATAGGGGGATGATTAGAATTTTCTAGGAAAAGAGGAAGAGATGCGGGAAAACTGGCGTCGACATTAGCCTACTCTGATACAAATGCGCCAAGGGGTCGCCCATTTAACGTCCCATCCGATGGACGGAGTACTGAGCTTGAAGTGCTCTGTAAACAGCACTCAAGCGGAATATTTATCTATCTACCAAGCGGAATATACCTATGAACAACCTTTACCACTGTCGATGTTCGTTCCCTCAAGATGCGAAGTCAGATCTCTAACAAAAAAATCTCTCTAGCCCCTATTTAGGTTTAATGAGATTATTCGGATGGTGCCGAAAGAAATAGGAAATACACCTACCTGTAGAAACTACTATAAGGTTGAAAAGGTAATTTTACCCGCGCACAATTTGGAGCTAATAAGATCGTTCTTCGCGGGATGAAAATTAGTTCGTATTGGAAAGTTATTAGGTTATAATGTTATATTATTATGGATAATGAGGATATAATAATAATTAAGTTACAACATCAAGATCTGCTGTGCGAACTCCGGCAAATGTACGCGGGCTACTCTGTGAAACTGGTAGTCCTCATCGTGGGCGTGGTTGGTGGTGTCAAGAGCTCGCTGGTTGAAAATCTCAAGTGCATCCCAGCGTGCAGGGCGCGAGCGGATGCACTTGCAAGTGCAATGCAGAAGGCTGTCCTTCTCGGGTCTCTCCGCCTGCTTCGTGCGCATGACCCTAATGCTGGGTAGCCACCTATCCGTCGGTGGTGGACGTGGCTACCCTTAGGCGCGACACCTCTCGAGTCTTACAAGGGGAGTGTCCGAGTTCCGGGTCTAGGATTTTGACGAAATTTGCCAGGCAGGTAGTCCTTGATGAGTTATTTACGAATCACCCCCCATATAGGGTTATATATCCAGAAACTTCGTCAAAAAACGAGTTTGAAATATTTGATTGCAAATATAAAGCCAATAATTAGCCATGTTTAATCAGTGCAGTTTGGGTTAGGGGTAAGGTACTCGCTTCACAATGTTGACGTCCCTAGTTCGAGACTTTTCGAGTCCAATTTTTTTTTCATCGCAATTTCGTCGTACGACTTTCCCTGGTTTTACATATTTTTAATCTGTTTACCCGGGATGCATTTTAACTATTTTACGTAATAATTACGTAATTTGCTAAAATTACGTAATTAGTACGTTAAATGGTTAATTACGTTATTTACCTAAATCACGTAATTAGTACGTGGCGGAATTACTTCCGCACGCCCTGTCGTTTTTTGTGTATGAAATTAACGGAAGAGCATAAAGTGTGATCGTGACTTTGAATTTCCGTATCTTTGGCTACGCAGTCCCGACGCACGTACAACACTTGTTCTAATTCGCCTGGTGCCGTGATTTTCCAGCGCTGTGCTTTTTTGGAAAAACTAATCGCAAGAGAAAAAAAGAACTTAAGCTCTGTAATCATATAATTGTAAGTATCTACCGAAATGTTCGGGTGATCGGGCGAAATATTCGGGTGGGAGAGAGTTTCGAATCAAGGACGTCGCTTGGAAATTGATAAAAAGCCAGAGGTAACAATTAATTTTGAAGAATTAATGTATTGCACCTTTTCAGGAGCATGTTAGAATCACCCGAACATTTCGGTAGTCACTTACAATTGTATGATTACAAAACCTAAATTCTTTTTTTCTCTTGCGATTAGTTTTTCCAAAAAAGCACAGCGCTGGAAAATCACGGCACCAGGCGAATTAGAACAAGTGTTGTACGTGCGTCGGGACTGCGTAGCCAAAGATACGGAAATTCAAAGTCACGATCACACTTTATGCTCTTCCGTTAATTTCATACACAAAAAACGACAGGGCGTGCGGAAGTAATTCCGCCACGTACTAATTACGTGATTTAGGTAAATAACGTAATTAACCATTTAACGTACTAATTACGTAATTTTAGCAAATTACGTAATTATTACGTAAAATAGTTAAAATGCATCCCGGGTAAACAGATTAAAAATATGTAAAACCAGGGAAAGTCGTACGACGAAATTGCGATGAAAAAAAAATTGGACTCGAAAAGTCTCGAACTAGGGACGTCAACATTGTGAAGCGAGTACCTTACCCCTAACCCAAACTGCACTGATTAAACATGGCTAATTATTGGCTTTATATTTGCAATCAAATATTTCAAACTCGTTTTTTGACGAAGTTTCTGGATATATAACCCTATATGGGGGGTGATTCGTAAATAACTCATCAAGGACTACCTGCCTGGCAAATTTCGTCAAAATCCTAGACCCGGAACTCGGACACTCCCCTTGTTAGGCAATTATGACGGCAACGAAACCTAATGCTAGCCGGAGACTCGGAGGCGGATGTTACTTTACTGTAACAAATAATATTAAGTTAGTAATTACATTTGAGCCTCTTTTGCACATCTTGACGATGTTTTTCCTAGTATACCTAAGTGGCAAATAATGGGAAACATTTCTATAGATATTTCCACAGGGTGATATATAGTCATTTGTTGTATGGGATTTGGAGTCGTTATTGATGAATTCATTACATTTAGGGTACCAAGCACAATCGATACATTGCAGTGGATATGTTAGTAATAAGTAATTTTCATTATAGCAAACGTTTCGCCATTATTGATGTGTGTGGTTAATTTGTATTTCTTTGAGCACCAAAACAAGACTGCTAGACCACATTTAATGGGTACCTATGGTATCAAGCAATCATCTGCCGCAATTAGAAAATGATGAAATTTACCACTTGCATCTTTACTGATACCTTTTCAATTTCGTGAATTAAACTCTGAATTCTCAGTGTAGCGCACAGGGGCAACTTCGGGGTATTGCATATTTTCTCATTTAGAGTGGAAAAGTTCATCTTCATGATTTCTGAACAGCATTAGGTTCCTCTAAAGTATCCCCGATTATCCGTGTTTTTTTCTGTGGTATGCCCGTCACCGCATTTAAATGCTCTTCAGACCGGAAGGAGAGGCGCAGGGATGGTGATGAAAGGGTAAGGAGCAGTCACGTAGCCAGAAATTTGCTTCAGGGGTGGCTAACTAAGCCTAGTGTAGCGTAACTTGAAACAAATCAGCCTTGCCCGTTCGGTGCCGACATGTTACAAATCTCTTCCTGTAATTTTCAGTGCTTGGTATTTACTTCACAGTACCCATTCCTATCTCTTCTCACTGGTAAAGTTCACTGCTTACCTTGCTATGAAGCTGTTAATTTGACCAGCCCCAGAACAGAAGTTCAGCACATACACACATATCAGATGGAAAAGAACAATTATTAACCCCACACATGCATAAAAATAGTGATAACGTTTCAAGACAACACTTGAATTGTACGCAGTGTAATCCGGATTATCATACTCAGTTAAAATCAGGACAACAAAATTATTGGGAAAAAATTTCGGGAGGAGGGGGGGGGGGAGAGAGGGGGGTAACTCAAGTAGAAGCTACTTCACCAATGAATAATATCTGCCATTACCGGGATTCGAACGCGGGATATCAGGGTGGGAAGTTACTACAACAACCTGGGTTCCATAAGCGTCGTATCCGTTACCGAAGTCTACGAGTTGAGCCCCCCGCCCCTCAAACTAACAACCCATCTCCGTCTCGGTGTCGACCACTTCCTCTTTAAGGGTTTTTCGCTCCGACCATATTTTCCGCAAACATCTTCCGTCTCCGTGACAAGTCCCCGTAAACAACGGAGAGGACCCTCGCCGGAAGGATCGTCGTCAGGGTATCATCGATCAGCCTGGCCGCGCGCCTATTTGCCTGGCCAGTTTACATAACTGCTTCATTTTGCTCTCATAGGGCAAATATCGCGAGTCAGACCCAAACGAAAATGGAGCTCATAGGGTCGTCGAGTCGGGACGCGAAGAAAAGACTGGCGGGAAGTCTTCACCTACGTAATATCCTGCGAGCAACCGCGAGGGTGCGTGGCAGTGGGTGAAAGATCACCGTATATGCAGTATCTACTCATATGCAACTATGAGATACAATTTTACCAATTCGTGGAAACCTGTTAGATGTGCATTCACAACTTACGTGCAACTAAATGTTTAGCGACCATATAGTAAGTGATTATCGATTAGTCCGGTTTCTTTAATTAAGTATATTAATTTATATTTCGCTAGCATTCATAAGTTATGTTTAAATATGCTTCATGCACTGTAGACTACTCTTACTATATTTCGCCAACCTATACTTAACCTAATGTGTTCCTTATTGTACTCGGAGAAAATGACATTTTTAGTTTATCGGTTCCATGGTATATCTCTCTAATCCTAATTTTCTAAGTCACTAGATCAGATCATAATCTATAATGTGGAGTATGGCATTTTATGTCGCCGAGTAAGACTCGGTTTTAAAGATGTATGTACGGAGAAGTTGCGGTGTTCGGAAAGAAAGACGAGTGAGGAACTGCTGAGGAAGCTAAGGGAGAAAAGGAGGTTTAAGGAAGAAATTAGGAGAAGACAGTGAGGCGACGAGAGGGGTAATAAGCGACGAGGGGCATTGCAGAGGGATGAATGTTGGGTAGCAGTAAGCGAGGAAGAAAAACGAGAAGAAAGGGTTGTTTGAATAGAATAATAATGACAGGTAGAGCGCTTGCGGAACTGAAGAAGAAGGACATCACAAGAAAAACAGAGGTCGTCAGAAGAATACTTCTCCAATCTAAATCTTCCGTAACTGGGGAATACTAATAATTATCATGTCAATGCCCAACTAGATTTCGACTTTTTAGATCATTATCAGGTGAACCACTTCAGGACTAATAATTGATGACTTATTAATTAGAAACCTGGTAGCTTATAAATAAATCTTGCGGAAAAATCGAAGTTTTATTTTCTGCATAATGAATAGTTTTCACCAAGTGATAGTCGACACCACCGATTTTATTTTTCATTGGTAGACCGGCCTCTACTTGAGTGTTTTGTGGAGACCATTCAAGTGCAGTACTCCGTCCGTCGAATGGCTCGTTAAGCCATGGTCCCCTTGGAGCCTTTCTTTAAGAGCATGCTAATGCCGACGCCGACGGCGCGCCGCATCCTAAATGGTGCAAATGACCCTAGCTGCCGGTCGCCTCCTCCTAATAGACAGCACTACCACTTCTTATACAGCCAATCATGTGCACATGGTCTTCACGACGGTGAAAATATTGCTTACCATTTAATGTAATTCAACTACAACGGTTCAGCCTCGTTCTACGTTTTCCCGTCAAAATCTTATTGATTCAGGGGGAGAGCGAAGAAGATACGTTCTGAAATATATTTTTCCCTTCGATTTTACTTTTAGTTTCAATCAATTTTATTCCATCTACTGCATGTTTGGTGTGAATTCACCTCCTGCCACACACCTTTATGGTGGCTTGAAGGGTATTATGTAGATGCAGATGTATTTCAGCCTTTAATCTCCATTGTTTTTCAATTTTGAACAAAACCTTTCGATTCGATGTATTCGCGTAGAAGCTTGAACGTTTTGAAAGAGTACTAAGTGTTTGTCATACTGTCATCCGGGAGAGAAAAAGCATCGGTTTTTCCACAAAATTTAATTTTGTGCCCACTGTATATAATCATAATAACCGGTCTTGCCGGTCTGTAGCAGTAACCTGGTAAAACTGTCCCTTTTGCCATCTTGTATGGTAGAAAACTAATGAACAAATAATGTACATCTACATCTACATAATACCCTGCAAGCCACCACGAGGGTGTGTGGCAGGGGGTGATCTCTCACCAAACATGCACTACATATCATGCATTAAAAAGAAATAGTATTAATATAGTAGTCAGAACAACACTATTTAAAAAAAAGATACAAATTGCTAAGCAAACATGCAAAAACATTCTGTTAGTAGGGTTAGCTTTAAGTACTCATACCAACATGCAGCTACCAATGCTATTCATTGCTACTCTCTGATAGGACATATTTACCGTTATTCGTATCTCTAATTGTTCGAGGGAAAAAGGACATTTTGAATCTATCAGTTCGGCAATCAATTTCTCTAATTTTATGAATATGGTCCAGTCTGCCATAGTAAGTTGGGGTTCGTAAAATATTTTTAACTTCATCACTGAAAATATTGCCTTGGAATTTGTTTAAGAGATTAAGTCTAAATTTCAACCTGCGATCTGACAATGATTCCCATTTCAATTAATTTAATAGACTGGTTACGCTAACATAATTATCGTATCGTCCCTTTACAAATCTTGCCGATCTTCGCTGCACACGTTCAAGTTCATTACTTAGACCGATTTCGTAGGGATCCCATACACTGGCAGCATATTCCAAATGAGGTAATGTACTAATGGATTGTGTAATGATTGATTGGTTTTCTTATCTTGTGCGTCTCAAGATGAAAATGGGTTCAGTAGTAAGAGTGGCAGTGGTATAAAATTGATTATTGAAAAGGTAAAAAACAAAAGTCATCTACGACTTTATTAAAATTGGTTTGGAAGTAACTCAACTGAAGAGTGTATGCAGAGGTAGTTCATCTTGTGAATGATAGATGGTGTGTGCTGCATGAGAAATATTCATTAAAATGAACTTTAAATTGGAAGGACACTTAAGGTTTTATTATTTCTGGCCAGCTTTTACCGTCGGTTTATGTAGATGCGTAGCTACCAACATTTCCGATTTTGCCAAGTTGACCACGCTGTCAGTTAGTTGAAGTGAGAGTAACTGTGAAATACCTCGTACTCAGCTCTTCTCATGACTTGTTATGAAAGAGGACATTATGATAATGTTGAATCATTAAGAAGAGATTTCAGGTAAGAGATCAGGATCTTATCAATTGATTTGATAATTCCCAAATTATTGGCCGACTTGTTTCAGCGTTCCATAAAAAAACTCTAGAGCTCTTTACCCTCTTGACATTGGATCCCATGAGCACACTTCGCGTCACCTTGCCAATTGTCCCCAGACGCAGGAAGTAACGCCCTCCAACCATAATCGAACGACCTCTCGAAACGATGTATCCTCAAGGACACCCATTACGGTTTTTTTTCTGAGAAGAGAGCATCATTCCAGAGTAAATAACCGAGGGAAGGTAAAAAAATATGAAGCTTTTGGCACCCATTCAATAGCACTTTACGTGAAACCGCGCGAGGACAACTCTTTCCGTGAAGGAAGTCGTTCTGCGTAGGAGATGAGATGTCGCCATTCGTAAAAGATGCTGCGTGAAGCGCTATGACCGCATTTCCTTCTGACTCGGTTATTAACCAATATCAATGGGTAAAAAGCGGGAAAAAAAACCAAAAAGGATACAAATGTATAATCTCTCTTGTTCCCTATTCTCACAAATTAAAATCGTTCTTCTTTTCTATATGTGCTGCGTTTCAATGACATTTAATGTTTTCCCTTGATTAAGTTCCATTGATGTCGATCGATTAGAATGAGAAAAATGAATACCTATTGTGAGTACATTCTTTTTAATATTATCTGGAAACCTGTAGTCTCATTCAAAATATTTATGGCCCGAAAAACCTATTATATCTTGGTGTGGGTGAATAATTAGTCTTTATTCTCATTTTTAACGATAACGTGAAAGGGACGGTAATTTATTTTTGGTTTTATCAACTGCGGTAGCCATTTTGTTAACGAGGTTGCCTGTGAACCCGAAGGTTCAAATTCCGTCCAGGGCATGGATGTTGTACTGTGTCTTAGGAGTAAGATCTTGGCAAGATGGTGCGATATAATTGGCCGTTAGAACACCTAAACCTGAAATCTACTAATTTTCATTTCAAGGCAGAAAATGTTCATCATGGCCATCCATTTCTTGTAAAATTTGCGCAATAGATTAAATGCTTCCCAAAGTTTTTGGGGGACTTCTCCTGTTCTCCAGGTTCACCTTGCCCTACTTTATCATGCAACCTGCATTACAAGATCAAATTTGAAGCACCTGACAGCATGTGAGGCTAAACTTCCATTTTTTGCACTCCTATGCCCCGTGGAAAGT
The DNA here is from genome assembly GCA_933228895.1 of Platycnemis pennipes. NCBI lineage: Eukaryota > Metazoa > Arthropoda > Insecta > Odonata > Platycnemididae > Platycnemis > Platycnemis pennipes. Next base: position 66,584,250 of record OW121854.1, read on the forward strand.
CAACGATAGCTAGAGCGCGGGCTTCATGATTCTTCCGGTAAACCCTGATGTTTTTAAATCTCAAGTGAGGTTATTATGTTTTTTAAGCCTATGCTGTTAATTCCTTGATAAGGCAAAAGTATTAGTTGCATTTCTGCTCCAAGTAGCTGTATAAGCTTTCAATGCTTGAGAGCATCACTGAAAGTTGACGTAATGTGAAAACTTACCCAATGTTCCATTAATCGATGGTGCATTGATGATAAGATATTTAGGTTGCAAATCCAGTTCAGCAAAATTGGAGGTACAATAACAATTGAAATGAATACCACAAGTTTCTCTTACTATTATCATTCTAGGCATTAGGTGACTCATGAATTTTGCCGGTCATAGTTATAATCCGTAGAAAATGTGCATTCGTATTATTCCACCTATACAATTAGGAATTAGAATTATACCTTAAAAAGAGACGATTCCTCTTTAAATAGAAGAATGTAGATTTACTTACTCCCTCCTTTTTAACCAACGTTTGATTCATGGAAGCAGTGTACTACATTTTATGGCTAACTTCTGTCACAAGGCAATAAGACGTGTATAATTTCATCACAAGCAAAAGCGAATGATACAAAAACTGCAAAAATCTCGTTAAAGTGATCGTTAGGCTGAGGAAAGTAAGTTTGCAATGTTCAAACCAAGGGGTTTTTCTGGTTGGTGTCCCCAATCATAGTCCCCCTTGAATTTGGGTATCATTTGGTATTATCATAAACAATTACTCAACTCTATCCAAAGGCATAGCAAATGGAAATCGTTGATATAGGTAATCAATTAGAATTCAAAACCATCAATTAAATGTTCTTGAAGCAATTCTTCAAATACAGTCATCAACGGTCAAAATGTTCGAAAATTCAGAAGTAAATCACCAAGTCTATTAATTTCCTGCTCATCATCCAAATTTCAGTCAAATAAATCCCAAATCAGCTCCAGATAACATAAACATACATTCTTTGCATCTCCGGGAAGCATTTAATTTGTTTGCAGATGAAATGCCTTCATAAATTGAGGAAGGCATAGATTGTGAAGCTGCTAAGCCGTCTAAAACTCCTCTTTCCGAGAGAGAAAACAAATATTGGTGTAACGCAGGTAAATTAATCAGGAAATCGTGTGTATTTCTGAGCTGAAATTTGAAATCATTAAGATAACCTCAATTTTTATTTGTATTTATTTGTCTTTTATTTGAATATTATAGATACATTTTAAATTGTTTCAGTTTTTCACATAGGTTTTCACAGTTTAGGTAATTACCGCCATTGCTATTGATATCACATCACTTTTTAAGCAATAGTTTTAAAAAGCAGTAGGAAATATTCTTACTTCTCCATAGCAGTACTTATTGTTGACCTGTTCAGTTTGAAGCTGTGAAGCATTTTCATTATAAAAATGTCTCGTATGGCCATCTATACCAGAGCATAATTTTTGTAAAAGAATGTATCATTCCTATTCAGGAGCATTAATCCAATATACCTATTTCCATGGAAAAATTGGTATTTGATTGTTAATTAAAAATTTCCCTAAATTGCCGTTTTCTCCATGGCAGGAAAAAATAGGCAAAAAAGTGTGATTCCCCAAATTTTCTTTTTTTTTCTCACGCCTTTAACCAGACTTGGGGAATAAAATAGCTTGGAATTGTCTGAACACGATTGCAGAACTTCTACACGGAGAAAAAAAAAATATGTTCACCAGGATTCAATTCTGGGACGCCCTGCTATTGTGAATATCAGCGGGTAACTCAATTAAGGTTTATGGCAGCTAGTTCCCAATCCTTGATTTCCTCTGAAAACGTTTCTAAGGCCTCTCTCCGATTCGAAACTGGGACTCCCAATCAACACTCCAACGCTCTACCATGGGACCCGTTGGGCTTGGTGTCGGAATCAAAATCACCTAGAAAAAAAACGCCGTATATCCTGTGACGGAGCAAATTTTCCCTACGCCTTTGTGTGTGGAGAGACTTTCTGTCGCAGTGCCACTCGGTCCCCATACTTTGACTCGTCGAGGAGAGGTTCCATACTCCTTCCTCTTCCCTTAAACTTCTCCTGAGAGAGAGAGAGAGCTGAAAAAAACCACACCTCTGTTCTCCTTCCTGTCAGTCCTGCCTTCCTTCCTCCCCCTTCCTCCATCCCATCATCCGGACTTCAAAGCTTTCCTGTGAAAAACCGTCCTTCAAGGTGAGCAAACAATTCCTTTAACAACCTACGCCTCTCCTCCCTTCCCCTTCTACCTCCACCCCTTTTATTTTTGAGGGCCGACAAAGGCGCCCATCCTCCCTCTTATGTTTGAACTGGGCACTTCATCCCGAGTGCTTAACCTACTCTTTCGGGGAGGGCTCTTTTTCCCCTTCATCTTATTTCGCCATTTCATTCTCATCACCGCCCGCCTGCATCCTTGCCATCTTCCCCCGCATCGAGCCCAAGATGCAGCGAACGATTGGCGAGGGTTCTGAAGTGTTGGAATGATTTCACTCGAGGAGTCCGAAGGTTGGGATCGTGATTGACTGCTTTTCGCGGCGAGGCCAAACCGCCCAGTTAATGAGGCGAGTCTTGCTATTAAGGCAGAGTGGGATTAGAGGTGTTTTACTGTTTCGCGGCCAATCATATACTACGTAATCTTGATTTTCGGCTTTTTTCACTCCTCCCTCCCCTTGTCACAATCTCTAGATTCTAAATTGAGTACCGCTGCCAATGGACCTTCTCCTTTACGTGGATGATAAAAAGGACAGTCTTTATGAATATCTTATCCATTCATAAGTGCTGATTTTTGTTCATTGATTATTATGCGTGTCATTGTTATTTAAACAATGACTGAATTTATGTTGTACCTTTATTCCTATGAAACGTGAGGCTGAATGCTCCCCTCCCTGTGCATCGTAACACCCCTTTTTAGCGTTATGTGATGCATGGATGGCTTCTTAGGCTAGCTTTTCCTGGATCATTTTATTAGTGTGCCATATGTATGGGTATTTGAGTTCCTGAATTCAGCACTAGAATGAAGTGCATGAGTACCGGATGAAATATATGGGCGACTATATCAGCGCATCAACGAAAATTCTGATTTCTGGTTGAGTAGACTTGAATATAAGAGCCTGTAGGACGTCTCATGTAACAACCCGAATGCATAAAAATTAACATTTAACTGGTTTTTACGATTCTGAATATTCAAGTGCAATCCTGCATACATTTTCTTACCCTAACTTTTTTTAATTAAGAATATTTCCTTCCACCCTTCATGCCATCCAAAAATACCTATCTTTTCGACTCATCACAGAATTTTGTCTTCTGTAACTTTCGATAAACTCCACTCCATCAACTCACTCTGCCTTCTACTTTTCCTCTAGCAACTTTTTCTTTCCTCAACCATGCCCACTACTTCATTAATAGTCCTCCTTCCCGTCCATCGTCCCCTCTTCACACTCCTCGAAACCCATCTGTCAAAAGCTCCCAGTTTCTTCTCATCCTCCCTACCCAATTTTGTAACCACACAGCTCCAGTCTCCAGATAAAACTCCTCGTCGACATTTAAAATCTTTACCAAGAGTTCTCATTACTAGTCTCTACATCTTACGAAAAGCTTCCCAATCCTAATACGCACATGATACTAATTTCACATTTGCCCGAAATTTTATGGAGTAAAATCTTTAAATTTTTGAGGAAATTCAAGCCCGTGGTTCCCAGTGCTATTTGAACTGCCACCACTTAGAGTTGCGCGGTTTTGGTGTGAGGAATGAGAAATTGAATGTAGAGCGCCATTGGAAATTATGCGCATCAGAGACCTAAGCTTTTGACGTTGCCGCAAGTTTTTTAGCGCGCCAGGCTGTTAGGAAATACGATTTTATGCAGGAAAATAGTTTATTTAGTTGTCATTGGAGGGAGGAGCTTAGCAAATTTATGGTTTGTCGATAGCTCTCCACTGATAAAAGTACCGCGTCCTCATCACCCCAACCAACTTTATACACGTTTGCGGACTTCCGAAACTCATCTCTTGTTATCCGAAGCCACGGTTACTATTTATTACTTTCCCCATCTTCCGGCTCATTCAAAATTTTATTGAAGTGCAATTATGGTAGATGACGTATACTGTGACGCTTAATGACGTGATATTATGGCGCGGATTTGTAGTCATTTTAACTCTCTTTGCTAGATTAGTAGCTGAATCCTTGGCTTTGAGAAGTACTACTGAATAGAAGCCCTTGGTCACATATTAATTTGTGTTTTTACCCTGGTGTTTAATATCATTTACTTTCTCAAATTCAACTTATCCGTAAAGGCTACTGAATAAATATAAGGTATCTCCTTTTCTGAAGAGTGAAAAACATCCTAAAATTGCCTTCGCACATATGTAGGTTTGATCTCAAAGCGAAAATGAAAGATGTAAAATAAGATGCAGGGGCCTGAAATGTTATTTTTTCGAAAAAAAATATGGAATAATGTGATAAAAGTTGCTGGGGTCGTAATTTATTCCTATGATTGCTGATGTTTTTGTATATTATAAAAGTCTACCAATGACTTAATGTGCGTATTAAAATTGTAATTGTTTTATACATTTCCTCGCATGTTTTTGGGGTAACAAAAAGATAATTTCAAGAGATTTCTGAAGAATTGGTCCCAAACTAGGATACTTTATGATTCGAAGCTGCATAACAGCTGCTTTTGTGGGGGGATCGGGTTGGTATGGTGGCTAGAGTACTGGCCTCCCATTCCGAGGGTCCGGGTTCGATTCCCGGCAGTGGTGGATTTTTCAGTGGAAAACCGGTCCCCACTTGAGTGCCTAGTGAAGTAGTGATTGCTGATGTTTTTGTATATTATAAAAGTCTACCAATGACTTAATGTGCGTATTAAGCCTAGTGGAGGGCATTTTAAGTGAAGTACTCCGTCCGTCGGATGGGACGTTAAGCCGTGGTCCCCTTGGCGCCTTTTGTTAAGAGTAGGCTAATGCCGACGCCGGGTTTCTCTCCACCCTTCCTCCGTTCCCTGAAAAAACTCCTACCATTACCAAATTACCCACCTATCCTATATGGCGCAAATGACCTCAGTTGTCGGTCGCCTCCCCTAAATAACCAACCAACCAAGCTGCTTTTTGGAACGTTAGTTTATTTCGCTTACCATTAAAACCAATAATACCTACCTAACATATCTATTGATACCCCAAGTGAAGGATTGCAATTGCTACGCAAGACAAGAGAGATTATCTCCACAGTATTTATATTGTGGATCTACTCTCTTTAAGGAAGTATTGCAGTGGCTTGCGACGTACCTACTATGTAGAAAAACTTGAAATTCATTTTGGAAAATGTGAGGGCACAACTTTCTATCTTTTGAATCCACCGGAATTTTAAATTATTCGTCTTCATTCAAATCGGTCAGGTAGTGATACTATGGAAGAAGGAAGTAGGTGTTGTGTATTTTATTTAACTTATTCCCTAGCTGGCCTTTGAAATGGACATACACTACTTGAATAACCGAGCGTTCGTGGTTAAATGGAGACCCGAAAAGATCAGCGAAAAAAGAATATAAGTCGTGGTCCCGGAGGGCTCGGTCCTTCGACCGATACTGTTTAACCTTTACGCGGCAGATTTCCTAATCGACAAAAAGAATTGCCTGACCGAAGCTGTCTTTTATGATGATGCTGCGGTAATCTTAGCCAAAAGTGATAGAATTAGCCTCGCCAAAGAATATGCCTAAGAGGCCCTTGATGAAGCTGTGCAATAATAATACGTAACATAACATGGAGACTGACGTTGAATACTTAAAAGACTACGGTGTTAATTTTTACTTCATTTGAATCATGAGAACAAGGAAAGACATTATCTAGGAGTAAAATGACTAAAGCCTATGTATAGCAGGCCGTACAAGGCTGCTAGCCATAGAAGCAAAAGTCATGAGGGAATCTCTGCAACCAATCATAAAAAGGAACATTACGCCCCCTGAAATCAAAATCAAAATATATGATGCATCCATAAGGCCAACCGTACTGGAATCTATGCCTGGGAGGACTAGCAAATAAAAAAATAATTAGAAACTACAAATATACGAGATGATATGCCTCATATCTATGTTACAATCAGTGAGAAGAGCAAAGAGTGTGTGGCTAAAATAGAGATCACAATAAAGCCTTAGAAAAGGTAAAGCAGATTGGCAGGAGGTTTAAATTGAAAAAAACTCATAGATCGACATTATAAAAGAAGTAGTGACCGTGAGACGAAAGAGAGAGAACAAATGTAGAAGAAGGTAAAGTATTGGAAATTCATTCAAATTAAAATAAAAAAGCTGGTAGGTCCAAAGCATGTAACATAGGGTAAAAGCCATATGAGGTAGACGTCCCGTGATGAAAACCGTTCAAATGGAAAATGGCACATTCAGTCAGTTTACCGTTATCCATCGGATTTTCAATGGTTGTTCACGATATCATTGGGGGCTCTTCTTCCAAATAATAGTTATTCTAAATAGTAGTTCTTCCAAATAACAGATGCATATAGCGTACCGGCAATCTAGTTGGTGAAGGTAATGAGACCTTTCCAGTTCAAATTCGTTAAAACAGGAGTGGTACATTTTGGGAGCAAATCCAATTCAGCATAATGGAGCTAGTATTGCAATGTACTAGAATGTCCTCCACCGAAGTAAAATCGTACAAGGGGCCTTCTGGAAGCAGGGAGAGATGGATTGGCTCATTTGATCCGCTAATACTCTTAAGTTCAAGTTCTTCAGTAAAGCGTATTTGTGGTCACATTTTGCGTCATAATTTCTCCATTTGATAGACGAGGAAGATGGAATTAATGGCAGATAACATTCATTCAATGATATGCGTTTTATCTAGCTCATGGTGTTGTGCAACTCCTCGAGGAAAATGCTGTAATTGATAGAGCAGTAACACGCTCGGGATTTCGCTGAGGATACTGTGCTATTCTGACGCAGGTCATTATGCCGAGATTGAGATGATATTTTTTATTAGTGCCTGGAGGGTTTTATGGCGTTGAAAATTGCTTTTATTAGGGAAGGCGGCCGAAAACTACGGTCATTTAACCTTTTAAGGATCGGTGGGTCCGGGGTAGGAATTCAGGGATTGAAGGAATTATGAATGAAACTTAGTGATTCTCCTTCGAGCTTCGTTGCTGCTATATCCTCCAGCAAACTACCCAACTCAACGTGCTCTATGTGGTAATCACTTACTCGCAAAGTTAATCTTGTCTTGGGAAGTTACTCGGGGACTCGCGGACGACAGCTGAGGTAATTTTTGCCATTTAGGATACGTGGATAGTTGGACAGTGGGAGGAATCTTTCAGGGAATGGAAAAGGGGTGTAGAGAAACACGGCGGTTGAAATTAGCCTGCTCTTAACAAAGGGCGTCAAGAGGTCCACGGTTTAGCGTCCCATACGATGGCTGTAGTACTTAACTCGAAGTGCTCTTCATACAGCACTCAAGTAATGACTGGTATACCAACGAAAAATCTTTGCCACTGCTTCAAACCCAGGCCCTCGGGATAAGAGGGCAGAGGGTGAGTTTGAAACCGTGGGCATCATCTCGAATAGGTAACCAAGGAGTCACGTGGTATAAAAACGAATGGTTGGCAAATTTGGTTAGTTAAAGCCGCTGATTACAACCTCATTTACACTTGCGTTTTATCTCATCTGGGGCACTATAGTCGAAGCAGGTGTGAAAAACTCAAGTGAAAAAAATCAAAGATATTGTAACGAGCGATTCAGGCACACGAAGTTTGCAAGCCATTTGTGTTTGTGTGCACCACGTGACTCTTTGGTTACCTATTCGAGATAATCCCGACGGTTCCAAACACAGCCCTCAGTACTCTATCCACCACATCAACCTGATACCTGAATTTTGCTGGTGTTGTCCTCAAGTGTATTAATAAAAAACCTCGAGGATACATTAAATATAGTGTCTTTCTCCCTACCTCAACCGTTCCCCGAGCATTTAACTCTCCGTGGAGTTCAGAACTCGGTTTGACTTCTCATCCACTCTGAAAATCTCCGACCTCCACAGGTCCGCACCATTTCCCGCTTTTCGCTTTCTGGGGTCTTCTTCCAGGGATCCTCCATTCATTTCCTTCCCTCCCGCGCCTTCGACGAAATTTCCTAAGGACTCATTCTCCCCGGTCCTTGTTTACAGGCTGCAAACAACTGAGCGCGGCCTTGGTAACATACTCGCTTCCCTTGCGCGACTCGTAACTGGGAAACACGAAGGAATTCCACGCTCATTTGTCTTCACTCATCTGCACTCGATTCGGGTGAGTGGTGTGATTCCCTGGATGGGTACACGATGTTTGTCTTATGACATAAGAAGCTTGTCTTCGCACGAGGAGCTAGATTACTGTCTGTTTGACGATTACGTCTCGCTATGGCATAATTAATGCCGTAATCGAAACTACGTATCTAATACTCTGCATTTTACTGATCATGCGGTGCCAAGGTACCAAAAGCCGGGGCAATATGTCCCAGGATTCGGTGGAGTACGACCTGTTTAACTTAATATCGTTGCCTTTCTTCTTCTTGCTTTCCAGTTTAAGATATTTGCCTGTTCCGGATTCACCATCGTAATCTCGGTCACCCAACCTTTCTCCCTCAAGGCTTATACTCTAACACCTTTCTGGGAATCCTTCCTATAGGCATGCGCTCAACATGTTCTTTCCATCTTTCTTTGTAATTTGTCGCTACTTCTCTAACTGGTCGTTCTTTTAATTCTTACCTTATGTCTTCATTTTTAATGTGGTCCAGACGTATACAGCCTTTCACAGATCTAAGGAATTTCATTTCTGACCTTTCAATCTGTTTGAAGTCTTTTGTTCTAGGTGTCCAAGCTTCTGATCCGTATAGTGTTATAGGGGCAGCCATTATTTTGTAAAATATCTATTCAAGTTTCTTTTGCAGTTTTTCCCTATGGTGCTCTTCTTATAGTCCCAAATATTCTTTGGCAATTGGTCGTGTTATTAAAAATGTCTTTGTCCTCTTCGTAGGTGATGTCGCATCCCAAATATTTAAAGCGTGATATCTGTTCTAAGATATTATTTTTAATTATTATTCGTTGCCTTTAAAGGGTTTATCGTATGAGATACATGGAACAGGTTGTGAAGGATGTAAAAGAGAAGAATTACGTCACAATGAAAAGGTTGGCCGATAGAAGAATCGAGTGGAAAGCTGCGTCAAACCAATCCTAGGATTGTTGACCGATGATGATAAAGGGTTTAATTTGCTAGTTTTTCTATTCCATCAAAACATATAACTCTTGATGTTGCTAATGCAATTTCATTGACATTTATCCATTAATATGTTATCAAAACCGGCATTCTGTCAATTATAATAGCTTGATTTCACTTATGGCTGGGATAAATTTGGGAAAACGAAGGGTTAGGCTGAGAACTGAGCATTGGTAACTCTTATTGATCAGCTCTAGGCCGTGACTGAACTGAATATGTTAAATACCGGGTTTCACGCGAGAAACTAGGGATTTCTAGGACATTGTAACAGGTCCTTGGTAACTGCCCAGCGAATTTAAACAAGCTAATACAATTTTAACGCCAAACCACCCTTTTAGATAAACTTTAGAACATTTTAGTTATATATTATTTTATACTTAGTATACGATAATAAATACCCGCTTTTGGGTTCACAATGCTCGCCATATAAAACTAATGCATTTCAAACAGGATTCTGCGTGGTGCGACATGACCACAGCTGTCGACGTACCCATTAAATCAAATCCTACATACCTACCTACCCGTGACTGAAGAAAGGTTGGCCAAAAATGATCCTAAATATTTTGTAAAATGTGATGTATTTTGAGATCGACTTGAATAAGATCTATGCTACTCAGGGTTGAATTACTAATGAGAATTATAACCGCCGGTCATGGTAACCAGGTCGGTAACGCACCGGACTGGCAACCCGAAGATCGCTGGTTCGAATCCCGCCTCGGGCATGGATGTCATGTTTGCCTTAGGATTCATATCTTTGGTTAGGTGGTGCGATATAACTATAGCCGCTGGAGCACCTAAAACCCAAGTCTGCTATTTCTACGATAATTGTAACCCTCTCCGTGATATTAAAGTAGTCTTATCGCACAGTAGCGAACACACACACTTCAACATTGTACATTTCACATATATAAGGCATTTGCATTATGTAGGGCATAGAACATGCGTGAAAGAAAATAAGCGGGAACACCTATCCAATCACTCTCTTCCTAAGTTCTCCAATAAATGTCCTCTCCTTCCCCAAAATTCCCTCCTCTTCTGCGCCTCTCTTCCTTTCAGCCCACGGCTCCTGCAGTGTTCTTCCCTAAACCAATATCTCAAACGCTGACCATTTTCACCCTCTATCCTTTAAGCCTACATGCAGTAACGCGTTCCTTGCCTTACCAGTATCAGACTCCTCGCTAGTATTTCTGTAATGCCCCAACTCAACTCCCCTATCATTATTCTCATATGAATTAAACACCTCTTTCTCAAAATGGACATTTTATGCCCATTTCGCTCAGATATTCTACAGAACCAGTTTAATTGTTCTACCTGCTCCAGTTTATGCCCGCTTTTTTCTCTCTGTTTTCTCTCGGAAAATCCAATAATTATAATTCCACCAGTGGCAGTATAAGTAGATAGTTTTCGTGTGTGTTTTATGGTTTAAAGAACCTTTAAGGAGATGAATGGACATTAATACAGAATTAATTTTAAGTCTTCCGCTGTTTATAACTAATGACTTACTATAATTTCCGTCGCGTTCTTAGTTTTGTGGCCACATTTTCATCCCTAATCCTGGGGGCGATTTTAGGTCGAAAAGAGATTTTTGCATACAATGGCAAAAAAAATTACGAAAATATAGTAAATATGGAAAAGACATTTTATCAGAAATAAAAATGTCTTTTCGGCCTGAAGATTCCCTCAGGATGAGCGGTGAAACTGCTTTAAAAAATTCGAACGCGATGAAAATTCCCGGAAGTAATATTAAGCCATAAATACAGAATATCATTCGATGGACTACGACTTGAGCGATAATTATCGATGGAATTGATTAGGTTTTATGGTTGAAGTGCCTTAATGAGTCTTATGAAGTGTCAGTTACATGTGAAGGATTTAAATGATATTGATAGATTTTTCATTTATCTGGGCTGTCCGTTTTTTCCCGAAAATTTCAAGATTTACCTAGGCAAAGTAAAGATTTCTTTGTGAAAGCAGGAGAAAAAGGTCAATAGGCTTAGACCGAGGGTAAAGGGTATACAGGCATTGCGTGAGTGACGAAGGCTTGGTTTCTTCTAACCTTGCGCAGCCGTTGATTCATCACTTGTTCACATTTTACGCCTAGTGTCACCACACTAAAGATATGTTTTTACGCGAGAAAGATATGAGAAGGGGGAATAGCCGTCTCTGGCTGATTTATGGACTCCGCATTCCTTGAAATATCTCGGTCCCTTCTGTCATCGTCCATTGATAGGGTCACAGAAGACCGCCAAAAATGGAACTAAGCCTTAGTGCCGGAGAGGCTTTCGTTGAAAGGAAACGTCCGAGGAATCGGCCTCCTAAGTGTTGAAAAGTGATCTGAACCACTTCGACCATCCTACTATAGCAAATATCACTTCATTTCTTCCTCTTGTTTCTTGTATTGTGCAAGGATACGAAAAAAAGGTCGTACTTTGTTTATAAGCGTTCGTGATTTCCTTAATATTATTTTGCTCACCTAAGATAGTCGCTATTTTCAGTGTCTTTGTGCTAGAATTTTTATTTTAAGTGCAAGGCATCATTACTTTCGTTCTAAAGGGTTTTCTGAGGAATTTTTAATTCATTCACAAGCACCACATAGCATTCGTGAGATGTTTGTTGGGTGATTGGAGGAGGCACGGATGTATCAGGGTTAGATAATAGGTCGCATGCAGTTAGATAGTCAGTATCTACTCAAGTAAGCTTTCTGTGTCACTCAGTACTTTTTAATGACCTGAAGAGGTCGAAACCGGTCGAGCTGTAATTAATAATATATGTGTGGAATAGAACAAAGTTTTTTTTTATTTATATAGTGTCTACTACAGACTAACAATATTTCACCTACCTATCCTTTGGCTCTATTTGCTCTATTATGTTCTCTAATGGTAAGTGGGAAAAATGACATTTTAAATCTATCGGTACGACAATCTATCTCTCTAATCTTATTTGTCTGGTCATGATGCGCAGGAGCTCTTAATTCTAACATCCTCAGTAAAGCTATCCGTTTTAAATTTCTGCGGGGGATTTAATCAGTACTTCAACCTGCGATCGGATTATGATTCCCAACTTAATTCTTCTATTAATTCTGATGCACAACTAACCCTATCTTAACACCTTTTTACAAACCTAACTGCTCTACACGGCTCACTGTCTAGCTCTCTGATCAAACCTAATTCACACTGATCCCAAACACTGGCTGTATATTGAAGGTGGAGCCTGGCTAGTGAAAAGCATAGAGTTCTCGGGTAAAATGTTGCAGTTGTGATTGCAGTCCGCACGTGCTCACCAAAAAGAGGACTTTTTGGTGAGCACGTACTTTCATATGCAGTACTGCAGGGAGAACCATCACTGTCTAAGTTGGATGTCGCACTTAAACAAATATTAATTAATTTTGATAATGTTGCGTAAGAGAAATGAAATTTTAATGTGATGAAAAATGAAAGACATTACAATGTATACATGCAAAATTACCAGTTGAACATCTACAAAATCATTCAAATGTCCCCCAGATAGCTTCTTTGTAATGTATTTCTGCCCATAATTTTGTGCGGAAAAAATCGTTTCGTTTTGATCCCATACTCTTTCAAGGTGGGGCATAAAACAGTTGAGCATGTTTTCAACATCTTCAGCAATTGAGGAAATCGTTTTTGAAGTATCGAAACTGGTCTTCTAATAAAGTATTCATAAATGGAAAACTGTAAATAGTTATTTCTCTTTCGTGGTCTTCAGAAAGAATATGCAACATAACCTCTTTGAGATATTCAGCCTGTATTACAATGTACAATCTGCAACTAATCTCTACCTCATTGCTGTAATCATATGGACACAGTGCTGAACTTACCATAGCATCCTTTTACAATTCTCATTGCTCCTCGCTGCACACGACCCAATTCTGAACATCGTCATACTTCATCAATATGCCGTTTGTAGCATATTCTAGGTGGGGCCCAATAGGTGGAAAGTGACTACGCTCTTTCTTCTTTTCATCAGCTTTCTCAAGCGTTCTTTCACTAACTCTTACCTTTTTCATGGCTTGTCCACATTCTCCGGGCACCGCGTAATATCCCGTGGGGGATTCGAACCCACGACCTTTGGTTTTCCCAGCCTATACGTTACTGAATTGTCTGTCAGCTTCATTCTCGTTCGGTGTCCACTTTCCTCGATGATTTGTCCCGACGTGTCACATGCCTTAGGCTTGAGGACAGATTTTGAGCGGCTAATCCCTCTCTCGTTTTCTAGCTACTCTTGGCTGGTTATCCTCCTGGTCTGGCCTCAAACATGATCCTCGGGGACTTGAGTCTGACCTTCTTCCTGCTGGAAAAATGAAGACGGCTCGTCAAATATGTCGAGAGTCCTGCCGGCATGTGATCGGGGGTGGGTCGCTTAGGGGCGACGTCAGGCCGTGTTTTGACCAGTATTGGGCGACCCTCTTATTCGGGGAAATGTAGAAATTTTCTGAAGCAAAGGATATGTGGAATATGATGAATAGGGGTCATGGGAAAAGTTAAATGTCCATCAAAACCTAACTTAACCAGTGGAGCACTCATCCTCAAAGGTTAGCAATCCAAATATTGGTTTGACGCAGCTCTTCACTCATTTATCTCATCGACCGTTCTCTTCATTCTTTATACGTCTCATATTAAGCATCCTTCCTTATCTGCACCCTAAATTACATACGTGACCTTTCTTTGCCATTATTTTGGCTCACTTTACCCTTGACGGCTGTCTTCTTCAGATCATCATGTCTCAGGATGTGGCCGATTAGTTTGCCCCGTCTTTGGTTTAAAGTTTTGATCAGGCTTCTATTTCTCCCATTCTTTTTAGACCTTCTTCAGTAACTCGATCGATCTATTTTATCCTCAACATTCTTCCGAAGTACGATGCATAAAATGCTTCCAGGGTTGACTTTTCATTTGCTGTTAGGGTCCATGCCTCACTTGTATAAAGAAGCATGCTCGTGTTAAGTTCTGCTGAAGTGTTTCCTTACTTCTACGCTTATATTTGTAGCTGGTAGTAGATTATTCATTCGACAGAATGCTCTCTTTGCCTGGGCTATTTATTGAATATTTCCATCGTGCTGTGTCTTTTACAGGTTACTCGGCAACCCAGATATTAGCAATATTCTTTGGCTTATTTCCCTGCACTGTTGGTTTCCCTGGCTAGAAAGACATGGCTAGAAAGTGAACAACATGGCTAGTAAATAGATATTTTTGGGAATAACAATAGCATATCCATGTGTTAGACTTTGGCCTTTCAGTTTTTATTTTACTATCACTTGTATCCTGAGTTTCTAATCTTTTCCCTTATTCAGCTGGTCCATGTCGAGTATCTGGTCACCTCACAAAATCATTGGCGTGAAGTCCCGTAAATATCAGTTTTGACGGACTTATAAAAAATCCTTCCATATCGCCACGTTTGCCTAATCAAAAGGAAGTATCATTTTAGAAGAAATATATTTTGTTCTTCACCTGTAAATAGCTTCTACCTCTTCATTTTCAATCCGAAGGTCCAACTTTTCTCCTTCTATTTCATGACATATTCCGTCCTTTATTATGAAATTTTTGCGGTGACTTACTTTCTTCCACCGAAGATGATGAAACAACAACACATATTCTCTAATAATGCCCTATAATTTCTAGGACTCGCATGAGACACCTTTGAGTGGCATTTATGACCACAAAGAAATCAGGGACATCCCCATTAGAGATATTCCGGCCTTAAGCAACGCCATAGGAGTCTACGAGTGATGATTTTATATTGTGGATGGCACCATGGACCGACAGGTCTAAGGGCCAATTACGGGTCCCGCCAACGAAAACAAAATCTACTCTAATCCTTTTTCCCCCTTATATCCTTACTACTTCTTCGATTCTTTCTATATACTAATTTTCTCCATTTTCCACATATCTGGCCTCTCGCTTTCTACTCTTTCCTTTAAATGGCATAACTCCACGTCATTCATATTCATAATTGTATCTACGAGGAAAAAAGGACATTTTGAATCTGTCAGTTCGGCAATCAATCATCTACATCCAAGCGATACCCTGCAAGCCACCGAGAGGGTGTGTGGCAGGGGGTGAAGATCACCAAGCATGCACTATTGACATACAAACAAGCTACTATAGAGTCTCATGCAACTAGATTGTTAGTATCTACATAGTATAAAGGATTAATGCATGCAATAGATATTTATATAATACAATCAATTTCTCTAATTTTGTGATTATGGTCCAGTCTGCCATAGTAAGTTGGGGTTAGTAAAATATTTTTAACATCATCAGTGAAAATATTATCTTGGAATTTATTTAAGAGACTAAGTCTAAATTTCAACTGAAAATCTGACAATGATTCCATTTTAATTCATTTAATAGACTGGTTACACTAATATAGTTATCGTACCGTCCCATTACAAATCTTTGCCGATCTTCGCTGCACACGTCCGAGTCCATTATTTAGGCCTATTTAGAGTTATTTGCAGGAGGATCCTTAATTAGCCTCGGGAGGCACAGTTGGAGAAATCATGAGAGTGCCGGGCGTCCTGGCCGTCGCGACGCTCTCCTCGACGTCCGTCGTCGAACCTGTTGACTGAGTGTTAGGACTCTGAACCTCCGGATCGGTGACCGCGAGGTCAGTTGTCTCTTGACATTCGTTAAAGGGTCCCATGAATAAATCTGCCTCTTTGCTCGCTGTCCAACCCCGCTCCCTTTTCAACTCACCCTACAACCTCTGCCCTCTTCCCCAGAGGCAAATCCCTCCATGTCCCTTCCCCGTCTCACCCCTAACCAGTAGGGATGAGAGCGTCCCACCCCCCCAAATCTCTCCCTTTCCGCCCTTCCTCACGTCGCTTACAACTCTCACCCCTTCTCGACGTCCGACGCATGGGCACAACCGCCCTCACCGGTGCACTCTCTCATCCCCTATTCAGAGAACGACCACTCTCACGCAGCCGCGCGCGTTCACGTGCAGTTTTCAGTCGTCCAAAACCACCGCTGCTTGAGCGAGGTCGGTTCTGCGGGGGCAAGTACGAAGAAGAGCGCATCGTGAGAAAGGTTGGAGCTAATTATTTCCTACCAGGCTCTGAGAAAGTATTGGGGATGCATAACTTTTCTCTCGTTAAGCTATTGGAGATGTAGTATAACTTTTCTCTCGTTCACAATCGGTCACCAATAACAATAGTGTACGCTAAGAGTATCAAGAAGCCAAGGATATCAGAAGATACTAAGGAGAAAATTGAGGAAAAATATGAGAAGGAAATAAACAGTAAACTTATAAAAACAACAAGGAGAAGGGAGGAAAAGGAGTGGAAAGGGCCGCCGTAAGGGTACGGAATCTGTACAGATCAGGCTCTTCGTATGGTCGGTAAAGTCATTAATCACTAGACCGTATGTTGAAATAAAGACAATCTCGTATGTAAATGCCTAAACAATATTTTTAATGTTGACGCTAAAAATATTTTGCGAGCTCAGACTTACTGTGGTAGACTGGACCATGAATATAAAATTAGAGAAATGGATTGCCGAACCGAGGAAAGTATAAATAGTTAGATATTTGTATATGTATATGAATTATGTCGATAAATAAATAGTTCTTTGGTTAATAGTTATTTTCACTGGAATTTTAGTTTGACTGGAACTGATAGGTGTCACTGGTAATCTTCTGGGAGCAGTGTTTGTGAGGGGCCAGCTGTATTCTCCTTCTTCTTTTTCTTCTTCTTCTTTTTCTTCTTTGGTGGCCAGGCGGAGATCGCAGGATCAGGTAGCAGATGTTTGGGCAGTGGAATGAAACGAAAATCTGGTGGATGGATGGCTTAGTCGTCGTAGTAGTTCCGGAACGTGTGGGCCACTAGTGGTGGCAGTGAGGGTAGTTTCCTCTTTGGTCTTTTCCGGATTATCCCGATCATCTGCTTATTTATGTCCTCTACCAATGTGGTGTTGGTCGTAGCGATCCTGTTGGTCATCCTAGTCCGCGCCAACCTGTGGAGGATAGGTTCAATATCAGTGTCATCGTATAAATGTCGCCTCGGGAATTTGTATGGGAGTAGATAGACGGATCGTATCATGCTCCTCTCGAGGCTGGCCCAGGTTTCCAGAGACATGAGGAGGCAGAAAATATTGGCTAGATATACAGAAGGTCATTAAGATGTATGTGTCAGAATCGCAAAATCAACTACATGTATTCGTACAGGAAGTTCACCATACTTTACAATGAAGGGAATCTATTAAGTAAAAGCGCATAAGTATTGAGGATCCCAATGCTATTGAAAAAAACGTACATTTAGTGACAATAATAGGTAATATCAATTGGTAAATCATTCGCCTTGACCGGGATTTGAACCAGGAACCCCCTGATTGTCATTTGTGACGTACGTACATACAATACGCCGTCAGAAATCCTATTTTATTAAATTAAAAAGTGGAAAAATGCTTGGGACCAAAAAAATGTATCCAAAGTTGAACGTGGAGCATTGCCTTAGGTGAAACGAGTGTATTCTAGGAAAAGCAAGGCATTGTGCTTGTTTTGACAGGTCGCAATAGTTTATTGCTTGGGTCAGTTTTACATTCTCGCAAACAAAGACAGATTAGTTTACGTGTGTCGATTGCTGAGGAAAGTGTATCGCGTCTCCAGGATGTCCAGTCGAAAGATGTCAGTGTTTTCATTGAAAAATAAACGTAATAATCGGAGAGCACGTTCGAGGGGGTGAGGTCACGAAGTTATATGAATACCTACTGGGGGACAAACGATAATATGGATACATGAGAAAAGCTCTTTCTAAAGAAACAAAAGGCTTCGAATTCGCTAGAAACTCTTAATAGGTTTTCTGAATTTTCGACGGATAATGATCAGTAAATTTTTTATAAGATTTAAGACCTCTAAAAACGTGCTTGGAATCCAAAAACAGAAAAAATAGATAATCCAATGGATTTCTTTAAATATACGTAGCATTGTTACACACCAAAAGTTTTTAGACAATTTCAAAATAGGTTATTATTCTTCATTTTCTTCGTATTCCTTATCATGTTTCTCATGTTATATTATGCCTCTTTGAGTTGGAGAAGCCACTCCTGAAACTCCTTAAGTGAGACATTGGCTGAGTGAGAATAAACCTCAGTAAGTGAGAAAAATATCCTAGTCCCTGGAACTCTTGGTCATCTATTTTCGACTGTATTTACTTTTCTGCCTTTTATGCGACGATTGAAGTAGGAATTAGAGAGATACAAGACAAAGACAAAGAGGTTCAAAAATTCATTTATTCCACGCACAACTCGGGAGAGAAATGTATTAAAACAGCATGACTGGAGGTGAACATCATGTTATCTTTCCACTTAGCATCAATTTTTTTCATCTGAAACCCTTTGAATAACCCCTATTCAAGTCTTTATCTGTTGATAAGATGGGAGTAGACTCTTCTTGATTGCTCCGTGTCATTGGCAAACATACTTTTCGACCATTGGAATTAACAAACTGGTACTGGTTTTAAATATTTATCTATTATTACAATATAATTTCTTCGCTCCAGTGATTTATTTTAGTTTTTTCTCCACACTCCTATCCACCCTGGTTTAGGGCCCTTGGTTCCATTCCATTTCCATTCGCCTTGATACGTATAAAATTCATGCTTATATTCAGGTATATTTGTGCGGCTCCAGAGTTGAAAAACTTTTCATTGTCTTAATTTGGATTGTAATGTGTAGTGTAGTTCCGCCCTTAGGATAACACCATCCTTTCTTCTATGCGCTGTTATATATTGAGCTTCCCTAACCTTCGAAAATTTTTATCGATACATTCCATTTGTGAACAAATTTTGTGCAGCTTATCTCAATTGTTTGGGAAGTGGAATCATTATCATTACCACGAATATGTGAGTGTATCTGGAGTTCTTATCTCTTGTAATACTTCCTTCCCTAAAGGGAGAAAAAGATCTAGAGCACAAGACCAATAATCATTTATATTGGACTAATCTCGAATATTGGTCGAAAATGTGAACTATTGGGAGAGAATAAGGCGAATCTGAGAAGCTGTAGTAAACATGTTTAAATCCCTTAAGAAAAGACAATCAAATACAGATACCTTCTCTACGAATTTGCATTTTCACATTCGAAAAATAAACGTTTCCATCATTCTTATATGTAACCTCCACTCTAATCTGAACTCTAATATCGGAGTAGGTAAAGGAGAATACATGTCTTCTATTGAATAAATGACATACTCCACTCTATATTATCTTTTTAAAGATAGCTGGTCAATATAAAAGGTCACATGGGGATAACATGCATTTGAAACACCAATCATCACTGCATGAGCCACTTGATACTTTTCATCACTTCTCGGGTCTCGGGTTCAAATTCCGGGCAGAAGCTTTCAGGACACCCCCACCTAAAATATCCTCGCGATTCTATTTTCTGTGTGTCAGAACTTCGTAGGAAATCACAGTTGGTCCAGAGAAGGGAATTGGCTATCCTACCCTAAATGTGTGGATTTCAGACGGCTATGGCTTAATGCAGTGTGAGCTGTATCATCACACATCAAAAACCAACCTTTAGGCTGAACAATGATTTTTTTAAAACATTTTTCTTTCATTTTTCAGCAAAATCACCATCTTTCGTCTTTTGACCTACCACCTCCTATCATATACTCTTGCGGAAGCTCGTAGGGTAACATGTAGATGTAGAAGTAACCTGTACGTACTATTGAATGACTGCTAGATCCATAGAATTATCTTGTTCTTGTACTAAAAATGATCTGTCCGTGACCTTAGGGTCACTAGACCTTCGCTTTACAGTCTAACAGTTTTTCTAAATCCATGTGGTTTCTTGGCTGTCGAGGATCAGGGGAGTGTGGGTTGAGTACCGGTATCCTATTCCAAGACCTCGTACTCGGATCTCGGAAGAGATTTTTGTAAATGATATACCGGTCTCCACTAAAGTGCGGTGTGGAGAGCACTTTGAGTTCAGTACTCCGTCCGTAGGATTGGACGTTAAACCGTGGACACCCTATCGTCTTTCGAGCAAGGCTAATGTCGACGTTCTTCCCGCTTCCCGTCTTCACTCCCTACAAATCCCTACGTTTTCCCAAACACCAGCTCATGTTTTGGAAACTAATCTTAATCGCGCAAATGACCGACGCTGTCATTCGCCTCTACTCCTATGGCTTTGCCGTCAGCGCGTGGCCACTCGCTGCTGGTCAGTGGTGGCACCGCTGACCAGTTTGTCCGTCGGGAACACGGGAAGTGAAACCCTGGCGTCGGGATCAGTTCGGCGGAAGGCGCCGGCCTGCCGCAAAACATTGACGTCCCGTCCGACTTGCAGTGTACTGCACGCCAGATGTCACCCTTGCAGCACCCGCGTGGAACTGGAATAACAATGGATATGCCGTCGCTTCTAGGAATCGAATCTGGTCCTCAGTCGTGAGAACCTGAGGCTCTCTTCCCTCCACTTAATTGAAACGTTTCTCCATCTGCTGAACTTATGAAAACGTTGTCAAGGAGATGGCCTATGCGCCGTACTCATTTCCGGGTTGTCAGCGGACCAGGTCTCAAGTCTAGGTGGTGAACGTTTCTCGCAAATAATAATTTCTGGAAGAGGGTTACAGCCTTATTAACTCCCTCTCTTATATTCGCTGTAGACCCCACACCGAGACACTCCCTTAGCTACGCAGAAATGATCCAAATTTATATCGTAATAGAAGTAGTCGTGGATTTTAGGTGCTCCAACCGCTAAGGCTATATTGCAACATCTATGTTGAAGATGTGAATCCTAGGACAAGCACAGCAGCCATGTCTTGGGTGGGATTCGAACCGGCGACCCTGGGGTTGCGAGACCAGTGCGTTCTACTATGGCCGGATTAAAAATTATACCTTTCGCTAATACTGTAATGAATCCGTAAAACTACTCCTGGAAAATAAAATGGCCAGAATATTACAGCTATGCGTAAGATATTTTAGAAATACTGGATTAAAATTACGGTGAAAAATGCATTATTGTCCTCTATGCTTGGCTGTGTTCTCATATTTTGTGTTTTAGTTATGGGCAATAGCAAAATTGTCAATCCATTACAAATGACTGAATAAATCATATACTTTGTCACGGGTTGTAGAATTTAGTTGACACGGCTCTTCATACGATATCTCGGCTCTTCCATATATTTCATAAATGACAATTTTCATGTCATCTATCAATTCCTATCTATTTCCTTATTAATCTGTCTTCGTGTTCAACCCTATTCACTCACCCTTCAGATTGTACACAAACTCACCAGATCTCCCTCTTTCGTAAAATATGCCGTACAGGAAGTTATCATCTTCTCAGAAATTTTTACAAAAATAGCCTTTCTTCTATTCAGAAAAATCTTTATCTTTCATCCCGCGCCGTTCGTTAAAAAACTTCTTTTATAATCGAAGATATTGATATCAATTTTTGGCAGCAAATCGCGTTTTCGCAACCTTCAATATTTTCTTCAAATTCGATGGTATGGTCAAAACTTCAGCAGCATAGAAAGCCATCCTTCTCATGTTTGTTTCAGTGTTGTTTCCTTTTCACCGATTTTCGTCTATATTTTAACCCTCTGCATTGCGGCGGCCGTTGCAAGGTGTTGTGGCTAGGGGTTTATGTTGCATTTAAGGGAGATGGCTGACAACTAAGGCTATTTGCGCTACAAAGAATAGCTGGGTAACTGTGCAGAAGTAGGGGTATTGGAAGAGGAGAAAGAGTGGAGAGAAACCCGGCATAGGCCTTAGTCTTTTTTCCAAAGGGTCCGTGGTTTAACGCCCCACCCTATGGACGGACTGAACTAGATCTGCTCTTCACACCGCACTCAAGTAAGGACTGATATATCTCACTCAGCGTATAACCCGAAGGTTGGTTTGATAGGCAAGGGCAGAGCTCACCCAGTACTAAGCCGTTGGGGTGTGAAATTCAAACATTTATGGAAGGGGGGGAGGTGTCCATTCCTACCCTTGGGCCACCTACGATTTCCCACAAATTTCATACAGAAAATCTCATCACGAGGAAATTTGTTTGTTGATGTCCAAAAAGGATTTTAAAAAAGAGGCAGGAAGAAATGTAAGGATTTCAACCCGAGACCCTTCGGGCCATGTCTCAGCGCTCTACCCAATAGGCCACCAGATCACTGAAAAATATGCCATTTTCAGAATTCGTCCTTAGATCTTTGAGATGAGAAGCCAGTGCTTTAGCCACGGCAACAAAAATTTCCCTCTCAATGCTCGTTTCGTCCTTGACAGATTAGAGACATTTTAATTTATTAAGCGTGTTACGTCAATAATTAAATTACTCAATTTGTATCGCTCCCCTCTTCATGGTCCTGTTCGTTTCCATTATTTATCTTTGAATGTTTTACTTTTCGTCTTGAGTGCTTTAGAAAATCATACAAGCCTGACATTAGCACAATCGGATTAGATAAAGTAACTTTTTATAATGTTGGAAGTTAGTTTGATAAGTTCATGAATAAAAATATGCGTCTTAGTTGTTTTTGTTAAATGTCTGCTTTCTTTTATTTTTGATCTATTGTTGTATTTTTACAGAGGCTGGTCTGTTCAATACTATATAGATTTTGTTATTAATGCAGGTAAATCTGTAATAGGTCTGTCTTTGATATAGCGTCAATATGTTCATTTATTTCGTGATTGTATTATATTGTAACTATCAATGCTCAAATGTATTTAGGTAATAATAATATAATTATGTATAATTATTTTAACCATAAATGTTTTATCATTGTTACAAAGAACTATTATCTCGATGTTCTAACGCCTTTCTAAATGTTGTCTGTCGTGTCATTTAGGGCAGTAAGTCACAGAATATTATCTAATAATTACTAATTCTAAAAAAATATTTTAAGGAGCGGTAAATGCTAATATATTATTGAATAATTACTAATTCTAAAAAAATATTTTAAGGAGCGGTAAATGCTCTATTATATAACCAATATATGTTTCATATTCTGAACGTATACGGACCCGCAAGCGGGTCGCCTAGAGCCTGGCGTGAGACTTCGTCCCAGCTCTGCTGTGCTGTATACTGTGTAAAAAAATATGGTTATGTTTAGACTTGAAGTTATACTCGATCAGTCTTTTTATCATATCAGTGAGCACTAAAACATTTTAACCTCTCAATAAATTAATGCGGTCC
This sequence comes from Platycnemis pennipes, assembly GCA_933228895.1. NCBI lineage: Eukaryota > Metazoa > Arthropoda > Insecta > Odonata > Platycnemididae > Platycnemis > Platycnemis pennipes. The sequence goes on from OW121854.1 coordinate 66,607,619, forward strand.
TAGGCTATCGATGAACATGCATGCGGTGAAGGGCTCGACCCCGTCAACCACGTATTTAAAGCCACCCCATCATCGTAAGGGTTTGACACCGCTTTGGCTGTCGAGGGCCCCCTCATGGGAAAGTGAAAAGGGTCCCCTTCTCCCACGTCTTCGTGAGGTGATGGGGTGAGACGCCCCCTCATGTATCCTCCCTCCCCCAATCAATAACTCACGTTCCGGCCATCCCCTTCCAGTCTTGAGCGCTACTGTTGGGGTGTGGGAAGGACCTCGGATTTTCATAAGTACACATATTTATTAATCATCTTTCTTCCCTCCCGCCCTCTTCATGGTGTAGAGCCATTTGGAGAAGAAAAATGTCTCTGTTCTTGAGAGCTAACCCCCGCTCCCCCCTGAAGCGTTTCGGTGGGAGATAACCGCTCCCTTGGGCCGCGCGCGGTACAAAAAGAGGTGAGAAATACTCGTGCCTTTCCCTTTCGGAGATTTTCTGCGGTCGCCTCTCCTGGACCCTTCGTCCTCCAAGGACCGCTATCGCCGCCCTTGGAGACCAAGGGACATTTATCTCAATAACCGCCCGAAGTGTTTTTTTCTTAAGTCCCTTTTTTAAGCCATCTTTGTCAACATCGCCCCATTAATTTTTCTATTATAGCTATTTGTTTACGTCATTGATTGCCACAGTTTTGCTCCCAGGGGCTGCTGAAAAGGAAGGACGATGATGGCAGAATGTTTAAATAACATATTAAGAGACCTTTTCCCTCTTTGGGGTCGTGCTCGAGAACCCAATAAAAAAACACGACTGAGAGATGTGTCGCAAATTGTGGGAAAAAGCCCATGAGAGTCACTCAAAGAGTTCTCGGTGTACCAAAAAAGGAAACAACAGTGAATCGAATGCAAAAAGGTGGAAGATACCGTTTCAGGTTCTACATTGTGGAATCGTCTCATTATAAAACAATGGATAACATTAAAGTTTGCTATTCCGCACTTTTTATAAAGCACGTAACAGCTTTCGTACATCTTCATCATGAGGATGTAGTGAAAAATTAGTATTTTTCATTGTTTAATTACAGGGAGATGTACTCGGTGGACATTGATTACTTCTCATGACGTGGAACACATTATGTTACTCCTTAGCTCCGCAAACTTCTTATCTCTAGTCATTCTATCCGATCAATCCATTCCCCCCCTACTCCTTTCCAGATTACTCAAAATTCCTCCCTCTCTCTTGCCCTTTGGATTACCCTTTCCCCTAATTACCCATTCCATCCTCTGTCCCTTCTTAATTTCCTCAATCAACTTTATCTCCTCCCCTATCACTTCCAGCACTTCCTCTTTGACTTTCTTTCCTTCTACATACCTTTTCCATCCTTCCCGGACAGTACATCTCTAAAGCCTCCAATTTGTTCTCTTTATCAATCCTTGATTTCTCTAAGTTTCAGTTTAGAAAGATTTTCGAAGAAGGTGGTGAGAAGTGATCTTCTTATTCACCTTTTCTCTTTGCGTAGGAGTCGTTGTAGGCAACGAGAGTAACATCATCGTCTCTTCCTCCGACGAACGACATCGCAAATCGCACCTGTGAGCGTTGCTTATCCCTACCAATAATCCGAGTATTCGTGAGCGCAATAGTAAGAGTATTTACGTTGGCATGTGTAGATGTATATTTGCGTGAAATGGAAGCTTAAATTTTAAGAGCCGTACAGTGGTTGAACAACATCCCTTACAGCAGACCGACATTTATACTATTTATTGATTAATATAGCATTCACTGATCACTACAAATACCTAGGGGGCATTTGATAACGGAATATTGCTGATAATGGAACCTTTGATCAAGCTATCTTAGACCGAAATACTTAGGGAAATAAGTATAAGAGTACTAAATAGCATTCTGTGGTATCGTCAGATATCGAAGGCAAATAAATCAAGAGTACCTATATACAACGCCATTGCCAAAAGTATAATAATAAATGAATCCGAAATATGGCCAATAGCGGGAAGAACTGGAAAAACATTAAGGAATGAACTTTTGGAGGTAGGCTGCTAGACTATTCAAGGATTGAGAGAGTCTTTTTTTTATTTTGGTGGGATTTTCCCATTTTATGATATTTTTTCATAATTTTGCATTTTTTCTCACGGGAAACGTTATACCATATGAAGATTAAAGTAGGAGTGGTAGGCAGGGAATGGGAAGAGTCATCAGCATTATACAGTGGCATACAGCTTGGACCATTGTTTCCTCATCTATGCTTTTCCATGTTTACTCGAATGTATTACTTAATGAGGCATCGGAATGAATGTGATCTGTATGATATATGGGGTTGATTGATGTTGTAAAATTTCCGACTATTTGAGTGATCCATCCATCGGCTGGATGCAATAATCAGTGTATGAAAGATAGTGTGTGAAGAGTTTGGCAAGATGGTCATGTACAAGAAGTCTTGTAATCATTAAACCATGGCATGAAACCAATGGATCATAAGATGAATCCAATACTGCGTTGTTCAATGCCTCGTGAGATAACCAGGGTTAAAATTGGTTTTCAATTTAAATGCCTCACTATATCCAAGATCTTTTTGAGAATCCAGCAAGCCACCTCGAGGATGTGTGGCAGTAGGTGAATCATAATTTCAAAAAAATTCTTCGGTTACATGCTAATAAAAGGTATTTCATGACGTAATATGAAAAAGTGATGATAGGTAAGCATGCACTGGAGGCGTACAAAGAAAAAAATCGTTTAAATTAACTAGGTGCATGAAAATATTACACATATAATCTACATCGGCGTTATACCCTGCAAGGCACGATAAAGGTGCTTCGGCAGGGGGAATATCATGACGCAATATGAAAATCTGATTTTGTTAGGCAATCCCCAGACGTGTGCAACTAATTAATTAATAACTGCGAAGAAGCTTTTATTATCTATGAGATCAGCTCATGTTAAAACTCATTATGGAATTTTTATTACGTCAGTCATGCAATGTTGCAGTTACATAGTATGAATGCATTAATACAGAACATTCTGAGATTTTCTGCAATGGTGTCCTCCCGAGAATTAAGAGGATACCATCGTTTCTTGTTTAAATGACGCGTATTAAAATATCTTATTAGTTAGTTAGTTATTCAGGAGAGGCGACCGACAGCTGAGGTAATTTGCGCCATTTAGGATAGGTGGGTAATTGGTAGGAGTTTTTAGGGAAGGGAGGAAGGGTGGAGAGAAACCCGACGTCGGTATTAGCCGACGAACGGAGAACTGAAACTGAAGTGCCCTCCACTAGGCATTCATGTGGGGACCGGTTTGCCAATGAAAAATCCGCCACTGCCGGGAATCAAACCCGGGCCCTCGGAGTGGGAGGCCAGTACCTACTCTAGCCATCACACCAATCCGATCCTCCAAATTTCTTATTGTTCGCGGAAGGAGGGGCATGTTGCGAGCAGGCAGTCTCAGTCTCTTTAATTTTCGTTTCTGTGATCAAATCCAACGTATTTGGCGGGTGTGGAAACAGATCAGATGCAAATTTATGCTCCATGTAACAACTTGCAGGCCACCGCTAGGGTTTGTGATGGGGAGAACCAATAGTGGCATGCATTAATGTCTGGAAAGCATTTATGCATTAGTATGTTAGTTACTACATTATATGTTAGTATTAGTATGTAGTTACTACATTATATGTTAGTATTAGTATGTTAGTTACTGCATTATATGTTAGTATTAGTATGTTAGTTACCTGTATATTGGTACCTTCTATTGTGGATCTTAAATTCTAAAATTAAACTTACTCAAGAAATAAAGTATATTCACATGCAATACGGCTACTAACGAATAGTCATCGGCCTGTAACACTTTCTTGCTTGAAAGATATGGATACGCATGCGTCCATCATTACGGTTGCGCCAATCTGGGAGGATTTGGAAACGAATTTGCGTGACCAGGGCGTGCACTGAAGGTCAGATTTTTATTACCCAACCGTCAGAATGAGCGAAAATGAGTGGTGGGAGATCGTCAGAAAAGGAAATAAGAAATCGGCCGGTTTGCAATTTGGGACAGGGGCGGGAGGAAGGCCGCGTCGGGGGTCAAAATGTGGCCTGCCCCTGAGGCGGCGCCCCTCGCGGAATTAGGTCTCGCCCGCGTCTCTCGCGCGTTTGCAACTTCATTTATTTTTATGCGAACTTGGCGCCTGAAAAACAGTTTTTGGGTGAGAGGGACTGTTCCACGCGCTGGACAACGGAAAGGAGCGGGGCACGGAGGACTCGGGAAGACAAAGGTCAGCAAATTCTCGTATTGAGGAGGAAATCTGGACGGAAGAAGTGGACGCGCGATGTTGCGTTGCCGTCAAGTTTTCCTGTCTCTTTTCGACCATAACTCACTTGGCCATAACCTCTCGAGTTGTGCGCGTCAAATGGAATTCCACTCGGACGTCACGCTATTGTTTGTCCTCGGAATTTTTTCTCTCATGCTCCCAAAATATTCTCCATCATCATAATCACCGGTCATAACTCCAAATTTTGGCGTGAAGCAGGTCTCCATTTGATCCTTCTGTCTGCTGTCCTCTTCGAGTTGGCGTTATTATCTACGTTTTCATCAACTAATCATCACTAGATAGGCGTGGCGTTGGGACTTCAAATCTGACGTATTGATTCTCCTACATCTACATCTGCGAGCCAACGTGAGGGTGAGTGGTAGGGGGTGAAGTTCACCAAATATGTACAACAGACATACAACCAAGAGCTACAATGATGCTACTACATGGAAACATGCTAGGCACAAGAGTCACGTACAAATTTGTGGTTAAAGTCTACATAGTAACGAAGTGATTACTGGTTAGAAAGGTTTTATCTAAATATATTTTTCTGCATTTCCCTAGCATGCATAGTTTGGTAACGTTAAAACATGCTTCATGTACTACAGTCTGCTCTAACAATATTTCACCAACCTATCCCATTGCTATGCTACCTTGTATGTTCTCTAATGGCACGCGGGAAAAATGACACTTTAAATCTATCGGTATAAAAATCTCTCTCTAAATTCTTGCTTATATCATCAAATCTAGCAGGGATTCTTAAAATATTTCTTACGTCATCTGTAAACAAATCGGATTCGAATTTACTTAAAAAGTTAACCCTAAAGTTTAGCCTGCGTTCTGATAGTGATTCCCGTACTAGTTATTCTATTAAACTCGTTTCACTAATACATTTATCATAACGGCCTTTGACAAATCTTTCTGATCTCCTTTGCACACGCTCTAAGTCCTTTATCATACCTTCCTCGTGTGGATCCCATATACTACCGGCATATTCTAAATGAGGTCTGGCAAGTATTAAATAGCTTCTTTGAAAAATATTCTCATCTCAACCGCGAAGCGGCGTGGCACGAAACAAATTGGAGGCTGATGCCTTTAACATTTCGGCCACTTTTATGCTTTAAACCACTACTCATTCTTCTGCATCGTAGAATCTTCATATTTACAAAAATCTCTCTATTTTACATCCTTTGCATCTTTATTTCTAATAAATATCATGTACTATAGTCATTTCCAGGTCATCCCTTTTTCTTTTCCCTCGAAGACTATTTTCATAAGATCATCATGTCTCCAGACGGCCGATTATGTTGTGTCGTATTCCTCTCAGAATTTTTATCAGATACAACTTTTTCTCTCTCTTCTTAGTACCTGTCCGATGGGGAATCCTTCCACCTATTGTATTTTGATCATTATTGTGCAGCAATATAATTATAATTCTTCCAGCATTGTTTTTCCTGTGGCTGCTGCTAACGACTATAAAGGAGTATACTCTGATTATGTGTGTACGTGAAGTGTTTTCTTGTGTCCAACCTTTTATTTCCTAGAGATCATGTGGGAGTGGTGGATGAAACACTCGCCTTCCACCTTGAGGGTCCGAGTTCGAACCCCGGTTAAGCTAGTGATTTTTCATCGTTATACCAGTCCCCACTTCATGGCTATGTGGAGAGCACTTTTAGGTTCAGCACTACTTCCGTCGAATGGGACGTTAAACTGTGGATCCCTTGGTGCTTTTCGTTAAGAATAGGTTAATGCGTACGCTGGGTTACTCTCCAGCCTTCCTGCACTCCCTGAAAAATTCCTCCCTCGACATTACTACTACTTGTCCTGATGGTGCAAGTGACTGGCGTAAGCTATCGTTCGCTTTGTCTGATTCAATTCTTTCTTCGTCATTCCTTCCCAGAACCCCTTTGATAGTAACTCGGTCCATATATTGTATTTTGTTCATTATTCTGTATCAAAATATTTCAAATTCTTCGTTATTTCTTTTCTGCCACTGCTATTGTCCATGCTCGCAACTATAAAGGAAGTAGGTACAGATTCTCTAAAGGCGCGTGAAGTGTTTTCTTACTTCCAAGCTTGTTTTTCCATCTTTAAGTATGTTCTTCTTCTGGTAAAATGCCGAAAACAAAGGTTCGTTTCAATATTTTTCAGTGAAACTGATTTCCAACTCAATACCTCATTTTTTGTGATCTCCACCTGTCTGTCCAAGAAAGGCAGTCTTACTCCTGCGAAAGCAGTTCTTCCCGTTCTGTTTCCTCACATTAATTAAGAACGACGCATATCGTGAAGCTGGTGGTCATCACTTCAACAGTAACGTGGCAATATAAGTAAATGGCTGGAATACCAATCCTCATCGATCTCTTTCGTCACTCCGAGTAGCCTTTTATCATGATCCAAACTTTACTGTTTTGAATAATGATCAAAAGAAATTAAGATTGGATTAGGTAATAACCTTCCGTACGGATAGATTGAAAATGCCTTTCCTTTCGTGAGCACCAGATATCATATTAGACATCATTATCATCGGACAATGATAACGCATTAAGGATATAGGTGTAATATATTTACCTATCCTGTAGTATGACAGGAAAAGGTTTTCAACTATCCCAAATAAACACTAACTGTAGCCTTTCATGACATATGTACATATCGTAGTGAGTGCTAACGATTGCTGAATCAATTCATATACATTAGAACTTACTTCATACCAGCTAAACATTTAGTCTGCGGAACGTGAGTGTATCATATTAACCCGTTTTTACGATTCCGTAACGTTACAGATAGCTACATGCGCCTAGTGGATATTAGGTGTTGAGTGATCACCTACCACGTACCTTCGAAGTGGCTTGCTTACCAATTTTAGATGAATATTTACTAACAATCAATGCGGTGATATGTGCCAATAAAACATTGGCCTTTTACCATGGGCTTCTAGCCTCACTGGTTTACACTTACGCAAATAACTTTAGGTACTACGTTTATTGGTAACTGTGTGGACATAAATGCATAGAATTTCATATTTACGAAAAATGTCTGGCCGTTTTAAAAAAACGTATTGTTAATTTTTATCTCTAAGATTTATCTTTATCTCTTAGAGGAAGGCACAAAACATGTATTGCATCTCGCAGCTCTACAATAAAAAATATTTCTATATGAGAATGCTTTGTTATCCAATTTTCGACATAATTTCATGCATCCCAATATTGAATATATTATTAAATTTTCATTACGCACTACTTTAGTAGCCTTTAGAGCGTATAATCTCATAGGAATATAAACTAGCACCGAAGAAACATTTAGAGGACTTGACAATGTTGTGAATAAATACGTCAACACCTTATTTTGGTAAAATAATGTTAGTCTAGAGGAAAAGTCAAATGAACGCTTGAGCAAACAGCCAAATACTCTCCAAAAACCCTGCCTTTCTGTTTGAAGTGGGAAAATTAAAGCGGGAAAAAGCGGGATTATTAAGACCAGTGGGTTACACAATCTCTGGCCTGTTGTGGAAACGCGTCAACGGTTGCTGGACATAATTTTCCTCATGTGGTGCGTTTAAATCGTTCCAGAGCTATGGTCTGTCTCGTTAACCTAAAGCTAGGTTGAATAAAAGAGGATAAATTCTCATTGACCTTTTTCTTGTTTTTTTTTAAAGAGTCTTAGCGGAAATTTCTTTAGAAAAATTAGATGAATAGATTCCTTATCTCGTCACAATTAAAGCGAATACCGCAAGCCACCCCACCGTTGTTTATGAATGACAGCGCGCTCATGTGTCTTGTGAGGAACCCTTTATTAAATATCGTAATGTGGGGAGGGGAAAAGTAACGGAACGGAGTTACTTTTTTCCCCTTCACGACCGGATGCCAGGATTTTTTGTGCGCAACGAGGCTTCATCATCACCGATCACCATGGTAGCGACTGAAATGCAATAAATCGGGCTTAACTCCTCGTCTCAGAAGACGTGAGCAATAAAACTCAAAAGACTGCTCCCAGCGTTCCTCGTCGAAGGGGATGTCTCCTCCCCTCTCCTGAGGCTGGCCACCAGCCACCCTTGAACCCCTCCCCCCTCCCCCTTCGCCGTTTAAAGGGGGTCTCCTCCGACTCCTTTCCCGCGCTGGACTTCCTCCCCCTCCGCCCCTTTTTCGATGTCAAGAGGGTTCACCCCCACCCTCGCGACTACTTCGCCACCCTTCCCTCAAGGCATCACTCTCCTACTCCCTCCGGTCGTAAAGCTTTTTAGAAATCTCCGACTCTCCAACTCCTCCTCTTACCCCATTTTCAAACCGCCTCATCCCTACTTCCCTCCCCCACCCGGCCTTAACATCCTTCATCATCTTTCGCATCGTATTTTATTTTTCTCCCATAATCCGGAGAGGGCGCGGGGTCAGCTCCTTGCGTCTACTTCGTCTTCGACTCTTCAGCCTCTCTTCCACCTCCCCTCCCCTTCTCCCCATTTTTCTCCTCCCATCCCTCCCCACGACATTTCTCAACCCCCGCCCATCACCCTAGGCTCCATTCCCCGTACCATCGTATCAAATTAACCAATCAGCACGCGTTCCCACTACTCTTTGCTTTACTGCCCTTTCTAAGAAGCTTGCAACGGACAATTGCTAAGCGCGCGGCTAAAGACAGAAATCAGCGAACTCTTGTGCACTTTTTGTTGTAATTTTACACAGATTTTTACGATGTAGTGAGATTCCAATATACTTCACCACCAGTTAAAACCGTACTCTTCCAAGGATTGGCTCCACCCATCTTTTTCCAGTTTCTAATGCGTAAGGTGCGCTTGCCAGATATCTGACTATGATGCTTATATCGTTCGTTGTGCGCGCGTTGTACAGAAAATATGAATAATATTATTGATAAATATTCGTGTTCTATCATTTAGGGTCAGTTAAGGTGGGCATGAAATCCTTCCCTTGCAATCTATCTTTGCATGACGTACTTCTTGGGTTCCACGTACTTCCTACCTCAATATTCTATCAAAATTATCCGTTCTTCTCCATCCCTCTAACTTACTTACCCAACATTTCTACCCGTTTCCGCAACCGCAACCCGTTTCATCCGTTCACTCTGCTTTCGTCAGTTCCTCCACCAACTTCCCTCACTTCTCTACCATTCCCCCAGTGCATCCTTGTCTTCTTTTCCTTGGATTACACGAAGAGATGTAATCTTAGAATTTGATGATCGATAAATAAGTATGAATCTCGTAATATAGATATTATGGACGTTAAAACAACAGGACAGTCATACTAGATAAGTTGAGGAACTTATGAACATTTTTGTCAATTCCGAGGTAAGAATTTATAATTGTACCTTTCGGTGGTGTGAGAAAAAAATGCCTTCCACTCGTGAATTAGAGAGTATGCTGATGCTTATCTGTGGTCTAGTTATCAACTACCTTGCACATTGCCCTGATAGTTGTCGCAGAGGAAACTTATTTACCTATTTACTTATATGTGAGTGTTAGTTGCGCTGAAGTTTACACCAGTCACTTTCAAAGGACGGAAGGAGAAGTATATTTACTGCCGTTTGAGCTATGAATATATTTCTGTACACCATTCGCAAAGTTTTCAGTTATCCCATTTTTCATACTTTTTTCTGCTGTCCTCTTTTTCTTTGTAAAAAATAAGGGCTTGTTTATTACCATTTTTATTGATTGGTCATTACTTTCATTAAATGAAAAGCCCTGAAATAGGCTTTTATGTCGAAGAGATTTTTAAAGACTCTTTTTTCCATCGTACCGATTTGAAGCGTACCATATTATGCAATTTTTTTCCGGCTGAAGAGTTAATTTTTGGAGTCTGAAACAGAAGGAATTCATTCATTCCATCGTGTTCATTTTTATTCTCTCTTCCTCCTTCCTCTTTACATCTTGTCTCCGCATACGAGCGTCCCCTCGTTTTGTTCTTTTATGAATTTAATTTTCGTGAGTGAAAAAGATCTATCGCATGCAATTTAACTTTTAGAGTAAGGTACCCAAATATTAGATGATTCATATTGGGAAGAAGGTCCCTAATCGGCAAACATGTTCTCTTCTATGAGTGAAATTCTCTTTCGCCAACGTGTTGCTTCTGCCAACTTCAATGTTAATGCACTCATTTTCCTTCAACTTACTATCCCAGTAATTAAATTGTTTCACCTGCTCTAACTTGTAGTCTCCTACTTATAAATTTAATCTCACTCTTACTTCTCAAAAATCTCATTATTTAGTAGATTACAATGAATACCTATGTCAGAAGAAAATTATAATACGTAGTGTAGGTTGTTCACTAGTATTTTCAGTATACCCGCGGGGATCGGGTTAGTGTGGTGGCCAAAGTACTGGCCTCCCATCCCGAGGGCCCGGGTTCAATTCCCACCGGTGACGGATTTTTCAGTAGCAAACACATCCCTACTTCATTGCCTAGTGGAGGGTATTTCAGTTTCAGTAATTCGTCCGTCGAATGGGTCACTAAGCCGTGGTCCCCTTGGCACTAGTGAAGAGTATTCGTTAATAGTAGGCAAATGCCGACGCCGGCTTTCTCTCCACCCTTCCTCCATTACCTTACATGGCCCTACCATCACCTAACTACCCATCTACCTTAAAAATGGCGCTAATGACCTCAGCTGTCGGTCGCCTCGCCTGAATAACCAGCCAACCGTATACCCACTTGTAGTTAGTGTAACTGTAATCTACTTAGGTATGTTTCGAAAAAAACGTGTGAATATTAATTTACGTACGATATCCAATACCGACGATGATGACTTTCAACACCTTATTAAATGATAAAACACTTTATTCCTTTGGAGAATTGTATTATAATCTAGATAATTTGGGCCAGTAAAAAAACACGTGCTGTAGTAACTAACATAAGATTTGACCACTTGGAATGCAGGCCAAGTGATGTTTTACCGTACACCATTGAAGATTCTTTCAGGGTATTATTTTGATGTAGGTACTTAACCAGTTCCTACTTACCAATAGGAGTTGATTTATCGCCTTTTTGAAATGATCGTACGGAACTATAAGGAGAACGACAAGGTGAAAAAATAACTGGAAATACTTAATTTCACCTTGTACCTTTATCGTATGCATGGCATACGTGTAAATAAACACTCTTTATAATATCTTGCATTTGAAATAGCATAAAATATATTTCCTCTCATAAGAAGTTGGATCTTCCTCAAAATTTAGGTGATTATTCAGACTCTGCCCTCGAGGTGGCCATCAGGGTACTCCGAAAATTTAGATTCCTTATAAGATTTAGAATGTAACATACTTTCTTATAATGGTAACATTTTATGCCTCTGAGTTGATTGTTAGTAGTGAATGCACAGTGATATACAATCCCTGCCACACAACATCACGGTGGCTAGCAGGTTATTACGTTGATGTAGATGTATGATGTTGATTTTATAATTGTCAGTTCAGTCATGGGGCAACTAGGTGGTCAGAATTTATTGTCCAATGTTCAGAATCGCTTCCGGAAGAGCAGATCATGTGAAACTCAACTTGGACTCTTTCCTCATAATATTTTAGCTTCTGGCGAAAATAATATTCCAATAAAGCTATATTTCTCGATTTCAAGAAAGCTTTTGACAAAGTGTCTCATAGAAAACTTATATCATAGATAAATGATTTTCTACGTGATCGGGTGCAAAGGGTTGTATAGGACGGTGTTACCTTCCCGGAAATTGAAGTCACTTCAAGCGTTCCACAAGGTAGTGTGATAGGTCCACTCTTGTTTCTTCTATACATAAATGATAAGGTGGTAAAACGTAAGCTTCGTCAATTTGCCGATGACGCAGAAGTATACAGGGAAATTTTGTGCCCAAGCGATAAAGAATGTTTAAGTGATGGCCTACAACTAATTGAAAAATGGTGTGATACATGGCAGTTAGAATTGAATTTTAAAAATGTGTAGTAATGAAGTTTTGGAAAAAGAATTGTTCTCCTCTTAGCACTTACAAAATAAATAATAATGAATTAGAAACGTGGAATCCATTTAATATCTGGAATAACACTGACACATGATCTTGCCTGGGGTAAACATATGTATACGTGAAATAATGGGTCAAGCTAATCGTAAACTAGAATTCATCAAAAGAATACTGGGTGAATATGACGATCATGAGCGAGAAATTAGCTACTTTTCTCTTGTGGGACCTCATTTGGAATGCGCTGCGATCCATACAAACTAGGCCTAAATAATGAACTTGAAAGTGTGCAGCGAAGATCGGCAAGATTTGTAAAGGGACGGTACGATAACCTTATTAGCGTAACCAGTCTATTAAATGAATTAAATTGGGAATCATTGTCAGACCGCAGGTTGAAATTTAGACAATCTCTTAAATAAATTCCAAGACCATATTTTCAGTGATGATGTTAAAAATATTTTGCTAACCACAACTTATTATGGTAGACTGGACCATAATCACAAAATTAGAGAAATTGATTGACGGACAGATTCAAAATGTCCTTTTTTCCTCATACAATTAGGGATGTGAATGGCGGTAAATATATCCAATACGAGTGTACAAATGGATAGCGTAGGTATTTGCATGTTGGTATAAGGACGTTAAGGTAACCCAACTAACAGCATTATATTTATGCTTGCTTTGCTATTTTGTAATTTTTTAAAATTTGAAGTTAAGACTAGTGTATCATTACTAATTCTTTTTTATGGATAATATGTAATTCATGTTTGGTGAGAATTCACCCCCTGCCACACCTTTATGGTGGCTTGCAGGATATTTTGTAGATGTAGAAGTACCAGAACTCTTGCATACAGTAGTTTTTGGTTGCCCACATATTCACTTCTGCAGTATGATTGAATTCCCTCCATTGTACTGAGGGTTAGAATTTGATCAGATAGTCTGATTGACCTGGACAATTCAGGGATAATATCTTTTCTATCTGTTGATTTAATGTCTGTATCCGATCTTAATGGCCCTTTACAGCAGAAGGAAATGTTCAGAGACGAGAATGGAAGGGAGGGGAGAATCCGGCGCCTGTTTTTGACGGCAAAATCCCAGTGGACCACGGCTTAACACATCTGACGGACGGTATGCTGTACTCGAATGCACTCAACAAAACATTAGAGAAGGGGCCTATTTAACAATGAAAAATATCTTCCACTGCCAGGTTTCGAGCCCGGCTCCTCCAATTGAAGGCCTGTACTCTAACCACCACACCAACCCGACCCCTGTTACAATTCAAGAATACCCCTCCCCCTATCAACAGACCAATACCCCTCTCCCTATTCTCATCTGTTTTCAAGCCTGTTTCCGCACTAATAGGCGCCTTAGACCGGAAGGAATGGTATAAGGATGTGAATGGAATGGAAAGGAGGAATAGTGGAGAGAATCCCGGTGTCGGCATATGCCTGCTCCTATGCTGGTAGCAGATATTATAAGGAAATTATGATACACCCTAGCTTGCCTAGGTAGCCTAGTTGCATTTTAATGGTGCATGTTTGGTGATCTTCACCATATGCCACACACCCACTGAGGCTTAGTGAGTATTCATCTACATAATACCCTGCAAGCCACCATTAAGGTGTGCGGCAGGGGGTGAATTCTCACCAAACATGCATTACATATCAAGCATAAAAAAGGATTAGAAATAATAACCTAATCTAAACTTCACAATTTAAAAAAGATAAAAATAGCAAAGCAAGCTAGCAAAAACATGCTGTTATTATGGTTAGCTTTACGTCCTTATACCAACATGCAGCTACATGTGTTATCCATTGATGCACTCGCATTGGATATATTTACCGCCATTCATATCCCTAATTGTACTCGGAAAAAGGATATTTTGAATCCTTCAGTTCGACAATAAATTTCTCCAATTTTGTGATTGTGGTCCAGTCTACCATAGTAAGTAGGGGCTCGCAAAATATTTTTAACGTCATCAGTGAAAATATTATCTTGGAATTTATTTAAGAGATTAAGTCTAAATTTCAACGACGTTCTGACAATGATTCCCATTTTAATTCATTTAATAGAATGGTTGCGCTAATATAGTTATCGTACCGTCCCTTCACAAATCTTGCCGATCTTCGCTATGTGCACGTTCGCTGTGCATGCTAAAGGAGAAATGATAACCTTATTAGCGTAACCAGTCTATTAAATGAATTAAATTGGGAATCATTGTCAGGTCGCAGGTTGAAATTTAGACTTAATCTCTTAAATAAATTCCAAGATAATATTTTCAGTGATGACGTTCAAAATATTTTGCGAACCCCTACTTACTATGGTAGTCTGGACCATGATTACAGAATTAGAGAAATTGAATGCCGAACTGACAGATTCAAAATGTTCTTTTTTTCTCGTACAATTAGGGATATGAATAGCGGTAAATACCTATATCCAATACGAGGAATCAATATATAGCATAGGTAGCAGCATGTTGGTATAAGGACTTGAAGGTAACCCAACTAACAGTATGTTTTTACATACTTACTTTGCTATTTTTATCTTTTTTAGATAGCGTAGTTTTGAACAGTACCTACACAGGTACTAATCCTTTTTTATGCATGATATGTAGTGTATGTTTGGTGAGAGTTCACCCCCTGTCACACACCTTTATGGTGGCTTGCAGATTATTATGTAGATGTAGATGCTTGGAGATCTTCACCCCCTGCCACACACCCTCTCGGTGGCTTGCAGGGTGTAGATGTAGATGTTCAAGTTCATTATTTAGGCCGATTTCATAGGGATCCCTTATAAAGGCGGCGTATTAAAAACTTAGCAACTAAAGAAATCGGATATGATTTTCCTGAGCCTTGAACTCGAGCTCCTCTGAACGAGAGCTGATTATACTAGCTACCAGACCCACCATAACCATTGCCGTACATTATAACCATGTTGCGTTGAGGTTTGCATTAGAGGTCATATCTTAATGATGTAGTGGAAATCTACAGAGTTCCCTGCAAGCTATCCAAAGAGTGTCTGGCACGGGAATATTTTAATGCTTTGTTGCTCATTTGTGAATTTCGGCCATGAGTCACAGTTGTTGTGCGGATCTTAAAGCCTCGTCCATCGACATTAGGGGAGTCATACCCGCGTGGCTCCCTCTGTTTGTATGCTTTCCTGGTCGTTACGCGAGGATTCGAAGGGGTTACTTGCGGCCTTAACGGGAGGAGAAAGGGTGTTTATGCTTTTCCTTGAAGGGAACCATCGCCCCAGGGTTGTGACTCATCGCTCCTCACCATCTCTTGTATTATTGGCCTGGGCGTCCGCCAGGGTTTTGTCCGTCCAGCTTATGCATTGTATGTAGTTTCCACCGGTAATTATTATCAGAATACCTGTCGAGGTACGTATCCGCTCTGCTCAAAAGTCCATGTTTGGTGACCTTCCCTCCCTGCCACACACCTTGGTGGTGGATCGCCGAGTAATACGTAGATGTAGATTTATATATGGACTTGAGATACTTCTAGGTGTACAAATAAGATTTGAATATCATTTTTCCCGGATACCATTAAGAGCATAATTCGCATCATATATAGATAGGTGAGATATTGTTAGGGTAGTCTATGTTGGTAGCTCTTAGGTGCATGGCCGCATGACTTGTTGGCTCTTAGTTGAATGTAAATGGTTTGTGCTGGTTAATCTTCGCTCCCTGCCACACCCTCGGGGTGGTTCGAAGGTTCTAACGTAGATTGAAATTGAAATTCCCTCCCGCGTACAAGAGAGTTAGCTTCCGTAATGTCTCCCAACTGGAAATAATATTTAATAAATCCCTAATCGAAACCGTCGTACCGAAGGATTGGAAAACAGCCGATGTAACACCCATTTTTAAAACTGATGATAAGGAGCAGCCACCTAACTACCGACCTATGTCTATATCTACGACATACCCTGCAAGCCACCTCGAGGGTGTGTGGCAGGGGGTGCATCCACACCAGGAACAATGACACAATAAACAAAAATGAACACTACAAAACAAACACTATACCTTTAAAAGTAATTGGGGGGAAAAAAGAAGAAAACTACCAAATCCCAATCATGCAGGACACACCCACGAATACCATGCATGCCTTGAAACCCGACACCAATTTCATAGATACTCATGCATGCAAAAAAAAGCATTGCATGCGAGTCACAGGTTGATTTGAACATGCAGGTAATAAAAAGAAAAAAAAATACTATCGACCTACTCTGAATATTACCCCTATAATTATTACCGATTTACGCGATGTCTAACGTTCTGATCTCGAATCGTATGCGGAAAAAATGACATTTTAAACCTGTCCGTAATGCAATCTATCTCCTTAATTTTATTAGAATTATCGAGCCTACCATAATAAGTCGGAGCCAGCAATATATGATTAACGTCAATAATGAAATGTCCCTCCTTAAAATTTCCCAGAAGATTAAGTCTATATCCTCCTCTCTATCCTATATCCCTCCTATCCATTTCATGCAAGGTCCTTGAACACCTAGTCATCCTTCTACTTTTACTGATTCCACGGATTCCTACCGACAGGCCTGTGCTAAACGGTTTTTCTTAGGGTTTATCTTCCATTGATGGTCTATACCTGTTTATGACCGACTACCATGTACACCTCGAGGGTGTACGGCAGGGAGTGAGTTCATCACCAAACACGAACGATTTACAATGATATGCATATTTAGCCCGT
This sequence comes from Platycnemis pennipes, assembly GCA_933228895.1. Classification (NCBI taxonomy): domain Eukaryota; kingdom Metazoa; phylum Arthropoda; class Insecta; order Odonata; family Platycnemididae; genus Platycnemis; species Platycnemis pennipes. The sequence continues at coordinate 66,624,537 of OW121854.1, forward strand.
GCATGTGACTGCAAACGTGGCTAATATGCACGTAAATCGATGTGAATATCACGTTTCAATCGGAACTACACACAAATCAAGGGGTACACGGGAATTTCGCTTTCTGCCTATCTACCCTCGGTGTCCCATCGTTCTCGGACGATTACGTCCGGGAGTCTGCCGTTGCGCGATCGGTTAACGGATCCATAAATTTTTATGACGCCCCCGACTGGGACCCTCTCTCCTTCGGAGGCCGAAGAGAAAAAAAATCGAGGAAGAGGAAGAAGAGGAGAGAGAGATCTTCGTTTTCCTCCTACTTTTTTCTTTCTCTCCCCCAAGTTCTTTTTTTTTGGGTGGAAGCGGACCGGGGAGATGCAAACGCGGACGCCTCCGTGGCAACAAGCGAGACGACGACTCCCTCCCGCTATCTACGCACCCTCCACCGCCAAGGAGAGAAGAGAATGAGAAAGATCGTAGCAAGAGATTAGCTCTTTTTCTTTATCTTTCCAGATCCCATTTATGAGCAGTTACAACTACGTAGAGATGTTAGCTTTTTTAATAAGTTGCCGCTATTTGCTTAGCGCTGAGTTTATATTGCCTGAAGAATTAGTTCAATTAACATTTACATCTTCAAATTACCTTGCCTGCTACCATCTAAATCAACATAATACCCTGCAAGCCACCGGAAAGGCGTGTGGCAGAGGTGATTCATCTCAAGGCATGCAAAAATACTACCTAATCCCTTTATTCACTTCGTACTAGCAACTAAGTATGCATTGACGAGACACGTGTAGTTTAATTCTTAGTATTTATAAAGCAATGTAGTAGTTATTGATTAGTAAGGAATTTTTTTAAATAAATAAATTAACATTTTTTCTAAGCATGCATGTAATAGTAATGTTAAAACATGAAAATTTTGAAAAACTGAATATAAACCTATCTTCAATAACCAGCATAAGTTCACAATCTAAATGGTAAATATGCATCAGAATACCGTGCAATGTCATATCACGTCGTTAACTCCGTAAAATATTGGTTGATTATAAAACATGCAGGAAAATAGCAGTACGTAAATGACAACGACGATAGAACTTTTTTAAAGCTATGAAATGGTCGCTATAAGCCTATGTTAACGGTTCAAATTCCTCGCTGCGAAGGTAACTCAAAGCAAATTTACACTTGCATCGTAAATAATTTGCCATAAATCTCTTAAGGCCGCTTTACACGATACAATTTTTTGTACAATTTCTTGTACAAACTCTTGTATGAGGAAATTGTACCGTATAAAGCGGCAAATTGTACGAACGCTTGTGCGATTGTCCTGAATGGAATTAGAACCTGTTCTAATTCCATTCAGGAAAACATACAATTTTGTTCAGTTTATACAATCGTTTGTACAAGGAATTGTACAAAAAATTGTATCCTGTAAAGCGGCCTTTACTGGTTGAGATAACGTAGCACGGAAGGGAATGAAGAGTTGAAAGCTGGATGACGAGTGGCGCGGGAGGACTTGCCCTGGGGAAAGTGTTCCCGAGAAAGGTCGTATCGCTTTGCGGCGTTTATGGATTCGCCTTATGGCTTTTCGTGTCTCCTTCACCGTCCACTGCATCCAGGGAACCTCCTCCGGCACTAAAAACACTAATAGGACTGAGAGGTCCATGCTGGGGAGGGCGTCCGAATTGGGGTGTGGGCGGTAGTGTTCGCATCTTTCTTCCGAAGGCACAGTCACGCCCGAATTCACGTACGCACGCACGCATCTCGCACGAACATACTCCGACCGCCACCTTGTGCGGAGAAAGAACTCCCTTGTTGCCTCGCCCGCAGGAAAGGAAGGGATCCATCCTCTCTCTCTCTCACTCCGGACATCCCTATTAATAACTTCCCACAAAGCCTCCGACAGCAAGGAATTGATCACTTCGTTGCCTCTGCGATTGGGATGCACATGACGAATAGGAGGAACGATGTTCAGCAAAACTTATGGCCGTATACTTCTACAAGTGCGGAGTAAACTGCAGTATACCCTGAATATATATTTTATAAATACTGAACTCCTGCGAACTATGGTTGGGTAGATTATTATTCTGCGTGCGCGACTGGATGATATCATTATCATCGGCCAACAATCCTAGGATTGGTTTTACGCAGGTTTCCACTCGATTCTTCTATCGGCCAACCTTTTCATATTGACGTAATTCTTCTCTTTTACATCCTTCACAACCTGTTCAATGTATCTCATACGAGGCCTGCCTTTTCCAATCTTCCCGTTCACCTTTCCTTCGAAGATTGTCTTCATCAGGCCCTCTTGTCTCAGGATATGGCCGATTAAGTTGTCCATTCTTCTTTTTAGAGTTGTCAGCAGACTTCGCTTTTCTCCCACTTTTCTTAGGACTTGCTCGTTACTTACTCGGTCGATCCATTTAATCTTCATCATTATTCTGTAGCACCACATTTCGAATGCTTCTACTCTTTTCTTCTCCACCGCTGTCATCGTCCATGCCTCACTGCCGTAAAGAAACATGCTCCAGATGTACGTTCTGATGAACTGTTTCCTTCCTTCCTGGATCATAGTGATTGTAAATTTAATTCCTTTCTATTTTAAAATATGTGCCTACTGATGGCTCACCCCCAGCCGCACACACCCCTTCGTTGGCATGCGGGGTATTATGTAGATAGCAGCCTATATTATTGTCAGATATGTTAGCAGCCTACGGGAGGGACAATAACACGATAGGATAAATAGGAGACTTTTTAAAAGAACGTTTCACAAGTTGGTATTAGATGTTATCAGCTCAACAGTTACATCGGATGTTTTTCAGGGAAGCTTGATAGGCCCAATTTTTTTCCACTTTACGTTAGTGATTTGAATATGGTAATTAAAAATAGTAAGATCCGTATTCCTCTGCCTAAGTATGTAATACGACGTTAGATTTTCTATTTAGTTTGATGCAGTAAGTATTTCGGGGGAAGCTATTCGTTTTCCAAAAGTTCATTACCGCACATTTCTTCAAATTTAATTCAAGTTGCAAAGTAACACACCAATCATCAGTCGCATCTAAATCCTGTACTTAAGGTTGACTGCTATCTTCATCCCTTCTATCTTCATCGGGTTCAAAGGGTTTTTTTGGACGGTGTTACCTCACCGAAAATTGAAGTCACTTCGGGTGTCCCACAAGGTAGTGTGATAGGTCCACTCCTGTTCCTTCTGTACATTAATGATATCAGTAAGGTGGTAAAAAGTAAGCTTCGTCTATTTGCCAATGACACAGTTGTGTACAGTGAAATTCTAAGCCCAAACGATAAGCAATATTTAAATGATGACCTACAAGCAATCGAAAATTGGTGTGATACATGGCAGTTAGAATTAAATTTAAAAAAATGTGTAGTAATGAATTTTTGGAAAAAGAATAATTTTCTTTCAAGCACATACAAAATTAGTAATAATGAAATAACAAACGTGGAATCCATTAAATATCTTGAAATTAGACTGACACATGATCTTTCCTGGGGTAAACATATACGTGAAATAATGGGTCAAGCTAATCGTAAACTGGGTTTCATCAAAAGAGTATTGGGTAAATGTGACGATCATGTACGAGAAATCAGCTACTTTTCCCTTGTTAGACCTCATTTGGAATATGCTGCCAGTGTATGGGATCCCTACGAAATCGGTCTAAGTAATGAACTTGAATGTGTGCAGCGAAGATCGGCAAGATTTGTAAAGGGACGATACGATAATTATATTAGCGTAATCAGTCTATTAAATGAATTGAAATGGGAATCATTGTCAGATCGCAGGTTGAAATTTAGACTTAACCTCTTAAACAAATTCCAAGGCAATATTTTCAGTGATGATGTTAAAAATATTTTACGAACCCCAACTTACTATGGCAGACTGGACCATAATCATAAAATTAGAGAAATTGATTGCCGAACTGACCGATTCAAAATGTCCTTTTTCCCTCGTACAATTAGAGATACGAATATAACGGTAAATATGTCCTATCGGAGAGTAGCAATGAATAGAATTGGTATGAGTACTTAAAGTTAATCCTACTAACAGAATGTTTTTGCATGTTTGCTTTGCAATTTCTATCTTTTTTAAATGGTGTAGTTCTGACTACTATATTAATACTATTGCTTTTTTATGCATGATATGTAGTGCATGTTTGGTGATAAATCACCCCCTGCCACACACCCTTGTGGTGGCTTGCAGGGTATTATGTAGATGTAGATTTAGATCCCTAATTTACCTATACACTACTGCATCATCGGCAAAAAGACAAAGCTTACTATTTTTAACTACTGATTTCAAATCATTTACGTAAAGAAGAAATAAAATTGGTTCATAACGCTTTCCTGAGGAACACTCGATGTAAATTTTACTTCGCCTGAGCTAACACCATGTAGTAGCACCCTTTGATCGAGTTCATTTAAGAAGTCTCCTATCCAGCCTTTTACGTTTTGTCTATTCCGCAGGATGCTAACTTCACGAGTAATTTAAGTGGGACATCTTATCAAATGCTATTTTGACGTCAAGAAACGCTGCGTCTACCTGAACGTTACCTTCTCCCGAAGTATAATATCGTGAACAAAAAGACCTCGTTGACTTTCACAAGAACTTTCTTTCTGAACCCGTGTTAGTATGTTACTTGACCCTTTTGAAACCATTTTGCTTTGTTATCAAATAATTATGGCTATCGAGGAGTTTATTCATTGATGTAACTAGTACACGCTCTATAATTTTACATGATAGTGTCGTTAGTGATATTGGCCTATAATTACGTGGCTGTTCCCTATCCCCACATTTGGAAATTGTGTTACGTTTGCAATCATCCAGTCATTGAAAACTACATCTACATCTACGTAATACCCTGCGAGCCACCACGAGGGTGTGTGGCAGGGGGTGAATATCACCAAACATGCACTATTTGCATGAAAACTTTCGAAACCGATTTGTTCACAGATGTTGTTATATATATTGGGAACCCCTACGTATTATACTAGGTTTGAACAGATTAACAAGATTGAAGAGATGGATTGTCGTACCGATAGATTTAAAATGTAATTTTTCCCGCCTACCATAAGAGAGCACAATAGACAGCAAACTAGTTAGCCTGAAGTTTATAGCTGCACGGGCTCTCAGAGGTAGTAATAAAGTAAATCAAACTAATCCAGCGGAGCATAATGAAAACGTTTCCCGGTGGCTGAGTACTAATTCATCACTCGTAAGTCGTAACCCTGAAAGATACAACATGTGAACGACTGAAATTGGAGCAGTATAGCAGTTCGCTGGTGGGGGATTCGGTCACGCGGGTAGTCCACTATTTTCTCCCTTCACCACCAAAGTGAGGCACTACTGTGAATTCCTTAAGGAGACCTGTTATGCACTTTTGGATGATGGACAAATAAAAGAGTCGCTGAAAAATGATCCACCATAAACCCCAAAGTTTTCACAGGAATTTTTATTTGAACTAACTTATTAGGATTTTGTAAAAGCAGCAATTTAGAAGGAATTCAACGTCATCATCTATATCTGCGTAGTACCTTGGTAGCTACAATGATGGTGTGTGGCAGGGGGGAGAAGATCACAGTGCGTGCATCAGTTGATCCATACAGAGCACTCGATCATATTTGTGCTCGCTTACAATTCTGAGGGGAATTTCGGTTGGGAGGGCGGCATTGGACGAGGAAATGTGGGTATAGCCAATGAAAGTTACAATATTTTTTTCTCTGGAAACGTTTTATATAATTCTACCTGTTACCCTGCAAGCCTCTCTAAGGGTGTGTGGCAGGGGGTGGGCAATCACCAAGTATGTATTTTAAGTAGAGAGGTTTAATCCTATGTTAATTTCAACTACGCGATTTTTTATATAGCTCAAAATATCTAGAATTAAGTACAATTCTCTCTACGCATAAAGAATATTTGCATACAATACAATACATCTACATAATACCCATCAGAAATCCATCACTGTCTCGGTAGGAGATCTTACACGAGCATACGGGCATGAAATTTTTTTGTAAGTCATGGATAAATAAAACCAATTAAATTTACTCGTACTATCGTGCGTGGCGGCCTAGTGGGTAGAGCTCCCGGGTTCAAATTCCAGGCAATAGCCTTCTGGACATCTCCAACTTAAATTCTCACGATTCGATTTTCTGCGTGTCAGAACTTCATAGGAAATCACAGGTGGCCCAGGAAAAGGAAATTTCACACGCCAATGGCTGAGTGCGGGGTGAGCTCTACCCTCACCTGTCAAAGACCAGCCTTCGGATTGAACAAAACTTTTATCATTCAGTCATGGAAAAACTAGTTAAAAGTCCACAACACCAACAATAATTACCATGGTAACCTAGTAATAATTTGTCACTCTCCCTAATTGTGCTCAAAAAATATGAATTTGTGAAGCACTTTGTCTCACCGCTCTCTGATTTAGCATTCATAATGTGCACCTTCGTAATACCCCGTGAGCCACCATAAAGGTGTGTGGCAGGGGGTGAATTCTCACCAAATATGCACTATGTCATGCATAAAAAAAGTTAGTGATAATATACTAGCCTAAACTTTAATTCTTTTAAAAAAGGTAAAAATAGCAAAGCAAGCATGCAAAAACATGCTGTTTGGGTTAGCTTAAAATCCTTATACCAATATGCAACTACCTATGCTATCAATTGTTACACTCGTATTGGATATAATTACCGCTAGATTTAAGCGTCACGTGCAAATAAGTGGCTATTATCTAAATAGTAATGGAGTGATTGATCACATGAATTAGCATGTATTGTGTCCTTAATGTATTTTTAAGACCTTCATGTACACCTGCTCCCTGCCAGACATCTTGAAAGTTGCTCGCAGGGCAATCTGTACATGTTTATGCAGTACATTGTACCCGATAAGCTAAGACAAGGGGTTATGCGAGGCGTGACTCTTGTAACGGGAAATGTCTTACTGCCACACTCCATATTATTAGTGACTGTCAAACGCGACCATAACAGCACCAAGATATGCTACTAATAAGATTTTGTTTTTTACTGGTGAATAATATTTAAGAAGTCTTCGCGGATCTTCCATCGAAACCTTATCCCGGTTGAAGACCCGTGAAGACTTCTTAAATGCTACTTATATGTCGTGATAGAAAGAGGTATTTCCTTCATATGATAGAACAACTGGCGGATAGGATATTATATCATCTCAGGCATTTTTTAGGGTAGATGGTAGGGTAGCGAGTAGGTCATTTAGTGGGGTTCATAACTTCTCGTTGCCAGTCGCTTTACCGGCTAAATTTGATGAAATCAGTATTGAGCCTCAGATAACTTCAGACATGACCACAGCACTCCCTTGTAGCCTTAATAATAGTCCAGGTGAAAATATTTCCGTAGCAGTATTTAATTGCCGGAGTCTTAAAAACAAGATACCTGAGTTCCATCACCTTATTCATACTACTGATGCAGATGTAATTATAGGAACTAAAAGTTGGCTGACGGATGACATTCCTGATTCAGAAATATTTCCCAAATCTTTTAAAATATATAGAAAAGACAAACAAAACCGAACAGGTGGTGGTGTTTTCATTGCAGTCAAGATCTCAATCATTAGCGAAGCAGAAATATTTCCCGACAACCCCTTGGAATATGTTTGGTGTTCATTAACATGCCCTAAATCCAAACCAATATCTGTCCGAGTATTCTATATGCCCCCAAACACTGATGTTGACTCACTATTAGAACTGGGAAAGCAGGTAAATTCTATAACGTCCCGTAACAGCGAGCGTAATATAATGATAGGTGGCGATTTCAATGCACCATCAATAGACTGGAGAACATACTGCTTCAAAGCTGGAGGAAGGGACAAGGACGTCTGTGAGACTCTATTAGATGTGTTCTCCATTAACTCCCTGCAACAATTAGCTACAGCACTTAAAAGAGGGGATAACATTCTTGATTTACTGGCAACCAACATCAGACAACAAGTGACAACAATTTACACCGTTGATGGAATCAGTGACCACAGAGTTCTAACTGCAAAATTCTCTCTAACTTAAGATAAAAATTTTAAACAAAAAAGAAAGAATTATATTTTTAAAAGAGTTGACTTTGCTAACTTTAAAATTTATTTTCGAGATTCCCTATCGGATTTGAAAAAGTCTTCCATAAACTTATGTACAGAGGGTTCATGGAAATCGTTCATTAACATCATGCGCTCTGGGATCAATAGATAATCCCATGTAAATTTAAAAAAGAAAGCACTGAACCTAGGTGGTACAATGTCGAAGTGAGAAAATCCCTAAGATAGCAGCGAATATGTCATGATAAAATGAAAAGAATTAGTAATGCATTCGCAGAATTTAAAAGAAAAACACTTGGGGAGCAATTGAAGGAAAATCTAGAAGTCTTCTGGTCGTACGTAAGTACGTGTTGTACGACACCCTCATCTAAAATCCGATTTTCTGCGTGTCAGAACTTTGTTGGAAATCGCAGGTGGCCCTGGGAAAGGAACTGGCCCCCCTACCCTGAAGGTGAGAATCTCACACACCATTGGCTGAGTATGGGGTGAGCTCAACTCTCACCTATCAAAACCAACCTTCGGATTGAATTACTGAGTGAGTGAGTGAACGAAATCGGTCTGAATAATAAACTTGAACGTGTGCAACGAGATTCGGCAAGATTTGTAAAGGGATGGTAAGATAACCATATTAGTGTAACCAGTCTATTAAATGAATTAAATTGGGAATCATTGTTAGGTCGCAGGTTAAAATTTAGACTTAATCTCTTAAATAAATTCCAGATAATATTTTCAGTGATGAAGTTAAAAATATTTTCCGAACCCCTACTTACTATGGTAGACTGGACCATGATTACAGCATTAGAGAAAAGGAATGCCGAACTGACAGATTCAAAATGTCCTTTTTTCCTCGTACAATTAGGGATATGAATAGCGGTAAATATATCCAGTACGAGTGTAGCGATGGATAACATTGGTAGCTGCATGTTGGTATAAGGAATTGAAGGTAAACCAACTAACAGCATGTTTTTTCATGCTTACTTTGCTATTTTTATCTTTTTTAAATAGTGAAGTTTAGAGTACATTAATAATAATCCTTTTTTATGCATGATATGTAATGCATGTTTGGTGAGAATTCACCCCCTGCCACACACCTTTATGGTGGATTACAGAGTTTTAAGTAGATGTAGATAAGACAATTGTACACACTGTACATGAACAGATTAATGTGTCTAAGCCGAAGTGTCATGGGGATGATTAAGAAAGTTTATGTGGCTTTTCGCTTTTTGCTCTGAACGCTCGTGATCCGGGCGAGACAGTTCAAATATATTTCAATTATTTGCAGTTATTAGACAAACCTGTGAGGAAATGCTTAAAGAATTACTTTCTTTCTTGCATCTTTATGCCATCATGCAGGCGTGCCAAATCTACGTTACTTATTGTCTTGCGAGAAACTTCGATCACTTTTTTCATTGTCCTTTATTGTGACTTTTAATTGACTTACCATCTCCCTAACTTTATCTTTATGATCTAACCCATCATATCGCTCTAGGGTTATGGAAATATACATTTTTAATATCGACTGAAAAACAACTGGCGTAGAATGAACTCCCCACCTTCCCGTTGAGAGAGAAAAGGCCTCGGTCTCTGTTCGCTTGTGGGGAAGGTCTTGGCGGGTGGAGACTGCGAGAGGGAGCGAGGCGACCCGTGATGCAGTCACGGGTCATTCGATGGTGAGATGGTCGGTTAGGCGCGGAAGGGTTGGCGGCCCTGTTGAGTCGGGATTGGTCGGTTGGGTGGTCGGTTATTCCCGTCCTTCCCGCTTCTTATTTTTTTTAACCATTTTTCCTCTCTCCTCCACTCCACCGATCCATTTTTTTTGCGACCAGCGAGGCGGAGGGGAGTGAACTCGTGTAATTGGCGTGAAAGGAGTATTTTTCCCCCACCCCGAGGCCAATCAAGTGCTGCCACCTCTGGGGCGTCGGTCTCCTTTGCTCGGCGGGGGACTTAATTTCCTATGCGGAGCAATTTCGCTTCCGAGATCGGGACCCATAACGAGGGAAGTAATATTTATGCGTCCCAGTTGTGTAGCCTCTTTAATGAATGGGCTCACATTGAGGGGACAGATTTTTTTTCTCTTTCGTCTCTCCGAGTCCAATGATCTCATTCGTTTAAGGATATTTACGGATCTAATGGTTCGAGATGCGTGAAATGTCGTTGAATGGAAGCCTGGGTCATTTCATCTGCACACACGGAGTACCCTGCAACCCACCGCAAGGGTGTGTGGCAGAGGATGAACCATCTTTAGGGGGTGAACCATCAGCATTCAAATTAAGAGGTCAAATAACTATTGTTTTATTTTAAACACAGTATTACTAAATCACAAGCGGTTATATTACTACTAATTTATCTTCTTTTACTTTTAACAGTTCCCCCAAAATAATGAATGCAATATTTAACGCATTTATTGAATACATAGGCATCGCAACTACATAAAACATGCCGCCTGTAACTCACCATGAGAAAACTGCTAAGCAAGCCATCGATTACGTTTATAAAAATTGTTATAGGTAAATGTGGTGTAAGAAAGATATGCTATTTTTCCTTTTATAGTCTTTATTTTGAATATTTCGCCAGCATATGGGATCAGTTAAAGGAAGTTTTGATCAAGACAAAAAAGATATCGGCGAGAGTTTCAAAGGGTCATTATGTTCATTTTGTTCATATTCCAAGCTTTTTAGAACAAATGGATGTGAATCACTAGTAGTTCGTACCGTAAAACATACTGAATCGATGTAGAAATTCGAAGCTTTGACTGCCAATGCCATTAGAAATATATTAATTTCATGCATTATTACTCCGGATTCAAGCAGGAGAACTGGAGAGATTGGAGGTATGGGCTGTCGTATGTAAAATAAGTGATCTACATCTACGTAATACCCTACGAGCCACCATCTTTCACCTACCTATCCCTTTGCTACGCTGCCTGTTGTTCTCTCTTATGGCGCGCGGGAAAAATGACATTTTAAATCTATTGGTACGACAATCTATCTCCCTAATCTTGTTAATCTGATCAAACCTAGAATAATATGCAGGGGTTCTTAATGTATATCTAACGTTACCTTTAAACAAATCGGTTTCGAATTAACTCAAAGGGTTTAACCTAAATTATAACCTGCGTTCTGATAATAATTCCCATCCTAGTTCTTCTATTAAACTCGTAAGTGATGGTGATGTTTGGCAACATAACTGGATTGGTAGATGCAATATTGGTGGTATGTAGTGATATTGAATACCATTGCATATATATGTACACAGTACCCTAAAAATCACAGTAGAGGTGTGTGGCAGGAGGTGAACCTTTATCAAATATGCATTTGGTATCAGAGAGAACTAAATTTATTCTTACTATTATGAAGGCACACAAAAATACTACATAAGGGAGCATAATTACTACATAATACACATAAGGGTCCTTCGCATGAATAATGCTTCTGGAATTGATGATATTCCTAGAACTAATTAAAAATTAGTTCTAGCAGAACTAATGAAAAATGCAGGAGAGAGGAGAGAAGACATTAACTTATCTTTACAAAACCATCTGCGACATGTACTCAACAGAAGAAATACCAATGGACTTCAAGAAAAACATCATCATTCCTATTCCAACAAATAGGAGAGCGGATAAATAAGAATATTTTAGGACTATGATGAACCTTACATCGAAGATATTGTTCAGGATCATCTACAGAAGAATATAACGAAAAGCTGAGGAGTTTCTAGACGAAGATCAATTTGGATTCAGGAGAAGTAAGGGTACAACAGAAGCAATACTGGCCCGTAGGCTGCTCATAGAGAAGAGAATGGAGAAGAACAAACCGACATTCATTGCATTGGTGGATTTAGAGAAGGCTATTGACAACGTGGATTAGAATTCAATTCTTGGTATTCTGAAAGGAATTGAACCAGTCTATTAAATGAATTGAAATGGGAATCATTGTCAGATCGCAGGTTGAAATTTAGACTTAATCTCTTAAACAAATTCCAAGGCAATATTTTCAGTGATGATGTTAAAAATATTTTACGAACCCTAACTTACTATGGCAGACTGGACCATAATCATAAAATTAGAGAAATTGATTGCCGAACTGACCGATTCAAAATGTCCTTTTTCCCTCGCACAATTAGAGATACGAATAACGGTAAATATGTCCTATCGGAGAGTAGCAATGAATAGCATAACTAGCTGCATGTTGGTATGAGTACTTAAAGCTAACCCTACTAACAGAATGTTTTTGCATGTTTTCTTAGCAATTTCTATATTTTTTAAATAGTGTAGTTCTGACTACTATATTAATACTATTCCTTTTTTATGCATGATATGTAGTGCATGTTTGGTGAGCAAATACCCCCTGCCACACACCCTTGTGGTGACTTGCAGGGTATTATGTAGATGTAGATGTAGATGGAGTGTCCTACAATGATCGAAGAATTATACACAGTTTGTATAAAAACCAAATAGCTGTGATTACCTAACTGGCTAACTGTGACTAGCTAACCCAACTGACAGCATTATATTGCATGCTTGCTTTGCTATTTTGTTGTTTTTTTAATTGAAATTTAGGCTAGTATATTATTAAATCCTTTTTTATGCATGATATGTAGTGTATGTTTGGTGAGAATTCACCCATTGCCACACTCCTTTGTGGTGGATTGCAGGGTATTATGTATATGTAGATGAATTTAAAAAAGATAAAAATACAAAATAGGCATGCAATATTACAGCTTTAGCTTGCAGCTTCAATGGACGATATACCAGTCTATTGAATGAATTAAAATGGGAATCATTGTCATATCGCAGGTTGAAATTTAGACTTAATCTTCTAAATAAATTCCAAGTTAATATTTTCAGTGATGACGTTAAAAATATTTTGCGAACCCCAACTTACTATGGTAGACTAAACCATAATCACAAAATTAGAGAAATTGATCGCCGAACTGGCAGATTCAAAATGCCCTTTTTTCCTCGTACAATTAGGGATGTGAATAGCGGTAAATATGTCCAATGCGAGTGAATCAATGTATATTATAGGTATCTGCATGTTGGTATAAGGACTTGAAGGTAACCCAACTAACGCAATGTTTTTGCATGCTTACTTTGCTGTTTTTATCTTTTTAAATTGTGAATTTTAGACTATTATATTAATACTAATCTTTTTTTAATGCATGATATGTAGTGCATGTCTGATGAGAATTCACCCCCTGCCACACACCTTTGTGGTGGCTTGCAGAGTATTATGTACATGTAGAAGTATTGTCTATTAGTTAGACATCTACGCGATACCCTGTTAGCCGCGGTGAGGGTGTGTGGCATGGGGTAAAGATCACCAAAACATGGACTATCATTAGTGAAATTATTATCTTGGAATTTATTTAAGAGGTTAATCTAAATTTCAACCGAAGATCTGACCATGATTCCCATTTTAATTCATTTAATTGACTGGTTAAGATGTAGATCATCTTCTTTTTCTGGCTGCCATCCCGGTCTCCTAGAATCAATTCCTTGTTTTCATGAGTGTCACTCACGGTCGGGCAGCAATGGGCACGAATACATCCGATGAGTCGATGTTTACTCTCGGCGCGAGAGAGAGAGGGACTCATGCGCTCGAGGGAATGACTCACCTTCGCACAGACATCTGTGGAGAAAGGGGGGACAGCTCATAAAGCTATGATTGCGTGGTGTAGTGAAGAGGAGGTTCTCGGGAGTTCGTGGTTACATGGTCTCGTCGAAGGGAACGGAGTGGGCCACTCTCGCCAAAGCCTCTGCAAAGTAACCGTGTCCGGTTAGGGCTTGGTTGCTCATCGGACTACTGCCCACGAATGCCGTTACAAAAGGTTGTTTACTGATCGGAGGTTCAATAGTTTGTTTCAGGTTTCTCCTCCGGTGGGAAATGAAAATCTTGAAAGTGTCCATTTTGTTCAAAGGCTGCAGCTTGGTCTCACGGAGTTAATGGAGTTTTTTTGTGATGAAAAATGGGGTTTTGAGTGCATGTCCTGCATAAAATTCAAATTAATCTACATCTACATAATACCTTTATATCTATATCTACGACATACCCTGCAAGCCACCTCAAGGGTGTGAGGCAGGCGGTGCATCCACATCAGGAACAATGACACAACAAACAAAAATGAAAAATACAAAACAAACACTACACCTTTAAAAGTAATTAGGGGAAAAAAGAAAGAAAAAAAACTACCAAATCCCAATCCTGCAGGACACACCCATGAATACCATGCGTGCCTTGAAACCCGACACCAATTTCACAGATACTCATGCATGCAAAAAAAGCAATGCATGCGAGTCACACCTTGATTTGAACATGCAGAAAATAAAGAAAAAATACTATCGACCTATTCTGAATATTACCTCTATAATTATTACCGATTTACGCGATGCCTAACGTTCTGATCTCGAATCGTATGCGGAAAAAATGACATTTTAAACCTGTCCGTCCTGCAATCTATCTCCTTAATTTTATTAGAATTATCGAGCCTACCGTAATAAGTCGGAGCCAGCAATATATGATTAACGTCATTAATGAAATGTCTCTCCTTAAATTTTCCCAGAAGATTAAGTCTATAATTCAGCCTGCGTTGTGACAGCGATTCCCATCCCAATTCGGCTAACATACCAGACACACTGCTTTCCCTATCGTAACACCCTTTTACATATCTCGCCGCTCTTCTTTGTACTCGATCTAATTCGTAAATTAAGCCTGCTTCATAAGGGTCCCTTATACTCGCAACATATTCTAAGTATGGTCTAACAATTGAAAAATAGCAACGTTCCTTCACCCTCTCCTCACTTTTCCCTAATATTCTTTTAATATACCCCAACTTTCTATTTGCTTAACAGCATATTTCCCTGATATGTTTCCCCCATGATAGATCCTGAGTAAGTGTTACCCCTAAGTACTTAGCTGATTCCACGTTTACTAATTCCGTACCTTGAATCATATCTTTATAGTTTCTTTGTATCGAGTTTTTCCTCGACCTTTCCTCAGGATGGTAGCATTTAGCAATATTAGAGAGATAGTGTCGTACCAATAGATTTAAAATGCCATTTTCCCGCGTACCATGAGAAACCACAATAGGCTGTGTAGCAAAGGGATAGGTAGGTGAAATATATTTAGAGTAGTCTGTAGTACATGATGCAAGTATTAACAACCAATAATCTTTTTATCACTATGTATATACTAGCCATCTAGCTGTATGTTGCCCTATTTTCTAGCATGTTTCCGTGCAGTAGCCTAGTTGCATGTCAGCTGTGAATGTTTGCTGATCTTCACCCTCTGCCACACCCTCGTGGTGGTTTGCAGGGTATTCGGTAGATATTGATGTAGATTGTGCCTCGTGGTTTCACGTAAGTATTGTATAAACATAGAACTATTTTTTTTGCAAGCCTGTATGGTAGTAAGTCTTCTCTCTGATTGATAATGCATGCCTGGTGATGGTTGATCCCCTGCCTCACACTCTTGTGGTGGCTTGCATGGTATTATTTAGATGTAGATAATTACCCTGTAATAAATCCGAAAGAACAAAATTACCACCATCATGCGGGCATGCAAAAATATCACTCCGCACACGAACCATATACATCTATAAAATAACCTTCAAGCCACCATAAAGGTGTGAGGCAGGTGGTGAATTCTCACCAAACATGCACTACATGTCATGCATTTAAAAGGATTAGTATAAACATATCTATTCGTCTAAACTTAACTATTTAAAAAGATAAAAATAGAAAAGTAAGCATGCAAAAATGTATTATTAGTTGGATTACCCCAAGTCCTTATACCAACATGCAACTACCTATACTCTACATTGATTCACTCGTATTGGGCATATTTACCGCTATTCATATTCCTAATTGTACGAGGACTCCTACTATCACTTGCAATCGAGAGGTATAATTCCACCAAATTGTGACTTATGTCAGATATTATATTTCACTATACACCTGAAATTCTAGGCATAAATTTCCCTAAGTTCTTAGTATATACAGAGTAATTCCACAATCATTGATTAGTCAGACATTTCTCGCTGTCTGTCTTTCTTTTTTATAATCATGGTGTACCTTTCATTTATGCTGAAAACTGGTGATTTTCTCTTTGTAGAGATATATCAATACATAGCTTTGATCTTGAACCAACACTTACTTGGAAACTTGATATTCGGGAGATGCATGCGCCCTTTTTATCTCTTTTTGCCGTCACATTGAGAGTAAATGTCTGGTGTTTATTCACCCACTGCCACAAACCCATACGGTGGATTGTAGGACACTCCGTAGATATAATGGGGGCATTTACTCGGAACCAAAATCGCAATCTTCTACACGAAATTGTCACATGGAAACGAAAAACGAAGTTTAGTGAAAAAATTAATCTTCTAACCACAACCATTCACTAATAAATCAAAAATTAAAATAAGCAAAAGGTCACGCCCACCGAAAAAGCTGGTTTAATAACATTGAAGTCATTTTCTTCCCGTCCTTGACTGCTTTTAGGGGAAGGAAAGGGAGTGGAGGGGGGTCTCGGAAGGTCTGCTCGAACAGATGCTGTCGCAGCTGTTCCTATTGGCAGAGTAAGCTGTGTCCCCCCATTGCGATAAGGCGATGTAGCTTCGCGGGCTCAGTTGTGATTGGACGAAGTCAATGATGTCATAGGTTGCAAAACGTCCACTTTTCCGAAAGGGTTAAAAACATCAGTTTTTCGCCACTTATAACTCGAGAAATAACTGACGGATCAAAAAACGGAAAAATGCGTCTTTTTATTTTACTAACTCTATCAGATCCGGCAATAAAAAAATATGGTAAACGACCCCATTGCAGATATGTGGCAGCATAGCAGTGTGAACCGTACCCAAATATCCAATTCCAAAAGCTCATCTCACGTCCTATTCAGAATATTGATGATACCCATCTTTAACCAATGTGTATTAAGCACTATTCTCTCATTTTCCTGTTAATTTTCCCTAAAATCTTCGGTACTCCTTGTTATTTCGGAGATGAACGCCTTGAATTGCTGGCGTTTCATTCTCTGGAACATGCTAGTGATGACTGTCATGTTATCTATCCGCTTGCATACGGTGGAGGTTAAAGAGATTATCCTTCATGATGGCTACTTTGTAGTTTCAAAACCTTTGGAATACGCCCACAGATGTCACCCGCTTCGTACTTCGCGTATGCCAATCATTTGGACGCATAGTGGGGAGCGCGGGAATATAAAATGACTTATCTTTAGTTCTTTGTATCCTCTAGTGTTGAGCCTGTCTTATCTAATCCGAAAAGAGGAATGCGCTCAATGGACGTGCCACAATGCAGCAGCCCGAAGTGGAGAGGGGATGGGTTATAAAGATTATAGGACGAGCCCTCCCACTACGGTGACCCCCGACTCCTACCTCAATGATTTCTCAGCCCCGTCCCTCATTCGGTTCCCTTGCACTACGCCCAGGCCCCAAGGCAGAAAACCCCTCTGCTCCCCTATCTACGTATCTCCCCGAATGTTTGTAAATATTACGTCTCCGTTGGAGTAAAATTATCGCACTTTCCCTTTCCCTATCTGCGCTATCTTCGCCCATGAGGACACTGTTTTTATCGTGTGCGTCCTCCGCCATTATCCATCCTCTTGTCTCCTCGCCGTGAACTTCACTGGCTCTGCTGCCTCCGCGGCGACCGCATCAGTTTATTCTCTCTCTCTCTCCACGCCCAAACACATCGAAACTGGAGGGCCAACGGAAGGAACGAGTGTCCGGTACGCAGCATGTGGTGCGTCGTCCCGAGCCCATCATTTTCACTTAAGATTGCAGGAAATTGTGCGTGAGAAGGAGCCTATGACAGAGCGTACTTACAACCTTGCGGATGAAAAGGATTGTGACTTTTAATGTTGCTGACAGCGAATGCAAATTCTTCCGACCTGTGTTATAAGTTCATCTGAATTATATCTTAAATCCCGACTGAGTGAAGATGCTTGTCTCCCAGGTGTCTTGCCGTGTTTGCACATTTTACTAGACATCAGTTTCGCCTGCGTTGCGGCAGGCATCTTCAGGTCTGAGTGCAACGGATGAGGTATGTAAGTCGAATGAAAACCGTGAATTATCACTTTTACTGACCTGAAGATGTTGTCTGGAAAACTGGACAAGCACGATAGGACACCCGGATGGCAAGCTGATTCAAGTTACAATCGCCTCGCAAGCCTTCATTTACATGCATCCCGGCTGTGTGACTTTTTCATCGGGTCTTGTCTACCTCGTCCGGTTACAGTACCGTGTGGTTTGGGATGTGGTGCACATACGACGGAAATGTATCTAAAAAGTCCACCCCTTCGTATCAAGCGTGGTTCATTTCATATCTACGGAGTGCCCTGCGAGTAACCACCAAACACACTGCGTACAAGCAACTAATAGGTGTAAGACTACAAGTTGATAGGAACATCTACATCAACACGATACCATGCAACCCACCGCGAGGGTGTGTGGCAGGGGGTGAAGATCACCCAGCATGCACAATAGGGTAGTTTCCTTCATCAAAGAAAATAGACTTCATTAATTGCGATTTGTGCCCTGCCATAAATGTATTTAATTTACGCAAAAAGTTTGCATTGAGAAATCCCAGTTTACTAGAGAATTAAATGTTAATTTTAAGACTATTTGAAAGGGCTCTGAAATGGCGGGGTGCGCTGCCTTCATGCTGACGTAACAGGTAGATAGTTTACGTTGCGAGGCATAGGAAAATTCGTCTCCTGAACTTACCGTTGTATTTCAGGGCCCCTCAGCTCTAGTGAATATTTATTAGTATTAACCTGTAAAAACTATCAAAGTTAGAAAAGTATTCACAGTCAAACATGGTATTATTAGTCATTTTATAGGCTCAAGGACGTCCTGCTCGCTGTGTCTTCTGCTACGACCGCTACGACGAAGCATGGCGTGAAGGTCGTGCGGCGTTAGGAGAACTACATGGTATGGTTGTGATAGGAATACTAACTGATTTTAAATTAATCAACTGCATAAGTAATGTTAAATAAATAAATAAAATTAATTATAATTAATTAACGGAATAAATATACCTCCAATACTTGTTCATAAGCTTTAACGGAGTGCAGCGTCTATTTGGAAGCGTCCGCAGCACCACCTGGTGGCAGGTAGAGGACATAGTTTGTCGTCACACGTAGGATTAACCGGCATGCGATAGTTTGCCGTCGCGTTTTCGCGCCATTGATTTTTTTCACTTTTTAATTAATGAGGAAAAATACTTGACGTCATTTAAAAATCGAACGGCTTAAAACACGTACTCCAGAGGCTATAAACTTTCGATCAAGACAATAAAAAAATAATAGGAAACTACCCTATTGACATGCAAACAAGCCACTATAGGGTCTCATGCAACTAGATTGTTAGTATCTATTGTATTTAAGGGATTAATACATGCTTGCATGCACATTAAACATGTTAGTAATGGACGTACTAGGCATTTACTACTTAATGATTAGTGTCTACGAAGAAATACAATCTACATCTACCCAATACCGTGCAAGTCACCCTAGGGTGATGGCAGGGACGTGCACTCTGAATGTTTGTTAAAATGCATTAATTTAACTTAGTCACCTTTTAGGGTTCAGTTAACAAAGATTAGAAGGGCAAAGAACATTACCCAGATGCACTATGGATTACGTACATGTCGTTTATTTTGAACTCCTATTGTTCTACGTCTATATCTATGTATTTCCCTGCGAGACACCGTGAGGGTATGTGGCAGGGGGTGAAAATCACCATACACACATTACTGCCATGCAAATAAGAGCTGCAATGTCACTACTACATGCAAACAAGTTAGGTTATATTAGGTAGTTCCATTGTTTGTGGAAGAAAAGACATAAATCAATCTGTACGACATTGTATATTTGTAATATTATTTTATAAGCGTGATCGAATGGAACAGTTTTTACGTGGTTTTAACTCGTGGGCTTTTTAAACATATTTCTGACACAATCGGCAAACAAATCAGCTTAAATACGGTCGACCACTGTTGTCAGACCGGTAGCGCACCGTCATGACAAGCCCTAATGTCAAGGGTTAAATTCTAACTCTGGCGTAGCTGTTGTATTTGTCTAATGACTATGCTACGGCCAAAATTAGATGGCACGGGTCAACACGGACCATTTGAGTGAGCGGTTGAAGTGTCGAAAAAATGCTAATATTTAATTATGTGCAATGTCCGCCCCAGACGATAATGGCTCTCAATACATTAATGGATGTGAAAATATTGGAAGAGATATTCATTTGATTCTAGATATTTTGGACAAAGAAAACCAGTAATGTAGCAGATCATTTGATTTAAAATGCATGCCTAATGATGTTCACCCCCTGCCACACACCCTTTAGGTGGCTTGCACGGTATTATGTAGATGTTCTTTCGGACCGATATCTTCCTTGTTGCACCGGTATCACCTGCCGAGCGGAGTGGAAGGTGGGAGGGACCCACCCGCTCGGAACAAAATGAAAAGCGACTCTATTGCTACCAGCACGCATATTCCACCAGAAAACGGAAGCTCTCGCAGCGGAGCTTATCTCGTTAATGCTAAGAAAATTTTCAGTGAAAATGTGATGACATATTATAACGGAAAAGCATTTGCAGAAATAATTAGTCATTCCATTTTACCTTTCGAACCTAAGAACGCGTAATTATTAAAAGACTCTCCAGTAATTTGCTGCACTCCCCAGAAAGTTGTGTTTTACGTCCAACTAGCTAAGGATCACCACTGAAATGTCAGTGCATTATAATAAGCAAAGCAAGTAGAGCATTTATCATCATCATCAAGGATGCATGCATCAAGGATGTTTGTTCCGCCGTAGCTCTCCATTCAATTTTCTTAACAGCTAACCTCTTCATATTTCCATAATTCTTCTCTTTCGTATCCTTCACGACTTGCTCCATATACCTCATACGTGGCCTTCCTTTGCCATTTTTTCCCATTCACTTGCTCCTCGAGGATTATCTTCAGCAGACCATCTTGTCTCAAGATATGGTCACTTACTTTTTCCCGATTTGCTGCATTGACCTCTCCCTGGGTAGGTAGTATAAGGGAACTTTAGTTAATGTTTGGCTGCTACACACCCTCGGATTGGCTTGCAGGATAGTCAATGGATATAGACAGATTTGGTTTTCCCCATTTTTCTTTTAATTTCTAAATACTTCTTTTTTCTCGCCCTTCGTCCGTTGCCGGTTATTCTAATTCCCTGCTAACAATACTATTTCACCTCCGCAAGCTTTTGTTTTCCTATTTTGACGTTGATCTTGGCCTCTTCTATCCAACTGTTAACCGCTACCTTGATATTTTCTTTATTGTTCTTCAGTTGATATCTGGCCATTTTCTTTGACATATTTATTGGAGTCTTTCAAAGCGTCTTTCTGTTTCTGCCATTGCCGCTATGCCATCGGAAATCGCAGCGTACTAAGTTTTTCCCCGTGGATATTCACTTCTGAATTCTTATATTTGATTGCATTGATGGTTTTTTCTATTTAAACATTAAAACTTACGGGAGAGAGTTCCCAGTCTTGTGTCACTCCTTTCTCAATTCTTGATAAATCATTTATATAAGAGATATAACCTCATAACCCTTGCGTACATTCTGCGCGGTAGTCACTGTACCCGATTTTCGCGAGACAGACTATCTCATAAAAATGCGTGTAACGTATATAGTTTCTATTTGCAGGTGAGTCGGTAATTTAGTCACTGAAAATAAGATTTTTTACTCGTCTATTGTGTAATCTCGGCTGTTCGCCCATAGCGGATGCAACATTTCAGCCGTATATGAATTTCATTACCGTTACTTCGCCATAATCGCCATAATTAAACCATTTTCGCATGCCTCTGCCAAACGACCAAGTGCGCAGTCTAGGTTGGGAACAACTATTATATGGAATGTAAATCATAATATTTATTAACCATGTATGTAACTTTATCCTTCTCCCACTATAGTTTCCCTCCACATCTGAGCAATTGTATATTCCCTTGTGGTCAAGCCAAGTGGTTAGGGTATTTTATTTTCACTCTAAAGGTACGGGTTGATTACCGGCTTGGATACAGTTTTCTCAATATGTATGAAGTATTTCTTTCAGGAACTACGTTTCGCCATTGTAAATCCGCATCGGTATAACATTAAAAAAAAGACATTTTCATATAACGTTGACATAACATAACGACATGAAGTAACTGCGTGGCCTGGATGGAAACGTTCACAGAAATATGTTCTTTACAATTATGTTCTTACGTAATAATTACTTTTGTGTTTATTCTTGTTTTGTTACGAACCCCGTGCTACACTCCCTTGCGGGGACATTTAGGGTATTATGTTGAAGATAGCGTTTGACAATAGGAGTCATAATTGTAGCAGAGGTAGCTTATTAAATTGCCTCTTATTGTTAGTGGATTTCCTTGTTTGTATAATTAATATATACCGAGTGAACAGTGGTGACATAACAATATAAGAATTGATAACTGGTGATGGTGATGTACGAGGCAATGGGGTAACGAGTGGAAAGTCTGCACTTTTTTTGTGATCATATGCTTTTCTCAAATATGGAAATAAGAAAACAGCGATCGCGTCTGCTATTCCTCTATCCACGTGGGGAGTAATTGTGGATTTCAAGTCGGTCGGGAATACAAAGTATTGTCGGTGACTGGCGCAAAGCGCGGAGGCGGGTGGGTTCGTTAGGAGGAGAAGGGGATGGAGGGAGGGCAGGGGGTGAGGGTAGGAGGGAGGCGGTGGGGAGGGGCGTTATCAGTCTCCCTCGCCTCCGGCGCTTTTTCCGGGGGTTGGGAGAGAAAGGGGCGAGGGAGGCGGCCGGGGGTCTGAGCACCCACCCTCCCGCTGATAAGAGCGTGCGCTTCGGGTGAAGGATACGAGCGACTCTGGGTGGGATGGGGGTGGGTCGTGCGGAGGGAGGGCTCGTAAATTCGGGGGTGAGGAGAATGGAGGAAACCCCCCCTCCCCCACCCCACGCTCATGACACGGTTTTTTTTAAGTTTGTACTCGGTCTGGAGCGTGGGGGACACTCTTTCGAGAGATAAGGGGACTTTTTGAGTCGCTCCCCCACATAACATTCTCCAGTCTTCGGGAAACTTGCTGTTGAACGACTTTTCAACGAGCATTCCATAATTATACATTTGAAAATTGGCCTGCCACTGTTGTCCTTCCGATAAATATGCATAAGATTAATTATCCTTGGACACGTCCCATAAAAACAAGTACGTTCGACTGAAGAAATTTGCTCTGGTTTTGTACATAAATTTAATACACAATATAAAAAAAGAAATACAAAAGTATACAGTGTTCGACACAGCATTATACCCTGTTTCAAATATGCCTAAATACCCACAATACTTTATAAATACGATACAGGTAAATTATAATTACGTATTGTTTTGTATATACATTTGTCATTGAAAGTGTAAAAACAACAGAATAATATGTCAATTACATATACAATTCATTATTTTATTTATAACGCTAGTGTAATTCAAGTACATATTTTTTCCATAACTTTCATTTCAATAACTAAAATCTAGGTGTAATTATCGGATACCCAACTCCAAATGTTCTGATGTAGCATGAAGTATACATATGATTTGGTTTTTAAGGAGTTAACTGACCAAGTTTGTTTCAAACATATAGGGTGAGAGTACCAAACTTTTATAGAGGCTATTTGGCCATTAGAGGATGAGTCCTGAAAACTGGTGGCGTGGTGACTGATGAAAGTCTTTGAGGGGAGAAAATGTTACAGAAACACATTTTCATTCAATAAATCAACCTGATTAAGCATGGTTTTCAGTGTACTCTCCTCGTATTCGGTCTAACAACACTCGCTCATAAGCACAGAGTTCACATCTCACTGAGTCATCTTATGGTACAAGATAAATGAGTTGATGCGTGTGGTCGATGAAAATGTCGATGTTAAAATGCGAGTGTTGTTTGATTGAATATATGTTCCTTCCAATGCACAAACCATGAATCTTTTTAGCAAATGATCTCCTCTACTAATTATTTTATTCCAATAATCCTTTTGCGTGTTGACAATGGAGCATTACTTTTGGTGGACTGCTGAGCGATGGTTGTGCTACAGAAGCATTCAGTCTGGTAACACTTGCACGTCACCTACTATCTTTCTTATATCCGGAACTGTATAGATTACAAATAAAAAGAGACGTTTCAGGCGTTATATGGTGGAATAACATAATTAAATGAGTTTGGCAATTTTCCACAAAAAAATCTTTACTTCGACCGGTTTCGATGTGATACATCATCATCAGATGATGTATCACATCGAAACCGGTCGAAGTAAAGATTTTTTTGTGGAAAATTGCCAAACTCATTTAATAATGTATAGATTACAGCGAAAATACCAGAAGGGATTTTAAATAGGTGACGTAGATTTGAAGAGTAGTCTGTTGTAACTGTCACTAATATGGTCCTATTAACTCGTGTAAAGTAGAGTTGGGAAGTAGAAATTAATTAAAATATTTAAGGAAATTCCTAGCTAATCAATGATCATTACATTACCTTGTACATACAAATAAATTAGTTGCACGTATTTCTTGAATGCAAAGCTAACATGTATCCATAAAGTAAAACTATGTAGCCTTTTACCACTCAGTGCCAAGTACCAAGTAGTGCATTCACAGACTTTGAATAAAAATGTATGCCTGGAGATGGTTCACCCCATGGTACGCACCCTTGCGGATGGCCGGCAGGTTATAGCTTAAACGTAGTTTCGAGACTACATGACGTTTTGAAGGCGTGAAGGCGTAGTGAACCTGGGCTCGCACCGGTCTAAAAATATTGCCATTTTTAACGGAGGAATTTCCAAAGCTTTCGCCTCTTTTATTTCTCATAATCATCTGTACTGACCCGTAGGAAAATTTTATAAATGCACCCAAAAAACGTACGGCCATATTTTATATGTATCGTGGGGCTAACTTGACGACGTTGACTTCCAAACGAAGCCTTGTGTTCATTTCTTAAGTTTTACATCAGTCATAATACTACGGTTAATTTTCATGAAGTCGAGACCAAAATCCTCGAACCTTGTGCATGACGAGCAGACAAGTTATGGCTTATATATAATCATTAAATTAGTTTTTGTGACTTGACATCTGGGGTTTAATCTATATCCGCACTTTTAGGCACTCAGGCAGGAAGGAAGGGTACAAGGATGGAAATGGAAGGGTCAGAGGAAGGGTTGAGAGTTCGAGAGACGTTATTCGTCTCTTTTACATCCTTCACGACTTGCTCCATGAATCTCATACAAGGCCTGCCTTTTCCATTCTTCCCGCACCCTTTTTCCTCGACGATTGT
This sequence comes from Platycnemis pennipes, assembly GCA_933228895.1. Lineage (NCBI taxonomy): Eukaryota > Metazoa > Arthropoda > Insecta > Odonata > Platycnemididae > Platycnemis > Platycnemis pennipes. The sequence goes on from OW121854.1 coordinate 66,649,930, forward strand.
CTTCATCAGGCCATATTGTCTTAAGATATGGCCGATAAAGATGTCTTCTTTTTAGAGTTTTTAGCCAACTTCTCATTTCTCTTCCTCTTCTTCAGACTTCTTCGTTTGTCACTCGGTCGGTCCATTTTATCTTCATCGGTAGCACCACATTTCGAATTCTTCCACCGTTTTCTTCTCCACTGCTGTCATTGTCAATTCCTCACTGCCGTAAAGAAACCTGCTCCAGATATATGTACGTTCTGATGAATTGTTTCCTTACTTCTACGCTTGTTTTTCCAGCTGTAAGTAGGTTCTTCTTTTGGTAGAATGCCCTTTTTTCCCGGGCTATTCAACTGACTATCTATCTCTTGTGTCGCCCATCGTTGATTACTCGGCTTCCCTGGTAGCAGAGCTCTTTCACCTTTTCCAGTTTTCGTTTTCCTAGTTTAACGTTGGTTTTGGCCCCTTCTCTCTTGCTGCACACCAATATTTTAGTTTTCTTCTTATTGATCTTCAGATGATATCTGGCCATTGTCCTTCCCTTGGTTAATAGAGTCTTATTCAGATCCTTCTCTGTCTCTACTACGAGTGCAATGTCATCAGCGAATCGCAGCATGCTTTTTCTCCGTGGATATTCACTCCAGAAGCCATCTCTTTGATTTCATTGATGGCTCTGTCGATGTAAACATTAAAAATTACGGGTTACAGTGCACAGTCTTGTCTCACTTCTTTCCTTATTCTTGCTTCTTCACAGCTGGGTCCAGATTTAATCAGAGCTACTTGGTTTTTATACACACTGTGGATGATTCTTCGGTCATTTTAGGACACTCCAATTCCTTCAGAATTCCAAGCATTAAATTCCAATCCACGTTGACGAATTAGAATAATTACGTAAATACGAAGAGGTCATCTGATAGAAGGATCGATTGGTAAGATGCACCAAACCATTCTAAGGATTATGGATTTATGGAAGATGATGATGATGATGATTATACCATGGAGCCATTTAGATAGCTTGGTTGGCGATCCAAATATCGCGGTTTTGAATCCGGGCTCCGGAATGGACGTTGTTATCGCCTTGACCGACGAAGACCCTAAAACCTAAATCCATTACTACTAATTTCAAGGCGGGTCGGTTGCGGGTAGTTGGTGTTCCTCAAAGGCCACTTGAGTGTGCAAAGTTGTTGTTGAGGTTAAATAGAATTTTCTTGTCTGGAGGTCGGGAGGGCGGCTCGTGCCCGTATCCGTCTCCTTCCGTGGAGGTCACTCGAGCATTTATTCCTTGGACGTTTTACATGTTTCTTTCCCCATTTTGTCCGTCGGTTGCCGAGTTTCCTCGATCACGAGAGCGTGAAGCGCACGTGCCCCGTGCCGAAGGAAGTGAGATCCGCTCCGGTACCCTCTCGTTTTCGACAATGCGTTCGTTGCTTCCCCTCGAGACGCGTGCCGCTGGATCGCATCTACCTTCCCCCCCCCTCCTCTCGGTGAATGTTGAAGGCCCTCGCGGTGCATTATGGGGGTGCGCAGCCAGCTGCTTCCGGGAAAATACGCGTTTCGCGCGCCAGGGGAAGCCGAGCGGTTAAAACAAAAAAGCGGTCGTCTATGATGCTCGAGTTTTGAGCATCGCAGTGCGGTGGATGTCGGTTACAGAGGAACTTTGACTGCTAAAAGTTATTTGCAGACAAGATCAAAATCCCGTGTTCGCCTAATAGGTTGTCTTGTATTTCTCCATCTACATCTTCATAGAGTCCTGAAAGCCTCGTCGAGGGCGTTAGGCAGGGGTTGAGTCATAACTATACATGCACTAATGCATATAATACCACATAACAAGATAATCGATTTGTTATACGACCACCAGCACGTGAAAATGAATTATTAGTATTGAAAAACGCCAGAGTAAAATTTTTTTTGGGCCGGGAATCAAACCATGGATCTTTGGCGTTTTGGGCTAATGCGCAGACCACATCGGTACCTGAAAATATCCTAAGGCAGGAATATCCGAATTCAAATTAAAGCTTTGATTGGCGTTTGGATATTGCTGTCTTCGGATATTCTCACTCAAGCTAGTCGTATGCTTACCTTAATTCATCTGCATCGTTACCTGATCCAAAGGGCAATTTTAGGAGGTTTTTCAGTTGTTGTTTCTGATTGGTATTACGGTCCATCAAGGATGGAATTCATAAGACTGAATTGGGCTTCAAGGAAGCCACTGTCCCCCAGATAATCTCCAATAAATCATCGTAAAAGGCGGTAAACCTCCATTCTAAGTGCTTTCCCGGAAGTATTAGCTGCACAGAGTCTTCTCGGGTGTATCACCGGGTATGGAAGAAGCTTTGTCTACGAAATGGAAGCCTTGACCCGGTGGAACACCCGAGTAACATGGTAAGTGTGTTGAAAATTGCCAGCGGAAAAAGGTTTCCTGGACCGGGAGTCGAATGACGGACCTTAGGCTTTGAATAATTATAGTGTCTACGAAGGAGCATGACTTTGTTATTGAGTTGAGTATTATTTTGGATTCTCTGCTGTATTTGTTACACTAGGTATGTTGGAGTATAGCCAGAATATAAATTTATATATATATATATTTTTTTTCAGATGCTTTACAAGCTATAATTGACCTACATTCCCCATTTGTCTTGTTATTACGATATCTATTAATGCCCTGTATGAGCGGGAAGAAATAGATTTCAAATCTATCCGCAAGGCGGAAGTCTCACCATTTTCGTGAACAAATCATCCGTGATATGCGGCAATTTTTAACATATCCCTAAAGATTTCGAGAAACAGATCGGCTTTCTTTTTCCTTGAAGGATTCAATAAAAATGTGATCTACTATCAAATGATTCTATGCAAGTTGATCTAAGAAGATTTTGGCACTGATACAATTATCATAATGGCCTTTCCCAAACTTCGCCAATCTACTCTGAACACGATTTAACTCCATAATTACACCTACCGCATGCGCATCATATACTGCCATACTGTAAATAAACTGTGCCATACTGTAAATAAACAAATGTTCCATATTTCGGTATTTAGCGACAATTTGTGGCATTACCGCCATGGCTCTCTTTTGTAACGTACACTTATTGGTCGATCATTTACAGTTTTGGAGGGTAGATATTGGATCAGAGGGATCAGAACTTACCTAAATCATAGGCTAGATGTATGACGCGACCGTTACATGCCAAGTGAGATGAATGATTATGTTGTGTGGTTTTATTGGAGTGGATATTTTGACGAATCGAGAGTTCAGTAACGGAAGGAGGAAATTTTAGCTCGGGGCTCTACGAGTTTCATCCACGGACTCGGGAGTTATGATTCAACGCCGCGAGTTCCTATGTCATTCACATCCTATTTGCTCATGAAGCTCTTTTTCCAATTTCCTCTCGGAAAAGTGTATCTGTGAATAAAGCTTTCCGATGTTGCTTTTCGTGGAGGGCTGCCTCTATTCCCCGTTCTGAATGATAATTTCTAGTTTTCCATAAGGTTTTGGTGCCAGAATTGAATGATATCTAGTGAATGAACAGCGTTCTTAATATTTTATGCCATGCCGGAGGTACCTCGGAGGATTGAAGATTAATTTTTATTGGCGAATGCAACGAGCCTTTAATTGATACTAGCTATGCCTCGTTGATGTGTTCCCTGTCTGGGCATGTAAGGATGACTCTTATGAAAGGAGATGTGGAATGAGTCATTATTAAAAGATGAAGAGATTATTATCATATTATTTTTAGTTTTTACAGGTTAAGGTAGGTGTAGATGGACATGGAATAATTTGAGATAAAGGCGCATCACAGGATTTGCCTCGTTACACATGAAGTTCTTCTTAAGTCCCACTTACTTCCCACCTCTCCTCATCACGTCCAAACTACCTCCTCTTCTCCAGCTCAGCTTCTACCCCCCTTAACACTTTCTCTTATCACGTCCGTTATAATTACCTCCTCCCTTAAAAAAAAGCTCCATCCACCATGTTTCCCAACTTCATCCATCAACTTCCTACCTTATTCCAATTTACAGTACTTACAAGTTTGTCTTTCTTTTCACCAACTTACTCCATTCTTCCAAACATACTCTGTTCAAAGCCCGCCTGTATATTCAACAGACGAAGAAGAAAATTAGGGATTCATGGCTGTTTATCTCTCTCATTCAAATTTTTTAACTCGCTATTTTAACCTAACTAGGAACTTATCCGAAAGTTCATGCATGAATGTGTTTCTAACGGTTACTTTATCATCGACCTTGCTAATACACCCGAAAATATTAATGCCTTCGAATTATTTGCTCCACATTAATGGTTCTAAATATTATTCATGAACGGAATGAGAGAGGAGAAAATTGAGTCCGATTGTCACCTGTTCAAGGTGTAGGAAAAACTGTGCGAATGATCTTTCTCCTAGGTTGATTTAGACTGCTGTGAATTGTACATAATTATTTCCATTCGAGGAAATAGGTGGGCGTAGGTCCTCTTTTTTAATGAATAGAGTAATTGCGTAGAAAATTTACGAAGTGAATAAATGATCCGGAATGAATTTCTTGTAAATGTGCTAAGAATTTTAACTGACAGCTTTAACAAAATTATACTTGATGGTCCCTGTGATAGTTGGTCTGATAGCCTTGGACGGTTTTGTCCATAAATTAACGACTTAGGAAGTGAGCCTTCTCTTGTTGGGGTTTATTATTTCTAAGTACGAGTGAGAGACACACTCCATTATCAGCGAGCAATGGCTCTCGGACTGGTTTTTCAAGCTGACTTTTCAAATGGCAGCGGAACTTCATCTTGCTATTTTTCTCATAGCCTTTCTTTATTTTACGCGGATAAGCCTCGTTATCTGGTCGAACAGTGTCACGCTCTCGAGTGCCTTAGTGGAAAACCTTTTCAATGCGGGTTGAATTTTGTATAATTTCCCCGTTACAGTTACCATTTGGTAAAATTCGTCTTTTCGACCAAAACAATATATACGATGCAGCCGAAGTGCGTGCAGAGTTCAGCCACCGGTGCCGTTTAAAAACCTTGTCGAAATATGATAATTACCTGGTTACTTTGGTAACAAAGAACTAAGTCATTTCCTTGAGCTAAAAAATAAATGATGTAGCCGATGTTTTTTATGAGTTTATATAGCAATAAACGTGGATTTTATCTTAATTGTCCGTTGGATTAATCTTATTTTAGATAATTTCGGTTCCATAGCTGTGGAGGAAGTTTCAATTACTCCCTATGTTTGATTACTTCATACATAATTTTCTCATATTCAATTCTCCTCGAGGTTTCAATTTGATCAGTCGCTTGACTTAAAAAAATTTATCACATTCTTTACGATTTTGACTTCATTGAATCGGAGTAATCTGAGAAGAATTGCCCTTTGACAATATATTCGCGCGACGTTCGACTAAACAAGGGACAGATAAGTTGGGCAATTTTTAGAATTATCATGTACAAAGTACATACCCTTGCACCACTAGGGGGTGTGGTAGGGAGTGAGTAATCACTAATCATGCATTGTATATTGATGTATAAGAGATTACATGTTTTACAGTTTACAACAACCGTGCTATAAAGTACATAGAAAGATCAAGTACTTTGTACACAGTATACAAGATGGTGTTTAAATGAAAATTTAGATTACGTTCGCTTGCTCTCATAAAACTGTGAATTCATTTACTTTGATTTGAAGATATTTGAATAAGCTGAATAAGAGAAAATAAATAAAGATATTGTTTTGCGTGAGATAAAATGTGTAGTTAGACGATAATGAACAGAGTAATGGATACGGATAAAAGTTTAAGAGATTAATTATTTTCTTTTGACTAGAATATATGTAGTTAATGAGATCAGAGATGCTCAATACTATATAATAGAGATATCTTTTAATCGGCAAGTGATCATGAATGAAAATCTTCTCTTATTTGGAATGAAACTCCCAAAGTACAATGAAAATTGAAAAGAAATACATATTACACGTATAGATAATTATAGTTCGAATCCGGCCTCCAGTGTTTGTGTTGTGTTTATTTCAGGACAAGGTCTAAGTTTAAGCTAGGTCAGATGGAACGATAAAACCCATAGGAGTTGGAGTACCGTAAAACCTTATTCTACCTCTACCGGGATGTAGTGATGCATATGAGGGTTTCCTCTATAATTTCTTGATAGTGAAACTTTAGGCCGTTTCACACTAGGATTGTCTTTGCGCCTGATACAATATTGAGGCTGATACAATATCTGGTTGAGTATTCGTGCGCGAAACAGTGTACTGAAGATACGAATACTAATCAGCTTTACACGCTACATTTGTGGCCGTAACTTTCAGTGGCTATATCAAATGGCAATATACTGCAGAGAAATGGCGTGATATGTGTTTTGTTTCAGGAAAGATCTTCAATCCGCTTTCTTCTTCTGTCTGTTTACTTATAAATGCCACTCGGAATGATAAATTGGCTAATAAATCAGGGAGGATTATAAAGTCTCCATGAATCCAAACATATAACCATGGATATTATATACATTCCATCCATCCATGGTTTTTCTAGTTTGCATCCGCACTTCAGAGCGGGAGTAACGGTGGAGAAGGACCCGGCGTCAGTATTAACCTGCTCCTACCGAAAGGCAACAAAGGGAACCACGGCTTAATGTCCCATCCGATGGACGGAGTACTGAACTTGAAGTTTCTCCAGATAGCATTCAAGTCGGGGCTGAAAAATATCTTCCACTGCCGGAATTTGAACCCGAGTCCTTGCGGTGAGAGGCCAGTACTATAAACCCTACAGCAACTCCCTCTAAATAATGCGTCGGCTATCACTACTATAAAATATCCAAGATAAGTTAAAGAATCCACATGATCAATCTCCCAGCTCATGGTTATCGTAGGTACCTACTCATGCGCCATCGAAAAACTTGCGAACGAGCAAAAGCACTCCTCTTAGTTGTTCACTCCACCAGTTTAAGCATTGGAAACACCAAAGGCAGTTTAAGCCTTTTAATGCCACCCCCCTTTGGGTAGACTGTGCGAAGACTGCCAAGCTTATTTCCATGAAAATCGTAAGATTATGAATTTTAGATGTATTTGAAGCAATTAATTTTAATGTATGAATCATGTATTTTTCCCAATGTTGACGATATATTTCAGTTTTTATGAGGACGAAGAAATCATTAATGCAGTCTCTGATTTGAAGGAAATATAATATTACAAATATGTAATGATGTAATGTGAGTCGGCCGATTTTTCGGCCCACTGGCAGTTAAAGGATTAAGTATAGGTTGCCGCTATCTCTACAAAAAATCGTGAAAATTGCGTGGATCGTGTGCCAAAATAAGAGAGATGGGCTGTTTTCGACGCAAGTCACGCGCAACGCACGACGCAAATGTTATCAGGTTGATAAATATTTTTTGTTTATTTATTTGTTACATATTCAATGTAAAAGGCCATTTGTGGCTGTTTTTGCATATTTGGTAAATAAATAAATAAAAATAAATGAATAAAAAGTCTCGGTGCCCATTTTCTGTCGCGTCAGCATGCGTAGTGAAAAAAACTCGTGTAAATCGGCCTTAAGTCGACGATCGACTGACTTGTGTCAGCTCAGTGCCCGGGATGACACTGGGGCCTTCACTGCTGCCATTATCTCTCCGAGACGGGCCCTCGCGGAGCGGCAGATGAGGCGTCCGACGGACAAACGAAGGCAGCGGACGCGGTAGCGCGGACGCGGAACTTGACATGACCGAAAAGGAGGCTCCCCTCAGCTGTTTGCTCGCACTTATCGCCAGCCTTCCTCCCCTTAGCGACCTAAAGTGAGTGAAAGCAGCCGAACTCACCCACAGTTTAAACGTCCTCTCATAGCTCCAGGCTACTCCATCGACACAAGCGCCGTCCTTACCTTTTTTTCCCAGTGTTTAATGCCCATGACTGAATCCGGGATGCCTGCGTGAGCCGCAAACGAGCAAATTCATTAGAAAAACTTAAGACAGTTGCCGCTCCTCGACCTTCGGTTTTAAGTGATTAGGTATTCACTGGTATTTAGTTTGATGACGTCCCTGACAGCTCATGTCCGCAGCATATTGGGTAATTGGCGCAGAAATAGACAGAACGCAGCAAAGAGCAGCCAGGTTGTTATAGTGTGCTAGGATAGATTTAGCAGTTTATCGAAATTATTGTAGGAATAAGGTTGGGAATCTCCATCAGGCTGTACGTCAAATTGCGGAGGATATCTTTCTATAAATTTAAGGCAGACAGGTCTGCTGAAGATTTTACAAACATGTTAAAAACACCAGCGAACAACGGCAGGTTAGATCATTAAGATGAAATTAGAGAGAGTAAGGCAGAGAAATCCAAAAACGAATTTTTTCCGCACATAATTAGAAACAGTAATAGATTGCAACGAAGATACCAAGGGAAAATAGGCATTTTAGATTTTTTACTGATATTTTTGCATGCCTGCATGATAGTAAGTGTAAATTTAATTCTCTTTTGAAAGATTTATAAAATATTTGATTGTTTCTTTGTGCATGATGATCGACTCCAACGGTTATGGCGCTCACTAGTGTTGCATTTGAACATTCTTTATTTCTTAGGAGAAGTTCATTTCATCCTAGATTGTCCCTCGATTATACGTCGTGACTCCTTGGTTACCTATTCGAGTTCATCCCGACGGTTTCAAACACAACCCTCCACGCATGAAAATCAAGAGAAAAGATTTTTCATTTAATTCACATTATAAAAAAAACAATGTGTTTAACAACGTAAATTAAGTATCTATGCTAGGTCAGAAGTCAGTCATGTCAAGTCATATCAGTCAGTCAAGATATCATATCCTATTATATCTTATTCATCGCTATAGCTTTTTATTTACTTGAGAAAAAGGAATGTTGACAGCAGCTAAATTTTGATAGGCACTTCGGACCGGGGGGAAAGATACAGGGATAGGGATGGAAGGGAACGAAGGAGGTGTGGAGAGGAACCTGGCGTCGGCCTCTTAACGAAAGGCGCCAAGGGGACCACGGCTTCGCGTCCTATCCGACGCGTATGCCCTCCACAAAACACTCAGGTTGGGGGCGGTATACCAATGAAAAATATCTTCCACTGCCGAGATTTGAACCCAGACCCTCAGGTACACCGCCCCTGAAGTATTTTCGAAACATCCGCAGTCGGAGTTGATTTTGCGAATTAGTCCGCGAGGCCCAGCGGCAGCCCCTCGGTTGGGAGGGCGGTGGTCCCCGGATGAAGACCAGGCGCGTATGGGCGGGAAAAATAATTCCCCCCTTGTATGTTACTTCCCGCCCCTGGGCATGGGCCTGTGACGGTGTCCGTTCGGAAGATAACTCCTCCATATCCGGGGCAAGAGGAGAAAAGGGGCAACAGGCCACTATCAGTCCTTCGTCAGCGTGGTGACATGTCACCATGCGACGTCGACACGAGTTTTGACTGACATTCTCCGCACTCAAACGGTTAATTCGTAAAGTTCGGTGGATCCTATTTCCTTATCGAATCCAGCTCTTGTATTTTCTTCATTTGGTATGAATTGGAATGGGGTTGGTACGGTGGCTAGAGTACTACCCTCCTATCCCGAACACCCGGTTGCGAATCCTGGATGAGGGAGTGATATTTCATTGGCATATCGACCCTTACTTGTATGCTGTGTGAAGAGCACATCGTGTGCAGTACACTGTCCGTCGGATGGGACGTTAAACCAAGGACCTTTTGGTGCCTTTCGTGAACAGCAGGGTAATGCCGACGCCAGGTTTCTCTCCACCTTTTCTCCGTTCTCTTAAATAGTCCTACCTCTGCCCAATTGCCCATTCATCCTAGAAGGCGCAAATGACCTAAGCTCCACGAATAACCTCTACAACCTCATCTATGAACTTTTTTCATGCTACTTGTCATAAAATAGTTCTGTATAATAGTACCCGGGAAATATGCGGCCGAGTGAAGAGAATGCTAGGATTTATAAAAAGAGTAGGTACTCGGAAAATGTGATGAGAAGACAAAAGAGCGATGTTACTTTTCTCTAGTTAGGCCCCACCTTGAGTATGTAGTCAGTGTATGGGATCCGAATGAATTAGGTTTGATCAGAGAACTAAACTGTGCAGCGTAGAGCAGCTAGGTTCGTTAAAAGGTGTTACGATAGGTTGAGTAGTGTTTCAGAATTAATACAAGACTTAGGGCGGGAATCATTATCAGAGCGTAGGTTAAAGTACAGATTAAATCTATTAGAGAAATTACTGAAGATGCTAGGCACATATTAAAAACACCAGCGTATTATGCTAGATTCGATCAGATAAATAAGATTAGAGAGATAGATTGTCGTACTGATAGATTCAAAATGGCATTTTTCCCCCGTAATATAAGATAACAGAATAGGCAGCATAGCAAAGGGATAGGTAGGGGAAATATTTTAGAGTAGTCTGTAGTGCATGATGCATGTATTAATTCCTTAAAGACTATAGATACTAATAATCTAGTTGCATGAGATCCTATAGTTGCTTGTTTGCATGTCAATAATAGTGCGTGCATGGTGATCTTCACCCCCTACCACACACCCTCGCGGTGACTATTGTGTAGATGTAGATGACCCTAATCGATAACACGAGCTGACCAATGCACATGCATAAATGTTGATAGTCGACCAGCTAATATTTTAATAAAATACCTTGTTGGCGATTGATTCGTTTCTAACACGTATAACTTGGTTTCTATGCCGAAATTGTTCTGACCATTATTCCATATGATGCTATGAATTTGGTTATGCTTAGATATATCTAATATTTAGATTTTTTAGCTACTAATGAAAAGTATGATAGATTAGTCGCAGGAATTTGTTTTAAGATAACGTTTATTGGCTATGAGCTGTATGTAAATGCATTTTATTTTTTAAAAACTTCATATTTATAAATAAAAATCTATGTTATATTTTGTGAGGTTGATGATTATATGATACAATCATGCACATTATAGAGTATTAATAGCTTGACAAATGTTCCAAGTTGTAAAATTCAGTGCATTTTATTGTTTATAAAATTAGCAGAATGAATTAAAATTACAGTGAAGAATGGGTAAAAGGCTGGAGAAAACACCACAAAGGAAAATAATTAAAGTTATATTATTTAGTTATAAATTTCCTGATGTAGGCGAGGCCAAATGCTTAGCTATGAACCAAAACAAAGTAGGATTTTGGAATGATCATAAAATGATATGGGTGATGCTGACTGTATCTATGTATTATTTAGTGCCGAAATTGGCTAAAGGGAAGCTAAAGAAGGTCCATTCTTGGGCAGAACATGCAGCAGTTGCATCGAATTACTAAAGCCGATATCTAATTTTCAATTCAAGTACAATTTTCATTCAATTATTTTGTCCAAAATTTCGGTCAAACACGTTTCAACCAAATTTTTGGATGAAACAGTAATGGGGTGCCATGGGGTGCAGTGTTTTTTGTCCAAAATTGACGAACAATGAAATGCGAGAAAATAGTAAAGAGTTAAAATGGTTACCACAACCGAATGTGAATAAGCAGCGACAATTATAATTTTGGATTTGGAAGTCGGGCATAAATTGAATTAAGTTCGTGTAAACAAATCATGCATTATGTGTCGTATATAAATTCATCGTTTCCATGCACTCACAAAGTACAATAACTTCATTAGGGCTTGATGAATACGTCAGTTCCATCTGTTCCGTGATCACAATACTCCAATCAAATCACCCAAATAGGCTGATAGCGATGCTCACATTGTTGGAAGCCTGTGATTTGTTGATTTCATACAATTGGATGGAAATTTCGAGCAATTTCTATCTGTTTGGTCCAAGAGTTTGCGTACAAAATTTTGGATCAAAATCCATTTGTACACCATTTCACCATGTCACACGATCCAAGATAGTTGTATCCCTTTGTATGCATAAAGTTGAAACTCAAGCCTTTGCCTACCAATGGGGATCGGGATGGTGTGGCGGTTACAGTACTGGCCTTCCATCCCGAAGGCAAGGGTTCGATTCCCGGCAGTGGCGGATTTTTCAGTGGAAAGCTGGTCCCTACATAAGTGCCTAGTGGAGGGCATCTACATCTACATCTACATAATACCCTGCAAGCCACCACAAGGGTGTGTGGCAGGGGGTGATTGCTCACCAAACATGCACTACATATCATGCATAAAAAAGCAATAGTATTAATATAGTAGTCAGAACTACACTATTTAAAAAAGATAGAAATTGCAAAGAAAACATGCAAAAACATTCTGTTAGTAGGGTTAGCTTTAAGTACTCATACCAACATGCAGCTACCAATGCTATTCATTGCTACTCTCCGATAGGACATATTTACCGTTATTCGTATCTCTAATTGTGCGAGGGAAAAAGGACATTTTGAATCGGTCAGTTCGGCAATCAATTTCTCTAACTTTATGATTATGGTCCAGTCTGCCATAGTAAGTTGGGGTTCGTAAAATATTTTTAACATCATCACAGAAAATATTGCCTTGGAATTTGTTTAAGAGATTAAGTCTTAATTTCAACCTGCGATCTGACAATGATTCCCATTTCAATTCATTTAATAGACTGGTTACGCTAATATAATTATCGTATCGTCCCTTTACAAATCTTGCCGATCTTCGCTGCACACGTTCAAGTTCATTACTTAGACCGATTTCGTAGGGATCCCATACACTGGCAGCATATTCCAAATGAGGTCTAACAAGGGAAAAGTAGCTGATTTCTCGTACATGATCGTCACATTTACCCAATACTCTTTTAATGAAACCCAGTTTGCGATTCGCTTGACCCATTATTTCACGAATGTGTTTACCCCAGGAAAGATCATTTGTCAGTCTTATTCCAAGATATTTAATGGATTCCACGTTTGTTAATTCATTATTACTTATTTTGTAAGTGGTAGGAGGAGAGCTATTCTTTTTCCAAAAATTCATTACAAGACATTTCTTAAAGTTTAATTCTAACTGCCATGTATCACACCAAGTTTCAATTGCTTGTAGGTCAATATTTAAATATTCTTTATCGTTCGGGCATAGAATTTCCCTGTACACTACTGCGTCATCGGCAAATAGACGAAGCTTACTTTTTACCACCTTTTGGATATCATTAATATACAAAAGGAATAGGAGTGGACCTATCACACTACCTTGTGGGACACCCGAAGTGACTTTAATTGCCGGTGAGGAAACACCGTCCAAAACAACCCTTTGAACCCGATCATGCAGAAAATCATTAATCCATGATATAATGTTACTGTCTAACCCATAAGATTTTAACTTCAAAATTAGTTTGCTGTGAGAAACCTTTTCAAAAGCCTTCTTGAAGTCGAGAAATATAGCATCCACTGGAATATTATTTTCGCCAGAAACTAAAATATCGTGGGAAAAGAGAGCAAGTTGGGTTTCACACGATCTGCTCTTTCGGAAGCCATGCTGGACATTGGACAATAAATTCTGGCTATCTAGGTGTCCCATGACAGAACTGACAATTATATGTTCTAGGACCTTGCATGAAATGGATGTGAGGGATATAGGTCTGTAGTTAGATGGCTGCTCCCTATCGCCACTTTTAAAAATGGGTGTTACATCGGCTGCTTTCCAGTCCATCGGTACGACGTGTTCGGTCAGGGATTTATTAAATACTATTTCAAGGTAGGGGGAAATTTCGGATGCTAACTCTCTATATACGCGGGAGGGAATTTGATCAGGGCCAGGAGATTTGTTGGGGCTTATATCTTTAAGTAATTTTTCAATACCATTACAGGAAATGTCAATTGGTTGCATCCACCGCTGAAAGAGGTGGACGACCAGAAGACTTTTGGATTTTCTTTCAATTGTTCCCCAAGTGTTTTTCTTTTGAATTCTGCAAATGCATTACTAAGGGCTGACTTTGCAGTGGATTTTGAAATTTTATAATATTCAATAATGACATTACGCTCATCATATGTTTACTAATTTTTTTCATTTTAGCATGACATATTCGCTGCCGTCTCAGGGATTTTCTCACTTCGGCATTGTACCACCTAGGTTCGGTGCTTTCTTTTTTGAATTTACTAGGGATAAATCTGTTGATCCCAGAGCGCATGATATTAATGAACGACTTCCATGAATCGTTGGTACATACCTTTATGGAAGACTTTTTGAAATCCGATAAGGAATCTCTTAAATAAATTTTAAAGTTAGCAAAGTCTGCTCTTTTAAAAATGTAAATATTTCTTTTTTGTTTAAAATTTTTATCTAAAGATAGCGAGAGTTTTGCAGTTATAACTCTGTGGTCACTGATTCCATCAACCGTGTCAATCATTGTCACATGTTGTCGGATATTGGTTGCCAGTAAATCAAGTATGCACTGTATGCCAGTTGCCAAGGGCACTGTGCATACAGTGCAGCAACAGGGCAGATAGGCAGTGTTCAGTACCCCGTCCGTCGGACGTTAAGCCGTGGTCCCCTTGGCGCCTGTCGTTAAGAGAAGGCTGATGCCGACGCCGGGTGTCTCTATACCCTTCCTCCGTTCCTTGAAAATTCCTACCGTTACCCAATTATCCACCTATTCTAAATGGCGCAAATGATTTCAGCTGTCGGTCGCCTCCTCTGAATAACTAACTAACTAACCCTTGCCTACTAATATTCAGGGACTCAATGTCTTCTCTGTTTACCAAATGAAAGAAGTATTTAGGCAACAATAATCCAAATAAAGTGATGAATATCGTAAAAGACTAGATAGAGAGCTCTCATACCTTTCTCATTCTGTGCCAATCCATTTAATCCTCAATTTCCTCAACACTTAAACTTGCAAGCGAGGAAAAGAGTCCATAAGCGGTGAAATTATGAACTATACCTACTCATCGTGAAGAAAAACACAGGACTTACTTTGTAAATTTAGATTTGAGTGATTGCGCGTGGCAATTTAACTTCTCATATTAACTATACGGTCATCACCAAGAGAAACACTGACATGAGATAATCAATAACAAACTTAACAGGAAAGGGAGTTCGTAAACAGACAGAACTTTTTTCACTGCTCAGTATGATGGCCCTAAATTAAATGAAAATAAAAACTCATTTAAATCCATTTTCTGTGCAGTCATTTTTTGCGAGATCGATAGCGTATTTTCGACTGCCGAATACAACGCTGTTATTTGCCTGGGATTGCCGACTGGTTATCGTACAGCTCCGAGGGTCTGTAATCTCTTATTCCCTGCCTCAAACACTAACCCCCTCTTCGTACATATCTCTCTCTTTGAAGGAGATTGCCTTATCATGAGTGGGTGGAGTGAATTGTGGGGGTTAGCTGATGTGAGAGCTCACAACCCACGTATCTGTGGGCTTCTCCATCCATGAATGGGGAGAGCGTGAGACCGGGTTGATGTTCGGAAACACGCTTTATTCCGTTCGATTGGAATCAGGTGAATCAGCAGTAAGCCTGGAAAATACCGCATGGGTAGGGTGAACCATAGAAATCCATCTCCCCTATATTCTAAAATATATAACTTATTTTAATTACTATCGTATGGGATCCACACCTAATTTTAATTCCAATGCACTTTGTCTCTGTCGGATGTGGTGTTCTAATACTTGTGCAGTAAATTCTTTTGAAGTCCTTCAAGATTAAGGCCTTCAGTACTTTTTTACGTAATACCCTGAAAGCCATCACGGCGTGACTGCTTGCTTAATACTGTTCTCGGGGCAGTAGTATTGTGACTCTTAGTTGCGTGTAAGTTGTGTAAAAACGGAATGGTATTTATTTGCATGCCTGAATGTTAGCAGGTGTTCTATCTCTTTTGAGGACCTATAGTTGCTTGTTTGCATGTCAATAGTGCATGCTTGGTGATTGCCACCCATGCCACACACCCTCACGGTGGCTTGCAGGGTATCGCGTATATGCAGATGTATCTGATTGATGTTGCACGCCTGGTGATCGTTCAGCCCCTGGCACACACCCTTCATATACGTAATATCTGCGTAATACCCTGCGAGCCACCACGAGGGTGTGTGGCAGGGGAAGGTTTGCGGTAGCTTGCAGGGTATTGTGTAGATGTAGAGGTAGAAGTGTGTTGAAGAGGATGAACCGTTCATGTACGACTTACGTGCAACTAAGAGGTACAATACTAGTGCTTTTGAAATAGGTGAAAATTATTGCATGACAGCAAATGCCTAACCGGTTTATAACAACTATTACATCGTATTTTCTAATTGGTTGCATGGCTCTACATGAATGACCAACATGTTTTAATTATTAAGTTTTATTATGCTACTTAGAGCATGTAGGGTGATTATGTTGATGTAGTGAATGAATGGTGATAATTCACCCCTTGCCATACTCTTTACATATACATCTACATAATACCCTGAAATCTACCGTAAAGGTGATTGGCAGGCTATCATTTCACACCAAACATGCACACATTTTATGATTAAAAATGATTAGTAGCCATATTGTAGTTTAAACATAACAATAAAAAAAATATATCTACTGAAGCCATCATTTAAAAAAATGCTGTTAGTTTGGTTACCTTAAAGTCCTTATGGCAATTCCTACCGATCTACATATACATCTACGTAATACACCGCGAGCCACCACAAGGGTGTGTGGCAGGGGGTGATGATCACAAAACATGCACTATTGACATGCAACTAGGATATTTAATGGAGACATGCTAGATAATAGGGTGGCATGCAGCTAGATGGTTAATATCTACATAGTACTGAAGGAATTGGTTGCTAATACATGAATCATGTTCTACAGACTACTCTGACTATATCTCACCCACCTATCCCTTTGCTACGCTGCCTATTGTTCTCTCTTATGGTAGGTACGCGGGAAAAATGACATTTTATCTATCGGTACGACAATATATATCTCTAATCTTGTTAATCTGATCAAACGTTAATCTGATTTAATCATAATACGCAGGGGTTCCTAATATATGTCTAACGTCATCTGTGAACAAATCTGTTTCGAATTTACTTAAAAGGTTTAACGTAAATTTCAACCTGCGTTCTGTTAGTAATTCCCATCCTAGTTCTTCTATTAAACTCGTAACACTTATAAAATTATCATAACGGCCTTTAACAAATCTAGCGGATCTCTTTCACACACGCTCTTCATTCTTTTATCATACCTTCCTCGTACGGATCCCATATGCTAGCAGCAAATTCTGGATGAGGCCTGAAAAGTGTAAAAAGGCTTCTTTCTCGTACTCTCTCATCGCATTTGCCTAAAACCCTTTTTATGAATCCTAATCTACGGTTTGCTACACGAGTTATTTCCATGATGTTTTTCCCCCATGACATGTCTTCAGTGATGGTGGCGCCTAAGTATTTAGTAGAAACTACGCTGGATATTTTCTTTTCTTTGATGCAATAATTATTCCGGGGAAAGCTATTCTTTTTCCAAAAGTTCATAACGGTGCATTTCTTCAAATTTAATTCCAGCTGCCAGCTATCACACCAATCAACGATCGCAATAAAATCCTTAGCTAAAGACTGACTGTCCTCTTCATTTCTAATTTTATATACTTACACTACTGCATTATCTGCAAAAATACGGAGCTTGATATTTTTAACTACTGTATTCAAGTCATTTACGTAGAGAAGAAAAAAAATTGGGCCTATCACGCTTCCCTGGGGAACACTCGATGTTATTTTTACTTCGCCTGAGCTGACACCATCTAAGAACCTTGTGGAACGCTATTCTTAAGTCAAGAAACGCTGCGTCTACCTGTACGTTACCTTCTCCGGAAACTAAAATATCATGAACAAAAAGACCTAATTGAGTTCCGCAAGACTGTCCCTTTCTGAACCCATGCTGGTTTGTTATCAATAAATCCTGGCTATCGAGGTGTCCCATTATTGATGTAACTATTATATGCTCTATAATTTTACATGGTAGTGACGTTAATGATGTTGGTCTATAATTACATGGCTGTTCCCTATCACCGCTTTTAAAAATTGTGGTCACGTTTGCTATCTTCCAGAGTTTGGGAACTGCATGTTCTTATAGGGATTTGGTAAATATTACTTTAAGACACGGAGCCATTAGAGAACTAATTCTTTATGCACACGAGCTGGAATTTCATCGGGACCTGAGGACTTGTTCGGGCTAAATTTTTTTAGTAAGAATACGATTCCGCTACAAGATATATCGATCGGGGGCATTGGTTGCTGAAATCGGTCTGGTATGGTTTCGTGCATACTACGCTTAGATTGATTAAAAGCACTCTGAAAAAAATAATTCAACAAATTTGCCTTATCTAAACTGGAAGTTGCTATTTCGCCCCTATCGTTTCACGGAATTAACCGGTGACTTTTTAGTTCCCTCTACTTCCCTAACATTTGAACAAAATGCTTTCGAATTTCCCTCTAGTTGTTCTCCGGGTACTTGTCTCTTGAATTCACTAAACGCTTTTCTAAGGGCTGTTTTTGCGGCTGCTTTATAAATTTTATGATGTTCGATAATATTTTTTAGATCGCTATTAGCTACAGTTTTCTTCAATTTTCTTAGGTTCGCGTGGGTAACTCGTTGGCGTTTTAAACATTTTCTAACCTCCGCGTTGTACCACCTTGGTTCCCTAGTCTCACTCTTATACTTATGAGGTATATATCTGTTGATAAGTGACCGCGTAATTTGGAGGAACTCTTTCCATGTATTGTCTGTATCACTCTTTTTGCTGATGTACTCGAATGTTTCAAAAGAAGTCTGTAAGTCACGCCTAAATCCGTAAAAATCTGCTTAGTAAAAAGGGAAATCGTTCTTTTTAATTACAATTTTTTTTCAGTATTGAGGGAAAATTTAACGTGTAGTACCTTGTGATCACTTTTTCCAAAAACATTTTTTCCTTTAATGACATTTTCAGGGATGTTTGTGGCAAGTAAATCTAGAACATTCTCCCCTCTATTTGGCAAGGTTACTATTTGATGTAGTGCGTACGATGCGAACGGTTAAGCAATGACTCGCCGATTTCTTTGTCACTACCCCCAAACTTATGAAATGTTTTCCAATCTATCGATGGTGTATTGAAATCTCCACCTACAATAATCTGTCGTTCGTTGCTATGGGAATTAATGGACCTGATCTGTTTCTCGGTCTATAGTAGGAGCAAACGTATATTACTTTCGAATTAGCACATTGAATGGAACACCATACACTCTCTGTTATATTACCGATATACCTACCGAAGGTAGCATTAAAAAAATGCTGTTAGTTATTTGGGATATTTATTCCCAACCGAATTCTCCATATCATTTCTTAATGATAAACAACTTCGGGGGTCAAGGAAACACAAATATGATTTACGCTTGAGGTCAGATATTTGACAATTGAACCACTTACTGCGTGTTTTGTATTAATTAATATACTTTGAGATTCTTTTGCCTTTTTCCCTATCTCTCTCTTTCTTTCTCTCCCCCTCTTTCTCTACGTGTCCCCACGTGTCCTATGGCTCTTGGGTGTCAAAAATTGGCTAGGGAGGGCTTTGAAAATAAAAACCCGGTGCCGCAACGTTGTGGTCTTTCAACTTTGTGAGGGGTAAATGACTTGCCTTAAGTGCTATGTCTTTTCAGACTGAGTGATAGTTAATTTATTTCGTGTTTTTTTCCTTCTGCCTGATTTAAGAGCACTTTAATTCACTTTTAAGCGAAATTAACACGCTTTGGCTTATCGCTTCTGGCTTCAATGTGGATAACTGGTTTATTTCAAAACTGCTTAAACCAGTTTCATAATCTAAGGATGAAAAACACCACCAAGTCCCCAAACCTCCAAGGGCTATTCTGCTGTCAACAACATTATTCTACTGATTACCGAAATACTACACGGAATCAATCTACTATTATGTCGTTTAGTCAGTTACGTCAGGAGAAAATGTTTATATATAACTTTTTTGGCTGGCCATAGCTTAGAAAATGTTAGGTGTGTTCAGTGTAAGTTTTGGACTATGTAGTTTGTTGAATATCACTGAGGCACTAAAAGTAATATATCGTCCTTTTTTCTAGGTAAGGATTTAATAAATTTTTCACCGCTCAAAGATATATTTTTTATACTTTCCGCTGGAAGAGAACATCGAAAAGTTGTCGGGACATATTTTAAAACAGGAATACATTACCTGACTTAATACTTTGGCCAATTATATTCTCATCCTCTCGCGAATGTGACATAAATCAGAGCTATCGTGGAATTACGGACCATGCGTTGCATATGCGGGTATCGCTTTGCGCGTATGTTGGTCATGATATCTTCCAAACAGTTATTACTCTACTCACGCCGGGTTCTTTAAATAGATGGAACTAAAGTTCACCGTCCTTAAATCAAAAGATCTATTTCAAACGCAAGTCTATCATTGTCATATGGTGAAAATCGGTCAAAAATTAATATTCAATAGGTAGTTAGAAGAGAAGACGGTGAAAGAATGGAACTAGTAATTAGGGACTAAATGTGTTTTTCAAGGACGTGATAGAGGGATATGAGGGTATTATGTATGTGTAGCTGATAGGTAGTAAGTATGTGGGCCGGAGGAAGTACATCAGGAGAAAGAAAGAGGTTGGGTGTGAATTATTTGGTGCAACATAAGCCGGTAGACCACAAATGATAATAATATTTGCACATAGGAAATGAGCGTTGAATTAGTGGAATTTTTTCTCTATAAGGCTATGGATGTGATATTATGATAGGGTTGTAGGTCATATTACGGAGAGTAAAATGTGAACAATACAAATTCCATTAATGTTTTCGCGGATACTCATCACTAGCAATTTATTTTGCCTTAAATATGGAAAGGAGCTGTCTGGTGTGGAGGGAGATGAAACTGATTAGTGCGAATGACATATGTTACGTAAATAATATTGGCGTACCGTAAGCGGAATATGATTTTTCTCTCTTGTCATCAATTGGTTTAAGTGTTCGAAAGGTTAAAGTGATGACATGCCCGTGCTTATACAAAGCCATTTCAATATTCAACCCAATTCTGCGTATGAAGAATTTTATGGCAAACAAAGGATCATTATCCTTTTTTACTTAACAATACATGAAATCATTTGATGGAGTTTCCTAGCATTTTTCTGACTTGAGGGTTCGTCTGCATCCACATAATACCCTGCGAGCAACGGCGAGGGTGTGTGGCAGGGGGTGAAGATCACCAGACAATCACTTTTGACATGCAACTAGGCTACTAGAAGGATAATACAGTTACCCATTTGCGCGTTTTTTTACGCGATAATTTGTTTGCATAGAGAATCAATAAAAGAAAGGAATTCTGCAAAGCCCAATATCTATTTCTCGCCCACTTCAACTGAAACCTTCTCATCGGTATTGTTTGTAGAATTAGGTTGAAAAGGGCTCTACCTGCTTATCGTTTATCCAACCTAGTTCCATCGTAGGACATAATTAATTAAAATTGGTAATTCCCATGCCTGAAGCGGCTTTTGGGCTGCAAGAATGTCCACCTGACTGCATTTCCCTACTATGTACCCCTTGCCAAACACCTTTATGGTGGCTTGCAGGGTATTATGTAGATGTAGATGTATGTATAGAAGGCTTTCATTCCCTTTTCAAAGTACCCCATCTTCCGCCCTGTAATAATTATTTTCATTTTTTTCTCTCTTCGCCCGCAGGGTCGCGCGCAAGCCCCCACCCGGGCATGCCCTTGCAGCAGCTGCCCCTTGGGGCCCTGGCCGCTACCACTGCCGAGGGAGTAGAGCAGATGACGCGATTGGTCGCCGTCTCGCCCGCCAACGGCGAGCGTCTCTCCCCTCCAGAGGCCACGCCTACTTTCCTGCGGGCACACGCACGCGCGCTGCGCTTCTGCCCAGACGAGGGGAGTCGGGGCGGGGACAGCGGGGAGGAGGTGGAGGAAGAGACGGTGGAGGAGGAGGGGGAGACGTACGAATTAAGGGCGGCGGGTTTGGGGGCGGAGGAGGGCAGGGCCAGGAGGAGGCGTCTGGCTTACGATGCTCACTGCGGCGGCGGAGAGGAATCCGAGTCGGGGAGGTTCACGTGCTCGCCGCACAGCAGCGCTGGCGACGCGAGGGTCCGCCCTGGAGGGGCGGAAGGGGGCGGAGGTGGGGCGGACGGGGCTGGGCTGCTGGACGCTCGCCAGTTGTCTCCACGCGACCGTTGCCTCACGTCATACGACTCGCTCGAGGAAGACAGGGACGTCGACGACGACGGCGTATTGGACCAAGTGGAGGACCTTAGTCGCGTGGGCGAGGAGGCTTTGTGGGCCGAGGGCGGAGGTCAGCGGAGGAGGACCGTTTCCTGGAAGAGGAGAAGGCTGAGGCTGCCCTCCGGGTCATTCCCGCGCGATCCCGAAGGGCCTTACGAGGGCGCCGATTGCATGAGATTGCCGCGCTTCGGGGACGAGCTGGGCTACCTGGACTGCGTGAGGGACTTGAGCGTGCACCACCACCACCAGGCGGGGGAGGAGCACCACGCGGTGGTGCCGTCCGCGGTGCGGGAGGGCGGGGAGGACTTCTTCCTGGGTCAGCCGCACCGCTACGGCGGCGGGGCCCTCTGCGAGGAGGTGCTGAGGGTCGAGGAGGGGGAGGAAGAGGACAGTCGCAAGTCGCCGGAACAGGAGGTCGACCTGGAGGTCGTGCAGACGCACCCGCACCAACACCCGGGGATGCCGTACTCGGCGACCACCCTCGGCGAAGACCTGCGCCTGAGGTCGGAGGACCCCGTGGACGTGATGAACGGGCTCCGGAGGGACTCGTTCCCCTTCAGCGTGTTGTTCCCACACCTCGCCACGGCCCCATCGGGCATGCAGAGGGCCTCCAGGGGCCTGGAGGGGGAAGAGGAGGAGGATGAAGCTGAGGAAGTGCGGATACAGCAGCAGGGTTTCCGTCGCCTGATGGGTCCTACGCACGGGTCCCACGAGCCCTTCCCGGGCCTGCCCCTATCGCCGGAGATCAAGGAGGAGTCGGAGGACGAGGAGCTGGTGCTGCAGATGCCCTCGCAGCCTCTCAACGGCAACGCGGAGGGCAAGAAGGCCCCCGAGCTGAGGACCTCGGGAGGCGAAGAGGGCCTGCACCACCAGGGAGTGTTGAGCCACACCAGCTCGCACATCCACTACTCAGGGCCGGCACCACAGGGGCGGCGGGAGGAGGAGAAGCAGGAGTACGAGGGGGGAGAGGCTCCCGGTTCGGGCCTCGCGGGGGTAGTGCAGACCCCTGTGTCCGCCGCCTCGTCTTTCACGAGCCTGACGGCGCTGCAGCCCACGCCGGCCGCACACCAACAGCAGCAGCAGCAACTGCAGACGGCGCACCAGCACCAGACGCTGGACGGAGGGTCATCGGAGTCCCCGGGGCCCGGATCCCTCTCGCCCATGGTGGGCGCGGCGGGCGCGGGAGAGGCGGCCGTCGTGTATGCCGCGCTGGACTACCACCACCACCACGGAGGGGGATTCCACGACACGGCCGGACTCGGAGGGTGAGTGAGTCATTCGTTACTTGTTTGCGGTGCTCCCTGCAGGGCGCCTATAGGGTGTTTGACATGTAGTGATTCATACGCTGGTGGTTATAATGTTACCTTTGTCACGCGCACTCTAGGAGGCTTGCAGTCTTCTCACTGCTTGTAGACAGACGTATGTTGACAAAGCTGTTAGTGAGGCAGACATTAGGAATTTAAATGTAAATATTGCTTGCTTCCTGAAGGGAATATAACGTAAACAAGTTGAATCATTAAGTATAAATTGTATGTAAGTAGTTTCTTTATAATATCTCGCAGCATATTACCGTTAACTTTGTAGTGCCTGCTACGCATGGTATTAGCATTCATTTACATCTGCATTTTCCCCGCGATCCGCTTCAAGGGCGTATGGTAGGGGGTGGAAGGTCACCAGCCATGAAGTTGACTTTTGACTGATATAAAACATGGCTAATTACTAAGGAAGTATGGTGTACAATGCATTTCAAAAAATAATCCCTTTTTCGATTGTAGCCGTTTACTGTGCGTTGGAAAATCGGCATTCTTCATCTACATATACCCGATACCCTGCAAGCCAGCGCGAGGGTGTGTGGCAGGGGGTGAAGATCACCAAGCATGCACTACTAACATGCAAACAAGCAGCTTGCAAACATATATACTGTGTCAGATTCGCATCCCTGGTGTTTACATCTTTTCAGTATGCAATTTTAACCTTGCGAACAACCTTCTAATCCCTAGGATTTCCCAATCAAACTATTCTAATACCCGAGTGACACGTTCTGTACGTTCATGAGAGATAGTTGCATGTATATAATATCTTGAAAATCCCCGCAATCGTGTGTGGCAGGAGGTAAATAATGACCAGGCAAGCATTTTTAAATCAAAAGAGAATTAAATTTACCCTTACTATCATGCCGGCATGAAAAAATAAAAGTCTATGCATACATTAGCTGCAAAAAACTGGAAGATACGACTAAATGATAATCTCTACTAAGTATTGAATAAATTATTGATTAAGCGAATTTCATTAAACATATTAATGTAGAAAATATCACAACAGACTACTTTTCTCCATCAATAACTACAATACCTATTTGCATTTCGTCATATGTCTTCGTTGGAATATATTACTGTCTCTATTTGTATGGAAAATGTACCTTGGTACAATACTTATTGTCATCATGTTGTTTTTATTATTATCCGGTCAATGTATTCGATGCTTGAATGCGATGGAGGGCGCTGTCCACATCTACATATAGGCGATACCTTGCTAACCTAACGTGAGGGTGTGTGGTAGGGGGTGAAGATACCAAGCATGCACCTTTGACATGCAAACTAGCTACTAAATGGAAATTTGAAATTCTCGGTTGTATATGGTCATTTCAAATAACTTTCTTTTTGATGTCTTAGTTTTTGCCAGAAAATGCAGTAACAACGTTGACTAATAATAATAAAAACAGGTGTGACTGTTTTACCGGTTAAGGAAGATTGCTTGTAACATAGCGTAGCATCGCAAACATAGCATACCGCAAACATAACATAACATCCCATAGCATAGCAAAGGGATAGGTAGGGGAAATATTTTAGAGTAGTCTGTAGTGCATGATGCATGTATTAACCCCTTAAATACCTACTATAGATACTAACAATCTAGTGGCATGAGACCCTATAGTTGCTTGCTTGCATGTCAGTAGTGCATGCTTGGTGATATTCACTTCCTGCCACACACCCTCGCGGTGGCTTGCAGGGTATCGTGTAGATGTAGATGAACATTTAGAGATGTTCCATCTTTCACTTAATACTCTTCTATAGTTCCGCACAGTTCCCACTTTTCATCATCACCTTCTTCAAAACACCCGCTCCTAGTATTTGTGCCGTATGATCATTCCCTCCCGGGGGATTTTTAATTTAGCTAATTGAAATGACAGTGGACACAAGGTTGGTGAAGTATCTCTTGATATTTTTACACCGTCAGGTGCACAATAACCATAAGTACACCTGAAATAACTTCAACGTGGGACATTTTACAAATTCAGGGAAAAGAGATACAATATAGATGATACTCGTTTGGCTGTCATTAAAAAAAGGGAATTATACATTTACGTAATACCTAACGAGCCACCACAAGTTGTGTCATTGGGGGTAGAGATCGCCTAGCATGCGTCTTATACATGCAACCATAATCGAAATAAAACGCTTATTATATTTCACACACGATCGCAGCAAATAGTTATAAATATAACCTTGTTATCAAATACCTCATTTATTAAGAAAATATGAATGTGCATTTTGATTGTCTTCGTGCTGCAATGAACTGTTTTGTTTTGGAGTAAACTTAACAGCAGTTATACTCATTGTGGGGAATGTGAAGGAGTTGCTAAGGAAGTAAAGGCCCTTGCATTTCATAGGTATCAAATTTTACTGTCGAAGTAAATTTCTCTTTCTGAGGCCCCGTTTCCACTACTGACATTTCTACGACGGTAACTCTCTACCCGCGCAATGCTAGTAATGGAAACGCTCGAAAACGCCTACCATGGTAGATAGTCCTACTAGCATTGAGTTACCCTTGTTAGATCAGGGAATAGTGGTTACCGTCGCGTCTCTTTTGTAATTGGAACGCAAGTTAGTCAAAATCCTGGTAAGAATTATGGGAAAACAGTTGAATCACGGATAGCGGTGAAGGATCGCGGAGTGTGCATCTAGGAAAACGTAGTTGGTGTAGTGTCTTTGTTTGGCTTAATACTTGATTTTTGTCTATGCTCAATGATGCTCCAGAGTTGTTATTACCTATGGTTTACATAATTTAATTATATTTTCCCAGCAATGACCGAACAAAAGAATTGCAAAAACTTTGCTAACGAGGAGACGGACTTGCTCCTTACTTACCTAGTAGGCGTACGCGATAATCCCGACGACATTTTATTATAACAATCAATATAGATTCTCGAATAAAACTTCAAGTGCTTACACAATTCAATGTGCTACCATCTTTGCGCATTTCTATAACGATCGTCGATTTTCTTTTGAACTGGAATACTGGTAACCGCTATGTGACGAAAGCAGTGATTACAAGGGTAACTTTGTAGCTAACTGGAACGCAGGTAGGTTATGAGGGCTGAAATAACCGTGGTAGAATGTCAGTAGTGGAAACGGGGCCTGAATGGGTTCAATGCTTGCAGACTGCCGGAACTCCGAAAGAGGTTGTTATCTTATTATTTCTTCTCCTACTTATTTCTTCAGTCAGATTCCTCTCCTCTGCTGTCGTTCCCAGCTCTTTCTCGTTTAGCTTTACATCTACATAATACGCTGCAAGCCACCATAAATGTGTGTTGCAGGGAGAGAATTCTCACCGAATATGCGGTACATATCATGCATAAAAAATTTGTAATAATGTACTAGTCTAAACTTTAATTTAAAAACATAAAAAAACCTAAGCAAGCATGCAAAAATATGCTGTTAGTTGGCCTAGCTTAAAGTCCTTATACCAATATGCAACTACCTATGCTATTAATTATTACACTCGTATCGGATATATTTTCCGCTCTTCATATCCCTAATTGTACGAGGAAAGAAGGGAATTTTGAATCTGTCAGTTCGGCAATCAATTTCTCTAATTTTGTGATTCTGGTCGTCTACCATGTAAGTTGGGGTTTGCAAAATAATTTTAACGTCATCACTGAAAATATTATCTTGGAATTTATTTAAGAAAATTAGTCTATATTTCAATCTGCGATCTGACTATAATTCCCATTTTAATTCGTTTAATAGACTGGTTACTCTAATATAGTTATCGTACCGTCCCTTCTCAAATCTTTCCGTTCTTCGCTGCACACGTTCGAGTTCATTTTTAGGGTTATTTCGTATGGATCCCATATACTGGCAGCACATTCCAAATGAGGTCTAAGAATGGAAAAGTAGCTAATTTGTCGTACATGATCGTCACATTTACCCGGTACTCTTTTGATGAATCCCAGTTAGCCATTAGCTTGACCCATTATTTCACGTAAGTGTATAACCCAGGAAAAATCATGTGTCAGTCTTATTCCAAGATATTTAATGGATTCCACGCTTGCTAATTCATTATTACTTATTTTGTACGTGCTACGGGGAGAACAATACTTTTCCAAAACTTCATTACTACACATTAAAAAAAATTAATTTTAACTACCATATATCACACCATTTTTCTATTGCTTGTAGGTCACCATTTAAATATTATTTATCATTTGGGCATAGAAATTTCTGTAAACTACTGCGTCATCGGCAAATAGACGAAGCTTACTTTTTACCACCTTATTGATATCATTTATGAACAGAAGGAACAGGAGTGGACCTATCACACTACCTTGTGGGACAACTGGTGGCGTATTCCAAATGAGGTCCAACAAAGGAAAATTAGCTAATTTCTCGTACACAATCGTCACATTTACCCAGTTCTCTTTTGATTAATACTAGTTTACATTAACGTGACCCATTATTTCACGTATGTGTATAACCGAGGAAAATCATTTGTCAGTCTTATTCCAAGATATTTAATGGATTCCACGTTTGTTAATTCATTATTACTTATTTTATAAGTGCCACGAGGAGAACTATTATTTTTCTAAAAATGTATACCTTCATTTACGCCAAAGCTGACGTCTCCGTCTTGCCCCCATTTTTCAACGGCCAACAGTTCATTTTAATTATATATTCTCAATGCCCATGGCCGGTGACCCAACACCCCTTGCCACGAGACCTTGAGGTGGATCGCGGGATAAAATGAAGATTTAGAGCGCCAAAAATTGCCACCCTCTTCGTTACATTCTACTGCAGGTTGAAATAAAATTTTGAGATTTCAGTCTGAATAATCTTCTTTTATCTATTGAGCGCGTTTTAAAGCGGATTCGGGTTGGATGCTTCCATGCTTATCCACTTATTATTAAAATGATAATCTTCATTATCCAAAGCGTGATTTTTCGTATATTTTGCAATAAAATCATTCCATTAGTTCCGAATATTGATCAATATTTAAATGTAGTTTTTATAAAGTAGTAATAAGTACCTACGCCGAAAGGAGTATAAACTCACCAAAAGGAGGAATTGAAACGCCACCTTGTTGGATGAAGGAAAATGAAAACTAGGGGGAAATCCTGACGATATATAAAACTATTGTGCCGACAATTTAATATACACATTATATTATTCAGAACGTATATATGTAAATGTTCCTTTACGGCAGTGAGGCATGGACGATGACAGCAGGGGAGAAGAAAAGTGTGGAAGCATTCGAAATATGGTGCTACCGACGAAGATAAAATGTATCGACCGAGTGACAAATGAAGAAGTCCTAAGATGAGTGGGAGAAAAGAGACGTCTGCTGAAAACTATAAACACTAGACGGGACAACCTAATCGGCCATTTCTTAAGACACGATGGCCTGATGGAGACAGTCGTTGAAGGAAAAGTGAACTGGAAGAATGGAAAAGGCAGGCCTCGTATGAGTTACATAGAACAGGTCGTAAAGTACGTGAAAGAGAGGAACTGCATTAATATGAAGGGGTTGGTCGATAGAAGAATCGAGTGGAGGGGTGTGTTAAACCAATCCTAGGATTGTTGACCGATGATGGTGATTATATTATTAAACTGAGAGTACGTAAATTCAAGAATTACGTACCAGTCGCGAAAATCTTAGCGTAGTAACCCGCTGATATTCACTGTATCAGAATTAGAGAAAATATCATCCACCATAGAAAAATATCATCCACCTTCACCGGGATCGTCTTGTTCCTTAAAAGACTGAAGAAATCCACTTGGATGAAGGACGATCGGGAAGAAGGCGGCTTAATTGATTGAAGCACCTTGCAAAAGGCTCCCGGTCGAAGTGAATGATTATTTCCACAATGCAGAAATTCTGCATTGTGGAAATATGTACACGAAGGTTTTACTATTCTCCGCCCAAATATCCGAAATTTAATCTCCCTGTTCGCGAGCACATCCCCAAATACATTCGTCAGCCGAATACTTTCAAGAGTCTGAAAAACGGCGAAAAACATTCTTCGTTGGCAGGAGAATTCGTTAGTCGAGGCATCACCGTACTTATTAGCAACCGTGGTGGTAACGTTTCTGGGAAAAATTCAACTGTCCTCGGAAGGGAAATATGATGTATATATATGTACGCGTATTCGGGGAGCTGGGACCACCGGGGTCGGCACGACACACGGGAAGAGGGGGAGATCATCTCGGAGAAGCATTTTGGCACGGAGACGCGACACAGTCGCCCCCTTCCTCCCACCACTTTGCCACCCAGCACGATTCACCCCCCCTCTTTCCCCCGTGTAATTCGTGCCCTCTCACGTCTTCGGTGGGACGTGCGTGGGTGGGAGTGACGAGGAAGTCTCATCCAGAGACGAGATCGAAGCGCTGACGGGAGCGGTGTCGCCTTGTCCACCACTAAGGAGCGGATGCTGAGCATAGTTGAAAGTCTCAGGCATAACCGCATGGAAATCTTCTCGTCGTACGATGGAAAGGTGAATCAACAGGGGTGCAATTCCCGCAGCGAGCAAGGGAAGTTCATATTAAATCATTACATCTACGCAATACCCTGCAAGCCACCGCGAGGGGGTTTAGCAGGGGGTGTAGATCACCAAACATGTATGTACTAATGACATGCAACCAGGCTACTAAATGAAAACATGTTAGATAAAATGACAACATAAATCACCATGTCTATATCTGCATTAAAAGTGCGATGGAAGTTGCTACACGTAGCGCGAGCGATTTGTGAGTTGGCGACAGTGATAACTATGGGCCAAAAAATGATTTCAATTTTCATGGAAGGAAAAATAATACATATTGAAAAATGAAGTTTTTCATGCATATTTTAATGTGCCAGATAAAAAATAGTTAACGTTTTCATATTTACCACCCTCGTATTATATTCGAGGTTGGTATTACAGATATATTTCTACCTCAAAGGTTTAACAGGAGGGCGAAAAGAACTAACGAATAAAGAGAGATTAATTATCTGACCGAGAAATAGACGAATACATTTTTCCCTTGCAAATTGTACAACTGCCATGCCAACAAAGTATAAGTACATATTTAAAACATTACGAATCACACTTCATAATTATTTCCCGAAAGTTTTTTCTCTATTTTTTCAGGAAAATGTCATTTTCAAGGCTGGTGACCTTTCACCTCCTGCCAAACGCCTGTTGGCAGGGTGGAATGTGGATAAAGTATTCTGATGTCCGTGATTCTTTCTCAATATCACACCTTAGGGAACATTAAGGGTATTGTACTTAGATATTGTCCGCGATTGCTAGAAACGAAATACATGTCGTCTTTTCTCGAGATATTTATTGTTTGTTCAAACCACCACAAGAACTGGAGTACCTACCGCAGCAAAGTGAATGCGTTTCTTGGGGTTCAAAGCGTTTACGACAGCTTTAGCGAGAAGAGCGTTGGCATGGACTTAGCGAGAAAAAGCGGAAAATAATATCTTTTTACGATCGCTCTCCAGGAAGTCGTTACCCATAAAAAATGGCATCTGGTAACCGAAGGGAAGAGAAAGAGCCAAAGGGGGGTTAGTCGTTACCCATTAACAATTGAAATCAGTGTCGGCGAAAGGGACAACGCTACGTTCGTGGTACCTAAGCGCCTGGGAAGCATCGTCCTACTCCTACGAATGGAGGTCGGGTTTCAATGAGAGAAGCTGATAGTCATTTTCCGTGCCTTATGTTATCCCTTGAGACGATTTGGTTTTTCGAATGGATTGTACTTACCTACTTACGGATAAAGATTTCGGATTCTCGAATTTTTTGAAGGTAAGAAATGACCCGAATCCCATATCACGCTCTTTATCATGTTCATAGATTCCTGTTAAATCTGAATAATGTATCTGAACCCACTGTGGCTAGAATTCTCCGTTCTCAACTTAGCAATTAAGTTAGCTGGTTCCACTCAAATAAAAGTGAGTGCTTTCTCGGCGAACAGATTGAAGGAATTCTTCTCAAGTATTCCCCCGGTTCAGATCGTCCATGCTGGCCGACGGTTCGATGCTCGACTCGGACATCGTCTTCAGGGCGGTCCAGTGTCGATTTCGACCAATCACGAGACCTCCCGAAAGAATACTTAAGACGGCCAAATCGCGAAATCGACACTCAACTTCCCTAAAGACGATGCCCGAGTCGAGCATCGAAACGTCGGCCAGCATGGTCGATCTGAACCGAGGGAGTACCCGAGAAGAATTTCTTCCCTGTCAAGTTGCTTCGCTCAGTGGTTTTGGTTGTCTAGTACCAACTCCAAGTGGCTCTGATTAAGCGTAGGGATGAATTAGGTGATGGGTTTTGCTCACTTTGATTTTTGAACTACCACGATTGTGAGCCACACATCCATGCACTTTGTAAGGAATGGTGGCTGCATGGTTTTCCTGTAGTTGCTTTGGTGTTAATATTTATAATACGGTTCAGTACTGTTACTCATCGTTTTCATAGCATGCAATGGAACAGATGTTTTGCTGCTGTTGAATATATATTTTTCCAATTTTTGGCACATTGTATTGAACTTAACGTTTTGAAACCAATCATGATTGTCGTGAAGAAGTAAAAACTTGTTCTGACCGAGAAAGAATTAATATTTCTACATAATGGGGTAGTGAAAGTTCTAAGTTATGGTAGAATTCTAGGTAATCTCTGGAGATGTAGGGAAAGAAATTGCAATTTTGGTAATATGTATTTGGAAAATGCTATGCAAAAAAGAGTCAGGATACTCCATCGATACCCCCCCCCCCCCCCCAACAGATGAAAGACCTATGCAACTATGCAAGCATTTTGCACTGGCAGCTGTATGTAATGGGGGTTACTGGGGAAAAAAGCGATACAAAACTCTGCCATTCGTGGATTAAATGGGGTTTGATGATGGAGTAGGCAGCATTTTCCGCCGGCGATTCGTTTCATTGGCGCTCGCTGACTGTTCGTCGGATCGATCGGCTTCGCTTCGGTTCGAATTAAGATGGCTGGTGTCACATTTATTGGCCATGATTCTCGCTTGTCCGCGTCGATCGAGAAAGCCAATCCGTTCTCCTCCCTCCTCCTCTTGAGACCCGCTGAGTAATTTTCCACGTCTCGGTGTCATGAGTTTAACCTTTGGCTCCGGCTGTGGCCATGTTTACGTGATGGATGTTCTCTTTTTTTATTGGCAGCACAAAAATTACTGCCCCCAAACGCTACGCATCCCGAGGAGTTCCTTTTATTCCATTTCGTGATTAAAATAGCGCCGACTCGATAACCCCGAGAGACCCCGCGGGGCTTTGGGCGGAAATTTTTTTTTGCACACCCTCAAATTGGCTTTTTTTATTTACGAGTCTGCGCCGAAGATAGCAAAAACGCTCCACCCTTCGCAAAACATTGCAAAAGTCTCCTTTTATAAAAAACGTAGCTCCTCTTCACCGTGCTTAGTTGGAAGTTCTCGTAATATCGGCGTGTTATATCCGAAATGATTCTTTCGGCATTGTTGGCAAAGAAATGTTTTGTGGCATACGTTAATGTCCGCAGTGTATCATCTCCCATTAAATGCATTTGGAACGCTTTTTATATTGCGTTTTTAGGTCTGGATTCATGATCTAATCTTTGAAATTTCTCTCCTGGCACTTATACATTCCATTTATACTTTAAGGGGATATATGTACCGTTCAATATATGGATCATGTATCCCGCAAAATGCATTTTTATTATTTGAGTAGGAACACATTTTTAATATTAAGAAAAGAGTGAATTCGGAAACCTTGAGAGTGTATTTTGGTTAAATAGAGGGAATATATTTTTTCCATCAATTCTTTACGGAACGTCCTCAAAAATAGCATTTTGCTTTGTGTATGTCATCATTTCTAAATAATTACTTCTCCGGTTGAGGATATAAGAATAAAGGTTAAATAATACGAAGTACTGTGCCTCTTTGCATCACGTCATGATTTTATTGAGTCAATTCCACAACTATCAACTTACATAATTGCTTAGGACTGTTGATACGCCATCGAGAAAGGATATTTACCCAGTCCGATTAAATTATAGCATTTGGAAAGGAATTTGATAAGATATTTAGGGAATTAATAACCAGAAAATCAGTCTTGGGCACTGATGAAGTGGCATTCACGGATGAAGGAGAGCCTTAATTCGTTCTACTAAAGGAATTGATGCATTGAAGTGCTTAGAAATCGATTAATTTAGTATTTTATGTGCTTCCGCACAGTCATCGAGACCGATTGGAAGCCATAGCGTCCAACCCGAAAGTCGGCGTGTTTGGCGATGTTGGGGCTGGCGTAGAGCCCAAGCCCAACGGCGGATTACTTGATGCGTCAGAGGAGGGACCCTGATACTTTCCCCGTACCACCCGATGATTTCCCAGGATTATTTAAATGTCCAGAAAATCACAGCCTCGCTGGACGAGCCTAGAGACGTCTCCCTGATTTGAACGCGGGGCCTCCCGCGTTCTAACCTTGGGCTACAACGCTGTTGCTCACTGAATATATGCACGTGGTCGATAAGCAAAATTTTCATGCGCAGTGAGAAATTTCGCGGTGTCGGCACTTCTTACGAGAGAGAAATTGAGAAAATAATATGTTAATGATCCTTAGCCATTTTTGCTTATTATACAGTTCCTTGTTAAAAGTATCTTTCATCTCTCTCATGATAACAATTGCCTATTGAGATGTTGTTTCATTTTTGTGCGGGGTCAATGGTTCGTGGTTGGAAGATTTTGTTTTTTTTTGGCGCTTACGTATCTAGGCATGTTTTTTACCCCTTGGATGCCTTCGCTCGCCAGTCATAAGGAGCTGACGAGACCCTAAGGGTGATAGATAACGTTGGCGATGACGCGGTTTGCCTGCCTGCTAGGGCCGCAGCCCCTTCCCCCATTCGCGCTCCCCGGAATCAAATCAGCGGTACCTGCTTACCAAAGCATTTTTCGGCCCACAGGGTTGGACCTTCATTCGCTCCGTTTGATGACGCAGATTTTATTTTGCCCTCCGCGCCGACTGGCGGACCTTCTTACAGCGACTGCGTTTCGGCCGGAACAATAGCGGCCCACAGATGGATGCTTATCGGTTTGGCTCTTGAATCAAGCATTTCGGTGGCGGTGCGCATGTGATGGAAAATTAAAAAGAAGGCTGGCGCCACTGAATCTCCCTTTGTCCGCGATGATCCCCTCATTAACTTCGTAATTGCCGACTTGTTTTCCGTTTGAATGCGTATTTGTTGACCAATGCTTCTACTTGGCCTGGATTCGAGAATCTTCATCTAAATCTACGTAGAACCCTGCGAGCCACCGCGAGGGTGTGTGGCAGGGGAGACACCAAACGTGAACCTTTAACGTGGAACAAAGAGCTACCAAGTTAACTGATGCAACTGCCTGCAACCGTGCAACTAATAATTTTCATGAAATGCTAACCATACAACTAAGAGCTATCTACTCCAACAATATTTTACCTACCTCTGCTTTGCTATGTTTGCCTATGGTACGCGGGAAACATGACATTTTAAATCTATGATAATCTTTCTAATCTTATCATCTGTTCGAATCTAGCATACTACGCAGGGGTTTTCATTATATGTTTAACATCTTCAGTAAATCTATCTGTTTTGAATTTCTGCAGAAAATGTAATCGGTACCTTAACCTACGAACTGATAATGATTCGCTACATAATTTTTCCATTGATTTTGATGGACTGCTAAACTTATCGATACTTGTTAATAAACATAGGCCCTCTACGCTGAACACTATCTAGCCCTCTGATCAAACCTAATTCATTCGAATCCCTTACACCAGCTGAGGTGGGGTTGGATCTTAGTGGTGAAAAATAACTACTCCCATGGATCTGGAGTTCATACTCCGATGGAGCGCGGAAATGATAGGGGAGGAGAGGGAGTTGATATTGAGGAAATTAGGAGGTGCTTAACTTAGCAAGTGTTTGCCCTTAGATGAGTCCATGTGACGAAAACGTTGAGAAAGGGGGGGAGTTAAGTGATGAAAAGGTGAGTGAACAGCGTGGTAGTGTACGTATCTGAGATCTGGACCTTATTTCCTCCCCCTTCATCTTCAAAACCTCTTAATTTGCCCTCCTCTCCGTCACCTAAGCGCTGTCAAGTGCAGGAGATAAGTTAAATGCTAATAAATAAATTTTTGATCAACATATGCTTCCATTTCCAACGTCTCTCTAGGGTTTATAAGCATCTTTAGGGCTAAATACATTACACAATAGATGGACACAACGAAATACAACAGTGTATTAATCGTGATACACACAATGGACCTGTAAATTAACGGCATACTAGCATATGATCATACATATACACAGTGACCGTGTACACAACTATTATAGGTACATACACAGTTATAAGTTTATAGGTACAGGAGAAACCCTTAGTAGCCGTTAACCTGATCTTACAAAAGTTAGCATGGGGTCTCCAGACTTACGTCCCTGCGACGGACGGTGCATTGATGTCTCCAATCTATCCATACCCGAGTCAAGCAGAGATTACTAGTAAATATCAGGTTTAGAACGCGGTTCCCGAGAGTGGGTAACCAATAGTCTAGTACACTCCAGCACCGGATTCTATTAACCTTTTACTGGTGGGGGAAACTTTCAGTGTATTTAGTGTTCGCCTTATTAAATGTCATTTAGGTTCTGCTAAGAAAATTTAAATTATGAAATTATATCGGATGCCAATTTAAGGAAATGACACCGAATGTGCAGGCACATCGGCTTCAAAAGTATAACGTTTAATATCGATGTATAGGAAAACCTGTATCTGATATCCCAGTCTTTCAGTATACATACTTCTCATTCCAATTTCGAGGTGCATCTTATTTTTTCCTTCGTTTCACAACAGCTTCTTCAATTTGTGTTATTCGTCCCTCCGGTCTTCCCTCCCACGCGACTTGCGCATTATCTGAGAGTTTTGTTTCGATGAGTGCTTCACATGCCGTCCGCAGCGTCGCTTGGCTGGTCTTGGTGTCGCAGTCGGAGCGCAGGTTGTCACGGACACGTTCCCCGCGTGCAGGTAGGTGCGTGACGGGGGAGGGAGGGAGAAGCGTTCGCTTCTCGAAGAAAATGGAGGTCTGGTCACGAACCAGTGGATTTTTATGTTTCCCTCCTCACCACGCACCATCGGGGTCAATGACACTTGGGTGTCGATAAGGGCTGCATTATGCCATTTTCCTCATTTTCCGTTTTGTTCTGCTCGAAAGCAAGTGTCATGCCTCTCAGAAGTCTGTTAGTTGCCTTCGCAGCCGTTTGCACTTTTTCTGTGAATTATGGGGTTTTCAAATCCCCCCGATTCTACACCATCTGTCTTGCGTGAATTATGAGTGATCCCTCACAGTTTTTTTAAATTATTTTACGCTTGCAACTAATGTAAATGAAATTTTAAATATTTATAACATGCGCTGATACATGAATTACTGCATGATTGGTGATATACATGTACGTAGTACCCTGCGAGCCACCGCGAGGGTGTGTTGCAGGGGGTGATTCCTGATGGTTTTCCCCATGCCGCACGCCTTAAGCGTTGGCTAGCAGAGTAATCTGCAGATGTAATTGAATTACCGAATATTCTCATTTACAGTTACAGTATAGGTAAGCGTAAGTGCATATACGTAAATATTTTAGATTAGTCTGTAGTGCATGATGCACGTATTAAAAACCGATCCCTTAATTACTATGTAGATACTAACAATCTAGTTGCCTGAGACCCTATAGTAGTATGTTTGCATGTATATAGTGCATGCTTGGTGATCTTCACCCCCTGTCACACACCCTCACGGTGGCTTGCAGGGTATCGCGTAGATGTAGGTTTAGATGTACGTAGTGCGTGCTTAGTGATGACTCCCCCCTGCCATACACACTCGAGGTGGCTCGTAAGGTAAACAGTAAATATAGATAAGATATTTCGGGTACCTATACATTACCAAACTGCTGGACAAAAATCGGTGTTTTCACTTATGAGTAATACTTTTGAGGAGTAAAATATCGTCCACAAAAATCCATGATGCCTTAATTCTACCATGAGTAGTGTTTGTTTAAAGTTTGTTGATAGTTCAATATCATTATGTGTCCGTAGGCAGTGGAAAATAATGATCATTCCGTCAACGTCGAAACATACAAGAGGCAGGTGAATGTATCAGCTTCTTCCTGGAAAAATGAAAATATTGCTGTACAGGAATATCTAGGATTTACCCTGCCACACACTTTTATGGTGGCTTGCAGGGTAATTTGTTATGTAGATGTAGGATAATTGTTGGTTTAAAGTTCTATCTATTCTCCTCATCATTAATCCCCATATTTCATAACTTTTACTAATTCGAGAACTGTACCATTTTTTCTCTTACTCGTCTCTATAATTTAAATCGCTCCTGATTCACTTGTTTGGCTTGTTTTCGTATAGTGAACTTGTAGGTTTGATTTTCCAGTTCCTAACCCAGCGTTTGAAATATGTGGGTTGAATGTCAGCTTCCTTCCTGCCTCGATAACTCCAAGTCCGCCTCTGTACATTTTCATATATTTAACGGAATCAGACCCGCATTTATGGTCGTTAGGTCTGAGGGTCAATTATGAGCCATACCGTTACGATATCTCTCCTGTACTCCACTTTAGAGTCTTACTATTGCCACTTCTCCTTGCACATTTTTTACTTCGAACTCCTTTTGTTTGATGAGATGGATGCAACAGAGGAAGATTCTGCGACTCGCTTGAAACTATCTTATCTATACTTCTTATCTATGCATCAGCACATGTTATAAATATTTAAAATTTCATTTACTTTAGTTGCAACATACCTGAGTGGTTCCCCGGGAATAACTCGGGTTATGCAATATGTAATTGAAGTAGATGATTTCACTTCCCTTTGTCTACCACCTTACTTTCCAAATAGAATACAGTCTCTGTTATGAAGAGTCTCGTCTTAGATATGAACAGAGAGAGAGAATAAATGTCATTTTCTCAGGGTATAACAAGGAACGACTATAGATATTGTTAACGATACCGGAGAGGTAATTACTAAGGTTGATTTAGATTTTATGCCTATTTTGCTTGTGTATGTGAAAATCTATCTAAAAAATATATGTGAGAAATTGCTTTTTGTCGTATTAACTATTAAGCGTGCAGTCTCAAATATTTGTACAAGCTTTGTGTAGTAACGTTCCCACATGATGAGAGTTGGAAATTGCGAAACGTGTTTCATGCTAGGCTGCTTGTTATTTTAGTGAATATATTTTACAGTAAAACCGAAGATGAATGCTATAAACTTGGGACTGTTCTGTTATGATAATGCGAGTATGTGTGGAAACACATGGCCTTTGACGTCGTAAACGAATGATTTCCTGGCAAGGGAGCTCGGGCTCTAGCGGATTGTCACCCCCTACCACACGCCTTCGCGGTGGATTCTAGGGTACTACGTAGATGTATTCTTAGGCAATGAGGTGTGCTGGGTCACAGCTGTTAAAAAAGTTTGGAGTTAATTCCTGGGCGTCTTTTGAGGTCGTGTGATGACCCCTTGCCCTGCCGCAACCCTCACCTTCGTCTGCGCGCCCTAATTGTTCCCCCAAGTCAGGGCGAGGGGGTGAAAACGATAAAGGAGGCGGGGGCCTTTCCTTCCCTCACGTGTGGAGAATCCGTCCGGGATCGGCCGAGTGAGTCCACTTCCCCTCACCTCGCACATTCAAGATCTCCCAACCCCTTCTTAAGTGCTCTTTTAAGATGCCATCGAATGTTCCCCACCGCTGCACTTCCGCGCCAGTTGTCTCGACACGGTACTGCAATGGGAGTCTGATGCCACCGGATACAAAGATGACTTAGTGACCGGTGAAAGTTTCTTCCGTACAGAATACCGGGTGCATGTCAGTATCTACATCTACACGATACCCTGCAAGCCACGGCGAGGGTGTGCGGCAGGGTGTGAAGATCACCAATCAGGCACTATCAACATGCAAACAAGCAACTATAGGGTCCCATGCAACTAGATTCTTAGTATTTTTGTATTTAAAGGATTAATACATGCATCATGCACTACGTAGTGCATGCTTGGTGATCTTCACCCACTGCCACACACCCTCGCGGTGGCTCGCAGGGTAATTTCGTAGATTTACCCGAATATACACTACTTCGGCCGGAGTTTGACGTCAAGACCGAAGAATTATCATTAACCCACCATATTTCACGGTGTCAATTTTTGATTTTCCAAAGTCTAAGTTTCCAGGAATCGATATCAGTGCGTCTAGGCGTCGGCACGGTTCGCTCCTTGGCTCACGCCTTCTAACTCCACTTTACCCGCTACCTTCCCCCCCTCCTCCCACAAACATCCTCCCGCCCACGCAACTTAATGGCCTCTTAATTGCGTCCGCGCGCACGGCTCTCGATGACACACGCGTACTCGACTCGGAGTCGACTCCACACGTGCGAAACCGTTTCGAGTGAGGTGAGCCTCCTTTGAGGATGCAGGCGGCCGGACGAACTCTCGGTCCGCTTTCCCACCCACAGGAGAAGTCACCCCGTCCTCCTCACCCTCCCTCTCCCCGTGTCCCACAGACAAAAGGACACGAAAATGACTATTCTGTGGAGCGTGCACCGGGAGCCCAAGAGAATAGTTTGAGAGGGTAACAAGCCACTTCTTCTTCCGCCCTTTCCTACCCCAAATTCTCTCATCATTCCGGTACCATTTCCTTCGGGGTCCCGGCTGGTGTGGTGTTTATAGTATAGTAGCGGTCCTAAAGTATTGATTATCTGGTAGTCGACAGTGAGTTTATTATAAGATCTCCACACTACATTTGCAGGCAGCACCACCAGGATAAGATAAAAGTAGTACTCTGCACCACAGAAAGATTCAAATCTTCGTTCTTTCCTCAAACAATTCGTAACCATAACAATATCAAGACTTCTCATACCATGATGTCATTATTAAAAAAATTTACCCTGCCATAAAAATAAATTGCACATACTGTTAAATACGGATTAATGAAAGAGAAGTGGTTGAAATTAAGATGTTGGATTTTTACTTTTTAAAAATTTTTTGTTATTATTATTTAAGCATGCTTGCATGAATTACTGATATGCTTCATGCACGTATGAACAACTTCTCAAGTGTTTCTTCGGATGCCGGATGAAAATTACATCTTTTAATGTGTGCTCTGCATGATAGGTATTCATAGAAATCTGTCCTTAGGTTGGTAGTTTATTTAAAATTCAGTGCATGCACGTAGTTCACGTTTGTGGCATCTGATCCCTCGAAGTAGCTTGCAGGGTAGTCAGTTGATATAGATATAGGGATTTTTGATGGTAATACTACTCGAAATATTTTGAATGAAAATCCAAAATAAATATTGACATAAATATCTACTCTTTCTTCCGATCAGATATTTACGAATGTTGCAAATATTTCAAATGAATTTTGTTAAGAGGAGCTTCTAGCTATGCACGGGTGGACATGAAAATAATTACGGTTTTTAGGTCAGAACTCGGTGTGTTAAGAATCAATGGAACCACTCGAGAATACAGAAATAGATGTAGAGAAGATGTAGAACGAATGGAAGAGCAAATAATACGTAAGCAAATAAGGAAATAAAGAATGAGAGGCTAAAGGTCTTTGGGTCATACACGCGACGGATGGAAATATCAAGGTTGATGAAGGTCTTTACAGGCTAATTGCCTAATATCCGAAGAAAGAAGGTCATATGTTTTCTTTCGTGAAAGCACCGAAACATACTTCATTCTTTGGGGAATCTACTCTTCATAATCGCTACTGTGTTTTTGTTATAATGTACGCGAATGTGCCATCGCCGTGAATGAAATATTTGGATTCCCGCATGAATAAAAGATAGCTAAGACACTTCCCTAGATATACGGGCGTTCGTAAGTTGTGCGGGCCCTCGAGCACCAATGGCGTCCATTCTTCCTCCCCTTTGGTGACATCTCAACCATCTCTGTGACGATCTGTCAAGCTGAATTTATAGGCAGTAGTGGATTACATCCTTTCTCGGAATCCATTTTGAATTTAATTTATGATAGTGACGTCAACGCCTGCATGTTCAGGGAGAGGGTTATTGCTTACTGTACGAAGTATGGTGTGATTGGCGTAGTGACGATCCACCATTTCCTGGAATATTTGGAAAATTTAAAATGTTTCATCAGAGAACTATTAATTTTTGATGGATGAGTGGAATGGATTTAGTACTTACTTTATAAACAATACCTTTCTCAGGTAAATGGTTCCAATATTGGAGTGGTTTGCATCTCCCATGTTAACTTGTGTGCAGTTGAGGGATCTTCAACTAAATCTATGTATTATCTTACAGGCCACGCAATTGTATGTGGCAGGGGGTGATCGAGCATGCACTTCCATCAAAATAATCCCGCCAAGCTACTAAAAGGGTGTGTGGCATGTAGTGAATCATCACCAGATATTCAGTTTAACTCAAGAGGTCAAATCCTATGTTATACATAGAACTACAAAGGGCCACACAGTTAGTAATTATTCTTCATCTTAGTATTACGTTTACTCGCGTTGGAACCAATGGAGAAATGCAGTTTAACCCGTAGAACAGATTGGACTTTTGAGATACTCGAATATTTTATAACTCATTTATTTTGAGATAAGTGGCTCCTTATTGACGGATTATCGGCTGTCCAAAGATGCGGAAATTGAATGTTTTTTCAATGTGAGTGTAAATGAATCGATTTTTATTTCGATTTAGGTTCTTTTTGGCATTTGTAATATATTTTCATGTATTGCTAGTTAGAAACCTATTGCTTTGTATTCTAAGTGAGAAATATTTTTTATATTTGAATGCTATTGTTTACTACAAAAGTGTAATGGATGAATATTTTGTGGAATTCTATGATTGGGAACTTGCCCTGAAAAGCCTTGACTGAGTTTACCGCTGATATACACAATAGAAAGACTTGCATAGAGAAACAAATCATCGTGGAAATCCGCCAGTAAAGTAGATTCCTTGGTAGTTTAACAAGCTCACTCCGTCTGAAAGCGGAGGAGCCGGGTCCGACTTCCGCTAATGATGGATGACCTTTTCCTGTGTGGAAACTTTACTACCACTTCTTTGGAGATGAAATCGATGATACCTCTTTCATAAGGCTTTTATGTGGTTTTGTCATCAACCCTTCGTATTCAACGTGGTTTTTCCTGTTTCTATTCTGTTTATTGTGTACCTTGTTCAAGCGAATAACATTTGTGATAGATGACGCTAATAGTAGGTACAGCAAAATAATTTTTTATAAGTTTTTCCTGTTTCGATTTTGTTTATTACGTGTACTTTGTTCACGCGAGTAACATTTTAATAGATGACGCTAATAGAAGGACAGAATAATTTTTTTGAAAGTTGTATGCAGATTGCTTTTGCGAAGACGCTGAAAGCGTTATATAAACTCTTTTCTGCTACGGTAGATTGGGAGAGAGTGCGGTAGAAGGTGTTTGATGTGGGTAGAATGATCCGCATGGCTGCGAAGGTCGTTCGCAAAGGAGAGCAACGTTTATTAGCTCTGGACAAACTGGGGTGAGCAATCATTTCCTCTAAGAGAGGGTGGCGTTTTCGGAGCTTTCTCTTGCACATAGGAGTGGCAGGATTGGAAGGAGTGGACATTCGCGAGGTGTATCCGTGAGACGTTTCCAAGAAGACTTAATCTCTTACGTAAATTCCTTGGCAATATTTGTACTAGTGACTTTAAAAGACATTTTGCTGACTCCGGCATGTTATGGTAGACAGGACCATAAACCATTGGCGCTCATATACGGGGGCAGAGGGGGAGTGTGCGCCCTCCCTCCTAGCCTCCAGGGAAAAATATCTATTGTTTCTTTTTAAGAATTTAATTTCTATTTTAGAGACAAATTTAGAAAATTATCATTCGGCTAAGATGCCCCAAAAATGTACTCCTGAGACCCTAAATTTACTAGACCAACCGGGAGAGGATTCTTCGGACCCCCCACTTCCTTAACCTATGTCTTGGCCCCCTACTGGAAAATATTTTATGATTGCCCATGACATTAACGTAAAAGTAAGGAAATTGATGTTTTTTGTAAGA
The DNA here is from genome assembly GCA_933228895.1 of Platycnemis pennipes. Lineage (NCBI taxonomy): Eukaryota > Metazoa > Arthropoda > Insecta > Odonata > Platycnemididae > Platycnemis > Platycnemis pennipes. The sequence continues at coordinate 66,693,365 of OW121854.1, forward strand.
CTGATCAGTGCATGTTCCGCGAAGATTCACCCCCTGCCACACACTTTTGTGGTGGCCGGCAGGGTATTATGTAGCTGTAGATGAAGAGTCGTCACTCTGTGAAGTTTGCCAGTTTAAAATGTAATATCGTAACATCATCATTAGTTATCAGTCCTAAGATTGGTTTTTCGCATCTCTCCAATCGATTTATTAACCATCAAACTATGGTTGCGTTGGATGTTACTTAAGTTCACCAAAGTTTCCTAAAACGTTAGATAACTGACGATGACAATAGTATTGTTGCTGCGTGTACTTTGGGCGCATGACCTGAAATTACCTTACGGCCACTTAATTGGTTACCGCATTGCTGGTACACCTAAGTCTCCGACTATTATGAGGGCAATGTTACCTGATAATTTCCGAGGGCTTAGAAGTGTGGTTTAAATATTGAAAAAAGATTTACATAATAATCATGATTAAAACATATTTATAACCTTATTTTTAAGTTATTTATATTTATAACTATGTTTAACCTACCGCTGTCACAGACATGCATTTGGTAATATTTATCAGTATTTATCAACTGCGTTAATTCCTAAGGATGTGCAAATTTCTCATTTGTTTCGGCTCATGCTTTCTCAATGGCCCCTCCTTCAAGTCTTGCTCTCAATTCAAGGGGGCCTAATGGAATGGACTCCACTCTTGTCCACTTGTCCGTGGCGCGTGACCGCCCCAAGAGTCAACTCTTCCCTTCCCTGACTCACCTTCCAGATGAGAGTGTCTACCGTTGTCCTTCCCTCTTCAGCCCCCTTGTTTCCCCTCACTCTGTCCCTCCGACTGTACTCTACATTTCGTGGGGATCCGCTTCGTTGACTCGTGGAGACCCTTTTGCCTCCGTTTCTCTCGGCGTGGGCCGCTCGCGCGTGCTCCTAGCGGATCGTGTTCGATGCCTCCGCGTGTAAAGTACTTAACTCGCATCCAAGGAGTTCGCCTTCCGTTTCCGGGTGCCCTTTCTACCTTCGCCCACCCCCCTCCGTCCTTCCCGATGACCGGAGGCACACGTGCGCCGCGGGCCGCCGGGAAATCCCTCTCCTCAGCGACACGTTGAAGGAGAAAGGAATAATGGGGAGAGAAGCGAGGGCAGAATTGGCGAACACGAGAGCTGCCGGTATATTGAAGACCCTGCGGTACCTGTGCCATTTGTGTGCATAATTATTTGTATATTTCGGGTTAAAACTCTTTGTGTCGGGGATCGATGCATCTGCTTTTGCCTCTGGGGCCAAAAACGCCTTATCCACCGAACTTCTTTGTACCAATTCTTGGTGTCAAGCCTGGGGGCGAGAGTTCAATCTAAATAATGCCTCTTGATATAATTCAGCGGAGAAAGTTAAAACGTCCTCAAAATTATAATGTTAGCGGATTAGACATAGGTATGTGTATCATGTGAAGTTGAATATCTGTACATCACTCTTACTTCAAATTTATCATATTAGAAATGTTTGTTGCATAGCGGTGAAGGGACGGGATTTTAACATAAACATTTTAGAAAAGTATTGTATTGGAAAATTAAAAGAAATATATTATTTCGCCCTATTATATCAACAACCCTGATAATGATAAAAGTGATGGTATCTGCAGTTACTTGGTGGAATTCCTTCATAATTAAATAATTTAATAGCTTGTTTTCAACAAGAAATATATTATCACGGCCCGGGTTTCGTTTCATCGTGACATCTTTCACCTGAAGATGTCATGATGCGGCGAAACCCGGGACGTGAGTGTTAATACATTTTTTGTGGAAGACAAAGTATTTAATTATTTAATCCTGCGAATGGCATCACGCAGCTCTCCACTCGATTCCTCGTAGTGCTTAGCTGGTGTGTTCACCCCTTTCCACACCTCCTTGAGGTGGCTCGAGGATATTATGTAGATGAATTGTAATTCTTCTATCTTTCCAGTTTATTTACATCTACATAATACCCTGCAAGCGACCGCAAGGGTTTGTTGAAGGGGGTGAACCATCACCAAACATACATTATCAATCAGAGAGATAACTTACTACCATGCAAGCAAGCAAAAAAATACTACCCCGTTTATAAACTACTTATATGAAACAAAGAAACCAATATTATGTAGAAACCAAGAGAAACCGTAATACAACTCCGAGGTAGGATTTCGTTAGATAGCCATTCTATGAATGAATTTAACTATGAACTCATATTTCCAAGAGCGTACATGAAGTAGTAGTGTTAAAACATGGACACGTAAAAAAATCACAATATTCTATTTTTTACTTCAAAATCTACAATACCTAATCTGAATTCCCCATTTACCTTTGCTGTAATCCACTACTGTCCACAATTGTGCGTGAAAAAATGAATTTTTTAGCCTCTCCTTTTTACTATCCTTTTCTCTAATGTTATCTTCGTGATCTTACTTGCCATACTTACTTGCCACAGGCGATTTAATTGTTATTTTAACCGAACATTCGCTCCCTTTTCACTCTCCCCGGCTACTAAGTATTCTTTCCTCTATCACGTCCTTTAGACCACTTCACAGTTGGCCCTTATTACCTGTTCCGCCACTCACACTGTCTAATACTACTTCCTCATTCACCCTCCTCCCCTACCATTCCCGGGACCTCCTCATTTGTTTCCCATTCCATCCAACTTATCCTCTCCATCCGTCTTCATTCGTGCGTGTCAAAAGCCTCCGGTGTACTTCCCTTCTTTTGATGTGGAGTCCACATTTGGGCGTCATACTGTAAAACTATCAATATTAAATAGTGTCTTTTTTGTGTAGAATCGTTAAAGTTTCAGTTTTTCAAGTGCCTCACCTGGAATTGTTATGTTGCACCGTCTAACTTCTCAGAACCCCAAGCCTAATCCTAAGACAGGTACAACACCCGTGGCAGAGGTGGGTCCCTAGCCTACCTAAGCGTCGTCAAATCTTAGAAATTTCGTGAATGAATTTTTGGAATTAGTAAGTAATTGGTCCATTTTCCTCTCAGCCGTTCTTGTACTTACGAGGTATTGTAAGCAATTTGTTTCTTTATGAGAAATTTTGAGAAATAATTTTGCGCAATTATGAGAAATATGCACAATTTTTGATCAAATCTCCCCATATTTGAATTAGACTTCGTAATGGCAATCCTCGTGTAATCCTCCATTAAATATTTAACATTACCAATACCAGACCGAACAAATGATTCATGGAGGTAATGGTCTGTGCATTGACAATTTTTGCTCAAAAACTGGTCGACATGCTGTTAGATGATGGACATCAACGAAATCATCATTTTCCATCAAGCACCAGTGCATTCGCGGTCGTTCTATCAATTATGTCATGATTTTATCGCTCGCTCCCCTCTGTAATTGTATATGTCAGTGCATTCTACATGTGTATTCCTCGTAAGAAATGAGCACAGAAACTCAATTATCTTTTATGCTCGCTGAGCAACTTATGTTATCTATATCTACGACATACCCTACAAGCCACCTCGAGGGTGTATGGCAGGGGGCATGTTCATCAACACCTTTGCGTTAAATTTCATGGAAACCGAGTGGTGAAAAGTGAATGAGTCTTACGGATTTTACGCCTTCTGCCAGTTTTTAGTGAACGGAAAAGCATTATTATGATAAAATATTGTATAATATAGATAATAAACAACCATTACTTTTTTACGTTTATTGACATCGCTCGAGTTTTTTATGATAACCGTTATTTGAAGGGACATGAATCTTGGTATATCATTAAATGTCGTCTACCCGAAGAAAATTGGCTACTTTTATTCGCCTAAAAGTCTCGGAGTACTACCTTAATCAGTTTTACATTTTCCTGTAAGAATACTCAGTAAAATCAGCTTTTTCGCTTGTGACATTAGTTTCTTTTCGAAAATTGAATTGCTAATTATTAGCCTGGATACACCGGATATGAACCAGACGATAGGAAATAACATGAATATACTGATTCTTATTATGGAATGCTGTTTACTTTTCGAACAAAGAAACCTTTGATGAAATGTACCGATATTTGGTGACATTTACTGTTTAAAAAAAACTACACAATGAGGACGAAGGGCACTGTTAAACATGATTCTAATAAGTGTATAAGAGAAGATTGGCACATAAAAAAATTAAGTGAAAAAGAGCTGACATATCGCCAAAAGAAGCACGTGGCAAAAATGGATAAATTAATGTCGGAGCAAGCGAAGCCGGCAAGGGGGCGTGACCACTTCTCCTAGTTACTTATTAAAATATTTAAAAAATCGAACCTCTGTATTGAAAGTAAGCACTTATTTCGTTGAAATGGTGTCCGCATTGCAATCCGAGGAGGCAGAAGTGAGGATACACAGCTATGCTCTTTCCAGGGACATTTCTCTCCACTTTCTCCCACTCCCGTGGGGGTGGATGTGCCCGAATTTCCTGTGCGGACATGTCGGTCGGGTGCCCCTCACTTCAACTACTGCCTTTCTCCTCACTCCGTCGATTGTCAACTCGGTAGGAGAGTTGGATTGTTTTGGTGAAGGGAGAGGGGGAAGCAAGCGGAAGGATTTCCTGGAGTCAGGAAAGAGAGGAGGGAAGGGTTATAGAAAGGAGTCCCAGGTAAGACGAAAGTGAACAATATAATTTATCGGTATTGGACTGGCATAGCTGGCATGTGGTAATACCTCCCTACGATACTGAAGATGTTGGGCACATATTAAAAAAACCAACGGATTATGCTAGATTCGACCAGACAAATAAGATTAGAGAGATAGATTGTCGTACCGATAGATTCAAAATGGCATTTTTCTCCGGTACTATAAGAGAACAGAATAGGCAGCATAGCAAAGGGATAGGTAGGGGAAATATTTTAGAGTAGTCTTTAGTGCATGATGCATGTATTAACCCCTTAAATACTATAGATACTAACAATCTAGTTGCCTGAGACCCTATAGTTGCTTGTTTGCATGTCGGTAGTGCATGCTTGGTGATATTTACCCCCTACCACACACCCTCGTGGTGGCTTGCAAGGTATCGTGTAGATGTAGATGTACGACATTGTGCTCTCGCTTCGAGCTTCTTCGATATTCCCTCGCATCGACTAATATCATTATCATATTCCTTATTTCAGCCTGAAATTGAAGTCGATAAGCGTAATGACAATGAAGAAAGACGATTCCATTCTTGCTCTAAACCCAGCTCGCTCCTCAAAGTCATGCGGGCATTTTCTGATGGATAAAAACGGATGAATGTAATGCTGCAAGCATACCACGACATCCACTACTAACAATAAGGCTGAAGGTACACTTCTCAGGATTACATCCACTTATTCGAATAAAAGGAATTTCATTGGATAGATACGTTTTCCCCAAAATAACCGTTTCCCTGCAGAAGTGAGGTTGGTTGATGAGGGTGGGTCTCATGTGGTGGCATCAGATTTTAAAGTCTCCAGCTGCTGAGAGGCTGATCAATTCCATTTCTTATTCTAAGGAAACCTTATCACCCTAACTATATCTATATCTACTGACTACCCTGCAAGGCACCTCGAGGGTGTGTAGCAGGGGTGAGTATTCACCGAACATGCACTACGTACATGGACTAAACTTACTAATACTACCCATAAAAGGAACTGTGTCTTACGATATCATACAGTACGCAAAATACGCATGTGATTCACGCATTCAGGGTACGTGTAGTTACATACTTTTTTTTTGGATGCATGAGTATCTATGAAATTGGTGTCGGGTTTCAAGACATGCATGGCATTCGTGGGTGTGTCCTGCATGATTGGGATTTGGTAGTTTTCTTCTTTTTTCCCCCCAATTAATTTTAGAGGTATAGTGTTTGTTTTTTAGTGATCATTTTTGTTTATTGTGTCATTGTTCCTGGTGTGTATGCACCCCCTGCCACACACCCTCGAGGTGGCTTGCAGGGTATGTTCTTAGATATAGATATACTTATCATGCCTGGGAGACCGATGCCTTCCCATGTGCATCCTGCAGTTTTCCAAGTAAACCCTGTGCCCAGAACATGCATGGCTATCGGAGGGCGGGTCAAAAGTGGTTTTCCTGGTCTAGAAACCAGACCCTCTGGTGATCAGTGAAACACTACCAACTGTACACATGACCCTTCCATTTAAATATGTGTGGCGTACTCCATGGTCCATCACGCATGTTCTTCTTCCCTTAAGACTACTGATCTATAGTTTCTGTTCTTTGAATTCAAAGGTATATCAGACGTATGTTTTGTTTGTGAGAATAAGGAAATATCGTGGAATATATTATAAATGGCATGAGGTTGCAAGTATTTGTATAATATGATTTCTTTAGTGTCTGCAGGGTGATACTTTGTCAATGAAAGCTATGTTGCATATGAAGCTGCTATTTTCCTCGGTGGTTTAATTTCTGTGAGCTCAAGGTCAAGGTGGTAATGTAATATCTAACAATAGGGTAGTTAATTCGTCAATTATTCATGTCATCTACGTCTACGTAATACCGTGCGAGCCTCCGCGAGGGTGTGTGGAAGGGGGCGAAGATCACCAATACGCACCATTTAAATGCAACAAAGAGCTACCAATACCTACTTGGTACAACTACCATGCAACTAATGTAAGAGCTATCAACTAAGAGCTACCACTACATACTACTTTAACTATATTTCTCTCACCTTTGCTATAGTGCCTATTATGCTCTTTAATGGTGCGTGGGAAAAAAGACATTTTAAATTAATTGGTACAGTAATCTATCTCTCTAATCTTATTTATCTGATCAAATGTCTTCTGTGGAGATACGGCTTACTACGCAATCTTGCGGTTGCTCACAGGACACTATGTGTATGTAGATAAGGAAGCTTCGTAGACTGGTACTGACACTCTTTATTCATTTTCTCTTGTTTCTCAAGCTTCCGACTTCGCTCTCTTCCTTTGCAGATCCCTGTACACCACTCCCCGCAGCTCAGTGTACAACAACGCGATGCACCAGTACCTCACGGGTGGTGGTGGGGTGTCCTCCGGTTCCGGCAGCGCGCAGCAGCATAGCAACGGCGCCGTCAGCCCCGAGGCCTCCGATGACGTCACCGTGGGCCATCCGTCGTCAATTACCTCGCAGATGTGGGGCACCGGGCAAGGTAAGTGTCCATTGACGTCGCCGTCGTCGATCGCCTGAGTCGAGTTCTCATTTTCTAGCGCTTAAATGTGCGGGTACAGATCCCAATGCTGCCGCAAAGTGTTAGATTAGCGTGTGTTTTCTCGCACGAGAATCTCTGTTTTGGTAAATAAAATTGTTCCTAAAGTTCCCGCGAATTGCAAATTTATTTTGATTTATTGTTATTCTTAGTATTCAACCAATTACATTTCGATTGACATAAAATACTTCCCATGCAGCACGACACATCTATCGTTCACATGTTGGTACTCTTCAATGCGTTTGACTCGAAGCAATGAGTTGCGAAGCTTGAAGCAACGTCAAATCGATGAAATTACATTGATGAATAAATGGAAATGGAACGAACTCCTCTCCTCCTTATTGTTTATGTATTTCGAGGTTTTACAACATTTCGTCGATTTATACGACGAAATTTTCTACGCGCATCTTTCTCTTGCTTTGGCCTGCAGATTGACATGCATATTGTTATACTGCCATTCGGCTCTGTATAATAAATTTCTCATCATTCTATAATTTCTATCCGTTCTTTTCCTCCTCAGTTTGGTGTTGCTGATTTAACCTTTTAAATTAGCAGTTAATTTCTTTCTATTACTGTTACAGATCATCCATCTACAGTACTAGCAGTAACTGTACACAAAACATTGCCACCACCTTGTAACTATAAACAAATATCTGCTACATGGCAACCAGCATCAACATCTTACAAGTGTAACGCTAAAAACCTCTATCACTCTCTGCTACTCTGTATTACCTATTCCTCAATGTCGCGTCTTTTGAAACATCCTTCTATTCAATTACCCGACACATCCTCTCACTTTGCCTCTTACTTTTTTCTTCAATATCCAAATTTACTCTCCACCGCCCCCAGCGTTCCCTCGTTTGTTTGTCCATCACTTTACACTGTCCATTCATATTCGGCTTCAATTCTTATAAGTCTAAACGTCGGATATCGAGTCATGTAGGGAATATAGGAAGGTATTGGTGCCCATGTGTGTTATAATTACTTCTTTTGATTCTGTTAGAAAAAGGAATTTAAAAACGTTTGAAAGGTTTGTCATCCTTTAAAGTATCAATTGAGTGGATATGGTTCATAAAAATAATCCCTGAACCGTAGAAGTTCACATTTCTAACATCTGTTTTTGCTTACAGAGTTTAACGTCGTCTCGCGAAAGTGTGATTCGAGGATCTCAAGTACCCCGGCCTTGATTTTAACTCTGATCTGTTTACCGCTTTTGAATTAAAACCACTCTACCGTGTTAGCTGTTACGTTGTAGCCTAGCATGGTTGCGGGGTGGGTAGAGAGTTGAATTTCTACTGACCGCAGACCTTAGGTTTTAATCCAGATTTGGACACACCCATCAAGCTCTTGTTATTTTATGTGCATCCAATTTTTACGGCTAACCACTGATGGCAAAGTGAAGTTATCCCTGTACCTGATATGTTTATTTCACTTGCCTTTGGGATCAGTGCTTCGTGAGCTATACTAGATAATAATGTGCTTTTACGCAACACACTGTGTGATACCTCGAATGTATTTGGAAAGGGGTGACTCAGACGTTCGGGGTCGAACCCGGATGCTCCTGCTACGGGATCACTCTGTGCCACACAACTGCAGTGTCTTTCAGGGCGCTATGGAGGTGCGGTAACACTGCTTTTTCCTCCCCGTTTTGTCTTGCAGTGAACCTGGGTTCCTCGGAGGACTTCTCGGCAAAGTCCACGTCTCCCTTCGCGGCCGCTTCCTTCCCCGGCCACGCCAGCCACCTCGCCCACCTCCAGCGACTGCCATCCTTCTCCTCCACCACCCCCGCCTCTTCCTTCTCCGCCTACCCCGCCCCCACCTCCTCCTCCTCCTCCACCGTTCGCTTCAACCCGTACCCCTCGGTCAACCTGGGGGCGTGGGGCGGCGGCGGCGGGGGTGGAGCGGGCGGGGGCCAGGTGGGCGCCCTGGGCTACGCCGACGCCTCCTCGTCCCTGGCCGCGACGTCCCCCGCGGCGGCCGCGGGCGGCGGCGGCGGGCTTCTCGGGGCTTCCACGACGGCGGCGTCGCCGAGCGTCGCGGCGGCAGTCGCGGCAGCCACGCTGCAGTACGCGACGGCGGCCGGTCAGCACAGCTCGCAGGCACAACAGAGGAGAGGCGTGAATTCCGTCGTGGGCCAGGGGATGACGGCGACTGTGGGAGCCCTTGGAACCAGTGAGTGCCCGCTTAAACATTCGCCTCAAATTTGATCTCTTTTTCAGCTGCTGAGTGCGTCGCGCACGGCGTAATGTTTGGGGAAGAGGAGTGCTTAAAATTGTCAAGGTTAGACTTCCTAGCCTATCCACATCCTCGACCCAAGTCGACCGTAGGTGTCATTCCCAATGGGTAGGACATGAATGAAAAGGGCTCCTGTGCGTTCCCCCACTGAAGACGCCACCGGGATAGCTGGAGTAACTGTTGTCGTCCAGAAACGAAACAACGGGGAGGAACGCCCGGAAGACCTTTTCATCAATGATAAACCCAGCATAAATCTCAGGATCAATTAGAGCAGTACATGACCCGCAGAGGAGAGTTTGGCATATTCATGGCGGGTGGTAAGAATGCGACTGGAATAAGTGTGTATAAAATCTATGGGGTTGATGATGTAACTTTGGTCCTGGCGTACCATTCCAAAGACCAACTTAGAATCACGACTGAGAGTGGTATCTCTGACCATGCTTGAGTCCAGTTTTTTAAGTACTTGAAGTGCAACACCACATCCTTCGGGTAGGATGTCAGCTTGGGGTCAGATTCTTGTATAATTCATTTTAGAGCAATGCCAACTCCGGTTTCTCTCCGCCCTTCCTCAAAAACTCCTACCCAAACAGCCATATCCTCAATGCCGCATATGAACCCAGCTGTCGGTCCTCGCCCAAAAATCGACAAAAATATGTAATCATCAATGATATCTTATCCTCACTTACCCTGTGCAGCCATTACCTTCTCGTTTTGGAATGAGGAGAATCAATGAATTTCGTCGTCAATATTAGCAACATTACCATCGATCATTTTAACGCTCTTCTTCCCCAAAATAAATTATTTTAACATATTTATAAAATATTTGATATGTAGCAGTTGCCAATTCCAATTATTCTGGATATAAATACAATTTTGTGGGTATGAATCAATCTTGACGAAGAATACGTAGCTTACGTGGACGAAGATTGTGAGCGGTTTCATAGGGTTGTAATGAGACTGACGGAAGACCATGTGACCGCGTTGAACTCGTCAACTTTTTTGGAACGCTGATACTACCTTCGGATATTCTTTTTTGTACACCTGTCTTTGAAACGAGTTATGCGTTATCGGAGCCACGCTACGTTTTAATATTTTTCCCCGGTTTTTATTTCAATTCTCCGCCCTCTGTGCGAGTCTATCGATTCCTCGTTCACATGTTCACTCTCGTTCAAAATGAGAAGAGCAACGAATTACGTGGAAAACATGCCAATTTCTGAAGTATCGGGCTGGAGTGGTGGCCTATGTTGGCTACTCATGGAATTCCACCCGGGTTCGAATCTCCGCGATGGTAGTAAATATTCAGCAGGCATTTCAGTTGCAACTTGGGGTGCTGCATGGAGAGCATTTATCTTCAGGTTAATACTCTTCAATTAGTTGGAACGAGAAGCTGTGGACTTCTTGGCGACTTTCGTTAAGAGTAGAATAATGCCTACATCGGTTTCTCTCCGCCCTTTCTCAGTTCCCTCCCTTACCTACCAATCCTAAAATATAGCTAGTAGTAAATTTATAAATTAATTAGGCACACAATTTCAGCCGGTATTCGGGCCCCTAATTACTGCCTTTAGGTACCGTGTAGAGATCATATCAAGTTCATTACTGCGTCCATTTGATGGGACGTTAAACTGTGAACCCTCTGGGCGTATTTCGTTTAGAGTAGGATAGTTCCAACGCCGGGTTTCGCTCCTAATATTTTCCCTCCACTTCCTATTTTCTATGACGCTGATGACTTCAGCTGTCGGATGCCCCCTCTGAATATCAAACTATATGGGTTTCACTTTTATCTATTTTATACCATGCATGTCATCGCTAGGGTGTGTGTCAGGGGGTGAAACATTATCAGGCATGCATAATAAATTAGAGAGAATAAATTTACACTTACTATTATGTAGGCATGTAATAATTATAGGTGAAGTACGTTAACTTATGTTTGATAGTGGATGCATGAGTTAGTAACCGGGTTTTAGCCATGGCTCCAAGCAACCTCTCCTAAGTTTGTCTCCTGCGACTTATTTTCGGCGATGCACTACCGCAGGGATACATCCACGTCTTGAGCGAGAGACAGACGGACGATTTGCCTCCACGACACGCCATTTCCGGACCCCCACCCCCCCAAATGTCCCGCGCCCGAAAAAATGAACCCAAACAAGGGTGGGAAGCGATATAGCGCGCCGGGCGTCGTCAGGCGCGGAATTCCTCCGCGGCTAGACGCCCATCCAGACGTGCTGGCCCCAAGATGGCCCGAGTGAGAGAGACCTTCCTCCGCCCCACCCCCTCTCCGCCCCCATCCCGACTCACCTAGTCGCAGACGGTGGTCAGGAGGCGAAAGCTTGGAGGGAGAGATGTTTTGTTGCGGAGAGAGAGGCAGCCCATATATTCTTTCTTGAGCAGCATCGTACTGGCATTATTATTCTTTTTGATGTACCTAAGCCGAAGGAAAAAGTTTTCCTGTAACGGGAATCGAACCGCGGACCTTTGGCTTCCTGCGTCAATTTGCACACCGCTACGGAACCCAGGATTGCTAATTCTATAGACAATTGTCAGTCAGCGCACTCGCTTGACTATCATATCGTCAGAAAGAAAATCTTTGTGTTATTATTATTGTCTATCGGTTAATATAGGTTTAGATGGATAGAATTATTCCCACGCTACGTTTAGATCTATCTAAAACTTTGTCTGTAGCAGGATCCACCTTTCTTTCATATTGCGTTCTGCTCCATGTTCTTTCTAGCTCTCATCATTTCATCAAAACATCAAGTCTCATGATTGCATAGATTCGCATTGAGAATTATATCTCAATAGCAACGAAATAATGGTTCTTGGAGCACCTAAGACCCAAGACTACTCCTGCTACCAACGAACATTGTAGAATGAAAGCTTCCCGAATGCATGAACGACTGTGCCGAAAATGATACCTTACCAATCGACATGCCGTGATTTGTGTAATTTTCGCGAAATTCGCAGACGGATGGTTTAGGAGAAGAGTGGACTCTCTAGCCTCATCTGACTCAGTCTAAATTAAATGAGGTCTTGTTCAAGCTCCATTTTCCACAAACCATGTTAAAACCTGACATTAATCCATTGCAAATTAGGCAAACGATCTCATTTGTTAGTCCTCTACTCCGAACCATTTTTGTCCAGCGGGTATCCACTCTTCGTTTCTTAGCGTTTACCTGTAGATGCTAAGAACTCTCACCGCTTTGCACGGAAGTAGTGCACGTACTGTTATCTTTCTCTCCCCGCCACTCACCCTAGCGATGGTTCACAGGGTATTACGTAGATGTGGATGCTATGAGCGTAATTCTAATCCGCTATATTTTCTCCCACCTCGGACGAAGGTGGGTCGAAGAAACTCCCTCCTCTCTCTCTTTTTACTTTCACGCCCGTGTTTTTGTGGAATTGGGTGTCTGGCGTACGTCAGTGGGGCCACAGGTGTCGAGACGCGTTGCTTGAGACGCCTCTGTCTTGCACGGCCGTGCCCCGACTTCCCCGCTGTCTCATTTGCGTGACGAGGCCATGAGTCGTCAGGGAAGAGGATGGGAAGTTGCATCAACCTACTCACGTTTGTACGCATTGACCTGATGTCGGCGCGTTCAAATCGATTATTGATATCCCTTCCTAGTTTAGCTGAGCAGAAAAACTTTATTGGCCTGGATGGTCACTACATTGCATTTTGTTACCCAATCACTTGGACCATTATAGGAGGAGAGCGAAAATCACAAGAAAGCGGGAATGAGGAAGGAGAATAATAGACAGTTTTGTTACAGTATGAGAGTTAATAAGTATTCTGAACTAAATAAGCACCTTGTATGAAATGTATGTAGGGTCGGTGGGACTCTACATGGGAGCGTCTAGATGTATTTTGATTCAGTATTCTCCATATCTTCCTTATTTATTGAGTTAATTTTTTATTGTTTTTATTGAAGGCAGAAGGCAGTATTGAAGGAAACACACTTTTTTATGTTAGCCAACAACTCCGGGTGTAATTATTCCTTCTTGAGGGCTGTAAAAGATAATATGTTTGAAGGTCCACATTTATTTTAAACATAAATATACAAAATCCAATGATATATTTACCGTGGAATAGTTTCTTTATTATTATTCTTCATTATTTGTAGCCCTCAAAATGGAATAATAACATTCCGTTGGCGACAGAGAAAAGTTGGTTGATTTTGACCTGCCCTCAATAAAAATAACAAAACGTTATATAAAGGTTGCGTGGGAGGTATTCTGTGATGATCTAAACCTACCTTAGCCAGTAGCATAGTGAATGGTAAAAAATAATTTTAATTTGGTCATGACCTACCAGTATCATTAGTCGATGATTTTAGTAATTGGCCACACCAGATGTCAGTTTTTTTTTAGAAATTAGGTTTCTTTTTTAGTGAGAACTTGCTTGTCTGTTAAACGTTAATGAAAGCATTGAAATTATTGGAAGACTGTATGAGTGGTTTCAGAGTATATGAAATGTTGAAGAAGGATATAAAACGGAGAACTTACGGTGAATGTGGGTAAGGGAAACTAGACTATACGAAGGAAGTCAATTAGACAATAGATTCGTTGATTCACAGGAGCATATAAGTGAGATATATAAAGTGAGGATATGTAAATCGGTTAGAAAGGGGATGCATGGGTGGGGAATAGTAAATATGTATGACGTGGTACTTTCGAGGCGAATGTTCTGCGTGAAAATTTTTTTTGATTATTCACTGATTTAGGTTCTTCATTTCCTCATTCTACGTTTCGATAAGCGACTCGCCCATCGCTTTCAGGGATCCTGGAATCAGAATATCAATTCGGATCCGAGTTAAATCGCCGTCAACAGTGATAACTGTTTCTTTCTTTCCGAGTTTTTCCTTAAAAATATAGAAAAAAATAGTAAATGGTCGACAGTGTTTACTTTGTCACCATTCCATCAATTTCCGCCGTTTCGTCCAAATCTCGATCCTCCTCGAGTTTTTGTCCTGACGAAAGAATTCAGATATCTAGAAGGTGAAATTTTTAAGGTGTCAACATTGTCGAAACGCCCGAGGAATTAGGTCACAGGTGATTTTTCTATCCTGTGAAAAATACAATTTTGACGTCAGTTGCATCAAAACTCGGCTTTTGAGGTCGCGACGATACATTTGGTAGCAAAGACAACGGTATCCCGGGAAACGGCTCTTGTGTATTGTCGAGTTTTTTTCGTGTCCCGTATTGCCCCGGAGCGTCAGTTTGTCGCTAATGCGTCTGGAACTCTCACTAAGCAGAGAGAGCGTGGGTCAAATCCGTATTTCCCTCTCGGTAAGGAGGCGGAGGGTGTGCGGGGGGCGAAAAGGCCCCAAGGCCCTCTCTTCCGCCCCTCCGCGGACACCAAGCCCCCACAGTCGACCCGGGCGACTAGAGCAGAGGACCCCCGCCCCCGCGCCGCTGAGTGCCCCGGGCTGGCAGTTGCGCAAGGGGGACATTAGACGTCGAAAGCCGGTGGTAACGTCTACGCCCGTCCGTCGCAAGGAATTCTTCAAGGCCAAGGCGCGCAGCAAGGTGATCTAGATGCTCTTGATGGCGAGCGCGTGATGAACGTATTTTTGAGGTATATTCACGAGGTTAAAAAATGGAATTTTCCGCGTTATGCGCCTTTCTCAGTCGTCGGTGCATCATGATCTTGGGGACTACTGCGGCGTTTTGCTCTCAAATTATTCACTATGACCTTTTCAATGCGGTGCTAGTGCATATACAGGAGAAATCACGGTGGTGGTGAGAACTTTTCATATTATTTGCAGCATAGGTATATTATGCTTTGAGTATTATTAATATTCATTCTTACATGTGCAATCTTCTCCTCCTTATTCGAAAGAAACTTATGTTTTAGATTCACAAGAAATTGGTAAATTATTTTTTAATACGTTAATAATGGAAGACACATAACTATTCACTTAATGTACAGTTGAGAAGTTGTATAATTAAGTTTTAAGATTGTCCTATTGTTCAGGTGTTCACCTCCCGTCTATCCTAGCGTAATGCTAACAAGCCTTGTCTTAAGAATAAAATGTTATCCATGTTATTGCGTATTACCAGGGTAGTGGGTTACCAACCTGGTTACCGCGGCCGGGTTTTTCCATTAATTAAGCTACGGTGGCAATCCTTTTAGTTGTATTTGAATGATCAAGTCAGGTAATACACGTATTTTTAACTGGATGATCATATCCGATACTGAAGGACTTACTCAGTATTTTTGGGCTCGAAATTTCTGCGATGTCCACATATACCCCATTCCATTGCCGAACAAAAAGGCGTCGAATCAAGATTCACGGCTTAGGAATCAGAGAAGGATTTGAATCATCTAGATGCCAACCAAGCTTTAGACTCTTGAGTGATATGTTTCGTAGGTATTATGTTTCGTAGGTATTTAAAAATATTGGAATGTAAGATAGACGCAATTATTATTGCGGAAAACGCAGTGCAAAAGCATTGCGTTTTCCACAAATATATATTGGTGGACATAATTTCCACGATAAATATGACGCCGATAAATACGCCGATAGAAAAAACGCTAATACTCCTGGTTTTACATTTGATGCATTTGAACCTTCATCTTCCATTATTTGGTATCGGTATGTAGGGGTAAATATAACAGCAAAAATATAGTCGACCTCCGAAATTTCCATCAAGTTTTCCCACGTCATTCTTCCTGAATTGATAAATGCAAAAGCGGCATTGGTTCTAATTTTGATTCACGAGCTCATTTCCTTTTCCCCTCACTGGAATCGCGAGTACAAATTCCTGAAACGTGCCGCTGTATTACAGCTATCTCATAGTCTTTATACTTATATAATTTATAGAATAGCAACACGGCTTGCTTCGCATAGTTTGGAATCTTTTCGATTCTTCTCTCTCTCCTAAACTTAACCCACTCTGCGTCGCTATATTTGACATGTGAAACATAAGGATATTGTTTTCCTTTCATTGGTACCAATAGTCTAGGGCTGAAACGTCGTCCCATGTTTGTTTTCCCTTCACGACATCCCAAATGGGAATTGCCATTATGAAGAATGCCCGTTTATAGACTGTAAAAAACTCTTTTTTTTTGCGGAAGTTTGAAGTCAACGCATGTTTCAATTGGAGAACCGTGTGCTGCCGCAGTTCGCTAGCTGGTTCACTTGCAATGTTTTATGAAAAAAGTACACGTATTTTTCAATTGTATTCTTGTTGATTTACTTTACTTGCGCGAGAGCAGGTCTACGCCAAAATTCAAAGGTAGCTGTCATCATAGTGTCATCAAATTGTGCTTTGAGAAAACGTTACGTTCCGATGACTGTTGTCTGACTTATTTGGTGGTTTTAAAGGTCGAGTTGTTCAACCGCAGTTATGAGTATGTACGCATTTAGGTGTAGAGACCTGAGCGCTTTCTATCTTCCGCTACATACGGTAAGCTTCCTTCTCAGTCATCGACGGAAATGGATGGATGTAGCAATTAATTGGGAACAGAGAGATACTGAAGGTCGTTTTTGATGGTATGGTCCGACCGTGGTTTCCACTGGTCTGGTAGACCGAAGGTTGCAGGTTCGAATCCCTCCCAGGGCTTGGATATTGTGTATGTCCTAGGATTAAGATCTCAGGTTAGACGGTGCTATATAACCTCAGCCGGTAGGACACATAAAAACCAAAGACTACTACCACTTGAAGAAATAAGTTCGAGATGAAGAGGGATAGGAGGCATTTTATGTTATATAAATAGAGATAGGGCACGCTAGTCCAAAGAAACAAATAGTGTATCGGACGTAATCGTTCTGAAAATTAAGTGCAAAGCAGAGTGGGTAATATATTCCAACCTGCGTTACGAGTAAAAAAAAACTTAAGTACTAGGCCGAGAAACTCCTCCTTATCTAAATCTGTTATAATTTATCCACAATCATAGAATACGATTGTAAATTATTTTGCCTTCCTTATCTTTTGATGACACGGATATTTATTTTTATTTGAGTACGGTTTATGCTCACTCTTATGTACTGCTTTATATGCGGTTTAATGAATGACAGTGGATTCTGCCGGAAGCAAAGGGATAATTAAATTTTCGGAGGGAAATAGAACCCGGGACTCCAGCGTGAGATGGAAGGGAGTGCACCGACATCGTCGTCATCTTTTACAGTATGCTGGTGCATCTTTCAAATTCTCCGCGATGTGCATCAAGAGTGATGTATATGAACATATATATAACTGTTGATACATGAATATATATATATATATATGCTCTTCAATTGTCAAGCGTTGTCGTACGCGCTGAGGAGCGATGCAGACCCCGAGAGGATGAGGAGATGTTGGTGGTGGGGCTTTTATTCTCCCCGTTTGAGTGGGAGAGGGATGTTCGGTCGCTAGGCAACCTGGAAGGGGCGGAGAGGGGTAGGCTTGGGAGGGGGGTGGTAGGGGAGGGAGGATGGTCTGGCGAGGAGGAAGAAGGGCGAGTGGCGTGTGCTGTTTCTGATAAGTGGTGGATGAGTGGAGGAGAGACCCTCTTTCTCCCTTCAACCTCCTTCCTCTCCTTCCTCCTCCACTCCTGCCCTCTTCCTACCACCACCCACCCCCAACTGTTTCCCGTTGTGGACGGGGAAGATGAGTGGAACAGTACCGATGTTCCCAGTTTCGATGTTTCGGCGATGCTAGCGCAATCCTTTGATGAGAGCGTATGTTCTTCCGAAACGGTTACGGGAGAATTGTACGATGAAATTTCTAGGCATGGTCAATCAAGTATGTAAGTTCAGGAGTAAGTTTATGATATCTAATCGCACTACTAAATTATTGCGCGAAGGATTGGTTATTCCACACAAATTTTACTTGCCAAAGAAAATGTATGTATTATAATCTAGTTTTCGTGTTATAATTCAGGGGTGTGGTCAATTACTAGTAGTTACGCTTTTTTGTATAACCTAAATCTCACTCACTCACTCAGTGATTCAACCCGAAGGTTGTTTTTGATAGGTGAGAGTAGAGCTCACCCCGTACTAAGCCAATGGCTTGTGAAATTCACACATTCAGTGTAGGGGGGCCAGTTCCTTTCCCTGGGCCTCCTGCGAGTTCTTACGAAGTTTTGTAACGTGATTTGATCCTGGGACCCAATAGTCTTTGGAAATCGTGCTGATATGGTGCCTGGGATTCTTGGATTCCATTTAGATGGACTTGAGTAGGATGCGTGCTTTGGTAATTGTATTTCAATATCTTACGGACCCCTGCATGGGAGTTGTGCAGTGAGCGCATTTACTGTAATATTTCTTCCGTTGGTTGGGAAGTAACACTCTGGTGAATTTAGTTTATAGCAGGCAAATGCCGTCACCTAGTTCCTCTTCACTCCGCCTCTATTTCTAGAAATATTCCTACCTCTATCGAACTATACTCATTCCTCACTCGTACTCCTCATTCGTACAAATGACTTTAGCCATTAGTCGACTCAACCGAATGCGCATCCAATCTATAGTCATCACGTTGTTTTATCGAATAATGATTTAATATGTTTGCAAAATCGCATCGTTTTACGCCAAAGATTTTTGAAAACAGTTGACGTTTTGAATCTGTAGGGCAGTGTGTGACTGGAAAAGACCATTAGGGCAGTGCGAGAAAAGATAAGAAAAATGCTGTTGTAAAGAAAGAAATAGCTAGGGGATTGGGGATAGCGGGATAGATGGAATATTTGAATAAGTTCTCGACGTGTAGAGAAGCGTTTCAGACCGAAATTGATTCCGATGTTTCCAATTAATTCCCTTACTCATTGTTTTCGTTCATTACTCCTTGTTAAATGTTTTTTCAAAGTTAAGAGTTCTTTTCCCTCTGTCTCTCGGTTAGTATGAGAATACTGGAAATAGGATACTTGAAAAAATTGTCGATGCACTTACGTACAGTTTCGCTTCGGCATCGATGCCAACTCTTTCAATCTGTTCCCTTATCCACGCTCCCGTCAATCTCCGTCCGATCCCACGAAAGCCGTTATAAATCCACCATAACTTTGCTCAACGTTCCGACCGACCCCCGTGATGCATTTTTTCCCTCTCCCATTTTTTTCCTCCCATTTCACGAGAGCAGGAGGGTCAGCCAAATTTGCTTATCTTAAACGCATCTAAAGGCACCGTAGCTTCGTAGATTTATGGAACACGCTCTCTCTTCCCTTGGAGGGAAAGTTTGGGGGGAGAGGATGGCATCAAGCTCTTCCACTCTCCGCGCGCACTTTGTGTTTCCTTTTTTTTTGCTCCAGATTCGAGTATTTTTTTTTCAAGGAAGAGGCGAGTGCCGTCGGGAGGGGCGGAGGTTGAGTGAGTGGCCAACGAGGTTCCCGGGCGCCAATGGTTTCCCTCTTCCGTAAGCGTTAAAGGGTTCCTCACACGCAACTCACCTTTTTTTCCCTCTCGGAAAGTGAAAAGAAGTAAAATTGGGAAAGGGAGGATACGAAGGGCGGGTTTCTATTTTGGAAGTGCACCAGGATTTTTAAAAGGGGAAAATTTCCTTGCACTCAATGTTGCCACAGAGTTAGATGTAATAGAAATGACCTAATACGTTGTAAAAGCTGATTCAGTAATTAACAAAGGGGTTCAGAAAAGATCGGAAGATAGGAGACGTTTGATAGAAAATAAAAGAAAAACCAGCGATGTGCGTAGCAAGGAATAAGAGGAATCTAATGGCAGTGAGTTGTGAATATAACAGCTGCAGAGAAGGAAGATTGGTACCACTCTCTGTTGCTTGTAGGTAGCACATGCAAGGACTAGTATTTTTTGCTTGACTGCATGATAGCAAAGGTAAATTCAATTCTCTTTTGATTTGAAATGCATGTTCGGTGGTAGTTCATCCCCGTCACACACCCTTGCGGTGGCTTTCAGGGTATTATGTCGACGTAGATGAAGCATTTCAACTGTGGTGCAGAAGAATGATGCAGGTGAATGGGATTGACTAAATGATCTACATCTACATCTGCACGATACCCTGAAAGCCACCGCGAGGGTGTGTGGCAGGGGAATGGTTGGCGAAGGAGTCCGTAAAATAATGGGAAAAAAGAAAAGTCTATTGAGAAATAAAAAAAGAAGACTGAGGGCCACCTACTCGGCTTTATCTTGAGACGTGGTGGTCTATAAGGAGACAGTCCTCAAGGGGAATACGAAAGAGGAGAGTGGCAAAGGAAGTCCTCGTATGAGGTACACGGAATAATGGAGCAATCGGGGGAGGAATTGAAAGGGAAGAATTATGTCAGTATAAAGTGATTAGAAGAAAGAAAAATCAAGTGGAGTCTGTGTCAAAGCAGTATTAGGATTGATGGCAGGTGGTAATGAATAAGGCCACAAATTGACGTACACCTGAAGCAGCGTAATTAACGCAGCTACGACATCCATGCCTGCGGGGGCGATTCAAATCCACCTCCTTGGAGAGGTTGCTGCCCCCCTACGATCACATGCTCATGTAAACCAATAAACAAGAGTTTCTCTCTTTTGTTGTAGGCAAGCAACTGAAAAGTTGGGGAATCCGGGGAAAAACTGTTTAAAATATGGAAAATTCTGAGAATTATTAAAAAAAAATTTATAAGTTTGCTGAAGAGAAGGAATCTCCACAGAGAGTTAATTTTAGAGTCAGGTTTGATCTTTACTGATTTATACCTTCCCTTACAGTACTCATCTTGGATAATTTATAGACAGAATGAACTATGGTGTGGGTAGACAAACTAGGCCCAGTGATTCATTAAATATACAAATGGCTTCATTTCAGGCATGAAGATATAAGGAACTGACTGATGTCACCGAGTTTTCGGTTAAAAAACGAACAAATACAAACACATTTCGCGATTGGTGTTTTGGTACTGACCTTGATTTCCATTCAAAATAGTATCTATTGTAATAAAGTAGTGCCTTAGGACCGAAACACGTTTCTGTCGGCCTGGAGTGCCAGCATATGGATGCTGTGAGTCCTTCCTGAGTTTCCAGGTCACGATTTCTTTCGGTAGGGACATGGATCCTGACCGAATCCAGATGGATGTTTTTCATCGAATGGGCGGAACGTATCGTTTCATTTTCTTCTCGTAAATGTGATCTTGAGAGCAATGCATAGCGGAAGATATGAGAATATATCTGCGGGGTCGTAGTTTCTTTAAAAGCTCTTCGGAGCTTGGACCGAACCTAAAATTACCCCGTTTCCTACACATTCTTCATTCACTAGTTCCTAGAGAGCTACCTATTTCCATTTCAACACACTCTGTAAGCTGTTTGCCGCAGCAATTTTTCGATTCTTCCCTGACGGATGCTTTACCGACCCGGCTACTGCGACCTGTTTTTCTCAGTGTTAGACACAAATATTATATCTATGCATTGAATCGCCCACCAAAGTGGAAATACAAACGGGGTTATGTATTTTTCCAAGTGCTACTAAATCAAGCGATTGGCGGTCGTCTTGTTAATCCATAAAATATTCTTCAATTATAATTTTTCTCCTTATTTTCAGCAGGGACTCATGGATTACTTGATTGAAATATAAAAAAATAAATAAAGTTCCCAGCGTACTATGGTAGATGAGTTCAAAGTGAAACTACAGAGTAGTAAATAGAAGATTCGTAAGATTCCACAAAGTTTTATCGTAACAAGGTTCCGATTGTATGCCAATCACCTTCAAGGCCTCTATTTTCTATTTGCTATTAACATGCGGTTCCACCAAGTAAAGCCCGAGGACTTCCTTTTTATTTGAAACTACAGAGATAGTTAGACAGGTTGATATAGTAATTTTCTTTCATTTACAGTAAGTTAAAATTATATTGTCGTCCTAAGCTAAGGGGGAGATGATTACCAAAGTTAATTAGATAGATTTTCAGCTCATTTTAGAATGAACGTCTAAATGTGCAACATATGACTTATAATTTTTTAGAAATTCCATGTTTTGAAAAGGTGAATTTTTCAGCGTCTGTTCCAATTGATAATGGCGATTAACCTGTATTATGTCTTGCTATTGCATTTTTGGCATTTTTTTCACCCCCCGTTGGAGACCCTAGAGGTGGCTCGCATCTTTCACCGTATTATCTGGATTAAAAATTAAGGGAGAGCATTGGGGATGGAAGCCGGTACTCCCGATCCCCTCTTTGCCCAAGCTTCAGACCTTGAGCCGAGTGAGAGAGTATTGGGGTACGGAGCCAATGCAATGGGTGGAGAGCGTATGGAAGCATCGAGTGCCACTGCTCATCCGACTTGAATCTGGTTCGTAAAAAATGCATCGACTTCTGGACGCCCGTAATTGTATCCGTGATGGGCTTATCTTTGACGCGTGGTGCGCGCTTGCTACCCATTCCTGCTCCCCCTTCCTTCTTCCTCCGGCCGGCCCTGACCCATTATAAGCCCCCGACGCCACCCCCGGAATCCCATTTTACGACTCGCTATCCTAATGACTCGCCACCGCCCCTCTGGGACTCTAGAAGGAGCCACATGTCCGCTTTCGAGCGGTCGACCTTTCAAAAACCAAAACCCCGTCCCTCGCCGCCCAGAGCAGGAGCGTGGAGCCAGTCCCCGCGACTATTGCCGCCTGCGCCTTTGGTCATGTTTCCATTTGATTTTTTCTGGCCTTCCCGGATGATGTGTTTATTCGTGCGGCCGCGGACGAGTGCCATGTGGTATTGTTCATCCACATCCGCGCGTCAACTCGCTCGCCAGTCGGCGAATTGGTGTACGGCAGGGGGTGAATTCACACCAGTCATGCATTACCGTCAAGGCCGCTTTACGCGGCCATTGAAATTGCGCAAGTTGGTATAGACTTAGTTGGAGCAATCGTCCGATGTCCGTGATGCACTAATTTGTAGTATTAATTTCAGGAGGAAGAGAGAATGAAGAGAGAGTGAATATAGGCCTACTAAAAAAAAGTAGGGCTTTTGAGATGTGGCTATGGAGAAGGATGAAGGAAGTGAGGTGGGTCGAAAGGAGGACGAACGATGAAGAGTTAGAGTTGGTAGGAGAGAAAAAACGGTGGTAGGTGTAGATGGAGAAGGTAATTAAGGGCGAGGATATATGTAGGACATGATTGAGGAAAGAATGTTGGGTGAGCAGGGCAGAGGGAGGAGAAGAACGGGTATTTTGGTTATAATGATGAAAAGTAGGAGGTTTGATGGGTCTATCGTGCGAAATAATATCTACTGATAACCCTGTAAGCTACCTCGAAGGCGTATGGCAGGGGGCAAGTTATCACCATACACGCGCAACATACATGAGTAAAATTCACATATATTCCCCACCTAATTAGGAATTGCTATGAATATCATGCAGGACACACACCATAACTTCCTTTTCTCATCATATATTCAACGTAACATCTGAGTACCACTACAAACCTGCATGTAGGCGTCTTAAACTGTAAAAACATTAATAATAGTAGTAATTCCTTCGCCTCCCCCGATTTACTACCTTTAACTCACAGAAAAATTAATCGAATCCGAACACCTGCTCTGTTTAGCGAGAACTTAGCGAGAACTGGCCGAGAGTGAATGCTTAGTGTGGGATTTTTTGATATCGCTCCCATCCTCCCAAATCGCGTCATCCGAATTCCCCACTGCCCACTCCTTTCACCCCTTCCGCCCAACAGCTAGACATCTAGCCAACTCCCTTCCTTTCCAAAGGCTCATCACGTTTCCCAGTGGAATATGGTTTCGCTCAGCGTCCTTAGCGCTACCACATGGCGCCTTTTGACGTCGCCTAGTCCCCCACGCAGCAGACCTATCCATTCCGGCATTCTCTCTTCCTCGTCCACCGTGTTTCTCTTCTTGCCTTCTCCTTTTTTTCCCGTCCGTTATGTTTTCAAAGCTCTGCAGTCGCGAGGAAGAGGACTGAGTCCACACGAAAAGCCCTTCCGTGGTCTGGGGAGTGGGAGATTAATTTATTCGAGGGGGTGGGGGCGTATATCTTCTCTATATCCGCTTGATGGACTGCAGCGGACTCGTCTTTGCTTTCAAGATTTATTCGTCACATTAAATTCCTTCCATCTCGGCCCAATTATTGGGTTCAGTGTTTTTTTTTCGATGTCCATTCGCAGTATTGTGGACCACTAAGGCCTAAGAGGTTGGTTTTTCCGCAGCTCGATGAATGTTATAGCCTTTTCCTGTCGAGAGGCTCCCGCATCAAATATGTAATCTAATTAAAATGTCGCATTCACTATAAGCTGCCGCTGCTACTCATTCCAGTGTTTTTTAAATTAGTGGTTGAGTCTATAAAAATGTAGATTAGACATTATTAGAGAAATATGATGCCATAGGGGAGTTAGTTTTTTATTGCCAGTATATGTTAATATTTCCGTTGAGTTATTTACGCCAAAACGCCAAATCTATAATTCATTTTGGGAAGAGGGCGGAAAATTTGGCTCTTTGAACAAGATTACGACAAGTTAGAAGCAAGTTGAGACAAAGACTTGCAGGGATGTGGGATTAAATCGATGAAGCTGAGGGGCTAGTAATACCTCGGGGTTTTGTAAATTCGTTTCACAGCCGTCCTTATCCTGTAAAACACTCAAAATAGAAATATATTCCGATTTAAATGATACTTTCCGACGCTATCTTCCACATGTACGGCAGAAGAGTATCCCAAAGCCGTAATCTAATAAGTGGCGGAGGGAAGTGGGGTGGGAAGAGGGTAAATGTTGAAGAAAAAGTTATATAAGGTAAGGAAATTAATTGTCGATTACTCATCATTCGCTAAATATTCATTTATATTCTTTGTATGCTTGATTTTGTGCGAATGGCGAATGATTGAGAACTCCCTTACCTTGTATATATACATTTTCCTCCCTCTCCCCCGCTTCTTCCTTACTAAACACGTGTTTTTTCCCACCCCTCCCCTTTCCTCCGCCCCTTAAGATTACGGCTATATTACGACTTTGAAGTATTCTTCATCATTATATTGATAGCCGTAGACACGTTCTTAACATTGTTGCATACGGCGTATAATCATAAATATTCGCTTGTGATTTTTGCTGTGACAGTCTTGCATAATGTTAGACAGAAATTGCAAGCCCTATGGCATGTGTGACTTGATAATATTCTGGAGGAGTTTAGCCGAAATAACTTTTTATGGCCGCGAATTATACATCTACATTATACCCTGCAGGACACCATAAAGGTGTGTGGCAGGGGGTTAATTCTCACCAAACATGTACTGCATATCATGCATAAAAATTAGTAATAATATACTAGTCTAAACTTTAATTTTTTTAAAAAGATAAAAATAACAAAGCAAGCATGCAATATAATACTTGTATTGTATGTATTTACCGCTATTCATATCCCTAGACTCATACTAAAGGAGAAGTTATTCATGAATTTGTCGGGAGCGGAGTCGATTGTCACAACTAACGGTTCATTTGTAAGTTAGCTTGAAAGTTATTCGGAGTAGGTGAATCAATGCTAAGGTTATTTGCGCCATTCAGGATAGGTAGACAAAAGGGTAGAGCTAGGAATATTTCCGGGAATGGAGGTAGGGTGAAGAGACCCAGCTTGGACATTAGGGATCCATGATTTAACGTCATACCCAACGGACGGAGTACTGTACTCGAAGCATACAACGCTAAATTGGGGACCGGTACACTGATGAAGAAAATCGCCTCGATAGGAAATCGAATCCAGGCCCTCTAACTCT
The DNA here is from genome assembly GCA_933228895.1 of Platycnemis pennipes. Taxonomy (NCBI): domain Eukaryota; kingdom Metazoa; phylum Arthropoda; class Insecta; order Odonata; family Platycnemididae; genus Platycnemis; species Platycnemis pennipes. The sequence continues at coordinate 66,719,343 of OW121854.1, forward strand.
CTTTGGATGATGCCGACTGTCTAAAGATTGACTTTGTAAAATAGTAAAAATCACGCTGAAAAGGCCAAACCTCACCAAAGGCTAATATGAACAGATACGTAATTGGATGAAGGAGAAATAAATTAGAATGATAGACTTCACGATAATCTTACAATGGAACTGAAAGTAAGTACCTACACAATTATGATTTTTAATCTTCTTCCCAATTTTAAAAAGTTTAATATTAATTTCCGCTTCCACATACACTAATTCATTTGCGGAATGCAAAAATAGCGAAAAAACTTCGATAGTAATGTCACTCTTTAGCTGAGGTAGCCGTATTTAACATGATGAAAGTTTCTTATTTCATTCGGTCTATTTTGAATTGAGCCTCACATCTGACCGCTGATCCGACCGAGTGCTCTCACGTGCGGGGTCGAATTGGATCGATGAATTTAAAAAAATCGCAGCATTTTTCTTTCTCCCAAGAACCCGGGAAATACGTTCGAGTCTTCATTATTTCGGGACTTGTTTGGCAGCCCGGAGCGGCCCCACAGCTCCAATCCGTTTCGAGAGTCAAGTGGCGCGGCGTGCTTCTATTTTCAATGCGCGCTCCGCTGGCCCACCTAACTCGCATCCGACGGCGGGCCACTTCACACGGTGGCATATACCAATCCTCCCTTGCAAACATGCTTCCCCTCCTTGTTCTCTCCTTCGGGAGGAGGCCTACGTACAGAGGCGAGTGTTGTAGTGCTCAGGGAAAGAATAGATGTCTCGCCGCGCTCACGTCAGCGCAGTTACCTACTTGCCCGTGGTACGATTCGTCCCGGTCAGGGTGAAAAGTTCGATATCTTCATTCACGTGTTTCAATGGTGGAATTGTATTTAAATGTTCTCCGACTGCTCAAGTTATATTTCACCGTCCAAGCTAACTCACTGCATATTGTAATCGCCGGACGTAAGGACCATATTCAGCATGTCAACTATAGTCTTGCTTCCACTGTGTACCTATACCTCGAGTCGAATTGGTGCGCAGATTCAACCTGCGAAGTTGGTTTAACCACGCTGTATACCGCTGCGGACCATATCGAAGAGAGAATTTATATATCCTTTTGAACTCGTAATAGACGTCTTAAGGCGTAAGAGGTAGAAGTGAGACTGTAGATGAGATTCTGTATATGGCGGGGTCAAATTCAAAATCTCTATTCAGTTCTCATCGTCACCTTGATAAGTAATATGTACCACCCTAACAATCCGTATACCAATTTGACTCGTTGCAGGTATTTTAGGGCGTAAGCAGTAGAAGGGACTCTGTAGTTGAGATTCTGAATTTGGCTGTAAGACACATCTATGCGAAATGAGGGGATTCAACCCTTTGGGTTTCCTGGCCGGTGCTTCACCTACTTAACTCCAGCGGCCTACTAGCTACCTACTAGCGTTTGTGACGTGAAGTTATTACACACAAGGCATGCATTATCGATTGGTAAAAAAAATTATTTGTAGTAACGACATCACCAGTTACAGAACTAGCTAAATCTACCTAGGGAACACCGCGCTTGCATGTACAGCGCATGTCATACGTCAATGAAAATTGTCAAAGGATAAAGGTTTTTTGGATCGGGAATCGAACCACGGACCTTTGACTTGCCGGGCCAATACGTAAGCCATCACGGTGCTCCTGATTCCAAAGGGACAGTAATTTTTCTTGAGGGGCTTGTTATCATTCGCCATTAGAGTTAATCAAGGATGCAACAGGCAAGGCGAAATCGAGTTTAAAGAAGTCATGGTTGTCCTATAATCATCTCAGTACGCGATAACCTTCCACTGAAATTGAAATGGAGTTAGTGAATTAAATTACCGGTCGACAATAGGCGGAAAATCGTCCGTTAAGGGTGTTTAATGCAGAGGTTTTCTTCGTAAGCCCAAGATCACAGGGTTTAATGTTCCATCCAAGGGAGTTTCTAGTAATGTTAATAATAATAAACAAAAAAGCAAATTCTCTTGATAATACATGATTTCCAATTCTTTTTCCCTAAAGGTTTTGACAGAGACTATATATGGTTCCGATTTTTATATGTTTATCGAACAATGTAGGCTTTGCTGCAGTATATAAACTATTCACGCAAGTTGCTGAAATAAAAGCCACTAAAATACTAAGAATGCCTTAAATATTTTACAATTACCGCCAAATGACGAAAAAAGATGTTGTCTTTTATACAAAAGGCATAAACATATTTGTTTCTGAATAATATCCTCCGAAACTAGCGGCCGATACATCGGCCGCTCCGCTAAGGCCGTGGTCGATATATCGCTCGGGAGTGTGTATTAAGTGATCCCCTCACAGCGCAAACTACGGACTGAAATTACGCTGAAAACTATCTGTCGCAGATTTTAACCCGGGCTTTCGGTGTTTGAGATTGGCGGTATGAAGAGCAGATATGCAGAAGGGTAGAGGTAGTATTTATAAGGAATCAAGGAATGATGAATAGAAACCTTATTCTAAACGAAAGGCGCCAAGTGGCCTATGATATGACTTTCCATCCGACAGACGCGGTTCTGAACTCTCTCAAGGGACTCGAAGTAAGAGTGCTTCCCTATCCAGCACATCTGATAGATCCCCGGGGCGTCGTTTATTATTTTATCTTGTATATTCAGGGGTGGTCCTTAAATGAAGTTGGCCCCGGTAATCAATTTGGCAGTCTAATAATGCGATGGACTTTTTTTGCATTTTTTCGTGTGGCCCTTGGCACGTGGGAAGAGAAAGAACGTATCTCCTTCCCTATCAGTTGCGTCCCTTCTGTGCTGTCGTTAGGCGCCAGCCAAGTAGGGATTTTTTTTTCTCGGGGATAAAAAAATACCGTGGACTAATTAGATTGCTCTGCAATTTCAGCAACGCTGCCGAGGGACTAAGGTTTGTTTTCACTTCGAGACGTTTATTTGTCTGACTATCACTTTCCAGTTCGACCGGTGCTATTAAGTGGGTAGTGACCGTGCTCGTGTGGCTTCTCGTACTTGGTTCACCTCCCACTGTTTCTTTTATCTTTCTCAGTCTTTTCCAAGTCGGTTAGCTAGCTACGATTCATCGGTTCCTCTTAGGATTTATGGCACGGCCAGATAAAAATATGCAATTGCGGTACGAAATGCGTGAATAATTTATCTGTAGTATGAAGCCCCTAAATTATTTTACTTTTGAAAAGCTTGATACGGTGCTTGTTCTGTGTTTTTCAATCTACTTTCAGTAAAGTACTGATTCAGATACACGACGTTGTTATAGTGAAACTTCTTTTACCAATGAACCATTTTGCATTATTACATAAATCCACAGTTTCTCACATCTCGCCTTCTTATCTTATCATGCTGGATATTTTTAGGCAATAGTGCTTCACCAACTGACTTTATTCTTAACCCCACAGAATCGTGCCCGATCTATTATTTAAATAATCATGGATCTAAGATAGGTTTGATGCTTTAATCTCCGTTCGAACTTTCTATCGTAGGCTAATGCCGACAACGGGTTTTCTCCTTTCCTTGAAAAATTCCTGACCATCTGTTTCCTGCCCAATAAAATTAGCTGTCGGTCGTCTCCCCCGACTTCTAGCTAGCAAAAAATAACCGGAAGATACGCATTTTTCATTAGCATATTGGTTCCCTCATTGCAATGAAATGCAATGCAGTGCTGTTTGGAGAGCACTTCAATTCCGTACTCCGTCCGTGGGATAGGACGTTAAACCTCTTGTTGCCTTTCGTTAAGAATATGCCAATGCCGACGCCGGGTTTCACTCGTTCCTTTAGAAAATTCCTTCCTATATCCAAATGCTCCCCTACACACCCTAATTTGCGCTCTTGGCCTTAGTTGTCGCACCCTCCCTCCCACCCCCCGAATCTTGACCTTTTCTCAAATATCTTCATCAGACCATCATGTCTCCGATAAGATTATACCGTTTTCTCTTTAAAATTTTCATCACGCTGCTATTTTTCCATTAATCTAAGAGCTTATTACTATTGAGATTCTTAATACGTGTCAAATCTTTAGAGAACCTTTCTGTCTTAAATGTCTTCAAGCTATGTAGCTAATATTCCAACCAACGATATGATAGTGATTCCCAACCGATTTCTTTTAATAATTCGAACTCACTTCTTAAACGTAACATGACTCCTTTAAACAATTCCGAGATCAAATATACCCATTCCAGATCCTATACTAGCTGCATATTGCATTTGGGATGAAATTGTTGAAAATTATCGGCTCCTCGTCACATTTCCCACGTTCTTTTCATGGGTCCCAGCTTTTTGCTGTCGTTGCTATTTCTTCATTGTTTTACGTAGTTCGACGAAGTATCAGTTCTTGGAAGAATGAGGAAAACATTAAGTTTTGTTTAATGTATGCTTGCAGCTGTATGTGAGCGAGTACCTTTCCGAGCAAAACCATTGTCTTATTAGTACGCATAGGGCAAGAAGGTTTCGGTGTCCCCGAGAAAGGCCTCGTGCACAACGTTGTTTTGAAGGAAATCGTGGAAAATCGAAGGAATGCGTCGGACGTAACCGACGGAATTCTCCCTCAGGGAAGCGTGATATCCCCTTTTATTCCTTCTTTATATGATAGACTTGCATGGCGTAGTAAGAAAAAGAGAGAAATAGTACATCTACATAATACCCTGCAAGCCACCATAAAGGTGTGTGGCAGGGGGTGAAATCTCACCAAACATGCACTACATATCATGCATAAAATTTGTAATTAAAAATTAAAATAGCAAAGCATACATACAAAAACATGCTGTTAGTTGGGTTAGCTTTAAGTCCTTTTACCAACATGCAGCTACCAATGTTATCCATTGCTACACTCGTACTAAATACATTTACCGTTATTCATATCCCTAATAGTACGAGGAAAAAAGGACATTTTGAATCTGTCAGTTCGGCAATCAATTTCTCTAATTTTGTGATTATGGTCCAGTCTACCATAGTAAGTTGGGGTCCGCAAAATATTTTTAACTTCATCACTGAAAATATGGTCTTGGAATTTATTAAAGAGATTAAGTCTAAATTTCAACCTGCGATCTGACAATGATTCCCAATTTAATTCATAGTATAGAAAAGGGAGGCATCAAGAGAAGTAGTCGGAAGGAAACAAAGTCGAGTACCACGCCGGCCGCGGTAGCTAGGGCGATAACACATTGGCCAGGTAACCCAAAGGTCGTGGGTTCGTGTGGGTGTTTTGTGGATATTATGCTTGAGTCACACGATCGTGTCTCGCGTTCCTGCGCATACAATGAGCTGTCAAGCTCTCCATCAGTACTCCAAAGAGCGAGATTTTTTTCCTCTGGTGGAGAAAATATTTTCGGGCACACGACAGTACGAGTCGGAAGGAGAACACGCTCGCGAGCCTGGATGAAGAGTTGATGGTGGGGGAGGGGAAGTTTTGTGTTTGCGCGAGTGGAGGGGAGTGGAGGAGGAGGGGGTGGGCTGAGCTCCATTTCAGCTCCTTATCGTGGAGTCCATTATGCGTGCGAGGCCGCCGCTTCCCCTGGTCATCATCCGCGCTACGTCTGCTCAGAATCAAAAGGGCAGGCGCCAGGCCAAAAAGACGACAGCGCGCGCCCACACACACTCTCACACACGTAACTGCGCCCTCGAAAAACAAAGCGTAAGTCTTTCGCACACGATCTCCTCGGGAGGGAGGTTCTCTTCTTGACTCATGCCTCTCGTAATTTTAATGAAGCTGTGTCCAATGCAATAGGCGTCTCATTTCGTTTCCACTCTAGAAATGAAATCGGTTGGGTTTGTCGATGGCCAAGCGTTAGTATAGCATCCTTACATAGAGCAGAGCCTGAGACGGTACGTTAACCTAAAATCGGTATGACGCTTTCCGTTTGAATCTACTATCGGTTAACCTCTACAAAATTATGTACTTTTTCGGTTTGGCATCCTGCTCAATTTGATTCATATACTTCATCCGAGGCTTCCTTTATCTATCTTTCCATTCGATTTTATCTCGATGACTGTTCTCGTTAGCTAATAATTTCTCTAGGTATGGCCGATTATGTCGTCCCGTCTAGTTTTTAGTTTTCATCGTAATTTTCTCCTATTCATCATAGAATTCCTTGTATCTCACTCATTATATTCATCATTCTTTTTTAATACTGCTGTATTATGTCAATAGTAAGTATTCATAATACTATAATGGAAACATACTGACCATATTTCGCGGCTGAATAATAACTGAGAAGGTCGGTTTGATGTGGGGACTGGTGTTTCGGCCTCCCATCCCTAGGGCCAGGGTTCGTGTTCCGGCGTTGGCATCGATTTTTCATTGACATGCACCCTGATTGAGCGCAGTATGGAGAGCACTTCAAGCTCAGTAATCCGTCCGTCAGATGGGGCGATCGTGAATCTCTTGGAGCCTTTTAATAAGAGTAGACTAATGTCGACACCGTTCCTCTCCGCCATTCCTTCGTCTGCCCAATTACGCACCAATGGCGGGAATGACCTTAGCTGTCGGTCTCCTCCGCTGAATGACGAATTAACTAATAACTGTGAAACTGCGAAAACGTTTGTAATCTTGTGTTTTTTTTTTTGACCTCAATTGCCTCGTGGTTGTGGATATATTTTTATTAGAAGCCGAGGAAACGTGGCCCGAAATTACGCACATATAACCGCTTCTCTTGTCCCTCCCCCTTTTGTGCGTGCAGTCTCACCTCTTTCCCCCTTCTCCTCCCCCATTCTCCTCCCCCGCCTCGAAGTGAAGCCGAACAATAATGACTGGCTCCCTTTCAGGTCGTGACACGGAACAAAGGAAAATGACTGATAAAGCTTGAGGGGGTCGGACGAGAAACAAGACGCGTGCAATTTGTCCCGGCAAGACGGGTTTGTGTGTCGGCTGCGAATGTTTTCTCGATCCATCGGCTCCCGAGAACGCTTCTCTCGTCCGTGCTTTTTTTCCAGTTCGGAGGCGGGCGTGTGTGTTTTGAACGCGAGCTTTGCGGCGAGAAGGTCGCGAAAGGGGTCTGAGATATCCGTAATCGTGCGAGGGAGGCCGGTTCGGCCCGCTTTTATCTCTCGCTCCTTCGCGTCAGAAGCGGGGAACTCTGGGAACGCAACTATTCTGGAGAACACGTTGGCAGACCGAACCTTGTTGCTTCGGGGCAGGTGATAAGGCCCTCCTTTTGCTTCCCAGTCATCGTCCGCGTAACTTAGGAAAAATAAGAGTAAGCGGAGAGAATACGCACAACCGAACGAAGTGTATTTAATATAAAAAATATCAATATGTATAAATGTAAAATACCTATATATATTTCAGAACTGAATAATGATACTGTGGGTTAGATTTGAGTGGTGGTTAGAGTACTGGCCCTTCACCTCAAGGGCCCCTTTTTGAATGCCGGCAATGGAATATATTTTTTATTAGTAAACGGGGCCCTACTTAAATGCTTTGTGGAGAACATTCCAGTTCAGCAATCCGTCCGTCGGAAGTGACGTTAATACGTGGCCCTCTTGGCGAATTTCGCTAAGAGAAGGCTACTGCCGACGCCGGGTTTCTCTGCAATCCTTCTTCCTTACCCTTCCATTCCCTTTCCTGCCGATCTGAAGTTCCCGTGAGCTGTTGAAGCACCCAAAAATCAATTCTACTTCCACTACTATTCGTTTCTCTCCCCATCTCATTCCGAATGCCGTTTTGCACTTGCTCCTTCTGATGTGTGGAGAGTTGCGTATCATGAAAATTACATCGTCTAAATGAACAAATCTCACAGATAAATTCCCGAACGCATTTTACTTCAATACTTTCATTTCATCTCGTGATTTTTCACCGCATTAAACTTCGCATGTTGTTCGCTCGTGTAGAACTGCCGTACAAGTTTCAAAAAAATTCCCTACCCCAGGATGCACGTGTTTCGGTGGATAAGTTTTCGTTAGCCCAAAGTTCCCGTCCCTCTCTCCCTCGAGAGAGGGAGAGTGCAGGAGCGAGGGTGGAGTGGTGATGGGTTCGATGCCCCTGATTCCTCTCACGTCTTCACCCCCTCCCTACTCCCCGCTGACCCCCATCCCCGGCCGGCCCTGACAGGGGGGAAAAGCATGCCCCGCCTGGCGACGCGCTATCGCCAGTTCGACGACAGGAGAGACTTACGCAGGCACCTCCGGAGTCGGCATTACGTGGATTTTCCGCGGAAGGTTGTTTTATCTCCTCGCGCGACCCCTCCGCCCCCTCAGCCGCCGCCCCAACCTCCACCTGTTGCTCCCCGCCCGGATTCGCCCCCAGTCGGAGACTACTGGGGTGAAGTTGTGTGGGAAACCTCTTGTAATTCCGCTCGGAGCGACTTGTCTTCCGTTCGTGGCGGTCTGGGCCCCGAGGAGGTGTTTGCGATAGGAGGCCCACACCACAGATTGCCTTTCGAGCCACCGGAATGGAGTGCTGGAAGAAGCGACTCCACCCCGGGCATGTGTTAACGATGGTTAAACGAGTGCTATTGGTTTCGACCGAGGAGGCAGTGAAGGCGACATAAGCATGCACCCTGCGGGTGGCAACGAAACCAGAATAGGGTGCTGGGGAAGGGTTAGGCTCCACATCATTGGCAGTAAACATTGCGATTTCTATTGCCTCATATGGAGAATGCATGTCTATTAATACATAAGTAACAAAGGAATCGTACCAAAATTCAATCGCAGTCGCGTCTGTTAATCCCCCAAAGGCTATGGAAGGGAGATATCAAAGCATTTCATCTACATCTACGCAATACCCTATAGGCCACCGCGATGGTGTATGGCAACGGGTGAAGATCACCAACTATGCACTATTGACATGCAACTAGGCTACTATATGGAAACATGTTAGAGTCACGTCCCGCTAGATAGTATCTACATAGTTATAACGGAATTATTTGATATAATGGCATTTATATAAATATATTTTTTTTACTTACCTATCTTTGGATTTTGGTTATAATGGCATTTATATAAATATATTTTTTTTACTTACCTATCATGGGTTATTGGTTATAATGGCATTTATGTAAATATATTTATTTGTACTTACCCATCATGCATGGGTTAGTAATGTTAATACTTGCATCATGCACTACAAGCTACCCTAACAATACTTCGCTTACCTATCCCTTTGCTATGCTGCCAATTGTGTTCTCTTATTATACGGGGGTAAAATGACATTTTAAATCTATCGGTATTACAATCTATCTCTCTAATCTTGTTAATCTGATCAAATGGGCCATTTGATTCCGCCAGGGATTTGATTTTTCACTCCTAAAAGCGGGTTCGAATTAAGTCAATTTAAACTGCATAATTGCCGCCTTTTTACGTACTTGCGTACTTTCCTCTGTTCATTTCACGAACTTTAATAATGCATTCTATTATTCATGTTACCACTTAGTTAATTTTTACCACGTGGAAAGAAAACTTCAACGGCAGTAATTGCGAGCAGCCATCCCGTATGTCTTTGCCTGCCAAGAACTTTGATTCGCTGAGAATCAAGACTTTGCTTTTCAAATCAGCCACAATGAAAGCCTATACTACATACTTTCTAACCAACTTGGTTGCGCCCTTTCAACGATAGGTTCCTCTGATAACTCAATTAAAGTCACCTGCATGGTCAACAGGTTCACTGCTTCATAGCACGCCTCTACAATAATGCATTTCATTGGCCTATCTTAAATTAGATGTAAAATACTTTTTCAAATAAAAAGAATTCCCTCTGCTTTTTTGTTGATTGGCTTAAAGCTGTTTAACTTTTGAGGAATCACGTTTTTTACATACCGTTTGTGATGAGCTTTTAGGAAACTCTTATCCAAGAATAATGTCATAATATTTTCTTCTGGAATTTCCAAAGAGACGTAATTTTCTTTTCCACCTCCCGGAAGTTTACTGATCGTCTTTGAGGCTATTCATTAGTCAAGCTTGAAATCACGTACTTAAGAATTCTCAGAAGACCCATTTGTAGAAAAGTCTTATTAAAGTTTAGTGTGGGTGAGTTTTTTAGACCATTGGGGAGAACATGATGTGCTATGAAATTCTCGAATAGAATGGCAGTGAAAAGTGCCATGAATGCGAGTGAGAATTACTGTCCGACATTGATGAAAGTCGTGATTGTCTATCGGCAATTGACGCGTTCAAGAAAAAGTTATTTCCTTAATTCTCTCTTTCACGAGTAAGGTTTGAGCCAAGACGTAATTTTTTTCTCCTTTTTTCTTCCTCCTCCACACTTTCCCAACATTCTGATTGGTAGTATTCTAACGGTCAGGATAGGTTTTGGTTGTGAACCTCCATTCTTCATTGTATTTCATTCACCGTAGACTTCTTCTCAATGTTACTTTCCTCTTCAAATAGGTGTATTCCCTATCAATCTTCATTCTGTCCGTAAAAACTTTTCATTTTCTTCTGTTTGCTCGCTTACTCAGCTACTTTTACCTTTGATAACGGCCTTCAGCATTCCATTCTCCACAAGTGCCCGTTCTATCCACATATTCTGCCTCCCGCCAGTATCTAATAGCAATCTTCTTTCCTCCCCAACCATGTTCAACACAAAAATTGCCAAATGCACGCGGATTTCTGCCTGGAAGTAACCCGTTCCATATCCATGTAATTTCCGCGATTCGACGCTGCTTGCAGCTGAGATATTCTTCATAACTTCGTTTAAGTGGGAAATTCGAAAGGTAAGGCCTCGGTGCTGCTCCTCGGATCTCACACATTTCATTTGTTGAGGGATGTAGGGCTCGGGGAGGGTCCCTTATCCCGGAGAGGGCGTTTCCAAGGGGCGGAGTGTGGTCTTGTAGTGATAGCTCGTGCTCAATGAGGCGAGCCACGCCAAGTTTTCCTTGTGCATTGGACCTCCGCTGACTTTTTCTCCCCTCTCTGTTTCTGGTCCTTTTCTCCCGTTTTTCTGTGCGGCCCCATAAGGGTAGGTTCACCCCTTCCTCGGACACTGCTGTGGTAGTCTTTTGAGGGAAGTGGAGGGTGGGAAGGGCAGGTGCTAGAACCCGGCAGGATCAAAGGACGCTGGAGGCGTGTTCCGCCGGCGAGCATGACGTTCGTTCATCGGCCGTAAATCTGAAGCAAGGAGTGGATAGTGGAGCGATTGGTCCCTTCCAATCCTTTCCGCATCGTATGCCGAAAATAATTATTCCGCCCAAGAATACTGTTCCTTGTTTTTTTTAACATCCTCTCCTTCTCTCTCTACTTCGTCGAACTGTTTCAGCGAACTCGGCAACAGGGCGGAATTCACACCTTATTGAAATCCAATTTGTGCCGCTCAGTAATGATTTACGTGTAAACAGTGAGGATTACTCAAAAACGGGCAGTAATCCGAGAAGGCAAGAAAAATAAACAAGAGGGCACTGTTTCTTAGTTTTTGTATGTGGTTAATAATGGGGTGAAAACGTGTTAGCGGCTTGTCTCTCCAATTTGTGAGCTGACTTTTATGAGTTATTTTTACGGCTTGTATCCATTGGCTAATTACCACGTGAATATTGAGTTATAACTCACAAATATTATTAAAGCGAATGACTCAATAACGAGTCTGACCTTCGGGTTGAACACTGGTTTTAGGAACAACTATTATAGAACAGTATATATCTTTGTATAAATATGCTTACACACGTAACGTATGTAAAGCATATGTAGCAGCCGAATGTTTTCCGTCGTCTTTTTAAGTAATGTCGCCCAAAGATTTGTGATGCATATATTATTATAGTTGACTTACGGCAAATTTAACGTAAAGGTACAACGTACCCTACATTTAAGAAACTCATTATAAACCGCTTTTCAAAATTCAATTTCGACGTTATTGGTTAAAAAAATAAAACCTTGAGTATTATAATGCTGGCTCATAAAATTACACAACTTTTCGTGCGAATGCAGGCTTATTCATATCTTTCCCCAAATGGATTTCAAATGAGTTTCTTTTTCAGAAGCATAATTGGATAAGCGGTTGATGATCCAATTACTGATTACCTAACGAAGAACTGTAGTAAAGTGTGTGAATATATTTTCCCTAAGTGTGGGGGCCAACGTTTATCTGCTGGAATTGAGACACGTGCACCCGACACGCGTGGTTGGAGAGGTGACTGGTTTTCACGGGCAGTGAAAATTTTCCGGCTAGGGAAATTGGGTGCTTCGTCGTCCCGTATGGTTTTTGGGGAACGCCCACTGCCGACTTCCCCTCCCTCCCACCCCACCTTTCAGCGTTTCGCCTCTGCCCCCTCCGGTGCCTGACAGTGTGCGTCCGGGGATGTCTCCCGGGTCCGATCAGTAAAGGGAAGAGGAATATGCGAACCGGATGAGTTATTAGGATGGTAACTGGGTAGGGGGGCTTCGGGAGGAGCTCACTTCTGGAGGGATTTGCCTTTGGCGGAAGCAGTGGGGTTGTCGTCGGAGTACATACATGGGGACTCCTTCCCCTTCAAGTGTCCCCGACTGACACGCCCCCTTTCCGACCTCCACAGCCACGGTGGTGTCGGGAAATTCGACCCCTATGGTGCCTAGGGTCTCGTTCCCCAAGAGTTATCCTAGCCCTCTCCCAACTCGGGAGGAAACTTTTCTCTCTTCGCACGCCTTCACTTCTCCGCGCCTCGTCCCCATTTACTGCCCATGAGAATTTAAAAATATCGTTTAAATTAGGCGTTGAAATTTGTTTTTTTAATGGACCGATTGGTTGAGTAAATCGGTTTCGTCACGACCGAAATGTGATTTCCCTAGAACGGGATTAGTTATGATTTATACTATTCATGCAGATATTCATTAGAGGGGAGGTCAATAGAAAATCCCGACGAGGAAGACCAAGTGACTAATATTCTGGACAAATCAAGGGCGATGCCGGCAAAAAGAAATACAGGGAAGTAAATAAGGTGGCTGGAATAAGGCTACAGTTAATTAAACAACACTTTACTAAGATAGATAAAAATTATGGTGAGATGAAGTAATTATATGTTAACCTTTTGGTTTATAGTCGTCTACCGGTTAGGGTAATTTTTGTTAGTTAGCTATACACTTGTAAGATTCTAAGGGGATCGGGTTGGTGTGGTGGCTAGAGTACTGAGGGCATCTCGAGGGCCCGGGTTCGATTCCCGGCAGTGGCGGATTTTTCAGTGGAAAACCGGTCCCCACTTGAGTGCCTAGTGGAGGGCATTTCAAGTTCAGTACTCCGTCCGTCGGATGGGACGTTAAGCCGTGGTCCCCTTGGCGCCTTTCGTTAAGAGTAGGCTAATGCCGACGCCGGGTTTCTCTCCCTGTTCCCTGAAAACTCCTACCATTACCCAATTACCCACCTATCCCTAATGGCGCAAATGACCTCAGCTGTCGGTCGCCTCCCCTGAATAACCAACCAACCTATACACTTGTAAGATTCGTATTTGATTTTGTATGTGACTCAACGCCATTTTCTTCCCCTTTTCCGAATGCAAAATATTATTATTATCATTTACTTCGCAGATTGTAAAAAAATACCACGAAACATTAGATATAAGGAATATCATTCCAACAATATAACAAGGTCGTGAAATGCGTACGCATTACCTCAATAAGTTTAGTGAAAGGGAGCCGTATAGGATTTTAGGTTATCCCATTTTAATTTGATAGCTAAAATAGTTAGGTTAAGTTAGATACCTTTGATATATTGATATTCTTCTAGCGGTTAGGGTATCTTTTGGAACAGTGTCCCTACTCTTCTGTGCATTTCATTTGACCAACCTTTCGATACTTACGCTGTTCCTTTCCATAAAGTGGCGAATTTCTTTCCCTTTTCCATGCAATCCATAGTATCTTTCCTTTCTTCATTTTTCTCATCCTCTCATACCGAGAATTCTACCTTCGACAAGAAAATTAATTTGATAACCTTGAAAAAAAGTGAGAAATAATGTTTTTCTATGAAGTAGGTTAATGTTTTTCTATGAAGTAGGTACAATGCTCGGAAATCTAATAAAAAATTGCTTCTGCGTATTTTCTGTGTAGCGTTTTGAACGCTAACGGAGGAGCTGGCATCCGCTGGAATAATGATTAGTCTATATTTGGCTTGTTATCAGTTTTCTAAGGGACACCACCAGGGTTGCCGGGAAACTGAGGAATAATGAAATGAAATACGTATTTTTTCTCATCAGCTTGAAGTAATGGGTAGAATGACGTGAAAATTACGTAAAGTGACGTAGACTTTAATCTCATCATCTGCAATTTACGGGTAGAATTGGAATTTATGGGTAGAATATCATAGTGGATCCATTTAATGAAAATCAGTTTGACAGGGAGATCAGCGTGGTGTGGTAGCTGGAGTATTGGCTTCCCATCCCGAAAGTCTGGGTTTGAATCAAGGCAGTAGCAGATATGTATCATCATTGGTGAACCTGTTCCAATTTAAGTGCTGTGTTGAGAGAACATCAAATTCAGTGTTCCGTCAGTCGGATGGGACGTTAAACCGTGGATCTTTTGGAACTTTTCGTTTCGAGTACACTCATGGCGACGCCGAGTTTCTCTCCACCTTTCCTCCGTTCTTTAAAAATTTCCTATACATATACGTATACAATTACTTACCCACATTTCCTAAAAGGCACAAACCAACTGTCGGTCGGCTGCCCCAAAGAACAAATAATATCAGTTCCACAGTCATACTAAATTTAAAATGTTTAACAGTTGAAATATTTGTGTAGGAATTAATTTTATTGATTTCCTTACTTTAAGTGCATGGGAACAAGATTGAATTATGCTTGAGTGGGACAGATTTGAAGTGGATCCTAGAAAAGAATGGATCCTAGAAAAAAATGGGAATTCAAGGAAGGGTCAAAGCCAAATTTTACTAGTTGAATGCGGTTTACATTGCCGTTAATGTCCCTTGTTCATATGATCGAGTTCACTGGTAGGTATTAGGATTGCTATGTGATATCTGTTTCTAACTACATAACTCAGTGATCAACCTGAAGGTTGGTTTGGATAGGTGAGGGTCGAGCTCACCCCGGACTAAGTCACAGGCGTGTGATTTTCACACATTTAGGGAAGGGGGGCCAGTTTCTTTCCCTGGGCCACCTCGCCAACCGAGGATTTTTTTGTTCGGGGGCGTCCAAAGGCTTCACCCGGATTTGAACCTAGGACCAGGAACTTTAGGCCCATTACCTTATCTACCTCATCTACGTGGTACCCTTGAGGCAACTGAAAGGGCGCATAACCAGAGTGGCTCCACAACAGACATCCTTATCTACTGACTACCCTGCAAACCACCACGAAGGTGTGTGGCAGTCGGTAAGTGATTTCAAGAGATTCAGGAATTAATTCACTCAACGGCATGGCTAAGTCTAACTATCGAAAACAAGCATTCACCATCAAATATTGTTTCGCAATGGTTTCCTCCGTACTTCAGCGAATTGTCATCTCCTCTGCTGGTGGCTTACCACCTCTTGCCATTCGCTCTTGCTGCGGGTGTAGATGTAGACGAATGATGCAAGTCCACGGTTACCACGCTTTTGTCACCTCCTCGATGCAAGCCGGTTGAAATCCATCTGCATGGGAACACCCCTGATCGACTCACAAATAAGCTCGGTAAATGTACCCACTAGCCTTCTCTTGGGAATCCGAGCCTGATTTCTTGTCACGTCAGGAACCCCGTCGCCTCGTTTGCGTAAAATTAGTCGTTTTCCTTGCGACGTTTTCCACACCTCCCAGTTGTGACTGGCCTGAGTGCGTAGTTATGTCTTTATTTATTATTTATTTTCTATGGAGTTGGGAACGGCGCCCCGAACCCCCTGACCTCAAATTATTCACCGCAGGAGTTAGTCTTTTTTTCGTGGGGAAGCTTCGGGACGACTTCCCGCCTCCCTTTGGTTGGAATGTTGGGAGTAGGGAGGAGGACGAAGGGTACGTGGATGGTCCCCTAAGCCGGGGGACCCAACCCTCCCGCCCCCTCTCTCCCTCGTGACATTTGTCACACCTTTCGCTCTCACACCCTGCCATTCTTGTTCTTTTTTTTGCCCCATTCCAAAAATTAGTGAGCCCCAAAAATTAAATCCTTTCGTTTTGTGAATGAATAATGTCTCCCGGGTTATAGCGCGAAGTAATAACTTCCCTCTATTTTTTTTGTATCCATTCGTCTCATAATTGGGTTCTTCTTCTTTGGACCACGTCTCTGGCAGGAAAACTTGGGAGCCTTTTTCTAGCCGCGTCTGTCGTCGCCTGCTCAATTTCTCTCGGGATTGGGGGTCGTATAGCTTCATAGTGACGTAGTGCTCCCTCCGTCCCTCTCTGTCTACATCATAAACTGTACAAGAGACCCATATGTTCACCTCTGACATGGCCTTAAGCGCATTCAAGTGTGATTTCTGGCCATAAGAGCTCTATTCCTAAACAGAAGTGTCATATATTTTGCTTTAGAAAACAGTGTAGTTCTTTTCGTACTAAATACTATTTTATATATGATAACGATGATTATTACATGAAATGTGGTGAGTTTCTTATCAGTTTTTTTCATGTCAACGATCCCTTCACATTTCGCATATCGTGTAAATGGTCATAGAATATTCGTGGTAAATCGAGACCCCACTTTCATTGCTGACATTATGATTCATTCTGGCGTATTTAGAGTTAAGATCGTAGAAATGAGTCGTTGCTGTTTGCGTACAGAATTTTTTTACCGATCGATATTTTCCCACAAGTGGTGACCTTTTTTTATCCTCTAGCCTCAGTACATCTAGAGAGCCTCTAGTCTTTTCTAGATGTACTGCCGTTTTACGTATAATAGGTAGGATATATTTGGTGAAGATTTACCCTCGTCACACTTCTTTTTATGGTGGCTTGCCGAGTGTAATGTAGGTGTAGTCTTCTTTGCCAATCATTCAACTGACGTCTTCTTTTCTACGCAGTTTCTGTCTCCATATTAGCATATATCCTATTTTCTTACCGTTATAAATATTATTATTTTTCTTTTCTCTTTCTCTTTTATCGAGCATTCAACTCTCAAAAACGCGTCGTGCATTTAATCTCATTTTGATTACCTTGTCCATCCATATAGTACCTCAACCTGTATAAAACTATATTTGAAAAAATCTTATGATTTATTGCAGCAGTTTTTCATCTTAATATGGTCCGGCCAGTCTCTCTACTAGCCATATTACTATTTGTGAATACATCGTCGATTTAGTTTAAATTTAGTGTTACTTCAAGTTTCAGTAGGGTTTACGCAGGGACATAGTCTATTGACCTAAATGGCGTACTTAACCTAGGATGTCGGTAGTCTCCCCTTAATAACCTCCACAAATATTGCCTTAATTAATGCCTGGTAAGTTGTTATTGCTCCCTAAAGAAAGGGATAGTTTACCCCGGGATAGTCGCGGTGGATCTCTGGATGTACCTAATTGGTTCCAACTATCCAATCAACTTTCAAGAAAAGCTGTGCAATTTCCTGCTCCATTGCTTGCAGCACAAAGGAATGAGGAAATAGGCAGCATCTTATTATTTTTCCGTGTAGGTACCACCGTGCAGGACTGGCCGAGGCTCCTTTTCTTCCTTCCTTCCTTACACTAAGTACGTCTATCGGAACTTCCTGTCTCAACCAAGATCTTTCAAAAGCCAAGTTATCCACTCCATACATCTCTCGAAGTTTATAACAGCATTCATCGTTGTTTTTTACATTTTGTTGTTTGATGAAGGATGATTGAAATAGATTGAGAAACTGAACGGTGTGTAATATTATCTTAAGCAGTTTTATAATAATAGAATTAGTACAATTAAAATGATATTACAAACACATTGTTTTTTTAATGTTCTCGCAAATTTTCAACAGTAAATCTATGCTCGTGCCCTAATATTCATCCGTTAGCGGAATCAATGTTAATTAGCCGAGACCAAAACATTGTGAAAGAGATCGTGCAGAGGTAAAAAATTCGTTAGCGGGATCATTAGCTAGGACCTGTGGAATAAGAGATTAACCTGCTGGCTTACTAGTAGGTAGTAGTCTTTCATAAGGTGGGATTGTTAGAAATTCATGCCTGGTGACCCCTGCCTGCCATACATCCTTGCGATGGCTGCCGGGTATTTTGTAGATGTAGATGTATCACTGTATTTCTGATTCGGAGAGTCTCCTGGCGAAAATGTGAGTTCAGGCAGTTCAGGCAAAACGGCAGGCCATGAGACTAGTGTCGTGCGGTGTGTCGGGTCAGCTTCTCATCCCACGACCCCGAAAGGGGAACCACGTTCCAGGAAACGCAGACAAGGAAAACTTATGCGGTGTCCTTGGATTTAAAATCTCGCCATTCTATTGGGTTTTTTATTGTGTACATGGGTCATAAAAATTTTACACTTTGAATAGATTTATTGTTTCAGACTAAATGGGAGAAAGGGGTAACTCAACCCCGAATATCCTTTGAATTCATGAGGCTGTAGGATATTATGCGACAAGTGTTTTTTTATGACTATTTAACCCCTGCCACACGCCCTCCAGTTGGCTTGAAGGGCAGGTACGTCGTTTCTCCGTTATCGTTACTCCGTTGATGTGAAATTGTTGTAGTTGAGGTAGGATTAGGTTTCATATTGCTTTAAATGCTATGTTTATGTCGCATGGTCTAACCTAATGTTACTCCTAAGCTTAATACGAAGTCTAACTCGGCATCCATGTCCGAGACGTCATTTGGATCTTTCGCCTTTCCTAATGCGCATTACCTAATAATTTTGAGTTCATATGCTGTAAATTCAGTGGTGTACCGATTGGGGGGTTGAGGGTTTAAACCCCCAAAAGTATTCCCGTAGCCCACTATATTTAGTATATTTTGCACTGGCGTTTAGAATGTTGCTTACTGCGCTGAAAAATATAGTTGCGTAGTCCTCACGAAAAGAGAATGTTAATTTAATTACTGTTTAGTGAATAATAATGTAAATATCATTTTATGATGATTCACATAAATATTAATGAAACCCCCTCAGAAGGAAATCCTGCGTACGCCATTGATTTTCCTTCCCGCACCAGCAGTGAGGTCTTGGCGTGTACTATTCTTACTTCATCGCGTTCCAAATCAAAAACCCTAAAAGTGATTTTGCTACATTTTTTCCCTTCATTCTAAACATCCATTCGTGGAAAAGATCGCATTCATATGGATTCGTTACTTTCAAAATCAAATCGCAAACTGACGATGTGCTCCCAAAAGACAGCATTTCGACTTGAATGGAATTCTAACACGCAGTCTCGGTCTATCTTACGAGAGAGAATAAATACGGCGTATCTCTGAACTTAGTATTTGTTTTGTCTGGATTTCGAGTGATAAGGGTATGGGAAACGTGAAACTATCATATTAGAATGACTGACCTTTAACGGATGATAAATGTTGAGCGATGTTACTTCTGTTGAGTGGTCCTATCAGCAATGGAGTCGGTTTAGGAAGTTAATGATTAGATGGCATATCCAGTCGTTGCATGCCGTCAATGAAACTTGGATGAGATCACAGGAAAAATATACTCCCAATTGCCCGCTTAATCTGCTCTCATAGTAGTGGTAACATTGTAAATTATATCTAATGAATCATCGTGTATATCTCTGTGGCCTGTATAAAATATGAGCAATATTTCTGTTGCTATAATCAGTATTTATCGGCAGCATCTATGGATATGCTCAGAATGTAGTTTATATTGCATACATATTTTCTTAACAAAATTTTAAAGTAAAAATCACGCTTTCTGAGATATCGTTGTTGTTTTTACCGTACGATTCTCCATTAATACGTGTGAATTAGCAGTTTTGTTTGCAGCATTCGGTCATGATTTCATTGAGAAAAGAAGTAAGCTATTTAGTTACCGTCGACGGTTAATATTCACAACTACTTTAAAAAATAGTAGCATAGTATTTGTGTCGTATCGTGGATGGTAAAGCTGTTTCGTGAGATTGTTAATAAAAAGAGGATCTTTCGGGAAATCACTGGCAGCATATTACAGTCAAACATGCTCTGTGGATGTGCCGTTGTTTTCCGCAATTGGATTTTGTTTCTGGCTGGTGGGGATAAGAATGTAACCCTCAGGAGGAAGAGCTTGGTGTGAAGATAATTATGTATTCAAACGTCTTTCTTCTGTTAATCGCGACTCGCTTGCATGATCTCTCCATGCGGCGCTGCTTCAGGGAGTGAAAGTCTTGCTCCAGTTCCTGTCATTAAAGTGGGTTGTTAACAAAGCATCGATTTTTATCGCTTTTCCCATATCGTTTACGCGAAGGCTCCTTTGGCTTTATCAAGTTCAAGAACTGAGACCCACTATCTGGATTCCTGCCACTCTAATTATACGCGGAAGCTAATCAAGGAAGCGAATTTTTACTCCGAGTGCCAGGAGCTGATTATCCCGTATTTTTGTTTCCTTAGTGGAGATAGGATTCCGTATCGCGTTCAAATGTTTTGTAAGAACTTACACATTTTTCATTGGCGTGTTTCCTCGGACAGCCCACTTTCCCCTCGGGTCTCGGCGGAAAAATTCAGTCAGACACAAAACGTTTCCGAATGACTCTCGACGTATGCTTGCCTGAATCCTTTTGGATTGGAGCCTAAAATAGAGCTTTTGATATCATCCATAGCTACATCTACTGAGTGTCACATAGTAAATGCACTGCAAAGTATATTTTGTACGCGACATGCAGGGAGATATTAAAGATAAACTGTACACTTGCAATTTACACTTGATGCTTCATGCATGTATCCGAAATTTCCGAAAAACCCGCTGCCTATTCTAAACTTCTCTCTGGTATGCTTGTTTCAATCATTGTTAATCTATTTGTGTATTCTGTGCGATTTTATTATTATACTGAGGGAAGGTATTTCTATAAAAGCATATTTATTGTAGGGACATATTAATGTTATTATTATCGTCGTGAGTTGTGCGGAGGAACGAACAAATATTTGAATTTGTCGAAGGTTGAGTCATTTTCTCTAACCTTAATCGTGTGATCCATTCTGTCGATATAGTGTGGGGTTTTAATTGCCCATTTCTTCGGTATTGGAGGAAAACAAGACCACAAGGAGACGAAGTGAGGTAGAAGTTCCATCCACATCTACCAAGATGTTCGATGGGTGAAAGCTTCGGCTGACTTCTTTGATAAAAGTTTTTAGGCGCCGTAATCAAGCCCATTTCTGTGTCAGACTTACGCTCAATTACTTAACACGCACCTTAAGGGAATTTGACGCTTCATTGCAAAGGAATAATGAAGAAATATTTCTCGGGCTTGGCACCGGTTAATAGGCTCCATTACTGCCAACGTTTCAAAGAGCGACTCGCTCTTCATCATCAGGGCTTCTGAGAAGCCTATTAACCGGTGCCAAGCCCGAGAAATATTTCTTCATACTATTCGCCGGGAAAACACTAGCTCTTATATTTCAAAGGAATAATGTTGTGTTGTTGCCGTAGAGATTTTTCCTGAATTAATGAAAACATCGATTGTATTAGGCGTAATTTTATGAAGTTAATTGCTTATCATAATATTAGGTGCGACCATAAAATTAGTGATTAAGAAAACAAAGTATTTTTGTTTATTTGTTTTTCATATAATGCGAACTCCTTACATAATTTTTCTATGGAGTTTCCGCCATTATTTAGGCACATTTCACAGTGAGGTAAAACTCTGTATTATTTCATCATTGAAGAATGCCACCAGCAAAGCAAATCATGCTGTTAAATAATTGGAGTTAAAAAGTGCTTTCTAAGTCTCATAACGTTAGAAAAAATTCGGGAATAGAAGAAACAACAAAATATGTTCCAATAACTAAAGAAAAGCTTAGAAATAAACACAATAAAAGAAGGAAAGGTGATAGAAAGAAACAGAGATGAAGTGAAGTGAATTGGAGGGTGTTCATAATAGGAGAGAAAATAAAACTCCAAAGTGGTCCGAAGAAAGAAAAAATGAGCCATAGCGAAAAGATAAAGGGATGTTAGAGGATAGATAATCAATGAAGGAGATGAAATTAAAACAGATAAGTGGTCCAAAGAAGACACTAACTGTAAGATAAGAGTAAGAATTTTTGTATCAACTTCCCTCGCTCGCTGGATTAAACCGTAGGTAATCCGTTATGGTTTCGGGAATCTATCTTGAGAATACGTTCCCCCAATCCCACCGGTGATTCTTACTCGCGGTATCCCCCGCTTCCCGGGTGAGAGAAAGGGAGGTCGTGTGGCTTGAATGAAAGGCGGAGCGTGTGGTCCATTAACGCTCGCAACAAGAAGCCGTGTCGGATGGAGTGGGCACTGCTACGCGGGCGTAATTAAAACTTCGCGCGTCCCCCGTTTATCGCCGCGCAGTTTGATGCTCTTTTTTTCTTTCTGAGACGCCCTTGTGTGGGTGGGCGCGCTTCGTAAGAGTTAGGAGCCTAATCTCGAGTGCCAAGCTTAGGGTGGGTTGGGGATGTAAGGGGGGGGGGGGCAAGGGGTGGGGTACAGCAAGGGGTGGGTGGAAATGGAAGAAGAGGGAGTGGCCCTGATCCTCTGGGTCGTAGATTTTATTTCTGGCTGAACCTCCTGTATTATTGTGTCTAGTGACCTTCAAATGAGCACTGAGCATCGACGAATTTTGTATTTTTTTTTACCCAAGGATGATTATTGACCTTTTTCGTTGAATGTTTCCTCTTGATTAATTCAAGGGTGTTGGCATGTTTCACCTTTAAGCATGTGGAAAGCATACCCAGATAATCGTTTGGTTTAGCTTAATATGCCCGTGTAAGAATCTCAGAGATTGGAGCCTAGTTCATCTTTTCAGTCACTCTACGCACAACCCATTGGGTCACCGTGCCGCAGTAATTGCTAAAGGAGATGCGAGTTTCAAACATGATGTCTAATCGTTCTATACGGCCCAGATGCGATATGCACATCAGCATGGTCTTTATACCCTGAAAGCCATTTCGAGGGTTTGTGGATATATCTGAATAATCGCCAAACATACGCTAAGTACTGATACGCATTCATCTATTTGATACCCTAAAAGCAACCGCTAGCGTGACGGGGTAAACCATCAACAGGCATGTATTTTAAATTAAGGTATCAAATCCTATTGTAGTTACTACAGTACAGGTGCAATACCTACTTCTAAATTTAAGATACATAGACGTGATATAGACGTATTAAATACGAAAACGTCGTATTAAATCGCGATACTGAAAATAATTGCGTAGGTATTGTAAATCTCAATTGAAAATTTCTCGTATACTGCACAGGAGTTGATGGGATCCCGTCGCAGGAACAATGCGTGAGTAACGGATGGAAGAAAGTAATTGGCGGACAAATAAGTGGAATAGATAACA
This sequence comes from Platycnemis pennipes, assembly GCA_933228895.1. Lineage (NCBI taxonomy): Eukaryota > Metazoa > Arthropoda > Insecta > Odonata > Platycnemididae > Platycnemis > Platycnemis pennipes. The sequence continues at coordinate 66,742,552 of OW121854.1, forward strand.
GAAACCTAACTAATTCCATGAAAAACCTGAACTATGGTGTCAAACGTAGGGTTCAATGTTTGTGATAAGTTTTAAGGCATGTGAGACTCGCGCAGTAGGACTAGCGGCCAGTCAGTCTCTTTCCCTGTGACACCTGCGGCTTCCGGTGTAATTCTTTGAAGTCGGCTTCTTATAACCACGATGAAAACCGCACCTGTATTTTTTTAAGGTGTACACATGTGTCCGGAAGTCGGGATTATTTGTAGACAAGTTCTCTTACCATTCGATATGATGCCTTTAAAAGATATTGTGTCTCTCGCGCCTTTTCCTATTTTGAAATCAGAGGCCAATTTGCAGTTTAAGGAACTGTTTTGTAAGTGACTTTACTTTACGTAGGTAATGATAAAGTGGGCAATGTATTTACTGCGGTAAGTATAAACTCTCTATCTTCTGTTGTTATAGATATTTATTGAATGATCAAGTTTCAACGAATGGTTGAAATCATCAGCTAAATTTCCACATAACTCATTGGCTTGTTCTGTAAAAACTGTAAAGCTGATGATCGACTGTTTGTTGATGAAACTTGGCCCTTTAATAAACATTATTATCAGTGGATGTTACAAAGATTTTTCTTGCTACATAATCAAGTCCCTCTAAGTTAGGCCGGAAACTGTCTCGATTAACATTTTTACATACTTTAGGATGCTGTTCGTCACACGATCCTACAATCATGAAACTCCTAAAATTATGGAAGGATAAACTTTCTTGTTTTTAAGTAATATACATGAAGGCCCTTATCATAAAAAAAATATTTGTTTTCCATTTAACGTATAAAACATTTTACATTTATCAAATCTAATGATATCATCACTGCGGACGCTGTGAATGAAATTTTTCCTGCATGGTCTCGTTGGTACTCCCTAAAGTATTTCCCCGTTGGAAGCATGTTCCACCCTGCAGTATGCTATCAAAATCCTCCTCCCCCGACTTCTGCCGAACAATCTGACCCCCCTGCCATTCTTTCCGCCCACGCCGAATGCACGGGAAGTGAGCAGACGCGCATTCTTGCACCCAGCCTCGGACGGACCCAGCCATTCGGTGACGCCGACCCCTTTCTTCTTTCATACCCTATATCTCCTTACACTCCGAGGAGATAGCTGCCCCCCCCCCCCCCCCCCCGCCCGACTGTGCATTTCACCTACTCCCTCCTACCCCATCCGGGGCCCCTAACCGTGACGTACGAGGGCGAAGTAGCGGCGGGACTTTCGTTGTCATGGAGTCGTTCGCTATCTCCCCTGAATCAGCCGTCGCTGCAGCATCCCAAGGAGCGTCAGGGGTCATTATTCTTGAGTCTCCCTCTCCGCTAGTTATCAATGGTACCCTGCGAGCCACCGCTAGGGTAAAATGTAATAAGTTTGATTAAGTAACCCCTTAAATACTAAGTTACCCCTTAAATACTATAGATACGAACAATCAAGTTGCATGAGACAATATAGTTGCTAGTTTGCATGTGAGAAGTGCATGCTTGGTGATCTTCACCCCCTGCCACACACCCTCGCGGTGGCTTGCAGGATATCGTGTAGATGTAGAAGTATTCTGGGTAAAAACACATAAAACCAACTAAGTCGGATGTCATCTTGGCATTCAGTATATTTCACGTGCTGAGTGACGAGTGAGTAGTAGTTACAATGCGATACAATAATGTGACACTAAACATAAATAACATATGAATTGCCATTTAAAAGTATTTATAAGTCACGTATTTATTAAACAGGTTAGTTTTAATATTTACTCTTGAAATTACGTAAATTTTTATAAGACCTTATTTACGTTGGCTATGAGTTGCACATAAAGGTGGAATTGACCAGGAATACTTTATAAAACACTGTAATTCTGTGCGCTGGTAAATAAAGGTTGCATGGTTTACTTCTGGTTAACATGGTTCAAGTTTCCGGTTTTCAGGGGTAGTGGAGCTTTACCTGTATACCAGGTATTCACCAGCATTGTTGTCGCTATTTGGATAAGTCGCAGTCAGCTGGGGTCGTGTTTTGCCATTTAGGATAGGTGGGCGGACAGAGGTACCAAATCCTTAAGATGACAGATTTATAGGTAGCATACTGGATGGTCAAATCGAAGGAAAAACAAAAGGATACTGCCAAGGGAAACCAAAGATAATATTGGTAAGAAGAATATCAGGGTAGTAAAAGAGCTAGATTGTAACGGGGAAGAATGGAGGACCATGGTGCAGCGATGTTACGATTTATGATTGATGATGAGGAATATTTCCAAGGAACTAAGGAATGGTAGACCAAAAATCGGTGTCGGCACTACCCTTCCGTCAGCGAAATCTGCTATAGGGTGCACGGGGAAAGGTCCCATCTGAACCAAGGAAAATCTAAGTGCTTGTGACTCAAAAGTAGTGACCAGGTATGGAATCACAGATGCATATTTCACGTTATCGCAATCTGTATCGAAAACGCTTACCCCTAAAGTAGCGCAGGGTTAAAAATAACCGTCTATAAAATTCGCAGGGTTAACAATAACCGTCTATAAAATTCGCTCCACTGTTTGTGATAAGCAATTTGCAGTGCTGCGTGAAAATTGAAGAATGGGGATCACGTTCTCTCTGACATAAGTTAAATCAAAAAATAGCGATAACGCTAGCGCATGGCTTATGAAGATCCATGATCGAGGCGCACTATTTCAATGGGAAATCTCCGTCACTTCAAGAACCTGTACCCGGTTCCTCTGGATGGAAGCCAGTAATATGCATGAAGGTATCCCTAAATAAACCTTATCATCTCTTTCGTGCCGATCTGACCATACCTCAAGTGGTGGAACTACCAGCAATGATAATTTGTGATTTCCCCTTTATCATTCACAGAAACGTAGCATTATGAACTTTACAATCTTATATTGTGTTTTTGTAACTCCACCAAGCTCTTGGGACAGCACGTTTGGTACCGGGGACGTTGTCCGAAGTGAAATACTGTTTTTGGTTACGAATTACATTCTTATGGTCATGTAAGAACGCAGTATAACCAACATCCTTGCCGTAATCGGTGATTTTGGAATGTTTTAATCCTTTGGATTGAGATGACTTCAGTTTCATAAAGTTAACGAACCGTTAATGCGTGCTTTCACATCATGAGGCTATTCCTTCGTTCCTACCTTCTTAGAAACATGAGGTACGCATATTTATAAAGAGTATCTTTGAAAGTTTCGATGGTGTGTAATTTGTTTTTAAGCAAAGATTGGCATTTGACCTCGCGGCCTCTTCTCAAGGTACAATTTTCGACAAATACGTGACCGGCGTTTGAAATTCATAGGCAGTTGTGGAAGCCGTTCTGAGGTACTTTCTATCAGTATAAGTTTTACTTGACGAATTTCTGCCGCGGCGAAAACTTGGATTGTCCGTTGCTGAAAGCACTTCCAGGAAAAGTTACGACTTCCGCCTCAACTGAAGAGAGTGACGAAGAAAACCACTGAATTTTAGAAAAATAATGAGAATAGCTGGGAGGGTTCAACTCATTTCCTCCAACAAATTTTTTCGCTTCACCACTTTTTTTTCAATGTAATGTTCTCCTGAAGGCTATAATGATTTAATAAAGGACTTGACTTACACTCATGCGATTGTTCTGACGTTTCGAAATGGATATATTTTTTACCTGAAATGTGATGACAACATTTGCTGGCGTTGGGAACAATCAGAGTCACCTATATGTATTCACTTGCGATGCCTGTACGTTGATGACTGTGGGACAACAATGTTTATGGAATTATTATGCACATTTGTGTAGATTAGACTAGAATAAATCGCAAAGTATTCCAAATTTTCTATTTCTCTAGACTATTCGAAAAATATCTATGACCACTACTTGAACGTGACTCATAACATGCGCTGCAGTCTCCAATATGAAACGATCAATCCTCCCTCATGCTGGGGCCATGCACGTGGAACACTTCCTCGAGGCACCCTTGGGTAACTCATTATTATTTTCGCTCCCTCATCGGCTGGCGGCGGTGGTTTATTGGTTAGACCTCATCTCCCCGCTTCCGCACCTTCGTCATCCGCGAAGCGGTTGCGGATGTGGGAAGGAGCCGCCGCTATGAGTAACTTTCGTGATGCGCCGCGCGGAAGGGATGAGTGCCCTTCTACGCATCCCGCTCTACTCCGCTCTCGGGGAGGCAAGGCAGGGGAAGTACCGCCCTTCCCTCCCCCCTCTCATTTTCCCGCTCACTCGGAAGTCGCGTAAGGGACTTGGGTGCACCGTTGGAGAGAGGTGATGGTGGCCGTCCCTCCATTGACGTCAATACCGCATCCGCGCATCCCGAAACCATGCGGTAGGAATCGACTTTTCCCCTTCCAATTTATTTTCCGGGCATGGTCATGGGAGCAAACCGTTAGTTATTGTCCGAGATTTTTTAACGTCTAAATCGAGAAAGAATTCAATGAGGTGGTCGCGTACAATGTTGGCCAAATACTCTTATTATTTTAAAGAAACAGCCATCGTAATTCGGATAAAAATTTCAATCTCGTGTAATCCACTTTTGTATTTTGATGTCGTGGCGTGTGCTCCGCAATACAACTAACACAACAAATTATTCTTCCTTGTTTAATTTCTGGGCCGGTACGGTGTAAATAATCCTAGCCGTCGAAAATGTTATTCAAACACTTCAACTACTCGAGGTGGTACCTGAGGACTGAATAGTTCTGGGATCACAATAGTATGTTGCGATTTGCCAATGCCGTAGTGAACGTAGTAGGAATGGTAGGATATTTAAGAATACCTAATGCGTATGGAAAAAATTTTGACAAAGTGAAGGCCAATAAAACTAAAACAAATATGATGGTATGTAGAAGAATAGCTGGGGCTGAGAATGATGCTGAACTCAATAAGCGAAAACCAGGTTGGATGCAGAATGGACGAAGCAAGAAGAATATGGTATGAAAAATAGTCCATGTGAAGACTAGAAGTTATGCCGAAAGAAGGGCCTACTTACGGCTATTAATCTAACCTATTCATAAGAGGGTAAGTCTTCTCTCAGCGCGATCCCTAATTTCGGTGCACGGTGGATCGGAGTAGGTGCCCAGAAAATGTCTCGAGAGCTCTCAATTGCTCGGGGATTAATGACAGCCCTTGAAAATTCGACCCTTTTCAGATTCCACTGCCCCACATTTCGAGATGATTCATCCCTCCCTCCACCACCGCACGATTCCCCCTCAACATGGCTTCCGCCTTCTCGTAGAGGATCACTTGAAGGTATTTCGGGAGCCGGCGGACCATTGCTCACCGTATATCCCTTTTTAGTCTCCCAAGTTAAACCTGGACTCGTGAAGTGTCACACCACCCCCGCAGGGTGTGGTGGCAGGGGGGTGATCCATCATTATTACAATGCATGCATTTGAAATCATGGAAAACTAAAATTACGCTACTATCATGCAGGCTCGCAAAAATACCAGTACGTGGATACACACCTACATACAACTGAGACATAACAATAATACCACTTAGTTGAAAATGATAGATGTGAATTCACGAGATACGTGAAATGTTAACTATAAATGGCACTAAATTGTATGAATGTACAAAGCAATGTAATAATTATTAATTGTTCAGGTATTTCTATGAAGACATTGATTAATTAACGTATATTTCCTAGAGCATACATGAGTACTGTTAAAATATAAACATGTAAAAAAATCACTGGTTGCTACATCAAAATCTACAATACCTATTCCAAATTCCCTTTATCTTCACTGTAATCTATTTCTCTCCCTAATTGTGCGCAGTATCGGCGATTAATCTGCATTACGCCATAGCCTGCAAGCCACCGTGAGGGTGTGTGGCAGGGGGTGAAGATCACCGAACATGCACTTTTGAAATGCAACTTATCTACTGTATGGAAACATGTTAGATAATAGGGTCATATGCAGCTACATGATTAGTGTCTGTATAGATATGGATTGAATTTTGGTTATGGAATGAATTATTGGTTATGGAATGAATTATTGGTTATAATGATATTTATCTAAATATTTTTATCTGTGTTTACCTATCATGAATGGATAAGTAGGCCGTTTCCTGACCTCGGTCTGTTGTGAATGATCGCTATTTAGAATGGCAGTATCCTTAAGAATTTTCATTCAGCCGTAGTTGCGTCGCGGTTGAGAGGGTTGGCATATCTCGCTCCAGTGGGGGAATGAACGTCCCTTCCCCATTGTGCGAAATCCCATCCGTTTGCGTCCCTGGGGTGCATTCCGCCCGCCGTTTATCGCACCTACCGCCTCCTCCCCCTTCGCTCGCGTTTGAGCGGTCAGACAGCGCGGGGGCGGGATGGAAGGGAGGAAGAGATCAACTGCCCGTTTAAGAGGCGAGAGGACCACCCACGAACAAGTCTCAGAGCACGACGGGAAGTTACGAGAGAGAGAGAGAGAGGAGGGAGATGAACTTGCGTGGCTGTGCAAGCAAGCCGCCTTCCGCTCCGTCAGCAAGCAAAGCCCACTCACATACGCAGTAATGTGCGCACGCACACGATCGCCGGAGACCACACGCCTGGTGTTCGTCGTATGCATGTCCTACTGTGGGGGGGGGGGGTTCCTAGAGGGGGAGGGACGATAACTACCCTTAGGATGACGCTTCGACCACCGCGCGTGCTTGACCGCGAAGATGAATGGGAAAGGTAGGCGTCTATATCGGGAACGCATTAGGTTTTCTCCCTTCTCTGTATCTTGTGTGGAAGTACCCCCTGCCACACACCCTCGAGTTGGTTTGCACGGTATGTCGTAGATAGATGTAGATATATCCTCTTTACAGAAGTATTCTCCGCCAGCCAAGAGATGAATGTGTGGATTGTCATTTGGCATTCTACTGGTCAGGGCAGGCTTTGATTCATTTCCCCTGCTCATCTACCCCACTGCTCTTTAACACTTCATCACAATACTCTTTTTATCTTCTGATCAGTGTGCTTACTGTATTTTCCATTCCATCTAAAATGTCCACATCTTCTCTTTCTTGCTTTCTTTTATCCATTTATATACCCATTACCTATATACATTCGATACTTTCTCCATTCTATACCCTTCTTAACAAGGAATATAAGATATCTACATCTACACGATTCCCTGCAAGCCACCGCGATTGTGTGTGGCAGGGGGCGAAGATCACCAAGCATGCACTACCGACGTACTAACAAGCAACTATAGGGTCATATAAGAACATGAAATGAAAACTTAAACGTCCACTAGATTAAATTGTTACTATTTATTACACGTAAAAGCTTAAATTATAAGCTATCTATTCTGTGTAAAGCTAAAGATTAATTTTCACGATCTTCCATTTAGCGTTGAATTCCACTTAAGGTCACGGGTTCGAATGTCACTGAGGACATGGAAATTGTTTGTTCTAAATGAAGATTTTAGGCCAGATGGTGCGATATAACATTTAGCCGTTGGAGCGCCTCAAAACCCAAGACAGCGACAGATACTTGTCCTCAGTGATAAACGCTCTTTTATGATCTCATTGACCTTGTCCATCTACGTCACCCTCCTCCTAATATCCTTCATCTGCGTACTTGCTTCCCCCGCTTTTTCATAAAATTCCTCTTTCTTCTTACATTCCATCCATGCAATTCTCTCTTATCCTTGCAATCCCCACTTCAAAAGCCGGTATTCTCTTTTCCCAGGATCCAGGTCACGGAAAACTCTTAACGCCACGCTCTGTATCTATCTCTATGCTAATATTTTCTTGACATATTTTCTTAAGGTTCCGGCCATGCATTATCCCGTTATAATGAAAACGAAGATGAGGTTATTATTTACTAAAACTTCACCGTAGACTAACAATTTTTTTATTTTGTGGATAATATGTTCACTAAATATCATTTACGAAAGCGTTAGATTTTTATTTGTAAATGCTCCGTTGTAGTATTAATCCCGACTGAGGTTGAAATTGGTACATCATGGTAGGGGGATATTTCTTTCGCTGTGGTTCCAGAGGAAGATCTGATACCCAGGAAATCATTCAGCTGTGTTCAGCCACATTCGTCCGAAAACCCTCTCCCGGATTCGAACTGAGAACTTTGGGCCCTTTATAAACACTCTACCAGCTAGGTTACTGCGTCGTCCGATGCATGTTAGAGAGGTATTTTTTCCATGAGCAGATATCAGGAGAAAGAAGTAATTGTGAGCTGTTTAGGACTTTCTTACTCACGACTTTCGTCATTTGTCATATTACCTGATGAATAATTATTCTCCTTACACCTCACTTTCGCTTCAAACTGCACCGGTCTCACGTCGTATGCACTTTCCTTCGGATTTTTGATATCGCTGTCTCTCAATTTCTCCGTGATTAATGGCAGAAGGTTCGCTTTCCTTGCACTGTGAATCGTAAGCAACGGTCAAGGTAATCAATGAATTGAACTTATTTAGCATAAAATTTTGCGGTTAAAATAAAATATGTGCAGTTAGCCATCAGTATCTAAAATATGTCCAAGATATTTATTGAATATATTGTCCACTAGAATTGAAATACCTTGCAATTGAGGTAAGTATTTTTATTTGCTTCCTGCGATAAAAAGAAATTTTATTTGCCGTTAACACAAAGACTTCCATGAAGTGGTGTTGTCACTTAATATTATTATTTAACTTCAAATAGTACATTAGTTTTATATCACTATTATTTGCGGAATATGTCATGCATAGCTAAAATTCAGCTTTTAAAAGTCCCCCTGCCACAAACCTATATGGTGGCTTGCAGGGTATTATGTAGATGTAGTTGAGGAATACGTTGACGAGATGTTTCATGAGTTAGTATATTCCAGCAAGTTAAATTGCAAATGGAAATATACTTTAGAAAATATTTATTTTTCGCTATTTAAAATCTCTCTTCAAAAACGATTAAGTCATTAATTATCACGTAGATCATTCATCATGGAAGGCATTTATTAGGTCGAGGAAAAGCAGATATTCAGCAATATCTGAATTCTATCCCAAGAAATCGCAAGATATTTTTTAAATAGACGGAATAAATCTAGAATTCGTGTATGTTTTTTTAGGATTGCACTGTGTGGATTGTGCTAGGCTCTCTTACGATAATGAATGTCGAACAACGATGGATATATTTACTGCCAAGAGTGGTTCTCGCAATTAGGCGAATTAATAACGAAGTCGTTCTCCGGTAATTGAGCTGGTGGTTCAGTTTTCGAAAATTCGATACGCTTCCTCTTCCGTATCCCGCCTCTTATCAATTTACAGGATTTCCTCTTCCTTTGGAATGAGATAATTTTATAAATTTAAACGACATATAAATTCACTACGTGAAGTCTCGGAATTGGCGTTCGCAATTTGGGCTTCCGCTTATCTCCGGGAACCGTGTATCTTGAATCCTCGCAAATCACACCTAAGGCGAATGTTTCGTTAACGTATCTTTCTCAGCACAGCTGCAAATTATTTCATCGTCAACCTAATTGAATAGTTGTGAATTTGGGGAAGTCAATTTCAAATAAAATTGTATTCCCAGTGACCAAGCTCCCGGACCCGGTGAAAATGATATCTTAGAAAAGTACCAGATCGAAGTGATGCTCGTTGTATTCGAAGACGGGAAGAGTTGTACTCATTGACATTTATAGCATTGGTCCTCCCCTGCAGACATACTGTGCAAATAATGACCAATCATTGCGCGTGTGAGTGAAATATAAAAATGCATTGCTCCAAAACTTTGAGGCAATTTGAAATAATAATACGATTATGTGGTAGTAGCATTTAAAGTGTGAACCATACGGTCGGTGATGATGTAAATGAATTGTTAGTGACACGAATATTTATTTATGTCAGATCTCCGACACAAATAGTAATGACATTCACTAAATTATTGCAGGTGTTAATGCTTGATTTCTTAGGAGAAGTTAATTTACTTTAACATATTTTGGGCTGATAAACAAAATCTGTCTTGTGGTAAATAACGTAGGATTTGACCCTTCAAGTAAATAGATACGTAGTAATTGATCGTCCCCTTCCCCTCACCCTTGCGTTGGCTTGCACGGTATTTGTGTATATGTAGATGCTATGCATTAAAATATTCACTTTTGTACTTCCAATCCACATCTATTTTATTATTAAGCGTGCAATCATATAATGCGAGCGGTTATCGAGACAACCATCTATACCTACATATTACTCTGAAACCCGTGGCAATGGTGTTTGGTAGGGGATGAGCAATCTCCAATCAAATGAGATCAAATGTAGTATCGTGTAGGCATGCGAAAATACGGGTCCGTGCATGCACTACCTACCAGTAACCGAGCGGTACTGTGCAGTTTCCTTTTGGTCCATCCGGAACGAGGGCTTAATAAGCCCCCGGCCTGCCCCGAGGGGAGTGAGGATTGCGTCAGTGTCCTGTGTCCGACGCATTCTAGGTGTCTGGTCGCCCACCTCCCGACGCCAGAGATAGAGCATTCCTCTCCGGAGAGGAATCGGAGGAATGGTCTTCGCTTGAGGGGCGAGAAGTGTATCGCGGCGGGGAAATATGCAGTAAGGAGTGAGAGGAAAGGAGCACGGAAGGGTTCATCTACAACTGCGTAATACCCTGCGAGCCTCACGAGAGTTTGTGGTCGAGGGTGAAATATCACCACACATACACTGTTTATATGCAAATAAGTTGTTACAATTGGGATTGACTACTACTTAGGAGTAGTACTCTCTCTAGGGAGTTGGGACTCACTACTTGGGAGTCAAGAGTTAACTCTTTAATTCTACAAGTACGCCAACACAACACACTGCCAGTCAGCGCTAAGGCGTCAGGCATGGAGGGAACCATCATCTTACAAACATTTTTAATCTAGAGGTAAAATACTATGTTAGATACTACCAGTTACTACATTATTTTTTTATTCGTTCAAAATATCTTGAACAATTCTGCAACGATGTAAAGTTCTGTAGGGAAAATCATCACCATCTGGGTCGGAAATCGTGCATAAACAAATATTCACATATTTTGTGAATCATGCGAGGCAGAATTAAAGTTGCGCTTACTATCTATCATCCAGGAATGCAAAAGTATTAGTCAAAAATTCTACGATACCTATTCTAACTTTCCATCCCTTTATTATCACTTGTTATGATTCCTTATTTTTTCCGGGGAGAAAAAATCGCTACTCTATCTGTAAGGCAATCTATCTAATCTTTTCGTGATTAAGTGAACCGCAACACGCGGATTCTTTGAATTATTTCCATCGGTGTGGGAAAAAATTTAGGCATCAATGAGCATTAATATCAGTAACATTTGCTGTCCATTTGCTGATTTACTAACTAGCGCTAATGTCACTGAACAATGCTTAGTTGTTTAATGTGCTGTCAATCGTTTGGAATTGCTGCCAAAATCAGAAGGAATTCTCCTATTGAGAATGGAAAGCTCTTGAAAAGTATACGATTTTTAGTTTTTTTTGTAATATTGGAAAGCCTCGTAAGAATAGTCTTCGTAAGAGGGTGAAATAAGACGTGGATAAGGGGTTGAAAATATGTCTGAAATCGGAACATCTCTTTTGATCTGTCTATAATACGTGTTGGCTTCTGGAACCGTGTTCACGGAGATGTGGTCTGTCGTATGTGTGGTAGTGGATCATACATTACATGGATTGAGTGTATGTACCTGCCACTCCCACGAATCAAGCCCTTCATATTGTCATGCGTAAACGGTAGTCTGATGAGAATCTCATAAATTCCATCCCCGTGCCTTAATTTCAGTCCTAGTACGCACTTAAGCGTAGAATCCAATAAAGTAAAAAATGTGAAAGAACGGCCCTTTAGAAATTGCTCAATAGGAGGAGCAATGATTGACTTCACACTAGCCAGATGGATAGACAAAACCCATTGTTAACTCGCGGACAAAAAAAGAATGGGCGCTTGACCAAAACGAGAACGTAAATAGCGTCATAAAATGTTAGGAATGAGTTTCCATCGTTCAGGCACGTGGTCACGTCTGGGATGCGCAATGCGAACGCGCTATTGTCTCAAGGCCGTTTGGAACAACGCTCGTCATTTTGTAGACTGATGCGCGAAGAGAAATTGAATCCATTAAAAGCAACGCATCCTTTATAGAATAGAAGTGAATTTTTATTCATTCATGGTGACATAGTTGGTACATGTATAAAACAAGTTAGGATTCACTCACCTGTATTATAAGGTGAGACATTAATCATAATAATTAAAAATAAATATCACATATGGGAATACAAATATACAGAATTTACGCAAGAACATCACCGAGTGTTGAATGAATGATCATCAAGAGATATAGGCAGGAATTCATCAATTGAATAACATTGGTATTTACAGAGGAATTGGAATAGTCTAGATTCAAACAATGAAAATTTTTCTATTTGCCTTATATTGCCTAGACAATGTATCCATGAACCTCACCCCAGCATACCCAGGGTTCTTGGTGAATATTGTGGTATTGTGAGTAGCTATTCTTGAGTCATCACAACTTGTTTTACAGCCATGTATATCTGCATTAGTTTTAAGGTTGAACCTGTATCTATTTTGGTGTACGAAGATGATGGTTTGGAAAACGTATAAACAAGAATGCATTACTTGGCATAATAACCTCTTGCTCGACACCCTGGAGGTGGCTTGGAGGGTAGTCAATGCATATAGATTGATCGAATTCAAGGAAACGCGCGGTGATGAACGTAAATACCAACCGGCTAGACAGCTGTGACGTAGGTGGTGTAGGATGTTGTGAATCTGCAAGGAGTTTATCACTCTAACTTACATTGCTATTATTATTAGTTTTCTACCAGTGAAGATAGTTGTAAATGGTAAGCATTCTTTCCTCAGTAACCACATATGTTATCTGCTCAATCAAGACCTTATGACTTCTTCTAATCTACGTACATCTATGGAAATAAAATATCTTAGAGACTTACTTGGGTTGGCTATGTTGAGTAGAACTTACCATTATTTCCATAATGGAAAAGCTTCGCCCTTCGACTTTATACGTATATCTACTTAATACCCTGCGAGCCACCACGAGGGTGTGTGGCAGGGGGTTAAGATCACCAAACATGCACTATTGACATGCAACTGGGATATTTAATGGAAACATGCTAGATAATAAGGTCACATGCAGCTAGATGGTTAGTATTTACATACTAAAAAAGGAATTATTAGCGGATATTACATGCATCATGCACTACAGACTACTCTAACAATACTTGTCCTACCTATACCTTTGCTACGTTGCCCATTGTTCTCTCTTATGATACGCGGGAAATTCGTTCGTTTATCTTTCTCTCCGCCCACCTTACTTTCTCCATCATTCAACATACCCAAATCATGTTAAGGTACCCTTTTTTGCTCAGTGAGAAAGCTATATTAATGCATTCATCTACACCAACTAAATTCCCTGCAAGCCTCCGTAAGGGTGTGTGGCAAGATATGTCCCATCACCAAGCATGTATTAATGCATGGAAATGAAATTTATTTTAGTTCCTACAGCACTGGGTTTTAATCCTAAAACCTGTTGTAAATTGACTTAAACCAAGAAATAAAGTACTTTCACGGCCAACTTTGGTGGTAATTAAAAGCATATCTTCCATCTATCCTTTGCTATCCCTTACGAAGAAGAAATAAATTTTAGAGAATCTCTGCCTTACTATCTAAACTGAAGAGGCTTCGTGAATGCGAAATCAGTTGCAATGAGAGGAGAATCGTGGGTGGACATCACAGCGTTGGTAACGGATTTAGGGATTTTAGGTGTTTCTTTCCGTCCGGAGACGTTTTCGTCCCAGTCACACCTCTTCGTGACATTCTGAGATCCTACGCCGTGGCTCTTCCCTCCCACAATCCGCGTCACACACTTCCTTTCCGTCGCGAGGTGACTCGCGAGGCGTGCTCCACGCGTGACGCCCGGTCGGAGTCCGAGGCACGGACGCCTTGCTTCACTTTTTCGTGTTCCGCCTCCCTCCGCTCCGCAGTCGGCGGAATACAGCGTGTATAATGGCACTCGGTTGCGAAACGAGGGAGGCAAGGTCGCGTTCGCCTCCGCACCCGCTTTGCGGCACCCGGGAGATGGGGAGCGGACTCGCGCGTACGTGCCCGGGTGCGGGGCAAAATATACGGGAGGTTGGAATGAGCGGGGTTTATGGGGGAAGGTAAAGGAGCATCTCTTCCGGGTCGCGCTTTTTCCCTGGACCGACGAATCGTGACTCTTCCTCATTGTGTGTGTGTGTGTTTGACCCCTTCGGTTACCGACTGGCGAGGAGCTTGGACAAAACAGCACTCAGATGTTTGTTTATTTAACACATGCTTTGGACGCGTGCATTCATGTTGATATTTATTCCTCCGTCTCACAATAAGCGATCGCAACAAAACCGAGGCTAAGCGTCCCAGCAACCTGGGCGGATACTCATAAATAATGATTGCCGACAAGCGGAATTGAGCATTGCAGTGCAATGATTACTTCATATCAAGAAAACAACAGGAAAGGCAAGAATGAAATAAATTTTAATGAAAAAAATAATTTTGCACAAAGTACCTCGCATGATAGCGAGGTGTCGTATAACCATAGAGCTCTTACCGCAGGTTCCAGGTTCGGATGCCGAGAGAGGACTGTGGACATGTTCAACCAAACCCAAGTTGTGATCTTTTCAGGACTCCAGATCTCCCTGGGAATCCGAAGGTGGCACAGGGAAAGAAACTGACCTCCCCCCTCACGATTAGGGCACGATTTTATACGCGAAATTTACGCCCATGATTCACAGTCGTGAAAAATATGTAGTGCTCGAGGAACCTTTTGACAACCACCTGTTTGTTTTGAATCTATTCTTCTCTTCTGATTTCTTTTCTCAGAACCGTGCTCACTTAGTAGTAGTTGCTTGATTTTCCTTTATAGTATCGCTTCAATGTTTAGCTATTTTCTTTCTCTCTTCGCTCTGGCTTTTGTGTTTACTCCCGGCGTTTTTCTTAAAATTTTTGAACTTCTTTTTCGTCACGAAATGATTATATTTTTTATACTTTCAGGTCCATACCGTAGTATTCGTCTTTAAAACTATTCCAATTTATGGAAACGATATTTTATTCCCCTGTATCCCGACTTCGTGAATTCATTGTTCTTACCTCCTTAACTTCTTCCACCATTTCCTCTGTAAGATGCTAGGAAGCGTCGGAGATAAAAACCTCTCACGTGTCTCGCTACTCCAAGTATACATCTCCGAGAAAACAGCTCGGTGTCACGTTATCAACGTGGATGTGGTCTCCAATTGCTGATTTACAGAAGTATATGTGGATTACGGTGAGAGATAGCATTAGCCGCATATCTAAGAAGGACGAGGTTTACATGGTCAATAGATTAGCAGGTTTTTTACTCCTTAGGATGTGGTTTGGTTGTCTCAAGTATTTTGAGGTTCCTCCTTGGCCAGGAAGGTAGGTATCTTGTGGGAGATAAGTGGATCTCAAAGTATACGTAACCTATTTACCTTTGTTCTCCTTCTTCCCGTATTAATTTCGGTTGCGTTGCCGAGCCTCCTGGAGAGCAGTCAATCTGAAGGAGGAGATTGAGCATCGGGCTGATCCGATGGCCAGAGTGCTGGCTTCTCATCTCTCGGGTCCAGGTTCGAATCCCAACTTTGGCGGACGTATTTCTTTGGTATACTGCTCCCTGCGTGAATGCTTAGCTTTGTTGAGAGCCACTCAAGTTCATTACATAAGTCCGTCGGATAGGACGACCTTACACCCCTCGGAACCTATCGTTAATAGTAAGCTAATCCCGGTGCAGGTTTTCGCTCCTCTCTTTGCACCTTTCGTAATAAGTAGGATATTCCCCACTCCTGGTTTTTCCCCGTACCCTGAAAAATCTCCTCTCTAGCCAATTTCCTATCCATCCCTAATGGAGCAAATAATCTGAGCTGTTGCTAAGCTAAGCTAACCTAAGCTGTGTTGCTCGCCCGAACGGTGAGGATTTAGTGGGAAAGTAACTTCCTTTCGAATGGATGGCAAAATCAACGTATTATGGACTGCGAAATTTGTCGTTTAAAACTATTCTTCGAAACAGGACAAGTAGTACTGATCACTTACATCTCTACATTTTAATTTTTTATGGCCGGCTTAATTATTACAAATCATGTCATGAACCAAGCGAGGAGGGGGAAAAGTAACGCTACTAGAATGAAAATAAAATAGATATAGTGGCGGTAGTAGATTAGGGATATAGGGTTTATCATAGGAACCGAACAAGAGGTTCTGAGGACAGTGGGAGAAACAACAAGTGATCTAAAGACCGTTAGAGGAAGGCTGATCAACTCAATCGCCATTTTGTTGATACATGATGAAGACAAGCAAGGAGGGTGAAGTAAATAGGAAGCATTGAAAAAGAAGAAGAAGAAGAAGAAAAGAATTTAATTATTAATTCGATTTTTTCCATCGAAAAATCGAATTATTCCAATCCCAATCGACTCCCGTGAGTGACTCACTCCTAATAACGCCATATCGACCCCTGAGGGTCTATATCAATAACTTTGAGAATCCCTTATTTACCTGCGAAAAAATGGTGCGTGCATAACCAGCACCGATCTCTTATCAAGTATGTACAATTGTATCTGTTGGAGTATATTCGTGGTCCGTTATTGATGATGATCCACGGTATGTCACACACGTTCCTGGTCAATAGCAAGATACTCAGGAGATCTAGCTGTGGTAAGGTTCGGGAATCCCCCCTCTCCTCCTCTCCTCAAGGCAGTCGAGTCAGCCCGCGTCGCTGAAGGACGAGTCGTCAAAACAAACGATATATTTGCTGCAGTTGGCGAATTCAGCCCGTCACGTGCGCGCGGGGCTGAGCTACACCAACTTGAATCGGGAGAAACGAAGAGTTAATTCGTCATTAGCCTTAGAAACACCGACATTTACGGAGTATCGTACTGGAAACCTCGTAAGTATGTGTCAGGGGGTCGAATCTACGTTCTCCGTTGTGATCCGCTGCAGGGGACTATGGTAGTCGTGAGGTTAGATACATAAACCGTTAATTAATAATGTGATATGTCCGTAATATTCTTGGATGAATTACACATGTGCTCCGTTTGCGTTTTAATCGTGTATTTCTTGTGTAAAAAGTGAATTCTTGTACCTTCCGGTCTGGCAGTTGATCTCTCTTATTTATGCTCCCAACAGGCACGTACAGATAGCTGTATGATTAGTCTCTAGGTAGGCATATTATGTTTATTAATGGGTCAGGATTTCTTAAAAATGTGTTAATTCACGATTCCCATCCAATGCCGTGACGTTAAGCGAGCTCCTCATGCATTCCTATTGGCCACGAAGGAGAACTCACCGTCACAAACGAAGTATGACCTCACTGTCGTCCTACCCCCCTCAGCACCTTCGCACCGTGATCTCGATGCATTTTGTGTGACGCTACACAGTGGCAGTGACGCACTCGCGTTTGGCAAACATTATCATTTGTGCTTAGCGTAGACACAAGAGTGGAGATGTAAAATGCTGGGTGTTTTTCTTCTCGCTCGTGATTTCGTGATTGTGCGTAGGTTGGAGATCTCGTTGATAATGCTGGCACCACCTTATTTTTTCAGCTCGCGTTTTTCTCTCTCGTGCAGAGCAATACTTCGTCAGATTAAATACAAAAAAATGTAAAATTTCGCAAGAATTTTGTGTGCCTAGTAGTTCGGCGAGATTCGTGGACCAATTCTTGGTAATTTTGGGTGTTACAATTTTATTACTCGAAATTGTATCGATTTCGGATCGAAGATTAATTTGAAGACTGAATCTTTTATAAAATGTCGTGGGCCTTATCTATCTGATGGCATCGGGAACATCTCTACATCTACGTAATACCCAGCATGCCACCATAAAGGTGTTTGGCAAGGGAAGCATAATGAGAACTACCGCATAATACTTGAGATTGTACATACCATGCTACTCCTCTACGTAAACCGGCCAGACACCCATTCACGAGATACGCGATGCTAATTTGTTAGTTAATGTTGTAATTATTGAATAGCCAGGCATTTGTTTAACTATATCAATCAATTTATATTTCCCAACAAGTGCACGAGTTAATAATGTAAAAGCATGAAAATGTTAAAAAAATCATCACAGACTCCAGTAGCAAAATCTGTAGCATGTACCTATTTAAATTTCCCCTGGTATCTTCGCGGTAATGTATCACTGTTCCTCTTTGTGCCATTGTGCGCGAAAGCATTAATTTTTTTACTCCCTCAGTCTCTCTCCTGTCAGTGGTTTCGTCAAATGATCCAATAAAAACATAATCAATAAAAATTCAGGAGTTAGATGGCAGGAGGGACATTTTTGGTCTCGGTTCGCCCCCATAAAGAGGTTTTATCAGTATTGCTAAAAACTGTATTTAGCCAATTTTAAGAGCGTTATTTTTCAGGCAACAGATAGTATGAAGTTCCTTATGCGTAAGGTAAACATCAGCCTCTCTCCAAGATAAGCCTTAATTCCGTACGATTCGTCATCCGTCCGTGGAGAGTTTACTGCCTAAACAGACCACAGCCTTCGCTGGCTCTCCTACGCATCCAAATGAAGACTTAATGAATTTCTCACTCCCATTCTGCCCTCCTCTCATTTCACGACCGAGCGATGCTAATCTTGGACCAAGGGAGATTAAACCGAGAGAATACAACTCGGTCTTCTTTCTTATCAGCATCGACAGATGCCCTTAATTTCGCTCTCTGCGGAAGGTGTGCTTTTCCACCTAGGGCCGAGATGGTCCCTGAATTAGCATGTCGTTAGAAATAAAGTGGTCAGTATTGGAGGGATTGAGCCTCTCGTACACTTTCTTATAGTGAAACTATCGTCACTATCATATTATTATTTTGACTCCGCGTAGCGTTCTTACATGATCTCAAATATTTTTCTTTAGTTTCTTATAATGAAACTATCGACATTATCATATTATTATTTTGACTCCGGGTAGCGTTCTTACATGATCTGAAATCTTTTTCTTTCATACCTGACTGTTTTTTTTATGTCTCTCAGCCTGTTACATCACCCTCATTATTCATCTACGCCTACATCTACATCTACGTAATACCCTGTGAGCCACCACGAGGGTGTGTGGCAAGGGCTGAAGATCACCAAACAAGCACTATTGACATGCAGTAGGATAGGATAGGACATGCATAGGATATTTAATGGAGACATGCTAGATAATAGAGCCATAATAAGCTAGATAGTTAGTATCTACATAATAAGAAAGGGATTATTGGTTGTTATTACATGCACCATGCACTACTCGAATAACTTCACCTACCTATCCCTTTGCTACGCTACTTTATAACACACGAGCCACTATACATCTACATAATACCCTGCAAGCCACCACAAGGGTGTGTGGCAGGGGGTGATTGCTCACCAAACATGCACTACATATCATGCATAAAAAAGGAATAGTATTAATATAGTAGTCAGAACTACACTATTTAAAAAAGATAGAAATTGCAAAGCAAACATGCAGAAACATTCTGTTAGT
Source organism: Platycnemis pennipes (assembly GCA_933228895.1). Classification (NCBI taxonomy): domain Eukaryota; kingdom Metazoa; phylum Arthropoda; class Insecta; order Odonata; family Platycnemididae; genus Platycnemis; species Platycnemis pennipes. The sequence continues at coordinate 66,762,033 of OW121854.1, forward strand.
AGGGTTAGCTTTAAGTACTCATACCAACATGCAGCTACCAATGCTATTCATTGCTACTCTCCGATAGGACATATTTACCGTTATTCGTATCTCTAATTGTGCGAGGGAAAAAGGACATTTTGAATCGGTCAGTTCGGCAATCAATTTCTCTAACTTTATGATTATGGTCCAGTCTGCCATAGTAAGTTGGGGTTCGTAAAATATTTTTAACATCATCACTGAAAATATTGCCTTGGAATTTGTTTAAGAGATTAAGTCTAAGTTTCAACCTGCGATCTGACAATGATTCCCATTTCAATTCATTTAATAGACTGGTTACGCTAATATAATTATCGTATCGTCCCTTTACAAATCTTGCCGATCTTCGCTGCACACGTTCAAGTTCATTACTTAGACCGATTTCGTAGGGATCCCATACACTGGCAACATATTCCAAATGAGGTCTAACGAGGGAAAAGTAGCTGATTTCTCGTACATGATCGTCACATTTACCCAATACTCTTTTAATGAGGGAGGCACTCCTTTTAATATGCCTGCCTGGAGATGAAATATCTCCAGGCCGAGATCGAGATGCTCAATCCTATGCCACGTGTAGAAGTAGTTGTAGTCGTGGAGGCTCGCAGGGTATTACGAAGATGTAGATGTATTTCACATTTGCATGGGGATATGAAAATACATGGAGACATGTTCGATATAAGATAGATATAGAGGAATATCTTGATAAAGCAGAATTGCAACCACCCGTCGCGTATGTTTGAGCAGGCTCTCGGCGTGCTCAGTGGATGTAGATGATCTATTTCCGCGCATGCCGCTGCATCTCCGTGTAAGGCAGGCAAATGTTGTGGGAGGCGGCTACCCCCTCCAGTCCTGCCCCCGCCGCCCCCTCTCCGCTTGCTTGCCCCAGCGCATTCCGATCATATTCGCCCCTTCCACTTACACCCTCCCCTCACATTTTCCACATCTCCCTCAATGTCTGTGTGAGTCTTAATTGTTTTAAGACCAGCGACCGACGTTCCCTGGGTCTTGCAAGTATTTATTCGATCTCGTCTGAATCTCGGGTTAATGCAATGGGAAGAGAAACATCGAAGGAAAAAATGTAAGCACATACATATGCATCTACATGTACGTGGTACCCTGCAAGCCACCGCGAGGGTGTGTGGCAGGGAGTGAAGATCACCAAGCGTGAACTATTTACATGCAAACAAGCTAATATAGGGTCTCTTGCCGCTAGATTGTTAGTATCTACATAATAATTAAGGGATTGGTTGTTAATACATGCATCATGCACTACACACTGCTCTAAAATATTTCCCCTAGCTATCCCTTTGCTATGCTGCCTATTCTACATCTACACGATACCCTGCAAGCCACCGCGAGGGTGAAGATCGCCAAGCATGCACTATTGACATGCAAACAAGCAACCGTAGGGTCTCATGCAACTAGATTGTTAGTATCTATTCTGTTCTCTTGTAGTACAAATTTTTTTTGTAGGAAAAATTACATTTTTAATCTATCAGTACGACAATCTATCTCTCTAATCTTATTTATATGGTCGAATATAGTATAAAGATTTTGTGAACTCTGATTTGCTTTTGTAGACTGGACCATAATCATGAAATTAGGGAAGTTGATTGCAGAACCGACAGATTTAAACTACTACGACTCTTTCCTTGTAATAGTAGGGATATGAACAAGTTGTAAATGCCACACACCCTCGCGGTGGCTGGCAGGGTATTTCGTAGATGTTAGATGTAGATGAAATATATTCAATAGTATGTATATAAGTGTATCTACGGATAGTCTATGTATTTTTGGTGAGCTGACAATCATTGTAAATACATGCAAAATGCTGGTTTGTTCTCAAGTCTGATTATCCTGATCTAATTGAGCCTAATTCGAGGCTGCTCTCAAAAATTTCTTGCAAAATCGCAAGATGGAGCCGTTTCAGTTTTACTAAAATGTTAGCTTTTAAATTTTATTTCTGAATGGAAGTAGAATTTGAATTTTAAACCTGGAGGAGCGCTTCCACCGACATATCTATATATTATCCTGCTAGACACCGCAAGTACGTAGCCCTTGATTTTCGGATTTTGTAATTTGTTAAGTGGAATTATGTTGAGCAGAATCGTTCTGATTCATAGAGGAAGGGACAAGTCAAAGGTCAAAACCTTCCCTCCCTTGTTCCGGTGGCTACCAAGCACGCTGTCCCCGTGGGTGTTAGAAACGAAGAGGACTCTGGACCGGAGAGGCGCGGTGACGCACTGAACGGAAGCAAGCACCCCTCACCGCTCGCAAATTTCGCCCGGGCCCAACCCCTCCCCTCAACATTCTTACGCATTCAACAAGTCCACCTCCTCTCCCACCTGTCCCTCCCCTCGATCCGGGCACTAATGGCAACTGACTCATCGTCGATGATTTCAAGGCCAAGCGCCTCCATGGGCTTCCGCGGAGAGAGATGACAAATGACAAAGAAAAGAAGGGGTTTAAGGCAAAAGAGTGTTTGCCTAAATATCGGTCGAAGTCTTCCTCGCTCGGAAGTTCGGGAGTTGAAGTACCCTTCGAATCAGGGTTTTTGCTCCCGTCGAGGTTGAGTCATTGTATCAATAGCCTGAGGATGAGGATAAAGATTATCTATAAGCTCCCTCAATATCTCCAAATCTACATAATACCCTGCAGGCCACCATAATGGAGTGTGGCAGGGGGTGAGTTCACACCAAACATGCATTACATGCGAGTATCATGCATAAAAAGGATTAGTAATTATATCCTACTCGAAACTTCACAATTACAAAAAGATAAAGCCTACATCTACATGTGCGCTATTTTACTTTTCCCTTGTAAGACCTCATTTGGAATATGCTGCCAGTGCATGGGATTCCTACGAAATCGGTCTAAATAACGAACTTGAACGTGTGCAGCGAAGATCGGCAAGATTTGTAAAGGTCCGGTATGATAACCTTATTAGCGTAACCAGTCTATTAAATGAATTAAATTGGGAATCATTGTCAGATCGCAGGTTGAAATTAAGACTTAATCTCTTAAATAAATTCCAAGACCATATTTTCAGTGATGATGTTAAAAATATTTTGCGGACCCCAACTTACTTTGGTAGACTGGACCATAATCACAAAATTAGAGAAATAGATTGCCGAACTGACAGATTCAAAATGTCCTTTTTTCCTCGTACTATTAGGGATATGAATAACGGTAAATGTATCCAGTACGAGTGTAGCAGTGGATAACATTGGTAGCTGCATGTTGGTATAAGGACTGAAAGCTAATTTTTAATTAATAATTTTATGCATGATATGCAGTACATGTTTGGTGATAGTTCACCCCCTGCCACACTCCTATAGGGTGGCTTGCAGGGTATTATGTAGATGTACGCGATATTCTACATGCCACCGCGGGGGTGTGTGGCAGGGGGCGACAATCACGGACAGGGGGTGTGTACGAGAAATCAGCTACTTTTCCCTTGTTAGACCTCATTTGGAATATGCTGCCAGTGTATGGGATCCCTACGAAATCGGTCTAAGTAATGAACTTGAACGTGTGCAGCGAAGATCGGCAAGATTTGTAAAGGGACGATACGATAATTATATTAGCGTAACCAGTCTATTAAATGAATTGAAATGGGAATCATTGTCAGATCGCAGGTTGAAATTTAGACTTAATCTCTTACACAAATTCCAAGGCAATATTTTCAGTGATGATGTTAAAAATATTTTACGAACCCCAACTTACTATGGCAGACTGGACCATAATCATAAAGTTAGAGAAATTGATTGCCGAACTGACCGATTCAAAATGTCCTTTTTCCCTCGCACAATAAGAGATACGAATAACGGTAAATATGTCCTATCGGAGAGTAGCAATGAATAGCATTGGTAGCTGCATGTTGGTATGAGTACTTAAAGCTAACCCTACTAACAGAATGTTTTTGCATGTTTGCTTTGCAATTTCTATCTTTTTTAAATAGTGTAGTTCTGACTACTATATTAATACTATTCCTTTTTTATGCATGATATGTAGTGCATGTTTGGTGAGCAATCACCCCCTGCCACACACCCTTGTGGTGGCTTGCAGGGTATTATGTAGATGTAGATGTAGATGAATCACCAAGCATGCAATATTGACATGCAAACAAGTTACTAAATGGAAACATGCTACATAATAGGGTCTCATGCAACTAGATGTACCTAGATGGACCTTTACACGGTTTCCGAAAATCTAAGTCATGCGAACGCAATTGGCACTCTTTGTACACGACTTATTAGTTTCGGGAGAAAATAATGCTCAGGTTGATGCGATATTCCTCGATTTTAAAAAAGCCTTTGATAGAGTACCTCATGACAGATTGCTCTTAAAGCTAGAAAGTTACGGTATAGATAAACACGTAGTATGCTGGATTGATCAATTCTTAGTTGGCCGCGAACAGAGAGTTACTATAGACGGTATCATGTCCAATATAGTTAGTGTCACATCAGGTGTTCCCCAGGGAAGTGTGATAGTCCCACTTTTATTTCTTTTATATATCAATGACCTCGGCAGTGTTGTAGTAAATAGTAGAATTCGGCTTTTTGCAGATGATGCAGTAGTGTATAGAGAAATCAGTAGTCCGGGAGACAAGGCATCGTTAGAAAAGGACCTCGTAGCAATTCAGGCGTGGTGCGTTAAATGGAAACTAGAACTGAACATTAAAAAGTGCGTGACAGTAAATTTTTGGAAAAGAAAAAAATTCGATAGAAAGAAAGTATATGATTCAAGGAACGGAATTAGTAAACGTGGAATCAGTTAAGTACTTAGGTGTAACACTTACTCAGGATCTATCATGGGGGAATCATATCAGGGAAATATGCAGTCAAGCAATTAGAAAGTTGGGGTTTATTAAAAGAATATTAGGGAAAAGTGAGGAGAGGGTGAAGTAACGTTGCTATTTTTCAATTGTTAGACCACACTTAGAATATGCTGCGAGCATATGGGACCCTTATGATGCAGGCTTAATTTACGAATTAGATCGAGTACAAAGAAGAGCGGCGAGATATGTAAAAGGGTGTTACGATAGGGGAAGCAGTGTGTCTGGTATGTTAGCCGAATTGGGATGGGAATCGCTGTCACAACGCAGGCTGAATTATAGACTTAATCTTCTGGGAAAATTTAAGGAGGGACATTTCATTAATGACGTTAATCATATATTGCAGGCTCCGACTTATTATGGTAGGCTCGATAATTCTAATAAAATTAAGGAGATAGATTGCAGGACGGACAGGTTTAAAATGTCATTTTTTACGCGTACGATTCGTGATCAGAACGTTAAACATCGCGTAAATCGGTAATAATTATAGAGGTAATATTCAGAGTAAGTCGATGGTTTTTTTTAATTTTTATTTTTTTATTACCTGCATGTTCAAATCAACGTGTGACTTGCATGCAATGCCTTTTTTTGCAATTATGTTAGTGTCGGGTTTCAAGGCATGCATGGTATTCATGGGTGTGTCCTGCATGATTGGGATTTGGTAGTTTTTCTTCTTTTTTCCCCAAATACTTTTATAGGTGTAGTGCTTGCTTTGTGGTGTTCATTTTTGTTTGTTGTGTCATTGTTCCTGGTGTGGATGCACCCCCTGCCACACACCCTCGAGGTGGCTTGCTGGGTATGTCGTAGACATAGATATAGATGTTCAGTATCAATGTAGTAATAAAGGGATTGGTTGTTAATATATAAGTCTAATAGTTAGGAGTGTATTTAAGTCACATCAGGGAAATAACTAGTGTAGCAAACCTTAGATTAGGATTCGCAGAGTTCGACATAACAGAATTAGAGACGCTCGTGCTCCGAACTGCGCCGTGACTATTTATGTGGGAAGCGGCAGCTTCGGCCAAGCTGACGTTGGTGGCTACTACTAGTAGGTCGACGCAGGGCACGTAAGATCCTCTTCCGGATCCCACCCACAACAATTCCCCCGATCTCCGGCGGAAAATGCGCATTAGAATGGAATGGGAGGAAGAGGGGAGAGACAAGGGTGACCACATGCGGCAGATCCACGCGATGAAGACACTCGCGGTCATTGAGAAGCTGGCGCTTGTTTGCTGACACAAGGGAAGGGCCCAAGGAGGAGGAGGAATCCCTTCTCACGACCGCTGGCACGCTCACCCCCTCCTCTGGGGGCATAAACAGACCCCGCCGCCCCTCGTGGGACAACCACCGGCTCCTCAGCGGGCAACGGAGAGGCGTCGTGACTCATTCGAGTGGGACAGTGAAAGGCGGAAGGGTTTCGGAGGGAGGGGCTGAGGGATCTGCGATGAGAGGAGGAAGGGAGAGTGGTTTGGCAGCGGAAGAATGAGGGTAGAAGACAGTGCAGGAATGTGTTTGCCTTCTGAGGTTCAAAGGGAATCGATCCTATATGGAGTCTTCCCCAGAAGTTGAGGATGGCGATACTTACTCAAACCCCACTCCTCACCCCAAGCACCCTCTTGGCTGTAGGAGGAGAACTCGGTCCGACCCTTAGTTGTGGAGTATTATTGCGCCCGCAAGGTATCCATTAAATATCTTGGAGTAAGACTGACACATGATCTTTCCTGGGGTAGACACATACGTGAAATAATGGGTCAAGCGAATCGTAAACAGGGATTCGTCAAAAGAGTACTGGGTAAATGTGAAACCCCCCCCCCCCCCCTCTGGCTGTTTGCTGGTTATATATAGAGAGTTCGCACCACGTATTTTTACCTGATGATGACGATTATTCGGACGAAACCCGGGTCGTAAGTTTGTTTAAAAAATTATTTGTGATATTTTGTAAAAGTTTGTTTTATTAAAATGCATTGTATATCATGCATAAAAATATTAATAATAATCCAATATAATAATACTTATATGATAGTAAAATATACTAATATTAATAATAATAGTAAATAATATTAATTAGTCTAAACTTTAAAGTTAAAAAAATTAAGTATCAAAGCAAGCATGCAACATTTTGCTGCTAAAAAAAGATTTGAGGTTCTCCCGGCGAATAGCTGTCGTGAAGTCTATTCGGGTCACCGGGAAAGCTGTTCCATTACTGCCGACGTTTCGGAGGCCGAGTCGTTCGACATGAAGATGGAGAACGACTTCTCCGAAAGGTCTCCGAAACGTCGGTAGTAATGGAACAGCTTACCCGGTGGAAGACCCTAATAGACTTCACCACATGATGCTGCTAGTTGGTCAGCTGAAAGTCCTTACACCATCATCTACATCTACACGATACCCTGAAAGCCACCGCGAGGGTGTGTGGCAGGGGGTGAAGATCACCAAGCATGGACTACTAACATGCAAACAAGCAACTTAAGTGTCTCGTGCAACTAGACTGTTAGTATCTATAGTATTTGAGGGGTTAATACATGCATCATGCACTACAGAATACTCTAAAATATTTCCCCTACCTATCCCTTTCCTATGCTGCCTATTCTGTTCTCTTATAGTACGGGGGAAAAATGCCATTTTGAATCTATCGGTACGACAATCTATCTCTCTAATCTTATTTGGCTGGTCGAATCTAGCATAATACGCTGGTGTTTTTATCATGCCATTACTCATGCTACATTGATTCATTGATACACTTAAAGTACACTCAGCATTGTAGCTTTTAGTTGCATGTCAGTAGTGCATGTTTGGTAAACGTCATCCCTTGCCACGCACATCCCTTGCACAGCGGTGACTCGCAGTGCATTACGTGGACGTATTGACTACCCTCCGAGGCGGTGGGGCTAGGGGTGAAATATCTCCGTTTCTATCGTAGTTGTGAACGACGATGTTATGACGGACCAGAACAACGTCATCTATTGCTGGATGGCCAAAGGTTTAAATCCAGTCCTCATGAAGTGTAAACACTTAGGAGGCTTCCTCTTTTAACTTCTACGCTGGCTTTGGCATTCATTATTTTTTTTTCGCTTGCGCCACAATTATCCGTGCGTTTGAGAAAGCTGGATCTAATCCATCGTGCCAAAAATAATGAAATGTGTTGTGTCGGGTAGAAAAGTAAACACGCCGGGACTTCGATGTGTTTATCTAAAGGAAATTCATTCTGGTTCAATGGCTGCTTTGGCTGCAGTTGTTTGGGAATGCCTCAAGTAATGAAACGAATACCCGTTTTATGAGCTGAGGTAGGCGAGCAGACGCCACAATACGTCTTAGGTTGAAGCACAGTCCTTGCTTTATGCAGGAAGTGTGGCACGTTTTGGATTTGACTGGGTTCTTCTGATCAAGACTAATCTCCCAAAATATCTCTATCATAACCTTAATCCCGAAGCTTTAGTTCCTTATACTTACTGACAACCCTGCAAGCTACTTCGAGGGTGTGTGGCGAGTGAGTTATCACCATCCATGAACTAAATACGTCTATGTCTCCATAATACCCTGCGAGAGACCGTGAGGGTGTGTGGCAGAGGGTGAAGATCAAACATGCACTATTGACATGCAACTATGTGACGCAGTGCTTCTACTACTTCATAGACACTTATAAGTGTCAAGTACAACAAGGTGATTAGTAACTACATCTACAGCTACATCTACATAATAGCCTGCAAGACACCATAAAGGTGTTTGGCAGGGGGTGAACTCTCACCAAACATTCACTACATATCATGCATAAAAAAAAGGATCAGTACTTTTATAGGTACTGTTCATGTTAATTAAACTACATGTTAATTAAAAAATTGCTGGTTAGAAAAGCATCTCCACAAATGTATTTATCGGTATTTCCCTATCATGCATGTATTAGTAATCTATCTACATCCACACGATACCCTGCAAGCCACGTCGAGGGTTTTTGGCAAGGGGTGAGTAATCACCAATCACGCACCACGTATATGAAACTATTGGGCACCGAACTAAAACGCGTACCTCGTCTGCGTGGTTGCGAGTCGGTGGTACTCTATGTCGTCCATTTTTCTCTCGTGGGAATAATTTTAATGGGCATCCGCTTCCATCCGGTTGGTTGGGGACTCCGCGACCCCTTCTCCATCCTCCAGTCTTCCTCGTGGCGCGGAGTCCAATTATGTCGAAATTGAAGCCGACATCCCTTCCCTTGGTGCCTCGCGGCAGCTACATGCGCGTCTCCCCCCTCTCCGAGCCTCCGGGAGGAAGTTGGCTTCGGCAGATAATAATGGTGCGGCTGCGGGGATGAGGAGGATAGGGGGGGAGGGGTGCGGCGGTGGCTAGGGAATTCACCCGCCTCGCTTGGCACCCGGGTGCTGGGAACGGCGAATGTGGAGAGGCGGGGGAGAGGAGGGGGGAGGACGATGATGGTTAGCAGCAAGCAATGACAGGGGGACCCAACAGTGCTGGGCTGCGATAATGTTTTCCACAGCCTCTTTTTTTTCCTTTTCAAGCGCATTTTCAACTCTTTTCCCCGGTCTCTTTTTCCAGTTCAAATGTATATGATGATGGGGAAATTAGAATAGTATCGCGATTTTGATGTAGACGCGTAGAGAACAAATTTTGTTCCATCGAGTCTGTAGAAGTATTGGGATAGGGAATGAAAGGGATAAAGAGAATATCGGTTGATTAACGTAGCTTAAAAACTCCATAATTATCCGCGGTTGCTCGAGCGAGCGAAACCAATCACATGGTCTTCTGGAGAGCGTTTTCCTCCTTAGTGAGGAGTTACATTTTTCTTTTTTGACCTAGTTTTACGTCATAAAGCTATAATATGTGACTATTATTGATCGCTCTGCGCATTTAATCTACTTGGTCGTGTGTTAATTAGAAATTTATCCAGCTAATTGATTTATTATGGATGCATTTGAGTAATTTTTTTGTTTTGAAGCTCACCTTACGGGAACCATTTTATTTATGTTTTTTGAGGGAAGATGCTTGCTGATATTTAAAATTTTAAGTTATAATTTCAACTTCATAATTTTGGAAATAATTGAGGGCTCAGTACCGTTAAATGTCCTCAAGACTTATTGCTTCTAGTGGACTCACTGCTTTGTTTCCATGTTTTGGTAATTCAGGTATATTCTTGTGGTGTGTTTGTATTCGAAAAATAAGAGGTTGGAATGTATTGGAATAATGATGTATGCCTCTATTAATTGCGATTTTTTTTGTACTTTCATTAATCAGTTATAGTATTAGAATTATCTCGTGAAGAAGGATTCATTCAAGGATTATTTTTCACATGTTGATTAAATTAATATATGTGTTAAGACAGCGTTGAAGAATGTCAATTGCTCTGATAGGGTGTCATACGTTGTGTGTAGGAGTGTGGAAGGGTGGGTATAAAATAACTTGCATACTTGTCGCAATGTTTTGGAACGAGAACTTCGGCAAACTGTTCGTTTTCAGGAGTGAAAATTTCCGTGTTCTCCAATATTTTTTAATTATGTCTGTTCTTTTGTGTGAAATCGTTTTGTATACACTCTGCAAATTGAAGGTCAAAGTTTTAGTAGAATATATATTTCTTGTGTATAATCCACGTGATTTGTGAATTGAATTGGTTCTTGCAGTGGTGGGATATTCATATTTTTACAGTGTGGAGAAACTGGCGGTCAAATTAAAAGATCACTCGAGACAAGGCAGCCGAAATCCCTTCAAGGAATCGGTCTGTTACCACGCTTCGACTTGCGAGGCTGATTCCTTAGTGCATGGACATAGTTCACTATACACCAGGAAGTAACCACAATCACACGTGAACTCCCATAGTTAGAAACAATATTCTAACCAGTTTTTCTGCTAGACCAGTTTTACAATTAAGTGTAATAAATACACAAGAAACTCATGAGATACAGCTGCATTTTTCAAACTTTCTACTCATGCGGGACACGCACCGTGCAATTGCATTATTTTGTGGTTTGTTTACAAACCTCGAGAGCAAATACTGAAAACAATAGAAATAGTATATCCTGCACATTAGGAACCTTAAACAGACGTGCAATATACTAAAAACTACTTTATATATTCTAATTGTAATATGACTGATTATCTTGCATTCTAATAGTTTAATTCCAATATTAAAAAAATATCCCTGGTACATCCAACATTTGGAGTGCTGTGTATTTTTGAATGATTTTACGTTGGCATTGCTCAGAGCGACAATGGATTTGAAAAGGGATTACGGAATCATAGCTCTCTTTTTAATTTGACCGCATTCTCCCACCACTGCAAGAAATAAGGTTCATTTTGGGAGTGCAGGCCAAATAATTCGCTTTAAAGGCGAAACAAAAGTGTCTCTATGGAATCGGTTAGTATGTCGTGCATGTTATCACTAACGCCACCCTCCACCAGTGGTGAATACGGAGTACTTCTCCGAGGGCAGAGAGTGCGTCAACTGTGGCGCCATTTCGACGCCGCTGTGGCGCCGCGACGGCACCGGCCACTACCTCTGCAACGCCTGCGGACTCTACCACAAGATGAACGGCATGAACAGGCCGCTGATAAAGCATCCTCGACGGGTGGTAAGTGGGGACCTGGTGGACTCGAAATGGTATAATTTGTGTGCCGAGGTCCCCAACGAAGCACGAGGCCTAGCAATTCCTTCCGTTTTTTTCTACAGACACATAGCCTCTCCGAACTTAATATTGCTCTTGTCAGATCAATAAAGCTATCCGAATAAATATCCCTTTCGAATTAAGCTATCCGAATAAAGATGAATGAAGAAAAATTTATTGTTTTTATTAATGATCGGACAAGTTTCAAACTGGTTCGATGCGAATTTATTCCATCTTCAAAATTAACTATGTAATGATTTGCTTGAGAAATTGGAGCACACTTGTTTTTAGAAGGATGATTGAGGCCCTATATCGTATTTTCTCTTTGTCAGTGTTGATTTTAAATTTTCTGAAACCGATTCTATTCTATTTTAGGCGACAGGGTCAATTTATTTTTTTGATGGTTTCATATTACATCCATCTCCTTTCGGATTCCTCTGATAGCTCACTACTTGTCGGTGAGTTACTTTGAGTTTTGCATCGAAGCCCGTTAAGGGTTATGCGGAAGTTGGTAAAAACTTACAACCAATAATCGCTTCCTAAAATTTGAGTGAGAATAATATTGAATAGGAAAATGGCTCTCATTTTTCACACGTTTCTTTCCTCAAATGTTTCCTCATTTTCCCAATTCGGAAGGAATTGTTGGGCCTGACACGTAATCTAGTCGTTTAAGAATAAGGTTTTTAGTAATAAGATGCTAGAGTGTAAATCATAGTGATCTGTCCAAATTGAGCGCAGTCAAGTAATCGTGTCCCCTCTGCTCCCTCTATTATTTTCCAGTGGAGCCTGACCCTTTCTACCAGAACTACTTTTATAAGGGGATTCATCGTCCTTCAGAGGAAAAATCCAGCCGTCGAGGGGTAGGTGATCTTTTGGACAGTCTCAAATCAAAGTTTTCACCCCCAGCCTATCATTCCTTTCCGTAGTGACACCTTAATCAAGCTGCTTTCCTACCCGAGGAGATGCAAATACTCTCCTACCTGATCCAACGTGGCACGTCTTAACTCATAGCTTTCGCGTCGACAGTTTGAGCAAGCCAAACTTTTTTATTTAAGGGAGTTTGGAGATCATCCCCTGATTTAGGGGTCGGGGAATCAATACATTTTTGCCTGTGTTGTGATGTGAAGCTCATTCCATCACAGCTAATCATTCAGCTGGAAGAAATCGTACTTTTTTCCGATGTTTTTTAATAATTGATATCGAGACGGCAATTATACGTTTTTTTCTGATACCGAGCGAGACTCTTTGACTCCTATAGATTTCCTATAAATCGGCGTGGGCAGGAAAAAGTTAATGTCTCTTCCTATGTTTGACAAAATGTGGAAGGATGTTCTACTGCTTGAAAGCCTGATTTAAGCATGATCAGAATTTCAGAAATTTCTCAAGGCAGAAACATATTGGGTGTCTCAAAATGCTTCGAGATGGCTTGCTCAGACATAAAATCCACACGTAGGCTTATGAATTTGCTTAGTGGCTGCGAGTTGGATCTCCTCCTAACCTGTTATCCCCTAATCCCTATTCTCTCATTGCATCATCTCACGTTGTGCCTGACTGCAGTAGAATTGGCTTTTCTTTCATAAACTCTTCGGGGCAAAGGTTATGGGGCTTAATGGAAACTAGCCTTTTTAATCCTATCATACCTATTGCAATGCATTGTTAACTATGTGGCGGAGTACCTTAGGCTTGATCTGTAGTTAAATGGGGATTAATGCGTTTGTTGTTAAATACCATTCATTATTTTATTGGCGTGTACTGTTTTTAGATATGTTCTTACGCTAAATGATTACATTTCTGGGTGCACGATTAGAGGTTATTCGTATTTTAACCTTGATTCCTTTAACGAATATTCTTATTCTCATAAGATGTAATTTGTATGAACGAAGAAAGGGGATTGTGATATTTTTAAATCTCCACTCGTTATCATGAAAAATTAAAAAAATAAGTGGGCATTATATGTGCGTCACTGTATTTTAATTTAGCGAATTTTTATTGCGTCTAGTTTTCAAACGTATTGTCATTTACTACTTGGCAATTCATACTGGGGGCTGAGTTATAATTTGGACATTAAACGGGAGACTACTTTCATTATATTTTCATTTCATTTCCATTTTCATATCCTGTTCCAAAAATCCTCTCAATCCTATCGTGCACGTTAAAAAAACCCTCATAGCTAACAAATGCAGTCACACTGATTTAGTTTCAATTTAATTCACCCTATTCTAACTTCTTCGGCTTATATCACGCATTTCCCCAAAAATGATTACAGTAACTTGTTATTATGTGACTATCTGGAATAAATATGTTGTACTTGCACTTTTCAATTTTCGTGTGATGGAATCTCATTCCTCAACTCTTTAAGTTTAATTGTCATCTTCCTGGTTCTGGCTATCATTTCCCTTAAAATTTTCTTCTTGCTGAAATTTCTCTCTTTGCGGTGTTATATAAACCGTCGGAGAAAATTTTCAAAATTCTGTTTTGGGGCTGAATATTTTTGACTGCCTTTTTCTCGGTGCTGTACGAAATTTCTTTTTTTTTGCTTCATCTGTTTGGTTTTTCCTGGCACTGGATATTTCTCAAAAATTTTCGCTTTAATTGGCTCCAGCAACCTTTTGATTTTTTTCGCACTAATCCAATTTTTTTAAATAAATTCCTCGACAACCACATAATATTAACCTCGTGGTCCCTGGTCAGTATTCACGTGTTTTCTGGTCCTATTTCAATCGTGTGCACACTGCAGTTGTTAGTTTTCAAAAGACGTCATGGATTTTTTCCTTTTAAGGATGCATGAATTCACTTCTCTCAAATTTCTATTTTTACACCCCATTATTTGTACCAGTCATAATTTTTCTCACGTAATTTACTCTAACTTACGTCATGCGCATGCATTTGATAGGCCTAATTGCCTTCAAATGTAGACATTTATTTTTCACTCAAATTGTAGCTAAAATTGTTTTGTGAAATCACTAATTGATCACTTAAATCAATTCTGATTTACATAGTTTCCATTATCCCCTCGGCAAGAACGGGACTTTGAGGTTAATATGTTGTGATTAAAATTTGGCTTCAAATGTAGTATTAGTAGTTGCATGCTAATTTTGTTTGTGTTCGTCAGTAGTGAGTGTCGCAAAAGTAGACAATCTCTCTCGCTTAGCACCTTTTTGATCAATCCCTTCTGTAGTTTTAATCTTAGAATTATGTTTTCTGGCATGGTGTGATATTTTCTTTTTTATGTAAAAATAAGTATAATTGATGCTTGTATATATTCCCTTTGACATTTATATTCACTCATAAGAGAGTGACATGTTTGTTTTCCTTCATTTTGCACATCATTTGCTCCGGGAGAAAAATCTTTCCCAGTTTGATGTGGAATTAAATTTTTTTCTATCGTTTAGTTACCATTTTTATGTAAAACTTGTGTCAAAATTAGCTAGTTTAATTTCATCACTTAATAATCTTTTCCAAAGCAGTTAATAACTCTAGGTGGCGCTTTCAATACGCAGCCACCTAAGAGTAATAATGAAAAATTACACTTTTTACCTAGTCTTGCCCTAATGGAAAATTACCTTTTTTACCTATTCTTGCCTGTTTTTTCTACTTCGTTAATTTCAAAATTGTCCATTTAACCTTACTCCTTATGTTCGAGACTGAAGCCTGGACGGCTATCTTCCACCCTCAGTGAATGCCCAATGTGTGGGTTAAGTTCATCTTTTATGCATCTATCTGTTAAGTATTTGGTCTTGCAAACGCCTTTCTTCTCGTCACGGAATTTTCCTGTGCGAATTAACTTAATCAAGAAAGCTCGTTCGTATGAAAGTAAGATTAACTAGATCGTGACTTGCAACTAGAGGGCAAGTGAGGGAAACCATTCGTGAATTGATGGCCTGATAAAAGATGTAAAATTGGGCCAATATTGTCATACTTACAAAAATATGGTATTTGCTGTGATTTAGGAGCGTTTCATAATTTGTCCTAAATATCTTTTTAAATTGGTAGCGATTGAATTCTAACAATAATGTAGAATAAATAATTTATTGTTGATATCGTTAATTGATGAAATTAAGATCCATCCTAATCTATTATCCTTGGTTGAGAAGGCAGTTCACAGATCACCTACCGGCTTATATGACATCTCGCTTGCTTCAGGGACTCTCATGATTTAAGCCTTAAATGTGGAATTCTCCCCAATAATATTTTCGCAGTTGGTTTGTGCCATGTTTTTGCTGCGAAACGAGTCACCTGGGTTTTGTCGTTTAAGCGTGGAATATTGCATTCTTTTCTTAAAAACGCACCTAGCTCCATTATGAATTCTTTTAAATAGCGGTTAACGTTCAGATTTGTAGTAGAAATGCTAAGTTGATTAGGAAAGGTTGTTAGCGAGCACTTACACTCATTTCGATTCATCTAAAACTAAATTTTCCTGTGATCTTTCCCATCTCAGTCAAGAATATGTCCTATCTCCTTTCATTCTCTGGAAAAAAATTATTCTCTTCTTCATCTTCTTCTCGTCCTCAGTATTACACCGTAAATAAAGACTTTCTATAAACATATGTATTTATAACAAACTCCATCCCTCACTGCTTTGCCACTTCATTTCCTTCAGCAGAATTCTTTCCTACCCCACTAGTCGAAGGATCTCCTCGAGTCCATCTTGCCTTCTCCATCCTTCTCCACATCCGCAACGAAAGCCCGCCTGTCTATAGTTCATCATCTTTCCATAATGTCAGCATTTCCGTACCATAAATAGTCTCCATTATCTTCTCATGTTCTTTCTCCAAGGACTATGTTTCGGCCACCTTCTGATGCGGAGCTACAGATCAAACTTCTTATTTCCTTTTATCAACACCTTCACTAAGGATTTATGGTGTGTTGTTATCGATCATTCAGGTGCTTACGTCTTAGGCCACATTTTCCATCCAAAAAACGAACGTAGAATAAATATAATTCTTCTATCGTCCTTGATGATGTGGCCGTCAATGAACACGAGGGCTCGGACGACAGTGATAAGTAAAATATTTCACCCTGAAAAAACTCTGGTTCATTAATCTTAACCAAGATTACCTGGCATCCTTCAGATATATTTTATGTTATAAATTTAAAGTGCGGCAAATAGTGATGCTATATTGTTGTGAAAGGCTAAACATGAATTAAATATGCTCGCTTTGGGCCATCACTTGATCAGGGTTTGCGATCTGTGGAGAATAGTTACCCTCCTCATTTCTCCTCACATTTTATAAATTTATCCGCCACGCCCCATTTTTTTCTGAGAATAGTCATGTAGTTTAGTCCACCTATATTGAGCCACCATTGAAGTAGGGCGTGTGATAGATATATATTGTTTATCCAAATAATTGCCTCCGCGATAAAATTGGAGATTTAAAATTTTTTAATTGGAATTAAAAAAATATAAGATTGAAGTGCGTCGGACACTAGGGTATATATTTTGTTAGAATAAATGAGGGTTTAAGTATAAATATAATATTTGACCATAATTAGACGAGAGTTTTGGATCAATGCGTAATCCACCTCGCTCCCCCAATCGTATGTTATGAATATTGTGTCGGCCGGACAAAAATATTTATTTTTTAGAATACTAAAGATGAGTTAACTCCACACAATTGGGCCATCGCTGGCTTATGATCAAGGAAGAATCAATCCCCCTCTCCTCCCCCGCCCTCACACAAACATTTCACCAGACGATGACGGTATGTATGCGCGGCGCGGCTAATTGTCTTTGCCTCGCCTGCAGGCCGCGTCTCGCCGCACCGGCCTCACCTGCTCCAACTGCCGCACCAACGCGACCTCGCTATGGCGTAGGAACACGCACGGTGAGCCCGTGTGCAACGCCTGCGGCCTTTACTTCAAGCTGCACGGAGTCAACCGCCCCTTGGCCATGAAGAAGGACAGCATACAGGTGAGAGCTTATCGGCTGGGCTTCTTGATGGGTAAAATCGATCGCGGCAAAATAAAAATCACTCAAGGCCGTTTGACACGAAACAAAATAATTGCGCAATTTGATATTTCTGAAACATATTGTGGAAATTTCGTGCATGACTGTGTGAATATGGGAAGGAGACCAATTCCGAATCGTGGATTATTTATGCTCGTTCATTTTAACGCATTTGGGAAGTTTTTCCAATGCAGTTCGTTGCTTTTCGTGTTTCCCCGTACATCATACTGCGAATTGACAAGCTTCGTGTCAAACTGCTTTTACGAGTTTAATCGAAATTTGAAACTATGACGTGGTGGACAGGTTCTATAATTGCAATGAAGAAACTTTATGACTTCCACTGTTTATTACAAGAACTACTGGTTTCGGCTGTCAAGTTATTTTCCGGTAAATTCCGAAACTGGTAGTTCTTGTAATAAACAGTGGAAGTCACGAAGTTTCTTCATTGTAATTATGCTTTTCAGAGTGCCAGGAATCCATCTGCATTTATGCTGTGCCCTGCAAACCACATTGAGCGCGTTGGGCGGGGTTCTTCACCAAACATACAATTGGCATTGCATGCAACTGATAATTAAGTCGACATACAAATAAAAAGAAGCTATATTATTGAAGCACATCTATATCTATAGAAAGAGTGACCTGACAGCCTCTTCAGGAATGTGTGGTGTAGAGTGAACTATGACCCATCTAGAACTATGTAAAACAAAGGGTAAAACTAATCATTTCCTGTAGGTGGAAATAAAAACAGGTATTGCTCAGGCGTAAGGGGTGCGTACGAAACTAAATCAGATGCTGGCGACGTATGAATGTCACTTTTATTGAGTTGTCAAGAATTACAATCTCTATTTTCCTGGTTTCTTCCGCGTGTGATAACGTTCCTGACGACACTTTTGCTAGCTCTCCCGCCGGGTAAAATGCCGTAATAACCGACAACAGACGCGAAAATGTCAGATTATTATCCCAACGCCGCAGAAATCTTGTGTGTGTGACGAAAAATATTTTTAATTTACATACTACTAGGCAGGCACGTAGGGGAGGCACGGGGGGGGCTAAGTCTTGCGTAACTTGAAACGACTCAGCATTGCCCATTCGGTTCCATCATGTTGCAAATCTCTTCCCCTAATTTTCAGTTTTACAGTGCCCATACTCATCTCTTCTCATTGGTAAAGTTCACTGCTTACCTCGTTATGAAGCAGTTAATTTGATCGGCCCCAGAACAGAAGTTCAAAATTTCAGATTGAAAAGAACAATTATTAACCACACACATATATCATACTAGTGGTCAAGTTTAGAGACACTCAACACTTGAATTATATACGCAGTGTAATCCGGATTATCATGCCCAGTGAAAATCAGAACAACTAAAAGATTGTGAAAAAATTTCGGGAGGAGCTGAAGCCCCAGAAGCCCCCCCTGGCTACGTGCCTGTCGCGCATGCAATCTTGCTGTCGGGCAGAATCCGAAATCGGTGGCGGTAGTTGAAAGTTAGTTGAAGTTTGGCTACGGTTCCAGGGACCCTTATAGAATTTCAAACCCTTTCATGGACGACAATAATATTCGCAGTAATTCTTCTTCATACTTTAACCTAAAAATCTCTTTCCCTCGTTGTCTCCCAATCCGCCTCAGAGGTATTGTTTTGCGTACGCACGTTGAGTAGTGGGGCATGCTGGGACGGCTAGGTGTTGAATGGACCGGGCACGACTGGGTGGTCGAGGGAAATCAGATCCGACGCATGAGCGAGTCATGGCGTTACACCGTCCCAAGTGTTCCTTCCTCTGTGACGTCGTGCGTGTGTTTGAGTGGGAGTTGGAGGAATGCGCCTTTTCAGCTGTAGGTGTACGCCAAGGTATTTGCTGGGAGAGAAGAGGAAAGAGGTTTAAAAAAAAGTCTTGTAGTAGTTGGTAGCAGAGTGACTAGTTTGTCCTGGGAGCAAGTCAGAACAATTCTGTTGCCGAGTCATTTCTCGTCATCGCTTGTATCAATCTTAAGGTTTGTCGGAATTTGTCGGGCTTCAGCCCCCCCGAAATTTTTTCACAATAATTTTGTCGTTCTGATTTTAACTGGGCATAATAATCCGGATGATACTGCGTATAATATATTCAAACGTTAAGTGTCTCGAAACGTGATCACTAGTTTGACGCATGTGTGTGGTTAATAATTGTTCTTTTCAATCTGATATGTATGCATGGGTTGAACTTCTGTTCTGGGGCCGGTCAAATTAACAGCTTCATAACAAGTTAAGCAGTGAAATTTACCACTGAGAATAGATAGGAATGGGCACTGTGAAGATAATTACAAGCACTGAAAATTAAGGGAAGAGATTTGTAGCAATAGGGTAGTTTCCTATTATTTTTTTATTGTCTTGATCGAAAGTTTATAACCTCTGGAGTACGTGTTTTAAGCCGTTCGATTTTTAAATGACGTTAGTATTTTTCCTCATTAATTAAAAAGTGAAAAAAATCAATGGCGCGAAAACGCGACGGCAAACTATTGCATGCCGGTTAATCCTACGCGTGACGTTAAACTATTTCCTCTACCTGCCACCAGGTGGTGCTGCGGACGCTTCCAAATAGACGCCGCACTCCGTTAAGGCTTATGAACAAGTATTGGAGGCATATTTATTCCGTGAATTAATTATAATTAACTTTTATTTATTTATTTAACATGACTTATGCAGTTGATTCATTTAAAATCAGTCAGTATTCCTTTCACAAGCATATCATGTAGTTCGCCTATCGCCGCACGACCTTCACGCCATGCTTCGTCGTAGCAGAAGACACAGCGAGCAGGACGTCCTTGAGCCTATAAAATGACTAATAATACCATGTTTAACTGAGAATTCTTTTCAACATTGATAGTTTTTACAGGTTAATACTAATAAATATTCACTACTAGTAGAGCTGAGGGGCCCTGAAATACAACGGTAAGTTCAGGAGACGAATTTTCCTATGCTTCGCAACGTAAACTACCTTCCTGTTACGTCAGCATGAAGGCAGCGCACCCCGCCATTTCAGAGCCTTTTCAAATGGCCTTAAAATTAACATTTAATTCTCTAGTAAACTGGGATTTCTCAATACAAACTTTTTGCGTAAATTAAATACATTTATGGCAGGGCACAAATCGCAATTAATGAAGTCCGTTTTCTTTGATGAAGGAAACTACCCTATTGGCACCGAACGGGCAAGGCAGATTTGTTTCAAGTTACGTTACACTAGACTTAGCCCCCCCCCCCCCCCCCCCCCGAAGCAAATTTCTGGCTACGTGCCTGACGTGCATATCTATATTACGTCACGATACGGAGGAGAGGAGGTATCGGGCCAGTTTTTATGATTCACTCTCTGCAAGACGTACAACTCCAACCGTCAGTTACGTTAGGAGAAAGTGACGTGTTAAATTCTCTCTTTGTTTAAATATTAATAAAATCATTGGTTTTTATTTAATTAATAATCATAGGTTTTTGTTCTCTACTATTTTTACAAAGTAGAGGGGTGCCATTGGCAGTGTTAAGTGAATTAGAGGTTTTTTTAGAGAATGTAATGGAGCGTGATGCATAGGGGAAATCGAGGGTGAAAAAAGTGGAAAATCAGAATTTTCGTAATACCTTCAGGATCTTTATCTCAAACGAGGCATTCCTTTGCATTCCTCCCATTCACTTCTCATTTGAAAACGAGGCCAACATGTCACTATCTATAGACGATTACGTTTTCAAGTCTTCTCAGTAACATTATCTTTCTTAAATCAAAGTTTTTTCTCCGCCTCTTATAATTATCTCGTTTGTTACTTGGCCGATCCATTTTACCTTCATCATTCCTCCGTTCCGTCATTCCAAGCACCACCTTTCAATTGCGTCCTGCTTTGACGTTTCTGTGTCTGCTATTTTTCCATTCCTCACTGCCGTGAAGGAGCATTATCCAGAGATAGGTTAAAATGAATTTTTCGTTTCTTTCAAGCTTTTATTTCCAACTGGGAATAGATTTTTCTTTTGGTAGAACGTCCTCGTCACCTGGGTTACTCACTTCTTTAGGCTTGAAAAAGTATCTTGCATGTTCGATGCCGGCTGGATGTAATTAGTAGAATAGTCCTGACAAAGAATCTAGTTACTTCTGGAAATACAGGCGTGGAAGTAGGAAACTTTTCATTCGAACTTACATCTGAAACATCCTCCGTCGTGGGAGTGAGATTTCTATTGATTTCGAATGTGGCACACCTTTAAAAACAGGAAATTATTCATACTTAGAATTCATTCATATACCTGCAGCATCACGAAGCCCACTATGTAAGAAATTTCCTTATAGTCAGAAATTCCATCGATTCGAAACTCATTGACATAATTAATGATAGAAATTGGCTTACAATTTCGTACTGCATCGCAAGTCCAGATAAAAACCGTGTTGTATCTGGATATTGACATCACCATATGACTGAATTCCATCTTCGATAGACATGATTGGAATCTCTTCATGGGCAAATGCTTCGATAGAACTACAGCTCTTCTTGGGTGTTGTGCATAGACCAATTTAAGTATAATACACGTCTGCATCTGTGTCTATGGAAGCCACCTCTATTATGTGTGGTAGGGGTTGAGTCATCTCCAAATATGCACAATAAAATATACAATTAATAGGCACATGCCTAATACATAAGAAAATTGTTTAGGGTACGTACTAGGCGCGTACGATTAAATGATTAGTATCTACATTAGAATATATTAATTATTTTAATGTTTTGGATGGCTGGTAGGTAAATTGATTTATATTTACAAAATGCATTTACGGGTGCATTTAACAAGCGTTAGTTGTACTCAGAATATATTTATAATGCTCTGCACACTGCTTGCATATCATGTTCCTCTCCGGTTTTTGTTATCTATTATGATCTCTCATTGATCGCTGGAAAAAAGACATTATACTAATGGTGAATTTTACTAAATTACTTTTAATAATGACACAAAATTAAAATCTATGCACGGATACATTACTTTTGGAGCAGGATCAAAGAGCCTAATTAGAAATATTTGTTTCCCTTACGGGAACGAGAGAGAGAGGGGATCGGGTTGGTGTGGTGGCTAGAGTACTGGCCTCCCAATCCGAGGGCCCGGGTTCGATTCGCGGCAGTGGCGGATTTTTCAGTGGAAAACCGGACCCCACTTGATTGCCTAGTGGAGGGCAATTCCAATTCAATACTCCGTCTGTCGAATGGGACGTTCAGCCGTTGTCCCCTTGGCGCCTTTCGTTAAGGCCAATGGTGACTGCCCCTGAAACGGTTTTTCTTCTCGCAGCTAGGCAAATAAAGTTATCGACATGAATCTTTCACCATCAACTTTTTTTGGCCAATGAAATTCTTTTTTGCTTTTTACATTTTGCAAAAAATTAAAAAACATGATAAAAAATTACCAAAATGGCAGAATGCGTTGTTATTTATAAAAATCGAAAAACTACGAAGTTTTCGAGTTTCTTCACTAATCAATTCCAATTTTCTAAATAATATTACGAGAAGGTAATAACTAGTAATTAGAATAATTAGAAGTCGCTAAAAACGCGCTGCTAGGAGCGTCACTTGCGGCGAAATCATGGAACCATTACGAAGCACCCGAGGAGCGATGAGGGAGGGGAGGGAGAGATGCCGCTGGAGGGATGAGGGCCATGCTGCTGGAGGCGTTTAAGGGGAGGGACGAACGAAAGACAAATCTTGCAACCTTGTGTTTTTGCTGAGAAGAGGACAGCGCGCAGGATGTCGCAAGTTTATGCGTCCCTCTTCGTTGTTCTCAGTCCGTCTCGACTTTTCGTATCGAGAGCTATTTCCAATTGCCTAATATTTGCGTAAATCTTTCAAGAAATTTTTCTACATTCAGTGAGTCAAGAAATAATTTACAATTAATTTCTTCGATTTAAATTATCTCTGAAAAAAAGACTATCATGGAAACTGCCAGAAAAGGCCATCCTCGAAGTAAGAAAGACGTGGTCTATTCTCATCTGCAAAACGAAAGAAAAGGTCTGCCGGGAGTCTCAGGAAATGGCAAGCGAAGTAATTATTTGGTTGAGGACGACTACAATGAACCAATTCTTCAGATTTTGTACGTTTTTTTGTTTTCATCAAACCGATTCTCAGAAAAATACGTGTTTCTGCTAATGACCTAGCCTCACCGGAACAGATTAAACATTTAAGATTTAAGTATAATTGTTGTCCATGGCTGATTTGACTGTTTCACCACAGTATGTTTAGACAGTGGTTTCATCAGTTTCATCTTAATATACATGAGGAATGCGAAAATGTATCCGTCACTTTTCTAAAAGTCATTTAATTGTTAGCGATATTATTTTACATTGCAAGAGACGCAATGTTTGTTCCTATTAAATCCGATGAGTAAACCGTGGTACTTTCTGAGAGAGTTATCTTCAGCCTGGAATCGCCACGTCCTATATTCCTGCATTATTTTTGTTTTTTTTTGTAATTACTAATTATATAATTAGTAAAACCCCCGGTAATCATGACGAAATGTAAATTGAATTTTAAATCTAATAACAATAAAAAAAAGTGATGGCAAACTATTTTATGAAGCAAAATCTGCGGCAAAATATATTTAGGCCTTCTCAAAGTATAAAATAAAGTTCTTTTTAATTTTGTTTACAAGAACTGCATAGCTTTTTTCTTTTTTGTTATGAAATTTTGCCGTGTTCTAAATCTCCCTTATTTTTGGTCAAGAATATGGAAATCTCCCTTATTTTCTTCAAATATAGTTGTTGGTCACCATAAGTGGATCATCACGTGGCATGGAAGCTGACATGTCTGTTCAGGCATTTCGATAGAGCGAGGAGATGCAATTACTTTTCTTTCAATACCATTTCCTCGTAGGCAGTGGTGATTCGAGTGCTTTTGAAAAGGTGCGTGAATCCGTTCCATGTGGGAAACTGGTTAAGAAAAGTGATTGTTCTAGTCACGAGGTTACATGTTATACAAAATCCATCTTCAAAATTCTGGATGAACACCCTGAATTGAAACTATTTCTAACAAAAGAAAGTAAAAGAAAAATATGGCTGCAACTCACTAGTTGAGGATCTAAAAAACGGGCCGCTTCGCGTATTCAATAGCACTCGAATTGCAAAGTATATAACTGCAATGATTAGGAGGGGAGGGAAAACATTTTCAACGACAAGGAGATGGGTGCCCTGGAAAGAGTCAACGAATTATTAAAACCCTAGGTATGGAAATCAATTATGCTAGCCATGATTGACACTAGTAATCTGGCGGAGAATTTTGTCGTT
This sequence comes from Platycnemis pennipes, assembly GCA_933228895.1. Taxonomy (NCBI): domain Eukaryota; kingdom Metazoa; phylum Arthropoda; class Insecta; order Odonata; family Platycnemididae; genus Platycnemis; species Platycnemis pennipes. The sequence continues at coordinate 66,786,705 of OW121854.1, forward strand.
AGTGGCTAAGTTTATGGTAGGCAAGCAAGTGAACCGCGGAAAAAGTAGTTTGTATGCTCATCGTGTGCAGGGTGCAGGGGCTTGATTTTCAGCTGGGACCAGGGTGGAATTATTCTGCGTAGAAAATGATATGTGGAAGAAGCCCTTTCAAAAGTATACACAGACTTGGCGAGCGAAGGCCTAAACGCTAACAGTCAACTAGGAGGTGTCTTGCAAAAAAGCCTAAGAGGAAAGTTAGGGAAATTTATGAGGCAAAAGAAACTAAGGATTATGGAGAGTTCTGTCAGAAATTGGACATGGACCAATAGGAAATGGATGTAGAAATCGAAGAGCTGATAAAGAAATTGACGGTTGAGGGGTCAATAGAAGCTCTAGAGAGAGAGAGACGTGGGTCCAAACCGAATGTGAGCAATGGTTTGATGAAAGACAGAATAGATTGACGTAATCAAATTTTGGTGTTATTTGTAGGAGAAGGGAAAATCACTTGTGAAAAGACAAAGAAAAGAAAAGTTTTATGCCCAGTCATCTGAAAATGATACAATGAGATACGGTAGCCTAAATGAATTTATGCGATTAAGAAATATGAGGAGTTAACGGGTAGCAGAGTTTCCATGTGGCCTTTTTGTTGATCCCGGACACTGTTTCCTAGCAGCCTCGCCTGATGGAAAAACAAATGATGCAGCATCATTGAAGTAAAATGTCCAATATCATCGGAACATATGACATTAAAACAGGCAGCTGAGGAAATAAAGTGTTTTTGCTTGGATGAGGATCTTAAACTCAAGAAAACCAATGGTTTTAAACCATAATTATTACTACGAAATTCAGGGACAATTACATGTTTCCCGATATTCCTTTTGTAATTTTATGGTGTGGACTCCTATGGACTGCAAAATCCAAATAATCTTCCGGAATGGTGAATTCTGGAAGAATCGCATGGAGAACAAATTTCTTTAATTGTATAATAAAGCTTTGCTTCCCGAAATAATTGACCCCCGACTTTTCCGATCTATGGAAATAAGAGAACCGGAAATAAAAGTTTGAATAGTGTTAAAGTACATTTATTATTGCCATCTATAAAATGTTTAAACTTTCAATTACATGATACAACCGGCAATGTTGGCTCAAGAATAGGAAATTCATGTTAATGCACCGAATTACTCCTAAGTCATTAGCAGCCATCAATCTGAAAATTGGTACCTATGCTGTAGCTCTACAATCTGCACTCTTCTCAACGAACCTCTTTACTCCCTCATATTTCTTACCTTAGCGTATCCATTTATTTGCTCACGATGATCTATCCTTGGCCTTCCGTGGTAATTCTATCCGTCTACTATTCCTTCAATGATTGTCATCAGGAGGCTGTTATGCCTCATAGTATGTCCGATGAGATTATCTCCTAATGCAAATCATCTACAGAAAACGTCTTTCCCCAACTCTTCGTACAACTTCTTTATTCGTATTTCAGTCTGTACGTTTGATCTTCATTAATCTTCTACAACACCACTCATTTCCATCGCTTCCAATGTTCTCTATTCTGCTGCTGTTACTGGCCAAGCTTTTATGTGAAAACATCCAGGTTTTACTCCTGACAGTAATTAGTTGTGAAAGTTTTTTATTGAATTTTGCTACGAGTAGAACATATGCCCCGCAGCCCCTTCTGAGCAGGTCAAGGGGTTTCTGCAAGTATCGAATTCAGGGCGTAATATTCCATCGGGTCCAATTATTCTGGCCGGAATATGATCCGCGTGAGAACTTCGCTCCTATCACTCTACTCTCTACTACCCGTTTTACTATTCTGCATGTCACTCGAGTTCTGTTACAGCCGATTTGATATCAAGGAATGCCCACCTGAAGCCTTTTTTACTCTGTTGATTAGTATTTTATTCCAATTTTGCCTAGAATAAGCTGCGCTCTTTTACAGAGGGAACAGAACACGGACTCCTTTTTGAAATCCGTCCTGAAGTAACTTAACATATGACACTTCAGTATAGAAGATAGAAGCAAGTATTTAGCACACATTAGTATGTTATAACATACCATTCAGGCTCGCCACCTGAAAAGTGATTCAGACATCTTTCGTGCCGTCATCTTCGTAGGACGGAGCGAAAAGAAAATTAAAGCGGATTCAGTGGACATGTTGGGGGAGGGAAGATATTTGGAAATCAGGATAAGACAAAGCATGTCACTGGGGCGAGTAGGTAATAGGTGGCGATAGGATGTTGAAGATAGCTCTTGAGGGTGGAATGCTTGGAAAAAGGAGAAGAGGGTTGTGAAGCATGTCAGATGAGGGGTGTTGGAAAGTGGTGCGGATGCAAAAAAAATACGCCGAGATGAGGGGGTTGACAGTGAATGGAGATGCTTTGTGAAATCCTACCTTTAGTCTGTTAAAAAACTATGATAAATGTTATCATAGCAATGGTGATGTGTGATGCGCTGCTGGAAAGAAAATTCCTAATTTCTCTCCTGCCGACCTCTTGAACTCGTCTTATTTCCTACCTTACCAGGTGCTGTAGAATATTTTTCATTTAGTAAGAGCGATGTGGATTGTTTTCGAGGCTACCCAGTGGCTTCTGATGAACATCCTTGGGATTCGAGGCTTTCGCCGCATTGCTCTATTTTTAGGACTATCTTTTCGCCAGTCATCATGCAGTCTTCTTCCGATACAAATAGTGAAAAATATATTGCAGAAAACGATGAATAAAGAATAATGACCAATGCTTGCGACGGCTTCCCAGTTCCCACAGAAAAGGAAAAGGGTGGGTGGGTTGCCGGTTCACGCCAGAGGCAGCCGAGGCGAGATATTCTGGCTAGACGCAGTCCGAGCGAGACATTGTAAAACTGCTGCGATGTTGCAATGTTAGGAGTGGGGCAAGGGTATGGGCGATGTAGGGGAGGGTAGAGCCGGTGTCCGAGGGTGAACAAGGCCATATTTGGGAATCGTCAGGTCACTTAGTTAGTGTCATGGAGCGCTGACAGTCATCGACTGTGGTTCCATCTTGGCAGGGGAGATTCACACCATAGGCCACTCACCATTCGCCTTAAGAGTAGGCTAATGCCGACGCCAAGTTTCTCTCCACCCTTCCTCCGTTCCCTAAAAACTCCTACCATTACCCAATCACCCACCTATCCTAAATGGCGCAAATGACCTCAGCTGTCGGTCGCCTCCTCTGAATAACCAAATGAGAGAGAGGGGGAGCATATCGGAGTAAAACAATTAATCTTCATAAGACACTACAAGCCACCGCAAGGGTTTGTGGCAGGGTGTGAAACATCATCACGCATGCATTTTACATCAAAAGAGATTTAAATTTATGCCTTTAACTTGTATTTCGTCCGCAGACTCGGAAGAGGAAGCCCAAGACCTCCGTGTCGAAGTCCAGTGAGTCCTCAGCGGGGTCGTCGTCATCGGCGGCCGGAGGCAGCACCACGGCCTCCGGTGCTCCATCGCCCAAGCGGATCAAACTAGAGGGTGCAGGTAAGGCATCGCTTCGGCAATGGGCTCGCTCGTTAATGTTTTTCAATTTCTATCGGCGACTTCAACGGTGCAAACTCAGAGATCAGTCCGGTTGTCGTGTGTATAGCTCGCCAGCTACTATTATCCCGATGATGTGTAAAACCTCAAGCTTCAGGATATAGGGGCCAGTTCCTCTCACTATGCCGCCGGTGGTTTCACTGTAAGATCAGGTTCCTGAAAAAGTGCGCAGCCCGGATTAAACTCTGAAAAATTAAGACCTTTCCCGGAGCGTAGTGCAACGCTATTCAGACGCGACCTGATTATAATTGGCTTAATTGGTTTTTTAATTAATTATTGATCTCGGATAAATATATAATTGAGGTGTTTCTCCTTATTTGCTCCGATAGTGTTTTTTTTCTTCTTCACGAGGGTTTATTTTCAGGGATCGAATTGGTGCTTTGGCCTGACTTCTGAATTCACATCCCGAAGGTCCAGGTTTAAATGTTGGCATCGGTCGATATTTTTAACTTGTATGCCGGTCCCTTCTGGAGTGTAGTTCGGCCAACACATCCAGTTCAGAGTCCTGCCCGTCGAATGGGACGTTAAAACAATATCCCCATTTCGCCTTTCTTTAAATGCAGACTAAAGCCGACGCCGGGTTTCCCTCGATCCTTCTTCCGTCCCGTGAAAAATTTCTACCTATGTCCAGCTATCCATCCGTAGTGTAGACTCTCGCATCCTTTACGATCTGTTTTCAAATGACGATCAAGCATGTGAACGATCCTTATTTTCAGGAAAAAATAACTACTGTGAATTTTTAGAAGTTACCGCTGCTCAGGTATCATATTTTTTTGTTTTCCCCAACGTAAGTTCCTGTTCAAGAAATGATACTTCCTCTATGACCTGGAACAAGAGAATAAAATACTTGACTACTGGAAGGGTGACCAAGCAATATCTAACCGATGTTACAATAGAATGAGTTGCTATTTGGACGCGTTAAAAATCAAGCGTGGAAGAAATGCTAGTAGGAATGCTATGATTTTATAACGGAACTGAAGAAGCGCTCTTTGACAAACTTGATGAGAAGAGAAAGAAGGCGACATATACTATGGAGAAGACAACAACCTACAACCAAGAGGTTGCAACCGACAGCTTGCGTTATTTACGTTATTTAGGGTCGGTGGATTATTTGTTTGAAATAGGACTTGATAGTAATATTTCATTAAACGGAATAGGGATGGAAAGAAACCCGGCATTAGCCTACAGGTAACGAAATGCGCAAATTAATCCACAGAATAAGATTGTGTTCTTTTGGCATTAGAATATAAGAAATCGTTTCAGGCGTGACTTTGTGGAAGTTGCTAATATTCATAGTGAAACACAGTAGTAATACTCCACACTTAATTTAGTATCAACCGACCCGGGTTTCGGCAACTCAGTGCCATTAGGTAATCCTAGGTAAGGAATCGATGGTTGGTGATTTCACCTTATGGAATGAATTCATGATGGATAGAATTAACTTGGTTATATTCCACAAACATTCTTTTGTGGTATATAACCGAGAATATAATTTTGTGACCGGTAGAAACCGGTCGGTCAATAAATTTTTTGGAATATAACCAAGTTAATTATATTAATCATAATTCTAGGTAAACTTAGAAAATGGCACTGAGTTGCCGATACCCGGGTCAGTTATTATGAATGTGTTCTTTTATTCATCGGAGAGTTAATATTAGGGTTATTTCAGGTTATCCAATGTAAAGCAATCTTAGCAGTTGAAGCAACTTAAAATTTAATTTTACTGCTCAAGGGACTACTTTTATAGCGGAATATTTGGATGATTGCAACTTTCATTCATGGGAATCTTTTCTTGCCACATTTCTTACATGAAAGAGTCTGATAATTACGACTTCCTTCTGGCAGTGTATGTTCGTAATTTCCGCTGCCATTACTGAGAATCTGCCTTCCCCATCCTCATTCGCGACTGTCGGAACATGCCCATTTTTCTCGCTCGGGAACATTAGCTCAGCATTGTGAGGACGCTCTGTAAAGTGAATGGCCATCAAGCCGTGCGTGTCTATGTTTCGTTTAATAGCCGTGGAAGTTGGTAAACGCGCTTTTAACGATCTTGTTTGTCTCCGAGTTCGGAAGCTGTAAAAGTTGAATGCAGGTGAATGAGATGGGTGAGGGGAGCGGAATGAGAGCGATGACGTCTCAGTCGACGGCATGTTGGGATTGCGTAGCCCTTTCGCGAAGTCAAACACGAAATGTTTTTTATCGTTGTGATGCTCACCGCGACCAAGCAGTGATGTTTTTTACATGAACGTTCGACGAGCGCCATGATGCCGTTTCACGGGAAATAATAAATTGCACGGTTGGAAGCAGCGTCAAGTCGTGTAAAATGCGCGTAAAAACTAACGGCCATTTTACAGTCATTCGTTAATGTATTTGGGATGTTTTCCATGTAATCCGTTGCCTTAGATCAAGCAATCTTCACTCTGCATCTCTTTATGCGTCATACTGCGCTATTACAAGCCTGGTACGAAACGGCCTTCATAACTGCTCCAATTTCCAGGGAGGCGGGAGAATCGGGAAGTGTCAAGGCATTTATTAAGGAATTTTAATTCTTTGAAAGGATTATATCGCCGTCGGAGGTTCACCATATCCTGCCAAAAGTTGGGGTTGTGGTTTATTGTGTGTCAGTAGCTCACATGGCTCCTCAGTTATGAGACTCGACAGGTTTCTATTGAAAACTTGCACTTATCAGGAAATGTTCGCAGATACAATCATGCTTGGCATATTTCATGGTAACATACCTAGAGAAAAACCTGTTATCTGCCCTACATATTATAATTAATTACCTCCCTGGTTACATCGTCAATAAGTTATATTTTCATTCATTGGACACGCAAAAAAAGACCTCTGTCTAACTTTTTTTTCATGTATGCTTGAGCCATCATCACGTACAGGATAAGGGTTTTGTACCAGATGATGGCTGAGACACGTGTTGTACGTAATTAATGAAGTGGGTAGTATAATATATTTATTCAGTTATTAAAAGCTGTTCCACCATGTCGCCCTGACAATGTTGAATTCCTTCTTCCTCTCTGCAGCTGATATCTCCTACCGCGACTGCAGAACGAGCACACCGGCCTACCTCCAGCAGCAGACTCATCAGCAGCAAAATCACCAGCACCATACTACAGCCATTTTGGGTAGTAGCACTTCGACGTCGCCCCTGGCGACGGGCACCCTCACTTACACGGGCCCGTACCACCACCAGTACCACCACAGCCTTCAGCAGCAGCAGGTGCTCGCGACCAGCCAGCACCACCACCAACAGCAGCAGTCCCCGCAGCAGACGACGTACCACCTGGGCGCGCAGCAGAGCCAACACCAAACCACCTCCCCTCTCAGCTCTGCCGAGGAAGCGATCGGAGAGGTCCAGCACAGCATCGGTGGGACCCTGGCGGCTCTGAACCGAGTTCTGTCGCAGCAGTTGGTGTACTCGCCGCACCACCACCATCACCACCACGCCCACCACCACCAGCAGCAGGCGGGCGGGCAGGAAAGCCAGGACGACCTGCTTCAGATGCAGCAGCAGGGGATGCAAGGCGGCGGCAACAACAACTGCAGCAGCGCAAACAACAGCAGCAGCCAGGCCTCGCCCCCCACTGCCTCCCCCAACTCCTCCCTCACGCACCCTCTGCTGCAGTACTCGTCGCAGATCTCCGTGGACTCGGGGGGCAGTCCGTTTTCGGCGTCGTCCCCGACCTCCTCCCCCCACGACCTCTTGCACATGCAGCTCCAGCAGCACCACGGCAACCACCAGCACCACCATCACCACCACCACCACCACCAGCACCATTCCGACCTCGATCACGTCGTGGTGGGATCGGTCGTCGGAGCCGGGGCCCACGGCGCGGACCCCGAGTGTTCCTCGGCCTCGTCAACGTCCTCGACGTCCCCGGGGGTGAACCGGAAGGCCTCTGGGACCCCTCCCTCGCCCCCTTCGCCTTCGCCGCACATCGTGGTCAACAAGTCAAGCGCTGCGGCAGCGGCGGAGAGGCCCACGGTGGTCTCTTTGACGACGTGAGATGGACTCTCGACTCATGCAAAGACAGTTGTCTTCGACTTAAGTCGCGTTCTCGAATTGCTTCGTCTCAGAGGTCTTTTGGAAAGAGAGGCTCGTGTCGGTTTCCGTGACGACCCGAACTAAACACGCTGGGCGATTCAATTGAAGACTTTTTCTTCGTCTTTTATCGACCAAATGCTTTTGGAATGAGAGGATTTGTCGTTGCCTGAGCGTTGCTATGACGGTGTGCTTCCCATTCAGCCTTCCATCGAGGAGATAAGAACCATTACCGCGAGGCATACGAATTTCCTCTGAGAAAACCTGCTCCGTGGACCTGTGTCGTCATTAGCTGTCGCTCGTTTAGGTTGGCCGACAGCAATATTCTCCAACTAACGCGAGTAATGGGTGTGATCTGGTTGATTTCAGTTTTTCCCGTTTTGTGTGTTTTCTTTTTTTGCGGCTGGAAATTGGAAGATGATTTGATCAGGAGGCTTGAAGGAAACTCGGCAATCAGACATATTTTCCCATGTCACTCTCCGATTAGAGTTTTCCTTTCGTGAATACTGAAGAGCGGAGTAAAACCAAAGAGAATACCTGAAGGATGCCTTTAATCCTTTGTGATCTATGCCCATCCAAGCGTCATGAGTGTGATTGAAGTGCAGTAACGTATTACAGGGATTTGGACGATGTTATGTCGAGTTCGTGATCCAATGACATATTGAAGATGCAACCTATTTTTAAGACGTTTCACTATGACAGATGGGCGCAGATGAGGCTGTTGTATTGACATTGTGTTTCTCCCAGAATCACCATTATCGACTTTTTTTATAGGAAGCAGCTGTGTTTTAGTTAATCAACTACTCGGAAGGGAGAGAGAACCTTCTGTGAAAGTCGTGAAAAATACGATCACTGTTTCACAAGTTTTTCTTGTTCTTTTTTTTAAATCCATTTTTGTGAACATTAATAGAATGTTTCGTTCTTTTCTTCCATTATTTTAAAATGATAAAAACATAATACTATGTTTATAAGACGGACAGAACCCTTGACGTCAATGTATGGGCCAAAGAAATAGGGAAACTGGAGATTATGTGGGTGCAAGTATGCATAGATTTACTTGTAGCTTGTGATGTTTATATTCTTAATTTGTTAAGCGTAAGAAATTTCTTTCTCTCCTTATCTGATTTGCAATAATTTTTCAATCTTGAATTGCTGTGGAGGAGTGTTTACACCAGTTACCAATGATAGCCATTAGTTTGAGGAATTGAGTGAATTTCATTTCAGTGTGTTCCCTTAGGAATGTAACTGGACATATCGAGTTTGATTTCATAACGGAAAAAATCTCAAATATTATGAGACTGTAGCATAAGGAGCTTATTTGTTGGATCCACTTTTGGCTGACAAGGTTTTCACAACTATGATAAGTTATAATTTTGCACTTTGTTGTATAAGAAGAGGCACATTGTATATCAGTGAATTTGCATCAAAATTGTGTGATCTAATTACAGGTGTAGGCTGTTAAGGATCAATTTTATCGATATTTTCAGTTTCTCATGTTTTATTAGTGTTTACGTTTATGAATTTGCCCATGTGGATCCAGAGGGAAAAAACTCCCAGTTGTCATGGTCCTTTTTTTTTTTAACTACCAAATAATGTGATGAAAATGTTTATTAAATCCACATTGTTTTCACATGAATTTCAGATATAATATATAATAATGAATACTTATTGAAAGTATTGTATCTTTCTTCTTGTACAGTTAATCATGAAACCGAAGATAAAATTTATATGCCGGGGACAAGGCGTTTTACAGTCATTTATTGGTTATCAAAAGATATACATATATTCTTTAATGGAGGAGGTGAGCTTACAGCTTAGCTTCACCTTAAAATGTTGCTACTAACTGAGTACCAAGTTTTGCTCTGAACAATTCGCCCCTTTTTAATAATAAATTCAGAAATATTCGAATTGCCTGAGGTAGAGGTTGATTCTAAAGGTACGAATTTATTATGACTTGTTAATTATATTATGTTGTGGTAAAAGAGCATGTCACCGTCCAAAGGTACGTAGGTTTTGGTGGACATCAAACTTCGTATTAATGTGCAAAATCTTTACTTAAAATAATTACTTCTTGGCTATATTTTGTCTCGCCTTGGACTGATTAATCTAGAGTTTTATTCTGCCTGAAAGGGCCACACTATTTCTCCCTACTCCCCCGTTACCTGACAACGTTACTTGTATCTTAATTGCCACTTAAGACCTAACAAGAACCTACATTTAATATTCTAATTTCAGTTACCATCGCATTCTCGTCTTTTTCAGTTTACTTTTCGTGCATTTCTTCGCTCCCATTTCTTTACATTCGTGATATTTTCATCAATGGTGCTCCAAATTCACTTCTGAAAGACCTCAAATAGATTCTTAATTTAAAATACTCGCTGTTTTCGACGCCGATTTTCGACATGTTATCCAGCTTTTCGATTAGCGTTTCTCTCATTTTCAATTGGTACATTACAACAGTTCTCTGCTATTCCGCTATGTAGTATCTGCATAGTATCCTATAAGCTTCCTCCAAACCGGGAAATAGCAGTAATAGTGATTCTAGCGCCTTCGGATGAGCATGTGATAGAATTAGATGAGCGGATTCGATTGATTCATATACTGCTTTGTACGAATGAATGCGAAACTTCTACTTTGTAGTGATGGCCTCCATAGGATTGGATAATGACCCAATCAGGTTTAAAAGACAATAGGTGGCCTGCAACAAAGCTGTCCACATCTTGAAAACGCTAGTTTACTAGGGGTATCCCAAGCAAAATTGATATCTTCCTCGAAGAACGTGCCTCTTACATTCGGTCTTTTGTCAATCACCAACAAAATTCGCCGCTAATTATTTAATTTACTCGCGTTTGGTCATAGTGAGTGGCAACACAGTATTTTTTTGTTTTTCGCGTAATTTATAAATTTCCACCACAATCGTGGAGACTACTGTTCTTCAAAGGAATATCATTAAATAATTCATCTGCGTGAGTCCGTATGGTGGCAGCAATGTGGAACATCGCAGCGGCACTGTGGAATATGTCCTTCAGTTAATACATGCTGTGATAAAATTTCATGTACAATAATGTCATCAAATACTTAATAATCATGCTCGTCTCCGTCCGAAATTTTCTGCAGGTTTGAAATTCTCCTCGCTCAGAAAATATTGACTTCTACTCTCTAAGGGTTCATTTTTCCTGATTTTATGTTTGAGTTTACCTTCACCTGTCTTACCTTACCTTTCACCATTACAATAGGGCGAAGAAACAGAAATATTTCTTCAGCGTCTATCCCGTAAGGTTAATCAGCGTACCTTTTCGGAAATGGGAACCTCGTTAAATGGCCGAAGGAATCTGCGGCGCTAGCGAGCGAATGGGTTTAGATCTAGCCTACTGTACTAGCATTTGAGGGATTTTTAATACTTATCTATATTTTTAACTGAATTAGTAAAGGAAACTATATTATCATGCTACGAGAGATTTAGACTTCAATGAAACCAACTATATTATGTTTCCCTTATTTTTATTAAAGATGAGGACATATAATAACACCTTTTTTTTACAAACGTGATAGAATGTGAATTTAATTTTGAAACTTAGAGAGTTATTGTGGTGGCTAGATCATTAGTTTCCTATTCCAAGGGCTTGGTATCGAGTCCTAGCAATGGCGGAGTTAATCGTCGTCTAATACTGGTATGTGGTCGGCACTTAGTACAATATTATGGTCGCTACAACCTAATCTATTACTGTCCCGTATTTTACACGAAAAATTGACGTTTTTATCCTCTCTTTTTCACTACCTATCTGTTTAATTTTATCTTATTGTTTTAAACTATGAAGGAACAATTTGAACAGTCGTGTAATATAAGCAATCTTTGCAAAAGTAATCGAAGAGGTAAATGAAGTCAACAAGGATGATTTGGGGGAGTCCATCTTAAGATCGGAATTCAACGCAGCTGTAAGGGACCTGTGGATAAATTAAGGCTTTTGGAATAGATGACATTCCTGCCGAGACAATTAAAAATCTGGGAGAGAAGACATTTGCTCAGCTGTACAAAACCATCTGCGCCGTGTACCTACTCTACAGGAGACTTACCCACGGACTTTGAGACGAACGTCATCATCTCTATACCCAAAAAGAAGAGGGCCGAGAACTGTGAAAAGTTTAGGACCATAAACTTAGCGAGAAATGAACATGCTCCGATTTGTTGATGACATTGCAGTTATAGTAAAACGGCAAGAGGCAAAAAGCCAGCATCTCTGAACACTAAGGACCTAATGCTTCAAGAATATAATATGAGCATCAATAAGAAGAAAACTAAAAAAGAGCACAAGAGAAGAGATTCTGGCCCTCAAGCTACTATATAAGAGAATAGAGAAGAATCTACCGGTCACCCCATTTGTAGTTTTGGAGAACGCATTTGACAACGTGGATTGGAACTTGATGCTATGGAATCTCAATGAAATTGGAGTATCATACAATGACCGAATAGTTATCCTCAGCTTGTACATATACATACCAGGTGGCTGCAATCAAATGAGGACCCAGCAGTAGAGAAGCAAGCATAAAGAAAGGAGGGAGACAAGACTGTGCACTGTCTCCATCGAGAAAGCCAACCAAGACATCAAAGAGAAGTCTCCAGGAGTGAATATGGAAAGGATAATGGACAGATACGACGTGAAAATAGATTATAAAAGAAATAAGTATTGGTATGCTTTAGACGAAAAGAAGCCAGTCTCAATGTTAAGCTAGGAAAACAAAAAATCGAGGAGGTGGATGAGTTTTTTTCCTGGGATGCCGAGTAACCAGCGATGAACGAGATATTTTTGCCAATATCATTGCCCAGGCGACAAGGGCATTTTACCAAGAGAGGATTCTGCCTACAGCTGCAAATACAAGCCTGGAATTTAGGAAATATTAAATTCGAAAATATATCTGGAGCATCCTTTGTGGTAGTGAGGTATGGACGATAACAGCAGCAGAGAAACCAAGGCTGGAAACATTCGAACTATGCTGCTACCGGAGAAAGATGGAGATAAAGTGGATCGATCGAGAGACAAACGAAGAAGTCTTAAGAAGAGTGGGAAAATGAGAAATAAGTTATCTCAGCCATATATTAGGACACGATGGCCTGACGAAGACAATCGTAGAGTGAAAATTGAACGGGAAATTTGGAAAATACCGGTATCGGATAAGATATATGGAACAAGTTGTAAAGGATGTGAAGGAGAAGAATTATATCAATATGAATAGGTTAGCTGATAGAAGAACAAGTGGAGAGCCGCGTTAAATCAATCTTAGGATTGTTGACCGATGGTATTGATGATTCCAATTCTAGAATTGGTTTACTCCGTCCTCTATTCTGCCCTATGCAGAGCAAATTATAAATCATAATTTTGACATGCATGGAAAAATAAGTATCTTAAGTCCTTGAAAATCCACGGAATGCTGATACCTAATATACTACAAAATCTTTTCTTTAAGTTTATTTTCGAGTTGTGGATTATGACCAATGCCTTTATGCGGAATCAATCGCGACTTCCATTGTCATACATATTTTGCAAGCGTTAGCGGATTGTATCTGCCGAACGCATATTATCATAGAGTATGTATAAACTCTACTTACTCCATAGTGTTACCCAGCAAAGGTTATCAGGAATTTTTTTATTATAGCTTCATTGTTTTTTGCTGGTGTACGGCGGCCTAACTCCATTCCATCGGAAGAAATTAATTATTACTGTTACTGGTACCCTTTCGTTATCGGGTTTGATTTTCGTCAATATATGTAGAATTGAAAGCTATTTATGTCCGCTCCTTCGTTCTGCCCTAATCTTTGGGTAAAATCGAGTCGTCAAGACATAATTAAATTATGGTTAAAAAAAATATTTACTGTAATGGACATAGGAAGGATGCAAGGTACTGTACGGAAATAAAGATGGTTTTGGATGAAACATGCTCATTTAGATTTGCAATCAGAATCTGATCGTTGAGAACAACTGCATTTACAACAGCATATTCTGAGGGCGCTGAAAGTCATCTCGCTGGTGCGTGGAAGTGGGTCCATCTTAACCAAAGATACAAGAGATGCAAGAATTTGAAAGTTCAGTTAGTATTCTGTTGGTGGCATTAGGAATTCTATTCAAATGTAAAAATGGGTAAGGCTATGTAAATGACGGAGAGGATAGTGATTAGACCTGATACAAAAATGTGAACATTCTCGAGTGGCAGTTCCGAGAATCTTAAGAATTAATTTCACCGCGAAAGTGCTACGATTCTCTGCCGTTTTCCACGTAGGAGTACCTGATAGCACGAGCGATTCGACATCTTTTTCAAGTGCGAACATTTCGGGCTCAGCAAAGTTTATACACTTGATATATAAAATAACAGTCAAAGGTAAATGCGTTCAATGCTAATACACATAAACTTAGTATAGGAATGGTAGTAAATAGGAACACATAAAAGGTCGAACACAATTGGTGGAGAAGATGGAATGGAGCCGAATCCCAATGGAAGAAAGCTCGACTGAACCGGGAGTCGAAGCACGGACCTCCAACTTTCCGAGCTACCCTTACACCATCCAACCAAACGTTATCTCTACGATTCTGGCTTACGAGTACTACGAGGGATTTATTTCACCATATGCCCGGGAATAGCGGCCCAGAGAAGGCACGCGACGCCATCTCTTGGCGTACGCACACCCTGTTTCCATTTGCATTTCTATAAGCCAATCATAAAAAGGAAAATTTGAGTCACATTTGAGATAAAGGAACCACTTGACGACTGTATGAATATCGGATACATTCCTTCAAAAAATGAGAGGCATACCGGTATAAATTAGGTTTGCGATATATAATATGAGGTTATGATTATTCTATTATTTAAGTCCGTCCACAGTCTCATCCTGGGAGTTTGTTCACTGAAATAAAAGGCATATTGGCTTGATATATTTAATCCGGGGCTAAGGTTTTTAAATTATTGAAGTTCAAAAACAGTAGTATCTACTATTTTGGGGTAATCATAATTCATTCTAATGCGATTTGCATATTACACGTTTCAGGGATTAAATATTTGTGGACGCAACCGGAAAATTTTCACATTGACATGATTTCACCAGTAACGACAACCCTATTTTCTTTATGGAACCACCGATAGATACCCTGTGGAAATTTCAGTCATTAAACTTACATCTACATCTACGTAATACCCTGCGAGCCGTCGCGTGGCTGGTGGTGAAGATCTCCAAACATGCATAATTTTATGTGCAAAGGAAAGAACTTAACATGACCCCACCTTATATTTTATTCCTCCTATCAATTTCAATGCCTCTAGGTGGCTAAGTTTTCATCGTTCACAAATTGAAGACAATTCTAAGATGTATAATTTTCACCATGCTTAAATGATTGACCGAGTGAATAACGATAGGTTCCTAACAAGAATGAGAGGAAAGAGAAAGCTTATGGAAATCTTGCAAATAGTGCGTGCAGGGGCCTGATTCTGGTTCTTTCTGGCTATAGCCAGCGCGATTTGTCGAAAATATTGGCGAACGGAGTGCGCATTCGTATTCTCGTTTTCATTCGCTAGCTATTTCGCCAGGAATGCTTCGCTTCGTCCATCTGGCGACAAAAAAGTTATTCTCGTTCTGTCTGGCGAACATATAGCGAATGTAAACATTCGCCAAGAGCGAATTTCGCAAGCGACGACAATGAAGTCGCTCTAGCGGCTTAGCGAAAGAATTGACGAGAGACCGACTCGTGATTTAATTACCGCCACACACCATTATTATGTTACATTTTTCATCCCAATTAGTCTAATTGTTATTAATATGTTTGGCATACAACTAGTGTGTAGCTTCACTCGTCTTGTCGTTCTATGTAATTAAATAAATGGGAATAGAAGTGTGTTTGCATTTGAATGAACCGCGAAGCGTTTGTTTGATAAGCGTATTGTACTACCGTGGGTGTGCTGTTTTTTTCTGAGGTTATTCTTGTGTTGGATTACTTGAGAAAACTTGTTGTTTTGGTTCTTTTGATTGTGAACGTTTCACCAGAAACAATAAGAAAGAGACTGACGTGGGGGTAGAAAGATAGGAACGCAACAGGTAAGGCAAGAAGCAGAGGTTTATATACCTATGAGTAAAAGTTTTGATGAACATTTTGAAATAGCATTTGGATCTACAACTTCACTATTATGCATTAAGGACGAGAATGGCGGCCCTAGTGCCAATGCTAAATGCGTTAGCCGTGGAGGTGGAAGAAAATGAAGAGGCTGCTGTTGTGTGTTCTCTGAGGGATCGAAGCAACGCATTCAATCTCTAAGATGAGCGGTTTATCTGTGTTTCCGGTATCTGCCAGCCTCTACCATTGAAGTTTTTGACTTGTTTTTCCTTGCACACCACTCAGGCGCCCGGCAGCAAACTCTTTATGTGCTAACATGTAGTCAACTAAATAATTCAGCTGAGCTCCAGAGGCTCGGGCGTTTTTACGCTGTCTTTGCTAAAAAAATAAGAAACTAGTATTTAACTCATGATTTGTTAAAAAATTATCCAAAATTGGCTTTTAAAGTTTGTTATATTTCGTCAAAACTTGTATGTACTACTTAGGACAAACACTGAGAACGAATCTTGATACTGTTAAATTATGGATAGGATTATAATAGGTTATATGATAATAATTTCTGGAATTATAAGGATCTCGTGCCTTATAGTTGTCCTCTGAGTGAATATACCACATCAAACACCGGTGACACACGCACACAAAAGAAACAAAATCATTTACTGACGTTCCTATAAAAGATGTTTCAATCGACTCTAACTTCATGAAAAGTATTACATACATGAGTGATGCCATCGTTAACAGTAACAAACACGAAAATAAAAATGGTAAATTCACGAACTACTTAGGTTTGCATTGAAAATACTAACCCATAAGTTTCACCGGAGTGACTTTTGGACTCATCGTGTATATATCTGTAAAAGATGAAAAACAAAGAGAATGGTCTTATGTTCAACTACGGAAAACGACTAATGAATTAGATATATTGTTATACAATATATCTAATTCATTAGTCGTTTTCCGTAGTTGAACATAAGACCATTCTCTTTGTTTTTCATCTTTTACAGATATATACACGATGAGTCCAAAAGTCACTCCGGTGAAACTTATGGGTTAGTATTTTCAATGCAAACCTAAGTAGTTCGTGAATTTACCATTTTTATTTTCGTGTTTGTTACTGTTAACGATGGCATCACTCATGTATGTAATACTTTTCATGAAGTTAGAGTCGATTGAAACATCTTTTATAGGAACGTCAGTAAATGATTTTGTTTCTTTTGTGTGCGTGTGTCACCGGTGTTTGATGTGGTATATTCACTCAGAGGACAACTATAAGGCACGAGATCCTTATAATTCCAGAAATTATTATCATATAACCTATTATAATCCTATCCATAATTTAACAGTATCAAGATTCGTTCTCAGTGTTTGTCCTAAGTAGTACATACAAGTTTTGACGAAATATAACAAACTTTAAAAGCCAATTTTGGATAATTTTTTAACAAATCATGAGTTAAATACTAGTTTCTTATTTTTTTAGCAAAGACAGCGTAAAAACGCCCGAGCCTCTGGAGCTCAGCTGAATTATTTAGTTGACTACATGTTAGCACATAAAGAGTTTGCTGCCGGGCGCCTGAGTGGTGTGCAAGGAAAAACAAGTCAAAAACTTCAATGGTAGAGGCTGGCAGATACCGGAAACACAGATAAACCGCTCATCTTAGAGATTGAATGCGTTGCTTCGATCCCTCAGAGAACACACAACAGCAGCCTCTTCATTTTCTTCCACCTCCACGGCTAACGCATTTAGCATTGGCACTAGGGCCGCCATTCTCGTCCTTAATGCATAATAGTGAAGTTGTAGATCCAAATGCTATTTCAAAATGTTCATCAAAACTTTTACTCATAGGTATATAAACCTCTGCTTCTTGCCTTACCTGTTGCGTTCCTATCTTTCTACCCCCACGTCAGTCTCTTTCTTATTGTTTCTGGTGAAACGTTCACAATCAAAAGAACCAAAACAACAAGTTTTCTCAAGTAATCCAACACAAGAATAACCTCAGAAAAAAACAGCACACCCACGGTAGTACAATACGCTTATCAAACAAACGCTTCGCGGTTCATTCAAATGCAAACACACTTCTATTCCCATTTATTTAATTACATAGAACGACAAGACGAGTGAAGCTACACACTAGTTGTATGCCAAACATATTAATAACAATTAGACTAATTGGGATGAAAAATGTAACATAATAATGGTGTGTGGCGGTAATTAAATCACGAGTCGGTCTCTCGTCAATTCTTTCGCTAAGCCGCTAGAGCGACTTCATTGTCGTCGCTTGCGAAATTCGCTCTTGGCGAATGTTTACATTCGCTATATGTTCGCCAGACAGAACGAGAATAACTTTTTTGTCGCCAGATGGACGAAGCGAAGCATTCCTGGCGAAATAGCTAGCGAATGAAAACGAGAATACGAATGCGCACTCCGTTCGCCAATATTTTCGACAAATCGCGCTGGCTATAGCCAGAAAGAACCAGAATCAGGCCCCGGGAATCGACGCCCAGGAACTAGTATTTTGCATGCCTGCATGGTAGTAAGCGTAAAGTTAATTATCTCTGATTTAAACTGCATATCTGCTGATGGTTCACCCCTTACCTTACACCCTGATGGTGGATTACAGAGTATTATGTATGTACATGTAGATGAAATTTAAAAAAGAGCACAGGGCATGTTTAGTGGCCATATTTTGAAACATGATGGCATGATGAAGACAATACTCGAGGTAAAAGCGACTGGGAAGAATGGAAAAGTAAGACCTCGCATTAGATATTTGGAGCAAGTGGTGAAGGATGTGAAAGAGAAGAGTTGTAGGTACATATATGAAGAGGTTAGCTGATAGAAGAATTGAGGTGATCTGCGTCCGAACAACTTTAATATTGTTGACTAATGATCATGTTTAGTGCCCTATTATTATGTATTGGTTATAATTTGGTTGAGGCACAAAGAAATAACATAGGGGTAATATTGGGAGGGGGCTGAGGAAGATGAGGGTGGAGTAATGCGGAAAAGGGGGTGGGGGTGTAACCGGATTTCCCGCTAGCAGCTGAGAATATATACGGGCCTTATCCTCTTAATCCTACTACACCCTAAGCAACTTCCCACAATACCTCCCAGTTTCCGTAAACTTCTCCAGATCCTCCCTCCTCGTGCCCTTCCCTCAATGTAAGCAAACTACGCAACGACCACTCACCAAGCCCCCTTCACCGTCACACCGAGCCTCTTCGTCGATCGCGGTGAAATCGTAGCGGAGATCGCGTTGGTGCGGCTGCTGAACAACTGACTTATTTACCGTGCACGCGGAGAAAGCGGGAAAGTCAAAACCAGTGACTACCACCATACAGTAAGTATTATATAGAGGTCTCACCGCATTGGGCATTATTGTTATACGTCTTGGATGTAGTACTGGAAGATTTCCATAGCCGGCGAGGGAAGAATTTATTGCGTTACGTTACAAACGACATATATCGCTTCCATTTTTCTAATCGACTTAATCGGCACAATCGAGAAATGTCTTGTAGTCTGCTCCTAGCAGCGGTGGATTATGTGTTTTTAATTAAACAAAAAGGAATCCCTCCGGTAACAAGATATGTTTGCTTTAATAACGAGAGAAATGGTAACGTATCCATGTGACTGTGAACGTTAGTTAAAGGCATATCGCACCATTATAATAAAATAAGAAAACTACATCTAAGGCATATGTCATGTGCCGCTTGATTCGGTTCGAAAAACGAAAGAGAAGGATGCGATATGTATCGTTCGTAACGTCACGCGAAAAATTTTTACCACGCCATCTATGGAAACTTTCCAGTACTACGTCCAAAACGTGTAACAGGTTTTTCTCTCTGTGGTGAGTCCTCTATATTATACTTACTCTATGCTACCACTTGCGAAGTATCGCGAAGTTCGAAATTATTTTTAAAAAAGTCGTGAAAACATCCTGGTGAAGAATCTGATGGAGTGTTGGTTACATCTACATCTTCTGACTACATCTATGTAATACCCTTCCTGCCACCGCGTGAATTTGGGGCAGGTGGTTTAAGATCACCATATGCGGACTGCTTTCATGAAATTAAGCGGTGGAATGCTATGCAAATTAAAAAATTTTGGCAGAGGTGATATTTCATTTAAGAAAGAAAAATATTTTTGAGTGAAGGCGTGACGCCCGCCGGTCACCGCGGCCTACCGGCCGACGTTATGGTACTCTAGTGTCTTCAGATCTCAGTAACTTTCTCATTCATCTTCTTCTCACCAATTTTTAACCCCATACCAACTCTTTGCCCGTGCATATCGCTATCTGCTTTGTCCAGGTGTGACCACAGCCTTAGAATCTATGAAGAGCGGCACCTGGCTTTATAGCGGTCGGCCTCGGAGAACAATAGGCAAACCTTGTCTCGTCTTCGGCTTCAAATTCTACTCACTGTTTTTACGTTTTTAAATTGATATTTAGTTGATCTAAAGAATTTTTAGCAATAGCAGATGTTTGATCCAAATTTTTCAGTCTTGTTCAAACTGCTTAATGATTTTTTTCCTGGATGTACCGACTCCCAGTTTTCTTCTCAAAATTTCAATAGTCAAGCTTTCTTTCACGGCACTAATACATGCATCTTACTGAGACCCTAAAGATGTGTTTGGTAAAGTAGCACCGTATGAAGGTGCAGCTGCGCCATAAACGGTTCTCTGGTTGTTGTCCTCGGAGGAATGCACTGATTATTATTAACTCATAAACTATTACCGACCTTTTGCCTAAGCTATCTTTTTAGCCTTGCTGAATTTTCCAAACCCATTTTACAATATGTAAAATGTTTCAAACAATGAACTCAGGAAAATTTCTGTGCCTTAACAACTAAGATTGAATTTCTAAAAATGTTCTGCGGGGTTTTCCCTTAGGATATTATGTGAGTACGACGGCATGAGTATATTGCTCGTATGAAAATTGTATATACCTTGGAATTCAGAGGCAACCTAAAATCATGTGAAATTTTCTTTGTGGGCGATTTTTCCGAGAAATTTTCTCTTCTGTACCAAAATTCAGTGAAAAGGGTGCACTGGATTAACTGCAAGGCTACAGTTCATTCGATTACATGTTGCAATAGAAATATGATCGATCGAGTATGTGCCCCTTGGTGTGATTATTATTTCAGACTCTATGAAGCACAACGCCATATTTCAAAGGATGCTGCTCTATGGTGTAACACGTGTACTAAACCTAATCAAAAATTTTACTTTTTTCTACGATGCGGGGACTCTATATAAGAACCGCTTAAAATGTTGAAATTGTTGCATCGCCAAGATTTTGGAGTCGATGCTAAATGGCATTTCTATACCACATCTCAGGGAAAGGATACAAGTGATGAATTTAAAGGGACACAGAAGACAAGCCACACGTGCCAGTCTGAACCTCAATTATAAGAAACAAATTTAGCTCTTGCGGAACTTTACAAATGGGCCACATCGAACTTGAAAGGAGTTTAACACTTAGGAAATTGTCGAGGTTGTAACCAACGATCAATTGAAGGAGAAAAGAAGAGCTTGACAAGAAGATTCCGAGATACACCTGCCGTGGAGTGTATTCATACCTACCGTACGGCTATTCCACGATCGACGGATGACTTGCTGTTGAAGTACCTTTCTCAGTAATCCGAAGAACCAAATTTTAAATTTTGAGGTACAGATCGGATTTGGAGAGGTTGGAGGAGAACATGGGTTTTTGAAGGTAAAGTAAGAAAGTTAGCGTATTTCCGATGCGAAATAGCATATTGAAGCATTAATTTACAAGACTGTATTTTACTTTCATCTTTTAATTCTGCGGCAAGGTGAAAACCAACTTCGGTAATCCATTCTGCCAGCAGTACTTTATCAGGTTAAATGGAGACGGCATTAATTTTTTAAAATTTCCCTTCGATTTTTACTGCACGCATTATTAATGTAATAATTTACAACTTTCATAATATAAGGGATGCGTTGGCTGTAACATTAATTGTGCATGAAGGGTTTGCAAAAGATTCCGTCAAAAATGTTTTATGCCAACTTTCTGATACTGTTCAAGTTAACTGTATGTAAAGGTAAAATAAGGAATTTAAGGCTTTAGAATGCGAATATTGCTTGAAGATGTGAATAATTTTTATTTTACTTAATAAGGAGAGAAAAAAATAATATTTCCAACTCATCAAAACATTAAATGTGAAACTAATTCCATTGTCTCACGTGACATAAATTAATTTTTCACTGATTCCGGAGACATACATCATTCGTAGGTGTAAAATCATGCTGGGAAAATGTTTAAAACATGATTTTAAAAAGTGACTAATTAAATTAAAGGGTACGGAAGCAAAACTATGGGAAGTCAGGGTGTTGCCTTAGCCTGGGAGGCAGTGGCGGATTTTTCAGTGGCAAACCGGTCCCCACTTGACTGCCTAGTGGAGGGAATTTCAGGTACAGTACTCCGTCCGTCGGATGGGACGTTAAGCCGTGGTTCCCTCGGCGCCTTTCGTTAAGAGTAGGCTGTTGCCGACGCCGGGTTTCTCTCCACCCTTCCTCCATTACCTCAAATGTTCCACCATCACCCAATTACCCACCTATCCTAAATGGCGCAAATGACCTCAGCTGTCGCCTAGTCTCAGACTTCGCCTCCCCTAATTAACATAACTTAACACATAACTCCAATCTTCTCCAAAATTTCTCAGTGATTTATTTTGCCTCTCCATATCTACATTATGAAACGTCTAGTCAAAGTCTAGGAAATAAGGAAAGCATGCTGAATATTACTCAATATTCCTTAACTAATGTTAACCATAAAATTACCTGTGGTAATTTTATTCGTACGCTGTTAGGATACACCCACGCCTAAAAAGAACGTTCCTCATGACGCACAAATTTCTGATTTGTTGAATGTTCAAGTCAAATAAATTGAACAGATCAAAGAAAGAATTGTGGAAACAGACTATGGGAAATTGCCGTTCATGTATCTGGGAATTTTTTGTGCACTTTGTTGCATATTGCGAATGCTATTTTCAAACAGTCAAGTCCTGTCCGAGTTGACATGTTTGAGTTTAAGTAACTGCTATTGGCAGCAAAACATACTTCTACTTTTACACAATGCCTTGCAAGCCATCATAAAGGTACGTTGCAGTCCAAATTCCCCCCACACTACCAAAATTGGTAATTCATACCAAACACACATTACATATGATGCTTGAAAAGGTAGAAAAATATGTATATACCATGGATATATTAAAAATTATTCATAATCCATATTGTACGAAGAAAGAAAGATGTTTAGATCTGTTGCTTCGGCAATCAATTTCTTAAATTTTATGTTCATGGTCAAAACTACCGTGGTGATTCTGAGTTCGTAAAATGATTTTAACGTCATTAGTGAAAGTATTATCTTGGAATTTATTTAAGATTAAGTTTAAATTTCAGCCGACGATCTGTCAATGATTCCCATTTCAATTCATTTAATAGACTGGTTACGCTAATATAGTTATCGTACCGTCCCATTACAAATCTTGCTGATCTTCGCTGCATACGCTCAAATTCGTTATTTAAACCGATTTCGTAAGGACCCCATACACTGGCAGCGTATTCCAAATGAGATCTAACAAGGGAAAAGTAGCTATTTTCTCCTACATGATCGTCACATTTGCCCAGTACTTTTTGGATGAATCCCAGTTTACGATTAGCTTGACCAATTATTTCACGTAGGTATAAGTCAGATCATGTGCCAGTCTTATTCCAAGATATATAATGGATGCAACGTTTGTTAATTTGTTACTCTTAATTTAGTATTTGTTAGGAAGAGACCTGGTTTTTCCAAAAATTCATTACTACACATTTTTTCAAATATAATTCTAACTACCATGTATAGCTTGTGTTTTCAAGTGGCTCTAGAAAGAATACTTGTTCCGTGATCGTCATTCGCACTCAGCTCATACAATCCCTACACTTCAGCGTCGCTTGACATATCCCCACCCCGCGCTTGAATTTTGCGAACGCAAATCTTTACGTTGTTGACTTGCTTCCTGAAAATTCCGTCAGAGGTCTCGCGCGTACGGTCGTCCAATTTTACCGAGTCATAAGGGGTGGTAGGGGAGACCGACTCTCCCTTCATCTCCTTCCCTACTCCCGCCCTTGCTCACAGCCGGAGGCAGTAAAGCACCCATGCCTCCTCCTGCCCCCGCCCCTCGTCGCCTGCGGGCGGGGAAACCAGAGCGGTGGAAACGAAGAAGTGGAAGACGGTAGATATCGGGTTTTGAAGCAGCACTTCGGGCTATCTAGCGACAAGAACGCTAAAGAAGGTGATGGTTTTTAAACAAAGCTCGCACGTCTAGAGCATAATGCAAACGGTATCGGCTGCTAAGCTGTCTTCAATCACAGTTTCTCAGGAGAGAACAACTGCCGAAACCAGTTGAACTCTTTAAGTATAAACAGTGGAAGATTAGAATTTATTTCTTCGCCTAATTTATTTGAAAGTTAGAAATGAATTAATCATAATTATTAATAGCCAGGCAAGTGTATTATTGTTCAACGGTGGAGTTATACCTTACTACACTTGAGTGTAGTACACCTTACTCACTCAATTTTACGACATTAGCAAACCGTAAATACATACATGGATTTTGCCAACTGGTACAATGCCTGCCTTAAAATACAGAGGTTGCATATTGCATTTGTCTTAAAATGAATTAAGCTATACGGTGAAAATTCTATAATTACCACCGAGGCGCGAAAACTATTACAGGAGTCACTGCTGATGTACACAATAACAGAGTTTACGCAGAAAACAAATCTTTCACCTTGATAAGGATTCGAGTCTGGTTAGAGTCCCGTATTCGCACTAGTTTCATCCAGGTTTGTCAGTTAAACTCAAGGATTTTGAAACCCACAGGGAAACTTGATGCTTTTATAGTTTTCATTAGCTAAATAGCCTGACCGGAAATTAGAGGCTTCCGGGAACGAATGCCAGACCGGACTCTTGGAAAGGTTAACGATTTCTCCTCTAAGAAATGCCTGACCGATTAATAATTATTACGTTACTTTGTAGATACTAATAATTTAGTGACAAATGTTTCGTTCGTACATATCTAACAAGTTTTCATAAATCAGTGGGATTTTACCCCTCATTTGCTTGTCGGTAGTGAGTGCACCGACTATTATTTTTGCATATCTACATGGTTGACATAGCAGTCATAGCACAAACAGAAGGAGATTTAAGGAAGACACTAGGAAATATGGAAAGAAAATTGACCAGATATCATCTGAAGATCAATAAAAAGAAAACTAAGGCATGCAGTAGGAGAAAGGAATCCAGGACCAATGTTAAACTAGGAAAACAAAAAATCGAGGAGCTAGAAGAGTTCTGCTACCTGGGAAGCAGAGTAACCAGCGATGGAGGAAGCAAAGGAGAAATCGCCAGTAGAATTGACCAAGCGAAAAGGTAATTTTACGAGAAGAAGATTCTGCTTACAGATGCAAACACAAGTGTGAAAGTGAGGAAACATTTCATTAGGACATACATCTGGAACATTCTACTATATGGCAGCGAAGCATTGACAATAACAGCAGCAGAGAAGTCGAAGCTGGAAGAGTTTGAAATGTGATGCTAACGAAGAAGGATGAAGATAAAATGGATCGATCGAGTGACAAACGAAGAAGTCTTAAGAAGAGTTGGAGAAAAGAGAAGTCTGCTGAAAACTCTAAAAAGAAGACGGGACAACTTAAATGGCCATATCTTAAGACACGAAGACCTGATGAAGACAATCGTCGAGGGTAAAGTGAACTGGAAGATCGGCAAAGGAAGGCCTCGTATCAGGTATATGTAACTGGTCGTGAAAAATGTGAAAGAGAAGAATTACGTTAATATGAAGAGGCTGGCGGATAGAAGAATTGAGTGGAGGGCACCGTCAAACTAATATTAAGGTTATTGACCGATGGTCATTAAAGAACAGTGGAATGCCACGCTCCTTCCGTCCCACCCTCTTACCTCAAAGCTCTTACTCGTTCAATTTGACCCCGGGGCAGCCCTTGGCTTGAAATCGCGAGCACTCTTCAGGCGAGTCAAGACCGAACCTTCGACCTCTAAACTCACCCCCGTCTACCATTCGTACCATTGTCTCTGGACGATGAAGCATTTCTCTTCCGTAAGCCTTCCAAGACGGACTTAAGGAGGTCTCTTCAGTTCCTGCTTCTTACGTGCATCTACTCCTCTTGTGCGTGATGACGTCAAACTCTCGGCGGAAGGTGAACGCGAATATGGTGCCCTAACTGCCGCTGCCCTTTGCCCTGCCAAAAGTGAACGATATTGATACAAGGGTGGGGATGTTGTGGTAGCCGTGGAGGCGCGAACAAGGGTTAAGTCCGACGAGTGGAACGAATGGCGCTCAATTGATTGTGAGACGTGAGGTATGACGATTATCCAGGAGAGTGAAGGATGTGCCTCAGATAATTAGGGTAAGTACTGGCTCAAAATATTGTTAATCCCTTTCCGTTAGGTAAAATCATTATCTTGGTTTGTGGGATACTATGTAGATTAATGTCAGTATTATGAGACTCTTTTACGGGTTAATGTAGGTCCAAATGGATATTCAACTCTTCCCCCGACCCCGATAGGGGTCTCCCCCCCCCCCGTATACATATACCTATACATAAATGTAGAACGGATTTCGAACAAAACCCAAACAACGAGACCTGAGAGGCTCGAAAGTAACGACCAATGTCCACCAAAACACATTAAAAGAGACCCACGTATTGTCTGATTTCCAGGCAACGCCCGATTGAATTTTCCCACAAAAATTCTGGCATAAAGGCCGTTTTACACGGTACATTTTGTGTACAATTTCTTGTACAAACGCTTGTATGAGGAAAATTGTACTTACTAAAGCGGCAAATTGTGAACGCTTGTGCGAATATCTGAGGCCCTGAACGGAAAATAGAACATGTTCTAATTCCATCCAGATAAGCATACAATTTCGTTCAGTTTCATACATTCGTTTGTACAATGAAATGTACCGTGTAAAGCGGCCTTAAGGATCAGTCATTCAATCGCTGCCCAACTGGTGAGCGCGGAACGCGAATTATGAGCCGGTCGACTAGTCATAGGATAATGCAACCCGTGTATTCGCGTCGGTGAAATGGTGCATATCTATGCATCCCGGCGATATGGAGTTCAGAAATAACGGAAGCGTGCTTGTTTAAGATAGTATAGTGTCGGTGGGTGTGTTGGAAGCTGGGAAGGGGGGGGGGGGAGAGATGTGGGGTATCATAATTTAACAATATCTCTACCGTGTGTTATGCCCGGGAGATTGGAGAGAGCGTTGTCAGTAGAAGAGGAGCTATCTGCTTCAAAGATATGGTAAAGTAACATTTATTCAGCGGGGGCGATTATTGCCCAGAATAGCAAGATAGGGCAGAATTTGTTGGCCTATAGCTCCTTAAAAGGAAGGAAATAGTGAAAGATGATTCACTCCCGGTTTCTTCCCACGGTCTCAGTGGCGGTGGTTTAAAAACCTGTAGATCTCTAATTTTTGGACCCGTTAGTTTCATTATTGCGCAGAGGTGAAAGATACCTTTCATGCCAAAAGGAAATTTGGCAATTAAATCTCCTACCTTCGAATCTCTTGATCTCTATGGTCTTACTTTATAGGAATTACACAATGGGGTTCTCTGTTGCTACTACTTACTATTAATGCTAGGACTTAGCTATGATAAAGTATCAACATCTGAGCCGTCACCTCTGCATACTAATTGTATCCATTATTACCTTATGACATGTATTCTCTAATTTTTCCTATAGGTCAATACCACCGACGAATACGCCAATCCATTACCACGTCTACGAGTGAAAACATATTTCGTAGCTAACCTCAACATCTAGACGAGTGGTTCTTGAGATTTTCGGATCCTGACGCGCCACGAATTCTTAAAATGTGTTCTCGCATCCATCGGACAAATATCAAATGTTTACTTACTGTAGAGAAGGAATAGTGTCTTTTGTACTATGGAAAGATTAATGCAAACTGCTTTATAATATGTTTTTATTTATAACATACTTTCGCTGCCAAGAAGTAGCTCAGCCGCTTTATTGATGAAAGTTTTATTGAGAAATATTTTGATATTACATCAAGGCAGGGCCCCCCTCAAGGCAAGGCCCGGCTCCTAAGAAAAGGACCCGCATTTTTTTGCGGATAGGAGGGGTAGAGACAAGAATTTCGCTAATAGAGCATACGAAGGTGTGAGAATGTATGTCAGAAAGGAAAAAGCAAGCTGGAAACAAGCGTAATTTAATTTTCATTAAAGAAGACTACTCATTTCTCATAAGCCCGGGGCAAATTCTGAGGGGCCTTCGGCCCTTTCTTCCGACTAGGTTGTGTCAAGGTACTGAATTGAACATTTAACTGATGAACTTAAACCATGGTTGAGAACATCTGGTCTAAAAGTCAAATCACCATCTTTAACCCAGAGAATGCACTAGGCGGCTTTAAACACTCCATTAGAATGCAGCCTGTTGAGCACGATCCTTTATGGCAGTAAGGCATGATAACAACTGCACAGAAATCAAGACAGGGAGCAGTAGATATTTAGTATTGTAAGGGTATCATAGTATTGCTATTTGGGAAGCCGAATAACTTGTGAAGGAAGAAAGAAAAGTCAGTAGAATAGTCAAGGGGAAGAGGGAATCACACTAAAAGAAGAATCTACTTGCAGGTTGAAATATAATCGTGGATTTAAGGAAACACTTTTATAGACTGACAATTATTTATGGTGGTGAAGCACAAGGGCACAGCCAGGAATATCTTTTGTGGGGGGGTTCACCAGGATTGGATGGTAGGCACAAGCGGTTTACCTCTGCCTAGGATTAATGTGCCTTGCACATATATTGTTTATAGCGGACATTTTACACATTAATATTATTAACCTTCTTATATCATAAATATTGATCTATTGACATTTCAAAACAAAATATTATTTTTAAGCGGTATTATATTTAAGGGAATCATGGTGGCCTAGTGGCTTAATACGGGGTGAGCTCTACTCTCACTTATCAAACCAACCTTCGGGTTGAATCACTTGAGTGAGTGAGTGATTATATTTTAAAATTTAAGAAAACATAAAGCATAGTTCTTAAAAGAGTGTTTTATTTTAAATTAGAAGAAGATCATAGTGCAAGGAGATTCATGATATTCACGATAAACGAGCTTCAAACATAACTTGAATTAATACAGTACTATCATACTAGAAAAATTATATGATGCATGTATAATTTATCATGACAAAATACTAGGTGTTATTTAATTACTCAGCTTGTTGGTAGGCACAAAAATACCTACAAGTTATTCAAATGGAAAAAGTCTGAATATTTACAGTTACAAAGAAATGTTAAGTCTACGTGATTTTTTTAGCAAGTTCGTCACACTATTTTTAGTTCCTCTGGTAAACCCCTAAACCCCCCATCCCCTCGCTGCGCCCCTGGTGAGGCATGGTCGACTATTTCCGCAAAAAAGTGGAGGTTGGAAGCATTCGAAATTTGGTGCTACAGAAGAATGTCTTTCAGTGGTATATGGCTACATATGTAAATGTAAATATAATAGGACCTCGAGAAGAGGATTCAATATTAAATTCTTCCAACTGCTAAGGTTATTGTCGCACCGTCTACCCTTACTTACATCCAAGTTTAATCTTGAGAGATATACGGCTTAATTGTCCCATGAGGGAATCGAACAGGTGACCTTTGGATTTCCCGGCCCTTTATCACTGCAGAAATCTTATACATTTCTGAGCGATGCGCTCATTAACAAAATCTATCATTTCCGCAATCCTTCACTTTCATCGTCCTTACCTGTAACATTTCTACTTCCGAGCACTTCCTATTAAGGTTTTAAGTAGCTTCAAATTTATATATGTCGACCCGTCTAGCCGAGCTTAGTAATCTAAAACCTAAGACATGCTCAGCATCCATGTGGCGGGAATCGATCCCGATACCCTCAGTTTGTTAGGTCTGCGCTTTTCCGACCAGGCTACATTGGCCTGGTCCAATTCCGAGAAGTTACCATTTCATACCCCCCTCATGTTGGTTTAGAGTGGAACGAGCTGAATACATTACAAATCAACCTCATCCTAACTTCCGATGATAATCTTCTGTCCTCTCTAACCGCATTCATCATTTCTTTATTCGTCCACCTTTCTCTCCATCGCACTTTCTCCATCCGTCTCCACATCAGCATTTCCAAACCGTTCAATCAATCCTCGTCATCTTTCCCTAGAGTACAGATCTTTATTTGCACTAATGAAGGATTTCAATCTTACCCGGCGAACGATGCTTATGAAACCTTCTCCGGCTTCGCACTGGGCCAGGTGAATGGCTGCTTCCGACGTTCCGATAGCCGACATTCCGATATCACGCTCTGAAGATGATATCAGAGTCGGCTATCGAAACGTTAGGCAGCCGTTTCACTGACCCGGTGTCAAGCCCGAGAAGACTTAATCAGAATTTTGATAAGTCACGCTCCGTTCCAAGCTCTTCTTTTAACCCTTATTGTTTACCCCAGTTCAAAATTCTCCTAATAGCTTTCATCATCATCATCGGTTAACAATCCTAGGATTGGTTTGACGCACTCCACTCGATTCTTTTATCGGCCAATCTGTTCATATAAACGTAATTCCTCCCTTTTACAACCTTTACATCCTGTTCCATATATCTCATTCCAATTTTCCGGTTCACTTTTCCTTCAAAGATTGTCTTCATCAGGCCATCGTGTCTTAAGGTACTAATAGTTTTACTGCATCTTTTATCATTGTCCAATATGTTACCGTAGAAAGCAGACTGTTCCTCCTGCTTAAGCTAATGTCCTTCCACATTTACAATTCAAATTTAGCTTCATAACGAAAGAGAAAACTCAGTTTTTTCACACAATGTTTGATAATATACGTACCAGATTTAGACGATAAATTGCCATTGTCAAGTCCTGCAAGACAACGCTGCGTCATGATCAATGACCAGAAGAGAGAGAGTAAATCTTCAACAAACATGAAATGCCCATCATGCTATTTTTTTGTAGAATTCCAGCAATACAAAAATTATATAAAAGTTAAGCAAACATGCGTAAACATGCTGTTAGTTGGGTTGGTTGAAAGATTGTTTGCCGAAATTAAACTACCTAGGCAACCTATCGATAAACTTGCGTATATGCATAGCTATTCGCATCCATAAATGTAGTTCCCGAGAAAAAAAATTACCACTTCTGTACGGCAAGAGGCGTCACTTTTCTGCTTGGGACGAGCTGACAACACTGTGCTTATGTCTCTCATCCCTTCCCCCCATACCTATCGCCAGGGCAATAAACGACCCTTTCATAAAAGCGTGGTGAGGGCTAAGAAACAATGTAGCTGAAAGATGAAGGAGAATATGCCTGTTGGTTTTCGACGATCTATTTCTATTTACACTGAAACGCTAGGTTCTTCCTATTTCAGCGCTCGCTGTTTTATTATATTTTCCCACCAGATCAATTTCTGACACCTTCACCTCGTTACATCACTATGTAGGGCTTCGTTCATAAATAGTATTGGCCTGTTGTCCCCGTATTATTCAACGTCGTTTGCAAAGAACAGCGATGCGATTACTACGTTCTCTTGCCATATTTCAAAATTCTCTAGTCGTCAGGGTTTCACACTATCGCATAATTTCCTGATATTAGTAGCGAAATCATTCTTTAATGAGTTATGACTTTTACGACGAGAAATGAGCAGCTTATCGTAGGTCTCCTGAGTACCTATATTTTCGAGTTGCCCTTCACCCCATATTGTTCGTCCTTAATATAGTTACACGTTATAACTTCACGCATCAGTAGCCGTCTCGGAGTAAAGAAAAATGCAACTTATATTTATAAATTAACTTAAATGTATGAATACGTAAGATTTTCATGCAATGAAAACTTTGGGGAAAATTCGGTCCTTGGGGGACAGAGGAGGTCGGCACCGTAAAAGCGTTCGTAGCAGACTCAATCACCTCAAGTCATACGAGAATGCCATTGATTCGAAGTGAGACAAGAAAATATGTGAAACATGGTTGGAACGAATGATAAAGACAGAAAATCCAATTGTGAGAATGACTTCGCTCAAAAACTAGGAGAATTTATTACGATTCTGAGGGAATGGCAATCTTAGAGAATAGTTTCCGTAGCAATAAACTTCACACTCACTTCCATGTCCTTCGAGGTTGCATTTTATAGTGATATCTCCCTCCCTCTCTCAAAATGCCTGAATACTAGGTTGGCAACAAACATGGTCTTTATTGCCTTTTTTTTTTAAATCCTTTCTTTACTCTTTTTGGTAGGGTCCAATAACCAACGTTACTCTTTTTGGTAGGGTCTGAGAGGTTATAGAGAAGTCCGGGGTGAAGGGTAGGAAATCGTTGGGATAGGAAAATCCCAAAATAATAGGAGAGAGAGGGGTTAAGGTGGGCATACCGAGCATACAAAACGAAAGTGATGCGAACAAGATTCTGGGATCCCTACGAAATCGGTCTAAATAACGAAATTGAACGTGTGCAGCGAAGATCGGCAAGATTTGTAAAGGGCCGGTATGATAACCTTATTAGCGTAACCATCTATTAAATGAATTAAATTGGGAATCATTGTTAGATCACAGATTGAAATTTAGACTTAATCTCTTAAATAAATTCCAAGACCATATTTTCAGTGATGATGTTAAAAATATTTTGCGGACCCAAACTTACCATGGTAGACTGGACCATAATCACAAAATTAGAGAAATTGATTGCCGAACTGACAGATTCAAAATGTCCTTTTTTCCTCGTACTATTAGGGATATGAATAACGGTTAATGTATCTAGTACGAGTGTAGCAATGGATAACATTGGTAGCTGCATATTGGTATAAGGACTTAAAGCTAACCCAACTAACAGTATGTTTTTGCATGTATGCTTTTTTATTTTAATTTTTAATTACAAATTTTATGCATGATGTGTAGTGCATGTTTGGTGAGAGTTCACGCCCTGCCACACACCTGTATGGTGGCTTGCAGGGTATTATGTAGATGTAGATGTATTATAGGGAAAATACTAGAAGAGGAAAAAAGATAGTAGTGTGGCAAAATAGTCGACATTCGTCCACGAGGTTTTGTAGGCCTCTCAAGTTGGAATTCTTAGAAGAGAGCAGGGACAATATTCTTAAAGAGCAGACATTTTGGCATGCACAGATCGACAGGCTTTTTCCATCAAAGCTCTCCTCCCCTAGCAATTGATAACATTGGTAGCTGCATGTTGGTATAAGGACTTAAAGCTAACCCAACTGACAGCATGTTTTTGCATGTATGCTTTGTTATTTTAATTTTTAATTACAAATTTCATGCATGATATGTAGTGCATGTTTGGTGAGAGTTCACGCCCTGCCACACACCTTTATGGTGGCTTGCAGGGTATTATGTAGATGTAGATAGAAGAGCACAGGAGCTGTGGAGGAGTTATGCAACGTTGTAATATCGAGGCCGCTAGCAGGGTTTTCAAGTGTGTTGCGTAGAGATGGGTAATGTGTGAGCAAGTCAGCTCAAAAGAGCGACTCTGTAAATTGAGCTGCGATTCATGAGAGTCGCATTAAGTGAGTCACGACTCCCTCCGCCATCACCTCACACAGGTCGCGACACAAAGAGTCTTCGAACTTACAGCTCAATAGTTCCGAGCTCACCGTTCTAATGAGGCTTCACCTCATGGAGTCATGGCTGTGGTACGAGTGAAGGGAGTCCTTTGCGATCGAGTAATATGATTTCGAGTAATAGTGTTTCCATGAGTTCTACCTGGAATTTGATGTTGGGGTAACAATAAAATGAATAGCTAACGAAATTTAGATCATGGAAATTTGTAAATGATAGGAGAAATAAAATGAAGGGAGAAAAGTATCGCAGTTTCCTTTTTAAATACTAATTTGAAAACAAAAGTGTCACGATTTCTATGTATGTTGTGCAATTATTTCTAAATAAATGTTTGTAGATCATATTACCACTAAAAAGCCAATTTCACTGTGGCTGCCAATCCCTCTTTCCTATCCTTCCCTCCCACTATAAATCCCTCTCCATCCTTTCCTCCCTCGACTCTCCCCTCCCAATCGAAATGACTCCAATGGGAGTCACTCTGAGCGAGCTGCTCGCTGAAGTGAGCAGTGAGTCATGAGTCAGCTCAGCTAAGAGAGTGATATTTCCCATCACTAGTGATGCACCATGCCGCGCGAATAACGTAAAATAAGGTAAGAGATTGACAGGGAGTGGTTCTAGTGCGAGAAAAGAAGGACATGTTAAATCTATCGATTCATGTTTATGATCCAATTTAGTAATCGTCTATAGTTTTCAAGTTTGTGCCCGTTCGTATAAGCGGCTCAGACCGGGAGGAAAGGTATGTACCAGGTCGGGAATGGTTGGGTGAGAAGAAAGGGTGGAGAGAAACCCGGTGTCGGCATTAGTCCACTGTTATCGAAAGGCGCCAAGGGGACCACGGCTTAACGACCCATCCGGCGGACGGAGTATTGAACTCGAGGTGCTCTCCTCAAGGCACTATACCAGGGATCAGTATACCGATTAATTATCCACAGAATGGTGTTTCGAACCCGGGTCCTCAGGACGAGATGCCAGTACTGTAACTATCATACTAGACCGATCCCCATCCCTAAGGTATGGGGAGTCGGGAAGAGGGAGGGAAGAGAAGTGGGGTAGAGTGAGAATTGGGAAGAGGGAAAGAAAGAGAAATGGAGGAAGATAAGAGAGAGAAAGAGAGAAAAAGAGATAAGAGTTGCAGAGGAGAAGCAAGCCAAGTGGAGGCCGTAGGTGAATTTGTGGGTGGAGGGATGAGGGGGCGAGAGATAACGGCGTCCCCCCTCCTTCCTCGCCATGGTGATCCCCCCCCCTCCCCGCCCATCTAATATCCCTGCAATCCCCATCCTCCCGACCACTGCTCCTCGCCGCCAGGTCGAAGTCAACCCCCCCTACCCTCTTCCTCCCCCAGACGCGATCCAACTCCTCGCTTCGCAAACACTCGCACCGCCACCCCTCCTCCACACCTCCTCCTACGCCCTCTCCTTGCGTAGTAGTCGCTCTCAACATATTTGTGGAGGACCCGCGTGGAGGCGCGGATGTGAAGCAAATAGCGACCGTCGTGAGTTTTTTGGGGACACGCTTTGGACGGAGGGAGGAAGTCGCGGCGGGTGCAGGGCGCGGGGAGGGAACGATAAGGGGATAGCGGTGAGGTGAGGGAGGGAGGGAAGCGTAAGGAAAATTCGAAGAATCCCGGACGAATTGTGGAGCTCCTCTTGAATTGGATGCCGTGGATCTGGAATAGTTGGAACAAATTTCCTTCTCCTAACCATAAAAGCAAAACACTCTTAATAAAATAACCCTTCTTCCCTCACCTTCCACAAACATATTCCCTCCACCCTTAGGAAAATAATCCTTCTCTTTTCAGCTACGTCTTGCCACTTCTTATCCCTAATAAAAAAATAACCTAACAAATGCTCTCCTAAAAATTATATAACCAAAAATCATACCTCACGTTTATACTCCTTTTTATTTCATACCCGACCACGACCAGATAGGGTAAAACGCACGAAATGAAGAAATAGGATTACTGCCACTATTCCAAATGTTTCGAGGAATGGTTGCATTTTAGTCTTACCGTTGGATAGCCTAAGGTATGGGCCCCGTTCGACACTACGCACGCTATGAGTGGCGATTGAGGACACGTTTATAGTCTCCTTCGAGTAGGTATAGGTAAAAAATGAAAATTAGAGGGGTGAGCGTGGTCCTTCTGAAGCCCCCCCTGACACTTACGTCTCTTTATATCCATTGTGCCAACCCACATTTAACCTGCGCGCCAGAGCAGACAGACTTGCAGACAAGGGACAAGAGCACCGCAGTAGAGACGTAGAGGAGGGTCACCCATCGAACCCCCTACCGGGGCCTACGTTGGTTATCTAAAGTGATCTGACGGTAAACAGTCTTTCAGCGCAGCTAGGCCTCTGCCTTTGAGTAGCTTTTAGTCTAGTGCTAAGAGTAATGGCCTTCCCCCGGAGGGTCCGTATTCAAATCCCAGCTCTGGAAGATGTTTTCCGTTGGTAAACCTACTCGAGCAGAATTTACGCACGGAAAAATTCCACCTACGCTTCGGGACTTGAATCCCATACCCCCTTATTTCCGTCCAGGTACTCTGCCCACTGGGCTACAGGAACTTCCTTTTCCCCTGTGGAATTGTAGAGGACTTGAAGGACTAGATGTAACCCGCCTACCTCGCATACAATGTCACAGACTAGACGGCTCTAGAGTTCTAAAGGTTAGAGGGAAGACTCGGTAGCTCAATTGACAGAGTACCTGTCGGGAAATCAGGGGATTCTGGATTTTTTCCTTTTGGAAATTCTGTTTTTGCGCATCTCAACGGGTCATTCCGGTAAGGTATTCGCGGCTAGTTCGCAATACATGAAACCTACTCGAGTTTCGAGAATTTCCAGTAGTGCAGTAGTATGTAGTGGTGGGACGACAAATCATTGGACCCCTTGTCGAACAGACTAATGCCGGCACCGGGTCTCTCTCCTCTCCACCCTTCATTCATACCCTTTCATTTTCATCACGGTCATTTTCGAGGTATACACCATGAGTATGCCTTGGAAATGACTGCGTTAGTCGAACCCGGGACTGCTGGTAGCTGAAGCGTGTACATTACTGAATTATATTACTTATTTCTATTAATATGCTCTTCCACAATGTAATGACCTTCAAATATGTAACGTTTCATCCTTGTTATCCCTATGCGAAAAAAAACTTGAAAATGTCAGCAGTAAATTGGGCCAACAGATGAAATCCAACCTTAACTGTTGAAATTCGACAGTTTTTTCGCAGGAGGATGAACCTTTCCTGCCGAAACCGGTAGTATGTTCCCAGTAAATAAATATAATAAATTAATTGTTTGGAAATAAATTGTTCGGAAATCATCGGTTTTTTAATGCATGTAGAACGGGGAAATATTCCAAAAAAAATCGAAATAGTTTGATTATATTATTTTAAGCTCTGAAATATGGTCATCCTGTGTCATAAGAATCAGATAACAGAAATATGAAACAAATTTTAACTCTTCATCTAACAGAGATAGTGTTGATAAAAAAAGGTCCGCGCAGGCATTATCTTATAGCGAGGGTGTACCTGAGCCATTTCAATCGGCAATTTCAAGATGTACGTGGTGCTAACTGGCCTATGTCGATCATACGCCGTAATGGGGTCTTGGAACGATATTTCCCGAGGGCATTGCCGGAAACATCTCGGTGCCCTGAATACAAAATAATAGTTTTTATTGAATGTACTATCGAATTGTGGTAAATAATACTGTTTGAAATGAACCTCATTTTAAATACCCGCGAAAACGATAATTTTCAATATGGCGGCCATCTACTCCTTCTTGACGTCATTTGCTCGCAGCGCCCGCAGCTTACCATGATAGATTACGTGTGATTTTTTGCGATTTGCTTACGGTCATATTTTTTAAAATTATTCGCATTACATACCCTAAACCAGTTGAGCGGTGCGACGATGTCGTCCTACAAATGGTGCTTTGTCCCAAAGTGCACTAACACAAGCGTTAAAAACCCTACGAAATTGTTTTTTACCGTGCCCAAAACGGATAAACAAAGAAAGAAATGGTTTAAAGCTGCCAGACGTGACATCAATGTTTCACAGAAGTCAACGCTCTATTGCTGTGAAGACCATTTCCACGTAAGTATTAACATATATTATAACTGACAACCTGAATGTAGTTGTTTACTTAAATATTGTTTGATATTTCAGTACGATGTTTAATGCTGAACTTTCTATGAGATCGTATGTATAGTGGTTTGATGAACTGAACAGGACTGGAAGCAAGCCAATTAGTAGATATCTTTGCATTCACAGCTTGAGGAGGATATGGAAAATTATATGCGGTACAAAATGGTAGGAGGCCACAAAAAAATAAAAGTTAATGTGGTACCACACGTCTTTTGCTGCCAGGAAGATAGACTGCAGAGGACTGCTCTCAAACCACTTCGTTTGGCCCAAATGAAGCGAACTCGACTGAGAATTGTTGGTGAAGCAGTAAATGTAAGTAGTTCTTTGATATATTGTTATTTTTCTTTAAAAAAAGTTTTATTAGTTTTTTCTGTTATACTACAAGCTCAAAGGTAGTATTAACAGAAATTATTGTCAACAATGTTGAGAGTATTTAACAATTTTCTTTGACCGAGTCTCACCAACTCAATTTTTTGCAACTGTCAAGCTTCATTTATGGTTATGAACTTGAAAGAGTAGTGAACAATATCCAGCACAATATTAGGTTAATGTGACCTTGATTTAAAAATACTAATACACATATGTTACTAATTACACGAGGCTTCTTCCACCTTTTCGTCTTTTTCGTCGAGCACAACTTCCACAGTATAAGCTTTTGCTCGAACCCGGTGTTCCGGACAAATCCGCCCTTGAACAATACACCTGGACGATTCCCTTTTAATTTGCACATATCCAATAGCTGAGTCCCCATAACATTCTCTGGAAGATCTGAAAATATGGTCGCATGCATTACCTTCAACGTGCCCTGACATCAGCAATAGCAGTAATGTAAGCGTAAATAGTTAATCCTACTTCTCATCGAGTAGCCAAAAAACAACCCAACTAAAAAATACATTTTAAAACTAATCATCTCACTTAAAATATTTTATGAACTGACCTTAGTGCTTTTGTGCCTCTTACTTCAGAGATGTTATAGCAGTCGTTGTTCTTCAGGAATTCCATTACCATGAAAATATCTACTCTGGGCAGATTGTTTGAATCCGCTTTTTCGAAATCCATTTCCTAGACACTTGAAAACAATTCGGTGCAATACTTACGAAATTATTTTGCTCTACAAACTTATTTCCACCTGAAAAGCTCCACAACCTAGTTCGGTAGCCAAGCTGATCAAGCCCGTCAAGCCGCTTGCGAGTAAATGACGTCATGAAGCGACCAGCGAATCAGGAGACGTATCTTCCTCTGCTGCTCTTCTCGCATTTTTCCAGTTTTTTATTTCAATTTTATGATGAAAATGTATATTTTTCGCTATGTAGTATAATATTTTTCACCATCCATTTTCATTCCTACGTACGATGATAACATTAATACGAATATATAATTTTTAGGCCAAACCCCCATTGTAGGCCCTAGGAAGAATAAGCTAACTTCGCTGCTTTATCGTCGCCCAGAAAGGCATGCCAGGCATTAGAGAAACCTTGCTAAATTAGGATATTCGTAACCTCCATTTAACGCAATGTTTACTGTCCCATCCACCTCAGCTCACCGGCTAGATTTCCACGAACGAGAGGTTTTGAGAAACGACTGTCTTTCTCGCTCCGTTTTATCCCTTTAGCTTTAGTTTCTCAAGCTATGCCTTGTTATTGAAAACTTTGGACACTCGGCCTACACCAGAATGCATTGCCAGGGTATTGGATCAATATTGCAATAATATTTTTGTACTTCTATTCACATATTTTGCTGCATAGATAACTTGGTTTTCTGAAAAGGTGCTAAAATAAGGAAGCCAATATATTTTGGATCACATAAGTTTTGGAATCACAGTTTAAAGAAACATATCAGACACTGGCCGCATACCTATTTCTCTTGTAGAAATTAATGATAGATTGCTTTTCTTAAGGCTTCTAAAAATCATTTCAGATTCCAACACACTAGGATTAGTTGAATCACAAATATAACGTCAGTCAAAGAGCAATGAGTAGAAGGGTTGAAGATGATTCTTTAGTTTGTTTTTTTTTCTTTTCAGATTTTAATATCCTATTCCACATATATAATGGGATATGAAATTTGTAATCGAATCCACGTGAAAATCATCATTTGGTACAAAAAAATTTGTTTTTTTATACTTATTTTGCATGCTTAACCTGAAATTTTATGCAATTTATAATTGTTTTCATCACTTACACTCATGAATTATAAGCAATCCTAAATATTTCTTCACGTTTCATCCATTGTTTGCCTTTCATTATGATAGCCCCTGCCACACACCCTACGGGGGCTTTCAGGGTATCGCGTAGATGTAGATGATAGCAAGAATTAAGAAAATATTTTTTTCATACGTAACAGGTTAATTTTCTGTGGGAATGAATTCAACATAATGTTGAAACTAGTGATTAAGAAGGTGAAAATTTTATTTTGTATATTCCCATTGTAATAGTCCCATTGTACTAGTAGGGTGGATTCACCCTTAGTCGCACTCACTTGCATGGCGCCTTGAAGGGTACATTTTGCATTGAGACGTATATGATCCTCTTCACATTTGTAAGCTCATTGTTGTATTTCGTAGAGAAGGAGAAGCCCTAAATTTAATGAAGACGACGGAGTATTACAGACCACAAGAAGGGTAACTGGTGCTGCTCCTGTAATTTTTTTTTTTAAAGAAGGTACGAGAGAATCAACTTGAGCTGTGGGGAAAGCAAAAGTTTTATTTTCCAATATATAAGCAATTATCAACATTATTCAAGCAGGCTTTTACAAATGAGCATTTCAGTGGGTATGAATAATAAAAAATTGATTACAAAAATTATGAGCGCCCAATCGGGCATTCTCTCCTTGTCAGAAATAAAACATATGTTCACCCGAAGATAAGGTGAACGTATCGCATTTTACTTCATAACTATAAATGCACATTGGAAAGCAAAGCATGACAATAAACTCGGTGGATATCATAAAATGTAATGTAACTTCACTATTAATTAATGCCACAAAACTTGGAATAATATGTTAAAGCATAAAAATGCTGATGTACCCAACTTTTAGGAGTAGTCAGCCTCAAAAAGCATATATTTTAAATAAATAATGTTGCCATCATAAAACATAATACATGTCATTAATCGGTAAAATTTTTATTCGTCTTATCTACGGCTATCTCAGACTAGAGAGCGCCATTGATTAAATGAATAGAGTATTAATGGATCAGATCCTTATTTAAGGAGTATTTAAGGATTCAAGAATTTTCATCTCCTTACAAATAAAAGGTGCAGAAGGTGTAGTACATGCACGCGAAGTGAAAGGAATATAGATCCTAAAATCAGAAGAAAACAGTATGGTAACTTTTCCTCTTCACGTATCGTCTAATATTCAACATGAGTATCTCAGG
Source organism: Platycnemis pennipes (assembly GCA_933228895.1). Taxonomy (NCBI): domain Eukaryota; kingdom Metazoa; phylum Arthropoda; class Insecta; order Odonata; family Platycnemididae; genus Platycnemis; species Platycnemis pennipes. Next base: position 66,827,565 of record OW121854.1, read on the forward strand.
GAAATTGGCTAGCATATTTTAAAGAATAATTAAGAGAAAAAAAACGTTTAAATTGATTTAGATAAAAATTAGTCCAATTAACTTAGTATATTAATCGTATCTCGTGCTGGTCAATAATTTCTTTCTTGGGAATGGCGTTTCCTTAAATATTTCTGAGAGTTATGAGGACTTCACTTTTTTGTGCTTGGGTTTAAGTATGAGTAGTTGCGACTAGTATGGCAATAAACTCGGTGGATATCATAAAATGTAATGTAACTTCACTATTAATTAATGCCACAAAACTTGGAATAATATGGTGAAGCATAAAAATGCTGATGTACCCAACTTTTAGGAGTAGTCAGCCTCAAAAAGCATATATTTTAAATAAATAATGTTGCCATCATAAAACATAATACATGTCATTAATCGGTAAAATTTTTATTCGTCTTATCTACGGCTATCTCAGACTAGAGAGCGCCATTGATTAAATGAATAGAGTATTAATGGATCAGATCCTTATTAAGGAGTATTTAAGTATTCAAGAATTTCCATCTCCTTACAAATAAAAGGTGCAGAAGGTGTAGTACATGCACGCGAAGTGAAAGGAATATAGATCCTAAAATCAGAAGAAAACAGTATGGTAACTTTTCCTCTTCACGTATCGTCTAATATTCAACATGAGTATCTCAGGGAAATTGGCTAGCATATTTTAAAGAATAATTAAGAGAAAAAAAACGTTTAAATTGATTTAGATAAAAATTAGTCCAATTAACTTAGTATATTAATCGTATCTCGTGCTGGTCAATAATTTCTTTCTTGGGAATGGCGTTTCCTTAAATATTTCTGAGAGTTATGAGGACTTCACTTTTTTGTGCTTGGGTTTAAGTATGAGTAGTTGCGACTAGTATGGCAATAAACTCGGTGGATATCATAAAATGTAATGTAACTTCACTATTAATTAATACCACAAAACTTGGAATAATATGGTAAAGCATAAAAATGCTGATGTACCCAACTTTTAGGAGTAGTCAGCCTCAAAAAGCATATATTTTAAATAAATAATGTTGCCATCATAAAACATAATACATGTCATTAATCGGTAAAATTTTTATTCGTCTTATCTACGGCTATCTCAGACTAGAGAGCGCCATTGATTAAATGAATAGAGTATTAATGGATCAGATCCTTATTAAGGAGTATTTAAGTATTCAAGAATTTCCATCTCCTTACAAATAAAAGGTGCAGAAGGTGTAGTACATGCACGCGAAGTGAAAGGAATATAGATCCTAAAATCAGAAGAAAACAGTATGGTAACTTTTCCTCTTCACGTATCGTCTAATATTCAACATGAGTATCTCAGGGAAATTGGCTAGCATATTTTAAAGAATAATTAAGAGAAAAAAAAACGTTTAAATTGATTTAGATAAAAATTAGTCCAATTAACTTAGTATATTAATCGTATCTCGTGCTGGTCAATAATTTCTTTCTTGGGAATGGCGTTTCCTTAAATATTTCTGAGAGTTATGAGGACTTCACTTTTTTGTGCTTGGGTTTAAGTATGAGTAGTTGCGACTAGTATGACAATAAACTCGGTGGATATCATAAAATGTAATGTAACTTCACTATTAATTAATGCCACAAAACTTGGAATAATATGGTGAAGCATAAAAATGCTGATGTACCCAACTTTTAGGAGTAGTCAGCCTCAAAAAGCATATATTTTAAATAAATAATGTTGCCATCATAAAACATAATACATGTCATTAATCGGTAAAAATTTTATTCGTCTTATCTACGGCTATCTCAGACTAGAGAGCGCCATTGATTAAATGAATAGAGTATTAATGGATCAGATCCTTATTTAAGGAGTATTTAAGTATTCAAGAATTTCCATCTCCTTACAAATAAAAGGTGCAGAAGGTGTAGTACATGCACGCGAAGTGAAAGGAATATAGATCCTAAAATCAGAAGAAAACAGTATGGTAACTTTTCCTCTTCACGTATCGTCTAATATTCAACATGAGTATCTCAGGGAAATTGGCTAGCATATTTTAAAGAATAATTAAGAGAAAAAAAACCGTTTAGATTGATTTAGATAAAAATTAGTCTAATTAACTTAGTATATTAATCGTATCTCGTGCTGGTCAATAATTTCTTTCTTGGGAATGGCGTTTCCTTAAATATTTCTGAGAGTTATGAGGACTTCACTTTTTTGTGCTTGGGTTAAAGTGCGAGTAGTTGCGACTAGTATAGTGACCGGAAACGTACATTTGTGAACACATCTTCCAGATGAGTATGTTGTTCTAAGGGCCGGTTTTATAATGTCTAGTTTAACTGGACGTTACAGTTAACCGACGCATAAGCCGAAAATTCAGTTTTACAATCGGTCGTTAAGTCTAATCTGGTAGTCAAAGTGCTAGTTATCGTAACGACGGATTTCCAAGGGTTAACTAGAAGATACTGACTGGACTCTTGCTACGGATGGAGATTTTGAAGACGAAGAATTAAAAAAATACGGCTTTGAAATTCTAATTTGAAGTAGTTTTGGCAATTTTGAGTGATGCAGAGTGTTTTGGAAGGTTTCGTCTCTCAAAAGCCAACGGTAAAAACGTAAATACGTTATTGATGATTACCATCGATGGAATTAGATTTTAAACCAACAGGTTTCTGAGCTTTCAAGGCGATTTAAGATAGACTGCAGTTACGCTAAGATCCAGTGTTTACGATATGTACCCTCTAACTTACGTTAAAATGTTTGATCATATTCTATGCGTCTGGAGTTGAGCGGGATTTACCCCTTGAAAGTGTGAAGTGAGGCAACGTTTGGGATACATCCACTGCTGCCTCATTTTGTGCTCTTGTGTTGATGTTGTTGGGTTGTGATTTTCTTTCTCTTGTGGTGTACAGGTATGAGGTGATGTAATATACGGAAGATAATGAGTTTTGAGTGAAGTATTCGGGATACAGGAGATAACGGAAGTATAGAAGATTAAATGGGCGTTTATGCCGAAGAATACTAGTTCGTGCAAGCAATGAGAGCTATTCTAAACATTATTTGTCCAACACAAGGAAGTTAGTGGGTTAGGATTTAGTTGAGAATTCCTTTGTTTATACAAATATCAGCGATAGTTAGCGTTAAAAAGACTGGATTAATTAATTGCAATTCGTTCATTTTTCCTGTGCTATTACTCAAGTTATACCACAAGCATTTATATAACGCCATCAACAAGGCACGTAAAAACTTTTAAAACCTAGGAACAATTAAGTGATTAATGATTATGTTGTGTCAAACCTTACAATGAGTCCTGTTAGATAACTATAATCACTTCAACATGAGATAGAATATAATTACAACATTTTGTGATGTAAAGTAATAGCAAGTTTACGACCTATGTGAACGTTATTTGGATTAGAATGACATTTAACTTCAGACGTAGATGTTAGTTTTGCATGTTGTTCTATTTTAACCCAGTGATTCAATTGCACTAGGCGAAGTAAAATGTTATTGTGTTCGAATGAGTACCTAAACTTTAACCCAGAAAGTGTGTGTGCGACGTAAGTATATCGTTATATATACATGTATTTCCATTGATTTGTTATGTATCGAAATTCAAGAATTTGACAAATTTGTTTTGATTGAATTGAGTATTTATGGCTAATTAATGAATGACTGTTGTGTTAAACCTAGCAATAAGTGCTGGAAGACTACTATATTGACTTCCACATAAGATAGAATATAGGTAATTACAACGCTTTGTGATTCTAAATAATAACAAGGACCGATGTGATGATTTTTTAGATTGCAATGGCATTTACTTTAGATGCCGAGATTAATTTTGTATGTTGTTCTGTAGAGTCCTGTGTTTCAATTGCTCTATTTACTGTGAAATTTTAGTGTGTTTGAATATTTAACTAATTTATATCACAGAGTGATACCACTATATAGTTACATGTATTTTCAATGATTTATTATGTATTGAAACTCATGAATTTGATAAATTCGTTGTGATTAAAAATGAGTATTTATGGCATGACATTTTGTTTACATTTTTCTTGTGTTATAGCAAGTACCCCAGGACTTGTTTCTCAATTCCTAACTTTATCGCCACAGCTGCCGTAATGTTTCCGGTCCGCATCCACGTCCGTGTGGCACGATTTCACGACAAGATTTTTGGCTTTAAGCTTCAAGTAACAGAATAAATACACGCTTGAGAGTATTAATTATGCAGTATATAATAAACGACTAGCTAAAATGCAGACTAATAAAATCTTACTCAGGAAATATAAGCTCAAGGCAAACATTCATTATAACTAACAATAACAACTTTTTTGGTGAATTTTTCTTATTGTATTAGATATATGATTAATAAGAAACTAACTTATGTAATAATACTCATAAATTCCCCCTACTTGCAATGCTGGATTTATGGACGTATTAAATTATTTTTGAATTATTGGGAGGGTCAGTTTTACTTTCATATGCGGGGAAGGGTTGATCTTCCTACATATAAATGATGATTGTTGGACGATTGATATCGGATATTAAAATATACTTGTGACGGCGTTTACATATCGGTTTTCAGAAAATACTGCGATCATTCTTGTGAAGTCGATGTAAACTAATTTGCAGTAGTTTTTTGCTGTTCTATAAAGGACCGTAGAACTCAACACAGTGACAAGTTTAGATAGTAGGGGATCTCGCTAAGTACTTATTTCCTGCGAAATTTCCTCACAAAAATGTGGGTAGGGCAGTTTATTTCCCTGCTCCAAATTTGTTTCCTGGAAAGATCTGGAACACAGAAATTAACACAACTTGAATTTAGCTGAGCATGTCATCGGCCTCTCACGTATTTGATTCTTGATATTTGGGGATTGCGACCGAAACCTGAGGTAATTTGCACCAGAGAGGGTAGGTAGGTAACTCGGTAAAGGTAGGAGTTTTTCTAGGGAACGAAGGAAGGGTGGAGAGAAACCCGAGGTCGGCATTAGCCTGGTACTTACGAAACGCGCCAAGGGGACGACGGCTTAACGTCCCATCCGAAGGACAGAGTACCTACTGAACTTGAATGCTCTGCACCAAGTACTCAAGTAGGGACCTACATACCGATGAAAATTCCGCCAGTGCCGGGATTCGAACACGGGCGCTCTGGATGGGAGGCCACACCACACCAACCCAATCCCTCCCGTATTTGAACGCGGGACCTTAGGTCAGCCACCCAAAGCTCTGCTGAGCTACCTTGCTATCTATAAATCTCTTAAAAAGAGACGGAATAGGTGATTTATTGAGAAAAACTAAGTTAGAGTTAGATTTCGCGTTGGGATGGTGATGCACGAGATATTTCCACGCAGAAATGCGAAGCTTGATCACGGATTTTCATAACGCGCGCCAACCTGTTACACCATTGTCTTGAATTATGCTTGTGAAAGTGAATACGTGATACCGATAGTTCAAATTTTGCCGGTTCAAAACTTCATCAGCAGTGGTTAGAGAAAATAAATGGGACGCTTACTGTGTGGGTAGTTTCCTTCTATATGAGTTCACGTCATTGATAACGGTAGCACTAACGCGAAATAAGGATCCGTGATCCCGCCCAATACCGCCGTTATTATCACGAAACGATGGAGATGTAAATGATGTTGATGTTGCATGACCACACTGCGTCCATTAATGTAGACCCCCGCTTTTCGATGCTAATCAATGCCGTTCCACAGGACCGTTCATAATGCGAACTCCACCGTAAGGTGAACCAAAATAGAAGGATTTGGTGCTTTCCTGGCGAATGGACTGTATGAAGAGCTCTCGGGATCTCCACCGGGTCAGGAACTTGAAGTTTGCCGACGTTTCGATGTCCGACTCGGCCATCGTCATTATCCCTGAAGAAGATTGCCAAGTCAGACATTGAAACGTCGGCAAACACAAGTTCCTTACCCGGTGGAGATCCCATGAACCAACATTCTGCCGGTCGAGGAATTGGTGTCATTACATCAACGCCAGTGCATACAGTGGTGCACATTATAGTTTGTGAATTGCTGGAATTAAGTGGCTTAAAATGTTCGAGAGTCTTAAAATAGGAATCTTAAAGGCACTGAAAAAATCAGTGCCTTGGCGAAAAGAAGTGCTGGGAGAAAGAGCTTCTTTACACGGGCGTCTTGAGAGGTGTTCCTTGATGACACACGAAGTTTTTCTTTCTCCAGCTGTTTGTCTCTGACACTCCGGACCCCTTATTGATTGCCTCCGTTGGTCGGAGGACGTGTTTCGCTGCTGACGGCCGTGGTCGAGGTAATGACCGACGGAAGACTGTCGTGTGGTGCGCTCGTGGTGACCGGCTCCAACGGCGGCACACTGCAAAAGAGAACAAGGTTAATTCAACACGTTCTGTGCTTAAATCTGCGCAGTGTTAGTTCCCTGCGAGTGGCTGACGTAAAGCTACGTTATTCCTTCTCCTAACGCTACCTTCCGCTCTAGACCTTTTTCATCAGTGCTGAGCATGAGAAAAGGGTCACTTTCCAGTGTTTACTCTCAGCCAGTGGTTGTGAATTTTTACGGTTCCCACCGTTCAATCTGGTCGCAACACCACACTATTTTACAAAATGACGAATTTTTCTGAAGGTGAATTTTTATTTTCCAATGTTCGATAACATTCATAGTGTGACTAATTTTTACTGTCTCATTACACCGACGCAATTTCCAAAACTACTTTATAGATTGTCAAAACATTTCTCATGTAAATACTTTAAGGCGTTCATCTAGAATACTCCTCGGTCATTTAAGGTATTTTAACAGCATTATGGAAACTCCACTATGCTATGCTTTGTAATTATTTCAAGCGGGGGGATCGGATCGCTGTTGTGTCCAGAGTACTGTACTCCTATCTCGAGGGTCAGGGTTTAAGTTCCCATCGTGGTAGAATAGAATTTTTAGAATAGAATTTTTAATTTTATATACCGGTCTCCAAATGAGTACTCTATGGAGAGAAGATCAAGCTCAGTACCCGTCGTTTAACGAACTGCCCGTCGGAATGGTCGTTAAATCGTTCACCCCTTGGTGCCTTTAAGAGTAGGCTAATCCCGACGCAAGGGTTCTCATCTCCATCCTTTCTCTGAAACCCATAAAAATCTTACTTATACACAATTACTCAACTGTCATGATTGACACAAATTACCAAAATTATTAGTCACCTCTCCCGAATAACAAAACAACAACTGAGAATCAATACTTGGCACGCCCATCCGATTAGAACATTTAGTTTACCCACATTAATTTACTTTGAATCTATGCTCCTACTCCATGCGAAAAATGTTTAATCCGACAAACGGAGCTGAATATCTTTATCGTTGGTCTTACATGCATTTTTCTTTTTCTACCTTTCAATGGTAGGTGAAGAGCTTGATACATAGTTTTGCTCGGATATGAGACATTCACTATTGATAGAGATGACTAGAAAAATGGCAAGCAGAAACCTCTCCCGGATTCCAACCCGGACCCTCCGGTCAGCAAACCAACGCACTAACAACTGGGCTGACAAACTTCCTCTTTGTGATGGAACTCATTTAAATAATGGAACAAGAGTGATGGAACCCTCTTTAAATGCCATACAAAGTGACGGAAATTCGATTTATCAGCATACTATTCCTTATTTCCGGTTGATTTCTACCTCCCAATGAGAGAGACGTATTTATCAGTTCATACGTCCGAGCGGACTTTCGGAATGGCGTCGTTTACATTATTTCTTTTATTTCCGAATCAGATTGAGTTCGTAAAATAAAGACCCGCATGCTTCCGTTCTTCGATCCGTCAATTAGTTCTCGAGTTATAAGAGGCGAAAAAGTAATGTTTTTAACCCTTTCGGAAAAGTGGCCGTACCAAGGATTTGTACGTCATCAAATTCGTCCAATCTGACTCTGTGGAGCTCCTTCGCCCAATCACAATAGGGGCGACACAGTTGTCTCTGCCGATGGAAGTGGTTGCGAAAGGGTCTGTGCCAGCAGACCTTCCACCGCCCCCACCTCCACTTCCCTCCCTTTCCCTCGAAACAGTCAACGACGGGAGGGGGACGACGTAGATATTCTTAACGCAGTTTGCTCGGCAGGGGTTACCTTTTGCTTATTTTAATTTTTGATTTTTGAGTGAATGGTTCTGGTTAGAAGATTAACTAAAGATTTTTTCACTACATTTCATTTTACGTTTCCATCTAACGATTCCTTGCACAAAATAGCGATTTCGGTTCCGAGTAAACGACCCCATTCCGGTGACCCCATAGGGATGAGGGGAGGAAGACGAGACTCACGGCACTATTATAAAGATGACAATGCTGCTGCTGAACGGGAGGTTTGGCGAGGGGAGGCCGGGAGGAACACTGCTGCCGTTCCCGCTGCTTGGGGAACCTCCCGAGCCGCACTGGACGGATGGCGGACTCTCGGAAGCCACGTCAGATCCCGCAACGGCCATGATGGATTGTTGCTGTAGCCCGGTCACGCCGTGGGAGACGTCGGCGCTGACCATTGGGAGATGTTGTAGGTGGTGCTGCTGGTGATGTTGGTGCGACTGGTGTTGGTGCAGATGGTGCGACTGCTGCTGGGTCTGGAGGACCTCGCTGGAGGTGGAAGGGAAGCTGCACCTATCGGCCGCTAGAGGGTGGAAGGGAAGGTTGTTTTTGGAACCCCCATTGATCTTGGGAAAAGTCTTGAAGTTGGCTGCGCTAAGAAAACCCTTAAGGAGCGCGAGGGATTTTATTAATGGAGAGGGCTGTGTTGTTGGAACCCCTGAGGACATCCCCCCTTCCCTGAAATGCCTTTGTCGTCGACGTAGGCTAGTCTGACGTAACGGGAAGGTGCGTTTACTGTTGTTCGTATGAGAGAATTTGAAACTACATAGTCTATTGGAACCCAGAATCTAATGCTACATTTTCGCTCATTGAAGAGAAGGTATTACACATTCAGGGAGATTTAATTAATCCTTACGTTGCCCAACTCCCGCCTAGTGGGCTAATGAAAAGATTGGCTTTCGTGTCCCTGTGATCCATATCGTTGGAATGGAGGGAGCAAAGTAACTTAACTTTTGAGTGATTTAATTCTTAAGTGTTATATTTTGTGAAAATGGGAGTTAGTCCCTCAAATAACAACAAATAACAGTTAACTTGAATACTAGCATGACATGCAACGTTAGTTCGCAAGCTTTGGAATGTACAGTATAAATATGAAATATATATTTACATATGTATAGGTTTCTTTTTTTTTAATCGTAGTTTTTCCAACCGGTCATCAGTCCTTTCATCGCGTTCGATCTTTACCTTTGGAATCACCTCCTTTGCCCACGCCGGCTCCAGGATTCTTAGGTTTCCTCTTCCTGGTCTGTATTTTATCCTTCTTCAAGCTCAGCGGTCGGTTCACCTATGCGTGAGAGGAAGAGGAATCATTACATTTCGAATTTCAGTCGCAATCGCAAGCCTTGCGAGCACACTTGTTCGATTCTACCGAAAGGGTTCCGTGTTCGTCTTTGGCATCAGCTATTGTTATTATATCATAAATTAAGACCATTTGCTGCTACTAAGTTTGGAGATTCAGTTGCCTGTCTTTATATCTACATCTACACGATTCCTGCAAACCACCGAGAGGGTGTATGGCAGGGGGTGAATATCACCAAAACCTGCACTATTGACATGCAACTAGGGTACAACATGGGAAAATGGTAATAATATGGGTCACATGCAACTACATGGTTAGTATCTACATAGTAATAAAGGATCGGTTGTTAATACATGCACCATGCATTGCGGACTACTCTACTATATTTCGCCTACCTATCCCTTAGCTATCGTGTTCTCTAATAGTACGGGGTAAAATAACATTTTTAATCTATCGGTACGACAATCCATCCTTCTAATCTTTTGTATCTGATCGAATCTAGCATAATAAGCTGTTGTTTTTAATATATATCTAACAGCTTAAGTAAAGCTATCCGTTTTAAATTTCTGCAATGGATTCAACCTGTATTTTAACCAACGATCTGATAATGATTTCCAACCTAACTCTTCTATTAATTCTGATACACTACCAAACTTTTCATAACGCCTTTTAACAAACTTAGTTGCTCTACGCTGCACACTGTCTAGCTCTTTGATCCAACCTAATTCATTCGGATCCCATACAGTGGTTATGTATTCAAGGTGGGTTCGCTTGGTAAGAACGAAATCTTTCACAGTTATCCAGCAATAAAACTAAGGGGTCCATAGATAGTGAGGCCCACCGGTTTTTAAACCACCGCCACTGAGACAGTGGGAAAAAACAGTGGGTGAATCATCTTTCACTATTCTCTTCCTTCCAAGGATCTATAAGCCAACATATCCTGCCCTATCTTGTCAATCTGGGCAATAATCGCACCCGCTACATAAATGTTACTTTACCATATCTTTGAAGCAGATAGCCCCTCTTCCTCTGACAACGCTCTCTCCAATCTCTGCGGCATAACACACGGTAGAGATGTAGTTAAATTATGATACCCCACATCTCTCGCCCCTCCCAGCTTCCAACATGTCCACTGATACTATCCGAGTCCTTTCTTAAACAAGCACGCTTCCGTTATTTCTGAACTCCATATCGCCGGGATGCATAGATATACATCTTTTTACAATCGTGAATACACGGTCCGTATTATCTGAGGTCTTATAAACACAAGCTTACGTATTCCCAGCGTGGCGACGTGGTTACTGATTGTTGGCTTGGTGTACTTTTTCCACTGGAGATGTAGTCTATCTCTAACGTCTGCGACCATGCTCATAAGCTACGTCACACTCCGTCACCGGGTACGTCACAGATATTGGTGGGAAGGACGACTGAGCTCAACGTAGAACGCGGAGCCTACCAGGCGTCTGAGTTGAAGCACGCTTTAACTCCGGATGTGATTCGTTAAGTGCGTGGGCGAGGTAATCCACCGGTAGAGTGTTGGGCTGCTGACTGGAAATGTTGAGTTCGTTTCCCGCGAGAGACATTTTGATACATCAGGCTGAACCCCAGCTGTCATAACTCCTGGTTACATGATCCTTTTGGGAAACCGCAGGTGGCCCACTGAAAGGGACTGGCACCCCTACCCTAATGAGTCAATATCTCAAGCCCTTAGTTTTATTATATGGTGAGAGCTATCCTCATTTTTTTCATAAATTTCCGATCTTTTCTTGGCATAACAATCTTTAAAGGTATACGACTTCGCACGCTTAACCAAGTTACAACAATTTCCCGGTTGAACACAGCTAACAGATGATTAGTTCGGTAAGAATCAATGGAGTATTGATAAACCGATGCGACAACGCGAAAGAAGGTTATATGATCCTAACTCAAGAGGAGAGGTTACTTCTGAAAGTTTGGAATTTGTTAAACCATTAAAATAGTTCGAGTGTGACAAAAACTCCTCAATGAATCCTTATTTCTTGAATGCGACGATCGGTATTTTCTAAACCCATGGCGTCAAAATTTTATCAACCGCGAGGCTATGAAATGTTATGGTCTCGCTGTACAATGCATTGCATGACGTCTAGGACTTTGGATCCTGAGGCGTCGGAAATATTTTCATTGGGGGGGAGGGGGGGGGGGGGGGCAACCTTAAAAAGGGCCCGAAAGAATTGGGCCCGGCTCCTAAGGAAAGGGCCCGGCACCTAAGAAGAGGGACCGAATTTTTTTCGGATAGGAGGGTAAGAGACTAGAATTTCGATGAAAGAACATATTTGGGTGTGAGAATTTGTGTCAGAAAGTACCCGCTTCGACTGAAAGGGCACGGGACAAATTCTGGGGGGGGAGGCTTCGGCCCCTCCTGCCCCTCACTTCTGACGCCGCTGTTTTGATCCCTAGGCTCCTTTCGTTTGAGAAAATTCTGATGCTGAATTAGGGATTCCATATAACTTTCCTCCCTTTCAATCAAACATTTAAAAAATCTCTTTCGGTCTGAGTAGCTCCGACCATTTCCTCATAATTCTCTGAGCATGAACGGATTGGCCAGCCGTGATATGGCTTTTTTGTATCTCGTAGGAATAGCCAAAATGAACTTAATATTAAGTTAGACTAGACGGCGCAATATATCATACCCTTTGCAGTATTGTGAAATCTAATTCTAACTTAACTATCGATGAATGATATACTTAATGAATTGTAAATGGCCTTTAGCTTTTCAATTTTTCAATCAATCATCGCATTAATTTTACGCTCCAAGGGTTTTTACGAGAAATTTGTCTTTTTACCACGTTTTAAGACATAAAAATTTATTATATCTTAAAAACTATTATGCCAAGAAATCATCAGAAATTACTCGTACAATGATATGATGTGTAAAACCTTTTGAAGGCACAATATTTTCAATCAAATGGTGGTTATAGCTTTATACCTGTCAGACAATTTTGATTGAATGACCTGATCTTTTTTTGATTTCTTCCACCCAACGGCTTTTACTCCAAATGGCTTCTTTTTCCGGATCAGTCTATTTCCTATTCCTATCCGTTAAAATGCAAAATTACCATTATTTTCTTCCTAATACTAGTTTATATGATATTATGGACAGGAGCTATTCATTAATTATATCTGTAAAAGATGAAAGTAACCTCACTTTCTTTTAGTCATGTAGCGCCGTGAAATTGGTAGTGAAAATCTTTATTGAACTTCCTCTCTCATCAAGTCTAGGATTGGTTCACTGAAGCCCTGCATTCTGCCCGATTCATTGTTAATTCACTCACGCCCTGATATATTTTCTTTTTCACGACCTTCTGTATTTGCCCTATATACTTGTCCCTTGGTCTTCCTCGCGGGACCTTCCCTTCAATTTTCCCTTCCATTATATTTCTTTACTAATTCACTGTGCCTAGGGTATGTCCAATCCATCTGGTTCTTCCTTGCCGTAGGGTTTTCCATATTGTCCTTCCTTCATCCGCTCTTTCCATTTAATTTCCGTATCTGTCCATTTGATCTTCAAAATTCTCCTCCATCACCATGTTTCGAAGGCTGCAATTCTTCGCTCGTCTGCTTTCCCGATGTTCCATGCCTCTGATCCATAGAGTGCCACGCCCCATACGAATGTTTTGATGAAGTCCTTCCTTGTTTACAGCCGTAGGTTCTTTGAGCATAGTAGTTGCCTCTTCTTCATGAACGCCTCCATAACTTGTGCTCTTTTGACAAGGTTTCTCACAGCAAACTAATTTTGAAGTTAAAATCTTATGGGTTAGACAGTAACATTATATCATGGATTAATGATTTTCTGCGTGATCGGGTTCAAAGGGTTGTTTTGGACGGTGTTTCCTCACCGGCAATTAAAGTCACTTCGGGTGTCCCACAAGGTAGTGTGATAGGTCCACTCCTATTCCTTTTGTATATTAATGATATCCAAAAGGTGGTAAAAAGTAAGCTTCGTCTATTTGCCAATGACGCAGTAGTGTACAGGGAAATTCTATGCCCGAACGATAAAGAATATTTAAATATTGACCTACAAGCAATTGAAACTTGGTGTGATACATGGCAGTAGGAATTAAACTTTAAGAAATGTCTTGTAATGAATTTTTGGAAAAAGAATAGCTCTCCTCCTACCACTTACAAAATAAGTAATAATGAATTAACAAACGTGGAATCCATTAAATATCTTGGAATAAGACTGACAAATGATCTTTCCTGGGGTAAACACATTCGTGAAAAAATGGGTCAAGCGAATCGCAAACTGGGTTTCATTAAAAGAGTATTGGGTAAATGTGACGATCATGTACGAGAAATCAGCTACTTTTCCCTTGTTAGACCTCATTTGGAGTATGCTGCCAGTGTATGGGATCCCTACGAAATCGGTCTAAGTAATGAACTTGAACGTGTGCAGCGAAGATCGGCAAGATTTGTAAAGGGACGATACGATAATTATATTAGCGTAACCAGTCTATTAAATGAATTGAAATGGGAATCATTGTCAGATCGCAGGTTGAAATTTAGACTTAATCTCTTCCACAAATTCCAAGGCAATATTTTCAGTGATGATGTTAAAAATATTTTACGAACCCCAACTTACTATGGCAGACTGGACCATAATCATAAAGTTAGAGAAATTGATTGCCGAACTGACCGATTCAAAATGTCCTTTTTCCCTCGCACAATAAGAGATACGAATAACGGTAAATATGTCCTATCGGAGAGTAGCAATGAATAGCATTGGTAGCTGCATGTTGGTATGAGTACTTAAAGCTAACCCTAGTAACAGAATGTTTTTGCATGTTTGCTTTGCAATTTCTATCTTTCTAAATAGTGTAGTTCTGACTAATATATTAATACTATTCCTTTTTTATGCATGATATGTAGTGCATGTTTGGTGAGCAATCACCCCCTGCCACACACCCTTGTGGTGGCTTGCAGGGTATTATGTAGATGTAGATGCTATTCTCTGCTTGATGTCCGTCAAGCTTCTTCCATCCCAAGTTATTTATTGAACTTATAGAGATAGTAATGGAAAATTGATGAAAACTCGATTGCTCGTACGCGTATTTTCCAGCCAAGTTCGTATATCTGAAGCTGATGCATCTAAAAATGTCAAATCGATACGTTGCCTTTTGAATTCGAAGGGAGTGGTTGGCGTGAGCAGCTTTAGGTACCTAACTTCCGATACCACCCACTGTTTGCTGACTCAGCTGCGCAGGTTAGAAGCGACGGTAAATAACAGGAACTAATAGAGGCGTCCTTGCGGCCAACACCCTCGTCTTTCTCACCCGAAAAGCCCCGTGTTTAGGGCTTCCCCTAAGTCACGGGCGTTGTGTACACTATGACGGATCGACCCTGCGGAGAACCGATAACGAGATCCGGTTTATCGAGATCCGACGGAACCAACCGGCAGACAGCGACGCCCGGACGCTCCGAATGCTAGCAGAAGGTCGAACGCTTCCAGACTTTTTCAAGCACGGCTCCTATCACAATTTAGCCATTGTCTGAAAGGAGAAAAAAAATACTTTGCTCCCATCATCACCGGTCGTCAATGCTAAGATTGCTTTGACGTTGCTCTGCTTTCGATTTCAAGAAAATGAACGAAATTGACGTTGGATCGCTTACAAACTATTAGAAATGAGGACCGATAACGGGAATAAGAGCTAAAGGAAAATTAGTTCATTGGGATCAAGGTGATTTCGGTGGAGACAATGTTCTTCGAGCTGCGAAAGTGAATTGTACTTACTCCATTGGACTTCTTTTGCTGCTGTCTGACTGGAGGGCGGTTGACTCCGTTGATCTTTGTGTAGGGGCCGCAAGCGTTACTAGCACTTGCTGCCAAGTTCCTGAATTCCATGGATTCCATTGACGGACTTCCACCGACGGTAACCGCACCAGCCGACCCTCCTGCGGAAAGCAGACCGTAGCTATTATAGTCCGAGGTCACGATACCGTTACTGGTGCTTGGGATGTTCCAGCAGTTCGGTTCTGCTGTCACCCGCGAGCCGGTTCCCATAACGTACTGAATGGATGTAGTCACCTCTCCAGCACTGTACAGGGTGGCCTGCTGTTGGTTCGGCTGTGGACTGCTGTTGGGATCTACCAGGGAGTGATTCCCGGAGATCATCGGGCTTTGGTCGCACTTGGGCGGAGGGTGCTGGTTCAGGTGTGAGGACTGCTGGGATTGAATTGTGAGGAGCTGTAGGGTTGGCTGCTCTAAGAAAACCCTTAAGGAGCGCGAGGGATTTTATTAATGGAGAGGGCTGTGTTGTTGGAACCCCTGAGGACATCCCCCCTTCCCTGAAATGCCTTTGTCGTCGACGTAGGCTAGTCTGACGTAACGGGAAGGTGCGTTTACTGTTGTTCGTATGAGAGAATTTGAAACTACATAGTCTATTGGAACCCAGAATCTAATTCTACATTTTCGCTCATTGAAGAGAAGGTATTACACATTCAGGGAGATTTAATTAATCCTTACGTTGCCCAACTCCCGCCTAGTGGGCTAATGAAAAGATTGGCTTTCGTGTCCCTGTGATCCATATCGTTGGAATGGAGGGAGCAAAGTAACTTAACTTTTGAGTGATTTAATTCTTAAGTGTTATATTTTGTGAAAATGGGAGTTAGTCCCTCAAATAACAACAAATAACAGTTAACTTGAATACTAGCATGACATGCAACGTTAGTTCGCAAGCTTTGGAATGTACAGTATAAATATGAAATATATATTTACATATGTATAGGTTTCTTTTTTTTTAATCGTAGTTTTTCCAACCGGTCATCAGTCCTTTCATCGCGTTCGATCTTTACCTTTGGAATCACCTCCTTTGCCCACGCCGGCTCCAGGGTTCTTTGGTTTCCTCTTCCTGGTCTGTATTTTATCCTTCTTCAAGCTCAGCGGTCGGTTCACCTATGCGTGAGAGGAAGAGGAATCATTACATTTCGAATTTTAGTCGCAATTGCAAGCCTTGCCAGCACACTTGTTCGATTCTACCGAAAGGGTTCCGTGTTCGTCTTTGGCATCAGCTATTGTTATTATATCATAAATTAAGACCATTTGCTGCTACTAAGTTTGGAGATTCAGTTGCCTGTCTTTATATCTACATCTACACGATTCCTGCAAACCACCGAGAGGGTGTATGGCAGGGGGTGAATATCACCAAAACCTGCACTATTGACATGCAACTAGGGTACAACATGGGAAAATGGTAATAATATGGGTCACATGCAACTACATGGTTAGTATCTACATAGTAATAAAGGATCGGTTGTTAATACATGCACCATGCATTGCGGACTACTCTACTATATTTCGCCTACCTATCCCTTAGCTATCGTGTTCTCTAATAGTACGGGGTAAAATAACATTTTTAATCTATCGGTACGACAATCCATCCTTCTAATCTTTTGTATCTGATCGAATCTAGCATAATAAGCTGTTGTTTTTAATATATATCTAACAGCTTAAGTAAAGCTATCCGTTTTAAATTTCTGCAATGGATTCAACCTGTATTTTAACCAACGATCTGATAATGATTTCCAACCTAACTCTTCTATTAATTCTGATACACTACCAAACTTTTCATAACGCCTTTTAACAAACTCAGTTGCTCTACGCTGCACACTGTCTAGCTCTTTGATCCTACCTAATTCATTCGGATCCCATACAGTGGTTATGTATTCAAGGTGGGTTCGCTTGGTAAGAACGAAATCTTTCACAGTTATCCAGCAATAAAACTAAGGGGTCCATAGATAGTGAGGCCCACCGGTTTTTAAACCACCGCCACTGAGACAGTGGGAAAAAACAGTGGGTGAATCATCTTTCACTATTCTCTTCCTTCCAAGGAGCTATAAGCCAACAAATCCTGCCCTATCTTGTCATTCTGGGCAATAATCGCACCCGCTACATAAATGTTACTTTACCATATCTTTGAAGCAGATAGCCCCTCTTCCTCTGACAACGCTCTCTCCAATCTCTCCGGCATAACACACGGTAGAGATGTAGTTAAATTATGATACCCCACATCTCTCGCCCCTCCCAGCTTCCAACATGTCCACTGATACTATCCGAGTCCTTTCTTAAACAAGCACGCTTCCGTTATTTCTGAACTCCATATCGCCGGGATGCATAGATATACATCTTTTTACAATCGTGAATACACGGTCCGTATTATCTGAGGTCTTATAAACACAAGCTTACGTATTCCCAGCGTGGCGACGTGGTTACTGATTGTTGGCTTGGTGTACTTTTTCCACTGGAGATGTAGTCTATCTCTAACGTCTGCGACCATGCTCATAAGCTACGTCACACTCCGTCACCGGGTACGTCACAGATATTGGTGGGAAGGACGACTGAGCTCAACGTAGAACGCGGAGCCTACCAGGCGTCTGAGTTGAAGCACGCTTTAACTCCGGATGTGATTCGTTAAGTGCGTGGGCGAGGTAATCCACCGGTAGAGTGTTGGGCTGCTGACTGGAAATGTTGAGTTCGTTTCCCGCGAGAGACATTTTGATACATCAGGCTGAACCCCAGCTGTCATAACTCCTGGTTACATGATCCTTTTGGGAAACCGCAGGTGGCCCACTGAAAGGGACTGGCACCCCTACCCTAATGAGTCAATATCTCAAGCCCTTAGTTTTATTATATGGTGAGAGCTATCCTCATTTTTTTCATAAATTTCCGATCTTTTCTTGGCATAACAATCTTTAAAGGTATACGACTTCGCACGCTTAACCAAGTTACAACAATTTCCCGGTTGAACACAGCTAACAGATGATTAGTTCGGTAAGAATCAATGGAGTATTGATAAACCGATGCGACAACGCGAAAGAAGGTTATATGATCCTAACTCAAGAGGAGAGGTTACTTCTGAAAGTTTGGAATTTGTTAAACCATTAAAATAGTTCGAGTGTGACAAAAACTCCTCAATGAATCCTTATTTCTTGAATGCGACGATCGGTATTTTCTAAACCCATGGCGTCAAAATTTTATCAACCGCGAGGCTATGAAATGTTATGGTCTCGCTGTACAATGCATTGCATGACGTCTAGGACTTTGGATCCTGAGGCGTCGGAAATATTTTCATTGGGGGGGAGGGGGGGGGGGGGGGGGCAACCTTAAAAAGGGCCCGAAAGAATTGGGCCCGGCTCCTAAGGAAAGGGCCCGGCACCTAAGAAGAGGGACCGAATTTTTTTCGGATAGGAGGGTAAGAGACTAGAATTTCGATGAAAGAACATATTTGGGTGTGAGAATTTGTGTCAGAAAGTACCCGCTTCGACTGAAAGGGCACGGGACAAATTCTGGGGGGGGGAGGCTTCGGCCCCTCCTGCCCCTCACTTCTGACGCCGCTGTTTTGATCCCTAGGCTCCTTTCGTTTGAGAAAATTCTGATGCTGAATTAGGGATTCCATATAACTTTCCTCCCTTTCAATCAAACATTTAAAAAATCTCTTTCGGTCTGAGTAGCTCCGACCATTTCCTCATAATTCTCTGAGCATGAACGGATTGGCCAGCCGTGATATGGCTTTTTTGTATCTCGTAGGAATAGCCAAAATGAACTTAATATTAAGTTAGACTAGACGGCGCAATATATCATACCCTTTGCAGTATTGTGAAATCTAATTCTAACTTAACTATCGATGAATGATATACTTAATGAATTGTAAATGGCCTTTAGCTTTTCAATTTTTCAATCAATCATCGCATTAATTTTACGCTCCAAGGGTTTTTACGAGAAATTTGTCTTTTTACCACGTTTTAAGACATAAAAATTTATTATATCTTAAAAACTATTATGCCAAGAAATCATCAGAAATTACTCGTACAATGATATGATGTGTAAAACCTTTTGAAGGCACAATATTTTCAATCAAATGGTGGTTATAGCTTTATACCTGTCAGACAATTTTGATTGAATGACCTGATCTTTTTTTGATTTCTTCCACCCAACGGCTTTTACTCCAAATGGCTTCTTTTTCCGGATCAGTCTATTTCCTATTCCTATCCGTTAAAATGCAAAATTACCATTATTTTCTTCCTAATACTAGTTTATATGATATTATGGACAGGAGCTATTCATTAATTATATCTGTAAAAGATGAAAGTAACCTCACTTTCTTTTAGTCATGTAGCGCCGTGAAATTGGTAGTGAAAATCTTTATTGAACTTCCTCTCTCATCAAGTCTAGGATTGGTTCACTGAAGCCCTGCATTCTGCCCGATTCATTGTTAATTCACTCACGCCCTGATATATTTTCTTTTTCACGACCTTCTGTATTTGCCCTATATACTTGTCCCTTGGTCTTCCTCGCGGGACCTTCCCTTCAATTTTCCCTTCCATTATATTTCTTTACTAATTCACTGTGCCTAGGGTATGTCCAATCCATCTGGTTCTTCCTTGCCGTAGGGTTTTCCATATTGTCCTTCCTTCATCCGCTCTTTCCATTTAATTTCCGTATCTGTCCATTTGATCTTCAAAATTCTCCTCCATCACCATGTTTCGAAGGCTGCAATTCTTCGCTCGTCTGCTTTCCCGATGTTCCATGCCTCTGATCCATAGAGTGCCACGCCCCATACGAATGTTTTGATGAAGTCCTTCCTTGTTTACAGCCGTAGGTTCTTTGAGCATAGTAGTTGCCTCTTCTTCATGAACGCCTCCATAACTTGTGCTCTTTTGACAAGGTTTCTCACAGCAAACTAATTTTGAAGTTAAAATCTTATGGGTTAGACAGTAACATTATATCATGGATTAATGATTTTCTGCGTGATCGGGTTCAAAGGGTTGTTTTGGACGGTGTTTCCTCACCGGCAATTAAAGTCACTTCGGGTGTCCCACAAGGTAGTGTGATAGGTCCACTCCTATTCCTTTTGTATATTAATGATATCCAAAAGGTGGTAAAAAGTAAGCTTCGTCTATTTGCCAATGACGCAGTAGTGTACAGGGAAATTCTATGCCCGAACGATAAAGAATATTTAAATATTGACCTACAAGCAATTGAAACTTGGTGTGATACATGGCAGTAGGAATTAAACTTTAAGAAATGTCTTGTAATGAATTTTTGGAAAAAGAATAGCTCTCCTCCTACCACTTACAAAATAAGTAATAATGAATTAACAAACGTGGAATCCATTAAATATCTTGGAATAAGACTGACAAATGATCTTTCCTGGGGTAAACACATTCGTGAAAAAATGGGTCAAGCGAATCGCAAACTGGGTTTCATTAAAAGAGTATTGGGTAAATGTGACGATCATGTACGAGAAATCAGCTACTTTTCCCTTGTTAGACCTCATTTGGAGTATGCTGCCAGTGTATGGGATCCCTACGAAATCGGTCTAAGTAATGAACTTGAACGTGTGCAGCGAAGATCGGCAAGATTTGTAAAGGGACGATACGATAATTATATTAGCGTAACCAGTCTATTAAATGAATTGAAATGGGAATCATTGTCAGATCGCAGGTTGAAATTTAGACTTAATCTCTTCCACAAATTCCAAGGCAATATTTTCAGTGATGATGTTAAAAATATTTTACGAACCCCAACTTACTATGGCAGACTGGACCATAATCATAAAGTTAGAGAAATTGATTGCCGAACTGACCGATTCAAAATGTCCTTTTTCCCTCGCACAATAAGAGATACGAATAACGGTAAATATGTCCTATCGGAGAGTAGCAATGAATAGCATTGGTAGCTGCATGTTGGTATGAGTACTTAAAGCTAACCCTAGTAACAGAATGTTTTTGCATGTTTGCTTTGCAATTTCTATCTTTCTAAATAGTGTAGTTCTGACTAATATATTAATACTATTCCTTTTTTATGCATGATATGTAGTGCATGTTTGGTGAGCAATCACCCCCTGCCACACACCCTTGTGGTGGCTTGCAGGGTATTATGTAGATGTAGATGCTATTCTCTGCTTGATGTCCGTCAAGCTTCTTCCATCCCAAGTTATTTATTGAACTTATAGAGATAGTAATGGAAAATTGATGAAAACTCGATTGCTCGTACGCGTATTTTCCAGCCAAGTTCGTATATCTGAAGCTGATGCATCTAAAAATGTCAAATCGATACGTTGCCTTTTGAATTCGAAGGGAGTGGTTGGCGTGAGCAGCTTTAGGTACCTAACTTCCGATACCACCCACTGTTTGCTGACTCAGCTGCGCAGGTTAGAAGCGACGGTAAATAACAGGAACTAATAGAGGCGTCCTTGCGGCCAACACCCTCGTCTTTCTCACCCGAAAAGCCCCGTGTTTAGGGCTTCCCCTAAGTCACGGGCGTTGTGTACACTATGACGGATCGACCCTGCGGAGAACCGATAACGAGATCCGGTTTATCGAGATCCGACGGAACCAACCGGCAGACAGCGACGCCCGGACGCTCCGAATGCTAGCAGAAGGTCGAACGCTTCCAGACTTTTTCAAGCACGGCTCCTATCACAATTTAGCCATTGTCTGAAAGGAGAAAAAAAATACTTTGCTCCCATCATCACCGGTCGTCAATGCTAAGATTGCTTTGACGTTGCTCTGCTTTCGATTTCAAGAAAATGAACGAAATTGACGTTGGATCGCTTACAAACTATTAGAAATGAGGACCGATAACGGGAATAAGAGCTAAAGGAAAATTAGTTCATTGGGATCAAGGTGATTTCGGTGGAGACAATGTTCTTCGAGCTGCGAAAGTGAATTGTACTTACTCCATTGGACTTCTTTTGCTGCTGTCTGACTGGAGGGCGGTTGACTCCGTTGATCTTTGTGTAGGGGCCGCAAGCGTTACTAGCACTTGCTGCCAAGTTCCTGAATTCCATGGATTCCATTGACGGACTTCCACCGACGGTAACCGCACCAGCCGACCCTCCTGCGGAAAGCAGACCGTAGCTATTATAGTCCGAGGTCACGATACCGTTACTGGTGCTTGGGATGTTCCAGCAGTTCGGTTCTGCTGTCACCCGCGAGCCGGTTCCCATAACGTACTGAATGGATGTAGTCACCTCTCCAGCACTGTACAGGGTGGCCTGCTGTTGGTTCGGCTGTGGACTGCTGTTGGGATCTACCAGGGAGTGATTCCCGGAGATCATCGGGCTTTGGTCGCACTTGGGCGGAGGGTGCTGGTTCAGGTGTGAGGACTGCTGGGATTGAATTGTGAGGAGCTGTAGGGTTGGCTGCTCTAAGAAAACCCTTAAGGAGCGCGAGGGATTTTATTAATGGAGAGGGCTGTGTTGTTGGAACCCCTGAGGACATCCCCCCTTCCCTGAAATGCCTTTGTCGTCGACGTAGGCTAGTCTGACGTAACGGGAAGGTGCGTTTACTGTTGTTCGTATGAGAGAATTTGAAACTACATAGTCTATTGGAACCCAGAATCTAATTCTACATTTTCGCTCATTGAAGAGAAGGTATTACACATTCAGGGAGATTTAATTAATCCTTACGTTGCCCAACTCCCGCCTAGTGGGCTAATGAAAAGATTGGCTTTCGTGTCCCTGTGATCCATATCGTTGGAATGGAGGGAGCAAAGTAACTTAACTTTTGAGTGATTTAATTCTTAAGTGTTATATTTTGTGAAAATGGGAGTTAGTCCCTCAAATAACAACAAATAACAGTTAACTTGAATACTAGCATGACATGCAACGTTAGTTCGCAAGCTTTGGAATGTACAGTATAAATATGAAATATATATTTACATATGTATAGGTTTCTTTTTTTTTAATCGTAGTTTTTCCAACCGGTCATCAGTCCTTTCATCGCGTTCGATCTTTACCTTTGGAATCACCTCCTTTGCCCACGCCGGCTCCAGGGTTCTTTGGTTTCCTCTTCCTGGTCTGTATTTTATCCTTCTTCAAGCTCAGCGGTCGGTTCACCTATGCGTGAGAGGAAGAGGAATCATTACATTTCGAATTTTAGTCGCAATTGCAAGCCTTGCCAGCACACTTGTTCGATTCTACCGAAAGGGTTCCGTGTTCGTCTTTGGCATCAGCTATTGTTATTATATCATAAATTAAGACCATTTGCTGCTACTAAGTTTGGAGATTCAGTTGCCTGTCTTTATATCTACATCTACACGATTCCTGCAAACCACCGAGAGGGTGTATGGCAGGGGGTGAATATCACCAAAACCTGCACTATTGACATGCAACTAGGGTACAACATGGGAAAATGGTAATAATATGGGTCACATGCAACTACATGGTTAGTATCTACATAGTAATAAAGGATCGGTTGTTAATACATGCACCATGCATTGCGGACTACTCTACTATATTTCGCCTACCTATCCCTTAGCTATCGTGTTCTCTAATAGTACGGGGTAAAATAACATTTTTAATCTATCGGTACGACAATCCATCCTTCTAATCTTTTGTATCTGATCGAATCTAGCATAATAAGCTGTTGTTTTTAATATATATCTAACAGCTTAAGTAAAGCTATCCGTTTTAAATTTCTGCAATGGATTCAACCTGTATTTTAACCAACGATCTGATAATGATTTCCAACCTAACTCTTCTATTAATTCTGATACACTACCAAACTTTTCATAACGCCTTTTAACAAACTCAGTTGCTCTACGCTGCACACTGTCTAGCTCTTTGATCCTACCTAATTCATTCGGATCCCATACAGTGGTTATGTATTCAAGGTGGGTTCGCTTGGTAAGAACGAAATCTTTCACAGTTATCCAGCAATAAAACTAAGGGGTCCATAGATAGTGAGGCCCACCGGTTTTTAAACCACCGCCACTGAGACAGTGGGAAAAAACAGTGGGTGAATCATCTTTCACTATTCTCTTCCTTCCAAGGAGCTATAAGCCAACAAATCCTGCCCTATCTTGTCATTCTGGGCAATAATCGCACCCGCTACATAAATGTTACTTTACCATATCTTTGAAGCAGATAGCCCCTCTTCCTCTGACAACGCTCTCTCCAATCTCTCCGGCATAACACACGGTAGAGATGTAGTTAAATTATGATACCCCACATCTCTCGCCCCTCCCAGCTTCCAACATGTCCACTGATACTATCCGAGTCCTTTCTTAAACAAGCACGCTTCCGTTATTTCTGAACTCCATATCGCCGGGATGCATAGATATACATCTTTTTACAATCGTGAATACACGGTCCGTATTATCTGAGGTCTTATAAACACAAGCTTACGTATTCCCAGCGTGGCGACGTGGTTACTGATTGTTGGCTTGGTGTACTTTTTCCACTGGAGATGTAGTCTATCTCTAACGTCTGCAACCATGCTCAGGAGCTACGTCACACTCCGTCACCGGGTACGTCACAGATATTGGTGGGAAGGACGACTGAGCTCAACGTAGAACGCGGAGCCTACCAGGCGTCTGAGTTGAAGCACGCTTTAACTCCGGATGTGATTCGTTAAGTGCGTGGGCGAGGTAATCCACCGGTAGAGTGTTGGGCTGCTGACTGGAAATGTTGAGTTCGTTTCCCGCGAGAGACATTTTGATACATCAGGCTGAACCCCAGCTGTCATAGCTCCTGGTTACAAGATCCTTTTGGGAAACCGCAGGTGGCCCACTGAAAGGGACTGGCACCCCTACCCTAATGAGTCAATATCACAAGCCCTTAGTTTTATTATATGGTGAGAGCTATCCTCATTTTTTTCATAAATTTCCGATCTTTTCTTGGCATAACAATCTTTAAAGGTATACGACTTCGCACGCTTAACCAAGTTACAACAATTTCCCGGTTGAACACAGCTAACACATGATTAGTTCGGTAAGAATCAATGGAGTATTGATAAACCGATGCGACAACGCGAAAGAAGGTTATATGATCCTAACTCAAGAGGAGAGGCTACTTCTGAAAGGTTTGGAATTTGTTAAACCATTAAAATAGTTCGAGTGTGACAAAAACTCCTCAATGAATCCTTATTTCTTGAATGCGACGATCGGTATTTTCTAAACCCATGGCGTCAAAATTTTATCAACCGCGAGGCTATGAAATGTTATGGTCTCTCTGTACAAGGCATTGCATGACGTCTAGGACTTTGGATCCTGAGGCGTCGGAAATATTTTCATTGGGGGAAGGGGAGGGGTACGGGGGGGGGGCAACCTTAAAAAGGGCTCGAAAGAATTGGGCCCGGCTCCTAAGGAAAGGGCCCGGCACCTAAGAAGAGGGACCGAATTGTTTTCGGATAGGAGGGGTAAGAGAGTTAGAATTTCAATGAAAGAACATATTTCGGTGTGAGAATTTGTGTCAGAAAGTACCCGCTTCGACTGAAAGGGCACGGGACAAATTCTGGGGGGGAGGGGGGCTTCGGCCCCTCCTCGCCCTCACTTCTGACGCCGCAGTTTTGATCCCTAGGCTCCTTTCGTTTGAGAAAATTCTGATGCTGAATTAGGGATTCCATATAACTTTCCTCCCTTTCAATCAAACATTTAAAAAATCTCTTTCGGTCTGAGTAGCCCCGACCATTTCCTCATAATTCTCTGAGCATGAATGGATTGGCCAGCCGTGATATGGCTTTTTTGTATCTCGTAGGAATAACCAAAATGAACTTAATATTAACAAGGAGGCATGGCGAGAGTGATGTTCGGGATCCGAATGCCGATGTTCTTTTCTGAATAAGGGTGAAGTGAAAGTCGGGTTCGAAAATAGCCTACAGTTAACGAAAGACACCAAGGGGATCACGGCTTGACTTCCCTTCTTGCAGTTGGAGTGCTAAAACTGAAGTTCTCTCCATAAAGCATTCCAGAAGGGACCGGTATACCACTGAAAATTCCTTGCCGTCGCCGGGATTTGAGCCCTGCCCCTTGGTAAGCCAGTACTCTAGCCACCCCACTTCTCCAAGTCAAGTCAAAAGTGGTTTTCTTACATTTTTGTACACTGATTTCATTTTGTACATGGGAAAGGATAATGTGTAAATTGTACCCCGGTCTAAATATTTCTTCATTGATTGATTTAGGATAGCTGCATAAGGAGGGATCATTCAAATTTATAAATAGGATTTGAACCCTTTGAGTCAACAGTGAATGCATGAAACACTCTCACTCCTAGTTCAGAGATTTTTTATCCATTTTTACGGGACATGCACAGCCTTAAAATTAGAAGTGAAGCTATAACCACACCCACTTCTCGAAACGGATTTTTAGTGGCGTGACGTGGGAAGTGCATGACGATCGCATGACGACGGCAGAACAAACTTTTTTGAGAAGGCTGCTCAACATAAGTAAAACAAATTATGGATGAGAAACACGGTGAGTTAGGTGTTTCACGGTGATTTCTGGCCCGATTCAAGGAATGTACCGGCTGTATCAAAAAAGAATTTTTACATACACATCAATGCCATACCCTGCAAGTCACCGCGAAGATCTGCGCCAGGGGGTGAAGATCATTAAATATGCACTATTGACATACAACTAGACTGTTACATGGAAACATTTTAGATAATTTAACGGGTGATTAATGCGACTTAGATTTAAAAACTAGTATCACACAATCGTACACATTGGTTTTTTTGGGACTCATTTTAACACAGACGGGCACGAATTCCAACTCAAAATCTTGTAAACAATGCCGCAAATGCATTCCCTAGGTAAGTAACAGAGATGTGATATACTTTTCACGCTATCAAAAATTTGTCGGCAAAGAAATTCGTTTTTGGAGCTAAATTCAAATCAAAATCTGAAACGGATGTAGGAGCGAAAATATTTATTTAATAAAACTTAATCTGAAGTGGTGTGATGCATCATCTATTGGAACTACTTGTCTAATCCTGTCCTCTTTATACACGTATATAAACTGGACAAAATACTTGCTTTCCTTGCGGCAAGTGCTGTGCGAAGAAGAGTAGGAGTATTTCCTCAAAACCTACTCCAATAGAAGATTGGAAGATTCGCGATGATTATAATACGCTAAACCGGATTAAAGAAAAACCATCACACTTTGTGGCCGTTGGGGTTTCACTGATGGCTTTGTATGAACTTGGACTCACCTTGTTATGATACTGGTAGACACCGCAGGCGTTACACACCCGATCGCCGTTGTTGTCACGTCTCCAATATTTCGCTGTCGTCGTGTTGCAGTTAGCGCACGTGACTCCAGTACCCGACTGCTGTGGACAAAACAAGCGTTGAAATTTCGATAATATATCATATTGCCCATCGAAGTAGGATTCGAAAATATTGAATCCGAACTTCACGACCAAAAAAAACCCAAGGTCCGATCATCATTTACGCTCATGTAACAAAAAAAGTACACAAATTCAACGGTGTGACGTGACACTGAATAAGAAACTTTAATTTGTGATTTTTTTCTATTTGAAACTTTGCACATTTCCGCTGTATTCGTCGAGAGGCTTAAGAGGACTTTGGCTCAATGATTAGTCCTCTATCCAAATAAGGTCGTATACCATCTTTTTTTATCCAAATTGGGTCGTTTACCATATTTTTATTGCCTAATCTGATAGAAATTGTAAAATAAAAAGACCCATATTTTCCGTTTTTTGATCCGTCAATTATTTCCCGAGTTATAAGCGGCGAAAAACTGATGTTTTTAACCCTTTCGTAAAAGTGGGCGTGGTGCAACCTCTGACGTATATCGACTTCGTCCAATCACAACTGAGCCCGCGAAGCTACTTTACCTTATCGCAATTGGGAGGGACACAGCTGACTCTGCCAATAGGAGCAGTTGCGCCAGCATCTGTGCGAGGATACCTTCCGAGAACCCCCCTCCACTCCCTTCTCTTCCCCTAAAAACAGCCAAGGACGGGAGGAAAATGACGTCAATGATATCAAAGCAGTTTTTTCGGTGAGAGTCACCTTTTGCTTATTTTAATTTTTGATATATGAGCGAATGGTTGTGGTTAGAAAATTAATTTTTTCACTGAAATTCTTTTTTCGTTTCCATCTAACGATTTCGTTTCCATCTAACGATTTCGTGTACAAAATTGCGATTTCGGTTCCGAATAAACGCCCCCATTGCTAACAGCGAAGGACATTTTTTGTTAAGAAGGGTGAAGTACATTCTAAATTATGTATTGAATGAACATGTCAAATCATTGACCTACATATTTCATTTATAGAAAATCGAGGACCTCATACTTTTTCACGTGGAAACCTTCCCATATTCAGGATCTAGGGTGTTCTAAACTGTGAATGACAAATATATCGACCTGTATATTGACCTCGGATATTTAACTCTCCTCGATGGGATAGGTTTTATATGAAAATCGTAAATAATACACTTTATTAAGTCATACGTGCTCCATGTTAGCGTGAAAATGAATGCCAATTACATCAGTACCTATTCAGCTACCGAGTACAAAGCTTTGGTAGAAAGCTATGCGTGTAAGACTCGACTAAATTTCGCAATGGGTGTTGACCTGGCTTTCGGCGGAAGTGAATTAAACATCCTGATACCAATGTTTTCATGATATAGAAGTGACTTGCTGAGCCTGCAAAAGGCCAAATCAATTTGGTCTTTACTTCTAGTATCATACAAATGTACATTTGATCTAGATGAGTATTTATTTATGATTTCCTTGATATATATGAGAATCTTGTGTATGAAAATGCAGTAGACTGTTGGAATGCCTAGCTTAATAAAGAGAGGTCTACAAGGGTCTCTTGGAGGTGAGAAAGTAATGGCTCTAATGGCCTTTTTCTGGAGGATGAATATCTGATGCACATTATGAGCATTTCCCCAGAGTTCTAGTCCATACGTTATATGGTAGTGGAATAGAGAATAATATGCAGTTGTGAGAAAACTGGTAGGAATGAGCGATCTGAGTTTTCTCAGCATGAACAGGGCCTTTGAAAGTCTCTTTGATGCAAGTAAGATTTGCTGGGCCCAGGATAGTTTGCTATCAATATGGATTCCCTATAGTTAACTGATTTACTACTCAGGCTACATAGTAAGTGCTGAGTTTTATTAGTGTTTAGCACCAGACCATTAGCCGAAAACCAATTTGAAGCTTGGGACAGGATATTACTTGATATCTCATTAATATTAGTAGTGTGATACTGAGTAGTAGAAAAGAGAAGTCTGCTGACAACTCTAAAAAGAAGGGAAAACTTAATCGGCCATACCTTGAGACACGATGGCCTGATGAAGACTATCGTCAAGGGAAAAGTGAACGGGAAGATTGGGAAAGGCAGGCCTCGTATGAGATACATGGAACAGGTTATGAAGGATGTAAAAGAGAAGAATTACGTCACAATGAAAAGGTTGGCCGATAGAAGAATCGAGTGGAAAGCTGCGTCAAACCAATCCTAGGATTGTTGACCAATGATGATGATGATGATGAGGCATTTTTACGGCATACGAGGAAACATTAAAGGCAAAATACACGCATGCATTTTCTATTTAACGGTTCATGCGAGCATCAAAGAACGCTTAGAAATTTACATTATCTATCCTGGTTTCTCTCCGGTAACGTCAGGTTAATGTTGGTGTCATGAACCGTATGCATAAAAAATGGAATTTTAATGCTCTCTGTTCTACTATCTATCTTTCTAATTTTATACTTATATGCATACCATATAGCTATGATGAGGCTTCATGCGCAAGTTTCGAGAAATTCAAGAAAATGAACGAAATTGACGTTGGATCGCTTACAAACTATTAGAAATGAGGACCGATAACGTGAATAAGAGCTAAAGTAAAATTAGTTCATTGGGATCAAGGTGATTTCGGTGGAGACAATGTTCTTTGAGGTGCGAAAGTGAATTGTACTTACTCCATTGGACTTCTTTTGCTGCTGTTTCACTGGAGGGCGGTTGACTCCGTTGATCTTTGTGTAGGGGCCGCAAGCGTTACTAGCACTTGCTGCCAAGTTCCTGAATTCCATGGATTCCATTGACGGACTTCCACCGACGGTAACCGCACCAGCCGACCCTCCTGCGGAAAGCAGACCGTAGCTATTATAGTCCGAGGTCACGATACCGTTACTGGTGCTTGGGATGTTCCAGCAGTTCGGTTCTGCTGTCACCCGCGAGCCGGTTCCCATAACGTACAGAATGGATGTAGTCACCTCTCCAGCACTGTACAGGGTGGCCTGCTGTTGGTTCGGCTGTGGACTGCTGTTGGGATCTACCAGGGAGTAATTCCCGGAGATCATCGGCCTTTGGTCGCACTTGGGCGGAGGGTGCTGGTTCAGGTGTGAGGACTGCTGGGATTGAATTGTGAGGAGCTGTAGGGTTGGCTGCTCTAAGAAAACCCTTAAGGAGCGCGAGGGATTTTATTAATGGAGAGGGCTGTGTTGTTGGAACCCCTGAGGACATCCCCCCTTCCCTGAAATGCCTTTGTCGTCGACGTAGGCTAGTCTGACGTAACGGGAAGGTGCGTTTACTGTTGTTCGTATGAGAGAATTTGAAACTACATAGTCTATTGGAACCCAGAATCTAATGCTACATTTTCGCTCATTGAAGAGAAGGTATTACACATTCAGGGAGATTTAATTAATCCTTACGTTGCCCAACTCCCTCCTAGTGGGCTAATGAAAAGATTGGCTTTCGTTTCCCTGTGATCCATATCGTTGGAATGGAGGGAGCAAAGTAACTTAACTTTTGAGTGATTTAATTCTTAAGTGTTATATTTTGTGAAAATGGGAGTTAGTCCCTCAAATAACAACAAATAACAGTTAACTTGAATACTAGCATGACATGCAACGTTAGTTCGCAAGCTTTGGAATGTACAGTATAAATATGAAATATATATTTACATATGTATAGGTTTCTTTTTTTTTAATCGTAGTTTTTCCAACCGGTCATCAGTCCTTCCATCGCGTTCGATCTTTACCTTTGGAATCAACTCCTTTGCCCACGCCGGCTCCATTGTTCTTTGGTTTCCTCTTCCTGGTCTGTATTTTATCCTTCTTCAAGCTCAGCGGTCGGTTCACCTATGCGTGAGAGGAAGAGGAATCATTACATTTCGAATTTCAGTCGCAATCGCAAGCCTTGCGAGCACACTTGTTCGATTCTACCGAAAGGGTTCCGTGTTCGTCTTTGGCATCAGCTATTGTTATTATATCATAAATTAAGACAATTTGCTGCTACTAAGTTTGGAGATTCAGTTGCTTGTCTTTATATCTACATCTACACGATTCCTGCAAACCACCGAGAGGGTGTATGGCAGGGGGTGAATATCACCAAAACCTGCACTATTGACATGCAACTAGGGTACAACATGGGAAAATGGTAATAATATGGGTCACATGCAGCTCCATGGTTAGTATCTACATAGTAATAAAGGATCGGTTGTTAATACATGCACCATGCATTGCGGACTACTCTACTATATTTCGCCTACCTATCCCTTAGCTATCGTGTTCTCTAATAGTACGGGGTAAAATAACATTTTTAATCTATCGGTACGACAATCCATCCTTCTAATCTTTTGTATCTGATCGAATCTAGCATAATAAGCTGTTGTTTTTAATTTATATCTAACAGCTTAAGTAAAGCTATCCGTTTTAAATTTCTGCAATGGATTCAACCTGTATTTTAACCAACGATCTGATAATGATTTCCAACCTAACTCTTCTTTTAATTCTCATACACTACCAAACTTGTCATAACGCCTTTTAACAAACCTAGCTGCTCTACGCTGCACACTGTCTAGCTCTTTGATCCAACCTAATTCATTCGGATCCCATACAGTGGTTATGTATTCAAGGTGGGTTCGCTTGGTAAGAACGAAATCTTTCACAGTTATCCAGCAACAAAACTAAGGGGTCCATAGATAGTGAGGCCCACCGGTTTTTAAACCACCGCCACTGAGACAGTGGGAAAAAACAGTGGGTGAATCATCTTTCACTATTCTCTTCCTTCCAAGGAGCTATAAGCCAACAAATCCTGCCCTATCTTGTCATTCTGGGCAATAATCGCACCCGCTACATAAATGTTACTTTACCATATCTTTGAAGCAGATAGCCCCTCTTCCTCTGACAACGCTCTCTCCAATCTCTCCGGCATAACACACGGTAGAGATGTAGTTAAATTATGATACCCCACATCTCTCGCCCCTCCCAGCTTCCAACATGTCCACTGATACTATCCGAGTCCTTTCTTAAACAAGCACGCTTCCGTTATTTCTGAACTCCATATCGCCGGGATGCATAGATATACATCTTTTTACAATCGTGAATACACGGTCCGTATTATCTGAGGTCTTATAAACACAAGCTTACGTATTCCCAGCGTGGCGACGTGGTTACTGATTGTTGGCTTGGTGTACTTTTTCCACTGGAGATGTAGTCTATCTCTAACGTCTGCGACCATGCTCATAAGCTACGTCACACTCCGTCACCGGGTACGTCACAGATATTGGTGGGAAGGACGACTGAGCTCAACGTAGAACGCGGAGCCTACCAGGCGTCTGAGTTGAAGCACGCTTTAACTCCGGATGTGATTCGTTAAGTGCGTGGGCGAGGTAATCCACCGGTAGAGTGTTGGGCTGCTGACTGGAAATGTTGAGTTCGTTTCCCGCGAGAGACATTTTGATACATCAGGCTGAACCCCAGCTGTCATAACTCCTGGTTACATGATCCTTTTGGGAAACCGCAGGTGGCCCACTGAAAGGGACTGGCACCCCTACCCTAATGAGTCAATATCACAAGCCCTTAGTTTTATTATATGGTGAGAGCTATCCTCATTTTTTTCATAAATTTCCGATCTTTTCTTGGCATAACAATCTTTAAAGGTATACGACTTCGCACGCTTAACCAAGTTACAACAATTTCCCGGTTGAACACAGCTAACAGATGATTAGTTCGGTAAGAATCAATGGAGTATTGATAAACCGATGCGACAACGCGAAAGAAGGTTATATGATCCTAACTCAAGAGGAGAGGTTACTTCTGAAAGTTTGGAATTTGTTAAACCATTAAAATAGTTCGAGTGTGACAAAAACTCCTCAATGAATCCTTATTTCTTGAATGCGACGATCGGTATTTTCTAAACCCATGGCGTCAAAATTTTATCAACCGCGAGGCTATGAAATGTTATGGTCTCGCTGTACAAGGCATTGCATGACGTCTAGGACTTTGGATCCTGAGGCGTCGGAAATATTTTCATTGGGGGGGGGGGGGGGGGGGGGGGACCTTAAAAAGGGCCCGAAAGAATTGGGCCCGGCTCCAAAGGAAAGGGCCCGGCACCTAAGAAGAGGGTCCGAATTTCTTTCGGATAGGAGGGGTAAGAGACTAGAATTTCGATGAAAGAACATATTTCGGTGTGAGAATTTGTGTCAGAAAGTACCCGCTTCGACTGAAAGGGCACGGGACAAATTCTGGGGGGGGAGGCTTCGGCCCCTCCTGCCCCTCACTTCTGACGCCTCTGTTTTGATCCCTAGGCTCCTTTCGTTTGAGAAAATTCTGATGCTGAATTAGGGATTCCATATAACTTTCCTCCCTTTCAATCAAACATTTAAAAAATCTCTTTCGGTCTGAGTAGCCCCGACCATTTCCTCATAATTCTCTGAGCATGAATGGATTGGCCAGCCGTGATATGGCTTTTTTGTATCTCGTAGGAATAGCCAAAAGGAACTTAATATTAAGTTAGACTAGACGGCGCAATATAACATACCCTTTGCAGTATTGTGAAATCTAATTCTAACTTAACTATCGATGAATGATATACTTAATGAATTGTAAATGGCCTTTAGGTTTTCCATTTTTCAATCAATCATCGCATTTATTTTACCCTCCAAGGGTTTTTACGAGAAATTTGTCTTTTACCATGTTTTAAGACATAAAAATTTATTATATCTTAAAAACTATTATGCCAAGAAATCATCAGAAATTACTCGTACAATGATATGAGGTGTAAAACCTTTTGAAGGCACAATATTTTCAATCAAATGGTGGTTATAGCTTTATACCTGTCAGACAATTTTGATTGAATGGCCTGATCTTTTTTTGATTTCTTCCACCCAACGGCTTTTACTCCAAATGGCTTCTTTTTCCGGATCAGTGTATTTCCTATTCCTATCCGTTAAAATGCAAAATTACCATTATTTTCTTCCTAATGCTAGTTTATAAGATATTATGGACAAGAGCTATTCATTAATTATATCTGTAAAAGATGAAAGTAACCTCACTTTCTTTTAGTCATGTAGCGCCGTGAAATTAGTAGTGAAAATCTTTATTGAACTTCCTTTCTCATCAAGTCTAGGATTGGTTCACTGAAGCCCTGCATTCTGCCCGATTCATTGTTAATTCACTCACGCCCTGATATATTTTCTTTTTCACGACCGTCTGTATTTGCCCTATATACTTGTCTCTTGGTCTTCCTCGCGGGACCTTCCCTTCAATCTTCCCTTCCATTATATTTCTTTACTAATTCACTGTGCCTAGGGTATGTCCAATCCATCTGGTTCTTCTTTGCCGTAGGGTTTTCCATATTGTCCTTCCTTCATCCGCTCTTTCCATTTAATTTCCGTATCTGTCCATTTGATCTTCAAAATTCTCCTCCATCACCATGTTTCGAAGGCTGCAATTCTTCGCTCGTCTGCTTTCCCGATGTTCCATGCCTCTGATCCATAGAGTGCCACGCCCCATACGAATGTTTTGATGAAGTCCTTCCTTGTTTACAGCCGTAGGTTCTTTGAGCATAGTAGTTGCCTCTTCTTCATGAACGCCTCCATAACTTGTGCTATTCTCTGCTTGATGTCCGTCAAGCTTCTTCCATCCCAAGTTATTTATTGAACTTATAGTGATAGTAATGGAAAATTGATGAAAACTCGATTGCTCGTACGCGTATTTTCCAGCCAAGTTCGTATATCTGAAGCTGATGCATCTAAAAATGTCAAATCGATACGTTGCCTTTTGAATTCGAAGGGAGTGGTTGGCGTGAGCAGCTTTAGGTACCTAACTTGCGATACCACCCACTGTTTGCTGACTCAGCTGCGCAGGTTAGAAGCGACGGTAAATAACAGGAACTAATAGAGGCGTCCTTGCGGCCAACACCCTCGCCTTTCTCACCCGAAAAGCCCCGTGTTTAGGGCTTCCCCTAAGTCACGGGCGTTGTGTACACTATGACGGATCGACCCTGCGGAGAACCGATAACGAGATCCGGTTTATCGAGATCCGACGGAACCAACCGGCAGACAGCGACGCCCGGACGCTCCGAATGCTAGCAGAAGGTCGAACGCTTCCAGACTTTTTCAAGCACGGCTCCTATCACAATTTAGCCATTGTCTGAAAGGAGAAAAAAAATACTTTGCTCCCATCATCACCGGTCGTCAATGCTAAGATTGCTTTGACGTTGCTCTGCTTTCGATTTCTGTCTCCGCTAGCCCACGGGTCGGCGTACTTTTGTGACATATGAGCCAAGTTACAACAATTTATAAATTATTCTAGGCCATAGATGTATTAAAATAAGGAGGATATTTAGAGTAATTAGAAAAAAACTACAGCGTCTATATCATTTATTGTAATTCAAGAAAAAAAATGTTAAAATCATAGAATCACTGTGAGCACTGTCTGAGAAAGTTTCTGCATGACTGGCGATGTTGGTTACCAGTAATTTTTAATTTCACGAACGATATGTCGTCATGAATCCATCATAATCTCACTTACTAACCCCAAGGATTGCTTTTATTATTGAAAGTATAATCGTTTCAATTTTATAACCAATTTTCCTCCTGAGCCACTATGTATGTACGAGCGAATATCAGTAGTGTCCCGACCCCTATTCTAGCCTCAGTGCAATAAATGCAAGCATTGGAAATTATCCGCTAAAAACCTTAGAGGTTACCCGCTGGTATGCAACGATAGTAGGATTGCCACAGACTAAATAAGGACCCATCTTGACCGGAATTCGAACTTGGTTCTTTCTGAATGCCGTCCAGGCGCTCAAGCCAATCAATAACGCTCCGTAGACGCTGTGTCGAATATAAGGTTTTCTCTACGTCCCTAAATAACCCCACCATTTTAATGCACCATATCTTTTTTAATGCTTTAATAGACATTATTTATAAATAACTTCCTTAATTCTTACAATTTTACTTCTTTCGGAATTTATTCCAGGTCTCTATAGTTTTTCACTAGTGAAAAACTCCTGCTGGCTTACTATAGTATCGATACAAATCAATACTGATATGT
Organism: Platycnemis pennipes; assembly: GCA_933228895.1. Classification (NCBI taxonomy): domain Eukaryota; kingdom Metazoa; phylum Arthropoda; class Insecta; order Odonata; family Platycnemididae; genus Platycnemis; species Platycnemis pennipes. The sequence goes on from OW121854.1 coordinate 66,864,024, forward strand.
GTTCATGGATATTTTTTGTCATTATTTTAATAAGGAATGTATTCGTGATGTATCTTCCTCCCAAGGCTTCCCCACCTTCCTGTCGGTAGTATATTGTAAAAAAAAGTTACCGACAACAACACGATACCAATAGATGGACCACCTCCTCCCTCTTCCTCCCCCCCCCCCCAAGTCATCACTATGCAATTCATGGGCTGTTCCTTATGTTTTTGTAATTGTAGTTATTAGGTGGAAGTGAACGACAACTAAGGTTATACGTGTCATTTAGGTTAGGCGGGCGTTTTTTATGTTTAGGATTTTTTTAAGGAATTGGAGGAAAGGTGAAGTGAAAGTCGGGTTCGAAAATAGCCTACAGTTAACGAAAGACACCAAGGGGATCACGGCTTGACTTCCCTTCTTGCAGTTGGAGTACTAAAACTGAAGTTCTCTCCATAAAGCATTCCAGAAGGGACCGGTATACCACTGAAAATTCCTTGCCGTCGCCGGGATTTGAGCCCTGCCCCTTGGTAAGCCAATACTCTAGCCACCCCACTTCTCCAAGTCAAGTCAAAAGTGGTTTTCTTACATTTTTGTACACTGATTTCATTTTGTACATGGGAAAGGATAATGTGTAAATTGTACCCCGGTCTAAATATTTCTTCATTGATTGATTTAGGATAGCTGCATAAGGAGGGATCATTCAAATTTATAAATAGGATTTGAACCCTTTGAGTCAACAGTGAATGCATGAAACACTCTCACTCCTAGTTTCAGAGATTTTTTATCCATTTTTACGGGACATGCACAGCCTTAAAATTAGAAGTGAAGCTATAACCACACCCACTTCTCGAAACGGATTTTTAGTGGCGTGACGTGGGAAGTGCATGACGATCGCATGACGACGGCAGAACAAACTTTTTTGAGAAGGCTGCTCAACATAAGTAAAACAAATTATGGATGAGAAACACGGTGAGTTAGGTGTTTCGCGGTGATTTCTGGCCCGATTCAAGGAATGTACCGGCTGTATCAAAAAAGAATTTTTACATACACATCAATGCCATACCCTGCAAGTCACCGCGAAGATCTGCGCCAGGGGGTGAAGATCATTAAATATGCACTATTGACATACAACTAGACTGTTACATGGAAACATTTTAGATAATTTATCGGGTGATTAATGCGACTTAAATTTAAAAACTAGTATCACACAATTGTACACATTGGTTTTTTTGGGACTCATTTTAACACAGACGGGCACGAATTCTAACTCAAAATCTTGTAAACAATGCCGCAAATGCATTCCCTAGGTAAGTAACAGAGACATGATATACTTTCCACGCTATCAAAAATTTGTCGGCAAAGAAATTCGTTTTCGGAGCTAAATTCAAATCAAAATCGGAAACGGATGTAGGAGCGAAAATATTTATTTAATAAAACTTAATCTGAAGTGGTGTGATGCATCATCTATTGGAACTACTTGTCTAATCCTGTCCTCTTTATACACGTATATAAACTGGACAAAATACTTGCTTTCCTTGCGGCAAGTGCTGTGCGAAGAAGAGTAGGAGTATTTCCTCAAAACCTACTCCAATAGAAGATTGGAAGATTCGCGATGATTATAATACGCTAAACCGGATTAAAGAAAAACCATCACACTTTGTGGCCGTTGGGGTTTCATTGATGGCCTTGTATGAACTTGGACTCACCTTGTTTTGATAGTAGTAGACACCGCAGGCGTTACACACCCGATCGCCGTTGTTGTCACGTCTCCAATATTTCACTGTCGTCGTGTTGCAGTTAGCGCACGTGACTCCAGTACCCGACTGCTGTGGACAAAACAAGCGTTGAAATTTCGATAATATATCATATTGCCCATCGAAGTAGGATTCGAAAATATTGAATCCGAACTTCACGACCAAAAAAAACCCAAGGTCCGATCATCATTTACGCTCATGTAACCAAAAAAGTACTCAAATTCAACGGTGTGACGTGACACTGAATAAGAATCTTTAATTTGTGATTTTTTTCTATTTGAAACTTTGCACATTTCCGCTGTATTCGACGAGAGGCTCATGAGGACTTTGGCTCAATGATTAGTCCTCTATCCAAATAAGGTCGTATACCATCTTTTTTTATCCAAATTGGGTCGTTTACCATATTTTTATTGCCTAATCTGATAGAAATTGTAAAATAAAAAGACCCATATTTTCCGTTTTTTGATCCGTCAATTATTTCTCGAGTTATAAGCGGCGAAAAACTGATGTTTTTAACCCTTTCGTAAAAGTGGGCGTGGTGCAACCTCTGACGTATATCGACTTCGTCCAATCACAACTGAGCCCGCGAAGCTACTATGCCTTATCGCAATCGGGGGGGACACAGCTGACTCTGCCAATAGGAGCAGTTGCGACAGCATCTGTAAGAGGATACCTTCCGAGAACCCCCCTCCACTCCCTTCTCTTCCCCTAAAAACAGCCAAGGACGGGAGGAAAATGACGTCAATGATATTAAAGCAGTTTTTTCGGTGAGAGTCACCTTTTGCTTATTTAAATTTTTGATTTATGAGCGAATGGTTGTGGTTAGAAAATTAATTTTTTCACTGAAATTCTTTTTTCGTTTCCATCTAACGATTTCGTGTACAAAATTGCGATTTCGGTTCCGAATAAACGCCCCCATTGCTAACAGCGAAGGACATTTTTTGTTAAAAAGGGTGAAATACATTCTAAATTATGTATTGAATGAACATGTCAAATCATTGACCTACATATTTCATTTATAGAAAATCGAGGACCTCATACTTTTTCACGTGGAAACCTTCCCATATTCAGGATCTAGGGTGTTCTAAACTGTGAATGACAAATATATCGACCTCGGATATTTAACTCTCCTCGATGGGATAGGTTTTATATGAAAATCGTAAATAATACACTTTATTTAGTCATACGTGCTCCATGTTAGCGTGAAAATGAATGCCAATTACATCAGTACCTATTCAGCTACCGAGTACAAAGCTTTGATAGAAAGCTATGCGTGTAAGACTCGACTAAATTTCGCAATGGGTGTTGACCTGGCTTTCGGCGGAAGTGAATTAAACATCCTGATACCAATGTTTTCATGATACAGAAGTGACTTGCTGAGCCTGCAAAAGGCCAAATCAATTTGGTCTTTACTTCTAGTATCATACAAATGTACATTTGATCTAGATGAGTATTTATTTATGTTTTCCTTGATATATATGAGAATCTTGTGTATGAAAATGCAGTAGACTGTTGGAATGCCTAGCTTAATAAAGAGAGGTCTACAAGGGTCTCTTGGAGGTGAGAAAGTAATGGCTCTAATGGCCTTTTTCTGGAGGATGAATATCTGATGCACATTATGAGCATTTCCCCAGAGTTCTAGTCCATAAGTTATATGGCAGTGGAATAGAGAATAATATGCAGTTGTGAGAAAACTGGTAGGAATGAGCTATCTGAGTTTTCTCAGCATGAACAGGGCCTTGGAAAGTCTCTTTGATGCAAGTAAGATTTGCTGGGCCCAGGATAGTTTGCTATCAATATGGATTCCCTACAATTAACTGATTTACTACTCAGGCTACATAGTAAGTGCTGAGTTTTATCAGTGTTTAGCACCAGACCATTAGCCGAAAACCAATTTGAAGCTTGGAACAGGATATTACTTGATATCTCATTACTATTAGTAGTGTGATAGTGAGTAGGAGAAAAGAGAAGTCTGCTGACGACTCTAAAAAGAAGGGAAAACTTAATCGGCCATACCTTGAGACACGATGGCCTGATGAAGACTATCGTCAAGGGAAAAGTGAACGGGAAGATTGGAAAAGACAGGCCTCGTATGAGATACATGGAACAGGTTATGAAGGATGTAAAAGAGAAGAATTACGTCACAATGAAAAGGTTGGCAGATAGAAGAATCGAGTGGAAAGCTGCGTCAAACCAATCCTAGGATTGTTGACCAATGATGATGATGATGATGATGATGATGAGGCATTTTTATGGTATACGAGGAAACATTAAAGGCAAAATACACGCATGCATTTTCTATTTAACGGTTCATGCGAGCATAAAAGAACGTTTAGAAATTTACATTATCTATCCTGGTTTCTCTCCGGTAACGCCAGGTTAATGTTGGTGTCATGAACCGTATGCATAAAAAATGGAATTTTAATGCTCTCTGTTTTACTATCTATCTTTCTAATTTTATACTTATATGCATACCATATAGCTATGATGAGGCTTCATGCGCAAGTTTCGAGGAATTCAAGAAAATGAACAAAATTGACGTTGGATCGTTTACAAACTATTAGAAATGAGGACCGATAACGTGAATAAGAGCTAAAGTAAAATTAGTTCATTTGGATCAAGGTGATTTCGGTGGAGACAATGTTTTTTGAGGTGCGAAAGTGAATTGTACTTACTCCATTGGACTTCTTTTGCTGCTGTTTCACTGGAGGGCGGTTGACTCCGTTGATCTTTGTGTAGGGGCCGCAAGCGTTACTAGCACTTGCTGTCAAGTTCCTGAATTCCATGGATTCCATTGACGGACTTCCACTGACGGTAACCGCACCAGCCGACCCTCCTGCGGAAAGCAGACCGTAGCTAATATAGTCCGAGGTCACGATACCGTTACTGGTGCTTGGGATGTTCCAGTAGTTCGGTTCTGCTGTCACCCGCGAGCCGGTTCCCATAACCTGCTGATTGGATGCAGTCACCTCTCCAGCACTGTACAGGGTGGCCTGCTGTTGGTTCGGCTGTGGACTGCTGTTGGGATCTACCAGGGAGGTATTCCCGGAGATCATCGGGCTTTGGTCGTACGTGGGCGGAGGGTGCTGGTTCAGGTGTGAGGACTGCTGGGATTGAATTGTGAGGAGCTGTAGGGTTTGCTGCTGGTTCTGCTGGTGCGGTGAACTGTTCACTAATGGTGGAGTTTTGTTGGTTGAGGTCGTCAGCGTTGGGTCATTCTTGGTGTAAATGGGAGGGCTCTCGTCCCCAGCTGCACCAGTGACACCCATGTTCTTCCCGTACAGAGAACTTGCGTAAGGAGACACACCACCGACGTGCTGAGCCATGATTGGGGAGGGCGAAGCCGATGGTGCGCTTTGTATGTGGAAATGGCTCTGTAGCGAAGGAATGGAACTCAGGTTCGCGGTGTCGGGAGGTGATGTGGTGGCGTAAGTGCTTGACCCAGAGACAGCGCTCATGCTGACGTTCTCCACAGTCGTGTACGTTGAAGACGGGACAGACAGTGATGCCTGACTGACAATCGAGGAAGGCATATAGATGCCCTTGAGATCATTTTCCGTGGGGTAAGTGACCGGCCCGAAGGACATCTTCTGTTGGTTGATGTCAGGGACTTGCGTTGAATGATGGTGGAGAATCTGGTGTCCCTGCTGATGATGGTGATTATGTTGATGTTGCTGATTCTGCTGCGCTTGGTGGTACTGCTCCAGTGACGTCGGCGGGTGCATACTGATATCGGTGTTCACATGAGTATCATAGCCCTCCATTTCTGTCAGAGGGGGGGTCGCGTGGTACATCCCAGGGTCCCCCCCTCCTCCCGCACCGCCGGTTTCGGAGGCAGAGTGAACCACAGTGGTCGCGCCGGGAGTGTATGTCACGTGGGTGTCCTCCCGGCTCTCCTGTCCCTGCTGTAGGCCTTGGTGGTAGCTGTGCATGGTAGAGTTCTCGGAGGAGAGTGGAGTCATCCTGTGCTGTGGAGACACGTCCATTTCACCGGCGGTGTCTTCGAGAATGCCGGCGATGGCGGCTTCGAGAATGCCGGCGGTGGATGCGTTCGTCTCGTCAACCTGCTGCTGCTGCTGTGATCCGCCCACTTCTCCTGGCGAAGGGCGGTTGACTCCGTTGATCTTTGTGTAGGGGCCGCAAGCGTTAGTAGCACTTGCTGTCAAGTCCCTGAATTCCATGGATTCCATTGACGGACTTCCACCGACGGTAACCGCACCAGCCGACCCTCCTGCGGAAAGCAGACCGTAGCTATTATAGTCCGAGGTCACGATACCGTTACTGGTGCTTGGGATGTTCCAGTAGTTCGGTTCTGCTGTCACCCGCGAGCCGGTTCCCATAACGTGCTGAATGGATGCAGTCACCTCTCCAGCACTGTACAGGGTGGCCTGCTGTTGGCTCGGCTGTGGACTGCTGTTGGGATCTACCAGGGAGTGATTCCCGGAGATCATCGGGCCTTGGTCGTACGTGGGCGGAGGGTGCTGGTTCAGGTGTGAGGACTGCTGGGATTGAATTGTGAGGAGCTGTAGGGTTGGCTGCTGGTTCTGCTGGTGCGGTGCACTGTACACTAATGGTGGAGTTTTGTTGGTTGAGGTCGTCAGCGTTGGGTCATTCTTGGTGTAAATGGGAGGGCTCTCGTCCCCAGCTGCACCAGTGACACCCATGTTCTTCCCGTACAGTGAACTTGCGTAAGGAGACACACCACCGACGTGCTGAGCCATGATTGGGGAGGGCGAAGCCGATGGGGCGCTTTGTATGTGGAAATGGCTCTGCAGCGAAGGAATGGAACTCAGGTTCGCGGTGTCGGGAGGTGATGTGGTGGCGTAAGGGCTTGACCCAGAGACAGCGGTCATGCTGACGTTCTCCAGAGTCGTGTACGTCGAAGACGGGTCAGACAGTGATGCCTGACTGACAATCGAGGAAGGCATATGGATGCCCTTGAGATCATTTTCCGTGGAGTAAGTGACCGACACCAAGGACATCTTCTGTTGGTTGATGTCAGGGACTTGCGTTGAATGATGGTGGAGAATCTGGTGTCCCTGCTGATGATGGTGATTATGTTGATGTTGCTGATTCTGCTGCGCTTGGTGGTACTGCTCCAGTGACGTCGGCGGGTTCATACTGTTATCGGTGATCACATAAGTAGCATAGCCCTCCATTCCTGTCAGAGGGGGGGTCGCGTTGTACGTCCCAGGGTCCCCCCCTCCTCCCGCACCGCCGGTTTCGGAGGCAGAGTGAACCACAGTGGTCGCGCCGGGAGTGTAGCCCCTTTGGACATCATCCCCGTTGCCAAGCGACGGGTTCGTCACCGCATAATATTGGTATGTCACGTGGGTGTCCTCCCGGCTCTCCTGTCCCTGCTGTAGGCCTTGGTGGTAGCTGTGCATGGTAGAGTTCTCGGAGGAGAGTGGAGTCATCCTGTGCTGTGGAGACACGTCCTTTTCACCGGCGGTGGCTTCGAGAATGCTGGCGATGGCTGCGTTCATCTCGTCAACCAGCTGCTGCTGCTGTGATCCGCCCACTTCTCCTGGCGAAGGGCGGCTTGGATCAGAATTCTGACCCGGGGAGCCCTGAGCGTGGGACCTGGAGGCCGGGGAGGAGTCCACGATGACTACCTCATCGACTCCTCCCATCTTGGCGCACGGTGTAGCACTCCTTGAGCCAGCTCCCTCGCCCTCGCTGTCTACGTACAGATCAGCCTGCAGTCCCCTCGACCTCTGGTTACCCACGTGCATGATCACTGACCTCGCCTCCTCCTCTTTCTCGTCCTCTTCCTCTCCGATGTGAGGGTTTTACTTCCACTTCCTTCCCCCCGCATCCATGTTCCTGTTTGGGATCATAGAAGAAAAAGAAAAAAGTGTGCCGCAGTTACTAAAGCTACAGCACCAACACTCAAATGAGGCAACGAATGATTATGGAGGGATAAATTTTACTCCCAGTTGATATTTTTGATGGAGGGAAGAGGTTTTGACAGGTAAAAAATACATGAACACGTTGGAAGATTTGATAGCGAGTGCTGGAGAGAAACAAGCTCGCATTTTTTAAGCAAAGAAGTGTTCTGAAGAATAAATGCGAACTTTATAGCGACAATTCGCCTCACTGACACCTACAATTAGTGGAATGTTTTGATCTCATTCACTCTGTTCACAATCCTCTATCAGTATATGGAATTACTTGTTGTGTCTATATAATGAGTCTTTGGAGCATTGATATCTGGGCTGCTGTTGTTTTGAGGAAATTGGTGCTGGGAGAATTGTATCAAAGAAATCCCTACACTGATCTCTTTGCCTGAATATTTTGTGAGACAAATAATAGTGGGGCAGTTACCTATTTTTTATTGTCTTGATCAAGGGTTAATAACCACTGGAGTACATACTCTATGATAGGGTTCGATTGAAAGATGACATTAAATATTTTTTCCAATTAATCAGAAAGTGAAAAATTTTTAACGGTGCGAAATTGTGGCGGTAAATTTTTACGTGCCGGTAAATTCTTCGTTGACGCAAACGGTACGCGGTGCAAAACGGAAAGCGATGACACTCGTTCCTTTCCCTGCCGATAGGTGGTTCTGCGAACACCGCTTTGGGAGATGTATTCCGTGAAAGCATTTTAACAAGTATCAGTGGAACATTTATTTATTTATTCCATTTCTGTATTTATGTAATTTGTTACTAATTAATCATTCAACACCAGTTATTAACAGCATTTAACACCGTTTTACTACGAAAATTACGCAACGCAAATTTTGCCGCAAATAACATCCGAGTTTTGCGTTAGCAGACGACTAAGCACCAGAGAGCAGAGAGTTGAGATGCGACTGGAAAATCCAGGACCCCCATCCCTTCCATTCCTATCCTTATACCTTTCCTCACGGTCTGAAGCGCCTTTTATTGCAGAAACAGACTTGAAAACACCCACGATGATGACAGGTTAGAAAACGGCTGTTAATACCATGTTCCATGGAAGAGTCTTTCTTAACTTTGTTAATTTTAATGTGCGATTATTAATATATGTTTTTCGGAGCTTATGGAAATATAATTGTAAGAACATGAGGTGAGTATTTCGTTTGCCACGCAATGTACGCAATATACCCGTTAGGTCATCACAAAGCCTGTCGCACTCCTACCATTTCTGAGCCTTTTCAAACGAGCTTTTATAAATGAAAGTTTTATTTTCTTTTATTAATGAAAGTTTTATTTTCTTATAAACTAGGATTTCTTAATCCAAATTATTTGCATATAATGAACACATAGTGGGAGTAGTAAATTTCAAACTCCCGGTCCAGGTGAATTTTTTCACATTACAATTAATGTGACATTTATGGTGGGACACGAGTCGCAATTAATGAATCCTGTTTCCTTTGAAGAAGGAAACTACTCTATTGTGTAAAGTTGCATCTGTTGGTGCAGTGAGGTACGCGTAGACCACTTAGGGGCACGCTAAGAACGTTTAATATTGGAGGAATTGACAGTGTAAGCACATTCGTTGCCTGAAATTTTACATCCGTTTATGGTTGTTTGGACGTCATTGCATTATCGACCTGCGAACAATTACGAGTATATTATCAATGTCCACAATATCGATTCACCTGTAAGTGAACAACATTTACGTAATTCACAACAATTTTGATGTGAAAGGATGATTCATGGATAAGGGGTACATAAGATACATGCCGGCCGCGGTGGCGGCGGGGTAAATCCCTCGCCTGTCGATCCCTGGCTCGCGGGTTCGAATCCCGCCCGGGGAGGTTTTTCACTTCCCGGGGCATGGATGTTTGTATCGTCCAATCTGGTATTTGGAAGAGAGGACATTTGGTCCTATAAATTCGCAGATCAAAATGAGACAAAAGGTAATTGACTTTCTTGGGTAATACAAGGAAAGATGTTATGCGAGAGGTAAAAACATTGCTATATGGATCGGAGACAGTATTGGATTTGCACAGATCATAATTACGTGAAAAATAGAAGGGGAGATGACACGAGAAAGTTCAAGAAATATGCAAAAGGGCGAAAGATACGAGGGTCTTTGGACAGAAGGAGGGATACCATGTATCTGTGCCAGCAATGAGGAAGAACGAAGGCCGTAATTTAAAAATCTTAGTCTGTCTTTTTATAAGGGCCTGGCCCTCAGTTGGCCGCAGTTGTAGAATATCTCCGTCGGTGCGCGTCTCCACCTACTGGATGAGCGTCGCAAGGTTAGAACACTTCGTCTCTCTTCTCTTCGTCCGAGCACTTCGAAGTTGAAGGTTGGCATTGCTTTCCCAACTCACGTGGAAGACCGCGGAAGAATGTATCTACTCTAGTCTATCTACAAAATACCCTGCGAGCCAACATAAAGGTGTGTGGCAGGGGGTGAACTCTCACCAAACATGCACTACATATCATGCATAAAAAAAGGATTAGTACCTACTTGTATAATGGGCACGTTGGTCGTTTTCGAAACGGGTCGCCTCGATAAGCTTGGCCGCTCCGCTCACTTGGTTTGTCTGCGAGTTGATCTTCCTTATGCTATCGGCAAAAGTCTCGAGGTCTTCTAAGGACTACTTCTGCATGTTCATGAGAAGCTCCCGGTAGTAACGAGCGCTCCTCTTATTGCGGAAACGCGGGAGAGATAATTCTTTGAGATGTCCGTGATTTTCAGCATTTAGGCACCCCTCCATGCTGGTAAAGTACTTGGCAGCTACCCCGCTCAAGCGATTAGCAGCAACGTGCGGCTTCTCGTCGTCCGGCTGACCGCCCAACTCTGCCGCCCTCATAAGATCATCGAAAAAGAGGGGCATTGATTCTTCTGGTATCCCAGAGAAGCTTTCCATTGAACACAGCACGCCGAGGGGGTCCTGAGCTTCGGTACAGCGACACTCATTTCACTACAGGCGTGGTAACATTTACTTTAATGGCTGTAGTAATGCGATATGGAAGGCAAGGGGAAACCACCACATTAATATCCCGAGGAGTCGATATCCGAGGAGGAGAAGAAACCCTAATAATTTAGGAGACTGGAACGACATCGTCGGCGAAGGTCAAGATGGAAGAATAACTGCAAAATACGGATTGGGAATGCGAAACGAAAGAGGAGAAAGACGATTCTAGTTGTGCACACAACATAAGTTAGTGGTCGCCAACACATTGTTTAAAAATTACAACCGAAGAAGATACACCTGGAAAATGCCAGGAGACAGAAGGAGATGTCAAATGGACTACATTTTAGTGATGCAGAGATTTAGAAACCAAGTGAAGGACTGCAAAAGCTACCCTGGGGAAGACATCGACAGTGACCATAATTTAGTGATGATGAAATGCCATATAAAATTCAAGAAATTGAAGAAAACAAAGAAGAATATATGGCAAGTAGAAAAACTAAAGGAGGCTCAACATCAGCAGGTATTTCAAAAACAGTGGGAAACAACATAGGAGAGAAGAACGAGAAATCAGTGGAAGAGCGTTGGGAAAACATTAAATGTGGACAACATGAAGGCGCATTAGAAGTTCTTGGAAGAAGAAATGTTGCTAAGAAGAAGCCATGGATCACGAAGAAAGTCTTAGACTTAATTGAAGAAAGAAGAAAGTACAAGAATGCGAAAACAGCAGAAGGGAACCTTTGCTACAAAAGAATAAGGAACGAAATAAGTCGCAAAACAAGGAGAGCTAGAGAGATGTGGATGATGAGTCTATGCGAAGATGTAAAAAGCAAAATTGCACTTGGAAAGGTGGAAGCTGCTTACAGGATAGTGAGGAACCACTTCAAGGAACGGAGCGCAAGATGCAATGCCATAAGGGACAAGAATGGAGGAATTCTGATTGAAAACGAGGACAAAGTGAAGAGATGGAAAGAATATCTGGAAGAGTTCAACAACGGAAAAATCTCAGCACAAAAGCTATTGAAGAGGATAGCGAAGTAAAAGCTCTTTTCTTGGCTTCCTGTCTTTCTTTTTCTCCAGTCAGCCAGCATCCAGCTCCAGCCATTCCGCGTGTACTTATCCGCTCACACGATTCATTATTCGCGCGATATCATCAATATAGAGTCAGTGGAGGTTAGCGACATTGAGTGCAGCTGAAAAACGACGAATTGGAAGCTTTAGGGTCCGTGTCACTCGGGCAATGTAAACGAGTCACGGCACTTCCACCCCCCATCGCGCGGGGGCAGACCCCAGACGCGCGGTCGGATAATCACATGTACTTTTCGGCGTCGTAAAATTATTTTTCATTTCTCTTCAGTGTCGTGTGTATGAGTCTTCAATGAGTGCTCTGGCATAAGCCACTTGACAGGTCTCTCCCTAAAACGCTGGATATTCTCTACTTTATGTAAAAACATTGTCTGAAAACAGCGTCCGTCATTTTGTAATGGAATAGCACTAAAATGCTGCAAAAAATATTAAAATCTTAGGTATTATAAAGTAAATGGCTTGTGCTAATAGAACGTGCTATTTCAAATTCCTCCCACAACGTCACCTTCAACTTAACTTGGAAGATATTCGAAGAAAAATGATTTCGGGAGTTTTTCTTTGGAAGTTAGGTCGTGTTTAAGCCATGTATCTGCCTAAGGAATAAATATCATGACAAATGATTCACTATTCCTTCATCTGCAATCTTTTCTGAGTATTTGTGTGAATTTTCAAGTCTACATATCAAAAATAGCTATTTTGTAATTGTGTAAAGATTTTTTCGATTTCCGACCGCCGCACAGTGGGATGAAATCGAAATTACCAGCCAAAATTCAAAAAGTGTTTTTTCAAGCCAGGAATCTGAAACATTGCATAAATATTCTCAAAAGACCTGTGCATCCGATAATCGAAGGAATTTTCCTTAGTACTCCGCGGAGCAGGGAGCTGATGAACAAGAATTCATCCGACATCAATTTTCAGTGCCATATTTGCTTAAACTGAGAATGGCCTGAGCGTCCGTCAATGCCATCTTTGCAAATTAATGCACAATTTATATTATGCGAGATTGTTGAATCTCTGGAAATTCATTCCAAGTTATACGATGATGAATGATCAAGTAGACTTTGAAGTTAAACTTTACATGATTCCTCTAAAATAGTAACTTCACTTGGATAAGTAGCACTTTAACCATCTTTAGTTTTTCGTACTTAGAATAAAATTTATGCCCATGACATTCCGCTACTTTTCGAAGACCTATGTATATACTGGTGTAAGCAATATCACCCTGAAGATGCGACCTTAATGGCCTCGGATGCTTGGTCTACAAGGCGCCACACGCTACTGCTCCCGACAATGACTCATGCACACCTATATACTGACTACTCGAGAGTTCCATAGAAATAATTAGCAATAGGGCATCTTCCTCTGACTTAGCTATTGGCATCATTTCAGTTTTCTTCCACTTTGAAAGTACTCTTCTCAACCTAATTGGTGTGCTCGAGTTAGTTTCTTTGAGGAGCTTGGAGGCTGCCTCATCCTCCTCTTATTGTAAACTCATAGAGGCCGTGAATGAAAAAGCTGCCGCAGAACGAGACGATCTCAGATTTTCTATTTTCTTTCCCTTTGATCTTTTGCTGCGAGTGCGAAAACATTTCTCCGTGCCACAGTGGGGCAAACGCCCGAACTAGCTGGACAAAACCTATGGAATTCCTTATAAAAATAATTAGGGATCTTATCATCCCAGAAATTGTGAAATCTTCACCTGGATCCTATTACACAGTCATATTCTTTACCTCTCATAGCCTTTCCTTTCCTCCATCCCTACTCATTTTTCTTATTTCCTTCCTCTGAAGAAGGTGGCCAAGCGACCACCGAAATATTCGAAATGTGTGGTTTTTCCTGTTTTGTGCTTGTTCCTTCTATGTGTTTATTTGTAATTACTGTGATTGGCGACTTTTCGAAGACAAATTTTGACGTTTCGACGGCTCACTACCACTATTGGTAGAATTACTGATGATGCTGTTTTTTAAATTAAAATATCTAAACATGGTTGAGAAATGAAAAAATGACGATGGTTAACAGACATTTTATTTTACTTGAATTTATTCGGTATCTTAAATTCTTTAAATAGTTTGTTTTTTTCTAATGATCATTTGTAGATATTGTAGCATACATTATTCAAGTAGACAGTAGCAGACAAGATGTTATTCGTCGTCACTTTCGTATTCATTCATAGCGGGATTAAATTTCGGTTCCTCAAGAAGAGCAATCAGTTCAGCTTTCAGACTCCCACCCTTCCTGGGAGGTAGTGAGCGTACTGAGGAGATTAGGGGGTCAGAAGACGTTAGCATTATATTCAGGAGATCTTCATTCGTAGCTAATCTTGAGATCATCCTACTCCTCTTCTCTCGATACGTTCTGAAGTCTTTATTTCGGGCTTCTTGGGCTTCTTCACTTAACATCCCTATGGGAAGTAGTGCCACGGAAATCACGTCCCAGCCGTGAATCAGTATCTTATGGACTGATGCTGGCATCGGGTACCAGGAATAATAGCTGACGTAGAGTCTAGCGGTGTCTTTTGTATGCCTACGGAAACTCACAGCAAATCCGCAGGACAGAGCGCGCAAAATGATGTCGCACTGTGAAATGATATCTTCATTAAGACCAGTTATCGACGCGGTCTTTGCCGGATTTCCTAAAAATCGACGTGATGTGTTCCCATCGTTGCTCGTGCCCCTACCTTGCTTCACCGTGTCAATGACCAGCCCCATTTCTGTCTTGAATTTCCTCCTTATCTCAATTTCCTTCTCCTGCAATTCGTATTTTGTTTCCTTTCTCGTCTGCCAACATTGAGTTTTTAGTCGATAACATACCTACTTGGAGTAACCATTCAAAAAATCTAATATACGCGTGAAGTACTGAGAGCCCGTACGCGAATGTATCTCGGTTGACGTATCTCTTTAAAACATCGTTTATATTGTTCATGTCTTTGGGTGAGGCTCCATATATGTAGCATCTTTGAGAAGATAAAGTGTTGGTTACTGCATTGCAAACCTTTCCATCCACCATACACATCATTAATTCATGTCGCACTTGTAATGAGTCAAATCCTGGGAAGGAGAGCTTTGATGGAAAAAGCCTGTCGACCTGTGCATGCCAAAATGTATGCTCTTTAAGAATATTGTCCCTGCTCTCTTCTAAGAATTCCAACTTAAGAGGCCTACAAAACCTCGTGGACGAATGTCGACTATTTTGCCACACTACTATCTTTTTTCCTCTTCTAGTATTTTCCCTATAATACATCTACATCTACATAATACCCTGCAAGCCACCATAAAGGTGTGTGGCAGGGGGTGAACTCTCACCAAACATGCACTACATATCATGCATAAAATTTGTAATTAAAAATTAAAATAAAAAAGCATACATGCAAAAACATACTGTTAGTTGGGTTAGCTTTAAGTCCTTATACCAATATGCAGCTACCAATGTTATCCATTGCTACACTCGTACTAGATATATTTACCGTTATTCATATCCCTAATAGTACGAGGAAAAAAGGACATTTTGAATCTGTCAGTTCGGCAATCAATTTCTCTAATTTTAAAATTATGGTCCAGTCTACCATAGTAAGTTTGGGTCCGCAAAATATTTTTAACATCATCAGTGAAAATATGGTCTTGGAATTTATTTAAGAGATTAAGTCTAATTTTTAACCTGCGATCTGACAATGATTCCCAATTTAATTCATTCAATAGACTGGTTATGCTAATAAGGTTATCATACCGGCCCCTTACAAATCTTGCCGAACTTCGCTGCACACGTTCAAGTTCGTTATTTAGACCGATTTCGTAGGGATCCCATACAGTGGCAGCATATTCCAAATGGGGTCTTACAAGGGAAAAGTAGCTGATTTCTCGTACATGTACGTCACATTTACCCAGTACTCTTTTGACGAATCCCAGTTTACGATTCGCTTGACCCATTATTTCACGTATGTGTTTACCCCAGGAAAGATCATGTGTCAGTCTTATTCCAAATTATTTAATGGATTCCATGTTTGTTAGATCATTATTACTTATTTTGTAAGTGCTAGGAGGAGAGATATTCTTTTTCCAAAAATTCATTTCAAGACATTTTTTAAAATTTAATTCTAACTGCCATGTATCACACCAAGTTTCAATTGCTTGTAGGTAAATATTTAAATATTCTTTTTCGTTTGGGCATAGAATTTCCCTGTATACTACTGCATCATCGGCAAATAGACGAAGCTTACTTTTTACCACCTTATGGATAAAAAAAATACAGTTGAATTGGGACCACGCAGGTCATGAACATATCACAGTCGTCGAAACCACTGTCGCCGCACACCTGATTGCACTGAGAGCTGCTGCCATCAAAACCCCATTTGTAGATGAAAGACAGAGTGTTTAGGTCATTTGGTGAGAGTCTCACGATAACTTCCTTCTGTAACACGGATATACGGTTCACAATAAGATTAAGCAACGCTTGCAATTCTATTTCAGCCTTACGCTCCGTTACAAAGATTTTTACCTGGGGAGCATAACATTCACACTTTGCTTCCTGTACTCGCTTGTAGGAAGGGTACATTTTCACACCCCTTAGTTTCGCTTGAGTTCTTATAATCTGATAAGAATTTCGTGACAGGTCAGTCTCAATCACTAGCGCCAAAGCCTCTTGGGGAGAATATGGTTTCATACCTTTGAAATCTCGCACTGCTTTCCATGCTCGGGAAATTTTAGACGCGCGTGTTGGTGTAGTCTGCAAAGCCTCTTTGATGCGCCTCGCGTCATTGCGTCTTCCGTCCTTTCTCAGACCTGTTTCAAGTGCAACAGCCAGATTTGGGGTGGATGTTCCCGACCGCGACGTCAGCCCCGCAATCTTTCTCCTTTTACTTCGAGAACAGCTGGCTTCGAATTCCTTCAA
Organism: Platycnemis pennipes; assembly: GCA_933228895.1. Lineage (NCBI taxonomy): Eukaryota > Metazoa > Arthropoda > Insecta > Odonata > Platycnemididae > Platycnemis > Platycnemis pennipes. The sequence continues at coordinate 66,880,584 of OW121854.1, forward strand.
TGGGCGACCGCTTACTTTGTAAAATAAAGCAACGAAATGACTAATCGTCTACTTTTTATTCGTAAATCAGGCACCATATTATTCTTGAAATTATCATGTGAAATTTTTCAGCGTAATCACCAGAGAAAAAAGTTATTTTTAAGAATAAGTTCCGCGCACCTGTACTGGTTGATTTTATCTTGCTTGTCGACGCAACTGTGGGCGTTGCAATGTTGATTTCAGATTCAAGCCAGGTCTCGTAAGTCTTATGGAATTTTTCTTTTATACGACAGCATTTCACTCACTTCGCTTGAATCTCACCACAATGTCTGCGAAATGTCTTTTTTGCCTCTGTAAGCGAGTCGGTGGGAATTGAATCTAAACCCAGGATCCGCAGCATATCTTGATAAACGTGGTCGTAGCGCAGGTCCCAAGACTCTTCCTTTCTCATCTGTAACCGTCTGTGAAGCTCCCATCCTGTTATGGTAAACATTGTGAGTTGCGACACAACCTCTCAGAACTCAGAAGTTCTCAAAAAATATGAAGAGACGAATTCTATTGCCATGTCTGCAGCGTCGTGCCCTCAACTTCTGTCAGCCTGCCGTGTAAGAAGACCGATTTGACGGGCGCAAGGCCAAACATATTTCAAGTTTTCTCCCAAAGTAGCCCAAAGTAGCAATATACTAATCATTTGAATTTCATACATGCACATTACATGCCAATAGAAACATGCGTAGATATTCATGCAAGAGTATGCTTATGACATACATACATACATGCATAGATAGATAAAATTCCAATTACATGACAATAAAAACATGCATAGGTGTTAATACAGGGGAGATACACGAGGAAGTTAGATTAGGTATCGCGATTTTGATATAAACGTAGTAATTTTTTGACAAATTAATGTTTTATCATTGCTAACTGATTCATACTTTGGGGAAAAAAGAATTAATTGATTAATTAATGTAGGAAGTTCTAGAAATCTCTAACTAATCAATAATTGACAGAGTGAAATAAGAACGTGTTCTTTCCCGACGAAATTGCAGAGTGAAAGTTTCTCGAGTTTTTCACCGGGTCTGGTGCTGTTGGTCATGTTGACCCATCTATATTACACGCAATATCATGCGAGCCACCGAGAGAGCGTGTGGCAGGGTGTGAAGATCACCAAACATTCACTACATACACGCAACTAAGAGCTAAAATGATAATGCTTTAGGATGGACACCATGGACAATCGGACTCAGCGGAAAACTAAAAGCTTTCATTCAAGTATCACATCACTTGCTCGAATAAAACATTTATTTGCATGTGTCTCAAGAATGCATATCTGACATTTTCCACTGTGTTATAAATCACAGTTGCTTGTAAGCAGAGCAATTTTTATATGGCTGCATGATAATAAGCGTAAATTTAACTATCTCCGTTTTAAGACGCATGCCTGGTGACGGTTTACTCCCTGCTACACACTCTTGTGTGGCTTGCAGGGTATCGTGTAGATGTAGATGTACCATGAATCTGTGCCAGCAATGAGGAAGAACGAAAACCGTAATTTAAAAATCTTAGGATGAAAGATTTGGTACTTTTCTGGCATATAAAGAGGTGTTAAAGTTTCTCGATTTCCGACAAGATAAGGTCATTTGCTGTCGATTTTTCGGTGGTTAACTCATCCATCTTCCTCAAGGCGTCCTGTTCAATTTAGATTTGTTCATCAATATCCGATCATCTCCTAGTCGTCGATGTTTATATTTGTTGTTTGAGTTCGTTGTCTGCTGGTTCTTTAGGTTCTCTTTGTCTGGCCATCTAAAGTAGTCGGAGGGTAAGCTTACGAGATGGACTTAATGCAAATTGAGGATCTTATCTGGTAGGAAACGCGAGAAAGTTGTAGACATTCTTATGATAGATATACAGTGTTGTTGAATATGATGTCACTTGCGTGTAACGCATGTTTGGTCATCATTCATTGGTCAAAACGTATAACAATTATGCCCAATGCGGTGAGTCCTCTTATAATGCTTACTCTATCCTACAGCCTAATTCACAATCTCTCATTGGGTAGCTAGTACAAGTAAACTTAAGTGCATGTTTGGTAATAACCCACCCTCTGCCACACACCCTTGGGTTGGCTTGCAGGGTAGTCAGTAGATACAAATAGATAGGTAGTGCACGTTTGGTGAAGATTCATTCCCTGCCACACACCGTTATAGTGGTATGCATGGTATTTTGTAGATTTAAACAAAAATGAAAATGAAGTCATGTCTGAATGTCATCGCAGTGGCGAAAGCTAATCCTGTTAAAGGAGGTATTGATGCATTTGGTATCATTTGTTTATAGGTTACATTAACCTATATTACATGATCATTTTCCCTAATAAAAAGAAGAGCATCCATTATGCATATCCATACTAATATATAAAAATGTAATGGTGTTCGTCTGTCTGTCTGTCGTCTGTCTGTCGTCTGTCTGTTGCTCAATCACGCAAAAACTACTAGACGGATTGAGCTGAAATTTGGTATGTAGATAGAAAATGTGTCTGGGTAAAACATAGGCTATGCTAAAATACCCTTAGGGTCCCCAAAAGCCCCTTAGATGGATCCTGGTGGTCCCTGGCATTGAGTTCGGTGCAGTGGTCTCATTTTTTGCTTATTTAAAGTACTTCCATTCAAGACAGAGGGCTGGAATTTTTTTATCGGATGGCTGAATAATGAAGTTTCTAATTCTTTCAATCAATTTTCTATTACGCTTAGTATTTGTCTTAAAATCATATTTTTAGCTGAAAAATCTCACATTTTTCTCTGAAATCAACAATAGCACATTTCCTTGACAACCAGAGATCGGTGTGAATATCCTTTGATTTTCAAAGGACATTCAAGCCTCTAGCATTTAAATATCCCTTTTTTCTGCAGGCCCATGATAACACATAGATATAAATTCTATATAAGAGGGACCCAGAGTCCCAAGGGTCCCATTTGAAAAAAAGTTAAAAAAGAGAAACGGTCACCGCCTCGTGGCTTTTCTCGGGTAATGTTAAGAACCGTAAAAAAAGTTTTCTTCCCAGTACGAGAGACGGGCCACATAGAATATGTATAGAGGTACTTTGGCTCTCGCTGCATGACCGTTTGGTTGGTGCACCTAAACGTGATTTGAGTCGGCAGATTTGAGTAATATGAAAATAGCTAAACATTGATCTCACGATAAGTAGAGAATTATGTAGTTCTATCTATCATGAGCTGTTCGGCTATGCGGATTCGCTAACCCGTTCTTTAATTAAAGGGGATAACACAATAATTTATGTTTGGTACGCAATAATTGTAAAACCTTTGATGGATCACTTGAAAGTTTTGAAAAATCGAAAATTAAAGCATGAGGTTTAAAAAACGACACTTTCAAGGTGAAAGCTTAAAAAAGTTCCAGGTTGTCTTTCATATTCTCTGGATATTTTCATATTTTACATGACCCTTTTCATATTCCTTGACTTTTCCCGGTTCTCCAGGTTTTTCGGACCTGTTGCAATACTTCTATGTGTATAAAAATAGTAAAAATCAGAAAATATTTTAAGCGGCGAAACGAGCAATGCGCAAGGGCTCTTTGTAAATAAAGTCTATGATAAGAAAGCAAGATTCCCTTCTGTACAAATAGAACTACATCATTATTTCTAACTTTTTTCCATAAATCCATGCATATTTACAACAAGTATACTCTTCAATATATATTCTCAAAGTAGCTCTCATTGGGGCACTGTATGTATATCGGAGAACACTTACGTGGTAAACGACAAAGGAATTAAATAATTAAATAATCGTAGGAATGAAATAGACTACACATGCAATTAAATATTTTAATTCACTCAATATACGGCTAAGAGAACCAAAATTACGAGATGTAATCTATCTTACGTGGTGATGAGTTTGCGTGGGCCATTTTTGGATTTTCCGTGCATGAAAGAGGACCGTCACTCATCTCTCCGTGCCCCTGGAAAAGGGTCAGCGTGTCTACTACAACGACCACTATGTACAACATAGGTCACCTACTCCTCAAATGACCGCGCTAACAGTATTCTTCAGACAGTGGTTTTCTTACAAAATAAGTTCAATGTTTTTCACACCCGTTGAATTTCAAGGGGTAGCTTCCGCTAGTAATAAATAAAATAAAATGGCAATATCGATATGAATGCACCAATTCGTTTTCAATATATTAGCATGGTTTTTGCAGCTATTGCAGATAAAATGCCCTAGTGAGATTAAAATGGCGCTGAAGTTAGTCGAGGATTTAACAACGCTGTAATCAATGGTTAAGTTTTAAAAATCGGTTAATTTTAATGCATTCAACTCTTTTAACAAATCACAAAAAGCGTTGGGTCGCTTTAGCGTTGTTGGATTGCTTGAAAAATGAATAAAATCATATTTAAGGAAATTTTATAGTGGGTTCGATGGAATATTCAAATTTAACTTTAAATGTTTATTCAGATAACTACCAATAGTGGAAAGGCTATATAAATTCATTTATATATGAAGCATAATAACTACTTCAACTATTTGCAAGATATAACTGGTGGTTTCAGACGCAACTTTAAGGGTACATGAATGGGTGAGAAGCATTTTGTTACTGGCGTAAATAGTATAACAAGAAGTGGGGTTTCCCTTCGATTTTGACTCCGGTGGTCGCGAGCCAACCTCCTAAATTAACAACGGGGAGTATGCATGAATTCTGTTTCTCGTGCAATAATGATGTAGGTACTTGATGTGAAATTTTCTCACGAATTTAAATATAGAAGCCAAAAATTCCTATGCCAGCCACAAATATCATTCAGTGTCATTAAAATTTTCCCGAAAATAAAAAAAATGACGAAAATCACGTGACCTGAAACTGCTTATGCCGTCACTGCACGGTATAAGTTCCATATTTCTACGGAAACAGGTGTTTATTTTGGACACAAAAACGAAGAAAATATATTATTTTGAGGATTTTAGTAGTCTCTTGATCGAAACCATGACCGAAAAGGGATTGAAAAAAAGCACAATACGACAATTCACCTTCGGTCTACTCCCTTATGGTGGCATCCTTCTTGAAATAAAACAGCAATCGCTTTGTCATAACACAATTTCTTGGCATTACAACAAACAGGGCACTACACAAGTATTATAAAAATTATGGACGATTTGCTCATTGCGACCCAAACTACTTTAAAAAAATCTAAATACATCGTTTATTGCATTAAAAAAATAAGATAAATGCAAAAGTTTTCGCCAACTATTCATGAACAGCTTAACTCCACTTACAAGAGATAAACAAGGCCCATAGTGATACCGCGCCGTGATGTCATGCAATGATATCAACATAATACCCTGCAAACCACCATAAAGGTGTGTGGCAGGGGGTGAATCCTCACCAAGCATGCACTACATATCATGCATAAAAAAGGATTAGTATTTATATAATGCTCTAAACTTTACTATTAAAAAAAGATAAAAATAGCTAAGACAACATGCAATATAATGCTGTTAGTTGGGTTAGCTTCAAGTCCTTATACCAACATGCAGCTACCAATGTTGTCCATTGCTCACTTACATTGGATATATTTACCGTTATTCATATCCCTAATTGTACGAGGAAAAAAGGACATTTTGAATCTCTCAGTTCGGCAATCAATCTCTCTAATTTTGCAATTATGGTCCAGTCTAGCATAGTAAGTAGTGGTTCGCAAAAAAATACGTGTTTTTAAGCTGCCTAAAAGGTACACTTTTAAAAATCATTGGTACACAACTTAATTCTTCAGCAACATTTTCGCCGAGAACATTTTAACTAATAAAACTCCACATTCAAAGACTTATGAAAAATAGTGCATGATTCCCATTGAGCCAGGGATGGCCGCTACTATCTTGACTCGATCGAGATTCCTCAGCATGATCCAACGCTTCAGCATGCAATTATTTTTTTGGGCCCGTGTCTCTGGCAATGATCTTAACGCTACTCGTTCGGTCTTTCATTCCGCTATAAATCATGAGCGTAGACCAGTCACTGGATTAAAAAAAAACAAGAAGTGAAAAAAGTGATCGGTTTATATGGGAACGATGAGGTTTTTTTTTTAAAGAAGTGCCGGTTTTTTAGTAAATTGGAAGGATGACGTGACAGTCACATTGGTATTTTGAAATAACGAAAGCCGTGACCGATTTCTGACAGAAATTAGGTGCCTAAATGCTGTCTCCGTACCTTTATGTAGGGAGGAAGCGATCTTATAATGTCTCCGAATACGTTAGCAGTTACTTAAGCACACGAGGTTAGTTCTCTTCCACTACCTTTGCTTCCATCGAAAGTAAAAACTATGCTGTGTTCCGTTTAACCTCTTTGATGTGCCTCCCAAGTTGTTTAGAATATACTGAAGGAGGCATCGCGGCTGATTTAAGAAGCGAGATCGGCCATATTGATAGGCACAGACATACGGGCTTGCATTTTGCGATACTGATCGTATGGATAGTTGTTTTTGCATGCGGTAAAACTCAGAATAGTAACTTGAAGAATGGAATTTATTTTTAAAATCCTGCAAATTAACAGGGGAAATATGCAGTTCAAATCGTTTTAATTCGAAACAGATTTAGGGAATATAATCAACTCCAAATGATATCAAATGCACCAATACCTCCTTTAACTGGATTAGCTTTCCCCACTGCGATGACACTCAGATATGACTTCATTTTCATTTATGTTTAAATCTACAAATTACCACCACAACGGTGTGTGGCAGGGGGTGAATCTTCACCAAACGTTATGTAACCTATGTTTGCGGCATGAAAACATTTTTTCCATGTTTCCAGTTTCCATGGTGATTCTCAATCTCTTCAATGAGCGCATAAAATTGAAACTGTGATTAATGGAAAGGTTTGTGCAGCATGAGGGATTTCTATTGGCTAATGTAGGTTAAAGACGCCTTTTTCCAATAAGTACACAAAATGAGAAAATATGACAATTTTCATTTTGTGATTCAATTTGCTTGAATGCGTTTTGTTATTTACGCTGTGCTCGGTTGTGTACCCTATGTGCCTCTCTGTCGGTAGTGTATCTTAACGTTTGCTCCGGAACCTCCCACCCTTTGGCATTACGTAATTTATGGACTAATTTCATCTACATACTACCCTGCAAGCCACACAAGAGTGTGTAGCAGGGAGTAAACCGTCACCAGGCATGCGTCTTAAAACGGAGATAGTTAAATTTACGCTTATTATCATGCAGCCATATAAAAATTGCTCTGCTTACAAGCAACTGTGATTTATAACACAGTGGAAAATGTCAGATATGCATTCTTGAGACACATGCAAATAAATGTTTTATTCGAGCAAGTGATGTGATACTTGAATGAAAGCTTTTAGTTTTCCGCTGAGTCCGGTTGTCCATGCTGTCCATCCTAAAGCATTAGCATTTTAGCTCTTACAATTAGTTGCGTGTATGTAGTGAATGTTTGGTGATCTTCACACCCTGCCACACGCTCTCTCGGTGACTCGCATGATATTACGTGTAATATAGATGGATACGGTCAACATGACCAACAGCACCAGACCCGGTGAAAAAATCGAGAAACTTTCACTCAGCAATTTCGTCGGGAAAGAACACGTTCTTATTTCACTCTGTCAATTATTGATTAGTTAGAGATTTCTATAACTTCCTACATTAATTAATCAATTAATTCTTTTTTCCCCAAAGTATGAATCAGTTAGCAATGATAAAACATTAATTTGTCAAAAAATTACTACGTTTATATCAAAATCGCGATACCTAATCTAACGTCCTCATGTATCTCCCCTGTATTAACACCTATGCATGTTTTTATTGTCATGTAATTGGAATTTTATCTATGTATGCATGTATGTATGTATGTCATAAGCATACTCTTGCATGAATATCTACGCATGTTTCTATTGGCATGTAATGTGCATGTATGGAATTCAAATGATTAGTATATTGTCTATTTGCTGCACCAAAACCTAAAAAGGTAATATTGTAATCCTGTTCCGTAGGACACTATTCTTCAAACAATAAATTTCTATTTATTCTATTCTATTCTGTACTCTAATACTGTCCCTATTATCAGGAGCCCTTCAGCTGTTACTTGAGGGAAAACGGTATCTCCCTTGTAAGTCGTTCCAGCCTTCATACCCAACCCTTCTATCCAACCGATCTAAAGGCGGATTCACATGGGAGCGGACTGCGTGCGGGAGGCGGAAAGGCGTCTAGCCAATCAACTTGCTCTAATATGGGAACGGACCAGAGGAATTGAGATAGAAAAGAAAATTCAAAGAGCACCTAGCCAATCACAAGAGAGGGTGCGGAAAAAAGGGGGCGGAAAGTATTGGTAGTCTTAATATTTTCCGCAGTCCGCATGAGAATTGTGACGTATGCTGAAAAACACCTCGAAATGATTTCAAAAACAATGACACAGCGGCACCCGACGCATCATGCGGGAAACTTCAAGCCGAACAAAATCCCAAGTCAGTCCACTTTCGACTCGAAAGTGGGCTGACTGGGGGGGCTGACTGAGAGTGACTAGCCCACATTTTGGATAGCTATCGCACGGAAGTACGCCAAGTTTATGAGATGAAGACCTATTAATGACGAGGGAAATCAAAATTTTCCCATGATCAATCGCTCAGCTGATAATTATAGCATTTCATACACAATCGAAAAATTTGAGAGCAAATAAAATCCCCTCAGCCCTTTTAACCATTTGAAAAGTGATTCCAGAGGTTGTAGTAGTTTCTATTTTTGTCATGTTGGCTCTAATTACAAAATTTCCCATGCTGAATGAAGAATCGTCATTTATGTAATATATGGGGGATTTCAACTCAAATCAGCTGAATGAGTGATATCAACTCAAATCAGCTGATTTGAGTCAGGGGACACTCCCCTTCCTAGGAAGGATAGTGAATCGTTGATCACATTATATATCCTGTAACTGAATACACGTTAAATTTTGCATAAATCAATGGCTTCAAATGTATGCAAATGTCCACTACTGATGTTTTTTGTTCAGGTTCTCAGATAAAGGCATCAATATTCATCAAGGGAATCGCTACTGCTTTCACATAGGTAAAGTTTAGGAAAATGCTGAAGGTCACCTAGGACATGATTTTGCTGAATCTACCAACTCTGAGATGAAAATGCCAAGATATAACACATTACCCATGTTAAAATATAATCAAGTGATCAAGCGGATCAAGTGGAACTCCATTATTTTCAAAATACTGTTTTTTTGTTCTCCAGCCTTCTTGACGAAATAAGAAATCCTATCAATGAAAGGAATGACGTGATCCATCAAAGGATGATTACTATATATTCCAAAGCGAGGGTCTGTCAGATACAGGATCAAATTAGTGGTCACATGACAAATACATCTAGAGAGTAAATACAAGATGGTAAGTTCAATCGCGATAGAAGAAGAGTTGATCGTGTCACGGCGTTCAAGTAAGAATTGGTCCGCTCTTTTTCGTTCCGCGGTCCGAGTTCCAGTCCTATTCCTTCCATTCTGCCTCTGTGGGGCGTTTGATTAGTTTCCGCAATTTCCGCCGTCCGCACTTTCCGCCCCATGTGAATCCAGCTTAAGCGGCCATGATTTGCCCCTCACCCTCCCTCCTGACTCATTCCCTCCCCCCTCTCCCTTCCCCCTCACTTGTTTCCCGTCCAACAGACCGCCCCGCCCTCTGCCAATGTTACCCCTACCCAAGCGCCGATCTAAACTCCTCCTCCCATCCAGCTACGTCACTCCAAGCTCTCCCCTCACAGCAAATCAAACAGCTTCTTCACCCTTCGCCATCGATCAAGGTTAGTTCGTCCGCTCCACACACGTCCGCACTCTCTCCCCTTGCCTCGTCATACAACACATCACACAACATATTTATATATATGTATATAAGGAAGAATGCGGGAAGCCATCTTGTCGAAGGGCATTCTGGGAATGGACATCATGGTGCTCGAAGCGAAGGGGGTACGCACCTCCGTGAAGGCATTCCGTTGCCCGAGCTCCAATTAATATCGCCATCATTTGGTAGCAAATTCAAACGGCTTTAGGGACTGGTGACTGGTCGCAACGAGGACATCTAGAGATTGACGGACCTGCACCAATTCCTTCATCTACCTAAGAAACCACCTCACGAGTGTGTGGCAGGGGGTTTCTGAACATCAGGCCTACATTATCGGCCAGTAAAAAATAGTTGGCACCTTAATGTTCAAAATTGTCTTTAACCTCAGCTACTTCGTGACATTATGTGACAGTCCGTTACACCATCTAGCTCCTTTTAAAGCCATTAGAAATCGACAGGGAACTAGTACGCCTTTGTGTGTTAACTGCCTAATTCAAATGGCGCAAATTAAAAATCAAATTAAGGATGTATTTATTTATGCCACGAATACAGGACTAGTAAGACCTCTCTTGCAATGAACTATATTTAATCACGCAAACAACCATGTCCCGGAAAGTGCAAATTCTTCCCAAGCGGGACTCGAACCTGCGACCTTCACTATGACAGGCAAGAGATTTATCCCGCCACCACCGAGCGGGGAATGCGGGTAATACCATGGTCAAAGAGAAAGATATATTTTTCTCTAAGGGAAACTGCTGTTGTGCATATCAGCGGGTAACTCCCTCAAGGTTTATCGTGGCTAGATCGCATTCCTTAAATTAATCAATCATATTACTTGTGACACCATTGATTTCACTGCGAAGATGTAATAAAACACACGCCAACACTGCGAATCAAATGCGATTCACCCCCTACCTAAAGATAACAGCATTCTGGGTAGGTGTACACTACTCAAATTCTTTCAAAACTATAGTTTCCGATTGCCTGCCAAGCAGGCGAAGAAGTGTTTAAAGCAATTGAGTTTATGAATGACCGTGTAAATAAATGACTGCATTTCATAAATAGTTTTCACATGTGCGTTTACGGAGTGACGACCTCGTGACCGAAAGGTTACGGCGCCTGGGGGCCTAAAGGATGTTGTGTTTGCCTTAAGAATAAGGGACCTACTAGTTAAGACGGCGTGGTAGAGCCCGAGTCGTTGGAGTTCCTTAAAACTAAATCCACCACTTGTTTTGTTGATTTATTGTGAGATAGAAAACTTCTTTCGATCAAATGACGTACATGAAACATTGGCAGAAGTATACACGCATCAGCATAATACCCTGCAAGCCACCTTAAAAGTGTGTGGTAGGAACCCACTCGCGACAAAAAGCGCCTTAGCTTTACGTCTCAAATGACGTAAGGTGAGCGAAATCCGGAATGCACTCCATATAGCATCAAAGTAGGGATTCCATCGATACATCAACCGGGATTCGAAACAATTCCCTTTGGATGGTAGGCTAGTACCCTAGCTAAACTACATTCTTGGCATGAAACGATCCACGGCTGTTTCATTGCGGTACAGTATTCATTTACGCACTGAATTCAAGCTTTTGACATCAAAAACAAAGTTTTGAAATGTACGTACTCATAAATATTGCGCACCACAGACTTTGTTCTTTCAAGTCATTCCAATCAACTTTGCGGAATAATAAAGTAGGAGGTCCCGTATAGATAAGACGGAAGAGTTTGGTTCCTCGAAAAACAGATTGGAAGGAGGTGGGGGTGGCAGTTATGTCGTTAAGAGAAGAATTGCATTAGCATTTACCAGCGAAATAAGGTGGAAAAAGAGCCGATCATTAGATGAATTGAAAAGAATAATAATTCCTTCGAAACCTACCCTCAGTTTTAAGAAGAATATTTATCTGTTACTCGGTGATATAGTAATTGAGAACTCAGGCGCTTGATTTTTTTTACCACCGATTGTCATTGATGCGGTTAAAAAAACATATCCCAAACCAGATTAGCGCGTGTTCGTACTCGCTGCATTCTACGAGTGAAGGAATTCAGATACCCATCAAAAACCAATCTTTCGGTCCGCATATCGCACGATCCGTGAAGTAGCCGACGTTGTAGATATGTTAATGGAAGACAAATATTCGACTATCACGAAACTATCATCCCGTCGATTATTCCCATAGTTACTTGTTTGTGAGTGAATGGTATAATCTCCTTAGTGCAGCGATCTCTCGCAGAGGAAAACGTGGGCCGACGCGTCTCTCTGCCGCGGTCGCTTCCACACTTGCACAACCGGGTCTGGATTTGGGGCTCGACATCCCTTCGCATTCCCTAGCACTACGTGTTGGTAGAGGCCAGCACTACTCAACAAGAAAATACTGATGTTGGGTAAGGCTAAATTAGATATAAATATGATATTCCTATTCCTACGACTCTATGATATTTGCGTCGTTCAAATAGTAACTCTGATAGTACTGAAATCTAAGTACTAGCCCCTGAAACCCACCGCAAGGGGCGGTTAATCCTCACCATGGATTTATAATCGTGAGTCAAAATACGCTATGTTAGTTACATTACATGTTCCTCCAGCTAAGTATATAAGTATGTCAATAGTGCATGTTTTGTGATCTTCACCCCCTGCCACACACCCTCGTGGTGGCTCGAAGGTTATAACGTGATTGCAACATGTAGGATAATATACTGGAAATTTCCTGGGATTTTCAGGGATTGAAGGTAAAGTGGAGGGAAACTCGGCGACGAAATTAGCGTGCACCTGCTATAAGGAAGACGCCAAGTAATGCACGGTATTACGGCCCATTCGCCGGATGGACTACTTAATATGAAGTGCTATATACAAACACTAAAGCAACAGATCAGCATGCAAATGAAAAATTTCTGTCACCACCGTGATTGAAACCCGGGTTCTCAATGTGGGAAACCATTACTCAAGCCATCTGAAAAACCTGATCTCAACGATTTGAGTCGGCTACTTATGCATTAATGCTTCCAACTTTTAAATAATGTATCGCGGGACAGAATGTACCGCACTGTTTTGCAAACATTTGTGGTGTTATCTCAAACACGTAAGAAGGTTATCAAGAATGGCGAACTAAGGGCGAAATACCTAAATGCTTGACATTCAGCTAGGAGAAAATTACTCGGGATTCACTTTATTTTCTCCTCAGACGTTTCGTTGAGCATTTCTTGCCCACTGTATTGTGGTATGGATATTTCGGGGGCGTCCAGAGAGCGTGTGAACGGTGTGACGGACTGCGCCGCCCCTGGCCGCACGTGGGCCGGCCATCGGTAAGGTTCACACGCCCTTGGACGTCCTAGGGAGCCACCACCCCTCTCCAACCCTTTCGGGACTCCGAGGTTGGGGTGGCCGCTTTCCTTGGGTGACGGGGAGGCGTTGAGACAAAGGAGTGAAGCGACCGGCCAGGATGGGTCATTCTGGACCACGGGCCAGTGTCTCAACGCCGTCCATCCTCCTTTGACACCCGGGAAGGTCGCCACCCTTTCACCACCCTCTGCCCCTCCACCACTCCCTGCCACCCACTCTCACCACCCCCTGCTCACCCATTTCCATCCGCTGCACCCCCATTTTTCCACCCATGCACCCCATTTCGCCACCCCCTGCACCTAAGCCTTCCCCGCTCCTCGGCTAGTCGGCAACCGCAAGACTGCCCTTCCCGAACTCGCTTCCCCGCTCCTCGGCTAGTCGGCAACCGCAAGACTGCCCTTCCCGAACTCCCTTCCCCGCTCCTCGGCTAGTCGGCGAGAGCGCGACTGCCCTACACCCTGCACCCTCCGTCCCCGGCCTAGTCGGCGATAGCAAGACTGCCATCTACCCTGCACCCTCCGCCCCGGCCTAGTCGGCGACAGCAAGACTGCCATCTACCCTGCACCCTCCGCCCCGGCCTAGTCGGCAAGAGCGCGACTGCCGTCTACCCTGCACCCTCCGCCCCGGCCCAGTCGGCGAAAGCAAGACTGCCATCTACCCTGCACCCTCCGCACCCGGCCTAGTCGGCGAGAGCCGCAAGACTGCCACCAGCTTCCTTCCCCTTCGACCCGACGCCGCCGTGTTTAATGTAAGTGCCGATATTTCTGTGTATCAAACGAGCATGAGCAATAAAGCTCCCCTAAGGCCAACCAGTATGTTATTTCTACCCCTAATGTGCCGACGACAGTATTCAGGGTTCATGGAATTCGAATTGGAATATTCACTGGGAAAATACCAATACATGTGGAATTTACATTATCTGAACCCTTGGAAATCCAAAGAGATGAATGGAACGCCTAAAAAACTTTTTTTGATGGCTTAAATGTTAAGTAAAGGAAATAACGAGGCCAACACCGAGTCCGTAGTTGGGTCTTTTTGAGAAAAATGATGAATTTCGTTTATGTGTATCCTGATACTATTACGTTTCAATCCACTCTTTGAACGCGTGAAGAATAAAGGTGCGAAAGATACTGCGAAAAACAGCCGTTGAATCATGAGCTTATGTATATCTTTTTCATGCAAGTATATGAGTCAGGAATTGCGTCCAAACCGCGGCAAAGCATTATGGGGAACATTGAGCTCGTTTGAAGTCACTAAAAATCGAAAGGGTTCGATATGATTTCCTGCACATCATCATGATCATGATCACTGAGCAGGAAATCATGAAAACTGATCATGATTTCCTTCACAAAACCTAAGTGGCAATTCTGATACCACACCCAAGCACAATGCAATTTCGTCTAAAGCGCTGATTTTGAGGGATTGAAGATGTGTTTTTTCACTTACCTTCGTTCTTTTATGATGAAGCTGTGGTCGAAGGCACTGGGAAGAAACTTTCACTGGCTCCAGGAGTGCAGTAAGGTGAATCGAAGGCGATAAATTGATTCAAATCAGCACAACAATAAAAATTCTCGTATGTCTCGAAGATAGGGAATGAGAAACTAAAATCTTTCCACGCGTTTATTGCGAGGAACCTCCAGATTAATCTCTCTAAAATGACACCTTAAAAAAGCAGTCTTCGTTCGCTAAATGTAGCTAATTCAAGTCATCCATCCGTTGACCATTTCCGAAGGGGATTTTTACTAATATTTACCCGGACATTGTAAAAAGAGCTCGGTTATAAAAACGTCGTCTTGATTACAGAGTTGGGATGCTATCTGGTTTTTTCTTTCTTCGAAAACTGTCAGCGGATACGTAGCCGAAGTACAGTGCAGAAGTCTGAATCACTCGGACGGGGACACTAAACGGGATCAAACCCTCCCGTAGATGAATAAATGTTCCACGAGACTAAAAGAAAAAAATGCCTGGGCCAAATGTTAATTGCGTGGGTGAGTACGGAGTGAATCGTATCCTAGCGGTAATGCGGCACGACTCTTCAGGCACGGAGGAAGAGATCAATGGTACAACCGGCATATACGCTCGTCGAGGACAGACTGATAGCTTGTGATAAAAATGGGTGACGGACATCGGGTGGGGGGTGGATGAAGAGGTGGGGAGGGATGGTGGGAGAGGTATGGGGGCGGTTTGGGTGTCGGAGGGGTGAGATCTGCAGTGATAATTCCTTATTAGGGAATGAAAAATGGAAAATAAGGGGGAGGGGTTATGAAGGACTAAATGGATATTTGTAAGGTTAGTAGCAATTATTGAGGAGAGGCGAACGACAACTGAACCCTTGGAAATCCATAGAGATGAATGGAACGCCTAAAAAACTTTTTTTGATGGCTTAAATGTTAAGTAAAGGAAATAACGAGGCCAACACCGAGTCCGTAGTTGGGTCTTTTTGAGAAAAATGATGAATTTCGTATATGTGTATCCTGATACTATTACGTTTCAATCCACTCTTTGAACGCGTGAAGAATAAAGTTGCGAAAGATACTGCGAAAAATACCGTTGAATCATGAGCTTATGTATATCTTTTTCATGCAAGTATATGAGTCAGGAATTGCGTCCAAACCGCGGCAAAGCATTATGGGGAACATTGAGCTCGTTTGAAGTCACTAAAAATCGAAAGGGTTCGATATGATTTCCTGCACATCATCATGATCATGATCACTGAGCAGGAAATCATGAAAACTGATCAAGATTTCCTGCACAAAACCTAAGTGGCAATTCTGATACCACACCCAAGCACAATGCAATTTCGTCTAAAGCGCTCATTTTGAGGGATTGAAGATGTGTTTTTTCACTTACCTTCGTTCTTTTATGATGAAGCTGTGGTCGAACGCACTGGGAAGAAACTTTCACTGGCTCCAGGAGTGCAATAAGGTGAATCGAAGGCGATCAATTGATTCAAATCAGCACAACAATAAAAATTCTCGTATGTCTCGAAGATAGGGAATGAGAAACTAAAATCTTTCCACGCGTTTATTGCGAGGAACCTCCAGATTAATCTCTCTAAAATGACACCTTAAAAAAGCAGTCTTCGTTCGCTAAATGTAGCTAATTCAAGTCCTCCATCCGTTGACCATTTCCGAAGGGGATTTTTACTAATATTTACCCGGACATTGTAAAAAGAGCTCGGTTATAAAAACGTCGTCTTGATTACAGAGTTGGGATGCTATCTGGTTTTTTCTTTCTTCGAAAACTGTCAGCGGATACGTAGCCGAAGTACAGTGCAGAAGTCTGAATCACTCGGACGGGGACACTAAACGGGATCAAACCCTCCCGTAGATGAATAAATGTTCCACGAGACTAAAAGAAAAAATTGCCTGGGCCAAATGTTAATTGCGTGGGTGAGTACGGAGTGAATCGTATCCTAGCGGTAATGCGGCACGACTCTTCAGGCACGGAGGAAGAGATCAATGGTACAACCGGCATATAAGCTCGTCGAGGACAGACTGATAGCTTGTGATAAAAATGGGTGACGGACATCGGGTGGGCGGTGGATAAAGAGGTGTGGAGGTGGGAGGGATGGTGGCAGAGGTATGTGGGCGGTTTGGTTGTCGGAGGGGGTAGGGCTGCAGAGATAATTCCTTATTAGGGAATGAAAAATGGAAAATAAGGGGGAGGGGTTATGAAGGACTAAATGGATATTTGTAAGGTTAGTAGAAATTATTGAGGGGAGGCGAACGACAACTGAGGTTATAAGCGTCATTTTGATTAATTTGTATCAGGGTTATATGATGAAAACAATGATAAATGGATCGACTGAGTAAGTAACAATTAAGTTGTAAGAAGAGTTGGAGAGAAGTCTACTGAAAACTCTTCAAAGAAGACGGGACAAACTAATCGGCCCTATCTTGAGACACGATGGCCTGGTGAAAACGATCGTCGAAGAAAATGTGAACGGGAAGTATGGAAAAGGCAGGCCTAGTTGAGATACAAGAGAACTAAGCTCATTAGCGTCCTCTTGGTAAGTAACATACATGAATTTTTGGAAAAAGAATAGCTCTCCTCCTACCACTTAAAAATAAGTAATAATGAATTAACTAACGTGGAATCCATTAAATATCTTGGAATAAGACTGACAAATGATCTTTCCTGGGGTAAACACATTCGTGAAATAATTGGTCAAGCGAATCGCAAACTGGGTTTCATTAAAAGAGTATTGGGTAAATGTGACGATCATGTATGAGAAATCAGCTACTTTTCCCTTGTTAGACCTCATTTGGAATATGCTGCCAGTGTATGGGATCCCTACGAAATCGGTCTAAGTAATGAACTTGAACGTGTGCAGCGAAGATCGGCAAGATTTGTAAAGGGACGATACGATAATTATATTAGCGTAACCAGTCTATTAAATGAATTGAAATGGGAATCATTGTCAGATCGCAGGTTGAAATTTAGACTTAATCTCTTCCACAAATTCCAAGGCAATATTTTCAGTGATGATGTTAAAAATATTTTACGAACCCCAACTTACTATGGCAGACTGGACCATAATCATAAAGTTAGAGAAATTGATTGCCGAACTGACCGATTCAAAATGTCCTTTTTCCCTCGCACAATAAGAGATACGAATAACGGTAAATATGTCCTATCGGAGAGTAGCAATGAATAGCATTGGTAGCTGCATGTTGGTATGAGTACTTAAAGCTAACCCTACTAACAGAATGTTTTTGCATGTTTTCTTTGCAATTTCTATCTTTTTTAAATAGTGTAGTTCTGACTACTATATTAATACTATTCCTTTTTTATGCATGATATGTAGTGCATGTTTGGTGAGCAATCACCCTCTGCCACACACCCTTGTGGTGGCTTGCAGGGTATTATGTAGATGTAGATGTAACATGACAAAAATAATAATAAAGCATCTTTTAACTTGGGCGAGATTAATACAAAATTGTTCCTTCTCATTATTCATTTATACACTCAATGTTTATACACTCAATAATAAGTTTCAAATGTATTTACTATAAATAGCTGCAAATATATCCAATAGTATAAAAACAAGGGTATTAATGGATAGCATAGATAGTTGCATGTTGGTATAAGAACTTTAAGCCAACCCAAGTAACAGCATGTTAGTGCATGCTTGCTTTGTTACTTTTATCTTTTTTTTAATTAGGTAAGTTTAGACTAAAGTAAAGTTACTACTCCTTTTTAAGCATGATATGTAACGATTGTTTGGTGTGAATTCACCCTCTGCCACACACCTTTATGGTGGCCTGTAGGGTATTATACAGAAGTAGATTAGAATGATAGTCCGATGATTTATGGGCGTTAAATCTTTTCATCATGAAAAGAGATGTGTGCGGATGGCACTGCGATATAAAAATGTGAATCCAATCCATCTCACGGAGTATGCAGGCGGTAAAAAAAGGTCTGCAAGGCTATTTAAGTTACCACTAGTTAATCAAATTTTATAATATTTTCAAGGACACATTCATAGGCACTACTCGACAAAGTAACCCACTTCTGGTCAAAATAACCTCATCGTTTTACTTCATCTCCGATTGCACACCCAAATGAATTGCCACAACTTCTCAAGCCATTATTTGGAGTGAATGAAAAGGTTTTATTCACTTACCTTTGTTCTTTTATGTTGAAGCTTATGTTATATTTGAACGCACTGGGAAGAAACTCTCCCTTCGTCTCCAGGAGCACAATGAGATGAATCGAAGGCGATGAATTGATTGAAATCACTGCAAAAAGAAAAATTCACTTAAGTCTTGAAGATGGAGAAAGAGAAACTTTACGTTTCCAAGCCGGAAATGTAAGGAAACTTTTGGACTAATGTCTCATTACTCGCAACTAAAAAAAGTCTTAGTTCGCCACAAGCGTTTACTCCATGCCCTCCATCCATTGAACATCGTCGGCGAGGATTCCCACCAATTTTTCGAAGATGTTCGAATAAAGGGCGGTTGCAAAAATGCCGCCTTCTTTCCAAACTTGGGATATTGTGTCTCGTCATTTCTTTCGTTGAAAACCGTGACGGATATATAGCAGGGGATATGTACAGACGACTGAATAGCTTGGATGGGAAAACTGAACGGCAATTCAACCTTCCCGGAGGAAAAATAAATCTTCCACGAGGCTAAAAAAGAATACATGGGCTAAATGTCACGTGAGCAGGCGACTACGAAGAGAATCGTTTTCTATCGGGAATAGGGAACGCCTCGTAGGGGGCGCGAAGAGTCTTGGACGGCTCAGTCCGCTGATTCCCTACACCTACGTTGCCACACCCAAGCACAACGTCGTGACGTCTCTAAACACTCATTTTGAGGGCATGAAGATGATCTCCTTCACTTACCTTTGTTCTTTTAATGACGAAACTGTGATCGGACGCACTGGGAAGAAACGTTCAACCCACCGAACCGACAGGAACGGTGGTCGAGTTGAGACTGAAGACGTATCAATGTGAAATGGCCGCTCAGGTGACGGACAGTGGGTGGGGACAGAGGAAGAGATGGGCGGAGGTGGGGGGGGGGGGGGGGGAGGGGTGGTGGGAGATGTAGGGAGGGTTAAAATCGTAGAATCGCTTGTGTGATTCCTTGAGAGCTGTGGCTAATATCTGCATCTACAGCTACGTAACATCCAGTAATACGCGAGCCACCGCGAGGGTGTGCGGTAAGCGGAGAACATCACCAAATATGCATTACTGATGAACTAAGAACTACAACTATACTACTACATGGAAACAAGTTAGATATAGCAATCACGTGAAACTAGATGTTTAGTGTCTACGTAGCAACGAAGTGATTTCTGGCAAGAAAGGGTTTCTATAAATATATTTACAGCATGCATGTTAAAACTTGCTTTATCCATTGAAGACAACTCCAAAAATTTTTTACCCACCCTATACTGTTCTGTCAATTGTGTTCTCTTATGGTTTGAGGCAAAAATGACATCGGTACGATAGTCTCTCCAATACTGTCAATCTGGTCAAATCTAGCATAATACGTAAGAGTTATTAAAATATGTACAACGTCATCTTTAAACATGTTGGCTTCAAATTTACTCAAAAGATTTATCGTATTTTTTAGCCTACCTTATGCAAGTATTTCGCATCCTAATTCTTCTATTGCAGAGACACACATTATGGGATGAACCGGACGCTTCCAGACTGAGTTGGCAACACAGTAATACACCGAGAAAAAAATTATATTTCATTTAGCAGAATTCAATGTACTTTGAAAAATGCTGACTGGAATATAATTCTTTACACTCAGAAGTAGATAGAGATGCTATACGAGGGACGATCCATAGCCTTTTAAAAATCAGGTGACTGTGATATTATATGGATAAAATAGAGATAACGTGACAAATTTGGCCAAAAGGGTCTCACAATGAAGAAATGTTTTTAGTGCCTAGAATGCACGGAATTCACCAATCAGGTTGGTAAGGAGGGTTTTGTTCCTACAGCACCAAATGATTCCTGGCTAATGACAAAATAAATTCGGCTGAGCCGTGATATGGTAGCATCCATTAATAATTAAACTATACAAGGAACTTTACTTGTTGCGGAGGAAGACATTGAACACGTGTGTAATGAATGGGGCAGAGCGTGTTGCATGCCTAATTGATAACGGACAGTCACTTTTATGCATTTCCTTTTTATGTATTCATCTGTTAGTTAGTTTATTTCCTTTTTGTTTGCCTATTATTTTCTTTTGGATTTTCATAGTGATCAAGCACACATAAACAAGAGATTGCTAGAGTAGAGGCCATATTGTATGCAGGTTGATAACTATGAAGTGAATATTGATATTGCAGATAAAGAGTAAATAAAGGGCAAAGTGATATAGGAATTAAATTTTATTAATCGCTTTGTCACGATGAGCGTTGGGACTGCGAACCGGAGGTATTGGGTTCTAATTGTGGGCTCAGTATGGGGTATGCTTTGCCCGAAGAAACCAAACCAGACCCGAGCTGGATTATTTTTCGAATTCCAGATCTTTCTGATAAACTGCAGGGGATTGAGGGAGGTGAACTCTCCCCTCCTATACGAATTTCATACTTTTTGGTTGGTTATTTGGGGGAGACGACTGATAAGTGAGGTCATGCGCCAGACCAGACTATGTGGGTAACTG
The DNA here is from genome assembly GCA_933228895.1 of Platycnemis pennipes. Taxonomy (NCBI): domain Eukaryota; kingdom Metazoa; phylum Arthropoda; class Insecta; order Odonata; family Platycnemididae; genus Platycnemis; species Platycnemis pennipes. The sequence goes on from OW121854.1 coordinate 66,901,886, forward strand.
GGTACAGATAGAAGCTTTTAGGGAACGGAGGAAGAGTGGAGAGAAATCAGGGGTCGACATTAGCTAAAGACGCCAAGGGGACCATGACTTAACGTCCCATCCGACGGACGGAGTACTGAACTCGAATGCTCTTAACAAAGCACTTAAGTAGGGACCGGTATAACATGTAAAATACGCCAGTGCCGGGATTCGAACCCATGCACTCGGGATAGGACGCCAGTAATTTGGCTACCACACCAACCCGTTCCCCAAGAATTTGATCCACCTGCAGTTTCACGGAAAGATATGTTTCTCAGACTCGTCTTATGGTTCGCCGAATGTGACCAAGGAGCCCTACACCCTGTAACTTATCATACAGGTAGTATAAGGTTTTCCTTGTCGTAAGATTGTTTTGTGGCTATAACTTTCTTGGATGGCATTGCGTCATGTCACCTGAATCTAGAAAACTATTTCCGTTTGCATTCCGTTTAGGAAATAGAAACCTTGAGTTTGCTGGTTGGTTAATTTCGTTGTAAGACGGTCGTCATCTTAGACGAATTGCGTCATTAAGGGTTAATGTGTTATTGGGTCGAGGCAGGAACCTTTCAAGGTGCAGAGGGAGATATATATCACGTTTGTATACGATTTGGAGTTTATGGAAACTAAAGATGAGTTAATTCACAATAGGAGCCCCTCTGTGTGTATCAAAATTTAGTACATTTGAGAATAAAATGGAGATGTTAGGAGGATTTAGAATGAAAGCTTACATCACCAAGAAAATCTTACAAATCATTCTATTTTATACATTATATCGGCTTTAGGTTTATCTTAACAAAAGGCACCAAAAATCCTCGCCTTAACTTTTCTGATGAAAAAATCAATTCAGGACTGAATTTGTACTGTACATTAAATTACCTACGTACAACACGTGTTTCAGCTGTCACAGAGCCAGCATCTCGTACAAAAGGTTTTGTACCTTATGATGGGTGCGCGACAGCTGATACACGTGTTTTACCTAGTTACCTAGTTACCTGAATAGCAAAATATCATTCTTTTGCTATTCCCTTATGATAGATGGTGTGCTGTACTTGAAGTGCCATCCAAACAGCACTCAAATACCTACCAGTATATCTCTATCTGGTATTCTCTGGCATCCAAACTCTATTACATTTCCAGGATTCGAAATCAGGACAGTCATCCGGCACGCCAAATACAACTCCAATGTTTTAAATAATATTAGTTAATATTTAAAAGCATTTTTATGACAAAGACGGTGATGTGTTCATTTCAATCACATATTCAAGCGTGGTAGCCAAGTGCTTAAAAGAGTTGGACTGTGGACCTCAGGTATCGGGATCCATTGCTAGGAAAGGCCTTCAATCACATGTCTAATCAAATTCGAGCTGGATTATTTTCCGAATACCGGATATTTTTAATCCGCAAGCAGCATAAGGAAGTGAACCACCCCCCTCCCCTGTTGCATGAATTTCATACGATTTTGGGCTCAGTATGTGGTATGCTTTACCCGAACCTACCAGACCAAACTTTATGATGAGTATAGCATTTGATCGCATATTATGCTGTCAGGCATTGATCATCAAAGATACCAGTTTAAATAACAGTTCATCTTGAAACTGCTCTTGACTAATGATAATGGTGGCTAACTTTTCCTGGACCGGGTGCATTTCTTACTTCCTTAGGTAAGAGAAAAAAGTAAGGCAAGAATTGCATTATTTTCTGCTCTCTTTTTCTAAAATATCCCTTCATGCCAAATTACCTCGGCCCTAATTCCAGTACTTATATACTGGATTTCACATAAGCTCAATACCTTGATTTCGTTGCTGCCTTTTTGTACATTATTGAAATATTATTTATGATACATGTTAAGTCCGTCTCGTTTAATGCGATTAGGAACCATGATCTATGAGAGCAGTGATCAAAATCTTTGCTCTCATTGTTCGTCACATACATCACGTTAAGGCATTGATACGTGATTTCCCTTCAGAATAATATATATCGAAAATCGAATTATTCTTTTCCGCCCTCTTCGGTCTCATGACCAGTTTGCAAATTTGTTGATTACTTTTAGACCTTATTCCAGTCGGATGCAGTTTTTACCATTTACCTCTAATAGCTATGCACTTAGCATTTTCATGAATCACACTCTAGCCCCCTCGACGATCATCGACGATTTACAACATCGACGATCCAAAATCGTTATTGTCAATTATTTTTAATTTATTCGGGTTTTAATGATTACAAATGACCTATCCTGAAGAATAAATAACTCAGGAATGTGTGGTCAAGCCAAACAGAAAGCTGAGAGTCATTAAATAACACTTGAAAAATGTTATGAGATGGGGAAATATAATTGTTTCTTGCCAACTAAGTCAAGCCTCACGCAGGCAAGCAGTTCGTGGTCCGTCAAATCGTGATTTCTGGGTTGCATAGCGAATATCGAAGGACAAGTACGTTTGTAAAAAGGAGCTATGATAGTAGAAAAAATTTCTTGGTGGAAAAATCATAATCCTTATCGGGATTCGAGCTTAGATCCCCCGGATTCACACCGGATACTCTGGACAGCTACTACGGCATCTTTATACCTGTGCATTTCTATCCTGTGGTTAAGGTGAATAATTTTTCCTCTAAAATTCTGCTGTTGTGCACACCAGTAGGTAACTCCTAAGGTATTTCGCGGCTATTTCACAATCCTTGGATAGGTTTAGTAGTGTGTCCGAATTGTTAGATATATTATGTTGGGAAAAAAGTTGAAGGTGAACCCAACAACAGGCAAAAGCCTTAGGGTTCACCTAAAGCTCCAAAATTCTTATTATATTATTCTTTGTATTATTTATAACTTGCCTGAGTAATAAATATTATTATATTATTTATTATATTATAATCGTAGGTACAGACTCAGGCTTTTGCTAATAAATAAAACTATTTCCTCAGCAACTTTGTGATGCTTCATAGTCAACATTATTTATTGTAGCTGATAATGTAAAAAAAAGGAGCGATCGCACCATATTTATTGACCTGACGAGGTTGATAACTCGATTAAAATCTGGGTTATGAGTGTGTTTGTGTTTCTCGGTGGTATTTTGTAAAAGAAATGACTCTTTACTTTTTCCTTTCAATCCATCCTCCATGCAATCCATCTCCTTAGCCTTCATTTTATGGCCAAAACTATCATATAATGGTGGGATTATTTAATATACTTTTGAAATCTTTGTTAAGAAGGTATCCATTTCTAATTTCCTTACTACATACATTCGGAACCTAAATCTGATGGAGGTTGTGTAGGAGTTCGTACCCTTTGTCAATTTCCATCAGATTTGTTACTACATCGCATTGTGCAAGAGGAAACATTGCTATTTTTAATCCATTCCTTCAAACACAATCCATCTTATTTTCTCACTCTAGGTAATTCTTCTTTCTATTCTTACCGAAGCTTTATCCATAAATGTAAAAAATTAGTTTAACTCCACATAATTTATTGGGTAACTAACTACCAGTTTCATCCAACAGAATACATATTTGGTTGTGGTGGTTTGGATCAAGTATGATGCAAGGGAAAAGTAGAGGTGTGTTATAAAAATGAAATTTATGTGACTTATTATATTCATGATTTATATAATCAATCAATCAACTTTTACTTCAAATGAAATCTACATCTACATAATACCATGCAAGCGACCATCAAGGTGTGTGACAGGGGGTTAATTCACACCAAAAATGCACTACATATCATGCATAAAAAAGGATAAGTATTTATATACTGTTCTAACTTCACTATTTAAAAGATGTTAAAAATAGCAAAGCAAACATGCAAAAACATGCTGTTAGTTGGGATAGCTTGAAGCCCTTATACCAGCATGCAGCTATCCATGTTATCCATTGCTACACTCGTACTGGATATATTTACCGTTATTCATATCCCTACGAAATACGTTGGAATGGTGTATGGGTGGACTCCTCGCATAATTTGCTAATTTTTAAAATTGAAACTAATTTCACTCTGTCCACAATCTAAGCATGGTACTACTGATATAGTCTGTGCGGCCTTAGATGGCAGTGACGCCATCAAAATTGATGACGACACATCGATTTTCCCCCAATGAGAGAAGCTAAAAATCACACACGTTGCCAAGTCTTTTGCCAACTTACGAGGTACAAAACAATTTACAGTCGCTAAGGCGAATTACCCTGCGGGAACTTCAAGTCGTTTGAAAGGGAATTATTTTCCATGGCACTGTAATGCATTATTAATGGTTTACTGCACAAGATTTTAACGGCAACGGCAGACAATGACGTAATTGTCCCACGTCTTGAAGGAATTCTCTCCAAATACTCAATTACGTACTCTTATTACAAAACCTCAACCCTCTCCCTGACTATTCCCTCTTGCTATATGAATAACGCCGCTGTCTCTCCTTACAAATGATTATGCATGTGCAGAGGCGGATATTAAGATTGAAGAATTCATGCCATCCGAGAATCCGGCGCAGTGCCTGAAATGCCTGCAGTTTGGCCACACTCGCAACCACTGCTACCTAAAGCCCAGATGTCGTCTTTGTGCAGGTTTACATCCCAGACCTGAGTGCACATTGGCTGAAGGTGCCCCTTACAAATGCTCCAACTGTGGACAGGCCCATTCGGCCATGTACCGCAGCTGCCCAGCCTTCCTGGCCGCAAAGGCCAAAAAGAATGGTGAGACATTAAACCATGAACCCGCCACAGAGACAACAAATATCCCACAAACAGATAGTCTATGGGACATCCCCCGATCTCGCAATATTCCCCCTCTTCTTAATAATATATCCTTATTCCCTGCCCTTTCTCCCAACCAAAATCCTTCACCGAATACTGTCGCCCCAAAACACGACAACATAAATCCCCAAAACTCTTCCCTTCCGCCGTCCATTTCACCATCAAATTCTATCCCTTCTGCAAGCACAACTTCCAAAGTCGATGCAAGCATGTCATCCTTGCAGATTCCCTCAACTTCTTTACCTGTTTCCAAACCCACCACCAACCAAGGACCAGTGAACCAACATACACCTGAGGCGATCCCAATGCACTCGATTCCTGCTCCCTTGCCACAACGAGTCACAATTCGTCGGGCAATCCCCACCGCCCAACCCATCCAAATCCCAACTCCTCAGCCACAACAATCCACCGTTCCTCCAACTACCATTTCCTCATCAATCATCCCAACCAATGTCTCATTACCCCCTCCCTTGCCTCATCCGTCTGTACCCCAGATATCCAACCTCTCTCCAGCCATATCATTGTGTACAATCCCATCTGTATCCAACACTGTTCCATCCATACCAAGCATTCCTCCGCCCACCATTCACCAAGTTTCTTCCACTTTCCCAACATCCTCAGATTTGGTTCCGGCACCTTCAGAAGCCGGAAACCTCGCCCCAGATCAGCAACATATTGACTGGCACTTTATCATTACCACATCATTTGAACTAATCTGCCGTATTCTTTCAGCTCCCATAGCGGAAAGACCACAAATTTATCTCTCCTTCTTCTCTAAACTTTGTTTGTCTCTCTTCCCGAATGGCAGTACACCGAACCAACAAATCTAAGGTTTCTCACCTCACCGTCATGTCCTGGAATTGCAATTGCATTTCCAATAAAATAACTGAATTCCACCTCCTCATCCAACTGCATAATCCTGACATAATCTGCCTGTGCGAAACCTTCCTTACCTCTGACAAAAGACTCCAAGTTCCCGGATATAAGACTTTTCGACATGACAGACAAAATCCCCTTCTTTCCAAAGGCGGCGGAGTAGCAATACTGATCAGACGGACATTGCGGCATTCCGGACTCCCCATCCTTGACCACCAACTTGAATCCATCGGCATTGAAATCCCTACCTCCCTTGGTTCCCTTCACTTGTATAGCATCTACCACCCTCCAAAACCTATTGATCCAAACTGTCTGAACCCTATGTTCCTCACCCACCATCCTACCATAATTTTCGGAGACATCAATTGCAAAAACACCTCCTGGGGTTGCCGGGCATCAAATGATAATGGACGAGTACTCTTAAAACATGCAGACAATAAAGACATACAACTACACATACCTTCAGAATACACTCGAATTCACACATCACGTGACACAGACAGATCAGACATCCTTGATATTGCACTCTCATCCAATTACCCATACCACATTCCCTCGAAAGTCATCCATCATTACTCATCTGATCACCTTCCGGTCCTTTTCCAAATTGAAGCAGCTCCTCTCATCGCCACACCTCAATCCAGATCACACAACTGGAAAAAATTCGAAAGAATCATCTCCCAAACCACTCCAACATTTCCCGAAATCTTACCTACTGTCAACTCGATTACTGCTGCAATCGAGTCCTTCACTACCTATATCCAAAAAGCACTGGACAACTCACTAACCAAACCTCCGATAATTCCTCTCATTTCATCTTCCCTTCCATCTCATATCCTCCAGCTTATCAAGGATAAAAACAAAACACGCAGACACTATCAACACACCAGAAACACAATACACAAGTCCCAATACAACGCCATCAGCAAAATGTTACATCAAGAGATTAAAAAATTCAGATCCAGTACGTGGAACCAAAAAATCTCGTCTCTCTCCACCACAGACAATACATTGTGGAAGTTCACACGAACAATTCGGAACACAACCAAAACCACACCTCCCCTTATCATAAACAATAAGAAACTGAACACTGACGCTGAGCGCGGTGAGGCCTTTGTTGACAGAATGCGCTCAGCTTTCGCCCGGCTACCATTAGACAACATCAACGACCCGGACGTCTCCTGTATCCTGTCCACTAGTAAATCCCTCACCCACTTACCTACGTCCAAACCATCTCCTTGCTCTCTCTCCGAACTATGTAACATCCTCAAATCCTTGCCCAACAAATGCTCTTCCGGTCCCGATAACATCCCACCTAAAGCAGTTAAACTCTTTCCACCCAACCTGTGTTCCTATCTAACCGAAATTTTCAATGCCTGCCTCTCCTCTTCCTTTTTTCCTGACAGCTGGAAACAATCCACCATCATCATGCTCCCTAAACCTGGCAAAATTCTCTCCGATGTTAAAAACTACCGACCCATATCCCTGACGAACACCTTTTCCAAAATTCTTGAAAAATTAATCCTTTCCCGACTCCGCAACACTAACCCCAAGCTATTTAGATCGGAACAGTTTGGTTTTGCCGCAAAAACTTCAACCACCCACCAAATAAATCGACTGACAGAATTTATTACATCCTGATTTAACACCAAAATGACAACCTCCGCAGTCTTCCTTGACATTAGCCAGGCCTTTGACAAGGTCTGGCACGATGGACTTATACATAAACTCTGCCAACTTCCTATTCCTCCTTACCTGACAAAAATAATACAATCCTTTCTCCAACACAGGACCTTCCAAACTCGACATCATGACTATATTTCCCCAATGAACAGGGCACACACGGGAGTTCCCCAAGGAGCTGTCCTTAGCCCGACCCTGTTCAACATCTACATAGACGACTTTCCAACGACTCCACACTCTGAGCTTTACCTATACGCCGACGACGCCGCCATTGCTACGCGCAACTGGTGGCCTGACAAAAACGCAGACGTCCTCCAAGACCACCTGGACCTTATTGAAGACTGGCTTGGCGCATGGAAGCTGGAGATGAATCCGGCCAAATGCGCCAAGGTCTGCTTCACCTTCAAGACTCACCGACGAGACAATTTCCTCTCACCCTATACAATAAATTTATCCCACAAATGACAGAAACGACCTTCCTGGGAGTTACCCTAGATGACAAACTGACTTTTCATAAACACATCCAAAAAATCCTCACCTCTGTCCACAAAGCAAGAATGGCCCTCCATCCTATCATTCATTACCATAGCCCCACATCACTTCGTAACAAGCTAACCATTCTCTATTCAATCCTTCTGCCCAAAATACTCTACGCATCCCCGATCTGGTGTACTGCCAAACCTACTCTCCTCAAAAAACTTCAAGTGTGGCTAAACAAAACGATCAGGCGGCTGGCCGGGGCTCCATGGTTTGTGTCCAATCTTTCTATCCGCAGCGAATTATGCATCCCCACCTTACTTGACCTGATTCAAAAATGTCTCCACAGTTATGCCACATCCATTAAATACTCCACCAATGAACTGATATCTGATTTATGGTCCCCCTCTCTTCCCTCTGGCAAATTCAACTACCCACGTCAATTACTCCTTCCGTCTGCACCCATCAACAAAATCAGCATCCCTAAATTCCCTTCCAACATCACGCATCTTGAATCCCTGCACCTCCAATTCCAACCTTTTCCTTCCCCCGCCCCAGTGGTCACAGAAGACCCCAGCACCAGAGAAGATTTACCGCACCGGCAACATTATCCAGCACAGCTCCAGCAGAAAGAAGCAGAACCACCTTTCCCTACTTCCCTAGCATTCACCCTTCCTTCAATTTCCACCCACATTGGCCTGGGACAAGGAGCTTCTCAGCTCCGCTACCTTCAGCCACCAGAACCTGACTAAACCTCCTACAGCTTTCCTAACCCTATGCAAAACCTTAAACAAAATAACCCGTCCATCTATTTCCCCAAATCATCCCCCAACTACTAGGCATCCCTAAGCTAATTTCCTATGCAATGACTCACTCCCAAATAAAATAACCTGTCTTTTCCTCCGGATCCTACCACACATCAATACCCTAACAAAATAACCTGTCATTCCCGATTCTCCTTCACTATATTCCCTAACTAAATAACCCGTCGAGCTATTACCCCAACAAAATAACCTTTATCCCTCACTGTTAAATTCCCCTTGATATTTCCAACCTCGACCATAAAGAGCAAAGAGCCCGGGATGGTGTTATAGGTATCCTGTCAGAAGTTCCGAGTTCCGAGTTCCGAGAGCAAGCTTACTGAGGAAAGCAATTAGTAGGCCAAAACTCTTATCCCACGAGACTCCCTATGACAAGTTTATCTGATCTTCGCCTGCGAGATACTTGCTCGCCAGGCGTTCTCGTATAGCGCTCGCGCGGAACACTGGTGTAAGACGACGCTCACTGTTTTGACCCCTTGTCTTATTGGTCGCACAATAAAGGTGTTTTTGCCTTATCCCGTGGTGTGAGTTATTCCAGCTGCACCTTGTCCTGCACGCTCCCTCTCCCAGCTACCCCACCGAGCGGGACCAAGGAGACCAGCAAACTGGGTTCAAACTTTGATCCCTATGCACCTTATAACTTGCCTAAGACATTAAAAATCGTCAAAAATACTGAAATAAATGTGTTAAACCATAACAATAAATCCTGGTGCTTCTACGTACTTCTCTTTAGTTTGCCTTAAGTCTATGCATCTTGTAATGATTCCCTCACTCAACAGGCTGATTCTACATTTTAAATTAATTTGTCAGACATTCTACGCTGAACTAGTCAAGGCTTCTACTTTGTATTAACACAGTTATTCCTCAGAAAATCACGTTGACACTCAAGGCATTCTATTCATCATGGACATCAACCACATAGGATCTACTCATTTCTTACGATACGGCTTAAAAATTTACTTATGACACTGACTATAATTTTATTTCGATAAATAAATATGCAATACCACAAAATCACCAAAACATTTACGTAATTACAACAATGAGTATTTGATTGACAAGGTAAATGTTTTTCCAACAGCACTTATCTCACGGAAAACACCATGGTTTATGCTCTTTCACTTATAATGCAGTGCACGAAGACTTATCACACTATCTTCGTAACTTTGGCTGCATCAGTTGCTCATTAATATCAGAGATATACCTGTCGTTACGCCAAGCACGAATTTGTACGACACCGAAACAAATTTTACAGTTATTCATGCCAAATCCCAAGAAATCCACTTCCTATCATTTTTCCCACAGTAAATCAACATCACAAACTTTTATTACACATTATTTGTTATTTTCGAGGCTTTTGTCAGAGGAAAATAGAAAAATATGAGAGCACGACACGAGCTCATGCGTCTGCTTTACTCATTGACATAGAAGAATTCTAATTTTAACATCACCAACCTCTAGAATTAAACAGCGGAGGTATTACATATGACTCTAGTACACAAATTATTGCTCATAAATTCTGCACTACGCAGAAAACTCAGAGAAAAATAAAGTACACACCACACGAGAGCAGAGCTCACATTTAGCAATTTTTGTATGAATTTCGCCATCAATGACACTGCTGAGGTTACTAAGTTCCTTGGTATAACTCACTCAACCCTAATAACTTAAATGCATGGCACTTGTTTGTTTGATTCACTGAAATTGAACTTTTTAGTGAGGTATGCTGACTCCGATGTCCCATGAGAGCTCACTTCCACAACTCGTGGCGAATACGCTTTAATAAATAAGAGATTGAGGACGCCTTGAATTTCTGACAAAGAATTCACGGGAAACAAACGGAAAATAACTTCACTTCCAAAAAAATATGCTGGTAGAATATTTAATTAAAGAAAAACTTTGAATATACACCGGAAAACGTTAGTCAATTGTTCATCAAACTGTGCGAGAGAAAACGAAGTAGAGAGCATCCAAAACAATCTGGCAACTCAGCGGCGTGACGTCACTGCCAAGATATAAAATACAGACTATACAAGGTAAGTCACTCCGGTGACCGAAATGAGTCCGTTCTGCGCATGACGTCATCTGAATGTAAGGCCCAGCAGAAGACTCGTTCATTGCCATGCAACTTACGGATGATTGATCAATTTGATTTGATTTACTTGGCTTTGATAGGATGACATCAGCCATTCGCAATTCGTGTAAACCTAAGTTGCAGCATGTAAAGATTTAAGTAAGGTGAAATATTACCAGAGATTGTGGTGAATAGTATGACAGTATTTTAGCTCACCGAGAAACCTATATAGATCAATAAGCATGCTATTTGAATCCACTACATCGGAGATTATCCTATAGCATTGTGTTGAAATTGTGATATTTTTATTCTAGGAATCGGTTTGTTTACCATTTATAGGAGTCATGTTAAAAATAATATTACTTCTTGGAATCTCATAATTGTTTGATTTTTTCCACGACGTTTGTTAATAGCTTACTTGGTAAAATTGTTTTCTTGAGTGAATCATTGCATCTTCTAGAAGACATTCCTTTGTCCGTCGTTTTCCCTCGTCTCTAGAAAATCCTCTTCCCTAAGTCGTCGCTAGAATTGGAATACATCATCCCAAATAGGAGATAATATTTAGATAGATAGATAGAAAAATACTTATTGTTCAAGAATAACCCATAAAAACAAAAATAAAATAATACAGTTTGCAGGAACATCGATAATTACAAAAAAGACAAACTTTTCATTTTTATGAAATGTCAATATATGATGTCTTCACAATTGATAACATAACAAATGTATATACGTAAGAAAAAAAAGGCAAGTTGAGTTATACACCAAGCATATTTATACATCATACTTGTAAATTCCAAAGATTGCAATTAATGATAGGTATACATTCTATCATTCGCATACATGCAAAAGATTTTGCCAAGCACCTAATATCTATCATACAGTAACTTTATTTTTCATGGGTGTTTTCAAGTCTGTTTCCGCACTAATAGGCGCTTCAGACCGGGAGGAAAGCTATAAGGATAGGAATGGAAGGGATGGGGGATCCCAGTAACTTTATTTTAATGTTCGTAAATTGTATTATCATGAAATCGTAGACATCCCGACTGTGGTAAATGTTACCTTTGCAATGCTCGTAAAGGATTGCCGTTCGCAACTAGCCTTGTGCCCCTGTTAATTTTGTATGGATATTAGTTTGTGATATGCTAAATTACCTACGTCATATATCAACATTCATTCGCAAGCACGTCGTTGCTGGCAACCACGCTCCATCGTCCGCCATGACCGCAGCGGCTGTTCGCGAGTAGATTGTACACTACAAACGCGATTTACAAATGAAATGATCAGATAGCGTCGTCGTGACCAAATCGACCGTCGTGTCATAAAGGCAACCCAGATTGTACGATATAAGACGTTTGTTCCTTATAGGGTATAACTAATTTTGAAATCTCGCATTCATCACAGTCGAAATCACCTCCCAGGTTGGCGCGATGGCTAGGACCCGGGGGACCGGTTCGATTCTCGACAGTGATATAGACATTTTCATTGGCATGCCGGTCCCCTTCAAGTTAAGTACTCCAACCGTCGGATTGGATTCTAAATGTGAACCCAATGGAAATGTTACGTTAAGAACGGGCTAGTGCCGACGCCGGGTTTCTCTCCACCCTTCCTTCATTTCCAGGAATATCTCTCCCTCTACCCAATCAACCACGTATCCAGCAATGGCACAAAATAACAGAAATTTTTAGAAAATTTGAAGCTGATTTATTCTGCGATGACGTGAGTGATATTATTCTGGATTCAACATCCAAAATTAGCATGCTCCGTTGCACCCATCCAAAAGCGGCTATGGCCAAGACAGCATTAAATATAAGGCAGACTCATGTTAACATTAAAAAATAAAAGATCAGATATCACTTGAGTGCAGCCCCCTGCATCTTCCTATGTCGTCAATAGAAAATATTTGGCCCCTTAATGTCCGTTTAGTTCCAGTGCTGGCCGTCGAGCGCTACTGGTACTTTCGTACTACTCCTACAAGGGACCTTATGGGAAGGTCTCCTATTTATCTGCCGAGAAACGTATTAAGTGTGATTTATGGTTTAATTCCTGCTCCCATTGAAGAAAAACCATAATGCTGAAGCAAGCACCTGAATATTTACCGAATTTAGGAATCTTTTGTCCTGTCAGTGCTACTTACCAACATAACTTGACACAAATCAAGTACAATTTCTTTCCATCAAACATGTTAAATACGACCTGGTTCTATTCCACAATTGTAAAAGTGTGGAATTTAATAAAGTTCCTCATTCAAAACGCATGAAGCAAAAGTATTCCACACCGTGACGCGTGTGACATTCTCAAATATTTTTCCAATATGAGACCAAAAGGGAATTACCAACTCCAAGATACGTATAATCAACTATCGGCAACGTAACTTTGTGAATCACACTAATCGCGATGATAAAATTTGCGTAGTAATTTTCTACTTCTCTTCGATATTGTAGTAGTATAGGGCTTATCCTGAAGTATATATATATGTATACTTCAGGATAAGCCTTCGGATCCCTTGACTACACTGCATGAAATCAAAGAAATATGTAAAAACAAAGAAGACTTGAGGAAATCTATCAAGGAAAAACTGAGGGCTATGGCTGGAAACGGGTAAAGAGATGTCGAAGATGTCATCATTGAACATGACTAATCTATATCTACATAATACCTAGCAAGCCAACATAAAGGTGTGTGGCAGGGGGTGAATTCTCACCAAACATGCGCTACATATCATATATGAAAAAGGATTAGTATTTATATACTGTTCTAAACTACACTATTTAAAAAAAGATAAAAATACCTAAGCAAACATGCAGAAACATGCTGTTAGTTGCGTAAGCTTCAAGTCCTCATACAAACATGCAGCTACCAATGTTATCCATTGCTAAACTTGTACTGGATATATTTAACGTTATTCATATCCCTAATTGTAAGAGGAAAAAAGGACATTTTGAATCCGTCAGTCCGGCAATCAATTTCTCTAATTTTGTGATTATGGTCCAGTCTACCAAAGTAAGTTGGGGTTCGCAAAATATTTTTAACATCATCACTGAAAATATGGCCTTGGAATTTGTTTAAGAGATTATGTATAAATTCAACCTGCGATCTGACAATGATTCCCAATTTAATTCATTTAATAGACTGGTTACGCTAATAAGGTTATCGTACCCTCCATTTACAAATCTTGCCGATCTTCGCTGCACAGTGTGCACGTTCAAGTTCATTATTTAGACCGATTTCATAGAAATCCCATATATTGGCAGCATATTCTAATTGATGCCTAACAAGTGAAATGTAGCTGATTTCTCGTACCTGATCGTCACATTTACCCAGTACTCTTTTGACGAATCCTAGTTTACGATTCGTTTGACCCATTATTTCACGTATGTGTTTACCCCAGGAAAGATCATGTGTTAGTCTTATTCCAAGATATTTAATGGATTCCCCGTTTGTTAATTCATTAATACTTATTTTGTAAATGCTAGGAGGAGAGCTATTCTTTTTCCAAAATTCATTACTATACATTATTTAAAGTTTAATTCTCACTGCCATGTTTCACACAATTTTAAACTGCTTGTAGGTTATCAATTAAATATTCTTAATCTTTTGGGCATAGAATTTCCCTGTACTCTACTGCGTCATCGGCAAATAGACGAACTTACTTTTTACCACCTTATTGATATCATTAACTAAGCGCTCCCCGAAGTCGTTCAATGTACAATTTATCACGCAAGCCATTATGTTTCAAAGCAAATGTTTAAGTATTCACGTTGTGTAGTTTTCCGCTCAGAATTTCTAAATCTACTGGCAAATTCGGTGCAACCAGAGGGCAAATTAGTTGAGCTAAAAACTAAAGGCGCTCTTTTGCACCAACATTTAAATTTATTTCGTTTCATACGTTCTGCGGAACACGTTTTAATTTTAAATTGTATGAAAGCAAATGTTTTTGAACTTGCTATAAGTGATATCCTCCAAAAGAATCATTTGTTTTTTTTTCTTGATCAAAACATTGTTAAGAAGTTATGGCCTTCATAATCCATCATTATGTTAGCATGAGGAAATTTGCAAACACGTAATTCTGAGGCTAACATAGATTATTCAATTAAGAAAAAATGTCCAGATTTTCTATGGCGTAACTTTTTGTGAGAAACAATGCACAAAGTGCTTTACTAATACTTATTATTCAAAGATTTACTAATATTTATTCAATTCCGCTATCCAATATTCAGTCCCTCGAGAGAAAATCCATAAAGAAACTTTAAGGTTATCTCCCAAGAAATAATGTTTCATTGACTACGAGTGGTGGGATTTTGATTGTAATTTTTAGACAGCAATAGGGAAATTGTTTGATGTGGTTTTTCTGAGACATAATCGTAATAAAGAGGTTACGAGGGGAAAAACACTTTGTTATTTAATTATTTTTTCTTGATGCTGGCCTGACGGTTTACAATATCATTGTAAGAGGTAGTCAAGATTCCAAAACATTAGACTTAAGAAAGCGATATCGAAGAGAAGTAGAAAATTACTACGCAAATTTTATCATCGCGATTAGTGTGAATCACAAAGTTACGTTGCCGATAGTTGATTATACGTATCTTGGAGTTGGTAATTCTCTTTAGTTCTCATATTGGAAAAATATTTGAGAATGTCACACGCGTCACGGTGTGGAATACTTTTGCTTTATGCGTTTTGAATGAGGAACTTTATTAAATTCCACACTTTTACAATTGTGGAATAGAACCAGGTCGTATTTAACATGTTTGATGGAAAGAAATTGTTCTTGATTTCTGTAAAGTTATGTTAGTAAGTAGCACTGACAGGACAAAGGATTCCTAAATTCGGTAAATATTCAGGTGCTTGCTTCAGCATTATGGTTTTTCTTCAATGGGAGCAGGAATTAAACCATAAATCACACTCAATACGTTTCTCGGCAGATAAATAGGAGACCTTCCCATAAGGTCCCTTGTAGGAGTAGGTCGAAAGTACCAGTAGCGCTCGACGGCCAGCACTGGAACTAAACGGACATTAAGGGGCCCAGTATTTTTGGGAAGTTGCAGGGGGCTGCTTGAGTGTAAACGATAACAAATGACGGTGAACGAAACAAAATGTGTTCAGTAGAAGAGCCGATGTTTAGAACACGCTTAAAATTGTGGAAAAAGAGAAATTTGATGGGTGGATGAGCAGTATTAAGAATCCACCTGGAAGGACGAGTAACCAGCGATGGGCGAAGCAAGAAGGAAATAGTGAACAGAATAGCACAAGCCAAGAGAGAATTCTCCCAAAAAGATAAACTGCTAACAGCAGGGAACAGTAACGGAAAATAAGGAACACCTTCCTTGGAGATATCATCTGGCCTTGAGGATAAAGAATAGGTTAGACGTTGCAATGTAACGTAAGCAGCGGGAGGGTTCAACCTGTGGCATTCAGATATAGGAGCGCGGAGATATAAGGGTAATAAAATGGATCACTCGAATTCATAAATCGGATTTGAACCCTTTTGAAACAAAAGGGAAAACATTAAACACACACCACAGATGCATGTCTAATTAATGACCGTGAATCACTTTTATGTAATTCACTTTACTTTTATGTGTTTCCTTTTTTATATATTGTTCTGTTAGTTAGTGTATTTCCTCTTTCTTTTTCTATTGTTTTCTTTTGTATTGTGATCAAATAAACATAAATAAGACTGTTAGAGGCCATATTGTATGAAGGTTGATACCTATGAAGTGAATTTTGATATTGGAAAGGTATCCAGAGATGAAGAAAGTGCAAATTGATATAGGAGTTTTATTTTATAAATCCCTTTGACACGATTTCAGTTATTTTTGTCATTTCTTACGGGAGATATACGGAAGCCTTAAAATCCGGCACTGAGCTGAAACCACGCCCACTCCGCGATACGTATTTATATTGGCTGGCTCCATTATGACGTGAGAAATGCATAACGATCGCAGGAGTCAGAACCAACAGTTTTGAGAAGGTTGCTCAACGTGAATAAACAAATTATGGCCTGTGAACACGGTGATTTTGTTGTTTCACGGTGACACTTGGGCCAATTAGAAGAATTTACAGGCTGTCTCCAAAAAAATATTTATAGGGTGATTTATACGACATATGTTAACAACTCGGAACACACAACCGTGCACGTAAGTTTTATGTCGCACTCATTTTAACAACACGTACGATGCATCTGGAGCGTTTTACTATATGGCATTGAAGCGATAACAGCAGCAGCAGATGAAGATAAATGGAACGACCGAGTGAAAAACGAAGAAGTCTTAAGAAGAGTAGGCGAGAAGACATCTCTACGGGAAACCCTAAAAAGAAGACAGGACAACTTAATCGGCCATATCTGGAGACAGGATGGCCTGATGAAGATAATCGTGAAAAAAATGGAAAAGTGGACGGGAAGAATGGGAAAGGAAGGCCTCGTGTGAGATATATGGAACAGGTTGTGAAGGATTTAAAAGAGTGGAATTGCGTTCATATGGAGAGGTTTGCCGATAGAAGAATTGAGTGGAAAGCTGCGTCAAACCAATCCTAGGATTTTTGACCAATGATGATGATGGCCAGGACACTCACTTTAAACACGACTTTTAACCAACACCACAAATGCACTCCCTACGAGAGTAGCAGCGATATCATATACTTTCCACGTCATCGAAAATGTTTCCGAAGAGAAAAGCGTTTTTTTTTTTGGCGTGAAATTGGAATCTTAATTTCAAACGTCTGTAGTAACAAAGTATTTGATTCTCAAGTATCAAATTCAGCAAGTGATCTGTACACCTATGAAAGATTATAAATAACACCTAATTCGAAGTAGTGTGGTCCCTCCTATTCCACGGAGAGTTGATTCAGTCGTGGAGTAAACATGTTCAAAATATTTGTTGTACATCGCTGAAGAAACGTATTCATCAAACCAACTGTGGGAAACTCTTATCGTAGAAAAGCAAAAAAAGATAATATTTTACACTTTTCAGGCCCCTCCAGGAGTATCTTTCCAGGAGAACTCTCCACATAGCACTCTTTGGAGAGTCCTGTGTTTAACTTTATAGTCTGCCACTGCCGAAGTTCGGACTCGGGCCTTCGGGATATGAGGACAGCACTAAAGCCACCACAACCCGCACCCCAAATACACTCGCACGTTTTCATTCGCAAAAATAAAGAGTGAATTGGCACAATCCCGTAGTAACACAATTATCTTCAGGAACGGTGATTTACGGTTGCGAGAATGTTCCATTTCCATTGACGGAATTTCACAAAAAATTCATCGCATAGAATTGTGAACATGGCATACCTACCAAGCAACACTATAGCTATCGGTGAAATTACTTTAAGGGGATTTCAAAATTCTCTTCAACAATAAATTCCTGATATGCCAATGAATCTTAGCGTTGAAACGCACGTACTCATATGCATATACACAATGTTGCTCGAAGCAATTAAGTGGAAATATTTGAAAGTCACTTTGCGTAATAATTGGTGCTGATTGACGTAGCGCTATTTAGAAAGCTCTGTCTTCCGAATCGGTCTATAGCGTCCCAGTCGGTAGCTATCTGCCGTTATAATAATTTCCAAATAGCGACCGCGCTATTGTCAATGTGTTATGTTTTCCATTGTCGCAATGGGCATTGAGCTGAAATGCTAAGCGAGCGAATGAAGAGTTCTCAGACAATGAATTGGGCATTTATTTGATTTAAAGTGGCAAAGAAGCATGGTTTCACAATTTAGCTAACAGTGAAGAATTTCTCCATGTAAATTACTGACTCAAGGTTGATTGAGACATAATAATACACCGCATATCTATATATTAATTCGCGGAAGGCTGTCTGTACCTATCCATTTTGCAGCGCTCGAGGTTGGTCCATTACTTTGAGGTGTTCTCGGAAGGTAGCGGTCGGATCGAAATTAGAGTTGTGTCGTTCGAAAGAGAAAAGATGGTTGCATTGCTTAGGCATATTTTTATTTCCGTTGTTTTACCGCAAAGTGTGAAAATTTAAGCGTGAAAAAATTGTGTTTTCCCTATCATTTAACATGGGAAATCAGTTGCCATGCAAATTTGTTTTCGTTGTTAAGTAAAGTTGTTTACGTTATTTGGTAGTGCATTTAAGAAGTTGACGACATTGGAATTAGTTTCATCAATCAGTTACGTGAGTACGAAAATATTACTTGACGTTTTCAATGTGTAGATAGTGAATTAAACAAATTTATACTATCGACGGTTCCAGTGCTGTGAATGAAATCTGAATTTCGATAAAAATTATAAACTGGGAGCTTTTTTGATAATAAACGTTTTATAACCTTGCCTTGCCTTTAGTGTTAGAAAAGAATTTCAAAATTCAGATTTCATACACTGCATTGGAATCGTCGGTAGTCTAAAATTGTTTAATTTCCCTATAAGCTCAACGAATCTGTCAATCAATATTTTCGTACTTACATAACGGTTCCAATGCTGTGAATGAAATCTGAATTTCGAGGCGTTTTGAAATTCTTTTCTAACACTTGAGGCAAGGTTATAAATCGTTTATTATCAAAAAAGCTCCCAGGCTATATTATTTATTATAATAAAGTATTTTTCTATTGTTTATTATGAACAGTGCATTGTATTTTTTTATCTGGCGACTGCAGAGGTCTTGGACATGAAATGTGAATGTCGATGCTAGGCGTTTTGAAATACTTTTTTTCACTTTGAGACAAGGAGACAACATTAAATTAATAATAATGTAATTTTCTAACGTGTAATACGCGCATCCACTATGCATCGTAAGCTTATTTGTTTTCTTTGTAAAGTAAAGTATTTAGATAGTAATTCTTTTTTGGTAATTAGAAGTAATGGGCGTCAATTCGAAAACAAGCCCACCATTATAAAATTATCAGTAGCTATTGTACAACGTGAATTATCTTAAGGTGCTGTGACTTTTAACGTCATTTTGCATCTTTACTATAGTATATTAGAAGCAGTATAATAAAAAAATACTTGGTAAGCGTATCGATTACTTAAAAATTATTTAAATTATGAGTGGACACGTTAGGCTCAACTCCGTATTTGTCATATGGCCGATGAGTTGAATTTAGAGCTATTAGGCAGATTTTAATGTGTCTTTAGTCTAGGTACTTAATACACTTAATGAGTAAGAAAATTTGTTTACGTTTTTGGCACAGGAAAAAGAGGTGCATTGATGAGGTTGAGGAAAGTGTAATTAGTATTATCATTCAATTGTGTACATGTGTTGTATGTACCTACGAAATTATTAATTCAAGGTTTCGCTGTGCCGATGGTGGAATGGAACATTGTAATGGAATAAAAAGTGCATTTAAGAAGTTGAAGACATTGGAATTGTTTTTACTAACAGTTATGTAAGTACGAAAATATTGATTGACAGATTCGTTGAGCTTATAGGGAAATTAAACAATTTTAGACTACCGACGATTCCAATGCAGTGTATGAAATCTGAATTTTGAAATTCTTTTCTAACACTAAAGGCAAGGCAAGGTTATAAAACGTTTATTATCAAAAAAGCTCCCAGTTTATAATTTTTATCGAAATTCAGATTTCATTCACAGCACTGGAACCGTCGATAGTATAAATTTGTTTAATTCACTATCTACACATTGAAAACGTCAAGTAATATTTTCGTACTCACGTAACTGATTGATGAAACTAATTCCAATGTCGTCAACTTCTTAAATGCACTACCAAATAACGTAAACAACTTTACTTAACAACGAAAACAAATTTGCATGGCAACTTATTTCCCATGTTAAATGATAGGGAAAACACCATTTTTTCACGCTTAATTATTCACACTATGCGGCCAAACAATGAAAATAAAAATACGCCTAAGCAATGCAACCATCTTTCCTCTTTTCAACGACACAACTCTAATTTCGATCCGACTGCTACCTTCCGAGAACACCTCAAAGTAATGGACCAACCTCGAGCGCTGCAAAATGGATAGGTACAGACAGCCTTCCACGAATTAATATATAGACGAGAATAATGGCAGGTACAGAAGAAATAACCAGAATAGCTATGACGTTAACTAAAGATAATTATTATCAGTGGAAGGCAATAGCCGAAGCGGATATGGTGGAGAAGAACTGCTGGATTGCAATATATCTAGGCTACGACGACGTAGAAAAATTAAATGATGACCAAGCAAGAACTAACCGACGAGCTAGAGCATACTTGCTGAAACATGTTGGGAGAGAGTATATGGAAGATATATGTGAGGAAGCAAGAGCCAAAAATATGTGGCAGGGACTGCAAGACATTCATACTGAAATGTCAACGCTATCGTTATGCTCTGTACTAAAAAGATGGGGGTCATACATTAAGCCGGATGAGATGTCAATGATTGATTACGCCACGGACTTACAAACCATGGTTAAAATAGAATACTTAAAGCTATTGGAAATATTTCTTATAAAGATGTATATTATTTTTTCTGGAGTAGTTTGGTCGATATATGAGAAAAATTTATAAAAAATTGTCACCAAAAGGTATGTACAAGATTTTCTCTGTAATAATTTTTTTTTTCCTCTCTTTAAATTTTGATCCTAGACTGTAAAAATTAATGAAAATGTAAAAACTTCAATTATGTATCAAATAGCCCTGATGATGCCGCAATAAAGAGGCGAAACGTCGGCTAAATTGGTGTTTTCTCATATATCGACCAAACTACTCCAGAAACCAAGTCTACATTGGAAATATTTTTCGTGGGTATATCAGTGAGTGTCTTATTTGAAATTGATAAAAAACGGAATGGCTTAGGTGTAGGAAATATTATAATGAAGGGTATGTTTTCAAATGAATGTTCTGATTTAGCAACAATCATTAATAATTTATGGAAAATACATAAATATATAAATAGTTTACATACAAATCAAACAAACTAAATTACAATTGCATCAATTAAACATTTAAAAATTTAACTTTTAATTAAAAATACACGTTGCGTACACTTCCACAAATGTTAGAAAAGTATTTCAAAACGCCTGGCATCGAAATTCAAATTTCATGCTCAACATCGGGTTCTGGGATCGTCAGCGTGATTTAAAATAGAATTGGTCTTTTAAGACTAATAAAATATTTTAGATGGGGATGTAAGTGATTATCTAATTTGAAATCGATAAAAAATGGAAAGATCAGGGATGTTTTAGTTAAGTCGAGCGAATGGTTGTGAAGTACCTAATATTTGGTAAATATTAAGGCCTGGTTACACGATACATTAACACGTACGAGTTAATGTGCGAATTCATATCTGTTTACATGTCTGAATAAATGAACGTTTGCGTGAACGAGATGCATGAATGAGTGGTTACACGGTTCATTCGTTCGCACAAGTTTTAACACATTTTCACGGAACGCAAGGCGATTGGTTTTTTTTATTTTCTTTACAATGCGCAAATTTTAAAAGTGTAAACAGTATCATTAAATAGGAAGTAGACCGTACCCCCCCTGAAATTGCTTCCCTTTTCGTTGTTTTGTGTTTTTTTTAAATGGTGTTTTCCCTATCTTTTAACATGGGAAACCAGTTGCCATGCAAATTTGTTTATTGATATTGATAAGTTAAGTTGTTTACGTTATTTGGTAATGGAGTGCATTTAAGAAGATTTAAACAATTATTGCCTACCGGTTGGTCCAATCTTGAGTATGACATTTGATTTCGAAGCTAGGCGTTTTAAAATATTTTTCAAGTATTTTCGATAAAATTTGTTGACATAGGATATATATGTGCATTGATAAGTCGAAGACATAGCGATTAGTTTTATTAATCAATTGTGAAAGTATGAAAATATCAATTTATGGTATCGCTGTGCCATTAGTGAATGAAAACAATTGTCTACCGCGGTGGCTCCGATCTTGAGTATGAAATTTGAATTTCGAAGCTAGGCGTTTTGAAATATTTTAGTAAAGTTGTTTACATTATTTGGTAGTGCATTTAAGAAGTTGACGACATTGGAATTCGTTTCATCAATCAGTTACGTGAGTACGAAAATATTAATTGACGTTTTCGATATGTAGATAGTGAAATTAAACAATTTTATACTATCGACAGTTCCAATGCTGTGAATGAAATCTGAATTTCAAGGAGTTTTGAAATTCTTTTCTAACACTTGAGGTAAGGTTATAAAACGTTTATTATCAAAAAGCTCCCAGGTTATAATGTTTATTATAAAAAAGTATTTTTCCATTGTTTATTATGCACAGTGCATTGTATTTTAATTTTCTTTTTTTATTGTTAACTCTTTCGCTCTGCCGATGGTGAAAGAAAGCAATATTTGTCTACCGGCGGTAGAGATCTTGGGTATGAAATGTGAATTTCGATGCTAGGCGTTTTGAAATACTTTTCGAACTCTGAGGCTTATTATCAATAAAAAATGTTTTTTTGTATAGTGAAATATAGCAATTTTGCACTACGGCGTTTCTGATTTTGTTTGAAATGAGAATTTCGAGGAGCGCTAGGAGTTTTGAAGGACTTTTCTAATAGATTAGAGAAGTTTGTGAAACGTTTATTACCCATAAAAATGAAATTATTAATGTTTAATATGCACTGTGCATTGTAATTAAATTTGTTTTTTATTGTAAGCGGCATATTTTCGGTCGTTTATTAACGTTTGTTGCAAAATCATCATGGTAATTCTAAAAAACACCCACCACTTTAAAATTATCAATAGCTGTCCAGCACCTAAACTATTCCGTTTTTTATCTATTTCTTTCTTTCTATAAGCTTTCATTTATATCCCCACCAAAACAAAAGAAAAAAGAAGAATTCTCTTAAAGTACTGTGACTTCCTAAGTCAATTGAACCTCTACTACACTAGATTAAATGCAAGTGTTAAAAAAGTAATACTTGGAAAGTATATAGGAATACTTAGAACAAGTGTAAACGATACGGTAGGCTCAAATTGGTTTATTGGATTGGTTATACAACAAATGCATTTAGAGCTATTAGACAGATTACAATGCGTCTGCCTGCTCCCATATTTTTAGGTAGTAGATACACATGTTCTGAATTGTTCATATGGCAAAATAGTTTCATTTAGAGCTATTAGGCAATTCACAATGCGTCATAAATTTTGGGTAGTAAATTCACTTCATGAAGAAATTTTAGAACGCAATCCATACGATTATGATTGTCACCTTGCTCAGATACCCAAATAATTTTTGACGTACGCGTTGCATCCTTTATTTTACTCAGTCAACAAACAGGTTCTCCACGTAAAATATTTCTAAAAGCTCAAAGAACCAATTCTGATTTATGTCTACCCAGATGATTCCAGGATTATGTTACACCAACCTTTTCATTGCCTTGTGTATAATATTTACCAAATATTACGTCTAAACAATTCGATCGACTATACTAAAACCTCCCAGACCAATCAATTTTTTATCAATTAAAAAAAAAGACATTCACTGACATCCCCACCTAAAATTTTTGAAAAGGTTCAAAGGACCAAATCTATTTTTAAACCACTCAGAGGATCCCAGATAAATATCACAACCACATAGGTTACATAGGTTTGGGTGTCATATTTACCAAATATAACACCAAAACCATTCGGTCGAATACACTAAAACCTCCCAGACAATTCCGGGAGTTTACGTTTTTGACAAATGGACATGGACGAAGTCGAAGAAATGGGATTTAGTTATATCAATGAATTGTGTAATTATGAAAATATAAATTGAACGTTTCGTTGTGCCATTAGTGAAAGAAAACAATTATTGCCTACCGGTGGCTCCGATGTTGAGTATGAAATGTGAATTGCGAAGCTAGGCATTTTGAAATACTAGATACTTTAACACTTGAGACAATGTTATAACGCGCATATTTGAAAAATGAATTTTTATAGCTTAAAATGCATTGTGCATTGTAATTCATTAATTTTTTTGGAGTTTTCAAATAATTTCAGACATTCGTGACAAGATTATTCAACGATTAGTACAATTTAGAAAATGTATTTTTAAATATATAATTTATACCTACAGTTTTTGCAATATAAATGTTTTATTTTTATGTATAAGTTTTAGATATTTTCGGTAACGTATTAACTTTTTTTGTTAAATCAGCATATTCATTTGAAAACACACGCTCCATTATAAAATTTCATGAACCCGAGCCATTCGTTTTTTATCTATTTCGAATAAGACACTCTCTTATATCCCCTTCTAAAATATTTCCCAAATCATCGGTTTGTTAATGCATGTAGAGTGGGGAAATATTCCACAAAAATCGAAATAGTTTGATTTATTATTTTAAGCTCCGTAATATGGTCATTCTGTGTCATAAGAATCAGATAAAAGGAAAATGAAACAAATTTTAACTCTTCATCTAACCGAGATAGTGTTGAATAAAAAAGGTCCGCGCAGGCATTACGATACAGCGAGTATGTACCTGAGCCATTTTAATCGGCAATTTCAAGATGTAGGTGGTGCTAACTGGCCTGTGTCGATCACATTATAGGATAGAGAGCGTGGACGAGTGGACGGAGCTCCAAGGCTAGCTGACGCAGCACACAAGTGGCACCGGCGCGGCGATTACTTTTTCGTTATTTTTTTCTTTCGTGGATTGTGAAACAGTCGATGCCTGCTGGGGAATGAGGGGAGGATGGAGAAAGGGAAGGGGAGGGGAGGAGTACTTGATGCTCACCCTTGCACTCCCAGAGTTGCGAGAGGCGAGCCTATACACCTTCGGAACGAGAGAGTGTGGGTGGATAGATCCTTGATTGATGATGGCAAGTGCAGACTCGCCTTTCCACGAAAACCGATCACTTCGCTTTCTTTGAGGCAACTTTGCGGCAACTTTGAGGCAAAGGGGGAGGGGAGGAGTACTTGATGCTCATCCTTGCACTCCCAGAGGTGCGAGAGGCGAGCCTATACACCTTCGGAACGAGAGAGTGTGGGTGGATAGATCCTTGATTGATGATGGCAAGTGCAGACTCGCCTTTCCACGAAAACCAATCACTTCGCTTTCTTTGAGGCAACTTTGCGGCAACTTTGAGGCAAAGGGGGAGGGGAGGAGTACTTGATTTTGATTTGAAGGAAAAATGATTGAAAAACTCTAATTTTGACATATAGGTTAAAGAAGGATTAGGCCCAGTTGCTTGTTCAGTCAAATTCACTCACTCATTATGGAGTGTGTCCCTGCATGGCACCTGAATTTTGATTTGAAGGAAAAATGATTGAAAAACTCTAATTTTGACACATAGCTTAAAGAATGATTAGGTCCAGTTGCTTGTTCAGTCAAATTTACTCACTTAAAACTACAGTGGACACTCAGAATTCGAACCCCATTACCTACGTTCACAAAACTTAGATTAACTAATTCGTAGCACATTAGCCAATATTGGCTTGATTTATGACAGTAATTATGGTAAGTGTTCTACAGAATTAGATTTAGAGCTTAGATTAACTAATTCGTAGCACATTATCCACTATTGGCTTGATTTATGACAGTAATTATGGTAAGTGTTCCACAGAATTAGGTTTAGAGCTATTGCGTGCATGTCATCATGGAATAATTTTCCTTAAATCCGATTCCGAGCCAATAGTCACCCTCATTAGAATGCACAACACTATTATATTATGATTAAGCGTTTTGCCAATTTTATTTCGAGTTCAGGGAAAATTTTTGTCATCCCAACTCGCTGCTTCCTACTTAAAGTTTTTGATTGCAAGCATCAAAATACCCTCTTTTTTATTGCCAGAGGGATGATGCTATTCCCGTTAGATAGTGCATTAATAACCTGTTTTTTTATTTTGGTCGATACCATGGGTAAGCAGAGATTTCCCAACTTATTTGCAACTGTATCTACTAAGGCATTGTTCCATTACTCATCCTGCATTTGGTCGCTCTCCGCATTAAACTGTAATTCGAACATTTTTGGTAGTGTTTAAGGCTGTCATTTCAGGGAAAAATTAATTCGGCACTCTCTTTTCTCTACGCTAGCAAAATATGCATTACAACTTCTCAGGAACAAAAAATCAAACGGAAAAATATCACTGAATCTGCCTTTCAATTGGCTTGAAGGTATTTTCTCCCAAGTCGACCGGTGAAATGCATACGTGAAAGGCATTAAGCATCCGTTCTGACTTACTGCAGCATGCAATCCAGGCCTTTTTACCATGAGAAAATAAAATATGATCTAGCTTTAGTTTCTACAGCTATGCCTTGTTATTGAAAACTTTGGACACTCGGCCTACACCAGAATGCATTGCCAGGGTATTGGATCAATATAAACTATTTTTGTACTTCTATTCACATATTTTGCTGCATAGATAACTTGGTTTTCTGAAAAGGTGCTAAAATAAGGAAGCCAGTTATATTTTGGAACACATAAGTTTTGGAATCACTGTTTAAAGAAACATATCAGACACTGGCCGCATACCTATTTCTCTTGTAGAAATTATTGATAGATTGCTTTTCTTAAGACTTCTAAAAATCATTTCAGATTCCATCACACTAGGATTAGTTGAATCACAAATATAACGTCAGTCAAAGAGCAATGAATAGAAGGGTTGAAGATGATTCTTTAGTTTGTTTTTTTTTTCTTTTAAGATTTTAATATCCCATTCCACATATATAAGGGGATATGAAATTTGTAATCGAATCCACGTGAGAAATCAACATTTGGTACAAAAAACTTTGTTTTTTTATACTTATTTTGCATGCTTAACCTGAAATTTTATGCAATTTATAATTTTTTTCATCACTTACTCTCATGAGTTACATGCAATCCTAAATATTTCATCACGTTTCATCCATACTTTGCCTTTCATTATGATAGCCCCTGCGACACACCCTCGCGGTGGCTTTCAGGGTATCGCGTAGATGTAGATGATAGAAAGAATTAAGAAACTATTTTTTTCATACGTAACAGGTTTATTTTCTGTGGAATGAATTCAACACCAGGTTGAAACTAGTGATTAAGAAGGTGAAAATTGTATTTTGTATATTCCCATTGTAATAGTCCCATTGTACTAGTAGGGTGGATTCACCCTTTGTCGCACTCACTTGCATGGCGCCTTGAAGGGTACATTTTGCATTGTTGTATTTCTTAGAGAAGGAGAAGCCCTAAATTTAATGAAGGCGACGGAGTATTACAGAGCAAAAGAAGGGTAACTGGTGCTGCTCCTGTTTTTTTTTTCTTTTTAAGAAGGTACGAGAGAATCAACTTGAGCTGTGAGAAGAGCAAAAGTTTTATTTTCCAATATACAAGCAATTATCAACATTATTCAAGCAGGCTTTTACAAATGAACATTTCAGTGGGTATGAATAATAAACAATTGATTACAAAAATTATGAGCGCCCAACCGGGCATAAATTCTCTCCTTGTCAGAAATAAAAGATATGTTCACCCGAAGATAAGATGAACGTATCGCATTTTACTTCATAACTATAAATGCACATTGGATAGCAAAGCATGACAATAAACTCGGTGGATATCATAAAATGTAATGTAACTTCACTATTAATTAATGCCACAAAACTTGGAATAATATGGTAAAGCATAAAAATGCTGATGTACCCAACTTTTAGGAGTAGTCAGCCTCAAAAAGCATATATTTTAAATAAATAATGTTGCCATCATAAAACATAATACATGTCATTAATCGGTAAAAATTTTATTCGTCTTATCTACGACTATCTCAGACTAGAGAGCGCCATTGATTAAATAAATAGAGTAATAATGGATCAGATCCTTATTTAAGGAGTATTTAAGGATTCAAGAATTTCCATCTCCTTACAAATAAAAGATGCAGAAGGAGTAGTACATGCACGCGAAGTGAAAGGAATATAGATCCTAAAATCAGAAGAAAACAGTATGGCAACTTTTCCTCTTCACGTTTCGTCTAATATTCAACATGAGTATCTCAGGGAAATTGGCAAGGATATTTTAAAGAATAATTAAGAGAAAAAAAACGTTTAAATTGATTTAGATAAAAATTAGTCCAATTAACTTAGTATATTAATCGTATCTCGTGCTGGTCAATAATTTCTTTCTTGGGAATGGCGTTTCCTTAAATATTTCTGAGAGTTATGAGGACTTCACTTTTTTGTGCTTGGGTTAAAGTGTGAGTAGTTGCGACTAGTATAGCGACCGGAAACGTAGATTTGTGAACACATCTTCCTGATGAGTATGTTGTTCTAAGTGTGCTTCGAAAGGATACCCCTGGAATTAAAAATTCCTAACTTTATCGCCACAGCTGCCGTCATGTTTCCGGACCGCATCCACGTCTGTATGGAATGACTTCACGACATGATCTTTGGCTTTAAGCTTCAAGTAAGAGAAGAAATACACACTTGAGAGTATGAATTATGGAATATTTAATAAACGACTAGTTAAAATGCAGACTAATAAAAACTTACTCAGGAAATATAAGCTCACGGCAAACATTCATTATAACTAACAATAACAACTTTTTTGGTGATTTTTTCTTATTGTATTAGATATATGATTAATAAGAAACTAACTTATGTAATAATACTCATAAATTCCCCCTACTTGCAATGCTGGATTTATGGACGCATAAAAAATTTTTTGAATTATTGGGAGGGTCAGTTTTACTTTCATATGCGGGGAAGGGTTGATCTTCCTACATATAAATGATGATTGTTGGACGATTGATATCGGATATTAAAATATACTTGTGACGGCGTTTACATATCGGTTTTCAGAAAATACTGCGATCATTCTTGTGAAGTCGATGAAAACTAATTTGCAGTAGTTTTTTGCTGTTCTATAAAGGACCGTAGAACTCAACACAGTGACAAGTTTAGATAGTAGGGGATCTCGCTAAGTACTTATTTCCTGCGAAATTTCGTCACAAAAATGTGGGTAGGGCAGTTTATTTCCCTGCTCCAAATTTGTTTCCTGGAAAGATCTGGAACACAGAAATTAACACAACTTGAATTTAGCTGAGCATGTCATCGGCCTCTCACGTATTTGATTCTTGATATTTGGGGATTGCGACCGAAACCTGAGGTAATTTGCACCAGAGAGGGTAGGTAGGTAACTCGGTAAAGGTAGGAGTTTTTCTAGGGAACGAAGGAAGGGTGGAGAGAAACCCGGCGTCGGCATTAGCCTGGTACTTACGAAACGCGCCAAGGGGACGACGGCTTAACGTCCCATCCGAAGGACAGAGTACCTACTGAACTTGAATGCTCTCCACCAAGTACTCAAGTAGTCCCTACTTGAGTACATCGCTACATACCGATAAAAAATCCGCCAGTGCCGGGATTCAAACACGGGCGCTCTGGATGGGAGGCCACACCACACCAACCCAATCCCTCCCGTATTTGAACCCGGGACCTTAGGTCAGCCACCCAAAGCTCTGCTGAGCTACCTTGCTATCTAAAAATCTCTTAAAAAGAGACGGAATAGTTGATTTATTGAGAAAAACTAAGTTAGAGTCAGATTTCGCGTTGGGATGGTGATGCACGAGATATTTCCACGCAGAAATGCGAAGCATGATCACGGATTTTCATAACGCGCGCCAACCTGTTACACCATTGTCTTGAATTATGCTTGTGAAAGTGAATACGTGATACCGATAGTTCAAATTTTGCCGGTTCAAAACTTCATCAGCAGTGGTTAGAGAAAATAAATGGGACGCTTACTGTGTGGGTAGTTTCCTTCTATATGAGTTCACGTCATTGATAACGGTAGCACTAACGCGAAATAAGGATCCGTGATCCCGCCCAATACCGCCGTTATTATCACGAAACGATGGAGATGTAATTGATGTTGATGTTGCATCACCACACTGCGTCCATCACTGTAGACCCCCGCTTTTCGATGCTAATCAATGCCGTTCCACAGGACCGTTCGTAATGCGAACTCCACCGTAAGGTGAACCAACATAGAAGGATTTGGTGCTTTCCCGGTGAATGGACTGTATGAAGAGCTCTCGGGATCTCCACCGGGTCAGGAACTTGAAGTTTGCCGACGTTTCGATGTCCGACTCGGCCATCGTCATTATCCCTGAAGAAGATTGCCAAGTCAGACATTGAAACGTCGGCAAACTTCAAGCTCCTTACCCGGTGGAGATCCCGTGAACCAACATACTGCCGGTCGAGGAATTGGTGTCATTACATCAACGCCAGTGCATGCAGAGTGCACATTATAGTTTGTATAATGCTGGAATTAAGTGGCTTAAAATGTTCGAGAGTCTTAAAATAGGAATCTTAAAGGGACTGAAAAAATCAGTGCCTTGGCGAAAAGAAGTGTTAGGAGAAAGAGCTTCTTTACACGGGCGTCTTGAGAAGTGTTCCTTGATGACACACGAAGTTTTTCCTTCCCCAGCTGTTTGTCTCCGACACTCCGGACCCCTTATTGGTTGCCTCCGTTGCTCGGAGGAGGTGTTTCGCTGCTGACGGCCGTGGTCGAGGTAATGACCGACGGAAGACCGTCGTGTGGTGCCCTCGTGGTGATAGGCTCCAACGGCGGCACACTGCAAAAGAGAGCAAGGTTAATTCAATACGTTCTGTGCTAAAATCTGCGCAGTGTTAGTTCCCTGCGTGTGGCTGAAGACGTAAGAGCTACCTTATTCCTACTCTTAACGCTACCATCCGCTCTACTTTTTCATCAGTGCTGACAATGAGAAAAGGGTCACTTTCCAGTGTTTACTCTCAGCCAGTGGTTGTGAATTTTTACGGTTCCTACCGTTTAATCTGGTCGCAACACCACACTATTTTACAAAATGACGAATTTTTCTGAAGGTGAATTTTTATTTTCCAATGTCTGATAACATTCATAGTGTGACTAATTTTTACTGTCATTACACCGACGCAATTTCCAAAACTACTTTATAGATTGTCAAAACATTTCTCATGTAAATACTTTAAGGCGTTCATCTAGAATACTCCTCGGTCATTTAAGGTATTTTAACAGCATTATGGAAATTCCACTACGCTATACTTTGTAATTATTTAAAGCGGGGGGGTCGGATCGCTGTTGTGTCTAGAGTACTGCACTCCTATCTCAAGGGTCAGGGTTTAAGTTCCCATCGTGGTAGAATTATAATTTGATATACCGGTCTCTAAATGAGTAATCTATGGAGAGAAGATCAAGCTCAGTACCCGTCGTTTAACGAACTGCCCGTCGGAATGTTCGTTAATCGTACACCCCTTGGTGCCTTTAAGAGTAGGCTAATCCAGACGTAAGGGTTCTCATCTCCATCCTTTCTCTGAAACCCATAAAAATCTTACTTATACGCAATTACTCAACTGTCATGATTGACACAAATTACCCAAAATTGCTAGTCACCTCTCCCGAATAACAAAACAACAACTGAGAATCAATACTTGGTACGCCCATCCGATTAGAACATTTAGTTTACCCATATTAATTTACTTTGAATCTATGCTCCTACTCCATGCGAAAAATGTTTAATCCAACAAACGGAGCTGAATAACTTTATCGTTGGTCTTACATGCATTTTTCTTTTTCTACCCTTCAATGGTAGGTGAAGAGCTTGATACATAGTTTTGCTCGGATATGAGACATTCACTATTGATAGAGATGACTAGAAAAATGGCAAGCAGAAACCTCTCCCGGATTCCAACCCAGACCCTCCGGTCAGCAATCCAACGCACTAACAACTGGGCTGACAAACTTCCTCTTTGTGATGGAACACTTTTAAATAATGGAACAAGAGTGATGGAACCCTCTTGAAATGCCATACAAAGTGAAGGAAATTCGATTAATCAGCATACTATTCCTTATTTCCGGTTGATTTCTACCTCCCAATGAGAGAGACGTATTTATTAGTTCATACGTCCGGGCGGACTTTCGGAATGGCGTCGTTTACGTTATTTCTTTTATTTCGGAATCAGATAGAGTTTGTGAAATAAAAAGACCAGTATGCTTCCCTTCTTCGATCTGTCAATTAGTTCTCAAGTTATAGGCGGCGAAAAACTGATGTTTTTAACCCTTTCGGAAAAGTGGGCGTACCAAGGATTTGTACGTCATCAAATTCGTCCAATCACAGCTGACTCTGTGGAGCTCCTTCGCCCAATCACAATAGGGGTGACACAGTTGTCTCTGCCGATGGAAGTGGTTGCGAAAGGGTCTGTGTGAACAGACCTTCCACCCCCCCCCACCTCCACTTCCCTCCCTTTCCCACCAAACAGTCAACGACGGGAGGGGGACGGCGTAGATATTCTTAACGCAGTTTGCTCGGCAGGGGTTACCTTTTGCTTATTTTAATTTTTGATTTTTGAGTGAATGGTTCTGGTTAGAAGATTAACTAAAGATTTTTTCACTACATTTCATTTTACGTTTCCATCTAACGATTCCTTGCACAAAATAGTGATTTCGGTTCCGAGTAAACGTCCCCATTCCGGTGACCCCATAGGAATGAGGGGAGGAAGACGAGACTCACTGTGCTATTTGCCGGTTGAGAAGGCTGCTGGACGGGAGGATTGGCGAGGGGAGGCCGGGAGGAACACTGCTGCCGTTCCCGCTGCTTGGGGAACCTCCCGAGCCGTACTGGACGGATGACGGACTCTCGGAAGCCACGTCAGATCCCGCGACGGCCATGATGGATTGTTGATGTAGCCCGGTCATGCCGTGGGAGACGACGGCGCTGACCATTGGGAGATGTTGAAGGTGGTGCTGCTGGTGATGTTGGTGCGACTGGTGTTGGTGCAGATGGTGCGACTGCTGCTGGGTCTGGAGGAGCTCGCTGGAGGTGGAAGGGAAGCTGCACCTATCGGCCGCTAGAGGGTGGAAGGGAAGGTTTTTTTGGAACCCCCATTGATCTTGGGCAAAGTCTTGAAGTTGGCTGCGCTAAGAAAACCCATAAGGAGCGCGAGGGATTTTATTAATGGAGAGGGCTGTGTTGTCGAAACCCCTGAGGACATCCTCCCTTCCCTGAAATGCCTTTGTCGTCGACGTAGGTTAGTCTGACGTAACGTAAAGGAGCATTTACCGTTGTTCGTATGAGAGAATTTGAAACTACATAGTCTATTGGAACTCAGAATCTATTGCTTCATTTTCGCACTTTGAAGAGAAGGTATTATACATTCATGGATATTTAATTAATCCTTACGTTACCCAACTCCCTCCTAGTGGGCTAATGGAAAGATTGGATTTCGTGTCCCTTTGATCCACATCGTTGGAATGGAGGGAGCAAAGTAACTTAAATTTTGAGTGATATAATTCTGAAGTGTTATATTTTGTGAAAATGGGAGTTAGTCTCTCAAATGACAAATTCAACCACTATTTCCAACGTGACCACCTGTGAAAGGGATGTACGTGGACATGAGCAGATTCCCACAAATCAGTAAGTAGGTAATACAAACGAGCGTAGTGATTGATTGACTGCTCAAGTTATTTCGGAAATGGAAAACGAAAAATCTTGTCTCGAAAAAAAATGACACCTGAAAGGTTGGGGGTTCATTTTTGTAGACGTCGAAAGTTGATAAAAAAAATAAAACGCAGAATACTGATTTTCGTTTATATTTCCAAGTCTGTTCAATCCATTTCATGGTACAGTTATAGAAAAATTCAAAAGAGTATGCTTTTAGCTGAACGTTACAATATGGGGATCACACATTATTCGAAATAAAATCATACTGTTAGTTAACTTGAATACTAGCATGACATGCATCGTTAGTTCGCAAGCTTTGGAATGTACAGTATAAATATGAAATATATATTTACATATGTATAGGTTTATTGTTTTTTAATCGTAGTTTTTCCAACCGGTCATCAGTCCTTTCATCGAGTTCGATCTTTACCTTTGGAATCACCTCCTTTGCCCACGCCGGCTCCAGGATTCTTAGGTTTCCTCTTCCTGGTCTGTATTCCTTCCTTCTTCATGCTCAGCGGTCGGTTCACCTATGCGTGAGAGGAAGAGGAATCATTACATTTCGAATTTCAGTCGCAATTGCAAGCCTTGCGAGCACACTTGTTCGATTCTACCGAAAGGGTTCCGTGTTCGTCTTTGGCATCAGCTATTGTTATTATATCATAAATTAAGACCATTTGCTGCTACTAAGTTTGGAGATTCAGTTGCTTGTCTTTCTATCTACACCTACACGATTCCTGCAAGCCACCGAGAGGGTGTATGGCAGGGGGAGAATATCACCAAAACCTGCACTATTGACATGCAACTAGGGTACAACATGGGAAAATGGTAATAATATGGGTCACATGCAGCTACATGGTTAGTATCTACATAGTAATAAAGGATCGGTTGTTAATACATGCACCATGCGTTGCAGACTATAATATTTCGCCTACCTATCCCTTAGCTACCGTGTTCTCTAATAGTACGGGGTAAAATGACATTTGAAATCTATCGGTACGACAATCCATCTTTCTAATCTTTTGTATCTGATCGAATCTAGCATAATACGCTGTTGTTCTTAATATATATCTAACAGCTTAAGTAAAGCTATCCGTTTTAAATTTCTGCAATGGATTCAACCTGTATTTTAACCAACGATCTGATAATGATTTCCAGCCTAATTCTTCTATTAATTCTTATACACTACCAAACTTATCGTAACGCCTTTTAACAAACCTAGCTGCTTTACGCTGCACACTGTCTAGCTTTTTGATCAAACGTATTTCATTCGGATCCCATACAGTGGTTATGTATTCAAGGTGGGTTCGTTTGGTAAGAACGAAATCTTTCACAGTTATCCAGCAACAAAACTAAGGGGTCCATAGATAGTGAGGCCCACCGGTTTTTAAACCACCGCCACTGAGACAGTGGGAAAAAACAGTGGGTGAATCATCTTTCACTATTCTCTTCCTTCCAAGGAGCTATAAGCCAACAAATCCTGCCCTATCTTGTCATTCTGGGCAATAATCGCACCCGCTACATAAATGTTACTTTACCATATCTTTGAAGCAGATAGCCCCTCTTCCTCTGACAACGCTCTCTCCAATCTCTCCGGCATAACACACGGTAGAGATATAGTTAAATTATGATACCCCACATCTCTCGCCCCTCCCAGCTTCCAACATCTCCACTGATACTATCCGAGTCCTATCTTAAACAAGCACGCTTCCGTTATTTCTGAACTCCATATCGCCGGGATGCATAGATATACATCTTTTTACAATCGTGAATACACGGTCCGTATTATCTGAGGTCTTATAAACACAAGCTTACGTATTCCCAGCGTGGCGACGTGGTTACTGATTGTTGGCTTGGTGTACTTTTTCCACTGGAGATATTGTCTATCTCTAACGTCTGCCACCATGCTCAGGAGCTACGTCACACTCCGTCACCGGGTACGTCACAGATATTGGCGGGAAGGACGACTGTGCTTAACGTAGAACGCGGAGCCTACCAGGCGTCTGAGTTGAAGCACGCTTTAACTCCGGATGTGATTCGTTAAGTGCGTGGGCGAGGTAATCCAGCGGTAGAGTGTTGGGCTGCTGACTGGAAATGTTGAGTTCGTTTCCCGCGAGAGACATTTTGATACATCAGGCTGAACCCCAGCTGTCATAACTCCTGGTTACCATATCACAATAATCACTTAATATCACAAGCCCTTAGTTTTATTATATGGTGAGAGCTATCCTCATTTTTTTCATAAGTTTCCGATATTTTCTTGGCAATCTTAGTAGGTATAAGACTTCGCACGCTTAACCAAGTTACAACAATTTCCGGGTTGAACACAGCAAACACATGATTAGTTCGGTAAGAATCAATGGAGTATTGATAAACCGATGGCGACAACGCGAAAGAAGGATATATGATCCTACCTCAAGAGGAGGGGCATTATTCAGACAGGTTTGGAATTTATTAAACCATTAAAATAATTAGTGTGACAAAAAAGCCTCAATGAATCCTTATTTCTTGAATGCAACAATCGGTATTTTCTAAACCCATGGTGTCAAAATTTTATCAACCGCGAGGCTATGAAATGTTATGGTCTCGCTGTACAAGGCATTGGATGACGTCTAGGACTTTGAATTCTGGGGCGTCGGAACTATTTTCATTGGGGGGGCAACCTTAAAAAGGGCCCGAAAGAAAAGGGCCCGGCTCCTAAGGAAAGGGCCCGGCACCTAAGAAGAGGGCCCGAATTTTTTGCCGATAGGAGGAGTTAGAGACTAGAATTTCGATAAAAGAACATATTAAGGTGTGAGGATGTGTGTCAGAAAGTACCCGCTTCGACTGAAAGGTCTCGGGTACAAATTCTTGGGGGAGGGGGGGGGGGGGGTTTCGGCCCCTCCTGCCCCTCACTTCTGACGCCGCTGTTTTGATCCCTTGGCTCCTTTCGTTTGAGAAAATTCTGATGCTGAATTAGGGATTCCATATAACTTTCCTCCCTTTAAATCAAACGTTTAAAAAATCTCTTTCGGTCTCAGTAGCTCCGACCATTTCCTCATAATTCTCTGAGCATGAATGGATTGGCTAGCCGTGATATGGGTTTTCTGTATCTCTTAGGAATAGCCAAAATGAACTTAATATTAAGTTAGGCTAGACGGCGCAATATAACATACTCTTTGGAGTATCGTAAAATCTAATTCTAACTTAACTATCGATGAATGATATACTTAATGAATTGTAAGTGGCCTTTGGCTTTTCAATTTCTCAATCAATAATCGCATTTATTTTACGCTCCAAGGATTTTTACGACAAATTTGTCTTTCACGTTTCAAGATATAAACATTTATTATATCTTAAAAACTATTATGCCAAGAAATTATCGGAAATTACTCGTACAATGATATGATATGTAAAAACTTTTGAAGGCACAATATTTTCAATCAAATGGTGGTTATAGCTTTATACCTGCCAGACAATGTTTTTATTGAATGAACTGCTCTTTTTTTTTATCTCTTCCATCTTCATTATTTTCCATTACTTTTTTACTACATATTTCCATTGTTTTCTTCCTAATACTGGTTTATAAGATATTATGGACAGGAGCTATTCATTAATTATATCTGTAAAAGATGAAAGGAGGAAATGAAAGTAACCTCACATTGCTTTTAGTCATGTAGCGCCGTGAAATTGGTAGTGAAAATCTTTATTGAACTTTCTCTCTCATCAAGTATTTCAATTCTAGGATTGGTTCACTACAGCCCTCCATTCTGCCATATTCAGTGTCAATTCCCTCACACCCTTATATATTTTCTTTTTCACGACCTTCTCTATTTGCCCTATATACATGTCACTTGGTCTTCCTCGTGGGATCTTCCCTTCAATTTTCCCTTCCATTATATTTTTTACTAATTCAATTTGCCTCAAGGTATGTCCAATCCATCTGGTTCTTCTTTGCCGAAGGGTTTTCCATATTGTCCTTCCTTCATCCACTCTTTCCATTTAATTTCCGTATCTGTCCATTTGATCTTCAACATTCTCCTCCATCACCATGTTTCAAAGGCTCCAATTCTTCGCTCGTCTGCTTTCCCGATGTTCCATGCCTCTGATCCATAGAGTGCCACGCCCAATACGAATTTTTTCATACAGTGCTTCCTTGTTTTTAGCCGTAGGTTCTTTGAGCACTGAAGTTGCCTCTTCTTCATGAACGCCACCATAGCTTGTGATATTCTTTGCTTGATGTCCGTCGTGCTTCTTTCATCCCAAGTTATTTATTGAACTTATAGAGATAGTAATGGAAAATTGATGAAAACTCGATTGCTCGTACGCGTATTTTCTAGCCAAGTCCGTATATCTAAAGCTGATGCATCTAAAAATGTCCAATCGATACGTTGCCTTTTGAATTCGAAGGGAGTGGTTGGCGTGAGCAGCTTTAGGTACCTAACTTGCGATACCACCCACTGTTTGCTGACTCAGCTGCGCAGGTTAGAAACGACGGTAAATAAGAGGAACTAATAGAGGCGTCCTTGCGGCCAACACCCTCGCCTTTCTCACCCGAAAAGCCCCGTGTTTAGGGCTTCCCCTAAGTCACGGGCGTTGTGTACACTATGACGGATCGACCCTGCGGAGAACCGATAACGAGATCCGGTTTATCGAGATCCGACGGAACCAACGGGCAGACAGCGACGCCCGGACGCTCCGAATGCTAGCAGAAGGTCGAACGCTTCGAGACTTTTTTCCAATCAGATTCAAGCACGGCTCCTATCACAATTTAGCCATTGTCTGAAAGGAGAAAAAAAATACTTTCCTCCCATCATCACCGGTCGTCAATGCTAAGATTGCTTTGACGTTGCTCTGCTTTAGATTTCTATCCCCGCTAGCCCACGGGTCGGCGTACTTTTGTGACATATGAGCCAAGTGTCACTTACAATAATTTATAAATTATTCTAGGCCATAGATGTATTAAAATAAAGAGGATATTTAGAGTAATTAGAAAAAAACTACAGCGTTTATATCATTTATTGTAATTCAAGAAAAAAAATGTTAAAATCTAAGGTTTTAATCACTGTGAGTATTCATTGTCTGAGAAAGTTTCTGTATGACTGGCGATATTGGTTACCAGTAATTTTTAATATCACTAACGATATGTCGTGATGAATCCATCATAATCTCACTTACTAACCCCAAGGATTGCTTTTATTAATGAAGTATAATCGTTTCAATTTTATAACCAATTTTCCTCTTGAGCCACTATGTATTTACGTGCGAATATCCGCAGTGTCCCGACCCCTATTCTAGCCTCAATGCAATAAATGCAAGGATTGGAAATTAGCCGCGAAAAACCTTAACGAGGTTACCCGCTGGTATGCAACTATGGTAGGATTGCCACAGACTAAATAAGGACCCATCTTGACCGGAATTCGAACCTGTGTCTTTCTGAATCCCGTCCAGGCGCTCAATCAATCAATAATGCTCCGTAGACGCAGTATCTAAGATAAGGTTTTCTCTACGTCCCTAAATAACCCCACCATTTTAATGCACCATATATTTTTTGATGCTATAGTAGACATTATTTATAAATAACTTCCTTAATTCTTACAATTTTTGTTCTTTCGGACTTTATTCCAGCTCTCTATAGTTTTTCACTAGTGAAAAACTCCTGCTGGCTTACTGTAGTATCGATACAAATCAATACTGATATGTGTTCATGGATATTTTTTGTCATTATTTTAATAAGGAATGTATTCGTGATGTATCTTCCTCCCAAGGCTTCCCCACCTTCCCGTCGGTAGTATATTGTAAAAAAAAGTTACCGACAACAACACGATACCAATAGATGGACCAACTTCTCCCTCTTCCTCCCCCCCCCATGTCATCACTATGCAATTCATGGGCTGTTCCTTATGTTTTTGTAATTGTACTTATTAGGTGGAAGTTAACGACAGCTAAGGTTATATGTGTCATTTAGGTTAGGCGGGCGTTTTTTATGTTTAGGAATTTTTTAAGGAATTGGAGGAAGGATGATGTGAAAGTCGGGTTCGAAAATAGCCTACAGTTAACGAAAGACGCCAAGGGGATCACGGCTTGACTTCCCTTCTAACGGTTGGAATACTAAAACTGAAGTTCTCTCCATAAAGCATTCCAGTAGGTACCGGTATACCACTGATAATTCCTTGCCGTTGCCGGGATTTGAGCCCTGCCCCTTGGTAAGCCAGTACTCTAGCCACCTCACTTCTCTAAGTCAAGTCAAAAGTGGTTTTCTTACATATTTGTACACTGATTTCATTTTGTACATGGGAAAGGATAATGTGTAAATTGTACCCCGGCCGAAATCTTTCTTCAGGGATTGATTAAGGATAGCTACATAAGGAGGGATCATTCAAATTTATAAATAGGATTTGAACCCTTGAGTCTACAGTGAATGCACGAAACACTCTCACTCCTAATTTCAAAGTTTTTTTTATCCATTTTTACGGGAGATGTACAGCCTTAAAATTCGAAGTGAAGCTATAACCACACCCACTTCTCGAAACGTATTTTTAGTAGCGTGATGTGGGATGTGCATGACGATCGCATGACGGATGCTGAACAAACGGTTTTGAGAAGGCTGCTCAACATAAGTGAAACAAATTATGGATGAGAAACACGGTGAGTTAGGTGTTTCACGGTGATTTCGGGCCCGATTCAAGGAATGCTGTATCTAAAAAAAATATTTACATCTACATCCATGCCATAGCCTTCAAGCCACCGCGAGGATGTGTGCCAGAGGGTGAAGATCACCAAACATGCACTATTGACATACAACTAGTCTGCTACATGGAAATATATAAGATAATTTATCGGGTGATTAATGCGACGTAGATTTAAAAACTAGTATCACACAATCACACACATTGGTTTTTTTGGGACTCATTTTAACACAGACGGGCACGCATTCCAACTCAAAATCTTGTAAACAATACGGAAATGCATTCCCTAGGTAAGTAACAGCGATATGATATACTTTCCACGCTATCAAAAATTTGTCGGCAAAGAAATTCGTTTTTGGAGCGCAATTCAAATAAAAATCTGAAACGGATGTCGGAGCGAAAATATTTATTCTCCAGGGTCAAACTCCGCAATTCACCTATGTACTCGTCAATGTTTGTAAATAAAACTAAATCTGAAGTAGTGCGATGCATCATCTATTGGAACTACTTGTCTAATCCTGTCCTCTTTATACACGTTTATAAACTGGACAAAATACTTGCTTTCCTTGCGGCAAGTGCTGTGCGAAGAAGAGTAGGAGTATTTCATCAAAACCTACTCCAATAGAAGATTGGAAGATTCGCAATGATGATAATACGCTAAACCGGACTAAAGAAAAACCATCACATCCTGTGGCCGTTGGGGTTTCATTGATAGCCTTGTATGAACTTGGACTCACCCCGTGAAGTTTGTAGTAGAGGCCGCAGGCGTTACACACCGGATCGCCGTTGTTGTTACGTCTCCACAAGGTCGTTGTCGTCGTGTTGCAGTTTGCGCACGTGACTCCAGTACGCCTGCATCCCGATTGCTGCGGAGAAAACAAGCGTTGAAATTTCGATAGTATATCATATTGCCCACCGAAATAGGATTCGAAAATATTGAATTCGAACTTCACGACCAAAAAAAACCTAAGATCTGATCATCATTTACGCCCATCTCACAAAAAATGTACTCAATTTCAACGGATTGACGTGACACTGAATAAGAAACTTTAATTTGTGATTTTTTCTATTTGAAACTTATGCACATTTCCGCTGTATTCGTCGAGAGGCTTACGAGGACTTTGGCTCAATGATTAGTCCTGTATCCAAATAAGGTCGTATACCATATTTTTTAGGTATATAGATATAGACCTACTCACACTCCGAAAGTGGAGGCTTCACATTAAAACCTGGTGAAATAGTGTACTTAGATGCTTCAAAGTCGCGAATTATTCTAATTCAGTCTCTGATTATAACTATTGATTACCTCATCATACCATTGAGCAATGCAAAGTAAGTGGTAAATTAAGAACCGGAACCGAGAATCGGAACCGAGAACCGAAGTTAAGACCGAACAGGAACCGGAACCGAAAAAAAGTGGAACCGACCCATCCCTAATTTCCATCTAACGATTTCGTGTACAAAATTGCGATTTCGGTTCCGAGTAAACGCCCCCATTGCTAACAGCGAAGGACATTTTTTGTTAAAAATGGTGAAGTACATTCTAAATTATGTATTGAATGAACATGTCAAATCATTGACCTATACATTTCATTTACAGAAAATCGAGGACCTCATACTTTATCTCATGGAGACCTTCCCATATTCAGGATCTAGGGTGTTCTAAACTGTGAATGACTAATATTTCGACCTGTATATAACAACGGACATTTAACTCTCCTCGATGGGATAGGTTTTATATGAAAATCGTAAATAATACACTTTATTAAGTCATACGTGCTCCATGTTAGCGTGAAAATGAATGCCAATTACATCAGTACCTATTGAGTGCCCTGAAAACAGCCTCGAGTGTGTGTGGCATTCGGTGAAAAGTCACTGTACAGTATCCAATGCACTGTACACGGATCACGTAGATGAACTAATCCTAATAATGCTACTATTTTAATATATTAAAATGTAAATTGGAGGGGTGAGCGGGGGCCTTCTGGAGCCCCATGGCACTTAGGCCTCTTTAGATCCATTGTGCCAACCAACATTTAACCTTCCCGCCACTTGCACACAGGAAACAAGAGCACCGTGGTAGAAGTATGGAGGAGGGTCAACCATCCAACCTCCGTCCAGACCCAACGTACTGTAGCTGTGGTGAACTGACGGGAACCGGTGTTTTAACCTGCCTAGGCTCTTGCCTACTTTAATATATTAAGTAGGTACTATTAATATCGCGCGAGGCACATACATCTGGAGCATGTTTCTTTACGGCAGTGAATCATTGACGATGACAGTAGCGGAGAAGAAAATGGTAGAAGCATTTGAAATGTGGTGCTACATAAGAATGCTGAAGATTAAATGGATCGACCGAGTAAGTAACGAGGAAGTGCTAAGAAGAGTAGGAGAAAAGAGAAGTCTGCTGACAACTCTAGAAAGAAGAAGGGAAAACTTAATCGGCCATATCTTGAGACACGATGGCCTGATGAAGACTATCGTCGAGGAAAAAGTGAACGGGAAGATTGGAAAAGGCAGGCCTCGTATGAGATACATGGAACAGGTTGTGAAGGATGTAAAAGAGAAGAGTTACGTGACAATGAAATGGTTGGCCGATAGAAGAATCGAGTAGAAAGCTGCGTCAAACCAATCCTAGGATTGTTGACCAATGATGATGATGATGAGGCATTTTTACGGCATACGAGGAAACATTAAAGGCAAAATACAAGCATGCACTTTCTATTTAACGGTTCATGCAAGCATCAAAGAACGCTTAGAAATTTACATTATCTATCCTGGTTTCTCTCCGGTAACGTCAGGTTAATGTTGGTGTCATGAACTGTATGCATAGAGAATGGAATTTTAATGCTCTCTGTTTTACTATCTATCTTTCTAATTTTATAACTATATGCATACCAAATAGCTATCATGAGGCTTCATGCGCATGTTTTCGAGGAATTCAAGAAAATGAACGAAATTGACGTTGGGTCGCTTACAAACTGTTTGAAATGAGGACCGATAACGTGAATAAGAGCTAAAGTAAAATTAGTTCATTGGGATCAAGGCGATTTCGGTGGAGACAAATGTTCTTTGAGGTGCGAATGTGAAAACTACTTACTCCATTGGACTTCTTTTGCTGCTGTCTGACTGGAGGGCGGTTGACTCCGTTGATCTTTGTGTAGAGGCCGCAAGCGTTGCAGAGGTAATGACCAGTTCCATCTCTTCGCCAAAGGGGAGTAGTGCTCGATCCACAGTTAACGCACTGTTTGCCATCCATCCCCATGCTCGATGGATCTGGGAGATGGAAGAGAACTCGACCGTTATTATGTCGTACCAATAAGAGACCAAAGAAAACTCAAACTATTGTTCAAATGTGAATGCTGAAATGCTTCAAAGAAAAAACTCTAAACGTTTTATGTAAGTGAACTAACCGATCGTATATGTGTCATCTGATGAT
This sequence comes from Platycnemis pennipes, assembly GCA_933228895.1. Classification (NCBI taxonomy): domain Eukaryota; kingdom Metazoa; phylum Arthropoda; class Insecta; order Odonata; family Platycnemididae; genus Platycnemis; species Platycnemis pennipes. Next base: position 66,945,990 of record OW121854.1, read on the forward strand.
ATATTCCAACCTGAAGTTGAAGGGTATTGAGAAAATGAAGCGTTACTAGCACTTGCTGCCAAGTTCCTGAGTTCCATGGATTCCATTGACGGACTTCCACCGACGGTAACCGCACCAGCCGACCCTCCTGCGGAAAGCAGACCGTAGCTATTATAGTCCGAGGTCACGATACCGTTACTGGTGCTTGGGATGTTCCAGTAGTTCGGTTCCACTGTCACCCGCGAGCCGGTTCCCATAACGTACTGAATGGATGCAGTCACCTCTCCAGCACTGTACAGGGTGGCCTGCTGTTGGTTCGGCTGTGGACTGCTGTTGGGATCTACCAGGGAGTGATTCCCGGAGATCATCGGGCTTTGGTCGTACGTGGGAGGAGGGTGCTGGTTCAGGTGTGAGGACTGCTGGGATTGGTTTGTGAGGAGCTGTAGGGTTGGCTGCTGGTTCTGCTGGTGCGACGAACTGTACACTAATGGTGGAGATTTGTTGGCTGAGGTCGTCAGCGTTGGGTCGTTCTTGGTGTAAATGGGAGGGCTCTCGTCCCCAGCTGCACCAGTGACACCTACGTTCTTCCCGTACAGTAAACTTGCATAAGGAGACACACCACCGACGTGCTGAGCCATGGTTGGGGAGGGCGAAGCCGATGGTGCGCTTTGTATGTGGAAATGGCTCTGTAGCGAAGGAATGGAACTCAGGTTCGCGGCGCCGGGAGGTGATGTGGTGGCGTAAGGGCTTGACCCAGAGACAGCGGTCATGCTGACGTTCTCCAGAGTCGTGTACGTTGAAGACGGGACAGACAGTGATGCCTGACTGACAATCGAGGAAGGCATATGGATGCCCTTGAGATCATTTTCCGTGGGGTAAGTGACCGACACGAAGGACATCTTCTGTTGGTTGATATCGGGGACTTGCGTTGAATGATGGTGGAGAATCTGGTGTCCCTGCTGATGATGGTGATGATGATGTTGGTGTTGCTGGTGCTGCTGCGCGTGGTGGTACTGTTCCAGTGACGTCGGCGGGTGCATACTGATATCGGTTATCACATGAGTAGCGTAGCCCTCCATCCCTGTCAGAGGGGGGGTCGCGTTGTACGTCCCAGGGTCCCCCCCTCCTCCCGCACCGCCGGTTTCGGAGGCAGAGTGAACCACGGTGGTCGCGCCGGGAGTGTAGCCCCTTTGGACATCATCCCCGTTGCCAGTCGACGGGTTCGTCACCGCATAATGCAGGTATGTCACGTGGGTGTCCTCCCGGCTCTCCTGTCCCTGCTGTAGGCCTTGGTGGTAGCTGTGCATGGTAGAGTTCTCGGAGGAGAGTGGAGTCATCCTGTGCTGTGGAGACACGTCCATTTCACCGGCGGTGGCTTCGCGAATGCCGGCGATGGCTGCGTTCGTCTCGTCAACCTGCTGCTGCTGCTGTGATACGCTTACTTCTCCTGGCGAAGGGCAGCTTGGATCAGAATTCTGACCCGGGGAGCCCTGAGCGTGGGACCTGGAGGCCGGGGAGGAGTCCACGATGACTACCTCTTCGACTCCTCCCATCTTGGCGCACGGTGTAGCACTCCTTGAGCCAGCTCCCTCGCCCTCGCTGTCCACGTACAGGTCAGCCTGCAGTCCCCTCGACCTCTGGTTGCCCACGTGCATGATCACTGACCTCGCCTCCTCCTCTTTCTCGTCCTCTTCCTCTCCGATGTGAGGGTTTTTCCTCCACTTCCTTCCCCCCGCATCCATATTCCTGTTTGGGATCATAGAAGAAAAAGAAAAAAAGTGTGCTACAGTTACTAAAGCTACTGCACCAACACTCAAATGAGGCAGCGAATGATTATGGAGGGATAAATTTTACTCCCAGTATATATTTTTGATGGAGGGAAGAGGTTTTGACAGGTAAAAAATACATCAACACGGTGGAAGATTGTATAGCGAGTGCTGATGAGAAACAAGCTCGCACGTTTTAAGTAAAGAAGTTTTCTGAAGGAATAAATGTGAACTTTATAGCGACAATTCGCCTCACTGACACCTCCAATTAGAGGAATGTTTTGATCTGATTCACTCTGTTCACAATCCTCTATCAGTCTATGGAATCACTTTTTGTGTCAATATAATGAGTCTTTGGAGCATTGATATCTGGGCTGCTGTTATTTTGAGGAAATTGGTGCAGGGAGAATTGTATCAAAGATATCCATACACTGATCTCTTTGCCTGAATATTTTGTGAGACTAATAATAGTGGGGCAGTTACCTATTTTTTATTGTCTTGATCAAGGGTTAATAACCACTGGAGTACATACTCTATAAAAGCGTTCGATTGAAAGATGACATTAAATATTTTTTCCCATTAATCAGAAAGTGAATAATTTTAAACGGCGCGAAAACGTGGCGGCAAATTTTTACGTGCCGGTAAATTCTACGTTGACGCAAACGGTACGCGGTGCAAGACGGAAAGCGATGATACACGTTCCTCTCCCTGCCGATAGGTGGTTCTGCGAGCTCCGCTTTGGGAGATATATTCCTAGAAAGGATTTTTAACAAGTATCAGTGGAATATTTATTTAATTCTTCCATTGCTATTTTTTAAATTAATTTGTAACTAATTATTCATTTAACACCAGCTATTTACTTTACTACGCACATTACGCAACGCAAATTTTGCTGCAAATAACATCCGGGTTTTGCGTTCGCAGACGACTAAGCACCAGAGAGCAGAGACATGACAAGCGACTGGAAAATCCAGGACTCCTATCCCTTCCATTACTATCCTCATACCTTTCCTCCCAGTCTGAAGCGCCTTTTAGTGCAGAAACAGACTTGAAAATACCCATGATTATAGCAAGCGCAAGAGGTTAGAAAACGGCTGTTAATACCATGTTCCATGGAAGAGTCTTTCTGTACTTTGTTCATTTTGATGTTCGATTATCAATACATGTTTTTCAGAGCTTAGGGTAATATAATTGTAAGAACATGAGGTGAGTATTTCGTTTGCCACGCAATGTACACAATATACCCGTTAGGTCATCATAAAGCCTATCGCACTCCTGTCATTTCTGAGCCTTTTCAAACGAGCTTTTATGAATGAAAGTTTTATTTTCTTATAAACCTGGATTTATTAACCCTATCATTGGCATATAATGAACACATAGTGGGAGTATTAAATTTCAAACTCCCGGTCCAGGTGAATTTTTTCACATGACAATTAATGTGACATTTATGGTGGGGCACGAGTAGCAATTAATGAATCCTGTTTCCTTCGATGAAGGAAACTAACCCATTGTGTAAAGTTGCATCTGTTAGTGCAGTAAGTTACGCGCTAGACTACTATGGGACACGCGAAGAACGTTTAATAATGGAGGAATTGACAGTGTAAGCACATTCGTTTACCTGAAATTTTACATCCATTTATGGTTATTTGGACGTCATCGCATTATCGACGTGCGAACAATTATATTATCAATGTCCACAATACCGATTCACCTGTAAGTGAACAGCATTTACGTAATTCACCACCATTTTTTAAGTGAAAGGATGATTCACGGATAAGGTGTACGTAAAATACATGCTGGCCCCGGTGGCGGCCAGGGTAAATCCCTCGCCTGTCGATCCCTGGCTCGCGGGTTCGAATCCCGCCCGGGGAGGTTTTTCACTTTCCGGGGCATGGATGTTTGTATCGTCCAATCTGGTATTTGGAAGAGAGGACATTGGGTCCTGAAATTTGCAGATCAAAATGAGACAAAAGGAAAATGACTTTCTTGGGTAAGACAAGGAAAGATGTTATGCGAGAGGTAAAAACATTGCTATATGGATCGGATACAGTATTGGATTTGCAAAGAACATAATTACGTGATAAATAGAAGGGAAGATCACACGAGAAAGTTCAAGAAATATGCAAAAGGGCGAAAAATATGAGGGTCTTTGGACAGGAGGAGTGACACCATGTATCTGTGTCAGCAATGAGGAAGAACGAAAGCCGTAATTTAAAAATCTTAGGATGAAAGATTTGGTACTTTCCTGGCATATAAAGAGGTGTTAAAGTTTCTCGATTTTCGACAAGATAAGGTCATTTGCTGTCGATTTTTCGGTGGTTAACGCATCCATCTTCCTCAGGGCGTCCTGTTATCCTTTCCAAAATCCAATTTAGATTTGTTCATCAATATCCCATCATCCCCTAGTCGTCGACGTTTATATTTGTTGTTTGAGTTCGGTGTCTGCTGGTTCTTTAGGTTCTCTTTGTCTGGCCATCTAAAGTAGTCGGAGGGTAAGCTTACAAGATGGACTTAATGCAAATTGAGGATCTTATCTGGTAGGAAACGCGAGAAAATTGTAGACATTCTTGTGATAGATATACAGTGTTGTTGAATATGATGTCACTTGCGTGTAACGCATGTTTGGTCATCATTCGCCCGCTGCCACACACCCTCGAGGTGGTTTGCAGTGAATGTGGTTGTCGGATATTCACCAGAAACGATTCCCCAATCACATTTCTCCTATTATAGTGATACGAAAGTACTCGAGTGCTACTTAACCTGTTGGTAAGTTCAAGGCAATATTATGTTCGATGTGGTGGGGATTTCTGGAAAATATTACTGAGACACGGGAAGAAAACGAAGAAGACGTCGGGCAGGAAGACGGCCAGCCGGTCTCGCCTGAAGCGATTCCACTCTCCTCTTCCTCAAAGTAAACTCGATCCCGCCACCCATTGTTTGCCCAGCCTAACAACGCTCCCAGCCCCCACCGCTCCATTTATATGTGGCCATGTGACCACACCCTCCCCCTCAGTTGACGTCACGATCAAAGAGGATTGGTGCTTGTGAGGAGAGGACTCGCGACGGAAGCAAGCAAGGAAAATGTGGCGACCAAAACGGACAAAATAGAAAGCCAATACTCTAGCCCTCAGTGGAGTTTATGGTTGCATACTTGCTACAGCTATAGAATAAGTATATTATAGAGGGCTCATCCCATAGAGCAAAACTGACATACGTCTTGGGCGTAGTACTGGAAGGTTTCCATAGATGGCGTGGTAATAATTTACCTCGTTACGTCACAAACGGTCTTTATCGCTTCCATTGCTATCGTTTTTCTAATCGAATTAAGTGTTACATAACGTATGCCATTGTTGTAGGTTTGTTATTTTATTGTAATGGTGCGATATGCCTTCACGTAACGTCAGCAGTCACATAGATATGTTAACATTTCTTTCATTATTGAAGCAAAAAATATCTTGTCACAGGAGGGATTCCTTGTTGTTTTATAAGAACACATAATCCCTCGCTGCTTGGAGCAGACTAAGGGGCATTTCTCGATTGTGCCGCTTAAGTCGATTATAAAAATGGAAGTGATATATATCGTTTGTAACGTAACGCAAAAAATTCTTCCCTCGCAGTATATATAAAATCTTCCAGTACTACATCCAAAACGTATAACAATTATGCCCAATGCGATGAGTCCTCTTATAATACTTACTCTATCCTACAGCCTAATTCATAATCTCTCATTGGGTAGGTAGTACAGGTAAACTTAAGTGCATGTATGGTAATAACCCACCCTCTGCCACACACCCTTGGGTTGGCTTGCAGGCTAGTCAGTAAATACGAATAGATAGGTAGTGCACGTTTGGTGAAGATTCATTCCCTGCCACACACCGTTATGGTGGTATGCATGGTATTTTGTAGATTAAAAAAAAAAATGAAAATGAAGTCATGTCTGAATGTCATCGCAGTGGCGAAAGCTAATCCTGTTAAAGAAGGTATTGATGCATTTGGTATCATTTGTTTATAGGTTACATTAACCTATATTACATGATCATTTTCCCTAATAAAAAGAAGAGCATCCATTATTATAAATAAAAGAAAATGGCAATATCGATATGAATGTACCAATTCGTTTTCAATATATTAGCATGGTTTTTGCAGCTATTGCAGATAAAATGCCCTAGTGAGATTAAAATGGCGCTGAAGTTAGTCGGGGATTTAACAACGCTGTAATCTATGGTTAAGTTTTAAAAATCGATTAATTTAAATGCATGCTACTCTTTTAACAAATCACAAAAAGCGTTGGATCGCTTTAGCGTTGTTGGATTGCTTGAAAAATGAATAAAATCATATTTAAAGAAATTTTACAGTGGGTTCGATGGAATGTTCAAATTTAACTTTAAATGTTTATTTAGATAACTGCCAATAGTGGAAAGGCTATATAAATTCATTTATATATGAAGCATAATAACGACGTCAACTATTTGCAAGATATAACTGGTGGTTTCAGACGCAACTTTAAGGGTACATACATAGGTGAGAACCATTTTGTTACTGGCGTAAATAGTATAACAAGAAGTGGGGTTTCCCTTCGATTTTGACTCCGGTGGTCGCGAGCCAACCTCCTAAATTAACAACGGGGAGTATGCATGAATTCTGTTTCTCGTGCAATAATGATGTAGGTACTTGATGTGAAATTTTCTCACGAATTTAAATATAGAAGCCAAAACTTCCTATGCCAGCCACAAAGATCATTTAGTGTCATTAAAATTTTCCCGAAAAAAAAAAATGACGAAAGTCACGTGACCTGAAACTGCTTCTGCCGTCACTGCACGGTATAAGTTCCATATTCCTACGGAAACAGGTGTTTATTTTGGAAACAAAAGCGAAGCAAATATATTATTTAGAGGATTTTAGTAATCTCTTGATCGAAGCCATGACTGAAAAGGGATTGAAAAAAAGCTCAATCCGACAATTTGCCTTCGGTTGACTCCCTTATGGTGGCATCCTTCTTGAAAAAAAACAGCAATCGCTTTGTCATAACTATACAAGTATAATACAAATTATGGACGATTTGCTCATTGCGACCCATACTACTAAAAAAAATCTAAATACATTCGTTTATTGCATTAAACAAATAAGATAAATGCAAAAGTTTTCCGCCAACTATTAATTAACAGCTTAACTACACTTACAAGGGATAAACGAGGCCCATAGTGATACCGCGCCGTGATGTCATGCAATGATATCTACATAATACCCTGCAAGCCACCATAAAGGTGTGTGGCAGGGGGTGAATCCTCACCAAGCATATCATGCATAAAAAAGGATTAGTATTTATATAATGTTCCAAACTTCACTATTAAAAAAAGATAAAAATAGCAAAGAAAACATGCAATATAATGCTGTTAGTTGGGTTAGCTTCAAGTCCTTATCAAATTCAACTCCAAGCAGCTACCAATGTTATTCATTGCTACAACCAATGTTATCCATTGCTACACTCGTATTGGATATATTTACCGTTATCCATATCCCTAATTGTACGAGGAACAAAGGACATTTTGAATCTGTCAGTTCGGCAATCAATTTCTCTTATTTTGTGATTATGGTCCAGTCTACCATAGTAAGTTGGGGTTCGCAAAAAAATTACGTGTTTTTAAGCTGCCGAAACATTTTACACTTTTAAAAATCATTGTTACACATCTTAATTCTCAAGCCAAAATTTCACCAAGAACATTTTAACTAATAAAATTCCACATTCAAAGACTTATGAAAAATAGTGCATGATTCCCATTGAACCAGGGATGGCCGCTACTATCTTGACTCGATCGAGATTCCTCAGCATGAGCCAACGCTTCAGCATGTAATTATTTTTTTGGACCTGTGTCTCTGGCAATGATCTTAACGCTACTCGTGCGGTCTTTCATTCCGCTATAAATCATGAACGGGGACAAGTCACTGGATAAAAAAAAACAAGAAGTGAAAAAAGTGATCGGTTTATATGGGAACGATAAGGTTTTTTTTTAAAGAAGCGCCGGTTTCCTAGTAAGTTGGAAGGACGACGTGACAGTCGCATTGGTATTTTGAAATAATGAAAGCCGTGACCGATTTCTGACAGAAATTAGGTGCCTAAATGCTGTCTCCGTACCTTTATGTAGGGAGGAAGCGATCTTATAATGTCTCCGAATACGTTAGCAGTTACTTAAGCACACGAGGTTAGTTCTCTTCCACTACCTTTGCTTCCATCGAAAGTAAAAACTATGCTGTGTTCCGTTTAACCTCTTTGATGTGCCTCCCGAGTTGGTTAGAATATACTGGAGGAGGCATCGCGGCTGATTTAAGAAGCGAGATCGGCCATATTGGTAGGCACAGATATACGGGCTTGCATCTTACGATACTGATCGTACGGATAAAGTTGTTTTTGTACGCGGTAAAACTCAGAATAAGAAGAATGAATGAACTCTTGATGAATGAAATGTATTTTTAAAATTCTGCAAATTAACAGGGAAAATATGCAGTTCAAATCGTTTTAATTCGAAACAGATTTAGGGAATATAATCAACACCAAATTATATCAAATGTACCTTTAACTGGATTAGCTTTCGCCACTGCGATGACATTCAGACATGACTTCATTTTCATTTTTGTTTAAATCTACAAAATACCATCCATACCGCCAAAACGGTGTGTGGCAGGGGATGAATCTTCACCAAACGTTATATAACCTGTGTTTGCGGCAAGAAAACAGTTTACATAGTGATTCTCAATTTCTTCAATGAGCACATGAAATTGAAACTGTGATTAATGGAAAGGTTTGTGCAGCATGAGGGATTTTTATTGGCTAATGTAGGTTAAAGACGCCTTTTTCCAATAAGTACACAAAATGAGAAAATATGACAATTTTCATTTTGTGATTCAATTTGCTTGAATGCGTTTTGTTATTTACGCTGTGCTCGGTTGTGTACCCTATGTGCCTCTCTGTCGGTAGTGTATCTTAACGTTTGCTCCGGAACCTCCCACCCTTTGGCATTACGTAATTTATGGACTAATTTCATCTACATACTATGGCTCGCATGATATTACGTGTAATATAGATGGATACGGTCAACATGACCAACAGCACCAGACCCGGTGAAAAAATCGAGAAACTTTCACTCAGCAATTTCGTCGGGAAAGAACACGTTCTTATTTCACTCTGTCAATTATTGATTAGTCAGGGATTTCTATAACTTCCTACATTAATTAATCAATTAATTCTTTTTTTCCCCAAAGTATGAATCAGTTAGCAATGATAAAACATTAATTTGTCAAAAAATTACTACGTTTATATCAAAATCGCGATACCTAATCTAACTTCCTCATGTATCTCCCCTGTATTAACACCTATGCATGTTTTTATTGTCATGTAATTGGATATTTGTCTATGTTTACATAAGCATACTCTTACATGAATATCTACGCATGTTTCTATTGGCATATAATGTGCATGTATCAAATTCAAATAATTAGTATATTGTCTATTTGCTGCACCAAAACCTGTTAAGGAAAATTTTAATCCTGTTCCGTAGGACACTAGTCCTCGAACAATAAAATTCTATTCTATTGTGTGCTCTAATACTGTCCCTATTATCAGGAGCCCTTCAGCTGTTACTTGAGGGAAAACGGTATCTCTCTTGTAAGTCGTTCCAGCCTTCATACCCAACCCTTCTATCCAACCGATCTTAGCGGCCATGATTTGCCCCTCCCCCTCCCACCGGACCCATTCCCTCCCCCCTCTCCCTTCCCCTTCACTTGTTTCCCATCCAACAGACCGCCCCGCCCTCTGCCAATGTTACCCCTACCCAAGCGCCGATCTAAACTCCTCCTCCCACCCAGCTACGTCACTCCAACCTCTCCCCTCACAGCAAATCAAACAGCTTCTTCACCCTTCGCCATCGATCAAGGTTAGTTCGTCCGCTCCCCACACGTCCGCACTCTCTCCCCTTGCCTCATCATACAACACATCATACAACATCTACATCTACATCTACATCTACACGATACCCTGCAAGCCACCGCGAGGGTGTGTGGCAGGGGGTGAAGGTCACCAAGCATTCACTACTAACATGCAAGCAAGCAACTAAAGGGTCTCATGCAACTAGATTGTTAGTATCTATAGTATTTGAGGGGTTAATACATGCATCATGCACTACAGAATACTCTAAAATATTTCCCCTACCTATCCCTTTCCTATGCTGCCTATTCTGTTCTCTTATAGTACGGGGGAAAAATGCCATTTTGAATCTATCTGTACGACAATCTATCTCTCTAATCTTATTTATCTGGTCGAATCTAGCATAATACGCTGGTGTTTTCAATATGTGCCTAACATCTTCAGTAAAGCTATCCGATTGAAATTTCTGCAATAGATTAAATCTGAACTTTAATCTACGCTCTGATAATGATTCCCACCCTAATTCTTGTATTAATTCTGATACACTACTCAACCTATCGTAACACCTTTTGACGAACCTAGCTGCTCTACGCTGCACACTGTCTAGTTCTCTCATCAAACCTAATTCATTAGGATCCCATACACTGGCTGCATACTCAAGGTGGGGCCTAACTAGTGAAAAGTAGCATCGCTCTTTTGTCTTCTCATCACATTTCCCAAGTACTCTTTTTATAAATCCTAGCTTTCTCTTCGCTCGGCCGCATATTTCCCTTATGTGTCTTCCCCACGATAAATCTTTAGTGATTGTTACACCTAAATATCTTACGGTTTCAACGTTTTCGATCTTCGTGTTATTAATTCTATAGGATCGCTCTATCGAATTATTCCTCCTCCAAAAATTGATAGCTACACACTTTTTAAGGTTGAGTTCTAACTGCCATTTGTCGCACCACTCTTCAATTGCATCTAAATCCTTGCTAAGTGATTTCATGTCCTCTTCGTTTGATATACCCCTGTACACCACCGCATCGTCTGCAAAAAGTCTAAGGTTACTACTAACTACGGTACCCAAATCGTTTATGTATAAAAGAAATAGAAGCGGACCTACTACGCTACCCTGGGGAACTCCCGATGTGACTTCGATTGTGTCCGACATGATACCATCTATGACAACCCTCTGCTCTCGCCCACTTAAGAATTCTTTTACCCAACATACAACGTCTTTATTTATACCAAAACTCTCTAACTTCAAGATTAATTTGTCATGAGGAACTTTATCGAAAGCCTTTTTAAAATCTAAAAATATCGCATCAACTTCAGTACTGCTTTCGCCGTGGACTAAAATATCGTGTACGAATAAAGCTAATTGTGTCTCGCAAGATCTACCTTTCCGGAACCCATGCTGGCTGTTTATGAGTAATCCCTGACTATCCAAATGCCCCATGATCGAACTGACTACTATGTGCTCAAATATCTTACAAGAGATTGACGTGAGTGAAATGGGTCTGTAGTTACTAGGTTCTTCCCTATCACCGCTTTTAAATATAGGTGTAATGTTAGCTACTTTCCAATCCTTGGGTACTGTGTGGTTCTTTAGTGTTTTATTGAATATTATTTCTAGATAGGGGGCTATTTCAGAAGCTAATGTTTTATAAACTCTGGAAGGAATTTGATCGGGACCTGGTGCTTTGTTTTTACTTATGCTTTTTAACTGCTGCTCTATTCCGCGACATGAAATTTTTATTTCGGGCATTTGCTCACTGAAAGTGTTCGGCGGTGGTTCCACTGCGTTTTGTGACGATGAGTTGAATACACTTTGGAAGAAGGTGTTTAAAGTGTTGGCTTTTTCTACACTGCTGGTGACTCTGATTCCTTTATCATTTTTAAGTGTGTGCACTGTGGACTTATTTCCCTGAAGCTCTCTCACATATGACCAAAACGCTTTAGGATTGCTATCTAAATATTCTCCTAACATCTTGCTCTTGAAATGTGATAACGCTTGCCGACATGATTTCCTTGCTAATGCTCTCGATTTTTTATAGTTTTGAACTAGCTCATTTTTTTCCTCTACCGATAGACCCCGTCTGGCATTTTTCATCTTAGCGTGGCATACCCTTTGTCGCTTTAGTGATTTCCTAACCTCCGCGTTATACCACCTTGGCTCTGTATTATCACTAATATATTTACTTGGTATGTATTTATGAACTGCGTTACGGGTGACCTCAAGAAATTCTCTCCACGAACCCTCTGTATTTAATCCTTTGCTTTGTTCGCTGAATACATTAAACGCTTCCCTTAATTCCTCTTTCATACCGTCGTAATTTGCCTTGCCAAATAAGTACACCCTCCTCCTTGGTTTATAATGTCTTTCAACGCCTACAATAAATTTCGCATGCACTATTTTATGGTCACTAATTCCTGTGTCTGTAACTGTATTTAGAACTCTCTCGGGTATATTTGTTGCTAATAAGTCTAGAATGTTGTTACCCCTGGTCGGCTCTGTTACTAGCTGTTGTAGAGAATGTGTCGTAAAGGTGTTCAACAGTGATTCGCAATGTTCCTTATCCTTACCTCCTGCAATGAAACTACACGTATTCCAGTCTATCGAGGGGAGATTGAAATCTCCGCCTACTATTATTCCTCTATCATTCTTCCCAGAAAGTAATGTGCGTATCTCTGACTCTAGCTCTATTATAGAATTGACGTCTGCGTCCGGTGGCCTGTAATATGCACCTACATATATCTTTTTTGCGTTACTACTTTTACTTTTAACGGAACACCAAATACTTTCTACATTTCGCTCTGAAATAAGTTCTCTTCTACTGACATACGGGTCCTTCACAGCTATGAAAACTCCTCCTCCGTTTCTGCTTACTCTATCCTTTCTGTATACTGTAAAACACTTCGGAAATACTTCATGATCTGATATGTCCTTCGAAAGCCAGCTTTCTGTACCTACGATTATATCTGCATTAGTACTCTTAATGAGGTGGTGAAATTCTGCTACTTTATTTCTTATACTACGACAATTCACTACTATCACTGAAATTTTTTCTTCCAATCTGTTTCTCTCTTGGTGCTCCTTTCCAACTAAAATTTTCCTCGATAATTTTTTGACGGACAAACTATTTGGTCTACCTCTTACCTTTGATGAATTATCATGTTCGTTCTCTCCATGTGTTTTTCTCTGACCTTCTAAAACTACTCTGCATGTTCTGTCAAATTCTTGCACGATTTTTCCCCCGCGGATTGACCTGCACTCTGGGCTACCACCTGAGCTAAACCCTACGTGTATGCTCCAGTATCCTACTCGCTACCTTAGACCGCTACAACATATATATATATAAGGAGGAATGCGGGAAGCCATCTTGTCGAAGGGCATTCTGGGAATGGACATCATGGCGCTCGAAGCGAAGGGGGTACGCACCTCCGTGAAGGCATTCCGTTGCCCGAGCTCCAATTAATATCGCCATCATTTGGTAGCAAATTCAAAAGGCTTGGCGAGTGGTGACTGATCGCAACGAGGACATCTAGAGATTGACGGACTAGCACCAATTCTTTCATCTACCTAAGAAACCAAATCACGGGAGTGTGGCAGGGGGTTTCTGAACACCAGGCCTACATTATCGGCCAGTAAAAAATAGTTGGCACCTTAATGTTCAAAATTGTCTTTAACCTCAGCGACTTCGTGACATTATGTGACAGTCCGTTACACCATCTAGCTCCTTTTAAAGCCATTAGAAATCGACAGGGAACTAGTACGCATTTGTGTGTTAACTGCCCAATTCAAATGGCGCAAATTAAAAAATCAAATTAAGGATGTCTTTATGTATGCATCGAATACAGGACTAGTAAGACCTCTCTTGCAATGAACTATATTTAATCACGCAAACAACCATGTCCCGGAAAGTGAAAATTCTCCCCAAGCGGGACTCGAACCTGCGACCTTCACTATGACGGGCAAGAGATTTATCCCGCCACCACCGAGCGGGGAATGCGGGTAATACCATGGTCAAAGAGAAAGATATATTCTTCTCTAAGGGAAACTGCTGTTGTGCATATCAGCGGGTAACTCCCTCAAGGTTTATCGTGGCTAGATCGCATTCCTTAAATTAATCAATCATATTACTTGTGACACCAATGATTTCACTGCGAAGATGTAATAAAACACACGCCAACACTGCGAATCAAATGCGATTCGCCCCCTACCTAAAGATAACAGCATTCTGGGTAGGTGTACACTGCTCAAATTCTTTAAATCAAAACTATAGTTTCCGATTGCCTGCCAAGCAGGCGAATAAGTGTTTAAAGCAATTGAGTTCATGAATGACCGCGTAAATAAATGACTGTATTCCATAAAGAGTTTTCACATGTGCGTTTACGGAGTGACGACCTCGTGACCGAAAGGTTACGGCACCTGGGGGCCTAAAGGATGTTGTGTTTGCCTTAAGAATAAGGGACCTACTAGTTAAGACGGCGTGGTAGAGCCCGAGTCGTTGGAATTCCTTAAAACTAAATCTACTACTTGTTTTGTTGATTTATTGTGAGATAGAAAACTTCTTCCGATCAAATGACGTACATGAAGCATTGGCAGAAGTTTACACGCATCAGCATAATACCCTGCAAGCCACCTTAAAAATGTGTGGTACGGGAAGGATTCACACTAAACATACATTACATATCATGCTTAAAAAGGGTTATTAACTATATTCTAGTCGGAACATAGAAATTAAAAACTTAAAATAGCAAGCAAGCATGCAAATAGATGTTACTAGTTGGGTTAGCTTTAAGTTCTTATGCCAATATGCAATTACCTATACTATCCGTTGAAACACATGAATATACATGTACATACTATTGAACATATTTAAAGCTAATCACATCCCTAATTGCTCGAGGAAAGAAAGACATTTTTAAACCGTCAGTTCGGCAATCAATTTCTCATATTTTACATTCATTATCCAGTTTACTATGGTAAGTTCGTAAAATGTTTTTAACCTCATCAGTCCAATATAGTTTTGGATTTTATATAAGAGATTAAGTCTATATTTCAACCTACGGTCTGATGAAGATTCTCATCTCAGTTCATCTAATAGACTGGTTACGCTAGTATAATTATCAGACCGTTATAACATATTTGTTAGGAGAGGGTCACAACCGCAACCCTTAGTCGCCTCGGTCACTCCCCTTGTCTCAAACAATAAAGCGCGGGTTAGAAAGAGAAATGCCTTATCTCCAAATCCATGGCAACAGAAGAGAAAACATAAAACTGTTCTTATTCGACGGACGGCCGTCAGCAGAATCAATAACTCGTCCCAAGGTACACATACTGGAATCCGGATCACAGGCCTATCGTCTGCAGCCTCGCCGAACCAATTTTATCTTTGAAACCATGAAGTATTGCTAGATTTATTTTGGGTTGTTAAATGTTCTTTTGCACGGAGGAGGAGTTAAGACTTTCGTACTTCCGATGCCCGGAAATTAAAATATTAATTGATGAATATAAAATAGTATTGGAAACACGCAATTTAGAAACCATGACTGTTTTAGAATAGGCACATGAACATTAGAGTTTTCATTACAGAGAAGCTTTACGAAATGGGAAATCAGCGTTAAGTCACATATGGATGACCTCTTAAGGATTTTCAGACTAGGTCTATCCTAGACTACATCCTTGGAAGGGGAAAAAACTCGGTCGAATTATCTTGTTTCAATTCGTCAGAAAATCTCATGAAAAGGTTATTGTTGAAAAAATCTAGCTTTCAATCATGGAGATGCTCTTGACCCATTTTATGCTCGGTTTCATAAGGGATGCATCACTGCAACACCTTCAAATAGCACGCGACCTCGGAGAAAGAAAAATATCTGAAACTTTTCCTACCTGCGTCTAGGAGGGCAAACTGTACATTAGAAAAATGTACCATTAAAAGAAAAGAAGCAAGCGATTTTCCCCATAAGACCATGAATTCATTCACCACATTGACCCTCTTTGAATTCGCCCATCTTAGATCGGCATTTTTCAAAAAGTGCTCGCCAAATTATTAACTCAGAGACCTCTACTATTCCCTGCAGTTTCGGTTACTATCCAAAATCCAAAACAAGGTACTGTTTCATATTCATTATATTTCATATTCATTGAATATTTGTATCGGAACTACGCCGACTACAGTTATCACATAGAAGGAGCTGGCGGGGTATTACTCGAAGCTACCATGTCTACGACCGCGAATACATAAATATAATAGAACTGGATACTCAGGAATAACAGCATGTGTAGGGAGATCTACGTTCTAGCCGTTTCCTCTCCAAATGTTCGTGTGTTGCAGAGTTTCAAAAGCTACTTGGATGATAGTATCGCGTGGAAATGATTTGTAAATTTTCTTTGAAGGCAAATAAAAAACGATTTCATTTCAAACAGCCACGTCCTAGCAAGAGCTTCATCACTTTTACTTCGCTGACGTTGCACATATCTCTCAAAATCATTCCGTAAAGTTTAAACTTACAAGCGTTAGATACACTTTAAGTTCCTATGGTAACTTCTCAACCATAATTTCGCAACACGGTGTATTTATTGGTTTTCTTGGCTGAAAGATTACTCATAACATCTTATCATTCCCTACCGTAAAAAGTGTTGAACACAAAGAGCTGTGGTGTTCCTCACCGGAAACTTCCGGAAGCTTATTTAAGTGCTGTGAAAATTTGCAAAGAGGAAAATATTTTATAACATAACTAAAGAGAGTCACTCACGGTAAATAATTTGCTATCGGGAACGGTCTCAAGAAAGACAACTTCATTTCAAACATTTAAAGGGACGTTAACTAAGACGCAACTCTTTGCGAAAACAATAGCACTGCTCTCTGGAAATAAGTTCCCATGATTCGATAAAAATTTCAAGAAAACGAGAGCGATAAATCTCATCATAGCAGGTTAAAATTTAAAATTCCGTTGACTAATCAAGGACGGTGAGGCATGGCTATTTCATGCAGTAGTAGTTATACGGGGAGGAACACGACAGGTAAGATCATTTCAGTCATGAGGGAGGGTAGTTGGATATGGGGAGGAATTATTACATAGAACGAAGGAATGGTTGAGTTAAAACCAACGTCGACAAGAACCCACTCGCCGTCTTAGCTTTACGTCTCATATGACGGAAGGTGAGCTAAATATGGAATGAACTCCATATAGCATCACAGTAGGGATTCCATTGATACATCAACCGGGATTCGAAACAATTCCCTTTGGATGGTAGGGAAGTACACAAGTTACACTACATTCTTGATATGAAACGATCCACGGCTGTTTCATTGCGGCACAGTATTAATTTGCACACAGAATTCAAGCTTTTGACATCAAAAACAAAGTTTTGAAATGTGCTTATAAATAATGCGCACAACAGACCTTGTTCTTTCAAGTCATTCCAATCAACTTTGCGGAATATTAAAGTAGGAGGTCCCGTATAGATAAGACGGAAAAGTTTGGTTCCTCGAAAAACAGATTGGAAGGAGGTGGGTGTGGCAGTTATGTCGTTAAGAGAAGAATTGCATTAGTGTTTACCAGCGAAATAAGGTGGAAAAAAAGCCGATCATTAGATGAAATGAAGAGAACAATAATTCCTTCGAAACCTACCCTCAATATTTAGAAGAATATTAATCTGTTACACGGTGATATAGTTATTGAGAACTCAGGTGCCTAATTTTTTTTACCACCGATTGTCATTGATGCGGTAAAAAAATCATCTCCCAAACCAGATTAGCGCGTGTTCGTACTCGCTGCGTTCTACGAGTGAAGGAATTCAGATATCCATGAAAAACCAATCTTTCGGTCCGCATATCGCACGATCCGTGAAGTAGCCGACGTTGTATATATGTTAATGGAAGACAAATATTCGACTATCACGAAACTATCATCCCGTCGATTATTCCCATAGTTACTTGTTTGTGAGTGAATGGTATAATCTCCTTAGTGCAGCGATGCCTCGCAGAGGAAAACGCGGGCCGACGCGTCTCTCTGCTGCGGTCGCTTCCACACTTGCACAACCGGGTCTGGATTTGGGACTCGACATCCCTTCGCATTCCATAGCACTACGTGTTGGTAGAGGCCAGCACTACTCAACAAGAAAATACGGATGTTGGGTAAGGCTAAATTAGATATAAATATGATATTCCTATTCCTACGACTCTATGATATTTGCGCCGTTCAAATAGTAACTCTGATAGTACTGACATCTAAGTACTAGCCCCTGAAACCCACCGCAAGGGCGTGCGGTTAATCTTCACCATGGATTTATAATCGTGAGTCAAAATACGCTATGTTAGTTACATTACATGTTCCTCCAGCTAAGTATATAAGTATGTCAATAGTGCATGTTTTGTGATCTTCACCCCCTGCCACACACCCTCGTGGTGGCTCGAAGGTTATAACGTGATTGCAACATGTAGCATAATATACTGGAAATTTTCTGGGATTTTCAGGGATTGAAGGTAAAGTGGAGGGAAACTCGGCGACGAAATTAGCGTGCACCTGCTATAAGGAAGACGCCAAGTAATGCACGGTATTACGGCCCATTCGCCGGACGGACTACTGAATATGAAGTGCTATCTATAAACACTAAAGCAACAGATCAGCATGCAAATGAAAAATTTCTGTCACCACCGTGATTGAAACCCGGGTTCTCAATGTGGGAAACCATTACTCAAGCCATCTGAAAAACCTGATCTCAACGATTTGAGTCGGCTACTTATGCATTAATGCTTCCAACTTCTAACTAATGTATCGCGGGACAGAATGTACCGCACTGTTTTGCAAACATTTGTGGTGTTATCTCAAACACGTAAGAAGGTTATCAAGAATGGCGAACTAAGGGCGAAATACCTAAATGCTTGACATTCAGCTAGGAGAAAATTACTCGGGATTCACTTTATTTCCTCCTCAGACGTTTCGTTGAGCATTTCTTGCCCACTGTCTTCAGGGTTCATGGAATTCGAATTAGAATATTCACTGGGAAAATACCAAGATATGTGGAATTTACGTTATCTGAACCCTTTTCCAAGGCAATATTTTCAGTGATGATGTTAAAAATATTTTACGAACCCCAACTTACTATGGCAGACTGGACCATAATCATAAAGTTAGAGAAATTGATTGCCGAACTGACCGATTCAAAATGTCCTTTTTCCCTCGCACAATAAGAGATACGAATAACGGTAAATATGTCCTATCGGAGAGTAGCAATGAATAGCATTGGTAGCTGCATGTTGGTATGAGTACTTAAAGCTAACCCTACTAACAGAATGTTTTTGCATGTTTGCTTTGCAATTTCTATCTTTTTTAAATAGTGTAGTTCTGACTACTATATTAATACTATTCCTTTTTTATGCATGATATGTAGTGCATGTTTGGTGAGCAATCACCCCCTGCCACACACCCTTGTGGTGGCTTGCAGGGTATTATGTAGATGTAGATGTAGAACCCTTGGAAATCCATAGAGATGAATGGAACGCCTAGAAAACTTTAATTGATGGCTTAAATGCTAAGTAAAGGAAATAACGTGGCCAACACCGAGTCCGTAGATGGGTCTTTTTGAGAAAAATGATGAATTTCGTATATGTTGATCCTGATACTATAACGTTTCAATCCACTCTTTGAACGCGTGAAGAATAAAGGTGCGAAAGATACTGCGAAAAACAGCCGTTGAATCATGAGCTTATGTATATCTTTTTTCATGCAAGTATATGAGTCAGGAATTGCGTCCAAACCGCGGCAAAGCATTATGGGGAACATTGAGCTCGTTTGAAGTCACTATAAATGGAAAGGGTTCGATAGAAACGCCATGATTTCCTGCACAAAACCTGAGTGGCAATTCTGATACCACACCCAAGCACAATGCAATTTCGTCTAAAGCGCTCATTTTGAGGGATTGAAGATGTGTTTTTTCACTTACCTTCGTTCTTTTATGATGAAGCTGTGGTCACACGCACTGGGAAGAAACTTTCACTGACTCCAGGAGTGCAGTAAGGTGAATCTCAGGCAATCAATTGATTCAAATCAGTGCAACAATAAAAATTCTCGTATGTCTCGAAGATGGGGAATGAGAAACTAAAATCTTTCCACACGTTTATTGCGAGGAACCTCCAGATTAATGTCTCTTTACTGACACCTTAAAAAAGCAGTCTTCGTTCGCTAAACGTATCTAATTCAAGTCCTCCATCCGTTGACCATTTCCGAAGGGGATTTTCACTAATTTTTACCCGGACATTGTAAAAAGAGCTTGGTTATAAAAACGTCGTCTTCATTACAGAGTCGGGATACTGTCTGGTTTTTTCTTTCTTCGAAGACTGTCAGCGGATACGTAGCCGAAGTACAGAGCAGAAGTCTGAATCGCTCGGACGGGGACACTAAACGGGATCGAACCCTCCCGTAGATGAATAAATGTTCCACGAGACTAAAAGAAAAAAAAAATACGTGGGCCAAATGTTAATTGCGTGGGTGAGTACGGAGGGAATCGTCTCCTAGCGGGAATGCGGCACGACTCTTCAGGCACGCAGGAAGAGATCAGTGGACAACCGGCAGGTATGCTCGTCGAGGAAAGACTGAAAGCTTATCAAATAAAATGGGCGGTCAGGTGACGGACATCGGGTGGGGGGTGGATGAAGAGGTGGGGAGGGATGGTAGGAGAGGTATTGGGGCGGTTTTGGGTGTCGGAGGGGGGAGATCTGCAGTGATAATTCCTTATTAGGGAATGCAAAATGGAAAATAAGGGGGAGGGGTTAAGAAGGACTTAATGGACATTTGTAAGGTTAGTAGAAATTATTGAGGGGACAACTGAGGTTATTAGCGTCATTTTGATTAATTTGTATCAGGGTTATATAATGAAAATAATGATAAATGGATAGACAGAGCAAGTAACGAAGAAGTCCTAAGAAGAGTGGGAGAGAAGTCTACTGAAAACTCTTCAAAGAACACTTAAGACACGATGGCCTGATGAAACCGATCGTCGAGGAAAGTGTGAACGGGAAGAATGGAAAAGGCAGGCCATGTATGGGATATATGGAGCAAGTAGTGAAGGATGTAAAGAAGAATAATTACGTGAGTATGAGGAGGTTGACCAATAGAAGAATCGAGTGGAGGGCAGCGTCAAACCAATCTTGAGATTGATGACTGATGATGATGATGATGAAAATCTGTAAACCGCTTCAAGATTGAGACAAAATTGTCCTTTCTCCATCCCACCCATGGTAAATAAAATTACACATAGGATATTATCGTCATGACATGCAGAATTAAAATTTGAAGTTGATAACATAAATGGATATGACTGAAGAAGTTGGAGAATGATAAATGAAAAAAATACACACTCAACATATCAATGTGAATTATCACAGAAAGCATTGTGCGTGACATTATTTACAACTGTGGATTTTCATAGTTACATGCTTTACGAAGAAAATCATGGTAGGAAAACGTCCACTCAGGTAGGGGCTGTGAAAAACTTTCGAATTTCAAAAGAAGGCAGCTAATGTTTTTATAACGATTCGTAAATTGAAGAAAACAAGAAAAATAGGTAGAGAAAATAGATAATATGTTAAAAACAAAAATGTTAAATACAAAAAGATGATATCATGTGAATGCATGGAAATACATGTGCGCTGTTTACCTTACTATCCGTGTTTGAAATCTTTTAGTACCTACTCATGTGCAGTTAAACCTGTGGTGATTGGATATGGGTAGGAATGGTTGCAAGAAGCGGAAGAAGGGGGGAGGAAATAAAACCAAGCGTTGGTAAGAACCTACTTGGTACAATAGGCTCTAAGAGGACCTCAGTTTGACGTCTCATACGACGGAAGGTAAACTGAATCGGAATGCCCTCCATATACCAATCTCCTCCTAATAGAGATTTCAATGATATGTCCACCGGGATTCGAAACCACTCACTTAGGATGGGTGACTAGTACCTACTCTCGCTGCACACAATGTTTGATATGGAGCGATCCGCGGCTGTATCATTTCTGCACAGTATTTATTTATATACTCAATGTTAGCGTTTACTTCAAATACACATTTATAGAATTGCGACCTAGCCGCGAATACCTTACCGGAGTCACATGCTGAAAATGCACAGCAGCTGAATTTCAAATAGGATAAAACCCACCTCGAAAAGAAATTGTCAGGGGGGAGTGCAGTCCCTGGACCACTAGGTTGTCAGGCGTGGGAATTTATTCCCGATTTGATTATTCTCACTTGATGCTGCTTTGATTTCTGGTTCGGTGATTCACTAGTCATTAATGTTTTTCACAAGTTATATTTGGTGGATTATGGTTTTTGCAATAATGCAACAACAGTTTTAAAACTTATTCTTTTTAATATATTCCTTTTTTAAGCATAGTATTCCTGTTATAAATTAGAAAAAATTCCCAAAATTTTCCATGTGCAAGTGCATCCCCTAGCATTCCTCTCCCGGGACCCATGGCTCCAGATGTATGTTCCATTGAAACTTTTCCTCACTGCCACGCTCGCATTTGTAGCTGTAAGCAGAATGTTCTTTTGGTATAATTCCCTTTTCTCCTGGACTATTCCAATTCCATCGAAACCTACCCTCAACCTTTAGAAGAATGTCAATCCGTTTCTCAGCGATGAAGTTATTAAGTACCTACTCAGGCGCTTAATTTTTTTACCTCCGATTATCATTGATGCGGGAAAAAACATCTCCCAAACCAGATTAGCGCGTGTTCGTATTCGCTGCGTTCTACGAGTGAAGGAATTCAAGATATCCATCAAAAACCTATCGTTCGGTCCGCATATCGCACGATTCGTGAAGTAGCCGAAGTTGTAGATATGTTAATGGAAGACAAATATTCGACTATCACGAAACTATCATCCCGTCGATTATCCCCATAGTTACTTGTTTGTGAGCGAGGTGCAGGAGGTAAATGCAGTTCCGTTGGGTATTTTATATTACATCTAGTTAATTAAATTTTCAAATCTATTCATCGACGCATCCGCACGTACCACTTCCGCTAGTCCGCTTCTAGTCAAAATCCACTGATCGTTTTCCTTCATCTCCGATACCACTCCCAAAGTACTTCGCCATTACGTCTAAAGCACTGTTTTTGAGGGAATGAAGATGATTTTCGTTCACTTACCTTTGTTCTTTTATGATGAAGCCGTGTTCGGACTCACTGGGAAGAAACTCTCCCTTCGTCTTCAGGAGCGTAATGAGCTGAATCGAAGGCGATGAATTGATTGAAATCACTGTAACAATAAAAATTCGCATAAGTCTCGCGTAAAATGTAAGGACATTCTGGATTTATGTCTCTTTGCTGGCACCTAAAAAGAGATCTTCATTCGCCAAAAGCAGTTAATTTAAGCCTTCCATCTGCTAACCGTCGCCGGCGAAGATTTACACTATTTTTTATGAAGACGTACCAATAAAGATTCGGTTGCAAAAATGTCACCTTCATTCCAGAGTTGGATATTGCTTTAGGTTATTTCTTTATTTAAAAAACTGTGAACGGATACGTATCAGATGCTCTGTGCAGAAGTCTGAAAATCTCGGATGGGAATGCTAAATGGGATCGAACCTCCCCAGAAGAAAAATGAATGTTCCGCGAGCCTAAAAAAAATGCGTGGGCCAAATGTTTAATTGGTTGGATAAGAACGAAGGGAATCGTCTGCTAGCGGAAATGGGGTGTGCCTCATAGGGAACACCAAGAGTCCTCCACTAAGAGTCTGCATCTCCGCTGCCACACCCAAGCACAACGTCATAACGTCTAAAAAAACACTCATTTCAGGGCATGAAGATGATTTTATTCCCTTACCTTTGTTCTTTTATGATGAAACTGTGATCGGACGCACTGGAAAGTAACTTTCAACCGACAGGAACGGTGGTCGAGTGGAGACTGAAGAAGTATCAATTTGGAATGGCCATTCAGGTGATGGACAGAGGGTGGGGACAGAGGAAGAGGTGGAAGAGGTAGGGGGTCGGATTTTGGTGTCGAATAGTGTAGAGCTGCAGTGAGATAGTGAGATTCCTTATAAGGTAATGCAAAATGGAAATTTAAGGGGGGGGTTTCGAAAGAAAAGAGGATATTTGTGAGGTTAGTAGAATTATACAGGAGAGACGACCAACAACTAAGCTCATTAGCGTCCTCTTGGTAAGTAATATGACAAAAATAATAATAAAGCATCTCTTAACTGGGGCGAGATTAATACAAAATTTTTCCTTCTCATTATTCATTTATACACTCAATGTTGGTATTTAACTTCAAATAATAAGTTTCAAATGTATTTACTATGAATAGCTGCAAATATATCCAATAGTATAAAAACAAGGTTATTAATGGACAGCATAGATAGTGGAATGTTGGCATAAGAACTTTAAGCCAACCCAAGTAACAGCATGTTAGTGCATGCTTGCTTTGTTACTTTTATATTTTTTTTAATTAGGTAAGTTTAGACTAAAGTAAAGTTACTACTCCTTTTTAAGCTTGATATGTAACGATTGTTTGGTGTGAATTCACCCTCTGCCACACACCTTTACGGTGGCCTGTAGGGTATTATACAGATGTAGATTAGAATGATGGTCCGATGATTTAAGGGCGTTAAATCTTTTCAGCATGAAAAGAGATGTGTGCGGATGGCACTGCGATATAAAAATGTGAATCCAATTCATCTCACGGAGTATGCAGGCGGTAAAAAAAGGTCTGCAAGGCTACTTAAGTTACCACTAGTTGATCAAATTTTATAATATTTTCAAGGACACATTCATAGGCACTACTCGACAAAGTAACCCACTTCTGGTCAAAATAACCTCATCGTTTTACTTCATCTCCGATTGCACACCCAAATGAATTGCCACAACCTCTCAAGCCTTATTATTTGGAGAGAATGAAAAGGTTTTATTCACTTACCTTTGTTCTTTTATGTTGAAGCTTATGTTATATTTGAACGCACTGGGAAGAAACTGTCCCTTCGTCTCCAGGAGCACAATGAGATGAATCGAAGGCGATGAATTGATTGAAATCACTGCAAAAAGAAAAATTCACTTAAGTCTTGAAGATGGAGAAAGAGAAACTTTACGTTTCCAAGCCGGAAATGCAAGGAAACTTTCGGACTAATGTCTCATTACTCGCAACTAAAAAAGCAGTCTTAATTCTCCACAAGCTGTTACTTCATGCCCTCCATCCATTGACCATCGTCGGTGAGGATTCCACCAAGTTTTACGAAGATGTTCGAATAAAGGGCGGTTGCAAAAATGCCTCCTTCTTTCCAAACTTGGGATATTGTGTCTGGTCATTTCTTTCGTTGAAAACTGTGACGGATATATAGCAGGGATTATGTACAGAAGACTGAATAGCTTGGATGGGAAAACTGAACGGCAATTCAACCTTCCCGGATGAAAAACAAATCTTCCACGAGGCTAAAAAAGAATACATGGGCTAAATGTCACGTGAGCGGGCGACTACGAAGAGAACCGTTTCCTATCGGGAATGGGGAACGCCTCGTAGGGGGCGCGAAGAGTCTTGGACGGCACAGCCCGCTGATTTCCTACACCTACGTTGCCACACCCAAGCACAACGTCGTCACGTCTGAAAACACTCATTTTGAGGGCATGAAGATGATCTCCTTCACTTACCTTTGTTATTTTAATGATGAAACTGTGATCGGACGCACTGGGAAGATACTTTCAACCCACCGAACCGACAGGAACGGTGGTCGAGTTGAGACTGAAGACGTATCAATGTGAAATGGCCGCTCAGGTGACGGACAGTGAGTGGGGACAGAGGAAGAGATGGGCGGGGGAGGAGGGGGAGGGTAGTGGGAGAGGTAGGGAGGGTTAAAATCGTAGAATCGCTTGTGTGATTCCTTGAAAGTTGTGGTTAATATCTACATCTACAGCTACGTAACATCCAGTAATACGCGAGCCACCGCGAGGGTGTGTGGTAAGCGGTGAACATCACCAAATATGCATTACTGATGAACTAAGAACTACAACTATAATACTACATGGAAACAAGTTAGGTATAGCAGTCACGTGCAACTAGATGGTTAGTGTCTACGTAGCAACGTGTAAGTAATTGCTGGCAAGAAAGGCTTTCTATAAATATATTTATAGCATGCATGTTAAAACTTGCTTTATCCATTGAAGACAATTCCAACAATTTTTTACCCACTCTTTACTGTGCTGCCAATTGTGTTCTCTTATGATTTGAGGCAAAAACGACATTTTAAATTTATCGGTACGATAGTCTCTCCAATTCTGTCAATCTGGTCAAATCTAGCATAATATGTAGGAGTTATTAAGATATATACAACGTCATCTTTGAACATGTTGGCTTAAAAGATTTATCGTATTTTTAACCTACATTATGCAAGTAATTCGCATCCTAATTCTTCTATTAAACTCGTAACACTAATACAATTATTATAACGGCCTTTAATAATTTAGCTGGTTTTCCTTCTTTGCACACGCTCTAATTCCTTTATCATAACTTCTTCGCGTGCTTCCCATGTACCAGTGGCATATTCTATTTAGAATATGCCACTAGACTGGCATCTGAGGTCATAAGCGTCATTTAGCATTGGCGCGTAATTACACAACCCTGCAAAGGATTTGGGTACCGATCGGAGGAATAGTGGAGTGTAACCCGGCGTCTGCATAGGTCTACTCTCAACGAACGACACCAAGGGGGCCATGGCTTGACAGCCTATCGTACAGAGGGAGTAATGAAATAAATCAGCACTCAGGCGGGGACCGGTAGGTAAATCAATTAAAATGAATTCAGTCGGGATTCAATCTTGTACACTCAGGAAGGGAGGCCAGTATTATAGCCACCACGCCATACCGATCGCAAGTAATTTGGATGGAGCGGGGATTGTGATGTGGAATAGCGTAGTTTTCTATATCAGAGAAAACAATATATTCAATTGCGATTTGTTCCCCATCATTAATGTACTCATTATATCTAAATAATTTGGTTTACGAAATCTCACTTATCGAGATAATTAATTTTTAATTTTACCTTTGCCGACAAATGCCGGGACGGTGGCAGCCTTTTTGTTGACATAACAGATAGATTGTTTGAATTGCGAGGCATAGGGAATATTCATCGCCAGAACATACAATTGTATTTCAGAGTCCCTGAGCCCTGGTAAACATGTATTAATAAGCGCATAAGGTCTGCTACCGCGAAGCCCGGATGTTATTCGCGGCGAAAGTTGCTTGCATGGCGTAACATGTGTAGTAAAATAGCTCGTGTTAAATGAATACAAGCTGAATAAATAATAACAACAGAAGAACGAAATAACTATTCCGCAGATACTAGTTTAAATGCTTTAAGGTCCAAATCGTCCAAATCAGCATTCGCAGAACCACCTATCGGCAGTTAGAGGAATGATTGTAAATGATTTCTTTTTTGCATGTCACGTTTTCGCGCCGCTGAAATATTCACTTTCCGATTAATTAGGAAACATACTTAACTCCATTTTAAATCCTATGGTTTCAAATATGTAATCCAGGGGTTTGGGTACTTTTGATGATGACAGTAAAATAGTAGGTAACTAGCAAATTATTATTATTACTATTAGTCTCATAAAGTATTGAGGAAGCGAAATCAAAGGAAATTCATAATATTTAGGAATTTTATTCTACATAACTTGAAATAATGCGGTATAAGCTTAACGCATCTTATGGTTTAAATCGACAATTTGTCCGTTTTTTTCGTCATTTGCAAAGATATGAATTTCAAATTTACATAAAAGATTTAGTAATTATTTCAACATGCGATCTAAAAGTGATTCCCTTTCTAGTTCTTACATTACTCATGTAACACAAATACAATTATCGTAACGGCCTTTAAAAAATCTTGCTGATCTCCTTTGCCCACACCCAATTTTTTATTATGCCTTGGTCGAATGAATTCCAGATACTGGCGCCATATTCTAAATGATGCCTCACGAGTGACCATTAGCATCTCTCTCGTATTTTCTCTTTGCATTTATCTAAACTCCTCTTTACGATTCTATGATTTGCTTGTTGGCCCCTACAACTGTTGGCTTGCGCTCGTATAATATGTTACACATAAAGTCGCCTTGTTCACTTGGCGAGAACTTAGTAGAGTCGATTTGTCGACTGCTTAATTAGCATTGCATGGTATCTCTTAGTTGCATGGCAGTATGGTAGTTGCATGCAAGTAGGTTGTGGCAGCTCTTAGTTGGATGTAAGTAGTGCATGTTTAGTGATCTTCACCCACTGCCGCGCACCCTCGAGGTGGCTCGCAGGGTATTACGTAGAAGCATATGTAAGCTACAGAACTAATGCGGGAGCTACTTGACAGTGCGCGCGAGCTGGAATTTCAACAGATCTTCAGGTTCTTATCCAGGCTAATGTATTTTTTTTATAAATATGCATTTGATTCCGCTTCAATAAACATCGATCGGGGGCTTTGGTTGCAAAAATCGGTCTCGTAATTCCGGGTTCTAACTAGCTCTAGATTGATTTAAAACGCTCTGAAAAAAATAATTTAAAAAATTTCTGTTCGTGACCATGTTGTTCCTAAAGTTTATCAAAGACTTTACAGTTGACTTTATAGTTCCCAGTACTTCCCTAACATCCATAGATTTTCTAGATCTCTATTTTAGGCGTAATTCTAACTCGAACGCCAGATATATTTACTATGATTTGGTAAATATGTCCTTTGAAGGCCATTTTGAACGTTCGATGAAATAGCACAATTTTAAGTAGTATCACTTCGAGTAGTCCTTCGCTGAAGCCCGTGACGTTGTGAAGTGCGAGAACGAATTCTTGGCAGCTTTACACGGTTCAATCGTCGGTGCAATTTTTCCGTGACAGTATACCGTCAAGTAGCGGTGAAGCACAATATCACGAACCAAAAGTTATCCTACCAATCCCGGACTTAGCGGTGCCAACATATTCTCTTCGTACCCAAATATTAGCCTAATTTCTAAGACACTCTATGAACTACTAGCTTCAAATTTTGTAGTTTCATGCAATGAAATACTTAGCAAACTAAGCTAATATTTTTTACTCATATTTCCAAGCTCATTCCCTGTTAACAATAAATTATAACCCAATCTTCCATATTCGGAGCAGCTTCGAATTTTACGGGTAATATCTCCATTATATGCCGTGCAAGATCCTTAAAACTAAGGCGTAATTAATATTTGTTACGATAAACTCTACATGACCACGTGATAAGTGACATACGTTCCCATTTTTTCCTCCCAAGGCCGGCAGATTCGTGCCTAAGCGACCAAAAAAGTCATCATCATCAAGGGTCACCATCATCGTCCCCTGCATCATCATCATCATCATCATCATCGTCCCCTGCCACACACCCTTGTGGTGGCTTGCAGGGTATTATGTAGATGTAGATGAAGGGTCAACAATCCTAGGATTGGTTTGACGCAGCCCTCCACTCGATTCTTCTATCGGCCAACCTCTTCATACCAACGTAGTTCCTCTCTTTCACGTCCTGGTCCATGTAACTCATACGAGGCCTGCCTCTTCCATTTTTCTCGTTCACTTTTCCCTCGACGATTGTCTTCATCAGGCCATCGTGTCTTAAGATATGGCAGGTTAGGTTGTGCCGTCTTCTTTTTATAGTTTTCAGCAGACTTCTCTTTTCTCCCACTCTTCTTAGGACTTCTTCATTTGTCACTCGGTCGATCCATTTTATCATCATCATTCTTCGATAGCAACATATCTCGAATGCTTCCACCCTTTTCTTCTCCGCTGCTGTCATCGTCCATGCCGCACTGCCGTAAAGGAACATGCTCCAGATATACGTTTTGATGAATTGCTTCCTTACTTCCAAGCTTGTATTTCCAGCTCTAAGTAGATTCTTCTTTTGATAGAATGCCCTCCTTGCCTGGGCTATTCTACTCACTATTTCTTTCTTGCTTCGTCCATCGTTGGTTACTCTGCTTCCCAGGTAACAGAACTATTTCACCTCTTCCAGTTTCTATTTTCCTAGTTTAACTTTGGTTTTGGCCTCTTCTTTCTTGCTGCACACCAATATCTTAGTTTTCTTCTTATTGATCTTCAGCTGATGTCTGGCCATTATCCTTTTCATGGTTGTTAGCATCTTATTCATCTCCTTCTTTGTCTCTGCTATGCGAGCTATATCATCAGCGAATCGTAGAATGCTGATTGTTTCTCCGTGGATGTTCACTCCAGAACACTTCTCCTTGACTTCATTGATGGCTCTCTCAATGTAAACATTAAAAATTACGGGAGACAGTGCACAGCCTTGTCTCACTCCTTTCCTTATTCTTGCTTCTTCACAGCTGGGCCCAGATTTAATCACAGCTACTTGGTTTTTATACAAACCAAAAAGTACCTCTTCGATAATAATGCATGTAACCACCCTTGTCTAACGTGCAAGAGTCTTCCAACTTAGCGGTAATAATTATTCTGAAGTATTTCTCCAGAAAAAGTGAAGAAAATCACTCATATTCCCTACTCATCACGGCTGACCGATTCATTCCTTAGCGGCAATTTACAATGCATATTCAAAGTTAACGGATAATGCATCTCTTATCCAAACTAAGAGACCCTTCAAACTGCAGGAAAATATGAGTAAAGACCCATCCAAAAATATTTGAAGAAAATTTACTTATAGTCCCAAGTTTACCATTCAAAGTGATGATGATGAGGCTCGAGCCCAAGTAAACGTTCAAATTCAGTGTCACATCGAAGTTAACGGAAACCCTTATCTAGTCTGCAAGCTCCGGAATTTATGTATCATTAAACGAAATAAAAAACATTTAATGACTAACAAAAACATTTAAAATGTTTGCATGTTTAAAGATTCTATCAACATTAATTCTATATTCAATCACAGTGGGAAATACTAGTTTGGAATTTAAAAAACTCTTCATAAAACTGGGATCTAAAATGAACTCCTTTATGTGTGTGAGGCATTGTCGATAAGCCGAGACTGGATGCATTCAAAATGATATGCTATACCAAACTTATCACGGTAAAATGGATGAGCCGAGTGACAGAGTTGGCAATGTACGGCTCAAAAGTCACATGTGACTCTTTGGGTCGTAAATATGGCTCAGAAGTAAATATGAAAATGTAGATAAAACTATTAGAATTTCAATTAAATGGAAACGCTTGGAACTTGAAAATCATAATAACATAGCTACAAAGATTTTTTCCGACTGGGTACTGTGTTAATAAAAACACCTCATTTACAACCGGATATTAACAAATATTCTCGGGAAATGCTATCTCACTCCTCATACAAAACCAACTACAACAATTTTTGAGCGATTTTTTAATATTTTAATGGAGATATAACTAATAAAATTACTTGCTATGATATTACCTGAACTTTTGATTGCTTTCCAAAATTATATCATGTCTTGAAAATTTTTAAGTCTTTGTAAGGGAAAGGTTATCCCATCCAAACGTTTGCCGGCCCCTTCGACTGAAGAGTGATGAAGATGCATTTGATTGACCGAGTGACTACACCTCGGAAGCCTGTCGAACGAACTCTAAAGTGAATTGAAATTGCTACAAAACTCCGGCGTTAGATTTGTTTTCAAGGATGAACCAATTTCCTCAAACAGGAAAACACATATATAGCTGGATAGTATTGCCAGACGGAAATATCCACTTCGTTCTTTCCTTTTCTCTTTATTTGAAAATAATAAAAAATATCAAAGTATCTAATTGTTCTCTTCAGCTATCCACCGGAAACTAGAACTATTCCAAGCGGAAGTGACCCATCCAACCTTTATTTACAAGCGCACAGAAGTACAGTGTTTCATAAATCATTCACCGTCAATCCCACTGTTATTTGGAACTCATTTTGAAGGGAAACAAGAGTCTGTTACGAAGAATTAACAAACAGGTGGAGAACTTCATCTACTTCCGCAGCTCTGGCACTTGGAACGGAAGAAGCTCGACGGGCATCAAGCGAAGAATAGCACAGGCTAAGGAGGCGTTCACGAAGAAAGAACTCAAAGAACCTACGGCTGCAAGCAAGGAAGCACTTCACCAAAACATTCGTGTGTAGCGTGGCACACTATGGATCAGAGACATGGAACATCGGAAAAGCAGACCAGCGAAGAATTTTGCCATCAAAACATGGTGCTAGAAGAGAATGCTGAAAATTAAATGGACGGATAAAGTGAGCAACGAGAGGTACACAGAAGAGCAGAAGAAGAAAGGACAATATGGAGAACCCTACGGCAAAGAAGAACCAGATGGATTAGGCATAAATTTGAGACACGATGGATTAGTTATAAATATGATAGATGAGAAAATTTAAGGGAATGTCCAGCGAGGTAGATCAAGGGGCAAGTATATAGGGCATGTAAAGAAGGACGTGAAAGAGAAAACATATTAGGGCGTGAGGGAATTAACACTAAATAGGGCAGAATGGAGGGCTGCAGTAAACCAATTTTCGCATTGAATATACTGATGAATAAAGAATTTTGCGAATATGTAGAGGTTAGCCGAAAGTAGAATTCAGTGGAGAACTTCTTGAAGCATATCTGAGGATTTTTGACTGATGACGCTGATGAACAATTTACGTAATTTCAGTATTAAATATTATACTAATCTGTTTAATATATGTGTAATGTGTCATGTAAATAGTAATTTAACTCATCTTTATTACAGCCATATTATTGTATTACATTGTAACAACTCCTTATCAGTCATTAATTATGTATAATGTCCTGTAGGTTAGGAAAAAATCTGCTTTTTTGCTTTTAAGGGGATATGTACCCTAAGCATTTAAATAAAAATGCATTCTATTATTCAATATCACCGGACTTTACACTGAAAACTGTAGGAAACCGTCGAAAGAAAATTGAATGAGGAGAACGGCGAATGATGACCTCTTATGAGTTCTTATGAGTTATCCCTATTGAGGAATTTGAGGATGATGTTGAAAAGAAGAATGTTATATAATTATTAAAGGGCTGGTTAAAGCGAGAGGAGAGCTGCGTAAAAAAAAAGTTAGGATCGGCGGCAAGTAATGATGATGACGCGAAAATCGCCGTGCTCGCATTCTCCAGTGTGATTACTGGAAATGGGTAAGCTGAGTGATTTCTGGTGAAGGTGACGCGTACGGCTTGGACTTGTGTATACTCATGACGCGCGAGTCTTGTGGCCCCGTGAAAAAGTCTGCGGGTGAATATGGGTTTTGTGCGTAATTTGGATTTCCTCACCCCGCCCTCAACCGGCCCTCCTCCACCCTCTCTGTCTCTTTGTTCTGGACCCGCCCCTTCCTGGCACACTTCCTCTAGCCCCCTCCCTTCCTCTGGGGCCCTCGGGGGGCCTCGGGGCGCACCTCTAGACAGACCTCTCCCCTTCTTCCGGCCTTTGCCTCTATCTCCCCCACGCACCAGTCTTCCCGTCATCTCTTAACTGAGGCTGACCGCGGTAGTCAGGTGGATGGCTAGCCGGACTGACAACCCTAAGGTCGCGACTTCGAATCGAGACTCTGGAATGCTTTTTGTTTTCGTCTCAGGATTTTTATTTTAGGATATTTGGTTCATGTGGTGGCTAAATTATAGTATTCCCACTCCCAAAGGCCTGGGTTCGAGTCCCGACGCGGGCAAAGGTTTTTCAATGTTGTACCGGTGCGTACTTGAGTGCTGTGCGAAGTGCATTTCGAGTTCAATACTCTGTTCGTCGGATGGGACGCTGGACTGGGGATACCTAGGTGCTTTTCCTTATGAGCAACCTAGCAGATTAATGTCGACACCGGGTTTCCATCCACCTTTCCTCCACTTTCTAAATTTCTACCTCTTTCCAAACATCCACCTATCATTAGTGATGCATATGGCCTTAGTTTTCGATCTTGTCCCTAAATAAAAACAGCAATATGATCGATTACTGTCATCTGTTTAGACACACAGGAACTTGAAAGTCGTTAGGGTTTGTGATGATTGAGATTTAATCTGTGTTTTCAAGTCTGTTTCCACACGATCCAACACTTTCTGTTTCCAGCCGGCCCTGGTGGCGGCAAGGTGAAGTCGTGCTAATCCTGGTGGCGCGGGTTCGAGTCCCACCTGGGTGGGTTTTTCTCCACCCAGGACTGGATGTTTGTCAAAGCATTGTTGGTTAAGCCCCTGGGAAATATGATGACAGTTCAATGCCGATTGGGATCCAAGGGCATATGGACAAACAGAATCTTCGGGTTGCAAAAAAATATAATAGACGCTTCGTACCAGGAGGAAAGGAATAAGGATGGGAGTGGAAGGGAAAGAAGGAAGGATGGAGAGAAACCTGGCGTCGTAATTACCCTGCTCTTAACGTGCAAGGCGCTAAGGGGACCACGGCTTAACGTCCCGTCTGACGGACGGAGTACTGTACTAGATTATTCTCCACAAAACACTCAATTAGGGGTCGGATTACCAATGGAAAATATCTTCCACTGTTGTGATTCGAACCCGGGCCCTCCAGGGGAGAGGCCAGTACTCTAATCAGTACTCCAACCCGGTCCCTTAAAATAGAACTAGTTGAGCTCATCAAAATACATAGCTTTTTGGGCTTCATACCGGCGCGTTTGCTTCGCTGTGAAGTGTAAATTTAAATCATCGGTACTGGACTCAGTTCCTATCATTGAATCACCTCTGGTTTCCCCAAATGGTCTAGTACCCAGAGACACACACTATGTGATGAATAGGACGCTTCCAGACTCCTCTACTGTATTTGAACTCGGGATCCCCACCCTCCTGAGTTGGCAACACAGTAATACACCGAGAATAAAAATTATATTCCATTTAGCAGAATTCAATGTACTTTGAAAAATGCTGACTGGGATATGATTCTTTACACTCAGAAGTAGATAGAGATGCTATACGAGGGACGAT
This sequence comes from Platycnemis pennipes, assembly GCA_933228895.1. Classification (NCBI taxonomy): domain Eukaryota; kingdom Metazoa; phylum Arthropoda; class Insecta; order Odonata; family Platycnemididae; genus Platycnemis; species Platycnemis pennipes. The sequence continues at coordinate 66,980,511 of OW121854.1, forward strand.
CCATAGCCTTTTAAAAATCAGGTGACTGTGATATTATATGGATAAAATAGAGATAACGTGACACTCTTAGCCAAAAGGGTCTCACAATGAAGAAATGTTTTTAGTGCCTAGAATGCACGGAATTCACCAATCAGGTTGATAAGGAGGGTTTTGTCCCTACACCACCAAAGGATTCCTGGCTAATGACAAAATAAATTCGGCTGAGCCGTGATATGGTAGCATCCATTAATAATTAAACTATACAAGGAACTTTACTTGTTGCGGAGGTATACATTGAACACGTTTGTAATGAAGGGGGTAGAGCGTGTTGCATGCCTAATTGATAACCGGCAGTCACTTTTATGTATTTCCTTTCACTTTTATGTAATTTCATTCACTTTTATGTATTTCCTTTTTATATATTCATCTGTTAGTTAGTTTATTTCCTTTTTGTTTTTCTATTGTTTTCTCTTGGATTGTCATAGAGATCAAGTACACATAAACAAGAGATTGCTACAGTAGAGGCCATATTGTATGAAGGTTGATACCTATGGAGTGAATATTGATATTGGAGAGAAAAGAGTAAATAAAGGGCAAAGTGATATAGGAATTAAATTTTATTAATCGATTTGTCACGATGAGCGTTGGGACTGCGAACTGGAGGTATTGAGTTCTAATTGTGGGCTCAGTATGGGGTATGCTTTGCCCAAAGAAACCAAACCAGACCCGAGCTGGATTATTTATCGAATTCCAGATTTTTCTGATAAACTACAAGCGATCGAGGGAGGTGAACTCTCCCCTCCTATACGAATTTCATACTTGTTGGTTGGTTATTTGGGGGAGACGACTGATAAGTGAGGTCAGGCGCCAGACCAGACTATGTGGGTAACTTGGTAGAGATAGAAGCTTTTAGGGAACGGAGGAAGAGTGGAGAGAAATCAGGGGTCGAAATTAGCAAAGACGCCAAGTGGACCATGACTTAACGTCCCAACCGACGGACGGAGTACTGAACTCGAATTCTCTTCACAAAGCACTCAAGTAGGGACCGGTATAACATGTAAAATACGCCAGTGCCGGGATTCGAACCCATGCACTCGGGATGGGAGGCCAGTACTTTGGCTACCACACCAACCCGATCCCCAAGAAATTGATCCACCTGCAGTTTCACGGAAAGATATGTTTCTAAGACTCGTCTTATGGTTTGCCGTATGTGACCAAGGAGCCCTACACTCTGAAACTTATCATACAGGTAGTATAAGGCTGTCCTTGTCGTAAGATTGTTTTGTGGCTATTATTTTCTTGTATGGCATTGCGTCATGTCACCTGAATCCAGAAAACTATTTCCGTTTGCATTCCGTTTTGGAAATAGAAACCTTGAGTTTGCTGGTTGGTTAATTTCGTTGTAAGACGGTCGTCATCTAAGACGAATTGCGTCATTAAGGGTTAATGTGTTATTGGGTGGAGGCGGTAACCTTTCAAGGTACAGAGGGAGATATACACACCTTTGTACACGATTTGGATTTTATGGAAACTAAAGAAGTGTTAATTCACAATAGGAGCCCCTTTGCGTGTATCAAAATTAGTACATTTGAGAATTAAACGGAGATGTGAGGAGGATTTAGAATGAAAGCTTACATCACCAAGAAAATCTTACAAATCATTCTATTTTATACATTATATCGGCTTTAGGTTTATCTTAACAAAAGGCACCAAAAATCCTCGCCTTAACTTTTCTGATGAAAAAATCAATTCAGGACTGAATTTGTACTGTACATTAAATTACCTACGTACAACACGTGTTTCAGCTCTCACAGAGCCAGCATCTCGTACAAAAGGTTTGTACCTTATGATGGGTGCGCGACAGCTGATACACGTGTTTTACCTAGTTACCTGAATAGCAAAATATCAGTCTTTTGCTATTCCCTTATGACAGATGGTGTGCTGTACTTGAAGTGCCATCCAAACAGCACTCAAATACCTACCAGTATATCTCTATCTGGTATTCTCTGGCATCTAAACTCTATTAAATTTCCAGGATTCGAAATCAGGACAGTCATCCAGCACGCCAAATACAACTCCAATGATTTAAATAATATTAGTTAATATTTAAAAGCATTTTTATGACATAGAGGGTGATGTGTTCTTTTCAATCACATATTCAAGCGAGGTAGCCAAGGGCTTAAAAGAGTTGGACTGTGGACCGCAGGTGTCGGGTTTCATTGCTAGGAGAGGCCTTCAAACACATGTCTAATCAAATTCGAGCTGGATTATTTTCCGAATACCGGATATTTTTAATCCGCAAGAAGCATAAGGAAGTGAACCACCCCCCTCCCCTATTGCATGAATTTCATACGCATTTGGGATCAGTATGTGGTATGCTTTACCCGAACCAACCAGACCAAACTTTATGATGAGTATAGCATTTGCTCATATATTATGCTGTCAAGAATAAAACATCAAAGATACCAGTTTAAATAACAGTTCATCTTAAAACTGCGCTTGACTAATGATAATGGTGGCTAACTTTTCCTGGACCGGGTGCATTTCTTAATTCCTTTAGGTAAGAGAAAAAAGTAAGGCAAGAATTGCATTATTTTCTGCTCTCTTTTTCTAAAATATCCTTTCATGCCAAATTACCTCAGCCCTAATTCCAGTACACATATACTGGATTTCACATAAGCTCAATATCTTGATTTCGGTGCTGCCTTTTTGTACATTATTGAAATATTATTTATGATACATGTTAAGTCCGTCTCGTTTATTGAGATTAGGAACCATAATCTGCGAGAGCAGTGATCAAAATCTTTTTCTCTCATTGTTCGTCACATACATCACGTTAAGGCATTGATACGTGATTTCCCTTCAGAATAATATAAATCGAAAATCGAATTATTCTTTTCCGCCCTCTTCGGTCTCATGACCAGTTTGCAAATTTGTTGATTACTTTTAGACCTTATTCCAGTCGGATGCAGTTTTTACGATTTACCTCTAATACTTATACACCTAGCCTTTTCATGAATCACACTTTAGACCCCTCGACGATCATCGACGATTTACAACATCGACGATCCAAAATCGTTATTGTCAATTATTTAAATTTCTTCGGGTTTTGATGATTACAAATGACCTATCCTGAAGAATAAATAGCTGAGGAATGTGTGGTCAAGCCAAACAGAAAGCCGAGAGTCATTAAATAACACTTGAAAAATGTTATGAGAGGGGGAAATATAGGTGTTTCTTGCCAACTAAGTCAAGCCTCACGCAGGCAAGCAGTTCGTGGTCCGTCAAATCGTGATTTCTGGGTTGCATAGCGAATATCGAAGGACAAGTACGTTTGTAAAAAGGAGCTATGATAGTAGAAAAAATTTCGACGATCCAAAATCGTTATTGTCAATTATTTAAATTTCTTCGGGTTTTGATGATTACAAATGACCTATCCTGAAGAATAAATAGCTGAGGAATGTGTGGTCAAGCCAAACAGAAAGCCGAGAGTCATTAAATAACACTTGAAAAATGTTATAAGAGGAGAAAATAAGGGTGTTTCTTGCCAACTAAGTCAGGCCACACGCAGGCAAGCAGTATGTGGACCCACTATGAAACAAGCGTGATAAGTGATAGCAGGAGTTCCACAGAGAAAAAAATCATTCACTTTGACCGGGACTCGGACTCCCTGATTTCTGACCAGGTGCTTACACCAATTAAGCTACCGAGGCGTCATGATTCCCTGTGGAGTTTTAGGCTGACCTGGGCAGAAATCAGCGGATGCGGGTTCGAGTCCAGGTCAAGGCGTATGATTCTTTTCTCCTTGAAACTTGTGATTTTGAGCAATTTCAGCGGACAACTCCGCTAAGGCTCTCGCGGCCAGTTCGCGGTCCTTGAATTCGTGATTTCTGGGTTGTATAGCGAATATCGAAGGACAAATACGCTTGTAAAAAGAAGCTATGATAGTCGAAAAATTTTCGTGGAGGAAAAATCATCTTACCAGGATTCAAGCTTAGATCCCCCGGATTCGAACCGGATACTCTGGACAACTACTATGTCATCTTTATACTTGTGAATTTCTATGTTGTCAAGGTGAATCATTTTTCCTCTAAAATTCTGCTGTTGTGCACACCAGTGGGTAACTCCCTTAAGTTATTTCGCGGCTAGTTAGCAATCCTAGAATAGGTTTAGTAGTGTGTCCGAATTGTTACATATATATTGTTGGGAATCGTAGGTACAGACTCAGGTTTTTGCTAATAAATAAAACTATTTCCTCAGCAACTTCGTGATGCTCCATAGTCAACATTATCAGTAGCTGATAATGTAAAAAAAGGAGAGATCGCACCATATTTATTGACCTGACGAGGATGATAATTCGTTTAAAATCTGGGTTGTGTGTTTGTGTTTCTCGGTGGTATTTTGTAAAAGTAATGACTCTTTAATTTTTCCCTTCAATCCATCCTCCATGCAATCCATCTCCTTAGCCTTCATTTTATGGCCAAAGCTATCATATTATGGTGGGATTATTTAATATACTTTTGAAATCTTTGTTAAGAAGGTATCCATTTCTAATTTCCTTACTACATACATTCGGAACTTAAATCTGATGGAGGTTGTGTATGAGTTCGTACCCTTTGTCAATTTCCATCAAATCTGTTACTACATCTCATTGTGCAAGAGGAAACATTGCTAGGTATTTTTCATCCATTCCTTCAAACACAATCCATCTTATTTTCTCACTCTAATTCTTCTTTCTATTCTTACCGAAGCTTTATCCATAAATTTAAAAAATTAGTTTAACTCCACATAATTTATTGGGTAACTAACTACCGGTTTCATCCAATAGAATACGTATTTGGTTGTGTTACAAAAAATGTTAGACCCCTTATAGATATATATTCAAGCTTAAGTGAATCGAAGTGGATAGAGTATGTAGAATAAAATATGAGTACTATATGTGACGAAGAAAATATGTGGAACTTTTGCAAGTTTTGAAATATTATCTAAGATGAGATTCCAAAAAATTCCACATACTGCATTGTATTCAAGCCTTTGGTTTCACTGTCTAACATTCCATTTTTAGGGGGCGTTTTTATTAACGTGTTTAACATCTTGGAAAAGAAGCAATCCAATTACGAATTCCTAACGAGATCAATTCGTGCTTGAACCTACCATCAGAATGATATGATATCACGGCGATGTCAGCAATAAGCGATAGTAAAACAGAAGTAAATTATTTTTATTGCCATAGGGAAATTTTACGTTTGATTTTGGATTTGTGATTTGGTACTTATTCTTAATATTTTTCGTCATGTGCTTGAGACTATGAAGTGGTTGTTTTGCTTTGTTGATGGTGTTGTTTGACTGCTTATTAGAGAGGTTGTTAACTGTAAGAGGGGGTTTTTTGAAGGTCTAGGATGAGAGAGAACGGGAGAATTAAAGTTGGCCTTCGCGGTGTCAGCTGAGTTAGTTTGTTCCCGTGGATTGCAGGATTGAGTAAACGTGGTCTAATGTTACAGAAAGCATGCGGGGCTTACGCGATCTAATGAAGAATATGCAAAGAGAGTAATTACCTTTTCATTCACCGCCCCTGTCGATCCTGTTCCTTCGCCGTGCACCGGCGTAATCAGCGCCGTCGCACCTCGATAGGGAAGCCGCGTAGGTCCGCTCCTCCCGGCCGCCAGTGAAAAGAGCCGATCCTCGAAGAAGTCCCAGCAGGAAAGCGCGGAACACCGAAGAACAGACTCAACGGCCTCCCTCTTTGACACGCCGACTTTTTTAACTGTCCTCATCCGGCGACGCGCGCGGAATGGGAGGAGTTTTCAGTTTTCTTCGACTGGGTGGGACTTCGACTGCGACGACGTCCAAATAAATCCCTCAAGAGAGAGAGAGATGCCTCATACACTCAAACCTTTCCTCGGCCATTAGCCCTCAAAGGATCAAAACTCCGTCCCATCAACCGTCCGTTTCAACTGGAGTCTTTGGGTACGGGGAATCTTACAAATTTTTTCTTGATCTCTAAAATATAGCGGTCGGTTTGCCGGATTCCGGCAATCACCGGATCGCACGAGAGACTAACTAGCTCACCACGTTGTGAGTCTGGCTTTGGTTTCCGATGTGCAGAACTCGGCACCCGATCCGAAAGGAGTGCTTTCCACGCACGGATATCTTCTTATAAGGGTCAACGAAGAGTATGATGCGAACTTTTTCCGTCGTTTCCCTTCTTTTTACCTATCTTTTTCTTCCGAGCCAAAGATGCTCTTCTGAGATGACAGGAGCACGTAGTTTGAACGCTTCAGTCTCATAGAATGTTTGTTAAAAAGATATCTCTCTCTCTCTTTCTCCTTGTTTTCCGTTCACGTGAGGGAAGAGTTTCAGCCAACCCCTTAAGCTATGATTTTCTCCCAATCAACGCGTCGCGCAAAGGCGTAACGTGAAACTTCCATCTCCTTCCGTCCCGTTTCCCACTCTAAAGGCGTTGAGGAGGGGGATAGGAGGGGCCCGCTAAGCACTCCTTCGGAGAGGCAATGCCATCTCACATGAGAGCGTGCATAGAAAAAAAATTAAAAATTCCACAAGAGGTGGGACGGAAGAAGTAACGAGTCGAACTCTTGTGCGGGCGGAGTTAAATCACTTACGCGGAAGGTTTGGAGGAAAGATGAGACGTGAGATGGGAACGGCGAGTAAAAAACGGGACAAGATTAATGCCCAACTTGGAAACGAAAGAGGGTTAAAATCGGCGCCATGTTCCACTACGGCTCCAAACGGAAATAGCTGACGAGGTTCACGCGAGTAGAAAAAAATAGTTCGATAGTAGAGGGATTGGTTCACGTACAAACAATTGAAGGTGGTGTTTATGGGCTAACGCGAGTGCATCCGCAGCGGCGCTCTCGTTTCCGCTCGCCTCGGAAGACCGCCGTGCGCATGCGCGTCGAACGAGATGTGGTTCGTGTGTCGTCACTGGCCTAACCTCCCAACTCTCATTGTTGTAAAGGTGTGGAGTTGGGGCTGGCATCACTGTGCAAACTTCGTTTCTCCTCACCACCCCCGCCTTCCCCTTCCAACATCCACGAGGGAGGGGACTCCACATCCCTTCCTCCTACCGCATCACTCCCTCCCCTACTGTGGTACACGAGACGAACGGGACGGTGAAAATGTGAGGCACAAAATATTTCTAGAGACTAAAAGAGGCAACGAATCGCGACAAAAAGGGAGAGAGAGATGGATAACCCTTCCTCCCGGCGCGGAATGATGCGTTTGAGAATGAGAAAAAAACTCACTAACATCAAAACGTCTCAAGATAAGGAGATTACAAGCGAGACGCGACGAGGAGACAAGGGCCTCAGGTTGAGATGAGGTCACTAAGATGGCATTCGACAATAAGACTGTCGGTTAAAATTGATAGTGAAAATTTTTAAGGAGATCGGGGGGGTGATTCGGTAAAATCGAAAGAAATTCGGCTTATATGGAGAGCTGTGGCTCACAATCGTGATCAATACGCGACCCATAGTTCACCCCCGTAGTACCTACTACGAGATAAAGTACAACAAATGAGTAGCGAATACCGTGCAGCTTATTCGTGACATAATTAAGATCAAGTATGATGCAAGGTAAAAGGAGGTGTGTTATAAAAATGAAATTTATGTGACTAATTATATTCATAATTCATATAATCAATCAATCAACTTTTACTTCAAATGAAATCTACATCTACATCTACATAATACCATGCAATCCACCATAAAGGTGTGTGGCAGGGGGTGAATTCCCACCAAAAATGCACTACATACCATGCATAAAAAAGGATTAGTATTTATATACTGTTCTAACTTCACCATTAAAAAGAAGTTAAAAATAGCAAAGTAAACATGCAAAAACATGCTGTTAGTTGGGATAGCTTCAAGTCCTTATACCAACATGAAGCTACCAATGTTATCCATTGCTACATTCGTACTGAATATATTTACCGTTATTCATATCCCAACGAAATACGTTGGAATGGTGTATGAGTGGACTCCTCGCATAATTTGCTAAATTTTAAAATTGAAACTAATTTTACTCTGTCTACAATCTAAGTATGGTACTACTAATACAAGGTAAGTCACTCCGGTGACCAAAATGAGTCCGTTCTGCGCATGACGTCATCTGAATGTAAGGCCCAGCAGAAGACTCGTTCATTGCCTTGCAACTTAAGGATGATTGATCAATTTGATTTGATTTACTTAGCTTTGATTGGATGAAATCAGCCATTTGCAATTTGGCTTACAGCTCAACTAAATAGGAGATCAGTGAAATCAGTGAATGCGCAATTCGTGTAAACCTAAGTTGCAGCATGTAAAGATTTAAGTAAGGCGAAATATTACCAGAGATTGTGGTGAATAGTATGACGATGTTTTAGCTCACCGTGAAGCCAATATAGATCAATAAGCATGAATCCACTACATCGGAGATTATCCCATAGCATTGTGTTGAACTTGTGATATTTTTTTATTCTAGGAATCGGTTTGTTTACCATTTTTAGGAGTCATGTTAAAAATAATATTACTTCTTGGAATCTCATAATTATTTGATTTTTCCACGACGTTTGTTAATAGCTTACTTGGTGAAATTGTTTTCTTGAGTGAATCATTGCATCTTCTAGAAGACATTCCTTTGTCCGTCGTTTTCCCTACGTAAGTCGTCGCTAGAATTGGAATATATTATCCCTAATACGAAATAATATCTATACAGCAAGCCTGCAAACTCCTACGATAATATTCATATACACTGCAATTAATGATATACATTCTATCATTCGCATACATGCAAAAGATTTGCCAAATAATATCTACCATACAGTAACTTTATTTTTATGTTCGTAAATTGTATTATCATGAAATCGTAGACATCCCTACTGTGGTAAATGTTACCTTTGTAATGCTCGTAAAGGATTGCCGTTCGCAACTAGCCTTGTGCCCCAATTAATTTTGTATGGATATTAGTTTGTCATTTGCTAAATTATCTACATGATATACATCAACATTCATTCGCAAACACGTCGTTGTTGGCAATCAAGCTCCATCGTCCGCCGTGGCCGCAGTGGCTGTTGGCGAGTACACTGAAAACGCGATTTACAAATGAAATGATCTGATAGCGTCGTCGTGACCGAATCGACCGTCGTGTCATCAAGGCAGCCCAGATTGTACGATATAAGACGTTTGTTCCTTATATGGGTATAACTAGTTTTGAAATCTCGCATTCTTCACAGTCGGAATCACCTCCCAGGTTGGCTAGATGGCTAGGACCCAGGGGCCCGGTTCGAATCCCGACAGTGGCATAGACATTTTCATTGGCATGCCGGTCCCCTTCAAGTTAAGTACTCCAACCGTCGGATTGGATTTTAAATGTGAACCCAATGGAATGAAAATATTACGTTAAGATCGGGAAAATGCCGACGCCGGGTTTCTCTCCACCCTTACTTCATTTCCAGGAATATCTCTCCCTCTACCCAATCAACCACGTATCCGGAAATGGCACAAAATAACAGAAATTTTTAGAAAATTTGAAGCTGATTTATTCTGCGATGACGTGAGTGATATTATTCTGGATTCAACATCCAGAATTAGATTCTCCGTTCCACCCATCCGAAAGCGGCTATGGCCAAGACAGCATTAGATATAAGGCAGACTCATGTTAACATTAAAAAATAAAATATCAGATATTACTTGAGGGTAAACAGTAACAAATGACGCTAAGCGAATCAAAATGTGCGCAGTAGAAGAGCCGAGGTTGAGAACACGCTTAAAATTGTGGAAAAAGAGAAATTTGATGGGTGGATGAGCAGTATTAAGAATCCACCTGGAAGGACGAGTAACCAGCGATGGGCGAAGCAAGAAGGAAATAGTGAACAGAGTAGCACAGGCCAAGAGCATTCTCCCAAAAAGAAAAACTGCTAACAGCAGGGAACAGTAAGGGAAAATAAGGAACACCTTCCTTGGAGATATCATCTGCAACATCATCTTCATGGTAGTGGGGGTTGACCTCGAGGATAAAGAATAGGTTAGACGTTGCAATGTAACGTAAGCAGCGGGAGGGTTCAACCTGTGGCATTCAGATATAGGAGCGCGGAGATATAAGGGTAATAAAATGGATCACTCGAATTCATAAATCGGATTTGAACCCTTTTGAAACAAAAGGGAAAACATTAAACACACACCACAGATGCATGTCTAATTAATGACCGTGAATCACTTTTATGTAATTCACTTTACTTTTATGTGTTTCCTTTTTTATATATTGTTCTGTTAGTTAGTGTATTTCCTCTTTCTTTTTCTATTGTTTTCTTTTGTATTGTGATCAAATAAATATAAATAGGACAATTAGAATAGCGGCCATATTGTGTGAAGGTTGATACCTATGAAGTGAATATTGAAAAGTGTTGATATTGGAAAGGTATCCAGAGAGTGAAGAAAGTGTAGTTTGATATAGGAATTTTATTTTATAAATCCCTTTGATACGATTTCAGTTATTTTTGTAATTTTTTACGGAAGATATACGGAAGCCGTAAAATCCGGCACTGAGCTGAAACCACGCCCACTCCGCGATACGTATTTATATTGGCTCGCTCCATTATGACGTGAGAAATGCATGACGATCGCAGGAGTCAGAACCAACAGTTTTGAGAAGGTTGCTCAACGTGAATAAACAAATTATGGCCTGTGAACACGGTGATTTGGTTGTTTCACGGTGATATTTGGGCCAATTAGAAGAATTTACAGGCTGTCTCCAAAAAAATATTTATAGGGTGATTTATACGACATATGTTAACAACTCGGAACACACAACCGTGCACGTAAGTTTTTGTCGCACTCATTTTAACAACGCGTACGATGCATCTGGAGAATTTTACTATATGGCAGTGAAGCATGGATGATAACAGCAGCAGAGGAGTCAAGGCTGGAAGCATTTGAAATGTGGTGCTACCGGAGAAGGATGAAGATGAAATGGATCCACCGAGTGACAAACGAAGAAGCCCTAAGAAGAGTGGGAGAAAAGAGATGTCTACGGAAAACCCTAAAAAGAAGACGGGACAACTTAATTGTCCATATCTTGAGAAACGATGACCTGATGAAGACAATCGTCGAGGGAAAAGTAAACGGGAAGAATGAAAAAGGCAGGCCTCGTATGAGTTACATAGAACAGGTCGTACAGGTCGTGAAATATAGAAATTAAATTAATATGAAGAGGTTTGCCAATAGAAGAATTGAGTGGAAAGCTGCGTCAAACCAATCCTAGGATTGTTAACCTATGTTGATGATGGCCACGATACCCACTTTAAACACGACTTTTAATCAACACCACAAATGCACTCCCTACGAGAGTAGCAGCGATATCATATACTTTCCACGTCATCAAAAATGTTTCGGAAGAGAGAAGCGTTTTTTTTGGCGTGAACTTGGAATCTTAATTTCAAAAGTCTGTAGGAACAAAGTATTCGGTTCACAAGTGTCAAATCCAGCAAGTGATCTGTATACTTATAAAAGTATATAAATAAAACCTAATTAGAAGTAGTGTGGTCCCTCCTATTCCACGAAGAGTTGATTCAGTGGCGGAGTAAACATATTCAAAATGTTTGTTGTACAGCGCTGAAGAAACGTATTCATCAAACCAACTGTGGGAAACTCTTATCGTAGGAAAGCAAAATGAAGATAATATTTTACACTTTTCAGGCCTCTCCAGGAGTATCTTTCGTGGAGTAATCTCCACAGAGCACTCTTTGGAGGGACCGGTGTTTAAATTTATAGTCTGCCACTGCCGAGGTTCGGACTCGAGCCTTCGGGATATGAGGACAGTACTAAAGCCACCACAACCCGATCCCCAATTACACTCGCACGTTTTCATTCGCAAAAATTAAGAGAGAATTGGCACAATCCCGTAGTCACATAATTATCTTCAGGAACGGTGATTTACGGTTGCGAGAATGTTCCATTTCCATTGACGGAATTTCACAGAAAATTCCTCGCATAAAATTGCGAACATGGCATACCTACCAAGCAAAACTATAGCTATCGGTGAAATTACTTTAAGTGGATTTCAACATTCTCTTCAACAATAAATTCCTGACATGCCAATGAATCTTAGCGTTGAAACGCACGTACTCATATGCGTATACACAATGTTGCTCGAAGCAATTAAGTGGAAATATTTGAAAGTCGCTTTGCGTAATAATTGGTGCTGATTGACGTAGCGCTATTTAGAACGCTCTGTCTTCCGAATCGGTCTATTAGCGTCCCAGTCGGTAGCTATCTCCGTCATAATAATTAACAAATAGCGACCGCGCTATTGTCAACGTGTAGAGTAGCGACTCCATGATGCTATTTTGGTAATCCGAACATCATCAGGACTGGATTGCAATAATTTTGAAAACAGCGATTTTTTCCACTATTCTGGTGTATAGTGCAGTCGCTATTTCATTCAGAATAGCTGCCTTAGAGCGTTCACAGAATCACGCAATAGAAGAGGCAACAAGAGCTTTCGTGCTTGCTGCCGGCACCGCGCAGTCGGCTGATGGAACCAGTGCGCCTTATCAGCCGTAGCCATGGAAACGCGTTGAGCAAATAATGACGACTTGAGTCGTACTCCATCCAATCGGAGACGGGCTGAGGATGCAATGAAATTCCCAAGTAGGTAACTTCAGGGAGGAAACACCCAAGTCATTTCGCTGGCTTCTGTTACTACCACAAGGTTTTGGGGGTGGACGGCATGGAATAAATTCCTTTTTTGTAATATTTAATGCAGTTCTAATTATTGGTAAAGTTACTTCTTAACAATTAATCGATATTACGATGCAACCAATTTAATTACATTTTTATCGACTGGTCTGGATAGCTCGTGATAGAAATTTAACCTATCTCCTTTTACGGCTGAAACATCTTTTCCTCAGTCACTCTTTTTCACCTAAGCTAAACTCCATCTCCTTACCCTTCTTCACTCGTCTACCCTTACTTGAACGTAAATCAAGAATTCTTGATCTCAAGCACAACATAACCGTTCTCAAATTGGCTTGAAATGTGGCGAACATTAAATCTTCATTTATATCGTTAAAAATAAGACGCTTTCGTAAAACGGATGTGAAGGAGAAAAAATATCGGTAAGGGAAAAATCAACCTCGAGAAAGTGACCTCATCGGTGACCTAAAAATGAGAAGCGGATAACAAAGAAATGAATTTGAAATCTCCTTTAGAAAACAAACTAAAGTCTAAAATAATAAAAGCCAAATGTTGTTTATTGTCCGTACATCCGTCCATCCTTCCTCCCACCTCTATTTCGGAAACGGTTCGTCCAATAGAAATGCCGTGAAAAGCATTGTTAATTCAGAGCTGCTTGAAAAGTCTGGAAAACTATTCAAAGTTTCGTATAGGAATGGGTTCAAATCCTGTCGTTAATTATGTGTTTACATTTCTTTAGTTTGCCTAAAAGAAGAGGGCCGAGAAATGTGAAAACTCTGTGACTTTAAGCCTTACAACACATACCTCGGCGATATTGACAAGAATCATTTATAGAAGAATAGAAAGAAAAGCTGAGAAGTTCCTGGAAGAGGACCAATTCGGGTTCACAACAAGGGCGCAAGAGAAGCGATTTTGGCCCTCAAGCTACTCAGGCTGGCCCTCAAGCTACTCAGGCTGGAGTAGCTTGAATAGAGAAGAACCTACCAACGTTCGCTGAGTTTGTAGATTTGGAGAACCCATTTGACAACGTGGATTGGAACTTGATGCTTAGGATTCTGAAAGAAATTGGTGTAATAAATTACTGCTATCGTTTTATGTTTCTCTGTAGAGCCTTCACTAACACCGAATTGTAAAAAATTCTGGTCAGTAGGTAAGATATGAATACACAAAAAAACGGGAACGCGGAAAGAAACACGAAAAACATTAACCAAAAATAATGGTAAGTTGAAAAATGAATTTTATTTTAAAATTCGTCAATAACTATAGCTGCAACGTTTTCAACGTTATTGATAATGATTTTAGCCATACAGATACAGGGGGAGTGTGTTTAAAACCGTCAGGTTCATCTCGAATAGGTGATAAAGGAGTCACGTGGTACAAACTCGAAAGGTTTGCAAATTTGGTGTGTCTGAAACGCTCGCTAAAATATAATTAATTGTTTTCACTGTAGTTTCCCTCATCTGTCTCGGTTATAGAGCCCACAGATGGAATAAAAAGCAAGTGTAAACAATGAATGACGTTTTAATCAGCGGTTTTAACGCACCAAATTCGCGAACCATTCGTGTTTATACCGCGTGACTCCTTGGTATTCGAGATAATGCCGACGGTTCCAAACACAACCCTCCCAGGGACTCGTTTTCAACGCGAAGTAAATACGCAGCGGTTTTTGTATTGGATCTTAGCGCTGAAACAAGTTTTCTGTTTAGTCGTATCTTATAGTTAATACACTCGAAACCCGTGCGATTTTTAAATAAATGCAAATTCCATTATCACCAAATAACGTGAGGGAGTGCGAATCGCGATACGTGAATCAACTGCATACGCCGGAGAGACGTACCTGACCCATAGATCTTAAATAGGATTTATATTTAGTCATATTTAAGATCTATGACCTGACCGCATAGTTTCAAGACATCCGTCGGGTGTTCCTCGAAGTTGAATTCAACACGGGAGAGGGAGGACTGACGTCATATCCAGTATTCCAATAATTTTTGCCAATTCCTTCTATACCTTATACGTAGGTATGCACCCTTGTGCATCTACTTTTGTATATCTCGCCTTTTATAATGTTTTTGTTCCAATGGCATTTTCAAAGAGATTGGCTGGTTTGATGTGAGATTGTAGATAATGAACAAATTAAGTGATAACATCAGGAGTGATATTTGGATGACTGTATTTGGTAAAATATTTATTGCCCAAGAAATATATGTTATGTTTTCCATTGCCGCAATGGGCTTTGAATTGAAATGCTAAGCGAGCGAATGAAGAGCTCTCAGACAGTGAATGGGCATTTATTTCATTTAAAGTGGCGAAGAAGCATGGTTTCCCAATTTAGCTAACAGAGAACAATTTCTCCATGTAAATTGCTAACTCAAGGTTAATTGAATGTATAATAATAAACCGCATATTTATTGAAATATGTGTATGAAAACATTCAAAAACCTTATAAAGTGCGTAGCTATCAATTTTTGGAGGAGGAATAATTCGATAGAGCGTACCTATAAAATTAGTAACACGAAGATCGAAAACGTAGAAACCATAAGATATTTAGGTGTAACAATCACTAAGGATTTATCGTGGGGAAGACACATTAGGGAAATATGCGGCCGAGTGAAGAGAAAGCTAGGATTTATAAAAAGAGTACTAGGGAAATGTGATGAGAAGACAAAAGAGCAATGTTACTTGTCACTAGTTAGGCCACACCTTGAGTATACAGCCAGTGTATGGGATCCTTATGAATTAGGTTTGATCAGACAGCTAGACAGTGTGCAGCGTAGAGCAATTAGGTTCGTTAAAAGGTGTTACAATAGGTTGAGTAGTGTTTCAGAATTAATAAAAGAATTAGGGTGGGAATCATTATCAGAGCGTAGGCCAAAGTACAGATTAAATCTATTACAGAAATTTATATTGGATAGCTTTACTGAAGATGTTAGGCACATATTAAAAAAGCCAGCGTATTATGCTAGATTCGACCAGACAAATAAGATTAGGGAGATAGATTGTCGTACCGATATATTCAAAATGGCATTTTCCCCCGTGTGAAAAGGTGGAAAGAATATCTCGAAGAGTTATACAACGGGAACAATCTCAGCACGAAAGTGATTGAAGAGGAAAGCGAAGTCGAGAAGAATGATATGGGAGCACCAATATTGAGATCGGAATTCGACGCAGCAGTAAGGGCCCTTGGGATAAATAAGGCTTCTGGAATTGATGATATACCCGCAGAATTGATAAGGAATGCGGGAGAGAGGACATTGGCCCATCTTTATAATGTCATCTGCGACATGTACTCAACAGGAGAAATACCCAGGGACTTCGAGAAAAACATCATCATTCCTATTCCCAAAAAGAAGAGAGCAGAGAAATGCGAAAATTTTAGGACTATATGCCTGACGACACATGCATCGAAGATATTGACAAGAATCATCTACAGAAGAATAGAACGAAAAGCAGAGGAGGTCCAGGATGAAGATCAATTTGGATTCAGGAAAAGTAAGGGTACAAGAGAAGCAGTATTGGCCTTTAGGCTGCTTATAGAGAAGAGAATGGAGAAGAACAAACCGACCTTCATTGCATTTGTGGATTTAGAGAAGGCTTTTGACAACGTGGATTGGAATTCAATGCTTGATATTCTGAAAGGAATTGGAGTTTTCTACAACGATCGAAGAATTATCCACAGTTTGTATAAAAACCAAGTAGCTGTGATTAAATCTGGACCCAGCTGTGAAGAAGCAAGAATAATATGGAAAGGAGTGAGACAAGGCTGTGCACTGTCTCCCGTAATTTTTAAAATTTACATTGAGAGAACCATCACTGAAGTCAAGGAGAAGTGTTCTGGAGTGAACATCCACGGAGAAACAATCAGAATGCTACGATTCGCTGATGACATAGCTCTCATAGCAGAGACAGAGAAGGAGTTGAATAAGATGCTAACAACCATGGAAAGGACAATGGCCAGACATAAGCTGAAGATCAATAAGAAGAAAACTAAGATATTGGTGTGCAGCAAAAGAGAAGAGGCGAAAACCAACGTTAAACTAGGAAAACAGAAACTGGAAGAGGTGAAAGAGTTCTGTTACCTGGGAAGCAGAGTAACCAACGATGGACGAAGCAAGAAAGAAATAGTGAGTAAAATAGCCCAGGCAAAGAGGGCATTCTATCAAAAGAAGAATCTACTTAGAGCTGGAAATACAAGCTTGGAAGTAAGGCAGCAATTCATCAAAACGTATATCTGGAGTATGTTCCTTTACGGCAGTGCGGCATGGACGATGACAGCAGCGGAGAAGAAAAGGGTGGAAGCATTCGAGATATGGTGCTATCGAAGAATGATGAAGATAAAATGGATCGACCGAGTGACAAATGAAGAAGTCCTAAGAAGAGTGGGAGAAAAGAGAAGTCTGCTGAAAACTATAAAAAGAAGACGGGACAACCTAATCGGCCATATCTTAAGACACGATGGCCTGATGAAGACAATCGTCGAGGGAAAAGTGAACGGGAAAAATAGAAGAGGCAGGCCTCGTATGATTCACATGGAGCAGGTCGTGAAGGACGTGAAAGAGAGGAACTACGTTGGTATGAAGAGGTTGGCCGATAGAAGAATCGAGTGGAGGGATGCGTCAAACCAATCCTAGGATTGCTGACCCTTGATGATGACTATAAGAGAACAGGATAGGCAGCATAGCAAAGGGATAGGTAGGTGAAATGTTCTAGAGTATTCTGTAGTGCATGATGCATGTATTAACCCCTTAAATACCATAATTACTAACAATCTAGTTGCACGAGACACTATAGTTACTTGTTTGCATGTTAGTAGTGCATGCTTGGTGATCTTCACCCCCTGCCACATACCCTCGCGGTGTCTTGTAGGGTATCTTGTGAATTTACATGCAGATTCATTTTACCAAACTAGGTGGGGAAAATGACAAAAGAATTAATACTTTTAAGTTAAAAATTGAAGTGTTAGATACAGCGAAAGGAATGGAAAAGGTATCGCAGAGCACATCTGAAACACAACCGTTAATTTATTAACTATGATCAACAAATATTTACACATCACAAGGAGTGGTGCTTGGAGAAATTTTAAATTAAGATGCTGACTCTCCTGTTGCTTATAATCATATTTGAAAATAATTGACTGATTTTCGAAAAGAGTGAGGGTCACGTGGTATTGGCACCACTTTGCACGAATTTATTTTTTACAATAGTGTGTTTCACGAGGTTTCCAAGTGTATTATATAACCTATAATTATATGGTACCATTGAACCTTTTTTGTTCCAAGTCGCAGTGGATGAGGTAGCCAGAGTCACTCGTTAGTTTCAAACTGTTACGGGAAAAAACAGCGCGTTGTTTCCCGTAACAAAGAAACAGTTCCACGAAGCAATCAGTACGGGGTTCGCGTATGAAACTGGTGAATTACAAACAGTTAATGGAAAAAAAACAGTTTAGTTACACGAAACAAAATATAAGCGGTTCATGGAACCAAGCAGTTCAGTTCCATTGACCAAACTCTATTCCACCAAACCATTATTGAGGCTTCCGCGGAAAGTCTGGTTTGAGGATCCATTCGCTTCGAGATTTCTTCCGCGTGTGTCAATTCTGGGGTGACAACAGTTTTGACAACGTTTCAGTTCGCGTCTTCAGTTCTGAAGTGTTTCTGAGCAGATTTTTACCGTCTTATATACAATTCAGTTCTGCGCTCTGATGTTCATTGCCATTGGCAGTTTGACTAGTTTTTTTTCAATTAGGCGCTTCCAAGCTTCTTAACGCTATTTCCCAAGGCTCATACGCGAGGCGATCGAAACGGCTAAGAACCCCAACAATTTCAACAGAGAGGATAGCTATAAGCTCTCCCATGCTTGGAAGCGCCTAATTGAAAAAACTAGTCAAGTGACCAATGAAAATGCGCCCACTTGAACATCAGAGCGCATGGAAGAACTGAATGGTATATATGAGACGGTAAAAATCTATTAAGAAACACTTCAGACCTGAAGACCCGAAACTGTTGTCACCCCAGAATGGACACACGCGGAAGGAATCCCGAAACGAATGGATCCTTGACCAAACCAGTTCCGTTAATGCAAATGACCGATTCGGTCAGTCCATAGGCAACCTCTCAGTTCGGTTGCGGGAACCAGATCTCTGGTTAAGATGACTAAACAGTTTTTTTGCGCGTAGCATACGTATGCCCCCTCCTTTACCCTCCAGCCTACTTGGTTTCCCGCAGTCTGAAAAGTTTGGAGAACTACTCTCGTTTTTGTAAAGGCCCGAATTAAATTACTGGCATTAGTTATGTGTTTTCATTGGCATACATTAGATTGAGAATACCGAAATAGAATTTTATCGAATCATAGCTGCCGAGCGCAAGATCGACTGCATTCCTGTATGTAAAATTAAAAAATATACTTAATAGCGCACGTAAATTTATAATTTCTCTCTCTCCCGTTGAATTTCACCGTGCAGCTTCAACTAGGATATCGACAAATTCCAAACAGTACCTACGCACAAAACGTGAGCAAACATGAAACACTTGGGTGAATATCGAGACCGAGGAAATTCGGGACCGAGGTCGAGTCCCGGTCTTTTTTTCTGTGGAAATTCTGCCCGAGTAAAGTAAGTACAGCATTGGTCTCGCCCAAGTCCGGCTCAGACCCAATAGCCTACCAGGGGGGTTATTTTGTAATCTCACTTTAGTGAGAATACGTCATACAATGTCACTTTTTCGTAGTTAAACTCCGCCACCCAGGCGGCGTGACCATCTACGGATCTCAAGCGGTGAACTGCTGGTCATGTGCTGGTCTTTCAGACGATTCATCCGCTCTGATCCGTACCTTTCGTCTCTTGATCCGTTTCATTATATCCCGCCTGACATTAGTTCCCGTCTCATCTACATAAATAACGTGGCATGGAGCCACCATCGTTTCCACTAGAAGCTTGAGTTGGAAAAAAAGGCAAGAACGAGAAAGATACAATCGATTTTAAATTGCATTTTTGGAATTTGCACAACGTGAAGAACTTAAACTTTCTTAAATCACGAATTGCTTATTAACAACAAATGATTTCATGAATGAAACACTATTGAGAAAATGAAAAATGATGATACACTATTAACGTAAAATGTAGCGAGAAACAAATGAAAATTCCAATATTGGTATAAAGGAAATTATCGGACATGAATTATCTTGACAGGCCATCCGAATAATTAAAATGATATGGACAAACAATTTTTCACTCACCTTCACCGTATTCCTCCATTTTTGAAGAAAGCGGTCGCCGTTGCCAGGCACTCGTTTGTTTATTCAACGACAGAAGCTTCGACAATTCACGATCCGTTCGTGAGCCGATCATTAAGAGAGCGAAACGGATCTCCCGCCTTCCCGCAAAGAGTCATTAAAAAGGTGAGATTACAAAATAACCCCCCAGATTATCCATAGATATACGGCCCATTTATCTAGGCCCGGCCCATTAAGATATGTAGCCACCCCACCGACTGACCTACCGGTACTCAAATAGTGTATTCAGACTCCACTAAAATTTCTCACGATACTTGATCAAGCACAAGGTGGCACCCTGCCATACTCCATCGCTGTGTCTCGCAGGGTATTACGTTGATATAAATGTATATGAAGAGACTGGGATATTTCAAACGAATTGTGGGGAAGGGTTTGAATGGGGAAGTAAAATAAATATGCTATTTCGCACACGCATGGCCTCAACTGAAGTATGCGTCAAGAATTCGAGATCCAATGAATAAAGATTTTTAATAGGGATTTGACTAAAATACTATGGAAAGTGGCTCGTTTTGTAAAACATTTCTTAGCAACTACGAAAGAACAAAAGGTGTCCTTCTGCTATTTCAACAGCTTGATTAGTTGTAAAATCCTAGGAGCATGAAGGTTGTCCGCTAGATTAAAGTTGATTGAAAATTTTCAAATCACACCAATTTGAATCTAGCACTCTTAAGCATTTAGACCATAGTTGGGAAAGTTACAAAAAAACTGATTTAAGTTAAAGTGAATCTCCGTAAAAAGTAACTAGTCTAAGTTAAAAGTAACTTTTCTTAAAAAGTAACTGATTGAAGTTAAAGAAAAAAAAGTAACCTTTACGTTAAAAGTAACTTTTTATGTTACTTTGGCAAAGTGGATGCTGTGGTAATGGAGGCCTTGATGTTATTTTTATGTTTTGACAAGCAAAGCAAACTCACAAAACTGTCATTGTGGTTAGTTCCATTCGTATCCGTTTCTTTAAAAATATTCGCATGGGGGATTTTCGTAGTAATTCCATATAGAGTCCATAGAGCGTTGTTGGTCAGGTTTTATTGTGTCTGCTAAAAGGATTCGGCAATTTTTCTGAGTTGGTGGTCCGATTACGGGATTTTTAAGTTTTCGTGAATGTAAGACTTTCTCATGGGTGTTTTAAAGCCTGTTTCCGCACTCAAGACTCGAGACTCAAATTACCAGGAGCGGCGATGGTGTCGGTGACGTAATTTTCCAATATGGCCGACGAAAGCAGGATAAGCTGTGAAGTTGTACATGGTTAGACATAGGTGCGAAGTGTTGTTTGGTGTGGTTAGAGGAAGAAAAATATGTTGTATATTGTCTGGCAGAGTGAACCTAAAGTTTGAGGAGATGGTGAGATATTTGGGAGGGAATGTAGGCTCACGATGTGTAACAGAAGGGGAATGTGTGTGCAATGCGGGTCTGGTGATGGTAGTGATTACGCGGGGAAGGAGAGAAGATGGCAAGTTGAACATTTTGTCGTTTGTTCTACGAACAAGTACACTTTCCAAAGAGCCAGTGAAAATTTCTGGTTCGTCAGAGGTCACCGAGGAGATTTGACAGTGAACAAAATGTGCTGTTCCTGTAAAGCGGGAAATTCAGAGAAATGCAAGCACGTTAGTGCCACGTTGTGGTATTTGTACAGGTGATTTTTAGATGTAATTTCTTTCTCCAGAATTGCAGTTTAAACGGATTTTATGTGTAAAATTTTGAATGGCATGCATTACCGTACTTTAATTGTAATATTTGGTTATCTGTTAGGTACGCTAGGCATGCATGCTGGCTGGCATGCATTACCATACTTTAATTGTAATATTTGGTTATCTGTTAGGTACGCTAGGAATGATGTAGAAAATTTAGAAGAAATGTCGTTCCCAGACGTA
Source organism: Platycnemis pennipes (assembly GCA_933228895.1). Taxonomy (NCBI): domain Eukaryota; kingdom Metazoa; phylum Arthropoda; class Insecta; order Odonata; family Platycnemididae; genus Platycnemis; species Platycnemis pennipes. The sequence continues at coordinate 67,002,337 of OW121854.1, forward strand.
AAATTTCTGTGGACGCAGTGGCAGAAGAAGGACGACAGTAACAACTACGCTGCAATAAAATGAAATGAATTTTAAGAGAAAAGGAGGAGAAGACTACACCGCCGGACTTCGGGGATTTATGCCAGAGGACCCTGCTAGCGGCATGTCCGAATTCTGCCCTTGTACTACACCGGTAAGATTTGCTACTTTTTCGTTAAGATGTTACTTTATTTTATTGTGATTAAGTTTAAATTCCTTCGTGTATTTCCATGTTTTTAATCAATGGAAGACGATTAATATTATTTTGATTGCCTTGTCCTCACGTCTTTGTAATCGAAGATAATGAATACTTCCAATGCAGATAAGTTGAATTACAAACACCATGACGACCACATGTGGTGGTTCCTAAAGAATATCCCTAGGAATAATCAAATGTTGAGTTGGAAGGGAATCAAATCACGGAACTGAATTCAAGCGAACCTTTTCAAAGTGTACTGTGTAGAAATATTTAAAAATGGCATGGAAAACAAAAGTCAAACGATGAAACAAATTCAATTTTACATTATGCTAAACCAGTTTATTATTTTAATTATGTTCGTACATTCCTCGAACTTAATTGACTTTGATATGATATTCTGAAGCTTGAGGTTTTCAAGTCTAAGACGATAACTGAAAATTCAGCTCTAAGATACTCCTCACATTGCTTGTTGCAGGTAAAACTGTTGACAAGAGTGGATAGAAAAAAATTATGTGGCATATTTTCAGATTTTTTTAAGAAGTGGCTAGACAAGTATCTTTCATACTAGTTTACGATGGGAACTCTATGAGGTCACAAAATCTTTAAGGATAATTAACATCATTAGTGTTATTGTTTTGTGACTTATGGTATTGTTCACTCTGAGATGTAATCAGATTTGTTCTATGAAATATAAACAGTTTTGAGCAGATGAAGTTGCCTACTCTTTCATTGACTCAGTTTCCATCAGGGGCAAGAAGGGTATCTACTTCATTTTAAATTGTTTGTCTAATGTTTCATAGAGCCACTAAACTCAATGATAGGTTTGACACTGATGCCTGATTAAGTGATTTCTTATTTGCACTCTATGGTGATCTTTTTTCTTGATAGAAAATGTACCTCTGACTTTATTGACTATTGCTGAATTTCCATGCTTATCTATTTATGCAGTCTTTCCCCTCAAGCATAATAATCTAACAATTCAATTTCAATTAAATAAATGCTAATTACCATTAACATAGAGATATTTACGCCAGAAACTAATAGGTGTGAACGTTGACTGGCTGACTGCTTTAAGAGGGATGAGATTCATGGATGAGCATCATCAGAGCCTCAGATGATACATATTAGGATAACATAGCTCAAGTGGTTGGGCTCCAGTTTGAAACAAAATATCTTGGTCTAACTTTTACACATTTATAGGTCTTACCATAAAATAAGGGAGGTATATTGCCGAGCCAATAGAAGAATTAATTTTTTTCACAAAAACAAATGGTTGAAATCAAAAGTGAGATAAATGAGATATTGCCGGCGTAACTTGGTGGATATTCATGTTGAATTAACAAGTAATAACTATGTGTATTACCATAAAAATGTATTAAACCACGACCGGTTTCACCCACTTAGGGCATCTTCAGGTACAATAAGATTATTACCTCTGAGACTTAAATACATAGGAAACTAAGGGGGGAGATCGAAAATTCAGGAGGGATGGGAGAAACTGGAGATGGAAGGAAGCACGAAGGTCAAAGAGATGGAATAGAGAGTGAAAATGGTGGTGATTCGTCAATGGTGTTTGTTAAAGTTGTGCAACATCATTAGTGAGAGTAGATAGTCAATCGATATGTACTATCGATACACGGGAGATTTCCGACTAACGCAGCTGTATCGGTGTTCGAAATTGGTCGGAATGGTTTGTCTACGTCGTCTGTGTCGCCTGATATAGTACGTGATAGATTAAATAAAGTATGGTGTATATCTAGTAATTATAATATTCATTAAACGAAGCTTTCTAGATACTTAGGTTTAAGTTGATCTGAAGTAAAGTAGAGCTCTAAATAATGGATTGGTATGTTTTAATTTTCGCGTGTACTGCTACAGTGCCCATTATAATGGTGGCGGCCGCAATTTACTCATCTAAAAAGTAACGATTAAATTAAATAGTAACCACATTTTCAAAATCGTTAATTTTTTAAATCGGTAATCCCAACTATGACCCCTACAAATACATCAGCGCAGGCACGTAGCCAGAAATTTCCTTCGGGGGGGGGGAGGGGGGGGTGCTAGTCTTGCGTTTCTTGAAATAAATCAGCCTTGCCCATTCAATGCCGACATGTTACAAATCTCTTCCCTTAATTTTTAGGGCTTGGTATTTACTTTTACAGTGCCCATGCTTAACTCTTCTCATTGGTAAAGTTCTCTGCTAAAATCAGTACAACAAAATTATTGGGAATAAATTTCGGTTGGGGCTGAAGAACCAGAAGCTACCCCCCTGGCTACATGCCTGCATCAGCGGGACAGACAGAAGTGACAAGGTAAGTGGGATCAAATTTCAGACCGAGCAATACAAGAATACATTTTTATCACGTACGATACACGACCAGAACGTTAATATTTATTTCAAACCCATTTCACACCACACTTCCTTATTCATTGATACCTGTTTATTTTTCAGGTTTGAAATTTCCACTTCACCCCGCACCCTCACTTTCGCCTTTCGGACGATGCGTAAATTACTTATCAGCCACGATACGATAGCCGTGACGAACATCAAGGAGCACAATCATACCTTGGAGCAGCAACGGATGGGAAAGGAATCAAATATTAGCATTGAATTCCGTGGCCGGAAAGACGTCATAGACGGATCACTAGTCCGTAGGGTCCTCCCTCCTCGGCATGCCAACATTTCATTTTCTTCCTTCCTTTAAGACGTCATTTGGAATATGCTGCCAGTATATGAGACCCCTACGAAATCGGTCTAAATAATGAGCTTGAACGTGTGCAACGAAGTTCGCAAAATTTGTAAAGGGACGGTACGATAATTATATTAGCGTCACCAGTCTATTAAATGAATTAAAATTGGAATTATTGTCAGATCGCAGGTTGAAATTTTGACTTAATCTCTTAAATAAATTCCAAGATAATATTTTCATTGATGACGTTAAAAATATTTTGCGGACCTCAACTTACTATGGTAGACTGGACCATGATTGCAAAATTAGAGACATTGATTGCCGAACTGAGAGATTCCAAATGTCCTTTTTTCCTCGTACAATTAGGGTTATGAACAGCGGTAAATATGTCCAATACGAGTAAGGTAATCCAACTAACAACATGCTTTGACATGCTTACTTTGTTATTTTTATCTTTTTAAAATAGTGAAGTTTAGACTAGTATATTAATACTTCCTTTTTTATGTATAATATGCAGTGCATGCTTGGTGAGAATTCACCTCCTGCCACACACCTTTATGGTGGCTTGTAGTCATTAATTCTCTTCTGCAAGTGAACGCCTTTTTCGTTCAACACGAATCTCCGTCGTACTTCGCTCGCACTGTGGTATTTTTTTTCCCAACATTCTACCAAATGAACTATATGTTCCACCATCTCTAATTTATGTTCCCCCACATTCATAAACGCTCATGTATTCTTCTATTCTGTAACATCTCATCACTTTAGTTTTGCTATCCTTTTTGTCCATCCATATCTTTCGGACTGACTTGTTTCCACGACAATACCCTATTGACGTCTATTGCTAAGAGAAGGCTACTGTCAACGCCGGGTTTTCTCCTCCCCTCCTCCTTACCCTTCCATTCTCATCCTGGGGCCTTTCTCTTCCGCCTGAAGCGCCTCTAAATGCGAGAACAGTCTTGACACCACAGATGATGTATAGTATTAACGTAGTTGTATCATATTTATTAATTGGTTGCGTATTTCTTTAAATATATATTACGCACGTCATATTGCGTACTAGACGTGTAAGAATGTCAGTTAAAATGAGTTAGTGAAGATAATAGCATGTTTCAAATGCTCTAGAGACTACTCGATTCTTCAATTGACTAATAAACAGAGCAAATTGGACTAAGATTATGGATTTTTTAGATTTCAGTATGCCTACATGAACCCTTAACATATTTCATGTAACTTCGTAGTATTTTTCAAATGTTTCGTTGCATGATAGATGAAAATTGGGATGTTTATTTTGCGTCCTGTATTATATTCTTCTCATTTGGTAAGTCATATATATAAACATTCAGTGGTACATGTTTGGTGAAACTCACCCCCTGCCACACACTCTGGAGATAGTATGCAGGGAAGTCAGTAGATTTACTCTTCGTACGTTTCAACTACCTATCCGTTCACCATGTTGTCTATTATATCAACTTATTGTTCGCGGGAAGGATGGCATTTTAAAATCTTTTCCGTCCAACGTTAATATTTGCATTTATGTCCGCGACCGGAAAGACGTCACACGTGGATCACCGGTCGGAAAGGGTCCCTTCCCGACATGCAAACACTTCGTTTCCGTTCTCCGAAAGCTGCGGCTCACACTGGATCCCTGCCTGCCACGCGACGCCCCCGGAAGGGCCCTTCCTCCGCGGACCTCCCGCGTCGGACGAGGCCCTCGGCGGGAAGGCCCAGATTTTCCGCTTGGATCTCGCAGCTATCAGCTATCGGGGATTTACCGGGAAACACGCATGGCCGCAGCGCGCAACCTTTCTTTGCATCACGATTGGAAAGCTGTTTTCATCTCCAAAGCCAAAAACCTCTTGCAGCAATATCATCGTTATCAGCGTTTCCCGTTTTCTAATTTCATGCAGAAGAAAAATCATAACCACTTCCATCAAACGAAAAGTACATACTCTCCGGTAGTTTGGGTTCTTCTCGATAAATAGAAGTAGTGACAATAGAGGGGATCGGGTTGGTGTGGTGGCTAGAGTACTGGCCTCCCATCCCGAGGACCTGGGTTCGATTCCCGGCAGTGGCGGATTTTTCAGTGGAAAACCGGTCCCCACTTGAGTGAATAGTGGAGGGAATTTCAAGTTAAGTACTCCGGCCGTCTGATGGGACGTTAAGCCGTGGTCCCCTTGGCGCCTTTCGTTAAGAGGACGCCGTGTTTCTCTCCACCCTTCCTCCATTGCCTGAAAACTCCTTCCATTACCCAATTACACACGCATCTTAAATGGCGCAAATGACCTCAGCTGTCGGTCGCCTCCCTTAAATAACCAACCAAATAATAGAGTTTGTCCAAGGACTCCAAGTTCCGTTTTTACCTTGATATAGATGTAATGAACCTTGATCAACTCGTCATTGGAACATTTCGATCTGTTTTGCTTTCCAAGTGCAACTTACTCGGTGATAATCTAAACCTATTTTATGTCATAATAAATAATATCGCCTCCAGGTATTTTTTCTATTGTTTTCTTACTTAATATGTGCCTTACTATTCATACTACCATACACTTATCGTGAGCATTATGCCTCGTATAACACAAACAGAAAAAAGGCCTAAGCATGGGAAACAATTGCTTCAAAAAGGATTCGGAGGTTAAAAAAGTTTGGGAATCCCTGATCTATCCTTATATTACGCGTCTGGCCACCGCAAAGGTGTGTGGTAGGGGGTAATTTACAATAGGTGTTCACCAGTCTTATGGACGAGTACCGGTTGATTGTGGTGTGGTAGAGTACTGGCATTCCATCCCGAGGATTTGGGGTTGTTTGCCGGCAGTGGCAGAACTTTTTCGTGGTCATACAGCTCCGTAACTGAAGGGAGAGCGCTAGTTTCAATTTCAGTATCCATCTACATCTACATAATACTCTGCAAGCCACCATAAAGGTGTGTGGCAGGGGGTGAATTCTCACCAAACATGCACTACATACCATGCATTTAAAAGGATTAGTATTAACATATTACACTAAACTTCACTATCTAAAAAAATAAAAATAGCAGAGTAAGCGTGCATAAACGTGCTGTTAGTTGTGTTACCTTCAAGTCCTTATACCAACATTGAACTATCTATGCTATACATTGATTCACTGATATTGGAAATATTTACCTCTATTCATATCCCTAATTGTACAAGGAAAAAAGGACATTTTGAATCTGTCAGTTCGGCAATCAATTTCTCTAATTTTGTAATTATGGCCCAGTCTACCAGAGTAAGTTGGGGTTCGCAAAATATTTTTAACTTCATCACTGAAAATATCATCTTGGAATTTGTTTAGGAGATTAAGTCTAAATAAAAACCTGCGATATGACAATGATTCTCAATTCAATTCATTTAATAGACTGTTTACGCTAATATAGTTATCGTACCGTCCCTTTACAAATCTTGCCGATCTTCGCTGCAAAGGTTCAAGTTCGTTATTTATACCGATTTCGTAGAGATCCCATACACTGGCAGCATATTCCAAATGAGATCTTACAAGGGAAAAGTAGCCGATTTCTCGTACATGATCGTCACATTTACCCAATACTCTTTTGATGAATCCCAGTTTACGATTCGCTTGACCCATTATTTCACGTATGCGTTTACCCCAGGAAAGATCATGTTTCAGTATTATTCCAAGATATTTAATGGATTCTACTTTTGTTAATTCGTTATTACTTATTTTGTACGTGCTAGGAGGAGAACAATTCTTTTTCCAAAAATTCATTGCTACACATTTTTTAAAATTTAATTCTAACTGCCATGTATCATTAAAAATTATTGTTCAGTTTCACATAATGAATGTGTAAAATCGCAGGTATAAAATCCTGAGAAATAAAATAATGAGAGCGTTGTGATTCGAACCCACGCCCTTTCGGACTGGTGCCAGAAACCAGCGCCACGCTGCCTTAAAATTAAATTAAACTCGTCTTTATTGATCTGCGAATTTAGGAATGTCTAGTCCTCTCTTACAATTAACAGATTATAAAATCACTAACATCCATGCCCAGGACAGTGAAAACCCTCCCCGGGCGGGATTCGAGCCCGCGACCCTCCGGTTGACAGGCGAGGGATTTACCCCGCCGCCACCGGGGCCGTAATGGGGGCGTTTACTCGGAACCGAAATCGAAATTTTGTACACGAAATTGTTAGATGGAAACGAAAAAAGAAATTTAGTGAAAAAATTAATCTTCTAACCACAACCATTCATTCATAAATCAAAAATTAAAATAAGCAAAGGTGACGCCCACCGAAAAAGCTGCTCTGATAACATTGACGTCATTTTCCTCTCGTCCTTGACTGCTCTTATAGTAAGGGAGGAAGTGGAGGGGGGTTCTCGGAAGGTCTGCTCGCACAGATGCTGTCGTAACTCCTTTACCTTTATTCTTATATCGTCAATCGGAGAAGTAATTATTTATAAATAATGGTCAAATCAATAAACAAGTAACTATGTATATTTCCACTTGAATTTTATTAGGTACTACTAGTTTCAACGCATAGGCGTCATCTTCAGGTACCTGAAGTATGTGCCTGAAGATGAACCTGAAGATGACGCCTATGCGTTGAAACTAGTAGTACCTAATAAAATTCAAGTGGAAATATACATAGTTACTTCTTTATTGATTTGAACATGAATTTCCACACAGTTACGCCGCAAAGTATTGAGTGTATAAATAATGGCATACACAAAGCAAAATGCTATTTTCGAGGACCTTACGTAAAGAATTGAAGGAAAAAATATATTCACTGTATTCAAACCAGGTACTCTCTGATGGTTTCCCAATTCACTCTTGTCTTAATATTAAAAATGTGTTCCTACTCAAATAATAAATGTTCATTTTGCGGGATACATGATTTATATACTATACGGTATATCCTCTTAAAATATGAATGGAAAGTATAAGTACCAGAACAGAAATTTCAAAGATTGGGTCATGAATACAAAAGTTTCCTAAAAACGCTTTAAAAAAGCGTTCCAAATGCATTTAATGGGAGATGATACACTGCGGACATTAACGTATGCCACAAAAAATTTCTTTGCCAACAATGCCGAAAGAATCATTTCGGATATAACACGCCGATATTACGAGAACTTCCAACTAAGCACGATGAAGAAAAGCTACGTTTTTTATAAAAGGAAACTTTTGCGATTTTTCGCTTTTCCTATCTTCGGCGAAGACTCGTAAATAAAAATGAGAATTATATGAGCAATGTGGAGGACACTATGCATAAAATATTGCCCAGAATGTTTTACATGATGTCCTTAGTTAGCTACGAATTCTTCCTAACTGTTGTACACATTTAGAATATGCCACTAGTATACGGGATCCGTACGAGGAAGATATGCTAAAGGAATTAGAACGTGTGCAAAGGAGATCCGCTGGATTTGCTAAAGGCCGTTATGATAATTGTATAAGTGTTACGAGTCTAATACAAGAACTAGGATGGGAATTACTATCAGAACACGGGTTAAAATTTAGGTTAAACCTTTTAAGTAAATTCGAAACCGATTTGTTCACAGATGATATTAGATATATATTAAGAACACTTGCGTATTATGCTAGGTTTGATCAGATTAACAAGATTGGAGAGGTATATTATCGTACCGATAGATTTAAAATGTCATTTTTCCCGCGTACCATAAGAGAGTACAATAGGCAGCGTAGCAAAGGGATAGGTAGGTGAAATGTCTTTAGGGTAGTCTGTAGTGTATGATGCATGTATTAGCAACCAATCCCTTCAGTACTATGTCGATATTAACTATCTAGCTTCATGTTACCCTGTTATCTAGCATCGTTCCATCCAGTAGCCTAGTCGCATGTCAATATTGCATGTATGGCGATCTTCACTCCCTGCCGCACACCCTCTGGGTGGCTCGGCTGGTATAACGTAGATGTTTATGTAGATGTACCTCTCAGAGCTCTACTGATGCTACCGTTTCTTCTCCGTCGTCTACCCTACTTACCTATCCTTTTGTAACTGGTTCTATTCATTTTACCTTCAGCATTCTTCGGGAAGAATATATAAAAACCTATTCTGCGACTCGTTCATCTTTCATGCCTCTCTATCATAAAGGAGTATGCTCCAGACGTAAGTTCTAATGAATAATTCCTTCCATGTTTTCAACAGGCTTTTCTTTTCTTCCCCAATCTCAGAGTAAATTACACACTCTGGCGGTGGCTCGCAGGGCATTGCGTACACGTAGAAGTACTTAATGAACGTGTCCAGCGAAGAACGGCAAGATTTGTAGAGGGACGGTACGATAACCATACTAGCATAACCAGTGTATTAAATTAATTAAAATGGGAATAATTGTCAGATCGCAGGTTGAAATTTAGACAATCTCTTAAATAAATTCCAAGATAATATTTTCACTGATGACGTTAAAAATATTTTGCGAACCCCAACTTCCTATGGAAGACTGGACCATGATTACAAAATTAGAGAAATTGATTGCCGAACTGACAGATTCAAAATGTACTTTTTTCCCCGCACAAATAGGGATGTGAATAGCGGTAACGTCCAATACGAGTGAATCAATACAGAGCATACGTAGCTGCATTCTGGTATATGGAATTGAAGGTAACCCTACTAACAGCCCGTTGTTGCATGCTTACTTTGCTATTTTTATCTTTTTAAATAGTGAAGTTTAGACAAGTATATTAATACTAATACTTTTTTATGCATAATATGTAGTGCATGTTTGGTGAGAATTCACCCCCTGCCACACACCTTTATTCATCTACATCTACATCTACATAATACCCTGCAAGCCACCACAAGGGTTTGTGGCAGGGGGTGATTGCTCACCAAACATGCATTACATATCATGCATAAAAAAGGAATAGTATTAATATAGTAGTCAGAACTACACTATTTAAAAAAGATAGAAATTATTTATAAAATTTATTGTGGCTTGCAGGGTATTATGTAGATGTAGATAGATAGATGAACAACATGCTATGTCACTCCATTGTTGTTCTTTGGGGGAGGCAACCGGCAACTGAGGTAAATTGCATTCAACTGCGGTCATTTGCTTCGGCGCTCAATTGCACTACCTATACCCAGTAAACGGTGGATAGCTGGGTAAAGGTAGGACTTTTCAGGGAACGGAGGAAGGGTGGAGAGAAATCCGGCGTCGGCATTAGCCGGCTGTTAACCAAATGGCGCCAAGGGGACAACGAATTTGACGTCTCATCCGATGGACGGAGGACTGGAAGTGCTCTCCACAACGCACCCAAATAGGGACCGATATAACAATAAAAAAATCCCCCATGCCAGGATTCGTACCCGGACCCTCGGGATAGGAGGCCAGTAATCTGGCCACCACATCAACCCAATCCTCTTTTGTCACTAGGTCTATGCTTTTCAAGTACAAAATTTTTCTGCAACACCGAATGTCTTCGTCTACATCTACGTAATACTTTGTGAGTCACCACGAGGGTGTGTGGCAGGGGGTGAAGATCACCAAATATGCACTATTGACGTGCAACTAGGAATAATGGAGACATGCTTGATAATAGGGTCACATGCAACTAGCTGGTTAGTATCTACATAATAAGAAAGGGATTATTGGTTGTCATTACATGCATCATGCAATACAGACTACTCTGACTATATTTCATCTACCTATCCCTTTGCTACGCTGCCTATTGTTCTCTCCTATGGTACGCGGGAAAAATGACATTTTAAATCTATCGGTACGACAATCTCTCTCTCTAATCTTGTTAACCTATGAATAATTCGATAGAGCGATCCTATAGAATCAATAACACGAAGATCGAAAACGTTGAAACCGTAAGATATTTAGGTGTAACAATCACTAAAGATTTATCGTGGGGAAGACACATAAGGGAATTATGCGGCCGAGCGAAGAGAAAGTTAGGATTTATAAAAAGAGTACTTGGGAAATGTGATGAGAAGACAAAAGAGCGATGCTACTTTTCACTAGTTAGGCCCCACCTTGAGTATGCAGCCAGTGTATGGGATCCTAATGAATTAGGTTTGATGAGAGAACTAGACAGTGTGCAGCGTAGAGCAGCTAGGTTCGTCAAAAGGTGTTACGATAGGTTGAGTAGTGTATCAGAATTAATACAAGAATTAGGGTGGGAATCATTATCATAGCGTAGATTAAAGTTCAGATTAAATCTATTGCAGAAATTTCAATCGGATAGCTTTACTGAAGATGTTAGGCACATATTAAAAACACCAGCGTATTATGCTAGATTCGACCAGATAAATAAGATTAGAGAGATAGATTGTCGTACAGATAGATTCAAAATGGCATTTTTCCCCCGTACTATAAGAGAACACAATAGGCAGCATAGGAAAGGGATAGGTAGAGGAAATATTTTAGAGTATTCTGTAGTGCATGATGCATGTATTAACCCCTCAAATACTATAGATACTAACAATCTAGTTGCATGAGACCCTTTAGTTGCTTGCTTGCATGTTAGTAGTGCATGCTTGGTGATCTTCACCCCCTGCCACACACCCTCGCGGTGGCTTGCAGGGTATCGTGTAGATGTAGATGTAGATGTAACCTGAACAAACCTAGCATAATACGCAGGGGTTCTTAATATATATCTAACGTCATCTGTGAACAAATCGGTTTCGAATTTACTTAAAAGGTTTAACCTAAATTTTAACCTGCGTTCTGATAGTAATTACCATCCTAGTTCTTCTATTATACTCCTAACACTTACACAATTATCATAACGGCCTTTAACAAATCTAGCTGATCTCCTTTGCCTACCCTCTAATTCTTTTATCATACATTCCTCATGCTTATCCCATACACAAGCGGCATATTCTAAATGAGGCCTCACAAATGTAAAGTAGCTTCTTTCTCGTACTCTCTCATTGCATTTGCCTAGAACCCTTTTTACGAATCCTAATCTACGGTTTGCTACACTTGTTATTTCCCTGATGTGTTTCCCCCATGACATGTCTTCAGTGATGGTGACGTCTAAGTATTTAAAGAAACTACGTTGGATATTTTCTTTTCTTTGATGCAATGCTCATTCCAGGGATAGCTATTATTTTCCCAAAAGTTCATTTTCGTTCATTTCTTCAAATTTAATTCTAGCTGCCAACTATCACACCAATCATCAATCGAATCTAAAACCCAAGCTAAAGACTGACTATATATTTGATATATATTTACCTAGCATGGATAAGATAGTAATGATAAAACATGCCTCATGCACTACGTACTACTCAATACAATATCTCACCTACCTACCCCTTCATTGTGTTGCCTATTCTGTTCTCTATTCGACGCCGGAAAAATGATATTTTAAACCTATCAATACGAGAGTTTATCTTTCTGATCTGGTTTTTCTATTGAAATCTACTCGTAGCTGGATACGAATTCTTGATATAATATTTTTACCGGAGAAGATAGACCTACGTGGATTTTATTTCTTCCCACAAGCCTTCATTTCACACGATGATCCTCTTCGGCCACTCTTAACCCCAACCTCTCATCGTTCTATCCAAGCTACCCGTTATTCTCCTCTCTCTTTCCCGTTCACCCAACATTCTCCCCTCCATCACGTCTTCCAAAACACCCTCGCCCTTAATTACCTTCTCCATACACACTTTCTGCTTTCTCCTAACAATATCAATCAAATTTCTTTCCTCTCCTACTAATTAAGACTTCATGGTTCGTCCCCCTTTCGGCCCAATTAACCTTCTCTATCCTTTGCCATACCCACATCTCAAAAGCCCTAATTCTATTTTCATCTCCTTTCCGCAAAGACCTGTTTCCGCACCATGTGCAATGCTCCATATTAATATGTTAACTAGTCTTTTATTTTCTTTCCTACTCCACGCCTCCGTCCTTAGTTCACGCTTTCGAGTAAAAGCTTTTTTTTACCAACGCGATTCTCCTTCTGGTTTCATTGTTACTATACTACTTTTCCTCCAACACATCCTTAATGTATTTCTAGCGTCTTATCTACAGACATATCATGAACGAATTAACTAGAAAGGTTTGTGTAGGATATTTCAAGCCTGCCGCGTGAACGGCGGTGAAATTCACATTAATTGGCATGAGAAAGAATTCACCTGGATCGGGAATCGAACCACGGACCACGGTCTGCGCAGTGGCCCGGAAATCGAAAGGTCCGTGGTTCGATTCCCGGTCCAGGTGAATTTTTTCACATGACAATTAATAGAAAGGTTTGGTTTAAATTTTAACCAGCCTTATGATAGTAATTCTCTTCCCAGTTACTGCATTGAACTCGTAACAGTAATGCAATGGGTTAGTTCTCTGAATTGTTTCGTAACGTCCGAGTTTTCAATGGTCTTCCATTTCCTGTCGCCTCCTCAGAACGTCTTCTCACTTTTCTCGGCCTAGATAGATCACACACTTGAAACATCCACGTGCGTCAGCCCTCACCAGCCCTCCCCCTCACATCGCCGTCTCCCACACCTTTACTAACTCCTTCCACCCCTCCTCCTCCTCTTCCCTCTCTTCCCTGCGTAAGATCCTTCCTCCACGACGTTTACCGAGAGCACTCCCTTCCTCCCCTCCCCTCCACTCGAAGGAGTTCGAAAACGTCAACTGTATAAACTTTCCGAGGAAGGTGGGAGGGGGAGCTAGGTTGAGGGAGTGGGAGGAGAATCTTATTTTTTTGTGATTTCCTTGTTTGCCAACTTTTACTGTCCGTTTAGTTTTTTTCTCCTCTTTCCCTTTTCTCCCCAAAAAAATATAGAGAGGAAATAAGAATGCCGTGGCGAGAGCGATTTCTGTCTCGCCATGACGAGATCACCTTTGAGACTTGCTCGGAAAAATCCTGTCGCTCTCTTTTTTTCCTTCCGCATTTCCTCTTCTCTTCGAATTGGGTCAGCGAAGGTGGATATGTTTCGGACAAGCGGTATTCCTCGCTTCATTCCTTAGCCGTAACTACTATCCGTCGTAAAATTCCCTCTCGCGAGTGATGAGACCAATAACTCAAAGATGGCTATCGCGATTTAAATTTTATAGTACCTACATTAAACGAAAGCAGGTTTATTCCAACGTTTACTTACGGTATGCAAACATTTTTACAGTTTTTCTTTACTTCTGTATGTGTTTATGAACGGTATAATAGGCTTTTTTTGATACCGGACTGATGAATCGCATTTGGGGCTTCGTACAGGGTTTATAGGAGTTTTCATTATCATTTTCCCTGACTTTTCCAGGATTTCCAGACCATTATTAGTGATTTTCCTTGACTTTTGAGCGCCTGAAAACTCCAAGATTTCGGTCATTTATAGAGATAAAAGTGAAAGTGAGGAAGCAAAGAAGTCTACACTTATGAAAAATTGTAGGTTTATAATCATATTAATCATATGAACTTCCAGTAATAAGAGATCAACAACTTTAAGTCAACAAAATAAAAATTATCATTCCTTACATTGATATGCCTTCAGAAAGGCTGGGGATCTAATCCCGGCCTTAGAAAAAATTTTAATTGCTGTACTGGTACCCACTATAGAATCCTATGTGGAGACCACACATGTTCCGTACTCCGTCCGTCGGATGGGACATTAAGCCGCGGATCCCTAGCGCCCGTTGGTAAGGTTAATGCCGACACTGAGTTCTCCCCACCCTCTCTCCGTTCCTTGAAAAAACTCCCACATCTACGCAATTACTCATCCATCCTATATGACTCAAATGACCTACTCTGGACATAGAAGTTATTTGTGTACTTGAGTTTGAAAACGAATAACCAATAACAGGGAGGCGTGCAGAATAATTAATCACAACGTAATTTTTCGTCTTTGATTCTGCGTTATTTGACGGTAATTTTAAATTTTTAAGGCGCATTTATAAATTTTTACAACGGGTTTAACGTAAAAAGTGGCGAATGGTTTGCGGCGTGACTTGGTGAAATTGCTTCGTATAGAAATGAAAACTTTGTTAAATTTCACATTAAGTAACTTTAAAACGACCAGTTTCGTCGCTGTGCTTTCGTAATGTACATCTAAATAATACCCTGCAAGCCACCATAAAGGTGTGTGGCAGGGGTAAATGAGACAGGGGAAGGGCTAATGTGAAATTTTACAAAGTTTTAGTTTCATGGAAAAAAGCCGGTTTGAAAGCGCCCAATTTGATGATTGCTAAGCCAACAAGAATGTTTAATGAATGTTATTGTAGTTTCAAAAGAAGCCACCTTCACGGATCATAAAATTTGCAATACATTTGTGTGTGTGTAGTTTTTCTTCAATATTTTCTGGGAAAAAAGGTATGTTCACCCGAAGGATGGTTTTTGATAGGGGAGCTCACCCCGTACTAAGCCATTGTCGTGTGACATTCACACATTCAGGGTAGGGGAGCAAGTTCCTTTCCCTGGACCACCTGCGATTCTTATTCTGACAGGCAGAAAATCAAATCGTGAGGACATTAGGTGGGGGATCCAGAATTTTGGACATTCTGGCCAAAATTCTGAACCCGGGACCCTCCGGTCAGTGGCTCAGCGCTCTACCCACTAGGCCACAACGACCCTCCATTTTCTTGTGAGGTGCCTAAAAAAATGATCTTTATGTACATACTAATCGTAACCAGCGTGATGTTAAAATTAGGTATAATCTGACTGAGCAGTAATCGATCTATTAGTGCATCTACGTCAAGAGTGTCCCAAGATTAAAGGCAGCCATTTTAGTGACTTTGAATTACATTGGGCCGCACTTTTCAAAATATACACATGATTTTTTAACACAAACACCCATCTTCATCATCAAAAGTTAACAATCCCAAGATTAGTATGACGTAGCTCTCCCTCGATTCTCCTATCAGTTAACCTCTTCATACTCACATAAATCTTCTCTTTCACATCCTTCACAGCTTGTTCCATAAATTATCTCATCTTAGGCCTGCCTTTTCCATTCTTCCCATTCACTTTCCTCTCGACGGTTGTCTTCATTAGATCAGCATGTCTCAAGATATGGGTAGTTAAGTTGTCCCGTCTTCTTTTCAACGTTTTCAGCAGACTTATGTTTTCTCCCAAACTTCTCAGGACTTGGTCACTCGGTCGATTTTTTTTACCTGCATCTTCCTTCTGTGGCATAAATATGCACTTGACAGATGGTAGCATTAAATGCATCCTTTTAACCAGTAATGAAGTGGCATAAACCACGGCATAAACATTAATGGTCTGATTAAACAATCATGCTAATCTTTTTACATTAAATGGGAATAAAGTGTATTGATTTGAATTCCTCTATTTTGCATCCTAGAATTATTGCTCTATAAATCCAACGGTGTAACTTAAATAATTCAACTACCGGTTCTCAGCCCTGTTGATCGTTTCTTAAAATGGTGGTTTAAAAAGACAAGTATAGTGAAAGCTAGTAGGTTTCTATCGAATTCAACTCTAAAGTAAAAAGAACAATGAAAGAGGCACACAAAGTAATGATGTCCGAATGAGTTATGGTAATATTAATCAAAAAATTTAATACGTGCATTATAACAACTGGCTCACCAAATCCAACAAAATGTAAGTAACCGGTTTTCCCGAACCGGTGAAAACCGGCTTACTCCCACCACTGCATATACGAGGTCTTCTTTTGTCATTCTATCGATTTACATTTCCCCCGATGACTGTCTGCATCAGGCCATCCTGCATAAGTATGTGGCCGATTAGATTGTTTTGCCTTCTATTTGAAGTTTAGAACATAATAGAGTTTATTTCACCCAAAAGATATGCAAGATATACAATATAAGTTATCAGGAGACTTCTCTTTTATCCTATTTTTTCTCAAGAATATTTTTTCTCGTTTGTCGCTCGGTAAATCTATCTTTTCATTTTTTTTCGCACCAAACAACAAATGAAAAGCCATTGCCTTTTCTGCGGTATTTGCCTTCCCATGCCTCACTGCCATTAATGAGCATACCTATGAACATCATCGGTCAAAAATCCTAGGATTGGTTTGACGCAGCCCTCCACTCGACTCTTCTATCGGCCAACCTCTTCATAGTGACGTATTTATGAACGCCTATGAACGTAGTGACAAACATATACCTCCAAGATAAGGTCGAGCGATGCGCTAATTTGAATATCGCACTGCGATATTAGCTTCATATCGCCGTTATGTCGACTCCGTGACGTAATTTGGCGATATCGCATTATACTGTTTGATATCGCTTATTACACTATATCGCATATCTCATGATATGGCGTATCGGATGATATTGCATATCGCATCGAATATCGCATATCACATGATATCGTTTATGGCCTGATATCGCATATCGCCTGCTATCGCATCTGATGCAGCTTTCATATCGCGTCGTGATATCGAGTATCTATCGCTTATCACAGGTGATATGTGACAGACTGGACCATCCCTATCCTGGCTTGTATTTCTACTTTTAAATGGATAGTAGAAGTAAAATAATTAGTAAAATAATTTAATGCCCAGATTCGTTCACTGACATTTCCTTTCAAGATTCGTTCGTCGATGCTGATTGCGCTTCCTGGATTGTAGTTATCCTACAACTTTGAAAGCTTTTGCCCCCCAAAATATTATTTTTTCTAACTAATGCCAAACTATTCCTTTTGACATTCCAGTTGAAAAGACCTTTCTCTTGCCTTAGGATCAGCAATGCTGTTTAGAGATTTACCAGGTACGATATAACTTGGAGCACTGGTTCCACTATTACTACCATTCCTTCATCATCCTCTTTCCTCTATGCTCACGTTTCGGAGCCAAATATTTTCACGTTCCACATCAAACGACTCTTCTTCATAACCTTGCTCAAACCTCTTGTCTCATTCCGCATCTTAAATCGCGTGCAACATAAATTTTCATCCATAAAAACAGCAGCTAGCGGATTGACTTGTATCTAATTTCAATGCAATTTCCAGGCAACTTTGTCAAAAAATGTCTCCAATGTGAGATGTGATTCATGCGGGCGAACTATCGCGTTTTGCGTTATGAGATTGCGTCGAATGGGAAATGTTTTGGTTGATATCAGTGCACGGAAAGCAGTATCTCCCGTTGCCTACGCATGGCAAAACGATAAGGATCGCTTTACGACCTTTCGGCGGGGCACTTTGCTAATAGAGAAGACGGAGATATAGACAATCTCAAAGCTGCGGCAGTCAGCTGTTTCCGTTCCGGACTGTCCCGAGGACGTTCATCGCCCTTTCCCTTTCTACGTACCCCTCTAGCCCTAACTCCAGCGCTCACATCAACTCTAACAGCATTTATCACCACGACTACGTTTGTAGATAGCGACCAAGCATTGGGATTGGATATGAAAAATATTATGGAAAATTTCGAGTTATTTTTTAATGTGTTGTTTCCACTCCATCAAGCCTGAATCTGTTCAACATTGGTATTGGGTTGGTATGATGGCTGGATTACAAAAGGGAGGGTCTGAAATTGGATCCCGATAGTCGCAAATATTTTTCAGTGATACAGCGGTCCCTACCAGAGTTTGAAGTAAGAAACAATTGTCCACAGTTCGGGATATTAAATTCTCGACGTATTAATACCATTGTATTACCACCTCAGACGCAGTTACGGCATCGACGCGATTCTGGTGCTACCTTACGCCCCTGAAGATATCGAGTCCGTCCTGGATAACGACAGACAGACGAAGCCTGCTATCGTTCTAGTCGACAATCTCTTACATGACAAGTTCGTAATCGAGTTTTTGGCACCGTCCAAAATGAACATGGCAGCGAAGGAAAAAGGACTAAATAACAAGATTTGTTGAGCGAACTTCGACAAATGTACGCGGGCTTCTCTGCGAACTAATAGTGCTCATCTAGGGCGCGCTCGGTGGTGTGAATGTCTCACTAATCGGCTATATCCAGTGCATCCCAGCGTGTATGATGCGCGCTGGGATCCACTCGTAGGAGCAATGCAGAAGGCCGTCCTCTTGTGAACCTCCGCCTGCTTCGTGCGCATGACTCGAAGGTAGCATTGCCACCTATCGGAAGTTGGTGGACGTGGGTACCGGCACGCTAGCCAGAGACTAGGGGGGCTGTGTTTGAAACCGTCGGGATTATCTCGAATAGGCAACCAAGGAGTCACGAGGTACAAACATAAACGGTTCCTAAATTTGTTCAATTTGAATCGCGCATTACAATCTCAATATATAGCTTCACACGAGTTTTATCTCATCTGCCTCGCACATGGAGTCTTAGGGTGTGGAAAACTCAAGAAAAGCCGCATTGAAGTGAACGAAACAAACGCACCAAATTTGAGATCCCTTTCTCGTTTGTACCACGTGACTCCTTGGCTACCTATTCCAGATAATTCCGACGGTTTCAAACACAGCCCCCTAGGAGATGGAAGTTATAGAAAGTACCAATAACTAATAACAATTTTAAAAATATTTTTCAACACTCGGTTGTGACCAAACAATGTCAACGCAGCCGAATTTCTGGATTTTGATGTCTTAAGAGAGATCAAAATTTAAAAATTTTGAATTCTCCTAAGCCATCAAAATGTCGTCATTATAAAGGATCGACAATGTTGAGCCCTTCCAGAATAAGATCATTGATATTCGCAAAACCCAAGGAGATAAATCATAATTTAAATGTCGAAGATTAAATTACACTATTTGTTGCAAACCGGTTTTAATATATATTGCTTTAGAACAATGAAAAAGGGCGTAAAGTAGAATGCGGGACTCTTAGATCCCGCAACAAGTAGCCTACACCCGCCTACCCCTGAAGAGTATGCAACCCTAGTCTGATGACCATGATTTGCAGAGTCCTCAGAATGCTTGGGAAGAATATAAGTCCCGCCTTTCTTTCACTAAACGTTGCCTCTTCTATTGTCTTCTATGGAGATTTCACGTGTAGGTATGTAGTATGAAAACAATGGAAGCGGGGATTAGGTTGGCATGATATCTAGAGTACTGCCCTCTCCTTTGATGGCCATGGTTCGAATGATTCAGAGCGCAAATGACCATAGCTGTCTGTCACCTCTCCCAGGTAATGACTGCTACTTAACAAGGGTATCGTGTCCGAAATTCATAGCAGCGGCATCAAAAATCTTCACTTCGATAATTCTGAAGATTCCGGCGATGTGGAGTGGGAGCGAAACATGATAAACATGGAAAGAAAACACGAGCCAAATCCACAAAAATTAAATTTACTACCACCCGGTTTTCAATGCATTACAGTATCATCAGGTTGCTGTCTTACAGTGAAACCCGGGTTGTAGTCAAGTTTATATTTGTGGACTTGGCTCGTGTTTTCTTTCCATGTTTCACTGCGCTATTTTATAGCAGTCATTGCCAGCACTGAGAGTTAATTCTGATCCTAATAGTTGTTAAAAATTTAAGGTATTAAAACTACACATTTGGCACTTACTTGCCAGGTTCAAATTTTTCTGGTATAAATATTTGCCCGGTGATTACCTTTAATTATCGTAGAACTCCAAGCTTCACTGCGTGCATAAACAACTTTATCCGTAAGTAGTAATTCTGTATGTCCATGCCTATCGAAAGTGGTCACCTTTGCTTCACGAATCAGCTTTGATACTGCCTCCAATACATTCTTGCCTCCTTGTATAGGCTTATCCTCCCCATAAATTCTTATGAGGTTCATTTGTCATAATGCTTTTGGCCGTGAAAGTGAATGATTCTCAAAATAAAAAATTGCCTGCATTTAGGTTCATTTTATGGAATATTTAATGATTTGAACAGTAAACTATATTTCATTATAATAATTATATCCTTTATGAGATTTACTGTGGTTATTAACTGTTGGCTGTAGGATAAATCATAATTTAAATGTCGAAGATTAAATAACACTATTTGTTGAAAACTGGTTTTATTATTTATTGCTTTGGAACAATGAAAAAGAGCGTAAAGGGGAATGCGGGACTCTCAGGTCCCGCAACAAGTAGCCTACACTCTGCCTACACTTAACGATATCAAGTTTCATGTTTGTGCAATTTACGGTTTTAAAAATGTTCGAGCGTTGAAAATTTGCTTAACGGTTTACGGCTTATCTTTTTATATTATTGAATACATTATACTAGTTGCTTTGTAAGTGTATTGTGTTATCTAATGGTTCATACCCATAATGTATTTTCGTCGATCATTCACTGCCTCCCTTGCACCCTAGGGGCGGCCTGCAGGGTATTCAGCAGATCCGTATTAAATATGAACCTGACGGGAAAAAAGAAAGTATTTCTCAGAAAGAAAGAAAGTATTTTTCAGACCACAGGTGATCGACCGTGGAGGGCGTCCATCGTAAATCTGGCAACCATGTTTCCGGCGATCTCGAAGGCAGCAGCTCCCCGAAGAGGCGTCTCGCAGGAAGACGGAGAGCGCGATAAGACAAGACATATATATCAATGGACTCATGCTTGCCCCTTCACTTGGGGGAAAGGATTGTTTGATCGCCGCCCTATATCGAGTGGGCGGAATTTCGCAACTGCGCCTTGAACGACCGAAGACGACGGTGGAGAAGCGATGATTGAGAGGAGGGGATTTAGCCATTAGCCGTGAAGTTTTTCTTTTGGCTGAAAGAATATATAACTTTGAAAAATTAAAGCATTAAAGTGAAGCATGGTGTGTAACGTTGCTGAAAAAATTATACTTTGTTTTCGTTTTGGTCGAGTATGATGCGTGCGACAAATGATTTCAGGTATCGCTCGGTCCGACAGTTCTTTCCTCTTACTTCTTTAGTCTTATATCCTTATTAGGGATGGGTCGGTTCGGTTCTTCGGTTCTCGGTTCCACCGGTACTTGAGCTTAGAACCGGAACCGGAACCGAGGCCGAAAATAACCGGTACCGAAATAATTGGCGCGAAAACCAGTTTGAAACCTACTCACACTCCGAAAGTGGAGGCTTCACATGAAAACCTGGTGAAATAGTGTACTTAGATGCTTCAAAGTCGCGAATTATTCTAATTCAGTCTCTGAAAATGATTAATGATTACCTTATCTTACCGTTGAGCAATGCAAAGTAAGTGGTAAATTAAGAACCGGAACCGAGAATCGGAACCGAGAACCGAAGTTAAGAACCGAACCGGAACCGGAACCGAAAAAAAGTGGAACCGACCCATCCCTAATTCTTATTCTTCTTTAATCGATTTGAGTGGAGTCTTTTTGCGAGTCCAGGTGAGTTGTGTTTGAAACTGTCGGGATAATCTCGAATAGGTAACCAAGGATTCACGTGGTACAAACACGAATGGTTCGCAAATTTGGCGTGCTAAAGTTGCTGATTACAACCTCATCCATTGTTTACTTTTGTGATTTATCTCATCTGGAGGCTTAAAAAAAGTAAAAGTACTGAAGTAAAAACCATCAATGATATTGTAACGAGCGATTAAGACACACTAAATTTGCAAACCATTTGTGTTTGTACCACGTGACTCCTTGGTTACCTATTCTGGATTTTCCCGACCGTTTCGAACACACCCCCCTAGGCCTAGGTTCTACACATAAGAGAACCTAGGCTTGGACCCACAAAAAGACTCCTACTCAAAAGGGGTCAACTACGAACGGTAGTGGGACTCCTTACTGGGGACTACCAAGTGATGAGGCAACTACATCTCCTGGGAATCGCAGATTCTTCCAGATGCAGATGGTGCGAAGAAGAGGATGAAATCGCATCCCACATATTATGCAAGTGTCTTGCTGTGTTAATAAGGACTCGGAATTCACACCATTCATGGAGCCCAGGGAGGTTGGGGAGACCCTCATAGGGAAACAGTTGGTCTTCAGTAGGACGATTGGGCTTTATGGGTGATTTCACCAGAAAGGTGGTGGGCAAAATACACTGATAGGTCTAAGTGCCTTCGGGCCTCCTTATGAGGAACTCCACCTAAAACAAAACCTACATCTACATCTTATTCTTTCGAAAAACCTTCTTCTCCAGGGCAGGGGTTCCTAACCGGTGTCCCGCGGTACTTCAGGTTGCCAGGGAAACAGCTGGGGAGGGGGGGGGGGGGAGAGAGCGAGATTATTGCTGGAGAACGGAAAAGATTTAGCTGGACCAACTTCTGACTTAGTTACTCTCACACCTAACAGATGGTGAAAGTAATAGAAGCACTTGTTCCAACCAAAGGACTAATTACTGTAAAGCGCCGATTGTCCTTGGTAATGGAGAAGGAAAAACGATTGGATAAATAAGAATAATCTAAGAAGGGTGCCGTAATATTGTAACCTCAGTCTAAAGGGTGCCACCGACGTAAAAATTTGGCAATCACTGCTCTTGGTTTTCCCAACCAACCCCTCTTATAACGGCGGAGTGACACTTCCTGAATACTTGATTGTTACAATACGCTCTGTTCTCCTTTTTTTACCCTATCGAGCTCCCGAATTAAATACTTATTCCATGGATCCAAAATACTTCTTGCATACTCCAGGGGGGTTGTGTTTGAAACCTTCGGGATTATCTCGAATAGGTTACCAAGGAGTCACGTGGTATAAACACGAATGGTTCCCAAATTTGTTAAGTTAAAACCAAATTACAACCTTATCCATTGTGTAAACTCGTGTTTTATCCCATCTAGGGGCTTTATAGTCGAGACAGATGAAAAAACTCAAGTGAAAACAATTAGTTACATTGTAAAGAGCTATTCAGACGCACTAAATGTGCACACCATTCGTGTTTGAATCATGTAATTCCTTGGTTACCTATTCGAAATAACCCCGATGGTTTCAAAAACACACCCCCCCCCCCATGTCAGGTCTTACAGGTGATAAATGGCAATATTCTTTTACGCTGCCACTTGAACACTTTTCTATAGTTCATATAGTAAATCCCAGTCCATGGCTGTGCCATAAACATTTAGAAAATGATTCCCCCAAGACAGATTTTTATTCATTACTCAAATGTGCCTTCCATGTGTAGTTGAATAAACATTCAACTACACATGTTTATATGTTGAATAAACATCCATCCATGTGTAGTTGAATGTTTATTCAACTACACATGGATGTTACTGTTTAACTCCGTAGTAACATAAATACAGCAATGACAAGACATCTGCTGGTTACAAGCCAACATCAACAAAACAATCTTAAATTATATAGCAATAGATTTGAACCTATATTATCCTCCTCCAAGGATAAATGTGAAATCTTTTCTCGATCTGACGTAGATTGTTCCTAATCTCACCAAAGAAGGATAGTTATACGAGAATTGTCACAGGTTACATCTGTTATCAGCGACGCCGAAAGAATTTGTGCTCGAAAATTCTCGCAAAAAACTGTTTGGTCTCCTCAACTGTTGTAGCATGTCATTTATTGATGGTCTTGATTTCTATGTATGGTATTTGTTTATTTTTTTTAGTTGTAATGTTAATGTCATAAAGATGTTGCTGAATTTCTGGATTTAAGTGTCCAGAAAAACTAATGGGTTACTTATAGCATTTAACGTCTGCGGCTACCTCACCACAGCGCAACTCTACTCAAAATACAACAGGTTATGTGCCGAGAGTGCAGCTGCAAATAAAAAAGAAGGAATGAAATGTAAAAGGAAAATAACAAAAAAGGAAGGAATCGAAAATACGGAAGTAACAATGGTGGATAAAGAAAGGAACAAAATTCCTTAATTTAATGGAAGATGTGACGATGACTGGCGATTTCGAATGGAAATCTTATAAGACGAAAAGGACTTAATGGAATTCATTTGGAAAACATTAGAAGATATCACAGGAGAAATTCTATATTGTTTTGCTTGTGCTTGCTGGTAACCAGCAGAGGTATTAATATATTTTCCGTAATTATGTTACTTTGGAGTTAAACAATAACAGTGGTGAAAAGGAAAGCGATAAATCAGTGATAGAAACGATGATAATTGACGCGAAAAAAATAAGAACAAAAATGCAAATAATCGGCTGTAATGAAATGTATCACAGACAGCCATTTATAATTTGTAAAGGATAAGGATGCTATTGCTTTTCATTTATCCATCCCAAAGTGGAAAAAATACAGCCTACGATGCATGGAAAACGCTGATGAACATATGTATTTGAGAGAAAAAGTATGGCAAGTCAAATACAAATCAGAAAAAAGCTATTAACCTTTAAGTTTAGGTCTGATGCGGAAATAATGAGGGAATATTTTCGAGAGTTTGATAAAATGGCACGATAGTTAAACATAGCAGGGGGAAACATGGAAGAAAATGACGTAATCTGCCATCTTCTGCTATCGTTAACGGAAGAATACGAGATCTGATGTTACTTTTAGTGAAAAACAGGTTTTTAGATGAGGGAACGAATAGTAAAGGGCAGAAAAAGAGCAAATCAAGGAATGATATTCAGCCGTCAACCTAATTTGCCCCGCATACAAGCTAGAGAGGGAACACACGATAGGAGGAAGTAAGAGGAAATGAAGGAATGAGACCTGAATATGCAAAAAGAAAGCTTTATTTTTCTATCAATTCCATAATGTGGAATAGACACATGAGGAAAGACTTCCGAAAGCCACAGCAGTAATGGCGCTCTATGAACGTCCGAGGGTCGCATGTACATTCGGAGTACAACAAGTCGCAAGTACATACAAGAAGCATCCGTAGCGATCATAGAAGAAAATGAAGAACTTCCCTGTTGTTTTTATGATAGCAACAGGATATGGAAAGAAAAGAAAGATGAGGTGGTATCTGAACTCCAGAGCAACTGACCACATTGTTGAACTCCGATACAACGGAGCTTGGAAACGTTCACGTGCTTATGGAACCCACAAGAATTAAAATGGCGAAAGCAGGACAACCTCTCTTTGCAAAAAAATAGAAGATCTAAGATTGAGGTCAAAAATAGGAGGTCATAAAACTATGGTTTACGATGTCTTGATAGTTGAGGACCTGAAAGCTAATCTGATCTCGGTAAGGAGACTGGAAATGAAAGGGTATAAAATTGTACTTGAAAACGGAAAAGGAACAATTTGCTTAAATGATATACTTATAGCAGTAGGCTACACTTTTATTTGTTCTATTTACAACTACATTGCTTCCTAAAACTACAATTCTCGTTTTTTCATTTATCAGCCGAACTTTTATTATGACTAATTTGTCACTGTTAGTAGCCTCTGCGCTTCCTGTTCTAACCGAATATATTAAAACAAAGAATTACATCTAAACCGTATTATCAGGCGAATGATTAATAATTTAAGCTTCTAACAGCATTCAGTCAGAAGTAACCATTTATAATACTCTCAGGATGAAAGGTAAAAAGATTAAGAAATACAAAACTGCAACTTACCCAGCACAATTTTTTCCGAAATTTCCAGCAAAGACCTCTTTCCTCACACCAAGTTAAATTTTCTGCAGCTTTATCCATGAATATCCTCTTATGTTGCTAATATCTTTGACTAAACCTCAATTTTTTTATTCCCATAGGCTGCAAAACAAAACACCGAAGTATTTATTAGCAAATAATCTGCCAATCAAGTAAGATTATAAATGAAGCCAATATTAAATGTTCCATCTCCGTATTGAGTTCAGCAGTTTCTGATCACAAGGTAATTTTATTTTATGCACAGCTTATAAAACTGAGGTCACAAACTACACATAAGTATATTCCATAACAGAAAATAAGTCATGATTCCCTTTCGGAAAGATGGAAAACACATTTCTAATAGTAAATGTTCACTTATTAGAGGTATAGAATATTCTAAAGGTGTATACAGTTATACACAATTGTAATATAAATAAATACATTCATTCCCGTAAATCACCAAAAACATTGATAATTTATAGAAATAATAGAACCCTACTAAATATTAAAGTTCCAAGAATAAGGCTCCTAGCGATATCACCTATTCACACCGCTGAAAAAGGATATGCAGCATTGCAAAAACAAACATACAATTATAATATTAAACAGAAAACCTTCGTTGCTACAAAATATTTGAAGCAAGGGGATTACAAAGTCTACGCGAACGGACTTCAGCTAACACCAATTTCAATTACTGTTCCAGTTCGATACTCCTGGAAGCTCCAACCGAACTAGAATGGTTGACACTTTACTATTCAAGAGAACAAGTTCGGACCTCGCAACCGATTAGTTTCGATCAGGGCAACCCTTCATTTGGTGCGATTAACCAAATTCTGGAAACCAAACCAAATTCGGTGGCCAGAGACAAACCATACTTTTGCATCCACATAGCACCAGGGGCGCAGCGAGGGAGGGCTTTGAGGGCTGAAACCCCCTCCCCTTCCCCGAGGAACTAAAAAAATTGTGAACAATTTCCTAAAAAGCACCTAGACCTAACATTTCTTCGTAACAATATATAAACAGACTTTCTTTCCGGTGGGATAACTTATCTTTTTTTGCCTACCTGCAACCTGAATATTTTATTAACACCTAGCCATCAGGCATGATAAATTGTGGACGCATCAAATAAGTTTTCTCAGTGCGATAGACTTGTATTCTTTCAAAGTATGTTTGAATCTCGTTTGTCGCGATTATTATGAACATTCGTGCACTATGATCTTCTTCAAATTTAAAATGAAACACTTTTTTTTTTAAAGATATATACTTCAAGTTTTCTTAAATTTTAAAACAAAACACCACTAAAAATATTAATTTATTTGAAATGACAAAAGATCAATATTTGAGATTTAAAAATATTAATGATATAAATGTGATAAAATGTCCGCTAATTACAAAATATATGTCAAGGCACATATTAACCCTAAGTAGAGGCAGATCGCTTCTGACTACCATCCCCCCTAAAATATATTCCTGGATGCGTACTTTCATAGCGCATAGTGTGTTATTGTACATTTAAAAAATTTACTATCATGCTTTGGAAATGGAGTGTCCGCTAATTAATTTTATGGAAAACCTGAATTGAACTGCAATTGGTTGCTCTAAGGGGCTTATAATGTAGAATACCGGTAGCAGCAATAAAAGCATTTCATTCGTATTATGTGCCCGTCGGAAATGTTTATCCTAATATCATTATCGGGGATCTTTACGTTTTGGTTGCTAGAGTATTGATATCACATTCCATGCGCCCGGGTTAGATCCCTGGGCGAGGCAGATATTTCATTCGTATGCCATTCCCCAATGGGGCGCTGTGAGGAGGGACATCAAGTTCAGTACTCCGTCCGTCGGATGAGATGTTAAACTGCGGTGCTCTTGGCGCCTTAAGTGAAGAGCTGGCTGATGTCGTCGCCGGGTTTCTCTTCATCCTTACTCCAGTCCTTTAAAAATCCTACCACTACCCACAAACCCACTTATTACTGCTCAATTACTATTATTAATAATCACGTTCCAAGATTCGAAGAGAAATTCCAAGGGACTTCGAGAAAAACATCATCATTCCCATTCCCAAGAAGAAGAGAGAGGAGAAATGCGAAAATTTTAGGACTATAAGCCTGACGACACATGCATCGAAGATACTAACCAGGATCATCTTCAGAAGAACAGAACGAAAACAGAGGAGTTCCTGGATGAAGATTCGGATTCAGGAAAGGTAAGGGTACAAGGGAAGCAATATTGGCCCTTAGGCTGCTCATAGAGAAGAGAATGGAGAAGAACAAGCCGACGTTCATTGCATTTGTGGATTTAGAGAAGGCGTTTGACAACGTGGATTGGGATTCAATGCTTTCAATTCTGAAGGGAATTGGAGTGTCCTACAAAGACCGAAGAATTATACACAGTCTGTACAAAAACCAAGTAGCTGTGATTAAATCTGGACCCAGCTGTGAAGAGGCTAGAATAAGAAAAGGAGTGAGACAAGGCTGTCTCTGTCTCCCGTAATGTTTAATGTTTACATCGAGAGAGCCATCAATGAAATAAAAGAGAAGTCTTCTGGAGTGACATAGCACTCATAGCAGAGGCAGAGAGGGATCGGAACAAGATTCTAGTAACCATGGAAATGACAATGGCCAGATATCAGCTGAAGACAAATAATAAAAAGATTAAGATATTGGTGTGCAGTAAGAAAGATGTCAAACTAGTAAAACAAAAACTTGAAGAGGTGAAAGAGTTCTGTTACCTAGGTAGCCGAGTAACTGACGATGGACGAAGCAAGAAAGAAATAGTTAGTAGAATAGCCCAGGCAAAGAGGGCATTCTATCAAAAGAAGGATCTACTTACAGCTGGAAATAAAAGCGTAGAAGTAAGGAAACAGTTCATCAGAACGTATGTACATCTGGAGCATGTTTCTTTACGGCAGTGAGGCATGGACGATGACAGCAGCGGAGAAGAAAATGGTAGAAGCATTAGAAATGTGGTGCTACAGAAGAATGTTGATGATTAAATGGATCGACCGAGTGAGTAACGAGGAAGTCCTAAGAATATTAGGAGAAAAGAGATGTCTGCTGACAACTCTAAAAAGAAGAATGGACAACTTAATCGGCCATATCTTGAGACACGATGGCCTGATGAAGACAATCGTCAAGGGAAAAGTGAACGGGAAGATATGATAAGGCCGGTCTCGTATGAGATACATGGAACAGGTTGTGAAGGATTTAAAAGAGAAGAATTACGTCACAACTAAAAGGTTGGCCGATGGAAGAATCGAGTGGAAAGCTACATCAAACCAATCCTAGGATTGTTGACCAATGATGATGAATAATCACATAATAACTGGTCACTAGCTAGTTTGAGGAACTTACGGATCGGTCTTTAAGGAAACAACGGAGAACATGTGGAAACCTAATGAAGGCTTGATATCTAGAGTAGACGAGGAAAAGCTGCGCACGGATCGCATTTATGTCCTCATGTGCGGTACTCAGGCGTCACTTTTGCGTCTTTTTTTTGCATCGCTCTCCACTCGATCTGTTGTTTTGAGAACACCCAACTCGGGAAGATAAGGAATTTCCGAGGAAAAATATGTATTTATATTTTTTTCCCCTCCAAAGGATGAAAAAAGACGAAAAAAATTTCGTTTGGCAAAGTTACGAATCATGTTCGAGGTTTCGCAACAGTGGAAGGATTTTACTTCATCCGGGACATTTACGCACTGAAATGTTTTGACTCAGCATCAGACTCATCTTCAGTCCCAGTTGGTATATGAACGCTGCACGGTCTCGCGAAAAGGGTGAAAGAAGGGAAAGAAAAGCATGAAGTAGCTCAAGGTTTTATAATTGCAGTGCCATTTAGTACTCCGGAACATGTGGTCCGCTAAAATGCCTTAAGTCTATCGTACCATCGTTGCTAATGCCTAAAAATCTGTGCGTTACTGTTACTTCTAAAATATATCATGGGGGAATAATATTTAAAATATTTTAGGCTCAGCGCTGAAGAGACTGATGCATCAAACTAACTGCGGGACAGTTTTCAAATTGAAACTCAAAAGAAAGATGCCATTATGTGCTTGTAAAACCTGACCTAGAGTGCGCATTAAGAATTTGGGATCCAATGAAAGCATATTTAATTCGGGGATTGAATTAGATGCAAAGGAAGGCAGAGAAAGTTTTAGCAAAATGCTATGAACGATCATAAAGTATGACTCAGATATTGAGTGCTTGGTTGGAAAACCTAAGAATCTTAGAAGGTTGTTCGCAAGACTTAGGGTACTTGAAGAATTCAAGTCACGCGAATTCGTATTTGATCTTGCTTACACCAGAGCTCTGGTCTGCAGACATATTTATGCCCAAACACTTCACCAACAGGACAAACTAAAGCGAAGAAACGAACTGTCGGAAGCCATGTAAGAATTTGTTTTACCCTCCCGCAATACGCTACACAACGCTAAAAGGTCTAATCCTTAATAAAAATAATATAAAATTCACATTTCATTATTATTTCTTAGCTGTTTTTTATTTTCCGTTTATATTTCAGCAAAAAATAATTTCACCGCTTTGTATTGATTACAGCAGTTTCGCGAGCCTTCCGGACCGCTTGTTCGGGTCTTCTGTATGTGCAAGCAATATGTTTGGCCGCTCTAATGTGGGCGACTCGGTCTGAACTACACTCACGCATCAGTTTGTTTTATCGTTCCGCTCCATTTGTCGGCTGGATTGTTGGAAACCCACTTCCATCAGATTGAAATGGTTAAACCGTACTCCCTGGTGATATCGGGGAAGGTTTCGCAATTTCTTGTTGAGGTCTCAAGGGAAGATTGCGCGTGAGAGAGCCTCAAGAAAAATAAGACTTAAAGCCGGTGAGTGTGTCACGCGCATGTGATTCGATTTCATTTCAGAACTCTGTTGACTACGTGGGTATCTGTCGAATACTGTCGAGTCAAACGTCAAGTACTTAAATGAGTGCACTACTACATGCATTAGTATATAAGTACCCTTTTACACAAGTGATTACTAATCCTTTTTTATGCATGATATGTAGTACATGCTTGGTGAGAATTCACCCCCTACCACACACTTTATGGTGGCTTACAGAGTATTATGTTGATGCATAGATGTACCTGAATGAACCCTTGGGCTACTTGTGGTGCCTCGGAGAATACTTGTATACCTGTTTGAATATTCCGGAATACGAGAATCGGAATTACTGCTTACGTGATTACCAGAATATATTCATAAATACCTGAGATTCTGGATGAAAATAGCTGTTTTCAGCTGTATGTAGGTTCTTCTTTTGGTAGAATTCTTTACCTAGACTAGTTTACATGCTATAGCCTTGATCCGTCCATAGCTGGTTACTCTACATCCAAGATAGCAATATCATTTCAACCTCACAATCCTTTGCTCCCCGAGTTTAAGATTGTTCTTGGCCTTTCTTATTCTACTTCATCAGATTTGGCTCCTATATGAAAAAAAAACATGCCTAATCGATTATATTAACTTTCTCCCGGTTAAATAGTGCCAAATTTACAACAGCAAAATTCGTATATAGTCTTGAAATTGAGGTGGAGTAGAGCATCATGCTTGTGCAGAGATGGACCGAAAAATGAATAACAAATGGGAAAATGCTAAAAACAAACGTGTGCTTTGCTTCTTAGAATCTCATATATGTATATATATTACAATATTCCCCAGTAAATAGAAACATGTACAAAGCATTCTATTGACAATTATTTTACACAGCTCACTGAATCACGATTGAGAAGGGAGTACGAGGTCTGATCAAAGTGCTCCAGGACTGATTTAATGAACAAATTATTATAAAATTTAAAAAAAATACAATTGGATGCCCGTCAATGTCTCCCTTTTAACGTTATATGCATTTTTCCGCAGTCTTTCCTACTTCAGCAAACAGTCTGTAAGGTACCAGGATTCAGTCAGGAAACAAATTTTTAAGATTATAAAAAACCTTGCGTAATTTATTTTATATGATTAGAAAAATAAATCCTTTTCCGCATTGATTTTAGTTTGAAAGCAAGAAAAAGTCTAAAGGGGTCAAGTGAGGTGAGTAATGTGTCTGGGGGAAAAAGAATTCGATTCTCTTAGCCAAAAATAATTTATTAGCTTTTATCTATTATCTTTAATCTATTATCTCTTAGCCAATTTATTTTTAAGTGAGCGAGCGCACTTCCATTCTGAAGAAATAAGGACTGCTCCCTCAAATGTTCCGAATTTTCCCTCTGATTTCTTCAGGAAGACCTTTAATAACTCCTGATTTTGCTCCTTTTTTATAATTTTACAGGCATATCACACTCCTCCGCTTGTTTTCTGGCTGTTTATTGTCAGTTAGAACACACCAGAGACCCATACTGACAATCATCAATTGATTTGAAATTTTTCCACTTCATAGATCATCTGCAATGAGTCTTGAATGCTTTTAAATCACGTATACTGCGAAAAACACCTTTTACGAGTCACTTCTCCTAAAACTACATCTGCATTTCAGATTTTTCCGTAACCAATTTGCAAAGGTTAAAGCAAGGCTTTCGCAGAAATGCTAGGCAGTACGACTGTTCATGATGACTACTCTCCGCGGTCAAAAAAAAAAACTTTCACAATAACTGCTGTAGCTCAAAATAAAAAACATCCATAAAGAAAGAATGCGAAGTTACTCATTTCAAACTTTCAAATACCGTGGCGTGGATCTCAGAAATAATAAAAAGTCGAAGCGAAATTTAAAATGTATTTGTCCATCAATCAGTGAGCAGAATATTTATACGATACTCAGAAATCTCGGTTGGTAATCGTTTTTCCATGACGACCGGAGATGCTTTTGATGAATGTAACGGAAGATAAAGCTTATCAGGTTTTAGCGCACTTTTCGATGGATAGACAAATATTTCTAAGGGGTACATCGGGCCAACTTAATGAATGAGCTCTATCATAAAATCTTTTTAAGGATTTACAACTAGCCGCTAAAAGCTGCGCAAATTTTCGCTGATGTGCGCTGATGTTTCGGTTTCGTGTCCAGGTGAATAATTTCTTTCCCAGCGAAAATCCCTCTTTAGATTAACTGGGCACATCTTTCCCTTCGATTGGCTGAAGAAGGCCATTACGCCATCGGAAATTTGTTCCACACTTATGGTCTCCTCTGTCGGTATGCTCTTTTTATTTGCTTGAGCTGGACTTGGTAGTCTGGTCGGTAACGCGCCGGCCTAGTAACCTAAAAGTAACCAAAATATCATGGGTTACAATCCCGCCTCCGAAATCGATGTTTTTTTCTCTAAAAATTAAGCTTAGGAGTGAGATGAGACAGTACGATACAATCCTAGCAACTGGAGCACATAAATTCCACCACCTGTTTTTTTGGAACTTCCTAGGCTATTTTTCATTAGTTTTACCCGGATTATATTGGAATAAAGAGGCAATAGCTTCTAGGGATTGGGTGAGGAGGTGGTTAGATTAATGTCCCTTTATCGCGAATACCTGAGCTCGAATCCTGACAGTGGGAGTGATTGTTCATTGGCATAACCCAGGGGTGAACATTCTGCAGCTCGCGAGTCACCTCTTCGACTACGTATGGTGACGTCTGGTGGCTCTGTAAGTAAAATTGAAAGAAAAAATAATACTATCGTAGTCTTTTTCATAAAATAATACTCTAATGTACTAATATGGAATTTTGCCTTCAATTAAAAACCACCAGTTGAAAATTGCATATAAATACACATCCTCTGTAAATGGTACCTCATTGTTTACACTTATTAAAATTTATGAACTCAATTTTTCGTATGGATTTATCATATTTCTATAAATATACATAACACTATTGCATTTTTTTAAAATATTGATTCATATTTTATCTTATTAGTGGAAATATTTTCATGGCTCTAATATGATTTTAATATGTTTGTGAGGGGCAGTTTTGCCTCTACATACTCAAATGTATGCTGACCACTGTGGTAAACAATCCATACTTGTATGCTGTGAACAACACTCTCAGCGTTTTTTCTGACAGATGAGACGTTTAAGTGTGGACCCCTTGGCTTCCACAGAACAATAAAGCCGACGTTAGGTTTCTCTACACCCTACTTATGTCCCCCGAAAAGTCACTTCTCCCCCTGGTTACTCGCATATTCTAAATGACGTCGGTCACCTCTTCCAAATGGCTCCTACGTGACAAGGATAACAGAGAATAATTGAAATGAACCATGTGAAGTCCGATGACCGATGCATAGTTGGAGCGAAGGCTTCCGCGGTGCTTCCGACAGTGAAGACTGCATCTTTCCGGTTTCACCTCGTCGTAGTTGCCTTTGGACGAAAGCCATGGATTGGCTATACACAGCAGTAGTGAAGCCTAGCTTTCTGCACTGCTCACTTGTCTGGTGGACAAGCAATCGAGACCCTCCTGAACCTCACTACACTCTATGTGGAAGTTGAGGTTCAGGCTAGGGCATCAGCATATCGTATTAAAAGCCTAGGACAGTGGTGCGACTTGGGAAATTTTTCCGATCACAGAATTTTATGACCGGAGCTCAGGAAGTCAAGCCCAATTTTCGAAATGGGCTCGGACACAATGATTGCTGCGTTCAACCAATCACCCCTCCTCTTCAAAATCCACTTCCCAGCCAGGGAAGAGTGGGCAGAGAAAGAGGGTAAGGACTACATAAAGGAGCCTACGTATGGTATATAGATGGCTCCAGGAAAGAAGGTAGAGCAGGAGCCGGTATATACGGCTAAGAAAATATCAATCCCTCTTGGAGAGTATGCTACAGTGTTTCAAGCTGAGGTGTATGCACTTCTGACCTGTGAATATGCAGCTAAAGAAGCGGGTTTGCATGACAAACCAACTCATATCTGCACGGCGGAAAGCGCCGAAGCTAAGGCAGGCCAAACTTCATATAGAGGGACCCAAACCTGGCCTAGCTAAGAAACTACTCCTATTAAACAGGAGTCAACTACGTACGATAGTGGGACTGTTCACCAGACACTATCAAGTGATGAGACACCTTCATCTCCTGAAGATTACTGATTCAGCCAGATGCAGATGGTGTAAAGAAGAGGATGAATCAACCTCTCACCTTCTCTGCGAGTGCCCAGCCATAATGAGGACTCGGAATAGATATCTTGGCTCATCTTTCTTGGAACGCAACGAAATTAAAGGGATCCTCATAGGGGACCTCCTGGCTTCTAGCCGGGCGATCGGTCTCGTGATGCGTGATCTCTAGAACGGTGGTTAGCACAATGGACCAATAGGTCTAAAAAATGTAAATTGGAGGGGTGTGCGGAGGCCTTCTGGAGCCCCCCTGGCACTTAGACCTCTTTAGATCCATTGTGCCAACCCACATTTAACCTGCCCGCCACACGCAGATAGGGGAAAAGAACACCACGGTAGAGGTATGGAAGGGGGACACCCATACAACCTCCGTCCGGGCCCAACGTTGCTTAACTTCGGTTATCTGACGGGAGCCGGTGTATGAACGTGGCTAGGCCCTTGCCTCCCAACAGGTCTAAGTGCCCCAAGGACTCTTAGAGTACCTCCACCTATATTTTAATCCATCTATCTAGTTGCCTTTGGAACAACAGTTGTTCCAAAAAAATCTATGTGATGAAACCCCAAAGATACAGCCTTCAATGACCGATGCATCAACATAATACCCTACAAGCCACCGCGAGGATGTGTTTGATGGGAGGTGAAAGATAACTGTAAATGCACTAATAATAATTAGTTTTCTACCGGTTGACGTGGGTCAGCATAGACATTAAATTTTTCCCACGTCCCCTGAACACTCCACAAGATGTCTCTCTTCAGCCCCTTATAACCTTCAGTTAAGGCGTACAATGTAACTACTTTGTGGAAACATATTATATGTGAAGATAGCTGCGAGGTATGTAACCTGACCACTGGTTACGGTTTTCGGTTTCAAATCTGGATGTGAAGCTTTGGAAGGTACCGGGCTAGGCCCGGCTTTTTTTAATAGGGTAGGTGAGATAGGCTAGAGTAATGGTGTCCCACTCCGACGGCTCGGGTTCGAATCCTGGTAATCAGAGTGATTTTTCGTTCGTTCACCACTCCCCACCAAAACTGCAATACAATGTCCGTTGGATTGGACATTAAACCATGGTCCCCTTGGTGCCTTTAGTTAAGTTTAAGCCAATGCACCGTATTTCACTTTACTCTTCCTCCCTTCCTTGAAAATTATATCTTGCCATAGGCAATTAGTCCCCTATCCTCTATAGCTCAGGTGTTCCAAGCTGTGATTCCAATAACTACTATAAACTGCCAGTGGCTTTACCAAAGCACTCTGAAGTCTTATGCAAATCATTGAAGTTCATGAACCTCCCTTGACCTTCCTCGTCTTAGCAACGCCATTGAAATCAACCAGAGCGTTATCTGTCTTTGAGCCCGTGCTCCTAACATTTGTAGCCCAGCCTTAGACACATTAAGTTATTCCTTATGGTGCAATGACAATTAATACACATTTTTTACTTCCGTGAGATCAGCTACAATCTCATATTAAATATATCAATCCTCGCAGAATCTTAAAGTCGATTACACGTAGCGGCGTGGTGAGTTGATAAAGTAGTTGAAATATCTTATCCACAAAATTCCAGATGTATCGGTTAGTGTAGTTGTACCATTCACGAGTGACTGTTGCCGGGACACCATCACGGACATAGAATCAGTATCAGTCAACGATTCACGTGAGTATTATACATTTAAAAGAGGGTACATTACCTGAGTATACGTTCAGCGTGTTTCCTACCTCTCTTCACCTTATCGATAACACCAATTCTTCATTCCTCGTCCTCGCTTATCCAGAATTCTCCCCTCGATCACTACCTTCAATGTCCCGAATTACTAGTTAAATACGCCTACGTTCGAATCCTCGTCACGTTACCCACAACATCCTTACGTTCATCGCATTTTTTCCATTCCCTTCCGTAGCAAAAATTCTAAATCTTTTCGTCATATTTCGTAATCTTTCAGGTCTCTCACACACTATAAAGCCACTTTCCATATTGAGCCCTCATCTAAACTCTTCTTTAAGATCCTCCGTAAGGATCGTGCCAATTAGATCTATTCTTCTGGCTAACGAATCGCTCCTCCTAAGAAATCCTTATTCTGATTCAGGAAACTATTGTTAGCCTCCTGCTTCAGGGAAATTCATGCCGATAGAAAATCAAATTAAATGAAGGTATCTGGTTCGCGTGCCGGATAGGATATTGGCCGGCCGCCCTGGGGGTCTGGGCCTGAACCTTGGTAGCATTGAGATTTGCTACATGATAGTCTTTCGTGTGAAGAAAGTGCAGTAGGATTGGACAATGAACCGTGAAAACATAGCCTTCCTCTAGAGTGGGGTATTGCCGATTCAGATTTTCCCTATGCTTTCATCCGATCTCTGAAGAA
Organism: Platycnemis pennipes; assembly: GCA_933228895.1. Taxonomy (NCBI): domain Eukaryota; kingdom Metazoa; phylum Arthropoda; class Insecta; order Odonata; family Platycnemididae; genus Platycnemis; species Platycnemis pennipes. The sequence continues at coordinate 67,039,839 of OW121854.1, forward strand.
TTAATAGCCTTGTAGGGTAAAAGCATACCTGAAGAAAAAAATCATTTGGCTTGACAGGGACCCGAACACGGAACCCCCTTAGGTGTTTTAATCAGCTAAGCTACCAAGACGTCCGTTTTTCCTGTGCTTTTTCCAGAATCTTCAAAGGAACTAGATGAAAGACGTACTGCCGTAAATACAATGTCACGAAGCAGCTTTGATCGTGCATACTGCGCCACCTTACTTGAGGCTAAAGCCGACTATATTCACTAAGGTGCTTACTTTTTAGCTAATCCACTGACTCTGAATAGCTTCGAGAAACCTAAGAGACCTTTCACACGAACTCTCGGGCACGAACGACTGCAGATTTCCGCACATAATGGCCACACTGGACAGAGCGATCGTTGGTTTACTGACTAGCGGTCCTAGCTTCGGATCCGGGAAGACCTATGGACATGTCCAGTAAAACTCAAGCTGCGTGATTTTCCAGGAATCAGATTTCCAGTGGTTTTCCAGACTTTTTTAACCGCTGGGGGGAAGGGGAGAGGATAGGGTGAGGAACTGCAACCCAATATATGTGAATTTCACGCACCCATTGAATTTAGTACGTGATGACCTCTACCTTCACCAATCATTCCCTCGGGTTGAGCGCAACTAATGGCTTATCCAATGGGAAATGGTAGATGGTGTACTAAATGCAATGAAGGGTAGTCAACTTGTAGTCACTGTTGAACTTCTAGTTGGAAGTCCTTGGCAAGAAATTCAGGAGAGGATTATGTACAGTATGTATTGTACAGTATGTATAACCCAATGAGTGAAACTAGGGATTGGAACTGCCCCTCCCCCACTTACTCCTGAATTTGTTCATTTCATTTCGCTGAATTCCTAACCTGACGATCTACACCCAGCCACCGGACTTCGAGTTGAACACTAGTTGTCTTCCGGAATACCATATTACCTGCAACAACAATTTTAAAACTTCATTGATTACACTGTTGTTTCATCATCTTCGCGGTAGGTTGCCACCCACGTGCTATATTTTTACCAACTTGAGATGTTTGCTCAAGATTGTAGCCAAGTAAATGCGTTTCAATCCCCCACCCAATTCACCGGCTAACATGATTGAAAAAATATCCTGTTTCTTGTCATTGCGTGGCAGCTTATCTTTCGAGGACTTTACCCCCGCCTTCCCACACCTTCCCTCCCTCCCTCCTTCACCCATTCCCTCGTATTCTTTAAGATGCGTATCGTCACGTAAGTAAATGGACAAAATCGACCATGTCTTGGATGATAAGGCACACGATCGGTCGCATCGAATCTCGACCAATCACGTGTCCGTCCCTCATTCGGCAAGATGGCCGACCTTCCCAACTTGCTGTTGCGTCATCGCTTTTTTTATTTGTGTTTTGTCGCTCGAAGAGATACGGATGTCGTCCAGACTTTTCTTGAGTGCCGCGCATGCGTGGAAGGAAGCTCTCAAGGAGTTGATCAAGACGGATGTGGTGCTATCACCTTCCCTTAGGTGTCTCCGATGGTGTCGTATTTCTATAGTGCACCTCAATCATCTGAACCTTTGCTTGAAATTCCATTTCCGTCCGTTTAGTCCGAGGCTTGTCATTGCGATCTGCATAAACCAATTGCGAACTCTGACGTATTATGGTAGACTGGACCATGAAAATAAAATTAGGGAAATTAGTTGCCCAAACGATAAAATTTAACCAGCCTTTTTTCTCGTTCTCTTAGGGATTTAAGTAGTTGTGAATATATTCAACAATATATATGCAAGTGTATCAATGGATAGCATAGGTAGTTGCATGTTGGTACAAGGACTTTAAGTTAACCTAACTAACAGCACGTTTGTTCATGCTTACTTATCTCTTTAAAAACCTTTTTCCTATTGCAATGGTTCGACTAGAATGCAGCTGTTTATACTATTTAATCACGATAGGGATGTTTGGTGGAGATTGACCCCATGCCACACATATTTATTGTGACTTTCAGGTTATTATGTGCAGCTTTCAGGTTATTATGCGCAGACTGATGTACGGGGAGATTCGAAATCAAAGATGAATCGTGTTATGAAACGAATGTCATATACAGCTATCCAAATTCACGCAAATAGGTGGATGGAAAATGTCCCTACCCTATTTCTACCCTTTTTTCTACGCGATTACGCTAAGGCCTTTCTATTATATATTTGAAGATAAAAGACGTTGAAAATCAGATATTTTTTTAATTCGTGGTTATACGGCAGAGCATGGCTCCTGCAGTAAAATTTGCAGATTAATAATGCAAAGAGAAATGTCGTTTTGACGAAAAACTAAAATAAGATGCGCAATTTTATGTAGAATTCAGAATGTCAAAAAGTTCTCCCATTTTCAAGAATATGAATATTAATAAAATTAAAAACAAAGAGTTGTATTTGCAAGGGAATAGTTTAAAACTAAGTACGAAAATATATATCCTACTTTTGAATACGTATTAGCGGGATTGAGTATGTATTCTCATTTTGTAAATTAAACGTGGCTACAACACGTCAGTCATGTTCCGAAGTCAAAATGAGTTAAAAGAACAATCACTTTGTAAGATTCAAATAATGTACATGATATAAATAATAATAACAATGTACATGAAGGTGCATAGGTGGGTTAGCATGGGCATAAGTTAGAATTGAAACTCCATGAAATTTGTCTATGGAGTGAATTGTCTTGGGACCTCTACCTAGCCTGGTATTCGTGGCTTAATTACGGTGAGGAACAATGTCACTTACATAACGACATCACAATGATCCACAAGATACCGAAACGAGCACAGGTTCCTTGAAATATAAACCAATCAGTATATCAACAATTTTATCGTCTACCTTCGTGTGATAGGCTTACCACTCCCAAGATATTTTGCTGTTAGCTAGGTTCAGGCTAGATAGGTGTAACAGGCCATTTACCTCATAGAATAAAACCTTCGTATCTGTATCACAATATTTAGTTTCCAGCGGAGTTTTCAAATCTTATCCTTGTATGAGTTATTTAGGACGTAATCTGTCGATAATAATATCGGAGTAGACAACTTTTTCGTTGCAAAGGCTTTATCCACAAAGCAGAGATTTGAATTACTTATCAATACCAAATAATATATGAAATGTCATTATCACGTTTATGATAGAATCCTTATCCTCAGACGAACAATCTGTTGGAGGTGTGTGTGTGTATTTATACTTCTATCTAATATTTTCTTTGATTGCAGCAAAAAGTCTTATCCAACACGGCGATCCCTGATATTCAAATTCAAGCAAGATTCCTTCGTTTTATCACTTCCGCCTTCCTTTATACACCGTGGGAAACGAACAGGAATTGCGTAATTATTTTGATAGTATATTTGTTATGGTAGCGTTTAATAGAAGAACTAGGTTAGGAATTACTATTTGGAGGGGTGGGCGGGGGCCTTCTGGAGCCCCACTGGCACTTAGACCTCTTTAGATCCATTGTGCTAGCCCACTTTTTAACCTGCCCGCCACTTGCAAAGAGCAAGTGCACCGCCCTAGAGGCATGGAGGGGGGATACCCATTCGGATCCAACGTTGCTCAAGGAGGTTGGTCCGAAAAGTGGAAGTCATGTCATTTTTTTTATATTTTCAGCACTTATAGAACTAAAGTTCCTCTATCTAATAAAGTAAAGATAATTACACCAACCCATACTCCTTTTTCCACAAATTGCATTTGAAATTACATACGATTAACGGCGAGAATGGCCATCACATGGGAATATGGCGTTTAAAAATACCATAGTGACATGTCATCTTTGCAAAAAACTGATATTTTATGCGTAATTTCACAAAAAATAAAATGACACGAAAAAAAGGCATCAACCCACCGTATTTTTCGCTAAATCCACCTATTTCTGCGCTTATAGCAGACGAAATGCGTTAGTTGTCTTCAAGTGGCGCTGCGGTCGCTCTAGCCAAAATGTTAGGCGTATGAATAATATCATTACTAATGAGATATTAAAGCATATTTCAGAAAAATATTATAACATAACGTTTGATAGTAATATTCTGGTGTTATACATTAGTAAATGCATTGAGTACATGAATTTATTTCTTTAAAGTAAATGCTGAATGACTCCATCGTCGAGCTGATTAAAATTATCATAAAAAAGAAATCCTTCGACTTTACATCGTATTTCTTGTGATACTTATGACTTTCAATAGCTTAGGTAATTTTCTTTGTGAAGTAAGGAGCACTTAGCAGGCATATACTCGTACTTAAATTAATAAGATTCCTCAGACAACTTGACTCAAGCAGTCGCGAGCCAACCTACTTAACTTCGGTGATCTGACGAAAACCGGTGATTCAACGTGACTAGGCCCATTGCCCAGGAATTACTATTAGAACGCAAGTTCAAATTCAGGCGCAGTCTTTTAGGTAAATTCGAAGCTGGCATGAAGCAGTAACATCAGGATGAACTGATTTTAATAATGAACGGAAAGGAGCTTCGTAGTGTGTAGTAACTGCACGTCTACTATTTTCCTCGGGGTGGTAGCATTATGCGCCTCTCGGTTTCAAATGTTTATGCACGGTATAGTATGTTTTACATTTAGTACGTGTCATCTTATTCTCTCCTTTGCAATATTCATGCCTGGTGACGGTTCCCCTCCTGCCACACACCATTGTGGTGGCTTGCGAGCAGGTTGTTATGCAGATGCAGATGAAATTTTTAACCCAAGGACCTAAACGTGTCTAGCATATCTATGATTTCGGATGTGGCAAAAACTTAAAACTTATGTACCAAATGTCAAAAATACAACCATTTTTCACATCCATCGTGATTTCATCCATATCTACGTAATACCATTGAGTAAGTAGAGTATAAAACGTAGCAGTCTCACCGCATACGGAAAAATTGTTATACTTTTTGGACGTAGTACCTACTGGAAGATTTCCATAGATGGCGATCTTAGAATTTTTCGCATTGCATCACAAACAATATATATCGCTTCCATCGCTTTAGTTTTTCCAATCGACTTAAGCGGGACATGACATGACATAGCTATAGTTGTAGTTTTGTCATTTTATCATAATGCTGCAATGCCCATACCTAACTTCAACAGTCAAATGGATAAGTTAACATGTAATTCACTATCAAACATTTATTGTCACTGGAGGGATTCCTTGTGGTTTCATTAAAAGCATGTAATCCAACGCTGCAAGGAGCAGACAGAGCAGACTACAAGACATTTCTCGATTGTACCGCCAACACCTACTTGATGCAACTACCATGCAACGAAGCATGCAACCAATAGCTATCATACAATGCAACTCTGCAACTAACATAAGAGATACCAACGCAGAGCTTCCTCTACAGACTATTCTTAACAATATTTCGCCCACCTATACCTTTGCTATGCTGCCTTTTCCTCATGCGGCATTGTTCATCATGTGGCATTGTTCATCATGTGTTAATAATTAGTCATTCAATCATGCTTGTAATCGAACCCGAGTCCACTGGTTGGGAAGCCAACACTCCATTCACCGCACCCACTCGATCACCTTTCCTCCTCGCGGCAAACTCTTGGACCCTACTCGCGTTGCTCAACACTGACGAAAGCGAATTGGGGGAGGGGTGAGGGCGGTTGGGGTGGATTTCAACCCTTCACCAATGGCACGACCGCATTGGCTGTGAAGTGGGGGGTGATCTAATTTTCTAACCCCGCCTCCTCTCCCAAGCCACTTCCTCTCCTTCCTCGCCGCTCAAGCAACCTTTACCCCACTCCCATCTTCCGCAGTCTTCCGAATTGTCTTGCAAGGAGTATGATTCAGTATCCTGATTTGTTAATTACGTGTTCGGGTTCCTAGCATTTCAGGGTTGCCAACTCCAGCACAGGTGATTCGAGAGTTATCATGCGTACTATGAGCGGTTAGATGATCAATAAAATGTTGGAGAGGTAGATATCAAGGCAGAGCAGTTCATAAATTCATTTATATATATATATATATATATATATATATATATATATATATATATATATATATATATACAAAACACCATTCATACGCAACGCCATAGGCGCAAATACACAAATATAAATTCAGACAGAAGGTGAAAGAAAGAGACAGTGAACATACAATAAACAGTGAACACAACGCACCACCGTTGTGTTCACTGTTTATTGTATGTTCACTGTCTCTTTCTTTCACCTTCTGTCTGAATTTATATTTGTATATATATATATATATATACACACGATGATAGCACACGAAAAACATAGAAACACAAAAATATAAAAAACTGGACACTCACATTTAAAATAGTTGGAAGCTTTCGACTGCCTCTGCAGTCTTCGTCAGCCGGAGAGGAACTGAGTGCGGCGGGGGTGTGAAGGCAGTTGGAGGGGGGGGGAGGGGGAGGGGAGAGGGTGTGAAGGCAATTGAAGGGGAGGAAGAGGGGTGAGGGATGGGATTGGGATGAGATTGATGAGATTAATGCTGTACATTCAAGCCGGGCTTCTCGAATGCACGGAGAGCCCAAATAAAAGCATTCTCACGAGTCCTGACCTCTATTTTGCTAGCATGGTTCGGTAGGGATTCAAGTATTGAGAGGGAAAAGCAGTTATCAAAAGAGAGACCGTGGGAATGAGTGTGTATAGGGATAGGAAATGATGAAAATATGGCGGATTTTGTGGAAGATCGATGATTATTCATACGGATTGCCAAGGGTGTAGTGCATTCGCCAACGTAAAATGCGGGACAAGAATTGCAGGTCAGAAGGTACACAATATTTTTGGACTGGCAAGTAGCTTGGGAGGAGGGGAAAGAAGTGATGAGGGGGTGTGGAGATGTAGGTGCGGACCGCATTAAAGGACACGTTTTACATCTGGGACGATTGCATGGAGAGGGCCGTGGGAGAGGAGAATCAGAAGTGCGATAGAGAGGGTTCGTGGACTTGAGAATATTTTTTAAGTTCGGTGGCCGTCTGTAGGAAATGGAGGGGCAACGAGGCAGGAGAGAAGAAGTGACATCGCTGTTTTTCAGAATGGGAAAGAGGTCCTTAAGAATGGTTTTCAGTTTGTGGGAACCGGGAAAGAAAGTGGTGCATATATTCAGTCCAGTGTCTGAAGATGGAGGTCTGTCTTTTGGAATATATTTGGAAGAGTGGGGGAGGATTTTCTTGTGGAGGAGCTTTTCAGGATATCCGCGATTGCGGAGAGCAGAATGAAGATTATTTAAGTATTTGTTGAGGGAAGATGTGTCATTGCAAATTCTGTGTCCGCGGATGGAAAGGCAGTTAGGAATGGAGCGCTTGGTGTGAATAGGGTGGCAACTATTGTAGTGGAGATATTGTTGGTGATTGGTAGGTTTAGTGTGGACGGATGTTGTGAATTTATTGTCTTGGAGCCGAATGTCTACGTCAAGAAATGTGATGGTGGAGTCAGAAATTGAGGAGGTGAATTTCACTGAAAAGGAAGAGTTCAGGGTGGAAATGAAATTTTGAAGAGAGTCATGACCGTGCGTCCAGAGAAGAAAGATGTCATCAATGAAGCGGACCCAGAAGAGAGGTTGGTTGGTACTTTGGGAGAGGAAAGATTCTTCAAGGAACCCCATAAAAAGGTTCGCATACGATGGGGCCATCCTAGTTCCCATCGCCGTGCCACTGGTTTGCAGGTAGAAAGAGTTGTTGAAGTAGAAGGCATTCTTTTTTAGTACAAATTCAGCTATTTTTAGCAAGAAGTCTGTTGATGGGACTTGAGGGCCCCAGCCCTCCGCCACTCCCCCTACCACTGATCCTTTGCTAGACATTGTTAACCTTTCCGACACCAGTCTAACCGACTCCGAAATTTCCCTCCTCAGCAAAGGTCTGTCATTTTCACCCACGCCCAAAATCAATCACCTCAACATACTAACCGATGTTTTAAATTTCTGCCGAAATCTACGCTGGCGTACCTTTTGGAAATCACAAAATACATGCCCTGATCCCCCTGCCATACACCCTGCCATCATGAAATTCCGACCAGCATCTTCTTATGAACCTAAAACTTTACCCGCCAACCACCCAGTGGAAATCTACATTCGCTTACTTCTCCAAAAAGTCTCCGAAAAATCTTTCATTGATTCCCTGACCCCCAAAAATAATCTCACCCAAAATGAAATACATGCCCTCAAAAAACTCCGCCAAAACCCAGATATCGTCATCACGACAGCAGACAAGGGCTCATCAGTTGTCGTGATGAACACAACAAACTACATCTCCGAAGCACTCCGTCAACTAAGCGACTCCTCCACCTACACTCCACTACCCCACGATCCAACTCCCGATTTCCAAATAGAAATAGAATCCTTCCTTCAAGAAGCAGCCCCTGATGAAGGATTATCACCAAAAGACATTTCTTTTCTTTCACCTCCTAACCCCAGAACACCTCAACTTTATCTTCTCCCCAAAATACACAAACCTACCGTTCCCTGCCGACCAATTGTATCCAGCTTCAATTCCCCTACTGAAAGAATCTCTGCCTTCCTTGACCACTACCTGCAACCCCTTGTATTCTGTCTTCCTTCCTTCATTAAAGATTCCTATCATTTCCTTCAACGTTTAAACAGCATTTCCATCCCCCCCTCTTCTAAGTTAATTATGGCCACTATTGACGTCACTTCCTTATATACCTCCATCCCCCATAATGAAGGCCTATCCTCTCTCAAGTTCTATCTTAATCAACGCTCCGACCCTCAAGTCCCATCAACAGACTTCTTGCTAAAAATAGCTGAATTTGTACTAAAAAAGAATGCCTTCTACTTCAACAACTCTTTCTACCTGCAAACCAGTGGCACGGCGATGGGAACTAGGATGGCCCCATCGTATGCGAACCTTTTTATGGGGTTCCTTGAAGAATCTTTCCTCTCCCAAAGTACCAACCAACCTCTCTTCTGGGTCCGCTTCATTGATGACATCTTTCTTCTCTGGACGCACGGTCATGACTCTCTTCAAAATTTCATTTCCACCCTGAACTCTTCCTTTTCAGTGAAATTCACCTCCTCAATTTCTGACTCCACCATCACATTTCTTGACGTAGACATTCGGCTCCAAGACAATAAATTCACAACATCCGTCCACACTAAACCTACCAATCACCAACAATATCTCCACTACAATAGTTGCCACCCTATTCACACCAAGCGCTCCATTCCTAACTGCCTTTCCATCCGCGGACACAGAATTTGCAATGACACATCTTCCCTCAACAAATACTTAAATAATCTTCATTCTGCTCTCCGCAATCGCGGATATCCTGAAAAGCTCCTCCACAAGAAAATCCTCCCCCACTCTTCCAAATATATTCCAAAAGACAGACCTCCATCTTCAGACACTGGACTGAATATATGCACCACTTTCTTTCCCGGTTCCCACAAACTGAAAACCATTCTTAAGGACCTCTTTCCCATTCTGAAAAACAGCGATGTCACTTCTTCTCTCCTGCCTCGTTGCCCCTCCATTTCCTACAGACGGCCACCGAACTTAAAAAATATTCTCAAGTCCACGAACCCTCTCTATCGCACTTCTGATTCTCCTCTCCCACGGCCCTCTCCATGCAATCGTCCCAGATGTAAAACGTGTCCTTTAATGCGGTCCGCACCTACATCTCCACACCCCCTCATCACTTCTTTCCCCTCCTCCCAAGCTACTTGCCAGTCCAAAAATATTGTGTACCTTCTGACCTGCAATTCTTGTCCCGCATTTTACGTTGGCGAATGCACTACACCCTTGGCAATCCGTATGAATAATCATCGATCTTCCACAAAATCCGCCATATTTTCATCATTTCCTATCCCTATACACACTCATTCCCACGGTCTCTCTTTTGATAACTGCTTTTCCCTCTCAATACTTGAATCCCTACCGAACCATGCTAGCAAAATAGAGGTCAGGACTCGTGAGAATGCTTTTATTTGGGCTCTCCGTGCATTCGAGAAGCCCGGCTTGAATGTACAGCATTAATCTCATCAATCTCATCCCAATCCCATCCCTCACCCCTCTTCCTCCCCTTCAATTGCCTTCACACCCTCTCCCCTCCCCCTCCCCCCCCTCCAACTGCCTTCACACCCCCGCCGCACTCAGTTCCTCTCCGGCTGACGAAGACTGCAGAGGCAGTCGAAAGCTTCCAACTATTTTAAATGTGAGTGTCCAGTTTTTTATATTTTTGTGTTTCTATGTTTTTCGTGTGCTATCATCGTGTGTGTTTCATCGGCTCTTCTGAGTGCTACTTCCGTGATATATATATATATATATATATTAATTTAAATACTTAAATAAATGCCTGATGAATAAATAATTATTACATTACTTTTTAGAGACTAACAATTCAGCTGTACCTAGCTGGTATTACATGCATTGACTTATATGTTTGCATGCCTACATGATTGTACACGTAAATTTTATTCTATTTTGATTTAAAATCAATTCCTGGTGATGGTTCAGCCACTGCCACACGCTCTTTCGGTGGCTTTCAGGGTATTATGTATGCGATTTCTATTCAGTGTCACTACAGCGTGCCCCAATCTACCCACCGACAATAGTTTGAATGGTTTAGTACAAGCTTCTCTACAGACTCATGGAAATAAAAGGGTGAGAGGAGCCCACGGTCGTATATACAACATATCATAGATGATGAAATCATTGAAATGGTAATTAATAACAATAAATCCGAGTGGGGATGAAGATGATCAGCCTGAAATTGTTGAAGGAAGATCGATGATGGCCTTTAAAGAATAATCCAGTCCGGTCGCCCACGGCGACGTAGTGACACGACACCCACGCGTTGACTTCGCGCTGAATCAGCTGATAACAAATCAAGCGCGGTAGGAAATTATGTTACGCAAGGCATAAGAAATATCAAATTTTATATCATTTTCTAATAACAATATGAAACTTTTACATGTGCAAATGTGCAATGTGAAATATGCAAAATGCTTAGATTCCTTTATTTTCACTCACTGCGCAACGTCGATAATTTTAAATAATAACTTTGTGTATTAAGAAACAAATTTGTTCTGATAATTATCAGTTACTCTTTTTAAAATAATGTTCAGTAAATGGCAAATATTTTGTTGTAAATAATTCACTCCTTTCAATGAAAACATTCCGGACGTCAGAAATAAACTAGTTGCCATGCATGACCCATAGTCCGGCAAAATCCCTGATCCGGCATCACTACGGTCCCGAATGTGCCGAATAATGATGCTCAACTGTACCTTGTATTATCTGTGTGACTTAGTATCTTTTTAGTTTCTCACAATGTACAGCATTGTGCATTAGTTTAGGTGGCATGGTTCCTATTCAGGGGGCTTTGGCAGTGGTAACGGAATTAGAAAAGTAGTAATGATAATGCGGTATCATGACACTTCACTTGCGGTTAGCACTTTCTGCGAAAAATACCGAAAGACTAGGTAGGTAATGTCAATGGGGCTGTATATAAAAATTGGGAGCCGACTTTATTCGCATGTTCTGTTCATAGACAGTTCATCGATATATACGTACCTATAGGTACGTATATATCGATGCTTATGTGTGGGAAATTATACTTCGTCTTGTAAAGACCGTCTGATTCCAAAGCGGCAACGAAAGCTTTAGAATGCTAGTATTGCGACCAATAATAGGTACTGGAGAGACTGACATCCCTTAATAGTAATAAAGTAACGGAAAATTACTTCCACGCTATATTAAGATTAGAATACGAATTCATTTACTTCTAAGTTAACATTAGATTTCCCCTGCAGACGGAGTTTTCTGGACAAGGTGACTACCAGCGCCACGTAGTTCGCTAATCCGCCACGGCCTCAAGAATGAGCCAAACAAACCCCCCGAGTGTCACTGGCGTGGAGGAGCCCATTGAATTTTGCGAGCATCGTTCAGGACGCCTCTGACCACCACTCCCGCGGTATTGTGCTTTCTATGCTAGATTTTGTTGATGTTTCTCGGAGAATGTGGAAGGAAAGGATCAACCCGGGAGGTGGGAGATTTTAAATGTTAGTTTCCAATTTTGGAAGATGCACGGCGAAAACTGGACGTTAGCAATTCCTTTCCTTCCTGTTGCCAAATCTTCCTGTTGGAGAGTTGGCAACTTCGCGCGTGACGTAGTCTTCTTCTCGGTCGGATGAAGCACACACTCCGACTCAAAGAGATAATTTTTTTTCCTATCCCATTAACCGGGTACTACTGGGTAGCGAGCAAGGAGGTTAGCGAGGCATCAAGTAAGTTACGTAAATTACCGTTCGGCTAAACTGTCGCTAACAATGGAGCTGTATAAGACAATAATTACATTTGATCAGCAAAATTTGTTAAAGGTCGCAAAATGGTCACTGTTTTAGTGTTACGACTTTAATAGAAGAACTAGGATGGGTCAGAGTAATCGAAGAAGGATTGACTTTGAGGACTGCAACATGGTTAAAATAAAAACAATACGCTTTGTCACTTTTTATTTATTATTATTTATTATTTACGTCTATATATTGGCCTCTCTGAAGAGTCCCATGAATAGACGTGGCATCGTACAAAGTGCATTGTTTTCATTTTAACTACGATGGGAATTGGAAGAGTAAGGTTGGTAGTTTAAGTCAGTACTACCTACTGACTAAAAGTCCCACTCTAGTCCTACTGGCGTCAGTACTTTGAACTAAACATTTTAAGTAAATTAAGCTGATAGGCTTGCAGATGACTTTAAAAATGTATGCAAACGTATTACGCTAGATTTAATCACAGAATTAAGGTACGGGTGATGGACTGTCGTACCAATAGATTTATAGTTTCATTTTTTTTGCGAACCATAATATAACTTAATAGGAAGCATAGCTGAATGATAGGTGAAATTTTGCTAAGACCGTTTTACATGGTGCCTCAATTTAAACAGTGGCCCTCGAAAATATGTGACGAAGTACATATCGAGGATGCTTGTACGACAGCTTTACGCGGTGTATTTGTCAGCGAAGTGATTCAGAGACACCATACCATCAAGTAGCAGTAGGATTGTCAACATATTGTGTAAAGTCAAGATCTGACAAGTAGCAATTGATTGAAGGTGAACGAAGCAATGCAGTATTACCACCAATATTAAATTAGCTTTTAAACTATATTCTAACCTAAGTAGTTGACACCCTAGTCCCGTTTACTTACTAAAGTCGCATTTTGCACAGCAAAAGCATGGCTGTCGGCCACGTTCAAGTAATAGAAGCCTTTTACTTTGCGAGGGAGATTTAAGTTTCCAGGTGATTAATCGCCCACCTCATGATAAGTGCAAACAAAAACACCCAGCTCAATCGTCGACAACCTATTTCATCGCTAGAAATCCGGTGACAGTTCGTTGCTGCCACATCTGCACCACCTTGTGAGAAAAATGTGAAAATTGTGCGATTGCATTCATCAGATTCGATCATGCTCTAATTTACTCGCAGGCGTTCACGCAATCTTTCCTCTCAAGTCGTCGCTTTACATGGCGCAACATTTCTTGCGCACACGTTTTCGCAGCAGCCTGCGCAGTTTCAACAACCGTGTAAAACGGCCTTTAGAGTAGACTGTAGTGAATAAAGTAAGTTTCAGCATTATTAATCCATGAATCTAGGGAAGTCCAGATAAATATATATTCAGATACCTATATGTCTTTCTAACTAAGTTCATTACTATGAGGTCACTAACCATATAGTTGCACGTGACTTTTATAGCCAACATATCTATATGAGGTGATCCTACATCAGTATCCATATAATACCCTTGAAGGCACCATAAAGGTGTGTGGCAGGGGGTGAATTTACAACAAACATGCATTACATATCGTGCATAAAAAAAGGATTAGTAACAATCTGCTATTCTAAACTTCAATTTTGAAAAAAAGATAAAAATAAGAAAGGAAGAATGCAAAAACATGCTGTTAGTTGGGTTAGCTTAAACTCCTTATACCAATAGTTGTGTTACCTTCAAGTCCTTATGCCAACATGCAACTACCTATGCTATCCATCGGTACACTCGTATTTATGCTATTGGATGTATTTACCGCTATTCATATCCCTAATTGCACGAGAAAAAAAAGACATTTTGAATCTGTCAGATCGGCAATCAATGTCTCTAATTTTGTAATTATGGTCTAGTCTACCATAGTAAGTTGGAGTTCGCAAAATATTTTTAACGCCATCAGTAAAAATATCATCTTATAATTTTTGATCTGACTATGATTTCCATTTTAATTCGTTTAATAGACTGGTTACGCTAATATAGTTATCGTACCGTCCCTTTAAAATCTTGCCACATCTTTGCTGCTCACGTCCAAGTTCATTATTTAAGCCTATTTCAAGAGGATCCCATATACTGGCAGCGTATTCCAAGCATATTCATCTACATCTACATAATACCCTGCAAGCCACCACAAGGGTGTGTGGCAGGGGGTGATTTCTCACCGAACATGCACTACATATCTTGCATAAAAAAGGAATAGTATTAATATAGTAGTCAGAACTACACTATTTAAAAAAGATAGAAATTGCAAAGAGTAATACTCCAAGTAGTGGCATTGTAGTTTCATGTAAGTTGTGTATTTTTGGTGATTTTTCACCTCCTGCCACAGTAAATTACGTATATGTGGACGCTAATTCAACTACACCTCCATAACACACTGAAAACTATCAAAAGGGTGTGAGACAGGGGGTGAATCTTCAACAATCATACACTACCTAGCATATTAATCATGCTTGAAATTCAATGGAAAGCTTCATATAAATTATGTGATAATTAGTGAAGAATGTAAAATTTAAGACTGGGGTAAATTAGCCGGCAAAAGAATATAGTGGAGAGACGGGACAAACCAATCTTAGGATACATAAAATTAAACATATTAATAGTTGATAAGGGACAGATGTGGCGTGGACAGTTATTTTATCTGACATCATTAATTACGGCTATGTGGACTTGCCATTAAGTAATTACCCTTTCCATAAAATTTATAGAAGTACCAATTTTTTTTTCAAAATCCTGGTCTTGCCTTCTGGTGTGTAACTGTTAGGATATAAATAATGTTTGCTTATTTCTTATCGGATTGCCCGCATTATCAACTGGGCCCATCAGAGATAAGAAATGCGGACACGGTCATTTTGTTTTCTCGTTTAAATTTTCACAAAACTGACGTCCGGATGTTGATGGATTGCTTTCGTGCTTATCAGTTACTGTTAAAGAAATTGCTAGTTTTACAAGAGAAAAATGAAAAGAAAAAGATACGGATGAAATTTAGCAATCCCTTTATAGTTAAAGAAAAGGTCTGTCACTAAATAGAAGATGACCAAAATGCAAATTCGGCATCCCGGTTGTGTGCCTTCTTCCCGCTGGGTGACCGTGACTGTCCCTTGAATACTTAGGGGAATGGCTGTGTGAGTTCTCTCGGATACATTATATTTTTAGGAACACTGTTTTGTATTTTTGTTTATTTACATAATCGACATTATAGTATGTTTTGTTTTTGTATGTTTGTATAGTATGTTTTGTATAGTATTTTGTTTATTTACATAATCGACATTTTCAGTAGTGTACAGGGAAATTCTATGCCAAAATGATAAAGAATATTTAAATATTGACCTACAAGCAATTGAAACATGGTGTGATACAAGGCAGTTAGAATTAAACTTTAAAAAAATGTCTTGTAATGAATTTTTGTAAAAAAGAATAGCTCTCCTCCTAGCGCTTACAAAATAAGTAATAATGAATTAACAAACGTGGAATCCATTAAATATCTTGGAATAAGACTGACACATGATCTTTCCTGGGGTAAACACATACGTGAAATAATGGGTCAAGCGAATCTTAAACTGGGATTCGTCAAAAGAGTACTGGGTAAGTGTGACGAACATGTTCGAGAAATCAGCTACTTTTACCTTGATTAGACCTCATTTGGAATATGCTGCCAGTGTATGGGATCCCTACGAAATCGGTATAAATAACGTCTCAGCGAAGATCGGCAAGATTTGTAAAGGGACGGTACAATAACCTTATTAGCGTAACCAGTGTATTAAATTAATTGAATTGGGAATCATTTTTATATCGCAGGTTTAAATTTAGACTTAATATCCTAAACAAATTCCAAGACCATATTTTCAGTGATGATGTTAAAAATATTTTGCGATCCCCAACTTACTATGGTAGACTGGACCATACCCACAAAATTAGAGAAATGGATTGACGAACTGACAGATTCAAACTGTCCTTTTTTCCTCGTACAATTAGAAATACGAATAACGGTGAATATATCCAATACGAGTGTAGCAATGGACAACATTGGTAGCTGCATGTTGGTATAAGCACTTAAAGCTAACCCAACTAACAGCATGTTTTTGCATGTTTGCTTTGCTATTTTTACCTTTTTTAAATAGTGAAGTTTTTAGAACAGAATATAATTATTAATCCTTTTTTATGCATGATATGTAGTACATGTTTAGTGAGAATTCACCCCATTCAATATGTAGGTGTATATGTAGATATTATTAAATGTGGATGAAAGGCTCACTGACCCAAGGTCTATCTGAAATTAAAGGTTTAAGGCAAATACAACATCAACATCCAAGGCGGGGTATGAAATATGACTTTTGGTTGCCAGGCAGGCACGTTACTAACCAGGCTACCGTAGCCGACTCCCATATTCCCCTGGATCTCTTTGAGACGTTTACCTTTCATTCGAGGAAAACTTTCCATTAAAATTCGCATCGTCCATTCGCCATGGATTGTTTGCTTTATGAGCCATCCGTTGGAAGCCCATTCTTTGCCTTTTTGATACCTGTCGCAATCTTCGATAAAAGCTCTGATAAAATCAACAATCAAACTTTCCTCTCATTCCACTTCACCCCGCATGCATTTGAGTTCTGCGAATCAAGCGGTGACGCAGTTGGATGTTCCTGGTTCATTCCCGCTGACCGAAACCGACGTCTAAAAATGTTGGGCTCGACTCTCTGAAATACTTTGGCGGACGTTTCTTACGTGATTTTTTCTCTTCTGAGGGTGTAGATATTTTTCTTGTCGAACGATAGAGCTACCAGAGTTTGCGCCCATTCGATGGGCGCATTTGTCTAGAGTGAGTCTTCTAAAATTTATTTTACCTAGAGCTCAGTCAAAATCGAGGCGACATATTGGCGCGCTGTTGTCATTTCTCCGCGCGTGGAAATGACACCGCAAGAGGCCTCGTGGCAACAACGCACACCATTCGTCTGTCTGCTGTCCATGCTACTTGCTAGAAGGTAGCACGTAAAGGCCGTTTTAAACGGTCATTGATACTGCGCAGGCTGTTGCGAGAACACTTGCGTAAGACATATTGCGCCGTGTAAAGCGACGACTTGCGAGGACAGTAAGCGCCCCTGCGTGAACGCTTGCGAGCAAATTAGAACATGTACTATTCTGATACCTGCGTTCCCGCAAGTTTGAAGTTTTTTTCTCTCACTAGGTGGTGTAGATGTAGTGGCAACTAACTGCTAGGGGGATTCTATCAATTAAATAGGTTGCTGACGATTGAGTTGGGCGTTTTTGTATACACTCAACTCCTTAGTGAATAAAGTGCAATAACGATTAGCTGGGCGATTATTCACGTGGAAGATTAAATTTCGTTCGTAAAGGAAGAACTCGTTACCTTGGCCCACGGCCGTTCGTTCGTTGTGCGAATTTTGGGCTAAGTATACGGGACCAGGGTCCACTATTTTGTTTAGACAATGGCTTAAAACATATTTTAAAGTGGTGGTAATTTATCGCATCTTTCACGTCCAATTAATTGCTACTAACAGCTCTTGACGTCATGCGATATATTGACGGCATTACCGCTACTGAATGGTATATTGTCACTGACATAATGCACCGACAGTTGCACCGTGTAAAGCTGTCAAGCAAGCGTCTTCGCAATTTTCCACGTCGCGGACTTTCGCAGACGACTGCTCAAACGGAAGCAACATCAACTTGCGCAGTTTCAATGACCGGGTAAAATGGCCTTAAGGCGATGAAATGATAGTACAGTGGTTCATCTGCCATCGAAGATAATTAGTTCCGAAATCACGTCCATTAGCCGAAATCTTCGTTAGCAGAAATTTTATTTCCCTGAGGTCTTTGTAGAAAATCATTTAATTCATTCTGGATGCTGGTCACAATTTAAAGATAATTTTTATAAAGTAGAAAAAACACACTCAAAGTGACTTAATTCACAGTGATTCTAAAGAGGATTGGTGCGAAAATTCAGCTCCCCACGCGGCTGCATTAAGGTAGCGCGCGCAATCACTAAAACGTTTGATATCCAAAACCAAATTTGTTGGTCTCCTAAAACCATACTGATCCTACACTTAGTAATACTTAGAGCACTTATGTGTGAGATAGAGTTTCTCAGGGATCGAGAAAATCGGGAAAAAAAGAGAACTAAGACTAAGATGGGGCTGTAATATACGCCCATAACTGCGCTCAAATCTCTCTTAACTCATGTTTGTTTTCCCTAAAATATACATTAATTAACTTGAGAAAACTTCGCAGTGGCACTTGGTATCTCAATAATTGATATATGTATAGGTACCCTTGGGTGCGACCTAACCATAAAAGCAGTTCCTTGAATGGCATTCCGCAACATTTCCAGAAAAAGCTGATATTTGTTACAGAACTCAGCATAACATTTAGGAACATTTCAAAAAAACAGCCCCCTAATTTCACTTATTTCCTGGAATTAACTAAAAACCTCCAATTTGACATATGCAAAATTGACTGATTGAGTTCGGAACGCAGAAAGCCTGCAAAACAAGGGGATAGGGCGACCTGTAGTGGATAAAATACATTTAGGTAAAGTGCCGATGAGCCAACTAATGTCTAGGATGTATTAAATGAATAACAGAGGAATGTAAATGGAGCTAAAATTAAAAAAAAATGCTATGCTCTAAATTTACGGAACAATCATACCACTAGAGCGATACGACCGCTTTAGTGAATTACTTTTTTCATCTTTCACGCATCTCAGTATAGGAAAAACCAATTTCATTGGCGTTGAATCTGTGAAATATTTAGGTTGAAAATCGGTTGAAATACAGATTGAATTTCATGCGGAAATTCAAGGCAGATAGGTTCCTTAAGATGTTGAACAACCCTAGCAAAACTATTATGACAAGTTAGAGCATAACGATAAATTTACAGATGTAGATAGTAAGACAGCCTATTTTCCTTCAGTATTGTGGAACCGGAAAGGACCAATTGGTTATCTTAAAAGGTAACCTAGGATATTATCATGGTAATTCTGATATCAGGCCCTTTTGCATGCGAGAATGAATACTTATGTCATTCAAATTCAAAAGATTCAAATTGATCTAGATTCAAAATAGCATTTTTCCCCCGTACTATAAGAGAACAGAATAGGCAGCATAGCAAAGGGATAGGTAGGGGAAATATTTTAGAGTATTCTGTAGTGCATGATGCATGTATTAACCCCTTAAATGCTATAGATACTAACAATCAAGTTGCATGAGACAATATAGTTGCTTGTTTGCATATTAGTAGTGCATGCTTGGTGATCTTCACCCCCTGCCACACACCCTCACGGTGGCTTGCAGGGTATCGTGTAGATGTAGATGTCATCATCATCATCATCCTCAGCTCCATGGCCCGGTGTGGCCTTGGTTTCCTTATAATATGCCTCCACTTCTCTCCCCATTTCATTACTTCCATCATCCTCACATTCTCCAGCCATCTCTTAGAGGGCTTCCTCTCCTCCTGGTCCCTTCCATCTCGAGTGATGTTAAGATTTATTCTGGGCATTTTGATCTCCATCGTCCAGCCATGCCAATCGCAGACTTAGGAAATCTAACTTGATCCTCCCCTTCTAGTATTGCATTTATTTTCCAGCTCATTCTAATTCACTTCATCTCTCCATCTCTAACTGGAAAATACAGTTTCCTAATTATTTTTCTGTCAAACCTTCTGAGTGTTTTTTTTAACCTGATTGTGTAAAACACACGTCTCAGCTCCGTATGTTACAACTAGCTTTACCGGAGTTTAATATATTTTTCTCTTACTCTCTCGAAGCTACACTTAGAGCCACCAAATGGGTGCTGATTGTGGGTCGACCTCTAAATGTACATGTTTACGGCGAAATAAGCGAGTTTACTTGTCGAATAACCAGTCGTGGACAAAAAGCGACGGCACTCGAGACACACACACACAAGAGGCGGAATTGGTCAATCCTTGGTTGAGGTAGGGCTTTCAAATTATACAGAAACCTGTGAAGATGCCGTGACTTGGCGACGGGAGGCCCTCAAAAATTCATGCATCCCATCAGCTGGAGAAGAGGGCAGCAGCTTTTCATCATATGAGTGAAGGTGGAGACCACAGTGGTCGGTGCAGAGACACTCATTTTACAGCAGGCGTGGTAACAATTACATTAAGTTAACGACTGTATAACTGCAATTTAAGGGGAAACCACCACGTTATTATCCTGAGCAGTCACAGTCACTCTACTTCTTTCCTTTATCAAGTTGTGATGGAACATTTTTCGGTAGAATATTCCGTAAATAAAATAGTTCCCCATTCGGATCATCGAGAGGCGAATACCCGAGAGAGTACATCAGTCAAATGTTGTCAACATTTTGTGGTAGGAACATGGAACACGAGATCGCTTTGGAGCTGCGGAAGATTTGAGAACCAGAAGGCTAAAATGCAAATAATGACTAGAATTGTGCGCAACACAAATTATTGGTTGCCAACACAATGATTAAAAATCACAATAGAAGAATATAGACGTGGAAAATGCCAGAAAATAGAAGAATATTTCAAATAAGCTACATTTCATTGAAGCAGAGATTTAGGAACCAGGTGGCAGACTGCGAAAGCTACTATGGGGCAGATATTGATAGTGACCACAATGTAGTGATGATAAAATGTCACCTAACATTCATAAAACTGAAGAAAATAATGGAGAACACGTGGAAAGTAGAATAATTGAAGGAGGCTAAACATCGCCTGGCATTCCAAAAAATAGTGCGATCCGGCACGGAAGAGAACCTTGCTGAGAAATAATTGGAAGATCGTTGGGAAAACATTAAATGTGGACTGCAGGAAGCCGCGAAAGAAGTTCTTGGAAGAATAAAAGTTGCCAAGAAGAAGCCATGGATCACAAAAAAAGTCTTAGACCTGATTTAAGAAATACGAAAGTACAAGCACGTTAAACTGAAGAAGGGTAGTTCGCTACAAAAGAATAAGGAACAAAATAAGTCGCAAAGCCAGGAAAGCTAGATAAATGTGGATGAAGGGTCTAAGCAAAGATGAATAAAACAACCCTTCACTTGGGAAGATGGAAGCTGCCTATAGGATAGTGAAGAACCACTTCAAAGAACGGAGGGCAAGATGCAATGCCATATGGGAAAAGAATGGAGAACTTTTTATTGAAAATGATGATGCAGTGAAGAGATGGAAATAATATTTGGAGTTATACAACGGAAGCAATCTCAGCGCGAAAGAAATCGACAAGGAAAGAGAAGTCTAAAAGGATGATATGGGAGCCTCAATCTTATGACCGGAGTAAGATGCAGCAGTAAGGGACCTACGAATGAATAAAGCTTCTGGAATTGACGATATTCCTGCCAGACTATTTAAAAATGCTGGAGAGAAGACATTAACCCATCTTATAAAACTATTTGTGACGTGTACTCAAGAGAAGAGATACACGCGGACTTCGAGAAGAACATCATCATTCATGTTCCCGAAAAGAAGTCAAACCAATCTAAGGACTAATGATGGTGGCAAATTTTGAATTTTGTTCTCCTTGACAGGTGTCTAATTTGAGGAGAGGTACGTATGCAAAATGGGCTTCGTTATCTTGCATTATCCTTTGGTTGATCCCTTCAGAAATCGTGTTTTTAATTCTTTAATATGAATCACAGGTAAGACAACTGCCCTGTGCCACACGCAAAAATTCTTTTTTCACCTTAGGAACTAATAAACTGGTGTGGGATCACGGATGCATCTTTCGCAATCTGTATTGACAACGCTTACCCTTAAAGTAGCGCAGGGTTAGCAATAACCGTCTATAAAATTCGCTCCACAGATTGTGATAAGCAATTTGAAGTGCTGCGCGAAAAATGAAGAATGGAGATCACATTCTCTCTGACATAAGTTAAATCAAAAAATAACGATAACACTAGCGCACGCCTTATGAAGATCGAGGCCCTGGTACTGGAATTAAATAATTATCCATCATAAAAAAACATAATTTCTTCCTTTCGGTGATTTTCTAGTTTTTTATTTTCCCTCGCACCCACCCAATCCTGGTTTAGGGCGCCTAGTTTCATTCCGATGCTTGCCTAGATAAGCATAATTTTGATACTTACATTCAGGTATATATGAGCGACATCATAGTTTAAAAACACATTAGTGTCTACCATTGAACTCAATGGATTGTATAGGACCGCCATTTGAATAACACAATACTTTTATATTTACACTGCTACATAATGAGCTTCCCTAACTTTCGAAAATTTTTATTGATATATTCAATCCATTGCAAAATTTTTTATAGCTTATCACAATTGTTTGAAGAGTGGAACCATAATCATTACCAAGATTAACTGAGAGTATCTGTGGATTATCTCTTGTAATACTTCCTTCCCTTAAGAGAGACAAAGATCTGGAACACATGACCAAATTATATTGGGCTAATCTCGAAAATTGGACAAGGCTGTGAACTCTTGGGAGAACTATGAGCTGAATTATCACCTGAGAAGTTGTGATAAACTTTTATAAAATGCCTGAAGAAATTTAATCAAATCCATATATACCCTCTTCATGAATACTCGTACCAAATATCTCCATCGCTTTCTATTACACATTTGAAAAAATTTACGTTTTCGTCAGTATATATTCTTCGCTCTAATTTGAAATCTAACATCAGAGTGCAGATGAATACATTTCCTCTGTGGAATAAAGTACATACTTCACACTATATTAGCTTCATAAAGATTGATGGTAAATATATAAAGTCACTCGGGGTAAAAATTAATTTGAAACACACCAAACATCACTGCATGAGCCTCTTGATATTTTTCATCACGTAATGCATGACGAGACTAATTAGTTCCAAGAAATAGTGTTAAAAATATAGAAAAAATCAGTACTTTTTTCACATTCATTTAAAATAAGGCATTGAAAATATACATAAAAATTATCAACTCACCATCAACCAACGCCACAATCAATTCCTTAATTTTCTTAAGCGGTACTGTCATGGCTTCAAAAATGTCTTCAAACTTTGGTTGCATTCTTTGATTATAAATTGTTTCACTGGATATCTGCAGGAGAAAAATAAAAACTGATCAAAATTGCTAAGACCAAAACCATCAACATTACAAAATATGACTAAAGAAATTGAAATAAATAATATCATTCGTAAAAAATATGAATGGACATTATGGGACTTTAATTTCCCGTGTAAACAAAGGGTTAAGTCTTGAAGCTTTAGTTTGCTCTTTGAAGGAGGCATTTTAATATATTTGGTCTTCTCTTCATTAGCACTGAGGCCCATTCTTTTCCCAATGTCTTCTGCAGTAGTAAACATTTCCTTTAGTTCATTCATTTCATCCTATCAGAGCAATATAATCTGCATCATATGCAAAAGCTAGTTTGGATTTATGAACAATGGTTCCCTTTAATTTCAACTCTTTATTGTTACATGCAGCACCTGGTTAAAGAACAAAACTGAGGGTGGATTCTCTTGTCTTGTCTTTGCGGCCATCTCGAATGCACCACTCAGTGGCAATATTAGGATGTGCGTCGGATAAATCGATTTATTTTTTGTAGCTTCTTCTTTCGTGTTATGCAAATTAACTTCGCTATAAATAAGTCAGTTAGAGCTAGGAAACAGTATTCCATGAGAATCCAACGTATTCCATTGGTGAACTTAAATGTTTCAACGAATAAAACCCAAGGCGTGGCTACTAAGAATTATTCACCATTATTAGCCAGCAATTGTGAGATTGTTTTGACGCAGCACTGACTTCCTCTATCGGCTAAGCTCTTCATACTTGCGTATTTCTTGTCTTTCACATCCTTCATCACTTGCTTCATCTGAGGTTTTTCTTTGCCATCCTTCCCGTATACTTGTACTTCTACTTTTGTCTTCATCGGGCCATCATGTCTCAAGATGTGCTATTATTACTAATTTCTGTATTATTATTTTTACTAATTTCTACCGTTGAAAGTAGGTCTATATGCACATTTAATTCTTCCACATCCCTAAATTTCACCCAATGGCCCTCGACAGCCCCTTATACCTCCTGTCTCTCAACATTCTAGCCAAACTACCTCTAATTCTTCTCCTCCCTCTTCGCGCTTACCCAACATTCTTCCCTCTATCACGTCCTTCAAAATACCCTCGCCCATAATTACCTTCCCCATCCACACTTTCTGCTTTCTCCTAATTTCATCTATCAAATTTCTTTCCTCTCCTACTAATTTCAGTGCTTCATCGTTTGTCCTCCTTTCGACCCGCTTGGCATTCTCCACCCCACTCCACACCCACATCTCAGAAGCTTTAATAATACTTCTATTTCATCTTCTGGCCGCAAAGCTCATGTTTCCGCTCCATATGTACTAGCAATAAGATTGTTTACTCGTATATAGTATTGCCTGGTGTGAACGCACGAAGGAGGGTAGAATGCACTAGAGAAGGCATTGGTATGCTGCCTTTGGATGACTATGATGTCAGATAGAGGGTGTTTGGGAACTATTGCGTGCGACAAATGACAGTTAGAACTTAACCTTAAAAAGTGTGTAGCTATCAATTTTTGGAGGAGGAATAATTCGATAGAGCTTACCTATAAAATTAGTAACACGAAGACCGAAAACGTAGAAACCATAAGATATTTAGGTGTAACAATCACTAAGGATTTATCGTGGGGAAGACACGTAGGGGAAATATGCGGCCGAGCGAAGAGAAAACTAGGATTTATAAAAAGAGTATTTGGGAAATGTGATGAGAAGACAAAAGAGCGATGCTATTTTTCACTAGTTAGGCCCCACCTTGAGTATGCAGCCAGTGTATGGGATCCTAATGAATTAGGGTTGAACAGAGAACTAGACAGTGTGCAGCGTAGAGCAGCTAGGTTCGTTAAAAGGTGTTACGATAGGTTGAATAGCGTTTCAGAATTAATAAAAGAATTAGGGTGGGAATCATTATCAGAGCGTAGGTTAAAGTACAGATTGAATCTATTAGAGAAATTTCAATCGGATAGCTTTACTGAAGATGTTAGGCGCATATTAAAAAAACCAGCGTATTATGCTAGATTCGGCCAGATAAATAAGATTAGAGAGATAGATTGTCGTACCGATAGATTCAAAATGGCATTTTTCCCCCGTACTATAAGAGAACAGAATAGGCAGCATAGCAAAGGGATAGGTAGGGGAAATATTTTAGAGTATTCTGTAGTGCATGATGCATGTATTAACCCCTCAAATACTATAGATACTAACAATCTAATTGCATGAGACAATATAGTTGCTTGTTTGCATGTTAGTAGTTCATGCTTGGTGATCTTCACCCCTGCCACACACCCTCGCGATGGCTTGCAGGGTATCCGTTAGATGTAGATAGCGCCACTCACTCCACACAAAACAATGCGTTTTCTACGGCCTCTTATGGAGACCGCATGTGTCATTATCGTCGGTTAACAATCCTAGGATTGGTTTGACGCAGCCCTCCACTCGATTCTTCTATCGGCCAATCTCTTCGTATTGAAAAAAAAACTCTCTTTTTCATCCTTTACAACTTGCTCCATATATCTCATACAAGGCCTGCTTCCATTCTTTCCTTTCTTTCATACCGCATGTGGTAGATATGTATGGAAATCGTCCACAAACTTCATTGCAGTACGTCAGTTAATCTTCCTAAGGAGTGTATTAATGGATTTTATCCACCTAGGAGTTCATTTCATCATTAAAACAAGTCCGCATTTAACCTATTTAAACTACATATTAGGCACTTGTTTGCGTGTTTGCGCACTTTCATCTGTTTCTTTGACGAATTATAAAAATGTTATTCATATCTATATTCTACTCTTCAGTTTTTACCGCGTTCACAAACAACTTCACGTGTGCGAGTATTGCGAATTACTGATGGGCAATGTGTGATCGAGTCAGATCATAAAAGCGCCTCTGTAGATTGAGCTGCGAGTCATGCCAGTCGTATTAAATGAGTCACGACTCCCGCCATCACCACACACCTCGCAACGCCCACGCAATAGAGTCTTAAGAGTCTCCGAGTCCAACTCTCAAAAGAGGCTTCACCTCATGGAGTCATGGCAGTGGTACGAGTAAAAGGAATCATTTGCGATCGAGTAATATGAAATATTTCCATGAGTTATACTGGGAATTTTGATGTTGGGGCAATAATAAAATGAATGACTAATGAAATCTTAAGCAGGAAAAATTGTTACTGATTAGATAAATAAAGTGGCAGGGAGAGAAGTATCGCAGATTTCGTTTTTAGTTTGTATTTGCTAATGCTAATGCTAATTTGTAAAACAAAGTGTTGCGATTTCTATGCATGTCGTGCTATTTCCTAAATAAATGTTTATAGATCATATTACCGCTAAAAATCCATTTTAATTGCTATCGCCAATCCCTCTTTCCTTTCCTCCCACTACAAACGACTCCCTCTCTCTCCTTTCCTCCCCCGAATCTCCCCTCACAGTCCAAATGACTCGAAAGGGAGTCACTCTGTGCGAGCTGTTCGCTGAAGTGAGCGGTGAGTCATGAGTCAGCTCATCTAAAAGAGTCATATTTCACCATTGCGAATAGCTAAACCATGTGTCGTGCATACCAACATGGCCGCCGGCTTCTCAAATAAGCTGCGATGCCTCCTCCAGTACATTTTAATCTCCTTGGAACGTACCCGTCACAACATATTCTTGAGGTGGCTTGTCGGATGCTGCCTTTGCAGCACATGTGCATTTCAAGTTATCCCCGCAGTGATAATGAATGATATGGTGTCATACAGGGTATCGGTTCCTTCGATACGATACATATCGGATACCAAAGCAAGTAGCCAACGGACCATCACTCAGTAATCGAAGAGGCACATACCAGGGTGCTCAAAAAGTTTTTTTTTTTAATTGGTTCTCGTTGCAACACTTGCTCACACTGAGGAAGGCCGTAACTTGTGTCCAAAGAATCCTTTCATGTTGAAGTACAGTTAATTTCCCGCACAGGGGAACAGTATAGGCGCTCTTTATGATTCGTGATACCGTATGAATCATCAAACTTTGCAGATTTACTTCAAACAGTCCGAAAAAAAAACTCAACTGACAGCCCAAAAGGTTCCGCGATGTCATAAAAGCTAATGGTCCTTTTCTCTAAAGCGATGATATCAGCTGTTGGCTGGTGTCCTCAAGAGTGTTCGCTAGTCAGATATGCAACGCATGCTATATCCCCGAAGACGACACATATTATCCCAAAGGCGTAGTAAAATATATGCATGAATTACCGGCGTTATATAGTTAACGTTATGAGAAAAAACAGTCTACTGTGTGAGAATCAGGACTGGTACCTATGTAAAACAAAATGCCACTTTCAATTTAGAATAACCATACAAATTTTCAAGGTCCTGGCTGAAGAAAACTACTTTTTGACCTTTGGCCATCTTTCTATCGATTTCAGCCCACATTATACTGTTGCGTATTCTTTTTGCACACCTGGACGAAAGTTAATGACATTTCACCGACGCCAACATTAAAAACACTCAGCGACAAGTTTGGGTATGGTTTTAAAATATCATTCCTAGCTGTTAGATCATCAGCACCAAAGGTCAGCAGTGTCAAAACGCATTCTGCCTCGTACGCCTGTCGCGACAGCCATTAACGGTTTATACTTAAATAACAGTCCTTAATCTAATTAGATTAGGCTCTTGAGCGTTTATCCTCAAACTATGAAAAATCCTGATCAAATTACAGATCGAAACGCGTAATCCTGCTGAGAAAAAAGAAATGTTTGAAGTTTCTTCGTCCAGTTAATGAATGTGTAATCATCTTAGTGAAAAAATTATCTCACTGAATTCAAGACCATACTTTTCTGACCGCCCGCCATACCACGCCTTCGACTAGTTCCTTCTTTGGCCATCAGAGGTAAACGATGGGGAAAAAGAGTCTCGGGGAACGGATGATTTAAAGAGAGCAGTGCGCTCTGCAGGGCAAAAAGGAAACTGCTCACGACTCCGGCCTCGCTAATCGGAGTAAGTTAAAAGGCGGGAGTTCTTTTAAACCAGTTCTCCTTAGCTTCTCAGCTGCTGATACCGCTTGAACTCTGTAATGTTTTCTCGCACCCCCTTGATTAAATTTTTATTTACTTTACGTGAGGAAATGACGGTTCTTTTCACAATAAAAATATGAATTCAAAATATTGAATAATGATATTTCGCTGCAATACCAATGTACTACATAATTATATTGGTGATGATGTAATCAATGTGCTTATTTCATTGATTATGTGTAATAATTAATCTACCATGCATTGAAACATGATGCCTTATGAAGATAATTGCGGAGGGAAAATTGAACGGGATGAATGGGAAAGGAAGGACTCGCATGATATATGTGAAACAAGTAGTTAAGGATGTGAAAGAGAATTATGCTAATATGAAGAGAATAGCTGGTAGAAGACTTAAGAGGAGAGCTGCATAAAACCAATTATGGTATTATTAACATATGATGGTGGTGATTAATTCACTGAAATAAACTCCAAAAATTACTCAACGCAGATTCGTTCACTCTGCATTGTGGTTTGCGGTAATTATATGATAAACAATATTTTTCTGCCACTTATTACTAACCCTGAAGAAGCATCCTGCACCCTTATTTATTAAACTGCTGATTTACACGTAGGCAAAAAATGTGTTTAACCAGTGCCGAAAAAATTGCTTACCTGCGTTCAGGAAATATCTCTTACGCTTGGGTCAAGTGAGGTATAATTTAAAATTCTTAAAATGTGCGTAATCATAGAAATAGAAATCTTACGTAAGTGTAAAAGGTCATGGGCACAGATACAACAGGTGAATGCTCAGTTATTGGGCTTAGTTCGTTGGGCCGCAAATTGGACGAAGTTAGGCGCGGTATTACATACTTTTGGTGAAGAATACTGTCAGCAATGAGGTAATTATGACCAAGAGGGGACTTATAACCGGAACCTAAAGCATGAATGTGTAAAAAGAAAGTTTGGTAATGTTCAAGGAGCGTAATGCGTTTGTAATATACCGAGGCCTGGACCCTGAATGAAGATGGAAAAAACTGAACTTTTCCAGCTCCTACAGAGAAGGTGAAATGTGATAGAAAGGATAACGAACGTGGTGGTTCCTAATGAGCGTACATTTTCGCGTCGTATATTAATTCCATTTGTCACAAGCACCTGTGTCAGTGCCAGCACCCCTAGGGCTTGAGGGGATTTTCGTAACTATGATTTCATCCTGGATAAATACGAGAATTTAGAACGTTAAATTACAAAATTACAGTAGTGAAATATTGCTTATTATTGATTTATTGTGTTATATACTTGGTTTATTACAATGAAGGAATATTATTGTGATATTTATAGTGCAAAAATGCTGAAATAGATGTAGGTACTCTGATATCTTGGGGGCATCTTAAGATTGAGAAAAATGGACTTTAACATAGGATAGTAAATCAAAACCTAACTTTGTTTCTCTGGATGATAGCGACATGTACGGCATAGGCGCATCCGAACCAAGGCCAAATGGTATCAGGGGCGTACCTAGGGTATTTGGCACCCATGGCAGGGGAGTCATAAAAGTTTTGTAATTTGCTTTAACCTTTGCACGATTAAGTTTTTGGCACCCCCTTCAAATGGCACCTAGTGTATCTACCCTACTTGCCATAGATACTACCATATCTGGTATATAGTGTTAGACACACGTATACAGGATACGGGGCACTTAAAAAGAATATCAAGAAATACAGCTAAATTTAAAACCATTGAAATTAAATTCATTCATTCTCTGAAAAATTTTAACACTAAAAATTAACTGTCAGTGAAAGACCCGAAATAATGTATACAATTGAATCATCTGGGTTTTATTTTCTCACGTATTTTCACATACAGTAGACCCTCGCTTTACGATATTAATCCGTTCCGGAGGACCGATCGTAAAGTGAATTCCATCGTATGTTGAATCGGCAGTATTTCCAGACGAGGAATCGGTTTAAAGAGCATCAACGCCAATCCATTCAAAGTACGCGACAATTCATACGAAATATCCTGGATTAAAATTATTACGCATATTATTAAAACACTGTTTAAATTTAACATTAAATACGGGTTAATTGCGCAGTAAATTGTCACATTGAATTTCCCTCCATGAACACTATTGCAACTCGTGCATCGCCATCCCCGTCATCGCCGCGGCATTTACGGGAGTGAGGATGACGGGGGCGGCTTGCCGCGTACCTACGAGTCAATTTCAGCGAATTCATATTTTATCGCATTTTGAAGCAAAGGGAAGATAACGTGGAATCAAAAATTTACCTAACTTTGGCAACGAGGCAACTTTATTTTGGTCCCACGCAATCATCCGTGCATGGCAATTACTTCAGCGAAAACCTTTCCATAAATAATTTGCGTGCTCATTGCTTTCGTCAATCGCCCGTCTTCTGATTCCGATCTACCTTCTCCTTGTGTTAATCCAGTGGCATTGACATCGCTCTCCTAGTCAAAGGTTTCGATTGGAGATTGAATTGGCGAAAAATAATGGTGATATGCAATATCTGAGGGGACAAACTCATACTCACAGCACTTTTCGGAACCGCTGACCTGCCTTGCAAGCTCATTCTTGTCATGGTAACTTCATCTTAACTATTTTAATGGAGGCTTTACTAAAAACAAACGAACATCAAATGCAAAACAATGGTAACTTCTCTTGCAATGTTTTTATGAGAATATTGATATATGAAAAGTTAGTTATGTACAGGCTCAATGTGAGTGCAAAATTATAGATTTTACTTGAAAAATTGATGTGAGGTGGTTTGTTTAACCTCCTCCAGATGAAGTGTCCAATGACTTTATCTTCATAGTCGCACGGGAAAAGTTCAGTCTGTTCTACATCAGGATGTTTTTTTTTACAATCCTTCTCACTGTATTCCAAGCAGTGAGCAATTCTTTAATGTCCTCAGAAGTCACCATATTCCCTTCTTTTGGGGAGTCGCCCTCACCGTGGAGTTCTTCAGTGCTCAGCTCTCTTCCGTGGTCGTCGACTATCTCCTAGATGTCATCGTCATCTACCTCAAGCCATCGAATTTCACAGGATGACACATTGTGCCAGTGGAAACAAAAAAAACAAACGAAATTTGAAATTTTAAAAAGCGCGCGCAAAATCAGCACAGATCGTCGAATCCATCGTAAGTCGAACCCATCGTAAAGCGGGAGTCTACTGTATGTTTATTGACTCATAAGGATAATAACTAGCATAAAAATTGGGGATCGGGTTGGTGTGGTGGCTAGAGTACTGGCGGATTTTTCAGTGGAAAACCGGTCCCCACTTGAGTGCCTAGTGGAGGGCATTTCAAGTACAGTACTCCGTCCGTCGGATGGGACGTTAAGCCGTGGTCCCCTTGGCGCCTTTCGTTAAGAGTAGGCTATGCCGACGCCGGGTTTCTCTCCACCCTTCCTCCGTTCCCTGAAAACTCCTACCATTACCCACTTATCCTATATGGCGCAAATGACCTCAGCTGTCGGTCGCCTCCCCCTAAATAACCAACCAACTAGCATAAAAATTATGATTATTTACTAATAATTACTTGTTAGCAATGATTGTTGTGGATTTGTAGTGAATCTAAAAATAATTCAGCGGAATATATTATCAATTAGAAATGTTTGAGAAATTAAGATTATTTTTCAAGCAGTTTTAGCGGAATCGTAAGGATGACTGTTGGCAAAACTGCCAATAATTTAGACAAAAAATAGAGACAAAACTTTATACGCAATGGTTCCTCAAACTGACAATTGGGGACAAAAGAGAGAAAGCTGTTGAGTTTTTGGGGGAAGAAAGGAAATTGCTGGAGGAAATTATGAATTTGAATAAAGGTAGTAGTTTCAGGCTTAATTTGGTGGAATATCATAGCGAAAGAAAAAACTGGCAGTTTTCCACAAGAATATAAGAAAATTGCCAGTTTTTTCTTTCGTTATGAAGTTGAGTAATGACTGTGTAACGAGTAATTGGGGCAATGGGAGTGGTCATGGGAGGAATGATGCTGAGAATGATAGGTAGCGGGAGGAAGAGAATGACGCTTTTAAACGGAATGAATTGAAGTAGAGAATATGCTAATCTAAAGAGAGAAACTAGTAAATGCAGGGAGACAGTTGGGAGGGAGTAAAACCGAATGAGAGTAGGTACTCCATTTAAAACAACGCATAATCGGTAGTATACGAAATAGTAAAGAGTAGGGTATAAAAATTTGTAACATTCGAGCACCGTCCCTGTTGATTGCTCGTTAGATATTCGGTGTGGGTAACTTTTCCGTATCACACCCATCGACATTAAGCGCATTAGTCAAAGGTTATGGGGGTTATACCACGATTAATATCTCTTGCGTTCTCGAGTCGTGTTTCGAGATAGTAATTTATTACCCAGAAGCCCTTTGAAAAAGATACGACCAGGCTATGCAGAGCGAGCCGATTAAGAGCAGGTGTAAGCACAAGCTACGTTTGGAATTAACCACAAAACCAAGATGCTAAAAAAAGTCGTAACACTACAGAACCCATTAATACCGCTTCATTAATTATTTATTTTGACCAGGAAAAAAAGACTCAATGCCTTCGTCTAATTCGAATTTATTTTAATTTTACCCTAATAATAAAAAAGCAAGAGCTCGATCCCGAAAGCAGGCATGCAAAACATTCATTTCCGCAATTGTATCTTAAAGCCAATCGGATCTTACCCCTTGGTCAAAATTTCAATGCGGAAAATATAAACTTGGATGAAATCATGCATCTCTCGGAAAAAGAGAACGTTAGATTCTGATTGTGACGAAGCATTTTTTGCGTAAATACATTATGCACCCATCGTAAATAAGATAAAATTGAAAGCTTCAGTAGTGGACATACACGGAGAAAATGTTAGTGCTCTGCAACGTTGAGACAACGTGATCCTTTCTGTAAAGAGAGGTAGAACGAAACCAAAAACAGATCTCCTATCCCGAGGGCCCGGGTTTGCTTCCCGGTATTGGTGGATTTTTCAGCGGCAAGCTGGTCCCTAATTGGGTGTCTAGTGGAGGACATTTCAGGTTCAGTACTCCATCCGTCGGATGGGATGTTAAGCCGTGGTACCCTTGGTGCCTGTCGTTAAAAGGATGGGTTAAAGCCGACGCTGGGTTTCTCTCCACCCTGCCTCCATTACTTGAATGATCATACCATTACCCAATCACCCACCGATTCTTAATTATGGAAATTACCTCAGCTGCCGGTCGCCTCCCCTGAATAACTAACCAACGAAACCGAAGGAAGACACAGACGAACGCTGAATCCAAGATTGATATTGAAGTCAGATATTCACGAGATGTGATATAGATGTGATGTGATATATAGGTGGATAGACGTGATGTGATATGCATTTTCTTACACTTTCACCCATAGTTATCACTAATAAGGACAATGTAGGTATAAGGATTCACACAAACCTGTACATAGAAAACAATCTCTCCAGCTACCCTAAATTGTATTAAGGCTTTCGCACGAATTTCTTTTTTTTTCAAATGACTGACGAAATTCGCGTGTTTACGTCGTTCCTTTGGAAGCGGCTCGGTTCCTTTCCGAGAAAGTTTTCTTCACGCGAAATATCCGGTCGGGGTGTGTGCCGTCGTGATCAGGAAATGGTCCCCTTTCGGAGATAAACAGAAGAGAAACACAAGAAAAACCTCCACGTGCACGGCAGAATAAACAGCGGACCCTCTTTTCCACCCACGCACTCCTCCTTTCACTTGTCCCTCTCCCCTAACCACGACTGTTTGCGAACACTCCCTATCTCTCTCAATGCATACCTACAACCATATTATATTGCGCCGCCAATATAATATGGCGGTAGTAAGGCATCACTAGAATGACGCACTTGGCAGGTTCGCGATCTCTTTTATTCCTGTTCATAAATTTTTTTCCTGTTGATATTTGCCAAGTTCTGGGATATTTTTTCAACCGGAGAATAAGTGACTAATTCCTCGGAACACAGGTTATGTGAAGATCATGAATTATTCCGAGAAAAAAGCTACTACGCTTTTGTTGTTATTAGGGGTGTCTTCTTTTTCGCATTTTAGAAAATATGGGCATTTGGGGAAGAGCGGTATTTTTCCAGAGAACTGGTGATGGGTGGGGAGAAACCCGATGTCGGAATTCACCCACTGTTAACGTAAAGGTGCTGGAGGAATCGGTTTGATGTGGTGGCTATAGTTCTGGCTCCCAAAGGCCCGGGTTCGAAATTCGGCACGACAGAGATTTTTCATCGGTATACCGGCCCCCACTGGAGTTCTGTATGGAGAGCACTTCAAGTACAGTACTCCGCCCGTCGGATGGGATGTTAAACCGAGGCACCTTAGGTGCCTTTCGCTAAGAGCTAAGCTAACGCCGAAGCCGGGTTTCTTTCCTCCCTTTCTCTGTTGCCCGAAAAAAACCAAATCTACCCAAGTACATATGCGAGGAATAGAAAGATGAAGAAAAAGTAAGCATGTATGATTACAACTTGAAGCATAAATACACAAATAATTATGATATATAGCAGCAAAAGTATATGAAAACAATATATATCAGTAATGTGAATCAGAAAAGTTTGGATGTGGGGTATAAAAAATATGTACAACTAACCTATCTTATGAAGCCGGTTTTGTTCTGTTAGTGTGACGAGGTTTCCATCAACCATTCGTATAGTTTGTAGCCACTTTCAATCGTTTATTATTAACAGTGATATACTGCTTAACATAGGTTAATATGAATCATGAAATTTGAAAGACATTTTAGTTTACCACACTTTTGTTTTTATTGGCCTCTGCCGGTTTCAATGTCTCAGAAAAAAATGTGGGAAAAAAGTGTATAAAAACTAAAGTGTGGAAAATAGAAAGTTTTTCAAATGTCCTGATGAAATTGTTCCACAAAGGGTGCTCGACAACGATTGAATTCATAGGTTTATGTGAACTTGAAATATGTACTTCTTAATATTTCTAAAACTTCCCACGCATTTGTAGTCATGTGTTTTTCAATTCATATAAAGGTATCCCTCGTCAACCGCGGGGTTTACGCTCCTGAAAAACCCCTTGATTGACAAAACCGCGGTTGGTAAACCACGAAGTGTACGCCAAATCAAGGGTTAGATGTCATGTTCCATTAAACTTCAGTTAAGATTCACATAATTTTATTTTTTCTATAGTGAAATGCATTTATATAAATGCAGAAGTATACCCTTCCCGCTATTAGGTGGTGATCTTGGGTACTGTAGCTGATATCCGCGCAGAAAAAACAATATAGCACAACCGCCATCTGCGTTGAAATTTTTCTACTAAATACACTCGATTGGATCGAAATTCGCCTTGGAGAAGATGGCTTATTGGTGCTACCAATCGGCAACTGGGGAATCCGGGTTCTTTCCCGGTCAAGCCACATGATTTTTTTCAAGGCAAATTTCATTCCTTGATGCATTGATTTTAGCACTCGTGCGCGTATCTGTGTACAAAATCAATATTGAAATTTGTGAATATTAAAAAAAGGCATTAGATTGGTCAGAGCCGCGCATGCGCGAGGGACCGATGTTGAGAAAAGCACAGAGTGCCCAAGCCGTTGACCACGCATAACCAAGGGCCGCGGTATAAAGCACCGCGGTTGACGAGGGCTACCTGTATGTATTTTAATCTCTCCTTCACTTACTTTTACTTTTAGAGCAGACAGCTTTGAAGAGAGGAATAGGGAAGGAGTCGGTGGTAGAATGAAATGCAAATAAGTTCAGGGTGGGTGATTGAAATGCAAATAGTTCAGGGACACACCAGCAAAACTTGCTGTGTGTCCCTGAACTAACCGCGCTGAAAGTAAACGTGAACGTCTTTGGTATGAGTGATTTTATCAAAAAAATTGAGTACAGGTACTAATACTAGTGCAGCCAAATTGAGAGAAAATATTTATTTCAATCTCCATTTTACTCTCCACAGAAAAACACCCCGCCGGTATTCGAGCGACTGTCTAAAATTTTCCTCCACAACGATGTTGGTTGATAACTTTCTTCTCGCCTCACAAATAATAAGGTACCGGAGCACGCCTTAAAACACATTCATTGGCATTCTGTCATGGTGTGAACTGCGATCTTGGCCTTCACCCGAACACATTAATATACTTTGTAAAAAAAAATAACTGAAGGAGTTTTATTGCTTTTGAGTTGTGTTTATTAGCAATGATATGGACGGAGGTCCCTCTCGGTTATCACCTAAACGAATACAGAGTAGTAAATTGTATTTAAAACGGTTCCATCAATTTCAGGCTCTTTTTTTTCACGGCCATGCGACCGTTATCGAGGGATATTTACAGTCCTTATCTCGCCATTTATTTTCCACGCTCACAAAAACTCACAGTCGAGAAGATTAGAGACGTATTAGCAGAATGGTGAGGAAGACGAATGAGGGACTTTTAAATATGGCGCGGGAGGTGAGGAAGTTTGTCGGAGAATTGAGAGGAAGCAAACAAAAGTGGACGGAGGACATTTTTAGAGGTATCACAAAATAGAAGACGATCATTGAGCGTAAAAATGTCGCTTGAGGGAGGAAGATGGCGGAAAGGAATATGGGTGTTTCAAATAACAAGAAGGCTGGCAGAGAGCACGAACAGCTAATAAGGGACTTTAAGTGGAAAGCATTGAATATTTGGGAAGTGTGATATTTACGTAAGATATTATTCATAATTAAAAAAACAGCAATTTCTTAAAATGAGTGTATAGGCAACAAATTTTATCTATATATTTTTGTATGAATATTTGTTGGTTAGGAAAGTTAACACCATATTTTGGTAGGACTCGATGTAGTCAAGTTATAACTCAAGTTAAAGAAATCTCGTCCTCTAAGAGGAACAAATATTTCTAAAAACGTCAGGATAATTGAACTCTACGTTCATGTAAGTACTCCTTTCGTATAAAGTTGGTAAATATATGCCGACGCCAGGTTTCACTACACCCTTTCTCCGAAACCGGAAAAATTCACCACCCATATCCAGTTAATTACCTACCTATCCTAAATGGCGCAGAGCATCTAAGCTGAAGTCAGTTTTACGTGCCCAGTGTATACAAAACAAGCACCTCGCTGTAATTTAAGGAATATTTACCTATAAGTTCATACTGGAAGATTTATCCCCACCACCACGGACCCTCTAGGTGGCTTGAACAGTACACCGTAGATGTACCTACTATGCAGCTCTTAATACCCGCCCCACAGTAGGTATTACTACCACCGCGACATTTTTTACGGGAGTAACCGTTATTAGTAGTAGAGCCATGTTTAGTTGCTCCAACTGCGATGATATTACGGCATCGTCTAATCCAACCTAATGCTAACCGTAATCATACGACAAAAGCAGCTCCATGTCCGAGGAGAGATCTGAATTAGCGTTTTTTTTAGTAACAGTTAACAGCCTTTATTAAGAGTTTTCAAATGTTGAGGAATACTTCATTATGAATTATAGGATAAACTTAGTAATTCCACAACTATTTATTTCACACTGCATCTTCCATGGTTTCGACGGTTGATACTAAATTTACGGATATGACAGACTCACTAAATTCAGCTACTTGTGGTAACAGACCTTTTAGGAACAGAATTTTCATTAAACCCTGTTGAATTTTTCTTTCAATGAAGCAAAATATTTATATAGGCTGGCCAATTTATTTATGCATGTTATAACTATTTACATAAAGAGAAATATGGTTATTAGGCATGAAATTGCAATGAATAACGTAAACTGCCTTTAATGACAGCATATCTGTCAAATGTTTCGTTTCATTTGTACAAAGTCGAATACGTTTATACATCCTTGCTTGGATGTAGTCATAGAAACGAATTTTTAAAAAACCACCGTCATCATGGTGCAAGTAAAAATTGTGGACACTTTTTATGCATCCGAACAAGTTTCTAGCCACTTTGTTTACTTGTAAAGGAGTATTTGGCAACGAAAATAATTCAGAAACGATAATCTAGAAGTTGGGGATCAGAAGTTGGAAAAGATGGAATAATTTAACTATCTAGGTGGTATGTTGGAGGAAAAAGGGTTTTGTGGCATTTGAAGGATAATTGCTTCGGCAAAAAATGCTTTAACCCTTAAGCTTGGATTAATAACAGGGTCGCTGAGTAGGTAGGTAAAGAAAAGATTAGTGAGAAGTCTTATATGGAGCTTGACATTGTATGGCGCGTAACATTGGGTTTTAAAAAAGAACATGAAAATAGACTTGAGGATTTGAGATGTGAGCATGGAAAGAGAAAGTAAAGTAGGTCGAATTGAGGACATACGATGAAGTGCTAGAATTAATGGGAGAGGAAAGGTTGACTGAGTAGTAGACTGAATAGTAGTAGTATTGACTGAGGAAGTATGGAGAAGGCAAAAGGTATGGATAGAGAAGGTAATAAAGGGCGAGCGCGTTTTGAAATGCGTGATTGAGAGAGGAATGTTGGATAAGCGGGGAAGAGGGAGGAGAAGAACAAGAATAGTTTGGATAGAATGATGGGGGGCAGGAGGTATGAGGGGCTGAAGAGTGTCATCAGTGTGAAATGTAGGAATTAAATTTCCATTTAGACCTACCTCCCTCGGTATAAAAATAATTATAATTATTAATATTACCACTGATCCTCATCCACGATCTTAAGAGTTTTCAAGCCTGCACGTTACCGACCTGTCTACAACGGTCGCCCTCTCGCCTGACTGCGAGACGCTTTCGGAGCGCGCGGGGGTGAAATAGCTCCGGTCCCTCCCCTCAAGATTCCCTCATTCCTCACCCCCTTCCATTCCACCCACCCACTCCACCCCTCTTGCTTTCCCCACACACCCCCTGGTAAGACACTCGGCTAACTCCGCGCCGGCACGCACATCCATCTCCCCAAGTCTCGCCGCCGCTTTCTCGGAGGATAAGGGTCGTGGAGGAGGGAGAGAAGTGGGTACGTACTCTCTTAAGAAAGCGCACGCCTTCTTTTTTCAACCCCCCCCCCCTGTGGTCGCCAACGACGCCTCCCCTTACTTCAAGGGACGTCACGCCCACCTCATTTCATTTTCGGGCGGACGGGAGGAAAAGGGGGAAGGGTTCCCCTACCTTAGTTTTTCTCTCCTCTTGAGACATTAGCGCACATAACTCATTCGCCTTACCCACTCGTCGTGATAGAAGTGTCAGAGTCACACGCTAACTAGAAGAACGCCGACAGAGGAAAGAATACCAATCGGTAAAGTTCCGGCCTGGTAACCGAAGGGTCGCGGATTCGAATCCGGCATTGGGCGATGATGATGAGATGGTCTTAAGGGGTTAGAACCTACGTTATACGACGTGATGTAACTATAGCCGTTATAACACCAAAAATATAACCTACCACTTTCTGCATTAAATCTGACGTGAGCCGCTAGCAGACGAAAAATTAAACAAAGATTTGTACCACCATCAGACGATGGGTTAATGCCTATTTCCCATAGGTTTAAGAACCTATATCATACGATGTGTTGTAATATAGCCGTTGGTGCACCATAAACCCAAATATAACACTGTTACTGTATAAAATCAGATGGTACTCACTATCAGACGAAAGATTAATCAAAGATAGGTATCGTTATCAGGCGATAGGTTAAAACTTATTATCGGACGATAGGTTGCTACTTATTGTCCATAGGGCTAAGAACCAATATTATAAGATGTGATATAACCAAATATGTGCCTAAAACCCAGATCTACCGCTGTTAATATATGAAATCAGATGGTACCAGCGAAAAATTAATAAAAGGTATTGCTATCAGGCGATAAGTTAATACCTATTGGTCATGGGTTAGGAACCTACGTTATACGATGTAAAATAGCCATAGCCGTTGGATCACCAAAAGTAATATTGCTAGATGAAATCAGATGGGAACCGCTATCAATAGAAAAATTGATTTAAGTACGGTACTGCTATCAGACGATGGATTAAAAACTATTTCTTGTGGCGATTTCTATCTGAGCCTTTCTGATACATTTGAATATGATGTGTCAGCTTATACGCTATTAATATATCGAGAACTCCCGTATATTAATGTCCTTTTTATCATTCGACTATGATAAAAAGACTAGACTTCCGCACGGAGAGATTTAATGCCGTTATCTCAACGGACAACGAGAGATGGTGCTATATCTTCTTCCTACAAACCTAAGTGATTGTTTTATATGCGTCATTATTGCCGGAGTAGCCGACCTGCGGCCTGCTTTGCAGGTAGTCTGTCCGGTGTGCTCTTGAGGTGAACTTTGTGTTCTAGTGTCCAATGAGCTCTTACAAAGTGTTTGGAAACTACTGATGGCACATTACCAATAGGTGACAGTAGTGCTTGTGCTTCAGGAAGGCAGTTACAGCTTCACTACTCCAAGTAGTCTTTGCATTTTTTTACACTTTTGTGCACCAACTTTTCATAAGCATTTCGTATGCAGAGAAAAGGAAATGGCTATTTTGGAAATAGAGAAATGTGTCCCACTCTAATTATCCTAATTGTTTTTGTACTTTTTTCTACGCAATATTTTCATTACATGTTATCTCCCACTCTCAAAAATCACGTTTTTTGCATTTTTCTCTGCACTACAAACTTTTAATATTCCAAAACTACTACCAAATCATGCAGAAAGAGAATCCACATTGAACGCACCAAACCTCACTCCTTTAGCTCAAAAATTAAGAGAGAACGAAACAAAACGGATACAGAATGACGGACTGACTGACACGCTACAAAATTACTGTATATAGATAGGTATGTGTAATAAAGAAATCTTTTTCTTTAGTGTATGAGGAAAAGTTAATGTTATTAATTTTATTCTCGCTTGTCGTCTGTAAATGATGGTGCATGGATCCCAAACAAATATTTAACTACTAATAAAAAATATTTTCAATGTAATCTTGTAATAATTTAGTTTAACGTACCAGATGAATTCATAACAAACATTAATTTATTATTCTTACTACTACTTAGAAATATATCTATCCTTCTTGCAACTTTGAGAATATTCACCTCTTATCACGCACCCTCGAGGTGGCTAGTACGATGCTCTGTAGATGTACCATTTAAGTACGTGATACAGCAAAGCTTACTCGAACCCTTTTAAGTACTAACTGCAATAAGTATTCAAGAGAGCTGTGACTTATAGTGCCCAGCCAATTGAGTTTTTTCCATCTGCTAACCATTTCCTCATCGTAGAAGCCACTGAACATGTTTCAACACGGTCAATGTGCAGAAAATTGCCCCTAAAAAGGTAAGAGGTAGTTCGGGATTAGAACTGTACTTTACTTTACTTTACCTACATCCGAACATGTTATTCTTAAACCGTAATAACTATATCAGCTTGTTTTTGGTCACATCCGTTTTTTAACCAATGAAATAAAACAAAATAATAGCATATAAAATGTTCATGTATCTCATTAAATATGTTTAATGATAAAATTCTCGCAGTTGTTTGATTTATAATTTTTTATTAATTTCGGTTTATCGGTGGCTTTTTAGTTAACATTCCGAAATAATTATTATTATCGTATCTACACGTTTAACGCTGACTGACGTCGATCGACGTCTAAAGGATGCTCGTATACCTTGACTGCAGACGTCGATCGACGTCAGAGCTCGCATTACGCTCCCAAGGCCATTCTCGTGAGACGCCAACCGCTAGAGCTTCCATTCCAATGCTCAGTCGTTCGATAGCCTTCCATGTGTGTGTGTAGTGGTCGTAGCTGGAGTTGTACCCTTCTAGGAGTGGTGTTGATGAAGACTTTTTGGTAACTGACGCATCCAAAGAAATTAGTGGGATTTTCTCATTTAGGAATATCGAGTATCCTCACAGGTGCCCAAGGGAAGGTAATTTGCCCCATTCCCTCATTATTCCTTTCTTATATTTATTGGTTGATACATGCAGTATTTCCTTATCTAATACTAGTTCCCGCACTCCTTTTGTAAAATTCATGTGAATCAGGGGTCATTACTGGATGATCTCTAACATCTAGGACTATACGGACCTCCAGGTTGACCGATGATTGCGATAAATTTGTTTTTCATTAGTATTAACATACTTTTCCGTATCTCGCTGAGGTAACCTGCGACACACCGGTAGATATTGGGTCAGAATTCTCCATTTTTTCTATTCCATGTCTAAATAATAAAATATTTTTGATTATTTTTATAAACTTTTCTAAGAGTTAGGGTTCTTCTTCCATTATGCATAAGTTACTCCTCCTACTTGGCCCTCTAAAAATGTAAAGCATAAAAAGTGGAAGCAAATGTGTTACAAATAGGATATCGTTACCACATAAAACAAAAGAAGTTTTATTTTACGAAGCCAATCACGATGTTTTAGGTAATGTTTACCGAACATGAATTTGTATTCCTTCACTCAGGGCCGGTTTTATAATGTCTGGTTAAACTTCTAGTTAGTTAACGTGGACGTTAAGTTGAGGTGAAGTTTAACCTGAGGATGGGTTTTATAAAGATAAACAGACCTCCGGTTAGTTGACTAGAACCCTAGAGACGGATGTGTGTACTTAAGACAATTCTCATACCGTGAATACGTCATGACGGTCATGACTGGCCAAAACAAATGAAAAACGATTTTAAAAAATCGCCGCGACGAAAGCATTTTAAAGTTGTAAACTTACGACACAAAAATTAATTATCACCAATTCACCGTATTTCTACCACATATATCTCATTAGTTGGTGTCTTTATTTATAATTTCCTTGGAAAATTAGTTTAAATTTCCTCACTGAATGAAAATGGCCAAGAAAGTTCGGACATTATCATTCCCACCCAATTCATTTCCTCTTTTTTCTCGAACTTCTAGCTGTCTTCCTAACAGTGGTAAAAATATCAGCAAAGAATTGCTAGGAATTACATTAATTTAGAAGATGGAAAAATTGTTTTTCATGCAGAGGGTTTATTTTACAATTTTTGGCTATGGTAAAGGTGTTATTTTCAGTGAAGTAATCAATAGCAAGTGTGAAAGAGCACTATATTACCAATTTCTAATTCATCAGATGTAACAATGCGCTCCAGAATTCTTAGCATCTTAGCCAATGACGCTGACCCAGTAATTTCATCCAGATATCTTACCTTTGCCTGTACAACTATATCATTACATAAAAACTCTTACCGACTAACAATGGTGCAACGATTTCTGCCAGTTGCCTCCCATGAAAAGCTACATGAATACAGATTCTTTATCATGATTTTAATCTCCTACAAAAACTGACCCTCTGACCAATAGGAATGATTTATTTAAAGAAATGTAGGTATCTGTTCACTCTAGGGAGTTTTAAGAGCCTAATTCTCCATGTACCATGTCAATTTATTGGTTTTGTATGGTCATTGTATGTGACAATGAATCAAGTAAATAGGAGAATTAGAAAAAGGGGAGTAAAGTATAAAAATCTGTACAGATAATTCCTCATTGCTAACAGATTAACTCACAACACAAATAAATTGTTAATAATCAAGGTTTAATTACT
This sequence comes from Platycnemis pennipes, assembly GCA_933228895.1. NCBI lineage: Eukaryota > Metazoa > Arthropoda > Insecta > Odonata > Platycnemididae > Platycnemis > Platycnemis pennipes. The sequence continues at coordinate 67,083,541 of OW121854.1, forward strand.
ATACTCATTCGAGAAAAATTCATCCACATATTAGTATGCCTTATTTAATAATATTTTGATCTTTGACGCATTTGTGGAGGCGATTACAATGGTATAATAAAGCTGATATTGCACATCATTGCAATTGAAACACCATTTACCTTCTAGGTACAAAAAAGTAAATGTTTAAAAATGCATATTGGCAGCTTTCTTGTGTTGTAGGTAATTATTTACCATGAAAGTATTTAAGTTTCTTTTACTAAAGATGACAAAACATGAAATGTAAACATTGTTAGTACCTTTGTGCCATGATGAAGATTATAATATATATATATATATAAGTACTATCTACAAATCATAGTTTGCCAGGGATATGAAAAGAAACACCTAATATTGCACTTTTACCAGGAAAATATTTTTCTAGAAAGTCCTGATTTCCCCCAAAGATTAAGAAATATGAGAGAATGGAATGCATTATGCCACAATAAAAATTTAAGAAATTCAGTTGATACATTTGGTGTCAACTGTCTAATTATAAAGTAAATTGAGGGAATTTTCTGACATAGTAAAATGACGTGATCATTTGTCAGGGTTTCCACGAAATGTAGTTAAGATAATATATTATCATTGAAATTTGTCACAAGGAGGCATTCCTTAGCTTCAGTAGTTGGCTGGTATTATGACTTCCAAATATGAAGTGTCTGAGCTATTTATATTACTTTTAAGTTTATTGTTTTCACACAGTTTAGGCATTTCATTTGCAGAAGTTTGCTTATGTGACCAAGTTATAATCACGATAAATAAAAAATTTAAAATATCAGCGCTGACAAACCAAATAGATGATTGCCTCTTAATCAAATTACCTCATTTATGACACATCATGGAAATATTGTGAAGAGCAACACTTATGTTTGACTGGAATAAATTATGGCACTAGACAATAAGTATAATTGATAGGTACCAGCTTGATTGGTGTTAATACACAGTAACATGAATGAAGACTTCAGTGGACTTGACCATCTTGCTTTGACATGACCTGTCCACATTGAAGAAATGCAGCAGATTCAAGCAAAATAGCCTATTCTGTATCTCAACCCTCTCTTTTCATTGACTCCTGAGAGGTGAATCAGACATAATTGGCAATTCTTTAAATCTTAGATAAATTATCTTCTTCTTTAAGGAAACACTTTTAATGAGAATCTCACTTAATTCCTTGCATTGTCTTAAAATGTTCTGATTAAATAGTTGAAAGTTGAACTTGGCAGTAGTGTTTATGCCTAATATATGCTCATTCAATAACTTCTAACTGTAATTTACCTACATACCTTTAATTAAAGGCAGGTAAAGGTTTTTGTTCAAATATGCCTAAAAACATCATCAGGAATTATATTCCATGCCCTACATACATGACACAAGTTTTCTAGTTTACAAGTTTTCTAAATTCCTGACTGCAAAAGAATAGATGTAGTATTCCACTGTATAGTAAATATTCACCTTATCAACACAAGGTTGTCTTTGTAAAACACATTAGATCATTCATTAGCCTTAATCATTCATAATCCTTGGAGGGAGAAATGCATCTATTTCTCAAAGAGCTTATTACAGGTTAAAATATGAAAGGTACAGATAATGATCTATCACAAATTTATTCCACATTATATACTCTCTGTCTATGCTTATTCATAGCTAAATAAACTTTTATCAAGGCAATAGCAAAGTATGGTAATAACACTAGAGATAAACTTGAGAAACAAATCCTGGGGGGCTAGCTATAATGCATGAAAAATGTAAACAAAATGTCATGCCATATATACTCATTTTTAATCACAACGAATTTATCAAATTCATGAGTTTCAATACATAATAACTCATTGAAAATACATGTAACTATATAGTGGTATCACTCTGTGATAAAAATTAGTTAAATATTCAAACACACTAAAATTTCACAGCACCTAGAGCAATTGAAACACAGGACTCTACAGAACAACATACGAAATTAACCTCGGCATCTAAAGTAAATGCCATTGCAATCTAAAAAATCATCACATCGGTCCTTGCTATTATTTAGAATCACAAATCGTTGTAATAACCTATATTCTATCTTTTGTGGAAGTGAATATAGTAGTCTTCCAGCATCAAATTCATGAGTTTCAATGCATAACAAATCAATGGAAATACATACAACGATATACTTAGTTGACATACATACTTTCTGGGTTAAAATTTAGGTACTCATTCGAAAACAATAACATTTCACTTCTCCTAGTACAATTGAATCACTGGGTTAAAATAGAACAACATGCAAAACTAACATCTACGTCCGAAGTACCTAAATGTCATTCTAATCCAAATAACGTTCACATAGGTCGTAAACTTGCTATTACTTTACATCACAAAACGTTGTAATTATATTGTATCTCATGTTGAAGTGATTATAGTTATCTAACAGGACGCATTGTAAGGTTTGACACAACATAAACATTAATTAATTAATTGTTCCTAGGTTTAAAAAGTTTTTACGTGCCTTGTTGATGGCGTTATATAAACGCTTATGTATAACTTGAGTAGTAGCACAGGAAAAATGAACGATGCAATTAATTAATACAGTCTTTGTAACGCTAACTATCGCTAATATTTGTATAAACAAAGGAATTCTCAACTAAATCCTAACCCACTCACTTCCTTGGGTGGGACGTGTGGGACAAATAATGTTTAGAATAGCTCTCATTGCTTGCACGAACTAGTATTCTTCGGCATAAGCGCCCATTTAATCTTCTATACTTCCGTTATCACCTGTATTCCGAATACTTCACTCAAAACTCATTATCTTCCGTTATATTACATCACCTAATACCTGTATACCACAACAGAAAGAAAATCACAACCCAAGAACATCAACACAAGAGCACAAAATGAGGCAGCAGTGGATGTATCCCAAACGTTGCCTAACTTCGCACTTTCAAGGGGTAAATCCCGCTCAACTCCGGACGCCTAGAATATGATCAAACATTTTAACGTAAATTAGAGGGTACATAACGTGAACACTGGATCTTAGCGTAACTACAGTCTATCTTAAATCACCTTGAAAGCTCAGAAACCTGCTGGTTTAAAATCTAATTCCATCGATGGTAATCACCAATAACGTATTTACGTTTTTACCGTTGGCTTTTGAAGGACGAAACCTTCCAAAACACTCTGCATCACTCAAAATGACCAAAACTACTTCGAATTAGAATTGCAATGCCGTATTTTTTTAATTCTTCGTCTTCAAAATCTTCATCCGTAGCAAGAGTCCCGTCAGTATCTTCTAGTTAACCCATGGAAATCCGTCGTTAAGATAACTAGCACTTTGACCTCCAGATTAGACTTAACGACCGATTGTAAAACTGAATTTTTGGCTTAAGCGTCGGTTAACTCTAACGTCCAGTTTAACTAGACATTATAAAACCGGCCCTTAGTGTTGTCAACCAAAAGGTTGGTTTGATGAATGAATGAATTTGGATGAAAACACCAATAGTTTATAATGTCCAACATAAACGGCAGCCAAAGTAAAGAACTGGAGAGCTGTCCCGAAACAAGAAGTGGGAATTCAACCACGCATATCACGAAGAGAGTCAGAATCCAGTGGCGTCGGACGTCAAACATGAAAAATGCGATTATGCATTAAATAATGTTTTCCCGATTTTTTAACAATAAATTATTGAATTTGGCTATGAATACAATTAATAACGAGAAAAAAATGAATCAGTTACCGGCAAAAATTAAAAATTTTATCGCCATGTTGAAAGTGTTAATAGGAAAAGGCATAGAGATAACATTTTTTTCTTTTCGACATTTCGCAGGCGTCAGTGTAATGCTCCAGAAAAAGTGCGGCCCGGGGCGGATATGTTCCTGGCTCGCCCTCCTGTCCAACGACGAAGAGTGTGGGACAGGGGATAATGTCTCTTGTAAGGGGCAGCTTCTCACTATATGGATGTCCTTCCATTCAAGGTAATTAGTCAGCCTAACGTGTTCAACACTTCTTCATTCGTCCTCCTCTCTGTCTATTTACGTTTCTCCTTCACACAAACGTTTTTAGTTCCCCCACCCTTATCTAGGGGGCGATTCTGTAAAGTCGAAAAAAAATCGGCTCATATGGAGAGCTGTGGGTCACCGGGGAGAACGATTGGCGACCCATCGTTCACCGTCAGAGACATGAAAGGATTACTCATTAGCTAGAATTACATTTCGTTCTCACCTTGCATTCCGCGCTAAAAATATCAACACATCGTATTCCACAATTGCAGAACTGCTACGAAAACCGTCCACCGCGATCGCAGCGCCTACTCGCCATAAAATATGTGGCGATCGTTTATGAACGCAATGATCCGCAAAATGATCCGACTCCGTCACCGTGAACTGGGGGACCGTCGCGCAATCAAGGGAGCATGGTTTGTACTACCAATTATGACGATTACTTCGCACATGGATATAGTTGTGACGTCGAAATCTCAAATCCGACTTAACAGAATCACCCCCGTTGTCGTCTTGGTTAAGTCCATATGCATACATCGGATGCATACAACACCACGCGCCTCAAAGATCTTTTTTTTGTATCAGTGGAAAATATGAAATATATTTTTACAAAGCCTGAAGAGTCAACAGCAAGGCATTTTCTGGTCGCGAGCCCTCGACCGATTCCTCTCTTCTCGACGATTGCAGAAACATACCCCTAACGCACCGCAACTCCATCATCCCCACCCTCTTGTTCTGCAAAGAAATGAGATTCGCTTGCCTTTATATCTCCTCTGGAGCTCACAGCTTCTCATCCACCCGCAAATCGGCACGCACAGCAAAGAGAGAGTAACTGGGTCAGGCCAGCACTCTTCCCCTCACTTTGGGACTTCTTTGCTCTCCCGGAACGTGCTCTCTCGCGAGATTAAATGGTTGACGGCGAGCCAATGCCTTGTGGGACGCCTGGTGCCGACGGTTACTTTGGGAGGTAGATGGGGAAAGGAAACTGCATCTCAAGAGAAAAAGAACGGAGAGATCTGAGAGTAATGTCTCACACCATCACTCGTGCATGAGTGATTTCCTTTGCTGTAACAGTTTTCATATACGGCTCCTTATCTAAAGGGGTGGAACCTCCATTAGGGTATACGACAAATTTCTAATTATATTAGTTTACAAGGTGGATCAAAAACTAGATTAATGTTTTAAAAGCAAGCAGTCGGCGATGAAAATTGAATACCTTGCTATTAAAAGTGTCTGGTATGGGTAAAAATGTATCGAGTTCTCCCCCTGGTTCAGTCCTTCAGGGACGACGTTTCGAAGGACAACTCGTCCATCGTCTTCAGGGCGTTGGGGTTTCTGGCCGGTATGAATGTTCGCCGACCTCTCATGCGTTCTTTCCCTCTCATGATTTATTATTGTTGACCAATTGGTCAGCACTCGCCATCTACTTGTATGCGTGTCTTTGATGACCAGTCTTCTCGTTTTACTAAGTGCATACCGTGTGTGTCAGTTAAAAATTATTTTTTCTCGAGTGAAATTTCAATGGTCTCCTTCGTTAGCCAATCCCAGTAGCCTTTGAAGCGGCAGAGTAATTTCGCCATGTCGAAGTTGCATACATTGGCTCAGCTGAGGCTGTGTCCAGCTACCGCCGATGTTTCTGTTTGAAATAACCTTACGAGTATGCGTCTTGAGATGAGATGTGAGATGGGTGAGAAAAGTGATTGGTGATGGAAAAAAATGAAGAAGAGGTAAACAACACGTTCATAGGCGTACAAAATAATGGGTTGCCCAAGTCACACGATATGGAAGAACACGTTTTTGACATTATAATCGAAAGCAATAATTCAAAAAACAGTTGTTAGACCCGTTATGCTGCTAAAGCGCTGCTTAAATCATAAAAAATACCACAGCCACAGATAGATTTTGAGAAAGAACAGGTATGAAAGTGCTGATAAGGACTGTAAAGTAGACTCTGCGAGATCGAATAAGAAGTGAAGATATCGTAGAGACGTGGAAAGTTGATAGCATCAACATGTGGATTAAAACTATAAAGAATGAGTTGAACGAGAACATCCGTATGATGGGTGGTTACGACCTGGTGAAAATAGAAATGTCCCTGGGACGTCAAAAACAGTGAAATGACGGTTTACAGGTATAAGAGGAATAATCTGAATCTGTATGCCTATAAATAAGAAAAATAAGTAAAAATACATAGTGAATTTGTCATTATCGTAGAAACTACATGAAATAAAAATAGGAGAGAGTTTAATTATTGAAGATGTAGTGATTTATCGTAGCGTTGCAATTGTAGATGTGGAAGAGTGAGTGGTAAGAGGAGATTAAGATATGGATATGGAGCAGGGTTGAGTACATAGAAGTTGAAAAAAGGCTCAACGAAATATTCACTGCATGATGGAGAAATGAAGAATGTTGATAGAGGAAATTAAAAGGGAAGCCAAGAAACCACAGATATGAAATAGGTGATGAATTTACGTAGGGCGTGATTGAGTTAAGGCTGTGAAGTATGCATATTTGTTTGTCGCAGAGCAATATAAACGTCTTATCGTAAAATCATCGACTTTGTGATGTAAATGGGCAGTACCGTATTAATATCTTATACTGTGAAATAAAGCATCAAAGCGCATATCTCCTGATATCACAATATATCGCGTACCAATTTATCATTATTTCGCACATCTGCGAAGGGAAACCAGACTAGTGTCCATCCCATATGAGCGTATACCGCGTATACTATGCGAGTCCATACGCTAGCGCCATCACCCCGCTATGGGTTAATATATAAACAGATCCAACTGCGTAAATTGAATCTAGCTCTACGAATAATTCACTGGTCTTGAATAAATTGACATGCACATGCATATAAACGACTGTAGCTGCAATATTTGTACCTGAAACATACTATAATTGCCACAAATACAGAAATAAATGACCCCATCATGTTGACTTAAATTAGATTATTACAACTGGAAACGTAGTAATAATTTACGCAACACATTTAAGCAATAACTCGCACTATTTAGCTTCACTGCAAATCATAAACCAGGTTTGTTGACAAACTAATTCATTAGAGGGGCCCAATGGGGTCGTTTATTATATTTTTTATTGCCAAATCTGATAGAGTTTATAAAACAAAAAGACCCGTATTTTTCTGTTTTTCATTCCGTCAATTAGTTCTTGAGTTGTAAGTGGCGAAAAACTGATGTTTTTAACCGTTTCGAAAAAGTGGGCGTGCAGGGGACTTACTCCGTCATCCACTTCGTCCAATCACAACTGAGTCCGCGAAGACTTATCACAATGGGAGACACAGCTGACTCTGCCAATGGAAGCGGTTGCGACAGGATTTCTTCAGTCAGACATAAAAACATACAAGGTCGGGAGGTGTTAAGAGTCTCAAAGCAGCTTCTTCAGTGGGCGTCACCTTTTGAGTATTTTAATTTTTGATTTATTAGCGAATGATATGGGGCGGAAACGTGGGCTTTGCGAAAAGAAGATGAAAATAGACTTAGGGCTTTTGGGATGTGGGTGTGGAGAAGGATGGAGAAGATAAAGTGGGTCGAAAGGAAGACGAACGATGAAGTGCTAGAATTGGCAGGAGAGGAAAGAAATTTGATAGATGAAATTAGGAGAAGGCAGAAGGTGTGGATGGAAAAGGTAATAAAAGGGGATGGTGTTTTGAAAGAAGTGTTTGAGGGAAGGGCGTTGGGTATGCGGGGAAGAGGGAGGAGAAGAACGGGTATCTTGGATGGAATGATGGGTGGCAGTAAGTATGAGGGTTGAAGAGAAACATCGTGTGAAATTTAGGGGGGAATCAAATGTCCATTTAAACCTACCTTCACCGGTAGAATACTAATAATATAAATTAGTGAATGGCTCTGGTTAGAAGATTAATTTTTTCACTAAAAGATAAGAGTAAGAGGCCCTATGATGTACATTTATCATGTTCCTTTCTGAAATTCACACGTGACACGAGATACAGCGGAGTCGTCGGAAAAATTTCAGTCCGGAGACAAAACCATGCCCTTTCGTTACACTCTGTAAAAAATGGAATAATCAAAGATAGTGGAAGACCTCTAGAGGACTTCCGAGGAAGAGTGAAGTGATAGCAATTCCGAAGAAGCCAAGGACCGAGAAATGCTACGAGCACAGAACATTGAGCCTGGTGTCACAAGCATAGAAAATACAAACTAGGATAGTTAACGGAAGAATGGAAGGAAAGATCGAAGGGAATCTTTCGGAAAATCAATTAGGATTCAGGAAAAACCGAAGAGCTAGGGAGGCAAAACTCAGCTTAAGGATACTGGCTGAGAAAATGATACACGTAAACATGCCGTTGTATGTGGCATTCGTGGACTTGGAAAAGGCCTTTGACAAAGTTGAATGGAACAAGATGTTCAAGATACCGGAAGCCATTGGAATATTAGTGATTCAAGTGATTCAACCCGAATTTTGGTTTTGATAGGTGAAGATATAGCCCACCTCAGACTAAGCCACATGCGTGTAAATTTCACACATTCAGGGTAGGGGGGCCAGTTCCTTTTCCTGGGCCACCTCGCACTCCAAGGATTTTCTTTCGGGGTTTCACAATTTGAACCCGGGACCCTTCGATCAGTAGCCAAGCGCTCAACCCACTAGGTCACCACGCTCCCCGGAATATTAGTAATTAATAAAAAAAATAATAGTAAACTACAAGGATAGAATAATAATCTATAGCCTCTACAAGAACCAGGTCACCACAATGCGAATGAAAGGCGGAAGGAAGATAGAAGCCAAAATAAATAAAGGAGTCAGACAAGGAAGCAACTTCTCCCCTGCGTTATTCAATATATACCTGGAAGAAGCAATAAGAGACGCAGAGGAAATTGATATCAAGGGCATCAAGGGGAATGGTAAAGAAATAAAATTGCTAAGGTTTGCTGATGGCATCGCAGTTGTTACAGAATGTCGAGAGGACCTGCAAGCATCCCTGACCACAATGGACCAAGTATTTCAAGAATATAATATGAGCATCAGTAAGAAGAACACTAAAATCCCAGTGTGCGGAAGAGAGAAGCTTAGGGCAAATATCACAACTCGAGGAGTGAAATTGGAACAAGTGGAGAACTTCACCTACCTCGGAAGCAATATAACTTGGGATGAAAGAAGCACGACGGACATTAAGCGAAGAATAGCGCAAGCTAAGGAGGTGTTTATGAAGAAGATACAACTACTGTGCTCAAAGAACCTACGGCTACAAACAAGGAAGTACTTCATCAAAATATTTGTATGGAGCGTGGTTCTCTATGGATCAGAGGCATAGAACGTTGGGAAAGCAGACCAACGAAGAATTGAAGCCTTCGAAACATGGTGCTGGAGGAGAATGTTGAAGATGAAATGGACAGATAAAGTGAAGAACGAAGAGGTGTACAGAAGAGCAGATGAAGAAAGAAAAATATGGAAAACCCTACGGCAAAGAAGAATATGGATTGGACAAAAACCTTGAGGCACAATGAATTAGTAAGAAATATAAGAGAAGGGAAGATTGAAGGGAAGGTTCCGCGAGGAAGATCAAGGGACAAATATATAGGACAAATAAAGAAGGACGTGAAAGAGGAAACATACCAGGGCGTGAGGGAATTAACACTGAAGAGGGCAGAATGGAGGGCTGCAGTAAACCAATCCTAGGATTGATATACTGATGATGATGTAAAAAAGAACGAAAAGAAATAGCAGGCACACACTTCACTAAATCAGAAATATTTTTGTTGGCGTTGCATATTTTACAGGTTGCCCAAGAGAAACTTACCTCCTTGAGTCCTAATGGAAGTCGTACAGAAAAAGTTGGTTAAGTCGATCTCCGCTGTGCCGCTTGCACCTAGCTTTCGCACTATGATTCTTGCAAGACAACTTGAATTCTAACATGAAGATGAATCCAAATCAACTAGTAACGGAAATATGGATTTAAGTATAATGAAATCACCAACGAACGGTTAAATTTACCCTTACGTCGCCATCCAACTACTTTTTTATCGATGTTTACATGCGGTTACGGTTCAAATACCATAGTGAAAGAAATAGTCAATAGAATAGCCCAGGCAAAGAGGGAATTCTCTAAAAAAAAGAATCTCCTTACTGCTGGAAATGCAACCGTAGTAAGGAAACAATGCATCAGAACGTGCATCTGGAGCATGTTCCTTTATGGCAGTGAGGCATGGATGATAACAGCAGCGGAGAAGGCAAGGGAGGAGACATTGAAAACGTGGTGCTACAGAGGAATGATGAAGATTAAATAGATCCACCGAAAGTGTAACGAGGAAGTCCTCAGGAGATTGGAACAAAAGATAAGTGTTATGAAAACCCTAAGAAAATAAAGAAACCAACACCTATGTATCTTTCCATTTAAAATAACTTTCCACTAAATAAATTTAAGTGTAAAGATACATAGGTGTTGGTTTCTTTAATTAACCATGAATTTCCACATAGTTATGCCGCAAAGTATTGAGTGCAAAACCCTAAGAAAAAGACGGGGCAACTTAAATGGCCATATCTTGAGACATGATGGCCTGATGAAGACAATCGTTGAAAGACAAGTGGACGGGAAGAACGGCAAAGGGAGGCTTCGCATGAGATGTGGATAGAACAAGTGATGGAGGATGTGGAGGGAAGAACAATGTAAATGTGACGAGGTTAGCTGCTAGGAAAATGCAATGGAAAGCTATGTAAAAATCTCAGGATTGCTCACTGATTATGATGATAAAATATAATGTAGAGAATGCGTTTTCAAACAAAAATGGAGCTTACACAAATAACACGATAATTTCTTTCTATTGATTGAATTTTCGTTATCGCTTGCTGGCTGTGAGGCGACGGCAGCGTCATCTTTTCCCTGGTGAGTCGATGCATACACAACAATTATTTACATTTTGCGCTTTTGATATAATGATTCGATATATTGCGTTATTGTCACTGGCCTGGGGAAACCTTAGAAGTAAGCTGAAAAGATGAATGAATAAATTGTGCATTATAAAGGTTAAAGAGCGGAATAAATTATATTTTTCTCATGAAGGGATATGTGTAGACAAAAATTGTTTTATTTGGAAATCTCCATGGTAATCTCGTATATCATAAAAATACGCACTTTTGATTGGTATTATAGCAAGCTTTATTTTCTCCCTTAAATCATTTTGTAATATTGAGTAATATAACTACACTTACCTACTACCGTACACAACCCAAGTCCTCCATGAAATATCCTTTCACGACATCTCACTTATTTGTTATTTCCCTTCATTTTCCCCTTCTATAACATTCCCTTTTGTTAATAAAACGCCTTGATATTAATATAACCATTTGAAATGCTTAACCAAACATACCTGTGCTCACAGACATGGGAACAGAAGATATCTTCCTCGCCTTATCTTATTAACGGGCAGGGAAAGTAAGGTATTTATTTCCATACTCCTGGATTTCCTTTGCTATCTCTTGAATGGTTTGCTTTTTCGTGGATATTTATTGCAGCCATTTCCGGATAACGTTGGTCGATTGGGAGCTAAATGGTCAGGGAAAGGACTTAAATGTAGGGTGATGCCGGAATGGTCATGGGTCACGCTCAAGAGATTCATTCCACCGCGAACTCCATTCCTTATTGCCCATTGGTTCATTTGACCTCCTCTTAAGGGAAATTAAATCGTAATCCTAACTTTGAGTGCCATTTGAACGATTTGGACTACGCAGAAGGCGTGGTAATTTGCTGAACAGGACGCTGGATTCACCTTATTTTACACTTGTCGAGTAAAATGAAATTCTACATTGAAGGCGAAGGAGGTTTGATGAATAAAATAACTATGGTAACTCAACGCAGGTCATGAAAACATTCGAGTCAACATAAACGTTCTAATCCTGTACTTGTGAATAATGTATTTGTGGCTGGCAGTAACAATGAATATACTCTAGAGATAAAGGTCTCTATGATGATTAAAAGGTTTCCGGATTATTTCTTTTGATACTGCTACTTTGAGGAGGACAAATCCGCTGAATTAATATGATCTTCTAAAATGTCCCTTATTTTGAGCATCACGCATCTGTCGTCGTTTCATTCATCAACTACCAACAGGAGACTAATCGGCTAGTAAGAGAGCAGTTTTGTTCCACAGAAAGCTTGCCTTTTTCATCCTTTCCCAGAAATGTTATACCCTAAAAGAAAATAATTTCAACTTTTATTTTTTCCTGCATTGTTTCGTTTCCCACTCCAAAAAAATTAATTTATGGCTGCATAAATCTCAACCTTTTTTAAATATTCTACGCAATTCACAATACGGCTTTATTCTAATCACTATTTGCATATTTCATATTTCTATTCATCTGGATCATGCTACTCAGAAGCAGAGAAGTCAAGGTTGGAGGCATTTGAAAACTGGTGCTACCGAGGAATGATGAAGATAAAATGGATCGACTGAGTGACAAAGGAAAAAGCCTTAAGGCCTGGTTACACGATACATTAACCCGTACGAGTTAATGTGTAAATGAATGAACGCGAAAGTGCACCGTGTAACCACACCAAAATGTACAAATGAATGAATGCGTGAACAGAAAATAGAACCTGTTCTATTCGGTTCATGCATTCGCACAAGTTGAGCAGAAACTATTCACGCAAATGCACATGAACCCGTACGTGTTAATGTATCGTGTAACCAGGCCTTTAAGAAGAGTGAGAGAAATGAGAAGTTTGCTGCCAACTCTAAAAAGAAGACGGGACGACTTAATCTGTCATAACTTAAGACACGATGGTCTGATGAAGAGAATCGTCAGGGGAAAAGTGAAAGGGAGGAATGGAAAAGGCAGGCCTCGTATGAGATATATGGAGTAAGTTGTGAAGGATGTATAAGAGAAGAGTTACGTCGATATGAAGAGGTGGCCGATAGAAGAATCGAGTTGAGGGCTGCGTCAAACCAATCCTAGGATTGTTGACCTATGATGATGATGATTTATCATGGGACTTTTCTCTGCTTGGAAGGCTTTCTTCGCTAAAATTATTCTTCTTTTTACTTAGAAAAATGTATCAATATGGAGAGGTTGGCCGATGGAGGAATTGAGGGGAGGGCAGCGTCAAACTAACCCTAGGATTGTTGACCGATGATGACGATGATGATCATCACCATGGGTCAACAATCCTAGGATTGGTTTGACTCAGCCCTCCTCTCGATTATTCTATCGTCCAACCTCTTCATTTTAACGTAGGTCCGGTCTTTCACATCCTTTACAACCAGTTCTATATAACTCATACGAAGCCTGCCTTTTCCATTCTTCCCGTTCACTTTTCCTTCGACGATTGTCTTCATCAGGCCATTGTGCCTTAAGATGTGGCCGATTAGGTTGTCCCGTCTTCTTTTTATAGTTTTCAGCAGACTTCTCTTTTCTCCCACTCTTCTTAGGACTTCTTCATTTGTCACTAGGTCTATCCATTTTATCTTCATCATTCTTCGATAGCACCATATTTCGAATGCTTCCACCCTTTTCTTCTCCGCTGCGGTCATCGTCCATGCCTCACTGCCGTAAAGAAACATGCTCCAGATATACGTTCTGATGAATTGCTTCCTTACTTCTAAGCTTGTATTTGCAGCTTTAAGTAGATTCTTCTTTTGATAGAATCACCTCTTTGCCTGGGCTATTCTCCTGACTATTTCTTTCTTGCTCTCTCAATCGTTGGTTACTCTGCTTCCCAGGTAACAGAACTCTTTCACCTCTTCCGGTTTCTGTTATCCTATGATAACGTTGGTTTTTGCCTCTTCACTCCTGCTGCACACCAATATCTTAGTCTTCTTCTCATTTATATTCAGGTAATGTCTAGCCATTGTCCTTTCCATGATTGTTAGCATCTTATTCAGATCCTTCTCTGTCTCTGCTATGTCTTTCAATCTACGTTGTCAAAGGCACGATGATGATGAAGCAGATTGATACATAGAATGGAGGACAAATGTTTGAGAATTAAGTGTAATCTGAAAGAATAGTGTTCAAGAGTCACTAGAAAATCTGTTAGTGAATTTCTTCCCTGAGTGTCATTAATGCAATCAATCTCATTTCAGTCAATGACTTCATCATAATAGTGATTCTACCAACACTGGGATTTTGCGTATAATTCCTGCCTTCTATTCACAATTCCAAGCGTGCTGTCTCTTAACTTCCCATCCAATCCGCGTTCCTTGCATTAAGTTCCTCTTCAAATCTATTTCTTTCCCTTTTATATCTATCCCTTCCTTTCCACTCACCAAACATCCTTCCTTCTATCACCATAACATTTCGTTACCTCTCCAAACATAATTCATTATTGTTGACTTTTCATAGCTAACCTTATTCCTTATTATTATTATTATTATTATTTACTCAATACATTACATTAGGCATTATGCCTGGTGGTAATGGTCAACAACTAACTTTACTTATGAAGTACAAATAATCTCAAATAAAACTTACAACACATTGGAAAAAACTGCAATAAAATAATAAAAATACAAAATCCCATTACCGTTTACAGTCTGCGAGACGAAGTCTCTTTTTGAAATCCTTATGATTTTTTGGGAAAGGGTTTAAGACTTCTGCAGGTAATGCACTTTTCTATCTTTCTGTTTGCGAAGGAAAACCTTCCTGTATCAGTTCTTAGTTGCCGAGCCCTTATTTCAAACCTATCTTTTCCCTATTCGGTGTGGCTCGAGCAGCCTTTTGCTGATTTCCTCCCATCCCATTTCCATGATCCTTCATGATTCCATCCCTGAAGCAAATACTACACCTTTGATCGAGACGGAATACGTTCCCACAACCAGGGTTGTCAGACCGAAGTGTTAACGACCTGTCCACCACGGCTATTTGTATATGTTATTTATTTAAATACTCATTCTGAAGGTCTTCCTCTATGTGATTTTCTCCTTGTCCATAGCATTTTTCAAAACAATTAACGTAGTATTTCAGTAGTAGTCTTTAGTTTTAGGCTGACGTTATATCGCACTCTCTAGACTGATTTCTCAATTTTCGGCAATTAGATATATAGAATTATATCATTCAGGCTCTGCACAGAATTTGAACACGAGACCTTAGGAATGATAAACCAGTACATTACCGACTTGGCTATCACGAATGGCTCGCAGTCCATTATTGAAACTATTTTAATCTATGGTTATTATCTCAAAACAAATAAAGTATTCTAAATCATACCGCTTATTTTGCTATTACTTTTCATTCATCAAGCATTTTTTTAATATTTGTATTCCTAAGATTGTTCTTCTCCCCATATTGTCATCTTTAGAAATTAGGAAAAATTTAAACTTCAAAATGAAGATATCATTAGGTGTTTTACAAATAATGGTGTATAACGTTTGTTAAAAGGAAATTGAAATTTATTTTTATCAGATAAAATAAAAATTGCCCTTCTAAATATGTTCTACTTGTATAGTATAAGCCTATTAAGCAAAATATTAAGCTACTGGATCACTTTGTAAGCCAACAGGATATTGGAACTGAATGGAGTATTTTAACCTAAAAAAAACCCTCCGTGATAATTGGGAAATATTATGAATCTGTGAGAGTTGATTAGTGACTGCTCTCTGTGGCGCCAATAGCGGAATGAAACCGAGCCCGGCAGTTGTGAATGATAACTGCGGGTATAAGTATACACGACAGATGATAAAACATATTCAATTTAAATTTTATAATTGATTTATTCCTGGCGTCCGATAAGTTCTGAAAGGCTACTTCAGTTAATTATCAGCATTTACTGTCCAATTTCGTCCACGTCGGTAAACAGCTTGCGAATCGAGCCCCAACGTGACCTCCATCCAACCAAGATCTCGTTTTGAGTTCCCCTCGCTATCTTTATGGCGCCGATAAATTCATTTTCATCCGAGGCCGTAAATTAAAAATATAAAATGTCCATATCGGCCGGATTCGATAGGAGCATCGCCCATGGGAAGACTTAATTCCCAAAAACAA
This sequence comes from Platycnemis pennipes, assembly GCA_933228895.1. Classification (NCBI taxonomy): domain Eukaryota; kingdom Metazoa; phylum Arthropoda; class Insecta; order Odonata; family Platycnemididae; genus Platycnemis; species Platycnemis pennipes. The sequence continues at coordinate 67,099,492 of OW121854.1, forward strand.
AAGGAGGCGTTTTGGGCGTCGAGACTCCCGCGATACGAAGCGTTGGTGCGTGGATGATGGATCACGTTTCTCGCCCTCTCCGGCCGTTTCGTTCGGAGATATTGAAAAACATGTGAATTGAGAGGAAGAGGGCGAGCCGAGAGTATCGACGGTTAATTTCTCCGGCGGGAAAAGGAGTCAGTAGGAAAAAAAAGAAACATTCTCAACACATATTTCCCCTAGAGATAAGTCTGCAGCCAGCGGTGGGGAGAAGTGGTCCTGGAGAAAATTGGGGGAACCTGGGCAATGGTCGCGCCGATGAGACTGCTTTAGGGAGGAGAGAGGGAAGAGAATTGGGAGAGATAGGATGAAAAAGAGTTAAAAGGAGCTGGAGAGGGCGCCTGATAAGCAGATGGGGGTCATCTTGGAACCGGTTGTTAAGTGTTCCCGGGGATGGTATTGAAGAATGCTTTTTCCACGGGCGGAGAGCGGCGACGGTCGGAGCAAGATGGGAGTAAAAGGAGGGAGTCCCTCAAGGTGCCAGTCTAGGGCCCATCAAGTTTTTACTCATTTTTTTCCTCCCATCGCACTCCCATCTTTACTCTCCTTCCCTTTCTCGATCTCCCCTCACCCCGCCTTACCCCCATCACCCGAATCGACCGGGAAAAAACCCTCTCCTCTCCTTCATGATACGGCGTTCCCCCGCACCACTACCCCTTTCAGGCGCCACAACTGCCCCCCATCCCCTCCACGCCCGCCTCCTTTATCTCCCGCCGCCTTGGACTTACTCATTTCCCTCCCGAGATAATTCCTCATTTTTTTCACCCTCTTTCTTTCTCTCTCTCTCTCACTCACGCACACACTTCCCTTTTCATCCCCGAACGGCTCACTTGAAGGAGTTTCAGAGAAGAGAGAGAGAGAGAGGGTCTCCACCACTTTTATGTCCCTATTTGGTACTCCTCTTTCCTTTTTACTCCCCGAAAATAAAACGCCACTCTTCCTTTCTTTCTGTTTCTCGCTCTTCCATTCTCCCCGTTAAGGTCTCTCCACAATGTGATACGTAAAAAGGCTAAAGTATGTCTGTTCCCAACTTCTTCCCCTTCTTCTCCCTAATACTGCCTTCTTTCTGCTTCCAGCACAATCGCATCGAAACACTCTTATCGTTGGCGTTCTTTTCCCGATCCTTCATTGCCATGCCATTATTTCTTGTATCTCGCATGTGCTTGTCTGCTATTTTCTTGCAGAAGAACCATATTTTAATTCTACAAAAATTATTTTTAGGTTATATTTCTTATGTCAAATGCACTGATGTTATGAATGCATCAAGAAATTCTATCAAGGAAAATTATGATTTTAAGATCGGAGTACATCTGAAAACAATTGCTTGTGGGTAAATATTATACAACCCTCATATTCTTTTTCGCGTCTGTAGAGATGGTCGTTTCGGTAAAGCGCCAGCCTGGCAACCCAATGCTTTCATATTCGAATCCCTCCAAGGGTGTGGATTTTGTGTTCGTCCTAGGACCAAGTTAGAATATACAATGCGATTTAACAAAGCAGATCGAGCACTTTAAACCAAATTCTACAATTACTATTCTCTTCCAAAAGTGTATTGTCATCACGACTCTTGATATCGAAAACGAAGTAGGGAGCCTCCGTTTAATGGAAATTGATGATCACCTGACAAATCGCCATGCATAATTTTCTTATCGATGCCTTCTTTCCTTCAGAGCAAAAGGAACTGTAAACAACATCAACATTTTTGACAATTGGTTCATACTTCTATGATAGTTCTTCGGGATGGACCTCACCCCAGGAATATACTCTTAGGTAAGAACTGTTATTATCTGGTTAACTTCAACATGAGTATACGCAAATAGGTTTACCAATCGGATTTAATAATAATATGAAAATAATTTTTCAATGAATTCCTCATTTTCCTTAATTTATAATCCTTTTAAATAATTATCTCTGTTAAAGTAGTATCCAATGGTTCAGGTTTCCTTCTCTCTAAAATTGAAGTTAAATTACACTGCTTGGCAGAAAGAAATATTTAACCATGGATTAAAATATAATCGGCGGCTTCTTGAAACATACTAAGTAACCAAAATACCAAAATTGAGTTTTTGGTATCAAAATGTTTGTCTCCTCAAGGTGCATCTACCTATGAAACCTACTATGTCATATAATTGTTTTAAAATATATTATATTCATATAATTAAATTAAAAATACTATTTTAACACTTTTAAACAGTTTTTGTGTCTCCTGTAAAATTTTATCTTTGACACATAGCCGACCGACTATATTTTGAACAGAACAGAAAATTGTGCCATCGGTATAAAATAAATCATGATGCCTGGCAAGGGATCCAGTTAACATACTTCGCGATATTCAAATGACACATTTGGATAAAAAGGATATCCGTTGATAGCAGAGATTAGAGCTGAAGTGAAGAAGCGAATACATCATTAAGTTGCATCACAGCAAATTTTGCATATTGTGCAACAAAGTAAGAAATGAGGACCTGCAGAGAATTAAACGATACGTGAAACGTGGATGGAAAGAGAGAGAGAGTGCGTGTGTTATGATTGAAATGGCAATGTATTCGGAGAAAAAGTAAAGATATGGAGATACAAGTGCAACCGGAAAAAAACTAGGACACGTTTTGGGATATAGAACTGGGACAAAAAGTCAGAATCGAAAATAAAATGGAGACGTGCGTTAATTTTTGCTTGCTTTTAATAGCTAAACTATCACTGGGTTGACAGCTATAACAAAGCACCCGCCAGAGACTTAAATCAAGTCGGGAGAGATGATTTCCTATGCGTATCTTAATTATTAACGGCCCTTGAGAAATTATTAGAGATTTTGATAACTTTCTGCCGCTTGCCGTAGGTTTTAATGGTGTGTCCCCACTGTAATATGCATTATATTCATCTATCGCCTCCATTCCTAAGTTATTTTGTTCCCTTAAGTCGCCACATTTTTCTCCCTCTTCATATTATCCATACAGTGGCTTACGCAGGTTTTCATTTTGGGGAGTTTCATTAATATTATATCATCATAAAATGATATTTAGATTATTATTTTTCATTAAAGAAGTAATTAAATTAGCCTTCTCTTTTCATGAATACATCTCAACTGTATTTTTCAGATCAATGAGCAAAAGTCTAAACGATAGTGTAAATTATAGTAAATTACGGGAAACAGTAACTGATCATTAGTAGTGAAATGATACATTGGTATCGGCACGATCCATATACGACTTCCTATGGCATTAATATGATGTTTGAGAATTTTAAGTATTTTCACTCAATGTTCTTAGTGTAATTACTGCAGACTCTGAAGAGATAATTTACGAATTCAGGTAAACATGTTTTTGAGGGGGTTTAAACCCGTAAAACGCCTGTATCCTGTACGCCACTGTATCCATAGCACTCTTTCTCCTCCTTCCTTGCCCTTGCTTTCCAAGCATTATATCCACGATTATTACCTGCCTCGATGACGGCGGGGTAAACTCCTCGCCTGCCAAGCCTAAGGTCTTGGGTTTGAACTCCGCTCTTCGGGAATTTACTACTTGGGCGTATTATTCCAGGGCATGGATGTACCCACATGTTCCGTCACTTGAACAACACAATGAAAATTAAATTAAATCTATTCCCATCCCATCATTAGAATTCAATTCTTTATAAATCAGTACTTGTTTCATCCACTTATTCTCCATTTTCCTCATTGTTTAACTGAAAATTCTGCCAGAATATTATATTCATGATATTTCCATAATTATACGAAGAATATTACTGAAATCGTGGATTAAAAATTCTTATCGTTGTATTTCTGTGGGTGATTTTATTAATCTTGATTTGTTTATTTTACTCACTTCTGATGTTGGTTGATGTGCATGTTAAACTGAAAAAACTCATTGATATTCTTTTTGTCATATTTGCCTAAGGATGTATATCGGAGAGTATTCTTAATTTACAAATTCCTTGCCAAAATGTTTAATATAAAAAGTCCAAGGACCATGGACACTATTTTAATAGGGGTTATTATCTAAAAAACCTATGAAGGAACCTCTTCAGTACACCGACCTCTACTTGAATGCCATAGCATTAAGAAAAATATATTTAAAAATTGCAGGTAAGATCATGAATATAAAATTAGAGAGATTGATAGCATTAGAGGTTCAAAAATTAATATTTTCCCACGTAAAATCAGGGTCAGAAAGGGCTTAATGAAAGGAGAAATTAAAAAGGATAATGTACACCCATATAGAACAGTTTTATAGTTGATTTTATGTTTGTAATGATATTTTTAGCATGCACATGTTTTTACAATTTTAACTTATGCGTGTTCTAGGAAATATAAATTAATTTGTTGATTTATTCGTAGAAATGCTTGACTAACCCATTACATTACTTTGTACATGCAAACAATTAAGTGTATTTTATAGCTAACGTTTCACGTTCCTAAGAAATTCATATGTAACATTTTCTACAAAGTAGTAGAATTGTACCCCTCAGTTGCTTGTAAGTAGAGCATGCAGGGACTCGTATTTTTGTATTCCTGCATGAAAATGAGTGTAATTATTGTTCTCATTGATTTAAAATGCATTCCTGGTGATAGTCCACCCCCTGTCTCGCGCCCTCGCGTTGTCCTTTAGGGTATTATGTAGATGTGAGTTGTGGTTGGCACCTAAAGTTAAGTACACCGCCCGGTAGAAGAGTCGTTTAACTGTGGACCTCTTGGCGCCTTTTGTAGAATGTTAATACCAGCACCGGGTTTTGTCTCACTGCGTTTCCTATAAAAGTCCTATCCATATCCAACAACCCAAGCATTCTAAATGGCTCTAATGATCTCAGCTTACCTTCCCTCGATTAACAACTACTACCAATATAACAAACCTTAAATTATGGTCATATGTTTGATAATGCTTATTTGATTTTTCACTAAGCAATTGGGATTCATTCCATAAATTGTACGAAGAAAGCCATGGTATTGATACTGAGGATCATGAAAAAGCTTATTGTAAATCGTACACTCAGGAGTCAACGCATTTAGAGCAAGTGAAGTGCACCCACGAGGTGACTTGCAGGGTAGTCAGGTGATATAAGATGAAGTCACATGGGACAACGCAAAGTCTATTAGGTGATCTGACAGAAATTACAGCGAAAGAGTAAGCCACTCTAGAGCTAGTCACACGCGATCAGCATTATCGATTAGGAAGGAAATGAGTCATTTAAAAATTATGATAAGTCTAAATCCTATGCGGAATGCATATCAGAAAGTGTTATCACAATTTTTAAAATATTCCGGATGCAATAAAATCTCAAGCAACAGAAATTCGGACAACAATCCTAAACACTTCTTCTCACTGAATATGAGAGAGATTCAACGAATTACATCACCCGTAAAATCCCTTACAAGAAAATATGGGTTTGCTCAGTGGCGGATTCAGGGGGGGGGTCACAGGGGTCATGACCCCCCCCCAAATTTTATCGAAAATTTTTAATTTTTATTAGTTTAATAGTTTTTGTAACCTTGTAAAGGATTAAAGTGAGTGTATTTTCATGGTGTTTTCAAGTCTGTTTCCGCAGTAATAGGCGCTTCAGATCGGGGGGAAAGGTATAAGGATAGGAATGGAAAGGTTTCCTGAATGTATATGCAACTGCATGGCTACAAGTCCCAAACGTGAGAGAAGTTTAAGTTGCATTTATCGTGGAGCGTAGCACTCCCTACTGTAAAAACAAGCTCAAAAATAAAATAAGCTGTGTCCCAACTCGTTAGGCATTAGGAAGCATGGATTTGGGTGCCTAAAATTTAGCTGGCTAACCCAAAAGGGGGCACGAATTGGGACATATTCGTGAATTGGGATATCCTTACGCAGGTATTGCCATCTGCTGGGATTGAAACCGATGAAAAACAAGAGAATGTGAAAGGGATGACGAATTATGTACAAAATCTTACACAATCCATATTGTTGAATTTCTCATGCCATTGTGTACAGACAGATTTTAATTTGAGTTTAGAGTACCGTAGATTAGCATCTTCTCATCTTTTCCGAAATTTAGATAATACATTTATTTTAATGTAGAACAATTCGGCCTTCTCCTACTTCTGAATGAATCTCTCCGTCAGGTCACTACTCCCTATAACGATATTTTATTGTGATAAACGAATCAACACGACTAATTATAAAAATATCAACAAAATTTCAGCCAAAATACTTTCCCTCGTTGGTAGCTATCTTCATCGAGTCCACTGTTCTCGCGGTTCTCGCTTTCTATCATGGGAAAAGGATGCACTCGTCGATGCCCAAATCTAGCGGCTGAAAAAGGTACCTAAATCCGCTCCCTTATGATGCCTAGGGGGCCCAGGAGAGGATGTACGCGGCAACACTGCACGGTCACCAAGGTCCCTATAAAATAATGTAATATAAGGACCATGGCTTAAACAATGCCAGTCGCTTTCTGAGGGACTCGCTTTCGCCAATATAAATACCATTCGATATAAATTAAACAAATGTGTTGAAATATTAGACAATTACATATTGGATACGTTCAGGACATGCGGATTTTAACGCCACCAAGAACGAAATTCTACGACACCCCAGTTTCGAATTGCTAACTTTTTATAAAATTGATAACAGCTCTTTTTATTTTAAGGTTGTATACTGGAAACTTACAGTATGCATAGAAAACATGTGTACCTAAAACTATTTAAACTTTGGTTGCAATTGAACGACTTGGTATTGATTTACGAGTCATCAAAGTCGGTGCTTTGCTCGAACACAGTCAAAAACAGGCACTTTTTACGTCACAACCGTTGTAAAAAATATGCAAATACGTTTTAAAAATTTAAATTTGCCACTCAATAACGCAAAATGAAGTAAGAAAAGCACCGGTGTGATTAGTTTTTCTGTAGACCTAGTTGTAAACTTGTTATTTGTATTCAAACTCGAGTGCACATAATTTCTGCGCCGACAGTAGTACCTTGAACCTCCGTGCATTTGCCATGCGAATTAGGGATCCTGGGTAGCGTAGTGGTCTCCGCAGCCAAAGGTCCGTGGTTCGATTCCCGGTCCATGTGATTTTTTTCGCATGTGAATTAATGTGAACATATTCGGTATTATAATATTGGGTTATAACTCCAATAACTTCAACAGAAAACGAATCTAAAATATTTCACTATAGTGATAACACTTAAAGTTACGCATCTTTCACTGAGGGACGTTGGGTCAGGAGTAAAGTAGTTATCTCATTATTATAATGAATCCTTATAATTACCCCTTCTTTTATTAGGAGAGTTGGGTAAGGGGTATAGTGCAGGGTTTATAGTGTGAACACTCCTAGATCGAAACCAACTCTCTCCATTTCTTTTTCCATCGCATTTTTATTGTACGATCGTCCCTGATTGTAAATATTTTTAACATGTTTATCCAGGATACATTTTAGCTATCTTACTTGTTAAATCATCCCAATATCATGTTAATGAAAAATCAGTCCATGGTAATATCAAACATACGTCGGCCCAATATCATTTTTATGCCACTGTTTAGTGGTGACTGATGTCTTTTTATCATAAAATTAATATCGGCCCAATATCGTCAGCAAATGTTATTCTTATAATGGCAAATGTTATCACTTTTGACATTTGCCGACATTGGTAGCCAATATCGGATTGACCAATAAGTGATATGTGACGGTGTAAAAATGATATTGGACCGATATCATGATGCTGCTTGGGGAAGGCTACGTTGTTGCAGAAACCGTGAACTTCTCTACTACAAGTTCCCTCAGTTAGACTACCAGTTCCCTCATAACGAAGTAATGAAGAAAGGAAAGCCTACAAAAAATATGCACAGAGATCACATCTTGACAATGTCCACTGGCTTGTGGTGTCTCATAAAGACAGGGGACTGTACTGTAAATATTGTGTACTTTTTTCATCTGGCTTAGGAAGTGTCCACCACAACGTGACTCCACTTAGGAAATTAGTTAAGGAACCCATTAAAAAGTTTGATAATCTTAGGAGAAAAAGGTGATCTTACCACTCACGAGTAAAACCGATTCCATGTATGTGTAATTGATAATAGAAAAGACTTTTTACTAACATACAATGAATCATCTTTGGAAATAAACAACCGATCGGGTTGGTGTGGTGGCTAGAGCCTCCCATCTCGAGGGCCCGGGTTCGATTCCTGGCAGCGGCAGATTTTTCATTGGAAAACCGGTCCCCACTTGAGTGTCTAGTGGAGGGCATTTTAAGTCCAGTACTCCCTCCGTCGGATGGGACGTTAAACCGTGGTCCCCTTGGCGCCTTTCGTTAAGAAAAGGCTAATGCTGACACCGGGTTTCTCTCCACACTTCCTCCGTTACCTGAAAACGCCTACCATTACCCAATTACCTACCTATCCTAAATGGCGGAAATGACCTCAGCTGTCGGTTTTTTTTTAAACATTTTGCATGCAATTATTTTCAAGATTTTCCCACTATCGTAATTTGAAAAACTGATCATGAGTTGGCTTTCTATAAATTCTTTTGTTACATGATACTGATGATACCGTACAGCAATATTAGCACCCAACTCAAACTTTTTAGTAATCCCCTAATTAAACAGATAGTTTTTAACTTTTATGTATGTGCTTATCATCACTGTAAACCTTTTCCAATGAAATTTGTTCACATTGACTGTTGTATGAAACATTAATATATTATAATTATTTTAAACTTCAAGTTGGCTATTTATTTATTCTCCATTGTTAAACTTGTTAAACTTAAATGTCTAAAATTGTTCAATTTCATTAGTTGTTAAGAATGCAAATGAAATGTTAGGCTCCAAAATGCGTAAAAAATGGGTATTTTAAAAAAATTTAAACGGGAGAACGCCCCTCTCCCCCGGGGGGGGGGTACTCCCCGGACCCAGGTCATGACCCCCCCCCAAATTTGATGCTGAATCCGCCCCTGGGTTTGCTTAACCGGCATCTTAGAAAAGGTCAATTCGTCAAGCTCCTTCTCCGCATGCTCATTCAAATCACCCGATGGCTACTCGTGCGTACTGCTAACTGCTAAAGCCAGAAATTGTAAGGTCTCGTGGTAGAAAAACACTAGACTAATCGTATTACCCAAAACAAATCTCCTGATGCCAATCAAATTGACACCGGAATGAACAAACTATTTCCATTTGATACAGCCTCATGAATTCAGGAAAGTCGCTATTCAGTAAAACGCCAAGAGCTTGTAGCTGAGGGGATAATTTATATTACCTGCATAATAGATATTCAAAAATTAAAAATAAATATTTCCGTTTTCGACGATTCCATAAATATTTTCCGTGTAACTACAAAAGTATAAGTTATGTGTAGTGCCTGTCTCTTGTAAAATTAGAAACTTTACTCCATGTTGATCTGCACTACTTACTATTAATTTAAATTAACAATAAAGCCATTAATATATTTCTTACTGCCAGAATTATGTACAGGGTAGTCGTTGCATTTTGTGAGATCATCCCTTGCCATATACCCTTGCGGTGCTATTCTTTATAAAGTAGAACATTTTGATTAACCATAAACTTGAACTAATCGAGGTCGGCACATCAGCAACGCCGTAAATGATAATACGCCCTGGATTACTCACTTACTATCCATCATTGGGATGGATTGAAAAGGATGAAATCACCACCATAAGTTTGCCCGGGCTAGTATTTTTGCCAGTTTTAATAATAGCATGCGTGAAACTCTCTTTTGACTTCAAATTCTTGCGTGGTGAATGTTCACCCTCTGCCACACACCCTTGTGGATGGTTGTAGGGAAGTATGTTGATGTAGACAAGTTTATATTCCGTGCAAATAAAAAAATTAGAGGATCTCGATATTAACGAAAATATCGCGCTGAATTCTTCCATCATCTCTCACTTGAGAGGCAATAGCATTTATTTTACTAATTGTTCGTAAATCACGAAAGCATATTTTAACAATTGCGTACAGAATTCAGGGAAACATTTCACAAGCATTGCCTACGGGAGCGAATAGTTGGACAAGTATCGCATTAATAAAGCTCAACTCACCGTGGAATACTGATATCCATAACTCCCTCGAAGCAGTTCCATTAAAATCTGCGAAGTGATGAGTTGAAAGCACCTTTCTGAGTATTTTGGCAACGAATTTCACTTTGAACTCCATCACGATACCGAATAGGTACAAATCAGTTTCCGAACCATGAAGACTGCGCCTCGCGATGTTGCTTTGTCATCGTAGATGTCACCTCGCGATCACCATCGTAACCTCGCGACAGGTCATTAAAAATGAGGTCCTAATTCTTGCGCTGCCCTTTAGCCTCGCAGACGACTAGCCTTACCCCCTCCATATACTTCGTTTCGCAATCCTTTGCTCGCCAGTGTGTTGTGAGAAGAGGACGCTGACGAAATTAGTTCGCCCCTCGTTTTGACCTCGCAGAGATGAAGTCCGGAAAAGTTTGGTGAGTGTTACCTACATCATGTATTTCAGCATCATCATCATCAGTATTTTAATCCTAGGATTGGTTTACTGCAGCCCTCCATTGTGCCCTATTCAGTGTTAATTCCCTCACGCCCTGATATGTTTTCTCTTTCGTATCCTTCTTTATTCTCCCAATATGTAAACTTATTTCCTGGTCTCCCTCGCGGGGCCTTCCCTTCAATCTTACCTTCTATTATACTTCTTACTAATTCGATTTGCCTCAAGTTATGTCCAATTCATCTGGTTCTTCTTTGCCGTAGGGTTTTCCATATTGTCCTTTCTTCATCTGATCTTCTGTACACCTCTTCGTTCCTCACTTTATCTGTCCATTTCATCTTCAACATTCTCCTACAGCACCATGCTTCGAAGGCTTCAATTCTTCGTTGATCTGGTTTCCCGATGTTCCATGTCTCTGATCCATTTAGTACCACGCTCCGTATGAATGTTTTGATGAAGTGCTTCCTTGTTTGCAGCCGTTCTTTCTGCATGTTGAGAACGATGTAGTACTTGTCTCATAAAGTCGCATTCAAAATTGACGAGAGAAATATTTAGGCTGTAAGTGAAGTGTTTCATCTACATCTCCACGATACCCTGCAATAGGGCTGGGCGGTTCTCCGGTGCACCGGTTCAGCGGTTCGGTTTTTTTCAGAACCGGCAGGCCGGTTCAGATTTAGTAAAAAAACCGGTGCACCGGAGAATCGGTTCTGAACCGGTGCACCGGGGAAGCGGTTCTGAACCGCCGCACCGGGGAAGCGGTTCTGAACCGTCGCACCGGGGAAGCGGTTCTGAACCGGTGCACTGGGAAGCGGTTCTTAAACACCGATGATCGTTCGCTGCTCGGCTTTCACGCCACCGCCTCCCTACCCGTCTCTGCTCGTAGCCGGGTGGCTTGCGTCCACGCCTGTTAACTTTCCTATCCCCTCTGAGTTATAATTTGTCTTCCTATCGTCTCACAAATATTCGGCCGCTAGAGTGCAGAGCGAGCACTCGCCCATCTAAAGCATCGTCACATAAGTAACTCAACGGGATTTTCCGTATTTCTATGTTATTTTGTTTTGTCGACGATTACAACGAATAAATTCGTTCAGGTGAACAACCAAACAGTTCATAATCATTCAAGTTAGTGCAGTAGCATTTTTTATTAAACCAATGCTGTTGGTTTGGGGAGACTTTGTGGAGGAAGGAGCATTGTTTCAAGTTCCTATCTACCCCTGCCACACGTACATAAGAAGCACCAAATGCAAACAAAATTTGAACATATTGACGTTAATTATTAATGTACAATAACGTAATTAAGACATTCTCAGTTGATGGAGGCTTCATGAGGAAACCTTCCCCTTGCTTGCAGGGTTGGCCAGGAAATATCTTGCTATACCAGTAACATCAGCAGAATCCGAAAGAATTTTCAGTTTGGGAGGACTTGTTATAAATAAATTGCGAACGGGTTTACTAGGCGAACACACCGAAGAACTAATTTCCATGAACCAGCGCCATGTCGATTTCTAGATTTAAATTAGTAGTAATTGAAAATTCTAATTTAGCATCTGCACTTGTAAAGTTTGACAATCAATTTGTTCTCAACCTTCAGCACACCCTTCCAGTAATTGATAAAATACAGCTCCATGTGTCATTAATAGAACAGCATTTTATTTCTTTGAAGAAGTTACAGGGATGTTTACATGCTCTACTACTGTTCAGTTTAGAAAAGAATGCCTGCGTTTTAACCCCCAAGAGTATGCGACGCAGTATATGCGTCCTCTCAATTCCATGCCTTCGGGGTAACTTTAATCGAAGGTATTTTAATTGCTCAGGGTGCTTTGATGGGGAAGGCATTGAAGACTTAGTGCAGACTTTGACGTAAATGTCTTAGCGGATCGATGGCTCTTGCGACTTCCAGTTTTGGGTTTTCTTTTTGGCTTGTCAATCTCTTGCATTCAATTTCGGTAATCGAGGGTTGTCCTTTGAGCTTTTCCAATACCCACCGTTCCGATCACTTTGTTTCAGCAACCTCAATTGTAAATTCCAATTATTTTCTTGCATTAAAAATTAACTGAGAAATTTTTCCTCTTCCTGCTAGGAGCAGGAAACCTGAGAGTATCCAATTAAATCCTTGGAAATTTTATCTGAACTGACTTCACCCCTCTCTACCAGAGCGCTTTGCATTTGCTTGTCGGACAACTCACGTGAGCTAGAAGTCATGGCCAATTTAAGAGGGAATCAGCGAAGAGACGATCCCGAGGCGGAAAAGAATAATGCCACCAAAGAAAACACAAGGCGTCAGAGTAAGACCCTCGCCTCGTAATCGTTGCCATGATGAAAGAGAAAGGAAATGTCGACTAAGAAAGGCAGATAACTATGAATCACAGACGAAAGGAATCATCCTCTACACACATCTCAGCTCTCTGGAAGCACGTAAGTCAGATCAGATTAAGATTTCGTTCGTATGGAGACACCAGTCGCTCTGCCTCTAGGGAGCTTTTCAGTCACCAAGGATGAGTTATTAATTTAGCGCGACGCGTTTTGTTGCTACAATAGCAATATCATCGTGGCTGATCAAGCCAATTGCTAATGTTGTTTTAACAACGAAACGCGTCGTGCTAATTAAATAAATATCCGAGGAAATTTTGCATTGTCTTCATTAAAAATAATGTGAATTTCATCGCCGTTCACGCGACAGGTTCAAATTCGGCAGATCAACAAATTTAGGTGCATTTTTTAACACTTCAGAAAACCAATTTATGTGTATGCCTAGGCCTTGTACAAAAACCATTAGCTTTCGCAAACATTCTCACATTTTACTGTTCAGTTTAGGAAAGTATACCCGCGTTATTAAGAAGTATCTTCTTTAAGAAAAAAAATCTTCAAAATACTGGGAAAATAAAAATTTGACCAAAAAAATATTTTGGATGAGAAAAAACGCGGTTCAGTGGAAAAAATACAGTTCAGTAGAAAACATCGGTTCATTAGAAAACACCGGTTCATTTTAAACACCGGTTCAGTAGAAAACACCGGTTCAGTAAAAAACACCGGTTCAGTAGAAAACATCGGTTCAGTAGAAAACACCAGTTCAGTAGAAAACACCGGTTCAGTAGAAAACACCGGTTCAGTAGAAAACACCGGTTCAGTAGAAAACACCGGTTCAGTAGAAAACACCGGTTCAGTAGAAAACACCGGTTCAGTAGAAAACACCGGTTCAGTAGAAAACACCGGTTCAGTAGAAAACACCGGTTCGATCTATTGAACCGGTGCACCGCCGTCGCAAACGGTTTTTTTCAGAACCGAGAACCGGTTCAGCATTTCCTGCACCGCCCAGCCCTACCCTGCAAGCCACCACGAGGGTGTGTGGCAGGAAGTGAAAACCATGCATAGATATAGACTTATTCCCTTATATTTATGCATAGATAGCAGGTTCTCTCCCTCTATTCGCCAATGGTGGTTTTAGGGGTATGAAATAATATATTCCGCCTCGGGTTATGAACTGGTCAATATATTGACTAGTCCCCAAATTTCACCCTTTCCCAGGATAGTAAATGATGTCGACGATCTCTGATTCTCAGCCATTTTAGTGAGGAAACAGCTAGATCTATCACGGCTGAATTTTGTATTGCCATGATTCGAATTATTATGTGACAGTTGGAGATGTATGTACTTCTTTAGAATCACAGATATTTCCTCTTTGTGTTTCCGATTTTGAGGTAATATGTGGATGAGAACGTGATGAGAAACGCTTTGTTGTTTGTCATGTTATCGTATACATGAGTGCGCAAGAAAAATTTTGGATATTATGTAGTTGTCAGCCCTTACAGGAGTTTCAAGTGAAATGCATGTGGACGTAAAACATATTGTGAGCTTCAACAAATGATTGGTTCCAAATATGTATGTACCGAAATGAGTGTTAGAAATCTCTACATGGATCTACTTGATTGCTTTTCTGTTGTGGGGTGCACGAATGCATTCAGCTGTTTCTAGATTTTTCACCTGGTGGAGTGGACTTTTCGCTGGGGCAATTTTCGTTTGCATTTACCCTGTGACCGGCTGCAATGACGTGTGGCAGGGGTTGGTATGACTCCATCCGTGAAGTTGATGTTTAGTAATTTCATCCTACTAAATTTTTATTTATACTTAAGTAGAATATGCTTTTTAGAGGCTTAAACTGCTTAGGTATTATCGCTCAGTCTAATTTATCTTAACCCTAAAGCAGCCGTAACATGCATATCAAGGCAGAATTCGAAACCACGACCTTTGGTTTAGCAGCCCGGTAAGCTACCAACTTCTCCAAATTCTTCTTCCCAAATACCTAAATCTTTCATTTTTGCAAAATTTCATCATCATAGGTCAATAATCCTAGGATTGGTTTGACGCAGCCTTCCACTCGATTCTTCTATCGACCATCCTCTTCATATTAATGTAGTTCCTCTCTTTCACGTCCTTACGTCCTTTACGACCTGTTCTATGTAACTCATACGAGGCCTGCGTTTTCCATTCTTTTCGTTCACTTTTCCTTCGACGATTGTCTTCATTAGGCCATCGTATGTTAAGATGTGGCCGATCAGGTTGTCCCGTCTTCTTTTTAGGGTTTTTAGCAGACATCTCTTTTCTCCCACATTTCTTAGGACTTCTTCATTTGTCAATCGATTGATCCATTTCATCTTCATCATTCTTCGTTAGCACCATATATCGAATTTGCAAAATTTATACTCCCAAAATAATATGTCAGTCTACATTATCCTTTTTCCTAGTAGCATAGTTTAGTAAGGTTTTCTACGCAGTAAAGGATGTTGATTTTGGGTAGATGCAGGAATTTTTTGGGGAACGACGGGAACGGGCGGTGATAAACCTAGCGTGAGCAGTTGCTTACTCGTAAGAAAAGGCCCTAACGTCCCATCAGACGGACGTGGTGCTGAACTTGAAGCGCTACCCTGAGAGCACTCACGTACAAATCGGCAAACCAATGAAAACTATTGAAGCATTTTGTTTGCTGTCGGGATTTGAATTCGGATCCATGGCTTGGGAAGCCTGTACTCTAGCCACCACACCAATTTGATCCCCAATTAGCATGTGTCTCTCCTAAATTTTCATCTTTCTTCATTGGGAAGCTATGTCATCTGCTAATCCCAATACGCTCATGTTTTTCCGTGAATTGTAACATCAAAATCCTCCCTTTTGAGTCGGGGATTTCTCTTCCTTGATGTAGATATTAAAAATCAAGGAAAGATCACTGTAAAAAGTTGATCTGATTTTCAGTGCGATCTGAATTTAAGCGCTGTCTGGTTGTAAGGCAGGAACACGGATTTAAGGTACGGAAGAGGCAGGAACATGGATGGTTGGTACAGGAGCAGTTGAGCAGGAAGCAGAGGAAGCAGGATTCTGGATGGTCTGATTTTCAGCCGTTCACCTGCCTTATTTTTAGACAAGATATTACTGCTGAAATTCAACATACCCTGTCTTAAAATTGTTGCATCTGAAATTCAGATCGCTTTTGTACCTTAAAATCAGATCTACTTTTTACAGTGATAAGCGGTACTGCGCATTCTTTTTTTGCACTTTTCCTTTTCTTAAGTCTTCATTACTGTGTACAAATCTAATCACAGTTATGCGGCATCTATATAGACTACGCACACCTTCTCGATTGGTTCTTTCTTATTTTTTTACTTTATTTATCTACCTTTCTTATTTAGTTAGCGCACGGTATGGTGTCGCGCTTCATATCTTTTTCCTTGTAGGAGGTTAAATCTCTAAGCAGTTTCATTCATGCCTCTATAGTTCCTGAACCCAAACCAAATATCTGGTACCTACACTGTTATTAGATCCACTCTTATTTTAAATGAAACATGTCAATATATCGGACGCATTCGTCGTCTGCCCTAATGCTCTAAGATTTGTGTAATTACCTACCTTATTCTTTGAGGTTCATAATAATTAATTTCTTCTGGATGCTCGTCATTATTTCAAGTCGTGTGCATGCCATGCATCATTTTCATGACGTTTCGGTGGCGTCATCGTGAAAAAAGTCGCTTGCAGCATCAACTGCATGCCTGATATTTAGAATTTCAGCCATCTTCTTTGATCTCCCTTTCGTGGTTTTTCATGTCCACTACATTCGCATTATGTAGCATGTAAGGTATTGTTTTCCATTATTCTTCATTTTTTTATGGAAAACTGCCCCCTGGTATCGTTTTCAGTATTTAGCATTGTACAAACTTTGCATTCGGAATTCTTCGCCGATAGAATTTTGCGTAGCTTAAGTCAAGCTTTAAGCCTCTTGATACGTATTGCTATTGTAATCTGTTCTGTGCATTTCGCCTTCAGAAAGTGATTTAAAACAATGAATTTTCCACTTGGTGTTTTAGCTTTTTGTATAATTTCGATAGCTTTTATGTTCTCTCCATATTTTTCATTTCTAATCGGCAGTTATCCTTCTTGTTCATCTCCGATAACGTCCCATTCGCTAACGCGAATTGACTCATTCCCCATCAGAGCCCGTTGCTATACCCTATTGATGCCAAAGGCAACTCTCTTCCTAAGAATATATTCAACGCAAATATTTACGAGATTCTTTCTGCATGATCCAATAGCTTCCTATTCAAAAGTAATCTACGACCAAGAGTTTGTTTTTGATACCCATTATGTCAGATACCATCCTTTGCATTTGCAACTTCGAGAGTCTCCTTTCTTTCACAGATCCGAAAGGAATCTGATATTACAATCATTAATGTGTATCGAATTTGACCGATTTACCAACTCGGATAGCCCCCCTCGAGGCATTTTAATGGATAACTATTAATCCTCTGGAATGTTTTACTCCACATGGTTCTGAAATGCTTTTTTCGTTCTGAAATTTTAGAGAAGAGAAGGAAGAGATTAGATGCGGCTCCTCGGGATAGCAATATGACCGGCCGAAGAAGCCAGGTTGGCAACGAGCCGACGTGGCAACCCAAGGGTCGCGGGTTCGAATCCCGACTAGGGCATGGATCTTTGTTTTTATAAAGGATTAAGATGATAGGTAAGATATAACATAGCCATTGGAACACCTATAAACACAATTCCACTACTATTCGAACTCGCGACTTTATCAATTCCATGCCGACATGTTACCAATAGCGTTTGACTGTTGAATAATATTCACCATGACTTCAGTGAAATGCATCACTGCGTCCAACACCATATTGACCACCTTCACTCACTTCCTTCTCCTTCAGGTGTTGGGATGCGTATTTCGAGTGGCATTGGAGGGACAAGTCAACTTTAGAGGATTATGTGCCTTTTGATATGTCTGCCTTACCGAAGGATAGACCAACACAGCGATGAACAGTAAATGGCTAACCGCCACATACCTCTCACGGCTTGAAGAATGAGTCCAATTGATTCGCAATTAACCTGTTGAAGGTCGACCCACCATCCGATACCTCGTTGAACTTGCAACACAATGCAGCCAAATTAGCTCTACCGCCGATTCTAACGCCGTCTAATGTCACCATCTCCCAGTTTTGAGTAAGAACGTTAAACGACCACCCTTAAACTCACAGCTTTTTTGCATTCGATAAATAAGTGGACGCGGAGGAAATAAATGTATTAAAATACATTTATTTTTAGTGTAAACGTACAGTTTGTTCCTTTCGTCAGATAGTTTATTTCTAGAATGATACGCATCATCATCATCACCTATTTCAATCCTAGGATTGGTTTACTGCAGCCCTCCATTCTGCCCTATTCAGTGTTAATTCCCTACTAAATTCACTAAATCCATATTTCGGTTACTAGTTGATTTGGATTCATCTTCGTGTTAGAATTCAAGTTGTCTTGCAAGAATTATAGTGCGAAAGCTAGGTGCAAGTGGCACAGTGGAGAACGACTTGACCAACTTTTTCTGTACGACTTCCATTAGGACTCAAGGAGGTAAGTTTCTCCTGGGCAACCTGTAAAATATGCAACACCAACAAAAATATTTGTGATTTAGTGAAGTGTGTGCCTCCGATTTCTTTTCGTTCTTTTTTACATCATCATCAGTATTTCAATCCTAGGATTGGTTTACTGCAGCCTTGCATTCTGTCATCTTCAGCGTTAATTCCCTCTCGCCCTGGTATGTTTTCTCTTTCACGTCCTTCTTTATTTGATATTTGCCCATTGGTCTTCCTCGCGGCACCTTCCCTTCAATATTCCCTTCTATTATATTTCTAACTAATTTATTGTGCCTCAAGGTATGTTCAATCCATCTGGTTCTTATTTGCCGTAGGGTTTTCCATATTGTCCTTTCTTCATCTGCTCTTCTGTACACATCTTCGTTCTTCACTTTATCAGTCCATTAAATCTTCAACATTCCCCTCCAGCACCATGTTTCGAAGGCTTCAATTCTTCGTTGGTCTGCTTTCCCGTTGTTCCATGTCTCTGATCCATAGAGTGCCGCGCTCCATACGAATATTTTGATGAAGTGCTTCCTTGTTTGCAGCCGTAGGTTCTTTGAGCACAGTAGTTGTATCTTCTTCATAAACGCCTCCTTAGCTTGCGCTATTCTTCGCTTAATGTCCGTCGTGCTTCTTTCATCCCAAGTTATATTGCTTCCGAGGTAGGTGAAGTTCTCCACTTGTTCCAATTTCACTCCTCGAGTTGTGATATTTGCCCTAAGCTTCTCTCTTCCGCACACTGGGATTTTAGTGTTCTTTTTGTTGATGCTCATATTATATTCTTGAAATACTTGGTCCATTGTGGTCAGGGATGCTTGCAGGTCCTCTCGACTTTCTGCTACAACTGCGATGTCATCAGCAATCCTTTGAATATTTATTTCTTCGCCATTCACCTTGATGCCCTTGATACCAATTTCATCTGCGTCTCTTATTGCTTCTTCCAGATATATATTGAATAACGCTGGGGAGAGGTTGCATCCTTGTCTGACTCCTTTATTTATTTTGGCTTCTATCTCCCTTCCGTCTTTCATTCGCATTATGGTGACCTGGTTCTTGTGGAGGCTATAGATTCTTCTTCTATCCTTGTAGTCTATTCCAATTGTTTCCAGCATCTTGAACATCTTGTTCCATTCGACGTTGTCAAAGGCCTTTTCCAAGTCCACGAATGCCACATACAACAGCTTGTTTACGTGTATCACTTTCTCGGCCTGTATTCTTAAGCTGAGTATTGCCTCTCTAGCTCCTCGGTTTTTCCTGAATCCGAATTGATTTTCCGTAAGTTTCCCTTCGATCATTCCTTCCATTCTTCTGTTAATTATCCTAGTTTGTATTTCCAATGTGTGTGACACCAGGCTCAACGTTCTGTGCTCTTCGCACTTATCTGTCCTTGGCTTCTTCGGGATTGCGATCAATGATACGCATGGAGCCATTAAATAATTGTAATTTATCATATAGGAATGAAATAATTATTCACAGCTTGGGTAAAAACCAGATAACTTTAATCAAATTAGCACCTAGCTGTAGAAAAGAAAGAATAAAGAGAGGAGAGAGACAAGGTTGCACTGTCTCCCATACTTATCGAATTGGAAGATAATGTGGAAGAAATCAATGAAATCAAATAGTTCCGGAATTAATACCCACTGGGAGAAAATCGGCACGATACATTTCGGCTGTTATGAGTCATAAAGGAGAATCTAGTAAACATGGAAAGGACAATGGCTAGATATCACGTAAAGATCACTACAGAGAAAACTAAGGTATGCAGTAGGAAAGCCAAGACCAACGTAAAACTACGAAAATAAAAGATCGAGGAAGTGAAATAGTATTATAATATAGGAAAACGAGTGATGGAAGAGGCAGGAAGGAAATAAGTCTCTTGAGGAATAATGACTTGATGGAGAAAATCGTTTACAGAAACGTGATTGGGAAGAATGTAAAAGGAAGATCTCACATGAGATACGTGGAACAGGCGTGAAGGATGTGAAAGAGAATAATGCCTATTTGGAGATATTAGCTAGTGGAAGAATCGAGTGGAGAGCTGGGTCAAACAAATGTTAAGATCCAGCAACACAAGCGTATTGTTGCCTTTAAAAATGTTTGCATATTTCTTTAGAGATATATGCAGTGAACGTTTGAGGTAGTAATTCAAATAACAATTAGCATAAAAGCGAATAAATGTGCCTTACTTATTTTGAATGACCCTCACCCAAACGACCACGAGAAAAATGAAGTTACGGGTTAGGTATTAAGAAGGAAGGCTTGGAAAATGTTTCTTTAATGGCCAAAATGAAATAATTTCTTCACCTGACGTCGATAGGTTAGACAAATGGAAACACTGTGAATTTGTATTGATTTGTTTACGTATTTTCATATCCTTTAGCTATGATGTAAAAAGAGTTCTCTGGATACTAAGAATTCAACAGATTGAAATGTCAAGATAAAAGAGTATTTTTATCTGCAACTAATCCCTCTTCAACCAATCTAAATCTATTGGTAGAGCAATTTCCTCGTGCCCCACCCGAAAAATACGGATTTTCGTTGCTTATTATTTAAATCTACACCTGAACGGATATTTCCAGCAAGTATTTCCGACAATACCAACCACACAGAGTTACTGTTAACACCCATTTGTCTTCAATTATTTTTTTTTTCTAATACCCGTGCTACTGAGTGCGTTTCCATCCTAAATTACTGAGTTATTCCACCTTCTCTAACTTTGCCCTTCAAAGAATTTTTCCAGCCTCTCTTACTTTACCCTCCAAATCAATCTTTACCTACTGTAATATTACTTTTACTCCTGAGGCCACTCAAGTCCAAGATCACTTTTGTCCTCGCCAACGCCAAGCCGCCTCCCAACTCTTTCATTCTCTGCCATCTCGATGTCACCTCCCAGTTTTCTCACATCAACTGCCACATGGACATCCCATTTTTTTCTTGTCCTTCCTAGTCAGCACCTTCCTTCTGGGCGTCATCTCCACATTAATGTATATGGGATCAAATCGGTGCAGTACATAGAGTGCTGAATTTCTATCTCGGGGTTCCGGGTTCGTACTCGGCAGTGGCAGGAATTTTTAAAAGGTATAATGGTCCATGCATAGTACTCTATGGAGAGATCATCAATTTCGCTGGTAGGTTCGTCGGAACCCTGCCATGGTAACCTCGGCGCCTCTTGTAAGGAGCAGGCTAATTTCCGAGCTGGCTAACTTCCGACGCCAGGTTTCTCTCCACACTTTCTACATCTACATAATACCCGGCAAGCCACCATAAAGGTGCGTGGCAGGGGGTGAATTCTCACCAAATATGCACTACATATCATGCATAAAAAAGGATTAGTATTTATATACTGTTCACACTTCACTATTTAAACCTCTTTCCGGAAAATTCCTGTCCTTGCCTGGCAACCTATCAGTCCTTAATAGTGCAAATGACCATATTTTTTTACCACTTCCCCAAATACAATCATCATCATCAGTTAACAATATTGAGATTGGTTTGACGCAGCTCTCCACTCAAATCTCCCGCAGGCTATTCTCTTCATATTAACGCATTTTTTCTCTTTCACATCTTTCATAACTCGTTCTATACGTCTCAAACGAGGACTTCCTCTGCCATTCTTCCCGTTGACTTATCCTTAGACTATTGCCTTCATCAGGCCATCATGTCTCATGATGTGGCCGATCAAGTTGTCCTGTCTTCTTCATAGGGTATTCAGAAGATTTCTCTTTTCTCCCACTCTTCTTAGTACGTCCTCGTTACGCGGACGATCTGTTTAATCTTCATCATTCTTCTGTAGCACCACATTTCGAATGATTCCACCCATGCAGCAGTCATCTTCCATGCCTCACTGCCGTAAAGATACAGTGTATCTTTACGGCAGTGTATCTGATACACCCAAATATAAACAACAACAATTAATATTGAGATCAACCCTTCTTGCTCAAAACATTTATTTTGTTAATTTTAATACAATGTATTTTTTATAGTATATTACTGAATTTTTGCAATGCATTTTCCATTTTAAAAGGATATTCTCAACCATATGCTGCATTTGAGTCGACAGAGAACTCTGTTGAAAACGTACATGTATGAGAAATTTTTATCGAGGCATACGTTGTAGTATTATAAGTTGTTCCGAAGGACAGTACTCCTAGAGCAAAAATGTCCATATTATTATTATAGTTTACCTTCATCCGATTACTGTCACCCTGACCCTGTAACTAGCTGAACAATGAATGTTCATTTCTCGATCACAGTCAGTATTTTATTCAGACTGCCATATTTGCCCTTCTACCCTCCTTTTCTGGACGGTAGCCTCTTCCTGGAGATCTGCAAAACAAAAAAATCAGTCAACTTCTACAATCAATGTTATTTTTCTCATCATAGCTTCAATTGAATTAGGCGTAGGAGTGTGTAAACCGTTCGTATAGGTTATAACGATAGGTTACCTGTTTCTTTCCGCGCAGACTTTATTATTTACGACCTAGATTGAATGTCTAAACCTAGGTCGTGGGTAATTAATTTTATGTGGAACAAAAGATGTCCCTTCTTGTCATTTTTATAGCTTCATGACTTTCTTTACCTTTCCTAAACCCAATTGATATTCCTCGAGTGATCCTTTGCTTTCTTTTCTAACCTTTCTTAATTAGGTATATTCCTATTAATTAAGTGCAGTGCCTAAGTACTTGGTAATTTTTCCCAAGTACTAATGTACCAATTTTTTTACGGATTGTGTTGAGTTTGTTTATTAATTTTACTTTCATACTGCTCTTTACTTTACTCCGAGAAGGGAAATTTTGCTTTTTATGGACATTAATTTGTACTATCACTCCTTAAAATTATAAAACGGTCAAAGTATCATTTAATAGAATTGATATTTTCGAATTTGGCAATATTAATTGTTACCCCTTTATATAAATGAAATTTAAGGTAAACCTATTTCTCTTAATGCAATATTAGTTTTGTAATGGTTTGCAGATCGGAAACTTTCCGGCAAGGGCAACCTCAGGTGAGATTTTTTTCCGCGAAGACTTGATTTTTTTTGCTTGCTGAAATTCTTAGATTAACCTGTGCGATACAGCTATTTGGAAAGCCTAGATATTTTATTTTATCACTGCTACTACTACCAAAAGGGGAAAAGGGAATGGACGTACACTACTTGTCAGTGTGACTGTAAACATGAAGTGATTCGGTACTGCCTAAGTAGGCCTATTGTTCAGTGTTAAGAGAAAGAAAAAATCCTCGCATACTAATGCATTCCCCTAAAGTAGGCACCAATGTTTTTATATTCAAAATTCTTCTTTGTCCTTCTATTTGCAAGCTTTCGTTCTCGTCTCAAACTTAAAAGAGTCTCTAAGTGCCTGAAATTCTTCGATGATAACACATTCCTCAAAAGCCTTCATCAATGCTTATTAAAAATATATCATATAATGGCATAAATCAACATTGTCACAGGTGTCGCATAACTTAATAGCACATCAGAATGAATTGGCTCGCCTTAATCAAATTAAGGTCCTTCCCATTCAAAAAGTTATCTCCTTACGTTTTGCGTTGCCACGGGATGGAGAATGGAGTGTGTCTTCACAGGCGCATAAATCAAAGTCTCAAGCGACAGGGAGAAGAGTTAAAATATGCGAGAATGAGACTCGCGAATTATAATATTCATGCCTGGCTAAGATGGAAAACGAGCGGAGAATATGTAATGGCGTCCAACATTCACTTCATTGACATTTATTGAAACCTATAATGAATCGGTAACTGTCATTTTTTCTGTTGGTTGTTCTTATCTGTCGCCGTAGAAGAAAAAATGTTTCGTTCACCAAGTTCGACAAAATATTGGTAACGGTGGCTACAATACACACTTATGTAGCGCTTCGAACGCATCCAGAATTTCCACAAAGAAAAAAAATTTCTGTATTGTGCATTTCAGCGCATCTCTCCTCTAAGGTATTGACGATTAGTTTGCAATCCTTGAATTGGTTTCTAACTTCTATTGAAAACTAGAAGAAATTAGCCGATAGAAGAAGTCAGTGGAGAGCTGCGTCAAACATATCCTAGGAATGCTGTCTAATGATGATGCTTGAAAACTAACGAAAATCTTCATCGTTACAAAACCGTGTCATATCGGCGATCATTTGTATTTTGGAGGAATGCGAAGATGATGGAGAAGTTGACAAGGGTTCACATGGAAAATTTCAGTAAAATGTCATTATATCAACGTGGATGAAATTCACTTCTCACACTATGATATATAAAGCTTAACAAATATACTAAGAATATAAAGCTTAACAAATATACTAAGAATATAAAGCTTAACAAATATACTAAGAAGAAGCACGCTGTTGCTTTTTTTAGGCTCCTTCTTTTATGCCTTGGTACATGGTGGCCATTTCGGTACTGCACCATTCGGGGAACCAAAAGTCCAGGGGTTCGAATCCCGCTCAGGACGTGTGTACAGGGTCGTCTTAAGACAAAATGTTTACCAGGGCGAGAGAGTATTACGGCGTCCCCCCCTCCACCCACCCCCCAATTGTCAACTCCTGTTGTAACACATTCACCAGATAGACGTAGTAGTAAAAAAGTGGTCAATTAGCTTGTTGTGCATGAAGTAAGTTGTCAATCCCCGAATATAAAAAAATCTTTTCCATTCCCTTCCTTCATGTCACTCGGGTCTTAGTCTGGCTTGATGTCTTCGCGTTTGAAGGGTATCCCGTCCCTTTGTCTCTAGTAGCGGAGTTCTTACCCCTTTTTCATAACAGATTAAATATATAAGTGGAGAAAAGAGAAGTCTGCTGAAAACTCTAAAGAGAAGACGGGACAACATAATCGGCCATATCTTAAGACACGATGGCCTGATGAAGACAATTGCCGAGGGAGAATTGAATGGTAAGAATGGAAAAGGCAGGCCTCGTGTGAGATCTATGAAGAGGTTAGCCGACGGAAGAATCGAGTGCAGAGCTGCGTCAAACCTATCTTAGGATTGTTGACCGATGGTGATAATGTCTTCAGGTCCATCTAAATCTAAGTCCGTGATCTAAACGTACCTTAATCATCATCACCATCGGTGGTCTCTGTTCTGCCTCGTACTTGAAGGCGTTTAAGCCCAGGGAAGGCTCAGTATGGGACAGAAATCGAAAGAAGGAGGGGTGGAGAGAAATCCGATGTCAGCATTAACCAGACGATTTTTTCAGGAAAGGTGCCAAGAGCTCTAAAATTTTACATTTAAATTGACATGTGAGCTTTTACTTTGTGAAATTCTTCACGCACAGAATTGAGAATTCCGATGAAATTTCTACTGGGTCTCGAACCCGGCCTCTAATGGTCAGTACTCTTGTTACCCACCACATTATTTACCAGGCGCATACACATGATAAGGGGTAATATTAATCAAGAAAATCCGACTTAGTCGGAAATATGAAAATAATTGTTTCAACGGAATATTGTAGATGCACAATATTACCAGATTAAGTAGCCATTAATTTTTCCATTGGAACCTTAACTTGTAAGCTAGAGTAGGTTTATCAATTCCTGGTTATTGTCAGTGGAAAATAACTTTACGAGCTTTGAATTTATTAAGAGAGTGTCGTTGGCGAGAGAGGCATTTACTTAATGTGAGAGAACTAACGACAGGATCGTTGATTAGGGACAGATGGACAAGACGAAAGAAAAAGACTGGCAATTTTCCACAAGAATAAGGATTTTACTCGACCGGTTTCGGTGTACAACACCATCATCAGGTCCTGATTTTCTTTCTTTTCATTTTCTTTCGCTATGATATTCCACCAAATCAAGCCTGAAACAACTACCTTTAGATGGACAAGACTTGCGAAAAGTCGAAAATGGAGCGTGTCACTGTGTGTCGCGGAAATATGAACTTCGAGGAAAGAAGATAAAAATAGACTTAAGAATTTTGATATGTTGGTTTGGAAAGGATGGAGAAAGTAAGGTGGGTCGTAAGCAGAACGAAAGATGAAGTGCTGGAGATGTTAGGAGAGAGAAGTTGATTGAGGAAATTAGAAGGCAGAAGGTGTGTATGGAGATGGTAATAAAGCTAGAAGATGTTTTAAATGACGTGATAAGAGGAATGTTAGATAATCGGGGTATGGGGGGGAAAATAATATGTTGTTTGGATAGGTTAATAAAAGAAAGGAAGTCATTGGGCCTGATGAGAGACGTCAATTGAAACGTTGGGGTCGTGGGAAGAATTTAATGTCCATTGAACCGGACATTAAAGTCTTCCCATTAAAGGTAACCTTCAGCAGTAATAAATATAATAATGGTATTTCATCTGCCAGGGTAATTTCGATGACGTGTATCATTGCCCTAGCGACTACGAACCTAGCAACCCTTTTTCATCTATTGAGTTCCAGTGTTAATGAATAATAAATGGCTGTTTTTTTTAGAGAAGATAAGTTCACTTATCCTAGTCCTCGATTCAGGAAATGCGGTGGAGAGGGTGATGGCGGAAATACTCAGCACGCGACCGCCATCTTGGCCATGTTATAAAAAGTGGAAAAGCAAGGAGGGGAAAGTGGGAGGAGGAGGGGAAGAGGAGGTGGGGGTGCTTTGAGACAATCAGCGCAGGCAAGAGGGGATGGGAGTAAAGTGCTTGAGCGGGAATTCAGGAACTCCGGAGGCGGCAGACTCTTGCTTCCTCGGTGGGATCAAGAGGCCATCGACTGAGAGGAAAGATCAAATGCCATAAAACAACAGACTGGCGAAGGCGAGGCACGCGTTTCGCATCTGGCAAGGCGTAGTTTACGTAGCATTTAAAAGAATTATTCATAGTTTCATAGGAGTATGATAAGAATTGACGCTTTTTGATCGATAAAATGGTGATTTATTTTTCTCTGGTCGAGTTCATATTAAGATATGGCATTACTGTTTGGGGCAAAAATAGTAAGTAACACAAACAGAAGTGGTGCAGAGTGCAAAACAGAATTGTTAAGGTGGTTTATTATAATAAAAATTGTGATAATATAAGGTCGTCGAAACCAAATACTAGTCAAAGAAATGCAAATATGTACAAATATGCAAATAAAAACATCTTGAAAAGATGTTGACATATAGTAGATAGTAATGGACAATTATTTCAAAAAGAACTATAAAAAATTGAAACAGAACACACATGGGGAAAAGAAACGTACACTATTATGAAATTCCAAAGTATTTTAAAGGAAATGGAATGATAGTGACTATGCCTAAAATGTTTAACCTATCACCGAAAGGACATGGTTTGAAAACATATGTACATATATAAGAATGAAGAAGAATGTTGAAATTAAAATGAATCGACCGGGTGGCAAACGATGAAGTCCTGAGAAGAGTAGAAATAAAGAGAAGTCTTAAGAAAACTTTAAAAAGAATGCGGGAAAACTCAAGTGAGCACATCATCAGATATGGTGGTCTGGTGAAGACAACCGTCGAGGGATGAATAAGCGGGAAGAATTGTTCAGGAAGTCCTTGCATGAAATTTACGGAGCAAATAGTGAAGGATGTTAAAGAAAAGGACTATTTTAACTGTAAGAAATTAGCCAATATGAGAATTCAGTGTGGAGAGTTGTGTCAAACGAATCTTAGGATTGCCGACTGATGGAAGATCTTGATGAGGACATGGCTACCAGTTTCTTTCCGGAAGAAAAATGTAAACAAAGCACAGATATGATTGTTTCGCCACGACAATTTTCATGCTAGTAATGTTGAAATAATGGGTAATAGTTATAAGGTGGAACTGTCATAACTGGGACCATTACGAATGTAAGGAAGCCTTGAAAATCATGGTTGATAATGATTGAGCAGACTCGCTAAAGTGCGATTATTACGTATACCTGAGTCAGTGGCGTAAATGAACATATATGTGTAACAAACGTAACATTAAAGAAAGGAAGAGTGAATGAATGGTGAATAGGGTAGTTTCCTATTATTTTTTTATTGTCTTGATCGAAAGTTCATAACTTCTGGAGTACGTGTTTTAAGCCGTTCGATTTTTAAATGACGTTAAGTATTTTTCCTCATTAATTAAAAAGTGAAAAAAATCAATGGCGCGAAAACGCGACGGCAAACTATTGCGTGCCAGTTAATCCTACGTGTGACGTTAAACTATTTCCTCTACCTGCCACCAGGTGGTGCTGCGGACGCTTCCCAGTAGACGCTGCACTCCGTTAAAGCTTATGAACAAGTATTGGAGGCATATTTATTCCGTTAATTAATTATAATTAACTTTTATTTATTTATTTAACATTACTTATGCAGTTAATTCATTTAAAATCAGTTAGTATTCCTTTCACAAGCATACCATGTAGTTCGCCCATCGCCGCACGACCTTCACGCCATGAATCGTCGTAGCAGAAGTCACAACGAGCAGGACGTCCTTGAGCCTATAAAATGACTAATAATACCATGTTTAACTGAGAATACTTTTCCAACTTTGATAGTTTTTACAGGCTAATACTAATAAATATTCACTAGAGCTGAGGGGCCCTGAAATACAACGGTAAGTTCAGGAGACGAATTTTCCTATGCCTCGCAACGTAAACTACGTACCTGTTACGTCAGCATGAAGGCAGCGCACCCCGCCATTTCAGAGCCTGTTCAAATGGCCTTAAAATTAACATGTAATTCTCTAGTAAACTGGGATTTCTCAATACAAACTTTTTGCGTAAATTAAATACATTTCTGGCAGGGCACAAATCGCAATCAATGAAGTCTGTTTTCTTTGATGAAGGAAACTACCCTATTTAAGTGTAGAATTGGTTTCTGGGGTAGTTTGGTCGATATATGTGAAAACACCAATTTAGCCGACGTTTCGCCTCTTTATTGCGGCATCATCAGGGCTTTTGGTGACAATTTTTTATAAACAGGAGTAAGGAAGCCTTGAAAATCATGGTTGATAATGATTGAGCAGACTCGCTAAAGTGCCCATAAAGCGACCATTTTTTTCCCGCCAGCCACTCCAAACAAACGAGCTAAGAACGCGGCGTTCAGTGAATATTTCATTATTCCTTAAGTAAGCGGTCTTAAGCAGCGTGTGCCGCCTTTGAAAAACGGGGAGCCATCCCCGTCTCCTCCGTTCCTCCCCCACTTTCACGGCGATTGCCAACCGACCCTCCCCCTTACCACCCTGTCCCATTTCGACGATAAAAACAACAAGATAAAAAAATTTAGACTAAATCTCTTAAATAAATTCCAATATGATATTTTCAGTGATGAATTTAAAAATATTTTGCGAATCCCAACTTACTATGCTAGACTGGACCATAATCTCAAAATTTATATAATTGATTGCCGAACTGACAGATTCAAAATGTCATTTTTTCCGGGTAGAATAAGGTTTGTTGTTTATAAAAAATTGTCACCAAAAGCCCTGATGATGCCGCAATAAAGAGGCGAAACGTCGGCTAAATTGGTGTTTTCACATATATCGACCAAACTACTCCAGAAACCAATTCTACATAAAAATATAGTGGTCAATAATATACATCATTATAACCCTATTTAAGTAATTTTTCGTGGTCAAAAAGGATAAATTCAGCTTTGCGAGAGTATCTGTCCTGAGATGTGTGCGTGCATATTTATAATTTCCATACAGCTGTCGTCATAGTTGTGTAATAATCGTGGATTCAATCGATGTTGTTGATATTTACCGTTGATTTTTTCTTAATTTTTGACGGTTTCGATGCTATGCGAGATCGATGAAAATTTTGACTTTAAAGGAGGCCCATGATATGTCATCAATTCAAGCATTAAGCTGACGAATAATGTCACTCTTGCTAAGTAAATGAAAACGCTATAATTCTGTTTAAAAAATCAGTGCAGGTAAATCCCAGACAGTTTTTAGTTCAGTATGCTCCATGATTGTATACACCAAGAAAGTTTTACGACTCAAAGCGATCGATGTTGTTTTTCTTTTAAACGGCATAGTGCTTATTGATATCGAGTGACATCATAGACTACCAATCCCAAAAAAATAATATCTCTGGATATGCTCTGTCATGTATAATGCACAGATCGCACGCCTTCTTTCCAAATGATCCCATTTACGATTTCTTTCTATGTAAAATATATCTTGAAAATTAGTCGCTTCCGATGTGAGGAATGTTTTGGAGCTGCCGTGAAAACTACTGCTCAACACCATGGTGCTACAATGAAACCTTATCATCCAACGCTATTTCATGCCACGGCTAGACATCGTGCCCACCTGCTTGCGTACATAATATCTATTCATTTGCCTTCCATCAACTGTAGGCCTCCCTGTTATCATGGACTTCAACATTTCGTAGCCACTTGACTCCATTTCTTATTTCTCCTCGCCTTTTTGAGGCAGAATAAGTTTTATCATTCAGTTTCCCATCAGTAGCTCCCCTCACCAAAAACAACAAGCGTTATGTTGTCAAGTAACCTTTGAAATTGCAATACCTTATAATGACGAAACCTTAACGGGACATTTGAAAAACAAAAGAATAAAGGTTATGACTTGCATGGCACAAGTACATTATTGAATAGAGAAGGTAAGAATGGGAGAGGGCGACTGAAGTTTGTGATTGAGGGAATGATGAAGGGTAGAGAGAGGTGAAGAATGGTTTGTTTGGGATAAAATGTTGTGGGGTAGAGAGTATGACCCTCTTCAGTGTGGGCTGAAGAGTGAAATCTTGTGAAATGTTGGAGTCATAGGAAGAGTGTAATGTCCATTTAGATCTACCTTCACCGGAAGAAAAATAATGAATGAATGGATGATGAAATGAATGCACACTATTGCATTTGTCAGCGCGGGGCTAGTGGGGAGGAGAAGTTGTCGCATAGGTTCCGCAAGCGCTAAATTTAGTGCATGTATCTCAGAATTCCTTGGTAATAAAACGTTAAGAAAAATGTCTTTGAAATCAACTCATGAAGTGCTGCTATCTGTATAGTGTACGATAATAGCTATAATATTGTTAAACCTAATAAATAATATAAGATCTAGTATTTTCCCGGCTAATACTATCAAGAAATGTTTTTCGGGCTTGCCACCGGTTAATAGGCTCCATTACTGCAGTAGAATGAATAATCATTATCAATGGAGTGAAAATAGTGTGTTTAAACGAATGGGCGCAATATATCAGTTCTAAACGTGTTCAAAAGTAATATACACGCATACCAGGTAGTGAAGCAGATCATGACAAATCTAAAAACTTTATTTGCATTAGTTAATTTTTTTCATCGCACCTTATGCAGCCCAACAGCACATTTGACTTATTCTACGAACTAAATGTATGCGACCATGGTTCCTACACAGCCCTCGCCAACTTTTTTTTTTTCGACTTTCACTCTTTTCCCACGAATAACAACTCCTATCTTCAAGGCAAATTACTGCTGCCATCAATGTACCCAATAATAACATTACTTCTTCTGTTAACCTTGACTTTCTGCGGCTATTTTTTCTAGCCTTGATTATTTTAATTTTTAGTGACAACTATAGCTTATAATACTTTTAAGGATAGGGGATACTAGGGAAACTGTGGGATTATTAAAGGAATTTAGGACGGGTAGAGAAAAACTCCGGCGTTGTCGTTAGCTTCCTGCTCTTAACAAGGGTGCCAACGGGTTTAGGGTTTAACGTCCCATCCGTCGGACGGAGTACTGAACTTCGTCGGGAACGTGCTAAATATTTATTTTGATTATTATATTCTATTTGTGTTTATGCATCGAGTTGCAGTTGTTACAACATGGCTATAACGTTTCTGTTGTGGCAACTTTTGAGTTGAACCACTGAGCCACTATCGTAATCCTTCAAATCATTATCGACGACGCAAAAGCCGAAAGTTTATTAATAAAATTTGTTTTCCAAACGTCATACACTTGGGTCATATTTCGAAACTGTACTTGCTCATTCGCTCCAGATCATGAACCTGAATATTGTGGAATACAATTCGTCAAATGAACATGTAGCATTCCACATGTCAATGCTTGAAAGCCTGACTTTTATCACAAACGTTCACCAAATATAGAAATAAAACAAATAAGAAGGCACTCTGCACACGTAAGGTTACACTGTCAATTGAAAAATATCTGCAATTGCGGGGACGAGAACCCAGGATCTGGTGATGTAAAGGCAGTACTATGGCTACCACACCAACTTGATTCCCTCTATTTATTCAACATTGTTGGCCCCTCCAGAAGTATCTCCTCTATCTTTGGGGACATGCAAGATCTTGCCAAAATCGAGATCTTTGGCCCACGGTACGAAACTTGCGAATGGACAGATGGAAATACGAAGACCGAATTAGAGCGAAAATCGAACATAATGAAAATCAAAATCCATCCGCGCAACACGATCGATCAAGTTGTCAGCGATATTTAACTAATCGACTATTTTGTTTTAAAAAATCTGACTGTTAAGGAATTTAACGTGTGATTGAATCGAATCGATACCTCGGGATGTTCAATAGAATTTTGTAATGGTCCGATTCAGTATCGAACGTGGTTGGATCCCCTTATGCGGCATTAAAAAAATCTCACGAGTGTTTCTGGTCAAACAAAGGTTTCAAGTCAGAATGGGATATCAGATTCGCCCGCAATACACGGCACGATCAAAAGAGCGATTTCTCTGGTTCCTCCTCCCTCCATCTCTCTGCAATTCCCCCAACCCGTCTGCCTTTTCTCCCCCTCCACCTTTCTTACCTGCCTCCCTCCCCCTTCCGTCGTTTGAGTGTCGGCAGAAGGGGAGGAGAGAGAGAAAGAGAGAGCAGGTTTTGTGGGCGGGAACTTTTTCATGGACCTTCCCTTCTCCCCTTATAAAATTCCACCCTTCCCTCCTCTCCCCCTCTTGCGCCTATACACTTGGACCCACCACTTTTCTTTTCAACCCTTCTAGACCCACCTTCCTTCTCCCCGTGCACCAGACTCCCCAATGGCCTTCCTCCTCCGATAGGGGGAGTTTGTCCGAGGCCCTTGGGCACTCCGCCGCCCTCGACACCTTCGGCGACCCGGTGAACCAATCGCGTGCCTCAAATGACCGCCCGCCGCCACCGCGACCCCTTTGGTCACCGGTGGACTCAAGAGAAAGTGTCTTGAGTCCCCCCCCTCCCGAGCTGAACTCTATCTCTCTCGAGCCAGAGGCCGCTGACCACGATACACGGTAGCGGAAGAATCGGTATGCTGTGATTACCTGCATTACTCTCCCCAAAACACGTAAGGGCGGTGGATAATCCGGCTAAAAATGCATTTTCAGTCATTTACATCTATAGATCACAGTATCAGGCGCCACGTAGTGGAATTTATACATATTGGATGAGTAAAAAACTTTAGCAATTTTCCACAATGTATTTTAAAATAATAAAATTACACAACACGTGTTTCGGCTTACTAAGCCATCATCAGGTGTACACTTATTATAAGTACACTTATTATAAGTGTACACCTGATGATGGCTTAGTAAGCCGAAACACGTGTTGTGTAATTTTATTATTTTAAAATACATTGTGGAAAATTGCTAAAGTTTTTTACTCATCCAATATTTACATCTATGCCTGCACACAATACACTGTGAGCCGCCGCAGGGGCGTGTGGCAGGGGGTGTTAGGTCACCAGCCATTGGGTTAATGGGAGAAGGAACAGTGTATAGTATTCAGGATAGCTGGAAATACTAATTTTTATTAAAACACATTTGAGAAATTATCACGAACTGTCCGCGGGAAAATATAAATTCTTACATCATTACATATAATCTATTTCTTTCATTTTTTCATTTTTAACTGATCTTCCGATCAGATGGAACTCACTGTGGGGGTAAAAGTACAGCCTACGTATCATCCTTGCATTCGACCGAATTGAGTTTTTCTAGTAGCCTAAGTCTAGCGCCAAATCTACGAGTTTTTATAGCCTCTCGTCCAATTCCTTCAAAGAACTTTGTGACACTTTCTGTGCGGTAACATGCGTTCTAACGAAACGAGGTGCTTTTCTTTATATATTATCGAGTTCGTGAATTGAATCATTACTTACCGGATCCCAAATCATATGCATATGCACAACAGTTTCCTAATTCTTTTAGTGAATCCTTGTTTCTTTAATGCAGAGCCGAATACAATTTATGTGTATTTTGGCCACGACAAATCCGAAGTTAGAGTTACTCCTGAGTATTTAACATCGCTCGTTTCGTTCAAACGCGATGTCCAGACATTAAGTTTATCCCTCACTACGCCCGCCTGAACTAAGATAAAAAGTTCCGATTTTCGCCATTTGATGCCAGGAAATTGCCGCTGTGTCACAATTCAATTTCTTTCTGTTCACGAAACCTCCCTCAAGTCATTCTCTAAGGTTATTTCCTTCATCTTCCCTTCTCTTGCATCTTGTTTTTCTCCATTAGATTCCATTCTACGTCACAATGGTAGAATAAGTTTTAGGGTGCTGCCAAGTGCTAAGATTATATCGCGCTGTCTAACCTACCATAACCCTGAGTTCAATTCTCAGACGAAAAAGACTTCCTGGCTCAAGGAGGGATGTAAAGACAGGATCATTAGATTGCCAGGCCGAGGGTTTATCCAATGGCCGCGACAAGCGGTCGACTTCTGCGCGATGCATTCTCATTATATCTATTTGATTTCCAGCATCATTCCTTTGTAAAATATTTGAGGGAATCCATTCCTCAAATGCCTTATTTCGTATTGCAATTACCTCTTATCGGGAATTAAAAAAATCATATTAAAATATTGAGATAGTAACAAATATTTAGGGGTCTTATCGGAATCGCTCTAAACCCCCTTGCAGGAACTGCCACGTTGGAAATAATTTTTAGTCCACAGATAGTTTGTGGCACAAGCTCTCTGAATCGCGCCCCAGGAGGGATCGGAGTGTTAATATTACAGTAAAATTATGGTCAATGCTACTTAGTAACTTGTGTACACTTTCATTAATAGCTACCAAATGATTTCATTTCAAGGTTTTTCCTTGAACTTAGGGGCTTTACAAATGGCAATTATTTGCTTAAAACATGATCGGTATTCATAGTAGTATTCAGCATGGCGTGTTTCCAAATACAAGACCTAAATAAGTTCCCTACAACACGGTAAAGGTCACTATTAGTCAATTCGTGCTTCAACTCGTAGTCATGTCTCTGAGTATGATATCGTTTTGAAAAATGGCCCACAGGGCAAAAACCGGATACCTTTTCGTAAATTTTATTTAATCAAATGGTGCGTAGTCAAGAGATGATAAACTTTCTAAATTAAACGATATTTTTATCTCTTCAAATTAAGGAGTAATGGAAGAAAATTCCCGAAAATTTTGGAAAAATCGGGCATAGGGCCAAAACCGGATACCTCTTCGAAAATTTTATTTAATCAAATTGTTTATTTAGAGTTTTTTCATACCCATGAATCATTGCTAGCAAAAGCAAATTTTCTGACGTACACAGATCCTGGTTTGGCCGTTCCTTTCACCAGTATAAGGGGGCTTTCACTTCACACAAATTTGCACTTCAAAAGAGGATCGGAGTTTGAAAGCCCGACGGAACGCGATCCCGTTTCTTTTACCTAAAACGATTAGCATTCCTAAAATCAGCTGCTTCGGGTTTTATGTCCCTTCATTAAAAAAAAGGTTGGAAAGCTTCTTTTTATTTCAAAGAACAAAGAATTCATATAAAACCACCGGCTCTTTTACTCTTGATATGCTCGAATAAAAATTTAAATGCTCCCTCTTCATTCTCTGCGATCAACACACTGAATACGAACAGCCACAGGAGATTCACTACCGTATCGCCGATCAGGTA
Source organism: Platycnemis pennipes (assembly GCA_933228895.1). Taxonomy (NCBI): domain Eukaryota; kingdom Metazoa; phylum Arthropoda; class Insecta; order Odonata; family Platycnemididae; genus Platycnemis; species Platycnemis pennipes. The sequence continues at coordinate 67,135,604 of OW121854.1, forward strand.
TGGCGGAGGGCGACGAACAGCCGAGGAAAGACGGACCGTGCACGAAACGACTTCTTCAGCCGTGCCGACATTTCATTTTTACGGCCTGCCATGATTGCAGTCCTTTCATTCGTATTATGGCCAAAATAAAATTTTAAGCATCTGGGGATCCTCTTAAAATTGCGAGAGTATTATCTGGACAAAAATTGAAATTGGGCATAAACTTGCAACTCTCCACTACCTACATTATTCATTTCAACAATATTGTCATCGGATTATGAGACTTTCTATCTGATGCTGTGTACGTGAAGGTGGCGGAGAAACAAAATCTTACAGTGGGTCGCTTACAGCGCGTTCCGATATTTTATGAAGTCTTTCCTTGTGAAGAGTGGCTTCCTTGAAGATTCCACCTTACGGAATCCATCCTTGATGGACTGTGATGGCGAACGAGAGCTGGTTCCTATATATCATGCTAAAAGTTTCCTCTGGGATCAGGAAATCTGGGTTGTTGTGTTGGTATACGAATCGGTCCGGCAACTCCGTGTTTCGTTTCCCGGTTCAGAAATCATTTTTTAACTGCCAATTTTCACAAAGGTTGATCTAGTCAGTGAGGGAAGACCCCACCACATACTGACAAATTCATTTGGCGAGTGAAACTCATACATCAGATTCGGGGGATCGTTTCCCTATGCCGCCTGTGGTTTCCAAAAAGGATCTGGTACCCAGAAAATTTGGATTTCATGGGGAATGGGGATTTGGAAATCCAAAACCCCATTTGGATTTTTCTTCAGCGTATCCAAAGTTCTTCCCGGAGATTTGAACCCGGCACCTCCGGTTAGCAGCTCAATATTCTACCCACTATGCTACCACACGACCCCGTGATATTGTACAACCTACTCATAAAGTCCAGACAGAAATGCGCTCACGTCAAAAGAAGCCAAAACTTAATATTAAAGTAAGGGAGGCATCAGCCAATATTATACAACAGGACTAGAATACATAGATGGGTGTGGTAGCAGTAATGTAAGGAGAAGAATTGTTGGCTAAGCAGGTGTTCACCAACAGAAGAGAAATATAGATGGGAGTTTTGAGAAGACGTGTAAAGAGATGATTTGTTAAGAACTCAATATTGAGCGTGGCTTTATGTGGAGCTAACATTAGATAAGCTTTCGGGTTAGATAATGAGAAGCAGCATGGACGCTTTAGAAATATCTATGTTGAGGATAATGGGGAAAGTTCGACGAACTCAAAGGCAGATGAGTGAAGAGGTGCTGAATATGTTTGGGGAGGAGAGAAGATTACGGATAGAAATTATGAGAAGGTAGAGTAGGTGGATGGGATAAGTAATTAGATAGGATTGGATACTGAAGGTACTGTTGAGTAATCAGGAAGAGGTAGGGGAAAAAGATACTGTGGGTAGTGTCGAAAGTAATTGGAAATACGCTGATATTAAAAGATAAGTAGCTCATTAGGAGACATTGGTGAATGGAGCGTGTTTAATGGCGTGGATATTCCATCAAAACTTATCCTATAACATCCTATCCTGTCCTTAAACAACTAATATAAATCCAAATGAATATAAAACCAAATAATTGTTTTCTGCTCAATGGTCGTTCTGGCTGTTGAGGGTTGGGTGCGCTGGTTATTAAGTCGTACGAATCATTAGCTCAAAGCCCTCGCAAAAGCTCGACGTTAGGGCGGAATCCTACCTTGCACACACGCATTGAAAATATTCTTATAGTGAGTCTGCTCAGTTAACTTAAGGTCATTCCAGTACATTTGGATGGTCCATTATTTTATTGTGGCAATTTTTCCTTGCAAAAGACCTATTTGAAATTCTCCAGCGGATTCATTCTTTAATAGAACTTTCCCGACTTCACATTGCTGGCCAAAAACCTGCCAAGACCCATCAAGGTTGATGGGGTTGCTTAGATTTACAACTCCAATTGAATTTAAAGTTTCATATTGCGAGGAATCAAATGGATCTTAATCCATCATTGGGAGATTCTTCAGTGGCATAGGTGAGAGTTGATTTGAGTTAGGTTTTGAGAGAATTTCAGGTGCTGAGCTCCGTCCGTCGGATGGGACGTTATACCGTGGGACAATTGGCGCCTCTCGGTACTAGAGTGGGCAAATGCCATTTCCCATTAAGCCTCTTTCGTTTCCCTCCGTTTTATTTCTCTCTTCCTCCACTCCTTAAAATGCCATCCTATCCTTAATGCCGCAAATGTCCTTAGTAGCCGAATACATTAACTTATTACAACAACGTATTTCTCCGTGACTTTTACTACTCGCGAGGAATTAGCTTCTATAGGTATTCCAGTATAGTGGTGAAATGTCGCGCGTTTAAAATTGATAGCTCTATCGCTGAGCACCGAGCAATAAATATTTGACATTGGTGGGGACAACGTGGCGGAAGCCATGAAATTAAAGCCGACAGTCACTTCAGCTTTGATTTACCAGTTAGTCCCATGGCATTAGTGAAGTTCGAAGGGAATCGCCTCTGGTAAAGAGGCGTTTACACGTAGAAGAGAAGTGATGACTGAAGAGCTGTACTAGGTATTAAGAAAGGACTGATGAAAAGGCTACTGTGTATCGTAGTATTGTATGAAGGCGAAATATTGAGAGTGAAATCAAGTAAACTTTATTTCCCCACACCATTTATTGGGTACAGCCCGAACGGTTCCAACACTTTTGTGCCATTGCTAAAGGATAATATTGTCCCAATGCTTAAAATGGTTCACCTGTAACTTTGTGGAATTCCATGTTGAAAATCGATTCATTCACAACTTTTACGAACCACAAATAAATTGAAAGCCCACTCACACGACCCAGGTTTCGGCACTAAGCTCCATCATCAGGTGATGGTGCTGATGATGGTGGTTAGCGCCGAAACCCGGGACGTGTGAGTGGGCTTTCAATTTATTTGTGGTTTGTGAAGGTTGTGCATAAATCGATCGTCCCAATACATTGTGTGGAATAACAAACTTTACTTGATTTTCCTCTCGTGCATGAACTTTCACAAAGTAAGCTCATGAACCATTGATGATATTCCAGATCTGGGTGCATATGAGGATGGATAAGGTGAAGTGAGTGGGAAGGAAGAAGAACGAGGAAGTGCTGGAGATGGCATGTGAGGAAAAGGATGTAGATTCGGAATTAGAACTATGGAATGGCAGTTACTACATTATGGGGTGCGAAATTGCTAAAAGAAGGAAATGGGGAACAAATATAGAACGCATCGGTAACCATATATGGACTTTTTAAAATAATAATTCCGGAAATTAAAACGAGATGTTTTTCCTCTCAGAAAAGAGCAACTTCCTTTTCTGTTTAGAAAATTGTAGATTTCTTAGCTATTGAGAGGAGATTCTTTTTCGCAAGCTGGTCGGTGGCCGTAGGAGAATGGGCAGTTTGGATAGAATGATGAGAGGTAGGAAACGATGAGATTTTGTGCGATTAAGACAACTGATGGAATGGCCGGAGTGTGTGGGGTTAAGTCGAGGAATCAGCAACAGTTTGGCCGTTATTGATGCATGGGAACATTTTGAAGAATATTTAATGTGTTGTCCATCTAAACTTACCTGTACCGGTAGATTACAATAAGTTACCAAAAAATTGGTTGATATTGATACAATGTAATGTTTTGAAGGCTTTAGAATGTTTGGTCCATCAAAACTTACCTTGACCGGTATACAAGGGCGTAGTGAGGGGGATGCGGTGAAGCGGATGACGCCGCTAAAGTTTTCGCGGCCAGTTCGCGGTCTTTGAATTCGTTCTTATTAAAAGAGTGTTAGGATGCATTTAACCTACTATTCTGTGAATGCTGAGATACTTAACGTAATCCATTGAAAAATAGTTGATTCTGGGTCTGCAGAAATACAAGAAAAAGGCATCTTCCTATTATACTTGCGTAGAACTTGTCCATGTTATAAATTCCGAATAGGCCCCACATCGAATAGCGCCCCAGGCCCCCAACCATGTTGATACGCCCCTGTCGGTATATACTACCATTAGTTAGCAACAAATGGGTCAGTGTAGGTTGATACTGTTGGTTGATCAAAAAATAACGGGAATAATTTCTCACCGTTTTCTTCAATTTCATTGGCGTAGTGTGTCATGAGTTTCTAAAATATGGTCGTACGGTCAATAAGAAATTCTACCTGGAAGTTGTGCTCCGTTTGCGTGAAGAAATCCGACGAAAACGCACAGAATTGAGGCAAAACAACTCGAGGAAATTGCACCGCGATAATTATCCCGCTCACACCTCACTGCGTGTGATTTTTTGGTAAAAATAAAAACTTTTATTTTACCTCAGCCACCGTATCCGCCCGAAATGTCCCCCTGTGACTTCTTTCTAATACCGAGGCTGAAAAGAACTACGAAAAGACGATGTTTTGCATTTTGATTGATTAGATAAAAACAGAATCAGTGAAGGAAATGAACTCTATAACGAAAAATGATTTCCGAAAGTATTTCCAAGATTGAAAAAAAAACACTGGCACAAGTGTATTAAATCTAAGGGAGATTACTTTGAAGGAGACAAATTTGATGCTGATTAATAAATAAATAGTAGGAATGAAGGTTGAAATTGAAACACTGCAATTTCATCAGCACCTGATGATGTTGCCTTGCAACGAAACCATGGTCGTGGAGAATAAAACTGTGTGGAAACTGCAGTGTTTCAATTTCAACCTTCATTCCTACGATGAAAGATTTCCAAAGTGTTAAGCCTGAAACTATTAACTAAATAAATAGTGTTTAATAAAAACGATAATTCCCTTCGTTTTTTTATCACACCGTGTACATGAGAATCTTAAGAGGAGTTAACTATATGTTTTTTTCCTTTTAAACTTAGTTTAAGTGGTAGATTTTTGATTTTAAAAAAGGGCGGTAAATAGCAAGGAAATAAGACGGGGCAAGTTCGTTTCCGAGCCGCGGGATATTAAGGCTGAAATTGCCGAGGCGAAGTCGGGCAGGTGTTCGCGCGTCGAGGGGTTTTCCGAGGTATTTTCGCGAGCCCCGCCCCCGGGGGACTGACGGTTCGCCCGCCGCCGCCTTCCCAGAGGGAGGACTCGGCGTGGGATGTCGCCGCTGATGCCGGGAGGACACGCGTTCCGCGCCGCGCCGTGGGCGTGGCGGATGAGGCGGAGTGGTCGCGTGCCGACGGCGGCGGGAGGGACGGCGCCCTCTAGTGCCGGGCGATGCCGAGGAAGCGATCTGCATTGTAGGCAACGGCATTGCTATCCGCATGTTAGTATCAGTGTTCCCTATCACCAGCCAATAAGAAAATTTATGAGTGAAAAATCTTAAGATTGGTTCGACACAGCTCTCCATTCTCATTTTCCTATCGGCTAATCTCTTCATATTTACGCAATAATTCTCTTTCACGTCCTTCATAATTTGTTCTATATATACATCTAATATGAGACCTTCCTTTGCTTTTCTTCCCGTTCGCTTGCCTTTCTACGATTGGCTTCATCAGGCCATATGGCCAATTAAGTCGTCCTATGGTTTTCTTAGGGTTTTCATAAGACTTCTCCTCTTTTCTCCTACTCTTCTCGGGATTTCTTCGTTAGTCTATTCGGTTGAACCATTTTAATCAATTAATTCTGATGTACCATCTCGTCCAGCCTTGACGTCTCTGCTGCTGTTATCGTCATAATGCCTCACTGTCATAGAGAAACCTGCTCCAGATGTAGGCATGTTCTAAAAAAGTGTTTCCTTATATCCACGCTTGTATTTCCAGCTGTTCGTAGATTCTTCTTTCGGTAGAATGGGTTCGACTGGGTTATTCTAATGACTATTTCTTTCTTGCTTCGTTCTTCGCAGGTTACTCGGCTTCCCAGATGCCAATAATCTTTCACCATCTCAACCTTTTGTTTTTATTGTTGAACGTTATCACAAAATTATCATTTTTGAATGCTCGGTTTCACGATGCCTGCTTAATGCGTTACTCCATAGTTAATGAATACGTTAAGTTGCCTTGGCGGGTGTCGAAACTTCTGGCTACAACATTACTTCAGATAAACGATTATGTGACAAGAAAGTTAATTACATAACACCGTAACTCCTTTTGGCTGTTCTCATGCATTTAACCTCGAATATGTTTAACCAGGCATTAGCAAAACCGGCCCTTTGCGTTTTACCGGGTAAGTTACCTACGATAAAATGTCATGAAATATATAAAAATGTTTCCTTGTGACAAGACACATATATCATCACCATCTTTATGTAGATAAAAACAAATTATTTGCACGTGACTCATATATACCATGTTTTCATATAGTAGCATTTCATCGCCTAGTTGCATGTCTGTAGTGCATTGCTTGTGATCTTTCACCCACTTCGCGGGTGCTCGCATGTTATTACGTAAGTACATGTGGATCATTAGTTGCCAAATCTAAGTTTATTCCGATCATTGTTCCACCGGCTAGTCTTCTTATAGGGCCACAATTATAATTTTTTACAACCTACTCTTCTTGTGTATCGAAATCGAAATTACTGGAACTAAAATTATTTAACATCTACTTCTACGTAATGCCCTGCGAGCCACCACGAGGGTGTGTGGCAGGGGGTGAAGATCACGAAACATGCACTATTGACATGCAACTAGGATATTTAATGGAGATATGCTAGATAATAGGGTCACATGCAGCTAGATCGTTAATATCTACGAAATAAGAAAGGGATTATTGGTTGTTATTACATGCATCATGCACTACAAACTACTCTGACTATATTTCACCTATCCCTTTGCTACGCTGCCTATTGTTCTCTCTTATGGTACGCGGGAAAAATGACATTTTAAATCTGTCGGTACGACAATCTACCTCTCTAATCTTGTCAATCTGATCCAACCTAGCATAATACGCAACTTTTCTTAATATATATCTAATATCATCTGTGAACAAATCGGTTTTGAATTTACTTAAAAGGTTTAATCTAAACTTTAACCTGCGTTCTGATAGTAATACCCATCCTAGTTCTTCTATTAAACTCGTAACACTTATACAATTACCATAGTGGCCTTCAACAAATCTAGCGGATCTCCCGAACGGATCCCATATGCTAGTGGCATATTTTAAATGAGGCCTGACAAGTTTTAAAAATTTCTTCTTTCTCGTACTCTCTCATCGCAATTGCCTCTAACCCTTTTTACAAAAGTGTTAAAATAAAATCGGTACTAACAGCAGTTACTGCACTGGTATTACAATTAAAACCTGATATTAATACCTGATTCCCTCCTCAGGTGGCCATACCGTCAACTAATTCAATATGCAGCGTTCATGTACTCCTAAGCAAGTGTGTGTGCTGCCTTAGTTTTTCTTATTCGCGTGAAGTTATAATAGATAATTGTCCCTGTCATTACGTCTGTAATTTATTTGAATACTTGCGTGATAGAACTGAATTCCCTCTCTGCACTTTGGCATCCGACTTATCATTTTAAATTTTATTCGTAGCTAGAAAGAGCGAACTCGTAACCATTACGTGACGCACATTTCCGATAACTTTTCGATCCTATCTATTGATGCTAACTTATCGAGAGAAAAAATATGCATACATTGCATCTATCTTCATTAGTAGTCATCAGTTTACGATTGGTTCGACACAGCTTTCCACTCTGTCGCCAAAACTCACTACATTGACTTAATTATGCTCATTAGTATCCCTCGATGCTTACTCCATGTATTTCATATATAATCATCCTTTGCCATTCTGCACGTCCTGTTTTTCGTCGACGACTATCTTCAGCAGATCATCGCCTTTCAATACATTGCCGATTAATATTTCCCGCCCTCTAATTAAGAAACAGTTTTCTCTTTCCTCCCAATTTTCTTAAGACTTCTGTGTTAGTCACCCCGTTCCATTTCATCTTCATCACTCTTGTATTACACGTTTCGAAGTGTGACCTTATCCTTTGCTTTTAATATTCCTGCCACGTTGTCATAAGGAGCGCACTTCAGGAGTATGTTCTAATGATGAACTTGCTAGCTCATGTCTCCTCCTGTAAACAAATCAATCTTTTGTTGGAATGGCCTCTTATTGCCCACGATCTTTATTATTTGGACTGTTCTTTGGTCTTGCTTCGTCCTTTTGATGCACGTATGCTGTATGCAATTTAAGTTATGTATAGTGATTCTCCTTCAGAAATCACACTTGCTATAGTCATTTCCTTCCATGATTTTGCTCGTGTACCCATGCACCTACATAGCGTGAGCCGACTAGATGATTTATTCCGCCTTTATTAATGATTTTCGGCTTTAAAAAATTTACAAAAGAAACTTTGAATGACAATACATCATTCATAATCATCATCATGGGACAACAATCCTGGCATTGGTTTGACGCAGCCCTCCACTCGGTTCTTCTATCAGCCAACCTCTTCATATTAATAACACAGAATGAAAAAACACGGCCAAATCCACAAAAATAAATTTTACTACGACCCGGGTTTCACTGTATTACAGCATCGTCAGGTAATATAGTATCGCTGTAATACAATCGCTGTAATACAGTGAAACCCGGGTCGTAGTAAAATTTATTTTTTATGGATTTGGCTCGTATTTTTTCTCTCTGTGTCATCATGTTTCGCTTCCACTTCATATCGCCTGAATCCTCTGAATTAGTTCTTCATATTAACGTAATTCCTCTCTTTCACATCACTCACGGCCTTTTCTATATAACTCATATGAGGCCTGCATTTTCCATTCTTCCCGTTCACTTTTCCCTCGACGATTGTCTTCATCAGACCAACGTGTCTTAGGATATGGCCGATTAGGTTGTCCCGTCTTCTTTTTAGGGTGTTCAGCAGACACCTTTTCTATCCCACTCTTCTTAAGACTTCTTCATTTGTCACTCGGTCGATCCATTTTATCTTCATCATTCTTCTGCAGCACCACATTTCGAATGATTCCACCCTTTTCTTCTCCGCTGCTGTCATTGTCCATGCCTCACTGCCGTAAAGAAACATGCTCCAGATGTATGTTCTGATGAACTGTTTCCTTACTTCTATGCCAGCTGTAAGTAGATTCTTCTTTTGATAGAATGCCCTCTTCGCTTGGGCTATTTTACTGACTATTTCTTTCTTGCTTCGTCCATCTTTCTTGCTTCGTCCATCGCTGGTTACTCGGCTTCCCAGGTAACCGAACTCTTTCACATCTTCCAGTTTTTGTTTTCCTAGTTTGACGTTGGTTTTGGCCTCTTCTCTCTTGCTGCACACTATTATCTTAGTTTTCTTTATATAGATCTTCAGCTGATATCTGGCCATTGTCCTTTCCATGGTTGTTAGCATCTTATTCAGAAGTCTGTCTCTGTCTTTGCTGTGACTGCTATGTCATCAGCGAATCGTAGCATGCTGATTGTTTCTCCGTGGATGTTCACTCCAGAAGACTCCTAATACTCTCCTCCAAAACCAAATTTCTGCAGCTTCAACTTGGGAGGTTTCATTCTTTCTTAGTGCCCACGTCTCATATCCATATGTCAGTACACTCCATATTATACATTTCTTCTTAGTCTCAATATTAATAATTTAATTTGCCAAGACATTTTTCTCGGTTTGGAAGGCTTTCTTCGTTAAAATTATTCTTTTCTTGACCTCTTAGGAGCAGCTGTTATCTTTTTTAAATATACTATCTAAGTAGCAGAACTCCTTTTCTTCCTCCATCCTAACTCCCCTGATCTCCTGAAATATATGTTTGTCTTTTTCCACTTTCCTTCTTTTCTGCCATCATGGTTTTCTTGGTGTTTATTTCAAGCTTAAGTTTTATTAAACTCTTATTCAGGATTTGAAGTATTTGATTTACTTCTTCTTCTGAAACTGATACGAGAACTTATACTCTAAACTCTTAAAGGAGTTAGTTTTTTTTAAAGGGGATCGGGTGAGTGTGGCGATTAGAGTACTGGCCTCCCAACCTGAAGACCCGGGTTCAAAACCCAGCAAAGTCGGATTATTCATTTGTATACCGCACCCTTCTTGAGTGTCTTTGGAGAGCAATACTCCGTCCGCCGGATGAGGCGATGAGCCGTGGTCCCCTTGGAGCCTTTCGTTAAGTTCCTCCTTCCCCTGAAAACTCTTACCTTTACCCAGTTGCGTACCTATCCTCTCTGGCGCAAATGACTTCAGCTGTCTGTCGCCATACTAAAATAATAACAGCAACTTTATTCAATCGACCTTTCGAACTTTATTCCTTGGACCATTTTCAGCCGATTTGCTCACTTCAGCACATGAGATGGCGAATTTAAGACGCGGTGGATTGTGATATCGCCGTGTCGTACGCACGTAAAATGTACGCATGGCGCGAATACGATTGGATTTTACGCCGTGCTGGGAATGCAAATGAATTCTGAGGGAGACAAAAGATTATTCGCGAGGATATTCCTGCCCGAATCGCGCCGCGATGCTCAAATCGGAACACCGAACGAATTGTCCGCCCAAGTTGTCGTCGTCTTTGTGTGGTGTGACAAGGTAGCCGACGTGGCCATCTGGGAAAATTAGCCGGCTCTCTTCCTTCTTGCGTGTAGGTATTAGGCATCATCTGCATTCCCATCTGTCGACGGGCGCTTATACGAGCTGTGACCATTGGCGACGATTTGTTTTCGCAGCGGGAAGTGGTTCATCTCTCTCTCCCTCTCCACTCTCCCTATCCGCGTAAGATGGACGGGAAAGAGAGAGGGAGGTTCTTTTAAATCGAGAGTGGAACATGTGGCGGATGATATTTGGAAGGACGCCAACATCTTAGCGATGCGGCACTACATCTCACGCGCGACAAGACCTCGTATTTCTCCCTGTCTCTCCTTCGAGATACAAAACGACTCTCCCTCTTAATGAAGAACTATTGTCGCCGTGAAGTGAGGTGTATAAATTAATCGATTCCACCGAGAGTCAAAAAGACAAAAACTTTCCTCCACACTCTCCCATATTGTTCCACACTGGCTCACGTACCTACGACTGATCCACCCCCCTTTAAGATTTCATAAAAAATATAAGAAGAAAATTTCTTCCCCTTCTCTTTCCCGTTGATTCAGGGGTTTAGGTGCCTAATTGGAGGTCTGTCTATGCGTCCTTATCTGCTCTTTTTTCGTAACTCCTACGCCTACGTCCATGTCATAGCCTGCGAGTCACCCGGAGGGTGAGTGTCGTGGGTAATGCATAACCTCTTGCCACACACCATACATACGCTACTTATAATGCATCTAAAGGGTACTAGAAATGCCACCACTTTATGAAAACATGTCATAATGCAACTGCACTGTGGGAAATATTAGATACGCATTCACGAGACACGTACAACTACATTTTTGTTGGTATCTATAGAGTAATACCATAAGAATTGATTGATCATGCATAGTCAGGATTGCCTGACTGACGATGATGAGACTTAGGCATGAAATAATTCCATTAATGCTGTCGGCCTTTCAATGCAAAAGGATATTTCAGCACTTTTTTCTTTCGTCTCACCCCTTGCTTCATCCCCTGACTCACTGATTGTAATATCGCCCGCGTGACTGAGAAGAAGGTGTCCTACTCTAAGAGTTCAAAGCGGCTTTCGCAGACTTCCCTATCTCCTCGGTCGGCTCTTTGCACGGTAGTCCATCTTGAAGTTTTCTCTCAAGCATCACATGAGCGAGGAAGGAATATACTTTTTAGAAAAAAATTTAAGAAATATTATTCGGAAGAATTATACAAACCTGAGGAAGAGTTAGCGGGAGTCGTGGCCATTTGTTATCTGGTAAGACCTCCCTTTTTTGGACTGTCTTGCCGCTTAAAAAGGAGGGATTCTTAGGTGGTGTTCCTGTGATCCATAGGAGCTCTCGTGCTGAAATGATATTTTTCTGCTTGATCTATAAAAACATTTTCTTTTATTTCACTTTTCCATATTTCATATTGGGGCATTAGATTTTCAACAACCAGGCCCTTGGTTAGACCTTTTAATAGGCGCAGAATCATGATTTATGAATTATGAAGACCACATATAATAGTAGGTTCTAACCATATGTTGTCTGTGGTTACTCAGAAACATAACGCTCCCAGAAAATCACACGGCTTGGATTTAACAGGCTGTACATCAAGGCCTCTCCCGAATTAAAATCCAGTACCTCCGTGCAGTACACCATCACAAGAGCCTGTGAACGACCTCATAGTCGAATAGTAGGTACAAGTATCAATTGAAGGATGTAAATTAATCAATATTCAGGGGTAAAATAATGTAATAATCAATTTTTAGGTGTATAACAATAAAGTTAGTAAAGACTTATCCATGTATAATCCAGCACGAAGTTGAGTTATATTTTAGCTACCACAGGAACTAAACTTAAAGGTGTTGGCATAATTTGGCCACTTGCTACAGTCACAACTAGACTGAAGCTAATTTACATCTCTTGGAATGAGTTTAAATGGCGAAACAACATGATTTAATGTGCTCCTCGGTTATAATGAGCTGCTCTGTTTTCTGTACCAATATGCTTTTTCCCGTAATGTATGTAAATGTGTCCATCTCTCTCTCCCTATCCTGATAAGGGGCACTTATTTGCGATTTAAGCATAATGCGAAGGTTTCCATAGTATACTAGGATATATCAGATAAAAAATCTCAGTTTTAAACTATTGACTGACTTCATAGTACATAAGAAACTACCATCTGACATCATATGTATCTCTCGTATGGTATTCGCTTCTCGGGGGAGAAGTACCTTAGACCAGGAAGCAATTTAGATAAGTATAAAGCATCTATGCGCTGGAATTAATGTGTGCACTGATGATCTATATTCCGCCTACATTAAATGCACTCTGGTACGAAAATTTTCAATTTTTGAATTCATTAATACTAGCCATTTATATTCTCCAGAGTACGTAGGATTAAGTATAAAACTTTAAGTGCGCATATACCTCTTATCCGAGAGGTTACTTACAACGTCATGAAAACCAATTCAGCTGTTTTTACCATAACTCAGATCCAGGCTTAAACGTGCATATAGACAGCATTCTCTGGTCTTGGGGAGAAGTTAAATCGTTAAGTGCCTTAGATATTGTGTTTTCTTTGCTTTTCAGTCCACTTATAGGCCTCGTTGAGATAATAAAGACCCTGGCAATAGACGAGCTGCTCAAGGAGGCAAAAATCGCCTTTTACTGCATGCCAGTGTTTAAGATTATGACCTATTCCCGTGCCGAGACTCGTTGGCAGAAGACCGAATACTTAAGCTCTTCCGAAGGATTCGTATTAAGACGAGAACAGCTAAAAACATGGCTCCCCCAAGATGATTCTCAGCTGGCTACAAAAGAGAGAAACCCTTATAAGAAACATATTTTTTCCTATAAACACGATCAATTAATATGTCCAACGCAATCATGACTCGCAAAACTAAGACTGCAAAGGATTTAATAAATATTTGTCCGCCTCGGTGGCGGCGGGGTTAGGTCCTCGCCTGACAAACGCCTGCTAAGGTCGCGGGTTCGAGTCCCGCCTGGGTAAAATATGCCTATCCAGGGCATGGGTGTTTTTAAATGTGTTACGTCCATATATTAAATTGCTTGTTATTGGGGGAACCTGTAAACAACAAAGAAATTATTATAATTATTCATCATCATCAAGGGTCAACAATCCTAGGATTGGTTTGACGCAGCCCCCCACTCGATTCTTCTATCGGCCAACCTCTTCATACCAACGTAGTTCCTCTCTTTCACGTCATTTACGACCTGCTCCATGTAACTCATACGAGGCCTGCCTCTTCCAATCTTCCCGTTCACTTTTCCCTCGACGATTGTCTTCATCAGGCCATCGTGTCTTAAGATATGGCCGATTAGGTTGTCCCGTCTTCTTTTTATAGTTTTCAGCAGACTTCTATTTTCTCCCACTCTCCTTAGGATTTCTTCATTTGTCAATCGGTCGATCCATTTTATCTTCATCATTCTTCGATAGCACCATATTTCGAATGCTTATAATTATTATCAATCCAAATTTGAAAGCTATTGAGGGGAAGCACGCCGTGGAGCATGAAGAAGGCTACTGAAAAAATTCTCTTTTTTAAGACTAATGTGATATTCTTGCTCATTGTCGCTCTCTCTCTTTGAAGATGAAGCGTATTTATACGTTCCCTTTCAAATGAACTGGTGACAGTGCATGCACTCATTAATTCGTCAATGAGGGTTTGTCAATGATTTTAGGTCAATGTGTTCCTTCACCCTTTCCACGCGATGCGACTTTCGCTGCAGAATTACGAGTTTAACCCGATTGATAAAACGGATTTAAAGTCGAGTTATTGACACTACTTTCCTGAGTTAATGAATGTTACATCACGTATATCTTGATTGAGTATTGGCGCTAATGCATATTTTATGGCGACCATTCGAGTAAATGAGGATGAGAATCGTGTAATTCCACCTCCGTATAAAATTCACTCTCAAATTCTCTCTCTCGAATTACGCCCGGTAAACACTCGCCTTCGGTGATTACATCCGATTTCTCTCGGTCGCGACCTACGTGCGAGAATTTTTATGGGATTTGTGGCCGAAATCAAGCGCAAGTTAACCGTTTTAACACCTTTCCTCCCCCCCCCCCCCCCCCCCCCCCCCCCCCCCCCCCCAAGCCCCTTTGAAAGCAGAGATCATTCCGCTTCCCTCTCGCTATCTCAGCTATATTCCTACTTTTCCGTCCCGGGCGTATAAAGTAAAAGGTGAGCGAGAGGCTTCCAAAAAAATAAAAGAAGACGTGGAAGCGAAGGAAAACCTCGCGATGTTCTGCCTCCCGCTGACATCAGCCCAAGGCTCCTTCAAGTGTTTATGAGCCCCCCGAACAATGTGTTAACATCTTGCTCTGACAAGCGCAAGCACGCGGGTGACCGGCGATCGGGATATTTCACATTTAGGCCTGCAGCGGAAGTAGTTAGTCCAGGGATTAAACTAAATAAATAAATCAAATGAAGGGGAAACTAGAGGCCATAAGGAGTCGCGAAAACTTAAAAGTTTCGTTCAATCCTTTTCTGGCTGTGTTTGTGCTAGTTAGCTGGTTAATAGGTGGATGCGACCGACAGCTAAGGTCAATAGGATAAATAGGCACTTGTGTGGAGTGGGCGATTTTTCATGGAACGGAGGAAGGGTGGATAGAAACCCGGCGTCGGTATTAGACGCATACCTCAATGAAAGGTGCCAAGTTCCACACGATGTTAAGTCCAATCCAGGAGTATTGAGCTTCAGTGCTCTCCACAAAGTGCTCCGGTGGGGTATTCCACAATAATGGGAAATATCTGTGAAGTTCTGTGCTGAAAACTTCACCGTTTATACCGTTTATGAATTGCGCCTCTTCCGTTTCCTGCGAACCCACGACCCAAAATGCTCCTATATTTTCCCAGCATCTCTCCCCAGCGTCAAATTCTTGATTCACAACAAATACATTTTGTAAGTCACCAGATGAATCCCAGTAATCACGTTTACTGGGAACATTATAATCCGAGAGGATCAAAATTCCCAGGAAGACCTTCATTTCACCAGATGTTATATTCTAATTACGAAAATTCTGCAATGCGGCATTATATGTTGACTGCGAAATTAGGAAGTCAATTAATTCATCATCAAATATCAACTCAAAAATTTCAGTCGGCGACTTCTCACAGATTTCACAATAATTTGCGTCCGGAAATAATGAATTTTTAACACAAAGATCTTCATCTATCCAAGTAGTCAATGCTCGTTTCACCTTCTTCGTCTTTGAGTTTACCCGTTTGTCACTCGTCTCGAGTCCATCACTTTCACATTCCCCTCGTTGAGTACTCAATAATATTTCAGCACCCGCTCGAAGTTGACGACCGGACAGATTATCTATCTATCACCATCCTCCTCCGCTGAATCTTCATCAGATAACACGTTACTCTCCTGAGGTTCTATGTAGATGCCTAAAATTTCATCCTTGTCATCTTCCAGTGCTGATAGAACTTCTTGAAGAGTCATTCCTCTAAAAACAGACGCGTTGAATCAATAATCTGTAATCATTTCAATTATAATTGCCGTAGTAAATTCAAGCATACTTACCTATTACAGTTCATTGTCTCCTATGCACGCGTATCCCACTCCTCAAGTTCAATATTGAATATAAAGCGAGTGACGGTGATATAGCTCAGCTTTTAAGTAGAAGAAAAGAGCGTCTACCTCCTGAATGTACCCGCATATTAACGAAATTTCAGTCGAATCGTTGTACAGTGAAAAAAAACGGTGAATCACTGTAGAATTCCACACTCTGGTTTCATGGCTTTCTAACTGATATTGATACATAATAGTATTGCATGACTTATTTTATTACTAGCTACATTGTAAAATAGCACCTGGATATAATTTGTAGGGACGCTTAAGCCGAGAGTATTTACAGTTGTGAAAATGTGCAACAAAATGACTTCACTGCAGACTCGCTATACAATGATCGGTACACAATTCTTCTCTCGCAACCATAAAGTGAAAAGAATAACCTAATAGCTATAATACACCAGCGCCTTATTACATTGTCCCGAATGAGAAATATCTTAATACCTTTATCGAAAAAAGCGTTCGTAACGCTGCCTTCCTCGTGGAACCCTATTGACACGGTATCCGCCTAGCGTGATCATACGATCACGGTTAACATTTCTTCTAAATAATATTATTATTTATAAAAATTTTATAACAATATTCATCTGTATGGTATATTGTAGTATTCTTAGCACATTTACTGAAATGTATCAGAATTTGAAGAAAAATATTGTTGTACTATGTAGTAAACTGAAGTCATGCATTCACGCGGAGGAGTTAGGGGAAGACCGTTACTTTGAGAAAGCTGCGTATCAAAAACGTTCAGTTGGAATGACTTAATATTTCGTCTTTTGGACGATACATATATCAAGATATTGATACCAAAAACGCATAACGAAAATTTGAGAAATGCGGGAAGGAGGGTTATGTAGAGCAGGAAATGTTTGCTGTGATCATATGAACACGCTAGGCGTTAAAGGGTTAAGTCAAGGACGATCTCATTGTTGATTTCATTTTTATTATTACATAATGAGATGACACTTTTCAGGACATGTCATGACAAAAACACACGAAAGCAGATATAGGTTGTTTAGCGCTGTTTCTCTTTGAACGAAAAAGATTTAATTCCTATTCAATCATCCCTTCACTTCCAGCTGTCTCGTTGAAGTCTTTATCTAAGGAAACAATTTGTCGAATGTTGCTTCAGCATCACTTTCTACATTTATGTTGAGATATATTAGTGATTCTTTTTACATATTTACATAATGGCACATGTACTTGCAATATCATTATTTGCCGCCATGTTTGGTTTTTGTATCGTTTCAAATTTCTTCACTAGGAGACGGCGACGTACACAAAGCCCTACTTTCCTTTTTTCGCCCAACAATTCTTTGGATTCTGTTTTTAGATAAACCTCCTCTCAGCAAATGTATTTACATAGAATTAGAAGTTTTGCGACTTACACTTTTACCGCCGCTAACGTAAATCAGAAATACCATGACAAATGAATGTCAGTGGATGGTGAAAGCTGGTAAGGGATAGATGCTGAGTGAATTTTTTTTTGGGTTTGATGGCGGTCATTTTGCGATTCAAATTGCGTGGGAAAGTGTATTGTGCTCTTGAGATTGAAGAGATAGCAGCCAGTTTTATGATTAAGTCAAGTTTCTATTTGACTTAATCATAAAAGGTTTATCAGCGGTTTCATAGGTTTAGCAGCGTACAAAGTTCGTTGTGGAGCGATGACGATCGGTATAATTTCTTAGGGAAGTGAAAGTGACTTGGCCAACCATAACACTCATCGTTGTTATGCTTAGCCGTTAATAGTTTAATGTAGTCTACTTTTGATAAACTGGAGTCAAGACGGAAAATATCTCTTTTAATGTCCTCCAGCGATTCCAGGGTTCGCCGAAAAGAGCTGTAAAATGGTAACGCTGCCGGCAGCTGTAGCCATGTCGGTAACGTGCCTGTCTGATAATCCAAAGGTTATGGGTTTGAATCCCGACGAGAACATTAATCATCTGAAAACCGAAAACTAATTTCATAAGTGTGTGAAACATAATTACATCTCGCTTTGTGTGTGAGCGATCACAGCTCTAAAGAACTATTTGAAAGCTTAACCTTCGTCGGTGGAGTAAAATTTAATTGCCCCGGCATCATCTCAGCGTTTTCCTAATGAAGATATTCGCGATATAAATTTATATTGCCAATGCCGAATGATCGCTTTTATATTCGCGATCCATGTGCATAGTATTTCCTGATATTTTTTTGTTATTACCTCAGCTTTAAGTTCATTTTGATCATGTCTTTAACATATAGGTCTATAAGTCGTTAAGTCGGCCTAGAGTCAGATTTATGAGTGTTTAAGAGTAGCGGTATTGTAATGGGTAGATTTGCGGTTGATCGTGCGTTAGCAAGGGAGTTTTCAATGGAATGAAATCTGTTGGAATGGAAGCATTGCAGAACCGGATTTAAAAAAAATTGATTGATGGTTAATCGTAAGAGAGAAATAAAATGTTTTTTGCCACGCCAATGAAAATAGCATGTTCTGCTCCGTAATAGTCCGCACAACTTTAAATTGATAAAACGTGCAAGAGGATTACATTTAGTATATTACGAGTTAGAGGGCTTATAGAGATGAAAAGCAGCCAAAATACTTTTCAACTCATAGGTCCCACCTAGAATACTATGCGGCGAGTATGTGGGATCCAAATTAGTTAGGTTTGATCACAGAAATAGAAGTTGTACAGCTTGGAGTAGCTTTGTTTGCTAAAGGTATTGCGATAGGTTTAGCAGCGAATAAAATTATTATAAGAATTAGGTTGAGACTTGTTATTAGGTATTACGTTGAAATATCGATTAAAACTCATGCAGAAATTTAAAACGGACAATTACTCTGAAAATGTTACAAATATATATCTAAACCACCAGAGTACTATGGCATGTTAGATCATGAAGATAAAGTCATAGAGACAGATAGTAAGACGAAGAGGTGCAAATATTTATTTGTTCCGCACATACTGAGGAACAGTAATTGATTAAAGAACAGCGTGATAGCCCACTACCAACTAAAGGTAAGATGTTACTGCTCATTTCCATACATTCTCTGCTTTCAAGAGTTGAGTCTTCTTTCAGTGCTTCCGTCGTGAACTTTATGTACCCCAACTGAGAAAATAATGTTAGGTACTCTAAACTTTGTGGAACATATCCACTACAGATAAAGTGAGAAATCACTCTGTTCATTCCACTAATGATTTGATTGACAAAACCCAGGTCGTGTCAATAAATTTCTTAGTGGAATTAACCATAGAGATTCCTTATTTTATCCTTAATTTATTCTACCTCGCTCGAATCTCTTCCAACAATTAACTCTCCTCATCTCTTCTTACGGGGTTTGCCTAGTGTCTAGTTGCCTATTTATGGGAATAGCGTGGATGTAGTGGCTCTCGTATTGACTTCCCATCATGAGGATCCGAGAGGTTCGATTCACGGCAGAGGCGGATCTTTCATTGGTACACCAGCCCCCACCGGTGAGTGCTGCGTGTAGAGCACTTAGATTGCAGTAATACGTCCGAGGAATGGGACGTTAAACCTTGGCCCGCTTTTGTTAAGAGCAGGTTAATGTCGTCGTCTGGTTCCTCTCCGCCCTTCCTCCGTTCCATGAAAAATTCGCACTTACATCAAATTACCCACCTAACCTAAACGGCGCAAATGACTTCAGCTGTCGGTCGTCTCCCGCAAATAAATAACAAACTAATCTTCTTTGTTGTCTTTCTCTTTACCCGTCTTAATCTCTATCTCTCTCTCTCTCTTCATCTTCCTCCAAATCCATTTCTTTCCTAAGCTTCCATCCTACGATTCTCCTCCGCTCTCAAAATTTCTCTCGCCAAGTTCTCATTCATATAACGGTGCATCCCAAGCCTTTGCAGATAATTTCATGACGTGTTGTTTTCCACAATATATTACATATAAGCAATTCACTGTGAAACTTCCTCTATACTCAGCTCTACTTAGACATTCTCCATCCTTCCTCAAACCCGAAAGCTTCCTACCTAATCAGTACTTGTTTCCTAAGAACCAAGCTCCGCTACCATTTTAAGCCTACCTCCTCATGAAAGACTTCTCCAATCATTTCGTCGTGATTTTGATATAAAAAATAAAGATCTTTTTCGCGATATCACGTATTTTATTGTAAAATATATATTTCTTTTAGTTCCCTGAACACACCCTAGCCCTCCGAAAACAAAAACGTTCGCCACAGAGGAGACTAGGTTTGTCAGTTTTACTTAAAGATGCTACCTCCACAAGTAGTGGTGTTGCATCCGTATATTTTTGGTGGTTTCCAGTTAAAATTTTTGTTATCTTGGTGTATACTTAAAGACGTATAAAATTTCCTCTGTTTTCTGCAGGACCAATCTGTTAGTTCCGTCATGTTGTGCCACCTGATTTTTTTATTTCATTCTCTGCGCACGATTTTATCTCTTCATTTTCCATTTTCCTCCTTTTTTATTTTCTTTCTAAATATTACTTGGCTCAAATCTTTTCCTTCTGTCCGCTACAGACTTTATCTCTGCGTTATATTCCGGGATACTCATCTATCAGAGTGCTTGACAGTTCCATTTACTGCCCTGCTCAGTGGTTCTTCGCATGCGTGTTCAAAAGCCATCAAAAGTTGTCAATGAGGCATTAGCAGGTCTTCGAATGGATTCTGCCGAACCAAATAAATATTTATCGGTACTTCCGTAGCTTGTCTCAAGCTGCAAAGTCATGTTACTCTGCGTCATTCCCCTCCACCCCCCAGTACTTCCGCCTCACTATTTCTTTTATTCCTCGTCAAACCAGGTTGCTTTCATTATATTCCTCTTTTATCTTCTAAAATCAATAAAGGAAGAAGTTTCTCGAAAATCCGTAAACTACTGTGCTTCCGTAAATAAGTGGGTAAAAGAAAAGTATATGGTTATTTGCGGGAGATTGACTCGCAATACATTTATTAACTGTCATACAAATACAAACAGCCACAGTTAAAATTATGTGCTCATACCACATGTTTGTGGCTATCTATCTAGGAGTTTTATGCCACCTTGTAAAAGAGTAATACCAACAAGTCACTTTCAATCAGTGGTTTAGGAGGGAACTAATCTCGAGTCATTGACTAACTTACAACATTCACAAGTCTTAAAAGTCTTAAATCGCGAGGAATGTCTTATGTGAAGGATATTAAGCTCTCTCGGCAAATAATGTGGATTACTTCACACAATGAAAATAATTGCAGAGTCCGCTATCGAAACGTCGGCAGAAGCCATTCTACTTTACCATTTCCAAGCCTGAGAAGGCTTCAATATCTTGGGCCTGCCGTTATGCCAACCATTACTTCTATTCATTTCTTTCCTTTTTCGTCTTTATTTCCTTTCGCTATTTCGCTTTCCTCCTAATCTAAATTTCATTAGCCACCAATCTTTTCCATCCAATTACCGAAGGGTACAGGTCTCGAAACCATATAATCGCAGGTTCCGGATGAATTTCTTGTCTAACCTATTCTTGCCATGAATTAGGATTTGCTGCTTTCCCGGCGTACTATATGGGTGAAGATTTTACGGGTTCCCCACCGGGTTAGGTCCTCCAGGGCCGACGTTTCGAAAGACAACTCGTCCATCGCCTTCAGGATGTTGGGTTTTGGATGAATTGTCTATTGAAACGTAGGCCCTAAAGTACCTAATCCGGTGGAGAATCCGTGAAATCTTCTCCCATATTCTAGCCAATTTTTCTTAAGTGGGAGACCTTACATTAAACGTCCTTTCAATTTCCGTTTTTAATTAAGATTTATTTTGTGCAAAACCGTCGCCCCTTTAACAATTGCTTAAATATATTTTAAAGAACACTTTCTTAATGCCGTTATGAACTCTAACCAGCTATCTTTGGAATGCAGGCGAGAATTTAACACATCTGTCAAACCCATGCGGCAACTTATCTTATCAAGAAAGTATATGCATTGGAAAGGATAACTTGCCCCTGATAAGCGGTATTAATTTAATTTCAATTCTTGTAATCATGCATGGGTTGTACTACTATTGTATATTTTCCATTGTTATTTACGTTAAAAATATTGTACTAAATGTTTAGAGATCTTAATATGTAATTTAATGTGTAAACTTGCTTTCTGTATTCCACGGTTTCTTTTGTTTTTCTTGTTTTTTCTTTGTTCTTGAATTTTATCTAATTCAAATGGCCAGTTGTGTTCCTGTTCACTCGATTGTAAGTTGGTCCAAAAGTTGATGCTGTATGTTTCATTCTTTTTCTTCTCAAATTGGATTCTGAACTTAAATGTGATTGTTGTTCTTTGTTCGAATAGGATGTAAATATAGGAACAATAAATTATACCATTATAAATTATATTATATTAAAATACTATGACAACGGTAATATCAATATCCCTATGGAGGCAGGTCAGGTGAGGTACTTTTTCCTAAGGTACTCCATCTTTTCGAGTGATTATTTTCACCAAGAGAGGTTGTTGGGTCTCAACAGCGTGTCATTTTAGTAATCCCTTAGTTCGTTTATCACTCATAGTTATCCTTTTTGAAGTATTTTGAAATGTGGTGTCACCTTGCCGTTTGTTGGCAAGCCGGAAAATAATTCGAACCTTTGTTTTTCAGTACAGCCAAAAATATTAATGTCATGCGAAGAGATAGCTTTTTCTGTGATCTGCTCTCAGCTTAGTGCATCAGCCTTAGGTGAGCAAATATTTTCTAATCAACAGTTAACTCCACTCGCATGTGTAAATAGCAACTGTGATGAGAGTTCAGGTCAGATACTGGACACATGTCGAACACTATCGATCCTAGTTCTAGCTATTAGCAAAGTTGAAGCCCGTCTTCTTTCCAGCGGAAATGTACCCAACACAATCGCAACAATCGCCAACGTAAACTAATGCACGACGGAATTTGGATATAACAGCAAGGATATCCCTCCCCAAAAGGGGAGATTCTACTCTTTAAAGAATGGGAACAAAAGATAATCGTCAATTGAATTAATTGCTTGAAGAATTTCACGAAAATTTAAGCATCATTTGCCCTTGAAATAAAACTCTTTTCATTTGTTGTGACAACGTCTAAATAGCGGCTTTAAGCTGCATAGAAGTTGGTGCAGACGCATCATAGCAGTAGCGATATAGATATATCGCGCATCTCGCGACTGTCATAGCAGTCAACTGCTACGTGTAAACGTTGCTTAAGAAAGCACTAGGATTATGTTGTGGTACCAGAGAATTATGCAGTAGGATCCTGTATTTTTCAATCGCTCTCATTTGGTCGTACACATAAATACCTATTCATCCACATCACGCCTGGAAATCAATTTCCAGCTTACCTTCGATAAAATGACTTCGTACTGTCAACTACATTTAATTCACGACGCGTTTCAATGCCCATGCATCATTCTCAAGTTATTCGAATCACATGAAAATGACGCATGAGCGATGAGACACGAATAAGTAAAAACCACTATGTTTGAATGCACTGAATTTTTAATGGTACGACTAGTTTTGAACGCTTGGCGTCATCATTAGATGCAAAAATTGGAGTTCGTTTTCAGCATTGTATGTACTCAAGGAATATCGGGCGGTGAGAGGGGAGGGGGTGGGTATATGGAGGAGGGAAGAAACAGCTAGGCTTGACTGGCAATGTTCTGGCTGGTAATATATTTCGTGTGCAGTACCTACTTATTTTATTGTTATTATGAATTATCTGCACTGAATGGTACGGCCGGGAGTGGTAATTTTTTTCAGTTTGTACTCCTGTTTTTCGTTTCAAACTCGTCGTGTTGGCAGTATTGACCATGAGTCGACGTAAGACCGACGGAGCTCATCTTCCACATGTTGAAGGCGCGCGATCGTTGGATGGGTGGGGGGTGCAGCAGCGAGAAGAAAGGGGGAAAGAAAGGAAGAAAGAGGTCTCCTTCGAGGGACGGTGGTGGAAGAGGCTCCGTCCGCAGGTCCGCTTATCGGGAACATTACTTGCGTTCCGCGTTCCGGCTATGGCGGCGCGTCCGGCGACCCTTTTAAATGTCTAAATCAGTTGGGAGCGAGGGGTTGGGGGTGAGGGAGGAGTGGATGCTCTCTCAGGAGTTGAGAGTGGCCCTTTCGCCCTCTCTCTCTCACAACGCCAGAGGGGTAGGGTGGAGATCGGAGTTGCTGTGGCTGTTAAGAGTGCTGTCCTCCCATACCGAGGTCCTGGATTCAAGACTGAGTCAGAGTTTTTTCAGTGATGTAGGCACTGGACCGTACTTGGGTACTGAACAACTATATGTGCATTTAAGTAATACCCTTGAGGGTGTGTGGCAGGGGGTGAAAGATCACCGTGCATGATATACTTACTTGCAACAATGGGCCATATTAAAATTTATCCAACAGTCTTGCTTCCACTCGTAATAGAGATTTTATGACTTAACCAGTAGAAGTAAAGCTGTAGTTGAGATTATGAAAATGGCTGGGCCATATTCAAAATCTGTACGGCAGCGCAATATTCTGTAAGAGGTGGGTGGGGCCTAATCCTTCCCAAGCACCCCCATTCTGGCTACATTGTTACTCGTAGGCTAGCATTCGTATACCCTCCTCCAGTACATTCTAACCTACCTCCTTGTTGGTAACTTATTAGACAGTTACTTTTAATTCCAATAGCTTCATCAATAAATTATTATTATAGGTTTTCTGCCGGTGAAGGAAGGTGTAAATGGACATTTGATTCCCCCCATAAATTTCACACGATGTCCCTCTTCAGCCCCTCATACCTCCTGCCTCCCATCATTCCATCCAAGCTACCCGTTCTTCTCCTCCCTCTTCCCCGTTTACCCAACGCTCTTCCCTCAATCACCTCCTTCAAAACACCATCCCCTTTCATTACCTTTTCCATCCACACCTTCTGCCTTCTCCTAATTTCATCTATCAAGTTTCTCTCCTCTCCTGCTAATTCTAGCACTTCATCGTTCATCCACCTTTCGACCCACCTTACTGTCTCTATTCCTTCTCTACACCCACAGCTCAAAGGCCCAAGTCTATTTTCATCTTTTTTCCGCAAAGCCCACGTTTCCGCCCTATATAGCGCAACGCTCCATATTAAACTTCTCACCTGCCTTTACTTTACTTCTCTACTCAACGCTTGTCTTTAGTTAACGCCTTCGAGTGAAAGCTTCTTTTGCCAATAAAATTCTTCTTCTTACTTCAACGCTGCAATACCCTTTTTCCTCCAGCACTCTGCCTAGCTAGCTACATTGCTCCACCTGCTCTAGCTTCTGACCTCCTACTTTTATAGTTAAACTCGCCTTTTTTTGTTATTGAAAAACGTATTACTTTTGTTTTCTTCTGATTTATCTTCATCCCGTATATTTCCACTGTCCCTACAAAGCATGCAGCATTTTTGTAATCCATGGGCTGACTGGCTGACTAGCGCTTGGTCATCCGCGAACCTCATAATTTTATCAATTTCCCACCGACCTTTACTCCTGCCACCAGCTCATCCCAAGCCTCTCTTACATTTCCTCTGAATATATGTTAAAAAGTTCCGGCGATAACGGACAGTCCTGCCTAACTCCCCTCCCTATTGTGGCCCAATCCGATTCTCCATCGGTTACTCTCACTTGCCCCTCTGAGCCATTTATGAATTCCGGATCAGTCTCCTGTCTCTCCAGTTTACTCTTATCCTCGGCAATATTCCCATTAACTTTTCCCACCTGTTGAACGCCTTTTCGAAATTAACAAAGCACGCGAATGCATCCTGATTATATTCTAGATTCCTTTCCACTAGTATTCTCATCACTGAAATTGAATCCCGAGTGGCCCTTCCTTTCCGAAATCCAAACTGATCCTCACCTAGAAATTCGTTTGCTCTCTTTTCCCCTCTTTTGTTGATGATTCTAACGAACACCTTTACCAAATGAGAAATCAAATTTATCGTTCTATAGTCTTCACATCCTTTTGTATCCCTCTTTTTCGGTCTAGGTATCAGCACGGTTTTCATAAAATCCTCCAGCCAAGCTCCCTCCTCGTATATTCTACGAACAAGTTAATAAAATCTCTCCCTTCCCCTCTTCCTAGGTTCTTCAGAAGTTCAGCTGGAATGTTATCTAATCCCATAGCTTTACCCGCCTTCATTTCTCGAAATGCTTTTACTATCTCACTATCCAGTATTCATGGGCCCGCGTCATCCTGATCTAAGTTCTTTTCCTCTTTTATCTCCAAGTTCCTGGGCCTATTGTTAAGTTACCTTCACTTCCATGTATCGTGTATAGTGGCTAAAGATTGTTGATATTTTTACAATTGTAGTTTGGTTTCTGATTGAAGCATCTGCCATTATATTACACGAAAAATAGACTGGGGCCCTTTGATGTATCTACTTATCTATATACTTTTTCTTTTTCTCTGTAACCTTAAATTTAAAGATAAATGCACACCACTTTTGTAACTTTTGCATTGCCTTAAGGGTTGTTGTACCCATAGCATAAATAAAACTAATTCTATTCTAAATTCGGTATCATATAGTTCCTCAACATTTCCTCCTCTTACGCTGGATCTCCTCTGGTTCCATTGCTAAATTTCCTCTTCTGTCTTTAATGCACTGGACCATTTTCCATTTCCTTATCCCCGACAACATTCTAACCTTTGAGTACAGACTGCCTATTTCTCCTTCTCTCTGGAGTCTCTCCGTCTCCTCGCATTGCCGACTCCACCACTTTTTTCTTGCTCTCTTTGTTTCTCTCTTAATCCGGTTGTTAATCTCCATACAACGCCTTTCGCCTAGCTCTGTATTTACATTTTTCCATGTCCTTCTTTCCTCGTTCCTTTCCATCATTTCTGCTGTTACCCATGGTTTCTTGATCCTCCTAGCGTCTACTGCTCCTATTTTTTTCTCAGCTCTTCTTTTATGCCCGTCTTTATCATTTCCCACCCTTCATCAATTGTTCCTCTTCCCTCTTCCTACATGCATCTATCCCCAATCTCCTGATATTCCCCCCTCTTCCTTCCAATCAGTGATGTTACATCCCACCGTTTTATATTCCTTCCTACATTCAACATTTTTAGTCTTACCTCACATTTCATCACCACCAAGTTATGTTCGGAGTCTGCATCTGCAACTGGGAAACCATGCGAATTCTTTACGCAGTTCCTGAATATTTGCCTAATATTGATGTAAGCTAGTTGGTACCTCCCCAGTATCCCCCGACATTTTCCATGTGTACCTACACCTAGGGTGGTGTTTAAACCACGTGTTTGCAATCACTAAATTATTCCTCCAACAGAACTCCACTGCTTTCTCGCCGCGGTCATTTCTTACACCCAGCCCATACCCCCCAGCTTAACTTCCGTCCCTCCCTTCCCCAACTACAGCGTTCCAGTCTCCCATAACTATCAGGTTCTTCCAGCCTGATTTTTCCGAAACTTTCCCGATTAATTCTTACAACTGATCATATACTTCGCCTACTTCCTCTTCTCGATGTCCCCCTGTTGGCATGTAAACCTGTACTACGACTACATTTGTCGACATCGCTTTGATTTTGATAGACATTATTCTATCGCTTACATGTTCCACATTCAATACTTTTTTCCCTAATGTAGCATTCAATACCACTGCAACTCCCCGCTGGCTCTTTCCCCCTCCACTGTATATGACCCTGTAATTTTCACTCCAGAAGTCCCCTTGGTCTCTCCATCGTACTTCGCTTACTCTCAACAAATCGACATTTCCCCTCTCCATTTCACGATTGATGTTTTCTAGTTTTCCTGCCCTTAACATAGTCCTAACGTTCCATGTCCCAATCCTTTGCATTGTTGCTCTCTTCTCTGTTTCTTCTCCGCCGCTGCTGCTGCTGCCGTTGCTGCTGTCTTTCTTTTCGTGCAAGGATTTCGTGAGATGACGACCGCAGAGTCCTTGCTTACCCTGCTGCCGGGCGCAACACCCATCCCACTAATTTGGTCCCGTGCCCCGTAATTGTTAGGATTCAATTCTCTATTGTTCAGGTCCATTGTGTTCTTGGGAGAGTTTAATTGAGGTGGTTTTCCCGTTGCCTGCCTCAATAGTGTTTTTAACGTGACACCATCACTTGATAGGCCGCCTCACTGAGGGACAGACGCTGCGAGTAGATACGGTACGTGGACTACCTTTCGTCAGACTCCTACGCTTCGACCTATCTGGCATGGGTGACCCTACCAGGAGCAATATTAGTTGCTCCCTCCAGTGGAGCTCTAGGGGTCACGGGAACACGAAAACCCCAATCCCACCACGACAAGGCGTAGTCCAGGGGGAAGGGCATCAATAAATATGTCGCATTAATATGCTCCACAACACTCTACAAAACATATGCTACTATTTGTGGTTACAATCATATCAAAATTAGGCCATGCTCTGCTAAAATTGCATGCAAAATGGGGGCGTTTACTCGGAACCGAAATCGTAATTTTGTACACGAAATCGTTAGATGGAAACGAAAAAAGAATTTTAGTGAAAAAATTAATCTTCTAACCACAACCGTTCACTCATAAATTAAAAATTAAAATAAGCAAAAGGTGACGCCCACCTAAAATGCTGCTGCGATAACATTGACGTCATTTTCCTCCCGTCCTTGACTGCTTTCAGGGCAGGGGGAGGGAGTGGACGTGGATTCTCGGAAGCTCTGCTCGCACAGATGCTGTCGCAATAGCTCCGATTGGCCGAGTCAGCTGTGTCCCCCCCTTTGCGATAAGGCAAAGTAGCTTCGCGGGCTCGGTTGTGATTGGACGAAGTCGATATGCGTCAGAGGTTGCACCACACCCACTTTTCCGAAAGGGTTAAGAACGTCAGTTTTTCGCCGCTTATAACTCGGGAAATAATTGATGAATCAAAAAACGGAAAAATACGGGTCTTTTTATTTTACAAACTCTATCAGATTCGGCAATAAAAAAAATTTGGTAAACGACACTGCGATTACACTCATTTTTGTGCGATTATTGCCTCAATCGTGCGAGTGAAAAAATACCTGCATCCTTTCTCTTCGGTGACTTATAAAATACCTATTATTATTTGCCTTAATGTGCGTGGAATAAAAACGAACTTTTACCCATATCTGTCCTACTTGAAAGCTGCTTCATTTTATCTGTATTATCTAACCTACCGTATGTCGTGGTAAATTTAAATTTAAAATGAACTGAACATTGGCTGTGTAAAGAAATCTCAGACTATGAAAATTCCCATGAATCATTATAATTCGTGGGAATGACAAAGAAGGATAAAATAGAAGGATAATCGAAGGAGAAATTAAGTTTTAGTCGAGGATTTCTAAGTTATTGTAGGAGAGTTTATTTCTGAGAGATAATGAGAGTTAACCTTAAGTCAAAGGATACTTAAGATTTCATACTAATGTTATTTTATCCAGTTTTAAACCCCCTCACTTTTTGAAAAATTTCCTAATAATAAGAAATTATGGTTTGCATGGAATTTGATTTGCCAGCATAAAATAGTTAGTACATTATAGATACTTTTCCTGTGTCTTGGACGAAGTTGGACGTATTAGTGATGGCATTAGATTTAGAAGGTAAGCGGTTAATGAACATGAACTGAGAATTGCAGCCTGAACCATAGATGTCGAGAAAAGTACTTTTAAAAACTAAAAAGCTTGATACGAAGTGCGACCTCATATGGTCCCGTGACCTGGTCACTGGGGAAACAAGATGAAAAAGAGCAGTGACTTTTCAATTCTGGGTTTGAAAGTGGGTGGCTAGAAACTGGTGTACTAAAGACGGACGACCGAGAAAGAAGGTTGCTGCAGGACAATAAGAAAAATAAAGGTTAAAGGAATGCTAAAAAGTAATGGTATACTGAAGTTGGAGGTTATAGAGCTAAGGGTAGGAAGTGGAAGAAGAAAATGAACATTTCTGAATGAAGGAGAGTAAAATCTGTGCTAATTTGAATCATATGGGGAAGGACATATTCTAGAAAATGTCGAAAAATAAGTATCTATTACGCCAAACATTCCTGGAAACGTCGAAAACTAATACAGATATACGTTGACTAATAGAACCGTCGTACTGACTCGAAATATTAGTATATAATCTATGATACACCTACCAATAAACCATCTCAGCGACGG
Source organism: Platycnemis pennipes (assembly GCA_933228895.1). Classification (NCBI taxonomy): domain Eukaryota; kingdom Metazoa; phylum Arthropoda; class Insecta; order Odonata; family Platycnemididae; genus Platycnemis; species Platycnemis pennipes. The sequence continues at coordinate 67,165,685 of OW121854.1, forward strand.
CTAGGATCAAAGAAGTATTTGTTCTCTAACATACTAGGAATATAAAATATTTTAATCCCCTCTATTTAATGCTATTTATCTCTCTCTCCTAAACTTATTTGGAAAATCTATCATAGATTCGTACCTTGGTCACACACCTTACCGAGGTCACTTGCAGAGTAGTCAGTAAATATAGATAGGTATAGAACGATGGAGAGTCATTATGCTTTTATGATTTTTGCAGTTCTTTTAGCATCCTCCGGAAAGCGATTTGCTTCTAATATCTGCCAATGATTATAAACTTTTAAATACTTTAAACTGACGATTCCAACATAATTCTTCTATTACTTTTGGCTAACTCCTTAACTTATCATAATTCCATTTTACAAAATCTTAGGTGATATTCGCTTGATACTGTGGTTATTCTGAAACCCAATCTGCTTTGTATAAATCCTTGGCGTAGGAAGTCATACATGTTATGTGTTTTCAGGCATGCCAAAGGGTTTTGACCCGATGTGCTGTTCAACGCCGTGAACGCGAGTGAGAATAAACTTGAGTCCCCCTCCCCGACTTCAAGTTTACGTTATGGATTCATTGCGCCAAGGAGAAAGAGATGGGTTCGTGGGGGAGGGGTTGGGGGTCGCGTGGGTGCGGCATGTCTAGAAGAGCTGTCTCTCCTTAAGAGCGAGAGGTGAGGAGGAGTTATAACCGCCATAAGGGGTGACAAGTGAATGCAGAAATGCACTCACCTATGAGGGGATGAAGAGATGCGATGGGATCATCGTTATTTCGCCTCCCCTCCTCTGTCTCCTGCGACGGGCGCTTGGCCGTCTTCTTCGTCTGTGACATTCTTGCACTCAGTCCCCTGCGAGTTCTTAATATGGCAATAATAATTTATTCCCCAAAAAACTAAGAGAGAATCGGTAAATAAAAACAAGAAAGGTTATGGCAATAATAATTTATTCCCCTAAAAATGGAGAGAATTTTTTAAGAAGAGAAGAGAAAGAGAAAAAAACATTATTGCATGAGATATATGGATCAGGCTGTGAAGGATGTAAAAGAGAGGAGTTACGTTGATATGAAGAGGTTGGCCGTTAGAAGAATAGAGTGGAGAGCTGCGTCAAACCAGTCCTAGGATTGTTGGCCGATGATGATGATGAAAAATTAAGAGAGAATCAGTAAAGAAAAACAAGAAAAAATTGGAGCTTTTGCATGGATCAGGTTGTGAGAGGGTTGAATACTAGTTCCCAATTTCCGGAGCCCGGGTTCTAATCCCAAAAAGATCATGAGTACTTCATTGGTATACCGGTTCCTTATTCTTGGCGTAGCAGTAAATAAGCCAAATTAGGAGGAATATTCCGGCAATATTGCTTGGTATTTTAACATAGAAAAGAAAAAATAAAACTTCACTTTAACACTTTTTGAAACCAAATTTATTATGACCTAGGTTTCAATGATACTGCATCATCTTTAGGTTAAGTCAGGTCACCTGAATATGATGCAGTTTCATAGAAACCTAGGTCGTATTACATTTGGTTTTAAACTGTGGTAAATTGCAATTTTGTTTTTCTTTTCTAATAGTGAAGAAGATATAATAAATTAAGGATAGAGACAAGGTTGTGCATTGTCTCCCGTAATATTTAATGTTTACATAGAGAAATCCGACAATGAAATAAAGGGTGACACTTCAGGAGAGAATATCCACGTGGAAAATGTTAGCATGCTGCGCTTCGCCGACTGTACAGCAGTCATGACAGATGTCTCTAAAGACGACTCTGGTAACCATGGAAGTAACCGGAGTGATAATAAATTAGGATAAACAGAGTAGGTTTGGAATCATTTTGCAGGTCTGAATTTTGTAAAATCACTTTGGATATGAACTCGTATATTTGCTATCCAACCCCAAATATATGGAAACTGTTGCTCCCATAGCGTTTGTGACATGCTTTTTCACGCGGGTGGAATGCTTTGAAATAAGGAACTTTGAGGCAAGGGAAGCTGATTTCTTTCCTTACTAAATTTATTCATTATTATTTATTGATAACTTCATCATGTACCTCATTTACCTATCGCCTCCTTGTTAGAGCTATAGCGAGATGTTTTACGTGTCCGCGGTGAGGTTGACAAAAGCTAAGCGCACATAAATTGCGATTAACCCTGCGATCGCTCGTGTGAAAAATATGAAGATGGAGGTCAATCGAGTTTTATAAATGGCTTGCGGGAAGAAGATTCCTCCATGCCTTTTTTCGTATCTCTGCGTCATTTGCGTGAGCCTTCGTCTTAAGTGGGCGAAACGGGGGGAGGAGTAGGTCACCGCCTTTTGGAGCCAATGGGATTGCCTGGCACCCGGTCAAAGTGCTTTCCTACAAGCGCAGCATGCGTGTGGTGAGGTGAATTTAAACCTTAACGCCACCCGAAAAAAAATTCGATGAAAAGCGCAGCAAATAAGATCTTAGTGCCGTAGAGAATCCCAAAACTCACATTAACCTTTATTTGATTTTTCTCCTCATTTGGTTTCATCTACATCTACACGATACCCTGCAAGCCACCGTGAGAGTGTGCGGCAGGGGGTGAAGATCACCAAGCATGCACTACCGACATGAAAACAAGCAACTATAGGGTCTCATGCAACTAGATTGTTAGTATCTGTAGCATTTAAGGGATTAATACATGCATCATGCACTACAGACTACTCTAAAATATTTCCCCTACCCATCCCTTTGCTATGCTGCCTATTCTGTTATCTTATAGTACGGGGGAAAATGCCATTTTGAATCTATCAGTACGACAATCTATCTCTCTAATCTTATTTATCTGGTCGAATCTAGCATAATACGCTGATGTTTTTAATATGTGCCTAACATTTTTAGTAAAGCTATCCGATTGAAATTTCTCTAATAGATTTAATCTGTACTTTAACCTACGCTCTGATAATGACTCCCACCCTAATTCTTGCATTGATTCTGAAACAATACTCAACTTGTCGTAACACCTTTTAACGAACCTAGCTGCTCTACGCTGCACACTGTAACTTGTTTGATGAAATGTGATTTCCTACAGAATGAAAATTTGAATGCCGGTTTATCTCGTCCATACTCTTTCTACAGAACAATTCTACATCTGCGTTTACTGAATAAACTTCAAGCCACCTCGAGGGTATGTGGCAAAGGGTGAGCTATGGCCGAACATGCACTAATCTTTACATATACTACATCCACACAATACCCTGCAAGCCATCGAATATATGTCTAAACAATTATGTAGCATTCAGTGTGTATAATAATTCCAATCCTACTTTGTTTAACCTCATTTAATTACTGTCCAGGGATTTCGGCTACACCACCTAGATTAGAGGTGATCTAATATAGGTGGTGTTCATTTCGGTCACCTCTCTGTCGCGTTTCCCGACACCACGTTCACGGATTAAAGTTACTCGCCGTTATTGTCACAGATTTATTTCCATGCCTTCGGTTAAACAGGCCACACACCTCATAGACACACGGTACAATAACCCACGCCACCTTGGAGTCAACCTTCAAAACAAGTGAGAATCACAATGCGGTCAATACTCCACGCACACACTAATACTTCTCATCTGTATTTTCAAGTATGTACCCACACATATAGGGGCTTCAGGCCAGGAGGAAAGGTACAAGTATGGTAATGGAGGGAAAGGATGGAGTGTGTAGAGATACCAAACTTCGAAATTAGACTTAGCGAAAGGTGCCAAGGAGACCACAGTTTAACGTTCCATCTAACAGAGGGTGTGCTTTACTCGAATGCTCACCACAAGGGACTCAAGTAGGGAACGGTGTTCTACTCTAAAACCTGCCAACACCGAGATTCGAACCCGGACCCTGAGGATAGGAGGACAGTACCCTCGCCACCACATTAACCCGATACCCAATTAAAACCCGTGCGTTTCCATTGTGGGAGGCAGGTACTCTAGCCACCTGTGCTTCATTTTTCCTCTACCCTGTACTTGCACCCTGTACTTTATTTTTCGCGAACCTTAAATTACATTATTATATTATATCCTCTCGCATTTATTATGTGCCTATCTTTAAAATTCCAACCTTATAATCTAACTTTCCTCAGTACGATGGGGTTTTTTTAATGTATTTTCAGCTTCTTCGAAAAACTATCGGCCTGAAGCATACATATGCGATGAATATTCAAGTATATTTGCGATACCTACAAGCATGTAATTGCTCTACAATGTCTGATTTCATTTGTCTGGAAGCCATCGTAGGGAACTTCATTTCCGGAACAAGAACGCGGCTGTACTATCACAGGCACTAACTATTGCCACGCCATAAAATCCAGTGATTCTAAAGTTTCGTACATGAGAAACACTAATGCACGCGATTGCATTTCTTTCAAATTATTGGGAGCCTTGAATTAAAATTATGGGGAACAATCCTTCTTTAGCTGTTTTGAGAATCTAATTTCAATAGTGTTTCAGCGGGAAAGTTAGTCATGTATATATAGTTCATGCGTCTTCATTTTCTTAGAAAGAAACACATCCGAACGAAAAGTAATATGGAAATGTATTCTATTACGAATGCTTTAGGTCATACCATAGAGTATGACGCTATGGTAATACTTTTCTGGATACTCACCCTACAGTATGACATGCCCATTAGGGACTCCCAAATGTTCAGTGTGTTTTAAGCTGTGTCATTCAGCAGTGATTTAAATTGTCTTGAACCATGATAGCTTATCTTAGGTTCATAAGTACTGAGTAGTTTATCTCAGGATCTCATAAAAGTAATGCTTAAAAACCAAAGTGAAACAAGTCAAGCCTCATCTTTGTCATCAACCCCTGTACAAATAATTTGATAATAAATCAGGTGAATTGAAATCAAGGTAGTTTTTAAACCACATTCACAAGATATATATGTTTCCATGTGCATCCTTGTCTCCAAAAATTTGAGTTTAAGATATTCATTACTGGACTTACGGGAAATAATTGATCGAAGGAACTCGACGTACGGCAGAAACCCGTCCTGAGGACCCTCAAAAAGGTAGTAAAGAGGATATTGTCTAATTGACGCGCATAATCGCTCGCTTTATGCTGAATCCATAGAAGGATTTACACGGAGCATCTCTATCTGTCAGCAGCCTCCGTCGATTGTGTGAAGTAATTTTATGATTAGGAAATAATTTATATGAATAGCTTTCAGTTAACGTTAAAATCGTTACAGCAAGACGTGAAGCTAATCCGGCATGAAGTCCTAATGAATGCGTCCCTTATCTCGCCTTCATGTGCATTTTCTTTGGGTGCTTTTATGAATTTAATTTCTAAGGGTAGATATAACTGATATTAAAGGAAAAAATATAAAAGTTAAACATAATATCTTTGTAATATTACGGCATTAATTGATTTTCTCTAGGATTTATTGTTAATACATTTTATTATGTTAACCTTACATAATGATGACCACAGGAAGGATTTCCGGTATTAACCTGCGGGCTTTGAATATACTCTTTATGCAACTCACTGTTCTCTACCTGTTGAGAAAATCTGTGAAAAATTGCTTATTTTAATGGTCGTGTTTTTTTACAGTCTTTTTTTAAATAAATATCTTACAGATGCTAGAAAAATCTTAGAACCAAATATGTTACATAAATAACTTTAAGCTATGTGTGTTCATTAACCTTTCACCATTCTTCGCATGTCATTTAAGGGATTCAATTGTAAACTTGTTTTTTCGCCTCAAAATGTGATATGATAATATTTGCTATCATCATTGGTCATCAATCCTCAAATTAGTTTGACGCAGCTCTCCACTGAGCCCTTCTATCGGCTAATCTGTTCATATTTACGTATTTCTTCTCTTTCACATCCTTCATCACTTGTTCCATATATCTCGCACGAGGCCTTCCTTTTCCATTCTTCCCTTCCTCTTGCCCCTCGACGATTGTCTTCATCAGGTCAACGTGTCTTAGGATATGGCCGATTAGGTTGTCTCGTCTTCTTTTTAGGGTTTTCAGCAGACATATTTTCTACCCCACTCTTCTTAAGAATTCTTCATTTGTCACTCGGTCGATCCATTTTATCTTCATCATTCTTCTGTAGCACCACATTTCGAATGCTTCCACCCTTTTCTTTTCCGCTGCTGTCATTGTCCATGCCTCACTACCATAGAGAAACACGCTCCACATGTACATACGTTCTGATGAATTGTTTCCTTACTTCCAAGCTTGTATTTCCAGCTGTTAGTAGATTCTTCTTTCGATAGAATGCCCTCTTCGCCTGGGCTATTCTGCTGACTATTTCTTTTTTGCTTCGTCCATCGTTGTTTACTCGGCTTCCAATGTAACAGAACTCTTTCATCTCTTCTAGTTTTTGTTTCCTAGTTTAACGTTGGTTTTGGCCTCTTCTTTCTTGCTGCACACCAATATCTTAGTTTTCTTCTTATTGATCTTCAGATGATATCTGGCCATTGTTCTTTCCACGGTTATTAGTGTCTTATTCAGCTCCTTCTATGTTTCTGCTACGAGTGCTATGTCATCAGCGAATCGCAGCATGCTAATTTTTTCTCCGTGGATATTCACTCCAGAAGACTTCTCCTTGATTTCATCCATGGCTTTCTCGATATAAACACAAAAAAATACAAGAGACAGTGCACAGCTTTGTCTCACTCCTTATTTTATTCTTGCTTCTTCATAGCTGGGTGTAGATTTAATCACAGCTACTTGGTTTTTATACATACTGTGGATAATTCTTCGGTCATTGTAGGACACTCCAATTCCTTTCAAATTTCCAAGCATTGAATTCCAATCAACGTTGTCATAAGCCTTCTCTAAATCCACGAATGCAATGAACGTCGGTTTTTCCTTCTCCATTCTCTTCTCTATGAGCAGCCTAAGGGCGAATATTGCTTCTCCCTTACTTTTCCTGAATCTGAATTGATCTTCAACCAGAAACTCCTCAGCTTTTCGTTCTGTTCTTCTGTAAATGATCGTTGTCAATATCTTCGATGCATGTGTCCTCAGGCTTATAGTCCTAAAATTTTCGCATTTCTCCGCTCTCTTCTTTTTGGGAATAGGTATGATGATGTTTTTCTCGAAGTCCCTGGGTATTTCTCCTGTTAAAGTACATGTCACAGGTGGGTTAATGTCTTCTCTCCTGCATTTTTAATCAGTGCTGCGGGAATATTATCAATTCCAGGAGCCTTATTCATGCGAAGGTCCCTTACTGCTGCGTCAAATTCCGATCTTAATATTGATGCTCCCATATCACCCACTTCGACTTCTCTTTCCTCTTCGATCACTTTTGTGCTGAGATTGTCTCCGCTGTACATATTTTCTCTATTTGTTATAACAAGTACTGTTGATTTTATGATGAAGACAGCCTGTGAAGGTACGGGATGAATTCCAAAGTCTTGCATAAAATATGTAGATCAAATGGTGAAGAATGTAAAGAGAATGGGGTCGTTTACCATATTTTTTTATTGCCGAATCTGATAGAGTTTGTAAATAAAAAGACCCGTATTTTTCCGTTTTTTGATCCATCAATTATTTATAGAGTAATAAGCGGCGAAAAACTGATGTTTTTAACCCTTTCGGAAAAGTGGGCGTGGTGCAACCTCTGACGTATATCGACTTCGTTCAATCACAACTGAGCCCGCGAAGCTACTTTGCCTTATCGCAATGGGGGGACACAGCTGACTCGGCAAATGGGAGCGATTGCGACAGCATCTGTGCGAGCAGACCTTCCGAGAATCCCCCTCCACTCCCTTCCCCTCCCCTAAAACCAGTCAAGGACGGGAGGAAAATGACGTCAATGTTATCACAGCAGCATTTTCGGTGGGCGTCACCTTTTGCTTATTTACATTTTTGATTTATGAGTGAATGGTTGTGGTTAGAAGATTAATTTTTTCACTAAATTTCTTTTCTCGTTTACATCTAACGATTTCGTGTACAAAATTGCGATTTCGGTTCCGAGTGAACGCCCCCATTGAGAAAGTATTACGATGTTAGATGATAAGAGAATGGGGTTGAACTTGGTCGAACCAATATCAAGACTGTCGATTAGTGATGGTGATTACTGATTTCTTTTTCGAAGTGCCAGTTGGATAATAGTCGAAATATTAGTCATGAAGCCACCGTTTTAAAACTTAGAGAGGTCGAAATTTTAATTTCTCATCCTAATGGACCAATCTAATTTAAACAAAAAATGATATATCGCAGTGAAAGAGTCGTAGAATCAAGTTTATTGTAGTGGTTAGAGATCTGGTCTCTCACCCCGACGGTCCGAGTTCAAAACCCGACAGCGAAAGATTGGCAAGCCGACCCCGGCTTAGTGCTTTGTGAAAAGCATTCGAGTTCATTACTCCGACCATAGGCTCGTGAGTTAGGTATGTTGTGGTCTCCTAGTACTTATTGACCTGGCTAATGCCGACGCCGGGTTTCTCTCCACCCTTCTTCTTCTTACCCTTCCATTCCCATCCTCTGAGTCTGAATCGTGTACAAGTGCGAGTACAAACCTGAAAACTAGAAAAAAAATGAGTTGTAGAAGTCGCTTCAGAGATAATGATGAATTCTACATATTTACATCTACATAACACCCTACAAACCACCAATAAGGTGTGTGACAGGGGGTGAACTCACAACAAACATGCATTACATCATTCATAAAAAAGGATCAGTAATAATATAATAGTCTAAACTTCAATTTTTAAAAAAGATAAAAATTGCAAAGCTAGCATGCAATATCATTCTGTTAGTCGGGTTAGCTTAAAGTCCTTATACCAACATGCAACTACCTATGCTATCCACTGATACACTCGTATTGGATGGATTTACCGTTATTCATATCTCTAATTGTGCGAGGAAAAAGGATATTTTGAATCTGTCATTTTGGCAGTCAATTTCTCTAATTTTGTGACTTTCCAGTCAACCATAGTAAGTTGGGGTTCGTAAAATATTTTTAACGTCATCAGTGAAAATATTATCTTGGAATTAATTTTAGAGATTAAGTCTTAATTTCAACCTGCGATCTGACAATGATTCCCATTTTAATTCATTTAATAGACTGGTTACGCTAATGTTGTTATCTTACAGTCCCTTTACAAATCTTTCATAATCGTATCTAATATAATTATAGTACAGTGCCCTTATAAATCTTACTACATGAAATCTTCGGCGATACCTCGAGGGAAGGGGGAAAAGTCCTTTCACTAGGAATGAACTATCCACTTTTTCACACCTTAACTTTCTCGATTGCTGCAGCCGGCTGATAACTGCACTGCGGCTCCCACATTGCTGGCGAATACACTTCGGAATATTCATTCAGGCACTCGTTAAATGCCAATGATGGGCAATTGTAAATCATTAGTCGGGTAAGGTGTCGGCGTTTAGTTGGAAATCGTTGCAATCTCCCCGCTCGATTATTTCGGAAAACGATGACGACAAGTTAATGAATCTTGTGCAAACCATTAATATCGGGCAGAATTGGGCATGGGAAAAAATAAAAAAAATATCGCCCATCAAATTTCCTCGTTGGCGACCCTCCGTTCATTTAGTCGCGGTTGAAGTCCTCTTTCGCTTTATCGTATTTTAATGACTCGCGTAATCTGGAATCGTGCCGCAATTGGAGTTATGACGTATCATAATGGGATGATAAATGGCTCCGGATGCAAATTGAGGATTGTATGATTGATTCGGGTTTAATTTATTCATCATTGAAATTCCATCTCCTTTCCATCTCGCCGATAGTGAGGTTGCAAGTGGAAAGAGTATTTGACGTGGGAAAAGTCACGGGAAAAATAGATGGCTATTAAATCAGCAATATTTTGGCCACAATTCCAACATCAAGAGCGGAGCAAATATCGTATTTTTCTGTCGTATAATGTCGAAGCTGTGCCTTTCATGGTCATGGAAAAAATACGACAGTTCAAGGTGTTTATGTTGTTAATCGGCTTTATGGATTTGTATGTACATTTTGGTCCATTGTGTACAAAAATACATCCAGCTTCTGATAACATTTCCGATTCTGCTTCGCATTGTTAGTTTTTAAACGTGATAAGATTAAGCTTTTTAAGGAGCAACAAGATCTGAGATTATATTGTACCCTCAAGTTTTAGCTGATCCTAACATTAAATACGGTCGCCTGTAAACAATACAGCAATTGCACCTCACATAAAATGTGGACGCTAAACCATATCTTCTTTCCTCTTCAAGATCTCGAAGAGACAGAGCAACGTCACAGTTGTCTCAGCACAGTAATTCTGCCAAGAGAGCAATGTCAACGATTCGACGTCCTTCGTCCGCCGTGTTTTCACCTTTCTCCAGGCTCTGACTCCTGCGAAATTTATCATTGATACCCTTCATAAGCTCTTCTGCTTTCCGTCTTCTTTCCGCCTCATTCCTTTTAAGGAAGCGTCCATATTTATCCCGCTTTTGCTTCATAATGATGAAAATGCCTGTAAACAAAGCGACTCAAGCAGGGTGACCAATAGCCAGCGAAAAAGTGGACGTTGCCGTCCTGCGCAGTAGAAATTCGAACAAATTATCCCACATAATATCCCAATAAGAACGTAATCGCCCTATATAATACATAATATCCATAATACATGGACCTTACAGAGGATATTGTAAAATATATGGCAATATAAGCGATAAAATGTTCCTTATTTAAAGGCTTCATTGATATTCATGTATCTCCCATATTTTGGTATCACTGTCGAAACTAGTCAATTCCACAACTCTTCAAGGGGCCAAAAAAAAAACAATTGTTCACCCAGAAACATACATGAAGAGTGTTCTGCATCACATTAGTTGAAGAAATAGCGGCTATTTTTTTCTCAATAACTTAAAAGTTCATAAACATTAAATAAAGAATTAATATCATTATATAAATTGAATTGCTGAAATCTCAAACGGACTACCTTAATCTCAAGAATTTTTAACGTGTTTTAAATACAACAAACGAGTTCCATTGCTAAATTTAAATTTTGTGTTAGATGAGAGTCTTACTAGGAATGAAATAATTTCATATGCAATATTACCTCCAATGAAAACTCGTCCTTTTCTGGGTGAATCTTTCACCCGGTAAGGTAGTAAAATTGTCCCCGTTTCAGCAGCTAATTTTGCGATCGAAAGGTTTTCATGTGAATAATACCTCCGGAGGAAGACGTGCAGATTCACTCCATACATCGGAAAAAGTAAGTCTTAAAACTAATGCCGTTAATTTTCAGAGTGAGATCCTCAGCCATGGTGTTGATAAAATTCACGGTTTTCTAAAATATAATGGTAAATCAATTGTGCGTTTTAAATAATTTATTATAATCCATAGCTACCACTATACATTTCTCTTATATCTCTGAAATAAATTCAAAATATCAAAAGAAACTTTTTTAGAATTGGTAAACCATTCGCGTATTAATAACAGCGATGCCTTAAGATCGTTGTGTGAAAAAAGATCGTTAAAAACTCCTGAAGAACATTACATACTCCCAAACCAATTTCACTCACCTCCTGGGCTAAATATTAATTTGCATGTCTTTTTAAGGCACCAGCGTATTTTCAAAGCATTCAAAAATCAATATAACTCAACGCTTAAAAAGTACACACATTTTACGGCCATGTTTCTTAGCTGAAAAATGGCAGCCGTTGATGATGCTTATATTATTCACTCTCTTCCTTAATCTATTGGGTCAAGCTTAACCTGTTTTAGTTCTTGAAATTGTCTTCTTTTTTCTCGCTGGAAATGAAAGAAGGAGAAATGGACGGAACCGGTGGAAATGAGCAAAACCTCTTCCCGAAAACTCATCGGAAAAGGAATTCCTCCCGGACTCAGGATAAAATCCGCTTCGGTAAGCAAAATTAATTCTCTTTTCCTTTAGCAGGGCGCGTTTTACCAAGGAGTCTAAATATCCCTCATCATCGTCACTGCCACGAGACGGTCACCTCGGTTACATAGAAAGAGTAGAACAGTTGCGAGGAAAAAACTAACTTGCCGATATAGAAATGAGAGAATTAAAAGTGAGGGACTGTCACTCAAACGGGTGATTTTTTTTAACTTATTCAAAGCATGAGACTTAGAAGTTAAATTTTAAGTTTAGTTTTCATTTTTTTCAACCATCACAGTATTATTTTATATCAGCCAAAGCTCGCATCTGTGAAAGCGAATGTTTACTTGATCCGTTATTGAAATTATAATGGTTTCAATGACGGATGCCAGCCGAGAATAACACCTTTAATTATAAATGACTAGTTACGAACCGCACATTTTTGTCAGTAAATAAAAGCTCAGTGCTCACAATGACTCTCGTGGTTGCAAAAATTATAAGACAACCTCAAGTGGGGTATTTGTTTGGACATTTTTTTTCAATTAAGCAACGACTCAATGAACATTATGACTTGTGGTGATGGTAAAATTTCCTTATGTAAAAATTATAAATGTACGAATACTATCAGCGAATACTCGAAATATTCGAGTATTCGCTGTATTCGATATTCGAGACTTCGAATAATTATGCTAAAATAATTCGATATCCAAGATCTCGAATAATAATGCGAATTACGTTATAAATGGCGTGTTGATGAACTACAGCGTATTAATTCAGAAATGCACAGAACTTAGCGTATTAACACTTTCTGCTCACTTATTGAGGTTTATAAAAGTCAATGCATTCAGCAGTTCATAATTGGTAGAAAAACTATTTTATTATACATTTGACTTTTTATGACATAGAATTACTTTTTTAAAATTTAATTAGCAACTTGTAGCATTTTACTTCAACAGGCAGCAAATTAACTTTCAGATTAACATTTAGCATATAAATTGCAATTCTAGTATTCGAGGTAATCGAAATTTAAAGTTGCGTTTACACGTAGCAATTGACTGCTATGACAGTCAACTGCTAACGAATTTTAAGCCTCACTCGCATGTATAAATAGCACCTGCGATGCGTGTTAAAGTCGTTACTGGACACATGTCGAACACTATCGATCCACGATCGAGCCATCAGCAAAGTTGAAGCCAGTCTACTTTCCAGCGGAAATGTATGTACAACACAATCGCAACAATCGCCAACGGAAAGCAATACACGACGGAATTTGGACATAATAACAAGGATATCCCTCCCCTAAAGGGTAGATTCTACCCTTTACAGAATGGGAGCAAAAGGTAATCGTCAATGGATTTATTACTTGAAGAATTTCATGAATATTTAAGCATCAATCACTATTGAAATAAATCGTTTTTCATTTGTTATGACAACGCCTAAATAGTGGCTTTAAGCTGCATAGAAGTTGGTGCAGACGCATCATAGCAGTAGCGATATAGATATATCACGCATCTAACGACTGTCATTATAGCAGTCAACTGCTACGTGTAAATGTTGCTTAATATTCTAATTCGATATAAGAATTCGAGAAATCTGCTACTCGACCCGTCTCCAGTAAAAATATATTAATGGCTCTCGAAGGGCATATTTTAGATGGATTTGAGTAACAGTCTTCCGTCTCCAAAGTTTGCCTAAGCTTCTTGGTCTAGGGTTTTCCCTCGTCCTCTTTATCTCCACTCCAACCCGACGACCCCTCTCTCTCGCATGGAAAGGACCAAGCTCACCTCCTCCTCATCACGGGACTCTCTCCATTGGCGGCCAAAGCGAGTCCAACATCGAGGACGTATAATGTTCGTCACCCCCCTCCCCACTTCCCCCTTTGCGCTGTCTAATTCGTCCTTTTTTTTCTCCGCTGAGTGCGTAAGAGGGGGGAAGGGGATGGAGGGATTTAGATGAAAATATTCTGTCGACACATAAATTCGGGCGAATGTCTTAGGACCCATTTATCTCTCACCCTCTCTCCCTCTCTCTTACCGCATTCCCATTCCAGTGCGCATACAAACCAAACAAACAAACGAACACTGGAACGCACACCTCTTCCAAAGGGTCTTTTTCCTCCCCTTCGTCCTCTCGAGTCCCTTCCGCGGGGACCACAAAGGTGGGGGAGAGCCCAAACCTCTCTCTCTCTCTCTCTCTCCCTCCCTCCAGCCCCTCTTCACTCGTGGTTGACACGCACGCCTTGCAGATAAGACGAAGAACACACGACCCCACTCCCTCCTCCCCAAGAGAGCGCCGCTCTCTTCCTCCGCTCCGACTCCTTTTCTTACTACTCCCGCCTACACCACAAGACCCCTCCCTTTTTCCATCCCCGACTCTCCCCCTTCTCCACCCTCTCTCTACCTCCCTACATTGCCGTTGAGTGAGGGAAAAGGTAGGCTCGTAAATTAAAAATTCCTCTCCCCTTTCCCACCTCTTCTCCATTTCTTTCATTCCTCCTTTTCTCCTTTCTTTTCTCCTTCCTCTACTTCCCTCACCCAAATTGATTCGGTGGCGTTCCGTTGGAGGGCAAGTGCCCGCTCCCCTCATGTTGATCCGTTTGGTTTCGTAGCTAGGGTACGTGCTTCCCATCCCTAGCTACCAGGTTCGAGCCCCGATGGAGGGTGATTTTTTACGCGGCGTGTTTAGCAAATCTTTCCGGTGACTTATCAGTCAGCACTGCTGGGCACCCAACGTTGCCGTTGCCTGAATGATTCCATCAAGGTACTACGTCACTCTTCGGTCATATTACACTTAGTAAACATACGAATATGGGCTTGAATCGTGACAAACTATTGAAAAACATATTCTCCGAAAGAGATTTCACTCATCTGTTGGTCTAAAAATTTACTATTCAGTAATCACTACAATTACTCGACACTCTTAAATTATTTACCTGAAATAATCTATTTCAAACATATACTAGATTTTGCGTGGATTTCCGGACAGAGATATAAATAATTCGGTTAGTGGTAGTTTTATAGGGACAAACAGGTTAACGGTCATTTGCAGGGTCTCTCCTCTCCTCAGGGCCTCTCCCAATCCTGGTCCTCTCTCGGCTTCGAACCTCATTAGAGTTTTCCCTTGGATATTTAGTCCTATGGCCTTCTCTTTGATTTTTTCATAGGATGTTGCATGCATACATTAAAAGTTACGGTGAACAGGTTTAGCAGTGCACAGTCTTGTCTCAGTCCTTTCTTAATTCTTGCTTCTTCAGTGCTGGGACCAGATTTAATCGCAGCCACTTGGTTTTTACACAGTGTGTGAAATTGCTACAAATTGTGGAATGGTAACAATCATCATAATCATTACTCTCCTCTCTATAAATCCACATTTCTATATTTTACCCCAAGAACCGCCTCAAGGATGCTGGCCGGGGGTGGTACCCATGTCATCAGCCGTGATATTAATTTTTACCGAAAAAGTAGCTTTGGGAAATGTAGTGGGTGTTTTTCAAATAGTTATATTTTGTGCTGCAGTCTTGCATTACACGCTGGAAAAAAATGAGTTCTCGGTCCAGCAGTGTATAGTGTGTTTTAATGTGTTACCCAAATCTGTCCTGCTGATGTGGCGTGGGACTAGAAATATATCTGCAATGTTAAATTCGAATTCACATAATTAGATTTTCTTACGTTTCTATAATATTGCGAATAACCTGCTACCCTCTAAGGGTTTCCCAACTACGTTCTTCCGCTAACCGAGTGACACTTTCCCGTACGCTCGTAGAAATTTGTTTCGAAACTAGCGGGTTTCTTCTGATTAATCTTTTGTTCCCGAGTTCCTTTTTCATTCGTTTTTATCCCCAATGGTTGATTCATACCAACGACATTCGAGATTCTACCGGTGCGAATAAATATCTCTCTTTTACTTTTCGCAACAACATTTCACTCAATAAATCACAATCTCTAAACTAGGAAATGAGCCAGCCACGACCCTCTCCTATGGAGTCGAAACTTGTACCTGCGAATCATTCTTTTTCTTCTTTCCTGGCAAAAAATAATAAGTGAGACCTAACATGTGAAAGTTAATGGCGTTAACCTCTTCCAGGATTTTCACCATTTTTCCTTCCATTTCGTATGAAATTTCCCAATGGTTTTCCTTACACCTGCGTAGAACTTTTCATATGTTCCATGAACTTCCAAGAGTCTTCTTTGCATAGCAGCGTTTTTCGAGTGGCTTCGAGAGTTAAAATTTTGGAATACCCGCCATCCATTCGTAAATTACCTCGGGTACGTACTATCATTCGACTTAGGCTCCCGCCATTACGTGATGGCGTTCCTCCTGCTCAGAGAATGCAGTAGGTTAACATGCATTCAACATCATCATCATAATAGGTCAACAATCCTAGGATTGGTTTGACGCAGCCCTCCACTCGATTCTTCTATCGGCCAATCTTTTCATATTAACGTAGTTCCTCTCTTTCACATCCTTTATGACCTGTTCTATGTAACTCATACGACGCCTACCTTTTCCATTTTTCCCGTTCACTTTTCCTTCGACGATTGTCTTCATCAGACCATCGTGTCTAAAGATATGGTAACATGTATTAGCGAAATTAAAAATCATTTTCAGATATACCGTAAGCTGGGTTCCCTAAATTATACTCCTTCCTGTCGTGCAAAAGGATCCCCATTATTGCCAATAAATTATTCCGGAAGGAAATACATTTTGAATTTGGGCTTGTAGTTGTAAACTACGTGATGTAATGATCAACTACAATATTTGCGGGAGTTCCCGAAATGTGTACAACATAAATCTTCAACATCCTAATCTACTAACTACCCTGCAAGCCATGTTGAGGGTGTTCGGCAGGGACTCATAAGCAAACGTACAATGTACATGCACTGTTTACATATGCTGCCTACCAAATGTAATGTTACTATGAATTAGTGATGAGTCGAGTAGCAGATTTCTCGAATTCGAATATTAAGGTGCGTTTACACGTAGCAGTTGACTGCGGTGATAGTCAACTGCCCTGTGATAGTCAACAAGCCCCACTCGCATGTGTAAATAGCAACCACGATGCGAGTTCAGGTTGATACTGGAAACGTGTCGAACACTATCGATCCTAGTTCGGGCTATTAGCAAAGTTGAAGCCCGTTTACTTACCAGCGGAAATTTACCTAGCACAATCGCAACAACCGCCAACGGAAAGCAACACAAGACGTCTAATTTCGGGAATTTGAATATAATAACAAGTATATCCCTCCCCAAAGGGGAGATTCTACTCTTTAAAGAAAGGGGACACAAAATAATCGTCAATTGAATTTATTGCTTGAAGAATTTCATGAAAATTTAAGCGACAATCATTATTGATATCAAACACTTTTTCTTTGTTATGATAACGCCAAACTAGCGGCCATAAGCTGCATAGAAGTTGGTGCAGACGCATCATAGCAGTAGCGATATAGATGTTACATATAGGGTGCTATTCATTTAGGCACAGCGATAGCCGATTATCGAACGCAGGAGCCAAGATGCAAATGAAAAGAAACACAGCTGGCACCGGCATTTCGCGCTTGCGCAGTCAGTTTTGTGAATTGGAAGGTAAATAAGAAAGTAGCAACGAAGGGAATCGTGCGGTAAAGTTCAAATCATCCATACCATTCACCAATTTTGCTCGGTAAAAGGTACTATGAAGAATTTTAGTAATTATTTTCGTATGTTAGTGGAATGCTATAACAGTATTTTTGGGGTTCTGATTGATAAATGCCGTAGAATACCTTTCCTGTGTCTGCGTGTTTACAAAAAAATATTGTTGATACTTTGTTGTTACATTGTTTAACGTGACGTCATATTACGCCCTCAGCTTTTCATCTGTTCGGCTCTCCTCAGAGGAGAGAGTCACCGGCAGCCGGCGATAGACGGCGATTCAGGTAAATCGAAAGCACCGTAGCGTGGCGATCGCCGTCTATCGCCGGCTGTAGCCGCAAATCGAAAGCACCCATAGCGTACAGTAGCGATATAGATGTCGCGACAGTCATAGCAGTCAACTGCTTCGTGTAAACGCTACTTTAAATCATGACTCGAATATCTCGAATTTCGAATACCTCGAATACTAGAATTGCAATTGATATGATAATGTTATTCTGCAAATTAATTTGTTGCCTGTTTAAGTAAAAAACCACAAGTTGATTAATTTTTTAAAAATTATTTCTGATTTTAAAATGCCCAATACATAATAAATATTTTTCTACAAATTATTCAACTGTGGTATACATTAAATATTATAATTCTTAAAGAGTGAGCAGACTGTGTTAATACACCATGTTCTGTACAGTTTTGAATGAATATGATGTAGTTCATCAACACGCCAAATACAGCGCGTAACTATTATAATTATTCGAGATCTCAAATATTTCATTCTTTTAGCATAATTATTCGAAGTCTCGAATACCGAATACTTTCTAGTATTCGAGTATTTGTGGGTAGTATCCGCACATCTCTACTATGAATATCATTAGGGACTCACCGCAAATTCCACTTTCATCCAACTTGTTAGGAAAAGTTTAGATCAGCATCAAATTTTCTGGAAGGACTTTAGACTAATTGTAAGTTAAAATCCCGAGTTTTACATAAGTTCACATACAAGTTCTCATCGTAAACGTATTACCAAAGCGTAATTATCGTAATATTCTTGCGCTAATCTCGCTTGTCATCTCATTTTCACGTTTTGATCACTCAGTCGATCCAGCCTCGTACGGAATGCATACATACAAGCACATAAATACAATACATCTACATTATACGAAAAGTCACCAAAATTTATTTGGCATTGGGTGTACCATCAACAGGCATGCATTTGAAATCAAAAGAGAATTGAACTTGCATTACTATCATGAATGCATGCAAAAAAAAAATGGTTCGTGCACGTACTACTAACAAGCAGCAACGAGTTACACCGAAATTGTGAGTCTGTACGAGGTAGTGCAATGATTATTGATTAGTCAGACATTTCCTTAAATATGTTAGTTACTTTATTTATATTGTTCAAAACATGCAAGAGTGAATAATCATAAAACATGAACTTACTCAAAATCACTAAGGACGACTCTTCTACGTAAAAATGTACAGTATCTAATTTCTCCCTGCTTTCTTATCTGTAATCTGTCAATTATGTCCCTATTAGAGTAGTTTCCTTTGCCAAAGAAAATAGAATTAATTAATTTCGATTCGTGCTCCACCGCAAATGTATTTATTTTACGCAAAAATTTTGATTAAGAAATTCCAGTTTACTAGATTTTTAAATCTCAAATTTAAGTTCTATCGAAAAAGTTCAGAAATGGCGGGGCTGGCTTGTTGATGACGTAACAGGTATGTAGTTTACGTTGCGAGGCATGGGAGATATTCGTCTCCTGAACTTACCATTGTATTTCGGAGCCCATCAGCTCAACCGAATACGTATTAATAATAGTCTATGAAAACTATCAAAGTTCGAAAAGTCTCCTCCGTTAAACATGGTATTAATAGTCGTTTTATGGGCTCCACAGGGTATCCTGCTCGCGGAGTCCTCTGCTACTGCGAGGCATGGCGTTAAGTTCGCGCGGCGATGGGCCAACTTCACGGTATGCTTAGTAAAATTTATATATATATTATATATAAAAAATTTTACTAAGCATATACTATCATAGATATATTTAAAAACCAACAGTTTTTAAATATATCAACTGAATATATAATTTGAAGTAAATGAATAATATTTTATCGCAGTTAATTAACTGAACAAATACATCTCCGATACTAGCTAATAAGCTTTAACGGAGTGCACCGTCTGCTTGGAAGCGTCCGCAGCACCACCTTGTAGTGACAGGTAGAGGAGAGAGTTTGACATCACACGTATAATTTACCGGCATGCAATAGTTTACCGTCTCGTTTTCGTGCCGTTGACTTTTTCACTTTTTACTTTATGAAGAAAAATACTTAACGTCATTTAAAAATCGATCGGTTTAATATACATACTCCAGATTTTATGACCTTTCGATCAGGACTTTAAAAAAAAATAATGGGAAACTACCCTATTTTGCGCAAAAATGTGAACTTTTGAACCTGTATGTCTTACTTTCCAGTTCTATAATGTTATCTTCATGATATTTTCTCCAATAGTACTACTCTGGTGTTTTTGATATGACTGTAACATCTCTAGAGAACATGTCCGACTTCAAAAACTGCACATGTTTTACAATGTAAGATCTTAGATCTGATTCTGAACGATTCCCAACCAAATTTTTCCAAGCATTTCAAGATAAGGCGAACATGACTCATGAAGAGAGGTATGAATTAGTTTGCCGTCGTGTTTTTGCGCTGTTGAAATTTTTTAGTTTTTTTTATTAACGATGAAAACTATCGTAGTTTTTAAATCTTACGGATTCGAATACGTACTCCTGGGGATATAAAGTTTCGATCAAGGTATTAAGAAAAAAAGTAGGAAACTACCGTATTCAACAGCCATCGCAGGGGCAGAGATGAGTGTGCATTCTCCCACGAGGATAGTATGAGATTTTCGGATGTCAAAAGGGAGACTCCCTTGTCCCGAAAACTGAGCTCGACTGTGAAAGTCTTGGTCAAACGGAGATGATATTCGGAGAGCTCTATCTGCAGCTGCTGTTAATACCCTGCTCGCCATCATAAAGGTGTGTGGCAGGGGATGAATCTTAATCATACATGCATTACGTATAATGCTCTACGAGAATTATTTAGTAGGGTTAACTTGAATTGTGTATACTAGAATTCTTAAGTGTGTTCATATTATTAAATATATGCACAACTATTCGGATTCCGTAATAGTACGAGAGAAGAAAAAATGCGGCAGCTTTGCGGTAAGAGAGGAGTAAGTCGGGTAATTCGAATTGGAGGAGGATCGCAATGCTTTTAAGAGGAGAATACTTTTTTACGGAATGGAGACAAGAATTCTCTTGTTGAGGCTGGGAGATGGTGGGTCCGAGAGAAGTGGTTTACAATGGAGGCGGACAGGGGGGTGGAGTGAGTGGTCCAAAAGTGGAAAGGAAGGCAACGGGCCCCAGGATGAGACGTCTTTTGAGACATTCCTCCCGTATCGAAGAGGATCGAAACATTTACAATTGGCATAGAGTCGTCGTTTTGGGAAAAAAATGGAGGATTGAAGAAAATAACTGACTTATGCACATATATTGAAATAGATTATAGTAGAAGAAATAGCATTTCACCTCTATGTTGCATGTAAGTAGTGCATGTGTGATGATCTTCAACCCCCTGCCACACACCCTCGCGGCAGGCACGTAGCCATAAATTTGCTTCGGGGGAGGGGGCTAATTCTAGTGTGGCGTAATTTGAACCAAATCAGTCTTGCCCGTTCGATGCCCACATATTACAAATCTCTTCCCTTAATTTTCAGTGCTTGGTATTTACTTTCACAGTGCCCATTCCTATCTCTTCTCACTTGTAAAGTACACTGCTTACCTTGTTATGAAGCAGTTAATTTGACCGGTTCCAGAACAGTAGTTCAACGCAAACATACATACCAGATTGAAAGAAAACAATTATTAACCATACAAATGCTCAAACTAGTGATCACGTTTATAAACACCTAACACTTGAATTATAGGCCGTGTAATCTGGATTATCATGTCCAGTTAAAATCAGAACAACAAAATTATTGGGAAAACATTTCTGGGTGGAGCTGAAGCCTCAGAAGCCCTACCCCCCTTGCCCCCCCCCCCCACCTACCCCCTTGCCCCCCCCCCACCTACCCCCTCTTCCCCACTACCCCCCCAACCCATGGCTACATGTCTGCCTCGCGGTGGCTCTCAGGGTATTACGAAGATGTACATGTAGAATATGGTAAGATACTAGAGTACCTTATTCCTTCCAAGTTGATATTTCCGGGGAAAGAGCATAGGCGATAAAATACATGAGAAATGTGAGTGTATAATAGTGTCAAATACATAGTCTTGTGCATAATAGTTTTGATGAACGGCTGAGGCCATTTCCATAATTTAGAATAGGTTGTTAATTGAATATGGGTAGGCTATTATTATTCTAGGAGCTGAGGAAGGGTGGAGCAAAACCCGGAGTCGGTATTAGCCTAAAGGCGCATAGGTGCCACGGTTCAACGCCTCACGCATCGGATACAGTACTGAACTCATCACCCCAGCGCACAGTGAGCTCAAATCGCAATTTGCCTGACAAAAGTCCAAAACAGCTTTTTTTGAGATAACGTCTTGAAACATGACACATATACACACAAATAATTGGTGATTATTGAATGGTAAGTCATTTTTCATAGGTATTACCCGTTACTTAGATACAGAGGCTCAAACACGACCAAATTTCGAAAAAAGCGCCCGCTCTCATTTTCTTCGAAAATCTTAAAAGTTGAGCAGATATAGGGGTAATTAAAGGATTTTAATGAAATAAAAAACATTACCAATTGTGAACAGGGTACTTAGCCTATACTATGCATAAGTTTAAGACATTTTTGCCTATATTTGGACCTGGAAATACCGAGACTCCGTTGGATTGTTCATGTTGTGTGGATAATAACTCCCTGAATTTAACTTTTTCACTCTGCAAGTTTCACTTCGCATCTCTCCGCGCATCCGACCGCGCAATCAAAAGACTCGCGATGTCGTGAAACTCTTCCTTAGTGGCAGGACGAGGATCACCGATCGCCTTCCGATGAGATGAGGTGGGCGAGGCGGCGCCGGAGGAGACGGCAATGGGCACGAAAAAATCAAACAGACGGACGCCAAAAGAAATGCGTGAAAAGAAATACCTGCCACCCCGTCCACCTCCTTTCCTTCCGTCGTCTTGAGAGGGGCTTCTTGAGGAGAGCATGCTTCTTCCATTCCCCGCAATCAGTCGACAGGGAGTCATTAATTCCGGGGGCGAAAGCGGGAGGGTGGTGCGCCCTTCCTCCCTCAGAGGGCGTCCGTGGCCCCGGGAGGACCTGCGGAGGCCCCCTCACCCCTCCCGTACGGTGGCCGATGACCGCGTCTCCTCGCAACCGGGGTCGGAAGGCCCGATTCGCACCCGGCTACCGGACCCCCACCGTTGATGGCTGACGGGTAAAGTGCAACAAGTGCATCCGGAAATAATTACATCTATTGATGCACCAAAGAACACTGCAAGTCCCCTTGATGATGTGCGGCAGGGTCTGGGTTGGTGTGGTGGCTAGACTATCGGTCTCTCATGCCTAAGATCTGGGTTCGAATACCTGCAATAGGGTCCTTTACCATATTTTTTATTGCCGAATCTGACAGAGTTTGTAAAATAAAAAGACCTCTATTTTCGGTTTTTTGATCCGTCAATTATTTCTCGAGTTATAGGCCTGATGTTTTAACTGAATGAAAAACTGATGTTTTTAAGTCTTTCGGAAAAGAGGGCGTTGTGCAACCTCTGACGTATATCGACTTCGTCCAATCACAACTGAACCCGCGAAGCTACTTTGCCTTATCGCAATGGGGGGACACAGCTGACTCTTCCAATAGGAGCAGTTGCTACAGCATCTGTACGAGCAGACCTTCCGAGAACACCCCTCCTCTCCCTTCCCTTCCCCTAAAAGCGGTCGAGGACGGGAGGTAAGTGACGTCAGTGATATCAAAGCAGCTTTTTCGGTGGGCGTCACCTTTTGCTTATTTTAATTTTTGATTTATGAGTGAATGGTTGTGGTTAGAAGATTAACTTTTTCACTAAGATTCTTTTTTCGTTTCCATCTAACGATTTCGTGTACAAAATTGCGATTTCGGTTCCGAGTAAACGCCCCCATTGTAGATTTTTCATTGGTGGACAGGTCCCCTACGAAGTTCTCTCCCCTACTGTGGGGAGAGAACTTAAGAGTTCAATACGCCGTTCGTTGAGCCCTTGACTCCTTCCGTCAAGAGGAGATTAATGCCGTCGCCGGGTTCTCGCCATCCTTTCTCCACTCCCTTTATATTCTTTCCACTATCCAAATATCCCCCCTATCCAAAAATGGTACATGTGACCTTATTTCTCGGTCGCCTCCTCCGAATAACGAACTAATAAGCTGAATCGCCATAGTTGGGAATCATAGTTGGGAAAGTTACGAAAAAAAATTAACTGATTAAAGTTAAAGTTAATCTCTGTAAAAAGTAACTAGTTAAAGTTAAAAGTTACTTTTCTGTAAAAGTAACTGATCAAAGTCAAAGTTATAAACAGTAACCCTTACGTTAAAAGTTACTTTTTCAGTTACGTTGGCAAGTTGGATGCTGTGGTAATAGAGGCCTTGATGGTTTTTTGTTTTGACAAACAACGCGAACACTGAAAACTGACATTGTGGTTTGTTCCATTCGTATCCATTTGTTTAAAAATATTTGCATGGGGGATTTTCGTTGTAATTCCATTTAGTGTCCAGAGTGTTGCTAGTCAGGTTTCCTAGCGTCTGCTGAAAGCATTCGGCGATTTTTCTGAGGTGGAACTCCAATTCCGGGATTTTTAAGTTGTCATGAATGTAATGCTTTCTGATGAACCATGATGGGTCTGTAATTTGCCGCCAAAAATTGTTCTGAGCGGAAGAAAGTGCTTTAGGGTTAGCTTTTGATATCGATTCCCACATTGTGATGTGAATTATCCATTCACAATTGTAAAATTTCAGTGTAAAGGGCTTGGTTATGTAGAGTTACAGTAGATGCTGAGGGTGTGCCTGCACACCTTTTCCCGCGATTCGCTGGGGGTGATGTTTTATGATAAGTAAGGCACACGTAGACTGGCGCATTGTGACAGATACGTTAATTTGTATGAACCCTTCCCCCTCCTTATCCGTCATAGGTTTTTAGGTGACCCTTCTTTCTCGGCTTCAACAATGTAGTATTGACGACATAATGTCACCGAGTAAGGCATGCTTGTCTTGGCATCCCTCCAGGCATTGTCTTCGCGTGGTTTCGTGTTTTCTCGTCTGAGTTACTAAACTTTGGCGGTCACTCCCCTCAGCCCGGCTTTTGTTTGGATGTATTTGTGTGGGCCTATTCATTGCATTCTTGCACAACTACCCTTTAATTCTTAGATACTGATACCTCTGCGCCCAAATTCGGACATTCGCCAAAAATTAACGAAAAAAATTAACTGAAGTTAGTTTCGTATCAGTTAATACATAAATTTAACGATTAAAAGTTAAAAGTTAATTGTTGTAAAAGGTAATGATCGAATAAAATAGTTAACCACATTTTTAACGATTAATTTTAACTATGCCTGTCAACTATGCCTGCCACACATCCTCAAGGTGGAAATTATCTTTTTTAAATATTCCCATTAGCTCGCAAAAAGACCTTGTAAATACTAATCATTTAATTTCACATGTCTGGTGGCTACTAAAGTAATATGATTCTGTAAATAAGTACCAGTGTACCTATTTGTGCATGAAGGTGGTATATGTTTGATTATTTACTCCCTGCCTCACACCCAAAGATGGCGTGCGGGATATCCCGTAGATGAAAATGTGGGTTACCATGCATGCAATGCGTATATACTATCGCTAATATATAAGTATTTCTAGAGAGTATGAAAGTTATGTATGCAACGCATTAGCAACTAATTGAATAGTGAGTACGAAAATGTATGATTTTGATTAATGGGTTAGGCAATTGTTTTAATGTGTTCCAATTGGTAATTGGAGGTTAGAGTTAACTGAGTGCTAATAATATTAAGTACTTTTTACGATAAACTCCTGATAACTAGACGTGCATTAATCTTACCTCCGGTTATAATGCTGCCTATAAATATCTCTGAATTTTCACGGAAAAAAGGAATTTTAAATCTATCCAACCGACATTCTCTCTCTAATGTTGCTTTCGCAAAAGATCGAAAGATTATTACTATATGTACTCTGCTAATTATCATCATGATAGACATGAAATAGTGATGTAAAATATAAGCACTATCTACTGTACCTATGTATTCCATGTATCAAAATCCATGTTGTTATTTGGCTCTGAATACTTTCTACTCTCATTAATTCATCCAAACTCTTCTCCTGCCTTCTCCCCTCTTTGACGTCCTGCAAAACGCCCTTGCCCCTTATAATGCTTTCCATCCACATACTCTGTTTACTCCTAATTTGGAGAACAGTTCCTTGGGAAAAAACCATCTTAGCCTACGGCACTCTTCAACATATACCTGGAAGAAATCAAAGAAGCCCAAGAGTTGGGAATCAAAGGGATTACGGTAAATGGATAAAAATATCAAGATATCAACATGCTTCGTTTCGTTGATAACGTCGCAGTCACAGCACAGAAACCATGCAAAAATCCAAAAATCACAATGGATCGAGTACTAAGAGAATACAATGTGGAGATTAATGGGAAAAACTAAAAGCCTAATGTGCGGAACTAAAAGCCTAATGTGCGGAAGTGATAAACTGAAGGCAGATATTACGCTACAAGAAGAGGTTCTAGAGCAATTGAAATCCTTCACGTACATAGGAGGCTTGCGTAGCGAGGGACGGATGAAGTCCAACGAATATTACGCGAATAAAAGCCCAAGGACATAAAGAATTCACGACGAAAAAACTTCTAAATTTAAAGAAAATATAATTATCAGTAAGGAAGCGGTACTTTAGAACATTCGTGTGGAGTGTTGTTCACTAAATGAGTCGGAGGCGTGGACCACCGGAAAGCTGGAACAGAAGAGAATAGAGGTGTTTGAAAATTGGTGCTGGAGGCGTATTCTGAAGATCAAATGGACGAATTAGATCTGAAATAAGGAAATGTACAAAAGAAAGAGGAAGAAAACAATAATTACATTATATTTATTTTTTTTATGTGGCAAAGCCACCTTAGAAAAACAATCCTAATTCAACTTGTGTACCAGTCAGCATTCAATAAAACGATAAAACGATTACATAAAGCAATATTTATAACAGTGAAAGAATGTTCTACAATATATATAATCTTTTACAAATATATACAAAGGAGTGAAAAACTAAACTTCACAATTCTTCAGATAGATACTCCCAGTATTTTTCTTTAAGCACAAGTATGGATTGGGTACAAGTTAGGATCGTAGGTAAGGAATTCTATAATTATATGGCATTTACAACAAAAGATTTTAAATGAACATTGACAATATGGGTTACTATGAGGAAGACTAGGTTCAGATGTACTGGCCACACTTAATGCAAAACCAATTCGGCTATGCCTTAGGTTAAGTCACGAAGACGAAATTAGAGAGGTAGACAATAAGATAGAGAGGTTCATGAATTTATTTTTTTCTCGTACAATTAGGGACGGTAATATATTTTAGCAAAATACCGGGAGGAAATTATAATGTGCATTATAGATTTTGATCTAGAACAGTTGTCTGTTGTGACTTTTTCAACATGTTAATGTTTTGACATTCCAAACTCTTATATGTGTTGGAAAATATACATAAATATACTCAATGAATAATAAATAATACAATTCAATGCCTACATCGAGAAAGCCATTCAATAACTCAAAGAAAAGTCCCTGGGAGTGAATATCCATGGGGAGAAAATCAGCATGCTGCGATTCGCCGACGACCTATCTTAAGTCATGGCAGAAACGGAAGGTGATTTAAAGAAGAAACTAGGAAATATGGAAAGGATATTGGTCAGATATCAATTGAAGGTCATTAAAAAGAAGAATAAGGTACTGGTATGCAGTAACAGAAAAGAAGCCAGGATAATGTTAAACTAGAAAAACAAAAAAATCGAGGAGGTGGAAGAGTTTTGTTACCTGGGATGCTGAGTAACCAGCAATGGACGAAGTAAAAGAGAAATTGCCAGTAGAATTGCCCAAGTGAATACACATTTATCAAAAGAAGATTCTGGCTACAGCTACAAATACAAGCGTGGAAGTGAGGAAACATTTCATTAGAACATACATCTGGAGCATTTTTCTTTACGGCAGTGAATCATGGACGATGACAGCAGCGGAGAAGAAAAGGGTAGAAGCATTTGAAATGTGGTGTTACCGAAGAATGATGAAGATAAAATGGATCGATCGAGTGACAAACTAAGAAGTCTTAAGAAGAGTAGGAGGGAAGAGATGCCTTCTGAAAACCTTAAAAAGAAGACGGAACAACTTAATAGGCCACATCTTAAGACACGATGGCCTGATGAAGACAATCGTCGAGGGCAAAGTGAACGGGAAGAATGGAAAAGGCAGGTCTCATATGAGTTATATAGATCGGGTCGTGAGTGATGTGAAAGAGAGGAATTACGTAAATATGAAGAGATTGGCCGATAGAAGAATCGAGTGGAGGGCTTCGTCAAAGCAATCCTAGGATTGTTGCCCCAACCCATAGATCACATGAACACCTTGTGGGTATATAATGAGCTCGCAGTCTCTCCGCGCTTACCTTGATAATAATTGTCAAACAATCGAAACCTAGGTCGGTGAAAAATAAATTTGTGGAATCTTACCAAGTAATCATTTTATTTACAATCCTAGGATTGTTGACCAATGATGATGAAATAAATATATTTAAGTAAATGCCTGGCTAATAAATAATTATTACATTACCTTGAAATAACTAAAATTCAGTCACGCGTGTCTCATAATTACTGCTCGTTGCTTGGAGATAGTGAATGCATGAACTCAGCACAGTAGTATGCACGGACTGGTACTTTTACATGCCTTCATGATAGTAAGTGTAAGTTTAATTCTCTTTGTAATTAAAATGCATACCTTGTGTGGGTTCACCCCCTGCCACCCACCCTTGCGGTGGCTTGCAGAGTATTTAAAAACTGTTCCCCTGGATCAGCCTAGTTCCAGGGGCAACCCTGCAGCAAACAATTTATTAAACACAGTGTGTTTAACTTCGCGAAATATTTGACAGACAATATTCGCATATATGTTGATATTTTGTGGTCATTTTTTTCGAAAGTTTTAAGGGATGGTGTGTTGGTTAGAGCTCTGGATTCCAATCTGGTAAGCCAAAGTTCCCTTATTGCATCCCTTATATCCCTATTCCCTAATCTCTGTAGAGTCAGAGACTTTTCGATGGGACGTAGGTCCGTATTCTAAGGGTATTTGAAGAGCACTCAGTAATGTAGTACTCACTCCGTCTATCGGGCGATTAATCGTGGACGCCTTTCGTTAAGAGCAAGCTAATGCCGACGCCAATTTACTCTTCCACTCCATGAAAGATTCTTATCTCTACGTTATTACCTTCCTATCTTTAGTGGCGCCAATGACTTTAGCTGTCGGTCGTCGCTCCTGAATAATCAGTGTAACTACTTACTTTATTTATAGATAGAATGAAAATCGTTTCTCTTTTTCGCTTAAAATAATTTGAATAACTTCGAAACTTAGCGGTGGATAAAAACCCTCAAATAATTCTTCCGCTTTGATTTTTAATTTTTTTAATAATTATGCATTAATTTTCCGCAAAATGTTTGGGAAAAAAGATAATGTTCGAGGGTCTGCATGCTTGACGGTCAGGATTTCATTACCTGTATCCCTTTGTGATAAAAATGCAGATTCTTTTCATTTGAGTGGAAAATTCATGAGGGACGGAGAGAAGGAGTTTAGCCATTTGTACAGGCGCACTTGAGAAGCACAACCCTCCTCAACTGTAGCTTGAAATGACATTGAGTTATTCATTGTCTTCTACCGGTTATTTTTATGTTTTTATGGATTGTTGCTATTCAATAATAACTTTAAATCATCTATTTTCTCCATCTTTCGTCTATTGAAATCGGCATTTTTCCAGCAACTATTAATAAAATCGTTAATATCTCTTCTTTGTCTTCATCGTCGGCAGTTTTCACTCACTTATGTCTCATATCAATAAAGCGATAAGCGAAAAACGTACAGGGAGAGAGTGTTAAGATTGAAATGATAATTTGTTGGGTAGATGGCGATTTGGGATTTGTTGGCGATTTGGGATGTAGAACTGGGGGAAAAAGGCAGAATCGAAGATAAAATAGGGAGGTCCTTTTCTCGTTTAATAGTTTCTTAGAATGGTTGTCAGCTGGCGAAAAGCATCCGCCAGAGACATGAAGTAAATCCGGATAGGTGAGGTTCTATTCGTATCTGAACGGCCATTGAGAAATTATTGAAGATTTTGGGATTGTCCCAACTCTACTGTAGCCTATCTCCCCGGTTCACTGCACAGCCCCTTTTCACTTCACCCGTAGTTGCGCCGGCTGCTCAGGTGTGATTAATCGTGGGCAGATGTGCAGGGTTAGGGTACATTTACATACAACATTGCTATATACTTCTTCACTCATATATTCAATCAATACTCAAATTAATATAAGCTTAATGTATGTTCATATTATATTTTCATTACAATTTAACCCACCACCTATCAGGACCGGAATAACTGCCTGCAATCTGCTCTTCCCTTTTCTTGATGTCATCAGATTTTGTTTTTATCCTTGTAAAAAAAATATAAAAAATTACTCTTTGTTTTATAGTTGTTTTGTAGTTATACTCATATTAGTAAATATTCAGATGTAAATGGCATTTATTGTTTATTGTTACTTTTTTATAAAGTATTCACTTCCTACTATCACTTTTGTATGAAAAAATAGAAACGTTAGCGATGAATTATACAATTATGAAGGTTGCTTCAGCACAGGCTCTCCTTTGAGGCAACCCAGCTTTCTTATTTTCCTATTGTAATAAATTCAGTATTTTGTACTGTTTTTGTTGAAAGCAATAAAATTTACTTACTTTCCCCTTGGCTTCAGTACATCACACCGTCTCAAATTTGTGGATCGTCCGCTGCAGCTTCCACACACACGTCCGTTCACACCTCACTCCTCCACCACTCTCTCCTTGTCGTTTTCTTTCTTCTCCATTTCTTGTCCCCTCCGGTCTCCACCGAAGCTCTTCCCCTACTCGTTGTTTTGTAGTTATACTCATATTAGTAAAGATTCAGATGTCCCTCTCCAATTGTTGATTTGTTTACCTTTCTTTCCCGTGTCCTGGGAAGCCCAATCACCCACCTCCCATATGGGGACCTATGCATGCCATAATGGCGGCCAATCGTCGATTTGACCGTGGGGAACGAAATGTTCTGCCATTCAACTTTGCATTTCATCAATGAAGAGGCTCCATTCCTAAGCTTTTTCTTTCATATAGGACCCCCTGACACTGAATTTCAATACTTTAATGGAATATATTTCAGTCTCTTTTCAGTGATAACACTCCCTTGAAAATTAAGCAAGTACCTATGAGTGAGTAATTACCTGCTAATCATAATATTTGCAGTTTGTGTATTTGCACCAGGCGTATTTCCTACTCTACTTCATACTATTGATCATGAGTCAAGAATCCTTCGATTGGTTTAGCGAAGCTCTTTCCTCGATTCTTCTATTATCTAATCCTTTCATATTTACGTATTTCCTCACTTTCACATACTTAATCACTTTTTTCATGTATCTCACACGAGGCCTTCCTTTGCCGTTCTTTCCATCCACTTGTCCTTCGAAGATTGTCTTCATCAGGTTATCATGTCTCATAATGTGGCTGAATAAGTTGTCCCTTTTTCTTATCAGGGTTTTCAGAAATTTTCTCTTTTCTCCCACTATTCTTAGGCCTTCCTCGTTACTCACTAGGCCGATCCATATAATCTTCATCATTCTAAATACCTTTTCATTTTCTTCCTCATCCTTGATTACCCAGGATTCTACCGTCGATGGCAACTTTGACCATTCCATTGTCCCGTAGTACCCGGTACCCATTTGCCCTCTACTAATTTCCGACAGCAATCTTCTTTCCTCCCCCAACTGTGTTTAATGTTTCTTCTTCCTCTATGTCCATCGCACGTTTTTCATTTTCCTCCCCACCCACATTTCGTAAGCTTGAAATATATTCATGTCATCTTTCCCTACATTCCATGTGTCAAAATCATGCAGTGGGTTGAAATTTAGAAGGACAATACCGTAATTCATAACGCTTATCTATAATATACGTTCTTACGATAAACCTGTGTGATTTCAGTCCCTTGAAAATTAAGCAACTATGAGTGAGAAAATACCTACTAAACAACTCTAACGTGTTACGTGCTGTAGTGTCTCATGTGTTTCTTTAAAAGACTTTCGCTTTTAGCGGTGTTGTAAATTCCTCCAATAGTTTTTGCACTTATTATTTACTGTAGTGAAGATTGCTGGAAAAAGAGTGGGAAACTCTCTGGTTATGTGTGCTGTTAAGTCGAATCAGTCTTGGGACTGACGTCCAACCACGGTAATAATTTGAGCTGATTAATTTGACAAATATGTTGTTTTTGAAATCATCGATTGGTCAACAATCCTAAGATTGGTTTGATGCAGCCCTCCACTCGATTCTTCTATCGGCCAACCTCTTCATATTGCCGTAATTCTTCTCTTATACATCCTGCAAAACATTTTCCATACATCTCATACAAGGCCTTCTTTTGCCGTTCTTCCCGTTCACTTTTCCCTCGACGATTGTCTTCATCGGTCAATCGTGTCTTAAGATATGGCAGATGAGGTTTTCCCGTATTTCCCACCCCCTATATTTCACACGTTGTCCCCGCCTCCCATCATTCTATCTAAGCTACCCATTCTACTCCTCCCTCTTCCCCGCTTACCCAACTTTCTTTCCTCAATCACTTCTCTCAAAACACCATCCCCTTTTATTACCTTTTCCATCCACACCTTCTGCCTTCTCCTAATTCCATCTATCAAATTTCTTTCCTCTCCTACTAATTATAGCACTTCGTCGTTCATTCACCTTTCGACCCACTTTACTGTCTCTATTCCTTCTCCACACCCACGACTCAAAAGCCCTAAGTCTATTATCATCTTCCTTTCGCAAAACCCACGTCTCCGCCCCATATAGTGCAACGCTCCATATTAAACTTTTCACTAATCTTTTCTTTACTTCCTTACTCAACTCACGCCTACGAGTAAAAGCCACTTTTGCCAATGTGATTCCGAATGTATTTTTTTCTGCTGTCTGTATTTATTAGTTAGCAACAATTCTGTATCTATATCTATTATTGTTACTAATATACGCGTTAATTGATATATTTTAATCTCAAGTAACATAAAATGGCTATTTATACACCCATTTTTGAGCGTTGAACCCAGGCACAAGAAAGTTCCGACGGATTTATAAGTGTGGTAGCGTGTTCATCAGCACCACCACTTCAATTTGATGCTAAATCACCACTGAAGAGGTACTCGAGTAACCCTCGAGTAATGCCTTTGTACTTGTAATGCATTAATGGGCATATATGCGGGGATGGTCAATGTACGAAGGAAAAAATCGTTTTTTACGCCTTATAAGACGCGCGGTCAACTAAGACGCACCCTAGTTTGGGTCACACATTTTTTAAACCAGTAATAATAATAATAACCCTTCTATTACTCGCTTCAACATATTTGCCACGAATAGAATATTATAATTATCTATTTTTGCCATGCGCATTAACCATGAATAATTGTGAAAACTATATTTCAACAGGGAAACAGTTTTCTGATTTAATGGCACCGCGATATCAAAAGTTTAGTGTCTGTTCTCTAGAACGAATCTAGCATAGCTGTTGGCAATGTAATTAGTGGGATGATTTTCCATGGTTTTTCCGGAAAAAAAATATCGGCCGTCTTATAGGCCAGAAAAAAAATGTAGGTTTATGGCATGTTGACGGTCTAGGTCATTTCCATCGTAAAGTTAAGTGACATGTAGTATTTAATGGAACGGCAAAAAATATGGCTGCTTTTATTCAGATACATAGCGCATCCTAACTTTGCCGTTCTGTTTTTTTCGCGTAAGCTTGTATTCCAATTTATTTCCTCTTCAAATCATGTATCTTTATTTCACCTCTCTCTCGCGTTGGTATTATTTTTTTCTATCACATTCTTAGCTCATGGCTTTTCACTATCTTTCCTCTCTATTATTGGTTCAACTTCAGCTGAAATCAATTTAAATTTCAACTATTTCTTCTCGTAATAGCTTCCTAAATTTAACCAGTAATTCTTATCTCATGCAATGTTACCATGTGATTCTTATGAGTTCTTTGCTACCGTGACCTATTATCAAAGTAATGGCGGTGAAGGTTTTCGCCAAATGTTAGGCGTATTTTTCAGGTTTCAGCGATGGTGATGACATCGAGTTTAGGTTATATACTATTAAAGTAGGAAGTCAGAAGCTAGAGCTGGAAGAGCAATTAAGCTATCAAGGTAGTGTGTTGGAAGAAAAAGGGTATAGTAGCATTGAAGTGAGAAAGAGAATCGCATTGGCAAAAGAGGCTATCACTCGTTGGCGTTAACTTATTACAGGGGCGTTGAGTTGGGAAGTGAAGAAAAGGCTTGTGAAAAGTTTAATATGGAGCGTTGCACTCTATGGGGCGGAAACGTGGGCTTTGCGAAAATAAGATGAAAATAGACTTAGGGCTTTTTAGATGTGGGTGTGGAGAAGGATAGAGAAAGTAAAGTGGGTCGAAAGGAACACGAACGATGAAGTACTCGAATTGGTAGGAGATGTAAAGATATTTGATAGATGAAATTAGGAGAAGGCAGAAGGTGTGAATGGAAAAGGCAATAAAAGGGGATGGTGTTTTGAAGGAGGTGATTGAGGGAAGAGCGTTCGATAAGCGGGGTAGAGGGATGAGAAGAACGGGTAGCTTGGATAGAATGATGGGAGGCAGGAGGTATGAGGGGCTGAAGAGAGACATCGTGTGGAATTTAGGGGGTGGAAAGAATCACATGTCAATTTAGACCTACCTTCACCGGTAGAAAACTAATAATAATAATAGGTATTAAGATAGGTTTAGATGGCCATACAATACTAACTACGTTAGCACCTATCTTTCCTGTGATGTACCTACTCCTTTAGTTCCGCGAACTTCTATCCAATCTGAATGAACTTCTCCTCCCTCTCCCGCGCTTGTCAAACATACCTATCTCTATCACATACGCCTCGTACACACCATGCCATCCACCTATTTTGTCCCTTTATAACTTCTTCAAAGAACTTCATCTCCTTTCATAGCATTTCCATCACTACCTCGCATGTCTTCCCATTAATTTACGTTGCCTTCTCCACCCCCACATCTGAAGAGCCTACAGTCGACTTAAGAACAGAATGCAATATATCGACTTCGATGTACGGCGTGGAGTTATCGTAGCGCCGTATGGAGATGGTATCTAACGTGATATATCTGACGTCAGGCTAAACCTCGCGATATGGGACGTCTGGCGACTTCGCCCAATATGCGATAGCATGCGATATATTTACTAGCGTCTTACTACTTAAGTAGCTGTCGGTGGATATGGATTACTGTAAGAAAACCAGTGAGTTGTTTTCCATGATTTTATTAAAAACCTGTCTGGGTTCAATGTTCTATCACATCATCTTCAAGAGAGGTTTTTACCCCT
Organism: Platycnemis pennipes; assembly: GCA_933228895.1. Classification (NCBI taxonomy): domain Eukaryota; kingdom Metazoa; phylum Arthropoda; class Insecta; order Odonata; family Platycnemididae; genus Platycnemis; species Platycnemis pennipes. The sequence goes on from OW121854.1 coordinate 67,200,809, forward strand.
TTTATATGAAATTGTGAGAAAGTGATAAATGGTTTTCTTTTTGTGCGGCTAACCAACTTCCACTCCGTTAACACGCCTACGACTTGCTTCATGAAATACTTGCAAATGTTTCCATGTGGCTGGAAGCACCTCTATTTCATGGGATGTTTTCCTTTATCTCCGCAGATTTCTTGCCTCCCCTTATTTTATCCGAACTGCCTGTTCTCCTAGAGAAATCCCCCCCTTTTTTTATCCGAACTGCCTGTTCTCCTAGAGAAATCTAATGCATTAATATCTCCCTTAAATTTAGGATGGTTAACCGTGGTCCTATGTGGGCCTCATTAGATTATATTTCGTTTTTTTATGTGCATGAAATTTCCATAAGAGCCCATTAGAATGTTTTGTGCCGAGAGGGCGAGGCCTATTCTTCCCCAGCACCCCCATTGTCATGGCTACATTGTCACACATAGGCTCTAGTACAAATGTCTCCTGCAATACATTCCAACCTGCTTGTTTGTGTCCAATTTCCTTAGATTAATTGTATCCAAATTTGATGGGGGAAATCAGCTTTAATTACTATCATTTTTTGGCATAGCACTCCTTTATCACAAAAAAAAATAATTCGGATAGCATGACCAATATTACACTTTTGAATTAACAAACGTGGAATCCATTAAATATCTTGGAATAAGACTGACACATGATCTTTCCTGGGGTAAACACATGCGTGAAATAATGGGTCAAGCGAATCGTAAACTGGGATTCATCAAAAGAATACTGGGTAAATGTGACGATCCTGTACGAGAAATCAGCTACTTTTTCCCTTGTTAGACCTCATTTGGAATATGCTGCCAGTCATGGGATCCCTACGAAATCAGTCTAAATAATGAACTTGAACGTGTGCAGCGAAGATCGGCAAGATTTGTAAAGGGACGGTACGATAAACTTATTAGCGTAACCATTCTATTAAATGAATTAAACTAGGAATCATTGTCAGATCGCAGGTTGATATTTAGACTTAATCTCTTAATCAAATTCCAAGACCATATTTTCAGTGATGAAGTTAAAAATATTTTGCGAACCCCAACTTACTATGGTAGACTGGACCATAATCACAAAATTAGAGAAATTGATTGCCGAACTGAGAGATTAAAAATGTCCTATTTTCCTCGTACAATTAAGGATATGAATAACGGTAAATATATCCAATACGAGTGTAGCAATGGATAACATTGGTAGCTGTATGCTGGTATAAGGACTTGAAGGTAACCCAACTAACAGCATGTATTTGCATGTTTGCTTTGCTATTTTTATCTTGTTTTAAATAGTGAAGTTTAGAACAGTATATACATACTAATCCTTTTTTATGCATGATGTGTAGTGCATGTTTGGTGAGAATCCACCCCCTGCCACACTCCTTTATGGTGGCTTGCAGGGTATTATGTAGATGTAGATGAAAACAACGCGGTCGTTCTTCCGATACTCCTTCCAAAGTTATTCGAACTCGAAAGACTGGGGGATTGAAAGAGAAGAGGAAGACGGGAGAGGGGGCGGAGAGGTTACGTGTGTGGGAAGACATCAACTCAGGAGCAGAAGGAGGTGGGGGCAGGGAAAGGGGGAGGGGCCGAACGGAGGGGAAAAGAGGCGTGGGAGGGGAGACACTGAAGGTGGGTGGGGGAGTCTTTGGCTCCCGCCTCCTCGGAGTAGTCCGAAGGGGAAGAGCCGGTCGAGGAGGAGTTGAGCACTTCGGTTGAGCACGGGAAGAGGAAACCAGGCTTCGAACACCCTTTTACCCTTGAGTGAGAGCCTCAGCTTCGACGAAGCGACCGAGTGGCTGGTCCCTCCAAGGACTCATTCCTCCCTAATCGTGGGTTCACCGAGGGAAGGAAGACAGAGCCGAGTTCCGGCCGATTTGATTCCGTAACCGACGAGTGTAATTTGAAAACACGCGAAAGAAGGACGTAGTCCGTTCGATCGAGTCAGTCGTGTGCTTCTTCTGCCAGGTCTCCCAGGTAGGGCTGTGGGTTATCGGCAGCTTTCTCGTGTAGCAAACGATCAGTGTTGTGATTTCGAATCAGACGGGACTACGCCAGAGTCGAATCCCCGGGAGACCTGACCGCAACCGCGGGAGGGAAAGGTCAAGCGGTGTCCGGCGTCGGGAGTTCTGTAGGCCGGTCGACGGGCAATGGGAGTTCCCGTAGTTGGAGTGCGTCCCTCGCCGGTCGACGGTTAGGTAGGAGGTCGCGCTGTAAGTAGTGTCTGCCCCGGACAGCCTTGCGAAGGTGTGACACCCGAGTCCCCGGCTCTTCGAGGCGTGTCGACCGCCAGTGTCCACCGTTCTGACGAGTCGAATCTGACGTTGCTGCAGCTGAATTGGGTGAGTCATTCGCAATATTTCTCCCACCCTATTCACACCAGTTCCGAACCAAAGGCAAAATATGATTCAATTCATTCTTTCCACCCGGGAAAATCATATATATTATTACAGAATGGTCTTTTTCTGTAATTCCGTATATGCTCCGTTAATACTGCACCTACAGTGATAAATGAGGTATCATTTTAAATGTTGAATCATCGGTTTGTGACGAAAAATACAATCTCAATCTCAAATTTCACAATTTACCCATTAATTTGACTGAAAAGCTTCGATTTTTCCATGTCCATTATTCGCTCGAGGTATATCGACTCCACACATTTTTTATTCTAAACTTCAAAAAAAGGTTTAAAATGAAAATAGTACGAAATGCACATAGTGATTGTACATGGGTGAATGGTCATCTGGTAAGTCAATGCAAAACCCAATTACACCGTTTCCTTAACATACTTATTCCCTGATAGCGTGAAAGTGCGAAATTTTCGCACGGGTTACCTAGTTCTCCTAAATGGTAATTGATTACGAAGAAAACCATCAAAAGGGGGTGTGGCAGGGGGTTAATCTTCACCAAGCATGTTCTAGGTTTCATGCTCATGCTTTACGGCCTGGATAAAATATCTCTAGCATCCAGAGTCTAGGTTCCTGCTGCTAAAAAATATGTTTACTCCTGTTAGGAAAAAACTAGCAACGATTCACAACACACATGCATATGATTGTTAGAAATAAAAAAAAAATACCAAATACATTACGTTGTGATTTGAATTTACTTCGTTATTTTTTCCCATTAGCCATGCAAATATAGTGTGGTAAGCTTACATAAGTACACGCAGGAACGTTTTTCAGGATGCACTACAAGCTAGTCTACTTATGAGCAAAGAAATCCTGTTGTTATTAATGTCTTTTGCAATTGCTGATTTGTTTGCGAGAAGAAAAAATTTAAAGCCATCTGCAGGTAATTCCATCCGTCAAATTTTGTTATCGTGATTCGATCTTATATAATTTGTTGGAGAAAATACTGTGAATCTTATTTCCGGAGTTTTAAATAGGAGTTTAGTAAATAGGAGCTTCCAGCGAATGTCACTGTTACTCTTTGGAATATGTTTTGAACGGTGACGCTGCTTTGCTTTTAGCGAAAGTCCTCCACCGATTAAGCTAGGTTTGGATAGCCTACGAAGTCATACGTTGAAATGTTTTGTTGTGATTGAGTATACCATGATTTCATAGTCGTGTCTTGGTAAATATGAACTGGCGAGCGGCTGTTTGTCATAATCAAGTCGTTTCAAAATCGAAAAAAATACTTTAAATATCTTACTTTAACAATGATTCAACTCAACCTGTTACTAAGTCTATTATTAATATTTGTTTCTAAATCAGGTGGTGACAGTAATTCATACCAAAGCGTTGCGAAATCAATTCCTAAATTCTGAGTCAAGTTATGAAAAGCTTCTCCGCACGTTCGATTGATCGATAAAGAAATCAATGGTACAAATAATTGTCTCAGTGTTTAATAGAAGCGATGCTTACCGTTGTCATTTCCTGCTTGTAATCTTTCTATTTGATGCGATACATTAATTCAGTGGGTCCTGACCTTTTTTAGTTGCCTACCCCGCGGCAGTCGATTCTCCTAATCTATAACCCTTATCCGTCAGCAAAACTTGTAACTTAAGGCTGCTCTTGTTCATTTACAGTTGCATTCATTGTGCAGTCAATAACCAAACGGCTGTTTTTTCTTTGATTATGCTATGTTTGCTGATCGGCCATAATTAGATGTAAATTTGCAGACTAACGGATTTCTTACTGCTTACTGTGACTCCTCAAGCCCCCTATATCAATAAGCGCTATATTTTTTTTAATGTTCAACATCTCCGGGGTTATGCCGGAATTCCGGAACGTTGTCATTAATTTCTAATTAATTTAGTTTCATTAATTACGAATTCGTTTGAGAAAATTTATTATTGACCCGGAAAAAATACATTTTTGAAGCTTTATGTTTTAATAATTCTCCTTTTGTACTCTTTCGATCCATCATAGTTACAAACTATTACCTTACGAGATTCTAATATACGCATCATATCAATGAAAATGCTTTAGACAATGTGTTTCCCTATTGTGAGTTTCAGCAAGAGAAAAATAGTGGTCTACAGTTCCATCTGACTTGATTCCAATTACGTAAGTTCAAGTGCATGATTCTGTCAATCACTCGGACTTAATATCGTAGAACTGCGGCACCTTACTCTTCATGTGTACGTTTAAAGAAATTGATATAAAATTATAGATGAAGCCGCGAATACTGATTCGCAAAATATTTCTCTATATTAGGCATATTACTTGTCTTTCACCCAGAGTGCGCTGGATCGAATCTCGGCAGTGGAAACAAATTTTAACGGTAAACCGGCCCCTACTTGAGTGCTTGGTGGAGAGCATTCGAGTTCAGTACTCCGTCCATCGGATGGGACGTTGGGAGGTGGTCCCCTTGGTCTAAGTCCATGCCCTGGACCTATTGCTAGAATTTCCTTAACGGTAGGCTAATGCTGACGCCGGGTTTCTCTCCACCCTTCCTTCTTACCCTACTATTCCCATCTTTTTATCTTTCCTCATCGTCTGAAGCGCCTCTTAGTACATTATCAGTCATGAGAGCCACTAATAATGAAATTCTAAGGAAGTGTTTCCTTACTTTCAAGCTTGTATTTCCAGCAGTGAATAGATTCGTCTTTTGGTAGCGTCTCCTCCTTTCCTGGGCTCTTCTAATTACCTTCTTGCACCTTCCATCGCCAGTTATTCGGCCTCCCAGGTAGTAATGTACTTTCGACTCTTCTAACTTTGGTTTGCCGAGGAGGCTCTCGAATGCGCGCAGGCAGAACGGCGACGATGACCAAGTAATTAATGTTTTTTTCCACGCGAGAGATTTCCCCGGTTAGTTTCCGTAAATGTTGCGCGAAGCGGTGGTGGAGTCACCAAGATCAGAGGGGCCCTTGTCAACGGTCCGACGCGTATCCAAACGGTATTATTGCTGCTTGAGTGATCATCCCTAATGTGAATTTCTTCGTCTGCCTGGCGTAAATTAACCCTCGTTGTCACGGTTTTTCTACACTGTCGATGCCTCTTTTGGGTAAAGTAATAAAGCAGACCTCCTCGTTTTAACCAATTCGTAATCATCGCCTGGGTTTCTGTTTTGACTATTTGCATTTAAACCCAGTTAAAACGTGCCTCTTAATGAATAGGTTTACGGATCAGTGGCATTCATGAATTTCAATGATGGTCGCGGGAGGTGTTGACGGAATGTTTTAGTTCAGAGAGCAGTGGTCAATTCAGCGTGTCACCTGACCTTTTGACTGACCTCCACCAGTCAGAAGTCAATGCTCATATTTGAAAAGCTGTGACTTTATAAAATGATTTTGGACCACGTTTTTACCTTGATAGAGGGTCGTGAATAATTTTCAAATTTGATTTCGTATCTGGCATGTCGTTGATAAATAAACAGAAGCCAAATACAGTGCATCGTTTGATCACTGTGAAACATTGAAAACAGTTCAATCATCATCGTCAGTCAATTATCCTAAGATTGATTTGATGCAGCTCTCCACTGCATTCGCCTGTCGGCTACTATCTCTACGTCTTCGTATAATTCTCATATTTACAACTGTTTACTACAAAATGTATCAACCCCATTTATCGTCTGCAATGTAATAGATATTGATGACCTTACCCCTCCCCGAATTTGCTTTCATTCAATGCCCGTCATGTTACTTTTCATCTCGGAAATTTTTGATTAAAAATTGCTGGGTAATTAAGATCAACTGTGATGTATTCAACGAGTTATAAGGAAGTCAATTATTAGGAAAAAGACGTATTTACTAGAATTGTGTTTGAAGTTTTTTCAGTTGCCTCCGCATAGGTTCACTGTAATACCGGTGAAACTTCTGTCTGCCAAGGTGAAAGGAATCCGACAGATTGGATTTATCTTAAAAGTCACCGCGTAAGCATACGCAAGCAACTAGAACCATTTTTCTGCTTCCATTTTTTCCCATCACGAATCGTTCACGTTTTTGACTAATTTCCTTCCCATCATCGTTCGTTCCTTCTTTATCCAATTAACCATCAGCAAGCGTTTTTTTTTCATGGATATTCATGAAAACTCGGGCGAACTTGGCTGAAAATTTCGGTATAATGATTGATTCAGTGAAGATATCAAAGTAAAACCATTGCCTTCATTCTGATTTCCGAATCTTGAATTCACATCAAGATTTATAATTCCGCCCGAGTGAGAAATTCTGGGTCGACTGCGAGGTTAATGCTTTTTCATTCTGGAGTAAGAAATGTAATCATGGAATTCTCGCCTTGTATCTCATGACACTCATCATGAGGCGCATTTAATGAGCCTCTTAACCGGATCCTTCCCAGACCGAAAGAAACTCCAACAACTTCCTTGCTTGCGTTACGCGGCGGTGCACATAGCTGCGGCATTTACTGTTGAACCGGTTTCGCCAATGCGTTTGCACCCACGAGGGAGGAAAAAGCCTTCGGTATGGACTAAATCCGAGTCTTTGGCTTCTCGGCACTCACCGCGGATGAGTTAGTTCTTCCACACTCTTCTCAAAATATTGCAGACGTTTTCTAAGGGAAGATGTGAAAGTGGTTACGCAAAAGTACACGTGTGTTTTTAACATAATACCTCGCTTCGATTGAGGTATTAACATCATTATTCTTAGTCTAAGGGTGCATTATAAACCGAATAATTTATGCTATCTTGAAGCCAATCAATTGATTAATGACATTAGTAGCATAAAGATCCCAGCATATTATGGATTAGTCATGTATAAACACAAAACGGGATTGGCAGAGGACCTTACCAGTAGAAGAACCCGAAACTGGTGTTTCATGTAAACCCAAACCCTAGTCATGGATTAATAAATAAGTGGTGGAATCCCCTAGTGAGCTTTTGTTTTCAAGACGAATCAATTCAATCTCGTTACCCCCGAGATTATAAATTAATATCGATACTAATAGATTAAAAATGTATTTTTCTTCTCTTACGATTAATAAGAGATCATAATAATATACCTATCAATTAGTAGGACAATGTTATGTAAATAGCTGGTGGTAAATCTGAAAAAGGTTTTAGATTGTACTACTGATTGTAATTGTGAATTGCACTCTTCGATTCTCAGCTGGGGGTCGCGTGCAATAGTAGTGGTAGTACGCGAATAACAGGTTAATGATTTTTTTTATTTTAAAAATTTAAAAAGTAAAAATCAAAATATATTATCACTGTATTGCATGCGAAATTGAAATATGAATAATGTATGGATCAGCCCTGTTTTGTTAATTTTCTGTAATGTCTTCCTTAACAGATAATTGGTTATGAATCGTCGATGGAGAATTTTTTTCAAACATTTGGTTTTGGTGGCACGCACTTCAGGAGAGGTTGAGGACCCCTGTCGTAGAGAATTTTAGCAAATTCTTCAGCCATGAATGAAATTTGTTTTTTCGTAGTTTATTTTCATTTAGCCAGTCGTGCTTTGCGCACCTAAGTCCCAGTATCTTATTCCAACGAAGTAATTTTTTTCTTTCACGTGCCCTGTGTATGTTTGCACGCACATCCGAATGCACTCCTTCGAGATAGCTTGCAGGGTATTCGTTATATTTACATCGTTCAGGGACCACGCCACTCGGAAAAGCGTGCAATGAAACTTGAATCGACATTCACGTGACTAAAAGTTTTAAAGAATAAGTGTATAACTAAAGCAATATGCCACTAATTTTCAAATACAACCATTATATCAGTGTTTTTGAGCGCTGTTTCGTGGAGCACCAACTCATTTGAATAATTACAGATGTTCGTTCACATAAAAATGCAAGGGTAACATTTCGGGTGCAAATATTATTGATCTACAATTGTAGTAGAATTAGATCTTATGATGCTACAACATTAAAGGTTACCTTCATCCTTACTACCGCACTCTTTGTGAAACGGCTCTAGTATTATTTCAAAGGCCTCGACTGACAGGCCAACTAGTGCTTAGTCGTCCGCTGAACCTAACATACTTTATCAACTTCATCCTGCATTTATTTCTGCATCTCTTTCTTTCGCTCTACTCCTAACTTAATTTAATCAAATCTTACCGTCACACTCACGTTCGTCCAATATCATATTCAAGTAACAAACTCTTATAACCAATGCCCTTCCAGCCCAACATTAAGTTTTCGGGACTTCAGTACCTTCCACCAGAATGTGAGGTGATTTTTCATTAATCTATAATATTCGCCCGAAGGTTAGGGCCGTCTGAGCGGCTCGTTGGAAGCAGTAGGAATTGATTCGGTAGGGAGTTCTTGGTCACGGCGTTCAACCCAGCCGTATACCGGCGGGTTACCGACGCACCCCGCAGGGCCGGTCAATAAACAAGTGAAACGCAGAGGAAGACGAAGATTTCCCTGCGTGTGACGTTGAACGTAGCTGAAGGATCTTGACTCAGCGTATGAGTGAATACTAAAGTACTAATGCTGAGAATCGTGATTCAAAAAAAAGGTTTTCATATGATTTGATTCGATTCTAATAGCTTCTAGCTTCATGGCTCGTGTTGTGATCGACGTTTTTCTTCGAGAAGAAATTTGGAGAAACGGAATGAATTCCTGAAAATCATAAGTGAGTAAGGGTTACCTCTAATATATTTTCTAATTATAAATATTATGAGTGTGACTCACACCCTAAATTGAGGATCATGTGCCTATATTACTGCTGACGAAAGACTGTTGATAATTGTTTCAGTAAATAATGAAGTGTTCGAGCTCACGATTAGCCAAATTGTTTTTCGTATCAAGTATTCTTCCTTATTCGGATACGAAGTAGTCGTCGAAGAAGTCTTCTTTTGGAAAACTGTAAATTGCTACGATGATTTTGATATTCTTCAGCCGTTCTCAATTCTAAAGAAATTAAACCATGTATTCGAGGGTCTTTTGAAACAGGGATGTTGATATGATTATCTGGATTCGAGGGAAAAAAAGGGTTTTCGCGGAGCTAGTGAAAAAAAGAACGCGGAAATGAATATTTGTTATCTGCACAGTCAAATAATAATTAATTTTAAAATATTTTTTTTTCCCCTTTTCTTACTTAATGAACGCATCGGAAAAGAAAGAGAAAATTTATGTTCAATTACTGCTATGGGCAAAATATTGGCCGAATTAGACAGTAAAAAATGATTTTGTTTCATTTTTATTTAGAGACAGCAATGGAGATGAGAGTGAGAAACAGCTGAGGGAAGAAATTGGATATAGCCGAGCTAGGAACGGATTGGGAAGATTGTAGGAGTGCAATTAACCCAAGGAGGTTAGAATGTACAGGAGGAGGCATTGGTGTGCTGGCCCATAGATGACAATAAAGACAGGATGTAGGTGCTAGGGAAGGATTAGGCCCCGCCTACTCCGTACAGAACATTGCGTTTTATATGGCCTCTTATGGAGACTGCATGTGTACAATCGAATCGTACTCAAATTTCATCGCAACAGAATCAGTTATTCATCTTAATGCTGTCTAAGGGGGGATTTAATGAATTACCGTGGAATTAATTTTATTGCTAAAACTGGTTTGGAGTTTAGTCCATGTATATACATATTTGGGGCCTGTTTGCGCTTTTTCCTCTTGTTTCTATGACAGGTTTTTAAAATGCCTTCCATTATTAAGCTAAGTGTCAAATTGTTCAAAACAACTTCATCCCCACGAAGAAAACTAGTAGTAAGCCCATATAACGGTGCCTATCAAGATGGCCGCTGGCTTCTCAAATCAGGCGCGATGACTCCTCCAGTGAATTCTATTTTCCTTGGTTCTATCTCGCAACCAGCCTGGTCATTATATCACGTGATCTCGTGATGTTTCATATGTACTCGTCTATTGGAAGGTATGATCCGTGGATTAGTTAGAGCTTTCTAAATGTTGCATGTTTCTTTATTTCTATTTAAAACGGGGAATCAGTGATAGGGTTTGAGTATCTCTTTCGCCGTTGCGTTGATTCAACACTCTGTGACCTCAAAACTTATTGAATCGATCTTTCGTGGTAATAAGGCGAAAGATGTTGTTAGCAACGCAAGATGATGGCCATTTTTTTTAATAGGCCGGTTTTCAATTTGATGTCCCCAGGCACTCCAGACGCCGTGCATAACACCATCACTTTTTTTATCACCCTGCACTAAAGAGGTCGAATTAATTCTTTTCGAGGATGAAAGTGAGATGGACCACGAGGATATTATACACTCATTCACGCACGAAAGGCCGTAAAAAAAACACGGTCTGTGATGTGATGCGCAGATATTGTGGCGCATGTATATGACTTGCGATAAGTAATCGAAATAGCGTCACCTCCCGATTATGCATAAAATAAAAAGTGTCAGAAGTCCATAAAATCCCTCGTATTTGGACTGTTTCAAATGCCGACCGTGGTGGGCTTGAATAGAGAAGTCTTGAAGGAAGGATAAGATAGTTATAACAGCAATAAATTTATTTCATCTGATAAATTTTTGATATCCTTGGTTGATGTGACGAATTAATGTGAGAAGTAAGGTGTCAAAGAAATTTGGCATTCATTAGGGACCTACCAGCCCTATAAATTCAGGGGTACAAACATCTCGTAGCTTTTCGTTTCCATCTACACCATACCCTCCACGTCAACGCAAGGGTGAGGGGTGAAATTAGCACTAGGAATGCATTACTTACGTAAAACTATGATGCGCAGAATGAAAATTATTATCCTCTGAATAAGATGCTAACAACCATGGAAAGGACAATGGCCAGGTATCATCTGAAGATCAGTAAGAAGAAGATTAAGATACTGGTGCGCAGCAAGAGAGAAGAGGCCAAAACCAACGTTTAACTAGGAAAACAAAAGCTGGAAGAGGTGAAAGAGTTCTGTTACCTGGGAAGCCGAGTAACCAGCGATGGACGAAGCAAGAAAGAAATAGTCAGTAGAATAGCCCAGGTGAAGAGGGCATTCTATCAAAAGAGGAATCTACTTACAGCTGGAAATACAAGCGTGGAAGTGAGGAAACATATCACTAGAATATGCGTCAGGAGCATTCTACTATATGGCAGCGAAGCATGGACAATAACAGCAGCAGAGAAGTCCAGGCTGGAAGCATTTGAAATGTGGTGCTACCAAAGAATAATGAAGATGGATCGACCGAGTGACAAACGAAGAAGTCTTAAGAAGAGTGGGATAGAAGAGCTATCTACTTAAAACCCTAAAAAGAAGACGGGACAACTTAATCGGCCACATCTTAAGACACGATGGCCTGATGATGACAATCGTCGAGGACAAAGTAAACGGGAAGAATGGAAAAGGCAGGCCTCGTATGAGTTATATAGAACGGGTTGTGAAGGATGCAAAAGAGAGGAATTACGTAAATATGAAGAGGTTGGTCGATAGAAGAATCGAATGGAGGGCTTCATCAAACCAATCCTAGGATTGTTGACTCAGGATGATGATCCTCGCAAAGTAATGTAATGATTATTGATTAGTCAAGCATTGCTTTAAATGAATTAAATAATGTATAATCGTGAATAAATTAAATTGATTAGTCAAGCATTGCTTTGAATGAATTAAATAATGTATAAGCGTGAATAAATTAAAATATCACTAAAGACTACTCTTCTGCGTCAAGCAATCTACAGTACCTAATCTAATTTCCCACTGGTGTTTTCGTCGTACTCTATTACTACCCCTAATTGTACGCGAAAAATTTATTTCTTGGAACCTCTGTCTTACCATCTATCTCTCTAATTTTATCTTCATGATCTAATTTGCCTTAGGACGCCGATGTTTTTAATATTTAACGGTGTAGATAATACATTTTGATGAGTACCTTGATGTTTGAAACATTGTCTGAATTCTGCTCCTGTCGTTTAACGGAAACCCTGTAAAATACCATATGGCTTCTGCATTTAATCGTTATTAGTATGTCTATGTAAAGATGAAAATAAAATAATTAAAAAATAATTAAATCACTATATGTATATTTGTGCATTATGTGAGAAAATGTAACATTTTTACACGTATTTACGAACCTTCCCATTAGTTTCTGCTCTCAGATTACCGCAAATGTCAGGAAGTATTTTTAATTTGAGAAGCGATGGACATGTGACAAGAATTTAAGATGAAATTATATGTACAAAGATCTTAGTTCTGTAACTTAAAAAATGTTAATTAATGTGCTAGTACCAGAAAAAATATTCTGCCCCTGGGTGTAAATCTGTTTAGTTATTGAGTTTGTTGGTGTCAATTTTTAATTTTAAATACTTTCATTATAAGCCTTCATTGGAGTGCAATATAGCTGATTTTTATAACCTTCTTTAATTCGTCCAATTGACTGGCGTTCCAATTCATTGTTGCACAGATTAAACTTCACATAATTATTTAGACCATTTTACTTTCCTAAACAGGTTGCTATTGTTATTTCGAGGGTGATTTATGGCATTAATAGTTGTTGGGTGTTTTCGGAGGAGAAATTCTATTGAAGGTTGCCAATTATGTAGATGCGTATAAAATGTTAAGTTTTAGGAGATTTGTCTCGTTATGGTGACGAATGTTACAAGTTTGTAAACCAACGCAGAGTTATTCGCAAAACAAAATGAATTAATTAAATCAGAATTTCATGTGATTTGTAGTAGGTCATGCCGAATCAAGGGAGAAATATGGGAACATCAGAACCATTTCTCGAAAATATCGTTGAAGGTAAATATCTTAATATATTTATATAAGATATCTTAAGATATAAGATATCTATTCGTAGAGGGATGAAATTAAGCGAATGTTAGGTTTTTTACCTTATACACTGCAATACCCTTGTAGTAATTGCGCATAATTATTTAAGGTTCTCTTTAAAAGCGTTTTCGTCATTGAAACGGATTTACTCGTAATAAAACTTTTACACACCGCAATAATAGTAATACACGAACCGGGTTTCATGAATGAGTGTCGTCGGTGGACTTCTCTTCAAATGGTTTTCATACTTTCATGATTACCTGCATCAATTTTTACCAGACGGATCGTTCTTCAGACTCGATGTATTTCCATGCATTCTACTGAAAAGATCGACCTCAAAATAATATCGCAACCATTTGTTTTTTTCCACGACCTTATCATAATCCTGGATAGCCGGACAAGACGGAAAGATCGAGGTTGGCTGGTTTTACTTGGGATAAAACCTTCAGGCTCGCGATACGTCCGTGCCCGAATAGGGGGCTGCTTGCTTCTCGGACTAATCCTCGTTTTTCCGCACAATGTTTTCGAAGCCGATAAAAGGTAGATACTTCCACCTCCTCCTCCAACCGAGCACAGGGGCTCGTATCGGACTTCCGAGCACTCCCGCATTGGTGCGCGACCATTACGACCGTGTTGACGTCCGTCTGCCGTCTTGGCGACAACGTCAACAAGCATTGTTCTTCGAGCCTTGGTGGACGCGATTAGACCTCTATCTTGCCTCGAGTGCCGCTAAAGCTTTTCGGAGATAATGATGCGAGCGTAGTTAGGTCAGAGAATGACGATGAATCCTACGCCCGCTCAACATTACATAAAAATAGATATCCAATATCTAAGAAGCTTTAAATTATGCTCGGCTTGGTAGTAACCGTGTTGCCCTCCAACAAATCAAAAAAACATTAGAAATAAGCTGGGTCGATAAGAACAACGATTATCCACTATGAGACTAGTTTCCTCATTAAACTGCTGCATTGCAGGTATTTTCGAAAAAAAATATTAATGATCTGGTGATCTCCGCATACCTGTTTTTGCGCTTCTGTTTCTCGTTGTTTAACTTTCACATGTACGTTCAACTATTGTCATTTAACTGAACATTTTGATTGAAAAATATGTTATGGAACTAGCTGTAACATGTCTAAATTGTTTTATACACTTCTTGGGCTAAAACGTATGGTATTTATGTTTTGCAAGGATTTTTATGAGTCATTTAGTATCATTCTCTGCTGCATCAAAACCGCAGGGATACGACCGTATTGAAATTCATTGACAGGTGGAATAAGTGTCTTAATTTTTTCAAACCTTTACTTACCAAAGAGTTTTTTATAGCGTTATTCTGATGGTCACTTTCAATAATTTTTTATGTTTAATTTTCTGATGCTCCATTGGTCAAGGGCCTAGCTACGTTGGCCCACCGGTTCCCGAAGTTAAGCAACGTTGGGCCCGGACAGAGGTTGAATGGGTGCTTCTCTTCCATACCTCTCACTCATTCATGGTGTTTTCAAGTCTGTTTCCGCACTAATAGGCGCTTCAGACCGGGAGGAAAGGTATAAGGATAGGGATGGAAGGGATAGAAGGGATAGGGATATGTGGTCTGAAGCACCGCGGTCCTCTTGTCCCCTGTTTGTAAGTGGCGGGCAGGTTAAATGTGGTTTTTGCGCAATGTATCTAACGAGGTCTAAGTGCTAAGGTGGCTCCAAAAGGCATCCGCCCACCCGACCAATTTTTTTCATGATACCCGAAGTTATGGAATACTTTCTCTTTACCAGCAATTATTTAAATCAACGACAATCATTAGCTAAGATTCGCCATGTATTCCCCGCCCAATAAGACACATCTTGAGACTCGATGGCCTCATGCAGACATCTTCTTGTTCAAATTGAATGGGAAAAAGGGCAAAGAATCCAACAGCGAGGAATGTAAAGGAGAATAATTATGTTAATATTAGGAGTTAAGCAGATGGGAGGATTGATTGTAGAGCTGCGACAAACCAGTCTTAGGATAGATGACCAACGACGATGTTGATCTTTTGACAATTAAAGTTTATTTTGGGACGTCAATGACTCACGTAATTTTTTTTTTTAATTTTGTACAAGTTACCTCATTTAGTCCATAATCTTTAGGTCACTTACAAAAATAAATCACATTTTGAGAGATTCTAAGCGTCTTGAATTGACATTGTTTTACTATTTGCCGGTTTTGCGTGACATTTTGCGCGTGAGACATTGTGGATTGAATCGGTGGTTCCCAAATTGAGCCTGAAGACTTAGGGGCATGGGAACGAAGATTTATAATGGCAGTTGTAACAGTACAAGCACATTCCTTCGTCTGAAAATTTACATCCCTTCATGGGCGAACAGCCGGCTTGCACAATGGACGAGTATACAATTACATTGTTGGTGACTTCAATACGGAAGTAAAAATTCATTAAATTCATTAAAAAGTTTGGAAACCAATTGATTAGATAGTACCTACCTTGCTTTAATTCCCTGCATGATTGGATTTCTCATTGGTATATGGCAAAATGTGATGCAAAATATTGGTAAAAGATGGATATTGGTTGTTTGCATTCCACGTCTGTCACTCGTGAAAAATTGAAGCCCGGTTTACGTGTTTGCATGCGTTTGCGTGCCTCTCCAGTACCCCAGTTGATTATTGCGTGGCGCTACGATGCGAAAAAAGCGTGATTCGTTTACCCGGTTTACGTTCAGAAATTAGAACACTTTTGTCAAAAAGTTGGCTCAAAAGAGGAATTTATGCGTTGGAATTAAAACGTGACCGTCAATTGCATTCTTCAGACTTTCGTACTTTATATTTTCATAAATTCGCGTGTGGAGAAGGCATGATGGATGGAAAAGGGGAAATGAAGTACTGGATATTATCGAGGAGGGAAAAATGATGTTGTCAGGAAATGAGGAGTGGGTGTCCAGATGTTGACGTCCTATCCAACTGATGGAGTACTGAACGTGAGTAGGTTTAGGATTATTTTTTATTCCACTACTACTGGTTGCACATAAAATTTATTTTTAAATTTTTAGTTTACAATATTTGCGTGATATGGATTATCTGTATCAAACACAAGCATTCGTGTCCTTAATTAATTTTGCACGTAATATTTTAAAGCATAAAAACGTTTTCATAGTGAAATTTCTTTCCTCAACCAGGATACACTCTCAAAACAATTTTCTTAGGTACTATTTAAAAGCATCGAATATCCTTTAAATTGTCCTGCGGAATCAAAAGATCAGACCTTCTACATTAAAATTACGGCTTGGTAACCTGAAAAGCCTTGGTACTTACATTTTACTGAGATATTTTATATTAATACTTTGTGAAAAATGTTAGCTATGCATTCATGAGACACGAGTTACTACATTTTTTTGTATGTGCGAAGTAATGCGACGATTAGTCATGGACTTCTGTAGCTATGAGGGTCGGTCGATAAGTCCTTAGAAAATCTAAGAGATGGTGGTCGTAATATCGAAATTGAATTTTTATCAGTAAGCAGCACTCCTAACTAGTCAACTGTTAGAGTTTCAGGTGTATCCATGACATAGTTTCATTGTTGACGTCGATTATAGTAAACTACTTTCATTTGTCGATAAAAATGGATAAAAGTGAGTTTCGAGCAGTGATGAAACACTTGTATTTGAAAGGGATGACGCCGAAAGAAATTAAAGCTGAGTTGGACGAAGTTCATGGCACATCTGCTCCTGTGTTTCCAACTGTTTACAACTGGGTGAATGAGTTTAAACGTGGCCATACATCCAGAAAAGATTAATGCAGATCCGGACGCCCGCTGGAAGCGTCTACCCCCGAAATGATTGACAAAATCCACGATATGATTTTAAGTGATCGACGAATCAAAGTGCGCGTAATAGTTGAGGCCATTTGCATATCGCAAGGTACAGTCATTTCAATTTTGCACGAAAAATTGGATGTGAAAAAAAATTCGGTAAGATGGGTGCCGCGTTTGCTCACAGTGGAGAATAAACGCAATCGTGTGATTGACTCTGAGGCTGTTTTGGCGCTTTTCCGTCGCAATCCCGATGAGTTTCTGCGCCGATATATAACTGTTGATGAAATATGGATACATTACTACACTCCAGAGACAAAAGAACAGTCAAAACAGTGGATTTTTGAAGGCGAACGGGCTCCGAAGAAGGCGAAGGCGGTCAAGTCGGCCGATAAGGTTATGGCCACGGTATTTTGGGATGCTCGCGGAGTCATCTGCATTGATTACTTGAAAAAGGGAACAACGATAACAGGAGAGTATTATGCCTCATCATTGGAACGGCTGAGCAAAGAAATCCAGGAAAAACGTCCTCATCTGAAAAAGAAAAAGATCCTGTTTCATCAAGACAATGCGAGGGTGCACACCTGCGCAGTTGCGATGGCCAAAATTATGGAATTAAAGTTCGAATTATTAAAACATCCACCGTATTCACCAGATTAGGTCCCCAGGGACTATTTCTTATTTCCAGATTTGAAGAAATGGCTTGGCGGACGCAGGTTTCCGTCTAACGAGGTAGTAATAACCCAAACAAATGTCTATTTTCAGGAGCTTCCAAAATCCTACTTTTTAGACGGCTTAAAAAAATTGGAAAAACGTTTAGACAAATGTATAGAGTTGAAAGGAGATTATGTTGAAAAATTAATGTTTTTTTCTACTTTTTTCTAAGAACTTATTGACCGACACTCGTACATTGATTAATCAATTATGTTTCCCAAAGCATAGCGGAGATATGGTATCAAACCTAGACTGCAGTTGGATGAGCTGACAATGCTTCTCCTCTTCGTCCAGTCCTGTTACTCACTGAAGCTGTTAATGCACACTCGTCTTCATATAAATTCTCATCGGTGTGAGAAATGGATGGAACGCATTTCTCTCCGAGGCTCTGAAGCGTGTGTTCAGTGGGAATGCATAGAAAAACAAAAGGCAATGGACTATAGCTTCAGCAAGAACCAGAATGCGAGATTGATGACGTGCGCCGCTAAGACTAATGGATAACTGATGTATCGGGCTCAATAACGACTTTATTTTCACTATCGGCCCCCAATTAAATAGTGGATCCTGGTGTTCCTTTAGAGAAAAGTATTTTTTAGAGTGAATGGGGGAAAAATGAATGCTTCATCCAATTGTAAAAAACACTTGAAAATTGATTTAAAAAAGGTGCCTGGGTTGCAGTCGTAACGTATGTGAGAAATTCTGATCTGCTAGAAAATGGCCAATTAAGTGCCATCTTCGACCAATTACGGCATCGCACAGCTTGCCATTCAAAAGGTACCGGACGAGGCAATTCTCACATCTTTAAGCACACATTCTTGGCGCATGCATAGAGGTATAGATACGTTTATCTCGTAGGGGGATGCGTGACAACTATATATTTATCAATTGTGTGAATAAAAAATAGTCCTCGAGTATGTATATATATACACGAGGTTATATATGTAGGTTTATAATTTTATTGTGTGTATACAATGGGCTCCTATCCCAAAAAATACGTTGGCGAGAGTCCGCTTTTATTTCCCTGGGCGCCATAGCGTTTATCCGATTCTCGAATAGTCGAGGAGATAACCTGAGGAATGACCGCTCGGAATTCTTTTCCTTTTTCCATCCCTGCGCACAGCTTACCCGTCCCATCACTCCAATTCCATCTTTTGTGTCCCTCCGACCTTACCCTTCCTCGCAAGTCATCTTCCTCCCACTCGTCTAATGTAAGGATGAGGGTAGGGTTAAAGAGGAGGCGGAATAATATGAAAAGATAACGGCGAGATGAGAGACTGACGCTGAGAGGGCGGTCGAAGGGTTCCCGTCTGTCTGTTTGCTGATGGCTCGATTGTGTCGGCTGGCGGTCTGGGCAGCGAGGACTCGAAAAAATTGGTTCGCTCTATTGCTCGTCATAAAACGTTATTGCACCACCCTTTCCACCCGCAAGTCGCACGAGAAAACGGAAGGGGGGTATTAATGCTCTCGCGATGTTCGGCGGGGAGATTTTAAGTAGCGGGGCGGGGGTTGAGTGGATGAGAAGCAGGGGAGGAATCGGAAAAAAGGGGAAAGATGAGGAATGGTTTAGAGATGATGGGAAACAGCACGGAATGGGGTAGGGCTTAGGGAGAAACGGGAAAGAAATGGGAAGGGAATTTGGATTGATTTCCTGGGGAGTTGCGTTTGAAACCGTCGGGATTATCTCGAATAGGTAACTAAGGAGTCGCGTGGTATAAACACGAATGGATTGCAAATTTGGAGTTTTAAAACCTCATTCATTTGTTTACACTTGTGTTTTTTTCTGATCTGAGGACTCTATAGGGGACGCAGATGAGATAAAACACAATTGAAAACAATGAGTGAGATTGTTAAGAGCGATTAAAACTCACCACATTTGTAAACCATTCGTGTTTATACCACGTGACCCCTTGGTTACCTATTTGAGATATTCCCGGCGGTTTCAAACAATCTCCCTGGCGGAGAAAGGCTCGGAACGTTGTATCTCCTACCGCTTTTTTTTATATTGATCTCATTGGTATTAATCCTCTCCCGTTTTTCACTCATTCCACGTACATTAATTGATATTATTTTTATCATAAATATCTGCATTATACACTGCAAGACTACTCAATGGTGTGTAGCATGGAATGTTACCACACCAGCCATGTATTGTTGGCGAGTAAATAATCATATTGATAGTGAGTACCCATTCATATTCACTTTTAAAATTAATTATCCAAGGAAAATGCAGCATAAGTTCAACGCAGCGTACTACCTCCAATTAACATATAGCTACCCTTATTTAACAAAATTCTTATTTTAAAAGTTTTCTGATTTTAGCAATTATTTTATTTTTCGGCTGTTATCATTCTTTGTTGTTTAGACAGTATTGGAATCACTTTGGTGAAAAATTAAAATATTTCGTTTACCTATACGCAAACATGGAAATTGTCTAAAGAATTTTTTTAATTGAAAACGTTTACAACACATCTTATATTTCATACAGGTTTTAACTCGTCTTTTATCTGTTATTGACTAATTATATTTGATGTTTTGACATCATTGGAATTATATTTCGGAAACATAAAAAGTGTGTCTGCTTGACGAGTTCGCAAATTCGCTTTCTTCCCCATTCGAAATACAAGACTCAAGGGCTATTATTTAATAATTTCTTTCATTGCTACGCGTTTTTCTCACAATTCAATCACCCGTCGGTCAAAATATAAGTCATTCTGGGCTAGAAAATTAAAAATATATCTCGCCTCATTTTGTGAGTAGTTGTTCATCATCAGTGTCAAACGTGGCCTACATCAAATGACAATGTCTCAGGTTTCTGAGCCATTAGTTTATATATATGTCATGAAAGTAGTTTTCTTTTCGGTCGGAAACTTTTAGGAAAAATCCGATAACATTGGATTGCTGAACATAGTAAAAATGTAGCTCTGATATTTGGTGTCCTCAACCTCCAACGGTAAAACTTTTCATGATTTGTTTATGCTAATTATTTCAAACTATTCAGTGATATTATTCCACTGACAATGAGTAAATACGTTTCATAATTCCCCACTGCGTACTTACACATCATAATACCCCACTGAGATAATTCTTAGTGGAGTATTATCAAAGAAGTTAATGATCACTAACCCTTGGTATGGAATAGACCCTGAAATAATGCTCGCGGGTAGGATGGATCTAAACTTTATACAAATGAAAAATGCTAAGTAATCAGGTATTGAAATAGATAATTACTTTAGTATCCGGTAGCTTACCGATCCCTCGTCCTTGCATAAATTTAGATTTCGCGGGTGTGCGTAATTTTCGCGACTGCTGAACCTCAAAAGTCACGCCGCATGCTTAATGCTAAAATTTGAGAGTGAAATGATGGTGAAAGATCAGAGACAAATGATGAAAGAGTTCGAGGAACTCTAATATTCAATGAAATATCGCTCCCGCTAGGAGTACTCTGTGAATATCGCGGCCTTTGTGAGGTCATATCCGAGAGAAAGCAAGTGAAGAAATGGGACAAAAAATAAGATATACTTATATATGCGTGTTTGGAGTTTTCCGACGGGAATACGTTCGTAAATACGACTGTTACAATCAATGAGTCCGATATCGTGGCGCAATTTCAGTTGGTACCATTCGTTGGTAGGTTCATCTCACTGTCGATCCCTCATTCCTCGCATCAGAAGTCAACCGCCAAGTGCAGTATTATTCTAAGACCTTTGTAAGTACTCTTTTAATATTACGGCTGTTTACGTAACAATCTCTGCCACACTCCCTTTCGCCTATTCGCAGGGTAAAATGTACATAGTCGTTCTGTTTTTGCATGTTTGCTTTGCAATTTCTATCTTTTTTGAATAGTGTAGTTCTGGCTAGTATATTAATCATCATCAAGGGTCAACAATCCTAGGATTGGTTTGACGCAGCCCTCCACTCGATTCTTCTATCGGCCAACCTCTTCATACCAATGTAGTTCCTTTCTTTCACGTCCTTCACGACCTGCTCCATGTAACTCATACGAGGCCCGCCTCTTCCATTTTTCCCGTTCACTATTATAGTATTCACTATTTCCCGTTCACTATTAATAGTATATTAATACTATTCCTTTTTTATGCATGATATGTAGTGCATGTTTGGTGAGAAATCACCCCCTGCCACACACCTTTGTGGTGGCTTGCAGGGTATTATGTAGATTTAGATGTTAGTATTGTCAGTGGAAAGGACTTTCCTGACGATATACTCTTCATGACCAAGATAATTTTGTATGCATCAATTCTATTTTAAATATTCATGACAATCAGGATACATTGTACCTTTCCCTCGCTTACAAATCATTTTACCGTCGCTAACTATCTTCGACATTTCTTCTCCTGTAACAATATCCTCAAACCACCATTGTTGTCTTCGGCCGATTTCTCCGATCATTGGCCTTTCCTCTTAGGATTAACGTGGTAGGCAACGTTTCACACTTATTAAACAGATTGTTTTAGGCTTTACGCTGTGGAACGTTTTCGTGCTAAAAAGAAAAAAAAACTTGAAGTAGTAGAATCCACACAGTTTATCACCACCGACCAAGGTTTCGACGGGTCACCGTCATTATCAACGCCCTCTTCTTCTTTACTTCTGCTGTACTTCTCCATCCAGCTGATCCTATCTGAGATCTAACAAAAATAAAAGACTTGCATAGGTAAAAAAGCGAGGAGGGAATCTTATGCAAATTCTGATGTTGACAACCGGATATGGCGATGAAAAGTAATTTTTTTTAAATATTTTACATCTACTCGTGAATATTGCACACCAGCAACATACTTGCTGGGCTGGCCTTCCAAACGAATTTGAAGTTGGAGTTTTGCGTGAAGTGAAGAACTTTGTTGGAAAACACTCGTCCAGGTTGAATTTTTCCTTTTAAACTCTGATAATAGTAAATATTTACAGAGCGATAGAGGGTGACAGAAGCGCGTGACATAGCAAAGATGGAATCTTTGGGGAGCACTAACAAAAAGTAAATATTGCTCGTATGGGTGAATTTACAAAAATGTTAGAACGATTTCCACCTTTTCGCGTGAGAATTTTAAATCGACAGTGTTTTTCGGGGTGAATTAATTGAGCTATCTATTTGTACCACGATATCTATGAGCTAGTGTAGTTGTTATTCTTTTGTGCGGATAATAGATCTGAGAGATATTCTGACGAAATTACTGTGTGTTTCTGTGTATGCCTGGAAAAAATTTCTCGTGAGTAAACTTAGCGATAAAATGCATTCGAGTAATATCTCGATTCTTTGATTTATATCGGTGAGGATAGATTCTGATGGAGTTTCCGTACACGTCGTTGCATCGCTTTTACCTCATGGTTCCTTTCCAACGCTATTTCTCTCTTCAGATCAAGTATATTTCCTATCTCTCTTCAGGCAGGCATCTTCTATCAAAAATCCTTTTCTTCCCCTCCCTCTTCTTCGTTTTCTCAGCATTCAACCTTCGAAAACGCCCTTCAAATCCCATTTTCTATAATTACCTATCCAATCCACCTACCCTGACACCTGCCTAATTTACGCCTTAACCCTCTCCTAACATTTCGTCATACTTCCTCCTATCCGTCAAATTTAATCGCGGTAATAAATTAGTTCGACAAAAATATGAGTAAATATTTAAAGCATGCAGTGCTATAGTCGGTAGGAGAGAAAGGAAGTGGTTTGAAGAAATTAGGAGACAGCAGGTGTGGATGAGGAAAGTAATAAAGTGCAAGGGTCTTTTGAAAGACGTGGTAGAGGGAAGAAGGTAAAGTAAACGGGGTAGAAGGAGAATGGTTACCTAGTATGGATAGATTAAAGGAAGGTAGGAAGAAAAATGAGGGGCTGAAGAGGGACATTGTGTGAAATGTAGGGGAATAGGGTAATTTTCTTCATCGAATAAAAGAGAATTCATCAATTGCGATTCGTGCTCCACCATACATGCGTTCATTTTACGCAAATCGTTAATTTTAAGACCATTTGAAAAAGCTCAGAAATGGCGGAATGCGCTGCCTTCTTGCTGATGTAACAGGTATATATATTTTACGTTGCGAGGCATAGAGAGAAATACTCGTCTCCTGTACTTACCATAGTATTTAGGAGCCCTTCAGCTCAAGTGAATGTGTATTAATAATAGCCTATGAAAACTATCAAAGTTCGAAAAGTCTCCTCCGTTAAATATGGTATTGATAGTCGTTTTATAGGCTCCACAGGGTATCCTGCTCGTGGAGTCCTCTGCTACTGTGAGGCATGGCGTGAAGTTCGCGCGGCGATGGGCCAACTTCACGATATGCTTAGTAAAATGAATACCAACCGTTTTTAAATATATCAACTGAATATATAATTTAAAATAAATGAATAATATTTTATCGCAGTTGATTAACTGCGTAAATATGCCTCCGATACTAGTTAATAAGCTTCAATAGAGTGCACTGTCTGCTAGGAAGCGTCCGCAGCACCATCTAGCGGCAGGTAGAGGAAAGAATGTCTTGTCACACGTATGATTTACCGGCATGGAATAGTTTGCCGTCGCGTTTTCGCGCCGTTGATTTTTTTCACTTTTTAATTATTAAAAAAAAATACTTAACGTCATTTAACCGCTTAAAATGCGTATTAGAGGCGGTAAAAATGTTCTATCAAGATGATAAAAAAATAATAGGAAACCAACCTATTGAATATATTTAGATCTACATTTACCGGTAGAAAATAATATTGAAATGTTCAGTGGGTGCGTACATAATGCCGTATTCCAAGCATCTCTTTATATATAATTTAAAATAAATGAATAATATTTTATCGCAGTTGATTAACTAAGTAAATATGCCTCCGATACTAGTTTATAAGCTTCAATAGAGTGCACTGTCTGCTAGGAAGCGTCCGCAGCACCATCTAGCGGCAGGTAGAGGAAAGAATGTCTTGTCACACGTATGATTTACCGGCATGGAATAGTTTGCCGTCGCGTTTTCACGCCGTTGATTTTTTTCACTTTTTAATTAATAAAAAAAACACTTAACGTCATTTTAACCACTTAAAATACGTACTACAGAGGGTATAAACGTTCTATCAAGATGATAAAAAAATAATAGGAAACCAACCTGTAAATGAAATATTAACTTTGTTTCCTTCCACAGATTTATTTCCTTGGTACGTACGTACGTATCGGTGTCATCACCACGTACCTGATGATGACACCGATGTGTCGAAACATGTCGTACCAAGGAAATAAATCTGTGAAAGGAAACTAAGTTAGTATTTTAATTACGAAATTCAACTTCCACCTAGTTGAGCCTGATGCTATGGAACGGAAACCAACCTATTGAATATATTTAGATCTACATTTACAGGTAGAAAATAATAATGAAATTTTCAGTGGGTGCGTACATAATGCCGTATTCCAATCCTCTCTTTACTCGTTGATCACGTGACGATTAGACGACGTCAGGAATTTTTAAACAAATTTTGCAGCGGGGAGATTCTAATCGTGCCGGTCGCAGGGTTGCCTGTCCGGATGGTGATGAGCGTATCACCCCCAAAAAAATACGGACAATATGGTTCGGGAGGAGCCGTGTCCAAATCCCCAGGGGGGAGGGACCTCACCTCACAGAGAATAAGCCCACCACATTCGTTCCCCCTCTCTAATTCCCCGCCCCCCCTCTCCAATTCCCCGAACGTAAGGAACACGCCATGGGGAGTAAGAGTTATTGGAGGGGTTCAGAGGTGAATGAATCAGAGAATATGACGGCAGATGCAAAAGTATCGTACTCTGCCAGCTTGGTGGAAATATATACACTCCTCACCTCCATAATCTGATCCCTCCTTTGGCCTTTGTAGGGCCGAATCGAAAGTATTTTAATATGCATGAATGCGCTCACACTTCACAGCGTTCACCCAGCCACTGAGAAGCGTTATTTATCGAGGACAGAGGGTTTTGCGTGTTTCTTTCGAGTACGAAAATTTCGACAATTTCTTTTATGGCAAGAAATCATTTGAAGATAAGAAATGATTTGAATGAACTAGGTGTATAAAATGTGAATTTACGACGAGTGGTCCTCAAACGATTTCAAATAAACAGCCACAGTGTTATCATATTCTGCTCGACTTGGGTAGCGATCGTTACGTCCCTTGAAAAAAATTTAATGAATGAGGGTGGGGACACGAAAACGCTCACCGTTGTAAACTGGTACTTCTGGTTATGGTTTGTTTGGTGACACACGACGTTTTTCTATTGCTGTGCAATTTAAAACTCAAAAATAAGTCAGTCATGGTGATCAACCCGGTGAGGTTGGTCTGTTGTTTGAGAGTGGTTTCCAAACCACATTTAAAGATGTCCGGTTCCTTAGACGGTGCCACCTCTTCATTCCCAGATAGATTCGGTAACCAATAAGTACGTGCTTGGGTTAAACTGTGTGTATTCTGAGGCCTTTCGAGGATAGGTACTGATTCCTCCGATCATAAATCCAAAGTACTAACACTTGGGGTACCACGCTTGCCTATAATTGCTTCAAAACAATTTTCTCTTCATCGGCATCCCACAGTTTTTTTCAATAATGATGCAAACGATGGCTGTTTGACGCGCTATCAAGGCCAGTAGTTACAGGTCCAACTTGAGGTGCAATGCTGAGAAGCTCACAATTCACTTCCTCTTGTGATAGCGGGGAGAAAAAGAGAACGATTATCGTAGGGTGATAGAATGATTTGCGTTCAGTACTTCAATACGTTCAATTCTTATTTCTAAACAACGTGGGTAATTTGGTGTTTCAATAATAATTATATTAAACTCTACTTGCTCATTTTATATTGGACAATACAATACTTGCTAACATTGTGATGTACACTATTTTGGAGGACTATAAGTACCACAGATTAAGTTTTGAATAATGAAAATAAATCGTTTTAAGCCCTATGAACACATTTTTTTCTATTTAATTTTCTTTCTCAGTTGCTCAAAATTTCAATTTAATAATTTGTATAAAGTAACATCTGTCTGTGTTCGATTTTTTGTTCAGAAACGAGCCTTCAGTGAGCACTTCTCTGAGAAACGCGAAATATTACAATTGTGTACAAATCATTATGAGGAACGATGCTGATTGGGTTGAAATTAAAATGGCATCATGAGAAGAGGCCTTAATTGAAGGGATTATCATTTTATGCCTCAAATAAAATCTTTTTTGATATGGCTTGAAAACTTCTGATATAACTCATTTACAGACATTTATTGATTTACTTGAATTTCTTATTGATTCAACTGACTTCGTCGATATATTTCTTCGGACCAAGAATTGAAAATACTAATAGTGTCCTCGTGGACCCGGTATTGCTGTCTCCGTTTAATTATCTTGCTGTAAAGTATGCAGGGTAGATCTGTTGATATTTCTTGATTAATGATAGTTTTGGTGAGAAATGTTTTGGACTATCATCTCAGAAATGGATATCGAAAACCTCCACCTAGTAGGCCCTATTACTACTGTAAGTTTTATTTGAAAAACAACGTTAAGTTAAAAAAAACAATTGTTCATCTGTTGCTCGGTAAAAGGGAGGAAAAAGTTGGGAAATAATTATTATGGATTACAATTCACTTTCTATGGAAACTTCACAAGAATATAAACAAAAAGGATAGCTAATAAGATCCTCAGCTTTCAGGAGAGGAAAAGAGAAAAGTTCCATTGGTGAAAGAAGTGCATCGTGATCTTAAAAAAAGTGGGATCAGAGAGGAAGACATAGGAGACAGAAAGGTATCCAGGAAGAAAATTGCAGCAGTGAAAGATATGGATGAAGAGAAAGCGAGAAGAACTAAAAGTGTATTTTTCATAAGTAGACCGGGAAAAAGTGAGTGAGCGAATTGAGGAAGGAGGAAGAGTAGTGAAAGGGAAAGGAAGAGAGAGTAAATGGAGTTTTTTTGAATTAGCCCGCGGATGACTTAAACTAATGTTAATAATAATGATATGGATTGTAATCTGTATTTTATTTCTAAGTTTAGTGTGCTAATTAACTTGCTTAGGCTTTTGACGGAATCAATTGAAAATTTTTCCATACAATCGTTTTGCTCATGAGATACATGCTCTAGGAAATATAACTTAATCATTAAGCGTATTTATAGAAATTGGATACCATGAAACTTGATGGCCTTTTGAAGACAATCGTTGAAGGATATGAGGACCGGAAGAACGGCATAGGAAAGCCACGTATAAGGGATACATGGAACAAGTGATGAAGATTGTGAAAGAGAAGAAATACGTAATATGAAGAGATTAGCGGATAAAATAATTTAGTGGAGAGCTGCGTCAAACCAATCTCATGATGGCTCACTAATGTAGTTGATACAGAAATGACTGACTAATCAATAACTATTACATTACTTTGTATAAAGAACAATTTTTATTATTTCATTGACTTGCCGTTGGCTTGGCTGGTTGGTTGGGGCGTTGACTTGGAACCGAAATCGCAATTTTGTACACGAAATCGTTGGATGGATACGAAAAATGAATTTTAGTGAAAAAACTAATCTTCTAACCAGAGCCGTTCACTCGTAAATCAAAAATTAAATTAAGAAAAAGGTGACGCCCATCGAAGAAGCTGCTTTGACACTTGCTACGTCATACACCTCCCGTCCTTGACTGTTTTTAAGGAAAGGGAAGGGAGTGGAGAGGGGTGGGTGAAAGATCTGCCTGAAGAGTTCCTGTCGCAACCACTTCCATTGGCATATACAGCTGTGTGTGTCCTCCATTGTGATAAGAAGAAGGATATTAGCAGCCTCAGTTGTGGTGGACGGAGTGGATGACGTGCTAAGTCCAATGCACGCCCACTTTTCTGAGAGGGTTGAAAACATCAGTTTTTCGCCGCTTGTAACTCCAGAACTGTTTGACGGATCGAAAAACGGAAAAATACGGGTCTTTTGTTTCACAAACTTGTCAGATTTGGCAATAAAAAAATATGGTAAACGACCCCATTAAGAATGTAAGTGGTGTACGGTCGGAGTAGTATTTTTTGCATGCCCGTATGGTAGTAAGTGAAAACTTATTCTCTCTGATTTATAATGCGTGCTCGGCGAAGGTTCACACCCTGGCAACACACTGGCGGTGGCTAGTAGGGTATCATGAAGATGTAGATGAGGTGTATTTTTTATGTACCGGAACCGACTATGTTCACCACGTATCGTCTGTCCGCGATAGGCCAGCAATACCTCCGCCGCAGGAAGCGGACGCATTGGCCGCCAAACTCAAAAACCTCCTCCGCCGGCCGTTCGTGTTGCTGGGATGGATCGAAGACCATTGCGCTGCCACGAGAGCGTAATTAATAATATTCCAGGCGTTCTGCTGACATAACCGTGGGATGGGGGACGCGTGTGTCGTAGCGGTGGTAGTGGGATGGGGAGCGAAGCCTGTGCCGGGGGTTTGAGGGTGCGGGAGGGGGATGTTTTATTTTCGGTAGGAGAGGTGTTCGGGGAGAGCGGCGTCCTCTCCGCCCATTGGCTGCTCGTTCCCGATGAGGGTAGCGCGGGGCCAACCCGAATACGGGGAGAGTAATGTATTTGTGAGAGAGGGCGTTCGCGCATGATCGTTAGGGGGGGAGAGAATGGGTTTCCCGGTCTAGTGGGAAGAGGTAAAGGGGAATTCTCAACCGGGAAGGGGGAGAGGGCGACTCGACGCCCTTCGGATCCCATTCCCCCAGAGTATTTTCCGCCCACTTCAGCGGAGGGGGGAGGTAGGGAGGAAATGGGTAATTTTGATTGGACGCCCTTCCCGGCATCCCACGTGCCAAGCGGGAAACATGAACAGGACCTCGTCTCCTGCTTCGAATATTCGGAGTAGGAGATCGACAACTGAGTTAATTTGCACCTCTGGAATAGGTAGTTAATTGGATGGATTTCTCAGGGGCAGGAGAAAGGATGGGCGCAGGCATTAGCCTCCTCCCTTAAAGAAGGGCGCCAAGGGGTTCATTGCTTAGTGTCCCATCCGACGATTGGTTTACTGAACCTCGGGAGTTCTCTCCACACAGAACCCATGTGGATACCGGCATACCAATGTAAAATCTGCCACTGCCATGATTCGAACCCGGGCTCTCGGGATGGGAGGGCAGTCCTCCAGCTGCCACACTGACACTATATCATCCTGTACCGATATTTGATCTATTTAGCACATCTTCAGCAGTAATTAAGGTTTTTTCACTGCTCCAGCTGCTTAGACTATATTGTACCGTCTATACCTTAGTTAAGTATTAAAATCATTTCCATGATTTAGGCAGGATGATGATGACAACATCCATGATGTAGGCAGGATACGAACGCGAGACATTTGGCTTTGCAATCCTGTGCATTATCGACCTCATTGGATGAATGATGAGCGTGCTATCAAAATTGCTGAGGAGATGACAATTATGTTATGCAGTATAGTTTTCCAGCAAAAGGAACTGACCCCCTATACCTTGATGTGTAAACTTTACACACCTTTGTTCTTAGTTATATCTACGTCAACTTAATTCCCTGCGAACCATGGTGAGAGTGTGCAGCACGGGGTAAACGATCACCATACATGCACCTCTCACATGTAAGTATGTAGTTGGTAAGCTCGACTCCCACCGACTAGACCAATCTTTTTTGATTCTTTTTTGGCTTGTATTTTTCATGATTTTGTGATAGCAAGCACTGTTCTTTCAACGTTCCATCAAGCAACTTGAAGCAAAAAAAATTTTAGCAACGTTCCATCTCCTATGCCGGACACCTCGTCAAGGCTAATAACAATCAGGGCAAATATCACTTAATCATCAAATTAACAATTTGATGATTAAGTGATATTTTAAGTGATTCCCTTTCATGTAACTCATGAAATCATTGGAGAATCGAATGGAGAGCTGCTACAAGCAAATCTTAGGATTGATGGATACCAATACAATTCTACATCTACACTTGGCGTTACTAGCCGCCGCAAAAGCTTGTGGCTGGCGGTTATAAGTCACCATCCGTGAAGTTGACTTTTGGCCTAAAAGATTATGATAATTAGGTAATATTTTTCTGGGGGAAAAAGGTGTTGGGACTCAGTTGTGTATAGGAGTAACATGTCCGTTTAATTGCTCTTTTGAACACAGATTTTTCTGAGCTTGAAATCAGGTTCGTTTGGGAAAATCCCCTCTCACACTCAACATAAGTAATAGCAATCGTATTTTACCCATCGAAATTTATCGAGATACACACTACCGCAGCGTCACGATTGGTGAAGTGACTACTGACTAATTAAGCCAGACCTGTGACTCCCGCGTTAAATCGGAGAGCTAATTAATTAAACCGTTTTAATGAGCTTATGACTGACTTATACAAGTTATGGCAATTACATTCAACTAAAAAAGGCGCCGGAACGCAGTTCCGTCAGAGAAAATGCCCTGGTGATAATCAGTGATGAAGTATTATGTTTTTGAACAGGTATACTTTGTTTGCGTCATAGTCGTATATTGTTGGTGGGAAAAACGAGTTCCCGTATCGCTCGGTCCGACAGTTGTTTTCTCCTTAATTTGTCGCTTCTATCCATCGTGCTGATGTAGTGTGGGAGCATGAATATGTTGGCAATATCAGGTTCGAATTAGTATGCTTTGAATTTTTCAAGTAACTTTAATCCTGCCTTCTAGTGTATCGGGTCTCCTAATCAAACTCTCCCACTAGTCCAGTGACTCTTTTCGTACGTTCGTAGAAATTTGTATGAAAACCCGTCGCTTTCCTTTTGAATTCCATGTTCATTTCCCGAATTTAGTCTTAATTCATAGTTGCCCAATCACTCATTGCTACAGGTGAGGCGTCACAAGTGTGAAATAACATATTTTGTGCTTTAATTTCTTAAATTGTGAAATAATACTCGTTTGATAACCCATTTGGAGTATTCTACTATATGGTAGGGAAGCATTCACAGTAACAGCTGCAGGGAAATCAACGCTGGAAGCATTTGAAGAGTGGTGCTACCTAAGAATGATGAAGATAAAATGGATCGACCGAGTTACAAATGAGGAAGTCTTCAAAAGAGATGTCTACTGAGAAAAGAGATGTTCACTGATAAGAAAAGAGATGTCTACTGAAAACCATAAAAAGAAGACGGGACAACTTAATCGGCCACATTTTAAGACACAATGTCCTGATGAAGACAATCGTCAAGGGAAAAGTGAAGGGGAAGAATTGAAAAGGTAGGTCTTGTATGGAGTATATGGAACAGGTTGCGAAGTATGTAAAAGAGAAGATTTACGTTGATATGAAGAGGTTGGCCGATAGAAGAATCGAGTGGAGGGCTGCGTCAAACCAATCCTAGGATTGTGGACCCATGATGATTATGATGAAATTCCAGTCTCTTCAGCGCTCAGTCAAAAACCTCTATTGGTTGATTGTAATTTGTATAATTGGGGAAATACGTGTGTATTGATGTGGAGAGTTCGGTCGATAGAAGTATTGATTGTACAGCTTAGCCATAGCATTGGTGTGGTCGATGGAAAGCGATAATGATCTCCCATTTCTGCGAGTGTGAGAGGAGAGATTTGAGATATTGAATGAATTCCTTGTGCTCCAGGGAGAATATTATTAAATCGGATAGCAGATGAATCATCCCTATTCCAAAACCGTACAGAGTTTTTTACCATGTTCATGTTTTAATATTACTTACTCAGGCATGCTTTTGGAAATTTTAATTAATGAATATATTTATGGGCTCGCCTAACTAATAAGTAGCCATCGTTGGTCGGCAAGTTTACTTGGTGGAATTTAGACAGTAAAAATAAAAGTACTTGGTTAATTCCAAAATTAATTTGGAATGACTCTACCGGTTTCAACTTTTACAGGTTATCATCAGAAGTGATGATGTACACCGTGGCATGTACTTAGTGCATGCGTGGACTAGTATTTATTCGTGTCTGCGCGATAACAAGCGTAAATGTTATTTTCTTTTCAATTAAAATGCCAGCCTCGTGACGGTTCACCCTCTGCCACACACCCTTGGGTTGACCGCAGGGTATTATGTTGGTGTGAACATACATAGTTGATAGCGAAAATGTAGCTTTCACGGTTTGCTGGGATGAAGATTGTTTCCGACCGCTATTGCTTTAATTGATAAGTGCGCTCAAGTAATTATTTCCTTTCCTGTCTGTTTGACAGAAAGGGGAAGCTTCTTTTCCAATTAGTGGTAAACAAGGCAAATAAACTCATCAAATTTTCCAATGCGTGATTTCGAGTGCAAGTGGATGATGAGACTAGCTGTCTGAAATGGAAATGTTTTAATTGCGGAGGGGCTGTGAGTTATGTTTTGCTTTTAGTGGACTTCCTCGAAAGTATGAAAAAATATATAATTTTCCCTTAGGCCGTACAAAAACATGCGAGCGTTTTCATTGGAGTCACTAATTAACTTGGGTCTTGCGCGGAGTAATAAAAATGCATTGCGTATTTGGGTGGAAGCTTGAAATATTCTCTAGTGGGACTTTTTGATTCTGCCGTAACTTATTTGTAATAAAAAAATAAGTTTATGTTCTCTAATTTGCGTGCCATTTTTTCGCATAAATGTCACCTCGTAACCAAAGTGTTTAACTTGATGGTCAGTGAAGATAGAGCTTTCCAAGTTTTGAACCTAATGCTGTGTGAAATTGACGCATCAGGGCATGGAGAGCCAGTTCCTTTCCGTCCGCCATATGTGGTCTCCCAGAATGATCTGGTAGCCGTAATATCATAAGGCTGGGGTGCGATTGGTCCTATACAAAGGCCTGATCGGAGTCGAAGCCAGTATCACTAGTTAGTATCGCAACGCTGAAATCACACTTGCACGCCGTCTTCGAGTGTAGTATCCGCCAAAAATATTTTTTTATTCTCTCCTCAAATAATATATCCAATTAAATGCTTAATTTTTGAGAAATAATGCAAAAATACCTCACATGTAGGGACTGAAAGAAAGAAATCTATGATTGTCTTGCCGTTTCTTTCGTGCTCAGCTCCTGCCGATCATGTCGACTCAGCAAAGTCGGCGTTGTACAGAAGAGTTGCTTGCTTTATATCCCAACCGACAGAATCGCCTTCTCGTAATATAGCTGAGATAAATTTTTACCCTTACTTTTTGTACGTTTTCTGCCGGCCTTAACTTCCTTCTTTGGTAGAACACCGCTGCTTGTGCGTGCGGGTAATTGTTTCAGGTGATTGGCGGTGACTGCAGTGAAGCAGTCATTGAGAAATGAGTGAAATGGAGTAAAAATATCAAACTTAGCTCCTTACAGGCGATATCAGGAGAAAAAAGTACGTCTGGTATTTATGTTTTCTACAGTTTGTTCTAACAAATTTGCCGCAGAAATCCTGATTCTCCTCTATCAACGTCTCTAATCAAGAAATGTCCAGAGGTGGAGGTTTTTGAAAATTTTAATTACCTTTGCCTGATTTTTTTTGCACTTTTCTGTCAATTAATGATGCAATTCCGTTTTTAATGCTTCAGTGGAGGAAAGAACTCGATTGTTTTGCGTAGTTCAAGGAATCGTAGAGACAAGGGGTTGACAAACTGTGGCTGGTGAATTATGTGCGGATCTTTGGAAATGTTCATGTGACTTTTGAGTAAAATTGCATACGAGAGTAAAAATATCACCGCTTCATCCGTACAAATCATATATTGTCAACTGCTAATGAAACTTAACGTTTCATTTGATGATCCCTGCTTCGAATCATGCTTGAAATTAAAAATTAGTTTAAAAGTTAAATCTCGTTTTAAAATTAAATCTTGTTTTTTATAATTAAATATATTTTTAAAATTAAATCTAGTTTTAATATCAATACTAGGTAAAAATACAAAGATATTCCCTGGAAATACATTCTCATTGCTCACAGTAAGTTTTAATTAGATAATTTAAATTAATGTTTAAACTAATTCTTAATGCTAAATACTACTATTAAATAAATAGCAGCTTTTACTATAATGTACAATAAATTTTCCCACTTTGTGAATTATGTTTATGGTTCTTGAATAAATGTTTAATTTTGTTAGGGGGTTGTTTGGTTCTTCCGTCGCAAACTTTTCCCGACACAGACGTAGCCTCTTTCTTTGTCTCACAGACCGACCAAATAGATTGAAAAATTTAGTGAAATGGTCGTGGAAAATAATGTAAAACCTGCGTTGGTCCTTAAGGATATTGGTTGGATGTTGATTGTTGAAAATATTTGATAGTATGAAGCGAGGGAAGAATTATGTCGGATTGGAAGGGTAAAAATATGCAAAGAGGAGCCTTTCGAAAAATTGTGTGCGGTTTACACCACCAAAGTCTGTGACTTCACACTTGATATTTCAAGGAGTAGACAATCAAGTAAGTTTTGGTGCTTTCCCGGTTTATCACATTGATGTATTCTGCACGTCTGCTGGTGTCCGGAGACGTTTTGTTGAACGAATCCCTCATCACCCTCAGAAAGATCCAGAACCCGGAAAATCAATGGTGTCGAAGATAGTGAGAAAGTCGTTCATTGAAACGTCGGCTGAAATGGAGAATCTAATTCAGATGAAGACTTAGGAAGAATTCAATCACGACTAAACAATACTTTTCTAAGTGGCTACACTGCTGGTCTTAATGACAACTAAATTAGACGAAAAGTCTTAGGATTTTTGCATTATTGTTATGGCATATCATATATCCCTACACGAGTATTCGCCCCGGAGGGTGATGGCTTTTCTTGAGAAACAGTATCGTATACGGAAATACTTACTATATTGGATGAAAGCGATTTATTATAGAATTTAAGATTTAGACGATAGAACTCGTATGGTGGTAAATAAGATGTTCTATATTCTTGACATCATTGTGTACATGGTTAAGGTTTATCCTCTACCGTACACCCTTGCAATGACTTGCAGTGTATTGTGTGGAAGTTGATGTAAATGATCAGAATCTCTATTAATCCGTTACAGCTCGTTAAGAGTGCGAAACTACTTGCCTCCAGCCCTATCTGTTCTCGTCCTTCATCCTTCTAAAAATGCACATTGATTATCGTATTTATCTCTCCGTTAGCTTCGATTAACTGTGTTCTGGTCCCGATATTTGTGCGGAAAAATTACATTTTAAACCTATCATGCTATTAAGTTTAGGTATCTATTTTAAGTTTCTGCGTTATAGTCTAAAATTTAGTCCGTAATTAAACCTTAGTCTGGTCTATGCAAAGTGTACCCTGCCAAAAAATTTCTTATAAGTTCCTTAATAGAATTTCTTAGGCCATTTTGTTGAAATTCCTTGAAATATTGGTGCACTTTAAAAAGAATTCCTTAAAATATTTTGTCGAGTTCCTTAGAGTTCTTTTGAGATTCCATAACCCATTCTGTATAAATTTTTTTCATGTCCCGTACGGATACCTTACAGCGTTCCGTCGAACGTTCCGTTCTTAGCATACTGTACAGATATCTTCAAGTGTTCCGTACAAATTATCCCAATAGGGATACTCAATCAAACCTATCCCTACTTCTAGGAGATTTGAATAAAGTTAATCCATCGACAGCCTTCTTTTTTGTAAATCCTTGTCCCGAAGACGGTCTTTCAGCTTGCGAGCGATGGTTGTCGTTCGCCGGCAATTCTTTTCGACTGGCGCCGGCAGCTATTGCCTCATCGCCCGTTGGCCCGTGCCCGAGGAGCGCGCGGCATAAAGGCGGCGACGGGACCAGAGGTGGCCGGGGAGCCGGTCGAGCGCCGACCGTGCGCGCGTCCACTGCCTGCGTGAACTGTCGCTCTCCTCTCTGCTGAAGTAGTCACTTCCAAAAAAAAGTTAATGCTAAAAGTTAATTTCGGCTCTGAAGTGTTTACTTTTTTTGGGAGTGACTGTACCTACTGTATTGGGATGGTATTTTTTTTCATACTTGCGTCCGGTATAGTTCTTACCGTATTTCCATCGCATTAATGAATGACTATGGTCCATATCAGGGGTGTTAAGATAAATTAGGTTTTGACAGCGAAGGCGATAGCGAA
Source organism: Platycnemis pennipes (assembly GCA_933228895.1). Classification (NCBI taxonomy): domain Eukaryota; kingdom Metazoa; phylum Arthropoda; class Insecta; order Odonata; family Platycnemididae; genus Platycnemis; species Platycnemis pennipes. The sequence continues at coordinate 67,237,339 of OW121854.1, forward strand.
ACAGCGAAACCAGGACTCATGAACCTGGTTCATGGGAGGTGAGAGGTCAAGTGGATCATGCCCTATCACTGATATTCTGAAGGAGTTTTTCTGGGAAGGCGAACGACAGCTAAGGTAGTTTTTTTCTATTCAGGATAAGCGAGTAATCGAATAGGGGTAGGAAATTTTCAAGGGAAAGATGGAGAGGAACACAGGCGTCGGCATTAGCCCACTCTTAACGGAAGGCGCCAACGGGCAACGGTTTAACGTCCCATCCGACGGACGGAGTTCTAAACGCGAATCGCTCCCAAGACAGCACCTGTGTGGGGATCTTCATGTAATAATAATCTCTGACTCAGCCGGGATATGAACCCATGCCCTCGGGAGGAGAATCTAGAGCTCTTAATACAGCTTCGACCCTATCCTCGTGGACAGCAGTAGAGTGGAAACAACGGAAGGAAGTTAAGGGAAAAGCGTAAAGCTGCGCATAAAATTGAGAAAGGTTAGTGGCGAAAATATGGAAAATAGAGATGTATCGTTTATGAGTGAATCGTACAATATGAATGATTTATTGGAATGAACCAGATGAATTGAATCATGTTGTTCGATCAAGTGGTTCATAAAGAACCATATGAGTGATTTGAGTGGAAAAATCTTTTGATTCGTCATGAAAGAGAACGGTGGAGAACAGTTTGAATGAATGTTCGCAGTGGTTAGAATCACGAGATTCAAGAGTGATTGAGATGGAGGGTAAACAGCGCAAATTGGAACTTAACAGCTTATACCAGTTATACCATGAGTTATACTGTAGAAATCGTGCTATGGCAATAATTCGTATCACCAAATGCATTCTGCTACTAATTCGTAGCATTTAGTGCACTAATTCGTATCACCAAATCATTCAACCAAATGATTTTGCTATAAAATCCGCTCTTGCTGCAATCAAGGGTAGGAACGAATCATTTATAATTTGTTTCGATTCTGAGAGTGCGCTTCAGGCTATTCGTAATGGTTCCCTGGCTCATCCAATTGTTATAGAAATAAGTTTCTGGGTCATTCTGAAATTAAGTGGAAATTTGGGAACGAAAAAATTTATTTTTTCAATTATCAAATCTTATGTATTTTTATATGTAATGGTGTTGTACTTAATGTATTTAAGTGATCTAACATTTAAACAGAGGTCAAGAACACGTTAATAGCTAAATAAACTGAAATTTACACTATCATAAAACACGGAGGTGACACAAATCCACGGAGGTGACAATCACATTTTAAATAAGCTTCTAGTTGAAATTAATAGGGGGGCATAGTGATAAAATTTACTAAAATATGTAAGACGAACAAATAATTAAACGACAACTTTTTAAAATTTTAATGGCATGATGTCCATAAAACATAAAGCCGTAAGATAAGAATGTGGGTAAATTATACCATTAAGAATAACAGGAAACACTTAATAGAATCTATGATTATAAGATTGTCGGTCTATAGTTACAATTGTGGTAATATGAGCAATTATCATTCCTGCTGCATTAAAAACAGCTTAAGCTTCGCATTTGGAGGTGTATGTTATTTGCATTCCATACAACCTGATGAACTTTCATTGTGCAACACAAGGTGGATTTTTTTCGACACTAACAAACTATTCCAATGTCTTCATTTGTGGCTGTAAAAAGTTAAATACCTCTAAACTTTTCTTTGAGAGTTTTAAAAAACACCTGGGATGATGGTATGTCTTTCCCTTCAGCCACAAGCTGATTGGCTGTAGTTTTAAGAGAACCCTCAAGACCATCGGGGGCCCCTTTTCCATGCCCACATTCAGAATAGTCCCAAGTTATTTTTTCCAAGATGAACCAAGAAATGTATTTAATTACAAAAAATAAAAATTGTTCCTTGATTATTGAGGCTATCACTCAAGAAATGCACTGTATTATACCCTTTCTCCAATGTCTGAGCATGGTAGAAAATCTTTTTCTAGCGGGCAAAAATTACACTTGCATCATGACGCAAGCACTCCGAAAGCGAACAGAATGATTGCACCGTAAGCTTGTTGCTATCAAATTCTCTGTAATACATGAAACGAGTATGTAAAGTTATTTGTTCACATGATCCTCCGAAATGCACATTTTATATTTCTTTGGTATACTTGCATTCGTAATTTTCGCTAAAGTTAACATGAATTGAGATCTAATGTGATCCGAGGTTGTTTTTAAGATTGAAAATTGATTTGTATTGGTGAATGATGTTGCAGACATGCATCATGAAAGCAGCTGGCATGCCTTGTAATTTATTTACAAGGTCTTTGATAGGTGCTTTATCCTTAACTACTTTCTTGGTAGTTTTTTCCTCTCTTTTAATGTGAACGTCACATATTTTCTCATCCATGTTTTACTTGAATAATTCTATTTTCGAAGTCTTTAACTTTTTGACTTATGTCTTTGCATGTCATATATCTTCTTTCCAAACATTGCTCTGGAGTTTTCACCATGTCTTGACAGCAAAGTGATTTTACCAATTGATCTAAATCACTATAGTGAATCACTTAAATTATTTTAGCTTGTCGAAGATTAAATTCATGTTTTCATGTTTCTCACATGCGCATGTGTCTCTCTTCCTAACATTCGGTTTAGCACTCAAAATGGCTGATGGTACATCTCTCTTTCTTTCCTTTTGTATTCTTCATAAAGCTGCGGATCATTTTTTATTATCACTCTTCTCTTTTGTCCCGCTTCTTTTTTCTTTTTATTAAGTTCATCCGATTTTTTTTCTAGGCCTTCTTTTCTGGTGGTTGATTTATTGGTGGCATATTTTTGCAAAAAACAAGCAATTGCATAACACCAGTGCCACTCTTTGCTAATATTGCATTAGTTAAGTTAGACTTAGCAGTCTACTAATGCAATTTTAAGAGGACATTTTTTGACATAAGGTTATCATCGAAGACTTAATGAAAGGAAAGTATCTAAGGGAAGCCTGCAATTGAGGCATTGAAAACAAGCCTGAAATAAGCTCAATTCGTATATTTCAGGTTAAAATGAGAAAAAGTTCTTATTATATAGTATAAAATCAACCTTAACTTGATAAATGACCAACTTTATATCACAATTATTTAATGAAATAATTATGAATTACATTTGGTCAACTCCATTGTTACCTGATCACCTCCATGTCCAATGGGTCCCACGGAGGTGACATCCATGGAGGTGACAAAATCAAGAGTTAACCGCAATTAAAAGTCACATAAAACTCGTGTAGCAGTGTGCTTTGATTCTAAGACATTTCTTTGTGACAACAAGCCATACAACTAAACAAATTTCTAAATCGGTAATCATTCTTAAAATTATGGACGACATGGAGGTGACAGGCAATAAAAGAACTCGATGTTTTTACACCTAAAAGCAGAAATAAATAGGCCAAATGGACTTACTGTTCAGAAAAATACATCCTTCAAGCTAAGTGATTGCAAAGGCTTTCTTACAGTTAAACATTCAAACTTGTGCTGCTTCCTGGTGGAGTTTTATATGAGTTTTTCTGTTTTCCCATGGAGGTGATGTAAACGTTAGGGACATAACTTTCAATCTTTATATTTATCTCAAATAGAACTGAAAAATTCTAATTTTACCCCAAGGTGTATGGCAATGGTACTGGTTAATTATGCAATGGTTGAATAAAGTAATTTACTCGGTACAAAAAGTTTTGCTCACAGTTCTTTAGGTAAAAACACGGCGAGGGACACCCATGGAGGTGACATTTAGACGCTTAAAAGAATTTTTTTTGCTATAAATATGTAAAATTTGGTTTATTAGGACACTTTGTTATTTAATATTCCTATTTTACTATTACTTCAAATTGTATGAAATAAAACATGAATTAAATAAAGTAAAAAAAAGTTTAAGGACTCATATTTCCACTTAATTTCAGAATGACCCTTCTTAATAATGTCTCTTCATAATAAAAGTACATATAAAATTTCTATGGGTCCCAGGTCACGTAGGGGTTCCTGGGGACGAAGCAGCCGACGCATCATCAAAAGCGGCCCTTAAGGGGGCTGTATACTCCGGGCGAAAAGCGTCTTTTAGTTCTCGAATCCGCCACGACCTTGGAGATCCCCTCGGTTCTCCGCCAGCCTTTGGCGAGCCTATCCACCTTCCCCTCCATTCCCCACCCCACAGAAAAACGTGCTCTGCTGATAAGGTGACGAGAGTAGGGGAAAGTCAGTGGCGGTCTGGCTAGTTCGGTGATAGACGAGGGCCTCCGGCGCGAGGCGGCTTAGAGGGGCCCCTGACTGGGGGTGACAACAATATTAGCAAAGACAGTGGTTAGTCTACCATCGCGCCTCACGACAACTGACTCACTCGACAGCTAATTGCCCTCCAACCAGGCTATACCCAACATGTCGTTCATTTTTTTATTCGCCGTAACTTTCACAAAACGTGAAATACAGAAATCTAATTTAATGTAAATTCCTTTTTACATCTTAGGAACTGACTATTGCTTGCGATGCAGTAATTAAAATGCTTGGTGCTTCATGAAAAAATATTGAAAATGGTCTGCGGTCCGCTGGACCCCAATGTGTATTTCATGGTAAATTTTGAGACATATCGAATAAATCATATAGCATTGTGTATCTCCTTTTTTACTGTTAATGTATTTGTAGATATAGTATTTAATCATTTTAATTATTTAAAAACAATATTTTTAATTTTTTAAACTATTATAGGATATTTGGTACCATCGAAGATATTTCGGGAATTATCCAATTTTCCTGCATTCTCATTTGAAATTTAGAAGTGAAATGTGAATAGAAAAACTTTACGTGCATGAAGCGTAGTTTAGCAGCATTGAAGATTATTTCTTGGTTTTTCGATCCTAAATAATGCCTTATAATAATTTGGCGTTCGTCATCATTTGGATATTTTATGTATTGGAAACTGTAAAGGGGATTATATACACAGCTATAGACTGCAACCTTTTCGGGACTTGCACTTGTCACAGAATGGCAATGAGCTGGCGCCTCGGAGAGCACAAGGGAATTCACAACTAGGGCCCGGGAATATGCTGGGAAGGGAATGTCCTCAAAATTCATGAAGGGAGTAGGCATTTATTACAAGTAGTGGCTGGCGACCCGAAGCCCATATACGTCAAAATCTGTGGAAAAAGAGAGGATAAGTCAATTGCTGGTCATTTCAGCTCGAGACCAATTGGTAGCCTGCACATTTCTATAGCGAGTCGGTGCTGCGTTAGAGATGTCTTCCTCGTCGCGATTCTACATGAGGCGTGATGAAGATATTCGTCAGGCATTGCTGGTGTTAAAAGAGGAGGAGCAGGAAGGGATGGGGGTAATTCGTCAGGCAGTGATGTAGATTCCGCACATGAGCAATCGGATTCGGAGAGTGAGGAAGATTGCGCGGATGCAGATAGAGACAGCGGTAGTAGCGGAGAACCTTTATAAGACGAAAGTGTACCAGCGACAAAGCGACCAAGAGGGAGCCAGGCGAATAGAGGCAGAAAGGCAACCTACAAACCTGCGAGGGAAAGATGGTTCTTGCTGCCGGGAAAAAGAGACCAAAATACGATGAACTATTTTCCACCTAATGTTTTCAGCACTAAAGACTTTATTTATTTATCGCTAGATTTCGCTCTGTAAATGAATTGCCCAGTCGGTTCATAACGATTGTTTTCGATGCGTGCTTCCGAATACCTCTAACTAAATTAGCACCTACTCTTTCTCATGAACTTTAATTCTGATTTTAGCATCTTTACCTAAACCTTAAATGGTAAAATAACCGTGCAATGATTATTTTTTGTTATGTCACGATTTTGAATACTGTCCGAAGACCCTGAAAGTCGATGGATATTATTGATATTACACTTATTTTATTTTTCTTTCTTTTTTGTATTTTGGAGAAGGAAACAGTAAAATTTGATTTCAGAACAACCCGGACCAAAAGGCGCAACGAGTGATATCAAAACTCCTCACCAAATTCGACAGTTATTATTTGATAGAGCTTTGCGAAATTTAATGTCGATGCACAGAAATGAGGAAATATAACGGCAGCGCTTAGAGATTTAAGTTCCCAATCGTATCATAGTGATGTAGATATTGAGGAGATGGAGGCATTTTTTTGGACTTTAGTATTTTTCTGGGGTGCAGAAGACGTGCAACATTATGCTGTATGAGCTGTTATAAACTGAGTTTGCATACAATATATCAATGTACCACTCCGCTACAGTGTCTCCGGTTTCTGTTGTCAACACTGCGTTTTGATTACTTCAAGATTGCAGGGCAGGGTGATCGATCAATGTTCATCAATTCTTGAAATTTGAGAAGACATGGTGGATAATTGTAGGAATTATTACACAGCCCATGAATACCGCACGGTTGACGAACAACGCTAAAAATTCTACAGATTGATGGGCATGCAGTGCAGCAACGAGAAGGAAGGTTCGACGTAACTTATGCCCGAGTGAAAGGGAAATAAAAATGAGACATCTATGCTCATTGTGCAGCACTCCCATGTGCATAGAAGTTATCTGCGTACTGCCTGTACTGGAGTGAAAAATCAACTTCTTTCCAGTACAATGTGAATATTTATATTTATTACGCAAAGAACTATAAATTTATAAGCATTTTAATTGACATTATAAGTGTATATGAAATTTTCGAAAAAATCACTGAAAAATTAAACTTGAAAAATACGCTTCTTTCATATGTTGTAATAAACATATTTTTGGAGAAAAACTATTAAAAACGATAGTTTTCATACACTTCAAAGTCTTATCCTTAAGTAACTAACGGAATAGCTCGGTATTGTCAAAACATGAGCAACAGAAAATAAATTTCGATTTGATGTATTTCTGAGAGATTTTCTAAGTTTTCAAATTAAAAAGGTATTTTTTACTGCGTTATATATTTTTTTAAATAAAATATTTCAACTCATTGATATTAAAAAGGCTTCACATGAATGATATTTGCCATCTTCCTCAATGAAACATAGCAAAAATCTGAAATAAAAAAAATTATAACTCATGGGGTCCGCAGGACACCAGTGTGCACTTTATGATTCTCTTAGTAAGTGTGCATTTCTAAGGTTAAAAGTGGTGATAGGGAGCACCCACATAACTACCGACCTATATCCCTCACATCCATTTCGTGCAAAGTCTTGGAACATATAATTGTCAGTTCAGTCATGGGGCATCTAGATAACCAGAATTTATTGTCCTATGTTCAGTATGGTTTCCGGAAGATAAGATCATGTGAAACTCAACTTGCTCTCTTTTCCCACGATATTTTAGTTTATGGAGAAAGTAATATCCAGTGGATGCAATATTTTTCGATTTCAAGAAAGCTTTTGACAAGGTGTCTCATAGCAAACTAATTTTGATATTAAAATCTTATGGGATAGACAGTAATATTATATCATGGATAAATGATTTCCCGCATGATCGGGTGCAAAGGGTTGTTTTGGACGGTGTTACCTCTCCGGCAATTGAAGTCACTTCAGGTGTCCCACAAAGTAGTGTGAAAGGTCCACTGCTGTTCCTACTGTACAAGAATGACATCAATAAGGTGGTGAAAACTAAGCTTCGTCTATTTGCCGAATGACGCGGTACTGTACAGGGAAAGTCTATGCCCAAATGATAAAGAATATTTAAATATTGACCTACAAGCAATTGAAAAATGGTGTCATACGTCGCAGTTAGAATTAATTTTTGTTTTAAATTTGTAGTAATGAATTTTTGGAAAAAGAATTTTTCTCCTCCAATCGCTTACAAAATATGTAATAATGAAACAAACTTGGAATCCATTAAATATCTTGGGATAAGACTGACACATGATCTTTCCTGGGGTGAATACATACGTGAAATAATGGGTCAAGGTAATCGTAAACTGGGATTCGTCAAAAGAGTATTGGTAAATGAGACGATCATGTACGAGAAATCGGCTACTTTTTCCTTGTTAGACCTCATTTGGAATATGTAGCCAGTATAGTTAAAATTACTAATTTTTAAATAAAGAAATCTACTTGAGGTTTACGCTCTCAATTTTTATATAACATTGACGGTTGAAGAAATTGCTGTTTCTGTTTTCACGGGAAATTGATAAAAAAATTTGGAAAAGGTACTAAGCGCTACGAAAATCAGTGACTATCACCAATATGCAAGATTTTGTTGTGTGAAATGAGCCGTACTGTTCTGTGGATTCCGAAAATTACCTTCAAATTCCTACATCACCTCCGGTTTTTCCACAAATCACGAAAACATGAATATTAGAAAAGGCAATTTTTTAATGTTATTGCGTGTTACTTGTGTTAGTTACACATCATTTGATTGGCCCAGAATCTGTCAACCCTCTTAAATTTTCATATAAAATGCCCCGTGGGGCCCAAAAAATAAAAATGCAATACTCCTTATTACAATGCAGTTGTTCTTGAACTTGATAATAATATTGATGATCTCTTTTTTGTTTTAATTTCCCTTCAAGAATATGGCAAAACTTGGTTATTTTTAATGCGTTCAATAGGAGTGACCTCCCTACAAGATCAAGGGCGTTTTATTTCCAGAACACCTCTACCTTCAGGTATTAGCCCATTGGGGGAGCCGCCAGAAATGGCAATTCCTGGTCTACAAACATTCCCTGTGCATCCGCTTTCCCCCGCGTAGGCCTCAATGGCTCTTCGTTCCATAGCCTTACTGTATTCTGTGGATTTGCTTCCCGAGAAGGATGGACGTAAAATGGACTTCACAGTATTTGTCCTGGTTGCTTTGGGCCTCAATTTGCACACACGGCCGAATGTGGATACTGTCAGTCTTTTTAGGCTTTCAGGCATCAACGGCCTTGAGTACCGCTGATTCCTGGTTAGTGCCTCTAATTCCTCTGTCTCTTTCTCATTCAATGAGAGCGATTTCAGGAGGCTGGTCTTGGAGTGCTCATCTACTTCCCGATTGTCACTCTCAATGCACGCAGAGTTCTGATCTGCACCCATAGGATCTTTCTCTCTCTCCGCGCATGTCCTACCCTTCTTCATCCCGTCCATAAAACCTATTCTCATCCTTCCCCTGCCCTGCTTGCCAAACATTATTCCCTCTATCACGACTCTGAGCAACCCATCGCCCCTCATTACCTGTTCAAGCCACCTACTCTGCCTTCCCCTAATCCCATCCAGCAGCTTCTCCTCCTCCTCCCAAACGAAGTCAAGTACTCCTGCATTTGCGTTTCTCTCCGTCCAAAGCTCATTTTCCTTCTTCCTCCACACCCACATCTCGAACGCCTGCAATCTATTTTCAATTTTTCCTTTAGTCTCCATTTTTATATAGCTCCTACTTTTTCAATACTCTCCCTCTGTGTCGCACTGCCGTTATCTATCACATGTAAAAGGGTTTTGATATAATTGGATATATGCATTTTAAATAAGGTAAAATCGTACCAATCAAGATATAATGATATCTTTGTAAAACTGTCCTAAGCTAGTTGTGATGTGAATGGTGAAAAGAGTTTTACGCAAATATACATATAAATACCAATCTACATAGGGAGGAGAGCTTCGTCTACAGCGAGATCGTAAAACCAACAGTGACAACTATGAACCAACCTCACTCTCCTCATATGAGTTATGAAAAATTATGATCTCCGGCAACACCGGGTAATTCAGCTATCTAAAATATTTAAAAATAATATGCAAGGATTTTTGGAGAAATGGCTTTTAAAGGCAATGCATTGATTTTGATATTTTCCATGCTGTTGAAATTCAACGCCCCCCCGCCTCCCCCCCGCTAGTTCATTACAATTAAAAAAAGTAAGTAGAAATAGCTTCGCGTACCACTCCGGAAAGTGAGTTGTAGTTAGTCCAATACGATCTTTTCCTTAAAGACCCATTGGCAGCCACTGCTATCAAGGGTATACCATCGGTATCCACGTCTCCAGCCTGCACAGCGAGATCATATTCCTACTTCCCGGCACGCCTCATCACCTCCCACGCAGCATCATGCATTCCTAGGATGCAGTATTATTGCATTTTTCGGTACGTTCTAGGAGTAATACACGGCATATCGAGAACTGCACTAAGCTCCGCTAGTTGTGAATATCCTTGGTCAGTTCATATCGTATTTGCAACCTGTAATTAAACCCTTGTCATTATCCCACAGTTTATGGCACCCGCTTCGCATATATATTTCCAAAGCACATTAGCAGAATTTTGATGGTGGCATGTCTCGAGAGAGAATGCCATGAAGTTATTTACTTGAGAAGATGATATTTATCTATGATATCCGAAGGTATTTTAGAAATGTGGTTATTAAATTGGATTTCCAATACATAATTTTAGTCTGAGTAGATTAGGGTAGTACTTGAAAACTTTAACAGTACGATCTCTACTTAATATCATTGTATTTGGGATATTTTACAAACTCGTTGGTAGCAATGTGCGCGGGGTCAGATCATCCCGTAATGCTATCAAAAAAGGAGTCAACTATTGAAGACCGAATTCAGAAGTTCAAAGAAATGCACATCTTAGAGGCGATATACAAGATATGACAAGGAATTTACAGTATAACCATGCCTTGTTAACTGATACGATTTTTTTCATTAGGGTTTTCAGTATTTAAAAATATTTCCATGTTACACATCTGACGAAATTTGCTGAAAAACCCTTTCCTTTTCTCCTCTATCACTTCCATGTCTGATATTATGCAAGAAAGCATGTTTTCCCATAGTTTTTAGGGAGGAAAAAAATGTTTTTTCCTCCCTAGAAGAAAAAGTTTTATATCGAAGATTCGTCTTCCGGTTGGATCGTAAGCTTTTGTCACCGTAGATTCCGGCAAAATTATGGCATCACCGTAACGTAGACATAAAGTACTTTCATTATGTTGAGAGCAATGGATGACCATTTGATCAATAAGGAACAGACCGTTTAAGCAAATTTGCAAAGGAAAAAAAAAAATAATCTCCAGAAACGTTTCCTGGACAAGCAATGATAGATTCATTAACGCGATTGAGGCAACAGACACACCTACAATTTATCGTAATATAGTAATAACTTACAGGTGCTCGGATGATCACCCCCCTCCACTCTCCACTGTCTACGCCAATCACTACGACAAAGCATTTGACAAATCCGAGTACAAAAGGACTGGTTGAAGAGTGAATATGATCCTTTACTAAGGATCGATCGATATCGAGCGATCCACATTGGGAGTAAGCGCGAGCAGCAAAGACAGCTGTGAAATCTTATCCCTCATGGTATTTTCATGGGGGCCTCGTACCATGTTGAAATACAAGGTCGAGGGGCGTCCCAAAAAGCTACACCTCCCCTCATCGCTCACCCCTCCCCTACCCGCTCTTCCCCCCTCCTAAGCGCTGCCACTCGCTCTCAGGCTGACAGCGGAAATCGCAGCGCCGCCGATGGAACACGTAATTTAGATCGAGGAGTCGTGAAAAATGCGTTGCATAGGTCCACGAGAATGTTCACTGTGACGCTAAAATACGCTTTATGGAACATTACCACGTTCCAACATGGAGATGAAGGTTGGTTATATAGCCAGAATGAAAAGATTTTAAAGAAATATGCGTCCAAGGCTTCATGGCGAGCTCCTGATTTTGGACAAATTTACGTTTTTCAGCTTTCGATCTATTTATATAGAAAGTGAAACGCCCATAACTGCAATACTTATGCTAAGTATTAATCCTTATTCTAGAGTCCTGCTCAATCAGATTTGCAATAACTAGTATATTTAAGTCGTAAATCAAGAACACGTAGACGTCTGCGGACGCGTTTTTTTCAGTGGTATAGAGCCCCCTTAAGGCTGTTCTATACCAAACCAATATCTCTTGAGTAACCGTCAAGAGGGTTAGTTCCGAGAGCCGCCGCTTCAGTTTCAGTGGGATGGGTAACTTTACTGGGAGGAGGGGGTCATCTTTGAGGGGTGTTTGGGGAGTGGCTTATTTATTCAGTCACCAATGAGTGACCACCGGTCCAGATGTTCCTTATCGCTTATTGCGTCACACGTCGTCACTCGATCCCTTCGAGGAAGGCCGAGAGAATCTTTGTTTACGAGTGATTCATTCGTCTTCCTCATCTTAGCTATCCGCTTATCTTTGCTACTCACCTAACACAAACGTAACTTGTCTATAAGTGGGATTTGATTTAGTCCATCCTCGCTACCAGGTAAAATATCCGGGGCTATTTATTTTCAGTACAGAAGTAAAATGCTTCTCGTGTCTTCGACCTAATTCCTTTATTGCAAGATTTTTCCAATACGAGTGCAACTCCGTCTAAAGTTTGTCCAGAAATTAAATGGGATCGAGTAAAAACTAAAACACAACGTCATTGTAAGTGTGAACTGGAGCAAAAATTTTTATGGACTACGGTAAATTATATTTATTCGATAGATGAAAAGTCCAAAGAGAGAACCTTAAAAAAGAAAATTGAGCATCAGTAATTCAATGAAATAAAACTGACTGACTGATGGCTCGTCACCCTAGGGTGACTTTATTTCATAGTATGCCAAAAACTGGCTCATTCTGAGTCATTTTAATCCCGGAACCGACTAGGATCTTTAATTATTCATTAAAATATTATTCGGTCTATGGAAACTGTCAAATTGATTGTTTTTTTAATGCTGCACATTCCATAGCTGTGTTTTCACTGTTTTCTATCGTTTTGTAGTATTTTGTATTTTGATTTGTTATTATTTTTTCTAGTGGGTCAATTTTAGCTTTTTCGTATACTGTGTCATTTGCGATCCATTATTTAATTCCATGCATGTTTCATAGCATCCTTCGGTCCATCGCCTTAATATTGCCTATCTTGTTTCTGTGGAGTTAGCTTTCTTAGCAATTTCTCTCAACCTCTTACAGTAATTTCGCGGCAAGTGATTGGTGCATTCTATTTTAATGACAGGGAGATCAACGCCGTAAGGGAGAAGTTCGGCCAATTTCTTGGTAGCAGTATTGTCGCCATCCCCTACGAATGAAATGGAAATTTTATCGTATTTGCGTGAAGAAAGATAAAACTAATTACACAACACCCATTTATAAGATTTATGACAAGCACATCATATTATACTTCAAATTGTGCATCTCTACTCTTGTTTTAAATCCCTCGACAATTATGTCGGCTTCCATTTCCGTCGAGGACTTGTTCCAATTCTTGAAGCTCAAATGCTGTTTGGCCTGTGTTTTCATAGTTCTGCATTTCTCACATATACTTCAGTATTTGCAGCTAAATGGTGCATTATTTCCCAGAGCTAACAGAGAAGTGAAACGGTGTCTTATATCAAATATTTTTCTTCTAGAAGGCTCATAAGCTGTCTCCTTCCTTTGTCTCTTCAGTGGTATCACTTGAAGTCAAGCAGGAATTTACGTTTGTAAATTGGCCTTTCAAAAGTTATTGAACCGCAGTGCCCTAAGGACATTTCAGAGGGATGAAATGTCTCCGATATTTTTTTGAAATATACGAGAAAAACTAAACTGCAGTTCTACGAAAATGTTGATTATATTCGTAAGATTCGGATTTTTTTCCAATTCGGACGTAAACGTAAAATACGCTTCCATTTAGCATTACTTACATAAACAAGATTGGTGCTTGAAGGAGTCAACCCCCTGTACTTTTATCCAATATGTGTTGGAAGCAATTTTTTCCGATCCTAAATAGTACAATAGTTTGCACGAGTAATCCAGTTACTGTAGATCCATTCTAATGCATTAAAAAGGAAATATTAAATTTCACGGTAAATGGTTACTCGGTCGGACCAGGTGACCATTATTCTGCGTTTTACTGTCAGCTTATTGAACACAAGCTCCCCATTTTAACTATTTTACCTCAATTCACTTTTCTCAATTTACTTTCGAGAACAGGGCATGGGGCCCCGAATTTCCCAGGCGATACGGAGGGGGACCCGAAACTTTTTCCAAGAAATTTTATCGTTCTGATTTTAACTGGGCATGATAATCCGGATTAAACTGCTTATATTTCATGTGCTAAGTGAAAAGTAACATCGCTATTTTGTCTTCTCGTCACATTTCCCAAGTACTCTTTTTATAAATCCTAGCTTTCTCTTCGCTCGGCCGCATATTTCCCGGATGTGTCTTCTCCACGATAAACCTTTAGTGATTCTTTCACCTAAATACCTCATGGTTTCAACGCTTTCGACCTTCGTGTTATTAATTTTATAGGATCGCTCTATAGAATTATTCCTCCTCCATGTCGTGAATTATATCTAAATCCTTGCTTCCTGTCTTCTTCGGATATACCCCTGCGCACTACAGTATCGTCTGCATAAAGTCTAAGCGTAAAACTAACTACGCTACCCTGGGGAACTCCCGATGTGACTTTGATTGTGTCTGACATGATACCATCTATGACAACCCTCTGCTCTCGCCCACTTAAGAATTCTTTTATCCAACACACAACGTCATTATTTAAACCAAAACTCTCTAATTTCAAGATTAATTTATCATGTGGAACTTTATCGAATGCATTTTTAAAATCTTAAATCTATCGCATGAACTTCAGTACTGTTTTCGCCGTAGACTAAAATATCTTGTACAAATAAAGCTTATTGTGTCTCGCAGGATCTACCTTTCCGGAACCCACGTTGTCTGTTTATGAGCAATCCCTGACTATCCAAATGCCCCATGATTGTACTGACTACAGTGTGCTCAAATACCTTGCAAGAGATTAACGTGAGTGAAATGGGTCTGTAGTTACTAGGTTCTTTCCTATCACCGCTTTCAAAAATAGGTGAAATGTTAGCTACTTTCCAATCCTTGCGTACAGTGCGGTTCTTTAGTGTTTTATTGAATATTATTTCTATATAGGGGACTATTTCAGAAGCTAATGTTTTATATACCTGGGAAGGAATTTGATCGGGACCTGGTGATTTGTTTTTACTAATGTTTTTTAACTGCTGCTCTATTACGCGACATGAAATTTTTAATTCGGGCATTTGCTCACTGAATGTTTTCGGCGGAGGTTCCACTGCGATGTGTGACGATGAGTTGAATACGCTTTTGAAGAAGGCTTTTAAAGTATTGGCATTTTCTAAACCCTCAGGTGACTCTAATTCCTTTATGGCATACCCTTTGTCGCTTTAGTGATTTCCTAACCTCCGCGTCATACCACCTATGCTCTGTATTATCAATTTACTTGGTATATATTTATTAACTGCTTTACGGGTGACCTCAAGAATTTCTCTCCCCGAATCCTCTATATCTAATCCTTTGCTTTGTTCGCTAAATACATTAAACGATTCCCTTAATTCCTCTTTCATACCGTCGTTAATAAGCCCTGCCAAATAAGTATACCCTCTTCCTTGGTTTATAATGTTTTTCAACGCCTACATTAAATATCGCATGCACTATTTTATGATCACTAATTCCTGTCTGTAGCTACATTTAGAACTTATTCGGGTATATTTGTTGCGAATAAGTCTAGTATGTTGTCTCCTCTGGTCGGTTCTTTTACTAGTTGTTGTAAAGTTTCGTCGTACCGATGGACTGAAAAGCAGCCGATGTAACACCCATTTTTAAAAGTGGTGATAGGGAGCAGCCACCTAACTACAGACCTTTATCCCTCACATCCATTTCATGCAAGGTCCTGGAACATATAATTATTAGTTCAGTAATGGGACAACTATATAGCCAGAATTTATTGTCCAATGTTCAGCATGGGTTCCGGAAGAGCAAATCATGTGAAACTCAACTTGCTCTCTTTTCTCACAATATTTTAGTTTCTGGCGAAAATAATATTCCAGTGGCTGCTATATTTCTCGATTTCAAAAAAGCTTTCGAGGAGGAGTCTCATAGCAAACTAATCTTGAAATTAAAATATTGTGGCATAGACAGTAACATTAAATCATGGATAAATGATTTCCTGCATGATCGGGTGCAAAGGGTTGTTTTGGACGGTGTTACCTCACCGGCAATTAGAGTCACTTCGGGTGTCCCATCAGGTAGTGTGATAGGTCCACTCCTGTTCCTCCTGTACATAAATGATATCAATAAGTTTGTCA
Source organism: Platycnemis pennipes (assembly GCA_933228895.1). Taxonomy (NCBI): domain Eukaryota; kingdom Metazoa; phylum Arthropoda; class Insecta; order Odonata; family Platycnemididae; genus Platycnemis; species Platycnemis pennipes. The sequence goes on from OW121854.1 coordinate 67,253,326, forward strand.
TAAGTAAGCTTCGTCTATTTGCCGATGACACTGTAGTGTACAGGGAAATTCTATGCCCAAACGATTAAGAATATTTAAATGATGACCTACAAGCAATTGAAGTTTGGTGTGATACATGGCACTTAGAATTAAAATTTAATAATTGTCTCTTGATGAATTTTTGGAAAATGAATAGCTCTCCTCTTAGCACTTGAATTGAAGAAGATCGTAGCAGATTGAAATTTAGACATAATCTCTTAAACAAATTCCAAGACCATATTTTCAGTGATGATGTTAAAAATATTTTGTGAACCCCAACTTACTATGGTAGACTGGACCATAATCACGAAATTAGAGAAAATGATTGCCAAACTGACAGATTCAAAATGCCCTTTTTTCTACGTACATTGAGGGATATGAATAACGGTAAATATATCCAGTACGAAAGTAGCAATGGATAACATTGGTACCTGCATGTTGGTATAAGGACTTATAGCTAACCCAACTAACGGCATGTTTTTGCATGTATGCTTCGCTATTTTTATCTTTTTTTAAATAGCGTAGTTTTGAACAGTACCTATACGAGTACTATTCCTTTTTTTATGCATGATATGTAGTGCATGTTTAGTCAGAATTCACCACTTACCACACACCTTTATGTTGGCTTGCAGAGTATTATGTAGAAGTAGACGTAAAAAATGTGACGTAAAGGTGTTCAACAGTGATTCGCAGAGTTACTTATCCTTACCTCCTGTTATAAAACTACACGTATTCTAGTCTATCGAAGGGAGATTGAAATCTCCGCCTACTATTATTCCTCTGTATTTGTTCCGAGAAATCAATGTTTCTATCTCTGACTCTAGTTCCATTATAGAATTGATGTCTGCATCCGGTGGTCTGTGATATCCACCTACATATATCTTTTTTTTGCGTCACTACTTTTACTTTTAACGGAACACCAAATACTTACTACATTTTGCTCTGAAATAAGTTTTCTTCTACTAACATACGGGTCCTTCACAGCTATAAATAATACTCCTCCGTTTCTGCTTACTCTATCCTTTCTGTATACGGTAAAACACTTAGGGAATACTTCATATCTGATATGTCCTTCGAAAGCCATCTTTCTGTGCGTACGATTATATCAGCATCAGTACTTTTTATGAGGTGGTGAAATTCGGCTACTTTATTTCTTAAACTACGACAATTCACTACTATGACTGAAATTATTTCTCCCAATCTATTTCTCTCCTGGTGCTCTTTTTCAGCTAGAATTTTCCCAGATAATTATTTTACCAACCCACTATTTACTCTACGAATCTGATATGTATGTATCTGTAGTAATCTGATATGTATGCATGATTTGAACTTCTGTTCTCGGGCCGGTTAAATTAACTGCTTCATGACAGGATAAACAGTGAGCTTAACCAGAGAAAACAGATAGGAATGGGCACTGTGAAAGCAAATACCGAGCACTGAAAATGAAGGAAGACATTTGTTTCATGTCGGTACCGACGGGCAAGGCTGAATTGAAGTTAGGCTAAACGTGCTAATCTTAGCCCCCCCCCGAAGCAAATTTCTGACTACGTGCCTGCCTGCTACTGAACAAAATATCCTTGCTGAGCTCGCTCGGTCTGAGGGCTCTGGCTTTCGACAAGGGGCCGGAGGGAGGCGAAGTGGCTCGGGCGTTGGCCTTGGAATGGTTCGAGAGAGAGAGAGATAAGGAGCCAGGAGGTGGAGGGTGACGTTAGCGGGAGTGGGGGGGACTATGAGCAGCGCCACGGAACGAAAGATTTTTAGCACGTAAAATAGTGAAAACATGGTTCGGAAAATAATAAATAGCAACTTTAGTATGCACCTAAGGTCTTTGAGTTTGATATAATAGTAGAAGAGAAGGATGAATCCCAGCGGATAATTGAACACATGTTTCCATTACGGTTTCAATGTCAAAGGAAAAAAAGTTGAAATCAGGCTATTTTTACGATTTTCAGTGCCTGAAGCTCTTTAATGAGTACTGCTAATGAAAATTCTGTTCAAATAGCCGCTCACATTGATCCTTAATCTAACGATCAGTGAAACCCGATCATCTCCGCGACTTATATTAAACTCGTTATCTTCGATCTCGCAAGGGTCTGCAGAGCCGTTTTCTGCGGAGGTATAGAACCCCCTTAATAAAGCAATATTGATGTAGCAATAGTTCCTGTTGACGACCTGAAACTACCTATATCTACGAGCAGCTATCATCAAAAATTGGGATCTGTCATGGCGTAACGTAGCTTCCAATAAACTCCGCCATGTGAAAAGTGACGTGAGAGTTTGGAAGTCTTCAATGCGCGATAGCCGACGAGAGGAAGTTGTATTAACAAGGTTGAAAATTGGCCATACGGTCCTAACTCACTCATATCTTTTCTCTCCTGAGAAGGAGCCGCCAACCTACACCGACTACAACCTCCACCTCACTGTAGCTACAGATGGGCAACTTGGTAAATTACCGTGGTATTTTTCGTAAATTACCAACACCCCTGAAAATTACCGTAATAAATGGTAATTTTCAGAAGTTATTTTTCAGAATATTTCTTCCTCATGAAGAACCATTGGAATTGGTAATATTCTAAATTAAGAAGCTAAAACGATTTTTTTACATTGTGTCCATGATTAATTCCAATTAATTCAGAGTAAAATAACAAATGCTCATTGCGCTGAGGTATGTCATTGGAATGAAAATTTCTCATAGTGTGACAAAAGAGAGGCAAATTGCGTGTTGCTGCCAACTTTGTTTTAATTTTTTAATGAGTTATTATTGATAAACGTCGTGATATGTTTGATATAAACGTCAGCATTTATATCTCAATGCTATTTGATTTCGTTTGGAGTCCTCTGATAAGGATTTGCAGCTCAAAACTTAAAATTACTGGAAAATTACGGTAATTTTCGAAAATTACCGTAATTTACCTCAATTGAAAATTACGGTAATTTACCCATCTCTAACTGTAGCACATCTTTTAACCACCTGCATTACATATCAAACGCTCCGTGACAAATTTAAAATCCCCGCGATTCTCAGAAATCTCATTGGGAGATAACTCCGTAAATGTAGACAATCTTTTTATGTTCCTCCGTGAGACCAATCTTTTTTCTAAAATCTCAATGGCTTTTATCCGCATATTGTTAATATTCGCTTAAAAATTCCGAAAGCGTGAAAAATATTTGTTATGGTAGTAATGGCTTATAAAGGTGCGACATGACCCTGGCCGTCGATGCTCCTCTAAATCAATTCTACTTCTACTACCGAATGCATTCCTTGATAAGAGGAATTGCTACAAAATGATAGCAATTTTGGGAATGTAAGTTTGGAGAACCGGGAGAAACATTTAATGTATTATCTTTTAAGCTAATATTGCTATTGAGGATTTACTTCATAGGTGCTAACAGATAATTTTCCGCGATTTATTGGTGTTAATTCCAACATTATTCAGCGTTGTTACATTACGACAGCCATATTTGTGCAACTAAGTCGATTAAACCCAAGGAATCCTTTACTAGCATTTATACTAGCCAACATTTGGACTTAAATGGTTTTCTCAGACATACACGCTGATGAAGAAATTTCGTCGGTTAACAAGTTTTACCTTTGAATTGAACACTTTCCCGTACAAGGACCATGAGAATTGAAAATTAAGGTTTGTTTAATAAGTTTTATTTCTCTAGAGCAGTCAGAATTGCGTACAAAATAATTCTGTGATTTTAAAGCCTCGATTTCAAGCGCAGAACTATACAAATCCAGACACGGTCTCCATTTTTTTCGTAACGTTCCGTCATTAGCGGTATCATTTGCCAATTACTCGATCTTTTGCATGGTTCAAAATGAACCAACAAGAATCATGAGCCATGCGCATCTGTGAATTCCGGATTCACTCATGGTTCAAAATGAACCGCCATGAACCGCGCATCTGCGAATCCGCGGATGAGTGAACCTGGTTCACGGTGGATCATTTTGAACCATTTAAAAGAACGAGTCATTGGCATGAACCAAACCGCATGATTTGAATCGAAACTCCCTTCTCTACTACATGCATCAAAATTATTTACTTTCTATTAGTTCATGTTTCGATTTTCTTTTGGCCTTTCTTGAACCTATGCTAGGAGGGTTTTAGTGTGGAAGATAGAGATTTGGTGATGCATGATGATTTGGTATGCAGATGCATGATTTTTATGCTAGGTGTTTTCTATTTCATTACGGACGAAAGTAGGATCAAGAATTAATGTACTAAGGGAGCACCAAAGTTTTTGCGGAACTACATTTAGAAAACAGTCTCGCACACTCTTAGCCTCCTCGAACATACCTATAATTTACGTATTTTATAGTTGATGCGCGTTTTACGAATTGAAGACCATACAATATGCAAATTCCTTATCCCTATTTGAATTATACATATTCCTATATAAATTTTATCTCGGCGATGGCAGTGACGTTGTAAACCAAGCATCTTACCAGCAGGGTAACTTAAAGAGGTCCATTCGCTTAAACATATTATCATAACGCCAATGCGTGCTCGACTTCTGCAACTTTGTTTCCAACAATGAAGTCAACCGTGCATTTGTCCGCGAAGTACAAAGAAAGATACCGGTCTCCTACTTATATTTTTTCCAATTCTTAAGTCTCTGTATTGGCTTTGATTTCTCTGCTAAAAAGTGATTTTTTCTACTAAAACGTATTTTTTTCTTGGTGCATTTAACTAGTCAGCCTTTGCAAGGAGAATATTTAGTTAGTGAATTCAAGTCGGTTGTTCGTTTAAATGGAACACCCATAATTTTTTCCAATATCTCGCGATCCTTCACCTGCAGAATTAAAAAAAAATATTCGTAAGGCTATTGGTTTATTCAATAGTTTCGTGAGGTTTACATTTCTATCAACGCTGTCTGCATCCTATTTTTAAGTAATGTAGGTATGTGAAAATGGACGCAGCGCATCGTTTCTGCGAATATAAACTACTTCTAGTACGTAATTGGCCTTGTTAAAGTGATCATCTTCTATTCTAAGAGATCTACAACTACCGTTTACCTTGCAAACCACCTCTAGGTTGTTGGCAGGGGGTGAGTAATCACGAAACAAGATCCTAAGTTTGCAATACCTGTTCATGATTATTATAAATGCTACTGGAAATTTAACTTTCCACCTAACATCCAGGAAAAGGTTTAAGAATGGGGTACAGTCAAGTCAGGGGTACATGGAAAAGGTCAAGACCAACGTTAAACTAGAAAAACAAAAGCTTTAGGAAGCGAAAGAGTATTGTCATGTAGGAAGCAGAGTAATCAGTATTGGACGAAGCAAGAAAGAAATAGTCAGAAGAATACCCCAGACAAAGAGGGAATTCTACCAAAAGAAGAATCTACTTTTGGCGGGAAATACAACCGTGAAAAAACTAAACATTTCTTGAAATAAAACTTACTTCTGGTGCGTGATTCTTTGTGGAAGCGTGGCATGGACGAAAAACCAGCAGAGAAGTCAAAGATGGAAGCATTTGAAACGTGGTGCCACAAAAGAATGATGAAAAAAAAAAAAAAATGGATCGACCGAGTGAGTAAGAAAGAAGACCTAAGAAGGGTTGGAAAAAAGAGAAGTCTGCTAAAATATTTGAAAAGAAGACGGAACAACTTCATTGGCCATGCCATGATGAAGTATTATAATATAAAATAATATTCTTGACTGAGGAAGCGGTCCTAAGAAGAGTGGGAGAAAAGAGAAGACTTATGAAAACTTTATTAAGAAGAACGGAAAACTTAATGTTATGTATGAATAGGTTGACTGATAATAGAATGGAATGGAGAGCTTCGTTAAACCAATCTTAAGATTGTTGATTCTTATGATAATGATGATGATATCTCTTTTGATAAGCCGAGTAAACTACGATGGACGAAGCAATAAAGAAATATTCAGTAGAATGGCCCAGGCAAAGAGGGGATCCTATCAAAAGAAGAATCTACTTACAGCTGGAAATACAAGCGTAGAAGTAAGGAAACAATTCATCAGAACATAAGTACATCTGAAGAATATTTCTTTACAGAAGTGAGGCATGGACGATGACAGCAGTAGAGAAGTAAAGGGTGGAAGCATTCGAAATGTGTTGCTACCGAAGAGTGATGAAGATAAAATGGATCGACTGCGTGACAAACTAAGAAGTCCTAAGAAGAGTGGGAGATGATAGAATTCTGCTGAAAAGTCTAAAAAGAAGACGGGACATTTTAGTCAGCCATGTCTTGACACGATGGCCTAACGAAGACAATCGTCGAGGAAAAAGTGAACGGGAAGAGCGGCAGAGGAAGGCCTCATATGAGATAGGTATATGGAACAAGTTGTGAAGGATGTAATGCAGAAAAACTACGTTAATATGAAGAGGTTGGCCGATAGAAGAATCGAGTGGAGGGCTGAGTCAAAGCAATCCTAGGATTGTTGACCGATGATGATGATGATCTATTTTGATTGGCACTAAGGTTTTCGCTGTAGCTAAAGCTCTGGTTTTCAACCCCAAGGGCTCAGTTGAACATGTCCGAAGACTAGAATATCCAAATGCCAAATTAAATTATGGAAAACAATATCTCCATCTTCATAAACCGGGAAACAAAATGCGACCAGTAGTTTCGACTATCAACTCCCCGACATAAAATTTGGCCAAGTGACTCACTAATGAATTTAGGAGATATTGTTTTCCATAATTTAATTTGGCATTTGGATATTCTAGTCTTCGGACATGTTCAATTAAGCCAAATTAGAAGCTCACATTTTTTCATCCAAGGGCTCAGGATTCAAATCCCGTTAGTGGAAGATATTTTTAGTGGTACACCGGATCCTACTTACGTTCTGTGAGTAGAGAGCTACGAGTTTATTACTCCGTCCGTCGGGTGGGACTTCTAACCGTGACACCCATTGCTTTATTTCGTTAAAAGTAGGCTAATTACGACGCCCGGTATCCCAAAAATAAACCAATCCAAACCTAATTATCCACCTAGGCTAGATTCAAGTGACATTGATTGTCGGTCGCATCTCCTGAATAACTGCTGAGCGGCCTGTACAATCAAACCGCCTCAGAGAGAATACAAAATCCGACAAAAGCCTGCAGTATTCTAACACACATAGCGTCATCCTACGATGAAATAATTGTCTCAGTATCTAGAAAGGGAGCTCGGCAGAAAAAGATAAAAATTATTAATTTCACATTCCTAGCCATTTTAAGGCTCGCGGGTTTTTTTAAATCGCATCAATTTTATTCTGTATTTATTTCTTTGAGTGGGTTTTTTATGACTTTCCCTCGGAAGTCATCTGGTGCACAAACTCTTGGCCATTGCACTCTCACCGTGGTAAAAAAGGTGTTATTCGGTGCAATGTGAGGGCAAGGCGAGCTCGTTATTGGAACCTAAATATAATTGGCATATCTTTGACGTCGGTGCAAGGTAAGGAGAAGGAAAAATGGTTGGATGCTCGAATATTTGGTATTTAACAACTTCTCATCACTCGGTAGGTGAATATTGTAGGGAAGAAGAGGTGGTGGGCAAGTATTCGTTGGTAAAAAATTGTAGCAGTAATGGCGGTGTTTATGACCACAATCGGCCTTTCATGTATTGCCGGCGGTCTGAACCATTCTTGCTGAAAATTCCAAGTGCGTTCATGTTGTTGGAGCTTTCCCTCCCTACCCCCGCCGTCGGGTTTCCGTGCTACGGGGCGTACGGGACGTCTCTCTGGCGGGAAAACGGCCGCGTCACAAGACCACGTTAGCGTTCGTTGCGTGCCCGCGGCAAGGCGGACGTTCGGCTCACGTAATCTTCGTGGAGAAAAATCCGCATCATTACGTTTTGAGCTGGCTTGATTCCCGACGATATTACTTCTCCTCCTGGATTTATTATTCTTCTTGATTATTAAAAAAAATACCTCCTGAAGAAAGAGGTCGGTCTCCTTTCGTGTTCTGAACGATTAAGAGTGGAATTGCACCGTAAAACATTGGCGTCGCTCCGGCACTGAAATGTTTTTGATCACTCTTCAGCTTTCAAATGCTTTTTCCCAGTCAACTGTTAAGTTATGGATCGTGGACTCAACTATAGTGTAGAAGGCTTTTTACATTTCTCTAATGATGGCTGAGTTTGCAGCTGAGGTAACAGTTATCCGATGTGCTAATTTAGAAAATATTTTTTTCGATGTCATTTAGATGCATATTTTTAGATGCCATGACTTCCGCGTGTATTCCCGTATTAAAGACATTCTAGTTGTGAATTATTTTCAGTTGATTTTAGGTGATCAAGGAAGGGAAAAATAAAGCTCAGTAACAAAATAATATTAGTGGGATAAAAGGCATCTGTGGAAGTTTCGATGCTGTGCGTGCTTGAGGGTCGGGTTGGTGCAGTGTTTTGTGTGCTGGCCTTCCACCCCGAGGGCCCGGGTTCGAATTATGGAAGATATATTTCATTTGCAAGGTGGTTCCTAATTGAGTGCTTAATGTAGAGCACTCGAGGTCAGCACTCCACCCATTGAATGGGACGTTAAGACACGGTCCTCTTGGCGCCTGTCTTTCGGAGCTGGCATTCAGTGTGCACTCGCAGTACCTAGTGTTACAGTCACCGACAACTAAGCAAATGGCAAATCATTGCATGCTTGTTAATGGTGGTCAGAGAGTGAGATCAGAATTGTCGACAAAACAATGGAGGACAATCCTCATCCGTATACATTTTTCAGTTTCAAATCTTGTTTGGTAACCATCGCTCTATCATTTGTGACGGATGTTTTCCTTTCACTGTGCACTACCCTTACCTGAATACCGTATCTTCTTTAGCCCGTGGTGCGTCACTTCATTTGTTTATCTCTCCGACACTGCGATATTCAAATGCGCTCCCTTTACCATCGCTGACGCAATTGATTATCGCCCGTCCGTGAGGTTATGGCGGGGACACTGTGGTAGATAGCACATCCCCGTTATCGTCAGCTAATTGGCCAGGTGCTTCCCTCATAATTTCCCTCTATAGACAGGTTTTCAGACCAATTGCGTGGTGGATAGTGAAAGCCTGCATACGGGTTATCCCTCATTGCGATTAGTCAGTTATCAGGTTGCCAGAAGGACCTTCGGTCATATCAGGGCTGGTAAGAAGCGGGCAGGCCGGAAGAGAGATAGGAGATATCGTGGAACGGGTTTGTTTACTGCCTTCGAAGGCGCAGTAGTTCTCGTAAACAATATCGGGAGGGAGAAATGAAGGAGGCAATATTATCTTGGGGAGCTATTCACTTACTTTTTTCTCTACATACTGTTAAATTCAGTATCGAACACAATCCACATTCATCGTAAATAGCCTTTAAGGTGCAAAAATCAGAATATGAAAATGATTTTTCAATATTGTCAATTATATCCATTTCCTTCTTAAATCCAATGCGTAATTGCATTGTTAATTATATTCTTTGGGTCACGTTCTAAATTAGTTCCGCTTTCTATACCGGCCGTGGTAGCCTGGTCGATATCGGATTAGCCTGGCAATCCAAGAGTCTTGGTTTTGAACCCCTACCAGGGAATGGGTGTTTTGTTCGCTCTAGGATTAAGTTCTTAGGTCGGTTCTTAGACGGTACATTACAACGTTAGTAGTTGCAGCGCCTAATAACTCAAAACTACTACTACAAGTTCTACCTAAGTCTCACCTCTTCTGCTCCATTTCAGTAAATAAATGAACGGCAAATCACTATTTTCTATATGAGTATGATCACTCTTCTTTTGATAGAAGGTCAGTTTATATGTTATAATTAAATATTCTATTTAAGAGGTTGGGAGTAAATAAAATTAAAGAATGGCAATTAGTACGCTGTTTTATCATTTTTCTTCTCATTTTATGGCACCAAAATAACTTCAAGGATATTTTCTACGGTTGCACCGATTGAAGTCATAAGAAATAATCGAATAAGCAGAAGGAAGTTCCGATAGGAGGACCCTGAATCATAAGTGAACTTTGGGAATCAAAATTTAATATACAGAGTCAGTGAACAAGAACAGATTCAAATCCTTACGGAGGTTCCAACGGTGCTTATCTTATGTTCCATGCTATTTCGGGTTCTTCATCCGAGTACGCTGACTTAGGGTGACAACGGTTTCGCTAACCATCCTTCTAGCAACTTCAGGTCATAAATGGAATGATGCTTTTTTCCTGCCATTTAGAGGGCTGTCCCTTTTGCGTCCTATAAATGGCAGTAAAAAAATATCTACGCGATACCCTGAAAGCCACCGCGAGCGTGTATGGCAGGGGGTGAAGATGCCTAAGCATCACCATGCATGTCAATAGTGCATGCTCACCAAGAGCATGGAAGCATGAAGCAGCTTCGATTGTCTCATGCAACTAGATTGTTAGTATCTATTTTATTTAAGGGATTAATACATGCATCATGCACTACAGACTACTCTAAAATATTTCCCCCACCTATCCCTTTGCAATGCTACCTATCCCTTGCTGCATAAGAACAGGTTCATTTTAAAACAAGTAGACTGTTACATTTCTCAGATTGCATACGTATATGACGGAATGAAAGGTACAAATGTTTTTCCTTTTCTGCCATCGGAGCCGTGCCGATTTGAAGAATTTATTCTCCGGATATGCAGCTTTTTAATTCTATTACAGGTTTGGTTCAACGAACGGGCCAGTATTGCCAAATCATTATCATTTTCTCAGCATTCGAATGCTCAAAAGTGAGTGAGGCGGGATGCGGGTTTCTATCGGGCGTTGAAGTCTCCTATCGTATTGTGATCCATCAAAATGTTGCCCAGGGAGGGTGAGTTCATCAGAGAGAGTGAGTAGATCATCTGGGATAGGTAACCAAGGAGTCACGTTGTACATACACAAATCGTTCGCAAATTCGGTGTGCTATAAACGCTCATCACAATCTGACTCATTATTGATTAATTCGCTTGAGATTTTCCCTTCCGTCTCTATCATAGACCCTTCGGATGAGAAACACTCGAGTGAAAACTATGAATTGAGTCGTTACTCGTACTGAACGATTGTAAAACACCTAATCGTTGAACCATTCGAGTTTGTAGCACGTGACTCCTGGTTACCTATTCGATTGGTTGGTTGGTTATTCAGGGGAGGCGACCGACAGCTGAGGTCATTTGTGCCATTTAGGATAGGTGGGTAATTGGGTAATAGTAGGAGTTTTTAGGGAACGGAGGAAGGGTGGAGAGAAACCCGACGTCGGCATTAGCATACTCTTTACGTAAGGCGCCAAGGAGACCATGGCTTAACGTCCCATCCGACGGACGGAGTACTAAACCTGAAATGCCCTCCCCTAGGCACTCGGGTGGGGACCGGTTTTCCACTGAAGAATTCGCCACTGCCGGGAATCGAACCCGGGCCCTCGGGATGGGAGGCCAGTACTCTAGCAACCACACCAACTCGATCTCCTTACCTATTCGAGATAATCCCGACGGTTTCTAACACATACCCCCAGGATTGACTTCAATTCCTTTAGTCGGACTTGTAAGTGCTCTTTCTTTCAGTATTAGTAATATCATAGTGTGGAATTAATCCAAAGAAAACAATTCGTTGCCGTGATAGCCAGGTTGGTAACGCACTGGCCTGACAACACTAAGCCTGAATAATACATTACTTCAAGAAGATCCATCATGATAGTAATATTTTATTACTTAAAACACTAAATGTTACCAAATAATCTGTCTTTTCTCAGAGTCGTATTTAATTTTACTCCTAATTCTGGTATAAACGAACATACTTGTTGGTTAGATGAAATAATGTGAGCTCCTAATTTGGCTTGAATGAAAATGTCCGAAGACTGGACATTTTCATTCATTCATTTTTTTTCATAATTAATTTGACATTTGGATTTTCCAGTCTTCGGACATTTTCATACTTGTTGGTTATTCTACATGAATTAAATCCTCGAACTCTGCCTGTAAATTTTTAATTCGCTCTCACCCAGTTTGGCGTGAAAGAGCCCCTCATAAATCCGTGATTGACTTTTTATAACGCAAATATAGGTCTTAAAAGTTCTTTTGGAAATAGGTAGAGAGAGTAAGTATAGGGATTTTTTCCTGATAGTTTCCTTCCGATTAAATGATTCGTGGCGTTCTATATTACCGAGCGGACCCCACGTCACCGGGCTGCGTTCAAGGGTGAAATTATTCGCGTTGCCCATTGAATGCTCTTTAGCACCAAATCGTGGGGTAAGAATATTCGAATTGGCGTGATACTGTGTTTCCTGAAGATTATTTAACGTATATTCTGTGTGTGAATACATTTTGATGAGTCTATTAAAAGAAGCGGCCCTCAAATGTTATGACATGCGCGTAAATTAATGCGTTAATAACTTCCCATCTCATCTTCAATCTACCTTGTGTAATTAAAACTGTTATATGAAATGTAATAGCATGGAACAAAAAAAGGTAATAATAATGGAGGAAATTTAGGTCTACAGATTAATTCGCGCTAACACCTATCAGACTAAATCATTGTCAGCCGAGGATGAATCTGTACTTGGAATAATTTTGAGCCATTTACTTTTTTCCGTGACTATATTTTGAACCTATTTTCGCGAAAAAATGTAGACAGAAGAAGTTTACAATAGCCATGATTACTTTAGTATCATGTGTGCATTTTTAAGTCGCTTTTCTTCCGCACGCAGTTTGGGTCAGGTTAGTGTAGCGGTCTCAATACTGGCCTCACATCCCAGAGGTCGGGGATCCAATCCCGGCCGTGAAAGTTGTTTTTAATTAGTATACCGTTGCCTAGCTTCGTGGAGAGCAAGCACTTCGTGTTCAGCACTGCGTCCGTCGAATGGGACGTCAAGCAGTGGCTCCCTTTGAATACTGGCCCCCCATCCCGGAGGCCCGAGATCGAATCCCGGTCGTGGAAGTTATTTTTTAATGTTAAGCCAGTTCCTAGCTGCGTGGAGAGCAAGCACTTCGTGTTCAGTGCTGCGTCCGTCGAATGGGACGTTAAACAGTGGCTCCCTTGGCGACTTTTGTCACGAGGAGTCGCCGGGTTTCTCCGCCCTTTCTACTTCTGACCCTTCCATTCCTATCCTCGTACCTTTCCTCCTGGTCTGGAACGTCTTTAAGTACTAGTGCAGTGACTTAAAAACCACAGATTATGAAACAATCCTTCTATTCCTATATCCCACACATCTCATGGTGGTTTACCCTTTTAACTTTGTATTTCTCAACTTCATGTCTTACATGTGAACACTTACACCTGATTCGAAAATATTTTACGTAAATTCACTTTTCCAATCCTCTGCTTTACAGCCTTCATAGTAGTTCACTTTTACTTTTTGTATTCGTGGTGCCGCAGCTGAGAAATATTCCCTGCGATATTTTCCGCAATATTTTTATCTAAATACCATGGGTAATATGCCCTTTTTACGGAGCCGTCTCGTTCGTTTCCTCGCCATGGCACGTGTTTCAAGTATATTTTCTTTCGACGTGTTTGACAACCATCCAAACATAATGACGCACAATCCCGTGACACCCCCTTCTTCCACAGATAGCACTTCCCCCGGGACAAATAGTCTTATTCGTCCATCTGTCTCATCTCTAAGAAGCATCGTGTTGTGACAACGCGTCATTTTTATGCCCTTGAAATAAAGCAGGGGCGAGGGGAGGTACGTGGCCATCCGCGCAAAAACATTTTCAAGACTCGGAAAAAAATAAATAAAACGATCCTCTTAAAACAACAGTAAAAATAGAAGAAAAGCTTCGCTCCGCGTTTTATGTCGTCGAAGTTTTTAAACCCACTCGCTTCGAAAAAGTGTGTGTGGACGCAGAGCGGGTACACGCCCCATGATGTCGTTTTTTCCCCTCTTATAGTTTTGCCTGATGGATAAAAAAAAAACACGAGTCCTTTTCCTTGGAAGTTTCGCGAGCGTAACGTTCTTCTATTCTCCCTCCTTTTTTTACCGGTCGGAAGGGAGTTTTTTCGAGAAAAAAAACTGTCACGCCGCGAACACCTTGCCTCTCTCCCGCTCCGTTGGATTTCACGCGCCGTGCCGTTGGTGACGTTGCCGATTCCCTCCCCTCCTCCCCCCTTCCACTCGTACGCCTTCCCCTACGGCGGCCGTGGGTGCCTCCACTCCGTCCGGCCAGCGTAAAAGGGGTGAGGAATGTCTTTCCTTTTTATTTTGGTCGAGTGGGGGATGAGGAGAGTGGTAATGTGGAGGAGGTTCGGCAGAGTTGGATGGGGTTTGAAAAAGAGCCTTTTAAACATGGGCAGGGCATTGGTCATAACTTTTGGGTGAGAGCGTAAGAAGTACTAATGGGAAAGATGAGTCTTGTGGCCCGGTGACGTACCAGGGGAGGCGGTGTGGGCTGGTCGGAGGGATTTCTCGAAGTGGGAGGGTATAAAATATGGGGTGATCGAGGGTTTTGGTGTGTTAGTATGCGTGTGTGTTTTTCGTGGGGAGGGGTTGGGAGTTGGAGAGTGGTCTGGGTGGGAGGGAGGAGACACTAAAAATGGATGCCCGTACGAGGGGGATCTAGGGCGGGGGCTTGGGAGTCCGGAGTAGTCTGGTGGCTCTCTGGTTGCCGAGAGATACTCTTAAAAGGTTCCTCGGCCTTTTTTTTTTCTTTTTTTTTACGGGCCATCCGTCCGGGCCGACCCCACCCCTCTACCCATCCCTCCCCGTCTCTAAGGCAACGTGCGACTCCCCACTCCCGGGCAATCCGACGTCTGCGCGCCGACTGACGAATATCGCGTCCTCTGGAATTACTCCATTCGTCCAACCTCCCCGGTCTGCGGTGTCCGTCGGTGGATTCAGTTTGGTTGGAATGGATAATTACATCCTTCTGGAAATTTCTGAACACCTGAAATTATTGTCCTTCATGTCGAGTATGCACTTTTCGGTTGTATGTTTGTTTTCTCACGTCGTGAAACGAGTGTTTTTTGGGGGGTGAGTCGATCGACAGCTAAGGTCACGTGTGCCATTTGAAGTAGGTGGGTAATGGAGTGTATGACTGAATCCTCCCGGGAATGGAGGAAGATGAGGAGAAACATGTAGTCTGCACCTAAAGAAAAGCCCAAAGGGGACCTCGGTTAAACGGCCCATCTGACTGGCGGATCACTGAACTCGAAGTGCTAACCCCGCAGCACGAACCTAATGACCGGTAGACAAAATGAAAATATCTGCCGCAGACCGGGTTCGAACATGGAACCTATGGGATGCGAGACCAGTAATCTAGCAGCCGCACAAACCTGATCCATTTATGGAATGATATTGAACTCGGGAAATTAAAGCTCAAGAGTGTGTTTTTTTTGGGAAGCAGAATATCCAGCAGGGCAGGAAGCGAAAATAATAAAAAGAAGAGTGTAGGTGAAGAAAGCATTCTACCTGAAGTAGAAGTACTTCGAAATAAAAGTTGGGAAGTAAGTAATCGCTTCATTTAAGCTCAAGGATGACGGATCCTCCCTCCTTTTATCAATGAGAAAAATACAGCCGCTGGAAAAGCAAGAATGGGAACATTTGGAATTGGTGTTTAAATAGAATTATGAAGGTTAGAAAGGGCGAGAAACTTACGAAGAGTTGCCATAAAGGGTGGGAGAAAAAAATCAAAATTTGCCGAATACTTAAAAAAGTACTAAGTCCATTTTTACTCTGATATGTCTTCACACATAGCCGCATGAAAACAATATTTGAGGAAAAATGAATGGAAAGATGTCGAAGGAGAATTGGGGAGCAAGTAAGGAAGGGTTTAAATGAGAGGAACTGAGTCAAAATTAGTAGGGTAACCGTTGGAGAAATCTAGTGAGGAGTTTGCCACAAGCCAATGACTTTAAGTGACCATGTCCAGAAATTTCCTCTGGCTGCATTAAGATTTCAGTCTTACGTGCACACATTCTATTGAAAGATTCTTCTTGCGTGTCATGACTATTATAGGTGTGTTAACCATTCAATCTTGCGATAAATTTCCATTGCTCCACAACACTTTCTCTTCCTGGAAATTTTAAATCTCACTGTGGACCTTGAGTTGGATTACGTCCTTCACACTCGTTGTCACCATCGCTATCCGTAGCGCAGCACACTTTAAAAAGCGATATATTCAGTCATCGGTCTATAGATCCCTTCTACGAATTCAGAAGAACGAATTTTTTTTAAGTAGGACAATTAGTACTTTTTTAAGTACAGCAAGTAAGTAATTTTTAAAGCATTATGTTCTAAGTGCATCCGCTTTTTTACGTCGGATGAAAAAGTACCTACCGATAACGTAAGCGCTCGCGTTATGAAGAGCTGATATCGCGTCCCATGTTTGCCATTGAGTTCTTCATTTTTTCTTCATTTTAATGAGAGGAACTGTGTCAAAATTAAGAGGGTAGCCGTCGGAGAAATCGAGTGGGGAGTTTTCCACGAGCCAATGACTTTAAGTGACCATGTCCAGAAATTTCCTCTGCCTGACTTCATCTTCATCTTTTTCAAACGTTAACTTAGCAGCAAATTGTAAAATAGTGCTTTTTTCATTTCAAATTAGCACTTAAGTGGATAAACTCTGCATGGCATGGAGGAAGGCGGGGATTCCCGGAACGCGTGCCGATACTGGGCCCGCTTGAGTTCCCTTAACCAGACGATGACTCTTCCTTCAATTGTTAATTGTTAATTTGTCCTGTCAACTGTAGACACTAAGAAAGTGGGTGTCGACGGCAGTTTTGTAAACAAAAATTACCTTATGTACAAGGTTATATTTTATGCCGCTCTGAAAAAGAAGTTTGCGTCTGGTAGGAAGTTGGGGAGGAATTGGATTGATGTGGTGCACTAGAACACTGGTTTCCCATACCGTAGGCCTGTGTTTGATACCCGACTGAGGAAGAGATTTTTATTAATCAGTATACCGATCCCCAACACGAGAGCATGCTGTGTGGAGAAACACTTCGAGTTCAATCCTCCGTCCGTCGGATAGGGCGTTGGGCCCTGGACCCCTTGGTGCCTTTCATGAAGAGCCGGATGATGCCGACACCCAGTTTTTCTCCACCTTGCCTCCGTTCCATGAAACATTCCGACCCCTATCTGATAACTTTCCCATAGTGATTGGCGCAAATTGCGATAGATGTCGATGCCTCACCCGAATACCTAAATAGTAAATGAGGGTAGAGGAAAACAATAAACAATAAATGGGTCTTCTTAAGTAAAGATTGTCCCTTGTGCCTTTAAACCCGTCGTCAAATAAGCATAAATATGAGTATGATCATCTTTGAGAGCATAGCACTTGAGGGAATAGAATATGAAAACCATGCACAGTTACAACGAAATTCAGGTATAGATAAATAGTAATGTGATCTATATTATTAACAGATAGTTAGGTTTAAAATTAATTAAAGTTACGATCTTAAAGATGGTGATGGATGTTATTGAGGTATGTTGGTAAATTGAGGTAATAACTACACATATCATCACTTTATCTCAATCTCTTTGTAAAAAACAAACACCGCTGGGAAAAAATCCAATTTTCAAAATATCATTTTAAAATAATTTCTTAAAGAACCTGGGTGAAGTTTTAACTTGATTGATTCGATCATTTCAGTGCAGCCGAAGGGAGAAGCAGTTTTGCATTTAATCCCACCTGCCAATATTCTTACTTAGAACCGAAGTAATGACCATTCATTCAATGGAATCACGTCCCTCAAACGTTTATTTTTCTCCTCGCTATGGATTGAAAATTTTATGAAACCATAACTAACTATCGCACCTGTAATCAGTTGCGGTTATTCAGGGGAGGCGACAGCTGAGGTCATTTTCGCCATTTAGGATAATTGGGTAATGGTAGGAGTTTTCAGGGAACGGAGGAAGGGAGGAGAGAAACCCGGCATTAGCCTACTCTTAACGAAAGAGAAAGAGTAGGCTACTCTAAACGAAAGGTGTCAAGGGGACTACGGCTTAACGTCCCATCCGACGGACGGAGTACTGAACTTGAAATGCCCTCCACTAGGCACTCACGTGGGGACCGGTTTTCAACTGAAAAATCCGCCACTGCCGGGAATCGAACCCGGGGCCTCGGGATGGGAGGCCAGTACTCTAGACACCACACCAACCCGATCCACAACTGTAATCAGTTTCACCGCCCATTATAATGGACGTTTTTGTTTCTATGCATTGCATTTCCATTTGATAACCTAAATCCAATTCATGCAATATGGTATGAGTAACACTATTAAAAATTATATCCTCCCGTAGATAGGTACTAAAATTTTAGATACACGTGCCTCTTGCATGGGTAAGGTTTCTTTTATCTTATGTATTATTTTGTCGAGTTTCCCTGTTGATCTGTCCGCAGAGACCTCTGCCTATCATACCGTAAGTTCCAAACGAATATCGAATATCTACTTGACCTTTACAACTCGAAAAAAGATTTCGTAGAACTGTAGTGCTGGGTTCCACATCAGACCATGTGCAAATGCATTCATGAAAAATAAATGCAAAGTTCGTTATCTTTTCTTCAAGACATGTTTGATTTTTCAAAATAAAATAAGAATTGAAGGTCTTAAAAGATCCAAACTAGTAGGTGGTAGGAGCAGGAAATTAAAAAAAAAAATAATTCTCATTGTGACTATGGACATTTTTATTCAATGCAAAAGGTCTATAATATGTTTTATACACTAATTGACGAACAACATAAAAACACAAGTAACTAATGTATGTACTTAATTATTATCGACATACAATTCAAATTTGGATATCGTATCCTTGAGGAGTGTTTACTAGTTAAATAATCTTTACCCAATAGTGCATGTGCGTTCTCTATATTTGGTTATCATTCACCCCCTACCACACACCCTCGAGGTGGCTTGCAGAATGTAGATGCCCCAGAGGAGTATAAATTATAGCGTCCTTTATCGTGGAGAATCGATTGAAGCTTTGGAGTCCTGATTGCGGGCCGGTTGGTGGTGATTTTTTTGCGTACCCGTGGTCCTCTCCGCTCTCCACTCCCCTGATTCTCCCCTCCACCCCCATCATTCCCCCTCATCTCCCTGACCGGGTTGACCTCTTCAACCTCTCTTACCTACTCTCCCTATCGCGCCAACCAACACTCAAACCATTCCACCCCCTCCCCTTCCTCACGGCCTCGCTACACTAAAACACTGACGGCTCAATTTCGTCCTTTGAAGGAGAGCCTTTTAGGATACCTCCTTGAGCTCGTGGAAGAAATGGGAGAAAGGGGACGGGGATGGGAGGGAGGTAGATAAGAAAAAGACGAGAGGTGTCGTCTCGGTCGTTTGTCTGTGATTTTTTTTTTCGTTTCTCCAGCCTTCCCGCCATTTCCTCATGCTCGCCATCGCTTTTTTCCATTTCCCACTCTCCATACGCCGTATTCCATTCTATCGGGGACGTTTTTACCTTATTACCACTCTTACTCTCGGCCGTAATGAATAATGGTGCCTTTTGTCCTCGGGGAAACACGATAATGTGCTCACGATAACTTTACAGCCGGCAGTAAATGAAGCCGTGCTTCTTTTTACGCGCAAGGAAAGTATTTACTGTGTTCGAGAAAAAATTTGCGTGGCGTTTTCGACGGAAACAAACTTTGATGCCTTTTTACCGATTATGTGCGTCCGTGTTGGTGCGTGTGTCTGATCTAACGATTTCGTAGACCAGATGTTAGAGGGCCTGGTCAATTTTCCTGGATTATTGTTAGTGTTATTCGTTCGAACGTGTTATTGATCAATATGAGAAAATACTGGGTTAAATAATTTTTGCCTAAATCTATCCATAAATGTTGGCAATTTACCGTTGAACATTTCAACTGTCACTCATTTAACTTTTGTCTCAGCTAAAGTCCTGCTACAATATTGCAGGTTCTGGTTCTAACGCTTTCCCCTCCCCTCATTTTTTTCAATGTCCTGCGAGTACGTGAATATTTTAAGTTCCCATATTGAAATTGTTGATGGGATAAACTTTTGATATTGCAGATGCATCATACTTTTGTGACTTATCTCAATTTTGGCCAAGACGGCTTAAGTTACTTGCAATTAGTGTGCATTTGTTGTCAGTACTAAGATTGTGCCACGAAAAACCTCAATTTTATTGTACTGGAAAAATAATTCATAGTATACTCAAATATTCCATCATACAAAAACGGTCTTACGCTCTTGGTTCACTTCTGACTAATGATTCAATATTATTCCCTCTAATTAACTATTATTTTCACTTTTTTTCACATCATGGAATTTGTTGGAGTGGATTTCACATCATGGTATATGTTTTCTCTAATTCTGCACAAAGATCTATGTACTTCTCATTCTCCTTGGAATACGAGTAATGAAATTCTCATTTATTTGAAAAAAATTAAGCCCGTTTATTTAATATCTGGTCAAATGTTTCCGAGGTGTGGAGATCATTGTGAAAGTCTTTTTCAGCAGTTAATGCTCTTACCTTCTCATAGATTATCTCTTGTGTTTTTGAGTCTAAAACTATTGATAAATACCGCATTAACTTTACGTCAATGTTAAGTGACTGCTCCTTTTAACTAGAAATTATAAAACCTGGGCTTTAGTGTGGTCTTTCTGTCGTTCCCCCTCTCCTAATTATTTCCCAATCAAATACCGGTAGTGGTGTTAGGTTCAAATTTCGTCCTGGATGACGGCTGGACGAAGGGAACAGTGAATGACTTGGAAAACCAAAAATATACGTGGAGTCGCAGCTTTGGACACAGTTGGGAGCGCAAATCTTGAGCTATTGAGCCCAAGTCGAGCCAAGTGGAATGTTTAAGAGTGTACCTCGCTGTTCCGCTGGTGTGTAGGGACCGGATACCTTTTTGCTTCAGGAAGAGAAAATGTATTCGCCTCGAATTTGTAGCCCGGAATTTCCTTTGATTCCGCATTAATCTGAGCCCATCGTCCTCCGCTCCCTCGCCCTCCCGCCTCTCCCCTTACCCCTCTCCCGCCCAGGCGTGTCCGAATGCTGTACACTTCCCCCACACCCTCGGCTCACCTCCTTCTCACCTCCCTCGCCAAACCGCCGCTCGCCCGCCCCGAGACTTGTTCCTCCCGCCTCGGCTCCTCTCCCACTCTCCTCCCTAGCTCCGAGGGCAACTCTTTTGCCTCCACGGAAACATATACTTTCATGCACGAGTTTAAAAGAGTCGTCGGTCGGAAATGGGGGGGGGGGGGGGGGAAGAGCATGGACTCTTGATTGATTCATGATAAATGCTTCTCGAAACCTTTCCCGCCTCTCCGCTCGTTGAAGTTTCCTCGCCCGTTGGAATCACCTGTAGCCATAAGAACGCCGAGAGGCTGTGGCATTCTGTTTCTCTTCTATGCTCCGAGTTTTTTTTTGCGCTACGCTTCTCGGACGGCCGTGCAATAAAACAAGCGCTATGGCAGGAAGTCTCTCTCCGTTGGTTCTTAAACACGCTATGCTTTCCGTTGTGAACAAACCGGCAAGTTACTCAGTCATTCATAATTTAAGGTGATGCACTGGACCACAAATATTGTTAATGAAGCTGCGACCTCCTGGATCTGTTGGGCTTTTGACGATTGGTAACGTGATTAACGAGGAAGGTGAAGTAAATATCAACTAACATAGCATAAAAGATTCTTCTGGCATACCTATAGGGTAAGGCAGGTCTTAGCCAATTGATACAAAACATGTGAAGATGCCAAGACTTGGCTATGGGAAACTACCAACAGTAATGCACGATATCAACTGGAGGAGAGGACTACAGCTCTTCTTTATGAAATGCAGGTGGAGACACAGTGGTCGGTACAGCAACCCTCTTTTCGCTACAGCCATGGGTTTGTTTAGCGGCCACAGTACTGCGATGGGCAAGGTAACAATAAAACACCAGCAGCAAACAATGTGCCAGGACTTTCTTCAGAAACACCACAGGATCGTCCCGATACTGGACTCTGTTCATTCAAATTACCATCTGAGGCGTGATGGACCTGTCAAGTAAAATATTCTGGAGGTGAAGTAGTCTCCCATTCGGATCTCAGGGCGACGACTACCCGAGAGTCTAATATCATCCATATAAGAATGTATAATACAAGAATTATATGAATATGTAGAGGTATAAATGAAAAGAGTGACTTCGTTTTTCCACACACATTTTTTTATTAAATACGACATAGGTTTCGACGGAGCCAGTCATCATCTGGTGACCTCCTACTACGTAGAATAGGAAAGGTTAGCCTGTAGAAAACTCTGCTGCGTCAAACAAGTCTTAGGACTGATGTCTAGTTGTGATGGTAGCTTTGTGGTACGTTTTCTGAATCCCTCCTTCGGTATTTCATTTCTCTCCTCGAATCAACAAATGTTCAACCTCGCTCGTTATAAACTGAGGGAATCGCGCACTAGCTCTAATTAACCTCAGAAGATCTTCCGAATAATATGTACACAAGTCCAAGAATCGCACAGAAAAAGGAATTCGCTACAATCGGGAGTCAAATACGGATCTGACCCCTTTAAAGGGATATATAAAGATAAAAAGAAGGAAGGTATAAAGATATGTCAAGGGATAGACAAAGACGAGATGCATAAATATAAATCCGTAATGTGCCTATTTTATTTATTAGTAAAGTAACGGTGGATTATCATGATGGCTTTGACGTACCTCACTTCTTACATTTTCTTCCACTATATGTACAATCGTTCCTGAGTTGAAGGCCTCACGAGCAAGAGGCTGGCAATAAGTAGATAGTAATATTATTTTTTTTCGAAACAATTTTCCTGAACAAATAATTGGCATATTTAGAGCTTTATTTTCTGTGGGTTCGATACGACGAAGAAATCACTCCTGCTCCAGCATATGGAAAGTATTAAATTGAAATTGTAAAGACTGAAGGGAAAATTTCAGGAATATTATTTTTTCTGATTCGAAAACAAGATTATACCTGTGTGTATTATATAGAGCTATCGGTTCCGACCGCCCTTTAAATAACTCTGGGGAAGTGAGTGAATTGTGAAGAACTGAGGCTCTTGAAGACAACGATTTCCCAGTAATGGAAAAAATACTTTAATTTTAATCGGACCAGTATGCTGAGCACTTTGGTGTTCACGCTTGCAAAGACGCTTTACGAAGTCTAATAAGTAATTATGATATTTATTACTTCATATATATTATCTTCATATATATTATCTTCATTATATCAAATGGCAGTAAATACATAAACATTGTTGTCTCTTGACTTGAACTTTTCGCAGTTATGGGTCGTGGGTAAGTCCTAAGAATACCCTATGCTGATTAAAAGACTTTTACCGGAACTCAAATTGGCATGTTGTAAGGGGATCTTATTACGTCGCAAAGTTAGAGGTTGTGTCGATTTAGTATCGACTGCCTGATAAATGTTTTCAATCGGATTTATAGCTAGAGAGGATTTTATTGTCATTGTGACTCACCAGTTATGTAGTTTTGTGTGTTAGTCGTAGTTAGATATTTATATTATACATTTTTTTAATATTGAATAATTTATAAAATAATAATAGTGAAGACAAATCTCATCCATTTCCATTCACTCAAATCCAACGAGAGATTTTATAGAACAGTGCACCAGCAATTGAGAAATAAAAATAAATTCTACGAGAAGCATTAAAATCTTTGCCTTTTGCTTGCTAAAATGAGACTGATCATTGTCTGATTAGTATTTGCTTACTGTATTTCAATCTCGTTCGCTCATTTTTGAAAACTCTCTTTTCAATTTTCTATTTAGGTCTATTTTACTGTAATTTCCATGAAAGTATGTCATGTTACGGATTAAATATACTTTTATGCCTAAAATTTTTTGTTTTATAATTTTCTTTGGATTTCGAAAAGCTGGCAATGGAGCTGAGAATAATTTTGGTGGTACAGTGATGGATGATTGTATTGAATAGTCTGGAACTACTGAGTAAATGTACAGGTTTATCGATTCTAAAACATTGGAGCTTCCTTACTGGTACCATTACCATATCTGATATTTCCGTGTTCGCATCTTCTGGTGCAGTTCCATTTCTGCTGCTATGCATATGTATTTTAATCTCACCGGCATGCTTTTAACCAATTGCATCTTGTCTTTTGATTATGATGTTAAACGATTTATCAAGCTAAGGCCATTATGAACGAAACAAAAGGTTTTATGCATGCATATCACTTTGGATATTTATGCTCGTATCGTCGATGGTGGTGTCCCAATCTATAAATGGGCTGAGGTCCTAAAAATTTTTTCGATGATTTATTAGGGCGATTGATTTCATTTCCGATATGAGAGTGTGAATCGATTATGAAACGAATATATGCATAGTAATTTTATTGCCCCAGCCCATGATTGAAGGATAATGCAAGTGAAATATTAATCTTGGATTTTGTTCATTATTTCACCGTTTTAATATGCTAAAATAGTACCGTTCATAATGCATTTCGATTCCTTGCTTAAAAAACTATCAATAAAACGAGACATTGAGATCATGTGGTACTTTAAATTAAGAACTTATTTCGGAAACCGCTTTTACTACTACGTTTAGTTGATTTCTTATCGTGTTGAAGTTATTTTGTCAACTATGACATGAATTATATGACTGCGAACTTACCCAAAAACTCTTAATGAAGTAACCAACTGGCATGTGCCATAGCGAAATTTTCTTAGAGAATCCTTTACCTTGACGGGTACGAACCCGGAACCGTCTGATTTCCTGAAAATTTCTTTGTGGAAATGTTGATATTGGCCATAATAGCGGGAAACTCCGCTAAGGTTTTTCGCAGTAAGTTTGCAATCTTTGAAGTTGTTGAAAGTAAACACCTTAGTGTTTGAAGATTAATCACATGGACAAAAGCAATTATTTTTGTCTCAAATTTCCGGAGTCGAAATTTGGATGCTTCAGGTACTAGCAGGTGTTTCCTTAATTTTAATTTCTGTCCTTATGCCGTAACTATTTTCCATTGCTGTGATTTGCTGTGGTTGGTACGGTAGTTCAATGGGTAAAGCATTGGGCAACTGACCGGAAGTCCCTTGTTTAAATTTGCAAGAATTGTGTTGGACTAAACCCAAGATGATTGATTCTTGAGCATCATGGGCATATTTTTAGAAATTCTTTCGCGTTCTGTCATCTTTATCAATTACGTGAACTCATTTGGAAACGAATGCTCATAGCAAGCATATTAATGTCTTGTTCTACTCTCTATGGTTGGCGATTTGAAGTAACGGAGGCAATTTCAAACATGGGTGTCGCACTTTTTAGTGTAATTTAAAAATAACGATGATGCATTCGCGCGCGTTATGCAGATCCGTGATCGAGCCTCAAGGTTCTTGTTGGGACATCACAGGGGCAAGGGGATAGGAGCAATATCTCTAATCTTGAATCTGGGAATTTCACGTGCCTTCGAGCTTTATTCCTAGTGAGCTCTACTCGGCAACTCCGAATTTTTGTTATGACATCAATGATGCTGTCATATTTCTAACAAGTTTATGTACTATTCTCTATGATGATACAAAACTTAAGATTTCTGCGTCCATTGCTCAATAGTTTTCATTTACGTTTTGCAATTAGGCGATAAAATGTGCTTCAGAGTCCATTTTTCGTACCAAATTATGTTCCCGGGGCTCTCACCCTATCTTAGATCCATGTGCTATGGAAAAAGCATAGGGATGAAGCCGATAGAAAAATGAAAAGCAAAGTTGAGTGGGAAAACTCCATTAAAATCATTCCTAAGCGGTTTAAAACTATTAATTAATAGTCTCACATGCGCAAATAGCGTGCCTTTTTATTGATGAAGTTAATACATAGGTATATTTTTTAATAATTTCACATGAATATCAGAATTGTTGCAATATGCATTGTGAAAATAGGCTTTTTATATGGTATATGTTGTTGATTCTTCGCTTCGCTTTAGGGAGTGAAAGTTGCACTGTTCACTCATTAATTAATTTGTGTGTTTAATTAGGTACGATTCAGCTCTTGGCGTTGATATTTGGAAATTATTGAAGTCATTTATTTCATGGATTATTACATCTTTCTTTTAAATGTAGTGTCATCAGATATTAGTCCATGTCTCTCCATGATATTGATAAGTAATTGATAATTTTCGCGGTGCATTATGTTTTGAAAATATAATATTAAAACGGCTTTTCTTTTCCTGATGATCATGCTGCTGCCGGGCCTTAGCGTCTTAATTGATTCCTATCGTTAGCTAATTAATCTGAACCGAAAGCGGTTGGTACCGTGGTTTTATATGCACCATATTTCGTAGAGTATATATTTTAATGAATTGGAAAGGATTATTTCGCTTGCCAAGGTGTGAAGTAGCGAAAGACAATCTTTTTTTAGTCAAATCTCATCGATTATTAGTTTCTTTATAGTTAAAAAATCAAACAAAATATTCTTAGAAAATGCGCATTTTTAATTTTGTCCACGTCTGCGGCCCACCTTAATGTATTCAATTATTTGGTTTTGCAATACCACAATAGTCATATTTAATCCAACTCATATTCCATTTCTTTAATGCGAGTGTTTACCGCTCATTAAAGATCCCTCCCGTTCACTCATCCAAAGTTTCCTCCTGGCTAAGTGGAAGTTTTTCAGGTCAACTGCATTCCTTAAACCTCCAAGTTCATGTTTGAACTGCGTTTTCAAGTCCGTCGCGTTCGGATTGAGTAGGAAGTTTAGTTCTCGTTGTACTTAAGTGTTCCGGAAAGGGCATTAACGTTTCCCTTATGCCTCGTGCCTCAGCGAGAAAGTTGTGGGCTTAGATCTGTCCTTGGGCGTTCCGAGTGGAAATGGCTGAAGTGAGAGGGAAGCAGGGTGGAATAAAACTGACACTGGTAGCTGTCAGGTGATCGAAACTTGCAATGTGGCCTGCGTAGACATAGCCTGCGCAGCGCGGAAACCGAGAGTCCCTCCCGTGGCTATGGCATTTATTCGATTCACATTGATTTGCACTATCCCTGTGCCTCACTCTGTACCTTACGAGAGTAAGTAAGATTTCTGGACTTCATTTATAGCTGCCACCTTTCCAGCTAAAGTTCTTACCTTGTTTGGTTGGTAGTCGCCTTCAGATCAGCATTTTCAATTCTCTGAGTCTAACATCAGAAGGAATATTGTCCTATTATGTCCTCCTTTAGTTCCGAGTAATTATTAACGCTCATTATTCACTCGAAATTACTCGTATTCCTTTTCCCCACCACCCCACTTACCCAACATTCTCCCCTCTATAACGTTTATCAAAACACCCTCGCCTCTTTAACAGAACAAACTTGAACAAAAAAGATGAAGAAGGTGGTTCGGAACGTAATGTCAGGTGAGGCGGAGAGTATTGATGACTTCAGGTGCAGTGATTATGATTTATATAGTAGTGGCTATAAAGTTAAGTTTGCAATCTTTTATTTCGTACTTTCCTAGGGGCCAAGTCTCATACGAGCCACAAACCCTTGCTCTTCAGGCTCTTCGCTATGCGTTTCTTTAATTTTCTGCGTAAGGAAGTCATGCGCCTTTAAGTTGCGGGTGTACAGGAGGATGAAGGGGAGCGTGTAGTAGAAAAGGGGAAGAGCTAGGGACCATTTAGATTTGTGAGAGGAGAAAATAAGTCTATCGAAACAAAGGAAAGTAAGAAGTAAGAAAGAAGAAAGTTGAATGGGAAAGATAACTGGGGCAATAGGCTCCAAAAAGGTGTAATATATGGTGGAATTCAAGGGAAGAGGAAAAATAGAAATGGTATATTAGAAGGGATGAATAGAGGGAGAAAACATGCTTGCCTTAAGGAAGAAAGGAAGTTGAGATGGAGGCTTTCGTAAGGAAAATATATTATGCATAGCTTGGATCATTCCATCAAAATCTACCTTACCAGGAGAATGGAAAATTGCTTTATAAATAAAATGATGTAGTTTGCGGGAGTTAATTCCTCGTTCGATTTCCCATCTTATAGCTAATTGCGCATCACTCTGACTAATAATAATGATGAAGTAGAGTGAGGAGAGTCCCATTTCTCCAATTTATTTGCCATAATTTTTACAGGATTACAATTATTAAACAAATCTTTGAACCTGGAGATTTTCACTAATCTATGACTGGAGTTCCGTTGCTAACATTTATTTAATGTCTTTCAGTCTATTTAGGGCTATATTTCCACAGATTTCTTTCTAATTTTAACGTTATTTTTCATTTGTATATATTCTATTTCATTCTTTTTTATGACAAATAATGCTCAAATTTACCAGCTTCCGGAGCACCTAAGATGCTAAAAAACATTAGCAAGACATTGCTATTGAAACTGCAATTCTTGATTGGCAAAAGATCACCAACTATAGAGGTTAATTTATTATTCAAGTGGTCAGGAAAAGAACGAATTGTAATAAGTGGTTGAGGGTTTCCTCTGGTGATTAACCCTTCGTGAGGCAGTCCGAAAATATTTTCCCAAGTCATTGAAAAATATAGTTTGCGTGATTCTTGTGCCACAGCTCGGCTCAGGACTCTTCCTGTCTCATTTTCGACGAGAGTCTTCTTCTTTATCCCTGTTAATACTTATAGGGTCTAAGCTGTTAATATTTTAATCAGTTCAGTTTCATCCTCTAGAGAAAAATTAAAGATGTGGAACATCATCATTGTCATCTTGGGTCAGCAATCTTGCGTAAGAGTGGTTTGAAATAGCTCTCCACCGAATTATCCTAGATGACTCATTCCTTTCACTTCCTTCAAAACTTGCTCTAACACACTCCATAGGAGTCTTACTTTTTCCATTCTTCCTGTTCACTTGTCTTTCTATGATTGTCTTCATCAGACCATCATATCTCAAGATATGGCCGACTAAGTTGTCCCGTCTTCTTTTTAAAGTTTTCGAAAAACTTCTCATTTCTCCCACTCTTGCAATCCTCTCCATTTTTACCTGAGTCTTCTTTAGATTTCCAGATTAGAAGTTGTAGGCTGAAGTGGACGTAGTGATGGAGGCGTTCGTAAGGAAAAGATATTGTGCGTACCTTGGAACTCGCTAGATGTAGCTAGTTGGTATTCCATCAAAATCTACCTTACCGGGAGAATGGAAAATTGCTTTAAAAATATAATGGATGAAGATAGAGTTGATTTCAATTAATAATAATAATGTATTTAATGCATACAGGTAACCACTAGTGAATTACAATATTTGGACGTAAAGCAGTTTTTAATAACACCCATGCCCTGGATAGGTATTTTTCACCCAGGCGGGACTCGAACCCGCGATCTACGGTTTGGCAGGCGAGGACTTAACCCCGCAGCCACCGTGGCCGGTAAAGTTTGAGGTAGGCTTTTTCGTATAGGTAAAGAAGGGTTATTTTGTTGAGGTGTTTAGGCATAGATTATTGTATGAAACGGGTTTATTTCGTTACGGCGAGAAGGTAAGATGACTGGACTGGATGAAGTGCGAAAAAATTTCGCATGTGTACCTTGCCCTTATCACTCGCCTCCCTTATATCCTTTCGGATTTGGACGCGCGGCGTGTAAAGGATTAGGATAGTATCGCCGCCTCTGTGCATCTTACAGGCAACGCCAAGCCACCGTCTTGCGGTGCATCGGAAGTCGCCTGGGTGAGCGACTGCAGTCGGCGATTAGCCGGCGCAGACTCATCTTCTGGCAGATAAGAGCTGTTATGGCTGGTCTCGTCGGAAGGACGCCGTAGGTGAGCGCGAAGAGGGCTCCCGACCCGAAGCAGCGTGGCGAGCGTGTCCTCCGCTGATACACCCCTCGGGATCCAGAGATAACCCGAGAGTTCCGTAGGCGATGGGTTGGATGCGGGAGCTTCCGAGGCCTGATGTTTCCGTCATGAAGCGGGGATGGCGTAAGAAAGGTAGCCATATTGCCAAGGGGGCCGACCAATCTCTAACGTGGTGTTGCGGAGCTACTGCGAGCCGCGTTCAGTGAGTAGGTTCCATTTATGGGTGACAGTATATCGTTTTCTATCGGTCGGGCTAAATTTTGATAGACATTCGACGTTTTTCCTCCCCAGATTTATTCGTTATCCTATTTATTTCCTAGTAGTCTGTCTTCCTCACTTCAGCTCCTCCAAAATGCATTCCAATATTTTTCCTCCTTATATTTATTTCATAGTAATGTAGGATCCTGTTTTTTCCCGGCGTATAATGCTGGTGAAGTCTTCACGGGTTCTCCACCGGGTCAGGGAAATGGCTAATGCCGACGTTTCGACGGCTAACACTGCCATCGTCCTCAGGGCGTTGAGTGTCAGGTCCAAGAAAAATGCCTGTATATATACTCTTTGCCTTGGCTCAGGTCGCTCTTGATTTCAAGATTGACTTGATAATCAAGGGTGACCTGAGCTAAGGCAAAGAGTATATCTACCGGCATTTTTCTTGGACCTGACACTCAACGCCCTGAGGACGGTGGCAGTGTTAGCCGTCGAAACGTCGGCATTAGCCGTTTCCCTGACCCGGTGGAGAACCCGTGAAGACTTCACCAGTAATTCCTAGTAGTTTGTCTTCCTCACTTCAGATCCTCCAAAATGCATTCCAATATTTTTCCTCTTTGTAGACGTTCGCGAACGTTTTCTCCTGTGCAACCCTTCCTAACCTCTTCGCCACTAAACACTTCCTGAGTCTATCAAACTCGGACTTGTTTATTCTTCGGAACTTATTATTATTAATGTTGATCTCCCGGTTAATGTCTGCTTAGATTCGCACTAAATTCCCTCCCTATCACGGGATGAAGATAAATCAGAAGAAAACGGAAGTAATGCGTTTTTCAAGAACAGGAAATGCGAGTTTAACTATAAAAGTAGGAGGTCAGATGGAGCAATGGTTAGCTCTCTGGGTAGTGTGTTGGAGGAAAAAGGGTATTGCAGTGTTGAAGTGAGAAGGAGAATCGCATTGGCAAAAGGTTTTACTCGTAGTAGTGAACTAATGACGTGGGCGTTGCGTAGGGAAATAAAGAAAAGACTAGTGCAAAGTTTAATATGGATCGTTGCGCTATATGGGGCGGAAACGTGGGCTTTGTGGAAAGAAGATGAAAATAAACTTTGGGCTTTAGATGTCGTTGTGGAAAAGGATGGAGAAGGTAAATTGGGTCGAAAGGAGGACGAACGATGAAGTGCTAGAATTGATAGGAGAGGAAAGAAATTTGATAGTTGAGCTTAGGAGAAGGCAAAGGGTGTGAATGGTAAAGGTAATAAAAGGGGATGGTGTTTTGAAAGAAGAGATTGAGGGAAGAGCGTTGGGTAAGCGGGGAAGAGGGAGGAGAAGAACGGGTAGCTTGGATAGAAGGATGGGAGGCAGGAGTTATGAGGGGCTGAAGAGGGACATCGTGAGAGATTTACGGGGGGAGTAGGGGTGGAATTAAATGTCCATTTAGACCTACCTTCACCGGTAGAAAACCAATAATAATAATCTTTCATATGATGTTCTTCTTCTGTGCGGCAAACCTCCTACCTCCCTATATTCTCTCCTTGCTATTCGTTCTTCTCCTCCTCCTGCCTCGCTTACCCAACACTCTTCCCTCTTTCACGTCCTTCAAAACACGCTCGCTCTCAATCTCCTCCATTTAGATCCTAATTTCCTCGTGCAGCTTCCTTTCCTCTCCTACCAACAGTAGCATTTAATCGTTCGTCTTCCTTTCCATACACTTGGCATTCTATATCCTTCTCCAAATTCATCTTTAAAAATATAATCTCAAAATGTCAAAATATGTGCTTCTCCTTTAACTTAACGTCGCTGTATCGGCGTCAAACAATGCCACGCTCCGACTTATATCAGTAATTTCCTTTTCTTTCCTTATTAACTGATGTGTTGCGACTTGGATGGTAACAGTTTTAATAATCAGCGTTTGCTTAAATTATAGTTAATATTTCATAGTATTCCCATTTTACGTGAATTTATAAGCTAAGTTAAGATATAAGTAGAGAACATGGTCTGTTATACCACGGTAGCATTCCGGTATGACCACACTTAAGGTTGTGATTTGAATCCCACCTCTTGCAAGGGTTTTGTAATAGTATTCATGATATTTTACTTACAAGTAAGTAAGGTTCTTTAGTGTGCAATAACATCAGCCATTAGGGGACCTTAAAACCTAATTCTACAACTGTAACACTAGGTAATGATGAAAATGTTGTTTTATCATTTGTTGACGCTTTTAATTGCAAATAAGGTGGGCGATTCTTGTTTTGTCCTGCAATTCCCTAAATAAAGGTCTTTATAGTGCACAAAATCCAACATTTTATTCACGGTATGTCATAATTCATAAAAATTGTCGTGAATTTTCAGGATTTTCTAGTCGTGGATTGAATTGCCGTCGATTTTGAAAACCGTGCGAAAATTTTACTTCCCAATTATATTAGGTTATGATCAGCTCGATTTTGTTACATAATTCCTGGCGTAGTGCCAAAAATGAAGTTCAAAAATGGGAGAAAATATATGCCCAAACTAAATGGTCTTATCCTCAGAGAATCACTTTGCAGTCATTTTGCAGCTTCATGTGACTGCACAAACTTGCCATTCAAGATTTATCTTCGGTCATTTTTCTTTTTCCGATGACGATATAATGCCTCATTTGTGTTGCACACCCGTTTTTGACTCCATCGATGCATTATTCCGACCTATGATCTCGCTGATTCCGTTCCATGTTGTCATATTTATGTCATTTTTACACACGTTCTCAAGTTAATTAATTTTTTACGGGTGTATAAATCCTGAGGGCACTGTGAGAATCTGATGGATGAGTGAGATAACCGATGAGATACCATTAAGATAACACATGTTCCTGAGATGTCAACTTTCACTCCCGAAAAATGAGTGCCGCTAGCGATTCGTAAGTTTCTTCGAGAAAACAGTTCTTTTGGCGTGATGGAATTTCTTTCTCTGGTCGATGAGCAAGATCTCAGTCGGTAATCATTTAGATCAGGTTGAAATACTGTTTGATTTTGTGGATAAACCTGTAACTATATGGTACCCTGGAAGCTACCTCAATGTTTTGAGGCCTAGGTGACTCTACCATATGGTATGGTCGGAAGCGCCCTACCATGAATCTTCTTATTTCAAACCAGTTCATCTACATCTACGTGATACCATGCAAGCCACCGCGAGAGTGTGTGGCAGGGGGCGAAGATCACCAAAACATGCACAATTGACAATGCACAAACTAGGATACTACATGGAGACATGCTAATAGTAGGGCCACAGGCAGCTACATGGTTAGTATCTACATAGTAATAAAGGGATTGGTTGTTAATACATGCATCATGCGCTACAGACTATTCTACAATATTTCGCCTACCTATCCCTTTGCTATGCTGCCTATTGTGTTCTTTAATAGTACGGGGGGAAAATGACTTTTTGAATCTGTCAGTACGACAATCTATCTCTCTAATCTTATTTATCTGGTCGAATATAGTGTAATACGCTGATGTTTTTAATATATATCTAACAACTTCTGTAAAGTTATCTGTTTTAAGTTTCTGCAATAGATTTAATCTGTATTTAAACCTACGATCTGATAATGATTCCCAACCTAATTCTTCTATTAATTGTGATACCTTACTGAACCTATCGTAACCAGTTATATAGTTAATAAACAGTTATTCGAGGAATTGACCGGCAACTGAGGCAAAACGCCCCATTTTGGTTAGTAGGTTATTGGGTAAAGGTAGGAGTTTTCAGGGGACGAAGGAAGGGTGGAGAGAAACCCGGCGTGCAAGAATTCATGATTTCTAATTTATTAGATTACAGCTGCAAATACAAGCGTTGAAGTGAGGAAACGTTTCATTTGAACATACATCTGGAGCATTCTACTATATGGCAGCGAAGCATGGACAAAAGCAGCAGCAGAGAAGTCCAGGCTGGAAGCATTTGTAATGTGGTGCTACCGAAGAATGATGAAGATAAGATGGATCGATCGAGTGACAAACGAAGAAGTGTTAAGAAGAGTGGGAGAGAAGAGATATCTACTGAAAACATTAAAAAGAAGACGGGACAACTTAATGGGCCTTATCTTGAGTCCCGATGGCCTGATGAAGACAATCGTCGAGGGAAAAGTGAACGGGAAGAATGGAATATGCAGGCCTCGTATGAGGTATATGGAGCAAGTTGTGAAGGATATAAAAGAGAGGATTTACGTCAATATGAAGAGGTTGGCCGATAGAAAAATCGAGTGGAGGTCTGCGTCAAACAAATCCTGGGATTGTTGACCCTTGATGATGATGATGATGAATGAATTAGACTGGAATTAGGTACACTTTGCACTCGTTTTGGCTCTCAAGTATTTGGTCAACTGCCGTCATGCCCTTCCTCCGCCCTTGGCGCCAATATCTGACCTCGGGTGTTGCCTCCGAAGACCGAGAGGTCAGCCATGCCCACTGACTAAACCCCTATTTCAGCTCCAATAGCATGCGAGCGAATGCGCAAATCGTTTGTCACTTGTCGGAGCAGTCTATCTCGTATATACGACCGTGGTCTATCTCCGCCGTTCGCGCGCCTGCCCTCTCACCTCATGTTCCATCACTCCGAACGTCACACTCGATACCCCGACTGAGAGCGAATTTATAACTGAAAGGTAATGCTCCGGTGTGCGAAGCATTTTTGTTTCTGCCACAGTTGGAATTTCCCCTTTGAGTGTCAGTGACGTGGCACCACATACTAATTCCGGATCGTACGTTATTTATGAGGTGCTGATTAATTCATTGATGCAGCACAATTCAAAGATATAAGATGTTCTGTGCAGCTTACTGAGAAACGTCTACCCACTGTTGTAAGGAGGAGAAATATCAAAATAACAACCGCGCCGAGACAATGTCTGCTTAAAGTCTGACATAGGGGTTCAAGGATACCCTTTTTGATATTAATTGCAAATTTTTAAAAAATTATGATATTCTCTAGAGTGGAGGTTCCCAAACTTTTCCTGCGATGGAACACTTCGTCAATCCTAAAATTTTGACGAAACGCCAGCTTGTTTAGTAGATTTGATTATAACACAATAATAATAACCTTTATAAAACGAGAAAAAAGCATTTATGTGGTGTTAAGTAACAACTTAAATTTTCATTCACCGTTTCATAGTTTATTTTTGGACACATTATAGGATTAATCCGTGATTTTTTTAAATTTCTAGTGCCTGTTGGCTTCCAGGTTTTCACGGAACCCATTAGCATTCCGTGGGACACCAATGTTCCGCGGAATATAAGTAGATAAGGAAACACTGATCTAGAGGTAGGATAATTTGGAAAAACTCTGCACATATTGTGTCCAACACCAAGACACCTCGTCAAAGGTGACTGTGTCGCCTTGAGAAATAATTTTTTTTACAAATTTTAGCTCATTACTGGGGATCTGGAAAAGACACCATATAAACACACGCAGTGGACTTGTACCCAAGAATCTACTACAATTTGTATGACACTGGGATAATAATGACTACCACATAAACATAAATGTAGATGATAGTCATCATATCATCATAATGTCTTCTTCTCGTAAAAGTCTTATTTTGATGGAAATATTGAGTCTTTTGTGCGAATATAATGTCTCCAATTTTTTTTTCTATTCATTCGGACATTACTTTGTGAAAGTGCAATGTATGAATAATAATAAAACATGCAGGTTTCTACCAAGATCTTTTAATAAAACCCTACCAAGTGTTCAATACCTTTAGAGTCCCTTTATGTGACACTTGAAAAGCTTTTATAGGTTGAAACTTTGATAGGGTTTTATTAAAAACGTTGGTGGAAAAGAACAATCAGTTTTATTATTTTTCATGTCACCAAAGTCTGCAATTTCGCACTCGGCATTAATTTGCTCGGCTATCGACGCTCTCCACGAGCCATCCAGGTAGGGATTCCATTGAAAGTTCTACAGGGATACGAACTCGGTCCCTAAGGTTGGATGGCCATTATACACACTGCTACCTCGTCCTTCACGTACAACTTAAGTGTGTGAAGAAGAGCTTCTGCCCTCTCCTCCGGGTGCTGATCATCATTAGTCATCAATCCTCAGATTGGTTTGACGCAGCTCTCCACTGAGATCTTCTATCGGCTAATCTCTTCATATTTACGTAATTCTTCTCTTTCACATCCTTCATCATCCTTAGTGCATGCTTGGTGATCTTCACCCCCTGCCACACACCCTCGCGGAGCCTTGCAGGGTATCGTGTAGATGTAGATGTAGATCACTTGTTCCGTTTATCTCACTCGAGGCCTTCCTTTGCCATTCTTCCCATACATTTGTCTTTCAACTATTGTCTTCATCAGGCCATCGTGTCTTAAGATATGGCCGATTAAGCTATCTTAGGGAAATTTCAGAAGACTTCTCTTTTCTCCCACTATTCTTAGGACTTCCTCGTTACTTACTCGGTCGATCCAATTAATCTTCATCATTCTATGATACTTTATTCATAAAATTAATAAAAATTTTAGTTTTCAGCAGGCTTCTCTTTTCTCCCACTCTTATTAAGACTTCTTCGTTTGTCACTCGGTCGATCCATTTTATCTTCATCATTCTTCTGTAGCGCCACATTCCGAATGCTTCCACCCTTTTCTTCTCCGCTGCTGTCATCGTCCATGCTTCACTGCCGTAAAGAGATGGGGGTGGGAAGAGGGAGTGGTAGTGTAGCGTCGCTATCCACCCGCCCGATTCCATCCCTCCGGCCGCCAAACGGCCGTCCTCCGTGATTAACGGTGGATTGATCTATTGGGGCAGGCCGAGGGAACGAGAACAAGCGAATGCGAGGAGGCGTTCGTGAGTGGAGCGTCCGACTCCCTATCCAGAGTGAGTTTTTTATATGCGCTCTCCGCGTGTGTTCTGGGTGGCGGTTGTGAAGGGAGATGGATATATGGCCGGCCCGTCCCGGACTCTCGCTCCCGCCAGACCTCCTCCGCCCGCCTGACACCCGGAGGACACTTTCCCCCTCGCCCTGGCGACCTCGGCCGCTCTCAGCACTGTCCACGCGAGCCAACTTCTACATCTACATCCACACGATACCCTGCAAGCCACCGCGAGGGTGTGTGGCAGGGGGCGAAGATCACTAGCATGCACTACTAACATGCAAACAAGCAACTATAGTGTTTCATACAACTAGATTGTTAGTATCTGTAGTATTTTAGGGGTTAATACATGCATCATGCACAACAGAATACTCCAAAATATTTCCCCTACCTATCCCTTTGCTCTGCTGCCTATTCTGTTCTCTTATAGTACGGGAGACAATGACATTTTGAATCTATCAGTACGACAATATATCTCTCTCATCTTATTTATGTGATCGATTTAGCATAATACGCTGGTGTTTTTAATATGTGCCTAACATCTTCAGTAAAGCTATCAGATTGAAATTTATCTAATAGATAAACTTGGCAGGGAGCAAACGGCGACACCACAGGGATTGATTGGCATTTGACAGCTTTTGTTGTTGTTTCCGTTGTTGTGGTTAGGGGAGGTGACCGGCAGCTGAGGTCATTTATGCCATTGAGGATAGGTAGATAGTTGAATATGTTAGGACTTGTATCCACATCTATCGACGACCTTTGCAAGCCACCTAGTTGGTGTGTGGTGATTAAAGAAAATTGGCAAATTTCCACAAAATAAAATGTAATGCGATCGGTTTCGATGCATTACATCATCCTCAGGTAACAAATATGTATCACTAAAATTCCAGTATGCGTACAAAATTACAAGTGAGGAGAGGGTCCGGGGTCAAAAGGGGGGGAAGTGAAGAGGAGGGGAAAGGAGTGAGTCTTAAACATGGATGACTACGATCCCATGATTTGAGGCCCTCCCCCTTCCCCTCCCCTTCACTTCCCCCTCTTTTTTTCCCTGGACCCTCCCCTCACTTGCATTTTTGTATACCTATATACTGGTATTTGAGTGATGGTTTTTACCTGAGGATGATGTAGTACATCGAAACCGGTCGCATTAAATGTTATGTTGTGGAAATTGTCATTCTTCTTTAGTTATGTTATTCCACCACATGACCCCTAAAACGACTCGTTTTATTTGTGTGGTGATTTTCACCGAGCATGCTCTTAGGTACTGCCTGCCCAAGGAGATATTTCTATGGATAGAATGCGAGACACACATTACTACATTGCAAGTTCTACTTTTCATCCAGTGTGCAAAGAAACATTTGTGAAGTACTACAAACATGAATTATACATCATATATTTGCTACAGGCATGCAAGTATACTAAAAAAAACCTTCACCTTTGTTTCATTAATCCGTATAAATCTAATGTGAGCAATATTATTCTCATATTAAGGTACATTTATTTTATTTTACCTTTGGTCTTGGGGTAAGGGTAGCGCGAGCTTCATTGACCCTTGACCCGGATGGCTGAGGCAGACGTAAATATGTGGCATAGCAATGAAACCATGGCCGTTAAAAATAAATCTAAGTGTGGACATTGCAGTGTTTCTTTTTCATCCTTCATTCCTAAAGTGAAATATTTCCATGGGGTAAAGCCCGGGGCTGTTAACTATGAGGTAGTTTTCGCCATTGAGTACTGGAGAATAGTTGAATGTAGTCAGGATGGTTGATATTGAATAAAGGAGGGATAATACGGAACCGGTATAAGCCTGTTCTTAACGAAAGGCTTCACGGTTGAAGACCACGTCCGACATCTAGAGCGCTGAACTTGAACTGTTCTCCAAACGAGTCAAGTACAGACGCGGGAGTCCAATGAAAATCTCTGTTACTGCCGTTAATCGAATATCAGCTCTAGAAATAGATAACCAGCACTCGAATACGAGCTCTTCCAGCTAGAGAACCTCTACATCTACTTCTTCAACCAGATCACCTTACCGATTATAGGAAGATTTATGTTGTTTTGGGGTAATGGGTACTAGCATGCTTGTTGAAGGACTATGTGATTAGCCAATCGACTCAATAATGTTTTTTTTTTTAATTACGCTGGAAACAAGAAAGAGTCACGAAGAAGTATGGGTCTAAACTATTTTTTTCACATCAGATCATTACTGACCATTTCTGCGGAAAACTTTTGTGCAATGGAGATTTATGGGTCTAAACTATTTCTTTTTCACATTAGATCATTACTGTGCCATTTCTGCGGAAAACTTTTGTGCAATGCAAATTTGTTCAAGCAAGATTTTGTCATTGTTTTCGAAATATGGTATATATAATGAGAAGTACAGGTGAGTCTTGTCTATGTAGTTAGAAGATGTGGATGAGGGAAGTTTGGCAAGGCATTGTAACCCTGACGATTGCCTTGGTGTGGAGAATAATGAATGAGAGAGAGGGGTGATTTGTATGAGGGAAGGTACCTAGGAGAGTTGAACTGGGACAAGCTAGACAAAGGCTTTCATTAATTGATTCTTTTATTCATTACAGAAAGAAAATTGATGCTTAACCATTTCGAGAAGCTTCGACTGGCCGTGGATTTGAGCAACTAAGGCGTTGAAGAATAAAAGGTAAGCTACCCCCTGCCAGGAATGGCTTCTTTCTTAAAGTATACGGGTAGGAATATGTCGGCCTACGCCGACTGAAGTAATGAAGAGGATGTATTCGTAAATCGAGGTTTTTCCTCTTCCTCATGAGGCGTTGTCAGTGAACTATCAGATATCTCGAGTAGAAACAAGTAACAACTTTCGATTTTCGAAAATCGTCGTTAGAAATGTGTAGTTTCCTCTACGTCTGCCTCATCATTACCAATCGATAGAAATGATTTGTCTATCCCTGTTTCTCCTTGTGAATAAAACATCAACAAAGAATCATTATTTATGACTTTGACCTTAAGTAACCTCATTCCCTTCAGCGTGCAATGTTCTTAAATAATGATGTTCGCTATTTGTTCTTATCACCTTTCCGAAGAATCCGTAATTTAAGCATGTTGCTACAATCAGTGAATCATCCGTGTGTAGTAATGATTTTTACGTTTATATTTTATATTCATGTGTGCATATGTTTACGGTAATTGCTATCGCAGTACTCGTTTCACTGCCTCGATTTATTTAGCATGATTTTGAATATTTCTATTTACCGTCAAATATTCCTTGCTCCCTGATATTACAGTATTTATACCCCTTCGAGTACCAAGGTATTTCCAAAACTTGCAGAGAAAGAACTAATCACGCTTCGTATTGACGAATCACTCACTGTTGCAGCAGTGTTTCTACGCTCTGACTGTTGTTTTCTATGATGGAATTCTGATCAGATTGCTTAAGAGTGGCTAAGTCCTATTGTCCATTGCACTTCCTTTTGAGAAGACGTAAGTGAAGTTTTGCTCGCATTGGTAAAGATCTCGTCAGTTTTCCGTGTAATGAAGATTCCACCGTTGCATTACTCTGCCCAGTATTTCTCGCTTAATATGTCCGTATGCTTATAGCTTACTTTTATTTCATTTCCGAGAATTTCTCAGCTAACTAATGATGATAACTAAGATGTTCAAGGGATCCAAATTTATGCTACTCCTCACCAGAATCTTGTGTGATTTGGTTGTTAATTGCATCGAAACTAGATTTTTCATTTCATTCTTATCAATGTTTTGTTAAGCCTAAAGCCAAAATTATTTACGGAATGGATCAATTTTACCAACCGAAGCGAAATTTAGAATTGCTGAATATGAGGTTGAAAGGAAGATAAATCGGCTGATTTTCGCTATGGAAACTAATGTGACTCAATTGAGATCGGTTTGGTGTGGTGGTTACAGTACCCTCCCATCCCAAGGGCTCAGGTTCGATTCCCGGCAGTGGCGGATTTTTCAGTGGAAAACCCGTCCCTACTTGAGTGCCTAGTGAAGGGCATTTCTGATTCAGTACTCCGCCCGTCGGATGGGACGTTAAGCCGTGGTCCCCTTGGCTCCTGTCGTTAAGAGTAGGCTAATGCCGACGCCAGGTTTCTCTCCACCCTTCCTCCGTTCCCTAAAAACACAAACCATACCCAATTACCCACCAGTTACCCTAAAATGGCGCAAATGACCTCAGCTGTCAGTCGCCTCCCGTGAATAACCACCACCACCGCCAATGTGACTGAAGTCTCTGCGTAAAATCCTTCTGTTGCTTCATGCACTGCAACGACTGCAACACTC
The DNA here is from genome assembly GCA_933228895.1 of Platycnemis pennipes. Classification (NCBI taxonomy): domain Eukaryota; kingdom Metazoa; phylum Arthropoda; class Insecta; order Odonata; family Platycnemididae; genus Platycnemis; species Platycnemis pennipes. The sequence goes on from OW121854.1 coordinate 67,294,230, forward strand.
TCATCTCGTACGTGGTTTTTCCAGTCGGTCCCAGCAGTTAAAGGTTCTTCATACAGGGAGGAATGGTTCCGTATAAGGATGGAAATGGAAGGGTAAGGAGGTTGGGTGGAGAGAAACCCGGCGTCGGCGTTAGCCTGCCTTGAACGAAAGGCACCAAAGGGACCATAGCCTAACGTACCAGCCGACGGATGGAGTAGTGGACTTGAAGTGCTCTCCACAAAGCATTCAAGTAGGGGCCTGTGTACCAATGAAGAACACCTAGTACTGTTGGGATTCGAACCCGGTCCCTCTAGATGGGAGGCTAGTACTCTAGCCACCACAACGACTCGATCTCTTTCAGCACTCTCTCATACATTTTTACTGGAATATTATTTTTCACAGCCTGACTTGCTTAGAGAAGGTAAAGGAGAGGTTGAATGTGACGAACAGGTACGAGAAATCAGCTACTTTTCCCTTGTTAGCCTCATTTGGAATATGCTGCCAGTGTATGGCATCCCTACGAAATCGGTCTAAATAACGAACTTGAACGTGTGAAACGAAGATCGGCAAGATTATAAATGGACGGTACGATAACTATATTAGCGTAACCAGTCTATTAAATGAATTAAAATGGGAATTATTGTCAGATCGCAGGTTGAAATTTAGACTTAATCTCCTAAATAAATTCCAATATAATATATTTCAGTGATGACGTTAAAAATATCTTGCGAACCCCTACTTACTGGTAGACTGGAGCTTAATTACAAAATTAGAGAAAGTGATTGCAAACTGACAGAAAAAATTTCCAAAAAAGTTTCAAAATGCCGTTTTTTCCTCGTACAATTAGAGATATGAATAGCGGTAAATATGTTCAATACGAGTGAATTTATTCATAGCATAGGTATGTTTGTGTAAGGACTTAAAGGTAACCCAACTAAAAGCACTTTTTTACATGCTTAGTTTGCTATTTTTATCTTTTTAAATAGTGCAGTTTAGACTAATACATTAATACTAATCCTTTTAAATGCATGATATGTAGTGCATGTTTGGTGAGAATTCACCTCCTGCCATACGTCTTTATGGTGGCTTTCAGGGTATTATGTAGATGTAGATGAGAATTACTCCCTCCGTTACCTACATTGAAAGAACTCGAGTTGATGGCAAAATTAACAGTTGACATTTTCACTTTAGCTATGTTGAAAAGTTCAACTCAAACGATCTGTGTTAATGAGCTTCAGAAATGGGAATTTGATCGAATTCTTAATCAAAGATTTTTATACTTTCTACTTTGGTTTTTACTTTATATTTGGGTATTTCAAGTCATACCTTTTTTAGAATTAATCTCCTGAAATGTGAAGAAGTTGACTTCCATATTATTACAAAATTCTTTACCTTTTTACTATATTGAATAATATTTTGCGTGGAAGTATGTCTACGTTACTTTCCGAGTGGCTTACTTCTCACATATTATTACGGGAACTGCACGCAGACCGCAGCAATAAAAGTGAAGGGGAAAGATTACGCAACAATCTGTTCAAGCCTATTTTCCTTCTGGCACAAGTGCGAAAGCACGTGGCGTATACCAGCGTCGCGCCGAACACTAAGGGCCAATTGTCCCCGAACAGATTTCGCGCCCGATACGGTACGACCTCCTGTCGAGATGCGAAACGTTAACGGAGTTTTGAACGCTTGAGATGAGGAAACGACGTCCGTTTCTCGCGTCCTGCTGGGGGATTCACAAATTCGTGCGAAATTTTTAAGTAATGAATTCTCATTCTCATGTTTTATTTCGCACATTGCTGCATTTCCTTTGAAATTATTATTACTAGTTGTTATCCTAATAGTTAAGGTAGTGTTTGATGGAGAACTACTATTCACTTACCCTCTCACATATTTTCTCGATTGGTCTTGTTTACCCTGCACTATTTCTCTCTTTAGGTTAAAATATTTTCTGCCTCTTTCTATAACAAATTAATTTCTTCACAGCAATCGTAATGGGGTCGTTTACCAGATTTTTTTATTGCCGAATATGATAGAGTTTGTAAATTAAAAAGACCTATTTTTTCCGTTTTTTGATCCGTCAATTATTTCTCGAGTTATAGGCGTCGAAAAACTGATGTTTTTAACCCTTTCGGAAAAGTGGGTGTGGTGCAACCTCTGACGTACCTATATCGACTTCGTCCAATCACAACTGAGTCCGCGAAGCTACTTCGCCTTATCGCAATTGGGGGACTCAGCTGACTCTGCCAATAGGAGCAGTTACGACAGCATCTCTGCGAGCAGACCTTCCGAGAACCCCCCTCCACTCCAATCCCTTCCCCGAAAAGCAGTCAAGGATGGGAGGAAAATGACGTCAATGTTATCACAGCAGCTTTTTCGGTGGGCGTCACCTTTTGCTTATTTTAATTTTTGATTTATGAGTGAATGGTTGTGGTTAGAAGATTAGTTTTTCACTAAAATTCTTTTTTCGTTTCCATACAACAATTTCGTATACAAAATTTCGATTTCGGTTCAGGGTAAACCCATTATGAGGAATCCTCGCTCTTCCGCCCGGGTGTGTTACGCCAAAGCATGACGAATGAGGAACGACGGAAAGTGAATCTTCATTTGCCGTACAAGCTTACGCATACAGTTTATTAATCATCACACACTGTTCGCAGGTGTTCTTTCATAGTTCATTTGTAAATGAAAGATTTAATTTCACTATGAATTCACGTTGCAAGACCTTAAGACACCAATTCAAAGAATTAAAATTCATATAAATTCATGTTGTTCTAATTTTTATTAATTTTCTATGTAAAGTATCATAGAATGATGAAGATTAAATGGATCGAATAGCGCAGGGTTAACAATAACCGCCTATAAAATTCGCTCCACTGATTGTGGTAAACGATTTGAAGTTCTGTGCGAAAAATGAAGAACGGAGATCACGTTCTCTCTGACATAAGTTAAATCAAAAAATAACAATAACGCTAGCGCAAGCCTTATGAAGATCCACGATCCACTAAAAGATGGCGGAATCACTTACAGCACGCAGAAGACCGTCTCCAATGGGGTCTCTCCGTATGCTACGTACGCGTGACCCAAAAGCAGCGAACCGCTCATCCAATGGGCGTGGGAATTGGTTGCGAAAACTGCCAAAGTCCTCATGAATCTCCGGTCATTATGGCGACAACGAAACTTAAAGCTTGCCGGGGACTCAGAGGGGTATGTTATAAAGTAACGCATGACAATAATAATTAATTGAAATGTTTCTTAAGCCGCGTTTACACTATGTAGCAAAACCTGTTATATAACTTTTGCTATGTAACATTGTTATGTAACTTTAGCTACATATAGCGAAGTTAGATATAGCACAGATTTCTTTTGATCTTTACCGACTCCCAATGGATAGCACAATTTTTGCTATATATAGCAGAATCTGCTACACATAGCAATGTTATATAGCACTTTTCAGAAGTGACTTTTTCTACTTTTAGTAAATGTTATATAAACTTGCTATATGTTACACAAATTTGCTATATAGCAGGTTTTGCTACTTAGTGTAAACGCGGCATTATATTGGTTTCTCAGTTTGAGATGTGTTCGGTACCGGTGTGCGAGTGTAGGCGTGAATTGATGAATGGGAGGGATAAAGATAGATGGCTTCAGGAGAGGCGTCCGACTGGTTAGGTTATTTTCGCCATTCAGGATAGATGGATCGCTGGATAATGGTATGAATATTTCAGGGATTGGAAGGAGAAAAACCAGGAGTCGGCATTAGCCTGATCGCGCCGAGGCACAGTGATGCAGAGGTACCCAAAAGCTGGTCAAAATTCGAAAAATTGTAAGATCGATTTATTAATGGGCACCTACATGTTTTTCAGGGCGCTGAATATGAATCTGAGGTCATAATTGAAGAAAATAGTAGTATGGATGTAGTATGACGGATCCAATATAATTGAACTAGTTTATTAAAAATAAATTATAAGCTTTGTTAATAATATCTTTAAAAAAATATGGAAGTGAACTGACAGTAAGTCGTATGAAAAGGAATACTGGAATTAAATGAATAGAACAGCTAGACATTTTTGTGTATTGATTTTTTTAATTAAAATGGTTTAAATAACGTGATACGTAGTCCATACAACAGCAATTAAAAGTAAATGTCTTTGTAATCATCATCAAAGTCTGTATCGCTGCAATCAGATGAGCTTTCGTTCGGTGTGGATATATTCTCATGTTTTTGTGTTCTCGTTGAAGTTAATAGTGAAAGTGTGTCTTTCGATAGTGATCGTAATTTTTTGCTAGATAAGCGCCTTTGGCTAGACATTAAAGGATCAGAACAAGCCAAGAGCCGCAAGAAGACGTCTTCCATATTTGCTGATCTGGAACATTTCCGTGCAAACCGGTCTCGGAATCTTTTGAAGAGCTTATTGCTTGACTCCTGAGCTTCCTCAGACAGCATCCCGATGGGCAATATTGCATTTGATATCACCTCTTTTCCGTGTATCAACAATTTATGCAGTGTTGTTGGCATATAATACCACGGATAAATCTTCTGATATTTGAAAGCCGTGACTTCAGCGTACTGCTGAAATTTAGCTACATCAATTTCATGTCCACAGGAGATAGCTTGTAGCAGAACATGAAACCTGCGAATCAAGTCGACGTCAAGATTTGTTATTTCCGCAGAAACTTTATAATTTTCAAAAAATCGACGAGCAGTGTTCCCATCATTAGTATTGCCATCATTTTGCTTAGGTTTATCGACGATCAATCCCAATTTGCTGCGGAAAGCCGCTTGAATATCCTTTTTCCGATGAGCGAGTTTCACTTTATGATCTTCATCGGTAACTCTCCACTTTTGAAATGGTAGCCTGTATGCCAAGTGCAAACAACATTCCAAAAGCCGTATCCAAGCGTGCAGACTAGATAGCCCGAATCGCAGGTTTTCTCTCTTCACTGGCCTCTTCAACATTGCGTCAATGTTATTAAATTGAGAAGAGGTAGCATCGCACAAATGACAACGTTGTGCTGACAAAGTTTGCGTGATGGCATTACATACCTTGCCATCGATCATCGTCAAAGCTAGCTTGTAAGCGACTTTTACCCTGTTTTGACCCACAATGGTTTCAAAATCAACCAGTCCATTAATTTGACGTTCTACGTCCTGGATTTCTTCGATTGTGTTTTCTGGATTTTCCTTCGTGTACTTGATCCTCATTGGGCGACAAAACCGTGGAGATGAAGGCCTTGGGTTGTGCCAAACAATGAACTCCTCCTTTGTTGTTTCTTTGGTGTGAGTTATTTGCAGAGGTACTAAAGAGGTAAGGAAAATGTTGGAATCATCTATTTCTCTTCCGTTTCCGTCCATGAATGTTTGCTTGTAGGTACTTTGGCCCGAACTTCCATCGCAACCCCACTTACAAACCAGTGTCAGGTTGATTATTGGAGAATGAGGCAAACCTTCTATAACATCTACTTGATGGTTTATGATTCGTTGAGCAGTGTGGTCGAGAAGTGACTGCAACTTGACTTCGGCGCTATAACCAGTAATGATCATATCAGTTGCAGGTGGGTAACACTGCTTTTTAGCCTTCATAATGTGTCTATATGCTGGGAACATGTTGGAACCTCTTCTCGTACATGAATTGCGGATCGCCTGATAATCTCGCTGCGAAAAATCTCGTTCCAGTAATAAACTTAGAGCAGAATCATCCGTGTGAGGAATGGCTTTCACTGGTTCGAGATGCATGCGATATTTTTGGGCTCTTGTTGGAGTACCACAGGCAATATCACTAAACACCACAGCAGCATTAACATTCCCCGCCGCTCTATACTCCATTGCAGCAGCTAACCCTAATTCTTCCGGGTTCGATAAAGATGATCTTAATGCTTCTGCTCTTCTTCGTTTCGTCCTATCGCTTGATGATGCAAAGTCAGATAGAGGACGACCTAAATTTGATGATGCCTTCATTTCTTCAGCATTGTCTTTCTTGGTAAAATAAACAAATTTATCAAGCCATTCCTTATTGTATTTAAAAAAAATTGACTCTGTTCTGGAAGCCTTCCGCCATTTTGTATGCATGCTGGACCACAATTCTCTTAAAGTTGGTTTTACTTCTTTTTGGAGAGTAAACGGTCTCTGCAGTCTACTTGCCATTGCCTCTTCTATCACGTTGTACAATGTGCTGACATTTTCATTAAATCGGCCCTTCGCCAGCTCAAAAATGTCTGCTCTCCTCAAACCAATTAGCTTTCCAGCTTCGGCGACATCAGACCCTGGAACAGTATAATGCCAGGTTATAAATAATGTCTTCCTCTCTCGCCCTCACAATGTTGTCTCGCTCACACTCGTCGCACGCATACGCCAAAAGAGACGCTCCTTGGAGTTTCACCTTCGCGCTCGGTTTGCACAATACATATTAACATTATTATTAACTCATTAACACAACTTATAAACTATAGTTTATCATTAAAAAGTGGACATTATGCTTCATATATACTGATTTGTCACCACGAATAGACTGATAAATACAATTAAGTTATTTCAGATTTTCACCACGTGACAGAATTGACCGAAAAAGCAAATGGGCTAATTTTCACATTTGAAGTTTTAATTATTGAATAGGCAGCTATTGGCAGCTGGTCTTTGGTTTTCTTATTAACTAAAGGTCTGAACTACAACGCACAATAGACTTGACGACCCTTCTCTGCCCTGCTATGTTACTTTTTCATTAATTTTTATAATTTTTCAAGTGAAAATTCGTGGAAATTCTTAATTTAAATAAGTGCTATTTTAAAAATGATATATCCGAGACACAACTTTTGCGAGCAATATTTTCATTTTACTCACTTTGACCTGGCGATGCCATTTCATAAAATAGATGTCTGTGAAGTCAGCGAAACTTGGCGTAGCTTTAAAGTTGACGCGCTGATGCGACTCTTCAATGCGTTTTAGTTGCCACCAACTCAGCACTCACTTTCATAGTGCTGTAGGTGGTCAGATGTGCACTTGTCACCTACTTAGTTGCATCTGTCGCCACTTCATAGATAGGTGCACCCAACTCAACTTTAAAATTACTCTGTATAGTGACTTTTTTTTTTCAATTTTGACCACCTTTTGTATACTTCTGCATCACTGTGCGAGGGGACCAAGGTTTTGACGTCCATTCCGACGGACGGATTGCTGAACTCGAAGTGATCTCCACAAGGCACCCGTGTAGGGACCCGTATGCCACTGAAATTTCATCCATTGCTCGGAATCGAACTCAGGCTTTCGGGATGGGAGGCCAGTATTCTAGTCACCACACCAACCCGATCCCTGTCAGATGGCTGGCGCCTTGCATAACGAGATTGGAAAGGTGGTAGAACGGGTCGTGCGTCCTATCACTGCGTTGGCGGCGGATGAGTTCAATCACTACAGGGCAGTGGCGCCTAAAAGGGCGCTTCCGCAGGCGCCCCGTGGAATGGAGCGGCACTGAACCCTTTGATCCATACTCTTCCTCCCCTCCCTGACCCCCGCTAAGGACTCTGGGATGAGGCGAAAAGGGGGTTATGGGGGGAGAGGGGAGGGGGCTCACATTAGTCTCCCTCCTCCCCCGGAGGAAGGGGTTGAGCGGAACACCTCGCTTGCAAAGAGTGAGGGAGAGTAGTGTGTTGTTGAGGCGCTTAAAGGTTTTTTAATCTCTCTCTCTCTCTCTTTCCCGAAGGCAAAGGGTGAGACTGGCTATAGACAGTGTCTGATCCCGTGTTCCCATTTCCAGCCTCGGAGAACCAGATGTTCCTCCTCCCACCCACGCCACAGGCGAACCCTTAGAGCGGAGGGGGGGTGGAAGTCTGTCCGTAGCGTGGAGAGGGGAAAGTAGCGAAGGAGGAGGAAGGGCTCGAGCGATGTAATGGCACAAGGCACTGCAGTCATATTTAGCTCAGCTAAGCTGTTTTTTTTTAAGTGTGGTATCTCTCGTGCTTACTTAAATCACGGAGAGAATCACTGATGCCGCGAAATGTATAAATAGGTGCCAAATTTCATCTGAGGAGGGAAACACTTCGTAAATGTCCATAGATTTATTTGTAACCGACCATGGTTTCGGCACGTTATGGTACAATCAAGACAATTCAAATCACATGCCTCAGCCTTATACATATACCTTCCTCGGATATTGTATCGTACCATCTTTATATCATCCATCATTATGGGTCAACAATTCTAGGATTGGTTTTACGCAGCCCTCCACTCGATTCTTCTATCGGCCAACCTCTTCGTAATAACGTAATTAATTACCTCTCTTTTACATCCTTCACTATGTACCTATTCCATATATCTCATACAATGTCTGCCTTTTCCTTCCTCCCCGTTCATTTTTCCCTCGACGATTGTCTTCATCAGCCATCGTGTCTTAGGATATGGCCGATTAGGTTGTCCCATATTCTTTTTTTGAGTTTTCAGCAGAACCCAGCACCACCACCGCCATCACCTAGTGAGGTGCAGGGCCACATCCTCTCAGAGAGAGGGAGGCTCGGTGTTATGAATGGGTCTTGTGATAGAATTAGCAGCGCGTTGAAATTCTTGAAAGAATAAGGTGGGGAATCAATATCAGACCGCGGGAAGCAGTGCTGTCTAACTTTACATCTGCATCTACATAATACACTGCAAGCCACCGCCAGGGTGTGTGGCAGAGGGTGAACCGTCTCTATGCACTTAAAGAGAATTTAATTTACATTTACTAAATTTCATGTAGGCATGCAAATGGGGGCGTTTACTCGGAACCGAAATCACAATTTCGTACACGAAATCGTTAGATGGAAACAAAGAAATAATTTTATTGAAAAAATTAATCTTCTAACCACAATCATTCACTGATAAATCAAAAATTAAAATAAGCAAAAGGTGACGCCCACTGAAAAAGCTGCTGTGATAACATTGACGTCATTTTTTTCCCGTCCTTGACTGTTTTTCGTGGAAGAGAAGGGAGTGGAGGGGGGTTCTCGGAAGGTCTGCTCGCACAGATCCTGTCGTAACTGCTCCTATTGTCATAGTCAGCTGTGTCCCCCCATTGCGATGAGGTAAAGTAGCTTCGTGGGCTCAGTTGTGATTGGACGAAGTCGATATACGTCAGAGGTTGCACCACGCCCACTATTCCGAAAGGGTTAAAAACATGTTTTTCGCCGCCTATAACTCGATAAATAATTGACGGATCAGAAAAAGGAAAAATACGGGTCTCTTTATTTAACAAACTCTTTCAGAGTTGGCAATAAAAAATATGGTAAACGACCCCATTCTCTTTTCTCCCACTCTTCTTAAGACTTCTTCGTTTGTCACTCGGTCGGTCAAGGTAATCAGAATCACATGCCTCATCCTTATATACCTTCCTCGGATATGGTATCGCACCATCTTTATATCATCATCATCGTCGGTCAACAATCCTAGGATTGGTTTGACGCAGCCCTCCATTTAATCCTCGTCATTCTTCAGTAGCGCCACATTTCGAATGCTTCCACCCTTTTATTCGCCGTTTCTGTCATCGTCCATGCCTCACTGCTGTAAAGAAACATGCTCCAGATGTACCTACGTTCTGATGAATTCATCGATATATATATGGTGTATAATGATCAGACCTGATTTTATTATCCTGATATTGGCATAATATGCCAAAACCATGATCGGTCACAAATAAATAACGTGAAAATATACGAAGTATTTCCCTCCTATTATGGATGGTGATAAAAAACGTTTCCATATGCTGAACGCCAGTTCTATCTTCGTTAGATCCATAGATACACCAAATGTAATGAATTAAATAAAAATGGATTGTTCAGATGTTGTTTCAGATGATTCCAAACGATCTCCTAATCGTTTTTTCCCCGGACTGATTCGCAATCTCAACAGAGAGAAGTTTGTCGTTGAGTAATTTGATGTAAGAACGCAGTACCCCATCGGACATCCCTCACTTAACTCTGTTCACATTGGAAAAAAGCACATTTCCTCCATTCAGAACGATTAATTAGCGCTCAAATGGCAATCATATTTTAGCTAAAATAGCGTCAACCTGTTTCCCATTACGGGAACATAACTTCCAGTTTCTAAATATTATTCTAAATCGATTTTTAGACATCCAATTCAGAAACCTAAGAGACTAAAAACTACTTCCAAGATATATTTTCGCCTGATTAGGGCATAAACAGTGCGCAATTTTTGTCAAAATTAACTTCGCTGCATGCATTTCCTCCTAATTTTAATATTTCGGGCCTCCGTACCCTTAGTTTGAATGCGACTGTGACTTTGGATCATTATTTCAAAGAAAAAACGTCTCGTTGGTTATTGAATATAATTGCTTTTCAGTCGTTCGAAGGTCGAATTCAATGGACTAATTCTTACCTGCATTTTCCCTTCGTGTGGTATATCTCCAGTATGCGCACTCCAGTATGTTCCTTATGTATTGTAATCGTTCCAAAAATTTGCAAATCTATCATAAACACTTCTCTCTCCTAAATACTCCGCCTTTACTTTCAAAGGTTGTGCTTTGTTTCCCTCTGTCTTCAGTTTCCCATCGCCTTATGCCTGTACTAGCGCTCTGATACACTTTATTCTAGCACACATCATCTCACTAGAGTACTCCCAGTAAAGATAGGCCTGAATAGGCATGAAATTCTTCCTTGGAAATTCCGACAATATATTACATCCACTCGTGTAGATGATCATGCGTTTGCAGTCAACTGAAAGTCAATTGACCTAATATCTATATCTGTACCTACTGATTAGCCTGCAAGCCACCTCGAGGGTGTGTGGCAGGAGGTGAGTTGTCATTAAATATGCCCACAAATTTACACATGCCACCTACCTAAGGAGAGATTGCCATGAATATCATGCGGAACACACATTACAATTTCTGCTTTTCATCCAACATGCAAAGAAACAGTGAAGAATTATACAAACATGGATCATACATACAACTAATTCATGCAGAAGAGCTAGACAATAATAATTATAAATTTAAAAAATAATTTAATAAAAATGCAACATATTATTTTATTGGAAATAAAACGTCGCGTTGCACATACATTCCAAACCACACATGTCTATAAAGCGACTTTTCATTTCCAATCTCGTGGTTCCACAAAGTTAAGCCTCAAACGTTAAAATGTGATCTTATTTCATCTCTGTTTGTTTCATCGATCCGTATTAAATGCGTGCAGTTTCACTTTCATATTTTGGACAATTTATATTATGAAGGCACCATGGTGTGAGAAGCCTTGATATTGTTTTGGTCTCGAAATGTTTGAGGAAGGAACGAAGGGGTCGCTCTGAATGGTTGTACGAAGGGGTGGACCCTGATGCGGTGTTGAAGGTGAGAGTGAGGTGAAGGGGTGTGTCGCCCAGGGGTCGGACGCCGGCGGCTCTAAGGGCCGGCGTGTGACTCTTCTCCCAAGAAGGGTTTTCCCCGAAGAGGAGCGTGGGATGGGAGATTCGTGTTCCCTGTGCCCCGGCGAACACCGCCCTCTCTCTCTTACGAGTCGCTGGGAGGGATTGGGTGTGGGGCGCGTTCCGTCCCTCTCTTTTTTTTTCGTCCCCTCCCGAAGGGGGACCGATATCTCTTTTTTAAGAAGGGTTGAGGGTGACGTATTTGAGAGGATTCCAAGACAAATTGGGATGTTGGCGGGCGCCGCCGCCGGGATAGCCTTCCCCCCCTGCTCCCTTCCTTTTTTATTTACTCTCTAGTGGGTCCACCTGCGAAATATTGTCCCGGAAAACATTTCCAGAGGATGTTTCGGACTCTTTTTTTCCCTCGCCGCTCCTCCTCTCTCTGGGCGCCTCTTCTCTCCTCTTGTTTTTTTTGTGGGCGTGAGTCTCTGCTCCCCCGGTATTCGGTCGGGCTCTCGACTCTTTGGATTCTTGGACTTTGGTCTGCTCTTTTGAGTCGAGGAAGGAAAAGAAAGTGTCTCGATTTTCGGGATTTGAAGTTTTTTTTCGGATGTCGACTCCGGAGTTGGCGCCGGGGAACCTGTGACAAGAATGTTTGGAATATTTCCTTTTTTATGGTTTGGCTATGCAAGCGTTCGCACAAAAAGAAAACTTCTGGCCGGAAACTTGGAGAGAATGGAAAGGAAAGATTGAAAAAAAAACATTACATCTACATCTGCGCAATATCATGCAAGCCACCATGAGGGTGTGTGGCAGGGGATGAAGATCAACAAACATGCACTATTTACATGCAATCAGGCTACAATATGGAAACATGTTAGATAATAGCATGTCAAATACAGCTAGATGATTATCATCTGCATTGTAATAAAGGGATTACTGGTTAATTTTAATCAGAAAAACACTTGGTTATAATTCCACACTTTATTTCAGGAAGACTACCCGGGTTTCAGCATGTCATGCCATCTTCAGGCACACAAGCTTCATCACCTGAAGATGGCATGACATGCTGAAACCCGGGTAGTCTTCCTGAAATAAAGTGTGGAATTATAACCAAGTGTTTTTCCTGATTAAATATGAAGCAGTTCCACCGAGTAACGCCGAAGACAGTGTCTTATATTACTGGTTACAATGGCATTTATCTAAATATTTTTATCAGTAGAGTATAGATCAAATATTAGCTTCGAGCGGCCGCTAAATGCTGGCAGATGCGACCGAGAGGAAATTTGCGCCCTCTAGGATAGGTGGGTACATGGCGGAAGGAAAGAATTTGCTAGGAAAGGCAGAATGGTGGAGAGAAACCTGGTGTCAACATTAACCTGTTCTAAACGAATGGCGCCAACGCACTACTGCTTAACTTCCTATCCGACGGACTTAGTACTGGACTCGAAGTGATCTCCACACGGCACTCAAATAGGGACCGGTATACGAATGAAAAATCTGTCTTGGCCGCGATTCAAACCCAGGCCCTCGGGATGGGAGATCAGTACTCTAGCCACCACACCAACCCGATCTTCAATATACAAGTTATGTAGAAATAATGTAGTAGGAGTTGGTGGAAATGAAATTGACTTGGGTCGTCCTAGATGCAGCTTCGGAGAGCCCTCTTCAACAGAATGGTTTTGCTCTTGGTGCTTGAAATACGTCGTGTCTGCCGGGTATATATTATCATTGGTGTGTGCACCAAGTGTGGGATTCGTTTTACGACGCGACGGCTGCGCGCCTGGCACGTAGCAGTAGTAAAAATTCCACGAGCAGGAGATATGGCCATTATTGCTTTACGCCTTGGAAAACACAAGCCGACACTAATGAGCCCCTTTCACCCGGAAGACCCTTTAGAGTGGACCACGGGGTCCACGCAGGGAGTCGCAGAAGATCCCAAAGGAGGAACGGCGCCCTGATCGCAGTACCGGAAATCTATAAGGAGCTTTACGTTGCTACGATACCTATGGATTAAATACAGCGACGCTATGTAGTCATTAGCTGAAGCGATATATCAGTATTCGCATTGTACATTATCCGATACCATACGATTTGCGATAATACGTGATATCAGCCAATATTTCCGATTTACATTGTTCTTTATCATGTGATATCCGAGATCATGCAATGGGGTCGTTTACCATATTTTTATTGCCGAATCTGATAGAGTTTATAAAATAAAAAGACCCGTATTTTTCCGTTTTTTGATCCGTCAATTATTTCTCGAGTTATAAGCGGCGAAAAACTGATGTTTTTAACCTCTTTGGAAAAGTGGACGTGGAGACATTATAACCTCTGACGTATATTGACTTCGTCCAATCACAACTGAGCCCGCGAAGCTACTTTGCCTTATCGCAATGGGGGGACACAGCTGACTTTGCCAATAGGTAAAGTTGCGACAGCACCTGTGCGAGCAGATCTTCCGAGAACCCCCCTCCACTCCCTTCCCTTCCCCTATAAGCAGTCTAGGATGGGAGGAAAATGACATCAGTGATATCAAAGCAGCTTTTTCGGTAGGTGTCATCTTTTGTTTATTTTAATTTTTGATAAGTGAGTGAATGGTTGTGGTTAGAAGATTAATTTTTTCACTAAAATTCTTTTTTCGTTTCCATCTAACGATAAAATTGTGTACAAAATTGCGATTTCGGTTCTGAGTAAACGCCCCCATTAGCGATGATACGTGATATTATGCGATATTTCAAGTTTCTTTCGCAAAGCCGTAGCCGCGGCGTCTGGTTGGCAGATCTACGGTCTGGGGTTCGAATCCGGCCTCGAGTAAGGATATTTCATATGAATAGGGATTAGGGTTAGCAGAATGTTACTTTAGACGGTGCATCTAACCCTCGCAGTTGCACCACCTCAAAATTGTCTTCTGTAGAAACTTTCTTTCTAACGACTTGAAATTCCAATGTTTTTTTCCGTCCACTGTATTAATGAGGTCACCTTTGAGCACAGGCGCCAACAATATAGCTAAAAGCTCGAATTCCCTTGTAATCTATTCATTCCCTTGCATTATGTAACTTTAAATGCAAGGCAATTTTTCCGCTCCAAAGCGAAAGGCTTTGCCAGGTCGATCTCAGACTACCCGAAGAATCAAACCCAAGAGAAAGAGTAAATTCGAGTTAACTTAAGATAGCAGCAGTTACAATATTCAGCTATAAAAATATTCTTAATTGAAATTATCTCGAGAACCTACCATTCAGTACAGGTATCAAGAATCGATAATTACGGAAATATATTGCAAGTGACACGGAGGGAGTTGAGTTAAAAGAAGAGATGTTTTTCCTTACGTTTTCACTAATTTATCAGCGTGGGAAGAATGATCTGTCTCCTTTAGTTCTCAGCCTCAGAGAAATCTAAATAAATGTGACCACTAATGAATTTTATAAATGTTCCTGGTTTCGGTCATTTTAGTAATCACGTCAAGTTTGGTGAACAAGATCTCTGCAATTGATTTTGTGATTGCGTCATTATTTTTCAGCATGGGAGAGCAAAGACGTGTTGTAAAATAAAGAAGTTGAAAATATAACCGAGGATGAAACAGAGACATTGGAATTTCCACTTTTGGATTTATTTTTCACGACCATTTTTTTATTTCTATGTAACACCTTCAGGTTAACTGGTCATGATAAATAAATCTAAGTGCAGAAATAGCAGTGTTTCTTTTTCATCCTTCATTCCTGTAGTGAAATATTTGCGCTACGTTAAGCCGATACCGAATGTCTTAGCAATTTCGCTTGCTCAGAAATTCAGAACTGCGGTGGAACGGGATGAAGAGTGGATACTCGGGCGACCCTTTCTTTGCCTAAGAAATCCTCCCATGCTTCTATTCAAACCAAATGAAACCTGACAACGTTGGAAATATGAAGTGGTAAGATACACGACCGGCTCTTTTTTTGTCAGTGAAATGGGCACTTTGCCGAATACAAGGTAGAAGGACTCGTCAAAATACTGACTTAAAGGATTCACAAAATATTGACTTAAAGGATTAAGTTGGGAATAACGATCACGATGATTTAGTTTTTGTACAGCTTATTTCGGAATTGCGTCTGAAGATATGAAAAAATTTAAGGGATGTGTTGGATTTAAAATGTTATTTCTCCAGATAAGGACCATAAAAAATGTGTCCAAAATTGCTACGGAGATTATTCTTTTGGAATGACATTGCAATTTCTTATTGCAGTATGTAAGACTTAGTACGTATATTAATGTAATTGTTTTTAACATTTCCTTGAATTCTAGCCGTATGTGTGTACATTGTACAATGTACACCCTATTTAAATCTCAAAGCATAAAGAAAATATGATTTGACCGTAAGGTTCAGAGCATCTTATTATTCATTATTACTCAATTGAGTTCCGTCACGTGGTTTCTTTTTCCCTTTTCCGAGTAGAATAAATGCTCTGATACGCGCGAACAAAACGTAGTTGTTTAATATATTAGTGAAATGTGAGTTTTTCTTGCTTCTGTTGTCTAGCTTCCAGCTAGAAAAACTTGCAGTCCTCTGACAAATGAACCTAACTCCTCCCTTATCAACGCAACCACGTTTTGAACTCCCTTCCAGCATTCATCAAAAACCAAGGAGTCACGTGGCATAAACATGAATGGTTCGCAAATGTGGAGTGATTACAACCTCATTCATTGTTTACACTTGTTTTTATCTCATCTGTGGGCTCTATAGTCGAGACATGAGAAAAACTCAAGTGAAAACAATTAAACATATTGTAACGAGCGATTCAGACACACGACATTTGCAAACCATTCGTGTTTGTGCCACATGGCTCCTTGGTTACCTATTTGAGATAATCCCGACGGTTCCAAATACACACCCCTCCCGGGTATGGATGTTATGTGTGTTGTCTTACGGATAAGGTCTTAGGTCGGTGCGATGTAATCTGGGCCGTAGCACCTAAAACCGATATCTACTACTATTATTCTGAATCAGGCATCACTGCCCTGAAGTCTTCGGGGACTCTCCTCCACCCTGTATTTTCCCCGGAATATGCATCATCCGGCATTCAACTCGTGGGTAAACCCCAGGGGAGAGCTCCCAGAATAGGCATATTTCCCGAAGCGAGGTTCCTCGGGCGAACTATTGCGCCCAGAGTCGGTCACGCCGTCTGGCTTGTGAGACCTCCTGCCTGCATTCATGCTGGTCACTCCGTGTCAAAGCACTTGACTCCTTGAAAAAACCCTTGACTCAAGAGTCAAGTGGACCTTAGTGGAAAGACGAGTTGTGGTTCGGGAGTTTGGCGGAGATGAATCGCTTCGAAAAGGCAGACACGGAAAAAGATATTTTGAGGTATATTGGGATTCCCAAATTTTTTTGAAGAGAGCCGGAGAAATATAGAGGTTCAAGCTGCATAAACCATGAATCGAAGGAAAAAAATTATTTGTTTCCCTGGTTTACTGTAGGAGAGAACTGATCACAACAGCTTATAGTGCGGATGCGAACAAAAGACAGACAAAGAGTTTAAGACAACTAAAAAAGGATCGAAATAGACTAGCGGCTTTTGAGATGAGGGTGAGGAGAAAGATGGAGAAGGTATGTTGGTTAGATAAGAAGACAAACGGGGAAACCTTGGTAATTCGAATATGAACGGGTAATTAAACGTTTTTCGCCGCTCGGTCTGAATCTTTCTTCTCGAGATGGTGGGGAAGAAAAGAATTTGCTGAAAGAAAATTAGAGGAAGAGATTATGGAAGTTATTTGACGATATGAAAGTTATTATGGACGATGGGATTCTAGAGGTGGTTACATATGAAAGAATGATGTTATACGGAGTAAGAGGATGCAGTCGGCCTCAATTGCTTTTCTAACAATCGGAACATCAAATCATAACCGTAACCTTGGATGAAACAAGAAGCAAATAGTAAAATAGCCCAGGCGAAGAGGGCATTCTAACAAAAGAAGTATGTAGTTGGAAATTGGAGGGGTGGGCGGGGGCCATCTGGAGCCTTAAACCTCTTTAGATCCATTGTGCCAACCCACATTTAACCTGCCTCGCCACTCGGACAAGAGGACCGCGGTAGAGGTTTGGAGGAGGGACACCCATCCAACCTCTGTCCGGGCCCAACGTTGCTTAACTTCGGTGATCTCACGGGAACCGGTGTGTCAGCATGGCTAGGCCCTTACTAGTTACAACTGGAAATATAAGTGTGGTAGTAAGGAAACAATTCATCAGAACAATATATCTGGAGCACGCTTGCATGACAATGAGACGATGACAGCTGCAGAGTAGTCAAGGCTGGAGGCATTCGAAATGCTGTGCTACAGAAGTATGATGGAGATATAATTAATATACCTAGTGAATAACGAAGAAGTCTTGAAGAGAGTGGGAGAAAAGAGAAGTCTGATGAAAAAAGAAGACGAGACAACTTAATCGGCCATACACTAAGACTAAGTGAATGGGAAGAATGGCGAAGGAAGACCTCTTATAATATACATATATTGTTTAGAGCAAATAGTGAAGGAATTGAAAGAGATGAGCTGTTAATGTGAAGAGTTTAGCTGATCGGAGAATCGAGTGGGACCAATCAGTCTTAAGGATTTTCGACTGATGAAGGTGAAGAGTATCTCACTGTAACCCTTCCCAGCGAACAAAAACAAATGGTTAGGAAAGTAGTCTCACAGCGTAAATTCGTCCCGAGTCATGGTGTAAACAAACCAGTGCTCCTTGGATTAGCGAGCACGGGGCTTTTTCCTCGCCGCCGCAGAAGTTAGAAGTGCTGACGGAATGGATGGGAAAAGTCGGGGTGAATAGGACGGGGAAGGGGTTGTTAAGGAAGTGAGCTGTTTAGCGTACACTTTGGGAGCCACCGGGATAGTAGGGGGCGTCGGCCGCCCCTGTCGCACCTCTCTTGGGCGACCGACCCCTTGTCGCCGGTCGCAAAGACGACCGCAACTCGCTTTCTCTCCCACGCCCCCTTCCCCCCAATAGGGTCGTCTGCTCTACTCGTAACAGCAAAGTCCCATAGGGTTTAAGGTTCTTTTTTTTTCTTTAAGGAGTTTTTTCTCTCCTTCTCTGCTCCACACCTCACACTTTTTGCCACTCACGCACTTCCCCCTTTTCACTCCGGAGACCATTCGAGTAAGAGGATCGGAGGGACATAATAGTCGTCTCCAACACTTGCCACCCACTGAGCGGCGACTCCCGAGTCCTGTGTCCCATTAGAAGGCGTCACACGAGGCGCCGGGAAGCAACGGTGCCGCCAGGGAAGTCAAAAGTGTCCCGTGCGTGTTTTTTCTCGTCTTCTATCTTATTTTACTGTGTTTCTATTCCGTAAAAATTTCGATATCCAAAACACGTTTCGATTATGAAAAGAAACAAATTAGTTATTCAATAATAATTAATGGGAATACATTAAAGCATGTATTCTCAGAAAAATATTATTGGAGGCCAAACGTACGGCCACCTTAATAGATTTTATCTCATTAAAATCAGTGGTCGGTGAGTTTACTTGATGGATGAAAATAACAATAACAGCCAACAGCCTAGCTAGCTAATTGTCGGCTCCGGTGGCGGGGTGATTAAGTCCTCGCCTGCTATCCTGAGGGTCGCTGGTTCGAATCCCCTCTGAGTGGGATTTTTCATGGATACGTGTGTTCGTCCGTTGTTAATTGTTAAACACCCCGATGTAAAAGGGCATTGGTGCTGTTTTCGCTGGTAGTGGAAAATATATAAATAAATAACTTAATGCATTCCACACTTTTATTAAACCAGCCGACCACGGTTCCGACGTCTAATGCGTCATTCTCAAGGTACACCTTTACGTTTGCTCCACTTTACTGGTGCACCTTGAGAATGACGCTATATGAATTTGGAATATTTGCAATTTTCATCGTGAAAATCTTCCACCAAGTCACTCCTGAAGGTATTTTTTCGATTATTTGATGGAATTTGGACATGATTTCACAAAAGAAATTATTATGGTCATTATTTTTCTACCGGTGAACTAAGGTGTCCTAAGTACATCCTATTCTTCCCATGACGCCTAGATTTCACACAATGCCCCTCTTCATTCCTTCATATTTCTATATCCCATCATTCTATCCAAGCTACCCTTTCCTCTCCTCCCTCTGCCACGATTACACAACCTTCTCCCCTCAATGACGTATTTCATAACACCATTACCCTTTATTACCTTTTCCATCCTCACCTTCCGCCTTCTCCTAATTTAATCAATATAATTTCTTTCCTCTTCTACCTATGCTAGTACTTCATCGTTCGTCCTCCTTTCGACCCACTTTACTTCCTCCATCCTTCTCCACACCCATATCTCAAAAGCACTATGTCTATTTTCATCTTTTTTCCTTAAGGCCCATGTTTCCGCGCCATACATTACCACGCTCCATACTTGACTTTTCTCTAGTCTTGTATTTACGCCCTTACGACCTTGTCATTATTGCCTGCCTACAAGTTTAGCTCTTTTTCTCCTACTCATTTTCCTCTTCCCTACAACATTATTACATACACTTTGTTATGTTTCACACCTTTTATTACACGTTTACTCTACCGCTTTCGATCGCTTTTGGTCAAGAGCTAAAATCATACACCTCATACGTCTTTTGCTCGAGTTTTTCTTTTACTACGGCTCGCTGAACAGAGCAAGTTCCAAAAGTGGCCCTCGTGGAGAAAAAGTGTGGAGACCCCTGCCCTAGACCATTACACCATATCATTGTGTTAGTATTAATTCCATAAGCCGACCTCTGGGTTGAACAATTGGGGTTGAAAAATAAATTACCTTCGTGTATTAGTAGGCATATGCCCCAGAAGGGAGCACTTTAATGTCTCATTAGATTTAATATCCACTAATATGCACTATAGTTGATGAAAAAGGAATTACATTCTCAGACTATGTGTGATTACTTGACAGAATATTTTGTGTGCATTTCATGTACATCTACATTTTACCCTATGAGCCGACGTAAGGGCGTGTGGCAGGGGGTGGTTATTTACCAGCCATGAAGTTTACTTATAGCATTAAAAAAATTTGCTCTTTAATTTTGAAATATTTTTATGGAGTGTTATAGAACGAATTATAGGTTTTTTTGCCCCTTAGTCTTGTATTGCTTGCAGGAAAAAATAAATTCTTGTATTTTTCGGCCCTCCAGAGCAATAGCAATGATTGAATCGACATAATGATACTTATTTTCTCCTTGTAGAGCGCAATTGTTATTCGATATTGTTATCTGATTGGAATTTAATGCAATCGGTGGGGCCATGTGTTTCGCAGTATCATCTCCCTGGCATTCGTCACATAAGCTTTTTTAAATATATGGATGATTTTTCGGGAGTTTCGGTCTTTTTTTAAATTAGTAAGATCAAAATTCGTGTTAAAAGAACTGACATTTGTAATTTAAGTAAAATAAATAACAATTTAATTCATCGAAATTAAAGAGTTATAACATACAGACCTTAGCAACCAATTTGTAAACAAATTCAATTATTGAACTTAAGGTATGTAAAATTTATTTCATGTAATCTTTTGGCGTTAAAATTTGTAAAAAAAAATTGTAAAGCATTTTTGGCACTGTAAATATCCTTTAGATCATGTTACTTATTATTGTTATGTTATTGGTGGTTCATCCCATTTTTAGCCCTGAAGAAGGAAAAATACAATTTCCGAAACGTCGTCCATAAGTTAAATTGTTTTCATTTAAAAAAAAAGACCTAAACTCCCGAAAAATCTTCCATATATTTAATAATAAAGAGGTCTGGAATTCAACTTACCAATAAGCTTTTTTGTGACTTTCCAAATTTGTGCAAATAAAGGTTACCATCCCGAGGAGGAGAGAGAGAGGAGCGCCCTGCGTGTCCTTTCCCTAAGGAAGCGGATAGGAATGCAGGGAATCCGGTCGTAAAAAAACAGTGACCTCGCCGAGTCGCGGGCACTAGAGATGGCGCCACTGCCTGAGGGGGTGGCTGCGATCGACGCCTCGCTCTCTCTCTCTCCCCTTTCGTCAAGGGAGCAAGCACCACTTTGGATGCCAAAATATTGCCCTGTGGGCGTGTACATGTTAAAAGTCACCGATCCTTCCTTGAGCGCCGTCCTAAATCCATGCATAATCTTTAGTTACTTTTCCCTTGTTAGA
The DNA here is from genome assembly GCA_933228895.1 of Platycnemis pennipes. Lineage (NCBI taxonomy): Eukaryota > Metazoa > Arthropoda > Insecta > Odonata > Platycnemididae > Platycnemis > Platycnemis pennipes. Next base: position 67,315,690 of record OW121854.1, read on the forward strand.
CCACATTTGGAATACGCTTCCAGTATATGGAATCCTTACCAAATAGTGTTAAATAACGAGCTGGAGCGTGTGCAACGAATATCGGCAAGGTTTGAAATGGGATGGCATGACAATTATATTTGCGCAACAAGGTGTATTAGATGAACTAAAATTGGAATCTTTATCAGGCCGTAGGTAGAGATAAAGGCTTGTTCTTTCACTAAATTCCAAGCCAATATTTTTACTGATGACGCTAAAAACATTTTGCAAACTCCAACTTACTATTGTAGACTGGACCATGATCATAAAATTAGAGAAACTGATTGCCGAACCGAGAGGTTTAATGTGCCCTTCACTCCTCGGACAATTAGGAATATGAATGTCTGTAAATGTATGTCTATGCATCAATGGGTAGCAAAGGTAGCTGCATGTTGATATAAGGACCTTAAGCTAATCCAAGAAAATGAATTTTTTTGCAAGCTTGCTTTCACATTTTTATATTTTTTTGAATTGTGAAGTTTAGACTATAGAGTATAGCTACTAATCCTTTTTCAGCGTGATATGTATTGCATGTTTGACGTGGTTTCGTCCCCTGCCACACTCATATATGGTGTGTGGTAGGAGGTATTAAGTAGATGTAGATGCAATGCATTAAGTAGATGTAATGCATAAATATGCATTCACCAATGCATATTTTTATGTGAACAGTGAAAATGGTATTGGTATATTGTAGGAGAAAAGAAGCCAAGACCAACATTAAACTAGGAAAACAAAACTTGAGGAGGTGAAGTAGTATTCTAGACTGTATTTGTGCGACTATCATGTCCCATATGGATAAAGCCCCGTATTCTTTCCGGGGACCCATCCATTGATCTTTTATACACTTGTCCTCTCCTCGTACTGCAGCGGCCCAATCCACCTTCTCGCTTTCTTCGCTCCGTCATTAATTTTGCTTTCCTTTCGGCGGCATGTTAGCATTATTTCCCACCCATTTTCTCCACTTCATCGCAAAAATTTGATTAATTATGGTATTCCCTTTTCTTGTGATTCATGTCTGGTTTTTTTAAGTCAAAGAATTATTGTTTAATTTTCCGGAAGAAAATAAACCTGCGTGCTATGTGAACGATTTCAACGTGCATTCTGATTTGAAAATTAATGGGTGTATAAAATCGAACCCGAGACTGTGAGGTGACTAAAAAGTACTCTTCATCCTTCAGATTGATAACGTTTAATCGATTAACAAGTATCGAATTTGTGCCACTTATGGTTCTCGAAAAAAATCGAGATTTGCATGAAACGTTGTGCCAATTGGGTGACGGTTTTGGGGTTATCATTTTATATTTTAGATTAGATGTGTAAATACTGGCTTAAATACATATTAGTTGAACGTAACTAGATGTACTCGTAGGCAATCGCTCCCTCATTCGGGTCAGTGAAAAGCAGTGACAATCACTCGCAAGTACAACGGGTTCGCAAGGACCTGCTCTCTCTCTCTCTCCCTTCCATTGTCCTACAGTGACAGCTCGCGTGACTCGAGCCATAATATCACCGTGATTCCAAAGTCTCCACCCGGCAACGCCGTTCGATGGTGACGTTACCCCTCCCCCCGCCCCCCTTCTCCCTTCTTCCCCCGTGCTCTCGGAATGCTTTGTCGATTACCATCGACTTCGCCAATCGATTCGGTCCCGGCCAACGCGTCATCGACGTCACCCGGTCGAGCTAGTGCCAGATCAATTTTTGGTCGGGGAGTTTTGATGGATGATCGTTTCATTCTCTCGAGTGTTTGGGGAACTAAATAGTTGTTTACGTTTGCAATGTCCAGGTGAGAAGTCATGTCAATAAAATGTTAATGGTGATTTTAATATGGTGCAAGGTATAATATAAGATTTTTATATGGTTGCGAGACCTCTAAACTTTTAGAAAATAGTATAAGAATGTATTGTAAACGCTCAGTTAGAGCATGTCTAACACCAGCTTTTCTTTTTAGTTATGGAGATATCATTAAGTGCATCTACCTAGTACATAAAGGATCATAACTATATTAGCGTAACCAGTCTATTCAATGAATTAATATTGGAATCATTGTCAGATCGCAGGTTGAAATTTAGACCTAAACTCTTAAATAAATTCTAAGATAATATTTTTTGTGATGACGTTAAAATATTTTGCGAGCCACAACTTATTATGGCAGACTGGACCATGACTACAAAATTAGAGAGATTGATTGCCGAACTGACAGATTCAAAATGTCCTTTTTTCCTCGTACAATTAGAGACATGAATAGCGGTAAATATGTCCAATAAGAGTGCATCAATGGATAGGATAGGTAGCCGCATGTTTGTTTAAGGGCTTGCAACTAACCCAACTAACAGCATGTTTTTGCAGGTTACTTTGCTATTTTTAATGGTGTGGCGTATTCATCAGGATCTTGTCTTCCTGATATTAGTACATTATTTTCTCTTCTTCTTATTCTTCTGAACACTTGCTCATTTCTGATTTTTATCCGTCCATTTGATATTCCGCAAACGCCTCCAGCACCAAAATTCTAACGCCTATATTCACTTTATGTTTCCAAGTCATATAGTGCAACACCCCACACGAATTTTTTTAAGTATCCTAATTGATTATTATATTCTAGCATGTTAGTAAATGGTTTAATTTGTGGAAAATTGCATTGTCGTATGGTCCGTCATGTTTCAATTCCTCCACACCCCGGCTCACATCTCCTTAATCATTGAATGTGGCGGTTACCCGATGGAGGGACCGACAGCTAAGATCGTATGCGCCAATCTGGATAGGTGGGTTATTGAATGAGGATAGGAATGTTTGCTAGGAACGGAGACTGGGTGGAGAGAAACCCGGCATCGGCATTAGTCTATTCATAACGCCAATACGCGAAGGAGATCAGGGTTTAACATCCCATCCGACCGATGGAGTATCGAACTCGAAGTGCTCTTCACATGAGTGGAGACCGGCAATAAACCAAAACAATTCGCCTCCACGGGATTCAAACCCGAGCCTTCGGGATGGGAAGCCAGTAAGCCTAGCCACGAATTCAACCCGACCCCCATCTTATTCATATCCAAAACATATTTGGTGGTAATTAACACCCTGCCACACACCCTGAGGTGGCACCTATGTAGATGTAGGTGATTATAGCTTCATGACCACATTAGGTCTGAGGTGAATCAGCTGATATCGAGGCTGGTCCTCCTGAGCTACCTCCTTATCACCCTCTCATCCTTCCTGGCGTCGCACGTCGCACGCTGCCGCCCTGGTGACCACCACTCTTGTGGTTTGAACCCATTTCCCGGCGATATATGCGCGGAGACACCCGCCCGACTCGATCCCCTCCTCCTCTCCCGTTTCTACATCTGCCTTCCCCCTCCCCATCCTAAGAGCCATTATCTCCAACCCCTCCCCCAGCCTCACCTTCAATTAGAACGACCCCCTCCTCCCCCACCGGTGGCACTCGTCTGTCTGTCAACTTGTGACAACGGAACTTACTTAGCCTTCCCCTACCTCCCCGCTTTTTTTCTTTTTTTTTAATGGCGACTCCTCCTTTCGACGCCGGCCACCTTATAGCTCTCGGCTTACCTGCCCCTCTCACGGAAGTGGACGGAGGAGGGTGGAAGCGGAGGGGTGTGGAGGAGGGAGGGAGGGAGGGAGGGCGGTTTTAAGGGTTGTGTGTTCTCTTCTCCTTGGTGGGCACCGCTGGTGGGGTGGGGGGTAGCGGTCCTACTTCGAGAGCCGCCGGGGACTCGGGCACCTTGACGTGCTTGCTGTAGAAACCGCGGGGAAATATACTCGTACACCCCAACCGGGAGTCGAACCCCGGTCGTCAAAGAGCGGCGTAACACGTTTTCCGTCCATTCTCGCCATCCACCAAATGCTCGGTCAAATAGAGAGCAGATACTGTATTCCATAGTTTTTCATCATCCTGGTTAATCAGACTGTGGGCAGACGCGGCGGGCAGCGTTCCCGTTGTATTTTTTCACGGAATCCACGACGGGCAGATAATAAAACTTCAACTTAGAGAATCAGCGTCCATCTTAGAAATGTTTGTGGGCTACCTATTGTCTACGAGTGCGATTGAAATTAAAACCATAAATGTTTTATAAAATTTCTAAATGGCATGCCTGAAATATGGCAATGTTGCTGCTAGTAATATACCTAATATACAGTAGTTGACGGAAGAGTGCAGAATTACGTTTAGTGATCAGGAGTAGTAATACCGTTCTTGATGTTGCCATAGTAGTTGAAATTAATAGCACGTTCTTTATTCAATTGGTAAAAGAGACATACTTAAAGGAATAAAAACGCACTGGACATTTTCCAATTGGAACTTGCAAACTGACGCTTGTTTTTTCAAATAGTTTGAAATTTTCTAAACTATTATTTTAATTTGGACAAGGGTTTATTATTTCGTCCCTCTGCTCACATATTCTTCGGCTGAACAGCCAATTAGCGGAAATTTCGAGTTATCTATGCTGTCGTTAGCGGCAGAAGAGTGCAGAGTTACCATTTTGTGACCAAAAGTAGTAATACTGTCCCTGATATTGCCATGGTTCATGAAACCGAGATGGAGCGTTCTTCATAAAATTAGATAATAAGAGACGTACTGGTAGGAATGAGACACACACTGGACTTATTCTTATTAGAAGTTACACATTGGCATTCCAATTTTTTCACTCCATTCGTTATTTTAAATAATAACATTTCAATTCCAACAAGGGATTGCTCATTACCCCCCCCCCTTTTAACCCTAATCATGAACCTGTGGGATTACCTCTCGTCCGAATTGGTAAAATTCAGAACACCTAAACACTCCCTTCTCCACTCTCACATCTCTCTCCCCGATGTACAACCCCTTACGGAGCCAAGCTGCGACTTAACATGTAATTTTTCCTGCCAGCAACAACTAACCAGCGATAGTCAGCGATTGGATAAAGTGCAGATTAAATCTATCGCAGAAACTTAAAACGGATAGCTTTCCTGAAGATGTTAGATATAATTTAAAAACCTTGCGTATTTTGCTATATTCGACCAGATAAATAAGATAAGAGAGATAGATTGTCTTTCCGATAGATTCAAAATGTCATTATTTCCCCGTGCCATTAGAAAACATAACATGCGGTACTGCAAAGGACTAGGTAGGTGAAATATTGTTAGCCTGTAGTTGTACATGTTAGTTGCATCGTAGCTTTTAGTTGCACGTTTGATCAGATTAACAAGATTAGAGGGATAGATTGTCGTACCGATAGATTTAAAATGTCATTTTTTCCGCTTTCCGTAAGAGAACACAATAGGCAGCATAGCAAAGGGATAGGTAGGTGAAATATTATTAGAGTAGTCTGTATTGCATGATGCATGTATTAACAACCAATCCCTTTATTACTTCGTAGATACTATCCATCTAGCTGCATGTGACGCTATTATCTAGCATGTTTCCATTTATTGGTCTGTTTTCATGCCAGTAGTGCATGTTTGGTGATCTTCACCCTCTGCCACACACCCTCGTGGTGGCTTGCAGGGTATTGCGTAGATTTACTCCCACGAGACAGCCTCCACGCTGGGAACAGTGGCTCCAAATCCCTTTGGATGCATGGCGTGGTATCTGCTCGCAATGCTCTTCGGCTCATGAGCGGAAATTTCAAGCCACGTGGTGTCGTTAGCAGTTCCCGTTTTCCGTCCCCCTCTTGGAGAGTTGGCATTTTTGTATCCCCGGAAGGAAGAGGGAGCGAGGCGACGCAAGCCGACCGTCAGGTGTCTTCTCCTTCTTACCTCATCCTCGCCAAGTGTTTGGGGAGGAAGTGACGAGGGAGGGAGAAAGAGAGAGAGAGAGAGAGAAGTGTCTTGTCGCAGGTCTTTCCTCTTTAGCTTCCTGTGCTTCCCATGTCCCTCCAGCAAAAACAATTGTCTTCCTCCCTCCTCGGACTCGAGTCCACGTGCGCCCGCTTTCCTAGCTCAGTCCGCCTTGTTTATGCATGGGTGAAAGTGATCGGCCACGAGTTAATTCGTGTCTTTCCCGGATACCAATATTGCCGAAATGGGCCGTTGAGGAGAGATAGCGCTCGCGGCGGGATGAGATCTCGAAGCGATTCTCTGCCGCCCCGAGGATTCAACGTGTTGTTACTCCTCGCGATAAGGCGAATTCTCTCTCCATTGATTTTCTGCGCTGCGAGACTCCCATGCATGGAAAAGGTGAACTACCAAAGTCGATTTGCATCTTAATGTCGTTCAATGAAGCGTTCGAAGCGTTCCTGAAGGACATTCCAAGAACGTCATCTCAAGTCTCCTCCGCTTGACATCTTCCGTAGTAAAATCATTAAAATAATCTCAAACAGTCTCAGAGCAAGTGTAAAAGCCTCGCTTTCAGGTAACCTGAACTATAATTTATATGGCTCTAATATAAGAGTATTGTAGATATGGTTGCAGGTATGCATGTGGTTGTAATATACGTGATGTGATAGCAAAATAACGGAAATTTTTGTTTTTCTTAAAGAAATTTTATTTATTATTCAGCATCAATTTCGTCTACAACAAAGTAATCTCCCTCAGATGTAATACACTTGTGCAAGAATTTTTTTCCAATCTTGGAAACACTTCTGGAACTCACTTTTCGTTACAGCTTTCAGCTCCTTCAGCGATTCTGTATTTATTTCATGAATGGTGGCAAAACATCGTCCTTTTAATGTTTCTCTTAAGCCTCGGGAATAGATAGAAGTCGCAGGGGCCATGGAAAGGGAAAAAGTCACAGGGGGCCATGTCCGGCGAATACGGTGACTGACGCAAAATTACAGTTTGTTTTTCACCAAAAAATCACGAACAAGCTGTGAGGTGTGGTGGTGCAATTTCCAAGAGTTGTTCCTACACGATTCTGGGCGTTTTCGTCGGATTGCTTCATGCAAACGGAGCATAACGCCCAGGTAGTATTCCTTACTGACCGTACAACCATATCGCAGGAACTCAAGATGCACTACGCTATTGAAATCAGTGAAAATAGCCAGAAGTTATGCCCGTTATTTTTTGATCCCATCACGAATGTATATGTACCTTACTGTTTGAGTAGTCTATATTGCATGAGGCATGTTTCGGCATTACAAATTCATGTATACCAAGAACATATGAATTGATATAATTTAAGAAATGCCAGTCTGAACAGTGATCACTTAATTGTTACATAGATTCCAGCCATTTAGTTGTACACGACTCTTACATCGAACATGTTTCCATAATGAATAGATTCAGTAGCTGACGAAGAAGGCTATACCGATCTAAATCGCTTTAGGTCAAGAGTTAAAATCATACATCTCATACCGCTACCGCTAGTGCTATTTTTTTGTTAGTTTTTCTTTTACTACGGCTCGCAGAACCATGGTTAAGTTCCCAACGTGGCCCTCACGGTGAAAACGTTTGGAGATCCCTGCCCTAGATCATTACGCCATATCAATGTGCTAGTACACATTCCATAAAACGACCTCTGGGTTGAAAAATTAGGTAGAGTAAATTACCTCCGTGTATAAGTAGGCATATGCCCAAGTATATGCCCAAGTGTCATATATATGGAAGTGACCACCTCTTTATCACATTATCTTTTATATAATATCTAATAATACGCCTATTACTACCAAGAAGTTCTAAGAAAAGTGGGAGAAAAGAGAAGTCCGATAAAAACTTAAAAGAGAGGACAGGAAAACCTAATCGATCATATGATGAGAAATGGTGGTCTTATTTAGATATTCGTCGATGAAAACAATAACGGGAATAATGGCAAAGGGAAACCCCGTATGAGATATTGGAGTAAAAGGTGAGGTATGCGGAAAAATTTATGTTTTTGTATGTGTAGAATAACTATGTTTTTGTAAAGAGATTAGCAGTTTCATGATTTTTGGCATTGAGCCGATTGGAATGTAATCCTTACAAGAGCCGATGAGCCGATTGGAATGTAATCCTTACAATGTTTGGGAAATACTTGAATATACTAGGGAAAGAAACTTGCTCCCGTCATTACCATCAATGAATGCGTTTCACATCTCGCCGACGTAAATGACCGATTGAATCCAACTCTCGGGCCTGAAACTGAGTTTGAAAAATTAAATATGTTAAAAAAACCGCGTAAAGACTTCACTATATACTTCATTTTAGGGATGCCAAATTTTTATGCTGGCATCGAGGAAAAAGGGTAAAAATATAGCGGCTCATTCGTGGCCGGTAATGCAAGAATACTCTTTGAAAAGCATTGCTTCCGGTGTATTTGGGTAATTTTCCAAGCATGCGATGACATTTTTAACACTTTTTTCCACTTGATTACTTTCCACATTTATATTGCGTACAAAATAAATGTCTGTGACCTGTATTCAAGGGGAGATATACCGACGCACTTCCAGCACTGATAAGCTGACCCACGCAACATTACCCGTTGGACCACCACGCCCTTATGCGCTATTCAGATGGAAAAAATGGAAATCACATAGTAGTCTGCTACCATGGCTGGGAAAAGAAATCATGGAAATGTACATACGTACATTCGTGCACCAGAATGCGCCTGACTAAAAGTCTTTCGTTTTCAATATTTCACTTTTGAAAATGAATGAAATTTCGACGAGTACTGGCTCCCACTTCTACTTAGGGCCCGGGTTCCGGCAGCCCCGGAAGTGGAAGATATTTTTTATTGGTAATCTACTTGAATATGTTGTGGAGAGCACAGTATATTGTCCGTCAGATAGTACGTTAAGCCGTGGTCTCCTCGTCCGTCGTTAAGAGCAGGCTGATGCAGGTTTCTCTCCACACTTCCTGCTTACCGTGACATCCATGGCCACTCTCTTATGTTATTCATCTGAGGATCGGGTTGGTGTAGTAGAGTACTGACCCAGAGACCCTCTCACCCAGGGAGGCAGAATTCGAATCCCAGCAGTGGAAGATATTTTCTTTGGTAACCCTCCCTACTTGAGTGCTTTGTGGAGAGCATTCGAGTTCAGTACTCCGTCTGTCGGATGGGACGTTAAGACGTGGTCCCCTTGGCGCCTCTCGTTGAGAGGAGGCTAATGCCGACGCCAGGTTTCTCTCAACTCTTCCTCCTTATCCTTCCATTCCTATCCTAATAACTTTCCTCCAGGTTTGAAGCTCATTTAAGAGGGGGCACAGACTTGAAAATGCCAGGTGAAAAAAATGTCAATTCTTCTTTGCCTTTTAATTGCAATTGGTAAAAACTGGATATTTATTTTTGAAAGCGTAATGGGATGGTGGAAAATCACTTTTTCCGTGATTCACGCGGTCGCTAACCTGTCTCCTCTCAATTAAACTCTAGCCGGTTGTCGAATCCCAGAACCCATACTTCAGTGCCAAGAGCCCGCACGAGGTAATCCATCACGGTCGGAGCGATTCCATTTACGCGAAAGTATGCCGCGACGGATGGAAATATGACCCTTTCTCAACTCCTTCCCTCCCCTCTTCCCCTTCCCTCCCCTCTTCCCCTTCCTTAACCTTCTCTCCATTAGCGTCCCGAGTCAAACGGTCTGCCCGAAGCGGGTGGGTGGTTGCATGAGGGTTAAAACAAATGGACATCGGAATTGGTGGTTCACTTGGCTAGCAATCAAAGAAAACAGTAATAGGCGTTACTATGTGGAATTTTATTATGCAGTTAGGGATGAAATTTGATGACGTCGACTATTCGATTAAACCTGGTTGTATAAAAAATGTTTTTAACTGTGGGAGTTACTGTTTTAATTGTAGGGTTGTGGTTGTGCTAGTAAGGAAAAACAAATATAACAATTAAATATATTACTCGTCTATAATGCATGACCAGTTGGAGGCCACCATAGACAGCGCAGACACCCTTCTTGGTAGTTTACAGGATATTATGTAAATGCAGATACATCAGTCATTCCCAATTTTTTTCGTCGACTAAACATTTCTGATTCCCCACCTAAATATTTTATACTTATTCTGACTTTATGATCTGCTCTACCACAGTTAATTGTGAATTTATATACTTATTTTTAACACCTTCAGTTCCTTCTTGATTTCTGCTGCACATTTTTTGCAGCATTTCCTTCCGACAGAGATAATCACCATATCATGACATTCTTTCAATCAACTAGCTGCTCTCTTGTTGCACAATATGCGACTCGGAAATCAAACTATCCACTAGAAATGGGTGCCATATTTTTAAATTGTATAATAGTGTCGAAGCCCGAAGGATAAAAGAGTTGGAAAACAGGCATTCACTCATGGGAGAGAATTAATCAAAAGGTTGTTGAACAGGGACAGGAAGAAAATTGCTGTGAAAAGTCTGAAATTGTGTGGCTATGTAGGGCACGAAAATATGGACTTACAGGAGAAAAGATGTAAAAAGAGCTCGGAGATTATGAGATGTGGTGGTGATGGAGTTTGGAGGAGATAATATAGTTAGGAAGGAAGACTAACGTGGAAGTTTTGTAGATGGTAGGAGAGAAAATAAAGTTGCTTGATGAAAGTAGAAGAAGACAAATGAAGTGCATGAAGCAGGTTGTAAAGGGCGAGGATATTTTGAAGGATGTATCATATATCAGGATAAAGAGAGAAGAAAGTTGGGTAAGCTACGTAGAGGGAGAAGAAGAACAGACAGAGTAGATATGAGGGTCTGATTAGTGGCATTACATGTGAAAGGAGGTGGTCGCGGGATGAATTAACTATCATTCAAGACCTCCTTCCACCGGCAGAATACTACTTATAATAATATTTGCTGTATTTATTAATATTATTAGTTTCTAGGATTTCCGTCACGTTTTTTGGTTTGCCGACGATATTTTCTCCCCTCATTTTGTGGTCGTATTCAAGGACATGTTAGCAATTATTTGCAAACATGTCCTTGTCCGAATGTCAGGAGAAAATGTCCTCGGAAAAACAAAAAAACGACGGAAATCGTCTACAATAATAAGATTAAGAAATCGATTCTAAGCCGCGGAAGCCTTCGAAGGCATTTTCTGTATATTGCAGATAGGTATATAAACACTTTGGAGAGCGGATTGAGGAATATGGTGATAGCTGGGCATCGTATTGTATCCACGAAGAGAGTCCGGCGTCGAATTTCGTGTCGGAATGAAGTAATAGTCCGTTGTTGGCACGATACGCCGTCAACCACCACACTCTCACCTCCCCTAGATACATGCCTCCCTCCCCCTCCTCTCCCAATGCCCACCAACTACTTACCACCCTCATTGGATCCCACCCAACCATTTCACGAACCCATCGAGAGACGCCGCCGATATCCGGTTGAAAAAAAAGAGGAAGAGAAGAGGATAGAAATGAGAGAATAACGTTCCTAACGAACGGGCGGCGAGGTGGGAGGGTGGGTGAGAAGTAGAGCCGGGGGGGGGGAGGGGGACGAGTTTTTAAGAGGGAGGGAGGGAAAGAGAGGGTCGTCGAAAAGAACATCGAAATCCTCTTTCAACCATGGCGCCATCCCGTGGATCGGAGTGGAAATATGTGGTGGTTGGGGGGGGGGTTGGGTGTTGAGTGGTGCATTGCGTGGCGTCTGCCGGACCTCTGGGGGTGGCAGGGGGTGAGGGATTTGGCGGTGGGGAAAGAGGAGAGCCGTAAGGGCGAAAGGTGTGCGACAAAGAGCCGTGCCTCAGGGGGCACAGTGGCGTGGATCCGCCCCCGTTAGCTCCCGGCACCGCGGTCGCGTACGACGGGAGATACCTGCGACAGCCTCTACTTTCTGTTCGCCTGCCCCCGCCCCTAAATCATTTACGCCCTCTCATTAGCGTATGCATCTATATAATGCCGTTCCATCCATCTCGAGGAAGTGTCGTTGATGACTCCAGCACCATCCAAGGAGTTCATAATACACCATACATCTACGTAATACCATTGAGTAAGTGTAATATGAAGGGCTCACCGAATAGGGAAAAAATGTTACACGTTTTGAATGTAGTACTGGAAGGTTTCAATAGATGGCGTTATAAGAATTTTTCGCGTTACGTCACAAACGGTATATATGTCGCTTCCATCTCTTTCGTTTTTCTTATCGACTTAAGCAACACATAACATACACTTTTGTTGCAGTTTTGTTTTTTTATTATAATGGTGTGATATGCCTTTACCTAACGTCAACAGTCACATGGATAAGTTAACATTACTCTCACTATTAAATAATAAGAGGGATACCTTGTTGTTTCATTAAAAACACACAATGAACCTCTGCAAGGAGCAGACGAAGCAGATTACGAGACACTTCTCGAATGTGCCGCTTAAGAAAAACGAAAGCGATGGAAGCGATGTAACGCGAAAATTCTTCCCTCGCCATCTATGGAAACCTTCCAGTACTACATCCAAAGCCACAACAGTCTTGCCCTATGCGGTGAGCCCTCTATATTATACCTACTCTATGGTAATGCCCTGCGAGCCACCACGAGTGTGTCTGGCAGGGGGTGAAGATCACCAAACGTGCCCTAGGCACTTAAATGCAAATAAGAGCTATAATGCTAATACTTCATGGAGAGATGTTAGATATAAGAGACACCTGCAATTAAATGGGTAGTAACTACACATTAATGATTTGATTACTGGTTAGAAAAACATTATCCTAAATAAATTTATCGGCATTTCCATAGCCTGCATGTGTTAGTAATGCTCAAACATGCATCATGCACTTCAGACTACTCTAGCAATTTTTTACCTACCTAAGCCTTTGCTATTATGCCTATTGTGTTTTCTTATGGTACGCTGGAAAAAATACATTTTAAATATATCGGTACTACAAACTATCTCTGTTATCCTGTTAATCTAATTAAACCTAGCATAATACGCAGGGTTTCTTAATATATATATCAAGCGTCATCTGTAAACAAATCACCTTCGGTTTACTCAAAAAGTTTAGCCCAGATTTTAACCTGCGTTCTGATAGTAATTCCCTATCCTAGTTCTTCTTTTGAACTCGTAACACTAATATAATTATCGTAACGGCCTTTAACAAAACTAACTGATCTCCTTCACACATGCTCTATTACTATAGAAGGCATCGCGGCTGATTTGAAAAGACAGGCGGGTTGTGTTTGAAACCGTCGAGATATTCCCGAATCCCGGACTAAGGAATCAAGTGGCATAAACACGAATGTTTCGGAAATTTGATGAGTTAAAATCGCTGATTCAATGTTCAAACGTGTGTTTGATCCTTTCTGGGGACTCTATAGACGATACAGATGAAGAACTCAAGTGAAAGCAATTAATGACGTCGTAATGAGCAATTCAGACGCTCTAAATTTGCAAACCATTTGTGTTTGTACCGTGTGACTCCTTGGATACCTATTCGAGGTAATTTCGGTTTGAAACACTCCTCCGGAGTCATCCTGGTGTGTACGGACATGCGGCCTTGCTACTCGAGCAATACTCGTACGGATACAATTGTTTTTCATGCTTTGAAAATTAGAATAGTAAGATGAATAATCGAATTCATTTTTAAACTTCGTCAGGTAAATCGAGGGAAATGCGAAAATGCCAAAACAAGTGGTTAAAATGTAGTTTAAATAGGTTACATTCTAATTATTGTTACCTATTAAATGTTACACCGCTTGCTATACATATGTTTTCGAGATCATCCTTTGTCTTTTTTTCCATCCACTTTTCCCGTCCTCGTGAAACTATGCTGTCTCATGATATCCACGTCTTCTTTCTGGGAACCCATCGATTGGTATTTTATATACAGGGTTATTCAAAAAGAAGGAGCAGATTTCAAATATTTATTTCTTCCAAACTATAAAAGTTAGAAACATAATTCCAACATTCCTGGACAGAGAAAAGTTCAATTTTTTATGCTCTCACTATGAGCACCATGTGTTACTCTATGTTTCCATGTGTTACGAGGCGGTTGTTTGTTAAACTGGCAGCGAAATGCACGTTGCACTTCAACAATGGACTCTAATTTTGCTAATTGCAGCACACAAATGATTGTTCCTGTGGTGTCCCAGCCATTTTTCTATAGACAAGCAACAGTGCCACTGCTGTACGGTGTGACTCCTTGGTTACCTATTCGAGGTAATTTCGACGGTTTCAAACACTCCACACAAACTGGAACTTCTACCCGGACTGTTCAAATTTTGAACAACTGACTCAAATTTTGAACTTTTCTCTGCACAGAAGCGTTGAAATTATATTTATATCATTTAGAGTTTGGAAGAAATAAATGCTTGAAATCTGCTCTTTCTTTTTGAATAACCCTGTATTCATAAGTACAGATTTATTTAGGTGCATGTTATTAAAACGCCACTTAATGTACTCAACATTTCATCCTAAAGCGAGTGCTCCTCCTTTCCCGCTTACCATACATCCTTCCCTCTACAACTCAATTGACATGCGTTTAAAGATCCATTGGTATGTAATGAAATAAACAATAGTTTTGCCACAATCGTAGAGACGGTGTGAAGTGTAGCCATTGCAAAGTAAGGCCTCGTATGAGATTGATAGAGTAAGTAGTGCATGATGTGAAATAGAATAATCTCCGTCCTCATGCTTCGTACGAATAAGTCTGGTAGCCATAGATATTTCCCGGATGTCTGCATCTTTTATGAGGCCACGTCAAATTTTCCGTCTTCTGGTCAGCCCACTCACAGTACTAATAATCTCTCAAACAGTCCTAATAGTATTCCCGCATCTGCTTTAAGGTGTGGTGGCAGTGAATCATTGGGATGTCCCTTTTAATCTTATGCCGTATGTAATTGGAGAAATACTCCAGTAGTGTTTTCCTTTCTATTTTCACACAAACTTAGGATCGTGGGCATGTCACCGTGGTTTGATTTAGGCTGTATTTTTTTTATTTATCCTCAAGGTCATCATTAGGAATTTCAGGGTCTTTGTTTTTATAAGTTACTTCTTAGTGCGGAAGTTGATTATCCCCCGTTATCTTAGGGCCTAATTTAGAGCCTCAACTAGTCTCGCATCTACTAAAATGTCTACTTCCAGTCAAATCGGCGTGTACATTCACCCTGCGAAGTTGGCTATACCACGCTGTACTCCGCTTCGGACCATTTCAAGGAGAATCTGTATATGTACCCTTTTGAAGTCATAAGGATCATATTCAGAATATCAATTCATTTCTCTGCGTCATGCTGAGAAATAATACCACCTTTGAAGAAAGACTCTGTGAAACAATTTGACTCGTCGGAGAATTTTAGGACGTAAACAGTAGAAGCGAGAGTGAGATTCGGAATATGGCCCTTAGTGTTGAAATGGCTTGTAAAACAGAGTAAAACCCTTTAAATAAGTGGAATATATAAAGCTTTATCTTAGTGAGAGACATGACGAAGGGGAAATATTCTTTTTCTTGGATATCATCCTTTCCACACGTGAAAAATGCTTCAATCTTATTATCATGGACTATTTTGGAATGCATTCCTTTAACTTTGTAAGCTTACCATAATTTGTAAAGGAAAAAGGTTGAAGTACTCCTAAGGCAGTTTATTTGCAATAATAATGTTCAATTGCTTTTCAAAAGGCAGACCAGACCAAGGTGAAATGCGCATTTTCATCTGAATCGGCACGAACCGCAGGAATGAAATATTGTAGGTATCCACATTTGGTGCCGCCGGAGTATTACGTCAAGTTATTTGCATACGTGTTTATGAAAATCAGCCACGATAGCGATGACTTCACCGTTGGATCCACTTGATCTCCAATTGACAATTTTATCTCATTCCGACCGAAGGCGTTTCTCGGTTTCCTCGGCGTTTTCCGGCGTCAAATGGTTTGTGACGGCCGCTTCCTCTCTGTCGAGCGGGGTGGAAGAGACAGCCAGCTCCCAATTCCGCCTCCGACCTCTCAGGCAATCGCAAGGGGCCACGCCCTGCTCGCCTCATTTCTCCCGACCGATCCACTCAACGCGCTCCGTCCGCCGATGTGCTGCGTCGAACACGGTGACCACGGAATGCACTCTCGCCAGATGAGAACTCCTGTAGCACGCCGTCTTTCTCCCGATACCCTCTCTCTCTCCCCCCTCTTTCTTTCCCTCCACCTTGCCCCGTTCCCCAGAAACCATTGGAGGCGTGTCTTTTTGGACTCGGTTCAAGAGTGCGCGGGTTTTATTCCCGACGTTAGCGCACGAAGTCGTATAAGAATGTCGAACGCCCTGAACGCATCAATCATAATTATTTGTGCGTATTCGTATCAGTCCGCCTACGGAGTTGATTCAGGCGTTGGAGTCACCAGCATTTTGTTCACCCTCTTAGTTTCGAGGGAGGTTTGGATGGCAATAGACGCAGATATCTTATTGGTGTAACCAAGGAGGTTAGAATTTGCTAGAGGAGGCAACGGATCCCGAGGGCCCGGGTTCGATTCCCGGCAGTGGCGGATTTTTCAGTGGAAAACCGGTCCCCACTTGAGTGCCTAGTGGAGGGCATTTCAAGTTCAGTACTCCGTCCGTCGGATGGGACGTTAAGTCGTGGTCCCCTTGGCGCCTTTCGTTAAGAGTAGGCTAATGCCGACGCCGGGTTTCTCTCCACTCTTCCTCCGTTCCCTGAAAACTCCTACCATTACCCAATTATCCACCTATCCTATATAGCGCAAACGACCTCAGCTGTCGGTCGCCTCCCCTAAATAACCAGGAGGCAACGGAGCTGATTTGAGAAGCCAGCGGCCATCTTTGTAGGTACATCTACGGAATAAAAATCCACCGCGAGGGTGTGTGGCAGGGGGTGAATACCACCATGCATACGCTATTGACTTGCAACTAGGCTTGTAACCTGCCTATAATGTGCAATATGCTATGCCAAACAAACGGAAACAAACCTAAAAATGTAACATACTTTACTATGAAAATGTAATCTAGGTTATGCAAAACGAACCCAAAAAAACACATGAATATGCAAAATTATAAACAAATCAAATAGAGCACACCAATGCACTTGATCCATTGCGAACATGCACCCCCGTCTCGGCGATCGTCCGGCCGCACATCCTTCCACCAACCCTCACCCACGGGATTCCCTACGGCAGTCCCATTCACACCCCACTTCCTAAAGCCAGCTCACTCGCTAGAGTCCCCCAGGAAGACTACCCTGTCGAATATTGGGATCAGGCGACCGTGCAGCTCCAACAATACGCACAAGGAATTCTTGCGATGAGGCAATCTGACTGCATCGGGCCATTGTCACGTGGCTTATGGTTTCGTTACACGCTACTACATGGAAACATGTAAGATGTTAGAGTCACATGCATTTTCTTTTAAAGTTCGCTTCCATTGATTAATGACAGTTTAGCAAATGTTAATCCAGCATAACCCTGGAGGACTTAGAGAGATACTTCTAGCATTTTATTATAACAAAAAACTGGCCACTGATCCTAGATGTAACAAAATGACAGCATTAAATATTACGGGACGTAAGTTACGGTGAGACGGACTTGCTACTTACGCTATTAGTACAGAAAAAGTTGTTCTTGCACGCGGTGAAAAGTTAAAGAGTATTAAGGTAAATAATGGAATTAATTTTTAAAATTCGTAGAATACATGTTTGAACGTGAGCAGAGACTCAAACATGTGCTAAATATGGAGTTTAGGTAGGTTAAATTCGAACCAACTTTATTGACAAAATTAACTCCCATGGGAATAAAATGCATCCTGCATGGGAATAGAATCAATACCTTCCTTAAATAGCCTTAGGGGAACTGACGCCTTTTAGATGAAATTTAGGTAGAATTTAATTGTTATTTGTGTTTTAATACGCATTGAGTCTCCATAAAAGACCGTTCAAGATTTAATGTTTTTAAGTGGAGCTTAAGCATTCCCAACCAACAAAATTCTGGCTTCATTGCAACCCATAGGCTAGCATGCCATTGCCTCCTCCAGCACGTTCTAACCTCAATGGTGTGGAGAGCACACAAGCTCAATACCTTGTCCGTCAGATGGGACGTTATAACCATGGGCCTCTTGGTGACTTTATTTATGAGCAGGTTTATAATACTGACATCGGTTTTTTCTCTTTTTTTATGTTCCCTGAATATATCCTTCCTCTTCCCAAGCATTGGCATACCCTTAATGGTGCTAATGAGCATATGTAGTTGTCAGTCGCCTCAGTTGGCAACAATACTGTGAGTGGGAAATTCTATCCTGGTTTATCCAGCCACTGTGACTAATTGCTTCACGTGGAGCAGAAACATGGACATTAAAAGTACCAGAAAACTCGCATTTGAGATGTGGACGTTATGTGGGCGTTTTTCTGAAGATGCCTTTAAACAACATATTCAGCAACTCAGCTATTGATGGAACATGAAACTTGAAAGAGATATTAAGGTGATGAAAACTGTGAAAATCAGGAAAATATCTTATCTCTCATCTCATCTTCAGGATTGACCAATATTACCAGACGCAAGTCATATTTAGAGTGAATATTCAAGACGAGTGTGGTTCAGGAAGAAGGAAGCTTCCCTGGCTGACAAATATTAGTGCGAACCAGAATTCGAAGTTGGAAGAACTTTTAACGGTTTCCGAAATACGAGGAGAGTTTGACCTTGCGGTCACAATCTTTGTTGAGTGTAGAAGTAATATAGTAAGAATATAGCGCTATAGTAAGAAAAAGTAATGAAATTGTTAAGTATACCTACTCGTAGAGGAAGTGGTCAAGAGAGATTCTTGAAGGATGCAGAGAAAGTGAATGAAGGAAGAATTGAAATTTAATGGAATCCTGAAAGCTGTTACTGGGGAGAAATATGGCTGAGAAGGGGAGGGGAGAAAAGAAACGGGGAATACGACCAGGATGAAGCAAGGTGGGAGGTATATGTAGTTCGAGATTGTGGTATAGAGTCCTAGTAGATATAGGTCACTTGAATGTCTACAGGCTAAGATGGAAGCGGATGAGGCAGGAACTGCCCAAGAACCTTGAATTATTGAAGAGCACTTACGTTGGTGAAAATATAAAAGAACTCTGTGGTCTTATGCGGAAAGGATTCTTTGTCCTTATGACTCACATTGAAGATTTTGACACCGTGAGACCCCTTAGCTAATTTGTTACTTAAGATTTTCGCGGAACAAGTATATATACTACCTGATTCATTTCGTAAGATAAAAATGAGACCGAATAAAAATGTTTTTGTAATAGTTTAAATTTTATCAATAATACTAGGCGTCACTTTAGAAAAATATTGGATATTCATGATAAATAAAACACATACTTACTTTCGAAATTAATAAAATTTCACTGGAAATGGTTTCAACTTATTATTGCTATTATTATATTTGATAATGGCACTTGTGTTGATACCACTGTTGGTGTTCTGGTTCAGTATAGTGTAACTGTGTCTCATATTTTATTTATTAGTGAAAAAATTCATTTTAATCATGTTCATGGTGTTTGGTTCAGTTCAAGTTAATTAATTTTGACATCTTTATTGCTTTAACAACTCGCATTTTCAAGAAGCACTCTCATACGGCGATCTCTTTGTACGGAAATATCTTTTAGAGGCATATTTCACTGCTCCTCCGGATTTAATCGTGTCACCGTGAAAAATAACTCCATTCAAGATGATAAACGAGTGAAGTCACAACCGCCTGTGTAAAAAAATGCCCGAAAAACGCACGTTAGCATGACAAATGGAATCGCAGTTAAATTAAACTGAATTTACGATGCGTGATAAGGAGTTGAAGTTATCTTTTGCATGAGAACATCCCTTTTGCCATATAATTCGTGCGTTGTCTGTCACGGATAGCCTTCAAAAGTAAAGCGTCTCTATCAAAATTATTCCTCAGATTTTTATCTCACTTGTGAGCGCCTTCCGTAGCGCTTTCTCTCTTTGATGATGTGATATACAGAGCATTTTACCTAATTCTACTGGTTAATTAAAGTTCAACCTGCCCACCATTTCTACTCATGCATATTGCCTCTATCATTTTTTTTGTTTTACTCTGAGCCATCATCATACCATATTTTTCGCACTGCTTCTCTTATGCACTTAATCATTGTCAGTAGTTGTTTTACTGATTGGCTAAGCCTTTATCATCCCTCGTAATGTAAAAGTGCGTATGTGGTAGGTATAATCCAACGCTGGACGTCATCTGGATCACTCCTTGCTTCGAAAATGAATGGGATTTAACGGTCAAGGATCAGGTGAGGGTTGGTGGTTGTATTAGTCATGAATTCCGAGGGCTTGGGTTTGAATTCCATCGGTAGCGGAAATGTTTCAGAGGAGTCCCGGTCTCTACTCGAGCGTGGTGTGGAGAGCATTTCGAGTTCAGTACTCCGTCCGTCGGACGGACCGTTAAAACGTGTACCCAACCCCTTGGCGTCTTTAGTTAAGAGTAAGTTGATGCCGACGCCGGTTTTTCTCCACCCTTCGTCGCCTGGAAAATGTCTGCCCCTTCCCAAATACCCATGTTTCCTAAATGTCGAAAATGACCTCAGCTGTCAGTCGCGTTCCTAGAAAAACCCCAGCTAGTACGGTCCAAGGCCGGTTGCGGCAGGCAGGTCGGTAACGTGCTTGCCTGCCAAGCCGAAGGTCTCGGGATCGAATCCCACCGAGTGCATGGATGTTATATGCGTCCTAATACGAAGTGGAGTGATAGCGTGAAGTGAGGTAGGTTTGGTCGGTCAAAAGTTGGGGATATAAGAAGAATAGCAGTCCCTCGAAAGAATGAAGACGTGAAAAAACTACGGTAAATTCCCAATTATCCTTGCGCGCATTATCCGGGCTACGTATTATCCGTGCATTGCCAATCTGACATTGTAATGACAGTGGTCTCTAAGGTATGTAAATTTTTGCTATTTTCCTCCAGTCGCAACTTTCACTACGGCTAGGGCTGTGCGATACCACGATATATCGTCGACGATACTCGATATGCACTTGATATCGGGAGTCGATATTTCGAAACGCGATATCGCGATATGTCGATATCCGATATCCCGATGTGTCAATATCCCGGTATGACAATATCCCGATGTGTCGATATCCCGATATGACGATATCCTGATCCCTGTGTTTTTTTCTGTCACCCTTAATAATGTCTCCATTTAGCGCAATTTATCCGTAATGGTTGGTCGGATTGAAGCGCTACACTGTAAAAAGTAGATCTGATTTTAAGGTACAAAAGCGATCTGAATTTCAGATGCAACAATTTTAAGACAGGGTATGTTGAATTTCAGCAGCAATATCTTTTCTAAAAATAAGGCAGGTGAACGACTGAAAATCAGACCAGGTGGACTTATTTTCAGATAGGCCTATGCTGAATTTAAGACAGCCCTGGTCTGGTAATAATGCGTGTTGCTATTGAAATTCAAGCCTACTCTGAGGGGATGTCTTATTTTAAGGCAGGTGCAGGACTGAAAATCACACCAGGTGGGACTTATTTTAGATAGTCCCATGCTGAATTTAAGACCATGGCTGTCTTAAATTCAGCATGGGCCTATCTAAAAATAAGTACCACGTAACAATGCGGGTTGCTATTGAAATCAAAGCCTACTTTTATGCGATGTCTAATTATAAATACTAGATATTTAAACACTTCACACGAACACAAACCAAAACCCTAACGTTTCATATTTTTATTCGATAATGCTGTTTCACTGACTAAATTCTTCGATAGAGCAAACGTAAGTCACATAATTTCTATTGAAAAATATTCCAGGACTGAAATGGGAAAACACGGACAATAACTTCAAAGATAATATGAAAATGTGTACTTTTATTGGAAACAAAGTAATCCATACAAAGTCTTCAATACCACAGATGTGAGCCAGTATCTTCAAACCGAAGCAGGAACTGTCACTTGATGAGGGCGACTATTTTTTAGTTCTAACAACCCTGCCGCGTAGACAAAAAAATGAAGTTTACTCTCACGATACGTCACTCAGACACAACTGGCTCCCTTCTGCAAATAAACTAAGTATCATTGCCACATTCTCACACTATTAATTCATCCCACGAAACTTATTTCACCTACTTACAATGAAATTTGACTATACTTCGAATTTTACTTCCTTACGCTTCGTAATTCTTGTTGACATCCTGCTCCCGGAGGTTGAATGAAAAACACTGCGTTTTGTTTATCCTGCTCCCTGGTTACGCTCCGCCCATCATTCTCTGTTATTGGCTGGTTAGCTCCAATTGCGGAGCCAACCAAGGCGTGCTTATTTTCAGCCCGGGTGATCTGAATTTCAGATCACAACCATCTTATTTTCAACATGCAGTGGTTATGGTCTTAAAATAAGACGGGGGTGTGTCTGATTTTCACGCATCACGAGTCTTAAATCCAGACCACTACCTTAAAATCAGACAGGGCTTAAATTCAGATCACACTGAAAATCAGATCAACTTTTTACAGTGTATAAACGGCCTCTTCCTTATAAAATGTTACACTTCCTCAATCGTTAATTACATATTTTAAATTGTCTCATTTGTTATTGTTATTAACTATAACTTTTTTATCATAAAATTTGGATGTAGGGAATGGAATGGCTATGGTGCGATTTCATCACTGCAAACTCGAATTCAACGAGAAAAGTTCAAAATTTTAAAAAAATTATTGTTTTTAAACCATAATTCGTAATTTAAAAAAATTTCACCGTTCTTCGACAATGGAAAAATTGTCATATTTCAGCTCAAGTGGGCCGTATCAAAAAATTGAAAATAACAGTTATTATCTAAAATTATATGCTCTTTCATCTTCAGTTATTATATTATAAGTCGATACCCGGTTTCCCGATATGTCGATATCACGATATTTCCTATTTGTATCGCGAAACCGATATATCGCCGAATCCGCGATATCAGAATGATATCGTTGTGCGATATTCAAGACAGCATATCGCGCAGCGCTAACTACGGCCTTGCCGACTGACCCTGCGTTGTCTTACGCCAGACTTCGTGCCGCCACCCGAGGCTTGCGAATATTTGATTGCGGCCGGTACCGCTTTACTGGACTCCCTTTTTGTCTTAAATCGCTATTATGTACAGCTAGAATCTATTCAATGGCAGACTGTGTAATTTTCGTAGGGAGTTTATTTATTTTGAAATGAATCCGGAAAGAACGAAACAGCGGATCATGTGTTTCCCGATTATCCGTGTACCCTTTTCCAGTCATTAAAGTGGAAAATTGGGAGTTTACTGTAGCACCTTTCTTCCCTTAACCTTAGGTTAGACGGTGTGATAATAATTTAGCCGTTTGTTAACCTAAAACTCAACGCTGCTTCGTACGGGTGATGCGCAGATGAGACATCTTTCCCGCTGTAATCTTCCACGCAGGAATTCCACGAAGCTGCCACGTTAATTCCCAGTTGCCGGATCGGTCAAATATCGTCGTCTCACCTCGCCCTTTTTTCCATCTCGTTTGCGGCCGTCAAACTATTTTTTTGTTTCCCGGTCCCCCCTCCCGGGACGATGTTGACTCCCTTTTTCGCCCCGTCCTAATCTCCCTGACTTCCCTCCCGCCCCGGAGCAGAGCTGTCAGAATGCGGATGGCAGTAGCCGCGTCTCCTTGTCATCCGCGTTACGCATCGGCCGGCGAAGCTGATAGCGGCTAATTGCGGCGGACGAAAACGTCGGGCCCGAGTAGGTTCAACCGATGTGTTTCCTTCTTGGGCGTCGACACGTGAATGACAGGTATCCCTCCGCGGAGGAGGACTGCGATGATGAGGGGAGAATGAGGAGGAGAGGAGGTGGTGGAAGAGTGGAGACTCATCCGGTCGGATCGAGATGAATGGATGGCGGAAACATAGCGTGAAGTGAGGCAGGCATGGTCGGTTACATGTTGGGGGATAAAAGGAGGAAAGAGTGAATGAAGACGTGATAAAAACTATCAACTTTCATTCATTAACCTTATGTTAGAGTATGCGACATATCCTTAGCCGTTGGTGAATCTAAATTCCTAAGTACCCACGTCAATTTACAGTTGCCGGATCGGTCAAGTGTCGTCATCTACTCGTTTTGAGGTTTTGATTTTATCATGAATCATCATCATCGGTCAACAATCCTGGGATTGGTTTAGACGCAGCCCTACTCGATTCTTCTATCAACGAACCTCTTCATGTTGACGTAACTCCTCTCTTTTACATCCTTCACAACTTGCTCTATATACCTCATACGAGGCCTGCCTTTTCTATTCTGCCCGTTCACTTTTCCCTCGACGATTGTCTTCATCAGGCCATCGTGTCTTAAGATGTGGCCTATTAAGTTGTCCCGTCTTCTTTTTAAGGTTCTCAGTAGCCATCTCTTCTCTCCCACTTTTCCTAAGACTTATTCGTTTTTCACTACATCGATCCATTTTACCTTCATCATTCTTCGGTAGCACCACATTTCGAATGCTTCCAGCCTGGACTTCTCTGCTGATGTTTTTGTCCATGCTTCGCTGCCATATAGTAGAATGCTTCTGACGTATATTATAATGAAATGTTTCCTCACTTCCACGCTTTTATTTGCAGCTGTAATCAGAATCTTCTTTTGGTAAAATACCCTTTTCGCTTGGGCAATTTGCTGGAAATTTCTCTTTTACTTCTCCTTCCTCCTCCTCAATTTTATTTTTCCTAGTTTAACATTGGTCCTGGCTTCCTTTCTCCTACTGCATACCAATTATCATAAATAATATGTATTAATTTCTCGTTTCATCACCATCACAAGAATCAGTGATATCTGTTTTACGAAACTCTCCATTCGATAAGTGTATTGCAGTCCATCGGTTGCATGTGAGGGATGAAAAGAGAAATAACAGTCTCACGAATGAAGGAAGACATGAGAAAAGTAACAACTTTATTTCCTCGTTTTGTGCGTTTGATATCGTAATAAAATAGCGGAAGGAAGCGATCCCCATAGGACGCGTTCAAGGTCTCTCTCTCTCCTAAATACGAGCCCGAAACCTCAGATCGATAATTAACCTTCTTCTCTCAAGTCTGCATATGCGAAAATCAGTATACAATACATCAAGAATTAATAATCAATACACAATACATAAAGATGTAATAATCAATATAAAATACATCAAGATGTAATAATCAATATACAATGCATCAAGAACCAAAATTATAAAAGACTTTTTCATTTTCATTTTAAAGCTTTTATATCTCTTCATTCTGGATCCGTCCTTGTCGGAGAGGAGCCGTACTTTCCGATCTCTCGGTTCCTGTCGTTACAAATATTCGATACAACTAAGACCGTTTTCGCCCTGTACCCTTCTTCTGCGTACACAATATCACTTGGTCTGCCATTACTTATAATGTGATTGAGGAAAAGGTACTGCATTAATATTTTCCCTTCAGAAAAGAAAGCAAACGGAATAACATTTCCTGTATTGTATATTGAAATAGCCACAACTTAAAAACACAACTCAAACGCTCATGCAAGTAATATAATCTGATTTTTTAAATTACTTTCCACAGATATTTGTAGAGCTGGTAGCCTTATATATAGTTGTTTATTTCAAAATTCCCGCGGTAACTAGGACGTAAGAGTTTCGTCAGTGTTTTTTTTCTCTTCCTATCGGTTGATGGCGAATAACATGAAACAATGCTGAAATTCATCGCTAAGCTTCCGAACTTGCCCGAGCCTTAGCAGTCGCTAATTCAACCATAACCCAGAATCGCGTTCATTCGTAGTAACCGCTAAACCTGAAGTGAAAGCGGTTGCTAACTATTAGCGACGAAAGAACCAGAATTGACGCGCTACATGGAGTGTGGATACTTTGCGAGAAGTAGTTATCTTACCGAGAAAGAAGAGGGGTGGTGCGAAACCCGGGATTGACATTGCTGTTGACGAAAGGCGCCAAGGGGTCCTCGGTTTAACGTCCCTTCCGACGGGCGGATCACTGGAGATTGTTATTCCAGTGAAACATTTCTAACACTTCTGGGATCCGAACCCAAGGCCTAGAGATGGTCTCTGTTCCATACCCTCCACCCTATCGTGGTCAACCATCCCCTGCCCTCACATTCAAGGGGTGGGAGAGCGTGGGGAAGCGAATTAATTACCTCCTTTGGAGAGAATGATTACCGCTCGTGGGCGTCCATTAATTCACAGCCGCCCATGGTCGTCGGAAGATGGATCTGTGTCCTCATGGTGACACGGACATCTCTCAATGAAGTGAATCTAATGGAAGCGGAGTAGGCATCTATTTCTCCTCTCTTTCTGTTTCCTATCTCATCGTAGCAATGAAGGAGCAGATATTTCAGTGTGGATTTGTCATCGCTTTGAATATGCAGGAATGGATCCGCGGAAGGTTTAACATTCGCAATAAAAGAATTTAATCATATCCCATCAGTCATATCTATTAATTGAATTTACAGCAGCGCCACTGATTCATATCACCCAAATTGAGGATTTATTACCGTAAGCAACTCAAGAGCGGGCATATGACGTCCATATGTGATTTTTTCGTCGATTTAGGTTTAATAAGTCTTTTAAGATATTTTTAAACTGACAAAATAGTTTCTGAAAAGTATAAGGGTTGCATAGCGAATTTTAGATCGTCAGAGAAGTATATGCATTTTCTAATGGACGGATGTTGATCAGCCGAAGGCTTGGAGTGATGGAACACATCTCATTGTCAGTGTGGTTACCACGACGCGATCCCAATATTTCACACGATGTCCCTCAGACCCTCCTACCTCCAACCATTTTACCCAAACTATTCGTTCTTTTCCTCCCTCTACCCCGCTAACCCGAAAATCTTCCTTCAGTTAGGTTCTTCAAATTACGTTCGCCCTTTATGCAATGTAAAAATATTAATGAATATTCTTTGGTGCTTTTATCTATATTAATTACTTATCTGTACATGGATAAGTCGTGATTTTTGGCATTACATATCCCTGAGAAGCGGCACCTGATGTACCTAGTAAAAAGGGTTTATAATGGGATTACGTATGTTTCCTTGATTGGCACATTACTTTGTACGAGAACAGCTCTCAGCTCTAAACCTATGTAGGTATTATTGAAATCGCTTACTTTAGGGCATGAGAAGTGATATTTTTGCATAAGGAGGATTGTTGTGAGGATGGTGAGGGTCTGTAAGACTCGGAATTTGAGGATTAAGCATACCTCAAAACTAACTAACCCATAATAAATTGCAGTTGATAAGAGTATTCTGATGTGATCAGTTTGGCAGCAGCTCTTAAAATCGATGAGATACGACATCAGTAACTAACATGGGTTGAAAATCAGTAAACTCGATGGAAAAAATTGTTTTTGCTCCCTCCAATTATCGGTAGCCTCGAAATGAATGCACGCGCCTGATTATTCTTTCACAACGAATAACATCTAATTCTCAGAAACTCTTGGAGCCGATTTTAAATCAAGTCAGTGGTTGCATCGTTCACTTTCTTTGATTAAGAAAAATTAATGTTCGGAAATTAGCTGCATTCCTATTAATAAAGTGGACGAGGACCAGCAGCTGAAGCTTCTGCCACGTCATTAGCCGAATCAAGTTATCCCATCTTGTAACTTAATTTTGTCAAAGTGGGTAATTCACACTCGGGTGCTAATGGCTTTATTAAGGCGAATCATCACGCGAGGAAGGAATGGAGGTGACTGGGGAGAGATATGGATGGCGTCCGCCATATCTAAATTTTGAAAATGGAAATGACGGATTTTTTCAAGGGACAAAATCAAGACCTGCTTTTCTACAGTTTTATTTTCATGCATAAATGTCAATCGTCATCTCTGCAATGTGAATTCTTTGATCATGAAATGTTGCGATAAAACGTTGTGGTGAAATTCGGATGGAAGTCGTTGAAATGTAATTTGTTGTTTTAGCGGTAGAAATGGTGAAGTTTCGTATTCGCTATTGTAGTACCGATGCGGATATGAGTAAGAATACATCTACATCTACTCGATACCCCGCAAGCCAACGCGAGGGTGTGTGGCAGGGGGTGAAGATCACCAAGCATGCACTACTGACATGCAAACAGGCTACTATAGAGTCTCATGCAAAAAGATTGTTAGTATCTATAGTATTTAAGGGGTTAATACATGCATCTTGCACTACAGACTATTCTAAAATATTTCCCCTGCCTATCCCTTTGCTATGCTGCCTATTTATTCTCTTAGAGTACGGGGGAAAATGCCATTTTGAATCTATCGGTACGACAATCTATCTCTCTAATCTTATTTATCTGGTCGAATCTTGCATAATACGCTGGTTTTTTTAATATGTGCCTAACATCTTCAGTAAAGCTATCCGATTGAAATTCCTGTAATAGATTTAATCTGTACTTTAACCTACGCTCTGATAATTGATTCCCACCCTAATTCTTTTATTAATTCTGAAACGCTACTTAACCTATCGTAACACCTTTTAACGAACCTAGCTGCTCTACGCTGCACACTGACTTGTTCTCTGATCAAACCTAATTCATTAGGATCCCTTTATAGAGTAGTTTACTGATAGTAACAAGAACAGCTCTTGAGTAGTGATGCTTCTTGCGCTCGAAATTTTCTAATTCACATCTTTCCTCTCAGTGGTTTAGTCCTTCATCATCATTGGGTGCTTTTCATTTAGGTACGGCGATAGCTGATTATCGAACGCAGGTGCCGTCAATCTCCAGGATGCAAATGAAACGAAATGGCACCGGCCTTCCGCGCTTGCGCAGTCAGTTTAGTGAATTGGAGGGTAAATAAGAAAGTTTCAACGAAGGGATTCGCCCGGTAAAGTTCGAATCATCCGTACAATTCACCAATTTTGCTCGGTAAAAGGTACTGTGATTGATTTTAGTAATTTTTTACGTATGTTAGTGGAATGGCATAACAGTATATTTTGGGTTCTGATTGATAAATGCCACAGAATACCTTTCCTTTGTCTGCGAGTTTACAAAAAATATTGATCAGGGATCTGAACAGAGATGCCAAATGAATCTTCATTTGTGGATACATTGTTTGACGTGACGTCGTATTACGCCAATAGCTTTTCATCTGTTCGGCTCTCCTGAGAGGAGACAGCCACCGGCAGCCGGCGATAGACGGCGATCCAGCTAAATCGAAAGCACCGCGGAGTGGCGATCGCCGTCTACCGCCGGCTGTAGCCGCAAATCGAAAGCACCAATTGTATGATATTTTTATGTTGTCAAGTTGATAAGGCACTGGCCAGTTAACCTAAAGGTCCCGGGTTCGAATCCTGGTAGGGTAGGTCATATGAATAATTTCAGGATGAAGTTAGGTTGGGAGGTACAGTATAACCTTAGTAGTTGAAACACCGAAAGCATAATCATACCACTATTAAATAGATGAAGGCGCGAATTTCGCCGTGACAAACATGATATAATTGAAAGCACTGGGGAACAGCTCCTCTTTTAGTCAAAATTTCAATCATTTTATTATGTCGAAATTTTTATTTCGCCGCTCCACTTTCTTAGTTTGTTCGTACTTGCCTACCTTCCACACCCACTTATCCTTCCCAACTAATTCATATTTTTGTTGAAGTTATTAGAGGAGGCGACCGTCAGCTAAGTAATTCGTACTCGTGTGTAGGAAGTTATTTTTTTCGGAGTACATGAAGGGTGAGGAGAAACCCGGCATCGGCATTTGTCATCTCTTATTGTAAGGCGCCAAGGGGTCAACTGTTCCGGCGGACGGAGTATCTGACTTTTTTAAGTGTACTCAACGCGGAACTCAAGTAGCGACCGGTATTTCATTGAAACATCTGCGTTTGCCTAAATTTAAACTCGGACTTTCAGTGTAAGAGGCTCTGAAGTACTCCGGTGCTCTAGGGATACTCGCGTAATATGAGGAAGAATGAAAAATTTTGGAAATTGGAACAAGAACTTTTCACGAAATGTTATGTTTCTTCTCAGAGGAATTTAGACCAATAGGTACTTCCTATCGTATAGTGTTTATACCCGTCCAAAAGTGTTGGGTTTGTTTATGGATAGTCCAGCCAACTTTCATGATTTTGCATGCTTGCTTAGCTATTTTTACCTTTATTTTTGAATCGTGAAGTTTAGCATAAAATATAGTTACTAATCTTCTATATGCATCATATGCAATGCATGTTTGGTGTGAATTAACCCCCTGCCACTCACCTTTGTGGTGGCTTTCAGGGTATTATGTAGATATAGATGTATTCTCCATCCATATCTTCTTCCAAACAAGTGACATTTCCTACACTGTCTTTATATCTGCACATCACGTGGTTCCGAATAGGAACTGATTTTTTCGCAGTGGAAATTCTGCAACTTGAAAGATACCTCGAAAGAAGGTCAAGTTGTTAGACCAAGGATTAAAATTTCTCTAGCACTATAAAAGAGCTGGTTACGATTCAAATGACGTCTATCGGGAGATACTTCGCTAGGATGCGAGGAAAACGAGTCTTTTTACGTGAAGAAAGTCGATGCTTTATAAGACGGTCGACGTTTCCTTGCTGACAGTAAATGTCTCCTTCCCTCACTCTTGAAATTATTCTATTATCTCCAGTGCTCCACCCTTTTCCTCGCAATATACCGCCCGAATAAATTAATCGTTCGCCTGGTCTAGTTTTCTGGCCCCTCGTCCCACCCGTAGCCCCGTTAATGTCTTAAGCGGAGAATGTTGGTCCCGTCAGTCTCTTCCATTACGGAGCGGTCGGCACAAATGGAATTTTTTGAGTAAGGGGGGAGACCCGCGCGCGCGAAATTTTCGGGCACTCTTGAAAGCACTGGTCCGATTCCCGGGGTCGCATCATCATGAACAGCAGCACTAAACGC
Source organism: Platycnemis pennipes (assembly GCA_933228895.1). Classification (NCBI taxonomy): domain Eukaryota; kingdom Metazoa; phylum Arthropoda; class Insecta; order Odonata; family Platycnemididae; genus Platycnemis; species Platycnemis pennipes. The sequence continues at coordinate 67,346,286 of OW121854.1, forward strand.
GTAATATACTCCCCACGTAGAATGAACGAGGAATTTCACTTAGGCGAATCCGCCCTCGGTTATTAAAACTAAAGCCACATAAATTTCCTACCTGCGTCCTCCCCCCCCCTTCGCCCTGTCCTCTCTTAGAGTGCTCTCGCGGTCATCAGAGGGGGGGAAGGACATGGTCGATCCATTTCCATTTGGGATTCCCAACCCTACCCCCTCGGCACACCCCCTCTCGTGAGTGAGGAGACGAAAGGGGAAGGAGAATTGGAGACGAGAGGGTGGGGAAGTCGGGGAGGAGCGGCCAAAGGAACACCTTGAATGTCTGTCTGTCCATCTTCCCCCCACTTCAATCCTAACCTCCGCGTGGCGAACCCCTACCTGTCTTATCTCTCCTCCGCTGCTACCCCTTTGCCGCCACTAACCCCGGCACCCGACGGGCTCCGTCGTCGAGGGGTTTTGTGGGTGTGGGGAGGGTGGCTGGATAGCACGCGCCTCAGGACCTGAGTCTCCACAACAATTAGGCTGCTACACATGGAGACCTCCTTCCTTCACTCCCCCACCCTCATCCCCTTTCCTCAAGGATCTCTTCTTCCTTTTCTTCCTGCTCGTTTCTTTTTCAACGTCTTCCCTTCGTCCCATCCATCCTTACGTCCCAGCCTTTCAGGACCGCCCCCTCCCCTCTTTTTAAACTCTTTCTCGCAAAGGTGATTTTTTTATTAAGAGCTCGCTCACCTTTTTTTCTCCCTCGTCCATTTCCGCTATGATTATACGGAGTTTGATCTCTCGGCGTTGCGCTTGATGTTTTTTCGGTGTTCTGTCATCCGCATGCATGGGTAATGGAGGGCTAAAAACACAATTGGCGCAATCCAATCCGATCACGAAACTGGAAACTATACGCGAAGTAATATTTTATCAGAAAATAATTTCCATTGAGCGTTTTTTTCTCGTTTGAATGAGACTCTTTCGATTTCTTTGCTTTGCTTTTCCTAAGGAAGTGGTGGATCACTGAAGTGCCCGTTCTGATCGAATGGATTTCAGCTACACAACTAAGGGACACACCTCAACTTCTACTGCTTAAGTCCTGAAATCTTTACTTCCAGTCAAATCGGTGTGTACATTCACCCTGGAAAGTTGATATTACCACGCTGTGTCCCGCTATGGAAGGATACAGAGGAGAATCTAAAACTCTTAGAAACTCGTAATTGAGATTTTATGACGAACGCAGTAGAAGTGAGACTGTAGTTGAGATTCTGATATGTCCAAGCTCTATTCAGAATATGAACTCAGTTCTCTGCGTCACGCTGAGAAGTAATACCACTTTTTGAAGATAAAATCTGTAAACCAATTTGACTAGTTTTAGTGATTTTAGGTCGTAAGCAGTAGAAGCGAGACTGTAGCTGAGATTTTGAATACGGCCCTAACTCTGTCGATAATCATCATCATCAGTATTTCGATCCTAGGATTGGTTTACTGCAGGCACCTCTTTCTGCCCTATTCAATGTTAATTCTCTCACGCCCTGGTATGTTTTAACACTGAATAGGGCATCATGGAGGGCTGCAGTAAACCAATCCTAGGATTGAAATACTGATGGTGATGATAAACAACAGAGTTAGGGCCATATTCAAAATCTCATTGATTTATTTTTATTAAGAGCTCGCTCGTCTTTTTTTCTCACTCATTCATTTCCGCTATGATAATACGGAATTTGATCTCTCAGTGTTACGCTTGATGTTTTTTCGGTGTTCTGTCATCCGCTTGCATGTCGATTATAACGATGATTATATTGACTCCATTCTCCTCTCTGTTGAATCAATCGCAATCCTCCTGTTTTGCGTTGCCGTTGTTGCTATTAGAGGAGGTGATGGACAAGTTGGGTCTGATGTGCCATTAAATATTGTCGGCTAAAGGAAGAGTTTTTATTGATAACAGAAGAATGGTGGAGGGGTACTCAGCTTCGGCATTTACTTCATCACCATCATCATCACTAATCATCAATCATCAATTGGTTCTAAGCAGCTCTGCACTCGGTTCTCCTACATCTACATCTAAACGATACCCTGCAAGCCACCGCGCGGGCGTGTGGCAGGGGGTGAAGATCACCAAGCATGCACTACTAACATGCAAACAAGCAACTAAAGTGTCTCATGCAACTAGATTGTTAGTATATATAGTATTTGAGGGGTTAATACATGAATCATGCACTACAGAACTAGTCCTATCGGCTAAACTCTTTATATATCTGACTAATTTATTTCGATACTTTGCTACTTGCTGCTTGCATCTCATAGGTTTTCTTTTGTCAATAATCCCGTTTACTTCTCTCAACGAACGGTTGTCTTCAGCTGACAATCATGTCTCAAGACGTAGCCGATTACTTCATCTCGTTTTCTTTTTATAATTTTCAGAAGACTGCTTTTTTCCCCAAGTCTCCTTAGGACTTCTTCGTGAATTTGTGCGCTCTTAATGAAATCTGGCAAAAGGCTCCCTAGTTCCCTATCCTAAAATTAATGCCTGTTGTTTACATCGGTGAAACGATGAAATAAAGTGACGCAATTATAACAACACTCATTCATATCATTTAGGTTGGACATTGCAAAAATATTCGATGTAGTTTCTTGTTGCTTTCCTAAAGAATACTTGTAACATAGCCCCAGGTGATGATGACTTTATTGTAAAACGCACAGCACATATTGGCGTGGGAAGGTGCCAAGGGGACTAAGGCTTAACTTCCCATACGACGGGCGGAGTACTGAACTCGAATAATCTCCACAAAGAACTCAAGTAGTGGCCGGTTCACCAATGAAAAATATTCTCCACTTCCGGGATACAAACCTCGAACCCTCGGGCGAGAGGCCTCTACTCTATTGTTATAAATGAAATAAAAACTTTGTTCTATCCCACAAAATATTTTGTGGAATGGAACAAAAGTTTTATTTTAATTATAACATGTCGAAATTTCAGAAAGTGAACTTGTCTGCTATTTATACGAGCCTACTTATACTTGTACTAATATACGAGCCTATTTATACTCGTGTAAGCCTGCACTCTAATCAGTACACCAGAGCGACCTCCCTGAGCTCCTACTCTCCTTGCAAGTTTTCTTCTCCTACCGCGAAGCCCGGCTTTTCATCGTGGCGATGGTTCGTACCATGCGTAGTAAAATCAAAAATTGTCCATAAATGAAAAAATCGAATAGTAAATTATAAATTAAATTAATAAAAATAAGTATTAATCAATTGAATTAATGTTCCCCTAGGTGAGAGGTTCACTCTACACACTGCACCAACCCGACTCCTTTGTAGACATATAAAATTGGTAACAGTCGTAGTTTTGTACTAGTCAAAGGATTTTGTTGGCTGAGGAATTATTTGCGGAGACGGGGAATGAATGAGAAACGAAGGAAAGATTAGTCATAATGCACGATGGAAGCGGGTGAGATTTGCGATTTGTATTTCACTCACCATACAGTGGGTGGTTGTCCTTTTGTGTTCGTGTGTTTTTATATTTTTTTATTCCCTTCGCCTCCTGTTTTTTCTCGGCCTTCTCATTATACCTGCCCCATCTCCCGCCTCTTGACATCGCCCTGCGCCAAATGTTCCTTACCATAGCTGCGCGCGAGTGGACCCCGCCTATCCGATGTTGGCTGTCCGAGCCCCACTACATACCCACACCCCTTCTACCCGCCCACATTCCCAGAATTCCCTTCCCCACCCGTCACCCTATCTACCTCAGCCTCAGTGATCTCCCGATCCGATGAGTTTGTCAGATTCGTATCCTCCGTGGTCAATTTATATTTGCCGAGGAGATAATTTCACTCGGCTCGGGGACGCCCATATTTTTTATATTTTCTTTTTAGACTTTCGTCTCTCCGTCAGCTACCATTCATCAAAGCAAACCCAGCCCGACTAAAAGGGGTGGGGGGGGGGAGACACGTGATGAAGCCTTAACAAAAAAAAGACGGTGAAGAATGCCGTTGGGATGGAGACATCACGGCCAAGCAGTCGGCACGCCGAATTTATTCAGGCGGAGGGGGATCTATTTTTTGCGATACTTTTCGGATTTTCTTACCCAAAAAAATTAATCTGAGATTAATGATTTCACATTTTATAATCAATGATTCCAGTAAGGAACACACGTCAGGGAAATATGCGGCCGAGCGAAGAGAAAGCTAGGATTTATAAAAAGAGTTCTTGGGAAATGTGATGAGAAGACAAAAGAGAGATGTTACTTTTCACTAGTTAGGCCCCACCTTGAGTATGCAGCCAGTGTATGGGATCCGAATGAATTAGGTTTGAAGGTTTGATCAGAGAACTAGACAGTGTGCAGCGTAGAGCAGCTAGGTTCGTTAAAAGGTGTTACGATAGGTTGAGTAGCGTTTCAGAATTAATAAAGGAATTAGGGTGGGAATCATTATCAGAGCGTATGTTAAAGTACAGATTAAATCTATTAGAGAAATTTCAACCGGATAGCTTTACTGAAGATGTTAGGCACATATTAAAAACACCAGCGTATTATGCTAGATTCGACCAGACAAATAAGATTAGAGAGATAGATTGTCGTACTGATAGATTCAAAATGGCATTTTTCCCCCGTACTATAAGAAAACAGAATAGGCAGCATAGCAAAGGGATAGGTAGGGGAAATATTTTATAGTAGTCTGTAGTGCATGATGCATGTATTAATCCCTCAAATACTATATATACTAACAATGTAGTTGCTTGAAACTCTATAGTTGTTTGTTTGCATGTCGGTAGTGCATGCTTGGTGATCTTCATCCCCTTCCACTCACCCTCGCGGTGGTTTGCAGGGTATCGTGTAGATGTAGATGTAATGATGCAGGTGTTCCTGGTTTTCCTCCGCTTCGTCCTTGATTCGTAGGACAACAGTTTCGCCGACGTTGCAGTCGGCTTCTTCAGGTCGAAGTGTCGATGCTATAATTTGGCCGTCTTATATACCTATCCCTTGGAGTCAGGTCTGGCTTTTGTGGCAGTTGGCTGTTGTGATGTCTTTCTCCCTCCCACGTAAAACGCGCTTCCACGCGTTTGCGAGAGCGTAGATATCTTCCCTATAGAAATGGTTGCTTTTTTTGTTGACTTCAATGGCTTCTCGTATTATTATGGGGAAGGATTTCCCTTCCTTCTGGGGAAGAATTTTCCCTAACCCCAAATAATAAGAGAAGCCATTGAAGTCTACAAAAACAACAACAATTCCCGGAAGACCTGCATCTTCGCTACCATCAACCCGCGGAAGCCTACTCAAGGATTGATTCCAGTATTCCACCAATCCTACTTTATATTATTTCTGTCGTCATCTTCCCTTTTTCTCAACTTACCCTAAAGATTGAAGTATTCTAACCTATTGAGGAGACATTGGCATGCCAGCCTATGGGTATCATTGAAACCAGAATAGGGGTGCTTAGGAGCGATTAGGTCCCACCTAGTTTGTACTATGCATTGCGTTTTGTACTGCCTCTAATAGAGACTTCATTAAAGCAAAATCACAATGAAACCCTACCAAATATTCTTCGCAGCGGCATCAGTTAATCTTCCTAAGGATGTTTATGGGAGGTATCAATGCACTATTTCCCACGAGAGTAAATTTTATTCCTGAAACTGGTTCAAATTTAATCTATTTAAACTACATATTTGTCACCTGTTTTGAGTTTGTGCGCACCTTCAACCACTTATTTCACAAATTTTATAAATGCATTCGTCGCACTAATAATGAAGTTTTTCCGCGTGCAAAAACAACTTCATCCGTACGAGTTTCGTGAGTATAAAGCTCGTGTGTCCGTGCTTACCAATATGGCCGACCTCAAATATGCGTCCTCCAGTGCTTTCTAACCTCCTTAGCTAATACTATCGAAACTACCACCCGCTAATGCCTTTTGGGTCTGACGCCTCATCCGCCACAGCACCGCTAGACGCACCACTCTCGCTTCGGTCGTACCACCCCATCCCACCCGTCTCTTCTCTCCTCCCAGACGAGGACCCTCCCTCCATTCCAGACCCGGACACCATTACCTAACTCATCCCCACACTCCCACGTCCTGCTTCGGGCCTGCCTCAAGCCTCTTCGGGTCCTCCTTCGCCATCGGTTCGCTCGTGACTTCAGGCCCGTATTTTCTTCTCGACCACAATCGAGACAGCGCGATATCGCCGATGCGTATTCCGGTTTTCTCGATCAATTTCAAGCATTGTTGTGGTTACTATGGGAGGTGATCGACTTATTGAGCCATTGTGGATTAGGGAGCATTCGGGAATAGGTAGGAAGTAGTGCATCTGCATCCACCCAAGTTCCCTGCAAGCAAAATCGATGGTGTGTGGCAGGGGATGAATACTTAGTAGCCATAGACTTCGTGTGTACACTACCTGGTGCATATAATACTACTTAATAAGATAAACATCTACATCTACGTAGTACCCTACGAGCCACCACAAGGGTGTGTGGCATGGGGTGAATATCACTAAAAATGCACTACTGACATGCAATTCGGTTACTGCAAGGAAACATGCTAGACAATAGGGTAACATGAAGCTAGATGGCTAGTATCTACGTAGTAATAAAGAGATTGGTTGTTAATACATGCATCATGCACTACAGACTACTCGAACAATATTTCCCCTACCTATCCCTTTGCTATGTTGCCTATTGTACTCTCTTATGGCACGCGGGAAAAATGGCATTTTAAATCTATTGGCACCACAATCTATCCCTCCAATCTTGTTAATCTGATCAAACCTAGCATAATACCCAAGGGTTCTTAATATATGTATCTTTAATGTCACTTGTAAACAAACCAGCTTCGAATTTACTTTAAAGGTCTAACCTAAATTTACAAATATAAAGTTTGCAGCCACCAGGCGAGTAAAACTTAAGGATCAGTATCTGCTAAGAAATGTCATCATCATCACAAATCAACAATCCTAAGATTGTTTTGACGCAGCTCTCCACTCGATTTTTCTATGGACTAACCTCTTCATATATACATAACTCTTCCCTTTCACATTCTTAACAACTTGCTCCATGTATGCGAGGCCTTCCTTTTCCATTCTTTACCCCCACTTTTCCCTTGACGAATGTCTTCAGCAAGCCATCATGTTTCAAGGTATGACCGATTTGACCAAAGTTTTCAGGATACTTTTCTTTTCTTCCACTTTTCTTAAGACTTATTCGTAGGCTCTCAGTCGATCCATTCACTTCTTCATTCTTCTGTAGCACTGCATTTCGAATGCTTCCACTGACTTCTTTGCTGCTATTATAAATAATGCCTCTCTGCCACAAAGAGGTTTGCTCCAGATGTATGCTCTGATGACTTGCTTCCTTACATCCGCGCTTATATTTTCATGTGTTAAGTAGATTCTTCTTCTTCTTTTCGTACAATGCCCGCTTCTCCTGGGCTACTCGACTGGCTTTTTTCTTCCTGTTTCATCCCCCGGTAGTTATGTATTCTAGATAGCAATCCCATGTAACAATACCTACTCACTCTTCTAGCTTTTGCTTCCCAAGTTTAACATTAGTTCTCCTCTCTTCTAATGCGCAACATTACCTTTGTTTTCTTTTTGTTTATTTTCAGTCGATATCTGGCCGAGGTATTTTTCATTTTGCAGTAAAAAACATTTTTGCTGCCATTATTTGCTTAGCTAATTGTGTAGTCATACCGATTATCACATTTTACATTTATGTGTTCAGTAGTACTTTAATTAGCTTTAAGTCCTCCCTTGAATTTACATACTACCCTATTAGCCACCGCAGTGGTGTGTGGCAGGGGTGAACCACTACCAGGAATGCATAATAAATCAGAGAGAACATCTGCCACAATTCAGGCATGCAACATACTACTCCGTTTAAACCCTACTTATTTTAAACCAAGAGTCACAGCATTACCATCCCGAGGAAAATATTAAGCATGCATTTACGAGGCACATGAAATGATATCAATAAATTACACGAAATTGAGTGATGTGGTTTTTCGGGAGTTTCTCCACGATAGCGTGGTTGTACACCAACATTTCCCCTCCGCTGCTAGAGGCCTCTTCAGGTTAATGACCTTCATCCAAAAAAACACATCACTCAGACATGGACTGCGAGAGTTCTAATCAATTACACGAAATTCTTAGTTAATATAAAGTAATATAATAGTTTTTAATTAGGTCATCATCATAGGTCAACAATCCTAGGATTGGTTTGACGCAGCCCTCCACTCCATTCTTCTATCAGCCAACCTCTTCATATTAACGTAATTCTTATCTTTCACGCCCTTCACGACCTGTTCTATATAACTCACATTAGGCCTCCCTTTTCCATTCTTCCCGATCACTTTTCTTTCGACGGTAGTCTTCATCAGGACATCGGTTGGTTGGTTATTTAGGGGAGGCGACCAACAGCTGAGGTCATTTGCGCCATATAGGATAGGTGGATAAATGGATAATGGTAGGAGTTTTCAGGGAACAGAGGAAGGGTGGAGAGAAACCCGGCGTCGGCATTAGCCTACTCTTAACGAAAGGCGCCAAGGGGGCCACGGCTTAACGTCCCATCCGACGGACGGAGTACTGAACTTGAAATGCCCTCCACTAGGCACTCAAGTGGGGACCGGTTTTCCACTGAAAAATCCGCCATTGCCGGGAATCGAACCCGGGCCCTCGGGATGGGAGACCAGTACTCTAGCCACCACACCAACCCGATCCCCGAGGGACATCGTGTCTTAAGATCTGGCCGATTAGGTTGTCCCATCTTTTCTCCCACACTTCTTAAGACTTCTTCATTTCTCACTAGGTCGATCCATTTTATCTTCATCATTCTTCGGTAGCATTTAATTAGGTATTAATTTTTCTAAATCAATTAATTTATGAATTTATATTTCTAAGTGCATTGGAATGAATCAGTCTTGATTTTGGGGGCATAGTAGATGTGTTTGTCTTTGGGTTTAAAGTTTACATTGGTAGCGTGATATATTTTTAGACGTTGGAGAAATTAAAAACCAAATTATTCTTCAAGTACATATTCGTTTCAAAGGTCATTTTTCAATGTCTGCTTTTTCCCTCCGGGTGGGGGGAGGGGGTAATCTTTAATCTCCGCCTCCTCATTCACATTCTTCTTCTTCAACGTGTCCCATTTCCCTCGTCCGTCTTCGAGTTTTTATTTTTCCTCGCCCCCTCCCGAAGGAGCTGCTTCCGCGTCCGTTGCAGACTGAGGGGCAAGATTCAATGAAGAAGACGCCGGCCGAAGCAGACCACTTGAAAAGCAGAGGGCGAACGATTTTTTTTCGGCGGTTTCCTCTCGGTCTCTCTCCCTCTGTCGAGATTCCTCGTCTTTCCCCTCCGTTGCCATGGAGCTATAAATCTCGCGGTCTGAGTGGTCCATTCGCATCCTCCCTCCTCCCCCTCCCTCATCCCTTAACCATGCACTTTCTGCGAATCTCGCCGCGCAATTTCATCAACGGCTGTCTGTCTGTCTCGGGGTCGGGGAAATGATATCAGAGCCGCCCGGAATAAACCCTTCCATTTTCCTTGGCTGTGGGTGGGATGATGTTATTCTACAAGCCAAACTAGTATGTAGCACTAACAAACCCTTGTAACTTCATCTGTCTGTCTCTCTCTTTCTCTTAACTCAGACTGAAATCATAGAAACAACCTTGGCCTTTACTTCTTGGAATGTTTCCATAGTTGAGAATTAGAAAAAAAACTTTTCCACACGACTTTCAATGACCCTACCGGTTTCAACATATTCGTATCTTCATCAAGGGACTAAAATGACAGATGCATTGGGAATGCCTTATGCATGCAGAATGCATTGGGGAGGCCTTAAATAGTGCACTGGACTGGGGGGAGGGGGTTTATGTTTGTATAGAAAGGGGAAGGAATTTGAAGGAACGCTGAGGTGTTAACAACAATAAAACTTTAAAAGTTTTTTTAAAATTATGTAATTATAGCCCGATAACACTACGGAAATTGCTTTTTAATTCTAAAGACAAAATTGATGTAAACATTCTAGCGGCGGTTGGGGCTCGGGTGGGTGTAGTGATTTGAGTACCTGCTTCTTGCGCTGTGGACCCGAGTTCGCATCCCGGCAGGTTAGATATTTTTTTAACTTATAAGCCTACCTCCCACTTCAGTGCTTTATGTAGAGCAATCGATAACATTACTCCGTTCATCGGATAGGACGTTAAACCGTGGTCCCCTTTGGCGACTTTCGTCAAAAGCAGGCTAATGTCGACACCGGGTTTCTCTTCACCCTTTCCCTTTCATTTCCATTGTCCTACCTATCTTCCCGGTCTGAAGCGCCTTTAAGTGCGGAGAAGAGCTTAAAAACTACACATGAAATATGGCGGCTCTATCCCACGACCCCCGTGTTTGTTTAGATCTCGTGATCCCGTTGACGTCTTACGTCTACCCGTATTTGCGAACACATGAAAGAAATAAATATGCATTAATTTAAATTAAACTCTCCGTCGTTCAGTGCATCGTTCTTAGAATACGGATTTTCCAATGAAAGTTAGCGAATGTGGTATGATACGGGTGGAAATTTGTGAATACGTATACCTATTATATAAGACGATAATTTGGCTAAGCACGACTTACTGGATTCTGAGGTTGTTGTAAAATGTTTTATTTACTTTAGTCAGTCCGGTCGGTCGTCCTGACTCGAACCCGCATTCCCTCTTTGGAAGGTCAATAATCAAAAGGATATACCGCGCGGGAGATTCCTCACAGTCGACACGTAGCGATCTCCTCGCGAGGTAATTCCGACGATGATTGCTTGAATCGCCGTTTCTGGCCAGGAAGGAGCGAGTGTAAAAATGGATGAGAATGACTGTGGTAGGGAGGTGAGGAGGGATATTAAAAATAATAATAATAGGCCTTCTTGAGTAGGGTAGCAATTGTAAATTAATTCTGTGGCTAAATCCACCTCTAAAAACGCTCGAACATTGTTCGCATTCATAAGAAGTTGGTGCAATTTTTATTTTCACCATTACTACGGACGGTCTGATTATTCCCGAATTCAGTTTAGATGTATGTGTATAAGGAAGGAGATGAAAAGGAAACGTTAAAGCTCGTATATCATTACAAAAGACATTTTATTAACATGCGGTCATTTTAAAGGTCTTTCAAAACTTTGACTACGATGTAATTCCTAATAACGGCCTATATATTTATGATAAATTGCTGTACCTTATTAGGCACCAATCATAGATTCATCGGCCAACTTTTATAAAAGTTTAGCTTGGTTGAAAAAAATTTACGACGTGATATAATTCAATTTCTGTTTCTAAAAGTCGGAGAACTAAGACTAACTAATTTTAGCTAATCCCCGCAATAATTCCCGCAAGTTGCTAACCCTTAAAAAACAAACGTTTGCCAACTGTTGCTAAATTTAGCAACTTTCAGGAAAAGTTCCTAAAAGGAACTGTTTCTGAAAAGAACTGTTTCTAAAGGTTGCCAAATTTAGCAACATTGTTGCTAAAACGGCAACTCCATAATCTTGAGTGGAGTGTTTGGATCGTAGAATCGGCAACGCTGTCCCGCCTCGGATCATCCTCTCCGCTGGCTGGCCGGCGTCGCCCACTTCTGCTTCCGCCGCCGCCGCCGCCGCCCCATCCGGGCGAGTAATGAGATAGTTCCATTAAGAGAAGACATCGGTCGGTCCCCCCTCCCAATCTTTTTTTAATGTAAAACCGAATATAAAAGTGCTGCGAAATTCTCGATGACCACGAAATGCTAAAAAGAAAAAAAAAGGACGGGCGGAACGGATTGGCGAATGGAGGAGATGAAGTAGAAAACATGAGAAAGAGAGAGAGAAGATGAGATGGAATGGTAAGGAAATAAATTATGGTGTAAATTGCCTCTTCCCTTTCATTCTTCCTGCCAAACCGCTCTGACTGGGCTTCGCCGATTCTCGAATGTGACGGTGGCGCCGCTCACCGTTACGAGGACGAAAAATTCAAGGCTCGCTTGATGCGTCGTTTTATTTTTGACAATCGACACGCGCGCGAAATAGGGAAGGTGAGTTAAGTGGGTGTCGGCGGCGCTGCTGGAAGATGGTGACGTAAGGAATGATGATTCTAAATTGCTTTGTCCCATCATCATCATCATAAGTCATCAATCCTCAGATTGGTTTGACGCAGCTCTCCACTGAGTTCTTCTATCGGCTAATCTCTTCATATTTACGTAATTCTTCTCTTTCACATCCTTTATCACTTGTTCCATATATCTTGCACGAGGCCTTCCTTTGCCATTCTTCCCTTCCATTTGTCCCTCGACGATTGTCTTCATCAGGCCATCATGTGTCAACCTGTGGCCGATCTAGTTGTCCCGTCTTCCTCTTAGGGTACTCAGAGGACTTTTCTCCCACACTTGTTAAGACTTCTTCGCTTGTCACTCGGTCGATCCATTTTATCTTCATCATTCTTCTGTAGCACCACATTTCGAATGCTTCCACCCTTTTCTTTTCCGCTGCTGTCATTGTCCATGCTTCGCTGCCATAAAGAAACACGCTCCAGATGTACGTTCTGATGAATTGTTTCCTTACTTCTACGCCTGTATTTCCAGCGGTAACTAGATTCTCCTTTTGATAGAATGCCCTCTTTGCCTGGGCTATTCTGCTGACTATTTCTTTCTTGCTTCGTCCGTCGTTGGTTTCTCGGCTTCCAAGGTAACAGAAGTCTTTCACCTCTTCCAGCTTTTGTTTTCCCAGTTTAACGTTGGCTTTGGCCTCTTCTCTCTTGCTGCACGCAAGTTCTTTGTCTTTTTCTTATTGATCTTCAGCTGATATCTGGCCATTATCCTTTCCATGGTTATTAGAGTCTTATTCAGATCCCTCTCTGTCTCTGTTATGAGTGCCATGTCTTCAGCGAATCTCAGCATGCTAATCTTTTCTCCATGGATATTCACCCCACAAGACTTCTCTTCGATTTCATTGATGGCTCTCTCGATGTAAACATAGAAATTACTGGAGACAGTGCACAGCCTTGTCTCAATCCTTTTCCTTATTCTTGCTTCTTCACAGCTGGGTCCAGCTTTAATCACAGCTACTTGGTTTTTATACAATCTGTAGATAATTATTCGATCTTGTAGGACACTCCAATTTCTTTCAGAAGTCCAAACATTGAATTCCAATCCACGTTTTCAAAAGCCTTCTCTAAGTCCACATATGCAATGAACGTCGGATTGTTCTTCTTCATTCTCTTCTCTATGAGCAACCTAAGGGCCAATATTTCCTCTCTTGTACCCTTACTTTTTCTTGATCCAAATTGATCTTCATCCAGAAACTCCTCTGCTTTTCGTTCTATTCTTCTGTAGATGATCCTTGTCAATATCTTCGGTGCATGCGTTTTGAAGCTTATAGTCGTAAAATATTCGCATTTCTCCGCTCTCTTCCTTTTAGGAATAGAAATGATGATGTTTTTCTCGAAGTCCCTGGGTATTTCTCCTGTTGTGTACATGTCGCAGATGGTCTTGTAAAGATGGGTTACTGTCTTGTATCCTGCATTTTTTATCAGTGCCGCAGGAATATCATCAATTCCAGAAGCCTTATTCATGCAGTGGTACTTTACTGCAGCGTCAAATTCCGGTCTTAATATTGATGCTCTCATATCATCCTCTTCGATTTCGCTTTCCTCTTCGATCAATTTCGTGCTGAGATTTTTTCCGTTGTATAACTTTTCCAGATATTCTTTCCTTCTCTTCACTTTGTCTTCATTTTCAATCAACAGTTCTCCATTGTTGTCCCTTATGGCAATGCATCTCATGCTCCGTTCCTTGAAGTGGTTCCTCACTATCCTATAGGCAGTTTTCACCTTTCCAAGAGCAAGGTTGTTTTGTACTTCCTCGCATAGGCTCTTCATCCATATTTCTCTAGCTTTCCTAGCTTCGCGACTTATTTCGTTCCTTATTTATTTGTAGCAAAGCTGCCCTTCTTCAGTTTTCGCATTCTTGTACTTTCTTCTTTCTTCAATCAATTCTAAGACTTCATCCGTGATCCATGGCTTCTTCTTGGCAACTTTTCTTCTTCAAAGAACTTCCTTTGCGGCTTCCTGTAGTTCACATTTAATATTTTCCCAGCACTCATCCACTGATTTCTCAGTCAGATCATCTCCTATGTTGTGTCCCACTGCTTTTTGAAATGCCTGCTAGTGTTGCTGCCTCGTTTAGTTTTTCTGCTTGCCATATATTTTTCTTTGTTTTCTTCAATTTCTTGTATTTTAGATGGCATTTCATAATTACTAAATTATGATCACTGTCGATGTCTGCCCCAGGGTAGCTTTTGCAGTCCTTCACCTGGTTCCTAAATCTCTGCTTCACTAAAATATAGTCTATTTGAAATCTTCTTCTGTCTCCTGGCATTTTCCATTTCTTCGAATATGGTTTTTAAACAACGTGTTGGCAACCACTAACTTATGCCGTGTGCAGAACTCCAGTAGTCTTTCTCCTCTTTCATTTCGGTTTCCCAATCCATATTTCCCAGTTATTCTTCCATCTTGACGTTAGCCGACGACCGCGTTCCGATCTCCTAAAATAATTAGGTTTTCTTCTCCTCTTACATGTTTTATAACTTCCGTGATATCTTCCTAGACATCTTCCACTTCTTCATCTTCGTAGTCCGTCGTAGGCATATAAACCTGCACCACCACGGTATCTACAGGTTTGGTCTCGATCTTCACCATTGTTATCTTTTCATTGTGCTTCAAGAAGCTCTTCACCCGGATTCCGGGCTTTTCCTGAGCATTATGCCTACCACAGCATTACCATTCAATGATCCCGCGTGCATAATCCTATAGCTTCCGCTCCAGAGGTCTCCTTCATTTTGCTTATTCCTAATATGCCGAGGTCCATTCTTCGCATTTCCACCTTTAGATTTTCCAGTTTTTCGCAGTCCCGAAGCGACGTCGCGTTCCATGTTCCGACCCTAAATGCGTATCACACTTGACTGATGTATGTACTCTCTCGGGTAGTCCCCGCCCGGAGATCTGAAAGGGGGACTATTTTACCTCCGGAATATCTTTGTCCCATAAGGAAGGAAAGTAACCTAAAACATATTTAAATAGGTATGCATGCAATAGTTATTGTTATTGTCTTTACTTGCCCAAAGATCTGTTACATTGATATGAAAAGATGTTTGATAGGGCACGTCATATTCATACATATATAATACACAATTACAGGTTTTAACACAGTGTCACTGAGGTATTCCTTAATAGAATAGAACAAATTATTTAGCAAGTACCTTTTTAGTTCTGATTTAAAAAGCATTGATGCTTTTAATTTGTTTTACACACAGTGGTAAATTATTAAACAATTTTATGCCCATTTTAGCAGCTTTTGTACGCACATAATTGAAATGGATGTCATTTTTTGTCCTTGTGTAGTCATGCAATTAATCATGAATTCACGCAAACAGGCGAATACAAATATACCGAAGATAGGATTGGGAAAATGGATAGGTAACACATAAAAGGACGAGCATAGTGAAGGTGGTAAAGATGGAATCGAGACAGATCACAACAGAAAATAGTTTGACTCTGCCGGGAATTGAACCACGGACCTTCAAATTTCCTATCCGGCGTGCTTACCATTACACCACCGAGCCAAAGTTAATTTTCAGAGGAAGTTTATATCACCCATTACCCAAGCGCGGTGACCATGAGATGGCGCGCAGGAGCTTTTTCACCCACACACAAGAAGAAATGCCAAACGCAAGGTGATTGTAAAGAATAAAGGGAATGACAGGCATTCAGATTAAATAAGTTCTGGGCGTTTATACGGCATGCATAGTCGAAATGAAAGGATGTATTTGAGATCTGATGCTTCGGGAGAATGATGACAATCAAACATTCATTCCGAATAACTTTTTAGGAGGTTTTAAGGTTACTGAGCCTGTGTGTATTTCAAAGATCCTAGACACATAATGTGTATGAAAACCAGTTCCTTCACCTTCGCCGCCGATGGTGGCTTTTAAAGAAGGGTTTTGTGCCCAGAAAATCCTAAATATTCGGTTCAGATGGACATGTCCAGAAAGATCTCCTGAGTTTGAACCCCAAACCTCTAACCCTGAATCCCTCGTGATCAATTTATTGAGCTAACATGCCTTTGTGTAATGAAAAAAATGCCTTGAAACACACTCAAGAATTAGGAACAAGTTGTCGGGCACATCTCGAGATATCTTAATCCAATGAAGGCACGAGTCTAGGAATAAGTGAATGGAAAGAATGGCGAAGGAAGTCCTCATATGAAATACATATGTGTTTGAAGGAAGGAGTGATAGAAGCAAATGAGAAAACTTATCTACATCTAAAGAGTATCCTAAAAGTTATTACAAGGATGTTGACAGGGGGTGAACCATCACTTTAAATATTTTACCATACATTTTAAATCAGAGAGAATTAAATGTTCACTTACTATTTCCATAAATTATAATATAGACGGCTCACCGCATATGGCAAAACTGGTATACGTTTTGTACGTAGTACTGGAAAGTTTCCTTCATCATCATCATGGGTCAACAATCCTCGGATTGGTTTGACGCAGCCCTCCACTCGATTCTTCTATCGGTCAACCTCTTCATATTAACATAGTTCTTATCTTTCACGTCCTTTACGACCTGTTCTATGTAACTCATCCGAGGCCTGCCTTTTCCATTCTTCCCGTTCACTTTTCCTTCGATGATTGGCTTCATCAGGCCATCGTGTCTTAAGATGTGGCCTATTAGGTAGTCCCGTCTTCTTTTTATAGTTTTCAGCAGACTTCTAT
This sequence comes from Platycnemis pennipes, assembly GCA_933228895.1. Classification (NCBI taxonomy): domain Eukaryota; kingdom Metazoa; phylum Arthropoda; class Insecta; order Odonata; family Platycnemididae; genus Platycnemis; species Platycnemis pennipes. The sequence goes on from OW121854.1 coordinate 67,363,020, forward strand.
TTTCTCCTTTCTTCTTAGGACTTCTCCATTTGTCACTCGGTCAATCCATTTAATCTTCAACATTCTTCTGTAGCACCACATTTCAAATGCTTCCACCCTTTTCTTCTTAGCTGCTGTCGTTCATGCCTCACTGCCGTAAAGAAACATGCTCCAGATATACATTTTGATGAATTGAAAATTTTCTTAGTACTAGATAAATTCTAATCGATTTAAGCGGCACATAATGGTGCGCTTACACGTGGCAATTGGCTGCTATGATAGTCAACTGCTAACAACTGTGGGTGCTTTTCATTTAGGTACAGCGATAGCCGATTATCGAACGCCGGAGCCGTCGATCGCCAGGATGCATATGAAATGAAACACTGCAGGAACCGGCTTTTCGCGCTTGCGCAGTTAGTTTAGTGAATTGGAGGGTAAACAAGAAATATGAAAATGAATAAGAATGACGTGACGTCATATTACGCCAATAGCTTTTCATCTGTTTGGCTCTCCTCAGAGCAGAGAGTCACCGGCAGCCGGCGACAGACGGCGATCCAGGTAAATCGAAAGCACCGCGGCGTAGCGATCGCCGGCTATTGAAAGCATCGTATTAAGCCCGACTCGCATGTGTAAATAGCAACTGCGATGCGAGTTCAGGTCGATACTGGACACATATCGAACACTATCGATCCTAGTTCCAGCTATTAGCAAAGTTGAAACCCGTCTACTTTCCAGCGGAAATGTATCCAACACAATCGCAACAATCGCCAATGGAAAGCAATACACGACGGAATTTGGATATAATAGCAAGGATATCCCTCCCCAAAGGGGAGATTTTACTCTTTAAAGAATAGGAGCAAAAGATAATCGTCAATCGAATTTATTACTTGAAGAATTTCATGAAAATGTAAGCATCAATCACTAATGAAACAAAACGCTTTTCATTTTTTATGACAACGCCTAAACAGCGGCTTTAAGCTGCATAGATGTTGGTGCAGACCGTGCAGACGCATCATAGCAGTAGCGATATAGATATATCGCGCATCTCGCGACTGTCATAGCAGTCAACTGCTACGTGTAAACGCTGCTTAACATATGCTATTGTTGTAGTTTTGATATTTGATTATAATGGTGCGATATTTACCTAACGTCAACAGTCACATTGATAAATTAAAATTTCTTTCAATATCAAACATATTTTGTCACTGGAGGGATTCCTTGTTGTTTCATTGAAGACATAATCCACCGCTGCAAGGAGCAGACAGAACAGATTACAATACAATTCTCGATTTCGTCGCTTTTACCCTATGCTGTGAGCCCACTATATTATACTTAATCTATGCTATTACGCAGGGATGCCAATATACTAGTCTGTGCATTTCCTGTTCACATACAACTGAGAAGTATAATGTTAATTCTCAGTGGAAAATGTTAGATAAGCATTATCGTAGATTAAGTATTATACTTTCTCTGTGGTATTATGCAAATAAGAAGATGATGATATTGATGTTGAAGAGCATTGTAGCCAAGAGAAATTTCGCGCACACTCGTAACAACTTTCCTTGAGACAGAAGTAGGTAAGACCCGCCTCTGTTGGGCATCTCATTTAACATAATTAACTGAAATCAGATAAGGAAGCTGATTATCTAAGTTTCCGAAGCCGAGATAGTATATAACTAATCGCTACTTCCTACCTAATCGGAAATAAAATTTGGTTTTTAAGACTTTTTCACTCGTCAGCCTATAAGGCGGCTATCATCATTTGTCCCGATGTGTTGATCTATTATGGAATAATTCTTCGCCAAGAGGTAAAATTTGTAGCCGTAGAAGAAAAGCGTTATCCAGTTCCGTTGAATAACGATTAGCACAGGGTATCAATGAATGGGGAGGACTCAAAATAAGCTTTTCGTCGACTCAATAAAAAAATTTCCCGCGAGGAGGCCAGAATTAATAAATAAATCGGCGAAAAAATAAATATTTACGATCCCAAAGACACTCTTCGCGAGAGGACGCCAGAAGAAAAAGATAGATAGCCAAAGACTTGAGATATGGAATCATAACGAGGTGGCTGGCATAAACGAAATCAAAAGGTGTTATGTGTGCGAAGGAATATAAACGGGATGGTGATGGATTGGAACACCTCTCAGGTTTTTTCTCATTATTTTTTTTCGATAACGTGGGAAAATTAGGGTCACTAAACCTCGACGGTTGCAATAAAAATTCTCCGCAGCAAGTTATGAATCATAACTCGTATCAACCTTCCGACTTTTTTTTTCAGCGCTGCGCCGTAATGGCTATTTCTTTCTCCCCACCATTTCGAGTCAAGTCGGCCACTGACACACGGGCATAAAACCGTCGGCTGCACGTTCTCCAGCTGTATTTAAGAGGTTAGTTGGAGGGGAAATTATTCATTCGGGTTTTGATTCGTATTTCAATCCCAATATCTCTTTCTCGACGTCGGCATGCGATTAGTTTTAAATGCGAACTTCAACCGTTTCGTGATTGTTTTTTTTTCTGAGCCTCTGGAGGCTAAAAAAAAAATTAATTTTACCTAGAGGGCTGATCCATTCATTAGGAATGATAAAGGAGTGTGAGTAGTTTCTTTAAGGGTTTTTGCAGGTGTAAGTGCAGATTTTTACAGCGTTAGTATCAGTGGTAGAAATAGCTTTTAAGGTGCTACAGGCCTGCGCGTTGTTGACCTGGTTACAGCGGCCGGCTAGCGTTTCTTCTCGAGTGTAGTGAGTACGTTCGTTATCATCGTCGATCAGCAATCCACAGATTGGTTTGACGAAGCTCTCCACTAACCTCTTCTAATTTACGTAATTCTTCTCTGTTCTAACCTTCACTCCATTAAATCTCATACGAGATCTTCCCAGTCACTTTTCCATCGACGATCATCTTAGTGATCACGTTGTGACCCAAAATATTGGCCTATTGGTCATTTTTCCTCCAATCAAGAGCCAATAACTCATGCAGTGAATATTTGTTAGTCGTTTAATTAGGCTAACACTTATGATGACTATATCCCGACCTTTTAAAGCTATATTGTCGTACTTATATTGTGATTTAGGCCCAAATTTTATTTAGCAATCATTTAAGCGTATGGAATGGTTTGCGTGTACACTCGTTGCCTTCGCGTATAAAATATCGCGTTGGCTGCCATTTCCATTACGCGTCGCGATATCAGGGCCTCGACCATGGATCTGCATAAGGCGAGCGCTAGCGCACTATCGTTATCTTTTGATTTAACTTATGTCAGAGAGAACGTGATCTCCTTTCTTCATTTTTAGCGCAACACTTCAAATTGCTTATCACAATTAGTGGAGCGAATTTTATGTACGGTTATTGTTAACCCTGCGCTACTTTACGGGTAAGCGTTATCGATACAGATTGCGATAACGTGAAAGATGCATCCGTGATTCCACACCAGGTATATATCGCATATTTGAGACGATATGTGACATTATTCGCACAACCCTGTGGGGCTGTGTTTGAAACCGTGCGTCGGCGTTAACTCGAATAGGTAACCAAAGAGCCAACTGGAACATACAAGAATGGTTCGCAAAAGTTGGTGTGTTTGAATCGTTAATTAAAATCTCACTCACTGTGTTCGGTTAATTTTTTCTCATCCGGAGACTATGGTCAAGGCGGATGGCAGAAATTCGAGTGAAAACAATGAGTGAGATTATTGAGAGGAATTAAACACACCAAAATTTGTGAACCATTCGTGTTTGTATCACGTGACTCCTTAGTTACCTATTCGAGTTAATCCCGACGGTTACAAACTCAGTCCTTTCTAGCACCGGAATCAACAATTGGTCAAATGATCATTGTTCAGCAAATGTTTCATGCGAGAAGACATGAAGTAAAAATGGTCCCCATTTATGGTGATCGCTTCCACCCTGCAGGCCTTCACCACGGTGGAAAAATGAGTGTCATTTTCCCATCGTTGGGATGTTTTGGCGGGAGAGGGAGTTTGTTTTGACCTTCCTTCCATTCGTCTATATTGTCTCGTTTTTCTTCACCCGATCGTCGGCTGTGGTTGGGAAGAGAGACTTTCCCCTCTCCTCTCGAGATGTATCTGGCTCTCATATCCAGAGGCAGACAGTGTTTTGGAAGGACATGTATAATTTTGAATCTGACAGGGAAGAGGGTCCTACGACAGGTTTTCATGGAAGAGAGTTTTTTTGGAGAGAGAGAGAGAATGATGGCTGTGGGTCGGTCATGAATGACCGAATCGTGAGATTCAGCTCTCGTGGAAAAAATTGATTGACGAACTGGGTTAAAAACGTGATAAACATGATGATTCTTAGCCAATCGCAACTGGAATGTATTCTCGTAAATCTGCAATATCAATCATAGCTCTTACTGCAAGTTTATGATTCACTTCGATTACAAGATCAAAGAACCATTTAGAAGGCCGTGATAAATATCAGTGAGAAACCATTCGCAAGGTTGTTTAGACTTTTTCAATCATTTAACATTAACTGAAATGCTCCATGAAACAATTCACTCCCGATTGTTAACTAAAACTATTCCACGCACTGATACAGGAAAAGTAGATAGAGATTAGAATGATCAATGAGAAAGCAGTATGTGAAAACATTCGTGTGGAGTGTTACAATATGTATGGCTCGGAGATATGGCTCATCAGAAAGCTACGGATAGAGCAAAAGGGAATAGAGACGTCTGAAATTAGGTGCTGTAGGTGTGAGCTGAAGATCAAATGGACAGATAAGACCAGATATGAGAAGTAGGTGTAGAAAGAGGAGAAAACAATTCGGGGTACTGTTAGGAAGGCAAGGTCCAGATGGATAGGCCGCACTTAGAGGCATGATGGACTTGTAAGGAACATAATATAGGGGAAAACACCAGAAGGTAGACCGAGGGATAAATGCATAGGTCAGGTGAAACGGGATATCAAACATGATAGCACCAAGGGACTTATGAGGGTAAATGGTAGAATGGAGGGCTGCAATCAACAAATCTTAGGATTGAATGATTAATGATGATATTTGAATGGCTATAGTGTATGGAATACGCACTTGTATGAAAGCTCTTAAAGGAGCAAAACGTAAGATAAGAAAATTGGCTATTTTGATGACGTGAGGTCAGGCAGAAGAGCCGTCTGCTGGTTAGTGTAGGCCTATTCCTTCTTCAATAGCCTCACCTAACGGCTTTTTTAACGCCTTTTCTCTCTTTAGTTCACCGTATTTCGTACATCTATTCATTCAATCCAAAATACCTATTATTTTCCTTCCTCTTTCTTGCTTACCGAGCCTTCAATGTCTCGTCGTCCGTAAGTACCCGTTCCATCCACTTACTGCGCCTTCTCCTAATTTCCATCAACAATACTTTCTCCTCCACAATCATGTCCAACACTTCGTCCGTCTTTTCGTCCATCGCACTTTCTCCATCCTCCACCACGCCCACATTTCTAAAGCTTCTAGTTTTTTCTTCACATTCTTGACCAAAACCTACCCTAACCCACGGAAAAATATCAGCGTATTTCATTTACCATTGCCGATATACCTTCTTTTTTGTGCGTGATAAAATATCTGCGTGACTCAGGCTTGGAGACGGGAGGCTGGGAGGGGTGGTGAGAGGAATGCCATCCGATGGTGGGAGGAGAGGGGAGGGGTCTCGCTCCGCGAAGGGGGAAGGCGCCAGTGGTACATCCCGCCACTTTGCTGCTCTTTCTCTCGGGTGGAGGGGAGGGGACACGTCGGATCTTTTTTACCAAGGGCCGAGGCTAATGGCCCACTTGTGGATTTTTAAAAAAATGCCGGAAAAAAATAAGAGTTCCCTCTTTCAACGACACCGTTCCCCCTAGTGCTCTAATGGTGAAGAGCTTGGGGAGTCTTTACAAGATGCTAAGATGCTGCCTCTGGACAGTCAAGAATGGTGATATATATTTTTTTTGTGTTTTGTATCTCGAGAGTGTTGGCTAGTTTCTGGCTTCCCATGCCGCGGGATCGGGTTCAAGTCTCGGCAGTGACGGATATTTTTCATACCGGTCCGTACTCAAGAGTGGTATGTGGAGAGTAGTTCAAGTTCAGTACTCCGTCCGTCGAGTGGGACGTTAAGCTGCAGTCCCCTTGGCGCCTTGGTTTGAGAACAGGTTGATGTCGACGCCATTATAAATACGTGAATACGAAGAGGTTAGCTGATAGGAAAATCGAGTGGGGTACTACGTCAAACGCATCTAAGGATAGTTAACTGATGATGATGATGAATACTTACACTGGGTTTCTCTCCACCCTCCCCATCTCCTGGAATGCCAACCTATTTTCGAACACCTACATATCCTTAACTGCGCAAATGCTCTTAGCTGTATATCGCCTTTCCCGAATAACTGCTACTAATATTTTGTAACTCCATAAGTTATGTTACTCTAATTAATACCTTTACTAATCATTAATTTTACCAATGAGGGTGACCCCAATTTTCCTTTCTTACGAAGAAAATCTCAGCTTGGTGATACATGCATTCCTATACCTATAATGTTAATCAATCCAATGGATTCATATAATGTATGTTTTTTATTGTTAATTTTCGACTAGAATATAATACTGTTTATGAATGCTATGTAATTCATGTTTGGTGTGATTTCACTCCCTGCCCTACACCTTTATGGTGTCTTGCAGGGTATTATATAGATGAATTTAACCACCGATTATCTCTTCTTACAAAAATATTTTCTTGAAGACTGTCATCCCCACATGAAGGACAAATCCTTCACTGCAGCTCCATGGTACTTACTAATATTTACCTCGCCAAAATCCCACAAAATAAATGCCATTTCGGGAATTACTACCAAATTTCCGTGCCTCAAATTCTCAGACAAAAATACGGGCGCTGGTATAAATATTCATGGGAATGGATGTGGATGTGGTAAAGAATTTAAGGGGTTAGGCAAAGAGGAGGGCAAGCAAATAATTTTTAAATGTTGTGATATGGGGGAAAGAAGAAAAATCCACAAGAGGGAGCAAAAGTGGATGGATGATGCATTTATAGACAAGCGGATGCTGAGGTAGTCGCAAAGGGGAGATTGCTCTCCATAGGTAAGATCTCAAAGGAACGAAAAAAATTTTCTACTTTGATAACGTGAAGTCATGCAGAAGATCCTTACAGATGAAAGCTCGTAGGTTTTCGTGGCAAATACTGATGAAGAAGTTACCTCAGGTTTCCATCCGGGTGAGGGTGTTGACACCGACGTTTCGAAGGAGCAGTCTGGCATCATCGAAAGGTTGAGTGGTTCGAGCAAGTAATTGCCGCGTATTGTAGATTTTATGCAGGTTATGGTTGGCCTTAATAGAGTGTCCCTATTCTTACTTGCACTGCTTTCACCTAACGGGTCTTTCCAACGCTATTTCTACCTTCCATCGACGTATTTCCTGCATCTCTTCGTTGAGTCCAAAATATGTTTTTTCTTTCTCTTCATCTACATCTACTTGATACCCTGCAAGCCTCCATAATGGTGTGTGGCAGGGGGTGAATACACACCAAACATGCATTACATATCACGCATAAAAAGGACAAGTTATGAAATTCTAGTCTAAACTTCACAATTCTTCATCGCTTACCTAGCATTTATCCCCGACCTTAGTATCCCATTGATCCTGAGTACCTTTTCCATGCACCTACTTAATCTTCTCCTAATTTCCGACACTAGCTTCTTCTGTCCCCAACCGTGCTCATCACTTCTTCATTCGTCCAACTTTCCGGCCATGATACTTTTTCCATTCTCCTCCACACCCGCAGTTCTAAAACTTCCAATTTTCTCATCATCTATCCAACTTCAAAAGTTTCCAACTTCCTCATTATCTTTCGCTAAAGTTCAGGTACCAGATCCACAAAAAGGCACACTCTCTGTTAATTTCTATATAAATATTTTCTATATACATCTATTCAAGAGTCTATGCCAAATATACGGAGGCCTAAAATAAAAACAAATATAGGCAGGAGAATAATTTGTAAAGGCATGAAAGTGGTGATCACCTACGGATAACAATAATCTATAAAAGAAATTGTCGAAAAACCTTCAACTTATGCAGCTTTCATAAAAGGAAGGTATACAAAAGGTACTTAACGGATTTTTGGGAAACTTTTTATTTTATTGATAAGTCTAATGACTTTCTAACTTGGTAGAAAACCAAGACAATGACGACGTCTTTGTGTTGGGAAATATCAGGAAGAAACTGTCCCCCAGCCCTGATTTATGAATTTCACCCGCTTTTAGGATTAGTTCTTTGTGAGCAGCAATTCTCGCTAACCAGACGACCTTCGAATTGAACATTGATGGAGAGCAGAACTTTAAAAAACGCTGAGCGGCCAATTTTTCTTCATTATATCGAATTTCCTGGGATGTCACGAAATGAAAACGAAAGTTGGAGAAAGGGTTAAATAGCTTAGACCTTCGTTGTCGTCTAAAGCGAAGGCGTAACACAACTGAAGTCATTTACTGCTATGAGGATAGGCTGGTATTTGGGTAGAGATAGGAATTTAGGGAGTGGAGGAAGGGTGAAGGGAAATCCGGCACCGGAATCAGCCTGGTCTTGTCAAGAGACGCCATGTGGTCACAGAATATAACGTCCTATTTGACGGACGGACTATTGAATTTGATGTACGTCCTTTCCACGTAGCATTGAATTAGAGACCTGTAAATTTGAATGGAAATTATCAACCACTGCCGGAATGCGAACCTTTGGGTGAGAATGCAATAATCTAGCCACCACAGAATGGAAACATTTTTGTAAGATTAAATAGTTTCAAGAAGCGTATCGTTGGTTTGGAATTTTAAACGCATTTATGGCTTGTTGGTACGTGAGGAGCATTTTCCGTAGCACCATGTGATGTAAATAAAATTATAGAGTTATGAAAAAAAGAAATATTGAGTGTAAAACGTCCATGCGCTGTCACTCCATTAATTACGAATAAATTTGCGCGTAAATTTTACAAGATCATATTGACGTATAAAATAGAACATAAAATGTTAGTATTTGCTCTCACACAATTTTCGTGCATGTAATCGCATGGTGACACTCCCCATCTCCCCCATAATTATCGAAAAATTCTAATTTTTTATTCGTTTAAACTGGAGAGACCGCATATTTAATTGGAAATGTTCACCCATTATTGAAACCCAGGAATCAACATAGTAATTAATCGTTTCAAGCTTAACTATTAGGAACTATCCATGACGGAAATAAGGAATGAACTTCGTTAATTCCAGTGCTGGAATTAACAAAGCTTATCCATTATATCCACTAGGAAAACAAATTTAGCAGACACATTATTTACTTCTATGATTTCCGATAACAAGCATCCGTACTAAAGCAGAATCTAATTTACAATCCCTGCGACCCTTGAACGGTGGACTACCGGTTAGAGAGATAGAGGACTTTGTCGCCATCAAATCCGAAGGCACCATCTCAATTAGGAAGTGACCAGTTTTAGGGCTTTCCAGGCAGCGACAGATCCTTTGGGTTAATGCCCACGTTAATTAGCCGTCAGCGATGCCGCCCCCTGAATACATAAGGAGACAGGTTGATACAGTCGGCCCAACATTTGTCGCCAAGAGAGAAAATAGCACGCAGCATGAGCGATGGTGTGGCCGATATCATTCCGGTGCGTACATCTGAGCGATTCTTCTTTCACGGGCTACATGATTTGCATAAAGATCGAGCAGAGGAAGACTGTTGGCAGTTAGTATCTATAGGCATTCGCGTAATCTACCGTCTAATCCTATGACGAACCCAACTTCCTTGCTCCAGGCGGGTTTCGAACCCATAACCGTAGGGTTACCAGGCCAGCGCGTTACCGACCTGACTACTGTGGTCGGTATGGTACAAAGAATGTGTTCCGAATGGGAGGAATGCAGGAAGAGTATATAATGAGGGATTCAGTGAGTAAAAATGAGGTCTTAAGGAAGGTAAAGCCAGTTCCTCACGATAATTGATCCAGTACCAAGGTCTATGATACCCACTAATATGATAGCTTTCCATTATCGTGTGATATACTTCATGTAATTCTTGATACGGTACTAGTTTACTGTTAGCTCCCAGTAGAAACCGTGGACCACTCACGTCTTGTTTCAGTCGCTATCATCATGGATGTTTTCAAGTCTGTTTCCGCACTAATAGGCGCTTCAGACCGGGAGGAAAGGCATAAGGATAGGTATGGAAGGGATGGGGATAGGATAAGGTCCGAAGCGCGAACCGATGATCAAGAATTCTTTTGTTTCTTTTACACCACAGGTATCCCTCGTCAACCGCGGTTGGTAAACCACGAAGTATACGGAAAATCAGGAGTTATATGTCATGTCCCATTAAACTTCAGTCAAGATTCACGTCATTTTAGTTTTTCTCAAATGACAAGTAATTTTATAAATGCAGAAGTATTCTCTTCCCACTATTAGGTAGGTACTATCTTAGGTACTGTAGCTGATATTCGTGCAGAAAAACAAAACAGCACAAACGCCATCTGTGCTGAAATTTTGGAACTTAATGCATTCGAATGGTTCGAAATTCGCCTTGAAGGAAGATAGCTTATTGGTGGTACTGATCGGCAACTGGGAGATCTGGGTTTGATTCCCCGACAAGTCATTGGTTTTTTCAAGGCAAATTTCATTCCTTGATGTATACATTTTAGCACTCGTGCGCGTATATGTGTACAAAACCTTATTAAAATTGGTGAATATTAAAAAAAAAAGGCATTAGATTGGTCAGAACCGCGCATACGCAAGGGAAATGCCTCATTTGAGAAAATTAGTGCCTAAACGGTTGACCGCGGATAACCAAGGGCCGCGGTAAAAAAAACCGCGGTTGACGAGGGATAACTGTAGTATGAAATACCGCTTCGTCGCTAGCACGAGTTCGATTAACGTGTGAAACCTCCAAGGACGGTTCCTATCGTGCTAGCGTCCGTCATCAGTATGAAATATTTGCTGGCATATTAGTTATTGTGCTGGATCAAGTATTTTATGAAATGGGTTTAAAAGACGATTTACATGTGTGACCAATAGCAGCAACAGACTATCCAGAAACCCTAAATGTTGGTTGAATACTTATGATGATTCCGGAGGAGGACGTCACTTCGAGATGAGAATTGACCACGTCTCCTGTGCGAGCGCTCAGCAACTCTTGCTCTTGATGACCCAATCGGTGGGCCCGGGGACCTTTGGAGCGAGCGACAAGCCGTCGGGCAACTCGTCCTTTACGTCGGCTAGCCCTTGGCTCGGTTCCCAACCGACTTTCGGGGCGGGAGAGAGAGAGAGGCGGCAATTTATATGAAGTTCGGGCAAAAGATCGGGAGAGAATGAGGGTCGTAATAGGAACGGGTAGGGGTGGGGGGATCGGGCGTTTTGAGTCCCGGCGGAGGTTGGGGGAGTGTGGCCCGGATTGGAACAAGGTGACGGTCCATGTAATAGGCGCGCCCTCTGGAGACGAGGTGACAAATGGGGATGAGATTCAAATTAATGGCGTCGGGGCGTGAATGGAGGAGGGTAAGTGGTCTGGCGGAACGGCCCTGTACAAACTTCGGGAGAGCGGTGGGATATTCGCTTCGGTGGAGAGAGAGAGAGGAGGGAGGTCCGCGGTCAATTAAGACGTCTCTTTCTTTCAACCCCCCCCCCTACTCCCATTCGCCCCCTACTCACCCCACTCCGCCAATTAGGACTTCCTCACGCCGTCCCAGCAGTGGTGAAATAGACTTGGTCGTCGTCAGTCGTGAAATGTTGGTTTTTTCGCCCTTCCCGAACGGAGGTATGTTGTAGGTGAGAGACTAGTACAGTAATCACAGATTAGAAAGATAGATTATTAGACAGAGACAGAGAGATTTAAGAATTGATATCTTCTCCACAAAATTAGGGGTAGTTATAGATTACCGGGAAGGTACAAGGGGGATATTAGAATACGTAACGTGGATTTTGATGTGGAAGAGTTGAGTGCAATGATTTTTTCTACTGTATTCATGTTTTAATACTCACTAAACAATAATTAATTTGATTAATTTGTAGGGACTAACAATGTAGTCACGCGTGTCTAGTGAATGCATTTCTACCTCGCTTACTTAAAGCAGTAGCATTGTACCTCTGTTGCATGTAAGTAATGCATGTACGGACAATTATTTTTGGAAGCCTGCATCGTAGTGAGAGTTTACTTAATTCTCTTTATATTTCAAATGCTTGCCTGTTGTTGTGTTTCTTTCTTTGCCACAATGGGGGCGTTTACTCGGAACCGAAATCGGAATTTTGTACACGAAATCGTTAGATGGAAACGAAAAAAGAATTTTAGTGAAAAAATTAATCTTCTAACCACAACCATTCACTCATAAATCAAAAATTAAAATAAGCAAAAGGTGACGCCCACCGAAAATGCTGCTGTGATAACATTGACGTCATTTTCATCCCGTCCTTGATTGCTTTCAGGGGAGAGGAAGGGAGTGGAGGGGGATTCTCGGAAGGTCTGCTCGCACAGGTGCTGTCGCAATCATTCCCATTGGTCGAGTCAGCTGTGTCCCCCCCATTGCGATAAGGCAAAGTAGCTTCGCGGGCTTAGTTCTGATTCGACGAAGCCGATATACGTCAGATGTTGCACCACGCCCACTTTTCCGAAAGGGTTAAAAACATCAGTTTTTCGCCGCTTATAACTCGGGAAATAATTGTCGGATCAAAAAACGGAAAAATACGGGTCTTTTTATTTTACAAACTCTATCAGATTCGGCAATTAAAAAAATGGTAAACGACCCCATTCCTTGCGGTGGCTTGCAAAGTAGTTTGTAGTTCTGTTGAGTGACTGCCGATGGGAGGTAGACTTGAATGTGACTTTAAAACTACTTATAAATTACAAATTTTGCATATTATTGTCTGTTGTGTCTCGCTATTTGATTTTCCATTTCGCATTTCCTCATAACTTTCTTCACGCTTTCTTAATTTAATATCCTTTTACTAACATCTTCCCCTATGACTTCTTATTATGGTGCCTAGCCTAATCTTTAGGACATATGCATTATTTTCTTATGATATTGATCCCATACCAGTGAAATAATTTCGCAATTAATTATAATCAGTCGTTATTTTTTTAACCGTGTTATATATCAACACGGTTGACACGTCAAAACAAAAACGAACAATTCACGATCAACTTGACTCGTGGTGTCGTCTTTCATAGATATCAATAGAGTTATATCTGTAATTTCTTTTATAAATTTTATAAATGTTATTGTCTATGTGGAAATTATGGGCTAGAAAGTTACTAAGCATTTGTTGGGACAGGTGAAACTCCATCGGAATTGCGTAGTACCTTTAACACATAATAAGAGGAACGTGTTACCACTTCATGCACCAGGTACTTAGCTACGAATATAATGCCTTTGAATGGGTTAGGCATATGTTTCAATTCACTTTGATATTTTCAAATAGAACATTCTGTAGTGCTATTAACTTGAGGCAATAGAGTGAAGAACTGTTTTTTAGTGTGCATAAAAAACTAGGATGGTTGTACGACACTTACCTATCCTCTTATCTCGTAGCCCATTATGATATTTTATTGTTCACATTTTAAATTTATCTTTAAGTCAAATCTGAATTCAGGTTAATGGTTAATATAAATCTCTCCACGTTGAAATGTTCGAAGTAGTATCGCGTTATCGAAAAAGGCGTTTACTCGTAAGAGAGAACTAATGTTAAGACCGTTTAATAGGTACTCAGAGGAAATACTAATCAAAGGGAAGAATTATTATACCCTACTTAACCGGTCATTTTCTTATAATTATGAAGACTACTTAAGTGGGGAATTACGTGAAATTTACCTTTTAAACAGAATTAAATGATCCAAAAGCAATGACAACGGTAATATGCAAAGTAGAGATGAGTCGACACCAAAATTTATCGATTTTCGATACCGTTACCATCGACCTATACATATATACCTATTTTTACCTAGTTTTCCTCTACATTATTGTAAAAATGTTCCATGAAATCTAAAAATACAATTTTACAATACAAGAATTTGAATATGCTATTTACATTCGGAAAAACTTTTGATATTGCACTCTGAGGACATTCTTAACACAAAAAATGTTTGATAATACAGAGTTTTATATTTTTTCTTGCAAAAGCATTGTCATTACAAATGTCATGTTTAATAACAAAACATATTTAGTATCAGAAAAAAATGCCATAACAGATTCAAAATAATGTGACTGTCATGTCATTAGTTTAATTTTAATATGATTGATAATTAGTTATAAGAGTAATAAAAACACTAACCTAAAGTATGAATGGCACGGACGTAAAATTACGCTTTGTGTGTCGATAGTTTTCACGAGGTAGATTTAAAAAAATAGTAGAAGTGCAGGTGTAATCGCAATATCGTAGAGTCTCAATTGGTAGCCTAATTCTTCGTCGTATTTATTTATTTTATTTATTTATTTATTTATTTAAAAACATTTTTCCACATAAAGCCGTGACGCCAATTTACAGTGAAAAATTTAACAAGACGTGAATGAGACAAAAAACAATAACAATATAAAAACTAATGAAGAATAAACCAGAAGAGGGAGGAAGACATTCATTTAGCTGACAGATGGGACAAAGCTTGTATGGAGATATTATTGCATGACAAGTAAAAAGGATCTATGGAGGGAGGGAGTGAGTTTAGAAGGGAGGAGAGGCGGTATAAAAGTGAGCGGTTGGTTAGTGAGATCCTGGGAATAGGTAGATGGAGTAGGGAGCGCGAGCGGGTGGAACGAGTTGGTATTCTAAAATTCAACAGAGAAAGGAGTTCCGGGCAGTCAGAGGTCGAGTTTAAGGTATCATGAAGTAATTTCAAATCCATTTTAAGTCTAAGGTTCTGCAGGTTAGATAAGGAGAGAGAAGACAGCACAGCATCAGAGGACATTTCTTGGGATAAGCACATATGTGAAATAATGGACCAAACTAATCGTGTAAACTAGAACTCATCAAAGAGTACTGGGCAAATGTGACGATCATGTACGAGAAATCAGCCACTTTTCCCTTGTTAGACTTCGTTTTGAATACGCTGCCAGCATATAAGATCCTCACAAAATAGGCTTAAATAAAGAACTGGAGCGAAGATTGGCAAGATTTGTAAAGGGACGGTTTGATTATCGTAACCAGTCTATTACATGAACTAAAACAGAAATTATTTTCAGTCCGTATGGACTTAATCTCGTAACTAACTTTAGACTTAATCTCATAACTAAATTTCTAGAAAATCTTTTCGCTGATGACGCTACAAATATTTTGCTAACTCCAACTTACTATGCTGGACTGGGCCATAATCGTAAAATTAGAGAAATTGATTGTCGAACCGACAGATTGAAAATTTCCTTCTTTCCACATACAATTAGAGATATGAATAGTTGTAAAAATATCCAATAGCATAAATACAAGTGTATCAGTGGATAGCATAGGTAGTTGCGTGTTGGTATAAGGATATAATTACAAATCTTTTTTATGAATATTTGGTGTGAATTCACCCCCTGCCACAAACCTATGTGGTGGCTTGCATGATATTAAATACATGTAGAAGATCTTGGCGTCGGCGTTTCTTTCTTCAGCGCGTACGTTGATTCTTTGGAGACTGCTATTGACTTCTTTCATTGCATCTACTGTTGAGTTGGATCTGGATATGCACCATTATTCCCTCAAGTCTTGTTCCTTCCATTTTCCTCCTCGGTAGAAGTTTCTCTAAACTTCTTTTAGTCTTTCTTTGGTACTAGTCTGAGACTAAAGTCCTAAATACTCTAGTCTCAGGAAGACTAAATAGTTCCTTCTTCCACCTGCCCCCTCGGTCATCTTTAATTATACAAAAGCAATAAATAAATGATAATGATATTATATTTTTAAGAACCTGGGGTTACATGCCCCCAGGATCAAATGAACAGAATACATAAAACATTTAAACTATAACTAGTGGCATTACGTTGACATATTAAAAATGTATGGCCTTCAGGGGAACATTCAGAAGTAGTAGGTACCTACGTTGCTGATTAAGACCACAAAGAATGCAGAGCATTTGAATAAATGAAACATTTCTTGAGATACAACACACGATTATACTTTTTGGGGCTCAAATAAAATCCCTCATGGGTGTTAATTTATCACAGTTAGTGTTAACGTTAAGTTATGGCAAAAACTATGGTAAATATACATGAAAAGGTATGTACATTTCTTGGAATACTAATAATAAATGTCGTTTTTTAGAAAATAATGATTTAAGGGAAGGATGAAAATTTATTTATAATATGTTTTTGCACAATAAGTTCGGATGAGTAATGTTGACAATTCTGATGAAGTGTATCGTGAGAGATTAGATGAGTGGGGGGAATTTTGATTTCTTGTCCCTCCTTCCAAGTCCTGTTTCCTCATACGTTTTTCATCCTCCCTACCTTCTCTCTTCCTCCCCCAGGCCTTTACTAGGTAGAGGACCCTTTTCCCTCCACCACTTTCGCTTTCCCTCCCCTCCCTCTGCTGTGTCAGAGACAAAGAGGCTTACTCGGTGGAGAGACCTGTCGGCTGCCGCAGTGTGTACGCTAGCTGACCCCGTCGCCCAAGGAGACGCACCCCGGGCGCCGGCGCCGCTTTTGAAGTGCTAATGGCGCCCGGGGAGGCCTTTTATACCGTTGCTTCCCCAGGTTAATTCCCTAATTTATTAACTCCCTCCTTTTCCCTTCTCCGACTTCTCTTTTCCTTTTTCATTCTTTCATAATCCTCATTTTTGTCACATGTTTGAAAAGGACGCGAACCAAACCAGTTGAGCAAGTTAGGTAATTGTGTAGTTGTTAATGTTATTTGTATAGCAACTACAAAGAGAAATATTGGTATAGCAACTACGAAGTTCATCTATATCATTCAATTCCCCGGTAGCTACCGTGGAAGTATCTGAAAACGGGCGACACTATCCTCGGCATTCATTATCCCAGTAAACAATCCTAATGTTGGTAACCAAAGACCGGCTTCGCAGTATCGGTATAAATAAGGACCTTGTATGTTGGTTAAAAGAATTCTTAAGTGGGCGAGAGCAGAGGGTTGTAATAGGTGGTATCATGTCGGACACAATCAAAGTCACATCGGGACTTCCCCAGGGTAGCTTAGTTGGTCCGCTTCTATTTCTTTTATGCATAAAGTATTTGGGTACTGTAGTTAGTAATAAGCTTAGACTTTTTGTAGACGATGCGGTAGTGTATAGGGGTACATCAAAAGAAGAAGACAGGAAATCGCTTAGCAAGGATTTAGATGCAATTCAAGAGTGGTGCGACAAATGGCAGTTAGAACTTAAGCTCAAAAAGTGTGTAGCTATAAATTTTTGGAAGACGAATAATTCGATAGAGCGATGCTATAAAATTAGTAACACGAAGATCGAAAGCGTTGAAACCATAAGGTATTTAAGTGTAACAATCACTAAAGATTTATCGTGGGGAAGAGACATAAGGGAAATATGCGGCCGAGCGAAGAAAAAGCTAGGATTTATAAAAAGAGTACTTGGGAAATGTGATGAGAAGTCAAAAGAGCGATGTACTTTTCTTTAGTTAGGCCCCACCTTGAGTATACAGCCAGTGTATGGGATCCGAATGAATCAGGTTTGATCAGAGAACTAGACAGTGTGCAACGTAGAGCAGCTAGGTTCGTTAAAAGGTGTTACGATAGGTTGAGTAGTGTTTCAGAATTAATACAAGAATTAGGGTGGGAATCATTATCAGAGCGTAGGTTAAAGTTTAGATTAAATCTATTAGAAAATTTTCCACCGGATAGCTTTACTGATGATGTTAGGCATATATTAAAAACACCAGCGTATTATGCTAGATTCGACCAGATAAATAAGATTAGAGAGATAGATTGTCGTACTGATAGATTCAAAATGGCATTTTTCCCCCTTACTATCAGAGAAAAAAATAGGCAGCAATGCAAAGGATACGGTAGGCAAGATTTTGTAATTTGTAGCGCATGATCCGTGTATTAACAACCAATCCCTTTAATACTCTGTAGATACTAGCCATCTAGATGCATGTGACCCTATTATGCAGTATCTTTCCATGTAGTACCCAAGTTACATGTCAATTATGCATGTTTAGTGAACTTCCCCCTCTGCCACACACCCTCGCGGTGGCTTACAGGGTATCGCATAGATGTAGATGAAGCGAGACTGTAGTTGAGATTCTGAATATGGCCCAAAAACTCTATTAAGATTACAAAAGGATGTATACATTTGGTCCGAAGCACTGTATAGTGTGGTAATAGATATGTATAGATTGTCGTACTGATAGATTCAAAACGTCATTTTTCCCCCGTACTATTAGAGAACAGAATAGGCAGCATAGCAAAGGGATAGATAAGGGAAATATTTTATTTAGAGTAGTCTGTAGTGCATCATGCATGTATTAATAACCAATCCATTATTACTATGTAGATACTAAGAGTCTAGTTGCCTGAGACCCTATAGTAGCACGTTTGCATGTTTATAGTGCATGCTTGGTAAT
The DNA here is from genome assembly GCA_933228895.1 of Platycnemis pennipes. Lineage (NCBI taxonomy): Eukaryota > Metazoa > Arthropoda > Insecta > Odonata > Platycnemididae > Platycnemis > Platycnemis pennipes. Next base: position 67,381,503 of record OW121854.1, read on the forward strand.
CTTCACCCCCTGCCACACACCCTCGCGGTGGTTTGCAGGGTATCGCGTACGTAAGTTTAGAACAGTATATAAATACTAATCTTTTTTATGCATGATATGTAGTGCATGTTTGGTGAGAATTCACCCCCTGCCACACACCTTTATGGTAGCTTGCAGGGTATTATGTAGATATTGATGTAATACCAACATAGCATGGTTGATTAGCACACCAATTTGACTCGAAGTAGAGATTTTAGGTCGTAAGCAGCAGAAGCGAGGCTGTGGTGGAGATTCTGAAAATGGTCCTGAATCTCATTTCCCTCCGCGACTATTTTGGTTGTTTAGGGTAAGGAGGGACGCGGTTTCCTTTACGCAGCGGGAGTCGCTCGGATGACACTTCTCAACGCCCTCCGGGGGCCCCCTAACCAAACTGCGCCACACCCACCCCATCTGAACATCGCCCCGAGTGGGCCACGCGTCCCTCCAACGAACCAAAACCTACCCTTCTTCCCCCCCCCTCCTTAGTTCTCCTTCTGAGGTCGTTATCTCTCCCCCCCCACTCCCACCTACCCTCTCAATTGCCTCCGTCTCCCTTTCAGCACCCTACCTTTCAGGGACATTCGTCACCCGATGATGGTGAGGCAAAGTCCTCGCACTCCCCCTCAGCGAACAACCTGAGGTCACCCACTGCCACATCCTTGACGAACAGAGGGAATGGTTTAAGGGGATAATAATCACCAAAGTGAAAATTACGGAGCGCCTGAAATTCATTCCGAGGCGGTTTTTCTCTGCAGTGAGGTGTCAATATGTCTTACTCATCTTTGGTTCCGTGTCTGTACCCACACTTAAAGGTGTTTCAGATCGGGAGGGAAAGGTACGCCGCCAAGATTGAGGTTAAGATAGGTTTAGTAGTGTATAAGAATTAATACAGGAATTAGGTTGGGAATCATTATCAGTTCGTAGGTTAAAGTACAGATTAAATCTATCACAGAAATTTAAAACGGATAGCTATACTGAAGATGTTAGGTGTATATTAAAAACACAAGCGTATTATGCTAGATTCCATCAGATACATAAGATTAGAGAGATAGATTGTTGTACCGATGGATTTCAAATGTTATTTTCCCCCGTACTATTAGAAAACACAATAGGAAGCATAGCAAAGGGATAGATAGGCGAAATTTTGTAGATTAGTCAGTAGCGCATGATGCATGTATTAACAACCAATCCCTTTACTTCTATGTAGATGCTACTTATGTAGCTGTATGTACCCCATAGTATTAACATGTTCCCATGTAGTACCCTAGTCACATGTCAATAGTGCATGTTTTGGCGATTTTCACCCCCTGCCACACACCCTCGCGGTGGCTTTCAGGGTATCGCATAGATGTAGATGTACAAATGTGTTGTATCACTGGATAGTATATGCAGTTGCATGTTGGTATAAGGGCTTAAGCTAACCCAACTAACAGCATGATATTGCATGCTTGCTTTGCTATTTTTATCCTTTTTAGAAATCGAAGTTTAGACTAGTATATTTTACTAATCCTTTTTTATGTATGATACGTAATGGATATTTGGTGTGAATTCACACCCTGCCACACACCTTAGTCGTGGCTTGCAGGATATTATGTAGATGTACAAGGATGGGAATGGGAAAGGAGGAAGTGTCGGTATTAGCCTGCACGCGTGAAGGAGTAGAATTACCTAAATTTGAATAAGTTGGCCGATAGAAAAGTCGTATTGAGAGCTGCGACAAACCAATCTTGGGGTGGTAGATGTGTGATGATGATGATGAGGCTGATTCAAGTTTCACAGTTGAGATGGTTGCTTTTTGCAAAATGACCCTAAGGCGAGAGTGCCGTTTAAATGAGAAAATTAAAGTAAGGGTCAGGTGCATACTGATGAAGAAGGTGTAATCTTGCCCAAAGCCACAGCGTACATGTTATGGTAGAGGCAACAGTGGAGTTGAGGGAGTGGAGTAAAGTATGGGAAGATACGTGACCTATCAGAAAGGAAAGAATAAGAGTTCATCAGCACAAAGCCCAATAAAAAAATGCAACGAATAAAATTGATATGAAGGCATTGAAACAAACCAAAATTTACACACCATCACTACCAATCGATATATACTGACTACCCTGCAAGCCACCTCAAGTGTGTGGCAGGGGGTGAGTAGTCAACATGTACTTCCTATAAGCACCAAAGTTTACTTTAAGTACCAACCTGCAGAGATATTTCTAACGATATCATGCGGGACACAAATTAAAAATTCTATTTATCAACCAACACGCACAGGAACATTTCAGGCGTACCACATACCTGCATTATATGTATTATTATTGCATGCAGATATGCTTCATCAACGATCAAAAATCATAGGATTGATTTGACGCAGCCCTCCACTGGGTTCTCCTATCGGCCAACCTCTGCATATTGACGTAGCTCCTCTCTTTTACATCCTTCACTACTAGCTCCATATATCTCATATGAGGCCTGCCTTTTCCATTCTTCCCGTTCACTCTTCCCTCGACGATTGTCTTCATCGGGCCATCGTGCCTTAAGATATGGCCGATTAAGTTGTCCCGTCTTCTTTTTAGGGTTTTCAATAAACATCTCTTTTCTCCCACTCTTCTCAATACTTATTCATTTGTCACTCAGTATGTTTAAATCCTAAAATATCCACCACCTAAATTTCATCTCTTCTTGTTTCATTAATTCGTATTAATCTAATGTGTGCAATTTCATAGGGTAAATTTATTTTATGAAGGCACCATGGTGTGGGAAGTCTTGATGTTGTCATGATCACGAATTGCTTGAGAAAAGAAATACTATTAGAATCTATCTGTGGTGCCGTAGATTTTTTTTATTTATCTTAGTGGTCCTGTCAACCCATATATTGTGGGGCCCTTTTAATTAACTCGGTGTTGGAGGCGACATCCAACTACATCTACATAATACCCTGCAAGCCACCATAAAGATTTTTGGCAGAGGGTGAATTCACACCAAACATGCTTCACCTTCATTTGATTCCTTTCGTGGCGTTGTCGCTTTCGTTGACAAAAACGTGATCTCCTCTAGAAATTAACTTCTCACGATTACGGGGTTAACGATTCATTACTCCAGTATACACGCAGGGACTACGCCTGATGAGTTATAATTGTCATTGTCGCATTACTTAGTGCCATCAAAAAATTAGGATAACACGAGCACGCGCGTCATTGAAAACCATGATTGGTCCCGTAGTCCTTCTAGGAAACCACACGTTCCAGAGGATGTAATAAAACCTTCCCACCAAGGTTGTATGGATTTGACTCGTCGTAGTGCTTGGTGAGCTGCTCCCTCACCGATCAGACCGACCTTCCGGTGAAGAAAAAAAGACTAGCGGGAGTGATGGAGGGCCGTGCGAGTCGATTACAGTTCTGTTTTAATATAATCCGTCGCATCTTAGCAGAAGTAATATCCGCCCCTTCCGTAGGAATGCGTTTTCTTGCGCGACTCCCTTTCCGTCCCATCAACTCGGTCTGAGTTGAAGAACGACCTCCGACCGTATAGTTGCTGCTTCATTAGTCGACCCGAAACAAGAACCACATGTGCCGGGGTGAACTTTCGACCCCCCCTTTCCCCTCTCCTTCCAGTTGCCGCACGCTTCTCCTACCCCCTTCCTTCCCTCTCGCTCCCTTGCCGACCCTCCCCTCGGCTAAGACGAACCCCACCCACCCCTGGGCCATTCATCCTCGTCTTTCAACCCCGTCCCAGACGAGGCCGCGTGGTTTCAGCTCCTGGCGACCGCGACATCGAACACCGCTTCTAATATTGGATCCCTTCCTCCGTACCTACACTCCAGTCTCACACTCTCTGATTCATTCCTCTTTCTGTCTCCTTGTTGCGTTCGAAAGCAGTAGCTGTCTCAGGCAGTGGTTCAAGTATCCTGACTATTCGGTCGTTCAGATCTCCACCGTGATGCCAATAGTATTGTTATCCTAAGTAGGGGAGTGTATTAGGGAGTGTCCATAATGGGCTCCCCAGCGAACAGACACAGGAAATATTTCCTCCTTAAACAGAACGATAGAGGAGACGGCCTCACCTGCAAAAATCGTAAACACATTCCTGCTTTCCCAAAAATTATAAGGATTTCAAAAAGAGGCTTATTCTCATAAATTGTTAATTGTAACGGGAAATTTTTTTTATTTTTTGTATTGCAGTTTTTCCAATGTGTGTTGTAAGTTTTACTAGCGAGAATTTTATTTCTAAACTAAATTGACATGTTTACCACCAGGTATAATACCCGATGTAATGTAATGAGATGTACATAAATAAATAAATATTTAGCATGTGAGTCGAAAGGGTGAGAAGAGGTCGTATCACAAGGAGATTAGATTGTACCGGAGGTGGCATCACGGTCGATTTGAGAAGCAATGTCGGCCATATTGGTCGGCCCGGACATACGCGCTTGCTACTCGCGATACTGACGCAAGTTGCCTCAGCTACCGGTAAAACTCTGAGTACTTAGTAAGATGAAGAACGGAATTAATTTTAAAAATTCTTCAGTTAAACGGAGGAGAGAGCGAAAACAAGTGTCAAAAATATAGTTTCGATAGGTTAAATTCGAATCAGCTTTAGTAATAAAATTAACTCTCAAGGGGAGTCAAATCCATTGATACCACATTAAAATAGCCTTAGGAAGACTATCTGATGCCGTTATGATGGTATTATGGTAGAATTTCATCGTTAATTATGTTTTGATACACATGCAAGTTCCATAAGAAAACGCAATGCTTTGTGCCGAGGAAGTGGGGGCTTCCTTCCCAATTACCCCTGTTCTGGCTTCAATTTTCCCAGTAGGCTAGGACACGTATGCAGTCTCCTCGGCATTCTAACCTACTTGGTTACGGTACACTAGCGACAGGAGAGGGGAGGGAGGGATCCATCCTTACTTTACGTCGGGAGCATAATTTACCTATTTTAAATTAATCCATTGTTCAAATGTTAACAGTGATGCACATGATAATTAGTGTATTTATTATAGTATGGAGGCATAAGCAAGGAATTTACAAAAGCATATATGTTTTATCAGTCACGAAAAAAAGGGTTCATTTGCACCTTTAGGTAATCACGTAATTTACGCTTTTTAACATGCTTAGAGAGGTTACATATGATTTCAGGGAGAGTGAATCAATTGAAAAATCACCTTTCACTAATTATATGGATTCCCTCTTATTTATACCTAGGTAGTCGAGTGCAAGCCAAAGCAAGGGTGTACACCCCAAGCACACTAGATCTCATATAAGGCGGACAGATTCTCTGAAGATATTACATTCATATTAAAAACACCAGCATAAAAAGGTGGGTTAGATCATGAAGATAAAATTAGAGGGATAAATGGTAAGACAGGTGTAAAAATTACATTTTCCTCGCGATATTAGGGACAGTAAAATATTACAACTAAGATATCAGGAGAAAATGAGAATAGGTGCCTATCGTAGATATTGATGTGGAAGAGTAGGCTGAGGTATTTATTTTTAAGTTCATGCTGCAATATTTCTAACTCATGCACGCTTTGGTAAATATAAATTAATTAATATATTTAAAGAAATTCCTGACTAGTCAATAAATAGTACATTACTTTGAGAGGCTGAGAGGTTATTCGTAGATAATATTGCACCGTGCTGTGTGTGTTGCCTAACGTGGATACCAACATATGTTTCGCCTTCACGTCACATTTTTTTCGTATCGTAGCTTCGAATTTGAGACCTTGCGAAAAATATTCAGAGCGTGTAGGATATTCTCGACGAGCGTGGCAAACTTTTTTAGAATTATTCCTGGTTGTAAGAGCATATGCCAGAGTATGTGAGCTGGCCAACATAGCGTGCCCACATACCGCGTTAAGCAGCCATTGACTTTTTCTACAACTGCGCTACCACCTGTCTCAAAAGTCTAATATTTTTGATAATTTAAATTTTCAACTCCGCGTTTTTGCAACAAAATTTTAAATTCTGATAGAACTGGGTAATTTTGCGCAGAGTGAACTGAGGCGTGGATCTAATGAAATCCTAAGTCGTGTGTGACCGAATTTTGCCGGAATCTGTGGAAAAGAGAGTTTCCGGTCTTCCGTGACCGTAGAGTTCGCTCACTTACCATCTGAGCTATCGACTCATTCATTGATTAAGGCTGAGTGCAACCAGACACCAACTACCGCAATGCAATGAGAAAGCTGCTACTTTTTCCTCGTCAGGCCTCATTTAGAACATGAGGCTAGCTCGTAGGGTGTACACCAGACGGGTTTGATCACAGAGGCGGATAAATTTGAGAGAAGACGAACCAGAGTGGTGCAAGGTCGTTATGAGAACTGAATTAAACTCTCGAACTTGATGGAAAAATTCCGCCGATGGGAGTCGCTCCGATGGGTCAGTGAGCTGCAATTTATACCGAATTTTAAATTGAATGTAATCCTTCTTGTAATGTAATCTCTTTTTCCGTTGACTTTGAAATATTTTATGCTGTAAACTTCTTCCCTCACGCAATATCTTGGAGATCATATAGACGTCACAATGTAATTTTATTAGATGTGATGTTGGTAACTTAGCTTGCAGTACATCTGAAAACAGTTCCTAACTTCACTAACGTGTGTTAACTGCACCGAGCGTGTCTGGTGTAATAAATACAGTAGTTAATTTTGAAATGATATAATAGTTTATGTGGTTTGTAATCATTTATTTTCACGTTCCATGTATAAATCCTGAAATCAAATTTTCCTTGCCACGTAGTAACATGTCTTTCAGTTAATTTTAGAGTTCAGGATTGGTGACGATTCACCTTCTGCTTGTAGGGCACTCTACAGATGCAGATGTTACAATGGCATGCAATGTAATCACTAAGTATACGCAGGACGTTTGGGTTGTTAATCCTTCCGCAAGTCCGCCGTTAAGTCTTACCTCTGTAAATTTTGATATCGTATTCGTATTGGCCGAAATATGTGGGACTCTCACACCCCATTTGTATTTAGTGATAATTTATCTACGTGTTCCTGGTAGGTACAAGGCTAATACTTGCAAGGCTAATACTTGTTTTTCTGATTACGTAATTTCATATATTATAAATCACCTAGTTCTAACACCGGGTGGAAGGAGGTGAACTATCACCAGGCATGCATTATAAATCACAGGGAAAAAATGTACACCTTCTATCATGAAGGCATGCAAAAAAAACTATTAAAAAGTACCTGTGCATACATGCTCATGATACTTCCTTTGTTGATGTATGATTAGAAGCTGAATTCGGTTATAAGTCTGCATAGGTTATATTACACCTTGTAGCTATAAAGACAAGCATAATATCTACGTATACGTAATACCCTGCAAGCCACCATAAAGGTAGGTAGTGAATTCACACCAAAAATACGTCATATGTCATACATCAAAAGGATTATCAATTATGTTGTAGTCTATATTTCACAATGTTGCCGGTGATGGAGCATGGTGATGGCATTTGCGTTCCGAGACAGTCTCGTTACTGACATAGTTATTTCTCTTCCTCCTGGAGAGGAAAATTGCACTCTAAGGACACCCTGCTTCGTGGTGTCCGTAAGTTTTCTCGTCGGACGCTCTTTTTCCGAAATTCCATAAGATTCACTCGCGCGTGGCATAAGCGGAGATCGCTTTCCTTATCAGTGGAAGGGGGGGTTCTCTCCGTTTTCGTACGGCCTCTAAGGAATTCTCCCAAGTAGATAGCTAGCTGGAAATGGAAATCAGAGGGGCAGCTGCCCTTCCAATCAACATAGCTTTTCGATTCCGGGAGGAACGGGGGCTGCTGTCACCATCCACCAATCGAAGTTCAGCTGCCGGTGCGATAAATTAGATCCCTTCCGTTCGACCCAAAATGGTGCCGGTGTGTCTCGTAAGTGCGTGCATTTGCTTTGGTCTAACGCCCCGAAAAAAAATGGCCATTGTTCTACCTCACGGAGTATTAACACCGAACTGTCTCCAGCTAATTGGATCAACCTCCATGGCGAAGCAGGTGGTGGTCGGACTAGTTCTTTATTAGATTAACCTAAATCCAGTATCGATAGATCGAACGCAAGCTGATAAATTTGTCATTCAAATCATCGGAATGCCGTCACTTTTTTTTTCTTTCGGGCGTAATTTAGCTCATATATCAATCGAATTTATTGTATCAGTTGACTTAGCAAACAAGTTTGGAGCTCATCGTTTTTCTCTAAATTATATCATCTTCCGGCGAGCACTTCCAGTGTTATTTCTCAAGTGCAGCCGTCAGAATCAACAACTAAGTCGATGAAAAGCGATTAGGAACAGTGGGCCTCAGATGATTCGCAAAGAGCAGATGTTAGAACGAATCTGACAGCTGAAACACGTCCCGTTTTCTCTCGACATTATGCATGCATGAATCCTATTATTAGAATAATTCTAGGTTTCTGCTCAAGAAAAGGGAATCGGATTCACGGAGAATAAATATACGCTAAGCCTGTAATTATTGGAAAATTTTAAGTTCCGTGTGAAATTATGATGAGAAATTAAATCTTCTGTTAAAAACATTGTCATGACTCCAGTTGAAAATTATTTATTTAAACAGAATATGCGTCAGTCACTGTATGCGTCTCTGTGGAACATGATACATTATACTGAAAAATATAAAATGAAACATGTTAATTGAAATTGTCCGAAGACTAGAAAATCCTAATGCCAAATTAATTATGTAAAACGATAGGAGATATCGTTTTCCATAATTAATTTGGCATTTGGATTTTCTATTCTCCGGATAATTTCAATCAAGCCAAATTAGAAGCTCTCATTATTTCATCTAAACATGTTAATTGCTGAGAATAATTGCTATCGTGAGCAGGTTCATTCCGCCGGATTTTCATTACTTCTTCATTTTCAAGTGACTGCAAAGAAAGTTATGTTGAAAATAATATGTACGTATATTGATGGCCTCGGTCTTATTTCATTTATTTGTGCACTTGAGAGTTCACAGCGTATCGTCCATATATTTTCCTCCAGCTTTGATATTCCTGATCTGAGTTGCTGAGTATTTAAACTCCTGAAATTAATACGTTTGAAATCGTATAAAAATGTAGCAGAATATCTGCGGAGAAAAAAAGCATTCACCGTGACCGCGAATCGAACCCGGAACGCCCCCTAATTTCTTGACAGAGAAGAAGGGCAACTTGGTAATACAAATGGAGGGTTCTCCGGGTTCAAGTCCCGGTCAAGATGAATTATGTTTCGGTCTTTGGAAATTACGCTATTGTGCACATCAGCGGATAACTCAGTTAAGTTCTTTCGGGGCTAGTTCGCAATTCTTTGATTTGCATTAAAAGTCACGGTTCACCACCTGCCACACACCCTTAAGGCCTGGTTACACGATGCATTTACACGCGCGGGTAGATGCGTGAACACATTCACCATCAAAATTGCACCGTGTAAACACTCAAAATTGCGCAAATGCGTGCACAGAAAATAGCCCCTGTTCTATTTTGGTGAATGTGTGCGAGCAATTTGTAGTCGTCAACAACAAAGTCAATAACAATAACTGAAGTTCACGTATGATGTCGTCTGTTTCGTAGAAGTGGCGCTTGATACTAGTAAAACAAAAGAAATCGCGTAATTCGTATCTAGAAATGGTCGAACAATTGCGCGAACACAAGCATCGTGTAAACACTCCTCAAGTGCGAGAACGCGCATCTGTCCAGACATCTATTCACGCATCTGTCCAGCAACGTACTTGCGCGGGTAAATGCATCGTGTAACCAGGCCTTTACGGTGGCTTGCTTGGCATGTTGTTGGTGTGGATGAATGTAATGCGTGGCTGTCTCACTCCCTAATCCGGCCATATTCTCACTCCCCACATTTTACGGCAGGAAAATGTTTTGATCCTTTGTAAATTTGTTTGTTTGAAGATACACGCGACGACGAGATAAGCGACAGATTTCTAAGGTCATTTTCGCCATTTAGGTAAGGCGGTATTTGGATATGGTTAGGAATTTTTTCAGAAGCGGAGTAAGGGTGGAGAGAAACCCAGCGGTTGTCTTAGCCTACAGTTCACCAAAGGCACCAAGGGGGTCACGGTTTAACGTCCCATCCGACGGACGGAGCGCTGAACTTGAAGTGCTCTCCTGAAAGCACTCAAGTTGGGACCGGTAAACCAATAAAAAGTCTATGCCACTGACGGGACTCGAAACCATGCCTTCGGGATGGTAATCCAGTATTTTAAGCGTTGCATCAATCCGATTCCCATTTTTTTACCGGTAAAATACTACTAATCTCAATCTAAAATTGTCGTTAGGACTGAGCTAACTTCTCTCATCCCTTCTTCCTTGATGACTTCGCTCGCTCCGCGTGAATAATTTTCTCGCCCATATATCCATTTCCGTTCGGTTTTCTTCCCTTATTTTCCTTTCCCCTCCCCGGAATCTCGTCTCCACCGCGACATCATTTACTCGTCGCGATGTCTCTCCTTCCCGCCCTCTCTCACTTAACAAGATGTCGACCCCGAGATGAGCCCCCAAGCCTCATCCCATCTCCCTTCTTTCCATTACTACGAGGGACCTCTCCCGGTTCCTTCCTGCGCCCCACGCGTCCACCCTGGTGGCAATATTTCGCCCTCTCCCACTTCCTCGAGTTTCTTCGCTTTCACTCGACCGAAGATGGGAATTTCTTCTCCCCACACTTACGAAACCTCACTCCTCCCCCTTACTGTCCCGCGACAGTCGAGCAAGATGGATGATGGGACGGTGAGGAAGGATACCGAACGAAGCGAGCTAACTCGCACACAACACCACGGGAGAGATAGATGGAGACACACGACCATAGTAGAAAGAGCGTTGGATTTATTTGGTATCCCCCCCGAGCTCTTATATTATGTTGGTAGTCAAGTTCGACGTTTCGGGCGGAAACGAAATTTTTAATTTTTTTCTTTTTCCAAGTCAGCTGAGTTGTTTACGTCCTGTTCTGTCAGTAGATTGTCGCTTACTTAGGAAATTCGATCCTGTACTGTGTAGGGATGGGTTGCATATTCGCAACCTGCCATTTTCCATGAAGGAATGTTTATCGGGCTTGCCATCGGTTAATAGGCTCTATTACTGCCAACGTTTCAAAGAGCGACTCGCTCTTCATCTTCAGGTCTTATGAGAAACCTTGGCAGTGTTGGAGCCTATTAGCCTTTTCCCTACGAAATCGGTCTAAATAATGAACTTGAACGTGTGCCGCGAAGATCGGCAAGATTTGTAAAGGGACGGTACGATAACCTTATTAGCGACCAGTCTATTAAATGAATTAAGTTGGGTATCATTGTCAGATCGCAGGTTGAAATTCAGACTTAATCTCTTAAACAAATTCCAAGACCATATTTTCAGTGATGATGTTAAAAATATTTTGCGAACCCCAACTTTCTATGGTAGACTGGACCATAATCACAAAATTAGAGAAATTGATTGCCGAACTGACAGAATCAAAATGCCATTTTTTCCACGTACAGTTAGGGATATGAAAAATGGTAAATGTATCCAATACGAGTAGCTGCATGTTGGTATAAGGACTTGAAGCTAACCCAACTAACAGCATGTTTTTGCACGTTTGCTATGCTATTTTTATCTTTTTTTAAATAGTGAAGTTTAGAACAGTATAATAATACTAATTCTTTTTTATACATGATATGTAGTGCATGTTTGGTGAGAATTCACCCCCTGCCACTCACCTTTATGGTGGCTTGCAGAGTATTATGTAGATGTAGATGTACTATATTTAGTTCTGCGACTTTATTTGCCTTATTTCAACCTATCCCTAAAAATGTAGATGTAGCCGGTGGCAAGCTCGAAAAACATTCCTTCATAGTATTCGCCGGGAAAATACTAGATCTTATATTGTTATTTTCCAACTTCTATTATTCATTAGCTTATAGCAACTGCTAGCGTCAGGCAGAAATAGCTGCTACGTCTTCTACTGCCTGCTGCACTGTGTCTTTGTCTCCCGCTCTTGTCCCCCTGCAGTAGCTGGAACTGTTATTCCACTAGGCACTGCCACTTGGTACAGTCCTGCTAATGGTTAGCAAGAGACGAGAGCGCATGCGTCCAGAAGCAGTTAATTTTCGCATAAGCGGCAAAAGCAGTTGGTTTCTGGCTGGAGATGAGAGTGCATGTTCTGTGAAGCATTTAATTTTCGCTGTAGAAAGATAGGAGAGTGCATTCGTCGAGAACCAGATAATTTAACAGTTGAATTAACAGGAGAGGAGAGCGCATGCGCCGTGAAGCAGCTGATTCAACAGCTGAGTTAGCAGTTGATTTTCATAGTAGCAGGAGAGGAGAGCGCATGCGCCGTGAAGTAGTTAAATCAGTGAAAGAGTAGCATCGCTACATATTGACTGCTAACTACGACAGTGTCGCGCGTCAGGATGGTTCTGGCCTGCGGGTGGTGACAGTGCGTCGATCTCGACTTTCTTGCTTTCAAAGGGTCCGGCTCCGTCTCTCTCGGGATAATAGTCCATCCAAGGGGTGGGAAAACTATTTGAGAGTACCTACGTGCCAAAGTCGACAAAATCTCTTAAACAATTTTTTTTCCAGGTCCAACCGATTTTTTAAAACCATTTGATACATTTATATTTCATTTGTAAGTGATTACGTGAATTGTGTAAAATTGGCTGAACGAAAAAATACGATTTTAAATTCTTGCAGTATCTCTTCGAGTTTGCCAGGGTAGCATCATGGCAGGTATGACATTGTCTAGTAATTAGGTCTTGTCCATCTGCGCTTAAAAATTAATATTTATTCCATCATTACTCTAGGATGAGCAGTTGCGGTTTCGGGTTAGCGGTAGCGGTAGCTGTTGGCAACTGCTACTAAGAAATAGCAGTTTTTATCACCCCTGGGGGGTTGTGTTTGAAACCGTCGGGATTATTCCGAATAAGTAACCAAGGAGACACGTGGTATAAACACGAATGGTTCGCAGATTTGGTGTGTTAAAACCGCTGATCCTCATTTATTGTTTATATTTGTGTTTTATCTCATCTGGGGGCTCTATAGTCAAGACAGATGAGAAAAACTCGGGTGAAAACAATTAATTATACTGTAACGAGCGGTTCAGACACGGCTAATTTGCAATCCATTCGTGTTTGTACCACGTGACTCCTTGGTTACCTATTTGAGTTAATCCCGACGGTTACAAACAGCCTCCCTAATACTGTGCTGACCTGGCGGTAAGAAGGGCGTCAACCGTCATCTGAGTTTTCATTTCGGTATCAGCACTTATAGGCGCTTCAGACCGGGAGGAAATGCACAAGGATAGGAATGAAAGGGGATTGGTGGAGGGAAACCCGGTGTCGGCATTATCCTGCTCTTAACAAAAGCCACCAAGAGGACGAAGGCTTCACGTCCCACCCGACATACGGTGCACTAAACTCGAATTTTCCCCACATAGCACTCAAGAAGAGTCAACTTACCAGTTATATATATCTTCCCCTACCGGTATACGAACTCAGGCCCTCTGGGGGGAAGTATTCTAATTGGAAAGGAAGGGTATGCAAGAAGGGTGGAAAAAACCTGGCATTCTAACTAACCTGGTCTTCCGAGGCCCTTAGAGGCCCTAAGTACATTGAAGTATATGATTCCCCCATTTATTTAAAATTCGAAATATAAAAAATAATAGATCATAAAATGAAATATTATTTTTCGAAATAAAACCTTATATCTACTTAATAACGGAAAATAATGTTTATTTTTGTGTACATCCACATCATACTTAGTTGAAAAGTTTTCAAATTCATATTTATGTGGTACCCACTTTTTGATGCCCTAAGCCAGTGATAGGGAAACTTTTTAAATAGGGGGGCCAAAGGAAAAGAAAAAAAAACTTTAGGCGGGCCAATATAATTTATAAAAAAATATAAATGAATTTTACAAATTTCTTTTACTATTTGTTTTACCAAGTCCAATTAATGACTGAAAGATTATGATGGAGACTTTGATGAATGAAACTGTGACTGAATTTCCTAAAGTTTCTCGTAATTTGGATCGAACCGGGATTAGGAATAATGCGGGCCGGATAGAATGTTTCAGGGGGCCGCAACTGGCCCGCGGGCCGTAGTTTTCCCAACACTGCCCTAAGCGCTTCTTCTTGCTATTTTGCTTCTTTACGGTCAATCCATCCCTGCTGTTGAATGGATAGAACTGAATCGGTCCTCTTTCCAAGAACCGATGCTTTCAGGCGTGACTTCATGGAACTTTGAAATCAAAAATGAACAGAAAAATACTTGGTCATTCCACACAACAACTTTCCAAGAACGTTGAGAAAACGAAGTAGAAAATTTCCGTAGATTCGGGCTCAACCTTGTGGTATCTCATGGAAAACAAATATTTTTGAAATCCATCATTGAATGTCCAGTTCTCTTTCTCTCTCCGCTTTGACGCGGTAGGCATCTTAATCGACCCATTAGATACCTACTCATCTTCTTTTCCAGAGTCAACTAGCCCTCTTCAGGTCACCACTTCCGAGGATACGTTTCGAAAGCCTCCGTTTCCTACGGCTTTTCGACCGTCTTGCCCTCGCCGAGCGGAGCGTTTCCCCCGGCCCGCCGCGTGGGAGATTGCCCAAAGAGCACGTCGGCACGTAAAGGCATTCCCCCGCCCGCCCTCTCCAAATCCATTAGTCCCTTCAAATGAGAGAGGGGAAGAAATCAATTGGCTGAAGTTACCGCGGCAATTTCCCCTGCCCAAGTGAGCTCATCCCGGCGAGGGGATGGGACTGGAGAACGAATTGATTTATTCACCGTTTCTCCAATTGGTGAGAGGTCTTCAAAAGGAGTGGCGGAGACGGGGGAGGGGCATTTCTTGAGGAGGGAGGGGAGAGGGATTGTAGTAAGGACACGAGACGAAGGACAAGCTCTTCTTCGGATGTGGTTGTATTCTTAGGTTTTCAAAGTTCGTAGTTATAGCTGATTGGGAGAAGAGACCTACAGCTGAGGTCATTTGCGCCATTTAGAATAGGTGGATAACTGGGTGATGGTAGGAGATTTTAGGGAACAGAGGAAGAATGGAGAGAAACCCGGTGTCGGTTTTCGCCTCTTCCTCACAAAAGGCGCCAAGGGGACCATGACTTAACGTCCCATCCGACGGACGGAGAACTAAACTTGAAGAGCTCTCTTCACAGTACTCAAGAAAAGACCGGTAGACCAATGAATAATCTGCCGGTGCCGGGTTTCGAACCCGGACCCTCGGGATAGGAGGCCAATACCAAGTCGATCCCCAAAAGTTCGTTTAAAGGTGCTACAATAAGTATAGCAAGGTATCAAGAAAATTGTTGTAATTCAGTTGGGAATCTTCGTCATATCGTAAGTTAAAATGCAGTACATATCTCTTTCAGAAATATAAGGTGAACACGTCTGAAAATGTTACAAGCATATAAAAAAACACCAGTTTTACAGCAAGATAGATAATACAGATAACATTTGAGATAAAGATAGTAAGAGAGGTTCAAAGATTCATTTTTCCTTGCACAATTAGGAGCAGCAATGGGTAACAGCAAAAATAGTAAGGGGAAATTAGAAGAGATTTTATTGTTTTGATGTAGAATTTGTGTTTGTAGTGATTTTTTTAACTCGTTAATGTTTAAAAATTTCTAGCTCATACACGCTTTGGTGAATACACATTAGTTGATATATGTAAAGAAATGCCTGACTGATTAATGATAATTACATCTACATCTACACGATACCCTACAAGCCACAGCGAGGGTGTGTGGCAGGGGGTTAAGATCACCAAGCATGCACTACTAACATGCAAACAAGCAACTATAGGGTCTCATGCAACTAGATTGTTAGTATCTATAGTCTTTAAGGGGTTAATACATACATCATGCACTACAGGCTACTCAAAAATATTTCACCTACCTATCCCTAATTAAAGTACTTTGAAGAGGCTAACAAGAGGCTTTAGTTAGACCTCTCAAATACTTGTAGGTAGTGCATGCAGAGGCAACTTTGTTAGCATGATTTCGTGATAAATTAAGTGTAAATTCAATTCCCTTTTTATTTAAAATACGTGGCTGGTGATGATTCACCCTCTGACTTGCAGGGTATTATGTATGCCATTTATGTACACCGTCATCATGGAGTGTCTCTATCTACTCACCAATTTAATTTGAATACTTTGTCGCCAATTTCTCATCAGAACCATGGACATAGACAAGTGAGAGGAGCCGATTGAATTTTGCGATGATCGTTTAATTGATTTTTAACGGAAAGCACTACGACTCATCGTCTCACGCCCGACGGACTCGGTACTGAAATCGACGTGAGCTTCACACCACATTCAAGTAGGAACCGGTTTTGCCAATAAAAAATGTCTCCCACGGCCGAGAGTCGAACCTGCGCCCTCGGGATTGGAATCCAAAACAACAGCCACAACGCCCACTCAATCCTCCAATTTTGTTTTTACTTACTCCAAGTTTTAGCCATACTTACGTAACTTTTTTCAACCAAAATGAAAAGAACACTTTCGCCAGAGACAGGATTTGAACCCACGTACTTTGTTTGCCGGGCCGCCGGTATTTCGAGCTCTGACACGATCCTAGGCATCATTAAAAAGTAGGCAGGGCAGTTAAACTACGAAAATTTCAACTTTTTAGCGATTTAAAAACCGCAAATCTATCCAAATTATTATTAAATGTGAACCTTGCTAAGGATAGTAATTGTTATAAAATGAAATCTGAAATCCATGATGACTTAGAAGCTGTTAATTGATATCACAGAGTTCAGTCGGTCAGTCAGAAGGTCGGCTTGGTGTGTTCGATCTGGTCTGTTTAGATCTCACCTAATTCCCAGTCCAACAGCGTATGTAATTCCGTCATTATGGGTCTCTTTCGTTCCTTGTTCAGCCTGTTGTTATATTAAAAAGATTTAGCTCCCAGAAAACCACATAGCTTTTGTTTATCTGACGTGATCAAAGACCTGCGTTAGCTGAGATCCTTGCGTAAACTGATTACTCAACTATTTCCGCTTCGCCATAGAACTAGTTTGCCAAAAGGTGATCAGTTAAGTACCAGTGTCCATTCAGCTCGGTATTTAGCTGTCGAGATGATTATTTTAACTTTTTTTCATTAATAATTTATCTCTGCTTAACTCAAACCCCAGAAGGATTTTGGCCTCACCAACAACTATGTGCTACAACATCGATCTCCATATTCCGTCACGTCAGCCTCTGCTCCCAGTCATCTCATCTCGTTCAGGATTTGATCCTTCCATGGTAATCTTGGTCGGCTCATAGATCTTCTTCCTCTCCGAAATTCCTCTAGTACTAGGAATGAAGGATGAAATTGAGCATCTGATGATGTTGCTTTGCAACGAAACCATGGTCGTGGAGAATAAAACTGTGCGTGGAAATTGCAGTGTTTCAATTTCATCCTTCATTCCTACGATGAAAGATTTCCACAGTGTTAAGCCTGAAACTATTAACTCCTCTAGTACTGTCCGGAGCATTGAGTCTTCACTCCTTCTATTCACTGCCCATCCCAATCTTCTACTTTTGACTTTGGCTATTACGTCTGGGTCCGTGTAAAGTTCCCTTAGTTAAAAGTTTGTTCTCATTCTCTCACAAATAGTAGGGTTTATTACTGCCAAAAAGCAATTCTTGGGTGCAAATATTTACAATCATTTGTTTACCTGGATTAATATTCCAGTCCTGAAACCGTCTCGGGCGCCTTCGAGGAGGAACTGGGGATGAATGGATGAAGATCCCATTTGCATTATGACAATCAGCCTTTTTTGCTGTGGATAACAATTCTATTTGGGAAAGTAATAAACCGATTTCAAGCTTTACCTATGTTCTACTATTAAAAACATAAAAAGATCAAGTCCTCTGCATTTTTCTCGGGATGCGTCCGCGTCGTTTGACAGTGAGACAACAGTTTCGCCAACCTTCCTGTTGGCGTCTTCAGGTCGAAGTGACCTTCGACCTGAAGACTAGACTTTAGTTCAAATAGCGGGTAAAACCTCCTGGAATCTCAACCTAACCTTCGAAGTCACTTCGACCTGAAGACGCCAACAGGAAGGTTGGCGAAACTGTTGTCTCACTGTCAAACGACGCGGACGCATCCCGAGAAAAATGCAGAGAACATGTAATCAACGCCGCGGAAACCTACGAACGAACAAAGATCAAGTCCTTGAGTACCGCACCCTTTAATATGTATTGTACGTGCTCTGTCATCCCAAGACACTGAGTTATCTATTTCCCTCTCACTCTGAAACAAAGTATTGATTGAACTTAGACTCTTATTTTTTCTGGTCACATATTTTTTGGTCGGATTTTGAATCCAGCAAATTGTCCGCATTTCTCAGCAAACTGTGTTTATAAAAGCTAAATAAATGCTTTCATTCTTGAGATTTGCAAGGTAATCTGGGTGTCGCATCGTTATTTATTCTGAGAGATTCAAGTTTTTAACTCTCCATATTCAATTCTTCCCCGCACTAAACCAAGACTAGCTATGTTTGAGAGACATTGCGTGGTCAAGACTGATTAAACTGGCGGACTGGCGGCTTAAAATAGGCCGGCCATTAAACTGGCGATATTCCTCTATCGATACACTATCTGGTTGATTGGGAATTTTTTTAAGAATCTCCAAATGTATGCATAAACATTGTGAGTAAATTATTTACTTGTAATTATGTATGTATTTATAGAGGAATTTTTAATTTTTTTCTTCCGCAGTATGAATGACGATGTGAATTTATATTAAGTCATTCGAGCCAGTGGCTCGTCAGAAGGTTCTTTTTACGCATGCCTTATTGAAATATCATTCTGATAATTGCCCACGCCAGTTTCCCGATATTTACTCTTCGTAACTCCAAGTTAGTTATTCACATCTCTCTTTATCTGCCAGATGCATCTCCTTGGTCTTCCTTTTATCATCGCCCCTTTTATGCCTGCCGCGTGAATCAAACTAATTAACATCTCTTATATTTTATTCTCTTTTAATGATTCATGCTCTCCTGCCTCCTTGGATTATGTCTTCGCCCGTGATTTCCTCCTCCTTTTAACTTCTCCTCTTTATTTTATCATCATAATCTTCACATGTCAACAATTATAAGAGTGGTTTGACTCAGTTCTCCATTTTAATCTTCCGTCGGCTATTTAAATATTAATTAATGAAATCCCTTTCTCTCATTACTGGCTCATCATATTTCCTCCAAGTTTCATTCTTGATTTTTTTTATATTTTCCATGTTCACATTTCTTCCGACGACTGTCTTCAAGAGATCTTTACGTCTCAAGATATGTCCCATTAAGTTTGTTCCGTATTCTTTACATAATTTTTATCAGGGTCTTTTTCTTATTCTCAGAACATCTTCATAAGTTAACAGGTTAATCCGTTTCATTTTTATCATTTTTCTTTAACATCCCCATGCCAAATTAAATACTTTATTTTGTGCCTTATCTGTGGTTGTTACGGACAATGCCTCACTACCGTACAAGAGCTTACTCCAGATCAACGTTGTATTAACGTTGTAATGTGTGGCTTCCTTACTTCCAGCATTACGATCTCTCTGTTGGAAGGATTATCTTCTTTCCTTCTAAGCCTGGCCTATCCACCTAATTAGTTCCTCTATACTTATATTGTCGCTCGTTGTTCTGATTCCTGAGTAGCAGCCCTCCACACCTCTTCAAGCTTTTGTTCCTCGAGTTTGACATTGGCCTTCGTCTCTGTTCGTCCACTGCATGCCATGAACTTTGTATTTTTATTAACATCAGGAGATATTAGTAAGTTAACCTGATTCTTTCTTTGATTCCCTTCTTTCTCTGTCATCACCGCTATAGCTTCGACAAATCGCACCATGTGAGGTTTTTCATGGATAATAACTCCCGAGTCATTGCCAGCGGCCACTCTTATCTGCATAGTACCCTGTAATCCACCTTAATGGTGTGTGGCAGGGGGTGAATTTTCACCATGAGTGCTCTACAAATCATTCTTAATTTAGTAGCCATATTTATTTTTAATAGAAGCCATATTTTATTCTAACGTTAACAATCATAAAAAAGCTTTAAGAGCAGGGCAAGTATAAAATAATGTCCTGGCTCCTTGGGTGTAGAAATTTTAAATCAAGGGGTGCTATACTCATGATTCCTCTATTTCTATTTTTACCCCCTAGGGTCTAGCTTTCATCACCCTAATTGGTTTTTAATGCAAATTGTGGAGTTGTCCACGGTATAGGTAGGCCAGTAAAGCACCGGCATGACTACTCGTAGGTAACGGGTTCGAACTCGCTTTGGGTATTGGGGTTGCGTTTATATTTATCTAGGATATAGGTTAGAATTAAGTTAGGTTAAACGACATAATGAAACCTTAGCAGTAGTACCACCTTAAAGCCGAGTTCTACTATTCCCACTTTAGATTACCCGTAGGCCACCAAGTCGCCTGCTGTTGTCTGGTCAGTAACGCGCCGGCGGCGTCGCAACCCGTACGTTGCGGGTTCGAATCTAGCCTCAGGCATAAATGCTGTGTCACTCTTAATTTTTAGTACAGATAGACGGTGCGATATGAAAACAGAAAACACTAGATAACTCTCCACAAGCTTATTGCTGATGCAGATAGTTATAACGCGTAGGCTTTTTCTTCGTGTGCCTACCAGAGATGATGCCAATTCGTTGAAATCACTCGTATCAATAAATAGTGTGTTGGAAATTATCTAGTGTTTCTTATTTTCTTCTAGATGAATGTGCACTAAGCCAATACTAGTGCCATTGATTTTATTACAATAGCAGCACCTAAATAAATCTAATTCTACTATCTATGCCACCACTATATCGCATTTAAAATTCTTATAACTCGATACCTTGTAGTGTAATATATGCAGTGGCTCCCTGTCGACATTTCTTTGCTTGGCCCGCTAGGTGCCAGGGAAGCCTGGGTTATGGAGGTTTTATGCTACGTTATACTCTGGACAGTCCCTGCCACGCCACAATATAAGAGACAGGACAGTGACTGGAATGCATTTACATGGAGAGATCACGAAGACGCAACATTACTTCCACGAAATACAATGAAAATCCGATCGAAAAGTAGACAAAATTTGCAATTTACCGCAGATTAAAAAACTTTATTCCGACCAGGGTTTCGTTGATTCTGAAACATCATGATGATTTTCTTTGTGTTCGCTGACACTGCAACATCATGATGTTGCAGTGTCAGCAAAACCCAGGTCGGAATAAAGTTTCATAATCTGCGGTATTTTGTAAATTTTGTCTTCTTTTCGATACGTTCGAATACCACTCAATTTCGCCGGAATCTACCGAATTTATTCACAACGAAAACTATTAGTGGACCGGATTTTGGTTCCCCTGTTTTCTTGCCTCTCTCTCTCTGAAAGTAACAACTTTGGTCGGTATCAAGATCTCGTTTGGTGCATATCACCCCTCGCCTCCATTAAGGGGTCGTAGAAGGGCGTGGAGGAGAGTGATTATCGTTAACAACGCTCGTGAAGCACGATTTTTTCACGTGTTTAAGAGGCGTGGGAAGGAGAGAAAAAAATAAAACTTCCTCGCAAGCGCGCATGCGCGTGTGTAATCACACCACTCCGGCTCGCCGAGCACTAAAAGGGCATAAAACACGCATCCGTTTCACGAGAGCTTCTCCTCAGGAAGGAACGCCGAGGGAACACACCTCCGCGAGCTATGGAAGCGGAAGACCGGAGGAGGAACTCTTTTAACAATGCATACCGGAATAAGAAAAAGAAAAAAACACCCCCCTCCACATCTCCCTCCCTTTTCGATTGCCTTCTCCTCTCTTCCCTTCGATGCGGAGTGTATCGAACAATTAATTGTCTTGGCTTTTCGTCCCGAATTTTCCCTTTCCACCAATCTCGAGAGGGCGAGAGGTCAAAAAATAAATAAATATATATACACACAATCATTCATGAAAACACGCTCTGAGGGGAATAAAAATATACCAAGGATCATCATCATGGGTCAACAATCCTAGGATTGGTTTGACGCAGCCCTCCACTCAATTCTTCTATCGGCCAACCTTTTCATATTGACTTTATTCCTCTCCTTTACATCTTTCACAACTTGCTCCATATACGTCATACGAGGCCTCTGCCTTTCCCATTCTTCCCGTTCACTTTTCCGTCTACGATTGTTTTCATCTGGCCATTGTGTCTTAAGATGTGGCCTATTAAGTTGTCCCGTCTTCTTTTTAAGGTTTTCAGTCTTATCTCTTCTCTCAATCTCTTCTCTGATGACGGTGCACGAGTCGAGCACCGAAACGTCGGCCATGGACCAACTAACCCGGTGGAGAACCCGAGAGGAATTTCTTCAATCTCTTCTCTCCCACTCTTCTTAAGACTTCTTCGTTTTTCACTCGATCGATCCATTTTATCTTCATCATTCTTCGGTAGCACCACATTAGAATAAGGAATATGGATAGGTAAAACATAAAAGGATCTCAGCAGAAAAAAGTTTGACTCAGCCGGTACCATCCACGGGCCTCTAACTTTCCTGTTTGATATGCTACCAAGAAATTTGGAGGCTCGTGGTTCAATTCCCGGCTGAGTCAAACTTTTTTCTGCTGAGATCTGGGTTGATTTTATCTTCACCACCTGCTTTGTGTTCGTCCTTTTATGTGTTACCCATCCATATTCCTTATTCTATCCTTGGTATATTTGTATTCGCCTCAGAGCATGTTTTCATAAATATATGCGTAGCAGAGAAAGAAAGAGATATACTAATACATGCTGGCAACAAGATGTTGAGGGTGGGGGTGAAGGATAGGGTAATCTGTAGACACCAGTAGGTGACCCTTGGAGAGCCTGGTGTCCACTGAGCTTTGGAGCTTTCGGGTCACGAACTCTTCTTCAGCTAGAGGAGATCACCACTGTTCTGATCTTCTACTGTAGTGACAGAATATAATTGTGTGTGTGTGAACTTTTAATTTAAATACACCTCTTGTTTTCATCGCACTTCTCGTTGGAAACTCAACGCCCCCTTTCTACGCCAACTCTTCCCATCCCAAAACCCCTCCTCAGTAGTACCGTGGCTCTCTAGGCCCGGACCGTATACTTTACGACTCAATATTTCCCTCCCTCACTCCCCGAAACCCTTCCCTACTACTCCACGGCAGGGAGAGAGAGAGATAACGCGGATCAGTCCTCCCAATTCGGAGACATGCTTTCCCTCTCTCTCTCTCTCCCTCTTCCTCTCTTCCACAAAGTGCCGTGCCGTGTTTATACATACCAGGAATGAGCATTCCTTACCCCCACACTCCCGGAGCGGGCTCGGCCCACGCGCCTGCTGTGCCCCGGGCGCGCGCCTGGCCCCACCACCCCACCTTTTGCCCTCCCTTTGTCCGATTCCTCGTCGCCAATGGGTGAGGGCGAGTAGACCTGCCGAGTGGTGGACCGGACACACGGACCTCCCCGTCATTTCTCTCGGGTCTAACTTGGTCCTTTTTTTTTCGTCGAATGGGTGCTTGGATGGCGCCACGAGTATTAGCGGCATTTGACATTTCTCTTCCGCTAGCCCCGGGTTCATTCGGATACAAAGATTGAGTCATTAATTTTCATGTACTTTGGCACGCAGGCTGCTAATATGTTTCCTTTTCAACATATAAACAGGGGTTTAAAAAAAAGCAATTGACGACCGTAATGTAATGCATACTATTTCCATGGGTGTAATATTTTCGGCATTACTCTGTCATTGAGGATAGAGAAAAATCTGTGAGAATTTGTTTTTTAATATAGTTAATGGGAGTTCGTGTTGGTGTGGTAGTTAGAGTACTGGACTTTCATCACTCATGGGCCTGAGTTCACTTCCTGGCGGTGAAAGATATTTTTCATTGATAAAACCGGCCCCTACTTGAGTTTTTCTCTGGAGAGCGCTAGAGTTCAGTTCTCTGTCCGTTGGATGGGACGTTAAGCCGTGGTCCTCTTGGTTGTTAGAGTACTGCCCTCTCATCACTCATGGGCCCGAGTTCACTTCCCGGCGGTGAAAGATATTTTTCATTGATAAAACCGGCCCCTACTTGAGTTTCTCTCTGGAGAGCGCTCGAGTTCAGTTCTCTGTCCGTCGAATGGGACGTAAAGCCGTGGTCCTCTTGGCGCCTCTCGTTCAGAGGAGGCTAATACCGACGTTCGGTTTCTCTCCGACCTCCCTTCCCACTCTTCCAATCCTATCCTTGCATGCACTTAGGGTCTGAAGCGCCTGGAAGTTCCGGTACAGCCCTGAAAAACCACGGATGAGATGAAGTATGGTGTGTTATATATTATTATGCAGGCGAGATTGGTATGATGGCGCAGGCGAGAGTAGTATAATTTTGCGGATGGTGTAAATCACAATACATGTACATAATATCCTGCAAGCCACCGCAGTCCTTTGTGGCAGGTGTTGAACAGTCACCAGACTGACATTAGGCCGGGATTACGATGAACGTGTTCTGACGTGACGGAAACGTACGGTGGCGTTGTTAAAGTTAGAAGAATGGGAACGCAATGAAGCTAAGCACGATGGACGGACGTTGACGTGCCGCCGACGTACGTTGATCAAAGCTTGTCAAGGTCTAGCTTTCCCGTCACGTTAGTTTTCGTCAACCAATCACGAGTGACTTGAAAATCAAGTGGGGGGGAGTAGGGTAAATGTTCTGATGAGGGTGACACTTTTCAAAAACATTTTCGACCACTGAAAATCGTCCTGTTTCAATGAAATTTTTACAACACAACCTGCTATGTTCCCACTTCACTCACGCTTGAAAAGTTTTGGAAAATGATAAAAACTTACGGTTTTACACCAATTGGAACACCAGAGGTGGCTGTTCGCCTCACCGCCATATTGGAAAACGGCAGTGTTTCCTATCTACCGTCGATCGTGATACACCACCAACAATTGAGCCGCTACGTTGCCGTTCACCGCCACCGTCCGTATCCGCCACGTCAGAAAACGTTCATCGTAATCCCGGCCTAAATCAGAGAGAACCGAATTTACACCCAATATTGTGAAGGCATGCGAAAATACCAGTCCGCGCGCGCAACATGCGACCGAGAGGCACTTGGTGAAAAACGCCAGACATGCATTCACGGGACACGTGAAATGTTATCTATCAATGACTCTAAATTCTTAATAAATGTAGAACATATGCAAAGCAATACAACAATTATAAATTAGTCAGGGGAGAGAAGCCAGCACTGTAGCCACCAAACCAATTCGACCCCTATTTTCATATTTATACCAATCCTATGAATCTTCATATCTTCTCCCTGTCAGCGAGTACCATTATTCTCCAATCTCTTAGGCCCCCAACCTACGTTCGTCCTCTTTCCAAAAGGACAAGGTTTCGGAATCATAAAACGGCTTTTTATTCATAATTTATGGTAAATACAGTCAAACTCGGATATAACGAAATCCAAGGGACCAAATGCTTTTGCTCGTAATATCCGTTACTCGTTATATCGGTTACGAGTAGCAACATTTACTGTCACTAACTGTCTTTCCCTCTCTCACGCACACACGCGCGCTCTCACACACATACTATTCTAATGCAGAGGTAATAAAATGACAAATATTAACATAAGATGATTGAAATTACAAAATGAACAATTTATTCAGTAAACTATCCACATACACGCTAAATTCACAAGAAAAAGTCCTTGGTACGACAGTACAGCCACTGCTCATTCATTTGGATTTACTCGTTATAACCGTAAAGCTCTCTAATACAGTCTCGTTTTAACCGTTATACATTGCTCATAAAATGCATTTTTTCCAAACAACCCTTCTCTCTTTCCTCGCAATAGCCGAGATCTCGTTTTAACCGTGCTCGTTATAAATGAGTTTGGCTGTATATTATAATACGCGAGCTAAAATGGTTACTCCCTATAGTAGCTTGCCCCCTGTAGTACCTTGGTCTCCTATAGAAGCTTGCTTGCATGCCAATGGTGCGTGCTTGGTGATCTTCACCCCCTGCCACACACCCTCGCGGTGGCTTGCAGGGTATGGCGTAGATGTAGATGTAAAAATGCGAGAATTCCAGGAAATCTCAAATGTAATAAGAGTTCTTGCGGAGATGGGGATGGTGTGGTGGTCAGGTTACTAGTTTCCATCCCGAGGCTCTAGGTTCGAATCCCGATTGTGGTACAGATTTTTATTTGTAAATACACCCTTCCTCAATTGATTCAGGAGAACAGTTCGAGTGCAGTACCCCGTCCGTCGGAAGGGACGTCCACTTAGTGTCTTTTGTTAAGATTGGATTAATAATGACTGTGGGTTCACTTAGCCCTTCCTCTGTTCCCTGAAAAGTTCTAATCAGATACAATTACCCAAAAATCCTAAATGGCGCAAATGCCCTTAAATGCCGGTCGCTCCTCTCGAATAATAACAGCGAGTCCTTGCTTTAGATATCTTTATCTTTAGTCTCTGAACTGGGTTCCTGGGTTTTGAAGATGGTCTCATACCTTTAGTTTTTTTTTTACTTTCTCTCCTGCCTTTATACTCACCCGCGAAATATTCCCTCTTTACGAAGCGGTTATAATCCCAACGCTGGCATCGTGGCGGTAATTTACGAACCCTTTTTCTCGTTCCGAAGATGTAAATTCGATCGGCATCTCCTGAATTCCCAAGTTCCGTTTAATGTCTTCATTAAAGTTTCATCGTTCCAAGACGCTGGCAATAATTTCTTGAGTCTCGCATCGTTAATCCTTCATGCGATAAGGTTTAATCTTTTGGTGAAATCAGCATAAAGAGCAACCGAAAATTGGCTTCTCCGTTGACATCTTCAGCCCGGAACTAAAAAGGATTTCCCCGCTGCCATAATTAAATCGGAGTTTTCTGAAGGGGAGCGGATCTACGATAGTCTCCTCGGCGGCAGGAAATGGACTCATCAAACGCGTATCATTTATTGGTTCTCGTAAATACGGAAATCCTTAAGTCGAGATGAGTTGTTAACCACAGAAAAAATCATATCCAGCACACTATACCTGGGTGGATTACATTGTTGTCTTTGCGGACAGGTTTAAAATGTCATCTTTTCCACGTACGATTCGAGATCAGAACGTTAGACATCGCGTAAATCGGGAATAATTATAGAGGCAATATTCAGAGTAGGTCGATAGTATTTTTTTTATTTCCTCCATGATCAAATCAAGGTGTGACTCGCATGCATTGCTTTTTTTTGCATGCATGATTATCTATGAAATTGGTTTCGGGTTTCAAGTCATGCATGATATTCGTGGGTGTGTCCTGCATGATTGGGATTAGGTAGTTTTCCTTCTTTTTTCCCCTAATTACTTTTAAAGGTGTGCTGTTTGTTTTGTGTTGTTCATTTCTGTTTGATGTGTCATTGTTCCTGGTGTGGATGCACCCCATGCCACACACCCTCGAGGTGGCTTGCAGGGTATGTCGTAGATATAGATATGTTGATGCATCTCAAAATTTGCACATCTATGTCAATTTACTGAAGTTCCCTGCGTCAAAAATATAATTTTAATCTTATTAAAAAGTAATAATGGACTCGGGATCACTTTTTGCTTCTAAATCAACGGGTAGTGTGTGGCTTTCTTATTAATGTTACAGTCAGTCTTCAGTTTAATTTTTTCAATACAACGGTAAATATTTGAACTGAACATTAGTCTCGCGTTACACATTGTTTCTATTGGCAATGGTAATAAATAAATATCGCTCATCACGCATCTTTTTCTTTCTTATTTGCTCCGGAAAAAGTTTTTCGGGTTCGGTTACAAAATTTGAAGACTACAAAAGGTTTGAAGGTGACAAAATTTGAAGAAGCGTATGCAATTGGTGGGGAATCGAAGGCTTTTATAGATTTTTAACGTGAAAAAAATATGACGGTAATGATGTTTTTCCGATGAAGTTTTCGTTCCATTGGAGAAATTGTACAATATGTTTATTATTCTGAACCCAAATTTTTCACCTCTGTTTTTGCTCAGTTCGGACATTTTAAGTTTCGTCTTTCATTGGTAAAATGCTTATTATAGTCACGAATTCAGTAATGTGATTAAATACCAATGCCGCATATTGGCCACACGGAATCCGTCCGGACTGGAATTGTTGTACACGAAAATCACGAGATCACGGAATTTTTGTTTTGTTAAATATTTTCGTCGCACGATAACCTTCTTAGGCATGACATTTTACAATTAATGGTCACAACTTGCACTGGCGGACTTCTCTGCAGTTTGAAGTTAGTGCTCTTGGTAACCACGACTAAAACTTCTCAAGAACTGGTCCTTAACGTTAACTGGACGTTATAAAAACGAGTATTTCCTGCGTTTTCCCTGTAACTCACCTCCCTGCTTTATGCACATTGTTTGCGGCGTTTATTCTATCGGAAAAAAAGTATTGTATTCCTCTCGTACTCTCTCTCTCTCTCCGTCTACAGTTGAACTAATATTGCTTTTGTGTGGCCAATTGTGTCCGCCAGCTTGGCTACACGCAAGTCGTATGGAAAATGACCGCTAATTGGAGGAAGGCGGGCATTAGACTTCTCCCGAGGGGCGATGGAGGGCCGGGATTTATAGCGAGCCGAGGCAATAACGCATTTAGTCGTGTCATTCAGACGTGATAAAAGGGGGCAAGCGGGCAGGGCGGGGATGTTCGGGCACTTCGCAGTTCTCCCTGAACATCCCTCGTGCCACGATAACAATAGCTCGAGCAGCCCGCCCGTCGGCGGTTCCTTTACCTCTCGCTCTCCACTCTCTTATGGAACGCCCCACCCCCCTGTTTCGTCTCCATGGCAACGCGTCCCTTTCTCGTTTGAAAGCCCCGCCCAAAACTCTGCGTGGCCCCGCCCCGTGAACCGCGCCATCTTCAAGCGATCCGACGAATGAGAGGGGCGGAGAGATTGGTAAGGGGAAAGGGATTGAAAGGGGAGAGGGAGGATAAAGAGGAGTGGGGGGAACGAGGAAGAATGTCTTCAAGAATTCGCCATCCTCGGGTTAGGGTGGAGTTGTTTGGTGGTCGGATCTTGTGGCGAACACGACCTCTCCCCTGCTAGCTCGTGGTCCTCGCATAAATTGTCCGGGGGGGGATCGTGGCGTGTGTTCGGGGGGATGGGACGCGTGGAACATGTCTTGGGCATCTTAGCCGAGTTTATTTGAAGGAACCGGAGACGCACGACGGCTTGTGGTTCTCTCGCCGACAAAACGTGTTCTCTAAGTTCATTATGATGGGACACAATCCCTTCAGGGACGTATTTACATAGTCGTTAACAGTGCGTTGGAATCTTCTTTGTGAACGCTGGGAAGGAGTTTCACGCGAGGCATGAAGTTGCGCATTCACATGCATGAACACATTGCGAGGGCAAATGCGATCGGGGAACGTGCTCGGGACTTGGTACAATATTTCCCGTCCACACGGTGCAATTTGTTTAAAGAATGTGTGTTTGAATCAGAGTGCGCAATGGGGTCGTTTACCATGTTTTTTTATTGCCGAATCTGATAGTTTGTAAAATAAAAAAAAACGTATTTTTCCGTTTTTTGATCCGTCAATTATTTCCCGAGTTATAAGCGGCGAAAAACTGATGTTTTTAACCCTTTCGGAAAAGTGGGCGTGGTGCAACCTCTGACGTATATCGACTTCGTCCAATTACAACTGAGCCCGCGAAGCTACTTTGCCTTATCGCAATGGGGGGGAAACAGCTGACTCGGCCAATCAGAACGATTGCGACAGCATCTGTGCGAGCAGACCTTCCGAGAATCCCCCTCCACTCCCTTCCCCTCCCCTATAAGTAGTCAAGGACGGGATGAAAATGACGTCAATGTTATCACGGCAGCATTTTAGGTGGGCGTCAACTTTTGCTTATTTAAATTTTTGATTTATGAGAGAATAATTGTGGTTAGAAGATTAATTTTTTCACTAAAATTCTTTTTTCGTTTCCATGTAACGATTTCGTGTAGAAAATTGCGATTTCGGTTCCGAGTAAACGCCCCCATCGCAATGTAATGATGCGTTGATTCATTAAGGGGCGTGATATAAGGTAGGAAGTTGGGTTATTATAGAAGAGGGAGGAAAGGAAAAGGATGCTGAATAGTATGAAACGAGGTAGAAAATATGTTGATTTGTGGAACGAGGTACTTTAGGATATGAACCTTTCGAAAATGCAAAGCAGATTGGGGATACTACATAAAAAAAAACATATCTTATTGATAACATTATTATTTTTTTCACATCTACATCCACACAAGGCACTGCAAGCCACCGCTTCTGTGTGCGGCTAGGGGTTAACCATCTCCAGGTATGCATTTTAAAACAAAAGAGAATGAAATTTACACTTAGTATCATGCAGGCATGCAAAAATAATAGTCCACTCATGCACTGCCTGCAAGCAGATGAGAGGTGCAACCATATTGTTAGTCTACACCAAGTAACAAAATAATTACTAATTAGTCAGGTGTTATGTTTAATATATTAATTACACATTGAAGGTAGGTATAAATGGACATTTAATTCTTCCCACCCTTAAAATTGCATACGATGTCCCTCTTCAGCCCCTCATACCTCGTGCCTCCCATCATTCTATCCAAGCTACCCATTCTTCTCCCTCTTCCCCGCTTACCAAACGTTCTTCCCTCAATCACGTCCTTCCAAACACCCTCACCTTTATTACCTTCCCTATACACACCTTCTGACATATCCTAATTTTTACTCAGCCAACTTTCAATCAGCTCCTTCCATCTCCAGCTTTTCTTCTTGCGTTTACTTATCCACCCTTCTTCCTTTCTCATCCTTCTCCATACCCACTTCTCGAAAGACCTAAGACTATTTACACTCTAACCGATAGAAAACTCATGATGATAATAATTCCCTAAGGCTATAATGTCTGCTTGTTTCGTTTCTTGCAGGCGAGAGCTGGTATGATGACCGCATTTACGAGTAGAGGTTGGCGACAGGGTAGCCATTTCCAAATTGTTTTGTTGCTAATTTCGCCTTTAAAAGTCGCCAGAATGTTGATAGAAAGTTGTTCAGGTACATACAATTTCGCTACAGTTTTTATTTGCACATTATGACAGTATATTTTTTTTCAAACTCAGTTTAGATGACTATAACTACGCAAGGAGATAAAAATATGTATGAGGTAAAATTTCTAATAACCTGAGACAACTTTACGCAGCTAATGAGCTAAAACATATGTGACGAAAGTGTTGTCAGTTTATGGTTATTACGTTATATGTTACAGTTTAATTCCTAATAACTGACTTTCTATCATTAATGAATTGTTCCGCCTTATTAGGACATTGAGGTTATTCGGTCACTCTCGATAAATATATAACTCGTTGAAAAATTTCACGACAAGGCATATCTCAATTTCTATTTTTTTTTAATTCCGTTACCACAAGTAGTTAAATTTAGCAAGCAACTAATACCTAATGGTTGCCTACTCGTAAAAGATGGGTTGCCAACTGTTACTAAAGTTTCTTAAGGAAGTTGGCTCGCGACTGCTTGAGTCAAGTTGTCTGAGGAATCTTATTAATTTAAGTACGAGTATATGCCTGCTAAGTGATCCTTACTTCACAAAGAAAATTACCTAAGCTATTGAAAGTCATAAGTATCACAATAAATACGATGGAAAGTCGAAGGATTTCTTTTTTATGATAATTTTAATCAGCTCGACGATGGAGTCAATTCAGCACTTACGTTACAGAAATAAATTCATATACTCAATGAATTTACTTATGTTTAACACCAGAATATTACTATCAAACGATATGTTACAATATTTTTCTGAAATATTCTTTAATATTTCATTAGTAATGATATTATTCATACGGCATACATTTTGGCTAGAGCGACCGCAGCGCCACTTGAAGTCAACTAACGCATTTCGTCTGCTATAAGCGCAGAAATTGGTGGATTTAGCGAAAAATACGGTGGGTTTATACCGTTTTTTTCGTGCAATTTTATTCCTTATTACATTATGCATAAAATATCAGTTTTTTGCAAAAATGACATGTCACTATGATATTTTTAAACGTTATATTCCCATGTGATGGCCATTCTCGCCGTTAATCGTATGTAATATCAAATGCAATTCGTGCAAAAAGAAGTATGGGTTGGTATAATTTTCTTTCCTTTATTAGATAGCGGAACTTTAGTTCTATAAGTGCTGAAGATATAAAAAAAATGACATGACTTTCACTTTTCGGATCAACCTCCTTCAGATAGCAACAAACTCCCTGAGCTCGCCATGAGAGCGGGGTGGTCGCAGAGCTTCGTTGGCCGGCGGAACCGACGCGTCCTATTGTTCCCACAAGGTCCCGCTCGTTCGGACGACATCTCTTGATGCTCCACCGTCTCATTTACCTACATCATTCGTGACTTAAATCTTTGCGACATATCTTCCCTGCTGAAATAGAATGGACAAGGTTTGCAAGAGGAAGACGAATACAGGAATTGCAGATACTTTAGGATGGGAAAGAAAGATGTCGGGAGAAATGCAGTGAGGACGAAAAACATCGATGGAGGACGTTTTCAGTGGTAATGAATGTTGTGGAAGGCTAATGACCGAAGAACGGGAGGAAAAGAGATGATGTTCCGAAATTCATTAAAGCAAATGGAGGGTATGGAGGTTTGAAGAAGGTTATGAAGGTGTAAAATTCACATCAAAGGTGGATTTAATGAAGTAAGCGTTGATTGGATAGAAAGGATGGTAACAGGAGACTTACGTGGTTTAATTGTTTCAGGTTTCCACCATTCACAGTCTTAACAAATAAGGAAATTAAAGCTTGTGCGACTGTGGAATCATTCAAGTAAAAATGTTATAATTACCTGCTATAGCAGTAATCAAATTATTTATCTTTACTTTAATGGAGCAGTTATTTTATGAGTGTGTAATTAATTTCTGTTCTTCATAATACATTTTATATTGCGTTTTCATTTTTGTTTTTCCTAAATATAAATTCAAAATGTTATGTAAATTATAATTTTTCTGATTGGAACTGGATTGGACCGTGGAATCTTCAAGTTGAAATGTTATAGTTACCAGTTACAGCAGCAATCAAACAATTTATTTTTACTTAAAAGTTACAGCTATTATTTATGTTTTTTTAAGGATGTTCGTAATATGTTTAATTATATGTAATTTTTGCATTAGCATTTTATTTTGTTTTTATTTAATATATTCAAAATGTCATGTACATTATACATCTGTTGCTTTTAGGGGTATGTACCCAGAGCATTGAATAAATCTCTTCTATCTATCTAACAATAGAATTTGGCGGAATATTGCGCAGGCATGTGACTTTGTGAACTTTACTTCTTGAAGGCATCATAGCAAAGGGGAATACTTTAGAGTAGTCTGTAGTGCATGATACCCTATTTTTGCTTGTTTGCGTGTCAAAAATGCATGCTTGGTGATCTTCACCCCCTGCCACACACCCTCGTGGTGGCTTGCAGGGTATCGTGTGGATGTATATGAAAGTAATGAAAGGCGATTAAAAATTTTGAAAATGATTTAATAACGATTGATTTTGCTACATCATGATTAAGCTGTACAGTAGCAAAACTCTGATCGTCATTAATCATTTTTATGCTAAATTACAAGGTTTTTCATTGCTGTTCATCATGAAATAATTCCGTAAAATTTCCCTGGTAACTATTAATTTTAGGGATCGGGTTGGTGTAGTGGGGTAGAGTATAGGCCTCCCATCCCGAGCGCCTGGGTTCGATTTCCGGCAGTGGCGGATTTTTCAATGGAAAACCGGTCCCTAATAAAGTGCCAAGTGGAAGGCATTTCAGGTTCAGCACTCCGCCCGTCGGATAAGACGTGAAGCCGTGGTCCCCTTGGCACCTGTCGTTAAGGAGTTGGCTAGGTAATACAGACGCTGGGTTTCTCTCCGCCCTTCCGCCATTACATGAGATGTTCCTACCATTGCCCAGTTGCACACCTATCCTAAATGGCGCAAACGACCTCAGCTGTCGGTCGCCTCCCCTGAATAAGATTAACAGATTGAACGGAATGATCATATTAATAAGATTAGAGGGATAGATTGTCGTACCGATAGAGTTAAAATGTCATTTTTCCCGCGTACCATAAGATCAGGGATACTCCCTGCATAAGATAGAACTATAGGTTTAATCGAGAAATGTCTTGTAGTCTGCTCCGTCTACTCATTGCAGCGGTCGACTGTGTTTTAATGAAACCACAAGGAATCCCCCCTGTGACAAAATATACTTGCTTTAATAGTGAGAGAATTGTTAACTTATCCACTTATCTGTTGACGTTTCGTAAAGGCATATCGCGCCTTGAAAATGAAATAACAAATCCACAACAATAGCATATGTTATATGCCGATTAAGTCGATTAGAATAACGAAACCAATAGAAGCGTTATATGTCGTTTTTTATGTAACGCGAAAAATTCGTACCACGCCATCTATGGAAATCCATCAGTAGTACCTACGTCCAAAAAGTATGACAGTTTTGTCCCATTCGGTGAGCCCTCTATATTATACTTAATCTGTGGTTGTAGTCGTGCATGTGATAGTTGGGAAAAACGAGTTCTTGTATCGCTCGATCCAACAGGATTGATCCACGATACTTCCTTCTGTCATATTGATTTTAGTTTTTTACTTCTATCTGTCCTGCTGATACAGTGTGGATATATCTTGGCCAAGAAAATTTTTCCCCACTAAGGATTTCCCAAACAATTTCTTCCAATAGCTTTGTGACACTTTCCGTAAGTTAATAGGAGTTTGTTGCAAGATTGCAAGTGGCTTCCAAATTCTTGATGCGTACTCCTGGTGAGGCTTTAAAAGTGCAAAATGACATCTTTCTTTTTACTTTTCCGTATGAATACTTTCCGGGAATTCGTTTTATAAAACCGTGTCTCATTAGCCGTGGGTCATTAACATTTCAAGAAGTTATTCGAAGATAATTTGGTCTAAGAGATCGATTTAAAAAAATTTCTCCTCACAGCTCTAAATTCGGGAAATTTGAAGGTGGGTAGTCACCCCTTACCACACTTTTAAGTTGGCTTGAAAGATACCACATAATTGTGACTTTTCAAGAGAAAGGAGATTGAAAATAGATGCTGATTAGTCCTCGGTTTAGATATAGAGAAAATATGGTGAAGAGAAGAATTACATTTGAAAGATTCCAATGTCTGGGTGCACCTTGACAATCTTTGAATTCAATGTTAGTTGCGGTGATGAATATAAACAATTCGATTTTTTTCTCTGTGGGTCACTCCGTTTGTTCCCCTCGTATTCTTCCTTCAAAAAATGTTGTTGCACATTTCTTTGAGTAATTTGATGACAGTGCATCTAGACAGATATCATGTGTTTCTGCAACGCACCGGACGAACTTTTCTTGCGTAGTTATGCGTCATAACATCTGCTAAATGATGTCATAATTCAGTCTAAACTTGTCGTAAATTTTAATTCCCATTTAAAGTGAAGCTCTAAATCACACTGCTAAGGTAGAACTTAAAATTTCCGTCAATCTATAAAAACCTTTTAATATCAGGAAGCATTATGAGTGACAAGATTTTTTCCAGGTGACAGTAATGTAAAATAAGTTAACGATAATTCTTTTGCAACTGCGTCGTCTCAAAGCCAGATTTCCTCTCAAAGTATATTCCATTTCTGAAGGACGAGAAGAAAAAATAAATAATGAGACTAGTTTATGCATGGACAAGTAAGTGTATGCAAAAAGAATTGGACTCCGGCCGCTTCATTACATGTCCCAACAACTGTGTGGTGGCAAATTACGAGGTAGCCTTTGACTCGTGCGCGTGAGGTTTTCATTTTACCCTCCGGACATTAAAAGAAGCTGATTCATGCACAACGTGTCCTGTAGCGGGTACGCTCGAACGGTAAATGCCTACTCAATAGCAAAGTAAATGCTTAGGAGTAATGACTATTATTCTAGTCACCTTTCCCTTTGAAACAGGCTGAAGCACGTGATTAATGCCCCACAGGAGCAAGTAATTAAGGGAGATGTATTCCTGAAGTTGGGTATCGAAGGCCGAATAACAGGAAAACGAGTTTCTGTGGATGCTAGTGTACTCGCCTTCTACCCCTGGGGCCCGGGTTCGAACCCCGGCGGTGAAAACTGTCATTGCTAAACCAGTCCCTACTTGAGTACTGTGTGGAGAGCACTTCGAGTTCAGTACGCCTTCCGTCGCATGGGACAGTCTCGGGCCTCTTGGCTCCTACAATAAGAGAGGGCTAACACCAACGCTGGGTTACTCTCCACCCTTCCTCCGCCTCTTAAAAAAAATCTTCCTCTATCCAAGAGCCCTCCAATCCTAAACGGCGCAAATGACCTCTGTTGTCGGTCTCATCCCCTGAGAAAAACAGCATGAAGTTGGGTCGAAAGCATACCAATATGAAGAGAGAAAGAGCCTGGGATGGAAGCCGTCAAAGAGTGGGATCATAAGGAAAGTAAGGAATGAATGAAAGTAAGGATGTAGTACTGGAAGGTTTCCATAGATGGCGAGGGAAGAATTTTTCGCGTTACTTCACAAACGATATATATCGCTAACATCGCTTTCGTTTTTCTAAGCGACTTAAGCGGCACAATCGACAAGTGTCTTGTAGTCTGCTCCTGGATTATATGTTTTTTATGAGACCACAGGGAATCCCTCCTGTGACCAGATATGTTTGCTTTAATAGTGGAGAGAAATGTTAACTTATGTATGTGACTGTTGACGCTAGGTAAAGGCGTATCGCACCATTATGTTAAAATAACCAGACTATAAAAATAGTATATATTATGTGCCGCTTAAGTCGATTAGAAAAACGAAATCAATGGAAGCGAAATGTATCGTTTGTGACGTAACGCAAAAAATTCTTCCCTCGCCATCTATGGAAACTTTCCAGTACTACGTTCAAAACGTACAACAGTTTGTCCGAATGCGGTGAGCCCTCTGTATTATACTTACTCTATGGTATTAGGTTTCCATTGTATTCCTCACCG
This sequence comes from Platycnemis pennipes, assembly GCA_933228895.1. Taxonomy (NCBI): domain Eukaryota; kingdom Metazoa; phylum Arthropoda; class Insecta; order Odonata; family Platycnemididae; genus Platycnemis; species Platycnemis pennipes. The sequence continues at coordinate 67,418,400 of OW121854.1, forward strand.
GGTAATATTTTTTCATTACAAGCCGTAATTTTTCGGGAATTTTTTTATTTCCCTGTCAAATGTAGTTTCATTAAATTAGCTGGGAAACATAGTGCCGTTGCTTGCAACTATATTGTTTACTCGACAATAATGAACGCCTGTTGCTGAGCCTCCTCCTCCCTTCCACAGCACTTGCGGTGATGCAGATAGAACTATGTAGATGGATGGGCTAAATTATGAATGATAATGCTCATTTGGTCCTTTTCCCGTCGGATTTTTTAACCCAATTCTTTCCTAGATCAGCGAGGGACAGTTTCACTTTTAGCGAAGGCAAAAAACGTGGAATCTCAAAAAATCTTGCTAAGGATACAGCTCTGTCCTAACCTATTTGCACATTTTTCAGGTTTTTGTCATAATTTTTTTCTCCTGTTTCAGCATAGGTACTTATTTATTTAAATATATAATGTATTTCTACCCAATGAACTCCATAAGAAGGCCTTTCATTTTTTGTGACTTAATTTCCAATTATTTAATATAAAAAATACATATCAAATGATATTAATGGAGAATCAGAAATTTCCATTTGCTCATAGGTTACAGCTAATTTTTTAAATGTAGAAATTGATTTTAGAACAATTTTTTTTTCTAATAGCCATGGAAGTACACGGACACGCTGATTTTCTGCCGTTCCAAATATTTTTGACTTCTCGTAGCATCTAGTAATAATATCTTGAGTGAAATCTACCTAATATTTCTTAAAATTTTGCTTTTGGTTTCATTCATTAATTACCGAGACGCATCACCAATATCTTTTTGCTGAAGACTTCTATAATAATATATGAATACAATTAGAGGTATCCTGCGGGTGAATGGTTATTATCGTGACTTTTCTTGTAATCTTGCCTCGTAGCTTAACCATCTATTATGAATGGCGAAATTCACTCAGAAGCATTAAACACTTGGCAGAAAGATTTTTAAGGATGAAATTCCGAAAAAGATCCGGTATTTTCTCTAATTTATCATCGAGCGTTGATTTGAGTAGCAATAATCACTGGAAACCGGTTGTGTTCTTTCATATGAATGAGTCATCAGGATGTTGTGTGAACCCACGACCATATTCCTTGTATTACTTTTTCTGAATCTCTTTTTTTTTTAATTAAAATCTTTAGCTCGTTAAGCTTTTGTTTTACCTCTCTCTGGATCCCTTTGGTATGAACAAATCTTTTTTCTTAACTTTAGATAATGCCGCTGTTGCGAGAATTCATTTGCTGACAGATTTATATTTTTGTAGTAATATTTAAGTCCTCCAGTATATAAATAAATGCGTCCTCATTGAATACATTCTATACGTCTCTGCATATATTTTATTTACAAATTAATGGTTGTGACTTAGGAAGATCAATACCCTGAGGAACATGTTGATTAGCCGTTGGTTAACCGTTGATTCAGAGAGAAGCAATGTTGGTGTTTCTGATGCAAAATCCAATACAAGTCTGGTTCCTTTCAATATACTTCTATGGAAATAATGAATGTTTTTTTAACTGTAGAACTTTTTTTAAATTTCTTTCTTAAAAACTTGGGAGCGTGTAATTCTTTTATAAACATATTTTAAAACTATTATTCTAATTTACCGCTGGTGTATTTTCTGTAATCTAATACTGTGTCTAATTGTGCGTAGAATTGTGTTCAAGGATTAGGATCTTAGGTTAGACAATGGGGTTTAACCTTAAGCCGTTGGAGAACCTAAAATCTCAAGACTACAACTTCTGAATGCAGAGAAGCGTTGCAACTTTAGTCTCTGTCTATTGTTTTCATGTATATACCCGCACTTCGGAAGGAAAGGTACAAGGATGGGAATTGAAGGATAAGGATGAAGAGTGGAGAGAAACACTGTCTCGGTATTGGTCTGCTCAGTTAACGAAAGGCGCCAAGGGGACTACGGCTCAACGTCCCATCCGACGGACGGAGTGCTGACCTCGAATGCTATCCACAAAGCACTCAAGTAGGGGCTCACTGTCTAAACATGTTGGTGGCTCATTAGAGCTGAGGGAAAATGAAGAGGACGACGTAGCAACGGGCTTGGCGACGTTGTTGTGGTAGTGTGTTGGGAAGAGAATGGTCGGTTTTAATTCGGGGTCGTGGGACGAGGCGGAGACTTCAACGGCCGAGGCAACGAATCAGTGCAAGAGGCGGGGCATGAAGGGAATGTCTTGGGAGTGGGAGGGAAAGATAAAGGGGTGGAGTCAGCCTCTTCTTCTGGCGAGAATGGGTTAGCAGTTTGGGATTGTGTTCTGGTGGTCAGAGAGGGAAGGTTACCGAAATAATGCGACCGCTCTTCTGACTGGTGCGCCGTAAGTTAAGTTACTTGACTTAGAATGTGCGAGATATTGTAGTACCTATTCACAATGAGATGTCGTAGTGTAAACACATTTCTTAAAAAGACAACTTAGAATGTGCGAGATATTGTAGTATCCACAATGAAGTGTTGTAGTGTGCACAGATATCTTTAAAAAGACTTCAACCGGATGAGCATCATAGGCAATTTATGAAGTATCCCTATTGCCAAAGGCTTCATCGTCGCCTTTATTTGGTGGTAGTCAATGTAACGAACAGAAATGTATTTAGGCTCAGTTTTATAATATCTGCTCATGTTGACCAAGAATTTTCGTAGAACTTATGGTACCGCCGTAGTCACTGGAATGTTCGCTTTTGTAACATATATCAGGCGCTCAATCAGTCGGCTCCAGAGTCAACTAACTGATAAACTATCTTGGCTGTTTTCCTTTCATTAACTTTTATATGTAGCATTGTAAAATCGGGTCTTTTGAGCAAAAAACAATGAATATAACAGCCATTAACCTATTCTTCATGAGCGCAAAAGGCAGTGCCATCTACATATTTGACAAGACCTAAAATATCCAAAACTTCGAAGACTTCGGCTCTTGAATTAAATATCATTTTCGTCGAAAATACTTGTGGGGTATATGGTATTGATTATTTTTCGAAGTTTTTCATTTATTTAATTATTTTACCGTACATTTATAGATATTATATAATAAATCATCGCTGAGTGTAAAATTTTTAGATATTATATAATGAATCATCGCTGAGTGAATTTCACCACCGTTCACGTGGTAGGCTTGAAATATCCTGCATCGCTGAGTGTAGATTAACGTTTCTCAAATGTTTCTTCGGTGATTGCTTGGTCGCTGTCCTATTGCTTGCAGCAGAGGTTGGCCGCTGAAAAAGACTGTAATGGGAATTTCAGAACGTTCAGTGCGGTACCTATTGCGGATGGCTATTGATCCACATTTCTTCTCACTGACGAAATCAGCTAAAATTAAACATTAACTGGATTTGTCTCGTGTTAAAGACTTACTTTATGAAGTTTTCTTTTTTCCTATTGTTGCTGGTAGGAGATCAGATCGAAAGCATTAGTTAAAAACTTTTTGTTAAATGAATCAATAGCTTCCATGGTGACACCAACATCAGTAGTTTCAAGTATGTTTTTCACTTAAAGGCACCTTATACAGGGAATAGAGGTCTGTTAAAACGACGTCAAAACGAATAAACTAAGGCTTAAGGCCTGTTGTAAGCAAGCAAAGCTGGCGTGTGCACTGAAAACCATCCCGCTGTGCATGCCCATTCGTTAAAGCGAATTCCTGCCATCATCATCGTCCTTGAAAGCAAAATAAATGTGTTCGCACGTGATACTATCGAATTTGATTCGTCATCATAAGTCAAAAATCCTAAGATTGGTTTGACTCTGCTCTTCAATGGATTCGCCGATTAACTAACCTCTTCGTATGTATATAGTTCTTATCTTTCACATCCTTCAGTATATCATGAGACGCCTTCCACTGCCATTCTTGAAATTCACTTTTTTTCCCTCGGCAAACTGTGATCAACTTCTTTTTTCAGCAGACTCCTCTATTCTCCCACTCCTCTCAGGACTTCTTTAGTCACTCGTTCCATCCATTTTATTTTCATAGTTTTCCATCGTACCACGTACCGAAGTACGTGGTACAACGGAAGAACCTGCTTTCACCCTTAACGTCTCTGCTGCTATTATCGTCCAAGACTCATTAAATTTGATTCACTCCCCTTAAAACTTCCTTTAGCGAAGTTTTGAAGCCGGTCAGTTATGTTTATACTAGCTATTAGTAGATAAAGCTAAGATTTATAAAAAAATAAGGTCAGTAGGATTTATAAAAAAATAAGGTCAGTTATGTTTATACTAGCTATTACTAGAGAAAGGTAGGATTTATAAAAAGAGCACTAGGGAAATGTGATGAGAAGACAAAAGAGCGATGTTACTTTTCTCTAGTTAGGCCCCACCTTGAGTATGCAGCCAGCGTATGGGATCCTAATGAATTAGGTTTGGTCAGAGAACTAGACAGTGTGCAGCCTAGAGCAACTATTTTCGTTAAAAGGTGTTACGATATGTTGAGTAGTGTTTCAGAATTAATCCAAGAATTAGGGTGGGAATCATTATCAGAGCATAGGTTAAAGTACAGATTAAATCTTTTAGAGAAATTGAAATCGGATAGCTTTGCTGAAAATGTTAGGCACTTATTAAAAACACCAGCGTATTATGCTAGATTCGACCAGATAAATAAGATTAGAGAGATAGGTTGTCGTACTGATAGATTCAAAATGGCATTTTTCCCCCGTATTATTAAAGAAAAAAATAGGCAGCATAGCAAAGGGAAAGGTAGGTGAAATATTTTAGAGTGGTCTGTAGTGCATGATGCATGTATTAATACCTTAAATACTATAGATACTAACAATCTAGTTGCATGAGACCCTATAGTTGCTTGTTTGCATGTCGGTAGTGCATGCTTGGTGATCTTCACCCCCTGCCACACACCTTCGCGGTGGCTTGCAGGGTACCGTGTAGATGTGGATGAATTCGGAGGGTCTTTTAATTCCCGAAGTCTTATGAGAACTTTAAAACGAAGGCGTGATATCAGCCTTGTCTTGAGATATGAAAGTATGATGAAAACAATCATTGGTGGATTAGTAATTAGGAAGAATGGAAAAGTATGGCCTCGCAAGAAATATATGGAGCAAGTTTTTAAGAATTTTAATTAGAATAATATGTAAATATGCAGAAGTAAGTCGATAGGAGAATCGAGTGGAGAGCTGCGTCAAACCAATCTTGTGAGTGTAGACTTATCATGATGAAATGCTCTCACAGAGCTTAAATTTATTCTAGAGGTCCGTAATGGGACTGTATTAATGGTTACTAATAATTACCATCAAAGGAACGATAGTGACTGAAGAAAAATCGAGCCAAAAATTACATAATCTCCGATAATTACTTTGGTCACCTTGGTTTGTATGTACTATTCAGCGACATCCCCCGCATGACCAGCTTTTTATATGATGGTATGTACATATAATACCCATGGTCAAGCATGTAAATATGTTGGCGTTGACTTACGAATAACTGTTTTTATGCAAGGAATGTTATATGATTAGCTGTCTCGAATGAAAAAGAGGAAAACAGTTTGAAGGTACTTTTAAATCCAAGAAACCCTCGGCGTATCCATAATGTAATATGGAAACAGAATCCTGTCTAAATCAATCAAAGTCTGCTTTGACAAAGGGTCCCTACTCTTATGGAAAGAGATTTTTAATTTAATTGCCATCAATCATATTATAATAAAAATGGAATGTGCCTCAGACATTTTGTATTTATTATTATTTTTTATTTTGAATCGCATATGTATGAAGGCACCAAAATCGTATAAGAGCTTAGGGTCTGTAAGGGTCTTAATCTAGCCCTGAACAGAATTCTGGGTGAGCGAGGAAGAGGAAGAAAGAGGAAATGTATCATTAATAGCACGAAGGGGGGAGGAACTATGCCGACTTGAAGATAGGGAAAGAAATGGAGCGGATAAATGAAAGAAACGCTAAGTAGAGTCGGGGCATATTCAAAATCCACCCGAACCGGTGGCAAACTATCAATCAACTGATTGGCGAACTCACCTTGACTTTGATCTCTCTCGCAGGCCCGCCATGTTCCAGGGAAACTCTGCTTCTTACCAGGAGAGCTTCATCGGCGGCCCAGTGTACGTGCCCACGACGAGGGCGGTGCTTGGGATCGGGGGCGGGGCGTCGGCAGGGGGCGGAGCCGAGTCTGGGGCCGCCCCCTCGCACGCCAACCCGTCCGCCCACCACGTGCACCACCCGCAGCCGTACGCGTGGGGGCAAAACCCGGCGACGTCCTCGGGGGCGCAGTCCGCGGGGGCGGAGTACGGCCCCTCGTCGGCCGCCGGGGGCCTCCACCAGGCCTTTGCCTCGCACCGCTTCCCCTCCTCCTCCTCTTCCTCCGGCCCCTCCTCATCCACCGCCTCCACCGGAGGCTCGCGGGATGACCACTACTCGACGGCAGCATCCGGGCACCTCGCGCTCGGCACCCAGCACCACCACCACCATCACCAGGTGAGGTGCAGGGCCGCCTCCTCTCAGAGAGAGGGAGGCTCGGTGTTGTGAATGGGTCTTGTGATAGAATTAGCAGCGCGTCGAAATTGTTGGAAGAATAAGGTGGGGAATCAATATCTGAACGCAGGAAGCAGTGCTGTCTAAATTTGCATCTCCATATACACAATAGAGGGTGTGTGGCAGAGGGTGAACCATTTCTATGAACTTAAGATCGAAAGAGAATTAAATTTACATTTACTTTCCTTCATGTAGGCATGCAAATGGGGGTGTTCACTCGGAACCGAAATTGCAATTTTGTGCACGAAATCGTTATATGGACACGAGAAGAGAATTTTAGTGAAAGAATTAATCTTCGAACCACAACCATTCGCTCATAAATCAAAAATTAAAATAAGTAAAAGGTGACGCCCACCGAAAAAGCTACTTTGATATCATTTACGTCATTTTCCTCCCGCCCTTGACTGCTTTTAGGGGAAGGGATTGGAGTGGATGGGGGTTCTCGGAAGGTCGGCTCGCACAGATCCTGTGGCAACCGCTCCGTTTGGCAGAGTCAGCCAGTGTCCCCCCATTGCGATATGGCGAAGTAGCTTCGCAGGCTCCGTTGTGATTAGACGAAGTGGATGAAGTCAGAGGTTGCACCACGCCCAACCGAAAGGGTTAAAAACATCAGTTTTTCGCTGCTTATAACTCGAGAAATAATTGACGGATTGAAAAACGGAAAAATATGGGTCTTTTTATTTTACAAACACTATCTGATTCGGCAATAAAAAAATATGGTAAACGACCCCATTACTAGTCACTGCACATGCTACAATCAGTGGCGTACGCGGGATTTCTGAGAATAATAGTGTTTTTCAATAATATTTATGTGGATCGTCATAACATTACATTTATTGTTATTCACTGAAAAGATAATTAAATTAACATTCTATTTTCTTGAAGATTTTTCAACTATACTTTTCAGCCCAGTAAGCAAAATTAACGGTAGTGCAAAATATAGTAAATTATGGGAATGTTTTTGGGGGGTTTAAACCCTAAAGCTACGTTTTCATGTGGCCGTTTTTGTGTTGCGTTGCCGCTGCGTTGTGCGGCAGGAAAATACCTACCCTGTTTTCATGTCACTGGCAGCGCTAGCAGCTACGCACCAAAACATATGACGGTGGTAAACCGTGGTATAGGTGACAATAGGGTCGTTTACCATATTTTTTTACGGCCGAATATGATTGAGTTTGTAAAAAAAAAAACACTCGTATTTTTCCGTTTTTTGATCCGTAAATTATTTCTCGAGTTATACGTAAGCGGCGAAAAACTGATGTTTTTAACTCTTGCGGAAAAGTGGGTGCGGTGCAACCTCTGACGTATATCGACTATGTCCAATCACAATTGAGCCCGCGAAGCACTTCGCCTTATCGCAAAGGGGGGGGGGACACAGCTGGCTCTCCCAATGGGAGCGATTGCGACTGGATCTTCTCGAGCAGACCTTCCGAGAATCCCCCTCCACTCCCTTCCCATAAGAGCAGTCATGGACGGGAGGAAAATGACGTCAATGTTATCAAAGCAGCTTTTTCGGTGGGCGTCACCTTTTGCTTATTTTAATTTTTGAATAATGATTGAATGGTTGTGGTTAGAAGATTAATTTTTTCACTAAAATTCTTTTTTCGTTTCAATCTAACAATTTCGTGCACAAAATTGCGATTTCGGTTCCGAGTAAACGTCCCCATTGGCTGCGTGGTATTATTTATTGGTATCGATCGTTTACAATGAATATAAACGAAGATTATTGGTGATGGGCTGCTCAGGTGGTAATCGTTTTAAGACTAGCCAGAAGACGAGCGGCGAAGAGGAGGTGGGTTCGCCTGATTTTTTTAACAGAGAAGACGGCAATGGCATCACCACAACCTCGTTCAAGAAATGAGGTTTGGTGATGCCGAGTTTTTATCTCACACAGGCTACGGGAAATAACCAAAGGTGGAAGATATTCCACAATCCGTAGCGAAAGAATCACGTGACGAACAAATGACAGGCAGAATGAGTTGTTCCTCGCTCTCTGACGCTGCTGCGTCAACGCAGGCTGGTTGGCGTGCTTGCTTCTGATTGGTGGCGAAGTGTGCGTCAACGCATAAACGGCTACATGAAAGCGTAGCCTAAAACCACCCCGTCTGTAAGCCACTGGCCACATGTACATACATTCAGTGCTACTCAGTGAGACTGCTGAAAACATGCTTTTTATACATTCATGAGATTGTAAATAAATCATCATATATTATTAGTGTATACAAAGTAATTTAATAATTCAGGCATTTCTATAAAGACATTAATTAATTATATTGTATTTCGTGTATGAGTTCTTTACATTTAAACATGAAAAAGTTTTACAAGATCACTACAGACTGGTCTTCTACATCAAAATCTACTACTATAACTATTTTAAATTTCCTCCTTGTATCTTCGCTGTATTACTGTCCCTATTTACGAGGGATCTTTTTCTGGAGGTATAAATACATGTATTCATTTTAGGGATGTGCGAGTACTCGAAAATTCGAGTCGAGTCGAGTAGTTGGTACTCGACTCGAGCACTCGAGTATTTTTACGAAAGTCGAGTCGAGTCGAGTAGTTTTTTTCGACTGAGCCGCCAAGGCCAATAGGTTCAGAAATCTGCTGACAGGAAGCGCTATCATCAAAATCGAGTAAATCTCTGGTTACACGATAGATAACACGTACGAACATGTACTTACGTACGTTCATTTACATTTGCGTGAATGGTTTCATGTACGTTTGCGTGAACGGATTCATGTACGTTTGCGTGAACGAATGGATGAATCGGTGGTTACACGGTCCATGAAACCGCATATGTACCGTATTCCTCCGAATATAGCCCCTTTTTGGCCGAAATCTTCGCGGAAAAAGTCTGGGGGGGACTATATTCGAGCTCAAGGCACCTAATGTCCGTTGTAAAATTCCATCCCCTGAGTTTGAAGGTTTATATCGCAAAAATGAGTAGTTCAATTTTAAAATAAAGTATATCGAACTAATTCTTGTTTATTTATACGTTTAATAATGTCAAAAATATATTTTTAGTTGGTTATATTAATTAATTTTTCGACCGAGACAGATAAAAACTCCGGATATTATTCAAGTTCCGGGAAGCAAGTTTGACGCCCACTTGAGGATACACATGAAAAGCCACTTCTCTTTTCTTCACATAATATGGAACATATATTTATCTTAGACTAAACAAAGTTTAAAATAGTTTACTCAGTTACTAATTATGTTACGAATAATATTTAAAAATGCACTGTCTCAGCTTGCGGAAGTCGGAAATTTAATTCATTTTGATGGTATTCTTCGTGTTTGAAAACTATGCACGTGTAAAATAACTTAACAAATTGGGAGAATTAGATATACTTCCAACGTGTATATATTTATTTTGGAAAGCGAGCTCCACGCGACCAGACTTTTGGCCTGGAGAGATAAGCTGTTCGAGGTTGCCAAGTTATACGCTACCGTAGGTACCGCGCGCACCAAACACCACGCGAGAAAATTTCTCTAGTACCTACGCACAGGAAAAATATCCTTGCCTATGCTTGAATAAAAGTTTATAAGTTGCAGTATTCACCGAATTAAAATCAGTGATAAGAGAGATAGCTTTTGTCCCCACAATTCTCGGCTTCTCGACGAAAGAAACAAATTGCATTTTAAATTACCTTCAACTCCGTCTCCAAAATCTTTGCGCGAGGAGGCATAATGACGGTATGCTTCCAAAGATACCGTCAGTTCTTAAACTGACACTGACTTGCATTCTTAAAGGCGATACTTTTTCCACTATTGTCGAGTCCTCATGACTCATTCACAGCGATAGGCGATTTGCTTGCAGCAGAAGATTCCACGCGCGCGCTACCTTTCTCTTTCTGGCATGCTCTGGACATTTGAGCGTGCTTTTATAGCCGAAAATAAATATATATCGATATCAAATAATCAACGAATTCTACTGAGATTTCATAAGTGGATTCATATTAACGGCTCGAGACCAAGAGAAAGGTCCAAACGGTGATTTCCGGAACGGAAAGCGGGCGGGACGGAAAATAACGCAGTCTGACAAATTCATCAATAACAAAAATATTGATGAACGTAATAGTATGAAACTTCGTATACTTAACTATTAACAAAGCCCTTAGCTACAATATGTGTAAAGGAAGTTTGATATCTCGATCTGTGTTGTTCTTACGATGCCCGAATTCAATGGATCCATCCGGTACCAAAAAAAATCGCCAAAAATCCGTTCTTAAACACGTACTTCAGTAAAAAAAATTGTAAAAATATTTTAATACTACCAGTAAACGTAGAAATAAACAAGCTTTAATTTGATATGATTTAATTTAAAATCGCTTTAGCTATCTTGGAGATATTGGTCTTCAAACTCACGGGTGAAGGAAATTTTGTAACGGATGGTAGGCATAGGCATAGGATGGTAGGCATAAAGGCATTACGGATGATATAGGTATCGTATAAAACTTATAAGTTTTACTATTCCATTTTTTATTTCCTATTTAGGATTATTAATCACATCATTACTTTCAAGTTCCTAGTCATATCTTAAGATAGATAATTATAAATATCTGTAGATAATTATCTATAATAAAGTTTTGTTCAAATATATTTCCTTAGAAATCGAAAACTTTAATCCACAGGACTCTATAAAAAATTCATATACCTGCTCATATTCATCCATGAATGAAAATTTATTGTTCAAACATTATTAACTTGCATTAATGGATATTGGAAATAACCCGTGCTGATATTGGGTGTTCATACATCGTGCAAATGGGGGTGATTGACACAGGTCATTTTTATGATTCTAAGTTCTATCATGTTTAGGCAGAAATCGTCGATTTTGAAGAGATGGTGCCAATAATTGGAAGAGGAAGAAAAGTATATGTTAAAAAACTAACTATGTAATTAACTGCCAATCATAAATTTGAGGCGCGAGCTTATCAAATATTTACTGCACAAACAAGGCATTTTGTAAGAAATTCACTGTACTGTTGGACTAACCCCGGCATACACGACATCACTGAGAAAGCATTTAGCTCTGAAAAGAAATACATAGGAATGCGAAATACAAGGGATGCTCTTCTAATTAGGCTTATGTATTCCTTAAGAAAAAATTTTGCTTCCTGGCTTACTTTCATTACAAGTTAATAGGGCATGTAACTCATATAGGCCTCATATTATGCCTAAGTACACTCTAAATACCATACTGCAAGCTAATTTACACATTTTTGAGTAATCCTAGGAATGAAGGTAATTTTCTTATTTCGAGAGCTACCGGAAAATTTCCATTATGCCTTTTGGCCTGTGCTACGTGCCGTATTAATTTGACTGTTTATAACTATGCATTAGGTAGGTAGACCTGCCATTTGATAGTTGGATTGCTGACTAACTTCAATTGCGATGACTTAAGTGAGAACTGGGTCTCTTCACTCATGTAGAATAATGTACAAACTCGACTCGACTCGACTCGATACTCGCGAGTACTTTACAACTCGACTCGATACTCGACTCGAGGTCAAAAAGTGCTACTCGCACATCCCTAATTCATTTATATATGCTGAATATGCCTACCAGCTTCCTTGAGGGTGTGTGGCAGGGGGGAGTGACTGCCGAACGGTACACTACGTACGTGCGCTAATATCTACAGTGCATACATATACCTACTATTACAATTTATTACAATTATGTTATAATTTACACTAATAGGTTTGCAATTTATAAATTATTTTTTTGATTAATCCGGTGTTAAAAGATACCGGTATCTTGCTAGAAATGTGCTCAGATATTTGAAAAAATTTGATACCATTCTATTTTCTGGAGGTACAAATACATTACTGTAAACTCATTATATTCCGTGCGCGCGTTATCTGAGGCTTCGGATTATCCGTTCATCACCAATATATTTAGTGTATCGGCAGTGGTCTCAAAGGTTAGAGTAAACTTTTGCTGTTTTCCTCCAATCGTGACTTTCACTACGGCTCTACCAACTTCTCCAATGTCTTAAGCAAGGCTTCGTGCCGCCACCCGAGGCTTGCGAACATTTAATTGCGGCCGGGACAGCTCTACTGGATTCTTTTTCGTCACAAAATGCTATTATGTACAGCGACGATCTATTCATTGGCATTTTGTGTTATTTTCTTAGGGAATTTATTCATTGTTGGCACCGTAGAGAAATTAATCCGGAAAGAACCAAACGGTGGATTATCCGTGTACCCTTTACCAGTCATTAACACGGAAAATCGGGAGTTTATTGCAAACCATGACAGTGTGAACTTTTTTTCGAGCTCAGTTAAGATGTCTATAACTCAGCAATGAGAAAATTATGTGAGAAACGTTAAATTTCCCTTATTCCAATGCAGTAACAGATATTTGACATGTATGCTGTCAGTTTAAAGATAGTTTACGTTATTAATTAAAATGTCATAGTTAATACCCAAAAAAGGAATAATTTTCTCGAAAAACCGTTGACCAAAATACCTATGTACCTTTTGTAAAATAAAATTAAGGAAGCTGAACATAGAAACAACTTTCGCTGGAAGTTATCAACAACTCTAAACACGCATCAAACAGTATGCAATCTAACTGCTACTAGCTATCTATCTATCTATCTATCAATGATATTTTCCACCTGGTGAGAAATCAGCTCTCTCGGGTGCCACTCCAGTTAGTGGTTTGGGAGGAAATAAATTCCTTCATTCTTAATGATTATGTATTTCTTTATAATGAATTGTTTTGCCCTATAAGGCCATTGATAGGAAATTACTTTGCCATCCTTAATAAATGTTTACATTGTTTTAAAAAAAATACTACTGCGAGTAATATTCAAGCAAGCAATTTCTTCATTCTTAATAATTACGGATTTCTTCATAAAAAATTGTTCTACCCTTTAAGGTCATTGATTGAAAATAATTTGACCACCCTCAATCAATATTTAGCTATGTTATTTAATGTTACTGCAGGTTGATAAATTTAGCACGTAATCCGCGAGTCTTAACTCTTAAAAAAATATTGCCAGCTATTACTGAAAGTTGCATAAATTTAGCAACAAAGTGGCTAAATATAGCAACTCCGCCGATGATTAAAAAGCACGTCTTTTCCCCCGGCGCTTCCGCCGCAGAACTTCGTGACGGCGTCGCAACAGGGACTTCAGCACCCGGCGGCGTCCGTCAACTCGTCGGCGTCCGCGGCGGCTGGTGTCCACGGCTACCACCACCATCACCACCCCGGGCACCCGCACCACGCTCACCACCACCACCACTCCGCGTCTGCCGGGAACCTGCTGCCCTCGTATCCGGCAGCGGCCGCGGCGGCCGCCTACGCGCAGAACGTGATGACCTCCTGGAGGGCATACGAAGGATTCCAGTCCCTGCACCAGAGGGGTCCTGGAGGCGCCACCTACGGTAAATTAGCTCTCTTTATACGCCTTGGGTCCATGGCGCTCCTCGGATAGTTCCCAAAGTACACCGCCTCCAAGTCCATTCATCATCATCATCAAGGGTCAACAATCCTAAGATTGGTTTGACGCAGCCCTTCACTCGATTCTTTTATCGGCCAACCTCTTCATATTAACGTAGTTCCTCACTTTCACGTCCTTTACGACCTGTTCTGTGTAACTCATCCGAGGCCTGCCTTTTCCATTCTTCCCGTTCACTTTTCCTTCGACGATTGTCTTCATCAGGCCATTGATCGTGTCTTAAGATATGGCCGATTAAGTTGTCCCGTCTTCTTTTTATAGTTTTCAGTAGACTTCTCTTTTCTCCCACTCTTCTTAGGACGTCTTCGTTACCTACTCCGTCGATCCATTTTATCTTCATCATTCTTCATTAGCACCATATTTCGAATGCTTCCACCCTTTTCTTCCCCGCTTCTGTCATCGTCCACGCCTCACTGCCGTAAAGAAACATGCTCCAGATATACGTTCTGATGAATTGCTTCCTTACTTCTAAGCTTGTATTTCCAGCTGTAAGTAGATTCTTCTTTTGATAGAATGCCCTCTTTGCCTGGGCTATTCTACTCACTATTTCTTTCTTGCTTCGTCCATCGTTGGTTACTCTGCTTCCCAGGTAACAGAACTCTTTCACCTCTTCCAGTTTCTGTTTTCCTAGTATAACGTTGGTTTGGTATATATACCAAGTCTATTAGCGTCTAAATAATTCGAGTAGTAGTTGAGGATAAGGGCTCGTGGTATTTAGTTCGATCTGCATTCCTAAAAATCTGTTCTCTCATGAATATAACCTCTGTATTCTACCTTAAAATGAGGGAGAGCAGCACTCTAGCCACTGCACATACCTGATTCGCAGTGTGGGCTCATAGGCGCCATTCGTTAACAAGTAGGCTAATGCCGACGCCGGGTTTCGCTCAGCTCTCCCTTTACACCCTACGAAATTCCAATCTCTACCCAATCACCCACTTATCCTAAAATGGCGCAAATGACCTCAGTTGTCAGTCGCGTTCCCCGAATAAATACCACCTATGATTCATTTACGTCACGAACTCAGACATCGCCGAACCAATATACTCTGACGTCACGTACCAATATACCCCTACGTCAGAGTATATTTGGTATATAGTCACCCCATGCCACTTACCTTTTCGGTAGCTCAAGGCATCGTTATTGGACGCGTGCCCCTGGGCCGTGATTCATCTCTCTCGTCGACGCACTACGCACGTGTGTGGGTGTCCATTGCTCTCTTTTTCCTCCCTCTGACCAGAGCCGGCCCTTGGTAAATTGCGTCCTCCCCCCCTTCAGAGCCGTATTTCCATCACATGGCCCTTGAAAGTGACCAGACGTTTCGGTTCTGGATGCCCTCAAAGAGCTTCCTCTCCCCTCCCCTCTTCATCCGAGGCCGCCTCTGTAAGACCAAAAGGCTCTCTCTTCCATTAGAGCCAAAGTAGATACAAGCCGACACCTTTTATATCTCCCTTATCGTCCTCCCCCTCTTGTGGTTGAGGCTGGCGTCGTGGGGAGATCTCTTAGGAAGCCACCAGCCCGCTCCAAATAGCCCTGGCGCGCGTCTGAAAGGGTCTCTTCCTCTCGTGACCCCAGTTAACCTATCGTTGAGGGTCTCGAGCCCCTGACACGTCACAGAGTAGCCGTGCTTTAAGAGCTAGCTCTAAATTATTCTGGTGATGAGCGCTAAGCCTTAGACATACCGTGCGGCACAGTATGTACACAGGAGTTGACTCGTAAATGCAATTGATTAAATAGATAAAATGGAATAAATGATCAATTGGGATCTGAAGGGAAAACGAGCTAAAAACTGTTTAAGTTTATGAAAGATCTGGTGTTTTCCCGGCGTATAATGCTGGTGAAGTCTTCACGGGTTCTCCACAGGGTCAGGGAAACGGCTAATTCTGACGTTTCGATAGCTAACTATACCATCGTCCTCAGGGCGTCGAGTGATTTAAGTTTATATTTAATTTTAACGTAAAATTCACCAAAAGCCTTGGTGGCGAAATTAGTACACGTGCTAACTTCTTGCACTAGTAGCCTTTTTAGCTGTGAAAGTTGAAATCTTTTCTTGGACACTCGATGCGTCATTACCACATTGATTCTTTTTAGTAATTCCAAGTTATAGCATGGCGCGAATGCTTACGCGGAGTAGTTCTGACGATTAAATTCTCTTGTAGTCCCTCTCGAAGAATTTCATCATGAAGCCCAATATATTTACTGTACTTAACTTTGTAGGCGAATTTCGCGATGTATACCATCAAAATGCACAAGAATGTTAATCCATGGACAGCTGAAAACCTAGGGAAATTTTTAATTTTTAGATGTATGTGTTTATATTGCTTGATGACTGAATATTGGGTATGCTGTATAAACGTTCGATCAGGTCGCTGTGCAAACTATCGCCAGCGCTGATGAAGCGCCGACGAATCCGACTGGGGTAGAGTATTTTCAGCTGTATCCGGGTCCCTGCTTGATAGAGGACACTTCAAGTTCAGCATTCCTCTTGCCGACGCTGGCTTTCACTCTGTCATTCTTATCACCTAACTATACTGATTCCATACTTGACTCCTAGTCAGCTCTACTGATGCCATACTTAACTCTTCAAATATTCCACCTTCCTTTACGAATGGCGTCTTCATTCGATTCAAACGTTGCTACAGCAGTAACATAGTAGTCACTAAAAAAACTGCTGCAACTCGATACATAATCTCAAATAGAATACGATTAAAAAAATCAATATTTGGCCGGTTCTCGTTGTGGTCGAGGGCTAGCTGAAAAGGGATTCATAAAATCGGCGTTCGGGTGGATTCTAAGATTCTAGGTGGATTCTGGGTGGGCTCTAAGTACCTTTGTCCCCAATGCTTGAACATGAGCGTATTCCGTGGACTCAGAGCAAAATGGGGCTGGCGTACAAACTCTAGGCCTAAATAAACGCCAGGTTTATTATACACAAACGATTGAGGTTAAACCCCAATGCCTGCCTCTAGATCTGCGTCTCCACATGGCCTTTTCATAGCTTCGTCACTGAGGAACATACACTGCTTGGGAATACTTTTTCTCTAACCCCTACCCTTCGACCTATTCCAAATGGGTGGCCTTCGTTACCGCGGGGCAACATTCAGGGTTCCTGACAGCCCAGCTGTAAGGGGTTAAAGGGACAACAATCTTAATTCTTGGTTGAAACTTTCGCGGGTCATTATAGCTGTACTTATATTTGTTTTTCGGGTGTACCCTGGTCAGGTGAGTTACCGACGTTTCGTGGGCGTTGCTGGTCATTTTATCAAAGGGAATGAAGTAGCTGTCGAGTTGGGAGGATTTATGTAGTGGTTCATGGAGGTAAAAGCTACAAGCCCCGGCTGATCCGCGAAACAATGGAAATAAGAAAATGCAAGCAAAATTACAATAGCCACAAACTCAGCCACACGTGGGGCCTTGCTTTGAACTTAAATAAAAATTCAATGAGTAGGTACTCCTTCCACCCCTCCCCTTCCCATCCTCTTCCCTCCATGAACCACTCATTCCCTTTCATAAAGTGAGCAGCAACGGCCGCGAAACGTCGCGTAAAACACCTGATTAAGTACGCGGGGCACACCAAATATAGGATTACAATCCTTTCCACCGCAGTAAGGCCGTAGTCAATGGAAATATTTATCCACATCCACGTAATACTCCAGTAATACGCAAGTCACCATGAGGGTGTGCACCATAGGATGAACCATCACAGGGCAGGTAATTTAAATCAAAAGAGTATTTAATTTACACTTAATGTCATCCAGGCATGCAAAAAAAACTAGTCCGTGCATCTGGGAGGTATACTTTTATAGCTTTGTGAAGATATATCGTGAAAATTAAAATCAGAATCATAAATATCATAGATAAAGTATAATAAAGAGGGCTCGCCGCACAGGGCATAACTGTTATGTTTTGGACGTAATACTGAAAGGTTTCCATAGATGGCGAGGGAAGAATTTTGCCCGTTACGTCACAAGCGTAATACATCCCTTCCATCGCTTTCGTTTTTCTAATCGACTTGAGCTGTACAATCGAGAATCGTCTTGTAGTCTGCTCCTTGCAGTGGTTGATTATGTGTTTTTAATGTAATACAAGAAAGCCCTCATGTGACAAGATATGTTTGCTTTAACAGGTATGTTAACTTGTCCACGTGACTGTTGACGTTAGGTAAAGGCATACGGTACCATTATAATAAAATAACAAAACTACAGCAATAGCATATGTTATGTGCCGCTTAAGTCGACTGGAAAAACGACAGCAATGGAAGCGATATATGCATCGTTTGTGACGTAACGCGAAAAATTCTTGCCACGTCATCTATGGAAACCTTCCAGTACTACATCCAAAACTAATAACAGTTTTGCCCTATGCGGTGAGGTATATATTATACATACTCTAAAGTATTATGGAGCGAATTCCTATACCACATGGGAAAAAATTACAGATCCCTCCCAATCACCCCCGAGATTATACGCCCGGGATCTGGCCCCAATTTTCTTGAGGCTCCACTCAGGGCCTCTCGTTCGATGGAAAGTGGATGGGGGTAGCGGTGTGACTGAAATGGACGGTGTTGGGCGCTTCATTAATTTTTATTGGGGTCTCAATATGCACTCCACCCTCATGTTTGATGGACTTGTAAGTATAAAAATGCTAGTGGGGTTGGTGGCGCTGGAGAGCGTGCCAGCCTCGCCTCGCCCCCATTCCGACCCCCGACCGCAACTCCCGCTGAGTGGCGCCTTAAATCCTCATCCCGCTATCGAGATCTGTGGAGATCCGCACCCATCCCTACCACCCCTCTCCCCTTTCACCTTCTACTACATCTCGTTCCCTCTCCCTCCCTTCCTTCCTTTCCTATCTTTCTCTCACTCTTCCGCGCTTATCATCCTTCTATCACTCTCCCTACTTTCTGTATCTCCCTCTTTTTCTCCCCTCTCCATCTTCATTTCCTTTCCCTCTCCCCCCTCTATCTTATGCCCGGCTCTCCCCTCTTTTCCCTCCCCTATCTCTCTCCTCTCTCTCTCTTCTTCCCCCACTCTCTCCTCCTTTCCCCTTACTCTCTTCCTCCTTCCCTCCACTATCAATCCTTCTTTCCCTCCCCTACTTTATCCCCTCCCCATGATCTCTTCCTCCCTCCCACTCCCTCTCTATCCTACCCTCCTCCTTCTCCTTCGCTTCCCTCTCTTCTTCTCTCCCCTCTCTATCTCCCTCCCTTCTCGTAATGAGGACTTTTACTCGGAACTGAAATCGTTAGATGGAAATGAAAAATGAATTTATTGGAATAATGATGCGTAATTTTCCACAAAAAATCTTTTTGGAGAAAATTGAAAATCATTATTCCAATACGGACAAATTCCACTCCATTTCGCAAGAATCCTCGGATTTTATTTGAAAAATGAATTTTAGTGAAAAAATTAATCGTCTAACCAGAGCCCTTCCGTCTCGTTTTCTTCTTAGAGTTTTCAGCAGACTTCTTTTTTCTCACACTCTTCTTAAGAGTTCTTCGTTTGTCACTTAGCCGATCTATTTTATCTTCATCATTCTTCTGTAGCACCACATTTCGAATGCTTCCACCCTTTTCTTCTCCGCAACTGTCATCTTCCATGACTCACTGCAATAAAGAAACATGCTCCAGATGTACGTTCTGATGAATTGTTTCCCTATTTCTACGCTTGTATTTCCAGCTCTCTGTAGATTCTTCTAATATAATACCCTCTTTGCCTGGGCTATTCTGCTAACTATTTCTTTTCTTGCTTCGCCCATCGTTGGTTACCCAGCTTTCCAGGTAACAGAACTCTTTTACCTCTTCCAGTTTTGTTTTCGTAGTTTAACGTTGGTTTTGGCCTCTTCTCTCTCGCTGCACACCATTATCTTAGCTTCTTATTGATCTTCAGCTGATATCTGACCATTGTCCTTTCCATGGTTATTAGAATTTTATTCATGCCCCTCTCTGTCTCTTCTATGAGTGCTAAGTCATCAGCGAATCGCAACATGCTAATTTTTTGTCGTTGTTATTGTTTTGTTGTTAATTTATTGCTCTTTTTTCAAGATATGTGCCGATCAAGATATATTTAATGTTTTTATCAGTGCATGTTTATCATATAGTCTTTCATCATATAATAATAAACATTTATTTCCCTCAAAACAGATTCAAAAAATAAATAAATAAACATAAAAAGAGAGTTAAATGAGGCACCCCTGTACGAAACTTCCTTTGTTGGGGTTGCTATCTATTCCTTGATTATGGCGTTTTGCTGCAGTTACAAGAGAAATTAAGAAAATGAAATATTAAGGGCTATACAACTAAACAGAAATTGTTCATAAGAAAATATTCATTTACTCTGTTGAAAAAATATGTAAGATATGTATTTTACGTATGTTTTCGCCCCCTTTCATTCTCGACAGAGACGCAGATGGCCGACTACCCGTTCTCCGAGGGCAGAGAGTGCGTCAACTGTGGCGCCATCTCGACGCCGCTGTGGCGCCGCGACGGCACCGGCCACTACCTCTGCAACGCCTGCGGACTCTACCACAAGATGAACGGCATGAACAGGCCGCTGATAAAGCCTTCAAAGAGACTTGTACGATATCCTGATGCAATAGACACGCTTTCATTCCTACCGAGTGGGCCCACTGTTATCACTAAGGTTATTTACTTTGCTACTATGACCTAGCCGTGATGCTTACACGGTTGGGATATCCTAAGTGATTATCTTGTGTTTGTTATTAATGGGATTTTTCTTTCAGTATTTTGATTTTATAGCTCTTGTTACTGCTGTGTTGTCTATATTTTGATTTTATTGAATATTGTCAAGAGTATTCCAAACCGAAACTTTTTGTAACCAGAAACGTAGGTAAGGAGCCATCCATATACTTATTACGAAACGTAGATTTTCACTTTTTTCAATCCCCCTCTCCCTATAACTCTACGTAACATCCTCAAATAAATCCCCACCCCTAAATTACGAAACGATGCCGTTGAATCCTATGATTTGTGAGTGATGAAACAGGAAAAAATCTTGAAAAGTACCGTATTTATTTCTTCAACTTTTTGCTAATTCCGCAATAACAACGCGCATATTCATTATTGTTGCACCAAGGGATGAAATTATAATGTGCGAATCTCCCAAGGTAATGAAATGCTTGACTCTTTCCCCTCCCTGTCAATGGAGCATCATAAGGCTCGAACAGACCCCCTTAAGCGATTCGTAATTTATGGATAGGTTGTACCTGCCTCTGTGCTGAGTGGGACTCCTCTACGCCATTTTTCATTTGAAATGAAAATAAACCACTCAAAATGCAAGGTTGTAAGGTGTGGTGATTTTTATCTCGAGAAGAATTCCAAGCATATCTTAATAAGAACTAGAAAATCGTTTAAACGTTCGTAATCATAACAAGTCATCAGTTTTAAGATTAACACGAATATTCACTTGCTTCTTCTTTCAATTAACCTCTTCGTGTTGATGTAATTCACTTCTTTTATGCCATACATTACTTGCGCCATTCGGAAGACACTGAATAAATATGAACCATAAGAAAACGATTAACAGAGAAAAAGGTTTAGGGCAGCATTGATGTCGAAAAGTGAATTGCATTGGCAAAAGAAGCTTTTACTTGTGGAGGAGAATTAATGATAAGAGTCCTTAAGTGGGGATGTAAAGAAAAAACTGGTGAAAGGTTTAATATATAGCTAGGTACTATAATCCACGGAAACGATGGCTTTAAGAAAAGAAAATGAAAATAGAATTACAACTTTTGTGATGTGGGTATGGAGAAAGTAAGTTGGTTAGAAAGGAGGAAGAACGATAAAGTGGTAGAAATGGTAGGAGAGGAAAGAAATGTGATAGATGAAATCAGGAGAATGCAGAAGGTGTGGATGGAGAAGGTAATTAAGGGCGAGGGTGTTTTGAAGGAAGTGATTGAGGGAAGAACGTTGGGAAGGCGGGGAAGAGGGAGGAGAAGAACAAGGATAGTTTGGATGGGAGGTAGGAGCTAAGAGGGGTATCATATCAGAGAGGAAATCGTTATATAAGAGCGTTAGAAGGAAGAAAAGAACGTGTAGTTGGGATAGAATGATAAGTAAGAGGTATGAGGGTCTAAATATGGCCATCGTGTGAGATGTAGGCGTCAGAAGAATAATGCCTATTGCGACCTATCTGCACTGGCAGAAAACTAATAAAAATATATAAAACGAGGTTTTCCTTTGTCACTCTTCTCATTTTCTACTACGCCGACGGCGGTCTTCGTGAGGTATCATGCCTCAAAATGTGTCCGATAAGGTTCTTCGGATTGTTCATGTATTCCTTGAACTTTTTATGCTATTAAAAATATTATGTCGATGCGCATAATAGTATCTGCATTGTACCCTGAAATCGACCACGATGCAACCGATTTCTTCGTTAAAAACTAATTCACATGCTAAGGGACCGCGGTGACATCATGTGATACAGCCCCAAGCAGATCCCCAAGCAAATATTATGCCGGGCGAAGAATCCCAAGGTCGGAATGTACTGGAGGCGGCATAGCGTTTGATTTAAGAAGCATAATCCGCCATATAGGTAGGCACGAACATACGGGCTTACTCTGACCGATACCCATAGATGAAGTTGTTTTTGTACGCAGTAAGACTTGGAGTAGTAAGATGAATAATGGAATGCATTTTTAAAAAAATTCTAATTAATGGTGGAAAGTGTGCAAACACACAAGCAAAAGGCAAATGTGTTGTCCAAACAGGTTAAATGTGAAACAGGTTTTAAAATTAGTGTTCAACCCAGAGGCTCGTTATTGATAGGTGAGGGTAGAGCTCACCCAGTACTAATTGTAAGCCATTGGCGTGTGAAATTTAAACATTCAGGGTAGGGGGGTCAGTTCCTTTCACTGGTCTACCTGCGATTTCCTACGAAGTTTTAACACGTAGAAAAATCGAATCGTGAGCATTTTAGGGGGATGTCTAGAAAGGCTTCCGCCCTGGATTTGAACCCGGGACCCTCCAGTCGGTAGCTCAGAGCTCTACGCAAAAGGCCACCACGAAACAGATTTTAAGGAATAAAATTAACTCCGACTGGTACCAAATGCATTGATACCTCCGTTAATAGTCTTAGGAAGGTTAGTTGATGCCACTGCGATGAAATTTGTGAAGGATTCCTTGGTTATTTATGTTTTAATACACATGCATAATACACATCAAAGGCAATGTTTTGTACCGAGTGGGTGGGACCTAATCCTTCCCAAGCACCCCTATTCTGGCTTCATTGTTGACCCATAGGCTAGCATGCCAATTCCTCCTCCATTACATTCTAATCTCCTTGGATAAGCCACATATTTTATAGAAATATTTCTGGCTGTGTGATGAATGAACTGCTTTGTCGTGAAGTGACTCACGTCGACACCCGTCTTCACTCGTAGACTGCGACGAGGAGGTTGGGGCTGTGCTGCACCAACTGCGGCACCCGCACCACGACGCTGTGGCGGCGCAACTCCGAGGGGGAGCCCGTGTGCAACGCCTGCGGCCTCTACTTCAAGCTGCACGGCGTCAACCGGCCGCTGGCGATGCGCAAGGACGGAATCCAGACGAGGAAGAGGAAGCCGAAGGGCAACAACGCCGGCGGGGGGGCGGCAGCCGGGGGCGGAGCGGCGGGGGCCGACCTGGGGGCCCTCGATGGCCCCAAAGGGGATAAGGGGGAGGCGGCGGACGGCGAGGATCGGAAGGCCTCGCCCAGGGACGCCGCTTCCACCGGGGAGCACAGTCGGGAAGACTCGAGCGCCGGTCACGAACGCAAGACTTCGGGTAAGTACACCCCCTCACGAGCTCCAGTGTTGAGAAAAAGTTTAAGCAGTGTCTGAAATCGCTAATTAGGTACCTAAATGGCCCCTTCGAAGGGAGAAAGACACCTTTAAGGGTGCCCGAAATCAGTAGGCATCACTCATATCTTGTGGTTTAGATACCCAAATGACCCCTTCAAAAGGAGTAAGGTACCTTAAAGAGTACGCTAATTAATATAGCAATCATCCTATCTGTGGTTTAGGTACCTAAATGGCCCCTTTGAAGGGAGGAAGACACCTTAAAGGGTGCATGAATTCATCAGGTATCACTCTATCTATCTCTGGCATTCAAGTCTCTATCCGCAAATGTAGACGCCTCAGACTGGGAGGAAAGGCATAAGGGTAGGAATGGGAGGGTAAAGAGGAAGGGCGGAGGGAAACCCGGTGTCGGTGTTAGCCTGCTCTTGACAATAGGCGCCAAGGGGACCACAGTTTAACGTCACATCCGACAGTCAAGAGTATCATCATTGGTCAACAATACTAGGACTGGTTTGACGCAGCCCTCCACTCGATTCTTCTATTGGCAAACCTCTTCATATTAACGTAGTTAGGGCCGTATGCAGAGACGTCCCTGTAGGGCTAACCGTACCGATGTGACGTCAGAAGTAGGGTGGACCGATCCGACACCGTATTCTTAGTCGTTACTATACGGTTGTCGGGTCAACTCTCCCTGCAAATAAGCTTTCGTAAACCGTTCCCTCCCGATAAGTTATAGGGTGGTCTGGGGTACCCTACAACTGTAAAGGGATGATTTTCCGAGCCAAAGATGGCGGAATGCGTACATCGCCTCTGGATTTTGGCAAATGTTTCTAGGCGCCTGTCGAGGTAAGTGCTTCAAATGTGTTTACCATTATGTTTTTTCAGCCTGGCAATGTTTATTTATTTCATTAGATATGCCTGTTATAATGAAACATACGGAACGTCCGATAAATGTTGCGTCTGCAGTTGTTATGTAAACAAATGCCGCACGGTACCGTAACTTCTACTATGGAAGACTTTCGAGCTTTTGTGAGGTATGTGATGGAGGAGCCTTATGAATACATAGGGAGGATATGCATTGGACACAGCATCGGTCTTCTTGCTCTCCAATATGTTTTTCCTTTGGACGATGAGGCTAACCAATAACTTCGTCTCCTCATTGTTCAGCCTCATTATCCGCTTCGCACTTTCTTCCGCCATGTTGTACCTCGTGTCCTCGTTCTCGTCTTCTCGTCGCAATGCATTGTGGTCAGTAAAACGTCACACGAAACGTCACCGAAGCATGACGTAGGTATGAAAATGTTAGCGATCTATGCGAAATCCCTACTTCGTAAAGTGTCGGGTGCGCGGGCAACCGGGTCGGGTGGGTTACGTTGTAGGGACGTTTAAGAATACAAATAGTAGGGACAGTTCCACCGATAACTCTACCTTCAGCTGCCACCCTATGGCGAGTAGGGAAAGTGACAGTTTCGTCTCTGCATACGGCCCTTACTCTCTTTCACGCCCTTTACGACCTGTTCTATGTAACTCATACGAAGCCTGCCTTTTCCAATCTTCCCGTTCACTTTTCACTCGACGATAGTCTTCATCAGGCCATCGTGTCTCAAGATATGGCCGATTAAGTTTTCCCTTCTTCTTTTTAGAGTTGTCAGCAGACTTCTCTTTTCTCCTACTCTTCTTAGCACTTCCTCGTTATTTACTCGGTCGATCCATTTAATCTTCAGCACTCTTCTGTAGCACCACATTTCAAATGCTTCTACCCGTTTCTTCCCCGCTGCTGTCATCGTCCATGATTCACTGCCTTAAAGAAAAATGCTCCAGATGTAAGTCAAGAGTACTGAACTGGAATTCTGTCCACAATGAACTCAAGTAGGGGCTGGAATACCAGTAAAAAATAAATTCCACGGCCGGGATTCGAACCCGGGTTCTGTGTCAAGAGGCCAATACTCCAATTCTAACTTGCCAGTACTCTAACTGCGAAATGAAGAGCAAGTCGCTTTTCGAATTATCTACTGAATTAATAAGGTCACTGAGCCAGTTAATCATGCGAGAAACCTTTATACAAGTTAGACACTGGGAAAACAGTGGATCAGTTGTTATCAAAATCAGATTTTCATTGTTATACCAGTCCCTATTTGGTACTGCACGAAGAGTACTTCAATCTAAGTACTCCATCCTTCGGAAGAGATGTTGGTGCCTTTCATTGAAAGTAGGCTAAAGTCGACACCAGGATTCCTCTGCACCCTTTAAAATTCCTATCTGTGCCCAATTACTAATCTTTTCCTCAAATAACTCACTTATTATGATATTAAATCTCATTTCCTTCATGGTCAGTGTTGCAGACACTTTCAAATTCTTGTCCTTGAATTGGATAATTAAACCACGTATGGAATCATGGATCAAAATTAAGCTAATAGGTTCCTTTGGGCAGTTTTTTGGAAGAATTTAAAATAAAAGAAATAATTCACCCTCATTGCGACAAAGAGAGGTTAACCCCAAGGGCTCGGGCTGCTTTAGCTAATATTGAGCCTCCTAGGTGAAAATGGCCAAAAAAAATGCAAGTAGCGTAAAATAGTCCAAATGAATTTCCAATCCAATTGGATGAATTTTTATTGTGAATTCTTTGCGTTTATGTGATTGATACTAAGCCCTCCATAATGAACTTGGGTGAGGTATTATTGAGGTAAAGAAGCACATTGGAAAGATGATGAAATGGAAAAATTCAGAGAAAAGGAGAAATGGTTGCCTTCTCATGAATGTTATATGTTTTCGTTAAACTAGTATCTCTATTTGCCCATCATCAGAGTACATTAATTCAGACCACAGTGAGTAATAATTATATGATAATTCTCCTGTTTCCTCTCCATCTGGCTCCTCAAGACTTTTCCCTTCACCCTCCCCATCTTCCTCTCCAGCCCATCCTCTTCCCACACTAAGTTGGCTCCACAGTCTTTGAAATCACTTTCTATCCTGTGAATATTTAGTTGGGGAAAGGCTGAATTAACCATTGATTATTAGCATTGGTTTTCTGTCAGTGAAGACAGATCTAAATGGATATTTAATTCTTCCCACAATGCCAACATTTCACATGAAGGCCCCTTCTTCAACCCCTCTTCCTAACTCCCATCATTCTATCCAAACTTCTCATTCCTCTCCTCCCCCTACCCCTCTTACCCAACATTTTCCATTCTATCATATTTCAAAACTCCTGTTGCCCTTTCTACAATTCTCCATCTAAATCTTCTACCATTTCCAAATTTTCCCATTTAACTTCCTTTCCTCTACTACCAAGTCTAACACTTCATCATTCATCCTCCTTTCGACCCACTTTACCTTCTCCAATCTTCTTCACACCCACATCTCAAAAGCCCTAATTCAGTTTTCATCTTCCCTGAAAGCCCACGTTTCCGTACTTTACAGTGCCATATTTGACTTTTATCTAGACTTTTCCTCATACCCTGACACAATGATCCTGTCATTAGCTCTCTAAAAAAATTCAATCGTCTTCATTTTCGTATAGTCAACCTACATTATGTATCTTTCCCGCTGTACTTATAACATAACTAGTATTCTTTACACCTGTCTCATATCCATCTCATGCTCCTCAAGGTGACTGATGTCATCTTTACTTAGGGGTCACCAACATTTATTAGCCTTGCCAGCAACCACTCCTTTTTTTAGTGGATAAATTTTTAATTTAACTCAGCTAATGTTCTTCCATTTTCATTCATGTTGTGACTTGTTAAGTCTCAGCTTTATGATATCCAGTTATGGCTAGGCAATGGTTTCATGCAGATATTACATGACTGTGATTTTCACTTGGGATATTACATGTTTTCTTGTTCATTTTTCGTTGAAGATATCAACATCATCATTGCTTCATTCATAAGATTGTAGCCCTTCATTCTTTCCTGTTCATTGGTTACTCAGATATGAACCTGAGTAGCCTGTTTATTGTTGAAGGATACTGTCATGTTTACTCCTAGTGATTCTTCTTTCTTAAATCCCAATGTTTTTCACCCATACATACAGTGCTGTAGTTGGGAAAAAAATTTAGGCGGTACTCACCAAAAATCATTTAAGGAGGTTCCAGATGGACTCGTAGTGGACTTCGTTGAGTGGGTCACATTTTCGACACGCTGTTTCTTCAGCTGATCTTCTTCCTGATCTGAGCCAAGACTGCACATAAATTTCTGGATTAAATTTTTCCAATGGCGGCCCAACACTTCTGAGGAAAATTAATCTTCCGGTTCGTTCTACCAACAAACTATTCCTTTTTTTAGTGAGAATGTCATTCATAGCACTAAATGCTCTTTCGCATTCTGATGTGGAAATTGGAATTGAATCAATTATTTGTAGTAATTGTTCAAGGTCTTTAGGTTTCATGTTCGTGTCCAAATATTCCCTGAATGCCTGAATGTATTTTCTCTTGTCTTGAAGTCGAAAAACCTCACATATATTAGAGATGCTCCTATCTCCACAAGTTATGTCAGTATCTTGTGGCCAATGCTTTGTCGCTACAAGAGCAAGATCTTTCAACAATACTTCAGTCCTCAGCTTCTTTTCGTTTTCTGTGCTGCTTTGCTTGGTCTGCGAACCTATATGGGATGCATGGCTAGGATTGGCGACAAGTCTGTGTTTGAGATTTTCAGCTAGACTTCGGTAAAACTGGCCACTATTTATTTGAATGACTTTATGGTTGTTGTGTAATGCAATGTCTTTAAAGACCTTGTTTTTAGCTGCTTTAGTTGCGTCCTCAGCATCAGAACCTGGAGAAGATGCCATGGACTCCAATACTCGGATACTACGTTTTATAGTCTTGTCAGCTTCAGTAATTGTCATGTCTCTTTGAAGAAGCAAAGATAAATCTGAGAGCTCAATTAAAGCATCGTATACAACTGCTAAATTTATAACAAATTCAGAAGAACTCAAAGTTTTGCAAAGGCCTGCATATTTAGACCTTTCTCTAGAAACCCTGTATTTATCAGCAGCTTCTGTGAAATGTTTGACAAGAGACCTATAGTTAGAGGCAAGAATTTGTGGTAAATAAAACTCTCAAATTTCGTCATTAAAAATGACCCATTTCGGGATAAAAAATGGGAAATGGCCCTAAATTTCGGTGTATAAAAAATATTGATTCATCCAAGATTTCCCAAACGCCATTTGGTGATACTACATTGATGACTGTTCTGGAGAAAAGTTATTTTCATTTTAATGTATTTGAGTGAGTTTAATCAAGTTTGGTTAATAATCTTGTAAAATAGAGGTATAAGTGTTGGAATACAATTTCAACACAGAATTCCACATAATCATATGTAACCATGGGGTCAGTTACAATAATGAGTTAAATAAATAGACTGCTTGTCTGCTATAAGAATACATTAAAGTAGGATTTCACATTTTCATAAAAGGATTTAAAAAACAATAAAAAGACACCAAATATCAGTACAAACAATTATTTATTTTGAGAAGGACAAGGGGCATGAAAAAAAATTAATAACTTTCACCAAAGAAAAACTTCTCAAACAAGAATACTTCTTATCAGTTAGATTCTTATGCATGTACAGCGACAACAGTTAGTCTCCAAATGTCAAAGAGAGCATCAGTTCAACATTTTCTGGTGTCGAAGTTGTTCTACGATCACTTAGTATATTTGTATAAGCTGAAAATCCACGTTTACTGTCCACATTAGACACTGGCACCGACAGTGATTTAACACATGCATCAACAAACTCAGCATGGTCTTGTTTTAAGTTAAGTAATTCTGCCATGAGGTCAAATTCAGATACATTATAGAGTGCCTTTGTGTACGCACTTTTAACAGCAGCATGACCCTCGAGAC
This sequence comes from Platycnemis pennipes, assembly GCA_933228895.1. Lineage (NCBI taxonomy): Eukaryota > Metazoa > Arthropoda > Insecta > Odonata > Platycnemididae > Platycnemis > Platycnemis pennipes. Next base: position 67,447,985 of record OW121854.1, read on the forward strand.
CCACTTGTGAAGATAGAGCTGCCATTAGTGGTAGATGCTTTGAGGCCCTGATAATATCATTATTCATAGTGGATCTCATGAACCTTTCATCAAAAAGTTGGCCAATAGAATGCAGAAATTCCTTGGCAGTATCTCCATGCTCTAACTGTGAAAGCTTGATTTTTGCCTTCGTAGCTGCATTAGTTAATGTTGCCGTCAATACAGGTGCAAGATTTTTTGGAAGATCTTTTATGAGAGCAGATGTGTCATTCCCAAAACTACCATCACTTACAATTTTTAGGTTATTTCCTATATCTATTAATGTGCTTTGTAGTTTGTATGAATAAGGATATGCACCCCCAAGGCATTCTAGCAACTTCACAATTGGTTTACAATGTTCAGCAACAAATGCTGCTTGGCTCTGTATAATAGCTCTTCTTCGGTCAGGCTACTTAACCTATGTACAGCACTTCCTCCCTCCCCCATCAATGAGAAATATTCTCGGATATCAGAGAGATACTCATTAACATAAATGGCAGCCTTGTGCTGAGAATTCTAGCAAGTAGGTGCAGGAGATGGAAAAAGCTTAGCTTGGTAGGTTTCTTGGAGTGAAGCAATTGCCGTTTCACTGATTGACCCTTCTCCTTTGCTTCTTCTTTGAATTTCTTAAGTCCTGCACCCTCACAGTGTTTAGCGCAAGTATCTTTACGTGTCCATTCAATTCGGCAGTTGCAGTATTTGCACATTAATATTTTCTTCTGTTTATCGAAAACATAGAAACCGTCACTACGAAACTGATTTTCGCGGTCAAACACAGTGTCTGCTTTCGGCATTTTCCTTAGGTCAATTTACGCATTATAGGAATACTTCTGCTATCGATCTCTGAATAGCTATTAAATTAAGACTCACGTAAATAACAAATAATATTGCATGTGGACAAACTGCAATAATCTCTAGAAAGCAAAAGTCTCAAGCCGAGTTCACATGGGAGCGGAATAGACGGAACAGGCAGAAAGCGGAAAAGCATCTAGACAATCACAATCCGTTCCGTCTATTCCACTCCCATGTAAACCCGGCTTCCACGGGGACTACAATTTATGTACTGACTACAATGTAATCACTCACGTATCATTCGTGCCGGCTTCATGGATAATGTTCGAAATCGCGCTGCGAAAACGAGAGAAACAAAACAATCGAATATCGCCAGGCGACTATATGAAATTTAGGTGCTCGGACGAATAAAGATGAGATTACAAGAAGGATTATGATAAAAATAACTCCTTTGATGGTTTGATTCACAATTAAAGGTCAAAGAACCCTAAGATATATAAAATCATTGGATGCGTACATATAAAACGCGTCTAATGATTAATATTGTACGGGCATTTGAATGAATTCAAATGGAAGGTTTCCGTCGGCGGTTAAAATGATCGATTTTAATAGTCGAAAGCAGTAATATTTCGTGGAGAAATGAGAAAACAAGTGTGGGAGCAAGAACAAAAATTATCACTGAATATTCCATTCGGTGGAGGTAGTTTCGCGGTCTCGGGGAGTTCACTCTTAGTACAAAGTGCGTAGGTTTGTCGAAAATAATGTGGTTCGATACAAAGATGTTTCCCTCTGTTACATTCTTGAATTTTGGCCTTGGATGAAGATTTTACGATGAAAAGATGTTCCATAGGTAGAGGTTTTACTATATATTCAACATTTTCGCAAAATAACCCGTAAAAATTCTAAAAAATCGCATTATTTTCGCTCAGGAGAATATATTTCGCGTTATCCAAAATAATCTTGATATTTCGCGTCATTTTGCGAAAAAATCGTTTTGCGAAAAATTCGTGCCTCTACCTATAGTTATTCCAAACAGATTTCACAGTTCTAGCACTTGAGGCAACCCATCTGATTGTAAATATTCTCCCAACTTTATTTAGTTTTTCACCAAGATCTGCTGCACATTCTCTAAGCTGAGCTTCATTTTTAGGCGACATGCTATAGACAGAATACAGTTTATCAAAGAAAAAATGGAAATGAGTAAGACCTTGAACCTCATCTCTCGTGTTGTGTACTGCTAGTTCGAGTCTGTGGTTAGCACAGTGCCAAACAATCAAGTGAGGAAACATGTTCTGTAACGCCACAGCAACTCCATTTCTCTTTTCTAACATTACCGAGGCTCCGTCACTTGCAAATCCAACAAAGTTATCATTGAGGTAAGAATGAGAAAAACCATAAGAACTCAGATTCTGCAAAATGACATCCATGATTGAACTGGATTTCGTGTCTTTAAGTTCAATGAGATCCCAAAAAAATGAATGAACTACAGTGTTTTCTGATATGGCACATCTCAAACATAACACAAGTACTGGTAAATTACTGCAGGTAGTGGACTTGTCTACCATGACACTCATTTTAATATTATTTTTTATAAGGTGATTAGCTATTTTCTTCCTCATTTCTGTGGCTATATGATCCGTAATGTTGGTACAACTGAACTTAGAATGTAAGACTCTTCCCATATCCAAACCATTAAGTTCTTGGACTTGAATGTCTGGAAATTGGAAAATCAGTGAATGGTCTTTCTAGCTTTGCCTCTTCATATGCTGTCCTAAACAGTCTACTTGTTAGAAAAAAGACAAAATTTGCAATTTACCACATTTTGTCTTTTTTCTGATGTGTTCGAATACCACGCAATATCGCCAGAATCTACGGATTTCAGTCTACTTGTTGTCTCACACTGATTAACTAACATTATATCTACTCCTGTTTCTAAAGGTTTGCTCTCAGCACTAGCCTTAGCCTGCTCTGCACGTATATGAGTAATAGATTTTTAATGTTCATATATTTTCTTTCTTAAACTATTTTGCTGCAAATCTTTAGTATTTCCAAAATAAGTAATTTCCCCATCAACCCACTCTTTAGCTGGTTTTAATCCTGAACCTTCCTGTGGTCCCAAACCATACCTGCTAGCTTCAGCACAATAAGAACAACCAATTTTTTTGTTCTTATTACTAGCCAGCTGTTTTCAGTTTTAAAGTAATTGTGCTGACACTCCGACCAGCATTCTGGATAATCTAGATCACTGAACTTACTTGACCAGAAGGAATTACTGAATCACTTCCTACATTCTTAAGTTCCTCCTCAAAATCTTTGTCCTTTGAGATGATCGATCTTTTCGAAGGGCCTTGTTGGTCACAGCTAGCACTGTTCTCTTCAACGTCCCTGTTATCATCTGGAGATTTTCGTTTGCCACTATTTAACCAGTTAAGCAAGCTCATTATTACTTTGAAATTATGATGTACGTACTTTCACACGCACACACACACTTTACACAGACAGTACCTAACGACAAATCAGACTCAATTCAAACAACGGCACAGCATGGCACTGAAAACACACAAGCAAGCGTTTACCGCCAAAAGAAACCAAGTTCACAATGGGTGTTTCCAATCGCGTGCCTGCGGTGACCTGTTTAAAACTGTTTAGCTCAGAGCGTGTTCCAATCGCAGCTCTGATGTCATCTGCGCTAAACAACAGCTGAACATGTATTATACATCCGGCCGCGATTGAAATGTCAAACTCCAACTCTTATGGGCCCAATTAGTTCCAAGTTGTGCCACGAGATAACTCTGAACAAGTTAATATTCATTTCCGATTTTTCTTTCTGAAATCTATTGGACAATATACAGTAGGGCTATTTTTTACAGATTTAAAAAGGTAGTTTAACCGGTACGCTTATAACGAGATTGGATTTTAGGGGGTATGCCGTACCGGCCCGTACCATCCCAACTACAGCACTGCATACATATACTCATTCCTTAGTCTTCCTCTTGGCGTTGTTTCTTTTATTTTTCCCTCAGCTATTTTCTGGACCAGCCCATTACCTCTTAGGCTGCGTCCAATCCATCTGGTTCTTCTCTGGCATATTGTTCCTCTCTGCTATTCTGAATATCTCATTTTTCACTTTATTTAATCTTCAGCATCCTAATCCAACAACAGGTCTTGAAGACTTGCATTCTTTTTAGATCAACTTTACTGAATGTCATATCTTTGACCCATTGAGTGCCATACTTCAGGGCTTCTCAAACTTTTACTGAAATGGAAAACGTTATAAATCCTGAAATTATAACAACATATATTATTATAGGGTAATAACACATTTACTGTAAAAAGAATTTAAAATGAGAAAAAAACATTTATTTTGTAATTAGATAGGTACATTTTACATTCCATGGAGTTCCTCGAAAAGGAGGCCCTGAGGCTCTAAGACCCATTGGTCCATTGTGCCAACCACCTTTCTGGTGAGATCAACCATTGGAAGCCAATCCTCTTGCTGAAGGCCAACAGGTTCCCTATGAGGCTTTCCCGAACCTCCCTGGGCTCCAGAAGGGTGTGCCCAAGTGCCTATTCCAAATCCTCAATACAGCAGGATATTTGCATAATTTGTGGGAAGTAGTAATAGTAATAATACCTTTATTTGCCTGACAATCAAGGGAAACACCAGGGGGTAAATGCACAAGATATAAGACATTAAAAAAATGGGACAAATAAATGAAAATCCAATTCAATTTGTTACAATTCAGAAAAAAAATAAATACATACAAAAAAGTCATTTCAACCATAAATAAAAATAGCAGAAGGTATCAAGGAACCAAAATATACTATGCAGAAAATGAGTCAGTAAGGAACTCATTCACTGAGTAGTAAAAATTATTATGAAGAAGCATTCATAAATTTATTTTAATTTTTTTAATTGCCTCCGCTTCTTCAATAACATTTGTAAGTTTGTTTAAAAGATGAAGACCCATGTTTGAAGGTCCCATTGTCAATTTCCTTGTTCATACATAGGATAAGTGGATGTCACAATGTCTCCTGGTGAAGTGATGGTGAACACTTGAATTGAGTTTAAAATCTGACAAGTTGTCTTTGACAGATAGTGCAGCAAACATAATGAACACGCAAGGCAAGAGCAGGATTTTAAGATCACTAAACAGTGGACGACAGGACACCCAAGGGCTAACTTGTGCAATGAGTCTGATAATTCTCTTTTGAATTCTGAATGATTTTAAAGCAGAAGGAGATGAACCCCTGAGGAGAATGCTGTAGGGGACAAGAGAATAGAACAGACCATAGTAGAGAGTGAGAAGGACATAAATGGTTACAGTAGAACAAATAGCACGAATAAGGTAACAAACAGAGATAAGTTTATTCACTATAATACCAATATGAGTATCCCAAGAAACAAGAGAGTCAATGTAGTTTCACGTGGGAAGAAATGTTTCTCGGGCTTGGCACCGGTTAATAGGCTCCATTATTGCCAATGTTTCAAAGAGCGACTCGCTCTTCTCTTGGGATAGACTCACTAAGGAGGCCATCGAGATCCATCTGGAAAATAATAACATAAATAGAGACACTGGTTTCAACCTCAGTAACACCTGGAGGCCAGTAATAAATTGCATCCGAGAGATGAGGAAGAGCGGGACGAATGGTCGAAAGGAAGATGACGAATATTCAAGGAGGCCAACAATCAGGCCCGTTAAATTTTAACCGACGTCTCGGCCAATCAGGAGACACCTGACCTGGGCGAAAGATATAGGTATATATTACCGCAATAATAAAATCCGGCACTCAGAAGCCCTGATGATGAAGAGCGAGTCGCTCTTTGAAACGTTGGCAGTAACGTTGGAGCCTATTAACCGGTGCCAAGCCCAAGAAACATTTCTTTTATGTATTCACCAGGAAAACACTAGATCTTATATTAGTTTCACGTATGTTCATCTCTAAACATGTTCTGTCTTTATGCAATGACCTTGTGTAAATTTTTTTCCAAAACTTTCTGTGATTTCCATCCTTACACAGTTTTATCACTTTTTAGTACTTTTGTATTTGCATTCTATTAAAGGTCTTTTATGTTAAGTCTTTTCACCCATTCAATAAAAATCATCATTGATATTCACTGCAAAGGCTTGCAAGATTCATCAGTGCATCGCCAAGACGTGCATCAGCACCTCGCCCATGGCCTGCACAGCTCGCAGCACCATCCACAGATGAGAGGGATGGGTTCGCCAGCGAGCATCAACAAGTCGCCCACGACCTCCGCCATCCAAGCGAACCACCACCACCACCACTCGTCCTACTACCACGCCGGCCACCAGCAGCACCACGGCCACAGGGCACAGGGGATGGCGCCTCTTGGGGTGAAGTCCGAGGGTGGCAGTGGGGGAGTGGAGACTTCCCTCACCCACTCCTCCCCTTTCATCCTCCCTCCACCCCACCCCTCCTCCTCCCCCTCCTCCCTCTCCGCCCCCTCCTTTTCCTCCCCTTCTTCCTCCTCCTCCTCCTCCACATCTTCGTCCACGCCGCCCTCGCTGGCATTTGTCGTGCCACCCGAGTATCTCTTGATGAACCACACTCATCGCATGGCAACGAAACTAATGGCCACCACCTAAGCGAATGGGCAGTGATGGAAATGTAAAGCATAAAGAAAGAATTAAACTTGCACAAGAACAATCTTGCCCGGAAGGGTATACTCTGGAGTGAATATTTTAATTTGAAATCAGCCCACATGCTGAAGGATATTCCCATGTTTGCTGTGCCGTTCTATTTTGGTTAATTCCTGTTTAGTGACAACCGCTATGGTACTTTTTTTTGCATCATCATGCCTAAAGTGGAGAAGTATGTTGACGCCAACACTATTGTTGAACTTCTAGTGTTTTGACAAAGCATGTTCTAGGAGCATTCAGTTCATGTAGAGGAGAGTTTTTTCTGGAAATATTAAATAGTGCATTATATAGAATATTGAGCGAGAATGGAGTATGTGTACATTATGTATTTTAATTTCGTGTGAGCCTCAAAGAGGATAGTCTGCCCAATAGAGTAAAATTGTATTTAGGTTCATTGAGAAAAATTGTTTCTTTACTGTTATTTATTCATGTTTCCAATATGTATTCTTGTACATGTAATTACTGCCATGCATTAGTAACTTTCTCAATAAGGCTACTAAGTATGAGTGGGGAAAATTTGCAGAGCAATGAAACCACTTTTTTATGTTCTTTTTGTGCAATTGTAGACCATAAGTCTTTGTGAGAAAAGTAAGTACTCTTTTTTTCTTGTATTCCAGTACCCATGGTAAAGTCATGTTAAACTAATGCATGCATGAGTTGCACAAAAGTTGACTGTATATGTCCCCATCGTAGAACTTATATGACGAGAACTATTTGGGCTGGATTTGCTTTCACCAGATATTCTTTTTATGCAGAACGTATAACTATTACAGTCAAGTTGAAAGCAGGGCCATTCCTTCTATAATTATAATTTTTTTAACAACAACCAACCCATATCAACACATGATAAAGATCAAACTTATCTGAACAGAACTCATGCTGATGTTTTGACTGTGGTTTAATTCAATAACTCAGAAGTACATATACAATGTCCCACTACTGTGTCGAGTGTTTTACATGTTAGTAATGCATAAGCACCTTAAAATGCTTTCTAGTTCACATTGGATGATATCAATTTTTATAACTAATAGGCATGTTTTAATGTAAATGTAAAACTCTTCACTTATTGAGGCACGATTTTCAGATTATGATGCTAGGTAATCCATCAAAAGTGAATAATGTGAATAAAATTTCTTATCTAATTGACTCATTAAAATTCTTCACCTTTCCATCACCATAATATGTATAATGCAAATCTATTCTAAGTGTGTATTTTATCTTGTCATTTGATTGAAAATACATGAAGTTGTATAAGCTGTGAATTAAAGTTGCTGAGAGGTATTCATGAAGCCTGAAATGTTCCTTAGAAAATAAAATATAAATGTGTGGCACTTTGATATTTTTACACACTCTTTAAATGTTGTGAGGCGATGCCCTTCAATGCAATAATATTATATCAAATAAGTTGTGCATAATTCCCAAATGTATTGATACCAAATCTGTTATAAACTGTCTGGGTATGTAATTTACAAAATTGAGCCACTGTCATGCTGAACGCATCTCTGTAAATTGCCTAAAATATAACATGTTATATCCATACAAAGTAATCATTTTTTAAAGATGAATTACAGATGGTTTAGTTTTATGCATCCTACTTTTTTATTTTGTCAGGATTGATTAGCAAAAGAGTTAAATGCTGTGGAGAGGAGATTCTTGGAGGATACCATTGTGGATTCCTCTTTGACAGAATCACTACTGATTAGATATTTGTTCTGAGGCAAATAATGGAAAAGTTTTATGAATATCATAGCACATAGACTACATATTTTACTTTTTGACTTCAGATGAGCACTTGATAGTGTTAACTCGAACAGACCACATAGAGCACCAGACGAATATATCAGATCACCATAAATTATAAGATGAATACAAATGGCCATGAAGGGTTCTAAAGCAGGAGTAAAAATAAATAAAGCTGAGTAAGGAATTTGAATACCAGTGGGAATTTGGGTACCTACCAGTGGTACCAATTTGGGAATACCAGTCAGATGATATTGCAGTAATGAAACCTACCAAGTACCTACCGAGTACCTACCAAGGGTACCAATTTGGGAATACCTGTCAGATGACATTGCAGTTATGAAATGGTCAATGCATAATCTTAAATAATTTTATGTACAAATGGAAAAAGAAGCAGAAATTAATTGGACTTCTAGTAAATGAAAGGAAGACGAAGTGTATCGTAATGTCCAGATCAGAGACCAGGAGAGCACCTCAGGACTTAATGATAAAGGGGAAAAAGTTTGAAGGAGTTCCTTGCTACACATATCTGGGGGCAATGGTATATAATGATAATGAGATAAAGTGAAGAGAAATAAAGAACAAAATACAGGCAGGCAATAGGGCATATTTTGTGAACAAATTATTGTTTGGAAACCAACTCCCTACAGCAGCTTAGAATCAACCATTGGAATCAATTCCTTATTTATTTATGAGTCAACAATCTGGAATATCATCTCTTAATTTTCAATTCCTTGATATTACTCAAAGACAAGGCACATATTGTTTTAAATTCACTGAAAGAGGTTCCTCATGATGAAAAAGGACATTTTCATGATCTTATTTTAACTGAGAAAGCAGAGTTACCTTGATAGATTGTTTGTAATGGAAAAAGGAATACAAATGGTAACTTATTGAGTGTAGTGTGCGACTGAATATGGAACCATGAGCTCTATCTCTTCATTACACTCGGTGAATGGTACCTTATCAGTCCTATACCCTTCCTCAGGATTTGAGCTAGGGTAGGCGACGGAAATCTACAGATAGGAGGTATGCCTACCCTCCCTTTACACTTCTGGGTGGAACAAGGCATAAGGGGAAGGTAAGTGGCATGTAAGCAATGCGTATTCATGCAAAGGTACAGCAGGGGTAACGCTACACCTCCCCTACACTCTACGGTAGGTAGGGCAGAGGGTAGCCTGGAGAGCACCAGGGAGTCTAGGGCGAGTGCTATGTTACCCTTCCTCTTCCCTCCATGAACTGTAAAGGGTGGTTAATGGGCTGGTAGCTACACTCCACGATGTGTACTACCATTCTTCTACACTCCACCTACCCACGACGGAGGAGGAATTTTTTTCCTGGGTACAGGTATGAGCGACTGCATATAACATCATGCGTTCTCTTCGCCAGGGTTGATGATTTCCATATCACAGGTTCATAAGCTTGCCCTGCATCGTCCAGCAAAAGGAATTTGTAAAATTCATTTAAATATAGAGTACTGCAATGAAAATTTTGTTTACCTGGGGTGATATTGAGGACAATCGTCGAAGGAAAAGTGAATGGGGAAAACCGCAAAGGAAGGCATCACATGAGATACATGGAACAGGTGGTGAAGGATATGAAAGAAAAGAAAATATGCTGATATGAAGAGGTTGGCCAATAGAAGAATGGAGTGGAGGGCTGCGTCAAACCAATCCTACAATTGTTGACCGATGATGATTATGGGGTGATATTTAGTTGAAGACATGTAAGTATTTTTACAATTCCATCACCATACCCATGACCATGGTAATACAGGAATTATATATATGCTGCTGAATGTATACCTAAAATACCTGTATCTATTTAGCCATTTCCACATAGAGGGAGTGTCAACCCTCATATGTTAAAAAGTTAGTCTACTCTGCTGGATGATAGTGGGGTGATATTGTATGGCTTCAGTCACAAACATTAAACAATAAGTTGGTTGGTACCTAAAGAAATGAGTTAATTCGTGTATAAATTAGTTATAAAGAAATGAAAATCAAAAACCCTTCACGTTAGCCAAGCACATGTTACTCCTTCATGACATATTTATTCCTGTAATTTAGAAGGAATCTGTTCCAACAAAAGCTAATAATTACTTATACAGTCTTTTTAATTGCTGAACCATTTTATAATTTCAATTCAAATCCACTTAACATTAACATTTGCATAAAATGGACACCTAGAAAATAAATTTCATCAAATTTCCCCATCATCTATAACTACCTGCTAGAAAATCGCCATTTGGGCTTTTGTCCTTAACAAAAGCTTCAACTGTTTGATTCCAATAATTTTGTTTGATTTGAAGATTTGTTTGTAAACATTTGGTACAATCGCCGCAGAATATTTATGCATATTTGATGGTTTTTGGATACTGAGGGAAATTTTCCTCGCAAGCGCAAATGCCTTACTGGAAGATTATATTCCTCATACCTTCAATCAGCCATGCAAGATCACGGCTACTATGTACTAAAACAAAACATAACTTAGCAAAATTTCAGTTTTTTGTCCGCAATCGCTCTAAATGCCACACCCAGGTCATTTCCAACGTCTGGCGAGAAACATGGTACGGCAAAGATTTAAATGTAAGGATTTCTGAGGGTTCGAAGACTTGGAGAAGAGAATGCTTTGGAGGGGTCATGGTGCAATTGGGGTGCCCTGGCTGAATGAACTCAGAGAAAGGGGATAGCAAAGAGGGTTTGTTAGGTTACGGTGCGGGAAGGAAGCAGAAATGGGTGGGGTAGTCTCCAGAATGATTAAGATGGGTGGAGGGTTCACTGGGATATATGGACACGTAACAAATTGGAAACATATGGAGTCCATTTGGATGCTTTTTTTAAATAATTTGGACCATGTCCCTGTGTAACTCAGTATCTTTCACCTTTTTTTAGTCTACTCGCCCTGGGCAATCCCATCTGCACCCAGAAACCTCCCGGAACGTCTCCTCCCCTATCATGTGGAAATACTAGCAACAATAATACAATATCTCAGTTATTATGAGAAATTCGTTCTTACCGGCCTCATAAATGTACATATACGCATGCATTTTAATTCGGAGCACGGCAGAGCACATCCAACCACTCGCGAAAATTTAAATATGTTCGAAACCGAATTAGGAAAAATATTCGTCCCCTTTAAATTTGATCATCAAATTCGTTTTCGGTGACCTCGAAAACATACTTGCGTTGCTTTTCACTGTAATCGTATTAAAACATCCTATTGCACTCAAATTTCCATATTTTTTAAATTGATTTTGCATAAATTATATTTTTTCGACTATATTTGAAAAAATACCATTTTTTTAAAATTCTCATTTCAGATTTATTTTAAGCGACCTCCAAAACATGGCGTTACCATATTTTATGTTTATCGCATACCTTTCGCTCATTTTGGCAACCTTTTGACGTTTTCGTTCCATGTGAGTTCGGCGCTGGCGGCGCACCGCGGCGGCGTGCGAAAAAAGGTGGTTCTCCCCTCAACCTCCCCTCCTTACCCTCTCCACCTTCTCCCTTCCCCTACTTCGCGAGCACCGCCTGGCGGCATGCGAACTCGTTCTCTCACTCAGTCCAACCCAGTCGCTCGCAGTTGATGTTCCGCCGTCGACGAACTCTTAACGGACTGCCGTTCACATCACTTCTACACTGATGAGCAAGTGGGACGTGCTTGCCGACCGACAGAACTGCGGAAGAGGCTCACTACTGTGAATTTGGTATCGAGGTACTGTGACAAATACTAACATTAAAATCGTAGAACTGAAACTTGACGCTCTAAATGCCGATCTCTCTGAATGTGCACTCCAGCTCACATCGTAAGCCAGTCTTGATTTAAGGTTGTCCTGGGCAAGGAAGAATTTGTGTGTGCTACAAATATATTCTTATTATGCATTGATAGCGTGTTCTAGAAGTGCTCTTGCGAGGTTGAAAAGCAAGCGGCTTGGATAATGTTTCTGGAGCTCGTCGAACGTGAATTACCCTCCCGTCAAAGTGGGCCAGATGATACCGCAAGTCTTCTATGAAGTTAGATTTACTTCAATCTTATTGCGCGTATTATCATCGTAATAACATAATTTTTTTCTGCTCCACGGCATATTGAAGCTTTTAAATCAAACGGGATTTGGTCGATTGGTGTTCAAATGCAGTAAAAATGGAATTTGGATGGCCATAAAATATATTTGACCCGTTCTCGAGGCTCATTCATCTCATTCTCGCATTTCGATTTCAGCTTTCCCGGAGATTTATTTTGTGTGTCAGCCGTTTATCCTGCTTTTCCTTGGATGTGATACGCGTAGAATATGTACGGGATCACTTTTAACTTCATTTTTTTTCGCGAAGAGCAATTCATTTGATCCAGGCACTTGTACACATTTCAAATCTTTTAGATCATTTGGGGTAATAGACTTTTTCTCACCCACCAGAGTACGTGTACCGTCAGCCTACAGTGAAGATTCGCCTCGAAGAATGTTGAACGAGTTTTCCTCATGTAAGTGTGACCGCCTGGCGTCGAGGGATCAGAAATCTGCTCAGCACTCTCAGTCAAATCATGAACGGCAGCACACTTCAAGAGACTCATCCCATCTCACACTGTTTGAATACAGTAAATAGACGGAAGTACGACTGAATTTTCTTGCATTGAGAACGTTTCTATTTTCACCTGCCTGTATTCATCATTTTAAACAGGCAATGTTATTTAGAGTTGATTTTATCTCACCTTTAAATGTCCTTCGGAAAGTTACTAGGATGTGGGTATCTTCTGTCAGCAGTGCGCTTTTCAATTTATTCAGTAGCTGTTGATTTTATTTTGTTCCTCTGTCCTTGATTTTCTGTGCTAAAATGCACGTATACGTCCATTAGAGATTTAATAGGTTGATACAAGGGGTTTCATGAATACTGAGAGTTTTTCAACTTCGGGTTCTTTTTAATCCACTTGCTCATTGTAACAAATAAGCCATTAGTATCCAAAAACCTAGACTGCCCAGTGCCCACGCCTGTGTATTACCACCTAGGATGATTTTTGAGGGTTTAAGCCAGAAAAATTATGCTACGAACACTATCTCGTTAATGCATGTCCGTCAACAAATTTGATCAAATTATTTCCACCAAATTATTTAACGAAAATGGTTTAATGTGTCGCCTCCCGAAAGTCTCTCTTAGACAGTTCGTACTGCTGTTATATTTTTCACTTTTGGAATTTTTCTATACATTTTTGGTGCGGATATTTTGTGGCATATGCTAGGTCTACTTATCTTAGATGACGCTTTTTCAAGGGCTATGGCAATTTTTTAAAATAAGATTTCCAATTGAGGTGAAATAATTTGAAAGTTATCTTCTCCCTTAAGGGTCACTGTTTAAATTCATTTTTTAACGTGTTATGTTTTTTTTTGCTTACATTTATTTGCATCCAGTTGTGGGCCAATAAAACTGGTTTTAATGTTTATTATTTAGCGTTATTGATCTTGTGAACTATTTATGAGAGCAGTAGAAGTACCTTACAAGTGAAGCTGTTGATACGTGGAGTCGCCTTTACTAACGGAGGTTTGGAAATTTTCAAGTTAGCATTGTATTGACGTTTTTAGCACTTCAAGACAAGAATGGTTCGTCTTAAATAGGTTTTATAACGACACCTTGTTCCAATTGTCGTATCTTATCCAATAATTTCTTTGTTGTGGAACATAGATTTCTCAGGGGATTTTTTAGTTTGTTATTGTCCCTCCTATAAGTTAGGAAGAAATTCGTTATGAAACAGTTCTTTTTACTTTCGTGAATTACGATCAAATGGTAGGGATGAAAGGAAAGTGTTCGAAACCTCTTGGAAGCAGCTGGGTGTCTGGAATATCCTCCGGATTTCCTTATCTTCCCTGACATCAGTTTTGCCGGCGTTGCAGTTAGTGTACGTAGGATCTGAAGATGTCTTCGAAAACGTCAATGAAACTGTCGTCAGATATGAACTGGATGCGAAGGGCATCTCAGAAAGCATCCAGCTGCATCACTCCACGCAATCCATCGTCAAGAATCAACACACATTCATTCTTTCAAATTGTTCATTCTAATTAGTTTCACGTTTTTCTCTGATATGAGAGTTCTCTCCACAGTTGTTCCTGTGTATAAGCTTGAATTTATTTTCAAGAAATAACTCGTCACTTCTTGGGTTATTTTACCTTTGTGTAAGATATTATTTTTTTGTTAACTATTGGTTACGACAAATGTTGCTGTTTTCCTGTAATGTGAGAGTTCATGGGGACCCATATCGCAAAATGTTGGATATTTAATGCAAGTTAAAGCGCTTTGACATCTAGGAACGTATTTCTAATGTTTTTTAAGATCTGTAATTGCAATTTTGTGATAATTGTCACATGATTAACTATATTGGATTTGAAGCAGCGGGAATTTAGTTTTTAAGGAATACGGAACTCACCAGTTGAACATTTTAATTCAATTATTTGTTTTGATAAATATTTGTCTTAAATAATTCATGAAAGCGGCAGTTAACTTTATTTTAAGAAAGTATGTCGTTCTCTAATAAATAGGTTCTGTATCAATGGGTATATATCTGTGACTAATTGAACAGAGTATTAACAAATATTTAAAATAGGTAAATTTCAAGAAAATTTATCAATTCTCTTATGTTAGTGTTATATTAATATTTTTTAGTTATCCTGTTCGTGAATCATTCGGCGGAAAATATATCCTTAAAATGGAGTCATAATTCATGATCTCATAATTCTCATTAGTTCTCATAATTTCTCTCACTTTTTACGCAGGGTACATCATCACCTGAGTTCGCTTCCAGATAGGTGCCATCCAAGACCGGCCGGGAGCGTGTTCATTGTTTTATTCGCCAGTAAGTCATCCAATTTACATGACGGAACAATACGAATGCACGACGGTAGAGTAGAACCACAGGTTTGAAGTCAAACTCGTAAGTCCCTCCCGCATGAAGTTTTGTAATGTCTATTTTGGTACATTTTTTAATACATTATATTAGCATGGACTCGATTTTCAGAGCTCACGAGAGAAATTGTTTTCGTGGTGTTTTCCAATGTCACAACTTCCCCAAAATCTAATTTGTTCCTCCGCCTTACACTCGAGGGAATATTTTAGTTTACGACTTAATTTAAGACTTTTTTTGGATTTCACTTTCGTAAAAAGTAATTTTTAACAGAGACATGGTTCCTCTAGATCCACCTAAAATTACCTCGTGCATCAGGAATCCTAAGTACGAGCATGTGGTGGGCAGCGCTAGGGGCAGAAGTCACTGGTTCGACTCCCGCTCCAGTAGTTTTTCCTTTGACAATTTTCAAATTACTCTTACTTTTCTAAATTTGTGTTGCATTTATTTTCCGTAATTCACAGCACTATCAGCTTCGCAGATGTGATGGTAATTAATGGCGGCACCAGTTATCCACCCTCTTGTTCGTTTCCTGCTTCAAAAATTTCTTTCTCAGCCCATTCAATTACAAACTCTTATTATTGCAATTTGATTAGTGCGAATTTAAGTCAAAGTACCAGTGCACAAATCTTATTTTCGAATTTATATTTTTACGGGCCTCTTTCTCTTAAGCCTCAATAGCATATTTATTACTCGTACTGATACGTGGAGAATAACTTGCCCTCGTAGGGTATTTTTCTAAGTACATGTAGTAGTCCTGTTGGGCGTCAGAATCCATGACGTGACTATGCTGATTCCTGGTCGCAAGCCCTGTAATAACATATGGTACCATTACCAGAAGTAATGAGCAGTGATTTGGGAATGATTTTATATCATCGTGTTGCAACACTTGAGATAGGGTTGCATCAGCATTAAATTCTTCCCCTGTTGTCCAATTTACCTATCTATCCAATCATAATTTCTTTGGCTCAGCAAATCATATCATCATCATCATCATCCCATCCAAACAACCTACTCTTCTGCTCTCTTCCTTGTTCCCCTAAAATTATCACACATTTTAAGATAGTTCTTATATTTCCCCTTATAAATTAATTTTTAATTCGCTATCTCGGGTCACTGAATTTTTAAGGGCCATATATATGCTTAATTGTTCTTTAAATGCTGTCTACCGGTTGAGGTCTGTTTTGATGAACAAAATTCTTGATGTCTCCGGTCTATAGCTTTGTCCTTCATTAGTTGGGTACACTTGACTTGCCTACCGGCCTCTGTTCTATCCAAACCACCCGTTCAATGCAGTAGTCCTTTCAACTCGAACTCCTAATTTTAAGTTTATCTCGCCCTTTTTTTCTGGTCTTCTCAGTCCGGAAATATCCTTGTTCCAACTCGTTTTCATGAACATTTCATTGATGCGCGGTGCAGATTTGTATTTGTTGATGCCTGACAATATTCCTACCTTCGAGGTACCTCTCCTTCTGTTGACTCAGATTCCTCACATTACTCCTCCAACCCTTTTCGTACGCTCTTTGTTTCTCTCCAAAGCTTATTTCCTGATGCAGTCTTCTGCCTGTCTCCGTGTTTACCTTCCTCTTTTCCTTCTCTCCTCATTTTTCTCAATTTATGACGCTACCCGTGGTTTCTTCATCCATCAGTCTTCTTCCCTATTGTATTTTATACCACCCTTTTTATTCGTCTCAATTTTCTCAGCTGTCCTATTTCACAAATATTCTTTCATGTATCTGTTATCAGGGACGTACTAATGACCTCTGAGGCCCCCGGCGGAATCTAAAATGAGGCCCCCAATCTTATGGTCTTGCAACCTGCCTGTATGGCATAAACTTTTCCTTGCATCATTAGACAATACATAATGAGTACAAATATCTATCACTGCTTTGCTAGTAAGCGCCAGGTTACTTACAGCTATATTTGCATTTTCTCTTTCGCGAGGTCCCCAGCGCTCGCAAGGCCCCCAGCGGCCGCCGGGTACGCCATTTGGTAAATACGGTCCTGTCTGTCATCCAACTGTTGATATTCTCTTCGATTTGCGCCAATCTGAATCCCTGTGTCTCACTTCCTTATCATCCTTCCTCTTTGTAGTCTATTGTAATCTCACCTCCCTCTTCGATGCGGTCATCGTCTGACTCTTCATCCGGGAAATTTATCAGTCTAGTTGGTATATTAAACGCTCTTCCTAGAGTGGTTTCTCCCTGTGACCCGCGGTATTTTCTAAGTGTGGTTTAAACTTGCTCATACTCCCCTGCCTAGCCTCCGTCCCAGACTATTGCGATCCAATCCCCCACGACAATTACATACTTCTCATCACTGTGCCCGAATCTCTTCTTGCCTTTCATACATTTAGTCTACTTGCTCCACCAGCCATTATGTGCTCCTGAGAACCTAAGTTAGACTATAATTATTTCACTTATATCACCAATATCTCGCTCTATATTCACTACTTTTCTCCCCAGTTCGCGAGTTTGTCGTTTGTGTTCATTTTTTTCCTTTCTATGCTTGATTTAGGACGATTCAGGAGTGATTGAGAGCTCGTTTGACTTGTATGTTCTTTTTCTATCCCCCTTCCTCCACCCATCATCTTCCTTTCTAAAGGCCGCTTTAAACGATACAATTTTTTGTACAATTTCTTGTACAAACTCTTGTATGAGGAAATTGTACCGTGTAAAGCGGCAAATTGTACGAACGCTTGTGCAATGGGGGCGTTTACTCGGAACCGAAATCGCAATTTTGTACACGAAATTGTTAGACGGAAACGAAAAAAGAAATTTAGTGAAAAAATTAATCTTCTAACCATAACCATTCACTCATAAATCAAAAATTAAAATAAGCAAAAGGTGACACCCACCGAAAATGCTGCTGTGATAACATTGACGTCACTTTCCCCCCGTCCTTGACCGCTCGTATGGGAAGGGGAGGGAGTGGAGGGGGATTCTCGGAATGTCTGCTCGCACAAATGCTGTCGTAACTGTTCCGATTGGCAGAGTCAGCTGTGTCCCCCCCCCTCTGCGATAAGGCGAAGTAGTTTCGCGGGCTCAGTTGTGATTGGACGAAGTCGTTATACGTTAGAGGTTGCACCACACCCACTTTTCCGAAAGGGTTAAAAACATTAGTTTTTCAACGCCTATAACTCGAGAAATAATTGACGGATCAAAGAACGGAAAAATACGGGTCTTTTTATTTTACAAACTATATCATATTCGGCAATAAAAAAATATGGTAAACGACCCCATTGTCTGAATGACTAAACGGGAAATAGAACGTGTTCTAATTCCATTCAGACAAACATACAATTTAGTTCAGTTTATACAAGCGTTTGTACAAGAAATTGTGCAAAAAATTGTATCGTGTAAAGCGGCCTTAAGACACTTTCTTTCCCTATTTTCCCTCCTCCCCTAAAGATTACGGCTTAGGGGAAATTTCTTCCTCAGTTTTGTATTGCTTTCAGTCGTAGGCACGTTCTCTTAACTGTTACATTCACTTCTCTTCTCCTTAATGTGTAATTCCGTACTATTCATATTCCCAGCAGACTCTCTTCCACTAAGTGACACCGAACGGCCGCCTCACTGGGACCACACGCCGCCTCACTGAGGAACAGATGCTGAGAGTGCGGTAGGTGGACTACAATCGTCGGGCTTCTACCCTTCGACCTACCTGTCGGTCTACCAGGAGCAAATCTCGATGCTCCCGCCAGTGCAGCTCGAAAGAAGCAGTCGCAAACCACTATGCATGTGAGGGGTTTCTTGTGTAGTAGTACGGAGCATCTATCAGGGGGCGGAAAGGGTGAAAGTAGTTGAAAATTAGCGGTTCATAATACCTATTTGGATGTCCGTTATCCTACTGTAATTTCATGAATTAAAATCTTGCCTAATTATACGAATTTTAAAATAAAAGGTTTTCCTTTTAGCTAGAGCAATCTGCTTGTATTTAACAATCATTTAGTTGCTAACATAAACCTTAAAGTTGAACTGAGTAACGAATAAGCGTTCAGTATACTTTTGTATTTTTGGAAACCTTTGGTTAAATTTAACATTTAAGTGATTTTTTTGTTTGTGGATCTATTTTAACTAATTCTAAGGAAATAAATGTCAAAAGCTTGAAAAACTGGTTTTCTTGGTGTTTCTGTGTTATCAATGTGTGGCAGAATTTTTATCACGAGCCTTGTAATATGATTTTTGTAAGAATAGAGATCATATATGTGTATTAAATTAGTCATATATTGAATTAGTGGTCCGGCATCCGCACCAGTATTGGTTGCCAAAAATTAGACTGGTATTTGTATTTCACGAAATCATGAGTGAGGTACCCAATATCACGCTGATAGCCTCTCATATATCTATACTTTCCCTTTCATCTTCTCCGCAGGTTGCAGTTTGGCCGACTGTGCTACAGGAATCCTGCGTTACATCACGGGAAATGTCACTGAAGTCAAGTCGTCTAAGGAAGAAATAAAATTTTCGGAGAAAGTTGTTAAAGTTTCTAAAATGTACTCATCTGTAAAAATAGTTTTAAAAGAATAAAGAATTGTAATATTTAATCTTTGGTTAATGATTGAATAATAACCTTACCAGAGGATTTACGATGTTAATTTGGTATTTGCCATAACACTAGGCTAAATAAAATACAGGTATGCCGGGGATATCAACTGCACCTTTGAAATGTCTTGTTTCTAATTTAATTTTTATGTTTAAAAGTCTGTTTTTTATGGCATGTAAAATAAAAATTTAACCATTCAAAACAATTTAAAGTTTGTTAATCGGTTTTTAAGTACTAGCAACGTATTCATTCGGTAATGTTATTCCCCGGACATAAAAATTCGTCAATGTCTTGAATATAATTCCCAGTGGCATATTCAGGTAAAATATTGTTTATTGCTAACTACATGGCAACAATAGTTGAGATCTGCACTCTATGACATCGCAGAAAATGTATGGTTTTTACCATGATTGAGCAAAAAAGGTTAAGTTTGGCATCACTGCTCTTAAATAGATTCTTAATTGCAATGCATCCATTGAGCTCAATTTTACTAATGCTCTAATGCATTGATAGAAGCGCCAATTCCTCTACATTTATTCAAATAATTCATTAAAAACAAAAGTTCTGAGCCACATTTGGACCAAAAAACTCCTCAGGGAATACCTAAAAGAACCTCACGAGCATTGAGTTCCGACAAAAACATTTACCAAGTAACAGTTCGAATGTTAGGAGCCGGTCGGTCAAAGTTCCACGACTCATGAAATACAAGGAACAAATAACCTGAGTCCCAAGATGAGGTGTTTGGATCGGAGAGAATCCCACCTCAAATAAAGTCTAAGTCCCAACCCGACCTGCGAAAAATATTCTAAGTCCAGAGACCCTTGCCGGCGAGAGAGGCGATCAGGCAGGCATATGCCTTGGATTTCTCGATCCAGAGCCTCGGCGAGACCGCCGAGCAAATTTTCACAAAAAACGACTAAGTCCCTAATTTACAAGCTTATAGCCATGTTTTGAACCCGATTTCAACAAGAACCCCGGTAGCCGGGGTGGTAAGAGGCCGATACCTATAAAGAACCTATAGATGGTATTACATCGATTCTTTTTGGCAGCAACTTTTTTTTTATTTTGCAAAAAAATTTTCTTGGCCTCGTTCTGGGATAAATTTTCTCAGATATTTTTACAGTAGGTTCAGGAGGACGCGGGACGTCCAGAAAACAATAAATTATTTAACTTTTTCTGTGACGGGCCTGGATTTTTCCAGCCCGGCGGCCGCCCGGCCGGAAAAAATCCCGGAAAATTCAGCAAAAATGCACAATAATTATTTGTTTTATCAGTATCCCTGGTGCCCCTGAGCCTACTGTACAAATCACTGAACGACATTTTTCAATAATTAACGGTCAAAAATTAATTAATACGATAGTTACTTTTTCAGCCACTAGATGGCACACGCCTTCACTTCATCGTTGTTCACTAGAATCCCCAGCGGCCGATATCCCGATGTGGAGTTGATATTAAACCACCAGAGGCACTGACAATTTCGATCTTCGTCTTGAAAGTTCAAACAAATGCAATGCGTTTTACTTATTTCGTCATTACGTTAATCTTAGACCATTTAAATATAGTCTAGGCTAGGTTACATGGTCTAAGCGCTATATAAATTGGGCAATCCTAGCATTTCAGAGTTTGGTTTTTATTCGCCTGAACATTCGTCTGTTTCCAAATTATATTAGCTTGGTCAAAAATGAATACAATTTCTTGAGTAAAAGCAATAGTTTTAATGCTTATATTGCAAAATTTTTTATATACGACAACATATTTCTGCGCACTCATATTGGTTTTCTGAAAGCATGTCACCAATCATGAATATTTTCTTCTATCTTGCTGATAATTTATTCAATCTAATTCATTATACTATCTCAATCGCTTACCCTAGAAAAATTATTTATTTTTCACCTCATTCTCTCTTGAATGTAGTTTCCTCTCTCCCGAGTTAATACAGTTCAAAATTTCGGAAACCTGTTGATTCACAATAATAATTCATAAAGGTATACCGTAAACAATTTTATTTGCTTCATCTCCTGAAATACACATACATTATAACATATTCGATCGTAGCAATAGTACTTGCCACGTCGCTTATGATAGGCTATGTATTACAGGTAAAAGAGCCAACATCCGTTACACCTGACAACATTCTTCAAGGGCAGGTTAGTCAAGGAAATGAAAATTTCACCTATTATGACAATATTTAAATAAGATTGGGATCAAGTATTTTAATAACGTGTTCGTTAAAAATGATATGACCCCCCCCCCCCATCATAAGTCCAAAAACAGGTCTCCTGCGGTTAAATTGATCAACCTTAGGGTGCTACGCTTAAAAAATAACTTAATTCATAAACGTAATGCACCTTTACCAGATAACCTAATGCGTCAAATAGTGACAACATAACATATTCTCAAATCCGGAATGATCGTCTACAAACTTTCACATTCCCTCCTCGATAATAAAGCTTTTTCGTGGTGGGATGAGCTTTGATGTTCCAGTGTACTCAATAGCTGGACTGACGAGAGAATGGAAACCACTGGCGAGAAAAAAATAGATCAGAATACAACAGCATTCATAAAAGAAACTTGGAAATGTAGGATGCTGGTAAGGGCAGGTAGGGAAGAAAAAGTAGGAAATAAAGAGAGGAAGTACCGATTTGTGGCGATTGATCAATGTAGGACGGAAGGACAATGAGGACTAAGTTTGATAGTAAGTTACCTGGTCAAACACAGCAGGGGGGCAGAGATTCAGACTTTAATATCGGTGAAATTGGTCTCCAAATTACAGAAAAATTTAAGAGTACGTGGAGGTGAGTATTAGAGGATTTGCAAATGATAAAAGCGGTGCCCCAACAATATAAATTGTACTTCAGTTGCACATGTGGACTGGGTGACATACAGATGAAGTATAGGAGCAGCTATAGAATAAAGAGAAAACTGACAGGAAGGAAGCAATTGATAGTAGTGGGTGATTGGAATGCAGTAGCCGGGGAACGGAGAGACACAGGTGAGGCAGGGTGTGTGATGGCCTGATAGGGTGAAAAATGCCAGCGGTAATAATCAGTGGAGGGCTGCGGCAGGAATAATTTGGGTAAGAACAGTTTGAACATCATCACAGTCGTGGGTACTCATACAATTTGCTTGAGACTGAGGGAGTTAGCAACTGAATAACACATAATGATCAGGGAAAGATTTAGAAACCACGTGAAGAACTTGCGAGTTTACCGGGTGCAGACAAATTGGTGATGAAATGTAGAGTATAGATTGAAATTGTTAAATGAGGGAGGATGATAATTTGTGAGAAACAGGAGAATTATAATGAGTTGATGGACAGGCACTTCATGGAAGATAAGCAAGAAAGAAGAGCTGAAAGACGAATATAATAAAGAACATGATAACAAGAGCAGCAGAGAATACGCAAAATAACAGTAGTAGACGCTAGGATAAATAACCGACGGATAAAAGAAAAAATGAGGAAATTGAGGAGAGAAGTACATGTAAACACGGAGCTAGGCAGAGGAAGAAAGTTACCGATAATACTAGAAGACATTGTGTAGAAGAACGTAGGGTGGTGAGAGTCCCATGACTTCGGACATTGAAAAGGAAAAATAATTAATAATGAATGGTCATACGAAGTGGCCATTACG
Organism: Platycnemis pennipes; assembly: GCA_933228895.1. Lineage (NCBI taxonomy): Eukaryota > Metazoa > Arthropoda > Insecta > Odonata > Platycnemididae > Platycnemis > Platycnemis pennipes. Next base: position 67,471,266 of record OW121854.1, read on the forward strand.
AGAAAAGAAGGCTGGGAAAGCGGTGGGGATAGATAAACGCGCATCGTATGGATGAACCTAGGTAGAGGTTGAAGAGAAAGGTTTTACGAGCTTTTACGTAGGATATGAGGAAAAATTAGGAGATTTCGTAAATATTTTTAATACGTACACCGAAATAGGCTTATTGAGAAAATACAAAGAATACACGTCGACAAGTTTAATATCAAATGAGACTAAGGACATTATTTGAGTATTCAGCAAAACGATAGGGAAAATAGTGATTGAAAAATTAGGTTTGGAGTTCGGAAGGGGAAGGCCTTGGAAATGAGATTGCAGCCATGTAGTTGTAGAAGTACTTGGGTCGTATCTCCAACTGCTAAGGATATATCAAACAGTATTACCTAAGGATTATATGAGGCATAAGCAACTATTATCTTAGGACAACACAAAATCCATGCCCCAGGTGGGATTCAAACCCGCGACCATTGGTTTGCCAGGCTAACGTGTTACCGACCTGTCTGCCACGGCTGGCGATTGTAGTGATGAAAATACAAGTGATAAGAAATTTGAATATAGTCAGGACGTATTGAGTGTTCCGTTGTATTCGAAAAGGCGTTTGACAGAGTAAGGTGGGAAACGTTATAGAAAATATTGCGGGCAATGGGAGTCGACTGGAGAGAGATTTATCCAGGATTTTCACATGACAGAAAACGATAGTGAAAGTAGCTGATGGGTATCGGATTGGGTGGGATTTAGACTGGGCTATACATAATTTCTAGTATCTTTCAACATATATACTTGTAGGAAACTGAAGGTGAGACATGGGAAGAACTAGATGTAGTATTTAAGGCAGGCAAAATTTCATGAACCCGGTAAGGTTCGTGGACTATTAAGTTATAGATAACAATGAAGATAACAATTAACTGAGGGCTCTTCAGAAGTGGATATGGAGAAGGTAAGATAGGTTGAAAGGTAGACGAACGAGAAAGTTCTAGAGCCTATAAGAGAGAAAAAAGGCTGATCGAGGAAATTTTAGAGATAGCAGAAAGACTGATTGGAACAAGTTATAAGGGGCGATGGTGTTTTGAAGGACATGTGAAGATGATAAGGAGTTAGGATAGAATGATAAGAGGTATGAAGAATGAAGCAACTAAAGGATAACATATGAAAAAATGAATGGGGAGAGGGCGTTTGATGTCCACCCTGACCCACATTAAATACTAGTTAACACTAACAATAATAACTTAAGCATACACACATCATACCAAGTTGTCGAATTGATGGATTGTCATTTATTATAAATTATTGAAAAAAATGACCAGGGGATTTTTTTTTACAAAAACTGTGGTGTAACTGTAATGGAGATGATCTATTTGTCAACACAAGGGTTAAGTCTTTGAATGGCATTACTAGTTAACCAAGCACTGCAAGAAAAGTTGGTGGTCTATCAATCTCTAATTAGCGGTCAAAGTTAAAGTAACGAGATATAAAATGATCAATGAAAACTGTAAATACATTTGGCACTTTAAATTAAATGTTAACATTTTATCTATACAATATAAAAGATACTGGGATATACTTAGAGAAATTACTACTTCACAAAAACAAATGTTTACCTCAGTTAATTCAGCATCGCTGAAAACAATGAAAATTTTATTTTGCCTCGTAACCTTCGCGACTGTCACTGAGCTAAAAAGAGAGAGTTATTAGAAAAAATATTTCAACTAAGTATTTTTTTAAGTAACAGGTAGTGGAATTATCTTACTGTGGAATTAGTTTGCTACTGTTAATTATTACAATTTTCTTACTGGTCCCGTCTTTATCCATTGCCCATTTACATTAACTGCACAAGAGAATGATTGAAATAACTACCAAAATATATTAAAATATAAATAACTAACACTTACCTTTAGGGCGCCAGTTCTTTTCTCCAGCAGTCAGAATGCTCCAAAATAAATTAGTAGGCAATTATTCCATTACTTTTATTTTTTTCAAAATACTTCATTATCTTACAATAAACTACATTCATGTACAGGGCTGACATTCCATTTTACATAATAATGATCATAGGTGGACCGGATTACATTGGAAACGTGACCGATACATTTTGAAAACTTAAGGATAAGCGTAGCGCATGTTATGACATCATAAAAGTATTCCACTATAATTTCACTATAGTTATTCATGTAAAGGACTTACAACAAAATGATGAAAGGGTTGTAATGATGAAGACCGAGACTATGCCTGGAGATATCGTCGTGGTGCAGGTTAATAAGCCTAAGTCGGGCTGCCAAGATGAAGAGGTGGAAAACTTCTATAATGTCATCGCGGAACTGATAAAACAGGCAAGAGGAGAAGGAAACCTAATTGTTTTAGGAGATTGGAACACTGTCCTCGGCCAAGGTCTAGATGAAAACATAACTGGGAAACATGGATTATAAACTTGGAATGATAATGAGGAAAGACTACTAACGCAAGTTACAACAAGTTCACGGAAAATATCACATGATGGAACACTCTCGAGTCAAATATTCCGGCGGTAAAATAGTCCCCCTTCGGATTTCCGGGCGGGGACTAACCGAGAGAATACAGCTGTCAAGTGTGATACGCATTTTAGGGTCGGAACATGGAAAGTGAGATCGCTTCGGGACTGCGAAAAAACTGGAAAATCTAAAGGCAGAAATGCGAAGAATGGACCTCGACGTATTAGGAATAAGCAAAATGAAGGAGACCTCTGGAGCGGAAGCTATAGGGTTATGCATACGGGATCATTAAATGGTAATGCTGGGGTAGGCATAATGCTCAGGAAAAGCGCCGGAATGCGGGTGAAGAGCTTCCTGCAGCACAATGAAAGGATAACAATGGTGAAGATCGAGACCAAACCTATAGACACCGTATTAGTGCAGGTTTATATGCCTACGACGAACCACGAAGATAAGGGAGTGGAAGACGTCTATGAAGATATCACGGAAGTTATAAAACATGTAAGAAGAAAACCTAATTATTTTAGGAGATCGGAACGCGGTCGTCGGCGAACGTCAAGATGGAAGAATAACTGGGAAATATGGATTGGGAAACCGAAATAAAAGAGGAGAAAGACTACTGGAGTTCTGCACACAGCATAAGTTAGTAGTTGCCAACACGTTGTTTAAAAACCATATTCGAAGAAGATACACTTGGAAAAGGCCAGGAGACAGAAGATGATTTCAAATTGACTAAATTTAGTGAAGCAGTGATTTAGGAACTGAGTGAAGGAATGCAAAACTACCCTGGGGCAGACATGGACAGTGACGATAAATTAGTGATGACAAAATGCTATCTGAAATTCAAGAAATTGAAGAAAACAAGGAAGAATATATGGCAAGTAGAAAAACTGAAGGAGGCTCAATATCAGCTGGAATTCAGAAAGCAGTGAGATACAACATAGGAATGAGAAATCAGTGGAAGAGCGTTAAGAAAACATTAAATGAGGTCTAAAGGAAGCCGCAAAAGAAGTTCTTGGAAGAAGAAAAGTTGCCAAGAAGAAGCCATGTACCACGGAGGAAGTTTTAGACTTGAATATAGAAAGAAGAAAGTACAAGAATGCGAAAACGGAAGACGGGCAGCTTTGCCACAAAAGAATAAGGAAAGAAATAAGTCGCAAAGCCACGAAAGCTACAGAAATGTGGATGAAGAATCTACGCGAAGATGTGAAAAACAACCTTTCACTTAGAAAGGTGGAAGCTACCTATGGGCAGGGTTGGGCACGAATCACCTAGTATTGATTCGAGTCACGAATCATGAATATCGAAGGAAATAAGATTCGAAGCACGAATCAAGATTCACTACTGTAAATTTGATTCAAATCTCGAATCATGAATCATGTGATTTTTCCTTTAAATATGATTCGTGCGGTTCACGAATCACGAATCATAGAATTATTGCAGAATGACAATACCACTAAGTAATGGTCACATTCTGAACATTGCTCCCATAATTGGGAACCTATATCAATCTTTTCACCGGTTAATAAACACTTGTGTAGATACATTGTGGATTAACTGAATATCATAAATTACCAGTTCTGTGTACAAGCCTTCAAGCCACCATAAAGGTGTGTGGCAGGGGGTGAATTTTCACCAAACATGCACTACATATCATGCATGAAAAAGTAGTAATAGTATACTAGTCTAAACCTCACTATTAAAAAAATAAATATAATAAACTAAGCATGCAAAAACATGCTGTTAGTTGGGTTACCTTTAAGTCCTGATACCAACATGCAGCTACCTATGATATACATTGATTCACTCGTATTGGACATATTTACCGCTATTCATATCCCTAATTGTACGAGGGAAAAAGGACATTTAGAATCTGTCATTTCGGCAATCAATTTCTCTAACTTTCTGATTATGGTCCAGTCTACCATAGTAAGTTGGGGTTCGCAAAATATTTTTAACATCATCACTGAAAATATTATCTTGGAATTTATTTAGGGGAAGAACTCTACATTTCAACCTGCGATCAGACAATGATTCCCACTTTAATTCATTTAATAGACTGGTTACGCTAAAATAGTTATCGTACCATCCCTTTACAAATCTTGCTGATGTTCGCTGCACACGTTCAAGTTCATTTTTTAGACCAATTACGTCATCATCATCATCATCATTGGTCAAAAATCCTAGGATTGGTTTGAAGCAGCTTTCCACTCGATTCTTCTATCGGCCAACCTTTTCATTGTGACGTAATTCTTCTCTTTTACATCCTTCACAACCTGTTCCATGTATCTCATACAAGGCTTGCCTTTTAAAATCTTCCCGTTCACTTTTCCCTCGACGATAGTCTTCATCAGGCCATCAAGTCTCACGATATGGCCGATTAAGTTGTCCCTTCTTCTTTTTTGAGTTTTCAGCAGACCTCTCTTTTCTCCTACTCTTCTTAGGACTTCCTCGTTACTTACTCGGTCAATCCATTTAATCTTCAGCATTCTTCTGTAGCACCACATTTCGAATGCATCCACCCTTTTCTTCTCCACTGCTCTCATCGTCCATGCCTCACTGCCGTAAAGAAACATGCTCCAGATGTATGTTCTGATGAACTGTTTCCTTACTTCTACGCTTGTATTTCCAGCTGTAAGTAGATTCTTCTTTTGATAGAATGCCCTCTTTGCCTGGGCTATTCTACTAACTATTTCTTTCTTGCTTCGTCCATCGTAGGTTACTCGGCTCCCTAGGTAACAGAACTCTTTCACCTCTTCAAGTTTTTGTTTTCCTAGTTTGACATTGGTTTTCGCCTCTTCTTTCTTGCTGCACGACAATATCTCAGTCTTCTTCTTATTTATCTTTAGCTGATATCTGGCCATTGTCCTTTCCATGGTTACTAGAATCTTGTTCAGATCCCTCTCTGTCTCTGCTATTAGTTCTATGTGATCAGCGAATCGCAACATGATTATTTTTTCTCCATGGATAGTCACTCTAGAAGACTTCTCTTTGATTTCATTGATGGCTCTCTCGATGTAAACATTAAAAATGACGGGAGACAGTGCATATCCTTGTCTCACTCCTTTCCTTATTCTTGCCTCTTCACAGCTGGGTCCCGATTTAATCACAGGCACTTGGTTTTTATACAGACTATGGATAATTCTTCGGTCATTGTAGGACACTCCATTTCCCTTCAGATTTCCAAGCATTAAATCCCAATCCACGTTGTCAAAAGCCTTCTCTAAATATCTAAATCTAAAGCAGACGTTCATTGCAATCAAATGCAATGAACATCGGCTTGTTCTTCTCCATCCTCTTCTCTATGAGTAGTCTAAGGGCCAATATTGCTTCCCTTGTACTCTAACTTTTTACTCTAGCTTTTGCAGTCCTTAATGTGGTTTCTAAATCTCTGCTTCACTTAAATGTAATCTATTTGACATCTTCTTCTCTCTCCTGGCATTTTCCATGTGTATCTTCTTCGGTTGTGATTTTTAAACAATGTGTTGGCTACCACTAACTTATGTTGAGTGCAGAACTCCAGCAGCCTTTCTCCTCTTTCGTTTCGGTTTCCCAATCCGTATTTTCCAGTTATTCTTCCATCTTGACCTTCGCCGACGATAGCGTTCCAGTCTCCTAAAATAATTAGGTTTTCTTCTCCTCTTACCTGTTTTATAACTTCCGTGATATCTTCGTAGACGTCTTCCACTTCTTCATCTTCATAGTCCGTCGTATGCATGTAAACCTGCACCACTCCGGTATCTACAGGTTTGGTTTCGATCTTCATCATTATTATCTTTCTTTGTACTGCAGGAAGCCCTTCATACGCATTCCTCCTTCACTCATGTGAAGAAGAGCTGCTGCCCTCTTCTCTGGGTGATGAGAATCGTAATTATTAGCGGCTTCTCGTCGCCAAGTCATGGCATCTTCACAGGTTCGGTATTATTGAGAGACCTACCTTACCCAGGGATAGACCAATACCCCCTCGGAATGCCGTCGCTTTTTGTCCACGACTGCTTATTCGACGAGTAAACTCGCTTATCTTGCAGCTAACCTCTATATCTAGAGGTCGACCCACCATCCGCAACCCGGTGGATGCACTCGGTGGCTTTAAGTTTAGCCGCGAAACCGATTTCATATGGATCCCATACACTGGCAGCATATTCCAAATGAGGTCTAACAAGGGAAAAGTAGCTGATTTCTCGTACATGATCGTCACATTTATACAGTACTCTTTTGATGAATCCCTGTTTATGATTAGCTTGACCCATTATTTCACGTATGTGTTTACCCCAGGAAAGATCATGTGACAGTCTTATTCCAAGATTTAATGGATTCCACGTTTGCTAATTCATTATTACTTAATTTGAAGTGCTAGAAGGAGAACAATTCTTTTTCCAAAAATTCATTACCACGCACTTTTTTTAAATGTAATTCTAACTGCCATTTTTTGTAGGTCATCATCAAGGAGTCTACATGTAATAAATGTAATATTCGTGGTCATCATTTAAATGTAGGACATTTCATTGCTATTTTTTCAAAACAATTTAAAGTCACATTTGAACAAATCTGTAATATAGTGTAAAATATATTATTGAAGTTTGCATTAACCATATTGTTCCGTTCTGGCGTATACTTACACAGTAACAGTCGGTGAAAGACTGATGTACGTTTCTAGAAGTGAAATCAGTGATATTAATTCATGATTCGTCAGTGAATCGTGAGCTGCATCACAAAAGTTCGGCTCATGAATCACCTCAACTAAAAAAAAAAGAGTCGACTCACGAATCACGATTCATTAAAAAAAAATGATTCGAATCACGAATCACAAATCACAGTTTGTGATTCGTGAATCATGATTCGTGATTCATGAAGAAGAATCATGCCCATCCCTGCATATGGGATAGTGAGGAAACACTTCAAAGAACAGAGCGCAAGATGCAATGCTATAAGGGACAAGATAGGAGAAGTTTTGATTGAAAATGAAGACAAATGAAGAGATGGAAAGAATATCAGGAAGATTTATACAAAGGAAACAATATCAGCGCAAAAGCTATCCAAAAGGATAGCGAAGTGGAAAAGGATGATATGGGAACATCAATATTAAGATAGGAATTCGATGCTACAGTAAAGGACTTCTGATGATTAAGGCCTCTGGTATTGATAATGTCCCTGCAGAACTAAGTAAAAATGCAGGATAGAAGTCATTTACTCATCTACACAAACCATCTGCAACATTTACTCAATAGGAGAAATACCCAGGGACTTGGAGAAAAACATCATCATTCCTATTACCAAAAAGAAGAGAGCTGAGAAATGCGAAAATTTTACGACTATAAGCCTGACGTCACATGCATCGAAGAAATTGATCAGGATCATCTACAGAAGAATAGAACGAAAAGCAGAGGAGTTCCTGGATGACGATCAATTTGGATTCAGGAAAAGTAAGGGTACAAGAGAAGCAATATTGGCCCTTAGACTGCTCATGGAGAAGAACAAGCCGACGTTAAATGCATCCGTGGATTTAAAGAAGGCTTTTGACAACCTGGATTGGGATTCGATGCTTGTAATTCTAAGGGGAATTGGAGTTTCCTACAATGAATAAAGAATTATCTACAGTCTGTATAAATACCAAGTAGCTGTGATTAAATCTGGACCCAGCTGTGAAGAAGCAAGAATAAGGATAGGAAGGAGACTATGCTGTGTACTGTCTCCCGTATTTTTTAATGTTTACATCGAGAAAGCCATCAATGAAATCAAAAAGAAGTCTTCTGGAGTGAATATCCATGGAGAAAAATAAATATACTGCGATTCGTTGACGGCATAGCTCTCATAGCAGAGACAGAGAAGGATCTGAAAATATGCTAACAACCATAAAAAGGACTATGGCCAGACATCAGCTGAAGATAAATAAGAAGAAGACTAAGATATTGGTGTGCAGCAAGAAAAAAGAGGCCAAAACCTATGTCAAACTAGGAAAACAATAACTTGAAGAGGTGAAAGAGTTCTGTTACCTTGGAAGCCGAGAAACCAACGACGGACGAAGCAAGGAAGAAATAGTTAGTAGAATAGCCCAGGCAAAGAGGGCATTCTTTCAAAAGAAGAATCCACTAACAGCTGTAAATACAAGCGTAGAAGTAAGGAAGCAGTTCATTAGAACATACATCTGGAGCATGTTTATTTACGGCAGTGAGGCATGGACGATGACAGCAGCGGAGAAGAAAAGGGTGGAAGCATTCAAAATGCGGTGCTGCAGAATAATGATGAAGATTAAATGAATTGACCGAGTAAGTAACGAGGACGTCCTAAGAAGAGTGGGAGAAAAGATAAGTTTGCTGACAACTCTAAAAAGAAAATGGGACAACTTAATCGGCCATATCTTGAGATATGGTGGCCTGATGAAGACAATTGTCGAGGGAAAAGTGAACAGGAAGATTGGAAAAGGCAGGCCTCGTATGAGATACGAGGTCTTAGGGGTGTAAAAGTGAAGAATTACGTCACAATGAAAAGGTTGACCGATAGAAGAATCGAGTGGAAAGCTGCGTCAAACAAACTCTGGGATTGTTGACCAACGATGATGATGATGATGATCAATGAAACCAGAGAGAAGTCTTCTGTGGTCCGTGAAGAAAAAAATTAGTACATATTCTGCGATTAGCTGATGACATAGCGCTCATAGCAGAGACAGAGAGGGATTTGAATAAGATGCTGATAACCATGGAAAGGACAATGACCAGATATCAGATGAAGATCGACAAGAAGAAGACTAAGATACTGGTGTGTAACAAGAGGGAAGACGCCAATACCAATGTTAAACCAAAAAACAGAAAATCGAAGAGTTGAAAGAGTTCTGTTACCTTGAAAGCCGAGTAACCAACGACGGACGAAGGAGGAGAGAAATAGTCAGCAGAATATCCCAAGAAAAGAGGACGTTCTATCCAAAGAGGAATCTACTTACCGCTGGAAATTCAAGCGTAGAAATAAGGAAACAATTCTTCAGAACGTACTTCTGGGGCGTGTTTCTTTATGGCAGTGAGGAATGGACAATGTGAGCAGCGGAAAAGAAAATGGTGGAAGCATTCGCAATGTGGTGCTACAGAAGAATGATGAAGATTAAATGAATCGACCGAGTAAGTAACGAGGAAGTCCTACGAAGAGTCCTACGACTTAGCCCTACGAAGGGAGAAAAGAAGTCTTCTAAATACCCAAAGGAGAAGACGGGGCATCCTAATCGGCCACATCATGAGACATGATGGCCTGATGAAGACTAATGTAGAAGGACAAGTGAACGGGAAGAATAGCAAAAGAAGGCCTCGAGCGAAATATATGGAAGAAGTAATGAAGGATATGAAACAGAAGAAATACGTACATATGAAGAGATCAGCCGAAGGAAAAACTCAAAGAGGAGAGCTGCGTCAAACCAATCTGAGAAATGATGATGATGAAGAGGAAACCAATTATGACTACATTTTAGCCAAATCTTAGAAACCAGGTGAATAACAGCAAAACATACCCTGGGGCAGATATTGAGAGTGACAACAACTTACCGATGAAAAAATGCATTCTGAACTACAAGAAAAAGAAGAAAATAATGAAGAATCATAGCAAGTCGACAGATTGAAAAAGTCTCAACATAGGCTGGCCTTTCAGAAAGCTGTAGATAGCAAGATGTGAGAGGACCTGGCTATGAAATGTGCAACAGAGAGAGGAGGAAACATTAAAAACGGACTAAAGGAAGCAGAAAAATAATTTTGGGCAGGAAAAAAGTTGCCAAAAACACGCTATGGATGACAAAATGGATCTTAAACCTGATCGAAGAGAGAACAAAATACAACAATGCCAAAGTAGACGAAGGACGAATCCGCGACACGTGAATACGAAATGAAGCAAGTGGTAAATCGAAAAAAGCAAGAAAAATGTAGATGAAGGACTCATGCGAAGAAGTACAAAAATACCATGAAGAGGAAAACATGAAAGCTGCAGAACAAATAATTGAAAATGAAGATACAGCGAAGATGTGGAAGGTACATATCGAGCAATTATTATATTATCGAAGCACGCTCAGTGCGAAAGAAATCGAACGGGATAAAATAAAGTCAAAAAAGATTGTATGGGATCATTAATCTAAGGATCGGAATTTGAAGCGGCAGTAAGGGTCCTGCGGATAAATAATACTTAAGAAATTGACGAAATTTCTGCCAAGGTATTGTAAAGTGCTCGCGAGAAGACATTTATCCAGCTGCACATAACTATCTGTAACATGAACCTACTCAACATGAGAGATACCGTCGGACTACGAGGAGGATATTATCATCCGTATGTTAAAATTGAGGAATTAACTGAAATGAAGGATTCTGGAATTAATGCAAGTTGAATCCTCCTTATCCCCAAAATATTCCTTGTTATTCCCAAAAACAAAGGGCTCAGAAATGGGAAACTTTAAGTACCATAAGTCTTATGATACGTGCCTGAACGATATTGACAATATACGATATTGACATCTACAGAAGAATAGAACTAAAAGCAGAGGAATTCCTAGATGAAGACCAATTTGGATTCGACGCAAGGGCACAGGAGAAGCAATTTTGGCCTTTGGGCTACTATTAGATAAGAGATTTTACAGAAGTACGCCGACGTCGTTGAGTTTGTGGATTTGGAGAAGACCTTTGTCAACGAATTCAATTCTCAGTTATGTAAAGGAAACTTAGACCTCATATAATGGTTGTATATTATCCACAGTTTCTTAAAAAAAGAGGTGACTGTCATCAAATCAGGGCCCAATAGTGGAGAAGCAAGAATAAAGAAATCAGTGAGACAAGTTTGTGCACTGTCTCCCGCACACATCAATGTTCACATCGAGAAATTCATCAATGAAATGAAAAAGTAGTGATTTGCCGATGCAAGTGTCTGTCATGCAAGAGACAGAAAGAGGCTTGAAGAGGACTCTAGTAATAATAGTAAAGACAATATCCTTATACTACCTGAAGATAAATAAAAAGAAACGTGTGACGGTACGCAAGAGGAGACCTCAGTGCGGTAACAAGAGGAGACCAAGACCAACAAAAAACTAGAAAAAATAAAATTTGGATGAAGTGAATATTGTTAGCTAGGAAGCCGAGTAGCAAACAATAGACCAAATAGGAAGAAAATTGTGAGCGGAATGGCACAGGAGAAGAGGGCTTTCTACCAAAAGGAGATTCGACTTACGGATAGAAATATAATTTGGAAGCCAGGAAACAATCTGAAGCATTCGTCTTTACGCAGGAGTGTACGAGGCGAAGAGTAACTGTTGTCATTTTTAAATACGCCAAACGTCATTAAAAGTAAATCTCCAGGAATATCTGAGAACTATTCTATTAAAGAAATTTCGCCTGGCTGCAAAGGAAAAATACTATTGGACAAGTCCAAAAAAATTTCAACTTGGAAGAATAAATATAATTTTCGAAAGAGGAACGCTTTTGACAACGTGTATTGGAATTCAATGCACGTAACTCTGAAAGAAATTGGAGTGTGCTGCAATGATCGAAGAATTATCCAGTTTGTATAAAAACCTAGTAGCTGTGATTAAATCTGGACCCAGCTGTGAAGAAGCAATAATAAGGAAAGGATGGAGACCATGCTGTGCACTGTCTCCCGTATTTTTTAATGTTTACATCGAGAGAGCCATCAATGAAATCAAAAAGAGTTCTTCTGGAGTAAATATACATGGATAAAAAATTAGCATGCTGCGATTCGCTGATGACTAAGCACTATAAGAGACAGAGAAGGATCTGAATAAGACTATTAACTATCGAAAGGACAATAGCCAGATATCACCTGAAGATCAATAAGAAGAAAACTAAGATATTAGTGTGCAGCAAGAGAGTCGAGGCAAAAGCAACCTACTAGAGAAGCAAAAACTTGAAGAGATGAAAGAGTTCTGTTACCTGGGAAGCCTACACTGTAAAAAGTAGATCTGATTTTAAGGTACAAAAGCGATCTGAATTTCAGATGCAACAATTTTAAGACAGGGTATGTTGAATTTCAGCAGTAATATCTTGTCTAAAAATAAGGCAGGTGAACGACTGAAAATCAGACCATCCAGAATCCTGCTTCCTCTGCTTCCTGCTTAACTGCTCCTGTACCAACCATCCATGTTCCTGCCTCTTCCGCACCTTGCATCCGTGTTCCTGCCTTAAACCAGACAGCGCTTAAATTCAGATCGCACTGAAAATCAGATCAACTTTTTACAGTGTAATAACCAACGATGGACGAAGTAAGAAAGAAATATTCAGCAGAATAGCTCACGCAAAGAGGGCATTCTATCAAAAGAGATATATACATACAGATGGTAATACAGGCGGAGAAGTAATGAAAAAATTCATCAGAACTTACATCTGGAGCACTCTACAATATGGCAGCGAAGCATGGGCGATAACAGCAGCAGAGAAGTCAAGGCTCAAAGCATTCGAAATGAGGTGCTAGGGAAGAATGAAGAAGATGAGACGGATCGACCTAGTGACAAATGAAGAAGTCTTAAGAAGTGTGGGAGACAAGAGAAGTCTGCTGACAACTCTAAAAAGAAGACGGGACAACTTAATCGGCCATATACGATGGCCTGATAAAGACAATCGTCGAGGGAAAAGTGAACGGGAAGAACGGTAAAGGAAGGCGTCGTACGAGATATATGGTACAGGTCGTGAAGGACATGAAAAAGAGGAATTACGTTAATATGAAGAGGTTGGCTGATAGAAGAATCGAGTGGAGGGCTGCGTCAAACCAATCCTATGAGAGATGACCGATGATGATGACAAATATTTCGCAACATTGATAATGGAGACTCAAGAAACTGTAAAAAAGACAAATATCAAAACAAAACCTAGATGACGGTTATACACCCAATAACAATTTGAAACGGAACCTGATAAACAATGCAGATAAACCAGCATAACACGGAGAAAAACAAGGCAGCGACACTTAAGCCGATCTGAGGAAGTTTGCAGGGGCACCGATAAAATATTCTCATCAAAAAGAACAAACGCGTAACAAATCCCGAAAGAAAAAATTTCGAGAAAAATTATCTTAGAAGGCGTTGTTTGAAAATTCTTCATCTTGTCCGTTTAAATCAACAAAACGTTACAAAAGCAAAAAAATTACCCTCGTAATGAACCGCTATAATGAAAATAAAATTTGCTGCCGCTTAGGTACTCGCGTAAAACTGAGGTATGAAGATAAGTAAAAATAAAGGAAATGATACTTAAACGACAAGTAGGTATCAAATATTTCTAAAAAAAAACATTGTCGAGTATCAATAATGAAATACACAAAACATTCGTCAAACACAAGGTGATGAAGGCTAACTCGGCCGTGAGTGCATCGTCGCTAATACAGAACTGCCGTCACTGAACCGTCGATAACGTGCAATGATTTACGCCAATTTTCAAGAAAACATTTTAAACTTGATGCTCACGACATTTTGAAGCAGTCAAGCCAGTTAAAATAAAAAATCATTTAAATGAAACAAGTCACGTCATCTTATTCCAAATATTCATCATATTCCAAAACTTCACGTTATGTTATTGAATGAAACATTTCATGAAAGCAATTAGAGGTCAAAATGTAAGACAAATAAGCGAAGAAAAGAACCGCTGATACCGCTTAACGTAGAGGACAATTAATACACAACGTGTATGATGTTATGTTAAACATGTGCAATGTAGTTATATTATTATTATTTATAAGTTGTATTTTGTGTAGCTGCCCGTATTCTATTCTATAAATGAATAAATATGAGCAGCAAAATTCAAACAAAATAGTTTCTTCCCACGTCCAACTGGAGAGCAAAGAGGAATCGCTAATTATGCCAAAGGGTACTTCGTTAATGAGCGTAGTAAGTGGCCATCTTTGGATTACGCAAATTTTCAATTACTAGCTATTAAAACCTTGGGCAGAACTGAAAGGCACCGAGTGCATCCACTGTTTTCCAGATGGAGGGTCAGCCTCTAGATATTGAGCTTTGTTTCGGAATTAGCGAAGTTACTCGCCGAAGAAGTAATTGTGGACAGTAAGAGGTGGTGCTTATCTGCTCTTTGGTAAGATAAGCCTTCAAATGATACCGAAACCAATGAAGATGCCGTGACTTGAAGACGGCAACAACCATGTACCTCATCGCCCGGAGGAGAGGGCAGCAGCTCTACTTCATAACAGTAAAAGTGGAGACCACATCGGCACAGTGTCACTCATTTCTATACAGTCGTGGTAACAATTTATTTAATGGCTGAAGTACTGCGATGGAGAAGGCAAGGGGAAACCACCACATATTGTCCCGAGGAGGCGCAGTTGATGTGATTATTCCCTTGTTAACAAGACGTGATGGAACTCTAGAAAGTAAAATATTCGGGAGGTGAAACAGTCCCCTATTCTGTGATATCTGGCAAGGAATACCCGAGACAGTACATCAGTCATATGAAGTAAGCAATTTAGGGTGGGACCATGGAACGTGAGATTGCTTTGGGTAGGTCGGGGATTGGAGCACATGAAGGCGGAACGCGAAGAATGGACCTCGATATTTTTGGAATCTGCGAAATTAAGTGGCCAGACGGAGGAGACTTTTGGAGCGGAAGATTAAGAATCATACACGCCAGATTCTTAAATGGCAATGCTGGAACAGGTATATTGTTTAGGAAGAGTCCCCGAATTCGTGTTAGGAGCTACCTGCCTAGTAGTGGAAGGATAGTAATAGAAGATAAAAACAACAAACACCTTCAGTTAGTGTAGTAGAGCAGAACTACATGCTTAGACGGCGATGTAGAGGAAAACTTCAACGAATATTCACGGAAGTAATAATGCAGGTAAGAGATGAAAATTAACACTTTATAAAACTGTAATACCATAGTAGGTGAACTACAAAATGGAGAAAAACTGAAAAATATGGAATGGACAATCAAAATAAATGAGAAGAAAAATACTAAAAAAGCGGCACACCTCATAAGTTAGGGGTGTAAAACACAGTAGAAAATTCAAAACTACAAAAAACTACAATTGGAAAATACCTAGAGACAGAAGATTTCAAATTAACTTTTTTTATAAAGGGAATAAGATGTTTTAATCTTAATTAAGAGCGACAGGATTCAAGAATAAGGTAAAACACTGCCAAGGCCACACGCCTGTAGATATTGACAGTGTTCACGACGGCGGCAGTGTAAGTGACAAAGTTAACTGAATGTAAAGAACTAAAGAAAACTAACAAGAAAAGACAACTATTGGAAAATTTTACCAACATCCGTAATTGACTGGCCTATCATAACGGTATTACATAATAATTTGGAGGAATGTGGACTCACTCAGTGGAAGAGAGATTGGAAAACGTTGATTATGGGTCCGAAGAAGCCGTGAGCGAAGCTCTAGGGAGAAGAGGGGAAATAGACCTCATTGGTTATAAAAGGAAATTTTAGATGGTTTGTCTAAAAAGGTCAAGTCTGCCCCATAAGAATAATAAATAAATAAGTCGCAGAACGGGGCAGAAAGAAAAATGTGGATGAAGATTCAGTGGGAAAACGTAAAAACAAACAAGCACATGGAAAAATGCAAGCTGCATATTTGATATTGAAAAACCACCGCAAGATAAAATTCCGTAAGGGAAAAAAGGATGAAGTTTGATTGAAAATGAAGAAAAGAGGTTGAATAAATATATTAAGCAATTATACAACATATGTAAACTGGGCGCCATGCTGATCGAAGCGGAAAATTAAATCAGGAAGAAAGTCATGAGAGATTCCATACTTAATCCACAATTATGCGCAATGGTAAGAGACCTGCGGATAAAAATGCTCTCATAATTATTTATATATGTAATGATATAATTAAAAATGCAGGGGCAAAGACATGAACCTTGCATGCGAAACTTTCTGAAGAATATAGTCAACCGGAAGGATACCAACGAGAGGTTCAGAATAGTATCAATACCTATTTCCAAACAGAAGAGGGTAGTGAAATGTGAACCATTAAGCCTAGCGTCATGTGACTCAAAGACATTGACTAATATCATCAGGAGAACGATAGAACGAAAATCAGAGGAATTCCTGGATGATTAAAATTTTGGATACAGGAAAAGTAAGGGTACAAGAGAAGTAATTTTGAATAAATCCTAATGGGGGTGGTAGAAATGAGAAGTCTAACGAAAACTTTAAAAAAAACACAACGGATAACATTATCAGTCGTTTCTTGAAATATGATAGTTCAAGAAGACAATCGTCGAGGAAGAAAACAATACATGAATGTAATTGAAATGGAAGACTTCGTATGATACGAGAGGTAAAAGAAAAGTCAAGAAGAGGTTAAGGAGGTTGGCTCGCGACTGCGTGAGTCAAGTTGTCTGAGGAATCTTATTAATTTAAGTACGAGTATATGCCTGCTAAGTGATCCTTACTTCACAAAGAAAATTACCTAAGCTATTGAAAGTAATAAGTATCACAAGAAATACGATGTAAAGTCGAAGGATTTCTTTTTTATGATAATTTTAATGAGCTCGACTATGGAGTCAATTCAACATTTACCTTAAAGAAATACATCCATGTACTCAATGAATTTACTAATTTATAACACCAGAATATTACTATCAAACATTATGTTATAATATTTTTCTGAAATATGCTTTAATATCTCATTAGTAATGATATTATTTATACGCCATACATTTTACATAGAGCGACCGCAGCGCCACTTGAAGACAACTAACGCATTTCGTCTGCTATAAGCGCAGAAATTGGTGGATTTAGCGAAAAATACGGTGGGATGATGCCTTTTTTTTCGTGTCATTTTATTTCGTGTGAAATTACGCATAAAATATCAGTTTTTTGCAAAAATGACATGACACTATGGTATTTTTAAACGTTATATTCCCATGTGACGGCCATTCTCGCCGTTAATCGTATGTAATTTCAAATACAATTTGTGCAAAAAGGAGTATGGGTTGGTATAATTATCTTTACTTTATTAGATAGAGGAACTTACGTTCTATAAGTGCTGAAAATATAAAAAAATGACATGACTTTCACTTTTCGGACCAACCTCCTTAAGTGATGAAAGAAACGAGCAAAGGGATACATGAAACAAATCTTATAATTCATAACTACTGGTGATGATGAGAACAAAAGAATGTGATGCGTAAGTAGAACAATATATAAGGCTAAAATATCATGATGCATGGGAAATTAGAAGTATCTCTCAAATACAAATTTATTATCCGTTTCCTCCTTATGGGTGGCATTATGTGTAAGGTGACCAGATTTCTGATCTGCTAAACCGGGACAAAATATCGCTTCTCCTGAAGCATAGGCAATTTTACATGTATGTATGTAGGTATGCATGTTTCTTTGGTCAAGTGAAGCGTTAAAAAAGTTGTCACTCTGAGTCCTACACAACTCACTTTTCCAGCACCCGAATTGGTGCAACTTCCTGATGCTACATATGTAAGAGCTTAGTATATTATAAATATAGGAATGTATATATATTAAGCATTTTTAATTCAATAGAACAATAAAAGAAATCAAATATTAAGGAAAAAGATTTTTAATTCATTTTAATGTTTATGAAATTATTTTTTATTAAACTTTTCGAAGAGATTTGTATTCACAATTCAAATTCACAAAAATCACACTCTATTTATGATATTTTTCAGATGGCAGAATTACTGTACCAAATATATGTACGGATTTTTCATGTAAGAATCTGTTTGAACCATTATTTTTACAAGCGTTTAAAAAAAGACCAAAATTCAAAAAACAAACTAATTAT
Source organism: Platycnemis pennipes (assembly GCA_933228895.1). Classification (NCBI taxonomy): domain Eukaryota; kingdom Metazoa; phylum Arthropoda; class Insecta; order Odonata; family Platycnemididae; genus Platycnemis; species Platycnemis pennipes. The sequence goes on from OW121854.1 coordinate 67,489,481, forward strand.
TTTGATAGCATAAATCCAAAGACCGGTACAAATTAGTATTTTCATTTAGTCTTTCGGGACACCGGGACAAACACCCCAAAAACGGTACTGTCCCGGCCAAACCGGTACGTATGGTCACCTTAATGATGAGACCGAAAGGAAATTACCAACTCCATGATACGTATAATCAACTATCGGCAACGTAACTTTGTGATGCACACTAATCGCGATGATAAAATTTGCGTAGTAATTTTCTACTTCTCTTCGATATCCCTTTCTTTAGTCCAATGTTTTGAAATATTGACGACCTCTTATAATGATATTGAAACCGGTCAGGTCAGAAACAAGAAAAAGGAATTATTGTGTTCTTGGGAGAGTTTAATTAAAGGGGTTTCCCGTTGCCTTCCACGTTAGTGTTTTTAACATGACACCATCACTTGATAGGCCGCCCATCTGGTGTCAGACGCCTTCACACAGCCGCCTCACTGAGGAACAGAAGCTGCGAGTAATGTTATCGGGCATCAAGAAAGGGAAACGGTTCCATGCATCAAAGACAGAAGGGGAAATTTAGCAACTGAACGAGAGGAGATCCAGCGTCGATGGAGGAAATATGATGAGGAACTCTATGATAGCGAAAATAGGCCTAGGAACTAGGATATAGAAGAGGAAAAGGACGTAGATCAGGATGACGTGGGCCCTGGAAAACTGAATAGTGAGATAGAGAAAGCATTGCGAGAAATGAAGCGGGCAAAGCGGTAGGGATAGATAACATCCCAGCTGAGTATCTGAAAAACGTTGGAAAGCGGGGAAGGGAGAGATTTTATGAACACGTTCGTAGGATATACGAGGAGGGGACTTGGCCGGAGGATTTTGTAAAAACCGTGCTGATACCTATGTCGAAAAAGAGGGTGAAGACTATAGAACGATAGGTTTGATTTCTCATACGATAGTGCTTAGAATCGTCAACAGAAGAATGGAAAAGAGAGCAAAGGAATTTATAGGCGAGGATCAGTTTGGATTTCGGAAGGAGAGGGCCACTCGGGATGCGATTGCAGTGGTGAGAGTACTAGTGGAAAGGAATCTAGAATATGATCAGGATGTATTCGCTTTTTCTGTTGATTTCGAAAAGGCGTTCGACAGAGTGAGGTGGGAAAAGTTAATGGAAATATTGCGGAAGATAGGAATAGACTGGAGAGACAGGAGACAGATCCGGAATTTATGCATAGCGCAAGTAAGAGTAGCCGATGGAGAATCGGATTAAGCCACAATAGGGAGGGGAGTTAGGCAGGGCTGTCCGTTATCGCCGGTGATTTTCAACATATATCGGAGGAAATGGTGAGAGAGGCTTGGGATGAGCTTGAGGCTAGAATAAAGGTCGGGGGGAAATTGATAAAATCAGTGAGGTTTGCGGATGACCAAGCGCTATTTAGCCAGTCAGTCCGTGTCTTGCAAAAACTGCTGAATGCGTTGCAGGGACAGTGCGAAAGATATGGGATGAAGATAAACCAGAATAAAACGAAAGTAATGCGATTTTCAAGAACAAAAAGGGCCATTATAACTATAAAAGTAGGAGGTCAGAAAATAGAGCAGGTGGAGCAATTTAGCTATCTGGTAGTGTGTTGGAGGAAAAAGGGTATAGCAGCATTGAAGTGATAAGAAGAATTGCATTGGAAAAAGAAGCTTTTACTCGTAGGCGTGAACTAATGACAGTTGAGTAGGGAAGTGAAGAAAAGACTAGAAACAAGTTTAGTACGGAGCGTTGCACTCTATGGGGTGGAAACGTGGGACTTACGAAAAGAAGATGAAAATACAGTTAGGGCTTTGGAGATATGGGTATCCTGCCTCCCAACATTCCATCCAAGCTAACCGTTCTTCTCCTCCCTCTTCCCCGCTTACCCAACGCTCTTCCCTCAATCGCCTCCTTCAAAACACCAGCCCCTTTCATTACCTTTTCCATCCACACCTTCTGCCTTCTCCTAATTTCATCTATCAAATTTCTTTCCTCTCCTAACAATTCTAGCACTTCATCGTTCGTCTTCCTTTCGACCCACTTTACTTTCTCCATCCTTCTCCACACCCACATATCCCTAAGTCTATTTTCATCTTCTTTTCGCAAAGCCCACGTTTCCGCCCCATATAGTGCAACGCTCCATATTAAACTTTTCACTAGTCTTTTCTTCACTTCCGTACTCCACGCCCCTGTCGTTAGTTCACGCCTCCGAGTAAAAGTTTATTTCTCCAATGCAATTCTCTTTCTCACTTCAATGCTGCTATAGCCTTTTTCTTCCAACACACTACCTAGATAGCTAAATTGCTCTACCTGCTCTAGCTTCTGACCTACTTTTATCGTTATATTATCCCTTTTTGTTCTTGAAAATCGCATTACTTTCGTTTTCTTCTGGTTTATCTTCATTCCATATCTTTCGCACTGTTCCTGCAACGCATCCAGCATTTTTTGCAAGCCACGGGCTGACTGGCTAAATAGCGCTTGGTCATCCGAAAATCTCACAGATTTTATCAATTTCCCCCCGACCTTTGCTCCAGCCTCCAGCTCATCCCAAGCCTCTCTCACCATTTTCTCCGAGTGTATGTTGAAAAGTACCGGCGATAATGAACAGCCCTGCCTAACTCCCCTCCCTATTGTGGCCCAATCCGATTCTCCATCGGCTACTCTCACCTGCGTCTTCTGCGCCATGCATAAATTCCGGATCAGTCTCCTGTCTCTCCAGTCTACTCCTATGTACCTCAATATTTCCATTAACTCGTCCCACCCCACTCTTTCGAGCGGCTTTTCGAAATCAACAAGGCCCGCGAATACATCCTGATCGCTAGCGAAACATGACGCCATAAGAATAAAATCTGTAGAAGAGTACGAATTGTTCTCTCTTCATTTTGCAGCTACGAAATGTTTTCGTCACTGCCAATACCCAAAAATGCTACTGTTCATTAAGTCCAAACAATGGTGGTCGATTTGTAGCAACTGTTCAAGGTGAACTTTGATAAGCAGTTCCTGATAATCAGTTCTCAACAATTAATTTTATTATTAAAGTTTAACATTATAAAATTTACAAAAATAATATAAAACTCATATCCTGGTGAAATAGCTACATGGAAGCCGAAAACCGCATATTCCCTTCCCGTTCTCCCACCGTTCCCTAGCTTGTCGTGTATTCTTTCTAAAAATCGGGACTTTCTTAAAACCCCGCGGGACGCGGGATAAATTGTTAAAAATCGGGACTGTCCCGCTAAAAGCGGGACGTATGGTCACCTTAATTATGTGGTACTATATCGCGTACTGCTGAGCTATGAGTTGGCTTGCGAGGTAATGAGCATATACAATGGCGCAGAAGCAGCCTGTACTTGTGAAAATTTAGCATTACCCATGCTCTAACAAAGAAACCCTAAATGGGGTCCAAATTAAAGGAAAAGTAGTAGTTAATAGGGGATGGTGAACGAGAACTGAGGTCATTTTCGACATTTACGACAGGTGGTAATGGGATACAGGTATGGTTTTTCTGGGAAACGAAGAAGGTTGGAGAGAGATATCCGGCCTTGAAATTAGTCTTCTTTTAACGAAAGGCGCCTAGGGGTGAACTGTTTAACGTCCTATCTGAACAACGGAATCCTGAATTCAAAGTGCTCTCCACACGGCACTCAAGTAGGGATCTATATATTATCTACTAAAAAAAAACCTCTGCCATTTCCAGAATCCAACCCGGGCCCTCTGAATGAGAAAAAAAAGGTGTGTTCAACCCTAAGGTTGGTTTTTGATAGGTGAGGGTACAGCTCAGCCCGTACAAAGCCAATGACGTGTGAAATGCACACATTCAGGGTGGGGGGCCAGTTTCTTTCCCTGGGCCACCTGCGATTTCCTACGAAGTTCTGACACGCAGAAAATTGAATCGCGAGGATTTGAAGTGGGGTGTCGGGAGGAGGGAAAGCTTATTGCCTGGGATTTGAACCCGGGACTGTCCGTCGGGAGCTAAGTGCTCTAACAACTACACCACCCCGACCCCCTCTGAATGAGAAACAATTACTATATCCATCACATCAACCGAATCCCTGCAAGGTTTCATTAAAAAATAATTTCGCATGTCCCGATTTCAATAAGTAAAACTAATTACTTTCTTTCGCAATATTTTGGTTTCGAGTGAAGATAAACTTCAGGCAAAATTTATATAATCCGGATTTATAAAATTCAACACGGTGCCGAACTGCATGTCCTCGCGTATCATATTGAAATCATACTTCACGAGTAACTGGAAATAACATTTCCCAGTTTTGCGAGCGCGAATTTTTTTCTGTTCAGAATACAACCGCTAACAATTGTGATTCATATTAATGCGAAGCCTGAGTTGTATAGGGGTAGTTTTATGCATATGATAAAGAAGGAATTCGACATTTATAGGACATTTATGTGGCCACCAATAGTCACGAGATCCGAGAAAGCAAATGGAAGTAAAAACGTCGCTGATTTTTTAGGCTCCAAATAACAAAGGCATTGAAATTTGAGGGGCACATGATTATGCCTGTGATCAATATGCAAATTAAAAACAAAATTTTTAAATAGGCAAAGGTTCATCGGCGACCATGATACATGATAGAAGCATTCCCCAATAACGCAATAATATCCTACTTCAAAACCATCACACTCCTTCCTCACCATTTACTTTGGGTAATGAGTAAATGACAGTGGCGAATACGGCCCTTCTACCTTTTTAACCACACACTACAATTATTATGAACGGTGAACGATTTTACATGCCATCACTAAACGCAAAATTAAACAAGCTTTAATTTGATGTACTTCATTTTAAAATCCATCTAGCCGTCTTTGAGATATTAGTCTTCAAACTCGGGTGACGGAATTTTGCAACGGACAGTAACACACTCCCCTGCCGACTACCGCCCGTGCTGATTCTTCATCTGTCACTATATCATCTTCCCTATGAGCTAATTATAAGTTTACATTACGATGCCAAACTCTCCACCTCGTTCCTGATTGGGTAATTACTGGTAATTGGGTACGTGGAGGATTTGCCATGGAAAAGAATGAGGATGGAGAATAACCCGTCTTCAACGTTAACCTGCTATTTACGAAAAGCGCCATGGATACCATAATTTAACATCCCATCCGACGAACGAATTACTGTACTAAAGCGCTATCCACGCAGCACCCAAGTATGGACCGGTATACCGATAAAAACACAGACCCTTCCGGGATTTTAACTAAGGCCTCTTAATGTTAGGTACAGTACACTACCCACCCAGAAAAAAATCACACCGACATATTTATTTATATGTGGAATAGGGGAGAAATGAAAAGCTCAAAAGAAGAATCTACGTACAGCTGGAAATACAGGCGTAAAAATAAGAAACGATTCATAAGAAAATTCATCTGGAGTACGTTTCTTTACGGCAGTGTGGCATGGACGATGACAGCTGCGGAGAAGGAAAGGGTGGAAGCATTCGAAATGTGGTGCCACAAAAGAATTATGAAGATTAAATGGATCGACCGAGTAACGAGGACGTTCTAAGAAGAATGGGAGAAAAGAGATGTCTGCTGAAAACTCTAAAAAGAAGACGGAACAACTTAATCGGCCATATCTTGAGAGACGATGGCCTGATGAAAACAATCGTCGTGGGAAGAGCGGCAAAGCAAGCCGTCGTATGAGATACATGGAACAGGTTGTGAGGGATTTAAAAGAGCGGAATTACGTCGATATGAAGAGGTTGGCCGATAGAAGAATCGAGCGGAGGGCTGCGTCTAACCAATCCTAGGAGTGTTGACCCATGATGATGATTATGACTGATGCAAGCAAAAGCTAAGTGCTTCTACGTAGCTAAAAAAAATAATGGGATATGTGCTCCGAAAAGCTTTAATCACTAACTTTTTGATGAGATATATTTAATTGATGGTAGGAAGTCAACCTTAACGTCAGCAGGACACAACATCTATGTAGATAACAATGACAATCGTACTTCAAGTTATGAGGACATGTTTCACCGAGTATTTAAATCGGAGGACGGTGGCCGGGAAAGCATAATAATGGTGTTCAATGATATTTCACAGCGCGGACGAAACTCCCGGTCCCCACTCGCTGGCAAGCGAGCGGCAAACGGCACGAAGTTGGCAGCCGTAGGCATTTGAACCTCAATGCTCAGCGGTGGGATTCAACCACCAAGATTACCTGACAAGCCCCAGATATCGCATCCCCTGGCTACGGGCACTGCCAAGCTGCCTCAATCAACTGCATGCAACGTTATCACTCTCCTCCCCTTCCTCTGCCTGGTGTGAATATTCGAGCCCAATGCTGGAATGGTGTGTGCTGGAGGATTGAATCACACTAGTCATCATTCTTCGCCACTGAGCCCTCAGCAAATCCTTATAACAACTCATTTCACGGGACGGACAGATCTGAAAAATCCGATAACAAAACTTCAGTTTGACACACGAATAACTATGGGGACAGTGCTGGATAGTCGCATATTCTTGACTTACATGACCGTGACCCACCTGACCAAAATTATTTCAGGGAAAAATGTTATCAGTAGTAACAAGAAAATGCTACGTTGTGTTGTTATTCCCACACCTCTGCCTGGGTTGAATATTCTCGCCCAAAGTTATGAGAAATTCTGGATGATTGATTTACCTTTTTAATCACCGTTCATCATTCTCCGTCACTCACACTTCGGCAAATCCTTGAGCAGCTGAGTAAATCCTTAACCACATGAGCCCGGGCAATTCTGAAAATTCATTAACTTTACTTCAATGAACATAACCGATGAAATTTTCTTGGGCATAGCGTTGAATGATTACATATTCTTTGCTAGCATGAACATTACCCACCCGTCCACAACGACTTCAGGGAACATTATTAACACTGAGGACATTGGCGTTTACTCTCATCCATGTACGTTCCACGTTTCGCTCCATTGCATTCCACGTCCATTACAGCTTTTACGTTCCATTAGGTCGATTGTAGCTGCCAAAGCCATGGAAACGATAGGTTGAGAAATCGGCATATGTTGATAAAATATCAATTAACCGTACAAAGTAATGATTTACTACTTGCGTGCATTTAAGAAGAGCTGATTTGGTTGAAGTCTTGTCTTTTCGTCGACTCCCGTCGAAGCTTCCCGAGCTCTCCCTCTCCGATCCAAAGCTCTACTGACACTCGCGAAACAAATGAATCGCGATTCGCAGGAAGGAGCATAGGGGTCGCTGTTCACGTTTGCTGGAGGTAGTCGGTGGGGGAGGGGGACGGGGGGGGACGGGGGGGGGGGAGGGGTTGTCGGTGGAGGAGGTTGAGTTGGAAGAGGGAAGGAGGGGGTTTGGTAGGAAGAGAGGTGGGCTGGAGGAAAACGAAGGGCCCGAGGGAGGATTTCTCGTGACATAAAAAGTTGAATAGGGAGAGAGAGTGTTTCAGACCCTCAGCGCTGAACTTTGCCCCACACCATACGGAAAGCCAGCCGACCGCGAAGTTGGCATATTGCTGTCACTGCCTCGATGTATGATTTTGAACGTTTTGAAATCGAGGAATGACTGTCGTGTACCCAGGGAAACATGCCGATATATAAAAATGCACGCGTATTCCCTACTGTGCCGTAAGGTTTGGTTCGTGAATACTTTGGGGCAGAATATCTGAAAATGTATCTACATCTACATAATACCCTGCAAACCACCATAAAGGTGTGTGGCAGGGGGTGAAACTCTCACCAACATGCACTACATATCATGCATAAAAAAAGGATTAGTACTTGTATAGGTACTATTCAAAACTACGCTATTTAAAAAAAGGTAAAAATAGCAAAACATACATGTAAAAACATGCCGTTAGTTGGGTTAGCTATAAGTCCTTATACCAACATGCAGCTACCAATGTTATCCATTGCTACACTCGTACTGGATATATTTACCATTATTCATATCCCTAATAGTACGAGGAAAAAAGGACATTTTGAATCTGTCAGTTCGGCAATCAACCTCTCTAATTTTGTGATTATGGTCCAGTCTAACATAGTAAGTTGGGGTCCGCAAAATATTTTTAACATCATCACTGAAAATATGGTCTTGGAATTTGTTTAAGAGATTAAGTCTAAATTTCAACCTGCGATCTGACAATGATTCCCATTTCAATTCATTTAATAGACTGGTTACGCTAATAAGGTTATCATACCGTCCCTTTACAAATCTTGCCGATCTTCGCTGCTAGGTATGGTTGTTAATACATCAACATCCACGCGATACCCTGCAACGCATCGAGAGGGTGTGTGGCAGGGGGTTAGAATCACCAAACATGCACTATTGACATGCAAACAGGCTACTACATGGAAACATGCTACATAATAGGGTCTCATGCAAATAGATGGTTAGTATCTACTTACAATTAGTAATAAAGGGATTGGTTGTAAAAACATTAATACATGCATCATGCACTACTGACTACTCAGCAATATTTCACCTACCTATCCCTTTGCTATTCTGCCCATTGTGTTCTCTCATAGTACGGGGGTAAATGCCATTTTTAATCTATCAGTACGACGATCTTTCTAAGATAGTACGACATGTCTGTAAGTATTGTTTTTCTAAGACATTCAGTACGACAAAATCTCACTACTTTTATTTATCTGGCCGAATCTAGCAAAATGCGCTGATGTTTATAATATATACCTAACATCTACACATATGAACCACATCTACATTTGTAAAGCTATCCGATTATAATGAAAAGAAATGAAGACGGCGGGTTTTTTTTTTAACATTTATTATTTTGCCTGTTTTGGTGAATGCATAGCAGTGGTGCTAAGAGTGTGAACGATGCTTGCTATTCGGTGACGACGTGTTGAAAAATAGGTCTGTAATAGTTAAAATACAAAAAAATCGCGTTGGTGCCCCCTCTTGACTTGCGTGTTTTATAAGCTTTAAATTAGGGATGGGTCGGTTCGGTTCTTCGGTTCTCGGTTCCACCGGTTCTTGAGCTTAGAACCGGAACCGGAACCGAGGCCAAAAATAATCGGTACCGAAATAATTGGCGCGAAAACCAGTTTGAAACCTACTCGCACTCCGAAAGTGGAGGCTTCACATTAAAACCTGGTGAAATAGTGTACTTAGATGCTTCAAAGTCGCGAATTATTCTAATTCAGTCTCTGTAAATGATTATTGATTACTTTATCTTACCATTGAGCAATGCAAAGTAAGTGGTAAATTAAGAACCGGAACCGAGAATCGGAACCGAGAACCGAAGTTAAGAACCGAACCGGAACCGGAACCGAAAAAAAGTGGAACCGACCCATCCCTACTTTAAATCTCTCCGCACCTGGGCGATGTCTAATTCTGGACGCCTCGTTTGGGAGGAGTTCTCGCTCAAGGAGGTTGATCCGAAAAGTGAAAGTCATGTCATTTTTTTTATATTTTCAGTACTTATAGAACTAAATTTCCTCTGTCTAATAAAGTAAAGATAATTACACCAACCCATACTCCTTGTTCCACAAATTGCATTTGAAATTACATACGATTAACGGCGAGAATGGCCATCACATGGGAATATAACGCTTAAAAATACCATATAGACATGTCATTTTTGCAAAAAACTGATATTTTATGCGTAATTTCACATGAAATATAATGACACGAAAAAAAAGGCATCAACCCACCGTATTTTTCGCTAAATCCACCAATTTCTGCGCTTATAGCAGACGAAATGCGTAGTTGTCTTCAAGTGGCGCTGCGGTCGCTCTATGTAAAATGTATGGCGTATAAATAATATCATTACTAATGAGATATTAAAGCATATTTCAGAAAAATATTATAACATAATGTTTGATAGTAATATTCTGGTGTTATAAATTAGTAAATTCATTGAGTACATGGATGTATTTCTTTAAGGTAAATGTTGAATTGACTCCATAGTCGAGCTCATTAAAATTATCATAAAAAAGAAATCCTTCGACTTTACATCGTATTTCTTGTGATACTTATTACTTTCAATAGCTTAGGTAATTTTCTTTGTGAAGTAAGGATCACTTAGCAGGCATATACTCGTACTTAAATTAATAAGATTCCTCAGACAACTTGACTCAAGCAGTCGCGAGCCAACCTCCTTAAGTTTTCTCCCGACCCCGACCCCGACCCTACAGCAGGGTACATGTATATGAGAACATCAGGAGTTGCACCTCAGATTGTGACGAATGGAAAATTGAGGAAAGTGGACATGGAAAGACAAACTTGATGTAGCCAGGTTGTCAACACGCCGGCCTGACTACTACGTCACGGGTTCAAATCTCGTTCCGTGGTGGTTGGTTCGCTTGTCTCAGGATTTATTTAAGCTTGCAAAAATATAGAAACACTACAGGTAGCAACTAAACAGCCGGGCCAGGTTTCTGTGAGTATCTTTCCACTCGAGTCTCTGTTGTGGGACTTTGTTTTCCTTTCTCCGAATTATCTCTTCACCAGTTTATAAGCGATTTCAGCGTTTCTTTTCTTTATGTTGTTATTTATTTCTTTGCATCTTTTTTCTATACATTCTTCCTTAGCTTGCTTGCGCTCTCGTATTACTTGGTTTCGTAACTTCTTATATTGGGCCTCCTCAGTTTCATTTCTTGGGTTCTTGTATTTTCTTCTTTCCACTATGAGGTCTCGTATTCGAGCTGTTATCCATGGCCGCTTTGTTTCTACCGCCTTACTCACGAGTTGCTCATTTGCTACTTCAGTAATGATCTTCTTTATTTTATTACATCTTCATCCAATGCTGGTTTCCTTCAATTCTAGTTTTGCATCGATGGATGAGGTGAACCGTTTTCTTACTACTTTCTTCTCCAGTGTATTTAAGTTCCAACTTGGCTCCTTCGTAATTCTCTATCGCAGGCAGCTGTCCATGATCACCAGGTTATGGTCACAATTTATATCTGCTCCTGGGTAAGTAAATCTTACACACCTTATCTTGGTTGTTATATTTCGTTCTGACAAGGATGTATTAAATCTGGTATCTTTCTCTGTCCCCCGGCATCTTCCACGAGTATCTTCTTCGCCGGTGTTGCTCGAAGAGGGTGTTTGCTATTACCATTTTCTCTTCTTTACTGAACTCTACCAGCCTTTCTCCCGTGGCATTTCTTTTTCCCAAACCGAACTCACCCACGCTACTTCCTTCTCGGAACTCTCCGACCACTGCATTCCAGTTCTCCATAACTATTAGGTTCTCCTTTCCTTTTACTGTGTCTAGGATCTCTTCCATTTGCTCATACATTTTTTCTATTTCCTATTCAGAGTGGCTGGACGTCGGCATGTACACCTGCACTATCACAGTGTCCGCATATTCTCCTTCTAACTTGACCATCAGAATCCTTTCGTTATATTGCCAATAGGATTTCACTCATCTTGACCATTCCTTCTTCAGCATTAATCCGATTCCCGCTAGATTGTCGTACCGATAGATTCAGAATGGAATTTTTCCCCCGTACTATAAGAGAACAGAATAGGCAGCATAGCAAAGGGATAGGTATGGGAAATATTATAGAGTAGTCTGTAGTGCATGATGCATGTATTAACCCCTTAAATACTATAGATACTACCAATCAAGTTGCATGAGACAATATAGTTGCTAGTTTGCATGTTAGTAGTGCAGGCTTGGTGATCTTCACCCCCTGCCACACACACTCGCTGTGGCTTGCAGGGTATCGTGTAGATGTAGATGTATCGTCTGGTCATTTCCTGAGTAGATCACCCAGTATTTGTCACTTCAGAAGTCGTCGGCCCAAGCCCACTTTATTTCGCTCACTCCCTTGATGTCTATCCATACATGATCTAAGTCTATTTTTTATTATTTTTACCCTGCGCATGACTCTTCCAGCAGAGCAACTTGTTACAGCCAAAGATAGTAGCGTGGAATACACTCCTTTCCTTGTCTGAATCCTGAAAAGTTGACCAGACATCTGTAAGGCCATAGAAACCCTTTATTGACCCATAAACGTTTCACTTTTTCTTCACATTTGGGATTGTCTTGTTCTTGTTCATTCCCTTCATCAGAGGGATCGTGAGTAGTGACATCTTTGTGAATTTCATTCGTTCCACCCAGTAGTGAATTGTCGTAGTTTTAGAAATAAAGCAGCAAAATTTCACCACCTCATAAAAAGTACTGATGCAGATATACGAAAGCAGATATAAAGCTGGCTTTCGAAGGACATATCAGATTATGAAGTATTCCCGTAGTGTTTTACCGTATACCGTATACGTAGCTGTGAAGGACCTCTATGTCAGTAGAAGAGAATTTATTTCAGAGCGAAATGTAGAGAGTATTTGGTGATCCGTTAAAAGTAAAAGTAGTAATGCAAAAAAGAAATATATAGGTGCATATTACAGGCCACCGGATGCAGACGTCAATTCTATAATGGAACTAGAGTCAGGGATATATACATTACTTTCTCGGAACAATGATAGAGAAATAATAGTAGGCGGACACTTCAATCTCCCTTCAAAAGACTGGAATACGTGTAGTTTTATAACAGGAGGTAAGGATAAGGAACTCTGCGAATCACTGTTGAACACCTTTACGTCACATTCTTTACAGCAGCTAGTAACAGAGCCGACCAAGGGAAACAACATGCTGGACTTGTTAGCATCAAATATACCCGAAAGAGTTCTAAATACAGTTACAGACACAGGAATTAGTGGTCATAAAATAGTGCATGCGAAATTTATTGTGGGTGTTGAATGACATTATAAACCAAGGAGGAGGGTATACATACTTGGCAAGGCTAATCACGACAGTATGAAAGAGGAATAAAGGGAATCGTTTAATGTATTTAGCGAACAATGCAAAGGATTAGATACAGAGGATGCGTGGAGAGAATTTCTTGAGGTCACAAGTAAAGCAGTTAATTAATAGATACCAAGTAAATTCATAAGTGATAATACAGAGCCGGTGGTATAACGGAATCACTAAGGCGACGAAGGGTATGGCTAGGATGAAAAATTCAGGACGGGGTTTATCGGTACAGGAAAAAAATGAGTCAGTTAAAAACTATAAAAAATCGAGAGCATTAGCAAGGAAGACATGTCGGCAAGCGTTATCACATTTCAAGAGCAAGATATTAGGAGAATATATAGATAGCAATCCTAAAGCGTTTTGGTCATATGCGAGAGAGCTTCAGGGAAATAGGTCCACAGTGTACAAACTTAAAAACGATAAAGGAATTAGAGTCACCAGCAGTGTAGAAAAATTCTTGGTTGAAACTTTCGCGGGTCATTATGAATGTCTATATTTGTTCTTCGGGTGTACCCCGCGTACTATTACCAGGTGTGATACCTGGCGTTTCGTGGCCGTCGCTGGTCACTTTATCAAAGGGAATGAGGTATCTGTCGAGTTGGTGGAGTTTCTATAGGGATTTCATGGTGGGAAAAGGATGGGAAGGGGAGGAGTGGAAGGAGTAGTCATTGCATTTTTATTTAGGTTCAAAGCAGGGTCCCACGTGTGGCTGATTTGTAGGCCCCTGTCCCTATTGTAATTTTGCTGGCATTTTCTTATTTCCAAAGCTTCACGGATCAGTCGGGGCTTGAAGCTTTTCACTTTCGCGATTATCCTTGTTTGTTTGAGATCAATCGCGTGTCCCAAGGCTGAATGTTCCGCAACTGCTGATTTTAAGGGTTGTCCCAGTCGAATAGCCCGCTCGTCTCTCTCTCGTCTCTCGAAATTAGGAAGAATATGCCCACTTGCACATCGACACGCTAATGCAGTTATGTTATCCTTTCCAGACCCTGCAACGTTGCTTGAAACTCACTTCGTCCCTTTCTCAGCAACTATCTTGACATCTTTTGGATCTAGATTGTTCTAATTTATATCCCAGTGATTCATTTTTGAGGTAATTAGAACATGGCCTAAAAATTAGGTTTGGTCAAATATAAATGTAAAATAACTGCCTACTCTATGACTAGGAATGCAATACTTCACACCACAATAATTGTTTTCCTGATAGCTGACAAATTATTTTTGCACAATTCTTTCTAATATTAGCTTTAAAGTCGAAGATTCAGGTTTCTGCACCATTGAGGGAAAAATACTTGCAAAATACAATCTATAAAGGTACAAGTGTCAAAAGTTCCATTACGATATTAGGTCTTACTGTTTACAAATAAATAATGTATGGTATTCTGCTCCAATTACCCATCTTCTATTTACCCCAGCTTCCCCTATGCATAACAACTTACCAGATAAGTTAGTTCAAGAGAATAGATATGCTAGAAGAAAATAAAATCATTTCCCAAAAGCAACCTAAGTTGGCCAGCCGAGTATCTATGCGAAGGGCACTATCCAAAAGAAATATATCCCATTAAAATAAGTACTTCATGTGCGAATTTTGGAGGAAAAAACATTACAGCAGGTTTAATAGCGAATTTGAGACAATGGCTTAGTATGATATATTTCTGTTCCACCAGTTTAAATTGTTTTAATCCTCGGCAAAAAGAGACATACGTTGACACTAAGTAAATAAGATCGTCATGAGCATATTTAGAGATGAAATAAGGAAGATGACTAGAGAGTATATTTAGTTCAGAATAGAGCTTTATTAAAAATATAAAAGTGCCATTAAAACAAAAACCATTAAATTTCACTCTTGAATCCCTGAATTCAAGATTGAAAAATTATGCCTATTGGACTTATTCGCACTGAGTCAATTCAAACTCACTTTATCACTTCCTACATCCACAACACTACCATCCACAAAGATATCCATTAAGGACCCTGTATTTTATCGAAACTTACTTGAAAGCACCATGTAAGGTTTCACTGAACAGCTTTTTACGAAGAACGATCACTCGGTATTTCACATTACTGCCGAATCATTACAAAAACACACTTCACAGCATAATTAGGAGTGCATGTAGCTCGCTTTCCAACACATTTATCCCCATAATAGTTTCAGATGCTAAACAAGACATCACGAGAATTTCACTTCATCAAAGCATTTGCAATACTATTTCATAACATGTCCTGCATATCCAATTAGTGGCGTAAGAGACTTATATGAGACTTCATGAATATGAGTAACCTTGTCGTTGAAATTACTTCGATGAACACTTCAATCACAATGTAAACAACGACCAAAGATCTTGTTCACAAAGATGGAATCTCATGAATAAACGAACTGAAGTTAATGAAAGCCTAACATGATGATTACTTGCGTCAATATCATTGCATTATTCTTCCATAATAATGTTCGTTGGTATCTCAAGAATAAACATACAGATATAACTACAAAACTTTCACTGACAATACCCCTCGCATCACAAAATAACATTCATTTCTCGCTGAAACTTGAGGAAACTACGTGATACACTGCTGCCACATTTATGTATAGTAAAAATATTAACTAAATAAGTTGTTTTAAGGTTCTTATATTCTCAATAATAACATTCCATCGACATATCACAGTCTCGCAAGCCGTGATAACTTCTTCATCGCAACTTGCGTTAATTTTGGTGATAAGTAGAAAGAGAATACCGAGCGCCACTGTGATTGGACAACCTATCTTGTGAACGCGAACGCTATCACGAACGCGAACGCAAAGAGAATGCCGCGTAACGCAATTTGCGTTAAAACTTGCGTTCGCGTTCAGTGTCCCGGGATACGAGAGAACGAGAATTAGGCCCCTGGCTTTTCATGTGGATTTGAGAATGTCCAAGGCACAAGTCATTCAAGGTGGTCAAATGGCCAGTACGAAACCTTGACCACCTCAGTGGGTAGTGTTAACCGTGTGAGTCGTGCGTACCTTCGCAGTCGAATGAAAACAGCTGTAGTCACTCGGGTACTCGCCTAGCCGAGGTTCTCGTATTCAGGGGTATTCAACCAGGTATTCAAGTATTCGCTGAGGTCATAAATAAAATGATTACTTGGTAAGATTCCACAAATTTATTTTTCACCGACCTAGGTTTCGATTGTTTGACAATCATTATCTAGGTCAAACAATCGAAACCTAGGTCGGTGAAAAATAAATTTGTGGAATCTTACCAAGTAATAATTTTATTTACTATCATGCGGTTCCTCCAAGCGAAGCCTGAGGATTTCCTCTTTATTCGCTGAGGTCGTTGTCCTTGTATTCATACGGGTACTCAGCCACTCGTCGAGGTATCCATGTACTCATCAAGGTATTCTTGTACTCGTTTGGGTACTCATCTACTCATAGAGGTATTCATGTACTCATCCAGGCACTCATGTACTCATTCAGTTACTCATGTATTCGTCGAGTATCCATGTACTCAAATACCTATGAGTGAATACATTCGGCGCACTCCTAACTACTACCGCTACTGAGCGAACACCATGTAATACCACCCTTTGAACGCGTTCATGTAAGAAGTCTCCTATCCAGCCTACTATATTACTTGATAATAAAACACGATGGCATTTTTTCCACAAGTTTTATGTCGGTACGGCGTTTCAACCGTCACACAGTGGGGCCAAATCGCAATTTGCCGGACAAAAGTCCAAAACTGCTTTTTATGAGATAACGTCTTGAACCTTGACACTTACACACACAAATAATTGCTGATTATGGAATGGTAAGTCATTTTTCATAGGTATTACACGTTACTTAGATACAGAGGCTCAAACACGAACAAATTTCGAAAAAAGCGCCCACTCTCATTTTCTTCGAAAATCTTAAAAGTTGAGCAGATATAGAAGTAATTAAAGGATTTTTATGAAATAAAAAACATTTCCAATTATGAACAGGGTACTTTGCCTATACTATGCATAATTGTCAGACATTTTTGCGTATATTTGAGTGCTATTACGTCACAAAATGGCGGACCCTTTTTTTAGACAAAATTTTACATAAAGTAGACAATATAATCCTTATTCGGAAAATGGTCTCTGGGATACTTCAACAGAGTAAAAATTGAAGATATTTCTAGGTTATTGCGTAAAAATATTTGAAAAAAGTTTGCGACGCCGAGAATAAACTCGATTTTTCGATCGCGCGTCGCGGCTCGGCTCCGCGCAGCGGGACCTGGAAATACCGAGACTCCGTTGGATTGTTCATGTTGTGTGGATAATAACTTCTCGAATTTAACTTTTTCAGGCTTTGTATGCTGTCACTGATTTCTAAAGATTCTATACTGAAGATTTTGCAAGGATATTGGTTTGAGAGAATGGATCAGTGAGTAGGGCCCATATGTTCTTCAGTGCACTCCATTCAGCGCACTCGTAACTGAGGTAAATTTGTTATTTGAATAATTTTCGGAATAATTTTCAATGACAACCACTCTTAATAGGGCAAGGAGAGTGCTTTCAAGTGGAGGAAAAGTCCTGATGTGCTGACGGAGATGTCACCTGAGGAGGTTTTGTCCTTACTGATCACTATGGGGCTACTAATAGTAAGTATAATACCCTTAGAAGCTCCGTTCTTAGTCACGGACACGAGTTGTATCCGCGATTCGGCATACCCCGATGGAATAAATATAACCGAAAACATGTGCGAAGTGAATCTTCACTAATTTCATTCCACCAAAAGAAGAGAATTCCACCAAATATGAGATGGCGAAAATGTGATGCTGAATTTGATATATGAATGATGTCACGAAATGAATGACTGAAGTGAAAAATAATGGGTGATGAAAATGTGAATGATGAATGCATTATCTATTGCGCTTCTGGGTACTTGAAAACTCACAGACTGCACACTTCGAACGCTGCCAACAAGATACCATAGGGCACTGCACCGCTCAACTGTATATGCAATCGCGGTGTTGCCATGTGCTTCTATTATACATTCACAATGCAATTTAGCTCGAAAATAAACAGTTAAGATACATTTTCAAACGTTTTACAACAAAAGTAATTATTTCTTTCCCTCAGTTCATTAGTAAATATTGTAATCAAATTATGACTACATAGCAACGGAGTGTGGAGTCAATACAATATATAGTTTTCATTACGTACCTACCTAAAATATTTGTTTGACATATTGTTCAATTATATTTTACCCTGTGGATCGTTTGAATACATATTTTAAAATACAAAAGGCATCACTAAATCTAAATTCACTCAGTACCGCAAATTATATAAATTATAAGAATAGAGTACTTCGAAGCGCAGATTCCACCGTGTTAAGTTACTCGTATATTGTGTAACATCACAAATTTAGTAGCACCCTGCGGCGTTTTTGCAAAACAGCCCAAATTATTCATGGACAGATGTGATACTTCTCGAAATTTTCGTCACTTTGCGTCACTTTTCCACGTAGATGGATCTTGCGAGAAAGAAAAGGCGAAACACCAATGACTTTGACAAACTTCACAGAATTTGTCGAAGCGAAGTCAGCGAGGGTCGGCTCTCTCTAATTGGACGGTTAGACGGAAGGGTCGCCCGGGGTGAGCTATCATCAGATCCCACGTTGTCTGTGATTGCCGATAAAATGTCTCTTTTCTTGTCGTTAGAAACAATTCCATCGAATAGGGTCAAACAAATCAGGGTTTCGGAATGATACCATAGATCGTGGCATAACTTGACCGAAGCTGCTGAGTAGTGGGGTTCTTTTTCTCAATGTACAGTATTAGATATTAAAATTTTTAGGAGAAAGGTCTTGTAAAAATTAAGTAAATTCCGCAATAAAAAAATTATTGATACCTTCATTACCAGGAAGTAATTTCCCGTCCCAGTGCACTGCCAGGGAACTTGAGGGTGAAATTCTTGTTTGATTTGATCAGCTGTCTCAGTCCTTTTCTAAGGTCTCATTCTATGAAGGTATGATTTTGAAGACGAATTTCTTTAAAACCCAATGCAGCTACTGTCGCATTGGTGACAGCCTGGACTATCTTAGATCCAGCAGCATAGGACGTCTTGAGTCGGATCTAGGGAAACAGTAACTAGGCTGTCTGATCCCCCCCACCCCACCCGGAAAAAAATTACCCTCATCTGTATCCGAGTAACTTATCGTACTTTCCGAAGACATCTGACGAACGAGGTGCATTTTCTTCTGGTCCACCGCCGTTCACGCGGCAGCCTTGAAATGTCTTATACGTCCACTTCCTTGTCCAATATTTCCTTTTCTTTCGCATGCCGTTTCTTCCTTAAAGAATCCTCTTCCTAAAGTCTCTGACGATTTTCTACACGTTTACACCACTTCCTTTCAATACCCGTCATGTATCCTTTTCGATCAGTCTGGATTGAAATGTAAAACAACTTATCCTCCTCCACAGTAATTTTGGAGAGGGCGTTTTTGAGGCTGATGTCAAACAGACGGTCAACCACTTTGTTGTATTCATCTCTTGCGGACACATGACTTTTCGCTATTTTTTTGCCCTTCCCTCGGGCACAGTAGTGCTCGTAAGCGGTCAGGAGCTTCTTGATAGCTACTCGAACGTCCTGCGTGCGAATATTAACCTTTCCCCAAACAACCAGCAACTCTTAGTTCGTAATCCTCGTCTGCATCTGCCACTGACATCGATCCAGGAGCAGAGTGTAGACTGTAGAAGAAACACTTGAGAACTTCCAGCAGTGTTGGGAGTTAACCGTAGCCGGGAAAATCTTCGCACTCATTGCCCACCAACCACAGAGAGGTATAACTTGGCATAACCGGCGTACCCTTCGTTCCCGCTCATTCTGGACACCGCCGGGACTGCCTCGACCTCGGCACACACGGCACGACCTTCACAGTGGAGTGTGGTATACTGACTGACTGAGCTGTGATACTGTGTCCACAAACAGCGCGGGGCACCGAAAGCACGATAGTGCAGTGCACCAAGCTCAACGCCACGCGGCGTCGCATAACAGCAACGCATTCTGGGTGTCTATTACGAAACTTTAAGGTACCTTTCGGTAAGGATTTTAAAATTTCGATACGAATCATTCGACAACTGGCGGCCGCAGCAGAGAGCGAGGCGTGTAAACACCAAATTACGTGGCTACGATACTCACCGTGGCTTAAGTGTCGTCGTCAACGAATAGGGAGCTCAAAGGGATGGTTCGAACTCGGTTTTGGCACCCAGGCCCATGGGAGGTAGGCAACATTTATGAAATGCGGAAATTGGAAATTTCTGAACTTTGAATGCGTTTCGGCAGGGACAAATATTGTCCGATTGAGCTGAAAATTCTTTTGGGATGCTTTTTCATACTTTCGAATAGGAAATTGGAAATGCGCTCTCAACTCTCGATTTCTCGTTTTTTTTAGGGAAACCCTAGGCATTTTCCTAATGTAGGAAAAGAACAGAAACCTCTGTGGCTGTTGCATCCGCGGGGTAATGTTTAGTTGTTTACCACACAATGTTACACGTTCAGGCTGAGCCGCACCACCTCTAGAGGGGAACACTGTTGCGTTTGTTTGGACTTTAATTTCTTTCTTAGCCGGCACAGGCAGCGGAGAGGTAAAGTCCTCCTCTGCTAATCCTAGGGACGCGGGTTCGAGTCCTGCCTGGGTCGGTTTTTCTCCACCCAGGGCATGGATTTCTATCAAGCTCTGTTGGTTCCCTGAGAAAATTGATGGCAGGCAAATTGCCTATTGGAAAGTCACAGGTAATTGGTTAAAGGTGCAGATGCAAAAAAAATTCATATCTCTTGTGCGTGAAAGTGAAAGCATGTCTGAAAACCGCACAAAAAATATGGAACCTACAAGGATACTGATCCGGCAAATGCCACCGAAAAAATCGGCAACAAGCGTAGGATAAAAAAATTGGCATCACTGGCCTAAGTCATTTAAGTTATACTAGTATTCGGTATATATGATGAATTACATATAGTAAATGAAAAAGAATTAAAAACAGTAAATTACATGCTATACTTGCTCTAAAATTTTTATTGGAATAAAAACGCTACACTTCATAACGGGAGATCCCCATTGATAAAATACACACTATAACATATAAATTGTGATTCATAAAGAATAAACCATATATTAGTCAAATATCAATTAAAAGAACATGAAAGTTCCTATACAGAACATCAATAGCTCCTTACTAAGTGCCAGTTGTCTCATTATTCGACTATATCACGTCGCTTGCGTGAATTTCCCTCCCCTGCTCCTTTGGTGGCCTCTCCGGTGGTTGTTGTGTTCGTGCTTTCACCATCGACTCCTTCACTCGATGTGCTTCCATGGGCTGATTCTCCTTCTTTCCCTGGATGCCGAGTGTTTGTGTCACGTGTGGTAGTTGTCGGGGTAGGTCCGCCTCCGGTTATGTCACGTCGCATGCGTGAATTGCCCTCCCCTGCTCCATTGGTGGCCTCTCCGGTTGATGTTGTGTTCGTGCCTTCACCGTCGACTCCAGCACTCGATGTGCTTCCATGGGCTGATTCTCCTTCTTTTCCCGGATGCTGAGCGCTAGTGTCACGTGTGGTAGTTGTCGGGGTAGGTCCGCCTCCGGTTGTGTCGCGTCGCCTTCGTGATGTTCCCGTCCCTGCTCCTTTGGTGGCCTCTCCGGTGGTTGTTGTGTTCGTGCTTTCACCGTCGACTCTTGCAATCGATGAGCTTCCTTGGGCTGATTCTCCTTCTTTTCGTGGAGGCTGACTGCTTGTGTCACGTGTGGTAGTTGTCGGGGTAGGTCCGCCTCCGGTTGTGTCACGTCGCTTGCGTGAATTTCCCTCCCCTGCTCCTTTGGTGGCCTCTCCGGTGGTTGTTGTGTTCGTGCTTTCACCGTCGACTCTTGCAATCGATGAGCTTCCTTGGGCTGATTCTCCTTCTTTTCGTGGAGGCTGACTGCTTGTGTCACGTGTGGTAGTTGTCGGGGTAGGTCCGCCTCCGGTTGTGTCACGTCGCTTGCGTGAATTTCCCTCCCCTGCTCCTTTGGTGGCCTCTCCGGTGGTTGTTGTGTTCGTGCTTTCACCGTCGACTCTTGCAATCGATGAGCTTCCTTGGGCTGATTCTCCTTCTTTTCCTGGAGGCTGACTGCTTGTGTCACGTGCGGTAGTTGTCGGGGTAGGTCCGCCTCCGGTTGTGTCACGTCGCCTTCGTGATATTCCCGTCCCTGCTCCTTTGGTGGCCTCTCCGGTGGTTGTTGTGTTCGTGCCATCACCGTCGATTCCTGCACTCGATGAGCTTCCTTCGGCTGATTCTCCTTCTTTTCCCGGATGCTGAGTGCTTGTGTCACGTGTGGTAATAGTCGGGGTAGGTCCGCCTCCGGTTGTGTCACGTCGCCTTCGTGAATTTCCCTCCCCTGCTCCTTTGGTGGCCTCTCCGGTGGTTGTTGTGTTCGTGCCTTCACCGTCGACTCCTGCACTCGATGAGCTTCCTTCGGTTGATTCTCCTTCTTTTCCTGGATGCTGAGTGCTTGTGTCACGTGTGGTAGTTGTCGGGGTAGGTCCGCCTCCGGTTATGTCACGTCGCATGCGTGAATTGCCCTCCCCTGCTCCATTGGTGGCCTCTCCGGTTGATGTTGTGTTCGTGCTTTCACCGTCGACTCCTGCACTCGATGAGCTTCCTTCGGTTGATTCTCCTTCTTTTCCCGGATGCTGAGCGCTAGTGTCACGTGTGGTAGTTGTCGGGGTAGGTCCGCCTCCGGTTGTGTCGCGTCGCCTTCGTGATGTTCCCGTCCCTGCTCCTTTGGTGGCCTCTCCGGTGGTTGTTGTGTTCGTGCTTTCACCGTCGACTCTTGCAATCGATGAGCTTCCTTGGGCTGATTCTCCTTCTTTTCCTGGAGGCTGACTGCTTGTGTCACGTGCGGTAGTTGTCGGGGTAGGTCCGCCTCCGGTTGTGTCACGTCGCCTTCGTGATGTTCCCGTCCCTGCTCCTTTGGTGGCCTCTCCGGTGGTTGTTGTGTTCGTGCCATCATCGTCGACACTTGCACTCGGTGAGCTTCCTTGGGCTGATTCTCCTTCTTTTCCTGGAGGCTGAGCGCTTGTGTCACGTGTGGTAGTTGTCGGGGTAGGTCCGCCTCCGGTTGTGTCACGTCGCTTGCGTGAATTTCCCTCCCCTGCTCCTTTGGTGGCCTCTCCGGTGGTTGTTGTGTTCGTGCTTTCACCGTCGACTCTTGCAATCGATGAGCTTCCTTGGGCTGATTCTCCTTCTTTTCCTGGAGGCTGACTGCTTGTGTCACGTGCGGTAGTTGTCGGGGTAGGTCCGCCTCCGGTTGTGTCACGTCGCCTTCGTGATGTTCCCGTCCCTGCTCCTTTGGTGGCCTCTCCGGTGGTTGTTGTGTTCGTGCCATCACCGTCGATTCCTGCACTCGATGAGCTTCCTTCGGCTGATTCTCCTTCTTTTCCTGGATGCTGAGTGCTTGTGTCACGTGTGGTAGTTGTCGGGGTAGGTCCGCCTCCGGTTGTGTCACGTCGCCTTCGTGAATTTCCCTCCCCTGCTCCTTTGGTGGCCTCTCCGGTGGTTGTTGTGTTCGTGCCTTCACCGTCGATTCCTGCACTCGATGAGCTTCCTTCGGCTGATTCTCCTTCTTTTCCCGGATGTTGACTGCTTGTGTCACGTGTGGTAGTTGTCGGGGTAGGTCCGCCTCCGGTAGTGTCACGTTGCTTGCGTGAGCTTCCCTCCACTTCTTTTTGATTTCCTTTGTTATTTTTGTCCATTGGGATGGTACCTATCAGCTTATCTGTATCCTCTTCGTTTTTGGTCAGATTTATGCCTTTATTTATATCCTGGCCATCAGAATATGTATAACTATTTTCGGATGTCGTATTTTCTAACTGCTGTCCCCTGCCCCCATCATCAACTGGAATGCAATAAAGAACATGGGTCAATTTTGAAGTCAGAAATAGTCATCACTACCGTTTTTTGAAGTAAGTTTTCCTTATCTTTGAAAGATTTTTTTGTCCTGGTTAAATGCGTTTGAAAATTTCTGAAAATTGATGCATGAAATACCTTTGTCGTATTTTTATTTGTTGTAAGTGTTAAGGCATTAGTATCCCAGGATAATAACTACTTTTATAGTTGATTTTTTGTACTCTCTTATTGGAAATTGCACTGCTTAATTATATCAGAGTACCTTGGATAGAGTAATTAATGTAATGAAAATGACGAAGCCCGACTTACGTGGATGAGCAGTTGTCACTCCTGCGTAGAAGAGGAGCAGTAGGAGAATACGAGCGCTGCGTATCACCATTTCGATACTCGGATGTAGTGAAGTCCAAGGAAGATCTCGACGGTATGAAGTGGAAGAAAGAGGATCGTGCTTTTATAGGCCTTATCCATCTTGAACACCCGGAAGTTATACACCGCATGAGTTTTCCTTTCGGTACTAATTTTTTCTCTTAAAATTGATGAAACCTTGTAACGATTGTTCTCTAGTAATCGTCATTGTTTGGTATACTTTAGAAATAGGATTTCCTGTTATTGTTTTAAACGGTTTAAAAAACTTCCTCTTTCTTGTTGTTGTGTTTGTTTTTATGCGTAGTAAAACAAACCTCTAGTGTTTATTTCCACGTTTCCGGTGATTAGAAAAATATTAGCTACTCGAATACTCGATTCTTGGTATCACGTTATATTGATATTTTGCAAGAAGATATTATTCCACGTGGGAAATGATTTTTTTTTAAATTTGATCTCCTAAACATATCATGAACCAGGCATATTTTTTTAAATTCGCCAGGTTGGTGATGCGGCTCGAATACTGGCCTCCATTCCCGAGGTCACGTGTTCGTTTACGGCAGGAGCGAAATTTTCATTGGCAAACCAGTGCACTCCATTGCCTATTGGAGGGTATTTCAGGGTCAGTACTCCGTCCGTCGGATGGGACGGTTTCTCTCAACCATTCCTCCATTAGCTCAAATATTCCTACAATTACCCAATTACCCACCCATCCTAATTGGCGAAAATGACCTCAGCTGTCGTTCGCCTCCCCTGAATAACCAACTAACTTAAATTCGCCTTTATTGTATTGATTCTAATTAGCTTTTTGCTGTATATGGATTAAATTGTATATATAAATAATATATCGGGGCACGATAATATATCGGGGCTCGATAAGTTATCGGGGCACGATAAATATCATGATATAGCGTCCCGAAAAATTATCACGATATCGCGATAAAGGATCGTGATATCGGTAAAAGACAGCCGTGGAGTTGGCCTTCGCCTAAGCTGGAACAAGTACGTTTGAAAACTTACTATTCTGATATAAACTAATTCAAATTCTCAGCAGTTCTCTCTCACTCTCTCTTTCAATTCCAGTGGTCTGATAGTTTATAGGTGATGTCATGTTCAAATTTTGGCAGGAACTGAAAACAACTGTTTGCAACTTAGTGCATGCATTGTCCGCAGATCTAAATATATCGAAACAATCTCATCAAACAAGCTATTCTACTTGCTAGAATAATGTGATCTTTCTTTAGATGATTACCAAAAGTAACTTTCAGTTACATGCAATAACTCGAAAAATCTTCAGTATACAATCTTTTGAAATCAGTGACAGCTTGCAAAGCCTGAAAAAGTTATATTCGAGGAGTTATTATCCACACAACATGAACAATCCAACGGAGTCTCGGTATTTCCAGGTCCGGGAGCCGGGCCGCGACGCGCGATCAAAAAATCGAGTTTATTCTCGGCGTCGCAAACTTTTTTCAAATATTTTTACGAAATAACCTAGAAATATCTTCAATTTATACTATGATGAAGTATCCCAGGGACCATTTTCCGAATAAGGATTTTATTGTCTACTTTGTGTAAAATTTTGTCTAAAAAAAAGGGTCTGCCATTTTGTGACGTAATAGCACTCAAATATACGCAAACATGTACGACAATAATGCATAGTAATGCCAAGTACCCTGTTAACAATTGGAAATGTTTTTTATTTCATAAAAATCCTTTAATTACTCCTATATCTGCTCAACTTTTAAGATTTTCGAAGAAAATGAGAGCGGGCGCTTTTTTCGAAATTTCGTCGTGTTTGAGCTTCTGTATCTAAGTAACGGGCGATACCTATGAAAAATGACTTGCCATTCCATAATCACCAACCCTTTGTGTGTATATGTGCCAAGGTTCAAGACGTTATCTCATAAAAAGCAGTTTTGGACTTTAGTCCGGCGAAATGCGATTTGGCCCCACTGCGCGGCGTGTGGAATTCACGAATTCGGGCGCTGGGAGTAAGCATGGGCGATATTGATAATTCAATATCGGGATGCGATAATGTTAGCATATCATAAGGTGGCGATAACGATAACTCATATCGTGACGATAAATATAGTCTTATCATCCCCCGATATATTATCGGGGCACGATAATATATCGGGGCACGTTAATATTTTGGGGCACAATAAGATATCGGGGCACGTTAATATTTTGGGGCACGATAAGATATCGGGGCACGACAAATATCAATTTAAATATCGCGATAAATATCACGATAAATATCGCGATAAAATATCATGATATCGCGTTCCGATAAAATATCACGATATCGCGCCCCGATAAAATATAACGACATATCATCACGATAAAAGATCGTGATATTGCGCCGGTTAATGGTGTCGGAAAAAGAGCCGTTGAGTTGGCCTTCGCTTAAGCTGGAGCAAGTACGTTTGAAAACTTACTATTCTGCTAATTCAAATTCTCAGCAGTTCTCTCTCACTCTCTCTTTCAATTCCAGTGGTCTGATAGTTTAAAGGTGACGGTATGTTCAAATTTTGGAAGGAACTGAAAATAACTGGTCCTAAATTAGTGTATGAATTGTCCGCTGATCTAAACATATCGAAACAAACTCAGCAAACAAAATATTCGGCTTGCTAGAATGATGTGATCTTACTTTATATGATTACCAAAAGTAACTTTCAATAACATGTATTGTTCTGATTGCTTTACACGTAGTAATGCCCAAATATGCGGTTAACAGTTTTTCGGTAAAAATTATAATCAGTCCAGTTAATTTAGCAGAAATTACCCTTTCACCAAGCCTCGGTGAATTTTCGTGGTTGATCAACGGTATTTACGGAATACGACGCAAACAGAACTGGTACGTGATGTCTGTCCCGTATGGCCCGAACTGTCTGTGTGCGAATTGCTTCGTAGCAGCCTGACCGGTACAGTTTGGTGATCAGACTAGCCACATTGGTTGTGCAGGCGACTTTTAAACGACAGAGTGACGCACAGCATATTGAATTCGGTCGCAGCTCATGCAAAAGTGAGCCGTGCCGCAGACATGCGCCCGCAAACTAAACGCAGGCCAGCCGCACACAGGCACAATATCGATGGCAGCTAGACTCACATTGGGTGCAGATCATCATCACATCGCACATTGATCATTTCGACTGCACACTGTCTGCGGGCGGTCGCCCACGACAATTCAGACCTGCAGGCAGCCATATGCAGACGAAATGTATATGTTATTTCCTAAAGAGAAAGAAATTTATTTCTTGAGCTGATGGAACTAATGTATTTACCTAATTTAGTCTCAAACTGCTTACTACTACTGAAATCCTTCAAGAGAAATAAGATTTGGATTAAAAGTGTAAGGAATGAAATTAATATTTTCATTAATCCTCCGGAAGATGGAAATGAAACAGAGGATAACTATGGGGAATTCACTTCGGAATGTAATGACCCTGATCGTCTTAGTGAGCGGCAGTTGAAAGCGGGTGGTGACATTAACATTGTTGGGCGATGCATGGGCGATGTAGATCAAATGGACAATAATATATTTAGGCATACAATATATTTCGGCATTATATACTACGTGTAAAGCAATCAGAACAATGCATGTTACTGAAAGTTACTTTTGGTAATCATCTAAAGAAAGATCACATTATTCTAGCAAGTAGAATAGCTTGTTTGAAGAGATTGTTTCGATATATTTAGATCAGCAGACAATACATGCACTAATTTGCAAAAAGTTGTTTTCAGTTCCTTCCAAAATTTGAACATGACATCACCTATAAACTATCAGACCACTGGAATTGAAAGAGATGGTGAGAGAGAAGAGAGAGGCTGAGAATTTGAATTAGATGATATCAGAATAGTAAGTTTTCAAACGTACTTGCTCCAGCTTAAGCGAAGGCCAATTCCACGGCTGTCTTTTACCGATATCACGATCCTTTATCGTGATATTTATCGTGATAATATATCGTGATATTTTATCGGGTCGCGATATCGTGATATTTTTTCGGGACGCGATATCATGATATCTATCGTGCCCCGATATCTTATCATGCCCCGATAACTTATCGTGCCCCGATATATTATCGTGCCCCGATATATTATTTATATATATAATTTAAACAATATGCAGCAAAAAGCTCATTACAATTAATACAATAAAGGCGAATATAAGTTAGTTGGTTATTCAGGGGAGGCGACCTACAGCTGAGGTCATTTTCGCCACTTAGGATGGGTGGGTAATTGGGTAATGATAGGAATATTTCAGCTAATAGAGGAATGGTTGAGAGAAACCTTCCCATCCGACGGACGGAGTACTGAACCTGAAATATCCTCCAATAGGCAATGGAGTGCACTGGTTTGCCAATGAAAAATCCGCCCCTGCCGAAAACTAACACGTGACCTCGGGAATGGAGGCCAGTATTCGAGCCACATCACCAACCTGGCGAATTTAAAAACATTTGCCTGGTACATGATATATTTAGGAGATCAAATTTAAAAAAAATCATTTCCCACGTGGAATAATATCTTCTTGCAAAACATCAATATAACGTGATACCAAGAATCGAGTATTCGAGTAGCAAATATTTTTCTAATCACCGGAAACGTGGAAATAAACACTAGATGTTTGTTTTACTACGCATAAAAACAAACACAACAACAAGAAAGAGGAAGTTTTTTAAACCGTTTAAAACAATAACAGGAAATCCTATTTCTAAAGTATACCAAACAATGACGATTACTAGAGAACAATCGTTACAAGGTTTCATCAATTTTAAGAGAAAAAATTAGTACCGAAAGAAAAACTCAAGCGGTGTATAACTTCCGGGTGCTCAAGATGGATAAGGCCTATAAAAGCACGATCCGATTTCTTCCACTTCATACCGTCGAGATCTTCCTTGGACCTCACTACATCCGAGTATCGAAATGGTGATACGCAGCGCTCGTATTATCCTACTGCTCCTCTTCTACGCAGGAGTGACAACTGCTCATCCACGTAAGTCGGGCTTCGTCATTTTCATTACATTAATTACTCTATCCAAGGTACTCTGATATAATTAAGCAGTGCAATTTCCAATAAGAGAGTACAAAAAATCAACTATAAAAGTAGTTATTATCCTGGGATACTAATGCCTTAACACTTACAACAAATAAAAATACGACAAAGGTATTTCATGCATCAATTTTCAGAAATTTTCAAACGCATTTAACCAGGACAAAAATATCTTTCAAAGAAAAAGAACTCTTACATTAAAAAACGGTAGTGATGACTATTCCTGACTTTAACATTGACCCATATACTTTACTGCATTCCAGTTGATGATGGGGGCAGGGGACAGCAGTTAGAAAAAACGACAACCGAAAATACTTATGCATATTCTGATGGCCAGAATATAAATAAAGGCTTAAATATGACCAAAAACGAAGAGGAAACAGACAAGCCAATAAGAACCATCCCAGGGGACCAAAATAACAAAGGAAATCAAAAAGAAGTGGAGGGAACCTCACGCAAGCAACGTGACACAACCGGAGGCGGACCTACCCCGACAACTACCACAAGTGACACAAGCACTCAGCATCCGGGAAAAGAAGGAGAATCAGCCGAAGGAAGCTCATCGAGTGCAGGAATCGACGGTGAAGGCACGAACACAACAACCACCGGAGAGGCCACCAAAGGAGCAGGGGAGGGAAATTCACGAAGGCGACGTGACACAACCGGAGGCGGACCTACCCCGACAACCACCACACGTGACACAAGCACTCAGCATCCGGGAAAAGAAGGAGAATCAGCCCAAGGAAGCACACCGAGTGCAGAAGTCGACGGAGAGGGCACGAACACAACAACCACCGGAGAGGCCACCAAAGGAGCAGGGGAGGGAAATTCACAAAGGCGACGTGACGCAACCGGTGGCGGACCTACCCCGACAACCACCACACGTGACACAAGCACTCAGCATCCGGGAAAAGAAGGAGAATCAGCCCAAGGAAGCACACCGAATGCAGAAGTCGACGGTGAAGGCACGAACACAACAACCTCCGGAGAGGCCACCAAAGGATCAGGGGAGGGAATTTCACGAAGGCGACGTGACACAACCGGAGGCGGACCTACCCCGACAACCACCACACGTGACACAAGCACTCAGCATCCGGGAAAAGAAGGAGAATCAGCCCATGGAAGCTCATCGAGTGCAGGAGTCGACGGTGTAGGCACGAACACAACAACCACCGGAGAGGCCACCAAAGGAGCAGGGGAGGGAAATTCACGAAGGCGACGTGACACAACCGGTGGCGGACCTACCCCGACAACCACTACACGTGACACAAGCACTCAGCATCCGGGAAAAGAAGGAGAATCAGCCCAAGGAAGCACACCGAGTGCAGAAGTCGACGGAGAGGGCACGAACACAACAACCACCGGAGAGGCCACCAAAGGAGCAGGGGAGGGAAATTCACGAAGGCGACGTGACACAACCGGTGGCGGACCTACCCCGACAACCACCACACGTGACACAAGCACTCAGCATCCGGGAAAAGAAGGAGAATCAGCCCAAGGAAGCACACCGAGTGCAGAAGTCGACGGTGAAGGCTCGAACACAACAACCACCGGAGAGGCCACCAAAGGAGCAGGAGAGGGAAATTCACGAAGGCGACGTGACACAACCGGTGGCGGACCTACCCCGACAACCACCACACGTGACACAAGCACTCAGCATCCAGGAAAAGATGGAGAATCAGCCCAAGGAAGCACACCGAGTGCAGAAG
Organism: Platycnemis pennipes; assembly: GCA_933228895.1. Classification (NCBI taxonomy): domain Eukaryota; kingdom Metazoa; phylum Arthropoda; class Insecta; order Odonata; family Platycnemididae; genus Platycnemis; species Platycnemis pennipes. The sequence continues at coordinate 67,520,237 of OW121854.1, forward strand.
TCGACGGAGAGGGCACGAACACAACAACCACCGGAGAGGCCACCAAAGGAGCAGGGGAGGGAAATTCACGAAGGCGACGTGACACAACCGGTGGCGGACCTACCCCGACAACCACCACACGTGACACAAGCACTCAGCATCCAGGAAAAGATGGAGAATCAGCCAATGGAAGCTCATCGAGTGCAGGAGTCGACGGTGAAGGCACGAACACAACAACCACCGGAGAGGCCACCAAAGGAGCAGGGGAGGGAAATTCACGAAGGCGACGTGACATAGTCGAATAATGAGACAATTGGCACTGAGTATGGTTCTATTGATGTTCTGTATAGGAACTTTCATGTTCTTTTAAGTGATATTTGAGTAATATATTTTTTATTCCATGTGATTCACAATTTATATGTTTTAGTGTTTTATGCATGTATGGGGATCTCCCGTTATTACGTGTAGCGTTTTTATTCCGATAAAAGTTTTAGAACATATATTTTACTCTTTTTAATAATTTTTATATACTATATCCGTTATATATACAGAATATTAGTGTAACTTAAATGACTTGGGCCAGTTTTGCCAATTTATTTATCCTACTCCTCTCGTTGCCTATTCATGCGATGGCATTTGCTCGATCAGTATCCTTGTATGTTCCATTATCTTGTAGCTTTTTTCACACATGCTTTCACGCACATGAGATAAGAATTTGTTTTGCATCTGGACCATTCCTTTGAACCACACACCCCTGAGATCCCAATAGGCAATATTCCTGTCAGCAGGTTTCCCAGGGATTGAACCAACTGAGCTTGATAGAAATCCATGCCCTGGGTGGAGAAAAACCCACCCAGGCTGGACTCGAACCCGCGTCCCTAGGATTAGTAGGGGAAGACTTTACCTCTCCGCCGCCTGTGCCAGCTAAGAAAGAATTTAAATTCTATGCAAACGGAACAGTGTTCCCCTCTAGAGGTGGTGCGACTCAGCCTGTACGTGTAACATTGTGTGGTAAACAACTAAACATTACCCCGCGGATGCAACAGCCATAGAGGTTTCTGTTCTTTTCCTACATTAGGAAAAAATCCTTAGGGTTTCCCTAAAAAAAAAAGGAAAAATTGAGAGTTGAGAGCGCATTTCCAACTTCCCATTCGAATGTATGACAAAGCATCCCAAAAGAATTTTCAGCTCAATCCGACAATATTTGACCCTGCCGAAACACATTCAAAGTTCAGAAATTTCCAATTTCCGCATTTCATAAATGTTGCCTACCTCCCATGGGCCCTGGTGCCAAAACCGAGTTCGAACCATCCCTTTGAGCTCCCTAGTCGTTGACGACGGCACTCGAGCCACGGTGAGTATCGTAGCCACGTAATTTGGTGTTTACACGCCTCGGTCTCTGCTGCGGCCGCCAGTTGTCGAATGATTCGTATCGAATGGTAAAATTCTTACCGAAAGGTACCTTAGGCGTTGAGCTTGGTGCACTGCACTATCGTGCTTTCGGTGCCCCGCGCTGTTTGTGGACACAGTATCACAGCTCAGTCAGTCAGTATACCACACTCCACTGTGGAGGTCGTGCCGTGTGTGCCGAGGTCGAGGCTGTCCCGGTGGTGTCCAGAATGAGCGGGTACGAAGGCTACGCCGGTTATGCCAAGTTATACCTCTGTGGTTGGTGGGCAATAAGTGCGAAGATTTTCCCGGCTACGAACAACTCCCAACACTGCGGGAAGTTCTCAAGTGTTTCTTCTACAGTCTACACTCTGCTTCTGGATCGATGTCAGTGGCAGATGCAGACGAGGATTACGAACTAAGAGTTGCTGGTTGTTTGGGGAAAGGTTAATATTCCCACGCAGGAGGTTCGAGTAGCTATCAAGAAGCTCCTGACAGCTTACGAGCACTACTGTGCCCGAAGGATGGGCAAAAAAATAGCGAAAATTCAAGTGTCCGCAAGAGATGAATACAACAAAGTGGTTGACCGTCTGTTTGACATCGGTCTCAAAAACGCCCTCTCCAAAATTACTGTGGAGGAGGATAAGTTGTTTTACATTTCAATGCAGACCGATAGAGAAGGATACATGACGGGTATTGAAAGGAAGTGGTGTAAACGTGTAGAAAATCGTCAGAGACTTTAGGAAGAGGATTCTTTAAAGAAGAAACAGCATGCGAGAGAAAAGGAAATATTGGACAAGGAAGTGGACGTATAAGACATTTCAAGGCTGCCGCGTGAACGGCGGTGGACCAGAAGAAAATGGACCTCGTTCGTCAGACGTCTTCGGAAAGTACGACAAGAGACTCGGACGCAGATGCGAGTAATTTTTTTCCGGGTAGGGTGAATTAAAAATTAACGCAAGTTGCGATGAAGAAGTTATCACGGCTTGCGAGGCAGTAATATGTCAATGGAATGTTATTATTGAGAAAATAAGAACCTAAAACAACTTATTTAGTTAATATTTTTACTAATAAATGTGGCAGCAGTGTATCACCTGGTTTCCTCAAGTTTCAGCGAGAAATGCATGTTATTTTGTGATGCGAGGGGTATTGTCAGTGAACGTTCTGTAGTTATATCTGTATGTTTATTCTTGAGATACCAACGAACATTATTATGGAAGAATAATGCAATGATATTGACGCAAGTAAACATCATGTTAGGCTTTCATTAACTTCAGTTCGTTTATTCATGACATTCCATCTTTGTGTATAAGATCTTTGGTCGTTGTTTACACTATGGTTGAAGTGTTCATCGAAGTAATTTCAACGACAAGATTACTCATATTCCTGAAGTCTCGTATACGGCACTAATTGGATATGCAGGACATGTTATGAAATAGTATTGAAAATGCTTTGATGAAGTGAAATTCTCGTGATGTCTTGTTTAGCATCTGAAACTATTCTGTGGATGTGTTGGAATGCGAGCTACATACACTCCTCATTATGCTTTGAAGTGTGTTTTTGTAATGATTCGGCTGTAATGTGAAATACCGAGTGATCGTTCTTCGTAAACAGCTGTTCAGTGAAACCTTACATGGTGCTTTCAAGTAAGTTTCGATAAAATACAGGGTCCTTAATGGATATCTTTGTGAATGGTAGTGTTGTGGATGTAGGAAGTGATAAAGTGAGTTTGAATAGACTCAGTGCGAATAAGTCCAATAGGCTTAATTTTGTTCATAGAGTTGGCAATTATTTTACATTTATATTTGACCAAACCTAATTCTTAGGCCATGTTCTATTTACCTCAAAAATGAATCACTGGGATATAAATTAGAATAATCTAGATCCAAAAGATGTCAAGATAGTCGCTGAGAAAGGGATGAAGTGAGTTTCAAGCAATATTGCAGGGTATGGAAAGGATAATATAACTGCATTAGCGTGTCGATGTGCAAGTGGGCATATTCTTCCTAATTTCGAGGGAGACGAGCTTGCTATTCGAATGGGACAACCCTTAAAATCAGCAGTTGCGGAACATACAGCCTCGGGACACGAAATTGATCTCAAACAAAATAGGATAATCGCGAAAGTGAAAAGCTTCAAGCCTCGACTGATCCGTGAAGCTTTGGAAATAAGAAAATGCCAGCAAAATTACAATAGGGACTGTGGCCTCCAAATCAGCCACACGTGAGACCCTGCTTTGAACCATAATAAAAATGCCATGACTACTCCTTCCACTCCTCCCCTTCCCATCCTTTTCCCACCATGAAATCCCTATATAAACTCCACCAACTCGACAGATACCTCATTCCCTTTGATAAAGTGACCAGCGACGGCCACGAAACGTCAGGTATCACACCTGGTAATAGTACGAGGGGTACACCCGAAGAACAAATATAAACATTCATAATGACCCGCGAAAGTTTCAACCAAGAATTTTTCTACACTGCTGGTGACTCTAATTCCTTTATCGTTTTTAAGTGTGTACACTGTGGACCTATTTCCCTGAAGCTCTCTCACACATGGCCAAAACGCTTCAGGATTGCTATCTATATATTCTCCTAGTATCTTGCTCTTGAAATGTGATAACGCTTGCCGACATGATTTCCTTGCTAATGCTCTCGATTTTTTATAGTTTTTAACTGACTCATTTTTTTCCTGTACCGACAGACCCCGTCCTGCATTTTTCATTCTAGCCATACCCTTCGTCGCCTTAGTGATTCCGTAACCTCCGCGTTATGAATCTCTGTATTATCACTTATGAATTTACTTGGTATCTATTAATTAACTGCTTTACGGGTGACCTCAAGAAATTCTATTCACGCATCCTCTGTATCTAATCCTTTGCTTTGTTCGCTAAATACATTAAACGATTCCCTTATTCCTCTTTCATACCTTCGTAATTAGCCTTGCCAAATAAGTATACCCTCCTCTTTGGTTTATAATGTCATTCAAAACCTACAATAAATTTCGCATGCACTATTTTATGATCAATAACTCCTGTGTCTGTAACTGTATTTAGAACTCTTTCGGCTATATTTGATGCTAATAAGTCCAGAATGCTGTTTCCCTTGGTCGGTTCTGTTACTAGCTGTTGTAAAGAATGTGACGTAAAGGTGTTCAACAGTGATTCGCAGAGTTCCTTATCCTTACCTCGTGCTATAAAACTACACGTATTCCAGTCTATCGAAGGGAGATTGAAGTGTCCGCCTACTATTATTTCGCTATCATTGTTCCGAGAAAGTAATGTATCTATCCCTGACTCTAGTTCCATTATAGAATTGACGTCTGCATCCGGTGGCCTGTAATATGCACCTATATATTTCTCTTTGCGTTGCTACTTTTACTTTTAACGGATCACCAAATATACTCTACATTTCGCTCTGAAATAAATTCTCTTCTACTGACATACCGGTCCTTCACAGCTATAAATACTCCTCCCCCGTTTCTGCTTACTCTATCCTTTCTGTACACGGTAAAATACTTCGGGAATACTTCATAATCTCATATGTCCTTCGAAAGCCAGCTTTCTGTGCCTACAATTATATCTGCATCAGTACTCTTTATGAGGTGGTGTAATTTTGCTGCTTTATTTCTTAAACTACGACAATTCACTACTGGGTGGAACGAATGAAAATCACAAAAATGTCACTACTCACGATCCCTCTGATGAAGAGGATGAACAAGAACAAGACTATCCCAAATGTGAAGAAAAAGTGAAACGTTTATGGGTCAAAAAGGGTTTCTAAAGCCTTACAGATGTCTGGTCAACTTTTCAGGATTCAGACAAGGAAAGGAGTGTATTCCACATTACTATCATTGAATGTAACAAGTTGCTCTGCTGGAAGAGTCATGCGCAGGGTAAAAATAATAAAAAATAGACTTAGATCATATATGGATAGACATCAAGGGAGTGAGCGAAATAAAGTGGGCTTGGGCCGACGACTTCTGAAGTGACAATTACTGGGTGATATACTCAGGAAATGACCAGACGATACATCTACATCTTCACGATACCCTGCAAGCCACCGCGAGAGTGTGTGACAGGGGGTGAAGATCACCACGCATGCACTACTAACATGCAAACTAGCAACTATATATTCTCATGCAACTTGATTGTTAGTATATATAGTATTTAAGGGGTTAATACATGCATCATGCACTACAGACTACTCTAAAATATATCCCCTACCTATCCCTTTGCTATGCTGCCTATTCTGTTCTCTTATAGTCTGGGGGACAAATGCCATTTTGAATCTATCGGTACGACAATCTAGCGGGAGTCGGATTAATGCTGAAGAAGGAATGGTCAAGATTAGTGAAATCCTATTGGCAATATAACGAAAGGATTCTGATGGTCAAGTTAGAAGGAGAATATGCGGACACTGTGACAGTGCAGGTGTACAATGCCGACGTCCAGCCACTCTGAATAGGAAATAGAAGAAATGTATGAGCAAATGGAAGAGATCCTAGACACAGTAAAAGGAAAGGAGAACCTAATAGTTATGGAGGACTGGAATGCAGTGGTCGGAGAGTTCCGAGAAGGAAGTAGCGTGGGTGAGTTCGGTTTGGGAAAAAGAAAAAGCCACGAGAGAAAGGCTGGTAGAGTTCAGTAAAGAAGAGAAAATAGTATTAGCAAACACCCTCTTCGAGCAACACCGGCGAAGAAGATACTCGTGGAAGATGCCGGGGGACAGACAAAGATACCATATTGAATACATCCTTGTCAGAACGAAATATAACAACCAAGATAAGGTGTGTAAGATTTACTTACCCCGTAGCAGATATAAATAGTGACCATAACTTGGTGATCATGGACAGCTGCCTGCCATAGAGAATTACGAAGGAGCCAAGTTGGAACACAAATACACTGGAGAAAAAAGTAGGTAGTAAGAAACGGTTCACCTCATCCATCGATGCAAAACTAGAATTGAAGGAAACTAGCATTGGATGAAGATGTAATTAAATAAAGAAGATCATTACTGAAGTAGCAAATGAGCAGATCGTGAGTAAGGAGGTAGAAACAAAGCCGCCATGGATAACGGCTCGAATACGAAACCTCATAGTGGAAAGAAGAAAATACAAGAACCCAAGAAATGAAACTGAGGAGGCCCAATATAAGAAGTTGCGAAACCAAGTAATACGAGAGCGCAAGCAAGCTAAGGAAGAATGTATAGAAAACAGCTGCAAAGAAATAAATATCAACATAAAGAAAAGAAACGCTGAAATTGCTTATAAACTGGTGAAGAGATGATTCGGAGAAAGGAAAACAAGATCCCACAACAGAGACTCGAGTGGAAAGATACTCACAGAAACCTGGCCCGGCTGTTTAGTTGCTACCTGTAGTGTTTCTATATTTTTACATGCATATGAGAACATCAGGAGTTTTACCTCAGATTGTGACGAATGCAACATTGAGGAAAGTGGACGTGGAAAGTCAAACCTGCTGTAGCCAGGTTGTCAACGCGCCGCGCACAGTGGTCGATTTTCGAGTATTAGACGGACAAAATTATTTTTTCGATGTAATCGATCGAATAGCCTTATTTTATTGGAAATTTCTGGAATTATTAACCTAAAAAGCAATAAAACATGAAAATATAGCATTAAAAAAGGTTCTATGCATTGTTACCCAAGTTTCGTAGTTTGTGATATCTTCTCTTAATTGGAGTAATAAAAGTTTCTGCATTGTTTTCAAATAAAAAAGAAATTATTTGCATTACAATACACATTAAACAAATATGAATACAGGTGTTCCATTCTAAATTTGTCCCATTACCCAGTTTTATTTCAAATTATTTAGTGCATAAAATGTTTTAATTAATTTTATCACATTATATTCATTCACTCTCCGTATCCGTTGAGTCATTTCCTACATGTTCCGGAGTTTTTAATAAACTTACGACGGCACTAGGCAGTTGACTATACTTTTTATTTGGTAATTTCCTGAGGGCCGAAATTAATGGGTCGGAACTAGTTAATAATAGGTTCATTTAGTCTTGATTAGTGTCCCCTCTTAACATTTTTCGAGTGTGATGTTCCCGGAAGGCTCTACATTCCTTGTGTCTTGCCTCTTGCACATCCTCTGATAATTGGCCAATTGGTAAAACCATGCTTTCAATCACGTCTGCTCCATGGATCAAAATTTTATGGACACTAGTGGGCATGTAAAACCACTGATAAAGGCTAACACATAGAAGACCAGTGTCATGGGCATACTCTCTAAATGCTTCTACGTTGAGGCCATATCCACTAGATATGGCTTGCAAAATAACGGAGAACCGTTCAATCAACTTCTCATCAACTCCAGTAATTTCCGCAGCTTTCCTTGGGTTGTCAAAGAATCGGCGAGAGGTGTTTCCATCGTTGGTGGTTCCACATCCTTGTTTGACTACATCGACTAGGAGGCCCATTTCCGATCTAAACCTATATATTACTTCTGTTTTCCTTAACCGATAAGCCTGTTTTACTCTCTGACTTCCACGGACTTGCCATTTCTGAATTTTTAGCCTGTAAGATATATGCATGACACACTCGAAAAATCGAATGCGAGCATGCAGCGTAGATAAGCCAAAGTTAAATGCTGCAGTGTTTACAGGTCGTTTTTTAACAATTTCAAAATTATTCATCAAAGAGTTGCAGACTTTTCCGTCTACCATTGTATTTAACAGCAAATACTTAATAACAATGACTTTATTTCCTATGGTTAATTTAGTAGGCGTCAAATTAGCTATTTGCTTCTCAATGTGGTAGATTTCTTCTCTAATTTTCTCAGGAGTTTCCTTCACAAATTGAAGTCGAATTGGTCTGCAAAATCTTGTGGAGGGCGTCCTTGGATTTCGCCACATAATTACTTTTTGATTTGTTTCTTTTTGCTCAAGTTGAAGCTGTAAAGGAACAATTGACGTCAAAAGAACAACGGAATCTGAAGAATGCTGATTTTCGGAAAATCTTTGCTTATAAAGGGAGTGCCCTGAACTGCCGTCGCATCCCCATTTATGACTCATTTGAAAGGATACATTGTCATTTCCGCGGCATGTCATATACTGAGTAAATACGGCGTTTAGTACCTTCATCAGACGCATTGCTCTATAGTCTAATACATTTTGTAATTTAACCTCCGCTAAGGTTTCTGATACAGTGAACGATTCCTGTATAGGTAGCACTCGATTTTTGCCTTTAAAATTTATCAGTACGAAGGATAAATATCAAAATTATATAGATAAATATGCTGACGCGAGTCCCTACCAAAATGATCGAGCTATTAGCAATATTTGTAATTTGTTGACAATTGGAAAAATAAATTATTGAAGCATTAAATTAAGCACGAATCAAATATGTTTTGTATTAATAGAATACTCCTTATTTCTGTACAAAAAACAATAATTTAATTTGCAACTAAAAAAAATATTTTTCTAATGAGCATTGTAACATTAACTACTAACTATATTATTATTAACATAATTATTTAACCATGAACATTCCGAATGTTTAGAAATCATTAAAAATACAAATAATTGTTTTTCAAAGCACTAAATGAATGACCTCTTGCATTTGTTAATATTTTGTTTAGTTTTGCTCTTAGTGTTTCGCAAATGTTACCTCAGGGGCATCGGAACTATTTTCGCTAGGGCCCGCATTTTTTTGCGGATAGGAGGGGGTAGAGACTGGAATTCCGCTAATAGTGCATATGAAGGTGGTAGAATATGTGTCAGAAGGTAAAAGGCAAGCTGGAAACAAGTGAAATTTAATTTTTATTAATGAAGACTCATTTCTCAAGGGCCCGCGTATTTTCTGGGGGGGGGGGGGCGGGGGCGAACGCCCCCCCTATCCCCCACTTCCGACGCCGCTGTGTTACCTTATCTCTTTATTCCTTTCCACGGATTAGATCCGAAAAAATGAATACGAATTGATCATTTTACCATATTATAGATATGTTTATTTTCATATCGAAATTGAACCACTTGGTCGTTATTCATTAAATGTTGATTAAATCTTGGCGTCCGACGAGAAAAGAGGTGGATTAGGCGGGTTTAAGGTGATCTGGTGGCGTGTTGAGGGTCGAAAAATCTGGCACCACTGACCCGAAGTCAGCTAAACACGTAGTTGCCCACGCTCACCATGGGGACCGAAGACGTCGCGACGTTTGAAAGTTTGAATAGTACCTACATGCGGATGATGTGACACTTTCCGTCCGGTCGTTTCAGTTTACAAATATATGGAGGAATTACTACGGGAAATTCGGAATAGCAAGAAACAAATAGGTTGCGTGAGTACCCTGCAAATTTCACCCTTGTTCTCTTCGCTAGAAGATAATGTAAACGATATAACCCAAATATTACATCTACATCTATATCATATCCTGCAAGCCACCATAAAGATGTGTGGCAGGGGGTGAACTCTCACAAAACATGCTATGCATATCATGCATAAAAAAAGGATTAGTACTTGTATAGGTACTGTTCAAAACTACGCTATTTAAAAAAAGATAAAAATAGCAAAACAAAATTACCATGGACAGTATCCAACTCCAGTACACAAGTTCCCAAAAATTTCTATAGGTTCGTATAGAAACATCCCCAGTGGAAGGAGCATGCAGCGAATTACATCCAAGGCAAAAACGCAACCCCTCACATCAGCAGCGCACCGCTCATCGGTAAGTACCTAGTCACCACTGTCTCTACGGGAACGCCTGGCCATCTGCCGGGCATTCCTCGAACCTAAGATTACGTGCCTACGCTACTCCTGCATGGGCGTACGTCGCCGAAAACTTCTTGAAGCAGGCAGAACGCGTTTTCTGTGGCTGGGTTTGAAACACGGCACGGGCTTCCCCGCCGCTTAAAAACTTTGCCGAAATTTTCGAAAACTCAGTAAATTTTTCGGAATTTTTTTTTCCGAAACTGAACTTCAAAAATTGAGGGGGGTCCTATAATCAGGGGTGGACTATATTCGGAGGAATACGGTAAAAATGTCGTGGTGTTCTGTCTATCTGCCAGTTCTATGTTACGCATCTCCTCAAAAACTAATGAACCGATTGAGCTAAAATTTTGTATGATTCTAGCGTATACAGTAGAAGGTGCTCTAGGCTATATAAGAAAGGCTCAGGGCCCGGGTTCGGTTCCTGGCGCCAATTATGTATTTACATTGGTTTTAATTGACTTTTTCAATTTATGGTACGCAAGAGTTTTTGTTCTTTCGCTCAGTAAAATAGCTAAATATCAATCGATTTCTTTCTTTCTGTATTTAATGGGAAAGTGTTTAAACTTTCTTATTCTCTTCACCAATTTACACTTTCTCCTCGAGGTTTCAGGGCAATTTGTAATTTACGTTGAAATTTACTGTTTTCGTCGGTTCTTTTCCGAGCGTTGTCTGACGGCTTTGCTATTGTCGTCTTCCAAAATGAAAACATTGTTGATATAGGATGGTACTAAAGGCATTGTAGGCTATTCTTGAAGCAAGTTCAGCCATATTATTCCGCACAAAGATACGTGCTGACTGCTAGCGCTACTCACGGATTTAGAAGGTTTGCATTCGGTTAACATTAGGAGTATTTAAATGAATGCTTCAGCGGTGTTCTAATGTGTGTATGTTTTTTTTATTTCTTTACGGGTTTGTGCATTTGAACCAACCTAGGACATGAGGAGAAGAGATGGAATGCTTTAGGAATCGTCGTCGATGAAGATAGCTTGAGATTTGTGATAGTTTAACAAATACCAGGGAATAAAATTTAAATCCAAATGGAGCATAATGTCTCATTACGTATCCGTGGGATGTTCATTGATGCCATTGCAAAGATGCTAAAAACGTTCGTCCAAAAGTGATGCCGTAAACAGCATTGTCCTTTTTTTTTAAGATATTGAAATACAAAAAAAGGTGTCGCAGCTAATTCTTGAATCTAGATCGGCCATTCCATTCGGAAAAATCATACGGGCATACTTTTCGCGCTACTCTCAGATCAAATAGGTTTGCATTCGGTAAAACTAAAAGTATATAAATGAAAATTTCCGCGGGCTTCAAAAGGTGAATATTTTATTGTTTTATGCCATATTCCGAAGTGAACCGCTTTCAAAATTGTTGTCTTTTGAGACACAAGAAAGTGATAAAAAACCTCAATGAAGTCTAATCAAAATGAGAATTTCAGGATGAAAAAAATTATGATATAAGTCAAAAATACAGTAGAAGGTATCTACGTAACCGAGCGACAAGTTCCTGGTTTAAGTAGTCCAAATCTGTACTAGGTAATAAGAATAGAATTTACTCTAAGATATTGAAAGGTAGGTACCTACTAAAAGGTGTATCGCAACTAATTCTTGAATCTAGATCTTCCATTTCATTCGGCAAATCATACGAGCTTACTTTTTGCGCTACTCCCAGATGAAGTAGGTTTGCATTCTGAAAAACTAAAAGTATATAGTAAAATAGTTATACGTCAAATATTCAGTAGAAGGATTAAATATATGAAACCGAGCGATAAATACCTGGTCTAAGTAGGCTAAATTTGTACTAGTTATTAAGAATAGAATTTACTCTAATTGGAATGAAATGCATTAATAGGTATCCGTAGGAAGTTCATTGACGCCATAGTCATGAAGTTTTATGTAGAACACCTGTGCAAGTGCACAACTCTTCTACATAAATCTTGCAAAGTGTTCTAACACACATAGTGAAAGTTGTTGTAACTATCTCTTTTCTGCCAATACCATGTTCGCTAAAGGACGAAAAATTGAGTTACAAAAGTTATTATTCGAGCGCGGTTCCTGGTAAATATTAAGGGAAATCATCGCTGTATGTTATAAAAGTAATAATCCGTAGAGAAAGTCCCACAACCAATCGAAGCCCATCCTATTCACGGAAGTATCCTTGTATTTAATTTTCAAAATCTAAACATATCATGCCTGTCAGCATGTGAAGCCACTTTTGGGGCAAATATAGAATCCCGAAATTTACATCGAAAGTCTCCCAAAGGGGTTGATTTAAAATCCAGCAAATAGTTTGAAAATTAAAAAAATGTCATTATTACTGCCGTAAATATATGGAATTGGGCATTTTACAATGATTCCGTAAAATATTCGAACGTAAAAATTTGGCCCCAATAGCACCCAAACCCGCACAATCTTGTGGGAATGACTGGTACAACGGGTCTACTCACTCAGCCACGGCTATTGTGGAGGCGAGCCCTACAAAGTATTTGTGCGGAGGAAAATTCTATACAGTTGAGCACCCTTAATCCGGGAATCCGTAATCCGGGAACACCCATAATCCGGCAAGTTTGTCATGACCACCTACCCGGTACTTTATGGAAAATGACGAAACATTTTTTACCGAAACATTGCTTCATAACCAGCCGAGATATTATCCCATTCCATTCTTAATATTTATTTTCCCATTCCGAAAATCATAATAATTTAAACATCAATTTCTGGTACTTCGTGTACACTGGAATTATTCCGCAACTTGAACTAAACATAGAAAATTGAAAACTCCGAGACGGACTACGACTAGTTTACAGATCGGCCACTTACAATGACACGCGCATTTTTTATTGACCACTAGATGTGATTTGATAAAATTATTTGTTATCCGATTTTGTCTCTCCCTAATCATGTCTAATCTATACAGTTGTGGCAACAGCAGAGGAGTGAGGCATCAGTACGAAACGTTAACGATCGCAGAAAAAGTGCAATTCGTGATAAAGCTTGACGCCGTTGCATCGGTAAAGCGGTTGTCTGTGTGGGACGTTTTCAGACAAAATATTAATGCAGATAAATTAATAATTATACTTTAAATATTAATACTCCTTAATGTGTTTAATTCTTCAAAATATCTACAACACATAAAGAAGCAGAAAGAGAAATCCTCAAAATTTTACTGCTGAAGTGACAGGAAAAATGAATGACGGAGAGAAAAACTATGAAAGAAGATTTAAGTGCTGATTACGGTCACTTTATACTAAGTAAGTATTCAGTGACCGTGGTGCTGATTTAGATCGCGTGGTTTCAATTGCGTCGAAGTGAAGGGCTTAGTTATTATTTCTGGCCAACTGCTAATTGAGCAGGCTAAACTATTTCCAAAGCAAATATAATCTAAAAGACGATTTGGGAAAGTTCGCGTGCATGGAATAGTAATTCAAAGTCAGTCCTAAAACACGCGTGGTTTAAATTATGGCCTGCTTTAAGGTTTAGTGTAGACGAAATATGTGGAGATTTCAAAGGCTTTCATGTTTATGAGGATAAAAATATGATGATGGAGTTGGTTGACAGTGTAAATAGCATCAACAACCCAGAATTAAAGGAAATGGAATTGGTATACCAATTAAAGGAATCGATAGCTAGCGACCACGATTCTCTCACAACACACATGCTGAAATCCTTGAAATGGTAATTAATAACAATAAATCCGAGTGGGGATGAAATTGATGAGCGTGAAGGAGGACTAGCAGGAAATGTGGAAGGAGGACTACTATTGATGATGGTCTTTAAAGAATCATCCAGTCCGGTCGCCTGCGACGTAGTGATGGGAGGGCGTGCAGACGACACAACCAGTTGACATTGCGCTGAATCAGCTGATAACAAATCAAGCGCGGTAGGAAATATGTTGCGCGAAGCACAGCACAAGAAATATTACATTTTATATACTCTTTTCCGAAACTAATATTACACCTTTAAATGTGCATAAATATGACGAACACGATGCTAACCTTATATTATTTTCACTCACTGCGCAACTTCGATACTTCTAAGTAATAACTTTGTGAATTAAGAATAACCATTCCTTTCCGATTGTTCTCTGTGACTCTTAAAAATCGTGTTCAGTAAATCGCAAACGAGTATATTTTGTTATAACTAATTGAATCATTTCAATAAAAACATCCCGGACGTCAAAAATAAACCAGTTGCCATGCGTGACCCATAGTCCGGCAAAAACCCTAATCCGGCATCACTTCGGTCCCGATCGGATTAAAGATGCTCAACTGTATAGGTACATTCTTTTCGCGCACCCGGGCCTATGTGGAAGAAAGCCGTGACACTTTTCCCGCATTCCCTCGGTTTCAAAAATAATTACGTCATTTGTAACCCGAGCATGTCTCGCGATATCTCCTTGTCACGAGTTGAAGAATCTACCGGAGTGCGTGATCCCGTAAAGCATCCCACCTTCCTCCTTTGGGGGACTGTTTGTTTTGACTACGGTTCAGTGCAACACGAAGTACTTCCTAGGTGATGTGAAGAAATAAATGGAAAAAAAGTAATAGTTTGGGAGTTATTGCATCTCGCATGAACGTGACTATTATGTACCTATACTCGTTAGTATCAGTGACTGGTGAGCATTTCCTAATAAATAGGTCTTGGGGGGATCGTTTGTTTTGAAGATTCTTCGTCCATTGTTGATTACATGACAAACTTATCAAACCTAGGTTTGCAAACCCAGCTGGGACATGTGTTGGACCCGAATGTTTTAACCGGGATACTATGTGACGACCATATATGCATATTGCTTAACCCATTTATAAACAAAGTAATTGACAAAGTAACACAAGCTGGGGGGCCAAGGAGGCAGAAGTCAACACACAACAGCGCATTTATATATAAATCACGCTTGGCTGAGTTGAGTAGTCTGAACTTAAAAATTAAGAGAGTTACCTTTCATTTTGCTTCTTCGATGACTTCTTCGCCAAACTCTCAGCAAGACTTAGAAAACAACCACTAAACCAATATTGTCTTAGTTCAGATATTTTGAATCATAAAGAATAACGATATGTTCACATATTCGCCGCCAGACTGCGTGATTTCCCGCTAATTTCGAAATCCATAAATGCTAACTCCCATATATGTACTAAAGACTACAATTATAATCATAATTTGTGTACTTTATTTTGGTGCTCATCATTCACTATCATTATTCACTATGTTCCTAGTTATTAGGCAGGCTTAACATGCCAACAAAAAAGAACTGAAGATGCAAACGTTAATGGGTGTAAAGAGAAGGGTAGTGAACATTTTGATATGGAGCTTTGTATGACTCTGGGTGTCTGGACATAAGGGAAGGATGATGAGAAAAGATTGGAAACATCCAAACTATGGATGTGGAGGGAAATGGAAAAAAGCAGATGGATGGAGGTGGAAAAATGAAGATGTGTTGAACATACGTTGAGGGAGGCGAGAAGATAAAGTTGTCAAAAATTAGAAGAAGGTAGAGTACGTGGATGGAACGGGTACTTACGGACATCTGCTGAAATGCGAAAGGTCACTACTGTAGATGGGATACTGGGAAAGCAATGCAGGAAAGAAGGAGAAGTATTATGGAGATTATGATGACAAGTAAGTTAAGTATGTCGACTTGAAGAGGGAAATAGCATATGGATGGAGCTTCTAGATAAAAAATAATAATAATAGCTTTATTGGTCATTAACCCATTAATCGCCAGTGATGCGTTGATGCAACATTTTTACAAATTTTTATCTTAGGCATACTTTTGTTTTCAGTTTACTGAACACTTAAAATATCACACTTTTAATTTTGTTTTTTTCGTCAAAATTAGACTAAGATAAAAATTAATTTTTTATTCGAAATTTTCATATTTCATCACCTTGCATTACCATATTTTATGAATGACATTACACTAAGTATTCTTGAGGTGTCTTACTCTGAGTAATGTTTCCTATTAATTCAAAGTTTAATTATTCAATGTCATTAACTTCGTTAAAAAGTTACATCAGTATTGGTTGGATGTTGATCGTTGTAAATAATGTTGCGTTTACGCAACGATGGGAATTCTCAGGCAGACCATGTGGCTTTTCTCTAAGCAGGTAGTAGCTCGTCAACATGGCCTATAAAAGTGGACAATGTAGTATTGTGGAGACCCTTTTGCTACATTTTAGGCATAAAACTTTTCTGAGTAACCGAGGCTATAAATGAATGGAATCACTTATTCCTTGAGGAATATCTGTACAAATCTCCAGAAACAACACTTTGCTACTTACAATCAGTAAGAGTCAAATTTGTGTGCACCCATGGGCAACCGGTGAAGTCTTTCCAATGATGTGAGGTTGGAAGTGTTACTTAGTAGGAATTCAGCTCAAAATTTGATGTTTCCATTTTTATAGATAAGAGAAACGTCAGAACGAGAGAACTGAATGTGAAGTTGAGAAATATATCATTTGAGGCAAGGCTATGTCTGATGTTGGTGTGTTCCTCCATTTGCTGCTCAGTTTTTGCTCTGTGCATTCATAAGTGCTTGCTATTCTTCTTTTACGCCCTTAGATGATACAAGGCTTAGAATTTAGCTTCATAAGGTGTAAATCATTTTTATAGTCACCTGAAATTTCTTTTTATTGATCTCTCTCTAGTATTTTGATGAAAAGTACATCAATATTTGGTGCTCAGCTCATTGTGAGAATTTTTGCGTAACAATTTTATCCAGACAAAAAGTGAGGCATTCATACATTATATTGGTTCACCATATAGTATAAGGTATTCTTAAGTTGGGAACTATGATGTGGATTGGTTCTTTCTAAAACATTTCAGAGATGGATGATTTCAGGAGATATAATACGGCCAATGAAATACTGGATGCACTGGAAAAACTTAGTGAGGACACTAGTGAACTTGAGGTGGTGATACTACCCTCAGAAGTTATTGAACTTACCATTGAGGAAAACATCGATGATGGGGAGACAGTCATAAATGACCATGGAATTCCAATGCCCTCAGACATTTCAGGGACTTTTGAGAGTTTCTCAGTGAAGAATTACTTGAATTAATTTTGAAATATTCGAATAAGTACGCTAATGACAATAATAATCATATTTTCACTTTGAGTATGAAAGATTTAAAAAAACTCATAGGGATCCTAATTATATCGCGGTACCATACATTACTGCGCACTAAGTTCTACTGGACCAGCCAAGAGGATACGGATGTCCCAATTGTGAGGCAATGCATGACTCAGAATAGATTTGATGAAATTAAAAAGTATCTACATCTCTCCGATAAATCTCAGCTAGACAGAAATGACAAATTTTTTGAAAGTCAGGCCTTTCCTCAATGGACAGAATGAACGTTTCATCCAATTTGGGATATTTTCTGACAAGTTGTGCATTGATGAGCAAATGGTACCGTATTTAGGGCAGCATTCAGTTAAAATGTTTATCCGAGGGAAACTGATTAGATTTGGTTATAAACGGAGGTGCCTGGCATCATCAAAAAGCTATCTCTATCAGTTTTTGCCATATGGAGGAGCCAAACCAGGAAGTAATTCCAAATAATAGTTCTTTAGGGCTAGGTGATAGGGTTGTTCTAAAGTTATTGGATTGTTTTAATTCCCCAAAAAATCATGCAGTGTGTTTTGATAATTACTTCACCAGTTACCAATTATTAGCAACCCTAAGTGACAAAGACTATTATGCGACGGGGACAATAAGAGATAATCGAACAGGAAAAAACCAACTCAGGTCTTCCAGGGAGTTAGGTAAGAAGCCAAAGGGGGATTCTGACTCTTTGTTTGACAAGACAAAACATATTCTCCTCGTTCGATGGCGTGATAATGCCATCGTCACTGTCGCTTCAAACTTTGGGAATAATGAACCCATAGCAAGGGCACAAAGGATAACCAGAGGCTAAAAAAGAGAGAACTAATTCCACAACCAAATGTCATCCATGATTACAATCAAAGAATGGGAGGGGTAGATATACACGATAATTCTATTGCATGCTATCGCACCCAGATTAGTGGTAAAAAGTGATGGTGGCCTCTATTCGTAAATGGACTCGATAGTGCAATTGTGAATGCATGGAAGTTTTACACACAAGTCAAAGGTGGAAGAATTCCTCAGTTAGATTACCGGTCTGAAATCATAAGAATCTTACTGAAACAAGAAGTAGTGTCTAATACGAAGACTGATGATATACAGCATCCAAGTTGGTATGCACATGCGGGATGCCCAAAGAGAAATGATATATCTCAGTGCATTCGTCAAGACAGAATAGGGCATTTCATCCAAAGGAATACTGAAAACTCACGAAGAAGATGTCGAGTTTTCAAATCTCAGACAATTTACATGTGTGTAAAGTGCAATGTTTATCTTCACACATTGTTTTCATAGATTTCATCAGAAGTGGCAGTGAAAAATAAAAGATATAACATAAGGGTAAAGAACTATGAAGATTATTATTTACCTGAATTTTCCCAGTGTTGCATATATGCAACATTATATAAATCAATTATGACGATCACTAAATTTTTTTGCTCAAAAAAAATCTTAATTAGGTCAATATAAATAACAAAAAATGAGAAAACTTCATTTACAACCGGTATATACAAGCTGGACAATAATGGGTTAGTGGTTACAATTGACCTCGTCAGTTAGCACAGGACAAAGATTACTACATCACAATTTTAAAAAACAGATAAAAATACAGGTTCCTTCAGAATACCATGTCAGTTGCATGAGTAAAAAATAAAATGATTCTGATACCAGCCATGAGTATACCTCCTATTTGAATTTTGTAGTGCTGCTTCCTATTGCAGACTCAGGTAGATGCACTGTAAAAAGTTGATCTGATTTTCAGTGCGATCTGAATTTAAGCGCTGTCTGATTTTAAGGTAGTGGTCTGAATTTAAGATTCATGATGCGTGAAAATCAGACACACCTCCGTCTTATTTAAAGACCATAACCACTGCATGTTGAAAATAAGGTGGTTGTGATCTGAAATTCAGATCACCCGGGCTGAAAATAAGCACGCCTTAGTTGGCTCCGCAATTGGAGCTAACCAGCTAATAGCAGAGACTGATGAGCGGAGCGTAACCAGGGAGCAGGATAAACAAAACGCAGTGTTTTTCATTCAACCTCAGGGAGCAGGATGTCAACAAGAATTACGAAGCGAAAGGAAGTAAAATTCGAAGTCTAGTCAAATTTCATTGTAAGTAGGTGAAATGAGTTTCGTGCAATGAATTAATGGTGTGAGAATGTGGCGTTGATACTTAGTTTGTTTGCAGAAGGGAGCCAGTTGCGTCTGAGTGACGTATCTTGAGAGTAAAGTTCCTTATTTTGTCTACGCGGCAGGGTTGTAAGAACTAAAAAATAGTCGCCCTCATCAATCAAGTGACAGTTCCTGCTTCGGTTTGAAGATACTGGCACACATCTGTGGTATCGAAGACTTTGTATGGATTACTTTGTTTCCAATAAAAGTACACATTTTCATATTATCTTTGAAGTTATTGTCCATGTGTTCCCATTTAAGTCCTGGAATCTTTTTCAATGGAAATTCTATGACTTACGTTTGCTCTATTGAAGAATTTAGTCAGTGAAACAGTATCATCGAATAAAAATATGAAACGTTAGGGTTTTGGTTTGTGTTCGTGTGAAGTGTTTAAATATCTAGTATTTATAATTAGACATCGCATAAAAGTAGGCTTTGATTTCAATAGCAACGCGCATTGTTACTATTTAGTTGCCTTTACTCTGAAACGACTGAAAATCAGACCAAGTGGACTATCTTAAAATAAGTCCCACTTGGTGTGATTTTCAGTCCTGCACCTGCCTTAAAATAAGACATCCCCTCAGAGTATGCTTGAATTTCAATAGCAACCCGCATTATTACCAGACCAGGGATGTCTTAAATTCAGCATATACCTATCTGAAAATAAGTCCACTTGGTCTGATTTTCAGTCGTTCACCTGCCTTATTTTTAGACAAGATATTACTGCTGAAATTCAACATACCCTGTCTTAAAATTGTTGCATCTGAAATTCAGATCACTTTTGTACCTTAAAATCAGATCTACTTTTTACAGTGTGATTAATTAGCCTAATGCCCATGTTGGAAATGAATTTTGTGTTCTTTGTAACCTGTTTTGGTAAAACAAATAACTGATTGTTTTGTCATGTGTCATGGTCGTGTATTTCTGATCTTGTTGTAAAGGACTGCTGAATTATAAAAATGATGCTAAATGCATCAAGGAAGTGAAATTCTATATACATCATTCGAAAATGCATGGCAAAGAGTGGGGATGATCCATCAAAACCTTCCCCAACTGATAAAAAACTTATTTTATAACTGACTAGACATTTATTAAAAAATTCAATTTCAGCAATGTAAATATAATTTTTTGGGAAAAGGACAGAAAGTGTAATCCCCTAGACATATTATTGATTCAAACAGAAGTTCAAATTAAATTAATTAAACCACATGATTGTATATTATTCCATCTTCGATAAATGCGCATGCTGTAAAAAGAAAGATATGTACATGAAAAGATAATTGAAAACATGACAAGACAGGAGACTCCTATGCAATTACATTCCATTTTTATGGAAAAATGCATCATATAACATTAAATAAGCATCAGTCTGTCTGTAAAAATGAAGTTGAACGCAGCAAGGAAGTAAAATTCTATACACGCCATTCAAAAATGATTCATGCAATGAAAATTTTAAGTGCAAGCCCACTAATTATATATGATATTTTACATATATTTTGAATTCTAGACCCACTGCACTGCGAAGGATATTTATCGCGATATTTAAAGCGATATTTGTCGCGCCCCGATATCTTATCGTGCCGCGATATCTTATCGTGCCCCGATATATTATCGTGCCCCGATATATTATCGTGCCCTGATATATTATCGTGCCCCGAATTTTATCGGGGCACGATAAGACGATATTTATCGTCACGATATGAGTTATCGTATTCGCCACCTTATGATATCCTAACATTATCGTATCCCGATATTGAATTATCAATATCGCCCATGCCTACTCCCAGCGCCTGAATTCGTGAATTCCACACGCCAAAGTCTGGCCAAATCGCATTTCGCCGGACTAAAGTCCAAAACTGCTTTTTATGAGATAACGTCTTGAACCTTGGCACATATACACACAAAGGATTGGTGATTATGGAATGGCAAGTCATTTTTCATAGGTGTCGCCCGTTACTTAGATACAGAAGCTCAAACACGATCGAATTTCGAAAAAAGCGCCCGCTCTCATTTTCTTCGAAAATCTTAAAAGTTGAGCAGATATAGGAGTAATTAAAGGATTTTTATGAAATAAAAAACATTACCAATTGTGAACAGGGTACATTGCGTATACAATACATTATTGTCAGACATTTTTGCGTATATTTGAGTGCAATTACGTCACAAAATGGGGGAACCTATTTTTAGACACAATTTTACATAAAGTAGAAAATAAAATCCTTATTCGGAAAATGGTCTCTGGGATACTTCATCAGAGTATAAATTGAAGATATTTCTGGGGAATTCCTTAAATTTTTGAAAAAAGTTTGCGACGCCGAGAATAAACTCGATTTTTCGATCGCGCGTCGCGGCCCGGCTCCCGGACCTGGAAATACCGAGACTCCGTTGGATTGTTCATTTTGTGTGGATAATAACTCCTCGAATATAACTTTTTCAGGCTTTGCATGCTGTCACTGATTTCTAAAGATTGTATACTGAAAATTTTTCGAGTTACTGCATGTTACTGAAAGGTACTTTTGGTAATCATCTAAAGTAAGATCACATTATTCTAGCAAGTAGAATAGCGTGTTTGATGAGATTGTTTCGATATATTTAGATCAGCCGACAATACATGCACTAATTTGCAAACAGTTGATTTCAGTTCCATCCAAAATTTGAACATGACGTCACCTATAAACTATCAGACCACTGGAATTGAAAGAGAGAGTGAGAGAGAACTGCTGAGAATTTGAATTAGCTGATATCATAATAGTAAGTTTTCAAACGTACTTGCTCCAGCTTCAGCGAAGGTCACGATATCGGTTCGCGATATCGTGATATTTTTTCGGGACGCGATATCATGATATTTATCGTGCCCCGATAACTTATCGTGGCCCGATATATTATCGTGCCATGATATATTATTTATATATACAAGTTAATCCATATGCAGCAAAAAGCTAATTAGAATTAATACAATAAAAACGAATTTAAGTTAGTTGGTTATTCAGGGGAGGCGACCTACAGCTGAGGTCATTTTCGCCATTTAGGATGGGTGGGTAATTGGGTAATGGTAGGAACATTTCAGCTAATGGAGGAATGGTTGAGAGAAACCGTCCCATCCGACGGACGGAGTACTGAACCTGAAATACACTCCAATAGGCAATGGAGTGCACTGGTTTGCCAATGAAAAATCCGCCCCTGCCGAAAACGAACACGTGACCTCGGGAATGGAGGCCAGTATTCGAGCCACATCACCAACCTGGCGAATTTAAAAAAATATGCCTGGTACAGGATATATTTAGGAGATCAAATTTTAAAAAAAATCATTTCCCACGTGGAATAATATCTTCTTGCAAAACATCAATATAACG
This sequence comes from Platycnemis pennipes, assembly GCA_933228895.1. NCBI lineage: Eukaryota > Metazoa > Arthropoda > Insecta > Odonata > Platycnemididae > Platycnemis > Platycnemis pennipes. The sequence continues at coordinate 67,542,966 of OW121854.1, forward strand.
TGATACCAAGAATCGAGTATTCGAGTAGCTAATATTTTTTCTAATCACCGGAAACGTGGAAATAAACACTAGAGGTTTGTTTACCACGTATAAGAACAAACACAACAACAAGAAAGAGGAAGTTTTTTAAACCGTTTAAAACAAAAACAGGAAATCCTATTTCTAAAGTATACCAAACAATGACGATTACTAGAGAACAATCGTTACAAGGTTTCATCAATTTTAAGAGAAAAATTTAGTACCGAAAGGAAAACTCATGCGGTGTATAACTTCCGGGTGCTCAAGATGGATAAGGCCTATAAAAGCACGATCCGATTTCTTCCACTTCATACCGTCGAGATCTTCCTTGGACTTCACTACATCCGAGTATCGAAATGGTGATACGCAGCGCTCGTATTCTCCTACTGCTCCTCGTCTACGCAGGACTGTCAACTGCTCATCCAGGTAAGTCGGGCTCAGTAATTTTCATTACATTAATTACTCTATCTAAGGTACTCTGTTATAATTAAGCAGTGCACTTTCCAATAAGAGAGTACAAGATATCAAATATAAAAGTATTTATTATCCTGGTGTACTAATGCCTTAACACTTACATCAAATAAAAATACGACAAAGGTATTTCATGCATCAATTATCAGAAATTTTCAAACGCATTCAACCAGGACAAAAAAATCTTTCAAAGCTAAGGAAATCTTACGTCAAAAAATGGTAGTGATGACTATTCCTGACTTAAACATTGACCCATGTACTTTATTGCATTCCAGTTGATGATGGGGGCAGGGGACAGCAGTTAGAAAATACGACATCCGAAAATACTTATGCATATTCTGATGGCCAGAATACAAATAAAGGCTTAAATCTGACCAAAAACGAAGAGGAAAAAGACAGGCTGATAAGAACCATCCCAGGGGACCAAAATAACAAAGGAAATCAAAAAGAAGGGGAGGGAACCTCACGCAAGCAACGTGACACAACCGGAGGCGGACCTACCCCGACAACTACCACACGTGACACAAGCACTCAGCATCCAGGAAAAGAAGGAGAATCAGCCGAAGGAAGCTCATCGACTGCAGGAGTCGACGGTGAAAGCTCGAACACAACAACCACCGGAGAGGCCACCAAAGGAGCAGGGGAGGGAAATTTACGTGGGCGACGTGACACAACCGGAGGCGGACCAACCCCGACAACTACCACACGTGACACAAGCACTCAGCATCCAGGAAAAGAAGGAGAATCCGCCCAAGGAAGCTCATCGAGTGCAGGAGTCGACGGAGAAGGCACGAACACAACAACCACCGGAGAGGCCACCAAAGGAGCAGGGGAGGGAAATTCACGAAGGCGACGTGATACAACCGGTGGCGGACCTACCCCTACAACCACCACACGTGACACAAGCACTCAGCATCCAGGAAAAGAAGGAGAACCAGCCCAAGGAAGCACACCGAGTGCAGGAGTCAACGGTGAAAGCTCGAACACAACAACCACCGGAGAGGCCACCAAAGGAGCAGGGGAGGGAAATTCACGTAGGCGACGTGACACAACCGGAGGCGGACCAACCCCGAAAACTACCACACGTGACACAAGCACTCAGCATCCAGGAAAAGAAGGAGAATCAGCCCAAGGAAGCTCATCGAGTGCAGGAGTCGACGGAGAAGGCACGAACACAACAACCACCGGTGAGGCCACCAAAGGAGCAGGGGAGGGAAATTCACGAAGGCGACGTGACACAATCGGTGGCGGACCTACCCCTACAACCACCACACGTGACACAAGCACTCAGCATCCAGGAAAAGAAGGAGAATCAGCCCAAGGAAGCACACCGAGTGCAGAAGTCGACGGTGAAGGCACGAACACAACAACAACCGGAGAGGCCACCAAAGGAGCAGGGGTGGGAAATTCACGTAGGCGACGTGACACAACCGGAGGCGGACCTACCCCTACAACCACCACACGTGACACAAGCACTCAGTATCCAGGAAAAGAAGGAGAATCAGCCCAAGGAAGCACAGCGGGTGCAGAAGTCGACGGTGAAGGCACGAACACAACAACCACCGGAGAGGCCACCAAAGGAGCAGGAGAGGGAAATTCACGAAGGCGACGTGACACAACCGGAGGCGGACCTACCCCAACAACTACCATACGTGACACAAGCACTCAGCATCCGGGAAAAGAAGGAGAATCAGCCCATGGTAGCTCATCGAGTGCAGGAGTCGACGGTGAAAGCACTTACACAACAACCACCGGAGAGGCCACCCAAGGAGCAGGGGAAGGAAATTCACGCAAGCGACGTGACACAACCGGAGGCGGACCTACCCGGACAACTACGACACGTGACACAAGTAGTCAGCATCCGGGAAAAGAAGGAGAATCAGCCCATGGAAGCTCATCGAGTGCAGGAGTCGACGGCGAAGGCACGAACACAACAACCACCGGAGAGGCCACCAAAGGAGCAGGAGAGGGAAATGCACGAAGGCGACGTGACACCACCGGAGGCGGACATACCCCAACAACTACCACACGTGACACAAGCACTCAGCATCCGGGAAAAGAAGGAGAATCAGCCCATGGTAGCTCATCGAGTGCAGGAGTCGACGGTGACAGCACTTACACAACAACCACCGGAGAGGCCACCCAAGGAGCAGGGGAAGGAAATTCACGCAAGCGACGTGAGACAACCGGAGGCGGACCTACCCCGACAACTACCACACGTGACACAAGCTCTCAGCATCCGGGAAAAGAAGGTGAATCAGCCAATGGTAGCTCATCGAGTGCAGGAGTCGACGGTGAAAGCACGAACACAACAACCACCGGAGTGGACACCAAAGGAGCAGGGGATGGAAATTCACGCAAGCGACGTGACACAACCGGAGGCGGACCTACCCCGACAACTACCACACGTGACACAAGCACTCAGCATCCGGGAAAAGAAGGAGAATCAGCCCATGGTAGCTCATCGAGTGCAGGAGTCGACGGTGAAAGCACGAACACAACAACCACCGGAGAGGCCACCCAAGGTGCAGGGGAAGGAAATTCACGAAGGCGACGTGAAACATCCGGAGGTGGACCTACCCCGACAACTACCACACGTGACACAAGCAGTCAGCATCCAGGAAAAGAAGGAGAATCAGCCCATGGTAGCTCATCGAGTGCAGGAGTCGACGGTGAAAGCACGAACACAACAACCACCGGAGTGGACACCAAAGGAGCAGGGGAGGGAAATTCACGCAAGCGACGTGACATAGTCGAATAATGAGACAATTGGCACTGAGTAAGGACCAATAATGTTCTCTATAGGAACTTTCATTTTCTTTTAATTGATATATGAGTAATATATGGTTTATTCTTAATGAATCACAATTTATACGTTATGGTGTTTATTATATCCATGGGGATCTCCCGTTATGAAGTGTGGCGTTTTTATTCCAATAAAAGTTTTATAGCATGTATAGCATGTATTTTTTTAAATCATTTTTTATTTACTATATCCGTCATATATACCGAATATTAATATAACTTAAATGACTTAGACCAGTGATGCCAATTTTTTCATCCTCCGCTCGTTGCCGATTTTTGCGATGGCATTTGCCGGATCAGTATCCTTGTAGGTTTAATTATTTTTCTGCAATTTTCATACATGCTTTCACACACAAGAGATATGAATTTTTTTTGCATCTGAACCTTTGAACCAATTACCCCTGACTTCCCATAGGCAATTTGCCGGTCATCAGGTTTCTCAGGGAACCAACAGAATTTGATAGAAATCCATGCCCTGGGTGAAGAAAAACCCGCCCAGGCTGGACTCGAACCAGCGTTCCTAGGATAAGCAGGGGAGGACTTTACCTCTCCGCCGCCTGTGCCAGCTAAGAAAGAATTTAAATTCTATGCAAACGGAACAGTGTTCCTCTCTAGAGGTGGTGCGACTCAGCCTGTACGTGTAACATTGTGTGGTAAACAACTAAACATTACCCCGCGGATGCAACAGCCATAGAGGTCGAAAAGGATACATGACGGGTATTGAAAGGAAGTGGTGTAAACGTGTAGAAAATCGTCTGAGACTTTAGGATGAGGATTCTTTAAGGAAGAAACGGCGTGCGAAAGAAAAGGAAATATTGGACAAGGAAGTGGACGTATAAGACATTTCAAGGCTGCCGCGTGAACGGCGGTGGACCAGAAGAAAATGGACCTCGTTCGTCAGATGTCTTCGGAAAGTACGGCAAGTGACTCGGACGCAGATGCGAGTAATTTTTTTCCGAGTAGGGTGAATAAAAAATTAACGCAAGTTCCGATAAAGAAGTTATCACGGCTTGCGAGGCAGTAATATGTCAATGGAATGTTATTATTGAGAAAATAAGAACCTTAAAACAACTTATTTAGTTATTATTTTTACTAATAAATGTGGCAGCAGTGTATCACCTGGTTTCCTCAAGTTTCAGCGAGAAATGCATGTTATTTTGTGATGCGAGGGGTATTGTCAGTGAACGTTTTGTAGTTATATCTGTATGTTTATTCTTGAGATACCAACGAACATTATTATGGAAGAATAATGCAATGATATTGACGCAAGTAAACATCATGTTAGGCTTTCATTAACATCAGATCGTATATTCATGAGATTCCGTCTTTGAGAACAAGACCTTGGTCGTTGTTTACATTATGATTGAAGTGTTCATCGAAGTATTTTCAACGACAAGGTTACTCATATTCATGAAGTCTCATATACGCCACTAATTAGATATGCAGGACATGTTATGAAATAGTATTGCAATGCTTTGATGAAGTGAAATTCTCTAGATGTCTTGTTTAGCATCTGAAACTATTATGTGGATGTGTTGGAAAGCGAGCTACATACACTCCTCATTATGCTGTGAAGTGTGTTTTTGTAATGATTCGGCTGTAATGTGAAATAACGAGTGATCGTTCTTCGTAAACAGCTGTTCAGTGAAACCTTACATGGTGCTTTCAAGTAAGTTTCGATAAAATACAGGGTCCTTAATGGATATCTTTGTGAATGGTAGTGTTGTGGATGTAGGAATTGATAAAGTGAGTTTGAATTGACTCAGTGCGAATAAGTCCAATAGGCTTAATTTTGTTCATAGAGTTGGCAATTATTTTACATTCATATTTGACCAAACCTAATTCTTAGGCCATGTTCTATTTACCTCAAAAATGAATCACTGGGATATAAATTAGAATAATCTAGATCCAAAAGATGTCAAGATAGTCGCTGAGAAAGGGATGAAGTGAGTTTCAAGCAATGTTGCAGGGTCTGGAAAGGATAACATAACTGCATTAGCGTGTCGATGTGCAAGTGGGCATATTCTTCCTAATTTCGAGAGAGACGAGCGGGCTATTCGACTGGGACAACCCTTAAAATCAGCAGTTGCGGAACATTCAGCCTCGGGACACGCGATTGATCTCAAACAAACAAGGATAATCGCTAAAGTGAAAAGCTTCAAGCCCCGACTGATCCGTGAAGCTTTGGAAATTAGAAAATGCCAGCAAAATTACAATAGGGACTGTGGCCTCCAAATCAGCCACACGTGGTGCCCTGCTTTGAACCTTAATAAAAATACCATGACCACTCCTTCCACTCCTCCCCTTCCCATTCTTTTCCCACCATGAAATCTCTATATAAACTCCACCAACTCGACAGATACCTCATTCCCTTTGATAAAGTGACCAGCGACGGCCACGAAACGTCAGGTATCACACCTGGTAATAGTACGCGGGGTACACCCGAAGAACAAATATAAACATTCATAATGACCCGCCAAAGTTTCAACCAAGAATTTTTCTACACTGCTGGTGACTCTAATTCCTTTATCGTTTTTAAGTGTGAACACTGTGGACCTATTTCCCTGAAGCTCTCTCGCACATGGCCAAAACGCTTTAGGATTGCTATCTCAATATTCTCCTAGTATCTTGCTCTTGAAATGTGATAACGCTTGCCTACATGATTTCTTTGCTGATGCTCTCGGATTTTTATAGTTTTTAACTGACTCATTTTTTTCCTGTACCGATAGACCCCGTCCTACATTTTTCATTCAAGCCATACCCTTCGTCGCCTTAGTGATTCCGTAACCTCCGCGTTATGAATCTCTGTATTATCACTTATGAATTTACTTGGTATCTATTAATTAACTGCTTTACGGGTGACCTCAAGAAATTCTCTCCACGCATCCTCTGTATCTAATCCTTTGCTTTGTTCGCTAAATACATTAAACGATTCCCTCAATTCCTCTTTCATACCTTCGTAATTAGCCTTGCCAAGTAAGTATACCCTCCTCTTTGGTTTATAATGTCATTCAACACGTACAATAAATTTCGCATGCACTATTTTATGATCACTAATTCCTGTGTCTGTAACTGTATTTAGAACTCTTTCGGCTATATTTGATGCTAACAAGTCCAGCATGTTGTTTCCCTTGGTCGGCTCTGTCACTAGCTGTTGTAAAGAATATGACGTAAAGGTGTTCAACAGTGATTCGCAGAGTTCCTTATCCTTACCTCCTGTTATGAAACTACACGTATTCCAGTCTATCGAAGGGAGATTGAAGTGTCCGCCTACTATTATTTCGCTATCATTGTTCCGAGAAAGTAATGTATCTATCCCTGACTCTAGTTCCATTATAGAATTGACGTCTGCATCCGGAGGCCTGTAATATGCACCTATATATTTCTCTTTACGTTGCTACTTTTACTTATAACGGATCACCAAATATACTCTACATTTCGCTCTGAAATGAATTCTCTTCTACTGACATACCGGTCCTTCACAGCTATAAATACTCCTCCTCCGTTTCTGCTTACTCTATCCTTTCTGTATACGGTAAAACACTTCGGGAATACTTCATAATCTCATATGTCCTTCGAAAGCCATCTTTCTGTGCCTACAATTATATCTGCATCAGTACTCTTTATGAGGTGGTGAAATTTTGCTGCTTTATTTCTTAAACTACGACAATTCACTACTGGGTGGAACGAATGAAATTCACAAAGATGTCACTACTCACGATCCTTCTGATGAAGAGGATGAACAAGAACAAGACAATCCCAAATGTGAAGAAAAAGTGAAACATTTATGGGTCAATAAAGGGTTTCTAAAGCCTTACAGATGTCTGGTCAACTTTTCAGGATTCAGACAAGGAAAGGAGTGTAATCCACACTACTATCTTTGGCTGTAACAAGTTGCTCTGCTGGAAGAGTCATGCGCAGCGTAAAAATAATAAAAAATAGACTTAGATCATGTATGGATAGACATCAAGGGAGTGAGCAAAATAATGTGGGCTTGGGCCGACGACTTCTGAAGTGACAATTACTGGGTGATATACTCAGGAAATGACCAGACGATACATTTTCATCTCCACGATACCCTGCAAGCCACCGCGAGGGTGTGTGGCAGGGGGTGAAGATCACCAAGCCTGCACTACTAACATGCAAACTAGCAACTATATTGTCTCATGCAACTTGATTGTTAGTATCTATAGTATTTACGGGGTTAATAAATGCATCATGCACTACAGACTACTCTAAAATATTTCCCCTACCTATCCCTTTGCTATGCTGCCTATTCTGTTCTCTTATAGTACGGGGGAAAATGCCATTTTGAATCTATTGGTACGACAATCTAGCGGGAGTCGGATTAATGCTGAAGAAGGAATGGTCAAGATGAGTGAAATCCTATTGGCAATATAACGAAAGGATTCTGATGGTCAAGTTAGAAGGAGAATATGCGGACACTGTGATAGTGCAGGTGTACATGCCGACGTCCAGCCACTCTGAATAGGAAATAGAAGAAATGTATGAGCAAATGGAAGAGATCCTAGACACAGTAAAAGGAAAGGAGAACCTAATAGTTATGGAGGACTGGAATGCAGTGGTCGGAGAGTTCCGAGAAGGAAGTAGCGTGGGTGAGTTCGGTTTGGGAAAAAGAAATGCCACGAGAGAAAGGCTGGTAGAGTTCAGTAAAGAAGAGAAAATAGTATTAGCAAACACCCTCTTCGAGCAACACCGGCGAAGAAGATATTCGAGGAAGATGTCGGGGGACAGAGGAAGATACCAGATTGAATACGTCCTTGTCAGAACGAAATATAACAACCAAGTTAAGCTGTGTAAGATTTACTTACCCCGGAGCAGATATAAATAGTGACCATAACTTGGTGATCATGGACAGCTGCCTGCCATAGAGAATTACGAAGGAGCCAAGTTGGAACACAAATACACTGGAGAAAAAAGTAGGTAGTAAGAAACGGTTCACCTCATCCATCGATGCAAAACTAGAATTGAAGGAAACTAGCATTGGATGAAGATGTAATAAAATAAAGAAGATCATTACTGAAGTAGCAAATGAGCAGATCGTGAGTAAGGAGGTAGAAACAAAGCCGCCATGGATAACGGCTCGAATACGAAACCTCATAGTGGAAAGAAGAAAATACAAGAACCCAAGAAATGAAACTGAGGAGGCCCAATATAAGAAGTTGCGAAACCAAGTAATACGAGAGCGCAAGCAAGCTAAGGAAGAATGTATAGAAAACAGCTGCAAAGAAATAAATATCAACATAAAGAAAAGAAACGCTGAAATTGCTTATAAACTGGTGAAGAGATGATTCGGAGAAAGGAAAACAAGATCCCACAACAGAGACTCGAGTGGAAAGATACTCACAGAAACCTGGCCCGGCTGTTTAGTTGCTACCCGTAGTGTTTCTATATTTTTACATGCATATGAGAACATCAGGAGTTTTACCTCAGATTGTGACGAATGCAACATTGAGGAACGTGGACGTGGAAAGTCAAACCTGCTGTAGCCAGGTTGTCAACGCGCCGCGCACAGTGGTCGATTTTCGAGTATTAGACGGACAAAATTATTTTTTCGATGTAATCGATCGAATAGCCTTATTTTATTGGAAATTTCCGGAATTATTAACCTAAAAAGCAATAAAACATGAAAATATAGCATTAAAAAAGGTTCTATGCATTGTTACCCAAGTTTCGTAGTTTGTGATATCTTCTCTTAATTGGAGTAATAAAAGTTTCTGCATTGTTTTCAAATAAAAAAGAAATTATTTGCATTACAATACACATTAAACAAATACGAATACAGGTGTTCCATTCAATATTTGTTCCATTACCCTGTTTTATTTCAAATTATTTAGTGCATAAAATGTTTTAATCAATTTTATCACATTATGTTCATTCACTCTCCGTATCCGTTGAGTCATTTCCTACATGTTCCGGAGTTTTTAATAAACTTACGACGGCACTAGGCAGTTGACTATACTTTTTATTTGGTAATTTCCTGAGGGCCGAAATTAATGGGTCGGAACTAGTTAATAATAGGTTCATTTAGTCTTGATTAGTGTCCCCTCTTAACATTTTTCGAGTGTGATGTTCCCGGAAGGCTCTACATTCCTTGTGTCTTGCCTCTTGCACATCCTCTGATAATTGGCCAATTGGTAAAACCATGCTTTCAATCACGTCTGCTCCATGGATCAAAATTTTATGGACACTAGTGGGCATGTAAAACCACTGATAAAGGCTAACACATAGAAGACCAGTGTCATGGGCATACTCTCTAAATGCTTCTACGTTGAGGCCATATCCACTAGATATGGCTTGCAAAATAACGGAGAACCGTTCAATCAACTTCTCATCAACTCCAGTAATTTCCGCAGCTTTCCTTGGGTTGTCAAAGAATCGGCGAGAGGTGTTTCCATCGATAGATGACGATATATGCAAGATATCAAGATATTGCAAGACACACTCGAAAAATCGAATGCGAGCATGCAGCGTCGATAAGCCAAAGTTAAATGCTGCAGTATTTACAGGTCGTTTTTTAACAATTTCAAAATTATTCATCAAAGAGTTGCAGACTTTTCCATCTACCATTGTATTTAACAGCAAATACTTAATAACAATGACTTTATTTCCTATGGTTAATTTAGTAGGCGTCAAATTAGCTATTTGCTTCTCGATGTGGTAGATTTCTTCTCTAATTTTCTCAGGAGTTTCCTTCACAAATTGAAGTCGAATTGGTCTGCAAAATGTTGTGGAGGGCGTCCTTGGATTTCGCCACATAATTACTTTTTGATTTGTTTCTTTTTGCTCAAGTTGAAGCTGTAAAGGAACTATTGACGTCAAAAGAACATCGGAATCTGAAGAATGCTGATTTTCGGAAAATCTTTGCTTATAAAGGGAGTGCCCTGAACTGCCGTCGCATCCCCATTTATGACTCATTTGAAAGGATACATTGTCATATCCGCGGCATGTCATATACTGAGTAAATACGGCGTTTAGTACCTTCATCAGACGCATTGGGTCACACAGTCTAATAAATTTTGTAATTTAACCTCCGCTAAGGTTTCTGATACAGTGAACGATTCCTGTATAGGTAGCACTCGATTTTTGCCTTTAAAACTTATCAGTACGAAGGATAAATATCAAAATTATATAGATAAATATCCTGACGCGAGTCCCTACCAAAATGATCGAGCTATTAGCAATATTTGTAATTTGTTGAGAATTGGAAAAATAAATTATTGAAGCATTAAATTAAGCACGAATCAAATATGTTTTGTATTAATAGAATACTTCTTATTTCTGTACAAAAAACAATAATTTAATTTTCAACTAAAAAAATATATTTCTAATGAGCATTGTAACATTAACTATTAACTATATTATTATTAACATAATTATTTAACCATGAACATTCCGAATGTTTAGAAATCATTAAAAATACGAATAATTGTTTTTCAAAACACTAAATGAATGACCTCTTGCATTTGTTAATATTTTGTTTAGTTTTGCTCTTAGTGTTTCACAAATGTTACCTCAGGGGCATCGGAATTATTTTCGCTGGGAGGGCCCGCATTTTTTTGCGGATAGGATAGGGTAGAGACTGGAATTCCGCTAATAGTGCATATGAAGGTGGTAGAATATGTGTCAGAAGGTAAAAGGCGAGCTGGAAATGAAATTTAATTTTTATTAATGAAGACTCATTTCTCAAGGGCCCGGGGCATTTTCTGGGGGGGGAGGCGAATGCCCCCTCTGTCCCCCACTTCCGACGCCGCTGTGTTACCTTATTACTCTTTATTCCTATCCACGGATTTGATCCGAAAAAATGAATACGAATTGATCATTTTACCATATTATAGATATGTTTATTTTCATATCGAAATTGAACCACTTGGTCGTTATTCATTAAATGTTGTTTGAATCTTGGCGTACGGCGAGAAAAGAGGTGGATTGGGCGGGTTTAAGGTGATCTGGTGGCGGGTTGAGGGTCGAAAAATCTGGCACCACTGACCCGAAGTCAGCTAAACACGTAGTTGCCCACGCTCACCATGGGGACCGACGACTTCGCGACGTTTGAAAGTTTGAATAGTACCTACATGCGGATGATGTGACACTTTCCGTCCGGGCGTTTCAGTTTACAAATATATGGAGGAATTACTACGGGAAATTTGGAATAGCAAGAAACAAATAGGTTGCGTGAGTACCCTGCAAATTTCACCCTTGTTCTCTTCGCTAGAAGATAATGTAAACGATATAACCCAAATATTACCATGGACAGTATCCAACTCCAGTACACAAGTTCCCAAACATTTCTAAAGGTTGGTATAGAAACATCCCCAGTGGATGGAGCATGCAGCGAATGGGGGCCTTTACTCGGAACCGAAATCGCAATTTTGTACACGAAATCGTTAGATGGAAACGAAAAAAGAATGTTAGTGAAAAAATTATTCTTCTAACCACAACCATTCACTCATAAATCAATAATTAAAATAACCAAAAGGTGACGCCCACCTAAAATGCTGCTGTGATAACATTGACGTCATTTTCCTCCTGTCCTTGCCTGCTTTCAGGGGAGAGGAAGGGAGTGGAGGGGGATTCTCGGAAGGTCTGCTCGCACAGATGCTGTCGCAATCATTCCCATTGGCCGAGTCAGCTGTGTCCCCCCCTTTGCGATAAGGCCAAGTAGCTTCGCGGGCTCTGTTCTGATTCGACGAAGCCGATATACGTCAGAGGTTGCACCACGCCCACATTTCCGAAAGAGTTAAAAACATCAGTTTTTCACCGCTTATAACTCGGGAAATAATGGTCGGATCATAAAAAGGAAAAATACGGGTCTTTTCATTTGACAAACTCTGTCAGATTCGGCAATAAAAAAATATGGTAAAACGACCCCATTACATCCTAGGCAAAAACGCAACCCCTCACATCAGCAGTCGCACCGCTCATCGGTAGGAAGTCACCACTGTCTCTACGGGAGCGCCTGGCCATCTGCCGGGCATACCTCGAACCTAAGATTACGTGCCTACGCTACTCCTACATGGGCGTAAGTCGCCGAAAACTTCTTGAAGCAGGCAGAACGCGTTTTCTGCGGCTGGGTTAGAAAAACGGCACGGGCTTCCCCGCCGCTTAAAAACTTTGCCGAAACTTTCGAAAACTCAGTAAATTTTTCGAAATTTTTTTCCCGAAACTGAACTTCAAAAATTGAGGGGGGACTATAATCAGGGGGGTACTATATTCGGAGGAATACGGTAAAAATGGAGTTGTGTCTGTCTGTCTGCCAGTTCTATGTCACGCATCTCCTCAAAAACTAATGAACAGATTGAGCTAAAATTTTGTAGGATTCTAGCGCATACACTAGAAGGTGCTGTAGGCATTATAAGAAAGGCTCAGGGCTCCTGGCGCCAATTATGTATTTACATTGGTTTTAATTGACTTTTTCAATTTATAGTAGCGCAAGAGTTTTTTTCTTTCGCTCAGTAAAATAGCTAAATATCAATCGATTTCTTTCTTTCTGTATTTAATGGGAAAGTGTTTAAACTTTCTTATTCTCTTCACCAATTTACACTTTCTCCTCGAGGTTTCAGTGCAATTTGTAATTTACGTTGAAATTTACTGTTTTCGTCGGTTCTTTTCCGAGCGTTGCTATGACTTTGCTATTGTCGTCTTCCAAAATGAAAACATTGTTGATATAGGATGGTACTAAAGGCATTGTAGGCCAATCGTGAAGCAAGTTCAGCCATATTATTCCGCACAAAGATACGTGCTGACTGCTAGCGCTACTCACGGATTTAGAAGGTTTGCATTCGGTTAACATTAGGAGTATTTAAATGAATGCTTCAGCGGTGTTCCAATGTGTGTATGTTTTTTTTTATTTCTTTACGGGTTTGTGCATTTGAACCAACCTAGGACATAAAGAGAAGAGATGGAATGCTTTAGGAATCGTCGTCGATGGAGATAACTTGAGATTTGTGATAGTTTAACAATTACCAGGGAATAAAATTTAAATTCAAATGGAGCATAATGTCTCATTACGTATCCGTGGGATGTTCATTGATGCCATTGCAATGATACTAAAAACGTTCGTCCAAAACCGATGCCGTAAACAGCATTGTTCTTTTTTTAAGATATTGAAATGTACAACAAAAGGTGTCGCAGCTAATTCTTGAATCTAGATCGGCCATTCCATTCGGAAAAATCATACGGGCTTACTTTTAGCGCTACTCCCCGATCAAATGGGTTTGCATTCGGTAAAACTAAAAGTATTTAAATGAAAGTTTCTGCGGGGTTCAAAAGGTGAATATTTTATTGATTCATACCATATTCCGAAATGAACCGCTTTCAAAATGGTTGTCTTTTGAGACACAAGAAAGTGATAAAAATCTTAAATGAAGTCTAATAAAAAATGAGAATTTCAGGATGAAAAAAATTATGATATAGTTACCGATCAAAAATACAGTAGAAGGTTTAAATATATGAAACCGAGCGATAAATACCTGGTCTAAGTAGGCTAAATTTGTACTAGTTATTATAAGAATAGAATTTACTCCAATTGGAATTAAATGCATTAATAGGTATCCGTAGGAAGTTCATTGACGCCATAGTCGTGAAGTTTTATGTAGAACACTTGTGCAAGTGTAGAGTACACTATTGATAATGGTCTTTCAAGAATCATCCAGTCCGGTCGCCTGCGACGTAGTGATGGGAGGTCGTGCAGATGACACAAGGCGTTGACATTGCGCTGAATCAGCTGATAACAAATCAAGCGCGGTAGGAAATATGTTGCGCGAAGCACAGCATAAGAAATATTAAATTTTATATACCCTTTTCCGATAGTAATATTACACCTTTAAATGTGCATAAATATTATGAACACGATGCCAACCTTATGTTATTTTCACTCACTGCGCAACTTCGATACTTTTAAGTAATAGCTTTGTGAATTAAGAATAACCATTCCTTTCCGATTATTCTCCGTGACTCTTAAAAATCGTGTTCAGTGAATCGCAAATGAATATATTTTGTTATAAATAATTGAATTCACTTCGGTCCCGATCGGATTAAAGACGCTGAACTGTAGTTGCATTTTTTTCGCGCACCCATGTGGAAGAAAGCCGTGACACTTTTCCCGCATTCCCTCGGTTTCAAAAATAGGTAATTGCGTCATTTGGAACCCGAGCATGTCTCGCGATATCTCCTTGTCACGAGTTGAAGAATCGACCGGAGTGCAGGATCCCGTAAAAAGCATCCCACCTTCCTCCTTTGGGGGACTGTTTGTTTTGATTACGGCTCCGTGCAACACGAAGTACTTGTGATGTGGTGATGTGAAGAAATAAATGGAAAAAAAGAAATAGTTTGGGAAAGAAAGAAATTGCATCTCGCATGAACGTGACTATTATGTATATTCGTTAGTATCAGTGACTGGTGAGCATTTCCTAATAAAAAGGTGTCTTGGGGGGGATCGTTTGTTTTGAAAAATTCTTCGTCCATTGCTGATTACATGACAAACTTATCAAACCTGGGACATGTGTTGGACCCGAATGTTTTAACCGGGATACTATGTGACGACCATATCGTGCATATTGCTTAATCCATTTATCAACAAAGTAATTGACTAAGTAACACAAGCTGGGGGGCCAAGGAGGTAGAAGTCGACACACAAAAGCGCATTTATATATAACTCACGCTTGGCTGAGTTGAGTAGTCTGAACTTAATAATTAAGAGAGTTACCTTTCATTTTGCTTCTTCAATGACTTCTTCGCCAAACTCTCAGCAACACTTAGAAAACAACAACAAAACCAATATTGTCTTAGTTCAGATATTTTGAATGTTTTGAATCAAAAAGAATAACGATATGTTCACATTTTCGCCGCCAGACTGCGTGATTTCCCGCTAATTTCGAAATCCATATATGCTAACTCCCATATACGTACTAAAGACTACAATTATAATCATAATTTGTGTACTTAAGTTTTGGTGCTCATCATTCACTATGTTCCTAGTTATTAGGCAGGCTAAACATGCCAACAAAAAAGAACTGAAGATTGCGTAAACGCAACATTATTTACAACGATCAACATCCAACCAATACTGATGTAACTTTTTAACGAAGTTAATAACATTGAATAATTAAACTTTGAACTAATAGGAAACATTACTCAGAGTAAGACACCTCAAGAATACTTAGTATAATGTCATTTATAAAATATGGTAATTAAAATATCACACTTTTAATTTTTTTTTTCGTCAAAATTAAAGAAAGATAAAAATTAATTTTTTATTCGAAATTTTCATATTTCATCACCTTGCATTACCATATTTTATAAATGACATTACACTAAGTATTCTTGAGGTGTCTTACTCTGAGTAATGTTTCCTAGAAGTTCAAAGTTTAATTATTCAATGTTAATAACTTCGTTAAAAAGTTACATCATGGTATTATTTGGATGTTGATCGTTGTAAATAATGTTGCATGTACGCAACGATGGGAATTCTCAGGCAGACCATGTGGCTTTTCTCTAAGCAGGTAGTAGCTCGTCAACATGGCCTATAAAAGTGGACAATGTAGTATTGTGGAGACCCTTTTGTTACATTTTAGGCATAAAACTTTTCTGAGTAACCGAGGCTATAAATGAATGTAATCACTTATTCCTTGAGGAATATCTGTACAAATCTCCAGAAACAACACTTTGCTACTTACAATCAGTAAGAGTCAAATTTGTGTGCACCCATGGGCAACCGGTGGAGTCTTTACAATGATGTGAGGTTGGAAGTGTTACTTAGTAGGAATTCAGCTCAAAATTTGATGTTTCCATTTTTATAGATAAGAGAAACGTCAGAACGAGAGAACTGAATGTGAAGTTGAGAAATATATCAGTTGAGGCAAGGCTATGTCTGATGGTGGTGTGTTCCTCCATTTGTGGCTCAGTTTTTGCTCTGTGCATTCATAAGTGCTTGCTATTCTTCTTTTACGCCCTTAGATGATACAAGGCTTGGAATTTATCTTTATAGGGTGTAAATCATTTATATAGTCACCTAAAATTTCTTTTTATTGATCTCTTTCTAGTATTTTGATGAAAAGTACATCAATATTTGGTGCTCAGCTTATTGTGAGAATTTTTGTGTAGCAATTTTATCCAGACGAAAAGTGAGGCATTCATTCATTATATTTCTTCACCATAAAGTATCTATCTACGACATACCCTGCAAGCCACCTTGAGGGTGTGTTTCAGTATACTTTGGAAGGTGCATTCAGAAGGTAAATGTAGAAAATGATAAAACGAGCGAGGTAGAGTATAAGGTATGTATTCTAAAGTTGGGAACTACAATGGTGATTGCTTCTTTCTAAAATATTTCAGAGATGGTTGATTTCAGGAGATATAATACGGCCGATGAAATACTGGATGCATTGAAAGAACTTAGCGAGGAAACTATAGTGAAGTCAATGTGGTGATACTACCCTCAGAATTTTGTGAACTTACCATTGAGGAAAACATCGATGATGGGGAGACAGTCATAAATGACCGTGGAATTCCAATGCCCTCCGACATTTCAGGGACTTTTGAGATGCATTCGAACGTGCTACAAGGCAAGTCAGAGTATATCCTCATAACGTATCAAAATAATCCATCCAGTGTAAGTGCACACCCAGGGAAAAGATGCAAGAAGTATATTGTTTCTCCTAAATGGGAAAAAGTAGAGGCTACTTCAGTTCTAACCCCAGATTTCTGAGAGAAAGAAATAATAGAGGCACTTCGTGCTCAATATGGAAGCCATTCACCAATTGAGATCTTTTCCTAGTTTCTCAGTGAAGAATTACTTGAATTAATTTTGAACTATTCGAATCAGTACGCTAATGACAATAATAATCATATTTTCACTTTGAGTATGAAAGATTTAAAAAAATTCATAGGGATCCTAATTCTATCGGGGTACCATACATTACCCCGCACTAAGTTCTACTGGACCATCCAAGAGGATATGGATGTCCCAATTGTGAGGCAATGCATGACGCAGAATAGATTTGATGAAATTAAAAAGTATCTACATCTCTCCGATAATTCTCAGCTAGACAGAAATGACAAATTTTTGAAAGTCAGGCCTTTCCTCAATGGACTGAATGAACGTTTCATTCAATTTGGGATATTTTCGAACAAGTTGTGCTTTGATGAGTAAATGGTACCATATTTTGGGCGGCATTCAGCTAAAATGTTCATCTGAGGGAAACCGATTAGATTTGGTTATAAACTGTGGTGCCTGGCATCATCAAAAGGCTATCTCTATCAGTTTTTGCCATATGGAGGTGCCAAACCAAGAAGTAATAGTTCTTTAGGGCTAGGAGATAGGGTTGTTCTAAAGTTATTGGATTTTTTTAATTCCCCAAAAAATCATGCTGTGTATTTTGATAATTTCTTCACCAGTTACCATTTATTAGCAACCCTAAGTGACAAAGACTATTATGCGACAGGGACAATAAGAGATAATCGAACAGGAAAAAACCAACTCAGGTCTTCCATGGAGGTAGGTAAGAAGCCAAAGGGGGATTTTGACTCTTTGTTTGACAAGACAAAACACATTCTCCTCGTTCGATGGCGTGATAATGCCATCGTCACTGTCGCTTCAAACTTTGGGAATAATGAACCTATAGTAAGGGCACAAAGGATAACCGGAGGCTAAAAAAGAGAGAACTAATTCCACAACCAAATGTCATCCATCATTACAATCAAAGAATGGGAGGGGTACATATACACGATAATTCTAATGCATGCTATCGCACCCAGATTAGGGGTAAAAAGTGATGGTGGCCTCTATTCATAAATGGACTCGATAGTGCAATTGTGAATGCATGGAATTATTACACACAAGTCATAGGTGGAAGAATTCCTCAGTTAGATTACCGGTCTGAAATCATAAGAATCTTACTGAAACAAGAAGTAGTGTCTAATACGAAGACTGATGATATACAGCATCAAAGTCGCTGTGCACATGCGGGATGCCCAAAGAGAAATGATATATCTCAGTGCATTCGTCAAGACAGAATAGGGCATTTCATCCAAAGGAATACTGAAAACTCACGAAGAAGATGTCGAGTTTTCAAATCTCAGACAATTTACATGTGTGTAAAGTGCAATGTTTATCTTCACACAATGTTTTCATAGATTTCATCAGAAGTGGCAGTGAAAAATAAAAGATATAACATAAGGGTAAAGAACTATGAAGATTATTACTTCCCTGAATGTTCCGAGTGTTGCATATATGCAACATTATATAAATCAATTATGACGATCACTAAATTTTTTTGCTCAAAAAATATCTTAATTAGGTCAATATAAATAAGAAAAAATGAGAAAACTTCATTTCCAACCGGTATATACAAGCTGGAGAATAATGGGTTAGTGGTTACAATTGACCTCGTCAGTTAGCACAGGACAAAGATTACTACATCACAATTTTAAAAAACAGATAAAAATACAGGTTCCTTCAGAATACCATGTCAGTTGCATGAGTAAAAAATAAAATGATTCTGATACCAGCGATGAGTATACCTCCTATTTGAATTTTGTAGTGCTCCTTCCTCTTGCAGACTCAGGTAGATGATTAAATAGCCTAATGCCCATGTTGGAAATGAATTTTGTGTTCTTTGTAACCCGTTTTGGCAAACAAATAATTGATTGTTTTGTCATGTGTCACGGTCGTGTATTTCTGATCTTGTTGTAAAGGACTGCTGAATTATAAAAATGATGTTAAATGCATCAAGGAAGTGAAATTCTATATACATCATTCGAAAATGCATGGCAAAGAGTGGGGATGATCCATCAAAACCTTCCCCAACTGATAAAAAACTTATTTTACTACTGACTACACATTTATTAAAAAATTCAATTTCAGCAATGTAAATATAATTTTTTGGGAAAAGGACAGAAAGTGTAATCCCCTAGACATATTATTGATTCAAACAGAAGTTCAAATTAAATTATTAAACCACATGATTGTATATTATTCCATCTTCTATAAATGCGCATGCTGTAAAAAAAAAGATATGTACATGAGAAGATAATTGAAAACATGACAAGACAGGAGACTCCTATGCAATTAGATTCCATTTTTATGGAAAAATGCATCATATAACATCAAATAAGCATCAGTCTGTCTGTAAAAATGAAGTTGAACGCAGCAAGGAAGTGAAATTCTATACACACCATTCAAAAATGATTCATGTAATGAAAATTTTAAGTGCAAGTCCACTAATTATATATGATATTTTACATATATTTTGAACTCTAGACCCACTGCACTGCGAGTGATATTATTCGCGATATTTAAAGCGATATTTGTCGTGCCCCGATATCTTATCGTGCCGCGATATCTTATCGTGCCCCGATATCTTATTGTGCCCCGATATATTATCGTGCCCCGATATATTATCGTGCCCCGAAATATTATCGTGCCCCGATAAAATATCAGGGCACGATAAGACGATATTTATCGTCACGATATGAGTTATCGTTATCGCCACATTATGATATGCTAACATTATCGTATCCCGATATTGAATTATCAATATCGCCCATGCCAACTCCCAGCGCCCGAATTCGTGAATTCCACACGCCGCGCAGTGGGCCAAAACGCATTTCGCCGGACTAAAGTCCAAAACTGCTTTTTATGAGAAAACATCTTCAACCTTGGCACATATACGCACAAAGGATTGGTGATTATGGAATGGCAAGTCCTTTTTCATAGGTATCGCCCGTTACTTAGATACAGAAGCTCAAACACGACCAAATTTCGAAAAAAGCGCCCGCTCTCATTTTCTTCGAAAATTTTAAAAGTTGAGCAGATATAGGAGTAATTAAAGGAGTTTTATGAAATAAAAAACATTTCCAATTGTGAACAGGGTACTTGGCATATACTATGCATTATTGTCGTACATTTTTGCGTATATTTGAGTGCTATTACGTCACAAAATGGCAGACCCTTTTTTTAGACAAAATTTTACATAAAGTAGACAATATAATCCTTATTCGGAAAATGGTCCCTGGGATACTTCATCAGAGTATAAATTGAAGATATTTCTAGGTTATTCCGTAAAAATATTTGAAAAAAGTTTGCGACGCCGAGAATAAACTCCATTTTTTGATCGCGCGTCGCCCCCGGCTCCCGGACCTGGAAATACCGAGACTCCGTTGGATTGTTCATGTTGTGTGGATAATAACTCCTCGAATATAACTTTTTCAGGCTTTGCATTCTGTCACTGATTTCTAAAGATTGTATACTGAAGATTTTTCGAGTTACTGCATGTTAATGAAAGTTACTTTTGGTAAGCATCTAAAGTAAGATCACATTATTCTAGCAAGTAGAATAGCTTGTTTGATGAGATTGTTTCGATATATTTAGATCAGCGGATTATACATGCACTAATTTGCAAACAGTTGTTTTCAGTTCCTTCCAAAATTTAAACATGACGTCACCTACAAACTATCAGACCACTGGAATTGAAAGAGATGGTGAGAGAGAAGAGAGAGGCTGAGAATTTGAATTAGATGATATCAGAATAGTAAGTTTTCAAACGTACTTGCTCCAGCTTAAGCGAAGGCCAACTCCACGGCTGTCTTTTACCGATATCACGATCATTAATCGTGATATTTATCGTGATAATATATCGTGATATTTTATCGGGTCGCGATATCGTGATATTTTTTCGGGACGCGATATCATGATATTTATCGTGCCCCGATATATTATTTATATATACAATTTAATCCATATGCAGCAAAAAGGACATTAGAATTAATACAATAAAGGCGAATTTAAGTTAGTTGGTTATTCAGGGGAGGCGACCTACAGCTGAGGTCATTTTCGCCAATTCGGATGGGTGGGTAATTGGGTAATGATAGGAACATTTCAGCTAATGGAGGAATGGTTGAGAGAAACCGTCCCATCCGACGGACGGAGTACTGAACCTGAAATACCCTCCAATAGGCAATGGAGTGCACTGGTTTGACACTGAAATATCCGCCCCTGACGTAAACGAACACGTGACCTCGGGAATGGAGGCCAGTATTCGAGCCACATCTACAACCTGGCGAATTTAAAAACATTTGCCTGGTACATGATATATTTAGGAGATCAAATTTTTA
Source organism: Platycnemis pennipes (assembly GCA_933228895.1). Classification (NCBI taxonomy): domain Eukaryota; kingdom Metazoa; phylum Arthropoda; class Insecta; order Odonata; family Platycnemididae; genus Platycnemis; species Platycnemis pennipes. The sequence continues at coordinate 67,564,395 of OW121854.1, forward strand.
AAAAATCATTTCCCACGTGGAATAATATCTTCTTGCAAAACATCAATATAACGTGATACCAAGAATCGAGTATTCGAGTAGCTAATATTTTTTCTAATCACCGGAAACGTGGAAATAAACACTAGAGGCTTGTTTTACCACGTATAAAAACAAATACAACAACAAGAAAGAGGAAGTTTTTTAAACCGTTTAAAACAAAAACAGGAAATCCTATTTCTAAAGTATACCAAACAATGACGATTACTAGCGAACAATCGTTACAAGGTTTCATCAATTTTAAGAGAAAAATTTAGTACCGAAAGGAAAACTCATGCGGTGTATAACTTCCGGGTGCTCAAGATGGATAAGGCCTATAAAAGCACGATCCTCTTTCTTCCACTTCATACCATCGAGATCTTCCTTGGACTTCACTACATCCGAGTATCGAAATGGTGATACGCAGCGCTCGTATTCTCCTACTGCTCCTCGTCTACGCAGGACTGTCAACTGCTCATCCAGGTAAGTCGGGCTCAGTAATTGTCATTACATTAAGTACTCTACCTAAGGTACTCTGTTATAATTAAGCAGTGCACTTTCCAATAAGAGAGTACAAGATATCAAATATAAAAATATTTATTATGCTGGGGTACTAATGCCTTAACGCTTACATGAAATAAAAATACGACATAAGTATTTTCATGCATCAATTTTCAGAAATTTTCAAACGCATTCAACCAGGACAAAAAAATCTTTCAAAGCTAAGGAAATCTTACGTCAAAAAATGGTAGTGATGACTATTCCTGACTTAAACATTGACCCATGTACTTTATTGCATTCCAGTTGATGATGGGGGCAGGGGACAGCAGTTAGAAAATACGACATCCGAAAATACTTATGCATATTCTGATGACCAGAATACAAATAAAGGCTTAAATCTGACCAATAACGAAGAGGAAAAAGACAGGCTGATAAGAACCATCCCAGGGGACAAAAATAACAAAGGAAATCAAAAAGAAGGGGAGGGAACCTCACGCAAGCAACGTGACACAACCGGAGGCGGACCGACCCCGACAACTACCACACGTGACACAAGCACTCAGCATCCAGGAAAAAAAGGAGAATCAGCCGAAGGAAGCTCATCGAGTGCAGGAGTCGACGGTGAAAGCTCGAACACAACAACCACCGGAGAGGCCACCAAAGGAGCAGGGGAGGGAAATTCACGTAGGCGACGTGACACAACCGGAGGCGGACCAACCCCGACAACTACCACACGTGACACAAGCACTCAGCATCCAGGAAAAGAAGGAGAATCAGCCCAAGGAAGCTCATCGAGTGCAGGAGTCGACGGAGAAGGGACGAACACAACAACCACCGGAGAGGCCACCAAAGGAGCAGGGGAGGGAAATTCACGAAGGCGACGTGACACAACCGGTGGCGGACCTACCCCTACAACCACCACACGTGACACAAGCACTCAGCATCCAGGAAAAGAAGGAGAATCAGCCCAAGGAAGCACACCGAGTGCAGGAGTCGACGGTGAAAGCTCGAACACAACAACCACCGGAGAGGCCACCAAAGGAGCAGGGGAGGGAAATTCACGTAGGCGACGTGACACAACCGGAGGCGGACCAACCCCGACAACTACCACACGTGACACAAGCACTCAGCATCCAGGAAAAGAAGGAGAATCAGCCCAAGGAGTCACACCGAGTGCAGAAGTCGACGGAGAAGGCACGAACACAACAACCACCGGAGAGGCCACCAAAGGAGCAGGGGAGGGAAATTCACGAAGGCGACGTGACACAACCGGTGGCGGACCTACGCCTACAACCACCACACGTGACACAAGCACTCAGCATCCAGGAAAAGAAGGAGAATCAGCCCAAGGAAGCACACCGAGTGCAGAAGTCGACGGTGAAGGCTGGAACACAACAACCACCGGAGAGGCCACCAAAGGAGCAGGGGAGGGAAATTCACGAAGGCGACGTGACACAACCGGAGGCGGACCTACCCCGACGACTACCACACGTGACACAAGCACTCAGCATCCAGGAAAAGATGGAGAATCAGCCCATGGTAGCTCATCGAGTGCAGGAGTCGACGGTGAAAGCTCGAACACAACAACCACCGGAGAGGCCACCAAAGGAGCAGGGGAGGGAAATTCACGAAGGCGACGTGACACAACCGGTGGCGGACCTACCCCTACAACCACCACACGTGACACAAGCACTCAGCATCCAGGAAAAGAAGGAGAATCAGCCCAAGGAAGCACACCGAGTGCAGAAGTCGACGGTGAAGGCACGAACACAACAACCACCGGAGAGGCCACCAAAGGAGCAGGGGAGGGAAATTCACGAAGGCGACGTGACACAACCGGAGGCGGACCTACCCCGACGACTACCACACGTGACACAAGCACTCAGCATCCAGGAAAAGATGGAGAATCAGCCAATGGAAGCTCATCGAGTGCAGGAGTCGACGGTGAAAGCTCGAACACAACAACCACCGGAGAGGCCACCAAAGGAGCAGGGGAGGGAAATTCACGAAGGCGACGTGACACAACCGGTGGCGGACCTACCCCTACAACCACCACACGTGACACAAGCACTCAGCATCCAGGAAAAGAAGGAGAATCAGCCCATGGTAGCTCATCGAGTGCAGGAGTCGACGGTGAAAGCACGAACACAACAACCACCGGAGAGGCCACCCAAGGAGCAGGAGAGGGAAATTCACGAAGGCGACGTGACACAACCGGAGGCGGACCTACCCCGACAACTACCACACGTGACACAAGCACTCAGCATCCGGGAAAACAAGGAGAATCAGCCCATGGTAGCTCATCGAGTGCAGGAGTCGACGGTGAAAGCACGAACACAAATACCACCGGAGAGGCCACTAATGGAGCAGGGGAAGGAAATTCACGCAAGCGACGTGACACAACCGGAGGCGGACCTACCCCGACAACTACCACACGTGACACAAGCAGTCAGCATCCGGGAAAAGATGGAGAATCAGCCCATGGTAGCTCATCGAGTGCAGGAGTCGACGGCGAAGGCACGAACACAACAACCACCGGAGAGGCCACCAAAGTAGCAGGAGAGGGAAATTCACGAAGGCGACGTGACACAACCGGTGGCGGACCTACCCCTACAACCACCACACGTGACACAAGCACTCAGCATCCAGGAAAAGAAGGAGAATCAGCCCAAGGAGTCACACCGAGTGCAGAAGTCGACGGAGAAGGCACGAACACAACAACCACCGGAGAGGCCACCAAAGGAGCAGGGGAGGGAAATTCACGAAGGCGACGTGACACAACCGGTGGCGGACCTACCCCTACAACCACCACACGTGACACAAGCACTCAGCATCCAGGAAAAGAAGGAGAATCAGCCCAAGGAAGCACACCGAGTGCAGAAGTCGACGGTGAAGGCACGAACACAACAGCCACCGGAGAGGCCACCAAAGGAGCAGGGGAGGGAAATTCACGAAGGCGACGTGACACAACCGGAGGCGGACCTACCCCGACAACTACCACACGTGACACAAGCACTCAGCATCCGGGAAAAGAAGGAGAATCAGCCCATGGTAGCTCATCGAGTGCAGGAGTCGACGGTGAAAGCACGAACACAAATACCACCGGAGAGGCCACTAATGGAGCAGGGGAAGGAAATTCACGCAAGCGACGTGACACAACCGGAGGCGGACCTACCCCGACAACTACCACACGTGACACAAGCAGTCAGCATCCGGGAAAAGATAGAGAATCAGCCCATGGTAGCTCATCGAGTGCAGGAGTCGACGGCGAAGGCACGAACACAACAACCACCGGAGAGGCCACCAAAGTAGCAGGAGAGGGAAATTCACGAAGGCGACGTGACACAACCGGTGGCGGACCTACCCCTACAACCACCACACGTGACACAAGCACTCAGCATTCAGGAAAAGAAGGAGAATCAGCCCAAGGAAGCACACCGAGTGCAGAAGTCGACGGTGAAGGCACGAACACAACAGCCACCGGAGAGGCCACCAAAGGAGCAGGGGAGGGAAATTCACGTAGGCGACGTGACACAACCGGAGGCGGACCTACCCCGACAACTACCACACGTGACACAAGCAGTCAGCATCCGGGAAAAGAAAGAGAATCAGCCCATGGAAGCTCATCGAGTGCAGGAGTCGACGGTGAAGGCACGAACACAACAATCACCGGAGAGGCCACCAAAGGAGCAGGAGAGGGAAATTCACGAAGGCGACGTGACACAACCGGAGGCGGACCTACCCCGACAACTACCACACGTGACACAAGCACTCAGCATCCGGGAAAAGAAGGAGAATCAGCCCATGGTAGCTCATCGAGTGCAGGAGTCGACGGTGAAAGCACGAACACAACAACCACCGGAGAGGCCACCCAAGGAGCAGGGGAAGGAAATTCACGAAGGCGACGTGACACAACCGGAGGCGGACCTACCCCGACAACTACCACACGTGACACAAGCAGTCAGCATCCAGGAAAAGAAGGAGAATCAGCCCATGGTAGCTCATCGAGTGCAGGAGTCGACGGTGAAAGCACGAACACAACAACCACCGGAGTGGACACCAAAGGAGCAGGGGAGGGAAATTCACGCAAGCGACGTGACATAGTCGAATAATGAGACAATTGGCACTGAGTAAGGGCCAATAATGTTCTGTAAAGGAACTTTCATTTTCTTTTAATTGATATATGAGTAATATATGGTTTATTCTTAATGAAACACAATTTATACGTTATGGTGTTTATTATATCCAGGGGGATCTCCCGTTATGAAGTGTGGCGTTTTTATTCCAATAAAAGTTTTATAGCATGTATAGCATGTATTTTTTTAAATCATTTTTTATTTACTATATCCGTCATATATACCGAATATTAATATAAATTAAATGACTTAGGCCAGTGATGCCAATTTTTTTATCCTCCGCTCGTTGCCGATTTTTGCGATGGCATTTGCCGGATCAGTATCCTTGTAGGTTTAATTATTTTTCTGCAATTTTCATACATGCTTTCACACACAAGAGATATGAATTATTTTTGCATCTGAACTTTTGAGCTTGATAGAAATCCATGCCCTGGGTGAAGAAAAACCCGCCCAGGCTGGACTCGAACCAGCGTTCCTAGGATTAGCAGGGGAGGACTTTACCTCTCCGCCGCCTGTGCCAGCTAAGCAAGAATTTAAATTCTATGCAAACGGAACAGTGTTCCCCTCTAGAGGTGGTGCGACTCAGCCTGTACGTGTAACATTGTGTGGTAAACAACTAAACATTACCCCGCGGATGCAACAGCCATAGAGGTTTCTGTTCTTTTCCTACATTAGGAAAAAATCCCTAGGGTTTCCCTAAAAAAAAAGGAAAAATTGAGAGTTGAGAGCGCATTTCCAACTTCCTATTCGAATGTATGAAAAAGCATCCCAAAAGAATTTTCAGCTCAATCGGACAATATTTGTCCCTGCCGAAACGCATTCAAAATTCAGAAATTTCCAATTTCCGCATTTCATTAATGTTGCCTACCTCCCATGGGCCTGGGTGCCAAAACCGAGTTCGAACCATCCCTTTGAGCTCCCTATTCGTTGACGACGGCACTCGAGCCACGGTGAGTATCGTAGCCACGTAATTTGGTGTTTACACGCCTCGCTCTCTGCTGCGGCCGCGAGTTGTCGAATGATTCGTATCGAATGGTAAAATCCTTACCGAAAGGTACCTTAAGCCGGTGTCCCACGGTAAATGTTTTCGTGAATTTATTCTTGAATATCGTTTCATGAAACCTGTTTCATCAACGTCTATGACCCCCATGTCACACGAGCAGGATAAATTCATGACATTGGCGCTGATCGACAAACGGGCAAAAGAAGAAATTGTTCGGGCTGCCCTCTGTCGTATACGATCGGTACCAAATGAGCAAAAACAGAGCTGCGTTTTTGCGCCCAGTACGTGCTATAGGAAATTTGTCAACTGAGTGACAAAAATTTGATACGTTTACTTCGATTTCACCGCTGAGCATTTGTTAGGGATGACGACCAGATGGCTGCGGCGATACTGCTAGTAGCTGCTTGCGGAACAGTGATAATACGACGCAGGAGAATGAGTAATCGCCGTTATTGGGTTAGACCGTGTCTTATGAGGCGAGAAGATAATTGAGGATCCTTAAGCTTATTGCACAATGAGCTACGACTGGAGGATACGTACAGCTTTCAGAACTATCTGAGGATGACCGACACTCTTTATCTGCACAATTCATACTATAACAATACCTTTCAGCTTAATATAACGCAGTTATTACATGGCAATGGTTTTAGTATTTACACATCCACAGAAAAAGTTGCATGAGCAGATAAACTGGTTAAAAAAAATTCACAATGGAATACTAAATTAGCACTACCCCGGTAATAATGCATGGCTTGTTAATCTAATTATTTATTTACGATTTAGCGAAAATATGTGCAGAAAAAATCATGCATTTGCCTCCCAATGAAATTCTTTTATCAATCAGCTCAAATGAACTATATCTGTGACTCTTTCCTCGTACTATCCTGAAATACACGGCCGGAATTCTTTTCGCTTTCTTTCAAGATGTCTTCCGGGAGAGAACTGGTCGAAGCGCATCACAGCTTAGTCAGTCAGTATACCACACTCCACTGTGGAGGTTGTGACGTGTGCCGAGGTCGAGGCTGTCCCGGCGGTGTCCAGAATGAGCGGGTACGAAGGGTACGCGGGTTATGCCAAGTTATACCTCTCTGTGGTTGGTGGGCAATGAGTTCGAAGATTTTCCCGGCTACGGTTAACTCCCAACACTGCGGGAAGTTCTCAAGTGTTTCTTCTAGTCTACACTCTGCTCCTGGAATGATGTCAGTGGCAGATGCAGACGAGGATTACGAACTAACGCAGATGAGGGTAATTTTTTTCCGGGTAGGATTAATTAAAAATTAACGCAAGTTGCGATGAAGAAGTTATCACGGCTTGCGAGGCAGTGTTATGTCGATGGAATGTTATTAGCTTGTTGCGTGGGGAAAGGTTAAAGCTACGTTTTCATGTGGCCGTTTTTGCGTTGCGTTGACGCTGCGTTGTGCGGCAGGAAAATACCCTGTTTTCATGTCACCGGTAGCGCCAGCAGCAACGCACCAAAACATATGAAGGCGGTAAACCGTGGTATACGTGATAATCCAGCGAAAGAATCACGTGACGAACAAATGACAGGTAGAATGCTTTGTTCCTAGCTCTGACGCAGCTGCGTCATTGCAGAAAGATGAAAGTTGACCAACTCCGACGGCAACGCAGGCTGCGTTGGCGTGCTCGCTTCTGATTGGTGGCGCAGTGTACGTGTACGTCAACGCAAAAACGCCCACATGAAAACGTAGCTTAATATTCCCACGCAGGAGGTTCGAGTAGCTATCAAGAAGCTCCTGACAGCTTACGAGCACTACCGTGCCCGAGGGAAGGGCAAAAAAATAGCGAAAAGTCAAGTGTCCGCAAGAGATGAATACGACAAAGTGGTTGACCGTCTGTTTGACATCAGCCTCAAAAACGCCCTCTCCAAAATTACTGTGGAGGAGGATAAGTTGTTTTACATTTCAATGCAGACTGATCGAAAAGGATGCATGACGGGTATTGAAAGGAAGTGGTGTAAAGGTGTAGAAAATCGTCTGAGACTTTAGGAAGAGGATTCTTTAAGGAAGAAACGGCATGCGAAAGAAAAGGAAATATTGGACAAGGAAGTGGACGTATAAGACATTTCAAGGCTGCCGCGTGAACGGCGGTGGACCAGAAGAAAATGGACCTCGTTCGTCAGACGTCTTCGGAAAGTACGACAAGAGACTCGGACGCAGATGCGAGTAATTTTTTTCCGGGTAGGGTGAATTAAAAATTAACGCAAGTTGCGATGAAGAAGTTATCACGGCTTGCGAGGCAGTAATATGTCAATGGAATGTTATTATTGAGAAAATAAGAACCTTAAAACAACTTATTTAGTTAATATTTTTACTAATAAATGTGGCAGCAGTGTATCACCTGGTTTCCTCAAGTTTCAGCGAGAAATGCATGTTATTTTGTGATGCGAGGGGTATTGTCAGTGAACGTTTTGTAGTTATATCTGTATGTTTATTCTTGAGATACCAACGAACATTATTATGGAAGAATAATGCAATGATATTGACGCAAGTAAACATCATGTTAGGCTTTCATTAACTTCAGTTCGTATATCCATGAGATTCCGTCTTTGAGAACAAGACCTTGGTCGTTGTTTACATTATGATTGAAGTGTTCATCGAAGTAATTTCAACGACAAGGTTACTCATATTCATGAAGTCTCATATACGCCACTAATTAGATATGCAGGACATGTTATGAAATAGTATTGCAAATGCTTTGATGAAGTGAAATTCTCGTGATGTCTTGTTTAGCATCTGAAACTATTATGTGAATGTGTTGGAAAGCGAGCTACATACACTCCTCATTATGCTGTGAAGTGTGTTTTTGTAATGATTCGGCTGTAATGTGAAATAACGAGTGATCGTTCTTCGTAAACAGCTGTTCAGTGAAACCTTACATGGTGCTTTAAAGTAAGTTTCGATAAAATACAGGGTCCTTAATGGATATCTTTGTGAATGGTAGTGTTGTGGATGTAGGAATTGATAAAGTGAGTTTGAATAGACTCAGTGCGAATAAGTCCAATAGGCTTAATTTTGTTCATAGAGTTGGCAATTATTTTACATTCATATTTGACCAAACCTAATTCTTAGGCCATGTTCTATTTACCTCAATAATGAATCACTGGGATATAAATTAGAATAATCTAGATCCAAAAGATGTCAAGATAGTCGCTGAGAAAGGGATGAAGTGAGTTTCAAGCAATGTTGCAGGGTCTGGAAAGGATAACATAACTGCATTAGCGTGTCGATGTGCAAGTGGGCATATTCTTCCTAATTTCGAGAGAGACGAGCGGGCTATTCGACTGGGACAACCCTTAAAATCAGCAGTTGCGGAACATGCAGCCTCGGGACACGCGATTGATCTCAAACAAACAAGGATAATCGCTAAAGTGAAAAGCTTCAAGTCCCGACTGATCCGTGAAGCTTTGGAAATAAGAAAATGCCAGCAAAATTACTCCTTCCACTCCTCCCCTTCCCATCCTTTTCCCACCATGAAATCCCTATATAATAAAGACATTGGGACATTGGGACAATCCCTCCACCAACTCGACAGATACCTCATTCCCTTTGATAAAGTGACCAGCGACGGCCACGAAACGCCAGGTATCACACCTGGTAATAGTACGCGGGGTACACCCGAAGAACAAATATAAACATTCATAATGACCCGCGAAAGTTTCAACAGGGAATTTTTCTACACTGCTGGTGACTCTAATTCCTTTATCATTTTTAATTGTGTACACTGTGTACCTATTTCCCTGAAGCTCTCTCACATATGACCAAAACGCTTTAGGATTGCTATCTAAATATTCTCCTAGAATCTTGCTCTTGAAATGTGAGAACGCTTGCCGACATGATTTCCTTGCTAATGCTCTCGATTTTTTATAGTTTTTAACTGACTCATTTTTTTCCTGTACCGATAGACCCCGTCCTGCATTTTTCGTTCTAGCCATACCCTTTGTCGCCTTAGTGATTCCGTAACCTCCGCGTTATACCACCGGCTCTGTATTATCACTTATGAATTTACTTGGTATCTATTAATTAACTGCTTTACGGGTGACCTCAAGAAATTCTCTCCACGCATCCTCTGTATCTAATGCTTTGCTTTGTTCGCTAAATACATTAAACGATTCCCTTAATTCCTCTTTCATACCTTCGTAATTAGCCTTGCCAAGTAAGAATATACCCTCCTCCTTGGTTTATAATGTCATTCAACACCCACAATAAATTTCGCATGCACTATTTTATGATCACTAATTCCTGTGTCTGTAACTGTATTAATAATTCTTTCGGCTATATTTCATGCTAATAAGTCCAGAATGTTGCTTCCCTTGGTCGGTTCTGTTACTAGCTGTTGTAAAGAATGTGACGTAAAGGTGTTCAACAGTGATTCGCAGAGTTCCTTATCCTTACCTCGTGCTATAAAACTACACGTATTCCAGTCTATCGAAGGGAGATTGAAGTGTCCGCCTACTATTATTTCTCTATCATTGTTCCGAGAAAGTAATGTATCTATCCCTGACTCTAGTTCCATTATAGAATTGACGTCTGCATCCGGAGGCCTGTAATATGCACCTATATATTTCTTTTTTGCGTTGCTACTTTTACTTTTAACGGATCACCAAATATACTCTACATTTCGCTCTGAAATAAATTCTCTTCTACTGACATACCGGTCCTTCACAGCTATAAATACTCCTCCCCCGTTTCTGCTTACTCTATCCTTTCTGTACACGGTAAAATACTTCGGGAATACTTCATAATCTCATATGTCCTTCGAAAGCCAGCTTTCTGTGCCTACAATTATATCTGCATCAGTACTCTTTATGAGGTGGTGAAATTTTGCTGCTTTATTTCTTAAACTACGACAATTCACTACTGGGTGGAACGAATGAAAATCACAAAAATGTCACTACTCACGATCCCTCTGATGAAGAGGATGAACAAGAACAAGACTATCCCAAATGTGAAGAAAAAGTGAAACGTTTATGGGTCAAAAAGGGTTTCTAAAGCCTTACAGATGTCTGGTCAACTTTTCAGGATTCAGACAAGGAAAGGAGTGTATTCCACATTACTATCATTGAATGTAACAAGTTGCTCTGCTGGAAGAGTCATGCGCAGGGTAAAAATAATAAAAAATAGACTTAGATCATGTATGGATAGACATCAAGGGAGTGAGCGAAATAAAGTGGGCTTGGGCCGACGACTTCTGAAGTGACAATTACTGGGTGATATACTCAGGAAATGACCAGACGATACATCTACATCTTCACGATACCCTGCAAGCCACCGCGAGAGTGTGTGACAGGGGGTGAAGATCACCACGCATGCACTACTAACATGGAAACTAGCAACTATATATTCTCATGCAACTTGATTGTTAGTATATATAGTATTTAAGGGGTTAATACATGCATCATGCACAACAGACTACTCTAAAATATATCCCCTACCTATCCCTTTGCTATGCTGCCTATTCTGTTCTCTTATAGTCTGGGGGACAAATGCCATTTTGAATCTATCGGTACGAGAATCTAGCGGGAGTCGGATTAATGCTGAAGAAGGAATGGTCAAGATTAGTGAAATCCTATTGGCAATATAACGAAAGGATTCTGATGGTCAAGTTAGAAGGAGAATATGCGGACACTGTGACAGTGCAGGTGTACAATGCCGACGTCCAGCCACTCTGAATAGGAAATAGAAGAAATGTATGAGCAAATGGAAGGATCCTAGACACAGTAAACGGAAAGGAGAACCTAATAGTTATGGAGGACTGGAATGCAGTGGTCGGAGAGTTCCGAGAAGGAAGTAGCGTGGGTGAGTTCCGTATGGGAAAAAGAAATGCCAACGGAGAACGGCTGGTATAGTTCAGTAAAGAAGAGAAAATGGTAATAGCAAACACCCTCTTCGAGCAACACCGGCGAAGAAGATACTCGTGGAAGATGCCGGGGGACAGACAAAGATACCATATTGAATACATCCTTGTCAGAACGAAATATAACAACCAAGATAAGGTGTGTAAGATTTACTTACCCCGGAGCAGATATAAATAGTGACCATAACTTGGTGATCATGGACAGCTGCCTGCCATAGAGAATTACGAAGGAGCCAAGTTGGAACACAAATACACTGGAGAAAAAAGTAGGTAGTAAGAAACGGTTCACCTCATCCATCGATGCAAAACTAGAATTGAAGGAAACTAGCATTGGATGAAGATGTAATAAAATAAAGAAGATCATTACTGAAGTAGCAAATGAGCAGATCGTGAGTAAGGAGGTAGAAACAAAGCCGCCATGGATAACGGCTCGAATACGAAACCTCATAGTGGAAAGAAGAAAATACAAGAACCCAAGAAATGAAACTGAGGAGGCCCAATATAAGAAGTTGCGAAACCAAGTAATACGAGAGCGCAAGCAAGCTAAGGAAGAATGTATAGAAAACAGCTGCAAAGAAATAAATATCAACATAAAGAAAAGAAACGCTGAAATTGCTTATAAACTGGTGAAGAGATGATTCGGAGAAAGGAAAACAAGATCCCACAACAGAGACTCGAGTGGAAAGATACTCACAGAAACCTGGCCCGGCTGTTTAGTTGCTACCTGTAGTGTTTCTATATTTTTACATGCATATGAGAACATCAGGAGTTTTACCTCAGATTGTGACGAATGCAACATTGAGGAAAGTGGACGTGGAAAGTCAAACCTGCTGTAGCCAGGTTGTCAACGCGCCGCGCACAGTGGTCGATTTTCGAGTATTAGACGGACAAAATTATTTTTTCGATGTAATCGATCGAATAGCCTTATTTTATTGGAAATTTCTGGAATTATTAACCTAAAAAGCAATAAAACATGAAAATATAGCATTAAAAAAGGTTCTATGCATTGTTACCCAAGTTTCGTAGTTTGTGATATCTTCTCTTAATTGGAGTAATAAAAGTTTCTGCATTGTTTTCAAATAAAAAAGAAATTATTTGCATTACAATACACATTAAACAAATATGAATACAGGTGTTCCATTCTAAATTTGTCCCATTACCCAGTTTTATTTCAAATTATTTAGTGCATAAAATGTTTTAATTAATTTTATCACATTATATTCATTCACTCTCCGTATCCGTTGAGTCATTTCCTACATGTTCCGGAGTTTTTAATAAACTTACGACGGCACTAGGCAGTTGACTATACTTTTTATTTGGTAATTTCCTGAGGGCCGAAATTAATGGGTCGGAACTAGTTAATAATAGGTTCATTTAGTCTTGATTAGTGTCCCCTCTTAACATTTTTCGAGTGTGATGTTCCCGGAAGGCTCTACATTCCTTGTGTCTTGCCTCTTGCACATCCTCTGATAATTGGCCAATTGGTAAAACCATGCTTTCAATCACGTCTGCTCCATGGATCAAAATTTTATGGACACTAGTGGGCATGTAAAACCACTGATAAAGGCTAACACATAGAAGACCAGTGTCATGGGCATACTCTCTAAATGCTTCTACGTTGAGGCCATATCCACTAGATATGGCTTGCAAAATAACGGAGAACCGTTCAATCAACTTCTCATCAACTCCAGTAATTTCCGCAGCTTTCCTTGGGTTGTCAAAGAATCGGCGAGAGGTGTTTCCATCGTTGGTGGTTCCACATCCTTGTATGACTACGTCGACTAGGAGGCCCATTTCCGATCTAAACCTATATATTACTTCTGTTTTCCTTAACCGATAAGCCTCTTTTACTCTCTGACTTCCACGGACTTGCCATTTCTGAATTTTTAGCCTGTAAGATATATGCAAGACACACTCGAAAAATCGAATGCGAGCATGCAGCGTAGATAAGCCAAAGTTAAATGCTGCAGTATTTACAGGTCGTTTTTTAACTATTTCAAAATTATTCATCAAAGAGTTGCAGACTTTTCCATCTACCATTGTATTTAACAGCAAATACTTAATAACAATGACTTTATTTCCTATGGTTAATTTAGTAGGCGTCAAATTAGCTATTTGCTTCTCGATGGTGTAGATTTCTCTAATTTTCTCAGGTGTTTCCTTCACAAATTGAAGTCGAATTGGTCTGCAAAATGTTGTGGAGGGCGTCCTTGGATTTTGCCACATAATTACTTTTTGATTAGTTTCTTTTTGCTCAAGTTGAAGCTGTAAAGGAACTATTGACGTCAAAAGAACATCGGAATCTGAAGAATGCTGATTTTCGGAAAATCTTTGCTTATAAAGGGAGTGCCCTGAACTGCCGTCGCATCCCCATTTATGACTCATTTGAAAGGATACATTGTCATTTCCGCGGCATGTCATATACTGAGTAAATACGGCGTTTAGTACCTTCATCAGACGCATTGCTGTATAGTCTAATAAATTTTGTAATTTAACCTCTGCTAAGGTTTCTGATACAGTGAACGATTCCTGTATAGGTAGCACTCGATTTTTGCCTTTAAAACTTATCAGTACGAAGGATAAATATCAAAATTATATAGATAAATATCCTGACGCGAGTCCCTACCAAAATGATCGGGTATTAGTAATATTTGTAATTTGTTGAGAATTGGAAAAATAAATTATTGAAGCATTAAATTAAGCACGAATCAAATATGTTTTGTATTAATAGAATACTCCTTATTTCTGTACAAAAAACAATAATTTAATGTTCAACTAAAAAAATATTTTTCTAATGAGCATTGTAACATTAACTATTAACTTTTAACTTTTATTATTATTATTAACATAATTATTTAACCATGAACATTCCGAATGTTTAGAAATCATTAAAAATACGAATAATTGTTTTTCAAAACACTAAATGAATGACCTCTTGCATTTGTTAATATTTTTTTTAGTTTTGCTCTTACTGTTTCACAAATGTTACCTCAGGGGCATCGGAATTATTTTCGCTGGGAGGGCCCGCATTTTTTTGCGGATAGGAGGGGGTAGAGACTGGAATTCCGCTAATAGTGCATATGAAGGTGGTAGAATATGTGTCAGAAGGTAAAAGGCAAGCTGGAAACAAATGAAATTTAATTTTTATTAATGAAGACTAATTTCTCAAGGGCCCGTGGCAAATTCTGGGGGGGGAGGCGAATGCCACCTCTGCCCCCCACTTCCGACGCCGCTGTGTTACCTTATTACTCTTTATTCCTTTCCACGGATTTGATCCGAAAAAATGAATACGAATTGATCATTTTACCATATTATAGATATGTTTATTTTCATATCGAAATTGAACCACTTGGTCGTTATTCATTAAATGTTGTTTGAATCTTGGCGTCCGGCGAGAAAAGAGGTGGATTGGGCGGGTTTAAGGTGATCTGGTGGCGGGTTGAGGGTCGAAAAATCTGGCACCACTGACCCGAAGTCAGCTAAACACGTAGTTGCCCACGCTCACCATGGGGACCGACGACGTCGCGACGTTTGAAAGTATGAATAGTACCTACATGCGGATGATGTGACACTTTCCGTCCGGTCGTTTCAGTTTACAAATATATGGAGGAATTACTACGGGAAATTCGGAAATAGCAAGAAAAAAATAGGTTGCGCGAGTACCCTGCAAATTTCACCCTTGTTCTCTTCGCTAGAAGAGAATGTAAACGATATTCCCCAAATATTACATCTACATCTACATAATATCCTGCAAGCCACCATAAAGGTGTGTGGCAGGGGGTGAACTCTTCACCAAACAATACATATCATGCATAAAAAAGGATTAGTACTTGTATCGGTACTGTTCAAAACAAGCTATTTAAAAAAAGTTAAAAATAGCTAAACAAAATTACCATGGACAGTATCCAACTCCAGTACACAAGTTCCCAAAAATTTCTATAGGTTCGTATAGAAACATCCCCGGTGGAAGGAGCATGCAGTGAATTACATCCAAGGCAAAAACGCAACCCCTCACATCAGCAATCGCACCGCTCATCGGTAGGAAGTCACCACTGTCCTACGGGAGCGCCTGGCCATCTGCCGGGCATTCCTCGAACCTAAGATTACGTGCCTACGCTGCTCCTACATGGGCGTACGTCACCGAAAACTTCTTGAAGCAGGCAGAACGCGTTTTCTGCGGCTGGGTTAGAAAAACGGCACGGGCTTCCCCGCCGCTTAAAAACTTTGCCGAAATTTTCGAAAACTCGGTAAATTTTTCGGAATTTTTTTTTCCGAAACTGAACTTCAAAAATTGAGGGGGGACTATAATCAGGGGGGACTATAATCAGGGGGGGACTATATTCGGAGGAATACGGTAAAAATGGAGTGGTGTCTGTCTGTCAGTTCTATGTTACGCATCTCCTCAAAAACTAATGAACCGATTGAGCTAAAATTTTGTAGAATTCTAGCCTATACCTACACTAGAAGGTGCTGTAGGCTATATAAGAAAGGCTCAGGGCCCGGGTTCGGCTCCTGGCGCCAATTATGTATTTACATTGGTTTTAATTAACTTTTTCAATTTATGGTAGGTAGCGCAAGAGTTTTTTTCTTTCGCTAAGTAAAATAGCTAAATATCAATCGATTTCTTTCTTTCTGTATTTAATGGGAAAGTGTTTAAACTTTCTTATTCTCTTCACCAATTTACACTTTCTCCTCGAGGTTTCAGGGCAATTTGTAATTTACGTGGAAATTTACTGTTTTCGTCGGTTCTTTTCCGAGCGTTGCTAAGGCCTTTGCCATTGTCGTCTCCCAAAATGAAAACATTGATGATATAGGATGGTACTAAAGGCATTGTAGGCTATTCGTGAAGCAATTTCAGCCATATTATTCCGCACAAAGATACGTGCTGACTGCTAGCGCTACTCACGGATTTAGAAGATTTGCATTCGGTTAAAATTAGGAGTATTTAAATGAATGCTTCAGCGGTGTTCAAAAGTTAGTATGTTTTTTTTATTTCTTTACGGGTTTGTGCATTTGAACCAACCTAGGACATGAAGAGAAGAGATGGAATGCTTTAGGAATCGTCGTCGAAGGAGATAGCTTGAGATTTGTGATAGTTTAACAAATACCAGGGAATAAAATTTAAATCCAAATGGAGCATAATGTCTCATTACGTATCCGTCGCATTGTTGGCATTGCAATGGTGCTAAAAAAAGTTCGTCCAAAAGCGATGCCGTAAACAGCATTGTTCTTTTCGTGAAGATATTGAAAGGTATGTACAAAAAAATATGTCGCAGCTAATTCTTGAATCTAGATAAGCCATTCCATTCGGAAAAATCATACGGGCTTACTTTTAGCGCTACTCCCAGATCAAATAGGTTTGAATTCGGTAAATCTAAAAGTATTTAAATGAAAATTTCTGCGGGGTTCAAAAGGTGAATATTTTATTGATTCATACCATATTCCGAAGTGAACCGCTTTCAAAATGGTTGTCTTTTCAGACACAAGAAAGTGATAAAAATCTTAAATGAAGTCTAATAAAAAATGAGAATTTCAGGATGAAAAAAATTATGATATAGTTACAGATCAAAAATACAGTAGAAGGTTTAAATATATGAAACCGAGCGATAAATACCTGGTCTAAGTAGGCTAAATTTGTACTAGTTATTATAAGAATAGAATTTACTCTAATTGGAATGAAATGCATTAATAGGTATCCGTAGGAAGTTCATTGACGCCATAGTCATGAAGTTTTATGTAGAACACATGTGCAAGTGTAGAGTACACTATTGATAATGGTCTTTCAAGAATCATCCAGTCCGGTCGCCTGCGACGTAGTGATGGGAGGTCGTGCAGATGACACAACGCGTTGACATTGCGCTGAATCAGCTGATAACAAATCAAGCGCGGTAGGAAATATGTTGCGCGAAGCACAGCATAAGAAATATTAAATTTTATATACCCTTTGCAGATAATAATATTACACCTTTAAATGTGCATAAATATGATGAACACGATGCTAACCTAATGTTATTTTCACCCACTGCGCAACTTCGATACTTTTAAGTAATAACTTTGTGAATTAAATAACCATTTCTTTCCGATTATTCTCTGCGACTCTTAAAAACCATGTTCAGTAAATCGCAAACGAATATATTTTGTTATAAATAATTGAATCATTTCAATAAAATATCCTGGACGTCAAAAATAAACCAGTTGCCATGCATGACCCATAGTCCGCCAAAAACCCTAATCCGGCAACACTTCGGTCCCGATCGGATTAAAGATGCTCTGCATGTTTTTCGCGCACCCGGGCCTATGTGGAAGAAAGCCGTGACACTTTTCCCGCATTCCCTCCCCTATTGGAAATTTCTCATAGTTCTCATAGGTATTTCTCATAATATCCAATGAGAAGTTATGAGATCTAATGAGAAGCTATGAGACCTTATGAGAAGTTCATGAGATCTTATGAGAAGCTATGAGATCTTATGAGAAGTTCATGAGATCTTATGAGAAGCTATGAGATCTTATGAGAAGTTCATGAGATCTTATGAGAAGCTATGAGATCTTATGAGAAGTTCATGAGATCTTATGAGAAGCTATGAGATCTTGTGAGAAGTTCATGAGATCTTGAGAAGTTAATGAGATCTTATGGGAAGCTTTGAGAACTTATGAAACTCCTCATTAGAACTTATAAGATTTCTTGTAAGTGCTATGAGAAGCCATATATGGATTAAACTCTTGATTGTGGAACATTTTTATCGGTTCCTACCCAGATGATTTTCGGACTTAGTTTTTGGCGCTTAGTCGTTGAAAATATTTCAAGTTGCATTGAATGACGAACGACGAAGCATCTCCAAAAATGTTGTTTAAAACGCGATTCATGAACTTTGGAAGCGATTTAACTATTGATTGTGGAACATTTTTATTGGTTCCTACCCAGATGATTTTCGGACTTAGTTTTTGGCGCTTAGTCGTTGAAAATATTTCAAGTTGCATTGAATGACGAACGAAGATGCATCTCCAAAAATGTTGTTTAAAACGCGATTCATGAATATTACAAGTCCCAAAATCGTCTTGATAAGGGACCCAAAAAAGTTCTAAAATCAAGAGAATCTCATAAACCAGAAATAACAACTGTCGTGCCCACGAGTAATTTTAACGTGAATATTCACATTTTTATAGTTCGCGGTTTGTGGACAGTTGTATCGACCAATATCGAATAGACTATTATCGATTAATTGCAAGACCACTTCGAAATTCAAAATGGCTACCACATAGCGAGAAACGTGAGAAAGAATTATCTCCTCAAGTAATTACGTTTTATTTTAATTAGTGTTCATGGAAGATTATTTTTTAATTGTAATGGACACTAAAGTTACGGTGAGTGAATGATTGTTATGACAAGCGATTGTGTTGAACGAATTTGTCGTTTTAATCTGCCTTCCATGTGCAGGCTTTTTGAATTGCTGACTCGAAAGAATTGAATGTATTTATCATTTTTCAGGCACATTAAAGTCATAAACATATTGGAACATTCGGAATGATCCAATGAGAATTCAGATCATCATTCAGCTACATGATAAACGTGAATATTTTGTGTGTGTTGTGACAGTGCGGTGATGACTTTCGGTGATATTTAAAGGAATTCCCCGTTGGAAAAATATAGTTTCTGTTTTTAGAGGAGCGTTATTAAAAAAAAGACTTCTGGTTGTTGAACACCTAGACCAACCATTAAAATAAAATCTTATGCATTAAGCAAGCTCGATCGCAGCTTTTAATTCTCATGTCATGTGGTTTATTTAATATTTTTATTGTCACATTGGTTATTTTGGAGATTATGCCTCATATATTTGGAATCTTGTGTGTTAAAAAGGCAAGTGAATGCAATAATTGAACCTGGAAGTAGTGTCACTAAATGTAATAAATTTATAAACTGTCCTCTTTGTTTAAAATTCTAACTCGCATATAAGTGTGTTAATAAAATTGTGAATTCGTTATGTGACATCAAGAAACGCTAAACGTTCACGGATTTAGTTCGGTTGAGTTACGTGTATAGTGGGCGTATGCCAAATAATGCCTAATCATTGCTAGATCTCATTGCCAATTTATTATGAGAAAATTTCTTATGAGACTTAGGAGACAATTTCTCATAAGATCTTATGAGAAAATTTCTCACTAGATCTCATTGCCAATTTATTATGAGAAAATTTCTCATAAGATCTAATGAGAAATTTTCTCATAAGATCTAATGAGAAAATTTCTCATAAGATCTCATTGCCAATTTATAATGAGAAAATTTCTCATAAGATCTAATGAGAAAATTTCTCATAAGATCTCATTGCCAATTTATTATGAGAAAATTTCTTATGAGACTTATGAGAAATTTCCAATAGGGTCGGTTTCAAAAATAATTGCGTCATTTGGAACCCGAGCATGTCTCGCGATATCTCCTTGTGATGAGTTGAAGAATCGACCGGAGTGCATGATCCCGTAAAAAGCATCCCACCTTCCTCCTTTGGGGGACTGTTTGTTTTGATTACGGTTCCGTGCAACACGAAGTACTTGTGATGTGGTGATGTGAAGAAATAAATGGCAAAAAAGTAATAGTTTGGGAGTTATTCCATCTCGCATGAACGTGACTATTATGTATACTCGTTAGTATCAGTGACTGGTGAGCATTTCCTAATAAATAGGTGTCTTGATGGGATCGTTTGTTTTGAAAAATTCTTCGTCCATTGTTGATTACATGACAAACTTATCAAACCTGGGACATGTGTTGGACCCGAATGTTTTAACCGGGATATTATGTGACGACCATATCGTGCATATTGCTTAACCCATTTATAAACAAAGTAATTGACTAAGTAACACAAGCTGGGGGGCCAAGGAGGCAGAAGTCGACACACAACGGCGCATTTATATATAAATCACGCTTGGCTGAGTTGAGTAGTCTGAACTTAAAAATTAAGAGAGTTACCTTTCATTTTGCTTCTTCAATGACTTCTTCGCCAAACTCTCAGCAACACTTAGAAAACAACAACAAAACCAATTTTGTCTTAGTTCAGATATTTTGAATGTTTTGAATCAAAAAGAATAACGATATGTTCACATTTTCGCCGCCAGACGGCGTGATTTCCCGCTAATTTCGAAATCCATATCTGCTAACTCCCATATACGTACTAAAGACTACAATTATAATCATAATTTGTGTACTTAAGTTTTGGTGCTCATCATTCACTATGTTACTAGTTATTAGGCAGGCTTAACATGCCAACAAAAAAGAACTGAAGATGCAAACGTTAATGGGTGTAAAGAGAAGGGTAGTGAATAGTTTGATATGGAGCTTTGTATGACTCTGGGTGTCTGGACATAAGGGAAGGATAATGAGAAAAGATTGGAAACATCCAAACTATGGATGTGGAGGGAAATGGAAAAAAGCAGATTGATGAAAGGTGGAAAAATGAAGAGGTGTTGAACATACATTGAGGGAGGCGAGAAGATAAAGTTGTCAAAAATTAGAAGAAGGTAGAGTATGTGGATGGAACGGGTACTTAGGGACATCTACTGAAATGCGAAAGGTCACTACTGTAGATGGGATACTGGGAAAGCAATAGAGGAAAGAAGGAGAAGTATTATGGAGATTATGATGACAAGTAAGTTAAGTATGTCGACTTGAAGAGGGAAATAGCATACATGGATGGAGCTTCTAGATAAACAATAATAATAATAGCTTTATTGGTCATTAACCCATTAATCCCCAGTGATGGGTTGATGCAACATTTTTACAAATTTTTATCGAAGGAATACTTTTGTTTTCAGTTTACTGAACACTTAAAATATCACACTTTTAATTTTTTTTTTTCGTCAAATTTAAAGAAAGATAAAAATTAATTTTTTATTCGAAATTTTAATATTTCATCACCTTGCATTACCATATTTTATAAATGACATTACACTAAGTATTCTTGAGGTGTCTTACTCTGAGTAATGTTTCCTAGAAGTTCAAAGTTTAATTATTCAATGTTATTAACTTCGTTAAAAAGTTACATCAGTATTGGTTGGATGTTGATCGTTGTAAATAATGTTGCATTTACGCAACGATGGGAATTCTCAGGCAGACCATGTGGCTTTTCTCTAAGCAGGTAGTAGCTCGTCAACATGGCCTATAAAAGTGGACAATGTAAAATTGTGGAGACCCTTTTGCTACATTTTAGGCATAAAACTTTTCTGAGTAACCGAGACTATAAATGAATGGAATCACTTATTCCTTGAGGAATATCTATGCAAATCTCCATAAACTACACTTTGCTACTTACAATCAGTAAGAGTCAAATTTTTGTGCACCCATGGGCAACCATTTAAGTCTTTCCAATGATGTGAGATTGGAAGTGTTACTGAGTAGGAATTCAGCTCAAAATTTGATGTTTCCATTTTTATAGATAAGAGAAACGTCAGAACGAGAGAACTGAATGTGAAGTTGAGAAATATATCAGTTGAGGCAAGGCTATGTCTGATGGTGGTGTGTTCCTCCATTTGCTGCTCAGTTTTTGCTCTGTGCATTCATAAGTGCTTGCTATTCTTCTTTTACGCCCTTAGATGATACAAGGCTTAGAATTTAGCTTTATAGGGTGTAAATCATTTTTATAGTCACCTAAAATTTCTTTTTATTGATCTCTTTCTAGTATTTTGATGAAAAGTACATCAATATTTGGTGCTCAGCTTATTGTGAGAATTTTTGTGTAACAATTTTATCCAGACAAAAAGTGAGGCATTCATACATTATATTTGTTCACCTAAAGTATATTTGGGAAGGTGCATTTAGAAGGTAAATGTAGAAAATGATAAAACGAGCGAGGTAGAGTATAAGATATTCTAAAGTTGGGAACTATGATGTGGATTGGTTCTTTCTAAAATATTTCAGAGATGGATGATTTCAGGAGATATAATACGGCCAATGAAATACTGGATGAACTGGAAGAACTTAGTGAGGAAACTAGTGAAGTTGATGTGGTGATACTACCCTCAGAAGTTATTGAACTTACCATTGAGGAAAACATCGATGATGGGGAGACAGTCATAAATGACCGTGGCATTTCAATGCCCTCGGAAATTTCAGGGACTTCTGAGACACATTCGAATGTGCTACAAGGCAAGTCAGAGTATATCCTCATAACGTCTCAAAATAATCCATCCAGTGTAAGTGCACACCCAGGGAAAAGATGCAAGAAGTATATTGTTTCTCCTAAAAGGGAAAAAGTAGAGGCTACTTCAGTTCTAACCCCAGATTTCAGAGAGAAAGACGCAATAAAGGCACTTCGTGCTCAATATGGAAGTCATTCACCAATTGAGATCTTTTCCTAGATTCTCAGTGAAGAATTACTTGCATTAATTTTGAAATATTCGAATAAGTACGCTAATGACAATAATAATCATATTTTCACTTTGAGTATGAAAGATTTAAAAAAATTCATAGGGATCCTAATTCTATCGGGGTACCATACATTACTGCGCACTAAGTTCTACTGGACCAGCCAAGAGGATATGGATGTCCCAATTGTGAGGCAATGCATGACTCAGAATAGATTTTATGAAATTAAAAAGTATCTACATCTCTCCGATAATTCTCAGCTAGACAGAAATGACAAATTTTTTGAAAGTCAGGCCTTTCCTCAATGGACTGAATGAACGTTTTATCCAATTTGGGATATTTTCAGACAAGTTGTGCATGGATGAGCAAATGGTACCGTATTTTGGGCAGCATTCAGCTAAAATGTTTATCCGAGAGAAACTGATTAGATTTGGTTATAAACTGTGGTGCCTGGCATCATCAAAAAGCTATCTCTATCAGTTTTTGCCATATGGAGGAGCCAAACCAGGAAGTAATTACTATTAATAGTTCTTTAGGGCTAGGAGATAGGGTTGTTCTAAAGTTATTGGATTTTTTTAATTCCCCAAAAAATCATGCAGTGTATTTTGATAATTTCTTCACCAGTTACCATTTATTAGCAACCCTAAGTGACAAAGACTATTATGCGACAGGGACAATAAGAGATAATCGAACAGGAAAAAACCAACTCAGGTCTTCCAGGGAGTTAGGTAAGAAGCCAAAGGGGGATTTTGACTCTTTGTTTGACAAGACAAAACATATTCTCCTCGTTCGATGGCGTGATAATGCCATCGTCACTGTCGCTTCAAACTTTGGGAATAATGAACCCATAGTAAGGGCACAAAGGTATAACCGTAGGCTGAAAAAGAGAGAACTAATTCCACAACCAAATGTCATCCATGATTACAATCAAAGAATGGGAGGGGTAGATATACACCATAATTCTATTGCATGCTATCACACCCAGATTAGGGGTAAAAAGTGATGGTGGACTCTATTCATAAATGTACTCGAGAGTGCAATTGTGAATGCATGGAATTTTTACACACAAGTCATAGGTGGAAGAATTCCTCAGTTAGATTACCGGTCTGAAATCATAAGAATCTTACTGAATCAAGAAGTAGGTAGTGTCTAATACGAAGACTGATGATATGCAGCATCAAAGTCGGTGTGCACATGTGGGATGCCCAAAGAGAAATGATATATCTCAGTGCATTCGTCAAGACAGAATAGGGCATTTCATCCAAAGGAATACTGAAAACTCACGAAGAAGATGTCGACTTTTCAAACCTCAGACAATTTATATATGTGTAAAGTGCAATGTTTGTCTTAACACAATGTTTTCATAGATTTCATCAGAAGTGACAGTGAAAAATAAAAGATATAACATAAGGGTAGAGAACTATGAAGAATATTATTTACTTGAATTTCCCCAGTGTTGCGTATATGCAACATTATATAAATCAATTATGATGAACACTTAATTTTTTTGCTAAAATAAAATATTAATTAGGCCAATATAAATAGGAAAAATGAGAAAACTTCATTTATAACCGGTATATACAACCTGGAGAATAATGGGTTAAGTAAGTGGTTACAATTGACCTCTTCAGTTAGCACAGGACAAAGATTACTACACAATTTTAAAAAAAACAGATGAAAATAAGGGTTCCTTCAGAATACCATGTCAGTTGCATGAGTAAAAAATTAAATGATTCTGATACCAGCCATGAGTATACCTCCTATTTGAATTTTGTAGTGCTGCTTCCTCTTGCAGACTCAGGTAGATGATTAAATAGCCTAATGCCCATGTTGAAATGAATTTTGTGTTCTTTGTAACCTGTTTTGGCAAACAAATAATTGATTGTTTTGTCATGTGTCATGGTCGTGTATTTCTGATCTTGTTGTAAGACTGCTGAATTAAAAAAATGATGTTAAATGCATCAAGGAAGTGAAATTCTATATACATCATTCGAAAATTCATGGCAAAGAGTGGGGATGCTCCATCAAAACCTTCCCCAACTGATAAAAAACTTATTTTATAGCTGACTAGACATTTGTTAAAAAATTCAATTTCAGCAATGTAAATATAATTTTTTGGGAATAGGACAGAAAGTGTAATCCCCTAGACATACTATTGATTCAAACATAAGTTCAAATTAAATTAATTAAACCACATGATTGTATATTATTACATCTTCTATAAATGTGCATGCTGTAAAAAAAGATATGTACATTAAAACATGACAAGACAGGAGACTCCTATGCAATTAGATTCCATTTTTATGGAAAAATGCATCATATAACATCAAATATGCATCAGTCTGTACACTGATCTATAAAAATGAAGTTGAATGCAGCAAGGAAGTGAAATTCTATACACACCATTCAAAAATGATTCACGTAATGAAAATTTTAAGTGCAAGTCAACCAAATATATATGATATTTTATATATCTTTGGAATTCTAGACCCACTGCATAAATAATTCCAAATGAACAAATTTTGAAGTTTTTTTTACAATTTCCAGGATTTTTAAATAAGTGATTCAAATATGCCTGAGCAGCCAATAAACCCACCTAAAGTGCTTTTATACAGTTCAAAAGATAAAATAACACCCCATTGAAAATGTTTCAATTTGATTTACAAAACACTTTCTTGTTACAGATGAGTTTGGCAAAATATGATGAAAATTAACCCTAATTTTTTTAGTTGATTTTGGATACATTTGTACTACATGAAATCATTCCCTACTGTTTCTATAATATAACATGATTTTCCATAAAACTGAAACAATCTTCTCCTGAAAAAGATACATTAAGAGGTTTTAATGCCGTTTAGGAATGTATGAGAGATAAGTCTCAGCAAATAAGTTCAATTATTATTGATCCATTGCACTTTATACATACATGGCAGGCCAGCGACAGCTCCAGGAGGCCAATGAATATAGGTTTTGAGACATCAGCACCACGACCATGCAGTGAGCAAGGGTAGACTTAATATTTATGGGTCTCAATATTTGAATGCCTTCTGGATAACAATTGGAATTGCATTTTATAAGACGATTGCACATAGAATTTGGCTAAAATTTGATATTAAACCGATGGAACTAGTCAGATTCAGCTGAAAAAGTAATAGGTATCCAGAAATGTTCGAATGATAGAACACAGCATGTAAAAATAAAATATTTATTAACATAAAAAGAATTACAGAGCTAAAATGCCTCAAAATTGATCGTCGACATAATTCAGGGTTTATAGGGGTTTTCATTTTCATTTTCCCTGACTTTTCCAGGATTTCCAGACCATTATTAGTGATTTTCCCTGACTTTTGAGCACCTGAAAACTCCAAAATTTCGGTCATTTATATAGATAAAAGTGGTAGAGAGGAAGCCGAGAAGTCTAAACTTATGAAAAATTGTAGATTTATTTTCATATTAATCATATGAACTTCCAGTAATAAGAGATCAACAACTTTAAGTCAAGAAAAAAAAAATTATCACTACTTACATTGATACGCCTTTAGAAAGGGTTTTAATTGCAGAAAAATACATGCAAAGAAGGCTAACCTGGCTTTTCCTTCAAACCTGATGTCATGTTAAAGTAGCTCTTTGAATTAATCTTGATTTTTTTCTTCCTCACATCCTTCTACAAATTTGGCTGTGACCAATTTTGACTGAGAATAACTTTTTCGTCACCAGAGGGACAAATCGAAGCATTCCTGGCAAAATCGCTAGCGAATGAAAATGAGATGCGCACACCTGTTGCCAATCTTTTCCCCAAATTGTGCAGGCTATAGCCAGAAAGAACCAGAATAGGGCCCCTGAGCTGCCTCCACAGCGAAGCCAGCCTTAGGCCAGTTGTCCCCTCCTTCACCCCGCCCTCCGCTCCCATGTGCAGTTTTTGATTTCTTGGCATATTCAGGTGATAAATTCCAAAATTTGAACCTTTTGCAATTTTTCCCTGACCACATGTTAAATTCCCTGACTTTTCCAGGATTTCCAAGACCGTTTTCATTTTCCCTGACTTTTCCAGGTTTTCCAGGATTTCCAGGTTCCTATAAACCCTGTAATTAAATAAGGAAGAGAGTTAAGTGCACCTCTGAAGCTGCTAGTTCGTCAAAGCCTGATTATCATTGTCTGGAGGATTTCGATTACCTGAAAAGATGCAGAAGGATGAGGCAAAATAAAAATAAGAACAGAAAATTACTGATGTTTTCTCATCATTGAGTGATATATTGGGAGGCAAAGTTAATAAAAAAATTCATTTCACTAGGAAACCCTATACCAAGGAAGAAAAAGAAAGTAGTACTACATAAAACAAAAGCCATCATGAAAACCTTACAAGTTGTGCATTGCACAATACAAGGCAGGAACATTTCTAAAGCATTATGTCAGTTCCAAAATCAGGAATCGGCATAAAAAGAAAAAAACAACAGTATAATAAACAGATTAGACAAAATAAATATAGATTTGTTGCCCCATAGCTTGGAACAAAAAAGTCCTGCACATAAAACGCCAATACAAAAACATATTATTATGTGAATAAAAATATGAAAATATAGCTGTAAAAAGAAAAAATGTTAAAAATGTTTAAAGATTTGCAAAAAATTAAGCACCTTAGAAAGTCAAAATGTGACTTTTGAAGAATAATTAGAAAGAAAGTAACAAAGAAGAAAAAAATTAAATATTACATAAAATAAATAAATGACTATAAATTATTAAATAACTTGATAACAATTTTAACATACACTACGCTGGATAAGAACCATCAGTATAATAACAGCAATCAACAAAGTATGGGGCCCAGAACTACTACAGAAAAATATCCAACAAGAGATACCACTGTAAAGAAAAAATAATTTTTCTCAAAAGAAATTAAACAGCAGTACACTGAGAAAAAATGTAAGAAAAAAATTATTAACTATATACATGAAAAGCCGCTATTAAATCCTGGACAAGTAACATGATCAAAGTAGCTGTATACTGACAAAAAAAGCCAAGAATACAGGAATGCACAATTAAGATTTATGAGGATTCACATGAGGATGACAATAGAATCCATTCCACCAAAGTAGGAACAAAAGAATGAAAAAACAATATCACCAAAGAATATGAGATATAAAGAGAGGATATAAATTTTGAAAAATACAAACCGGTTGAACACTATGAAGAAAATATACCCATCATTGTACCTCCCCATCCCCAGTGAGAAATGGGTGACGTGGGTTCCACGTTGATGCCACGTTGATTTGCGGATATATGGTGGTGGTGGATATTGAGTGGCTGTACCAACGTGGGATCCACGTTGACTTTAAGTGGATCCATGGTGATTAGTATTAAATATTTAACGGAATTTCTACTTTGTGGAAAATAACTCTCTGGTGACATTGCGTCGTTAATCATCCTGAAACCATGCTAGTTATGTGAAAACGCATCAGAAATTGTATTTCTAAATTATGTTATTCATGGAACTGCAGAATTAGATTTATGTAAAATAGAATCAGCGGTTTTAAACATTTGCATATAAGGCAGAATTTATTTGTATATCCACTACACTCCTGCTGGAAATTCACCATAAAATTATTCATTCATTTTATAATTCTATTTTATTAAGATTTTGAATATCCTTCTTCATAGTAAAATCAGAGTTTATATCGGCGCGCTTTGTCCGAAACTGCAGACTATGGCTGGACTCAACCTGTCTACTGATGATTCAACAATCATTTCCATTCAGTGGCCACAGTAGCATTTGAAAGAGTAATTAATATTTCTAATATTTATTTATTAATTAATCAATCTCCCGTAGTTGTTCTAAGTTTCATGCCCCTAGGTCTAGGGTTTGTTAGTTTTAGGGCAGTACCTACTGCCGATTTAATTTATCCACCAAATTTCCACGTGGGTTCCACGTTGATCCCATGACCAAAATCACATGGTATCCACGTTATATTTCCACCTAATCTCCACTGTAATTTCCACGTGGGTTCCACGTTGATTCCACCACGCATTTCTCACTGGGTCCCAACTTCATCAATTAGGGATTATAAATTAAATCCAATGACTATGCTCGTACGAGGGTTCACAGCTTATTGCATCTAGAAAAGGCTTACAATTTGAATCCATCAATCACCAGAACCACTGAAAAAGGATGCAATAAATACTGTTAATGATATTCAGCAATAAGGAAAGGAATAAATACAGAGGAATATATTCACCTTTGGAAAGCAGGCCAGAAGTCTCCCATCTTTCACACAATGCTCCCTCCGATTATCACGGCTACATAATCAGGAACTTGGTCAAATTTAAAGTCCCAATCAAAGTTCACAGGTCGCATGGGTCTGTTGAGGTTTACAATTAGAATCCATCCATCCACAAGGGGCCAAACCAAATGTCAGTGGGATATGATGTGGCAGAGGGAACCACATCAAACTTTAAAAAAAGTCAAAAAAGAATTACAGAAACACACACGACCTGGGAAGGGGCCAAACCGAATGTCAGTGCGATATTATGTGGCTGAGGGAAACCACATCAAACATTTACAAAAGTAAAAAAAACACATCAAAGCACACAATCTGGGAAAGGGCCAAGTTACACCTAATGTGTTCGTAGTTTCTTCATCTTCCTGTTCTCCTTCCTCTCAGCTCCAGCTGCTAAGTTAGTGGCATTGAATTAATTTAGTGCATAATGTATTCTAGATGTTTGTACATACATCTTTAATATTTGTCCTTTGCTTGAATTGCAAGGAAAACTCAGGGGCATATATGATCCAAACTCCTCTGCTGTTTTTAACAATCTCTCACGTATGTTAATTTTCCGACATATGTTTTGGGAATAAAAAGATGAACATTTTTTTCCAAACCAGCATCTCATTAAACACTTCTGGCTTTGGGTGCAACATATCTGGCAATTCCTCAGAGTCATGTCGTTGCAGGAATGTCAGAACTTCATAAGGGTGTGCAAATTCATTTTCAGTTGCTTTGATTGGGGTGGTGAATATCTTGCACAACTTTCCAAATTCACTATATAATGTGTATTGTTCATTGATGCAGAGTTCAATTGTCTCAAGTTCCTCTTCACTTATGTGGAAACCATTCACCTCCAACCCCCCCTGAATCTGGAGCATCATTCCCATCATCAATGAATTTCCTTACCCCCATCAGTGATTCATTGATATCACTTTCGCAGTTGCTCCTTGCTGGCTTCTTTGATAGGGACTGGAGCACCACATGACCACGTTCACACTGGAGTGCAGTGGGACTCTCATTACACCCATGCTGTTGCCTGACTATCGAAAATAAGTTTTCTACTGCATCCTGGTTGAGGGACTTGGTGCATAATGTCTCCATGCCCCAATTACTCATTTCAATCATGAAATGTAAGAGTGGTTAATATCCAGGCTTCCACACTTGGAGGGTTTTTTATACTGTCCTCAAAGTGACATGATTCCAGCTTCCTGGCAGCATCCCTTAGGAAGTCAATATGTTTGCTACTCGGCGATATAGCAGAGTCATATGTATTGAATTTTGCTGTTTCCCGTTTGCTGTTGAAACTGTCAAACAGCCGATCCGTGAATTCACAGAATGACGAGGAGAACAGAGCATCACTACTTAGCCTCCCCATAGCCACAAACGCTTCCATGGCCACACTTACACTCTCACTAAAAACCTGAGCAGCATATTTGACCCTCATCGTTTGGAAGGCACCAGGGTTAACATGGGCTGTAGTGATTTTTAGGATCATCTTGAGCCTCCAAGGACTCTGAAGCTCATAGAGGTCCTGAATATACTGACACTTGACTGTGTGGCCCTCAAAAGATAAGTTCTACTAAGAGGTTGTTCCTCATGTATTTCAGTAGATGGGGCAGGTCAAAGATGAAGGAGAAGTGGGCCTTGCCATTGAAAATGGCGTAGTAACACCTAACTGACGACAGAGTTTCTGATTGTATGGATCCATGTCACACACAAGTGCCCTCACTCCGAACCCCATAGTGTCAACACTCTTCACAGCTTCCTCTTTGATGTCCTTCGATTATTAACAGAGGTGCTCCTATATGTAACCCAGTACCCTAGGCACTTCTTCCACTTGTGGAAGATACCAGTCACCATAAGAGCCAGACAATGGGTACCAACCACTGGTTCCTTGTGGTACTTACTGTGATAAAATTCAACTACCTGGTCTTCTCCTTCACTGTACTCCACCTTACTTTTAGTGGCCATCTCATCAATAAGTAGAACAACAGCCTTGACTTTCTCATCCCATGATTCTGCCTTCTTGGGGAGAACAGAAAGAACCATTGTTGCAGATTCCCTTTAATCAGTCACTTTAATGCCATTGAACGCTGACAAAGACATTTCATGAAATTACTGCCTCTGGAGTAAACTAATGTCTGCAACACTTTCATTAACTTCACATGAACTACTATGTCAAAATCCCTTTTGAAAGTAAAGTAAATACATGCACAGAAACAGTACAGAAACCTTATTAATCATCAGAAAAAAAAGGTTCAATGATTCCTGCATCATGAATGCCCAAAATAAAACTTAGGAGGCCTGGAAAATAATAAGTAGAGTTACTGGCTCAAATAAAAGAAGGTCCCTACCAATAGTTAACGATGGCGAGAACTAATTTTATGAGATTCATGAGGAAAAGAAGCTAAAACTTAATATTAGGTCAATTTTGTAACAATTCTCTCACCTTGGATTGCAAGTGCTCCTATTCTCGCCTACTGAGCCAACTGACATATTGAATGTAAAGCAGAGATATTGTGGGAAAAATCACTTGCAAGTGGTACATTGTTGGATATACATTCTCAATTATTTTTCTGTTTTGTTTCATTGTAAGTTTCTTATTTTCATTTGGTTTTGTTTTTTTAATAAAGTTGTTCGTTTGTTTTTTTTTAGACAACTGGAAATGGCTGGAAAGGGACTGTGGTTTTTTTAAAGTTTACCCTGCAACCTGTATCCTAATTTTTGGAGTGTATTCCGACAGGTTATGGTCCCAGACATGCCTAAAATATTTGTGCTATCAGTCACTATGTACTAACAATGCTGTGCTGTTGTTAGAAGAAGTCATATCTTAGATGGAAACGGAGGAGAAGAGGCTGAAACGGGAAGATCGGTGTGATGATACATACCCAAAGGCATTGAAAGGGCAAAGAAGAGAGACTTCAAAGGGTGTGTCATGGGTAAAGAAACATGAGAATTCCCAGATGGAATCTTATATCTGTTTTACTGGCAAACAACCAGGACATGTCTCGAGATTTTGCCCTCGTGTGCTTGAAGCCAAAAGTAAAGGGACTGTGGTATGTTTCGTTTGTATAGAGGTCAGGCATATTGCCAGTTATTGCCCTAAAGTACAGAAGAGGGGTCCGAGCAGTTCAAAGACCAATCCAAGGATTAGGAAGACTAGAGCATCTGTGGAGGAGAAATAAGATGATGGAGCGGAGCAAGTTAAAACTAGTTTAGTGAAAGTGAAAGCCTTGATGGTGGCAGGAAGTGGTAATGAAAGCAGTGATGAAGTGGTTTGTAGATCCTGGTGCGAGTGAGCATATGACTGCCCATAGGGAAATTCAGACCAATTTTGATGGTAATACCAGGGGACTCTGGTTGATGTGGCAGATTGGCATGTAGTAGAAGTTAGTGGAAAGGGCAGTGTTGAATTGAAGTTAAGAGATGAAAATGGAGGGTGACTTGTAAAATTAGAAAGGTTTTGTACATTCCAAATTTGCAGGACAATTTGATGTCACTGAGGCAGTTTGACATGAAAGGCTGTAAGGTGATGGTGGAAAAAGGCTGTTTAAATGTCATGCATAATGGTGATGTTTTCTTGAGAGGGAATGCAGTTCGTGGCATGTATGAAGTTGAATTCTCATGTTATGGTACCAGAGATGATGGTGAAGGTAAAGCCTCTAAAGAAATGTCAGAAGTGGAGTCTACTGCAGAATTTGGGCTGCCTGAGCCAATGTCTTTTCTGGGGGGCATCACCTGGTTCCCACAAAGTTTTCCTAATGCAAAAAAGGGCTATCAGATATTTAGCAAACATTCCAGTGTGGGAATCCTGTAAACCATATTACAAAAAGTTAAGAATTTTAACCCTTCCTTGTTTATACATTTTATACTTATGTTTATACCTGGTGGATAACAAAAATCACTTCACCATCAACGCCCAGATACATGGGTACGAAACACGCCGCAGTGTGGATATCCATCTGTTTAGCCATTCCACCGGAATGTATAATAAAAGCCCTTTCCACGCTGCCATTATAATATATAATCATTTACCTGCCAGCCTAAAAAACTCACCTTCAAGGGGCTCATTTAAAAACAATTTAAAAAACTTGCTGCTCGAAAAAGGTTATTACAGTATTAAAGACTATTTAGATGACTGTTTTTAAATTGTAATATGCATGTATGTACAAGCTTGAAAAATCCATCACATTGTACAAAGCTCATGATATATATTGATTGTTTTATTTTTTACGACTTGTCCTATATTTTACTATGTAAAATCGCTGGACCAATAAATTATTCATTCATTCATTCAAAGGGTTATTGGAACGAAATGGGTTCTCAAGGTAAAAAGGGATGCAAAAGGAAAGGTTGAGCGATATAAAACAAGGATATGGTTACTGAAGGATATGATCTAGTGTATGGTGTTCAGGGTGTCCACTAAAGTCAAAATATAAAATTCAAGCATAATTCAAGGATTTCAAGGCTAAATTTATAAAAATTTCCAGGCAAATATATCGTGGTTCTTGTACGAGTCAAAAGTGATGTTTTTCAAGTTCTATGTAGAATATGGATTTTTCGTAGTTCAACCCATAGCATAATATAGATATAGTAATTAAATAAGAAATAATTGATAAATTAAAGTAATTAAATATGTAGTTTTATTGGTAGTAAGAGACTCTCTTTGTTGGTTGGGAAAGATAAACTACTTTTTGATTAAACACCCTCTTTCTAAATTAGCATTTCAATGAGAAATTACAAATTCTTCTACAAGAGGAACTTAAAGAACCCACTGGCTAAAGTCTTCAGCATTCAACCACTGTTCTTGGAATGATGATTTTCTAAGTTAATATTTTTTGCCATGCTTTTCTATTTTAAGTCTCAAAGCCTCAATTTTCTGTTCACTCAGAATCAGAATGTAACATTTTTGTACCGGTAGACTATATAGAAAAAAGTGAATTCATAACAATCTTTAGTATCCTACACCATCTTTTTCTAACAAAAATTAATGTAATAAAAATCCTAATTCAAGTAAGCGCATCCTGAATATATCTAACAAACATCATAAATTAGATTTCTCAAAAAATTATAGAAAAGTTTGTAAAAAATATATTGCAAAGCCTACCAGAAAGCCAACTACATTGTACTTACAGTAAAGTATCCGATCACATCAAATGTGCAGTAAAAGAAACATTATAAGTTCATTTTCATTAATAAAGGAATTATTTTCCAATTATTAATCAAATCCTTAAATGCTTTCAAATTCTTTTTTAGAAACAAAAAAAAATTTTATGCGACCAAGAGATCCCATTTATGGAATATCTGGGGATTCCATTTTTAAGACGAAAAAATTATTATAGAATATTTCAAGCTGCTAAACTAGTAATTTTGCAATGTCTTATTAATAATAACCTTTAAAGTGAAATTTGAGAATTTTCTACTCCTAAGAAGGGGTTGTGTAACTCTGATCTTGAAATGAAATTAGCCTTTCTTCATGCTACTATAAACAAAATTTAAAAAAAGTCTCGGATTTTCTCTCCAAATTGGCCTGGGTTTGCAAGAAAAAAGTAGAATGACATGTGGGGAGAATGTATTCTCCTAAATCAGGTAAGCCGACAATAGCAGAATGGAGTAGTGGACTGCAGGTAATGAAGTTCGATTCTTATCGCTGTTTAAAATTTTTCTTTCAGCCATTGAATCAAAAAGTTTATCATCCTTCATTTCCAACCTTTTTGTGTGGATACTGACTTTTTTGTACTTCTATCTTTTAAACTACCTACATTTACAAATGCGTCACTAAAAATACATTGTAAAGTTAACATAATGATTACACGATTTAATTCTGCAATAAAAAATTTTTCCAATCCTTTCACTTACGCCAAATTTTATTATTTTTTTATTATAAATTCACATGAAATTTCTGATAATCTCTT
The DNA here is from genome assembly GCA_933228895.1 of Platycnemis pennipes. NCBI lineage: Eukaryota > Metazoa > Arthropoda > Insecta > Odonata > Platycnemididae > Platycnemis > Platycnemis pennipes. Next base: position 67,599,449 of record OW121854.1, read on the forward strand.
TTTTTTTAACTGCCTACAAGCATTACCCTAGGAATACAGCATAGCCTGTATTCCTAGGCAGTGTTAAGGATCGAACTCGTGACCTGCAGTACACTAGTCCTCATTTTTAGCAACTACGCTATCATAGGTTCACGGGAATCTGGCGGATGTAGGCGACTCGCATGACATTCGGCTTTATTTTTTTCTCGTACATCCGGGCCTATGGAGAAAAAAGTCCCGACGATTATTTTTTTATTTTGATTTTGTGGCACGAAAAAAATCTTTTTCTCATTTCGTGAACAAGTTACACAATCTCTCCTTGTTAGTATCTACCATACGTACATTCCATTCGCGGGGCGCATCGATCACTAAACCGCGAAATTTTAAAATCTCCGATCCGAATCTGAATTTTTACTGTCTTCGGATATGATTTCAGTAGCGAATTAAATGAAAGACCCGTGGATCCGACCCGACCATCCTTAGTTTATTAATGGTACATTTGTAAATCTAATTTAAACAACAAAAGTATCATAAAGTGAGTATTCACATGTACTGGTTTGAAATTGAAGATAATAACATTTTCGATGCAATGACTTAATGACTACACTAGCTCTCGTTGTACGCCTGATCCCGGCGAATGTAGGCTACCCGCGTGACATCCTACGTATTTTTTTTTCCCCGCGATACCGGGGTAATGGGGGAAAAAAGTCATTTCTTTATTTTGCTTCTAGTTGCACGGGAACATTTTCATCTGATTACGTGACCTTAGTTACACATCCTCTTCTTGTCAATATCTACCGCACCTACATTCCATTCATGGGGCACTTCGATCGCTAAGCCGCGAAAATTAAAAATCTACGATCCGGATCCGATTTTATTCCGTGTCTTTGGATCCGGAACCGAGTAAAATGAAAGATCCGTGGATCTTTGGATCCGACGGATCCAATCCGGCCATCATTACACGTTAGGCACATGTTTGCGTATCATGGGCTTAGTCCGATGTGCAATGAATGAGAACAAAGGGTACTTGACGTGACGCTGAAGGCATCCGTTCGACAGTCGAACAGTTGAACGTCTCCGATCCACACAGCGCTGACAATACATTGAGCCTAACTACTTTTCGTTTATTTATTCATTCATACCAACGGCAAATCCATATCTTAAAGTCATCGTTATTTATCCTGTTTATAAAATAAGGATTTTTTGTCTTGAATTAAGAATTTTTAAAATTCCCGACTAAGACCAGAAAATCACGAATAATCCACGAACAATTCCCTGCACTGAAAATTCACGAATAATTCCCGATTTTCCAGGTTTTCCCGGTCAGTGGACACCCTGGGTGTTGATTATTTTGAATCCCACTGTCCTGTTGTTAGACATTTTCTAGTGAGATTGCTTATCACCTTAGGTGTAGAAAATGAATGGTACTCCAAACATGTGGATGTAAGGTGTGCATTCCTCAATAGTGACATTAGGGATGGTTGGATCGGATCCGTAGGATCCAAAGATCCGCGGATCTTTCATTATACTTGATTCCGGATTTGAATTTCAAAGACTCTGAGTAAATCGGATCCAGATTGTAGATTTTAAATTTTCGTGGCTGATTGATCGAAGCACTTCGTGAATGGATTGTAGGTGCGGTAGATATTGCCAAGAGGAGGTTGTATAACTCAGGTCACGAAATTAGAAGAAAATTTTTCCGTGCAACTAGAAGCAAAATAAAGAAATATGACTTTTTCCCCATTATCCCGGTATCGCGAGAAAAAAATACGTAAAATGTTACGTGGGTAGCCTACATTCGCTGGCATCAGGTGGACAACGAGAGCTAGTGTACTGGCAAAGTTCGATCCCTATCGCAGTTTAATTTTTTATTTCAACCATTGCATCGAAAATGTTATCATCTTCAATTTCAAACCCTTACATCTGAATACTCACATTTTTATACTTATGTCGTTTAAATCGAGGGAAAGGAACTGGCTCCCATACCCAGAATGTGTGAATTTCACACGTCATTGGCTTAGAACGGGTGAGCTCTACTCTCACCAATCAAAACCAACCTTCGGGTTGAATCACTGAGTGAGTGATTGTTTAAATTATATTTATGAAATTATCACTCAAAAATTAGGGATGATCGGGTTGGATCCAAAGATCCACAGGTCTTCCATTTCATTCGCTACTGAAATCAAATACGAAGACAGTATCAATTCGGATCCCGATCAGAGATTTTTAAATTTCGTGGATCATGTCCTCTGTTTCGTGGATTTGTAACTTGGCTCACAAAATGAGATAAAAATATTTTCCATGCCACTAGAACAAAATAAAGAAATACATGGCTTGGCTTTTTTCTCCATTCATGGAAAAAAATTAAGCAGAATGTCATGTGGGTCACCTACATTTGCCAGACTGGCATGAACCAATGATAACACGTAGTTAATAAAAATGAGAGCTAGTGTACTACCGGTCATGAGCTCAACCCGTAACACTGCCTAGGAATATAGTCCATGCTGTATTCCTAGGGTAATGCAAGCAGGCAGAAAAAAAGTGGACAATCAGAAATTTCATGTCAATTTATAAGTCAACATATTAAACATAAAAATAATTAAAATTGGCATTAGTGAAAGTGAGTGGAAAAATATTTTATTATAGAATTGAAATCGTGGAAACATTACATTAACTTTACAATGTATTTTTGAGTGATGCATTTGTAAATCTATTTAAACTGATAGAAGTACAAAAAGATACAAGGGTTGAACATTAAGAATGATAAAATTTTTGATTCAATGGCTGAAAGAAAATTTTTAAATAGCGATAAGAATCAACCTTCATTACCTGCAATACACTACCCCACTCCGCTATTGTCGGCTTACCCGAGTTCAAAGAATGCAGGCTCCCCACATATCATTCTACTTTTTTCCTGCAAACACAAGTCAATGGAGAAAAAATCCAAGACACATATTTTTTAAATTATGCTTCTAGTAGCATGAAAAAGGCTCATCTCATTACAAGATCCTAGTTACACAACCTCTACTTATCAGTATAAAACTCTCAAATTTCATTTTAACACTAGAATGCCGAATGGTGTCATTTTGACACTCTACACATACATTTGTTTGCAGAGTTTTGCATGAAACTGTATTCAAGAAAAAATCTTTCGTGACTTTTACTCATTTTAAGGGTTTCACAAGACCACTGTGTTAGAGTTAGCCCCCCACCTTTTTTTCATCTTAAAAATTAAAAATTACCGTAAATGCCAGAGGGTGTCATTATGACACCCAATATATGTTAGCATTTCTTCTTTCGTTTTAGATGATTCTTTGGAAGCGATTTGAAAACTACTAGTCAAACGGGCATTTTCGAACAGTAAATTACGTTTGCATTTGTTTAATTCTAATTATTTTCGATAAAAATATTCTGTTTATTTATTTTTCGAAAATTTAGTAGCGAGTGAGACAAGTCTGTTTTCCACTCCTTTTTTGCAAAAGATCCACCTTCAAATCAGCTCATTTGTCCGCGGCAACAAGAAATGTATTTATCTGCGAAAAAGAAGCACAGTTGCCGTCAACAATGTGCTGACGCGACAATACAGATGACAACTGCCGGGCATCTGTAGCTGGCTGTCTAGCTCGCTAGCGTATCGTGACCGGTCGGTCTTGACTTCGCCTTGCGTCAAGGCGGTTGCATTGAAATAGTTTGTGTCTTGGTTATGGCACTACGTAGAGGTCTTAGGCAGGAGCAAATTATGGCAGTACTATGAAACATTTCTGGTTACGCCTCCGAGAAATGGTCTGATCAAGATAGTGAGCCTTTGTGAAATTTTACGCTATCTTCGCTTTGACGAAAAGTCAAGTCGCTCTGCACGGTTGCAGACAGACAAATTTGCGATGTTTTCAGATGTGTGGAAGAAAATTATTGATAACTGTATTGTATGCTATTAGCCTGGACCGTTCATTACTATTGACTAACAGCTGTTTCCAAGCAAAGCTAGGTGCTCCTTTACGCAATACATGGCATCAAAGCCTAATTAACATGGGCAAAAATACTGGCTTGCAGCAGATAATGATGGTAAATATTTGATAAACGCATTCCCCGACCTTGGCAAGGATGACTCTCGTCAAGTTGGCGATCGCGTTGCAGATCATGTTGTAATGATACTAATGCAGCCTTGCTTGAGCAAGGGCCGAAATGTCACAACTGACAACTATTTCACATTACTTGTGCTCATCTAAGGCCTAAAAAAAATGGTATAAGTCTACTGGGAACCGTAAATATGGTAAGGAGAGAAATCTTTCCTGAAATAATAGCATTTCGGGAAGAATTGTACTCAACTAAATTGTTCAAAAACGGTGATGCAACACTTACCGTTTATCAGGGCAAACCAAGAAAGTGTGTTGTTGTTCTAAGCTCTCTTTACCCTGACGTTGACATTGGTGAAAACGCTAAGAAAATGCCAGAAACTGTAAAGTGTGGCAATGAGACCAAGTATGGAGTGGATATCATTGATCAGATGGGGCAGAAATATACGGTTAGAACAGGAACCAGACGTTGGCCAGTCCAATTCTTTCCAGAATACTCTTGACTTGCCCGGTATAAATGCCTGGATATTGTATAAGGAAATAACTCTACAGAAGATATCCCGAAAGGGTTTTTTGCAGAGTTAATAGAGGAGCTTGGAAGTCCTAACACTGGATCAAGAAACTTCTGACGAGTGTGATGGAGTGGGAGAGCTGACTAGGAACTGTCAAATAAAGATGAAATGCAATAAAACAAAACACTGGATTTTGTACGCAGTGTAATAAATAAGTATGAGGCACACATACAGCTAAAATAGAGCAAAAGTGCCATAAATGTGAAGTAATTGAAACGAATTAACCCTTTACGAAAGACCTCGATTTCTTTGTGTGTTCCTTTACACAAATTTGTAGTTTACCTACATATACATTATACATGATTTTACATAAACAATAAATAATTGTAGAAAATGATTATTTACTAACCTCTTATGTGCACCCTCAAGCGTTTCAGCACAACATTCGAAAAATAGTGCGGTCGAAAGAAAATTTTTGCAGATCATAATTTGCTAAAATCTGGCCTTTTTTTAAAAATTATATTTATTTGTAAAAACAAACCAGCAAAAATACCGAAATTGCCATATTAACATTAGCAACTATAAAACATAAAATAACCCGCACCACAACGCCGCTAAAAGCACATAAACAGATGGGTGTCAAAATGCCACCCTCCCGGCATTCTTGGGGGGTCCAATATGTCTGGCATTCTAGTGTTAAAGGTTATTATTAATAAGACATTGGAAAATTTCAAGTTTAGCGCTCTGAAATATTCTATAATAATTCTTTCGCCTTAAACATGGAATCCCCAGATATTCCATAAATGGAATCCCCTGGCCACATTAAATTTTTTTTTGCTTCTAAAAAAGGATTTGAAAGCATTCAAGGATTTGATTAACAACAGCATCCCTAGTTAATGTAAACCCATTGTGCACTGAATTAAGTTTAGATTTTTTATTTTTTTTATTATTTAATATTTTATATTATTCTTGGCATGTGATATGCTTGGTTTGTTTGAGGAAGGGTGGAGAGAAACCCGGCATCGGCATTAGTCAACTCTTAACGAAAGGCTACAAGGGGACCACGGCTTAACGTCCCATCTGACGGACAGAGTACTGAACCTGAAATGCCCTCCACTAGGCACTCAAGTGGGAACCAGTTTTCCAATGAACAATCTGCAACTGCCAGGAATTGAACCCTCCCTCGGGATGGGAGGCCAGTATTCTAGCTACCACAACAACCCGATCCCCCATCTTCCACCATCCTCTGAAAAATTCCTTCCCCTCTCCTTTTATCCACCTATCCTAAAATGGTGCAAATGTTGTAAGCTGTCAATCTTGTCATACCAAATAACTACTGCGACAGGATGTAACTTAATAAACTTAGTCTGGAAATAATATCACACCAGCATTTGTGCAGGAGACATTTTTGTTTTTGAAACAGAAGTCTTCCACCCAGACTGTATTGCCTGGGATGGGGTTGGTGAGGTGGCTAGATATGCCTTTCCATCCCGAGGGCCCAAGAGTGGCAATTTTTTCAGTAGTAAGACATAAATAGACTTAGGGCTTTTGAAATGTGGGTGTGGAGAAGAATGGAGAAAATAAAGTGGGTCGAAAGGAAGACGAACGATGAAGTGCTAGAATTGGTAGGAGAGGAAAGAAATTTGATAGATGAAATTAGGAGAAGGCAGAAGGTGTGGATGGAAAAGGTAATAAAAGGGGATAGTGATTTGAAGGAGGTGATTGAGGGAAGAGCGTTGGGTAAGCGGGGAAGAGGGAGGAGAAGAACGGGTAGCTTGGATGGAATGATAGGTGGCAGGAGGTATGAGGGGCTGAAGAGGGACATCGTGTAAATTTTAGGGGGTGGGAAGAATTAAATGTCCATTTAAACCTACCTTCACTGGTAGAATACTTATAATAATAATACCAGTCCTTACTTGAGTACCATGTGAGTAGCGATTTGAGTTCAATATACCGTCCGTCAGATGGGATGTTAAAGTGTGGACCCCCTGGTGCCATTCATTACAAGTGGGCTAATGCCAGCACTTGGTTTCTCTTCATCCTTTGTTCACGTGATTTCGTTAATACCCTGTTATCCTTAAATGTTCAAATGACCTCGGCTATTAGTCTCTTCCCTAATTATTATAAAAAATTCAGCACCTGCCATTTTCAGAGCGTTAACTAGTTCTGCTGTTTCGTTGCTGTTGTCCAACCCGGAGTGGAGAAGGGGCTAAGGAGAGTAACCCGGCGATAGCCATAGCCTAAAATCAATCAAAAATACCATGTGGTAGGTACACTGTTTAAAGTCTCATTCGGTGGAATGAGTGCTGAACTTTAAATTCAGTCTTTTCTAACAGGCTGTGAAAGATATTTGTGATCAGTACACCAGCCTCTACTTAGGTGTTTTGTGGAGAATATTCGGGTACAGCACTCCGTCCGTCGTATGGGATATTAAGCCGTGGTCCCCTTGGCACCTTTTCATAAAGAGCAGGCTAATGCCGACACCGGGTTTCTCTCCACCCTTCCCCTTTCCCTTCCATTCCCATCCTTGTACCTTTCCTCCCGGTCTGAAGTGCCTATCAGTGTGGAAACAGACTTTAAAATAACAGATGATGTTGATGAAAAGGGGATAGATGGATAAAAGGTTATCAGTCACAAGTTATTTTAATCACATCAAACTATTTCATGTAAGAGATCTCAAGAACAAAAAGTAGTGATGGGGCGAATCCAAAATTTGATCGAATCTGAATCCTGTTTTTTTATCGAATCCAAATCTCGATCCAAATTTTGAAACCTAATCCCAAATCCTAATCCTCCTCAATTTCATTCAATTCAAATCTTCCTTTTGTCTGTAAATTGTAAAATAATGCTTCCTTTCGAGTGAATGCTGTACTTCAATTCAATCGAAGCAGAATCTTATTTCTTAAAGTAAATGATAAATGAATAATGGTCATATAGTCCACACTCACTAAAATTAAGGACAAGTTCGAGGGAAAATATGAAGAATGGGTAATTTCAAAAGTACATCAAAGTTTAATTTTTCTTAAACAAAATTGAAAATTCAATAAAAACTGATTGCAAGTTTTTCTTTAGAAAATGCAGCATTTTAACTTTGTCAGAATCTAATCGATTCCTTTTTTCATCAACCAAATTTCCAGCAGTACTGAAGGCTCTTTCTGAAAATACTGTTGCTGAAGAATGCAGAGGAACTTTTTTGTTAGAATTTTCAAATTGGGGAATTTCAAAGAATTCATATGTGGACAAGAATTATTAGTTAACAATAAGCTGCTTAAACATTTCCTACCATGGTATTTACAATTTAAATGCTAAAAACGAGCAATTACAGTAAGCCCTCGACTTAGGCGGATCCGAGTTCCATGGATCAGGAGTTACATGGTTGTTGCCTGATCGCGGAGAATGTAGGCTGCCCGCATTTACATATTTTTTTCTCGCAATGCCGGGATAATGGGGGAAAAGGGTCATATTTTTTTATTTTGCTTCTAGTTGCACGGAAATTTTTGATCTAATTTCGTAACCATAGTTACACAACCTCACCTTGCCAATATTTACCATATCTGCATTCCATTCACGTGGTGCTTCGATCGCTACGCTGCAAAAATTTATCTACGATCCGGATCCGATTTTACACTGTCTTTGGATCCGGATTCGGAACCGAATCAAATGACAGATCCGCAAATATTTGGATCCGACCATCCCTAATAATTACTCAAAACTTCTTTTTTTGCTGTAATGGGCAACAGGCGTCATCTAAGGAGTAGATAATTATCTATGCTTCGACTTACGTGGGAAGGTCAACCTACGCCAAAAAGAGACTTTGATGCCTGATCACATCAGATTTTTTTCACCATCACGATGATCAAATATCGCCTATCGAACTACGTAATGTCATAAACTAGAGTTGGCGTTCCGAACACCCGTAGTTTGGCATCAACTCTTGTGCGCTAAGGAATGAGTCGCAGCTCATCACGTGGTTAAATCTATCGTGGCAAAGAAACTGGGAGAAACGCAAGCATGTCACCGGCCTAACTGAACATCCGCGTAACTCCGGATCCGTTTAATTCGGATCCGCGTAAGTCGAGGACTTACTGTAGTTCTCCGCCACTGGTACATAGAATCCGCACGACTGGTATTCAAATCTTCAATCCATTGATTCGATCGAATCTTTTAACCATGGATTCGATAGGATTCAACCGAATCTTCGAATCACATCCCCAACCCTAACAAAAAAGGGCCACATTAAGCTTAAAATCAGGATGGCAGAAGCTAGAGCAGGTAGAGCAATTTAGCTATTTGGGTAGTATGTTTGAGGAAAAGGGGTATATGTAGCAGGATTAAAGTCAGAATTGACTTGGCGAAAAAAGTTTTTACTTGTAAGCATGAACCAATAACAGGAGGCGTTGAGTGGGGAATAAAGAAAAGGCTGTGAAAAGCCTGATATGGAGCATGGCACTGTTTGGAGTGGAAATATGGGATTTAAGTAAAGACAATGAAAATAGACTTAAGACTTTTGAGGTGTGGGTGCAGAAAGAGATGGAGAAAGTGAAGTAGGTGGAAAGGAGGATAAACAATGAAGTGCTAGTGTTGGTTGCAGAGGAAAGGAAGTTGATTAAGGACACTAGGAGAAAGCAGAAGCGTGGATGGAGAAGGTATTAAAGGGCCAGGGTCTTATGAATGACGTGATTGAGGAAAGAAATTTGGGTAAGAGTAAGGAGAAGAACTGGTAGTTTGAATAGAATGATGGTAAGAGGGGCTGAAGAGGGACATCATGTGAAATGTAGGGGTCGGGGGAAGAATTTAATGTCTATTTATACCTACCTTCACTAGTGGAAGTAGAACCACTAAGGATAATATGACATACATGGTTTGTATTGTTGAGTGAAGTTTTCTCGGGTGCTCCATTGGGTTACTGCACCCATTTCAGCAGACATTTCGATTCCCGACTCGGTCATCATCTTCAGGGGTTCTGAATGCATTCAGACTTGGACATCACTCAGCAGATACACCAGGAAAGCACCAGATCTTTCTTCATAGTTTGTATTCCTGCAAAAGGTGTTCATGTAAATACCTTAAGGTGTTCATGTAAATTTTCATCCTTGGTTAAGCCCGTTTCACACGATACTTGATCCAGTACAAGGTCTAGTATACTCGCAAGTGTGGTAGCTTTCCAGTATCATGAGAACAGAACCTGTATACTGGCTGGCAAGCATGCTAGCTAGTATACTCCCTGAGCTACTGGATTTCATACTTGATGTGGTACTAGATTTGTAGTAGGACCTAGTAGCACAGTAGCCATCGACCAATCAAGTCATGTTACAAATGCTGTGTCAACTACTTTTTTTTTAAATTAGTATGGAATCATATGGAATAACCGATTCATAGCAAGCACAAGGTCGATGATCATGTGAAACCTCCCAGGACGGTTCCAATCATACTAGACTCCGTCCACAATATCAAGTAGCTGCTAGCACACTAGGTCTTGTGCTGGCTCAAGTATCGTGTGATACGGGCTTTAGACAAAGCATACATACAACGGATGTATTTGCGTGCTTTGTTGATTTCGAAAAGGCATTCGACAGAGTGAGGTGGGACAAGTTAATGGAAATATTGCAGAAGATAGGAGTAGACTGGAGAGACAGGAGACTGATCCGGAATTTATACATGGCACAGAAGGCGCAAGTGAGAGTAGCCAATGGGGAATCGGATTGAGCTACAATAGGGAGGAGAGTTAGGCAGGGCTGTCCATTATCACCGGTACTTTTCAACATATACTTGGAGGAAATGGTGAGAGAGGCTTGGGATGAGCTGGAGGCTGGTGTAAAAGTTGGGGGGAAATTGATAAAATCAGTGAGGTTTGCAGATGACGAAGCGCTAGTCAGCCAGTCAGCCCGTGGCTTGCAAAACTGCTGGATGCGTTGTAGGGAGTGTGAAACATACGGGATGAAGATAAACCAGAAGAAAACGAAAGTAATGCGATTTTCAAGAACAAAAAGGGCCATAATTACCCAAGGGCCATTATACCCTGGCCAAAAATAAAGTGCTAGAGGGCTGTCCGTTATCGCTGGTACTTTTCAACATATACTCGGAGAAAATGGTGAGAGAGGCTTGGGATGAGCTGGAGGCTGGTGCAAAAGTTGGGGGGAAATTGATAAAATCAGTGAGGTTTGCGGATGACCAAGCGCTAGTCAGCCAGTCAGCCCATGGCTTGCAAAAAATGCTGGGCGGGGCGGAAACGTGGGCTTTGCGAAAAGAAGATTAAAATAGACTTAGGGCTTTTGAGATTTTTAGAGGGCTGTGGAGAAGGATGGAGAAGGTAAAGTGGGTCGAAAGGAAGACGAACGATGAAGTGCTAGAATTGGTAGGAGAGGAAAGAAATTTGATAGATGAAATTAGGAGAAGGCAGAAGGTGTGGATGGAAAAGGTAATAAAAGGGGATGGTGTTTTGAAGGAGGTGATTGAGGGGAGAGCGCTGGGTAAGTGGGGAAGAGGGAGGAGAAGAACAGGTAGCTTGGATGAAATTATGGGTGGCAGGAGGTATGAGGGACTGAAGAGGGACATCGTATGAAATTTACGGGGTGGGAAGAATTAAATGTCCATTTAAACCTGCCTTCACTGGTAGAATACTAATAATAACTATTATTAGTATTAAATTCATTACCTCAACTTACGCATCAATCTCAAGGTGTCGTTGAAATTAAATTTTCATTTTCATGGAGTTCATATCTCTAAAGAATACACCCTGAGAAACTAAGATATTGAACTCGCTGCAATAAGGAAATTGTGATTTGAGAGTCTACCGTCTGGATGATTTAAAATGTTCTGATGAGGATAGGTAAGTCATTAATTAGTAGTCCAGGCAATGAAGCTTCATTAGCTTAATCTATTAATAGGGTGTTACCTCCTAATTCCGTTTTTATGCATGGATTTTCATGGAAATTTGGGATTAAGCTCTACTTACCCTCCAATTCAAAATCAGCCCTATGCCAATGTGTGCTTATTATTCTTAAGGGTTGAAAAATACCCCATATTGAAAAAACTTAATAAAACTCTAAATTAAAGCATTTAATACATTAAATAAGTTGAATGAAGATTATTTGAAGCCATGGGACATTATTAGTGATTTTTCAGAATGTTTCAACCCTTAAAAACCACCCCCTATTATGATAAAATCAAAGAAAAAAAACATTTACCGTCATTTTTATACAATTTAATGTTTTGTTAGCATTAGATTGATATCTTTTCATCATTTACAATGTATCTAATTTTCTAGTAGTTTTTCAACCATTAAAAGCCACCCCTATTATGATACAATTCAAAAAACCATTTACCAACATTTTTATTTTTTAGCAAGCTTTAACTCAGTTTATATTGGGTCTGCAAAAAAAATCAATCTCTTTTTTTTATAAGCTACAATTTTGTTCCAATTGTTACAACTTTATTAGGAAGTAGGTACTTTTTTATTATTAGGAAGTCATATTAATTTTTGTGCTCTCATAGGAGCAATTCGGAAACATAATTAATTCCTTTCTGATCTTTTTGAGAGGTTTTATTCAATTTCTAGAGTTCAATAAATCAACTGAATATTTTAAATTATGCTATGTCAATTTCAATTATTACTGATTTTTTTTGTTAAAAAATAATGCATGATGGAATGAGTTTTTTCAGAACTAGCATTGTTGTTATGGGGCCAACTCACTGTTTCGCTTTTCATTGTCACATACCTATATCTTGGAAAATTTTTCACTGAACCACCAAGTGTTATTAATGGTTATATTTAGTGATGATAATTTTCTAATCACAATTTTTCTCGATTTTCATGCTTTCACACGAGCACCATTTACTACTCGCAGCTGAGCTTAAAGCCACCGAGTGCGTCCACTGGGTTGCGGATGGTGGGTCGACCTCTAGATATAGAGGTTAGCTGCGAGATAAGCGAGTTTACTCGTCGAATAAGCAGTCGTGGACAAAAAGCGACGGCATTCCGAGGGCGTATTGGTCTATCCTTGGGTAAGGTAGGCCTTAAATAATACAAAACCTGTGAAGATGCCGTGACTTGGCGATGGAGGCCGCCAACAATTACGCTTCCCATCACCCGGAGGAGAGGGCAGCAGCTCTTCTTCACATGAGTGAAGGTGGAGACCACAGTGGTCGGTACAGCGACATTCATTTCACTACAGGCGTGGTAACATTTACTTTAACGGCTGTAGTACTGCGATGTGGAAGGCAAGGGGAAACCACCACATTATTATCCCGAGGAGTCGCAGCTACTCCACTCTTTCCTTTATTATCAAGACGTGATGGCACCCTCTCGAGTAAAATATTCCGGAGGTAAAATAGTCCCCCATTCGGATCTCCGGTCGGGTAATAATAATTTAATGTTAATTAATATTTCACACCCAAATGCATATGCATTCAATACCAGCTGATGACATTGAAACTGCTGTCATACTTTCTGGATGGTGATAAGGACTGCTCTAAGCAAAGTCCATATAAAAAAGATATTATCACGGTGAATTTTAATGGAGAAAAAGTTAAGAAAATTAAAAGGTTTATGACACGGTCAATAAGGGAATCATATCTTTAGATGAAGATGAGTGCATTATACCACTTAGAAATATTCTTTTAAAGATAACACCACCTTCTCCCTGTGGCCGGTCAGGACATTTGCACAAATTTGACAAGAACAAAGTGAAGGCAACTGAAGAAATATATGCACAAAATTAATTTTTAAGCATGAGTAGTTATTTTCTAATGTCATCATTATGTATAACAACTGATCAACTAAGTTATCAAGTTAATTTTTTAATTGAGGCAATTCATTTTAAAATGAATAGTCTCAGAGCTTCAATCTGAGATATAATGAACGGAAACTAAATAAACCATAATAACTAATAAGTAATAACTAAAATAAAGTCATGAATTCTTAACTCTGTTTGGACTAATTCAGAGTTTCAGACTCCTCATTGCTTTTTAAAATTGGAAGTATCATGGGAACCAGGCAAAATGTGCCAACTTGGCTGATGGGTGTAATGCACTAACTTATAAAATTCATAATTAATTATCAACAAAAATATTGCCCACTCTTTTTGCATGGGCTTAATGCTAATCACCATTGGTATATTTTAGCCAATTTTCATAATTTTTAAAGATGGGTTTTTTGAAATATAGCCTCTTTTGTTTATGAAAAAATGGCAGTTGTTCATACTTTGAAGGCATATTTCATAGAAATGCAACATTATTGGAGCTATTAAAAAATATGTTGTCACTAATGTGCCTAAATGATACCTGTAAAACTGAATTTTACTCTTTTAGCACATTTCATAGCTGTAAAAAAAATTGTTAAAGTTGGAACAATTTTCTGATTTTTAAACAATTGTGAAATTTATACTCCATTTCCCATTTAACTTCCAACTTTTTTCAAAGCACGAAATACAAATAAAAAGAAAGCACAGCAAAACAAAAAAATCTTCAACATCCTAGCTTCATGCTGGCCAAATCAGAGACATTTGAAAATTCACCGTTTTCCCCTTGCTTGTTAAAACGACCATTTTAGGTGATTTTTTAAATGGATGTAAGTTCATAAAAAATCAATATATAAAATTAAAAAAGGCAGATTTTTGAATGTCTCTTATTGGTCTACAACATATATTTTTTTGAGAAAAATCCATGATGGTCACCCTGCACCTCCTGCATGATTTGAGATGGAAATGGCCTAGTTTGCACTTTAAAAATAAATGGAGAACTGTTTTTTTTATTGAAGCTGTGGATCTAAAACACGGAAACAACATAACATTAAATCCAAGATAAGATTAAATGAAAAAAAATTCTACATTTCAATTATTAAGAGAATCTAGGTGCTGCATCAAGACAATCTAAGGGTTGATGGCATATGATTATAATGTGATTCATCCTCCCCCAATGCCTTAAGCTCTACACTGAAGGTAGCAGAGATGCATTAGGCAGGTGAGATGTTAAGGACAGTTTGGGAACTGCTAAGTAGCATGATCTACATAGGTGAACTCCATGTAGACAAAGGCTTTAAAAAGGAAATGACTTGAGATTATTTCTGAATTAAAATAGAATTTTAAAAATATTCAAGTGTTAGAGACGTACTCTTGTTCCACATTTCCATTATTAACAGAATAGATAGTTCCAAATTTCCTTAAAAGTAAATGACTTGAGATTATTTCTGAATTGAAATAAAATTTTGTAAAACACTCTGGTTAGCAATTTATATAATATGCTTTTTATTTGAATGTTAATTTAGAGAAGGAATTTTGTCATACCTAGTACCTAGGGGTTGTGGGACACTATCCATGCCAGCATAAGGAATAAGAACAGATTAGATATGTTAGAAATAATTTGGTAAATATCGATACTAAGAGATTGCAGTTATGAAGTTGACAGGGAAGAGATGAGTGTTTTCCTTCACTAATAAGGATCTAATATTAAATTATGAAATACCTGGCTCAACTCCTTCCTCTGAACAAGCCCATAAAATCCTTGTCTTTAATATTTTCCTAGGTTCTTCAGTAACTTAAATGGAAAATTATCAATGTACACTACTTTCTCTGCCTTCATTTCTCTCAATGCCTTATTTTGTTGATTTTTAACCATTGATGATCCGTGGATAATAAAGGGCTACTCTCTTCATGGACTATGCCTGGTCATGGTTGGATGTGCCTGCATTTTTCCATGACCCGCAGAGATGTTCCTGGTAAAGTTTCTGAAAAGTAATTTTTCAAAAGCTGAAAATTGCTCCTAGTAAAGGCCACCCATATCAGATTGGTTAATGGGTAAAAGCCAGACAATAGGTCATACACATTCCATCGTCACAGCATCTCTTCCTCAGTGAGGTGGCCTTTCAAGTGATATTCATGTTGACAACATTATTGGGGGAGGTAACAAGAAATCATCTCAATAATTTCTCCCATGCTAAAATGGAGACTAGGATAGAAATGAATCCTGGTAACGCACAGGGGTGGGTGTTGGGCCAGGCAACAGGAGAAGCAAGGCCTAGCTGTGGTGACCATCCTCTGAAACTCTGGCAAGACAACAGTGACAAGAGCTGCATAAAAGACTGGGAAGAGGGTAGAGAGCATTAAAATCAAGACACATGGTATTTCAGGTTCATGCGAAGAGCAGGTAAATTAGAAACCATCAAACAGGAAATGATTAGGGTAGATCTGAGCATGTACGAGCCAACGTAAAGTGAGACAGAAGGACAATGGAGATATCTAGAGGAATATAGAGGGGGGGGAATGAGAGCTGTAGAGGAGTAGATATTGTGATGAATAAGTTGGGCTGAAGGATAGTTAAGATTAACCACGGTCAATGTTAACAATCTGGTGATGCCCACCTGGTAGTTGTTGTAATAATAAACAGGAGGATGGAGAAGAGAAAAAATGAATTCTTAGAGATAGATCAATTTGGTCGCAGAAAATGTAGAGCAATTGATGCAAAAACATGAATGACCATGTCAATGGAGAGGAATATTAATTACAATCAGATGATTTTGTTTTACTTACTTTGAAAAGACATTTTGTATAGTGGATTGGGATAAGAGTGTAAATGCTCACATAAATCTAAGAGTAGATTGGAGGAATTGTCTAATTGGGAACCTAAACTTACGGAGCAGAGAGTATATAAATTGGGGAATGGGACGGCAATTGGGAAATTAGGATGGGCAACAATAGTATGTTGCATTAGGCAGGGTTGTCCATGTCCTTAGTATTCTTCAATATTTATATAGAGGGAATGGTTGAAGAGGTATGGGAGGAATTTGCACTTGCAGGCATATAAGTGGAAGGAGTAGTGATTAAATCAGATAAGTTTGCAGATAACCAGGTGATAGGAAGTTGGACATTCAAAGGATTATAAGTGTTATTATATTCTTCACAAATCCAGTTTCATGGATATGGGATGTAAAGAAATCACCATGAAACTAAAATTATGAGATTCTCAATTCTTCAAATTTTCATGAAATAAGAGATCTCATTTCAACTGAAACTTTCACATAGGCTGTGATACCTACATGCATTTACAAATGAGTAATGATATTCACTTGTAAATAATGTATACATCACATCTGATTAACAAAGATAAATGCAAGTTAATGAGGGAATCGGTGGAATTCCTAGGGCATTAAGAAGACAAAGATGGTTTACATGCTACTGCCAGCAAGATGTATGCCATTAATAATTCCCCAAAGCCCAGCAATGTCTCCCAGTTAAGGTCGTTTCTGGGGTTGGTAGAATATTACTCTAAGTTTTTACCTGGTTTGGCTACCATTCTGTCTCCACTACATGGGCTCTTGAAGAAAGGGGCTGACTGGAGTTGGTCAGAGGAGTGTCAGGTAGCCTTTGACTGGGTAAAGGCTTCTATCACCTCTACACAAGTCTTAGCCCACTTTGACTCTTCTTTGCCAGTCATTTTGGAAAGTGATGCCTCCCCCTATGGTTTAGGGGCTGTGATATTGCATGCCTATCCTAGTGGTTTTGAGCAAACCATTGCCTTTGCTTCGCACTCCTTGAGTGCTGCAAAGAAAAATTATGCTCAAATTGATAGGGAAGCCCTTGCATAAGTTTTTGGTGTAAAATGCTTTACACAGTACCTTTATGGGAGAAAATTTTTGCTTAGAACTAATCATGAACCTTTGATATATAACAATATAAATAACATATCTAAGGCTGTAATAAATCACAAATGAAGATTAATATCCACAAAGCCGTAACCTTATGGTTACGGCTTTGTGGATATTAATCTTCATTTGTTATTGATATATATATTTGGAGACAAAAAGGGTATCCCCCAAATGGCAGCCAATAGATTGCAGAGATAGGCAATCATACTGCAGGGTTATAACTACCAAATAAGATATATTATGGCAGAGGAAAATAAGGTAGCAGATGGAATATCTCGCTTGCCATTAGAAGAGGAGGGAATGGAAATCAAAGAAGTCTCATACTTGCAGATAGGGGAAATGGAACTTTTGCCTGTGACAGCAGTGGAAATCAGCAATGCAACATGGCGAAACAAGGTCATGAGTAAGGTGCTAGATTGTTGCATGCATAGTTGGCCTGGGGAAGGTGATGACAATCTCAGGGCATACCAGAGCAGGGCTAATGAACTCAGTGTGAAACAGGGCTGTGTATTGTGGGGAAACAGGGTAGTAGTTACAACTTATCTTAGGGAGAAAATTCTGAAAGAACTTCATTCTGGCCATCTTGGTATTGTTAACATGAAATCATCAGTTTCGATGAAATCAGGCCAGATCATATGTGTGGTGGCCATCGTTGGACAAGGACATAGAAGAAATAGCTAAGTCTTGCACTGCTTGTTTGGCCCACAAGCCGATGCCTGATAGGGCACCGTTAAAGAGCTGGGATTGGCCTGAAAAACTGTGGGTTAGGCTCCAAATGGATCTTGCGGGACCCTTTCTCGGAAAGACATTCTTAGTTGTAGTTGATGCTTGCACAAAATGGCCCAAAGTCAAGCAATTTCAAAATGGAGGGGTTGACGAGATTCTGCTCCATTTGAGAGACAGGTTCACAACATTTGGACTTCCAGAACAGTTGGTAACTGACAATGGGCCCCCTTTCACCTCAGGCCTGTTTGATGAATTCTGTAAAATTAAAGAGATTGAGCATCTATTCTCCCCTCCCTATCACCCAGCCACAAATGAGGCAGCAGAGAACTTAGTTAAGTTTTAAAAAATAGAATTAAAACTATGCTAGAAAATGGGATCCCATTAAATGTAGCCTTACCTCATTTCCTTTTTAACTCTAGGATTACACCCCACACAACAACGGGAGAGCTTCCGTGCAAATTAATATTAGGACGGATAGTCAGGTCAAGGTTGAACTGTGTTAAGCCAAGTGTAGGGCAGGGCTGCAAGCGGTCCTACCCGTTGGTTTTAATGGAAAAATGACTTACTTTTGCCCAAATAATGACAAAAAATTGGCCAAATACAACCAAAACCTTACTGAAACCGGCCAAACATACTTGAGTATATGTTTCCTAGAGTCCTGCATTCTCCACCAACTCGCAAACTGGCGGCCAACTGGCCAACTAAGCAATAAAAATCTGTAAAATGCACGATTTGAACACATATCTTGTACTCCCGCATCTTCAATTCGCACATTGCAAGGGATTTTTAGGGTCCAGTCTGGGAGTTGAATGCATGGCAGAGAATGCAGGGCTCTGATCTTTTCTGGTACAAATCGTGCCTTTGAAGAGGGAAAGTAATTGAACAACGTATTAAAAAATGTGTCAAATAAAACTTTATCCACATGAAAGTAATGCAAAATAAAAAAAACTCTTACTTTCCAAATAAAAATAACTTGCACGTACTTCCTAACTAGAAACATACGGTAACAAAATAGTAAAATAAAATATTTACTTCGTTGAGTGATAAATATAATGTGATTAAATCAGACACATTTTCCAGACTAGAAGAACAAAAGGAGGGGAAAAATGCAAAGAATTAGTAAATACATATTTATGTTTCCTTGGGCTTGCGGGAGAAGAAGTCCGATATAAGTTTAGAGGTGCACTGCTCCACCTTTTGCTGAGTTTTCTCAGCTTCCTTCCTCTTTTCTGTAGCTTCTTTTCGGACTGTCTCCGCTCCTTCAAGCATAGCTTGGGCCACAGCAACTCCCTCCATGTCTTTCTTTTATACAGCAGTTTTAAGCCTTTTGGTGGCTACCTCAACCAGCTTTATCTGACGCTCTTCTTTTCTCTTCTTCAGTCTTCCTCATAGCTTTAAGCCTTTCCTGCTGATCACGTAATTTCTCCCGCTCCTCTTCCATTTGTTTTAATTTTTCCTGTTCTTTTGCTCTTCTTGCCAACTCCTCTTCAGCCATACGACTTTCCACTTCCCTTTTCTTCTTCTCGTTCTCCATGTGCTCACAATACTTCGTGTGAACACTAAGGGCAGAAGCTAGCAATTCCCTTGTTGAAATGCTGTTCAATCTTGAATTAACATGAATAATGAACTCATGAGTTGGTAGCCCTAATTTCCTCTGAATTGCTTCGAAATCTTCCCATCGCGACGGCCACTTTGCAAAGAAATTGTACACACCCATGATGAGATTTGTTGCATCCTCCCCCAATTCGTCAATGCCTCTCTGGTAGGCATTGTGGCATATGTGAATGTTGCACGTCCCCAAATCAACGAGTCCCTTCCGCCATGACACCAGTAACTTCTCTATCAACAATCGTTGAACTTTCTCATTGACTGTTGGCCCGTCACTCCCAAGCATTAAGAGCTTAGCATGATGTGGCAGCGAATAACTAGTGAGAGCATCTTTAAGTTTCACCAAAAGCACATCAGCAGTTGCAGATCCAATAAAAAAGGTCTTCAGGTAACGAGCAACAACTCTTTCCTCTCCCTCTGACCATAACCGAACACCCACCTGCAGCTCCTTGTTCCCACCTGCAGCTCCTTGTTCCCACCTTTGTCAGTAGTCTCGTCATATAGAATAGAGTAGTACGAGCCAGTTAGATCTGTGGACAGTTCTCCCCTAAAATAAGGAGCAACTCCAAAATTCAGGAGATATGTGAATTTGGTCCTGCTCATAGAAAAATCAGGGGGAACACCATTTGGGAACATAGCTTGGAAAGTAGCTTCGATCCCATCACACGAATTTGCAGGGAAGTTGGAGACACAGCATCTCAAAAGCCAGTACACAGCGGCAACGTTTCCACTGTCAGCTGGGTACGTAATGCGAACTGGAGCTCTACTGGTTGTCGGCACCTATCCTGCTGAGGTTAAACCAGGGCGCTCAATTTCAAGCCGAAGCTGGCAAGTTGATAGCTTGACGCGACAGGCATCTTTGTGTTTGTCCGATTTGAAATGTTGTTCAAGTGCTTGAAAACCTGCCGTGACAGCAATCTGACTCGTACATACAGTGCAGAACGCCCTTTCCTCCGAATCTCCTGCACGGCACCACTTCTTAATATAATAACCGTTGACGTCCTTCTTTTCTAGCCAAGTCGGCTTGAAACGGCACTTCCCCATTCTCGGACAGGAAACCAACGAAAAGCGAGTGCATGCCGATTAAAATCAAGAATATTCAAGGCCCATATGGCAGACTCAGTAATTTGGATAGTGACTGGACCATAGGGGACAGGGAAGTTCAACAAACACCAACGACAAGGATCACTCACCTCGTATTGTAATGGACGCAACAAAAACAATACGGCCATCACCGGACCCAACGCAAAGTAGGGGAAGGCCACTAACAAAGCTGCCTTACGATGGAGAACACACTTCGTTTCCTTTGGGCACTATTCGGCAACAGAAGCCTGCGTTCAGCTCTCGCTCAAAGACTATGTTCGTCATTCGTCTCTCGCTCAAGTCGCTCGGCTCACAGTGATCGGCCGGCCAGCAGACTTTGCTTCTCCTCCCATTCCCTCCCTCCTGTGTTCGTTGCTATCGTCGCAGTCACTACACTTGCCTCACTTGCCCTGTTTCATTCGTAGCACTGATGTGAGGTTTATCACGTTTTGGACCCTTCCTATTACCGTATTTCCTCGCATACAGGACGACTTCGAATATAGAATGAGGTAGGATTTTAGAGACAAAAAATAAAAAATTGGACTTCCTTACTCGTTTATTAACGTATTATCTTATATTGTCTTACGTATGAGGGTCTGGAACTGTATTACGTAAGATTCTTTTCCGTATTGTAACATTGTATTGTTCCTGAATGAAATTTAGTAGTGAGGGTGGAGCATTTTCTTGCTACTTTCGTACATTCTGTAATCTCACCCCTACAACAATGCTACTCTTCTGTCGCCTGACTGCCTGGCTACATTACCTTCATGGTCAACCAAAGCAGGCTGTATGCAGGAGGCATTGGTTCCTTCCAACAATCGACTCCACTACAATGTTGTGAAAGATGTAACAAAGATGCTAGTCAGAAATTGTCAATTTGCTCCTGGATATCAGATAACACGGCCACCGCGCCAGGCTCATATATACGTTCGCTTCCAAAGCACATGTAGCGTGCTATCATCTGCCACCACAGAGTCAAAAATAGTGACAAGTCACCCCTCATACAATGTTATTATCGCACCATCCAACAAAGGTGACTTTGATTTCGACCTTGACACTATTCCAAAAAAAAGCAAAGAATCCTTCACTCCCGCACATAGGAAGACCCCGATTTTTTAAGGGGATAAAAGTGACAAAAAACCTAGTCCTATATGAAAGTAAATACGTTATAATAATGACTTTTAGTTACTTTTTAGCATAATAATGACTTTTAATGACCAAGATCAGAAATAATGACTAATAATGATAATGACCGACTTGCAGCCCTGGTGTAGGGGCCAAGGTGAGGACAAAACAGAGAGCACAAAGGGAGGCATACTCAGACAGAGCTCTGAGGCACTTTGAAGTGGGTGACAAAGTGATGGTGCGGCAGTACAGCAGAGTGGGGGGCAAAATATGGGTGTCAGGCATAGTTTCAGCAGTGTGTGGATCCAGAATTAATGAAGTGAGAACTGAGAGTGGTCAAATATGTTGCAGATACATAAATCAAATCACAGAACAATGGGGGCATTTACTTGGAACCGAAATCGCAATTTTGTACACGAAATTGTTAGATGGAAACGAAAAAAGAAATTTAGTGAAAAAATTAATCTTCTAACCACAACCATTCACTCATAAATAAAAAATTAAAATAAGCAAAAGGTGACACCCACCGAAAAGGCTGCTGTGATAACAATGACGTCATTTTCCTCCCGTCCTTGACTGCTCTTATGGGAAGGGGAGGGAGTGGAGGGGGGTTCTTGGAAGGACTGCTCGCACAGATGCTGTCGTAACTGCTCTGATTGGCAGAGTCAGTTGTGTCCCCCCCTTCCCGATAAGGCGAAGTAGCTTCGCGGGCTCAGTTGTGATTGGACGAAGTCGATATACGTCAGAGGTTGCACCACACCCACTTTTCCGAAAGGGTTAAAAACATCAGTTTTTTGACGACTATTGCTTGAGAATTAATTGATGGATCAAAAAACGGAAAAATACGGGTCTTTTTATTTTACAAACTCTATCATATTCGGCATTTAAAAAAATATGGTAAACGACCCCATTGTTGATGAGGGTTACATCTTCTCAAAAGAAAGTGGTGCAGGGTGAAACAAGTCAGTCCAAGGCCAATACTGACAAGACAACTCCAGCTGGAGTTGTTACCTAGGTTACTGGTGGAAGTCCATGTGCACCAGGGGCTCAAAGGGAGGAGAATGGGTGTGTGAGTGAGGACATTGGGAATGTGTGTGGAATTGGGAGTGAAAGGGAGAATGGCAAATGTGAAAAAAGGAGGCAAGAAAACTACTGAAGCAGATAAGTGTGAAGCCTCAATAGAGGAAGGGTGGAGGTACCAATCAAGGGTATGGAAGAAGAAGGAAGTGATGAACTTGTGAGACCCCGGGAGATTCTTTTATGCTCCCATTAGCGAGTAACATTCTTATTAATTAATGAGCACATATTTTTGTTTCTTTTATTACTTGGGGAGGAGATGTGATATATGCATTTACAGGTGAATATCATTATTCAGGAAGTGATGGACTTGTGAGACCCCGGGAGATTCTTTTATGCTCATTAGTGTGTAACGTGATTATTCTTGATTTATCTGTGAGCACATTTATTTTATTGCTATTACTTGGGGAGGAGATGTGATGATTGCATTAAAAGTGAATATCATTACTCATTTGTTTGGTAATAAACGTGGTTGGGTGGACGGCATTTGGCAGTAGTCTCCCACTAGGACTCAAGGAGTTGCATTGTTGGTCCTTCTCTCCTCCGGACATTACATAAGCGAATCTCTGAATTTCAACTGATAAGTAAATACTTGAAAAATTAAAAGAATTTCCCTGCCGGAAATTACAAGGGGGAAATGTTCCCCTACAGGGAATCATTCCCTTCAGCAGGGATGTAAAGATAGGTTCAGTGAAGATGTTAAACTGAGCATTGCTATGCATGGACCTGAGATATGATGAAGTAAACTACATGGTAGTGGTCCATGCATAGACTCGTCACCAGGACAAAAACATTGAATTTTTTCTTTATTTTTTGTCTGTGGGCTGTGGAGCACATGGGCTAAAATCATGTCGCCAAATTTTTTGTTTACTTCATGTAACTGTGGTTGTGGAAGAGAACGCCCTGATGAAAATAAAGTGTGCAATAAAGAGTGAAAAAATGTGCAGGAAATGTGAAATGCAAAGCATGCCAAAAGTGGGAGAGTGTGAAAAAAGTGTGCACACATGTTTTGCACACTTTATTTTTACCATGGCAGAGAGGGCAAATGGTAGGATAAATAACAGTGTTGAATATACTTTGGGGAGGAAATAAGATTAGTGTCAGAAACTATATTTTATATAGGAAAAGACAGGGGAGGTGGATGGACCAGGCAATTTGGGGGCGATGTGCAGTGTCATAAAATGGGTAATCGGGTCGAAAGATGTAGTTTTCTTGCACCCACACAATTGTGTGGGTAGTATATATCGAGCAAGAAAACTTCATCTTTCGACCCGATTACCCATTTTATGGCACTATCAATACCGTAAAAAGGAGTGAAAATTTCTAGTAGTATTTAGAACTGGTTAAAACTACAAAACATTACTGTAGTAATTGATGGGCAAAAATGTGTTTATGAAACATAATTCAAGTGCTTTCAGACAAGTTAAGGATAAATTATTATAATTTTTATTCCTTGTTAACAAAAATTAGTTACCTGTACATTCATGATATGCTCTGTGCCGTAGCATACAAGTAATCAAGACTACTTACCCTACTTACAGTCGAGAATGCATTAGGCACATTGGGAACCGAAGTTTCTTGGCTGTAATTCGAGCGAATTTCTGATAGGTAGCGATAGAAGTTATTCCTGCTGATGAAAACTGCAAAATTCCGATAAAATAATACACAAGTTTTTGTTGACCATGATTTAACATCGAACGAAATGCCTCTTCCCGCCAGCCAAGTTGGACTGCTCTTCTGAAATAAAAATAAACAATTGCGTCCTGATGAGCGCAAACTTCAGCCATGTGGTACAGGTCTGTTTAAATGTGGAATAATACAGTAAATGTCTCGGATTGAAGGAAACATTGAGCAGACAGTTGTTCTCATTTGGTTAAGCTAGCGTTAAAAGCGAGAACACTGTTTAAATAATGGGTGAAACATATAAATATTTTGGTAACGCCTTGGATGACCCCAGGAAATTAAAGGAACCCATCAAGTCAATTGAGGTAGGAGACGACTTCACGTGAAATGCTTTTTCATCTCATTTACTAAGTATTAAGCGATAAAATTTTGCTACAGGAAAAGTGGAAGCTAGTTCCTGCATTCCTCCAGGTGAAAGGCCTCGTGAAGCCGCATATAGATTCCTTTAATTACTTTGTCAATGTGGAAATAAAAAACATAGTAAAGGCAAATGACAAAGTTACCAGCGAGGCGGATCCTTTGTTTTACTTAAAGTAAGTGGTGTACGTGCTCTTTAACCTGCTATGGGTGTGACTGTTATCTTGCTCTGTCAGATAAAACAATCTATCAATTCCTTGGTGTGGATGTGACGCATTCGTTTTAACTGAACGATTAGCTTCCAACTAAACGGTTTAGCAATTGGCCAAAGACGTTTTCTTTTTTAATCCCGTTGATTTTTTTCATGGATTTCAGAGTTCGCAATATGTATCGTCATCAGTAAACGAGGAAATAGAAGGCAAGAGTCAGACTTTTCTTGCAAGTGTAGGTCCAAGCTCAAGACGTTATGGGCAACGCTGTTGGTGAATGTGTGTTATTGGGGATTTGTTACATTTTGTTGATCAATTATAACCATTCAATGAATGTTCCGGCAATCATTATGAAACGCTCAGTGAATGCTCCGTTAACCATTATTTCATGTCCAGTGAATGTCCCCAAAATAATTTACGTGTTCAAAGTTGCTCATCTCATTGGCTTATTCTTGAATGATCAAAGATTGCAGTTTCTCTTATTTCTCAATGCTCTTTCGATGCTCTTGGGTCAATCAATTTTTACTGCCTATGGCAATAAAATTTTAAAGAGGACATATATTTGCTCTGAATAAACAAAAATGTAGTCATCAAAAAACCATTAGCATTAACTTCTAACCTTTATTTCATGAATATAATACCCTTCGTATCTAACTACCTAAGTTAAAATACATTTACTGGCTTGCGTATGCATCATCATCAATGGTCAATAATCCTAGGATTGGTTTGATGCAGCTTTCCACTCGATTCTTTTATTGGCCAACCTTTTCATTGTGAGAAAAAAGTGAATGTTCTTGTTGATGATAAAGCCTCATTATGGCGCTTTGAAACTATTTCCCATGATAACCTCCTTATTGGTTCTCCAATGCATGCAAGGAATTAGGGAATAGTCTGCTGACTCCACTCTCTGCAAAAAAACATGAAAATTTCAATACTAAATTGAGCCAACTGTTGAAATCCAACAATTTTTGTAAGGGTCCTTGTGTCAAAGAATTGCCAATGCAACTTCATCTGAAAATCTTCCACATGGAGATAAAGGTTGAAAAAGTTATTCTTATTTTTATTCTCTGCAGCCCAACCATCACTAAAGTAACAAATTCTTTAAAATGCTTTTGAGGGATTTAGTAATAGTCTCCTGGATTTTATACACCATGGTCACTCTACTGTCCGCTTCCGCACTAAGTTGGACTTGCCCAATGAAAGTAGAGGATTCTTATTTCTAGAAAAATGTTTATTCTATACAACCATGCCCACTGACATCCCAACAGAGACTCCCTGTCCCAGTCACATTGTTCCATTCCCTTGCCAATCGATTATACATTTCTTAAATACTTGACACCAACTCCTTCTTTGCCAAAAAAAATCTGTCACAATAGAACTTTCTCTTTTACAATAAAACTAATTATACTAGAATGTCTCTTTTGGAAAAAAATAATTATACTAGAATTCCTCTTTTACAAAAAAAATAATTGCAACCAACTTTTTTCATAACCCCCAAACACTAAGTCAAAACCTGAAAAAAACTTCATTTCACGCTATAGTAGCATACAGAAGTGAAAAGAACAAAATTCGAGTCTGTGGGCATCATGGTGTGGTTGAACTGACCTGGAATTACCCATGCATATCTAAATTTGATGCCATGTTGTTGACAACAACAAAAGAGCAACAAATTCCAGTGAAGAAATTAGAATATTCACGATTTTAACGTGCCTGATTACAGTAATTGACCAATGAATCTTTTTCAAAGTGCTCTTCGATCAGAAGTATCCCTTTCTGTCAGGAAGTTGAGTTGATGAGAATATAAATTGTTATTATTTTTAGTTCCCCAGGGATCCTAATTCTTGCATTTCTATCCACATTTTTGTTAAATATTTTCTGACTACATAAATAGTAGTCTGAAATACATATATATGAAGAGATTAGGCGGTAGAAGAACTCAGTGGAGAGCTGCATCAAACCAATCTGAGGATTGAGGACTAATGATGATGATTTTCTGACTTCCCATTTCTCAACGTGGGCCCATGAGTATACCCAAGCATGTATCCATCCTATCAGTTGTCATTCTCTGGATATTTTATTATCTTAATTGCCTCCCAGATCAGCCTAGAATAGTATCGGCCTTCATTGCAAATTACTTTTGCTTTCTTGAACTCTTTATGTTGTAGCCGGGTTCAGACCAATCGTGCTCTGAGGCAGCTGAGTGGCAGAACTTTTTTCCTCATGGCATGTTCATGTTCATGCATGCTGAATTTGATGGTCCTTCCCATTTGTCCAACGTATAATTTACCACGTGTGTATTCCAGCTGGTAGACCATGGTGCAAACGAAGAATCATATAAAATCCTTGGATCCATAGTGGAGTTAAAGAAAGCAAACATGGGTTCCTATTGAGAACCTTCATCCTTCCCCTTCTTAACCATTTAATCTCACCATATTTCAATTTATGGTCTGAGTTTGCATCTGCTTCCTGAAAACTATGCGAGTGTTTCACACTGGTCTTAAATCTTGCCTTCCACGATGTGATGTGGTTGGTATCTCCCTATGTTCCCCGACATTTGCCAAGCGTACCTCCACCTGGATGGTGTGTAAACTAGGGCCAGATGCAGATTTTGGGACAGATGCTGTGAGGATGATTGTCCCTCATTGAGGAGGGTACCATACTATATGATTGCTTAACCCTCTTGATGTCTTGATGTATCAGCTTTTGCTCCACAGGCAAAAAGTGCCACTAGCCGATATATCAGCTCAAGGAGAAAATTAATGTTTAAACTATTTATGTTGTGATAATTACATTTATCCTTTATGCAATGTATCAGAACACCATAAACAACAATTAATCCATTTTTAGTTAAATAAAAAAATGTTAAAAGTAACTTCATATTCTTTATAGTTTTCACAAGGAGTTACAAAACTCTAATTCATGCTGGTACTTCGCGCTAGTACCGCCAAAATTCGGTGGCACTAAGCGGGCTGAGGAGTTATTGTTAATCATTTCATATTACCTGTACATATGTTAATAGGTTTGTGCCAATTAGGTCTCTTTATGTGATTTACGTCAGACAACCATGCATTGGAAATTTTGCCCCATATATTTGATCTTTTGTTAAGTGTGTTTTGTAAGTGTTAGCGAAGGAAGGCATAAGGCTCTTCTAAGGCTTATAGTCCATAAGGCACTTCTAAGACTCTTGAAATGTATTTATTGTTGTGGCTGATTGTAGTCTATTGTTGTATTCATCTGTGTTTATGTTTTTGTAGGTACTTGAAAGTTCATGTTGGAACTCCTGATGTTGAGGAAGGATTTAACATTAGCAAGGCTAGCACTCCAAATGAATGCCGCTTGAGGGACATAACATACTCAGCACCAATCACGGTTGACATTGAGTACACAAGAGGGAACCAGAGAGTTGTTCGCAATGGCCTTCCCATTGGTCGCATGCCAATAATGCTCAGATCCTCAAATTGTGTACTGACTGGGAAAACACCCCATCAGTTAGCGTTGGCAAATGAATGTCCTCATGACCCTGGTGGTTACTTTGTTGTTCGAGGGCAAGAAAAGGTTTGTGTTTTATTCAATTGAATACTTTTATGCCATGGGCATTATATTATAACTCCCATTTAATGAATATTTCATATGGTATGAGTCCAATATAGGTAATTTATACCTTGGGCAGAACCTTTAAACCCTGATAATACCAGTGGTTTGAACTATAGGCTAGCGTAGAGGTTAACAATCGGTACTACATTTTCATTGCTTTATTTGGTGTAAATAACATTAAATTTTATTGAATATCCTGTAAGTTTTAAGGGTAGAGATAAAGCATTTCGATTTACGATATATATTATCTTTTTTGCATCTGGACTATTCTGTTGGTCCATATACCCCTGGGATCCCAATAGGCATTGCCTGCCATCAGGTTTCCCAGGGGCTGAACCAACTGAGCTTGACAAACATTCATGCCCTGGGTGGAGAAAAATCCACCCAGGCAGGATTAGAACCCACAACCCTAGGATTAGCAGGCGAGGACTTTACCTCACCGCCACCTGGGCCGGCAATGTTAGATTTGATGAAAATACTATCCTGAACCATACATGAAACAAAAAATGCCTGTAATTGTTTTGCGTGTACATGCTAATGGAGACTAGGTAGCTTTAAAATGCTAAAACCAAAAATGGTCATTTTGTGTGTGTTCCTTCTGTGATTGTATCTCTTGACATGTTTGAGAAGAGTCAGATCTTTTTTTAATTTTTCTCCTGAAAAGCAATGGTTTTTCCACTATTATAAATCCACTCATTTGTTAGTGTGCATGAGTTTGATACCTTCATCAGTATTGCCCAATTAAGGCATTTAGAAAATATTTTTGGTTGTATCATTTGTTTAAGTATCTAAGGGTTAAGGAACTGACTGGTAATAAGGGCATATTGGGTTCAAGCCCCAATCAAGGTGGATCATTTTTTCTCAAGGAAATTATGCTATCAAAATAATAGGTTAATTGAAAATTTGAAGTTGAAAAATTCTTGAAAATGTTGCTATTTGAATGTTGGAATAAAATGGCTCAATAGGGCTTCAACTTTAATATATTGTCCTAGCCTGTTCAGAATATGTTAAAAATTTACATGTATACATGGTTTCTGGTGAAATATTAATGATGTTTGCGATGAAAAGTTGACAGTTAATTGGTAACAGTTTTTCTTAAACATTATCATAAAGGATACGTCTCTCCTAAAAATACCTCATCCATTTGCCTACAAGTGAGAGGTTGTCCCTATGAGCATGAGCTAGGAAACAAAGGGTTTTAGTTATCTGGAGAGAGGATGGTGATAACAAACTGCCTGGTGTAAAAAGAATAACAAATTAAATTTGAATATTACAAGTATGAGACCCTTTGTTGCACTTTGGGTAGCATTCTTTGGAATGTACGAAGGTGTTCATTCTACTAATTCATTTCCTTCAAGAAAAAAATGAATGAAAATTTTTTATGGAATAACTTGGTGCATTCTTTCCCTAAATTATTTATTTTTATTGATTTCTCAGGTTATCTTAATCCAGGAACAGCTGTCACGCAACCGAATGATTGTTGAAGTGGACCATAAAGGTATGGTTGTGTGCCAGGTAACGAGCAGTACCCACGAAAAGAAATCTCGTACCAATGTCATAGCTCGCAAGGGGAAGTATTACCTGAAGCACAATGCTTTTCAAGACGTGAGTAAATTCTGCGTATATAAGATTAAATACATGTATACTGTAGCTGTATCTTCCCTGTTTACTCCACAGCCCCTTTTACCCTTAACTGTGGTTGCGCTGGCTGCTCAGGTGTAATTAATCTTGGGCAGATGTGCAGGGTTAGGGTACATTTACATACAATATTGCTATATACTTCTTCACTCATGTATTCAATCAATACTCAAATTAATATAAGGTTAATGTATTTTCATCTTATATTTTCACTGCAATTCAAGATACCACTTATCAGGACCGGAATACCAGCGTGTTCCCGTTCCCCCCGAAACAGCCGACAGCCACCCCTGGGCAGTTTCCCCTTTTTCATGAATGTTTTTTCTGCGCCTAATCTGCTCTTCCCTTTTCTTTCACCTTGTCCTCAGTTCACCTCACCATCTCAAGTTTGTGAACCATCCGCTACAACTTCCACTCACTTCCGTACACACCTTACTCCTCCTCCACTATCCTCCTCTTGTATTTTATGTTTCCAATTCTTGTCCCCTCCTGTCTCCACCAACACTTCCCACACTCTCTCTCTCTCTCTTTTTGTTGATTTGTTTACCTTTCTTTCCTGTATCCTGGGATGCGCAACCACCCTTGCCACTATGGGAGGTGGGTGGTTGTATACCACCAAACCGTACATACCAATTGTCAATATGATCGTGGTGAAAGAAATGTTTTGCCACAATATCAAAGTTGAAATGGCCTCCTAGTAGCGGAAAATATGTATGCTTAACTCATCCATCTTAGCATCTTGAATAATTTGCAACAGCCAATCACTCTTATCAGCTTTTACCCGTTAGTTATAGGTATTGTTTGCTTTGATGCAAAATCTCTGTTTGATTCATAAATTCTGTATACAGACAAAAGTGTCATTGATTGATAGTTTTCTACTGGTTAGGGTAGGTTTCGATAGTGTGTCCTGATTCTGTTTCGATTTCCTAAATATCTCCTCCCTCATACTGTCTCTCTCTTCAGATCAACTTATTTCCCACATCTTCATACTAAGCAAAATACTTTTCATTTGTTGATAATTCTGAATGCCAGGTAATAGGATAGTTACCTTCATCAAAGAAAACAGAATGCATTAATTGTAGAGATAGTTGATACCAAAATTTATTGATTATCAATACAGATTCCGATCCCTGAAAAATTGATTCTCAATACCAATACCTTCGACCTATACATTTATACCTATTTTTACGTAGTTTTCGTATGCATTATTGTAAAAATGTTCCATGTAATTGTAAAAATACGATTTTACTTTTAAAAAATTTAATATACTACTTAATGATGGAAAAACCTATGATATTGCACTTTGAGGGAATGCTGAAAATAAAAACTGTTTATTAATAATAATAATAATATTTATTAAACGGACAAATGTCCTTTTACAAAACATTACATTGGCCAGATAGTTACATTGGTGGATAAAAATAAAAATTTAGACATTTTACAGAGTTTTACATTTTTTCTTACAATAGTACGTTTAATAACAAATGTAATGTTATAAGTTTAATTTTAATATGATTAATAAATAGTTATAAGAGTAATAAAAACAAACTTAAATGATGTATCGTAAACTGTCATAAAATTACTCCTTGTGTGTCAATAGTTTTCACGAGGTAGGTAAAAAAAGTTGGTGGGTACAGGTAGTTGCTGGCACCCTATAACAACTATCTGTACTGCTTAAAGGCGTTACCAAAAACAGATATCAACCATTAAAGAATTCCTTATGCCAGAAATTGCTATATGCTGCTGTAACTTGAACTTGTTTGGAAAAAAAGATGGCGATCACCAAGGCAACTGGCCGTGGTGAAGTCAGACTTTACCAGTCATGTTTCGTATAGGTATCACTAGTATCGATATCGACTTTAGGCGATCAGTGCTCAGTACCAATACCAATCCACTAGAATCGGTGGTATCGAGAATGGACACATCCCTAATTAAGGAGGTTCCACCGTGACTCCATGATTCAAAATCCTGTAAAAGAGCTACCATATTTACCCGATTCTAAGACGACCTTTTTTGACTAATTTTCAGATAAAGATACCTAGACTCGTCTTACCAAGAAAAAGTTGTTTCAAGAAACAACATTCATTACCAAGAAAAAGTTGTTTCATAAAATTAATAACAACATTTTTATGGCTAAATGGAATAACGTGAAATTTTAGAATAGCATTAGGAAAGGATGTATCGTTACTGTGTTAAAATTTCATAACCATTGATCTCCAACGTTTAGCCTTATGAGAGGTCAAAGAGAGCGCTCCCTTAGAAAACGCAAAAAAACCGGTACTTTTTTTGTTGTCATCGCGATAAAAAATCAGAGGTGCAATATAAAAATTATCAGTAAGTATGGTTAAACGCACAATACAATGAGCTAAAATTTGATGTAATTTGCATTCGTGTAAGTTTTACGGTTCATTCGTAATCTGTGCTCAAACTCGAGTCTACATAATTTTTGCACCGACAGTAGTGTCTAAAATTCTGTTGCTCAGGACAAAGTTTGTTTAAGTTATGTGTTTTCTGGTTAGGTTATGTTTTCTGTTTGAATTTGAAAAGATATTGTATGTTTTATTTTCCAAAATTAATGCAAGTAAAGTAGAGGACTGATATACAAGACAATAGACCTCTGGACAATTTTTTAAATCTCCTTGAAATGCTACTTAAAAAATTGTTAATTATACTAAAACACCTTAGCGATGAAAACTATGCATTTATTTAATGTATTTTTCGAGAAATAAGCAAAAGAAATGCCCAGAAAACACGCCCACTCTAAAACGTATTGTGATTGGCCGGCTGAAAGTGACGTCAGCTCCTGCAATGGAGAGGAAAACGGTGGAACGTACTGCACCTGTGGACGTTGTTTTCAACATTTGTTGTCGGATTTAGATATCTTTGGTGTGGTTAAGGAAGGCTGCGAACATATATGATTTCTTTAGAAGGTATGGAGTCTGAGTTTGTCAAAGCTGAGGCAAGAAATCTTCCGAAAATCTCAACATTAGCTATGTTTTCATATGTATCAACACCGTGTTTAAATGTAACTTCGTTCAATCTTCGAAGAAAACATGATTCAAACGGAAATCCAAAGAGTTAAGATGGCGAGGTAAAAGCATGTCAATGTTTGAAAATGAATGTTCACATTTGAATTTTGTAATATTCATAATATGGCGATGATGAATGTTTTGGTGTTAGGGTCGTTCGTGAGGAACACGACGATGATGCCATCGGCTATGTGCAGGTTAAGCTCGAAAAAATGTTGTTCGTGCTCGTGTATGCCCCGAGCATAAACTAATATGTCGTGGAAGCACATATTTTGATGGATGGCGAAGACAAGTAGGTATACCTACTTGTCTTCGCTATAGACTAAAGTGAGCATTTCGTGCAGGGATTGCGTAGGTACGTCAAGTTCGGGACCACAAAAATAAGATATATTATGGGCATCTACTTTATCCATTTGTTTACTTTGAATTACTGCTCCAATATGTGTCGACATCTCTCTATTTGCAGGCACATTATATCATTAATGTATCATTTGGGTTGTTTTCAAGGATTCGGATTAAGGCCTGGTTACACATCGTATGATACATTAACCCGTACGAGTTAATGTGTAAATGCATGAACGCGAAAATGCCCCGTGTAACCACACCAAAATGTACAAATGAATGAATGCGTGAACAGAAAATAGATCCTGTTCTATTTGGTTCATGCACTAACGCACAAGTTGAGCAGAAACCATTCACGCAAATGTACATTAACCCGTACGTGTTAATGTATCGTGTAACCAGGCCTTAAAGGCCTAAATAAAAAATACAATGAACGTGAAAATCTTTTGTTTGTAATGGCATAACCTTATGGTGCAGTTATGAGTTTTGATACGATTTCCAAGAACTTCCTTTTGGGGAAATATATATTGGGCTATTGAGACAAAGGGGGATTAAAAAACCCTTGATTACCGAATATACCGAGGAACTTCAAAATTCAACCTGTGTCGCAGCAAGCAAGTGCGATCGTGATCCTAGATTCTAATGTTGTGTGGTGTAATATTGGTGTATTTGGCATATTAGCTGATCTCGACGCAGACGCGGTATGTTGAAACGTGAATCTAATGTGTTAAATCGTGAAGGTAATGCAAAGAAATAAATATTCCCGTCTCCAACTACTTTGGTTTAATAAATTGTTTTTATGTGCACAAGTAGCCATTCACGCATCCATCGTTCACGCTGACCTTCGAAAATTGAAATTGACCGGTGAAAATTACTGCTTGCGATTAATAAAAGTTAGGACATCTAATCTTGAAAAGTAAGCAGCGATAGGTTCAGTGGGTTCAGTCTTTTAATCATAATTGAAAGTTGCTTAGCGAACTTTTTCAAACATGGCATATTGCCTGATATGGAAAAGATTTTACGTGACATATGTCTAGCACATTTCCCTCGTACTCTGATTACTGATTTGTGCATGTATTAAATTTCCTAGCAGTTTTTCAATCAATGAAAAAACTTTACCGAATAATATTGAGCCCATATGTCAATCGCATCAATACTACTACTGGCGGCGCTTTGTTTTGACCTAGTTTCTGCACAATTAAGATACAATTAAGTTTAATTTAGTTTCCAGAATTGGTAAAATGAATATAGACAGAGTGAACGTTCAAAAATGCACACGTTTGATCGCATAGACAAAGTTTCATTTCGCCTGCACTTCTTTCTTCACCCATATTATCCTGTTTCGGGTAATTAAAAAAAATACTTGTTGGGAGGCATTTCCGTTGGTGTCATTATATTTTGGCACAAGACAACATTTAAAACAACGCTTTGGCATATTAAAATAAAGTGCGTTCATGAAAGACATTTCAAGAGTGATCTCCTAAACGCTTCAAACTTCGCATAGAAATATACGCACCGCGACCGCTGTTGCAGGACCTGACGTCATTCAAGATGGCAGCGATGCGAATTACGTTTTTGCGAGGGACCAGCTCGTGGCGATTCAAATGCTTATATTTTAAAAATTAAATACTTTCTGTCAAAACTGCTTTCGCAGCAAGTAATTTTTTTGTTTAAAGTCTATGAAAATGCCTTTATTGGAATATGTGTCCAGAGACCTATTAGCATAATTATAGGTGATTTGTCATTTTATTTTCAAATGGGAGCTCAAAATGTGGGGTCGTCTTATATTCAGGGTCGTCTTAGAATCGGGTAAATACGGTATGTTATTTAATGAATAAATACCGATCCAGGAAAACACATATATGGAAAATTATTTATAGGGTGATAATGAATACACAATACAGTAAAACCTCGCTTTTACGTCCCCGCAATTTACGTTTTCCCGCCATTAACGACTTTTTCTTCATGTCCTAATAATGTCCATATACCCGCAATGTAACGTCTTCCCTTTATTCACGCTAGCAAATTCTTGAATGGTTCGCCATTTACGTTTTACGAGACGATTTTGCCGTGATTGTCGTCCTGGTTGCATAACTAGTGGTTGGACTCAACGCTCCGTGAAAGACAAAGTAAAAACTCATGCAGTAAGTTACCACTATGAAAGAGAAATAAAATTTGCCCAGATATACCTCCATTTATCGTGACCTCGCTCATCTGTGCAATTGTAATGCCGCGAGGGATTACAGTACACGTACGTCGTTTTTCTCGCGATTGTTGTTCAGGTTGCATAACTCGCGGGATGGCTGATGCTATCGCATTGGTGATGAAAATTTTTCATTTATTTAAGAAGTGTATGCTTTTCAGCATTTGTGGTCTTGTCTTTCTTTTTTGGAGGCATTAATACAGATTTTTAAAAATCCTCCAGCCAAATTTCATCCTCATATATCCTACGAACACACCCGTAAAATCATCTCATTCTTCCTTAGCTCGATTCTTAAGTAGCTTTGATAGAATATCACTATAGTCTCCACACCTTCTTTTCTCATAATATTTACCCTAACTTACTAGCATGGTTGGATCAAGACTCCTGGCCTCAGTTCATCCTTATCTATGTCATTCTCCTCTTCTATTCCCAAGTTCCCTTGTCTATCATTAATGCCATGCAGTTCTTTTCACATTTTCCTTACCCCTATGCTGAATCTCTTGTAAGTTCTATCAGCAGCTCTCCTCACTTAACAGTAATGAACAGTGTCTTGACTACTCTAGTGTCTACTACACCATCCCCCCCCTCCATCCTTTCTGAACTGCTTGCTGTTCTGCATCTTCCCTCATACACCTGTAAACTAATTCCTGATATTCTCTCCAATTTACAACTGTACAATTTTTTCACACTCTTCCTAATCTTGGCCCAACCATATGTAATCTAGTTAATATATCTCCCCATGTCCCCATGCATTTCAAATAAGAGATTTTGGCATTATTAAAGAGGTTTTGTTGGAACTATATTTCAATTTTAAACTTGTCATTCAATGAAAGCAAGAATTAGGCAGGCAAAATCAAGAAGCAAGACTCTTTCAGGCATAACTTTCATATAAAATTGCATACCCTCAAATTACACTTTCCCGCGATTTACACTTTTTTCTCTAGTTCCCCTCAAAAGTGTAAAAGAGGGGTTTTACTGTAATTGTATGAGTATGCTATTATATAGTGCGTTGTAATTTCATTCTATTTTTTACAAGCCCTTTTTACTCATTTTGATTTTGAAACATGACTGATGTGTTGTTGCCACATTTAATTTATAAAGTGAGAATAGATGCTCAATTCTGCTAATACGTATTCTAAAATAGGTTAAATATTTTCTTACTTACAAGGAGAGGTTGTGTAATAGGAGTCATGAAATGAGAAGAATTTTTTTTTTTCAGTGAAACTAGAAGGAAAATAATGAGACCAGTTTCTCAGCTTTTTTCCCAATAAATCGCGAGAAAAAAAATATAAACGCAAAAATTCAATGTGGATTGACTACATTCGCAGGCCTCGGATAAGCCGACAATGACTGATGTTTTTCTTTCAGTCATTGTATATAAAACTTTATCATCATTAATTTCCTACCCTTACGTGTGAACACTTTCTGTTTTCTAATATTATCATGTAAACTAGATTTAAAAATGTGCCTATAATTCAAAAATGCATTGTAAAGTTAACGCAGTTTTCTGCGATTTTGATTACGCAGAAAAATATTTTCCCAATTACTTTCTGTAACACCAACTTATATTATTTTCATGTTAAATTTATTGACATGTAAATTGATAAGGACATTCTAATTATTATTATTAGTATTCTACCGATGAAGGTAGGTTTAAATGGACATTTAATTCTTCCCACCCCCTAAATATCACACAAGTTCTCTCTTCAGCCCCTCATACCTCCTGCCACCCATCATTCCATCCAAGCTACCCGTTCTTCTCCTCCCTCTTCCCCATCTACCCAATGCTCTTCCCTCAATCACCTCCTTCAAAACACCATCCCCTCTTATTACCTTTTCCACCCACGCCTTCTGCCTTCTCCTAATTTCATCTATCAAATTTCTTTCCTCTCCTCCCAATTCTAGCACTTCATCGTTCGTCTTCCTTTCGACCCACTTAATTTCTCCATCCTTCTCCACACCCACATTTCAAAAGCCCTAAGTCTATTTTAATCTTCTTCTCGCTAAGCCCAAGTTTCCACCCCATATAGTGCAATGCTCCATATTAAACTTTTCACTACTCTTTTCTTCACTTCCCTACTCAACAGTCATTAGTTCACGCCTACAAGAACTAGCTTTTTTGCCAATGGAATTATCCTTTTCACTTCAATGCTGCTGTACCCTTTTTCTTCCAATACACTACCTAGATAGCTAAATTGCTCTACCTGCTCTAGCTTCTGACCTGCTACTTTTATCATTATACTGGCCCTTTTTGTTCTTGAAAATCTCATTACTTTCGTTTTCTTCTGGTTTATCTTCATCCTGTATCTTTCACACTGTCCCTGTAATGCATCCAGCATTTTTTGCAAGCCACAGGCTGACTGGCTGACTAGCGCTTGGTCATCCGCAAACCTCACTGATTTTATTAATTTCCCCCTGACTTTTACACCAGCCTCCAGCTTATCCCAAGCCTCTCTCACCATTTCCTCCGAGTATATGTTGAAAAGTACCGGCGATAACAGACAGCCCTGCCTAACTCCCCTCCCTATTGTGGCCCAATCCAATTTTCCATCGGCTACCTCCTACTCTCACATGCGCCTTCTGCGTCATGCATAAATTCCAGATCAGTCTTCTGTCTCTCCAGTCTACTCCTATCTTCCGCAATATTTCCATTAACTTGTCCCACCTCACTCTGTCGAACGCCTTTTTGAAATCAACAAAGCACGCAAATACATCCTGATTGTATTGTAGATTCCTTTCCACTAGTATTCTCATCACTGCAATGGCATCCCGAGTGGCCGAGCCCCTTCCCCCTTTTCCTAGGTTTTTCAGAAGCTCAGCTGGGATGTTATCTACTCCCATTGCTTTACCTGCCTTCATTTCTCGCAGTGCCTTCTCTATCTCACTATCCAGTATTCCGGGGCCCACTTCATCCTGATCTACGTCCTTTTCCTCTTCTATGTCCAAGTTTAGTATTATTATTTAGCATTAATTTAGTGAAGAAGTGAATTTTAGTGTTAGAGTATTTCTCAGTTCTAGGTAAGCTCTACCCTCATCAAACCAGCCCACAAGATTGTAGACTTAAGTGATTGCTATCATTAAATTATATGTTTTTTTTTCAGGATATTCCCATTGTTATAGTATTCAAAGCAATGGGAATCCTTAGTGACCAAGCAATTGTGCAAATGATTGGAACTGACAGCAAGTACACAGAGGCTATCATAGGATCCTTGAATGATGCACACATGGCTAATGTGCTGACTCAAGATTCTGCTCTCAAGTGAGTAATAATGATGATGGATAATTCACTCAAGGACCATGAATACAATATGTGAATACACTTTGAACTGTGCATAATTGGCACAAGGTATTTCAATTTATTCTCCAATGATGAAAAACACTGAAACAAATGCTATAGCGAACTATTCTTTGATCCTTTGGCCAATTATTGCCTTTTTCATAATGAATTTTTCGCCAACTCCACAACCTAACCCCCACACCATTCACTCCCTCAGAGCGATTATGTGCAGCAATGCAGCTGATTGGTAAATTCTGCCCTTCATGTGTTCGATTCAAAGGAAAACTCTTTATTGAGAACTCCGTAATGCTCAGTGAAATATTTTTCATAATTTTAAAATATACAAACTAGTTTTATCTCATTAACCAAAAGGGCGAAAATTAATGCAACAACACTCTGCAAAAAACTAACTGAAAATGTAATTAACCTATGCTACAAAATTATTCACTGTAAAATATCTAACTCGTTGAGCATATCCATTACATTCTTCATTTAATTCAAACTTTAGCAAAAAAAAAAGTCGATTGATGTTTGGCATTTTGCAGTGTCTGAGGATGCATATGCTTATGGAGAGATTTTTCGTAAGTTTTATTTTTATAAACTTCACTTACAGCCTGAACTGAAGACATTCTCACGAACCTATCACCACAGGTGTAAACAATCACCTCACCCTAGTCAGTTTCCTGGGGTCTGAGTCCTAATGTTGTGCTGCGTAAATTTATAGAGGGAGGAAGATGTGTGAGCTCAGTGGTAATCTTACTTGCAACCTATCAGCGTTTTTAGCACAAAGTAGTCAAAGAACAAAGCATCACAATCTACATTTAAGTAAAGCCCCAGCACTCCTTGTAATTAAAGACCGTCTGACTCAATAATGAGACAGATGGTTTACACCCCACCGCCTGCAAGTCATAGGTTTAGGTTATTTTGCTGTGAGTGTAACTTCATATCCCTTATTGTGAACGTGGAGGTACAATGCCTTAATTGCCAGCAATATTGTGTTGATAAGAAAGAAAAGAGTGGAGTAGCTGCGTCTCCTTTTTTGATCGACCGAGTAAGTAACGAGGAAGTCCTAAGAGGAGTGGGTGAAAAGAGAAGTCAAGTGTCAACTCGAAAAAGAAGAAGGGACAACTTAATCGGCCAGGTCTTGAGACACAATGGACTGATGAAGACTATCGTCGAGAGAAAAGTGAACGGGAAGATTGGAAAAGGAAGGCCTCATTAGAGATTCATGGAACAGGTTGTGAAGGATGTAAAAGGGGAGAATTACGTCACAATGAAAAGGTTGGCCGATAGAAGAAATCGAGTGGAAAGCTGTGTCAAACAAATCCTAGGATGATGATGACCAATGATGATGAATATCGTGTTTAACTTAAGAGAAAGGAATGTGCTGCACCTTGATTACTTTGTGTGAAAGATTCTAATTGCTTGGAGTTGTCAAAAGAGCGTGCCCTCTTCCTTGCTCCCCTTTTTTTTCACGATGCAGAATGACGACTGATTTCATTGAGAAGCGTTGAACTAAAATGGCATGACATCTCTAGTTTCAAATCTTGGTCTTTCATTTCTTTTGTACAGATTTCACATAAAATGGGGAACAGAAGTGGTACTACATATTTCTCTACTTATTGTTAGATTACAGCATTTTAAATTTCTTAAAGTAAGCTGAAATTGTGAATCTCACCTTTGGATTTCCAATGTCATAGTCCACGTGCATAAAATGCGAAAGGGGTTTCACTGAAGAGATGGCGTGAGTCAACAGAGGAGTGTATGTAAATATTTATTACTAAACGGATCATAGCATGGCACCCTTATAATAGAAGATGTCAATGATATTTAAAATTGTTATTCATTAATATTCATAACAATATTCATAACCCTGGAACAGATTAGTGTGATGTTATGTGAATAATGAACTAGTATCAGTAAAAACAATTACATATGTATGTGTGTGCAATATTAGGAGAAATAAAAAAGGCAATGCTGTGGGGTGATAGTAAATTTTTAAGGATCTGTTCCATTAATATAGACTATTAATGACTAAAAAAGTGTGATTCTGCGATGTGCACAGCAAAATATGCTGTAGTTTGGATGTAACAAAATCCTGTTTATAGCAAAATGAAAGGCCAGTCCCTTAAAATTCATTTTAAGTAAGTTTTACTCTATAGCTCATATTCAGTAGAACAGCTCAGTCTGTGTCTTGGCCTAACTGTCTTATAAGATAACAAAATGCTTTTGATTAATAACTCAAATAATCAATTAGTTCCTCCCATAAAATGTTCATGGTTAAATGAATGCTTCGAAATATACATTTAGTTACTTTTTGATTAGCCATTTGCTTTAATTATTGGAATTACGGAGAAAAAATTAATATTTTTTAGTCTTTGGTGATTTGATATTATTTTGATTTTCCTTCATTCATCACCATGTGCCCCACTGTAGGCTTGCATTTGTTTAACCCATTAGCTTGCAAACATGGCAATTCACCAACCTTTTGACAGTGGCCTACGCTTGTAAAGACAGCGATTTGCCAGTCTCTTATATTTAAATTTAATACTTTTCAAGCAATGTTATAAATACTGATATTATAACAATAATGATAATTATTGATAGTGTATTTATCAATAGATGACTTAGTAAAAAGATAGGTATTTTTGGGAGTGAGCGTTGAGAAAACATGGTTAGTAAATGGGTTAAAGAACAAATTTTGAGGTATGATGTCCAAACAAAATTTGAAATCAATACTTTCCAGCATCGGTTGGTGGAACTGAAGCATAATTAAACTATAAAAATAACTTTTCCCTGTGGAACTTTTGTTCTCTATTATGTGGAAAGAACAAAGATATTTTTATTATTTGAACAAAATTTGGTTTATTGGAAACTTTGCTATTGAAGCCAACATTATTTTAATAGCCCATCAGCATATGAATGATCAGCTGAATGATGAAGCAAACTGTTTCAGGTACATCGGTAGCCGTGTTCGTGTGAAAAGATTTTTTGTTGGCCCTAAGATACCAGCGATGGAAGAAGCACGAGAACTTCTGGCTACTACTATACTTGCTCATGTCCCGGTATGTAAATTCAATATTCTACGTTACACTCTTAATGGTATAATATCTACCATGGCCCTTCCTCCATGCTAAAATGATATTTTTGCCATTGCTGGTTGCACTGTTTTTAGGGCATGTGTAATTATGTGATAATGATGCAATTGGAATCATGTTTATCATTACATGCCATGATGTTTCGGAGCAAAGAGTATTATCTGGCCACTCTTATCTCTAGTATCTTAGATCTGCTGTTAAATTCCTATAAAGAATTAGTTCTTTTCCATTTTGTCTTTAATCTAAGGACTACTCAAGTCCTTATCGAGAGCAGTAGTTGAATCAAGTTCATTTTTCCCTAACTTTTTTTTTTACTTTCCTCTTGCAGGTTCCGAATTTTAACTTCAAAATGAAGGCAATGTACCTTGCCCTAATGGTTCGGAGAGTGATTCAGGCCCAAGGAGAACCCAAAACAATCGATGATCGGGACTACTATGGGAACAAAAGAATGGAGTTGGCTGGATCCCTTTTGGCCCTTCTCTTTGAGGATCTGTTCAAAAAATTTAACAGGGAGGTATGTTTCCCTATTGTGAATAGAGGGAGTATGGGTCATGGTCTAGAAAACTAGAAAACTTGGAAACATCCAGTTTCCTGGGTGAAAATACCCTGGAACCATGAATGTGCTGTTTACACTTAAAAAAGTTTCTCCTATTTATTATCAGAGTTTTTTTAAGGACAGTCATCCATGGTACATGGAATACACAGTGCAACTGGACATTTAACTTGTTTGATTTACCTTCGTCCTTAAAGCAGACA
Source organism: Platycnemis pennipes (assembly GCA_933228895.1). Taxonomy (NCBI): domain Eukaryota; kingdom Metazoa; phylum Arthropoda; class Insecta; order Odonata; family Platycnemididae; genus Platycnemis; species Platycnemis pennipes. The sequence continues at coordinate 67,642,458 of OW121854.1, forward strand.
CAAGGAATTGAATGAACTGTCATGTGGAATGTGTGATATTTATTCATATTTAGTTAAAGTGGCTGTAATAATGTAAGTTATTTCACTTGTTACTATATTTGTCAGAAAAAATAACCTATTTTTCGATTTATATTTTACTCTGTAATAGTCCATCAGCTTTCAGACCATGGGATTGATATTGTAATTTTTTGCATACTTGCCATTTTGGCCGTAATATAAGTTTTTTTTTGGTTCACTCATTATTCAGAGTTCATACCAGTCAGGGTAATTAGACTCTGGTCAGAGAAAAAATCCAGAGGCCACGCCAATGACTCTCAGGGTGTTTGTTCGGCTCAATCTTGAGGCCGTGGCAAAATAGTGAACTACATGCCGCTAGTAGTCATTACGTCCAGAGAACTCCATCTGCTAGGGGAATATAATGTTATTTTTGAAGTGAATGAATTTGTATTGTAATCTTAATACATGTGGAAGTAATTTTCTATTGCTTTATTACTATTAAGTGATGTCAGTCTCTCCAATGCCTTTTATTGATCGTAATACTTGCATACAAAAGCTTTCGTTGCCTGTTTGGAATTAGAAAGTGTTTACAAGATGAAGGATTGTTCCCAGACATAATAAAAGCATCTATATGTACGTTACGTCTCTGAACAGGACATGCGAATAAATCCTGCTCCTGATTTTTATTGGCTGCACCGTTGACATTTCTCGCCTTTCGGGATTTTTCATGGAACGTGTCAGCCGCAAGTGAAATAAGTCATTTCAATGTCATTATACTGAAATATCTTTACACTTCATCTTATTCCATTACCATTACCAAAGCCCCCTGAATAGGAACCGTGCCACCTATTCTAATGCACAATTCTGTACATTGTGAGAAACGTGTGAACAGAAAAGTATGTACTAAGTTACAAAGATAATACAAGGTAGTTGTAGAAAAAGGCTAATAGGACTATAAAAGGAAAACAAATTCAAGAATCAACATTAATTTATTAAGCAAATATTAAAAACGTTTAGTCATGATACAATGTCACAGGAAGATTGTTGAAGAGCAAGGTACAACTTATTTGGTAAAACAACATTTGTAAAATTTACAATGCACCAGTGACTCGAAAATGCCAAATATAACTACAATTATCTGTCGTGGCAACAGAAACGTGGAGAAAACGCAAACATAAGGTCTGAACATATGTGATCTGAACACACCGGCACGGGATGCAAAAGCAGGACGCGGGAGCGAAATTTGCCAAGGGGGCGAACTTAATGTCCCTCAGACCAAAGCGATACATTCGTGTGTGCAGGCATCAGTACTTCCGCTTCAGTGTTAAGACTATGGAAGTGTCATCTGAAAAAGATGAAACTCTTTTTGTAATGGCATTCACAGAAGACGAATACAGAGAGGGGAATATTAGCAAGCAATACTTTCTTAATTTAAAAAAATACTAATTGCAATAAATATTCAAAAGAGGTCTTATAAATAAGTATTTGACCTAATCATTTTCATTGATTTTCGGATTGAGTAATGGGTACTTCGTGATCGCTACAATAAACTCTCCTGTCGACATTTCTCACAGTAATTTTGTGCTAGTCTAGTCGCAGAACGAGGGAAACACAGCATGTAGCGAACTAAATAATATTCACAGCAGGCCCGCATTCCGCCCGGCGGGATTCACGTCGGTTTGCGCGTACTGGTATCCCGCTGAGAGATTTTGTTCTGCGCAAATTTCGCTCTCGCATCTCATGCCGGTTCGTGCAGACGTTAACACCGGCCTAACTGAACATCCACATAACTCCGGATCCGTGTAACTCAGATCCACGTAAGTTGAGGACTTGCTATATACCGTATTTACTCGTGTAAGCCGCGCACCTTTTTTCCCGAAACATCGGTGAAAAAATAGGGGTGCGCGGCTTACACGAATCCTCCAGATTTTCGTTTAAACCACGCACTATTTTTCCTCATATTTCTGTTGTTTTTTTCTCCGTTCCTATTCAAGTTTCGCATTCTGTAAACATATCGACGTTAATTGGTAAGTATGGTCTAGTAGTAAATCGTACAATGTAAAGTATTCTGAAATTTCGAAGTAATTTGTAATAAAAATCCAAAAGTCTGAGCGTATGATGGTACCTGAAAACGCTAGATCCGAAACACCACTTGACAAATTAATAGATTTATCGTGTATAGATCGTACTTAGGACAACACTTTGTAGCACTGATATGTATTTAAATCTACATTGTATCCTGTAAGCTGCCACAAGGGGGGCGGCGTCTTTATGTCTTTTCAAAGTCGTAAGCGGAGTTTGTTTCAGTATCACTTATCTGTAGAAACATTTTTACGCAATAGATAGCTCCTTTTGTGTACACATTAAAGCTACATTGCAAAGACACGACAAAGAATTTGTTATAGTGGCAAGAGTCGTATGCTGAGAGATTATACCTTCTTACTATCTGTGCGTGAGTGTAGTAAACGAGTTCGAATCGATCATTTAGCATTTTAAAATAATTTACAATTATCACCCTAAAAATGAATTCTCTTGTGAAATTGCGATTGTTTCCCGTGAGTACAAAACAACATATTATAAGCGATGCCGAAAAAGTAGAAAATCGAGCTGCAGGAAGGAAATATGGTGTATCTGAATCTAGCAGTGACGAAAACTAAAAATGGGATATTATGATATGAATATTCATTAGTGATTTACGATTCTATTTCCGCGAATATGTTTTTCTTTAGTTTTATAAGAATTATAATTGTTATTAAATTGAGCTTAGTTGTTTCCGTGTGTTCCCAAGACTTTCCGGTGTTGTTAAATCGTCCAAGTCCACAGCTACTGCGCAGAGAGCTGACGAGACCACCGCTATGGTACGGATGGCGTTCTGCTTTTATTTGTTGATATGCCAATGGATTTCCGTAATAATAAAGTAATCACGGGTTGAAATTGTACATATTTCTGCAATTATTCCAGTTAGATGTTATTTTGAAAAGATGCCATTTTTATAGTTGGATGATGTGTCGTATGTAACTGTGATTACTGTGAGATGCTACGAGAAAAAGATGCACAGTAAAAGAGGCCCTGGAGGCATTGCATCGATGCACGACGCAATGACGATCGTGACGATATTAACACATAATTACATCAATTAATGAGAAAGACGTACATGTAATATAGGCACAGCATTCTCTTAAAGAACGTTCATTCATGTTATGACAAAATGATGCCGATTCAAGAGCAAAAAAAATAATTTTCTGACAAATAATTTTTTTCCTCACGAGCCTTCCCGAAAATAGGGGTGCGCGGGATACATGAGGGCGCGGCTTACACAAGTAAATACGGTAGGTCAACCTATACACAATGGTGGTATTTATAGTAAGTTAAAAAAAAGATTTTTGAGATGGGAGTTAATTCTCAAACGTCACATACCAAAATTCATTGTCATCACCATGTAATAATAAGTCACAGTTATGAAATTTCTTGCTGCAAAGATCACTGCTGCTTGCTTGTGGCTGCTTACACAGGAGACAAAAAATGGAAATTTAAGTAAAAACTCTGGGGGTAGAGCAATACATGAGAAGTATGGTATATTTTTATGGTTACCTCAATTGCAGGCACTTGTATAGTTTATCCAGTATAAAAGAGAATCATAATCCACCAGTAAATTGTAAAGTCTGTAATTTTTTCCCTTGCAGTTGAAAATCATAGCCGACAAAAATATTCCAAAAATCAAAGCTGCCCAGTTTGATATTGTGAAACACATGAGACAGGACCAAATCACCTTTGGCTTGGAGTCTGCAATTTCCACGGTGAGTGAAGTGCTTTTTTGCAATCATTAGAAGTTAAAACATTCTCATTTTAAAATATTTGTCTCTAAAAGTCAGCCCAGGTGGCGGCAAGGTAAATTCCTCACCTGCTAATCCTTGGGTCACGGGTTCGAGTCCCACCTGGGTGGGTTTTTCTCCACCCAGGGCATGGATGTTTGTCAAGCTCTGTTGTTTCAGCCCCTGGGAAACCTGATGACAGGCAAATGCCTATTGGGATCCCAGGGACCAACAGAATAGTCCAGATGAAAAAAAAATGATTACTTTAAAGATGTAACTGTTTTTTTTTCATTTTGTATGTTGTATGTTATTTTTATGTATATTTTAGCTTTTGTCCCTTGGCTGCGACAATCTTTGTGAAATAGTAATTTATAAGATTTGAAATACCTTAACAAAATGTAAAACTATTATAGATTCTTAGTATTTTCTGATGCTCCCTCTCCCTGTGTCAAATGTGATTCCTGTGTCAAAATCCTGTTCACTTACCTTTTCCAAGAAGAATATTGATGATTTCATTCAGTTTAAATCTTAGTCTTTTTATTGCATGAGGAATGTTCAAGTTATCTTGCTAATTCAATTTAATGTTCTTATCAATGTGTGATATTGTTGGTGATCAGTAGTTTAACCCTTTCGCGCCGAAGGCCGCACCTGTGCGGCGAGGATATTCTTCCCTAAACAACGAATGCCTCACATGTGCGGCGTGAATTTTCCTACCCTAACCAACGAAAGCCGCTCCTGTGCGGCACAGGTCGGAAGAAAGTGACCGTGGCGGAAACAATAGACCCACGTACGCGGTCGCCCCTCGAGATCCGGCTTAGCGCGAGCCCAGGCCCTTCCTAGGCCGCTCAGGTCGACCCCTTCCTATCCTCTCCACGCGGTCAACTACTGTCATTTGCAGTGTTTTTTCCAAAAAAATATTTGTTGCTTACTTTAAAAATCCAATGTTAGAAATGAATTCATCTTTTTTTGCTTACCGCATGGAAATTTCAAACGAAATTCTATCATTAATATCAACGGAGTTAGAGAACAGTCGATTTGGATTAGAAATGTACTAAATCCGTCAATATGAACGTTAGAACTTCGTTTAAAATTTCTGCACGCTCAGAAAAACACAATAAATTCATTTTAAATGTAAAAAAATCGATACGAACAACAAATATTTGTTTATATTAAACATTGCAATTTCAGTCAGTTGACCGTGGACTCGCGCTGTGAAGGAGTCTTTTAATCCTTCGAGGGTCTGGGACAGCATCCGAGGAAAGGGATCGGCGACCCGCTGAGTTGGGTCCAAAAATGGTTTGGGAGGGAACCTCTGCCTTCCGTGGACGCGAAGAAGCTTCGTACAGGGGAGTGAAGAAAATTTTCAAGAGACTCGTAACGAGGAAGCATTTCCCTCCACGAAGCTCGGGCGCGAAAGGGTTAAAAACTTGTTGAACCTCAATTCTAAAGCTCTTTTTTTATGGTTAGATTTCCGGTTCACTTCCTATTGTTTGAATTCCAACTGATTTCTTAGGTCAAATAAACATGTGATTGAATTATAATTTAATTTGATATTTTTCATCGTCAGGTCAGATTTTCAGCGTATAACATGCTATACGCAGCTGCACCCGAAAGCCTCTGACGATGATGAATTTTGCTGCGAAAACCTACATTCCAAATTTGATATTTTTGTAAAATCATGATACAGTCAAGCCCGTTTATAATGAAGTTGAAGGGGACAAATATTTACTTTGTCATAACCAAACTTTGTTATACAGTAAAACCTCCCGTTAACGAAATTCAAGGGACCCAAATTTAAAGTGCTCGTTAACGGGGAGTTCGTTAATCGGTGGGCGTTGCGGGTTGCATGCCTCCATATTTTTCCAGGGTCTTTCCTTGTCATAAGCAGGAAGTAGGAGTAATCGAGCAAAATTAGCATGGGTTTTACACGGTATTCGCCAAGTGACATCATAAATGTATGTTGTAGTTTCTTGTACAACTTACTGAAGAATTATATTGTAAGTAACTACCTATTATAGAAGGCGAAAATAATTGGCCGTCGGGACAATGATTGATTTTCAGGACAGAACGTGGCGAACTGCCTGGCTCCCCGGTTTTTTCGGTAGGTGTTGTACAAATTGAATAGTTTTTCGTTTTGCTTGCTGCGTTCTTTTAAAAGTAAATTTCATTCTTTCTATAACATCGCTTGCGTTAATCACAGCTGCCTAACGAACTGCATACGAACTTTATGGATTATTTAATACTGTACATCGCGAAACTGCTATTTCATTTTTTTTATGGTCAATGACAATGGGAAAAGAAATCAGAAGCTTGCGGGTGAAATTGTATTTTGATTGTGGGAATAGAAATCGAGGTTTCGCGAATGTCGTTGTTCGCCGTCGAAAATCTGCTGAAAGTTTTATGAAAAAATTACAGTTTATAACTCAGAAACTATTCCATCTTTGCGATATTTAACATTTTCCATGCCATATATATTCTCATCTCCATTGCCATAATATTAATCACCGCTCTTGAAGTAGATTTTTTTAAGCAAAATGTTACTTGCAATAACCACTGAGTATGTGGAATTTTTAACCTTCCTTATGTTAGGTAGCATAGGTTCCACAGAGAAAAAAATCATTTGCCAAGACACGAATAATTCTGATGAAATTGACTCAGACCCCCTGATATAGTAAGCACCTAAGTACTTCTCAAAATTCGGCCTTAACCTTTTGGACGGTGATGCCATGCGCACGACATCGAATGCTTTCTGACATATGCCAAGCAGTTCGAGTACATCTTGTTCCTTCAAGGCTTTCTAAAAATTGTAGAAAAATCGTGCTACATAAGCGTTAAAAATGTCTTTCGGTTCCTATTGCCCGATCAACTTTGGAAACTTTTGCCTCTAATTTCTCTCAAATCGGGATCTACTGATGCCTCAACCCCAGAGTGTTTTGTGGTGCCCAAGTTCCACCTTCTTTCTTCTACTGTAAGTTCAATGAATCACAATTAACGCATGCAGAGACGCCAGAAACATAATTTTCCCCCGCGACACTCTTACATGTACAATAGCCAATTTAGGCGAGCTTTGAAGTCACCTTTATGAACTCGTAAGTTGTCAATTGATGCAGAGCATATGATATTTAGCTCAACATATCTATGTCAGGCTTCTTCGCAGCATATCCATTTGCCGTACGTCTACCTAAAAATACTGCGCATTACATTTTTTCGATCGCTGACGTTCCGTGGGCAGCAAACGCTTGCGATGCATCCAACCTCCCGCGGCAACGCTAATCCAGTCTTTGTCACTACGCTATTTTCAGCAAACCTATAAAAAAGCAACAGTATAACACGGCAAAAACGAAAGGAAACATTAATGACATGCGTACTAGTTCAAGACTTAATTTGGTTATGTTACAAAAATTAGCGAAAAACGATCATGTCGATGCATGAAATTCCACAAAAGACACGAACCCAATTTTTAACGAACGTTTAGGAAAACAGCAAACAGGGATTTCAAGAGTAAATGACAGCTCACATACTTCTGAAAAAAAAGGCATTCGACGAGAAAAAATTCGTCCTAAAGAGGTCAACCAGTGCTCATGGGACTGGCTCTTCACCTCGTTGTCGGGAGGTTCTCGTTGTATGGGAGTTCGTTGTAAGGGAGTCAAAATGCATGCTTTTTGATGGCAGCTTGACGGGACCAACTCCATTTGCTCGTTAATCGGAGGTGCTCGTTGTAAGGGAGTTCGCTAACGGGAGGTTTTACTGTATGTGGACCAGTTTTTCAGAGCCTCTCTTTGACGGGGAATAGCCTTCACTTCGTTGTAACCGGAACTTTGTTATAAACAGGTTTGATATAAGTGGGCTTGACTGTAGTATAAATGTTTTGTTTTTTACTCACTTTAATCTTAATTCACATTAAAGAAAGTAACATCAACCAATATTTGTAAATCAAATTTAATTGCAAATGTGTGTATTTTTTTCAAGTGTGTATTTTAATATTGGTTTATGATGTGAAGAGTAGATCATTTACTTCAAGGGGGAACTATGGTTCTCCTTCAGCGTTCAAAGAAATATCACATGAGCAATATATTCAGTATTCTGTTTTCAAATCCCTGCTGTTTATTCCTTAAACCTGTTTGACATGGTCCAATTTGTTGGCCCATAAATTGGCACAACATTGGGTGAAAAACTGGGCAATATGTTCAGCATGACACACACCAATATTTGTCTTAATAATGCTCATATATCTCACATGAGCACGCCTCACTATATTTAAAAAGAACATCAGCCAATACTGGTTTATTGAATATGCGATAGAAGATGGTGATAAAAGTAATCTTTAATATTATAAGCATTAGAAGTGTTTGTAAAAGAAATTTGAAGCATAAAACTGCCTAAAAATTAATGCCGAAGAATCAACATTGAGATGTGTTGTTATTTTGGTCACTAGGATATGGCAAAGGCAATTGGATATTGGCTAGCAGAAAATAGAACTTGCTTTAAAATGCAATATTGGGTCAGAAACTGTCAATGGGATTGGGATTGGGCAGAAACTGGTATATGTCAAGCAGACTGACGTATGGTCTAGATAAGAAAACCCTCAATAACTTTCAGGCTCGAGGTTGCCATGGGAAAAAACAAAGGAAGGTTGTTGATTTTGGAATCTGACTGTTGGGGAAGAAAGAAAAAGGCTGTATTCGATTTTGTCTGTATTTCTTCCAAAGAAAAAATAAAGCAAGAAACACTGTAAGTAGTGGTCTGTGAATTAACTCAACCGCTGCTATACGATAAGACCACAATCCAATTTCCTGTCAATTGGTCAATAAGTTGGTCCATGTCAAATGGGCTTTAAACTGTGATAAAGTCTGTTAGTTTCACTGTGGAGAGGTTATAAATGATTAGTTTTCAAAGATAGGCTGAGAACAAAAAATTGGGTGAAATTGATGAATCAACTTTAAATATTAGTCTTTTTTAATTGTAGCCTTACACAACTGAGTATGTGGTTTCTCATCTTATTTTATTATTAGTTTTCTACCAGTGAAGGTAGGTCTAAATGGACATTTGATTCTTCCCACCCCCTAAATTTCACAGGATAACCCTCTTCAGCCCCTCATACCTCCTGCTTCCCATCATTCCATCCAAGCTACCCGTTCTTCTCCTCCCTCTTCCCAGTTTACCCAACGCTCTTCCCTCAATCACCTCCTTCAAAACACCATCCCCTTTTATTGCCTTTTCCATCCACACCTTCTGCCTTCACCTAATTTCATCTATCAAATTTTTTTTCCTCCTACCAATTCTAGTACTTCATCATTCGTCTTCCTTTCGATCCACTTTACTTTCTCCAACCTTCTCCACATCCACATCTCATAAACCCTAAGTCTATTTTCATCTTCTTTTTGCAAAGCCCACATTTCCACCCCATAGAGTGCAACGCTCCAGATTAAACTTGTCATTAGTCTTTTCTTCACTTCCCTACTCAACATTAGTCACGCATTCACATCATTAGTTCTCGCCTACAAGAAAAAGCTTCTTTTTATCTAGCTTTTTATTACTAGTTGAGCAGCTTGGAATTGTCTATAATAATTTTTTCATCTTAAAAATGGAATCCCCAGATATTCTATAAATGGAATATCCTGACAGCATTAAACTTTGAATGAATTTGAATGCATTCAAGGATTTGATTTACAACAGCAACCCAAGTTAATGTAAAATGTAGGGCTGTGCGAGCAGGGGTTTTTTTAATTCGAGCGAGATCGAGCGAGAATTTGAAAAAATCTTGAATCTTGAGCGAGATCGAGCGAGATTTAAGCACACTGAAATTGCAGTAGAGACTTTTATCTAGGCATGTACTAATTTTGTACTTACACAAACATAAGTTTAAGCTTAAGCATTACAGTAGTCTTCATTTTACATAACACCTTACCATAAAGAGACCAAGAACTCTTCTTGGGTGAAGGGGGTCTTCTGGGGAAATCCGGTTTAGTTTCGTCAATTATGTAGACCCGACTGAGGGATCGACCCTAAAAATGACAACTTTATCGTTTCCCCGCCCCGCTCTTCGCTGGACCCTTCCGTGGCATGCGGACAGGGGTAATCTCCAATCTTTCGTCTCAGCATGGTAGATGCTTTCACTGTGTGTCCGTGGTCAAGCATTTGTTTACATACTCGGTGGATATATAACGATAACAATAAGTATCGCAATATTTGTAGCATGCTGGGAAAGTATGAACTCAGAGTTACATTTATAAAGTTTTTATTTGTGCATTTCCACATTTTGAACGAACTCTATTACAAAAAAAAATTGTCGAGAGTGTTCATTTTGCAAAAAGTTTGTTAATAATAACGGTAAAGTTCCGTTTAAAATTAATAAATGCCGAACAGAACATTCGGTATGAACTGCTGGGCATGTATTTTCATATTAGGCGGCAAATATTTTTAGTAAATGAGTAAAAGAATAGTTGGCTGAGTGGGGATGGGACTGAGAAAGGCGGTCGTTATCACCTCTGCCGAGTGATCGAGGAAAGGGTCCGGCTTCCCTGACTTGTGATACAAGAGAAACGAGGAGTATGTCTGTGCGATTCCTTGCCAGGAGTGAGTTCCGTACGGAGAAATACAAGGATATGCTCACGGTACTAATGACAAGGGAAGCATTTTTCATTGCAAGGCTCCGGCGCGAAAGGGTACTTAAAAACAGCGCAGGTAGCATCTACGATAACATCAATTGTAATTGTCATTTATTAAAAATTGTAATTTCTTTGTCTTAAATTACAGTGTGTTTGCTATCATTTTCATATTCCTTGGTTCTTCAATTCAATTTATTTTAATTTTTGGCTAACCCGAACCGTGTATCGAATTCCGCTTAAAGCTCTAGATTGGAAAAGTACAGGCAACGCAACTTAAACAGACCTATATACGTAGATATGGGGAAGGTAGTGAGTGAACATGTTTATACCGGAAAAATTTGTTGCCAAGCATTTAAGCGAGTTTTAGCCATCTATCCATCAGTTGTGATGTTATATATAATTCTACAATGTCACATATCTTCCCAATTGCCTCGGTTGTTGGCATCGGTCAAGGACAAACATTTACTTTATTCCGCTCAACAACGCGCGCAAGTGTCAAGACATGCGTGCTTACAGGCGACCCCAAGGCGAGCTTCATCTCGTCTCTCGGAACAGCTGACAAGGGTTGCTATCTCAAGGTCATAAAGCAGCTTTGCGTGAGCATTCCGGGATTCCGGCGCATTTACCATTGCGTAAACAAGTAAACACCTTGAACCCATAACTTTTCGTGCTGAAAGATGGGAAAATAAAATAATAATATATATTCCATTAAAATGCAATGTATTGATTCGTTACGGTTGAAATTCACAGTAGTACGGGATTAAATTGAAGATTTCCTTTAAAGATGGGCAAGAATAACCGGATTTTTCTGTAACTTTTTTTTACTGATTGGGATTATGCTAGTTCTAGAAGTAGCCTACGTTCATACGTGCCTATTTTATGCATCATTTACTAGTAGGTACTAGGCCTCCGATTACGAAATAGAGCAGGGACTCGGTTAGGCCCTACGCCGATGCCTAGGGTCTCCTAACTTCTCGAGTCTAGGCCTAGAACTAAGAGATATCTCTATATTTTATGGCATGACATCATGAAATTATCACGGAAAAGGAAGGGAATAAATATAAATTTACTACGTCACATTAAACGCAAGACCCCGTAAAAATTACGTCCACCACGACGGAGATCTCGAGACGAGCTCGAGACTCGTTTTTCAAGCGTATTGAGCTCGAAATCGAGCGAGATTCGAGCAGTACTTTTATCTCGCTCGAATCTCGAAAATTCGAGACTCGCACAGCCCTAGTAAAATGATTGTGCACTGAATTAATTTTAGGTTTTTGATTTTGTTTATTATTTAATATTCTATAATTCTTTGCATGTTGCATGCTTGGAAGTCTTTTTTGTATAATTACATTAATACCCTTCTGGATAGAGGGTGATATTCAATATGACATCAATAGGATCTTACGTTTTCGGAAATAATTCAAATATTAATGAAAATGAACCTATAATATATAATATAATATAATTTTTATTAATCCCAGGACTTTACATAGTAAAATATAGGACAAGTCAAAAACACTAAATACATACACATTCAAGATCATACACTTCTGTGGTAAGCGAAATCCTCTAGAAACTCATTTGTGCTATAATAGCCTTTGTTTAACAGAATAAGTTACAGATTTATATTGAAATTTGCCCTCGTAGGAGCATTTTTTACGCTTGGAGGCAGAGCATTATACACCTTGGTAGCCATGTGAAAGGGGCTCTTATTGTACATGGCAGTAGAGTGACAGTACATATGTACATCCCCACTATGGCGAGTGGTACGTCCATGCACTTGACCATTAGTAATAAGGTCTTTTATATTATCTCTGACATACATACACAAGTGATATATATACAGAGAAGGTAAGGTTAGGAGTTTTAATTCCTTAAAATAGGGTTTACCAGATTTCCAAGGGGGTATCTTTACTATATACCTTATACATCTTTTTTGTATTGAGAAAACTCTACGAAATCCAGGTGATGATCCCCAGAAAATGATTCCATAGGACAAATGGGCTTGAAAATAACCATAATAGACCATTTTCAAAGCATTTAAATCAACAATATCCACAGGATTCCTCAGAACATATCCACTTTTAGCCAGGGTCGAGCATAGGGCATTGGTATGGGTCTCCCAGTTTAGGGAATCATCAATGGATAAGCCTAGAAACCTGGTACCATTTACCCTCTCTATGGGCTGACCGTTTAAGACTACCTCTAACTGTGGCACATCCTTCTTTTTTCTAAATTGAATATAATTAGTTTTTTTCACATTTACAGAGAATTTATTAAGGCTAAACCACTTTTCTAGGAGTAATAATGAACTCTCCAGCTTGGTTTGCAGCAGCTTAGGATCCCTGTGGCTCATTGCTAAAGAAGTATCATCAGCATATAATACAATATCATTGTTTTTGATAAACCTCGGCAAATCATTTATGTACAACAAGAACAAGAGCGGCCCCAGAATACTGCCCTGTGGTACCCCTACATTTATTATTTCTGGGGGTGATAAGTAGTTTCCAACTATGTTGTTGAAGCCTGTACGCTCAACCTCTACCATCTGTTGCCTATCCTTTAGATATGATTGTAACCATTTATGAGCAATACCCCTGATCCCATAGCACTCACATTTACTGAGAAGAATTTCGTGATCTACCGTGTCAAAAGCCCGAGAAAGGTCATTGAATATACCCACTGAGAATTCATTCCTGTCCCAAGAAGTCATGATTTTTTTTAGAAAGCAAGCAATGGCATCATTGGTGCTTCTCCCCTTTTGGAAACCAAATTGTTCCATATTTAATAGTTTGAATTGGATGACATAGTTCATAATCCTGTCTCTCATCAATAGCTCAAAAATTTTAGATACATTAGTCAACAAGGATACCGGCCGGTAATTTTCTATATTATCGACATCACCTTTTTTGTGGATCAGCTTTATTTTTGCAATTTTTAAATAGTTAGGAAACTCACCCTTTTTAAAAGACTCATTTATTATTAAGGTTAAGGGCTTAATAACAGCTTTAGAACATTTTTTTAAGATCGATGAAGGAATTTCGTCTATTCCAACTGATGGTTTGTCTTTCAGGCTATTTATGCACTTCAATACCTCATTTTCTGTTACCGGAAAGAGGACCATAGAGGACCTCATATATTGACAGTGCTCAGTATTAAATCTGTCGTTACTTACTATCGAGTTATGTAAGTGTAGAGGCACATTTGCAAGGTACTTATTGGCAAACACTGCCACTTGCATGGGATCGGTTAAGCTTATCCCCTCCCCATTTTTTATGGTTACGTTTCCGCTCCTGTTTGCCTTAGAATTGGTTACCTTTTTTACTACTTGCCATGATGTTTTGGTCAGATTTTCGGCTTGACTGATAACTCTGCTGTAATATGCTTTTTTAGTTTGAACTATAAGGTCCCTGTATGCTTTTTTGTAACTCTGGAAGTAGTTATTATGGTCACTCTTCCCCTGCTTCACACACGGCTACACACAGCAATGCTTCTTTTAACTACACTTTAAAGATAGTTGTACAGGTTTAAAAAATGTATTGTTTGATGAGTATGTGATAAGGAAAGTGAACTTCATATTAGAAGTAATAAGATATAGCTATTGCATCCATAAATCTTGATCCAGGAAAATATTATCCACACAGATGATGGAGAGTTGATTTTTTCGGCTATAAATTTGCTTGTTTTTTGGAAAAACAATTGTTGCTGTTTTTCTGTATAGATTAAAAATCCTAAAAGAATATGAAACATGGGAGTTTCTCGTCAAAAATGAGAATCATATTTCGTGCAGCAGGAAACATTTATGACCGGAAGCAAAATCACCTTGATCCAGAGAAGCTGAAAATGTTGGTTTTTTGAACAATGTTGTTTGTGTCATGACCTTTTATTCCTATTTCTTAAAGTTGAAAGTTTGAATTATAATTTCAGTTAGTGTTTTTATTACTCTTATAACTAATGGGGGTGTTTACTCAGAACCGAAATCGCAATTTTGTACAAGAAATTGTTAGATGGAAATACAAAACGAATTTTAGTGAAAAAATTAATCTTCTAACCACAACCATTCACTCTTAAATCAAAAATTTAAATAAGCAAGAGGTGACTCCCACGGAAGAATCATTTGATATCATTGATGTCATTTTCCTCCTGTCCTTGACTGCTTTTAGGGGGAGGGAAAGGGGGTTCTCGGAAGGTCTGCTCGCACAGACCCTGTTGCAACCGCCCCTGTTGGCAGAGTCAGCTATGTGTCCCCCATTGCGATAAGGCAAAGTAGCTTCACAGGTTCAGTTGATTGGACGAAGTGGATGACGTAAGAGGTCGCATACACGCCCACTTTTCCGAAAGGGTTAAAACATCAATTTTTCACCATTTTTTATAACTCGAGAAATTATTGGCGGATCAAAAAATGAAAAAATATGGGTCTTTTTATTTTACAAACTGTCAGATTCGGCAATAAAATAATATTGTAAATGACCCCATTATTAATCATATTAAAATTCAACTTATGACATGACAGTCATATTATTTTGAATCTGTTATGACATTTATTAACTGATATCAAACATGTTTTGTTATAAAACATGCTCATGTAAAAAAATATAAAACTTTAGTGTTATTGAACAGTATTTATTTTATAATGTACTCATAGTGGAATATCAGAAGTTTTTTCCCAAAGTAAATAGTATATTCAAATTTTTGCTTTGTAAAATTGTATTTTTAGATTTCATGGAACATTTAAAAATAATGTATAGGAAAACTAGGGAAAAAATGTATTTATGCTTAGGTTGATGGCATTGGTATCGAGAATCGATTTTCCAGGAATCTGTATCGATAATCGATAAATATTGGTATCAACTCATCTCTAGTTAAAAGTGCCAGCAATAATGGGCAGCCCTGCCTAACTCCCCCCCTGTTGTAGCTCAATCTGATGACTCATCTGCACCTTCTGCGCCATGTATAAATTCTGGATCAGTCTCCTTTCTCTCCAGTCTACTCCTATCCTAGCAATATTTCCATTAACTTGTTCCACCTTGCTCTGTTGAATGCCTTTTCAAAATCAACAAAGTACGCGAATACATCTTGATTATATTCTAGATTACTTTCCACTCGTGTTCTCATCACTGCAATCGCATCCTGAGTGGCCCTACCCCTCAGAAATCCTAATTGATCCTTGCCCTAGAAATTTATTTGCTCTCTTTTCCATTTTTCTTTTGATGATTCTAAGCACTACCTTTGCCGCATGAGAAATCAAACTTTCCGTTCTATAATCTTCACATTCTTTTGTCACCCTCTTTTTCAGTGTAGGTATCAGCTCGGTTTTCACAAAATCCTCTGGCCAAGCCTCCACCTCGTATATTCCACAAATAAGTTCATAAAATCTCTCCCTTCCCCCTCTTCCTACATTTATAAGAAGCTCAGCTGGGATGTTATCTATCCCTACCACTTTACCCGCCTTCATTTCTCACAATTTCTCTATCTCACTATCCAGTATTCCGGGGCCCACGTCATCCTTTTCCTCTTCTGTGTCCATGTTCCTACCCTTATTTTTGTTATCATACAGTTCCTCAACATATTCCCTCCTCCGGTTCGATTGCTAAATTTACCCTTCTGTCTTTGATGCATAGGATCGTTTTCCATTTCTTGATACCCCATAAAATTCTAACCTTTTGAGTACAGACATTCTATTGCTTAGATATATCATATTGCTTTCATCATATTGCTTTCATCATATTGCTTTCATCATATTGTGTAGAGATAATTTAAAGCATTCGAAATCATATTTTCGTTTTGCTGGCCTGAGAAACATTTGTTTTAGAAATTACCCAACCCACTCAAAATCTGTCTGATGTGCTCATGTGGTTTTTGAAGTATGGTTTTTTTTAGTGTAGTGTCTTTGTAGAGATTGATGTGGAAGTGTTTGTACTTGAATGTGTGGGGCCATTGCTTTTGAGATGCCAGCCCAGCTTGGATGTGATGATTTGTTAGAGAGTTTGGGGAAATCCTTGGATTCATTAGGATTCAGTCTACCCTTGACCACCTTTAACACTATATTTTATGCATTGACTTAACAAATTCTGAGATACTGTGATTTTAAATTAATTAGAAGGGAATTGGGTGTGTTTGGTGGCTAGAGTTCTAGCATCCTATTCTGAGGGCCTGGGTTCAAAAACCTGGAATGGAAAATTTTTCAGAGGAAATCTGGTCTTTAATTGAGTGCTTTGTGGTAAACTGCAAGTTCAGTAAAAATGTAAATTGTAGGGGTGGGCAGGAGACTTTTGGAGCCCCCCTGGCACTTAGACCGCTTTAGATCCATTTTGCCAACCCACATGTGCTATTAACGCATGTATGCGTTTCAAACGTAATGTTTAAACTGAAATGCTGAGCACTGAAAGGGTTAACCTGCCCACCACTTGCAGACAGGGGACAAGAGTACCGGGGTAGAAGTATGGAGGAGGGTCACACATCCAACCTCCGTCACACCCAATATTGCTTAACTTCGATGATCTGACAGGAACCAGTGATTCAACGTGGCTAGGTCCTTGCCCTGCAAATTCAGTTCTCCACCGTCAAATGGGATACTTAACAGTGGACCCATGGCTCCTTTCATCAAGAGCATACTAATGCCAATGCAAGAGCATACTAATGCAATGTTTTCTCACTCCATTCCTAGAATGCCGGCCTCGGTGGCGGCGGGGTTAAGTCCTCGCCTGCCATTCCGAAGGTCGCGGGTTCGAGTCCCGCCTGGGTAAAAGTCAACTGTCCAGGGCATGGGTGTTTTTAAATGTGTTGTCCATATATATATTAAAATGATCGTAATTGGGGTCACCTGTGATCATTATAGACATTATTATTATTAATAATGGGGTCGTTTACCATTTTTTCTTAATTGCCGAATCTGATAGAGTTTGTAAAATAAAAAGACCCGTATATTTCCGTTTTTTGATCCCTCAATTATTTCCTGAGTTATAAGCGGCGAAAAACTGATGTTTTTAACCCTTTTGGAAAAGTGGGTGTGATGTACTTTGCCTTATTGCAATGGGGGGGGAAACAGCTGACTCGACCAATCGGAATGATTGCGACAGCATCTGTACGAGCAGACCTTCCGAGAATCCCCCTCCACTCCCTTCCCCTCCCCTGAAAGCAGTCAAGGACGGGAGGAAAATGACGTCAATGTTATCACAGTGTGATTTTCGGTGGGCGTCACCTTTTGCTTATTTTCATTTTTGATTTATGAGTGAATGGTTGTGGTTAGAAGATTAATTTTTTCACTAAAATTCTTTTTTCGTTTCCATTTAATGATTTTGTGTACAAAATTGCAATTTCGGTTCCGAGTAAACGCCCCCATTCTACCTCATCCCTAGTACCACCTATCCTTAATGCCACAAATAACCATGGTTGTCAGTTGCCTCCCCCAATAACAACAGTTATCAATTGTTATAATATCTATAATTACTTTGCAGGGTAATTGGACCATTAAAAGATTTAAGATGGAACGTTTGGGGGTGACCCAGATATTGTCCAGGCTGTCTTATGTGTCCATGCTTGGCATGATGACAAGAGTGAATTCCCAGTTTGAGAAGACGAGAAAGGTATCGGGTCCACGTTCATTGCAGCCGTCACAGTGGGGAATGCTATGTCCATCAGATACTCCTGAAGGAGAGGTAAGATTGTTATGAATCTGGCCTATTAGTTTAACACTTTCAGTGCGACATGATGTGGCATCATGTCATGGTGGACTATCCCCAACAACTGATGACGCCTTATCACGTCATGGGTACCGTTAAGTTCTCTGCCTTCTCAGAGCGTATGTCAGCTGAGTGACCTTGAAGTGCATTCCCGTGACTCAGAACAGATCTAGCAGTCGTGCATTGAAGACCGTTTCTTGCTACGTCTATTTTTAACTATGGGAAATTTTTTTTCCAGAACTCAAGGTAAGCATCTTTTTCTGTTTTCATTCATTCTAACATACTCTATTTTGTAAATATTAACTCTATTTGACTACTTTATTAGTTGCTTTTCTTTATTTCTATTGTTATAATAATTGCGGAGGAATAGGAATGTTTATTTTTTGAAAGAGTTATATGTTTTATTATTTATAACTAACTGGGTTATTCATTTTCCATCACTCTTAGACAAATAAAGCATTTCTTTTATCTTTGACGATCAGTTCTTTTGAAGATCCTTAATATTAACTAAACGAACATGATAGGTTTGTTTTAATATGCCATGTTTTAAACAATTGTTGGTACGGAGGTTGATTCACGGAGGCTCCGCAGTGATTTTCTGGCTTTGGTTATTCGGATTTTTTCCGCATTTTTTATGTGGTGGCTACAGTTTCATCGGCATCGGCAGTTTCATTCCGCTAGCTTATTCGGACATGAAGATGCTAGATCAGTGAAACTTAAGTCCCAGAAATGAATCAACATGAAATAAACCTGACTAAATGAAAGCCAACATTATTGCTATTATGTTTGTCTCAAATGTCTATTTATTTCAAATTTTTGTTTTCTCTCTCAGAGGGAAGAATTACCTAATCTATCGCAAGGGATAATCCAGTGATACATCAAATATATATTGATTAATGTTTCTTGTATTGCTGCATGAATGCTTTGTTACTAATGCACTGCCACTATATTGCAAACTTTATTAAATTTAACTGTCTTTTATTCCAGTGTCTCTGACAGAGATTCTTTTCCTTGCTTCGAAAAATTTTGGAGATTTGCGGCAATCAGAAGCTTGTGGCAAGGTACTTGATGTTCATTTACTTACTTTTTTATTATTTATAATTAGCCAAGTGTAAAACATTATACTCAAAGTTAAGGACATAGGATTTTATATTATTTACGAGTTTCCGGGGTTAATTTTCTTTTTTAGAAGTTTTTAGAAGGGGCTCTTTGAATCAAAATCGATAAAACAGGGGGATATTGCATATAACACCATGTGATGATATTTTTACTCGTCTTGGTATTCTGCTTCTGCCGTGTATAAAGTGGAGAATCCATGAAAATATCTTTGACGTGTGGACAATAGAAATGATTAGCAGAATGCACTAAATAGAACTGGTGTGAATATCATTAATTTTTGTTCCCACAGAGTTACATTATAAACGGGAAGACAAGCAATGAAATTATTATTAGTGACATTAATATTTCTTAGGAGCAACTTTCGCATCAGGAACACATATACAAATGGTCAAAAGGCCATTTTTGTCATTCCAAAGGAATAAGAAAAGAACAGGAAAATGAAAGAAGTTGGAAAAACCAGCATTTTCACCTCTAGTCCTTTACTCTAAACATCTACCTACACGTGCGATGTTAAGGGTTCTCCCAACCTCTCCCATTTCTCTCTTTTCTTTCTTCTGTGGTTGTCTCTCAGACCACACCAAAACTTAAGGATGCTGCTCTTCAAACCCTACTAGCCGCAAAAGCAATAAAAATTGGGAATTCCGAAAGCAGCATACTGAGAGGGAAGCTGTGAAACGCTAGCTCATTGTTTCGTCGCGTCTGCATCTGCCGAGGGAGCGTCTCTCTTTGGAAGGGGTTGGAGAGAGGGGGCAGGATAGGATTCTTGCGCATGTGGCAAGTAGTCCTCAGGAATGGAGGGTCGTTTCTCTGCTGGAGACCGTAGGTACATCTTGACAGTAAGGGGTTTCCCTCCCTCTCCGACATAGTCACCACTGACAATGGCACGCACGAGTCTTGTGCTCCCTTCCCTCCACCTTCCACCTCTAATCCCTCTTTGCCTCACCCCAGGCCCCTCCTCCCACCCTCGTGGAAGACCCTGGGACACCAGGCAGGAAAAGCCCCCTTTGGTCACCTTGAGCATCACAGTCATTTGGAGGGATCGGGTTGGTGTGGTGGCTAGAGTACTGGCCTCCCATCCCGAGGGCCCGGGTTCGATTCCCGGCAGTGGCGGATTTTTCAGTGGAAAACCGATCCCTACTTGAGTGTCTAGTGGAGGGCATTTCAAGTTCAGTACTCCGTCCGTCGGATGGGACGTTAAGCCGTGGTCCCCCTGGTGCCTTTCGTTAAGAGTAGGCTAATGCCGACGCCGGGTTTCTCTCCACCCTTCCTCCGTTCCCTGAAAACTCCTACAATTATCCATTTATCCACCTATCCTATATGGCGCAAATGACCTTAGCTGTCGGTCGCCTCCCCTAAATAACCAACCAACCAACCACAGTCATTTGGGAAACCCGAATTCACTCTTTCCACTCCGTTATTCTTCCCATCTCATTCCCTTTTTACACTTCAGATACCCTTCAAAGCTCCAACACCCACCCTCCCAATCACACATTTCATCCTCTGCTAGGTGCGTTTTTCAATGCAAGGAAAGTTTCCACTGCAATATGCTCAAATATCACGATAGGCATCGAGTGGTTGTACAACACGTGAAAATCACAAAATAATCTTATAATGTATTTCCAGGGATTTACCGATGTCGGCCCCATATTCCCCTTCCTTTTATTTTTTATTCGTAGTTGAAATAATAATCCTCCATCTCCACCTTTCTACAATTTTTTATTTGGAATTTTATACAGATCATTCGACGGGGGACAAAGAGGAAGGTGGATTCCGAATCGCAACCTTTACTTCCCCACCCTTCATTATCGGAGAGTCCTCAGCCTTCGTCATCGGGGATTTCTCACGATTTATCACTCCCCTCCGAAATCTCTGCCTACTCCAGGCGAGAGTACACAGAGGAGGACATAGCAGAGACATTGGTGGGGCGTGAGGAGGAGTCGGATTTCTCTGGGGAATCCAAGATAGTGCTGAGGACAGCGAAGAGGACGAACGACCTTTGTCTGGGCATTCGGATACGCCGCATTTGTCTCCTTCTACGCCCGATACCAACCACCCTGACCCAAGCCCTTCTCTTCCTGCACCCGAACCCTTTGATCCTTCCTCATCACGATGTCCTCCAAGATGGTCCCAAAATTCAGTGCCCTTACCAAATTTTCCTTTCATTGCAAACCCTGGCCTTATCACCCTGCCGTCATTGAGGGAACCTATCTATTTCTTTCGCCTTTTCTTCCCCGATTCTCTCGTTCACGCAGTAGTTGATCAGACGAATAAGTTCGCTGATCATCTGATGCAGATAAATGTGTCTCCAAAAGCAAGGATGGGGAAGTGGAAACAATTGATCTTTGAAGAGTTTTTAACCTTCATAGGAATATTGTTCCACATGGGGGCTATTCCTTTAAACAGAATATCAGATTATTGGAGTACTGATATTCTGTTTAACCTGTCTTGCTTTTGAAAATGCAGGAGTCATGATTGATTCCTTTCCATCCGTCAAGCCCTGCACTTTTCACCTAACCCCAATCCCGATGACCCTACACCAGATGATACCCTTTATAAAGTACGACCATTTCTGAATTCCTTCCACTCCATAATGGACTCCCTTGTTATTCCTTCCCATGCTCTTTGTATTGACGAGTCTATGCTTCTTTGGAGGGGGAGGTTGCGATTCCATATTTATATGAAATCCAAGAAGCATAAGTACGGAATCAATTTGTTTATGCTGACCGAACCTTCCGGGCTTGTTCTGTGATTCCTTGTGTATGCTGGTGTAGGAGAGACTGGACTTGGAGGGCGTGCACATGTTGATAACGTTGTCCATAAATTTATGGATGGTCATTTAGATAAGGGTCATTCATTGTTTATGGACAACTACTACACTAGAGTCAATTTGATCCACGCTCTTCTTGCGAGGAGAACGCATTGCACAGGGCTCTCAGATCAAACCGGAAAGGAAACCCATCCAAAGTGGTTAAGGCTAAATTGAGACCAGGTGAAGTTGTGGATTCCTATGAGGGAGTCTGTCTTCAAATGGAAGGATAAAAGGGACGTTCTGATGATCAGCTCTGAATTCAGAAGTCATGTGGTTGACGTGCCCTCTCGAAGACGAGATGGGGTCATTTCCGAGCCAGAGGCCTTTGTCAAGTACTACGAATCTATGAGTGGAATCGACCGCTTTGATCAAATGATGGCATATTATCCAATTGAGAGGAAGACCCTCAAATGGTATAAAAAGTTAGTTATTCATATCTTTCACCTCATCCTAGTCAATAGCTTTTTCATATTTAAAAAATACTTTGTAAAAAGTCTTCAAAGGAACCTTTCGAGACTTTTGTTTTTATATTTGCCACTCATTTGTGACCACCTCACCCCCTGTTACCCACTCCTGCCCACGTCTCCCACACTCTTTTTCCCCACACTGGTCACTTCTGTCTTCCCCACACTGTCACAATAACCGTCCACTCCCACACTCCTCCCCTTTCCTCCCTCCCTTTCCCCCCCCCCCCCATTTCGGTTCTTTCATATATATGTTGGTGCATCTTTGATATACGCTACCTGACGATGCTGTAATACAGTGAAACCCGGGTCATAGTAAAGTTAATTTTTGTGGATTTGGCTCGTGTTTTTCTTTCTGTGTTATCATGTTTCGCTTCCACTCCATATCGCCTGAATCTTCAGAATTTGTTCGTAATGCCAGCCAAGCAGAACAGGCGAAATTGTATATCAAAGTGTGTGTTAAGTGCCGCATAGCATCCCTCAATATTCTTTTCAACAGTAAGTGTCTAAAGTTAGACTTGACCCCCAAATTCGTTTCCATCAAGTTAAACTCTTCTTCTCCGTCAGCCCTAAAATCTATTACAGTGGCCAAGAAAGTGTGGGTACAGTGCGAATTAAAATCATGGTACGGCAAACGAGATGCCTTGCGACACTACTTATACATCCTGCATCAAGAATTGTCCTTCAAACTCCCTTATGAAGAGTTTTCCGCCTTGGACCAATATGCAAGAAACCTAACAAGAGACATTAGTGAGGGCAAGTTGGATACAATCAACCAGAAACTGACTTGCCTGGAGAGGAATCAACTCAACAATTAACCGTATCCAAAACACCACGCTCAAGACCCAGGTGACATATCTTTCTTTCCGAGAGTCATTAATTTGTCAAAAAGTGATATCTCCCCAGCCAATATGGCTATACTCAGCAAAGGGTTGAAATATGCCCCGATGCATCAGATCTCTTCCACTCATTACAAGAATCTCGCAGATTGTGAAGTTGCCTTGAAGAGTGAACCGAAGGGCTCAAAACAACTCGTGGCTAATGCAATTAGATTTGATGTCACTAACAGATCGTCCACCACTCCAGCCGTATCAGCTATGGAATCCTCGCTCAAAAGCCTAATGAGAAAGCTGGAGGTGGAACAACTCACGATCATGGATAAAGCGGAGTATATAAGTAAGTGCACAGATTTTATTTCTTCGAACCAATTGGAGGTTTTGAGCCATGATCCTACTAAGCAATTCCAGAAGCGAGTGAAATCAGCTATTGCTTCATGCTCAGTCCTACTCAGTGATAGAGAAAAATTTTACCTGACTACAATGAACCCTATGCCTCCAAGATTATACGGATTACTTAAACTACATAAAAATGAAGCCCTGATTAGACCAGTAATCTTATGTAACCAGTATCCAGTGTTAATGCTGCGACACATAAATTAGCATTTAAAGTCAATTCAATTTTCCGGCAATTGACTGAGTACTCTGCTAAGTACGCCATCCAGAATTCCGAAAGTTTAACAAAAAAACTCCAGAATTTGGTGCTACCGCCTAAAGCCAAATTAGTGTCTTTCGACGTGAAAAGTTCATTCACATCCATTCCCGCCCAAGAGGCACTTTCGTTTGCTAATGATATTCTCTTCAAGGCTAACGTCAACCCACACATATCAAAGGAATTACACAGACTAATGACAGTTTGCATAAACCAAAATTACTTCCTCTTCAATGGTGTGTACTACCAACAAAAGGAGGGGCTGGCTATGGGATCACCACTTTCACCAATCCTGGCTGAAATATTCATGGACAAAATTGAGGAGGGAATTTTCAACACAGGAAACGACCACATCAGGAGCGTGTTTTACTGGTATAGATATGTAGATGATGTGATTTGTTGTTGGATGAGCAGCTACAGACAGACCAATTCTTGGGATTTCTGAATTCACAACACCAATCCATCAAATTCACCATGGAAGTAGAAACAGATAAAAAGATAAACTTTCTGGACCTTACCATCGACATACTGCATCTCAAACATGAGTTTTGCATTTATAGAAAACCCACATTCACCGACCAAGTGATTCCCGCCGACTCCTGCCATCCCATAGCCCATAAACTGGCCAGCTTCAACTCAATGCTTCACAGATTAGTAAATATTCCCATGTTCAAAATTAATTTTGATAAAGAACTCCGTACGATCAAGACCATAGCAGTGAACAACGGTTATAGCATTAAACTAATTGATTCCCTTCTGGCGAAGAAACGGAAGAAAGTGGCCATAAGCCTAAACACCTCCTTCCAACCCGAAAGCAGTACGAATTTACGCAAGTTGTGTAAAATACCGTTCATGGGCAAATCGTCGAACAAAATAGCTAACATAATCCCAAAAGACAAGTTTAAGGTTGCCTTTTATACGCCTACTACTCTGAATAGGCTCCTCTGCAATAACAAGGACCCCATGGATAAGGGTATAAAAAGTGGAGTTTACGAAGTAACGTGCGAGTGTGGTGCTTCATACATCGGACAGACTGGACGTGATTTTTCCACGCGGATGAAAGAACACCAAAAGTGCACGGAGACAGGCAATATAACCTCCATGGTGGGTAAGCACTTGATAGAGACAAGGCATAAGTGCAATTTTGAAGTGAAAGTTCTCCATTTTGAGAAGAAAGGTAAAAGATTGGATGCTTTGGAGCAGATCGAAATAATCAAGCGAGCCAAGAAAAATATCCCTCTCCTCAATGAATTTTTATATGACCTTAATTCTCCCCTTCTTTCCATCAACTTTAACCAAAACCAAACTCAGATCACGACAACCTAATCAATCCACCAGCACTCCCACCCAATTGCAAAGAAAGGCTTCGCCGTGTCGCCCCTCCCACATTTACGACCTCTCAACGGAGCACCCAACAGATGGGATCCGGTGCTGCAACAAACTTCTAGAGCAGGTCTTGTCTTCAAAGGAACCTTTAGAGACTTTTGTTTTTATATTTGCCACTCACCTCACCCCCTGTTACCCACTCCTGCCCACGTCTCCCACGCTCCTCCCCTTTCTTCCCTCCCTTTCCCTCCCCCCCCCGCCCCCCCCAATTTCGGTTCTTTCATATATATGTTGGTGCATCTTTGATATACGCTACCTGACGATGCTGCAATACAGTGAAACCCGGGTCGTCGTTAAGTTAATTTTTGTGGATTTGTCTCGTGTTTTTCTTTCTGTGTTATCTGTAAAAAGTCACATCCTTGAATTCCAGCTCTCCGTAATTAAATCCCTCATTCTTCCATCCTATGTTCACGATCCCAAACCTCCGTTACCTCACAGACCTTCATCCCATTTCCCTCTAATTATCCTCCTTGAAGGCAGCAAAAGAAAAACCTACCGCAGATGTAAACTCTGTTACTCCCAAGGGCGTAGAAGGGAGATGGCGTATACCTGCCCTGACTGCCAGGGTGCTCCTCCACTTGGCCCTGAATGTTTTGGGGAATATGTACCATAAAAATAAAATAATGCTTCAAGCACATACATAAGTACAATTTAATTACTGGAGCCATATTTTCAACGGCTCACTACCTGCAGAAAATAATGTAAAATTTTTCATTTTTTGTTGTGTATAAAGGTTATATTACTATGTTGAAAATTGTCAAATAAAGGTTGTAATTTAGGTAAACTTATCTAATTACTTTATTTATGATTTCTGGATAAAAAACCCCGATATACCTTTTTGTGCTCTTATAAAGGTAACAGAATGCACTCAAGGAGAAAGTGTTTTTCGCAGATATTTGTAATGCTTGCAAAAAAAAAGATGGTATGATGTCAATAGAAGCGATTATAATATTATGAATATATATGGTGAATGATAACTTCCTGGAAGAAGCGTAATACATAAATATATGAGGCTAAATGAACAAAAAAGATGGTATGATGTCAGTAGAAGTGATTATAATATTATGAATATATATGGTGAATAATAACTTCCTGGAAGAAGCATAATACATAAATATATGAAGCTAAATGAACCACTAGCCTACAGGAGAATTTGAGAAAGTATGCAACTTGCTTTCCATGATTATCCCTGGTGATGGATGATATCCTATCACGTCATGAATTAAAAAATGTTTTAAACAAAAATTAAAATGCATATGCAAAAATAAGTATGATAATCAACTTCAGGAGCACTAAATGCAACATTATGAGCAAAAAAGAGTGCCGTCAGAATGATCAAATTAACATTTTATTAGGGCAGCATTGAAAGTGTTAATCATATCCATTCATTTAATATTTGCACTGTCATGGCTGATTTCAGGCAGGTTGGCCAAGAAAATGCCTGATGATATTCTATATTTTTATGGGTACAAGAAAATCTAATAGTTGGGATACATTTGACTTGTATTTATTTTTTTTATAGAGGCAGTAGATTAAGTAAGAAGTTGGTCTCTAGTGAAATGGATATTTTTTTACAGTTGGGAAACTGGAATTTAAGATAATCTCTAATTATTTAGATTCCTACTGTTTCAGTTCAATGGACAGGTAGATAATAGGCGTAGCTTAATAAATTAACAGCTAGATGCCAGCTGTGTCTAGCGTTCATGTGGAATAAATATTGTTAGTGTACAGACAACATTAAGTGCAAGTGTTTACATTTACAGCAATTGAATGAATGTTTTGCAAAGCTTTGTCAAATTTGAAGGACGTCAAAATAAAAAGAGGTGAGAAAATTGGGAGATACATTCTAGTTTCTATCCTTATGGTTTCTTTTTCTCAATAGCGACTGTTTTGTACTGGTATCCCTTTCATGGCTAATTTAACATTACAGAGCATTTCATTGCCACATCTAAAGATATTATCAGTGGTAAAATCTACAATTTGATAACTTTTGGAAAATGATTTATGAGCATTTGAAACAATTAATGCCTAAGACAGGAAATGCTTCAGATACTTAAAACACACTCCTACTAAAGAGTAATGACGTTTATAACAATACTGTAATGGCTCTTATCCTACGACCCAGCTGGTTTGTTTACATCATGTGATCTTGTGACGTTTTACATACACTTGTCCATTCACAGGCATTCTAGTGTTATGGTGTGGTTGAATTTTTCATTAGGGTACCCTTTACTGATGAGATTTAATAACTAAAATCACAATTTTTCTGGTCTTCGTCTTCAGTGTGCCATACTTTCTACCCCTTGTCTTCCCAGCACAGAGCACCGCAAGTACCTATTCTTCCATCAGTCATTTGCTACAACATTGCAACTTCCATCAATCATTTGCTAAATCATTGCTACAGGAAAATTAGGTCCCTTTTTCCACATTAATCATCTGCTGCTGTGAAATTTCATCTAGTGACTTCCTTTTTTCTTTTGTTGCCTCGTTCATGTCTTCCTGTCTATCACCTCCTTACTTAAAGCTGACATAGTAGAGACCTGTCAAATCTCTCCATCTTTCTCTAGTGTCCTACCGTCACAGTTATGTGGTGCTGTGCTTTTTATCTAAGTTCTCATTAATTTCCTCTTTCAATCTGTGTTCACTACAGGCACTCAGCTTTCACAGATGCTCTGCATGACTTGATGCAGTTCTATACCTTAGGAAAATTAGGTCCCTGAAGAAAGATGAGGGTAGTAGTCAGTAAAGATTTGAGATATTGCTTGGACAGGAATGTTTCTATTGTGTCAGGCTTTACTGTAAGAAAACATGGTCTCTGAGTAAGAAATATGTACTATGTAAGTTTTCACATGTTCATTTATTTTCTGATGACTGGTTTTATTGCTAAGGGATTAATAATTCTGGTCTACTCAGTGATAAAGAGGATAAATGATATGAAGATAAATGTAACAATCTATGTGGTTTATCATCTTATGGTTAGTCTGGTGATGTTTAGTGGGCTGACCCACCATTCAAATTCTTAGTTGCAAATTGTGGTCATGCTTTAGTTACAAGAATGATAGGCACTTGGCTAAATTAGCTGAAGTTAGTGTCATCCTAAAGAAAGTCAAAACTGCAACGTTTTTACTTCTTATCAGTCATTTGTAAGATTTTGATTTTTTTTTCTTTGATTAATTACCCCTTTGACATAATTGGTCTGAAATGATTGTCATCGTCATCAAGAACAAAGAAAGTTATGCAATCAGAGTATCTTATTTTTATATGTCAAAGCCTGTTGTTACCTTTCATCCTGTTTTTCAAGTGTCTGGTTTCCTTTCCAGTCTTGTGGTTTAGTGAAAAACTTGGCTTTGATGACTCATATAACGACAGAGGCGGAAGAGGAGCCAATTGTGCGATTGGCCTTCAATGCTGGTGTGGAGAGTCTTGCACTGCTTAGCGGTGAAGAGCTTGGATGTGCAAGTGTTTTTCTTGTCTTCCTTAATGGTCAGTTACCCTTGTGAAATTTTCTTGGTCTTACATAAGATAAACTTCGCAGTGAAATATCAGTCATTCAGTCAAACTGCATTGACTTTACTCAGCAGAATTGTCAGAAATATTTTGAAAGATTTCTTTACGTCTCACTTTCTAAAACTAATCAGGTTACTGAATGTTAGTTTTGAATTATTAACCCTTTTACTGCCAGTGGGCCGATATATCAGCCCTCTATGGTTGTGCGAAAACTGCCAAAGGCAAATATATTGGTCCACCTAATTTACATATTGGTAATACTATATTTCCCTCAAATCAGACACAGCAAGAATGATTTTTACATCCTAGTAAAAATTGAAATATATCTTCAGCATTGAGAAAAATACATAATTTATATATTAAAATTAAGTGCTTGAAATATACCTAAATTCATAACCTTACAATATTTACAGAAATGGGTTTGGCAGTTTTTGCACAGTCTACCTTTCAGGGGCTGGCACTAAAAGGGTTAAATGTTTAATAGTCACAGTTCTACTGATAATTATTGTTCATAAACGTATTGGTAAGCTTAATTAGTCATGTAATATTACTTTTTATGTACTTCTAAACATTCGTGTGTAGTGAAGTCCTCCTATCTTTCATAATGTGTTCTTCATTATTCTGCATATCTCCTATCTCCTAGCATCCTATCTAATTCTTACTCCTTTTCTCCTCTCTATTTGCAATTTACCTTGACCTCCTCTCTAATGCATCCTTTGTAACCCCCTTACTCCTCATAACCCGCTCTATCAATTCACGCTGTATCAAAATTTCTTCTATCAGCTTCCTTTCTTCATCCACACCACTTTGGTATTTGTATTCCTTCCCACTTGGCAACACCTCCCCCACAAGCACATCCCAAAAGCTACCACTCTACTTTCATTTTGTTTTCTGTATTTGTATGATGTCGAAATAACTTCCGTAAAATCATTCTCAAAGGAAATTCACTAATTGTTGATTATGTCACAATGATTTCCTCGACAGCACACCTGTCCCTTATTTTGTTTTCAGGAATCTGGAAACCCTGCCCTTTACATCATATTCAAAATTTCTCTCCTTATCCAACAACATAATATTTAAACCAGAATTTAGGAGTATGGTTTTTGTCTTTGTTGGAAGAGAGAATTCAATTTCATTCACTCATTGTGCCATTATTTATAACTGTAGATCTTGACCAAAAAATGAATCTCCTTCTCATTATTTTTAACCAACCATGTAGAGAAATTTTTAACCATCCATAGCCTATATGTGATGTACTGTATAGTACAGTGAAACCTCCCTGTAACAAATTCCCAGGGACTGGAAAAATTACAACTTCGTTGTACGGAGGTTCGTAATACAGATTTTATATGCAGGTTGCGTAGTCTCAGGAGAAGTCAAGAATTCGTGTTGCTGTAACACGCGACCCTTTTTTATTATGCAAGCAAGTTTGAGAGGGCAAAAATTATTTTTGTATGCCATATACCGCCGATTTTCCATGGTACTTGATGGTGAAGCTTGATTGGATAACTTAAAATCATGGATAGTCTATTCATGTTTAATTTCATAGTAGATTTGCCTCTGGCTTCAGTGTCACAGTCTTTTTCTGCCCTCTGTGTATTTTACTGAAATTATCGTTTTTTCCCACAATTTTGTTTATTGGTCCATCTTTTAATTACCCTACACTCTACCTCACCTAAAACTAATGCCTGTTTTTTACGCATATTGAATTTGCCACTTCATTTTGTGGAACATTCAGTTGTGGATTGTATTCTCAAATACGCGAAGCGTCTCCTTTACTTACATATATCTATTTATTGTATGCAACGGGCAGTTTTTACTACATTTTTCAAAGGATGAGGATGTATTAGCTTTTACATGATCAAAATGTTATGCTGGGCACCATTAAGAAAAATGCACCGGCTCAACTGTCGAGATTAACAGCCGCCGTGGCCCACGATCTGGGTGGGGTGGCAAATCTCGTTGGGTGAAATTTGCTGATTCCCTCTCTTGAAAAAAAAACACTTCACCCACGGTTGTCTCTATGGTTGTTTGCGATCCCGACTGTGCTCAATGTTTCACTTGAAGAAAGTATCGGATTACATTTCTATATTGGTTTCATTTCATGAGATGCAGGTGGATGGCTGTGGTGGGGAGAGATGCAGGAGGGGGCACTTTAAGACGTAATTGGTACTCGTAGTCACTGTCCAAGGAACAGTCATCACTGCTAGCCGCCTGAAAATCCCACCTCAGCTTAGTTGTCATGTTTCTTTCTTTTCTGTAGTAAACTTGGCAACATTGTAGCGACTGCGTGCTGGCTGGTAGAGGGTGTGGTATCGTTTGGATAAAATCATTTTTAATTACTGCCGTTGTATTTTTGAAAGAAAAAATCATAGCTTGTAATCAGTCTAGTATGGTGGATTTTTGTTTTAATTTGTGTTTGTAGCATGAAGTCAATCTCGGCTGTTGAGCCGGCGCATTTTTTCCAACATTGCACTACCTTACATTTTGCCCATGCCGTTCACTGGAAATATACTGAGAGAATGCTCTCATTTACTATGGAAAAAAATCATCTGAACCGCTGAACATTATTTTGATATCAATAATAAAAGCCTATAAATGCAGAGAAAAATAATTGTTATTAAAAATTCATTAAATAGAGGTCACCTCGATGTTTGTGCCCAGTGCCCAGACTTCGTTCTATGGAGGCTTCGTAAATATGGAGGTTCGTTACAATAGGTCTTTCTGCATGCATTATGCATGGGAAGGTCCCGGAACCCGAGCTATGACTTCGTAATTGGGAGGTTTTTGTAAAATTTCAATATAGGAAGGTTTCACTGTATTATTACCTGTGCATCCATGCTTATTTGATTTGTCCATGTTGTGTGATTTCAAGGTGAAGTAAATTGTTATTAATATTTTCTCAATGCAGGTAACATCTTGGGTGTAACACGCGATCATAGGAGACTGGTTCGAATCTTCCGACTCATGCGGCGAAGGGGATTCATCAATGGCTTCATCTCAATCTATTCTCATCTTCACCACCGATGTGTGTACATCAGCTCTGATGGGGGTAGGTTGTGCAGGTGAGATGAAGCTTGTTATAGTTCAAAAAGCATGCCTACTTCTAACTTACATCTTATTTTCACTACAAAATTATAATACTTTTACCACTTTTGCTGATATAGCAGAAGAATGCCAAAATGAGTATGGTTTATGGCAAGAGTATCGCCATAGGGAGTGATTTTTAGACTTGGGCTGATTCTGATAGCGAGTATTGGGTATCGACCATTTTTCCGATACTTCGATACTTTCTAGTACTCGTTTTTTTTCGGATACTTGTATTCGAAAGTATTCGTTCAGTGAAAATCATTTAAAAACATATAATTTAGAAATCCCGCCTTCAACTGACTTACTAACCTGTCACATACTTGTTTACTTAGCTGCGATCTTTGTGAGAGTAAAAGTGAGACAAGTGCTTAGAATTGACTATGGGAAAACCTGAGGTGAAAAGCTGAACCTCCTCTGAAAATAGACAAAAATCCACGTACGAAGAAAGTTTGCTGAAATAGAGGCAAAGATTAAAGTTCTGCCATCAACTCAAGTTCGTTCAGCTCAACGCATATGTTGTTTGGTGTTTCTGCCTTCATTCCAAGCTCGTTTTCCAAAAATATAATTTTCAAATATTGTGGCATGGTCAAGTTTTATGACTCTAATGGATTTGCATTAGAAATTTTAAAATGAAGATGAAGGTGTTTGTTGTGTGCCTCCAATGTTGCATACTTACGGAGAAAACCCGGTTTCATAAATTGGTTAGAAATAACTTAACACGTTCACTGCGGAGCTGTTTAAAGCCCTACTCCTCACAGCGCGGCGTGACCCTCCGGTGGGTCACACTCAGCCTTTTGCATGGGCGGTGTGACCCACCAGTGGGTCACAGTCCTTCTGAGCTTCTGGCCACTGCCGAGGGATGGTGGTTGAAGCGGCAACACTCAGCTGTTTCCTGAGATTAGAGGAAGGCTGGGGGAGGCTACTCCCAGCTTCGCCCCCTACCCACCCCTCCACCGGCCACGTGGGGCACGCTATCTTCTAGACCCTGGCGTGGGAAGGGGGAAGAGAGGGGCAACAATACAATGCATGTGGTAAAGATTTGCTGATGTTCGGAAAACCCAGGAGACTCCCACCCGTCTCTGTTTATTGCGCCTGCCCTTGTTCACGCCTGTCTGTGAGACGTAGACGCCCATCCGTGCGTACCGATTCCCCAGCCCTGCTCACACTATAAGAAAAGGGAAGGGGGATCCTTTGGAAAGAGTACATAGTGGTTTGTCTCACTCAGAAAAAAGTAGTGTCTGCAATTCGGAAGACGTTCACCCGGCAAGGGCACGGTCACTCATCCACCACTGAGGGATTGGCTCAAGAGCGCTACGCAACTCTTTCTTAATCGCCCTTCCGTAGAGGGGGGGGGTGAAGGGAAGAGAGAGAGTCAATCTCTCACACAGCCGGGCGAGTGCAGTTCGGACTGTTTAGTTTCGAGCAACTGACAAACAGCCAAGAGGTTGAGGAGAAAAAATTGTCCTAAACATTTTCATTATTTTTAATAAGTTGATATGTTTTACTATATCGAGTATTGTTCATCCTTATGTATAAAAATCGCATAAACATGAAAAAAACAAAAAGAAAGCAAAAAATAAATGTATTTTGGATATAATACGCTAATATGTAAATTTGTTCGTGACCCACCGGTGGGTCACACTAAGTGACACATAGCAGTCTGTTATTTGAACTGTGACTAACCTCTGGGTGAAGTCACTTGAGAAGATCTCGATTCCTACTCTCACAATACTCCTCGCAAGTTGAGACAATTCAAAGAATTAAAAGGCCGCGGCGCTAGAAGGATTAGCGTGACCCACCGGTGGGTCACGCCGCAGAGAACGTGTTAAACGCAGAGAGTTTCAAGGAGAAGATTTTGGAAGTTTGTTTATTAGCACCATATCATTGAAAACTTATTGCCTGTAGCCTTTAATCCAAACCATATAAGTAATTTCTTTGGCTAAGAAACAAGGTCTAATGAGACAGAAAATATGGTTACATAAGTAAATTGGCCCTTAGAGACTGTAAAGAGAGATTCTGTTGAGACTGTAAAGGAAAAAGATTGGACCATGGTTTTACAACATTTTATTCCCATATTGCTACACCAGACACTGGTCTGACTCTAATTCAATATCAGTGAGACTCCCTCTTCATCCTTGTGGGGACCCTATTCCTTTGGCTTAGTGTCCTCCCACATGACCATTCTTGTAGCCACGATATTATTGGCTCCTTTAAGGAGATGCTCTGTAGCAATGTAATTCTCTGCCTCCTTGTCAGTTGATGAGCAAAGTGGAGATGCTGAAATCTGTGAATTCTCATGCATTGAGGTAGTTGTCAAGTTCCAAAGAAGAGGCATTACAATGTCTTACTTGTACAACTTAAGAAATCCTGGCTTGGCAGTAATTGGATTTTAAAAATATTTAATGGCTCATATAGACCTCTTGTATTTTTTACAGACCCTACATAATAGTGGACAAGCTAGGCTATCCTTCTGTAAAAAGTGAGCACATAAGTGAACTGCTTCGGGGCTGTCGCACCTTTGACGACTTTGTGACGGATGGGCAAGTTGAGTTTCTGGATGTCAACGAAGAGAGTGACTGCCTCATAGCACTGACTGAGGAAGGTATCACACCTGGCATCACCACCCATCTTGAAATTGAGCCTTTTACCCTCCTTGGTGTCTGTGCTGGTCTGGTTCCATACCCTCACCACAACCAGAGCCCAAGGAATACATACCAGTGTGCTATGGGGAAGCAGGCAATGGGTGAGATTTCTTCTGCTTATTTTTAACGTATGTAATATATTTACTTTCATGATCTGGGAGCAGCAATCACTTAATTAAATTACAATGCAAAGAAAAATCATAGTAATTATGCCACTCTCCTTGAATATATTAAATGAATTTCAGTTGTTAATATTATACATTTCCAAAGCCTTAACCACCGTGAACCACATCCATGTATTGAGCCAGAAAAACCTGTTCAGTGAAACCTACTTAAACTGGTAGGAATATCAGATAGAAAATTTTGTTTTTCAGTCTCAGAGGCAATGAAGTCCATGACATTGCACAAAATTTTGTCAGATCTGCCCATTTATTATTCTTAATGTCATAATCATCAGTCAACAATCTTGAGATTGGTTTGATGCAACTCTCCACTCAATTATTCTATCAGCTAATCTCTTCTAATTTATGTAGTTCTTCTCTTTCACATCCTTCATCTCTTGTACTATACATCTCGTGAGAATTCTTGATGTAGGTATAACTCTTATTGAATGTCAACTGTACCCAACGATTTATTATTTGAAAGAACTGAGGTATACAGATTAGCCAAAAAGTGTCACCCACCTAAATATAGGTGAAAAATAAGGCCCTTTTTTTATGTATAGGTAGAAATAAAAATTTTTTTCTGTGGCATGAGTGAGAATGTGCAATAGGCTTGTCTGATATTTTCCTATTGTGTGACACAAAATTGCATATGCTCCATTAGTGAGGAATGTAATTCATAGACATTGCTACTTTGTGACTGTGGCTAAATCAGAAGAGGGACTTTATTCTTAGGGACATTTCTTCTTATGCATAGGTACAATGTAGATGAGAGGAGTCTCTTCTACCAATTAACCCTGGTAAGAATCATAGGCTATTGGCAGAACCTATCAGATGCCTCTAACTCTCAAACGATTGACCATGTGTACCCCAGAGTAGCCAACCTTTGAGCTGGTACAGCATTGCCACTGCCTACACCACCTAATTTGCTCGTTTACAATAATTTAAGAGTACATAATGTCACATATTACTGTGAAAGACATGGAAAAAAGCATCACACCATTCAAAGTTGGTTTCACATTGTGGCTTGACATTGTTGATACTTAAATATAGGACCTCCCCTCTGCTCACCTTGCCTGCGGCAAGGGCTAGAGATTAGATTAAACTAGTCAATTGATTATTAACTGCAACATTACAGTAATGCACATCAAAATAAGACTGAACAACTGGCCTGCAATTAAAGTTTGGTTTCAATAAAGTAAATGTTTGGCCCCCTTGACTTCGCTATAAACGGGCATGACTGTATATCTTATTAGTGGCTGGACTCTTTTATAATCTGAAATACAACCATTTTGGCCCATCTGTCCTTCTCATTTCCTTTAACTGTGTGGTTGTTGTGGTTAATTGGCAACAAAATTGTCGGTGATCAGGTTGGTGTGGTTGCTAGAGTTATGGCCTCCCATCCTGAGGGGCCCAGGTTTTAATCCTGGCACAGGTCTTTTTTTTTTCATTATTATACCGGACCTTACTTCAGTGCATTGTGGAGAGTGCTTCGAGTCTAGTTCGTAGTCCATCAGATGGGACATTAAGCCGTGATCCCTTGGCACCTTTCATTTATTATAGTCTAATGCCAATGCCACATTTCTGTCCAACCTTCCTCCATTCCGTGAAAACTCTTACCTTTTACCCACTTACCCAGCTATCCTCTGTAGTGCAAATGACCTCAGTGGCGTCTAATGGTGTCGGTCGCGTCCCCTAAACAACTGCAGCTGCGACAAAATTGGCTGTTTTGAGGTAAATGCTAGGAATTCATCTCTTAATATTTATTTCTTGTTTAAAGTCAAATTAAATTTACCCAGGGACTAGTAGAAACCTAGGCAGATTAAAAGACTGAATATTTGTAGTTAGTTGGGATGTAAATGTGTCTGTAAATATGTTATTTTGTTCATTTTATAGGCACTATTGGTTACAATCAACAAAATAGGATTGATGCTCTCATGTACAACATTGTGTATCCACAAGCTCCAATGGTTAAGACGAAAACAATTGAGCTAACTAATCTGGATAAACTTCCTGCTGGTCAGAATGCTGTTGTCGCAGTAATGAGCTATAGTGGATATGACATTGAGGATGCCCTCATCTTGAACAAAGCCTCAATAGATAGAGGTGAGAGTAATGTAACGTACTCAATAACCCTGATTCCATCTAGTTGGTCTGTAATTTTTTCTGAAATTAAGTTTAAATTTTTATTTTCTGTAAGTCATTGCTGTGTGTCATGCACGGTTCTACAATAAAATTTTTTAATTAAAAATCCATTTTGATCCAAATAATCAGGTCAATTTAGCAATGCAGTGCAATTGAAATGTTTAGAAACTGTGAATGTATAATTCACAGACATGTCATTGTAGTTTTTTACTACCAGTTTTTCTATAATTTTTATAACATCTGCATCATTGAGTTTAATATTTTTTGCAGTTTAGAATATAAGTTCTATTGTTTAAATTAAGGTCATATGTAAGCCTGTTCAAGCTCAAATTGGTACTATGGAGCATATTTCACCTCTTTAGTGGCAAAGTGATTTTTTTGAGAAGGCTTACTTTAGTGTGGAAGGATCAGATGCTTTCCCAGTATATGGTATTGGTGAAGGTTATTCAGGCACTCTACAAAGTCAAACTCTGCATTTCTGCTGACATTTTGTAACGATGGGTAAGTTGTCCATTGTCGTCATTCTACACTGAATACGACGGATGACTCGCCCATTGAAATGCCAAAAGCAATGCAGAGTGTGACCTGGTGGAGTGCCCAAATAGTCATCCCCAACAGCTTACTTTGGTGTTTATGACTTTTGAGAGACAAACTTGCATATTAAATATGTGTGAAAGAAAGTTAAATGCCCATTGTATGTGGTTTCGAAGTGACTGCTTAACTGACATTTTCTACAATATATTTACTTGTTTTTTGGTAATTCTATTGTTGCTGTATTTATATATTTATTAAAAATATAGGATTAGAAAATGAATGAAATTCAGAATCGAGTATCAAACTAAGGATCCGAAACCTAGATAAAGATCCGAAACCCAGGCAAGGATCTGGATCCGACAAAAAACCTGGATCCGTCCATCACTACTTCAGACCTTAATAAGTGGACTGGAATTTGTTAGAAACTTTTGTCATCAAAATAGAAGAATGTGGGAGTTAGCATGGGAGTCTCCGCATCCTAGTGCAGAAGGCATCTTGACATTTTATCCACTAGAAATGCCATGATACTTAAATTGTTTTTTGAAATATAAGAATGTTGATCTACCATTGATGAAATTAATTGATTACTGATTATTTTGTATCAAGGACATTGCATGGAATTACTACAGATCTTAGGGATCCATCAGGATTAAAGTCTTCCTGAGCTTGGCACCTTTTCCTGTATTGTCTGACCTGATGGCAAGCCAAAAAAGACATCGGGAGGCTCATTGGAAAAATATCCAATTTTTCAAATTTGTTCTTTTTTACAATCTTCATTACAATGTCTGTCAAGTCTTATGTCATTTAATTAACTTGATACTTACTAGTTGGCAGGGATTTTGAAAATTTCACTTCCTCGTAATGATTTTTGCATATCCACCTCTAAATTCCTGTATTGCTTACTATATCAATGCTTGTAATGACTTCACATCTTTAACTACCTAATAATTAAGGATGGGTCGGTTCGGTTCTCGGTTCCACCGGTTCTTGAGCTTAGAACCGGAACCGAGGCCAAAAAGAATCGGTACCGAAATAATTGGTGCGAAAACCAGTTTGAAACCTGCTCACACTCTGAAAGCGGAGGCTTCACATTAAAACCTGGTGAAATAGTGTACTTAGATGTTTCAAAGTTGCCGTGAATTATTCTAATTCAGTCGTTAACAGACCATATGATTTATTTTATTACATCCAATTCTAGTAAGTGATGAAATACCACCGTAATAAGGATATACTGATTGATATGTATGTGTTACATCCACCTCCTTTGGAGGTGCGAGCCCTCATATCATTTTCGTAAATTATATCATAATATAGTGTATAGATTTAGAAGATTTCATTCATGCTTTGGACATTGCTTTCGTTAAGTCAGCAAATTATTCGTCATTTGTACAATAGCATTAACGTTGCAACTCATGCAAGAGAACGCTGTCCACTTCGCCACGCAGTAAATAGCAGACAATAATCGACTATTTGAAAATTTGACAGCGCAAAGATAGCCGGAAATGAAAGGCACCCACAATATGCGGTCAATTACAACTAAATTGTTTTATCAAGTTTCTTCTTCCCTTGATGCAAGGGTCGTGTTGAGCCAAGTAACTATCAACCGTTTCCGTTGACCATTCTGCTTTCTTGATTACTCGACTATAAATGGACAATCATTACAAAAACGTTGGGTTAACTGGTCATGTTTAACTTTAAAAAATTTTTGTGCCATGAAACGTGAATAAAAATGCACGTGTGGGATATAAAAGCTGATATTGCTATTATCTTCCAATGGGAGAGTGTAACTTAAGTATTTGCAGTAACATACGAATTTAAATATTTAAGTTTATGAGAAATATGTTGGTAATGACAAAACCATGGTTGAAAGTGCACGCTCGGTTTATCTTACGCGTATCATACATAACTAGAGCGCGGAAAAAAAGTCTTTTGACTTTTTGTAAAAGTGGGACTTATGTGGTTTTAAATACAAATCTTCACCAATCTCTTCAAATAAAACAGTTTTTAATGACTTTCTTAGAGACTTTTTGGGACTTTTTTGGCGTGATGGGACTTTTCTGATTAAAAGAGACTTTTATGGGCCTTTTTATTTAAACCACATGCCTAAGTTAATATTTGGCTGTTGTGATCACATTTGTTCAACTGTGTGTTGGACGCATCTGTGTTTTTCATGCGGTACTACACGGAGCAGAGAGGTACTGTAAAATGTAAGCTCCTAACAATTGTTAATGCGAAATTTTAATAATAGCTCCGGAAACTGCAATGAATTCTTTCTATTGCTCCACCGTTCATGAAATAATCACACTCACTCAGTGCTTCAACCCGAAGGTTGGTTTGGATAGGTGAGGGTAGAGCTCACCCCGTACTTATCCATTTGCATGTCAAATTCACATATTGTTCCTTTCCCTGGGCCACCTCGAACTTCGAGTTTTTTTTGCTGAGGGTATCCAAAGACTTCACAAAGGGATAGATTGATCTGAAAGAATGCATTGATCTAATTATGAACCAGCTTATTTGAACCTGGGTGGTCTGCTGACAAGCCGACAGCGCTACACTGTATGGTAGCACTCCGCTTTTGTTTAGGAGATTAGTGGAAAAATGATACAATTATATGAAAGATCATCTAGAATTTCCGACGAGGTGAATGCGTCACTTTGTGTGCAGATGATCATTAAATGAGCCTACATTGTAGTGAGGCAAGCAAGGACCTGGACCCTCGGCTGCGATCAAGCGGAGAAGAAGATTTTAAAATTATCGTGAAAAACAAGAGAAAAAGGTCCTCAGCTTCCCCGAAAATAGGGGTCCTGACCTGTACAATGGACAACAAATAAGTTCTTTTTTCTCATTTTCAGTTTTTCTTGAGCAGAAAACTAAGTTTTTAAGTATTGAATCATGTTTCAACTGCCTTATAACATTATTGATTCTATGTAAAAACTTGTTTTGTATTGTATATTATAAAATTTTCCCCTTTAAATTTGACTGACAAAAGCCATTTCCAAGGTTTTACAATGGAGTGTACTTCCACCCTCTTTGTCATCTAATGCCTGTTTATTAAGAGGTAGGGTGCTGGGGACTTCCAGATATTGAAATAGAGGAACAATGAGATGGGAGGGTGAGTTTCGAAGAAAATGAACCATGGGGAGACGGGAGAGCGAATATAAACGACGTGAGTGGTTAAGCGGGGTTGCATAACTTGGAGCATACAGCCCCTCGACGCCGAGGCGCATGCTTCAGGGCGCGCTCTCCCCCTGATAGTTCTACGTCAAAATGTTAGAATACCTTTTTTGTTCCTAATATTGTCTACTTTCCAATTATTTGATTAGTTTTTCCCAAAATCAAAACTAAACGATTTAAAAACTAAAAAAGTAATTTTTTGAGTGTTATTTTCAAAATTTGGGGGGGTTGCGGGGTGAATTTTTGGTGGAAAGTTAGAAATTCGGATTCAGCGACCCAAAAAGAATAGGATAAATCAATTTCCAGAACTACCTCTAATTTTTCCAAGTAAAGTCCCCTAATGCCTGGACTAGCATCTATAGGCTCTTTTCTCCAACATTTCAGTTAAATTCAACAACTTTCTCACGGAAATAACTCAGACTTTTGAGAGACTTTTTTCAAAAATATTGGTGACTTTTTAGGCGACTTTTTTTTTTATATTGAAGACTTTTTTTCCGTGCTCTATACGTAAATAACATATCGCCATTAAATATAATCACGGCATTGGAGATCCCGGAAAGATTCCGAAACAAAATAGGAAAGCATAATCTTTTGAAACGACGGAAATGGCACACGTAAATTTATGTCAACGCATGTCACACAGATGGTCTAACTGAGTTGTAAGCCAATGGTGAAAAAATCAACCGCGCAAGGTAGTGCCAAGTTACCATCAAGAGCCATGGCATACGAATCAACACTGTTAGCACTTCGTATGTGCCCAGATCCCAGATATCAGGCCCAGATGAATGCTTCCTAAGTCGCATGTCGATAAATGAAGTGCTATCGAAATACGGCATCCCTATCGATATTATATCATACCTGTCGATATTTTAAAAATATCGATAGCTGGTGAAATTACGCCTTAATTTACTCACGCGGTTGAATCCTTCGCAATGTCTTCCGAAGTGTGGAAATACTTCACGGTTGATGCAGCAAATGAAAATTTCGCAAAGCGTAATATTTGTCATTCCCTGATTTACAGGGGTGCATGTAAATCCACTCCTAACCTGAAAAAGCTTGCAGAAAAGAGGCATAAAATAAATTTTTGAGGGAGGAGTCCAATCGTTTCTCCAAAGAGACGGAATACTTCAGTAACTAGTAGAGGCCTGCACACGGTCGCAAAATACGGGCGAGGGTCGCCTGCCTGTGTGCGAGAGATAAAGAGAGAGGCACAAGCCGAAGACATTTTTTCTTTCTTTCGGACTTTTCCGAAGTGTCACGAATGTGGCCTTAACGGAGAAATGGCCAAGAAGAAGCGGTCACCCATCGTCTGCTGGGCGGGCGACCGCCTCCATCCATGGATGGGCAACAAGTATAAAACCAAAAGTGCTTGAGTTCTGTGAATATTTTCACATAAAGGGTAAAACTGGATTAAAATTACATAAACACAAAAATATTATGAAGAATTCTTTTTCAAGCAGTATGTCTCTGAAAATGATTATTTATTATCTTATCTTACCATTGAGCAAATCAAAGTAAGTGGTAAATTAAGAACCGGAACCAAGAACCGAAGTTAAGAACCGAACCGGAACCGAAAAAAAGTGGAACTGACCCATCCCTACTAATAATATATTGAAAAGACGCACAACTGGATTTAATACTTTAAGTAATGATATTTTTGGATTTCAGGATTTGGGCGTTGCCTGGTGTACAGAAATGCAAAATGCACTCTCAAAAGGTATGCTAACCAGACATATGACCGAGTTCTTGGACCACTTGTTGATTCTGAAACCATGCAGCCAATATGGAAGCACAGTATTCTGGACCATGATGGCATTGCTTGCCCTGGTGAAAAAGTAGAGAACCGACAGGTGAGGTAACATACAGGCCAGAAAAATTAATCCAGATTCTATTATTGAGATGGATAGTAATTTGTGCTTACTGAGTCAGTTTTAAAAAATATAAAAGAGCCATTTAACGGTTATCAAATTACATGCAGTACACGTAGTTTCATGCTGGCATAAAGTGAAGAATTCAAAAATCTATACCGTAGAAATTCAATAAATATTACAAAATGGGACCAAGAAAGCGGCAGTTTATAATATCAAATTTTTGTAAGAATGTTTTTGTTATTCTAAGAAATTTATAGTTTTCTCCTTTATTTAAATTATTTTAGTTCTGACTTCTTGCAAAATATCATCAAAAACAGGTGATATAATGGAAACAGAAATATATTTATAAAAACTGAAGCATTTAGTGAAATTTAAAACCGCTGATATCCTTTTTCTGAACTTTTTATTTTCGCTGTCAAACTCAAAGCATTATTCCTGTGCAGAGCAGGAGTCGTATCATGCATTTAATGAAATCATGCATGGATAATCCGGAAAATAATTGACATTGAGATGGTTATAAATGTAAAATCTAGTGATGGCCGGATCAGCGATCGAAGCACCCTGTGAATGGAATGTAGGTGCGGTAGATATTGACAAGAAGAGGATGTGTAACTCAGGTCACGAAATTAGATGAAAATGTTCCCGTGCTACTAGAAGCAAAATAAAAAAATATGACTTTTCCCCATTACCCCGGTATCGCGAGAAAAAAATACGTCAGATGCCACGCGGGTAGCGTACATTCGCCGGGGGTCAGGCGGACAACGAGAGCTAATGTACTGTGCGAAGTTCAATCCCTATCGCAGTTTAATTTTTTCTTTCAGTCATTGCATCGAAAATGTTATCGTCTTCAATTTCAAACCATTAAATCTGAATACTCACTTTATTATACTTTTGTTGTTTGAATAAGATTTACAAATGTACCATTAATAAATTAAGGATGGTCGGGTCGGATCCACGGGTCTTCCATTTCATTCGCAACTGAAATCATATCCGAAGACAGTAAAAATTCAGATCCGGATCGGAGTTTTTAAAATTTCGCGGCTTAGTGATCGATGAGCCCCGCGAATGGAATGTAAGTATGGTAGAAACTGACAAGGAGAGGGTATGTAACTCGGTCACGAAATGAAAAGATTTTTTTCGTGCCACAAAAACAAAATAAAAAAATACTCGTCGTGACTTTTTTCTCCATGCGCGAGAAAAAAAATAAAGCCAAATGTCACGCGGGTCGCCTACATTCGCCAGATTCCCGTGAACCTGTGATAGCGTAGTTGTTAAAAATGAGGGCTAGTGTACTGCCGGTCGCGAGTTCGATCCTTAACACTGCCTAGGAATATAGGCTATGCTGTATTCCTAGGGTGATGCAAGTAGGCAGTTAAAAAAAGCGATTATCAGAAATTTCATGTCAATTTATAAGTAAAAAAAATAAAAAAATTTGGCATTAGTGAAATGATTGGAAAAATTTTTTATTGCAGAATTAAATCGTGGAATCATTACGTTAACTTTCCCATGTATTTTTAGCAACGCATTTATAAATCTAGTTTAAACGATAGAAGTACAAAAAAGTCGGTATCCACACACAAAGGTTGGAAATGAAGGATGATAAATTTTTTGATTCAATGGCTGAAAGAAAAATTTAAACAGCGAAAAGAATCGAACTTCATTACCTGCAGTCCACTACCCCACTCTGCTATTGTCAGCTTACCTGATTTTGGAGAATACATGCTCCCCACATGTCATTCTACTTTTTTCTTGCAAACCCGAGCCAATGGAGAAAAAATCCGAGACTTTTTTAATTTTTGCTTCTAGTAGCATGAAAAACAGCTAATCTCATTTCAAGATCAGAGTTACACAACCTCTCCTTAGGAGTATAAAATTCTCAAATTTTATTTTAAAGGTTATTATTAATGAGACGTTGCAAAATTACTAGTTTAGCAGCTTGAAATATTCTATAATAATTTTTTCGTCTTAAAAATGGAATCCCCGGATATTCCATAAATGGAATCTCTTGGCCGCATTAAAATATTTTGTGTTTCTAAAAAAGAATTTGAAAGCATTCAAGGATTTGATTAATAATTGGAAAATAATTCCTTTATTAATGAAAATAAACTTACAATGTTTCTTTTAACTGCACTCTAAAGAATAGTTGTACAGGTTTAAAAAATGTATTGCATGATGAGTATGTGATAAGGAAGTTGATCTTTATATTAGAAGTAATAAGATATAGTTATTGCACCCGTAAATCTTGATCCAGGAAAATATTACCCACAAGGATGATAGGAAGTTGATTTTTTCGACAATAAATTCACTTTTTTTGGTATTTCTATTGTTGCTGTATTAATATATTTTTTTTTAAATCTAGGTTTTGAAAATCTGAATTGAGTATGTG
Source organism: Platycnemis pennipes (assembly GCA_933228895.1). NCBI lineage: Eukaryota > Metazoa > Arthropoda > Insecta > Odonata > Platycnemididae > Platycnemis > Platycnemis pennipes. The sequence goes on from OW121854.1 coordinate 67,687,333, forward strand.
AAACTAAGGATCCGAAACCGAGATAAAGATCCGAAACCCAGGCAAGGATCCGGTTCCGGATCCGGATCCGACAAAAAACCTGGATCCGTCCATCACTAGTAAAATCTTAGTCTATTTCTTAACCCGTAAGTGAATCTTATTTGGCATGTGTTGTAGAAGGTTCCAAGTCACATCATCCTAACATACAGAGGATAAGCTCTGTCCTGACAGTATGGCATATTATATATATTTGTTAATGTATTGGATTTTGTTCTGTTCAGTAGGCATTGTTTCATGTTTCGGCCTTTTTTTGTGAAAACAGATTTTTTCACTCTTGGGACCACATTCACATTTTTGTAATTTTTACAAATTTTGTTATAGCCTATGATTAAATGCATTTGTCTTATCTTTTTGGTCAAGATCAGCTAATTCACTTCATACTGGTAAAATTTTGTACTGTGGAAACACTATATAACAAGTACAGCATATCTGCATGGAAACTTTTCAGTTTCCATGCAGATTTTTATTTGACACGACCATGATTTCATAGTGCCTAATGATATAACCCTGCTACAAAACCATTGTTGTGTCAAATAAAAACCTATGTGGAAACTGCAGCATTGGATCTTTTACTCTCCGTATTTCTGAGTTGTTTAATGTGCCTTATTGCATGCTGATTTTAAATTAGGTTTTGGTTAACAAGTCAATGCCAAAAGTGACTCAGACACCAGTAGGATCTCCACCTCCTACTGGCGCCGGACCAGCAAATCAGCCACTTGGCACACCTGCCGCAGAGTATCAGGAGATCCCCGTGACTTACAAGGGACCTGTTCCATCTTATGTGGAGAAGGTCATGGTGTCTTCTAACAGAGATGATGCTTTCCTCATCAAGCTGCTGCTGAGACAAATGCGACGTCCTGAAATTGGGGATAAGTTCAGCAGCAGGCATGGACAGAAAGGTGTCACAGGTGAGTCCAACATGTATCATTTGTATCCCCGATGAATGGGATGTTGATTATTATCATAGTTATTAAGAAGATGATGTATGCAAATGAGATGTTTAACTCTCTGCATCATCATATTGTACCACTGCAGGGCTACAAGTCGGTCATTATTACCATTATTAGTCATTATTTCTGATCTTGGTCATTAAAATTCATTATTATGCTAAAAAGTCACTAAAAGTCATTATTTTACCGTATTTACTTGCATATAGGACGAGGTTTTTTGTCACTTTTATCCCCTTAAAAAATCGGGGTCTTCCTATGTGCGGGAGTGAAGGATTCTTTGCTTTTTTTGGATTAGTGTCAAGGTCGAAATCAAAGTAACCTTTGTTGGATGGTGCGATAATAACATTGTATTATAATAACATATTTAACAACAATGTAGTGGAGTCGATCGATGGAAGGAACCAATGCCTCCTGCATACAGCTTGCTTTGGTTGACCATGAAGGTAATGCAGTCAGGCGACAGAAGAGTAGCATTGTTGTAGGGGTGAGATTACAGAATGTACGAAAGTAACGAGGGAATGCTCCACCACCACTACTAAATTTCATTCAGGACAATACAATGTTACAATACCGACAAGAATCTTACGTAATACGGTTCCAGACCCTTCGTACGTAAGACAATGTAAGATAATCCCAACCCCCCAAAACGTCTTCCGTTATACTTACGGAATTTATACATTACGTTAATGAACGAGTAAGGAAGTCCAATTTTTTATTTTTTGTCTCTAAAATCCTACCTCGTTCTATGTTCGAAGTCGTCCGATATGCGAGTAAATACGGTAATAGGAAGGGTCCAAAACGTGACAAACCTCACATCAGTGCTATGAATAAAACAGGGCAAGTGAGGCAAGTGTAGCGACTGCTGTAGAAAAGACAGACATGGAGGGAGTTGCTGTAGCCCAAGCTATGCTTGAAGGAGCGGAGACAGTCCAAAAATAAGCTACAGAAAAGAGGAAGGAAGCTGAGAAAACTCAGCAAAAGGTGGAGCAGTGCACCTCTAAACTTATATCGCACTTCTTCTCCTGCAAGCCCAAGGAAACATAAATATGTATTTACTAATTCTTTGCATTTTTCCCCTCGTTTTATTCTTCTAGTCCGGAAAACGTGTCTGATGTAATCACATTATATTTATCACTCAACGAAGTAAATATTTTATTTTACTATTTTGTTACCGTATGTTTCTAGTTAGGAAGTACGTGCAAGTTATTTTTTTTTTGGAAAGTAAGAGTTTTTTTTATTTTGCATTACTTTCATGTGGATAAAGTTTTATTTGACACATTTTTTAATACGTTGTTCAATTACTTTCCCTCTTCGAAGGCACGATATGTACTAGAAAAGATCAGAGCCCTGCATTCTCTGCCATGCATTCAACTCCCAGACTGGACCCTAAAAATCCCTTGCAATGTGCGAATTGAAGATGCGCGAGTACAAGATATGTGTTCGAATCGCACATTTTACAGATTTTCATTGCTTAGTCGGCCAGTTGGTCGCCAGTTTGCGAGTTGGCGGAGAATGCAGGACTCTAGGAAACATATACTCAAGTATGTTTGGCCGGTTTCAGTAAGGTTTTGGTTGTATTTGGTCAATTTTTTGTCATTATTTGGTTATTACATGGTCAAAAATTAGTCATTTTTACATTAAAACCAACGGGTAGGACCGCTTGCAGCCCTGTACCACTGTAATTGAGTCTGATAGATTAGTTACTAAACCTGATCCTGATAGGTGTTAATCACCTTGACCTCAATATCTGGGCAATTCTCATGGTGTAAGTATCTTTAATTTAATGTTTTATGTGTAGGCTTTGCATATAAATTGCTCTTGCAGTGCCTATTTGGTTGTCAGGGGAAGTAATTTGTGATTATCTATCACAGGGTTGATAGTGAATCAAGAGGACATGCCCTTCAGTGATCAGGGAGTGTGTCCTGACATCATAATGAACCCTCATGGTTTTCCATCACGGATGACAGTTGGCAAGCTCATGGAGTTGCTAGCAGGGAAGGCTGGAGTGATGGAAGGGGAGTTCAAGTATGGCACTGCTTTTGGTGGCTCAAAGATTCAAGATGTTGGGGAAGAGCTGATCAAGCATGGATTTAATTACCAAGGGAAGGATATTCTAACATCTGGAATTACTGGTGAACCTCTCACAGCGTACATATTCTTCGGTCCGGTAAGTGGATAAGTAGTTATGCCTCTGTCATCATCATTTAAATGAGAATCTTTGTGGTCAAATGTTCAAATGCCGCCATAGGGCATCTGCTACTAGAGAAAAGAACTGGTCTCCCTTCCTTGTTGACTTCATTTCACATGGAGTTGGGCTGAACACTTGTTGACCTCAGTCCGCACCAATCAGTCCAAATTATAGTCATTTGTAGTTTATGAAAGCATTGCATTCTATTTATTTTCATTTTTGACTTTGACTGCCTTATAGCCTTTGCTCTGCTCACCAGATGTTAAAATATGGTTTACATCAGTTAAACTACAAACTTAGTGCTCTCAGGGTATGTTGCCTCCATTGTTGCTTATATGTTCCTCCTATTTAATCTTTTCCTCAAGCAGTCATTTCTTAGAATGTGCCCCATTCAATTTCTTTCCTCTTTCATATAGTTCTTGTATTGCTTCCTCTTTTATTTATTCTCTCCAGCCTTTCTTCATTTTTTGTAATTTTTCTGTTAGCATTTTTCTTTTCATTCTATGCCCAAGACACTTCTCAAATCCTTCTAAAGGTTTCTCTCTTTCTGATTTTCCATGTTTCTACTCCATACCAGTCAAAATATGTACGTCAAATCTTTTGCCATTCTTTTTCATATTTCGATCTTTTGTGTTATCTGTAAAATGATAAATGGCTATTACTGTAGAATTGTAAGTGATAGCCAATTTACATTTTATGGTAATACTGCTTTTTTTCAGCCACTAAGTTGTCTGAGTTCATTCAAGTAGAAAATTGTTGCAAATTTAAAGCTGTCATTGGTTTTGCTGTGATAAATTTTGACTCAAAAGAGTTTGATCAAATACAGTGGGTTACCAGTTGGTAATATGGCCTCAATTGGTGTGAAGATAATTTTGGTTTTAGGATAGAATGCCACCAGATGAGTACTATGATAGGAAAAATGGGTGTGCACACAATAAGTAGTTTGCTTAGTGAGATGAAAAGTATGATTGGCAATAAGTAAAATTTTAATAACCACAAATGAAAATATTTGACTTTGTATGCAAATAATTTTGCTACTTGATCAAACAATGTACTATAATGGGATGGTGACATATGTACTAGGGAAGGTAATCAATAAAAATATTTAAAAGATGACTTTTGAAACACTTGTTGAGTATGGAGGGTAGGTCAGGAAATAGGAATGAAACTACAAAACCTTGCGTACGTTTCGGGGTTTAATACACCCCATCTTCAAGGCTACACAGAAAAATGCATGAAGATACCTAGCATCCATAAATAAAAGGGTCAATAAAGAAAATAATATGTAAATGATTATAAAAATACTGAGTGATATTTTATTGATTCTGCAATAATGAAGATTAATCCATATGAATGCCATTACAAAGGTAATTTTAAAATGAGATTTTGTACTGTCATTGTGATAATTAACCTTTTTTACTGATTGACTGTACTGTGCCTTCATGTATCTTTCTGTATAGCCCTAATGATGAGACATTATAACTGGTTCTGGAATCTGGCATAAATAGTCTATCAAATCCAAGGTAATTCTGTATTAAAACTTTGTATTTAAAATGTTATATTGAACTTTTATGTTGTAACTGATGATGATCCTTTTTTTTTACTTTTGGTATCTTCGTATATTTTTCTAATAGCCCTGAAAATGGGGTGTATTAAAACCCGAAACGTAGACAGGGTTTTGTAGTTTAATTCCTGTTTCATGACCTACCATCACTACTCAACAAGTGTTTCAGATTTAAAAGGTCGATAAACCTTAGTATAGTAGTGTATTGATAACAATTTTTATTAAGATTTATCACTCTGCACTTCATAAAAGCCACAGGATGAAGTAGGATATAACTTGTGATCATGTTAATAACCTGTACAGAATGCAGTTATTATTTTGATATTGTTTAATGTAAATATTAGAAAGAATCTTTAAAATAGTTATTGGATGCTACCATTATTTAGTATTGTATATAATCAGTTTCCTCTTGTTTGTACCCCTCAGGTGAACTTGGTGTGATTATGCTAAATCTTATTTGTTTATTCAAATGTTGGGATTTCACCATCAAGTAGTTCTCAAATGGGCAGCATATCAAGTTATCCATTTTACGTTAAAAGTGCTACACTGTAGGAAAAGAAGTGACTGTGTGGGGAAACTGACTTAATTAAACCTGCTTGAAACTGTTTTAAAATAGCATGGAATTCAAATTTGAAAGATTATTGGAGAAAGAAAATATGGAAAATGGGCTAAATGTTGTTTATCAGTAATTAACTGGTTTACTATTCGTGATTAAATTTCTACTCCCATAATTCCTAAACCTCGTAGTTAATTTAAGTGTATTTTTATGTATTCAGGTTTACTATCAGAAGCTGAAGCATATGGTGCTCGATAAAATGCATGGGCGTGCTAGAGGACCTCGTGCTGTCCTCACACGTCAACCAACGGAAGGAAGATCTCGTGAGGGTGGGCTACGTCTTGGGGAGATGGAGCGTGATTGCCTTCTTTCTTATGGAGCCAGGTTAGTGGAACTATTCCCCCTTACATGAATAAACCCAGGTTGGCAATAAACCATAAGAATAGGGTAGTTTCCTTCATCAAAGAAAACGGACTTCATTAATTGCGATTTGTGCCCTGCCATAAATGTATTTAATTTACGCAAAAAGTTTGTATTGAGAAATCCCAGTTTACTAGAGAATTAAATGTTAATTTTAAGGCCATTTGAAAAGGCTCTGAAATGGCGGGGTGCGCTGCCTTCATGCTGACGTAACAGGTAGGTAGTTTACGTTGCGAAGCATAGGAAAATTCGTCTCCTGAACTTACCGTTGTATTTCAGGGCCCCTCAGCTCTAGTGAATATTTATTAGTATGAACCTGTAAAAACTATCAATGTTGGAAAAGAATTCTCAGTTAAACATGGTATTATTAGTCATTTTATAGGCTCAAGGACGTCCTGCTCGCTGTGTCTTCTGCTACGACGAAGCATGGCGTGAAGGTCGTGCGGCGATAGGCGAACTACATGATATGCTTGTGAAAGGAATACTGACTGATTTTAAATGAATCAACTGCATAAGTCATGTTAAATAAATAAATAAAAGTTAATTATAATTAATTAACGGAATAAATATGCCTCCAATACTTGTTCATAAGCCTTAACGGAGTGCGGCGTCTATTTGGAAGCGTCCGCAGCACCACCTGGTGGCAGGTAGAGGAAATAGTTTAACGTCACACGTAGGATTAACCGGCATGCAATAGTTTGCCGTCGCGTTTTCGCGCCATTGATTTTTTTCACTTTTTAATTAATGAGGAAAAATACTTAACGTCATTTAAAAATCGAACGGCTTAAAACACGTACTCCAGAGGTTATAAACTTTCGATCAAGACAATAAAAAAATAATAGGAAACTACCCTATTAAACTCATCCCCCTCAATGTGTTCAGCTTATTCTTCCAGTGCAAGTGTAGAAGTTTATATGGATTAGGTAGCATTGTTTTTTATAATTAAGGTTAGTCAAATGTGATTGAATGTGAATGGATATTATGAATTGTTTCTAAGGCTACTAATAAATTTTACTCTCCAAAGTGAAAATACTAAGTCAGGGTGGCGATCGTCAGGGAAAACCGGGAAAACCTGGAATTGTCAGGGAATTTTGGAAATCTGGAAAAGTCAGGGAATTCTCATAACAGTCAGGGAGAAACTGGGATAGGAAATTCTCGTTATATTTCTAACATTACGTTTACCAGGCTGTCTTTCCCGTCCTTTATTTCACCAAAACATGTCACCAACTAAAACTAATGTCCGTCGCCAAAGTGCATAGAATAAGTCCCGTCAATTCGTTGAACATTCAGTTGTGAATCAGTCATACAATGTATCCCTTGTGTATATCCTTAGTGCGATATTTGCCTAGTAGTGTTAAAATTCATGATCACTGTGTATTCTGCTCATGACAAGGAATCCGTGGCTATGTTTTTCGGAAGATTTTACCTCTGGTTTTTTTAACTTCCGAGACTCAGGTCGAGAGGTAGTTGTAGCACCCTAGATTGCAGTAAATACGTGCTTGCAGTTCTAAAAACACGAGACGATGATTATTAAAACGATAATACAAGTACGATCACATGTGTAAACAAAATCTTACTTGAGATCATCTTCGATTTTCCAACCCCCTTCGCGAGACCATAAGAAGAGCTCTCCTCCCCTCCCCACCTTTCACGCTCAATTATGGAATGACCCCCTTAGCTCCCTCTCGGAGCAATTTAGTCAGGTCACAAACCACCTCAAATATGACATTCCTAAATATGACGCTGCCGTTGTTAATTGCCTCCTGATTTTGCTTGCAGTGGCGCAATTACGTTTTGTTTGTGTATACAAATATTTTTACATTTTTGGTTCCCTCTTACAATCAAGGGGTTATGACCACGTTAATCAAATTGTTATTCGCTTCTAAAACTCGTGCCATCCGATTTTGATCCAGTCCAAGAACTTGGCTTTGGTTTATATTTTTCGCGTAGCTTAGTGATACCTGTGCCGGAGTCTGCCAGTAAATTGGCCATTGCTTTCCCTTCGATGCCTTTTCAGTATTCTTCAACTTCCCAGAATTACCACGACACGCCACCTCTTCCTTGAAGAATTAGACATTGTCAATTTGTAATTTTACCGAAGGACACATACATGGCCACGGAAATAAGCAAAAAATCTATTAAAAGTGTGTACAATTAGTGTAAGGGCTTAACTTGTGAAGGTATTCTATATTTTTTCATTAGGGCGGAGGTTTCATATATTTTTTCATTCTTATAGCTTTTAATGTATTGATTTCAGCTTTTAACATTCTCTGAGTTTTGACGAAAATTTAATTCAGCAGAAATAAAATATTCCAATAATAGGTGACCTTTTGGCGATCGGTCAGGGAAATCGGTAAAGCTATCAGGGAAAAGTCAGGGAATTTGAAAATTGATTATCAGTAGCCACCCTGTAAGTATTTCTGCTTAGCATATAACTAGGGTACAGTAAGGACTCATCATCATAGGTCAACAATCCTAGGATTGGTTTGACACAGCCCTCCACTTGATTCTTCTATCGGCCAACCTCTTCATATTAATGTAATTCCTCTCTTTCACATCCTTCACAACCTGTTCCATATATCTCAAACGAGGCTTGCCTTTTCCAATCTTCCTGTTCACTTTTACCTCGACGATTGTCTTTATCAGGGCTACTCACCACGGTCCTGCGTCTGATAACTGGTTGGACCTCATTATCTACAACAATAGTGACAGGGTGACATCGACCAGGTAGGCTCTGGCTTCCGGAATTTCATGTCATGACCTTATCTATTGCCAAGTTAAAATCCCTAGTAACAAAAAATGTTGGGGAAAGACTACGTATTGAAACTTTAAGGACATTAATCCTGAGAAACTGTTTTCCGACCCCACCCTCATATCTCTTGGTGACATCCCTACACAACCCTCCCTCGATGGGAAAGTAGAAGTACTGCAGAGCACTATCTTAAATTTTTTTGATAAACATGCTCCTTTAATGGTACGTGGAGTGAGACGACCACCTGCCCCCTGGATCACATCTGACGTATGTACAGCAATGAAGGCACGAGACATTAGCCACTGTCATATTACTTAAAGGATAAGGATGCAGTTTCTTGGGAAGAGTTCAAGTGCTTACGCAACGCCATCAAGCAGGCTATTCGCAATGCCAAGAACGTTCATTTTTCCAAACTTCTCAAAGGTAATGTTAACAGTAAGTGCCTCTGGAACGTAATTCGTTCCCTGGGTGGGTGTAGGGATAAGGGTGATATGAAGTTCGAGGGAATTTCCACCACAGCTCTAATGCAACATTTTCTCCCTGAGCCGGTGTTTGATGGAGTAGACCTTACTGCCGTTGATCGAGAGCCTGCAGTCGAGGTACCAGAACACAGTTTGCAGCTTGTGACATCAAGAGATGTCACCAACTCCGTGAAGTCTAATCGATCTCAGGCTATGGGTCCTGACGGCATCTCTCTTTCCATGATTCGACTGCTCCTCCCCGCCCTCATGCCATACCTAATCCATATCTTTAACACATCCATCATGTACTCTGTTTACCCTGAAGAATGGAAGAGGTCATTTATCATCCCAGTCCGGAAAACACCAGATCCAAAAACAGCAAAAAATTATAGGCCAATTTGCATCATAAACACCTTGGCCAAGATCTTTGACCGGATCGTGCACGATCAGTTGGCCGCCCACGTTAAGAGGGCGTCACTCCTTCACAACAGACAAGCCGGTTTTCGTGACCATCAAGGCATGCAGATGGCTCTAGTTAGCGTCCTTGACGACATTCAGGGAGCCATGGACCGCCATCAGGTAACAGTCGTAGTGTCACTTGACCTCAATAAAGCATTTGACTCAATCCGACATGATGTCTTGGTGACCACGCTAAGACTTTCTGGTGTGAGTGAGGATACTTCTACCTGGTTTTAAAGCTACTTGGGAGGGCAGCAAGGCTCCATCAAGTCAACAGCATCCGATGAACGCATATGGCATATCCAAATGATAGGGGTCCCATCATGTCCCTTACTCTGTTCAACATCTTTGTGCGGGGCCTGGCATCAATACCACTGGCTGCCAATATCATGATGTATGCGGATGGCATCATTATATTTAAGAGTTCCCCACCTGAAAAAATACATGAATGCGTGGCTGCTTTCTCAAGTGACTTAGACAGGATACTGAACTGGTGTCTCACTCGAGGTCTCTCGGTCAATCCGAATAAGTGCTCTGCCATGATCGTCAGCAATAACAAAATCCTCTATCGTGTCCATGACCCCCCACAACTAGCTATGTTTGGTCAACCAATATCTTACGACCTTACGTAAAGACAATGAAATACCTTAGTGTCACCCTCTCTAATACCTTGAGTTGGGATGCCACTGTATCAAACACTGTTCAGAAGATCTTTATAGGCCTGAGGAGACTGCGGTTAATGCAGTACCTTCCAGCAATGCACATTAGATTATGACTCGTAAAGACACTTTTGCTGCCGATAATGGATTACGTGCTACTTCCTGGAACGGACATGAGCTTAGGAGAGGTTACTCGATTACAAACAGTCCTTAATGCTTGCCTGCGTTATGTGTATCGCCCGCACCCTTGGGCTCACACGACACCATATTACAACAGAGCCCAAATATTAAAGATTAAAGAAAGAAGAGACTTCAGGTTGGTTGGTTATTTAGGGGAGGTGACCAACAGCTGAGGTCATTTGTGCCATATAGGATAGGTGGATAATTAGGTAATGGTAGGATTTTTCAGGGAACGGAGGAAGGGAGGAGAGAAACCCGGCATCGGCATTAGCCTACTCTTAACGAAAGGCGCCAAGGGGACCACGGCTTAACGTCCCATCCGACGGACGGAGTACTGAAAAGAGACTTCAGATGCCTCACATTGAGATATAAATATCTTGCCACCAGACTTCCAAAGCACATAAATGACCGTCTAAATACTTGCAATGAAGTTCACGGAAGATCCACTAGGGGTGCTTCCACTAACTTTGGTTATTCGCCTCATCGAACTGAATGCATGAATACTTCATTCACCACCAGCTTCATGCATCTATATAACAACCTCCCAGCAAAATTCAAAAAGATACACAATTATATTGGCTTTCACAAAAGATTATTTCGCCGCATGCTGATGTGACAGAGTTTAAACCCTGGGGATGGACCTCTAATGACAATTTAACAATTTTATTCAATTGTCTTTCTAATTCATCTTTTTCAATTTCGTGTCTCTTACTTTTTCCTTTGTAGAGCCACAAATTCTTTCAAGGTGATTTAAACGATAATAAAAAAATATGTATATGGCTCTTAAAAAAAGGTTTAATTCTTTTTTGTTAATTGTTTAATTATTGAAATCTGTATCTTAATGAACCCTGGGCTAGGGGCAGAGGGGGCCATACGGCTTCATCTAGCCCAGGATAAATAAAGAAATAAATAAAATATCAGGCCATCGTGTCTCAGGATATTGCCGATTAGGTTGTCCGGTCTTCTTTTTAGGGTTTTCAGCAGATTTCTCTTTTCTCCCACAATTATTAACCCTTTAGCTGTGGGAGCATCTGAATTTTGATGCCACCGTGTGTGGGACATGAGCGAGGAAGGTATTTTCCCGTTGAGCCCGGGCGTGGTTCTAGCAGGTAGTGAACCCTTATAATCCGGGACTACCTGCCTTTCCCCCTCACCATAGTCCATGAATACATTTGAGTCCTTTCGAAGAATCATAATTGGAGTTTAAATATTCAAACGTAACTTTTTGTAATTCAAATTTTACTAGGTTATTTTTCTCAAATTTGGCCATTGTGGCATTTTTACGAGTGCTTTGATAAAATAAAATAAAAACAGTAATAAAATCCATTGATTTTCAACCATATTGCTTCACAAGATTTTAGCCGATTTGAATGTAACGAAAAATTTCACACATATCTTTGGATGCGGCAGGTAAAGGTAAGGTATAATAAAGTTAATTCTAGGCATTTGGTTTGAACAAATTATATTTTTGTCACATAGAAATCAATACTTGAATGATAATCTCTAAAACAATAAATGCATAGTGCTTTTTGACATTCTCTGCACCAAAAGCGCATGTCTTTTCTCTTTTGATCCCTTTTTTTTAGTATACTTACGCATGAAGCATACTCTCTGGGGAGTTTTTTCTGCCCTCAGAATCTGGTAATTTTTCAAAAAAATGCCTAGCATTTATTCTTTGAGGAACTTTCACACCAACCTGGAAGTTTTCTTGCAATATGGTATTACAGTAAAACCTCGCTTTTACGTCCCCGCAATTTACGTTTTCCCGCCATTAACGACTTTTTCTTCATGTCCTAATAATGTCCATATACCCGCAATGTAACGTCTTCCCTTTATTCACGCTAGCAAATTCTTGAATGGTTCGCCATTTACGTTTTACGAGACGATTTTACCGTGATTGTCGTCCTGGTTGCATAACTAGTGGTTGGACTCAACGCTCCATGAAAGACAAAGTAAAAACTCATGCAGTAAGTTACCACTATGAAAGAGAAATAAAATTTGCCCAGATATACCTCCATTTACCGTGACCTCGCTCATCTGTGCAATTGTAATGCCGCGAGGGATTACAGTACACGTACGTCGTTTTTCTCGCGATTGTTGTTCAGGTTGCATAACTCGCGGGATGGCTGATGCTATCGCATTGGTGATGAAAATTTTTCATTTATTTAAGAAGTGTATGCTTTTCAGCATTTGTGGTCTTGTCTTTCTTTTTTGGAGGCATTAATACAGATTTTAAAAAATCCTCCAGCCAAATTTCATCCTCATATATCCTACGAACACACCCGTAAAATCATCTCATTCTTCCTTAGCTCGATTCTTAAGTAGCTTTGATAGAATATCACTATAGTCTCCACACCTTCTTTTCTCATAATATTTACCCTAACTTACTAGCATGGTTGGATCAAGACTCCTGGCCTCAGTTCATCCTTATCTATGTCATTCTCCTCTTCTATTCCCAAGTTCCCTTGTCTATCATTAATGCCATGCAGTTCTTTTCACATTTTCCTTACCCCTATGCTGAATCTCTTGTAAGTTCTATCAGCAGCTCTCCTCACTTAATAGTAATGAACAGTGTCTTGACTACTCTAGTGTCTACTACACCATCCCCCCCTCCATCCTTTCTGAACTGCTTGCTGTTCTGCATCTTCCCTCATACACCTGTAAACTAATTCCTGATATTCTCTCCAATTTACAACTGTACAATTTTTTCACACTCTTCCTAATCTTGGCCCAACCATATGTAATCTAGTTAATATATCTCCCCATGTCCCCATGCATTTCAAATAATAGATTTTCGCATTATTAAAGAGGTTTTGTTGGAACTATATTTCAATTTTAAACTTGTCATTCAATGAAAGCAAGAATTAGGCAGGCAAAATCAAGAAGCAAGACTCTTTCAGGCATAACTTTCATATAAAATTGCATACCCTCAAATTACACTTTCCCGCGATTTACACTTTTTTCTCTAGTTCCCCTCAAAAGTGTAAAAGAGGGGTTTTACTGTAGTTCACTTTCCCCGAACTTTCATGAGTGCATTTGACCTGTTTTTCGCTGTATTAAAGGTTCATGCCCCTTTCATCTTCTTAAAATGGCTTCATCTGTTTTGTTTTGCTTGATTATCTTCTATATAATGTCGTATCACATTTATCATTGATGACTCTTTTGTGAAGTTACAGTAGAAACTCTATTTTACGAAGTTGAAGGGACCCAAAATTTTGAGCTTTTAAATTAGAGGGTTTGTAAATTGGAGGTTTTCTTCCACTAACTCCTCTGTCTCCGGAACTGATGTGTCATCAAAACCAGCTGATCTCCAACAGTAGGAAATAGTTTTTGTGGTGACACTGTCCCATGCTCTGGCAACACCTCGCACAGCATGGAGCAATGTCTATGGAGGCACATCATGCACATGAGAGGCTTGATCTGCGACAAATGTACGTCTACTAAAACTCTACTGACAGGAATGCGATTATACTTTCAATGTAATTAAACACTATGCTGTACTAAACTTGTCAAATAGTTATGTCAGGGTTGAAATCAAACTAATTTCTAAGACGAATGGTAGTCATCTGCTCGTTCAGGAAAAAAAAACAACTGATATTAAGTGAAATTTTCTGTGTGCAGTGTATCTGCATCTAATTGAAAATATTTAAAAATTAGACCTCAATTGTATTGATTCACTGTATAGCATAGGTGTTATTCCTAAGGCTAGGAGACTCACTTTAGTAAAAGTGAATGAAACTCATAGCCATAAATTCCAAAAAAAAAACTAGTGAATATTTTTCTACAAATTTATAATGGTATGAACTTGGCTGCTGCAGCTGAATTAAGTTCTTGTAGCTGTTCAGTTGGTACATCTCAAAATAAGGGGAATAAGAGAATTAATTCATACATTGGAGTATTTTAAGCATATGCAGTTATGCATTAATTAGCAAAAGGGGTATATTTAGTGCTAGTCGATTTGTGATTAAAGATGCCATTTTAACATGGGAAAGCTAGGGATGCATTCTAACTAGGAAATTTAAAAATAAAGTTCCAACTGACCCAGTATATTTCAGTGAAAAGACCAGGAAATGCCTTTTTTGAAGAAAGTGTATCGTTTAAAATACATTCAATAATATTTCGCAGCTGATGAAAGTCAATTTTAGAAATTCACCAGAGTTAATTTGAAATTCTCTCTTTTTTAATATGCATTCTACAGTGCTGACATGTATCGGTGATTTGCGAGAACTATTTACTCGCGGGTACAGAAAGCTAAGAGTCACGATCGCAAATTCGTAACTAACGGCGTAAAACACTTGTAATGCAAAATTAAATATTGAAAATTCATCATGATTTGAACATAAGAAATTTATTATTACAAAATTAGTATTCTTTAATGAAACTATGTTCCACGACAGCTGCAGCAAAGAACTTCCTATGGGAATGCTACTTTCAAGTGAAAGGCTGAACAAAGTTCTGAGTTGGGGTTGCGGTGGCTATCTTAAAGCTAATTTTAAATAATTCCAGAGAAAATATGGACCTTTGTGACGATGAGTTGGTATTCGCAATGCACAAAATGATAGAAAAGGAATAGAAATTACCAAGCACTAGTCCGCTTATTTTATGAACTGGGGCATTGTTTACAAGAAGTAGACGTCGTGCGGGTTGAGGGTTGGCCCAGTGTACCCAGTCCTCGAAAGATGTCTTTGTGCTACCTGCCATTAGGTCTGGCCGAGTGCAAGCAACCACGGAAAGGGTGGCAATGAAATCTTAAAGGAAGGCTCTCAGAGTTAAGAAATCTGGTCAAACTTAGACAAACGCCCGCAGTCACCATGCAGAACATAGAAAAACATTCCCACAGCCTAAGGGTTAAGACTTCTTCATTTGTCACTTGGTCGATCCATTTTATCTTCATCATTCTTCTACAGCACCACATTTTGAATGCTTCCACCCTTTTCTTCCCCGCTGTTGTCAATGTCCATGCCTCACTGCCATAAAGAAACATGCACCAGATGTACGTTCTGATGAATTGTTTCCTTACTTCTGTGTTTGTATTTCCAGCAGTAAGTAGATTCTTCTTTTGGTAGAAAGCGCCCTTTGCCCGGGCTATTCTGCTGACTATTTCTTTCTTGCTTTGTCCATCGTTGGCTTCCTAGATAACAGAACTCTTTCACTTCTTCAAGTTTTTGTTTTCCTAGTTTGACATAGGTTTTGTCCTCTTCTTTCTCGCTGCGCACCAATATCTTCAGCTGATATCTGGCCATTGTTCTTTCCATGGTTACTAGAATCTTATTCATATCTCTTTCTGTCTTTGCTATGAGAGCTATGTCATCAGGAAATCGCAGCCTATTGTAATAACTTTCTTTGTCTTGTATAATGGTAAGGGTATAGTTTTTCCTTGTATCATGACGATGGTCTTAATTGTATAAGGCAAATGGTGACCAAAATAATATTATTATTATTGTTGTCTATCATTTAATGAGTAGTATCAATGGTTTATAGTGCTAATTTTCTAACTATGGCATTTACTGTGTTGAAGTGTGAGCCTTCTTGAGTGCGTCTGACTATGACTTCTATCATTATTCCCTGCATGAACTGAGAGTAGCATGCTGCTGGTGGAGCGGTTAATGATCTCCAGTGATGCATTTCAAGTCGACGTTTGCAACAAGTGCGGCCTTGTGGGATATTCAGGATGGTGCCACTATTGTCGATCCAGTTCCTCTGTGTCTTCCATCAGGATTCCTTACGCATGTAAGCTTCTCTTCCAGGAGCTTCAGTCAATGAACATTATACCTCGATTAACCCTTCACAAATACAGTGATTGAGATTCACATGTAAGCTAGACTGTGATACAGATACTATGAAGAGGAATTTTTTTCAGTTGATTATCTAGTGAATGTTAATAAATGAGTTTCCGCTTACAGAAGGGAGTCAAGGTGAGGTAATTTATTGATTACTGGCCTTTATAAGGCTCTAAAAATGATGTTGATGAAATTTTGTAAATACACTTGCTACATATTTTGTGGTTTGATTACTTTGACTCTTTATTATGTTTTGAACCTCTCTTTTTGAGAGGTATTTTTTGAAGGAGAATGTGGTAATTGTTGAAATAAACTAAATGAATTGATTGTATGAAACTATGCAAAAATGTTTTAGGTTATTTCAATATGTCACAAATATGGCATATAAAATTATTATATACAAAATATGGGATATATAGAATTATTATACTGAAGAATCAAAAACCTTTCAGCTGGAAAGTGGTCATTTTGTGATAATTGACAGTGAAGGACTATTTTGCCTCCAGAATATTTTACTCGAGAGGGTTCCATCACATCATGATAAACAGGGTGTCTAATAACCTTTAAAACTTAAAGACATGATTTTCATTTGGGCCTTGAAAACTGGGAATTTTTGATGAATGCCTTGTATTTTGAAGAATTTCATGAAATCCTCTTTCCCACTCAGGAATAAATTTTGATAATTTTTTGACATCTTCTAATATGAAAATTCAGTTGATTGATTGAAGCCCATCTGTTCTCTCTTTAGAGCAAGAAATGATGTGTCGTAATAGATAAGAAGGTCAAGTTTTTGTATTGAGATAGTGAAGTAGTTGGAAATCAGCGATAACATTTGTGTCCATACGACATAAAGAGCTGTAGGTTCGGTATGGTGTAGTATGTGATATCTGAAATGGCTTCTTTTATTTTTATAAAGCCCTATTATCATAGATTATTTTATGCAGGTGCAAATTTTGCAATCTCACCCTCTTTAATAGGTCATGAATTTTATCTTAATTTATGCATTGATCTTGCAATTCACTGGTGTTGTTTGTCACTTATTGTCTAATTTTATCTTTCCCATGGAGAGAATATCTCTATGAGATATTCTTGTTTTCTTATATGAGTTGAATGCAGAAGTATAAAATATGCACTACTTGTTAATGCTTTCTTGCTCAGAGATTACGTTTGGTTGATTATGCCACGATTATTACAGACACTCAATAGTTCATCTTCACCCTAACTAGTTGCCATGATACTTCAGGATATAGGGATGCATGAAAAATCACGTTGGTTGTAATGAGTGCAATTAAAAGAAGCAAATTTATGGCTGGTATCAGCAGTCATTATTGAGGACTTCTACTGTAACCTTGCAAATTCAGTTATCAGAATTCAAAACCTTGAAAATACCTGGAATTTTTCTTTGCCATTATAGTAGACACCCTGTAAAAAAATATTAATTTTTCCTGTGATTCCTTGAGATAATAAGGGGATCGGGTTAGTTTGGTGGATAGAGTACTGGCCTCCCATCCCGAGAGCCCAGGTTCGATTCCCGGCAGTGGTGGATTTTTCAGTGGCAAACCAGTCCCTATTTAAGTGCCTAGTGGAGGGTATTTCAGGTTTAGTGCTTTCTCCATTGGATGGGACGTTAAGCCATGGTCCCCTTGGCACCTGTCGCTAAGTCGCCCCCGAATAAAAAATCCTCTGAGTGCAAGGTGGCCCAGAGAAAGGAACTGGCCTCCCTACCCTGAATGTGTGAAATTCACACGCCTTTGGCTTAGCCTGGGGTGAGCTCTACCCTCACCTATCAAAGCCAACCTTCGGGTTGTATCACTGAGTGAGTGAGTGATGATAATATTGATGAGACAGCTTTGCTCAAAATAATTCTAAAATAGATATTTTTCATTGCTAACAGCAATTGATGTACAATCATCATTTGTGTACAGTTTATATCACAACTGTGTTTGGCATTCTAATGAGGTTTTCAAAGAAAAAATGTGTACTTACCTATAATGTATCAGTGGGAAGGCATTAGCTAGAACAGGTAGATCATCAACCTTCTCACTTGGGTAACAATTCTGGATGCAGTTGAACAGAGTACTTCATGATATTAAGGGAAAAATTGCTTGGGTAAAGATGCAGTTACGAATTAAAAAAACGTATGGCCAGAGCTTAGCCCAAAGTTGTTAGGAAAAATGGTTGGATGTGAAGCATTGCTTTTTATGGCTCTTTGATGTGGAACCTAGGGAAAAAAGGACATGGAATGAAGGCTTTTGAGAGGTGAGGAAAGAAAGGAAGCTGTTGAAGGAAATTGGGAGGTGGCTGAGAAGATGGATAAGTTTTTGGGTTGTGGAATTTCTAAATATGGTCAGTTGAGAAAGCAAAGAATGCTAGGAAAAAGAAAATAATTAGCATTTTTAGAGAGAGTGAAGAGACAAAGAGCATGTTTTTATGTTTAGTGAAGCAATGTGGAAAAGGAAGTGTCTGGGAGAAGTGAAGTGTAGTGGGAGTATACCTTAAAAAATCCACCCTAGCCTCTTCATTATTAACACGTTCACTGCGGCGTGACCCACCAGTGGGTCACGCAGATGCGTCTAGCGCCGCGGCCATAAAATTCTGTGAATTGTCGTAACTTGCGAGGAGTATTGTGAGAGTAGGAATCGAGAACTTCTAAAGTGACTTCACCAAGAGGTTAGTCACTGTTCAAATAATAGACTACTATGTGACACTCAGTGTGACCCACCGGTGGGTCACACCGCCCCTCCTGAAACTTTTTTCAGCGTGAGCGGTGTGGCCCACCAGTGGGTCACGAACAAATTTACATATTAGCGTATTATATCCAAAATACGTTTATTTTTTGCTTTCTTTTTGTTTTTTTTTCATGTTTATGCAATTTTTATACATAAGGATGAACAATACTCGATATAGTAAAACATATCAACTTAAAAATAATGAAAATGTTTAGGAAAATTTTTTCTCCTCAACCTCTTGGCTGTCCGTCAGTTGCTCGTAAACTAAACAGTCCGAACTGCACTCGCCCGGCTGTGTGAGAGATTGACTCTCTCTCTTCCCTTCCCCCCCCTCTACGGAAGGGCAATTGGGAAAGAGTCGCGTAGCGTTCTTGAGCCAATCCCTCAGTGGTGGA
This sequence comes from Platycnemis pennipes, assembly GCA_933228895.1. Classification (NCBI taxonomy): domain Eukaryota; kingdom Metazoa; phylum Arthropoda; class Insecta; order Odonata; family Platycnemididae; genus Platycnemis; species Platycnemis pennipes. The sequence goes on from OW121854.1 coordinate 67,706,465, forward strand.
TGAGTGACCGTGCCCTTGCCGGGTGAACGTCTTCCGAAATGCAGACACTACTTTTTTCTGAGTGAGACAAACCACTATGTACTCTTTCCAAAGGATCCCCCTTCCCTTTTCTCATAGTGTGAGCAGGGCTGGGGAATCGGTACGCACGGACGGGCATCTATGTCTCACAGACGGGCGCAAACAAGGGCAGGCGCAATAAACAGAGACGGGTGGGTGTCTCCTGGGTTTTCCTAACGTCAGCAATTCTTTACCACATGCATTGTATTGTTGGCCCTCTCTTCCCCCATCCCACGCCAGGGTCTAGCTGATAGCGTGCCCCACGTGGCCAGGGGAGGGGTGGGCTGGGGGCGAAGCTGGGAGTAGCCTCCCCCAGCCTTCCTCTAATCTCAGGAAACAGCTGAGTATTGCCGCTTCAACCACCATCCCTCGGCAGTGGCCAGAAGCTCGGAAGGACTGTGACACACCGGTGGGTCACACCGCCCATGCAAAAGGCTGAGTGTGACCCACCAGTGGGTCACGCCGTGCTGTGAGGAGTAGGGCTTTAAACAGCTCCGCAGTGAACGTGTTAAAGAAAATTTTTATTTGAATTTTTTCTGTCCACCAGTTAAGGTAGGGTTTGTTAGATTCCTCTCACTCTGTTTTACTTCTCCCCCACTTTTTGTAAAGACACTTGTCACAGATCATTGTCTATCTACCGTCTTACTGTCCTCATGATAAAGAAAAAGAAACTCATTATTTTTGCTGTGTTTAAACTAGAACACCGGCCATGGTTTCAACACACAAGTGTAATTATCGGAGTGCATCCTTAGTTTGGGATATACCTATATGTATACCAGAAGTTGGGAGGGGGGTAAGGTAAAGAAGGCGGGGAAGAAATTAAGATCAATGGAGGTGAGGGAGTGGGTCAAAAGGTGGGGGATATGAGTTATGCATATCACCGGAAGTGAGGGTTTGTATCGGCATAATGGGATGATGAGAACAATTTGCATCATATTAGGACATAAACCAGCTTGTTGTGATGGGTAAAGGAAAAAGAACACAGTATTTCAATCATTGTGATACCAGTGCGATTTAAATAATTGTTTTCTTTTATCTGTCATGAAAATCTGGTTTATGTGCTACTCTAATATGTATTGCTCTGATTGAATACCAAATGTTCTCGCCAATTTTATTTAACTTATTTATAGATGGTGTCTCTAGGCTGCGGACCTCTTCTCGAATCATGTTGTATGCAGACGACATCCTCCTTGTCCAAGATGCAACGGGTCCCGATCTGAATGAATGTGTGATGCGAATGAATGCGGATATTGAATGCGTGTGTGAATGGCTGAACGGGATGGGGATGGCCGTTAACGATCGTAAATGTACTGCGATTATACTCGGGAATAAAAGGATACGGGATAAATTTGTAGGGGCCAGAACCCCACCCATCAAAATCTTAAATTGTCCTATTCCCTACTCCACGTCCATACGGTATCTAGGGACCACTATCTCTTGTGACCTGTCATGGGAGAAACAGGTCTCACAAGTGATTTCCCGAGTCCACTGGGGAATTAAAAGGCTAAGGGGCATGCAGTTTAGACCTTGCAAAAAACTTAAACTTATATTAGTTAAGACCCTCCTTTTCCCCATCCTGGACTACTGCCTGGTGCCTTGTAGCGACCTGTCGGGGAGGGATTTGGGCAGGCTCCAGGTAGCTCAAAATGCCTGTCTCCGATACGCCCTGCGCCCTGGCTACACTGAGCATATGACCCCCCACTACAAACGGGAGGGGATTCTCCGAATGAAGGAGAGGAGATTACTAAGTAACTTGCTAGCGGGGTACAGGGTCTGGAAGACGCAGTTGCCGTCCTTCGTGTACATAAATATGACACTTATGAGCAGAATCCACAATATAAATACTAGAAACGCGCCGCACTCCTTCATGATACCCTGTCATCGGTCGGCGAGGATGTCTGGCTCCTTTATGGCCACTTTCGCACGAGCCTATAACGCGCTCCCTATGCATGTGAAAGGCAATTTTTCGAAGACGAGTGTGGTTAAACTCCTATTGACACAAGGTTTCCTCCAGACATGAGCCCCAGAGGATCCCTCTTCCTTTTTTTTGAATACTATTTATTTTTCACCTGTATTCTTTTATATTTTTATTATCTAGTTAATGCCTATTTGCTATGTAGTTATTCTCTGTTTTCACCGATTTATTGCCTTTAATATCCACTTATACTCCATTTATTTATTATTTATTGACTATATTATCTATTTATTTTCTACCTTTCAACTATTTCTTGCTTTTGTATCTATTTATTCCCAGTTTTTAATTATTTACTGCTTCATTATATATATTAAGGAATTATTAAGGAATTAAAACAATGATGTAAACTCTGTAAAAGAGCCCTGGGCAGGTGGAAGAGGGGGCCGGATTGTGGCCTCAACCTGCCCAGGTAAAATAAAGCGCAAGACAAGACAAGACAAGACAAGACAAAGTGACATGTAATACAAGTAATTATAGCTAACTACACTCAAACCTCCCTTAACACATTGCAGGCTGGACATTTTTTTCTTATCTTTCCTCAGCGGCCGTGCATTTTCTCCAACTTTTTTCCACACAGCTATTAAATAATTTATAACTCCTCAACTTTTTAAAAAATTTGGCTAGAAGATACAGCATTTGTGAAATAAAGCAGGAGGTACATGATTAATTAATAATTTGCAAGGCAAGTACAAAACTATTTTATTCCAAACTAAATCTGCAATACAATTGCAAAGTATATGTAAACATAAGTATAAGTACTTGTGACCCGACCTTAACAGATGGCATGCAAAACACGAGTAAACAGGTGATTGGTCTGCAATGTGTTAACGGACACCTCCAACTAGCAGACGCCTCTGAAAAATGGACAGTTTTTCAATCCCCGGCAGCAGAACATGGATACATATAGAACTAACACCTCCAAATAGCCGACGCTCTTAATAAGGGACGCGGACAACAGAAAGAAACATTTGTCCTTCTATCTTCTCCATTTATGAACACACACTATGAACTAACATGTAAACATTTCTCTTCCCCTAACCAAAAGTAGCATTTCTTAAACCAAATATGTCCAGAATGAGTGAATTTTATAGGAAATTTTCCAGAAGAAATATTTTCTTAGCATTGAGGGAGAAATCTGCAAATATGTTTACCTACCTAAGGAACTTTTCCAAAAAATACTTTCTTAGGAATTAGGGAGCAATCTGGTTGTCTGTCTACAAGTTCGTGCCTGTTTCCTTTCACTACTATGACACTTATCCCTTTTCTTGGGGCCAAGTTTTCTATTCGTGTTTTTTGATCATGATGAAGCTAAAAGTTGCTCTGTGGATAAAAATGCAATAATTTTCTCGTTCCATCATATTTTATTATAGGGATTTATTTTTCGAAGGTTTGAAAACTGATGGCCGTATTCATAGATTCAATAGTCTTCAACTAAGATAGGTTTAAGGAAGTTTGACCGACGATGTCATTAAATCTGTATTCTTAGTGCCATTTTAGCACTGACCGACCATAATCCAGGTAGCTTTAGTCCGGGGAGAAAGTTAAACCCATGGCATCATGGTTTAACGAGGAGTTTAAGTGCATCAAGTAGCCATTTTCTCATCAGCTTTTGTGGAGTGGTGATTAACAAAGGTGTTCTCTGACATATTTCGATTAATCTCCTTGGTACAGTTAGTCTACGTGGTAATTATATTAATTAGTTCTATCCATAGTGTTGCACGGAATATCGTTCGCTTAATTTATATTTATATTCGTATTTTAATATTTTTTTATGCAGTAGATTGGTAAAGTAGTATCGTTCTATGGTAGGTAATTAGTTAATCTAGTTTTTTTAAATTTTAATTTGCAAGAACAGGTTAATTTAATAAGTAAACATTATAATTAAGTGTTTAGAGTTTTTAACACGTTCACTGTGGCGTGACCCACCGGTGGGTCACGCAGATGCGTCTAGCTCCGCGGCCATAAAATTCTTTGAATTGTCGTAACTTGCGAGGAGTATTGTGAGAGTAGGAATCGAGAACTTCTCAAGTGACTTCACCCAGAGGTTAGTCACTGTTCAAATAATAGACTACTATGTGACACTTAGTGTGACCCACCGGTGGGTCACGCCGCCCCTCCTGAAACTTTTTTCAGTGTGAGCGGTGTGGCCCACCGGTGGGTCACGAACAAATTTACATATTAGCGTATTATATCAAAAATATGTTCATTTTTTGTTTTCTTTTCTTTTTCTTCAAGTTTATGCGATTTTATACATAAGGATGAACAATACTCGATATAGTAAAACATATCAACTTAAAAATAATGAAAATGTTTAGGAAAATTTTTTCTCCTCAACCTCTTGGCTGTCCGTAAGTTGCTTCTAAACTAAACAGTCTGAACTGCACTCGCCCGGCTGTGTGAGAGATTGACTCTCTCTCTTCCCTTCCCCCTCCCCCCCCACCTCTACGGAAGGGCAATTGGTAGAGATCCGTGATATTCGCGAGACGCGATATCGCGAGACGCGATATCGCGAAATAACGTGAAATACCGCGAAATCGGAAAATAAAATGAAATTTCGCCTTTTTCGCGAATTTTACGCGAATTAGCAAAAATATCACATGCAAAGAGTCATAATCGATTAAAGTCTAAGCCTTCATTGTTTAACGCTGATGACGTTCATTCGCTCTATCACATTACAATTCAAAGGTCAATTGGCTTGTTTTGTCTCGCGCATGTCGCATTCGCGTAATATCGCGCACTGTAGTTATGTCTCCGACGGAATTTGCCGTTAAATTAATCACCGCCTCTCTCTTCGATTCACATTTATCAATCCTGAAATTCTCGGAAATATCTAGAATGACTCACTTTCTCTCCTGAAGAATTAGATATTCTGAATAAATAATGTGCTGAAAGAAATTTAACACAGCCGCGGAAGAGCGGAAATATAAGCTCACGCACCCGGCACGCGTCAATGCCGAGCAGTAATTCCGGTGGCTCACCGCGACGCAGTAGACAGCGTAATTGGATAACTTGTTGCAGGAAAACCTTTAGTGTGGGCCTAATGTAACAATTTTGTAGACTTAAACACGACCGCTGGCCAGGAACGGGAGCGCTAGCAGTTGAGGCAAGGGGGGAAGTAACAGAAAAGATAGGAGGAGAGGGTGTGCTACTTATTAGCATTTGATCGTCGGATATTCCGCGCTCCACTGAGCTTCAATGCAAAAAAAATGATTTCGACACACTCCCAGTTCAAGTTTCTTTGTTTCCGATTGTGTTTAGTTATGCGTGCTTCTTTTACTGCCTTTCTTGTTATGTAAAATGCTTAATAAAAGTATAAGCATTCACAAAATGTGTACCAAAAATAATAAAACGCCTAGAAATGCACAAAAATTGTAACATTATAATAATACCGCCAAGATTTTCTATAACACCGAAATCACATAGTTTTAAAACAAATTTTAGCAAAAAATAAAACCACTTTCACGGACCTCTAGCAATTGGGAAAGGGTCGTGTAGTGTTCTTGAGCCAATCCCTCAGTGGTGGATGAGTGACCGTGCCCTTGCCGGGTGAACGTCTTCCGAAATGCAGACACTATTTTTTTCTGAGTGAGAAAAACCACTATGTACTCTTTCCAAAGGATCCCCCTTCCCTTTTCTCATAGTTTAAGCAGGGCTGGGGAATCGGTACGCACGGACGAGCGTCTACGTCTCACAGACAGGCGCGAACAAGGGCAGGGGCAATAAACAGATACGGGTGGGAGTCTCCTGGGTTTTCTGAACGTCAGCAAATCTTTACCACATGCATTGTATTGTTGCCCCTCTCTTCCCCCATCCCACACCAGGGTCTAGCCGATAGCATGCCCCACGTGGCCGGGGGAGGGACGGGCTGGGGGCGAGGCTGGGAGTCGCCTCCCCCAGCCTTCCTCTAATCTCAGGTAACAGCTGAGTGTTGCCGCTTCAACCACCATCCCTCGGCAGCGGCCAGAAGCTCGGAAGGACTGTGACCCACCGGGGGTTACGCCGCGCTGTGAGGGGTAGGGCTTTAAACAGCTCCGCAGTGAACGTGTTAAATCAATTATTAAAGTTCACTTATGTTTAATTTTTGAGCACTCAATGTAGGTCTAAACATAAACAAGTATATTTGTTTACATATCATGTTTTCAGTTTTTATGCATAAGGAATATCAATTCGTTCTATATTTTACAATTATAGACATAATTTTGTTTGCATTTTATTATCAGATAATGATCATTTAAATTAGCAATCCATTTTCAGGAATATGTTGGTTTATTTAATTGCATCAAATCTTCATGTACTTTTTTTCTGAGGTAGGCATAGTTTTGTCATTATTAATAGTTAGCAATTAGCTTTCCTTCTCTTAATTCATCCTTTGTTTTTCCCACCCTAACGCTGACCAGCTCGAGAAGTGTTTTTCTTCTCCTTCGTCCAGTTTCCGGAGCGAATTCTTTTAGAATCCATGTTTTAGCTGAACAAAAGACACAAACAAACAAACAAGTTCAACTATCCCGGGAAGTACCCTAGTTATGTAACATATAGTGGTGCCAGTCCTGGTTGCCAGACTTTCCATCCTTGTGAAGTACGCAAGTCTCTCCCTTGACCGGAACTATGAATACCAAATTTTAGATCCATACTAAACAACACGTATACCGGACTAAGATAAACCTCCAAACCCCAGGTTTTACCAGAAATCTATGAATACGGCCGTGAAAGTTTAAATCAATGTATTATATGCATCTGTATTTTATTTTATTGTAGTTACTGCACAGAAAAACCTGTACTGACTCCAGCCCAGCCTCATGCACACAAATTAAAGCCAAATATTAGAAATTTGGTGGTTTACTTAATATTATTATTTTTATTCACATTCAATATTCATGGGAGGATGGTGTTGTCACGGTGCTTAGATAATGCTAGCTTCCCGTCCTAGGAACCAGGATTCAGATGTCAGGGAGCAGAAATAGAGATTTTTGGTGAAATACTCGATTGCTGAGTGAAAAACACTTTGAGGTTATTATTCAGCACAATTCTCTATCTATTGGTTGAAATGTGAAACTGTGGACATATTTTTCACCCATTGCTAAGTGACTACTATTGTTGGTGCTATATGTTTCTATCTGTTGTAAATGTGGCAACAATCTTCCTATCTCACTCTCATTCATAAGTTCTCCTCATGCAACTCCGAATTTCCATTGATGTAAGAAAGCGAGGTTGAATAGGTCCTTTGAAACCCTGGTGTTGACTAGGGATGGGTCGGTTCCACTTTTTTTCGGTTCCGGTTCGGTTCTTAACTTCAGTTCTCGGTTCCGGTTCTTAATTTACCACTTACTTTGCATTGCATAGTGGTAAGATAAGATAGTCAATAATCATTTTCAGAGACATACTGCTTGAAAAAGAATACCTACTTCATTATACTTTTGTGTTATATATACTATATTATCATATAATTTATGAAAATGATATGAGGACTCGCACCTCCAAAGGAGGTGGACGTAACATATACCTATCATTCAGTGTATCCTTATTACGGCGGTATTTCATCATTTACTAGAATTCGATGCAGTAAAATAAATCATATAGTCATTTTAACGACTGAATTAGAATAATTCGCGGCAACTTTGAAGTATCTTAGTACACTATTTCACCAGGTTTTAATGTGAAGCCTCCACTTTCAGAGTGTGAGCAGGTTTCAAACTGGTATTTGCGCCAATTATTTCGGTTATTTTTGGCCTCGGTTCCGGTTCTAAGCTCAAGAACTGGTGGAACCGAGAACCGAAGAACCGAACCAACCCATCCCTAGTGTTGACTATTGAAAATTCTCTTTAAGCATTGGCATTATGTGCAATTATAGAAAAAGGGAACTGACATGTGCAGCGCGATAATTTAATTTTTAAAACAATGATACGTAAAATAGAGCAGGAAGTGGAAATTGACCTAAACGCCAGGCCAGCCATAGTCCTCGACTAAACCAATGCATAAGTATCGGAAGGGCTTTAGTACACCCCTGCGATGGAGAATGAGTATGTTTAGTGGACTCCAGTAGCCAGGTTAGTATTGTGCTGGTCTGGCAACCCAAGGGTCTCAGGTTCAAATCCCACCTTGTGCATGGATGGTGTGTTTGTCTTTGGATTAAAACATTAGGTTAGACAGAATTATGTATACTTATTGTTCGAGCACCTAAAAATCTGAGCCTAATACTACTACATATTAGTATTTTTTTTAAATAAATACTTTAATTGGCATTATCCACACAATTCATGTACACTACTGACCAAGATTTCAATGGATCACCATCATTTTCAAGGTTCCTTATACCAAAACTTCATCTGTATGCCTATCTATATGTGGTGTGATAAAAAATAATGGCAATAACTTCTCACTGTTCTCTTCAAATTCAATGGTGTAGTAATGTAGTTCCTGCCATATGGTCGTACGATCAATAAGGAATACCACCTGGAAGTTATGCACCATTTGCGTGAAGAAATCGGACGAAAACGCTCAGAATTGCGGCAAAACAACTCGTGGAAATAGCACCACGATAATCCTCCCCCTCTTACCTCACTGCTTGTTTGTGATTTTTTGGTAGCAAATACACCTTTATTTTCCCTAAGACACCTTATGTACCTGACATGGCCCTCTGTGACTTCTTACTATTCCCAAGGCTGAAGAGAACCTAGAAAGGCCGACATTTTGCCATCATTAACCCATTGGGGTAAAGCGCCAGCGATTCGCCAGTCTACCTTATTTTGCCTTAAGGTAAAGAGCCGGTGATTCGCCGGTCACGTGATGGAATTCAATGTTCTAATGCTATTCTTTTTTTCCAATTTTATGTACCACAAGTCTTTTTTTTATTCGGTGAAAATAAATTGTGAAATATTTAATTAGTAAATAATTTTAATTTCCAAAAAAAATTTTTTTAATTCCGTGAAATTTTTCAGAAAATTAAATAGAGTTTAAAGGGCAGAAAATCCATGGAAAATTAAGAGGCGAATGGGTTAATGAGATAAAAACAGAATCACTAAAGGAGCTGCACTCTAGACCGAAAATTGAGTTCCAGAAATGCTTCCAAGATTGGGAAAAATGCTGGCACAAGTGTATTATATCTGAGGGGAATTACTTTGAAGGGGACAAAATTGATGCTGTTTAACAAATAATTAATCTTTAAGATAAATGAAAATTCCTCTTTGGTATTTTTTGATCACACCACATATGTTTCTAGTTAAGGTGGGGGTAAAGATTAGGGAGGGAGGAGAGAGAATTGGATTAAGTAGATCGTAAAACTATGATTATGTTTGCCTGTGTATGAAGTCTATGGTAGAATTACTATAAAACTAATGAAGCTTAAGCTTCAGGACCATTATTCCTGATAGAGCTCCTCTGAACTGTTGAACATCCAGCTGTTCTTTATTTTTTCTCAATTTTATGCTCTTTTGTTCTGATCTCGAGGCTTGAGTCCCTTGCAAGGACACCAAGGACCATTGGTTCTTGCTGGTTGCAACCCCACATACATAAAATTAGAGAGATAAATAGTAAAGCAGAAAGTTTCGAGAAGTCAATTTTGTCTATGCACAATTAGGGACAGTAATAGGTCACAGTAAAGATAGGTGGGGGAAATTAGAATAGGTATATTAGGTTTTGATGTAGAAGAGTAGTCTATTGCAATTTTTTTAAAATATGCTCATGTCATGACGTCACTAACTCATGCATGCGTTGGGAAATATAAATTAGTCAATGTTTTAAAGAAATGCCTGACTAATCAGTAATTATAATGTTACTTTGTATGTACTTACAATTTATTCCAACCTCTCTGTGGCTTGTAGGTAGTGCATACCTGCTTGATAGTAAGTGCAAGTTTAATTCTGTTTTAATCTAAAAACCATGCCTGGTAATGGTTAGGCCCTGCCACTCACCCTTGTGGTGGCTTACAGAGCATTATGTAGATAACAGTTCGAGCTCAGGGCCCCGAAATGTAGATCTGTTATTGCATGGAGTAGAGTAGGGCTTTTTATCTTTGGAATGGAGTTTGGCTACTTTGCAGTCCTTCCAAAATTGTCTTTGTGCACCTCCTTCACCAGTTTCCCAGCTCACTTAAGACATATCTCGGGGGTCAGGTCAGTGTAGTGTTAACGGCATCTATATCTTCTGACTACCCTGCAAGCTACATTGAGAGTGTGTGGCAGAGGTTATCACCAAGCATGCACAAAAGTATATTTTACTTATCTAATGAGGTATTACTGTGAATATGTATCATACAGAACAAGCACTACAAATTCAACTTTTCATCCAACCTGCAAGGAAGCATCTCAGAAGTACTACAAGCATACATTACAAATATTATGGGTTCGTGCAGACATGCTTGCATCCTAAAAAATCCACTACCCTAATCTCATCTCTGTTTGTTTGCTAGATCTTTATTGATCGAATGTGTAATATTGCATACTCATGTTAATGGAATTATATTTTTATGAAGGCAACATGCTGCGAGTCTTTATGTTTTTATGATAATGGCATGTACAAGGAAAGGGCCAATACTTGAACCTATCTGTGATGCAGCTTATTTCTCTATTGTTATTGTATATTTTGTTTAATTTAATATTACATTTTATCTGAATGATTTCATATTGTTTTAATTTTGACATAGGTGGAAATTTTGACTATGGGGGCACCAAAATCTTTAAAGTGCTTAGGACCTCTAATTAAGAGTCTTAACCCTTAACTCTTAAGAGTATTAACCCAGTTTTTTCTTCTGAATTTGTTTTAAAGTAAGCGCCTTAGTGTTTACAGTTAGCTTGAGACACGTGGATGGTGGTAATGTGAGCATGATTATGGCTGTTTAGTTACATAGTATATATATATATACAGCAGTCTGGCAGCAACATCATGTTCCTTTAAAACCCCCGCAGGGAAATACATCTACATCTACCTAATACCGTGCGACCGACCGCGATGGTGTGTGGCAGGGGGTGAAGGTCACCAAATATGCACCATTTACACACAACTAAAAGGTACCTACCAAGCCGACTAATTGTAAGGGATACATCTACATAATACCCTGCAAGCCACCACAAGGGTGTGTGGCAGGGGGTGATTTCTCACCAAACATGCACAACATATCATGCATAAAAAAGGAATAGTATTAATATAGTAGTCAGAACTACACTATTTAAAAAAGATAGAAATTGCAAAGCAAACATGCAAAAACATTCTGTTAGTAGGGTTAGCTTTAAATACTCATACCAACATGCAGCTACCAATGCTATTCATTGCTACTCTCCGATAGGACATATTTACCGTTATTCGTATCTCTAATTGTTCGCGGGAAAAAGGACATTTTGAATCGGTCGGTTCGGCAATCAATTTCTCTAACTTTATGATTATGGTCCAGTCTGCCATAGTAAGTTGGGGTTCGTAAAATATTTTTAACATCATCACTGAAAATATTGCCTTGGAATTTGTGGAAGAGATTAAGTCTAAATTTCAACCTGCGATCTGACAATGATTCCCATTTCAATTCATTTAATAGACTGGTTACGCTAATATAATTATCGTATCGTCCCTTTACAAATCTTGCCGATCTTCGCTGCACACGTTCAAGTTCATTACTTAGACCGATTTCGTAGGGATCCCATACACTGGCAGCATATTCCAAATGAGATCTAACAAGGGCAAAGTAGCTGATTTCTCGTACACATACCATGAAATGCTAACCATGCAACTAAGAGATACCATGAAATAGGATGTCTTGGTAGCTTATGTGGTAAAGCACCTGGCCAGAAAATAGGGGGTTCCGGGTTCGAGTCCCGGTCAGGGTAAATAATTTTTTTTTCTCTGTGGAAATTCTTCTAATGTCCGTCTTAACTTGGCCCTGATCCTTCCTGCTCTTTGTAAATAATGCTTTTACCCATAGGGACCTCAAGATGAGAAGCTACTACTCTTGAACCTCACACCAAACCTGATCCCATTTTTCTCGTAACCGATATTTTTGCTGGGCACTATATAGGTCTTCCTTTGGACTTCAACCAGCCATTCATCTTATCACTCCCAAGATTCTTTTACCGAGCAACAATTTCTTTGAATGTGCGCACCCTGGCAAAGGTCGATGGAGAAGACTAACTTTTCATGTTACTCTCTAGGACTTCATTCATTTTTTACTGCATATTTTCTTCTTCTTTTGCTTTGGGGTCATCCATTAGTGAGAAAATTGCACGTTTGGCTGGCCGGTGGTGGCTTAACAATCGAGAGGCTACTGTGCTACTTTATGGCATTCGCAAAACCTCGATAAATATTATTGTGTAGGATTTAGCCAAATTATAGGATAACTTTACTGAATATGTTAGATATATTTTAAAAACCCCATCGTATTATGCAAGATTCGACCAGGTAAATAAGATTAGAGAGTGAGACTGTCATACTGGTGGATTCAAAACGTTATTTTTCCCCTGACTATAAGAGAGCACAATAGGCTGCCTAGCCAAGGGATGGGAAGGTGAAATATTGTTATAATAGTCTGTAGTGCATGACGCATGTATTAACAACGAATCCCTTTATAACTATGTAGATACTAACCTTAAGCTGTATGTGACCCTATCATAGTATGTTTCAGTGTAGTAGCTTGTAATGCATGTTTCCTGTAAATTCTCCCCCTGCCTCACATCTTTATGGTGGCTCGCATGGTATTAGATGTACTGTCTCACAATGTATAACAAGCGTTTTTATAATTAAGTTACACAAAACTAAACTTGGTTGAAAAGAAGGCACGTGGAGTTCAAATAGTTAGGCCCACCTTGAGTATCTACATCTACACGATACCCGGCAAGCCACCACGAGGGTGTGTGGCAGGGGGTGAAGATCACCAAGCATGCAAACAAGCAACAAAGCGAAAAAATGCCTCTAAAGTATGTAGTGTATGGGATCTGAATAAATTAGGTTTAATCAGAGAACTAGATGGTGTGCAGCATAGAGCAGCTAGGTTCGTTAAAAGGTGTTACGATAGGTTGAGTAGTGTTTCAGAATTAATACAAGAATTTGGGTGGGAATCATTATCAGAGTGTAGGTTAAAGTGCAGATTAAATCTATTAGAGAAATTTCAATCGGATAGCTTTGCTGAAGATGTTAGGCACATATTAAAAACACCAGCGTATTATGCTAGATTCGACCAGATAAATAAGATTAGAGTGATAGATTGTCGTACTGATAGATTCAACATGGCATTTTTCCCCCATACTGTAAGAGAACAAAATAGGCAGCATAGCAAAGGGATTGGTAAGGGAAATATTTTCAAGTTGTCTGCAGTGAATGATGCATGTATTAATCCCTTAAATACTATGGATACTAACAATATAGTTGCATGAGACCCTATAGTTGCTTGTTTGCATGTCGGTAGTGCATGCTTGGTGATCTTCACCCCATGCCACACACCCTCGCGGTGGCTTGCAGGGTATCGTGTAGATGTAGTTTGTTTTTTGTGTTTCTTTCCGCGCCTATGTTGCTCAATTACTCGATCGACGAGTTTCGCAGGCATTGCAGCTTCCCAAGGTATATGCAGCCCCCAAAAAAATCAAACGTACATGCATGATATATTATTTACGTTTGATGACTTAACGCCAAACTTGCTTCGCAGTATCCAAGAGAACTTATTTCAGAGCGTTCCGTTAAAAGTAAAAGTAGTAACGCAAAAAAGATATATGTAGGTGCATATTACAGGCCTGCGGACGCAGACGTCAATTATATAATGGAGCTCGAGTCAGAGATACGTACATTACTTTCTGGGAAGAATGATAGAGGAATAATCGAAGAGGGAAAGCAGTGTCTGGTATGTTAGCCGAATTGGGATGGGAATCGCTGTCACAACGCAGGCTGAATTATAGACTTAATCTTCTAGGAAAATTTAGGGAGGGACATTTCATTAATGACGTTAATCATATATTGCTGGCTCCGACTTATTATGGTAGGTTCGATAATTCTAATAAAATTAAGGAGATAGATTGCAGGCAAGAACCCTGAAAGTTGTAAGTTCATGATTGCAGGACTGACAGGTTTAGGGCCGGTTTCACCAACAACGATCAACGCTTGATCGGCGATCAAGTCTTGATTTGATCGGCGATTTTGTTGATTCCGTTTCACCAACAATAATCAGCTGTGATCGGGGATCAAATCTCTTGTCAAGTTGACCGCAGATTTTGGACGATCAAATCGAGAATCAACTGACATGGCTGATTGCGAAGTGTCTTCAGGCGAATGCGTAGAAATAATTATTGATTATTGCCATGTAAGGAACCACAGCAGTCCCCACAGAATATGATGTGTTTGCATGCAGAGGAAGATGGTTTCAAATTGTGGTTTAGATTCTCTTAGCCGGCAGTGGAATTTATTTTAGAAAACATTTAAAATGGCATCCGAAACCGAGCAAGATACGCTATGACTTCTATAGATCAATTAGTAATAGTCGCCGATATTTCGCAACGTGAGGTCCTCGGGTACAATTCTAAATATTCACCCATTTATGAATCAAGTTAAATTTCCCGCGTCGCTACATGAAATGAATAACTAACGTCGTGTGTTGGTGAATCGTACGCCGTTGGCAGACGTGGTAGTGTGTTGTTGTTCTTTCTTTTAATTATATTACGAATTTTAACCATTGCTATGCTTTATATGATATGTTGTCGTTGAATATATATATGATTTTACATTCTGAAGATAAAATTGAAGGTTCTGCTTTCTCCAGTCAGGAAAACAAGATGTATTGCGTTATTGTTTACATGTTTCTGTTCACGGTGATACCATATGCGATGTTGTGTTCACATATACGGTATTATTTTCATTAATTCTAAAAGAAATAGCCATGTTGCGTGATATAAGCGGTATGTAATGTGTTTAATATATGTTATTTTCTATTTATTTTTACTGCCCTTTATTCGTTGTCCATTAGTTCGTGACCTTGTAGTGATGGGACTGTTTTAGATTGATTGTGTTTGTTCCTGTTCTGCAAATGAATCATATTAATGTAGTTTATCAGTGCGAAAATATTTTAAGTTAATTAGCTAGCGTGAATGAACTTAATAAACTAAATCCAGTTTAGTTGTGGTGAATTCCACTTTGTCAGGCCTATTCCTTTTGGGATGGATATCTAAAATCATGAGATAATATAGTTACTTACAGGTAATATGTAGGGAAATACTTCAATTAAAATGTGCCAACTATTTATTATCGACAATTGAAAGTGTACTTGTTGAGTAAGAATCTTGTTTTCATGTACTACTGCACTTGAAAGTTAGCTCAGGTAAATGTAAGCCAATATTTTTAAACAAATATCTTTTTATATCTTCTAGTTGAAATTAAAATAAGATGTCACCCAATGAAGATTGATAGCTAATATACTTTACTTCAATCTTGATGTATATTATATCATTATTGTGTTTTCATAACATGATATTGTGGAGGCTTTTTGAATTGTACTTTCTTTAATGGTGGCTCGGACATAGATAGTGCATACATGCAATATGGTTATGACTCATAAAACAACTGGGTGAAATTATCTGTTTAGCTAGTATTTTGACCTTTTATTATTTGTTGTGTAGATTTTTATGTGATAGTTTCATCATATGCTAGAAGTATCTTATATTTCAGTCAACCTTTATTAGATAATGTAATTATTAACACTGTTTAACAATAAATAGTTTCAATAACCTTGTTGAGAAATACTTGTATCAACATATTTATAAGTAATATCAATCTGAAGGTTCGTTATGCTATTACCTACTTTTAAGTATCAAAACCAGGCACTGTTGTCCAACATAGGAGTAGCTGATAAGCCTGTCATTGAAACATTTTATCCTAGTAGTGTAACGATTCAATAACCATCTCTTTAATAGAGATATGAGTGAATTTGAAATTAATTTCAAGATAATTGTTAATGCAGACCACAATTGGGGAACTCCACCATGTCTCTAAATCTGGTGTTTGTAGGATTTGGAGCCTTGAGCTCTTGGGAGATTTGTGAAGCACTCAAATTGCAGTCATCTCATCATGGACTGAAAATTATGAGATAAACCGTGACCGAATGCCTTATTTTTCTATTACTGCTCAAGCTCTCTGTACCCCCAGCCTTAGAACAACCAATTTAGTGGCAAGGTTAGGCTTTGTGCACAGGCAGTACTTACCATAGTTAACAATTTCAATTTATGGGCAAAATTCAAAGTAGAAGAAGCAATGAATGGATTTTTGTTAGGTTTTGCAGGATATCCCTGCTGATCATAGGTATCTACTCATGCCCATTGTAAACCATACCACCAGAAGTGGTACAATCATACTCATATTAAAACAATGAATCCCATTGCTTCAGTGTCATATGAGGAGGTTTCCTAGTCTATCTATGGAACTTCTAGTCAATATAGATAGGGCTCTTACTATCATTGTAGCCAGAGGGGTTCTACATTATGTGGCTATAATGTTCACGGGTGAAGGTGGTCCTATGTATTAGAATATTCAATTCCGACCGTTTGATAATGTGGAAACTAACATTGGAAAATATACAGTAGTAGCACTGGAAAGTCTATTTGGGCTGTGAGATTTAATGCCTTATTCACAATAGAATGAAAAATATTAAAAAATAAACTTTAATGTTGCAATAACTTATGAATATGTATTATGTATACTCATTCATCATTATCTTCACCTGTTCATTGTTCATACACATATATAACTGTTGAGAAAGGTGATTCAGAACTGGAAAAAAATTAATAAATATAAACTGAATATAATAAAAATCTGAATCCTTTATTTTGTCTCTTTAAAAGATTTTAAGACTTGGATTTTTAAATGTGTTGATCAGTCACTTTTTCAAGTTGTCTGAAGTTATATGCTTTTGTTGTAGGCCATTTGGGAAACTTCTCTACTTTCCATTTCCTTTGTGGTATGAAGATACATGATGTGAGAGGAAGTGGATGAATAGATGCAACTGAGGTCGTGAATTATGATTACTATTGTGTTTTGGTAATAAGTGTAATATTGGGTTGGGTTGAGGAATGATTATTTTGGCATCTAGTTGGGCATCTTCTTATTCTATGATTTTTTCTGGAATCTAAAGTTATATGAAGTAGTAGGAGCTGAGATGGGTGCGTCAAGAGTGTTGTCAAGTGATTGGTGAAGTACATTCAGAATTAATTAATTGATTCTTAAGAATGATATTTATCATCTCTTTGTTTTTATTGAATCTGAATACTGTTCTTAAAATTTTACATGCCTGTGTTTGCACAAAAAAAGTTTTAAATGCATAGCTTAGGTATGGTGCATGTCATGTAAAATTAATAAAATGTCATAATGTCTCAAATAGAGAAAATTACCTCAAAAATAGTTTCCCTGTTGTTGCTAGCTGAAATAAAGTGATGTAATAACGAAATGCATCTACAAATGGAATGTGCATAAAAGCATGACTAAAAACAGAGCATACCTTTGCAATTGCTCTATATTGCATATTGTCTTTTGAGTTGCTCAGTGGACGAAAGTGATCCTTGCAGATTTCAATGATGCAATGCCCTAGATCATTCATTTTTGGGGAATGTGACTTCCAATAATATTGTATAATGACACCGATGGTGCGGAGGCATTGGCGATAAATGAAATAAATCGGTTGAAAATCGTATCTAAGATTGTTTAAAATTCGAAGCAGTAATACCACAAGCCGTGTCATTCGCGGCATTCGTCTTAGGACTTTGCTTCATATTTTCGTAGCAGGTTTTAAGCTGTTGTTCCAGCCTTACAACGTTGATTTCTTGGGTAATAAAAGGCAATGCTATATCATCCCACGCCTCTTAACTTTTGCTTTATCGTAAATTTCGTCAGGTTTTTTGTTTGTTTATATTCCTTGCCGAGATTTTTGTCATTCCGCAACATTTTCCGATCAATTTTCAGCCATATTTTAAATACTCCGGGTGGATGTCTTTTAATAAGCGTACGCGTATCACGTGATAGCTACAGCCAATAGAACAGCTCATTTTATTTCTATGATACATTTACGTTCCAAGATTACCCATCATATGATTGGCAATCATGATCTGCGATCAAGTGTTGGTGAAACAGGAGAGGGATTTGATCGTCAATCAACAATTGATTGACGGTCACTTGATCGTCGATCAGCAAATGGTTGGTGAAACCGGGCCTTAGTGC
Source organism: Platycnemis pennipes (assembly GCA_933228895.1). Lineage (NCBI taxonomy): Eukaryota > Metazoa > Arthropoda > Insecta > Odonata > Platycnemididae > Platycnemis > Platycnemis pennipes. The sequence goes on from OW121854.1 coordinate 67,724,658, forward strand.
AGTTTGGGACAGGGGAAAAGTACTCGCATCACAATGACATCGTCTCTGGTTCGAGACTCTCCGGCATTAGTTTTTTTTTCATCGCAGTTTCGTTGTACGACTATCCCTGGTTTTACATATTTTTCATGTGTTTACCCGGGATGCGTTTTAACTATTTTACGTACTTCTTACGTAATTTGCTTAATTACGTAATTAGTACGTAACATAGTCAATTACGTTATTTACCTAAATCACGTAATTAGTACGTGGCGGAAATACGTCCGCACGCCGTGTCGTTTTTTAGACTGACAAATGATCTTTCCTGGGGTAAACACATTCGTGAAATAATGGGTCAAGCGAATCGTAAACTGGGATTCGTCAAAAGAGTACTGGGCAAATGTAACGGTCATGTACGAGAAATCAGCTACTTTTCCCTTGTAAGACCTCATTTGGAATATGCTGCCGGATCCCTACGAAATCGGTCTAAATAACGAACTTGAACCTGTGCAGCGAAGTTCGGCAAGATTTGTAAAGGGACGATACGATAATTATATTAGCGTAACCAGTCAATTAAATGAATTGAAATGGGAATCATTGTCAGATCGCAGGTTGAAATTTAAGACTTAATCTCTTCCACAAATTCCAAGGCAATATTTTCAGTGATGATATTAAAAATATTTTACGAACCCCAACTTACTATGGCAGACTGGACCATAATCATAAAGTTAGAGAAATTGATTGCCGAACTGACCGATTCAAAATGTCCTTTTTCCCTCGCACAATAAGAGATACGAAGAACGGTAAATATGTCCTATCGGAGAGTAGCAATGAATAGCATTGGTAGGTGCATGTTGGTATGAGTACTTAAAGCTAACCCTACTAACGGAATGTTTTTGCATGTTTGCTTTGCAATTTCTATCTTTTTTAAATAGTGTAGTTCTGACTGCTAAATTAATACTATTCCTTTTTTATGCATGATATGTAGTGCATGTTTGGTGAGCAATCACCCCCTGCCACACACCCTTTTGGTGGCTTGCAGGGTGTTATGTAGATGTAAAATTGGTGTCGGGTTTCAAGGCATGCATGGTATTCATGGGTGTGTCCTACATGATTGGGATTCGGTAGTTTTTCTTCTTTTTTCCCCAATTACTAATTACGGTGTAGTGCTTGCTTTGTGGTGTTCATTTTTGTTTGTTGAGTCATTGTTCCTGGTGTGGATGCACCCCCTGCCACACACCCTCGAGGTGGCTTGCAGGGTATGTCGTAGATATAGATGTGACTGTATAACAAATATGATGCTTTTGGATTTGGTCTTGGAATCTTAGGAAAAGAAATAGAGTATGCTTACTCTGAAATAATGCCTTTTAAAATGTTATGCGTCACATTAGTCTCGATATGAGATACGCTACGCAGAACAGGTACCTCTCCGGAAATTTTTCTTTGTTAAATAGCAGGTTTGTGGATGGGATATTCCCTAATGGCTATCGAAGGTTCCGCGGCGCGGTCATTAACAGGGTGAAGGAGAAAGCGTGATGAGCCGTAGCCACCAAGATACGCTCACGGTGGCTACGGATGAGCTCGCTGTTTGACCCTGGGAGTAATTGCAGTTAATGTGAGTGGGGTGGGACGCTATGCCGTAAATGCCCCTTATCGTCCTTTAACCTCCAAGCTTGTGGCGTTAAGATTACTTAAGAGTGGGAAGGCACAACCGGGAAAGATGCTGTTGCAGCAACAAGAAGCTAAGATTCGTCAAGAGAATGCAGTGGAAATGAATCGAATGAAAAAATTAGGTTGGAATTATTATCGGATCGTATGTTGAAGTACAATGAATCATCCTCAGAAATTTAAGGTGCAAAGTTTCTCTTATGTAGTAAAAAATGTATTAAAAACACACGGTGGTAATGGAGACTGACTCAATTTTACTTTTTTTCCTGTCTTCTACATCTGCATTCACACATCCTTATGCAGGCTCGCATACCCTGCGAGCCAACATTAGGAATTGTGCATAGGGTGACCAGGGGGGCAAGTCTGTAACTCTGTTTTCTCCCGAAAACGGGAGAAAGGAGCTTCGTGAGGCGCCTGCGCGAGAGTTGTCGCCCGCCCGAAGTCTCTAACGCCTGTCGCCGGAGAAAGGAGACAAATTTGTCGCCTGGAGAAAACTATTCTCCCGACCCAAGTCTGTAAGCCCTCTCAAGCGACTTCCGGCGCCCCAGACGGTCGCCTCAGTTATGCCTCTTCTACACGTCCGCCTGCGCTCAGCGTACTTGGCTCAGCCTGAACGTTGAGCCACCTTCCTTTCTACACGAAGCACTTAAATCGACGCTTCGCCATCTGGTGCCGAAGTTTACAAATGACAATGTAAACACTCAACATGACTGGCATAGATGATTATTGAGAGAATGAGATAATTCTACTGGTATATTATCACTTTCTATTACCTTCGGTACTTTCCGGAACTTTTTCCCCGTTTCCTTCCATTGGATTGAGAATCTTATTTATCCAAGTTTTAAATAGCAACCGCGTTTTCGCGCCACACGAGTTGTTTAATCCGAACAAAAACAAAGCGTATTACTTAAGCTGGGGTCCCGAGGCTTGCTGAACCTACCCCTCGGCTGAGCAATGGTGGCGTCTCTACACGGTGGGATCAGCCGTTAAGTCGGCTGATCCAGGCCGCTCATCCTAGCGTGTAGAGCCAGCATTACGTCCCCCTCGAGAGCCCGACGTATCTTTTTCTCCCGTGGAGAAAGTGCGCATCTCGACAGTGATTTGTTGATTATTTCCAAAACATTCATTGCTCTGCGAATCGTCAGAAGCTATTTTTCGGCCCTGAGTAGTGTTTTAGGAATTTTATTAGCAAATTAGGTGACAGATAGTGTTGTTACTCGATACGAATTACCAGTTAGAGTCAAGATAGTTCAATTTCCGAATCCTTTTACGTGCCAGCTGAGTTGAAATGTACTCACTGTGCGATGTGTTTCTTTGAGAACGCGTTTATTAGGTCTGATGCTCTCAAGTTAATAAAACAATGCCTTTACCAGGTAGATATACTTTGCTATTGATTTGGTGCCGAAGTTTTTTTTATCTTAATATATTTGCATCGTTCTGTAACGTAATGTAGCAGCGTAGTGCAGTGTTCATCAAATCTCTTTAGCATAACATGGGGCAAGTATAAGACCAAGGGTCATTGTGTCTTTTTTTACTATGTATTTGAGACTTGAGAATGGTTTTATGTTACGATGGTGTAGTTATAGTGTTGATGTTCATGAGAATTACATTCAGGTAATGCTATACTATATTCTGCCACAAAAGTTGATTGTGGCCCACAAAGGTTAAAGGGCTACAAAGTACATTTGAAGAAATTCAGGTCTTTGAATTATTATAGCCATTTACAAACTTTATGCTGGCATTGAATGTGATATGGTGATGATTAAAGAACACTGTTTAACTTATACTAATGCCTTTCCATAGATTGCTGGGTGTCGGACGGTAATGATTTATAAATCAATAAGCTGGTTCATTTTTGTTGAGTGTTTTGAATAGCAGGTGCTGATAATAAGTCAAGTAAGCATAGTTTACCGAAGTTATAAGCAGCAGATTTTTACACTAATGTTAATTTTAATGCCTCGGTCCTACATTGTCCTTGCCTTCCAATGTTCCATGTATATATTTAATTTACGCCGATGATACCACGTGTATGATGTAAATGAGATGTCTAGCACTATAAGTGAATTCTCCAGTTCAGCTATGTCAATAGCATCAAAGTGGTTTATTACCTGCGAACAAACTACCTTTCCTTATTCCACTGCCATTTAATATATGGGATAGAACTATGGAACCATGAATGCCCCCAATGTATTTATTCAGCAAAGAAGGACAATCAAGATAGTTTTATGGTTTAGCATTGTACTTTAAATTCCTAAATGAATTTACTGACGGTAAAAATATTGACATTTCCTTCTGATATTGATGTTAGTGTTGTTTCTTGACAAAGACTATTGCAACGTATTTTGCTGAATGTCCGATGAAAATAACTAAATCATAGCACAGCACTTGAACCGGTGAATGTTGGTGGAGAGGTAAATGTGAGCATAATTATGCTTAAGGGTTACGACTTTCAAAATTCAGCGATACTTGTGGCGAAAATAAGATAAGTAATGCTTCAACTTCCTTTTACCTAACATCCAACAGCATGACGTGGATAAGCGAGCTTTGTACTATTGGTCTTGAAAACAAGACATCAACTATTCTTGTTATCACGTAATTAATTATTGCCAGTATACTGTCGTACGCTGGGAAGTCCATTCCCTATAATGCACTTAAAACGAACAATTAAATCAAGGGTAAGTAATTCCCGATAAGGAAAATTCTCTAGATTTGTGCCTCGCATTAATAAGTATCATAAACAAAGGATTCAAAGTAAATATCTCTCATTTATTCTCGTTGTATTCATAACAATCGAAATTTTAAGGCAAACGACGGTAACTTCATACCGCTGGCTTTAAATGCACACATGTCCACGATGTCACACACGTATTATCGAAAGCAAATAACGAAAAAATCACTCGCATAACCTCATTGAGCTCCATTCCTAATTATCCAAAGGTTTGTTTACAAAATTACCGAGGCAAAACAGCTGTGGCCGCCATGATTTTAAGGTACGAGACTTTCCATTGGTCCTTACGAAGTTCATCAGCTTCGCCTTACAAATTTTTCATAACGAGAGTTTTCTCCCATCCGGTCCGTAGAAAAAGTTTTCTCCACCCAGTTACAGACTTCGGTCGGGAGAAAACTTTGGTAGAGAACTCTTTCTCCCAAACGAAGCGCCTAAAGTTACAGACTTACCCCCCTGATGTCCGGAGTTTGACGAACATTAATTTTCTTTTATTCGTAAGTGAGGCTCTGGTTTGATCAGAGAACTAGACAGTGTGCAGCGTAGAGCAGCTAGGTTCGTTAAAAGATGTTACGATAGGTTGAGTAGCGTTTCAGAACTAATAAAAGAATTAGGGTGGGAATCATTATCAGAGCGTAGGTTAAAGTACAGATTGAATCTATTAGAGAAATTTCAATCGGATAGCTTACTGAAGATGTTAGGCACATATTCACATACGTGAAATAATGGGTCAAGCGAATCGTAAACTGGGATTCGTCAAAAGAGTACTGGGCAAATGTAACGGTCATGTACGAGAAATCAGCTACTTTTCCCTTGTAAGACCTCATTTGGAATATGCTGCCGGATCCCTACGAAATCGGTCTAAATAACGAACTTGAACCTGTGCAGCGAAGTTCGGCAAGATTTGTAAAGTGCCGGTATGATAACCTTATTAGCGTAACCAGTCTATTAAATGAATTGAAATGGGAATCATTGTCAGATCGCAGGTTGAAATTTAGACTTAATCTCTTAAACAAATTCCAAGGCAATATTTTCAGTGATGATGTTAAAAATATTTTACGAACCCCAACTTACTATGGCAGACTGGACCATAATCATAAAGTTAGAGAAATTGATTGCCGAACCGACCGATTCAAAATGTCCTTTTTCCCGCGAACAATTAGAGATACGAATAACGGTAAATATGTCCTATCGGAGAGTAGCAATGAATAGCATTGGTAGCTGCATGTTGGTATGAGTATTTAAAGCTAACCCTACTAACAGAATGTTTTTGCATGTTTGCTTTGCAATTTCTATCTTTTTTAAATAACGTAGTTTTTAACAGTACCTATACAATACAATATCTAATTACCTATACAATAGTACCTATACAAAAGTACCTATACAATATATAATTTCGACTTCAAGAAGGCTTTTGACAAGGTTTCTCACAGCAAACTAATTTTGAAGTTAAAATCTTATGGGTTAGACAGTAACATTATATCATGGATTAATGATTTTCTGCATGATCGGGTTCAAAGGGTTGTTTTGGACGGTGTTTCCTCACCGGCAATTAAAGTCACTTCGGGTGTCCCACAAGGTAGTGTGATAGGTCCACTCCTATTCCTTTTGTATATTAATGATATCCAAAAGGTGGTAAAAAGTAAGCTTCGTCTATTTGCCGATGACGCAGTAGTGTACAGGGAAATTCTATGCCCGAACGATAAAGAATATTTAAATATTGACCTACAAGCAATTGAAACTTGGTGTGATACATGGCAGTTAGAATTAAACTTTAAGAAATGTCTTGTAATGAATTTTTGGAAAAAGAATAGCTCTCCTCCTACCACTTACAAAATAAGTAATAATGAATTAACTAACGTGGAATCCATTAAATATCTTGGAATAAGACTGACAAATGATCTTTCCTGGGGTAAACACATTCGTGAAATAATTGGTCAAGCGAATCGCAAACTGGGTTTCATTAAAAGAGTATTGGGTAAATGTGACGATCATGTACGAGAAATCAGCTACTTTTCCCTTGTTAGACCTCATTTGGAATATGCTGCCAGTGTATGGGATCCCTACGAAATCGGTCTAAGTAATGAACTGGAACGTGTGCAGCGAAGATCGGCAAGATTTGTAAAGGGACGATACGATAATTATATTAGCGTAACCAGTCTATTAAATGAATTGAAATGGGAATCATTGTCAGATCGCAGGTTGAAATTTAGACTTAATCTCTTCCACAAATTCCAAGGCAATATTTTCAGTGATGATGTTAAAAATATTTTACGAACCCCAACTTACTATGGCAGACTGGACCATAATCATAAAGTTAGAGAAATTGATTGCCGAACCGACCGATTCAAAATGTCCTTTTTCCCGCGAACAATTAGAGATACGAATAACGGTAAATATGTCCTATCGGAGAGTAGCAATGAATAGCATTGGTAGGTGCATGTTGGTATGAGTACTTAAAGCTAACCCTACTAACAGAATGTTTTTGCATGTTTTATTTGCAATTTCTATCTTTTTTAAATAGTGTAGTTCTGACTACTATATTAATACTATTCCTTTTTCATGCATGATATGTAGTGCATGTTTGGTGAGCAATCACCCCCTGCCACACACCCTTGTGGTGGCTTGCAGGGTATTATGTAGATGTAGATGAGCACCAAGAGAGAAACAGATTGGAAGAAAAAATTTCAGTGATAGTAGTGAATTGTCGTAGTATAAGAAATAAAGTAGCAGAATTTCACCACCTCATTAAGAGTACTAATGCAGATATAATCGTAGGTACAGAAAGCTGGCTTTCGAAGGACATATCAGATCATGAAGTATTTCCGAAGTGTTTTACCGTATACAGAAAGGATAGAGTAAGCAGAAACGTAGGAGGAGTTTTCATAGCTGTGAAGGACCCGTATGTCAGCAGAAGAGAACTTAATTCAGAGCGAAATGTAGAAAGTATTTGGTGTTCCGTTAAAAGTAAAAGTAGTAACGCAAAAAAGATATATGTAGGTGCATATTACAGGCCACCGGACGCAGACGTCAATTCTATAATAGAGCTAGAGTCAGAGATACGTACATTACTTTCTGGGAAGAATGATAGAGGAATAATAGTAGGCGAAGATTTCAATCTCCCCTCGATAGACTGGAATACGTGTAGTTTCATTACAGGAGGTAAGGATAAGGAACTCTGAGAATCACTGTTGAACACCTTTACGTCACATTCTTTACAACAGCTAGTAACAGAACCGACCAGGGGAAACAACATTCTAGACTTATTAGCAACAAATATACCCGAGAGAGTTCTAAATACAGTTACAGACACAGGAATTAGTGATCATAAAATAGTGCATGCGAAATTTATTGTAGGCGTTGAAAGACATTATAAACCAAGGAGGAGGGTATACTTATTTGGCAAGGCAAATTACGACGGTATGAAAGAGGAATTAAGGGAAGCATTTAATCTATTGACCTACAAGCAATTGAAACTTGGTGTGATACATGGCAGTTAGAATTAAACTTTAAGAAATGTCTTGTAATGAATTTTTGGAAAAAGAATAGCTCTCCCCCTAGCACTTACAAAATAAGTAATAATGAATTAACAAACGTGGAATCCATTAAATATCTTGGAATAAGACTGACAAATGATCTTTCCTGGGGTAAACACATTCGTGAAATAATGGGTCAAGCGAATCGCAAACTGGGTTTCATTAAAAGAGTATTGGGTAAATGTGACGATCATGTACGAGAAATCAGCTACTTTTCCCTTGTTAGACCTCATTTGGAATATGCTGCCAGTGTATGGGATCCCTACGAAATCGGTCTAAGTAATGAACTTGAACGTGTGCAGCGAAGATCGGCAAGATTTGTAAAGGGACGATACGATAATAATATTAGCGTAACCAGTCTATTAAATGAATTGAAATGGGAATCATGGTCAGATCGCAGGTTGAAATTTAGACTTAATCTCTTCCACAAATTCCAAGGCAATATTTTCAGTGATGATGTTAAAAATATTTTACGAACCCCAACTTACTATGGCAGACTGGACCATAATCATAAAGTTAGAGAAATTGATTGCCGAACTGACCGATTCAAAATGTCCTTTTTCCCTCGCACTATTAGAGATACGAATAACGGTAAATATGTCCTATCGGAGAGTAGCAATGAATAGCATTGGTAGCTGCATGTTGGTATGAGTACTTAAAGCTAACCCTACTAACAGAATGTTTTTGCATGTTTGCTTTGCAATTTCTATCTTTTTTAAATAGTGTAGTTCTGACTACTATATTAATACTATTCCTTTTTTATGCATGATATGTAGTGCATGTATGGTGAGCAATCACCCCCTGCCACACACCCTTGTGGTGGCTTGCAGGGTATTATGTAGATGTAGATGTAGATGAATGCATTTAGCGAACAAAGCAAAGGATTAAATACAGAGGATTCGTGGAGAGAATTTCTTGAGGTCACCCGTAACACAGTTCATAAATACATACCAAGTAAATTCATCAGTGATAACACAGAGCCAAGGTGGTATAACGCGGAGGTTAGGAAATCACTAAAGCGACAAAGGGTAGGGGAAGGTCGGACAAAACCGGGTACCATAACTTGAAATTGTTATAAAAACATATCTATTAGCAATACATCAACAAACCATAGTTTTTTAGGACTCTTATTTATTTGTTCTCAACATATTATTATGTTTTTACTTTAAAATTAACACACAATTTTTTACAATTTTTTTGTTCAGCAGGTGCAAAAACCCGGTTTTACCCCATGGGTTGGGTAAAATCGGGTACCCATTTAAATCAATACAAAACCATGTATACTATTGTAAAACTTTTATTTAAAACCTTTTAACTCAATACAAACTTCGAAATTGTCAATAAATGTAATAGTTTAGGCTCCCACAAGTTCCTTTACTAAATATTTCGGCCTAAAATATTTAAAAATCAATTTTATTAGGCCAATTTTACTTTATAAGGTAAATTGTCAGTTTATAATATTATAAAATAAACATAATTGGCATATTTAAAAAATCTTTAAATTTAATTATTAATTTTGAAGGACTGAACAAATTTTGCAAACAAAACTTAGCCCTAATCAACTAAGAACAGAAGTCACAAACAAATGTGTCGTCCTCTTCTTCGGCGTTGGAGCACGCCTCATGCGCCCAACCATGACAGGAAATGCACTAAATCCATCCTTCTTCTGAATGAGACTGTGCATACAACTCGTTGCAAAATATGCAAGCTTCCTTAGGGTTGTCCTCTTCTGAAGTGCTAGAACTTTCATCAAACATCTTCTTTGTTTTTTTCGCCAGACTACATGTTGTTGAGATTGATTGCTTCTCCACAGATTTTATCATTTTGAAACATTTGCCTTTCTGGAATTTTGTTTTAGATATAGGCCTACTAATAGATGTAGGCCTACTGAGCTTGAAATGTGGTCTTTTCAAATTTTTTTTTCTTCTCGCTCTTGTTTCTTTTTTACTTCTTCTTGCAACTCATTTTTGTATGGTGAAGAAGTGAGTATCGCTGTTTTACCTTTTTTTCGTATTGCTTTCATTGGTCTGTTGGTTCTCACCTCCAAATTTACTTTTGGAGGAGGCATTAACAGCTTAGGAGAGATGGATGGAAACGATGACACTCCTGAAGGTCCAGCAACTTTTATATCCTTTGGGTTTTGCTGAGGAATTTCTAGTTGGCCGCCATCAGCCTCTACTACCGTGAGCTCTTCAGTGGGTGCTTCTTCTGGAATCTCTTCTGCTTCTAGCGATTGAGTTGCTTTCGGCGTTCCCACCTCAGTTTCGCTAGCTTCTACAGAGGTTTGCAAAAGTTGGTGAGGCACATCTTGAAGAGGCGCAGGCCGATCAGTGGTACCTATCTGCCGGCGCAAACAGATGATCTGGGAAAACATGTCTGTTAAAAGGGCTGAATACCAGTGTTTTCAAAGCCTTTCAGAGCGGTTTGCATTACAGCTGCACGTGTAAAAGCACCTTTGAATAGTTTTCCTATTTGATAAATAGTTACTGGTCTACCAGGGTTTGAAATCATCCACTGTCTGACCTCTTGCTCGTAGTATGTGCTCAAGGGGGCCATGAAAGAAACATCGAGGGGTTGAAGACGGTGGGTTGTGTGGGGGGGAAAGCACAAAAGAATTACGTTATGTTGCCTTGCTAATTCAATTAAATCGATACTCTTAGCATGAGAGCTGTGACCATCCAATATTAGGAGGACAGGTTTTTCTTTTGAAGGATTTGCAAAATCTACAAACCGCTGAAACCATATCAAAAACAAAACTTTGTTTATCCAGCCACTCTCATGGTAAACTGCGAATGCTCCAGGTGGTGCGTCGTCCATCAGAAGAGGGTTGTTTCTTTTTCTGGGGAATACAAGCATCGGTGGCATGAAGTTTCCGGACGCACTCATGCATATCTCAGCCGTGACTAAAACACCACGCTCAGCTGAAGAGATCGAGCCAACTTGTTTTTTACCCGGCTAAAACTTTGGACGGTTTGTTGGGCAGTGTCAAAATACCCGTCTCGTGAACATTGTATATCTCTGTTGGTTTCATTTTATGCTGAGTAAGAATTGATTCCAATAGATCAAAGAAAGAGTTGACAACCACCCGATTGAATCCCTGCGCTCTAGCCAAAGAAGTTTTTTTCTGGATTCCTCAAAGACAGTTGTGGATGTCTTTTCAGGAAACTATACACTCTTTTCCAGCCATTTTACTCAACTGGTTAAAAGTGTTGGGTATCTGATTTTTTTCCGCAAGCTCAAATGCAAGTCTCCGAAGGTCATGTAGGGTGACTCCAAACAATCTTTATTCAAGAAAAAGTATGTGGTTAACCAGCTGTCTTTCTTGTTCTTGGGAAAAAACAGTTCTGTACCTGCCCAGTGCTTTTGCCGCTGCTTCCTCCGAGGACAGATGATGAAGACGAGGCAAAACCGGGTACCCTGTTTTAACCCACACTTAGGTACCCGGTTTGACCCAACAGCGACTTGTTGACTTGAAAATGGCGTCACTAGGTTATGTGTTGCTGCAGGTGTATGAAAAGAACGTCAAAATATGCAGTGAAATATACTTAATCAAGATATGCACTTACCTCTAGCTTTAGACGATGTTATACTGTTTCAAACTCATTAAACAAACAGAACAACATTGAAAAATTTACAGCTTAAAACTTTTATAATTCGTAGAAATAAGAAAACGTACTTCTCTGCTGCTGTTGTTCTCTCCAACTGTATGAAATGGCTGCCGCTAGTAGTTCCAGTGTTCAACCGCTACATAGAAGCACCCATCACAAAATTTGGGAGGTACCCGGTTTGACCCGCCTACCCGGTTTTGTCCGACCTTCCCCTATGCCACGCTAAGATGAAAAATGCAGGACGGGGTCTATCGGTAGAGGCAAAAAATGAGCTAGTTCAAAACTATAAAAAATCGAGAGCATTAGCAAGGAAATCATGTCGGCAAGCGTTATCACATTTCAAGAGCAAGATGTTATGAGAATATTTAGATAGCAATCCTTAAGCGTTTTGGTCATATGTGAGAGAGCTTCAGGGAAATAAGTCCACAGTGCACACACTTAAAAATGATAAAGGAATCAGAGTCACCAGCAGTGTAGAAAAAGCCAATACTTTAAACACCTTCTTCCAAAGTGTATTCAACTCATCGTCACAAAACGCAGTGGAACCACCGCCGAACACTTTCAGTGAGCAAATGCCCGAAATAAACATTTCATGTCGCGGAATACATCTACATAATACCCTGCAAGTCACCACAAGGGTGTGTGGCAGGGGGTGATTGCTCACCAAACATGCACTACATATCATGCATAAAAAAGGAATAGTATTAATATAGTAGTCCGAACTACACTATTTAAAAAAGATAGAAATTGCAAAGAAAACATGCAAAAACATTCTGTTAGTAGGTTAGTAGGGTTTCATTAAAAGAGTATTGGGTAAATGTGACGATCATGTACGATAAATCAGCTACTTTTCCCTTGTAAGACCTCATTTGGAATATGCTGCCAGTGTATGGGATCCCTACGAAATCGGTCTAGTAATGAACTTGAACGTGTGCAGCGAAGATCGGCAAGATTTGTAAAGGGACGATACGATAATTATATTAGCGTAACCAGTCTATTAAATGAATTGAAATGGGAATCATTGTCAGATCGCAGGTTGAAATTTAGACTTAATCTCTTCCACAAATTCCAAGGCAACATTTTCAGTGATGATATTAAAAATATTTTACGAACCCCAACTTACTATGGCAGACTGGACCATAATCATAAAGTTAGAGAAATTGATTGCCGAACTGACCGATTCAAAATGTCCTTTTTCCCTCGCACAATAAGAGATACGAAGAACGGTAAATATGTCCTATCGGAGAGTAGCAATGAATAGCATTGGTAGCTGCATGTTGGTTTCTCACAGCAAACTAATTTTGAAGTTAAAATCTTATGGGTTAGACAGTAACATTATATCATGGATTAATGATTTTCTGCATGATCGGGTTCAAAGGGTTGTTTTGGACGGTGTTTCCTCACCGGCAATTAAAGTCACTTCGGGTGTCCCACAAGGTAGTGTGATAGGTCCACTCCTATTCCTTTTGTATATTAATGATATCCAAAAGGTGGTAAAAAGTAAGCTTCGTCTATTTGCCGATGACGCAGTAGTGTACAGGGAAATTCTATGCCCGAATGATAAAGAATATTTAAATATTGACCTACAAGCAATTGAAACTTGGTGTGATACATGGCAGTTAGAATTAAACTTTAAGAAATGTCTTGTAATGAATTTTTGGAAAAAGAATAGCTCTCCCCCTAGCACTTACAAAATAAGTAATAATGAATTAACAAACGTGGAATCCATTAAATATCTTGGAATAAGACTGACAAATGATCTTTCCTGGGGTAAACACATTCGTGAAATAATGGGTCAAGCGAATCGCAAACTGGGTTTCATTAAAAGAGTATTGGGTAAATGTGACGATCATGTACGAGAAATCAGCTACTTTTCCCTTGTTAGACCTCATTTGGAATATGCTGCCAGTGTATGGGATCCCTACGAAATCGGTCTAAGTAATGAACTTGAACGTGTGCAGCGAAGATCGGCAAGATTTGTAAAGGGACGATACGATAATAATATTAGCGTAACCAGTCTATTAAATGAATTGAAATGGGAATCATGGTCAGATCGCAGGTTGAAATTTAGACTTAATCTCTTCCACAAATTCCAAGGCAATATTTTCAGTGATGATGTTAAAAATATTTTACGAACCCCAACTTACTATGGCAGACTGGACCATAATCATAAAGTTAGAGAAATTGATTGCCGAACTGACCGATTCAAAATGTCCTTTTTCCCTCGCACAATAAGAGATACGAATAACGGTAAATATGTCCTATCGGAGAGTAGCAATGAATAGCATTGGTAGCTGCATGTTGGTATGAGTACTTAAAGCTAACCCTACTAACAGAATGTTTTTGCATGTTTGCTTTGCAATTTTTATCTTTTTTAAATAGTGTAGTTCTGACTACTATATTAATACTAGATCATTCAAGATATCATTTATTTTATATCTTTTAGGTAGGTATTTTATATCTTTTATTAGATCATTGCAGGCCTTTTTTAGGGTAGATGGTAGGGTAGAGAGTAGGTCATGTAGTGGGGTAAATAACTTCTCGTTGCCAGTCGCTTTATCGGCTAACATTCATGAAAGCAGAATTGAACCTCAAAATACTTCAGACATGACTAGAGCTCTCCCTTGTAGCCTTAATAACAGTCGAGGTGAAAATATTTCCGTTGCGGTAGTTAATTGCCGAAGTCTTAAAAACAAGATACCTGAGTTCCATCACCTTATTCATACTACTGATGCAGATGTAATTATAGGAACTGAAAGTTGGCTGACAGATGACATTCCTGACTCAGAAATATTCCCCAAATCTTTTAAAATATATAGAAAAGATAGACATAACAGAGCAGGTGGTGGTGTTTTCATTGCAGTCAAGAACTCAATCATTAGCAAAGCAGTAATATTTCCCGACAACCCCTTAGAATGTGTTTGGTGTTCATTAACATGCCCCAAATCCAGATCAATATCTGTCTGCGCCTTCTATAGGCCCCCAAACACTGATGTTGAGTCATTATTAGAACTGGGAAACCAGATAAATACTATAACGTCCCGTAACAGCGAACGTAATATAATAATAGGTGGAGATTTCAATGCACCATCAATAGACTGGAGAACATACTGCTTCAAAGCTGGAGGAAGGGACAAAGACATTTGTGAGACTCTATTAGATGTTTTCTCCAATAACTCCCTGACACAATTAGCTACAGCACCTAATAGAGGGGACAACACTCTTGATTTACTGGTAACCAATATCCCACAACATGTGACAATGATTGACACGGTTGATGGAATCAGTGACCACAGAGTTATAACTGCAAAACTCTCGCTATCTTTAGATAAAAATTTTAAACAAAAAAGAAAGTTTTACATTTTTAAAAGAGCAGACTTTGCTAACTTTAAAATTTATTTAAGAGATTCCTTATCGGATTTCAAAAAGTCTTCCATAAAGGTATGTACCAACGATTCATGGAAGTCGTTCATTAATATCATGCGCTCTGGGATCAACAGATTTATCCCTTGTAAATTCAAAAAAGAAAGCACTGAACCTAGGTGGTACAATGCCGAAGTGAGAAAATCCCTGAGACGGCAGCGAATATGTCATGCTAAAATGAAAAAAATTAGTAAACATATGCCCACTGATGAGCGTAATGTAATTATTGAAAATTATAAAATTTCAAAATCCACTGCAAAGTCAGCCCTTAGTAATGCATTTGCAGAATTCAAAAGAAAAACACTTGGGGAACAATTGAAAGAAAATCCAAAAGTCTTCTGGTCGTACGTAAGGGAAGTGCAAGGCCATAAGTCTGCCGTCCATTCACTTAAAAATGATAGAGGTGAAATGACCACAAACACACTCGACAAAGTTAACTTGCTAAATTCCTTCTTCCAAACCGTTTTTAACCCACCTTCCGGGGATTCAACTGTCGTGTTACCTGACCTCTTTCAGCGGTTGATGCAACCAATTGACATTTCCTGTAATGGTATTGAAAAATTACTTAAAGATATAAGCCCCAACAAATCTCCTGGCCCTGATCAAATTCCCTCCCGCGTGTATAGAGAGTTAGCATCCGAAATTTCCCCCTACCTTGAAATAGTATTTAATAAATCCCTGACCGAACACGTCGTACCGATGGACTGGAAAGCAGCCGATGTAAAACCCATTTTTAAAAGTGGCGATAGGGAGCAGCCATCTAACTACAGACCTATATCCCTCACGTCCATTTCATGCAAGGTCCTAGAACATATAATTGTCAGTTCAGTCATGGGACACCTAGATAGCCAGAATTTATTGTCCAATGTCCAGCATGGCTTCCGAAAGAGCAGATCGTGTGAAACCCAACTTGCTCTCTTTTCCCACGATATTTTAGTTTCTGGCGAAAATAATATTCCAGTGGATGCTATATTTCTCGACTTCAAGAAGGCTTTTGACAAGGTTTCTCACAGCAAACTAATTTTGAAGTTAAAATCTTATGGGTTAGACAGTAACATTATATCATGGATTAATGATTTTCTGCATGATCGGGTTCAAAGGGTTGTTTTGGACGGTGTTTCCTCACCGGCAATTAAAGTCACTTCGGGTGTCCCACAAGGTAGTGTGATAGGTCCACTCCTATTCCTTTTGTATATTAATGATATCCAAAAGGTGGTAAAAAGTAAGCTTCGTCTATTTGCCGATGACGCAGTAGTGTACAGGGAAATTCTATGCCCGAACGATAAAGAATATTTAAATATTGACCTACAAGCAATTGAAACTTGGTGTGATACATGGCAGTTAGAATTAAACTTTAAGAAATGTCTTGTAATGAATTTTTGGAAAAAGAATAGCTCTCCCCCTAGCACTTACAAAATAAGTAATAATGAATTAACAAACGTGGAATCCATTAAATATCTTGGAATAAGACTGACAAATGATCTTTCCTGGGGTAAACACATTCGTGAAATAATTGGTCAAGCGAATCGTAAACTGGGTTTCATTAAAAGAGTATTGGGTAAATGTGACGATCATGTACGAGAATTCAGCTACTTTTCCCTTGTTAGACCTCATTTGGAATATGCTGCCAGTGTATGGGATCCCTACGAAATCGGTCTAAGTAATGAACTTGAACGTGTGCAGCGAAGATCGGCAAGATTTGTAAAGGGACGATACGATAATTATATTAGCGTAACCAGTCTATTAAATGAATTGAAATGGGAATCATTGTCAGATCGCAGGTTGAAATTTAGACTTAATCTCTTCCACAAATTCCAAGGAAATATTTTCAGTGATGATGTTAAAAATATTTTACGAACCCCAACTTACTATGGCAGACTGGACCATAATCATAAAGTTAGAGAAATCGATTGCCGAACTGACCGATTCAAAATGTCCTTTTTCCCTCGCACAATAAGAGATACGAATAACGGTAAATATGTCCTATCGGAGAGTAGCAATGAATAGCATTGGTAGCTGCATGTTGGTATGAGTACTTAAAGCTAACCCTACTAACAGAATGTTTTTGCATGTTTGCTTTGCAATTTCTATCTTTTTTAAATAGTGTAGTTCTGACTGCTATATTAATACTATTCCTTTTTTATGCATGATATGTAGTGCATGTTTGGTGAGAAATCACCCCCTGCCACACACCCTTGTGGTGGCTTGCAGGGTATTATGTAGATGTAGATGTAGATTAATACTATTCCTTTTTTATGCATGATATGTAGTGCATGTTTGGTGAGCAATCACCCCCTGCCACACACCCTTGTGGTGGCTTGCAGGGTATTATGTAGATGTAGATCCATTCTTCTACCTGCACTCGCAGAGGAAGGTCGCGTGGTGAGAGCTCCCGTCTTGAGTTGTGACTTTCACTTTTTTACCTGGTCGCCAGTAGCAGCTTTAACGTTGCCTAGCTGGGTCCGTAGTTTTAGCTCTAAAATTGTGTCGTCCTAGGCTATCCCCTATTTCATAGTGTAGTGGTGTATTTAGTAGTGAGTGTTTAGTTAGTTAGTAAGTGAGTGTGTTAGTGTGTGAGTTTTCTGTGCCTGCTGTGGCTGTAGTCCCTGCCATCCCGCGAGCGTCTGCCGAGAGTGTGTGCCGATAGCGATAAGTAGAACTAAACCAGTATCTTTATTACTTTTATATACTGAGATAAATACAAATCTTCCACTATTGTTTAACATCGTTGTGGCTATTCCATAGTTAGCGTATTTACGTTTCTTATTTATATTTTATCATCACCATAGTTTTGTTTTTCTAAGTATTTCTCAGTTATAGAACCGTTCATTATAATCTATTGTTAACAATATATTTCTAGACTTCACTCGGCTTTAATTTAACTTTATTCGTTATAGCTACACTGCATTAGTTATTGTTTCATAATATC
Source organism: Platycnemis pennipes (assembly GCA_933228895.1). Classification (NCBI taxonomy): domain Eukaryota; kingdom Metazoa; phylum Arthropoda; class Insecta; order Odonata; family Platycnemididae; genus Platycnemis; species Platycnemis pennipes. The sequence goes on from OW121854.1 coordinate 67,742,523, forward strand.
CGTGCTTCCGTACCGCTGTTTAATCTCCGTGATATATATAGACTTGTTCTCCTACAAGTGAATTTCTAATTTAATATTATCTTATTGTTATTTATTCATAGTCCTGTGTAGAACCGTATAATCCATCCTAACGTGTAAGGTGTAATTTGCACTTGTGTTATTATTCATATACAGTTTTTAGTAACTCTGTAGTTTGCGTAACTTATTTTAACCTAGTAGATTCATATAGTTGATCTTTTTTATCGCTTATTGTTATTGAACTTAGTTGATAATAGTTTTTTTTTTAGACATATTTATATTTCCTTGACTAGTGCTTAATCTAGTTCGTCTTTCGTTGATTTTTAGTAGTAGATATTTAATACATTTACTTTAGCTTTATACACATAAATTTTATTTATACATATATAGTTTATACTAACTCTGTAGTTTGCGTAACTTATTTTAACCTAGTAGATTCATATAGTTGATTTTTTTATCGCTTATTGTTATTGAAGTTAGTTGGTGATAGTTTTTTTAGATATATTTATATTTCCTTGACTAGTGCTTAATCTAGTTCGTCTTTTTCGTTGCTCCTTTAGTAGTAGATATTTAATACATTTACTTTAGCTTTATACACATAAAGTTTTATTTATACATTTATAGTTTATACTATCTCTGCAGTTTGCGTAACTTATTTTTTAACCTAGTAGATTATATAGTTTTTTTTAATCGCTTATTGTCATTGAAATAATTCGGTAATAGTGTTTTTTTTTATAGATATATTTATATTTCCTAGATTAGTGCTTAATTTAGCTCGTCTTTTTCGTTGCTTCTTTTAGTAGTAGATTTTTAATACATTTACTTTAGCTTTACTGTTGACACTTTTTGCTTCATCTCTTCGTAATCGCTGGTCTTGCGCATCCTACAGCCTACATTCCTCTCGTATACATTCCAGAGATCCCCCCCCCCCCGTGGTTCCCTTCCCTAACCTCAGCCTAACCAAGGTCAACCGTGACCCACCTCCCATCGCGACTCCCTACCGAGCGCTACCCTTGCAACCACTCACCCGTGTAGTTTTTCTACCTGTGTAGTTTACTCCTAGTCCCTGTCCCCTTTGGGTTAATTGTTTTCTGGTGATAATCTGTGGTCTGTATTTGCTTGCTTGCTCGTTTCTTCAAGAGCCTTGTTAGTTATTTATTAGTGTGTAGTAAATAGTAGATTCTTTTACCAGATAGCTCCGCTGCGAGTCTAAGGGAGAGAGATAGTTAGAGTTAGATTAGGATGACTCCCATTAGGTCAATTGTCAACCTCTTCCGTGACTCACCCGATAGCGAGCCCTTGCGGGCTCGAGTCGATGAGCTCGAGAAGACGGTGGATAGTCTTCGCTCTCTCGTGAAACGGCTGGTGACTACGTTGGAACGGTCGAGGGGGAGTGGGGGTCGGCCAAGGCCTTCCGCACGCGTTGGTGCGGGGGCGAGCCCTTACACTGGCGTGGGTTGGAGGGTTGAGGACGTTCCCCGCACACCCGAGCCTCTAGCGGAGCCTACCTCCGAATCCGGGGGAGAGTGGGAAGTGGTCCGTAGGAGGAGTCGTGGGGTCACACTACACAAACGGGGAAATGCAGAGGCAGAGGCTGAGCCTTTCCCCGTTAGTAATAGGTTCGATGGGCTGGCGGAGGTTGGCGCATCGAACGCTCCGCCTCCGGAGACTTCGCCGACTGGGAGTCGGGAGGGAAGGGAGGGAGTATTAGTGATAGGTAGCTCCAATGTCCGCCGAGTAGCGGACTCGATGCGTGCCAGGGCCCGTCGGGAAGGAGGTGGTGAATCCCGAGGGAAAGGTGACGAAGAACGGGTACGTTCCTGGTGTATACCAGGAGGTACGGTGCCCCAGGTGACGAAGGCGTTGAAAGCAACGGTCAGTGCCACTAACTGCTCCAAGCTGCACGTAGTCGCCCATGTCGGCACTAACGACGCCGCGAAACGGGGGTCCGAGGATGTAATGGATTCCGTAAGGGATCTATGCACCGAGTTCCACCGTGTTCGTGGAGGTCTGGGTATCGATATGAGGCTGACTATATGTAGCTTGGTACCTAGGACGGATCGGGGGTCGATGGTTTGGAGCCGAGTTTTAGGCATAAACCGGAGACTCCGTGAAGTCTGTGGGAGCGAGGGAGCTGAGTTTTTGGACCTCGGGCCGGAGCTGGAAACGTGTCGGGTGCCCCTGAATCGCTCGGGTGTCCACTACACGGACGAGGCATCGTCTAAGGTAGCGAGTAGGATACTGGAGCATACACGTAGGGTTTAGCTCAGGTGGTAGCCCAGAGTGCAGGTCAATCCGCGGGGGAAAAATCGTGCAAGAATTTGACAGAACATGCAGAGTAGTTTTAGAAGGTCAGAGAAAAACACATGGAGAGAACGAACATGATAATTCATCAAAGGTAAGAGGTAGACCAAATAGTTTGTCCGTCAAAAAATTATCGAGGAAAATTTTAGTTGGAAAGGAGCACCAAGAGAGAAACAGATTGGAAGAAAAAATTTCAGTGATAGTAGTGAATTGTCGTAGTATAAGAAATAAAGTAGCAGAATTTCACCACCTCATTAAGAGTACTAATGCAGATATAATCGTAGGTACAGAAAGCTGGCTTTCGAAGGACATATCAGATCATGAAGTATTTCCGAAGTGTTTTACAGTATACAGAAAGGATAGAGTAAGCAGAAACGGAGGAGGAGTTTTCATAGCTGTGAAGGACCCGTATGTCAGTAGAAGAGAACTTATTTCAGAGCGAAATGTAGAAAGTATTTGGTGTTCCGTTAAAAGTAAAAGTAGTAACGCAAAAAAGATATATGTAGGTGCATATTACAGGCCACCGGACGCACACGTCAATTCTATAATAGAGCTAGAGTCAGAGATACGCACATTACTTTCTGGGAAGAATGATAGAGGAATAATAGTAGGCGGAGATTTCAATCTCCCCTCGATAGACTGGAATACGTGTAGTTTCATTGCAGGAGGTAAGGATAAGGAACATTGCGAATCACTGTTGAACACCTTTACGACACATTCTCTACAACAGCTAGTAACAGAGCCGACCAGGGGATACAACATTCTAGACTTATTAGCAACAAATATACCCGAGAGAGTTCTAAATACAGTTACAGACACAGGAATTAGTGACCATAAAATAGTGCATGCGAAATTTATTGTAGGCGTTGAAAGACATTATAAACCAAGGAGGAGGGTGTACTTATTTGGCAAGGCAAATTACGACGGTATGAAAGAGGAATTAAGGGAAGCGTTTAATGTATTCAGCGAACAAAGCAAAGGATTAAATACAGAGGATTCGTGGAGAGAATTTCTTGAGGTCACCCGTAACGCAGTTCATAAATACATACCAAGTAAATATATTAGTGATAATACAGAGCCAAGGTGGTATAACGCGGAGGTTAGGAAATCACTAAAGCGACAAAGGGTATGCCACGCTAAGATGAAAAATGCCAGACGGGGTCTATCGGTAGAGGAAAAAAATGAGCTAGTTCAAAACTATAAAAAATCGAGAGCATTAGCAAGGAAATCATGTCGGCAAGCGTTATCACATTTCAAGAGCAAGATGTTAGGAGAATATTTAGATAGCAATCCTAAAGCGTTTTGGTCATATGTGAGAGAGCTTCAGGGAAATAAGTCCACAGTGCACACACTTAAAAATGATAAAGGAATCAGAGTCACCAGCAGTGTAGAAAAAGCCAACACTTTAAACACCTTCTTCCAAAGTGTATTCAACTCATCGTCACAAAACGCAGTGGAACCACCGCCGAACACTTTCAGTGAGCAAATGCCCGAAATAAACATTTCATGTCGCGGAATAGAGCAGCAGTTAAAAAGCATAAGTAAAAACAAAGCACCAGGTCCCGATCAAATTCCTTCCAGAGTTTATAAAACATTAGCTTCTGAAATAGCCCCCTATCTAGAAATAATATTCAATAAAACACTAAAGAACCACACAGTACCCAAGGATTGGAAAGTAGCTAACATTACACCTATATTTAAAAGCGGTGATAGGGAAGAACCTAGTAACTACAGACCCATTTCACTCACGTCAATCTCTTGTAAGATATTTGAGCACATAGTAGTCAGTTCGATCATGGGGCATTTGGATAGTCAGGGATTACTCATAAACAGCCAGCATGGGTTCCGGAAAGGTAGATCTTGCGAGACACAATTAGCTTTATTCGTACACGATATTTTAGTCCACGGCGAAAGCAGTACTGAAGTTGATGCGATATTTTTAGATTTTAAAAAGGCTTTCGATAAAGTTCCTCATGACAAATTAATATTGAAGTTAGAGAGTTTTGGTATAAATAAAGACGTTGTATGTTGGGTAAAAGAATTCTTAAGTGGGCGAGAGCAGAGGGTTGTCATAGATGGTATCATGTCGGACACAATCGAAGTCACATCGGGAGTTCCCCAGGGTAGCGTAGTAGGTCCGCTTCTATTTCTTTTATACATAAACGATGGGTACCGTAGTTAGTAGTAACCTTAGACTTTTTGCAGACGATGCGGTGGTGTACAGGGGTATATCAAACGAAGAGGACATGAAATCACTTAGCAAGGATTTAGATGCAATTGAAGAGTGGTGCGACAAATGGCAGTTAGAACTCAACCTTAAAAAGTGTGTAGCTATCAATTTTTTGGAGGAGGAATAATTCGATAGAGCGATCCTATAGAATTAATAACACGAAGATCGAAAACGTTGAAACCGTAAGATATTTAGGTGTAACAATCACTAAAGATTTATCGTGGGGAAGACACATAAGGGAAATATGCGGCCGAGCGAAGAGAAAGCTAGGATTTATAAAAAGAGTACTTGGGAAATGTGATGAGAAGACAAAAGAGCGATGCTACTTTTCACTAGTTAGGCCCCACCTTGAGTATGCAGCCAGTGTATGGGATCCTAATGAATTAGGTTTGATGAGAGAACTAGACAGTGTGCAGCGTAGAGCAGCTAGGTTCGTCAAAAGGTGTTACGATAGGTTGAGTAGTGTATCAGAATTAATACAAGAATTAGGGTGGGAATCATTATCAGAGCGTAGATTAAAGTTCAGATTTAATCTATTGCAGAAATTTCAATCGGATAGCTTTACTGAAGATGTTAGGCACATATTGAAAACACCAGCGTATTATGCTAGATTCGACCAGATAAATAAGATTAGAGAGATAGATTGTCGTACAGATAGATTCAAAATGGCATTTTTCCCCCGTACTATAAGAGAACAGAATAGGCAGCATAGGAAAGGGATAGGTAGGGGAAATATTTTAGAGTATTCTGTAGTGCATGATGCATGTATTAACCCCTCAAATACTATAGATACTAACAATCTAGTTGCATGAGACCCTTTAGTTGCTTGCTTGCATGCTAGTAGTGAATGCTTGGTGACCTTCACCCCCTGCCACACACCCTCGCGGTGGCTTGCAGGGTATCGTGTAGATGTAGATGTAGATGTAGATGTAGATGTTGGTATGAGTACTTAAAGCTAACCCTACTAACGGAATGTTTTTGCATGTTTGCTTTGCAATTTCTATCTTTTTTAAATAGTGTAGTTCTGACTACTATATTAATACTATTCCTTTTTTATGCATGATATGTAGTGCATGTTTGGTGAGCAATCACCCCCTGCCACACACCCTTGTGGTGGCTTGCAGGGTATTATGTAGATGTAGATGAAGCATGATAGGTAGTGCATAGGTGAAGATTCACCCCCTGCCACATACCTTCATGGTGGCAAGGTTTATCAGTAGATGTACCTAGATATCACAGTGAATTGTACGGGTTTGATAAAAGTGGTCTCATTATTGTTGAGGAAATTTTAATTTACGTATGAAGGTGTGCAAGCTTTAGGATGAGCTAGTCTTTCCGACAATTTTATCTGACACGCGAGAAAATTTTGTTTCTCGAGGTGGTGGTCTCATTCGGCTAAATGCCCTGGCAACACTCCCGCACCTGCCGTCGTGAGTCACCAGGGGGAGAAACGGAAGTCGATTGCGCCGATCAGCGCGCAAACTTACCCGCATTCTGCGCTGTTGCTGTGGGTTTGCCATCTGTCTCCCAGTTTGCGGAGTCATTAGCTGGGAGGCTCCGATCATGATGAGTGAAGTGGGCCATTATCCCCGCTAAGAAGCCAAGAGAATGTTCGACTCGTATTGGTCGCCAATCAGTGGGAGGTCTTTTGAGCATCGAGAGTCCCAGGTATTTCGCGGTCAACGGCGCTCTGGGTTCAGGCCAAGTGCCTCGTACCCGCGCCGCGGGGGTTTGGGAGCAAGGGATAAGGGCAAAGATGGGTGGACGCCATGGTTTAACGGGTTCTAATTGTAGTTGCATCCTGGTTAGCTGGCAGGTTGAAGCTTTAGTCATTTTTTGACTTGGAGAGGGATTATTAATGGCGTATGAGGTCCGGGAAAGGAACTGGCCCCCCTACCCTGAATGTGTGAATTTCACACTCCATTGGCTTAGTACGGGTTGAACTATACCCTCACCCAGGGATACTATTTACACACTCCCTGCCCTCACCTATCAAAGACCAACCTTCGGGTTGAATCACTGAGTGAGAGTGTATGTGTAGGCTTCCCATCCAGAGGTTCGGGATCGAATCCCGGTTGCAGCATAGAGTTTCAATCCATTCGCTTAAACGTTGATCCCTTCATGGGTGCCGTGTGGAGAGCTCTTGAAGTGTAGCGCTCCGGCTGTCAGACGGGAACGGTGATCCACTTACATCTACACAATACCCTGCGAGCCATCATAAAAGCGTGTGGCAGGGGGTTTGTCCATCATGGCTTAGCGAATCGGCTAACTAACCATTCTTCCATGGCACCTATTGCACCCTATCTTTGCCACACACCTTTATGGTGGCTTGCAGGGTATTCATCTACATCTACATAATACCCTGCAAGCCACCACAAGGGTGTGTGGCAGGGGGTGATTGCTCACCAAACATGCACTACATATCATGCATAAAAAAGGAATAGTATTAATATAGTAGTCAGAACTACACTATTTAAAAAAGATAGAAATTGCAAAGCAAACATGCAAAAACATTCTGTTAGTAGGGTTAGCTTTAAGTACTCATACCAACCATACCATTCGGGATCGAATCCCGGTTGCAGCATAGAGTTTCAATCCATTCAGTTAAACGTTGATCCCTTCATGGGTGCCGTGTGGAGAGCTCTTGAAGGTTAGCGCTCCGGCTGTCAGGCGGGAACGGGACGGTATTATGTGTGTACACACGTGGGTCAAGCGAATCATAAACTGGGATTCGTCAAAAGAGTACTGGGCAAATGTGACGGTCATGTACGAGAAATCAGCTACTTTTCCCTTGTTAGACCTCATTTGGAATATGTTGCCGGATCCCTACGAAATCGGTCTAAATAACGAACTTGAACGTGTGCAGCGAAGTTCGGCAAGATTTGTAAAGGGCCGGTATGATAACCTTATTAGCGTAACCAGTCTATTCAATGAATTAAATTGGGAATCATTGTCAGATCGCAGGTTGAAATTTAGACTTAATCTCTTAAACAAATTCCAAGACCATATTTTCAGTGATGATGGTAAAAATATTTTGCGGACCCCAACTTACTATGGTAGACTGGACCATAATCACAAAATTAGAGAAATTGATTGCCGAACTGACAGATTCAAAATGTCCTTTTTTCCTCGTACTATTAGGGAAATGAATAACGGTAAATATATCCAGTACGAGTGTAGCAATGGATAACATTGGTAACTGCATGTTGGTACATCTACATCTACACGATACCCTGCAAGCCACCGCTAGGGTGTGTGGCAGGGGGTGAAGGTCACCAAGCATGCACTACTAACATGCAAGCAAGCATGGTATAAGGACTTATAGCTAACCCAACTAACAGCATGTTTTTGCATGTATGCTTTGCTATTTTTATCTTTTTTTAAATATCGTAGTTTTGAACAGTATCTATACAAGTACTAATCCTTTTTTATGCATGATATGTAGTGCATGTTTGGTGATAGTTCACCCCCTGCCACACGCCATTATGGTGGCTTGCAGGTATTATATGTAGATGCATGCAAAAAAAATTAAATCCAGGGAATGCTAAGAGCAATAAATGCGAGTAACACATTGATTTGAACATGCAAGGAATAAAAAATACTATCGAGATACTGTGAATAATACCTCTATAATTATTACCGATTTACGCGATGTCTAACGTTATATGGGCTGATATCTCACAATTATCGCTCAATTAAATGTTCGCTTCCAATGGCAGGTTTGAAAATTGCATATTTACTGTACGCCATTTGGAAACGTCCAAAGCACTCATAAGGAAAGGTGAGGGGAAATGTTTTTTTCTTTGTTTTTTTACAGAACAACAATAATCCCATGAACATGGATGTTCGTGAATAATCCACTCATTTTCCAGTACGGAACGCGCGAATTAGATATCTTGCAGTAATTTAATACGGATACCTAGGTTTACTGAAGATGTTAAATATACATTAAAATATTAAGGGCCCCTGCCCATTATGCTAGATTTAATCAGATAAATAAGACCAGAGATATAGATTGTCATATCAATAGATTTAAAATGTCGTTTTTCCCGCGGACAGCATAATAGGTTACATAGCAAAGGGATAGACGGGTGACGTATTGGTTGAGAAATCTGTAGTTGTAGCTCTTACAATTAGTTGCATGGTGGCTCTTACTTGCATGTAAAGGAGTTAGGCGATCTTCACCACCTGCCATACACCCTTGCGGTAGCTTGCTTAGAATTAGATTGGTGTTGATCGTGATAACGTCGCACGAGTTTCCGCAGCCAAGACTTGTTCCCTTTGGCCGCTACGCTACTTTCTGCTCTCATAATCACTCGATTTAAAATAAACACATATAAAATCAAAATTTATACAATTAGGCAAAAAATGTATTTTTTCATTTAGCCTGACATTCCCATGACTTTCATAACACCCATTACTGAGAAAAAGTTGTTCAACAAAATTTACAAGGACATTAAATTAACGAAATCATAACAAAAAGTATAGCATAAGCTATAAGTTCGTTTTCCATTGGTATTATAGTTTGCCTAGATCAGATCAGAACTTTCCAAGTAATGGATTTCTTAAGATCACTAATTAGTGAGCGATCCAATAGAAGAAGTAAAAAAAGGCACTCATTATTTTAAATTTTGTTCAACTTATGATAACTTTTTAAACGGAATACAATAACAATTTTTACCTCAAGTTTTTAATCGTAGAATAAAATTGCTAAATTTTGGTGTGGGGTGGTAAAAAAAGTGTCGAAAGGGTTAACTCTTAACTTTTCCCCAACAGTAGGTCAAAGTCTTACCAGAAATTACTTCAGGTGATGTCATCTACACATTCAGTCTGTAAAGGAAACCATGGTCCCCTTTACAGTCTGAATACATATCAAAGGGTAAATGAATTTTGTTCCAAATTGATACTGGTACTCCATAGGGTCAATAGGAACCCCTAGCTTTAGTTTTAATATACATTCCACAATACATTTTTACAATGACAATGATGGGGTAGGATGTTACATATTGTATTCATTTCTTGAGCATGAAAGCACACTGTGAATGGCAGCAAATAACTGCTAGCAATTTAGCTATAATCTTATCCCGAGCTCAAGAAATCATTCTCGGGGACACTGAATGGATAACTCTCAAATTTACATAATGTATCCTTGCCTTGTCTGATTCAAAAAGGTTTCTTCTTTATTATTGCGACCAGGGTATCCAAGCACTTGCAAAAAGCCTTATAGTTGACATCCTCTCCTTTCTTCTCACTGAAACACTTCATCAATAAATCTAATTCCTTGCTGGACAAGTAATCTGTCATTTTCCTGGAACATTGTAAATGATATTGTAATCCCTTTTAAGATTACCTTACTCATAGCATTAATGCATTAGTTATTTTTTCTTGAAGGAAAGATACCTATTTAAATGGCAATATTTGTGGGTTTTTAACTTGTCATCAAAAGACTAGGTCAAATTTTGTATCATAAACGTTGATACTTACTGATTACGTCAACTAAGTTTTCAAACTTTAAAACTATTTTTATTATTAAATTCATTTTTGCTCTGCAATATTATATTTAATGAAGGAAGTAAGTAATAGGGTACATGGAGATTTAGTGAGGTATGCTAGTTAAATTCAACTCTTGGTCTCAATTACCCTACAGAGCAAAAGTTTATGGCATTAAAAATGCATGTCTGGCGAGGATTACTGCTTTTTGATCGTTTTTTATCAGTCAATTTTCATCTACATCTACATTTTGACACATTCCACTTACTTGCATGTAAAATTAAAGAATTATAAAATGATGGAATCAATGAGGGAGTTCGATGGGAAACATTTTTCTGGTTAATTGCTAAGAGGTTTACATAAAAAATTAATATGCCAAAAGTTCTAGTCTTGCCACTGCTCTTGTAGCCTCTCAGAAATGTTGTTTATTTATGTTTTTGGCTGCAAGTTGGGTCCATAATCAATATCTTCTGCTAGACATTTCTTGGTTCAAAATTGTACTATACAGCTGAAGTATGAGTGGCTGACGTGAAATCGCCTAGCTTTGTCATGGTATTTAGGATTAATATGCACCTAGTTGGGAATCAAAACAGTTCTTAACCTCTAAATGGAACCTAATTGGGTTCAGTCAAATTCATAATCTGTGATCTAGTCTTCGTATACAGTGATGTACATCATGAAAATCAATTTTTTTAAATCCATGAAATATGTATTTAATAGATATTTTAAATTAAAAATATTTTATTCACGGCCAACCCCTTCCTGTGTTTTTCTTGAAAACTGGAAGAATGGAGAGAAATTGACTAGTTTTTGTACCACTATTCGCATTTCATTAAATTGGTGAAAAACTAATTCATCTGTTGACTTTATTCTTCACTAATTGTTACTGCTTTGGTCTCTCCCTCTCATCATTCCCGAAGGTTCCTTAGTGCCAAAGGATCATTAGCAAAAGAGAAAATGTGTTATTTGATAATTTCTTACTCCTGCCAGAAACTTAATTTTACTAATTTTTATAGACAGTGTTAAATTTTGCAGCATAAATGCCTTTTTCCTGATATCAAATACATGTTCCTATCTGTTTAATAACTCCAATGAAACACTAGTATTGGGTATGCAGGAAGGTGTTATTTTCAGAGAGAAAATGTGAGTATACTAATTAATCTCTAACTTTGTTCTCTCTACCACCCAAAAAAAGGATTAAGTAAATATGTTGACATTTTTCAAGCCTGCAAGGAAGTTTACTGCTTCCCCATTTTCCTGATTCGGCACTTAGACATAAAAGGTTAAAATATCAACTACCTTAGTCACTACATTTGGGGTATAAGTGTGTGTTCCAAGCATGCAGTATTGATTTCTCTGCAAAAACACCTCATATCCAGCAGTAAAAGGGCTTATTTTACCTGTTTGCACAATCCACAAATCTTCAACCCGTATATGAGCAAACTTTTTTCTCGGTGGAGGATCAGTGGACAGAGATTCATTGAGAAAAACTACAAAAGTTTATTTGTTACATATGTCACATCAATTTAAATTTACCTTAGAACCATGACTCTTATAAAATTGCTCCTGGATATAGAGCCACAAAGTTGTTTGTCATAGTCTCTGAAGCATTCCAGTAGATTGGGATCGTAAAGACATTTCTTTGTAAGCATTGTGAGAGCTGAATTAACTGTCTCTCTTTCTTCTCCATTTAGAAAATTGGTATCATAATCCTTTGGAGGTATATGTTTGATTGGAACTAGCATGGGATCCCTATGAAGTCCCCCAATAGTGCATGCAGATTCTACAGTCCTGCTAAATCTTTCATAGTCCACATAGTTCTCTCGAAGGGGATTCTTAAATCTGAAAAGGTGTTCTGCATTTAAGTTTTCTGGTAGGTGAAATTTAATTCATATGGTATACTGGGAGGGTTAAATTCAACTTAAGCCCCATGGATCAACAAAACAATTTCAGAAAATATACACAACAGAAATTAGATGGGGCAATAGATAAACCTAAATGTCTGTCAACTGGGCCACTTCAAATATCTTTAAAAAGCTGCTTCAATTAACTATAGACATTTTACTGTCAGTAAAATTTGCCTGCATTGTTTATTCAAGCAACCAAAGGTATTTGGCTATGAAGAGCAGAAAACCAATGGAACCAAAGGACTCAATGGCAGAAAAAACAATGGAAACATCATTACACTTTATTCCAGAGAAGTATTTTTAGCAAATTATAAACACAATCCTTTACCCATTATAATGGCCTTGGTGGCCATTGATACAGGGAATATGTATATCGAAATATTCCCTGTACATTTAAAGAAGATGGAGCTTTTCAGAATCCCATATTGAAGAGGGCTTAGTGACTTGGTGAATTATTTTAGTCCAGAAATTAATTTGAACAGACTTAGGCTCGATATACCTGTTGAACGTCCACGTGGAAGAAACATAACCTATCAACCAACATTTATACTTTTTTCGATGGACTATGCATTTCAACTCATTATAGAGTCATCTTCATCTACCTGAAGATGACTCTGTGAATTGATACATGCATTCAAAAACACAGAGGAAAAATGCAAGTGTTGTTTGATTGATCGCAGAAATTAACATTTAGCAAGAATGCTACTTTTGGTAATTACATTATCCTTTCATAGCCTTTAGCCTGACTTAGAACACAAATCCATCAGAAATGGTGTCAGCGTTTAGCAGGCAGATATTATACCTATTGGTTACCTTTCAGTAGCAGTTATGTACTCACACATCAATTATTGTTTGTACTTCTGTATTGCTAAGATTCAGTTCACACAACTTGAGTCCCCTTTTGAAATTTTCCTCTGATATTATTAGTTTCCTTAATTTATCATAATCTACAAAAAAATCATTAACCCTGATCCCTTCACGTACTACCTGAAATATCAGAAATGTTTTTATATTAAAACCTAGTTGTGTACTCATATAGTTTTTAAAGTGTATGCGTAAAGTGATGCATACAACAAATTAATTTATGAAAAACATGTGAAGATGTTGCCTCTTTTTTACTAAACCCATTTATATAGCTAGAAAACCCCTCACGTGTCTTTAGTGCTGGAAGCATTTTGGTGGCCTATTTAAATTCCTTCTTTGAAAAAATGTGTTCAAAGAATGGAATGATGAAAATATGTACAGTATACTATTCTAAATGCATACATATACTAAAGTGTATTATTTTAATACTTAGAAAATACTCTACGTCCCTCACATTGTTCTTTTCACTAAGTCATCAAGGCTTCCAACATTAACAGACAATAAGTCATTACATCCTACTAACTAAGCAAACTTAAAAAGTGGTACCTTTGCTTTAATCTTTGCCAATATTGCAGCTATATCTTTATCTTCCTTTGCTGGAGGTTCAAGAAACTCTCTTGTGTTAATTAATATTTTCTTCTTGATGAGTGTATCATACTTTTTGCAGAAGAAAAAAATTATTATAGCATGTAAGTACTTAATGAAGTGTTATATTTGGATATTTAAACTTTTAGCATAATGCTTAATGTAATGATTATAGTATGGCAACATAGCATTTACAGGTTTCTAAATCATAGCCAATGGAGATATTTATCCACTTTCCCTCAGGGTCAATCTGCTGACAACCAGCCTATAGGCCATATATGGCTATTCCAAGTTTTCATAAATAAAATTGAAATACAAATAAAAATGCCATGTACTGTAAGTATTATGCAACGATTGTATGGTGACAGAATTAACCCCAATTATATTTTAAAATTAAGTATAAACCTCAAAGAAAATTTTTGAAGAAAAGATAGTTCCAACCTGTTTTCTTCTTTATAGGTATGTCCAGACATATATTTTGTTATAATAAAACAAACAACAAATTCACTAGAGTATGGAGAAATTCCCTCCCACTGGAGTACAAAACTGAACTAGTCTTATAGAGTAAGTTTCATCCAACCATGGCATGGGCTCGTTTGTTCCCATGACCACTTACTGCACTAGTGGGAGCAAAGCATATTATTCCTAGAGTGACCGCCCATGCCAGATTGTGATTGAAGTGCCGGAAACAGAGGGCAACGGCAGTCCATGCAGCATCTTTTTCTCAGTAAGATATATTTCATAAATATATCTATATAAGAGGGAATCATTGAAACATAGGTACGGGAATGGTACAAGGCAGTTTGGCCTAATCTGCTAACACCTTCACTAATTAGTTCACAACTTCATAGAAAATTTATGGCAATACCTACATATCCATATTTGAGGAATTAATTAAAGATGTGAAATCTCTCTTTTATTTATTTAAAATTCAAACAAAGAAAGTTGTGACCACTCATTATATCACATTCAGAATACTATCCTCTGTCATTTCAATAATGATTTCCCACAAATAGTATGGGATGTATTCTTGGGAATTGAAATGTAAGTGGCTTACCATGTTAGATTGAACACTGCTCCTCAAAAGAATAATGTTCAGAATACTCAAATTCAATATTTGTAGATAGCTTTAGCAAACTAAACATATTTCAGATTGGGGATGATCTAAACGCCTTACATTGGTGAAGAGACCAAAACTGCATATTAATATTGGTGTTCTATCAGTGAATGTAGGTCTTGATGGACATTTAAGTTTTACCAAGACCCCTTCATTACATGATGTCCATTTTCAGCCCTACATGCTTCCTACTTCCATAAATCTATCCAAACTACCTGTTCCTCTCTTCCATCTTCCCCAACATTTTTCCCTCACGTCCTTCAAAATACAAGACTGACAACTTCAATACAAATAAGATGCATTTCTCAATACCACAATTATATGTCCTCTGTAATAGCCTGTGGAATTTTTGGAACCCCACCTCATTGGACATTACCCCTAGGTGGACTAATTACCCTCTGGACTTAGCTGAAGGACTTCCATGACAGGTGTAGCTAATGACAGCCGGAGCCAACGATGCCTATGAATTCGGACTGCTACCATTTACAGCCACACCAATCACCTCATCACATCAGCCCTCTCTTGTATAGCCCCCTGTATGCGGATGAAAACCAGAAGTTTCCCCAGCACAGGCCATCAGCTGGTGTACTCCCGCCATAGTCAGAAGAGTACCTGTGACTCCAATGATAAACTTCCACCTCGCCAACTATACACATACCATTTTCCCTCCCTTCAAAATCTACCTATCCACTAATTTCACGGTCACCCCCACTCCACCTTGACCTTGCCAAAAATACCCCCTCCTGATGTTGAGAAACTTCCCCTCTCCCATCCCTGTTCAAGTCAAGATAGCAAGGAGTTTACTTCCTGCGAGTCAGCAATCAGTTCACTTCATATGACAGTGATTTCAGATTCGGAGACTTTGTCGCTTTTTAGAGGGTGACCCAGTAACTACTCACTATTGTTCCAAAATTGTTAGTGATCCCCTGAAGGGAATTATATTCATTCAGTTGTTGATTTGTACTTGCTCTGTCTATAGTTGAAATACATTTTCTGATATAGTTAGACTCATAATTTCCATTTCTTGTTCTATTATGACCTCATCTGGCATCACCCAAGCTTGGAAAGAATTTTGTTCCCTGGACGAGTGTGTCCCACGAAATAAAATCTTTATTTCATTCGGATAACACTGCAAGTCATCCCTCCATAAAATACTCTAAATATCGCAACCTCTGAAGTGTAATGTGGAAAAGGTTCTAAAAAGACTTGGGATTGAATCTTCCCATATTTCCTGCAGGCAAATGGGATCTGAAAAAGTTCGCAGGATAGCCTATGAAAAACCTATGATAGAGCAAAGCGGCTGAAAATTTGGAAGATTCAACCCCAAATGAAGCCTTGCTAAAACCTGCTGAGCATCTCAAAAGACTTTTCATGCAGTGGTTCAAATAACATGTCTTGCAAAGAGACTCCAAATGTTTGGAATATAGTGTGCACTACAATACATTTAGACTTACCAAAGGATCCTCAATGGGTAATGGTTCAACTTCTTTCAAAAACCATACATAGTTGAATCCCATATCATCAGAATATCTCTCTTCAAGAGCAAGCATTTCCTCCGCTGACAGAAGTATTCCATAATAGACCAGGCACTGGTGAAATTGAGGCATTGTGACATGCCCATAATTGTGACTACCTCGTGAGAGAGTGAAAATTGTTTCTTATTATCCCCTGTTCACTCCAATGCTTATGCATTGAATGTTAAAAATATAGCTAATAAATTGATTGTGAATATTAAGCCAAGAATGCTATGGTTCACTCTTGAATGCAAAGAAAATATTATGAAATGCAAGATTTTTAATGGCACAAACTGCAAACAGCAAAAATGTCAGTTGTAATTTACTTTGACTGAATATTTGTTGTTGTAAATATTCAATCAACCTACAAAGAATTTTCTAGTATTTATAAAATACCCCATCACTCTTAAATAATTATGTATCCAGTATATGCTGTGGAATCTAGTGCAGGAGTAGGCACATCTTTCACCATTGAATTCAAATTGAACTCATTTTCATTATTTCTAAGCCTTCCAAGGCCTCTCATATAAAAACAACCACTCTCATGTATTATACCTCACAAACAAAATGTATACAGCTAGCAACACACCTTAAAATTTTAAGAAAATGTTAAATCACAATTAAATCCAGAAGAAAAGACATCGACGTGAGTGATGATCAAATTACTCATGAGCAGCTAATGGAAACTAAATATTCTTAAAACAGGGATTTAAACACCAATATCTTATGCCTGATAAGCCTACCAATCATGGTCCTTAAAATAAGGTCTCATATTCAAGCAGTGAGTTTTTATCTTTCTACGTATTCTTCCAACAATGTCTTCACACAAACTTCGACTGTCCATCTTAGGTACAGTATTACAACTTGACTTAATGGGTTGCCTTTCAGTCAGTCCAGGGTTGGGTAATTTTAAATTAGGGTATTTCTCTAAATTTTTGGTCGTAAAAACTACAAATAAAACACTTTGTTAGAGAGCAGGCAACAGTTTAAAATATACCTATAATCTCTAAATGGAAATATACTTACTGAGATCTATGTCATTTTCAAATACCTGCCAACAAACACGAGTTCTGTCATTTGGGTCCAGGTATACATTAATGATGTCATTAATTTCTTGCTCAGAGAGATATAAATGGTGGAAACCACTAATGCCAAAACCATCTAATCCTCTACGGAATTGTTCTATAGATATCTTTCCACAATTTACAGCATCAAAATCCTATAGATTCAGCATATTGTCACATAAAAATTAGAAATATAAGCATGACCAAATAATGGACAAGTAAAAAACATTACATAAAACTTACAGTAAAAACTTACAAAAAACTTCAAGCTATAAAAGATCCAATTACATAATTGTACTTTTTAACTTTCATTAAAGTTCACATACTTAGTGCAAAAAATGAATGACTCATGTGAAACAATGCATGGTGATTTTAAAATCACAAGTCTTACGAGGCAGAGATTTATGTTTTGAAATAACAATAACAAATAGAGTTATAAAAATTTTCCCGTGTTTCCTTTCTCTTCCAAAACCATAGTCACAGAGGCAGAACATATAGTTTCAGTGAGTAAATACTTTCATTCAATTTTGTGGCTTCTTGGGGCATAAATGAGAGTAAAAAATTAGGAATGTTTTTCATCAATCAAGAATGCCTTGTTTGGGAATACAGAAGGCTATGAGTTTGGTCAATGGTAGTCTCGCAGAGCACAAAATGTTTCAATTTCTTTCTAGCCTGAGAATTCAAATTTAAAAAAACTAAGTTACCCATCAAAGCAATATTACTGCCATAAAATAACCTTTTCACTATCACAGCTTTAAGGTTTTACGCCCACGGAAAGCTCTTAGCTAAATCTGGAAAATGCTAACTGTCAAAATTTTTTTTGCAAAATTAACATAAGACCAAGATGGTTTGGAATTTTAAAAACATCAGCTCAATTTAAAATGTTTTCATTAGTCAATTATTTATTTTTATGCGACCTTGTTTGAAGAACAACCGTGTTTTTCTTGAGCCAATATATCAGCACCTTGAACTTGAAAAGGTTAATTATCAGGCATTCTTGCCACTAACTTGTTCTTAAAAATTCCACCACCCATTACATCCTCTTTCTCTGCCTACTTATAATTCCTTCAATAAAATCCTTACTTCCCCATTTGTCCATCTTCTTTTCAACCCACCAGAAGAGGTTAGGAGGGACATTATGTCCTCCCCTGCCACACACCCTCACGGTGGCTCACAGGGTATTGCTTAGACGTAAGGCTCACTGAGTAACATATGGGCACACATGAAGCATTAATGGAGTTAAGGAATTCAAAGCCAGAGAGTCCAAAGACCAGTTAATATTGGAAGAACTACAGAATTATTATTTTCAATGACAACTCTCAGCACTTTCTACCAACCTTGAAGAAATCTCCAGTGCGAATGCGATTGGCTAAAGCATGTCGCTGAATACGAGCCATTGTTTCATTAATTTTTCCATGGCATTTCCACCTATTGACAGGGTCAGTTATTGGATGGTATGACATCCGTGGACCAAACACACCACGGTTTCTCACTTGTCCTATTTCTGGGCGGATTAATTTAGGGATATCTGCAGTAATTATATTACCACACCCTGCATCCTAAGGAAAATGGGTATGCATTAAATAATAAGGAAATTAACTTTAAATATCCACTTTATTTATTATATATTTTTAACAAATACATAACTTTAATTAGCCAATGTTTACATTGACACTACATATCAACACTGAATGGTAAATCTGTATTACCAACATAATTACTGTACGTCTTTATTTTTGCTAGTAAGAAGACTATAATAAATAAGACATTGTATGTATAAGTAATAAAATATACCAAAGCAACTGCCTTACTTTAACTTTAGGTAAGTCCATAAGTACCCATAATTCTTTTCTAAACGGTATAATCATCAAATGAAGAACAAATAAAAATGATTACATGCATTTTACATAAACTGAAAGAGCTCTATAACCATTTTGCACACAATGCTAATTGGCCCACCAAACTGACATCGCACTAAAAGGAGATATTTTGGGAAATATGGTCTTCTGGAGGAATTAATAAGCACTCTTTCATAGGCAATACATGAACCAATTCAGTTCATAATGGCTAGAGCAATGATTATTAATTGACAGTACAAATGTGCAAAGGCAATATTGCAAGGAGATGGACAGATCTGTAGGCATAATTTGAAATAACAATCAAACAGATCTTTGACTGTATCAACATCCAAGCCAATTTTAACCCTCAAAAATTTTCTTTAGAAAACATAATATCTGGTATAGTACCTGGGTATCAAAGATAATAAATATTGCTTATTAATTGATTCAAATCTTCCACTGTACTTAATAAAAATTACCAAATGCTCAAAGAAAATTTATCATCATCATATTACATATGTCACTTCATGATAAACTTGGGATAAATTGCCAGTGCCTTAACACTAAGACACTCATGATGTAATGACTGTGTAAATTACAGTATTTGAAATACTATGACAGTACTGCGAGGGCAATTATAAAATATGCTTTAAATGATTATTTTGCTTGAATACATAAATGCACCCTCCTCCAAATCGAAGCTGATTTTGTTTAATTTCAGATACAAAATCCAATACATATTCAATAGACAACTGAAATTATGTTTCTAATAGCATTGTAACATGGTTACCGTGCTACAGGTATTGCATTATGATGATGTTATTCCATGATGATATTGATGACCAATATGATGAAGATGCTCTCAAGAATACATAACAAATCATTAACAAATATAAAATCAAAAACATAAACAATATAAAACAAGAGAGCTGAAAATTCTACAGAATCTACCTATTAGCACACGTAAACATTTACTTATAAATACACACAATTCATTGGGATTAGGTGTGGGAGAAAATATCCATGTGCTTAACCCCTGAATATACATATCTCAGGGCTTAAAAAGATACATCTTCAAATATATAAGTTGTTCAAAAACATTTAACAATACACTCACAGATGAGATTCCTTTAAAATTTCAGGTACTGAACATATTTCCTACAACCATTTTGGGACATAATAGGAAATAGATGGTCAGTCATAGCCTTCACCCTCTTCCCCTGCTGCACATTAGGTATGCAAAGGAATTCCATTATCAACACGAGTTACACAACCAAAAGAGGGGTAACTAACAGTGCAAACACCCAGTAGGGTTGATATAAACTCTAATAAAACATTTAAGCACATATCAAAGCTTCTGTGCCAACTGAATTTATTTTTTGATAATGAAAGTCTTTAAGCTACATTGATTCTTAAAATTTCAAAACAAGCAGGTCCTGATTAGATGAAAATAAACCGAGTTCATCCAAGACTTTTCACAAAGGTATAGTTATAAAATAACTAAATCAGTCCAGGAAATGTTCACTAATTTTCAGGTAGCATCATCTGTGGTGTGGGTTAGGAGACAGTAAAGCCCTGGTTACATGATACATTATCACATACAAGTTAACGTGTGAATGCATGAACTTGAAAAATCATGGTATAACCACACCAACATGCATAAATGCATGAGCAGAAAATAGAACCTATTCTAATTTGGTTCATGCATTCGTACAAGTGGCAAGTTTGTGTTTCAGAGACAAACGTACATGAAGCCATTCACACAGATGTACACGAACTTGTATGTACATTTTAATGTATTATGTAACCAGGGCTTAAGGCAGGTTGAAAATAAGACAAATGAGGAAAAGAGCTTAACCAAGGTATTTATGGGTAGATAGAGGTAGTGGATGAAATGGCTGCTTCGAAGGACATGATAGAGGGGTGAATGCTGGGTAAGAGGAGTAAAGGCAGGAGAAGAACGGGTTTTTTAGATGAAACAGTGAGTTGTAGAATGTAAGAAGCATATCATTCAATATATTTGTGTCATAAGCAGAGTTTTATGTCCATCAAAACTTGTCTTAACCAGCATAACACAAATAATAATATGTAATAACCATCTGCGGTCACTGGTGTTCAAAACCAACAGCAGCAAAAGGGGCATAATTTGATACTTTGATGCAAAGTGAGTATGTCAATTTGCTTTTGAGCAAAATAATACAGATTAAGATGACTCTAATTCATGTTCTTTATCGGAAGTTACAATGTGAGCACACACCACGAAGAACTGATATTCCCATCAGGAGGACCACCTATATCCATTAGTTACCTTCTTCTTTTTAATAATAATATATTTACATGCACAGCCCTATGCCCTTCTGTTAAGATTAGTCCTGACGAGTATACAATTTTGAGAGAGTCTGATTCCAAGTATTAACAAATAATTTACAATTACTTGTTTTAAAGTCTAGCATTTATTAACCATCTACATAGGGAGTAATTCTTATCACACGCACAGAGTGAGACATAAGTTGATGAAGCCTAGCATTAAAACCTACTCGCTGCTCTCCCTTCCTTGTATAGAGTTCTATTATTTCTACATAGGCTGACTCACGGTGACATATTCCTTGATTGTAAAGTAAAAGCATGAAGATTTCATTTGTGTCTTGAAGCAAACATAGCAACACTTGATGAAGTGGAAAAATATAAAAACCACAATAGAGTCATACATTAAATATTTTCAAAGGCAAGAAAATTTTACACAGTAGAATTCATTAAGTTTTATGTATCCATATAATAATGTTTGAAACTTAACATTGGATTTGACAAAATATGATAAAATAATTTGCAATTTTTAGGTAAGGAATACAAAGAACAACATCCTAAGCCACCACAAAAGTCAGTAGGTATGATGGAAACAATCAAAATCTTAACCATGCCAATCACATTTCAGACCTCCATTTGACATAAATCTCAAAGACTCCCATCAACTAGGCAACCAGAGCAAATGTCGAGCATTAATGAATAAAAGAATTCAAGGAAATTTAATGCATTCTCCCATCCTCTTCACAATTTCTATTGACGGATTGTTTATAATTGGGAAATTTTGAAACAAAGAAGTTATAGGCATCTAATAAATCACCATTCATAAAATGCAATAACTCCAAATGCCATTTAATGCATACAACTCAAGGGGATTAAAATGTATGAGTTAAGGTGAAATGTAATGCAAAAAGTATTTATATAAAAAACATGAAAATTATACAAGCATTATCTTGTGATTGTTGGTAAAAAAAAAATTAGTAGAATGGCAGTTTTCTCATTATTGTGGTTTAAGGCTTTTGAAGGGAAACATTCTGGAAAAATTAAAATTGGATATTATTTGTATTTATTGTTTGCCCATTTATACACCAAGTTTTTCATTTGCTCTTTCATAAGTTAGAGAGTGATTAAATATCAACTTCAGAGTAGAGTGGACCGCAATATCCAACAGAATATATTCCCACTCTAAAATTAAGATGATGCCCTATGTATGACAGCCATAATGTTTTCCTCAGTGGTACCTACCATGATTGATAATAAAGTATTTTAGACACACACTGACGGGTACAATATATAAAACATCATGACCCTGGGTTCAGATTGATACCATGGGTAAGAGGAAATGTTTACTCCATTAAAGAGGAATCAGACATCATTTGCCATGATATAATAGGAGAAATACTAGAATAGCATCCGAGGATATTAACATCTATCATCACAAAATTAACCATGGACTAACCAGAGCGCCTTGAGACTCACTTGCAGCACAATGGCATCCTCTCTTAATCCTCAGTGACATAACGTTCAATGTTAGAAGTGTTAACAACTTTCATGGCAACACAATCCTCCAAGAGTTTCAGTGATCAATAAAAAACACTCATTTGCCACAGAGAATGGAAAAGATGTAGTTACTCAGAAGGTATGCATATTTTCTACCACCGATCGTGATTAAATGATTCACCACAAAAATTTCATCTTGTATAAGCAATATCCCTCAAAGCTATTTCCCAGTGTTAAAATTAGTACCACTTTTTATGCTCAATGAAGGGTGGTCGCTGTTCTCCTAACATTGTAGTGCACAAGGCGATTATGGTCAGAATTAGACAAACTAGGGCCGCAGTGCTATTATAGGGCATGAATTCCAAACACTACGATGGGACTAAATGCCATCAGGCTGGGAAGGGAGCAAGAACTCAAACATAACAAGATGTAAAATTAATAACAGAAAAAAAGCAACAAAAGTACAATACGATGATCCAGCATCCCCAATAAAAACATAAGTGATGGAGCAAGGTTTACAACTCGAAAGCCAAAATTGCCTACAGTTGGATAACATCGATAAAATTGACTACCAGTTTACATTTGAGCGCGGCTGCAATGGAATGGGGTGAAATTAAAAAATATGCATCCAACCACCTAATTCATCTTGTGAGCTAACACGTAAACAGAAGGTCTAAAAATATTCAATTATAGTCTATAAGCAACTACACTTGAATTTTTTCCTCCTCTTTACCGCTAATATAGTTGTACTTCACGAATCGAACGCCCTGAGTTAACTGTGCAGTTGTATTGGTGAAGTGGCACGCAAACAGGAGAAGGTTTCGAGGTTGCACTTTCCATGCGAATCTCATGAACATCATTGAGTAAAGGGTTAATGCTGCAAAAAGAAGACCAAGTTCAACAGTTAATCATACCGGAAATAAAATACGTATGAAAAATATTTAGCAATATGCTTGCTTACGAATTCGCTTAAGCACTAGGTCTCAAGTAACTGATCATTAAAATGTAACGTAAGCTGAAAATAAAGGTTACGAAAAGAAAAAAATTGACGTCTCCGCTAATCTTGATTTATAGAAATGTTTCCTTACCTAAGGTCATTTTACCACTAATGAATTGAGGAGACTTCTGCGTGTCTGCAATTGCTGCGAGAGGTATCCCCCAGTTTGCTATAGGCCCCCAAAAATGGGTGCTAAAATTAAAAATTTCAATTCAGAATTTAAAACAATCCAGCTCTAGGTCTGAAGTTTGTATTGTAAATAATGTAATTGTCGCACCTCATTAAATAATCTCGAAACTCTTTACTTTTAAGGTGGTCTACACCTTTCTGCATCAACCTCGCCGCGAATCCTGCCATCTCTTTGGTTCACAAAACCTACTTTCTTCAAAAGACTAGTGAATAAGTGCTTTACAAGATATGTTACATGCACAAAGGAGGAATTGAAGTCGGTTACAACACTCCTTGACTGGGAATATCAGACCGCCAGTGGCGACGAATGGAAAAAAAACTGGCCCCGAAAGTGATAAGGCCAGCTTTGGAGGTCCATAAAATTATATCGTCGGCAAATTTGGCAACATCTTATGGATTAACCTTGAATTTTGTATTCAATTTAAGTTTCAGAACCTGTCCATCGAAAGGTGAATTCTGCGTTTCTCTTCTTTCGAACAAATGACGAAAGAAAAGTTGTCTTTTAAAATAGCGGAGGGAAGCGCGTCCTATTACCGTATTAACAACACCGTGCAAGTTTTCATACAGATAACAAAATACCATTTGAACAGTAGAAGGTTCTATGGAATTACCGAAATGCACACATCTAAGTGAAGGGGCCATATTAATAGAAAGATATTGCAATTTTCCAATAGTAAAAATTTTTTTTACTTGTGGAAAATTGCATTATCTTTCTATTAATATTGAACGTTTCTACCATATCACACCTGAATCTCGTTTGTTTAGAGGGGCCAGTTCTTTTCCTTTAGCCAACTGGAGTTTTCAGAAAGATCCTGGAACCCAAAAATCACACAGCTTGGGCTGTCCAAAGAGGCCTCTCTAAGATTTGGAACTTGAAAACTAGCACTCTTCAGCAGCCCAACAAGCTACAACCAAGCCATCGTAACCATATTTATGCCACTTAAATCACATCCACTAGCTACATCTCTCATTCCAGCAAGTACAGGATTCACTCTCTGCTCATAATAATCAAAATCCAATCCTTATCGTTCAATTCCCTCTTCTGCCATTTTTATCCTTCTCAACTTTCCTCACAGTTAAACTATGGCAATGAATGGCTGCAATGTTGCGATTTTGCAGGATTAAGTTGCATTCGTAACAGAGGGAATAATTAATAAGCCTGATAAATGCAGAGGGAAGATATGTTGTTAAACATTGAGAAAGTTTAAGACCAGAATTCTTGTCAGTAAAAAGTGTTTGCCTCAAAGCATTGAATAGAATTTTTCGATATTTACATCAGGATTTGGACATAAATTTTATTTTACGAATTTCACTAGTAATTTAAATTACAATTAATTAATTACTAGGGCTATCAACTGGATTTATCAGTAAATTAAAAAATCAAAGGGAGGGTACCCTTAGAAAAAAATACTATGGAACTATATATAGTGATTATATATAGTTTTCTATAATCACTATGGCTATAGTCCTATAGTTATTTGGAACATAGTGATTATAGGACTATATATAGTGATTATAGGACTATATATAGTGATTATATATAGTTTTCTATAATCACTATGGCTAAGGTATTTGGAACATACCAATGTAGCACAGATGGCTGGGCCAACGTTTGGTCATGAGGATTCCTATATTATTATTATTCTAGGTGCAGCGGTTGGCCAACCATTATTCGTATCCGTTTTGCCAACTGTTCCTCAAAGGAACAAAATTGAAAAAAAAAGGAAAATGAAGGATCGTGATTCTCACTTACTGAATGATTAATATCTTTATCTCACATACTACTTATACCCCTACCTTACGACCTACACTAAACTACTTTGTATCCTATCAACCTTTGACATACGGCCTGACACATTTTCCAATTATGGTAATGAGACAGGGAGGCCATATATATACTGCTGCTGGCTGGCATTAAGTCGTTTGTGATTATTAACTTTACTCTAAGATTGAGACGGATAATTTGCACCGTTAAAGCATTTCCCTAATAACCATTTTGTGGCTAAAATTAAGCATGACCATTATAAATATACGTCTCTGATATTCTTTGAACTCTAGGAGAGATAAATAAGAGTTTCCTCCATAATGCTGAGAACCTGTTTTCCGGCGAGCGCACCAGATTTTTCTCTAAGTCCGATACCGTCTACGAGGGACTGAGGAAAATCATACAATCATGGATATCCATTTGAATGGATATAAGATGAATGTGACATTTGAATCCATATGAGATGAATAAAAAATAAAATGTTCAGAATGTTTTGCTTTTAAGATACATAATTTGAAACCTCTCTCCTATAGACAGCATGGTCCAGGAGAATATGTCTGTATATGAGAGGTCTATGTAAGTTATGTATGTATAAACTATAGAACTGTATCCTATAGTGATTATAGGAATATACCCTGTAGTGATTCCCTAAGAAAAAAATACTATAGAACTATATATAGTGATTATAGGAATTCTATAATCACTATAGAAATTTCTATAATCACTATAGAAATTTCTATAATCACTATAGGGTATAGTTCTATAGTCCTATAATCACTATGGGGTATAGTTCTATAGTCCTATAATCACTATAGAAATTTCTATAATCACTATAGAAATTTCTATAATCACTATAGGGTATAGTTCTATAGTCCTATAATCACTATGGGGTATAGTTCTATAGTCCTATAATCACTATAGAAATTTCTATAATCACTATAGAAATTTCTATAATCACTATAGGGTATAGTTCTATAGTCCTATAATCACTATGGGGTATAGTTCTATAGTCCTATAATCACTATGGGGTATAGTTCTATAGTCCTATAATCACTATGGGGTATAGTTCTATAGTCCTATAATCACTATGGGGTATAGTTCTATAGTCCTATAATCACTATGGGGTATAGTTCTATAGTCCTATAATCACTATAGGATACAGTTTATACATACATAACTTACATAGACCTCTCATATACAGACATATTCTCCTGGACCATGCTGTCTATAGGAGAGAGGTTTCAAATTATGTATCTTAAAAGCAAAACATTCTGAAAATTTTATTTTTTATTCATCTCATATGGATTCAAATGTCACATTCATCTTATATCCATTCAAATGGATATCCATGATTGTATGATTTTCCTCAGTCCCTCGTAGACGGTATCGGACTTAGAGAAAAATCTGGTGCGCTCGCCGGAAAACAGGTTCTCAGCATTATGGAGGAAACTCTTATTTATCTCTCCTAGAGTTCAAAGAATATCAGAGACGTATATTTATAATGGTCATGCTTAATTTTAGCCACAAAATGGTTATTAGCGAAATGCTTTAACGGTGCAAATTATCCGTCTCAATCTTAGAGTAAAGTTAATAATCACAAACGACTTAATGCCAGCCAGCAGCAGTATATATATGGCCTCCCTGTCTCATTAATGTAATTGGAAAATGTGTCAGGCCGTATGTCAAAGGTTGATAGGATACAAAGTAGTTAAGTGTAGGTCGTAAGGTAGGGGTATAAGTACTATGTGAGATAAAGATATTACTCATTCAGTAAGTGAGAATCATGATCTTTCATTTTCCTTTTTATTCAATTTTGTTCCTTTGGGGAACAGTTGGCAAAACGGATACGAATAATGGTTGGCCAACCGCTGCACCTAGTATAATAATAATATAGGAATCCTCATGACCAAACGTTGGCCCAGCCGTCTGTGCTACATGGGTACGTTCCAAATACCTTAGCCATAGTGATTATAGAAAACTATATATAATCACTATATATAATCACTATATATAATCACTATATATAATCACTATATATAGTCCTATAATCACTATGTTCCAAATAACTATAGGACTATAGCCATAGTGATTATAGAAAACTATATATAATCACTATATATAGTTCCATAGTATTTTTTTCTAAGGGTTATAGGACTATAGAACTATACCCCATAGTGATTATAGGACTATAGAACTATACCCCATAGTGATTATAGGACTATAGAACTATACCCCATAGTGATTATAGGACTATAGAACTATACCCTATAGTGATTATAGAAATTTCTATAGTGATTATAGAAATTTCTATAGTGATTATAGGACTATAGAACTATACCCCATAGTGATTATAGGACTATAGAACTATACCCTATAGTGATTATAGAAATTTCTATAGTGATTATAGAAATTTCTATAGTGATTATAGAAATTTCTATAGTGATTATAGAAATTTCTATAGTGATTATAGAAATTTCTATAGTGATTATAGAATTCCTATAATCACTATATATAGTTCTATAGTATTTTTTTCTTAGGGTAGTTTTAGATATTTATTTGTTCATATTTTTGGACTGATTTCCAACACCTAAGAACACCTTATCCTCTTACTTTTGTACAACCCTCCCTGACATCAAAGATATGCAAGTCTTCATGAGGGAATTGACCAAAACCTTCAACCCCAAAAACTAACTTTCCCTAACCAAGCCCTCTCCCTTTCAAGAACGTAAATTAAGAGTCCTCTGAGTCAGATATTCAAAGTCAATGACCACAATATAGAAGTTTATATTTATTGTTATTGTTTTCTACCGGTGAATTTCGGTCCAAATGGACTTTTAATTCTTCCCACATTTCTCATGATGTCCCTCTTCAGCCCCTCAAATCTCATTTCATTCTATCCATGCTACTTGTTCTTCTCCTCCCTCTTCCCTGCTTACCCAACATTCCTCCCTCAATCACATCTTTCTAAGCACCATAACCCTTTATTACTTTCTCCATCTACACTTTCTGCCTTCTCCTAATTTCATCTATCAAATTTATTTCATCTCATACTCCAATTCTAGCACTCCATTATTCATCCTCCTTTTGACCCACTTTACTCTCTCCATCCTTCTCCACGCTCACATCTCAAAAGCCCTAAGCCTATTTTCATCTTCTTTTCAAGAAGCCCATTTTTCCCCATCATATACAGCCATACTCAGTTTTAAACTTTTCACTAGTCTTTTCCTTACCTTCCTACCCAACACACGTCATTAGTTCATGGGTAAAATCTTCTTTTGCCAATGTAATTCTCCTTCTCACTTCAAAGCTCACCCTTTTCCTCAAGCACAATGCCTAGACAACTGAATTGTTCCACCTGCTGGCCTATTCCTTTTATATTTAAACTTTTTTAATTTTGTTTTCTTTAGTTTTCATACCCCATTTTCGCACTGTATTCATAACACATATACTACTTTTTAAAGCCCTGTACTGACTGGCATTTGTTCATCCACAAACCGTAGTGATTTTATCAATTTCCACACACCTTTACTCCTGCCTGGGGTTCATCTCAAGCCTCTCTCACTATTTTCTCCGTGTAGGTATACCTATGTCAAAAAGAACTGGTGATAATGGAGGGCTCATCTAACCTACCTCCGTATTGTTGTGAAGTCCAATTCTCCATCAGCTAATCTCACTTTTAAAATCCGAGGATTTTACAAGGAGCGAGATGGAGTGGAATTTGTCCATATTGGAATAATGAGGTGCAATTTTCCACAAAAAATAACTTTTAATGCGACCTGGGTTTCAATGTTGATCACCCTGGCGATGATGAATCAACATTGAAACCCGGGTTGCATTAAAAGTTTTTTTTGTGGAAAATTGCACATAATTATTCCAATAATCACATTAGCACATTCCATGCCTTGCATAAATTCCAGATCATTCTCCTGTCTCTCCAATCTAATCCTATCTTCAGCAATATCCCATTAATTTTTCCCACCTTTCTCTGTCAAACGCCTTTTTGAAATCAACAAAACATGCATACATACTCTGATTATATTCTAAATTCTTTTCCACTAGTTTTCTAAACACTGTAATCGCATCCCAATTGGCCCTTGCCTTCCAAAATCTAAACTGATCCTAGCCTAAAAATTCATTTGCTCTCTTTTCCATTCCTCTGTTGATGATTCTAAGTATTACCTTTCCACATGAGAAATTGGAGGAATAGACACCTCTCAAGAAACCTGTTATACCTCAATCAAACAGCAAATGTAGGAATAGCAGATGTAGAATCTGAGTAGACAGGTCTGGACCAGATAGTGAGTGAGAGGGTTGCCAATAATCACTTTAACTCTTTAATGTATATTTGGTGGAAATGGTAAGAGGACATGGGTAGGGGTGGAATGGGGAATGAAAGTAGAAGAGAAAAATATTATGTCAGATAGATTTCAGGATGATTGAGCATAAGTAAAAGAACTTGGGGCAGTTAAAATATGCAATATTAAAGATATACAATGACAATCAATACTGAAAGATGAAAGTAATGAGATTCTCTAATGGAAAAATATTGAGGTAAGCATGCAGATTATTGGATACATAAAAATAATAAATTGGTCTTTATTTAATCAGCAAAAGTATGATTTTTGAACCCCTTATTAAAATAAACCAATTTGACAGTACAAAGATCCGTGCCCGGGCAGCAAAACATCCTCCACTGGCCAGATTCTAACCACGACCCTCAGAATGAGAGGTGAAGGATTTATCCCACTACCACTGGGGCTGGCAGGGTAAAGTAGAAGAGGTGAACAACTTTCTAATATTGTCAGAATCTCAGATGAGAATATAGTATTAAAGATACTAAGCAACTACACGGGCAAAAGAAGCATTCATGAAGTGGGAATTAATGAGAGGTCTCATACTACGGATATGAAGTAACAATTAAATTAAGCCCCAATAAGGAGTGAAGTGTTGTGTGCTCACGGGAACTAGTCCTTATGGAAAAAGGATGGAAGAGGCCTTAAACCCAGTTACCAATTAACATTTTTGCTTGACTGTTCCAAAAACCATATTTATTTTCATTCACTGCAAGTTTAGAAAAACACAATTGTAAATAAGAATTCAGAAACTGTTTTTTATAATTTACTTTCAAAAAACATGATAGTCAGCCCCAAACTGTCTTGACCAGAATGGGTTACGAAGGAGAAGCCAGAGAAATTACATGGTGACAGAAATGGATAAAGGATACTTTGAGGTGATGGTATATTTAGGAAAGCTAATGGAGGGGAGAACATTAAAATTAAATTAAATATGTCTTTATTGATCTGCGAATTTAGGACTGTCTAGTCCTCTCTTACAATTAACAGATTATACATTCACAAACACCCATGCCCCGGACAGTGAAAAATCCTCCCCGGGCGGGACTCGAACCCGCGACCCTGCGAACGACAGGCGAGGGATTTACCCCGCCGCCACCGGGGCCGGCCAACATTAGGTTAAGGCAGGAGAGAAAGAAAAGGAATAGGTATGTGGATGGCATTTAGGAAGGTGGAAGTGAAAATATACTTAACGCAGGTAATATGGATTGGCTAGGGATACATGGGTAGTTAACAACACACCCACAAGCAATGGTAGAGTACTTATAATGATTGGCTTGGATGTTTGGAAATATCCTAGAATGCAGATTAAACATACTACATAATGAGATAATTATTAGGTCTGAAATCAATGTCTTCATCGTGAAACAGTGATGATTCAATGTTCTTCCATTATATATTGATCCTAAGATGAGGTGAACTGCCCTTAATCAAGAATATCTAATTCCATGTCTCCACTTAGGCAACCTGACCGAAGAAATTTTTCCCAGAATAATATAAGAATAAAAATCACCTTTCAATAGCCTCTTTCAAAGAGGGTTAAGGCATCAGTCACCATCAGTTGTAGATATACCTACTATTGGCATCAGAAATGTAGGTATTCTGAAAGATTTCTCTAATGAGCTTTCTTAGTTGTGGCAATGCTGCATTATGTTTTATTGCGTTAGAATTTCACTGTCTACCATTTTTATTGATTTTTCCCAAGAATATAAGCTAAATTGTACAATAATAAACATACTATATATTATACAATGATTTATTATGTATTCAAATCAGTATTTTCCGACTGTTAGTAATTCTATTTTTATTGGATTACTCAAATTGTATTTAAATTATTTTGTATTATGGGTAAACACCCGTAATAAACGCTATTATTATTATACTGTCACATGGCACACTACTCACGGCTTTTGACCTAAATAAGCTGATGTCTGTTCAAAGTACATTTAACAAGTATAAATTAATATTCTAAAAAATAACCTCATTTACAAATTACACTAAACAGTTACATATAATGATGTATCGTCTAAATACTCTGCATCTGGACTTAAGACCTAAAAATGAGGAACTTTACTATAAAATACCAAATATTTACCTGCTATTTATGCAATGTACTTCGGAAAATAATTACCTCCATGTTAATCGACAAAAGAATCTACAACAACCTTGTCTCACGGTGATTAATCCTGAATGTTTCAATGGAGTACTATAGCAGGATATATGCTATTTTTTATTACGGTGGTATATCATTACTTTAGCTTTGGATGACATAAAATATGTTTTACATACCGTTCGGCTATCAGACAAGTATTTATCCACGTATTCATCAATGTCCGATATAGCGGCGATAAACGCGATGTAGTTGATGGTATAGGAATCCTTCAAGAATTTTTTTACCAGTAAATTGAAATCCTCCGAAGAAATTTTAACTCCAAGGAAATTAAGAACTCGAGCGAAGTGAGTTATGGTCACCGCACCGTTTCCTTTTGCAATCTGCCACAAAAGTAGATAAAAATCCAATTATCCCAAGAAATTGACTATGGCCAAGACGCATTATGTACCATATTAACTCTAACCACCATCGCTTAGTATCAGCGAGGCAAGTTGGTCACGTAGGATAATAGGAATAAGCTCAATAATAGGCGTAATAAGATTAATATGTTATTATGCCTACAGTAGAGTTGCAGTCAGAAAAACTGTGTTCAATGTTTAAACAGCTTAAATGGCAATGGTAAGGTCAGCATTGCTCAGCGTAACGCAGACATTAATGAGCTGTTATCACAAGAAATGCACTTGAGAGAAAATAATATACGGAAAGGTTTTTGAATAATTTTCACCGTAGATGCACATTTTCCTTGTGTCATCCAGAAGAATATAATCTTCGGGATACGCATTTCATGAGGTAATGAAATAGAAATTCAGTGAAATAAGTTTCGCCATGGTTCTATAAAGGGACATTCTTTAAATGCGAGATGGTGGACAACCACGCATTCGTATTCGAGAAATTTATAGAAAATGCCAATAGCGCAGGTAAAACTAACAAGCTAGACGAAATTG
Source organism: Platycnemis pennipes (assembly GCA_933228895.1). NCBI lineage: Eukaryota > Metazoa > Arthropoda > Insecta > Odonata > Platycnemididae > Platycnemis > Platycnemis pennipes. Next base: position 67,775,615 of record OW121854.1, read on the forward strand.
GAAAACCCCATTATGGATAAGAAGAAATTGTTATGCGCCAAGAACCGCACCTCTTGTTGAGAGCACGCATTCGCGCTTGTGATCAATAACCTCGTTATTGACGTTCGGTGGAACGGGAGGGTGGGACCATAACATTTATAACTTATATTTTTAAATGGATATTTGTAATAGTATCACGATGACAGTTATCATAGTAAAAAGAGGAACGTAATTGGTTCAGCGAGAGATTGAACGAGGAGTCTCTAAATTCGTCAAGCGAAAGTTATTTTTATGGCATAAGTCAGGCTTATAAATAAGTAGCAAAAAATCAAAAGAACAGTCGAGCAGTATTTATCAAAATAAAAACTAGGTACCAATTCATAATCTTGGAAGTATGGTCGCAAAAGTATACACTTAGAGGTCATAAGAGTAGCTATTTTGGCAAGCAGAATTTGTACTCTCTTTTCCTCATACTGGCCGAGTTGATTCACATGGTACGGGTCATTCCACTCCAAACCGGAGGAAAGGGAATAGTTTTGGCTAAAATTAGGGGCTGAAATTGAAGTAAAAGTTAAATGCGTAGATTGCTATCAACAACGGCTAGCTATTTCATGACTTACCTTCTCCGTTCACTACTTCGCAAAAACTCAAGTACATCACTCTCCCATCCTGTACTCGAAAGTAATCGCTGATTTCCGAAATTTCTTGATCACTTAGACCAAGAACTAGCTTGAGTGATCCACCAAGAACCGATAAAAACTGAGATTCTACAAATGGATACGTTAAGTTATAAATTAAAAGGATCGACGATGAAATTGAATACAGGTGAAATATTATGTACCAGAAATTAAACCGTCGCAGTTCACATCAAGCTCTTTGAAGTACTTATACAAGTCAACCCCTGCACGAAAAATTGCCGCCCGTATTTTGTTACATGCTCGCCATACATTAAATGTCTCCTACAAGAAATAAAATGTTACTTGGCGTATCGAGATTATCTGTTACGCGAAGCAGACTTTTAAATACCTTCCCCGACATTCTGAATTTTAATCTTCGCTGGTGGATTCAGTCCACGTTACTCGAATATTACTTGTTTGGTTGCTAAGGCTTATTAGTGTTTATTTACTGTTTTTTTCAACCTTATAGCGGTCGTAAAATACATGAATGCAAGCACCTGAGCCATAGGCATAAGGAAAGAGAACGATCCGTCATGAATAGCACCGGATATTTTACTTAGAAGAAAATATTCCAATAAACATGGCGATTCTCATTATCTCAACCGGTAAATCCTTTTTCCCGCTACGGAAATACCGAAAAGAAAATGATTAAGCGTCATATAGACTCGCAGCTCCTTTCTCGTTGAAAAGAATACCGTGAGTTCCAGCATAAAAATGTATAAGTGTGATTTAACTTGGATTTTAAACATAGAGTATTAAATATATATTATGTAAATGTAATTTGGTTTAAATATATACAATACATAGTAATTATTCTGTAATAATAGTCCAAAGAAGAAATATAGTTAGCAAGCTGGCGGGCGGCCAGCATTAGGTGCGAGTTTCAGTCTTCCCAGAACACCCTTTTTGAGGTACGCCTGACGTAGGCTTCGCTTCACTCTCTCCGCCATTCGCCGTTGCTCAGTGAGGACGTGTCAACCACCGAGTCTCGTTTAAGTCGTAGCCATGGCCGATAATCAGGAGTATGAAGATATGGCTAATGGTGAATTTGCTCAGGATTCTGGGGAACAGAATTTTGAACAACAGCAGGAAGAGCAGATGAACGGTGAAGGTATGGAGGGAGAAGGAGGTGAAGAAGGAAATGAAGCAGGAGGACAAGTGGTGCCGACTGACAGTGGTAGTGCAGAAGCTCCTGGTCGGGATGATGACAGGTATTGTTGAAATTAAATATTCTTAGAAATTCTAAACCCCCCTCCCAGGGTAACATTTAGGTGTGCCATGAATTACTGCCGCACGACTTTTCGGTTCTTGAATTTCCAATATGGCGGGTATAAGCCTGCGTCAAATTTTAATATCCTTAATCATCCTCTGAATGTGAACGAAATCACCACTGTTGTGTGTTGAACTTAAAACTAATGGTAGTTAATCGTGCATTCGAATTAAGTACGATCTTATTTTGTGTGCTTGTATGCATTCTGTTTGTTAGGATAAGGAACGCGTTCAAATCCGGTTATGGGAAAATGGCGGCGTCATGGCGTGCCTAAATTTAATTGGCTAGCCGGTCGGCTAACCACTCCTATTCTTCGGACGTGAAGCACTATTTTCTGGACGAACTAATAATGTAGATAATTGCAACTACTTGTCGGCTTGTTGCTATATGCCTATCAAAGCCCCTTTAAAGCTAATTTTCTGTTATTTTCAGATTCATTGGAAATAGGTTTAATATGAAATGATGGCGATGCTATTCGTTACTGTTTCGTTTAATAATATAATGCAACTTCTTTAATGCTTTGGGTTCTCATATTTTCCTCAAAATTTATGAAACATTTTGAATTTAATTTTTTTGTTAAATTTTCTCCTGTATGTTGCCGTAGTGGGCAATGCTTTCAGTTAAGGTAAGAATCATGGAACAGTGAAAGTAATGGTAAATGGTTCGGTGATTATATGTTCAATATTTGTACTTGATAGATAACCCTTTTCGTATCTGTAGTGTTATCTTGGTATTCTTTTGAGGCAATGTTGGTGGCGTTCGACTTTAAATTTGTTGGAACAACTCGATAAACAAACGTGTTTGTCCATCAGATGAGTTAATTGTCATACTGTGTTTTGTGAAAGCATTTTAATTGTGTAATTGTGAAATGCCCTATTATTTCTTTTTCAGTGCATAGCTGTAGAGAGCAAAGAGTTGATTGGTAGTTGCACCTCATGTTCGTTTGTTTTTGCCTTTACTAGTTAATAGTGCTTCCGTCCTCCTTTAAGTTAGTACCTGCCAAACTTTAAAATTTTGTTTAAAGAATGTCATGTAAAATTTTTCACATTCTGTTTCAGATACAGATGTCTTGAAGCAATTTCATTTAAAATTGTAAAGTCAGTTTTCAATATAAATTTGAAAAATCCTTTATTGATTTCCTACAGTGCCTCACTCAGAGCAGAGCTTACAGAGTCCTGTTTACAATTTGTCATCTGGCAGTGGAGCCTTTTCATGCAAATAGCTTACATGAGCTGCTTTCTATGCTCAAGGTTCCTTTCTTAGTCTTTAGTGTTCAATGTGAAGTAACTTACCTTCTCCTCCTTCAGGTGTGACGCACATAAGCAAGATGCAATGCTGATGACATCCTGGCGCTGACCCATGGTATTTATTCCTGGGCTCTTTCTAATGGCAATGTCAATCAAGTAACTCAGCACTGAAATAAATGGTCAATTAGTGCTTAAGTCCATTGCACTGGCCACAAATTTGACCATAATAATGTATTTCCTCACCTCATAATGACCAAATATATAGAATTAAATGTTCATAACCCTTGCCTTTCCACATTTTCTCCAGCTTTTATTTAAATTTTACAGATTGGTGTGTAAGCTTTGTTTTCTCAGAATTTTCAGATGCCTTTTTTATTGTGGCTCAGTTAGTTGACATTTGTCAATGCTGAACCTGCTGATGTAACATGAGCAAGGCGTTTTTGACTCATTGAATGGAATTGAGTCTAAGCTTTAAAGCTCCCTTTGTTAGTCATTCTTGTCAATATTCTCGATATCAATTAATGGTTTGATTTCTACTTGCAGGAAACTTTTTGTTGGAGGCTTGAGCTGGGAGACTAGTGACAGTAAGTATATGCTCCATAGTTCGTTTTAGAAAATTTTGTATTAAGGGGTTACTAATTCTTATTTTCCTTTACAGAGGAATTGAGAGATCATTTCAGTAAATTTGGTGAAATTGAAAGCGTTAATGTTAAGACTGACCCTGCCTCAGGGAGGTCTCGTGGCTTTGCATTTATCGTCTTCTCTCAAGCTGAGGCCATCGATAAGGTAATCAGCCTATTTTTTTGTTACTTTATCTTACCTTTCGAAGTCTTTGTTGCTCATATCATTGTCTTTCTCAGGTATTGTCAGCTGGTGATCACATAATCAACAGTAAGAAGGTTGACCCCAAAAAGGCTAAGGCGAGGCATGGGAAGATATTTGTGGGTGGTCTAGTTCCTGAATTGACAGATGAGGAGATTAAAAATTATTTCTCACAGTATGGATCGGTGAGTGGAGCAACAGATATGTCCTTGCGGTTGGTTCGTTATTTTATTACTTTATTTACTTTACTGATAAAAATATTTTTTTTAGATTGTTGAGGTGGAGATGCCCTTTGACAAGCAGAAGAACCAGAGGAAAGGGTTCTGTTTCATCACTTTTGACTCTGAACAAGTTGTCCAGGAGCTGCTTAAGACACCACAGCAGATGATTGGTGGCAAACAGGTATGCTATGTGAAGGAATCTCATGTTTACTACATTGTGATGATTTCTATTTGTCAGTTCTGCTACTGAATGGATTTGAAAGATACTTTTTCTTCTGATGCCATTTCATTTATTCAGCTGTGTAAGCTTCTAGTGGAAATGCTAATGACATATTCCCTTGATAGGTTGATGTGAAGAAGGCAACTCCCAAACCTGATGCCATGGGGATCCGTGGGCGAGGTGGTGCAGGTGGAGGTGGTGGTCGTGGAGGCAGAGGACGGGGCAGGGGAGGACGTGGCGCTAGGGGAGGTTTGTAAATTTCTCTTAATTTGCATCAGTAACCCTGCCAATCAAATTTCATTACTTCGTTCATTCTTCAAGTAATACATAAAAGTCCTCTGTTTCTAATCCTAGTTCTCTTGTTTTTAGGCTGGGGAAACCAAGGATGGGGTAACCAAGGTTATGGAAACTATGGTTACAACCAAGGATATGGAAGTGGTTATGGTAAATATGGGTAGCTTTTGGTCAATTATGTGCACTGCCCTATTACTTGACTCGTAGGTCATAACATTTGATGGCAGGGTACATGTTGAATAGATTGTCTCAATACATTTCGATTGAACGGTTTATATGTTTCTGATAACTGCATATTAATTTTGATCTTTTGTTTTTGCTAGGATATGGCAACTACGACTACTATGGAGGTGGATACGGAAATTATGGTTATGGAGGCTATGATTATACTGGATATGGAAACTATGGAAACTACGGTAATGTTGGCTCTCGCTTAAGTGTCAAATAAAATTTCAGGCTGCTTATTAGCAATTATGCATGTCTGGTAAAGGGCAACAAAAGCTATTGCTGTTCTTAACGCATGTCAGGGCAGTGAAAAATCAACACCATAAATGATCTTGTCAGTTGAGCTAGAATTAATGGTCCAACAGTTAGACCTGCCCACATTGCATGGTTGTGCATGTGGGACCCAAGAGATAGGAACATTATTGGCATGTTTTTGATCTTGTAAATGAATACAATGTATTTCATTTGTCACAAACATCAAGAAACTGGATTGTATCTGCCAAGTACTGAGTGCACAGATGGTTCAAATTTCAAAATGTTTTTTCATTGGTGCTTTGGTTTTGGCTTAGTCTGCGTAACTAGCATTAATAAAAATGTAATTTTAGACATCCATTAGATGACTATTAGTTACAACTTTTGCGAATCTGTAGTGAGTGGCATCGTGTCTGAATTGGGCGTATGATTTACCAATGCTACACCACAAATTTAACTGATGGGCTTTGTTTTCCACTACAGACTACGGATATGGGAATAATTATGATGGAGGATACGGAAGAGGTGGCCGTGGGAAAGGTATATAATTCCTATCCCATTGTATTGTCATTGTAGTTACTCATCCTTCAACCCAATTATTTGCACTTGAGCTTAGCAGTTATATTTCTGCTGCTGTTAAGAGCATGCAAATAATTAAATTCAAGATTGAGCACTTGTTACTCTGTGCAATTACCATTTCTTCTGTTTAATTCTTGGTCCCAACAAGTAGTGCAGTGATTGCATGTTCAGTACAAATGAAAAACTTAACCCGTAACGAACTTGGTGTGGTTTTGAAATTGCTTTCTTGACATATTGGTTATAATGGCACGGTGTCCAGACTGTAGCAGTAGTACCATTCAAATTACTAATAAATAGTGAAATTGCATTAATTACTATTCCTCTTGAAGGAAGAATACAACTCCTTTTTGGTCAGTATAAATTCATAAGGGAAAGGGGGAGAAAAATGATGGGTTCCCTTCAAGAGGAAGGTGATCTTATGTCTTTTATTTCAGGGCAATTCCGTTCCAGAGCATGCAGTGGGCTAATAATTTTTTGTTTTCAGGGATGATGTGCTGAAGTCGGTGTTATCAGATGTTTACGCGTAGGGAGTGTGCAAGCTAATGTAGATTAAATTTTGCAGGTAGTCAAGGTTACGGTGGTGGCAAGCAGAGGGGAGGTAGCCGTCAGGTCCATAGACCCCAGCCATATTAAGGTCTCACTGTACCTGATTGTGGTGTATGTTGTATTTTGTCTTGGTAAGTAAACATTGGGAAAGATTTGTTGCTAGCTTGTAATGCATGCCTTAGTTGAGTGGTTATTAGGGAAACTTTTTGCTCCCCCTTTCTCACTTCTGTTTGAATTTATACTGATTTAGGTTTTTGTGTTGTAGTTTCACTAAATTTATTTCTTGTGCTGTTTCTATTTTTGCATCAATTATTCCTATGAAAGTAGGACTGCTCAGGAAGGACTCCATTTTTATTGTAGCCGTGTCTTTTAGGGCATGTCTATTTTCTGTAGTATTTCAGAATTGTATTTTTAGTTCACAGTATAATCATTGTTTTATCTTTTTCAGATTAGTCTTATGTTGCACATCATCCTTTGCGTCATCTGTGTAACTCCATCATTCCATTGGATTCCCTGTCTTGAGCATCAATCATCTTCAGTGAAGTGTTATTTGGGGCTGCCAAGTGAAAGTTACATAAGCGAGGAAAGACATGGACTTATAGTGCAACGGCGGCCCTACATGAAATGGACAAAACTCATAAGTTATGAGACAATGTGAATGTTTGGTCCAGATGCTTGTGTTCTGTTCTGTGCTGTCAATTTTGTAAATTGTAACAGGCCCGGGCAGTCTTCACAAATTTCAGGGATTTGGACCTTCAACCTTCAAGAATCTTTTTAAATTTTTTTTAAGTGCAAGACTTTGTGGGGATGTGTTGTCGTCATGTTCATTGGAGCAAATGGCTTCTAATAAAATCATTTTTGTGTATTTCCTGTTTTAATTTCCTGTGCACCTAACCTTGAAATAAGTTATTAATAAAAGAAGGTTAAATTAGAATTGACTTATTATTATTATAACCTTGTCCTAATGCGCTAATAACAAAGGAATGTATAGTAGAACGTAAAGTGTGACGATGTATGAAATAGTCCGGGGAATGAACCGTAGTTCCAGTTGGAGTGGCGCTGGCGGCGGTCGGTGCTTTAAGCATTTCTGAATAGTTTTCCCCGCCATCCGCCATGATGCGTTATTCAAGTGTTTCATTGTTCACCCCCATAGGTGATTTTGCTCGGACATGCGGTTGTACTTTCCACCATAAATACTGAGACTTGTGGCCAGTTATAGTTGCACATTTGAGTTGGATAACAAGCATTCAACCCCAGTAACCCTGTAAGTGAAGCATCGGTTCTCTGCTCTTCTCCATTGTGCCTTTATCACTCCCGTCTTCTTTTGCTAACATGTCGACTACAATTGTGTTCTGCTTACAAAAGGTAACCGATGAGAGAGTCGTAGCACGTGCTTCTTTTGTGGAGTAATATTCTCGTAGGTCTTTGGAATCCGATTAGTACTACTTGGGCATTTTCGAGGTACTTAAAACCATTCATGTACATTAAATGCCGTGTTCATAGATAAGTGTTTCAGAAGTATTAATTATATTTTCTTGCGTATTTGGTATTAGAGAAGGGCACGTTTCAGTTCACGGAGTTGATCATGTAACTTTTTGACTATCAGCAATTGTTGGCTCCCTCCATTTCGAAAGCAAGTAATTCAATCTTTGCGTTGTGTTTGTCATGCCGTGGTAGTTGAGTTTCTCGAACCGCTGAGTATATTATTGCTCCAGTAGTTACTCTGGTGGATTATATTTATCATGTATGGAGTTGTGACCATGAATTTCAACTAAAGGTATTTCATTTTCCAGGAGCTATGTAGGAATACAGCGTGTAATAGTTAGCAACAGCATAGTGTCGTGGTTTTTGCGACCTCGTTGCTCATGGTGGTTTCAATAGTGGTCATTTTGTTGTGGTTCCCATATTTTGATGTCCGTTGTCGTTTGAAAGGGTATGGTTTTGTTCTGTAATTGTTACCATGAGCAATGTGTACTTCGGTGGCTGGTCTCCACCCGCCAGAATGGAGCGATTTCTTAGCTCTCAGTTACGAACGTACATCTAGTGTTGATCGCTACTGGAAGTGGAAGTTATAAGTGAAGATTGACAGCTGTGTTTACTATTAAGGCCACTTTACACGATACAATTTCTTTTATGAACTGTTCGATATTCTATGTCTGTCTGAATTGAATTAGAACAGGTTCTATTTCCCGTTCAGTCATTCAGACAATCGCACAAGCGTTCGTACAATTTGCCGCTTTGCACGGTACAATTTCATCATACAAGAGTTTATACAAAAAATTGTATCGTGTAAAGCGGCCTTTAGTTATGAAATATTAAGTTCTACAGGCTGTGCTTGATAATTTTTTCTTTCCTAGGCCTACTACTGAACCCTCCCAGTCAAGGATCCCTTACTTCGAAAATAACCACCTCTGCTAGATTATAGTCATTTGAATTTGAAATGGTCATGGAAGCCACCCCATCCCCGCAAACAGTTGGTCGGGAGTTTGTGAGGCAGTACTACACTCTATTAAATGAAGCTCCTTCATATTTACATAGGTAAGAGGAATCGACCTGGCAAGTAGCTGTATATTCTGTGTGGTGTAATGCATCTATCTGTTACAGCACGCTCGTGTTTAAGCTGTGGTTTATGTGATGTAAGGATTTTTTCCAGATAATAGAAACAGGAATAGCATATAAGTGAGTGGTGTTTTTGATGATTCTCAAATCGAAGTGATTTCCATGAATTATACCTGATTATGAACTGTTCTTTGCTAAATCTTACACTGTTGTGAAAAGTTGTGGATTTGAGGTTATTCATTTTGCATACTAAGTTTACTACCACTCCCATGGTCTAATAATTTGTAGAACATTACAAGTATGCATAAAACCTATTTTTTCACTTTTTTCATTTTGCTTTGCGATTGTCAAAAACCTTGATACTTTGTTTCAGTTATGAACACTGGTATGCAGTATTGGGTAAACCAAAACATTACTTTTGTGGGTTTAATTTTTCTCTGGGAAATTAGCGGCAGCTCGGAGCACAGTGAAAGTGATTCATTTTCCACAGTGGCTTAGTTTTATACTGGTAGTTTTCTGTTTTTGCTATACCAGGTAATTTTCAAGCTAGGTTGTTGTCATTTGAACAGTTGCTGCATGTTTTCATTGCTGTGTAAATAATAATTATCGTGGATGTTAGTTGTCATGTGGTTCATTGATGTTAATAATAGTGAAAGTTTCACAAGTTCATGTGTTTTGAACTCCCACTGGTGACATTGTTAATTGGCTATAGGTTGAGAACATGACTATGAAAATCACTCACGGTCAATGTTCTAATTGACAGTTTATTTTATAATCATTATTGGTCCATGCCTTCTTTTCATCTCTTACCGACTCTTGTATTGAGAGACTCCTGCTTACATTTGCCTACTTCATCTAAAGCCAGGTTGTGACCATTTAATGCTACAAGTCATGTATAAATAATGGGCAATTTAATGGTGACCTTTAATTTTAAATGCCCTTTCCAGTGGGCAAACCTTTTCCTAGTTTTATGTATTGTTACATGATTTCATTCTAGAGTTTGTTCCCTGGTTCATTCCCTGGTTGATAATATCACTATATGATCTGACTTATGCCTACCTGGAATGTACAGCCCTGCCATCCTTCCTTAAGGGACATTACTTTTGTTTTATGGTGGTCATTATCTTTCAGTGGGATAGAATTCATGTTTATAATTGACCTCCAGTAAAACATCATTTTTCCTTCATTTGATTAATTGTACTTTCAGTAGTCTTTATCACACCCGGATGTCCAATGATACAAGCCTGAGAATGTATTCTGATATGTGGAAGTCAAGAGATTTGGAGTTCGAAATGGGAGTCTTGAATCAAAAGAGCACCTGTCCTTCCCAAATACTTTTGATGGCCCTGATAATGGGATTAATGTTTGGTTTGAATGGAAGAGGGGAAAGGAGAAGGCATTTTATTAAAAGGGTGTATTTGGCTGCTTACTTGCACAGTACCTAATATTCATAAAAATGGTTTATAAGTATTGGTCAACAAGATTATTCTAGTGCTCTACCTGCTTATATTGGGCAGTATATGAAACGTGTTAACTCAAATGTTTTATCCTCATCATCACTCCTTGATGCTTCTATTAATTACAGTTTTAAGTGAGTACAAAATTGGAACTTATTTCAGGTATATTGTTAATCAAATGCTCTGAGTAGTAAAGAGGTAAAAGTAGGGTGCTGAATATTTTTAAAGTTGGAAACTAAAGTAATCCTCTAAGTAAGTACCTCTTGCAGATAGCTGTAGCTCCCTTGAGTAGATAGCCAATTCCAGCCTTATGCCAAGCTTTCTTTTTTAGTCTGGCTCATGTCTCAGTAGTAATCTTATTACAATCCGCAGAGTTTTATTTCATTATTTAATTAATTGGGCAGACTATTGTGTGCTTTTTCTTTAACAAATTATAAATTACAGTTTCAGAGATTTTGTGTACTGAGATGTTATTTTAAATTTTGCAATCCATGAGAATTTAAGAAGAGAATAATTGGAGTAGGAATAGGGATGCTTTTGGAAAAATAAATATTTGGATTGGTTATACTTAAACTGATAATATTGTGTATCATAATGTGCCTCTGATATCATGAGGCGGTGTGGTTTGGCGAGGTAGTCTTTTCTTAGTGGTTTCCTCTTTTGTACCTATGTATTAATAATAGCTTATGAAAACTAACAAAGTTCGAGGTCTCCTCCATTAAACTAGATATAAATAGTCATTTTATATGGTTCAGGGCATCCTGTTTGTGGAGTCCTCTGCTAATGTGATGCATGGCAGGAAGGTCGCACGGTGATTGGCGAACTTCACAGTATGTGTAGTAAAACGAATACTGTTTTTAAATGAATCAGCTGCATAAATAGTTTTAAATAAATAAAAGTTAATCATAATAAATTACCTGAATAGACATACCTTTGATACTAGTTAATAAGCATTAACAGAGTGCACCGTCTGCTTGGAAGTGTCTGCAGCACTATCTAGTGGCTGGTAGAGGAAAGAGTGTCACATCACATCTATGATTTACCAGCATGCAATAGTTTGCCGTCGGGTTTTCGTGCCGTTGATTATTTTTACTTTTTAATTGCGTAAGAATACTCAAGGTCATTTTAAAATCAAACGGCTTAAAACACATTCTCCCGAGGTTATAAACTTCTGATCAAGACAAAAAAATAATAGGAAACTGCCCTATTCATTCTGCTTTAGTCAATTTAGACTTAGAGACTCATTAAAGTGTATTGTCCTTGAGTGTGGGCTTCCCTGATTACAATTTCCGCCCTAATTGTTGCTATAAAATGGTTGTACTTATTTGTGCTTAATGTTCCTTATTTTCAGTAATTTGACATTGCTTTGATTAATCATCCAGTTTCTGTTATGTACCTTTTATTGTTTTTAATGAGTATGAACATTGCATTGACGTTTACCCTTTCAATCATGCTGGTGCAGCCACCAGTTAATGTATTATTCTGTTTGTCTTATATTTTTACATGAAGTATTCTTATCTTTGTGGTGGCTCTCACGACCCTACATTTTGTTGTTTAATCATTTAATTATAATGTTATACCTAAGTACACTGCAACATTAAGTTGTTTATTTTGCATTTTGAAAAATAGAATTTCATCTAACTTGTAGGAGGAGTAGGTGTGATCAGTGGTGTCAGAAGTGGGGGGCAGGGGGGTGCCGAAGGACCCCCCAGAATTTGAGAAATGAGTAGTCTTCATAAATAAAAATCAAATTTCACTTGTTTCCACTTGTTTTTCCCTTTTGATACATATTATACCACTGTCATATGGTCTTTTAGCAGAATTCTATTCTCTACTCCCTCCTATCTGCAAAACAATGCCGGCCTTTTTCATAGGAGCTGAGTACTTTTCTTAAGAGCTGGGCCTTTTTTTAAAATTGGCTCTTCCCAGCAAAAATAGTAATAGAAAAACTGACGCCCCAGGGTGTGATGTTCATTGGAACCCTTCATGTTAGTGCTGCCAGGTAGCAGAAACGTGCTGTTTTCAATAGTCATTGCTCCTATCTATGTAATTTCTCCTGTCCATTAGCTTCATATGACTTCCATGTGGTCATATGTTTTTCATTATTATGAGAACCATTTCCATTAGGGTATTGATAATTTTCTTTTTTTTTTCGCTGGTATAGGTTTTACAACCACCATTCATCCTTTGTTCATGGTGGATTGGACTCTCATGAGGAGGTTGAACCCGTAATCGGCCAGAAGCAAATTCATCAAAAAATACAGCAACTTAACTTTCGAGACTGCCATGCTAAGATACGTCAAATGGATTCCCAAGCTACTCTTGGGGATGGAGTGGTTGTTCAGGTAAACTCATATTCCCTCCCTGCAAAGGCATTCTGTAGGGAAGTTGTCAAGTTGAATTTAGTGTAATATCATGAAAGTCACAGTAATCCTAGCTAGTCTCATGTGGAAAGGGGTGGTAGGTCACCCACAGTGAAGTTGAGTGTTATACGAGAAAATAAATTTTCTTATGGATGAGGTAAGATGTGTAATGTGTTTGAAATAATTATACTTTTGTGTTTTACCTATTTGTGCATTGGGAATGGGAAAACAGACTTTTGTATTTCTCAGTGTGACCATTAATTTCCATCATTTTGTAATGTTTTGTTCTGTTTGTCCTTCTGATGTAGTGTGGGGGTAGAAATGCAGTTGGACCTCCTTTTTCTAGCCTATAATTTGGCAACTCTCTTATCCAGCACATTTTGAACAAGTGGTTTTTAGTTAACATATTGTCCAATACTCAGTGCTTTAGGCAGTGCTTACACCCCAGTCCATTTACCTACTTGGATATCTGTAGTCCAAGCCCTCTAAGAAAGGAGGCTTCCTTCTTGCCGGTGCTGGCAGGTGGGAAGAATTTAATTGTGTGACCAAATGGAAGTGGACACAGCACAATCAGATGCTGGCGGGATTTCCCGCAATGTAAAAAAATTGTATTGCAATGGTGATGGGCATGGACTGCTGAATCATATAAAATGGAAATTTCAAGTAATTCACTTTTTCTATGCTGGCATGTTTTGTTACTGACCATTTTTCTGTTTGAACTTATGTGATTATTTTTGTGTTACTGATTGTTGTGGCAAGGTACAATGGTTAATAAGAGACTTCTGAGAATGTTTAGAAATTTGTGCCGATAGTGTTTGAGACTATATGGATAAAATCTATTATTTATTCAAAAGTTCTTATGGCATGGTAAAGTTGTCCTGCACAGGGTACTGTTGTAATAGCATAGAAGTTGATATATACATAGTGTGACCAGACTAGGCATTGAGCATTTTTACTGGCTTTGATCATCAGAGACATTCTGTGAACCAGCATTTTGTGTGGTTCAGCACTTAAAAGCTTGCAAGGCTGCTGGACTAAAGGGGTACAACTGCAACTCTTACAGTCAAGCCCCCTTATATCAAACCTGTTTATAACAAAGTTCCAGTTATAATGAAGTGAAGGTTCTTCCCTGTCAAAGAGAGGCAAGGAAAAACTGGCCCACATATGATGAAGTTTGGTTATTATTGTAATAAGTAAATATTGCCCCCTCAACTTCGTTATAAACTGGCTTGACTGTAATAGTCAGAGTCAAATCTGTGTGATATGAATCTTTCAGGTTAATTTAATCTTTCAAACAACCTTCTAGTTTTAGGATTTCCATACCATCCAGTAGCCAAGTGGCTCTCTGTACATTCATATGAATTTTTTACAAAACTGCTTTCTGTAGTATCGATAACACAGAGCCAGTTGACCTTTTTGGCAAAGGAGATTTTGGGGTAAGGTTTGTAAAAGATCCACTATCAGGTGGGTCATTTTTGTCAACATATCCTGAGATAAGTTAAAGCATTGAAGTGTGCTGCATGGCATAACTGCAAACATTTTTTTATATCTCGTAATTGAACATGTTAGAAGGTTGGTTTGGTGAGTGGAGCTTTGAGCTGCTGATTAAGGGCTTAAGGTAAGTCTCTTCCATGGGCGTTGAGTTTCACCGAGAAGTACACTTTCTTAGTCATTTAATTTGACTGCCTATTTTATTTATATATTCTTCGCCACATTTTCATTAAAATAAAATTATAAAAGCTTCATAGGTACATTATGATTTTTTTAAATTAATACAATTAACATTTTGAAAAGATGGGTGAATAAAAGGCACCACCACTAGCAAACAACTTGCTGAGGCCACAGTGAGCCAGTTGCCCTAAAACCGAATCAGTAAATTATTAAAACATTGCCATAGATAGTTGTAATTAGCCTAATTGATGATAATGATTAGAAAATTTTAGCCTAATTTGTAATAAACATCTAGTGTATCTATTAGTCCTAAAGGTGTACTTATAATACAATGGGTGAAAACTTGTGATCTATGCTGCACCCTTTGGACATGACTCATAATTACATATTCTATGATATGAAATTTTGGGATCGGGTTGGTGTGGTGGCTAGTGTACTGGCCTCCCATTCCAAGGGCCTGGGTTTGAATTCCAGCACTGGTAGATTTTCTATTGGTATACCAGTCCCTATTTGAGTGCCTAGTGGAGAGAGAGTCCAGTAATCCATCTGTCGGATGGGATGCTGAGCCATTATCCCCTTGGTGACTGTTGTAAAGAGCAGGCTGATGCCAATCTTTGGCTTCTCTCCATCCTTTCTTCTTTCCCTGAAAACTACTGTCTTTACACAGTTACCCACCTATCCTCTCTGGAACAAATGACCTCAGTTGTTGGTTGCTTCCCCTGAGTAACTACTTCTATCAATTGAAACTTTGAGTTGACCTTCTGCACACTATGATGGTAATGGTGTATCACTCAAGTGGTGAAATATTCTTTGAGAGAGACTTGGTCCTGATTCCAGGGAGTACAACGTCAAAGCTGCATACTTTGGCCATGACTTAGCCATTTTATCAATTGAAAATTAGAGTTAGATCTCATCCAACTATGACATTAATACCTTTCAAACCAGTCATCCTCCATCTTCCCTCAAACCGGCATGTCCCTTGTCCTTGCCATATATATGTAAATTGCCCTCTCAAAAATGGGAATAGATAGTATGCAATGTAAAATGTAATAGATAGTGTAGGGAATAGAAGTATAGTTTTTCATGCTCATTTTCTTTTTAATTAATTCGGACACATTTTCATGAATATGAAAGTCACAGAGGTTACCTGTTTATGGTTGAAAATTCAAGCTGTAACTATTAACTGCTGTAGAGTTACTGTTTATCAGCTGTAGGTCTAAGAATGACTGCTCTAATTTACTAATAGATCACCATCAAATCCACATAATGGTCATTAGACCGGTCATAATTTATTTAGGCTTTTTTCTA
Organism: Platycnemis pennipes; assembly: GCA_933228895.1. Classification (NCBI taxonomy): domain Eukaryota; kingdom Metazoa; phylum Arthropoda; class Insecta; order Odonata; family Platycnemididae; genus Platycnemis; species Platycnemis pennipes. The sequence continues at coordinate 67,791,305 of OW121854.1, forward strand.
TCCATGACTTATATACTGTCAGTGAATATATGAATCGTAAAATTATAATGAAATTAATAATTCTTTGGCAACGGAAAACTTTGACGACTTCGTCGCAAGAATAAAAAGCATAACAAAACAAACATTGGATCTTAGGTATCACACATACACACACTTCAAATTAACAGCTCAGTATAAAAATTTCTATTCCTGGCTGAAAAATTATTCATGTGTCGTCTTCTTCAGTATAGGGGCAGGAACTAGTGGGAGGGCGGAGTGGCGGGAATGAGTGGGTGGGATGGCGATGGCAGGATGGCTGCACTCCGCCCCTTACCCACATCACCGGTTTCTGCTGTTGTGTGATTGGTTAATGCTCTACCGCTTATCCATCTAATGCCCATTCCTCTCCTATATGAACTTGTCTTAACAAAAGAACAACTAAAAAGTCCGAGGGTGTGCAAGATATGCCAGGCCGAGCTGTATATCTGGACTTCAAATAATTTAGAGATGGCACAAATCTTGTATTCTAAGTTGTAGTTCACTAATAATGCTACTAAAGATGAATAAATATGCGTTCATTTGTACTTTGCAGTGCATCGTCCTCAAGAAATAGTAATAATACCCAGCGTATACCATGGCAGGAGCTTCTTGGCCTTGCTATATCCGTTTTCTTTTACATGTTAATCATGGGCCTTTTGATGTTACATTGCCAATCACTCATTATTGCAAGATTCTCGATATATGCCGTATTCTCACTGTAATGGGCTTCTACTGTATATGCATTTATTTTGAGCATTAAATGTCAACTTTTGACACTTACTCGGAGGCGTTGCGAGACTGATGCGTGGGATCCAAATGACGCTATTAATTTCTGAAACTCTATAGGGAAAAGCGTCACATAGGGCTTTCTTCCACATAGGCCTGGATTCATGACATTAAGTGCTACTATAGAATTCCCCTCCCTATAAATTCTTTGTTGGGCACGCCTTCATTAACAATAGCCATGGCCAAGTGGGTTTGGGTGCTGAAAGGATATTCATACAATAGTGTGTGGGTTCGAGTCCCGATGGGGGTAAAATTTTTCTTTAGAATATTTTGTGGAATTATTGTAAAATGCCCATTCCCATACTTGTAAGGCAGTGACAACATTATTTGCTGGAATTTCAATCAACCCCTCTTTGGAGACTTTTGAAGCAAATTTCAGGATTCTATGTTTGCCCGAAAAACTGTTTCACATGCGACAGGCCTAATATGTTTAGATTTGAAAATACAAAGATATTTACGTGAATACGATGTGATTTGGTTGGTCATGAAGATCAATGGAATAAAAGCTGTGGTAATTAGAGATGGATCGATTAGCAGATTTCTTGAATTTGAATGTTCAGTCATGATTTGAATATCACGAATTTTGAGTACCTCAAATCTTAGAATTGAAATTGATATGCTGATTGTTATTCTGCAAATTAATTTGTTGCTTTTTGGAGCAAAAAGCTGCAAGTTCGTTAAATTTAAAAAATGAATTCTGGTTTTAAAATGTCAAACTTATGATAAAATATTTTTTCCTGTAGTTATGGACTGGTGAATACATTAACTTTTATAAGCCTTAATACGTGAGCAGAAAGTATTAATACACCATGTTCTGTACAGTTTTGAATTAATATGATGTAGTTCATCAGCACTCCGAATATAGTGTAATTAGCATAATTATTTGAGATGTTACTTTCTAGTATTCGTGGGTATTCATACATCTCTGGTGGTAATGGTATACAAGTAAGAGAGTAAAGGCAGGGATGAACATAAATATGAAGACAAAAGTTTGAGTGAAAGTGAAAGAGTATAGGTATCTGGGAAACCGAGAAACCAGCAATGGGCGAAGCAAGAAAGAAATTGTCAGTAGAATAGCTCAGGGGAAGAGGGCATTTTACCAAAAGAAGAATCTACCTATGGCTTGTAACACAAGTGTGGAGGTCAGGAAATACATGATTTGAACATAAAACTGGAGCATGCTTCTTTATGGCAGTGAGGTATGGAGTATAATAGCAGCAGAGAAGTAAGACTGGAAGCTATGCTACAGAATTTCAATTGCAGTGCTACAGAAGAGTCATGAAGATAAATTGGATTGACTGAGTAATGAATGAAGAAGTCCTGAGAAGAGTGGGAGAAAAGAGGTCTGTTAGAAACTTTGAAAAGAAGAATGGACGGCTTAATTGGCCATATCCTTAGACATGATGGATTAATGTAGGCAGTCATTGAGGGAAAAGTGAAAGGGAAGAATGGAGGTCGTACATGAGTTACATAGACAAAGTAGTGAAGGATGTGAAAGAGAAGAATTCTGTAAATATGAAGAGGTTAGCCATTAGGAGGACCAAGGGGAGAGCTGCATCAAACCAATCTTAGGATTGTTCAGTTATGATGTAGATGAGAATCGCTGCGGTTAATTTGGTGGAAATAATGTGAGATGAACATCCGGAATAAACTTCTCACTCACTCTCTCACTCAGTGATTCAACCTGAAGGTTGGTTTTGATAGGTGAGCGTAGAGCTCACTCTGGACTAGGCCACAGGCGCATGAATTTCACACATTAGGGGTAGGGGGGCCAGTTCCTTTCCCTGGGCCAACTTGCAATCAGAGGATTTTTTTTCGTTTGGGGGCATCCAAAGACTTCACCCAGATTTGAACCCAGGACCCTTCGATCAGTAGCCAAGTGCTCTACCCACTAGGCCTCCATGCTCCCTAGAATAAACTAATCAGTGTAGTATTCAATCACCCTCTCTAAATCAATAACTTCAAGGTCTGTAGATTTATTTACTACAGTTTGTAGACTTATTCATTTGGTAATATCAGTATTAGTAATCTTTTCTTTATTTCATGGAATTATTATTTTTCAGCTTTTAGGCGTATTGTATAGAATTATATACTTAGAAATCTTAAATGGTTCTAATTTTTTCTTCTTCTCCTCTACCTTTCTCAGGTGACAGGGGAACTTTCCAACAGTGGACAACCAATGCGGCGATTTACGCAGACATTTGTACTTGCACCACAGTCTCCAAAGAAGTATTATGTGCATAATGACATCTTTCGCTATCAGGTAATTTTTTTTAATAGTTAATTTTTAATGGGCCGAAAATCTCTCCAAATTTGGATTGTTATCAATGAATCCCCTTTTGTGGTTGTTTTAGGTGGACATGTAATCTTCTTAAGTCCATTTAACCCTTCCCTTTTGGCAGGATACACATTTTACATGATCCTTTTTTTAATCTTTCACAATTCATCAAAATTACCCATTCATCTCCTTCCTCTTGTACCTAATAATCCTCCCCTCTGTCACATAGCCAAAATATCATAAACCTTCCCTGCCTTGTGACATAAGCCATGATCCTCATGAGGTTTTTCTCTTGTTTTATCATAACATCCCTTTTTAATGACTGTAATTAATCTTAACTCGTTTCATTTTTTGGAGCAAACTTATTTTCCTTTAAACTGCATTGGTGCTCTACTAAATTTATGCCAACATACTGCATACAGATTATAGGACTTCATTATGGAAGTATTGCTCAACATTAGGAATGTGTCGATTCTTGATACCTATTCTCGATGCCACCCATTCTTGTGGCTTGGTATCGGTATCGTGAATCGATCGCCTAATGTCGATACGGATACCATTTATACTAGGGATGGTCGGTTCGGATTCATCGGGTCCAAAGATCTGCGGATCTTTCATTTTACTCTGATCCGGATCGTATAGTTTAATTTTTGTGGCTTATCGATCGAAGCATTCCCCTGAATGGAATATAGTTGCGGTAGATATTGACAAGGAGAGGTTGTGTAATTCAGATCACGAAATTAGATGACAATTTTTCCATGCAACTAGAAGCAAAATAAAGAAATCTGACCACAGCATTGCAAGAAATAAAACGTGCAGAATGCCATGCAGGTAGCCTGCATTCGCCGGGATCAGACGGACATCGAGAGCTACTGTAGGTACTAAAGGAAGTCCGATAAGTCCCTCAGTTTAATATTTTCTTTCAGTTATTGCATCAAAAATGTTATTGTTCAATTTAATGCCTTTACATTGAAATACTCACTCTTGTATACTTTCATTTTTTAAATTAGATTTATGAATGTATCACTAAAGAATTAGGGATAGTTGAGTCAGATCCAACGGCCCATGGATCTTTCATTTTATTCGCTACTGAAATCAGATCCAAAGACAATATATTTGTATCTGGATCGGAGATTTTTAACTTTTTCAGCTTAGTGATCGATGCGCCCCATGAATGGAATGCAGGTACGTTAGACACTGACAAGGAGAGGATTTGTAACTCGGGTCACGAAATGAGATGAACATTTTTATAGTGCTACTACGGCAAAATAAAGAAATGGCCTACGTCATGGCTTTTTTCTCCACAGGCCCGGATGCACGGGAAAAAGATAAAGCAGAATGTCATGTAGGTCGCCAACATTCATCAGACTAGCGTGAACCAATGATAATGAAGTTGTTAAAAATGAGAGCTAGTGTGCTGGCGGTTGCGCATTTGATTCTTAACACTTCCTATAAATACCACCCATGCTGTATTCCTAGGGTATGGCAAGCAGGCAGTTAAAAAAAGTAGATTATAAGAAATTTCATGTCAATATATAAATCGGCAAACTAAACAAAAATGATAAAATTTGGGGTTTATGAAAGTGAGTGGAAAAATGTTTTATTACAAAATTGAGACCGTGTAAACAATACATAAACCTTAAAATGTAGTTTTGAGCGATGCATTTATAAATCTAGTTTAAGTGATAAAAGTGCAAAAAAGTCGACATCCGAATACCTACAAGGATTGGAAATTACGAATGATAAATATTTTTATTCATTATCTCAGATTCATCTTAGATTCGAATTAATAAAGCAGTAGAACTTGCCTTTAATGTAATCTCTGGGTACCATGATTTTTTTCTGGTTAAGACAGTTTTCTGCTGAAGTCAGGGTCAGCCATTACAAAATTGCATTGGGAATCCTTAATGACATGTTCTTTGAGATGCAGTGCATGTGGTATGTTTAACTGATATTCAATAGATTTGTAGAAGTCAGGAATGGAGAAGTGAAAGAGATATTTGAATTTTAAGAGCTTAAGGGGCCGTGATACATAGCTGTTTTTCAGACCTATTTTTCAAGGAAGATTGCTCCAACAGGAAGCTAGATATCGGAATGGGGTTTTCAGTAATTAAAAGAGAAAGTATCAAACTATTACTCTATAATCCTAGATTTTACGTAATACGCCTTGTTAAAAATATATCTGGATGTAAAAATAGACCTTTTTGTTGCAAATATTGGGAGACAGAGGGGCTATTTCTTTAATTTTCGTTATTATAGAGTACAAGATTCAAGCTTAGTCTGTTGGATCCTTGAAAATTATTGATTTTTATTAAAAGACACGCTGCTGAGATATTCTGAAAGTAATTTATGTTTTTCGCCAACTCCAGCCCAGGGATACGCCTCTAGCAACGTGCAAATCACGAAACAGTTCACACATTCTCCGCCTACTGCGCTACTCAAAAAGTGGCACGATCCCTCTACCCTATATCCTAAAACGGTAACCTTGAGGTGTTGGAGCTAGGGGGAAGGGAAAGTGAAGGCGGGCGGGAAGCAGAGGCGAGTGAGACGGAGTGTCTGCTTTACTGACGGGTTATTTCTTGACTCTCAGCTTAGGTTGTCGCTCTCGGGGTGTCTAGTAACAGTCAAACTGACTAATTGTCAAGTCTCGAAATTTCATCGGAAGCGTACCGATATCGGAAAATTAAAGTAGGCAGTCGCTTGACATTTTCGATGGCGAGGAAAAAAAGAAAGGGTGAATTTTTGGCCAAGCGGAGGGAAGAAAAAAGGTAAATATTGTCATTTTTTGTGAAAACACTATCTTAATGTAATGATATATTCATGTGTAAGTATGCAAATTTCTATTATCCGAAACAGGCGTCTCAAAATAATGGGAACAGAGTCGCACGTAGGAGGAACTTCTTGCGCTATTGAAGAAACCCCGTCCAATATTGACGATTCAGTAGCTGATGAAACTTTGCATGATTCATTTGACGATATGGCAATTGCCGAAGAAGGGAAAAACGAAGGTTTATCCGGTGGAGTAACGGGAAGAAGAATTATCGACTTAAAATATGCGACAAATCGGTTTCCAATTTACTGAAAAGGTTTAACCTAAATTTCAACCTGCGTTCTGATAGTAATTCCCAGCCTAGTTCTTCTATTAAACTCGTAACACTTATACAATTATCATAGCGGCCTTTAACAAATCTAGTGGATCTCCTTTGCACACGCTCTAATTCTTTTACCATACCTTCCTCGTACGGATCCCATATACTAGCGGCATATTCTAAATGAGGCCTGACAAGTGTAAAATAGCTTCTAGTACTCTCTCATCGCATTTGCCTAGAACTCTTTTTACGAATCCTGATATATGGTTTGCTACACTAGTTATTTCCCTGATGTATTTCCCCCACAGCATGTCTTCAATGTTGGTGATGCCTAAGTATTTAATAAATTCTACGTTAGATATTTTCTTTTCTTTGATGCAATAATTTTTCTGGGGAAAGTTATTCTTTTTCCCAAAGTTCATTATCGCGCATATATTCAAATTTAATTCTAGCTGCCAACTATCACACCAATCATCAATCGCATATAAATCCTTAGCTAAAGAATGACTATCCTCTTAATTTCTTATTTCCTTATACACTACTGCATCAGAATAAATACGTAAATATGAAGAGATTAGCCGACAGGACTCAGTGGAGAGCTGCGTCAAACCGATCTGAGGATTGATGACCAATGATGACTGCTGCATCATCGGCAAAAAGACGGAGCTTGCTATTTTTAGCTACTGTATTCAAGTCATTTACGGAGAGAAGAAATAAAATTGGGCCTATCACGCTGGGGAACACCCGATGTAACTTTTGCTTCGCCTGAGGTGACACCATCTAATACCATTCATTGAATGCGTTCATGTAGGAAATCTCCTATCCAGCCTACCATATTACTATCTATCCCGTATGATGCTAACTTCGCGAGTAAATTACAGTGGGGAACCTTGTCAAACGCTTTTCTAAATTTAAAAGCGCTGCGTCTACCTGTACGTTACCTTCTCCGGAAACTAAAATATCATGAACGAAAAGACCTAACTGATTTTCGCAAGACCGTCCCTTTCTGGACCCATGCTTATTTGTTATCAATAAATCCTGGCTATCGAGGTGTCCCCTTATTGATGTACATCTACATCTACATAATACCCTGCAAGCCACCACAAGGGCGTGTGGCAGGGGGTGATTGCTCACCAAACATGCACTACATATCATGCATAAAAAAGGAATAATATTAATATAGTAGTCAGAACTACACTATTTAAAAAGATAGAAATTGCAAATCAAACATGCAAAAACATTCTGTTAGTAGGGTTAGCTTTAAGTACTCATACCAACATGCAGCTACGAATGCTATTCATTGCTACTCTCCGATAGGACATATTTACCGTTATTCGCATCTCTAATTGTGCGAGGGAAAAAGGACATTTTGAATCGGTCAGTTCGGCAATCAATTTCTCTAACTTTATGATTATGGTCCAGTCTGCCATAGTAAGTTGGGGTTCGTAAAATATTTTTAACATCATCACTGAAAATATTGCCTTGGAATTTGTGGAAGAGATTAAGTCTAAATTTCAACCTGCGATCTGACAATGATTCCCATTTCAATTCATTTAATAGACTGGTTACGCTAATATAATTATCGTATCGTCCCTTTACAAATCTTGCCGATCTTCGCTGCACACGTTCAAGTTCATTACTTAGACCGATTTCGTAGGGATCCCATACACTGGCAGCATATTCCAAATGAGGTCTAACAAGGGAAAAGTAGCTGATTTCCCGTACATGATCGTCACATTTACCCAATACTCTTTTAATGAAACCCAGTTTGCGATTCGCTTGACCCATTATTTCACGAATGTGTTTACCCCAGGAAAGATCATTTGTCAGTCTTATTCCAAGATATTTAATGGATTCCACGTTTGTTAATTCATTATTACTTATTTTGTAAGTGCTAGGGGGAGAGCTATTCTTTTTCCAAAAATTCATTACAAGACATTTTTTTTTTTTTTTAAATAGAAATCCACTAGATGTAACTATCATATGCTGTATAATTTTGCACGGCAGTGACGTTATTGATATTGGTTTATAATTCGATGGATGTTCCCTATCGCCACTTCTAAAAATTGGGATCACGTTTGCTATCTTCCAGTCTTTGGGAACCGCGTGTTCTTCGAGGGATTTGTTAAATATTACTTTAAGATACGGTGCCATTTCGAGAGCTATTTCTTTATACACACGAGCAGGAATTTCATCACGACCTGAGCTCTTGTTCGGGCTAACATTTTTAGTAAGGATACGATTCCGTTATAAGATACAATTATCGATCGGGGGCATTATTTGTTGAAATCGGTCTGGTATTGTTTCGAGCAAACTACGCTTAGATTGATTAAAAACGCTCTGGAAAAATAATTCAACAAATTAGCCTTATCTAAATATTTCGCCCCTATACCCTTTCAAGGAATTAACCGTTGAAATTTTAGTTCCCTGTACTTCCCTAACATATGATCAAAATGCTTTCGGATTCCCCTCTAGTTGTTCTCCAAGTACTTTTCTCTTGAAACCACTTTACGCTTTTCTAAGGGCTATTTTTGCGGCTGCTTTATATGTAACGTTCGATAATTTTTGTAGATCGCTATTAGCTACATTTTTCTTAGTTTCGCATGGATAACTCGTTGTCGTTTTAAACATTTTTTTAACCTCCACGTTGTACCACCCTGGTTCCCTATTCTCACTCTTATACTCACTCACCGTGTAATTTGGAGGAACTCTTTCCATGTCTGCATCACTATTTTTTCTGATGTTTAGAATTTTTCAAAAGAAGTCTGTAAGTCACGCCTAAATCCGTTAAAATCTGCTTTACTTAAAAGGCAAATCTTTCTTTTTAATTTTACATTTTTGTCAGTATTGAGGGATAATTTAACGTGTACTACCTTGTGGTCACTTATTCCATCGACATTTTTAACTTCAATAACTTTTTCATGGATGTTTGAGGCAAGTAAATCGAGAACATTCTCCCTTCTATTATGCAAATTTACTATTTGATGTACTGCGTATTATGCGAACAGGTTAAAAAATGACGAGCAGATTTCTTTTTCCCTACCCCCAGACTAATGACTACATGTTTTCCAATCTATCGATGTTGTATTGAAATCTCCACCTTTCAATAATCTGTCGTTCGTTGGTATGAGAATTAATGTGCCTGATCTGTTTCTCGAGTTATAATACTGAGTGTACATCGGAATGGGGTGGTCTGTAGTAGGCACAAACGTATATTACTTTCAAATTACCACATTTAGACATTAACACGTGCAAGCCAAGCTACCAGCTGAGACCACCTCCTATTTGTTGCAGTTCTTACGGCTAAACTGTTGTCACAACAACCAATCAACGCAGCTACCCTGAAAAATGAAGTCTATTCATGACTTGGACCGCGGACGCGTTCTCCTGCAGCTACGAACCCCACTAGGGCCAGACCGGCTCGGTTCTTAGAAAAACGTAGCGAACGCATTTCCGCGAATTCCACGTTGCCACATGGTATAATGTGGAGTCTGCCAAACAGTTTGGTCCCATCGTATGTTGAAATGGCAACATTGCGTCTAGTGGTCAGCAATGGAAAACTCCGCGGACAGAGGGGATGAGAGGGAAGGGTCGTTATTGCCTCATCACCTCTGCGCAAAGAATTAAAGCGTAGAGGAGACACTGAAAAAAAATATGGCTGGTTGGGTAGGCGCCGACTCTGGTAACTCTACCGGTCGACGGAAAAACTATCTCCATCATCTCAGCACTCGAAAGCGAAAAAATAATCATGTACCACGGCGCCTTAAGATGACTTGTCTGCATGGAATTTTGTTTTGGTATTTCATCTAACCATGGTTCACAGTTAAGGAAATCGATTCCAACAGTGTCCGTTATACACGGCCATAGTGCAGTATAACCCTATAACACATGGTGGGGCCATACATTTTTTCTGGATAAGACAGGTTTCTCTTTAGCTCAGGTTCCATTTAAGGTTTCACTGTAATACAAAAATTCAAATGTTGCCCTCTTGACTTTGCCTCTTGTGTTTTGCACTCATATCCTTTAACCATTTTGTAGTGCTTTCACTTTTCCACCACATGTGACGAGTACGTTTCCTGAGAGTGAGCCCCAGCGAAAGGGTTAATATTCACCATTTTCTAAATTGTATGTTTCATTTGATGTCTACCTGGGATTGGGTATGTTAAAATAAATGGTGTTCTATAAACATCAGCTGCCCAATGGTGTTGTTTTATTTGAAACCACAATGATGTTGTTACCTTTTCATAAAATAAAACAAGTAGGTCGGAGCAAATAATGGAATGGGTAAGGTTGACAGTATTCAGTCAACAGTTTTGATAAAACTATAGTGTAAACAAAAGTGAATAATGTGGTACGAAATGAGGGGATTTCCTCGTTACTTTGCCATCTATTGGAAGTGTCATTCTTTACAACTGCTGTACAGTATGTTCCCTTGTATTTGACTCTGTTGTTATTTATTTGCCTTGTGAAAATGATTAAGTCGCTAATATCCACACAACCTTTGCATTTTATTGATAAATTCAACTACGCCTTTTACAGGATGAGATTTTCAATGATGAAGAACCTGAACAAGACAGTGGCCGCTCAGAGGCAGAGGAAGATGTTGAGCCAGACCACGTGACACCAGTGGAAGGCCATCCTACTGTGAGTAGAAAGAATATTTTCATCTTTTATTGCTGATCAGATATTCTTTTTAACCATATCGATGGAGAATTTCTTGTGGATTATTTTACCTATAACACAAAGATCGCAGGTTCAAATCCTATCTTGGGCATAGGTGTATGTTTATCTTAAGATTCAGTTAGGTTGGACAGTGTGATGTAACCTTTGCAGTTGGAACACCTTAAAGTCTAAAATTTACTACTGCAAATATGTAATTTGATAAGGGAGAAGTTGGAGATGAATTTGGTTCCTGTCCAGCATTCTTTATCTTAAATAAAGAAGTAGGGCTTTTGATACCAATCCTCTCATCGTCATCATTGGTCAACAATCCTAGAATTGATTTGATGCAGCTCTCCACTCAATTCTGTTGAAAGTTTTTAATACGACCTAACCATGGTTTTGACATTGTGTCATTTTCAAGGGCTCTCTGAGGAAAGGTGGTGAAGTGAGCTGTAAATACTATACGGAATGGGAAGGGTGGAGGGGGTTGTTTTGTTCTGAATCACTGTTGAGGAATTTCTTCTTCACACTAATAGATACCAATTCATGTTGCTTTTACATGCTTCCATCAGGAAATTCTCAAGAAATGCTCTTTGTACTATGTAACAAATTGCTAGGCTTGACTTCGTGGAACCACATATTGATAACGTAAATGACCTTGATAATGACTGTATAAGTCAAAACGTAGGTCGGTTTTATTATAAGTCTGTGGAATTTTACTAAGAGAATTTATTTACGTTATCTGTGTACTAGTTGCCTCTTACGCCAACATGGATTTACTCAAGTTGAGGCTTGCATAACTTGCCTGTGTAAATGGCAGTTTATCAGTAACATATAGCCCCCTTCGAAACATTAGAAATTTGAAAAGGAAGAGGATTTCCTATTAGTTTAAACCTTTCATGTAGGTGTCCTACGTAGGGGAAAAGCTTTCCTTTCCACTGATTCCTCTAGAATATTTTTCCACTCCCCATCTGGAGCTCTCATGAAGCAAGGTGTCCAGCAGAAATGTCTTTCCTCTACTTTGGGAGCAGACCCAGTGGGGTCCCCAACCCTTTCAAAGACCTTCCTCCTCAATCTCGTTTAGCAAAAGGGTCATCAATTTAACTACAGCTTCCAGCCAGAAGAATTTAACCTTCTCCAAAAAGGTCTCAAATATGGCCCCAACTTATCAGTCACAATTAAGGACTTGAAAAATCTTGTAGTGGACTCTCATCTAGCCCTCCACAAGGACAACTCCGGTGCCAAAGAAGCCATTTCCAGAGAAATATTAAAATTTAGTAAGTCCGTTAATTCTTCCATTGACAATTCCACTCTGAAAGAGTTCTTAGCAATTTCATCCTTAAGAAAGACCATATCCAACAACAATCTAATTGTCTCTAATGCTGACAAGGGAAATTCAGAAGTGGTTTTAGCTAGAGAGGCATACGTTGAGAAATGCGACAATTTTATCGAAGCCAATAACTTGAGTGTTTTTCCCCGAGACCCTACAGCCATTTTCCAGAAATCAGTCAAAGATTCATTATCTACTGGTGAAGTGGTTTTAAAACCAAGTGAGAAACGGCAACTCGTGCAAATGAACCCTAGGATACCAAGATTTTTCAGCCTACCAAAAACCCACCAGGTTGGAATGCCCATTAGACCCGTGGTGTCCAGTATTTCTGCACCAAATCACCTACTCGCACACAAATTAAATTCTCTACTGAGGCAGTTTTCAAAATTTTCCCCCAAATATGGAATCAAGAACTCCCACGAATTTGCAGAAACGTTATCCCAAAAAGTTTTACCCCGAAATTGTATTTTGGTGTCCTTCGACGTGGTGAACCTTTTCACTAGTGTTCCCAAGAAAGAAGCCATCGCCTTAGCAGAGCTGTCCCTCCTCAAGACGAAAACGCCAGCTCCGGTGATCAGTGAACTGTGCAACTTAATGAGAACTTGCATAAATCAGAACTGCTTCCTCTTCAATGGGAAGTATTACAGTCAACAAGAAGGTCTTGCAATGGGCTCCCCTCTTAGCTGATATCTACATGGACAGCCTTGAAAATCAACTTTTCTCTTTATGTCACCCCCTCCTTAATAGCGTTTGGTACTGGTGCAGATATGTTGATGATGTATTTTGTGTGTGGTCTGGCTCCAAAAGACAATTAAAGAACTTTTTGAAAGTGTTGAACTCCATTAACAGTGCCATACAGTTCACCATGGAAGTGGAAGCAGATGGTGTGCTTAATTACCTGGACTTGAGTGTACAGATTATTGACAATAAGTTGGGACTTTTCCATTTACCGCAAACAGTGCTATTCAGACACAATCATTCATTCACACTCCAGACATCATTACTCGCAAAAGTTGGCAGCATTCCACACCATGGTAAACAGAGTATGTAGAATCCCGCTGTCTAATAAGAACCGAATGAAAGAGTTAGGTGTCATAAAACAGATCGCGGAAAATAACAGGTACAAGACTAGATTGATTGACACATTATACAACAGGAAACAAAAAGCTTTAGCAGAGGAGTTGATTTACAGTAGTAGACCCTCAGAGGAACAGACATGGCGAAGGATTCCTTTTCTTGGCCGCATTTCACTCAGAACACAACACTTTCTCTCCAAAGGCAACATAAAAGCAGCTTTTTACAACTCACACACACTCAAAAACATGTTAAACTCAACCAAAGACAAAGTCCACCCACTACAAAAAAGTGGCATCTATAAACTCAGCTGCTCGGAATGCGACGCCGTATACATAGGACAGACGGGGAGAACATTCGAAATTAGGGCAAAAGAGCACCGAGCATGCTTCATCAATAGCACTGGGAATTCACAGTTTGCAAAACATTTACAAACTCACGGACACGATAGCAACTTTGTTCCACAAATTTTACACTGTGAGGAGAAAGGCAGAAAATTAGACGCTTTGGAAGAATTGGAGATATATCAACATTTGAATTATAACGGTTGTACCGTGGTGAACGAAAGTTTGTTCCCCTCCTGCTCCCCTCTCTTAAAATTCGTAAGTGACTCCAATAATCCTGCCTTACCCACTCCTCCCCTCCCTCCTTCCCCCCTCCTCCCTCCCTTCCCACAGGACTCCACCGTAACAGCAGGGGATGGTGACACCCACTAACTACGGTTTGGGCCTTCACTCCATACCCCTCCCCCCTCCCTTCCAACCCACTACCTCATTTTTCCCTTCCCCACTGTTAAATTGTATATAAGGGCCTTACAATTCTGTATTTGACACCTGAAGATGATGCTCTGCATCGAAACCATGGTTGTGAATATTAAATTATATATTTTGTGGAAGTGCATTGTTTCATTAACCTCATCATAAAGGAATTCCACGTAGTCAAGCCAGACACCGTCAACTTCATCAGGAACGAAGTTCGCATCCGTCGTCCAAAGTAGTGACCATGTTGGCCAATTTCATATATTAATATGTATTTATTCTCATATATTTCATATCATAATATATTCAATTCCATTTTTGACATAATTTTTAATAGGAATAATTGGGCTTTTTTATTAATAATCATGATTATTTTTTCATTTGACATATTTTATTGGAGAATTTTAGTACAGTAGAAACTCGAAAATACGAACTTCGAAATTACGAAATTTTGATTTTACGAAGCAAAATCTTCGGTCCCGATCAAAAGGGTATCTAAGTGTATGTAACTGTTCGCGATATTACGAAATAACGAAGTTTTAAAATTACGAACCTCGGATCTTGGTCCCGACGTGAAAAAGTTACTCGTTTATACGAATAGTGATGGATCACAGTAACGTTTTCCGGCGCTCCTTGTCAGAGTTAAACATCTAATTAATCATCGTCGCCGAATACATTGTGCACTGAATGTATTACCTGAACGATATCTCATTTTTCAATGCTACAGTAGTAAAGGTGTGGTTTCGCTGGGGCATCCCGCGGCCGCGTGCGGCGTCCGCGTCCAGCAGCCGGAAGTCACTGCCTTACTCATCCAATCTATATCAAACGGGTTCGGTTTCACTGATACATCTCGGCCGTCGTGTTCGACGGCTGATTCCCGACGTCTGCATCTCGACTGTTTCGAGAGCAGTCGAGACGCAGACGCCTAGTCGGGCAGTCCCAATTTTCGGTGATTTTTCTGCTCTCCTCTCTCCGCATTTTATATTTCGCGTCCTTTCTTGGTCTTTTTTGTAAAACTACTTGCAACATTGGTCGTCCTTTTCTTCGTCTTCCAACAAAACCAAATCGTCACCATCCATTTAAGCGTAAAATCAACTCACTCTCAGTAAACACAAACCGATAATAAATTTGTAATTAAACTAAATACACATTCTCCCACATCGCCCAGCCGCGGAAACAGGATGTAGACGCCTGAATGAAACCACCCGGCCACGTCGTCTAGCCGCGACGTCCAGACGCGACAGTTGGACGTGGCCGCTGGACGCCCCAGTGATACCAAACCTTAAGGACGACTTTGAATCGTAGGCATCGTAGCTCATAAAATATGGAACCAATCGGACAAAAAATGCGTTTTGCTTTGTTACCACGAGTCCACAGAGTTACCACGAGTCCACAGAGTTGCCAACGAGTAAAAAAATGTAAAGTAGTCGTGTAGGTACGAATATACTCGCCGGCGAGAGACTAATTGCTACAACCAGCATTTTCCTCTCATGATCCCTGGCATTTTTTGTTACCAGTTTTCCCAAACATAAATCCATGATGAATATTCCTGGTATAGAAATCGTTTGCTGCGCGTTTGCAATAACTATGACATGTATCGGAGATGGTGCTATGTTGTTCGAGCGGTAGATTCAGTCGTGAATATAACCCAAGGAAGCTTTTTTTCTCACTATTTCAGACTGATTACACTCAACCTTGCTCGACGGCATAATTATTCCGGCTGGCAATAGTTATCATCGAAGGACTCATGTTTAATTTACCGTCCTCATTGAGCGTTTTGATGTAGTCATCGAGCAAGGTTCTTCATACGCATTTCCCTTCCCTTCTTCCACCGCCAACAGCAAAGAAAATCAGAGAAAGTATGAGTTCGCATGGTTCATAGGGCCACTTAGTTTAACGCACATTAATTCTAAAGGAAGACTAGTTCTGGGCGCATGCATAATCAATGGGAAAAAACGCTCAAGCACCCATATATATATATTTATATCGGAAAATGGTGTACCCTCCTCCCCTTTCACTTCAACATAGCGATCGAAGAAATATCCTAAAAGAGAGATGCGTTCCTGCAGATCGATAAAGAAACTTTTAAGTGTTTTGTAGCGTTATTCTTATTAGAGATATAAACAAGAAGAGGATAAGTGGAACCATCCTATGAGATGCCGAAAGTCACGAGAAGGAGCGGAAAGCCTCGTCAGCATCCTAGCCCAATTGGAGGCGCTTTCATCTCTTCCTTGTGCTATCGGACGACACCCCCCCCGGAGGACATCGGGGGTGAGAGTTAGTTGGTACCTAGCCAGTGCGGAAGCAAGAAACGAATTGGCCAGGATCTTTGGGTAGGGGCGTTGAGGAAAGGAGTTCCAAGTGTTTTAACGGTCATGGACATGGAACCATCACAACCAAAGAGAAAGAGAAGGGGAACATCGTTGGAGGAGAAGGTGAAAATGATTCAAGAAGTTGAATCAAATAAGTAAAAGTGCTTTTTCTCTCTCACTTGCGGCTAACCTATCCCTCCCACACTGGCTATATTTCCCCTTCAATTGACCCTCAGTGTCCCCCCTTCCCGCTCTATGAGTGGGCACGAGCCATCCCCCTCACACCCAAGCCCCCCGCGCCCGCCCTCCGGGATATCAGGCCCCTTCGAGTGCCCCGCCGTCCCACCCCCTCAACGCTAGGCTAGCATGAGATGCCCCACGGTGACCTTGCATGCCCCCCATACCAGCTCGAAGTTCCCTCCCCAATCTCAAGGAATCTGTGCACGCCGATGGGTCTAACTCAGCGTAAATATTGTTTGGCGGGCATATCTTGATTCATGGTAAAAGCTCCACTCGCCAGAGTCATGTCTTCCCTCTCCGCCGACGCAGCAAATTGAGGTAAGGGAGGAGGAACATAAGATGCGACTATTCGGCGTAAAGCTGATGATTCATTCGAGGTTTATTCTTCGCGCGCAGCCCTTGGCCTTGAATCCCAGGTGGGTCACCCTCACAACAGACGTAAGATACTACGAGACCATGGGCCTCGCAGCTGTTTTTGTGAGCGGGCGAATGGAGTAACCCCCACCCACAGCGAGGGGGAAAGGAGGGAAAGAAGGCAGCTTCCAGCTTCATGCGTGGCCTGACCTGGAGCTGCAATGCTTGGACGCATGTCTCCTTGCTTGATCGTAAGCGAAGGAAAAACGATTAGCAAAAATATCCCACATTTCAATTCAATAGTGAATGTTTAAAAGAATTCTGAGATATAATGAATGAAGAGCAGGCAGGCAGACCTAATCTGAATAGAACCACAACTGAAGCTTTCGTGTAGTAGAGTGAAAAACGAAAATTATTGATTTGTAATGTTAGCATCGTTAGTAGCCGATGAAGTGTAAAAGGAACTATCAACCTTCACCGTTGCAGTGCGTGGCTTGTACACCCTACTTCTGAAAGGAGGTACGCAGCTGGACTCTTCTATAAGCTCTTCTTTCAGCTCTATCATCTCGGAAATAACCACGCACAAATAAGCTGAATCCAAGGAAGAAAAACTATTGTTATTTCGGGAAATTAATGGGCTTATCATTATTTATACGAAATACATAACGTGTATCCATCGCATAGCATCCGCGAGAGAATCTTATTTTCACTATCTTAGCTTAACGTAGGTAGATACATATATTATGCCTGACGCGGAGAAAGGACCATCTTCTAACGAAATTTTATTCCTCTAATTTCAATATCTGGTGCCAATGATAGCGCAAGTCACACACTTCCTTATTGTATGCATCAATCAGTATTACTGATGAATAAACATCGCTCACGCTTCAGTTAAAGAGTTCTCCAGTTAAGAAATAATATAGAAAAATGCGCTATGAAGCTTCATAGGCTTATTCCAAAGTACACAAAAATTTTGCAAAGACGCTTCATTGCCTAATCATGCATTGGAAAAAACGAACGGCAAGTTAGTTGTCGCGATGTAAATTTCCGCGGGGCTTAGATGGGAGTTTAATTCTTCCGAGTTGCGGGATTTCCGCCGTGAAAAGATGGAACGATGTGGTGGAAATCCCGAAAATCGGAAGAATCAACCTCCGACAAATAAGTTGCGTTAAACTGTTTGCACCTTGTGGGCATGAACACACATTTAAGTATACTTTTATGAATTGCAACTTCGCAAATCATGCAAGTACGTCACGAGAGTTCATCTTAATTTAAGGAAACGAAAAAGAGCTTCATCGCGATGTTTTTGAAAGATACTCGTTGATACGAAATTTGATATTACGAAGTGCCGATTTTTCCGGTCCCGTCGACTTCGTAATTTCGAGTTTTTACTGTAACATGAAATGACGAAAAACCAATGATTCCATTCAAATCTCCAACCTTTGAGAAAGAGTCATTTAAACCTCCTCCTAGGTTGGAAGGGTTAATGACGCATTGGACCTCTTTTCCTTGCCTGGCCCCAGTGACATTTAAAATTGGCACTTGTTCTCTTGCGTAGAAAAATTTGCTGTGTTTCTGAATGCCATTTGTTCACAGAGGTGAAAAATTTGCATTGTTTAAAGCAGTGTTCATAGCGAAAGGGTTAACTGACCTAACCACATGCTGTAATATCAAGGGATCTGGGTAGAACTGCTGGACAAGGTGGATGATGTTTTCTTGTTGGGATTCTTTCACTGTTATTCCACTATTTGCTGAACCAACTGTTCGAGGAAGTTGAAGTATCTGATTGATACTCTCCTTTGTAGGTCCAGCAGATGGCCTATTTCAACCCACAGATGGCCTCGACCCCTCCAACGGTCAATGGCCAGGCTCATCCTGATGAGGTGTCAGTGGTTGCTCCTCAGCAGGCTTCACCAACTGTCCCTATGGTCCAGCCAATGACAGGACCACCAGCTGCTGCTCCTGCTGCCCCTGTGCCGGCCTCTATGATTCCAGCTCAGCCTGCACTTCCAAAAGTTCAACCTCCAGCTGCCATCTCCCAGGCATGTCTTTTTCGTTTTACTTTTCTTGCACAGTCTTGGATAAGTTAAATTGTTTTGGGAGGCATTTTTTGTAAGCCAGTTTTCATTTTACTCTTATAAGTATTATAACCTTTTAAGTATTCTCTCCTGCTTGTGATGTCACCTATGTTTCTAATAGATGTATGTTTTCATGCAGGTTTAAGTGATACATTGTTATAGGTATTGCTGATGGACCATGGTCAGAAGTTTGTTGCAAGTGTGTTGATAAGTGCAGGAATCCCTTAATCTGCTCATCTCTAGAGATTGTGGTTTTCATTTAGGGTTACATGTTGATTGCTTCATTCTCAAAATATATGGTCTCTCACTATTCCTGAGAAATAATGATTTTTTTATTGCTAACATTGTGTAAGGAATGTTATGGTTCTTTTCCTCTCTGTATCCTTTATGGTAGAATCTCAAGAAGCCTCACCAGAAAAACTAATTGTTGCATTGCTGGTTTATGCTCTTTCTGTTTTGTTTTTATCTCTACATCAACCTTTTTCGTTGATTTTTTGTTATCATTCAAGCATGGCCATTGAAAGAGTAAGCAAATATCTCAGTGTCTGTGTATATCTCCTCCAGTCACTTTTTCTTGGGCCCATGAATTTTACAGCTCCATTCATCCTTTTCCCAGATCCAAATATCAGCAGTGCAGAGAAGTACCGAAAAATCTTATATGTATACTGATTTCATGAAAATTTTGATTTTATGCACGTCAAAGGAGCAGTCCCAGTCGATTCCATAAGTAAACTAATGGAAGTCGCATGTAGTCTCAGAGATTATGTAAATCTTACAAAATATAGGACACGTCAAGTTCTAAAGACAATTCAAATGACATCAAGATAACACTTCATACATATCTATCATACTCCAAGAACTCATGGATGGAGTAAAAAAGAGAATCTTGGAGAAAACTTCTAATTCTTAAAAATGGATAAATTGTCAATTGATTTAAGTTTATCACTTAATTTGTTATATAATATTAACCCCATTGAGTTAGATCCTATTACAGTTGCTCAAGTATGAAAAAAAGGTCTGTGAAAATAATCTCTTAACTCTGGTAATATATGAATGAATTGTCAAGTTTTTTTCATTAAGAGACAGTATTTCCTTATTATTCAGTACACCAACATAGTTATATTTTAGTGATGGACGGATCCAGGTTTTTTGTTGGATCCGGATACAGAACCAGATCCTTGCCTGGGTTTCGGATCTTTATCTTGGTTTTGGATCCTTAGTTTCAGATACTCGATTCTGAATTTCATTCCTTTTTTAATCCTAGATTTTTATTAATATATAAATACAGCAACAATTGAATTATCAAAAAAAGTAAATTTATTGTAGAAAAAATCAACTTCCTATCATCTATGTGGATAATATTTTCCTGGATCAAGATTTACGGATGCCATAACTATATCTTATTACTTCTAATATAAAGATCACTTCCTTATCACATACTCATCAAGCAATATATTTTTGAAACGTGTACAACTTTACTTCAGAGTGCAGTTAAAAGAAACATTATAAGATCATTTTCATTAATAAAGGAATTATTTTCCAATTATTAATCAATTCCTCGAATGCTTTCTAATTCTTTTTTAGAAAGAAAATAATTTTTTAATGCGGCCAAGAGATCCCTTTTATGGAATATCTGGGGTTAAGACAAAAAATTTATTATAGAATATTTCAAGCTGCTAAACTACTAATTTTGCTATGTCTTATTAATAGAGATCCGTTAAATTCACGAGATGCGATATCGCGAAATAACGCGAAATCGGAAAATAAAATGAAAAATCGCCTTTTTCGCGAATTTTACGTGAATTAGCGAAAAAATCACATGTAAAGAGTCATAATCGATTAAAGCCTAAGCCTTCATTGTTTAACGCTGCTGACGTTCATTCGCTCTATCTCATTACGATTCAAAGGTCAATTGGCTTGTTTTGTCTCGCGCATATCGCATTCGTGTAATATCGTGCACTGTAGTGATGTCTCCGCCGGAATTTGCCATTAAAGTCATCACCACCTCTCTCTTCGATTCACATTTATCAATCCTGAAATTCTCGGGAATATCTAGAATGACTCGCTTTCTCTCCTGAAGATTTAGATATTCCGAATAAATAATTTGCCGAAAGAAATTTAACACAGCCGCGGAAGAGCGGAAATATAAGCTCACGCACCCGGCACGCGTCAATGCCGAGCAGTAATTCCGGTGACTCACCGCGACACAGTAGACAGCGTAATTGGATAACTTGTTGCAGGAAAACCTTAAGTGTGGGCCTAATGTAACAATTTTGTAGACTTAAACACGGCCACTGGCTGGGAACAGAAGCGCTAGCAGTTGAGGGAAGGGGGGGAAGTAACAGAAAGGATAGGAGGAGAGGGGGTGCTACTTATTAGGGGATGGATCGTCGGATATTCGGCGCTCAGTCACCCGTTAAGGAGACGATTGCTTGATCCTTTCCTATTATCCTGCCATGTATATTCCAAACATCCTTCCCTGATTCCTTATCCTTCCTAGCCTCGGACTCATTCCCTTGATCTCGACCCGGCATCCATGGGCAACTCTAATGGAGGAACTACTTGAAGCTGGGGGGTTATTTTGTAATCTCACTGTAGTGAGAATACGTCATAAAATGTCAATTTTTTGTAGTTAAACTCCGCCACCCAGGCGGCTTGACCATCTTCGGATCTCAAGCGGTGAATTGCCAGTCATGTGCTGGTCTTTTAGACGATTCATCCGCTCTGATCCATATCTTTCGACTCTTGATCCGTTTCATTATCTCCGCCTGCCATTAGTTCCCATCTCATCTTCACAAAGAACGTGAAATGGAGCCACCATCGTTTCCACTTGAAGCTTGAGTTGGAAAAAAAGCAAGAGCGGGAAATATACAATCGATTTTAAATTGTATTTTTGGAATTGGCACAACGTGAAGAACTTAAACTTTCTTAAATCACGAATTGTATATTATCAACAAATGATTTCTTGAATGAAACACTATTCAAAATGAAAAATGATGAAACACTATTAACGTAAAATGTAGCGAGAAACAAATGCAAATTCCAATATTGGTATAAAGTAAATTATCAGACATGAATTATCTTGACAGGCCATCCGAATAATTAAAATGATAGGGACAAACAATTTTTCACTCACCTTCACCGTATTCCTCCATTTTTGAAGAAAGCGGTCGCTGTTGCCAGGCACTCGTTTGTTTATTCAACGACAGAGGCTTCGACAATTCACGAACCGTTTGTGAGCCGATCATTAAGAGAGTGAAACGGATCTCCTGCCTTCCCGCAAAGAGTCATTAAAAAGGTGAGATTACAAAATAACCCCCCTGGTGTGCCTCCTGTCAGCCTTCGTCTCCTCAGCTTGTCATCCCATCATCATCGCCTGCCATACACCATCTGATCTTCTGCCAACGCCTGCCATCTGAATGCCTGCCTGCTGTCTACGTGACCGCTAAGTACCATTGCCGATTTTATCCTTTCCTTCCTTTATCCACATTCCCGCATCCTCTTTATTTTCCTTTCATTTCCTTCGTACCTCGACCGGCAAGGCCTCGCGTCCGGTACGGCGAATACAGGATTACTTCTCCTACTTCGGACTTATTCGGCGCTCCACTGACCTTCAATGCAAAATAAAATCATTTCGACACATCCCCAAGTTCCAGTTTCTTTGTTTCCGATTGTGTTTAGTTATGCGTGCTTCTTTCACTGCCTTTCTTGTTATGTAAAATGCTTAATAAAAGTATAAGCTTATGCTAGCATTCACAAAATGTGTACCAAAAATAATAAAACGCCTAGAAATGCGAAAAATTGTAACATTATAATAACACCGCCAAGATTTTCTATAACACCGAAATCACATAGTTTTAAAATGAATTTTAGCAAAAAATAAAACCACTTTCACGGACCTCTACTTATTAATAATAACCTTATATCGCATACCTACCGTATCTCCCATACCTACATTCCATTTGCGGGGCGAATCGATCACTAAGCCGCGAAATTTTAAAATCTCTGATCCGGATCTGAATTTATACTGTTTTTGGATATGATTTCAGTAGCCAATGTAATGAAAGACCCGTGGATCTTTGAAATTGAAAGAGAGAGTGTGAGAGAACTGCTGATATTTGAATTAGCAGATAGCAGAATAGTAAGTTTTCAAACGTACCTTCTCCAGCTTAAGCAAAGGCCAACCCAACGGCTGTCTTTTTCCAACACGATTAGCCGGCGCAATATCACGATAATTCATCGGGCGCGATTACGCTACATTTGAACGAGCGCAATATCACGATCTTTTATCGCATTATTTATCGTGATATTTTATCGGGGTGCGATATGGTGATATTTTTTCGGGACGCGATATCATGTTATTTTATCGTGATATTTATAGCGATATTTATCGTACCCCGTTATCTTATCGTGCCCCGATATCTTATCGTGCCCCGATTATCAATATCGCCCATGCCTATACCTAACTCCCTCTCCTACTCTCATCTTGCTTGTCATCCGCCCACTCCCCTCCCACTGATGACTGGGCTTAACAAAAGAAGAACGTAAAATGGGAGCGTGCAGAGCGTACTGAAGGCCATAAATCGCTAATGTTTGGACATAATTGGCTTTAGTTGTTGTAGATATGGTCGCATCTTATATTTTTAGTTTAATTCGCAGATAATACAAAATACAATTGTTTATTTTTGCTAGGCGGTGTATCGCCCTCGAGAGATATCTGTCGTAATACCGATCGTATACCGTGGAAGGAACTTTTTGGCCTCGCTATATCCGCTTTATTTTACATGTAAACATAGGCCTTTTGGCGGTACAAAGACAATCACTCGCTATAACGCGATTCTCGAAATAAGCCGTACTCACTATACCAGGCTTCTACTGTATCAATAGGTTTGTGGTTTAAAGTTCTTGAATTAATCTGTCCTCTTTATGTGTAGGAATAAGTGTTGTTCTTGACATTCATTGATTTTTTTCTGAATGAGCAAATTATAGCGTATTGTCTTCTGTACTGTATTTATGAGCATGAGTAATCATGTGGTTTCTCCTAACCTTCCTCAATACAAATCTGCTGCTGCTGCCAGAAATATAATCACCATTCCTGTGGTGAAATGTCTGTAGTTGACAATTTTGGTGACCATCACAGTTCTTGCTGTTGCCATAGTGCCATTATTTTGGATTAATAATAATAATTGTTTATTGCTCCAGCAATTTACAAGCAATACAAGAAAATAATTACGATTTGTAGCTTTAGGTGAGCCCTAAGGCATTTTCATGTTGTTGGGGTCACTTTCAAAATACATATACAGCGATACTAGCATACATTCTCATACAATAAATGTCTCCAGTTGAACACAGAAAACTTTGTTACAGGAAATTACATTTAGAGTTATCAAACAGCTTATACATATTACAGAAATATTATATACCTACATGGTAAAACAAAAACAAAGGATAAATATTGTGAACAACCTCTAAATTGGCTCCAGACTTATGCTTTCTCTGGTAAATAGCCAGATTTTCACCTGCTTCAAAAAAGTTTTGAAGTGTGTGCTTACTTGGATACTCTGAGGCAAGCTATTGAAAATTTTAGGCCCCAAGTAAAGAAAGCTTTTAAATTGGGACGTATTTAGTTTGGACTTGGATTGGACTTCTTTTGAACAGATCAGAATTTTTTCCATTGATTTTCATTGTTTTTGACTTGTTGTTACCAACAGGTTCAGCCAATGGCTGTCCAGGTGGTCCCTCCACCCCCTGGCGTTGTTGCAATGGTTCCTGCTGCTCCACTTGGTGCCACACCCATCACGGCTCTGCCCACCTCAGTGCCGTTGCCAGTCGCATCTGTAACCATCGTGAACCAGGAGAAGGAGGAGGTTGGCGAGGAGGAGAGACCAGAGGAGGAGGCTGAGGAGGAGGAGGAAGAGGTGGAGGAGGAGGAAGAAGAAGAGGAGGAGGAGGAGGGCGAAGAAAAAGCCGGGGAGGAGAACTTGGAGGAAACACAGCCTGAATCTAGTGAGTGGAAAATGACTAGAATCTGATTTATAATTTTTTGTAGTCCAGTAGCTTGAGATCTGACAAGTGCCAGACTGCAAAAGATGCTGTTACATCGATTGTCGCAGATGGCTGAACCCATTAAAAAATACTTATTTCTTAAACTTGTAAGGTTAATATGTACTAGATATGCACGAATGCTACCCGCAAATACTGGAATACAAGAAGGTATTCAATATTCAAGATCTCGAACAATTATGTTAATAGTGCTATTTTTGGCTTGTTGATGAATTATATATTAATTCAAAACTGGACAGAACATAGTGTGTTTATCTATCCTGCTCACTCATTAGGGCTTATAAAAGTTAATGTGTTCAACAATCTGTAATTGATAGAAAAAATATTTTATTATGTATTTGCAATTTTAAAACCAGAAACAATTTTTTTTATTTATATAACTTGTAGCTTTCTACTTCAACCAGCAAAAAATTAATTTGCAGAATAATACTTAGCATATCAGCTGCAATTCTACTATTTTAAGTGTTTGAAATCGAGATGTTGGAGTCATGATTTAATATTCGAATTCGAAAAATCTGCTATTCGACCCATCTCTAGTTAATACCGTAAAACCACTTATGTACACTACTAGAAAAGAGTGTAAGTTGCAGGCCTCGAGTCGGTCGCCCACCCAGCCGACGGGTGACCATCACTACTCGACAAATTCTTTGTTAGGTCATATTCATGACACTTCGGAAAAGTCTGCTAAATGTCTTCCGGTTGTGCATCTCTCTTAATCTCTCACACAGAGGCGGGTGACCCTCACCCATATTTTGCGCCCGTGTGCAGGCCTCTACTGTCCACACCTAAATCTTGTAGCATGGATGAGGTGAGTGAGAGTAGGTGATGCCGTTAGGAAATTTGGTTGGGTTGTGTTGGTGGGGGTAAGGATTATGACGGCTGGGAAGTTTGGGTTTGCGGTGCATCGGGAGGAAAAGTGTCCGGTTGTGGAGAGGGAAGGTCCCAGTAGTGAGCGAATCTTTTAGAGGCCTGCAAATGGGTGCCAAATCTGGGCACCCCTTTACTGCCCGTGCTGGGCACCCTCAACCGAGTTTGCTTCCCGCCGTGTGACACAGATGCATGACTGTGCACGTTCGCCCTGGGTGCCCGCATTCTAGGCGGGTGCCCGGGTTGCTCGCCCAAACTTAGGGGAGGGGTGGTAAAAGAGTGAACGAAAAATATTGCAAACTGCAAAGACCCTTGAGAAAGATACGTGGCGGTGACAATCTTAGGGCAGTTGCCCAGCCTCGAGGCGGTTGCCTGCCCAGCCAACGGGTGACCCCCTATACTCCGCAAGTTCTCTGTTAGGTCACATTCGTGATACTTTGGAAAAGTCCATCAAATGTCTTCGGGTTGGGTCTCTCTCTTTATTTCTCTTGCCGAGCTTGAAGATGGGGAGGGCATGGGTGGATGGCACGTGCCGGTGGCTGATTGGAACCGCTTCAGGTGCTGAGTGGAATGTGGAGGGTCAGGGATGTCAGGGATGCGGCATCTTTCGTTATCGGGAGGGTCTTCAACCCCTCCTCTCACACTCTTGCCCCTCTAAACAATCCCCTTCACTTACCCCCCCATATCCCTCAAAGATCCACTCGTAAGCAAAGGATGCCAAATCCCTGACCCTCCCCATTCTACTCAGCACCTGAAGCAGTTCCAATCAACCACCTACACACACCCCCTGGGGTTGCCAAGAAGAAGAGGAAGGAATGTCAAAGACATTCTGCGACGTTATTCTCCCGCCCCCTTCAAGCTTAGCAAGACAGATAAAGATACACCCGCAACTGGGATCTTTACTTTCCACAACTGGACCTTTTTCCCCCACACACCATGCACCCAAACACCCTGGCCGTCATGTAATCCTTGAGGAGACGAGGTAGAAAACATGCCGAATCACGCCGCATTTGACATCAAGGTCTAAGTAGTAGAAAAGAAACATTATTACCTCCCAAAATCATTTATTCTGCAGAGGATATGGAATGTGCTACAAGTAATAACCTGTGAATTATTTTTTTTCTGGTTATGGGCATAGTTCCTTGCTTTTTTTAGCTTTGAGTGGGCTATAGAGGAGAACTAAATTGTGGTTGGGCCAGCTGCCATCATAACAGCGTAAATGTTTGAAGGAAATGTCTATGTTTAGCATCCATACAATCCTCAAATTCCTGTTGTTTTAATCCTAAGTTTCTCATTTTGTGGACATATCGACTTAATTGGTAAGAATGGTCTAGTAGTAAATCATACATTGTAAAGTATTCTGAAATTTCGATGTAATTAGAAATAAAAATATTGTGTTAAACAAAGTCTGAGCGTACAACGGTACTTGAAGAAACGCTAGATCAGAAACACCACTTGACAAAGCAATAGATTTATCGTGTATAGATCGTACGTAGGACAACACATTGTAACACTGATATGTATTTAAATCTACTGTAAATTGTAAGCTGCCGCAAGGGGGGTGACGTCTTTATATCTTTTCAATATCGTTAGCGGAGATTGTTTCGGTCATGTATCTGTAGCAACAATTTTACGTAATAGATAGCTCCTTTTGCGTACACATTAAAGCTACATTGCAAAGACGTGACTAAGAATTTGTTACATAGAGGCAATAGTTGTATGCTCAGAGATTATACCTTCTTACTATCTGTGCAATCCGCTCTGAGCATGAGAGTAGTAAATGAGTTTGAATCAATCATTCAGCCTTTTAAAATAATTTGCTATAATACCTTAAAAATGAATTCTGATGTGAAATTACGTTCGTTTCCTGTGAGTGCAAAACTACATATTACAAGTGATGCTGAAAAAATAGGAAATTGAGCAGCAGGAAAGAAATGTGGTGTATCTGAATCTAGCAGTGACGAAAGCTAAAAATGAGAACACTCATGATATAAACATTCATTAGTGATTTATGATGCTATTTCTGGGAATGTGTTTTTCTTTTGTTTTATAAGAATTATAATTGTTATTACATTGAGCTTAGTTTTTTCGTCTAAGACTTTTCCGGTGTTAATCGTTCCAGTCCACAGCTACTACGCTGAGAGCAGACGAGACCACCGCTATCAGATAATAATATTTATGCGGAATAACTTGTATCATTTAGAGTAGAAGGGCATTAACTTATTTAATAATACCAGGAATGGACAACTGTTGCTTCAAGTTACAAATGAAACTATCATTATTTCATCCAGGATAAATACTGCATATTACACTTGGAATCCTCTTTCACTGTAAGCCGACTTAAATCATTAACTCTGTGCAAATGTGTTGATACTCTGAAAGTCAGGATATTTTTATAGGAATGAGATGCATTTGTTTATGTAGTTATGTATGTTGTTCCAGTCACATTTTATTGCATTTTATAGTGTGTCCATAATCAAACCAAATGATTTACCCAGTGATGGGCTGTAAATACAGTTAATACTCACAGGGTTTCTAAAATTTAATTTTTCGTGCACAGTATTTTTCCCTGTTGTTATTTTGTGTACATTATATCTTCTGTGTATGCATTTGCTCCTACATGTAGTTTCAATGCATTTATTGTAAAACCATGCTGTGTGTGATGCAATTGATTGCATTTATTTACTTATTAAATAATTTTTCTCTAGCCTCCAATGAACCAAAGACCTATGCAACTCTGGTGAAGTCTGGTGGCCTTGGAAGTGGTGGATTTACTTCATCGGGAGGATCAATGCCTGGGGCTCCTAGCAAACCACCAACGTCTCCAGTAAGTAAATGTTTTGGTTTCCATGCATCAACAGAGTAAACAATCACTGCTGTCTCACTGATAAGTGTTGAGAATATGATAGGATCACATAATATTTGTCTGACATTGGCAATGACTGAGGCCTAATAGTGAGGACTTAACCCTTTCGCTGCGGCTCACTCTCCAAAAACATACTCTTCACATGTGGCAGAAAAGTGAAAGCGCTACAGGGAGAACGAAAAGGTACATTCCCAGCAGCCTACCATGCGATCGTACTAGGTACGTTCACAGCAGTGAAAGGGTTAATTGCTAGGGTGTTCCTACCTGCTTGGTATTGGTAGTGGGCTTATGAGTGGATTGATTTCTGATTGTCTTATTTAGTGGAAGCATTACTGCTCTGCCCTGTAGAATTAAGAGGTTAATCCTGGAAAAGTGGTGCTAAATTTAAAAATAAAATTTAATACATTTCATATATTGACATGGGGAACATGAAATGTAAAAAAATTGTACATTGTTTAACATAGGTAGTTAGCTTTAATCCTTCTTTCTAATATGTACTATCCAAATCGTTTTTTTACAAAACCCACTGGTCACATCTGGAATTATATAGATAAAACAGTATGCCAACCTCAAAAATTATCTTCATAATGTCCTAAGTACTATCAAATTAGGTTAATCCTTAGAAAAATGAAATCTTACTAGGTATTATAATTCTACAGAATTAAATCTCTAAACTAACTCTTAAATACAAAATTCCATGATTTTGTTGAACAGCCAACCAGCTGGATGTTCTATTCCTGTTAGAATCAGGTCAGGTGGCATTGCTTCTCAGTTTTAGCATACTTTCACTCAATGACCTAGATCATATTTGGTTCAACCCTTAAAGTATACAACAGTAAATAGTTCAAGATTCTTTTGCAATACATGATGATGCTGGTCACCCAACAGTTAGTTTCTTGTTAGGTAGAAAGGAACCGTTCGCTGTCTACGTTTGCACATGGAATCCAAATTGATATGAACCAGCTTCTCTAAATTTTGGAATTGTTCATGACATTTCTAGCAACACTGCTGCTATATCTATATGATGTATGAAAATGTGATCAAATCAAAATGTTTTTGCCAAGTTCTGTAATGAAGTTAAACTGTATCTGGATTGCTTCCAACTGTGCCTCTGAAATATTATGTAGAAAATCCACTCCGGCATTGTCACTTGTTATGTACTCCCTTTGCATAAACCCTACAATGTCTTTTACATGTTTTTAAGTTATATCACTGATTCGTACCATGAACACCATCTGGTTAAAATTGGCTGTGGAATAGTGGGACTAGCTGACTAGGACAGCTTGCATCCAAATATTTTCTCTAAAGGTGCTTTCTTTTCCTTGTATTTAAGAATGCCATTTTCTACTATGCTATCCATTCATGGCTACTGCTTGCTGCAAAGTAGACTGATGTTTATCCAGTACTAAATTAAGTTTATGGGTCCAGCAGTGAATGATAAGAACATCATCATTGCAAAATTGCAATTTAAATTACAAATTTGGTGAATGGATTGAAAAATACATTTTCTGTGAAGAAAAATTCTTCTACATTCGACCACTCTCTTAAGTTTAAAAAAAAATCACAAAAGTTTCTGCCCAATCAAAAAGTTCATGATGTCATCAGAGATCTGGTTCAGTCTCTGATTTGTTTGCTGGAAAGCAAGGGAAGGGGAATGCTGCATAGTGCTCAGTGTGATTGGATGGGAGTAACAATCAAAGTCAAAAACTTTCCATGTCCCTTTCCTACAAAGGCTTAAGAACCTCAGTGTTTCACCGCCAATAACTGGAAAAGTCAGTGGCAGTTTAAAAAATGGAAAAATGTCTCTGCCCGCTGAAATAAAACAACTCAAAGCAACAAGTGACGCATGTGCAGTCCAACTTGTCTTCAAAGACATAGAAGATTAGTGTGAAAAAAAGGGCATATTGCTTTTCCTTTTTTTGATTCACCTCGAGGTAAATAGCCACAGATAGCCATTTATAGATGGTAATTCCACTAAATAGAAAGCACCATGGCGTGGCGATTGCTGGCTGTTGCCGAAAATCAAAAACACCGATGTCATCATCCCACGATTGTTACTGTAACACCATTTGTGCCATGATGAACTGCAAACTCTTCCTCACACTACAGAAGTATTTGTGCACAAGCTCATTTAATTCAAATTGGTGAGATTTGCTTGACTTTAATGTTTTTCTTGCATTTTAAATGTACTTCCAACCATTTTCTCATGGAATAATGAAAATTCATGTTTTGAGGCACAATTCAAAACATTTCACAAGTTCAGTAGTTATTTCCCCAGTCAATATGGGGTGTGTTGTAATTAATTATCACTCTTAGAACACTTTCTAAATTCGCCTAATTCGTGATCGTGAAATTTTCCTATTCCTAGTGATTATAACTTCTTCCTGTAAAATATTCCTGAGCATTGTGTTCCATGGGACTACCACAGATGTGGTTTGTTTTTATTCATAGACCTCTGTGTATCTTGCCTTTTTTTTTAACAGAATTATTAAGATTGTATTAAACTATAGAACTTGGGCATTGGCAGGTCAATGAGCATCATCAACTCGGCTCACGATTCCTGATCCCGAAGGCAATATTGAGAAGGATTTAGATCAGTGATTCCCAGCCTTTTTTATGCTCCACAACCATGAACAGTTGTAATGTATTCTACCACCCCTTAACCCATTGGCTTACAAAGGCTGCGATTCGCCATCCGCTTGAAATTGGCCCTTGCTTACGAAGACAGGGTTTTGCCAGTCTTGTATATTATTTATTTTCCAACCTTCTTTTGGACCATGAATTTCTGATAGATTTATGATGTATGTTCGTTATTGCTTATGTTCTCCCAATGCATAATCCGATGCTGTTATTGTATTGCAGTTTATATTTTATTCTTGTATATACTCATTGGTTTGAAAGTATTTTCGCCGCGGCGCATACCATTTGAATGGTATTTTAGAGGGAGTAGCTCGCGTGAAAAATGGTAAGCCAATGGGTTAAAGTAATATTTATGTAAGGATAGAAGTACAGGTGACCAAAGCACATAACTTTATCTTGCACCCATGTAAAATCTCACACTTCTGGTTAGGAAACCGTGAATAAGATTAATAGTTGGTACTTCAAATCAGTCATAGTAGGGTAATTGAATGTGGTGAGAATGTGACAGCACATGTTTCTCTGCCATTTCTCTGTAAGGCTGAGCATATGTAGGACCCTTAAAATCCCCAGCAATCATGTCTTTTTTTGCACCATAAAACTGAGGCCGCACTGCAGGTGGGTAGTGGGTAGGTTGGAGGGTAGAGGCGGGAGGGTTGCGGGTGGATATAACCTGTCTGCACTGTGCGATGGAATAAGCAATGTGGAGGAGTCCAGCTTAGGGTTCTTGTGTTTTTTCAGAAAATATATAATTAAATATAAAATAAGATGCTATCTTCAGCAAAATGATAACGTTTGATTTGCTTGGGGAATTTAAAGATGGAAATGACAGTTTTGGTCTCATGGTGCCATGATGCATAGTTGTCCAGAAAAAGTAGGTTTATAAATTGTACAAGTAAAAGAATCACTCACTATCAATACCAACTTCCTTGGTCATTTCTTCCCATAGTGTCCTCAGTATTTTGGAGTTCTTCCTCAAATCGTCTGCGGGATCCCATATCGCTTTCCGCTAGTAAATTGCCGTGATTAGCTGCTCCTCCATGTCTGAGAGGGTGGTGGGTATGTAGAATTATCTATTATCCGTTTCAAATATCTTTGCGACTGAGAGGCAGGCCTTAAATTTGTGGGGGCGGGTGCGTTTCGGGAGGGTCCGGAGCTGTTCGAAAGTCTCCGCTGCCGGGGGGTGGGGAAAGGCCTTCGAGAGGGGAGGCACGAGCTCAACGTTGCCAATGTCGTTGTCCCAAACTACTTGAGCCGTGAAAACCGCGGGACGCACAGTGGGAAAGGCCAGGGTATGGTAGCGGGTCATTATGGAAAAAGGAGGACCTAAAGAGTTGGTCGACTCACAGGTGGAGTGCAGAGAACATAAAGGATACCTTGAGACAAAGAATGGAATGCAAATTCCTTTAAAACAGGCAGGTAGTGGAAGCAACTGGATAATTCACCGGGGGAATTTTGAGAAAAGCATACCTGAATGCTAAAAGGGGAATGTTATTACTCACGAAAACGGTAGAAGCAGGAGTAGGTTTAAAGTTGCAATAGGATAACGAATACAACCCTTTTTTCGATATTATAAGTCCTAAAATTCAAGTCCTAAGAGTTTTTTCCAAAGAAATTGTAACAAAAATTATTTTACGATTAGTATTTTTTTTTATTTTCCATAAAAAATGTATTCACCAGTTTTACACAAACAACCAAAATCAAAAACACCAAACAGCAAATAATTACTCCCGCGAATTGGGAATAAAACCAATGATGATTGGTTTCCGTAATGGGTATTATGGGGAAGGGGAATAATAGGAATACGGGGAATAACAGGTAAGGAATATGGGTTAAGGTATAAAGGAAACAGTGGGTAAGATAAAGGATTAATGGGTTATTTGGGAAATATGGTAAAGGGAGCTAGGAAATAACACCACGAAGCACCGATCAAAGGCAGCGGAGGTTTGGCAACACAGCAAGCAGATTCACGAAGTTCACACTACGGAGGTCTGAGAGCGACTGAATTTTCGAGAGGCTAGGCCACGCCTACTGCATCCTAGTTCGCTCAGGGAAAGTCACGTGACGAGCGACTTTCACTTCGCTCACCCCCAAAAATTTAAGGCCTGCCTCTCAGTCGCAAAGATATTTGAAACGGATAATAACACGACTGATTCCCTCGCTACCCACCAAGTGACTCGCTAGTCGAGTTGGGTATGCTGGAGGGTGCAGTGCGGCCGCTTCCACCAGAAGCTTTGAGATGGAAACTTACCTCGTGGGTCGCCAAGTTGTCGCTACCCACTACCCTCCAGATGACTCACTTGCACTGCGACTGCCCCTTAAGGGATGACCAGTATCAGTGGGAGATGTGCAACTGACTGCAATCTTGAAAACAGTTAACAGTTGAAAAAGTTCTTATGAGGGATAGCTGATTTCTTAGGTCGGGCCATGGCAGTAAGAAACTGTGGTCTCTAAAACAGAGATAAGTGAGTGACGAAGAATGATTCTCCTGCAGTTTCCCTTGCATACATGTTGCTGCAGCTGAATTATTACTGAGTATCAACTGTAAAATAGAAATAGCATCATACGTTCATAATTATTAGAGCCACGAATTTTTCGCAAAACGATTTTTTCGCGAAATGATGCGAAATATGAAGATTATTTGGGAAAACGCGAAATACATTCTCCTGAGCGAAAATAATGTGATTTTTTTAGAATTTTTACGGGTTATTTTGCGAAAACGTTGAATATATAGTAAAACCTCTACCTATGGAACATCTTTTCATCGTAAAATCCTCATCGCCGGCCAAAATTCAAGCATGTAACAGAGGGAAACATCTTTGTATCGAACTACATTATTTTCGACAAACCTCCGCACTTTGTACTAAGTAAGAGTGAACCCCCCGAGACCGCGAAACTAGCTCCACCGAATGGAATATTCGGTGATAATTTTCGTTCTTGCTCCCACACTTGTTTTCTCATTTCTCCACGAAATATTACTGCTTCCGACTATTAAAATCGATCATTTTAGCCGCTGATGGAAACCTCCCATTTGAATTCATTCAAATTCCCGTACAATATTAATCATCAGACGCGTTTTACATGTACCTACGCATCCAATGATTTTATATATCTTAGGGTTCTTTGACCTTAAATTGTGAATCAAACCATCAAAGGAGTTATTTTAATCCTAATCCCTCTTGTAATCTCATCTTTATTCGTCCGAGCACCTAAATTTCATATAGTCGCCAAGCGATATTCGTTTGTTTTGTTTTTCTCGTTTTCGCAGCGTGATTTCGAACATTATCCATGAAGCCGGCACGAATGATACATTAGTGATTACATTGTAGTCAGTACATGTCATCGTAGTCCCCGTGGAAGCCGGGTTCTCATGGGAGTGGAATAGACGGAACGGATTGTGATTGGCTAGATGCTTTTCTGCTTTCGGCCTGTTCCGTCTATTCCGCTCCCATGTGAACTTGGCTTGAGACTTTTGCCTGCTAGAGATTATTGCAGTTTGTCCACATGCAATATTATTTGTTATTTATGTGAGACTTAATTTAATAGCTAATCAGAGATCGATAGCAGAAGTATTTCTATGATGCGTAAATTGCCCTAAGGAAAATGCCGAAATAGTAATTGTGTTTGACCGCGAAAATCAGTTTCGTAGAGAAGGTTTCTATGTTTTGATAAACAGAAGAAAATATTAATGTGCAAGTACTGCAACTTCCGAATTACTAAATTAAACCGAAACTAAATTAAACTCACTCAAATACATTAAAATGAAAATAACTTTTCTCCAGAACAGTCATCAATATGGTAATGCAATGTATCACCAAATGGCGTTTGAGAAATCTTGGATGAATCAATATTTTTTATACACCGAAATTTAGGGCCATTTCCCATTTTTTATCCCGAAATGGGTCATTTTTAATGACGAAATTTGCGAGTTTTATTTACCATAAATTCTTGCCTATAATAATTATCATAGAGAAAAATGTGCCATAGGCAATTACAACAATTGAATAATACCATTCCAGGCTACTATTTCATTAACTTATTCTAGAATTTATATGAGCGTAGTGGTGAGAATTGTTGTAACTCAAGGAATAACAGCTTTTTGGCATCAAAATGCATTTTCATTTTTATGGAAGAGATGATATAAAATGTGCATTTTTGTGAGGAATGTAATAGATATGAAAAAGCACTGTTCCATCGTATTACTTGTGAGTGCCAGTATTGCTCCCAACAACTTTTTAATGCCATTAAACCAGATATTAATTAATTAATTGAAAGCTCGCGAGCTAGCCGCGAAAACTTTAACGGAGTTACCCGCTGAGATGCACGATGGCAAGATATTCCACAGAGAAAAAATCATTCGCCAAGCCTCTAGAATTTCCACAGAGAAAGAGGACGCCTTGGTAACGCAACTGGTAGAGCACCTGGCCGGAAATCAGGGGGTCCGGGTTCGGGTCCCGGTCAAGGCGAATGATTTTTTCTCTGTGGAATATCTTGCCATCAGATATTAATTCAATAAATTATCTCTATTTTACTCCCTTATTTTGTTCCTCTGGCTCCATTTTGATATAGCTTTTACTAGAAAGGGTCTAATTTTCTAGTGTATCGCACTATAATTTGTAAACTCTGCATTTATCATTAAAATACTAGGGAAATTTTTTCACAAGCGTTGACTTAAAGGTTAGCTAAGCACCCAAAGGGTTAATTTTAACATTGGTGACAGAAAACAGCAAAAATTGTTGGCCAAATAAGTTGGTTCAATAGAAATGGCATGCCTCTCTTCACCTCAACTCTCCTGAATTTATTACTGGAATTTCTCCTGTACTAATGATGCTACTACTCTAATTTCCATAAAGGTCATTTTACATGGTCATTGATATTGTGCATGCTGTTGTGAGAACACTTATGCAAGAAAAATTGCACCGTGTAAAGTCTAAGTGACAACTTTTGAGGAAAACCTGCATGAATGCATGAACACTTACATCCAAATTAGAACAAGCTCTAATCTGGTACATGTATCTGTGCAATTTTCATGTTGGCCCAACTTGGCCCACAGTAATGCATTCGCTATGCGAGATGTGGGCGAAGTATATGTGACTAGTGGTCACCCGTTAGTTCAGAAATACAGTAAAACCCCTTATTTACGCTTTTCTAGGGGCTGCTAGAAGAAAGAGTAAATTGCGGGAAAATGCAAATGGTGGGGAAAGGACAATTTTCAGTTTCACATGCATACTTACCATCCATTAGTGTGTGTCAAATCCATAATTCCCAAACTTGTACATTATGCAATGAATTTTCTCTTATGGCAAAGCCATTCACGGTGATATTAGTCGACCTAGAACTTAGAAACCGATTTTTTAGTTGGTATTCCTTCATACCATGATTTCTTGACATTTTTTCGACAGGTGTCTGCACTAGCTTTCATGTTTCTGAATCACATCGTAATTTTTCATAATTGCATCCATTGTAGAGACTGGTAATCTGAAATGTTTTGCTGTATCAGAGCGAGGTGCATCATGAGAATCCACAATTTTTATCTATGCCAAAATGGAAAAGATTCAAGTTGCTGTGAAGATTTCCGTGGTGATTAGAAGATTACTCGAGGGTTTCCATTTTTTCCCCGCATTGGTTCATCTCACTGCACGACAGTTTTGCTGGCGTACCAGACGGCGTCTTCAGGTCCGAAGTACAGGAAATATGTAGTACGAAGATATGGAAAATATGTAGAACAAAGATATAGGAAATTTGATGGGATGCAATCTTCGTACCTGAAGATGTAATCTAAAATACCTACGAAACTGTCGTCCAGAGAGATTAACCAACGCGGAAGAAACCCAAAAACAATCGACTCATCTTGAAATATTGTAATTCGTATCCATTCAAGTAAAATAAAATTTACGTTCTGGAGTAATTAAGGATAACATAAACAAACATGAGAATATTGAGCTACCTCGCCGATTGGCCAGCACAAGCAGTTATCCAACGGCAAAAAATTTCTCAACAAAATAATTTTATTTATTCAATGCAGTTTTCATGCAATAAAACTAGTTTCAATAAGTTTTGTTTTGTAGTAACGTTTAGTAAAACTGTTGAATTACTGCAGTGCTATGGTCAGATGAATGATCCCCTGTTATCGTCCACCAGTTCAGTTCATGTGTTTATAACATTTCATAATGTCTGGGTAAAAATTAATTTTCATTCTTTACAATATGAACTTCGGTACAGCTTAAATATACTCCCAAAGGTGTTCCTAAATTATAAAATAAGTCCTATGTGCATTCATTTCATAGTAGGAATCTTTTCCCGGCAAAAGGATAGCGAGGATATGCGATCAAAACTCACGATCACTGAAACGATTGCAAGTGATATTTTGTCTTTCCGTCTCTAGTGGCGCTGTATTTTTCCCCACTACGCCGCTAAGTTCAAATGCTTCCGTAAAACGGAGCACATTACTGCTCTCTCTTGTTTTTGAAAGGTACATGCAGAAACGAGGTAAAACAGTGTTTTATATAGACTAGTATATATGTTTAAATGTTATAGAAGGGAATTTTGTTTTCTTAATATACCGCATTCTTACCCGCACCTAATGCAAAGAGCAGGAAAACGGAAAAGTCGTGGTGTAAATACAGGGTTCAACATACGTTGGAGATATAGGAAATGGGATGGGGCCTGATAAAAACATTGTAAATTGTGGGAAAACGTAAATTCCGATAACGTAAATACGAGGTTTTACTGTAGTTTATGGCAGGGTAATAATTGGTTAATTTCCATTCATTTAATTGATACTTCATCGATCTGACAGTATACTGATGGTATTGCTGCTACTTGATGGTATATTATCATTGAAACATTGCGCCAATGATTGTACCGCGTAAAGCTGTCATGCAATTGCTATCTCAGTTTATTACGTCACAGACTTTTGCAGGTGATTGCTTCCACTGATGTTGTATCAACTTGCACAAGTCTGTGATCGTGTAGAATGGTCCTAAGATGTTAGTCATGAGAGAATTGTCTTCCTGCAGCCCCTCTTGTCCCGTGGAGAGAGCAAGGATGTGAATGATGGTCAGATATCAGGAACCAGCCCAAGCAGTGTGATGGGTGGTGGTAGTGGTGGTGGAATGAGCACCCCTCAGCCACAGCGTCTCTCTCGAGGCTCCCGAGGGGGCAGCGGTGGTGGTGCCATCCGAGGGGTCACCCGTGACCGTGGGCCTGGAAGGGGTGTGTCCGAGGACAGCGTCAATTCTCCTCAGTCTGGATCGTCATCGTGGCTTGGCAGTGGCTCTGGAAACTGTAAGTTTTTTAGCTCTGGATTTTCTCATTTAACTATTATTACTATTATTGGACGAGAAAAATTGTATTATGGGGCAAGGAAAAGCAACGGACAGGTAGAAAACAGGTTTGGCTTAGTAATTTACCTGCTAGACACAAGGGAACAAATAAAAAAAAATCTCCAATGAATAGTGATAATGGACCTATTTCTTCTTCTTCACTTTTCTCTGTTGTAGAGTTAGACACTGTTTCCATTTCATCTTTCATATTTTGAACATTAACGGTTACTCTCTTCCTCGCCCAATTACTTCAGTGGTCACTTCCTTTCACTCCCCATCAGCCACATCCCCCCCTTCACATGACTCCTCCCCCACTCCACCCTTCACGTGTTCCATCCAATACCTCTCCGCCATCCCCCACACCCCAATATGATTGAGTCCCCTTCCCTCGTCCCCCTTCTGCTCTATTTGTATTTATTCTAGGTTGTCCTTGCTGCTAATTCACTGACAACCCTGTGTTGCAAGTGTTTTCCCTTCTGCTCGCTGAAGAGGGCCACCTTGTGGCTGAAATACCCGAGTCCGATGCGCATCCTTGTCTTGTCCTTGCACCTTGACCACACTGTTTTTGAAATCTATTCTCCCAGAAGTTGGGCCCATTTGAGTGTGTGTTTTTCTGAGTGCTTGTGAGTGTGTTTCTGATCATAACCAAGGCATCCAGATCAGAGTACCAACAGCCCTGTGAATTATCCCAATTGGGTTGAGTGTGTGTGTCTGTGTACCTTGATGAGGGTTGCCAGTTTTTATGGCCATTGGAGATTTTTAATTTTTATTTGTTACTCTAAGAGGCTGTAGAATAAGGTGTCTTTGGTGTTCATGTGGGATAATTGATGTTACTTTATAAACAGCAGCAATGCAAGATATATGCTTGCATTAGTTATGTTGATTGAATGAATATTTTATTATTTTTTCCTTGAATTTATTGAATGATGAAGATAACTAGAGTAGAAAAAACAGGGAGACATTTTATAGTTGAACACTTACGGTTACTCTTTTTCATTAGTGAATTTTTTGCAATCATCAAAATATTTGTGGCTCTGAATGGGATAAGAGCATCTTGGTAACTCTAACAATAATATTATTTGGCAGGGAATATGGGTGGTGATGGAGACCGGCGCCGAATGGGTAACAGCATGCACCAGTACTCTGACAGTCAGCAGCTATTCATGGGAAATCTACCACATCATGCTGGTGAAAATGATTTGAAGGTATTTGGCACTTTTTTTGTGGTGAATGAATTTTTAATTTGAACATTTGTTTAAAGTTGCCCTTAACGTTGCTGCATTTGCTTTGTTCTGACTCATGTCCAGTACAAGTTTAGAATTTTACAAAGAGAAAATTAGTATTTGAGGATTTTGGGTTAAAATTTGTTTTACTGTCCAGGTTAAAGAACATTAGGGGTTTCTGGAAATTAACCCTCTTTGTGCAGCGGACCAATATGTTGGCTTTTGCATCTCGGACAAAAAGTGCAACTGGCTGATGTATTGGCTCCTG
Organism: Platycnemis pennipes; assembly: GCA_933228895.1. Lineage (NCBI taxonomy): Eukaryota > Metazoa > Arthropoda > Insecta > Odonata > Platycnemididae > Platycnemis > Platycnemis pennipes. The sequence goes on from OW121854.1 coordinate 67,831,533, forward strand.
CATAGTCCATTGTTAAAATCACTATTACTTATCACATTTTTCTTGTTTGGTGTACGGTTTTTGACCTATCAAAAGTGTGAATCCTCTGCTTTATATAACGTTTTTTTTATTTTATTTTTTCAATTTTAAATAATTTTCTTGATAAATTGAATGGTTTGAGGCGTAACTTTGTGAAATTGCTTCATATCGGAATGAAAAAAACTTTGTAAATTTCACATAAGTAAGTTTAATACAAGGTATTAAACTTACTTATGTGAAATTTACAAAGTTTTTTCATTCCGATAATTTTCTTGAAGCATGATTCATACTTAATTTTGGCTTGATTTTTTTTACGAGCTCAGCCTAATGGTACACTTGTTTTTTTTCGCTGAGTGTTCTTTCCACTATGAACAGGCATTGATAAGCTAATAACCTGATAGTTTTACTATTCTACAAATGAGTTTTGGTGAAGTGGTTTTGATACAAAACTGCTATGTACTTAAGTCTATGGTGATATCATGCATTTGAATGCTTGTTTTGTTGGCATTTCCAACATCTTTGCAATTTTTTTTTCTCTGTGGAATATTTGCTATTGTGCAATTTCAGCTGGTAACACCGCTCAAGTTTTCACGGCTAGTTTGTCTGAACTTTGAATTTGTTATAAGTAAGCACCGTAGTGTTTAATGTAGGCTTTAATCTTGTGGATGGTGGCGCCATGCGCACGACTTCGGCTGCTTTGTGACATAATATGTCCAGCAGTCCGGTAACAACTTGTGCCTTTAAAGTCTACAATTTCTACGGAGGAAGAGGACGCCTTGGTAGCTCAAATGGGGGAGCACCTGGCCGGAAATCAGGAGGTCTGGGTTTGAGTCCCTGTCAAAGCGAATGATTTTTTCTCTGTGGAATATTTGCTATAGTGCAATTTCAGCAGGTAACACCACTAAAGTTTTCACGGCCAGTTCGTCAGAACTTTGAATTCATCATCATAATACCTACATATTACCACAAGGTCACTACTTAGATCATTTATTCATATTAAAATACAATTCAATTCCAATGAATGGTCCACTTGGTTAGGTTTTGCTGCCTTTCTTTTTAAAATTAAAGGTTGAATGTTACTCTTCACCAAACATGAGGTTTATGTTAAAAATCAAATGTATTTCTTACAAAGAGGCTTAATGTCTGAAAATTCTTGAATACCTCTGATCTTAAGCAATGTTTTTAAGAGCAAATGGGAGTCAGTGAAAAATCTTAAGATCCATTCACAGATTAGATTTTCACGATAAACAGTAAAACTTTTCTGTACACCTAGAATATATCAATTTTATTTTACAAGCACTGAATGTTTCGTAAAATGCTCAGTAGCATTTCCACACAATGATGTATGATGATGTTTTTCTCTTGAGAATAAATAGCACTTAATGATGCCATCACCAAAATCGTAGCCTTCTAAAATCAATAATGTGCCCCGTTAAGCCAGTAGTTCATGAATAGAATTCTATAAATTCTGTTGATACTATTAATACTCATTAATCTTATGCTTTTTAATTTGGCATTCCTTCATGCCAAGATTATTTTACATTTTTTAATATTCAACACGTCTGCACTATAGGTAGCATGTTTATGAATCACACCGCGATATTTCATAATAGTATTCATTTAGAGACTGGTAATCTTAAATTTTCAACTTATCAGTGCAAGTTGCATGATGAAATGATGCATAAATTGAAAACTTTGTAGTGGCTGCGAAATTACAGTGATTAGAAGATGAGTCGAGGGTTTCTGGGGTTTTTTCCATGTTGTTTCATCCTGCTGGACCACACTTCCACTGGCACTCCAGACAGCATCTTCAGGTCCGAAGTACAGGAAATATGTAGGACAAAGATGTAGGAAATTTGATGAGACATGATCTTCGGACCATAAGATGGGGTCTGGAATGCTGGCAAAACTGTTGTCCAGCAGGATGAACCAATGAAAGAAACCAGAAAAACCTCGAGTCATCTGAATATATTCTTATTCGCTTCCACTTACCATTTCTAAGTAGGATAAGTAATATGAACTTCAGTTTTAAACATGCTCCTACAGGTGTTCCTAAATATTTCATCTCTCCATCACTAGTAGTGCTGTTGAGTGCCCAGCTATGTTCAAATTCTTCCATAAAACTGAGGACATTACTGCTCTATCTTGTGTTTTTAATGTGTATATGCATGAAATGAGGTAAAAAAAACTAGTATGCATGGCTAAATGTCTCAGAGGTGAATTTTGTTTTTTTTCTCATTCCAACTCACATATAACGCAAATAGTGGGAAAATGGAAAGTTGCATGGTTTTAATGTAGGGTTCTACGTATGTTGGAGATATAGGATATTAATTGGACCCAAAAAATTCTTAAATCGTGGGAAAACGTAAATTCTGATAATGAACATAGTGTTTTACTGTATATATTGGCATGAAACCCAGGTTTTAATTTTCCTCTCCACATCATTCATGTCTGATTCATCTTCATCGTATTGTCTGATTTTTAGGAACTCTTTGGTAAATTTGGAACTATTCTGGACCTGAGGATTCACAGCAAGCCAAACACTAAAGGACCTGGTGGCAAGTGTGTTCCAAACTATGGCTTTATCGTTTTCAAGGATCCAGCTAGTGTGCAAGATGTCCTTAACAGGAAGGTGAGTTTCTTGGTTTGCCTGAAGCCCCAAGCAATACAAATGGCATTCAACAATAGTGACTGGAAGAAAGCAAATCTCTGCCTGGGTGTCTATAAGATCATAATATGTACACCCTCAACCCTTGTTCATACTAATACAGCTCGTAAACACATAATTTTTTTGTACATAGTATTACCTTGCCAGTTTCTGTCAGGTGTGGACTCAGTTGTAGGATACCAGATTTCGAATAGGAAAGGTGACCATTTTATGCTAAATGTTGTGCATGCACAACTGAGATTCTTTTTGGCAATGCTGAATGTTCTCTATACACAATGTAGATTTTCCTACACAAGGGAACAAATGTTGGGTATAGGTGATACTGTAGTAAGGATAAGTTGTTGAAAAAAGTGGAAATCTCCGGTATGCAGTTCTACCCATGAGGACCTAGCTCAGTGGGATACTAGACCCATTCCTTGGAAAGGAGGCAGAGGTACTCTCAAACCTCTGCAACAAAATAAGGTCCTACCTCAGCTTCAGTCCCCTATCTAGTAATTGTATGTGCAGCTGTTTTACCAAAAAAGTGTTTCCTGTAAACTTAAAATTTAGGCTCTAAAATTAATTCTTGGTTTCTCACCGTTTGTAAATTTCCAACAAAGCTATAGCATAATTATTTTAGAAGTTAAACTAAAAATTGATGTATCAGGCCAATGTCAATGATCCGCTCTCTATAAAAAGTAGTCATACTTTCCAATGCTTGGTGTTTTGTAATTTCATACTCTGTCTTTCTGCAGAAGTTTCCTGTTGAAATTCAACAGGGGTCAAAACTTTGAACACAAAAATAAATTAATGTAAACTCTTTCTATTTGCTGTTCAAATCGTACAACCAGACTTTCTCTTCTAAGTCTCTTTTAAACTGATTCTTTCATGTGGGAGAAAATCCTCTATCGAGATCTCATTGCTTTATCCCTATTACGATATGAACATACACTTCATCCCTCTTGCTATTGAGTTTTTCCCTTCTCCTAGGGAAGGACTTATTTGTGAATGGTATCTCATTTGACCTGCTAATATTGCAAATTTGTTTTGTTTAATGATTGCATACAATCATTGCAATGCATATTTCATTTCCAAATAAAAAATGTTGTGTAACTTATCAAATTATACTGCTGAAAAGTTACTCTACAGTTGACAGCAGAATCACTCAGAGACAGGTGCCAATGGGATGAAGAGTCAGGTTTTCATCCAGCCAGTTGCTGAGAAGTAGGTCTATAGCCACTCTGAGTTATTTCATGAGGGGTAGAACAGCGTACCTGCTAATTTCACTGTACCGCAACTGCTTAATATGTGGGTGAAAAAAGTCTCCCATGAAGTTCAGGACACAGCAGAGAATTCTGAACAAATCTGATGTAGTAAAATGGTGCTGAATGTTGTCTTTAACTGACTTCCCCAACTATAATGACTGACTGTCACTTGCCATGATAAATTAGCTTTCCTGAATAATATAGTTTTTTTTATTTTCCTTTGAATATACCACTAAGGGCCAGTTTCACCAACGAAGATAATTGTTTTAATTCGAGTTAATGTGACTTTTCTGTTTCACCAGTACTATTAACTCGGTTTTGGGGCATTATCTCGGTCAATATTTTTACCGAAGGTTTTCGCCAGATGAAAGCTTATTATCCGAGATAATACTGGAGAAGTAACATGGCATGCAGGCGATTTCGTGAGCTACTTTTAGATATTAGTGGAGACATTTGAGCTCAATTATCGTTATTTAAGGCAATTACTAGGTGGATTAAGGAATGCGCTAATTGATTGGAACCCCAAAAGCTGAGATTTTATTTATCCTGAGTTAATAAACGCTACGAAAAGCACTTAGCAACAATTCAGGTGAAGTCTTCTCGGGATTTCCACTGGGTTAAATATTTATATAACACCAAAGTTTCCATGGACAACTCGTCCATCGCCTTCAGGGTGAGAGCATCTTCACTCACCCAGAAGATGATGGACGAGTCGTCAGTGGAAACATTGGGGTTATATAAAGGATAAATAAAAACAAATGGCAAGTATCTAACCTCTAAAACACTATCTTATTTAAATGTAAATAGTACACTTCTCACGATAGATACTCCTACACACTTCAAGCATAAACATATTTTAAAACCATCATGAATATTTAGTTAGTAATCAGGGAATGTTATAGGTGCATACGGTCATGGATGCGATTCGTCCGTCGCTAAAAAATCTTAGTGTGACAGCCAGCCGGATTCAAATTATAATATATCAATATAATTATAAACATATATACCTAAGATGAAATAATGCGAGCTTCTAATTTGGCTAGAATGAAATTGTCCGAAGACTGGGAAATCCAAATGCCAAATTAATGATGGAAAAGGATGACTCCGAAACCAGTTTTTCGATTGTCTAGGCAATCATCAACGGGGAGAGCAAGGTAAAACAGGTCAGCACCTGAGAAGCTTTCGACAGGTGCTGACCTGTTTCACCTTGCTCTCCCCGTTGATGATTGCCTAGACAATCGAAAAACTGGTTTCGGAGTCATCCTTTTCCATCATTAATTTGGCATTTGGATTTCCCAGTCTTCGGACAATTTCATGTATACCTAAGGTTGATCAAGTATCTCTTGTCACAGAAAATGCTTCTCTCATCGTAGATACTGATCTTTCATAATCTTGTCTGGTGAGATTTAATGTGGTACAGTTGAGCATCTTTAATTTGGCACAGTCAGGACCGAAGTGATGCCAGATTAGGGATTTTGCCGGACTATGGGTCATGCATGGCAACTGGTCTATTTTTGATGCTTGGATGTTTTTATTGAAAGGAGTCAATTATTTATGACAAAATATATTTTTTTGCCATTTACTGAACATAATTTTTAAAAAAGTCACTGAGAATAATCAGAAAGAAATGGTGTCTTAATTCGTAAAGTTATTTTTTAAAAGTATCGAAGTTGCACAGTGAGTGAAAATAATGGAATCTAAGCATCGTGCACATCGTATTGCTGCAAATTCAAAAGCATAATATTAGTATTGGAAAAGGGTATATAGAATTTGATATTTCTTATGCATTGCTTTACGCAACATACTTCCTATTGTGCTTGGTTTGTAATCAGCTGATTCAGCATGATGTCAAGGCATGGGTGTCATGCACACGGCCACCTATAACTACGTCGTGGTAGATCGGACTAGATGATTGTTTAAAGACAATCATCAATAGTAGTCTTCCTTCAACAATTTCAGGCTCATCATCTTCATCCCCACTCGGATTTATTGTTATTAATTACCATTTCAATGATTTCATCATCTGTGAAATGTGTGGTAAGAGTATCATGGCCGTTAACTATCATTTCCTCTAAATTTACCGATTCCATTTCCTTTAATTCAGGGTTACAGATGCTCTTTGCAAACTCCATCATCACATTTTTATCCTCAGAAGCATGATTTTTTTTTAAATCCCCACTTATTTCATCTGCATCAAACATAAAAGCAGGCCACAATTTAAACCATGCATGTTTTAGAACTGTAAAATACTATTCCATGCACGAGAAATTTCCCACATCACTTGTTTTAGATTTATCACATCTGTTTCTGAAATAGTTCATCCTGCTCCGTTAGCATTTGGCCAGAAATACTAAGGCCTTCACTTCAACGCAATCGAAACCACGCGATCCGAATCAGCACATAAATCTTCTTTCATAGTTTTTCTCTCTGTCACCCATTTCTTCGTGTCACTTGAACAGTAAACTTTTGAGAATTTTCTCTTTCAGCTTCTTAATGTGCTGTATTTTTGAAGATCCCGCACAGAATGTTTCAGACAAACTTTTTACTGATGCAACGGCGTCAAGCTTTTTCACAAATTGCACTTTTTCTGTGATCGTTAATGTTTTGTACTGATGCCTCACTCCTCTGCCGTTGACACAACTGTATAGATGAGACATGATTTGGGAGAAACGTAGGCAGATAACAAATAATTTTATAAAATTACTTCTAGTGTTCAATCAAAAATGGGCGCACCATTGAAAGTGGCCGATCTGTAAATTATTCGTTGTCCATCTTGGCGATGTCTTCTAATTTATATGTTTAAATTATTTTGATTCTCGGAATGGGAAAATTAATGTTAAGAATGGGATAGTATCTCGGCTGGTTATGAAGCAATGTTTCTGTAAAAAATGTTTAGGCATGTTCCACAAAGTACTGGGTCATGGCAAAATTGCCGGATTATGAGTGTTCCCGGATTAAGGGTGCTCAACTGTATGAAATTGCTCCAGCATTTTTCTTAATAAATTACGATAGGCCTCACAGTCCTATAATAAGAGTTCATTTTGAATCAGGCCTGGCATACCTCGACCTCTATTTCTCCTCTCTCCTAGCTTTCTCCGGCAAAATTGTGGCTGCCACCATTGTAATGGACACTAGCAGTAGATGTAAAATCAAACCATACCGAACCATTATGAATAGCTCTACTTCACTTCAGATAATCTTAAACCTCTCTAAACTAAATCTAGAAAGCTTTGTATAAGGAATATTATAATTACTAAATATACACCACTTAATTTCAACTATCGCATATCACTTCTGAACAAGGCAGAAGACATAAACAAACCATTCCGACCATCGATACAGCTGTGTTGGTCGGAAATCTGCCGTGAATCAATATGTACTATCGATAGGCCTACCATTGTACATCCTTTCTGCACATAACATTCGAGGAATAACACGAATGATCATTTGCCGTGTAAAACATCCTAAGAGAAGCAATTCAGGTCATCACTTAAATTCACTTGTGAATGAATCCATTTGTATGATCATTCACGGTGTAAAACGGCCTTAACACCAATGACAACAATGAAGGAAATGCTAACTTTTAAGTGATCAAAAGGCACCTATAATAGTAGTTACTGTACGCTTTCGAGACGCTGTAAATAAAGGCAATGTAATTTAAGTTGTATTTCTGTACTGTATTATTAAGTATTGTATTTCTGTATATCCTAAGCTTATCAGTGGAGACAATAAGTGATGTCTTAGGGGAGATGTTTAGTAGCATTAGGAAAAGTGGGCATTGAAATATCTTATAAACATATAGATGAATTTTGAAAGTGATTAGAGATGTTATTTTAGATATACGTAGAAGATGATGTAGATGTTTCGTGGATGTTTAATTAATATTTTGTCCTTCATGGGTCAATTGAAAATGCCTTTAGTTACATTAAGCACGAAGTTAAATCAGCTGAATTACAAATTAGTTAGGTGCTTTTATTTGTTTGTTGATGTCAGGAGTATGAGAAATTTACTAACCTAAACATTCTGAGAAATCTCGGTTTTATGAAACCGAGATAATAACAGTGGCTGAATGGAAACGAGAGATTATCGAGATAATAATATTAACTGAGATAATGTAAACTGCGATAATAGGAAATTTTACAGTCGTTGGTGAAACTGGCCCTAATACATGAATGGCATTGGTCAAACATAGGTTTTAATTTATATTTTCCTTTAATTCTTGTTGAATGGTAATTTTATTTTGTTATTTCTATAATGATAATCAATATTCCTCCCGAGTGCACCCAAACTTATAGAAATTTCCTACTGCTTTTGGTTATGTAACTAACTGACCCGCACTACTGGACTAGCTATTCTATCAATTTGTCTTTTATGAATGTTTATTGCAGTTCAACTCCTTAGTTGTGATTTTTGTCCATATAGTTCTTACCAATTGTGTATTGGGATCCTATCATGCCCTTTTGTCAGAAATATTGTTAATGGCCTCCTTTCATGTTCCCGAAGTCCACCTAAGTTAAGCTGCCCGCTTTTGTTGAAAATAAGAGGAAAAATAATAATATTTTTCTCTCTCCTCTAATAATAAGAAATGATGGCATATGACATTATGACACATTAATGAGTGTCAATCTAGTTGAGTGTTATTGTAGTTTGAATGAGTATTGATGTTAACTGTAAAGTGTTATTGCCTTAAATTTATTACAGCTAGATTATTTTTTCTAGTGGTGTGTTCTATGGCATGAATGTTTTGCTTCGTAAATAAATATCTTATCTATTTGAAAGAATGAGAAAAAATTTGGACCCTACGGACCAAAGTTTCAGGAAAATAATTTGATATCTTGAATAGTAAACCGAGTATATAGAAGCTTAAAGTGACTAGATTAAATTTAAATTAGAGATGGGTCGAATAGCAGATTTCTCTGCAGGCCCAACCCATTTAGTACGTTTTCCTCGTTACCACATTCAGGTTTTGGGTCCCTATGAAAACGTGCTAACGTCAGTCCACTGTATTAAATCATGACTAGAATATCTCGAATTTCGAATACCTCGAATACTAGAATTGATATGCTAAATGTTAATCTTCAAGTGAATTTGCTGCCTGTTGAAGAGCTACTAGTTAATTGAATTAAAAAAAGTAATTTATATTATAAAAAGTCAAATATATAATAAAATAATTTTTCAACCAGTTATGGACTGTTGAATGCATTAATTTTTATAAACCTTAATAAGTGAGCAGAGGTTGTTAATAGACAATTTTCTGTCCAGTTTAGAAATATTATGATGTAGTTCATCAGCATGCCAAATATAGTGTAATTAGCATAATCATATGAGATATTGAATTCGTTCAGGATAATTATTCGAAGTACTTTACAATATTCGAGTATTTGAGGGTAGCATTCACACATCTAAAATTTAAATATAATGTCTCCAGATTTGCTTTCTTTACCATGACAAATGTTATCCCCGTCTAATGTTTTGGGTCAATTTTGTGTACATATAAGTGGAAGGGCGAGTTGTCATTGCCATCCTTTCCCTGTCTTCAGCCCATCTACTTCCCTGGTGAGGGCGGTCAAAAGCTGAATGTTGAAGAGAAGAAAACTAGGCCAAGGCAGGAGGGTGGAGGCAACCAGGGAGGTGGTGGGAATGGCCGAATGGGCTCTGGAGACACCATGGGCCGAGGACCTCCCTCACGGGGGATGAGGGGTTCTGGCATGGCCATCGGTATGCCACGAGGCCGCGGTGGGGGCGGTCCCGGATCATTCTCCCGTGGCGAGGGTGGACGTGGGAGTGGTTTGAACAGGGGTGGATACAACCGTCGCTAGCAGCTGTCATGCAAATTCTTTTTTTTCCATCCGATCCCAATAACCTTTGCCTCCGACCACAGTAATGGAAAAAAACACCTCATCCCCAATTCCGGTTTTGGTTGGGACCTTGAGTCTCGCAGCCAGAACGGTTGTTTTGTGAATTCCTGGTCAGTATCGAGTACAGATCAGGGCTGTGTGGCCGGGAGGTGGAAAAAAATGGAAAATCCTCGTAATCCGTAAAAACCCTTTAAAAAAAATAACCTGCCTTTCCTATTTCAATCGTCTTTCATCCCCTCTCATCCTCCTTTTTACCCAATTCCTCAGACATTGTGCATTCTTTATCTCGCTCTGTTTTGTGGAGGTTTTGAGTGTTTATTATAAGGGAGGCTTGACAATTGTGTTTGGTCCACTTTGTTGTTAATCTATTCCAATTGGGACTATGAAGCCTCCTTGTACAATTGTCTGACAGATGGCCAAGTCTGTACCTTTGAGAAACATGTCCTTGATTTGCCTGCAAGCAAATTTGTAGCCTGGGAGCCCTTACCTGAACCTTGTTTTCCCGAGAAAAATGTCTCCTTCAACCTGTGTATAGCATTAGGTACACCCATTTTCCTCAGTAGTACAAATTCATTCCTTTTTTTTTGGTGCTCCTGATATATGTACATATATAGTGTGCACTACCTTTCCATTCCCTTTTCCATGGGCCTTTCCTTCCGTGAATTTAAAAAGTCCGTCGTTCTCTATTTTTTTTGTTTACCTTTTTACTTGTGAAGAGGTGCGAGAGGTGGTAATGAGTGTGTTTGTGTGAGTGGTGTGAGTTCTTTTTTTTTGGAGTTGTTGTGTACGTGTAACATTAAAAAAAGAAATAAATAAGTGAATTTAAAATGGACAAAAATGCTGAAAAAAAATAGGAAAGTGTTGACAAAACATGACAAAAAAAAGTAATGTGTCTTTTTTTGTGGGGAAAGTGAATAACCAGCCTGAACTCCCTGTTAAGAAAAAAGCATACTACTCAATCAACGGAGTGGGAGGAAACCAGTCAGTTCTGCAGATTTAATTCCAAATTTTTGAAAATCTGAAAAAATGGAGTACGGGGTAAACATATGCGTTATGTGGTGCTGATCTGTCATGAAGTGAAAAAATAAGATTGTGCTTTATGTAGAGATGCCAATTGGACATTGTACTATATTGGTTACATGTAGGGTTGATGCAAGAAAACTACAACCAGAAACCCATTAATTCAACCTTGTTCATGGGGAAAATTCCTTAGTCCCTCCCAGCTTTTTTTCTCCTTAACCACTTGCGTGACTTATTTAAGTTATTATTGGCTAATGGGTCTTTGTGTTAGGTGAATGTGAGATTGGTGAGCATAGTGGCTGAGTTAAGTTGTGGCATTACCCTTGTTGTCAGAATTAAGGAGGAGAGGATTTGAAGATCTTAATATCGGCTGTGTTTTGGCAGTGTTTTTGCTAATGTGTTGATGTACTGGATTGGAGGGATTCAGTTGGTCAGTACTGTGGACTTAGTGATGGTGTGATGGGTTTAGAAAAATTGTAATTGGCCATAGCTTGCATCCATTTTTTTTATCATAGTCCTGCTGACGGAGACTTCTTGGTGGAAATATGATGAATTTCTTTCCAGTTTAACAAGGTATTTTTTATTTTAACAGTTGAGGGAATTATGAGTGTCAGACTGCCAGGTTTTTTACGTTCGTGTAATCTTATTTCTTGGATTTGTCATTTGATTCATTGATCACTTTGAAAGAGAAAAAAAATAGAGTTAGCAATCGTAATGGTAGTTGTGTGTATTACTTTGTTGCAAACTGCATTACATCATTCCTCAACAATTTTATTACGCTAGTCGATAAACTATAAATATATATATTCAGTCATTTCATCATGAAATCAAGGAGCTTTTGTGTAGGTAGAACTGATTTCCTCCGGGGAGGTATAGGTTAAAATGAAATGGAAAAAAATTGGAACTTCCTTCTTTCTCAAAATATAGTACTGTGGAAGTGAGTATATCATGGTTATCACTGATTAGTCAAATATTTTGTTGTGTACAGGAGTTTAAAACACTATGAAGGAATTGGTCTATCAGCCGGGTCAGTTCTTGGATGTGCTGTGATTGCAAGTTTTAAACAAGTGTGACCAAGTGATATAACTAACTTTAATTTTTCTGTTCTTCTACATCATGAATCCTTAATATACCATCTGCTAGATTCTGGTTTCTTGTTACTTCACGTAATAGGTAGTGCTATAGGTGTAGCCACATATGGCCTTGGACTATTGAACTGGTTTTCAGTAACAAAAAATTAAAAAAAGGGTTTGCTTCAGAAAAGCATAGTTGAAAAGAAGGAAGTGTGGTGTGTTCAGCTGCATTGCAGGGATGGCAGCACTGTAGTGCTCATAAAAACTATTTTTGTGGGTATGTTTACTGGGGTAGGCTAAACTGGCCATTTCTTGTGGTTGTGCTCTTTGAGAAAAAGATGTCGAGTGGAAATGTTTTGTAAGTGTGAAGGTGAATGGAGGAAGCTAGTCTTTGTAGTTAAAGGACAACGTTAGCCAACTGCCAGCTTTCATCATCAACCAATTACCATGTGTTGTGAGCCACTTTTAACTGTGAACACAATGAAGAGAAATTGAGGTGACCACGTTTTGAGTGGTGCACGACTGAACCCCCTTAGGCTTTTTTTATTTATTGTTATATTTAACTGTTTGCTGTCATTGTCATTGAGATGGCTTAATTTGCCTTTTTAAAACTTTGGCCTTGTTTACAAAAAAGTAATATCACAAAAGTGCATTGAATAGGTCAATTTTCTGTACGGGATGTAGTATGATTTTGAAATTCCAAATCGATGTTTTGCAACGTGTCACTGAACTGAATCATAATTATTTGTCTCAAGATTGATGGCAGTTTCATTTTAAATCCTTAAAAAAATCTATCAGTACATAGTGGATTATATTGTGGCATGTGAGCTTTTGCCATATTTTACCAAGATCAAATAGCTAAGTATATCTTGAACTGCCGGGCCTTTAATAAGCATATGGTAATGGATAATATATTGTTGGTTCACCTAGTGTATCACTTATTTCTTATTGATAATGTTGTATCTTGGATAAGTGCCCTTTGCATCATTAACTGAGCTGTTTGAATGTATAACTCCTGATGATTTTTCAAATTATCATGACTAGAAAAGCAAAGACTTTAACACAATCCTTTAGAGTTGGTTCTCTCAATTCAATGGATGGATTACAAAATTTTCTGAATTAGTTGTCATAAAAGTGATATCATTTGTGGCAGGCATCAGGGATTAAGTCATAGCCTAGGTAGAATGATAAAGTTTAGTTAGATAAATGAACAAATTAAACATGGTTACAGTCATGACAGTGAATCGATTTGTGATTGTCATCTGCATCCCTGGTAGCTAATTATTCTGGAGACTTCAGTCGTAAGGTTTCATGGCAGTAATGCTGGTATAAAGACTGCTTACTTGGATGTGTCTTCTTTGCTGTTGTTTGTGTTGCATTAATCTCTAATGTGTTTTGAACATTTGCTTTTGAGTATGGTAGGAGGATGAGCTGTGTATAGTGGTAAACATTGCTGTCTTCTGGTATGAATTTGGGATGATTAAAAGAGAAGGAAATGTGACTGCATTTGCACAATGCCTTGAATAACATCGTGAAAGAAGTTTGTTCCTTGATTTCACAAATACAGTGGTCTTATAATGCAGTGCTAGCAAATTATGAACTGTTGTAATGCTTAGCACAATTTCCCTTTTTTGCCTATTCCATAATTTTTGTGTTTGCTCAAAGCATATTTTCCTTTGTGTGCCTAAGCAGGCTCTTTAATAATTTTTCGTTACCTGTCATTTGCCCGTAAATGGGCAGTGTTGGGTGCATTTTCAATTTACAATAAAAAATTGAAACAAATAGCTGGTGTCTCAACCTATGGAAAATAAGTGATGTCCGTTAAAGTACATAATAAACCCAACAGTTGCTGCCACAGTTGTTTGAAAAGTTATTGCATTAAAATGATTGTATATGTTTATGCCTTTGTGAAGTATCTGTTGATTTTTATATGTGTGCACTTATTTTGGGCGGTGGGACTTTTTGAGGTCACTTCCTATTTCGATAACTCAATATACCTTCAGCATATCTTGAGAAACTAGCAGTGCTGTAGGACTCACTATTGGGATTGGAGCTTTAAAAAAATATCATCTTAGAAATGTGAACTTATTTCAGATGAAAATTTTTATTAGTTATTGTGCATTGCTAAGTATCAGATTATTCTGTTGCTTGGAAAAGCTATTCATTACATAGAATTGGCAAAAGAGGAAAGAACTATTAAGCTTTTTAAAAAGATCATGCCTACTAATAGTTTTATGAACAATTCATTGCATTAAATCATGATACCAATTGGTAAATATGTTTTATTTTTGTGTAAACTCTCTGAAGCATGTTTATCACATTTAGAAATTGGTTTTGTGCTGTTTCTTTTCAGGAGTAGCATTGTGTAGTAACTTTGAGCTATTCATTTCCTGAGATTTCATGGCATTTTTTTATTTTAATACTGTTGCCTTGTTTTAATCAAGTTATCACCTAATTAGCAATAAAGTACCTGCCGTATATTTCATACCAAAATGAGTTATTTTGTTTTTCAAGAATTTTTGTGGAGGTACTTGATGAAAAGTTGTGTGAAGCAGTGATCTAATGCCAATCAGGCTAATTACCGACTTACTGCAATGAGTAGGTATTCATTAAAACTGACTTGTTGGCATATTAATTTGTTAGGACAGCTCCCATTAGATGTGAGGGTAAAATCCTTGCTGTTTATCATTAGAAATCGCAGTGAATCATGTGACTGAGTGATATTCTTTCTAGCAAATGTGACACTTGAGTGTGTAATCAATAAGACAAGGTTATGTGAGCTTTCACAACGATTTTACTTTTCTTTGCTACTGGAGTCTAGTCCATTATAATTGGATGCTGTTTTTTTTAAATCAGTGAAAGGTGACACTGAGTGTGTAACCGTGGTGAGTACCAACTAAACCAAACTAAAAAGTCATAGTAAAAGTGTGGTGAGAAGGGGTCTCACCAAGCACCTGGCCGAAGTCCAATTTAAATCCTCTGACCAGGGTACAGTGGTCAGTCTTTTTCCATGCCCTGTGTGATTTTCCAGAATGGTCTTATGCCCTGAAAATTGTACAGTTGGTTCAGCAAGATATGATCAAAAGAGGCATATCTAGAAATTGAACCCATAACTCAGTAGCTCAGAATTATACTCCACTAAGTATATTAGTCTGTCTTAAGGATTTCTACTGTTTAAAAAATGTTTTTATTTGTGTGAATCTTTGTTCTTGCCCCTGAATGGGCTGGTCAGGGGTCTCCATCGTATGTTCTTGGTTATTGGAAGTAGTTCTAGAATGTTGACATTGTTACAACAAATTTTTAGTTAAAGTCTAGATGAGTGGGTAATCCAAAGTTGCCTGTACAGCCTGAGTAATCGGCAGTTAACTGTAGGTTATGTAGAATTTAACAACTTCGATCATATCCTTGCAATTCCCCTCCATACCTCGGTGGCCTGTTCTAGTTAGTTAACAAGGGCATAATTATTATGTAAAAGCTTAAACATCAAAGGTTATTTTGCTGGACTGTGTGGTGTCAATAGGCTGAATTGCAGTCATCCGTCCTAAAATTAGTAAAAGGCATCTCATCATGTGTTTCTTTCATCAGCTAACCTCTTAATGTGAAAGTCTTTATATGTCATTCACTGCACGCTTTATGCATGCATTGAAAGTGACTTCTTCTTTTTCATTTCTTCCCATCATTTGGTTACTCTTTTTGAGGTGATTTCTCAACTTGGGCTCAGTAAGGTAGAATTTTCATCTGCGCTTTAAGGACCTCTTAATTTGGTTCTCTTGTCTGACCAATCGATCTTTCATCTACATTACATAATACCCTGCAAGCCACCATAAAGGTGTGTGGCAGGGGGTGAACTCTCACCAAACATGCACTACATTTCATGCATAAAAAAGGATTAGTACTTGTATAGGTACTGTTCAAAACTACGCTATTTAAAAAAGATAAAAATAGCAAAGCATACTTGCAAAAACATGCCGTTAGTTGTGTTAGCTTTAAGTCCTTATACCAACATGCAGCTACCAATGTTATCCATTGCTACACTCGTACTGGATATATTTACTGTTATTCATATCCCAAATAGTACGAGGAAAAAAGGACATGTTGAATCTGTAAAACCACATTTCAGAAGTTTCCAGACTTGCATGTTTTTCTGCAGTCATTGCCCTTTCCTCTAATCCAGAGGCATACAATAGATTTATGCTATAATGAAGTGCTTCATAACTTCCAAGTTTCTTTTTGTACTAGTCGGTAGATAATTTCTTTGGTGCTTTGGCAATTCTACTGACAATTTCCTTCATGCTTTGTCCAGCACTTGCTCTGCTCCTGGCGACATTGCAACTTCTTTTCAGTGTCTTAAACTTGGCTCTTCTGTTGCACACCATTATTTATAGTTTTTTTAAAAACCTTCATGTGGATGTGGTATCTCATCAAGTTGACTAACATATTGGGATATCAGGGGAAATTTGTGATTCTAAAAGAGGAAAGTATACTGAGAGAACCAGCCTGTGGCTCTCAGGAATGTTTTGAGGAAAAAGTTAAGTGAAGAATTGGATTCAGAGTGTTACTATGTAGTCATGGAATCTTAACTATTTGTAATGAAGGACATGTGTATATTGAAGGCATTAAAGAAGTGGATGTTGATAAGGGAAGACTAGATGAGCACAGGAGTGAATAAATTAAGTAGCATGAGATTGTGAGTCCAGTGTGGGAAGAAAGGTCCAGCAGTAACCCTTGAGCATGTAACAAATTGTATAGCTGTATACTTCTGTATCTAGAATTCATAAATTTATAATTATGTATCAATTGGACAATGACCAGGATACAATTAGTAAGGCAATCCTAAGATTGACTGCAGCTCTCCATTCTTCTCTATCCCCTGTGGCTACTGTGTTTCATATCCTGTTTTCCCCGACCCTCTGTATTTGTACCTCTGTCTACCTTATGATGTTTGCCAATCTATTATGTTCCATACAAATTCATAATGCCTCAAAGTGTAGACAATTCATCCCAACCTTGTCTTCCTGAACGTATTTACTGTTTTATTCACTCATATTCTTCTGTACACTTACGATCCTATCCATCCATTTGATCTTTGGATTACGCTTCCAGCACGGCATTTGAAATGCCTCTTCCAGCTTTCAGATGGTCCATGTCACCGAGTCATATAGTGCAACACTTCATAAGAATGTTTTCATACATCTCATTGATAATTCTACCTTATTTGAACACAGAATTTGTATTTTATCACCAATGTTTTCTTGCCTCAGTTTACACCAATTTTACAATGTACCTCATTCATTATTAAGATATTCATTGACATAATAGGACTCATAATAGGGAACTCTTAACTTATTGTGTAAAGACTTCCTAAATTGTAATAATATTTTTTTGTTCAGTGGGTAATTCATTGGAGACAAGCACCCATTTCCCTGGGGCCTTGCTTGTTAAGTTCTGTCCAAATATTTGTTAGTGTACAGCATGATGAGAGGAACCCAAATGGTAGAAGCCATAGAGGCTGAGTAAAGAAGTCGCCAGTGTGTCTCTTTTTTTGCAGTGCCACTATGCTAAGCAAATAATAAGTGGAGTTAAGATTAAGAAGTTATGTATGCTCAACCTAAAAGATATTTGAACTACACACATTAATTGTATGCCCAGAAAATCTAAAGAAGTCACTTGCTCTGGATTTCTGATAAATGTGGGTAACTGCAGCTTTCTTTGGTATTCCCATCTATCAACTGTGTTTCTCTCTCCTGTATAGTCCAATTTCATTATTATGTTTCTCAGCTTTGAGTTGAGACAGATAGGGAAGAAGTTTACTTTGGCAAGTTGTATTTGATGTACATACTTAAGTGAAATAGTTGGCATTGCAGTTGTTCAAGTACAATGGTATTCATGAATAAACGTACTCTGTCGTATTTGAGAATTGAGTAACTAATCTGACGTGTTCATTCCAGTGAAACATCGATTTAAGGCTAGCTTATTTTGAGTATGCTTATTGATGCTGTTATGTAAGTTTGAAATCAAATTGTCCTCGTTCACCATCCGCTAAGAAAAACTGATCTTTTTCCAATTCCAGTGGAATTACCTAAGTATTCCAAGTTCACAGAATCTTTTGTGTGTATTTACCGTTACCAGAGGCATTAATGCCTCTTATTGATTCTTTTGTACACATTTATTTTATCATACTCTTCCACAAGCACTAATATACACCTATGTGAGGAGAATTTTTTTAAACAGCCTGGTGAGAAAGTGTGCTCACACTTTTTGTACTCTACCATGCATCTTTCAAATTTTATTTGGTGATATCAACCAATTAAGGGTTTCTTAACACTTAAATTCAAAAATTTTACACATGATGAGGATGGAAATGTGACAGTGCCCATTGCTGAACGTGTGTGTGAGACAAAAAGCGTACATGCATCTTATGCTAATTAAATTGTACTATTTCCCTAGAAGATATGTAATATACAGAATTTGACATCTATCATAATAGCAGATACAGGAATATGTAGCTTCCATACTTTCCCTTGTTCCAATCCATGGGAAAGAAGATGAGGTAGGGAAGTAAACAAAAGACTGATTAAAAGATTAATGTGAAGTTTGGCATTTGGGAAAGAAGATGAAAATTAAGGCTTTTGAAGTGTGGATAAGGATGGAGAAAGTGAAGTGGGTTTAGAGGAGGATGAACGATGAAGTGCTAGAATTGGTAGAAGGAGAGAGATATATGGTAGGTGACATTAGGAGAAGGCAGACTGTGTGCTTGGAGAAGGTTATTAAGGACGATGATGCTTTGAAGGACTTAATTGAGGGGCAAGTGTTGAGTATGCGGGGAAGAGGGAGGAGAACTTTGGATAGAATAACATGAGGTTTGAGGGGCTGAAGAGGGTCATCGTGTGAAATGTATGGGTTTGGTATGAATCAAATGTCCATTTAGATATACCTTCACCGATAGAGAACTAATTGTAATAAAATAGTGTATCTCTTCCATTTTTGACTCAAAATTATTGCTCTTTCTTCTTATCTCTACCGCCCTTATGGAAATATCAGGTCTGGTATGAGGATGGGTCAGATCTCCAATTGGATTGCTATTAATAGTGTGCTTCGGGGTAAAGATCACTTTGAATAAATATTTTAGAATTCATCCTTGGTTTTCTTGGATATTTTTGTCACATGACATAATAATACCCGAGTATAATGTTGTGAAGTCACTTTTGACATGTTTGTAGACTATGAAGAATATTTCTTCATGGTATACAAAAAACATGCATTTCTTCAATGTCTACATTAGGAATGAATATTATGATGAATAATGCATACAAACTGTTGGGAAGTTCTATCTGGGAATAAGGGGAACTGTCCAAGAAGAATCCCGGCTGTTTCGGGGGAGAGTAACAAATTTGTTACATTATAATGGATACTATGTTAATAGTATAAATTATCTAATGGATGACTTACAGAGAGAAATTTGTGAACTTAAAAAATTACCATGGCACAGAATTTAAATTTAACGATGTTACACGTCGTTAATTAAATAACTACCCCTGGCTGATTTCCGTACTGTTTAGATATCTTAAAAGTTTACTAGATGTTAGGAAATATGTTGATTGTTTAATATTCCATTGAAATATCCCGAGATTCATGAACCATTATTATACTTCCAGTAGTCATACGAGTGACTGTGTTTTTGTCAAATGAGAATAATTATTGTCTGGGTAAATGACTTGTATCTAACCACCATAACTTTGTGGTATTCATCACAATGTAATGCATTTTTAAGAAATATTTACTCCACCACAATAATTTTTCTTTCCTTCCTGGAATTAAAAACATTGCAATAAAGTATTCTAATGTCATGTTAACGATTGTCCGATAAATGCAACCCTTTTCTGCTTTTGAAATTCGAAGTACATAGTAACTTGAATGCTGGGAAACAACGGAACATCAATTGACGCATGTTCAATTAACTGCCTGAGACCGTCATATAGTTGGTGGTAATTGTATTATAAATTATAATAGTATTATTAGTCTTTTACTCCGATGGAAGCCATCGGTTGAATCGTCAATCGGTGATATTTACACCTATTCTCGGAGCATCAATTGTTAAGGTAAGTTTAATTCATTCTCTTATTAATTAATGTGCTCGCTGAATAACGTTGAATACAATTCCTTTCACACTGAAAATTTATTTCAAGCATTCGCGATATGCTGCATTTGGTAGCCACGCTTGTAAAAACAGTGCGTGATATTACGTTACTGGCAAATGTGAGCGAGAGGGTTACATCGTTCAAATTTCCCAACCCACACCAAAAACCTCACTTTTGGTTATGGTCACACTTCTCAACAACCAAGAAAGGATTTTTGAAGAATGCCCCCGCCACAAACCGCACTTTTGGGTATGGTCACACTTCTCAACCCCCAAGAAAGGTTTTTTAAAGAATGCCCCCGCCACAAAACGCACTTTTGAGTTTGGTCACACTTCTCAACAACCAAGAAAGGGTTTTTGAAGAATGCCCGCGCCCCGCCCCAAGGGAGGGGGAAGGGGTGATTTCCGCAGGATGAGAATGACATATTCGTGAATGGTAGAGTGTAAGGCAGATATTTATGTGAAAAAATACCAGAAAATCCGGTGCCGCTATAAAGTAGAATTGGTGAGTTAGGCATATATCGGAGTCATGTAGAGTGGGAAGGGTTGATTACCCATAGTTTTAGTTTTAGAAGTGATATTGTTTGATATTTGATATCTCATCCTTAAAGTTGTTAATGAATAACTTTTATTCTGTACACGTCACCGGTTTTCCCTCGTCACTCACTACTTATATTATTTACTACCCTTTTGAGGGAACTGAATCGCGAGCGCGGCGAGAAAAATTACGATCTATTTGGAGGGAAACCTGTGCTAATAGCACTTAATTTCAATAGTAAATTAGGGAAACCCGGTGCTTAATGCTAAAAAAATTGCCTTTAGAGACAGTCTCATTCAAGGTGCGAAGCGATCTCAGCAAAGTGAGTAATTGATTCAATTCAAACGTGAACAAGTTGAGGCGCGAAAAGTGTGCGACACGCTACTGCGCAGGTGGACGATATAGCGAAGAGGTGAAATGTTGCCGATACCCTCTAGCGGCGGTGTCGGGAAAAGCCCAATATGGCGTTGAAAACATCGATTTTCAGGAGAAAAATGGTGAAATTTTAAGAATTGTATCTTAGGAAATAATCCTTTTCCAGCAGTGAAATTTATGTTAAAATGTAATGTCCTCCTTCCTCTACGTTACGCAGTTGGAATGGAGTCAGTACCTCACATCGTTTTTGCGTGATAAATATATGAACGATGTAACCCTCTCGCTCACATTTACCGTTTTGGGTTTCCAATCCTTCAATTGCCTTTTGAGCAATTGAAACATTTTGAGCCTTTTGAGGCAAGCAACCCTTTGAATGGGTTTGATTCCAGAGTTATTCTTTAATTCGTCAGAAACAGCATGATTTTGCTACATTTGTTAATTACATGAATGGTATTTTGATCTACATTAATATATCTTTTATGCTTTGCAGCGCGAAAGAAAACGACATTGTGAAGTGAGTGACATGTTACAAAAATTAAGTACTATTGTAATCTTACTAGAGAGGATATTTAGGGATGAACCTGTACAATGTACAGGTACATAGTGATATGTACAGTGTACATATCACTTTCTTGGTGGGAGTGAAGAAGAAATAATTACTAATTGGACATCTTGGATATCACTGTGGGTTAGTAGTTATTCCTAAAATCTAAGTAGTTTTGGACTTGTTGGCCTAATTTTATGATTTATAATTCTGACAATAGTAAGCAAAGTCGCGAGATTGCGTATGATATTACCATGGACTGATTTTTCACTAACATGATATTAGGATGATTTAATAAGTAAGATAGTCAAAATGTATTTTGGATAAACATATGTTAAAAATATTTATAATCAGGGACGGTCGTACAATAAAACTGCGATGGAAAAAGAAAAGGCGAGAGGTAGTTTCGATCTAAGAATGTTCACGCTGAGAACCCTGCACTTAACTCTTGACCCAACTCTCATTGTTATACTTTACTCCTGACCCAACTTTTCTTAGTGAAAGATGCGTAACTTTAAGCGTTATCATTGTAATAAAATACCCAGGATCCCTAATTCGCATGGCAATTTTTACCGAGGTTCAAAGTACTAGATGTTGAGCCCTCACGGTCCATCAAGGATGGCAATGCAAGGGAGAAAGTGCTTCAAAGAAGCCACGACCAAAGGCGAACCCCATCCACGGTTAAAGCCGCGCTTGGCGGCTATGTAGGATATCCCAAGGCTTCCGCGTGAACGGCAATTTTTAAGCAATCATCGAATCCTTAAATAATCATATTTCTTATTTTATATGTAGGCCTCAAAATGGTTTCTGATGTTCTGACCAATCGCGAATTTTTGACTTTCTTCTCTCTGATGTCGGAGGAAAAAATGTGAATAACCAAAATTATAAAATCCAGCGACCAGAAAAATATGATCATTTTTATGCCCTATATTACTCAGCTCAGCTGACATCATTTTTGCATCGGAAAACGATATCTATTAAATATCACTTTAAGATACGATCGACGATATCAATTTTACATCGGAGAAAGCTATCATTTATATGTTATTTTTATATCGGCATTACCAGCCGATGTTAAAACGACATTGGTGACGTCTAAATGACATTGGGCCGACGTATAACTGCCATGCGATGCTGCTTGGGTTGGACCGGCCCGGTCCAAACAAAAGCGGGACCGGATGAAAAGCTGATTCGCGGGGCCATGAAACAAATTTCGTGCAATAGGATTTTAAGAAATCAGGATGCGTCGCGGGGCCTTGTGCGTTCGCGTCCATCCCCCCCCCCCCCCCCCCCCCCCCCCCCCCCCCCCCCCCCCGGGCCGGCCTCGACTATACCACCGCTCAACCTATTTGGTGCTACGCAACATACCGAGGCCTTTAACTCCTATTAGCAGGGCCGTTTTCTGCGAAGAAATGAATTGACCAGTTTGAAGCAGCGTCGATTCGTGGAAATGCGTGGAACGGGAAGATATTTCCACGCAGTAGTCCATGCATTTGGGTGGTTTTCCACGCAGTTCGTCGTGCAATTTTCACGTCTCATCTCTCTGCATGCGTCGGACTGCGCATTGACAATCCCTATGCACAAAATCCTTCAGCATTAGGTTTACAATAAGTCAGGTTTTTCCTGGACATGTCCTCTTTTTAAGGATGTCGGGAAGGGATTTTAATTAATTTTCGGGCTTAACAGGCGATAGAAAACAATTTATAACAATAATTTTAATGAATTGATTTCCCTATTAGGGTTATCAGACGTCAGGTTTTTTCCCAGACATGACTTCTTATTAAGAATACCCGGAAGGGATTTTGATTCCTATTCAGTATTTTCCGGACATTAGAAAATAATTTCGAACTCCCATTCGAATGAACTGGATTCCCTACAAAGTATCTAAATTGCATAAAAAGTTTCCTTTCGACTAAATTGCTTTCTTCTGTATTTGTTCCGCCAAGAGTCAATCCGTTTTTTCGATCTGTTGCATTCCCACCGATTAGAGCTATGGTAAAAATGCCCCTTAATGTACGCGACCGACAACCGAAATTTTAGCTCTCTCTATGTTCTTCGGTCTTTTGGTAAATAACAATATTAATAAATTCAAAGCTCGCGAGCTAGCCGCGAAAACGTTAGCGGAGTTACCCGCTGAGATGCACGATATCAGGGGGTCCGGGTTCGAGTCCCGGTCAAGGCGAATGATTTTTTTATCTGTGGAATATCTTGCTATCGAACAATATTAATATTGAGACTAAGAAGAAATTTTTGAAAAGTTTTGCACGGAGCGTACTGACGATGTGAGGCATGGACACTAAGAAAGGGTGAAACCATCAAACTTGAAGCTACAGAAATGTGGTTTTGGAGGAGAGTATCAAGAGCTAGGTTGACCGATAGAAATGAGCAAGTGCTAAATCACGTTAATAACGGAAAGAGAACTACTGAAAACTATCAAGGAAAGGGAAGTTAAGCTCATCGGACACCTACTCCGGCATGGCACCTTGATACAAAATATTTTGGAAGGCAAAATTCTTGGGAAAAAGCTAAAAGGGTGACCAAGAACTTCGTGTTTAAAGGTTATGGCGACGGAAATGGGATGCAGCGCGTATTCAGAAATGAAGAGAATGGCTGAAGACGGAGGCGGTTGGAGGTCGTGGCTGCGGCGACAAGGCTCTATGTCTTTAAATTAATTATTGTTATGTATTATTACTATGTTCTTTTGACTTCATGCGTATTGTAACGCTACTTTAATCCTCATGGAGATCAACGAGGAAAGAATGTACTGGGGGAGCCATTTGCATTCTAGCCTACGGGTTATAAAGCCGGGAGCGCTCGGGAACTATTAAGCCCCACCTACTCCGCACAAGACATTGCGTTGGATGCTGTTTCTGGAGACTGGATGTGTATTAAAACATAAATAACTCTGAAATTGTACCCAAATTCCATCATAGTGGTTTTAGTTAATCTTTCTGAGCACACGTAAGGGAAGGTATCAATGTATTTGATTTGATGTGATTGATGTGATTTGATTGGAGTTAATTTTATTTATCGAAATTTGGAGATAATTTCATATCGAAAACTGATTCGAGTTTAACCTATTTAAAATGCATATTTGGCGCTTTTTAACGTGTTTACTCACTTTCCTCTGTTACTTTGATGAATTTTAAAAATACTTTCCATTACTCATCCCACTACGCCAAGTTTTACCACGCGTAAAAACGACTTTAGTATCGCAAGTAGCTGGCCTACCAAGATGGCCGATCTGGTTTCTCGAATCAGCTGCGATGTCTCCTCCAGTACATTAAAATCCTCCTGGGTGTGTATGAACCCATGCTGCTTCGATTGCGAGCGTATTTTATGCAGGGTCTGTGTAGGTATGCTTTTGCGACCGTATTGAGCCCGTCTGGATACATATAATACACTCCCACCTCTTCTCATACTCGAACTTCCTCCCGCTGACTCAACGACGAGTGCCCATTACCGTCTCGACTTAATTGGGGCGATTGATCTTATCGCGGGGTCATCGTCGTAATTCCAGTGGAACGGGTCAGCCCAGCTGCTGGG
This sequence comes from Platycnemis pennipes, assembly GCA_933228895.1. Classification (NCBI taxonomy): domain Eukaryota; kingdom Metazoa; phylum Arthropoda; class Insecta; order Odonata; family Platycnemididae; genus Platycnemis; species Platycnemis pennipes. Next base: position 67,856,554 of record OW121854.1, read on the forward strand.
CTTGCCAGGGATCCCGAGGATTCGATCGCTCAAGGGCTAGAAAACACTGGGCATTCCCAAGTTTTTTCTTTCTTTTTCGCGATAGATCCGAAAATAAGCACAAAAAACACGATTATTTATTCGACCCCTTCTTCGCTGCATTGCTTTAAATTTATGAACGCATCTACACCTACAGAGTAATTGATATAAAGAGGGTGTAGCTGGGAGTTAATCCTAAAAGAAAAAAAATCACTATAATAAGGTGTATATAGGGTGTTTTATAGGTGATGCATACGGTGTTTTATGGCTGAAGGAACATGCAACTGCAAGATATATTGCATTGCTGTGCATCGAAGAAGTGGCTATGTAGATACGATGTAGTACGGGATAGATTTTAGGTTTTGATATAGAGGACTAATCTGTAGAGATTTTCTTTGGCATGCTCATATTTTAATATTGGCAACGAAATATTAATTTATCATATAAATCATTCACAGAAACGCCTGGATAATCAATAATCATCGTATTACATTGCAGATACCAAAAATTTAGTTACACGTGTCTTGTGAATGCCTATCTAGCATATTTTCTTAAAGTTGTCGCATGTAGATAGTGTATTGTACATTGTAGCATGTAGATAATACATGCACGAACTTTTATTTTTATACGTCTACATAATAACAAGTGTAAATGTGATTCTTTTGTTTTAAAATCCATTTCTATGATGGTTCATCCCTTTGCGAAAAAAACTTGAAAGTTCAACAATTAATTGGGCCAACGGATGTAATCCAACAGTGACGGCTGAAATCCAACAGTTTTTTTTCATAAAGGGATCGCCTGTCATACACCTTTCAATGACTTACGACCATCGCAATGTCTGAATATTTTGTAGATCATCATCATCAGTCAACAATGCTAGGATTGGTTTTACGAAGCCCTCCGCTGAATACTTCTATCGGCCAACCTCTTCATATCAACGTAATTCCTTTCTTTTACATCATTCACAATTTGTTCCATATATGTAATTCGAGGCCTTACTTTTCCATTCTCCCCGTCCATTTTTCCCTCAACGATTGTCTTCATCAGGTCATCGTGTCTCAAGATGTGGCCGATTAAGTTGTCCCGTCTTCTTTTTAGAGTTTTCAGCATACTTATCTTTTCTTTCACTATTCTTAGGACTTCCTCGTTACTTACTCGATCGATTCTTCATTCTTCTGTAGCACCACATTTCGAATGATTCCACCCTTTTCTTCTCCGCTGCTGTCATCGTCCATGCCTCACTGCCGTAAAGAAACATGCTCCAGATGTACGTTCTGATGAATAGTTTCCTCACTTCCACGCTTGTATTTCCAGCTGTAAGTAGATTCTTCTTTTGATAGAATACCCTCTTTGCCTGGGCTATTCTATTCACTATCTCTTTCTTACTTCGTTCATCGTTGGTAACTCGGCCTGACGAGTAGAGTAGTAGCTAGATTGACGAGTATTTCGTGGATGTAGTAAGAAAAAATTACGCTAGTTAGCCATACACCGGAGAAGGGCAACTAAATTATTGAAACTCGTCGGGTTGTATTTTTACTGGCGAATGTTAGGAGGAGGCAAAGTAGGTGGCCGAAAGAGGTATCTAGAGTCAATGATTTACTAATGGCCGTCACTGAAGTTAGTAATAACACCGACGCGGCGCGGCGGGTGGTTGTGCCGATCAGCACAAACGAGTCTTTATCACGGGACTTGTCCAAGACTCACCTTGTGACTTGTCACCTCGAGAAACGGATTTTGTTTCAGGCTACTAATGCAAATTCGATACGATTGGCGATGCTAAAATGTAATTTGCACAGCGACGCCACCTATCCACGCTGGTGGTCCAGAGTTAGCATGACTTTTTGATGAAATTAACTCAAATGGACCTATAGCTGCCACGACTAGAGAACTGTCCTACCATCCCGAGTGCCCGTGTTCGAATTACGATAATATAGCAGAGATTTTTCCCCTGCTAGGTATCGCGATCGCAGAGGTTTTTTCCCTGGTTGGTATCACGGTCCCCACTTGATTTTTATGTGGAGAGAACTTCCGAGGTCAGTACTCGGTCCGTCGGATGGGACGTTAAAGTCGTGGAAGGCTGTTGCCAACGCCAGGTTTCGCGCCATCCTTCCTCTATTCCTAGAAAAATCTTCTCGAGGCCAAGAGCAACGAGCCATGCAGAATTTAAGCCAAGTTAAGCCACGAGTTTAAGTGGAGTTAAGCTCAGCCATGAGCCATTTAGGATAGGAGGGTCATTGAAGATGGGTAGGATCCTCTTTAACTAGTGATGATAACGCGTGCCGAGTAATTCCTGAGATACAATGTATCTTAATGGGGTGGATTAAGTGATTTCTTGACTCTGTTATACGGGCTCTGGATACGAGAAATCTATTCTGTTCCTTGTATGTATATTTCTCCACTTGAGTTTATTTTTCCGCTCTTGGAATCCACGAGGATTGACAAACTTTTTTCACTTACTTTTGCTCGCTAGGCGGCATTTATGTTGACCTTATTCTCACAGTTATATCGCAAAAGCCGGGGCAAGTTATGCCCCAAAAAATTTTATCCCAGGCCTTGAACCAGATCGACGCGGTTGTTGACTGATAGTAATCATCCCGTGGAACAGCAAGCTTTTTGGGCTTCGGAATCTTTTGCCTCGGGATTTGGTAAACATCCTGTCGCATGGAGTTGAGTTGACTGTGAAGTTATCTCGAGACATTTACCTTATTCAACTTGCCCTCACTTACTTACCGCCCTGTTCCACCGGCAAATCTACTCGTGCTTCCCCGAACTTGAGGTCAGCCGCAGCAACGATTTAAAGTGGCCAACTACGGCATTTTGACCTGGGTCATGATGCAGTGTTTCTTGGGGCTCAGTGGTGTACACGAATTTCTCCGTGCCATTGCTGTCTGGTGCGAAACGAAGAACAAAGAGAAATATTTTAAGCAGGAAGACATTTTTAATCGTCAACATGGCGATTTAATTTTATTCGGCAAAAGTGTTTCTTAGCATTTGATTAAAACGAAAAATTCGAAGTTTTACGTTTTTTTTTTGTTGATCAAAAAATAACATCTTGATCTATTTAATTTCTTAGTGTCTCACAGGGCTCATAACCGCCAATCTTTAGCCATCCTTCCACCCCTTCGAAAACCACGACGGTGTAAAAGTATACATCTATGATGTTTACACGCATGTACCTAATGCATTATATTTTTTAAATGATATTTAAAGGTACAACGATCAAATCTTCACCTCGATCAATATGTTGTTGTGCAACGGCTGAAACTTCGTAATAACAGAAAAAAGACAGCCTGTGCCGATTCTCCGGGTCGAGAAAGTAGATATTGCAGCTGGTTACCCTACCGCGACTTTTTTTGGCGTTGAAAATCAACAACAAGGTTTATCGCAGCGCTGCATACTATCCTGCGGGAACAGAGTGAAGAGGCTGGGATTCATCAAACAAATTGTGGGAAAGTGAAAGAGAAATGTTATTTCGCACTCGTTAGACCTCACCCGGATTATTCATGATCCTGATTCGCTTGATTGATCGTCAATGTGGTTCCACCGCTCTGCTTTTGATCGTGCCTGGGCGGTCTGACGCAATCAGACACCCAAACACTAACTATATTTAAGGAGTTTCCACCGCGACTCCGCGATTCAAAATCCCGTAACAGAGCTATGTTATTTAATGAATAAATACCGATCCAGAAAAACTACTACATGGAAAATCATCTATAGGGCGATAACGCATTCCCAATAATTGTATGAGTATGCTATTATATAGCGTGTTGTAGTTTCATTCTATTTTTTACAAGCTCTTTTAACTCATTTTGACTCCGGAACATGACTGACGTGTTGTTGCCACGTTTAATTTATAAAGTGAGAATACATGCTCAATCCCGCTAATACGTATTCTTAAATAGGTTAAATATTTTCTCACTTAGTTTTAAACTATTCCCTTGCAAAGACAACCCTTTGTTTTGAATTTTATTAATATTGATATTTTTGAAAATTGTTTGGCAACAATGACGCTTCTACCATTTGGAAGCATTGGTATTAATTACACAATGTCAATAACCAATGAAATGTTTAAATTACATAAAAAATATAAGAAGGACCTTGGTAAGGTATATTTCTAAATTAAGTTAGTAAATAGGCTTGTAAGCACGTTCCGTCACTAGTACCGTTGCCAATGATAACAAAATACTGTAGCGCCACCTCCATGTAACTAAGGCTTTTCTGTTTTTTTCGAGCAAACATTTATAAAAATCAATTAAACAAGTGTGGTAAGGCGAGCACTTTTTTACATTGCTGAATTATACATAAAATTGCGCATCTTATATTAGTTTTTTGTCAAAACGACATTTCTCTTTACATTAACAATCTGCAAATTTTACTACAAGAGCCATGCTCTGCCGTATAACCACGTATGATTTTCATCGTCTTTTTTCTTAAAATATATATGGAAAGGCCTCATTATTTTATTGCCAATCAATAGAAGGGCCAAAAAGTTAAGTGTCCTGAAATTTTCACAAAAATGACATCTACATTATAATTCGGTGTAGCCTCCTTAAGCGATGCACAACTGCATAATTTCTATGACATCTACGGATATTAATCATTTTGGTATCCTTAGATTATTTACCGATGATGCATGCGATCTTCTCCTGAGATACAATTACAAAAATAGACAATGAATCTCTCACAAACGATCTTCATTGCATTAATTCTTGGTTTCAAGACAGGGGGCTTGAACTAAATCTAAATAAAAATGCATTGTCAAGCCCTTCTGATAGAAAAAGTTAAAACAAAATTGTGATGTCGGCGAAGTAAGTATAGGTGTGGCCAGTGAAATTAAATATCCCAGCATCACTCTTACTTCGAATCTATGGGGTATCTGACCTGGGTGGCGATGGCTTTTCACTAGAGTAGCAGCGCGAGTGAAGATGATCTCACCGCGAATACGAGCAATTTTTACCGACAAAAAGGACCCGTATTTTTTTTACCTAACATGAGGTTCGAATTCTTAATTTTAATGCATTTCCGGTCGGTGGTTTGAGGCGTTTTTGCGGAATCGGTTCTTCATATTGAAAGATATACTTTACAGCCAGTGAATTAGTGTCGAGTTATGCCTAGAGATGGGTAAATTACCGTAATTTTCGATTGAGGTAAATTACCGTGGTAAATTACGGAATTTTCCGGTAATTTTAAGTTTTGAGCTGCAAATCCTTATCAGAGGACTCCAAACGAAATCAAATAGCATTGAGATTAAATGCCAATGCTTATATGACCCATATCACGACATTTATCTATTATAACTTATTAAAAAAATTAAAACGAATTTGGCAGCAACACGCAATTTGACTTTGTCATACTATGAGAAATTTACGTTCCAAAGGCATACCTCTGCGCAATGTGCATTTGTTATTTTACTCTGAATTAATTGGAATTAATCATGGACACAGTGTAAACAAAATCGTTTTAGCTTCTTAATTTATAATATTACCCATTCCAATGGTTTCTTCGTGAGGAAGAAATTTTCTGAAAAAGAACTTTTATGAAAATTACCGTTTATTACGGTAATTTTCAGGGGTGTTGGTAATTTACGAAAAATACCACGGTAATTTACGAAAATTACCGCGGTAATTTACCAAGTTGCCCATCTCTAGTTATGCCCCTTCTGACCACAATTAGCGACGGACGGAAGTTTGTGCAGGATGATTCTCGAAGACGCTTCGTGGCGAAGCAGACATTACCATATGTGAAGGTATCCTTCATATTCCGCGGAAGTGTCATCATTCGGTGTCTCCATCAAACTGGAGCGGAAACTGTCAGGGTTTTTTGTGAGTTTTTTCTCATGAGTGAAATAAAATATTTCCTGATAGTCTGTCCGCTTGTCGTGAACATTTCGGTGCCTGGTTGCGGGCCTGCGCCCTTCCGATAAGAAAGATGGCGACCGCGAGGCCTTCGGCAGTTGTAATCGAGTCCACGTCACAACGAATTATTATAAAGATGTAGGACGTGTTCCCATGAATCTAGCGCAGCGATCCCTTGACCTTTCTTAACCCTGCCGCGTTCCACTTCGATATCATAAATTTACTTCTGCGCACGTCTCCATCTACACATTACCCTGCTAGGCAGGGGGTGTGTGGCAGGGGGTGCCTCATCACTAATCATGCTCTAGCATCATCCACCTATATACAATAAGGAACACAATAAAACTCAACAATGAAAACGTATTCGTCGTGCATACAACTGCCACGTGTGACGTATTTATTAGAATTTATGGTGAAATTTATTTCCTATTAGTCGTTTGGGCATTTACTGACATGTAATGATTTACATTCCATTTACGCTTTCAAGAATGCTGTTAATATGGGTCAGGAGAACTATTACTATTCTATCTACATCTACGCAATACCCTGCAAGCCACCATAAAGGTGTGTGGCTTTCACACCAAACATGCATTACATATAATGCATAAAAAAAGGATTAGTAATAATATACTAGTCTAAACTTCAATTTTTAAAGAGGATAAAAATAGCATCACCATCAGATATGTATCAATCCATAATAACATCCTGATGATGATACTTCGTATTTCAACCCATGTCGTACTATTAAAATTCAGTATTGGACTTAACTATTAAATTTACCAACCCATACATGATAGGAAAACACAGAAGATAAATGGCATTATAACCAATAATCCCTTTATTACTATGCAGAAACTAACCATCTGGAGGCATATAACTCTATTATCTAAATGTTTCCATGTAGCAGCGTAGTTGCATGTCAATAGTGCATGTTTGCTGATCTTCACCCCCTGCCACACACTCCCGCGATAGCTTGCAGGGCATTGGATAGATTTAGATGTAGTAATATCATTGTAGCTCTTAGTTGCATGTCAGTAGTTCATGTATGATGTTTTTCACCCCCTGCCACACACTTTCGCGGTGACATGCAGGGTATTACGTAGATGTAGATGACCTAAGTTAATTCATCCTCCCCGTAATGGATAAATTCCACAAATTAAAGCCTGAAATCATTGGTCATGTTCTTTGTGATGTATTTTACAATATGGCCGTTTACTTGACTCCATAGGTCAGAGGTCGGTGACCTATCCGTGAACTATCCTACAAACTGTGTATCTAATCGCTTGGCGACGCACAGTGATGCAGAAGTATACAAAAGGTGGTCAAAATTGAAAAAAAAAGTCACTATACAGAGTAATTTTAAAGTTGAGTTGGGTGCACCTATCTATGAAGTGGCGACAGATGCAACTAAGTAGGTGACAAGTGCACATCTGACCACCTACAGCACTATGAAAGTGAGTGCTGAGTTGGTGGCAACTAAAACGCATTGAAGAGTCGCATCAGCGCGTCAACTTTAAAGCTACGCCAAGTTTCGCTGACTTCACAGACATCTATTTTATGAAATGGCATCGCCAGGTCAAAGTGAGTAAAATGAAAATATTGCTCGCAAAAGTTGTGTCTCGGATATATCATTTTTAAAATAGCACTTATTTAAATTAAGAATTTCCACGAATTTTCACTTGAAAAATTATAAAAATTAATGAAAAAGTAACATAGCAGGGCAGAGAAGGGTCGTCAAGTCTATTGTGCGTTGTAGTTCAGACCTTTAGTTAATAAGAAAACCAAAGACCAGCTGCCAATAGCTGCCTATTCAATAATTAAAACTTCAAATGTGAAAATTAGCCCATTTGCTTTTTCGGTCAATTCTGTCACGTGGTGAAAATCTGAAATAACTTAATTGTATTTATCAGTCTATTCGTGGTGACAAATCAGTATATATGAAGCATAATGTCCACTTTTTAATGATAAACTATAGTTTATAAGTTGTGTTAATGAGTTAATAATAATGTTAATATGTATTGTGCAAACCGAGCGCGAAGGTGAAACTCCAAGGAGCGTCTCTTTTGGCGTATGCGTGCGACGAGTGTGAGCGAGACAACATTGTGAGGGCGAGAGAGGAAGACATTATTTATAACCTGGCATTATACTGTTCCAGGGTCTGATGTCGCCGAAGCTGGAAAGCTAATTGGTTTGAGGAGAGCAGACATTTTTGAGCTGGCGAAGGGCCGATTTAATGAAAATGTCAGCACATTGTACAACGTGATAGAAGAGGCAATGGCAAGTAGACTGCAGAGACCGTTTACTCTCCAAAAAGAAGTAAAACCAACTTTAAGAGAATTGTGGTCCAGCATGCATACAAAATGGCGGAAGGCTTCCAGAACAGAGTCAATTTTTTTTAAATACAATAAGGAATGGCTTGATAAATTTGTTTATTTTACCAAGAAAGACAATGCTGAAGAAATGAAGGCATCATCAAATTTAGGTCGTCCTCTATCTGACTTTGCATCATCAAGCGATAGGACGAAACGAAGAAGAGCAGAAGCATTAAGATCATCTTCATCGAACCCGGAAGAATTAGGGTTAGCTGCTGCAATGGAGTATAGAGCGGCGGGGAATGTTAATGCTGCTGTGGTGTTTAGTGATATTGCCTGTGGTACTCCAACAAGAGCCCAAAAATATCGCATGCATCTCGAACCAGTGAAAGCCATTCCTCACACGGATGATTCTGCTCTAAGTTTATTACTGGAACGAGATTTTTCGCAGCGAGATTATCAGGCGATCCGCAATTCATGTACGAGAAGAGGTTCCAACATGTTCCCAGCATATAGACACATTATGAAGGCTAAAAAGCAGTGTTACCCACCTGCAACTGATATGATCATTACTGGTTATAGCGCCGAAGTCAAGTTGCAGTCACTTCTCGACCACACTGCTCAACGAATCATAAACCATCAAGTAGATGTTATAGAAGGTTTGCCTCATTCTCCAATAATCAACCTGACACTGGTTTGTAAGTGGGGTTGCGATGGAAGTTCGGGCCAAAGTACCTACAAGCAAACATTCATGGACGGAAACGGAAGAGAAATAGATGATTCCAACATTTTCCTTACCTCTTTAGTACCTCTGCAAATAACTCACACCAAAGAAACAACAAAGGAGGAGTTCATTGTTTGGCACAACCCAAGGCCTTCATCTCCACGGTTTTGTCGCCCAATGAGGATCAAGTACACGAAGGAAAATCCAGAAAACACAATCGAAGAAATCCAGGACGTAGAACGTCAAATTAATGGACTGGTTGATTTTGAAACCATTGTGGGTCAAAACAGGGTAAAAGTCGCTTACAAGCTAGCTTTGACGATGATCGATGGCAAGGTATGTAATGCCATCACGCAAACTTTGTCAGCACAACGTTGTCATTTGTGCGATGCTACCTCTTCTCAATTTAATAACATTGACGCAATGTTGAAGAGGCCAGTGAAGAGAGAAAACCTGCGATTCGGGCTATCTAGTCTGCACGCTTGGATACGGCTTTTGGAATGTTGTTTGCACTTGGCATACAGGCTACCATTTCAAAAGTGGAGAGTTACCGATGAAGATCATAAAGTGCAACTCGCTCATCGGAAAAAGGATATTCAAGCGGCTTTCCGCAGCAAATTGGGATTGATCGTCGATAAACCTAAGCAAAATGATGGCAATACTAATGATGGGAACACTGCTCGTCGATTTTTTGAAAATTATAAAGTTTCTGCGGAAATAACAAATCTTGACGTCGACTTGATTCGCAGGTTTCATGTTCTGCTACAAGCTATCTCCTGTGGACATGAAATTGATGTAGCTAAATTTCAGCAGTACGCTGAAGTCACGGCTTTCAAATATCAGAAGATTTATCCGTGGTATTATATGCCAACAACACTGCATAAATTGTTGATACACGGAAAAGAGGTGATATCAAATGCAATATTGCCCATCGGGATGCTGTCTGAGGAAGCTCAGGAGTCAAGCAATAAGCTCTTCAAAAGATTCCGAGACCGGTTTGCACGGAAATGTTCCAGATCAGCAAATATGGAAGACGTCTTCTTGCGGCTCTTGGCTTGTTCTGATCCTTTAATGTCTAGCCAAAGGCGCTTATCTAGCAAAAAATTACGATCACTATCGAAAGACACACTTTCACTATTAACTTCAACGAGAACACAAAAACATGAGAATATATCCACACCGAACGAAAGCTCATCTGATTGCAGCGATACAGACTTTGATGATGATTACAAAGACATTTACTTTTAATTGCTGTTGTATGGACTACGTATCACGTTATTTAAACCATTTTAATTAAAAAAATCAATACACAAAAATGTCTAGCTGTTCTATTCATTTAATTCCAGTATTCCTTTTCATACGACTTACTGTCAGTTCACTTCCATATTTTTTTAAAGATATTATTAACAAAGCTTATAATTTATTTTTAATAAACTAGTTCAATTATATTGGATCCGTCATACTACATCCATACTACTATTTTCTTCAATTATGACCTCAGATTCATATTCAGCGCCCTGAAAAACATGTAGGTGCCCATTAATAAATCGATCTTACAATTTTTCGAATTTTGACCAGCTTTTGGGTACCTCTGCATCACTGTGCGACGGCCTCCCTCGCGTTCCAAACAGTTTTTGCTGCAGAGAGGGAGAAGGTGGATGCTTTCTTCGTCTTCCCCTTAAAGAATCAACGACGGGGAACTTGAGGACAAGCGAGGGGCCGGATTGACCGAAAGAGCAGACTTCTCTTCATCACTGGCGCCGAGTCTGCGGGAGGCAGTGCCTACACGTCTTCCTAGCATTGGTACTCTGTGGGTCGTCGACCTTAAGTTTCATCTACATATACGCAATACCCTGCAAGCCACCGTGAGGGTGTGTGATAAGGGGTGAAGATCACCAAGCATGCACTATAAACTTGCAAACATGCTATTGTAAGGTCTTAGGAAACTAGATTTTTAGTATCTACAAAGTGATTGGTTTTTAATACATTCATCATCTACATCTACATAATACCCTGCAAGCCACCATAAAACGTAAAGGTGTGCAAAGTTTCATTCTCGTCGTTGAAGTACTGAATTTTAGAAACGCATAGGCAATGTAAAATATTGTAAAATACCAAGACCACAAAATAGAAATGAAAGAGATAGAATGAGACTGCGGAGCTAACAACTAAAATCGCAACTGTTTACTCAACGTGAAACAAATGGAATGCGAAGGAGAAGAGCAAAAAAGCCTCAAGACGATTCGAGGTACTTAATGTGGAAAAGTCAGCTTCTTGAACAGAACACCAGAATAAATACGCAAAAATTAAATGCTAGAAATGAAAAATATACAAATAGGAAATTATCCAGATCAAACAACATCCTTTTCATCAATCATCATCCATTCTTCTGTAACACCACATTTCAAATAATTCCAGAAAAAAAGGGTGGACGCATTCGAAATGTGGTGCTACAGAAGAATGGTGAAGATTAAATGGATCGACCGAGTGACAAACGAAGAAGTCTTAAGGAGAGTGGGAGAAAAGAGAAGTCTCCTGAAAACTCTAAAAAGAAGATGGGACAACTTGATCGGCCATATCTTGAGACACGATGGCCTGATGAAGACTATTAGGGACTATTAGAAGGGATTATTGGTTCTAATGGCATTTATCTGCATATATTTATTTGAATACTATATTGAATATTAGGATATTTGAATACTAGGATATTTGAATGCTATATATCAATCATAGGTGCAACTAGGCTACCACATGTTTCCATGCAGTAGCCTAGTTGCATGTCAGATGTTCATGTTTGGTGATCTTCACCCCCTGCCACACACCCTCGCGGTGGCTTGCAGAGTATTGCATAGATGCAGCTGCAGTCTTGCATTCTCTAACGTGTAGCAACGAATCACCACCGCCGCATCCGACCCGACAATGGCTCAGCACTCGTATCTCTCGCTGATGCATGGAGGGGTGAGGAAGAAGTCGGGGCTTCGTGTCGGTGGAAGGGGAGTGGAGTTAGAGATAGGGGTAAACGAGACGTGTTGAAGGAAGGGAGGGGAGGAGAAGGATGAATGAGGGAAAGGAGGAGGAGGAGAAGAAGAAACGGAGAAGGAGAGAGAGAGGGAAGGGGGTGGGGCGGGGATCCCGAAGGCTTTCGTCTGACGTGGTGAGCTCCAGCGGGCGGCAGTCTTCGGACGGGAAGCTTTCAGCTCGCGTCCGTCGGGTTTCTTTCTCTACCTCCTTCGCTCACCTCCATTGTTTCCGGTGGTGCTTGTTGTGCGTTCCTCCGAGGGAGATCACCTCTCTTCAGTTCTCCTGCCTTGAGCGGTGAGTACCTGTCGGGAGGAGTCCAAATACAACTCCCCATTTAATCGTACCACGTCTTTAAACGGTCGAATTCCGCCTACTCCCGGGCGGGAGAATTTAAACCAGTGAATTGGTGGGAGAAAACGTAGTTCAATTGCTTTCAGCTTGTTGTTTCTCCATTTAAATATAATAGACGTTTACCTCCGAGAGTGTTGTCAAAAGTCGTCCATTACTCCATTTGAAATGCACGCCGAAGACCGCATTGTTGGTTTAAATATATTTTTTGTTTATTTATCCCATGGCAACGCGCTGTTGATGTGTTTTAAATGGCCTAATCTTAGTAAGGGGCAGGCCCCGGCTGAACTGCATCGGTCAGCTGCTAGAAGACCTCGGCTGTCCATCCTCGGCTGTCGCACTAGAGAGGCTGGCCCATGACCGATGGACGACTGATGCAAACCAACCGTAGGGTTGTAACTAGGGAAGAAGAATCTGACTTGCTTTCACGGTGGCATTTAGCATTAAAAAAATATCCTGTCACATGTATAGTACGGGCGTTCTCGAAATCCATTACATTTTTTGCCGTTAGCGTACGTTCACGCATACATTTTGTCGTGATGAAAATGGGAATTTTTCGGCAAAGAAATACGAGGTTACTGGGAGCCGAATAGTAACTTATGGCCAAGTGGATTCGGAGAATTTTTTTTAACGTTGGCCGTAAGCGTTTATCAATTTGTTCAAATGGATTTATATCCAATATGAGTAGGCGTGTGTGCCAATTGGACGGAATGTGTTGCAGCTGACCCAGGGGCCTTATACACCAAAGCCTTGTCGATATTGCTGATCCTTGGCGATGACCATACCTTGACATCACACTCATAAATTTCTCACTTATCTCACTCATCTCACTCATTGAGTTGAAAATATTCGTGGATTTAGGTGGCAGATGGGCCATAGCATTATTGCTGTATTGGCCATAGCTGTATTGGGACCTTTCGTGATCACCAGTTACAATCTAAAATGTGCTGAATACTTAACACGACTAGATTTCGTGTCCAATCGCGGCTACATTTTACCTTACAGGCCGTTGTTTTGTAGATTTTTAAAGGGGTTAATCTAGGATTTTTTAAATCGTTTTACGATTGGTTGCCCTTCTCCCTGGTTGGCGTGGGTGGTGACAGGGGCGGGGCAGCCTCTCCATGTGTGGAACTCCATGGAGCGTGGCAAAGCGGCTACTCAGCCGATCGGAATATATTTTACATTTTAGCGAAATCAGGTCATTACTCGCCTCCTGCCACACACCCCAGGGTGGCTAGATAGGCTCTCATTAGATGTACTTGAGGGATTCACAGTTTCCCGATTCAATTATTAATGCATCAGGGAGAAGTGGTTTCAATAAAGAGATGTAATTTCTGTGAATACAAAAGTATATTACCTCATCATCATCATTCGTCATCAATCCTCAGATTGGTTTGACGCAGCTCTCCACTGAGTTATTCTATCGGCTAATCTCTTCATATTTACGTATTTCTTCTCTTTCACATCCTTCATCACTTGTTCCATATATCTCACTCGAGGCCTTCATTTGCCATTCTTCCCATCCATTTGTCCTTCAACGATTGTCTTCATCAGGCTATCGTGTCTTAAGATGTGGCCGATTAAGTTATACCGTCTTCTTCTTAGATTTTTCAGTAGGCTTCTCTTTTCTCCCACTCTTCTTAAGACTTCTTCGTTTGTCACTCGGTCGATCCATTTACTCTTCATCATTCTTCCGTAGCACCACATTTCGAATGCTTCCACCCTTTTCTTCTCCGCTGCTGTCATCGTCCATGCCTCACTGCCGTAAAGAAACATGCGGGGATCGGGTTGGTGTGGTGGTTAGAGTACTGGCCTCCCCTCCCGAGGTCCCGGGTTCGATTCCCGACAGTGGCGGATTTTTTTCAGTGGAAAAACGGTCCTCATTTGAGTGCCTAGTGGAGGGCATTTCAAGTTCAGTACTCCGTCCGTCGGATGGGACGCTAAGCCGTGGTCCCCTCGGCGTCTTTCTAGGCTAATGCCAGCGCCGGGTTTCTCTCCACCCTTCCTCCGTTTCCCGAAAACTCCTATCATTACCCAATTTCCCACCTATCCCAAGTGGCGCAAATGACCACAGCTGTCGGTCGCCTCCCCTGAATAACCAACCAACAAGAAACATGCTCCAGATGTACTACGTCCTGATGAATTGTTTCCGTACTTCTACGCTTGTATTTCCAAATGTTAGTAGGTTCTGCTTTTGGTAGAATGCCCTCTTTGCCTGAGCTATTCTACCGACTATTTCTTTCTTGCTTCGTCCATCGTTGGTCACTCGGCTTCCCAGGTAGCAGAACTCTTTCGCCTCTTCCAGTTTTTGTTTTTCTAGTTTAACGTCGCTTTTGGCCTCTTCTCTTTTGCTGCACACCAATATATTAGTTTTATTCTTATTGATCTTCAGATGATATGTGGCCATCGTCGTTTCCATGGTTATTAGAGTCTATTTCAGATCCTTCTCCGTCTCTGCTACGAGTTCTATGTCATCAGCGAACCGCAGCTTGGTATATTACATAGCTGCATGTAAATTGTGCATGTTTGGTGATCTTCACACCCTGCCAACCACCCTCGCGGTGGCTTGCAGGGCATTGCGTAGATGTAGATAATATTGGTGTTCTACCGGTAAGGGTACATGTCTTTAGAATTACTTATACTCTCTTACGGCACTTTTAGACGTTTGTTTTCCAACATTATTCCCCTTTTCCTTTCAGTGCAGCCTAAAATGTATTAGTTCAGTGCATTAATATTTTAGTAGTCTTGTACCACTTAGTGATAGACCACGTACCACCATATGATTTGTTTGTCAATGGCGAATGTTCACCCCCTGCCACACACCCTCGTGGTAGCTCGCAGGTTATTATGTGGATGCAACTATCAAACAAAAACCCTATCCCTCTCCTTCCTCTTTATCTCATCCCTAGCCTTACACCCTTGATACTTCACTTATTGTATTATCACCTTCCATTTCTAACTTCATCCGTCTACTCTGCTTCCTCCTCATTTTCTTTAGTAACTTTCTTTTCCGTACATCTTCCCTTCATCATTATTCTCCACACCGTATTCTCAAAAGTTCCCATCTCTGCTTGTCATTCCTCTTTAAGGTCAATTTTTCGAAATTACACAACGTCATGTTAAATGTGAAAATCCTTACCAATCTTTCCTCAGCATCTTTACTAAGGATATCTGTCGTAAGTTCCCTCTCCTGGCAGTAAAAGCGTCTTTAGCCAACGCAATTCTCTCACCTATGTCTTTGATACTATGCCCACCGTCGTCCAGAATGTTGCCAACATATCTGACGCGCTCAACCTCCTCCAGTCTCTGCCCACCTAATTTTATGTTCAGCATATTTTTCTTTTTTTCCTGGAAGAAAGAATATATATCAGACGGAAACAGTGATTTTAAAATATATTAAGATACATATCAAATTTTCAATCTGAATGTCTGTCTGTTTGGTGGGAGTAGAGCTCCCCTAATACTAAACCCAATAAAGTAGTGGGAAATGCAAACAGCAGGTAAGGAAGACCAGTCCTTCTCCCTCATGAGTTTGAGGTTTATTCCCAGCAAGATCTAGCAAACCAGGAAGAAACGAAATTTGAATTTAAATGGTAGCATCCAAGATTTGAGCCGGAGACCTCTGGTTAGCAACTCAAAGCTATACCCACAAGACTGCCACACCATCTTTATTATACTGTATTCTGCTACGCATCTTAACTTTATCTTACTCTCAGGAGTTAAATTGTGCTTGAAATGAACTTCAAGGAAACGGGGATCGGGTCGGCGTAATGGCTAAAATTTTGCCTTCTAATTCAGAGGACTCGGGTTTGAATGCCAGTGGCTGTACAGATTTTTTATTGGTATCCCGGTTCCTAATTGAGTCATATGCAAATAACACATCCTAGTCCAGTTTTCCATTCGTAGGATGAGCCCCTAAACCCCTTGGCACCTTTTGCAAAGAGCCGCCTAAAGAACACCTGGTTTCACTCCACTCTTCCTCCTTTCTCTGCAATATTCCCTCCCCTTCCCGGCTACTCCTTGTTGCATGTCAATAGTGCATGTTTGGTGATCTTCACCATCTGCCACACACGCTCGCGGTGGCTTGCAGGGTATTGTGTAGGCGTACTCATCAAATTTTAAGTGGTTCAAACGACGTAACATTTCATCTACATCTACTTCGACGCAGTACCTTGCGAGACTGGTGTAGCTGGCGAGGGTGTGTAGAGGGGGGTGAAGATCACGAAAATGTGATCCATTTATATGCAACGAAGAGCTACGAAGATCTACTTGATGCAACTGTCATGCAACTAAGCAGCAACTAGGATATCGGTTACAACTAAACAGGGATGAACGCTGTGCAGTCCATTATGGTAAAACTGAACACCAGAAGATAATATTTGTGATTGTTGTTGACATGAAGATGTTGATCATCCAAAATGAGGAGGTCACAGAGTTATAAGTTTGGTTCCCTTCCTACCATCTTTAGGGTTGCGTCCGAAAATTTTCGTTCTTCGAGTTCGAAGGGCGTCCACTCAGATCCGAGGTCAGCGTCGTCAAAGTGAGTGTTTTCTTTTTTTCGAATGGCCCGTAGGATTCTGTCCGCTCCCCGCCATTTCAGCCAATCTCGGTGGGAATTCCGAGCGATTCGTGGCTCGTTTATCATCGTTCTCCCGCACACATGGTACATACCATCTCGAGTCAAAAAGCTCGGATCTGATTGGCCAGGACTCGGCGCTGACGGATTATTCCATTTCAAGTCGTATCGGGCGTGAATGTTGTATTGGGGGTTTGCCCTTTCGTCGTCAGTACTGGCATTAATTCGGAGGTGACGACCGACAACTGAGGTCAATTGCCGCGATCAGGTTAGGTGAGTAATTGGACAGAAGAAGGAATTTTTGGGGAACGGAGGTCGGAGAGAAATCTGGGACCGTATTCAAAGTCTCTACTTACAGTCTCGATTATACTGCTTACTTCGTACCTTACGAGGGTCTGAGTTGTTAATTAAATCCTCAAATTACGAGAATTTGAATGTGCACATTCTAATTCTCATAAATAGTCCACAAACATGGCCAAAACCAAAAACAACAACCACGCAACTGCATAAGAATCTATCTTTAGCATCGTAGACAATAAGTATAGTTGATTGATGGTTTTCTACCAGCAAGGGTGGATTTCCATGGAATATATCAACTCCACTTTGAATATTATACATTGGCTCCTGTTTAAAGCAATTTTCCTCTTCAAGCCGTATCTCCTAACCCTCTTTATAGCAATTGTAATTCATGCCTGAATCAGAAATAATGTAAGTGAGAATAGAAGGATGCATGGAGGTTTCAGTTCTATTCTGTTTCCTTAAGCATGTGTAAATCCTCAGTAGTATAGTGGTTAGTGTAACCACCTGTCACGTGGAGGACCGGGCGGGGGGGCGTGCTTGAATCGTTCGAGATTGATTCCGGTACGGAATAATCCCGAACACAATCTAAAAACACACGAGTGAGTCCTTAGTTACGTACCGGAATCAATCCCAAGCGATTCAAGCACACCCTCCCTGGGTTCGATTCCCCACTGAAGAGGTTTTTTTTCTTTTTCTTCATTGGGAATTATTCATTGAAGGGCAACTTATCATGTCGATTCTTTAAGATACCAAGAGTAAGACAGGGTATGAAATTTTAGTTCTTTTTGTGACGCCATATGATTACAGAACCTTTTGATAACAACACGTTTTGCAAATACATCTTAGGTACCATGCATATGAAAAACTCATTACAACTTCTAGGCCGTTTCCTAACTCTTTAGGATTTTGAAAAGTAAACAGTTCTAAACTGTAGTAAAACCTATTTACATCACTGCCAGTAGTTAATTTAAAATATAATTTTTCCCGCGCACCATTAAATAAAATAATAAGAAGCAAGGCTAAGTTGGTGAAATATTGTTAGAGTAGTCTTTAGCGGTAGTTTTTAGTTGCATGCAAATGGTGCATGTTTGGTAATCTTCACCCCCTGCCACACACCCTCGCGGTGGCTCGCAGGGTATGATGCGCAGATGTAGATGAATGTGTGTTTGTTGTGGAGTGACCCTCTGTCACACATCCTTGCCGCAGCTTTCAGGGTACTTTGTAGATGAGAATGTATGCGTGCACATCACCCTATCACCTGAAATATATATTTTTTTGTAAACCTTAGCCGATGCCCGACTAGGGGTCCTGAATTTGTGCATGACAAATCAAATGCCGCAAAGGGTCACGAAACGTGAATTCGTGATCCATCTCCGTTTGAGATCCATTTCGCTCACGGCCACTTTAAACGGACTGTCCCTTTAAAAAACCCTCCCCCCTTTCCACCTCTGCCTCTGGGAGACCCTGTGACCTTTTAAATTTGTCCCTTTACAATTACATTCACTATCGAAATTCATTACGCTAAGGGAGCGATCAGAATGCATTAACGATTTTAAGAGTCGCTTTACGGTCACTGCTTTTCAACTGAGAGGATTATGACACTAAATTTTCCACGGATTATACATTGACACCTACATCTACGTGAAACCCGGCAAGCCACCGCGAGGGTGTGTGGCAGGGGGTGAAGTTCACCAAACATGCAATATTGACGTACAACTAGGCTTGTGTATGGCTTACATCTACATTGAATATGCCATGAGGGGGTTGCTTCGTAATTTGTGTTCTTGGCTCTTCTATTATTCCGTTCCACTGACCCGCCTTCGTGTAAATATTGCGTCTTCCAAAATGGCCGAAATCCTACGATACCCTGAAGGACGTTTAATAATAGATAATTAATAGGATTTAATTTCAGCATTAGAATTTGTAGCAAGAGAAATACAAACTCTTTGCACTTACGCAAATATGTTTCGCGATCGAATTCATTTCGGCGTTTGCTCACATCACTTAGAACAACGCAAAAAATATCGAGGTACACGTTTAAATGCCCCTAACACATGATTCAAAGTACTAATCATTCGTGGTTATTAATCGTTTGGTCTCATGTACCTATTGAAATCCTAACTGTTATGCTTCTCAAAATTTTAACTAAATATCTATGAGAGTAACTATATATTTCATATTCAGTGATTTTTCACCTCCTGCCACACATCTTCGGGGTGATATTCTAGGTAAAAATAAAGGTCAATTAGTTGCATAAACTTCAGTACAGCTGCTTAAACACTCTACTAATCAATTCATTAATGTGTAGTTACTAACTACCTAGTTGCACGTGTCTCTACCCCTGGCATCTCTCCACGGAGTCGTTGCATTATAGGTAACTCTCATTTACATGTAAGTAGCGCTTGTTTGGTGATCTTCACCCCCTGCCACACACCCTCGTGGTGGCTCTCAGGGTATCACGTAGATGTAGATGTAAGGCGTCTGTAGAAAGGGACGTTAACCATGGACCCAAATGGTACATTTCGATGAGAGCCGACTGGAGTTTTTCCATCCATCCTTTATCTTCGTATCCCAACCATTTTTTAATTTCCTCCCTTAATAGAGTTAATCGACTGATCTCCAAAACGTTCTCGAGCGGCGAATGCTTCGAGGTCTCGCTATTCGAGTAGGGATCGAGACGAGAAAGTCGACGGTGCAGCAGCGCGAACCCAACTGCGCGTGCTACAGGACGCAGAAAAATCGCAAACGGGTCTAGTTTGAAAGGGGGAGGAAGACAGTTGTCCTAGTGGCACGAACCGCCAGTGTGGCCAACTGCTGAAGGAGATAACAAAGTGCAGGGATATGCAAGAAGCCGAACGCTATGCGAAATTGATGCGATATGCTGACTAACAATGCGCTGGGACCTAAAATGGAGAGGGACAAGGAAAACGAACGCAACAACAATGCGGTACGTAAACAAACAAATACCGTGAATGTTTTTCACTGAAAATCAATTTCGAAGACAGCTTTAACCGAAGCACTGAATTACAGTGCCATTTAAATCTAACATTTGTAAGATTTCACATGCTTCATGAATGCATGTCTAACATTTTCCACAAAGCAGTAGCATTATACTACCTCTTAGTTGCATTTCAGTAATGCATGCACGGACTAGTATTTCTGAACGCCACATTTAGTCCTCTACGATTTCAAATGCATGCCTGGTGTTGGTTAATCCCCTGCCATACAACCTTGCGGCATCTTGCACGGTGTTATGTAGATGCAGGTGAACAGCATCCTTCAACAGCATCGATTTTCAGTCAGTCCTAACAGCAGTTTTACACGAATCATCAAACTGCGGACGAAGGAGCCTCCACAAATCGCGTAAATTACGTGAGTGAAAGTATGTGAATAGAACGGGGGCTGTTTCACTCGCAACGATGCATGCAAGTTTTCGATGCAATCCGTTACTTTACACGATGCAGTTGTCACTGCGCATATTTCGATGTATCATATTGAGCATTTTGACAAGACACGCGTAATTGAAATCAAAACTGCACTCGTACGTTGAAAGAGTATCTACATCTACGCGATATCCTTCGAGCCACCGCGAAGGTGTGTGGCAGGGGGTGAAGATAACCCAAAAATGCACAATTGACATGCATCTAGGGTACTGCATGGAAACCTGCTAATTATATGGGTCGCATGCAGCTACATGGTAAGTATCTACATAGTAATAAAAGGGTTGGTTGTTAATGCCTGTATAATGCGTTACAGACTACAATATTTCGCCTATCTATCCCTTTGCTATCCTGCCTATTGTGTTCTCTAATAGTACGTGGGAAAAATGACATTTTAAATCTATCGGTACGACAATCTATCTCACTAATCTTATGTATCTGATCGAATCAAGCACAATACGCTGGTGTTTTTGACATATACTTAACATCTTCAGTAAAGCTATCCGTTTTAAATTTCTGTTATAGATTTAATCTGTATTTTAACCCACGATCTGATAATGATTCCCAACCTAATTCTTCTTTTAATTCTGATACACTGCAAAACCCATCGTAGAACCTTTAGCAAACCTAGCTGCTCTACGCTGCACACTATCTAGCTCTCTGATCAAACCTATCAACCCTACGATGCCTCCTTCAATACGTTCTAGTACGTTTGATTGAAACTGCTAGCAACCAGAAATATTGGGGAACTCCTGTGATACAGCCTCCGGCCAGGAACTACGGAGCCACAATAAAAAGAGACACGTTAACTTATCGTGAGATACGTGTGGGCCGTCTATGTCGTATGGCCGCTCGGGAGACGTCGCGAGCCTTATATGTCCACGATCCCGATACACGTTCCTGAAGTTCAGAGAGAGGAACTTGTGCCGAAAATTTGGGCTTCGCCAGTGTTAGTTTTGCGGAATCGAGACGTCTGGTTGAAACGGACCGTGGATGGGAAAGACGAGACAAAAATAAGGACAATCAAAGGTAGTTTGCAGTCATTCAGGGTAGGTGATCGACGCGTCGTCTGTCTTAATCTACGCTATTCACCTACGTCTACATAATCCCACGTCCTACGTCTGCATTAGTCCCAGTCTATGAAATGAATTAAAATGGGAATCATTGTCAGATCGCAGGTTGAAATTTAGACTTAATCTCTTAAATAAATTCCAAGATAATATTTTCAGTGATGACGTTAAAAATGTTTTGCGAACCCCAGCTTACTATGGTAGACTGGACCATAATTACAAAATTAGAGAAATTGACTGCCGAAGCTATCGCAAGGGTGTGTTGCTGGGGTGCTATCAAATGATCACTGACTGGACAGAAATCTCTGTAAATAGGTAATCAATCTGTATTTTCCAAGCGTGCATGATAAATGCTGAATGTTAGTAATGTTTAAACATGCTTCATGCACTACAGACTACTCTTACAATATTTCATCTACCTATCCCTTTACTATGTTGGCTATTATGTTCTCTTATGGTATGCGGGAAAAATTACATGTTAAATCTACACCTACGTAGTGACCTGCAAGCTACCGCGAGGGTGTGCGTCAGGACGCAATGGTCTATCTGTACGACAGTTTATCTATCTAAACGTGTTTTTGTAATTAAAAAAATACGCTAGTGTTCTTATTCTGATATGACAAATATCAGCTTCAGATTTACTAAAAACGCTTAGTCTAAAATTTAACTTGCGTTCTGTAATAGCAATTCTTATTCCAGTTCCTCTATCAAACTCGTAACACTAATGCAATTACCGTGCACTACGGACTACTCTAACAATATTTCACTTACTAATCCCTTTTCTACGCTACCTATTGTGTTTCCTTGCAGTGCGCGGGAAAATGATATTTTAAATCTATCGGTACGACAATCTATCTCTCTAATCTTGTTAATCAGATCAAACCTAGCATAATACTCAGGGGTTCTTAATAGATATCTAACGTCATCTACATCTACATAATACCCTGCAAGCCACCATAAAGGTGTGTGGCAGGGAGTGAACTCTCACCAAACATGCACATACATATCATGAAATTTGTAATTAAAAATTAAAATAACAAAGCATACATGCAGAAACATGCTGTTAGTTGGGTTAGATTTAAGTCCTTATACCAACATGCAGCTACCAATGTTATCAATTGCTACCCTCGTACTAAATACATTTACCGTTATTCATATCCCTAATAGTACGAGGAAAAAAGGACATTTTGAACCTGTCAGTTCGGCAATCTATTTCTCTAATTTTGTGATTATGGTCCAGTCTACCATAGTAAGTTGGGGTCCGCAAAATATTTTTAACATAATCACTGAAAATATGGTGCAATCATCTGTGAACAAATCGGTTTCGAATTTACTTAAAAGCTTTAACCTAAATTATAACCAGGTTTATGATAGTAATTCCTTTCCTAGTTCTTCTATTATACTCATAACGCTAATGCAATTATCATAACGGCCTTAAACAAATCTAGTGGATACCTTTGCACGCGCTTTAGATCCGTAGTAAATTTTTCGTGTTGCATCACAAATAATGTGAATGTTTCTATTGATTTTGTTTTTTTAATTGACTTCAGTGGCACATAACATACGCTAATGTTGCAGTTTCGTTATTCTATTATAATGGTGCGATACGTCTTTACCTAACGTCAACAGTCTCATGGATAAGTTAAAAATTCTCATTATTAAAGCAAACATATCTTGTCACATGAGGGATTCCTTATTGTTTCATTAAAAACTCATAATCCACCGCTGCAAGGAGCGGACGTAGCAGACGATAAGACACTTCACGATCGTGCCACTTAAGTCGAATAGAAAAACGAAAGCGATGGATGCGATGTATATCGTTTGAGAAGTAATGCGAAAAATTTTTCCCTCGCCATCTATGGAAACCTTCCAGTACTACATCAAAAACTTATAACAGTCTTTCCCTAGGCAGTGAGTCCTCTATATTAAACTTACTTTATGGTAATACCCTGCGAGCCATCGTGAGGCTGGGTGGCAGGGGGTGAAGATCACATGCTCTGCTTACATGCAACTGGGATCTAAAGAGCTGAGAGCCATATCTTAAAACAGGGTGGTCTGAAGATGAGGAGGGTAGTCAAAGGAAAGGTGAATGGGGAGAATGGCAAAGGAAGGCATCTTAATGGATACATGGAGCAGGTAGTGAAGGATGTTATAGGGATGAATTATTTATGCATGAAGAGGTTGGTCGTCTGGAGAATCGAGGAGATAACTGAGTCAAGCCAGTCTTAGGATTGAAGACTATCTAGATTTTTGCCCTGCAACACACCCTTCCAGTGGTTTGCAGGGTGACATCCAGCCGTGGATGTAAGTTGGAAGCGAGTTCATGATGCACCTCACGATCGCAGTACGTGCTCCGGCCATTCCGCCTGCCACGAGGTTTTGCCCACGTGGAACCGGATGACGTCACCGCTCAATTGTTGCTCTGACGTAATTGTTGGCGGCGACCATAGCCCGCGGTGACATCTGTTTCAGACGTTCCGCCGCCAACGCGGAAGTATTTCATTCCAAGAACATCTGTTCCAATCTGGAGGAAAACGTTTAAAACAAAGAGACTGCTTGATCTGTGGCATAGTCTGTGAAGACAGGGTCCAGAATTGTGGATGGCACGCTGACAATTTTTCGTAACCATGATTTGGCATAGGGTGGGGGTGGAAATTCTCTGCGTTATCGAGCCCTGCCCAACTTGAAAATTGAAAGTAATTCTGCAGCATCTGCTTCCATACAGTGTCAACTTTCAAGCCCCCTCCTGGACGTGTGTGCCAGTGGGGAATAATCTCCAAATATGTCTTAGGTGATAAAAATAAAATATGTAGTATTCTGTTATCACTTGCTCATTCTTCGACCATTGTTCCATCGAAATTGGTTGGGGAGAAAAGTAGGTTGCTGGCAGAAATTAGTAGGTAGGTATATGAAACAGGTAATTAGTAACGATTGAATACCGATGGCCGTTTTCGCAGATAGAATGCTGGGTAATCTATGTAGAGTGATTAGAAAATTACGAAGGAATATCATTTGTGTTGATGGCCAAGCGATTCGCTCCCATTCTATATAGTTATCATGACAGCCGGCATTCAAATTTATTGCAAGGTTAAGTTAGTAGATGTAGGAGCTTTATGTCAGACACACTACATGCTAGGTTATCTACATTAATTTACACACATGACATCCAACCATTAGATTTTCACCCCTTTTAGAGGCATTTCAAGTCGTTGCTGAAATCTTGGGTATCCGAATTGTGCCAGACGTTGAAATTTTTTCCAGTCTTGAGTTTGCTAAATTAATTCACGTCCATAGGAATTTGATAAGTATATATTTTAGGAACTTGACTACAACTTAATGGTTTTTAGGAAGAGGCATTACAAAACTCCGTTTTACGCCATTGTTTTAACAATATTACTTTGAAAATATGTAATTATTATTATTTTATCAACCTGTTAGTATGCTCCAATTGACAAGTGTGGTTTTTTATTAAGTTTAAGTATAGCCTGTGTTTTATAGTGTTGAAATTTCATTGTCTCCACGAATAAAACTTCTGGTAACAACAGTTTACGTCGACCTTTGATATCTTCGTAGTTTCGACCTCTTGAGGTTGCCCAACGCTATGAGTTGCCCCAGAGTAGCCCGATTCAGTGAGCGTTGATTTGAAATAACTGCTTACCATATATGCATAGAGAAACTCTTTCTCCATTCGTATGGTGTTCATTAGAAAGCAAAACAGTCAGCGCCCAAGTGAGGTAATAGTCATATGCAGTTCGTCCCGCGGGACTCGTATCTAATGGTCCTATACGTATGGGACAGCTGGTGAAAACTTCATAACATAGGGTTAAAGTTACCAAGCTCGCGCCAGGAACTCGACAAGTTAAATGTTTAAATGCCAAAAAATTGGGCATTGTTGCGTCTGTGACGTCAAAATGCCATTGTCGAGGCCGACCAGACTTGAGTTATTTAAATTAGAACGACAATGGACAAATAAATAATATATTAAATCTAAATTACCGGGAAGATGATTAGGATAGGTCATGTAGGGTTTACCCTTTATTCATGTCTGCATGAAACTCTATGGTTGAAGTCTGAGAATAACGACTTTAATAACCGAATTTTCAGCCGTAAGACTGGATATGTCATTTATCAGCCCGTACACTTTCGTAAATCTTCCTGGGTGATAGTGTATATGAACAGTGCTAGTTGTTTCTCTGTGAACTAATTCGTGGATAGTAATAGTAGTTAATCAGGGAAGGCGACATAGGGCTAAGGCCGTTACCGCCATTTTAGAATTGGTGGAAAATTGAGTACAGGTAGGAACTTTCCAGGGAACGATGGAACATATAATGGAATAGAAGGGTGTCGGCATTAGCCGGCATTACCGGAAGGCGCCAAGGGGTCCACGGTTTAACGTCCCATTCGGCGACCGGAATACTGAACTCGATGTGTTCCCCACGAAGTACTCTAGTAGGCATCGGTATACTAATGAAAAATTTCTGCCACGGCTTGGATTCAAACTCGGGCCCTGGGGTTGGGAGGCCAGTACTCCGCCACACCAACCCGATACCCAAAAATATTTGTCCTTAATTGTCCCACGCGCGAATAAATTGCAGTTTGCCAATTCGACCCTGAATGCAGTGACGACAAACGAGTCGGAAACATTTGGAGTTCGCCCATGTGGTACATGTGTGTACATATTCAATAGCTGGCTTAGAATGCTAATTAGATTTTTGATTGATAGTTTCTTACAGGTTGGGGTAGATCTTTTTGGAATATCCCTACTGAAGTTTGCTTTTCATTCACCTATCGATTCCATCTCTACTTACGCTAGTCCTCTCTTCAAAGCGGCATATTTCCGGCCCCTCTTCATGCTATTCGTAATGCCTTTCCTCTCCCTTCCTCATCCACGCCTTCTCGGTACACAATCTACTTCCCTTCGACAGCGACCTTCAACATTCCATGAATGTTGCAAGTCAGGCGTTATTTAAGTTCTCGGTCCATCCACCTACTCTGCCTTCTCCTTATTGCTGCCAACAAATATGCCACTTGATAATGACTCTGTTGGCCCGAATGAAAGGAACGTATCAACTCAGAAACTTTGTACCTCTCCCATATCAAATTAAAATTTTCCCAGCACATTAGGCTTTTAAACCGGCATATTACCCCTGCCACACACCTTTATGGTGACTTGTAGGGTAGTTACGGTGCATAGCTGCATTACTATAAATAAATGAGAGTACTAATAATAATATTCGGATGTGGAAGTTACTTTACAGTAACCATTCATTAATAATAATTTTCATTCTACCTTAACAAACTATACAAGTACAGTGAGTGCAAAAACATCCATTTTAAGGGGGAATATAGGTACCCCAGAGGCCTGTGTTGGGGTTACCATCAAGTATACTATACTATAGGGTCTCCTCCTTTTGAGACCCTATAGTAGCATGTTTGCATGTTTATAGTGCATGTTTGGTGATCTTCACCCCCTGCCACACACCCTCGCGGGGTCTTGCAGGGTATCGCGAGGATGTAGATGAACTAATGTATGAAAGCAGCGGCTGGCGCTAATGCATATACATTTTTCACTTAGTGGCTAAGGAACACTTTTCATTTTCAATCTTCCCGTAGTCCAGATGTAAATGTTTCATGCGTGGACTTTGCGAGGTTTTCTCGTCAGTTCTTTCAAGTAGACTTTGGATTGGTTCTAAATGGGAAGCAAAAAAATGGAGGAAGTCGGGTGAATTTGAACCCCTCGTCTAAATTGTCCAGCTCGCGTCCGAAATCATTCTGCCCACGCGTGAGGATAAGGATTTGAGAAAAGAACTTGAGAAGAGGTTGGAGAGGGAGGAGCGGCAAGGGGCATTTTTTTTCTGTTCAACGAGAAGCGGGAGAAATCATTTGGGGGCACCATCCTGCTCGAATGAACGTGGAGGGTGTTCGTGTTCGTGCGTGCATTGTTGCGCAGTCGTGTGTTTGCATTGTCGCCTTCGCATTGTTGCCGGCCTCCACGTCGCCTGAGTCATTTTTTGGCGTGGGCGTCTGTGGTCTCGTGAGTTTTCGAGTGGGATGTGGCGGGGAATACGTGGAGGGGGGAGGGGTTGGGCGTGTGGGAGAATGTTCCAGAGGCTGCAGGGAGCGTTGTTGCAGTTCTTTTCCCAGATTACCCGGCCGGGAGGAAGTGGTTTTGTCGGCGGTGATAACAAACGTTCCGTCTGTCCTTTTGTGCGACGATCCATCCCCGCCTCGCCAACTCCTCCGTCAGAAGGAGGTTGACCTCCAGGCGTCATTTTCGTTCATCTTCTGTTTACGCCTCTGCTCCACGATTTGCTGGAAATGCAGACCATATGAGAGACGCCGCTATGAAAAAAAATGAACGGGTCACTCATGAGCTGTTCTCCATTTCGCAATTGTTTCACTGACGCAATTAACTCGGCTGAAGGCCGTTTTACAAGAAGTGAACATCTACATTTACGTAATACCCTGCAAGCCACCGTGAGGGTGTGTGCCAGGGGGTCAAGATCAACAAACATGCACTACTTACATGCCACTAAGGCGGCCAACCGATGCTACAAAATGACTGACTTCTACTCATAAGAAAGCTCGAGATTTGAGCTACTTCTCAAGACGTAACCGTAATTTTCCTGGATTTGTAGGCGTTCTTTTGGTCATAACTATCCAGTTCAAATCTAAGATATGCCAGCCATTTGTTCATTTATCTTACCTTATATATCAGGCACGTAGCTAGGGAGTAGGGGGCCTTCTCTCCCCCCGAAGTTTTTCCCAATAATTTTGTTGTTCTGATTTTAACTGGGTATGATAATCCGGATTACACTCCGTATAATTCAAGTGTTAAGTATCTAGAAACGTGACAATAGTTTGATACATGTGAGTGTTTAATAACTGTTCTTTTCAATCTGAAGTGTACGTATGCGTTGAACTTCTGTTCTGGGGACGGTCAAATTAACTGCTTCACTACAACGTAAGCAGTGAACTTTACCAGTGAGAAGAGATAGGAATAGGCACTGTGAAAAGTACTGAAAATTGAAGGCAGAGATTTGTAATATGCCGGCAACGAACGGGCGAGGCTGATTTGTTTCTATTTACGCTACACTAGACTAACCCCCCCTCCCCCCGAAGCAAATTTCTGGCTACGTGCCTATTATACATAGTCCATTCTGATTTTTTGATTCCGTTACCCTAAATGCCTTCGACCGCGAAATACATCCGCAACTACAAAGCAGGCAGAAGCGGCAAAGAATCATTCACGGCTTTTCTTGAAATTTGGTTTCCCCTATGCTTTTTTGATGATTTAATTGATCGTGTAACCATTACACACAATGGAAATTATGTTTTCCGATGCAAAAATGCCTAATATTTATAACGTGTACGAAAAATATCAGTTGTCAGGGAAAGAGGCGCGGTACTTTTCCTCAATACTCGCATGCCATCGTGTTGGACCTCTGGGTTGCACATCCGGTGGTCCATGCTGGGTGTCCACCCTGGCTGACTTTGTGCAGTCACCTATATCCCTACCATTTCCCAAATGTTTTCTCTTCCGGTCACAACTCTCTCTCTCTCTCTCTCTCTCTCCATCTCTTAGCATCCTGTCCGGTCAGGAAACAGACGTGAACGCTGAGCATATCGTAAGTGACCATTTTGTCATTCATTCGGATTGTTCTTATTGAGGAACTGATTAACGATACACGTATTTGACACTTCTCAGGCCTCATTAGAACATGCCCTTAGTACATGGGATCCATATAAGGAAGTTAACGTAAAGGAATTAGAGCATGTGCAAAGGAGTGCAGTAAGATTTGTTAAAGGTCGTTATGATAACTGCATTAGTGTTACGATTTTAAGAGAAAAACTAGGATGGGAATTGTTATCAGGACACAGGTTAAAATTTAGGTTAAAACTTTTAAGTCAATTCGAAGCCGTTTTGTTTACAGATGACGTTACATATATATTAAGAACCCCTGCGTATTCTGCTAGGTTTGATCAGATTAACAAGATTAGAGGGATAGATTCCCAAACCGATGAATTTAAAATTTCCTTTTCCCTGTGTAACATAATGGAGCACAATAGCCAGCGTAGCGAAGGGATAGGTAGGTAAAACATTGTTGAAGTAGTTAATGAGGCATTTTTTAACATTACTAACCTAGGGAAATGTAGATAAGTATATTTAGAGAAAATCTTCCTAACTAGTAATCACTTCGTTACTATGCAGACCCTAACCATCTATTTGCACGTAACTCCTATACCTAACTTGTTTCCATGTTGTAGTAACATTGTAGCTATTAGTTGCATCTAAATGGTGCATGTATGGTCATCTTCACCTCCTGCCACACACATTCGTGGTGGCTCGCAGCGTATTCACAGTACTCCCTAATTAGCAGCAACAAAAGCTTAGCAATAGGTAGTTGAATATTTTAGAGTAGTCTGTAGTTCATGGTGCATGTATTAACAACCAATCCCTTTATTACTAAGTAGATATTAACCATATAGCTGCATGCGACCGTATTATGTAGCTTCTGTCCTTGTAGTAGCTCTTTTTGTGTGTCAATAGTGCATGTTTGGTGATCTTCACCCCCTGCCACACACCCTCGCGGTGGCTTGCAGGGTATCGCTTAGATGTAGATTAGTTAGTTAAATGTTTGGTGACAACTCACTCCCTGCCACACACCTCGAGGTGGCCTTCAGGATAGTTAGTAGAATTAGATACATAAACTAGTGACACTCGAGTGCACTAGCGATATCTCTAATGGAGATGAGTTCGTTGTCGTTGCACAGGCGGACGTTGCGCTGTGGACGAGAATCAACTGGAACCAAACCCAGGACGAGCTCGCTCTCTCCAATCTTGTGAATGATATCCTATCCAGCACACTCCTTCAACGTTTCGTCCTCCACCGCAAGAGCCCTCCCTCCATGACACACACCCTTCAACCCGCCCACGCGTCCTGCCGTCTCGGTTTATGCACCGTGAGTCAGCGGCCGGGGTCTGCTGGCGAAACAGACAGTAGAGCAAACCGGGGTCTGTCAAGAAGGGCTGATCGCCCTACTGCATACCGGGATCGAAATTTTATTGAGATGGTTGCGCCTGATGCAATGGAGAGAGAGAGGCTATGGGCCATTGTTGCTGAAAGGGGTCAATCCAGGGGTAGATGCACTGGAATAGATCCTCGGTACGATGTTCTAACGGGTGTGATACAAAGCCTCACATCTCCAAGCAACTCATCTGTGTACATCAACATCTACGTGATACCTTCAAGCCCTGCTAGCCACCATATAGGTGTGTGGCAGGGGGCGAATTCACTCTAAAATGCATAACTTATCTAGCTTAAAAAGAGTTAGTGACTACGCCTACATCAACATAATACCCTGAAAGCCACTGGTTACATCTGCATCTACGCGATACCGTGCAATCCACCGCGGTGTTTTATTTCTCGGACAATTAGGGACATTAATAAATCACAGTGAAGATACCAGGGTGAAATTAATTGTAGAATTGTAGGGGAGACTTAGATGTGCGAAGAATAATCTATCGTGATTTTTTTCGCTTCATGTTTAAAGATTACTAGCTTATGCTAACTTCGTGAAATATAATTGCATTAATATATGTTAATAAATGATTTAAGAATCAAAAATTGTCACAATACTTTGTAAATAATAGAAATTTATTTACGAGTGCCTTATGATTCCATATCTAACATGTTTCTATGAAGTAGCAGCCTTGTATCTCTACATCTACATCTACGCATCATACCCTGCGAGCCACCACGAGGATGTTGGCAGGGGGTGAGAACACCAAACATGCACTGTTGACATGGAACTACATGGAAACATGCTAGATTATAGGGTCACATGCAGTTAGATGGCTAGTATCTAAGCTTCCTCTAATTGTAAGCTTCATGTAAGTATTGCACCCATGGATTAGTATTTTTACCAACACAACAATAGGTGCCATAGGTTTGAGTGGAAGGTTTGTGCCCTGTTTTTGGTGGAGTTCTGAGTACAATTTGAAAGGTCTGAGCTCGGATCCAACGACACAAAGAACCCCTTTCTTATGGAATGGACGGATCTAGTGTTCAAATATTGTAAATCAGGCGTGTTAAGAAATATTGTGTACCACTACCCTTCAGAAACCGGAAGTCCCTTTAGGGATGTTGACCCTCGGGGTGACTTGTGGACAAAAAGATTCATCGCATAAAATTACCAGAAAAACTCGCTTGGGAATAGCTAGCAAGCTTTACGTTAGCAATTCAGACTGATCTTTTGAGTAAATTTGAAACCAATATCTATGTGTTATGACTACCCTGCAAGCCATCTCGACGGTGTGTGGCAGGGTGGGAGTTCTCATTAATTATGCACTACGTGAACTAAAGTGTACTAATACTACCTACCTAAAGATCGATTTCTATGGATATCATGCGAGACTTACACCAAACATTCTACTTTCAATCCAACTTGCAAAGAAGCATTTGAGAAATACTTCAAACACGCGTTATAAATATTTGTATATCTGATTCGATCTGTTTTTCAAAGACGTCTGAAATATTTTGAAGACTCCCGCATATTTCGTAAAAAGGGTTCTAGGCAAATGCGGTGAGAGAGTACGAGAAAGAAGCTATTTTACACTTGTCAGGCCTCATTTAGAATATGCCGCTAGTATATGGGATCCGTACGAGGAAGGTATGATAAAAGAATTAGAGCGCGTGCAAAGAAGATCCGTTGATTTGCTACAGGCGGTTATGATAATTTTATAAGTGTTATGTGTTTAATAGAAGAACTAGGATGGGAATTACTATCAGAACGCAGGTTAAAATTTAGGTTAAACCTTTTAAGTAAATTTGATTTGCTCACAGATGATGTTAGATATATATTAAGAACCCCTTCGTATTATGCTAGGTTTGAAAAGATTAACAAGATTAGAGAGGTAGATAGCCGTACCGATAGATTTGAAATGTAATTTTTCCCGCGTACCATAAGAGAGAACAATAGGCTGCGTAGCAAAGGGGTAGGTGAAATGTAGTCAGTAGTGCATGATGCATGTAATAACAACCAATAATCCCTTTCTTATTTCGTAGATATTAACCATCTACTAAAAAAAGTAGCTGCATGTGACCCTATTATGTAGAATGTCTCCATTAAATATCCTAGTTACATGACAAAAGTGCATGTTTGGTGATCTTCACCCTCTGCCACACACCCTCGTGGTGGCTCACAGGGTATTACGTAGATGTATGTAGATATTAAAGCTCAGTTCGATCAGTAAAATTATATCGGTGAAAGGGATATTGCCGAACTATTATATTTGTGATGTTTTTTTATGGCGAAAAATTCGTAACATAACACCTACATCCACGCGATACCCTGCAAGCCACCGCGAGGGTGTATGCCAGGGGGTGAAGATCACCAAGCACTACTTACATGCAATTAGGGTAGGTACTTAATGGAAACATGCTACATCATAGGGTCTCATGCAACTACATGGCTAGGTTCTACATAGTAATAAAGGGTTTTGTTGTTAATACATGCATCGTGCACCACTGACTACTCTCTCCTATTTCACCCACCTATCCCTTTGCTATGCAGCTATTGTGTTCTCTTATAATAACTGAGCTGACGGGTACAATAAAGGTGTGTACCTGATGTGTATACCCGAAAAAAACTTTTTGGCGCTACTAATTCAATGTTACTTGCATGCTTGACAAAATTGATAACCGGGGGTGGAAGTGTGATTGATAGTGTCCAGCGATGTATGTGTCCAGATAGAAAAATTGATAGTGTCCAGCGATACAGGGTGAAATTTTCGAGCGTTAAAAATGGCATAAATTAATCGACTTGGTGCGACACAACTGTTAGTTTTTATTTTTACCGATCGATTTCGACAACTTAGCTTTGACCTTAAAAAGACCCTAAGTCATCTTAATCGAATGAGCGAAAATGAAACAGTAAGTGGAGTTCTGTGATCTACGAACCAAGTCTCGTAAGAAGTTTCAATCGTAAAAATGAAAGATGTAAATGTAGAAAATGTGCCCTCTATTGATATTAGTCAACAGAAACCCCCCTTATTCTGTACTACTTCTCCCATCTACATCTACACGATACCCTGCAAGCCACCGCGAGCGTGTGTGGCCGGTGGCGAAGATCACCAAGCATGCACCACTAACATGTAAACAAGCACTATAGGGATAAATGGCAATTGAAATTAAATTCGCTTAATGGAGAAATTGGACGTCATCTAGGAAAAATCTATTTTCTTCAATTCGCAACAATATGTCATCTCCCATTTTCATGACATTGGATGTCCGTTTCTCAGATAAATGAAACGGTAATAATTTGAATGTATCGATCCGTCTTAATTAACAGGATATTAGCAGAAGATTTCACCGGTATTTCAACCTACGATCTGATAGTGATTCCCAATCCAACTGTTCTTATAATTTCGACACACTGCAAAGCCTATCGTGATACCTTTTGACAAACCTAGATGCTCTTCGCTGCATACTGTATTGTCCTGTTCGATCGTTGATTGTTGTATGAAATTAAATTGGCATTGGGCGCCATTTTTTGACGCTGAGATAGCGCGGTCGTTTGTCCGTCTGTGTCTATCATTGAGGTATAATGGTCCTTCCACCGATTTCTACCCATTTCCTGCAGAGCGTGGGGTCCGCAGACGTCCCACACAGTGTGAGCCCACGCTTCAACCGTCTTCCGCGGCGACAAGGCTCGTAGCGCCAGTTATTTCGGCGGAGGACAACCAAGGCGAATGGAAAACCCACAATCCTCCTCCGATGAGGGAACTCTTTTCATACGCGGACGGTCCAATCGAGGCGAAATGTGCCGCGAAAACCTCTGCGAAGTAACGTTACCGCGCCCACGAGTAAATTCTCTTATTTATTTGTCATTCGTTGCTAACGTATCGTTACTAAGCACGAAGCTGTTGTATAAATGAATACGAATTATTCGTACGCCCGTGAAATGACCAACTGAAGCGCTCAAGCATTTGGCTTTGAAATTTGGACGAAGCCAAAATATTAAATTCCAATTAAACTCGCCGTAAGTATTCAAAGCCGTAAGCAGTGAAATGTACTTACCGGCTTCATTATTTATCAGGTGCAATGGATTGCTACTACAGTCCCTAATTTATTACATATAATTAAAAGCTATTTATATTAATAATGTATTAGATTCAATGAATTGTTATTAATAATTTATTGGGTGTGATCCATTGTTGTTACCATTAATTATTAATTTGATATAATTAATTTTTCATTACATATAGATGTTATTTTCAAATCTGTAATGAAAACGAAGGTACTTATCATTTTTTTAAAAACAAAAAGGGCCAAGTTAAATTTAAAAGTAGGTCGTAGGCTAGCGATTTCGCTATTTTTGTACTATATTTATCGTAGGGAAATGTGCATAGCAGCATTGAAATTGTAAGATTTGCGTTAGAAAAAGAATCTTTTACTGGTAGGCGTGAACTAATTACAGGGGCGTTGAGTAGGGGAGTGAAGAATAGACTTGTGAAAAGTCTAATATGGAGCGTTGCACTATATGTGGCGGAAACTTGGGCTTTGCGTAAAGAAGATGAAGATATACTTAGAGCTTTTGAGGTGTGGGTGTGGAGAAGGATGGAGAAAGTAAAGTGGGTCGAAAGGAGGACGAACGATGAAGTGCTGGAATTGGTAGGAGAGGAAAGAAATTTGATAGATGAAATTACCTAGGAGAAGGCAGAAGGTGTGGATGGAAAAGGTAATAAAAGGGGATGGTGTTTTGAAGGAGGTGATTGAGGGAAGAGCGTTGGGTAAGCGGGGTAGAGGGAGGAGAAGAATGGGTAGCTTCGATGGAATGATGGGTGGCAGGAGGTATGAGGGGCTTAAGAGGGAAATCATGTGAAATTTAGGGGGTGGGGAGAAATTAAAGTCCATTTAACGGTAGAAAACTAATATTCAATTTGATGGTGTTTTTAATATACACTATATGCACAATGTACTTAAAACACCTACACATCTACAGCTGGAAATACAAGCTTGGAAGTAAGGAAGCAATTCATCAAAACGTATATCAGGAGCATGTTCCTTTACGGCAGTGAGGCATGGACGATGACAGCAGCGGAGAAGAAAAGGGTGGAAGCATTCGAAATATGGTGCTATCGGAGAATGATGAAGATAAAATGGATCGACCGAGTGAAAAATGAAGAAGTCCTAAGAAGAGTGGGAGAAAAGAGAAGTTTCCTGAAAACTATAAAAAGAAGACGGGACAGCCTAATCGGCCATATCTTAAGACACGATGGTCTGATGAAGACAATCATCGAAGGAAAAGTGAAAGGGAAGAATGGAAAAGGCAAGCCACGGATGAGTTACACAGAACAGGCCGTAAAGGACGTGAAAGAGAGGAGTTACGTCAATATGAAGAGGTTACCGATAGAAGAATCGAGTGGAGGGCTGCGTCAAACCAATCCTAGGATTGTTGACCCATGACGATGATATGATATGTAATCGGTATTTTAACATACGATCTGATAAAGATTCCCACCCTAATTCTTCTAATAATTTCGTTACAATGCTAAGCCTATTGTAAAAACTTTTAACAACCCTAGCTACTCTACGCTGCTCATTATACCTATTATACCCTGACAACCTAAAGTGTTTAATATTTTAGAACAATCAATTAGATAAATTGTATCATCATTCACATTTATGATAATATCGCACTTTTTACAATTCGAACAAAGCATATCATCTTGAAAGACTCCGTACACCGTATGTGCGCAACCGGCGAGGGGTAGCATACAAATATGCATTCGACCGTATTCTTAAACTGTGTGGCGACGAGCATAATGACAGAAGAGTCTCAAACAATCTTGCTAGGAAATGTAACCAACGTTGTCAAGAAATTCGGCGCAAAAACGAGTGTGTTCATAATATCGAGAACGGCGGGAGAGGCACATGGGTAATGCCTCTCGTGAGAATGTTGCCATGGAGACGCTTGTTTTTTGCCGAAGACTATTTACCCTCGTGTTCCCCAAACCATCGGTGAACGTGAAGATGTGCAGATAATCCCTGCGTCCCACTTCCGTGATCGCTTAAAGAAGTTATTACCGAGTACGCACAGACCATGGGGCACCTTGGGGACTGTGTTTGAAACCGTCGAGATTATCTCGATTAGGTAACCAAGGAGTCACGTGGTGCAAACACGAATGTTTTGCAAATTTAGTGTCTGATACGCTTGTTACAATATCATTAATTGTTTTCACTGTAGTTTTTCTCATAAAATTGAGAACCATTCGCGTTTATACCACGTGACTCTTGCGTTACCTGTTAGAGGTAGGTAACCCCTGCGGTTTCAGGCACAACCCCCCTTGCGTCGTTTCTAGAGGTTTCTGTGGAGGGGTCTCTGATAGTCGAGTTGATAAATTTTTGTCAGCGCCCAACTAACTTTGTTGGGCCAAATAATAGGTAACCGCATAAAATTAAGTTGGATGCAATCAAATTAAATCTAAATTTCCAAGTATTCGAGGTGCTCGTTCAAACTTTTATATTGTGGCCGTTACTGCGAAATTGTGACAGCTAAAACATTGGGAGGGAATTAACTTTTACCAAGATTTCTTCAAATCGGTCTTTTCGTGCCGCGCACGAAGAGTATGGGCTGGTTTTGAAACGGGTAAGAACTGATAATGAAATGCATGTAGTTTTAATATGTTACCAACCTAAAGTACATACATACCCACGGGAAAAAATCAGCATGCTGCGATTCACGGACGAGAAAGCAGTCATGGCAGAAACAGAAGGAGATTTAAAGAAGGCATATGGAAAGGAAAATGGCCATATGCCGCCTTAAGATAAAAAAAGAAAACTAAGTTATTGGTATGCAGTAGGAGAAAAGACGCCAGGACCAATGTTAGATGTATAATTTAATTTCTACAATTTTCCGTTCTCTAATTTTGTGATTATGGTCCAGTCTACAGTAAGTTGGGGTTCGCTAAACATTTTTAACGTCATCAATGAAGATATTATATTGGAATTTATTGAAGAAATTAAGTCTTAATTTCAACCTACGATCTGACAATGATGCCCATTTTAGTTCATTTAATAGACTGGGAATTGTAGGCAAAATATTGGAGTAGGGACCATTTTTCGTACCTTGATCCCGTCTGTTTCTCATATCTACATCTACGTAATATCCTGCGAGCCACCGCGAGGGAGTGTGGCAGGGGATGAAGATCACCAAACATGCACTATTGACATGCAAGTAAGAGCTACCAAGGCATGCGCCCATGCAACTAAGAGACGCCATGAAATTCCAACCAAATACCTAAGAGCTTTAGTGAGGCAACTAATATAACATCTACATAATCTACATAATACCCTGCAAGCCACCAAAAGGGTGTGTGGCAGGGGGTGATTGCTCACCAAATATGCACTACATATCATGCATAAAAAAGGAATAGTATTAATATAGTAGTCAGAACTACACTATTTAAAAAAGATAGAAATTGCAAATCAAACATGCAAAAACATTTTGTTAGTAGGGTTAGCTTTAAGTACTCATACCAACATGCAGCTACCAATGCCATTCATTGCTACTCTCCGATAGGACATATTTACCGTTATTCGCATCTCTAATTGTGCGAGGGAAAAAGGACATTTTGAATCTGTCAGTTCGGCAATCAATTTCTCTAATTTTATGATTATGGTCCAGTCTGCCATAGTAAGTTGGGGTTCGCGAAATATTTTTAACGTCATCACTGAAAATATTATCTTGGAATTTGTTTAAGAGATTAAGTCTAAATTTCAACCTACGATCTGACAATGATTCCCATTTGAATTCATTTAATAGACTGGTTACGCTAACATAATTATCGTATCGTCCCTTTACAAATCTTGCCGATCTTCGCTGCACACGTTCAAGTTCATTACTTAGACCGATTTCGTAGGGATCCCATACACTGGCAGCATATTCCAAATGAGGTCTAACAAGGGAAAAGTAGAGCTGATTTGTTGCACTATAGACTACTCTAACAATATTTCACCTATCTATCCCTTTTCTGTGCTGCATTTATGCCTTCTAATGGTACGCGGGAAAAAAGGCATTCTACAAAAATATCGGTATGGCAATCCATCTCTGTAATGTTATTCATCTGGTCGAAGAATTTCATTCCACTCCGTCCGTCCGATTGCGTCAGATTTTTCAACGGTTGGCAACTCCGAAAGAAATAACGCCTCCATCCGCCGTTTTAAAAATATCCCGATCGGGAGAAGGAAAGCGGAGGATTGGAGCACAATTTTTTTTTCCGTGGAGAACCTTCCGCAAGCCCGCGAACAGCCTTGCGGACTCGGCGGGAATTGGAAAAGGAAACGCGGGTTCGCTGAATAGGATGGAATAAAGGATTAGATTCGCACTTTTTGCCTTTCGGAGAAGAAAAGGAGGCGTCGTTAAGCAACCGTAGTCGAGACAGAAAAATTATGCTTATCCCTTTGTATGAAAAAAAAAAGTAAAGCGCTAAAGAAGAGAAAATAAGAATTGGATTCATCTGCATAACACATATTCATGCTGATAGATAATATTATTCATGCCAATTAAGGGTAACTTTCATCGCTACAGGTGGGTTTATAGCTGTCGAGGATTTAAGGTGCCTCAGATAGGTGATTAATAATACCCAATGAATTAGCACGCGGCTGTAATTCGGGTTGAATACATATGAATCCTCAAAGAGGTACCTCTTTGATGATTCAAATGTATTGACGAATGTAAGACGTCTTTCGTTCTCTTGAAGGAATCAATGTATTGACATTCGATTTTTCATTTTATTGTCCTCATCGCGTTTCATTGTTCATTTTCATCTTGCTTCCCCACGTGATGCCGTTGTGGAAGTAGTAGCCTAGTTGAATGTCAATTGTTCATGTTTAGATGTAGATGAATACCCTGCGGGCCAGAGTTATCTACATAATACCCTGCAAGCCACCATAAAGGTGTGTGGCAGGGGGTGAACTCTCACCAAACATGCACTACATATCATGCATAAAAAAGGATTGTACTTATATAGGTACTTTTCAAAACTCCGCTATTTAAAGAAATAAAAATAGCAAAGCATAAATGCAAAAATATGCTGTTAGTTGGGTTAGCTTTAAGTCCTTATACCAACATGCAGCTACCAATGTTATCCATTGCTACACTCGTACTGGATATATTTACCGTTATTCATACCCCTAATAGTACGAGGAAAAAAGGACATTTTGAATCTGTCAGTTCGGCAATCAATTTCTCTAATTTTGTGATTATGGTCCAGTGTACCATAGTAAGTTGGGGTTCGCAAAATATTTTTAACGTCATCACTGAAAATATGGTCTTGGAATTTGTGTAAGAGATTAAGTCTAAATTTCAACCTGCGATCTGACAATGATTCCCAATTTAATTCATTTAATAGACTGGTTACGCTAATAAGGTTATCGTACAGGCCCTTTACAAATCTTGCCGATCTTCGCTGCACACAGCAGTAGCTGATTTCTCGTACATGATCGTCACATTTACCCAGTACTCTTTTGACGAATCCCAGTTTACGATTATTTCATTATTTCACGTAAGTGTTTACCCCAGTTAGGGTGTTTGACAGAGGATGGACCAGTGTTTAGCTTCACTGAATGAATGCAAACCTTGTAATTTTCATCTAATTCATTAGGGTACCGTAATAAATTTAGTGAAATGTTAGAATTCATCTCATGAAACCATGTTGGCATTCATTCAGTGGTGATGAATTTTCAAATGTTGAGTCTGAAATAGATGATTTAATCAGTGTTTAGTGTGATGTTTCATAGATACATTTACATCTACGTAATACCCTGCGAGGCACCACGAGGGTGTGTGGCAGGGGGTGAAGATCACCAAACATGCACTATTGACATGCAACTAAGATATTTAATGGCTATTGCTAGTTTATGGAGAGAGGAGTGAATGATTTGAATCGATTTCTTGCAAATCAATCCTTATGATTGGTACGTCTATCTTCCCATCACATCTGCCATATACTTGGAAACGCTGTGACTCTTCCCTTACTAGTGATGTTCACAAAGCGAACGAATGGTATAATCGACTTACTATGGTTGTATGAACTATTAACATAAAACTAGGAAAATGGATTGCAGAACTGAAAGATTTAACATGTTATATGTTATTTTTTAACTGGTAAAATTAGGGATCTGATAGCTGCGAAAATTTTCAATGATATGCACCCAAGTTTATCGATAGGTGGCGTTTAGCATTTGCATGACAGAATCAATTATTTTAGTTGACCCAACTAATACGGCGTTTATGCATGTTCGCTCTAATTTTTGTCTTTTTTTAAATCATTATAGTTCGACTCAAACATAGATATTAATTATCTTTAATCAGGAAAGGTGAATATTTTTGGTGAAAATTCTCCCCTTGTCACACACCTTTATGCTGGGTTGCTGGGCACTATATAAATGTAGATGTAGATAAGCGGAAAAAAAAATAAGGAGGTGTTGAGAGAAGCTCTTCGGACCTTATCCTATCCCCATCCCTTCCATTCCTATCCTTATACCTTTCCTCCCGGTCTGAAGCGCCTATTAGTGCGGAAACAGACTTGAAAACACCCATGATTAAGGAAAAAATAATAACTTTTACACAGAGCCTTATATTCTGTGAATTAATCGTAAGGAAGTCCATTGTAATTGCCTGGAGTTAAGGAACTTATTGGGTCATTTTCCCGCCAAGAGGGTAAAGCATCTCTCGAGAGGCGAGAAAATCTTAAAAGTATTAAGGTCTAACCAATAAACAAAGTGTGAGTCATCCGCAGATGGTTCGGAGGGAAACAAACAACGTAGAAAGTTACCCTTGGAAACGTATATTTGTTTACTTCCGTTTGGCTTGGCTATTTCGCAGAGATTTGAACGCCATGAGTTGAAGGATCTCCGTGGTTAAACGTAAAAAGACAATGCGAAATTAAAAATTAACAAATCAGAATGGATAAAAATAAAAGTGGGTGCTTGTAAGGAAACTTACCGTCCTTTCTGGCTTATAAGACGCATGCTAGTTTGGCCACACCTTGTGAAAAAAAGATGAAGTGGTTTGCATTTCCACCGCAGATTATAACCACTGATAAGTAACTATTAAAAATATAGATTTTTAGATAATTCCCTCAAGAGAAAAGGTAGTTTTCTCCTACTATTTACCAATTTCCAGTATAGGCGCTGAAAAATATATGCAGGAAAATTTTTCTTTAATACTATAGAAAGGAGTTCCACAGAGAAAAAATCATTCGCCTTGACCGGGATTCGAACCCGGACCCCCTGATTTCCGGCCAGGTGCTCTACCAGTTGAGCTACCAAGACGTCCTCTTTTTATGTGGAAATCAACTAGTGCAATTCTATATTCTATTCTCAAGTTCTATAGTGCAATTTTCAGCGGGTGACGCCGCTAAAGTTTCCGCGGCCAGTTCGCGGTCTTTGAATTTTTCTTCAATGTTCACGTGATGATGTAGCCTTGCTTGTACGAAACCGTAGTCGTGATTAATA
Source organism: Platycnemis pennipes (assembly GCA_933228895.1). Lineage (NCBI taxonomy): Eukaryota > Metazoa > Arthropoda > Insecta > Odonata > Platycnemididae > Platycnemis > Platycnemis pennipes. The sequence goes on from OW121854.1 coordinate 67,898,743, forward strand.
AACGTCACACACTACAACCATGGTTTCGACGATTAACGTCATCTGATGATGACGTTAATCGTCGAAACCACGGTCGTTATGTGAGATATTAAATGTGGAAATACAAAGTTTATTTTGTCATTCATAATGAATACAAGTAAATTCCATAAAGTGACGCCAGAAAATTTTTAATAAACATCAGTTTGGAAACTGTAATTTTGATACCTTTACCTCTTTCGTAGCCAGGGTGGAGAGGGGGGGGGGGGGGGGGGGGGGAACTTCACACGCCCCCTAAATATTTCCCAAAGATTTTGTTGTTCTGATTTTAACTGTGCATGATAATCCGTATTACCCTGCGTATGAAACGTGATCCCTAGTTTGGTGCATGTGTGTGGTTAGTAAATTTCATAACAAGGTAAGTAGTGAACTTAACGACTGAGAAAATATACGAATGGGCCCGGTCAGAGCAAATACCAAGCGCTGAAAATTAAGGAAGATATTTGTATCATGTTGGCGCAGAAAGAGCAAGGCTGATTTGTTTCAAGTTACAGTACCGCAGACGTATCCCCCATCCCCGAAGCAAATTTCTGGCTACGTGCCTGCTCCCACTAGAATCATAGATTTCCATAAAATAATTCCCAGTTAGTCTCAGAGAATCCTACAAGCTCAAGTCACCGAGGGAGTGAGTTGTTTTGCACGAGATTTTCCATTGCATCGTAGTATTATCCGTTGCTTTTCACGATGAGAAAAGTGGAATGTTGGTGGTATTGATGAAACAAAATTTGTTTTAACACTTAATACTAATTCGTGTAAACCTACGATCACAATCCATCAATAGCCCAGGACTACATGCGTTTCTCATTCGGTTGGTTCATCTATTTATGTGCCCGGAATCGTTATTTGCGACTAGTTAAAAACGATGATTACCCCATTAAGGGGGAAGCGAGCCGGCGAGGCACCCTCCACGTCTGTCTAACGAGGGGGAAGAAGGTGGGTAAGATGTCGTACCGCGGAAGCCAGCTCGAATGTCGCCTGGCTGCGTTGCACATTGACCTCAGGGAGTCCAAGGAATGAAGAGTGGAGGGGAGAGTTTGATCTCATCTACACCTACGCGATATCCTGCAAGCCACCGCGAGGGTGTGTGGCAGAGGGTGACGATCATGAGTTGGGGAGAACAGCGGAGTAGTTCCACACCAGATTCAAAATGCACTTCTTCCCTCGTACAATTAGGGACATGAATAGCTGCAAATAGTGTTTTTACACTGTGTAGTATCATATCCGGGAGAGATATCTCTTGCCAGAGGTGAGGAGTAATGGATTGGTGCAGGAACGTAGCCAGAAATTTGTTTTGGTGGGGGAGGGGTCTATGCCTTGCGTAACTTGAAACAAAACAGCCTTGCCCGTTCGGTGCTGACATGTTGCAAATCTCTTTCCTAAATTTTCAGTGCTTGGTATTTACTTTTACAGTGCCCATACTTATCTCTTCTCACTGGTAAAGTTCTCTGCTAAAATCAGAGCAACAAAATTATTGGGAAAAAATTTTTGGGGCGGCTGAAGCACCAGAAGCCCCCGCCCCCTGGCTACGTGCCTGGGTTGGTGTGGTGGCTACAGTACTGGTAAATAAATAGTGACTCTATTATCTAACATGTTTCCATGTAGTACCTAGTCTAGTTGCATGTCAATAGTGAATGTTTGGTGATCTTCATCCCAACCACACTCCTTCGAGTTTGCTTGCAGCTTATTGACATCTACATCTACATAATGCCGTGAAAGCCACCATAAAGGCGTGTGGCAGGGGATGAATTTCGTGGATGTAGTTGAAATATGTTCAATAGTGTATACACAATACTGCCATAAGTAACTATGATCCAGATATATGTTTTAATAACGTGATCCCTTACGTCCACGCTTGTAAGTACTCACTTGTTTTTGTAAAATACCTTTTTCGATTTCTGCCATTTCTTTCTTGGTTAGTAGCTCGCTTGTTCAACTCATGCTTAAGCATTCTTTGCTGTGGATATTGCATCCATTCTCATCCAGAAATGCCGAAAAATTATTTTTTTAGGTTAAAGTCGCTCTCATGGGGAGGACCGACGGTCAGACCGTCATTAGTAAGGTCCAACCTCTCGAAGCAGCTAATCAATGACCCTTCCTCGAGTTCGGGGCTCGTATGGACCCAACCCTCACTGCAGGAGGCCCAACCACAGAAGTTGACCATTTGCAGTTAAATATGCAATTTAAAAGTTTATAACTTTAACCCGAAAGTATCATGTTCATCGCATAGCCGGCGAAGATACGACTAAGTAGGTTTTTTGAACGGCATTGTGCGATAAAATTTAATGATTATTGAAAAAAGTACGATGTTCTCTATAGATATTTGGCAACCCTGCAGATCGCCGGAGGAATGGAGAGGGGGGACAGGGATGGCAGCCATCGACCATCGCCGCGGGAAGTCCAACCTCAGAAGTTGACCGTTTGCAGTTCAATATGCAATGAAAAAGTTTAAAACTTTTACCCACATTTGTGATGTTTATCGTATAGTACGCGAAGAGACGATTAAGTAGGTTTTTTGAACGACGTTGTGCGATAAAATTTAAGGATTGTTGTAAAACCTAAGAAATGTCCTATTGCGATTGCACCCTTACTATGAAAGCCACTGCTGTCTACAACTCTAAGTAAGATTATCTTCTTCTAAACATTTCGTAGACATAAAGGCCGAGATGTCTCAAAAACATACGATTCATCAAATATACACTACCCTCCATGCTGGATTGTTAGCTGTAGTAGACTAGTAGATATAATGTACTGATGCAGACATAATCGTATGCGCAGAAAGCTGGCTTTCGAAGAACACACCACACATATCACATATGAAATATTCCAGAGGTGTTTTTTCCGAAATTTTCAATTCAATCATTAGAAAAGCAGTAATATTCCCAGGCAACCCCTTGGAATGTGTTTGGTGTTCATTAAGATAACTTAAATCCAAATCAAAACCTGTCTGCGCATTCTATAGGCCCTCAAACACTGATGTTTACACAATATTAGAACTGGGAAAGCAGATAAATTCTATAACGTCCCGTAACAGTGAGCGTAGTATAATAATAGGTGGAGATTTCAAATCACCATCAATAGACTGGAGAACTTACTGCTTCAAAGCTGGAGGGAGGGACAAGGATATCTGTGAGATCCTATTAGATGTATTCTCCAATAACTCCCTACAACAATTAGCTACAGCACCTAATAAATGGGGATAACATTCTTTATTTACTGGCAACCAATATCCCATAACAAGTGACAATGATTGACACAGTTGATGGATCAGTGACCACAGAGTTATAACTGCAAAATTCTTACTATCTTAAATATCGGTCTAAATAACGAACTTGAACGTGTGTAGCGAGGATCGGCAAGATTTGTAAAGGGACGGTACGATAACCTTATTAGCGTAACCAGTGTATTAAATAAATCAAAGTGGGAATCATTGTCAGATCGCAGGTTAAAATTTAGACTTAATCTCTTAAACAAATTCCAAGACCATATGTTCAGTGATGACGTTAAAAATATTTTGCGAACCCCAACTTACTATGGTAGGTTGGACCATAATCATAAAATTAGAGAAATTGATTGCCGAACTGACAGATTCAAAATTTACTTTTTTCCTCGTACAATCAAGGATATGAATAGCGGTAAATATGTCCAATACGAGTGAATCAATGTTTAGCGTAGGTGTAAGGACTTGAAGGTACCCCAACGTACAGCATGTTTTTGCATGCTTACTTTGCTATTTTTTTCTCTTTTAAGTAGTGAAGTTTGGCTAGTATATAAATACTAATATTTTTTATGCATTTTAGGTAGTGCATTTTTGGTGAGAAATCAACCCCTGCCACACAACTTTATGGTGGCTAGGATTATGTAGATGTATGTGAGTAGAAGAGATCTTACACAATATAGAAAGTATTTGGTGTTAAAAGTAAAAGTAATAGCACGAAAAGGATATATGTAGGTGCATACTACAGGCCACCGGATTCAGATGTCAATTGTTTAATGGAACTAGAGTCAGAGATAGGAACATTACTTTCTCGGATGAATGATAGACTGAAATACGTGTAGTTTTATAACAGGAGGTAAGGATAAGGAACTCTGCGAATCACTATTGAACACCTTTACGTCACATTCTTTACAACAGCTAGTAACAGAACCGACCAGGGGAAACACATTCTAGACTTATTAGCAACAAATACACCCGAAAAAGTTCTAAATATAGTTACAGTCACAGGAATTAGTGATCATAAAATAATGCATGTGAAATTTGTTATAGCTGTTGAAAGACATTATAAACCAAGGAGGAAGGTATACTTATTTGGCAAGGCTAATTACGACGGTGTGAAAGAGGAATTAAGGGAATCGTTTAATATATTTATCAAACAAAGCAAAGGATTAGATACGAAGGATTCGTGGAGGGAATTTCTGGAGGTCACCCGTAAAGCAGTTAACAAATAAATACCAAGTAAATTGATATATGATAACATAGAGCCAAGGTGGAATAACGTGGAGGTTAGGAAATCACTAAAGCGACAAAGGGTATGCAACACTAATATGAAGAATGCAGGACAGTGTCTATCGGTAGAGGAAAAAATGAGTTAGTTCAAAACTATAAAAAATCAAGAGCATTGGCAAGGAAATGGCGTAGGCAAATGTTATCACAATTTCCAGAACAAGATGTTAGGAGAATATCTAGATTATCATGTGTGCTTCTGGGAAATAGGTCCACAGTGCACACACTTAAAAGCGATGCAGGAATTGGTGTCACCAGCAATTTAGAAAAAGCCAATTATTTAAACACCTTCCAAAGCGTATTCAACTCATCGCCACACAACACAGTCGAAACACCGCCGAACACTTTCAGTGAACCTATGCCCGAAATAACAATTTCATGTCGCGGAATAGAGCACCAGTTAAAAAACATTAGTAAAAACAAATCACCAGGTCCCAATCAAATTCCTTCCAGAGTATATAAAACATTACCTTCTGAAATAGCCCCTATCTAGAAATAATATTCAATTAAACACTAACGAACAACATAGTACCCAAGGATTGGAAAGAAGCTAACTTTACACCTATTTTTAAAAACGGTGATGGTATGACGTGGGACATAATCAAAGTAACACCGGAAGTTCTTCAGGGTAGCGTAATATGTCCGCTTATATTTCTTTTATACATAAACGAACTAGGTACCCCCCTGCCACACACCCTTGTGGTGTCTTGCAGGGTATTATGTAGAAGTACGTACCGTAGTTAATAGTAAGCTTAGAATGTTTACATAGATGCGGTAGTGTACAGGGGTATATCAAATGAAGAAGACAGGGAATCGCTTAGCAAGGATTTAGATTTAATCAATAGTGGTGCGACAATGGCAGTTAGAACACATAGTATACACGAATTTGGGTGGGAATGAAGATTAAATGGATCGACCGAGTCAATAACGAGGAAGTCCTAAGAAGAGTGGGAGAGAAGTCTGCTAACAACTCTAAAAAGAAGAAGGGACAACTAAATCGGCCATATCTTAAGACACGACGGTCTGATGAAGACTATCATCGAGGGAAAATTGAACGGGAAGATTGAAAAAGGCAGGCCTCGCATGAGATACATGAAACAGGTTGTGAAGGATGTAAAAGAGAAGAATTACGTCACAATGAAAAGGTTGGCCGATGGAAGAATCGAATGTAAATCTGCGTCAAACCAAATTTAGGATTGTTGACCAATGATGATGATGATGAGGGTGGGAATCATTTGAGAGCGTAAGTTAAATTTCAGATTAAATCTATTACAGAAATTTAAATCGGATAGCTTTACTGAATATGTTAGGCATATATTAAAAACACCAGCTAATTATGCTAGATTCAACCGACTAAATAAGATTAGAGAGATAGATTGTCATACTGATAGATTCAAAATGTCTTACTTTCCTCGTACAATTACGCATATGAACACCTTGAATATATCCAATAGTATAAATACAAGTGTATTCATAGGTAGCTGCATATAATGTTGAGCCTGAAAACTTCTTTCATAATAGTGAATGCTGCATGTGAAGCATACGGGGAACCATGCAGAACAATGGTTCGGTCGCTCAACGGTCACTTTCCCTTCACCCCTACCCACACATTCCGTTGAATTTCTAACCTGTCTTAATTGCTTCATGACCAAAGGTTAGACTCCGAGGGTAGGCGAGGGAGAATTCTAGGAAAAAAGGATTTGAAAAATATGAGGGAGAATTCTACGAAAATTCTACGCTGTTATCTGGGAAAAAGGACTGGTAAGCGAGGAAATAAGTGATACTTGTGCGACCAGAACTTGGAAAAGAGAGTACTTGGAGAGTACTTGGAAAATGTGATGAGAAGACAAAAGAGCGATGTTACTTTTCTCTAGTTAGGCCCCACCTTGAGTATGCAGCCAGTATATGGGATCCGAATGAATTAGGTTTGATCAGAGAACTAGACAGTGTGCAGCGTAGAGCAGCTAGGTTCATCTACATCTACATCTACATAATACCCTGAAAGCCACCATAAAGGTGGGTGGCAGGGGATGAACTCTCACCAAGCATGCACTACAAATCATGCATAAAAAAAGGATTAGTACTTGTATAGGTATTGTTCAAAACTACGCCATTTAAAAAAAGATAAAAATAGCAAAACATACATGCAAAAACATGCCGTTAGTTGGGTTAGCTATAAGTCCTTATACCAACATGCAGCTGCCAATGTTATCCATTGCTACACTCGTACTGGATATATTTACCGTTATTCATATCCCTAATAGTACGAGGAAAAAAGGACATTTTGAATCTGTCAGTTCGGCAATCTATTTCTCTAACTTTTGTGATTATGGTCCAGTCTACCACAGTAAATAGTCTGGCGAAAATAATATTCCAGTGGATGCTATATTTCTCGACTTCAAGAAGGCTTTTGACAAGGTTTCTCACAGCAAACTAATTTTGAAGTTAAAATCTTATGGGTTAGACAGTAACATTATATCATGGATTAATGATTTTCTGCATGATCGGGTTCAAAGGGTTGTTTTGGACGGTGTTTCCTCACCGGCAATTAAAGTCACTTCGGGTGTCCCACAAGGTAGTGTGATAGGTCCACTCCTGTTCCTTCTGTACATTAATGATATCAGTAAGGTGGTAAAAAGTAAGCTTCGTCTATTTGCCGATGACGCAGTTGTGTACAGGGAAATTCTATGCCCGAACGATAAAGAATATTTAAATATTGACCTACAAGCAATTGAAACTTGGTGTGATACATGGCAGTTAGAATTAAACTTTAAGAAATGTCTTGTAATGAATTTTTGGAAAAAGAATAGCTCTCCTCCAAGCACATACAAAATAAGTAATAATGAATTAACAAACGTGGAATCCATTAAATATCTTGGAATAAGACTGACAAATGATCTTTCCTGGGGTAAACACATTCGTGAAATAATGGGTCAAGCGAATCGCAAACTGGGTTTCATTAAAAGAGTATTGGGTAAATGTGACGATCATGTACGAGAAATCAGCTACTTTTCCCTTGTTAGACCTCATTTGGAATATGCTGCCAGTGTATGGGATCCCTACGAAATCGGTCTAAGTAATGAACTTGAACGTGTGCAGCGAAGATCGGCAAGATTTGTAAAGGGACGATACGATAATTATATTAGCGTAACCAGTCTATTAAATGAATTGAAATGGGAATCATTGTCAGATCGCATGTTGAAATTTAGACTTAATCTCTGCCACAAATTCCAAGGCAATATTTTCAGTGATGATGTTAAAAATATTTGACGAACCCCAACTTACTATGGCAGACTGGACCATTATCATAAAGTTAGAGAAATTGATTGCCGAACTGACCGATTCACAATGTCCTTTTTCCCTCGCACAATAAGAGATACGAATAACGGTAAATATGTCCTTTCGGAGAGTAGCAATGAATAGCATTGGTAGCTGCATGTTGGTATGAGTACTTAAAGCTAACCCTACTAACAGAATGTTTTTGCATGTTTTCTTTGCTATTTCTATCTTTTTTAAATAGTGTAGTTCTGACTACTATATTAATACTATTCCTTTTTTATGCATGATATGTAGTGCATGTTTGGTGAGCAATCACCCCCTGCCACACACCCTTGTGGTGGCTTGCAGGGTATTATGTAGATGTAGATGTAGTAAGTTGGGGTCCGCAAAATATTTTTAACATCATCACTGAAAATATGGACTTGGAATTTGCTTAAGAGATTAAGTCTTAATTTCAACCTGCGATCTGACAATGATTCCCAATTTAATTCATTTAATAGACTGGTTACGCTAATAAGGTTATCATACCGTCCCTTTACAAATGTTGCCGATCCTCGCTACACACGTTCAAGTTCGTTATTTAGACCGATTTCGTAGGGTTCGTTAAAATACGGTGAGTAGTGTTTCAGAATTATTTAAAGAATTTGGGTGAGAATCATTATCAGAGCTTAGGTTAAAGTACAGATTAAATCTCATACAGAAATTTAAATCGGATAGCTTTACTGAAGATGTTAGGCATATGTTAACACCAGCGTATTATAATAGATTCGACCAGATAAATAAGATTAGAGAGATAGATAGCCGTACTGATAGATTCAAAACATTTTCCCCCGTAATATAAAAGAACAATATAGGCAGCATAGCATAGGGATAGGTAGGGGAAATATTTTATAGTCTGTAGTGCACGATGCATGTATTAACAACCAATTCCTTATTACTATGTAGATACAAACAGTCTAGTTGCCTGAGAACCTATAGTTGCATGTTTGCATGTTTATACTGCATGCTTGGTGATATTCACCCCCTGCCACACATCCTCAAGGTGGCTTGCAGGGTATCGTGTAAATGTAGATGTGGAGATCTGTATAATACCTTTTCAGGCCACCTCAAGGGCGTGTGACAGGGGGTTTAACATCAGCAGGGTGTTCGTGACTTTTATAAATTTCTTGAACACCGCACCATTGCAAACGAATACCTGGAGTTTAGAAAATCACTTCGTAGTGAAGCAGGTGCCATTCAAGGTGGTGCAATAAATGCATGCATAGCACATTTTTAGAAAATGTAATACATATTTATTTACACGTTTTTGTATAATACTATGATGTGACCGTAATGCCTGTCTTTGCGCTCCTGTGACTTTCGATTAGCTGCAGTAATTTGATAATAATGTAGTAAGTACTAATTAATAATAAATAACACATGAAGATGCCACTTACAAGTAGCTTGATAACCATTTTCATCTACATCTACATCTACATAATACCCTGCAAGCCACCACAAGGGTGTGTGGCAGGGGGTGATTTCTCACCAAACATGCACTACATATCATGCATAAAAAAGGAATAGTATTAATATAGTAGTCAGAACTACACTATTTAAAAAAGATAGAAATTGCAAAGAAAACATGCAAAAACATTCTGTTAGTAGGGTTAGCTTTAAGTACTCATACCAACATGCAGCTACCAATGCTATTCATTGCTACTCTCCGATAGGACATATTTACCGTTATTCGTATCTCTTATTGTGCGAGGGAAAAAGGACATTTTGAATCGGTCAGTTCGGCAATCAATTTCTCTAACTTTATGATTATGGTCCAGTCTGCCATAGTAAGTTGGGGTTCGTAAAATATTTTTAACATCATCACTGAAAATATTGCCTTGGAATTTGTGGAAGAGATTAAGTCTAAATTTCAACCTGCGATCTGACAATGATTCCCATTTCAATTCATTTAATAGACTGGTTACGCTAATATAATTATCGTATCGTCCCTTTACAAATCTTGCCGATCTTCGCTGCACACGTTCAAGTTCATTACTTAGACCGATTTCGTAGGGATCCCATACACTGGCAGCATATTCCAAATGAGGTCTAACAAGGGAAAAGTAGCTGATTTCTCGTACATGATCGTCACATTTACCCAATACTCTTTTAATGAAACCCAGTTTGCGATTCGCTTGACCCATTATTTCACGAATGTGTTTACCCCAGGAAAGATCATTTGTCAGTCTTATTCCAAGATATTTAATGGATTCCACGTTTGTTAATTCATTATTACTTATTTTGTAAGTGCTAGGGGGAGAGCTATTCTTTTTCCAAAAATTCATTACAAGACATTTCTTTAAGTTTAATTCTAACTGCCATGTATCACACCAAATTTCAATTGCTTGTAGGTCAATATTTAAATATTCTTTATCATTCGGGCATAGAATTTCCCTGTACACTACTGCGTCATCGGCAAATAGACGAAGCTTACTTTTTACCACCTTTTGGATATCATTAATATACAAAAGGAATAGGAGTGGACCTATCACACTACCTTGTGGGACACCCGAAGTGACTTTAATTGCCGGTGAGGAAACACCGTCCAAAACAACCCTTTGAACCCGATCATGCAGAAAATCATTAATCCATGATATAATGTTACTGTCTAACCCATAAGATTTTAACTTCAAAATTAGTTTGCTGTGAGAAACCTTGTCAAAAGCCTTCTTGAAGTCGAGAAATATAGCATCCACTGGAATATTATTTTCGCCAGAAACTAAAATATCGTGGGAAAAGAGAGCAAGTTGGGTTTCACACGATCTGCTCTTTCGGAAGCCATGCTGGACATTGGACAATAAATTCTGGCTATCTAGGTGTCCCATGACTGAACTGACAATTATATGTTCTAGGACCTTGCATGAAATGGACGTGAGGGATATAGGTCTGTAGTTAGATGGCTGCTCCCTATCGCCACTTTTAAAAATGGGTGTTACATCGGCTGCTTTCCAGTCCATCGGTACGACGTGTTCGGTCAGGGATTTATTAAATACTATTTCAAGGTAGGGGGAAATTTCGGATGCTAACTCTCTATACACGCGGGAGGGAATTTGATCAGGGCCAGGAGATTTGTTGGGGCTTATATCTTTAAGTAATTTTTCAATACCATTACAGGAAATGTCAATTGGTTGCATCAACCGCTGAAAGAGGTCAGGTAACACGACAGTTGAATCCCCGGAAGGTGGGTTAAAAACGGTTTGGAAGAAGGAATTTAGCAAGTTAACTTTGTCGAGTGTGTTTGTGGTCATTTCACCTCTATCATTTTTAAGTGAATGGACGGCAGACTTATGGCCTTGCACTTCCCTTACGTACGACCAGAAGACTTTTGGATTTTCTTTCAATTGTTCCCCAAGTGTTTTTCTTTTGAATTCTGCAAATGCATTACTAAGGGCTGACTTTGCAGTGGATTTTGAAATTTTATAATTTTCAATAATTACATTACGCTCATCAGTGGGCATATGTTTACTAATTTTTTTCATTTTAGCATGACATATTCGCTGCCGTCTCAGGGATTTTCTCACTTCGGCATTGTACCACCTAGGTTCAGTGCTTTCTTTTTTGAATTTACAAGGGATAAATCTGTTGATCCCAGAGCGCATGATATTAATGAACGACTTCCATGAATCGTTGGTACATACCTTTATGGAAGACTTTTTGAAATCCGATAAGGAATCTCTTAAATAAATTTTAAAGTTAGCAAAGTCTGCTCTTTTAAAAATGTAAAACTTTCTTTTTTGTTTAAAATTTTTATCTAAAGATAGCGAGAGTTTTGCAGTTATAACTCTGTGGTCACTGATTCCATCAACCGTGTCAATCATTGTCACATGTTGTGGGATATTGGTTGCCAGTAAATCAAGAGTGTTGTCCCCTCTATTAGGTGCTGTAGCTAATTGTGTCAGGGAGTTATTGGAGAAAACATCTAATAGAGTCTCACAAATGTCTTTGTCCCTTCCTCCAGCTTTGAAGCAGTATGTTCTCCAGTCTATTGATGGTGCATTGAAATCTCCACCTATTATTATATTACGTTCGCTGTTACGGGACGTTATAGTATTTATCTGGTTTCCCAGTTCTAATAATGACTCAACATCAGTGTTTGGGGGCCTATAGAAGGCGCAGACAGATATTGATCTGGATTTGGGGCATGTTAATGAACACCAAACACATTCTAAGGGGTTGTCGGGAAATATTACTGCTTTGCTAATGATTGAGTTCTTGACTGCAATGAAAACACCACCACCTGCTCTGTTATGTCTATCTTTTCTATATATTTTAAAAGATTTGGGGAATATTTCTGAGTCAGGAATGTCATCTGTCAGCCAACTTTCAGTTCCTATAATTACATCTGCATCAGTAGTATGAATAAGGTGATGGAACTCAGGTATCTTGTTTTTAAGACTTCGGCAATTAACTACCGCAACGGAAATATTTTCACCTCGACTGTTATTAAGGCTACAAGGGAGAGCTCTAGTCATGTCTGAAGTATTTTGAGGTTCAATTCTGCTTTCATGAATGTTAGCCGATAAAGCGACTGGCAACGAGAAGTTATTTACCCCACTACATGACCTACTCTCTACCCTACCATCTACCCTAAAAAAGGCCTGCAATGATCTAATACCCTATCCGCCACGCGTTTGGCGGCGTCCGGAGTGTAATGAACTCCAGAGCGGTTTAACGGGTGTCTACACGACCGAAGCGACGGCTGAAGGTCAACGAAGGAGGCTCCAATGTCCTTACAGAAACGGCGTAGCCTCTGATTTATGTCTACCACTCGACGCCAAATCAGAGGTCCACGATCGATCCTCGGGACCAGACTACAAATCGAAAGCGCCAGTTCAACGCCCGCGACTTCACTTACCCGCTTCACCTCAGAGTTCAATTCCTTAAAGGAATGCAGAATCTCCTCGGGTCTGCGGTCGGTGGCATCGTTGACGCCTACGTGGGCCACGACCTGCAGCCTAGAGCACTTCGTGCCCGCAACCGCCGCTCCCATCGCCCTAAACCATTTTAGACACGTTCAGATGGCGGAATGAAGAAGGTACCCATACGCTTTGATAGCGGATATGTTTAGGAAGTATCTAAGAAGTGCAGCTGTAAATTTGTTTTGTAGCTGACCCAACCCAACCAACTAATCCTCCAAATCAGGTGCGGCGTGGCCAGAGCGGGAAAGGCGGTGATTCCCGCCCGGGCCCTTTTACGTCTAAAATAAAACGTTTATCGCAGCGAAAGTTTTTATTTCGTTTATATATTATTTGCAACCTTTTACCATTAACGATCTGAAACGCGTTTTTAAGGCACAATTTTATTCAGAAGCGATGGGGGGGGGGGGGTCACCAAAACCGGGCCCCTTTGGACATGTAGTACCATGGAGGGTACATCTACATCTACGCAATACCCTGAAAGTCACCGCGAGGGTGAGTGGCAGGATAGTGCGTATTTGATGAAGCGGAGGGTTTGCAAGGCAAAATTCGGTCTACTTGTCCACGCCATACTTAGAAGCAACCCGAATTACTAGTAGAGTACTTACTTACTAGTAGAGTACTTACTAGTAGAGACGCGGTGACATTAGCTCGCATAGTAAGGGTGCATTCGCAATAGGGAGTTTAAATTTTATCGCACAACGTCGTTCAAAAAACCTACTTAATCGTCTCTTCGCGTACTATACGATAAACATCACAAATGTGGGTAAAAGTTTTAAACTTTTTCATTGCATATTGAACTGCAAACGGTCAACTTCTGAGGTTGGACTTCCCGCGGCGATGGTCGATGGCTGCCATCCCTGTCCCCCCTCTCCATTCCTCCGGCGATCTGCAGGGTTGCCAAATATCTATAGAGAACATCGTACTTTTTTCAATAATCATTAAATTTTATCGCACAATGCCGTTCAAAAAACCTACTTAGTCGTATCTTCGCCGGCTATGCGATAAACATGATACTTTCGGGTTTAAGTTATAAACTTTTAAATTGCATATTTAACTGCAAATGGTCAACTTCTGTGGTGGGGCCTCCTGCAGTGAGGGTTGTGTCCATACGAGCCCCGAACTCGAGGAAGGGTCTTGGATTAGCTGCTTCGAGAGGTAATGAGGGTCTGACCGTCGGTTCTCCCCACGAGAGCGACTTTAACCTTTTTTTAATAAATTTTATTCATATTTTTTTAACGTGTATTTTGTTCTTGGTTTGGGTCGCCCCAAAACCCCTCCAAAAACCGGAAATAATATTGGGTCGGCACAGTTAAGTAGATAGTCCGACCCCGTGACCCGTGGGTGACCTTTTACTCTTCCCACTCCTTCTGCTGCGGCTCAGGGCGCTCGTCGTTTTGCATCTGATTGGACCGACGAAGGGCATTTCATTATTCCGGACTGGAGTGATCTCTTTCGCCTGGGAAACTCGATGCAAAAGAAAAACAAGCTAGCGACGGCAGAGTGACAGCGACAGCACAAGTGTCCGTCCCTCCCCGGCACTGCTCCGTGAACCCAGATCACGAGCTGCACTCCACAAAAGTTGATTCGAAAAGAGTTCGTCCCTCGCATTGTCCACTTCGATAATGAACCAAGTATGAGAGAGAAATCGAGGCAGTCATTATTCCAGATAACCTCCAATTTTCGAACCAAATTGGTGTTCAGTTTATTAAGAAGTGTGCAGCGAAGATTGACAAGAATTGTGAAGGGACGCCGTGATAACTGCATTAGCGTAACCATTCTATTATATTAACTAAATTGGGAATTAATATCAGATAGTAGGTTGAAATTTATGCTTAATCTCTTAGCTAAATTCCAAGTTTATATTTTCACGAACGAAGTCACAAATATTTTGCGAACTCCAACTTACTATGGTAAACTGAACCATAATTATAAAATTAGAGAAATTGATTGCCAAACCGACATATTTAAAATGACCTTCTTTCCTCGTATAATCATGGATATGAATAGCTGAAAATATACCCGAAAGCATAAATGTAAGTGTATCAATGGACAGCATAGGTAGTTGCATGTTGGTATAAGGACGTTAAGCTAACACAACTAACAGCATATTTTTGCATGTTTGCTTTTCTATTTTAATCTTTTTTTTTAATTTATAAGTTTGAACAAGGTAAAAATTCAAGAGAAATTTGGATCAACTCAATATTTAGCTCGAAAGTGAAAGAATAATAACAATTGTTGTTAGCATTTATAGTTTATAATATATTTTTATTTCATATAGCCACGACCTTAGGCAATTAGGAAATTTTTAGGCTTGCATCGCGTGTATTAAACCTTTTTAAGGATGATTTATATTGCATGTTTGGTGATAATTCACCCTCTGCCACACACCTTTATGGTGGCTTACAGGGAATTATTAAGATGTAGATGTCAGGTCGACACTGGACATATGTCGAGTACTATCGATCCCCGTTCGACCTATTATTAGCAAAATTGAAGCCCCTCTACTTTTGTCGGCAATCAATTTCTCTAATTTTATGATCATGGTCCAGTCTACCGTAGTAAGTTGAAGTTCGCAAAATATTTTTAGCGTCATCAATGAAAATGTGCATAAACTGAACTCCCATCGAAGTTTTAGCGAAGAAGCACTTGTTAACAGTTTACTGCCATAGCAGTTAGCCACTATAAGGTGTTAGCGCACCGTGATACACCTCCATTTCGGGTTACGACCCATCGATAAGTCGGGTTATTAAATTTTTAGTAAAAACCCCGCCATCTCTAACCCCGCGTGAAGAGTTCGCCAACCTCTTACAGAGAGTTCGTTGTGGATTGGAGCCTTAAATGCCTGCTTCTATAAGCTCCGGCGTCTTTGCCTGGTGGTGGCGGAAGTTTACCCATCTCGTCTTTCATCCGTTGCTGCGAGATGTCAGCCAAGTGCAGCCGCCAACAGCCTCATGTCTCAGACCACTTCTTCCCCTAGCCACTCGCGCCGGCATCCTTCCGCCCGTTTTTTCCTGCACCCTCCATAACCCTCCCCCATCCCCCCCCCCTCCTCTCCTGAATGAAAGGAGAAGCGGCTGCCGCGACCCTGTTGCTCGTTTTATCTATTTCTCCACTCGCGGCATCATGTCCTGCTCGAGTGGAGGATAATTTCGGCCATTTCCCCTCCGATCAATTCCTGCTCACACCATAATTTATCATTTGTTTTCGTTCGATTGATTTTCTTTTTTTATGAAGTCTTTGAAGTCTGCGGCTCCTCCTCCTCTGACATTTGCTCCTAGTGTTACGTAGGTCTTCTCTAACATTATTTTATCCCCCGTCGAAGATTTCCTGTTTCTCTTCAAGACATCATCTCGAGTAAGGGCGTCCTTTCTTTCTCCCCATCACCAAAGCCGATTAGAGCTTCTTCTTAGCTTATCTTTTTTTTCTCTCTCTCAAACTTATTTGGACTTATCCAAAAGATGATGGGTTGTTTGAACCGGCTCTTTTCTTGTGCTTGGTAATCTGGGCATGAAACTCTAAATACATGCGCGAGCATGCGCGTCCTCTGTTCACGCTGTATTGCGCATGCGCGCCCATAAGTCCTTTGATTTTCCTACAATGACGCCGTTTAATCCGTATTTTAAGGAGGTTGGTCCGAAAAGTGAAAGTCATGTCATTTTTTTTATATTTTCAGCACTTATAGAACGTAAGTTCCTCTATCTAATAAAGTAAAGATAATTATACCAACCCATACTCCTTTTTGCACAAATTGCATTTGAAATTACATACGATTAACGGCGAGAATGGCCGTCACATGGGGATATAACGTTTAAAAATACCATAATGTCATGTCATTTTTGCAAAAAACTGATATTTTATGCGTAATTTCACAAGAAATAAAATGACACGAAAATACAGGCATCAACCCACCGTATTTTTCGCTAAATCCACCAATTTCTGCGCTTATAGCATACGAAATGCGTTAGTTGTCTTCGAGTGGCGCTGCGGCGCTCTATGGTAAATGTATGGCGTATGAATAATATCATTACTAATGAGATATTAAAGCATATTTCAGAAAAATATTGTAACATAATGTTTGATTGTAACATTCTGGTGTTATAAATTAGTAAATTCATTGAGTACATGAATTTATTTCTTTAAAGTAAATGCTGAATTGACTTCATAGTCGAGCTGATTAAAATTATCATAAAAAAGAAATCCTTCGACTTTACATCACATTTCTTGTGATACTTATGACTTTCAATAGCTTAGGTAATTTTCTTTGTGAAGTAAGGATCACTTAGCAGGCATATACTCGTACTTAAATTAATAAGATTCCTCAGACAACTTGACTCACGCAGTCGCGAGCCAACCTCCTGTGATCCTGGCTTACATCCAGATTTGAACACCACCCTGAAATATTTATGATATGTCGTAATATCGTCGATATATCGATATCTCGGCGTAAATGGGCAATATTGCCTTGACGTCGCATTGGGCACAATACGTACCCCTTGGCACGCAACTTTATGTATTTTACTTCTTGCGTTAGTTCCATTTAAGTATGTCATGTAAGGTGACATTTTTTTGTTTGAATTCACCCCCTGCCACACACGTTTATGTTGGCTTGTAAGGTGTTATGTAGACGCATGTTTCGACATTACTAACCCATGCATGATAGGTAAATACAAATAAATATATTTCGATACATTCCATTACAACCAATAATCCCAGTCTTACTATCTGTATACTAGCCATCTAGCTGCATGGGACTCCGTTATCTAAAATGTGATCACCAAATACGCACCATTAATATACAACTAACATCTGCATCTACATAATACCCTGCAATCCACCATAAAGGTGTGTGGCAGGGGGTGAATTCTCACCAAACATGCACTACATATCATGCATAAAAAAGGATTTGTATTTATATACTGTTCTAAACTTCACTATTTAAAGAAAGGTAAAAATAGCCAAGCATACATACAAAAACATGCTGTTAGTTGGGTTAGCTTCAAGTGCTCATACCAAAATGCAGCTACCAATGTTGTCCATTGCTACACTCGTATTGGATATATTTACCGTTACTCATATCCCTAATTGTACGAGGAAAAAAAGGAGATTTTGAATCGGTCAGCTCGGCAATCAATTTCTCTAATTTTGTAATCATGGTCCAGTCTACCATTGTAAGTTGGGGTTCGCAAAATATTTTTAACGTCATTCACCCCCTGCCACGAACCTTTATGGTGGCTTGCAGGGTATTATGTAGATGTATATGTCCTTGTGGGTGAACATCCCGTTATATTTTCGATTTTTTCGCGAGATTGATTCCCTTCCTCTTTCAAGCTAGTGCGAAGGCCGCCCCAGAAGGCCTCTCTTAATACTGTGGGACAAGAGGCCCTTCTACCCGCATGTGTTTTTATCTCATGACAGGAAGGGAGTCTCGCTATCGGCTGACAAGGCCGGCGGAAGAAGGGGAGGGTTAGGGGGCGTCAGAATGGTGTTGTGAATCCGCGAAAGAATAAGAGTGAGGGAGACAAGAGGTCCCGTTGTTATGGTCACCGATTCTCACTTACCCCCTTGTATCTCCCAAAAATAGTATACATCATTCAACTTCCGAAGCGCGATGTTAAGTTTTAATAAGCCCAAGATTTTAATGAGTTCTCTTGTTTCCAATCTATTCGCCCAGTTATTATTGGAATTAGGTTGGGAATCATTATCAGATCGTAGGTTTAAGTACAGATTAAATCTATTACAGAACCTTAAATCGGATACCTTTATTGAAGATGTTAGTTTGATATTAAAAACAACAGCGTATTATGCTGAATTCGATCAGCTTAGAGATATAGATTGTCGTACCGATGGATTCAAAATGTAATTTTTCCCCCGTACTATTAGAGAACACAAAAGGTAGTATAGCAAAGGGATAGGTAGGCGAAATTTTGTAGAGTAGTCTGTAGCGCATAATACATGTATTAACAACCAATCCCTTTATTACTATTAAAATGCTAACCATGTAGCTGCATGCATTAATATTATTACTCTATTATGAAGCATGTTTCCATGTAGTAGCCTAGTTGGTTGTCAACAGTGCATGTTTTGGTGATCTTCACCCCCTGCCACACACCCCCGTGGTGGCTTGCAGGGTATCGCTTAGATAGACGAATTTACAGCTATTCATATCCCAATTTGTACGAGGAATCTTACCGTGCTTTTACAAATTTAGCCTATACCTACTTGCCGCACAAACTCCTGTTCCTTATTTAGGCCTACCTCGTAAGGATCCCCCTGCACCCCCTGCCTCACACCTTTATGGTGGCTTGCAAGGTATTATGCACATCTACATCTACATGATACCCTACAAGCCACCATATAGATGTATGGCAGGGGGTGAATTGTCCCCAAACATGCACTACATATCATGCATTTAAAAGGATTAGTATTAATATATGTCTGAAACTGCGCTATTAAAAAAGATAAAACTAGATGTAGATGATGTAGATGTAGATATAGATGATGTGTAGATATAGATGACCCTACATACAGGTAGCGTCTTGTAATAATCCACGGTCGATATTACATGGCTTATTCTAATTTCCTATGGGCATTAGTATTGGGCATTTGACGGCAGCGGATATGTCATGCTAAAATGAAAAAAATTAGTAAACATATGCCCACTGATGAGCGTAATGTAATTATTGAAAATTATAAAATTTCAAAATCCACTGCAAAGTCAGCCCTTAGTAATGCATTTGCAGAATTCAAAAGAAAAACACTTGGGGAACAATTGAAAGAAAATCCAAAAGTCTTCTGGTCGTACGTAAGGGAAGTGCAAGGCCATAAGTCTGCCGTCCATTCACTTAAAAATGATAGAGGTGAAATGACCACAAACACACTCGACAAAGTTAACTTGCTAAATTCCTTCTTCCAAACCGTTTTTAACCCACCTTCCGGGGATTCAACTGTCGTGTTACCTGACCTCTTTCAGCGGTTGATGCAACCAATTGACATTTCCTGTAATGGTATTGAAAAATTACTTAAAGATATAAGCCCCAACAAATCTCCTGGCCCTGATAAAATTCCCTCCCGCGTGTATAGAGAGTTAGCATCCGAAATTTCCCCCTACCTTGAAATAGTATTTAATAAATCCCTGACCGAACACGTCGTACCGATGGACTGGAAAGCAGCCGATGTAACACCCATTTTTAAAAGTGGCGATAGGGAGCAGCCATCTAACTACAGACCTATATCCCTCACATCCATTTCATGCAAGGTCCTAGAACATATAATTGTCAGTTCAGTCATGGGACACCTAGATAGCCAGAATTTATTGTCCAATGTCCAGCATGGCTTCCGAAAGAGCAGATCGTGTGAAACCCAACTTGCTCTCTTTTCCCACGATATTTTAGTTTCTGGCGAAAATAATATTCCAGTGGATGCTATATTTCTCGACTTCAAGAAGGCTTTTGACAAGGTTTCTCACAGCAAACTAATTTTGAAGTTAAAATCTTATGGGTTAGACAGTAACATTATATCATGGATTAATGATTTTCTGCATGATCGGGTTCAAAGGGTTGTTTTGGACGGTGTTTCCTCACCGGCAATTAAAGTCACTTCGGGTGTCCCACAAGGTAGTGTGATAGGTCCACTCCTATTCCTTTTGTATATTAATGATATCCAAAAGGTGGTAAAAAGTAAGCTTCGTCTATTTGCCGATGACGCAGTAGTGTACAGGGAAATTCTATGCCCGAACGATAAAGAATATTTAAATATTGACCTACAAGCAATTGAAACTTGGTGTGATACATGGCAGTTAGAATTAAACTTTAAGAAATGTCTTGTAATGAATTTTTGGAAAAAGAATAGCTCTCCTCCTACCACTTACAAAATAAGTAATAATGAATTAACTAACGTGGAATCCATTAAATATCTTGGAATAAGACTGACAAATGATCTTTCCTGGGGTAAACACATTCGTGAAATAATGGGTCAAGCGAATCGCAAACTGGGTTTCATTAAAAGAGTATTGGGTAAATGTGACGATCATGTACGAGAAATCAGCTACTTTTCCCTTGTTAGACCTCATTTGGAATATGCTGCCAGTGTATGGGATCCCTACGAAATCGGTCTAAGTAATGAACTTGAACGTGTGCAGCGAAGATCGGCAAGATTTGTAAAGGGACGATACGATAATTATATTAGCGTAACCAGTCTATTAAATGAATTGAAATGGGAATCATTGTCAGATCGCAGGTTGAAATTTAGACTTAATCTCTTCCACAAATTCCAAGGCAATATTTTCAGTGATGATGTTAAAAATATTTTACGAACCCCAACTTACTATGGCAGACTGGACCATAATCATAAAGTTAGAGAAATTGATTGCCGAACTGACCGATTCAAAATGTCCTTTTTCCCTCGCACAATAAGAGATACGAATAACGGTAAATATGTCCTATCGGAGAGTAGCAATGAATAGCATTGGTAGCTGCATGTTGGTATGAGTACTTAAAGCTAACCCTACTAACAGAATGTTTTTGCATGTTTGCTTTGCAATTTCTATCATTTTTAAATAGTGTAGTTCTGACTACTATATTAATACTATTCCTTTTTTATGCATGATATGTAGTGCATGTTTGGTGAGAAATCACCCCCTGCCACACACCCTTGTGGTGGCTTGCAGGGTATTATGTAGATGTAGATGAATGTAGTAAACTGGACATCGGTCTCGGCTTTTGATTCGCGTCGTCTTCGGACTTTTCAGCGTTTTGTGAGTTGTTGAGCCTTATGTAATGTCACGGGCACGTGACACAGAGTCGGGAAACAGTCGCGGCCCTGTTTCTCTCGATGATATCACTTGCCTTCTCGTTTCATGACCGTCTTGCTGGAAGCGGGTGACCTTTCGCCTTCCCCACTTGGCGAGGTCTGCTTTCTCACAGATGACATCGGATGAACATTCTGGATTTCGAAGGCTGAATTGGATCGGAGTGGGAGTGAAGAGACACAAATGTCGTCCAAGGGTTACAAGAAAAACGAAAAGAAAAGAAATTCGATCCGAAAATAGAACAAAGGATCCATTGGGTTTGTTAGTGTATGAAGAGAGATTTTTTTTATTTCACGAAGCTTGCATCATAGGATAGAATTCAGTGTTCTGAAAAGAACTTTCATCCATACAGGGAAACATCTAATGATTCAAAAAACGAGTCCAAACACAGGTTTTTATCCTGCTATTGATTTTCTAGGAGCATGAGAGGAGAATTTAAGAGAGAAATGTTATTTTCGCCCGCGTCAGGCCTACATCTCAATTATTTGTTCCTCGTAGAATCAGGGATATGGATAGTTGTAAAAATATCCATAGTGAGTGTATCAATCAATGCATAGATGGTTGCATGCTGGTATAAGGACTTTAAGCTAACCCAACTAACATCATCATATTGCATTTTTGCTTTGCTATTTTTATCTTTTTTAAATTGAGAAGTACTGACTACTAAGTACTGACTACATTTAGTAATGTATTGTTATGGTATATTTCACGTGAATTAGAAACATTTTATGACAATATTTAAGGAACAAAAATAGCATGTGAAAATGTGATGTTAATTGAGTTAGCTAAAAGCCATCATACCGACTTTCAACTACCTCCACTATCATAAATTCCAGCTAGTCACCATAAAGGTGTTCGACCGGGAGGAATTAACTCCAAATATGCATTACATATGATACTTAAAAATGATTAGTGAATGTATTCTAGTCTAAACTTAGCAATTAATAAAAAAAGGTTAAAATATTAAACAAAGATACTGTTAGTTGGGTTCGCTTAATGTCCTGATACTAGCATGCAGTCACCCATACTATCAATTGACACACTTACGTGTACACTACTAAACATATTCACAGCTGTTCACATGGTACATAATTGTGCGAGGGAAGAAGAACATTTTAAATTTGTCGGTTCGGTAAACAATTTCTCTAATTTTATGATCATGGCCCAGTCTCCCGTAGTAAGTTGGAGATCTCCAACTGTTTTTAACGTCTAGATTTCAATCCAATAGATTTCAGCCAATTTTTTAAATCCATATCCACGCAATATTCTGCGAGCCACCGCGTGGGTGTGTGGCAGAGTGAAAGAACGCCATACATGTACTATTGCCATACATGCAACCAAGAGGTCGATAATTTTAGTTTCTTACTCGCTTGACGAGGTAATTTATTACACCCTTAAGAAGGCTGTGCGGCAATATTTCTCGACAATCCATGGATGTAGAACAACGCCTTCTTTAAGGCTAGACGACGAACCTTTGTCGGCGGAAATTCGTCTCATGAGGATCAGCAAAGGATTTGCTCTCACCTCAGCGCACTTCTTTGCTCTTCTCTTATCTAGTAGAGGTTCCTTCATTCCGCGCGTGCTCTATCTCTTGCACGGAGGAACGCCAACTCGGACATTGTGTGAGATTATCGCTTCCCGGAAAACGAGAACAAGGATTCATCTACGCCTAATTATGCGCAATACCCTGCAAGCCAACGCGAGGGTGTGTGGCAGAGAGAGAAGATTACAAAACATACATTATTGGCATGCAACTAGGCTACAGCATGGAAAAATGTTAGATTTTAGGGCAGCATGCATCTAGATGGTTGGTTGGTTATTTATGGGAGGCGCCATATAGGATAGGTAGATAATTGGGTAATGGTGGGAGTTTTCAGGGAATGGAGGAAGTGTGGAGAGAAACCCGGCGTCGGCATTGGCCTACTCTTAACGAAAGGCGCCAAGGGGACCACGGCTTAACGACGGACGGAATACTGAACTTGAAATGCCCTCCACTAGGTACTCAAGTGGGGATCACTGAAAAATCCGCCACTGCCGGGAATCGAACCCGGGCCCTCGGGATGGGAGGCCAGTACTCTAGCCACCACATCAACCCTATCCCCATCTAGATGGTATGTATCTAAGTAGTAATAAAGGGGTTATTGGTTATTATGCCATTCATCCAAGTATTTTTATCTGCATTTACCTACCTACCATGCACGGGTTAGTATGTTGATACATGCATCGTGCATTACATATACATCTACATTAATACGATAATTATATTAGCGTAACCAGTCTATTAAATGAATTGAAATGGGAATCATTGTCAGATCGCAGGTTGAAATTTAGACTTAATCTCTTCCACAAATTCCAAGGCAATATTTTCAGTGATGATGTTAAAAATATTTTACGAACCCCAACTTACTATGGCAGACTGGACCATAATCATAAAGTTAGAGAAATTGATTGCCGAACTGACCGATTCAAAATGTCCTTTTTCCCTCGCACAATAAGAGTTACGAATAACGGTAAATATGTCCTATCGGAGAGTAGCAATGAATAGCATTGGTAGCTGCATGTTGGTATGAGTACTTAAAGCTAACCCTACTAACAGAATGTTTTTGCATGTTTTCTTAGCAATTTCTATCTTTTTTAAATAGTGTAGTTCTGACTACTATATTAATACTATTCCTTTTTTATGCATGATATGTAGTGCATGTTTGGTGAGCAATCACCCCCTGCCACACACCCTTGTGGTGGCTTGCAGGGTATTATGTAGATGTAGATGTAGATTTAATACCCTGCGAGCCTCCACGAGGGTGTGTGGCAGGGGGTGAAGATCACAAAACATGCACTATTGACATGCTACTATGATATGTAATGGAGACTTGCTAGATAATAAGGTCACATGCAGCTAGATGGTTAGTATCTTCATAATAAGAAAGGGATTATTGGTTGTTATTACATGCTTCATGCACTACAGACTACTTTGACTATATTTCACCTACCTATCCCATTTCTATGGAGCCTATTATTCTCTCTTATGGTACGCGGGAAAAATGACATTAAATCTATCGGTACGACAATATATCTCTCTAATCTTGTTAACCTGAACAAACCTAGCATAATACGCATGGGTTCTTAATATATACCTAACGTCATCTGTGAACAAATCGGTTTCGAATTTCCTTCAAATGTTTAACCTAAATTTTAACCAGCGTTCTGTTAGTAATTTCCATCCTAGTTCTTCTATTAAACTCGTAACACTTATACAATTATCATAGCGGCCTTCAACAAATCTAGCGGATCTCCTTTGCACCCGCTCCAATTCTTTTATCATACATTCCTCGTGCGGATCCCATACACTAGCGGCATATTCTAAATGAGGCTTGACAAATGTAAAGTAGTTTCTTTCTCGTACTCTCTCATCTCATTTGCCTAGAACTCTTTTTACGAATCCTAATACACTACAGACTACTCTTACAATATTTCACCTACTTATCCCTTTTCTTTGCTGCCTATTGTGTTCCCTAACACTGCGTGGGAAAAATGACATTTTGAATCTATCGGTACGACAATATATCTCTCTAATCTAATTTCTCTGGTCAAATCTATTATAATACGCAGGAGTTTTTAATAATATCTAACATCCCCAGGAAATCTCCAGTATCTTCAGGTTCACTTTTATACTTAATCTCTTAATTAAATTCCAAGACAATATTTTAACTGATGATGTTAAAAATATTTTGTGAACTCCCAACTTAGTATGGTAGTCCGGACCATAATCACAAAATTAGAGAAACTGAACTGAGGAACTGACAGATTCAAAATGTCCTTTTTTCCTCGTAAAATTAGGGATATGAATAGCGGTAAATATGTCCAATACGAGTGAATCAATGTATAGCATAGGTAGTTGCATGTTGGTATAAGGACTTGAAGGTAACCCAACTAAGAGCACGTTTTTGTATGCTTACTTTGCTATTTTTATCTTTTTAAATAGTGAAGTTTAGACTAATATATTAACATTAATCCTATTTCATGCATAATATGTAGTGCATCTTTGGTGAGAATTCACCCCCTGCCACACACCTTTATGGTGGCTTGCAGGGTATTATGTAGATGTAAGAAAACACAACTATCAGCATGTTTTTGTACGTTTGATTTGCTACGTGCTTTACTTTTTACTTTTTTTAATTGTTATGTTTCACTTGAATATATTACTGATCCTTTTTAGGCATGATATGTAATGCATGTTTGGTGTGAATTGGTGGCTTTCAGGGTAATATCGGAGATGTAACTCTATCCGTGTTAAGATGTATGCAGGATATTTCATTTGTACTTAAACCTGCGATCTGTAAATGATTTGGATCTGATAAGAATTTAGAGCAGGTTTCATCTTCTTGACGAGAGTGAAGGCCAGATGGAACGAGAGAGGGAGAGAAAGAAAAAAGTGTAGCTGTAGATGTTTGCGTAACTGACGAAGTGCTAGGAATCGTTTTCTTGCTTTATTCATCGCTTCCGCTTCGCAAAAAAGCGAATGCTATCGTCAACTCACAAGGTTTTTTTACTGACGCATCTCCGCAACTCCTACTTCGGAACATGATTTCTCGATGAGAAATAGGACGTTTTTTACTCTATTTCTGCGACTATGGATTATGTTCTTCATCAAAATCTACACAATAGCCTGCAAGCCATCGCAAGTGTGGCCGTCAGATTTTTTAAGGGACTTCACTACATTGGTAGACAGGAGCATTCAGATTAGATAAGAGAAATAAGTTGAATCACAGATAGGTTCAATTATTCGTTCTTTCCCCGAACATACTCGTGATCGTAACAACATTGGGATTTCTCAAATCGTGATGCCTACATGTAAACATTTCCATCAACAAGAACATGAAATCGTTAAAGCCTCGTGGATATTTATCTAGCATATTTTAATAAAATAATAACGTCTTACCGCTCTATTTCTAGTAGGTGGAGCATGCATGGACTAATATTCTTGGTGGTATGTACACAAGTGTAAATTTAATTCTCTTTTCATTTGAAATGCAAGCCTGGGCGGTTGTGTTTGAAACCGTCGGGATTATCTCGAATAGGTAACCAAGAGGTCGCGTGGTATAAACACGAATGGTCGCAAATTTGGTGTGTTAAAACCGTTGTTTACAACCTCATTCATTGTTTACACTTATGTTTTTATCACATCTGGGGGCTCTATAGCCGAAGCAGATGATAAAAACGCAAGTGAAAACAATTAATCGTATTGTAACGAGCGATTTAGGCACACTAAATTAGCAAACTATTCGTGTTTGTACCACGTGACTCCTTGGTTACCAATTCGAGATAAACATGACGGTTTCAAAGACAACCTCCCTGGTGATGGTTCACCCCCTGCCACACACTCTTGCGGTGGCTTGAAGGGAATTATTTTGGTATACATCTCGCCGAAGGTACCTACCCTGGGAGTATTGGACATCGACTTACATTCCTTAGCACGCGGATATAAGTGAAAAGCATCGCCTTACTCCACCACTGGAAGTTTCAGTCTCTCCACTCCTTTTATCACCATCTCGAACCGTGGAATGCCAAAGCAGCATGCTTGCGTCAGATTGTCTTATCTCCTCTCCTTCTCAAAAAGCTCCATTCGTCAATTCAGGCGAAGGGAAGCGGAGAAACATCCCCACTGCTTCAACCCGCGTTCGCTATTCCAGACGGACGAACGGCATGCGTCGGAGCGCGGGGTGTCGAATTCAGGGCGAGCGCCACGCGCCTTGAAATACAGTCGCCCTGAGCTGTAAGGCGCAGTC
This sequence comes from Platycnemis pennipes, assembly GCA_933228895.1. NCBI lineage: Eukaryota > Metazoa > Arthropoda > Insecta > Odonata > Platycnemididae > Platycnemis > Platycnemis pennipes. The sequence goes on from OW121854.1 coordinate 67,926,109, forward strand.
GCGTTCCTTTTTTTATGATGTCCTGTGCGAAATAAACAATGCAGGGATATGTATTATGAGGCGGGGCACGCGTGGGGATCCAGGCACCAGGATAAGATGCCTGTCGTATATGGGGTCCTTACAAGGTAACAGTAAATAACGAACTGGAGCTTCTGCAGCGAAAGTCAGCCAGATTTGTAAATTATCATAATCATATTAACGCACCAGACTATAGCTAGAACTTAAACTTGAATCGTTATGGTGACTATGCAGATCTATATCCACGTAATACCCTGCGAGCCGCCGTGAGGGTGTGTGGCAAGGGGTTAAAATTAGGGATGGGTCGGTTCGGTTCTTCGGTTCTCGGTTCCACCGGTTCTTGAGCTTAGAACCGGAACCGGAACCGAGGCCAAAAATAATCGGTACCGAAATAATTGGCGCTAAAACCAGTTTGAAATCTGCTCACACTCTGAAAGTGGAGGCTTCACATTAAAACCTGGTGAAATAGTGTAAGTGGAAACAAGTTAGGTATAGTAGTCACATATACATCTACATAATACCCTGCGAGCCATCACAGGGTGTGTGGCAGGGGGTGAAGATTACAAAACATTACGGCGCATTTCTTAAAATTTAATTCTAGCTGCCAACTATCACACCAATCATCAGACTGTCCTCTTCATTTCTAATTTCCTTATGCACTACTGCACCATCTGCAAAATGACGGAGCTTGCTATTTTTAACTACTGTATTCAAGTAATTTACGTAGAGATATAACTAGATGTTAAGTGTATACAAAGTTACGAAGTGATTAATGATTAGAAAGATTTTCAATGAATATATTTGTAAATATACATCTGTATTTCCCTAGCATGAATTGATTAGTACTAATAAAACATGCTTAATCCACTAAAGACTACTCCAACAACTTGTTACCTACCTATCCCGTTGATATGCTGCCAATTGTGCACTCTTATGGTATGCGGGTAAAATGACATTTTAAATTTATCTGTACGACAATCTATTTCTCTACTCTTGTTTATCTGATGAAACCTAGAACAATACGCAGGGGTTACATACAGGGGCAATACATCTAACCTCATATGAAAATAAATCAACTTCGAATTCACTAAAAAGGTTTAGCCTAAATTCTAACCTCCGTAACCAGGTGTAAATGAATATAACAATTCTCCCAGCCTGTTACTCTCGGGCCAATGGCCTTCCCGGACTGGCAAGAAATGCGGAAGCCATTTCTAATTGATAAAGAGGACTGGGATCGCGCTGTTGACATGTCGTCATGACAACTGGCCTCGCCAAACATCCTTTACGCAGCGAGAATGAGGGACGCCGACGCGGGTCGAAATTTGCCTATGATCGGGTGTTGTATTATCGGTCTTCTTCACGGAAAGTGGACGTTTTTTTTCAGTGTTGAAGTAGCGACCATTATCTTCTCCCTAAGTCCTTTTATTGCTACTCATTAAAATCGCGTGCATCTTTCTATGCTTTAAAACTGTTGTATCGCCGGAGAAATATCGTCAGAGAGCACTGTAAAAATAACCGCTGAGGATGTCGATCGTTTACATGATTCTTACTTGTCTTTTTCCTTGGGCTGTACTTAAAATCCTTCAAATATTAATCCTGGTTTCACTGTTAGATTTTTGCACATCTTAGTCCGATTAACTGGAATATTGCAAGTGGAAATTATTTCGCGCGAATAATTTTTTCCTCCATTATGCTTTAGCGATAGCTTCTCTGAAAATAAATTTCTGTACCTGAAATGCTTTTACCACACTAAAGGCTTAAAATACTTCACATGTACGTACTTTGAGCAATGTAGTTGTTTTCCTTTTTGTATAAACGATCATTCCGTCAACGGTTCATCTACATAGCACCCTGCAAGCCACAATATAGTTGTGAGTTTTGAGACAAGCATGACGGCTAACTTCTTATAGAAGCTGATAACAAAATGCAGTTCGAAGTTGTTTTTAAAATAGCTTTATCCACAAGTCCTTTCAGACGAGTCCATCAATGCATTCAGTAGCTGATAACAACAGCAGGAAGGTTCCTTCCTTCACCCAGATAGGCTCGTTATTTACATCCACGTAATAACGGAGAGATCGGAGAGTAGCAATGAATAGCATTGGTAGCTGCATGTTGGTATGAGTACTTAGAGCTAACCCTACTAACGGAGTGTTTTTGCATGTTTTCTTTGCAATTTCTATCTTTTTAAATAGTGTAGTTCTGACTACTATATTAATGCTATTCCTTTTTTATGCATGATATGTAGTGCATGTTTGGTGAGCAATCACCCCCTGCCACACACCCTTGTGGTGGCTTGCAGGGTATTATGTAGATGTAGATGTAGAAATAGGTACCTCCTGAGCAACCGCGAGATTGTGTGGCAGGGGTATTACGTAGACGTAGACGTAAATTTCGCGACCCTGATATTCTACATCTACATAACATCCGGCAAACCACCAATAAGGTGTGTGGCAGGGGGGAATTCACGCCAAACATGCATTAAAAAGGATTAGTAATAATATTCCCTTATAGTCAAAACTTTATGAATAAAAAAATCGCAAAGCATGCATCCAACAGTATGCTGTTAGTTGGGTTAGCTTTAAGTCCTTAAACCAACATGCAAATACCGATGCTATCCATCATTATGCTCGTATTTATACCATTTGATGTATTTACAGCTATTCATAACCATAATTGTACGAGGAAAAAAGGACAATTAAATCGGTCAGTTCGGCAATCAATTTCTTTAATGTTATGATTATGGTCCAGTCTACCATAGTACTTGGAGTTCGCAAAATATTTGCACTTAATATTTTTAACGTCTCAGTGAAAATTTTGTTTTGGTATTAAGGTAAGAAATTAAGTCTACGTTTCATCCTGCGGCCTGATAATGATTCCCATTTTAGGTCTTCTAGTAGACTGGTTACGCTAATATAGTTATCATACCGTCCCTTTACAATTCTTGCCGATCGTCGCTGCACACCTTCAAGTTCATTATTTAGGCCTAATATCTACGACATAGATATAGATACAAGCCACCTCGAGGGTATGTGGCAGGGAGGTGCATCCACACCAGGAACAATGACAAACAAAAATGAGCAAAACAAAACAAACACACATTTAAAAGTAATTAGGAAAAAAAAGAAAAAAAACTACCAAGCCCCAATCATGCAGGACACACCCACGAATACCATGCATGACTTGAAATCCGACAGCAAATTAATAGATACTCATGCATGCAAAAAAAATTAGATCCAGGGAATGTTAAGAGCATTGCATGCGAGTAACTCATTGATTTGAAGATGCAGGAAATAAAAAATACTTTCGACCTTCTCTGAATACTACCCTTATAATTATTACCGATTTACGCGATGTCTAACGTTCTGATATCGAATCGTACGTGGAAAAAATGGCATTTTAAACCTGTCCGTCCTGCAATCTATCTCCTTAATTTTATTAGAATTGTCGAGCCTACCATAATAAGTCGGAGCCAGCAATATATGATTAACGTCATTAATGAAATGTCCCTCCTTAAATTTTCCTAGAAGATTAAGTCTATAATTCAGCCTGCGTTGTGACAGCGATTCCCATCCCAAGTCGGCTAACATACCAGACACACTGCTTTCCCTATCGTAACACCCTTTTACATATCTCGCCGCTCTTTTTTGTACTCTATCTATTTCGTAAATTAAGCCTGCTTCATAAGGGTCCCATATACTCGCAGCATATTCTAACTGTGGTCTAAAATTTGAAAAATAGCAACGTTCCTTCACCCTCTCCTCACTTTTCCCTAATATTCTTTTAATAAACCCCAACCTTCTATTTGCTTGACTGCATATTTCCCTGATACATGGAAACATGCTAATAATATGGGTCCCATGCAGCTACATGGTTAGTATCTACATAGTAATAAAGCATAGTAATAAAGCAAATGAGGCCTAACAAGGGAAAAGTAGCTAATTAAAATCTACATCCACGTCATACCTTTTTTTCCTCGTACTTTTAGGGATATGAATAACGGTAAATATATCCAGTACGAGTGTAGCAATGGATAACATTGGTAGCTGCATGTTGGTGTACGGGCTTAAAGCTAACCCAACTAACAGCATGTTTTTGTATGCATGCTTTGCTAATTTTTATCTTTTTTTAAATAGCGTAGTTTTGAACAGTACCTATACAAGGTCTAATCCTTTTTTATGCATGATATGTAGTGCATGTTTGGTGAGAGTTCACCCCCTGCCACACACCTTTATGGTGGCTTGCAGGGTATTATGTAGATGTAGATGAATACCCTTTGAGCCACCGCGCGGGTGTGTGGCAGGGGTATTACGTAGGGTAATACCCCTGGTTTCGCGACCCTGGTATTCTACTTCTTCCTTTACTCCTTCCAAAAGATTCGTGCTGAATACTGGAGGACCCGCTTAGCAACTGCCAAGGGTAAGTTTTTTAACTTTCGTTGACGGTTGGCTTGACATCGGTTGAGGTGATTCCACCGTGATTTTCCACGCCCGATCTCGCCAAGCACTTTTCTCGTTTCGGGGAAACCACGTGGGGGGTAAATCGCCACCAGAAAACGGGAGAGTTTACAACTTATAACTTGCGGGTAATCGGGTGGAGGGGACTTGGCTGTGAATTCTCAAAGAAAAGGGAGTTTCCTCAGCAGCAGGGGTAGTTCTCCGTATTCCTAAGGACAGTCTTAATGACTTGAAGAGTTCCCTTTCCAAGAAGGTCGATAATACCGGTTGGTGTGGTCGGGGAGAGACGACTATCATTGTCAGTTGCAGAGGTGATTCGGTTTACATCTACATCTGCATAATACCCTGCAAGCCACCATAAAGGTGTGTGGCAGAGGGTGAACTCTCACCAAACATGCACTACGTATCATGCAAAAAAAAGGATTAGTACTTGTATAGGTACTGTTCAAAACTACGCTATTTAAAAAAAGATAAAAATAGCAAAACATGCATGCAAAAACATGCCGTTAGTTGGGTTAGCTAAAACTCCTTATACCAACATGCAGCTACCAATGTTATCCATCGCTACACTCGTACTGGATATATTTACCGTTATTCATATCCCTAATAGTACGAGGAAAAAAGGACATTTTGAATCTGTCAGTTCGGCAATCAATTTCTCTAATTTTGTGATTAAGGTCCAGTCTACCATAGTAAGTTGGGGTCCGCAAAATATTTTTAACATCATCACTGAAAATATGGTCTTGGAATTTGTTTAACAGTTTAAATCTAAATTTCAACCTGCGATCTGACAATGATTCCCAATTTAATTCATTTAATAGACTGGTTACGCTAGTAAGGTTATCATACCGTCCCTTTACAAATCTTGCCGATCTTCGCTGCACACGTTCAAGTTCGTTATTTAGACCGATTTCGTATGGATCCCATACACTGGCGACATATTCCAAATGAGGTCTAACAAGGGAAAAGTAGCTGATTTCTCGTACATGATCGTCACATTTACCCAGTACTCTTCTGACGAATCCCAGTTTACGATTCGCTTGACCCATTATTTCACGAATGTGTTTACCCCAGGAAAGATCATGTGGACCTTTATGGTGGCTTGCTGGGTTGTATGGAGATGTAGATGAATCTGTAGGTAATGGGATATGAAATGGGAAACCGTAACAGAGGAGGTGATAACGAGAGGGACGTCCCTGTCACTTTCCTTGCCATTGGCTTTCTCTGCAGTGACCATGGGAACAGTTTTAACATGTTAAAGATGTGTCCTGCGTCTCCCTCCGGTATTTCCCACACAAATGACATCCCCCCCACACCCTTCCGCTATCCTTTCCCCACACACGTTGGAGTCACCGAGGTGAGTAAAAAAAAAAAACCTTTCCAACGGCCACCATCCCAGCATTCCAACCACGCTTTCCACCCTTCGCTGGCTCTGTAGTCTGCGCCTTCCCCCTCTCCACCCCACTCAAACCATAATACGCACGCACTCAAGTTTTCCCTCCCGACAGCACCGCACACGGGAGTCACGGAGGTAAACTTCCTTCCTATCCATCCCACACACGACCCAGACCCCCTCCACCACTCTTAAAAATCCCTCCCCTCTTTTTCCGTCCCCACACCTTCCGATAACCCGTGCTTGCTTACATCCTAGCGTCCCTCGTGCGGCGGAACCGCGGAACTACGAGAAAAGCATAAAAAAGTATCGTATCCCTGAAACGACTTGAATTTCCGAGAAACCTCTCATCACTATCCACCTAATTAAAGTAGTACATGCTTCCTCACATCTGTGAGATATATATATTAAAAACACCAGCTTATATTTGCTAGGTTTGATCAGATTAACAAGATTAGAGAGATAGATTGTCGTGCCGATAGATTTAAATGTCATTTTTCCCGCGTACCATAAGAGAGAACAATAGGTAGCATAACAAAGGGTTAGGTAGGTGAAATATTGTTGTCTGTAGTACATGATGCATATATTAACAACCAATAATCCCTTTATTACTATGTAGATACTAACCCTGTAGCTGCGTGTGACCCTATCATGTAGCATCTACATCTACATCTACATAATACCCTGCAAGCCACCACAAGGGTGTGTGGCAGGGGGTGATTGCTCACCAAACATGCACTACATATCATGCATAAAAAAGGAATAGTATTAGTATAGTAGTCAGAACTACACTATTTAAAAAAGATAGAAATTGCAAATAAAACATGCAAAAACATTCTGTTAGTAGGGTTAGCTTTAAGTACTCATACCAACATGCAGCTACCAATGCTATTCATTGCTACTCTCCGATAGGACATATTTACCGTTATTCGTATCTCTTATTGTGCGAGGGAAAAAGGACATTTTGAATCGGTCAGTTCGGCAATCAATTTCTCTAACTTTATGATCATGGTCTAGTCTGCCATAGTAAGTTGGGGTTCGTAAAATATTTTTAACATCATCACTGAAAATATTGCCTTGGAATTTGTGGAAGAGATTAAGTCTAAATTTCAACCTGCGATCTGACAATGATTCCCATTTCAATTCATTTAATAGACTGGTTACGCTAATATAATTATCGTATCGTCCCTTTACAAATCTTGCCGATCTTCGCTGCACACGTTCAAGTTCATTTTCTTAGACCGATTTCGTAGGGATCCCATACACTGGCAGCATATTCCAAATGAGGTCTAACAAGGGAAAAGTAGCTGATTTCTCGTACATGATCGTCACATTTACCCAATACTCTTTTAATGAAACCCAGTTTGCGATTCGCTTGACCAATTATTTCACGAATGTGTTTACCCCAGGAAAAATCATTTGTCAGTCTTATTCCAAGATATTTAATGGATTCCACGTTAGTTAATTCATTATTACTTATTTTGTAAGTGGTAGGAGGAGAGCTATTCTTTTTCCAAAAATTCATTACAAGACATTTCTTAAAGATTAATTCTAACTGCCATGTATCACACCAAGTTTCATGTAGCAAGTAGCATGTTTCCATGTAGTACCCTAGTTGATTGTCAGCAGTGCATGTTTGGTGATATTCACCCCATGTCACACACCATCGTGGTGGCTTGCAAGATATTACGTAGATGTAGATGTACCTCCCATCATTCTATCCAAGCTAACCGTTCTTCTCCTCCCTCTTCCCCGCTTACTCAACGTTCTTCCCTCACTCACTTCTTTCAAAACCATCCCCTTTTATTACCTTTTCCATCTACGCCTTCTGCCTTCTCCTAATTTCATCTAACAAATTTCTTTCCTCTCCTACGAATTCTAGCACTTCATCGTTTGTCCTCCTTTCGACCCACTTTACTTTCTCCATCCTTCTCCAAACCCAAATCTCAAAAGCATCAAGTATATTTTTATCTTCTTTCCGCAAAGCCCACGTTTGCGACCCATATAGCGCTACGCTCCACGTTACACTTTTCAATAGTCTTTCCTTTACTTCCCTACTCCTTCATCTACATCATCTACATCTACATAATACCCTGCAAGCCACCATAAAGGAGTGTGGCAGGGGATGAACTCTCACCAAACATGCACTACATATCATGCATAAAAAAGGATTAGTGTTTATATGTTAGTCTAAACTGCACTATTTAAAAAATAAAAATAGCAAAGTAAACATTTAGTTAGTATTTATATAGGTACTGTTCATAACTACACTATTTAAAAAAAGATAAAAATAGCAAAGCATACATGCAAAAACATCCTGTTAGTTGGGTTAGTTTTAAGTCCTTACACCAATATGCAGCTACCAATGTTATCCATTGCTACACTCGTACTGGATATATTTACCGTTATTCATATCCCTAATAATATCCCTAATCCCTAATCGGCAAGATTTGTAAAGGGACGATACGATAATTATATTAGCGTAACCAGTCTATTAAATGAATTGAAATGGGAATCATTGTCAGATCGCAGGTTGAAATTTAGACTTAATCTCTTAAACAAATTCCAAGGAAATGTTTTCAGTGATGATGTTAAAAATATTTTACGAACCCCAACTTACTAAGGCAGACTGGACCATAATCATAAAATTAGAGAAATTGATTGCCGCACTGACCGATTCAAAATGTCCTTTGTCCCTCGCACAATTAGAGATACGAATAACGGTAAATATGTCCTATCGGAGAGTAGCAATGAATAGCATTGGTAGCTGCATGTTGGTATGAGTACTTAAAGCTAACCCTACTAACAGAATGTTTTTGCATGTTTCTTTGCAATTTCTATCTTTTTTAAATAGTGTAGCTCTGACTTCTATATCAATACTATTCCTTTTTTATGCATGATATGTAGTGCATGTTTGGTGAGCAATCACCCCCTGCCACACACCCTTGTGGTGGCTTGCAGGGTATTATGTAGATGTAGAATAGTACGAGGAAAAAATGACATTTTGAATCTGTCAGTTCGGCAATCAATTTCTCTAATTTTGTTATTATGGTCCAGCCTACCATAGTAAGTTGGGGTCTGCAAAATATTTTTAACATCATCACTGAAAATGTGGTCTTGGAATTTGTTTAAGAGATTAAGTCTAAATTTCAACCTGCGATCTGACAATGATTCCTAATTTAATTCATTTAATAGATTGGTAAATACGTCTACGTAATACCCAGCGAGTCACTGTGAGGGTGTGAAATATCACCATTCGTGCACTACCAAATTAAAATTAGGCTCGTGGACTCTGATTAAAGAACTCTAGGCCGGAGTAACTGTGGTCGTTGGCGGGGATGCAAATTCTGCGCTCATGGGATCACCAACGCGAGGGGGTCGCTGGACGTTGGAGGGACGAGGGGGTGGAGGGGGTCGTGACCCTGCCTTCTGTCTCGGAGTTGAGCTATGGGGGAGAAGGGGTGGGATGTGAAGGAAGGCGTCGTTTGAGATAGCGACCGACAATTTTTTCCCCCTCTGTAACCCAGACTTCCTCATCTTTCCTCCCTTTCCACAAACCTCTCTACGCCCCCACTTTTCCGCTACCACATGCGTGCGAGACGGCGACTTGAATCGGAAGGACCCCTACTAGGCCATCCACAACAACGTCTGAATGATTTGCGCCCTCCCCACTTATCGGAGCGATTGTCAACCCCACGGCCCGATCCTGGCAAAGAGGTGAGAATGCTACATCTACATCTACATAATACCCTGCAAGCCACCATAAAGGTGTGTGGCAGGGGGTGATTGCTCGACAAACATGCACTACATATCATGCATAAAAAAGGAATAGTATTAATATAGTAGTCAGAACTACACTATTTAAAAAGATAGAAATTGCAAAGAAAACATGCAAAAACATTCTGTTAGTAGGGTTAGCTTTAAGTACTCATGCCAACATGCAGCTACCAATGCTATTCATTGCTACTCTCCGATAGGACATATTTACCGTTATTCGTATCTCTAATTGTGCGAGGGAAAAAGGACATTTTGAATCGAACAGTTCGGCAATCAATTTCTCTAACTTTATGACTATGGTCCAGTCTGCCATAGTAAGTTGGGGTTCGTAAAATATTTTTAACATCATCACTGAAAATATTGCCTTGGAATTTGTGTAAGAGATTAAGTCTAAATTTCAACCTGCGATCTGACAATGATTCCCATTTCAATTCATTTAATAGATTGGTTACGCTAATATAATTATCATATCGTCCCTTTACAAATCTTGCCGATCTTCGCTGCACACGTTCAAGTTCATTACTTAGACCGATTTCGTAGGGATCCCATACACTGGCAGCATATTCCAAATGAGGTCTAACGAGGGAAAAATTGTTAGTATCTATAGTAGTATTGTTACTATGCTATGGAGGAGGGATCGCGGCTAATTTGAGTAGCAAGTTCGGCCATCCCTCTACATCTACATAACACCCAGCATGCCACCTTAAAGGTGTGTAGCAGGGGGTGAATTCACACCAAACATGCTGTTAGTTGCGTTAGCTTAAAGTTCTTTTGGCAACATGCAACTACCTATGCTGTCCATTGATACACTTTCATTTACACTATTGGATATATTTACAGCTATTCATATCGGTAATAGTACGAGGAATAAAGGACAATGATACCCGTTTTCATCTACATCTACATAATATCCTGCAAGCCACCAAATTGGTGTGTGACATTTTAATTCATTTATATCTATCTACATCTACATAATACCCTGCAAGCCACCACAAGGGTGTGTGGCAGGGGGTGATTTCTCACCAAACATGCACTACATATCATGCATAAAAAAGGAATAGTATTAATATAGTAGTCAGAACTACAGTACTTAAAAAAGATAGAAATTGCAAAGAAACATGCAAAAACATTCTGTTAGTAGGGTTAGCTTTAAGTACTCATACCAACATGCAGCTACCAATGCTATTCATTGCTACTCATTGCGAGGGAAAAAGGACATTTTGAATCGGTCAGTTCGGCAATCAATTTCTCTAATTTTATGAATATGGTCTAGTCTGCCATAGTAAGTTGGGGTTCGTAAAATATTTTTAACATCATCACTGAAAATATTGCCTTGGAATTTGTTTAAGAGATTAAGTCTAAATTTAAACCTGCGATCTGACAATGATTCCCATTTCAATTCATTTAATAGACTGGTTACGCTAACATAATTATCGTATCGTCCCTTTACAAATCTTGCCGATCTTCGCTGCACACGTTCAAGTTCATTACTAAGACCGATTTCGTAGGGATCCCATACACTGGCAGCATATTCCAAATGAGGTCTAACAAGGGAAACAAGGATGTAGATACTGTGACTTTCCTAATCCCCTGGTTTTGCGTAGTCGTACTAAAGTGAAATGGGAAGTGAGTCCAGAGGCATGCCTTTGGGCTTGGAAGAATTCAGATTATCTGCCTCTTAAAGACAAACAAAGGTGGTGCAGAGAATAATGGGATAATGGCGCGTCATTGTCTGAGATCACTCTGCTGCCTTCGCGACTTAAATTCGCGGCCGCTGAGCTTTCGCTTAAAACGGAACGCTTAGCCAAACGTGTGTAATTCCGTGAGAATAATAATTATTTCGTGGCTTTTATTTATTGGCCATTTTGAAAGTGCAACACTTTGTGCATTGATGTGCAATTTTTTCCATCTACATCTAAATATTACCCTGAGAGCCGCAGCAAAGGGGTGGTAAGTCACCAACCGTGAAGTTGAGTTTTAGATGAAAATGAAGCTCTTGTAGATTGTTGGCCAAAGGAATCTCAATATTATCTCATTAGCTGATTAAATATTGGTTGCTTTGGTAACATACAGAATCAGCATCTTTTTAAACCAAGTAAGAGTTTATTGTGCGTGCGGAAAATGTTCTATTGTTCAAAATTAAAATTAAAACTTTTCCTCTCTAATCCCAGAGACATTTCGTGGAATTTGTTGTGTTTCCCGCATGATATTCAAAGTAATATCATTAGGAAGGTAGTGATTGTAAACATTAGGGCATGTCCTTAGTGCATGTTTACTGTTAATTCACTGCCTAGCACAGACCCGTGAGGTGGCTTGCAGGGTAGTCAGTAGACATCTACGCGATGCCCTATTTAATTCGATAGAGCTTACCTATAAAATTAGTAACACGAAGATTGAAAACGTTGAAGCCATAAGATATTTAGGTGTAACAATCACTAAGGATTTATCGTGGGGAAGACACGTAAGGGAAATATGCGGCCGAGCGAAGAGAAAACTAGGATTTATAAAAAGAGTACTTGGGAAATGTGATGGGAAGACAAAAGAGCGATGCTATTTTTCACTAGTTAGGCCCCACCTTGAGTATGCAGCTAGTGTATGGGATCCTAATGAATTAGGGTTGATCAGAGAACTAGACAGTGTGCAGCGTAGAGCAGCTAGGTTCGTTAAAAGGTGTTACGATAGGTTTAATAGCGTTTCAGAATCAATAAAAGAATTAGGGTGGGAATCATTATCAGAGCGTAGGTTAAAGTACAGATTGAATCTATTAGAGAAATTTCTATCGGATAGCTTGACTGAAGATGTTAGGCACATATTAAAAAAAACCAGCGTATTATGCTAGATTCGACCAGATAAATAAGATTAGAGAGATAGATTGTCGTACCGATAGATTCGAAATGGCATTTTTCTCCCGTACTATAAGAGGACAGAATAGGCAGCATAGCAAAGGGATAGGCAGGGGAAATATTTTAGAGTATTCTGTAGTGCATGATGCATGTATTAACCCCTTAAACACTATAGATACTAACAATCAAGTTGCATGAGACAATATAGTTGCTTGTTTGCATGTTAGTAGTGCATGCTTGGTGATCTTCTCCCCATGCCACCTACCCTCGCGGTGGCTTGCAGAGTATCGTGTAGATGTAGATGTACCCTACAAGCCACCGTGGTCATGGATCGTGGTAAATGGGAGGCTGTTAATGCGGAAGGGTTGGCAATCCTGGCTGCAAGGAAAGATACTTATATGGTTCAAGACCAAGTGCCACAGCTGCTGAGAGCATGGCCCCGTCGTCGAATCGGCCAACATTGGGCGAATGATATTATTTACGTCGGCAACCACCCATTGTTGAACTGGCCTGCCCCCTCAATCAACTGGCGGGACTATTTTATGTTGTGCGCGCTCGAATTCAGCTTTCTGAGTGACTGTTTGCGCGCCTGTTTACCGGTAGAGTTGCACTGACGTTCACTCATCGTCTGCTGCATTGGTTCGTTTAGTTTTTCACGAGGATCTCTTTGTGCATTTCGATCCCCCCCCCCTCTAGCCCTCACAAGGAGGAGGTTTTGTGCCTGCCGATCGTCCTCACGTTGTGTTCCGGGAGGTGGGAAGTTTCGGACTAGGGAAGAAGCGACCTCTTCTCCTACGATGTCGGCTCGGTTGGACCCTTGTGCATGTAGGAGAGGCTGAAGGCAACCGAAGGCGGAGAGAAACAGGTTTGCTGCCGAGAGATGTGGGTTCTGGCGTAAAAGGGGGGGAGAGGAGAGGTTCGTGCTCTAAAGAGAGGGGAGGGTTGGTTGAGAGGGGAGGCTGAGAGAGTGAAGCGAGGCGAGGATTGAACAAGGGGGTTGGGGGGGGGGGGGGGAAGGGAATACCAAAAGGGTGGGTCGTTTGAGGGGTGAGAAACCTCTGTGAATAGTTGTACCACCAGCTGACTGAGCTTGGAAGGAGAGAGAACGCACGGTGAGTGTAAAGAGATCATTTTGGTCCATAACCCGCGACTCTCCAGAACTTCGCGCTATCGCTTGCTCATTGTTCACGACCCCATGTTGTCGTTGCCCCCCCCCCCCCCCCCTCGCACAACTCCGACCCTCTTATTGCGGAAGAGGCGCACTCGAAAGAAAAAACCCATTTCGTGACCTTCTTGAGCGAGCATGTCTCTTCCTCCCACGCATTTCACATACCCCGCTCGCCAACCTTGGCAACAGCGCAAAACTTTCTTTGAGCGTTTCCCTCAAGTTTGATTTTGCGGAAGTTTTCGCGCATGTGGTGCAAGCCGAAAGAGTAAATGAAACTGTGCATGCCCCCGAAACTGCATGTTATTCCGCATATTTCTTGCGTTTCGACCCGCTGAACCAGCTCGAGGAAAACGGATGGCAAGTAGCCTCTTCCGTTTATCTTTTCGTTTATTCCTTCATCTACAAATGCGCGATGCCCCGTGTGCCGGGTATGTGGCATGGGTATCAGGATCACCATGCACGCAACTAATAGTTTAGGTGATAAGATGCAAGGTTACTTACTAATCATTCTGTGATGCATCTAATAGTAATAATGGTACATATTATTTCATGGGAAAATGTCAGATATAAAAGTCACGTGTGACTAAATGGTTAGTATCAATGGTTTCTGATCGCACAGGAATTTCTTAAGATAAATTAATCCATGCTTAACTAGCAAACATGGGTTAGTAATGCTAAAACATGTTTCATGCACTGAAGACTACTCTAACCTACCTACCTATCCCTTTATTATGGAACTACCTATCTCTTATTGAACGCGGGAAAAAAGATTTTAAATCCACCGTCACGAAAACCTAACCATTTAGCGTTGTTTATCTGATCAAATCTAGCATATAGGGTTCTTTATAAACTTCTAACTTTATCTGGCAAGCACGTCAGCTTCTTTCGAGGTTCGCTCTCCGCTGCTCAGATGTCACACTCCGGGGGATGACGTAAGCGCGCGAGCGATAAAAAAGCGATGGGAATGTCTGCTGTGGTCTTCGTCTCTGTGCCTCGCATTTATCTTTCTCTTCGTCCCACAGCCTCAACAAGGCGTTGAAACGACTGGAGAAAATCTTTAAGAGAACGCAATGACGTCACCTCGCCTACTCTTCGAAGCAGATGTTTGCCTGCATTTCGTATTCTTAGCTGTGCACGTTTGTTCGAAGTGAGATAACGTCGGGGGAGGCGAGTCTTTTGACAAGATGAGCGCTGCATTGCACAGTTCAGTCTTTGGTCATAAGACGGAAAGGCTCACATTCCCATTTTTTCCGTAGGCACGTAATAACAGTGACGAATGGAACGAAGCTATCAGAGGGAGAAATGGGATAATTAATTTGGATCATTGTTTCCTCTTTTGCACGGTTATATAATTATAAATGTAAGCCTTTTCGTTTAATTATATATTTTACTCTATATTTCTTTGCTGTTAACATATGTCCCATATTTTTATACGGTATGTCAATCACCTAGAGGATACGATGGCCTTCCTGTGTAACAGCAGTGAATGTGCATTGAGAAGTCGACCGTGAATTCGTTCTATTTTTGAATTTTTGGTTGAAAAAGTTGCCATAATTTTGTTACCGACTTGAGATTTTAGTTTATAATTTTAAGCATGACTGGCGTTGATTCACCCTTTACTATACATCCGTTCGTCGGCTTGGAGGATATGTGTGAATATGAATGAATGAAAAAAAAACTTCGATTTTTCGAGGAATGCAGATGAACATTTTGTTAATTTATCCTCTTAGTGCAAGGTCGAGTGCAATAGTTAGGATTAAAAATTCCTTTAAATTTCTCCTGCATTACAATTTTTCTTTCTTCGACGACATTTTTACAAAATTGACTTGTTTTTACCATCTTTACTATGTATTTATAAGCGTTCATTGATGTAAAACTCACTCACAGCTTAAATAACACGGGCAACGGATTTCCTTCGTCGTCATTCCAATTACTTCCTTACATATGTTTATACATTGGGTTGACCTAAACAGCTTGGCCAGTTGAACGTGTGTTTTTATTAAAGAAGTTATAATACATGTGGTAGGGGTGGATCTTTACTAGATAGGCGACCGAAGGTTAATAAACTAAGAAGTAAAAAAAAACTTAAGGATTGTGCAATTTAGCAACTAAATCTATATAGTGCCCTGCAAACTACTTACCTCGAGAGCATTTGGTAGGTTTTAAATAATCACGAAAACACCCTGCGAGCACGCAAATATAATATGTTTTACTAAATGCATAGGAAAATAGATCTTCGTATTGTCAAGCACTCCGCAAGTGCAAATAAATGAAAAACTACGGAAGAATATTATTTTTATTCATTGCTAAGCTATTTTTTAATTCACTAAAATATATTTACATAAGACATGTAGGGGTTTAGTTACTTTGTGATAATATGACTTCTTAGTCGCATTTGAAACAGCATTTTGTAGACATTGAATGTATTGGATACTATGGGACACTTTGGCTATGGTTTGCAGAATGAAGACATTACCATAGATTTTCCGCGAATATGGTTGCTGGAACACTATAAACCCATCCAACTGCTTTCATGACTTTTATTTTTGACATACGTGTGAGGAAAGGCACATAAAATCTTTTTATTCGGTGGTATTTCCTCTTATCTTATGGTCTTCATCTAATCGGCTGTTATTTAATGGAGTTAACTCACAAGGATACTAAAATTCTGCTCAAAAGAAGTGTCAGTTTAACTCTATCCAATTATTTCCGATTTTGCATCACGAGAAATCATTACGGCCTCAATTTAGCTCTTTAACTACGATTACGTCTTAACACTTGTCATTTCATCAAAAAATACTATTTGTTTCTGCCCTTTACTCCTATTTCCAAGTATTTTATCTACTAGCATGGCTTACGATTTCCTATCATAAACAGAATGAGCCAGTGGTTAGAAGTGTTTTAGTATTTATTTACCAGTCCACCAGCCTGGATAAAATAAAAGTGGATAATGGTTTATATAAATGAATCAAAGAATTGTGATTTGTTCAAATGTCAAAAAAATCCGTGGAAATTTAAACAGTATGGTCGCCGGCTTTTTCATCACATTTCACGAAAAATTATAATGGCTACAGAAACTAATGTCACAATGATTGCATTTTATTGTACTCAATTGTGTTTTAGTACGACTTCCTTCAGCCAAAATTAAATTGTCATCACCATTTCAGTGGACGGCTTCTGTCTTTGGTGGTGGCGAAAATAATTTACGTTTGGATTTCCCGCAAAATATTAAGTCTTCGCGTGCTCAGCGTTCCGTTTTTCTAATGAGATGTGGCGAAGGTAGCGTTGGATGGTAATTGTTACAATGTTTGGTTGCCGTATGCGTGCATTTGCTTCCGAAACTGAGTATAGGAGGTCGACGTTGCTGGGGAAGACTTGAGTTGTCGATGGGCATCAACCTCCGTGTGAAATCTGGTTGGCGTGCCTTCTGCGGGCCACGAAAATTGGTACGCCGAGGAATGCTGCCCTGTGCTTCTCGATTGCAAATGGATATGCATAGCCATCTTCGCGGTGATGATATTCTTCAGTTTCTGTCGTTATTACTGCAAATGCTACGGCCATGGAATGGTTAGCGTCTCGTTCTGCTGGTGAAGTCGCCGGTCTGTTAGTGCTTCCGAGTTTCCGCTACAAATATAAGGTTCGCGTTATGTATGTACAAGGATGTTTTTTTTCTAAAAATTGTCTTCTTTGAATTGCAGGACTGCATCCAAGATGAAAGCCCATCTGGTCCTCCTGGCGGTGCTGCTGTTCCTCCTTTTGGCTGATGTCAATGCAGACAAGCCGGTGAGTGAAGGATCCGCTGTTTGTTCAGTGCTAGACAATCAATCACATACTATCATGTGATACATTTTTGATTCTCCATTTCATTTTAAGCGTATTCTTACTCTGGATCTAATAACCCGGGTCGTTGTAGCTTGAGAATGCGCTGAAAGCTTCGATTCACGTTTTATTACGGAGATTCTTCTAGAATGTTTGTGGTAGGTGGGTGAAAATATCATGTGCATATGTGAATCTGTTACTGTTACCTAATGGTGGTGAACGACCTTCTCTAATAATTGGAGAATTGATGAAGTGTCAAAATGTCAATAAAAAATCGCTAAACCTCTTGTACGAATATTAGTAGGAAGGGTTTGCTGATATTGAAATGCTAATCTCCCGCTAAACACAATGTACTAGATCCTCAGAATCATGTTTCGTGTTTGAGATACATGCATGAATGATTTTTTTGGTACTACAATGCGATACTCTTCGCCGGAGCATAAATTTTTCTTTCACATGAAAATTTTTATTTGTATCCCCATTCAGTAAATTTGGGTAGTTCGCAGTGCTACCAGGGAATAAGCATTTATTGGGTATTATTTATTTTGCAGAGGAAACTGAAGAAATATAGACACAAGCATAAGACCACCACTACCACTGAGTCTTCTGCAGAGGATCAA
Organism: Platycnemis pennipes; assembly: GCA_933228895.1. NCBI lineage: Eukaryota > Metazoa > Arthropoda > Insecta > Odonata > Platycnemididae > Platycnemis > Platycnemis pennipes. Next base: position 67,944,201 of record OW121854.1, read on the forward strand.
GATGTGTTCTCAATGATGGAAGAAGATGATAAAGTGTCCAAATTTGATGAAGAGAGCAAAGAACTCCATAAGATAGATGAGCCTGAGGAGCCTGTTCTGTTGATGGGTACGATTATTAGGCTTAAGTGCCCAATAGGTCCAACTAAGCAGAGATAGCACTCAAATATTGGAAGTTCTTTCTGTAGTTATCAAGCTACAAGTCCACCTGATTGACTGAAAAATCTTTCTCTGGCTTCCTCATTATGATATTGAGAAGATAAACATTTTAGATTTTATTGTTTGTTTTTAATATGACTCTGCTTCTTGCAGTTATCTATGGTATCTAATTTAAGTAAGAAGCATTGCTAATTTAGCATTAACTCTGAACCTGAAACCATGCTTTTGGTTATTCTGATGTTAAACACATTTTTATTTTATAGACTGGCTGGCCATTGCACATTAATGATTCTTTTTGAAGATTTATTTCCCTCTGCTTTTTTGTCAGTGCGATTAGTTTTGTGCAACATAAAGAATTTTTGTTTGACTTGGCTATTACTCATGGGAATCTTTTTAAAATGTAGTTAAAATCAAAATTTACTGCTTTGCATGCTTAAAGTCATCTTTTATATAAACTTAAAGCCATTAAAAAGTTGGTAAAAATTTCTATGGACTTTACATGAAACTGAAATTAGTATGCATATGGTTTTGCTAGTCATAAACCATAAGAAAAAAAAACATGACCAATCTCACGTTGCCATTATTGTATATTACCTACCATTCTGATTCCTAGTCATCTCATGTAGTCTCTGTGATTGAATAACCTCCAAGTGGTCATTGAATTGCATGTTTTCTCAGGCAAATCTTTTTGCATTAGCTAAAGAAGGGAATGATTAAAAATTGTTGACAGTAGAAATGGTGACTGAAAATGTTCCCAGTTAAGTAATTAAATCTTTTTCAGTTCTGATCAATTTTTTCGTTCAAGTAGCTGTATTATGTATAACTGTTCTGATCAATTTCTTCTATCTGATAGATGTACCTACTGGTTTGTTAACACTGCCAGTGGCGTACCAAGGCTACCTTGACACCCGGGGATAACTAGATGGTAGCCACCCCTTGGTAGCAAAAAATTATTTTTTCTTAAACTAAAGAAATATGTTTTTCAATTTTGGCACCCCCCCATTTTCAGTGCCCGCCCCATTTGCACCCCCGTTGGTACGCTACTGAGCACTGCTACTCATAAAACTTGAATTTAGCCTTGAAAAACTCTGCCTACTCTGGGATGGTTTATTTGAATAGGTTGTTGTAGTTCCTTTCATTTTCAGTCTGAATTTCAAAATTTTCTCGTATTGAATTATTCACTTAATAGCTCAGTGTTAGATCTTGAATATTTGTAGACATTCTCTTGAGGAACAGTTACTCTGAGTAAGTTATGTAGAATCCCATGGTATCTTGAATAATGCCAAGTTTTATTGTTTGACTAAGTGTTGATTTCTATGTGTATGACAACAATTCTAAGATTCTGTTCAGTTCTGAGTTATGATAAATTTAAGTTGTGATCAACCTCCCTGGCTTGTTTGTATGAAGGCTTCTTAGGATCTATTGGACAACTATCTAAAATGAAAAAAAATGGATATTAACTTTAAAGGGGTCATTTACTTCTGGGGCTTTGGCTTGAGGAAATTTCATTGATAAGATTCCCTCAATAGTTCTAGAATGTTTAAAGTTCACAGTGGGGTGACGAACTTTTTCAAGGTCCTCCCATCATCTACTTGCTACCACACATGTGCTTTCTCATGACATGAGCACTTCTTTTTTGCTATTCTATCTCCAGTGCAGGCGTCCCATTGTATTACCTGAGTTATATTTTTTATAATAGATTATAGTAGGTTTTCTACTGTTGAAGTAAGGTCTATGTGGACATTCAATTCTCCCCATGATGCCTACATGTCACAGAATGTTTCTCTTCAGCCCCTCATACCTCCCACCGTTCTATCCGAACTACCGCTTCTTCTCCTCCCTCTTTCTTGCTTGCCCAACATTCTCCCCTCTATCACGCCCTTCTAAACACACTCACCCTTTATTTCCTTCTCTATGTACACCTGCCTTTTCCTCATGTACTCAATCAACTTCTTTTCCCCTCCTACCGACTCTAGCACTTGAACGTTTGTCCTCACTTCAACCCACCCTACTTTCTCCATACCCACATCACAAAAGTCCTACATATATTTTCATCTTCTTTCCTTAAAAGCCCATTTTTTGCGTGACATACAGTGTCATACTCCATATTAAACTATTACAGAGTACACTCTTTTAAATACTCTTAACTTGGCTCTTTGGATTGAAATTCTATCAAATTATTAATAATATTTATTATTATTAATTCATTTAGATATTACACGCATCTATTTAATGTAGTATTGCTCTGAAACCTAGAGTTATGAAGTCTTCAACGCAAATTATACCCTCAATTAGGTAATAATGTAGGTAGGTAGATTTGACATCCTTGTGTGATCTTTTCAAATGATTAAACACTTGGTACCTTTTTGGATGCTGAGTGAAGTCTGTATGTATTGAGTTTTGATTTTTAATTTTTTATAATTTCATTTAGATCCTTGTTCATCAAAACATTGTGGGGCTGGCCAAATCTGTGACTTGGATGAGAATGGAGATGCCCAGTGTATCTGCATTCCAGATTGCCCAGTTGAAACGGAACCAAGGAGGAAGGTAAAAATAACCTTGATAGTTCTTGTTGATCTTCAGACTGCAATTATGTGTGTGTGTGCATAGGACTAGACAAAGTGAAACGTGAAAGTCTGAGCACAAAACAGTAGGTACTGCTGGCTTAGAAATCTAATATCTATTACTAGTGTGCTCTCATTTTAACAACATATCTATCTTTTATTTACAACAAGAAATTCACTTAGAATAAATATTTCATACTTGCTATGACTGTTTGCAGTAGTCACATAGGCCCTGTATATATAAACTAATGCATGGCCTTAAATTATATCTGGTAACATTAACGTGTAAGCTGAAAATCCTCTCATAGGGCTGTTAAATACTGACCATGATCTTGGTATGTCCTATCATTATGGAGGATAAGAGAATAGGGGTCTAGAGTTCTTACTTATCATTACTTGTAAATGAAGATAAGGAATTTAATATTGTGGTTATTATTGTTAAACTTGGATCTCAGGTTTTGGCAATGGGAATTGTCGTCAAAATGTTTTGGCTGTGAAATGGATTTACAAATAATAATACTAACTTCTCTGCAATTCCTGGTTAAATTAAGAACAGCTCTTGCTCTGCTCGACATTTTGGATAAAAAAACTAAACAAATAACCATGAGACATAGGTATATCTAAAAAAATAAGAATTTATTCCTAATTAAATCATTGTAGCAATGTGATGTAATAATTTTGACAGTTTTGGAACCAAAATGTCATAGTCTGCTTGTCATTGATCTTTTGTTAATGGTCATTTTTGTTCGAAATATCTTACACAAATATGCACATTGCCCATCTGCTAGTGAGAGAATATTAAAACACTAGTTACACATATGTATTGCCTGTTAAGGATGGTGTTGGCTTATGAAGCTATATACACATATAGACATATGATTCTAACAATTTTTGGGTTATTTCCTCAAATGACCATTCGATTAGGTGGCAGTTTCGACAGCAATCCAAAATTCCGACAGCAAACAAATCTTAAGATCAGAAACAGTGCAGGTATTCCTAAGATTTCGATGAGGATAGTAATAAAACTTGGCGTATGAACTGATCAACATGGGAGTGAACTGAATCTGTTAGAATCATCTATACATCACTGTTTACGGCTGAACTCATGTAATTGATAGACTGAGGGATTTAGAACCACACTGTGATTCAATTATTTTTCCTTTAAGGTATTCCTGATAATAATTTGCTTAATGGCAATAAGCTTCGAATAACATATGACATGTCAGATAAGTACATTTATTTACATGTTTGTCAATACATATTTTCGTAATTTCTAAGCTTCTGAGAAACAAAGAGTGCCCTCACAATATTAGGTATTCTTCCAACTGCAAAGCAAGAACTTCTGAATACATTTCAACCATTTAAAGTGATTCTTAGTTTGTCATGGAATGTTATATGATTTAAGTAACTGAATTTATAAAATTAATATAAAATGTTATGTGCTTTTTATTGAATGGTAGAACATACATTATTTCTAATTATCCCTTATCATCAAGGTTGTGGTGAGGATGATACAAGTTTATATAAATCATGTTTGGTGATTTTAGCACTGAGTTAAAACCTATTACAGTAAAACCTCTCTATATCGAAATGGAAGGGACCAATTTTTTAGTCATTTTGATAAGTGGAGGTTCATTATAAAGAGGTTTTAGCAAAATGAACATATATGAAACTTATTGGTAGTAAAATGTGCTGCTTTCTCTTTGATTACTATATTTGTATATTTAAATATATGCAATTATGCTTTTTCATAGTTTTAATGTTTATAATAATAAAAACGAGGGTACAAAAAATTACTTAAGCACTCTCCGCCGAAAAAAATTTGTAATTTCTGTTTGTTTCATTTTTTTTTCAAATTCTTTTGAGATGACATCTTCCATCTTATTTAATAATAGTAGATTTTCACTTCTGCAGTCCTCCATATTTTAAAAAATCTTTCCATCACACCCAAAGCATCCTGCACCTCTTTTTTGGTTGGCTTTGGCATAAAATCCTCACCATCACTCTCTTCTTCTTCCATGTTATGGACTACTACTGGAGATTCCCCACCAGCTTCTTCCTCCATTTCTTCAAACACCTCTCCCTCATTTGTGGCACATGTTAGCAAGACATTGTCAACATTAATAAAGTCGTCAAATGATGACTGAACATTAATTATTTTGTTTATTTCAAGCCATTCTGTTGGTTCGTCCTCATATAAAATATCTTCCTCACTGCTGTCCCCCATAAATTCAGCCTTTTTAAAACATTTTTCAATAACTTCTGCCTTCAAACAAGTCCACAAAAGACAGAGCCAGTGCATGGCCTGAATTATGTTCCAAGAACACTTTTGCAAATCATTTTTCTCCTCAACTGTTCGCAACATGTATGACACCAGTTGCTGCCTGTAATGTCTCTTCGCAATGGAAATTATTCCTTGATCAAGTGGTTGCACTTTGCTGGTGGTGTTTGAAGGAAAATATACTACTTTGACGTGTCGTTACACAATCCCTTCAACTTATGTGCTGTGCACTGATCAATGAAGAGAACTATTTTCCAGTTTCTCACTCCCATCTTTGAGTCCAGCATGGTCAACCACTCACAGAATAAAGATGCTGTCATCCAAGAGTTTTTTGAGTTTTTGTATGAGCTAGGAAGTTTTTTAATATTTTTAAAGCATCTAGGCTTTTTATATTTTCCAATCACAAGAGGCTTCAATTTCTCTGAGCCATCAAAATTAGCTCAGAAAATCACTGTGAATCTTTCTTTGCTTTTTTTCCTCCATGGCATGATTGGCCTCTAACTGCTAAAGTTCTGTCTGGAAGCAAGTTACAAAAAAAATTCAGCCTCATCTGCATTAAAAATGTCTCATGGTTTATACCCGGCTAAAATCGTCTGCAAAGCTTTTTTCCACTCCACTCTTCTACCACTGTGTCACTTACAGGAGCTTCTTCCCCACTCATCTTCAAAGTTTTGATATTCCACCGCACTTTAAACTTTTGAAGCCACCCATCCGATGCATGAAAATTTTCAATGCCCATTTTCACTGCTACTTCTCTTGCCTTTTGCTGTAGAATAGGTCCAGAAACAGGAATATTTCTGGCTCTACCTTCCATCAACCAATCAAATATGTGTCTCTCTAATTGTTCACTTTTCACCGCCCGCAATTTTTTATTTATGCATCCTCGATGTGCTGCATCTTCAGTTTCTTTACGTTTTTTTAAATTTTTTTTAAATAGACTGTAAACTTACACAGAAGTTAGGCGTATTTCACTGACCGATGTCTTAAACTACAAAATTGTGGCTCAAATAACTAACAATGTTGTATGTGGGGGGACGGTAATGCACCATTGTTACGGATTGAAAGATGGTCGAGTTACAATTCGCGGCGACAATATCCAAAAGTAAAAGACGACTGCCTCGAGGCGCTAGCATGAAAAAAATGCGATCATTCTGGTACGGCCGTAATAATATCGAGTGTTCATAGTGAATTAAACTTCAAATGAATACTTCAAAAATGAAACAGAATAGGCCAAATTCTCCTTAAAAGATCATTTGAACGCTAAAATATAACAAATCTTCCGATGCGGTACATTAGTCGCATCAGATGTTAATCTCGTACGTGGGCATGGGTCTTTCATAGATCGGCGTTGCGTTGAACGCTAAAATATAACAAATCTTCCGAAACGGTACAATAGTCGCATCAGATGTTAATCTCGTACGTGGGTATGGACTCTTTCATAGCTCGGCGTTGCGTTATCACGAGCAGCAGGCTTTCATAGCTCCGCGTCGCGGAAACAAACGAAAAGCGATAAGCGTTTCGATAAATCAGCCGCAAACTCACTGCAATTCTGTACATATCGCATTAGTATTTGATTATAACTGTGTTAAATCATGTCTACATACAGATAAATAAATATGCAAGTATTGTGAGTCGCCACCAGAATTTTTAAAATTCCATCTGCACACTCACTGACTTGGAACACCATTATTTTAATAAGTAACTTCAATGACTCAAAATATGAACTCCGTCGCCAAATCCTGTTATTTGTTAACATCAAGTCAGTGTGGAAGAAGAATCGTATTAGCTAAACTATCTAGATTAAGATATTATTCAGTCACTTGCGCTTGAACAACTCAATTGCAAATGTGTATAGTATGCGATAGCATCGGAGTTAAGTTTTCTGTGTCGTTAAGGATTGGTGAGGGTAAATGCAAATAGAATATGCAGTGGTGTCATTCGTGATTGTTTAAACCTAAGAATTAAACCATTTTTACCGTAGAAATCAGTCTGGGAGTTGTAAAAACTATTAGGACCCCGGGTCTAAATCCAGCAGGACATTTGTCGTAAATATTGTCGTATGGATGTTTTAATGATGAATATACAAAACGCAAGCAATGCAAATCGATGAAAAAAAGTCTTTGGCGCATATGATTGATAACAAACACACTAACGACTGCCCAGCTAAGCTTCACTTTTCAAGCGCTGCGGGTTTTCGCGCTCGCAACGTAGAAAAGTCGGAACGGCCGGACGGAACTTTGCGGCTGGCACCGGCTTAATATTTCATTCCATGGAGGTAGTTGGCTCGCCATGGGGGTGTATTCTCAGTACGAAGAGCAGAGGTTTTTCGAAAACATAGAGGTGCGATATAAAGAGGTTTCTCTATATAATTACATACACATTTTGGCGGGACCAAGAAGTTATTACGATAAACGGAGGTTTACGATATGAAGAGGTTCACTAGATAGAGGTTTTACTGTACCTACGTATATTATTATTTCACTATCATGAATACATTTTACGTCAGTGTTTAAGTATTATGGGATTAATTTCCTGTAAATATCTAATCAACTTCATCAGAATGGGAAAATGAGAATGGTCACATTGTAACCACACAATTTTACTTTTTCTCAAATAATTTATTGGTATGATGAATTTCACTATTTAATGACATATTCAGGTAGAATGTTACTGATAAAATACAGAGGTATATGTTCACATTTAATTAATTATAGTAAGTGGAAAAGTATAATTGTTTATTTTGAATATGAATATTCAATTCCTTTATGCATGCTGCTTGAAACAATACAGTCCAATCAAAGATGGCACTATGGAGAAGTATAATTTGTTAGACTGGATCTTCATCAGGATCCTATTTGTGGTAGTGTTTAGCTTATATTTTCATAGTACTAAGTTACAGTGCCGTATACGTGGACAATTATGACTGATTGGAGTCATTTTTCTGTAGATGTCTTTTATTTTTAGCTGAAACAAAGGAATTTGATGCAGTGATGAAATGAGGGTTTAGGATTGGGATTTTGGCTCTCAGTGTACTCTACTACTGATTGCTCACAAATGCATGAAAGCAGCTGACCAGATTCAAGTTACATGCCCTTAAACATATCTGTTATCACATGGAATCATACTGATATGTCGAACATTTGACATATTGCAAAAGAATGGGTTATTTAGAGGTTAGACAGCTGTAAGGACAATATCCCTTTAGCATTTTTACCTGAAATTGTTTATTTTTTGCATGTAATTTAAATGAGATGAACTGGCTGTGATAAAAGATTTTGTGATTATTGCATTGTCATTTTATTTTGGTGGAGATAGTGATTATGATGTTAATGTCACACTGGATTTGCCTTATGATTTGTTGAGATTGGTTTTAATGTATGTTCAACTTAATTACAGGTGTACTTTTGGCATATTGTGGAGGCATGAAATTTTCATAGGTTTACCATCAATTTAGGAATGAAGGAAACTGTTGTTGTTAAGGGCATGGATGGGAAATAAATCAACTAAGATTCAACTTAATAAAATACATGTATTCCATCGCATTCACATTGTCATACTACCTTCTTTATAACCGTTACCACAGTTACATCATGACGAACAAAAACATAACGAAAATAGCATAAGAGAAATCCTATTCAAACAACATGACAAAACAAATTAAATTCTTCAGAATGGAAATTGCGTACAATAACATAAAACAAGTCGTCATCATCATCATTGGTCAACAATCCTAGGATTGGTTTTATGCAGCTTTCCACTCGATTCTTCTATCAGCCGATATAAACAAGTCAATTTCCAATAATACAAATGACCTTTGAGTCAAATATCGAAACATTGATGAGAATGGATCTTTTGACCCAAAAAGAATTCACATTACATCTCATGCATTCGTATTACATTTATTTCTAATCACTTTCAAGCCATAAAAGTTCAGCCATTTTTTCTCAATCACATCTGTATCTTCATTTCAGATAAATTATTTTCCATACTTGTGGAGTATAAGGTTTTCCACTTTGTAATGATGTCTGCAGGAAGGTAAAATTACAAATACCTGTGTGCACGTCAGTGACCGCTCATATCCATCCACAGGTTTGCTCCAACCACAACGAGACGTGGGGATCAGACTGCCAGGTGTACCAAATGCGGTGCTGGTGTAACAAGGGTGATGAGAGGTGCAAGGGAGATGATTTCAAGCACGTCCACATTGAGTACTATGGTGAATGTAGGGAGATGCCAGTAAGTAGCTTCAGAAGCTTGTCTTGTGTCTTATCTTTCCACCTTCTATCTGTGCTGATGAAGAACAGTTGGGAAAGTGAAATGAAAAAGTAAATCCAAATTTGAAAAATTTATCCCCTAGATGAATATGATATACTATGTTTTAACAGAGGCGTAGATAATTTTTTTCTCTGAGGGGGTGGGATTCAGTCCTCAATGAAGTATAAAAATATCTTTTAGTATAATTGAATGCTGTTGGATTGTCAAGAGTACTGTTGTCCATGTAACCATTCTTGATCTCAAGAAAGACCTGGTGCTTTCCCAGCGTATCTGCTGCATGAAGGTTTCTCGGGTCCTCCACCGGGTTCAGGTCTTCTGAAATTCAGAAATTTTAGAAGCCCTGAAGACGATGACCGAGTCAGGAATCCAAACGTGAATTTTTTAATGTCATTTGTTAGGCATGTTGTCATTGAAAAATTGTGAATATTGGTGTTAGTACTGTTATTCCCAAGCATACAAAGGAGTTGCATTCCAGGAGCTTGTTTGTGAAACGATACTTTTTTAAGTTTAAAAATATTAGCCCAGGCATCGGACATAGTAGTTAATCATGGCACATGCCACAAAAACATATAGAGCTGCATATAAAGCTGTATGTTTATTTCTACGTAAATTTACTAATTTGGAGGTCCTACACACCTCGCCACCAGTTGTAATGGTCTAATTAACCCATTGGGTCCACCAAGTTAGAAATTCTGGTAACTTTGAAGTTTTCACTTGGATAAGTAAATTCATTATTGGCTTTGTTCTCCGTTAAAGCTCTTTAGTCAGAATTTCATACGTTGAAGACTCTGTATTTATGATTGAAACAAGAAGTATTGGTTTTTTTTTTTAACTACTGGACAGTTTATCAGTCAAGGTATACACTGTATTTAACATACTATACACTCACCAACTCATTTGGGGTAGTGATTTTATGGGAAAAATAATTATGCCAACAGCACAGAGAAAAAATTGTTGATTCCATAAAAATAATAAATAACATAAAAAGCAAATTTTTACATTTTCCCCTCATAAAATGCCATGAATTATGAAGAGAACGTGTTTAATTCTTTGCTCTAATGTAGTCAGTGCTGTTAGCAGATAGATAGGCATCTATGACAGCTCTGCTGTATCAGATGCATTGAAACTTAGCTTTACCTGTGGTCCATAAAATGCAGAATGAATAATTATGATATTGATAATTACAGTAGGTAATACATTGATTTTTGTGTTAAAGATGGGTGTCTAATTACTGGATAAGTAGTAGTAATTACTATAAAAATGTATTATTACATATCATTTGTCATTTTTTTATGTGGCTCTTTGGTAACTGTGTATGTAGCTAACATATCAGGTTATGGAAAGTACTTCAGATAGATGATAAATTAACATGGGTTTTAACAGCACAAGATCATATCCATTCCATTATCGTTTTCTAACCTCGTAGTTATGTATTAGAAAAGATATTACGAAACTGTACCTTATATTGACAGTTTAAACTTCTGTGACATTACCTTATGCTTACCTAAGCATGCGTTGAAAAACCTCTTTATAGACATTGCCAACTGATTTCTAGCTTCTAAAATGTGAGTTAAAATAGTTTCAAAACTCTTGTCAACCTGGATGTTTAATTCAATTTATCATTACTGCTATTAATCTTACTTCTTGTGCAATTGTGTATTAGACCTGCAAACCTGAGGAAATGGCAGATTTCCCACGCAGAATGCGTGATTGGCTTTTCAACATTATGAGGGACTTGGCTGACAGGCAGGAACTTACCCCATACTACTTCAAGATGGAACGTGAGGCTGAGACCAATCTTACAAGGCGTTGGACCAATGCTGCTGTTTGGAAGTGGTGTGATTTGGATGGGCATCCTCATGACAGGTTAGTCAAATTTAATGGATTTTCTCAATGAAGGAAGTAGTGCCATTATTCAGGCTTACCCCACCAACACACTAATGTTAGAAAAACGTTAGTATAACAAATTCAAAGCTCGCGAGCTAGCCACGAAAACTTTAACGGAGTTACCCGCTGAAATGCACGAATGCAAGCTAGTATAACATTTTTTGGTTAGTGCACGCCACTTTTGTTAGATTTCCTAACCATCCTAAAGGCAAAGTTCCACAGCCACATCAAGTGGTTTGAGAAAAATGCAAAAATAACGTTCACCGCGAACCTCTGTCGAGTCAAGGAGGGGGATGGGGCTGAATGTCCCAGCTATCCATCGAACTTCAGTCACCTTCGGTTTGAGTCATCGACACAACACATCGCAGATAGGGATTTGCCCGTGAGCAAAATTTGTGAAATGGTTCCTCTTGGTTTAGAGCTATTGGCGTGGGAAGTCTACCCGCAAAGTTCACCTGTAGTGCGATGACTTAAGCGCTTAAATAAGTTCGCCATGATTTAAACACTTCAGTAATATGTTAATAAGTTCACCACCCCCATAATGTGGTGTTAGGATATTTACTTTTTCAGTGTCAAGCTTTCATAGTTTCGTTGGTTATACGCAGTTGCATTGCATAGTTTATTGGACATTTTGCTTCACTCACTCACTTAGTGATTCAACCTGAAGGTTGGTTTGGATAGGTGAGGATGGAGCTCACCCCAGACTAAGCCACAGGCATGTGAATTTCACACATTTAGGGTAGGGGGGCCAGTTCTTTTCCCTGGGCCACTTTGCACTCCGAGGATTTTTCATTCGGGGGTGTCCAAAGGCTTCACCTGAATTTGAACCCAGGACCTTTCGATCAGTAGCCAAGCGCTCTACCCACTAGACCGCCACACTCCCTGCTTATTATGCATAATATACATAATCGTTACTTTAAAGAAGTAGGTGGATTATATCATATTGTCAAATCTTACCAGATTTTAAATTTGATTGAATAGCTGCATAGCGGGGCGGTGGAGAGGCCAATGTAGAAAGCGGGACAGAATTAGCAGAGAAAGAGGTAGACAGTATTTTCAGTGGTGCAGGAAAGTTAAGGCATGGAGGGAAGCGAGAAAGAGAGGAATTGTTTGGGGAGAGGCTGGGTGATAAGGATAGGACAGGTTCTGCATCTAGTGCGATTGCAGGGGGAAGGGGGTGTTTTGGGAGGGAGATGTGATTTGGACAGAGGTCTGGTGGTTCTCAGAATACCAGAGAGGTTGGGGGGACGTTTTAAGGTAAGAAATGGGCATTTAGGGGAAATATTGGTGGTGGTTAGGTTATCAGACAGGATAGGGAATAGGTCTTTGAGGATGTGTTTAAGGGACTGAATACAAGGGAAGTAGGTTGTGCACAAGGAGAGGTTGTCTTTGGTTTTGCGAGGAGGGGCTATGGGGGAGTAAGGTTTATTGGAGATTTTTTTGTTGAGAAGGTGCTCAGGGTATCCTCTTCGGAGGAGAGACTGGTGTAGGTTAGTGAGGAATCTGTTAAGGGAGTCTGGGTTATTGCATATACGGTGGCCACGAATGGAAAGGGAGTAAGGTAAGGATGTTTTGGTGTGGTAGGGATGGCAGCTATTATAGTGGAGGTATTTTTGTTTAATAGTGGGTTTGATGTGAACAGATGTGTTAAATTTGTTATTGGAAAGGGAGATATCGACATCAAGGAAGGTAATGTTGGAAAAGGAGATATGTGATGTGAAGGAAACTGAGGAGTAAGCGTTGACAGAGGCGAGGAATGAGTTAAGGGAATCGGTGTCGTGTGGCCAAAGGAGAAAAATATCATCAATATAGCAGAGCCAGAGGAACGGCTTGAGGGGGCATGTGGATAGAAAGGATTCTTCAAGGAGGCCGAGGAAGAGGTTGAAGGTAGAATTGGTTGTTGAAGGAAAAGGAATTGTGAGTAAGAATGAGGTTGGTAAGGTCAAGAAGGAAGTCATTGCTAGGAGTGTGTGGAGTAGAACGTTGCTTTAAGAAGTGGCGGAGAGAGGAGAGGCCTTCCGATTGAGGAATAGAGGTATGTAGAGAGGTAACGTCAATGGTGGCCATAGTGATATTTTGATCATTAGGAAGTGGAGTGGAATGAGGCGGTCGAGGAAGTGGTAGGTATCTTTGATGTAGGAGGAGAGGCCATGGAATTAACAGGGAATTAATAGGGCTCATTAAATGAACCTTCTGTCTTTCTCACTTTTTCTCACACCCCTTCCCTCCCCACTCATCTTTACCCCTCTTACTTCTACCCTTAACTTTTTTCCTTGACCTACTTTGCCCCCTCAGTCAGTTTCCTTCGAGAAAGGTGGTATTGGCCACCGAAATATCGGAAAACTATCTTTGTGAGTGTCTTTTATTTATGTGCAAACACACACACTCTCGCAAGAAAGGCACACTATGCAGTCATAATAAATAAAAAATAAAATAGACAGGTGACGGAAACAGGAAACATAGAAACACGAAAAGGAGACACAGCAGTTTGGACGTTTCTGCGGACATGCCGCCTTTTTCAACAGAAGAGGTTGACAGTCAAATAAATAAATAAATATATATATGTATGTTTTTATGTGTGTTGTCCTTTTGTGTGTTACCTATCCACATTCCTTATTCTATCCTTCTACTTTCACTTCTCATATTGTCGTAGTTCTTTAGTCACATATGGCTTTATCTAAGCGATTGGGTGGTATGAATGCCGTCTGTAAGGAGTTACATTCACGTTTTACGATGATGTTAGTTTAATGTTATCCCCAAACGGTTTGCACGAAATGTAAAAAAAACATTCGGATGGCTGGACATTATAACGTGCTTCAAACCATGTTCGTTCAAACATTATACTAGCGTCAATTTAAGGTTTTTGTGTTGGTAGAGTAGTGAAATCTAAATTATGTTATCCTAGATGTTGTATGCTTTTCATGTAAATAAATAAATATCTAAAATATGGATGTTGAGGTATTTTTTGTGAATAAATTAAGCCAAAGTACCATGACTGTGTTACATACCTAATATCAAAATTTAGGTAGAGAAAATATTGGATACAAAAGCAAAATTTTCCTTATCTTGTTATGATGATGATGATTGCTGCAAAGTGATAAAAATGTGAAAGCATTTTGGAAAAGTCAGATGCTCATGATGATAAAGCTAACAAGATGTATTAATTTCACACTATATTTCATGCATGAAACTGGTGTAGGGATTATGACCATTTTGTTTTTAAAAAATGTAGAGTGAATTACTCTTACCATTGTGAGTGAGAAATGTTTTTACGAAGTTTTTCCTGTATATTATGTTATAACCTTGGTTTGGTTGTGAAGGTCTTATCTACCCTGAGTACCTACTTACTGAACAAAAACATAGTTTTTTGTAATTAATGCAGTACTATCATAAAAGAAGTGTTTTGCTTGGATTTGTTTGGCCTTCTTCACAACAATGAACATATATCTCTGGTAAAATCTCACAGGCCAGTGGGTTGGAGAAACATCCCATGTACTATTATGGGAGTTTCATATATTTTATAGATACTTGAGATTCTGTATTAGCTTCTTGAACAATAAAGACTATTTTTACTAGGTACTATTCACAGGAAATCCCATAGCCTTCTCTAAAATTTTGTTAAAGTCTAAAAACAAGTATTCCATGTGTAAATAGTTCTCAAAAATTTCCCTTAGGAGTATTAAGATGATTTTATTTATTGTAAAACTGCATCAGAATGCTCTGGAGAAACTATCTGGATGGAGTTGCCCCCCTACTACAACCTTATATATGGGTAAAACCATTCTTGTCATCGCTGAACCTTACTGCTGTATGCTGCTAAGACTTTATCTCAAAGGCAGAGATTACGTTTAATAATTCATATAGGTAGGTGCTAGGCAGTATAGTTGAGAAAAAAATGTAAGAGAAGACCCTATGAGGAAGAGCAGGGAAAGAGTATGTTGGTGAAATAGAGAAGAATTAAGGAAACAAGTGCTGTGACTGGGATAGCAGTTGACGGAGAAGAATGGAGGGCTGCTGTCAACCAATTTTATGATTGAAAACATAGTATACGAGTTGAAACTCCCTTCTAAATGCTGGCCGAAGAGGAGTGGTCTTCAAGAATATAATGATGCATCTTATCTCTTATTGTCAGAATTTCTGTGATGGTGAACATTGAGTGACGTGGTTGGGTTGCTTTTACTATTAAAATTAACTGCAATTAATGTACTAGGCTATAGAAAATTGCTATGCATTTGTGGGACATGTTTGTTAGTTAAATAATTGGCTACAAACAATGACATAAAGTGTGAATTCTTCCCGTTTCATGAATATTTTCTTTGGGAATAGAGCTTTTGACCTACCAAATTTATTAACAGCATGCAGCAATATGATCAAAGTAGCAGTGTTTTAAATTTTCTGCGTAATTATAGTTTGTTTTAAGAGCGGAAACATCCTAAAGAAGTAGAAGTGGATATGTTGATGATGTTTCTGAGAATTGATACCTTCTGTCTCTTCAAGTAATTTGTATGGCTTTGTTGTTACCTGAGATGAAATACACTTTTTAAACATTTTATGTATACTCAGAATACAGAGGGTGAAATTCATGGTCTCAGGCTAAAGTGATGCCTCAGACTCTAAAAGTAGCCTAAGGAAGTGAAGTGGTGAACAAAGAACTGTTTTTATGTGGTTGGAAAAGTTATGGAATTGTAATTTTATTGCTGTGATTTATATAAATTGGAACTTATAATGAATCAGCAGTAATTTTGAACTTGTTGAAATTTTCCTTCTACTCGATGTATAAAAGCAAAACAATCACTTGATCATCAGAGCTGATGTAAATTGCAAAAACTTTCCCTGCTAAATGTGCTCTTTGATGAATAAGAAAAAGTGAATCTTTAGGCTGGCTAACTCGTATAAGGTACTTAGGTACATATGTATATATAATAAGAATTTAATAATTTAAGAATATATATAAGCATTGTGAAATCTGACATTGTAGGAAGCTAAGTTACCACCTTTACTCAAAACAATACATAGGTATTTGTATTTAAGGGATATTTGAGACTATGTTGCAGCTTAGGGATACTTAGTGGTATGACTAAACAGTGTTTTAAAAATTCTGGTGGGTACCTAGTTGTTGGAATAAGGTTGCCTTTTCTAAGTACTTGTGCTTATTGAAGAATTAATCTTTAGAGGATATTAAATTCTAAATTTGTGATACTCCCAGTCCTAGAAGGTTCTTATCTATTCTACTCTCTTTCACGAAAATATTATTATTTTAAAATATATTTTCAATAAAAGAGTTAAACAATTAGCCATTGTCAAATTGTTCTAAACGAGGAAATGGCCCTTGACTCGATATTCAATGTGATTGGTTTATACAAGAGTTGATTCCAATGACAAATATTGTATACCTATAAATCTAGGTTCAAGTTATGAAATTAGACACATATGTATGTATTTGTAAAGGGAGAATATTGCTTTAGAGCTTTCAGTTACATTCAACTAATCCAACTATATTTTGATGAGGTCATGCATGATGGAAAAAGGTCTTCCAATACTTAAACCTTCTTCAGTTAGCATATCATTGAATGACTGAAATTTGTTTGATTCATTCATGAAATTGTTCATATAGGCACTAATTTCTGCCTAGTAATTAAGTATTTTGTTTATTTTTCAGAGCTGTTTCTCGCCATGAACTCTTCCCAATAAGGGCACCACTTATGGCTTTGGAACATTGCATCGCTCCATTCCTGAATAGCTGTGATGTGGATGATGACCACAAAATTTCACTCAAGGAGTGGGGGACTTGCCTTGAATTGGAGGAGGTTGCTTGCTTAAATTTTTGATTTGTTATAATTGCCACTCATTTACACAAGAAATTTTGTAACCCTTTCTCTACTTTTGATTCTCGATTTAAGTTAACTGAAAAGCTAGATATTTCATTATTATTTAATAAGCTTGCACGTATTTCACTCCATCTGTTGCTGGAAAGACTCAACAGGTTTGGGACTTGTAATTTAGGAAGTTAAATTGCCAAGTGAGCTGCTACCATTCACACATTTACTTTCAAGTTTCAACAAAAATTGTCTATTTGCTTTGGTAGTACAGAAAACCTGTTGTAGGGCAAAACACAAGAAGAAATGTTTTCTTTTGATTCATCAGGGCAATGAGCGAAATATTAATTCTCTTTGGACAGTACATTTAAATATCCTCAGTCCACGGTGCAGTATGGGATGGATTTGAATATTTTCTGATTTTGGGGGTATTCTATTGAAATATATGATTGGAAAATATTCTTTAAGTTAACAGGAGGTTATACATATGATACTTTCACTATACCATGTCCAAAATGTTTACTTTTAATCAGTCAGGTATGCAAGCTATGAGCATAAATTTGCATTATGGTAAACCTTGTTGCTTGGAGAATGATGGCTGTTAGTATTAATCCATTGTGGGACCAGCTGATGTTTCCAGTTGTGGGTGTAATGTCATAATTACCATCTACCTATCGGAAAGGAGGTTAAGTTTTATGAGCCCATTTATGTTTCTGTTCCCTCAATTATGTTTTTGGGTATCATTTATATTATACAAAGATGCTTTTGCCTCACAGCTCATTATGTAGGTTGTTAACAAGCAGTGCAAACAAGTCGATCTCTTGCTAGATTCTTGTTAGATTTGCATTTCTTAATGTGTATTGATTTGAGTTTGGCTACACATAAAAAAATCGAGGTTCCAAGGATCCTGCAAGTCATTCAATTTAGTATCTGTAAAATTTTCTATCATGAACCCAATGTATGTAACTCTTAATTTTTATGCACACTTGCTTATCAGTAGTTACAGGCCTTAAAATAATATAGTACAACGACAATAATCATACAAAAAGGCATTATATTTGTGTATCACCACTAACAATTTAGGCATGTCAAGGATCGTGATCACTAAGTCGAACGTCGAAGAATTAAGTAGGTATGCAATTGGTAAGAAGAAAGTCAGCAAAGTTTATCGAAGAAGTTCGCATGCTCCTATTTTTCTATTACATAATTTTAATAGATCACGAGTTTGAGGCGTATTTCGCTGGAGTTAAAAATATTTTTAGTCGTTTATGTTGGTCCCGTCCTTGCATCAATTTCAGTTTTGGCAAGAAGGGAAGGATTATTAAACAGATTTAAACGTAAGCGATTATTTTAATTCTTTAGTAATCATGTTTTCTCTTTCTAGGATGACTTAGAAGAAAAGTGTGACGACGTAAGGGGAGACTGAGCAACTGTTGCAGAGCATTCCACGCTAATTTGCACGACGTGTATGCAGACTAACATTGCCCAGCGGAATGAATGTTTAAAAAAATAATATTGGTGCTATTTGAAATTTACTGTGCCAAAGCACTCATCATTTTGTGATCAATTCATCATACGTTCATGTATTTAACCTACTTCCACAATGAAATGATCAATGTAAACAAATTGTGCGAGATTGAGATTATATTAGTGATGTAGATTTTTTCTATCAAAGTAATTGTACTTGTAAGTGAAATAAACACTGCCCACGAATCAGTAGTACTTATTAACGATGTTAACCCTGCATATGGTGCCCGAGAACTTGCAACGACAATTAAAAATTCCACAAAAAGCAATCATCATACTACCGTATTTAATGCGTGATCTTCTTCATTGGCCATCCTAGCGCTTAAAACCACAATTTGGAATGTGATAGTTCAATTATTACCACTACAGCGGCGAAAGAAAAAAGTAAACAAATTATGAAAATAATTTTCCAATAAATAAAGAGTATTTCACGGACGCCATTTTGAGTGACTCAGTAACGGAAAGCTTGATCAATAGATGGAGCGCGTCCCGCGCTAGTCATTTCAAAAGGAGAGGCTTCTCATTGGCCGACCCGAGTCACGTGATCACTTTCATACTTTCATCAAATCGTTTTGTTTGGCGGGCACGCAGAGCGTTGGTAGCTGTTTGGCCAAGATAGTCGTCGTACAATGGTAAGAATCCAAAGTTATTATGGTTAATTATGTTCATCGGTTTTCAGTTTTGTCGTAATCGTAAACTTTGGTATCTTATCTGTTGACTCCTGAAGTTTGAAGGTTCTAGCTCGAAAATTAACCCTATATTTTCACAATTTTAGGCAGGAGGAAAAGCGGGTAAGGACTCCGGAAAGGCTAAGGCGAAGGCTGTGTCTCGTTCAGCGAGGGCAGGTTTGCAGGTTGGTTTTCTGTGATTATAACGAGAAATATGTTATCTAATTGGTATTGTGTGGAGCTTTGAGCATGCACTATTGAGTAATAATTTTTCGTTAGCTGTTCATCGTGTACTTTTCGAAATTAACGGTATTCTCGGGTCGCTCGTCGAAGAACGGCAGTTGGTTTGTTTGTCTTGTGGGTAACGGTGCAAAATGCAATTTTCTTTTCCTTTTCTAGTTTCCTGTTGGAAGAATACATAGACATTTGAAAAACAGAACCACGAGTCATGGGCGAGTTGGTGCTACTGCAGCTGTTTATAGCGCTGCGATCCTCGAATATTTAACTGCAGAGGTGAGTTTCATAGTATTCAAAATGGCTGATTTTCGTGAAACCACCCGGCCTATTGTGAATTAGAGTGTTATCGGTGTAGATTCCGGCGTTCTCCGTGTTTGCTAGGGAACTGTTAACTTAGTTTTGTACATATAGCGTAACATTCTGTGGTGTCAATCTATAATACAAGAGGATATGTGGTGTTAAGTGTCCGGTTGGCTTGTCAAGTTTCAAAAATGGCGCGAACTGTTACAATTTCTGTTTATTATGCTTGTTGTTGATATTTAACCCTTCGAGATGATTTTAACGTCGTTAATATTGTTCTATGATTCATTCTTCAAGTCTTTCATGACTTCAGAAGGTAAATACGGGATGCTAATCTGCAGTATTGCGTCATTTTTTAGGTGTTGGAATTGGCAGGCAACGCTTCCAAGGATCTCAAAGTGAAACGTATTACTCCCCGTCATCTTCAGCTTGCTATTAGAGGAGATGAAGAATTGGACAGCCTTATAAAGGCGACCATTGCCGGCGGAGGTAAGTGTTGGATATTTTGTATATGTTGTTTAATTATTGCAGTGTTGACGACAATGGTATCTAACGATCCCATCTTATTTTTAGGTGTTATTCCTCATATCCACAAGTCTCTCATTGGAAAGAAGGGATCTCAGAAGCCTGCATAAAGTTTTCAATCTCATTTTCAACCGGAGCAGTTGTGATTGTCTTAATTGGCACAGGAATTGCTGTGAGACTGTAAAGTATGGTGTGTTTCATCAAAATGCCAATGACTATTGTCCTGTTGGGTTTTATCCGGCGCTGTGTTGTTGTGACATAGTACGTTGTTAAACCTAAGTAATGGACTCTATTACAATTCATATTGAAACATTACTCTCGGCAAAATAATTTTCATTGTAACCAGTGTTTATTTTTTTCTACTGTCCACACCATATTTGGCAAAAATATTTGTTCATGATTGTTCTCATTTTAAAGGATGCATGTGTTGTATGACTTAATATATTAAGGTATTGACCAATATGAATGCAGTACAAATTGTTGCAAAGCATGAGTGACTACCAATTATGTTTTGGGAATTCATTAGATTTTAGATGCATTTCATTCAAACTGTCTTAATTACTAGATGTAGGACGTATTCTTCATATAATAAACATGATTTGTGTAACTTAGTTAATTGATTTGATGGTCCCGTTTCCAATTTCCTGTCGAGTGTAAGAAAATTTCATGTATTTATGTCAATGTGGCAGGACGCTCGTTGCGCGCGATTGCAGGGCCAGCTGGTGGTACTTGGGCGGTGTCAACTTGGGTTTCCTTGGTTACCATCCGTTTCGGGCGATCCACGTTAGATGGCGGGGGCTAGCTTGAATTTTGAAAGGGTGTCTCAGTCGTGGCGGTTGGGAAAATTACTTGGGGAGTTCGGCTCTGAATTTGGCCCGCCGCTACATCTGTGGGCCCCGACTGGGAACTACGACCTTTTCTTTGGCGGCGTGCAGTCAGGTGGCAGGAGGGGAGGGTGCAGTAGTGGGGGTAGAATTCCTCGGGCAGTCTGGAGGGTAGTTCTTCGGAAGTTCCGGAGTAGGGATCGTGTGGGAAGAGATTGCACGCTCTGGGATTACACTCGTTCATGAAAGCGATGGTAACGTTGTGCCGTCTGTTTGTGGTGTTTCGAAGAATCTTGTTGTGAGGGGAAGTTTGTGTAGTTAATTCGTGGCATAGTGCGTTGAGTGTCTCTTTAACCTTGGAATACTTGAGCACTTTCTTCATCGGTGGTGATTACTCACTCAACAGTTGATCCAGCCCAGGAATTCTTTGTTTATCCCGGAGGAAGGTGTTCCGGCTATATCTCAACAGGTGAGACTTTTTACTCCTCGGTCTTAGTTGCTAAATGTTTTGTCAATCGTTGACCCGGTGGAAGTTCCGTGTCGTGGTTGTCATCGACAACCGATTCGGTCACATGTTATTTTCTTTTTTAGGTCCATTAAATGCACAGTACGCATTAGTCAAGGTGCTTTCAGCCTAAAATTTCTTTAAAAGTCAGTAAGGTCGAGGTTGTCAAGCATCTTTCGGCGTTTTTGAAGTGTCAAATTGCTTACAACGAAAGTTTGCAATGCTTTGCCAAAAACAAATGATAGCCGCCTAGATTTCCCGCCACGTTGTTTTCATGTTTCTTGGTATTTGAGGGGCACCCCATATATTTTAAATTGTATGAAATCCGTGTAACCCAACAGACTTACTTTCCAACTAACCTCTTGCCATTTTCGCCGGTAGTACGTTTACATGCTTCCTTACTAGGAGACTGACCGCATACCTTTTCCGTGAGGCGATAGGTTTGAAAAGTCTTCTGGGTGGCGGAGTTTGTCTTGGTTGCCGTGGATACGGCTTTCTCCCTTGACGGCGGGCCGGCATCTCTCTTTCCTAGTACGCCGTGCATGCATAAACTCGCTGTCAGGAGGAGTGGACGTCGTCTTCAGACCAGTCATGCCAGCGTGGATGGCCTCCCACCTTGTTTTGCCTCTCTCAATTAGGTTGTATGTACGCTTTCCCTAGTTCAACCCGCTCACTGATTTTCCGCGGAAGGCAATGACCAAACATCCCCTCATTACTCCCAATGCTTTCACCGTTCATTGTCTTCGTTTTGTGCAGAGCATTTAGTTGATTCACTGGTCGAGCCACGCTCGCGCGGTAGGACGGGAGCTTCCCACATTTCCATTCCCTGGCCCCGAAGGCGGTTAATGGCCCAAACCGGGCCGCGTCAAATCTTTTAAGTTTGTGAATCGCTCTCAAGGCAAATGAGGGAGGAACAGGATGTCTTCGGGCGGAAATTCCTCGCAAGGTGCTTCCACTACCTGCCGCGTTCATGCCTACCTGCCTACCAGATCCGTCGCCCCTCCTTATTTCGACGGGCCCTGAGGTTTAGTGACCCCACAGTCAACTCTCCGTGTGTGCTGATGGCTCGCCGAGTAAATGACCTCCTATCTTATGAGAAATAGCTTCACCTTGCTTATTCTAGCATTTCTATCCGTTTAACATTGCCCTGGTATTTCGCACGCATGGATGGTAATTAGGTTTTCCAAAGCATAGCTCTGCGAACGTATTCGATTGAGGTTTATGCGAACTGATCGAGGGTGTGTGGCAGGTGGTGAAGCATCACCAAAACTTGAGCTGGCCTCGCGTAAGCAAGTGTTATGTTCCCGCGTGGTTCGAAAAACTGGTTTTAGTTAGGAATGCCCCAGCTATGCTTGTGTGTTCCTTCGTTGTCAGCTTTTACCAACGTAGTACAAAGCATTGCGCCGGTAGGGTGTGTGGCAGGAAGTGAACACAGATGACGGCCGTTGTCGAAGAGTAAACAAACGAATTGTTGTGACCTATGCAACCGGTTTCGCTGTTTATACTCCTAGGGAAAACGGAGCCCATTCAATACAACCTCATGCTAGTGGGAGAGCGCTGTTATATCAGTGGATTCGTGTGTTTTTTCTATAGCGATTTTATAATTTGATAACGAACGAGGAGATTGCTTTCATGCCATCCACTTAGTGGAAAATGGCGTATCCTTGGGATAAATTTTTGGCACGTTTTCAATTGGCATTCCTCGAGTTTGAAACGCTTTTTGTTGTTGTTGGGGATTGTTTACGGATCTTCGACGGCCCTGTACGAAGGCAGCCGGGTTGCCATGGTTACTGAGATTTTCTTCGCGAGTTTCGCTTGCGTCTTAACCCAGTTGGGCTTTAAGTTTCGGCTTCCCTCAGGGAGAAGAACAGGAGCGCAGGAATGAGCTCCGAAAGCAATCTCCTCGGAGCTAATAATCTTTTATCTATTGCCTCGCTCGCTCTGGGCGCGGCTTGTTTGGAATAAAAAATGCGTTAGCCGGAGAAGTTCTGACTTGCACGGGGTTTCCTAAGTTTTTCAAGGTCTTTGGGCGATGACCGCTCCTCTCCCACCAATTTTATTCCCTCTCCAGGTGATTCCGCTAATCGGCTGATTGTGTTGTTCTCGTGTTATATCGAAGTTGAGGTTGGATTTGCGAATACATCCTCAATGATACATGCATTTACATCTCTTCGGAAATTTTCTCACGTAAATTATTAAGCGACGTTATCTGGTGGCCCTTGGGCCGAGGTAAGCCAACTGTATCAAACACCTTGATTAATAAATCATTTTTGTTAAATTTTTGTCTCGCCCTCGGTTTTTATGTCAAGCAACCGGTGTCTAGGAATGATTTTTTACTGAATTCGACCGGAGGCCGCATACTTACCTGAAACTCGTCCGCGGGGATCGCTGATTGAATCTTTGTATGTTGCATGTCTACAGGCTATTTCTCTCCAAACGGCGGTGTGTAGACGAATGGATATGGGTGGACGCTAGCCAATTGAACTCGAGCGGCTTTGAACCTGTGAATTCTCCGGTGCATCTTGTAAGGCGAATGTGTGCGAATCGTCTTGTCAGCCGTTGCCCGCGAATCGTAGAATTCTTGGGTGCGGTGTGAATTCTTCCTTTGAAATGCTCCGGAGGAGTGGGGCGGGCGGCGAAAGCAAAAGAAATTAGAAAAACAAAGAGCTCCGTATTGAATCTGGTACTTCGCACGAGCCTCATTTTGATGAAGCTGTGTTGGCGAGTTGTTTATGTTCTTCGGTGCATTGTTGAGGGTCTCTTGTTGACGCTGGAATATTTGACTTTGTGTTCGTTTATTATTTTGTATATCGTTTACTGTGGGGAAAAAGAATTATTCCACAATTTTCCCCTGTGTTTGAAGGTAAGATGGGCAATTTGGGACACTTCGTCTCCTTAGTAGGCGTCTGGAAAATATAATCATGGTGCCTGTGGTAGGAGAATTGGGTCAAAATACCATCTGTGTATTCCTGCCCCACCTGCATTCAAATAATACTCTGCAAGGTAGGTAAATGGTAACATGCACTGTCTATCATGCATAAAAAGCTATATCTTAGTTGGCTTATGACGATTTAAGACATGTTAAAAGTTTAAGTGCATCAATGCCCTCTTATTTGGGTTAGCTAAAAGCCTTTACACTGACATGAAAGTTCGTGGCCAAACTGTCGGTAAGCTTGTGCACACGTTTTTTAATCTATTTTCTGCTATGCAGTTACATAAATGTACGAGACAATGCAGAAATATAAAACCTGGCGGTTTAGCATAATTTATTTCCTTAATGTTCATGGTACGATATGTTGTTGATGTCATCAGGTGAAATATTGACCTGGAATGTACCTACGTGAGAGATGACGAATTAATAACTACGGTCAGATGTTACTTACATAATTAGTGTAATCAACGTATCTCCAATTGCCACTTTTTGCTAAATACCTCGTGAAGTTGTTTGCCCGCCGGGGAAGCTAAGCTAGCATACTCGAGTCTACTGGTCTTTCAAGTAAAACATTTTTTAACCCCCTCTTGAGTCGGATACAGTTAAATTACTTAAAAAATTCCGTTTCAGGCTCGTTCGTATTCCGTTATAGCAATGAGGAAGCTGTATATGAACGTGAAGTTGAGCGTATATGAAGCGCAAGTATTCTATAAAAAATTGGAGCAGGCGAGGAACGAGATTTGGGATCTGCATATATTCACAGAAGGGAAAAATCATGCAAGCTGTCATCTTTGGACGAGAAGACGTCTTGTCATTTTGGAGTTCGCCAATGTAACTGATCTCGGTAGACGAATTCATTACTCCGTATGCCTCAAGAGTGAGGTTATTTTATTTTTGATGGTCCTATCCCATTTTTTGAACCGATAGACGAATATTTCAGTTATTCTTCCGTAATGCAATTTTGGTATCTACAATTCTTTTTCGCGATTCGTGTACTATTCGCGCATTACCCTGATAGTCACCGCAATAGTGTGTGGCAGGGGGGCAGTGTGACTACATCCAGAAGTGCACATCGGAGAGAGAAAGTTCACGCTTCGTACCGTGCAGGCATACGAAATAATGCAAAATACGTGCACAATATAATGCAGGCGTGCGCTACGTAAGTGTAACTGAGGGGGAGATCTTCAACACCCCGCGGAAAATAGCAGAAATGCAGGCAAGAGACACACGAAATATTAGCTGTAAATGATAACTACATTGTCAGTCCATACAAGGCAGTGCAATATTTATGGATTTCGAAAAAAATAATCATTTCTAAAATTAAGTAAGCGTTTCCACACATCCCAGGACATGCATGAGTTGGTAGTGATAGAAACTTAACGTGTTAAAAAAATCACTACATTCTAATTTCTGCGTCAAAATCTGCGATAAAGACCTATTCGGATATGCCCTTGCTAGGTCTCATGCAGGCTGTTTATGCGCGGAAGAATGGTCGTTTGCTTCGTCGGGAAAGCAATTTCTTTTGCTCTGAGGCCCTGCCACTTCATTTAGCATGGGAAAAAACTAATTGCACATCACGCTATTAATTTGAAGTGATTTTTACGTGTTAAGAACATATAATAAGACTCTTGAAAATGTAAGATTTGTGTCATTTTCTCAAGGAGCGTTTTTAAATACTCTTGCGCCTCCACCTTTGTTCGCCTTCGTACGTATGCCGCAAATGTATTTTACCGTTTCATGTCAAGTAGTACAAATTGTCAGGTATTTTCCTCGCGAATTATAATTTAATTGGCATAATTCCTATTATCATGTTCGTACCTACTGGTATTGCATATCCCCGAAATACAACGTCACTGATTGACTTTGAGTTATAAATGCAACTTTCTATTGATGTTTTTGCTCATCTTAACTGGGAAATGGTTATTTAAACAATAATATCATGATTCACGTCGGACTTCTCCTGGGCATTCTCAAGTATCGTATGTTTTGTGTGAATTCACCCTCTGCCACTCACCTTTATGGTGGTGGCTTGCAGGGTATTATGTAAATGTAAAATACCTTATATCCTCTCCATGAGATCTTAATCCGATATGAAACCTGTCTCGCATGGATCTCATATAGCATAGGGCTTATTCTAATGAGGCCTGACTAGGGAGAGGTATTGTAGAATCTTTCTCGTAATCTCTCATCGCATTCAACCTGAATCCTTTTTAAGAATCCTACTAGACGGTATTCGTTACACCTGCTATTTCCTCGAGTTTTATCCCTAGTGTAACCGCGGAGTTTTAAGAGTATAAAATTGTCTTGCGTTAACGGTTCTACATCTACGTAATGCGCTGCAAGCCAACGTAAGGGTGTTTGACACGGGTTGGACGTTATAAATCATGAAGATGCATCGTCATTCATGATCAGATGGGTATACATAGTATTCACATCCAAAGGTGCATGGAAAAGGGTGAATCATCACCAATCGCTCACTACCCCTGCATCATCAGCCTACATGCATGGAGGAGAATGATACAAACGTTTTGGCCATGTATGCAGAGCTATGCAACCAATTCATTGGAAACGGCGATGTCATATTATCTTTTTTATCGGATTGCCGCCATGCAAAAATTTTCAGTGCATGTCATTATCATTGGTCATCATTCCTCAGATTGGTTTGACGCAGCTCTCCTCTGAGTCCTTCTATCGGCTAATTTCTTGATATTTACGTATTTCTTCTCCTTCACATCCTTCATCGCTTTTTCCATGTATCTCGCCATTCCTTTGCCATTCTTCCCGTCCACTTGTCCGTCGACGATTGTCTTCATCAGGCCATCATGTCTCGTGATTTGGCCGATTAAGTTGAATCGTCTTCTCCTCAGGGTACATCTACATAATACCCTGCAAGCCACCATAAAGGTGTGTGGCAGGGGGTGAACTCTCACCAAACATGCACTACGTATCATGCAAAAAAAAGGATTAGTACTTGTATAGGTAATGTTCAAAACTACGCTATTTAAAAAAAGATAAAAATAGAAAAAAATACATGCAAAAACATGCCGTTAGTTGGGTTAGCTTTAAGTCCTTTATTCCAACATGCAGCTACCAATGTTATCCATTGCTACACTCGTACTGGATATATTTACCGTTATTCATATCCCTAATAGTACGAGGAAAGTATTCAGAAGTATTATAGGTAAGTCCTTATACCAACATGCAGCTACCAATGTTATCCATTGCTACACTCGTACTGGATATATTTACCGTTATTCATATCCCTAATAGTGCGAGGAAAGTATTCAGAAGACTTCTCTTTTCTCTCACTCTTCTTAGGACTTACTCGGTCGATCCATTAATTGTTCATCATTCTTCTGTAACACCACATTTTGAATGCTTCCACCCTTTTCTTCTCCGCTGCTGTCATCGTCCATGCCTTACTGCCGCAAAGAAACATGCTCCAGATATACGTTCTGATGAAATGTTTCCTTACCTCTACGCTTGTATTTCCAGCGGTAAGTAGATTCTTCTTTTGATAGAATGCCATCTTCGCCTGGGCTATTCTGCTGACTATTTCGTTCTTGCTTCGTCGATCGTTGGTTACTCGGATTCCAAGGTAACAAAACTCTTTCACCTCTCCAGTTTCTGTTTTCCTAGTTTAACGTTGGTTTTGGCCTCTTCTTTCCTGCTGCACACCAGTATCTTAGTCTTCTTCGTATTGGTCCTCAGATGATATCTGGCCATTGTCCTTTCCATGGTTATTAGAGTATTATTCAGCACCTTCTCTGTCTCTGCTACGAGTGCTATGTCATCAGCGAATCGCAGCATGCTATTTTTTTTCTCCGTGGATATTCACTCCAGAAGATTTCTCCTTGATTTCATTGATGGCTCTCTCGATGTAAACATTGAAATTACTGGAGACAGTGCACAGCCTTGTCTCACTCCTTTTCCTTATTCTTGCTTCTTCACAGCTGGGTCCAGATTTTATCACGGCTACTTGGTTTTTATACAAACTGTGGATAATTCTGTGGACCTGATGAAGAGGTAATTGCTAATACTAATAAATTTCAGTGCATTTAAGAGGTATAATCATATGGCATTTCAGGGCTTGCAAGAGGTAAAATGCGATAGCATTTTACCACTTATATGCACTGAAATTATTAGTATTAGCATTTACCTTTTACATGCACTTAAATAGTGTATATACGGTAATTTTTCATCTCCTACAAAACGCATCTACTTCTGTGGGAGTGTGGCAGGGAATGAACCAGGCATACATTCCGGGTCCGGGAGAACACTCCAACATCTACGTAATGAACTGCGAGCCACCAGGAGGGTGTGTGGCAGGGGGTGAAAGTCACCATTTGCCGGGATTTGAACCCGGGACCTCTCGCACCCAAAGCTAGAATCTTACCCCTATACCAACTGGCCACACGCAAATTGAAATTAAGAACACTACTATTTTTAGAAACTTCTAACAAGAAACCAAGGTCACAATTATACCACTCCGAGGAAAATATTAAGCATGCAGTCACAGGAAATGCTGGTCATAAATGACACTGAATTGACAGTAAAATTTAAGTAATGTAATATTTTTTTATTCGTTAGTAATTTCTGTAAATATGTTAAATTAAATTTTCTTGGATATGCATGAGTTGGTGGTGTTAAAACGTATTCACGTTAAAAAAAGAAATAATATAACACCTTTGACAATGAAAGATTTTAGTCATGGTTTTGTTAAGCTCTTATTTATTCTAGTCGCGCGAGAGAATGGACTCAGCGCAAGTTCTGCACGTAATTTTTGGAATTTTATGCATTCATTATCTGTACTATTGTTTTATAATAATTTGCCCATATTTCTTTGACTACATACTTTACTTTCTCACTTTAGTTGGACTTGTTAACCCTTATTATGTGGAAAACTTTGCACTCATTCTCCTATATATCTATTGCTCTGCAACCTTGATTATCCTTCATCGCACGCCTATTCGCCAAACAGCAACTCTTTCCTCTGATTGCATTTTAATGCGTTTTCCTTTGGATTGATGTCGTAATCGACGCTTTTTTTCCTCTTTGAGTCGCAAATATCTTTCGCTCATTCGCTATTTTGCTTCAATGACGTAATATATGACGTCCCTTCTCAGACGTTCCCCCATCTCCTGTGTGACGAAGACCTGTTTCTCAGAGGTCAACCTGTGTGTTCACAATGCATATGTGTACTCTCTAGCCATGCGTGGATTAACGTTTCTGTTGCCCACCATTTTTACTTTGACGGCGGGTAACAAAGAGGGTCCTCCTCATTGTTGTTCATACATTGCTAATACATTCGCTAATGTTATGCCTTAATTATAATATGCCGCTAGTACATGGGATCCGTACGAGGAAGGTATGCTAAAGGAATAAGAGCGTATGCAAAGGAGATCCGCTACATCTACATAATACCCTGCAAGCCACCATAAATGTGTGTAGCAGGGGGTGAATTCTCACCAAACATGCACTACATATCATGCATAAAAAAGAATTAGCATTTATATAGGTACTGTTCAAAACTGCACTATTTAAAACAAGATAAAAATAGCAAAGCATACATGCAAAAACATGCTGTTAGTTGGGTTAGCTTTAAGTCCTTATACCAACATGCAGCTACCAATGATATCCATTGCTTCACTCGTACTGAATATATTTACCGTTATTCATATCCCTAATAGTTCGAGGAAAAAAGGACATTTTGAATCTGTCAGTTCGGCAATCAATTTCTCTAATTTTGTGATTATGATATGATTAAGACTGCTATGATAATTGTATTATCGTGACTGGTTTAATACAAGAACTAGGATGGCATTACTATCAGAACGTTAGTTAAAGTTTAGGTTAAACCTTTTAAGTAAATTTGATTTGTTCGCAGATGACGTTAGGCGTATATTTAGAATCCCTCCATATTATGGTAAATTTGATCAGATTAAGATCGGAGATAAGATTGGAGAGGTAGATTGTCGTACAGATAAATTTAAGACGTCATTTTTTCCGCATAGGTACCATTAGAGAGCAAGATAGACAGCATAGCAAAGGGAAAGGTAGGTGAAATATTGTTAGGGTAGTCTGTAGTGCATGATGCGTGTATTAACAACCATTTATCTATCTAGCATGTCTCCATTTAGCAGCCTAATTACATGCCAATAGTGCATGTTGGGTGATCTTCACACCCTGCCACCACACCTCCGTGGTGGCTGGCAGTCATGGTATATACATCTACATCTACATAATACCCTGCAAGCCACCACAAGGGTGTGTGGCAGGGGGAAAACCATGCTAAATGTACCATGCTCGCAGGGTATTACGTAGATGTAGAATTACGTAGACGTAGATGTAGAATGGGATCCCTACGAAATCGGTCTAAGTAATGAACTTGAACGTGTGCAGCGAAGATCGGCAAGATTTGTAAAGGGACGATACGATAATTATATTAGCGTAACCAGTCTATTAAATGACTTGAAATGGGAATCATTGTCAGATCGCAGGTTGGAATTTAGACTTAATCTCTTCCACAAATTCCAAGGCAATATTTTCAGTGGTGATGTTAAAAATATTTTACGAACCCCAACTTACTATGGCAGACTGGACCATAATCATAAAGTTAGAGAAATTGATTGCCGAACTGACCGATTCAAAATGTCCTTTTTCCCTCGCACAATTAGAGATACGAATAACGGTAAATATGTCCTATCGGAGAGTAGCAATGAATAGCATTGGTAGCTGCATGTTGGTATGAGTACTTAAAGCTAACCCTACTAACAGAATGTTTTTGCATGTTTGCTTTGCAATTTCTATCTTTTTTAAATAGTGTAGTTCTGACTACTATATTAATACTATTCCTTTTTTATGCATGATATGTAGTGCATGTTTGGTGAGCAATCACCCCCTGCCACACACCCTTGTGGTGGCTTGCAGGGTATTATGTAGATGTAGATGAATACGCTAATCGTTGCTAAGTTGGTGGGAGTGAGGATACCGTCCCCTATGGCGTTTCTGGTTCCAACTATCGTCAGAAAAAAAGAGTATGACGGAATGGAAAATAAGGCAATGAAAGCGCATCTACACCTATGTACTACCCGTGTGAGTAACTGCGAGGGTGCGTGGCAACGGGTGGGTGCTTGGCAGGGGGTGAAAAATCACCTCACAAGCACTATTGACACGCAGCTAATAGCTAATGATGCTTACTACTTCTCGGAAGCAGTAAAGCTCTAAAGTAGTTTAGTTATTTTCAATAAGTATCATTGGAATTATTACGAAACTGGTTCTCGAGGATGGATAAGCTCGGATTCTAGTTCGTAGGTACCTACATACATTCGGTTCTCTGCGTTGTGGACCCGTCGGCATTCTTGAAGACCACTCGTGGCCGACTTATTCTTTTTTCCCCCGAGTGAGTCACCCGTTCCGAGTGCGGGATCCGGTACTCCGACGTCACGTCGTCCCGGGTTACGCCTTCCAATTTTTTTTTCTTTTGCTTCCCTTCGTTCCGGAGAAAGTTGCCGCGCGCGCTCCGCTTCTTTCTGTCGTTTTCCAGAAGAACGAATCTTTTCTTTCCCGGTCACCGCCGGGTTCCAGGAACTGGGGAAACAACGTGTTTATTTGATCGTGTTCGTGGAGGCTAGTTCGATTCGTTCATTATTTTATTTGTCCTGATGGATCGCATCTACCTTGCGCCATTCATTGTGATAGTCATTTTTGCATGGATAATTGATTATTGTATTTCAGTTTTTCCTCTTTTTTTCCTGCTGTTCTCCGCGTGTTTAGCGTACATTTTCGGAAAATATTGCACGGATATTTGTCATGCAACAATGAATTTCAACCATAAAAGTGTGTGGTGGGGGTGAATTATCACCAAACATGCACCACAGATCATGCATAAAAAAGGATTAGTAATAATATAATTGACTATACTTCACTATTTAAAAAAGATAATATTAGCAAGGCATATATGCAAAAACATGCTGTTAGTTGGGTTGCCTTCAAGTCCTTATACCAACATGCAGCTACCAATGCTATACATTGATACACTCGTATTGGACATATTTACCGCTATTCACATCCCTAATTGTACGATGAAAAAAGGGCATTTTGAATCTATCAGTTCGGTAATCTTGTGATTATAGTCCAGTCTGCCATGGTAAATTGGGGTCGCAAAATATTTTTAACGTCATGACTGAAAATGTTGTCTTGGAATTTTTAAAAGAGATTAAGTCTAAATTTCAACCTGCGATCTGACAATGATTCCCGTTTTAATTCATTTAATGTACTGGTACGCGGATATAGTAATCGTATCGTACCTTTACAAATCTTGCCGATTTTCGCAGCACACGTTCAAGTTCATTATTTAGACCTATTTCGTATGGATCCCATACGAATAAAATGTGACGATCCCATATGGCTATCCCGAATAAAATGTGAAATAAATGTGACGATCCCATATGGATCGTCACATTTACCCAATACTTTTGTGATTAATCCCGGCCTGCGATTAGATTGCCCCATTATTTATCGTATGTGTTTACCCCAGGAAAGATCATGTGTCAGTCTTATTCTAAGATATTTAATGTGTCCCACGTTTGTTAATTCATTATTAATTATTTTATAAGCGCTAGGAGGAGAATTATTTTTTTTCCAAAATTCAGGGTCTGATTAATATTGATTAAGAAGTGCTGAGCATTTAGTTGATTCGTTTGCGGCCTCGAAGTGGACGAAGTACTGAAGACTCGGGAGAGTAAGAGAGTTACGTTGGAAAAAAAAGGTGTTTATGAATACGACAGGGTTTACAGGAACCTGGAAAACCTGGAAAAGTCAGGGAAAATGAAAACGGTCATGGAAATCCTGGAAAAGTCAGGGAATTTAACGTGTGGTCATGGATAAATCACAAAATGTTTAAATTTATCACCTGAAAATGCCAAGAGATCAAAAACTGCACATAGGAGTGGAGGAGGAGGGTGAAGGAGGGGACGGCTGGCCTCAGGCTGGCTTCGCTGTGGAGGCAGCCCAGGGGGGTTGTGTTTGAAACAGTCGAGATTATTTCGAGTAGGTAACCAAGGAGTCACGTGGTATAAACAAGAATGGCTCGCAAATTTGATGTTTTAAAACCTCTGATTACAACCTCTTTCATTGTTTACAATTGTGTTTTGTCTCATTTGTGGGATCTATAGTCGAGAGAGACGAGAAAAACTCAAGTGAAAACAATTTTTGATAATGTAACGAGCGATTCAGATAAATAAAATTTGCAAACCATTCGTGTTTGTACCACGTGACTCCTTGGTTACCTATTCGAGATAATTCCGAAGGTTTCAAACACAACCCCCCTGGGGACCTATTCTGGTTCTTTCTGGCTTATAGCCTGCATGATTTGGTGAATAGATGGGCGGAAGGTGTGCGCATTCATATTTTCATTTTCGTTCGCTTGCGATTTCGCCAGGAATGCTTCGCTTTGTCCCTCTGGCGAGGAAAAAGTTATTCTCAGTCAAATTTGAAGTCACTTAGCCAAATTTGTAGAAGGATGTGAGGAAGAAAAAATGAAGATTGATTCAAAGAGCTACTGTAACATGACAGGTTTGAAGGAAAAGCCAGGTTAGCCTTCTTTGCATATATTTTTCTGCAATTAAAACCCTTTCTGAATGCATATCAATGTAAGGAATGATAATTTTTATTTTGTTGACTTAAAGTTGTTGATCTCTTATTACTGGAAGTTCATATGATTATTATGATAATAAAACTACAATTTTTCATAAGTTTAGACTTCTTTGCTTCCTCACTACCAATTTTATCTCTATAAATGACCGAAATCTTGGAGTTTTCAGGCGCTCAAAAGTCAGGGAAAATCACTAATAATTGTCTGGAAATCCTGGAAAAGTCAGGGAAAATGAAAATGAAAACTCCTATAAACCCTGTACGAAGACATTTTTTTAAGGAAACCATGATCAAAGACTTCAAGAAAAGGTTTTTTATTACGATTTAATTAGTCTTACTCATTTTGTTTCTGTTTGGCCTGAGTATCAACGGCGGTAAAGTGCAAACAAAAAGTACCTGTCGCAACTGATGAGTATCTTCTTTAAATAGATCAGGTATCCTAGGGATCATGACCCATGTTTCTTCAGACTTCTCACGTCCAATGGTGAGTCAAAATGATCAAACCACAGATGTTGTGACTTACAGTGGGATCAAATGTAGAAAAAGTTCGGATTTTAAGGAATATATAGGTGGAAACAGCGGATGGGGTTTTTACAAAAACCTATTATAAGTAGGTAAAACAAGTACATTTACATAATACCCTACAATCCACCATAAAGGTTTGTGGCAGGGGTCAAATTCTCACCAGACATGCACTACATATGAAGCATTTTAAAGGATTATTATTAATATACTAGTCTAAACTTCACTGTTTAAAAAAGATAAAAAAGCAAAGTATGCCTACAAAAACATGCTGTTAGTTGGGTTACCTTCAAGTAATTATACCAACATGCAGCTACCTATGCTGTACATTGATTCACTCGTATTGGACACATTTACCGCTATTTATATCCCAAATTGTACGATGAAAAAAGGACATTTTGAATCTATCAGTTCGGTAATCAATTTCTTTAATTTTGTAACAATGGTTCAGTCTACCATAGTAAGTTGGGGTTTGCAAAATATTTTTAACGTCATCATTGAAAATATTGTCTTGGAGTTTATTTAAGAGATTAAGTCTAAATTTCAACCTGCGTTCTGACAATGATTCCCATAGGTAAGTCCCTAAGGTACTTAGGATTTAAACCGTTGATACCGAGTTCAGTCTCCCATTGTTGAATCTGCGAAGGGATCAACGAGGGAACAACCTTTGCTACGCCATGTTGAAATTCTGTGTACAAATTGTTACTGGCGAAATGAAAATAAAAATGGCTTGGTATATTCCATACCTCTTTTATTGCAGCAACCGACCGCAGTTGCAATAAAAGGTGTGGAATATACCTACTAGTCATTTTTATTTTCATCATGCTTCCATTCCACAAATCAACGCCTGAGGATATTTCTTCGATTGTTACTGGCGCCCTGCATTCCGATTTTCGATGGATTATTTCAACTTTTTAGCCTTTTGAGTTAATACTCACTTATAAAATGGCCGTCTACAACATATGCTTATTGATTTATCCTTTTGCCGCTAGGTCTTAGGACGACTCAGTATAATTATTTGGATGGTGGTACCCACATTTTCTTTTTATCTCGGTGGGGAATATCCTCTGACACTCGCGGTGGGCTTTCAGCTAAGAGTTCAGCTTTCATTCCCTCTTTTTGATGTACATTCGTGTCCTCCCCTTTCATGGGAAAATAAATTGGGATTTCCGGCCGAGAACAACGCTAAATTACTTAATTGATCCCTCTGTCCAAAAACCACGGGGATAAAGTCAAGGGAGGAAAGATGGGAAACCATATTAGAACAGTGTTAAAGCTCCGGGAGAAATTGTATAGCCCATAATCTTTTATAATGGTCTCTAAGATGTTTATCTTAAAATTTTAGGGTTAATTCATGTTTTTTCGGAGATTTTGCGAAGGACAATGGATGTCACCGGCCATGATGTCGTAGGGTATACTTGTTTTTGCTGAAGGACGCCATATTTGTCAGTTGCATTCTGCAGTAACCGTTTTATGTATACAATCCGAAATATGTGGATCTAAGACCTTTTACATCTTTGGCTTTTTATGAATTTCTCTCGAAATTCCTGCCTCTTTCTTTTTAATGAATTTTTTCACCGTTATTTTCAAGTTTATGTAGTTCCCCCCACCAACTTTCCTAATACCTTGATGTCTTTTAATGTCTTCAAAGTTTTGAACACGCCCTAGAGAGTGTGTTTGCATTAATTGTTCCTGAAATTTGCTATTTTTTTACAAACATTTTGTTATTCAATGGCTGTCCATTAATATTGTACCGACTGATAATGTAAAGGTTTTCTATTTATGGCGTCTGCGTTCGTGACCGTAAACCCATTTTAGTCATTAGCTTTGATGTTATATGTGAATTTCATTCATGTGGGGATAATCTTTTCGCCATCGTATTCACTTATTCTAAATGCCTACAATTCATTCTTAAGTTAGTTAGCGCACTATTGGCACAAAATGACAACCGAGTTTTTTCCCTTCTTCTTGGTGTATTGATTTATGGAAATTGATCGCTTTCGGATCTTTTTTGCATAAAAATTCTATTGTAATCCGAAGAACCCTCTGTGACTATACTCTTTATTTATACTCTGTGACATTATTTCATTTATCTATTATTCCGTTCATGAGTTTGACGTAGATTAGATAGCAAGTTTGGAATCATTTGGTTTGATAGGTTAGCAGTTGTTGGTAAAAATCTACTTATAGCCTGAAAAAGGGAGATTTTTGTAATCCTTGTGACTTATCTGGAATCTAAGGAGTATAAAATAAATATCGTGGATTTATATTTCATGGGTCCATCGATTTATAACAAGAACATTCAGCTTCAAGTATAATATAAGTTTGGAGCTCACTGGGAGCTAAGGTGACACGGTACCCCCTTATTTTGCAGAATCTTCTGCAATCCGTTTGACACTGTCTATATTGCTTTATACTTCAGGTGTTCTGAAGAGGTCACTAAGTAAACGAAACCCGGGTCGTAATAATAAACTTTTATTGTGGACCATTACAAAGTGCAAGTATGTTATTCACGATTTCGTCATGGAGAGGGTCCACTTTAGTAAAGCCTAAAGTCATTACCAATATTTTGAAAGTTTCGGTTAATTCAAGGAAACAAATGGAAATGGAGCACTGTCTTTTTAAGAATTTCTGAATCTTATTTTAATGGGAGGGTTATACAACTAAGGTGGACTTTTTTTTCGGGAAATGTAGCGGAATGCCGATTCAAGGAACTGCTTTTTTTGGGTAGGTCGCAACCTAGGGTTATATGTCAGTCATTGACATACCAGTTGCCAGTGCGAAATTTTCTCAAATAAATGTATAATTTAGGAAAAACAAGCATGAATTTTCTTTGCTCGCTGGATTGACGAGGAAAGGGGGGGGTCTGTCTTCCCTGGGAAGTCCTTGAGGGCTTTGGAATAAGGAAGTTGTTGACAGTCGATACTAGTCGAGCTGCTTGAGGCAATCCCTAGTCGCAATTAGAGAACTTTTTCCACCCTGAGGAATTCAGCCCTTCAGAGAGTATTGTTACCATACCGTACTTGTACCTAGTATCCTTCAAATGTCGTCATCTACAGCTATGTAATACCCTGCAAGGCACCATAAACGTGTGTGGCAGGGGGTGAATTCGCGTCAGATATTAAAAGGATTAGTAATTTTATTCTAGTCTACCCTTACACAATTTAAAAACGGAACCTTCCCTAACCGGTTGAAAATTATCGGATAATCAAAGTGTGGAGTGATCACAGGGAATTAGTCAGGCCAGAATTCTGTCGATGTGAAATCACGTGACGCCATTGTCTCCTTGCTGGTTTGGGGGCATTTTGTCATTGAGATTTCCTCCATTGTTTATCAGATGCTGTAAATATTATATATTTGATGGTATTATTCAATAACTAATTTTTAGTTACGGCATTAATTATATTTTCAGTGGGTAATTACAATTTGTTAGCTGTTGCGTTTAAACGTTTTCATAAATTGAAGTTTTTGTGATTACTTTCTCTGTACGTCTGAAAAAAATTTTCTCATCTAATTTTGCATTTCGCTGCAAAAATGTTTGCATTGCGTGATGAGTCTGATGCTTGTGAAAAGTCAGGGAGAATTGTCTTTCTACCAGTCAAAACTTTTTTGTTAGCTGTGAACCCATGTTTGCTTCTGTTTACTTTTTTTTTCGAAATACAGGGGTATATGTATGCTCACCGTGGAAAGCAGGACACGTTGTTGACTTAAAAGGCCTCCTGAACTCGCTTTTAGTCCGCCATTTTCAATGCCTGGCAACAATGCATACGTCGATTTCGGAACGAAACTTTAACAGTTGCATTTTCATCAGCCTTGCTTGCTCGCGTCGATGTTCAATGCTCGTTTTATTCTCACGCTTTTCTCCGTGGTGAATTAAAGATTTGAGAACGGTGGGAGTGAAAATTTACTCCTCTATTTTGTTTTTGTGTGGAGTAATTTGAAAATACCCCTCGTCCTATGGAAAGGGAAAAATTATATTTTAAGTCTTTTTGCTTTACCAGGAGGGTTCTGTTTGAAACCGTCGAGATTATCTTGAATAGGTAACCAAGGAGTCACGTGGTATAAACACGATGGTTCGCAAATTGTTGTTTTAAATCCGCTGATTACAACCTCATTCAGTGTTCACACTTGCGTTATATCTTATCTGGGGGCTGTATTGTCGAGAAAGACGAGAAAAACGCAAGGGAAAACAATTAATGATATTGTAACAAGAGATTCAGACACACTTAATTTGCAAACCATTCGTGTTGTGCCACGTGACTCCTTGGTTATCTATTCGAGAAAATCCCGACGGTTTCAAACACATCCCCAGCCTTCCATATTTGATAGTTTCCCAGTAACTACTGGTTCAGTTTGGGTAGGTTTTGACGGATAGCCTACTTAACTTTTAATTAAGCTCCGTCACGATACTTCTCACTTGAAGTAATATATTTCTTGCACATATTCGTACCATCTATGAAACATTTCCTTGCTAGTACTCGCTCGTCTAGCATTCTACCCTGCATGACGACCTTCAGCATTCAATTATTCCCAAGTACCAGTGCCATCCGCATTCTCTCCCGTATACTTTCTTGATAACAATTAATGATATCGTAACGAGCGATTCTGACACGGTTAATTTGCAAGCCATTTGTATTTATACCACTTGGTTACGTATTCGAGATAATTCCCACGGTTTCAAACATCCCTCCGGGTAATCTGCGAATTCAGCTGCCAAAGTTTTGTGGTTTTCACGATACTACGTATTGCATTCTCCGTGAAATTCGCGGCTAGTTCTCAATTGTTGAATTCATTATTACATGATACTCCGTTTTTCATTTGAGATTTAATTTTTCAGCTGAACCTCAGCTTAACGGCTGGTGACTTAACTCCACCTGTTACACATTCCTTGTGGGTGCTCGTGAATTAATATGCAGATGTTTTCTCGCTACTTTTACGGATAATGAGTCATGTGCAATCCCTTTCCATTCGTCTTTCTTTCCGTCTATCTCACTTTCTTTATTCTCCTGCACCCCCAAATTTCGATTAGCCTCCCAATTTTTATTATCTGTATGTATTCTTCTCCGCAATGGGGAACATGCACTATTTTTTATAACTCTTTTAATGTGAAGTTTATTACCTATAATGAGCTTTGCGAAAATTTTGCCGAAGAATTAAGTTGTGTTGCAAAGATATTACTCTTTGAAAATTGTACCTTTTCGGCAGCTTAAAAACGCGACGTCATCGCATGACGTCACGGCACGGTATCACTATGGGCGTTGTTTATTTGTTTATGCGTGGAGGTACGTTGCTAAATGAATCCTTGGCCAAAGTCTTATGTATTTTTCTCATTTGTTAAATGCAGTAAACGATTGTATTTCGATTTTTTATGTAAGTAGTATGGATGGTAACGAACAAGTCGTCTATTAATTATATATTGCCTGTATAGTGCCCGAGAATTTCAGCTACGTTTATTCAATCGCTAGTTTTTTTAAGAAGAACGCCGCCATAAGGGAGTCAACCAAAGGAAATTGTCGGAATGTGTTTTTCCGTATTTTTTTCAGTCATCGTTTCGTTCGGGAAATGGCTAAAAACATCAAAAAAATATATTCACTTAGTTTTATTTTAAAACAAATGTCTGTCTCCGTAGCAATATGGAACTTTTACCGTGCAGTGGCGTCAAAAGGCGTTTCAGGTCACGTGACTTTCGTCAATTTTTGGGAACATTTTAATTGCATTTAATAATATTTGTGTCTGGTATAGAAAACCATGGCTTACATATTTGAATTCGCGAGAAAATTTCGCATCAAGTACATCGTTAATCTTCGAGAAACAAATTTCATGCATATCCCCCATTACTACCACTGTTCGGTGATATTCTCTCTCATACATTTCTGAATATTGCTTCATGTTCCTCTCTGTCTCTTTCTCAATATCTCACGTTAATCAGTTAACGATCTGAAACACTTCATCCGTGAAATCCTCTCTGCGGATTGGACGGGAATCGAATTGATCGCCATGATGGTAGCTGGAATGAGATAACTTTGCTTTGAGGGGATTTGGAGATAGAGCATTCTCAAATTTCTTTTTTTTTTTGCAAATGGAGGTTGGGAGTAATGAATAACTTTACTTCAAAGAGTGGATGTAAGTAGTTAACCCCCTTCCCAATGTCATTGTTTCAATCTTTAGGATGTTTGCTCGGGACCGCGTGATTCAGAATCGAAGAGAAAATCCATTGCTTTAGATATGTTTATGCGCCGGTAAAAAAATACAGTCGGCGAAAAAAAGTTTAAATGATTGCTTTTCTCAGCACGGAAATTGTGTCAAAATGGTGATTGTGCTACAGATACAAATGAATTTGAATAATGTGTACTCCGTTAGTAATTTTGTATCTTTATATCAAAAAAGAAATTTGAATTGGAATAGGTATTCGCTAGTCTGCATTGATATTTATTTGATATCTTCATTAATTTTTAAGCTATCCGCCAACGCTTGCAGCGCCCATTTAGCCTTTAACGCATTTAATATTCGATAACTGCAAAATAAAATGCTAATTTATTGAACTGTGAGATATAATGGTGCATTTTTATTATTATCCTTTTTATTCGTTTATGTAAATACCCTTCGAGCCACCGCGAGAGTGTGTGGCAGGGGGTGATTCTCGGAAATATGCGCTTGAAACCAACAATGAAACAAACGCTATGGAAACCTTGGAACTAATATGCATTGGTTGGTTTTGTGAAGACAATATGTTAAAAGATATTACTAAACCCCTATTTCATCAAATACTATAATATCTACATTTCTATATATCATTTTTATTTCCCCTTAGTATCCTCGTTATAATCTATTATTGTCCTTAACGGTTCGCAGAAAAAATAAAATTTTGAACCTCGTCGCCTTATCTGTCTCTGTAATTTTCTTTTCGTGAAGGTATATAGCCATAGTACGCTGGTGTTTTTGATGTACTTGCAATAACTTCAGCGAACATGTCCGCCTTAAATTTATGCAATGAATAATTATATAGATACACTGCTAACCCTAAGGGAACACCTTTTCATAAATATTGCTGCTATTCTCTGTCCAGTACAAAGAATTATGTATTTTATATATGAAATATTATCATAAATTGTTGCACTTGCTCAAGTTTGCGATTTCGTATTTATAACTTGAATATAACCCATTTTGATCTGGAAAAACTCATTACTTTAGTTGTCCTATGGTGTAACTCCAATCTTTATGTCTCCCACTGCCTTTCTAATGAATCTAATATGAATTGTAAACTTTTGGCGTACTGACTTAGCAACTTCTTCATCCTCGAACCTTACCAACTTTACCCCTTATTAATTTTACCCCTACCTTCACTCCTGCGTCGAGCCTGTTCCACGACTATCTAACCAGTCTACGAAATTAATTCTTAAGATTTTTTCTTGTAATTTAATTTACGTCTTAAAAATTATTTGATTTCATTCATGGCGTTTGCTTAAAATTCTTTCTTTTAATTTAATGGGGTCGTTTACCATATTTTTTATTGCCGAATATGATAGGGTTTGTAAAATAAAAAGACACGTATTTTTCCGTTTTTTGATCCGTCAATTATATCTAGAGTTATAGGCGTCGAAAAAATAATGTTTTTAACCCTTTCGGAAAAGGGGGTGTGGTGCAACCTCTGACGTATATCGACTTCGTCCAATCACAACTGAGCCCGCGAAGCTACTTCGCCTTATCGCAAAGGAGAGGGGGACACAGCTGACTCTGCCAATCGGAGCAGTTACGACAGCATCTGTGCGAGCAGACCTTCCGAGAATCCCCCTCCACTCCCTCCCCTTCCCATACGAGCAGTCAAGGACGGGAGGAAAGTGACCTCAATATTATCACAGCAACATTTTCGGTGGGCGTCACCTTTTGCTTATTTTAATTTTTGATGTATGAGTGAATAGTTATGGTTAGAAGATTAATTTTTCACTAAACTTCTTTTTTCGTTTCCATCTATCAATTTCTTGTACAAAATTGCGATTTCGGTTCCGAGTAAACGCCCCCATTTCCTTATTATCATAAGTCATCAGTCCTCAGATTGGTTTAATGGTGCTCTCCACTGAGTCCTTCTTTCGGCTAATTTCTTGATATTTACG
This sequence comes from Platycnemis pennipes, assembly GCA_933228895.1. Classification (NCBI taxonomy): domain Eukaryota; kingdom Metazoa; phylum Arthropoda; class Insecta; order Odonata; family Platycnemididae; genus Platycnemis; species Platycnemis pennipes. The sequence goes on from OW121854.1 coordinate 67,986,985, forward strand.
TATTTCTTCTCCTTCACACCCTTCATCGCTTTTTCCATATATCTCGCACGAGGCCTTCCTTTGCCATTCTTCCCGTCCACTTGTCCGTCGACGATTGTCTTCATCAGGCCATCGTGTCTTAAGATATGGCCGATTAAGTTGTTCCGTCTTCTTCTCAGGGTATTCAGAATACTTCTCTTTTCTCCCACTCTTCTTAGGACTTACTCGTTACTTACTCAGTCAATCCATTTTATCTTCATCATTCTTCTGTAGCACCACATTTCGAATGCTTCCACCCTTTTCTTCTTCGCTGCTGTCATTGTCCATGCTTTGCTGCCATAAAAACATGCTCCATGTGTGTGTTCTGATGAATTGTTTCCTTACTTCTACGCTTGTATTTCCAACGGTAAGTAGATTCTTCTTTTGATAGAATGCCCTCTTCTCCTGAGCTATTCTGCTGACTATTTCTTTCTTGCTTCGTCCGTCGTTGGTTACTCGGCTTCTAAGAACTCTTTCACCTCTTCCAGGATTTATTTTCCTAGTTTAACGTTGGTTTTGGCCTCTTCTCTCTTGCTGCACACCAGTATTTTAGTCTTCTTCTTATTGATCTTCAGCTGATATTGTCATTGCCATGTCCATGGTTATCAGCATCGTATTCAGATCCCTCTCTGTCTCTGCTAAGAGTGCTATGTCATCAGCGAATCTCAGCATGCTAATTTTTTCTCCATGGATATTCACCCCACAAGACTTCTCTTTGATTTCATTGATGGCTCTCTCGATGTAAACATTGAAATTACTGGAGACAGTGCACAGCCTTGTCTCACTCCTTTTCTTTATTCTTGCTTCTTCACAGCTGGGTCTAGATTTAATCACAGCTACTTCGTTTTTATACAAACTGTGGATAACATTTCGATCATAGCAGGACACTCCTATTCCTTTCAGAGGTCCAAGCATTGAATTCCAATCCACGTTGTCAAAAACCTTCTCTAAGTCCACAGATGCAATTAACGTCGGTTTGTTCTTCTCCATTCTCTTCTATATGAGCAGCCTTAGAGCCAATATTGCCTCTCTAGTACCCTTACTTTTTCTGAATACAAATTGATCTTCTTCCAGGAACTCCCCTGCCTTTCGATCTATTCTTATGTAGATGATCCTTGTCAATATCTTCGATGCATGCGTTGTTAGGCTTATAGTTGTAAAATATTCGCATTTCTCCGCTCTCTTCATTTTGGGAATAGGAATGATGATGTTTTTCTCCAAGTCCCTGGGTATTTCTCCTATTGAGTACATGTCGCAGATGGTCTTGTATAGATGGGTTAATGTCTTCTCTCCTGCATTTTTTATTAGTTTATCCGGAATATAATCAATTCCAGAAGCCTTATTCTTGCGATGGCCCTTTACTGCAGCGTCAAATTCCGATCTTAATACTGATGCTCCCATATTATCCTCTTCGACTTCGCTTTCCTCTTCGCTCACTTTCGTGCTGAGATTTTTTCCGTAGTATAACTCTTCCAGATATTCTTTCCATCTCTTCACTTTGTCTTCATTTTCAATCAAAAGTTCTCCATTCTTGTCCCTTATGGTATTGCATCTTATGCTCCGTTCTTTGAAGTGGTTCCTCACTATCTTATAGGCAGCTTCCACCTTTCCAATGGTAAGGTTGTTTTGTACTTCCTCGCATAGGCTCTTCATCCATATTTCTCTAGCTTTCCTGGCTTTGCGACTTATTTCGTTCCTTACTCTTTTGTAACAAAGCTGCCCTTCTTCAGTTTCCGCATTCTTGTACTTTATTCTTTATTCAATCAATTCTAAGACTTCATCCGTGATCCATGGCTTCTTGCAACTTTTCTTCTTCCAAGAGCTTCCTTTGCGGCTTCCTGTAGTCCACATATAATATTTTCTCAGCGCTCATCCACTGATTTCTCAGTCAGGTCCTCTCCTATGTTGTTTCCCATCGCTTTTTGAAATGCCTGCTGGTGTTGAGCCTCGTTTAGTGTTTCTATTTGCCATACGTACTTCATTTTTTTCTTCAGCTACTTGAATTTTAGATGGAATTTCATCATAACAAAATTATGGTAACTGTCGATGTCTGCCCCAGGGGAGCTTTTGCAGTCCTCCACCTGGTTCCTAAATCTCTGCTTCACTATAATGTAGTGTATTTGATATCTTCTTTGGTGTCTTGGCATTTTCCAAGTGTATCTTCTTCGAAGATGGTTTTTAAACACCGTGTTCGCAACCACTAACTTATGCTGTGTGCAGAACTCTAGTAGTCATTCTCCTCTTTCATTTAGATTACCCAATCCATATTTCCCAGTTATTCTTCCATCTTGACCTTCGCCGACGACCGCGTTCCAATCCCCTAAAATAATTAGGTTTTCTTCTCCTCTTACATGTTTAATAACTTACGTGATTTCTTCGTAGGCATCTTCCACTTCTTCATCTTCGTAGTCCGTCGTTGGCATGTAAACCTGAACCTCTACGATATCTACAGGTTCGGTCTCGATCTTCGCCATTATTATCCTTTCATTGTACTGCAGGAAGCTCTTCACACGCATTCCGGCGCTCTTTTTGAGTACGATCCCTGCTCCAGCATTACAATTTAATGATCCCGTGTGTATAACTCTATAGCTTCCGCTCCAGAAGTCTCCTTCTTCGGGCCACTTCATTTTGCTGATTCCTAATACGCCGAGGTCCATTCATCGCATTTCAACCTTTATGTTTTCCTGTTTTCCGCAGGTCCGAAACGATATCGCGTTCCATGTTCCGACCCTAAAATGATTATCGCTCATGACTGATGTACTCTTTCGGGTATTCTCCGCCCGGAGTACCGAATGGGGGACTATTTTACCCCGGAATATTTTACTCGAGAGGGTTCCATCACATCTTGATAATAAAGGAAAGAGTGGAGTAGCTGCGACTCCTCGGGATATTAATGTGGTGGTTTCCCCTTGCCTTCCACATCGCAGTACTACAGCCGTTAAAGTAAATGTTACCACGCTTGTAGTGAAAGGAGTGTCGCTGTACCAACCTCTGTTGTATCCACCTTCACTCATATGAAGAAGAGCTGCTGTCTTCTCCTCCGGGTGATGAGAAGCGTAATTGTTGGCGGCCTCCCGTCGCCAAGTCACGACATCTTCACAGGTTCTGTATTATTTAATGGCCTATCTTACCCAGGGATAGACCAATACCCCCTCAGAATGCCTTCGTTTTTGTCCACGACTGCTTATTCGACGAGTAAACTCGCTCGCAGCTAACCTCTATATCTAGAGGTCGACCCACCGTCCCTAACCCGGTGGGAGCACTCGGTGGCTTTCAGCTTAGCCGCGAGTAATGTAATTTACCTCTTAAAATTTCTTAGGTTTCGTTTTAGATGCTAACTTACAATTCTCCGTTTTAATGGAATCTGTAACGGTGAATAATAAGTCGCGCTCAGAGAGCAGAGTTAATTAAACGCACAAAATGTTTTTGAACCAAGTTTAATGTGGGTCTAGAGGGATCAAGCTCAAGTTTTCACAATGGAGATGATTAATTTTGTATACTGTAGAGAGAAATGAAATTTTCAAACTTTCCCACAGTCACGCGTGAAGTCTTATGGCTTTCGAGTTTCGACTTTTTCCCCACGCCAAAAACTACGAAATCTTATCCCTTTTCATCTCTCAGCCTTTCCATTCTGTTATTATTTTAATGTTAGTAAGTTTCGTGCAGGTTTACAGTTATTTCTTTATTTGGTTTGGTGTACTTTCTTCTCCCATACATTTCTCTGCATCGCCTTCTTTGTTCTCGTATGGTTTCATTGATGCTTTGTACAGCGAGTACCAGTCTTATAAACAATCATATTTATTCACCTGTCCATTCGTGGGCATGCAGCTGCTCTCATCGCAAAATTTAATTTCAGATGCGTGTGATCTTTCTTCATTTGAATTTGTTCTAGTCCATTTCTCGTGGACTTCATTTACAGGGTTGGTGGTATTTAGACAATAGGGAACGTGCAAATTTTTTATTGCCCTTTGAATGTGAAGTATATTAGCAAAAAAGTGCTTGGCGAAACTTTGGCTGAAGAATTAAGTCGTTTTACAAAGATATTGCTCTTTGAAAATTGTACCTTTTCGGAAGCTTTATAAAGACGACGTCATCGCTTGACATCACGGCACGGTGTCACAATGGGCGTTGTTTATCTCTTGTGTGTGTGGAGGTAAGTTGTTGAACAAATACGGGGCGAAAACGTATGTATGCAATACATACGTGATAATGCAATAAACGAATGTATTTCAATTTGTTTTTTAAGTAGAAGGTATGGATCGTAGCGAGCAAATCGTCCTTAAATTGTGTTATACTTGTAAAGTGCCCTGTTAGTTTTCACTCCAATAATCTCTTCTATGACAAAGCAGTGATTTTTAAGAAGGTTGCCTCCATGAGTCGACCAAAGGCAACTCGTCGCATTGTAGGTACGTTTTAAAATCCATTTTCGGTCATGGTTTCGAAACGGCTAAAAACCTCAAAACAATGTATTAGCTTCGTTTTCTTCTAATTTAAACATCCGTTTCCGTAGCAATATGGAACCTATATCGTGCAGTGACGTCAGAAGGCGTTTCAGGCCACGTGACTTTCGCCGAATTTCGGGAACATTTGAAAAGCATTTAATTATCTTTATGGCTGGCGTAGGAAATTTTGGCTAAAAAATTTCTATTCGTGAGTGAATTTCGCAGCAAGTAGGTACATACATCATTAATACACAACAAACAAACTTCATGCATACTCCCCTTTGTATTATTCGTCTGGACCCACTTCTATCTGAGGAATGGTGATAATGAACGATAAACGTCTCTCAGGTACGTAGCCAGGGGGAGAGCCTGGTGCTTCAGCCCCCCCGAAATTTTTTCCCTATAATTTTGTTGTTCTGATTTTAGCAGTGAACTTTACCAGCGAGAAGAGATACGTATGGGCACTGTAAAAGGAAATACCGAGCACTGAAAATTAAGGGAAGAGATTTTTAACATGTCGGCTACGAATGAGCAATGTTGATTTGTTTCAAGTTACGCAAGACTTAGCCGAAGCAAATTTCTGGCTACGTGTCTGACCTCCCTGATTTTGTTTTGAAAAACACTAAATGTGACAACGCAAAGCAACTCAAGTTATCACGTTTTAAAATAATTAATGGCAGGTATTGGCCGGATATGAGAACAGCGATTCCCCTATCCCAGTCGTGGTCTTTAAGGAAATGCGTTAAAGGGGATATCCTGAGGAAATTCGCTCCGATAGCAGTCAGTGGTTCCCGCAAGGGCCCAGATTAAGGTTGGAAGGGGGAGGAGGGGGGACCGTGAGTTCTTCCGGGGTCGGTTGCCCTTGCCAACAACGTCCTTATCTCGTCGCTCGGCTACCGCTCAGCGCGCGCTCTCGCGTCACAATGCGTTAAATCGCTCGATGTATCGCAGTGTGTGACGGAGCCGCGTTAATTGACCGTGTATCCTTTTCTTTCATAGCGAAATGGCAAGTTTAATCCCCCTGTTGGACGGGAGACCTTTTTGAACATTGTTCCGCAGTTGAAATCAGGGAGGTTATAATGTACTGGTGATTTGGCTGCTAATTTGTGAAGCCAGCTGCCATATTGGTACGTACGTTCGACGGGTTTTGCGGCTCAAGCGATACTCGCGCGGATGGCGTTGTTTTTCACGCGGTAAAACTCAGTCATCAAGAGTCAGCAATCCCGAGACTGGTTAAATGCAGATCTCCTCTGAATTCTTCTATGATCTATAATATCTCACATTTACGTATTTGTTCTCTTTCATATCCTTTATCATTTCTCCTATATATCTCATACGAGACCTTCCTTTGCCGTTCTTCCCGTCCACTTGTCCTTCAACGATTGTCTTCGTCTGGCCATCGTGTCTCATGATATTGCCGATTAAGTTGTCCCGTATTCTTCTTAGGGTATTCAGAAGGCTTCTCTTTTCTCCCACTCTTCTTAGGACTTACTCGGTCGACCATTTAATCTTCATCATTCTTCTGTAGCACCACATTTCGAGTGCTTCCACCTTTTTCTTCTCCGCTGCTGTCATCGTCCATTCCTCACTGCCGTTAAAAAACACGCTCCAGACGTACATACGTTCCGATGAATTGTTCCGCTTGTAATTCCTGCTGGGATTAGATTCTTCTTTTGATAGAATACCCTCTTTGTGTGGGCTATTCTACTATTTCTTTCTTGCTTCCTCCATCGCTGGTTACTCGGCTTCCAAGTTAACAGAACTCTATCACCTCTTCCAGTTTTTGTTTTCCTAGTTTAACGTTGGTTTTGACCTCTTATGCTGCATAAAAATATCATAGTCCTCTTCTTAAGGACGCTTTACACGATACAATTTTTAGTACAAGCGCTTGTATAAACTGAACGAAATTGTAGCAAGAAATTATACAAAAGTTTGTGTCGCGTAAACCGGACTTTATAAGGTAAGATAAATAATGGAATGCATTTTCAAAAGTACTCAAGGAAACAGAGAAATATGCGTTTATCCACGAACAAATTTGTAAAAGTATTGCGAACTTGCCGCGAAAACCTTAACGGAGTTTCCCGCTGTAATTTTACTATCGCCATATGTAGTTGAAATAGGTTATATTCAAACCAGTTAAAAAAAAAATAGAATCAACTTCTAAGGGAATCAAATGAATTATTACCTCCTTTAAATATCCTTAGGAAGATTAATTGATACCACTGCGATGAAATTTTGGCAAGATTTCATTGTTTTTTAATGTTTTAAGACATATGCAGTCTCCATAATAGGCCTTATAAAACGCAAAGTTTTTTGCGAAGCCTAATTCTTCCCAAGCACCCCTATTCTGGCTTCATTACCACCAAAAGTCTTATCATGATAATACGTCCTATAGTACATACATTCTAACTTCCTTGGTTGAGGTGACCCATTGCACAAAATGAAAGACCCTCATTACGTTAATGTACGTCTTTAAAATTTGTCAGGATGGGTCTAATGCACATTCATGAAGGTCATCGGCAGACGCGCGTCACGAAAAGTGGTGGTATCTATAAAAAAAATAATAAAAATATTACTCCCAAGGGGCTCAACCTGTGGGGATAAATGACCTACCATCTTGTAGATGTCCACTAGGTCGACTTCTTAACTCTATCTCACCCATCCCCTTGTGCCGCGCTATGTGGAAACGTGTCAGGTTTCTGGCACACACTGTGCTATTTTAAAATGTAACGTCAGTTCTACTTGTCGTATCCTGGTGAAAGAGTAGTTTAATTAAGCAGGTATGACTCCGCGCATCAAAATCCCGTAAAAGAGCTATGTTATTTAATGAATAAATTCCGATCCAGAAAAATACCTATATGTAAATTCATCTATAGTGTGTTAACGCATACACAATGATTGTATGAGTATGTTATTAGCACGTTGTAGTTGCATTCTATTTTTTACAAGCTCCTTTAACTTATTGTGACTTCGGAATATGGCTGGCGTCATGTAACCACGTTTAATTTTCCACAGTGAGAATACACGCTCATTCCTGCTGTTACGTATTATAAAATAGTTTAAATATTTTCTTGCTTCATTTAAACTATTCCCTTACAAATACAATTACTGTTTTGAATTTAATTAATATTGATATTTTTGAAAAATATTTGGCAACAATCATGCTGCTATCATTTGGAAGATTAATATCAATAACACCAAGTCAATAACCATAGGTGATATGGAAATTACATAAAAAAATATAAGAAGGTTCTTGGTAAGTTAAAACCCTAAATTTAGTCAGTAAATAGTCTCATAAGCATATGCAGTCATAAGTGCTATTGCCAATGATAAAAACATACTGTGCCACCACTTTTATGTCTCTCAGGCTTTTCTATTTTTTTTTTCGAGCAAACATTTATTAATATCGATTAAACAAGTGTGGTAGGGCTAGCACTTTTTTACAATGCAAAATTGTAGATAAAATTACGCATCTTACATTAGTTTTTCGTCAAAACGACATTTCCCTTTACATTTTTAATCTACAAATTTTACTGCAACAGCCTTGCTCTGCCGTATAACCACGCATAAAATTTCCGATTTTCAACGCCTTTGTCCCCCAAACATACGATGGAAAGGCCTCGTTAATTTATTGCCAATCGATAGAATGGCCAAAAAATGATGTGACCTGAAATTTTCACAAAAATGACATTTGCTTCTTAATTCGGTGGAGCCTCCATAGTGAGAACGACAAAATCCACAATTTCATTTGGCTAAATATGCTACTTTACTGGCCATCTAAAGAGCTAAAGTGTTCACGAATCAGACCTGAATTTGGTACTGTACCTGCACGCATTTTTTTTTCTTTCCACCACTACTCCTTTATCGTTTTCACTTTTGATCCGTCGTGAGTCGGTCACTGGGCGGCGTGACGCGTGCCTTTACTACCGGTTCCGCGGCGTCACGGTGACTTGCATCGCTGGCGGAGGGTAACCTTAGGTGCACTAGAGCGAAAGCTATGCTCGCCGAAGAGCTTTTGGCGGCCCAGCAAGTGCTCGCGCTCTTCCGCCTTCATTTGTTTGTGCATTGTTCAGCGGAAATATACGGGATAGAGATAAATCAGAAGAAAAAAAAGTAATACGTTTTTCGAGGACCAAAAACGGCGAGTTTAACCATAACAGTAGGAGGTCAGAAGGTGGAGAAGGTGGAGCAATTAAGCTATCTAGGTAGTGTGTTGGAAGAAAAAGGGTATAGCAGCATGGAAGTGAGAAGGAGAATTGCATTGGCAAATGAAGCTCTTACTCGCAGGCGTGAACTAATGACAGGGGCGTTGAGTAGGGAAGTGAAGAAAAGACTATTTAAAACTTTAATATTGAGCGTTGCGCTGTATGGGGTGGAAACGTGAGCTATGCGGGAAGAAGGTGAAAATAGACTTGGGGCTTTTGAGATGTGGGAGTGGAGAAGGATGGAGAAAGTAAAGTGGGTCGAAAGGAGGACGAATGATAAAGTGCTAGAATAGGTAGGAGAGGAAAGAAATTTGATAGATGAAATTAGGAGAAGGCAAAAGGTGTGGATGGAAAGGTAACAGAAGGGGTTGGTGTTTTGAAAGAAGTGATTGAGGGAAGAGCGTTGGGTAAGCGGGGAAGAGGGAGGAGAAGAATGGGTAGGAAACGAGGGCTATGCGGGAAGAAAATGAAAATAGACTTGGGTCTTCTGAGATGTGGGTTTGGAGAAGGATGGAGAAAGTAAAGTGGGTTGAAAGGAGGACGAACGATGAAGTTCTAGAATTGGTAGGAGAGGAAAGTAATTTGATAGTTGAAATTTTGAGAAGGCAGAAGGTATGGATGGAGAAGGTAATAAAAGGGGTGTGGGGTTTTGAAAGAAGTAATTGAGGGAAAAACGTTGGGTAAGCGGGGTAGAGGGAGGAGAAGAACGGGTAGCTGGGATGGAATGATGGCAGGTATGAGGGTCTGAAGAGGGTCATCTTGTGAAATTTAGGGGGTGGGAAATGTTCATTTACACCTACCTTCACCTGTAGAAAACTATAATAATAATTATTATTGTTTCCGTCGCTGCGCAAACTGAGTTCCGTGCTGTTGTTTTATTGTGCGCGAGTAAGGTTGGATCGATCCAGTAAATCAAACAAATTCTAATTACTCGACTCTGGTCTTTTTTTCTGAGAATCCTTGACTGACGGTTACGACGTTCTGAACTAAAACACTTATAGGACCATATTAATTTCTTAAATGATTTAATTTTTTTATTTGTCATTACTTATTTACATCTGCATTTACCCCGAAAACTGGTGCAAGGGGGTGTGGCGGGGGTTGGTAGGTAACTAGCCGCGAAGTTGTGGTTGGCTTCGAAAAGAAATAATAATGAGCTTTTTTTAAATGCTCTCATTTATTATTTATCTTCCATCACCACCAAAAACAGCACTTTGCCTTTACATCGGGGTAATTTACAATTAACAACAGATGAGCACACACTTCCTTGTCAGAGTGGTGAAAAATCCACTCAGGCGGGACTCGAACCCGCGACTCTCAAGTTAGCAGGCGAGGACTAAAACATGCCGCCACCGGGGCCGACGAAAGATTAATACTTCGTTTGCCTTGTACTCGTGATTTATCACGAATCCTTGAAACCGTTCGGTCCGAATGTTAATTGTCTTCTCTCTTAATTGGTCAGTACTTTATTTCATGCTGATTTAGTGTTGGCGTAGGATTATGTTCTGAAGTGTCAGATACGAATTCTTGTGATTTGAATTTTTTTAAAGAAAGTTTGATCTTGCAAACAGTCTCTTAGGGTTTCCTAACCAAGCTCTTCAAATAACCGAGGTACACTTTCTCGTACGTTCTTAGGAGTTTGTTAGAAAACGCGCTGATTTCCTTTGTATGTTATTCAGTTCTCAACATTAAATCTGTAATCATTGGAAATGCTCCAGGGGGGTGTGTTTGAAACCGTCGGGATTATCTCGAATAGGTAACCAAGGAATCACGTGGCACAAACACGAGTGGTTTGCAAATTTAGTCTGCCTGAATCGCTCATTACAATGTCATTAATTCCTTTCACATGAGCTTTCCTCATCTGCCACGACTATAGAGCCCTCAGATGAGATAAAGCACTAGTGTAAACAATGAATGAGGTTGTGAACGACTTTATGAACCATTCGTGTTTATATCACGTGACTCCTTGGTTACCTATTCGAGATAATCCCGACGGATTCAAACACTATTCCCCAGGTGAGGCATTTCAAGTGCGAATTGACTTTGATCTTTCTTTTATTTTTCTATTTTAAATACTTTCCCACATTTCAATTCATAATTACCAGACTCTTCAGTGATTTTCCACGAATGTTTCGAATGTTTTCTCTCCATGATATTTTTTTGTGTTTGAGTGATGTCAGGTATATAATTTCGGTTGTCACACTCATATTTACTGCTAAAACTCTTTATACCGGAAGGGTAACACGGTTCATTAAAAGAAATAGTTGAGCGGCTAGAAAATTATATTCCCCCATCTCACGGAAATCACAAAAAAATTTCCATGCATTTTTTCTGCATGTTTGGATGAACTACAATGGTCTTCTGCTGGGAATCCTTATCTGACAAGTACTGGTTACCATACGTTATAAGTAATTCTCTGTGCAACTTAAAGTTGGGGAAAAACTTTTATTATCACCTTCTCCCTTTGGATTCGAACCCGGCACTTCTAGATTCGTAGCCACTGCTAGAACCACCACAACAGTCAAATATGCGCCTGAATATTAAAAAAAATATAGGCTTGGTCGTTAACGATGTGGAATTTATTGTGATATTATCGTTGTTTTCTATTTTCCTTAATTTTCCTCCTTCCTTTCTCATAATTTAATGCTCGTAGTTTTCTTTAGGGATGAGCTTCTTTAAAAAAAAAACTTTCTTTTTCTCTGTATACGCATATTCTAACTTCTTTCTCGCTTATCCCTTCTGCTGGTCGTAAAAGCTTTCCGATGTTCCCTTTTTCGTGGGAACACTTATGTACGTGTATGCGCCGAGGTGACTTTTTTAATTCTCATACTCCTGGTGGGGATAGCCTGCGAGAACCCTCTCTCTACTCCTGGGAGTCCACTCTTACCACCTGAGACCCCCTCTTCATCCTGGGGTAGGATTAAGTTCCCAGGGGTAAAGTGGGGAATAGGGCTTAAGAATATAAAGCATTCGGCTATCCCTGAACCCTCATTCCTCCGCACTGTCGCCCCTAATGAAGCAGAATGATCTGTCGCATCCGATTAATTATCTTTCGTCCCTCCCCCGACTTAAGTTGGGCTGCGGGGAGACGTATGTACGATGGCGTTTCGCAGCGCAGTTTAGCCCTCTTTTTTTTTTCTCTTTAATGGCCCATTCCCCCAATGTTACGTGTCGTTCGGCTTAATCCGGTAACCTAAGGAACCGATGTATCCTACCTGGGGGAAAAAAATTAAGGAAAACACTCTTACGGCCACTTAGAAAAATGGGTTGCATTTATTTATCAATCCTTTTAGGGTTTTTCTCGATTTTATTCGTCGCCTTGGTAACGGAGGAAGATTCTGCGGAAGGTGATTTTCTTATTTCATTATTTTTTTTCGCACGAACGCCGGAATGGCTTAAAAAAATCTCTTATCTTATGAACAAAGGTGTTTTTTTTATCACTTCTCGAAGGGATTAGCCTAGAATAGCTTTCCTGATGCTGGATACGCTTAACCTTATTTGAAATTCTGTACTTAAAACCTCTTCATGGATGCATTTCTTGAACTAACTCTTCCATTTCTTCTCAGTTTGTACGTTTTCTTATCAAGGAAGTGTTGCGTAAGCAGGCCTGTATTCCCAGGCTTTCTCCCTAATTACTGTTACTAGATGAACCGTAACATGTGGATAACCGTACCTTTTAGTTGCGTGTAAGTAGTACATTTGTTGTTATCTTTCACGACCCCTGCCACACACCCTCGCGGTGCCTCGCATGTTATCAGGTTATCACGTTGAAGTAGGTGTAATTAATCTCACTCGTTAGGTAATATAGATAAACTTAGGTCAATGGTGCATGTTTGGTGTAACTCACCACCTGCCACACACCCTCGAGGTGGCTCGTACGGTAGTTATCGAATGAGTAGGAGGTCTAAGGGAGGTCTATCGTCATTGCCTATCGTACGTTAAATTGAACGGTATCACTGCTATTTGAAGCAAAGTAAATTTGTTAAATAATAATCGCGGATCAAATTAAAATAAATGTTTTGTTTTTCCATGGTTGTCATGGGGGAAATAGTTTGTTGATAACGAGGATTCGGGGCATAACGATATTGAACACGAAAGAGAATGGTTGTATCATTGATTTGAATAAAAACTTAATCCAACAATTTGGTAGCAGAGCGTGGTTATAAGATACACGAGTGAAATTTCCAGGAGGTCAAGAAAAGTGACAAGGGAAAATGTCAGACTTTGGAGTTTCAAGAATCGAGCCTCTAACAAACAAGAATTATGGACTTTGGAGCATGAGATTGGTTGCAGTTCTTAAGGCGAAAGGATTGTATCAAGATATCATTTTCGGTGATGAACCAGAGAAGAATGGTGCTGATGCAGCGGCTGTGGCGAAGTGGGAAGCCTGGTCAAAGAAGAACGACGAGGTCAACATGCTGATCATTATGACACTTTCGGCGGAGCAGGCGTTAGCATGTCAAGGTATTTCCAATGCAAAAGAGTTGTGGCTTTTGTTAAAGAAACGTCATGACGGTGTTGAGAAACATAGAAAGACTCAGTTAATGATTGAATTGGCTAAATTAGAAAAATTAGAGAAAGAAAGCATTGACGGTTATTTAACTAGAGCTCAAACATTAGAGACTCAACTTAAGGAAATGGGTAATAATATTGAAGATTATGAATTAATTATGTACGTAATCGAGGGTCTACCAAAGAGTTTCAGTGAAGTTGCAACAGCGATTTCTTCCAATCCAACGGTGGATTTCGAATTCATGAGAGGAGCACTTTTGCGATATGAGGAGAAAAACAAGAAATCAACCAATGAAGGAGAGGTCAAGGCTTTTAAGGCGAAGGTGCAGACTAAGAAAAAATGTTTCTGTTGTGGCAAAATTGGACATTTTGCTCGTGATTGCTGGCACAAGGACAAGGAGAATTCAATTGAGACTAAAGAAAATTCAAAGGATTTTTACAAGAATAAGAGCAAATTCAAGGGAATTTTCAAAGGAGGCAAGAATCAACATGCATTTGAAGTGAGGGAGCATCACAAGATAAATGCAGAAAATGGAGTCACTTGGATGCTTGATTCGGCGTGCACATCTCACATGACTCATCAAGAGGAGTTATTGATTAATAAGAGGAAAGACAATGTGGAGATCGTGACGGCTGAAGCAGGCAGAAAGATTCACGCTGAATTTCGAGGAGAAATTGAAGGAACCAGCTATCTTGACGATGGTGAGGTAGCATTAACTATAAAAGACGTACTTTATGTTCCAGATTTAAACAGCAACTTGATGTCAGTTCCAAGTCTGGTCAAGATGGGCAAGAAAATAGTTATTGATGAAGATGGATTTGGAATTTATGACAAGAAAACAGGAGAATTAGTTGCACAGGGGATCTTTGAAGCAGATGCTTTTATGTTTCGAATGAGCACGGACAGCGATGAACGAGAGCTGAAGAAAGAAGTTTGCTTTAGCACAAGCGAAATAAATAGTAATTTATGGCACCAGAGGCTTGGTCACATTAACAATAATTATCTTTCTAGATTGGCGAAAGAGAATCTTGTCAGAGGACTCGAAAATGTGTCGATCAAGGACGACAACTGCGAGGATTGCATTCAAGGGAAACTGACGAGAGCACCATTCAAAGAAGTCGAAATCGAAGGTGCACAGCAGATCTTGGAAAGACTGCACGCGGATTTGTGTGGTCCAATGCAACAAGAATCAATTGGAGGGAGTAGGTACATGCTGACTATTGTGGACGAGTACAGCAGAAGATATTTCGTCGATTTTTTGAAGAGTAAAAGTGAAACTGCCGATAAACTGATCGAGTTTATTGAGAGAAAAGAGAACGAGACAGGACAAAAGGTCAAGAATTTTCGCTCAGACAATGGTACGGAATTTACCAACGACACATTGCAAGAATATTTCAAGAAGAAAGGCATCAAGCACGAGAGAACGACGATCTATTCTCCACAGAGCAACGGAATTGCTGAGAGAGCCAATCGAACGTTGGTGGAAATGGCTCGAACGCTACTCATTGCAGCTGGATTAACACTGATGTTTTGGGCAGAAGCCGTGTGGACTGCGAGCTACTTGCATGATCTTTCACCTACGAAGAAGAGGGATCAAGTTCCACTTGAGATTTGGAAAAACAAGAAACCATCGGTCAGACATCTCAGAGTTTTTGGCTGCAAGGTCTTCTACAGAAATGAAGATGTTCAAAAAAAGAAGCTTGACGTGAGATCAAAGGAAGCTGTGTTCGTGGGATACTCGAAGAACAGGAGAGCCTACCGAGTATTTGACTTGAGTGACAGGAAGATTCACGAGAGTCGAGACGTAAAGTTCATTGAAGAAAAAATGGGTTTTCAGAAGAAGGAAGAAGACGTTGGTTATGACGAGACTAACTACGTTTTTATCCCAATTGAGAGGCAAGAGAATCGAGACGAACGACACGAGGAAGAAAACAATTCAGGAATTATCCATGACGTTGTTGAAGATTTTCAAGGACAATTCGACAGTGATGATGATTCATCTCATAAAAATCCGTTGGTAATTGTTCAAGCTGGAGAGAGAAGAAGAGGGAGAAAAAAAGGTGACACGAACGATGTCCTGAAACAGAGACACCAAGAAGAATTAAAAGGAATAGAAGATGAATTAAGACAACAAGGAGTAAGAAGGTCAACGAGAGAGAAGAAGGAGCCCGATTGCATTGTCAATATGGTGCAAGAAATCAATCCAAGGAACTACAAAGAAGCAATCGAGTCCAAGGACAAGATCAAATGGATTGAAGCAATGAACAAGGAATTGAAAAATATGAAAAATTATCAGACTTGGGAAATTGTTAACAAGCCAAAAGAGGTAAAATTAATTCAAAGCAAATGGGTTTTCAAGAAAAAGGGAACCAAAGATGCAGAAGTATACAAGGCAAGACTGGTAGCTGATGGTTCACGACAGCGAATGGGAGTGGATTACAAAAGCTCTTACAGTTCAGTGATGAAGCAAGAGTCATTGAAGACACTGTTGGCAATTGCAGCGAAGAAAAATTACAAAGTGGAGTTCATTGACGTCGAAGCAGCGTACTTGAACGCAGAATTGGACAGGCATGTGTACATGAATCCACCAAAAGGAGTAAACATTGAAGAAGGGAAGATATTTAGACTAAAGAAGAGTTTATATGGACTTCCAGAAGCAGGAAGATGTTGGTTTAAGAAATTATCTGGAATTTTGAAGGAATTGGGATTGAAACCATGTAAAGCAGATCCATGTGTATTTGTCGAAGAGTCAAAGAAGGGATTTTTGGCAATTGGATGCTACGTGGATGACTGTATAATTGTTGGTGACAGTCAAAAGAAGATTGATCAACTGGTGGAAAAACTGAAAAAGCAATTGAAGATTAAGGTGTCAAAGGAGGATGAAGTGAAGTTCCTAGGAATAAAAATCAAAGAAGAAAAAGAAGGATTTATCATGGAACAATCAAGCTACATCGAAGAAGTTATTGAGAGATTCGGAATGGAGAATTGCAATGGAGTGAAGACACCAGCAGCAAGTGGAGTCAAACTTGACGATTACGAAGATTCGGAGAAAGCAAACAAGGATTTGTACCAAGAAATACTTGGATGTATTGGATATTTGGTGAGAGGGACGAGGCCGGACTTGGCATACACCTACAGCAAACTATCGCAGTACTCAAAAGATCCAAGGATGATTCATTACGAGGCGTTGAAGAGAGTTTTGAGATATTTGAAGGGGACCAAAGGGTATCGTTTGAAGATTGGCAGAGAAGTTGGAAGACTGGAGATTAGTTCAGATGCCAGTTGGTGTACCACTTTGGATTCGAAATCATTTGGCGGATATTCAGTGAAGATTGGAGACGCATTGATCAGTTGGAGAAGCGGAAAGCAGAAGATGGTAGCTTTATCAACTATGGAATCGGAGTTGGTGGCATTATGTGATGGAGTTTGTGAGGGCATCTGGTTGACAGAGTTGTTAGAAGAGCTGGGACAATTTGAAGTTGTTGAACGACCAATAAAAGTTCGAACTGACAGTCAATCAGCATTGAATTGGAATAACAATGAGAAGATCAACAAAGAAAACAAGCACATCAGAAGAATGTATCATTTTGTCAAGGATGAAATCAAAAATGGTGAGGTGGTTCTTCATCACGTGGGTTCAGCAGACTTGGAAACTGATGTTTTGACCAAGGACGTCAGCGAAGCATTAATGAAGAAGCACATTCCAAACTTGAGTTTAATTATTTAAAATTTGTCACGCGAAAGGAGGAACTTGAAGCAAAGTAAATTTGTTAAATAATAATCGCGGATCAAATTAAAATAAATGTTTTGTTTTTCCATGGTTGTCATGGGGGAAATAGTTTGTTGATAACGAGGATTCGGGGCATAACGATATTGAACACGAAAGAGAATGGTTGTATCATTGATTTGAATAAAAACTTAATCCAACACTATTGCACGCTGAGGAATTGAATAAAGTGAATGAAAAGGATAGGTTGCTATTGGGTAGTTACTTTCACAGATTCCTCTATGATTGTCAGATTGACAAGTGCCAATGTCCGTCTTCTTGTGTTCATTCTACTGATAGCATAGAAGGAAAACACTGTATTACAACATCGTCAGACCTGAGGATGCTGTAATACAGTGAAACCCGGGTCGTAGTAAAGTTTGTTATTTTTGTGGATTTGGCTCGTGTTTTTTCTTTCTATGTTATCATGTTTCGCTTCCACTCCACATCGCCTGAATCTTCAGAATCTTTAGTTCATTCTACTGTCTGAACTTGTGATGCATTATTAATACACTGCAGCAGAAGAATTTACAAAAAACAAGATTAGCTACTTTTTCAAAAAGAAGTAAGCGATGTCAATGAACGTTAAAAACCAATATGACAGATGATATTTGGGTCGACTATATAGCATTCCGATCAATAATTATCTTTTGAAGCAGTGTCAATGGACGCATGGACGTTAGAGATCACATGATGTAGGCAAACAGGCCGGGTAAAAATTTGAGAGAGCCTCTGGAATATTTTTGCAAACCCAGTAACCGATATGTTCTTTGCAAGCATTTTGTAAGTATCTCGGGAAATATACATTCTAAACTATAATGTGTCTTCCATTTTTGCGGACTGATCCCTGACGTCCGCAGAATTCTACAGTAAGTAAGGAAAATATTCATTTAGCCGACCTAATAGGTAAACGCTGGCACAAATATTTTTTTAGTGCGCTAGCGCAGGGTTCGGAAAACATTGGTTCGCGAGCCATATGCGGCTACTTGTGTGTGATGTATGCTCTTAAGTAAAATTCCGTGCATCTAAACTTCATCTATGAAATATATATTATCATCAGTAAAAAAAATACATGATGGTTTTATTTACTGATACTACCTTGTAAATTAGCAACTGAACCATCAAGGCTACCTTATGTTATAATTGTTATTGGCTACAAATGTTATAATTACCTGCTACAGCAGTAATAAAATTATTTATCTTCACTTTAATGTCACAGTTACTTTATGAATATGTAATTAATGTCTGTTCTTTATAATACATTTTATATTGCGTTTTCATTTTTGTTTTTCCTTAATATAAATTCCAAATGCAATGTAAATTATATATTGCTGCTTGGAACTGGATTTGACCTTGGAATCTTCAAGTTGAAATGTTATAGTTACTAGTTACGGCAGCAATCAAACAATTTATTTTTACTTTAATGTTGCAGCTGTTGTTTTTTTTGAGCATGTATTTAATATGTTTGATTCTCTGTAATTTTTTCATTACGTTTTCATTTTGTTTTTATTAAATATATATTCAAAAAGTCATGTAAGTACTTACATTATACATCTATTGCTTTTAGGGGTATGCTCCCAGAGCATTGAATAAATCTTTTCTATCTATAAATGTAGCTCACTTGGTAGAGTACCTGTCTGAAAATCAGGGTGTTCCGGGTTCGAGTCCCGGTGAAGGTTTTTTTTTCCTCTATGGAAATTCTTCTATTGGTATTTAGTCATTTTTAACTCGAAGCACGATTGCAAAGTCTGCTGTTGTGCATACCAGCGGGTGACTCCGCTCTGATCTTCACGGCTAGTTTGCTATGATGATTAGACACCGATCAGACACAAGAAAACGTACTCAAGATATGCAAGTTGATTGTTCACACACGGTAAAACGAGTGAAAGCAATTAAAAAAAATATTCTTCTTATTTTCGTTAAGATACATCACTGATATTATTAATTATTACAACACTACCTCAAAATTTCTTTCTTTGTAAAAATAATTTCTTTTTAAAATATTTTTTTAAATGGCTGTGAGTGACAGGTTTTTGGTTCTTTCGTGCATTTAATTTGCCGTGCCCTGTTCTAGCGCATAAAGTAGGTTTTCCACAGTACCGAGATGATTTTCAATTACGTTAGGTAAGTATAGTATCCTGATATGGTTCCGCATACTTCCTACCTCGAATAGCATCTCCTCCTTATACCCCTTAACCCTGCATTCTTCCCTCAATCACGTCTTTCAAAATACACTCGACTTTAATCACCTTCTTTGTCTTTCTGTGCGAATAGGAAGTAGGAATGAGAAAAGGAGGCTTTTCGTTTCTTCAATCAGCTTATTATTTTGCCTTACCATCCCCAGCACTTATTTGTTCATGTTCCTTAGCATTTACCTTAACCCCTTCGTCATTCTCCGCATCCCTATCTTCAAATCTGACGGTCTTCTTCCCTAAATGAGCAAAGTTTTGGCTTCATGAATTGCCACTCTCCATTCGAAGTGGATATCCTTTATTTACAAACAAATAAACAAACCTTTGGTTGGAATGGCGACGAACAAAAACAAATACAGCCTTTGAAATAGATTCTCTCTAGTGCGGACGAAATTCTGATATTTACAGATGTCTCGGACGTACTAAAATCGGATATTTTAATATGATTTGTTTCTATGGAATATTTTTGTTCCAGACGGAATAATCCTTTTTCCTTCCATTAATTGACGTCATCATGCATTCATGAGACGTAACAATGAGAGCGCCATTAAGGGGACACGTAATTACTAATTAAAAGTGCCTTTCAAGAAGAACGAGACTGTTTTTTCTTTGTATTTTCTAGAGGAGGCTCTTTCTGTTTTCCTGCCTTGTCGCTTGGCGCTGTCGATAGCCATGCCACCTGTTTGATTCGCCGGGGCCCAGGCACTATGGCGGGAAGCGCACTCGTTGAATGTTAATGATGAGTTATTTTAAATATTGAGAAAAATATCAGATTGCTCGAACTAAAAGCTTTTCTTGCTAAGAGCGTTTTTGTAAAAAAAAACTAGATTTTGAGTGGAGTAAGCTCGATGATAATAGAATTTTATTCGCTGATGGGCTGGAAGTCGTTTACTGGTCACCTTATGAAGTTGAAATGTACCCCAACTTTTTATAGAGTTACGTTGCATTCATATTTTCTACATACAGGATGCATGTCTCCTGCCTCTCAAAATTTATCTGTTTTTGGCTATTTGGATTTCAACGTGTATTTTGACGACTGCATGGAACTGTTAAACAGAATTTTGTTGTAAAATTATGTATTAAGCATCTCCGAATCAATCATAAAAATCGTTTAAAAGGGTAGGTATTCAAAAATGTGTTTGCTCTCAAATTCATTGCCATTAACAATTGTAAGTTTTTTATTGTTGTCTCTTTGATTGTAGCCGTTTTGGTTGATGCATCAAACCTCAAAATATTAATGACACAGGCAACAAAAATACATTTGTTACGAACTAAAAAGATTTATCTTGTGCTAATGTATCCTTAACACTAGATAAGTAATTCAAGATCATAGTGTGCTGTTATATCCGTATTCTTAATGTTTTAATCCAGTTTCCGCCTACCTTTCGTGTGATACATCTTTTATTTTGCGCGGGCTTCAGCTATCATGCCATAGCAACCCCTGCCGAACGCCTAACGCACGTCCACATTGTAATTTATCGATTCCGGTGAAGAATACGCTTTCGGCCAAACAAAAATAAACTTTTTTTTTTCGCTTGTTGATTGCGCGTAAGAACAATGCCGATCGTTCGACACCTTGGCTACGCCCTTTTTTGGTAACCGTCCAAATCTCCAACAATGGGCTCGCCGTCATAAACACAGCTGTAGACAGTTGGGGTGGTATTGGTTTTGTTGAGCCAGTTTCTTCAATCATCGTTATTGTTTGACCGACACAGAACACGTACCCTAACAACGAGGCAATTTTTGTCGGGCTTTCATCGAGAGGCGACGCAACAATGGTCCCCCTCGTACGTTGATGACCCGCCCCCTTTGGTTTACACGGTGTTCATCACTTTTACTTTTTTCCCATCAGGGTTGCCAACCCCTGAGCAATTGTTTCCAGTATTTGCCAGTCAGAAAAGGAGAACGTTCCAGAAGATGAGTTAAGAGCGTAATACCAATGGGGAACATGCACTATTTTTTATAACTTTTTGAATGTGAAGTTTATTAGCTAAAATGTGCTTGGCGAAAATTTTGCTGAAGAATTAAGTTGCGTTACAAAGATATTACTCTTTGAAAATTGTACCTTTTCGGCAACTTAAAAACACGACGTCATCGCATGACGTCACGGCACGGTATCACTATGGGCGTTGTTTATCTGTTTATGCGTGGAGGGAAGTTGTTAAATGAATACTTGGCGATAACGTATGTATTTATCTCATTTGTTTAATGCAATAAACGATTGTATTTCGATTTTTTATTTTCGTAGTATGGATGGTAACGAGCAAATCGTCCATTAATTATATAATTCCTGTTTAGTGCCCAAGAATTTCTACTACGTCTATGCAAACGCTGGTTTTTTTTAAGAACAACGCCGCCATAAGGGAGTCAACCAAAGGAAATTGTCGGAATGTGTTTTTTTCCCGTATTTTTTCAGTCATCGTTTCGTTCAAGAAACGGCTAAAAACCTCAATACAATATATTCACTTCGTTTTCTTTTAAAAATAAATGTCTATCTCCGTAGCAATATGGAACTTATACCGTGCAGTGACGTCAAAAGGCGTTTCAGGTCACGTGACTTTCGTCGATTTTCGGGAACATATTAATATCATTAAATAATTTGTGGTGGGCGTAGAAAAATTTGGCTTATATTATATTTAAATTGGTGAGAAAATTTCGCATCAAGTACATCATTCATCTTGGGGAAACAAATTTCATGCATATTCCCCATTATCGCTGACTGTGCGATCTTCATCTGTTAACGGCGTAAACGTGCGAGTAGATAAGAGTAGAGATAGATAGAAATTGATACAGCACTGCCTAGAGATGAAATTGTGGATGATTTAGCCGGACTTCTTCATGATACGTCGTAGAGTTAAGCAGGAGTCTTCATTGGCCCCGGAATTCCAGAAAACTCAATGAGTGAGTCACCAGGACCCGTATTTTCACCTCTGTAAGCACTAAAGAAGAAGTATCTTGAAAAGGGAGAATCGATTATTACGTCCGAATTTTTATAAGTGAGACCATCTTGCCCTAAGTTTCTATGGTAACTGCATGTGTCGTCTAGGAAATGCGGGGCACTGCGTGCTTATGTGTGGACACTTCACACACGGGGCATTTTTTTATTTGTCCAAAAAGAATCGGTATCGACTTGCAGACGTGACCAAATTATGTTGATGACTGTGATACCTGGAGCAACGTTACATTTTGACATAAATTGCGCATTTTACCGAAAAACGTAAAACGATTGCATGGGTTTTGAATTTACTTTACTATAACTATGTTAGCGAAACCAATCTATTAAATGAATTAAAATGGGAATCATTGTCAGATCGCAAGTTGAAATTTGTACTTAATATCTTAAATGAATTCCAAGTTAATATTTTCACTGATGACGTAATATATATATTTTGCGAACCCCAACTTGCTATGGTAGACAGGACCGTAATCACAAAATTAGAGAAAATTGATTGCCGAACTGACGGATTTCAAAATGTCCTTCTTTACTCGTACAATTAGGGATATGAATAGCGGTAAACATATCCAGTACGAGTGTATCAATGGATAGCATAGATAGTTGCTTGTTGGTATAAGGACTTTAAGCTAAACCAACTAACAGCATGATATTGCATGCTTGTTTTTCTATTTTTATCTTTTTTAAATAGTGAAGTTTAGACTAGCATATTAATACTAATTCTTTTTTATGCATGATGTGTTGTGCATGTTTGGCGTGAGTTCATCCGCTGCCACACACCTTTATGGTGACTAGCAGGGTATTCTGTAGATGAAAGGCTTTGTCTAAATTTTTCCGATTTGCGTTCCGCTCCGCGAAATTTTTCCAATTTGCGTTCCGATAGTAACCATGGCACCCTGTCGGTAGTCATGGTGATTTTTTCCCCCTTCATTCTCATTTCGTGCGGTTCAAATCCTCTCATT
This sequence comes from Platycnemis pennipes, assembly GCA_933228895.1. Classification (NCBI taxonomy): domain Eukaryota; kingdom Metazoa; phylum Arthropoda; class Insecta; order Odonata; family Platycnemididae; genus Platycnemis; species Platycnemis pennipes. The sequence continues at coordinate 68,010,036 of OW121854.1, forward strand.
ACCTCCTTCAGAACCACCTCCAACAGAGGCTCTTTGGACTTCGTGGATGGTGCCAAAGGGGGGAAGGGGGAGAGGGGGTGCCCCGCAAATAACCCCGTCCTTCTGCGCCGGACAGCCGTAACAATCCCGCTTGGTCGTTATGGAGATAGGGGTTGTGTGTGCGCAAGGGGGAAAACACCATCCCCCGCTAACCCTTAATTCGCCCAATAATCTCCAGGGGGAAGCGGAGATTTTCGTCAGGAGGGGGGGGGGGGGGGGGGGATGGGAGTTTAAGCCGTCATGGACCGTAACCACCGAGAGAGAAGGCCTGCGCAAAGCATGAGGTTTACGGAGTGACGTCATTGTGAGTGGTGCTACAATATTCCATAGAGGGTCTACGGAATTGCTCGAGCCGATTGTTGTTGACTGTTGATTGAAACTGGTAAACACAAAAGTCGCATTTGGAACGCTGGTTTTTGCAGTCTTTGTGCGCGCTTGATAAGTTGTTTTTCACTGTATTGGTGAATATTTAGTGGTGTTGTGTCATGCCTACCTCCTGTTGTGTTCCACGGTGCCGCAGAAATTACAGGAACGGGTCTTAAGTGTCCGTTTTTAACATTCCAACGGAAGAGGACCTCCGAGCAAAGGATACGTGCCATCTAAAGGGAGAAATTTGGGCCCTCCAAGAGAAGCAAGGTATGTACCTGAGTTATTATCCCCACTAACGTATTATCATTTAAGTTATTATTCCTATTTTTTTGCATTTGTAACTAGAAATTTGCTTAATTATTCTGAAAATTCGCTGCGCATTGGTAGCAATACTTGAGTTCATACGTGTTGATGCCGATTAAACTCTCCTGTTTATTCTCTGCTTATTATGAACCGTAATTTGTCGCGGTAAAAAGTATGGCTATTTACGCGGTGGGATATTAAAGTCATGGAATACTTTCAGACAAGCCAATTAATGCAGTAAGAAGGGTCTAAAAGGCATATGCCCACTAATATTATGCAATTAATGGCTACTGTTGTCATTTTGAAATCTTTCGAATATTTTTTCTCCCCGAAGAAGCATTGCTATCATAACGCAGGTTAATATGTTGGCTTAACCTTTTGAATAAACTCAAAGCCAATTTGTTTACATCTACATCTACGCGATACCCTGCAAGCTACCGCGAGGGTGTGGCAGGGGTTGTGTTTAGCGACGACGTTAGATATATTTTAAGGACCCCTGCATATTATGCTAGGTACAAGATTAGAGAGATAGAATGCCGTACCGATAGATTCAGACTGTAATTTTTCCCAAGTAGATTAGAGAACACAATCGGTAGCATACGGATAGGTAGGTAAAAAATTGTTGGTGTAGTCTGTAGTGCATAAGAATGTTTAATCATTACTAACCTGTGCTTGCTGGGGAAATGAAGATAAATACCTATATTTTGAGAAAACTTTTCTGGCAAGTAACCACTTCGTCACTAAGTTGACAGTTACCATCTAGTTGCACGTGAATCTTATACCTAGCATTTTTCCATGCAATAGTAGGTATCACTGTAGCTCTTAGTAGCATGTAAGTAGCGCACATTTGGTGAGCTTCATCCCCTGTCACGCACCCTCGCGGTGGCTCGCAGGGTATTCAGTAAATGTAGATTAGATCAAATGTAGGCATTTCATTTCAGATGAACAGACTGATTATGTAGTAATTTCCCATGGAAAATAAAATACGCGTAGCTCACCTTCGCTGGCTTAAATTTTGAGTGGGATTGAGGGTATCTCTTTGTAAATATGCTTGCCCACAAAAATACTTGTTCTCTAATGCAATCAACAGTTTCTTTATAATTATGAAATGGTGAATTAAAATACATCTTTCTGCTGAAGACTGCCCACCCAAAAAGATAAGTCGACTCATGATCTCACATGGGAAAACATTCGCGAAATAATTGGTAGAGCGAAACGTAAATTGGGATTTGTTAAAAGGGTACTAGGTTAGTGTGAATCGACGACGTTGCGATGTCACACACCTTTTAGATGGCTTGCGGACTATTATCTCCATTTTGATGTAGTTAATTTTTAGCAGTAAGCCCTTGCGAACTATGTAGACTGTGTAAATTTCATGACCAAGAGTTGGAAGGAAATCATCTCTAGACTTTGAAGACTAGCCAAACTATTTCACCCAGCTCTGATATTAGTTTGAATTTAATTCACTGAATTGAAAGAGAATAATTTATATTCGCGTATCATAAATAGGGGGAATAATAGATCAATTGTATTGGTATTCTGTATTAATATTACTGAAACTTTCCTCTTAAAGGTCTGTGAAGATCATTTTGACCCGCATGATATCTTGCGAGTTGTGGAGGAATTCGAAGAGAAGTCAAGAAAAATACTGTGTTCTCCACTGAAATGGCCAAGGCTGAGATATGGCCAACTGTCCCACCCCTGTCCCCGAACTGCCCAAAGTATGCACTTGTAGACATAGCGTCGTACTGCAATGAAGAGCTAGGTGTGTCCTACGTTATCCCTGGAAAATACTAGACGGACAACTTGGATCAATAGATGTAGATAAAATTCTGTTATGTGCAGCTACTAATATTTTTTAAATAATTATTGCAAATAAGAATGATTTGGTGGCTGAGGAAAAGACAATGACGGCAAGATGTTTGAATATTTTTAAGAAATGTTGTGTATATTCTTGTCACATATTTGTTGTAATAAAATTATATGTATAAAATGTTTCGAGTTACTCTTTTCTATCAACCTAGACCTTAAATAGCTTAAGTAGGAACATGATATCTGCTTGGCTGTTGGCTGAGATGTGCTTAAAACAGAGTAGGTGAGTGTGAAATTGAATATTTTATTCCTCTTTACTAAAAGTATTTATGCCTTGGATTATGTAAGTTGCGTTTGTCAACTAAACTCAGCTAAGCATTGCCTAGATCAATTTTTTTCTCATGCCTTTCATATTTCCGGATCTATCTGCTTAACTCAAAGTTCTGGATTTCATGTCTCTTTAGCTCTTTGTGAACTATTTAAAATACTATCTTCAAAAGCCTCCAATTGCTGATTTTATGGTTAAGCCTAATTATTCCAAGTCATTAGATCGTTCAGCAAGTAACGATTGATTTTCCCGTTTCCCATAACTTCCGTGGTATAACTTTGGTAGTTTCGTTTATCCTAGAATCTATTCTCCGTTGACTTTAATTTTAAGAGGCAATAAGCTCACGAATTTCAAAGATAGACCTTTATCAATACCAGTACTACTGACTTAAAGTTAACGATCGATCATACGTACGGCTGTGTACAAATAAAGTATACGTGCTGACAGAGCCGGGTGGAATTTTGCTTCGGTGGTTACGGCTGAACGTACAACCATAGCACCACTCAGGATGACGTCACGACTCATCGCGCCGGCCTTTACTCTCGGTGGTTACGCATGGACGCGAGAGGCCTGGCGGTGACGTCACAATCGAGGAGGCTTGATTGTGACGTCAGCGTGTCGGTACTGCGGCGATTGGGTTGGGCGTAAACCGCTTATCGGGTTAATTCCAGCCCCTCCATTGATGGGGGAATTATGAGCATCCACCATTCTGCTGCTGTTTGACTACGGCGGGTGAGGGCTTCGAGAGACTTGACTGGTCCCTTTGATTCAGGCCCCCTATTCTCGATGTTCCCGTGACTTAGGTTACCATGCGTTCAGCGTAACCGAGGTTGCGTTTGCCGCGTATTCCCATTTCGCGTGATCACCCAAGTGATAAGCTTCGGGGACTCTCCGCTGATCATGACGACATACCAAATACGTCATCAATTTTGGCCAATCCGGCAATGGCAAGGAGAGGGGAGGGAACAGATGAGCAATGAAATGTGGTATGCGTCGTTTTGTTTGTTTAGTTTACAGTTTGTTTACAGTAAGTCATCATCCATAATATTAGTTAAAGAATTTGCAGATGTTTTTATTTTCGAAATACGAATATATTAAATTTCAGCATTATGAGTTGTTGAATAATAATCTAATCAATCATCTACTGATAAGGTAGGGTGAATAGATCTCGTAATTGTTCTTATCTTATGCCGAAGGACGAAGTCAACTGCCGAAAAGTTGTGATCAATCCAAAGAAACCTAAAGAAGATCGTGTCGCAAAAACAAAAAATTCTTTTCCTACCTACGCCGATATACTTCTTGTTAATAGAAAGCGATACATATTAAATGGCCATATAAGATGTTCATTGTACTAATGACGAGAATTAAGTTAATTAAACGTCATGTAAAGCAATAAGCAAAGCAAGTATTAGTCAATAGCGATTAACATATTGAAAGAACTTGTCGAATGATGTGCTAATGTAGGAATATTTCATCAGTATTGGATTCCAACTTTTTGTTAACTCTTGGAAATGTAGAAGACAGGTCAACACAGTATTCAACATTGCAGAAAAAGAGATTAATTATAAATCGATGCAAATAAATGCATGTCATGGATTTTCTTGTCAAGTTACTATGCAAGTGATGACACTATACTTCAGCATTTTGAAAATATGAATGTGCATAGAATATGCCTAAGATGAAGTAAATGATTAATCACACTTAGACCATTAGGTATAGAATTGTTATCACTGCATTACAAATTTGATGTTTTTTGAATATTTTGTCAATTATTTTGTTCATATATAAAACAAAGAGGCTTTGACAATGATGTTATAAGCAGTAACTTACACAGAAATATTTATCTTGAGGAAATGCATTGCTCTAGTTGCAATAAACTATAAGTTTGTACTTTAAGAAGGTAGGTTACATAAAATTTCAAAACCTTGCATGCTTTGAACCCAATTAGTTAAAGGCCTACACTAGCTGAAATCAGAAATGCATGAATATGAAGTCAACATTAGGCATAACTCTTCCTGGAGTGTTCAAATTGTATATGTCTGCACCTACCCACTGAATGGAAATTCAAGTTCGGAGTGCTCTGTGTATCAGCAGAGTATAAATGCTCACTAATATGCTCTAGATCATGGGTATGTGCTTGTTTCTTAGGAACAATTCTCACAGATGGTGGATTCTTTGCATACATGTTAGCCCAACCATTAATGCCAAGCCATTCTATTGTCACAATAATGTTGTTTTCTTCACACTGGATTGCTCAAATTGTCTAAGATAAAGAGAACTAAGAGGGTGGGGTAAGAAGGACAAAGCTTAAAAATAAATGAGGGTATGATGCTTGGTGAAGGAGTTGATACAACGACGTGTGATGTTGGAGTACAAGAAACCAAATTTTAATTCCATTTGGGAGAGCTTTGGTGCCTTAATAGACATTACTGCAAATACTGCCAACTGAGTTAGGGTAAATTCTGACAGAATACCCATACTGATATCATAACAAGTACTGGCACACATCACAGGTTAACCATTAATTTCAAGCCACTGTATCACAAAACTAATTGCATTTTAATATTCTGGAAAAAGGTATGCTTTGGAGGAGGGCTAGGAGGTGATCAATCAATCCATGCAAATGATTTTATAAGTTGGATGGGGGAAAATCCTCAGGAAAAATAAAAGTTCCAGGAATTTTGCTACATGCAGATTATCATGGATTGAAAATATTTTGCCTAGGAAGATGATAAAGTGGCTGATGCTCTTAGTGTGAATTACTTAGTGGAGTAAACATTCAAACATATTTCATGTAGAGTAACATGGATAAGAATGTGATGTTATTACATCACAAAATATAGATACATGCCAAATGCTCAGACTAGTCTGCTGCTTGAGTTCATTAAAATTTGGGGCCTCATTATGATGTTGTCAAGAATAATTTAGCATTTCCACTACATGAAATAAATAATGCTATTTTTTTAAATCTCTAACTTTTAATTTGCATTTTAGCACTGTCAATAGAATGTAAAACTATGATGGTATCACACATCACTGTTCATGCATTGTAATGAACAGAAACATGAAATTCTGACAGCAAATAATATCCAGCAGGAGAAATAAATATATGTCATGGAGCACCAGAAAATTTCTGATATAAATACCAGCTAAAGCAATGTTTTTCCCTCTTCAATGATGCAATATTTAATTGCAAGAACTTTTCACACTCCCTCCTACATCTACTTATATATACTGAAAATCAGGCATTATCTAGGATTTGATACATTACCTTTAGGGATTGATGAAGCATAATATCAACCATGACAATTAGAAATTCCGACCCATGTGAGCATATACCTGTATACTACATTGAAATTACAACTCACAAAATTGAGTGCCTTACCTATAGTTCACAAATATTTACCAATCAATTAATTAGGGAAATTTTGAGTGAGAAAAGGGAAATAAGATGAAAGTCACTCCTATTAATGATAATCTGGGTTGTAGGCTAGGGTGTGCAAATAGCACTATGGAAAGGAAATGTTACAGTATCTGCAATAAATTATATATTTTCATTTTGTGTCATAATTCACTCATGAAACATTCCACACACTGACTGAGGTAAAATTAGAGATAGTCAACTAACATGCCCTATCTAATTTGAAATGAAAAATTCCCCAGGTTTTGACACTTAAAAGGCCACACTAGTTACTTGCCACGAAAATATATCTATGTTGAACCATCATACGTCTTAATTTGATTATGATTCCGATAGTATTTTAAATTGAAAAAGAAGCCATTGAGCGTACAACTTCACAAAAATCCTGCACCTTACGACATATACCGATGGTAGGTTTAGGTAGATACAAGTAACATAAAAACTAGTACTTTCAAGGACAATTATGAAGCAAACGCATTATTTCCAGCAAACGTAACACACAGTTGTGAAACAAGCACGTATGAAAACGCTATTTCCTTCATCTATCCATTAATATCCTAGGTGAGAATGATTTATACCTTTTACAAGGTAATCTGCCTCTTAACACTCAAAAGAGCTTTTGGAAAACATTTATTAGCACGGAAGTACATGATGTAAGCAAAGCATCGTAACATGAAGTACTCAAACACTTCATTCATAAAAGCACAAATGAGACAAAACATCAAATATGAATTATTCTTTGGTACTCACTATCAGCTCCACATACGCTATGGTTCACCAAAAGCCTAACCTTTTTCTATCCTAACTAAAATGTAAACATAACCACCCATGCCGAAGTGAGGTGAACCGCGACTTGTATTTAAGTTGTGTGATACAATGTGTCACAAAATGGCAAGAGCATTGTGTTACAAAATAGTTACAAGGCCATTTGAGAAACATATATCATTACGAAGTACACAATGTAAACAGCAAAACAAGAAGTCATCACACTACGATCATTCTGATACGTATCTAGTACAAGCACAAATACGTCAAAAATTTAACAAGAATTGTTTTTCAGAGCACGCCATTATACCACTTATGTTATAAATCACCCAAAATTGTCTTTTACTCATCATACTCGAAGTTTTACACCTCTCCCAAACTGAAATGAACTGTATCACGCAACTGATTTGGGTGATAGATCTTGCGATAGCTAACCTAGGCTGTAACCGGCCAATAGCAGAACCAGCATAAGAATGTGCTCTCTGATTGGTGGAGCGTAACCTGTGAGCGGGAGTTTAACACGGATTGCGATGCGTTAAGAAAGAGAATTCAACGTCTCACTTTTTGCGAGAATCAGGCGACTCGCCCTGGTTACGGGGCAGGTTACGAGAACCAGAATAGGGCCCCAGGGGTCGTTTGGCTTGTTTTTGACCTCCTCCGTTCATTTTGGCGTGCAGGGACCATCTCCCGTTTCTCTTACCCTTCATCCTCTTCAGTAGCGCCAGTGGGCGCGTGACGTTAGGTAATGGGGGCGTTTACTCAGAACCGAAATCGCAATTTTGTACACGAAATCGTTAGATGGAAACAAAAAAAGAATTTTAGTGAAAAAAATAATCTTCTAACCACAACCATTCACTCATAAATCAAAAATTAAAATAATCAAAAGGTGACGCCCACCGAAAAAGCTGCTGTGATAACATTGACGTCATTTTCCTCCCGTCCTTGACTGCTTTTCTTGGAAACGAAGGGAGTGAGGGGGGTTCTCGGAAGGTCTGCTCGCACAGATCCTGTCGCAATCGCTCCCATTGGGAGAGCCAGCTGTGTCCCCCCATTGCGATAAGGCAAAGTAGCTTCGCGGGCTCAGTTGTGATTGGACGAAGTCGATATACGTCAGAGGTTGAACCACGCCCACTTTTCCGAAAGGGTTAAAAACATCAGTTTTTGGCCGCTTATAACTGGAGAAATAATTGACGGATGAAAAAACGGAACAATACGGGTCTTTTTATTTTACAAACTATCAGATTCGGAAGTAAAAAAATTATGGTAAACGACCCCATTTGCTGTCACTTTTTTTCGTGACTTTTTTGCTAAACGATTCATCCTAAATACTCCATAGGATATCATTTAATGAATGACATATTTCACGTATGTATATCAAATTGAAAAAATATTACGACTCAAAGAGTGCAACAAATATTAAAATTTTAGCAAAATACTAGAATACTATCAATATGCATGACACGACAATGCGATTAGCTCAACCTAGTAACGTAATCAGTAGTCATGTGGGGTCCAAAAAAACATTACGTATGTAACGTTTGATTTGGCTGGGTTGCTGGGGAGTTGTTGATGGAGAAAAGGGGGGATTGTTGAGGGATAGGATTTGGGGGAAGGATGCTGGATGCACCAAGAAACATTGTATTGGAACGAATAAAGAGTTTTGAAACGAAAATAAACGTCTGACGTTACACGTACTCGTATTATTATTATTAATATTATGAGTTTTCTACCCGCAAAGTTAGGTCTAAATGGGCATTTAATTTTTTCCACCACTAAATATCTCACGATGTCCCTCTTCATCCCCTCATACCCCCCATCAATCTATCCAAGCTACCCTTCCTCTTCATCTACATCGACATCTACACGATACCCTGCAAGCCACCAAGCGGCAACGACCTGCCTGGGGAATTCCAGCAATTAAATAGGTTTTTGAGTTGGGTGTTTTTGTTTGCACTCAACTCCTTGGGTAGTGAATTAAGCGCAGTAATGCTGAGCTGGCCGATTAATCACGTGGAAGCTTAAATTTCGTTCGTAAAGGAAGAACTCGTTACCTTGGCCCACAGCCGTTCGTTCGTTGTGCAAATTTTGGGCTAAATATACGGGACTATGGTCTCCACTATTATGTTTTGACTATGGCTTAAAACTTATTGTTAAGGAGGTTCTATCGTGACCCTGGGATTCAAAATCCCGTAAAAGAGCAATGTTATTTAATGAATAAATACCGATCCGGAAAAACACCTATATGGAAAAGCATCTATAGGGTGATAACGCATTCGCAATAATTGCATGAGTACGCTATTATATAGCGCGTTGTAGTTGCATTCTATGTTTTACAAGATCTTTTAACTCATTTTGACCTCGGAACATGACTGATGTGTTGTTGCCACGTTTAATTTACAAAGTGAGAATACATTCTCAATCCCGCTTATAGGTATTCTAAAACAGCTTAAACATTTTCTTAATTAGCTTTAAACTATTCCCTTGCAAATACAACTCTTAGTTTTAAATTTTTTTAATATTCATAAAATTGAAATTTGTTTGGCGACAATGACGCCGCATTTGGAATCATTGGTATTAATTAAACCATGTCAATAACCAATGAAATATTTAAACTACTTAAAAATATAAGAAGGACCTTGGTAAGGTGTATTCCTAAATTAAGTTAGTAAATAGGCTTGTAAGCACGTTTCGTCACAAGTACCGTTGCCAATGATAACAATATACTGCAGCGCCACTTTCAAGTAACTAAGTCTTTTCTGCTTTTTTTCGGGCAAACCTTTATCAATTAACTGAGTATGGTTAGGCGAGCACTTTTTTACACTGCTATGTTGTGCATAAAATTGCGCTTCGTATATTAGTTTTTCGTCAAAACGACATTTCTCTTTACGTTATTAATCTGCAAATTTTACTGCAAGGGCCATGCTCTGCCGTGTAACCACGTATAAAATAGCCGATTTTCAACTTATTTTCTCTTTAAATATATTATGGAAAGACCTCATTATTTTATTTCCAATCGATAGAAGGGCCAAAAAATGAAGTGTCTTGAAATTGTCACAAAAATTACAACTACTTCATAATTCCGTGGAGCCTCCTTAAAGGCCTGGTTACACGATGCATTTACCCGCGCAAGTACGTGGCTGGACAGATGCGTGAATAGATGTCTGAACAGATGCGAGTTCTCGCACCTGAGGAGTGTTTACACGATGCTGTGTTGGCGCAATTGTTCGACCATTTTCTAGACACGCATTACGCGATTTCTTTTGTTTTACTAGTATCAAGCGCCACTTCTACGAAACAGACAACATCATACCTGAACTTCAGTTATTGTTATTGACTTTGTTGTTGACGACTACAAATTGCTCGCACACATTCACCAAAATAGAACAGGGGCTATTTTCTGTGCACGCATTCACGCATTTGCGCAATTTTGAGTGTTTACACGGTGCAATTTTGATGGTGAATGTGTTCACGCATCTACCCGCGCGTGTAAATGCATCGTGTAACCAGGCCTTAAGTGGTGGTAGTTTATCGCATCGTTCACGTCCAATTAATTGCTTACGCAATTATGCGATTACGTTATGCGATATGTTGACGGTATTACCGCTACTGAATGGTATATTGTCACTAAAGATGTAAAGCAAGCTTCCTCGCAGTTTTCTACGTCACGGACTTTCGCGGACGACTGCTTAAACGGAAGCAACATCAACTTGCGCAGTTTCAATGACCGTGTAAAAGGCCTGGTGTATTCGCCGTCCGCCGCCGCCGCCCTGGTGTATTCTATGGGGTGGTCACATCTATGGGAAGCAAATGGACAGGAAAATGCGTATGAGAGTATGTATACGGTTGAAATTGGTGAGAAGAAGATGAAAGGCACAGTGTGCTGAGAATTGAAGACACTGTACGGTCGACCGTGAGTCTGACGCCGCGGCCGCTGGCGGGCGTTACACTTTCACTCAAAATATTTTTCTTTCTTGAATGAAAGATGACTCCTACCCAACTTTATTTCATTTGTAGAGTAAGGTAGTATCTAAAACATACAGAAAATTGAGCAAAATCGAGGGAAAAGGTACATCGTCAAAAATCGAATTGAAAATTTAAAATTGTTATGAACCGTATAAAAGTGTTTGTATTTTATAATGTAATCCCATACTATAGTTGTCCAATTCAAGGCCTTTAAAATAAGCCATTTTGCACATCTGTAGCTTTAATTATCTCGGAGTTACACCGCAAAATGTGTAGCCACATTTGCAAAATTCGAATTTTGCATCTTTGCAATTTCTCGTAATCGGTTGCGTGTTTTGCAAAACGGCTGTGGGGTTTTCATTTTCCTATTAAATGATGACGTTTTGCCAAGTTCGGTCAAAATTGGTGTACCTAAGGGCCATTTTTGCCGTTTTCCTGGTCGGATTAGCGTGGAATGACCTATATATGCATATAGTGTGGACAATTTTCTACTTACGGAATTGCCCTGAGGATAATGAGCGAGTCGTTCACCGAAATGTTGGCGGAAATCGAGAGCCGGAAAAAACTGAGGCATTCATGATTGAACAGGTCGCGTAGCGGAAAGTTGGACTGGTTATTTATACCTATATTATGGAACAGAATGAAAGTTATTAGTTATGTTTTTTTTAATATAAGACACTGTCTCCGGCGTAACTCGGTGGAACTGCTTCATATTTAATACGAAAAAACACTTGGTTATAATTCCACACTTTATTTCATGAAGACGACCCGGGTTTCAGCATGTCATGCCATCTTCAGGTACAAATGGGTGGGTGGCTCCCCCCTCCCCAAACCCCTCACCCCTGTTGTCATATTCCCTCCCCCCCCCTCCACTCACAGGTATATAAGTGTAAGCCACCCAAGTGTTTTTTCGTATTAAATAATTAGTTATGAGCTTTTAAACTTTGTATTTTGCTCTGCGATTCAAACTAATACAATCCTCTCCACGCAACCCACAGGAAATAAACTCCCTTTTTAAAGAAATTTGCTCCTTGTGGCTAAATTGGAGCCCGATCTTTCGGAGAACTCGATGTCAGAGCCAAACCGATATTCACGTCTCTAAGACATTCCCACACACGCTGTGAGAAACGCCGTCCCTGGTCGTTAAGCGAGTTGTCAGGGTTACCAGGGAATTCGCCCCAAGTTCCCGGATCGCCATTGTTCGAGGGTTGTCCGGGGCAACCCACTCTCTCACCCCCACCCCCAAACCCCATCTTCCCAACCCATTCAAATACGTATCCACAGAGTTTCGCGAAGGTTCGCTTAGGTGACGCTGACTCGGTAGCAATCAAGAGTTAAGGGACAGCCAGCCGGTCCTTCCTTCATCACTTCCTTCCCTTAGAAAACTCCCTGTCCCTAATGTCCTTCGCCCAAGGTTTCCGTTCCATTGTGCTTCCCCAAATGTGACCTTTGGATGGGAGTCAGAATGAACGGAAACTTGCGCAACAATGGCGCGCACCCGACCGACCCTCATGCAAGTAAACGCGACTAAAATTTAGGAAATTTAGTTAATGGTGGTGCGGTGATTGGCCTCTCACACCGAGGGTCATGGTTCGATTTGTGGCAGCGGCAGAGTATTTTCACTTGGAATGGGGTCGTTTACCATATTTTTTTATTGACGAATCTGATAGAGTTTGTAAAAGAAAAAGACCCGTATTTTTCCGTTTTTTGATCCGTCAATTATTTCTCGAGTTAAAAGCGGCGAAAAACTGATGTTTTTAACCCTTTCGGAATAGTGGGCGTGGTGCAACCTCTGACGTATATCGACTTCGTCCAATCACAACTGAGCCCGCGAAGCTACTTCGCCTTATCGCAATGGGGAGGGGGGGGGGGCACAACTGACACTGCCAATAGGAATAGTTGCGACAGGATCTGTGTGTGCAGACCTTCAAAGAACCCCCCTCCACTCCCTTCCCTTCCTAGAGCGCAGTCAAGGACGTGAGGAAAATGACGTCAATGTTATCACAGCAGCTTTTTCGGTGGGCGTCACCTTTTGATTATTTTAATTTTTGATTTATGAGTGAATTGTTGTGGTTAGAAGATTAATTTTTTCACTAAAATTCTTTTTTGTTTCCATCTAACGATTTCGTGTACAAAATTGCGATTTCGGTTCCGAGTAAACGCCCCCATTGTAAAAACGCAATTCGTTATTCATTTTACTCATGTACTCCAATCGACTCCAGGGTGGTTGTGTTTGAAACCGTCGGGATTATCTCGAATGGGTAACCAAGACGTCACGTGGTACAGACACGAATGGTTCGCAGATATGGTGTTTTAAAACCGCTGATTACAACATCATTCATTGTTAACACTTGGGTTTTTATCTTATACCTATAGTCGAGACAGATGAGAAAAACTCGAGTGAAAGCAATTAATGCTACTGCACCGAGCAATTCAGACACTGTAAATTTGGAAACCATTCGTGTTTTGTACCACGTGACTCCTTGGTTACGTATTCAAGATAATCCCCACGGTTTCAAACACTTCCCCTCAGTATGTACATTCAAAACTTCCTTGTACATCACAGGGTTCTCTAATTTTTTTTTCACCTATCTGTTTTTTATGTTGCCGGGGATATTTAATTGGTATACCGGTCCCCACTTGAGTGCTTAGTGTAGGGCATTTCATCTTGAACTTTTCAAGTCCAGTACTCCGTCCGTCGGATGGGACGTTAAGCCGTAGTCAGTTTACTATCTACGGCTTAACGTCCGGCTTGAGACAATTACTATCTTGTCTAAAATAATCTCTTATTGTTTGCGGGAAGAAAGACATTTTAAATATCTTCGTTCGGCAGTCATTCTTTCCAATCTTGTTCTCCTGAGTCATTTATTGTACGGGTTAATGCGCGGATGCCCTTAATCTTATTATCCCTACGTCTCGGCGATCGAATGTATTTGGAATAAAAGATTCGGTCTTAATTTTAACCCATAACCTGAAAGCATCCAAGCATGAGTTATTCTTGTTGGCTTGAGACAAACTTTTTTTTAATGGAACCGGCATTTATTTCAATTTTTAAAATTTTTTTTGAGCAAACTAATTTTTAACTAAACGACATTCATAATTATTATTTTGAGCTTTTTGGGGAAAAGGGGGGGATTTCCAGAAAATCAGGGGTGGGGGAAGGAAGGGGGGGGGGGGGTAGTTGTGCTGACCCATTTGACGAGGAGGTGGAGGCATTTTACCTCTCCGATCGAATCCAGTCTATGCGATTATGGCGCAATTAATTAGACTGGTGTCGGCGCCGGCCCCTGTGATCTCCGGGTCCTCATTTAAGGGCCGACCATTAATGCCAGGGTCCAGGCCTTGCCTGCGCCCCTCGTTTCCGATAATATCGCCAGGGAAATCGCATATGTACGCAGTGCGAATCACCGTTCCGTATGCCCGCATTCCTATGTCCAATATTCCGTCTGCCTCGAGGTATTCTCCATCCAAGCATTTGAATGGAAAAAAATTAATAGTCTTTGGACGACTTTTTTTTCTTTTATTTAGCGCCGGTGGTCGTGAGTCAAAGGAAAAATATACATTCGTTTTTAAAAATAAACCACGAATAGTGATCCGTCTTTTGAATTCTAGCCTTTCTCGATGTAATTGAGAATTTCGGAATGATCAATTCGATGGGATTTATATAAAAACCACGTTCACCAAAAATTGAATAACTGTGCCATCTTTTTATAATTAGTCTTAAAAAAGTTAATCTAAATTTTGGTTAATTGTGTTAATTATAAAACCGGTATTAACAGCAATAGGTTATGGATTAAAATAATGACAACGCAATGACAAACATTGCCGCTACCAGTTAGTCTTCCTGGACGAATCTTGTATGCAGCCTCGAAGATATGATGTATGTTGGAATTTAAAATATGTTGATTTTGACGATGCTTCAACTCCACGTTAAATTCATCATTTTTCATGCCTGTAAGTTTGGAAAATATAATCAACGATATTGGTATGTCGCTTTTAAGGCTTGCCATATGTGTGTTGAATTTTCAAATATGGTGATTTGGACGATGCTTCAACTCCAGGTTAAATTTATCATTTTTCATACCTCTACGTTTGGAAAATATAATCAACGAGATTTGTGTGTAGCTTTGAAGGTATGACGTATGTTGGACGAATCTTGTTTGTAGCCTCGAAGATATAACATATGTTGGAATTTCAAATATGTTGATTTTGACGTTGCTTCAACTCTAGGTTAAATTTATCATTTTTCATGCCTGTAAGTTTGGAGAATATAATCAACGATATTTTTATGTAGCTTTTAAGGCATGACATATGTTGGATTTTCAAATATGATGGTTTTGACGCTGATTCAACTCCAGGTTAAATTTATCGTTTTTCATACCAGGAAGTTAGGAAATTAATTTCAACGATATTTGTATTTAGCTTTGAAGTATTGAATTTTGTTGGGTTTTAAAATATGGCGATTTTGACGATGATTCGACTCTAGTTATTTGTAAGGATAAATTGATAAGTTTGTCGTACCCATTCGTAATTAAAGGACTTACAATCAATATGTAGCTTCGAAGATGTGACTTTTGTTGGATTTTCAGATGTTATAATTACAACGGTACTTCATCTCTAGTGATGTTAGTAAAAATTAATCGTATTTTGTACCCATTAAGTGAGGAATTTGTGATCAGCGAATATTGTATTTAGCTTCAAAGATATGATTTTTGTTGGATTTTCAAATATGATGTTATTCATCGATGCTTTAACTCTATAGTTGACCATTTCTTCACATCCGCTAGTAAGGTAAATTTTCCTTAGAATTAGGGTTTTTTACATCACGTGATATGGTGACGTTTTTAAGTTTCCTCGTCCGTTGTAGAAATAACGCCTGCGGTAGACACGTCGGGATGTTTAAATTCGTCCCCAGTAAAAAAAAAAAATCCTCTTTCGGTCATGCTTGAGTTAATACGTTGACCGTTCACACAATCGGATTTAACGTTTGTTGAGTTATTAATTTCGCGCGGGTGACAAAGTATCCTTGATTTGTATTTCGATTCCCAAAAAAAAAAGGTTGAGTAGAACGAGTTTTTTTTTTTAGCGGGTGTACGTGATTCGATTCTCCCACATTCACGGTGTGATTTGTAGCTCGCGAAATGCACGTCCGACAGTGAACTGTCAATAACGTGTTTTATCTTCGCCCTGCCCTTTGATTGTAGACTTGTTTATCACCAATCTGATCCAGCAACGTTGATTAAAAAAATTCTGCGTCGTGGGGAATTATTGACCCCGCAACTACGTAGATAAACTGTGGTTCCATTTTAACAATGAAAAATGGCCGAACTCTCGAAAACTTTAACTCAATGTTTCTCCTGCATTATCTATTTCCGCCCGGATCATATTCATTTTCAGGAAGTGCTTATGTTTGCTCCTGTTTACATTTTTCAAAGAATTTTTGTTGTAATGTAGTGTTTGAATAATCCTTTAAGACTAATTTTGAGACCTAAATCTTCACTTCTCACCGATGATGAGGCATGAAAAACTTTGTTGATCATGAGTTCATATTTAGAGTTTCATGCTGGGTTACTCTACATTCCATATTTTTTGGAACTTGATCTATCAATTATATTGTTGTCGATTTATATCGATATTTCGATCGATCGATGGTACCTAACAGAGTACGAATCGAACTGTTTAACGTTTAACTTTGTGGAATTTCTCCAGCGTCGAAATAAAAGACAACTTGCGTATTATATTTAAAATAAGGATGTGAGTTTTTAATAATACGTTTTTAACGTGTTTATTACAGATGGTTCGAATAGCAGATTTCTCGGTTTCGGATATCGAATTCTAATATTAAATCGTGACTCGAATACCTCGAATTTCGAATACCTCGAATACTAGAATTGCAATAGATATGCTTAAAGTCATTCTGCTAATTAATTTATTGCTTGTTGAAGTAAAAAAAACTACAAGTTGATCACAATTTAAAACCTAATTGTGGTTTTAAAATGACAAATACCTATATGATAAAATAATGTTATGGACTGTGGAATACATTAAATTTTATAGGCCTCAATTAGTTAGCAGAAAGTGTCAATACCCCATGTTCTATCCAGTTTTCTATTCGAATCTACGATTGGATATATTGATTCCAAACCTCTTTTGTCACAAATATTGATGATTAGTTGGAAAACGTTGGAATTAATAACCGGTCTAAAATAAAGAAATATTTAGTCAGATGATTGTGGCGCTCACAAACAGTAAAAAGATCTGTACAGGTATTTACAGCAATATTCTTGTGGTTCTATCCCAGAGCCAACCTGGTTTGTTAACGTCACGTGGCCTCGTGACGTTTTACGTCTCTTTTTGTCCTTTGACTCGTCCGAAAATTTCCTGAGTGTTCGTTCCCACGGTACACATATATCTATCGTAATCTTTACACGTGCGAGGATGAAATAGGGGGATATACACTAGCCTATTTTGTGGCAGTTAATGAAGAAGTGATTAAATTGAATCGCCAGATATGTAGTCAAATTCCTGTTCTGTGTTTACATTCTCTTAGTTATGTCGCCGTTATTGTGAGGCGTTTATTTCAGCAGCCGCGCTTAAAACTTAAAGCACAGTGCATGACAACAATGGAGAATCCATTACCGCGGAATGCGTCAATTTATGCGTTTGAGTTTCATTGTTAACTGCCGTCGTGTGCGGTGATTGGAAGATTTTAAAGCCCCCCGTTAAGGCACGAGTCTTTAACTGGTGCGGGGGTTGATTGCTAGTTTGCATTTACTTTACGCTACCGCCTCTGTTATTGTTTGTTGCGCAACAATACGATCGTGAATCGCAGCAGGATTTTAGCATCGCCATCTTTGTGACGTAAAATTTACCATAGGCTGTGGAGAAAAATCGTTTATCTCGACCTTTTTTCTTGGACGGCAAAAATGGCGGATTTCATTGCGTCGTTCGTTCGCCGACATCAGGGTGAATATGATTGAGGGTTTCGTAACTGGCCATTTTCGCTTCCGTTTGGGGAAACCCATTTGTCGCATAAGTGATTTCGAGGGTCTCTATAGCGTTTTAAGTGCGTTTGGAGTGTTAAAACCCTCATTACCACGTGGTGAGAGGTGCTTCTGAGTCTATTGAAGACGATTCCTACACCTTTTAAACTTATATTTCTCCCTCACCGCTTATGCTGCAAGAATTTATGGCCTTACGTAAAAAAACTGCGGACCACGTGGTAGCCCAGTGGCTGGAGCGTTGGACCGCTGACCGAAAAGTCCCAGGTTCATAACCGGGTAGAACTGGACATGTCCAGACAAACCCAAACTGTGTCATTTTTTCCCGAAGCGTTTGTCTTTCTTTCCTTTAACCGTCAGGGATTTGAGTAGCCGTTATTATATACAATTGTGATATTTTATTTGTTACAGTAAAGTAACATCCGCCTCCGAGCCTCCGGCTAGCATGTTTCGTTGCCGTCATAATTACCGGAGACTCGAGAGGGGTCGCGCCTAAGGGTAGCCACGTCCGCCACCGTCGGATAGGTGGCTACCCAGCATTAGGGTCATGCGCACGAAGCAGGCGGAGAGACCCGAGAAGGACAGCCTTCTGCATTGCACTTGCAAGTGCATCCGCTCGCGCCCTGCACGCTGGGATGCACTTGAGATTCTCAACCAGTGAGCTCTTGACACCACCAAGCACGCCCACGATGAGGACTACCAGTTTCACAGAGTAACCCGCGTACATTTGCCGGAGTTCGCTCTGCAGATCTTGATATTTTGTCCTTTTTTCCATCTCCTTCGCTGTCATGTTCGTTTCGGCCGGTGCCGAAAACTCGATCACGAACATGGCATGCGAGAGATTGTCGAGGAGAATGATATCCAGCCTCCAAATACCTGGTGGTGGAGAAGGAATAATTCCACCAGATCTTACACTTAACACATAAATCTCGACACCCGTTGTCTTGCCAGCGTGATTTTGGCATTAAGCTGTTTAAGCCTATATGCTGCTTTTGTCTCCCAAGTGGCAGAAACTCTGGTAGAGGTCAACAGTGTGGCGGCAGCATATTTCACGCAGTCTATTTCCCAGAGGCTGGTCGTTTCCGTCAGGATCATATCTACGATTCCATTCAACTGGGACAGCTGGGACTTGGTCCCGCAGAGAAATTTAATGATGAATATTTCTCTGCCTGGTAGTCGTCTCATCGTAGTTTATAGTGCTTTCCAACCGCTTGAGTAGATCAGAATCGGCCTTCGGCTTCGGTCTCCCTTCACCGAAAAATCGGCGGAAGCCCCAGCAGTAGGAGGTTCATCTGCCTTTGTAGGAGATAAAGCCTTGGCCGGTGGTGTACTACTCTGACCTTGCGTTTGGGGTGCCATTTTCTTGCGCAGGTGATTGGCGTAGTCGCGCAGATTCTGCTGCGACAGATGGTTATATTCGGGATGCCTCTCACACCACAAAGAGTGCATCCTCGCCATGTATCCCCTGCGACTTGGCTCACTGGCAGCATGGCAAGCTAGAAGATCTCTTCTCAGGGTCTCTGTCCACTCCATGCGAGCTCCCTTTTTTGATGGCGTAGATTTTCCACACCCAACTATTTATATTATATTTATTTAACATAGACAATAACAATATAAAAATATTTTTATTTATGTATACTTATAATTTTTTAAAAATTTTATATTAAATAATTTTATGGAATATAAGTTTTTATTACATATATAAAAATATTTTATATTGTTATTTTCTATATTAATATGCTATTTTCGAGCAAAAATTTATAAATATCAATTGCAGAAGTGAGTTAAGGCCAACAATTTATAACAATGCTAAATTTTACATAAAATTACGCATCTTATATTAGTTTTTTGGCAAACCGATCTTTATCTTTACATTATTAATCCTTAAATTTTACTGCAACAGCCATGCTCTGCCGTATAACCACGTAAAAATAACTGATTTTCAACGTCTTTGTTCCTCAAGTATACGATGGAAAGGCCTCATTATTTTATTCCCAATCGATAGGAGGGCCTAAAAATGATTTGTCCTGAAATTTTCACAAAAATGACATTTATCTACTTCCTAATTCGGTGGAGTCTCCTTAAGGAGGTCCACCGTATCAATGGGGGAGTTTACTCGGAACCGAAATTGCAATTTTGTGCACGAAATCGTTAGATGAAAACGAAAAAAGAATTTTAGTGAAAAAATTAATCTTCTAACCACAACCATTAACTCACAAATCAAAAATTAAAATAAGCCAAAGGTGACGCCCACCGAAAAAGCTGCTGTGATAACATTGACGTCATTTTCCTCCCGTTCTTGACTGCTTTTAGGGGAAGGGAAGGGAGTGGAGGGGGATTCTCGGAAAGTCTGCTCGCACAGATCCTGTCTCAACCGCTCCCATTGGCAGAGTCAGCTGTGTGTCCCCCATTGCGATAAGGCGAAGTAGCTTCGCGGGCTCAGTAGTGGTTGGACGATGTCGATGTACGTCAGAGGTTGCACCACACCCACTTTTTCGAAAGGGTTAAAAACATCAGTCTTTCGCCGCTTGTAACTCGAGAAATAATTGACGAATCAAAAAACGGAAAAATGCGGGTCTTTTTATTTTACAAACTCTATCATATTCGACAATAAAAAAATATGGTAAACGACCCCATTTGCAGCTACGTGACACCCATAGTCCTTGATCTGTGTAGGAAATGACCAACTAGCTGAGGCCTAGAACTCCTAGACCTAGTCACCTAGACTAAGCACAGAATTTCACGACAAATGGAGTCAGTTATTTTTTTTTCTAACCTCACGTTAAAGAAATGCGTTGTAGCATTTGACTTTCTCCATCATTCGCAGAGCGCGGAAAAAATAATTAAAAAGTTTTTTCGTTGCAAATGGCGAAAGTTCATTCGTGGGGAAATTGTTCCGGTAGTTATGAGCAGGGCGGCGATATGAGAGGTATTTTCATTTTTTTTAAAACACGTTGTTTATGTTTGGAAAGCTTTTCGTTGACGTTAATGTTCATCCGCTAACGCTTGTCTTCATTAAGATAATACGGTGTGTTCATCTCTGCCTACGCACTCTTATGAATGCAAATTTTATTACCTACCAGCTAATATGGTCGTAAATGAAAAGTTATGTTGCGAGCGAAATTTTTTGTTGCTCATTGTTAATCGTGCGGAATTAATTGAATTGTTTTCAACCTCATTGGAAATATTTGTGTTATTAATAACGCTTACGGAATTAAATATCTGTTTTAATTTAGTGCGAGCAGGACACATAATTTTAGGTTATTTTTCCTTGTTGAGAAGTTAATAAAAAAAAACAAAAACAAAACAAAATACGTCATAGTATCCAGGTATATGAAAATATTTTAACACATTTAATACTTGAGATAGCTTCATGAAGAATTAAGTACATGTAAAATATGTTTGAAGTGGACAGTAACTTTAGAAAAGCTTAGCGTGTTTATACATCTAGGGACTACCCTGCAAGCCACCTCGAGGGTGTGTGGCAGGGGGCGAGACTGATACAAGAATGCAATATCTGTATGCAACTAAAAATACGTTACTGCTAAATATGAAAGGTACCAGTTTTTGGTTGGGCTACACCAGACGCGTGGAAGTAGAATATTGTCGTAGGGGATATTTGTGAGAGAGCTTGCAGCTATATGGATCTCTGGGAACTATTTTCACGCAGTCTAACTTGCTAACTTACTTGCCTTCGCATTTGCGTTTTTTTCTCCTCTAAAATTTTCGATCTATATTTCTTTACCTCCCAAAACGTCTAATGTTAAATTTTTTAGGCATATTGCAATTACTCATTTTTGGGAAAAGAATTGTTCTCCTCCTAAGACGTACAAAATAAGTAATAATGAAGTAACAAACGTGGAATCCATTAAATATCTTGGAATAACACTGACACATGATATATCCTGGGGTAAACACATGCGTGAAATAATGGGGCAATCTATTCGTAGACTGGGATTCCCCCCTGCCACACACCTTTATGGTGGCTTGCAGGGTATTATGTAGATGTAGCAGAGTATTGGGTAAATGTGACGTTCATGTACGAGAAATCGGCTACTTTTCCCTTGTTAGACCTCATTTGGAATATGCTGCCAGTGCATGGGATCCCTACGAAATATGCCTAAATAATGAACTTGAACGTGTGCAGCGAAGATCGGCTAGATTTGTAAAGGGACGGTACGATAACTATATTAGCGTAACCAGTCTATTAAATGAAACACATTTATGTTTCATTTAATATATGCGTTTATGATGTGTTGCCATGAGCCCCGTGGGTATCATTGTCAGATTGCAGGTTGAAATTTAGACTCACAATCAGTCTCATAAATAAATCCAAGGTAATATTTTCAGTGATGACGTTATTGATATTTTGCGACCCCAACTTACTATGGTAGACTGGACCATAATTACCAAATTAGAGAAATGTATTGCCAAACTGACAGATTCAAAATGTCCTTTTTTTCCTCGTACAATTAGGGATATGAATAGCGGTAAATATGTCCAATACGAGTGAATCAATCCATAGCATAGGTAGTTGCATGTTGGTACAAGGACTTGAAGGTAACCCAACTAACAGCACGTTTTTGGATGCATAATTTGCTTTTTTTATCTTATTAAATACTGAAGTTTAGACTAATGTATTAATACTAATCCTTTTGAATGCTTGATATGTAGTGCATGTTTGGTGAGAATTCACCCCTTGCCACACACCTTTATGGTGGATTGTAGGGTGTTATGTAGATGTAGATGTGTACTCCGGCCAATTTACTTTCCTCTCCCAGAATTTACAAAACTTGAACGTTCTTCCTCCTCTCTAAGAACTTAAATTTCTAAATTTATGCCTGCACTCGCGTCTGAAACTCATTTTCTGCTTCTTCTGCTCTTCTTTACGCGAGTAACTGGTATCTGAGCCCCGCGAGTACCTGGTATCTGAGCCTTATAATGCCACGCTGCGATTTTTCAATATTATTGTCTTCATGTATCAACTGAGTCTCATTCTTCAATTCACTTCTTCGAGTTGAACAAGATGTTCGAAACTCTTCCTCCGATAATTTCAACAAATCCCGATTTTGTCACGCAGCAATCGCGATTTGTCGCGCGTTTTACGTCAATACTTGGTGACAATTCCCAGGTACGACTATGTCAGGTTCATCCCGAATAATAATCTGCCTCACATCAAGTACGTTGCAGCTATATTCACCCCAAAGTGGCTTTGCTGACATCTTTCGGTGTGATACGATTTTTTGCTTCATTATTTGTTTATTATGTGTTGCCATGACGGCGAGCCATAGGGATGAACTTCAATCGGTGACGCAGGCGCCGGGGTAAGAAATTTAAAGTCACCGTTAAAGCCTTCACGAGGATAACAATGGGGAGTAGGGGGCATTGTTGCGATAATTAATCCGGGTGTGTTAATATGACTAAATGAATTACTTTTCTCGGTAAAAGAAAGTGTGTGTAGAGCTTAGTTATACAAATTCATGTAATTTCACTAATTTCTGAATGCCTCTTTGGGAAATAATTTAGAAGTTATTATAAATTAAATTAACATTTCAAGGAATTCATTGGGAACATGGGTATTAAATTTTTCCGGGGTAATATACCCTAGTTGTAGAGTAAAAAGAATAGATCTCCGGTTAAAAAAAACAATTTATTTCGATATTAGTTTACGGATTTAGGCGTAAGTAGCGATCTTCCTGTATTGTATGTATGGATAATGAGGCGTAGAAAGTTTGTTGCGAAAGGAAGAGATATTGTGCTTTATACACGTAGTTTTGAATCCCATTGTTAATGAAACATTAAATTTTAACTACTACAAAACATTCAAATGCCTGAAGATAATGTTTTAAAAATTAATACCCCCCCGTTCTTATTTTTTATTATTCATGTTTTATTTTAAGTTTAGTCGTAATGAAAACTGTTATTCCGGAAATTGCCGCGTTATCCGTTACCAAGGAAATGTAGGTTTCTCGCCGTAAACTTCGCTCTGATTCCATTCCGGAAAGCGCTAAAAAAGATCATTTCATTTCACTTTGTTTTCCTTCTAAGTTACTAATTTTTCATTCTGCTCCTTCATCTCACGTTCATCACGTTTCTCTCCCTCCCCATTTTCGTTTTACACCTTCCTTTTTTTTTACTTTATCAATTTCATTTTCCCTCTAACGTGCCCGGTTCAGTATGTTGAACTCGCCTTCTTGAAAGGCCGTATTACACTAGCCGTTGGGAATTACTGTTGTGCTTTCGACCAATCAGCGCCCACCAGTTCTCAGCGGTTGGATTATAGGAACGCATCTATTTCCAACATGGCGGTTGTGCAACTGCATAACCAATAGGATATCGCCTTGCGGTCACGTGCTGTTTATTTACGTGTTGTGATAGTTTCATTGTTGCCATTTTAACTACTGCGTAAATAATTATATTGTTATATTTATTTACGCAATAATTATATAATTATATTGCACCAAAAATAGTAAGAATATAATTTATAAACAGTACTTAACTCTCTTTCTTTTCCCAATTTAAATGAAAAATGCTTTATAATAGCATACATTTGATTGAGGTGAGATTAAGGAGGTTCCGTTATGACTTCATGCGTCAAAATGCCGTAAAAGACTTATGTTTCTTAATTAATAAAAAGCCGCTTCAGAAAAATACCGGTATGAAATTTCATCTATAGTATGATAACGCATACACAATAATTGCATGAGTATGTTATTATATAGCACGTTGCATTTGCATTTCATTTTTTACATGCTGTTTTTAAACACATTTTTTGAAATTCATTTTAACTACATGATCACTTGGGAAATGTGTTGAGAAAACAAAAGAGCGATGTTACTTTTCTCTAGTTCGGCCCAATATTTAGTATGTAGCCATTGTATGGGATCCGAATGAATTAAGTTTGATCAGAGAACTAGACAGTTTGCAGCGTAGAGCAGCTAGGTTCGTTAAAAGGTGTTCTTAGGATGTTTAACTGGAGGCCGTACCTACTATCAGAGCAGAGGCAGACGTGATAAGTAGAATTTTTTTAAAGTTTCTTATTCGGAAATTTTATCCGTGGTGGCGTGCCGTATTAGATGAAAAAGAGTTTGTTCGCTAAAATCGTCGTGTGTCTCATTTGATATCTACGCCCTTTCTACTGGTGGGGTCGGAATCGATAATCCCAGGGTAATTTCAGTGGCAAAGGGTGCAGCAGTCCCTTTTTTTTTTTTTGCTTGAAAATCGTTGATTTCTCTTCTTGTTAATATGTTCCGCAACAGCTTCGCAAATGCGCGGACTGATCGTCATTGGCCATGCGGCAAATGCAGGAAAGTGCATTGATTAAAAAAAAAAATCGCTAATCCAGCGCCAATTATCACCTCGCTCGTTCCATGCGTATGATTTCTATTTTGCGTGGAATTAATGCCTCCATAATTCAATCTTCGGGAATCACGTACGCCCATTGGAGAGGATTTTGCATTAGTATCTGCGATTTCGCCGATGTTTGGTTCCGGCGGTGAATTTATTGAACCGAAGTTTAATTTTTTTAAGCGAATCAAATGACGGAATAGATGGCTGTAATGCGAATAATTTGGTGTCATTGTTTTTGAATCCACGGCGTCCACTCCTATGGTAGGTACGGGTCGAAAGACTGCTTAACATCACGTTGAAATGGCCGTCGACGATGAAATCAAAATAGAGATTGTCGTAATTTACCATTCGCTTTATTGTTTGTGGAAAAAATGTTGGGCGAACAGGACGGTAGGAATTAATCACGCAAACTCAACTGTTGACTGTGTATTGTTATTTCCAGCGGTAATGACATTCTTTCGTTTATATCTGTGGCTTATTTACTCAAATAATGGACCGTCTGAATTTGCCTTAGCAACGGTAATATTGTTGTTGTTGACGTAATTTTTTTTCCGTCCTGCAAATAACGATGGGTATTTTTCTTTCTTCGCTTCCTAGCGGAAGCGGTGTTGCGTGATATAAAGAGGTTATTTACGCCAATACACAATTATTTAACTATAATGCATTCTCCATTTGTTGATTTGACGACAGAATTGTCGCAACGAATCGTGAAGCGTGGTGTTGTTGTTATTCTAATCACTCTGGGCTCCTACCTCATGAACTTTCACTCGTATGCAATATGCAATGTTACCTCTGGCGAACTCCACAAATAGACAATATGTTGGCCTTAGCTTTTATGACGACTCAGTATTTCAATGGGGAACATGCACTATTTTTTATAACTCTTTTAATGTCAAGTTTGTTAGCTAAAATGTGCTTGGCGAAAATTTTGCTGAAGAATTAAGTTGCGTTAGAAAGATACGACTCTTTGAAAATTGTACTTTTTCGGCAGCTTAAAAACACGACGTCATCGCATGACGTCACGGCACGGTATCACTAAGGGCGTTGTTTATCTGTTTATGCGTGGAGGTAAGTTGTTAAATGAATACTTGGCGATAACGTATGTATTTATCTCATTTGTTTATTGCAATAAACGATTTTATTTCGATTTTTTATTTACGTAGTATGGATGGTAACGAGCAAATCGTCCATAAATTATATAATGCCTGTTTAGTGCCCAAGAATTTCTACTACGTCTATGCAATCGCTGGTTTTTTCAAGAAGAACGTCGCCATAAGGGAGTCAACCAAAGGAAATTGTCGAAATGTGCTTTTTTAAGTATTTTTTCAGTCATCGTTTCTTTCGAGAAACGGCTAAAAACCTCAATACAATATATTCACTTAGTTTTCTTTTAAATATAAATGTCTATCTCCGTAGCAATATGGAACCTATACCGTGCAGTGACGTCAGAAGGCGTTTCAGGTCACGTGACTTTCGTCGATTTTCGGGAACATTTTAATATCATTAAATAATCTTTGTGGTGGGCGTAGAAAAATTTGGCTTATATATTTAAATTGGTGAGAAAATTTCGCATCAAGTGGTACATCATTAATCTTCGAGAAACAAATTTCATGCATATTCCCCATTACATCCAGAGCTGTGGAATGCCACGCAACATACCTGTGGCATATGATGCAGTGTGTGGCTTTCACTATACAATTTTTTAGTGAAATGCTTCCAAAGAATTAGGGAGCTAGGAATATTTTTTTTAGTTCTTTCCGAATCAGGTTGGCATAGATTAATACTGAATACACCTTAGTGTGATAGAGTAGATATTTCTCTACTACAATCTAGTACTTCTTCTCTACTCTAGTATACTATATTTGACATGAAATTAGTCAACACGGAAAATAAGGCCATGTTCTGACCTAACTCTATTGCAGTTATGGCTCTGGCTACGTGAAACCTTCCCGTAGTATGGACCAATCGTGGGTATCTTCGGCTTGCCTTATTACTCCGGATGGCCAACCTGATGCCGAAATATGGCCATAGGGTTATTGAGACCTTGGCAACAGTTGTTTATTAACGTTGACTGCATTCTCCTTTTTTTTTTGACAGAGCTGGATTTGCGATACCGAGCCATACTTTTAATTATATGTGCATTAGGTTCTTCCTTTAAACAGTGACCCAAATAAGGTAGACATTTGTATAAAATGTAGTTAAAGAAAAACACGTTCGTTAGTCTTGTAGGAATGTAATCCCAAGTATTGTTGGTCTTAATTTGTGTGTCAATTGGTTTTGTCAATGCGTTATACTATTGATATTATATAAGTATCAGTTTAGTGCAGATTTATTTATTTCAAAGCATGAAGTATTATTAGTTGTATTTGCTCTCTGCAGTGTGATTTTTTTCTATTTTTACGGATGCTCTTGAGAATTCCATGTGGGAAAGTGAGTGTTCAAAGACTTGACGAGGAAAATTATGTAATTACCGTAGGTGACCGGCAGTTAGGCCTGAAGATGCCATATTTTCTGTGTTGAACTTGAATTCTTCAGCACCTATTTTAAGTTCGTTAGGAATGATAATTCAATCTATTATCGGTCCAAAAACGTAGACAGACAAATGAGTTAAGTGTCCACTTGAAAAAATAAATTTTACCATTTTAACTGTGTATTAATGCGTTTCTCTAACTGGCTTCATCTTTTACTCTCATTCTTGTAAAAGCATTTCCATAGTTAATTGATATGTCAATTTTATTGGCTTTCTCAGTGTGTTCCATAAATGATCTTGGCTTGGCCGATATCCGAGCTTGGTTTGGAAAACATCTAGATTAGGAAAAGAAATGGTTATAGGATCAAATATCAACGTGTTCCAACTGAAAGGGTAGCACCTTACTGCTTATTTTTGCGTAGTTTACTGCGTAGTTTTGAACAGTACCTATACAAGGTCTAATTATTTTTTTTGCATGATATGTAGTGCATGTTTGGTGAGAGTTCACTCCCTGCCACACACCTTTATGGTGGCTTGCAGGGTATTATGTAGATGTAAATGAGTGAGACAAACGCGGACGTTTATGCCGGAGACGGACCGTGAACCAACGACTTCTGTTCAACAGAAAGAATCGTTGACGACCGATAGGGGGCTTATTCCGTAAGGATTCGACATCGTGTCGATCCTCGTCATAGCCTCGACCATTCCCCGGTTTCTAATGTGACAGTCAGAATATGTCGAGGTCTTTGACGTCATGGCTTCATCACTGTGTAACGGCTCGGCAAAGTCAAGGTCTTCGTGTGAAAGGACACCAAAATATACCGCTGCCTGAGGCCATTAACATCATCGTGACCCGGTGCTAAAAATGAGGAGTGAATTTTTGTGGTAAATATTTTCAATATGTATACCTACATATGCTCTATTCTGGCTCACCGCTACGCTTTCCGTTTCCCATCACGAATTATTAGTTTATGAAAATGAGATGGCAACGTTTTCCGTTTCGCGGATATGAGGGCCAAAAAAAAGTAAACAATCTCAATTAAAAATACAATGGGCTCGTGTTTTTTTTTTAATTGCTCGATTTCCAAATTCCGTCAGTCATAAACACATGTTTGTAATGTTTACGATGCGTGGATC
Source organism: Platycnemis pennipes (assembly GCA_933228895.1). Taxonomy (NCBI): domain Eukaryota; kingdom Metazoa; phylum Arthropoda; class Insecta; order Odonata; family Platycnemididae; genus Platycnemis; species Platycnemis pennipes. The sequence continues at coordinate 68,038,994 of OW121854.1, forward strand.
ACGCTGCATTTAGTCGTTCGTTTGAGCTGCATTTAGTCGTTCGTTTGAGCAGTTCTTTTCATTTACTTATCTCCTTAGGCTTTAGTCATTAACGATTCCTTATTTTTCCAACGTTGACAAATAATGATTGGTTCTGCTCACAAAAATCAGAATTTGTCGATCGGGGTTCTGACGTCGAAATGTCGTCATTGTCGTCGAGAATACCGAGGTTTTGGCGTCTTATCACTGATCGTCGTGAAGAATTCTTTCAGTTTTTCCGCACCGGGGTCGAAATTTTGGGATATTAGAGTAAAATTTAGGTGAAATAGTACATAAACATTCAAATAGCATCTGTTTGAACGTCAAAGGAAGGCAAGGGATTGCTTTGCTGAACAGTTATTTATTAAGTTTAGAGAGTAGGTGCTTGTGAAAATACCCCGAACCAAAGTATGGGTAGTTTTCAAAGGGCTTATTGATACTTTCTTACGATACATCTTAACATCCGTATAAGAAATAAGTCAAAAAATATTGTCCAAAACATGGCATCACGTAAAAAGTATTCAGAAATTTTTCCGGATCACGAAAAAAATCATAATTTAAAAAACTAAAAGGTAGATTATTATCTAAAAGTAAGCATTATACCGTAATGCTTCAACACTAACGCAGAACCCGTACGAATTGGTGGAAATATATAGATTTAAAAATAATAAAAAAAACTTTTCCGTTCGATCCATTTTTACTTTCACGACTTTTCACGAGTTAGCGAGCCAATAACCCTTCGGCATTTTCCTAATGATGACGGCCGCCGTGAATGAGCCTGCGTCCAGGTATTATAATTCCAATAGGGTCTGAATGGACACTCCCATTCAGTTTGTTTTAAAAGGGTAATTGCATTTTACACGCCGCAGCAAGGCAGTTACCAAATGAATGAAATTAGACCCAAGAGTGGGGTATATGCATTAAAAAGAAAAAGGGAGGTGATCACTTCGATTCAGGCACTGGGGTAACTTTTTGAAATGTCACGAAGATGCGATTACCCGCGATAATTAAAACACGGCATAAAAATAAATAAAGGAGATGAGAGCGCACATTACGCTCTAGGTAAACGGAGAGAAATTTTGTTTTCAAATGACGAAAGCGCACGCGTAGAATGGTGTTATAATGGCCGAAAAACGCAAATTACGCAATTAGCATAAATTTCAGGACGTTTTGAAAAGAAAAAAAAAGACGGCGGAAGAGCGCCCGTTCAAATCACTCATCTTTTGTTTGTGTTAACTTTCCTAGCTGCCGTGCCGATTTCACTGCTCTTTTTCATGTAAACCCTGGGAGCGATTTTATGCACAGTCGGGCGAATGTTTAATCATTTAAGAGAAATTTCGATCACGTTGTTTTCAGTGAACACCGTATACAATACATATGTAGGTATCTGTTTAAACATCGCGACCGATATATTTACAGTTACCATGGCATTGGATTCAAAATTTAAGCAAGCCGTAGCAGCGAACCTATAAATACATAAAATTACACCTGTAGCTCTCCATATGCTAAAATAACAAAAGGATTGTTTCGCAACAATGTTGCTCAGATAAAAAAAAATAGATTTCGCCTAAGACTTTTCTCTCGCAATACCTAATTATATAGTTTTTTAGGCCAAATAATCACTATACATAATTACCATAAGCATAACCATATCAAAATCCATTTGCATAGTAACACGTTCATAGAAATGTTTGATATTTAATTTTCATTTTTTTGACTCATTTAATTTTTTCGCGAGTAATTCTCAGAGAGAAAGAACACTTTCGGGCGATGCCTCACGAAACTGGGTCACTGGGTTATCCTTCGCCAAAAAAAATGCCAGATGCTGCCTGTGAGGGGGTGATTCGAGTTTGACCATTCGATATCGAAATCGACGAATCGTCACGTTCGGAGTCGAAAAGCGTTGAAGCCATTTGCATAATTTCCTTTGTAGTTCACGATGATCGTTTCCTGTGCAAAAGCGAAATATTTTTTTCCCATTATCCATTCAATACTCTATCCTATCGTGCGTTTTGTAGCATTAACAGAATAACCGTGCACTTCAGATGTGGTCGCACCGTCGCTATGGAAACGGCTAATGCCCTTTGCATTCATTTTCTGGAGAAACCAAGCAAGTGCTTTGCTGGGAGGAGAATTCTAGGGATTGATTTCATTCGAGTATATACGTGTGTGTTCACGTGTGAAATTCACGGTATTAAGGCTATTGGTGTAGAAAACAGCTGTTTTCTCTTCTGTTACTTCCTGCCTTTCGGTGATTTTTCTATATTTTAGTGGAAAGGAAAAGTTAGGAGAGGTGAACCGATATTGTTCTTTGGGAAGGTGAGAAAACTGCGATGGACGAAGGAAGAAGGAAATAGTCAGTAGAATAGCACAGGCTAAGAAATTATTCTGCCGAGAAAATAATCTACATATGGCTGTGAATATATTAGCATTGAGTTCAGGAGACAATTCATCAGAACCTACATCTGGAGCATTCTGCCTTATGACAGTGGAGCATGGGCTATGTGATAGAAGCGGAGAAGTCAACGCTGAAAGACATTCTGAATGTGATGCTACAGAAGAATGTTTTAAGATGAAATTAATCTACCGAGTGACTGACGAAGAAGTCTTATGAAGAATGGGAGGAATGAAAAAGTCTGCTGAAAACTCCTTTGAAAAGGAGATGGGGCAACTAAATCGGCCATATCTTAAGACACGATGATGTGATCAAGATGTTAATCGAGGGACAAGAAAATGGGAAAAATGGAAAAGGAAGGCCTCGAATGAGATGCATGGAGCGAGTAATTAAAGATGTGAAATAGAAAATAATGTTTATATGAAGAGGTTAGCCGGTAGGAGAATTGAGTTGTGAGAAGAAGCTCGAGTTTGCAACTCTAGCTCTGCCAAAAAAAAGGAGGATGCTTTCAACGTATATAAACAACTGTTGCCAAGGCTTAATAACCATTCTGGCCATATTTCGGCATCAGGTTGGCCAGCCGTAATATGGCTAGCCGAAGTTACCCAACATTGGTCCATACTATGGGAAGGTTTCACGTAGCTAGAGTGTTAACTGCTATAGAGTTAGGCCAGAACGTGGCCTTATTTTCCGTGTTGACTGGGAATAATTTCATGTGAAAAATATATACGTATTGGTCCATGCTATGGGAAGGTTTTACGTTGGGGAGTGAGCTCCTTCAAACCAGGATAAGGGTAGTTGACCCGTGATGATGACTTCCAGTGTAAAAATATCGCCTGAATTTTGTTTTAAAGCACTGAAAAACATCTTTCCACTCCAAATTTCTGTTCCGTGCACCGTTAAAATTCTGTGGCTTTGGAGTGCTGCTTGAGATTTTTCTGATTAGAAACAGATTGATACGGAAACCTCTTTATTATTTAAATGAGTAGAAAATGATAAGCTTTGAATACTGCCGAGAGGAATTTGGAGCCATTCGTTTCTATTTCATCCAATTACATTCGACAAACTTGCCTGATTTCGTGTAGCAAACTTCAGTTTAAAAAAATAACTGAAGTTGGCGATCACTCAACGACGACGTATTTAATTTGCGCACAAGGTTATTCTATGACGAGTATGTCATGCATACAACTTGCACGTACGAGAAAGACGGCTTATATTCTAAATTAATAACGCGATTTTCTGTTCCCCGCCAAGATAAAAATTGCAAGACGTGGATCGGTTTCTCCTTATCTTTTCCCAATTAAAATTAAGAGGAAGGAAGTTTTTTCTCATCTTGGGTTGGGATTTTATGCCTCTTACCGTAAGGAGAGGCAGTAATATTTTCGTTTGAAATATAAAAAGTAATTTCAACGTCATCAATACTAGTGGTCATTTGTGTAATAATATATGTGATTTAGGTTGCGGATATTCCGAGACGATATTCAACTTTTATATTGACGTACTAATATTCTGTGCTCTTGTGTTTCTTCTCTAGTATGGAATATTTCAATATGGCATGTTCCAACTTCTCATACGTACCCAACGTAGGGCTATGTCTTGAAAAATATTTTTATGGCGTCTTACTTTTTGCGGGGAAAATGAAATAATTGAAGCTGACAGAGACAGGGAGTAGGGGTTGTGTATTGGTTATCGTTCTGGTCTCTAACCTGGAGGGTCCTGGTTTGAATCCCGAATTGGAAGATATTTTTTTTGGGAAACCGTCCCTTACTTGTGTATGTTGTGGAGAACATTTGAGTACAGTATTCCGTCCGTCGGAGGGGACGTTAAGCCATGGCGTTTATTGGTTAAGATCAGGCAAATGCCGGGTTTCTCTTCACCACTCTCCCCGCCTAACCAAACATTCCCATCCTTGTACCTTTCCTCCCGGTATGAAGCACCTATTAGTACGGAAACGGACTTCGAAACACAGATCTATCTATCTATCTACATAATACCCTGCAAGCAACCATAAAGGTGTGTGGCAGGGGGTGAATTCTCACCAAACATGCACTACATATCATGCATAAAAAAGGATTAGTACTAATATACTTGACTAAACTTCACTGTTTAAAAAGATAAAAATAGCGAAGTAAGCATGCAAAAACATGCTGTTAGTTGGGTTACCTTCAAGTCCTTATACCAACATGCAACTATCTATGCTATCCATTGATACACTCGTACTGGATATGTTTACCGCTATTCATATCCCTAATTGTATGAGGAAAGAAGGACATTTTGAATCTGTCTGTCCGGCAATCAATTTCTCTAATTTTGTAATTAAACTATAGCGCCACTTTCATGTAGTAACTGAGGCTTTTATGCTTTATTTCGAGCAAAGGTTTATTAATATCAATGGAACAAGTGTGGTAAGGCGAGCACTTTTTTACAATGCTAAATTCAACAAAATTGCGCATCTCTCTTTTTTTCACATTATTTCTCTTCACATTTTTAATCTGCAATTTTAACTGCAAGAGCCATGCTCCGCCGTATAACCACATATAAAATAGCTGATTTTCAAAGTCTTTTTTCTTCATATCATATTATGGAAATACCTCATTATTTTATTGCCAATCGATAGAATGGCCAAAAAATGATGTGTCCTGAAATGTTCTCAAAAATGACATCTACTTCATAATTCGGTGGGGCCTCCTTAAGTGGACGTACGCTTTACATCGTCTGTTAATGTATTTCAGTGGTATTTTCCATGCTGAACATCGCATGAAAATGTGTAGTTCTGAGCCGGAGAAAATCAGATAAACGGAGATCGGGTTGGTGTTGTGGCTAGAGCACTGGCTTCGTATCCCGAGGGTTCGAATTTAAACCCTTACTGCCACTAAGATTTATCATTGGTATACCGATTCCTACTTGAGTTCTGTGTGAAAAGCACCTCATGTTTTGTACTCCATTTTAATGGAATGAAGAAACCGTGGACCCCTTGGTACCATTTGTTGAGAGTTGTCCGAATAATGTCGACGCAAGGTTTCACTCTTTCCTTTCTCCGTTCCTTGAAAAAACATGCCCTACCCACATCTAGCTACCCACCTATATATACGTACCTATATCCTAAATGGTGCAAATTACCTAAGCTCGTGGTCGTCTCCTGAAGGCAACTGCATCTATCAATTTAACCGTAATTTGAACGCCGGGTTTCTCTCCATACTCCGTAAGCTCTCTGAAATAATCACCTCTGACGCCTCTGACCAACAACCACCTATCCTCAAAGACGCGTTGATACGCGATAGCTGTCGGTGCACCTGAATTAATCACTATAAAATTAGCCATAAAACCAGATTATCACATCACTGCATGCAAAGCAGGTAAAGGATGCAAAAGAGAAGAACTGTCACTTGAAACTGAAAAGTACGTCACACTGAAAAGGTTGGCCGACAGAAGAATAGAGTGGAAAGCTGCGTCAAACCAATCCTTGGATTGGTGATCAATGCCGATGATGAAAACCAGATTCAGTCGAACGGCATTAACGATCATGGTTAATACGATTGTATTTCGAGAAACATTTTTAATTGGATGAAAATATGAAGGGTGTTAGATTCAAGTCAGGATGGCCGAGCGGTCCAAGGCGCTGCGTTCAGGTCGCAGTCCGGTTCTCCGGGCGTGGGTTCGAATCCCACTTCTGACAAATATTTTTTACCATCGCGGAAGATTATCCGAAAATATGCTGGATTAGTGCGATAGATAGTAAGACCGAGAAGTTCAAATACTCATTTTTTTGCGTACAATTATGGCCAGTAATGGATTACAACGAAGATACCATTGGGGAACAACCTATGATCCCTTCATTACTATGGAGATACTAACCATGTAGCTGCATGCGGTCATATTCTGTAGCATGTTTCCATGCATTACCCTAGTTGCATGTCAATAGTTCATGGTCAGTGATATTCACCCCCTGCCACACACCCTCGCGGTTGCTTGCAGGGTATGGCGTTGATGTAGATGTAGATTCCTTCCTTCCAAGTCCCTTGGAGAGCTGTGTGACATTTTATGTTCGGTAATATGCGTTCTTAACAAAATGAGCCGCTTTCTTTTGTATTTTATCGAGATCATTACTTACCGGATCCTAAGTGTTATAGATGCATCTTAGAGGTGAGGAGTGACTAAAGCGAAATAACACATTTCTTTAACTTTTTCATCAGAACGTTTTCTCATTACTCTTTTCTATAATCCTAGTTTCTTCAACGTTGTGCCGCATATATTTTCTTTTTGTTTCCGCCACGACAAATCCGAAGTTAGCGTTACTCCTAAGTATTTAACCTCGCTCGTCAAGTTCAAATTTACTCCGCCGACCTTATATGAAAAGGTTTGATGTGATATCTTTCGTAAAAATGCATAACCGTGCATTTTTTAATTATTTATTCTAATTCCCACTCGTTGCCCCACCAATTGACATCATTAAGATCTTATGACAGAGCTTCAGAACTCGCTTTTGGCTGCATCACCGGCGAACAACGTAATGCCACTCATCGCTTTGATGGTTATATTGTCAATATAAATAAGAAATAATAGGGGACCGATGGCACTGACTTGTGGTACACCAGAAGTTATTCGAACCAGACCAGAGATACTATCTTATTATTATATCATTGTTGGTACTAATAACTAAAAATATTCTGAGTAACCTCTCAGTTGCGTGTAAGTAGTGCACGTGGTAGTTTAGGGGCTGATAACACTACCTTGTGGGACACCAGAAGTCACTCGAACTAGACCAGAGATACTACCTTATTACCTACCTTACCATCGTTTATACTAATAATTCCGAGTTACCTCTCATTTGCATGTAAGTAGTGCACGTGGTAGTGTAGGGGCTGATAACACTACCTTGTGGGACACCAGAAGTTACTCGAACCAGACCAGAGATACTACCTTATTATTACATCGTTGATACTAATAATTCCGAGTTACCTCTCAGTTGCGTGTAGGTAGTGCACGTGGTAGTGTAGGGACTGATAACACTACCTTGTGGGACACCAGAAGTTACTCGAACTAGACCAGAGATACTACCTTATTATTACATCATTGATACCAATAATTCCGAGTTACCTCTCAGTTGCGTGTAGGTAGTGCACGTGGTAGTGAAGGGGCTGATAACACTGCCTTGTGGGACACCAGAAGTTACTCGAACTAGACCAGAGATACTACCTTATTATTACATCGTTGATACTAATAATTCTCAGTTGCGTGAAGTTGTGCACGAACGCTTATATTTTTGCATGCCTTCTTAATACGGTAAGTTTAATTTTCTTCGTAATGTTTAATGCATGTCAGGTGATCGTTCACCACCTGTCATGCACCTTTGTGGTGGCTTGCAGAGTATTACCTATGTGGATGTTGCTGTGTACCTGGCACTAAACCTTTTTTTTTGCGTCGAAAAATTCCCTTTGCTTTAATTTCGTGCTTTCCAACTCTAGTTGGCGCACATTTTTCTGTCATGCCCGAATAAATGCCCTGCTCGTAGAATGTTGCGCACGGGCATGCAACCAAATTCCTTTGCTTTTGTGCAACAACCCCTTTTTTTTTGTGCAAGCCATTCCGAACGAACCAAATTGTTGTCCACTCTAAAAAAAATCGAGTATTTTTTTCCCGAGTTCAGTAAAAGAATTACGCGGACGCGATTGACCTACAAATTTTTCTTTAGCTATTTAATTTAAGGTGCGTAAAGTGGTTCAGTTTGGCAGTCGTCCTTTCGTTGCTCTTCACCGAACAGGACCCATCGGTGATGACAGAAATCGTTATATCGTGGCGGAAATAAGTGGTTGGATTATTTCAATAATATGATCAGCAAATTACCCCCAACAAATGAGATGATTCCCAACAAATCAGATACTTCTCCGACCAGCTTTTTGCAATGTTGCCCCTCAACTTCTGTGACCCTCAACCACTACTCAGTGCCTTTTTTTTATATTCACCCACAAACAAGGACACTAGCTGGCATTTCTTCCCAGCTCGAAACTTGGGTGGGAAGATATCTTGTTACGGAAGCAGCAGCTGGCAGCTGGAAGGTATTTTGGAGGGACCATGCTGCAGCATATTGGAAAAATGTCACAGGCTTCTCTTCGCTGGTGAGAGGTTTCTTGGGATCGATGTTCCAACCTATCAAAGGCATAATAAATTGAGAAGTGGCAGAATTTCCGACATACACTTATGTTAGTCATTCGAATTCTATTAATTAACAATGAAATATATATCTAAAAATCTCCTATGAGCAATAAATCGACTGTTGGCGACAACTTAGGGTAGGCAACTCCCTGACTGATCAAAGATCATTACATTACTTTGTGGAGACTAGCATTTTACATCTACATTTACATAATACCCTGCAAGCGACCATAAAGGTGTGTGGCATACGGTGAATTCACACTAAACATGCTTTACATATCATGCATAAAAAGGATTAGTTATTATATTCTAGTACAAACTTCACAATTTAAAAAGAATAAAAAATAGCAAAGAAAGCATTCACAAACATGCTGTTAGTTGGGTTAGCTTAAAGTCCTTATACCAACATGCAACTACCTATGCTATCCATTGATATACTCGTATTTATGCTATTGGATATTTTACAACTATTCATATCCCTAATTGTACGAGGATAGGAGGACATTTTGAATTCGTCAGTTCGGCAATCAGTTTCTCTATATTTATGATTATGGTCCATTGTACCATAATAAGTTGTAGGTCGCAAAATATTTTTAACGTCATCAGTGAAAATACTGTCTTGGAATTTAGTTGAGAGATGAAGTCTTAATTTCAACGTACGGTTTGATAATGAGTCAGTCATTTTATTTCATCCAATAGACTGGTTAAGCTAATTCAGTTATCATACCGTCCCTTTACAAATCATTTTCGTCATATCTGAGTAGCTTTTAGGAAGTATTTACATTCACGGGTCGATTCTCTGAGCAAAATCAAATATTCTTCAAAAAGTCATTCGGTCACCACAAGGAATGGTTTAGAAGGTCACGCGCAAATAAGAAATCGAGTGAAGTTTCTTGCGGGGTGACGTCATCCCACAGTCGTGTGTTATGAGATGACGTCACGCAGTGATTGACAGAGGAGTGTGAGCAAAGGTGGGACGTGATAATAATCGTCATGAGGTAATTTCAAGACAATTAAGCTCAGTCTGATTCCATTAGTCGATAGATATTAGCCATGTTCCTACTTACATAAGAATCACTTCTACATTAGACTTTCATAAGAACTACGACCTTCATAAGACCTACAAAATACTAATTTTATCGAAGATAAAATTAGTATTTTGTCAGATAATGAGATTGAGGTTCAAAAATTATCATTTTCCTCGCATAATTTGTGACAGTAATAGATTAAATCTCAGATAACTGGGGGAAACTAGAATAGATATTGTAGAATTTGGTGCAGAAGATTAGTTTGTTGTAATTTTTTTTATCATATTCATGTTTTGATATAACCTTCTAATGCGCGCTTTGATAATATTATTTATTAATGTATTTAAAGAAATGACTGACTAATCAATAAATGTTAAATTATTTCGTAGAGATTAAAGTTTTCAATATACGTCTCTCTTGCTCGTATCTACATCTACGCAAACCCTGCAGGCCTCCGCGAGTATGTATGGCAGGGGGTGAAGATCACTGACCATGCACTATTGACATGCAAACAAGGTACTACATGGAAACGTGCCACATGATATGGTCACAAGCAGCTAGATGATTAGTAGGTATATACATAGTAATAAAGATATTGGTTATTAATACATGCATCATGCACTAATGGCTACTCTAACAATATTTCACCTACTTTGCTGTGCTGCGTATTGTGTTCTCTAATAGTACGGGGGAAAAATGACATTTTGAAGCCATCGGTACGACAATTTATATCTCTATGCTTATATGTCTGGTCGAATCTAGCATAATACGCTGGTGTTTTTAATGTTTGCCTAACACCTTCAGTAAAGCTATCTGGATTGAAATTTCTCTAATAGATTTAATCTGTTCTTTAACCTTGGTGTTCGTCAAAAGGTGTTACGATAGGTTGAGTAGTGTATCAGAATTAATACAAGAATTAGGGTGGTAATCATTATCAGAGCGTAGGTTAAAGTTCAGATTAAATCTATTAGAGAAATTTCAACCGGATTGCTTTACTGAAGATGTTAGGCACATATTAAAAACACCAGCGTATTATGCTAGATTCGACCAAATAAATAAGATTAGAGAGATAGATTGTCGTACAGATAGATTCAAAATGGCATTTTTCCCCCGTACTCTAAGAGAACAGAATAGGCAGCATAGGAAAGGGATAGGTAGGGGAAATATTCTAGAGTATTATGTAGTGCATGATGCATGTCTTAAATACTGTAGACACTAACAATCAAGTTGCATGAGACAATATAGTTGCTAGTTTGCATGTTAGTAGTGCATGCCTGGTGATCTTCACCCCCTGCCACACACCCTCGCGGTGGCTTGCAGGGTATCGTGTAGATGTAGATGAGAACCTACGCTCTGATAATGATTCCCACACCCTAATTCTCGTATTAATTCTGATACACTACTCAACCTATCGTAACACCTTTTAACGAACCTAGCTGCTCTACGCTGCACACTTTCTAGTTCTCTGATCAAACCTAATTTTTTCGGATCCGATACACTGGCTGCATATTCAAGGTGGGGCCTGACTAGTGGAAAGTAATATCGCTCTTTTGTCTTCTCGTTACATTTTCCCGATTACTCGTTTAATAAATCTTAGCTTTCTCTTGGCTCGGCCGCACATTTCTCGGAAGTAATGCATGCAGTAGCTAGTATTTTTGAATGCCTGTACGATAGTAGAAAATTGAAATTTAAATATGTTTTGATTTGTAATGCACCCCCGGTGATTGTTCAACCCCTGCCACACACCCTTGCGGTGGCATACAGGGCATTATTTAAATGTAGTTAGATACACACGGTCGTTCGTAGGGTAAACACGTACTGGGTATAATTGGTCAAGCTAATCGTAGATGGTATGTATCCAAAGGGTACTGCGCAACTGTAATGATCATGCATAATGAGAAAAGAGCTAATTTTCTCTTGTTAGACCTCATTTAGAATACGCTGCCAGTATGGGATCTTAATGAGATAGGCTCCGATAGCGAACTGGATCGTATGCAGCGAATGTCGGCAAGATTTTGTAAAGGGATGGTACGATAACTATATTAGCGTGACTAGTCTAGTGGAAGAAATAAGATGGGAATCAAATTATCAGACGGTACGTTGAAATATGTACCTAATCTCTTAAATAAATTTAAGCCAATATTTTTATTGATTAGATAAATTGATTGCCGAACTGACGGATTAAAAATGTCCTTATTTTTTCGTACAATTAGGGATATGAATAGTTGTAAAAATATCCAATAGCATAAATATGAGTGTATCAATGGATAGCATAGGTAGTTGCAAAAGTTGTAGTTAAAAAAGGACTTAAAGCTAACCCAATTAACGGCATTTTTTTGCATGTTTGCTTTTCTATTTCTATCTTTTTTTTTAAATTGAAGATTATACTAAGTAGTATATTATTACTCAGCACCTTGGGTCTACAATCCTAGGATTGGTTTGACGCAGCCCTCCACTCGATTCTTCTATTGGTCAACCTCTTCATATTGACGTAGCCCCTCTCTTTTACATCCTTCATCACTTGTTCCATATATCTCATACGATGCCTGCCTTTTCCATTCTTCCCGTTCAATTTTCCTTCGACGATCGTTTTCATCAGGCCATCGTGTCTTATGTGGCGGATTAGGTTGTACCGTATTCTTTTTATAGTTTTCAGTAGACTTCTCTTTTCTCCCACTCTTCTTAGGACTTCTTCATTTGTCACTCGGTTGATCAATTTTATCTTCAAAATTTTTACCAATCCTTTTTTATGTATGATATGTTATGCAAGTTTGGTATGAATTCGCCTCCTGCCACACACCTTTATGGAGGCTTGCAGGGTGTTATGTAGATGAGAAATGACGAGGACTTACGCATGGAAATGCCTATAAGAGGGAGGAATGATATTCGCGGGCACTGTTCGTTGCGAAACGAATACCTTTAAGAGATCGTTGCAACCTCGCGACCAATGAACACCTTCGCGAGACTCGCCCACTTCCCTCTCCTAGTACCTGGATCGTGAGCTACCTTCTCCCCCGAGATCAGATCACGAGCGGCACGTCTTGAGCACGCACGTTGCCGAATCCGCCCGCGATTGTTGCACCCACGGCTGCAATCTGGCAACGTCTCTTGAGGTCGGCAAGAAAGAGCCCTCCTCTGTCTTATTTTTCCCTCCTTCCTTTTCTTGCAGAAGGACTTCTCTCTTCAGAGCTCTTGTGAGGCGGGCGAAACCTCTTCACATCCATCCTTGAGGCCAGCCTTCCTAAGACGCGATTGCGAATACTTGTTCTTTTTATTGTTTGAATTTCCCTTCCCTCCAGAACATATACATTTAATTCGTAAAAAAGCTCGGTACGATAATTCTTTGTATAACGGAACAGGTAGTGAGGGATGTAAAAGAGAATAATGACGTCACAATGAAAAGGTTGGCCGATGGAAGAATCGAGTGGAAAGCTGCGTCAAACCAATACTAGAATTGTTGACCCATGATGATGGATGATGAACCTTATTCAGTCTATTAGGAGATCTTAAATGGGAATCATTATCACACCGCAGTTTGTAATACAGGCTTAATCTCTTTAGTAAATTCCTAGACGATATTTTTACTTATGACGCTAAAAACATTTTGCGACATAGTAAACAGGGCTGTACTTAAAATTAAAGAATTTTTTTGCAAAACTGATAGATGTAGACTGATCTTTTTCTTTTCTCGTACAATCTTGGATTTGAAAATCTCCTCCCCCACCACTCGCCCTTCTTTCCCCCACCCTTTTCCCTTTCTACCCCCTTACTTTCCGCGGAGAACATCACTCTCTCCCGGATCGAGAATGGCGCCATATGCGTCGAAACGTCTCCAAGATAACTGTGTGTCTCCTTTTTTCATGTGTCTATGTTTAGAGTTCAGTCTCTTTTTTTGTGAATTTTTATGAACATAGTCAGTAATATATGCACAGATCAATCAAAAGTCAGCCTGTAGTTGATATCGGTAAAAAAAAGCCTTAAGCTAACACCTATAGCAGCACATTTTTGCATGTTTGATCTACCTACCTTTTAAAATTGCTATTCCTTCTTCTCCATTGAAGCTATTAATCCTCTTTAATTATTGGCAGTGAATGTTTGGTGAAGATTCACCTCCTGCCACACACCTTTTTGTTGGAATTCGAATGGTATTATGTTAATGTCTATCTTCATCTCCAAATTACCCTACAAGCGTGTGTGGCAGGTGGTGGTAAGTCACCAAGCGTGTGCTGATTACGCGGAAACGAAAAATATGACATTTCCTCTGCTATCAACACCTATAAATCAATATCTAAGCCACCTCCAGAGGTGTGTGGCAGGTGGTGAATCTTCACGGAGCATATACTGTTTTTTCTGTGGCAATCATTCGGTGTAGGTGACCGACCGTAATTTGCGTCATTTTAGGATAGGTTTGTAATTGGATAGAGGTAAGAATTTTTAAGGGAACGCAGGAAGGATTGAGAGAATCCCGGTGTCGGTATCATCCTGCTCTTAGTCAGATATGCCAAGAGGTCTAAGGTTAAACATCCTATCTGACGGACGGTGTGTTGAACTTAATGCGCTCTTCCCCCAGAACTCACGTAAGGATTTTACATACTCTTAGTTGCGGCAGCAGAATTTCTACAGCGGAAAAATTCACCTTGATCAAGAATCGAACTCAGAACCCCCCGATTTCCGGCCTGTATTTCAGGTACCCTGCCAATTGAGCTACCAATGCTTCCTATTGCTAGAGTACCTGGCCGGGAATAAGGGGGTTCCGGGCTCGAGTCCCGGTCAAGATTGATATTTTTTCTCCTTGGACATTTTTTATTGTGATTTTCAGCTGGTGACTCAGGTAAGTTATCCGCGGCGAAATCAAAATACCTGAATTTTCTTATTTGCATGTAAGTAGTAAACGACTGGTGATCCGTCACCACCTGCTACACACCCAAGTGGAGGCTCGCAGGGTGTTACATTGACGTAGATGTATGGACCGGTGGAACAATGAAAATTTTCAGCAACTGCCGGGATTCGAACCCCCGGACCATCTTGATAGGATGCCAATGCTCTGGACACAAAACAAAGCCGGCCAACTGTATGGTCTGATTATACCAATTAGAAAGATATTACGATTCATTCTCAATGGGCACCAAAAGAATTACTTATTCTTGGTGATCGCATGACCTCACCAGTAGCTTGCCTCCGCAGAATATATAACCTATATTCTCTATTTTCTATTCTCCTAATTGTTCTCTATAACCTATTTTATAGAAATTTTTAGTTAATGGAGTACGGTGTGAAATGAGTTTGGAATAATTATCATACATGTTATAAATATTATCAGAAGCTCTTTTTCTCAGCTTATACAAATCCTATCGCGATGGATAAGGTATCAGTGGATAATATTCTTTAAATAAAATTTTGACATAGCATACTCGGTTTACGTTGAAGCACGTTGATTGTTATAATTTAAGTCGAAGAAAACGGTTTACTTAACATAACAAGAATGTAGCTATGGAGACGGCGTAAATAAACAACGGAGAAGAAAGGGATATTGTTGGCAGGGGACATGTACCCAGGTTGGTTTTAATCGTGCAAACAAATAACTAATTATTGATATTGTAAAATGTTAATACGTTCACATTACGTTTCACATTATGATTATTTTATGTCATCAATCCAACAAAACACTAAAGCATATTTTATTGGGTGGAGGGGGACGGGGAGATTTGCTGGCTTACATTATTTACGTCGTGCATTGATGCTCTGTGCGTGCATAAAACGAATTCTTGTATCTCTAGGCCTGACAATTGATCTATCGTAATTTTTCGCTTCTGTTCGTCGTGATGATTTAGTGTGGGGTTAGAAATATGCCTGCAGGTTCAGATTCGAATTCGCGCGATAAGTATATTTCTAGTAACTTCACTCTTTCCGACAACTCTTTAGTCTCTTAAGATTTCCCAGCCAAGATATTGTTAACCTGATAATAAAAAAGGCAATATCCTGATAATAAAATCCTTATCCGACTCCTTCATAAAGTAGCCTTTTTTACTATCAGGTTATAAATATCTTGGCTTGAAAATTTAAAGGCTACTTACATAAGAGTATACTTTATCCTTATCTCACATAGGTACTTGCAGCATGTTCTAAATGTCCCACTAACAACTTAAAATTGAAGGGTGATTCCACGCGTATCTACTTCTGGATGCATTTTATACGAATTGCAGACAAGGTGATAAGTACTCTGCTACATTGTTCTTGGGTAACACGTTCTCTGCATAGTAAATGGGCAGTTTGTGGGTTGACCCAGTTTTATTGGTTGATGGAGAAACTTAATCGTCAGACAGTTATTCCCGAACTAATTCCTTTAGAAATTTGGATGAGCTACCAATGTTATCGTAATACTTTTTTGCGAAACTAGAAGTGAGACATAGTTTTGGGAAGGGAGTGTTTATGTGTGAAAAAATTAAGATGTGAAAGCGTGTTATGTATCATGCATCAAAGTCTACTGTAACAGGTAGACAACAAGATGATAATTATAAGCTTCTCTTCGCTGTGTATTTGGTACCCATTCAATAACTGAATTCACGATTTATGATATAGTATTTACGTCAACAGACTACCCTGCAAGTCTCTGGGTGGGTGTGTGGCAGGGTGTGAATCATTACCAAGCGTGCATTAATTACTTGCCCTAAATAATACGATTACAAAACTAGGTACCTAATGCAATCGAGATAAATAATCACAAAAATGATTACCGTTGCCAGGTTTCGAACCTGGGCCCCCAGAGTGCGCAGCCAGTACTCAAGGCACTGCGACCGAGTTCCGTGTCTCGTAACGAAGGAGGCTGTTGTCAAGGTTACAGCCTCCAGAATCGTATAACAATCCATTCTTCTTCTTCCAACCTTTTTTTTATCTCATTTCTTCTGAGAGACATATGTTTGTGCACCCTATAAAACCCTTTCTACTAAGTTCTCAGTTGGCCTTTTCGTCGGCTGCATTCAGAGCTTTCTTTTGCTTCCTATTTTCTCTCCAGACCTTTTCTTTTCTTTGCTCCTCGCGCCAAGACAGCCGCGTCACCAAGGAGACGAGTGGGATGGGAGGCAGGAGGGTTGTTAAGGAGGCCGTTGGTGGGGGGGGGGGGGGGGAGGGAGGGGAGGACATAGCGTGGGCGGGAAGGAGGAAGGAGAAGAAAGTTTATAACCTCGCGACTGCACGAATATCCATCTATCGAACTGGCTCTGTCCTTACTTGCTTTCTTGCAAGGAGCCTTCCCGACCACCTTTCATTGCCTTTAATACGCCTTCTCCCTCGACTCCCAATGCTATTCTTGCCGTTCTTAAGTACAACTTTCTCGACTTTTAGGATGTAGCGGTCTGCGAAATCCATTTGTGCAATCCAGTTGCGATTGCTGAGCTAAATATCTCACGAAAAAGATCGGCGATGTAATGGCGAAACGTCCTCATGATAATTGCGCTACTGTATTGAGCTTAAAGTGGAGTCAGCCATGGTATTCAGGTCGGTAACTGACCGGCTTTAGCCCCAATGCGTCTTGAGTTCGAATCCCGCCAAGGGTATGGGAGTTATGTTCGTGTGGGCATGTGAAGCCAAACCAGAGGTGTGTCATTATCTATAGCAGGGAAGATTATCTTTTTCGGAAATCGCAGATGGTACAAGGTAGAGGCGGAAAACTATCGATAGTCCTGACCATCGATAGTTATCGATAGTTCGCCTTCTGACTATCGATAGTTATCGATTGTTTCCGGCAGTTTTAAAAAATTCCAATTTATTTATAAAATTGTAAACATTTTTTTCTTTCAAAAAATATAAGTATACCATTTAAAATCAGCGAGGTTGGCGACAGTGTGTGACGTATTCTACTCCCGTATTGAGGTCGGTCGTCTGCTCGTTCATATGTTCTCGCGATGAAAGGTGACTCACGCCTTGCACTCCAGTGGGCCCTTAATGTAGTTTAAATATATATATTTGTATGTATGTAATTTTATTTCCCATCCCACGCGCGGCCCGACGCAACAATGACTGAGGCGCGCTGGCGGGCGAGCCTCGCGTGTTTTGCGGTCAATGGGAAACCTCATGAGACGGAGAATTGCGGTTTTCAATGTAGGAGGAGAGAGAGATTAGACAAAAGTTCGTTCTCGCCGCATATTTTCTCATTGTGGTGGAAAAAAAACGAGGAGACTGAGAGAAAACCTTGAGAATTCCGAGACTGAGTGAAGCATAGAAATTTAAGGTTTCGTTTTCTCCTATTTATTTGCGAAACTCGAATTCTCCGCCTGGGGGGTTGTGTTTGAAACCTTCGGAATTATCTCGAACAGGTAACCAAGGAGTCACGTGGTACAAACACGAATGGTTTGCAAATTTTATTTCACTGAATCGATCGTTACATTATCAAAAATTGTTTTCACTTGAGTTTTTCTCATCTCTCTCGACTAATGATCCCACAAATGATATAAAAACAAGTGTAAACAATAAATGAGGTTGTAATCAGCGGTTTTAACACATTAAATTTGCGAGCCATTCTTGTTTATATCACGTGACTCCTTGGTTACCTATTCGAAATAATCTCGACTGTTTCAAACACAACCCCCCTGGAATATCCTTGTGTATAATAACTCTGTCTTGACTAAGTAGGGATGCAAGTAAGTTTTGGGATTTTAAATAATCTTGGTAGTGAAGGTGATAGTTCAAGTGCTGTCTGATATGATAGAATAACTCACAGAAGAACTGAGAAAAAAAACGGACTGCAAGAAATCTTCATAAAACAACCCGTACATAAACTTAAATATTCAAATAATGGCTGCACAACAAAATTACAGAAGATTTATGTGAAAAAATATTATCATTGTGGTATCAGGGAGGTTCAGTTTAAAGGTAAAGCAGTGTCCCACGGTATAATTTAGAAGCAATTTTGGTAGGCTTGTGCGATGAGTCGATTAATCGAAGTCATCGACCATCGACTGCGATGAGTCGATGAGAATCATCGATGTCGATGAGAATCACCGATGTCGATGAGTCGTGAAGTTCTGCTGACACGAAAAACGCTACCACTGCTGACGACCCCTTCCTGGTGGAGCTCCACAAGTACAAGGAGGTCCCAGATTTATCCAAATCTTCGGACGTCCTACATTGGTATAGGGACAGGAAGGATGTGTATCCCCGCCTTCAGAAGTACGCGAGGAAATACCTCCGCATTCCTGCTACTTCAACGTCGTCAGAGTGGTTCTTCAGCGATGCAGGAAACGTTCTGTTGGACGACCATCTTGTACTCACCGATGAAAATGTGGATATGAAAATTGTATTATACCACAACAAAGAGTTGTTGCTTGATTTGTAACTTGGTGCTTATTTCCCTCTTGTAAAATAGTCCTTGTCCTTCTCAATTAAGTTTGACCCAATTCAGTGTTCACTTAATAGCCGCACCAAACTGCCAACCGAGACATCTGCACCGATCATCGATAGTCATCGATCATCGTAATTCATCGATCATCGACATTCATCGATAATCGACATTCATCGATCATCGACATTCATCGATAATCGACATTCATCGATCATCGTAATTCATCGATCATCGATATTCATCGATAGTCATCGATCATCGTGTACACTCTATTCGATGATCGATGACAGCCATCGTCATCGAAGCATTTCGATGAAATTTTTTCATCGAAAATCGATGACCAAAATCGGTCATCGCACAAGCCTAAATTTTGGTATGCAAATTGGTTAAAACTGATTTGGACCAGGTGACATGTGGCGATTGTATCCAAATGAATTTTAGCCCAAAGTATAGTGCACAAATAATTGGGCCAAACAGATAGAATTACTCTAAATTTCTATGCAAATGTTCAGAAACCAACTAATCGGATTCTAACCAAAAATGTTGCCTCGCTATTCGCTTTTTTGAGAGTGATTTAATTGGAGCTCTCTTTGGACTTGAATGTTACGGGCATGACCTAGATTAAACTGGGGTGATTATGAAGCCCGGAGGCAGTTTATGTAGTTATTGAGTTCATGGAAAAGATTAATTTATATACGATTCCTAATGCACGATTTGTTAACATAATCGTAATTCGATTTCTGCACGATTTCCGTGAATGAAATTGCAATTTCCACGACACCTTCGCATTCGGTTGTGGCAGCCATTTTTATTGTTTACTATTTCCTCGTATTTCATTGGTTCGTCCATTTTGGACCGAAACATTCCGCAGTGGGAACGGACTGGAATTCGAACATCGGACCTCTGATCATAACCCCATCGCTCGTTCGTCCCTGGAATGTTGGATGGCCTGGCACGCCGTAATGGAGAACATTACGCATGGATAAATGACTACATTTAACGACCTTTGAATTTCATGGATCAAATAACTAACAAAATTTTCTTTCTTTCGCAGGTATGGAAATTCTGTTGTGCCATTCTATCTGTGCCGTTGGTTAATTTGTAAGTACACATTCCAAATTGTAGAAATTCTGATCGATTCACCGCTATAATTTTAAAATTGGTAGTGTGTTACAGACAGTGTGTTTGCGTGGAGAAGAATATATGCAGTTGAAATTAAGATATGAAGGGTTTTAAATTAACATCGCTTGTTCGTCCATGAAACTATAGTATAAGTACTCGTCTGATGACGGTGGCTGCATTCCCCCGAAATTTGCTTTTGAGTTTATTCTTTGTGTGTAACCAGTTTCGTATTTCCTTCTTACAAAACGTTGCATATGGTAGCTATGCTATTGTAGCTACCAAATAGTGTATATAATAATTAGTTTTCTACCAGGTGAAGGTAGGTCTAAAGGGATATTTAATTCTTATCACACCTCTACGTTTCATACGATAACCCACTTCATCCCCTAATACCTCCTGCCACCCATCATTCTATCCATGCAACCCGTTCTTCTCCTCCCTCTTCCCCGCTTACCCAACGTTCTTCCCTCAATCTCTTCTTTCAAACACTATCCCCTTTTATTACCTTTTCCATCCACACCTTCTGCCTTCTCCTAATTTCATCTATCAAATTTCTTTCCTCACCTGCCAATTCTAGCACTTCATCGTTTGTACTCCTTTCAACCCACTTTACTTTCTCCATCCTTCTCCACACCCACATCTCAAAAGCCCTTATTCTATTTTCATCTTCTTTCCGCAAAGCCCACGTTTCCGCCCCATATAGTGCAACAATATTATACTTTTCACTAGTCTTTTCTATACTTCCAGGGGGGGTGTGTGTTTGAAACCGTCGGGATTATCTCGAATGGGTAACCAAGGAGTCACGTGGTATAAACACGAATGGCTCGAAAATTTGGATTGTTAAAACCGCTGATTACAACCTCATTCATTGTTTACACCTGTGTTTTTATCTCACAATCAGTTGAGGGTTTTATTTTGGAGGCAGACGAGAAAACTCAAGGGAAAACAATTAAAGAAATTGTGACGAGCGAATCAGACACACTAAAATTTGCAAACCATTTGTGTTTGTAGCTCGTGACTCCTTGGTTACCTATTTGAAATAATCCCGACGGTTTCAAACACAACCGCTCCCCCTGCTTAACGATCCGGTCATTAGTTCACGCCTACGAGTAAAAGCCTCTTTTGCCAACGAAATTCTCATTTTGATTATGATTTCGCCGCGTCAATCATGGAATATTCTAAAAAGTTTCGCGACAGATGCTGGTGTGCGTCGCTTTTTGTGGTTTTGTTGGGAATGTGGTTTTTCCACTGAAATCTGAAATCTCTCCACCTCTGAAATCGCTCCCAGCTGGTATGCATGAAAAAAAAAACAATTTCCCTTGAAAAAGCGACCAGCATCGTTCGCGAAACGTTGGATTATCCCACACTTGACGAGGCGATGTAAACGAGAAGATTTTTTCTTCTGAATCTCTATGACCCACGAAAGATTTTTTTACGACCAATTCGTCTTTCATTTCTTTTGTTGCGAGCTTACGAATATTTTGAAATGTTACGAATATTTTGAAATGTTACGAATATTTTGAAATGTTACGAATATTTTGAAATGTTACGAATATTTTGAAATGTTAGTACCAAAAATTACATATCCCCTGTGCTCCTCATATCTGATCTGTGATCTCAAGCCTGTCCTCGCAATTACGAGTCCTTCTTCTGACCGGGAGGAAAGGTACAAGGATGAATGGGAGGGTGGATCCCTTGTTTGAGGTAGAACAATACCTTACTCGACTTTGAAGGTTATATACATTCGTGTATCCTTTGCTTTTTTCGCGAGAAATCCTCAGAGGGACGTTTTTGCGTCTCAACTATAGTACTAAAAACGCCCAGCACTTCAGTTGAAACGAAACCTTTCTTTCCTTGTCATGCATTTTTACGTTGGTGTACGATTTTTTATGCTTTTTTGTGAAAAAGTTTTTTTTATCACACGGCCATATAGCATTCGGTCTGGATATTTTCTTCCGACTTCCCTGTCGTGGAAATTGAAATTTCTTCTTTTTTTTGAACGGATTCTCTACCCTTTGATTTCATTTTGCCGTTGTGAAGGTCTCTGGCGTCTCTTTCCCAGTTGCATTCATTGTATCGGTACCATCTTCAGCTCGCTTGGAATCGAATGCGACGCTTTGTGATCTTCAATTTTTTTCTCTCTTCCTCTCACGCCAGTGACACTCGGGGGGTTTGTTTGGCTCATTCTTGAGGCCGTGGCAGATTAGCGAACTACGTGGCGCTGGTAGTCACCTTGTCCAGAAAACTCCGTCTGCTGGGGAAATCTAATGTTAATTTGGAAGTAAAAGAATTCGTATTCCAATCTTAATATCGCGTGGAAGTAATTTTCTGTTACTTTATTACTATTATGGGATGTTAGTCTCTCCAGTACCTATTATTGGTCGCATTACTAGCATGCTAGCATTCAAAAGCTTTCGTTGCCGCTTTGGAATCAGACGGTCTTTACAAGACGAAGTATCATTTCCCACGCATAAGCATCGATATATACGTACCGTCTATGAACAGAACATGCGAATAAAGTCGGCTCCCAATTTTATTGACGGCCCCATTGACATTACCTACCTGGTCTTTCGGTATTTTCCGCGGAAAGTGCTAACCGCAAGTGAAGTGTCATGATACCGCATTATCATTACTATTTTTCTAATTCCGTTACCACTGCCAAAGCCCCCTTAATATGAACCATGCCACCTAAACTAATGCACAATGCTGTACATTGTGAGAAATTAAAAAAATACTAAGTTACACAGATAATACAAGGTTTAGTTGAGCATCATTATCCGGCACAGTTGGGACCGAAGTGATGCCGCATTAGGGATTTTGCGGGACTATGGGTCATTCATAGCAACTGATCTATTTCTGACGTCCGGAATGTTTTCATTGAAAGGAGTCAATTATTTATAACAAAATATATTCGTTTTCCAGTTACTGAGCATTATTTTAAAAAGAGTTAATGAGAATAATCAGAAAGAAATGCATTTTCTTAATACGCTAAGTTATTATTTAAAATTGTCAAAGTTGCGCAGTGAGTGAAAATAACGGAATCTAGGCCTTGTGCATATTGCTGTACATGTAAAAGTTCCATATTGTTATTGGAACAGGGTATAAAATTTGATATTTCTTATGCTGTGCGTAACATAATTTCCTTCCGAGCTCGATTTGTTATCAGCTGATTCAGCGCGATGTCAACGCGTCGGTGTGTACGGCCGCCCATCACTACGTCGCCGCGGGCGACCGGACTGGATTATTCTTTAAAGACCATCATCAATAGTAGTCTTCCTTCAACAATTTCAGGCTGATCATCTTCATCCCCACTTGGATTTGTTATTAATTACCATTTTAATGATTTCATCACCTATGATATGTTGTGTGGTGAGAATATCGTGGCCGCTAACTATCCTTTCGTTAAATTTACCAATTCCATTTCCTTTAATTCAGGGTTATGGATGATGCTTGCAAACTCCATCATCATATTTTTATCCTCAGAAACATGAAATTTTTTAAATCCCCAATTATTTCGTCCATATCAAACCTTAAAGCAGGCCACAATTTATACCACGCGTGTTTTAGAACGGACGGTGAAATGCTATTGCCTGCACGTGAAATTTCCCGAATCACGTCTTTTGGATTGATCAGGTCTATTTCTGAAATAGTTTATCCTGCTCCATTAGCATTTTGGCAGAAATACTAACTAAGCCCTTCACTTCGACGCAATCGAGGCTATCTAAATCAGAACTTAAATCTTCTTTCACAGTTTTTCTCTTTGTTTTCTACTTCTTCGTGTCACTTTAACAGTAAAATTTTGATGTTTTTTTATCTTTCGGCTTCTTAATGTGTTATATCTGTTGAAGATCCCACGTAGTATGTTTCAGTCAAATGCTTTACTGATGCAACGGCGTCAAGATTTTTCACAACTTGCACTTTTTCTGCTTTGGTTAACGTTTTGTGCTGTTGCCACAACTGTATGGATGAGACATGTTTTGGGTGAAACATAAGAATATAACCAATAATTTTATCAAATGACGTCTAGTGGTCAATCAAAAATGCGCGCGCCATTGAAAGTGGCCGATGTGTAAATTAGTCCGTCTCGGCGATGTCTTCAAATTTATGCTTTTTATTCAAGTTGCACAATAATTCCAGTATACATGAAGTACCAGAAATTAATATGTTTAAATTATTCTGATTCTCGAAATGGGAAAATTAGCGTTAAGAATGGTATCTCGGTATTAATATAAGAATAATATCTCGGCAGGTTATGAAGCAATGTTCCGGTTAAAAATGTTTCGGCATTTTCCACTAACAAGTACCTGGTTGTTCATGGCAAAATTGCCGGATTAGGGGTTCCAGGATTAAGGGTGCTCAACTGAAATTGCATATGGATCTATATCTATGTATAGTTCGAACTATTAAAGGAAAACAAATTCAAGAATCAACATTCATTTATTAAGCAAATACAAAAAAAATTAAGTCATACAATGTCAAGTAAGATTGTTGAAGAGCAAGATAAAATTTATTTGGCCAAACAAATTTAGTAAAATTTTCATTGCAACAGTGACTCAAAATTCCAAAAACATCTACAAGAAACACAAATCTGATGTGATTCACAAGGATTCCAGTCAGAAACTGCCGCTCCTTATTCTAGAGTATGGGAAATTAAAAGACAAAGGTTTCCAGAAATTTCTTCGAATAAGGACCAATGACACTTGCATATATCCCCTGAAAAACTATTAAAAAACATGTTCAGGGTTACATACATTCGAGCCCAGCGGCGTCGGTAGGGGGGGCAGTGGGGGAATTCGCCCCCCCCCAGAATTTGCCCCGGGCATTGAGTAATGAGTCTTCATTAATAAATTAATTAAATTTCACTTGTTTTCAGCTTGGCCCTTCTAATGCATATTCTACCCGTTCATATGCACTTTTAGCGGAATTCTAGTCCCTACCCCCTCCCATCCGCAAAAAATGCGGGCCCTTTTCTTAAGAGCCGGGCCGGGCTTCAAGGTTGGCTCCTCCCAGCAGGGAACAAGTTTCGACGCCCCTGTTCAAACAGTTAAAATTAATGACAATATAACAATAACGAGATAAATATTATTTTAAGAAATTTAATAATAACAGATTAATTAAATTAATGAATTCTTTGCAGGAATACTACTTTAACATACGTAATTTTTAGGAAAAGTACTGATGGTGACCTGACGGTTTAACAGTATCTGTCCGATGGAGCTGAAGAGACTGAATAAGCCATCGTTGCTCGGCTTTTCGTTAATGATATCTATCATTAACATGAAAATAATAAAGGGGCATAATTATAATTAAAACTATGAACAACTTGAAATAAGAGCGTATGCTTTCCCGGCGAATTGAATGAAGAAATTCCTCTCGGGTTCTCCACAGGGTAAGTTGGTCCATGGCCGACGTTTCGGTGCTCGACTCGTGCACCGTCATCAGGGCAGATGAGACTCATCACCGAGTCGAGCACCGAAACGTCGGCCATGGACCAACTTACCCGGTGAAGAACCCGAGAGGAATTTCTTTATGAAAAACTTACCTCTTCAATGATATTTCCATCGCCGTTTTAAAGAAATATTTTCCCTAGAATGTCCTGAGGTGCAAAGTGCTTCTCGCAGACAACCTGTCTTGCCCTCAATACCAAATCCTTCCTTGGAATAGCAACTTGCCATTTGGCACGCTTCTCGGGATCTTTCGGAATGGAAAAAAAGACAATGATGACTTTTTCGACCCGTATCCTTCCTTGCAACCTGGAGCCACGCAACTGCTCGGCATTGTGAACACCTGAATGATAGATGGCATTTTAGGCTCAGTATATTCAAAAGTAAGTCACATATCGGTATATAATCAACATCTATACTCACCGATGAATCAGTTGCAATCCAGGGAAAACTGAAAACCACTCATGAACAAAGATTTTCGCACTTTTCTACTCGAGCACCGTATAACTCGCCTCTCTCACCACGTATTCCTAGCGGAAAGCTTGGGGTATGTACTACCAGCGCCACTAAGCCGGAACTACTCTCTCAGCCTCAAGAGTCTGCCAGCTCAGCCTATAGGGTAATATAGGGAGTTGCCGGACCTGTATATACGACCGTGCTTCCTCTCGATTTTCCGCCACCATGAGGCAGGTGTCGTTGAAGTCGAGAGGAGACATTTTCTTCGGTTACGCAGTGTGAGAGCGTGCGCTATAGTTTTTTTTTAAATGTTGAATAAAAGATGTAGGCTTCTGCTGTTTTTGTCCTTTTCTGCTGATAGTATAACGTTTACTTTATTGATAGATCGAGGAAGTTCGTTTTGGATCATGGTAATAGACTAATTATATACTCTTAAATAATGATGGCGCTCTCCCGAATTCAATTGTTGGACGATTTTAAAAAGTTTTGTTATGTTTCCAAGGCTATGTCTCCCTTAACCTTAAGCGGAGAATCAAGTAATATGTTTAACAATTCTCACTAGTTCTTATAAAATTATTGTTTTTGTATTTTTTCCATAATGAGCAATCCTCACCAGGAGAGCTAAATTTCTGTAGCCATGTTAACAGGTCATTGCTTATCAGTATATTGAAAAACATTGGCAATCTGTTGTATAACGTGGTCCTGCCAATCAAAAATAATTATTTGTGAGTGTCCATATGGAGACCACTGGTTTGCGTACCAAGAGTAATTCAAACGCAGAAGACTTGCATGTAAAATAACAAAAATATATTTTCCCTACACAAACTGTTTTCGTGTTGTGGTCTGTGCTTAAAATGAAGGGGAAGTAGGTATTTCTGTGTGATGGACTTTACGTCCTGCCATTTTTTGGAATCGGACTGTGTAATTTTTTTCGTTTCTCCCCTATTTTGATGTTCGGTTTTGAAATACGTTTATGGTTGTATAAAATTATGTCACATTCACAATTATAACAGAAAAGAAAAAATAGAAAATAAAAAACGATGATAGCATGATGAAAGTCTTAAAAAAAAACGAAGTTAATGTTTAGAGTTCCGTAAACCTTAACCAAAGAATTTGAAACGATCCTTTTCGTTGAAAATCAAAGTTTCCGCGAAATAATTAGTGATTTTGCGAAAGCCTTCATTAAATTCCAGCCATGCTTTCGGAACAATTTTCCTCCACCATCGATGAAACAGGATGCGTGGGTGATCGACATCCTCTAGCTTGAAATTAGTTCGTTTGCGGTTTGCGTCGCTTTTTTTTTTTAGCGTTTGACAAGTTCTATCTATCATTTAATTTGGGCTTGAAGGCTCTGATTATATCATTATAAAGTTAAAACTTTTAGCCCCTTTCCATTCCGTTGGATACCAATGTCTGCCTCTTCCTACTTCTTTCCTTAAAATAATTTTAATTTCCTCATAATGAGGAAATTGTTATCAGTCTTTTTCTGCTAAGACGGGGTTTAGATAGACATGAGTCGTCATTAATGTTCCCATTCCGAAATATTGATCTGTTTTATATTTATATTCTTCTTTTGCGGTAGTGAGTGTTATTGCAGTTCCTTATCCTTTCTTCAGTATTCATTCCTTATCTTCTGCCACCCTCTTACGCACTTCTTCATTCTTGTCTTCCCGTCTACCCACCCGACGTTCTTTCACATAGGTACCCATATCTGAAAAGAATTTTGTCCCTTTCCGTCTTCTTTCCTTTAGGTCCATGTTTCCGAGCCGTACAGTGTCATATTCCAGTTTAGACGTAATGCCATTCTTTTATTTACGCCCCTCTTGAATGCCCTAGTAATTAATTTTTGTCGATGCATTTCTCCGTCGAACTTCGATGGTTATGTACAATTTCTCATCCAGCATAGTATTTATAGAGCTAAATTACTCTGCTCGCTCTAGATTGTTTCCTCGTGATATTAATTTTATAATATCTCCCTTTTCTTCATTGCAAATCTCATTCATTTCAGTTTCCCAAATGGTTAATCTTCCCGCAGTATCTTTGGCACTACTTTTTTAACGCATCATTTATTACATATTTGCAAACCCTAGGCCGACTGACTAACTTGTGTTTCATTATTTCCCTTCCCTATTTGTAGGTACACCCGTCCACAATAAAAAGTTACCACTTCAGAGCCGACATTTTTCAAAGTCCCGAGTTGACGGCGATTTGACAACGCTGCGTCACGGCTTCCCTCTGGCGGAGCCTGGGGAAGCTCTAACCAAAAACAAACCCCTTTCCCTCCTCCCCCCTCTTTTCCCTCTTTAGCAGAAGGGATTACTGAACGGATGGTCTTCTTCTCATGCCCTAAAGTTGATCGTTTCTCTGACTCCTACTGCACCACGTCTGAGGTCCCGAACATACCTCTACGCTCGCCACCGTCGTCACGCATTGACATAACATCAAAAATCGACGTTCACTTAGAAGAGGAAATCACAAATCATCATTGTTCATTATCACCCTCCAATTCCATGTCATTCCATGTCTGTGGTATTCCAATTTACTCTAGAATTTGTAACGTTAATCGCGCATTTAATTTTGTTATATTTCGTAGTTGTTTTCTCCTTCTCCTCCGGCCGTTTCCAAAGCCTATCTACATCCACCCTCTTCCTCCCTTCTTCTTTATTGTTGCGTTCGTTAAGGCATGTCGTCTTACGATTTGACCATCAACTTACTCTGCCTGCTTCGAATTTCTTGGTAAAACATCATCTCCTAATTTAGCGCACCTGAAACATTCTCTCACGTTAAGTTTTCATTCCATTTTAGCATTCACTACATTCTCCACAAACCTTTTAACGTCACTGATCCGTATTCATCCTCGTTCTTAATAGGGAAGTATTTGTAAACGTAGTTTATTCCACTGTTGATATTATATTCGGGTTTCGATGCATGATGTCATCTTCACATGGTGTACTTTGAAGAACTGAAGATCATACGATAGAACGGACATGGGTCTCACGAGTAACCATTCTCCAGTGGAATGAAATAAGTTTAGTCATATTTCCTGTCGTGGAGATATTCCACTTACTTAGTGAAGCCTGAAACCATTAGTTATACTCTTTCTTTATGTCCACTTTTTTGCATCGTAAAATTTAAATCTTGCTTTTTATTTCTCGACCACACTGTTTTCTTGTCCTATGTCAATCCCTGATTCAGTCATTCATATTCTTTCATCCGTTTTCTCATACAAACACGCGCCAATCATGAACATCACTGGTCGTCTTAGATGCTTTCTTTATCATTTCCCACCTTTCAAAGATATACACTAACATTCTCTCTCTCTGTTACGTTATTATTTAGCCCATTCTGTTTTTGTATTACTGAAGATAACTTACCATACTTTTATACCACCGTGTACGAAACATTATCGGTAACTTCGTCCTGTCTTTTCTGTTGGCCACGTTTCTGAGCCGCACAGTATAAAACTCTTTTTCGCGCTTAATCAAACTTCTCTTTCTCAATCTCTTCAATAACTATGTCTCTCTCTCTCTCTATTAAGTTCTTCTTTACCCTATTCAGTTTTTTTATTTGTGAAGATTCCTTACCTTTTATACAACCGCGTACGAAAAATTATCGGTAACTCTATCCTATCTTTGTTGGTGGCCACGTATCTGAGCCGCACAGTATATAACTCTCTTTTATCACTCATGATACACTACGTATATAATTCTCCCCGTCTATCAAACGTGTTCAGTTTTGCTAGCGTTACAATTTCCCGTCCAATACTCTTGATACTGCGCCTTGTTTTCCTTAAAAAGGGTACCTCAAAAAGTTTCCGTGTTCAGATAAATAGCCTATTAGGTAGGTATGCCTCTGCTAGTGAATTTGAGCAAATCGCTTCGGCCTCTGCGTTTGCTGTGTTTCAATAAAATATGTACACCCACCGACCCCTCTATAATATAGTTCGAATTTGCGTCGAAAATGGTATTTCCTTTGTTCTCGCGTTTTCTTCTCCTCCTCCTCCTTTCCCCGTTCCTTCACCTCCTTCTCATTCAGCTTTTAATAATTGGGAAAGTTTTCTCAGGGCGCCGAAACTTTTTGAGTTCTTTTCATCCAAAAGTTTTCTTTTTTTTTGAGCGATGACAATACGGGGTTTATAATGAGAAATTGAATAAACCCTTCATTGCCGGGCTCCGCACGTGTGATTTGGTTTTCGTGTGAGTTTGTATAATGCGCGCACACGCAAATATTTATAAATGCCTGTATATTTTTTTCAGAAATTATTTTTTTTCTATACCCCCTCCCACTTCGTAAACTCAGGAGTAATTAAAAATGGGAGAGAGAACAATATTTCTGACGCGATTTCGCTTAGGGAGGAAGTCGAATAATTAAGATGCTGGGGTGGGATTGGGTGTTGGAGAATGAAGTTTCCCCATTTAAAAGCCTTCCGTTGGAATAATGCGGGATTATATAATTTACTCCAGTCTTCGCACAGGCGAGGAAGGGTCTTAATTTTTTTTTATTATTTGATATTTCGCCTTTTTTCCAAAAAGTTTTGTGCCAAGTTAGCTTCCGATTTTGCCAGTTTTCGAAATTGTATTTCTGGCGCTTTTGTTGTTTTATCGAGGGCCTATGGAGCCACAGTCTCTCACCCCTTACCCCTTTTTTGGTCCCTCCAGTGTTCTCCGTTAAGGGGCTAGGCAATCCTTCATTTGTTTCCGGCTAACTTTTATTTATTTCCAGATAACTTTCTTTTGTTTCCACCATCCTTTGTCGGAGAAAAGATAATGAATGATAATTTCGATCAGGCGGTTTCGATTCCTCGATATAAAAAAATAATATAGTTTTTCCCTACCTCTTTTCGATTCGATTCTCGTCTCGCGGCGAAATATTTTATCGTGGTATTTTGGATCCTCGCCTTTAGCTAGTCAAGTGTTTAGTAGTTTTTAAGCTTTAGCCTTTTTCGTGGTTTTATCGTGCGTCTACTTTATCTTCGATATCTTGTTTTTTTTCATATTGTGAGCATGGAATGTTCACTGGAGGAGATACATAGTTTTTGGCCTTTGGTATTTGATCGATATATGTAGTTTTGGTATATTTTTGGAAGAAAATTACGATACGGCGATATATCGTTTGCATAATGCGACTTAATTTCATGTGGTATCGCGATTATTACGCCTCATACGGTTTTACTCATTCACATGTACCTATTCACAGTCCATATATCCATCGACGCTGCTGAGATATAAAGTTAATATATTAGGGTAATATTCAAAACCGCATATCACACTCGCAAACTTCTTGAGAGTTTACCAAAGGAGACTGATTCTGTCGGAGAATGTCGTCAATATACTTTTTAATGTCCTTATTTGTATCATTAAATTTTTAAGTGATACCAGATCTTTTAACCCCCTCTGACATTTAGACGGCTGTACTGCCTAAAATTATAGTCATATATCTATATACTGCCATGTAAGTCACCATAAAGGTGTGGCGGGAAGTGGAATCACACCAAACATGCTTGAAAATGATTAGTAGCCATATCCTAGTGGAAACAACAATTTAATAAGAAAGATTTAAATATCAAAGCAAGAATGCACAAATATGCTGTTAGTTGGGTTAGCTTAAAACAGCAAAGAAAGTTAGCTATCAAAGGACATGTCAGATTATGAAGTATTCCTGAAATGATTTACAGTACAGTAAACTCCTGATCTTCCGTGCTAATGACTAGTAAAAGGTTCACGGATAACCGGAAAACACGGATAATCCGCTGTTTGGTTCTCCCCGGGTTCATTTCTCTACGTTGTGCCACGAAAATAAATAAACTCCATAAGAAAATAACGCAATCTGCCGATGAAAAGATCCTCGCTGTACATAATAGCGATTTAAGACAAAAAGGGAGTCCAGTAAAGCTGTCCCGTCTGCAATTAAATGTTCGCAAGGCTCGGGTGGCGGCACGAAGCCTGGCGTAAGACATCGGAGCTGTCGGTCGGTAGTGAAAGTCACAATTGGAGGAAAATAACCAAAGTTTACTTGCCTTTGAGACCACTGACGATGCACTGAATAGATTGGTGATGCAAGGATAAGCCGCAGACCGGATAACGCGCGTACGGAATATCGGGTTTACTATATACACAATGGATAGTCGGCAGAAACGGAGGAGGAGGGTTATTTATATCAGCGAAGGATTCGTACGTCAGTTGAAGAAAAATTTGTTCAGAGCGAATAACAGGCATAGGAAGGAGTTATAACGGGGAATGGGAATATCTTTCTCTCTTCCAGGTGGGTTGTGTTTGAAAACGTCGGATTTATCTCGAATAGGTAACCAAGTAGTCACGTGGTAAAAACACGAATGGATTGAAAATTTAGTGGGTCTGAAGCGCTCGTTACTGTATCATTAATGGATACAGTTATGTCTACATGTGTAGTGTAATATCTACATGTCTAATGAATTATCACTTGAGTTTTTCTCGTATGGGTTGATTGTGGACCCACCAGAGGAGAATAAAGTGTAAACAATAAATGAGGTTGCAATCAGCGGTTTTTACACACCAAATTTGCGAACCATTCGTGTTATACCACGTGACTTCTTGGTTACCTATTCGAGATATTCCCGATGGTTTCAAACACAGTACCCCAGGTTAGATTTTGCAAGGTACGAGGCAACCCATCCACACGGCGCCGCCGCTTCTCTCTCTCTCGGGGAAGGATCGAGGGAAAGGTGGGGTGGGGGTCCAATGGGCCCGAACAAAGGGCTCCGCGAGAGGGGTGAGACGGATTGCCACTTCAAAAGCGTCAGGAGCATAGTCAGAAGTGAAGCCTCTCGTACCGTGTGGAACAGAGAGCAGGGATTGTGCCCACTCACTTCCCGTTATGGAGCAGGAACTGGGGTTTCGAAGCGTTTGAGGTGGGGAATTGGGAATCATGGTAGATGCGAAGAGACTGACATAGAGTATGTATTGTTCCTCCGTACCTATTCTCCGCTATCCACGACAGTGATGGAAGAGTAGAGAATATTCGTGGTCTAATAATTTACCAGTTAAGACTGTTAAGAGGGCTGTGCTCGAATCGTTCGAGGTTAATTCCGGTACGTTACTAAGGACTCGCTCGTATGTTTTTACATTGCGTTCGAGATTATTCCGTACCGGAATCAATCTCGAGCGATTCAAGCACACCCCCCGAAATGCTTATGGCGTTCATGTTTGGTAATTAATATAAGTTTTTTAAAATTAATTTAATTTATACATTTATACATACGGTCATCATCATCATCGGTCAGCAATCCTAGGATTGCTTTGACGCAGCCTTCCACTCGATTCTTCTATCGGCTAACCTCTTCATATTGAAGTAGCTCCTCTCTTTTACATCCTTCTAAACTTGCTCCATATACCTCATACGAGGCCTGCCTTTTCCATTCTTCCCGTTCACTTTTCCCTCGACGATTGTATTCATCAGGCCATCGTGTCTCAAGGTGTGGCCTATTAAGTTTTCCGTCATCTTTTTAAGGTTTTCAGTAGAGATCTCTTCTCTCCCACTCTTCTTAAGACTTCTTCGTTTGTCACTCAATCGATCCATTTTATCTTCATCATTCTTCGGTAGCACCGCATTTCAAATGCTTCCAGCCTGGACTTCTTTGCTGCTGTTATTGTCCATACTTCGCTGCCATATAGTAGAATGCGCCAGATTTTAAGTGCTCCACTTTTTCAGTCTTGGGCTTAAGTTGCTCGTCAAGAGGTCCTTACATAAAAGTGATATTTTATTATGTTCATCTTTGATGAAAACAAAAACCACAATTTGAACTATGTTTGATTCAACCTTTTTCTCTAGCATTAGCTTTTTAGCGGAGAAAACCGTTTACGCCCAAATTTTGGCTAGTTTAAGTGCTTGTAAAGGATTCCTTTGGTTTAGTCAACTTAGTTGTACAAATTATGGCTTTCATGGCTGTTGTTTTACTATGGCTGTTACGTAATAACGCTGAGTAATATTGAAATAACGCCAATAAAGCGGGGTTCTAGACTAGGTTCTTGGGCACAGCCATTATATAGTTTAAGGACGATTTGTTCGTTACGGTCCATACTACTCGAAAAACAAATTGAAATACATTAGGTTACTGTATTAAACAAATAAGATGAATGCATACGTTTTCGCCAAGTATTAATTGAACAACTTACCTCCACTTACAACAGATAAACAACGCCCATAGTGATACTGAGCCGTGACGTCATGCGATGACGTCGTGTTTTTAAGCCGCCGAAAAGGTACAATTATAGAAGAGTAAAATCTTTGTAACGCAACTGAATTCTTCGGCAAAATTTCCGCCGTGCATATTTTAGCTAATAAACTTCATATTAAAAGAGTTATAAAAAATAGTGCACGTTCCCCATTAACCACCACTACTAGATCTATCTACATCTTCGCGATACCCTGCAAGCCACCTCGATGGTGTGTGGCAGGGGGTGAAGATCACCAAAACATCCACTAATGACAACATGGAAACATGCTAATAATATGGGTCGCTTGAAACTACATGGTTAGTGTCTACATAAAAAAAGGGATTGTTGGTTAATACATGCATCATGCGCTACAGGGTACTCTACAAGATATCGCTAATGAGCTACTATTTTTCTTCAAATATTTAATGAAGCGGTTGAGGTGAAATGGTAGCTTTTAGTACCTATTTTCGGTGCATTTCAGACTAGGATAGCTATACGTATCACCTTGTTACTACCCTTCGAGATGTCAGCTATCTACTTCTTCCCTCATATCTTATTTTAAGAGAACGTCTACCTGGATGAGTTAGTTTGCCTGTGGGGTTGACATTAAAAACCGTCGGGATTATCTCGAACAGGTAACCTCCGATGCACATGGTACAAAAATTAATGGTTTGTAAATTTAGCCCACGTTACAATATCTTTAAATGTTTTCACTTGTGTTTTTCTCATCTGTCTCGACTATAGAGCCTCCACATGAGATAAAACACAAGCGTAAACGATGAATGAGGTCGTAATCAGCGGTTTACACGGACGGAATTTGCGAACCATTCGTGTTTATATCACGTGACTCCTTGGTTACCTACATCTACATAATACCCTGCAAGCCACCATAAAGGTGTGTGGCAGGGGGTGAACTCTCACCAAACATGCACTACATATCATGCATAAAAAAAGGATGAGTACTTTTATAGGTACTGTTGAAAACTACGCTATTTAAAAAAAGATAAAAATAGCAAAACATACATGCAAAAACATGCCGTTAGTTGGGTTAGCTATAAGTCCTTATACCAACATGCAGCTACCAATGTTATCCATTGCTACACTCGTACTGGATGTATTTACCGTTATTTATATCCCTAATGGTACGAGGAAAAAAGGACATTTTGAATCTGTCACTTCGGCAATCAATTTCTCTCATTTTATGATTATGGTCCAGTCTACCATAGTAAGTTGGGGTCCGCAAAATATTTTTAACATCATCACTGAAAATATGGTCTTGGAATTTGTTTAAGAGATTAAGTCTAAATTGCAACCTGCGATCTGACAATGATTCCCAATTTAATTCATTTAACAGACTGGTTACGCTAGTAAGGTTATCATACCGTCCATTTACAAATCTTGCCGATCTTCGCTGCACACGTTCAAGTTCGTTATTTAGACGGATTTCGTAGGGATCCCATACATTGGCAGCATATTCCAAATGAGCTCTTACAAGGGAAAAGTAGCTGATTTCTCGTACATGATCGTCACATTTACCCAGTACTCTTTTGACGAATTCCAGTCTACGTTTAGCTTGACCCATTATTTCACGAATGTGTTTACCCCAGGAAAGATCATTTGTCAGTCTTATTCCAAGATATTTAATGGATTCCACGTTTGTTAATTCATTATTACTTATTTTGTAAGTCGTAGGAGGAGAGCCATTCTTTTTCCAAAAGTTCATTACAAGACATTTTTTAAAGTTTAATTCTAACTGCCATGTATCACACCAAGTTTCAATTGCTTGTAGGTCAAAAAAATAACTGCCGAAACCCGGGATTGAACCAGGGACCTTTAGATCTTCAGTCTAACGCTCTCCCAACTGAGCTATTTCGGCCGGTAAGAATATGCGAGATAATCCCGATGGTTTGAAAGACACCCCCTGGCGAAAAGAGCCGTGGTGGTCGAAACGCTTCGTGTCATTTCTTTTGCTTTCCCTGCAACCTCCGGTTCCAGAACAGCTGATTGAGGTTAGGGGGGGGGGGGGGGTTTGGACAAGGGGAAAGAGGAGAGGTAAGAAATCGCTCGAGTGTGAAGGACATTCCCTCGACGTCTT
The DNA here is from genome assembly GCA_933228895.1 of Platycnemis pennipes. Taxonomy (NCBI): domain Eukaryota; kingdom Metazoa; phylum Arthropoda; class Insecta; order Odonata; family Platycnemididae; genus Platycnemis; species Platycnemis pennipes. Next base: position 68,075,234 of record OW121854.1, read on the forward strand.
AATGCGGCTGCCTCCCCGTTTGAATCGGCCCCTATCGCTTTTCTCGAGACGGGATTGTTGAGACGTAGGGATGGGACGAGGAGGGTGTATGTCTGGGAAAGAGAACCTGAAGATGACAGCGTCTCCCTCGCCTTCGTCGTCGTGGTGAACACCTCGTTTGTTTAGTGGGTCATTGTCGCGCTCGCTCGGCTGCGCGAAGTTCGATTGTCACGTCGAGCTGCATTGTTGCCTGACGTTCGGATGGGAGGGACATTGTTGCGTCTTCATATCTATTGTTATTGTTCAGATTCAAGGAGATTGGAATGCAATGGAGGAGGGAGATACGGTTATTTTGGGAAGCCAGGTCGGCCATGTTGGGCGACACGCGAATACGGTCTTGCTATTCAATATACTCTTACAGATGAAGTCAGTTTTTTGCTGGCAATAAAAATTAGGCGCGTAGTAATATGAATAATGGACTGAATTTAAATATTTTATAAATAAACAGCGCAAAAAAAACTCAAGCGTGCTAAACGTGTGGTTAAATTTGTTCAACAAGTCTTTGGGGCCGGTAGTGTGCAACGTAGAGCAGCTAGGTTAGTTAAAAGGTGTTATGATAGTTTTAGTAGTATATCAGAATTAATATAAGAATTAGGTGTTGAGTCATTATCTGATCCTAGGTTAAAATACAGGTGATAAAATACTGAAAATGTTAGATACATAGTAAAAATACCAGCGTGTTATGCTAGATTCGATCAGATACATATGATTAGAGAGATAGACTGTCGTACCGATGATTGGTTGTTAATACATGCATCATGCACTACAGACTATTCTAATAATATTTCACCTACCTAACTCTTAGCTATGATGCCCACATCTACGCCATGACCTGCAACCCACCCCGAGGGTGTGTGGCAGGGGGTGATGATCACCGGAAATGGACTATTAACATGAAACTAGGCTACTACATTGAGAGATGCTACATAATAGGGTCACATGCAGCTACATGGTTAGTGTAGCTAGTAAATTAGGAGAAGCGTAATATGTTTAATGACATGCGAGCGGTCATTATTAAAATTAGAATGCCATTCGCAATCATGAAAAGTGGAATTTTGCGAAAGTAGTGTAATTATTTTGGTTCAATCAATGGCATAAGTGCCATGCTGGAGGTCATAACACTTTCTTAGGTTGTTGCTGATTATCATTTTGTATATTTGTTTCTTAAAGGCTCTGGAAATTTGTTCACAGTCAGTTGGATTTTGATTAAAAATATGATTCCATTAAAAATATGATTATTTTTTTAAAATTTGTCGATGTTTGCAAAAAAACAAGGAATGCATTGGCGTCGGCTTGTATGTCGACCTTTTCAGTTTGTGCCTACCGGGCATTTTTTGACGTTGACATGCCTGTTGATGGTGATAAAACGGTTTTTTCCTGCAATTTTTTTATTGAAGTAAATCTGCTTCAACACGATGTCTCTTTTTCTTTGCAGGTAAATAATGATCGTTGCGCGTTCGTCCCATGTTTCCAGGGTAACTGGTGTCTAAGGTTCTGCATGTTACCACAACTCTGAGTGAGTGCTCTGGATATACATATTTTTATGTAAATAATTCCTCCCGTTTCCATAGGAAGGTTCGTATTGAGTCGAAAATATTCGTTAAAGCAACATCACCAATTTATTTTTGAGAATCAATAATATGTATTAAGGCCGTTGTGCACGGTACAATTTCTTGTACAAGAACTTGTACAATGCGCAAATCGTATCGTGTACGAGGTGTCCGTACGATTTCTTGTACAAGAAATTAGATCATGCTCTATATTATTGGATGAAACCGTCCAAGATCCACTCCGTAGCTTCTGCGCATGACATGTGACGGTAGTGATACGTTTTCGATTAGTATTCGTAAGGTTGGTGTTCTGTTTGCGATCACTTTTATTCCTATAAGCATGGCAAAACTTCCATTTTTGTTGTACATAACGTGATATTCTTGGTTGCTTCCATATTGTGATATTCGTCTGTCGCGTCGGAAGTGTTCTATTTCTAAAAAGATGAGTTGGACACACTGGGAAACATTAAACCTCAATGAAATTAAGATGACGTTATTGAACCAAAAATAAATATACGCAACAAGCGAAAACATTATGTTTGGACGATAAATGATGGGTTTCATGAGCCGATGAAAGAGTGCAAGTAACCAATCGTATAATTTAATTTTATTAATGCTAGGATTAATGGTAGCAAATCATTGTAACCCAGTAACTATGGCAGGGTTTTCAAAATACTATCGTCATCGGATATCGCGATTCAGCTGTTGGACAGAAAACAATATCTGCGCATGTTATTGGCGCGCAAATTGCATGAAAATCTTTGATCGTGTACGACCGTGAACCAACTTCTTGTACAATATCTTGGTCCAATCTCGCCGTTCAATTTATGGCACAAGATCTTGTACAATAAATTGTACCGTGTACAACGGCCTTTATAGTCTCACAACTTTAAAATTTGCCGCGTTCCGGAACATATTCATTCGTGATTATCACGATTGGTATATATGTGATATCGCGAGTGGATGGTCGTGCCGACAAGGATGCCGGACCTGGCTTCTGAATTCAGCTGCGAACTCTCCTCCGGTAGATTCCGGTAGATCCGGTAGAGGTAACCTCCCTTTTTCATCTTAAGGGCGTTTTGTTTGAAACCGTCGGGATTATCCCGAATAGGTAACCAAAGAGTCACGTGGTATAAACAGGAATGGATTTCAAATTTAGTGGAATAAAACCGCTGATTACCACCTCATTCGGTGTTTACACTTATGTTTTATCACATCTGGGGGCTCTATAGCCGAAGCAGATGAGAATTAATCAAAACAATTAATCGTATTGTAACGAGCGATTTAGGCACACTAAATTAGCAAAACATTCGTGTTTGCACCACTTGACTCCTTGGTTACCTATTCGAGATTATCCAGACGGTTTCTAACACAACACCACAGGGGACAATTCTGCAAAGACTAATAATTCGAGATTTGAACGTCCCAACACTAACCTTATATGAAATAAACGTCGTAATTCGTAGTACAATCAATGCTTCCTTGATGGCGCGACGGTCATCCTTTTCTCCTCGTACAATTAGGGATATGAATACCTGTCTAATACCCAATAGCATAAATCAATGTATCAATGGATAGCATAGGTAGTTGCATGTTAGTGTGAGGACTTAAAGCTAAATCAACTAACAGAATCATATTGCATTCTTGCTTTGCTATTTTTATCCTTTTTTAAATTGTGAAGTTTAGACTAGTATATTATTACTAATCCTTTTTTATGCAATATATATAGTGCAAGTTTGGTATGGATTTATCCCCTGCCACACACCTTTATGGGGGCTTGCAGGGTATTATGTAGATGTAGAATCGTCCCCATATCTTGGAAGGACGCCTCGTCGTCTTGGAAACGCGTCGGGGGCGTCGTTTTCATTCGATAACGGTTGCTCCTTTGTTGCTCTGGCCTTTCGTCAACCGGTGCAACCGGCTCACCTTCGATCTCTGCAATTCCAAGGAGTACTTGACGCCCTTAAAAACTTTCCTTTCATTTCTCTCTATCTTACGATACAGTTCTCAATTCTCACGTGTGCATGAACGCGAATAGCTTCTGCCCTGGGTGAGAGGGAATTCCAATTACACACTCCCAACAGAGTTATGAGGTCGTATAGTTCCCGGAGTGTCTCACAGAGCGTCGCGAAGTAGACTTCCTACGCATTATTTCCTCCGCGGTCGCCAAAAACGTTAGTGACGATAGGCATTGTTCTTCCACGTTTACTGACTACACTACAAGCTATTCCTCCCGAGGGTATGTGGCAAGCGGTGAATTGTCACCAAAACTGCACTTAAAGTCTACATATAATTCCTATCTAGTGAGGATATTATAATGCATGACACATGCAGGAACACTAATATCGTAGAGTAAGAATAATATAGAGGGCAAAACTGTTATACATTTTGGATGTAGTACTGGAAGGGTTCGATAGATGGCGTAGTAAGAATTTTTTCGCGTTACATCACAGACGATATATATCGCTGTCATCGCTTTCATTTTTCTAATCGACCCAAGTGGCACAATCGATAAGTGCCTTGTAGTCTGTTCCTTGCTGCAGTGGATTATGTATTTTTAATGAAAAAAGAAGGAATCCCTTCATGGGTGTTTCTGTGACAAGATATGTTTGTTTTAATAGTGAGGGAAATGTTAACTTAGCCATGTGACTGTTGGCGTTAGGTAAAGGCATTTCGCACCATTGTAATAAAATAGCAAAACTAGCATAACTAGCAAAAAAATACAAACACATTGTTATGTGCCGCTTAATTCGATTCCAAAAACGAAGGAAATGGTAGCGATATATATCATTTGTGACCTAACGGAAAAAAATTCTTACCACGACATCTATGTAAACCTTCCAGTACTACGCCCAAAACGTACAACATTTTTGCTCTATGCGGTGATTATACTTACTCTATGGTAATTGTTAAGTTAGAACAAATATTGTCATTAATTTCTGGAGAGAGTTAAAAAAAAGAGTATTAGTGGTTGTTTGCCATTCATGTGAGAACTTGAGTGGAATATTTTATTATTAATTTGAACAGGGTGATGTTCGGGAACACTCGTAATATAACCTGGGCCTCGATCATGGATCTTCATAAGGCGTGCGCTAGCGTTATCGTTATTTTTTGATTTAACCTATGTCGGAGAGAACGCGATATGCCTTCATTCATTTTTCGCGCAGCACTTCAAGTTGCTTATCACAATCAGTGGAGCGAATTTTATAGACAGTTATTGTTACCCCTGCGCTACTCTAGGGGTAATCGATACAGATTGCGATAACGCGAAAGATACATCCGTGATTCAACACCTGGTATCTTTAATATGAATTCTTGTCACATTATCAACTCATAACCGCGTGTAGACCTTTGATATCCCATGGGCCATGCATGGAAGGCCCGACCGAATTTAATGGGAACCTCACCTCCAATCTCGAACCAATAGGGCGACCCCGAGCGTCATCATCACCATGGAGACCCAGTCTGCAATTTGAAACCTTCCCTTTGTCTCTCTCTCCAAAGACGCCGAGACGAAGCTAAACCTTCCTCTTCCCCCTTATCATCATTATTACCCACACTTCTGCCTCCAACACTCCGAGATGGGCGCGGGAGCAAGGCGTTCCAGAGGAAGGAAGGAATCTTCTTCCGGGAGGAACAGACACAATGCCCTTCCTTCTTAGCATTCCTCACAATGGCTGAACCGGGGCCCACTCTCTTCGGGCGAAAATTCCATCTAACCACCTCTACTCGTCTTCCTCTCCGCAATGTTTCCCGCCCTGTTCCCTTATGCATTGTTACTCTCTCTCTCTCTTTCTCTTATTTACTTGGAAAGATGGTGGCGCCAGCCGCGATGCATTTTTTTCCGTTTATACCATTGTTGCAAAGCGAGGCGGAGGTTTTGCGGGCGTGTCGGTCGACGGTTGAACTGTGCAATCTAGCGCCTGCCTTTCGTGACGTCTACGCCGAAGTCGGTGATCTTAACAATGGTCGGGTGGGAGAACAAGATGGTGTCGTGTGTGCACGGCTGTACTTCTCTCCATTCGATGACGTTTCTCGCGGGAAACGGCTCACTTCAGCTGAGATTATTCCAATCTACGATTAGGAAAGGGGAGAATTGTATATTCGCGGTTGGGAGAAACGAATTGTTGCAGCGGGAGAATGATATTGTTGCAGGGAGTGAATGATATTGTTGCAGGGGGAGAATGATATTTTTACGTAATGAAGAATGACGTAGTCGCGGAATGAAAAATTACATTGTTGCGGAAGGAAAAATTATTTTGCTGTGGAATGAAGAATGCTATTGTCGCGGAGGGGGATTGAATTGTTCTGGAGGGGGGAATTACATTCTTTCGAATGGATGATATCGTTGTTGCTTTGTGGGAATTGAATCGTGGTGGAGGTTGTACGGGAGGGGAATTGTTGTTGAGGAAGGGAGGGTTCTAGTGTTGCATAATGGGCATAGATGCAGTAATCAAATCAAATAATCACCATTTAATAGTATATCTATGAATGGAAAATGTTAAAAATATTTTTTTCTGGAAACTGGATGTGGCTACTAAGACTCTTACAACATTCGTACAGAATATAGCTTAAATGATCATATAATTTTTTTTTATATTTTCCACGTGATATTCATTGATACACTTTGGGCTGGATGTTTTGGAACACCTTTACCATGAATATTTCATATTTTTTTCTTTTCATGTTTACCATTTTTCTTTTACATCCTGCTCTTATCTTTCTCTATTGATGGAAATATTTATTGTCTGTCTTTATTTCACTTTATTGTCTCCTCGATCTGTTTGATCATTTTTTTCAGTTTTCCTGAATTCCCGCTTTTTCGTCATCTCTCATATATCTCATAGACCTCCATTGCTCGCCATTGATTGACCAGTGTTTTGCAATGTACTTATTTGGGTGGCATACTGGCTCGTTTTTCTCGTTCATTTTTCCTGATGCACTCCCAGGAGAATGTGTTAAAAATTACTTCGGTGGTTTTATTCAAAACCCCAAAATTTCGTCAAATATCGTTATTTTTTCTATCAAGGTTTTCGTAATTTTTGGCAGGATTCTATGTTACATAGTAAATATTAGATTGTTTATGGCATTTTTTATTTCTTGTGTTTCATGTCCGGGGTTTTTAGGAATATAAATAATAAAATCCGAGGATTATCGCGAAATCGAGTGGAATTTGTACATACTGAAGTAATACACGTCCAATTCTGTGAAAAATGGCACGTGTATCTCCTCAGTACAATAAATAATAATTTATTTTCGATGATAATATGATACCTACTACATGGTTGATTATATGAATATTATGTTATATGCATAGGTACCATATTTTCTTTCGGGAAAATGTCAAAGTTTGTGAGTCAAATCCGGTACTACTAGGTAATTAAAATGCAGCTCACATTCTGACGGTTGACGACTTTTAATGATTTGCGGAGTTTCATTTTCGTACTACTTACGGTTACTTAATGATTTGAGCGTAATAATATTATTGGATAGATTGTTAATTGGATGGAGGCGTTGTCAAGGTCTTAGGCCATTACATTGACATAACAAGAGAAACCGTGGATTTCCATCAATTAATATTTGAAAATAATTCGCTAACGAACGATGAATAAGAAATCGTCAAATTTTATCCTCACGAAATCAACCATTAAAAAAATCGAACTGCTTGTTCTTACAGTTTTCATTAAGGTCATGCTTTTCGTTAGATCACGTATTCATTCCGGGAGGCTTTGAATTTCCAAGTCAAAATGAGGAAACTGCCTGCACAACCACTTCCAACCTCTATAGAGGGTAATTGGTAAGAGATAAGGAGAAACCAATGCACTTATTAATATTTTCTTGAGATGGGTGTGGGAAAGACCTCGTAATTTAAAAAAAAATAATTTTTTGATACGAAGCAGTTTCAATCGTGCATTTGAATAGCTTGACATACTTCCAGAAGAACTTTCGGAGTAGGTACTTAGGCTGGAGTCGAGGAGTCGTCAAAGTTAATTTTTTTTCTATGACTGAAGAGTGCTCGACGATAATAAGCAAGTTTGAAAAAAAAATGAAGTTCGATGCGAAATTGTGCGACGTAAAATTCCTCCTGGTCTGATTCAATGTTTATTCTGCTGCTCTAACTAAGGAGTTCTCTAATCAATAAATACGGGAGAAAATTGTCAAGCAGCACTTGACAATTTGAAGGAATTACACCGGGAAACTTGTGCGTTAGTTAAACCTCTGTGCAGAAAATTGAAGCGGAAGAATTTCTTTTCGGGGTTTAATATCTTTATTACTGGGTCATAAGTTGAAATTTAAATTTTCTATGTGAAAATTCAATATTTTTCCATGGGTCACGGATATGACGAAATAAAACACAAACGCTCTGGTATCTCTCCGACGCACAGTGGGCTGAAATCGAAAAAACTGGCCAAAAATTCAAAAAAAGGAGTTCTTTTGAGGCAGGACTTGATTGACTGTGACTCTCCATTGACGGGCGAATTTGATTTTAAGCAGCGTTTACACGTAGCAGTTGACTGCTATGACAGTTGCGAGATGCGCGACATATCTATATCGCTACTGCTATGATGCGTCTGTGTTAACGTCTATGCAGCTTAAAGCCGCTATTTAGGCGTTGCCACAACAAATAAAAAGAGTTTTATTTCAATATTGATTGATGCTTAATTTTTCATGAAATTCTTCAAGCAATAAATTCCATTGACGATTATCTTTTGTTCCCATTCTTTAAAGGGCAGAATATCCTCTTTGGGGAGGCATATCCTTGTTATTATAAACAAATTCCGCCGTGTATTGCTTTACGATGGCGATTGTTGCGACTGTGTTCGATACATTTCCGCTGGAAAGTAGACGGGCTTCAACTTTGCTAATAGCTCGAACGTGGATCGGTAGTGTTCGACACGTGTCCAGTATCGACCTGAACTCGCATCGCAGTTGCTATTTACACATGCGAGTGGGGCTTAATAGCTTAATAGTTGACTGTCATAGCTGTCAACTGCTATGTGTAAACGCACCTTTACGTATCATTTGTCCTGGGTAGTACGCATTAACAACTTACCTGCGGTCAAATTCGATCAATTTTTGCAAAAATCCTTCTATTGTCCCGGCTTCCTTCAATTTTCCCTGAATATCAAGAAAATCAAGCTGATGCTGACATTTGGAAGATAAGACTGCGGTAAAAAAACGATACAAAGGTGGAGAATAGGTTCTTTCTATTTAATTACGTCTGGATAACATTACTCAATTGTAATATTTACCTTAGATATCGAACAAAATGGCGGACCCTATTTTCAGTCAATTTCTTTCTTCATTAAGCAAAAAAGATGAATGCTACACTGAGGTACAAAACTTTACTCATACCACGATATTTTTACAAAGTATCCTGAGTTAGAATCCGTTGAGAAATTATGAGACCGCTTGCGACGGCCAAAGTTAAAACGGTTTTTCTATCACGCGGGAGTAGTCCGGTTCTGTCTGCCAGCAAACAGGAATACACCGAGGCTCTTTTGTATATGTTGATTGTGCTACGGTGTCATAAATTTCGCTATGGTTAATTTCAAGGTTTATCAATCAAAAATAACCACCATAGATGTTTATATGACGATAATTCTGGGCAGATTTTTTCAATTTCAGCCCATAGTGCGTTGTTTAGTTTGACTGAGGTGTGCTACTCTAGTATAATACGAATTCGAATTGCTAAGTTAATTCGAGGTTAATTCTATGCTTGTATAACTTCCACGTTTATACAGAAGTATTATTTGCAACTATGAATCACCAGACTCTATTATTCGACTGGTATCCTATCTATCAAAGTAGGTTCAGCGTGATTATAAATAATTAAATACTCTGTTTTACTTCTCTACAACATTTTTGGGTGTCTGTTACATCTGTGTTACTACTCCACAACATTTACATGGGTTATGACGGTTATGACCTATGCTCACTCGGCTGTATTAATATTAAAAAATAAGCGTATTATACAGGGATTGGAAAATAAATTACAATTATTGAGATGTCAATGGAAATTATTGTCATGACTTAAAAGGCAATTTATCTTCGATTTTACCTCCTCATTAGCTACGTGCTGATCGGTTGGATATATTAAAATATATGCATTAGAAAACATTTCTTATGACATGACCAGTATGATTGCTATTGCTCCCAAGTTTCGTGGTTAAAACATTTTCGTCCGTCACTTATTTTGCGCTGAGTTTCCAGTCGTTCTCTCATCCGCATTATATTCTCATATGAGTCTCTTGAAAATGCTTCTACGTATCTGATATCATCCCTGCTCAAAGGGTATTTAATCCACTGAGTAGCAGAACCTCATACATAATGCCTGTCGAAAGATAATCTGTGCCATAATATTGGATGTCGGTGTATGCTGATAAAAATTGTTAGATATTGTTTAATGTTGTTGGTTATTGGTAGAAATTGTTTGGCATTGTTTGAATAATGATACAATGATGGCATGGCGTTGAGATTGTTGAAGTAAATTTGAAAATATCTAAAATTGTCGGATTAAATGGCTCCGAATTTTTGAATTTGGTTTGGAACTGTTGACAAATGTTGGAAATTGTTGTAATTTGTCGGAAATTGTTGGTGATTGTTAGAAAATTATGGAAACAGCTGGATGTTGATGGAAACTTTTGGACAATGTTGATATTTGTTCCTAGTAACTTCGGATATTGTGGTCAATAGTTTGACATAGTCTGCAAATCCCGTCTTTGTTCAGAATGTTTGGATATTGTTAGTAATTTTTGGAAATTGTTGTAATATGTCCGAAATTGTTTGAAATCGTTGGTTATAGTAAGAAAGTAATGGAAAAACGTGCATATTTATGGCAACTGTTGGACATAGTTGATGTGTGTTCCAAGTAACTTCGGTTATTTTGGTCAATAGTGTGACATTTTCTGAAATCGCTGGCATCGTTCAAAGTAGTAGAACGTTTGATGGTAATTTTTGGAAATTGTTGTAATTTGTCGGCAATTGTTGTGTTAGTTAGATATAAATGGAAATAGTTGGATATTTATTATTTTGTCGGCCCCGGTAGCGGTGTGGTTAAGTCCTCGCCTGCTAACCCGAGGTCAGGGGTTCGAGTCCGTCCTGAGAGAATTTTCACCACTCAGGACATGGATGTGTGTGTTTGTTTGTTGCTAACTGTTGTTGTCTAACCCCGATGTAGAGGCCACAAGTGCTGTTTTCGGTGGTAATGGGAAATGAATAAATAAATATTGATGGCAACTGTTGGACCTTGTTGACGTGTGTTCCAAGTAACTTCGGATATTGTAGACAATAGTTTGACATTGTCTGAAATCGCTGGCTGAATAATGACACGATGATGGGATAGGGTTGACATTGTTGAAATAAAATCAATATCGTTCAATTAGTAGGATATTGTCAGTAATTTTTGGAAATTGTTGCAATTAATGTCGTCACACTGTCGTTTTCGTTGGGTACATCGTGTGGTTTATTTAGCGGTTCTGCCCTCTGGATTGACCATCATGTCGTCTCTGAGCTCTTCGATGGAAGAGATGCGTTTTCAGGAGGAGGATCGGCTCGGAAGAAATACCATGCTACAGCAGACCGGGTCCATTTTTTCACGCTTGCGTTAACAGCGCCACCAAGCGGCCGGCTTCGCAACTCGTCGTTGCGTTAACGTCACGCTCCACCGGCCAATGAAATCGCATTCGGTTCGTCGGAGAGAGGGGCGACGTCACCCGCTGGTGTCGACGAGCTGAGAGAGAGGTTCACGCAACAATGGAGTTCCCCTCATCCCCCATCGTCATGGAAACAATTCAATGGAGTGTAATGAATCACCTCGTTACGTTGGAGACGTAGTTCGTCGGTTGAAATTTGAGCGTTATTCGACGGGACTAACTGAGAAATAATTAAAAGATATTGGAGGCCTTTAGCGAATTTTGCGAGCTTGTGGTAGAATAATGGCGTCGCCTCTGTCTGCGTTTTTGATGTGGCGTGGAGGTAGAAATATGGCGATAGCATATCAGACTCGAAATCGTACCATTTTTGTCTTTCAAGCAACTTAAACCTTCCGAATAATTTCGAGTCTCCAGGGTTTCTCCAGAGAACCTATTTTTTATGCTTTTTCACTTGAACCCTTTCCCACCATTTGTTTAATGAACTATAACAAATTTTAGTTATTTTAAATTATGACAAATTTCTACCAAATTTAGTGAAGGCCGATGTTGTTTCCTTGATTCGTTTTATAAATTACAATCTTCCAATCTCTTCTGCGCTATGCCACATACATTTAGAATATGATTTCCACCATGATAGATTCGAGGTAATAGTAATAGCCCATACGTATGTATATTGTTGACACTAGATATGATAGAAAAAACTAGAAAGAGAAAGAATATTATTAATTTTCGGCGGCGCAACCGCCTTCGTCAGAGGGCAGAGAATAATAAACTGGAAAGAATGGATGAGGCGGAGGGCACAGTGGAGAGAGGGTTTTTATAGACATTGATCCCTGGTGGTGTGAATGGCTTCAATAGCCAAATGTAAGCCAGCTCTATAGCATTGAGTTCAAGTGTTGAGGCTGTCGAGGGGGAGGGAGGCCAAAAATGAAATGGCCCTTGAAGCAGTTATTAACAGATATCTCGTGGCTAAAGTTGTAGGAGGAGCGATGGTTGCTGATTCGGATGTAGAGAGGGGTGGAGGATTTTCCTATGTAAAAAACCGCTGGGCAGTGTGGGCAGCTTGGCAGTGAAAATGTGCACTATGCGAACGAGTCATTGTTTTGGGTAGCGTGCAGAATACCTCATTACAATAAGCAACGATATTATGCCGATACTTCCCTGTTAAGCAAGGTATACAGATGATACTGCCTTGTGACGTCACGTTCCTCACCAACGTGGTGGCGGGTCTGTTAAGCGCGTCATCAATTTTATCCACCAATGAAAAACTTGATACACAACGTTATCAACAACTTATAATTTATGTTATGAAAAATAAAGAAAAAAGCTTTTCCATTATAGAAAATTAGGAATTTTTGTTATTTTTTCTGCTGAATAGCATGTAAAGTAGATAAGTACCTGCATGTAAATTCACATTAGACGTTTCACTCACCTCCGAAAGATGAGACGGTATGTGCTTAACCACTGTGTGGACGTTGTTGTCTGAACGTGTTGTTGAAATTCTATGCATGACAACGTTGTTTCAGTAGGCCGCGCCGTATTGTAATGTTCGTTTCTTGCTCAGGAATGAGCTTTCGAAAACCAACATGCGAATTCCTTATCTACTGATAAAACTTCATTTGTCGGTTTTTCCTATTTAAAAAACATCATTCCAAACCATGTCACTCTTTTGTATGAGCGTTATTCACTAAAAAATTGCGATACAAATATTTGCAAAAGTCTGCTTTGAAGAAAACTTGTGGAGAAATGGATTTAATCTTTATGAAAATGTCAACTATATATCAGATACTTCGTGTATGATACTTGGAAATTTTGAGATTTGAAAGTTCACCTTGAGAACTCAAGCCGCCGGAAAATTGGGTTAACGAAATCGATCAAAAGTAGTTCTCTCGGAGGCGAGGAATTATAACCTTCTCAATTACTGAATTAAGCTCCGCTCGCGGCCTTTGGATGCGTCTGAGTTACATTGCAGAAGCCATAATTAACTTGAAGGCAGTTGCCATGGAGATCATATTCTCGGTGGCCCATCAACTTGGAATTAATTTCGTTATATCCTTGAGAGTTACCCGAAGCTGAACTAGTATTCAATGACTTGGTATCTGTTGGACTAGAAATTGTAGGAAAAAAAATAAAAATATATTAATGCATGAAGTTATTTTCAATAAGGGCCGATGGAAAATAGAAGGTGGGCAAAGTGAAGGTAATGCCTCATGTTGGATATTGAGTAGAATGAGAATTTTTTTCTTCTCAGGGTATCATTAATTGAGCGAATTTAAGACACGTTGGTAAGTTTGTCTCAACATTGTAGTTATCTACAATACGATTTCAGATCGGCAACGTTTGTAAAAGGACGGTATGATGACTGTATAAACGTAACCAGTCTATTGTATGAACCAAAATGAGAACCAATGTCATACCGTAGACTGAAATTTAGACTTAATCTCTCGACTAAATTCCAAGACAATTAATTTCACTTATGACGTTGAAAACATTTTGCTAACTCTGATTAATTGGGGATGGGGTTGGTCTAAAGTACTGGCCTCCCATCCCGAGGGCCCGGGTTCGATTCCCTGAAGTGGCGGATTTTTCAGCGGAAAACGGGTCCCCACTTGATTGCCTAGTGGAGAGAATTTCAAGTTCAGTACTCCGTCCGTCGGATGGGACGTTAAGTCGTGGTCCTTTTGGCGCCTTTCGTTAAAGGTAGGCTAATGCCGACGCCGGGTTTCTCTCCACCCTTCCTCCATTACCTGAAATGATCCTACCATTACCCAATTACCCACCTATCCTATATGGCGCAAATTACCTCAGCTTTCGATCGCCTCCCCTAATAGAATGTATTAAAGTCTATCAAAGAATGTATCAAGTCTATCATTGGTATTTGCATGTTGGTATTTAAGGGTTTTAAGCTAATCCAATTAATAGCATGTTTGTGCATGCTTGCTTTCGTATTTTAATTTAAAAAAAATGTTGTTTCGACAAGAATATAGTCACTTAATCCTTTTCATGCACGATGTGTGATGCAGGTTTGGTGTGAATTCACCCCCTGCCCCACACCTTTATGATGGCTTGCAGGGGATTGTGTGGTGTAGATGTAAGAAATCATATAGTTGAGGAATACAGGAAATAAAGAAGTAGAAATACTAATTAATAAGAAAATAATATGATTGTGACGTCGTACGTATTTTTACAATACTGTTTTGATTATGATAGTAACCGGATGGGTTGGTGTCCAGTTGGTGACGAAGTGAATCGTCTTACCATTCCAAGAGCTCGGGTTCGAATCCACGCAAGTGTCATCACTGCATTTGCCCCGAGTGTACTGCTACTGTGCTACTGCCCCAAGAGTCTAATAATTTTAATTATCTTCTGATAATTCTCACAAATTCCTATATTTATAGCGATTAATTTTTGTTGGCAATGCTTATTACCATCTCAAGTAGTAGCTGGATAGTATACACATTCTTCTTGAGGGCTTAGGTTCAATCCTCAACCTTGGAAGGTATTTTTTATTGGTATTCTGGTCCCTGCTTGAATAGAGAGCGTCATATGTTCGCAGTAAGCAGTGGATTTGATTTGAAGATATTCAGAGGCAACATATTAGGCAGTCCCAGTTAATATACAGGGCTATTTTACTGTCAAAGAATAAGATAAATGAAGGACTAAATGCCAAACCAAGTGATAGTCAGACCCTCTTTGAATTTAGGAATGCTATGGTCTTAAATTCGGCATGGTCTGACATTAATGCGGGTATCTTCTAGAATCCTGAAGTTCTGCATCGCTTGTAAAACAATACTACTTTAAGAAGAAGTACTAAGAATAAGTTAGTTGCATAGCTGAATATCAAACCGAGTGGTATTTGTTTTTAAGTTAGAACCATGATGAATTTACGATAGCCTTGGCTTGTCAATCCAATGCGGATTACTTCTGGGATTCTGAAGTTCTGTGTAGTTCGAAATTCAAGCGTACCAGTCAGCTAAACCTGGCTCGTTTGCCTTCGTGTACTCGTCTGTTTCCTGACTGAGAAATGAACTGAAAACAGAAAAACAGAAAAGGAGATATGTAAACTTCACCCTTGACGCATCTAATCACGTTGACGACTGGACACGGGCTGGCGGGTGCTGCAGCTTCAGGAGAATGCAACTGTAGCTTTTGAATTTCGTCCCCGAATCGGTAGAATGTAGCAACTACAACTTTGAGAATCCCACCCGAAGTGCAAATATTGTCTTTGTTAAGTATGATACTCATTGCCTTTGGTTCTCACATCCAAATATTTATTTCTTACGTGTCGTATCATTCTTGATGGCACGTCCTATCTTCCCCACCCGAAATATTTTATGGTTTAACATCCAAACCTGTTCTCTCAAAGCAGGCATGTTTGGCCCTAAATGTAGATAACTACATCTTCTTCTACATAATATCCTGATTGCCACCATAAAGGTGTGTAGCAGGGGGTGAATTCTCACCAAACATGCACTACGTATCATGCGTGAAAAAGGATTAGTATTAATATACCAGTCCATACTTCACTATTCAAAAGAGATAAAAATTGCACAGTAAGAATGCAAAAAACATGCTGTTAGTTGGGTTACCTTCAAGTCCTTATACCAACATGCAGCTACCTATGCTATACATTGATTCACTCGTATTGGACATATTTACCGCTATTCATATACCTACCTAATTGTACGAGGAAAAAAGGACATTTTGAATCTGTCAGTTCGGCAATCAATTTCTCTAATTTTGTGATTATGGTCCAGTCTGCCATAATAAGTTGGGAATTGCAAAATATTTTTAACGTCATCAGCAAAAATGTTATCTTGGAATTTCTTGAGGATATTAAGTCTAAATTTCAACCTGCGATGTGACAATGATTCTCATTTTAATTCCATTAATAGACTGGTTACGCTAATATAGTTAACTACTGAAAACCCACACTCTGTTTAAATTCAGATCTCACTGAAAACTAGATGCACCCTTGTGACAGAATTTGTTTGAGATACGCCTGGTTTCCGCCTTTTCTTTAACATATCGATGTTCCTTAAAACGATACTTTTGTGAGGACCTACAGTTCGGTACCCCGTCCGTCGGATGGAACGTAACGGTCTGTACTCCTTGGCCCAATTTGTTTGGGCATTGGCTGATTCCTACGTCGGGGTTCTGCCTATTCTTTATCCTATCTAGGTTCCATAAAACATTACCTGAATTAGAATAACCTAAAGTTCAGTACTACAGTAGGCCGTTATGACAATTGTATTAGCGTTACCAGTTTAATAGCAGAATTAGGATGGGAATTTCCATCAGAACGCAGGTTAAAATTTAGGTTTTACCTTTTAAGGAAATTCGAAACTGATTTCTCTACAGATGACGTTAGATATATATTAAGGACCCCTGCGTATTATGCTAGGTTGGATCAGGTTAACAAGATTAGAGAGATATATTGTCGTACCGATAGATTTAAAATGTCATTTTTTCCGCGTACCATAAGAGAGAACAATAGGTCGCGTAGCAAAGGGATAGGTAAATGAATTATTATTAGAATGGTCTGTAGTTCAATATGTATGTTGGGATGGGATGTTCATTATTTACAACTAATCCCTTTATTACTATGTAGATACTTACCATCTAGCTTCATGTGACCATATTATCTAGCATATCTCCTTGTAGTAGTCAAGTTGCATTTCAATATAAGTTTGGTGATCTGCACCCCCTGCCACACACCATCGAGGTGGTTTGCAGGATATTACGTAAATATATTCAGTCCGTCGGATTGGACGTTAGTTCTTACACCATGTGGTACATTTTGTATAAGGAGGTTGGTTCGCGACTGCTTGTGAGTTGTCTGAGGAATCTTGTTAATTTAAGTACGAGAATATGCCCGCTAAGTGATCCTTACATTACAAAAAAAATTACCTAAGCTATTGGAAGTCTTAATTATCACAAGAAATACATTGTAAAATCGAAGGATTTATTTTTTATGATAATTATAATGAGCTCGACGATGGAATCAATTCAGCATTTACGTTACAGAAATAAATTCATGTACTGAATGAATTCACTAAATTATAGAATCAGAATATTACTATCAAACGTTATGTTATGATATTTCTTGAAATATTATTAAATATCTCATTAGTAATGATATTATTCATACGCCAAGCATTTTGGCAACAGTGGCCGCAGCGACACTTGAAGTCAACTAACGCATTTCGTCTGCTATAAGGGCATTAATTGGTGGTTTTAGCAAATAAATGCGGTAGGTTGATATTTTTTTTCGTGTAATTTTATTCCTTGTGAAATTACGCATACAATATCAGTTTTTTGCAAAAATGACATGTCACTATGGTATTTTTAAACGTTATATTCTCATGTGATGGCCATTCTCGCCGTTAATTGTAATTTCAAATGAAATTTGTGCAAGAAGGAGTATGGGTTGGTATAATTATCTTTACTTTATTAGATAGAGTAACTTTAGTTCTGTGGGTACTGAAAATATAGAAAAAATGACATGACTTTCACTTTTCGGATCAACCTCCTGAAGATCAGTTGTATTTCTACTCCGAGGTTCACTGTCTTTACCCCTCTTGAGTTCTTGGGAACAACTTTCCCTCTCTACCAAAGTTCTTGCTTGGAGAAATGTGCCAAAGTTTTATTAATTTTTCTAGCGAATGAAAACCCCTTGGCTTAGGATCTCTGAAGGTTTAGAGCATGGTCGGGATAAAAGCTTTCAAGCCACGGAAAATTATTCCCTATTCCCAGATAGGGGGGGTGCAAATCTGTCAAACGTCAGCTTTTACACGTCGCTGAATACTCCCCCCCCTATCGAGTCAGGGTAACATTAGGGTGTGGGGATCGGAAACCATTGGTGTATAATTACCTTTCAGTTCGGGATTCCACTGCCCCTTAGGCCCTTTCTCTCTCCCTCTCTGTCTCCTTTATCTCATGCTGCCAAGCGCCAAGGGAACGGACCCTCTTCAAAGAGGACTTAGGATTCCTTTGATCCTTTCTTTAAAAACATCCCCCTCTCTTCGGTCCACCGGTGCTTTCAACTTCGAGCCTATAAAAAAAAATAATACCCTCACCCCTTCCGTGGTTCCCATTTCGCCCCTCTTTAAGCTCCATTTCAGTTCCCTTGGTCAATTTTCGAGCGAAATCGAGAGGAGGGGGGAGAAAGGAAAAAAAAAGGGTTCGGAATTCGTTTCTGTGTCCAGGGGTCGTATCCTTGATCTGGGTAGAATGTTTGTTGGGTGAGGGGTTTGGGGAGGGGGTGGGGGAGAGACACGTTTCTCGTTCCATTGTTGGGGAAACCTTCCATTTTTGGAGAGTGTGTTTGATGAGTTTGATGATGGTTTTGGAATTCAGGAACGCACGAAGTCGTAACTGGCTGCATTGAATTTCCAAAGAAAAAAATCCAATACATATATTTAAATTAGGGATGGGTCGGTTCCACTTTTTTTCGGTTCCGGTTCCGGTTCGGTTCTTAACTTCGGTTCTCGGTTCCGATTCTCGGTTCCGGTTCTTCATTTACCACTTACTTTGCATTGCTCAATGGTAAGATAAGGTAATCAGTAATCATTTTCCGAGACTGAATTAGAATAATTCGCAACTTAGAAGCATCTAAGTACACTATTTCACCAGGTTTTAATGTGAAGCCTCCACTTTCGGAGTGTGCGTAGGTTTCAAACTGGTTTTCGCGCCAATTACTTCGGTACCGATTATTTTTGGCCTCGGTTCCGGTTCCGGTTCTAAGCTCAAGAACCGGTGGAACCGAGAACCGAAGAACCGAACCGACCCATCCCTAATTTAAATATATATACGAGGGCAGTTTTTTTTCAACCTCCGATTGGACATAAACAAAAGACAAAGTGTAAGTTAAAAAATGTTTTTACTACTGAAAGTTATGTACACTTATGGTTACTTTTCCACATAATCACCTTGACGATTGAGACATTTGTCGTACCTGTGGACAAGCTTTACAATACCCTCTTCATAAAATGTTGCCGCCAATGAATAACAATGAGGCTTGACGTTGTCTTGAAGCTCCTCGTTGTTTTGGAAATGCTGCCCTCCTAGTCTTCACTTCTTCAGTTTAGGGAACAGATGGACGTCGCTTGGCGCTAGGTCGGGGCTGTGTGGCGGGTGATCGAAAATATCCCATTTTAATTGCTCAAGGAGCCATTGGATTGCACCAGCACTGTGAGGTCGGAGGTTGTCATGAATCAAAGCGATTCGGGAGGTCAGCATGCCTCTTCTTTTGTTTTGAATGGCTTTCCGGAAACGTGGTAAAGTTTCACATTAAACAGCGGCATTAATTCTTGCTCCCAGCTGGATGAACTCCACAAGAAACACACCTTTTTGGACCCAAAACACGGGAGCCATAACCTTTCGATTGTTAAGGGTTTGTTTGAATTTTTTGGTTTGTTTGGTGATGTGTGTGCATCCATTGTTGTGATTGTCTCTTTGCTTCGGGTGTGTCATATTGAATCCACGTCTCATCACCCGTCACAATTGATTTCAATACGTCTTCTCTTTCAGGGGCATAATGGTCAAGGAACGTCAAAGCAGAAGCCATTCGGCGAGTTTTGAGGTTGTCGGTCAAAATGTTTGGAACTCAGAGCACAAAGTTTATTGAAGCCTAAATTTTCCGTAACAATAGAGTACAGAGAAGATATTGAAACTTCCGGAAATTCCATAGACAAAGCACTTATGGTGAACCTACGGTTTTCTCTAATCACTTCGTCTACTCGTTGAACAAGGCCTTCTGTAGCGACAGACTTGCGTCCTTGACCCGCTTCATCACGCACATCAAAAGTCCACCCCGTTCATCATGTCTTCAAATTTTGGACACCATTCAGGCACAACAACAGTACTCGTAAAGTTTTCTCCATACACTCGGCTCTTTCTTCGATGAATTTCTGCAGCACTATTCCCTTCTGCTTGCATAAAACTTCGCAATTCGCACTTTGCGGGAGAATCAATCGAGGGGGCCATGTTTATGTGACAGCTACTCAGCACAGACTGACGACTTCAGCTCGGCAGTGACAGAGTGTGTGGTATGGGAGATGCGCAGTTGCCTACTCATAGGCAATCAGGCGGGTGGCCATCCCGCAGATGCCCACCCGCCTGTCGCTTGTCTGGCGTTGATGCTGTGCGATCGGAGGTTGAAAAATAACTGCCAGTTTAAACAATTAGGCTTTTCTTGCAGTAGCAAGAATAAAGCTGATTAAATTAATTGTTTTATCTTCGCAGTATTATTACTACTCAATACAAATGAACAAGTTGTTGCTACGCAACTGCAAAACAAACCTCATAAATCTTTCTACTTAAGTGTTTCTACTCCGAACCCCCTAAGCCTTTTTTGCATAAAAAACGGTTCTTTATTTGATCTTACTCTGCAGTATCCGGATTAGCATATTTTTTTAATTACCTTTTATTTATAATAAATAAATTTCATGTGAACGGTAATAGGTTTATCGGACCATCACTATGTTGATGTTTACATCTTGGTGAGTAACGCAGAAGTCACTACAATGTTTTTTGCTGAAGTCTTCTATTGTTTGCCAGGAAGATCCAGGTATTAGGCAGAATCCACCTGCGAGCCACCACAAGGGTGTGTGGCAGGGGGTGAAGATCAAAAACATGCACTGTTGACTTGCAACTAGGATATTTAATGGAGACATGCTAGATAATAGGGTCGCATGCAGCTAGATGGTTAGTACCTACGTAATAATAAAGAGAATGTTGGTTGTTATTTCATGCATCATGCACTACAGACAACTATAACAATATTTCACTTACCTATCCCTTTGCTACGCTGCCTGTTGTGCTCTCTTGTGGTACGCGGAAAAATGACATTTTAAATCTATCGGTACGGCTATCTATCTCTCTAATCTTGTTAATCTGATCAAACCTAGCATAATACGCAGCACAATACTTAATATACGTATATCTAACGTCATCTTTGAACAAATCGGTTTCGAATGTACTTAAAAGGTTTAACCTAAATTTTAACTTGCGTTCTTATAGTAATTCCCATCCTAGTTCTTCTATTAAACTCGTAACGCGAATACAATTATCATAACGACCTTTAACAAATCTTTCTGATCTCCTTTGCACGCGCTCAAATTCCTTCATCACACCTTCCTCGTACGGATCCCATATACTACATAATATTCAAAGTGAGACCTGACTAGTGTAAAGTAGCTTATATTAGATTAAGGCGTGGAGTGGGGTAATCATAAAAGAAGTTCAGTTTATATTTACTTCTGACGTGTGCTGTGAAAGAATCACCTAATGGGTGTTTTATTTTAAATCCAAGTGAGCAAAAATCATGTGTTACCAGTTACAATATGTATTAATATTTTTATTATGCATTTCAACATTTTTTTAAGGCCTAGTGTTGCTAATTAGCTTCCGAGAAGCCAAGAAATTGTTGATAAAATGTCGAAATTACTTCGGAAACGTCTTCGCGGGCGAACGCGTTCGTTAGCGTCACCATGGTAACCGCAGGATTGTTGACTAACGTGTGCGTCACACGCCAGTTTGAAATGGCGGACTCGTTCTGATCGAATGGGTTTGAGTGGATGGTGTCCGACAACTGTTCGGCCCTCTGGTGGTATTCTCAATCGTCACCTGCCAATATCTGTCCGTCTGCTTCCCTCTCTTCCTATTCACACGTCAGTCCACTGTGTCCTCCCATCATGCACCGCTCGTCTCCCGGCATATACCATTCCCTCCTGCAAGCCTTCCACAATTTCCCTCTTTTGTTCCACACGTAATCGATTTGGACGAAAATGAAGTGTACCCATCCCCATTTGCAAGACTGCGAAAATGAAAGGCGTGTTCAACCCGAAGGTTGATATTTGATAGGTGAGAGTAGAGCTCACCCCGTACTATGCCATTGGCGAGTGAAATTCACGCATTCAGGGGTAGGGGGACCTGTTCCTTTCCCTAGGCCACCTGTCATTTCGTACTTCTGACACGAAGAAAATTGAATCGCGAGGATTTTAGGTGGGGGGATGTCCAGAATGGCTCTTACCCGGGATTTGAACCTGGGACCTATAATGAGAATTAATGTATCTGATTCCAATACGTTATATCACCTTTCAGTCCCTTATATCAAGGAGATGAGGAAATATTTTTTAGGTGTTTAGTGTACGTAGTCTCCGCAGGTCGAAAGAAATTTAATAATGCAAAGAGTAAGTTTTGGAAGCGAGTCTTAGTCGTCTTTGTTCTTTCAACATTGACAAGATATTATAACAACTTTTGCATTATAATTGTTCAGACATTATTTATTGTTCCAACATCGTAGGTATTGTCTCATTGATATTCCATGCGATCTGTTCTACATTAATCTAGGTTATTGGCAACATATTCTTCTAACAGTGACAAAATATTATACATACCAACATTGGCGTAGTAATTATACCAACATTTGCATTATTATTGATCCAACATTATTTATTGTTCCAACATCGTATGTATTGTCTCTTTGGTATTCCCTGCCTTCTGTTCCCCATTGATTTAGGTTATTGGCAACATATTCTTCCAACATTGACGAAATATTATACATACCAACATTGGCATAATAATTATACCAGTATTTGCATTGTAATTGCTCCAACATTATTAATAGTTGCAACATCGTAGGTATTGTCTCTTTGATATACACTGTGTTCCCTATTAATCTAGGTAATTGGCAACATATTCTTCTAGCAGTGACAAAATATTATGCCAACATTGGCGTAGTAATTATACCTACATTTGAATTATTATTGCTGTAACATTATTTATTGTTCCTTACATCGTAGGTATTGTCTCGTTGATATTCCCTGCCTTCTGTTCCCCATTAATTTAGGTTATTGGCATCATATTCTTCCAATATTGACAAAATATTATACCAACATTGGCGTAGTAATTATACCAACATTTGCATTATTATTAATCCAACATTTTTTCTTGTTTCTAACGTCGTAGGTATTGTCTCTTTGATATTCCCTGCCTTTTTTCCCCATTAATCTAGGATTGACGAAAAATCCTCGGAGTGCGAGGTGGCCCACGGAAAGGAACTGGCCGAATGTGTGAAATTCACACGCCCCTTGGCTTAGTACGGGGTGAGTTCTTCCCTCTCCTATCAAAACCAACCTTCGGGTTGAATCACTAAGTGAGAGAGAATCTAGGTTATTGGCAACATATTCTTCCAACAGTGACAAAATATTATACCAACATTGGCGTAGTAACTATAACAGGATTTGTATTATCATTGTTGTAACATTATTTATTGTTCCAACATCGTAGTTATTGTTTCTTTGGTATTCCATGCCTTCTGTTCCCCATTAATCTAGGTTATTGGCAACATATTCTTCCAACATTAAAAAATATTTACCAACATTGGCGTAGTAACTCTACCAATATTTGCGTTATTATCGTTCAAACATTATATATTGTTCCAACATCTTAGGTATTGTCTCGTTGATATTCCCTGCCTTCTGTTCCCCATTAATCTAGATTATTTCTTTCTTCTTTCCTTTATACCCGATCCGTGTTTCCTATTTCATTAAATCCCTCGATAAGTCTACATATATCTTCTACCTGCCTTAATTATATCCAAAACATGTATTCTTTTTCTCGCCTTCCGCATTCATCCAATATTCTTCCCTCTATAGAAATGTTCGATTATCTGTTACCTGTCAAAACGTACTCCATTCACTTTCGATGCCTTATCATAAATTTCTCCCACCAACTTCGTTTACTCTCCTACTGTCTTAAAAATTTTTCTCAAAATTTGTAGCTCTGCAGCTATCCCCACACGTAATACATCTCGAAGTCCCTCAATATTTATTACCCCTTTTTCCGCTGGGACCAGGTTTCTGATCCCCGGGGCTCAGGGATAATCATGGAAACAAGATTTGGCACGCTACGATTTAACGACCACATATGGTCCACATGGTGGAGATAAATGTATATCTAATTAATGCGACGGTTAAATCATAGAAGGTACAAATATCAACTGAAACATAAGGAAAAACTTGAGAAGTTTCGTATAAAATTCAACCCTTTGTTATCCCAACTTTATGTTAAGTAACGAAGGTTCGAGGAAGTGTAAATGTTTACTCATTGCGGAAGTGGAGTAATCAGCAAGATCATTTATATTTTATTTTGTTATTATTACTTAAATTAGCTTAATTTTCCTCCCTTTCTTGATTTTTGTTGTTGTTCATATGAATTATTGAACGCAATGGAAGGGTATTTGGGGATGGTACGTGATCTCGAAGAAACAAAGTCAGCGATGGAAATTAACCGTAGTTCCTTGAACTTTACTTGTACTCGGTCTTCCCTTATTGGAAAGATTATATTTTTATAGAAACTTAAAGGAAGCTTCCTCCCCTCTGATCGCTAAGTAGAAAGGCGTTCCTTTTTCCATTTGAAACCTTTAGTGAGTTGTGAACTCATTCATTATGCAAGTGGCCTAATTAAGCAGTTGCCGTTGTTTTGGAAGCCGATTATATATTCCTTTTCCTCGCTTGCAAGAACATCCTTCGTGCTGTGAACGACCCGTTCATGACCGGTTCTTTACCTTTCGAATCAGTAATTTGTGCGCTTGATGAATTAACATTTTTGCTAAGGCACCACTGTATTTTAAAACATCTACATTCTACACTGCTAGCCTTTGCAAGGGCATGTGGCAGGGGTTGGTAGGTCACATGTTATGCAAATAAATTATTAAAATTAAGCTCGTGAGTCTTGCAAGTGACGTAAAGTAATATCTACATATATTGCCTACCCTGATAACCTCCTCGAGGGTGTGTGGCAGGGGGTGAGTCACCCCCCCAACTATGCTCTTAGCACATTTAGTAATGTTTACATGTTGAAACTTTTAGACACCACATTAATGAGAGATAACCATGAATATCTTACGGGAATTACGCTACAAACTCCACTTTTCATCCAGCATGTAGGGAAGCGTTTGATAATTATTGCAAACGTCATCATCACCGTGGGTCAACAATCCTAGGATTGGTTTGACGCAGCCCTCCTTGGTTAGAGGTACTCAGGTGGGGACTACCGACGGTCAAGCCTGCTAATGAGGGTCATACCTCGACTCCGAGCCTAATCCGACCCTTCGCGAGCGACCCGAGACCCTCACCGAGGCCCGTCTCTCCACGGGTGGTCATAAGGCTGAGCTCGCCCGATTGCAGTTAAATTTTAACTTTAGAAACTATAATTGTTATAAACAATGTGTTAGTTTTTTAGTGCTCTCAATTTCAAATAGATCACATTCCTTTTTTGATCGATCCTCTACGATTAAAAATAAGATTTTTTGTAAAATTGACGGAAATCATAGTTCGGACTTGGCAACGATGTACGGGAACACGTGGTTTCCAAGAAAGAGGGGAGCGAGGGTAGGCGTGAGGAATCTTACGGGTGTAATGGAGAAGAGAATGAGAAGCGTACTATGTGAGGAATCTAACGTAAGATACTTAGTACACTTAGATAGATACTTAGTAGTAATAAAAGAGCTGACTTTCCTAGCTTTTCCTATAGATATGGTTGAAAGTCACTAAAACTTTTTAAAGTCATCGGTTCAAATATTGTCTTGGAGTTCAGTTAAAGGAATAAGTCCAAATTTCAACCCTCGATCTGATAATGATTCCCAGTTATTTAAGCCTATTTCGTAAGGATCCCATATAGGAGATCACTGTAGGTCTTTTTTAGAATAGAGAGTAGGGCAATGAGTAGGTTAACATCTACATCTACATCTACATAATACCCTGCAAGCCACCACAAGGGTGTGTGGCAGGGGGTGATTGCTCACCAAACATGCACTACATATCATGCATAAAAAAGTAATAGTATTAATATAGTAGTCAGAACTGCACTATTTAAAAAAGATAGAAATTGCAAAGAAAACATGCAAAAACATTCTGTTAGTAGGGTTAGCTTTAAGTACTCATACCAACATGCAGCTACCAATGCTATTCATTGCTACTCTCCGATAGGACATATTTACCGTTATTCGTATCTCTAATAGTGCGGGGGAAAAAGGACATTTTGAATCGGTCAGTTCGGCAATCAATTTCTCTAACTTTATGATTATGGTCCAGTCTGCCATAGTAAGTTGGGGTTCGTAAAATATTTTTAACGACAATGATTCCCATTTCAATTCATTTAATAGACTGGTTACGCTAATATAATTATCGTATCGTCCCTTTACAAATCTTGCCGATCTTCGCTGCGCACGTTAAAGTTCATTACTTAGACCGATTTCGTAGGGATCTCATACACTGGCAGCATATTCCAAATGAGGTCTAACAAGCAATTGACCGGCCCCAGAATAGAAGTTCATCACATACATACATATAAGATTGAAAAGAATAACCTATTAACCACACACATGCATCAAACTATTGATCACGTTTCACGACACTTAACACTTGAATTATATGCAGTGTAATCCGGATCACCATGTCCAGTTAAATCAAAGCAACAAAATTATTGGGACAATATTTCAGAGGGGGGAGGGCTGAAGCCCCAGAAGCCCCCCCCTCCCTGGCTACGGGCCTCTGTCTCGGATGGAAACCACACATATACAAGTATTTGAAATAACTCAGCAATTGTTTGATGTTGATTTTCACTACTTAGGCCCCACCTTGAGTATGCAGCCAGTGTATGGGATCCTAATGAATTAGGTTTGATAGGTTAAATAGTGGGCCATTACATAACTTAGGCCCCGTTTCCACTACTGACATTCTACCACGGTTATTTCAGCCCTCATAACCTACCTGTGTTCCAGTTAGCTACAATGTTACCCTTGTAATCACTAGCTTCGTCTATTTGCCGATGACGCAGTAGTATACAGGGAAATTCTATGCCCAAATGATAGAGAATATTTAAATATTGAGCTACAAGCAATTGAAACTTGGTGTGATACATGCTACTATTCATTGCTACTCTCTGATAGGACATATTTACCGTTATTCGTATCTCTAATTGTGCGAGGGAAAAATGACATTTTGAATCGGTCAGTTCGGCAATCAATTTCTCTAATTTTATGATTATGGTCCAGTCTGCCATAGTAAGTTGGGGTTCGTAAAATATTTTTAACATCATCACTGAAAATATTGCCTTGGAATTTGTGGAAGAGATTAAGTCTAAATTTCAACCTGCGATCTGACAATGATTCCCATTTCAATTCATTTAATAGACTGGTTACGCTAATATAATTATCGTATCGTCCCTTTAAAAAGCTTGCCGATCTTCGCTGCACACGTTCAAGTTCATTACTTAGACCGATTTCGTAGGGATCCCATACACTGGCAGCATATTCCAAATGAGGTCTAACAATGGAAAAGTAGCTGATTTCTCGTACATGATCGTCACATTTACCCAATACTCTTTTGACGAATCTGTTTACGATTAGCTTGACCCATAATTTCACGTATATGTTTACCCCAGGAAAGATCATGTGCCAGCCTTATTCCAAGATATTTAATGGATTCCACGTTTGTTATTTCATTATTACTTATTTTGTATGTGCTAGGAGGAGAACTATTCTTTTTCCAAAAATTCATCACTACAAATTTTTTAAAATTTAATTCTAACTGCCATGTATCACACCAATTTTCGATTGCTTGTAGGTCATCATTTAAATATTGCTTATCGTTTGGGCTTAGAATTTCTCTGTACACAACTGCGTCATCGGAAAATAGACGAATCTTACTTTTTACCACCTTACTGATATCATTAATGTACAGAAGGAACAGGAGTGGACCTAACACACTACCTTGTGGGACACCCGAAGTGACTTCAATTTTCGGTGAGGTAACACCGTCCAAAACAACCCTTTGAACCCGATCATGTAGAAAATCACTTATCCATGATATAATGTTACTGTCTAGCCCATAAGACTTTAATTTCAAAATTAGTTTGCTATGAGACACCTTGTCAAAAGCTTTTTTGAAATCTAGAAAAACAGCATCCACTGGAATATTATTTTCGCCAGAAACTAAAATATCGTGGGAAAAGAGAGCAAGTTGAGTTTCACATGATCTGCTCTTCCGGAAACCATGCTGAATGTTGGACAACAAATTCTGGCTATCTAGGTGTCCCATGACTGAACTGACAATTATATGTTCTAGGACCTTGCATGAAATGGATGTGAGGGATATAGGTCTGTAGTTAGATGGCTGCTCCCTATCACCACTTTTAAAAATGGGTGTTACATCGGCTGCTTTCCAGTCCATCGGTACGACGTGTTCGATCAGGGATTTATTAAATACTATTTGAAGGTAGGGAGAAATTTCGGAAGCTAACTCTCTATACACGCGGGAGGGAATTTGATCAGGGCCAGGAGATTTGTTGGGGCTTATATCTTTGAGTAACTTTTCAATACCATTACAGGAAATGTCAATTGGTTGCATCAGCCGCTGAAAGAGGTCAGGTAACACGACAGTTGGATCGCCGGAAGGTGGGTTAAAACGGTTTGGAAGAAGGAATTAAGCAAGTTAACTTTGTCAAGAGTGTTTGTGGCCATTTCCCACTTATCATTTTTTAGTGAATGGACGGTAGACTTATGGCCTTGCACCTCCCTGACGTAGGACCAGAACACTTTTGGATTTTCCTTCAGTTGTTCCCCAAGTGTTTTTCTTTTGAATTCTGTGAATGCATTGCTGAGGGCTGTCTTTGCAGCAAATTTTGAAATTTTATACGTTACGCTCATTACATCTAGTTTACGCTCATTGCATTAGTGGGCATATATTTACTAATTCTTTTCATTTTAACATGACATATTCGCTGCCGTCTCAGGGATTTTCTCACTTCGGCATTGTACCACCTAGGTTCAGTATTTTCTTTTATAAATTTACATGGGATATATCTATTGATCCCAGAGCGCATGATATTAATGAACGACTTCCAGGATCCCTCCGTACATAAGTTGATGGAAGAGTTTTTAAAATCCGATAAGGAATCTCTTAAATAAATTTTAAAGCTAGGAAAGTCAGCTCTTTTATTACTACTAAGTATCTATCTAAGTGTACTAAGTATCTTACGTTAGATTCCTCACATAGTACGCTTCTCATTCCCTTCTCCATTACACCCGTAACATTCCTCACACCTACCCTCGCTCCCCTCTTTCTTGGAAACCACGTGTTCCCGTACATCGTTGCCAAGTCCGAACTATGATTTCCGTCAATTTTACAAAAAATCTTACAATCACACTAAAATCTTATTTTTAATCGTAGAGGATCGATCAAAAAAGGAATGTGATCTATTTGAAATTGAGAGCACTAAAAAACTAACTCATTGTTTATAACAATTATAGTTTATAAAGTTAAAATTTAACTGCAATCGGACGAGCTCAGCCTTATAACCACCCGTGGAGAGACGGGCCTCGGTGAGGGTCTCGGGTCGCTCGCGAAGGGTCGGATTAGGCTCGGAGTCGAGGTATGACCCTCATTAGCAGGCTTGACCGTCGGTAGTCCCCACCTGAGTACCTCTAACCCTCGATTCTTCTATCTGCCAACCTTTTAATATTGACGTAATTCTTCTCTTTCATATCCTTCACGATCTGTTTCATGTATCTCCTTCGACGCTTTCCTTTTCCGTTCTTCCCGTTCACTGTTCCCTCGAAGATTGTCTTCATCAGGCCATTTTGTCTTAAGATATGGCCGATTAGGTTGCCCCGTCTTTTTAGAGTTTTCAGCAGACTTCTCTTTTCTCCCACTCTTCTTAAGACTTCTTCGTTTTTCACTCGATCAATCCATTTAGTCTTCATCATACTTCGGTGGCACCACATTTCGAATGCTTCCACCCTTTTTTTCTCCGCTGATGTAATCGCCCATGCCTTGCTGCCGTAAAGAAACATACTCCAGACGTAAGTTCTTATGAATTGTGTCCTTGCTTCTACGCTTGTATTTCCAGCTTTAAATTGATTCTTCTTATGATAGAATGCCCTCTTTTCCTGGGCTATTCTGCTGACTATATCGTTCTTGCTTCGTCCATCGTTGGCTGCTCGGCTTCCCAAGTAACTGAACTTTTCATATCTTCCAGTTTTTATTTTCATAGTATAACGTTGGTTTTGGCCTCTTCTCTCTTGCTGCCCACCAATATCTTATTCTTCTTATTGATCTAGAGCTAATATCGCAAACGTGCTCTATAATATTAATGCTTAATTTTATAAGTAAGTTTGGAAAGTAAGGCAACGCAGCTGATTTACAGTGTCCAAATGCTTTATATCGCGGCTGAAAAAATGGAAAAACGTGTGCGAGACAATATTGCAAAACGCAAATAATATATTTCCTCCGTTTCGGTGAATCCGACTTCTCAATGAGGACTAGCATAATGAAGGAAATTCCTGGCGCGAGATAGATGCCCTGATGTACCTCCAGTCTCACGGGTGCCTTTGGGGAAATCAGCCGTTGATTCTATTCTATTCATGCGTTCACGTCTTGACTGTGGAGTAACATCATCTGCGTACTCTCATGCGCACTTTTTATTGTAGCAGCCAAGGATCTCGGTAGGAAATGGAGCTAATTATTTGTTGAACGCCCGAGGCATCATTTCTCTACGCTGTATCACAGGGTAAGAAAAATATAGAGGGCTCACCGCACAGAGCAAAACTGTTATTCGTTTTGGACATAGTACTGGATGGTTTCCATAGATGGCGTGTTAGAAAATGTTTTGCCTTCCGTCACATACGATAATATTATCGCTTCCAAAGCTTTCGCTTTTCTAAGCGACTTAAGCGGCAAAATCAAGAGGTGTCTTTAAGTCTGTCTTGTATGCTCCTTGCAGCGGTGGATTATGTGTTTTTTAATGAGACGACAAGGAATCCCTCCTGTGATGAGATATGGCGAGAGAAATGTTAACTTGTCCATGTAACTGTCGAAGTTAGGTAAAGGCAGATCGCACCATTATAATAAAATAACAATACTACAACAGTAGCATATATTGTGTCGTTTAATTCGATTCGAAACACGAAAGGAATGGAAGCAATAATTATTGTTTGTGACGTAACGCGAAACATTCTTGCCACGCCATCTATGGAAACCTTCCGGTACTACGCCCAAAACGCATAACAGTTTTGCTCAATGCGGTGAGCCCTCTATATTGTACTTCCTCTATGACTGTACACATTCCATGCACGCTACAATGGGACTAGGTACTTCATTACTTTGAACGTAGAGAAAACTCAATGGGATTAGGTACTTCATATGATTCCTTCAAGCGATATCCATGTTTTCCCATGTATTTTGTAGCAGAACTTCCTTGTTTAGTTAATGACAGCATAATTACTTTGCGTGAAGGACAAAATGCGTATGTAGTACTTGATTTCTCTAAAGCCGGTGTCCCACGGTCAAATTTTCATCAAATTCTTGTATAAAAATTGGACAAATATGAGGTTAACCGTGTGGCACGGTGGAATTGTACCAAAATGGATTCTGGTCAAAACTTTTGGGCCTAACAGATAGATTGAATGTAATAAGGCGATACTTTATAAAAAAGTGATATCGTGTAGGAAAATTAAACTTTTTATTTTTCACACTTTTATTGAGAAACATTACCGGTTTCTCAATAAAAGTGTGAAAAATACAAAGTTAAGTTTTCTTACGCTAACAAATAGAGCCTGCTCTAAATTTCCATCTATATGTGTGAAACCAACCAATCACAGACCTTTAAAAAAGAGAGCATGTTATTGTTTAGAGTGATTTGATTGGAGCTCTTTGGATTGGATTGTTGCGATCACTGTCACAACAGATGGAACTTACGTATTTAGCCGTGGTCATCTTGGCGCCTTTTCTTTAAGATCAGACTAACGTCTACGCCGGGTTTCTCTAGACATCTGTCCTCCTGACCCTGCCATTTCCCATCCTTTTACATTTCCTCACAGATGTGATTGAGGGAGTGCTATAATTCCTCGGAGAGCGTATTTTCAAGAGTGGACTCACCTCTTCACTTTGGCTTCAAGTCAATGCCTTCCTTTTTATTTTCATGGGAAATGCGTTGCAATCTAGCATTATGTTCCCAGGCACTTTCCAAGGAAACTTTCTTTTGAAGCATTCTTCGTATAATCCTCGCTTCCTTACGTGTTGTGAGCATCCAGTGTGTATTCTTTGAGGAAAGTATTGTCTTTTCTTCTTGATTTCCTGACTCTCCCACAGCGTTGTCGTGTACATTTATTTTATAAATGAACTTTCCTTGAAGGCGGGAATGCATTCGATGACTCACTGCAAGGAAAAAAGGTGACGTGACGACACGGTTCCCATGGAAACGCATCGCGGAATTGAAAATATGGCGGCTAAGAGCAGGCGTGATGAAAGAACATTTACAAAACCCAGCTTTAATCTTATGTTTACCCGGGTTTTGCTCTTAAATCTTCTCGTTTCATTATGTGTTTAGATTTTATTAACTTTCAGCAATGGAACTCTTGGTGGGCGATTCTGTAAATTCGGCTCATGAGGAGAGCTGCGGCTCACCGGGGAGAACGATTCGCGATCCATATTTCACCGCCGGAGACATGAAAGGATTAATCATTAGCTAGAATTAAATGTGTTCTCACCTTGTATTCAGCGCTAAAAAGATCAACACGGTGTCTGCTACTATCGCAGCTGAGACGGCCGCCCATCGCGATCGCTGCGCGTGATCGCCAGCAAAAGTTTGGTGACCGATTCTGAACGAAATGATCCGACTCCTTCGCCGTGAACCGGGGTTACCTCAGAGCAGCCCCCTGCAACTTCCCAAAAAAAACTGTGCCCCTTAATGTCCGTTTACTTCCACTACTGGCCGTCGAGCGCTAGTGGTACTCTCGTCCTACTCCTACAAGGGACCTTATGGGAAGGTCTCCTATTTATGTGCCGAGAAACGTATTAAGTGTGATTTATGGTTTAATTCCTGCTCGCATCGAAGAAAAACCATAATTGCTGAGGCAAGCACCTGAATATTTACCGAATTTAGGAATCTTTTGTCCTGTCAGTGCTACTTACCAACATAACTTTACACAAATCAAGTACAATTTCTTTCCATCAAACATGTTAATTACGAACTGGTTCTATTCCACAATTGTAAAAGTGTGGAATTTAATAAAGTTCCTCATTCAAAAAGCATAAAGCTAAAGTATTCCACACCGTGACGCGTGTGAAATTCTCAAATATTTTTCCAATATGAGACCGAAAGGGAAATAACAACTCCATGATACGTATAATCAACTATCGGCAACGTAACTTTGTGATGCACAATAATCGCGATGATAAAATTTGCGTAGTAATTTTCTACTTGTCTTTGATATCGCTTTCCTAAGTCTAATGTTTTGGAATCTTGACTACCTCTTTCAATGATATTGTAACCAGTCAGGCCAGTAACAAGAAAAAAATAATAACAAAGTGTTTTTCCCCTCGTAACCTCTTTATTACGATAATGGCTCAGAAAAACCACATCAAACAATTTCCCTCTTGCAGTCTAAAAATTACATTCAAAATCCCACCACTCGTAGTCAATGAAACATTATTTCTTGGGAGATAACCTTTAAGTTTTTTTTTATGGATTTCCTCTCGAGGGACTGAATATTGGGTTGCAGAATTGAATAAATATTAGTAAATCAAGCACTTTGTGCATTGTTTCTCACAAAAATTTACGTCGTAGAAAATTTAGACATTTTTTTCTTCTTTGAATATTTTATGTAGCCACAGAATTTCGTGTTTGCAAATTTCCTCATTTGAATGCTAACATAATAATGGATTATGAAGGGCATAACTTCTTAACAATGTTTTGATCAAGGAAAAAACAAATGATTTTTTTTGGAGGATATCATATATAGCAAGTTCAAAAACATTTGCTTTCATTCAATGTAAAATTAAAACGTGTTCCGCAGAACGTATGAAACGAAATAAATTTAAATGTTGGTGCAAAAGAGCACCTTTAGTTTTTAGTTCAACTAATTTAACCACTGGTTGCACCCAATTTGCCAGTGGCTTTAGAAATACTGAGCGGAAAACTGCACAACGTGAATACTTAAACATTTGCTTTGAAACATAACGGCTTGCGTGATAAATTGTACATTGAACGACTTCAGGGAGCCCTTAGTTAATGATATCAATAAGGTGGTAAAAAGTAAGTTCGTCTATTTGCCGATGACGCAGTAGTGTACAGGAAAATTCTATGCCCAAACGATAAAGAATATTTAAATGATGACCTACATGCAATTTGAAATTGGTGTGAAACATGGCTGTTAGAATTAAACTTTAAATAATGTCTAGTAATGAATTTTTGGAAAAAGATTAGCTCTCCTCCTAGCACTTACAAAATAAGTATTATTGAATTAATAAACGGGGAATCCATTAAATATCTTGGAATAAGACTGACACATGATATTTCCTGGGGTAAACACATACGTAAAATAATGGGTCAAACGAATCGTAAACTGGGATTCGTCAAAAGAGTATTGGGTAAATGTGACGATCATGTACGAGAAATCATCAACTTTTCCCTTGTTAGGTCTCATTTGGATTTCCTCAAGTCTTCTTTGTTTTTACATAATTCTTTGATGTCATGCAGTGTAATCAAGGGATCCTATACTACTATAATATCGAAGAGAAAATTACTACGCAAATTTTATCATCGCGATTATTGTGCATCACAAAGTTTCGTTGCCGATAGTTGATTATACGTATCATGGAGTTGTTATTTCCCTTTCGGTCTCATATTGGAAAAATATTTGAGAATTTCACACGCGTCACGGTGTGGAATACTTTAGCTTTATGCATTTTGAATGAGGAACTTTATTAAATTCCACACTTTTACAATAATGGAATAGAACCAGGTCGTATTTAACATGTTTGATGGAAAGAAATTGTAACTGATTTGTGTAAAGCTATGTTGGTAAGTAGCACTGACAGGACAAAAGATTCCTAAATTCGGTAAATATTCAGGTGCTTGCTTCAGCAATTATGGTTTATATTCGATGCGAGCAGGAATTAAACCATAAATCACACTTAATAAGTTCCTCGGCAGATAAATAGGAGACCTTCCCATAAGGTCCCTTGTAGGAGTAGGACGAAAGTACCAGTAGCGCTCGACGGCCAGTACTGGAAGTAACGGACATTAAGGGGCCATATATTTTCTATTGACTACATAGGAAGATGCAGGGGGCTGCCTCAGAGTAAGGATGGGTAACCTCATGGCACACTCGTAAGTGGCATTGCTCACCATAAGTGGCATTGCTCACCGTAAGTGGCATTGCTCAAGTGAAACTGTTGATGCCAATGCTGAAATTAAAAGTTGAAATTATATGTAAAAATCCGATAGTTTGTTTTAAATAGCTATTCATTGAATAACAAGGCACGTTCATATCATCCCTATTCATTGCTATAACGTGGAAGACATTGACCAACTCAACGTTGCTATAATATTATATTCTAATTCATTCACTCTGTCACATCATACACATCTTTTTAAGCAATTTGATACTTTAATTTACATTCCTAATCCCTAATAGTTCAAACAAATATCTTCGCAACGGTAATTTTTCACTTATACATTAAAATGCAAATAAAAACAAACCTACTAAAGATTGAAAATGGCCGTAACGTCAAGTACCTAGCAGTCGACGGGTTTCCTTCGATCGTGAGCCGAAAAACCTTCGAACGTAAAGTTACACAATCGCGCCTTCAATTGTTATCGAAGAATTACCCACAACACCACGGGATACGGCTCTTTACGTTCGAACTTAAAAATACACAACCGGCCCCCGTGACTCGGTAATCGCGCCATCTTGACACGTGGAGGCCCAACCTCGCGGCTACCTCCACATGGTTCGGGTACCAGATCCAGGGGTCCCTACAGGCCTCTCCGTATTCCCCCTCTCAAGGGGATTGTTGATGGTTAAAAGAGCTATGGGAAATGTAGCAAGGCCCTGGGGGAGTTTGTTAGCGGGTATACATGAATGAATGGTGTGAGGGAGGGTTACGCATCGTTAAAATTAATGTCGGATCTGAGAGAGGGTTGGATGGGGTGTTGCTGGGCCTTGGATTGCCTCTCCTCCAATTCTCTCAAGGGTGTTAAGGGAACTTTGAGTAGGGGGGTTTCCCGTGTCGATCCCATCCTTTTCTCTCCCTCTTCTCTCCCTCTTCTCTCCCTCCCCTCTCCCTCTTCTCTCCCTCCCCTCTCCCTCTTCTCTCCCTCTCCTCTCCCTCTTCTCTCCCTCTCCTCTCCCTCTTCTCTCCATCTCCTCTCTCTCTTCTCTCCCTCCCCTCTCTGTCTTCTCTCCCGCCCCTCTCTCTCTTCTCTCCCTCCCCTCTCTCACTTCTCTCCCTCCCCTCTCCCTCCCCTCTCCCTCTTCTCTTCCTCCCCTCTCCCTCTTCTCTCCCTTTTCTCTCCCTTGTAACTCCCTCCTCTCTCTCTCTTCTCTCCCTCCCCTCTCTCTCTTCTCTCCCTCCCCATCTCCCTCTTCTCTATCTTCCCCTCTATTTCCCTTCCCTTGCGGTGGTTTCTTTTGTGGATCATCCCTATTTGATCTCTTGAATTCCGCGAGATCTTTGGCTTTTGGTAAAATTTATTATTTCGTTAAAATAATAATTCTAATTTATATACGTAGGTATTCCTTCATTAATTACTCGACTATTTTTTTTTGTTTTTACCCTACTCATCACCTAGGTAATGCCAAGTATTGTGTTGACGTAACCTGGTCGTAAATAATGAATCAAAAGCATGGAAATAGGACCTAAACGTTTTCAATAAGGTGCGTGATTATTTACATAAATTTATTCCATCTCGTCAACTCCCCTTGATCTTCGGTTCGAAATACTTTTTTATAGCATAAAAATAATTTACTTTTCCATTCATTTATTCGTATAGGTACTCGGTGATTCATTTATTATCTACGTTTGGTTTTGTTTTTACCCTCTCATCACCCAGGCTACGCCAAACATTTTGCTGATGTAAAATTAACGTACATAATTAGTCAAAAGATTAGAAGTAATGCATCAACTTTTTCCTTTACGTAATTTTTATATACAAAGTTTCCATCTCGGTAACACTCTATGATCTTCGGTTCGATAAACGTTTTTATTGTATAAAAATAATTTATTTAACCAATCATTTATTATCCTAATTTATTTGAAGATTCTTTATGACATACGTTTTTTTTTGTTTCTGCCGTGTTCATCACCCAGATTAATTCAAAACATGATGTGAATGGAGCGTAAACAATGTGTAAAAAGTGTATAAATTATACCAAATTTTTTCAACTTTTGATTTGCGTAATATTTAAATAATTATTATCCAGTTGTGGCATGATTTTGCTGAATTGGAATGTCTCGCTCTCCATATGATTATTGTTGCCAAACTTGGCGGAAAATATCAATTTCATTTTCGGAAATAAAATTGAACTGCATGCTTCAAATAGAATTGACCGTGCATACTAATGGGAAAATGTTAAAAGTGCCTATAGTGGAATCCGTAAATATCAGGAGGTAAATACAAAGTAGCCCTTATTCTACGAGATGAGACATGTAATGATTTATCTAGTTCCAATTTCGTGAAACTTAAGGTTCTCTTAAGAAAATTGATCATTGCGTAAAATAACGCCGCATAAAAAATTACGCTGCTTAAAATTTATAAAACAAAAAAATGTAGCATAGCTTATGAGGCCATGGCAATAAATTCTCCACATTATGGCCACCATATTATGGCCAAACTTGCAACACGGTATTAATTGGAGAATGATTATAATCTAGCGTTGAAATTTAGCGTCCGCTCGTACTATTAGATAAGGGCAATGAATCCAAAATGTATAGTGTTCCTTTTTCATCCCACACCCAAAGCGCTATTAATGCACGGGTATCGTCGTATTATAATACTATGATGAACGACCACTAACTAGGTCAACAGTATCACCATCGTTTTCCGCTGTTGAAATAGGATCGTAATACCCTTCTCTTTTACCAAAAGCTATTCCCTTTTTTTTTAAATGGGGGATGTTCGGGAAAATTAGTGCATATTTAGGGCCGTATCGTTTGAAATCAGATCATAATTTTCCTCATTTACTACTTAGTCACCGTCCACTCTCAATAACTACGCTACAAAACATAATTTTTTTGCGCGATCGCTTAGATTGAATTTCAAGGAATATTCTAGGCTTCATTTCGGATGTGAAAAATTCTGTTAATGAGTTTGTGCTCCATTTTGATGGCGTATTTTCCTCTGGTTACCTATTCCCCATGTAAAATAGATGTGCTTGCCACGAGTGTGACGTGTTTTTCGGATAAATGAATGCACGAATGATGAAAAAAATGTATAAACTCCTGAAAAAAAACTGCATTTCCTCCATGACCAGTCGTACATACATCGTTCTACACTGTACGTGTGATTTTTTCTTGCTAAAGTCAACAAAGGCGTTTGCCATTTTGCTATTAAACTGTTCCCGCAGCGATTCGCTTCGCAATCTCGCGAGAATCATCTGAAATTTTGTATTAAAATCGGGAAAAGAAGTTTTGATCAGCGAAAGAAAAAATTCGGACTATTTACATTTGCTGATGCTGACAATTTTTTTCGACAAAATCTCTGTAATTTTTCAAAATATTTCCTAGCGAATTAATTTAAAATACGCAAGGATTTGCGCCTATTTCAATCGAATAGAATGTTTTTAAATCATTAGTGACGCGAATATAGTGACATCTAGCAGTAAACGCGCGTAAAATGGCATTTTTCAGGTATCCTGCATTATAAAACCGTTAGGTAATTAACTACAATTGTTGTTACCAAATGAGCTCAGTGCATTGTTACTCGAGATCCTAATTTAAAACTACATTTGGGTCGCGAGTTATAATGGTGGCAATCGTGAATGATTGCAGGACACATAAAAAAAGCGTCGATAAATTCTAAAATGATGGTGCACTTGCATATTAATGCATCTACAGTAATGGACGCTCCTTTTTTCGCCATATACTCTTGATTGCTTGTATTATTATTATTATTGTGTCCATGACGAGATGATTGGTCGTTTCCTCGAGTAATTAGTTGCCGAAATACTTAAAATCGTGTGCTTCCTAAACGGCTATGAAATTTCAACGGTCACATAAATGGATCCAGATTGCTGAAATTCATAAAAAGGTTTGTTCCTCGGACGAAAAACAGATAATCCGACAATATTAGTATTTCCAAAAGTAACAAAAAAATTATTTCGCACGAATGGGAAGGCTAATAATCTTAAAATAGTTTGTCGTCGCGTTTTCGCGCAGTTGAATTTTTTCACTTTTTAATTAATGAGGAAAAATACTCCGCCATTACATAATAATGATAATAATACGTAAAAAAATACGTAATTTTAAAAATGAACGACTTAAAATACGTACTCCTGAGGTTATAGACCTTCGAGAGATAAACCTTCAAGATAATAAAACAATAATAGGAAAGGCTTCCTTATCCCCTGTGTACTTCTAAATAGGCAGATATATCAGCACGGAATACACTTACTCCTTGTTCACAGAGATGAAGTTCTTTTTGCACGCGGTAAAAATGAAGGCCGTGGCACAATCAACGTGAACGGCTGACGTGAGACGTTCACGTAAAACGGGACCTTTTTCTCTAGTGGACACAATCAAGGTACGCGACTCGCGAGTCCGGAACAATTGACTGACGAAATCCGACGCAAAGGAAATGCGTAACGATTGTAAAAAGGAGCTATCAATTAATTTAAAAGACTGTTGAGGTACTTAAATATTCCATGCCGTTGATGAATTTACCAGATCGCTTAAGTTTCTTGCAATTCACAAAAATTGATTCGTTAAAATTGTGTGTAATCCTTCCTAACGAAATGTTCACTAACTCCGATGTCAACAATGGCAAACAAGCTTTTTCATGTCGTTGGTTACCATATAACATATTGCTAAAACACAATAACTTCAAATTCATTCATTGGTTCCCTCATTAGAAACAAGCTAGGGGATTTTCTACTCTAGAATAAAAAACATAAATAAGTTTTACAATATTTGAGACTAAAATTTATTTCAGAAGAGAAATTCATCCACTTGTAACTTCAATAACTCCTCACAGGTGGCTCCTTATCGCCAACTCCTGGGACGGTTTTCATTGATTTCCCGTGTACGTGAAACGTGAGAGATGGAAGATGACCATCTCTCACGCACACGTGTCACGTTACGCGCTTATTGTGTCCTTTTCCGTTCGCCATCTCTTCACGTTTTTGGGTACACGTTTCACGTCATCCGTTTACGTGTCCCGTGTATAAGAGTGGTAGGGTTTTTAATGGGATGAATTTTTAAAATTCGTCACGAAAGCAAAGGAAAGTGCGCAAACACGCAAGCAAGTGCGAAATACGTACCTATGTAGTTTAAATATGTTAAATGCAAAAACCATTTGAAGGAAGGGAATTAACTTTCAGCGAAAGCTGTATTAATTGCTGAAAGTTAATTTATCGTATTTAAACTACGTATTCGGCACTTTTTAGAGTATTTGCCCAATTTTCTTCGTTTTCTTAACGAATTTTGAAAATGCATTCCAGCATCCATCTTATCTGTCTTAGTTTTACCTCGTTAATTGCGTTTGACTTAACTATCGAAAGGAATATTATCAGACGCCGCTGCGCTGAATATTTGGATAATATTTCATTGTTTTTTATGACTCAGTACACATGCAATCTCCAGTATGGCCGCTTTAGGACGATACAATTTTTTATTCAATTTCTTGTGCAAACGCTTGTGTGAGGACAATAGTACCGTGCCAAGCGGCAAACTGTGTGAACGCTAGTGCGAATGACTGAATGGAAAATAGAACCTGTTCTAATTCCATTCAGACACACATAAAATTTCGTTCAGTTTATACAAGCGTTTGTACGAGAAATTGTACAAAAAATTTTATCGTGTTAAAGCGGCCTTTAAGAGCCCGTATAAAAAAAATGCGCATTTTTGTACGGAGTAGGTGGGGCCTAATCTTTCCCAAGCACCTCTATTCTGGCTTCATTGTTGCCCCAAGACTTAGCATGCCCGTGCCACTTCCAGTACATTCTTGAAGCACGTTAATTACTCTTAAGGCCGTTGTACACGGTACAATTTCTTGTACAAGATCTTGTACCATAAATTGAACGGCGAGATTGGACCAAGATATTGTACAAGAAGTTGGTTCACGGTCGTACACGATCAAAGATTTTCATGCAATTTGTGCGCCAATAACATGCGCAGATATCGTTTTCTGTTCAACAGCTGAATCGCGATATCCGATGACTATAGTATTTTGAAAATACTGCCGGGTTACAATGACTTGCTACCATTAATCCTAGCATTAATAAAGTGAAATTATACGATTGGTTACTTGCACTCTTTCATCGGCTCATGAAACCCATCATTTATCGTCCAAACAGCATGTTTTCGCTCGTTGCGTATATTTATTTTTGGTTCAATAACGTCATATTAATTTCATTGGGGTTTAATGTTTCCCAGTGTGTCCAACTCATCTTTTGAGAAATAGAACACTTCCGACGCGACAGACGAATATTACAATTTGGAAGCAGCAAAGCATATCATAATATGGAAGCAACAAAGAATATCACGATATGTACAACAAAAATGGAAGTTTTGCCATGCTTATAGGAATAAAAGTGATCGCAAACAGAACACCAACCTTACGAATACTAATCGAAAACGTATCACTACCGTCACATGTCATGCGCAGAAGCTACGGAGTGGATCTTGGACGGTTTCATCCAATAATATAGAGCATGATGTAATTTCTTGTACAAGAAATCGTACGAACACCTCGTACACGATACAATTTGCGCATTGTACAAGTTCTTGTACAAGAAATTGTACCGTGTACAACGGCCTTTACGGATTCCCGACTACGCATGCGCGTCGACCATTATTGTCGTGCTGGTGACGTATGGTTAGTTCATTGACGCCCTTGGGTGTGTGGGAGGGGTTGAGGGGGGAAAGGGAGATGAAAGCAACCCCTTCCAGCGCAATAGATTTGTTGATCTGTATGCAAACTCCTTCCCCCTTTCCCCTTCTCCCCCTCCCAAGTGTACACACACTTAAAAGAAAACCGTTATTCGCGCGTGAGAAGGCGTTTGTGTGTGTTGCGCAAGACGTCTTTCGCTTCGCTGCCCTCGGAGACGTCTCAATACCCTTCGCGCTAGTGGTAGCGGAAGTGCCAACAATGGATGTGGGGGAGTCGCAACAAGGGTTCAAGCTCCCCAGCTGATTGGTTGTGGGGGGGTTGGGAGGATTTCTTGAGATATGTAACCCTGGTCAAACCTATCCGGAAGTCCTTGTAGGGAGTCTTAATGAATCACTTTTTTTCTCCGCCTTCCTTTCATTATTCAATGCATCGAGTCGGTACTGGACGCCTGAGGGATTATGAATGTGTACGTGTGGTCGGACTGCAGCAGGGGTGCCAAACGTTCAACTCTTAAGATCGCGTCAGGTCATTGCCATCAGCTTAGGAAAAAAAATAGTTTTACTCTCGTATTGTGAGAAATAATAGCCCTGTCCGAAACGCGTGCTTCTAGCGCTAAGCGTACTACAATGCTTGCTTGCAAATGGAGGGGGGTACCGTCGGAAACACCCGAAGTATGTCCGAACTCGAAGCACTCTGGGTGAAGCATGCTACGAAGCCAAAGCACAGATGC
Source organism: Platycnemis pennipes (assembly GCA_933228895.1). Taxonomy (NCBI): domain Eukaryota; kingdom Metazoa; phylum Arthropoda; class Insecta; order Odonata; family Platycnemididae; genus Platycnemis; species Platycnemis pennipes. The sequence goes on from OW121854.1 coordinate 68,118,109, forward strand.
AGATTAACTTGAACGTGTGCAGCGAAGATCGGCAAGATTTGTAAAGGGACGATACGATAATTATATTAGCGTAACCAGTCTATTAAATGAATTGAAATGGGAATCATTGTCAGATCGCAGGTTGAAATTTAGACTTAATCTCTTCCACAAATTCCAAGGCAATATTTTCAGTGATGATGTTAAAAATATTTTACGAACCCCAACTTACTATGGCAGACTGGACCATAATCATAAAGTTAGAGAAATTGATTGCCGAACTGACCGATTCAAAATGTCCTTTTTCCCTCGCACAATAAGAGATACGAATAACGGTAAATATGTCCTATCGGAGAGTAGCAATGAATAGCATTGGTAGCTGCATGTTGGTATGAGTACTTAAAGCTAACCCTACTAACAGAATGTTTTTGCATGTTTTATTTGCAATTTCTATCTTTTTTAAATAGTGTAGTTCTGACTACTATATTAATACTATTCCTTTTTTATGCATGATATGTAGTGCATGTTTGGTGAGCAATCACCCCCTGCCACACACCCTTGTGGTGGCTTGCAGGGTATTATGTAGATGTAGATGTAGATGCACGCTTCCATTGTTGAAGGCTTCGAAGCATTGTTGACGAGAATAACAAAAGATGGCGGAGCCGTTGGCTACTTATAAATGTGTGTAGTATTTTTTTTACTTCGTATATTACATTTTCATAATTATTAATATACATATCAATGAAAGGGTTAATATACATATAATCGCTCTTTATCTTCCGATCTAAACATTTGATAGATGTTGCCCTCTATCGTGTTTCGCTATACGTAGTGGTTTTTTTATGTTGCCACTACTGCTTAACGTCGCTCCTTACCGTAGACTATCCGAATATGAAGTATTCTTTCCCAAGCATGCTTCATTGTACGTCAGCAATACGTCAACACCAAGAATGCTTTGCCGAAGCATACTTTGTTTTCGGATACGGCTAATATCATGCCAGCAATGCAAATTCTGGCCTACCAATAAGGACTGCCTGTCTGCATCTTTAATTACTTCAATACCCTGAAAGCCACCTTTATTCAATGTGGTGTGTGGCAGGGGGTGAGTGATTACAGAAAATGTTTATCATACATGCAATATTAGATGAATACTAGTTGACACGTGCGAAATTTCCTCACAGTCAACATTTTCCCTGCCCCAAAATTATTTATCTGCCCCACCTGCCGACAATGATAATTTATTCTTCATCGTTTTTTCACTGTGTGTCCACAACAGCATTTTTGTTTCGTCATTCTTTTGTCCTAAACATCTTTATATCAAATTAAATTATGAACCAACCATGTGTTTCAATGCAAACAGAGTGTGATATGTCAGAAGTTGGAAAAAAATCCTATCCATTGATTCGCTACATCTACGTAATACCCTGTGAGCCACCATAAAGGTGTGTGGCAGGGGGTGAATTCTCACCAAACATGCACTACATATCATGCATAAAAAAGGATTAGTATTTATATACTGTTCTAAACTTTACTATTTAAAAAAAGATTAAAATAGCAAAGCAAACATGCAAAAACATGCTGTTAGTTGGGTTAGCATTAAGTGCTCATACCAACATAGCTACCAATGTTATCCATTGCTACACTCGTATTGGATATATTTACCGTTATTCATATCCCTAATTTTACGAGGAAGAAAACATGCTCTGTAAATTATCCCCTTACCAGGCAGTTGAAAATTCAACAAAAGAATATGTATTTCTTATGATAAAGGGTTAGTTACGTATTTTAATTGATTGATTTTCTATTCAAGGAATCGTGCATGAATACAGTTCTCATACTGAAGTGCAGCTAAATGCTTTCTTCCGGTACATTACTGACTAATCTTCCAATGCTACACCTACGTGTTGGTTCACCTACATTTATATAATACCCTGTAGGCCACCATAAAGGTGTGTGGCAGGGAATGCATTCTCACCAAACATGCACGACATATCATGCATAAAAAAGGATTAGTAATAATAATAGCCTGAGCTTGACTATTTAAAACAGATAAAAATAGCAAAGAAACATGCAATATAATGCTGTTAGTTGGGTTAGCTTAAAGTCCTTATATCAACATGCAACTATGCTATCCATTGGTTCCAGATGCTTAGGTTATGTATAGCACCTTGTCTCGGAAACGTATTCCTATCGGCAAACTGCAGCCGTGAAAAATAGAGCCATTAACCCACTCGGCAAATGTTATTGTTATTGAAGGTGTGCCCTAATAACGATTTATGGGGAGGAAGATTCGATAGTTGCGTTTTTTCGCGAACCCGGGTCTACGTGGAAGAAAGCCCTGACACTTTCCCTGCATTCTACCCTATAGATTCAGAATATGATTGCGTCGTTTGAATCCCTAGTATCAGTCTAGCGATGTCTCCTTGTTAGCGAAACAAGGAATGTCATGGTTACGATTGTTAGTTTTCGGTGCGGTGTTCGAAAGGTGGTGAAAGTTATGTTTACGCATGCTTTTTTGTACCTTTGTACCGGTTTGACTCCGTGATATTTGTCAGTAGACATTACAATAATATTATTTATTGATTATTTTACGTTTATTTGTATATATGTTCACTTTTTATCGATTTTTAATGAAATGTATCTCATATGCCGTAAGTTTACTTGCCGAAAAAGTAGTAGTATTGGACGAATTTATAGATAAAAGTAAATGTTGAACTCATCTGGCAGAATAGTAACTTCACCCTATATACTAATTTCAGCTTGCCTTAGTTCCACAATTTCCAAATGTTAGATACTAGGAAGTGTGATGATTTTTTAAATAAATTTTACGTGAAATAAATTTTATTCACAACCCGGTTTTTGGTGTACTACGTCACCACCAGATCTCCAACAGAATGTCAACAGGACAAAGTGACATTCTCTTAATCTGATGACGATTTATTACAATTCAGTCGGGGTTGTTAGTAAATTTTTATTTTTTTGTAAACTTGCAATTTGTTCCATCAATAAATTAGCGTCTGGTGTCAGTTTTTCTCATGATTCCCATACTGGCTCTTTTACCGCGAGATGGATTATAATTATTTCAGCTCGAGAATTATTGAATCTCGCCTCATTTTCTGCTGTTTTCGTTCTCCATTGTCAGCAGCTGTATTAGGAATGGTTCTGTATGCTTGTGCCTCAAGGGCTTAAGATTGATCATGATCCTTGTTAATTGTGACATGGTAATGCCTCCATAAATTAATGTGACATCGATTTTGCCGCAATTGCCTTTCCGGTTGCATAATGGGGTCGTTTACTATATTTTTTATTGCCGAATATGATAGTTCTAAAATAAAATGACCCGTATTTTTCCGTTTTTTGATCCAATTATTTCTCGAGTTATAAGCGGCGAAAAACTGATGTTTTTAACCCTTTCGGAAAAGTGGGTGTGGTGCAACCTCTGACGTATAACGACTTCGTCCAATCACAACTGAGCCCGCGAAGCTACTTCGCCTTATCGCAAAGGGGGGGCACAGCTGACTCTGCCAATCGGAGCAGTTACGACAGCATCTGTGCGAGAAGACCTCCCGAGGACCCCCCTCCATTCCCTCCCCTTCCCATAAGTGCAGTCAAGGAGGGGAGGAAAATGACGTCAATGTTTTCACAGCAACTTTTTCGGCGGGTGTCACTTTTTGCGTATTTAAATTTTTGATTTATGAGTGAATGGTTGTGGTTAGAAGATTAATTTTTCACTAAATTTCGTGTACAAAATTGCGATTTCGGTTCAGAGTAAACGCCCCCATTCATGGACTGGCTGATGACATACTATTAGTGACAAAATTTATTATTTCTCTGTGAAGTGTATGATATTCAGCCCTTACAACCGCACAGCTTACCTATCACTCATAAGTAAACTTAGGCATAGGCATGCTTCCCACGCAAATATCTAAGTACGTAGTCAAAAATGGCTCCAGCCACTTCTCGTCTTAGTCGACTTTGTTTCCGAATTATTCAAAATTCACGTTTGTTTTCCAAAAAAGCGGATTTTCCGAATTTAACGTCCCTTCACCGACTCGTCGCGTGGAAACTCTCTATTAACGATGAATTGTGGGATACATGCGCTTAATTTCATTTCGTAAATTGCAAGTGGAAATTCCCATTTCATTACTTTCTCCCAGATTTAGCACGTCATGAACACACTTGGATGGTCACCGGCGAAAAAAAAAAAAAATTAGTCTCAATTGCTTTTAGAACTATATTTCGTTCCCTTCTATCCAAATTGCTGTTTATTAATATTCGTTTCAACATGGGAACAAAATCTAAGCATAAAGTTTCCTGATTTCAGTTACGTAATTTTTATTTAAAGAGGCGTGATGTTATTTATTCTACTGTCGCATTAAATTTTTTTTCGTCTAGCCTTAACCCTATCGATAATTCGGGGATATCATTATCTGCAGCGATAGTGTGTCAGTCGATGGATAATGATTATCGATAGTTCCCTGAATGTATCGACAATAAAAGTGAGGAAGTTTAGCAATGAATGAATTAACATTATGATGAACAAGTCGATAACCATTAAAGTTTAATTCTGTTTTTATTTCAATTGTGGAATGCATAATTACTGTATTGCGGAATTATTGAAATATTGTAAAAATAACTAGTATTTCGTTAATTTCTATCGGCAATAAAAAGCAGTTCACTTTACGTAATGGACATCTTAACGTTATTCTTAAAACTTTGATAATGCCGTAATGGATGATATATGTTTATCACTTATATCATTACGGTGCTCAAATACATGAATTCAATTTTCATCTACATCTACATAATACCCTGCCAGTCCCCATAAAGGTGTGTGGCAGGCGGCGAATTCACGCCAAACCTGCTCTACATATCATGCATAAAAAGGATTAGTAGATAATAACATACTAGTCTAAAATTCACAATTTAAAAATAATAAAAATAGCTAAGCAAGCACGCAATATGATGCTGTGATTTGGGTTAGCTTAAAGTACTTATACCAACATGCAACTACCTATGCTATTCATGAATGTACTCGTATTTATGCTATTGGATATATTTACAGATATTCGTATCCCTAATTTTGTGACATAAGACACATTTAAATGGCGTAATTGCAAAGGAAAAAAAACCTTTGTCATTGCTTAATGATAGAATGATTGGTATTTACGACATTCGTGGTATTGGGTTTGATTAGGGTGTGGCAACATTGTGGGCATCCGAAGTATGGCCATGTTCCATCCAGTCGCAGTGTGGCTATGTTGAATTTGGGCCGTGTGCGGCCAGAGGATCAAAAACATAGTGATTGTTGACACTGAGGCCGTAATGCCTCGCCATTTTTTTTGTTGCTACAATGGGGTAGATTGCTCAATTGGAACCCTGATCGGTAGAATACATCTACGCGATACGCCGCTAGCCATCGTCATGGGTGTGTGGCAGGTAGTGAAGATTACCAAACATGCACTCGTGACATTTAACTAGGGTACTACATGGAATGCCTCTAATCCAGTCGAAATAAAAACATTGTTGCGGCGGTTAATCATATTTATAAGAGCCTGATTAGGGCAGGTTGTTTGTTGAAGTAAGGAGACCCCAATTTTTCTCTCATTGTAATTGACTTATGGATTTTTAGGTACAATTCTTATAGCATCCTTGCCTATGAGCATGGTTCTAATTTGTCTCTCTCTTTTTTCACAGGTTCGTGGAAGTACTTTTTTGACGATTCGGTTCAAGGTCTTAATGCGTGAGTACAATGAATAATTATGATATTACGCGAGTGGTTTATATGGATAGGAGATATATACTTATGTGCCCATGATACGAAACAATTTAGCCTTTTTTAAAAAAATGTTTATCCCTGGCATCTCTGCTTGAGCATCATTACATAGATTAGTTAGTGGAAACTTGTGGAAACCTATTTATACTAACAATCTAGTTGCATGAGACCCTATAGTTGCTTGTTTGCATGTCGGTATTGCATGCTTGGTGATCTTCACCCCCTGCCACACACCCTCGCGGTGGCTTGCAGGGTATCGTGGAGATGTAGATGTAGATTCAAGTAAAGTACTCCATCCGATCACAAAGTATTTCGTCTGTCCGGATCTGACGTAATACTTCCGGGCACAAACAGAATTCTGCTGTTTTCCACTCGCGTTGAGTATACACTTGTGAACCAGTTTTCCTCCGCTATCTGCTGGTGCTATTTTCAGCAGGTATTAGCCAGCAACCAGTCTAGTCTTACCGCACCTTAAGTGAGGCCGAGGAAGAGAGTGAAAGGTCATAATAGATTTTATGGAGAAGACAGGGAAATATGACACTTCTATGAGAAATAGCGCAGGGAAGGAACCGTCAGACTTAATCTTAAACTTAATCAGACTTAAAAATTTAGACTTAATGTCTTAAAAAAAATTTTAAGATCAAATTTCAGTGATGATGTTAAAAATATTTTGCAAACCCCAACTTACTATGGTAGACTGCACCATAATAACAAAATTAGAGAAATTGATTTCCGAACTGACAGATTCAAAATGTCCTTTTTTCCTCGTACTATTAGGGATATGAATAACTGTAAATGTATCCAGTACGAGAGTAGCAATGGGTAACATTGGTAGCTGCATGTTGGTATGAGGACTTGAAGCTAGCCCAACTAACAGCATGTTTTTGCATGTATGCTTTGCTATTTTTATCTTTTTTTAAATAGTGAAGTATAGAACAGTATATAAATACTAATCCTTTTTTATGCATGATATGTAGTGCATGTTTGGTGCGAATTCACCCCCTGCCACACACCTTCATGGTGGGTTGCAGGGTATTATGTAGATGAAATGAAAATAACAAGTGGAATCACACTATCAAAATCTACACTAAGTACCATATTCAGAATCTCAACTACAGTCTCGCATCTACTGCTTACCTTCTAAAATACCTATTACGAGTGTACGGAATGGGTACAACGAGTGTACAAAACGTGGTAAGGCCGTTGTAAACGGTATAATTTCCTGTACAAGAACTTGTGCAATGCGCAAATTGTATCGTGTACGAGGTGTTCGTACAATTTCTTGTACAAGAAATTAGATCATGCTCTATATTATTGGAGGAAACCGTCCAAGATCCACTCCGTAGCTTCTGCGCATGACATGTGACGGTAGTGATGCGTTCGTTTAGTATTCGTAAGGTTGGTGTTCTGTTTGCGATCACTTTTACTCCTATAAGCGTGGTAAAACTTCCATTTTTGTTGTACATGTCGTGATATTCTTTGTTTCTTCCATATTATGATATTCGTCGGTCGCGTAGAAGCAGCAGTAGAGGCATGTTGGCTTATAAAATTGTTGTCAGAATTTAATGTTAAGGCTCAAAGTGTAACTTTTTACGAAGATAACCAAAGCATGATGAAAACTGTAAAAAATCCAGATCAAAAGAAACGCAAACACATGGACATTAAGTTTAATTTTATAAAGCAAAAAGTGGTAGAAGGTATAATAAGTGTGGAGTGTATTCATACAAAGTCTCAGTTGGCTGATGTATTAACAAAACCTCTTCAAAAGAATCAATTTGTAAAGTTTGTTAAAGACTTGGGAGAGATATGAGAGTATGAGAGATGTGCGTTGAGGGAGGGATGTTGAGCAGCAACGCACAAATAAACAAATCTATTTATTGTATTGTTTAAAGATTGAGAATAAATGGTTTTATCAATAAGGAACTAAGTTCACTGTATGGCACAAAGAAGAGATATGTAGAATAAGAAGAAATCACCAAGATGTTCACAGACCTTTTCAACGGATGAAAATATCGTTCATATGTCCAAATATAACTCGCACAATCCTTGAATAAAGGCGCAATTTAACTCATCTCTTTTGTTTTACCACCACGGCATTAACGAGAATAGCTTTCTATAGTAGTCCTCGAGATCCTCTTTAAGAAGACTCCATCCTTCACACTTTCTGCCGGGCTTATCGGATTCATCGATCCACCATGGGGGCTTTGATTGAAATCTCCATTTCTTTTTTACTTTCGCGAGCTTTGAAGAAAAAAGAGAGTCGGGGAAAAAAAAGAAGGATTTCTTCTCTGTCGCGTTGTCCCCTTCTTCCCTTGGTTTCCCCAGGCATTATCTCTCGCTCTCAGTAGCGAAACGCCTGTCTCCAAGCGCCCGCGCACGAAACAATGGTGGCGGGTGTCATGGCGACGAAATCTCTTCCCGCGCTTTCCTGGCTTTGATGCTTCCGTCTCTCTTCATCGTTGCCGCGCGTGAGTGTTTGTGTGACGGATATCAAAGCGGCAGAAGGTGTGAGGGTTGTGGAGAGAAACGTCTCTTTGTTATAGTTTTCTGTGGAAAAAATAGACTCATGGCGTGAATGAGATTCTGAAGATGAAAAATGATTTTTTTTAAATATTAATTTTTTTATTCATTCATTGACTGCTCTTTCGCTGTTTCCTCCCTTAATACGATAATTCTGTTGATGTAGTTTAGTGAAAAAGTGCACCCTTTTCCTTATTTTTTGTTTTTCTTATCTGCCGTCTTTATATTTCCAGTTCATTAACTTGAAGTACAGTACTCCGAATTAACGCTGTAATTCCATAAGTGTTTCCTTCTTGCCAATGTTGAGAGAGTCCAGCTATTGGCACATGTTCTCTAGCGATCATTAGCTTGCATTTTCTCGATTTTTCCCACAGAGAGTCTTAAATTTATGGCTCCTTCCTTCGCTTATTAAGCTTCTTGCCGAATAATACCCACTCCTTCGACGAAAACATTTATAGTTGGGACAGAGTTGTTGTTAATCTTTGATTGCTGGCTACAATATTTAATGAATGTATTGTAAATTTTATAAAATATCTCACGGCTGAGCTTGAAGTCACCATGTGCCTTTCTACCTAAGCTTGTATTCTACCCATTCTAAACCGTCCACCCGTTTAGAATGGGTAAAATACAAGCTTAGAAATAAGGAAATAATTCATAAGGACATACATCTGGAGTATGTTTCTTTACGGCAGTGAGGCGTGGACGATGACATCAGCGGAGAAGAAATGGGTGGAAACATTCGAAATGTGGTGCTACAGAAGAATGATGAAGATAAAATGGGTTGAACGAGTTACAAGCGAATAAGTCTTAAGAAGAGTGGGAGAAAAGAGAAGTCTGCTGAAAACCCCAAAAAAAAGAAGGGACAACTTAATAGGCCACATCTTAAGACACAATGGCCTGATGAAGACTATCGTCGAGGGAAAAACGAACGGGAAGAATGGAAAAGGCAGGCCTCGTATGAGATTTATAGGACAGGTTGTGAAGGATGTAAAAGAGAGGAATTACGTTAATATGTAGGGGTTGGCCGATAGAAGAATCGAGTGGAGGGCTTCGTCAAACCAATCCTAGGATTGTTGACCCATGATGATTATAAAATATGATGAAATTACGCCGGATTCGAGAAATTCTTGCAGAAGAGTAGAAGATTCACCTGGAAGTTCATTATGTTCGTAAAGTCTGCTTCGAATTGAGCAAATTGAATCAACATTTTTATATGTTTGACTCTCGTTTACGAGTTTGCGCACTTTCTTGACGATTTTTCAGGAGGGATAGCATCAAAAATTCAAGTTTTACTGCGTGAAAAACAGCTTCATCCGTTGAGTATCGCTAGTATTAAGCTTGTGTGTTCGCTTAAATCGGTTAGAAAAACGGAAGCTATGGAAGTGATATATGTATCATTTGTGACGTAACGCGAAAAACTCTTACCACGCCATCTCTGGAAATCTTCCAATACTACATCCAAAACGTATAACATTTATGCACTGTGCGGTGAGCCCTCTGCATTACACTTAATATATGGTTTTAGTTAAATATGGCCCTAGTATTTTTTCGATGCACATGAAAAATAATTACAATATGCACTCAACGAACCACGCGTACCATTCCTGCCGCCTTAAATATATACTGCCATCACACATCTCGCTCATAATTTCCTTTTATGTAAGTTAATACAATTCAGTCACGGAGAAAGAAATAACGTACTGTATTTTATTTAACACTGCACGCACACGTAATGTTCAGAAGCGAAAAAGTCGTTCCGTTAACTAAGGGCGCTAATCGGCCAGAAACGAGCTGGCTTGAGGTGGTTTCCCAGCAACGGTTCAACGCACGAAAATCGGGATAGCAAAATTTGTTTACGCTTAGACCTCGAACGGGTTTCCTTGACAATTCCCTGACGACGACGACCGGCGACCCAGTTCGATTTCTGGATCGTGGGAAAAAAATTAAGTATTGAAGAATAAAACGCACTCTAGAAAGTGAGGAGAGAAAACGTGGATTGAAGAAGGAAGGGGTAGAGGGAAAGAGATGAGATGGAGATAAGAAACGTAAGAAATCACGAATCGGCATCTCACGACCTCGAGTCATGAGAAAAGGAAGAAGAGACGACTTCGGAGGTGAGGGACCTTTTTGAAACAGTTTTGAAAATGTTGATGAAAAAAATTTCTCTTCCGTCGTAGATATTTTCCCTCCGCCAACGATATTTTTTAAGGCGGAACGAGAAAATTGACAAAACTGCCCAAGAAACTTGTATATTCCCATTCGGGAGAATGAGAGAGCTAGGATGACGGAGAAAGATTCCACCGGTCACGAATTCGGAAATGATCGCGATTCAGTCCGTTCCAATCGTCAAATGGTTCAAACCTCTTCTCAAAGGCTAGATGACAAAACATTTGATGCATTTGACACGGCAAAAGGAGAAAACTATGTACGAATTCCACATTAATAATTTTATAACCCGATCGATTTCAACGTTCAAGCGTGTGCTGAAAAATAACTGGTATTAAAATATTCCTGTAGGAGTTGTACAAAGTGTTTTGTACAACTCCTCGTTAAATGTTTCCCAATTCCACAAAGTATCGCCTACATTTATTAATTTAATGGGGGCGTTTACTCGGAACCTAAATCGCTATTTTACACACTAAATCGTTAGGTAGAAACGAAAAATGAACGTTACCGAAAGAAATTATTCTTCTAACCAGAGCCATTCACTCATAAATTAAAAATTATAATGATCAAAAGGTGACGCTTACCCAACCAGCTGCGTTATGGGTATCTACGTCATCCTCATCCCAACCTTGAATGTTTTAGCACGAGAACTGAAGGGGAAGTCTGCTCTACATCTACGTCTACGTAATACCTACCCTGCGAGCCACCGCGAGGGTGTGTGGCAAGGGATGAAGATCACCAAAACATGCACTACTCACATGAAACTATGGGATGCAGGGATACTACTTCTTGTATAATAAATGGTTTTCTTCCGGAGATTAGGTCGTTGTGAAAATGATGAGATTTAACTATTTGGCTGACGTTCGGAAATTATACTTTTTCCTTCATCAGGGCTTTATAACCACTTTTGAGACGAATCGTTTACTTAATTATTAGATATAAGGGTCACGTGCTACCAAGTGACTACACATTAATGAATTGATTACCGGTTAGAAAAAAAACATTTTCCTAAATAAATGAATCGGTATTTTCCTATCATGCTTGTGTTAGCAATGCTTAAACATGCATCATGCACCACAGATTACACTTCCATTTTTTTACCTATCTAACCCTTTGTAGTATTAGGTGAAGAGGAAGGCGTGCGTACACAACTCCTGCGCATTCTGTATACACTCTGTATATATTCTGTATACAACCCAAAATAACTACACAACGAAATTCACTCGATACTTATCGTATACTTTATGTTGTGAATAAAGTTTACGTATTTAATTCATCAGGTTGAAATTTAGACTTAATCTCATAAATAAATTCCAAGATTATATTTTCAGTGATGAAATTAAAAATATTTTGCGGACCCCAACTTACTATGGTATACTGGACCTTTAATTACAAAATTAGAGAAATCGATTGCCGAACTGTCAGATTCAAAATGTCCTATTTTCCTCGTACAATTAGGGATATGAATAGCGGTAAATATGTTTAATACGGGCGAATCAATGTATAGCATAGGTAGTTGCATGTTGGTATTTTTATTATTATAAGTATTCTACCGGTGAAGGTAGGTTTAAATGGACATTTAATTCTTCCCACCCATGTTGGTATAAGAAATTGAAAGTAACCAAACTAACAGCATGTTTTTGCATGCTTACTTTGCTATTTTATCTTTTTAAATAGTGCATTTTAGACTAATATATTAATATTAATCTTATTTTATGCATATATATTATGCATGTTTGATGAGAATATACCCCCTGCCACACTCCTTTATGGTGGCTAACAGGTTATTATGTAGATGTAAAGGTATATTGATGTTTTTATACTGTTTTTCGCAAATTACGATGTTGTCGTATATGCGATACCTTCTCAAATACCCCGCTTGGTGTCTAACAACCACTTCCATAGGCAGAATCAGCTGTGTGCCCACCATTGTGATAGGGGACCTGCTCAGTCTAAGTTGTGATTGGACGGTGGAGGGATGACGTACTAGTCTTTCGCCCGCCCACTCAACCGAAAGGGTTAAAAAAAATCAGTTCTTTGCCGCTTAAAAATCGATTTCTACGCGATGGATCGAAGAGCAGAGAAATACGAGGTTTTTAATGGAAATATATAGAGCAGGTAGTGATGGATGTGAACGAGAAGAATTACGTGAATATGAAGAGAATAGCTGTTAGGAAAATGAAGTGTAGAGCTGCTTCAAACCAATCTTAGGATTGTGGACTTATTGTGATGATGATGGTGATAATTCCATTCTCTTCATTAGATTTTTTACAAGCCATTTTTTTGGTGCAATTTGCATGTGTAGTAATGCATCCGTTCCCATAACATACGTTGTCGAGAAATGCTTCCGGAAAAAGGAAAGTGACGTTCTTTCTTTTCACTTTTGTTTTCGGCTCACAGCCGTCGTGTCTGAAGCTACGTGACGTGCATCCGCATTCATGCACGGGTTGAATTTCACCTTCGACCTACCCAAGCACGAAGCAAGGCCTCGCGTGATTGGAGAACGGGAACTTTAAAAAAAGCGTTCGATATCCGGTGATTTTTACCGGCAACAGCAATCGAGTTGGTTTCGGGTTCGAATGATGGATAGATTTTTTTTACCGGCGGTGCAATAGAAAAATGGCTTTGCGTTCGTCTCAGAATAACGCTTATCCTTATCGATTCTCCTATCGTCTAACGTCTTCATATTTACTTAATTCTTCTCTTTCATATGTCTCATCCGTGGCCTGCCGAGGGATCGGGTATGTGTGGTGGCTAGAGTACTGGCCTCAGATCCCGAGGGCCCGGGTTCGATTCCCGGCAGTGGCGGATTTTTCAGTGGGAAACCGGTCCCCACTTGAGTGCCAAGTGGAGGGCATTTCAAGTTCAGTACTCCGTCCGTCGGATGGAACGTTAAGCTGTGGTCTCCTTGGCGCCTTTCGTTAAGAGTAGGCTAATGCCGACGTCGAGTTTCTCTCCACCCTTCCTCCATTCCCTGAAAACTCCTACCATTACCCAATTACTCTCCTAATGGCGGAAATGACCTCAGCTGTCGGTCGCCTCCTCTGAATAACCAACCAACCAAGGCCTACCTTTTCCATTCTTCCCGTTCACTTTCCCCTCTAACATGATTGTCTTCATCAGGCCATCACGCCTTCAAATCTGTATTTACATCTACATCTACACGATACCCTGCAAGGCATCGCGAGGGTGTGTGGCAGGGGGTGAAGATCACCAAGAATGCACTATTGACATGCAGACAAGCAACTATAGGGTCTCATGCAACTAGATTGTTAGTATCTATAGCATTTAAAGGATTAATACATGTATCTTGCACTACAGACTACTCAAAAATATTTCCCCTACCTATGCCTTTGCTATGCTGCCTATTCTGTTCTCTTATAGTACGGGGGACAAATGCCATTTTGAATCTATCAGTACGACAATCTATCTCTCTAATCTTATTTATGTGGTCGAATCTAGAATACTGCGCTGGTGTTTTTAATATGTGAATAACATCTTCAGTAAATCTATCCGATTGAAATTTCTCTAATAGATTTAATCTGTACCTTAACCTACGCTCTGATAATGATTCCCTCCCTAATTCTTGTATTAATTCTGAAACGCTACTCGATCTATCGTAACACCTTTTAACGAACCTAGCTGCTGTACGCTGCACACTGTCTAGTTCTCTCATCAAACCTGAATCATTCGGATCCCATACACTGGCTGCATACTCAACGTGGGGCCTAACTAGAGAAAAGTAACATCGCTCTTTGTCTCCTCATCACATCATTCTTGTCCCATCTTCGTTTTAGGGTTTAGAGTTTTCAGCAGACTTCTCTTTTCTCCAACTCTTCTTAGGGCTTCTTCGTTTGTCACTCGGTCGATCCACTTTATTTTCAAAATTATTTTGTTTGACACCACATATTAAAATGAGAAGATGAGAGATTCGCCTATAGAAGAACTCAGTGAAGAGCTGCGTCAAACCAATCTGAGGATTGATGACTGATGATGATCACATATTCCAAGACCATATTTTCAGTGATGTATATAAATTCCAAGACCATATTTTCAGTGATGATGTTAAAAATATTTTGCGAACCCCAACTTATTATGGTAGACTGGACCATAATCACAAAATTAGAGAAATAGATTGCCGAACTGACAGTTTCAAAATGTCCTTTTTTCCTCGTACTATTAGGGATATGAATAACTGTAAATGTATCCAGTACGAGAGTAGCAATGGATAACATTGGTAGCTGCATGTTGGTATAAGGACTTTTAGCTAACCCAACTAACGGCATGTTTTTGCATGTATGGTTTGCTATTTTAATTTTTAATTACAAATGTTATGCATGATATGTAGTGCATGTTTGGTGAGAGTTCACCCCCTGCCACTCACCTTTATGGTGGCTTGCAGGGTATTATGTAGATGTAGATGTAGATATTAAAAGCCTCCAGTCACGACTTCTCTGCTGCTTTTATCGTCTTTGCCTCATTGTCATTACGGAGCATGCTCCGTAGGTATGTTCTCGGAGAGCACAAAGTTTGAAGTGTGCCTAATTTAAACCCAAGTTGGACGTCTGAATCTGGTACCTGTATAACAGACGTAGACCAGATGTAAATGTATGTAAAATAGTGTTTAAATTAAGAATACTTCAAATTTAGTGTTGTCCGGGAACATACATAGGGACATCATCATCATAGGTCAACAAACCTAGGATTGGTTTGACGCAGCCCTCCACTCGATTCTTCTATCGGCCAACCTCTTAATATTAACGTAGTTCCTCTCTTTCACGTCATTTACGACCTGTTCTATGTAACTCATACGAGGCCTGCCTTTTCCAATTTTCCCGTTCACTTTTCCTTCGACGATTGTCTTCATCAGGCCATCTAGTGTCAAGATGTGTCCTATTAAGTTGTTCCGTCTTCTTTTTAAGGTTCTCAGAAGACTTCACTTTTTTCCCACTCTTCTTTAGACTTCTTCGTTCGTCACTCGATCTATCCATTTTATCTTCATTATTCTTCGGTAGCACCACATTTCAAATTCTTCCAGCCTTGACTTCTCTGCTGCTGTTGTTGTCCATGCTTCGCTTTCATATGGTAGAATGCTCCAGATGTATGTCCTGATGAAATGTTTCCTCACTTCCACGCTAGTATTTGCAGCTGTAAGCAGAATCTTCATCTGGTAAAATGCCCTTTTCGCTTGGGCAACTCTGATGGAAATTTCTCTTTTACTTCGTCCATCGCTGGTTACTCGTCTTCCCAAATAGCAGAACTCTTCCACCTCCTCGATCTTTTGTTTTCCTAGTTTAACATCGGTCTTGGCTTCTCCTAATGCATGCCAATACCTTAGTTTTCTTTTTATTGATCTTCAGATGATATCTGGTCATTGTTTTTTCCATATTTCCTAGTATGTTTTTTAAATCTCCTTCTGTTTTTGCCATGACTGCTATGTCATCGGCGAATCGTAGCATGCTGATTTTCTCCTCGTGGATATTCACTCCCGGAGACTTTTCTTTTACTTCTTGGATGGCTTTCTCGATGTAGACATTGAATAATACGGGAGACAGTGCACATCCTTGCCTCATTACTTTCTTTATGCCTGATTCTGTACTGCTGGGTCCTGCCACCTGGTTTTTATACAAGCTGTGACTCTTCAGTCGTATGATACTCCAATTTCTTTCTCATGCTTCTTTATTACAATGAGGTATGGACGGTAAAAAGCGGCAGAGAAGTCGAGGCTGGGAGCATTTCCGAAGCAAAGCGAAATTTCTTTGAATCCATCTTAGGTTTCGAGGGAATTAATTATTTTTCAAATACGTGGCTTGCGGGGTATCGCGTATATGTGGATGTAGATTAATTCATACTGTGGTCCAAGTATTTTTTCCCCGTACGTGAAGAATTAGTGCAATGTACATACACTCAATGCCCCAAGATAAGCAATCCATCCACCTTAATTCGTGAACGCTGAATTCTTGCGTTTTGCAGAGGGAAAGTCGTTTTCCCGGTAAGGGATACCCTAGGGACACAAGATTCGTCGTGCCCAGGGGAAATTCAGAACCCTTGCCTTTCTTCTCCAAGCAAGTGGCACTGCGCGAATTCATCCAGGCGTGAAAGGAATCCATTTCAGTTATCCTTCAGACAGTTTCTCAGCGATGTTTCAAAATGAGATATTGGTTTCAGCCTCTCGAAAATATAGAATTGTATTGCTCCTGCGCATGTTTCAATGAATTTTCAGTATAGGTCAGATTATTGGAATTCATTTTGATCGGGGTGGGTTTTCTTGTACCACAAATAGCATCTTTCGCCTTGTCAAAACTTTTATTTATTTCTTCCTAACCATTGCACCAACCCATTTCTCACTCTTTGTATTCTTTCTAAACCCCATAATCTTAAAAGTCTATTTGCCAGATTGGATATCTCTACGGACGAGTCTCTGTATAGACTACAATGTTAAGATCGAGGCCCTGGTGTGATTTTTTTTTAATTCCGCATTTCTCGCGGTGTTGCGTGATGCGATATTCACAGTCCCTGGCCAAAGGGATTCGAAAGGAGCAGTCCTCTCGGTCGCCAGGGCAATCGCCAGATGAGCCTCCCCTGCGGATGGCGCCGGCGGCATATCCATGGCCTGAATCCCACCCCTCCATATTTACGTCTGTTGTTCCCCCTAGCTCCGGGAAATTTCATTTGTGCGGATTCCTTTGGGGGAAATCTTATCCCGAGAGGACCCTGAGGGTCCTTTTTCCGCCTCGGTGTGGTGACCAAGGGGCGTTATAGGGATTGCAGGGGTCTCTTCCTCTCTTCTCCACTGCTGGCCTTGATTAGGATGCCTCACGGACAAAGGGAACCGTTTCATCGAGCACTCGCCGGCCCTGCAGATTGCTTGCTTGGGAAAACGGTGTGGGCCGCGGAGAATGGGACCGGTCACAGGGGAAATAAAAAGGTGCCGGGCCGGATTAAAGTCCTTCCCAGATTTTTTAATATAATATTTTTTTCATAATTCATTTTTACCTTGTCATCTCACGTGCGTGGATATCATTTTGTCCTCCGGGTTACCACGGAAACCAGTACGACCTCGATTGTTGTTTTGTATGGTTGATTCCTATTTTTCCTCCAACGCCTTTTGGAGGTTTTTTCCATGTTCATTCCGTTTCTTGATCGTTCCTTATGCCTTGCCTTATTAGTTACCTTATTCCATTAGAATAGGCGGAGTATGAAAAGTATGATCATTGTTATGTATGGAAATCTTCATGTTATTTTTATTTGTAGTCCATTACACACCTAACCAGTTTGGGTAGGTTTGACATTACGGAATTTGCCTATTCTGTACCCCTTTTCTAGCTATAGTCAAGTCGTTAAAGTGGCTAACCCAAAGCTAGCAAGTTCATATCTGACCATGGACAGCGCATATCGAGTTTGTCCTAGGGGCAAAACTACTTCTATTGAATTTTTTTCACTGAATAACTCAGCTCACAGGCAGATTAAGGTAAAAAGAGACATATAGTAGTGACAAATCTTGTTATTGTCTCTTTTAACTGAGAATTTCAGGTGTTGTGTAAACAAACTTGCCCTCCATGACAAGTCATTGTTTTCTTTTCTTAATTAAAATTAGCATTCACTAGTAGATAATTAGGTAGTTTATTACTTCAACAACTTCTACTGCTGTTGATTCTACTTCATAATACTTTTCCTATACTATTTCTTCTTGCAGTTAATTATGTATCTTACTTCTTCATACTATACTAAACTTATTTTCTTGTCTTACCTCTATCTTGTCCAACCGGGACTCGAACCCGGACCTTCGGGTTGGCAATCCAATAAGCCAGTATCGCCCCAACCGCATAAAATGCACCTATTTGTAAACATTATGGAGTAACAGGCGTGATGTGCTCAATAGTAGACCTGTTAAAGTAAAACTGGCATAAGCACATCGTGATCTTAAACTCGGTTCTACTTCTTATTGGGGCAGCAATTGTTTTCTGTTTGGGAGTAATGGACACTTCGTCGAATATTTTAGAGGAAAACTGGCGATTTTTCCACTGAGAAATATATTTTTTTCACGAATTGTTTAGTTACTGTACTAGAGTCTGTGTCATGCGGAAGTCATTCAGTATTGTCTCTGGAATAAGCTTACATTCTTCTTAAGTGTTGTTTTAAATGGGTAAAAAAAAAGTCGAAACACCTGGCTGGAAATCATGGGGATTCGGCTTCGAGTCCAGGTTAAGTCGAATGATTTTTTTCCTAGTGGAATTTCTGCTATCGGGTAAAAAATACATGGTTATTTGTTACTCTATCGGCTACGTATACTGTAATGTACACAAAATACATGGCGATTTGTTGGTTTTCGCGGCGAACTTCCTTTCCACTTCACTAGCTGGCGGTTTCATTTATATAATTATCACTGCCCTACATTATTTCTTTCATCAGATGAGGGCATTCCTACATATTTTTCCTTCCTCCTTCTTCCTCACCATCTTAGGACTTACCCTCTATGACTCTATTTTAAATCCCGTTGCCCTTAATTCTTCCATCTGCATACTCTTCCCTACTTTCTTCCAGGAACTGCTTTTCTTCCCCCACCATCTCAAGAACTCCTTAATTCAATCTTCTTTTCGTCCTATAGTGATGGGTGGCATGGTTAGATTGACGTTAAGACGTTATCTAGGGACTGAGTTTTACCGTGAAGGTAAATTCTATCAATCACCAATTTGTATTCATTAATCCAGAAAAAGAGCATTTCATTAAATGATGTATCTGACACCACTCAATGAATACGTACAGTTGTATATTAATTTTCACCTTCGAAGCTGTACTATCTTTGTAGTTTTTTCTTAAATTTTTTTCCTTATTTTCTTCAACATCTGCTCGGGAAATTTTTAGTCTCGGTAGCTATCACCTTGGCATGGAAAAGTCACGGAAATAAGGAAAATGGAATTCCTTCTCGGTAGTCTAGTGGAAGATGAATGGAACACCTAATCTATATTTTATCATGACCGACGTGATCCTCATGATATCCTCCTTATATACTTACTCTCATTAACCGTATGGTAATTTGAATGTGTTCTGGAATAATGACGTGTGATACTTTCGTATTTTTCCGACTGGGATAAAAAAAATTATTTAATGACACTTGGAATAAGTGGGGACAGAAGGTAGAAGGAGCTTATGAGAAAGAGTAAATGGCAATCAGTGGGGAGTCGGTAGACTATCGACATTTATTTCTGCGGAGCGAGGTGAATGGATCTACCCTCACACACTTTTAACCCCCTACCAAAGTTGGGAGAGGGTGAGTCTAAGGGGAGGCGGGGGGCGTTAAGGGTATAGGGTGTAGGGACGTCGGAATGTCGAACGAGCCGAATGGGTTCCGGGGAAGGGCCTGGCACGCGCATGTTTTTGTGCACGCTTGGAAGGATCTTGACGCCAGAACTGCACCCTGGGGAACGCTCTCCGTGGAAGTATGAAGGAGGGGCGAAGCGGACAGCGGAGCAGTTTTCTCGCTTGGAGACGGAACGGGACAAGTTGCGGGGATGGGGTTGCGTAGATGCTAGGTTGGGATGTGTACGGGGTGAGGGTAAGCCCTTAGAAAGGGGGGGGGGGGGTGAGGGTAGTGGAGAAAGGCGGTTCTTCCAGAGGAAATTGGATAGGATTTTGGCGCTCTAGGGGGTTGGAGAGAGGAGATCGGTAGCTGGGAGATGGGCGGTATGTGCAAGACTTGTGTGTCCGTGGGTGGATGAAAGGGTCAACGTTCTTGGGCTGACCATACGAGATGGTGTGTGCCAGTACATGCATGTATACATCTAAGGAGTGGGTTTCTGGATGGGAGGGAAGGTCGTATAAGTTGTAAGGAGGAGTCGAGGGAGACGTTGCTTGGAGATTGAGTCAGTGAGAGCGGCACGAGTTCCGGACGCTTTATCAAATCCTCCCCCGCACCCTCTCCCTCTCCCCTTCCCTCCCTTCCTCACACTCACCCCTTCCTTCTCTTCCTTGATTCCTCCAGGAGGGCATTGGGGGAAAAAAAGGAGTTTCTCCATCCGTGCGTGGAACATGTTATGGAGGAAGACGGGAAGGATATGTGTAAAAAGGGTTGGTTCTTCCCTGGAAGAGGGGAGACGGTCGCTTTAAGGGGGGGGGGGGAGGGATAAGGAGGATGGTCCAAGGGGGCTTTGCACATTTTTATTCCCGCGTCGGGGGTAAAAAGGATTCGATCGAGGAGAATGGAATCCGGATATAAATGGAAATGGCTCGCCCGTAGGACATCGGCGCGAACATTCGGTCGAGATCTGAGCTGAATTTTCGATCGGGAGATGTCTTCCTCCAACGCGCTAGACTAAAAAAAAAGCCAACGTTTCGTTTCATGCCTTCGCCGTTTTTCGTAACCAAAGGTTGGCTTAGAAACTGTTAACGATAGGGTGAGAAAAAAGAAAGGCAATTTTTAGGATCAGGTCGTTCAGATGGCAAGAGTACTGGCTTCCCATCCCAAAGGTCTGGGCTCAAACCCGACGGTGGTAGAGATTTTTAATTGAGATAGTATTTTGTTAGAGTTATCGCATGACAACCACCCAACCACCCTACCCACGTACCCCTCAACCCACCTGGTTTGTTTATATCACGTGAACTCGTGACGTATCACTTCTGATCGTCCAGGTTACGTCTAATCGTCCATTGTGTCAGGTTTTTCGATTAGGTTTCTCTGATGGAATAGTATTGTATCTTTTTGTTGTATTTACTAAGTTTGGTGAGGAGTTTTTTGTCAGGCTCAACTGGAAATTCGTCTTCAATGTAATTAAAAAACTTTATGCTTTCTGGACCTTACCCCATCCTAGACAACGTCCTACTACCTTAAAACCATATTGACCTCTCCACGGCTCCTTACATTTCCCTTGAAGTTAAGTTTCTCCTTCCAATATCCATGCACTAATAAGAGTACATAAACGACTGAAATTTTTTGTACCTCATCGCCGGAAATAAATCATCATCCGATGATATCTTTTCGTGGAAGAAACTGGTCGTGTTTTACTATTAAACTGTGGAGTATACGGAGTTATTTATTTGGTTGTTGGCGTGGGGGTTAAGAGTAGTGGACTCCTATCCTGAGGGCCCGGTTCGAATCCCTTTGGCAATAGATATTTTTCAGAGGTGTAGTTGTGCTATGAGTAAGGTGACCAGATTTCTGATCTGCTAAACAGGGACAAACTGTCGCTTCTCCTGAAGCATAGGCAATTTTACATGTATGTATGTATGTATACATGTTTCTTTGGTCAGGTGAAGTGTTAGAAAAGTTGTCACTCTGAGTCCTACAAAACTCACTTTTCCAGCACCCGAATTGGTGCAAATTCCTGATGCTACATATGTAAGAGCTCAGTACCTATATTATAAATATAGGAATGTATATATATTAAGCATTTTTAATTCAATATAACAATGAAAGAAATCAAATAGTAAGGAAAAAGATTTTAAATTAATTTCATGTTTATGAAATTATTTTTTAATAAACTTTTCAAAGAGTTTTTTATTCATAATTCAAATTCATAAAAATCACACTTTATTTATGATATTTTTCAGATGGAAGAATTACTGTACCAAACATATGTACGGATTTTTCATGTAAGATGCTGTTTGAACCATTATTTTGACAAGCGTTAAAAAAAGACCAAAATTAAAAAAACAAACTGATTATTTCGATAGCATAAATCCAAAGACCGGTACAAATTAGTATTTTTGTTTAGTCTTTCGAGACACCGGGACAAACACCCCAAAACCGGTACTATCCCGGCCAAACCGGTACGTAAGGTCACCTTAGCTATGAGGGGAGAAGTAGCCTAGAAGTAGCGAGTCGGATTGGTAAACTGATGGTCATTGGTTTGATTCCCGGCGACGCCAAATATTTTTCACCTTTTGGAAAAAATTATATTTTCCGATTTCCAATGGTCATAGGCAGCAGTATAACGTAGATGTAGATGTACCTCAATTAATTTTTTAAAACAATTTGATGTTAAATGCCTTATGTATGTAAGATTTTAGATTCCCAGACGTTAGTTGGCTTCTAACGGTAGACCATACTGCGACATTGCTAATGATGCGAAGAAAGGACGTATGAAGAAGAAGATAGATCGAAACCCAAGAGGAAATATATTTCAGTAACAGACAAAATTAATCGGTCGAAAAGAGAAAAAAATATATGAATAGAATAAGGAATATGTGTTTTTTTCTACGTTATTTTCCGCATGCCTCGCTAAACGGGCAATCACACTGGAACTTCGACTGACAAAAGTCCACTCGATCAATAAGTTATCTCACCGAAATGAATGTCCGAATTTTTGTTTACCTTCGTTCTCAATGGGACGTGGACGTCCCTTCCTAATTTGGACCGGGGGGTAGCGGAAGGATACTGTCACGCAAATTACATTCGAAACGCCTCTATTTCGCCACGTTGCCAAATTTCTCCTCGCCCGAAGCGGAGTGTCCAATTTGATTATGCACTATTTGTTCACGGTGCGCAGTCTTACGGCCAATTCCCCCTTCTGCTAGCATACGTCTCTCTCTTTCGCTCCTTTGATCTTTGTCATTCATTCTATTGGTGGAAACTAAATTGATTTGTATTGCCTAGCGCCCAACGGGATGCTGAACAAACCGGCCGTTTTTAATTTCGTCCGTATGAAAGGGAACTAACTAACTAATGACGTTTGACAGGGGAGCAACGAAAAGACTGGTGAAAATCCTGATGTGTACAGTTTTTTTTGTCCTTGAAGTCCAAGTTCTACCAAAGTAGGTTTCAATTTCAACATTGATTTCATAGCATGTATTATTGGGTGCTGCTACATCATCGTGAGTGTTGTGGCTAGTTGCTAATGTGAAGTTGGTGAGTAGGTATCTACATCTACATAATACCCTGCAAGCCACCATAAAGGTGTGTGGCAGGGGGTGAACTCTCACCAAACATGCACTACATATCATGCATAAAAAAAAGGATCAGTACTTGTATAGGTACTGTTCAAAACTACGCTATTAAAAAAAGATAAAAATAGCAAAACAAACATGCAAAAACATGCCGTTAGTTGGGTTAGCTATAAGTCCTTATACCAACATGCAGCTACCAATGGTATCTCGCAATGCATCGTTTGTATGCTTTCTGCTGGTTCAATTTCTGATGATTGTATCATTAGTCATCATAGAACAATAAAGAGAACATCTCTGTGGCTGTATAAAATGAAAATGAAGAATAAAATAACCCCAAAGCCGTAATCTTAAGGGGCAGAGTAATACAAAGGGGAAGAGGGGGGGAAGGAAGGAGTATAATACAATGCAAGGGAGCTCTCAATCAGTCGTACAAAAAACACGCAAATAAATTTAAATGGAAGTAAGCGACACACTCGCACTTTCACTCATGTTGTTACAAACAATCGTCACACTCAAAATTGAGGGAATCGAGGTAAAAATAAAAACGAACAGTGTGTCACGCAATCACTCAGGTTTGTATACAAAATGCAGTCACCTTCGTGAGTTAAATCACAAGCAGGGCTTACAAAGATTTCTCCAACGCCAGTGACCCGTCGTGCACGCAAGATGAAAATAAAAGTGGGGGATAGTAAATTGAATGGAATAAAAAGGAATATTATAAATGAGTCATCATGCTCACTTAATCATGTGAATGTTCAACCCACACGACTCTTTGTGAAGATTGTTTCTTCTAAACCGAATCGACACCTTTCTTGTACTTTTACGTAATGTAATTATCTACTGCACTGTGCGGAGATTCCTAATACCGTCTGGAATGGGGGCGTTTACTCGGAACCGAAATCGCAATTTTGTACACGAAAACGTTAGATGGAAACGAAAAAAAAATTTTAGTGTAAAAATATTAATCTTCCAACCACAACCATTCACTCATAAAGCAAAAATTAAAATAAGCAAAAGGTGACGCCCACCGAAAAAGCTGCTGTGATAACATTGACGTCATTTTCCTCCCGTCCTTGACTGTTTTTCGGGGAAGTGAAGGGAGTGGAGGGGGGTTCTCGGAAGGTCCGCTCGCACAGATGCTGTCGCAGCTGCTCCTATTGGCAGAGTCAACTGTGTCCCCCCCCCATTGCGATAAGGCAAAGTAGCTTCGGGGGGTCAGTTGTGATTGGACGAAGTCGAGGTTGCACCACGCCCACTTTTCCGAAAGGGTTAAAAACATCAGTTTTTCGCCGCTAATAACTCGAGAAATAATTGACGGATCCAAAAACGGAAAAATACGGGTCTTTTTATTTTACAAACTCTATCAGATTCGGAAATGAAAAAAATATGGTAAACGTCCCCATTCGTGTTGTTAGCGTACTATACTGTGTTTTGTGTATGTATGTTTTTCGCGTCGTCGTTGATCGTGTTTTATTCTCTAAGATGACGGAATTTTTGAATTGTGGGTAAAAGCACCTTGGTATCGTATGTTGTGCAGAAACATGGTCCTTGGGAAAAGGCAATGAATATGGTAGATTATTGAATTTCGAGATCTGGCTTTGGAGAAGGGGGGAGAAAGTGAAGAGGAACGAAAGGAGGACGAAGGAAATGAAGTGCTAGAATTGGTAGGAGAGGACAGAAACTTGATGGATGAAATTAGGAGAATGCAAAAGGTGTGGATGGAATAGGTTATAGAAGGGGATGGTGATTTGAAAGACGTGATTGAGGGAAGAACGGTGGGTAAGCGGGGAAGAGATAGGAGAAGGTAGCTTGGATAGAATGATGGGAGGTATGAGGGGCTGAAGAGGGACATCTTGTGAAATTTAAGGGTGTGGGAAGATGAAATATCCATTCATACCTACGTTCAACGATAGAAAACTAACAATAATAATAATATTGAATACCCAGCCAGCCACCCCTTTGCTTGTAGCAGGTAGTGAATCATCATCCGGATGAAGTATGAACTGAATATAAAACAGGTGAAATTTAAGGCCGGTACCTTTTCTGAAGCTGTTCTATATGTACGTCAAAAATACCACCGTACTATCATAGTATTGGCCTTAAAGTATTTTATCCTTCTAATAATTAGGAAAATAGATAAATAGAAAATTTATGTCAAGCTATAATCTGGGTGATAATTGATACAAGATATGGAGTTTTCCCGGCGTACAATGCTGTTGAAGTCTTCACTGGTTCTCCGTCAGGTCAGGCTAATGCCGACGTTTCGATGGCAAAGTTAGCCATCGAAATAGAGCCGACCCCGGTGGAGAACCCGTACTAAATGCATAGATGTTATTGTTATTTTTTGCCTGCATGA
This sequence comes from Platycnemis pennipes, assembly GCA_933228895.1. Classification (NCBI taxonomy): domain Eukaryota; kingdom Metazoa; phylum Arthropoda; class Insecta; order Odonata; family Platycnemididae; genus Platycnemis; species Platycnemis pennipes. The sequence goes on from OW121854.1 coordinate 68,143,785, forward strand.
ACCTCTGAAAGTGTTAACGGTCTGTGTTTAATTTTGTGTTGACATCTTGCATATTTAAAAAAAGTAGGTACTTCAACTTATCGTGACTGGTGATAATGGTTTTAATAATAAATTGATATAAAATTAAGTGGTTGTATTCCTTTTCCATGCATTTATTGAAGACGCGTAAGATGCCCTAAAATGTCTTTCTTTTCTGATTGCAGGTAATTTGAAGCCCCTGGTGATTTTCTCCGTCCCAATCTTTCCAGAGTTCTCATTTGGACAATTAATACAACTGGTGAGCACTACCTTTAATTTCAATTTATCCGATGATGGTTGGAAGTCAACGTTTCGATGTTATATCATTGTGCTTCCTTTTTTTGACTCCTACCCTTCTTTCCTTTTCCCTAACCGCTGTCAGCGGTCGAAAAAATAGGTTTGATCTAGCTTCTTCAAAAAGCCTATTAAATGGGAAAGGGAACAAGTTTGCCTCCTGGCATCTTATTTGCCTGGCGCGAATCTGGGGAAAAAATGAAGCCAGAATTTAGGTAGCATGCATTGTACCTCTCAGTTACATGTAAGTAGTGCATGTACGGCGATCTTTCACCCCCTGCCTCACACTTATCACGGTCGCTAGCAGGGTATTACGTAGATGCATTGGATCAATGCAACACCACGCTCAACATTAACCTCTTCAATAAGCTATTGTTGCCATCATTGCTCGATGTTCAAGTCAGACATTTTGCTCTGTAGGCAGAGGCCTGTTCTACCAAAGTAATCTCATAACACTATTGCTACTACGTCTGCATACGTCCAATGTGCTCTCCGAATTAACACAATAGTTCTATCTATCCACGAAATCCCTCCTGCATTGAATATCAAGTTTCCAGAGGCCTTGGTACATTTGCTTAGGAACGATTAGGCCCCGCCTACTCCTTACAAAACATGGCGTTTTATACGGCAGTTTATGGAAAATGCATGCCCATTATAGCATTAGAAACAATTAAATGGAACCTAAATTTTGTCGCAGAGGTGCCAGTAAATCTATTTTAGGCTATTTCATAGAGATTATCTCCCTCTCTAGTAATACTCTAAGTTATACCGCTTGCAAGAATAGTATCGCGATTGTCTCGATTGTCGCGAAGGTCTCTACCTTCCAAGATGGCCGCTGTCTTCTCGAATCGGTTGCGTTTACACCGTCAGTGAATTCTAATCTTCTTGCTTGGCGTGGCAGCTTATTAAAAATAGGAATATGCCGGGCATAAATTTTGAAAACCTTGCTCGCGAATCCAATGTAATATCTGTACCGGTGATTTTATATTTCGCCTTGATGTTGCAGTGATATCATTGCCGATATCGGAGGATGGAATCCATTTTGTATTTGCGTCAACGTCGGTCGGTGTTTGTTGTAGCAACCTCTTCGTTTTCATTTTGTTTACGACCCTCGATTCCGTGCAGAATGCAATGCGGCTCCGCAAATGGGGAACATCTCTCCGGCAGTTTCGATGCTGCAAGAATTCTCAGCGGAATGCTTAGTTGTCAGGAGCACCCGTTCGTAAGCACATCGGCGTTCGCATTGGTGCAAAGGTTCAAATTTCAAGGACTAATCGAGGCGTCCAGTTCGCTCGCATGGAAGGGATTCTTCCGGTGTTCCAGATTTGGCGAGCTATAAGCTTCGCCGTTCCGTTTCATTTTTTCTCTGCCGAATGAGCACCCCATTTTATTATTAGTGTTATTTCGCTTTTCGATGCTCTTTTATCGTGAATGAATTGCCTCTTTGTGTGCAGTCTGCTACATTCGCTTCTGTCACTAGTTTAGTGTTATGCGCGATGGCCTATTTTGTTTATTTTTTGTTCAGTTAAAAAGAATATATTTTGCTCGTGAATCTGAATGTTTATCGCAATGAAACTAATGTCATGAGATTTTCGTTTCACAAGAAGGTGAAACTTGATATTCAATGCAGGAGGGAATTGCGTGGAACAGGTAGAACTATTCTGTTACTTGGGTGTGCACTTGGACGTAAGTAGACTTAGTGCCATTAGTGTTAGGAGATTACTTTGGTAGAACAGACCTCTACCTACAGAGTAAAACGTCTGACATATTTTAAATAAACGTCTGATAAAACATGGAGCAATAATGGCAACAATAGCTTATTGAAGAGCGCAATATTGAGCAGGGTGTTGCATTGATCCAATGCATCTACGTAATACCCTGCTAACGACCGTGAGGGTGTGTGGCAGGGGGTGAAATCTCGCCGTACATGCACTACTTACATGTAACGAAGAGGTGCAATGCTTGCTACTTAATGAGTATATTTTATCTCTGCGTTTACGAGACCAGCGCAAATAAACGGTTGTCATCTACTTAGTAATGTTATGATTATTGATTATTCAGACATCTGTTGAAATATAGTAAGTTGTACTCCTGAAGCATGGGTATGTAAGTAGTGTTAATAAGTGCTTCATGCTTTAAAGAACTTCTCTAACCATATTGATCCTAACTATCCCGTGCCTATTATGTTCTATAATGTACGCAGGAAAAATGACATTTTCAATCTATCGGTACAACTGTCTATGTCTCTATTATTTTTCTTTGTTCAAACAGCTTAACACGCAGGCGTTCTTAATATTTTTCTTGCACCATCGGCAAGCACAACACAGGGACATCTTCTAAGGAGCATGTAGCATGTTGATCATCTCAATATCCTAGAACCCAATTCTCGAATCATAATCTACGGTAATCCTGCACCTGTTATGTTGCTAATGTAATTCCCTTATGATATGTGTTCAGTGGGGGTGAAGTCCAATTGCATTAATTCTAAGTTCGATATTCTATTTTGGTGGATAAAATAAGTTATTCTGGCGAAGCTATTCTTTACCAAAGGTTCCGCAAGTTTCTCAAAAATGAAGTCACGTTGTAACATACCAATCGTCAATAGGGTAGTTTCCTTCATCAAAGAAAACAGACTTCATTAATTGCGATTTGTGCCCTGCCATAAATGTATTTAATTTACGCAAAAAGTTTGTATTGAGAAATCCCAGTTTACTAGAGAATTAAATGTTAATTTTAAGGCCATTTGAAAAGGCTCTGAAATGGCGGGGTGCGCTGCCTTCATGCTGACGTAACAGGTAGGTAGTTTACCTTGCGAAGCATAGGAAAATTCGTCTCCTGAACTTACCGTTGTATTTCAGGGCCCCTCAGCTCTAGTGAATATTTATTAGTATTAACCTGTAAAAACTATCAATGTTGGAAAAGTATTCTCAGTTAAACATGGTATTATTAGTCATTTTATAGGCTCAAGGACGTCCTGCTCGCTGTGTCTTCTGCTACGACGAAGCATGGCGTGAAGGTCGTGCGGCGATAGGCGAACTACATGATATGCTTTTGAAAGGAATACGAACTGATTTTAAATGAATCAACTGCATAAGTAATGTTAAATAAATAAACAAAAGTTAATTATAATTAATTAACGGAATAAATATGCCTCCAATACTTGTTCATAAGCTTTAACGGAGTACGGCGTCTATTTGGAAGCGTCCGCAGCACCACCTGGTGGCAGGTAGAGGAAATAGTTTGACGTCAAACGTAGGATTAACCGGCATGCAATAGTTTGCCGTCGCGTTTTCGCGCCATTGATTTTTTTCATTTTTTAATTAATGAGGAAAAATACTTAACGTCATTTAAAAATCGAACGGCTTAAAACACGTACTCCAGAGGTTATAAACTTTCGATCAAGACAATAAAAAAAAAATAGGAAACTACCCTATTGCTTATAAATCCTGTGCCTATTATCACCATTTCTATTTTGCGTTGCCAGCACTGAGACGGAACTTGCTGTTGAGTACGGAATTCAAGTTAGTAATGGAAAGAAGGATTAATAAGAGTGGGCCTTTTACGCTTCCCTGTGGAACACCCGACTAAAATGTTACTTAACTGGAGCCAACACCATCTGATACCTCCCCTTGAACTCCTTCATTCAAAAAGTCTCCTATACAGCCTCATACTTAAGGCCGCTTTACACGATACAATTTTTTTTCCAATTCTTTTACAAACGCTTGTATGAGGAGATTGTACCGTGTAAATTGTGTGAATGCTTGTGCGAATGTTTGAATGACTGAATGGAAAATAGAACCTATTCTAATTCCATTCAGACGAACATACAATTTCGTTCAGTTTCATAATTCGTTTGTACAATAAATTGTAACGTTTAAAACTCCCTTTAGAATCCTGAATTGGAATCAGGAAAATAGATTGGAAGCATTCGAAATGTGGGTGTTTAGGAGAATGGAAAAGTGCCATCAACGGAAAGGATGTGGAATGAAGAGGTGTTGAGCATGGTTGGGAATGAAAGACCGATTCTGGCAGAAATTAGGATGCAGAGTCCTTAAGGACATTATCGCAGGTGGAATGCTGGGTTAGCGAAGACGAAGACGGAAAAGAATTATTTGCAGAGAGGTGGGGTACCTACATGCTGATCAGTAGAAAGAAATAATTCAGGGAGGAACCGTTCGGAAAATGAAGTGCTAAACAGAGTAGGACCACTTAACTTTATCGAAACCTACAATAGAGAACTAGTTCGACAGAGTCGAGAATCACGGATACACAGCCTTCGAGGCTGACGTGATACCATTAAACTCCCAAGGCATAATGATAAAAATAATGCACGTATGTTACGTATTTCAACCTCGTGGGACAGGGGTGTTGAATGAAAGCTCCAATCGCATTACCTCACAACAATGAACGAACCAGCTCCGGAGTGGGGGTTGGGGGGTGGGGGGGGAAAGGGTGATTGATTGTTGCGGAACTCTTTTCCTTCACCAATTGTCGGCGGCGATCCAGTGCCGGGTCGAGAAAATCGAGTCATTGCAGTTTACGCAATAATGCACGTGGGTTGGCATCGGGCCCCTTCAATTACGAACGGCGAGAACCTTTTGGCTCGGGAAAATTTTCCGATTAACTCAGATTAAGCGAGGGGAGAGAAATCAGGCGATATCGGCCATCTTTGGAAACTTCACCTTAAACGTCCGCGTGACTGAATGGTTTCCATCAAGCTTCGGATTCTAGCAAAAAAAAAACAAAAAAGCAACGATCGGCGTCGCAGCCGTATGATGAAGTGATTTCTCTGGGGCCGGAAGCTGAGCAGCCAGTGGAGAGTCGTGCGGTGAAGGGCGCATTAGTTCCTTACGTGCTTCGAATGTCTCGTGCAGAAGCGCAGTTCTTGAGGTCAAGGAGAGGTGGAGGAGACATGAGCGTATGAAACACTAGCGCAACCAGTTAGTTCATGCATGCATATGTAAACATGCGAATGCTTAGAAAAACAAACTGATTTAAGTGTCCTGTTTCTTTTATAGGTTTCTGCATCCACTGGATTGGAAAGGTTAGAGTTTTAATGAGAGCGTTTAGAAATTCGATTTATAAGCTCAAATTTTAACTTAAATCTAATTTGATATTACATAAAAAAACATGATGGAATTCAACTCTACTTAGTGGAATTCTACTTATTTACCCCTACCACACGCCTTTATGATGGATTGCAGGGTAATATGTAGATGTTGATGAACCTTCATGACTAACCCTGGGTAAAACAGGGCTAATTAGTTTGGTGTGAAGGCTAGAATACTGGCCTTTCTAGGGGCTTGGTTTGAATTCCGCCAGCGTTGCAAAGATTTCTCATAGGTGTACCTACTTGAGTGATAGTGCTATGGAGAGCACTTCGGGTTCAGTACTCCGCCCGTCATAAGGGACGTTATACGGTGAACCATTGGAGTCCTTTGTAAAGCGATTTGGCAAATTTGGAAAGTTGAAAAAGAGATAGATTAAGAATCACCTTGATTGACCACAATACAATGAACATTATGAACGCCATTCTTTATTCCGTTTCTTCATTCGCTTCCAAGCGCTATTATTCCTTTCCCTGTCATAAGCCATTGCTTTCATAGCACTCTCTGCCACACGCCTTACGGCGGCTTGAAGGGTAATGAGCATGTGCAGATCTAGTATCATCATCGTCATCGTCATTTGTCAACAATTCTAAGATTGGTTTGACGCAGCCCTCCACTCGATTCTTCTATCGGCTAATCTCTTCATATTTACGTATTTCATCACTTTCACACCCTTCATCACTTATTCTATGCATCTCACTCGAGGCCTTCCTTTGTCCTTCGTCGATTTGTCCTTCAACGATTGTCTTCATCAGGCCATCGTGTCTTAAGATATGGCCGATTAAGTTATCCCGTCTTCTTCATAGAGTTTTCAGCAAACTTCACTTTTCTCCCACTATTCTTAGGACTTCTTCGTTTGTCACTCGGTGGATGAATTTAATGTTCATCATTCTTCTGTAACACCACATTTCCAATGCTTCTTCCTTTTCTTCTCCGCTGCTGTCATCGTCCTTGCCTCACTGCCGTAAAAAAACATGCTCCGGATGTACGTTCTGATATGGATTGTTTCCTTACTTCTATGCTTGTATTTCCAGTTTTAAGTAGATTCTTCTTTTGATAGAATGTCCTCTTTGCCTGAGCTATTCTACTATTTCTTTCTTGCTTCGTCAGGTTAGATCTAGTATGCATTTCAGCAAACCAACGTTTCGGATGCTACTTGTTTCGACGGTGTAGCGGAGCATCTTCTGGCACAACAATGGTTCTTGGTAACCAGGCTTTTTTGGGTTTCACAAACATACTACGGTGCCATCTTGAGGGAGTCGACTGGAATAAAGCAGAGGATTTTAGCGAGGTTAGGTGTTCATCTTGTTGAATGGGACAGTTTGGCATGGCATCCTCTCTCTCTATCTCTCAATGAATATGAATTGAGGTGTCTTATTTCCGCAAGTTCCTTTTAGACACAGGCACTCTTTTAATTGCACCCTCAAAGTCAACCGGCGTAGCCTTGCGTATTCAATCATTGCCCCAAAATTTTCTTCCATCCCCAACTTTAGATGAAGTCTTTGAAATCAAATTTAATATAACCAGGGTTCCAGTTCTTGGAGAAAAAATGGAATATTGCACCCGAAATCTTTGATGAAAGTTCTCTCATCTTTCCTCTCCTTATTAATTTAGTCGCTCGCTGTCTTCGTTGGCAGAGTTCGTTTTCCTTCCGTACTCCCATATGAGATTCGAGCTGAGAAATAAATCTCCCATCTCGTTGAAATGCAGTTTCACCTGTCGAGATGGAAAAAGTCCCGTAATTACAGAAATATGAGATTAAAAATAAAATAAAGTCTGGAATATTTTCTGCAATCCGGAAGAGTGAAGGAAACGGTTACTTATTCCTGCAAAGTAATTTTTTTGCATAATTTTGCAATTAAAAATGTCTTGTGCTTAACTCCTGTCTCATACTGAAGGCGCATTCTTGATTCTCTTTTGACGAGGGTAAGGTAGCATACTTGCTTCACATAGCTCTCACACCATATTCGTATTTATCCCGAACTCACCTTCTCTTTTATTTTTACGAGTCAGAAATCGAGTGGTCATTATTCATGTTATGTCTCCCCCACAACATTGATTTCTGAGTCGGTTGCAGCGATGTATTCAATCCTTCAATAAAAATATGCAAGATTCATCAAATATCCTGTTGAAAGACACCCTATTCAAGGGCCAACCAACCTAAGATTGATATATTGGTTTGACGCAGCTCTCGACTTGATTCTCCTATCAGCTAACCTCTATATATTTACATAACCCTTATCTGTCACATCCTTAACAACTTACGCTATGTATTTAATGCGAAAACTTTCTTTGCCTATTCGGTTTCCTCTCTACAATTGTCTCCGTCAGGGGGGGCATTCCGTAAAGTCGAATTCTAGATTTTAACGTCACAGCTATACCCATATGTGGAATAAACGCCATGGTTCGTCATAGCACAATCATAGAGTAAGTATAATATAGAGGGCTCACCGTATAGGGCAAACCTGTAATACGTTTTGGATGTAGTACTGGAGGGTATCCATAGATGACGAGGGAAGAATTTTTCGCGCTATGCCACAAAGGATATATATTGCTTCCAACACTCTAGTTTTTCTAATCAACTAAAATGGCACCATTGAGAAGTGTTTTGTAGTCTGCTCCTTGCAGCGGTAAATTGTGTTTTTTTATGGAACAACAAGGAAACCCTCCTGCTTTAATAATGAGATAAATGAGATAAATGTTCACTTATCCATGTGACTGTTGACTTTAGGTAACGGCATATTGCGCCATTATAGTAAAATAACAAAACACAATAATTGTATATGTTATATGCCGAAATCAATAAGTCATAATTATCGTCATCGTCGGTCAACAATCCTAGGATTGGTTTGACGCAGCCCTCCACTGAGTCTTCTATCGGCCAACCTCTTCATACAAACGTATTTCCTCTCTTTTACATCCTTCACAGCCTGTTCCAAATATCCCATCCGAGGCCTTCCTTTGCCTTTCTTCCCGTTCACTTTTCCCTCGACTATTGTCTTCATCAGGGCATCGTGTGTAATGATATGGCCGATTAAGTTGTCTGGGCTTCTTTTTAGAGTTTTCAGCAGACTTCTCTTTTCTCCCACTCTTCTTTAAACTTCTTCGTTTGCCACTTGGTCGATCCATTCAATCTTCATCATTCTTCTGTAGCACCACATTTCACACATGCTTCCACCCTTTTCCTCTCCGCAGCTGTCATCGTCCATGCCTTACTGCCGTAAAGGAATATGCTCCAGGTGCACGTCCTGATGAATTGTTTCCTTACTTCTTCGCTTGTATTTCCAGATGGTTTATCTATCTCATGGGTTATTATAAGTCATAGGTTATAATAAAAAATAAGTCATAATAACTTCTGGTAAATTAATCGTAACCCAGGCACACTTCGGCAGCCTAGAACAGGCACGTAAACCAAAAATTTGCTGAGAGCTGCCGCTAGGATTGGTAGCAGTCAGGCTCGTAGCCAGAAATTTGCTTGCGGGGCGGGAGGCTAATTCTAGTGTAGCGCAACTTGAAACATATCAGCCTAGCCCGTTCGGTGCCGACATGTTACAAACCCCTTCCCTTAATTTTCAGGGCTTGGTATTTACTTTCACAGTGCCCATTCCTGTCTTTTCTCCCTGGTAAAGTTCACTGCTTACCTTGTCATGAAGCAGTGAATTTGACCGGCCCCAGAGCAGAAGTTCATCGCATACATAATTATAAGATTTAAGAGAACAGTTATTAACCAAACACATTCATCAAACTAGTGATCACTTTTCAAGACACTTAACACTCGAATTATTCGCAGTTTAATCCGGATTATAATGCCCAGAAAAATGCAGAACGGTAGAATTATTGGGGAAAAAATGATCCTAATTTCTTTCGACAGAGCCCAGACCAACATGTCTCTAGATATAGCTGATTAATTCGTCCCATCCTTTTTTTTGATAGGTTTACGGAAGTTTTTGTTGAATGAACAAAAGGGTAAATACAGCTATATGGTATTTATCCATTTATTGTCCGAGCACGTTTTTACTTCCATGTACCTTTACAATGGACGAGTAGCTACTTTTCCCAACAGTTAGAGTAGGACAAGTAGTAGACAAGGGACTATAGTAGAATAGGCGTGGCATAGTTATTTAACAGTAGACGCCAAATGTCACTAAGAATTCTAATTATAATTTACAGATAATTTCCCCTCCTGTCTACGTGCCTGGCATAGAAGGAATGAATGTTCTGTGAAATACTTAAAACACAGTCGCCGCAATCAGATTAGTTCACGGAGTTCACAACAATAATCTAGCGTCTGTGTCCCACAACTCTCCCTGTTTGTGTACGTCACCTGATCCAGTGACGTTTTTACGACTACTCGTCCATGTCCACAACCGATATCGGTGCTGCCAACTTCATCATGTGTCACACAGCTCCGCTTACTTGGGATTTTGCTGTGAATAAAAATTGTTATGTTAACGATCGGAGTGGCTTTGATTGGGGGGGGGAGGATAGAGATTATTTTTTATGCTTGCGTGATCATTGATTTTGTGGTGAAATTGAGCCGGCCCGAACGCTGTTTTGTGATGAAAAAATTCGGAAATATCAATTGCTTTTTTTTTTTTTTTTAAACCCTTTGTGACCGACCCTTCATATTTTCATTTCGGTGATTGATCCCGTGACAATGAACGAAAATTCGATAATCAATTAAGAGCCGAAGGAGGAAAATAAAATTTTTAAAAATGTCGCTTTGGATTACGTTGTCGGTACCTACGTGCAGTGTGCACGCAAGGGTCATTTTTAGAATCAATTATGTATTATTTTCGGTGCAACAAACTTTCCCATTGAAAGCCTTTCACTCCACAACTCTTGCCGATGACCGTTGTAAACGGAATCACAAATGACGCTGTCGTTATTGTTTTGTTTTTTTCTTTAGTGTTTCAGTGAAAATCCAATAGGCTATAAGAAGGGATGTGTAGAAATCGGTCTAATCATCAACGTTGAAATAAGATGTGCACTCAACCATTGATGTTTCTAGAGACAATTAGATATTTTATCCCTCAAATAAAACTGCTATGCCTCTTCGTACGATGAGTACCGTGTAAGCCACCTTAAAGGTGTGAAAGTTGTTAAATAATCACTGCACATGTATCATGTGCATGAATTTTTATTGTAAAAAACTACCTTTTACAATGAAAGCGTGGTAATAAGGCATGGTTAATGGACGCACTGTATAAGATTTTGTGTCAATGTTTCCTTGCGAAGCTATTGAGACATTATCCAAGTATGGTGGTAGGATTGATTCAGGTGTGCTATTTTAATTTTTATTGTTATTAAATACTCCTTTAAAAGTGGCTAGATAGATGCTTGGATGTTGTTAATGTATATTAGAACCTGCTTCAATGTTTCTTGGAAACAAGATAACAGTATGACATTTTTGTTCCCAATGCAGTTTAGAGGATTACATCATTAGGTTTTAAGGTACAACAACTGCTGAGTTTTCCAGGCACCGTCCAACTGAGCAGTTTTCAATCTGGGTTGGAACTATCCTAAGGTTAGACACTTGATAATGTAAGGGTACGAGATGAAAGTTTAATGGAAGTAGCAATCAACACATTCTTTCGTCTGTTTTTCGTATTCTGTTGAGAGCGAACAGCCGGCATTACACTATCAGCAAGGAAAGAGATATTTAAGTATAAAACTTAAATTGCTCGTTAACCAGTACAATAAAATATTGTTGACTCATATGCTATCGATTTAAAGTTTTTTTAAATCTTATTTTTTTAAATTCAATTCCTAATTACTGCCTTTATCTCTATAAGGAATTGCAGGAAATCTGTCCTAGTGGGAAATTATTAGGAGATATTATGGCTACCATATATGAATATTTAGCTTCTTAAATTTTTTTTACCACAAGATGTGTGTAGCCAATTCTGTTTCAACTAAAATAAGGCAAATTGTTACAAATTGCAAGCTGTTTAAAAAAAGTATTCTTCAATATATGTATAGGCATTCAACTCAAATTCATGTTGAAATCACGTTGTTTTATCCATTCTCTCGATGTGCAACTGTTTTATAAAAGTACTAAAATTTCGCAGGGTATCCCAACAAATTCTTGGAACTCTTTGGAAAAGTGTGCCAACTGTTTGTAAGAGTATAATATAGCAACAAAGTTGCTAAAATGGTTACCCTGTTTCCGGTTGAGCCTTTTTCCCTGAGCTCACCTGAAGGGAGATCAAATGATAGGTTTTTGATGTATTTTACCGGAGGCGTAGTCTATCCGGGTTGTCAGATTCCCAGCAAATATTTTCCGCTATTCGGGAAGGTTGACTGGGTGGAAACATCTGCTTCTCCAGCTGACCGCGAGGGGGAGTTGATAATGAAAAAAATAACAAACAGCTGGAAGAGAACGTCTTTTGTTTCCAGACCGCCACCACCGGAAGCGTAACGGTGCGGAAATTCACCTCCGAAAAGCCGTTCCTGGATTGAGATAAGAAGGAAGAACTGGAGAAACGTAATGACCCGAAACGTTTTTTTGCATTAGAAGTGGATGCGTGATTTCATATCTTTGTCTCAAGTGGAAACAATCGTGTTTATTATCTTTCGTGAATTTCGCCAGTTTTTTTAAGAGAGGTTATATTAGTCATTCATTTGGACAGGGTGGTAGTCCAGTCGGCATCGCGTTTGAGTGCAGACCGGAGGTCTCGGCTTCGATACCCAGGAGAGGCATTTGGGGATGGAGGCAGAGTTTTTTTCACTCGTATACTGGTTCAAATGGGTGCCTTGTGGAGAGAACTTTAACTGTAAATACTTTGTCCATCGTATGGGACGCTAAATCGTGGACCTCTTGGCGCTTTTTTTTGGAACAGAGCTAATACTGACGCCGGGTTTCTCTCCGTCCCTGGAGAATGCCTTCCTATAAGAAATTTATCGCCTTTCCTAAATGGCGCAAATGATATAGCGTAATGCCGGTCGCTTTACTAACCAATTCCAATTTATATCTTTCAGCTAAAACTTACTATTGTAGTACCTTGTGGTTTTTAATATATGTTCAAAGTACTCAGTAAAGGCGCGCTGTTTAAATTTCTTCTGGGAAATGAGACTGTAATTCGATCTACGATATGATAGTGATTCCCAACCTAATAATTTTAGCGCCTCTTGACACTTTTTTTTTTGTAAACGTCTGATATTATTTTTTTTAGCCAATAATATTTTTGTTTACCTGCCTTAATTCTAGTTTCATGATGAAGGCATTCAACTCAAATTCATGTTGCAATCACGTTGTTTCATCCATTCTCTCGATGTGCCCATAACATCACCCTGCTTCTTTGCGTAAATTACTCTCCAGTTACTTCTGTTTTACAATTTCCTTCTTATTTTCTCACTGTTGTCTCTGTTTATTGTTGGTTTTTCTTCGATCATCTTCTACACTTCCATTTTCGCTGTCTTCCATCATTTTAATGTTCATCTTCGTTGAAGTTTCTGGTGCGTATGTTATTATGACTTATTATCGATTTATAATTTATAAATATTGCATCATTTTTTCTTAACTTTTTTCGGTGTACGAAATACGCTAAGCATCCGGCTATTTCTTTAGATCGATCAATCTGCCTTTTTTTCCATTTGGACATTCAATTACCTACTGGTCACTGTTGTTCATAGGTACTTTATTTCTATTATTTGTTCTATTATTTCATCATCTACTTGTTTAAATCTAAGTTGACAAGGAGATATTGTAATCCCTTCAGTTTTCTGTGCAGTTATATTTTGAGGTCATGTTTTTTTTTGGCATGTTTCTTGAAAAATCAAAGAAACCCTACGCAGATAATCTGTATTTTCAGTGTTGGACAACATTTCGAGGCTATGAAATATTGCGTCGAGTATTACGTTGGACGTTGATTTGAGCGTTGGTTTTTTCCTCATCTTTAAAATGACCGACCTAAAGACAGTAGTGGCCCTGTCATGTCCCCTTTAATTTCACCTTTCGACCGATTCGAGTGATCTGGGCTCCTCTGGTCTGGATCGCTCCATTCCTCTGAGGTAACTTATTTATCAAGGGTCCCTTCCTTTGTTTCGTGATCCTGTGCCGTTTAATGTTATTATTATTTAGAAGCTCTAATCGTAAAATTAAAGTTATGTCATTTTTTTTACATTTTGGGGGTCTACGTGTATAAAAATGTATCTCTTTCTATATTAGTCACCAGAAACTCCTCATGATGTACCAATAATAGAACTAGTAATACTGCCCTTTTCCGTAAATCTCAGTTGAAATTACGTACGCCATATCTTAAAAATAACTGACATTAGATGCGCGTTTTCCAGATATATAAAACGGCAATAACGTACCAGTCAGTCTTAGCTTTCGAGGTATTAGCGTTTATTTTGCTGATTCCTTGGCGAGAGCGCTACAGTCTATCGTTGATTTAGTAACGTGGTATTCTGCAGTTGGTTTGAAGTACTCGGTTAACTCCGACGTATGTTACACTCCAACAATGCGCTCAAAGCGAAGGCTCACTTCGGTGTTGCCGGATTGATTCAAAAATGAATAAATTCTGGGTAAAAGAGGTTTAAGAGTGGACTCGAGGGAATACTCTAGTGTATGGTTGATTGAAAACATTTTTTTTTTTGGATCTGGAGACATAGGTTTATCCATAATAATTATTTTTGAAGGTTTGATTACCGTTCATGTCCACGGACGACAAAGTCGGGAGTACGTACTTCTCTTGATGTTGTGGCCGGATGCCTCAACGGGCTTTCTTCACCCTTCGTGACCACGCCTTCTTGCTTACTTTCTTTCTCGAGTCCATTTCCCTCGGGTATATTTCAACCACTCCCTCTCTCACCCTTTCCTCGGCGCTGCTGCTGAGTGGTAGGAGCCTTATCAACTGCCGTATCTCGTGACCGAACTCCTTCTCGGGCAATTTCTCGCCGAGCACAAGACGAGAAAGAGAAAGAGGAACGGTCCACCCTCCCTCACACAACCCCCAGCCCCCTACTCCTTATAGTTCTCTCTATAGGTACTACCTGGGCGGTCACGGGAGAAAATAAATAAGTTCTCTCTCTTGCTATCCGACCAACAATGCTTCCTCCTGTTTCTCCTTAAAGGAGTTGACGCCCAAGAGGGCCCCTCTACCTAGGGAGAACTCCTGTGTGGGTCGTGGGCTTACTCCTTCTAACCTTCTCCTTCATTCGAAACGTCAATTTTTTTTTTAAACCCCTTCGAAGGGTACAGTACGTTCTTCTATTCTTCTTTCTCTCCTTACCTTTCCTTCGTCTTTTCTCTCTTTCCAATTAAAAGTCTTATCTCTCTACATTCCAGTGTTAATCACAAACTCGAGTTGGCCGTAATAGGCAATTAATCAACAAAGCCCTAGTCCTCAGCGATATATGGAATCATCTCGTGCTCAAGGCACGTTGCAATACACTAGCGGACGTGAAACGTCACGAGATCACGTGATTTAATCAAAACAGGCGGGTTATGGGATAGAGCTGCTAAACTGTCGTTGGGAACACCGTAACTGGTCTGTGTACTGTGAGTCTGCTCTAATTATCTGAACAGACATGTGCGTAGGAAATATTTATTTGAAACGGTGAAGTATTGGAGCGAAATATTTCAAACTCCGACCTTTTGGTATTTTGGAACTTTTTCAAAATGGCACGAAGATTTAATAAAGATCTTGTAAGGGTCGCCTGCTACCATCTTAATTTACCTCCCTATTCTTCTGCCGCTCCATCCTATCAACATTCTTCTCCGTCATCATCTCAGAAGCCTGATGTGACTCCGTCGATACTCCGAAATAAGTAATTGGACTTCAAATTTGAGGTAATATATGAACTTATTTTTATGAACTCTGCAAAAGTCAAGGGCCGAGAAGAATAATATTCCCAAATGCATCCCATAATAGGTAGATCTGCAAAACTTTTTTTAAACAACTTTTTAACGATTCGCGGCTCGTATGTGTTCTGAATAATTTCGAAGCCAGTTCCTTTTTCATTTTGGATGGACTTTAAACCCAGCATAACTTCCTTTTTTTTCGAGTGCCTCGAGTGAACTTTTCTTGGCAGAATCCCAACCTGTACGGACGCGAACATTTTTTTTTCTCTTTAAAAAGCGGAAGAGTCTGTTTGGAAGAAGATAACGAGGTCCTTTACCGATTCCTTATGTCGTTCCTTATGGGAAAATTGGCTCTTTCTTCGCCTGTGGATCTTTGCGTGCCCTGCACATCTTTTTTTCCTCACAGGGTAATCGCAAGACGACGTATGCGAATAAAGGGACTCTCTTCTATATGCATTCTTCTATAATGGCCTTAAGTGTGTCATCTCTTTCGGGTGACTTCGGGCGTTTTCGTTAAATGCCTCCCGATGGATAAAAAAATCCCCATTGTCGTCTTTTTATTAAGGTCCGGTTCTATAATAACCATGTTTACATTAACTATCAGTTCATGCGGCTAGGTGACTTCGGTGGTTGTCAAAACATCTGGTTACATAAAGTGCGGCAGGGAAACGGTTAGTTGAAATTAGTAAAACAGAGGCTAATTGTTCTGCTGCTTAAGGTAGTAGACTTGAATACTTCTAAAGTATTGCCATTCAGTGTCCGGATTTTGTAAGTCGTATTCCGGTGCTAAGGGTCGATTGTGTCACTACACTTTACAATGTCAAGTAATCCTCTCCTGCAGAAGATTAAAACCGGACAGGTATACAGGATCTGTTCCACATATATTAAAACTTCTGAGTAATATGCTAGATTTGACCAGACAAATAAGATAAGAGAGAATGACATAACGATAGACTTAAAATGTCATTTTTTTTACGCACTATAAGAGAACATAATAGGCATCATAGCAAAGGGATAGGTAGTTGAAATATTAGAGTAGATTGTGGTGGTAGCTCTTAGTTGAATGGTTAGCATTGCATAGTAGCTATTAGTTGCATCTAGTAGGCCTTGGTAGGTCTTAGTTGCATGTTTGGTGATCTTCACTCACTGCCACACACATTCATTGTGTCTCGCAGGATATTACGAGTATGTAGATGTAATCACTGCATCAACCAGACCCCCCATTAGATGACGTCCTCTAGCGAAAACTTCCTTTTCCAACGCATTTCTCCTTGTGACTTCAGTGCTGCTATACCCTTTTTCCTCCAACACACTACCTCGGTAGCTAAATTGCTCCAACTGCTCTAGCTTCTGCCCTTCTAGTTTTAAATTTAATCTGTCCCTTTTTGTTATTAAAAATCTAATTTCTTTCGTTGTCTTTTGATTTATCTTCATCCCCTATCTACACACTGTCCCTGCAACGCTTCCAGCATTTTTTTCTAAGCCCTGGGCTGACTGGCTTATCCCTCGAACTTTACTCCTGCCATAAGCTCATCCCGAGCCCTTATAAGCTGTGATGCCTACACCATTACATTGTAGCCTCCTTGCAGTAAACAGATCAGTTACGATTTTTGCGACAACAATAGTCTAGCGTCAACAGTAGTGCAACAACAACAATAAACAGCTAGAGGTGCCGCGAGATTATTGCTGGAAAACTAAAAATATTTAACGGTACCATCTCCTGAAATCGGTACTCTCACGCCCGACAGATGGTTAATGTAATGGAAACACTTCTTCCAGCCTAAGGACTAATTACAGTAAATGGCCTCTTATCCTTGATTACGGAGAGTGAAGCCAAAATGGGTGAACGATTGGTTGGTTATTTGGGGGAGGCGACCGACAGCTGAGGTCATTTGCGCCAATTAGGACAGGTGGGTAATTGGGTAATGGTAGGAGTTTTTTTTAGGGAACGGAGGAAGGGTGGAGAGAAACCCGGCGTCGGCATTAGCCTACTCTTAACGAAAGGCGCCAAGGGGACCACGGCTTAACGTCCCATCCGACGGACGGAGTACTGTACTTGAAATGCCCTCCACTAGGCACTCAAGTGGGGACCGGTTTTCCACTGAAAAATCCGCCACTGCCGGGAATCGAACCCGGGCCCTCGGGATGGGAGGCCAGTACTCTAGCCACCACACCAACCCGATCCCCCTGGGTGAACGAAATAATCTAAGAAGGGTACCTCAGTCTGAAGGGTTCCGCCGCTGTAACAAAAGGTTGGGAACCATTGGTCTAGCGGCGCCATCCCACAACTCGCTTGGTTTGATCACGTCACGTGACGCTTTAAGTCCCCTCGTTGATTTTTGCTTTCTATTTTGTCACCTTCTCTGGAGTTCTTATCGAGGGAATCTCTGGCTATTCGGGCCGATCAATTTTGATGCACCAACCGCATAAAGCTACGTTTTGATGTGGCCGCTTTTGCGTCGCGTTGCCGCTGCGTTGTGCGGCAGGAAAATACCCTGTTTTCATGTCACCGGCAGCGCCAGCAGCAACGCACCAAAACATGTGACGGTGGTAAACCGTGGTATAGGTGATAATACCCCGTTTCCACTACTAGTGTATGTACGCGCGTACCAACCAGCGATGCGTTCCCACGACACTCGTGAAACTTAGTGCTGCCTTCCCTTGGCATCTGACTAAACAAATTGCTGGTATAAGTAGTTTACAAATACATTCAGAACTCCAGCACATTCTTAATGTTTTTGCCGTTTTAAAAATTATGAGACGCTCATTCTCACTTGTTCATCAATGTACAACCGATAAATATCCATTTTTTCCAACTTTATAGAATTACGTTATTCATTTTTCTTAGTTTCCGCCCCGCCGCCAGCGCCTAACCAGTGAAAAATGGCATGGTTCGGAACTACGAGTTACGATGGTCCTTACGTGCGTTCCCTCGGTGTTTTTTGGTCACACGCGTATGTACGCGTGTACATACGCTAGTTGTGGAAACGGGGTACAATCCGTAGCGAAAGAATCACGTGACGAACAAATGGCAGGCAGAATGCGTTGTTCCTCGCTCTGACGCAGCTGCGTCAACGCAGAAAGTTGAAAGATAACCAACTCGGACGGCAACGCAGGCTGCGTTGGCATGCTCGCTTCTGATTGGTACCGCAGTGTGCGTCAACGCAAAAACGGCCGCATGAAAACGTAGCTTAAATTGTTGATCACATAAATCCTCATTCTATAAGTAAGCACCGATTGTGACTCTCAAGAGGAATCTATATACATATTTCATGGACGATTTCCCGCATCTTCCATCGCTCGTCTATAAATTCACGACCGTGAGTTTTGGTGGGAGACGGTAAGGGTTTAGTTCCCTAGTTCTCCGTAGTTTGAAACGAAAAAGAAGAATTTCCCTCGCCGATAAGTAAGTTCTCCCTTTTAGTGCGGGGAAAGCGACGTGGAAAAGTATTGAATCTCGAAACTTTTCCGCCGCCGGCGTTCAAATGAGGTTGATGGGCAGCCATCAGATCCAGACGCCCTCTCCCGTCCAAATTCGTAATCAGAGCGCGCCGGCCCCATCTTTTTTTTTTTTTTTAGTTTGGGCGAACTTGTCACTTTCACCGTTTGAACCGTGTGGGGTAGAATGGACGTGCTATAGGCGGCATACACTCATGCTGACCCGCGGGTGACATGAAAGCCAAGAGAATGGGGGTGCTCGGGAAGATTTGGGCCACGCCTACTCGGCACAGAATAATTGAGTACCTTAGGGCGGCTGGGGAGATTTTTGTCCATGAACAGATCTGCGTAAATCTTTTTATACTTGCCATTATTGATGAAACCTATGGGTAAAGGAGTAACAAAATGTATTTTACCCGTTTCGTTTTTTGCTAATTCGCCGATTTTTTAACACCTTACCTTCTGGTACATAAGATTCATTTCCTACAACATTTTTAAACAAGTATTACGTGGACTATTAAAAAAAATATTAGCTCGTACAACATTAGTTTCTAACCTTTTGTTAACTCAGTTTGGTGTGCTCTTTAATAAGTATATGAAACTGAGAATTGTAGGCTTCAAACCCTTCGAGGAATAATTGAGAGAAAGCAGGTAGATTTTGATTGCCTCTCTTCAAATACAAGTATATAGGTATGTGGTACGTCGCTGTGGTTGACTATGGTCGTCCATAATCATGTGATTGATGCCTTCGATAAACTGATTTATAAGGAAGGGTGGAGCGAAACGCGGCTTCGGCACTTAGAAAACTCATAGGTAAAGGTGGTAACTGCTTAACGTCCCATCAAGCGTACTGTGTGCTGAACCTTAAGTGTGCTACGCGCGATACTCAAGTAGTGACCGGTGTTACGAAGACGTATCTGCCACCTTCGGGATTCGATAGTATAACCACCATACCTACCCAATTCCCGGCAGAGTAATGATTCTCCTTCAAAATCTACTCTAATCAGTAACCAATCAAATTGATAATAAAGCGTTAGATTTCATATTGCGATTTTCTGTTGTCCTGGGCTTGAGTCCTTGTGTAATTACTTAAAGGTAAGACCTGTCTTCTCCGTCTTCTTATCTCAGCCTAGGATTGTAGCCGTTTTTTTGCACATTTATTTATTATTATTAGTTTTCTACCGGTGGAGGTAGGTCTAAATGGGCATTTGATTCTTCTCACCCCCTAAATTTCACACAATGTCACTCTTCAGCCCCTCATACCTCCTGCCTCCCGTCATGCTATCCAAGCTACCCGTTCTTCTCCTCCCTCTTCCCCACTTACCCAACGCTCTTCCCTCAATCACTTTCTTCAAAACACCACACCCCTTTTATTACCTTTCCATCCACACCTTCTTCCTTCTCCTAATTTCAATTGATCAAATTCCTTTCTTCTCCTACGAATTCTAGCACTTAATAGTTCGTCCTCCTTTCTACCCACTTTACTTTCTCCATCGTTCTCCACACCCACATCTCAAAAGCCCTTATCCTATTTTCATCTTCTTTTCGCAAAGCCCACGTTTCCGCCCCATATAGCGCAACGCTCCACATTTAACTTTTCACTTGTCTTTTCTTCACTTCCCTACTCAACGCCCCTGTCATTAGTTCGCTGCCTTCTCCTAATTTCATCTATCAACTTCCTTTCCTGTCCTACCAATTCTAGCACTTCATCGTTCCTCCTCCTTTTGACCCAATTTACTTTCTCCCTCCTTCTACTTATCCATTTGAACAATTACGTGCTTTCTTCCCATCTTTTCGTGGGTATTCCGATTCTTCTTCTCCCATTTGGGATGTTATCTCAGCATGCATTTACTATTCTGTCGTTTCCCGTCTTGTCTATATCTTTCTTATTCCTCTCTTTCTTTCTATTTATCATCCATTCTCCATCCATCCGGCCCAGGTGGCGGTGAGGTAAATCCCTTGCCCTGTCGATCCTAGGGTCGAGGGTTTGAATACTGCCCCGGTAAAGGTTTTCACTGTCCGGGACATGGACGTTTGTACTGTTTAATCTGTTAATTGTAAGAGACGTTTGTACTTCAAAATCCAAACAGTTGCAGATTAAATGAAGGCAAGTTAATTTGTACTCCACATTCACAAACTTATCTTCATCCTTTCACTGATTTACATATCTATCTTAACGTTTCCACCCTTGATTTTTCTTAATGCTTTCATTTCTGAAGTTTCCTTCTGTTGTGTTGTTCTTGAAGTTGCATTCTATGTTTCTGCTGACCATGTAATATTTTGAATTCATGTCCACCTCGTCAAAAGCCTTCTCATCAAATCCTTTAAGTTACTGAGCTTCTAGATGACACTTGGTCATTGTCTCCTCCAAGAAACCTAATAATTAATTAATAATAATAATTATTATTTCTATGATTTTTTGATAGAACAATTTTTTTAAAGGGGTGTGGTTAGATAAAACCTTGCTATCTATGTTGACCATACCCTATATAATGTAGTGAGGAACATAATTTGCACTTGACGAAAGAGGAATAGGACAACAATTAGGTAGAGAGCCAGCCAGCTCTAGCCGAGGAAGGCGGACGATCACCCCCGAAACAGTTTCACAAAACATGTGTACCAATTTTTTGTTTCTATGCTTGTATTAATTCTGTGAATTAAAGTTTTTGTTCGTCAAGTACATAGGTATTAGCTGCATCGAGTATTTATTGACTGAGCATATATGTAGTATCTATAAATGATTCAACCTTTTTTACCGCTTCGTCGAATTCCGACTGGTTTATAAATTACATATCTGTAACTTTTTTTTGTAGGAGACCATGCCACAAAAAATATATAAAGTAATCATCGTTGTTACGTTAAGAGGTTATTCAAAATGCAGATTATTGTAATTCCTGCAGGTGATGTAGGATAAGGAGAAAGTGGGGGATGGAATGAGTAGTTAAGGATTTGAGGCGGTGTAGCTGTTCGTTTTTAGGGCTGCTTCTGACGACCTGCGGCCCCTGAAGGGGTTTGGGAATTGAGAAGGGGGGGAAAGGGTATGGATATGAGGGAACTGGAGTTTAATGTTCCGTTGAGCCAGGGACGCCCTCTCGACAATAATCCCCCCGGCCAATCGACGGGGGGAGTGGCCAATTCCCACGTACATACCACCCTCCTACTATTCCAAGTTAAAAAAAATACGGCACCCTCCGGCTTCCCTGCCTCCCCTTTTTACTGCCCCGCCGGAATCTCTCTACATTTAAAACGGTTCTATTACGAAAAAAAACAAGTGTGTATTTTTTTGACCGCATGATTTTGAAGAAAAATCCATCGTTCAGATCTCCAACTTAAAAAAATCCTTTTTTTTAGGTTTGGGGTTATGACGTTAAAAATAGTTTTCGAACCTCAACTCACTATGGTAGACTGGATCATAATCAAAAAATTAGAGAAATTTATTGCCGAACTGACAGATTCAAAATGTCCTTTTTTCCTCGTACAATCAGAGATATGAATAGCGGTAAATATTTCCAATACAAGTGTATCAATGTACAACATTGGTAGCTGCATGTTGGTATGAGGAGTTGAAAGTAACCCAACTAACAACATGTTTTTTTGCGGGAATTGAAAGTAACCCAACTAACAGCAATACTGAAGCAATGAACGTGCAATTTTCCGCAAAATAAAATTTCCACTTCGACCCGGGTTTCAATAATGTTACATCATCTTCACCCTTCAGGTGCAAAATGAATATTTTATTACTTCATAGTGTCGGTGTACACACGTACAGGAAATTGATAAATGGTGTGATACATGGCAGTAAGAATTAAATTTTTTGAAAATCCTGGTAATGAATTTTTGGAAAAGAATTGTTTTCCTCCTAGCACTTACATAAAAATAAATAATAATTCACAAACGAGGAAACCATTACATATCTTGGAAGAAGACTGACACATCATCTTTCTTGGGGTAAACACATAGGTGAAATAATGGGTCAAGCAAATGGCAAACTAGGATTCACCAAAAGTTACTATGGTAGACTGGACCATAATCACAAAATTAGAGAAATTGATTGCCGAACTGACAGATTCAAAATGTCATTTTAACCTAGTACAATGTGGGATATGAATAGCGCTAAATACGCTCAATACGAGTGTATCAATGATTAGCATAGGTAGCAGCATGTTGGTACAAGGACTTGAAGCTAAACCAAATAACTGCATGTTTTTGCATGCTTGCTTTGCTATTTTTTATCTTTTTTAAAAATTTAAGTTAAGATTTGTATATTATTACTAATCCTTTTTATGGATGATACGTAGTGTATGTTTGGTGAGAATTCACCCCCTGCCACACACCTTTATGATGGCTTAGATGGTTTTATGTAGATGTGGATGTATGTGAAAGCGTCCCATCGTGAGGGACCCGGTTCGAATCTTGAAGCACTGAGAGAATTTTTACCTCATATCATACCTGTTTACGGATTACCAGTGAAAATTTCCCTTAGGCAACGGTACGCAGCAAAAAGAGCAGAGGCCGAGGCTATTGTTAAATCCTTGAAACAAAATTCAGAAGTGGTGCAAGGGTATAGCTACCTGAAAAGCCAGGAAACTACCGATGAGTTAAGTAGTTCTTTACCTTGGAGATAGATTTTCCCTTAAACTTTTTTTTAGTCAAACATTTTCCTTGGCAAATTTATAACAAAAAATATACTTTGATGCAGTTTGTTTTTTATTTAAAATATAAGTTTAAAATTTCAACATTTTAAACTTGGTTAGCAACTAAGTATACTTAGGTAGGTATGCTTCGTGACTGGAGAAGAGGATGATAGGAAAAATGTCAGAAAAAAAGTTCTCTTAAGGGATACATGGTGTCCAGTTGTGTAAAACTTAAATCCAATTTTTAAGTTATACTCAACGGTCAATTTTTGAAATAATATTTTGACCTAAACCCATGTATTCCAAATTTTGAATGATACAAAATGTTTTTTCAAAAAGTCGCAGCATCTTCTTCCAACTTATACGAACTAAAGTACTGCGGTAGAATAGTAAAATAAAAAAAAATACTACTGTAAACGAATGTGAAGAATACCTACGTAGGGTAATGGCAATTTTAACTGTGTATGAATTAAATTAATTTTGAATATACAAATCGTGCATCTGCTGTCGTATACACATAAAATCATGTTTTCCATGCCCTTAATAACTTCCTCAGGGCTATGTAATAAAGTCAAGTCCATCTGTGCCGTGATCGCAAAAGTCCAATTCCAAAGAGTTCTAATCGAATTACTCTTAAAAAAGTTGTATAATGGCGATTCTCGCTTTTATAGACGTCTCTGATTGGTTAATTTGGATGGAGTATTAGAGCATGTTCAATATGTTTGAGCTAAAATATGCATTTGTACAAAAATTGAAGTCAAAGCTGTAAGGTTGGATACAGTTCCTCCATTGCACAATGTACATTGTCAAAATCAGTTATATTATTCAGTTTGTGTACAAATAATTCATCCAGATCTTGGGACATTGGCTGTCATCATCTTCATCGGTCAACAATCCTAGGATTGGTTTGACGCAACCCTCCACTCGATTCTTCTATCGGCCAACCTCTTCATATCAACGTAATTCCTCTCTTCTACATCTTTCAGAACCTATTTTATATATCTCATACGAGGCCTGCCTTTTCCAATCTTCCCGTGCTCATTTCCCTCGACGATTGTCTTCATCTGGTCATCGTGTCTGAAGATATAGCCTATTAAGTTTTCAGCGGACTTCTCTCCCAAATCTAAGTTCTCATGAATTGTTTCCTCACTTCCAAGCATGTATTTCCAGCTGTGAGTAGATTCTTCTTTTGGTAAAATGCCCCCTTTGCCTGAGCTATTCTACTATTTCTTTCTTGCCATCTTTGGTTACCTACTCGGCTTCCCAGGTAACAGAACTCTTTCACCTCTTCCAGTTTTTGTTTTCCTAGTTTAACGTTGGTTTTGACATCTTCTCTCTTGCTGCACACCAATATCTTAGTCTTCTCCTTATTGATCTTCTGCTTATATCTGGCCATTTTACTTTCCATGTTTACTAGAATCTCATTCAGATCCCTCTCTGTCTCTGCTATGGATGCTATGTCGTCTGCGAATCGCAGCATGATAATTTTTTTCTCCGTGGATATACTAATGAGCGTAGATATACATCGGCTGTAGGAGCGATAAATAGTGTTCATGAGATTCGAAAAAGGATGCGTCTTTTTTTACAGAGAATGTTTCGCATCCCACAATCATGGACACGATGAAAATGTTTTTTTGAAAAGTAAAATTGTTTTAAATAATATTTTTTATCATATTACTGTCGTGGGTTGCCATGGAATTTTCACTGTCGACGATGTGAGTCCTAATGGTCTTCAAAATGAATATGGAGATCCCTTTAAGATCCTTTTAATCGCAGGCAGAAGCAATCTCAAACGTTCATTTAGGTGCATTTGAAAGCCACGGCTTGCGAATCTAAATTCCCTTTCCCGACTCTCACCCAAATTCGCCCGACCGTATTAGCTGTAGAATACCTACCTCTTTTTTTCCAGCGAGACAAAAAACTAACTCCTTCCGATTCTCATCCCAATCCCGTTTTTAATAGCCCTCTCATGTCCAATGCACCTCTTCGAAATAAAAAAATAACAGATCTCAAGTGTGGCGAGGGAGGGTGTAAATTTTTTATTTCCACATTTTCTTTACGAGAGGACTTTTTTTTCACACACGGTCGTCTTTCATCCCATTGACCGCATTCATTCAACTTCTGTCGGCACCTAAGTTATGTGCCCTCAGGTTTGGATAGGTACGAATAACAAAATGAGCCGAGAGGAAACCTAATCACACCATATTTTTCCTTTTTTGAATTTCGCGTTTTTTATGTGAAAGTTTAAGTGTTAAAAACTTTTATTACGACGGGTTAAAAAAGTACCGGTTTGGTCCGTGTTTGTGAAAAGCGCAGAATTTATAGAACCGCAACTCAAAAACAAATTGTTCTCCTACAACCAAAGTTCAATTAATGTTAGATGGGCGTGTATTCTATTCATGTGGTAAGTTTCTGGTTTTTATCTTTAACAGTAGAAGAGTTTTTACAGAATTTGAAAAAAAGTTAGTACTTTAAAACTTGTCCCTCGTCTGATTTAGTTTTTTTTCGCCGCGATGTAATGCGCATGTCCTTACCGTTATGTCTGATATTTATTAGAATGCGTTTAATTTATATCGATCGGTATTTATACTGCTCAATATGAGATTTCCCGCGTGGGCTAAGCGGTGCAGTGTTGCCACATTGCCATGTCCCTAAAGTCGTCTTGTTTCCCCTCTATCTCTCTTTCATTTCTCTCTCTTTTCCGCTCTCTTTATCTCTATTGTTTTATCCCCTCTGCCATGGATTATTTCTCCTCTGATAAAAAAGTACCGAATTATTCAGTCTCTTCCAATTCTTGTTGTATTTATTTCCAACTCTACAATGCTTCCAATATTTCTTCTCATATTTTCTGCCGTGCCTTCTCCCACATCAAATTTATTATAGCAACAATGACGCCGCCATCTTGCTTTTAATTCAGGAGGATCTATTTTAGAAATTTTCCAGTGCCCTGATCACGGTTATTGTGTTATCGAAAATGTAGAATGATTGGTTGTGCAATGGGATTTATTAGCTGTTGTGGCAGTAGGTTTTGCGTGCTAAGAACCGGGCTTCGGAAAATTTCGGTTTATTTACGTCAGATTCTCTTAGTGTTCTAGTGAGGAATAAATCACTTTTGTTTACAGACACCACTAATGCAAGCATTCACACTTACGTTGATAAAATGATGTTTTTATGCCAGGTGTTGTGGAAATCGGTGAACGTTATTCCCTTCTTATTAACATATACACTCTTTGAAACGGTATTTGCCGAAACCTTAGTTGGAGATATTAGAAATCTGCGCTGAAGTATACAGAATTGTTATTTCGCGATGCTAAACGCGGATCGCTATAAAAGAAATAATGCTGTAAAGGGATGCTTGTAAAATAAACGTAGATTCGAAATGAACCAAGCCGACCAGGAGCGGAAAATTGGGTAAGTGAGGGCTTTTGAAAAAAAAATCGACTCGAAATTCGCGTTTTTACGATCTCCGGCCTCCTGCAATTGACGCGATACGGGAAACTCTTTGCTTACCCTAGCTGCTGGCGGTAGGTAGGTATGCATAGCGTTTGAATGGGCGTGTGCATGCACGCCCGTGTTCCATTTACGGCTCTCTCCCTCACGATCACGAAGCCCCCCCCCCATCCTCCCCTCAACGGTTAACTCCTCCTCGGCGTAGGACTAATGGCGGCGATAAGATTAACGACCCTCTCTCGCTCCGAAGCGAAGCCCTAGCCAAGCATAGCCTCCCCCACTCGACTCCGAAGGACCCTCTTTACCCCTCCCATTCAGTGCTAAGTCATCGTCATCCGTGCCAAGCCGAAATCTCACTGGCGAGAGAGATACCCGACACTCCGGTGCTTTTCCCGTGATTTCCGAGTCGCGGGTGGCATTGCAGATGGTTTCGACGCTTTCCGTTATTCATTTGTTTTTTTAACGCGACTTGCCTGCCGCCTCGCGGCGCACTAGTCGCGCAATGGAGAGTGAGAGAGAAAAGAGAGGTGGAGGAGTGTTTCTTTTTTTTTTCAAGAAAAATTGCCCGCTTCGCAGCGGGTTGTTGATCGCGCCAAGCCCCGTCGCCCCGGAGACGAGTTTGCCCGCGTACCATTAAAAAAAAACACATGAGCATCTGCATCGCGCAGCGGGGTAGGCATTCACTGCCACACGCATTCGACATGTTGATCTCCACATCCTGGGGGATGAGTGGTGGGTGTTTAAAAATCATGGGTGCGATTTCGGCAAAACGCTGGTTTGGTGCGCGAATGTGACGAAAATAAATGCCTCGTGCTCTCCTTGCGGATTTCGCGTTTTTTTTTTTTTTTTTTTAACCCCCGCCCGCGTGTACTCCGCTCTGCGTGGAAAAAGAGTGCGCTTAGTAACACTCTATTTGAATCTGATTTCTCTGCTGATTTGAAATCGTACTGATTTGGATCGAGGTCTTCGTAAATTTTATGTGGTAAAGCCTAATTCATGTTTATTTCCCACTTGAGATTATTGTTGAGATTCAAAAGAGATTAGAATGCACTGGAGGAGGCATCGCCACTGATTTGAGAAGCCAAATCAAGCCACCTCAGTCTGCACGGATATATTACGGGCTTGATGCTCGCGATGTACACGGATTAAGATTTTTCAGTATTTTTGCTGACGCGATAAAACTTAATAGAACGAATAAAAGTAGTAAAATGAATAATTTAATGCATGCAATGACGCGTGGAGTCATAGTGGAACCCCCTTAAGTGAGTGGTAATATTGGCAAAAGAAGGTCTCGTATGAGAGACAAGTAAATGGAGCAAGTTTTTAAGGGTGTGAAAGAAGGGGATTATATTTATATGTATGAAAGTATTAGCCTAGCTAGAATCGAGTGCAGAGCTGCTTTTCAACAATCATAATTCATAATAATAGTTAATTAATCAAAAAACACACTAGTAGCCGAGAGATTTACGGTGTTGTATTTTCTAGTGCATTAAATAACAGCTGTTTCGAAAAACACAGCATTAATTTGACCCACTGCCACACACCTTTATGGTGGCTCACAGGGTATTATGTAGATGTAGATGAGTCTTAGGACAGGCGCGTAGCCAAGGAGGCTTCAGCCCCCTGAAATTTTTTTTCCAATAATTTTGTTGTCCTGACTTTAACTGGGCATGGTAATCCGGATTACACTGCGTTTAATTCAAGTGTTAAGTGTCTTCAAACATGATCACTAGTTTCATGCATGTGTGTGGTTAATAATTGTTCTTTTAAATCTTATAATTATGTACGCGATGAACTTCTGTTCTGGGGCCGGTCAAATTAACTGCTTCATAACAAGGTAAGCAGTGAACTTAACCAGTGAGAAAAGACAGGAATGGGCACTGTGAAAGTAAATACGAAGCACTGAAAATTAAGGAAAGAGATTTGTAACATTTCGGCACCGAACGGGCAAGACTGTTTGTTTCAAGTTACGTTGCATTAGACTTAGCCCCTCCTCCTCCAGAAGCAAATTTATGGCTGCGTGCTTGTCTTAGGGTTCATGACTAGTGATCAAGATATGGTTAGCAGGGACTATTATCGGCAGGGACTCTGCAAAAATGGAACACATTTAATTGGTAGAGCAATGGTGATTATGACCTAGTTCCTTGAATGCCTACTAAGAAAGTGTATTCAAGTCTCTTGCATGGTGTTAAATATGGTTCTCTGCGTGAAATTCGTGCCATGTTACAATTATGAAACACATTCACCTCCGCGAGAGCCTGCAACTTGTTTTGTTGGGGTTTCACGTTTATCTCGGCTGCGTTACTCGAATGTTAACGACATTCTGCTTGCATTTGGAGTCCGTAGAGAGGAAGCATCCACAAGGACTATTGTAAATCCCCATGCTCTCTCAATGAGAGGAGAAATATCTGCTTCAATAGTACTATACGTTTCGCCTGAGTGGGTCATATTCAGCCCTTGGCCTTGAACTTTGGAATATGGGCATCGTTTTTCCTCCATTCGCCCGGTTGCGCTGAAGTAGTTTTGTCCTTATCAGTGCATTCGCGACTTCCAGCGATGTTATGACGAGCAATAGCCTCTCTCAACGTCTTATTTTACAACAATGAGGAAATGGGAAGAACTTTTCGCAAGAACGTTATGTTTATCTCACTTGAAATAACCGTCGACTCAATAATTTTCGGTAAAATGCAATCCCGCGCTCAAATGGAAGCGTTGAACATGAGTTTGGAAAATCGTTGACATGTTACACAGATGTATATTAAAATTTTTAATTCGAAAGAATTACTGCCTCTGGAAGGTGTTTCTTCATTCGTTTTAAATGACTTATCTTCAAGTGCGAGCTGCCAACGTGCAGAATGACTACGCCTTCTTGGAAATAATCTTGAGATTTCAATTTTCAATTTAAAGTGTTCCGTTTTCTTAAAGTTGTCGGAAAAAAAGCCCGAAGTTATTCTAGAAACTGTTCGTGTGTCTTATACATTTCGTTTTATGTGACGCTCATAAGTATATAATTTAAAAAAAATTATCTCACATCAAACGAATTCCAAATTTAATCGAATTTTAGAATCTGCCTCGAAACCAGCTTGGAAGTTCCTCAGTACTCGAAGAGTAATCATGGTTCGTTTAAAGTTTTCTGGGAAAGAAAAAATATGAATAAATTCATAACTGAATTCCACGCGTTGGTAGACTTAGCTGTTCTTGGATGCCTGTACAGGAATAATAATTTTTGCAATGTTTAGCTTGAATTTTTTAAAGAACAATTTTGCTGAAAAATTTCGTTCCTAAGTCCTTTTCTTTCATTCTGGTGTAACGAGTCATTCAGATGTTGATGTGGTTGGACGTACGAAGAAAGTTGGTAGCGAAAATAGAGAGAAAAAAGAATGAGAAAGCATTGGAAATGGTATGTGAGGTAAAAGAAAGTTGATGGGAAGAATTTGAGGAAGATGCTGAAGTAAACGGACTACGTCTTGTGAGGTAACTGAACGTTGAAGAAGGTTTCATTATCTTCAACGTTCCGTTACCTCACAAAACGTAGTCCGTTTACTTCATCGTCTTCCTCAAATTCTTGCCATCAACTCTCTTTTACCTCGCATACCATCTTCGTCGCTTTCTTGTTCATTTTTGTGTAAAAGTAAGTATAGAGTACTACTTACTCTATACCCATACTACTTATACTACTTGTCTACTTACTCTATGCCTATAGCAACAATGTAAACAATTATATAGCAACCATATATACAAATATATAGCAACCATTTAAACAAACATATAAATATTTAAGCAAACATATAAACAAATGTATAGCAACCATATAAACAAACACATAACAAACAAGATCCTACACATAACAAACATATAGAGAAACACATAGAAACCATATAAACAAGCCCATAGCAACCATATCAACTAACACTTAGCAACCATATAAACAAATACATGGCAACCGTATAAACGAGCACATATTAACCGAAATTTAGAGGAGCGCGGCGTTACGAGGGTTACCATTTTCCTTCTTAAATGGGGGAGAGGGCACGCAGCAAGTGGTTTTGATACGATATGAAGGAAGTCTAATTTGGTGAACGAGGAATATGGTGGAAAAGAAATTGTGCTCTGGTTGGCAAGGGGGCAGGCAGAAGAAATGAGTATATAAATAGAAATTTTATCCAAGAATCGCGGATTGATTTGACAAAAAAAATATGAGAGGCAACGTATATCCTCATATTTGTATGGAGCCGTAGAGACAACTTCAATGGATTTCATTTGTTTAATTAGTTTAATTTCATTAGTTTACCCTTCTTCCTGGGTTACTAGCGAGAAATGCGGAGGGTAATTTGATAAAATGTAGCACCTTAGGAAAAAGAGTATTATGAAGCTATTGTTTTATTATACATATGCTGTTTTTTATATTATTAAAGTTGATTTAATTACTCTGTTCTGAACCGGTGCAACGGGGAAGCGGTTCTGAACCGGTGCACCGAGGAATCTGTTCTGATCCGGTGCAATGGGGAAGCGGTTCTTAACCGGTGCACCGAGGAATCTGTTCTGAACATGTGCACCGGGGAATCTGTTCTGAACCGGTGCAACGGGGAAGCGGTTCTGAACCGGTGCACCGGGGAATCTGTTCTGAACCGGTGCAACGGGGAAGCGGTTCTTAACCGGTGCACCGAGGAATCTGTTCTGAACATGTGCAATGGGGAAGAGGTTCTGAACCGGTACACGGAGGAATCTGTTCTGAACATGTGCAACGGGGAAGCGGTTCTGAACCGGTGCACCAAGGAATCTGTTCTGAACATGTGCATCGGGGAATCTGTTCTGAACCGGTGCACCGAGGAATCTGTTCTGAACGTGTGCAACGGGGAAGCGGTTCTGAACCGGTGCACCAAGGAATCTGTTCTGAACATGTGCATCGGGGAATCTGTTCTGAACCGGTGCAACGGGGAAGCGGTTCTGAACCGGTGCACCGGGGAATCCGTTCTGAACCGGTGCAACGGGGAAGCGGTTCTTAACCGGTGCACCGAGGAATCTGTTCTGAACATGTGCAACGGGGAATCTGTTCTGAACCAGTTCAATGAGGAATCTGTTCTGAACATGTGCAACGGGGAAGCGGTTCTGTACCGGTGCTCCGGGGAATCTGTTCTGAACCAGTTCACCGAGGAATCTGTTCTGAACATGTGCAACGGGGAAGCGGTTCTGAACCGGTGCACCGGGGAATCTGTTCTCAACCGGTGCACTGAGGAAGCGGTTCTGAACAGGTGCACTGAAAGACCGATGATCGTTCGCTGCTCAACTTTTACGCCGCCGTCTTTGCTGGATGGCTGACGACCACGCCTGTGAACTTTCCTGTGCTATAAGTTGTCCGCCTGACTGTCGTCACACTAATAATCAGCTGCTAGAGTGCAGAGCGAGCAGCACTCACCCATGTAAAGCATTGTCACGTACATAAGTCAGCAGAATGTTGCGTTTTTTCATGTTATTTCGTTTTTTCGACGATTACAGCGAATAAGAAAGAGTTAATAATCCTTCAGGTTAGTGCAGTAGCTATTTGGATTAAACCGATGCTCTTGGTTTTGGGAGACTTCGTGAAGGAAGGGACATTGTTTCAAGTTCTTATCTACCCCTGTCACACGCAAGAAGTGAGAGGATAATGCAACTGCTTACTGTAGCCTCAAACATTCGTGTTCGTAATGCATGAAAGGATAGGAATTATTGTACATAATATGCACCTAATACAAATTAAATTTGAACATTTTGACGTTGATTATTATTAGTACTCAATATTGTAAGATCTTTCCAAGACTTATTTTATGCCAAAGGATGGTTGAGATATTTTTAAATGAATAATATTTTAAATAATGGTAAATTTAACCAAAATACGGTTACCTAAGGCAAAATTTGATGCGACACTCTATGTCGTCAAAACTTTTCGGGTGGTTTGTGGGCTGCCAATTTTTTGCAGTGCTTCAAAAAAAGGCGTCATAGTCCGACCCTCTCCCCATAATTGTTGCCAAGGTGAAAGATAAAGGAAATGTTGTCTGAGAAATTCAGATAACTATGAGCCAAGATGAAAGCAATCAGCCTCTCAACACATACCAACTCGCTGGAAGCACTTAAAACAGATCTTAATTGAAGAGATTTCTTCCGTATGCAGACACCAGTCGCTCTGCCTCTAGAGAGATTTTCATTCACCAGGCATGAGTTAGTAACTTAGTATGACGCGTTTTGTTGATACCTCAGCATAATCATCTAGGCTGATCAAGGCACTTGATAATGTTGTTTTAACAACGAAATGCGTCGTGCTAAGTAATATCTGTGGAAATTTTGCAATGTCTTCCTTTAACAATAATATGAATTTCAACGCCGTTACTATTAAAAAAGGCAATTTATATGCACGCCCAGGCCTCGCATAAAAATCATTGGCTCACGCAAACATTCTCACTTTTTACAGTTCAGTTTAGGAAAGTATACCCGCGTTATTGAGAAGTGTCTTTTAACGACAAAACACGTCTAAAAATACAGGTAAAGTAAACATTTTGGCCAAAAACCTTTTGGATGACAAAAAACGGAGATCACGAGGGAAAAAAAGTGCAGTAGAAAAAACGGTTCAGTATAAAACACCGTCTTAGTAGAAAACACCGGTTCGAATTATTGAACCGGTATTAAGAATAAATATCTATTCGCATGCAATCTTACATTGATGGTTCATTGAGTCGACCTTATGCGAATGGATATTTATTCCTAATACGAGGTTAATAGGTTGGGGGAGAAATATGTGAAAAAATAGATATTTTCTTGTTTTTTTGCTTCGATACGTAGTTTGCGATCATTTTTTGAATAAAAAATCGTCGTTATGTGTGTCACGGTGCTCGTTGAATATGCATGCTGATGTGCAAAAGTTGGCCTCATTCCTTTTTTTTTGTTGTTGTCGATGAAAAAAAATGTCTTCTTTCGCTCCATCTGTCATTTGCGGGATTTAATGCAGTCATCCATCTGTCAGGCCGGTCTCGGTAGGCTGAGGAAGTGAGTCGTTTACCAGTTGGAAGCTGGGATGAACGGTTAGGGTAGGGGAAAAGCAGAGGGCAGGATAACCCAACAAAAGACTGCGCTAATCAGATGATGCATGCAGGGAGAGGAGAATTTAAAGGCATGGAGGGACGAAGGGGAGATGGCTTTAGTTGGTGGCGGTGCCGACGGTTGGCGGCGGTGTCATCCCTCAAAACCACTTGCTGCGTGCCCACTCCCCCATTTAGGAAGGGGGATGGTAACCCTTGTAACGCCACGCTCCTCTAAATTTTGGTTGCTATTTGATTGTTTATATGGTTGCTATGTGATTGTTTATATGGTTGCTATGTGTTTGTTTATATGGTTGCTATATATTTGTTTATATGGTTGCTATGTGTTTATTTATATGGTTGCTATGGGCGTAGAAAAAGTACGTATGGTACTCTATACTTAGTCTGTGCTATGGGCCCTATTCAGAATCTCAACTACAGTCTAGCTTCTACTGCTTAAGTAGTAAATTTCCTTCTATGATTCGAATTGTTGTGCAGATTCTACCTACAATGGTGATATTACTTCTCAGTGTACGGTGAGAAGTGTCTGTATACCGCTTCAAACCATAACGAGAAGAATCTGTGTGACGTTTTCCACTCGTAATTAAGATTTTATGACTTATACAGTAGAAGTGAGACCGTAGTTGAGATTCTGAATATGTCCATATGTATTTGTTTATGTGGTTGCTATGAGTTTGTTTATATGGTTGCTATGTATTTGTTTCATATGGTTGCGGTTGTTATTTATTGGTTGTTGATACTTTTGAGAGAATTTTAAGGGAGAAAATACGTAGCGGAACGAAATAGATGTGATAATAATTTATTCCCCTCCGTTCTGGGGAAAATAAAGCAAACTTGAAAAAAAGTATATTTACCTATATCAGTTAGGGCTATAAGTATACCTATAAAGCGTTACCCCCTACATCTAACAAGTAAAATCCCTAAAAGCCACCGATAAGTGTGTGTGTGTGGCATGAGATGAACCTGTCATGCAATACCTATTTATTTTATCGGTATATTACCGGTGAAGGTAGACCTAAATAAGCGTTCAATTATTTCATATAATCATCACGTAAAGCCAGTCTGCAGGAGCTTATAGAAAGATGGAGTAAAAATACGTTTTTCAGGCGTTCACGCAGTGCGTATCAGCCTATGCTCAAGGCACTAATTTCCGCTGAAATGTAAGATGGTGGAGCGACATATTTCTGAAAAATTTGTCGATTTAAAACTGAACGACCCATTAGGAAAGATTTACACCTTAAATCTTGCTTTTTCGTCAGTCAATTTTCGTAATTTTTAGTATCACGGTCCAGTCCAGTTAGCAAAATGTTTTGAAGTGTTCAGAAAAAATATCGTCTTGGATTTTATTTAAGGAATAAAGTCTATATTTCAACTCACTGCCTGATAATGATATCATTTGTGTTCCACTCTATGCTGGTCTGCGTCGTTTGCGGCGTAAAATATGAGCTCGCAACCTATGACAATATATTTTTTGAAACTGTTTCAATGTACTGTAGTATCATTGCGCATCCAATGCTCCAGATGGAATGACGATCATGCTGAGTCAACCGTCCTTGGCGTTCGCTATCTACTTCATGTCCCCTCTCCTTACTGCCTTCCATATCTCTCTCGCTTCCAGCCTTCGAAGCAAGCGCGCTATCGATTCTTTTCCTGTGTTTATTTTTCCAAGCGACCCTCGTCTGCGAACTTCGTCGACTCACCAAGCCGTAACGGCTCAGTGGCGATATTGCGATGCGATTGTACCGCGAATCGTCATCTCGTCAGCGTTTCGGAGTTCTTTGTCTCTCCGCTTCATTCTCGGATTCATCCAAAAGCTTCATTTACAGCTTATCGACGTTTGTCGTTAAGAGGCATGCATCAGGAATGCATGCCAGCCTGCGTTATCTACCGTTACCGAAGTGTCGTTTTGTTGACGTTGCCCGAATGTTTTTTATCGCTATGCGTACTGATAGGCTGCCCGTCGCCTTGGCAATAACTTGGGAGATTTTTGTTTAGTTGTTTATATAAAGGACGTAATTTGATTGGTGAACTATTGTTACTCACTCGGAGGAATTCAACGAAATTCGGCCTTATTTGAATTTATTTTATTTGCGACAGCGACTCTATGTATCTATGTTACTATCTCCCACGACAGTGGGAAGATTTCTCTCCAAATAATCCCCTTAAAAACCGCACTATGGATTTATTTACTTGACTACATATTGGGGCATACATCAGCTTACAGTTGTTAACCATGTTTGAATCATTTTCAACCGATCAATCCACCTTTTTGCGTTGTTTTGTTTGGGATATGAATGGATATATGCTTGTTTATAACTTTCAGGTGAAAATTCAAATATTGTTAGTTAGCGATCTTCATAGCTCTTAATAATGCAGGCGATTTGTGACTTCAAGAGCTGTGTTTTTTTCACAAGAAGGCTATGATATTAGTTGTAACTATAATAGAAATTGGGAATATGTTGGTATGCATCAAGCTTCAACTGCCGGCCGTCAAAGAAGGGTTGTCAGCGCGCCGGCTTGGTAAAGCAAAGGCCGTGGGTGCCAATATTCGGGAATTGGTCTCGGGTTAACCGCAAGATTAGGGTTAGGTCTAGTTAAATTAGACGGTCCGATATTACGTTTGGCAATCGGAGAATCTTAAAACTTATCTGGCACCTTAAAACCACCCTAAACCCAAGGTATGACTATGTACTAGTATTATTGGACCATTTCCCATATATGCCACACATTCGTTCCTTATTCCGGGGAAATTAGTGAGATCTCTCCGTAATTTTTTTTTCGATATGATTTTCGTTAGTCGATATTTTTTTACGTGTTGCACTTCTTTTTTTACCAAGTTGGACTGCGGTACAAAGATCTCCAGGCGATGCAGGCTAATTGTGCGATACATCAGGAGGAATAGCAATATGTGATGTCATGCTTTGTACATATGATATGTGCTGTGTATTTCTCGCCAACATTTGTGTGTGGTCGATTTTACTCGTAAGGCGTAAAGGCGCGTTTACACGTAGCAGTTGACTGCTATGACAGTCAACTGCTAACAACTATTAAGTCCCACTCGTACGTGTAAATAGCAACTGCGGTGCAAGTTCACGTCGATACTGGACACATGTCGAACACTATCGATCCACGTTCGAGCTATTAGCAAAGTTGAAGCCCGACTACTTTCCAGCGGAAATGTATCCAACACAATTGCAAAAGATAATCGTCGATGGACTTTATTGCTTGATGAATTTCATGAACATTTAAGCATCAATCACTATTGAAATAAAACTCTTTTTGTTTGTTGTGGCAACGCCTAAATAGCGGCTTTAAGCTGCAAAGAAGTTGGTGCAGACGCATCATAGCAGTAGCGATATATATATATAGCGCATCTCGCAACTGTCATAGCAGTCAACTGCTACGTGTAAACGATGCTTAAGAAAAAGCGTGAATTAGGTTACCATAAACGATTGATGCAAATATATGCTCTCGAATGTGTCATGAATGCGTGCTTTTCTTTGTTGCCCGAAGAGGAAATTTAGCTGGGAACGCCATTGGATCCCTTTCTTCTTATATCTGCATCCTATTTTTGAAGACAAAGCTGCGGTCTTCCCCCAATGCCTGATCTTGCCGTTCGATTTCGTTGGAGTAGAAATTGCGTCGCATTATGAGCGACCTGTTCGACACTTTACGATTTTCTTTTGTGGAAAAGAAAAGTGTTGAAGAACTGAACAAAGATTACTTTATCTCCTTGGAAGCCATACTGCTTTTTAAAAAAATGAACGTCCTTGGCTTTGTCTCGCGTAGTAGGTGTTCAAAGTTCCAGCAACAAGTTGCGAGTACTTTTTTTTCCCTCCTTCTCCTTGAAATTCTCTATTCTCCATGGAATTTCCGGCAACCGTATGTTTGCCTATTTGACACCTCAGACATGCATATTTAATTCCACAAACAGCATCAACAAGACGGAAGCGGAATATTCGTTCGTTTTTCCCGCGCACGTCACACGAATACAACGCAAAGTATGAATCTTTGAAACACATCACGTACCACACTTCATCAGTAATTTAAAAAGTTTTTTTTCAGCTAAACTCGGCTTCACGCCTGTATACAAAATCATACCCTGCCACACGCCCTAGTGGCGGCTTAATTTCACATCGATTTTAGGTCGCCCTCCAATTTATTTTGCCGAAAAAAGTAATTTTTCAGCCGAATTAATGGGCATATATTTCTACCAGATAAGGGTAGGTTTTGATGGAAATTGGGTAGTTTCCTTCATCAAAGAAAAAAGAATTCATTTATTGCGATCCGTGCCCTACCATAATTGTATCCATTACACGGAAGCAATTTGTATTTAAAAATATAAGTTTACTCATCATCATCATCATTGGTCAACAATCCTAGGATTGGTTTGAGGCAGCTTTCCACTCGATTCTTCTATAAATACTCCAGAGGTTTTAAGCCTTTAATCAAGGAATAGATTTTCAAATCAAGGCATAGGAAACTACACCAATTCCCTTTCCCCTTACCCTAATTTGCATTGCTTTTACCATACGGCTCATTTCCTACTACATTTACCTCTTCAGATTTGCCTATTTCCTACGATTCCTCAGACTGGCTTTTCTTGTTCTTTCTTGTCCTCCCTTACCCAGCTTTATACCTTCGATTACAATCTTCAGTATCCCGTTTTCCCAAATCATCTGTTCCACCCTCCTACTGTTCTACGCTAATTTTTGCCTATAACCATTTTTCCTCCCCAATAAAGTTATGGTCTTCTGCTGCCTTTTCATGCATCTCGCACGTACATACCAATTTTTTTGGAAATCTATTATCACATGTACACCCTTACCTGATTGGCTAATTAACCCTTTGTTATCCGCAAACGCTTCTGTAGTAATCAACTTTCCTCCATCCTATATCATAGATCAAACCCGTCCCTCACATTTCTTACAATTTCCTCGGAATATTTTTAAGTGAAAAAACCGGCAATGGCGAGCAGCCTTGAGGAACTCTCTCCGCCTTAGTACCGCCAACTTGTATTCGTCCTCATTACCCTCATTTGCACCCAGGAGAAAGTTGAGATGTTCCCTTACATAACCTTAGGCATGCGTAGTGCCCTGCGAGCCACCGCGAGGGTGTGTGGCAGAGGGTGAAAGATCACCGTACTAGCACTGCTTACTTGCAAACCAGGGCCATATTCAGAATCTCAACTAGTCTCGCTTCTACTGCTTACTTCATGAAATCCGTACTAATAGTAAAATAAGTGAACAGATTCTACCTGCAAAGGTGGTTTAACTTCTCAGCTTGACGCTGAGAAGTAATGAACTCACTTGAACTCGCACATGACCTAAGCAGTAGAAGTGAGAATGTAATTGAGATTATTAATATGGTCCCTATAGTTAGTTCTTAATGGAAATATATAAGTTATGTATGCTTTTAAGGAGCACATGGAACTAAATGATTAGTTTCTGTCATCATAGTCATGCAATGATAGTTACTGATTAGTGAGGAATTTATTTAAATATTTTAACGATATATCCAATCTTGTATAGGATAATCTCACGTTCGTTTTTATACTTTTCTCGCTTCCTGGCTTCTCAGTTGAAATCGCAAGGCAAGAGGACTGAGTGATTCGGTTTACTGAAGCCGGAGCTTTCCCCTTTTAGGCGTGACCCTTTTTACTAGGGGCCATGTGGTATAGAGTGGCTCGTATGAAAAACGTCCCTCCCAGTCGGAATCTTTGGAATATTTTTTTTTTTCGTTTGACGCCATTCCCAACTGCTTTAAATAAACATCCGTCGTGCTAAACATCCTTTTGAGGTGTTTATCTTTCTAAGGGTCCATCCAGGATTTTTTTTCTATCATAAAGGAACTCGCGACTGACTTCGCATTTTATGAGTAATTTTTCATCCTCGGATGGTGCTGATAATTCGAAAGTAGCTGCTTCTGTGCCCAAAATACTAGTCTTATTTTAGCACTAAGAATATTGTGAGATATCCACTGAAACCTTAACGGAGTCACCAAATTATGTACGCAAATTTTGTTCATTACTTAAACAATTGAAGTATAGATAAATCAATAGTAAATAAGGACGCTGTGGTAACATTTAAGTAGTCTAATCACCTGGCAAGAAATGTGCATTTTTTTTCCAAGCTTTGCATTATCATCCCTTGAAATTATCGTTCAGATTCAAGGAGGTTAGATTGCATCGGAGTCGCCATCGCAGCTGGTTTGAGAATCCAAATCGTCCATAATGGTCTGCACGCACATATACGTGCTTGCTACATCTACATAATACCCTTCAGGCCACCATAAGGGTGTGTGGCAGGAGGTGAACTTACACCCAACATGCATCGTATATCATGCATAAAAAGGATCAGTGATTATATTCTAGCCTAAAGTTAATTACTTGAGAAAAGATGAAAATTCAAAGCAAAGCAAGCATGCAAATACATGCCGTTATTAGGGTTACGTTAAAGTCGTTGTACCAAAATGAATCTCCTTTGCTACATAGGATTCCAGCCCGGAATCTCCGGTCAGCAGTTCGACCATATACCTGCTGGAATAGAGTTGGCTGTGGTATTTAGAAAAGTATGCGTGAATGATTTCCTCTGTGGCCAAAATTTTGGTACAATTTTTAAAATAAATTTCCTTTAATTTGCAGGTATGGATCCCTTGTCTGCCCGAACTCTGTAGTTGGCCCATTCGTAAGTACACATATGCATACAAATACCAAGTGCAGGAAAATTGGATATATGTTTAGCTTACATTAAGAAAAAATATTTTCTGAGATTCCTTTTTTTTTTGTTAGCTTGTTGGGAAGGAAGTACTGAATTTTAGAAATGTTACGTACACACCGTAGGAAGGGAAAGGTGGATGGTCAGAAGTCTTAGATGTAGGCAAAGAAATAGGGTAGCATAATAAAAAAATACTCTAATATGGTAGTATAATTAAAAAATACTTTTATTAAAAAAACAAATTTATGAATTTCGAATCGTGCCCCTCCATAGATGTATTCGTTATACGCAAATAATTTGAATTGAGAAATCCCAATTAAAAAGAAAATAAATCTTTAATTTTTAACTCATTTGAAAAGATTGTGAAGTGATGGGACACCGGCTGCCATGTTGATGAATTAACTGGTAGAGGTTGGCTAACTGCAACGCCGGGTTTCTCTCCACCTTTCATTCGAACCGTGAATGTTCCTTGCTCTATCCGTATACCCACCTATCAGTAGTGGCGTAAAGCATCAACAAAAGTCAAGGAATATAACAAAAACAACGAAAAACAACAATAAATAGAAGACAGCAACAATGAAAACATCTACAAAAACTACAAAAAATATTGATAACAATTTAGCCCTATTTAGGAATAAGTGGTTCCGTTATGATTGACTTAGGGGGATATCTAATTGATCGATAATATCTTTTTCAACAGCAAAAATTAAAATAACAAAAGAACTACAAAACATTAGCAAACAATTTTGTCCCATGTAAAAGTAAGTTCTGTTATGCTTGACTCGGGGTTAGTAAGTTGACAGATAAATACGCGTATAACCAGGAATAATTAAATCAACGTCAGCAAATAACCACAAAATGACATAAACCACAATTTAGGCCGATGTGGAATCAATTTCCATTATGAATTACACAGGGGGGGTTGATTATGTCAACAATAAATATCTTACATTATTTGGATAGTCGCCATGGATACGAATCCAGTTGGTGGGGAGAGGGGGTCTTTTCCATCCTTAATTTCCCTACCGCCGCTCTCTTCCCCGCCCACGACTTCGACTGTTCCCTTCGCCAACAGACGCGCGGAATCTCATTCGGAGAGAGGACACCACCCACTTTTCTTTAAAGGGAACTCCCGACTCGTAAATAAATAAATGAGCCCCTGTCTGCCTCTCGGCCGCTTGAAGGGAGACTACTGTTCCGCCCCCACAATCCACCCCCCCGCCATTCCCCCCAGTGTCAAACCACCCCCTTCCCGCGGCGTATCTCGTCTCTCCTATCGCAAACTTCCCCTTTAACGGGACCTCCCTCCGTCCGTCCCTAAACTCTCCGGGTCCGCGACCGGTATCGCGTCTTTAATTTGACGCGGCCATCAAGGTGCGAGCGAGTGAGTTATAAAGGATTTAATACGTCTACCGTTAAAGCTGTCGAACTGCTGTCGAAAGCTGTAGTGGGTTGGTAGGTCACCACCCGTGAATATGAGTTTCAGCTTTGTTAATTTTTATAGGTAATAAAGTTTTGGCGTTCAATATCTAGAAAGATTGCTATTTTATTTGCATTGTAGTAATTCGTGTATTATGCGTATCATGGGTCAGCAAACCTAGGATTGGTTTAACGCAGCCCTCCACTCGATTCTTCTTTCGGCCATCCTCTTCATACTGACGTAACTCCTCTCTTTTACATCCATCACAACTTGCTCCATATATCTCATACGGGGCTTGACTTTTCCATTCTTCCCGTTCACTTTTCCCTTGACGATTGTCTTCATCAGGCCATCGTGTCTTAAGATATGGCCGATTAAGCTGTCCCTTCTTCTTGTTAGAGTTGTAAGCAGGCTTCTCTTTTCTCCCACTCTTCTTAGGACTTCCTCGTTACTTACTCGGTCGATCCATTTAATCTTCATCATTCTTCTGTAGCACCACATTTCGAATGCTTCTATCCTTTTCTTCTCCGCTGCTGTCATCGTCTATGCCTCACTGCCGTAAAGACACATATTTATAGATGGAGATAAAAGCGTGGAAACATTTTTTTCAGAGCATACATTGTCAGTGAGACATGGACTATAACATTCTGCGGTGAAGTCAAGGAAGAAAATGTGTGTGCTGCGTAAGAATGTTGAAGATCAAATGGCTTGACCGAATGACTAACAAACAATCCGTAAGAAGAATGGGAGGAAAGCTAAGTCTGGTTTAAACATAGAAGAGAAGACGTGACCACTTAATATTGAGGAATACGATTCCCGTATTGAAGAAAATAATCAAAGGGCAAAGTGAATGGGAAGAAAGGCCTCGTATGAGATTCATGCATTGGGTAGTGACGGATGTGAAGAGAAGAATTTTGTAAATATGAAGAGGTTAGGTGTTGGGAGAATCGAAAAAAGTAGTACTGCGTTAAAAACCAATATCGGTAGATATTGTTGACTTGTGATGTGATTAAAGAAATTAGGTGGATGGGAATATGAATAGGCCAAAGAATGGGGGCGTTTACTCGGAACCGATATCGCAATTTTGTGCACGAAATCGTTAGATGGAAACGAAAAAAGAATTTTAGTGAAAAAATTAATCTTCTAACCACAGCCATTCAAGCATAAATCAAAAATTACAATAAGCAAAAGGTGACGCCCACCGAAAAAGCTGCTTTGATATCATTGACGCCATTTTTTCCCGGCCTTGACTGCTTTTAGGGGAAGAAAAGGGAGTGGGGGGGGGGGGGGGGATTCTCGGAAGGTCTTCTCGCACAGATGCTGTCGCAACTGCTCCTATTGACAGAGTCAGCTGTGTCCCCCCATTGTGATAAGGCAAGGTATCTTGGCGGACTCAGTTGTGATTGGACGAAGTCGATATACGTCAGAGGTTGCACCATGCCCACTTTTCCGAAAGGGTTAAAAACATCAGTTTTTCGCCGCTTATAACTCGAGAAATAATTGACGGATGAAAAAACGGAAAAATACAGGTCTTTTTATTTCACAAACTCCATCAGATACGGAAATAAAAAAATATGTTAAACGACCCCATTAGGAGAGACAAGAATCTGAAGTGGGTTATATAAGACGGAGGATTGCTAGGAATACGAGGAAGAAGAGAATGGACACGTTGAATGGAATGAAAATATGCACAGAGTACGTTAATATGTAAGAGGTATGACACAAGGATGGGGACGTTAAGGAAACGAAGAAGGAAACAGAAAGAGGGATACGGTACTCTAATAAAAACCTCTCTAAACGGCATAACGAAGACAATGAAAATTAGAAGAAAACTACTACGGCATTACTGGAAATTTCTGTCGAAAAGCGAATGGGATCCATGGCAATGGCCATTATTATGTCTTCATAGCATGAGCTGTGGCAGCTGTAAGAAAAGACCTTGTAGCTTTGGAATCAGCGAAGAGGAGAGTTAAGACTGTATGTATCTTCGTGGGAAAAATACTGCAGTTCCCCTTAAAAAAATGTAGCTAGTAGCGTATAGACCGTAATAAGGAATCATCATGTCTTATGCAGCATGTCTCACCTTGACAAAGATTGAGAAAATGTTAAAAAAAATGAATGGGAAATGGGTATTTTCGCCTGAGTTGAAAATGATACGTGCTCCTTAAAATCTTCACAACTCCATAGCAGTTTGTGATTTATAGATCTCTTAAAATACAGACATTGCGACGGCAGCACGTCAGAAGTCTGCATTAGTGCAAAGTATGCGTATAATTTCATCTCCTTAAACTTATGCGTGAACGTCAACCTATTTGAAGTCTAATCTAAGCACTGACTTAACATCCTATTTTCTAAAAATCCCCTAAACTTCTAAAAGCATATGCAATTTTTTCACGTTATTGTTTCCACATCAATGAGCCATGGCATAATAAGGGCTTAAAAAGATAATATTCTACGTGTACTCGGCCTGAAATATGAACATATATATATAATAATATAATACACGAACGAATATAATAATACACGAATTATATTACACTTTGTTACCTCACCGAAAATTGAAGTCACTTCGGGTGTCCCACAAGGTAGTGTGATAGGTCCACTCCTGTTCCTTCTGTACATTAATGATATCAGTAAGGTGGTAAAAAGGTAAGGTGGTAAGGTGTTCAATATGTATCGATTTTTTCTGTCTCGGATGTACTTACAAGCATAAGTTTTTAATGCGTACGTTGCCGTGGAAGATAAGAAAGTACATGGCACGAATATGCTTGTCCGTTCACATGTTGTTTTCAGTAGCATCGTACGGCTAATTTAACTTGGTAAATCATTGTGTGTCGTCAAATAGTAGAATATGTGTTTATTTTTACTAGCCTTACAGTCCCT
Source organism: Platycnemis pennipes (assembly GCA_933228895.1). NCBI lineage: Eukaryota > Metazoa > Arthropoda > Insecta > Odonata > Platycnemididae > Platycnemis > Platycnemis pennipes. The sequence continues at coordinate 68,188,624 of OW121854.1, forward strand.
TGTTCAACTGTATGCGTTTTTAAATTCCCTCATGAGATTACATGCCGAAGTTGGGTGTTTTTGCATGTGTCATTATTTTAGTTTCGATAGTTAAATTATTATTTATTGACCTACAAACGCCTAACGTGAACCAAAATAAAGGAGATACCGTAATGACTCTAGTACTTGTATTGACATATATTTTTCCTGTTCCAAATCACGAAAATATTAGTGAAATATCCCGTTATTTGGTTAATCATAACGGCTTTGACAAACATTCACTTTGACGACCAAAAGCATTGTTAAACTTGACTCTCAAGAGAATACATTGGGAAGATAGGCCTACTCTATAAGAATTGAATAGTAGGGATAACACTACTATATATTAAGTTTGTTTTATGATCTTTGTCATGTACATAGGTCACTTGCGGAGTATGACCCTGGAGAGCTAAATATTTTCCCTCCTACAGCCGTTTCAAATTTTGCTTTGAATTTCGCTCCAACAACGCATTTCTTGGATGGGTGAAACAAGGAAGGAGTTTGACATACCCCCACGTAGCAATATATTTGTGTAATGACTGGACATTTAGGTATGCTTAATGTCGCTAATTCTCGTAACCGTTTTAGCCAACAAAAGAAAAAAGAAAACAAGTGCTTGGAATTTGGTCACATGCTGGGGTAAAACTTTTTATTTTTCCGAATAAAAATCGGGAGGGTCGGAGTTGTACTCATCGGAAACCAAAAAAGATTGAATTTCCGCTTTTATCGTGACTGCTACTTTTTTTAACCTGCAACTTTTATCGCTAGTGCATAGGTATGTACATATGTATGTGTCGTCGACATATCTCGTGGAGAGGTGGGGTGGGAGGGGGAAGTTTATTTCCTCGTCCTATCAAAAGAGGTCGCGGGCGAGTGGGTAACGCGTTGCAAAGGGAAACGAGGCTAATATCCAAAGCAGCGACGGATGAAGGACCCATTCGCTCATTTGCTGTTTTGGTTGAGATTATTCTCTTCCACCCCTCCCCTCCCCACTACCCCATTCCCCCACCCTCCTCCCCTTACCGATTATCCCGTCATCCAATGCGACCGTCGCCGGAATCGCATAAAAGGGCTCTCTGACCTCGTTGTTCGAGGAGATATTCGAGATTTCCTTTGTTACATCAGTCCTCTCTGTATCCAGGGCGGGCTCTTGATTGCCGCGTGTAACCTAGGCAACCGGTGACGTGTTCTCCAGATCTACGTAGGGGTAAAGTTAGCCATAGTTCCGCTTGTATCGGATGGCAGGCTAGTCGCATTTTTTTTTACCCTTGGGGGACGTTTTCTTTCAAAACCCCTTTTTAGAGTGGAAAACGTAAAGGATTTTATCCTCCAATAAATTCCTTCCCTTGCATATCAATGTGTACGTATGTTTTGTCTATGATATGAGGAGGTGAAAGAGTAATGTCATCTGGGAAGCCGCAGCTTAATAGTTGGTGGAATTGTCCAGGCGAGCAGAAGCTTTTTACATAACGAAGAATCTATATGCATCTCGAAATAACGACGATGGTAGTAAGGAAGCAATTCATCAGAACATACCTACATCAGGAGCATCCGAAGTTCTGGCAGTGACGAAAACAGCAGCAGAAAAGTAAAGGCTAGAAGCATTCGAAATGTGGTGTGTCAGAAGAATGATGAAGATAATATGGGTCGGCCGAGTGGCAAACGAAGATGTCTTGAGAAGAGTGGGAGAAAAGAGAAGTCTGCCGAAAACTTTAAAAAGAAGACGGGACAACTTGATCTGCAACATCTTAAGACATGATGGCATGGTGAAGACAATCTCGGAGGGAAAAGTGAATTGGAGGAATGGAAGAGAAAAGACCCGCATGGGATACGTAGAACAAGTTGCGAAATATATCTATCAATATCTATATCTACGACATACCCTGCAAGCCACCTCGAGGGTGTGTGGCAGGGGGTGCATTCACACCAGGAACAATGACACATCAAACAGAAATGAACAACACAAAACAAACATCACACCGTTGAAAGTAATTAGGGGAAGAAAAGAAAAAAACTACGAAATCCCAATCACGCAGGACACACCCACGAATACGACGCATGACTTGAAATCCGAAACCAAATTAATAGATACTCATGCATGCAAAAAAAGCAATGCATGCGAGTAACACATTGATTTGAACATGCAGGAAATAAAAAGTACTATCGACCTACTCTGAATATTACCTCTATAATTATTACCGATTTACGCGATGTTTAACGTTCTGATCTCGAATCGTACGCGGAAAAAATGACATTTTAAACCTGTCCGTCCTGCAATCTATCTCCTTAATTTTATTAGAATTATCGAGCCTACCATAATAAGTCGGAGTCAGCAATATATGATTAACGTCATTAATGAAATGTCCCTCCTTAAATTTTCCCAGAAGATAAAGTCCACAATTCAGCCTACGTTGTGACAGCGATTCCCGTCCCAATTCGGCTAACATACCAGACACACTGCTTTCCCTATCGTAACACCCTTTTACATTTCTCGCTGCTCTTCGTTGTACTCGATCTAATTCGTGAATTAAGGCTGCTTCATAAGGGTCCCATATACTCGCAGCATATTCTAAGTGTGTTCTAACAATTGAAAAATAGCAACGTTCGTTCACCCTCTCCTCACTTTTCCCTAATATTCTTTTAATAAGCCCCAAATTTCTAGTTGCTTGACTGCATATTTCCATGATGTGAATGAAATATGTGAAAGAGAAGACTTGTGTACCTAAGAATGGAAAGGTAAGCTGAAAGGAGAATCGAGTGGAGGGCTGCGTCAAACCAATCTTAGGATTGTCGATTGATGATGGTGAAGGCTATTCTTTGCCGAAGACCATTTTAGTGTAGATTTATAGGAACAGTTTCGCACCCACGGAAGGGGGGAGGGGGCGTGCCCCCCCCCCTTGTCTCTCTACAAAACACAAATTGATCTTTAATTCACAAGTCTCAGTCACATGGTAGCAGCAATTGGAAAAATAGGAAAAAACTTGTTGCATTATTTACTCGAGTTTGATTACACCGAAGATAAAAGAAAGTCTAGTTTATCTGTAAGGTGACGCATAAACAATTTAGCATAGGCCTTAAAGTTTATGACTATTTTTGTCTGTAAATCTGAAATGGCTACTTGAAATGCGTACACTTAACAACTAATATGGCCTACTATAACATTCAACTTATACTGATTAAACTAACAGTTTGGTTACACTTTGCAAACCATCGGGCAGGTGGTGCCCCCCGCATAAAACAATTTTGGGTGCGCCACTGAATAGGAATATTAAGAATCGTTAGGCTCAGAATTTGATTTACGCTTGGCAAGATAGGAAAATTAGACATGTAAAGAGTGAATTAAGTGTAGATGCTAACCACCTAGCTACATGTGATCCTATTATCTTGCATGTCTCCATGTAGTAGCTAAGTTGCATGTCAATAGTGCATGTTTGGTGATCTTCACCCCCTGCCACACACCCTCGTGGTGGCTCGAAGGGAATAACGTAGATGAAGATGAAGTTTGTCATGTTTGGTGATCTTAACCCCCTGCCACACACCATCTTGGTGGCTCGCACTGTTTTGCGTAGATTTTTGATGCTCATTCACACATAAGACTCAAGTGGAACCGGTAGTCCAATGAAAAACTTACTGCCCCTGTCGGGATTCGAACCTGGACACGTGGAATGGGAAGCCAGCACTCTGGCCATGAAAACAAACCATAGCATTATCTAGATTTTCTCGAAACTTCTTTACTGTCGCGCACATTAGGATTTTCAAACCTCTTGTGTCGCGTTGCTAGCTTCGATTTAGTCGCTCGGATAACTAGTGCGCATTTTTCTCCTCTGTCACTCGACGGACCCCTACAGGATATGATTCACGCTTCTTCCGGCACGGGATCGTGATGTCTTCCGCACTCTTTAACCACTTTTCCCACAAGAGAAAACTTTTCAAAAATACTCCGGAGGATAACACACTAAACCACAGACGAAATGTTACGCTTTTTTTTTGAGCCCTCAATGTATCCACATATATCGGGGGTTTGCTTAATGTGTCTCGAGGGTGTGTGGCAGAGGGGGTGAATTCACACCAAACATGCATTACATCTAATGCATAAAAAAGTATCAGTAATAATATATCTACTAGTCAGTTCTTCACAATTTAAAAAAAATACAAAAATATCAAGGCAAGCGTGCAATATAATGTTGTTAGTTGGGTTAGCTTCAGGTCCTTATACCAACTTGCAACAACCTGTGTTATCCATTGATACACTCGAATTGGATACATTTACCGTTTTTCATATCCCTAATTGTAGAAGGAGAAAATGACATTTTGAGTCTATCAGTTCGGCAATCAATTTCTCTAATTTTGTGATTATGGTCCAGTCTACCATAGTAACTCTTGGTAAATCGCAGTTTACTTTTAGCTTGACCCGTTATTTCACCCATGTGTTTACTCCAAAAAAAATGATGTGTCACTCTTATTCCAGGATATGTAATGGATTCCTGGTTTGTGAATTATTATTTCTTAAAAAAAATTATTCTTACTGCCATGCATCACACCATTTATCAATTGCTTGTACGTGTGTATACCGACACTATGAAGAAATAAAATATTCCTTTTGCCGGTTAATGGGTGAAGATGATGTAACGTCATTGAAACCCGGGTCGGAGTAAAAAACGTTATTTAGTGGAAAATTGCACGTTCATTGCTTCAGCATGTACAAATTCCTCTCGATTTCGTGAGAATCCTCGGATTTTTATCAATATTATCTGAAGAACTTCTCATTCAAAGACTGATAAAAAAATGGTGCGCGTTCCCCATTGTCGGCCGGAAGCTCCCTGACTACGGAGATGTGCGTCTCTGAGTCCTAGCTGTCATTCCGCATTGGAAAGGAAACTTTTTATTTCGTTGTGAACGCCTTAAAAAAAAACAATTATCGACAGAACGAGGATTTCTTTCTTAGTACTAACGGTATGCTTTCTGGTAATTTCTGTTACCCGGCTACCATGCTCGTATTGATTTATGCTTCGTCCTATTTCATGGAAAATAAATTTTGCATCCCCAATTGCTAATGATATTGAGTATTCCAAGCGATCTCCTAATAAAAAGTATTTAATCAATTACGATATGTTGTTCCAAGATCAAACTCTTGACTTACAGTCGTGTGAACTGTGATTAATTCAGTCGTGGACTTATATCTAGCTCGTTATTTTTGAACGTTTTGACCAATGGATGACATACCATTTCTCGGAATTGAAGGGAAGTCTTCCTTCCAGTTGTCCAAAAGAAAGAAGTAATTATGCCTTATTTTTTTATACACGATTCTACGCTTTTAAAGCCTTGTTCGGGCTTTAATAATGATTAGCTCGTTCATTTCTTTAAAGACATTATTAATCATTTGAAACATGTTTTACGACGTTCTGCCTTTTATCCATAAAGATGGAAAGGATTTTATTAAAAAATAATATTAAAATGTATTTCCTCTATTACAACTGTTCAAATTTTTTAATATCATTGACATGAACTTTTTTAATCGCGGCCTCTTTCATTTTTAATTTCTGTGCTCTGAGAAAAGGTGGATTAGATGTGAATCTCGTATTTTTTTATTTTTTAAATACGATACTCTTAACGACGGCAATTATATTTAAGGCGTATACGTTGAGTTTTTCATGGAGACTTTCACTGCTCAGCTGCAGACTAAAAATTATTTAATTTTCCTTGTTTAATTTTGTTTGTTTGCGATAGCGCGTTGGTACATCTTTATGTGAACTCGTATTAATAAACCCTTTTACATTTCACAAAAGCATGGAACGTAAATCCTCTGTCTCATTTGCGTACTTATAATGGAGACCACGTCAACGGAGAAACTCACAAATATATTTTAAATTTATTCTGAATTAACCGGCTCGTCAATTTCATGACAAGGATTAATGCCGTAACCCTATTAGAGTGATAATTCACGTGCGTACTTCGATTTTACGTCCATCAGGATCTTTTATTTTTGGGCGGAAAGCCCCCTGCTACGAAGCCCGTGGGTCGAGATTATATGACCATTATGTTCGGCGCCTGTTACCGTGGACACGCGATGGTTGGGTAGTAACTAGGGTACCTCGCTCGGGGCAGATAGGAGCCTCAGGGTTCGGGGTAACACCTGGCGCTCTGGAGGCAATTTACGAGTCGACCGCTCACTGAAGAGATGCATGGCAGGGGTTGATAGGGAGGAGGGGGAAAAGGTGTCGCCTAGGGCCGCATTCAGATGTCTCCACTACATCGCTTAGTCGCAGCTTCACTCCATGAAGATTAGTGCTCCTTCTCCTGCAAATTGGCATTCAGCACCACTACTTCCACTCCTTCTTCCGGAGTGTTGATGGTCGCTATGTTGCCAACTCGACTTAAGTGTAAGCAGCGACATTTACGTAATCCTGGTTACGGTTATATACGGAACTAGGTGTAAAATAGAGGGAGTTTTGAACATCAATCCCATGGTCTCCATTGGATTGTATAAATATTATTATATTATTCTGATATACATGATCAATAATTTAAATATTATTCGAATATCAGTCTCTTATTCGTAAAATAGCTATTCTCACAGTCAGTACAAAATATATGCAATAAAAATAAGGATGGCACATTTTTCACACAGTTATAATATTGAATAACATTGGTTTTTATTAACAATCCATACTCTTACGTACATGCACTCCACATTACTATGCTATTTAATCTTATGCATTCTAACATGCTCCTGAAAATGTGCAAAACATTAATTCTTCAAAATTATTTGTTACCGCTGGTATTTTATCAGTTTCCAAGCGACGTCCCTGGTTCGAAACTCTCTCCCACCAGAACATTTCGCCCGATCACCCGAACATTTCGGTAGATACTTACAATTATATGATTGCAGAGCTTAAGTTCTTTTTTCTCCTGCGATTAGTTTTTCCAAAAAAGCACAGTGCTGGAAAATCACGGCACCAGGCAAATTAGAACAAATGTTGTACGTGCGTCGGGACTGCGTGGCCAGAGACGCGGAAATTAAAAATCACGATCACACTTCATGTTCTTCCGTTAATTTCGTACACAAAAAACTACAGGGCGTGCGGACGTATTTCCGCCACGTGCTAATTACTTACGTGATTTAGGTAAATAACGTAATTAACTATTTTAATTTAATTATAATTACGCAATTTTAGCAAATTACGTAATTAGTACGTGAAATAGTTAAAATTCATCCCGGGTAAACAGATTAAAAATATGTAAAACCAGGGACAGTCGTACAACGAAATTGCGACGAAAAAAAATTGGAGGGGGAGAGTTACGAACTAGGGGCGTCGACACTGTGAAGCAAGCACCTAATCCCTAACCCAAACTGCCTTTCAAACTCCCACACCCAAATTACAAATTTTGATTCATACCCAGAATCCGTAATCAAGGTATTCCTGCCAAACAGTTTCATTGATCGCACACAAGTTGATATCAGTGTACTCTTGCTATGTTGCTTGATATTACAAAACGTAACAATAACGCTTAATAACCTTATATCGCATGAAAACAGCGTTTATATTTGCGAAGCGTCGACCATTATACGCCGTCGGCCATGTTGATATTCGATGTAGTGGTGATTTTAGGGTGGGTATGGGTACCCTACCACTTTAGGCCGGCTGTTACTACAACCGCAGTGAGACCGCCACTCCATAGAGCTTCTGAATACCATGTAGTGTTGATTTACGTCATAAGGAGTGGAAGCTCCACTCCATTGGAGGTTGTGAATACGGCCCTTAGTTACGCATCCGACGCCGTAGGTGGCGTCGGGGTGATTCCACACACGTGGGTTTACGGATCCGATAATGCTCTATGTGTATATATGTATTTCTCTCTCTCTGAGCTTTCTCCCAGGGCAACAAATCGTCATTACTGTGCCCGCCCACGTTGCCGAGGGGAGGGGTTGGAGAGTTATGACGTCGCGAGCACCGATGCATACTAATGGCGGGGCTGAAATCAGGAGTGATATGACGATCCTCTGTGCGCTCTATCACGTGGTGATATCGGGAATATTTATAAACTGTTCACTACGCGTCGTTAGCGTGCGTTGTTATGGGTGAATAATCTGCCTCCTCTGTTTAATTTCTTGAGGATCTCAATTCCTAACTGACGTAACAGTATCAAGTCAATATGCGCTTGGATTAATTACAGTTTTTCGCTAGGAAATAATTTTTTTATCTAGAAATACACATACTAGAATCAACATCATCATCATGGGTCAACAATCCTAGGATTGGTTTGACGCAGCCCTCCACTCGATTCTTCTATCGGCCAACCTCTTCATATTGACGTAACTCCTCTCTTTCACGTCCTTCACAACCTGTTCTATATAATCACTACGAGGCTTGCCTTTTCCATTCTTCCCGTTTACTTTTCCTTCGACAATTATCTTCATCAGGCCATCGTGTCTTAAGATGTGGCCGATTAGGTATTCTTTATTTGGTTTTCAGTAGACTTCTCTTTTCTCCCACTCTTCTTAAGACTTCTTTATTTGTTACTCGGTCGATCCATTTAATCATCATCATTCTTCTGTAGCACCAAATTTCGAATGCTTCCACCCTTTTCCTCTCCGCCACTGCCATCGTCCATGCCTCCCTGCCGTTAAGTAACATGCTCCAGATATACGTTCTGATGAATTGTTTCCTTACTTCTAAGCTTGCATTTCCAGCTGTAAGTAGATTCTTCTTATGATAGAACGCCCTCTTTGCCTGGGCTATTTTACTGACTATTTCTTTCTCGTTTCGTCCATAGTTGGTTACTCTGCTATACTATATATATCTGCTATACTATGCGATGCTATAGATGACGGAACTCTTTCACCTCTTCCAGTTTTTGTTTTCCTAGTATAACGTTGGTTTTGGCCTCTTCTCTCATGCTGCACACCAATCCCCACTTTATATTGGAGAAATAAAATTATTTCGCGCAAGCTAACGTCACATTTTCTCCAAACGTTACACACGGTTCTTCGAGATGATGCCAGTCTTTTAAACTTGGAATGTGATGATTACAAACATCAATTAACGCGAAGGAGGCTGCCCCTGGCTTTACTCTTCGGAGTTTTGGTCATTATGAAGACGTGGGAAAAGCATGAATTGTTCTCTGCCTTCATTATCATTTCATATGACTTCTTTATTTTAATTCTTCCATTTTTCACTCCGAAATGAATGCACCAGGAGTAGTTTAATTACGTTTCAAAGTACCCTGACAGAGAAGGATATATTTCTCCCTTTCAAGGTAGTTTTCTTTCAATTCCCCAGTATATAATGACGCTAGTGCATCATAAGGGCGTTATATTGGCTTTTCAATTGAATTTTTTTTGTGGGAGGGAAGAGTATTTTTTGTAGCGGAGTGCAAACACATCCGTATGAGTGAAATTTCTCTGTGTTTTATCTTACGTGTGTGCGAGCCAACCTCCTTAAACTTACGATCATTGATGGGACACATTTTGACCATGAGTCTCATCATTCCTTTCTTTGTGTGAGAATTTTAAGATACCAATTGGGAGTTATATAATCCTTAAATATTGTTGCGTTGTCTTGGCGGCAGTATTCAAGGGCAAGCCGATCTCGCCTTTGGAAGAAACCTTACGGAGAGTTCATTGTCTCCTTATGTCATTGCGTAAGGTTGCGTATTCCTCTTCCATTTCTTCCCTCTTGGATCCGCGTCCGTTTGTCGCTGTTCCTCATTAATATTCCGTGGGATAATCACGGGCATATGGAAGAGAGATGGGGGGGAGGGGGGGAGGGAGCTATGGAAACGGAAAGGCAAGCAGATGAGGTTGCCGACACCTAAGACGAGGGGTCTACGACCTCACCCGGCGTCTTAACTCGAATGTCTCTAACATAGGATGTCCTCTCACGGCCATGCCTATTTTTTGGGGGTTCTGGTCATGCGTTTTTACTTCGTGCAACGAAACGGTCAGGTCGTGAAAGTCTGGAGTTGACTCTTACATTTACATTGGAAATGAAAAACCACTTTGTACGTTCCACAGAAAGATTATCAAGACCTTGATAATGACATATTTTGTCGACACCATGGTCGAACCCAATAAAATCCTTGTTTGGGACGTATAAAGTGGTTTTTCATTTCCAATCGAGTGGTTCTACAAAGCAAAGCCTCAAACATTGAACTTACTATTACAATAGGAAAGTTTCCTTCATCGAAAAAAATGGAATTAATAGATTGCGATTCATGACCCATCTTAAAGGATTTAGATGCGATTGATGATTAGGGTGATAGTTGGCAGCTAGAATTAAATTCGAAGAAATGCCCGATAATGAACTTTTGGAAAAAGAATAGCTTTCCCCGGAATAATTCTTGCATAAAAAAAAAAACGTAGAATCTATTAAATACTTATGCGTCACCATCACTGAAGACATATCATGGGGGAAACACATCAGGGAAATAACTAGTGTAGCAAACCGTAGATTAGGATTCGTAATGAGGTTCTAGGCAAATGCGATGAGAGAGTACGAGAAATATGCTATTTTAGACTTGTCAGGCCTCGTTTAGAATATAACGCTAGTATATGGGATCCGTACGAGGAAGGTATGATAAAAGAATTAGAGCGTGTGCAAAGGAGATCCGCTTGATTTGTTAAAGACCGTTATGATAATTGTATAAGTGTTACGAGTTTAATAGAAGAACTAGGATGGGAATTTCTATCAGAACGCAGGTTAAAATTTAGGTTAAACTTTTCAAGGAAATTCGAAACCGATTTGTTCACAGATGATGTTAGATATATATTAAGATTCCGTGCATATTATGCAAGGTTTGATCAGATTAACAAGAATAGAGAGGTAGATTATCATACCGATAGATTTAAAATGTCATTTTTCCCACGTACCATAAGAGAGAATAATAGGCAGCGTAGCAAAGGGATAGATAGGTGGGTGAAATGCAGTCAGAGTAGTCTTTAGTTAATGATGCATGTAATAAAAACCAATAATCCCTTTCTTATTATGTAAATATTAACCATCTAGCTGCATGTGACCCTATTATCTAGCATGTCTCCATTAAATATCCTAGTTGAATGTCAATAGTGCATGTTTGGTGATCTTCAAATCCTTCAAATCAAACTCACCTACCTTTATCGGGACTCGAACCCGGAACACCGTAATTTACAGTCAATTCGGGGGTTTTGGGTACGCGTCCCGGTAAAGGTGAACGATATTTTTTCTGTGAAAATTTGCTACTGGGCACATCAGTTCTATAACTGCGTTGTTTTTCGTGTTTAGTTTGGAATCCTCGAATAATCTTATGTTGGTTTTAAGCATAATAATGTGAATCGTGAAGCGTCTTCATCCCTCTGTCAATGAATATTCGCGGTTATTTGACGTGATTTTTAAATTAGGGATTTTTCTGTTGGCTACTTTAAAATGGTATAATTGCACCGCTGATACAGGACTCGGCCAATATTAGTACCCGCTTTTATGTTTTCCAAGAATTCCGGATTTTGCTTTTGAACATCTTACACTGGTATTCTTTCACCAATCTAGTTGAAATTTGAGGTGAGACTGGAATCGGCCATTATTAACACCCTCTCGAATTCTTCTAGATTTCCCGATTTTGCTGTTTACTATTTTGCATTAGTAATCATAGGATGTAAAAGAGAGGAGCTACGTCAATATGAAGAGGTTGGCCGATAGAAGAATCGAGTGGAGGGCTGCGTCAAACCATTCATAGGATTGTTGACTGATGATGACGATTGGTATCCTTGTACCAGTCCGGTTGAGATTTGAGGTGAGACCGGACTACGCCAATATTAACACCCTATTAGATTTTCCAAGATTTCCGGATCTTACACTGGATTTCTTGCACCAGTCCTGTTGAGATTTGAGGTTAGTGCGGACTCGGCCAATTTTAATTTCCTCTTAAATTTTCCAGAGAATTCCGGATTAATTGGGGATCGGTTCGCTTGGCAAATTCGACTCTCAGCGCCTCCCTGTCGCGAGAAGGAATTTACGAAAGGAGTTTGTCTGCCGTTGTGGTAATGGCTCGTCTGAATTCTCCGCATATCGTTAGCATTCCATCTTCGTGCCGGAATCACTCGTCCTTTCAGCCTGTGGCTCCCTTTAACGGGAATTCCTTTAAGGTCACACACACACACAACTGCTCCTCCTCAAGACTTCCTGTCCCTTCCCTTTCACTCACTCCCTTCCTCTTACTCACTCACGTCGCTCGTCTTGGCTGGAGGAAGACGTGAAAGGTATGAGGTTCGTTCGCCTCGGGCGACTGGCGGGGAATGCGCGAACTAACAGTGACGCGTGTCGTGACGTGACGGCGTAAACCGCGGAGTTCAATATCGGCGACCGATTGTCGAATCGTCGACTCACGTTATTCGTTCAAATCCTTGTGGTACATTTAACGAGGAGACATCGCGGAAAAGATATTACATCTACATCTACATAATACCCTGCAAGCCACCATAAAGGTGTGTGGCAGGGGGTGAACTCTCACCAAACATGCACAACATATCATGCATAAAAAAAGGATCAGTACTTTTATAGGTTCTGTTCAAAACTACGCTATTTAAAAAAAGATAAAAATAGCAAAACATACATGCAAAAACATGCCGTTAGTTGGGTTAGCTATAAGTCCTTATACCAACATGCAGCTACCAATGTTATCCATTGCTACACTCGCACTGGATATATTTACCGTTATTCATATCCCTAATAGTACGAGGAAAAAAGGACATTTTGAATCTGTCAGTTCGGCAATCTATTTCTCTAATTTATGATTATGGTCCAGTCTACCATAGTAAGTTGGGGTCCGCAAAATATTTTTAACATCATCACTGAAAATATGGTCTTGGAATTTGTTTAAGAGATTAAGTATAAATTTCAACCTGCGATCTGACAATGATTCCCAATTTAATTCATTTAATAGACTGGTTACGCTAGTAAGGTTATCATACCGTCCCTTTACAAATCTTGCCGATCTTCGCTGCACACGTTCAAGTTCGTTATTTAGACCGATTTCGTAGGGATCCCATACACTGGCAGCATATTCCAAACGAGGTCTTACAAGGGAAAAGTAGCTGATTTCTCGTACATGATCGTCACATTTACCCACTACTCTTTTAACAATCGCAGTTTACGATTCGCTGAGACAGATATATTGAGACTGATATATATCGCTGGGATATTGAGACAGCTAGCGAAACTTTTAGTTCTAAAACTGGAAATAAAATGCAGAAAAAATGTCAGGGCTTTCTCTCCTTTATTGCCTCAAGAAATGGGATCAACAATGAATGAGTAATTCTAAGAATAAGGACATCTTGGTACCTTAACCACGGTGATGATAATTATCATCCACTATTAACCATAATTATCTCGGATACCTGGTTCAAACACGACAGGTTCGCAAATTTCGTGTGATTGAATCGCTTCTCATAATCTCTTTAATTGTTTTCACTCGAGTTTTTCTCATTCGAGGACTATATGCTGTATATAACTATGAAACGAGATTGTTGCGAGTAATTCAAATACACCAAATTTGCGACCTTTCGTGCTTTTACCACATGACTCCTTGGTTACCTATTCGAGTTAATCCCGACGGTTTCAAACGCACACCTCCAGGCCGGATATCAGAGGAACCCGGGTTCGAGTCCCTGTCAAGTGACTGATATTTATTCTCTACGGATATCTCACTATTGTGGATATCAGCGGGTAACTCCTTTTAAGTTTTCACGGCTGATTCGCATTCCTCAGATTATTCTCCTCTCGAAGCACACAAATGATGTGACTTCCATGGGGGTGTGTGTTTGAAACGATCGGTATTATCTCGAATAGGTAGCCAAGGGTATACGTGGTATAAACATCAATGGTTTTCCAATATAGTGCGTCTGAATCGCTCGTTACAATATCATTAATTGTTTTCACTTGAATTTTTCTCATCTCTCTCGATTACAGAGCCCCCAGATGATATATAACACTAATGTAAGCAATGAGAAGACTATAATCAGTGGTTTTAACACACCAACATAATCGAATCATTCTTGTTTGTACCAGGTGACTCCTTGTTTACCCATTCGAGATATTCCCGACGGTTTCAAACAGTGCCCGCCTGGTACTACTTAACAGGATAAATCGTGTAAAACATATTGAGAATGCTAACGAAACAATTTTTTTCTGAAATTGGAGATAATATGTAGAAAAAGTGTCACGGATTTCTCTACCAATAGGCCAACCGGGTTCATGAGAAAATTGTTTACATAGAATTACGTTCCGTATAAATATTTTGCATTACAAGGATCCTATATGGAAACCGCCGTGGCATTGGTAGTTAAGGAATAGGTTGGAGAATCATTTTGTGATCATTGATAGTGACGTGGTTTCCAGAATCACGTGAGGAACTTTTCCTCTGGTTGAATATCTCTCGGAAATAGTCGTAGGATCCCCAGTCCCATGCATCTACTAAATTAACAACAGTATTTTCACTTTTGAACTTACCTACACTCTGGATTTCAACGATGATGATAATGCTTTCATTCCATGATCATTATAAGTCAGCAATCCTAGGATTGGTTTGACGCAGCCCTCCACTCGATTCTTCTATCGGCCAACTTCTTCATATTAACGTAATTCATTTCTTTCATATCCTTCACGACCTGTTCCATGTATCTCATACGAGACCTGCTTTTTCCATTCTTCCCGTTCACTTTTCCCTCGACGATTCTATTGTCTTTATCAACCTATCGCGTCTTAAGATATGGCCGATTAGGTTGTCCCGTCTTCTTCTTAAGAGTTTTCAGTGGACTTCTCTTTTCTCCCACTCTTTTTAAGACTTCTTAATTTGTCACTCGGTCGATCCATTTTATCTTCTTCATTCTTCTGTAGCACCATATTTCGAATGCTTCTACCCTTTTCTTCTACGCTGCTGTCATCGTCCATGCCTCCCTGCCGTAAAGAAACATGCTCCAGATATACGTTCTGATGAATTGTTTCCTTACTTCTACACTTGTATTTCCAGATGTAAGTAGAATCTTCTTTTGATAGATTGCCTGCCCTCTCTGCCTGAGCTATTCTTGATGCGCATCAAATATTGACAAAACACTGAACAAAAGCGTAGAAACAACAAACTTTAAGGTATTTCACGCTAGTACAAATTCGACCAATCCTTACGCTAATTTTTCCGTAACGTTGGTTTTCCATTTAATTTTTTAAATCAAAGTTGCCATTGCCGCACTGGAATCTCACGCTGATTGTACGTTAACGTTAAGTTCGCACAAATATTTTCTGTAAGGCGACCTTTATCCAGGGGGGTTGTGTTTGAAACCTTTGGAATTATCTCGAATAGGTTACCAAGGAGTCACGTGGTACAAACACAAATGGTTTGCAAATTTTATTTCTCTGAATCGCTCGTTACTATATCAAAAATTGTTTTCACTTGAGTTTTTCTCATCTCTCTCGACAATAATGAGATAAAACACAAATGTAAACAATGAATGAGTTTGTAATCAGCGGTTTTAAATCATCAAATTTGCGAGCCATTCTTGTTTATACCACGTGACTCCTTGGTTACCTATTCGAAATAATCTCGACTGTTTCAAACACAACCCCCCAGAGCTGTGTTGACTTTATATAATCATACGCGCTTCTTGCTGGTGTCGCTGCGGTCACCGTTAACCACTCCCCACCGACTCAAGGATTTTGCGGCTTGAAATCGCTTCGGTGTGACTTGGAACAGATAGAGACGCTCCGCGCGATCTTCATTAAGTCGAGTGCTTCTGGCGGCCTCGCGATGGGATGCTTCGAAACCACGGAAGGGGTAATCTCACCATTTAGTGCTCGGTTGTGATTGGTCGTTGCCATGGAGAAAAAGTGAGGGGGGGATGGGGTGGCTTGTGACTGTGGCTCATTCTCGTCCATGGATCCTGGAATGGGAGCAAATCGCGACCCAGTTTTCGCCAAATGACGCTAGATGTCGCGTGGGGGTAGCTAGATCGCTGTATCATCTGGAAGAATGGTCTTGAGGATCTCTATCCTTCGTTTGTGCGCTGACGCTTGATTTTTTTCACATCGACGAAAGTAAAGCAGATGAAAAAATCCCACGTGCAATAAATGCAGATCACGAAATTTTGGAGAGGTTTATTATAAATAGATAGATTGATATATTTATTTGTTCCAGGACATTATAGTCCGTTGAAACATATACGTAAAACTTCCATTCCTATCCTTATACCTTTCCTCCCGGTCTGAAGCGCCTATTAGTGCGGAAACTGACTTGAAAACACACATTAAAAAAAACATTTAGAGGTCCCCCATCCCTTCCATTTCTATCCTTATACTTTTTCCTCCGGTCTGAAGCGCCTATTAGTGCGGAAACAGACTTGAAAACACCCATGAAAAAAAGAAAACATTTACATAGTCTCATTACAACATCAACAGGGCAATATCAATATTAGAAATGAGTAGCTGTCTAAGCATCGACAATCTTAGAAATCTTAGCAATCAATACAAGGTGTCAATGATTGAACTATAATATTATAATACAACCAATTTAACAAATAAATAGTATAGTACCGACAAATATAATAGTTTTCTGGGATGCATTACTCATACTTATGCCACTTCTTTTTTAAAAAAATAAAGCGACCCGGGTTTCGATGAATAATCATCATCATCAGGCGTAAATTATTTATCTTATTATTGTAACCTTAGTTACGCAACGGAAGAAGAGATGAATTTTGAAACGGACGCCAGAATGGGGGAAAAAGATGTGTAAATGTATTCGTTGATGAGTGTGTTGTCCTGGTTATTAAACATTTTTTTAATTTCTAACTGCTCTCTAGAATCTAACTCGCGGCGGTCATTGCATAATTTTAATATATTCATTTTAAAATCACTCCTATGGCAGTTACATATTAAAAAAGAAGTGGTATAAGTAAAAGTAATAGATCCCAGGAACCTTAAAATGGAATACCACAAAGTTACGAATGAGTTAGTTAATGTGAAATATAATAGTACCAACAACAACTCAATAGCATATACATTTACTTATCATGTTTATACATACATAAATTATTTTATTTACATTGCATAAGATGTGAGAGCAACCGCTTTTTAAACATATAAATGTTTTCGGAAGACCTTATCCCATCAGGTAGTGAATTCCATAACCTACATGATGTTACATGAAAAGAATTACTGAACAGATTTGTGCCGAAATTTGGTATTAATAATACCTCAGTATTGCGTGTCAGCCGTTTATGCGTGTTCGCATTAAAGATTAAACTTTTTCAAACAAATAACTTGGCCACTCAGTTTTAATGCTTGTACATTAACACATTTATTTGATATTCTCGTCTTTTTTCTATCTTCAACCACCTGAGTGTGTCATAATATGGTGTAACCTATGAAGTTGTTGATTTAGCTCCATAGTAACATTGGTAAAGGCGAGTGAACAGTAATCAATTAGGCATTATTAGAGCATTAAACAATTTGATTCTCAGGGAAGTTGGAATTAGACCCTTGAATTGGGACGAAGTGTACTTTATAAAGGGAAGAATCGTGGATAAAAGCGAGGGGAAAAGAGGAAGGAAATAAATAGGTGCTATTTAATTCTTAAATCTGAAAAGGTCTGGTCTCCCACCGTTAGGGCCCAGGTTCAGGCCCAGGTTGGAAGATATTTTAAATCGTTTAACCGGCCCTTGATTGAATTATTTTGGAGAGTATCCGGGTACAGTACGCCGACCGTTGGATGGGACGCTAAGCCGAGGTCCCCTAGGTGCATTTTCGTTGAGAGAAGACTAGTAGTAGATTCCTGTTTCTTTCCTTCTATTACCACCCTTGTACCTTTCCTCCCGGTTTCAACACTCACGTGTCATCATCAGGGATCATAACTAAACCGATTTCCTCCTTCATGATTACTACAAGGGGAAAATAAAAAATCCGTTTCCACTCTTAGGCGTGCGAGACATATTCGGAGCAGAAAAAATTATAATTATTACGAGGTTTTTTTTAAAGCCTGATTCCCGATTTGAAGTGAATCACCTCAAATCATGTCTAACTCTTATGGAGAGCGTAGAAAGTTGATCACGTATATGGCGGTTGATATTGCTGTCGCGATGATCCATCTCGAAGTGGAGGATGATCGACACGTGTCGACCTTGGACAATACCATGTTCAGTACGCCGTCCGTCAGATGAGACGTAAAACTGTAGACCGAAAGATGTCCGGTTTAGATATTCCGTCGCAGTTCGTTAGTTACTGCTGCTATGGTGTGATGACGACGAATAATTTATGGTTTTACACCTTCCGGAATTATTTCGATTGCAGATATAAAATATAGTTCAACCAGGAAGAATCTGGATGCAATATGTAGATGATATGTTTCTTCTCGTGGGTGAGTTTCTTCAGTGTCTAGAGTGCTACGCCAAAACTGAGCAAATTTTAATTTTAACAAAATTAAGCATCAGCGCGTTACGAGTCGTTTGCGGAAATATTTTTGCCTCTTGTTCCTCGTTTTCATGCCGTTTTTGTTTTAATTCAAGAAGCATTCATCAAAGTCCGTAGTTGTCCTTACTTGGGAATAGTGTTTTCCCTGCGCTCGTAATGAATGCGTTTTTTTTTCTTCGTCTTCGTCGGCGGCGACTTAGATCACCCGCCCCCGTCTTTTCTACTTCCACCCTCTTTGTTCTTCTTTCACCCTCTCCCCGACGCTTGTAAAAAGAAGTTAGCGGAAACCTGAAATTAATCCGCGAAGCACAGCGCCTTACGTTTTTCCGAGCACACGAGAGCAGTAGTCGTATAATGATTTTCCAAGAAGATCAAAGGGTAGTGTTTTTTATTTATTTTTTTTATAACCTTTCCCTTGGCAACCGCTATGCCGGTGCGGTGTCGAAGTTTTGTTTATCCGTTGCTAGGGAGGGAAGTCTTATAGACCGTTTATTCGTTCCACGCCGTGAGGTTTCTCGCGTCGGAGAAGTTCGCAACGTTCCAAGTAAAGTGATGATTCCGCCTTGTTTCGTAATTTTGAACGAACGCGAGCTTCCGCTAACGGCTATGGGATGAGGGGAACTGTGGTGTTACATAAGTGGCTCTTGATTAAAAACACTCGTTGAAGTGCTCATTAAGACGATACATTCCTTTCTTCTCATCTCCCCCTCATCCTGAAGTCGTCCAAGTCAAACGGTCTTTCGTGTGGTGCATAGGAAAAGATACTGACGCTAGAAATGATTTAATGACTCAAGTAAATGTTGGTCGCGTCATGTTGGCCAGCAAAAGACGAGAAATTACACATAGCATCTCATATTGGTAATGGGTGGACAAAAGTACCAACGTATGAATAAATGTTTCTCGGCCTTGGCACCGGTTAATAGGCTCCATTAATGCCAACGTTTTAAAGAGCGACTCGCTCTTCATCATCAGGGCTTCTTAGTGCCTGATTTTATTTTATTTTATTAAACGTTGGCAGTAATGGAGCCTATTAACCGGTGCCAAGCCCGAGAAACATTTATTCATGCTATTCGCCGGGAAAACACTAGATCTTATATAAGTACCAATGCTTAACAATTCCTTAGTCTTCTTTTTAGACTTACAATTAGTAGGAGAATAGAAGGTTGGACAAATGTTAAACTCATCATCATCGGTCAACAATCCTAGGATAGGTTTGACGCAGCCCTCCACTCAATTCTTCTATCGGCCAAACTCTTCATATCAACGTAATTCCTCTCTTTCACATCACTCAGGACCTGTTCTATATAACTCATATAAGGCCTGTCTTTTCCAATCTTCCCGTTCAGTTTTCCCTCGACGACTGTCTTCATCAGGTCCTCGTGTCTTAGGATACGGCTGATTAGGTTGTCCCGTATTCTTTATATAGTTTTCAATAGACTTCTCTTTTCTCCCACTCTTCTTAAGACCTCTTCGTTCGTCACTCTGTCGATCCATTTTATTTTCTTCATTCATCCGTTTTATTTATTCATATCCATTTTATCTTCTTCTGTATCATTCTTCTGTAGCTTTTCTTCTATTCTTCGAATAATTCCGCCCTTTTCTTTTCTGCTGCTGTCATTGTTTTTTTGTTTTCATTTTATCATTGCTCATTTTATCTTCAAATATTAAACTAGAAAAATAGAAAATCGAGGAGGTGGACGAGTTCTGTTACCTGGGATGCCGAGTAACCAGTGATGGACGAAGTAAAAGAGGAATTGTCAGTAGATTTGCCAAGGCGAAAAGGGCATTTTACCGAAAGAAGATCCTACTTACAGCCGCAGAAACAAGCGTGGAAGTGAGGAAACATTTAATTAAGACATACATCTGGAGCGTGTTTCTTCTCGGCATCGAGGCATGGACGATGACAGCTGCGGAGAAGAAAAAGGTGGAATAATTCGTAAAATAGCGCTATCGAAGAATGATGAAGATAAAATGGATCGACCGAGTGACAAACGAAGAAGTCTTAGGAAGAGTGGGAGAAAAAAGATATCTAAGGAGAACTCTAAAAAGAAGACGGGATTACTTAATCGGCCATGTCTTGAGACACGATTTTGATTTGATTTTACTATATTTTATGCTCTGGGTTTCCACATAAGAGAAATACATAAATAACATTGCAAGTTTTGCAACAAAAAAAAACATACACCAAAGAGCACCTGGCGAACAGTTATCAGTATTAAGGCAAACTACATACAATAATATCAGAAAACGGAAGTACAATGTTGTTATACATTTTGTACAATTATTACAAAAGTTAGATTACATTTATAAGTCCTCATTGAAACAATATTTGAATAGTTTTCCCTTAAAAATTGGGGTAGAGAGGCATGACAAAGGCAATGAGTTCCAAAAGTTTGAGCCGGATATTAGGAATGATTTCAAGCATGCGTTAGTGCGAGGTATTGGGCGCATCAGGTAGGAGGGTTCAGTCCTGGAGGGTCTAAAAACATATCACGATGGCCTGATTAAGAAAATCATCGAGGGAAAAGTGAACGGGAAGATTGGAAAAGGCAGGCCTCGTATGAGATATATTGAACAGGTCGTGAAGGAAATAAGAGAGAGGAGTTACGTTATATGAAGAGGTTAGCCGATAGAAGAATCGATTGGAGGTCTGCGTCGAACCAATCCTACGATTATTGTCCCATGATGATTATGAGCCAATAGTAACCTAGCTACCACACCGACCCAATTGGAGGAAAACATTCACCCTACCTTTAACACCAAACGAGAGGGAAGTAATGGACTGCTTAAGGGAATGCTGGCTAAGCTGACAAAGATACCAAGGAATATTCAGGGTATGGAAATAACTTGGGTTTACCTCATTAAGATGGGGTTTTGAGTCAAAGATGTTGGTGGCGGTTGGGCGGCCGAGGGAGTGTTGGTTGCAAAGGAACAAGGGCTCTCTATGGGGGATTGGGTTTTGTGGTGCGGTGTTTCGGGTTGGATCTTAAAGGGGTAAGTGGGGTGGGAGCCAAGTGGGAACGGTTCAAGGGGGGGGGGGACTCATCTTTGGGACGCCATCTCCAGAACCCACTGTGTGTTCGTGTGTATTATATTTACTCTGCTAATTATCCCGTGCTCCCTCAAGGGGAAAGGGATCTTCGTTTAATATCCTTACTGGAGTGGAGTAGTTTTTCACATCCAACTTCCTCTCCGCGGGGCATATCCCTTCCCCCGTGTCCCTTCCCCTACGTTGAATCCTTCCCCCGCGTTGAACCCTTACCCCGAACCCTCACGAGGATGTGCTCCTTGCTTCCTTAGGACACCCTTTCTCATTCCCTCTGATCTCGAGACTCACCCTTTCATCTCATCTCTATTCTATATCATATAACTGTGATAACTTCTATAGCAATAGTACGCTGCAGGAAAAGAGGTACAGCAATATTGAACCTGGAAGGTGGTGGCGAAAGGTTCATTCTAAGGTACTAGGGTAGGTAGGATTCTAGGGTATTGATGGCAGAAGCAACGACACAGAAGCACTGTTACTAGTTCTCCTATAGGAGAACTAGTAACAGTGTCGTTGAATGAGGACGTAAACAAATTAATTAATTATAATTCTATCATGGAGCGAGGCACTGTAACCATATGGCGCGGAAACATGGAGTTAAAATAATTTGCTTGGGATCGGAATGTGTGTGGCTGGGGATGTAGATCTCCAAACATGCACCAAGCATTCAGTAAATTCGTTCTTATCAATAAATAATTTTTGTTATTTTGTTTAATGATCGCGGTCCTGACAATTTCAGTAATAAATATTACAAAGTCGGGATTCCTTTATTAATACCTAGTTACTAACCATGTGACTCTATTGTTAAACATGTTTCCATATAAGTAGTAGCCTACTTAGTTGCATTTCAATAGTGCATGTTTGGTGATCTTCACCTCCTGCCACACACCATCGCGGTGGCTCGCAGGGTATTGCGTAGATGTAGATGTATGAGTTAAAACTGAAGAAAAATTCCACTACTTTGGTTACCTATGCCTCTAGTAAGTAAGTATTCTACCGGTGAAGGTAGGTTTTAATGGACATTTAATTCTTCCCACCCCCTATATTTCACACGATTTCCCTCTTCAGCCCCTCATACCTCCTGCCACCTATCATTCCATCCAAGCTACCCGTTCTTATCCTCCCTCTTCCCCACTTATCCAACGCTCTTCCCTCAATTACCTCCTTTAAAACACCATCCCCTCTTATTACCTTTTCCATCCACACCTTCTGCCTTCTCCTAGTTTCACCTATCAAACTTCTTTCCTCTCCTACCAATTCCAGCACTTCATCGTTCGTTTTCCTTTCGACCCACTTTACTTTCTCCATCCTTCTCCACACCCACATTTCAGAAGCCCTAAGTCTATTTTCATCTTCCTTTCGCAAAGCCCACGTTTCCGCCCCCAACGCTCCATACTAAACTTTTCACTAGTCTTTTTTCTTCACTTCCCTACTCAAGGCCCCTGTCATTAGCTCACGCCTACTAGTAAAACCTATGCCTCTACGCTAAAAAAGAAAATACTGATGTACCCCGTTAAAAAAATAGTGATGTCCCTTACAATGCGTGCAAGCTAAGTTTTCGATAGCCAAGGCATTTTGTAAGCAAAAGTAACCGACTAACAATGCAAAATAGTCGTAGACATTTAACACTTTTAGGAATTGCAGAGAATGAGCACGCCTTTTTCTATAAGTACCCAAAGTATGATAATCGTCACTTACCATTTGTTTTACGATTCAATCGCCTGAAGGGGGGAAAATGAAATTGGGCCTAGGGCTTTTGAAATGCGGGTGTGAAGAAGGATGGAGAAAGTAAGTTCGGTCAAAAAGGGGACGAAGGTATTACTGTCAGGGATGGTATGAGAGATTAGAAAGTTGATTGGGGTTATTTGGAGATGTCTTAGAGTTGGTAATATAGGGCGAGGGTGTTTTGAAGGACGTAATTGAGGGAAGAATGTTGGGTAAGCTGGATAGCGGGAGGAGAAGAACGGGTAGCTAAGGAGGTTGGCTCGCGACTGCTTGAGTCAAGTTGTCTAAGGAATCTTATGAATTTAAGTACGAGTATATGCCTGCTAAGTGATCCTTACGTCACAAAGAAAATTACCTAAGCTATTGAAAGTCATAAGTATCACAAGAAATACAATGGAAAGTCGAAGGATTTATTTTTTATGATAATTTTAATCAGCTCGACGATGGAGTCAATTCAGCATTCACGTTAGTGAAATAAATTCATGAACTCAATGAATTTACTAATGTATA
Organism: Platycnemis pennipes; assembly: GCA_933228895.1. Classification (NCBI taxonomy): domain Eukaryota; kingdom Metazoa; phylum Arthropoda; class Insecta; order Odonata; family Platycnemididae; genus Platycnemis; species Platycnemis pennipes. The sequence continues at coordinate 68,212,351 of OW121854.1, forward strand.
ACACCAGAATATTACTATCAAACGTTATGTTATAATATTTTTCTGAAATATTCTTTAATATCTCATTAGTAATGATATTATTCATACGCCATACATTTTGGCCTGAGCGACCGCAGCGCCACTTGAAGTCAACTAACGCTTTTCGTCCGCTATAAGCGCATAAATTGGTGGATTTAGCGAAAAATACGGTGGGTTGATGACTTTTTTTTTCGTGTCATTTTATTCCTTGTGAAATTTCGCATTAAATATCAGTTTTCTGAAAAAATTACATGTCACTATGGTATTTTTAAATGTTATATTCCCATGTGATGGCCATTCTCGTAATTTCAATAAAATTTGTGCAAAAAGGAGTATGGGTTGATATAATTATCTTTACTTTATTAGATAGAGTAACTTTAGTTCTATGAGTGCTGAAAATATAAAAAAATGACATGACTTTCACTTTTCGGATAAACCTCCTTAAGATAGAGTGATGGGAAGTAGGAGGTATGAGTGACTGATGAGGGACATTTTGTTAAATGCTGTGGTCGTGGGAAGAATTGAATACCAATTTAGACTTACTTAAGCCCCTGTTGACCTTAACCTTATGGTGACGAGTATAGATGAAGAGAGGTTTCGCGGTGTGAATAGAGCCAATGCATACCCATGTTAAGAATCCTTTGATTCTTAAAGAGTTTGTGGAGTACTCGGGTATCGGATACAAGATAGGAATCTAGTGTCCGACATTTCCATTGTGGATTATGTTGTTGTCCTTAGGGGTGGGGAACGAACACTAACAATAAGATCATTTTTGGTATCAAAGATAGGTTGGTCACTGGGAAGAGGCAGGAATAGGGAAGGCAGGAAGGGCGGAGAGATGCTTGGCGTTTGTATTCGACTACTGTTTACGAAATACACCCAAGGGACTACATTTGAACGTCCCGTCCGACGGACGGTGCACCGCACTTGAAGTGCTCTCCGCTTATCGCGCAATGGGGAATATGCATGAAATTTGTTTCTCGAAGATGAATGATGTACTTCATGCGAAATTTTCTCACCAATTTAAATATATAAGCCAAAATTTTCTACGCCCACCACAAAGATTATTAAATGATATTAAAATGTTCCCGGAAATTGACGAAAGTCACGTGACCGGAAACACCTTCTGACGTCACTGCACGGTATAGGTTCCATATTGCTACGGAGATAGACATTTATTTTTAAAAGAAAACGAAGTGAATATATTGTTTAGAGGTTTTTAGCCGTTTCTCAAACGAAACGATGACTGAAAAAATACTTAATAAAACACATTCCGACAATTTTCTTTGGTTGACTCCCTTATGGCGGCGTTGTTCTTAAAAAAAAACAGCGTTTGCATAGACGTAGTAGAAATTCTTGAGCACTAAACAGGCATTATATAATTAATGGATGATTTTCTCGTTACCATCCATACTACGTAAATAAAAAATCGAAATACAATCGTTTATTGCATTAAACAAATGAGATAAATACATGCGTTATCGCCAAGTATTCATTTAACAACTTAACTCCACGCGTAAACAGATAGACAACGCCCATAGTGATACCGTGCCGTGACGTCATGCGATGACGTCGTGTTTTTAAGCTGCCGAAAAGGTACAATTTTTAAAGAGTAATATCTTTGTAACGCAACTTAATTCTTCAACAGAATTTTCGCCAAGCACATTTCAGCTAATAAACTTCACATTCAAAGAACTATAAAAAATAGTGCATGTTCCCCATTGTGGACCGAGGGACCGGAATATTAATAAAAAATCATCCATTACTCGGAATCGGGCCCGGGTCCTTGGAATCTGAAGCCAGAACGCTATCTACGGCAGCAAATTACCTTTTACCTTTTCGCTGGAATCGGAAATTGTCATAAATGACGTTTCATGGTTATGACCTGAAAACAGCGATGTCCGATTAAAAGCAAAATGGAATGTGTGGCTTAGAAAGATATTGGGAGGCATTCAATCGTTAACCCGAAAGAATACACCTTTTAAACCAATAGAATTCTATTACTTAATGGTATTTTCTCAAGGAATCAGCGACTTCACTTATAGAAGATGGCGTTTTTTGCCATCGGAACCGTGGTAGGAAATGACTTGTGTTTTATTTGCTGTCTTTGGAGCATATTTCGCCTCCATTGTTCCAAATACAAATTTGAAAAGCTTACCTGTGTTACAGTTCTACTAAAGATCTTTTTACGTGGACCAATATTTGTTGTGACGGATAATGAAATGAATTGGAGACTATAATGTTTATCAGCAATCCCTCATATCAATTTAGAAGTGAGTTTAACTTCTTTCAGTTACGCAATGGAATTTTTCTACATCGTACTTCTTATTTATAGAAATTCAATTCCTTTGAGGTTTTAGATTGGTGCATTGCTGGCTAAAAATGTAATTTTTTGCTGAAATACTTTCGAAAAATATAATTTTTTTCAACATTATATTAAATTCCCGCTGAAGTGTAACTTTTTGAAATTTAATGTACACCACAAAACGAAAGCTATATATCAATCCATCCGATGCCTTATTTTGACCATCGAAGTTTTTTCAAATAAGGTTATTTCTTTCCTTTCATCATTGTTCGTTTAGTGAAAATGAGAGACCGTTAGACATTTACATGTTGCTGACATTTTAGTTTCTACCGAAGCCTGAATATGAGTTTGACATTATAGCGTTTCGTCTTCATTATTTAGAAAACATGTTGTTCCTTCACAGATTAGTAAGAAACTCACGTTTTTACCAAGAATATGCCTTACTTTGCATGTCAGCAAAAGTCCACGTCAGTTAGAAATAAAAGCTTTACTTTTACATGTAACGTTTTAAGTCGCCGCACCTTCTAAACTCTAGCACCTTCTACGTCTACAAAACGTGAACTATTATGGGATAAAACTCTTTTCAATAGTAATTAAAATTTGTCATGTGTCAAGTCTCTTTTGAGTGGGTGCTAAACCTGTAAATATTATATCGCAAACGCGCACTGGATAGAGAAACACATAAAAAAAACTGAATTTAAGTTCATTTTATTTCACAGCACGTTAATCATGCCTACAGTATATCTGACGTATTTATGCACTTCACAGGCTTGCGGCCGTGATTCCGACAGATTGTTTTTTAAATTCCGGCATTCCAGGTTTTTTTCTAGCATTATAGTTTTGCCACATTCTTTGCGAACTTAAGTGTATAGAAGATGACAAGTCATCTCCTTTAATAATCCTCCTTTCCGCTCTCCTGCTCTACTTAATTCATCCCCGTCGTCTTCCCAGCGTTCCGTCGTCCTCCTTCCCCCCAGGCACGCCATCTCCCGGTGTCAGCTAATTTGGAGATTGCTGGGGAAACCATCCGCGTAAGTGGCTGATGCATATTTCTGACGCCAACCGTTAGATTGTGGCCTCGAACACTGTCTCGAATAGGATTACGAGCAGAAAAAATTAATAAAAAAACATTGATTATTTATAATTATTATTAATGCTATGCCGGAACAGGTATTATAAATGGAACGATGGTAGTTTGGAAGTATGCAGAGGTAGAGTTGAAAATTACGTAAAAGGTAGTTCGTACCCGTCAACTGGGGTAGTTTGTTTGGTAATGTGCCGGCCTGAAAAAACAAGGGTAACATGTTGGAATCCTACCGAATTCATGAGTGCTGTATTCGTTTTGGTACTTGACGTTGGAATAGGTTACGCATGATGGTAATATATAACCTAATTCAAAGACTCTAGATGGCATAACAGCTGAAGCGCGTCATGCGTCTACTTAATAGTTTGTTTTATGGAACAGTGCTATATTGTTGAGTATATGTGTGATGTCTCGCATATGCGATGCATATATATTTGGTCAACAAAATGGGGAAATACGGGAAAAAAGCATTTATTATCACATGGGTGTAAAGATATCACAAAGAATATTTAAATTTGGGATCTATTTGAGCACAGACACAGGCTAGAACATGTGTAGCAATTTAGCTACCTGGGTGGTGAGTAGGAGGAAAAGGGATGCAGAAGCGTGGAAGTCAGAAGGCTAATTGCATTTGCGGAACAGACATTTACTCGCAAAAGAGAACTTTTGATAGGGTCGTTGAGTAGGGAAGTGAATTAAAAAAAAACTACTAAAAATGTCGTAATATGGTGCGTGGCATAGCGTGGCTCAGATATATGGACTGTAAGGGAGGAATATGAAAATAGCCTTAGTGCATTTGAGATGTTGGCATGGAGAAAGTACGGTGGGCAAAAAAGAGGATAAACGATGAATGGATAGAATTGGTAGGAGAGGAAAGGAAGTTGATCCTAAAAGTAAAGATTAAAATAAACAGTTGACAACATTTTTAACGATTAATGTAATCCTTAATTATTTTAATCGAGGAAAGGAAGTTGATTCTAAAAGTAACGATTAAAATTAATAGTTGACCACATTTTTAACGGTTAATTTTAATCCTTAATTTTCTTAATCGTTAATCCCAACTATGGTTAGCAGTACTATTAAGATTGGAATCTCTGCGTCAAAACCTACAGCAGAAGCAGTAGAAACCTATCGCTTACGTCTGGGTAATACCATGCGAGCCACCGCGAGGGTGTTTGGCAGGGGGTGGAGATCACTATACATGCACTGCTGACTTGCAACCAAGAGCTGCAATTATACTGCTACATGGAAACAAGTTAGGTATATATGTCACGTGCAACTAGATGGCATAACAGCTGAAGTGCGTCATGCGTCTACTTAATAGTTTTTTTTATGGAACAGTGCTATATTGTTGAGTATATTTATGATTTCTCTCATATGCGATGCATACATATTTGGTCAACAAAATGGGGAAATAGGGGAAAAAAGCATTTTTTATCACATGGGTGTACATATATCACAAAGAATATTTAAAATTGGGATCTATTTGAGCATAGACGCAGAGCATGTGGAGCAATTTAGCTACGTATTTACGTGTTCACCTAGTAACATAGTGATTACTGGTTAGAAAATCCGTTTTCCTGAATGTATTAATCGGTATTTCCCTATCAAGATTGTGAAAATAATCTTATTTTTTTTTGCTATTGTGTTGAATTTCAGTTATTTTGGCCACCGGGGGCCCAAGCCGTGAATCTTTCGTTATGCTTTAACGAATGAAATTTTCGTCATGATGACGTCATTCGTTTCAAGTTATTCGTTTTTCCGCGTGGATAACGTTCGTTGGGAACGAAAACGTCAATATTTATTCGGTGAGTAACGAAAGATTCAAGACTCGTGCCGGGGATCGGGTTGGTGTGGTGGCTAGAGTACTGGCCTCCCATCCCGAGGGTCCGGGTTCGATTCCCGGCAGTGGTGGATTTTTCAGTGGAAAACCGGTCCCCACTTGAGTGCCTAGTGGAGGGCATTTTAAGTAAAGTACTCCGTCCGTCGGATGGGACGTTAAGCCGTGGTCCCCATGGCGCCTTTCGTTAAGAGTAGGCTAATGCCGACGCCGGGTTTCTCTCCACCCTTCCTCCGTTCCCTAAAAAAAACTCCTACCATTACCAAATTACCCACCTATCCTATATGGCGCAAATGACCTCAGTTGTCGGTCGCCTCCCCTAAATAACCAACCAAGACTCGTGCCACAGAAGAAGCGAATGCGGATGAAAATCTCGAGTGGCGAACGAAGTCTTTTGTCTCTCCAATAATACATTCGTGGAGGAGGCAGGGCAGTTTGAAAGAGGTCCGGGGCTTACTCTAGCGCTGCGACCCAAACGAAGGAGGAATGAAACGCGGGAAAGGGGGTGAGGGGAAATCGTTGGTGGAGGAGATCAACCGCTAAGAACTCCCCACCTGAAGATAAAGGCGTCTCTCCTCTTATATTCCTTAAAATGCGCGGGGCCTCCCGTTCGGGGCGCCCTTCTTTGATATTCCGATCACGATTCGCCCTTTCGCGAGGAATATTCTTGTCCTAATCTCGGATACTCTTCCCTTTGTTTCTCTTGTTTTTTTTTCGGTTAGGCATCTCTAAAGTGCATGCATGGTGTGGTTGGATGTTCTTGTGTGAGTGTGTGCGTGGCTGCTTTGGAGTAACGTTCGCCTCATAATCTCTGCCGGATAACTCCGGAACTCCGACGTAAATGGACATTTCGTGGGACGGATAACCTTTTTGTAGCATTATCTCCTCCCTTAAACCGTAAGCAGTTTCCCTCCGAAGTGGTTACATCGTGAGCTTGTTTTTAAAGGTCTTCTTTTTTTGGACCGAACTGAGGCCACCAAATGGGTTAATTATATCATTAATAATCCTCGTGTAACAGTATTATCGTTTAATTATGAGTAAGGGGAAGGAGGTTGGGGGGTAAGAAGTAAAAATTTCGTCTCTGGAATATTTTTCATTGCTAGTCCACCGGGCGTCAAGTTCTTGGTGTTATTCATGCCTTTATTATTTGACGTTTAAAGAAAAACTTTTTCGTGCATGGAAAATATTTTCTCTCAGAAAGCCCTCAGATTTTCCTCATAAGAGAGAGCCAGGTACGTAGCCAGAAATTTGCTTCGAGGGGGGGCTAACTCTAGTGTAGCGTAACTTCAAACAAATCAGCCTTCCCCGTTCGGTAGGTACCGACATATTACAAATATTAATTAATTTTACTTAATTTTCAGCGCTTGGTATTTACTTGCACAGGGCCCATTCCTATCTCTTCTCACAAGTAAATTTCACAGCTTACCTTGTTATGAAGCAGTTAATTTGACCGGCCCAAGGGCAGAAGTGCAACGCATACATAATTATCCTTCATAACCTGTTCCATATACCTCATACGAGGCCTGCCTTTTCCATTCTTCCCGTTCACTTTTCCCTCGAGAATAGTCTTCATCAGGCCATCGTGTCTTAAGATTTAGCCGATTAAGTTGTCCCGTCTTCTTTTTAGAGTTTTCAGAAGACTACTCTTTTCTCCCACTTTTATAAAGACTTCTTCGTTTGTCACGCGGTCAATGTATTTTATCTTCATCATTCTTCGGTAGCACCGCTTTTCTAAAGATTCCAGCCGTGGCTTCTCTGCTGCTGTAATCGTCCAGGCTTCGCAGCCATATAGTAAAATTCTCCAGATTTATGTTATGATGAAATGTTTCCTCACTTAAACGTATGAATTTGCTGCTGTAAGTAGCTTCTTTTTTTTTTGTTGGTAAAATGCCATTTTTGTCTGGGCAATTCTACTGGCAAAACCTTTACTTCGTCCATTGCTGATTACTCGTCTTCCCAGGTAACAGGACTCTCCCACCTCAAATTTTTGTTTTCCTAGTTAAACATTGGCCCGGGTTACTTTTCTCATTATTTATTAGCAAACCTTTTTCTCAACTAAAACTCAACTTCACTTCACGGTTACGCCCTTGTGGCGACTCGCAGCAGAAAAATGAAGGAGTAATTTGTGTTGGCGGATGAGGGAAATGTTGGGTGATGTCGGCGGCATCCCGCACTCCGTCGGCGAAAGATGATTGAGACCCCCTCGATTACGAATTCTATTAACCTCAACGGAACCCAGGGTCCGAGGATGTCCGCGAATCCGCCCGTTGGTAGGCCGTAAAACTACCGTTCTCCTCCCTGATTGGCCGAAGCGTCGCCTTGGTGAAAGCGAGTGACTCGCGCAAGAATGATGGGACAACTGACAGGACCGCCTGTGTTTGGGTCTCCACACCCACATCTCAAAAGCCCTGAGTCTCTTTTCATCTTCTTTTCGCAAAGCCTCGTTTTCGCTCCATATAGTGCAACACTCCATATTTAACTTTTCACTAGTCTTATCTTTACTTCCCTACTCAAAGCCCTTGTCATTAGTTCTCGCCTACGAGTAAAAGCTTCTTTTGACAATGAAATTATCCTTCTCACTTCAATGCTGCTATTTCCTCCAACACATTACGTGAACGGCGCAGAAATTACGTGCACTCGAGTTTGAATACGAATAACAAACTAATAGCTAGGCCTACAGAACAACTAATCATACCGTAATTTTTCTTATTTCATTATGCGTTATTGGACAGCAGGCATACATTTTTAAAACGCATTTTCATATTTTTTACAACAGTTGAAACGTAAAAAGTGCCGGTTTTTGACGATGTTCGAGCAAAGTGACGACTTTGATGACTCGTAAATCAATAATAAGGCGTACAATTGCAACCAAAGTTTGAACAACGTTAGCTAAATATGTTTTGATTGTCGATTGGTATTTATGGTAGCGAAAGCGATCTCCCTCGGCAAGGTAACACTGCAAGGTTTAAACCACGCCATTCGCTTGCCGAGGGAGCTCGCTTTCGCCAGTATTAATACCAATCGATTTCAATTAAACGCAATGGGTTACATAGATGGCGTGGTTAGAATGCTTTGCGTAAAGTTACAAACGACATATATCGCTTCCGTTGCTTTCGTTTTTCTACTGGAAATAAGCGGCAGATAACGTATAAAATTGTTGTGTTTTGTTATTTTATTATAATGGTGAGATGCCGTTGCCTAACGTTTTCAGTCTCATGGATAAGTTAACATTTGTCTCCCTATTAAGGAGGTTGGCTCGCGACTGCTTGAGTCAAGTTGTCTGAGGAATCTTTTTAATTTAAGTACGAGTATATGCCTGCTAAGTGATCCTTACTTCACAAAGAAAATTACCTAAGCTATTGAAAGTCATAAGTATCACAAGAAATACGATGTAAAGTCGGAGGATTTCTTTTTTATGATAATTTTAATCAGCTCGACTATGAAGTCAATTCAGCATTTACTTTAAAGAAATAAATTCATTTACTCAATGAATTTACTATATAACACCAGAATATTGCTATCAAACATTATGTTATAATATTTTTCTGAAATATGCTTTAATATCTCATTAGTAATGATATTATTCATACGCCATACAGTTTACATAGAGCGACCGCAGCGCCACTTGAAGACAACTAACGCATTTCGTCTGCTATAAGAGCAGAAATGGGTGGATTTAGCGAAAAATACGGTGGGTTGATGCCTTTTTTTTCGTGTCATTTTATTTCTTGTGAAATTACGCATAAAATATCAGTATTTTGCAAAAATGACATGTCACTATGGTATTTTTAAACGTTATATTCCCATGTGATGGCCATTCTCGCCGTTATTTTTTAGGAATTTTAGTCCTATAAGTGCTGGAAAAGAAAAAAAAATGACATGACTTTCACTTTTCGGATCAACCTCCTTAAAGCAATCATAACTTGTCACAGGAGGGATTCCTTGTTGTTTCATTAAAAAACACATAATCCACCGCTGCAAGTAGCAGACTACAAGACACTTCTCCATTGTGCCGCTTAAGTCGATTACAAAATTTAAAGTGATGGAAGCCGTATAATTATATCGTTTTTAAAATAACGCAACAAATTCTTCCCTCGCCATCTATGGATACCTTCCAGTACTACATCCAAACCCATATAAGGTTTGCCCTTTGCGGTGAGCCTTCTATATTATACTTAGTCTATGGTTCTTCGTAATCATTATTTTTATTGGGTGCACCCGTTGTGCACCATGGTGATTCCACAGCTTGTTGCACATCCTCAAAGATACAGCTTAAATTGATGTAAATTCGGAAAGGCTTTGTTTTCCATGAATTTGTATTCTGTATTAGGCCTTAGGGGGATGTGTGATGTATCCGTTGTTGGGGAATTCCCTCTTTATGAGATTTGACTTGTTCCATCATAAAAAAGTAGCAGACTATTCTCTGTGGAAAAAATACTCGTTTTTTTAAAATGTTCGTGTATCGTGGTTTTCGCGCTCCTCTCTCCCTCTCAATTTTGCATTTTTATGTTTCTGAGCGTTTCTCACTGAATTAGTGGTCTGGGAGAGGCGGATGGGGTAGGTCCGCAGGGTGAGAGTGTGAAATATTGAAGTTTTGAGCTGAGATGGGTGTTTGTTTGGTCGAGGAAAAGGGTTGCGGCGTGTTGTTCATTTTTTTTAAATTTGCATTTATTTTTCTCGCTCGTAGCTGCCATTTTTTATTTTCTCTCTGTTTCTACAAATATTCCTGCCTGGTATAATAACTTGTAGAATATGCCTAATCCCATCGTGCATTCACAGGTACATACTTCTCATCGAGATAGGTCGGGATTAGTTAGGGTTCGATGTAGACATGTAGTACAATAGCAGCGTAGATTATACATTTAATTCTTCTTTGAAGATGTACTGTTTAACGATACCGACCTATCCTGTCGTACCAATTTCCTTCTCCATAGTGCATACATTGGATGACTTGAAGGTCTTGTTATATGTTTTTTGGGTTGTCCGCGTCTTGTTAACTGGTTTGAGGGTGGTCGACGTTTCCTCTCCTTTGCCGGAGACTTCCTCAGTGCTACTGAAGCCCTGAGGAAGTCTCCGGCAAAGGAGAGGAAACGTCGGCCACCCTCAAACCAGTTAACAAGACGCGGACAACCCAAAAAACATATAACAAGTCATAATATGGACCGCGAAAGTTTTAACGACTTGACTTGAAGGTCGTCTATCCCTCAGCCATGTCAGCCATGTCATTTATATGGGGTGGTATGGTTACACTCGTATTATCTAGAATTACTAGAGAGTATGTGGTATGAAGCGTGGTACTGTATGCATTTGCTTTAAGGAAATAAGTTAGGAGAATTTGGTTCGGCCAGAAGGGGTTTAGCGGTATCGAATTCCGAAGGAGAATCGCATCGGCAAAAGAGGCATTTACTCATAAAAAAGAATTAATTGCAGGGTCGTTGAACAGGGACGTAAAGAATAGGCTAAGGAAGTATAATATGCAGCGCGGCAGTGTCAGGCGCGGTAACATGGGGTATAAGGAAAGGAGATGAATATCGACTTAATGGTTTTGAGATGTGGGTGTGGAGAAGGATGGAGAAAGTAGGTGGAGCAATTTAGCTATCTAGTTAGTGTGTTGGAGGAAAAAAGGTATTGCAGCGGCGAAGTAAGAAGGAGAATCGCATTGGCAAAAGAAGCTTTTACTCGTAGGTGTGGACTAATGACATGGGCGTTGAGTAGGGCAGTAAAGAAAAGACTAGTGAAAAGCTTAATTAGGAGCGTTGCGCTATATGGTGTGGAAACGTGGGCTTTGCGAAAAGAAGGTGGAAATAGACTTATATTAGTGCTTTTGAGATGTGGGTGTGGAGAAGGATGGAGAAATTAAAGTGGGTCGAAAGGAGGACGAACGGTGAAGTGCTATAATTGGTAGGATAGGAAAGATAATAGATGAAATTAAGAGAAGGTCGGTGTAAACGGAGAAGGTGATAAAGGGCGAGGGTGCTTTGAAAGATGTGATTGATGGAAGGATGTTGAGTAGGAGGAGAAGAGGGAGGAGAAGAACGGGTAGTTAGGATAGAATATTTGGAGGTATGAGGCTCCGAAGAGGGACCTGGTGTGAAATGTTGGCAACAAGGGAAAAATTGAATCTACATCTACGCGATACCCTGCAAGTCACCGCGAGGGTTTGTGGCAGGGGGTGATGATCACTAGAAAAATGCACTATTGACATTCAACTAGGGTACTACGTGGAAACAAGCTCATAATATGGGCCACCTGCAGCTAGATGGTTAGTATCTACACAGTAATTAAGGGATTGGTTGTTAATACATCTCTAAGGTGTTTTCAAGTCTGTTTCCGCACTAATAGGCGCTTCAGACCGGGAGGAAAGGTATAAGGATAGGAATGAAAGGGATGGGGGAAAGGCCGAATATTCCTGTTAATACATGCATCATGCTACATAGACTAAACTACAAAATTTCGCCGACCTATCCCTTTGCTATGCTGCCTATTGTGTTATCTAATAGCACAGGGGATAATTGATAAGTAAGTAAGATAATTTCCCTACGAAATCGGTCTAAATAACGAACTTGAACGTGTGCAGCGAAGATCGGCAAGATTTGTAAAGGGACGGTACGATAACCTTACTAGCGTAACCAGTCTATTAAATGAATTAAATTGGGAATCATTGTCAGATCGCAGGTTGAAATTTAGACTTAATCTCTTAAACAAATTCCAAGACCATATTTTCAGTGATGATGTTAAAAATATTTTGCGGACCCCAACTTACTATGGTAGACTGGACCATAATCATAAAATTAGAGAAATAGATTGCCGAACTGACAGATTCAAAATGTCCTTTTTTCCTCGTACTATTAGGGATATGAATAACGGTAAATATATCCAGTACGTGTGTAGCAGTGGATAACATTGGTAGCTGCATGTTGGTGTAAGGACTTATAGCTAACCCAACTAACGGCATGTTTTTGCATGTATGTTTTGCTATTTTTATCTTGTTTTAAATAGCGTAGTTTTGAACAGTACCTATAAAAGTACTGATCCTTTTTTTATGTATGATATGTAGTGCATGTTTGGTGAGAGTTCACCCCCTGCCACACACCTTTATGGTGGCTTGCAGGGTATTATGTAGATGTAGATGTAGATAACTAGTGCATGAAAAATGAAGCCTTTACTTCCGCAAAAATTTCACCGGTCCTTTTTGTTCCCTCTTTTTGGCGAGTGTTTCTCTGCCATGGCAACCTTATTTCGTGTGCGATTATATTCCTGCTTCCCTCTAGCGCCTTTTTCAATCATCAGTCCCACCGTTTCTGTTCACGTAAAACCTCACCCCTCAACAACGCCCTAATCAACCCTGTGAATTGGATCCTTGCTACATCGTCTCGCTTTCCTTCCAGCCTTAAATCTTATTATTCTAATTTCGCCTCTTGCGGTATTAGGGGGGGGAGAGAAATGAATCTCGCTTCTCGATCAAGTTAACGCCATTTTCATTCTTGTTTGTTTTCATTGGTGGGAGGTATATCGAGTAAGATTTTTATATGTGTGTGACTTTATGAACATTATTTTTTTTAAATTGTTGCGGTGGGTGAGAATAAATGAGGGGATGAGATTGGTAGGTTGTTTGAGGGATGTATAGGGTAGGGGTGAACTTTTTTCCTCCTTGGAACAAAAGAGATTACCTTTAGGTAGTAAGGATTGGTGTTTTTTTTCTGTGAGCGTGGGGGGTGTTGGGTTTAAAGGAGAGGGAAGTATACGGAATGTCTTGTAAGGAAGTTGGGAAGAGGAGATATTTGGTTTTTGGAGAGAGTGAACTGGGGTTTGAGTGGCAGGAAAATTATTGACTGCACCTATGGGACGGACAACGCCATCTGTTTTTGTCACCCCTCTTCTTTCCTCTCTTGTTGGTAGGAAATATTCTGGTTCAACAAAAAAAGCAGGAAAGTTCTCGCTGAATTTTTACAGTAAGAGAGAAGTGTACATCCTTGGAACCTGGAATAAGTATTAAAGCAACCACTCTTTTTTTACCGTATAATGTATTAATAAGTTTGTTATATCTTGCGTTGAGTAGCATTTTTTCTTAAATTTTGTTCAGAACAACCATGTTTTTCTCCATGTTGGAACTTCTGAGAGGGAATAGAATTGTAGTGGTTTCCCTTCCTGAAGGCTGGGATCAAGCCTGGAGGTGGAAGTGGTCAGCGAAACTATGGCTGAACTTAAAGGCGCTTAAGACTGGGAGGAAATATTGAAGGATAGGCCAACGAAATCAAAGAGAAATCTTCTGGAGTGAATATCCACGGAGAAAAAATTAGCATTCTGCGATTCGCTGATGACATAGCACTCGTAGCAGAAACATAGAAGGAGCTGAATAAGATTCTAACAACCATCGAAAGGACAATGGCCAGATATCGGCTGAAGATCAATAAGAAGAAGACAAAACCAACGTTAAACTTGGAAAACAAAAAATGGAAGGGGTGAAAGAGTTCTCTTACCTGGGAAGCCAAGTAACCATAGATAGACGAAGCAAGAAGGGAATAGTCAGTAGAATAGCTCATGCAAAGAGGGCATTCTCTCAATATAAGAATCTACTTACTGCTGGAAATACACGCGTAGAAATAAGGAAACAATCCGTAAGAACATACATCTTGTGTGAGTGTGTTTCTTTACGGCAGTGAATCATGGACGATGACAGCTGCGGAGAAGAAAAGGGTAGAAGCATTCGAAATGTGTGCCACCGATGAATGATGAAGATAAAATGGATCGCCCGAGTGACAAACGAAGAAGTCCAAAGATGAGTGGGAGAAAAGAGAAGTCTGCTGAAAACTAAAAAGAAGACAGAAGAACTTAATCGGCCATATCTTAAGACACGAGGGTCTGATCGGTTCGAGATCGAAGTCGGAAATCGAACCCATATCCTTGGCCTGAGAGGCCTGCCCTCTAGCTAAGGCACTAATTCAAACCCTCAACTAGGTAAAATAGGTACAGTGGCAGCAAGCTTCATCTAAATCTTCGCAATACCTCGCGAACCACCGCGAGGGTGTGTGGCAGGAGGTGCAGATCACCGAACATGTGCTACTGACATGCAACTGAGAGCTACCGCTAAGATTGGTAGAAGTAGTAAGTTTTCTCAGGATTTCGTGATAATATTACTCTTATTAGACGTAGTGTTCTTTGTGGAATTTGAGTTTGATGCAACATCGTCAACTTCGCGCCCAAATCAAATTCGCAGTTGATCGCTTCATGCTAATTTGATTATGACAGGGAATCGAAGCTAAATGCGATTGAGGCTTACTGAGTTACCCTCTGAGGCGGAATCGTTACGTAGGGTTGATGTGACGCACAAAACCCTATCTTTTTCTTGCGAGAGTAAGCTGTATTAATTAGGAGAGTTTTCCTGTAAGCTTCAAAGATTTTGGGCAAACAATATATTACATGCGTCATCCAAAAGTGCCTGTTGTAGATAGTTCTATCGGGTATTATTGATTGATGTGTGAGCTTCTATGCTCAGTTGTCATTTTAAAACTAATTTTAACTTTGAATTCACGTTGATATTTACTTATTTGGTAATTGGTTGATAATTTTATGTTAGTGGAGTAGGTGTTGATAATGTGTCTCCCCTCCACTTAATATTTGTTTCATCTATTCACTACACCTCTACGCAATTTCACTCTTGAAATCGGAGTATATCCTATCCCTCTTCATATTAACAATTATAAATTTTCTTGCTGGAAAGCTTTCTTGATTTCAAGATGAATTATTTGCTAAATATTTCATTAAGGAATTTGAGAAGGGTCAACTGTTCATATTTTACATACATCGCAGTTGAAATTACCTATATACTTTCTATGGAGAGAATGGGCATCACGAAGAAAAAGCTATGTTTTCATACCTCCAACATTATGTCATTCCTTCGAATATAAGGTATAAGTCGAAAATTCTTCAAAGAAGAGAAATGCTAAGAATCCAAATGTAGGTGCCAATATGCCTTAAAGTTTCAAGCTAAAAAGATATTAATTACTAGTAATTGCAGATGAAATGGGCAAATAAGTTTGAAATAACGCTACGATCGGCGTTTTCGAATTGATCAGTGAATTCATGGTATATCATAAAAAAAATATGTCAAACGAGCCTGGAAAATTTAATATCTGTATCTTTGAGAGCGGGCGGGGGATTAAGTTTTTTCTTTATATTCTTGGGAGCGAGGTAATTGTGAGAAATAACCGGCAAAGTTCGAAGTACACTTAAGTATGTGAAAAAAAACAACAGTTAATATTTCAATATAATGCGCAAGCTTCAAACTTATTATTCTCAAAAAATGTCTCCACAAAAGAAAAACGTCTCAATCTTAAAATCAACAATCCAATCCTAGTTATTTTAATTTTATTTATCAACAACCCGTTTCTAAGCAGGTTGCTAAAGTAAAACCCAGACAATCTAGAATGACTTTTAAAATATAATGAAGAATATTGTAATACATTTTTAAACTTAATAGATTATATTATAAGTAGAATATTATTTTCATAAATCTAACATGCTTGTTACAATAATATAAGTGATATGAAGGTATAATCGAGGGGATATTCTAATTAAATTTATTTTTTTTACTATCTTGATAATTACTAATGTCTTGAGCATGATGTAAACTTATTTATATCTGAAGCATGATACTATATTGTCTCCATTTTCAGGCTGAGAAGAGTGTTCACTGATTCTATTTTCTTAGACTATCTACTCTTCAACTTTCTTCCGTTCCTTTTCGATCAGTACCTCTGTAACGAAGAAAGTATTTTTTATAGGCTTACAAAGTGTTATTTCTCTTCGGTTTTGACTCAAACGATCGC
The DNA here is from genome assembly GCA_933228895.1 of Platycnemis pennipes. Lineage (NCBI taxonomy): Eukaryota > Metazoa > Arthropoda > Insecta > Odonata > Platycnemididae > Platycnemis > Platycnemis pennipes. The sequence continues at coordinate 68,228,427 of OW121854.1, forward strand.
AAGCCAACCTCCCAAAGAAGTATCTGCACAAAGTAGCTGCCGTTACCATTAATTAGGATCGTATTTCGTGCTCAGATATGACGCCTCATATATTAACAAGCGCTCCACATACGTGCAACTTTTAATTCGGTTGTGAGTCGAACCTTCAGTCGTTGTTGACTCACGTCTAATTTACATGATGCTTTCACCCTATCTTTTATTTTTAAAGGGGAGTGATTAAAATAACACCACCGCGTGCATTAAATTTGCCTTCCGTGAGATGATTTGGGAGTTGTTTAATCAAATTAAATGCTATACGTATAAAGTGTGAGAGAGAGGTAGACAGCGTTTGATTCAAATTATTTTCGGCGCGATTCACTTCCCCTGAAGCTATTAAAACCTGTCTAGCTAGATATTTTACATAATTGAAGTGATTATCTCGCTATATAAAAAATAATTCCTAGAGTTAAATGGTAAAATAATAATCGCCAACCTTAGGGTCGAGGATTTAGCTTCCGCCCACTTGGGGTTTTCGCTACTAATCGCATACGCGTCTAAAATTGTTATGTTATACAGTCTGTGGTAAGAGGCCAACGATACTGTACTACTGTATACTATGTAGCGTAGGGAGTGAATTCATTTTCGAAAATAAATTCGTTGATAATAAAATTAAATTTTTCCTTAACCCCAATTTTTTTCCCCCTGCCTGGATACATTCAACCCTTATTCAGTCGATCCCAAATTGGGGAGTGTTTACAACGAATATAAATTCAACCCCGATGCGAGAGATGCCAGTTTGTATTTATTCACCGTATTTTAAGCTGGAGTTATTTAATTAGTTCACATGGAGGTGAATCAGGTTTTATCAGTGGACGAAAAATGCTTTTTTTTTTAATTGAGCAGCACGGTCGTTTTATTTTTCATTCACGACGCCATAACAACAATAGTTCTCATTATTTATTATCAGGATATTCGAGCCTCCTTTCTTTATTCGTTCGCCTAATTAACTCGAGCGAATCGATCCCTTTTTTCCGTTTTTCTCGCATTTTTATTTTTATATTTACCAATAATTTTCGGTCTATTCATAGATACAGCAAGCAAGGGAAGTTGGCGAAAATTAGAATTTTTATATAAATGAAATAAAGCTTTGTTTATTTTATTTGTATAATGTTTGGACTATTTCAGGGTATCCGTTCTTCTCCCCGTGTGAAATATTCCGAATCTTTGTTATCAATTTCGTTTTGTTTCCTTATTTCTATTGAGTAAAATTACACTGTAAAAAGTAGATCTGATTTTAAGGTACAAAAGTGATCTGAATTTCAGATGCAACAATTTTAAGACAGGGTATGTTGAATTTCATCAGTAATATCTTGTCTAAAAATAAGGCATGTGAACGACTGAAAATCTGACCAAGTGGACTTATTTTCAGATAGGCCTATGCTGAATTTAAGACAGCCCTGGACTGGTAATAATGCGGGTTGCTATTGAAATTCAAGCCATTTCTGAGGGGATGTCTTATTTTAAGGCAGATGCAGGACTGAAAATCACACCAGGTGGGACTTATTTTAAGATAGTCCCATGCTGAATTTAAGACCAGGGCTGTCTTAAATTCAGCATGGGCCTATCTGAATATAAGTACCACGTAACAATGCGGGTTGCTATTGAAATCAAAGCCTACTTTTATGCGATGTGTAATTATAAATACTAGATATTTAAACACTTCACACGAACACAAACCAAAACCCTAACGTTTCATATTTTTATTCGATGATACTGTTTCATTGACTAAATTCTTCAATAGAGGAAACGTAAGTCATAGAATTTGCATTGAACAAGATTCCAGGACTGAAATGGGAACACATGGACAATAACTTCAAAGATAATATGAAAATGTGTACTTTTATTGGAAACCAAGTTATCCATACAAAGTCTTCGATACCACAGATGTGTGCCAGTATCTTCAAACCGAAGCAGGAACTGTCACTTGATGAGGGCGACTATTTTTTAGTTCTTACAACCCTGCCGCGTAGACAAAATAAGGAAGTTTACTCTCAGGATACGTCACTCAGACACAACTGTCTCCCTTCTGCAAATAAACTAAGTATCATTGCCACATTCTCACACCATTAATTCATCGCACGAAACTTATTTCACCTACTTACAATGAAATTTGACTAGACTTCGAATTTTACTTCCTTACGCTTCGTAATTCTTGTTGACATCCTGCTCCCTGAGGTTGAATGAAAAACACTGCGTTTTGTTTATCCTGCTCCCTGGTTACGCTCCGCCCATCAGTCTCTGCTATTGGCTGGTTAGCTCCAATTGCGGAGCCAACCAAGGCGTGCTTATGTTCAGCCCGGGTGATCTGAATTTCAGATCATAACCATCTTATTTTCAACATGCAGTGGTTATGGTCTTAAAATAAGACGGAGGTGTGTCTGATTTTCACGCATCATGAGTCTTAAATTCAGACCACTACCTTAAAATCAGACAGCGCTTAAATTCAGATCGCACTGAAAATCAGATCAACTTTTTACAGTGTAACAATATGTTATATTCATGGAAATGCACAACAATGCTGTATTTTTTACATTCTTGCCACTCTTCTTTCTTTGTATCGGGCGTTAACTTGTAGAATCAGTTGTATTGATGATTCTCGGTTGTTTCCGAATACGAACTTTTTCCTTTATTTCTACTGGTAAATGATTTTAATGGTGTACTTCACATCGCAACAATGAAGTTAGGACAGATTCGCTTGAAGTTCGATTACCGTGAGAGTGATAAAACATTTTTTTTCGAAGACATTAATATATCATTCTCTTATCTTATTAATTACGTATAGTTGGAGTGTGTAATTGTTACACGACGTCACTACTGGACCATATGGAACATTTGATACATTTGGTTTAAATTCGATAACATATGTTCAGATTTTCTTCTAATCGTAAAGTAGATAGTAAAAAGTATTATAATGGCTATTAATAAATATCACTGAAACAAACAGACTCAAAGATTATAAAAATCATAATGTCAGGTTAGTTAATGTCCTGATCCCAAGGATATCCATTCTTTTTTTATGACTTTGTGGCGATACTCCGCCACAACAGCCACGTTGGAAATAATCATATTCATTTATAAGCCATTCATTCATTATGTAGTAATTCATCATATTATATAAAAACAGCTATCTACAAGGAGAAAATAGCGTTTCATTCCGCACCAAGACGCTAAACTGGTGACCCCGACGTGATCGTTCATAGTACGGTCCGAGGTGATGTTGGCCAGGGAAAATTGTGCTTCTACCTGGGCGAACCAAACTGCGGGTTGAGCTGGCCAGAAAGGAGGCAGTTTCGGCGTGACGCGATATATGGCAGCAGGACCGATACCGGCGGGATCAGGAAGCGGAGAGAACTGCGGCGATATTTGCGGAGGTAGCGCTGCCTGATGCTCTTGCGGTGGAGACTCAATGTGCTGTTGCATATATTGCGCTTGCTGGGCCACGAGCTGCTGCCTGAGTTCCGCGAGTTGCGCCTGGAGTTTGTCGACTTCCTCTGCGTCTGCCATGGGTGCTTTTAGGAGGTGCTAGGTACGCAGAATGCTGTGCGAGTAGCGCAGAGAAGCCCGTGTATTGCGGTGTGCGATGATGTCCGTAGAAGCTCGGAGCCCGATGAAAAGGTCGTCGTCAGGGGTCCGTTGTCCGTCGTGTTTTTCGTCGTCAGGGGTCACCAGTTTAGCGTCTTGGTGCGGAATGAAACGCTATTTTCTTCTTGTAGATAGCTATTTTTATTGAGCTCCTCTTACAAGATTCTGTCTTTTTTTCTCTCTTCTATCAACAACTCCTCATGGTAACCAACATGGGTATTGTTGCCCGGTTGGTATGTAGATGAATAAAATAATAAATAATAATAATTGATAATAAATAATAATAATTGATGATAAATAATAATAATTGATGATAATTAATAATTGATAATAAATAATAATAATATAATGAATTACTACATAATGAATGAATGGCTTATAAATGAATATGATTATTTGCCAACGCGGCTGTTGTGGCGGAGTATCGCCACAACTTCATATCACCATCATCATCGGTCAACGATCCTAGGATTGGTTTGAAGCAGCTTTCCACTCGATTCTTCTATCGGCCAACCTCTTCACATTGACGTAATTCCTCACTTTTACATCCTCCACAACCTGTTCCATGTATCTCATACGAGGCCTGCATTTTCCAGTATTCCCGTTCACTTTCACCTCGACGATTGTCTTCGTAAGGATATCGCGTCTTAAGAAATGGCCCCGTCTTATTTTTAGTTGTAAGCAGACTTCTCTATTCTCCCGCTCTTCTTAGGACTTTCTGGTTACTTACTCAGTCGATCCATTTAATGTTCATTATTCTTCTGCAGCACCACTATCTTGTATCAAGTGCATTACTGTAGTTAGAAGGATGGGTTGGTGTATATCATTTCGTAGGAGGCGTTTACATTCCCAATAACTGTCTTTGTATTTGTAATAAATTGTTCTACCTATTAGTATGTACATTTGTAGGAATTATTTTTGCTGTCCCCTATAAATGTTAATTTCGTTTAAAATTTTGTATGGCCCTGTATCGTAAAGTTACAGTTCGTTAAAATTGTTTCAACCCGTAATTAAACTTTATATTTATAATAAATTGTTCTACCCTATTACACCAATACTAGGAGATATTTTGGCAGCCAACAACATTTTATAAATTTTTAGTTTGTTTGAAACATTTTATGGCAGTGTATCATAAAGTTTCAGTTCGTCAAAAGTTCTACTCGTCGCTAAACTTAGAGAGTAACCTCATCAAGTTTCTAACTTTGAACAAGTGTTGCCGTTGGTAACTAAAAGTTGGCAACTAAATTTAGCAACAATGTGCTAAAATTGCTCCTCTGTTCTAACACGCCCAACGGTGCGTGAAAGCCAGACATTTTATGTGGATCATTTCCTTATACCCTAGACTGGCTGTAGTATTCCTCAGAGCACCATAAACCATGTAGGATTCGACTGGAGTTCTTGTCCAAAGGTCCATACCCTGGATTGGATCCTGCTGCCCCTAGTGTTATTCTCACCATGACGCAAGAAGTAAATTATTTTATTGTGTTTAATTATGTCTTTGCATTTTTTTTACGAAAATTTCTCTCATTTGCAGGTACGAACTTCTTCTTCGCCTTCATCAAAACTCTGTGGTCGACTGATTTGTAAGTACACGCAATTATCGAATGCAAAAAGTAAATTGATCGATGTACAGCTTACGTTTTAAAACGGAGTCCCCGTTTCTATAGTAATTAGGATAACGCTCGTGATTTCGAACAGTTTGAGGGAATGTTATTTGAAATGCATGGTTCCTATTAAACCAGGAAAAGTTGTCGTAAAAGTGCGAACATATATATTAGCTAAATATAATAAAGTGTACTAGGTCTCACTATGTCAAATTATTCGATTTTTAATCGTTAAGGAGGCAAACGAACCATTTACTATTTTCTAAATCATTAACATTTGTTTAATATACTTTATTTCGAGAATAATGTACTACCTAATTGTAAGCATCTTATTATTTTTGATTCCCTTATGCTTGAAGATAATGTTTATATCTCTTGTTGGATATATATACCGATGTTTGAGATTTAATTTTCACCTGAAGATGGTGTTGTACACCGAAACCGGTCAAATTAAATATCTTTATTCTTGTGAAAAATTGCCAGTTTTCTTTCGCTATGATATTCCATCAAATTAAGCCTGAAACAACTACCTTTATCTTGTAGGATAGTAATTGCAGAAGTTTAAAAGTTTTTATAAAGTAGAATGCATATGGTGGATGTCAATAACTTTATCGATAGTAGCGAATATGCTGTTTTATAAGTAGATTAAGGGGGGAAATACATGTTATTAGATTCAGAGGGAACCTAGGGATAAATATTAATATTTTTATTGATCCGTACGGATTGAAATGACTCAAAAGGAATGGGATCAGCATTGCTCTTACGAAGGTAAACTTTGCAATAGATGTCGTATGGCGCTATGGGCTCCGTTTAGCTTTCAAATATTGCGTTCCATCAAAGCTTGTTTGCTCTAAAAAAATGAGATATTTAAGAATCTTTTTAATTTTATGTTAGCCTTTAAGTTGATTGCTCAATTTGTATATTTTTTCTTGAGGTCGAATATATTACTCCATTTATCTAATCACTTGACTTCGGTATATTTCATTTAACTATGGAAGATAACGTGTTGTCCAACATGAATACGAGAAATTCCATTGCTATCGTCTGAAACGGCGGTTTGTTTTTGAAGGCTCGTCCTCATAGGTCTATAAAAAGAAAAAAGTAACTCGGAATGAAAAAGCTAGGGGAGGTGAAAAAATATTGCTATAATGGTGAAATAATAATTTCTATAATGAATGAAATTTCCTCGCAGGTGTCAGCTGATAACAAAACCATATCCCACTCTTCGAGAACTGCGAAAAGTTGCAAATTAATTGAACCACAGCACAATTAGCCAAATTGTCACTTTTAACCCCCAGTACGTAGTCCATAATCCCGGTAGTTAATACGCTGTTTACGCATTGTACAGAAATTGTTACAAACTAATGTTTCTGGGGTTATTTATTTTAAATCGTCTGAATTTGACATCATACGACGCATAACATACCTTGTGTCTTGCTCTCACACACCTTTACTGTAAAGGCCAGGGTCCTTATTCTCTTTCTGAAACTCTCGTGGTATCCAAGGGATAACATAGGTTTTTCGGGACTCGCGTTAACTTTTTGTAAACATTCTAATGAGGAAATCAATGAAACGCAACCTCGGTTTCGTTGCTGGGGAGATAACCGAGGTTGCGTTTCAAACGAGAATACGGGCCCGGGTCTCAATCAACGTAAACGGGTGACGTGAGACGTTTAAGTGAAACGTGAGACGGGAAATTTTTCTCTAGTGGACGCAATCAATGTACGCGACTCGCGAGTCAGGAACAATTGACTGGCGAAATCTGACGCAAAGGAAATCCGTAGCGAATGTAAAAAGGAGCTAATTATTAATTTACAAGACTGTAGAGGTGCTTGCGTATTCCATGCCGTTGATGAAGTTACCAGATCGCTTAAGTTTGTTATAATTCACAAAAATTAATTCGTGAAAATCGTGTGTAATCCTTCGTAACGAAATGTTCACTATCTCCGATGTCTAAAATGGCAAACAGGCTTTTTCATGTCATTAGTTACCATATAAAATCTCAATAAAACGCAGTAACTTCAAATAACATTTCATTAATTGATTCCCTCATTAGTTAAAAGTCAGGGAATTCTCTCTGCTGAAATAAAAGACAGAAATAATTTTTACGATATTTGAGACTAAAATTTATTTCAGAAGAGGTATCCACTGGTATCTTCAATAACTCCCCACAGGTGGCTCCTTATTGCCAACTCCTGGGACTGTTTTCATTGGTTTTCCGTGTACGTGAAACGTGAGAGATGAGAGACGATTATCTCTCACGTACACGTCTCACGCTACGCGCATATTGTGTCCTTTTCCGTTCGCCATCTCTTCACGGTACACGATTCACGTCATCCGTTTACGTTGATTGTGTCCCGGTCTTAAGCGGTACGGCTTTCTCAAAAGCTGTCGTACGGTTTGAGCGATGTTTTTTAATGCGTAAACATAGGATGATAACATCAATTGCTATCACAAAACGAGTTACGCATTCGCATTAATTGCCATGAGAAAAAACTTCACCTGGACCGGAAATCGAACCGCGGACCTTTGGTATTCCGGGCCCCTGCGCAGACGACTACGCTACCCAGGATCCTTAATTCCCTTTCAAAATCTAGTACCTTGAACCTCGGTAAAATTGCCTTGGGGTTCTGGGTAGCGTAGTGGAATTTAGGAATCTGTGCTGGTATATAAGTAGACGTTTGGACTGGAGGTACAATTAACAGGGTTGGCCTCTGTGCCGAGGGTCGGACGTTCGATACCGAGCTCCGTCAGTCCTTTTTATCTATGTCTTTTTTGAAAAAATTGATAAAAAAAATTATTATTTATGTTGTTTTGCTTATATTTACCTTCATATTTTTATTTACATGAAAATGTTTAAGAAACGCATAAAAAAAAGTGTATACAAATTATTAAGATCAAATTTTAAATGCTTATTATACTGTTCTTACACTTGTATTTGATACCAATATGTTTGTACCAAAATCAAGCAATAAAAGCTTATTTAATCGAAAGCTAAAGGTCCGTGGTTCGATTCCCGGTCCAAGTTTTTCTCATGGCATTTTATGTGAATCTCACCGCCGTTCACGCTTGAACCGGCTTGAAATATCCTATACGAGGTACGCATTATTCAGTTTTACTTTCAGGCGAGATCATTCATTTGGATTTGGGTTTCATGTGACGTAGCAGCGCCCTGTTTATTTACTTCCAATAGCAACATTGCGGGCAGAATCGGCGACGAAAGAAAAAACGCGCGTCGTTTGTCATTTTCCCCGGACATTCCTCTCTTTGGGGAACGCCGTGAATCTAGATTCCTCGCGGGTGACGGGCGAAGTATCAAAAACTTTATCCCTATAAACTTTGAGGCAGCCAGCGAGGAATATAGAGTGGAGGGAAGGGAGAGGAAACGTCGATGGAGAGAGAGAAAGTCTTTTCGAAGTTCCCTGGAGAGAAAAAGTCAGGAGCGAGGGAGTTCACCCCCTTTGTTTGATCAGTGGGATGGCTTAGGTGAGATGCGATCGTTTTTCGGTCCGGCGTTCGGGAGTCGACGCAATAAATGTCTCACCCCGTGCGTTGCCGGGCGACCCTTAATTCCTTGCCTACCTTTCGGTCTCACTTTATGGAGATCGGAGCGCAGAATAACATTACACCACTTCCTTTCGAATTTAATTTGTTCGGATTAAACGATGCGACGCTACCCACTCGGCGATTGCTTTAAGTTTTTGAGTCAACACCCCCAGGCGATGTTTTCCTTCTAACCGTCCTCATCCAACTTGAATAAGTACATTAAGTTCCCTGGAGTGGCGAGAAGGTCCATGCATAAATATATATATTTATAACTCTCTCTCTCTCTCGTTGTGGTACGTCAAGTGTTACATGCGATGCCGTGCCATCAAGCGATATTTAGATCCCGTAGAATGTGATGTAGTTGTTATATGCGGTGTTGATTCAATGGGTCGTTTACCATATTTTATTTTATTGCCGAATCTGATAGAGTTTGTAAAATTAAAAGACCCGTATTTTTCCGTTTTTTGATCCGTCAATTATTTCCCGAGTTATAAGCGGCAAAAAACTGATGTTTTTAACCCTTTCGAAAAGTGGGCGTGGTGCAACCTCCTACGTATATCGACTTCGTCGAATCAGAACTGAGCCCGCGAAGCTACTTCGCCTTATCGCAATGGGGGGACACAGCTGACTCGGCCAATGGGAATGATTGCGACAGCATCTGTGCGAGCAGACCTTCCGAGAATCCCCCTCCACTCTCTTCCCCTCCCCTAAAAGCAGTCAAGAACGGGAGGAAAATGACGTCAATGTTATCACAGCAGGATTTTCGGTGGGCGTCACCTTTTGCTTATTTTAATTTTTGATTTATGAGTGAATGGTTGGGGTTAGAAGATTAATTTTTCACTAAAATTCTTTTTTCGTTTCCACCTAACGATTTCGTGTACAAAATTGCGATTTCGGTTCCGAGTAAACGCCCCCATTGGACGATATAACCAGATTTGCCGTTTGAATGTAATGCTGGAAAATTGATTAAGTTTGTGAGTTCCGAGGATGATCATGCGCTTGTCAGCCAGGCAGAAAAGGGCTTGAAAAATACTAGATGAGGTTCTAAGATGGTGAAAGAGACGGAATGAAGATAATTCAGGAGAAATGGAATTAACGAAATTAAAATAATACTAGCAGACCTGCTGCCTGCTTTGCAGGCACTTTTCATAAGCACTTCGTATGCAGAGAGAAGCAAATGGCTACTTTATAAATAGAGAAATGTGTCCCACTCCAATTATCCCATGTGTTTTTGTACTTTTTTCTACACCACTTTTTCATTATATTCCTTATAAACGAATTATAAACCAATTCCGCTTTCTGTAACTTCTTTCACGTCGTCAATTAGTTAATTCAAATTAGGCAAAACACATAAACAAACATACATAGCAACGTGTTCGAATTTGCATAGCAACTCTTTTCCCATGTTAAAAGATAGTCAAAACACTCTTTTTAACACTTAAATTTTCACATTTTCCGATGCGTTGACAAATATTTAAATACGTCTGTTCTATGAACCCATATTTCTTCTTTAAAACGACACCACTCCCGCATCGATCAGATAAGTATCTTCGGAGTTTACCTCAAATTGATGCGCCGAGGTCGAGCGTTAAAACATCCTGGGAGGTTTGCAACCCGTCCACACGTATACTTTTTATATTTTTTGGGCGGGAAGGAGGTACAAAGGAAATCTAAAACTACTGATATGTTGAGCGCGGACACGTTCTGCATTGAACACACTTTTCTCCACCTCCAGAGCTCCCAACCACCGCGAGAAAACACTATAAAACCGACTGGACTGACGGACTGACTGACGGACACCGCTACAAACTTGATTATACTAAAATAAAAAAGGGCCTGATTAAATGTAAAAGTTTGAGGTCAGAAATAAGAGCAGGTCGAGTAATTTAGTTGTCTTTATCTACATCTAGGTAGTGTGTTGGAGGAAGAGGAACATAGCAGCATTGAAGTAAGAAGAATTGCGCTGGCAAATGAAGCTCTTACTCGCAGGCGTCAACTAATGAGGGGGCCGGGTTAGTGTAGTGGTTAGTAGTACTGGCCTCTCAACCAGAGGACCAGGTTTCGAATCCCGGCAATGGCGGATAGTTTTCATTGGTAGTCATATACTCGAGTTCTTTGGCAAGAATATTCGAGTTCAGTACTCCGTCCGTCGGCTGGGACGTTATGCCGTGGTCCCCTTGGCGCATTTCTGTAAAACTATGCTAATTGCAAGCAACCGAGTTCCTCTCCACCCTTGAGGATGAAAAATTGAATTTTTTTTTTTTTGAAATTTGCTCAAGAAACATAGGAAAGTGTGCAAAATCGCAAATGAGCGCCAATTAAGTGTTTAAAATAGGTTAAATTCGGACCAATTTCAGCAATAAAATTAATTCCACAGGGAATCAAGTGCATTGATTCCTCCGTAAAGTAGCACTTGGGAGATAAACTGACGCCGCGTTGATGAAATTCGGGTAAAATGTCTTTGTGATTTATATTTTAACATGTACGTGAAGAAATACTATTCATTTTTTATGCATGACATGTAGTGCATGTTTGGTGATCAATCACCCCCTGCCACACACCCTTGTGGTGGCTTGCAGGGTATTATGTAGATGTAGATGTACTACTATAATATCGAAGAGAAATAGAAAGTTACCACGCAAATTTTATCATCGCGATTAGGATGCATCACAAAGTTACGTTGCCGATAGTTGATTATACGTATCATGGAGTTGGTATTTGCCTTTAGGTCTCATCATGGAAAAATATTTGAGAATGTCACACGCGTCACGGTGTGGAATACTATAGCTTTATGCATTTTGAATGAGGAACTTTATTAAATTCCACACTTTTACAATTGTGGAATAGAACCAGGTCGTATTTAACATGTTTGATGGAAAGAAATTGTACTTGATTTGTGTAAAGTTATGTTGGTAAGTAGCACTGACAGGACAAAAGATTCCTAAATTCGGTAAATATTCAGGTGCTTGCTTCAGCAATTATGGTTTTCCTTCGATGCGAGCAGGAATTAAACCATAAATCACACTCAATACGTTTCTCGGCAGATAAATAGGAGACCTTCCCATAAGGTCCCTTGTAGGAGTAGGACGAAACTAGCGCTCGACGGCCAGTACTGGAAGTAAACGGACATTAAGGGCCCCAGTTTTTTTGGGAAGTTGCAGGGGGCTGGGAGGCAGTAGAAAACGCAACGTTTTGTACAGAGAAGGCGGAGTCTAATCGTTCCCAAGCACCCCCATTCTGTCTTCATTATGTTATCCATAGGCTAGCATATCAATGTCTCCTACAGTACATTCTAACCCTCCTGGGCAAGACTATTTATGTAAACACCGTAATATGAACCTTATATAATATACTAACAAGGTGTTCTTGGTGTTCTAAATTTTTGTGTTTTAAATGCTTTTTTGTGACTACCATACGGAGAGATGCCAACAATGACAGAAAGAGATAGAATGGCGATTGACTTAATTACCTTGTAAATTTATTATTGCCGGAAATTAAATTAAATTATTGGCTCATGGAAATTTTCTGCAAGTGGTCACTCTCGCCATTTATAACACGAGTCTTTCTCGACGAGCTTTATTACAATGTATTTATTTGTATATCTTTTGACCGAGAAATGGTGATTCGATTACAGAAATTAGTAGATAAGCCGATCACATTTTCCCCTCCTTTTTTCAAAACTGGACAAAACAAGAAAACGGGGCTCTGTAATCGTGGGTCTTATAAATAATGATGTAACAATTATTTACACTATTTTATAATTATGATATCAAATGGAGATCTTGCAAATGAAAGAACAAATCAAGTCTGCATGGTGAAAGAATGTGGAAACAAAGAAATTACGTAGACTTCGCGCTAAAGAAAAAAAATAAGCCGTATGGTATTCGATAAAAAAAATATTTCCACTCATTAAAAAAAAACTTTGAATATAAAAGTAAAAATTAGATTTTAAGATCGAAATCCACGAAGGAAAAAAAAAGAAAATAAGCATAAAAATTTTTTTCGTCGACGGGAATCGAACACGGCCCTTCCGCACCGCAGCCCCGTACGCTGACCACTGGACTACAACACCCTTGATACCCGGATGTTGATAAATAGGGTTTTTCTATAGCCTATAAATGTTTAAACGCCTTTTTTGCTTAAACTACTGGATATATACGCCCATATGTGGGGTGATTCGTGTACAGCATCCGGAGTTCTATATGCATACGAATTTTCATCAAGATCGGCGACCTTATTGTAAGACCTAGCGTCTTAATGATGTATTACTAGGCCACCCATGAATCAGTACCTAATTTTCAAAGTTTTATACCGACGTGTGTATACCCTTATTCCACCACGTCTATGATAACGAATTCTGGGCGATGTAAAATATTAAACACTGTTAAAAGTCGAGGGAAAATTCAGGGTACGGAAGAGATAGGCATAGGAGGTAGTTAAAAGAGGGAGAGAGGATTTAGGGGAGGGGTGGGAATGGATAGTAGAATCTAATAGCGTGTCGGTGTTCGCTTAGGGAAAGAAAATTTGCACCCCCACGGCGAAAAGCGAGAGGGAGAGAGATGTAAAAAAAAAAAATAAAGGTTGGAGACGGGGGTTGAGAGAAATTCGTTCGGGGGCGGAAGAAAAAGGATAAAGGCGTGGGTGGTAGGAAGACTCCAGGGCCGTTGTCATTCGGCGAGAGAATGGGTGTGTCTACGGAGGATGACGAGGGGAGGCCCTGATTCGATTAGTCGCCCCGTCCCCCTCAACCCCCTCCTCCACTGTAGGATGGGGGATGATGTTGGGAGGGGAGGGGTGTGGGTGTATACCGAAGGGGGAGGAAAGAAAAAGAGTTTCCGGGCTGCGACTGTTACCATGGATGTGGGGCGTATCTCGAGTTCCCAGAGATAAAGAGTAGGAAGCGAACCCGAGTAGTAACCAATTTTTGGGAGGGATTTTTCGGGGCGGAAAATATTGGAATTTCGATATCGTGATGCGATGTCAATCGGATATTGAATCAAGAACCGAGAACACTGTTCGTGTAACTCACTACGCGTATTTTTCAACCCAATTTACCATTATTATTACTATCAGTGTTCCAAAAATGCATGCGTAGAAGTAAGGAAACTATTCATCAGAACATACATATGGAGCATGTTTCTTTTCGGCAGTGAGACATGGACGATGACAACAGCGGAGAAGAAAAGAGTGGAAGCATTCGAAATGTGGAGCTACAGAAGAACGATGAAGATTAAATGGATAGACCGAGTAAGTAACGAGGAAGTGCTAAGAGGATTGGGAGAAAAGATAAGTCTGCTGAAAACTCTAAAAAGACGGGACAACCTAATCGGCCATATCTTGAGATACGGTTGCCTGATGAGGACTATCGTTGAGGGAAAAGTGAACGGGGAGATTGGAAAAGCCAGGCATCGCATGAGATACATGGAACATGTTGTGAAGGATGTGTAAGAGTGGAATTGCGTCACAATGAAAAGGTTGGCCGATAGAAGAATCGAATGGAAAGCTGCGTGAAACCAATCCTAGGATTGTTGACCAATGACGATGATGATGTTTAGTGTTCCATCAGGTACGGCAAGGTTAGTTGTAAATGAAAAAATTCCAATTCAAACTATTTTCGCATCATATTCTTCAGCCCTAATACTCTTATTTTTGAAGTACATCGACTGAAATGGACTGTTGAATGTAATACATCCAAGCGTCTAATAATTAAATAGTTGCTATATTCTTTAGCTCTAATGCTATTATCTTTAAAGCCATCATCATCTGGTGTTCTGCCTGTTGTCAGGTCCCTTACACCACTGCTGTATCCATCCGCTTCTGTCCCGAAACTTCTCTATAAACGCATAAGGAAACATTAGATATTTATGACGGATGGTAGTGTCTTGTATCCGGAAACAAATTTCATCCCCACAGGATAATTACTGCTACCTAATTTTGGTGTTTTACTGATAATATCGATTTTTAAAAAGGTCAGGGAAAAAGTTGCCAAACACCTGGAAAACCTGGAATCCAGGCCCTCGAGATGGGCGGCCCAACACTCTGTACCACTCCAAACCGATTCTCTTAGTTTTTTATTATGTACTTCACCAATTTCAGAAACGTAGTTATTCAAGGCATTTGAATCCGAAGTTATTTTCGGTAAATTAATTCATTTCCCAATGGGTGTGCTATTTTGATACGTAGATTTCAAGTTTTTAGACATACTTTATATATTTTGTGCGTCGTATAGAATTACTATCCGTGAGACAACCTCAAAACAACAAGGAAAGTATGAAAAACGAATCAAGGAAACATTTCTGTAATTTGTAGCTGGTGATGACGTTTATCGTCGAAACCATGGTGGTAGTGTGAGATAAATAACGGTGGAAATACCAAGTTTATTCTCCATTCATTTTGAAGGAAAGTGTGCTTATTGGTGGATTATGCTTGATTAATTAATATCGTTATTCGTCCTTATTCTTTGTTGATGCGTTCTAAAGAATTCCGTAGGAATTTAACGAGAATATAAATACGATACTGAAGACGAAGATTCAGCAAGAAGCCTCGAGTGTGATCTCGCGCAAAGGAGATCCTGTTGTAGTTGGGTATTTCCTCGATGACTATGAATATGAAAGATACCTGATATCCTGCTTCCTGTTTAAGGCACGCGCTAATTGAGTAAATTGATACTTGATACTCAATCATGGTGTGTGTAACTCGACTTCAACCGCCTAATTGGGCGAAGAGAATGAACCTTGATGGCGTTCGCGCGCCTCCTTTCACAAGATTCTGGCGTCAATAGTCCTTTAATGAGAAATTTCCCACATTTGATACCCTGCCTCACCCTCGAACGTGAAGCGCTCTAGATCCCTGGGCTAAATAAAGGGGGTTGGTCGTTTTTGAGTTTCTTTAAAAAGATCGCAAAGTAGGTGGAACATATGAAATGCCTCGGATTACCGGCTTTTCAAAGTATCCTAAAATACTTTTGTCTGGTAATTTCTTTTGTTTCTTAACGATCCATGCCATTTTTTCCACGGACGTGAATATATGGATCTACAGGGTCTATTTTCTTCATTCATACCACACAGTTTCTTTTTTTTTTTTAATACTTTTGCTGTGAATTTAATGCTTTGTTTTAATATTTTATGAGATTTTTATGGTTGTAAATATTCACGCGGGCAAAATGCGAGTAAAATCCACAACTTATTTTGAGGGAGTGATGGAGATTTACGGGGAAGAGAGGAAGTTTATAAAATAAATTAGGAGGGGACAGAGTTAATTGATGGAACGGTTTATAAAGTGAGAGGGCGCGTTAATAGACGTGATGAAAGAGGGGATTCTCGGTAAGCAGGGAAGGTAGAGGAGTGTAAAAAATATGTTTGAATAAAATAATGAGAGGTAGTTAGTATGCGGGATTAAAGGAGAACATAATGTGAAAGTCAGTTGGAAGTCATAGAGAACATATGAGGACAGCGAGCCACTAAAAAAGTTTTAAAGAAGACTGGATAACATGGAAAAGATTACTAAAACGAAAACTGTTTCGGTTGAAAGTTCCTGGCTCTTCGATACGACACGAAGAAGACGGAAAAGCGGCGAAAATTGAAGAGATCACGAGTGGTTTTTAGCGAAGTCACAAAAGAGAATGCCGTTTTTTTTTAATCAAATCTCCTTTTACCTGTAATTTATCAAAATAAGATCCGTCCATGGGGGGGTGTGCTTGAATCGTTCGAGATTGATTCCGGTACGGAATAATCCCGAACACAATGTAAAAACATACAAGTGAGTCCTTAGTTACGTACCGGAATCAATCCCAAACGATTCAAGCACACCCCCCAGGTATGGGTTTTAGCGAAAGTGCCAGGTACCTTCAACCGAGCAATGACATGCAGTGGGGGAGAAGATGCCAATCCAATGTTTAACTTTTGAAGCAAAAGATGTAACAAATTGACTAGTATTGCTCTCTAGGAAGCCAAGGAACTACTGATGGGCGAAGCATGAAGGGAGTAGAGGGCGGAATAACCCAGGGGGGAAAAGGGTATTCTACCATAAGAAGAAATTACTTTAAGTACTGTACATACGAGCGTGAAAGTAAGGAAACAATTTAGCAAAACATGCATCTGGAGCATGCTTCTTTTCGACAGTGGGGTATGGAAAATGACAGCAGCAAATAAGTCAAGTCTGGAAGCCTTCTAAATGGGGTTCTACAGAAGAATGAATAAGATACAATGGAGCGACCGAGTTACCAACGACGAGGTCGTAAGAAGGGTGGGAGAAAATTGGAGTTTACCGAAAATCTTGAAAAGAAGACGGGACAACTTAATCTGCCATATCTTGAGACATGATGATCTGATGAAGACGATCGTCGAGGAAAAAGTGAATGTTAAGGATGGTAAATGAAGGCTACGCATAAAGAGCAAGTTTTTGTGGATGTGAATTAGAAGAATTACGTTAATGTGAAGAGGTTAGCCGATAGTAAAATTGAGTGGAGAGCTGCATAAAACCAATCTTAGGATTAAATTCAAAGATCACGTACTTGCCGTGAAAATTTTAGCGGCGTTACCCGCTGAAATTGCACTATAGCAATTATTCCACAGTGAAAATATCATTCGCCTTGATCGGGACTCGAACCCGGAACCCTTGATTTTTGGCCAGGTGCTCTACCAGTTGAGCTACCAAGGCGTCGTCTTTCTCTGTGGAAATTATAGAGCTTTGAAGGAACAAGATGTTCACGGATTAGTCTAAGATTAAGACTAGTGATAGTAGTCTTAATCTTAGGATTTTTGCCCCATGGTGATGAGAGAATATAATGTAATAGCATAGAGTTAGTTAGTATAGAGGGCTCACCGCATAGGAAAAATTGTTACACGTTTTGCATGTATTACTGGAAGGTTTCCGTAGATGGCAAGGGAAGAATTTTTCGCGTTACGTCACAAACGATATATATCGCTTCGATTGCTTTCGTTTTTCTAATCGACTTCGGCGACACATAACATGTGCTATAGTCTTAGTTATGTTATTTTATTACAGTGGTGCAATGTGCCTTTGCCTAACGTCAACAGTCACATGCATAAGTTAGCATTTTTCTCACTATCAAAGCAAACATATCTTGTCACAGGAGGGTTTACTTGCTGTTCCATTAAAATCTACATAATCCTCTGCTATGAGGAGCAGACTACAGGACTCTTCTCCATCGTGCCGCTTAAGTCAATACTTACTATACTTACACTATGGTAATAGTTAATTTGAAGTCATGGAGAACATTATGTTATAGTTATAATGCTTCAAAAGTCATCAATTCCTACAGAACGATCTTCTTGTGGATAGAATCCAGTACACAGTGTACGTCACGAATTATGGTTTCATAAATATCCTCAAAATCACTTTCGTTCCTCACAGATTTTGCACAGTTGTGCCGTCAACGTTCCACTGTCATCGGTTCAAATATACGCACTGTTCGAAGCATATGTTCTGGAGACAAACTTGACGGGGAAGTGACGCGCAACATCTGGTCTTATTCTTATTTTTGTTCAGGCGCTTTTAGTCGTGTGCTGACTCGATTAGGCCATCAGATGGCTATATACCGATGATAGGGAAAGATTAGGGGGTTGTAAGTGCAGAGGAAATATTTATTTTCCTCCGAAGAGGGCAGTAAGGTTGCTGAGCGAAGAGGAAAGGTCTTCGGGAGCAATTTTACGCCGTTTTTTTTTACGAGGCCCCATAATAAGGGTCTTAAAGGGATGGAAGCTGCCAAAGATCCGCTCCTTACTGTGTGAGCTACGGGGATAAGAAACTTGGAGAGGGAAGAGAGCGGCAGAATTTCTTTTAGCGGGACCATAATGTCGTAATTGAATTTGGGAAAAAATATTCGAAATATTCATACTCTTTTTTTTTCTTAACGCTTTTTTTTCACTTCGTTTGTTATTGCCTGTGCGTGTTTTTTTATATCGTCTGAAAACCCGGCGTCTTGAGAAGTCATGGTTGTGCTAGTGTTTTTCATTAGTCGAGGTATTAGATTAGATCGGCTCGAATTGGTGCTCATGGACTGATTCAACATTCTTTGGACATTTCTTAATATTACTTTTTTTACGCTCATCTTTTTAAGAGTTAAACACAAATTCATTCATGCTCCCCTTGAAACGTAGCCTCTTCTTTCGTCACTCTTTCTCCTCCAGAGGTCTTCCTTTTCTAACGACCTGCAATAAACTATTTTCCTTTCATTACTTGGCTGTTCCATTTACTATGCCTACTTCATATTTCCTCCAACTTTCTCTCCTGTTAAACAGATTCAGTCTTGATGTAGTGGAAGGAACACATAATCAATCACACAGTTCACTCACTTTTATGCAGTGATTTAATACATCGTGAGTTTCGACTGTCTGTGGAAATGCGTAGTGCGTTAAAAACTAAAAAAAATGCGAATGTTGTCTCATTGATCAGATACATCCTCATTCATCTCCCTTTTCATCCATCGTACCTTATCCTTTTCTCTAAGTATCAACGTATTCTCTTCTTTCTTTATATCTTTGTTACTCAAGTTTAACATTTCATAGTTGTTAAAACCTCATTTTAATACTTTAGATTCAATTATTTAATAAAGCAACTCCAACAAATACTTGGTACATTCTCATCATATTTTCTGCAGTAGCTTTTCCTCTTCTCCAGAATATAAACTTAACCACTACCTCTTTTACTTCCTCATTTTTATTCCTTAATTTTTATATACTTTTCTCTCTTGCTCGTAGAAGATAATTAATTAATGACAGGGTCTCTGAGTAAGGACGTAAAGAAAAGATTAGCGAAAAGTTTAATATAGAGTGTGGCCCATATGGAACGTAATCTTAGAGACTTAGAAATCAACCGCTTATATACCACGTAATCATAGAAGGAGAGAAGATGAATATAAAACACTTGGTGGTTGTGAGATATGGATATGGAGAAGGATTGAGAAAGTGAGGTGGGTAGATGGGAAGTCGATTGAAGAAACTGGAGAAGGCAGAAGGTGTAGATGGAGAAGGTTATAAACGGCGATAGTTTGTTGAAGGATGTAGTCGAATGAGTCGAAGAACAAGTAGTTTGAATAGAATAATGAAAGGTAGGCAGTGTGCGGGGTGGGGAGTGACACCTTGTGAAATGTAGGGGGTCGTGGGAGGAATCCAGTATTATTTTAGATCTACCTCCACCCGTAGAAAACTGATAATAATTATAATATTTGGCATTTCAAAAACATCCCGTCTTATACATACTTCATGCTTCGCATACGTATACACACATATACTTAGCAACCTCACAGCTCGTGATTGCATAATGTATGCCTTTTCGTCGCAAAACAAGACTTCGTTTTGCCTTGTACATCCAAAACTTGCACGAAGTGAAGCCTAAATCAATTGGGCTTTTATGCTGCTGAGGTTTCCTGACAAATTCTCTCAAGAATCCCCTTTCACCAACTTGATTTTCCTATGAATTTACGTGTACCTACTATATCTTGGGTGCCACGCCCACCTTCTTACAAGTCACTACCCAACTAATGCTAGGTCTGTTCCAATTTCCGCCATCGTGGTAAGGAAGAAAAAAAAATATGGAAAGTTGAGGGCTCTGTGGACGAAAGTACGGGGACTTTGGGAAGAATGAGATTTTAAGGAAGAAATGTCCCAGCGAAATTCCTTGGCCAGTCATCCGAGAAATATTGCTCCCATAGACTCGGTCATCGTATGCTCTAATATTTTTTTTTGCCTAGAATGCTAATGAACGGGAGTGTTGTTTTTTTTTACCATCTTCACTTCAGCTCACCAAAGTTTAAGATTATAGAGGATCTTTTCGGGGAAAGGGTTGCGAGGGGTGGGGTGGTGGATTAAAGAGGCATGGGAAGAGGGAAGGGAGGGAGGTCGTGAAAGAAAGAAAAGAAAAAAATGCATGTATGTATAAAGTTTTGGAGTTGTTCCATGTTGTTGCACGAAGGCGGCATTGCCATATGGTCGTGTCCCTAGTTTATGAGCGCTATATATCCTCCGGGTTTGTTCCGAGGGTGGGGAAAGGGTTGGGGATGGCGTTCGGACTTTTTTTTTATTATTATTCATGCCCTAAAAGGCGTATACGAGGGTGTTGTTATGTCTCCGCGTAATGAATTTGTTGGGAAAACTCTTCCCCAGCCAGGTAGGTATCTCGGGCTCGGATCGTGAAAATGCCCTAGGAGCTAGTTGAGCCTTCGCTGAGGTGATTGGGTCGTTTCGTTGCCGTAATTGGAGCCATCATTGGAGCGAAATCCAGATTTTAATTTTTTTTTACCTTGTGTGTTTCCTACCGAATTGGCGCACATGTTTATGGAGATGATTTTTCTTTTTCAAAATTCAAGCTTCTTTGATTGAAAACTGTAAGTATGTCTTTTCTCCGTCCATCGAATGCACCACCAGCTTCTCATGTTTAATTATCGAGAGCAGAGTATTTATTATTTATGGGGTGGTTTCATTGTTAGCTCTACTTTAATTTATTGTGTGTGGTGCGCATTTTTCCCCGTAGAAAATTCTTCGATAATTTTACGTGCGTGCCATGCATTTTGTGCGTCACTTTTCAATGCAATGAAAAGCCACAATTGCCTTTATATGTGTAAACTATAGCAACTAATTTGGTGCATTCGACATATGCACCTGTTGAAATTATGTGACCTCATTTTTTTGTAAAAATCTTAAGTACTCATTACGTGCACTGTAATTATAAGGTGCTTATCGCATATTCACTGAACTTACTGGTTTATTTTGAAGGTTACAAAAGAAATAAAGGTTAAATTAAAACGCTAATGATGATGCCGACTTTTTAATCTTCCTAATGTGTGCTTACGTCTCTCAACTTCTGAAAAAAAAACGCTTTGAGAAACTTCTTCTTCGTATTTGAAAATATTGTCAAACCGTTTCGTTCAATATGTTAATGATTGCATCAATAATAATGAAATCTATTTATTGGGACGAGGTTGAGACAAAACTGTCCATCTGCCGTCTAACCTCTTATTCCGTGATCAATCCAGTTTATCTCCATAATTCTTCTGTTATACATGATTTCGCATGTTTCTTCCCTCGACGATAGTCTTCATCAGACCACCGTGTCTTAAGATATTGCCGATTAGATTGCCCCGTCTTCTTTTTATAGTTTTCAGCAGACTTCTCTTTTCTCCAACTCTTCTTAGGACTTCTTCATTTGTCACTCTGTCGATCCATTTTATCTTCATCATTCTTCCATAGCACCATATTTCAAATGCTTCCACCCTTTTCTTCTCCGCTGCTGTCATCGTCCATGCCTCACTGCCGTAAAGGAACATGCTCCAGATATACTGCAGTCAAGTCCACTTAAGCTGGCAGAAGATTAGTAATGATTGTGGTTAATGAAATGAAAATTTCAAGGAATCGTCACTGTCACTTACTGATTTTGATAAGTAGTGTATTTCTATTTTCCCTTCCCAAATTTTTACAAATATCCGTTACTGGCGATAATTATCAATCTAATTCCTTTTTGGCATCTAATTAGGTCGATCTTTTTTTCAAGTATAAAAAGTGTTTTTATAGAACTTTCCATGACGTGTTCTTTAATGGATGAGTAAAAAGAAAAAGTGTCCGACCCAAATGCGAAGGGAGCGGTAGTAAGCCGTGATTTAAGTCTTGCCTAGAGATTCCGTGGGGAAATCGCCATGGAAACGCGACTCGGTAAACGTTTATCGGTCGCTAATCCGACAGATATTCGAGGTATGCCTCGGAATGTGGGACACGGGTTTATGGAGGGTGAGTGCGGAATATGCAGTTTTCTTCGAGTGGGAATTGGTTTTCACTACTGGGAAAGTGGAAACGAAGAACGGGATGTAAAAAATAAAAAAATCCTGAAAATCCTCTTTCATTCCCTAGCTAGCATACTAACTGATGGTTCAGCGAAAAAAATCGATACTTGAAAAAGGAAAACTGGTTAAAAGGTTAGGATTAGGTAGGTGTATTTGCTTGAGTGCTTTCTCCCCATCTCGAGGATCCGGGTTTCGAATCACGGCACTGCATATTTTTCATGCGTATTGCCTTTTATGGTGAAATGGTGAGAGAGGCTTGGGACGCGCTGTAGGCTGGAGTAAAAGGTCGGGGGGAAATTGTTAAAATGGGTGAGGTTCGCGGATGACCAAAGGCTAGTCAGCCAATCAACCCGTGGCTTGCAAAAAATGTTGGATGCGTTTAGGAACAGTGCGAAAGATACGGGGTGAAGATAAACCAGAAGAAAACGAAAGTAATGCGATTTTCAGGAACAAAAAAGTCGAGTCTGAATATAAAAGTAGAAGGTCAGAAGCCAGAAGAGGTGGAGCAATTTAGCTATCTAGTTAGTTTGTTGAAGGAAAAAAGGTATTGAAGCGGCGAAGTAAGAAGGAGAATCGCATTGACAAAAGAGGCTTTTACTCGTAGTTGTGGACTAATGACATTGAGTAGGGAAGTAATGAAAAGCCTAGTGAAAAGATTAATTAGGAGCGTTGCGCAATGTGGGGCGAAAACGTGGGCTTTGGGAAAAGAAGATGGAAATAGACTTAGGGCTTTTGAGATGTGGGTGTGGAGAATGATTGAGAAAGGAAAGTGGGTCGAAAGGAGGACGAACGATGAAGTGACAGAATTGGTAGGAGAGGTAGAATTTGATTGGTAAAATTTGATAGATGAAATTAGGAGAAGGCAGAAGGTGTGGATGGAAAGGTAACAGAAGGGGATGGTGTTTTGAAAGAAGTGATTGAGGGAAGAACGTTTGGTAAGCGAGGAAGAGGGAGGAGAAGAACGGGTAGCTTGGATAGAATGATGGGTGGCAGGAGGTATGAGGGGCTGAAGAGGGACATCGTGTGAAATATAGGGGGTGGAAAGAATTAAATGTCCTTTTAAACCTACCGTAACCGGTAGAAAACTAATAATAGGTAATAATAAGACATTATTCCCTTTATGGGCTTTAAGGAAAGAGGATGCAAATACACTTGAGAGCTTTTGAGATGTGGGTTTGGAGAAGGTTAGAGAAAGTAAAGTAGGTCAAAAAGGGGAAATTCGGATAAGGCAGAGGGTGTGGGTGGTAATAAAGGGCGAATGTTTGTTGAAGGACGTGGTAGAGGGAGGAGAAGGAAAAGTATTTCGGATAGAATAATGGAAGGTAGGAAGGATGAATGTTGGAGGAGGGACAACTCGTGAAATGAAAGGGTGTGGGAAGAGTTCAATGCCCATTTAGACCTATACTATCATCGATGGAAAACTAAAATAATAATATTCATATCAATGCGAGTTACTTTGTTCTGAATAAATAGCTGAGGAAAGAAGTCGAAAGAAGACTCATCATTGGTCAACAATCCAAAGATTGGTTTGACGCAGCTTTCCACTGGATTCTCCTATCGGCCAACCTTTTCATTTTGACGTAATTCTTCTCTGTTACATCCTTCACAACCTGTTCCATGTACCTCATACGAGGCCTGCCTTTTCAAATCTTCCCGTTCACTTTTTCCTCGACGGTAGTCTTCATCAGGCCATCGTGTCGCAAGATATGGCCGATTAAGTTTTCCCTTCTTCTTTTTAGAGTTGTCAGCAGACTTCTCTTTTCTCTTACTCTTCTTGGGACTTACCTTCTTCCTGGGACTTACCTTACCTTGGGACTTCTTGGGACCTCGTTACTTACTCGGTCGATCCATTTAATCTTCATCATTTTCTGTTACACCTCTTTTCGAATGCTTATATCATTTTCTTCTCCGCTGCTGTCATTGTCCATGCCACACTGCCGTAAAGAAACATGCTCCAGATGTATGTTCTGATGAAATGTTTCCTTACTTCTGCGCTTATATTTCCAGCTGTAAGTAGATTCTTCTTTTGATAGTATGCCCTCTTAGCCTGGGCTATTCTACTTACTATTCCTTTCTTGCTTCGTCTACCGTTGGTTACTCGGCTTCCTAGGTAACCGAACTCTTTCACCTCATCAAGTTTTGGTTTTCCTAGCTTGACATTGGTTTTTTCCTCTTCTTTCTTGCTGCACACCAATATCTTAGTCTTCTTCTTATTTATCATCAGCTAATATCTGGCAATTGTCCTTTTCATGATTACTAGAATCTTGTTCAGATCCCTCTCTGTTTCGCCTATGAGTGCTATGTCAACAGCGAATCGCAGCATGCTTATTTTTTCACCGTGGATAGTCACTCCAGTAGACTTTTCTTTGGTTTCATTGATGTCTCTCTCGAAGTAAACGTTAAACATAACGGGAGACAGTGTTCAGCCTTGTCTCACTCCTTTCCTTATTCTTGCCTCTTCACAGCTGTGTCCAGATTTAATCACAGCTACTTGGTTTTTGTACAGACTGTGGATAATTCTTCGGTCATTGTAGGACACTCTAATTCCCCTCAGAATTCCAAGCATTGAATCCCAATCCACGTTGTCAACAGCATTCTCGAAATCCACAAATGCAATGAACGTCGGTTTTTCCTTCTCCATTCCCTTCTCTGTGAGCAGCCTAAGGTCCGATATCGCTTCTCTTGTACCCTTACTTTTCCTGAATCGGAATTGATCTTCATCCAGGAACTCCTCTGCTTTTCGTTCTGTTCTTCTGTAGATGATCCAGGTCAATATCTTCGATGCATGTATTGTCAGCCTTATAGTCCTAAAATTTTCACATTTCTTCGCTCTCTTCTTCTTGGGAATAGGAATGATGATGTTTTTTTTTAAGGAGACTACCTAGGTTGTAAATAAAAAAAGAATTACGTTAATGTGAAGAGGTTGGCCGATGGAAGAATCGACTGGAGGATCAATCTGGTCCAAATTTAGGATTATTGACCGATGATGATGAGATTGTGCTTAAACAAAACTTACACTAACTATGATAGAAAACTGGTGATGATAATCCTGTTCCCAGCTCTTTCATTAAGGCACCTGCCGTCGTATACAGGTCCATATTTCTCGAGAAAAAACAATTAGGGCAAGGCATCCTCCGTATCCTCCCAATCCCCGTCTCTCCTGTCTATTTCTCCTCCGCCTTTCGACCTGATGTCTGGGATTTAGCAATCATCCCGACTGTTGGAGCTCATATCGCTCTTGTACCGCCGCGAAGTCTATAGGCTGCCGTTCAAACACGTTGATCGTCGTCCCGTTTCATCGACAGCGTTGGCTTCAGTCGGTCGATGTCTTGTTATGGGAGCCTGCTCTAGCTTTGGGATGACTCGTTCGGGGGCGGAGGAGGAAAAGGGTACGACGCAGGGGTATGAGGAGGGGGGGGGGGGAGTGGTTGGTTATACAGGGTTCAGCAATAGAGTAGGTGGGGGTATTATATCTCCTCCCCCTCCGGTGCTTGTCGCACGTTTTACGACGCCCCGATTCCAGCCCCTACCAGCGGCGAAGGTGAGAACCGGTGGCATTATCCTCTCCCCACCCCTATATATTTCTGCACCCCCCCCCACCCTCCCCGGCCTGAACACGTTCCCAACCCCCTTTCACCCAACCCTCTCCCTCCACATACTTCCCTCATGATTCAAACTCACCCCGCCTACAATCCACCTGCTTCTCCCCCCCTCTCGCGAAGGGTACCAGACCCGCCCATAATTAATGTTCTAAGCTGATGATGATCCCTCGCGTGGCTTTATGACCCCCCTCCCGCAGTCTTAATCTGCGAGTGTGTGCTAGATAGGATTTTGTGTGTAAGTGCGTGTGTATTTGTCGTGTAGGCATGTGAAAGGGGGAGATAATAGGTTAAAGAATAGGAAAGACTCGGAAAATATCTTAACTTCCGTGAACTTCGCTTATTTGTGAACGCGTTCCCTTAATCCCGTGCTTTCAGTTATTTCTTATATTCCTTTATCGTCGTTTTCTATTATTTTTATATCGTCTTGATCGAAAGCTTATTTATTTATTTATTTATTTATTGAGTTTAACGTTCACCCAACATATACATAATTATAGGGTGAACATTCAAAAGATATAAATACAAATATAAAGAGTAATCTGGTCGCAGTCACAAAAATAATAACAAACAAATAATAATAACTGAAAATGCCAAATAAACAGGTCACAGCCAAAATAAAAATAACTTAACTTTCTTGGTCATCCACAAACAAATTTTTTACATCTTTCAAAAAGTTGTCTTTCCTGACTTATAGGTCTAATTCATTACAATACTTGTTATAAGTAGCTTATATCCTTTGCATTGGTGAATTTGCACCATAATTAGCCTCTTATAACCTCTGGAGTACGTTTTTTTTAAGCCGTTCGATTTTAAAATGACGCTAAGAATTTTCCCTTATTAATTAAAAACTGAAAATAATCAGCGGCGCGAAAACGCGACGGCAAATTATTTCGTGCTGGTAAATCATACACATGACGTGAAGGCCGTTATACACGGTGAATGATCATGCGAATGAATTCATTCGCGAATGAATTTGAATGATGACCTGAAATTGCTTCCGCCTAGGGTGTTTTACACGGTGAATGATCATTCGAATTAATTCCTTGAATGCTATGTGCAAAAAGGATGCGCAGTGGTAGGCCTATCGATAGTACACATCGATTCACGGGAGATTTCCGACCAACGCAGCTGTATCGATGTTCGAAATTGGTCGGAATGGTTAGTTTACGTCGTCGGATATACGTGATATATTAAATAAAGTATGGTATATATTTAGTAATTATGATATTCATTAAACGAAGCTTTCTAGATACTGAGGTTTAAGTTGATATGAAGAAATGTAGAGCTCTAATGGATCGGTATGGTTTAATTTTCGCATCTACTGCTACAAGTGCCCATTACAATTGTGGCGGTCACAATTTTACCGGAGAAAGCTGGAAGGAGAGAGGAAAAATAGAGGTTAAGGTATGATAATGCCTGATTCAAAATGAACTGTTATTATTGGACTGTGAGGCCTATCGTAATTTATTAAGAAAGACGCTGGAGCAATTTCATACTATATTAAATCTCACCAGACATGGTTATGAAAGGTCGGACATGACGACGAGAGGAGCAATTACGGTGACAAGAGATCTTTATTCAACCTTTGATATACATGTTGATAATTATATTGACATTTTGCAATTGGTTTCCGGCTGGCTGCCACGCTAAGATTTTTTAGCAACGGGCGAATCGTATCCGGACGTCGTGCGCTCGTATCACGTAATCATTCAAGGAATCTTGCGAATGAATTTCATGCAAGGAGATTTCCGTATTACGCGACGCATGAACTTCATGCGCATGATTTCATTCGCATGATAATTCACCGTGTAAAACGGCCTTGACACTCTTTCCCCCACCTGCCACTAGGTGGTGCTGCGGACGCTTCCAAGCAGGCGGTGCACTCAGTCAAAGCTTATTAACTAGTATCGGAGGCATATTTATTCGGGTAATTTATTATGATCAACTCTTATTTATTTATTTAAAATTGTTTATTCATTTGATTCATTCAAAAATAGTATTCATTTTACTTAGCATTACGTGAAATGGGCCACATAGCTGCGCGAACTTCACGCCGAGCTTCGCAGTAGCGGAGAACACCACGATGTCCTTGAGACTATAAAACGACTATTAATACCATACTACATACATAATACCGGAGGGGACTTTTCAAACTTTGATAGTTCTCACATGCTATTATTAATACGTACTCGCTAGAGCTGAGTGGCTCTGAAGTAGGTACAATGGTAAATTCAGGAGAGGAATGTTTCCTATGCCTCCTTGGGATTTCTCAATCCAAACGTTTTGCGTTAATGAATACATTATTGCTAAGGCACGAATCGCAATCAATGAATTCTATTTTCTCTGATGAAATAACCTACCCTATTGTGAAATGTCACCTAATTTAACGGTTATAGGCTGTTTACTTTTCGAGGAAATGTTTAAAAAACATGAATATGTGGATTCCACTTATCTGTGAAACACCCCAAGTACCGAGCGGATGTCATTCTAACCGCATCAGAGCTGCTTACGTATAGATAGCCACTTTCTGCTCGCGTTTGGTGAGGAATTTGCTCTTTACCCAGTATACAAAAGTTTCTTTCATGCGACATGCCCGTGGCTTGAATATTATATATTTGGTGGGAACCTTGTCATATGTCTTCTTCGAATTAAAAAAAATAAAATTCACGTCCTTTTTCGTCTCATTTGATCCATGTGTGTCTTAAAGAAAAAATCTAGCTGAGTTCCACAAGATCAGGTTTTGCGGAGTTCAAGTTGATTTTATTGAAGAAATAACTATCCTGGTAATGCATTGTGTACTCAGTTTTACAGGAAGTCAGTGTCAATTTTTCTATTAAATACCTGACTACTGTTTATTCCCTTTGGGAAAAGTTGGAGTTAAATGGGCCACTTTACAGACATTAAGTTCCCTACCTTCTGCCAAAGACATTAATAGGCAATAATTAAATATGAATTTTAGAGTAAATTACAAATGGTGCACTATTTGATCTAATCTCTTTAAACAATCTTGTTGGCATAACTTCCGGGGCCCGAGGATTTATTTACTTTAATTGAATTCATTTTTTAATCCTTTGCGGTTTATTACCGTGCCACTTTTAGGTTCACCAATCACAGGCAGATCCACGTCCGGCTTGGTTGAATTGTTCATAATACCCTTTTAAAGAAGCTGTTTTAATATATTTACTTTATCATGGCGATGTGTGTTTACTTCCTCAATTTTGTCTTTAACAGCCTCGATGGTTGAGTATTTCCCCTGTAATTTGCTTACTTAAGGCCAAAATGATTTCGGATTTAGTACATAGTATGTATTTTGTTTCACAATACATGCTAAACTAACATGTTTCCCTTTTTGTGTAGCATAAATTGTATTTGTGCACAAATTCGTTGAATTGCCAAGTTTTATTTTTGCTGTTATCCAACGTGATGATCCACCTCCTGCCACACCATTTGAGATACCTTCATCTATATCTACATAATACCCTGCTATCCACCATAAAGGGGTTAGATGGCAGAAGGGACAGTTTTGTCTCAATCTCGCCCCAATAAAGACCTTTTATTATTATTATTATAAAGGTGCTTGGCAGGGGGTGAGTTCACACCAAAAATGCATTACATATCATGCTTAAAAAAGGATCAGGAATAATACTATAGTGCAAACTTCACACTTTAAAAAATATTACAATGGCATAGCAAGCATACGAAAACACACAATTAGTTGGGTTAGCTTAAAGTCCTAAATATCAACTTGCAACTATCTATGCTATCCAATGCTACTCTCGTATTTATGCTATTGGATATATAAGGCTTATATCTACAGCTGAGGGTCTTGGTGGTCTAGTGGGTAGAGAACTGAGCTACTGACGGGAGGGTCCCGGGTTCAAATTCCGGGCAAGGCTTTCTGAACACTCCCATCTAAAAATCCTCGCGATTCAATTTGCTGCGTGTCAGAAGTACGAAATGACAGGTGTCCCAGGGAAAGAAAAAAAACTGGCCCCCTTACCCCTGAATGTGTGAATTTCACACGCCATTGGCTTAGTACGGGGTGAGCTCTACTCTCACCTATCAAAGTCCAACCTTCGGGTTGAATCACTGAGTGAGTGAGATATCTACAGCTATTCATATCCCTAACACCATGTAGGCATCTGACTTGTTGTAGATGCGTCGAAGTGAAAACTTGGATGCATTTTGACTCCAGGCGTGCTAATGGTAGCTAACGGTGAAATGTATGTAGATAAGTATTCATACTCCATTATTCCCCACCTAGCTCGGTGTAATCAACCGACCCCTTAGGCATCAGTAGGCCCTATTGTGGGGACTCGAGGCATTCGTGCCTGATCCCACAAAAGCTCAGGAAGTGGCAAATCATCTTCAGTTTCCCTTCCCGAAAGGAAAGGGTCTCGGTTACAGCGGGAGGGGTGGAACCCTTTTTCAGAGGCCCGGCTTTCTAATTGCCCGGCCCTTGAGATGGATGCCCCCTGCGTGAGCCGCGCTTAATTCCGCCTTTGCTTCATTCGGATTTGGATATTATTATGGCCCCGCCCCCCCCCCCCCCCCTTAGGGCCGGCAAGGGTCGTTTATGCGCTCATTCGCTCACCGCTCATCCCTCCCCCCCCCGGCGGTCGGAGCGACTTCGGGAACAGGTTAGCCTAATTGCTGCATTTGCGTCTGCCGTCGGACCATTAAAGCGATATTAATAGACATTTACGCCGTTGGGGGGTGGCGGGCTCAAGGGTGCAGGGTATTTGCTTAAACCGCGCCTCCGTTTGGTAGGGGGAGGAATCTGTGTATCTTATATTATTTTCCTTCAATAGTATTAGTATTTTCCGATTTGTTATTTTCATTGCGCACTTGACTTAATGCTGGAGAAGAAGGAAAGTTGATCTACATCTATATCTACACGCAAGCCACCGCGAGGGTGTGTGGCAGGGGGTGATGATCACCAAGCATACACTGCTTGATAAATGTTTCAGTAAGAAAGTTCCTATTAAGGTATAATAAGGAAGGTTCATATTTAGTTTTGTATCAGTAAGAAAGTAAAGTGGGTCAAAAGGAATACGACCGATGAAGCACTAGATTTTATAGCAGAGGAAAGTAAGGTGATAGATGAAATTAGGAGAAGGCAGAAGGTGTGTATGGGAAAGGTAATAAAAGGGGATGGTGTTTTGAAAGAAGAGATTGAGGGGAGAAAGTTGGGTAAGCGGGGAAGAGGGAGGAGAAGAACGGGTAGCTTGGATAGAATGATGGGAGGAAGGAGGTATGATGGGGCTGAGGTGGAACATCGTGTGAAATTTAGGGGGTGGGAAAGAATTAAATGTCCATTTAGACCTACCTTCACGGGTATAAAACTATTAAATACAATAAAATAGACTGTATGTGTATATATGTATAAAACATAAATAACAATGCAATCGTATCGAACTTATATATCAGCGGTGGAAGTTAATGTTCCTTAGGCAGTTGTAAGGAAGTTTTAAGAAAATTGTCAATGTATTGCGTTCGGTGATCTCACGAGAACCGGGGTGCCAAAGTGGCTAGTGTTTAATTTGTTTATTTCATAATTAATGTCACAATATCAAAAGTTATTTTACAATTTTTTCTGAAATATTACTACTTACATAAATACATAAAAGTATTAAAATAAGTAAAATATTTTTTTTCTTGATTTATGCTATGGTTTGACATGTTTTTTAAAAATTTTTTCTTTGCAAATCAATGTAAAGAATTTTTTACGTTTATATAAAAATATCCATTAAAAACATTTTCTATACATTTTTTACTGCCAGCTGAGAGTACCCATTTATTTATATTATATACTTTTGTTCTTAATTCCTCTATCATGTTTTCCTTTTTATTTTTGCTCTATAAAAAAGTCGAAACCAGTTCATATAATGTTACGTTTTTGCCGTTTGAGAAGAAGTTAAAATTCAAATTAACTAAATCCTTGTCTCCGATGTCACCCGCTCCAAAGGTGTCAGATTCTTTGAAAATTCTTTTGATTGTTTTCCGTTCGCGGGATTCCGGAGGGCATCTTAGGACGTGGTGGGTCGTGTCGTCGAGACGTCCACAAGCGGAACAGAGTGGGGAATCAGTGAGGCCGAATTTGAACCGTGTTTGATTTGTTGCCCAAATGCCATTTAGCGTAAGGAACATCTCAGCTTTTTCTCCTGCGGGGCCCCTCAACTTTGAAAAATTGACCCATGATTTCTTTCTCGGTGGGGGAGGGTCCCCGATATATTTTCTTGTGGTTACGTTGTCATTACTTTGTTTTTGGTGTTTTCTTGTACCTGAGTATTTTCTCATAAAATCTTTGGTATCCTCGGTTGCCTCACGAAAATAGCGCATTTTTTTCGCTCTAGTTAGGCTTTCTGTTAGTAGCTTAATAATTATTCTTGCTCTATCATCATTTCTAGTAATGTCTGCTGTCTTTTATAAGAATTTTATTTTAGACTTTCCGGAGGCTAGTACCCTTGCCTGAAAGATAGGCTGTGTGTTGTAAGCATTTATTTTCCTTCAAAGCCAACCCTAACCTGAGGAATGCTAGTACCTATTTAAAAAATAATCGTGAGTTTAATGTATCTACCGTCATTTAATTTTCTCCTTCAAGTAAACGACCATTTACGTATTTTTCAAAAGTTTCTTTTTCCGTTCTCGAGAAGGATTGGTGAGTGAATTAGATTACATACTATGGCGTTGATTTGGCAATATTCAATATTTTCACATACTTTTTTGAATGCGCCCGATCGACTTCTTTTTTTTCGTCTCTTTATCACTACATGGGCGCTCATGGCAAGAGGGTGGTGGAGAGGGAAGCAAATATGAGCTCAAAGACTCGAATGCGTGTGGTATACGCGTTGTGGAAATGAAAGATGTAAAAAAATAAATAAAACAGACAAACAGAGAAAATCCGTTCCAGCTCAGTGGAGTATAAAAAAAACTAACGATATGGAATTTATCTCACCAGACTAATGCTTGAGGTGTAGGGAGTGAGGTGGGAAATGCAGGTTGGGACGCTGGAATTATGTGGTTTGATATCTGGAGGAAAATGAATAACAGTCGTAAATGCTGGAATTAAACCGATTTCATCCGGCAGATAAACATCGTTTCATCTCCCAAATATTTCCTTGGGTCGGAAACTCTCAGGGTAAACATGACCCCATTGACCCTTTGGATCCACGTTTCACCCTGCGAAAACCGACCCTAAAGGGTTTTTTTTTCGCTCCCTTTCCGTTTCCCTAGCCTCTTCGTGTCCTCATCCGCTACAGCACGTTCTTTTAATCTCTCACCCATTCAAGTCTCCATTCCCTATCTATTAAATTGCATTAGGGTGAGTTTCTTGGTTTGTCTATCATTAGAGTAAAATAGTTCTGAAATTAGTGCTAAGCCTGGGGGTAAATAAGGAAGAAAAGGCTAAATGGGAAGAGGCCAAGATCAAAGTTAAAGGGGATCGTGTTATTTTTGTGGTCAGAATACTTTCCTCCCATCTCGAGGGTCCGGGTCCGAATCCCGGCACTGGCAGATTTTCCATTGGTGTACTGGTCCCTACGTGAGTGCCTCCTGGAGAGCGCTTCGAGTCCAGTACTCCGTCCGTCGGATAGGACGTTAAGCTGTGGTCTCCTAGGCGCCTTTCGTGAAAAACAGGCTAATGCCGACGCCGAGTTTCTCTCAACCCTTCTTCCGTTACTCCTACCTTTACCTAGTTACCCACCCAGTCAGGTCTGGGCGCAAGTAACATCAGTTGTCAGTCATCTCCCTCAAATAACTACTAAAACCAAATTTAAACTCGGGAAACGAATGCTAGAAGAGGTGAGTTAGTTTCTCCTGGGAAACAGAGTTGCCTGCGATTGACGAAATTGGAAGGAAATCAATGAAAATAGTGAGCTGTTACGGCTCGCAAATGTGAATGAGTAAAAAAGTCTCCAAAAGACGTAAACAAATAAACCTTTCCAAACAAGGGTGGGGCATCGAAATTAAGGTTAATTTATTTAGAATCCCACCCACTCTTAATTGGAAAGGCGTATTTGTTTACCGTTTTGGAGGCTTTTTACTAGAAGGAAATAGTTGTTGGAATAGCCCAGGCGAAGAGAGCACTCCACCGAAAGAAGAATCTACTTAGAGATATAAATAAAAGTTTGGGACTAAGGAAACTCAAAATATTTACTAAGGGAAAACAAACCTTCACAAAATACAGTCAAACTCGGATATAACGAGATCCAAGGGACCAAATGCTTTTGCTCGTAATATCCGATACTCGTTATATCCGTTACGAGTAGCTACATGTGCTGTCACTCACTGTCTTTCCCTGTCTCACGCGCACACACACGCGCTCACACACATACTATTCTAATGTACAGGTGATAAAATAACAAAGATCAATGTAAGATGATTTAAATTACAAAATGAACAATTTATTCAGAAAACTATCCACATACATAATAAATTTACAAATAAAAGTCCTTGGTACGACAGTACAGCCACTGTTCGTTCATTTGGATTTGCTCGTTATAACCGTAAGGCTCTCTAATACAGTCTCGTTTGAACCGTTATATATTGCTCACAAAATGCATTATTTCCAAACAACCCTTCTCTCTTTCCTCGCAATAGCCGAGATCTCGTTTTAACCGTGCTCGTTATAAAATGAGTTTGGCTGTACAACTTATGGAACACTCACACTCTTACGAGACCGAAGATTTGATCGGAATACTCTCATCTTCAGGTGAATAAAATTTGGTGCGAACTCTCTCTTTACAGCCGCCAGCAACCGGGGTAGTGGTTATGATTTGGGGGGGGGGTGGCGTAGGGGAGTCGTGGGGTGAAAATTAGGGTAAGCGGTCTATCTGGGGAGGCTATAAGTCGAACTGGACGACGGGAGTGTAAGACGCCGGGGGGTTCGGGAGATGGAGTCAACAATCTTAAGGATTGGGGAGAAGGCGGTAAAGAAATACTTCTTGAATAGTGTGACCTCTTAGTCATGCATCCTCTTTAAAATATTTCATTACTAGTGGGAATTGAGCTCCCGTCTATTTTATTTATATTTTTGTTTTGACGTTTTTTTTTATAGCCATCTAAACTACAATTACCGGTTAAACACCAATAACATTAGTTGGAGTCGGGCAAGGTTTATCTATTCATCATAAAATGAAGGTCAATGACTGATGAAAAAAATATTGACTTTATCATTTAAAAAGACTGGTAAAAAAGATTTCAGTTATAACTATATTTGGACCCTTAGACGTAATTTTAGGTCGACATTTGCACTTACTTTTATTTAATTACTTTATTTACTGAATATATTAGTTTTTGTTTGTTTCTAGGATACACGGAATAGGAGATATTTCCTTTTCTGCTGAACACCGAAATCACCCAAAATCGGCGTTTCGACAACACAAAAATGGCCACTATCAGGAAAAAAATTAAAAAATAAAATAATGACATTTTTGTATTCTCAATAAATGGTAGTTTCTATGGTAAAAATATAAAACATATTTGAAGTGTTGCAGCAACACCCTCTGATTGACCCTCATGTTCAGAATAGAAATACGTAGTGTTTAGAAGTGTTTATATCCGTCTTAATCTGCTTTCAGTGGTTCGACGATAATAATTAGGGATGGGTCTTTTCGGTTCTTCGGTTCCACCGGTTCTTGAGCTTAGAACCGGAACCGGAACCGAGGCCAAAAATAATCGGTACCGAAAAAATTGGCGCGAAAACCAGTTTGAAATCTACTCACACTCCGAAAGTGGAGGCTTCACATTAAAACCTGGTGAAATAGTGTACTTAGATGCTTCAAAGTCGCGAATTATTCTAATTCAGTCTTTGAAAATGATTATTGATTACCTTATCTTACCATTGAGCAATGCAAAGTAAGTGGTAAATTAAGAACCGGAACCGAAAAAAAGTGGAACCGGCCCATCCCTAATAATAATAAATATTATAATCAAGAGCAGTATTTATATCTATTCGTTATAAGAGGAAGGAGAATGATGAAAAGATTTCATGTCGTCATTTTCTTCACATTTTCAACCTTCTTTCGGCGTAATCCTTCAGAACTGACGATGATTTTTCCGAGCGTCATAATTTCATCCCCTCCCTTATCATGATCTACTCGCAAAGCTCGAGGTTTGCCGCATCGGTTTGAGTTACGGAAAGCGGACTGCCATGCAAAACATCGTCGCTTGAGGGTATTTTTCTTAGGTCCCCTCCCCCCTCTCCTCAGGAGTGGGTCGGTTATAAATGTGACCGAGGAACTCTGCGTGATGGCGTGAAGGACAAAAACGGGGAGCAAATTACTCCCCGTTGACGAACAAGAAACGAGCCGTTTTGGAGACCGCCTCGTTAATGTGGGCGGGGGAGGATATGTATATATATAAAGCCTTTACCGCTCAGCCGGTTCCTCATTTCGGGTGTGCTGTCATTTAGGCGAAGGGCTGGCTGTTCATTCTGTTACTGGAGGGAAGGTGCTGAATGGGAAGGGAGTAAGTGTGTTGGCCCACTTCTATACATCTAAATCTACATTCTACCCTGCAAGCCACCATAAAGATGTGTGGCAGGGGGTGAATTCTCACCAAACATGCACCACATATCATGCATAAAACAGAACTAGTAATAATATACTAGTCTAAATTTCACTATTTCAAAATGATAAAAATAGCAAAGCAAGCATGCAAAACATACTTTTAGTTGGTTTGGCTTAAAGTCCTTATACCAACATGCAGCTACCTATGCAATCCATTGACACACTCGTAATTACTGCTATTCATATCCCTAATTGTACGAGGAAAAAACGACATTTTGAAACTGTCAGTTCGGCAGTCAATTTCTCTAATTTTGTGATTATGGCCCAGTCTACCATTATAAGTTGGTGTTCGCAAAATATTTTTAACATCATCACTGAAGATGTTATCTTTCATTTTATTTAAGATATTAAGTCTGAATTTCAACATGCGATCTGACAATGATTCCCATTTTAATTCATTTATATAGACTGGTTACGCTAATATAGTTTTCGTATCGTCCCTTTACAAATCTTGCCGATCTTCGCCGCACACGTTCAAGTTCATGTTTTAGGCCGATATCGTAGTAGAGGAAAGGAAGGGGTCGTGTCGTTCTTTACGTGCGTATCTACTCTTCATCTAAGGAGTAGGCACCATGCAATTTAACTCAAGGCCCTGTGACAAGGGGAGGAGGCGTACGAGAACTTAGCGTCGGAATAAGAATTTTAGATGCCTGAGTTTGCAGCCTGATAGCTAATCGACGGATAACGCTACATAAAAAAATAGTCACATCCGAAATTTACTCATTTAATAAAAGGTTTATGGATTTATACGACAAATTATTTAAACATATCTTCTATTTGAATGGAATTGAGAATAATGAGTACCGTTTTGTTGCTTCTTTCAATAATTCCACCACTTTGAAGATTCGTAAGTTATAAAATTGTCGTCCGATCAATGCCAACCAATGTCCTTGTACTACATTTAGGGAAACGAATACGGGTAAATATATCAAATAGCATAAGTAGTTGAATGTTAATATAAGGACTTTATGCTAACCCAACTAACGGCATGATATTGTATGCTGGCTTTTTTTGCATTTTTTTCAAAATTGAAATTTATACTAGTATATTATTACCAATCCTTTGCATAATATGTAATTCATGTTTAGTGTGAATTCACCCCCTGCCACTCACCTTTGTGGTAGCTTGTATGGTATTATGTAGATGTATATGTCAAACATGCCAAAAGCCACGTTTCTGAGTTAAATCTGTGACAGAAAAACTATTGTTATCGAATAAATAAATGTAATTTTTTGTTAACTGAAAAGTCGCACGAAGGTGGGTTTTGTCTGTTTGTGGAGCGTAAAAGATAAAATACTTAGAGATATCAATGTCTATGTTATAGTGAATACCAATAACTTTAAATTGAGAGTAATTAGAACAGCGTTTTTGTTTGACGCCGCCGTGTAGGCGGCTCCTCTGTCGACCCCACGGTCATCGGGGTGCGCTGTTGCCACATTCACGCAGTCACCCGCTCTCCACGGGGGCATAAGGACCAGGCGAACCTTTCAAACAAGTAGTAGGACGATTTCTGCCCTTTTAGGGAATAGATGAGTAATTTAAATGCAGGTAGGAATTTTAGCAAGGAACGGATTAGGATTAGGTTTGTAGGGCACTTCGTTTCCTTAGATTTGCACCACTTCCTTAACCTTTATAATCATAATCGGTAAAAATTTGAAATTTTCCGAATTAGGTTTGGTAAACTATTATTTTAACTTTTATTTTTAGTAAATTCACTCCTAAAAAGACCTGTGTACTTTGAGAATTGTAATATTTTTCCAAAAACAACTTTGTCATCACCTATTATTTGGCATAAATTACCGTATGCATTCATATTTTACACGTGTGTCTTGATATTGATTAAGGAACGAGGGAATGGTGTAGAGAAATCCCGGCTAATGAATCGACGTCTATGTTGTACCCTGAAAGTCATCCCAAGGGACTAGGTATTTTGGAGGGTGACTACACTAGGCATGTGCAATATCCCCGTTGGCCTAGAATGGGGTCGTTTACCATATTTTTTTTATTACCGAATCTGATAGAGTTTGTAAAATAAAAAGACCCGTATTTTTCCGTTTTTTGATCCGTCAATTATCAATTCCTGAGTCATAAGCGGCGAAAAACTGATGTTTTTAACCCTTTCGGAAAAGTGGGTGTGGTGCAACCTCTGACGTATATCGACTTCGTCCAATCACAACTGAGCCCGCGAAGCTACTTTGCCTTATCGCAAAGGGGGGGACACAGCTGGCTCGGCCAATCGGAACGATTGCGACAGCATCTGTGTGAGCAGACCTTCCGAGAACCCCCCTCCACTCCCTTCCCCCTCCCCTGAAAGCAGTCAAGGACGGGAGGAAAATGACGTCAATGTTATCACAGCAGCATTTTCGGTGGGCGTCACCTTTTGCTTATTTTCAGTTTTGATTTATGAGTGAATGGTTGTGGTTAGAAGATTAATTTTTTCACTATAATTCTTTTTTCGTTTCTATTTAACGATTTTGTGTACAAAATTGCGATTTCGGTTCCGAGTAAACGCCCCCATTGCCTATGTTGCGAAAAAGGTGAACGGTGATAATACCTGTAATAATTAGTTATTAAATATTGCAATTGTCAATATTTTCAATACATTTTTTAAATTACTTTTTTAATATAAATTTAATAATTTTTTGAAACATTTTCAATTACGGAAATATTTTAATGGTTTTAATGTAAACACATACATAAATTATATCATTTCTGTGATTCACAAAAAAATGGGTTCGTGGCAGCGTTGATTAATTTATAGGGGGGAGGGGGGAGGCGGAGGTTGAAGGCTCTTAGGGAATATTACGGAGCGTTATAGGGGGTTGGAAAGGATAGGATGGAAAGAGTGGGAAATCAGCGTCTTTATACATATGGTAAACCCTTACGTATGCATTTGATGCATAAAAGTTTGGCTACTTTTATTACTTAGTACAACATACCTATCCAGTTGTTAAAACGCCTATTATGACAATTAATAATTGTATGAAAGAAGACCTTTTAAATATATTCGTACGGTGGAACATATCCCTCCAATATTGGTAGAGAAGCGACCGAAGTGTGATGGATTTTTGAAAATATGCATTTATAGCGTTATCGGCCAACTTCAAATGCGCATAAACGATTCGGTCCTAGTAGTAATCCACGTTATCTCAGAATTCCTGTAAGAGTTCATTAACTAGATTTGTAACGATAACTACTCTCTCTCTCTCTTTCTTTGAGTTAAAGAGGCGTGGGTAATTTTATATTTTGGCCACTTTTTTTTTATTCTTTCGTAGCAGTATATTCTCGCAACTGAGGTTAAAGGCACCGAATGCGTCCACCGGGTTGGTGGGTCGACCTCTGGATATAAGCTGCGAGATAAGCGAGTTTACTCGTCGAATAAGCAGTCGTGGACCAAAAGCGACGGTATTCCGAGGGGCTATTTGTTTATCCCTGGCTAAGGTAGGCCTTAAAGTAATACAGAACCTGTGAAGATGCCGTGACTCGGCAACAGGAAGCAGCCAACAATGGGGGCGTTTACTCAGAACCGAAATCGCAATTTTGTACGCGAAATCGTTAGATGGAAAAGGAAGACGAATTTTAGTGAAAAACTTAATCTTCTAACCACAACCATTCACTCATAAAACAAAAATTATAATAAACAAAAGGTGACGCCCACCGAGGAATCTGCTTTGATATCAGTGACGTCCTTTTCCTCCCGTCCTTGACTGCTTTTAGGGAAAGGGAAGGGAGTGGAGGGTGGTTCTCGTAACGTCTTCTCGCACAGATTCTCTCGCAACCGCTCCTATCGGCAGATTCAGCTGTATGTCCCCCATTGCTATGAGGTGAAGTAGTTTCGCGGGCTCAGTTGTGATTGCACGAAGTCGATGACGTTAGGGGTTGCACCACGCCCACTTTTCCGAAAGGGTTAAAAACATCTATTTTTCGCCGTTTATAACTCGAGAAATAATTGACGGATCAAAAAACGGAAAAATAAGGGTCTTTTTATTTTTCATAATTTTTATTTTACAAATTTTACTATCAGATTCGGAAATAAAAAATATGGTAAACGACCCCATTACGCTTCTCATTACCCGGAGGAGAGGGCAGCAGCTCTTCTTCTCATGATTGAAGGTGGAGACGACAGTGGTCAGTACAGCGACACTCATTTTACTTCAAGCGTGTAACATTTACTTTAACGACTTTAGCACTGCGATGTGGAAGGAAACGGGAAACCACCACATTATAATCCCAAGGAGTCGCAGCCACTCCACTCTTTCCTTTTTATTAAGACATAAAAGAGAAGAAATACTTAAATATGAAGATAATAGCTGATTGAAGAATTCAGGGGTCGGGTAGGTGTAGTGGTTCGAGTTCTGGCCTCTCTGCGGGAGGGCCCAGGTTTGAATCCCAGCAGAGGAAGATATTTTTCATAGGTAAACCGGCCGCCCCTTCTCAGTTTTTTGTGGAGAACATTCGAGTACAGTACTCCGTCCGTCGAATGGGACGTTAAGCCTTGGTCCTGTAGACGCCTTTTCGTCAAAACCAGGGTAATGCCGACGCCGCACACAAATGCCTAATAGATGGCCAAGAGTCCCTAAAATAAACTTTCAAATCTAGGTCTTTTATACACTGCGTTGTCTTCTATGATAATGGCGCCACCAGGAAATGCAATTTACAGGTATATGAGTATGAAAATTCGCGCGAAAATCATTGTTAAAGTGACTAGGATATAGCTCACTTGTGTGTGTAAGCAAACCCGCAATTAGAAGGTCTATTTTAAAGTTGAATTTTAATTCACCAACTCAATCGACTGTAATTTAGTAAAAAGAAAAACCCTCCTCATAGTAAGTAGGTAGGTATTATGCATACAAGTGAAAAGTTTTTCAAGATTTTTTTAACGCTATCTTCATTTTTTACAGCAAGTATTTTTCAACTTTTTTCGCGAAATTTTCGAAGAAAAAATTCAAAAAGTTGTATTGCCAGTCATTTCATCACCAAAGAAGTTACATGAATTTGTAGCCAAAGATCTTAGCTATCGATTGATGAAAAAATATGCTGCGGTTTAGCAGCGCAAATAGACTTGAAATTAGTGCGGAAATAGACTTGAAAACACAGATGAGAAGAGTTCAGCGGAGAGCTGCGTCAAACCAGTCTCAGGATTGCTGACTTAATCGTTAATAATGATGAGCAGTACTGAGGTTACTGATTTTTCTATTTCCTTTGGATAGTTTCATCGAAATGGCCCACCATTTCTATTGTGTAGTAGTATCCCTATCCTAACTTGTGAGTTACGTAATCTGGCCGCCAGATGACGCCAAGAAGCACTGCGTTAACTGCTGCCGAGAGCGCGCTGTGCCATTTCTGCTTTTTGCTCCCTCCTGCGGAAGGTCTTTGCATAATCGTCCTCCCCCCGCGGTCGCCTCTTCCGTGTAAATCGCCCACGTCGACGGATCTGTTATTTTTTTTCTTTAGTTTCCTCCTTGCCGCGCCGTATCTTATCAGCCATCTCTTTGTTTACTTTTTCACCCCCTCCCCCAATAATCTGACCCTTTTTGGGCTCGCATCCACCCAACTCTTCCCTGAACTTATCTTCGCTCTTGTGTATTTTCTCCGCCTCCCGCTCTTTCTCTCTCCATCCTCCTTCCTTCCCACCTTCCATTCATCTCCCGATATTATTATTTGCATGCCGCACCACCCTTCCCATTCACCCCCTGTTGGCACCCTTCTATCCTTCCCACGCCCCCCCCCTTCCATCTTTAAACACCCTGCTCCTTCACGAACATGCTTCGGCTAGCAATATTTGCCCACCCGACGAGGACAAGGGGCTCGGGTTTGTGCTTAGGGGTTCTCCATTCAATCCGAAACGACCTTATCGAGTAAATAATCGAGAATCCTAATTAAGTCTGAAACCGTTTCCCCTCCCTCCGAAAATAACCACCCTTGATCGAAGCGAGGGGCGGAGGGAGGGATAATTTTCTCGGTCGGGCTCCCATCCCACCTTATCTGCCCCTTTCCCTTCTCCCCCTACCCTCTCTTCCTCTGAGATCCCGTCTAAGAGGTTTCCCGTTCATTAGAATTCCGAAAGAAAAGTACACCCTAATTTTTGTTCCTGGCCCCTCCCTCCTATCCACCGTTCCTGCGTAGGATAATGGTTACTTAGAAGCTATTCGGGGGGGTAAGCATGCTTGCATTACATAAAGGAATCATAATTATCTTTAAATATTTGGAAAGTGTACGATAATTACAAACATATTGTTATATTTGTCAGACAAATGTAGTTAGATAGATAGATAGATACACAATTTATTTGTACTGGGACATCGTCCCTTATGCGCAACAATCATTAAAAAAAAACAATATGATGTCGTAGTTCCG
Source organism: Platycnemis pennipes (assembly GCA_933228895.1). Classification (NCBI taxonomy): domain Eukaryota; kingdom Metazoa; phylum Arthropoda; class Insecta; order Odonata; family Platycnemididae; genus Platycnemis; species Platycnemis pennipes. Next base: position 68,271,523 of record OW121854.1, read on the forward strand.
AAAGATTCCAATCTTTTACAAAAATAAAATATCCAGTGGTAGCATCAATACAATTTACAACAATAGTTACCTAAATTGATCACAAAACATAAAAATTGATACATAGGAATTTAGCCGTTACACATTTTTTCATAAAAGATGAGGATACTTATTAGACAAAATAACATTTTTCGCTGATTTTTTAAATTGGTCCAGAGACTGCAATTTATTTAAGTCGTCAGGTAGAGAGTTCCAAAGTTTTGCTCCGGCAACTTGAAATGAATAATGGAATGGTGCAGTGCGGTGTCCTGGGTAGGACAAATATTGGGATGAGGATCTTGTAACGATCGTTAGAGTAGATTGTGTGGTTGGGAAGAGGTTTGGGAGGTATATTCAGGTATTATGGAAAAGGGAGTTGAGGAATGTAGCTAGCAGGTGCATCCTATGAGATTTTGTTGAATGCCATTCAAGTTGCCGGAGAAACGGGGAGATAATGCCGAAGATTGAATATAAAATATATGTAAAATATATGGATATATTATAGTCTTCATCAATCAGCAATCTTTAGGGTGTAGTATGACGCAGCTATCTACTCGATTCCTCTATCGGCTAACCTCTTCCTATCTAAATAATCCTCCTCTTCCACATCCTTTACTATTTGTTCTATATTTCTCATACCAGGCCTGCCTTTGTCATTCTTCCCGTTCAGTATTCCCTCGACGAATGTCTTCATCAGGCCATCATGTCTCCCAGTGTTGCCGATTAAGTTATCCCGACTACTTACAGAGTAAGAAGACTTCCTTTTTCTCAGGCTCTCCTCCGGACTTCATCGTTCGGCACTCGTTAGATTCATTTTATCGTCATATCTTGCAGTTAGAGTTGTTACTCTTGTTAAAGTTGTGTTTAACCCGGTACGTTGGTCTTTGATAGATGAGGGTAGAGCTCACATCATACTAAGCCATTGGCGTGTGAAATTTACACATTCAGGGTAGTGGGGCTAGTTCCTTTCCCTGGGCCATCTGCGATTTCGAACGAAGTTCTGACTCACAGAAAATCGAACCGCGAGGATTTTAGGTGGAGGTGTCCAGAAAGGCTTTTGCCCGGGATTTGTACAGGTTTAAAATTGATTTTAAAATATGCAGTGAAGAAGGGTAAATTGAACATGTATTCCTGAAGGAATTAATGGATGGGAGAACGTTTGGGAAGAGGGGAAAGATGTGTGGGGATTTTGAACCACATCAGGTGAAGTGGAAGACATGAGTATTAGGAATGACAACGTATTAAATAGCTGGTGGGTGAGACAAGAATATTATAAAATTGTGCATTGGATTCGAACTATAACTGTAATGCAGTTTCTTCCGAGAGATGGTGGTACTACTTCGTCATTATTGGTCAACAATCTCAGGATTGGTTTGACTCAGCCCTCCACTCGATTCTTCTTTCGGCCAACCTCTTCATATTGACGTGATTCCTCTCTTTCACATCCCTCACGACCTGTTCCATATGTCTCATAAGAAGCCTGCCTTTTCCAATCTTCACTTTTCTCTCGACGATTGTCTTCATCAGGCCATTGTGTCTTACGATGTGGCTTATTAAGTTGCCCTTCTTCTTTTTAGATTTCAGTAGACTTCTCTTTTCTCCCACTCTTCTTAGGACTTTCTCGTTACCTACTCGGTCGATCCATTTAATCTTCATCCTTCTTCGTTAGCACCACATTTCAAATGCTTCCACCCTTTTCTTCTCCGCTGCTGTCATTGTCCATGCCTCACTGCCGTAAAGAAACATGCTCCTGATGTATGTTCTGATGAACTGTTTCCTTACTTCTACGCTTGTATTTCCAGCTGTAAGTAGATTATTTTTTTGATAGATTGCCCTCTTTTCCTGTGCTATTCTACTGACAACTACTTCTGCAGTAAATAATAATTGATAACGGAAAATAATTGAATATTAAATACTCTAACGAAACTAGTCGTTGATAAATTCTTTTTATTTAATAGCTGCATTAAATTGCATGGCTATTATTTGCTATAACAAGGAAGATTATATTGTATTCATGATAATAAACCTTTGCGGTTTTTCACAAGCCTCATATACTTTGTTTTCACCACCTAATTGTAATTTTCTCAGTCTTCCTTAATACTTCCTCTTTATATTCCTACCAGTGTTCCATCGGTTCGTTCATGCTTCTGGTGGGAGGATTTAGGGCAAATTTCAAATTCCTTGAATTTGGCCGTAGTGATTCCCCATTTCTCGGTACACTCTCTCGCTTGAGTTTTTGCTTGCGTTTTCTTCCTGGAGAATTCTCAAACAAACTTTCACCCCCGTAAATTGGCTTCGTTTTCGCTTATCTTTCCCGTCGCAGCGTATGAAAAAACAGAGTGCTTAAGATCACTAACACTGAAGGCATGTGATGGAGATAGCTTTCTTTGGATTGTGTAATGAGAAATTGTTTTGAAACATTATTTTGGTCATCTTTTCTTCACCAATTTACGGGAGATAGGATAAGGCTGCACAGAGCCAATAACGAATGAGGAAGTGTTAAATATGAGAGAAATAAATTTTGTCGGAGAAATTAGAGGGACGCTGAATAAGTGGTTTAAATGCATGTTTTGAAATGTAATGGAGTTTTAAAATAGAGAGGAACATAATTTTTATACGAGGAGCAGTAAAATTTCTCATGTTAGTAAATCAATAAAGAAATAAAGAGGTAGATCACCCGAAGATCTATCAAAAGAAGAATAAAGTAACGATGTGTAGTGTAAGAGAATGGTTCCTGATCATTGTTACAATATCATTCACATATAAGTCATGCAGTATAGTCAAGAATTATGAATTAGGTGATGAAATTTTAAAGAAGTTGTTGGAGGATACCAATTCTATTTATGTACAGGATTTATAGGAACCTGGAAATCGTGGAAAACCTGGAAAAGTCAGGGAAAATGAAAACGGTCATGAAAATCCTGGAAAAGTCAGGGAATTCAACGTGTGGTCAGGGAAAAATCACAAAATGTTTAAATTTATCACCTGAAAATGCCAATAGATGAAAAACTGCACATAGGAGCGGAGAAGGAGGAGGGTGAAGGGGAGGGGACAGCTGGCCTCAGGCCGGCTTCGTTACAGAGGCATCCCAGGGGGCCTATTCTGGTTCTTTCTGGCTATAGCCTGCATGATTTGGTGAATAGATTGGTAAAAGGTGTGCGCATTCATATTTTCATTTGCATTCGCTAGCGATTTCACCAGGAATGCTTCACTTTGTCCCTCTGGCGAGGAAAAAGGCATTCTCAGTCAAGTTTGAAGTCACTTAGCCAAATTTGTAGAAGGAAATGAGGAAGAAAAAATGAAGATTGACTCAAAGAGCTACTTTAACATGACATCAGGTTTGAAGGAAAAGCCAGGTTAGCCTTCTTTGCATATATTTTTATGCAATTAAAACCCTTTCTGAAGGCATATCAATGTAAGGAATGATAATTTTTATTTTGTTGACTTAAAGTTGTTGATCTCTTATTACTGGAAGTTCATATGATTATTATGATAATAAACCTACAATTTTTCATAAGTTTAGACTTCTTTGCTTCCTCACTACCACTTTTATCTCTATAAATGACCGAAATCTTGGAGTTTTCAGGCGCTCAAAAGTCAGGGAAAATCACTAATAATGGGATGGAAATCCTGGAAAAGTCAGGGAAAATGAAAACTCCTATAAACCCTGACTGTTATTATGGTTTGTAACCACTATAATCAAAGCCTATATACTGCAGACAATAATCTTGAATATTGTCTTGACACGGAAAGGAACGGCTGTATATTTATTAACCCCTTTAAAATATCAAGTGTTTCTCTCAAGTATGCAATGTAGCAGAATTACTACAGCCAATGATTTACCTGCACGTATGATTTATCGGCATGCAATAGTTTGCCGTCGAGTTTTCGCGCCGTTGATTTTTTTTCACTTTTCAATTAATGAGAAAACATAATTGACGTCATATTGAAATATAGTGACTTAAAATACGCATTCCAGAGATTATTAACTTTTGATAAATACAGTGAAAAAGTAATAGTAAAGTTCCCTAATTGAAAAATGATAGCGGAAGGCCTCGCATGAGAAATATGGAGCTGGTAGTGAAAGGTGTGGAAGAAAAGATTGACATGTGAACTGATAAGGAATTGGAGTAGAAGGCTGCTTCAAAACAATCCGAGGATTGATAACTTGTGATGATGATGAAGTGAGGGAGAAATAAGGTGATCTCACGGGAGGAATAACTTGCAGGAGGGAGCATTTAGGTAAAAGCGATGCAGAGATTAGCGGGCACACTCCATCGAAACCTATCCATCCGTGTGGGAACTGTGAATCTCGGCATATGTGTAAATTGTTAGTAGGTAATGCCTGAAACTTTCAGAGAAAAAAATTGCAGATCCCGTCATTTCGATCATTTCGCGATACCATAATCGTACGTATCTAATGTCTTTTTTCCTGACAAACGTATTGAGGCTTCCATCCGTGCAGAAAACGTTCCTCGTCCTTGATTGTATAATACGTATCGATTTGGCATTTGCGGAGGCCGTAAAGGAACTAATCTTTGGATGCGGTCCAAGTGGTCTCGTCGGAAGCTGTGCCGTAAAACGTGCATGCATATGTATCCCGTCCTCCAGCTGGAAATGGGCGACTTGGGTGATAGTGGATGATTTTTGTGGTTCTAGCAGCGTCTCTGCTAGAACGCCGTTGTTCAGTGTGGAAGATGTCGTTTTTGCACTTTTGGAGAAATCTTGAGCGGCAATCACGCCTAGGGACCCTGTTTCGCTCATATGGAAGTAATGTCTTCTATACGCATCATCGTAACTCGATATGTCCCGGAGGACGGCATTTGTGCTCCACTGGAAAATTTATTTATTCTATTATCTATTTATATCCTATTATTTATCTTATTATAAAGTGAATTTTACAAGTAATTGAAATTATTTCAGCTTATACATCCCCACATCATTAAATAATCGTTAATTAATTAACCCTCGTTTATGCCTAAATATTTTTTTAAATTTATTTTTTCTTGCATATTTATATAGAGCAATACTTTTAAAAAGTATTAAATTAATTATGGTTGCTGTAACTTTAAAAACATGCAAATAGTAGCAATAATCGCTAGAGTCAAAAAGTGACATTTTTACTCTACCGGCACATGCGATAATACCCGTATATCGGACATGGTTTGCTCTAAAAATATACGAGAACTGATTTGTAATCTATATATATGCACCTATCTATGTACAAAATATAAAAAAATTAAAAATTGGTCAGCAACCATTTTCATAAAAATTGGTTGATTTCTGATGGAATTACCCTATTGTTATTTTGTAAATGTTGGGTTCCTGCCATTGACGTTTTGATGGATAGTGAATTCTTCCCGCAACTCCCAGGGATCAAATTATATCTCCTTTTAATTCCACATACTCCCTTCCTGTCATCAGTCTGTCAAAAATAAAAGTTCTTCAATTCCCTTTGCCCCACCTTCTGACACACTTCACTCTATCCGTATACATTCCTATTAAATGCAAAAATAAATTTAATCTAAATGTATGCGGTATCCTGCTATACCCTACAAGGGTGTGAGGCTAGGGGTGTATCAACGCCGGATGTTAATGAAGATGAAGAATTTCATATCTCATGATAGGATCAAAATTGCGAGTTCTATAGGTAGACGAAATTCGTAAACTAAGATCAATGATAAAAACTAAATATAATCACTCCTTCAATTTTAATCTCAAAGTTCTCATTGTCCTACAGCACTTACTAAAATATTGATTTCATATATTTAAGTGTAATCGCTTGCACTAGTGTTGTCTGTCAGCTAGCATTACTTCATCATCATCGGTCAACAATCCTAGGATTGGTATGACGCAGCCTTCCACTCGATTCTTCTATCGGCCAACCTCTTCCTATTGACGTAGCTCTTCTCTTTTACATCCTTCACAACTTGCTCCATATACCTCATTCGAGGCCTACCTTTTCCATTCTTCCCGTTAACTTTTCCCTCTACGATTGTCTTCATCAGGCAAACGTGTCTTAAGATGTGGCCTATTAGGTTCTCCCGTCTTCTTTTTACGGTTTTCAGTACACATATCTTTTCTCCCATTCTTCTTAAGACTTCTTCGTTTGTCACTTGATCGATCCATTTTATCTTTATCATTCTTCGGTAGCACCACATTTCAAATGCTTCCAGCTTCCATATAGTGGAATGCTCCAGATGTATGTTCTAATGAAATGTTTCCTCTTCTTCCACGCTAGTATTTACAGCTGTAAGCAGAATCTTCTTCTTGTAAAATGCCCTTTTCGCTTGGACAATTCTACTGCCAAATTCTCTTTTATTTCGTCCCTGGTTACTCGGCTTCCCAGGTAACAGAACTCGTCCACCTCCTTGATTTTGTGTTTTCCTAGTTTAACATTGGTCCTGGCTTCCTTTCTCCTACGCTATATACACCTGGTACTTATATAGTGAATTACTAGGCCTAGCCTATTATCTATGCCTCCATTCTTTTCACATAATTTGCTACCAGGGCTTTTTATATTCACGAAACTGCATTCCGGCATGATTTTTAGTTGATTTAAATTTCCAAAACTAGTATAAGTCAATAATGAGCTCATTAGAGCTGATTAATTGTCTAGCTCTCTAGATTTCAACGCTGGAATTACGGATCCAGTTTACCTTCTGTCAGAAGGCACTTTGCCGATCGTTGGCTATTGGTATCATGTATCTCGATATATATCGATTGCGATATATGTACAAAATACAATAGTCATTTGTTAGAGTGAGTCTATGAGGGAATTTTCCCAAATGAACCTGGTTTCGATCCTAGGAAGATATGTGATTTAAAGATCGATGCTTACTGACATGCAACTCCTGTGCATAACTGAGTTCCACCAACTTTTTTGTCCAAAAAAATAATCTACTGCTCTGCACTGCCATCATGAAACACTTCCTATTCCTTTAGGTCAGGCACCTAGCATTTTAAAATACTCGTCAACTCTTTACGGCCATTCCAAAAAAAAATTGAATGAATTTTTCCATTAAACTTCCCGTCTAGAGTCGTAAATTCGTTAGGGCAAGCTCTACACGTGGACCTTAACTTCGACCTGGAACGCGTAAAACACGCTCAGAGATCGAGCATGGTTATTCCTTTAGGTTGTCGTGGAGGGCGTAGTGATCGCAGCTCCTCCTGTCGAGGGATCCCGTTTCGAACGCAATTAGGGAAACATGCTCGCGATGCTGAACACAAACGTCTCCGGCACCCGCATACATCGAATCATCATCTGCGTTGGCCGGGAACTTGTTAACATGGAGTACAAACAGTTAAGTCCACGTTTGGCTTGCGACGGAAATTCAAATTTCTTTATGATCTCGAAGACAGACATCAGGTGTAAAACCAATAGAAAGGAAACGTAATTTTTTCCCCTCTCGTTTTGTTGATAATGTTATGCGAAGAAATAGCCGTGAAAAAACCACGTATGTGTTGAGGATTTTAGATGCAATTAAAGGAGGCATAATGTTTACGTGTCAAAAAATGTAGCAGTGAAGGAACCCTTTCAAGAAAAATCGAAAAATTAGTAAAACAGTGGTGTTTTAGTTCAAAAACATGACATGAATACCAAATGCATAGCAAATAGTAATCTCGCGAAAGGCAGAGAAGGGGTTAGATGAAGAAATTAGAGGAAAATGGGGTGAATTAATGAAACTGAACAAGGGACTAGAGCGTTTTAAAAGGACGTGATAGTTGAATGTTGGGGTCAGGGAGGGTTTATCGGTTTATCCAACACTGATTTCCTATTTATCGCTCCGAAATTGTAATGTACCTTCATTCTGCATCTTATTTTAGTGGATTTTCTCCTTCCCATGGTCAAGAATATGTAATAGTTTCACATTCTCAATATATGCTGACGATACTGATTCTTGGGGTGGCAACTGGGGTTGGAATTCAATGAATCAATGAGAAATAATATACGGAAATATACTTATAACCGAAATCAATCTCGAATTCATAATAATGGTAGAGTTGATGTAATATTATCGAGTGAAAGAGAATGTTTAGGAGATCGTATAGTGAATGGTAGCAAGGGAAGGGTATCGCGTTATTTATTAGACTTGTTATAAGGAAGAATTTTGGATAAGTGGGGCAGAAGGCTGAGAAGAACTGGCTGTTTGGATTCACTGATGAGTTAGGAGATACATTGAGGTAAATATCAGTATCGTGTGATACAATCAGAATACATTTGATGGTTCTTATTGGCCTCAAATTCAGCATGTAATCCTAAACGTTGTTTCCATACTTAACATTATTTCTCTAGCCATTTCCCTGCTATCTAGGGTTTTCTAAATCCTTCTCATGTATTTCGTTCGTGTGTTTCCCATTTAAGGAGGTTCCACCGTGACTCCGCGATTCAAAATCCCGTAGAAGAGCTATGTTATTTAATGAATAAATACCGATCCAGAAAAACACCTATATGGAAAATCATCTATATGGTGATAACGCATGATCAATAATTTTATGAGTATGCTATTATATAGCGCGTTGTGGTTGCATTCTATTTTTTACAAGCTCTTTTAACTAATTTTGACTTCGGAACATGACTGATGTGTTGTTGCCACGTTTAATTTACAAAGTGAGAATACATGCTCAATCCCGCTAATACGTATTCTAAAATTGGTTTAATATTTTCTTACTTAGTTTTAAACTATTCCCTTGCAAATACAACTCTTTATTTTGAATTTATTAATATTCGTATTTTTGAAAGTTGTTTGGCAACAATGACGCTGCTACCATTTGGAATCATTGGTATTAATTACACCATGTCAATAACCAATGAAATATTTAAATTACATAAAAAATATAAGAAGGACCTTGGTAAGGTATATTCCTAAATTAAGTCCGTAAATAGGCTGGTAAGCACATTTCATCACAAGTACCGTTGCCAATGATAACAACATACTGTAGCGCCACTTTCATGTAACTAAGGCTTTTCTGCTTTTTTTCGAGCAAACATTTATTAATGTCAATTAAACAAGTGTGGTAAGGCGAGCACTTTTTCACAGTGCTAAATTCTACATAAAATTGCGCATCTTATATTAGTTTTTCGTCAAAACGACATTTGTCTTTGAATTATTAATCTGCAAATTTTACTGTAAGAGCCATGCTCTGCCATATAGCCACGTATAAAATAGCAGACTTTCAACTTCTTTTTTCTCGAAATATATTATGGAAAGGCCAAATCAATTTATTGCCAATCGATAGAAGGGCCAAAAAATGATGTTTCCTGAAATTTTCACAAAAATGACATCTACTTCATAATTCGGTGGAGCCACCTTAAGCAGTTCACTTGGTACTTCATTTCATGCATTCCTTCTTCCCGTTTTTAAGCCTGTTGGATTTCATATCCCCTTCCGTGCGAGGAAGTTGAATTTCGGAATCTTACGTCTGTTCCCGGGAATGCATTTCTCATTTTCCGTAAGATGCTGCCGTCACCGTATTCAATCGACCGTGCAATGCATCATTTCATGCTAGAGAACGGCATGTTCACGCGGATCGTGATGCTGTTTTGTTTTATTTTTCTGAATGCCAAGATGTCCCTCGCAATACGATTGCTCGTTTATAGCGATGGTTCGTTTTAAGAGTTTGTGTGTGTGAAGACGTTTCGGATGTTCATACACGTATGTCTTAAAGATTTCTCGCATGAGAAAATCGCTAAAATATGGCTGGAATCGGCGGAGTCTCAAATCTTAAGATCCATCTCTTCATCTCTCTATCCTCTCCGGAGGGAAAAGAAATAAGAAATGGATCTCCCTGGATCTATTCTCCACGCCAAATCTTCTCCGAAGCGCTAACCGATATGCAACTTTTCTTCTGAGTCAACCTTTCGAAAAGTCGTCCTTCTATTTGAATCTATGTATGTTTAGGAAACTCACCGTTGATGTAGAATGTTGTACACCGTGTTACTCGGGTGTTTTTTTCTCTAGCTTTGCGTTGGGAATCAGCTTCATACTTAGGTTGAGGTAGAGATTAAATCCCACCCTCAAATTCATGATATGTACCTTTATTAAATGTGATAAGAAATAATAAAAACACCGGTGCTCTGTGGTAGGTTGAATGATAAGCATGAAATTCATCATCATTAATCATCGATCCTCAGATTGGTTTGACGCAGCTCTTCACTGAGTTCTTCTATCGGCTAGTCTCTTCATATTTGCGTATTTCTTCTCTTTCATATCCTTCTTCACTTGTTCCAGATATCTCACACGAGGTCTTCCTTAGCCATTCTTCCCGTCCACTTATCCTTCAATGATTGTCTTCATCAGGCCTTCATGTCTCATGATGTGGCCGATTAAGTTGTCCAGTCTTCTTCTTAAGGTATTCAGAAGTCTTCTCTTTTCTCCCACTATTCTTTGGACTTCCTCATTACTTTCTTGGTTGAACCATATAATCTTCATCATTCTTCTGTAGCACCACATTTCGAAATTAGGGAGAGTAGGACAGGTTTAAGGATATAATTTTTCCGAATGTGATGTGAAATCGTAATAAATTCAATAGAAGTTGTTATCTGAGAAATAATTAGGATAGGCAAAGCGGAAAGGAAAAAGAATGACGTACAGGAGAGGTAGGTATGGTAGAGGAGGAAGGAGGAAAGCAAGTTGATTGAGGAAACACCTTCAAACTACTCTCATCTCCAACCGACATAACAAGTTATCCGACCTTAAAATGCCACGTCCTGGATCTAACACCTCATTTATCTTTCATTATCTCCAATCTTTACCAAGGGTGCTTGTCATAGTGTATTTATTGTATGTAAAACCCTTAAAACCATCATCTTACACATAATGTCTTCGGTAAAGTCTAAAATGGAGCACGGAACTTGGAAGGCTCAGAAACGTGGATAAAAGGGGATTAGAATAGACTACCGATATCCGGAAAGTAGCGTATAGGAAAAGGTGGAGGGTTAATTATGGGTGTAAAATAAGACGTAAGAGAAAATGATGACGGTGATAGAGGAGGTAAGGAAGTGGTCGAGGAAATAAGTAGAAGCGGAGATGCTGGATGGAGCAGGTGCGAAGTTATTGTATGGCGTGTTAGAGAGAAGGATGTTATAAAGAATGAGTGATCAGGAAAGATGGTGGGGAAGAACGGGTAGTTCAGATAGAATGATATGAGATAAGAAGTATATCGAGCATAAGAAGGAAATCATATGAAAATAAGGTAACTTGGTAAGACTTTTTTATGTTCGTCTAAACCGATAGATAACCACTAATTAGAATGCATATTTTAGAATTCAATGTGCATGGCTTTATGGTGCATGAGTACCTCAATGATTGTGTAATATTTTCTGACAGCTTTCATGTTGCCTCAAAAGTTCTGTGACTCTCCCACGTGATGGTAAAAATCAATCTCTAATGCTGTAGTTTTTTAAAAATAAATATTAATGCATGTATGCTCGGCGATTATATTCACCATCTGCCTCAAACCTTCGAGTTGGCTTTCGTAGTATACTTTGTGGATGTAGAATGAGTTTTTCCACGGACTTTATGGAAAAGTAATCTTCGTGAACTGGGCAAGTCGAGTGCGTCAATCGAGATATCCTACCTTTCATCTTGTGTACTTTTCTAATTTTTCACGTGGTTCCACCGAACGTCCATTTTTTTCTTTTTCCGTCTCGGCCTACGTTTTTCATTTTTTTTCATCCGAGAATCGTTTGATGTCGCCCTTTTCTGCCGCTATTCGATCGCCAATCTACGTCAGGACAGTTTTTTTTCCAAAAAATAGTCGATTAATAAAAGAAAATAATTTTTTTAATCGAATGTTTCGTCTGGCCTCCTCTTTTTACGGTAAATATTTCATATCGATCCTGTAAGTCGCTCGTGTATGCTTTCGTGGAAATTTAGGATAGAAATGGAGTTCACGTTGAATGAATGATGAAAGGAATGCAGCTCCTGATAACTCAAGGCCCTGTTTTCATGTCCTCGGGTAAAATAGACTCGTGGCACGACCACCATTCTTAGCTCTTCTTTACTTGATGCCTACATCCCTCGTCTCACTAGCCATGGACTCTCTTATCCTTACTTTCTACCAGTAGATGCAGTGGCATTTATTTTTCCTCATTAATATCCTGTAGTCAGTTAACTTGTTGTCCTATTCGAACACTGTAACGATAGCAATCATCAATCTTTTTGCCGAATTCGAAGCAAGAATAGACGAAGAATTTGTTTAACTTCTGCCAACTTTTCGTAGCTTTGTTTGTTGAAGTGTTTCTCAGTAGTCGCATGTCCAGAATAACCAACTGGATTACCAGGATTTAACCAATTAACCAAACTTATTCTCGATATTTTTTCTCATAAGGCCGTGTATCCGTTATTTTATTTGCCTGTGTTCATGAAATTAATGCCGTGTCTTCCATGTCGTTTCCCATAGGGATTTTAACGTTCGCGACGCGGACCGGTGAGCATTCGCCCGATAATTTTTTCACCGCTAATTTATATTTGATTTTGTCGATGAATTTTCGGCAGTTGAGAATTCCTTGAAAGTATATGGCGTCTGCTCTGGCTCTTTTTAGCGTGCGCGGCGTCACAGCTCGGTTGACTAATATTTCAGAATCTCGATCGAAAGAGCACAGCTGTGTCCAATTATTCAGTGGCTTGCATTCTGTTTGTGCGCAAATCTACCGTCGACAGGGCATGGTGCATTAATGCCTTCCTATCCAAAGAGAAAAGCAAAAGTACGAAAAAAAATCATGAAATCGATTTTTCGTCCCTGTGTCCCTATGAGCGCTCGAGGGAATTACTACGTGTGGAACCTTATGGTTAGCCATGCGATATATTCTTTCACTGCCTCTGCGTAGGAATGTTGAAGGAGGATCAACATTTTAAAGGACAAAAGTCGGGAGGATAGAATGGGGGCGTTTACTCGGAACCGAAATCGTAATTTTATACACGAAATCGTTAGATGGAAACGAAAAAAGAATATTAGTGAAAAAATTAATCTTCTAACAACAACGGTTCACTCATAAATCAAAAATTAAAATAAGCAAAAGGTGACGCCCATCGAAAATGCTACTGTGATAACATTGACGTCATTTTCCTTCCGTCCTTGACTGCTTTCAGGGGAGGAAAAGGGAGTGGAGGGGGATTCTCGGAAGGTCTGCTCGCACAGATGCTGTCGCAATCATTCCCATTGGCCGAGTCAGCTGTGTCCCCCCATTGCGATAAGGCAAAGTAGCTTCGCGGGCTCAGTTGTGATTGGACGAAGTCAATATACGTCAGAGGTTGCACCACGCCCACTTTTCCGAAAGGGTTAAAAACATCAGTTTTTCGCCGCTTATAACTCGAGAAATAATTGACGGATCAAAAAGGGAAAAATATGGGTCTTTTATGGTAAAATATGGTAAACGACCCCATTGGTAGTAACGGCTAAAATAGCGTGGTTGGCCTTGTGGTTGCCATGCTATTGGCATTCTGTAACCGGTTTGCCTCTCCTGAAAAAATAACTTAGTTTTGGGTGATGTCCATAAATTACGTAACGCCTGAAGTGGGGGGATGGTCGGGGTTACCGTCTCGATGAACTATCGAAGGGAGAGAGGAGGGTGTCTAGCCCTCCGTTACGTCAAGAGTAATTCATATTCAAAATTTATTTTTTTTGTTCAAATAATTTCGATCAATTGTATAAAAATACTGAATAAATAATTGTAGTGAAATAAGTAAGGACGCCATAATTCGTCAACAATCCTAAGATTGGCATGATGTTTTCCTGGTTGGTTGGTTATTTAGGGGAGGCGACCGACAGCTAAGGTCATTTGCGCCATATAGGATAGGTGGATAATTGGGTAGTGGTAGGAGTTTTCAGGGAACGGAGGAAGGGTGGAGAGAAACCCGGCGTCGGCATTAGCCTACTTTTAACGAAAGGCGCCAAGGATACCACGGCTTAACGTCCCATCCGTCGGACGGAGTACTGAACTTGCAATGCCCTCCACTAGGCACTCAAGTGGGGATCGGTTTTCCACTGAAAAATCCGCCACTGCCGGGCCCTCGGGATGGGAGGCCAGTACTCTAGCCACCACACCAACCCGATCCCCATGATGTTTTCCTGGTGTATGATGGTGGTGAAGGCTGTTTGGGTCAACCCAAAGAAGATGAGTGACGACTCCCCCATCGAAACGTCGTGGGAAATTCAGATTTTCACCCAGTGAAGTAACTTAACAGCCTTTAACAATCCTAAGATTGGTTTGACGCAGATCTCCACTCAATTCCCCTGTCAGCTTATCTCTTCATATTTACGTATTTCTTCTCTTTCACATCCTTCATCATTTGCTCTATGTGCATCATGTCTCATGATGTGGCCGATTATGTTGTTCCGTCTTCTTCTCAGGGTATTCAGAAGGCTTCTCTCTTCTCCAACTCTTCTTAGGACTTCCTCGTTACTTACTCGGTCGATCCTTTTAATCTTCTTTATTCTTCTGTAGAACAACATTTCAAATGCTTCCACCCTTTTCTCCTCCGCTGCCGTCATCGTCCATGCCTTATTGCCATAAAGAAACATGCTCCAGATGTACGTTCTGATGAATTGTTTTCTTACTTCTACGCTTGTATTTCCAGCTGTAAGTAGATTCTTCTTTTGATTGATTGCCCTCATTGCCTGGCCTATTCTACTGGCTATTTCTTTCTTGCTTCGTCCATCGTTGGTTACTCGGCTTCCCAAGTAACAGTGCCCTTTCACCTACTCAAGTGTTTGTTTCCCTAGTTTAAAATTGGTCTTTGTCTCTTCTCTCTTGCTGCTCACCAATATCTTAGTCGTCTTCTTATTGATCGTCAGTTGATACATGGCCTATGCCCTTTCCATAGTAACTAGATTCTTCTTCAAATTTCTACTGTTTCTCTACTATGACTCTATGTCATCGGCGAATCGTAGCATGCTACCTTTTTCCCCGTGGATATTCAATCCTGAAGCCTTCTCTTCGGTTTCATTGATGGCTTTCTCGATGTAAACATTAAAAAACACTTGACACAGTGCACAAACTTGTCGCACTACTTTCTCTATTTTTGCTTCTTCACAGGTGGGTTCAGATTTATCGCAGCCACGTGGTATTGTATAGACGTTGGATAATTATTCGGTCATTGGAGAACACTTTAATTTTCGTTAGAATTCCAAGCATTGAATTCCGATCCACGTTGTCAAAAGCCTTCTCTAAATCCACAAACGCATACGGCGTCGGTGTGTTCTTCTTTATCATCTTCTCTATCAGCAACCTATATGAGTACTAATATTGCTTCTCTATCAGCAACCTATATGAGTACTAATATTGCTTCTCTTTTACCCTTACTACTTTTTCTGATTCCGAATTGGTCTTCATCCAGGAACTACTCTCATGTGAACTACTCTCCTATGTACCCTGGAAACGTGCAACAGTGTTATTTCCCCCTTATTCATGCGGGAACCACGTTTAAGGGGATCGGGTTGGTGTGGTGGCTAGAGTACTGGCCTCCCATCCCGAGGATTCGATTCCCGGCAGTGGCGGTTTTTTCAGTGGAAAACCGGTCCCCACTTGAGTGCCTAGTGGAGGGCATTTCAAGTACAGTACTCCGTCCGTCGGATGGGACGTTGAGCCGTGGTCCCCTTGGCGCCTTTCGTTAAGAGTAGGTTAATGCCGACGCCGGGTTTCTCTCCACCCTTCCTCCGTTCCCTGATAAAACTCCTACCATTACCCATATACCCACCTATCCTATATGGCGCAAATGACCTCCGCTGTCGGTCGCCTCCCCTAAATAACCAACCAAACCAACCACGTTTAAATATGAATAGGTGCCACGCACCACGTGAGTAAATTCATAGAAACGCAGCGGAGACGCACGCATTATTTTGCGAAATTCATAAAACGGTTAAGAGAAAGATCGAACTTACAATGGCTCTTTGAAAATTAAATCCCTTATGTGAAGTTGATTATGCATCCATAACTTTCGAAATGTAAATTGCGTATCCTTTTCTTAATATATCTCTTCTTTGTGCTGCTTCAGGTGCGTTCCCCATCTTTATTTTCGTGCGTCATCACCCTAGTGATTTCTCTAAGAATGTTTCTCCTTATACCCCCATGAGGATTGGAGTTAAATCTAATGTAATCTTCTTCCTCCGGTTTTGGAGGATCGGTAATCCCTTTTCCATAAAGTATTTTTTTTACGATTTCTGCTGATAAACAGAATGTTATGGCTTTCTGAGCCGATCGTATCCAATTCATAGCTTGAAAAGGGGAAATATTAAGTCGTAAACTCTTCTATTCAAATTTTTCCTTGGGTTACCTTGAGCGTTTTGGAAATGGGAACTCCGTACCGTATGGTGTACACACACTCAGGCACAAAGTCTTGAATTAAAAAAAAGTCGGGGGACTAAAGGCTTGGAAGGTGGAAAGATGAGAAGGGGATTATGGGAGTAGATAGAGAGAGAGGGTGGGAGATCGGGTATAGAAGGAGAGGAGAGAAAGGAAGAGAGAATGAGAGGAAGAAAGAGAAAAAAGGAATGAAGAAATAAGGATGAAAAAAGGAAAGAAAGGGAGGAAGAGAAAGGAAGTAATGAGAGAAAGAGAGAACTAGAGGAAGAAGGAAGAGTAATGACGATGAGATAGGGAGAGAAAAAGGGATAGAGAGAGAGGAAGTAAAGGAAAGGAAGGGATACAGAAGGAGATAATGGATGAAAGGGAAAAGAGAAGGAATGATCATAAAGGGGCGAGGGAAAGAAGGAATGAAAAAAGAAGTGAGAAGTAAAGGAGGAGGAGGAGAAAGCGAGGGAGAAGAGGGAACTGTAAGACAAGGAGAGGAAGGGAGAGAAAGTGAGAAGAGTGAGGGAGAGGGAGAAGAGAGAGGGAGGCAGAAAAAATGAGAAAAAAATAATGAAATGGGAAGTAAATTTTCTTATATTGTTTTGTACACATTTATATGTCTTTATTTTGTTTATACTTGTTTATATGACATTTAAACTTTTAAATGTGTTCTTTTATATTTTATTAAATGCTGTTTTACGACTATTAAACTTGTATCTATATTATCATATGTTTTTTAAATCTTTTATGATTTGATTTTCGTAGAAATATTTGATTGGCGAAATCCGGTAGACGAAAAAAGGCTGCCAAGCCATATGCATAGCAGGATTTTATCTGTAAATATTCAAGTGTTAGTGTATTTTATTTTTATTTTAAACTGTAAAAAGTGGAAAAAAAGGAATACATTTTTCGTAATTTTTAGTACTTGGTAACGGTGCGCACATTCATGCAGCTGAGGGTGAAAAACTCAAGTAGGCTAGATTTGAACTCACGACCTTATGTTTGGCAGGCGAGGGGGTGTAACCCTCCGCCTACGGAGGCTGGCTGAGAGGGGGCGAAAGGAAGAGAGAGAGGGATGAAGGGAAGAGGTAGGGAGTATGAGAGAAAGAGACGGGAAGAAAGAGGGAGAGAGAGGAGGCGAGAGAAGTAAAAGGGAAGATGGGAGAGGTGGAAGAGAAAGAAAGGTGATGGGGGGGGGGCGTAAAAGCTAAAAGAGGAAGGAGGGATGGAGAGATACAGAAGGGCATCCTCTTTTTCTTTCATCCCCATAAATCCCCGACGTAATCCTCTCCGCGAAAAGTCCTTTTCTGAAACAGCTCGCGGGGTCTTAACGAATTACCTGTGCCGGTAAAGCACACAGGGGGTTGGGGGCGTGGCGGCAAAGGCAATGGCTGCTGCACTTGCGCGAGCCGGGGCTGTACACGTATCGCGTAGCTGGCGCGGGGATCACGCGTCGGTAAGCCGGGGCAATGAGGCGGAATGCGAGGTGGATCTGAGGCAGCCACGGTGTGCTCACAGGGGGGAAAAAAGCGAATAAACCCGACCGTAACGGAATCGTCGTCTCTCTCCTCCAGCACCCCTTTTTAATATGACTTTTCCCTCGAGAGGAGAGGCGTTGTTCGAGGAAAAAGTGCTAATCTCTCTTTTGCGAGGCGGCAAGCCGACGGACTTTCGTTTCTTCTTCTATCGTGAAGGCTCGATGGGCGGGGAGATACCTCTACACCATTTCCTCCTCTTCGTTTAAGAAAACAGATCTCGGGGTTCATTCCCTCGTGTAGTAGTCCCTTCCTTTTATCGTCCTTGAAGGATAAGGAATAACAACATCTATATCTACACGATATCCTGAAAGCCACCGCGAGGGTGTGTGGCAGGGGGTGAAGATCACCAAGCATGCACTACTAACATGCAAACAAGCAACTATACTGTCTCATGCAACTATATCGTTAGTATCTATAGTATTTAAGGGATTAATACATGCATCATGCACTACAGAATACTCTAAAATATTTCCCTTACCTATCCCTTTCCTATGCTGCCTATTCTGTTCTCTTATAGTACGGGGGAAGAATGCCATTTTGAATCTACCGGTACGACAATCTATCTCTCTAATATTATTATTCTGGTCGAATCTAGCATAATACGCTGGTTTTTTTAATATGTGCCTAACATCTTCAGTAAAGCTGTTCGATTGAAATTTCTCTAATAGATTAAATCTGTACTTTAACCTACGCTTTGATAATGATTCCCACCCTAATTATTTTGTTAATTCTGAAACGCTACTCAACCTAGCGTAACACCTTATAACGAACCTAGCTGCTCTACGCTGCGCACTGTCTAGTTCTCTGATCAAACCTAATTCATTAGGATCCCATTAGAAATTTGAGATGGAAGTAGCCAGGAAGAGATTTATTAGAGTGGACTATTTCATATTGAAACAAATTTTTTTGTAAATTATTTTTAGAGAGGAAATATTAATAAGAGGACTTATATGGATCATGCGCTATTTTTTATTACTGCTTGAATGTGAAGTTTATTAGCTAAAATGCATTTGACGAAAATTTTGCTGATGAATTAACTTTATTCACTAATTTTTCTTTTAAATTTGTACCTTTTCGGCAGCTTAAAAACGCGGCGTAATCGCATGACGTCACGGCACGGTATCGCTATGGGTGTTGTTTATCTGTTGCATAAGTTGTTTAATGAATACTTGGCGAAAACGTACGTATTTTTCTCACATGTTCAATGACATAAAATAATGTATTTCGTTTTTTTTTATTTAAGTAGTATGGATTGAACGAGGAAGTCTTACCAGTATTATTCGCCGGAGAAACAGGAAATCGCTCATATTTTTCGCGTAGATTACGTCTTGCCTTTCAGCCCAGCAAAGCGACTATTCGGCCAGAAAATCGAGGGTTATTTTTCATAAAGTTTTAAATTGCAATTTTTCTTCATAACGGTACAACGTGCTCGGTTATTCGATATACCTTTCACAAACGAAGGAACGAAGATTATTAAGTGTGTTAGCAAACTTGCGTTCGTTCCTTTGGCTTGCTTAATCCTTCGGGACTTTTCACTTTGTACGTGCATATTATTTTGTACTCACTTATTTCTAGCGGTTTTTTGTGCCCTGTCGGTGGTGATATTTTGTTAATAAATTCTTGACAAGACAATTTGTTAATTTCTTTGCATAGATATTTCTGTCGGAGGCGTTTCTATTGCTAGTATTTTAGTCCTAAATCCTTGCCAAAGTGAATGAAACATTCATTAAATACTTATCAATTATTGGGGTGAAGTCAAAAACATTGAACGAAACTAGCAAGACGGAATGGATAATTAATGGAAAGCTTTTGTAAACATTTTTGGTAGTCGTTGGATGGGTTTTCAAAAGTGGATCCGATAGATTTATTTATCGCTTTAAAGGATATTTCTGGGTTGAATATTGGTGGTATATCACCCAGCATCTCGGAGGACGAAGAAAGTAGCATTCTTACGGACCCAGTTGGATGACTTTACGATGAGTTGTTGAGGGATGAGACTGCGTATAATTTCGGACATATTAATGAATAAACCTCGAGATAACGGTTTTTGTTTTAGATTTAGAATAGAATTTTATTATTCCGGAACAATTTCGTCCCTTAGGGACACAAGTGATTATACATGATTAATACTACCCAGGGTCAAGAAATTAATTCCATATGAGGATGTCATCACATTAATATCACCGAAGAATAACAATATTAAATCCCTTATTATATTACAATGCTCTTGGAATGCAATAAGCAAGATTTACAAAACGACACTATTAATATAAATATTTTAGGTGTTACACAAAGTAGCACATTCATTAATGCAAATGAAACAGCACTTTATAATATTCATTTTAAATCTATTAAAAGTTTTTAATATCTTCGGGTATGTGGTTCCATATATCGCAAGAGGTGACATAGAAAGAATAAGCAAAGACATGATTGGTACAGGGGTACATAGAGTTCCTCCTTGTGGGGCGTTGAGCGTTTATTTGTCGTAGCATTGTACCTACAGTATATTCTGATACAAATATGTGGGGAATTTTGTGGTTATTATATTTTATGTAAAAGTTGTCTTATTAAGTTTTTTGTTGCCTGTTTTGTATTTTTAACCACCTGAGTTTTTCAAAATATGGTGTCACGTGTTAATAATAGTTAATGTCAAAACATACCTCACACAGGAGTTCTGAGTCCAACATAACAGATTTACTGATATCGTCGCAGTTGTCGCTAAAAAAAAATATTATGATCTTTCTTTTTGTTCCAATTTTTTTCGAGATCCGTGATGGCTATAATTTTATGTAACTGTTTACTGATTAGAAAATGGTCATTGAACCTGATTACCTTAATGAATTCTTTAATTAATTGAGTATTTGTAAGAAGTCATATTTACAAGATTTTTCATTTTGAAGTGTATTGAATAATGTGAAAGGGGTAGGAAATATGTCTACTTGAAGAGTGAAATGGCGTAGAGATGGAGCCAATAGGTGAAGTGTACTCAAAGTTGTGCAAACACGGAGTTTAGACATCCCATCCAAGCCTGGCATTATTTATCTGGC
This sequence comes from Platycnemis pennipes, assembly GCA_933228895.1. Lineage (NCBI taxonomy): Eukaryota > Metazoa > Arthropoda > Insecta > Odonata > Platycnemididae > Platycnemis > Platycnemis pennipes. The sequence continues at coordinate 68,292,420 of OW121854.1, forward strand.
AGTAAATTATGAATCAATGTTTGATTTGAATAGCGTTTGTCACGCGAGATTTCAAAGGTTTGCTTTTTCCACCCTTTGGAATCGGTCTTCTAAGAGGACTGATCTTCATTCTCCGTCTTTCTCAGATCGTGACAAATGATCGATTTATGCCCATGCGGAGGTGACGCATCATCTTTGTGTCGTTGGATGAAAAAAAAGAACTGATTCAGACCAATTCTTCTTTTTTGCTCTGAACTGAAGTTAGGAACCGAATCGGTGTCTCGTCTATTCACCCGATTCTTCCTGACATCTCAAAAGGCGAAATAAAAAAAAAACATGTCCGTGATATCGATCAAATGAGCGAATCACTGTGTCATTGAGGTCGAGTGAATGAGTGAGTGAATGATCAAGAACGAGAGTGCGTCTGAATGGGACATTGAGTGATAAATCGACTATTGCCGGACATTATACTTTCACGAGCGGGAAGATTCGTATTGAAGTCTCGGATGATTTCCCCTTGTGTGTTTTTTTTCCTCGGTCTGCAGCTTCCAACTCAGCCTTTAAAACTAGTAAATATGATTATCTCACAGAAAGTAGAAAGAACGCATGCTGGTAGATAAAAAATTGAAGAAAAAGAATGTTTTGACCGGATAAATGTATGAGAAAGCGATTTGATCATTATAGAGCTGGAGGAATGTAAAAAAAAAAAACAAATGTATTTACGACTTTTGAGATGAACGCGTTCGAGAAAGAACGAACGAATCAGTAAACGGTTTGATCGATGACCGATAGAATGAATGATCAAAAGTGTGAAATAATGAGCAACATTCTGCCATATGTGTATATAACATGCAAAACTAGTGCGAAAGGTATGGAGTGAAAGCCATGACAATACTAAATTCTACTCAGTTTTCCGAAAATGAAAAGTTATGCCACCAAAAAATCAGAAGATATTTTTTGCTTGTCATTCGTCGTTTTGTTCATGTCGTTTTACCTTATTCAGTACGATTATCTCGCCTCTGATACGTATAGCTATAACCTATCCAAGAGTACAAAAATGTAAGTTCATAACGGTCACGTGTTATGAAGTGTTTTTAAGGATACCATACATTTCACAAACTTAAAACTAGGGTATTCATTAAATATCCTCAACTCGCAGAGTTTAGTCTAATGTATTGTTTACTGAGTTCAGCTTTTTGCACTTTAATATTTTCCAATCATAATAAAAACTATGTGATCGGTTGTTTAGCTTGCAGTATTATTTTATTTTGGAAAACTAAATTATTAATTATTGACATGCCTACATTGATCATGAACCACAAGAGATTAAATGCCATAGAGGAACTAATTATTATCAAGATATCATAATTTTATGTTCGGAATCACAAAAACCACGGTATAACATATTCGTATACATGTCGTAAAATTTTGTTGGTTTTGAAAAGCTCTCACCTTGACGACCAAAGGCATTGTTGAAGTTGTTGTCTCATATAAAGATGCATGGAGAAGATAGGCCGTGATAAGAAGTGAATGCGGCCGCAATGGACGGATAAACGTAAAACGTGTTGTAAACAAATCAAATGGTGGATTGTGGGATATTAGAACCATTGTTGTGAACGTCGTAACTGATATGTTCACCGATGGCGTGCTATAAGTATATGAGGAGTTATTCCTTTATTGTACGCTGTTATCGCTGGTACTGTTTTTTGATAATTTTCCAACAGTCATAATAACTTATTGATTTTACTGTTGACACTGACTTTAAATGAAATGCTCAAAGGATCCGTTAAATAAACAGCTATGAAATGGTTGATAGCAAATAATAATCAATAATGAAATAAAGAAACCGTAAGGATAAAAACTGTAATATGTCTCCCTCTTTTCCCTACTTTTATTACTTCCTGTGTTCACCGAATTCTACAAAACTTTACAAAACATTCGCTCAATAGACGAAAGGGCAAAAGCTTGATTTGTGTTACCAATAAACTAACATTATTTATCCCACATGAATGTTAGAGACACCTGGTATATATCTGGTGAATTAATAATCTACGTCTGTTATGTATTCGTCCATTATCGAACAACAAGTTAGCCCCTCCAATATTGTTTTAATATTTACATTTATAATACGACGAGATGTGAAATGTGGGGACTTGGTCGCCAAAGTACGTTAGATCATTGCTTTCAGCGCGTTTATAAATGAGTTTCTAGCGTTCGGATGTGTCTTTGGCAGGCGTCGTCATAAGAAATGACTCATCCCTTATCTTTCGCACCCTCCAAATAATACCTCCCTCACCCTCTCTCTCTCGACCAAGAACGAATCCATACTACCGAATCCGTGAGAGGACGTCTGGAACAGAGATGGTTCCGAATCGTTGCTTGGTTGCGCGTGGCTGTGATGGAAGGCGAGGGGACCAAACCCATATCCTTGGGGTATTCCTTCCTTTCCCCTCCATTCCAGCTGTTGTGGGCGGGGGTGGTTTTATTTAGTGGGCGAGGGAGGAAGGAGACGGAAGGGGGATGCGTGAGAAGAGGAAAAAAAACAGAAGAAGTGCGACGGGTTCCTTTCCGGCGAATAAATATACATTTATAAAGCTCTGGGTGTGAAACTCTCGGGGACAGCCACTAGACGGCGCTTGTGAGGACAATAATTCTTTCCACCCCCTCCACCAATCCCACCCCTCCCCTCCTTAACCGCCATTCATCCCTTGTATTTCCTCCCCTCCTGAATTTTCCCTCCCTCCTCACGCCATCCCCTAGCCTACCAGATATTCTCCTCTCTCGTAGCCTCCCTCTTACCCGGCCTGGTCTTATCAACACCCCACCCTTTCTTGCGCACCACTCGATTAAAAAAAAATCGTCACACGTGCCCAGCACATTTCGGTTCTCCATGCGCTTCGCATAGCGTGATGAAAAATGTGCCGCTGCCACCTTTAAAGATATCTGCACGCTTTGTATATCAAATGATCAACCTCTCTTCTCTACGTGCTAACTTCAAAGCACTCTGCTGTAAGCGGAGGAATGTGAATATGTTGTGTAATTTAAATTTTGGTTTAAATATACCTACTAAGTTAGAAAAGTGTAAAACTAAATGCATTCTGTTAGTATTACTTTATTAACTGTAATGCGAATCAAAATAAAGAAAAAAACAGTGTTAGAGAACTCATCGAAATAAAATAGTGTGTGGCGTATTGATTAGGAATTGACTTATCTGAAAACTCTTAATTAGTGATACAGTTACTCTTAAATTAGTAAAATCGTCACAATTCAGCTGTTTCCTACATTATTTTAGAACAGAAATATTACTAAAATTTCCACACTTTTATTACACATATCACCGGCCAATGTTTCAGCACATTCTACCGTCACTGTGATTATAGCACAATGTGCCGTAACCTTGGTCCGTGGTAGTGAATAAAAGTGTGAATGTTGTACCAGTGTTTATGTCCTAAAATAGATATCCATTGTTTCAACAAAAATAATGTCTATACACTTCCGTATGTTTCCTACTTATCGGGAGGGATAGAGAGAACATCATCCAACCTTACCGAGGTTCGAACCCAGGTCTCCTGATATCCTATTCGAATTCTTTAGCCGGTCAAGCTACAAAGACGTTCTCCACCCATATGGGAGACTCCCATATGGATGGAAGACCCACCCATATCTAAGGCCAATTTATCAATTTGTTTTCAAATTCTTGTAGTTAGACATTCATGTGGTAGTTTGTCTTCTTGAGTATAATTTTACTGTTTTTCCGTTCTTGTGCCTGTGAAAGTGAGTTTAACGAATTATTTGTGCTGAAGCTTTAAAGGAGGTGTTCGGCCGCATAGTTCAAGATAAAAATGGACCGATTCTCGTGTTCACGGACACGAAATTTAATTTATGAAACTATTATTATTAAATGAAACATGATGGTGACGCCTAACGGGATTCACACGATTACGTTTAAGCATTGGGAAGGGACAAATATTTAGCGTAAGGAAGATGAAAATAGACTTTAGGGATCTTGAGATGTGGATGTGGAGAAGGATGGAGAAAGTAAAGTGATCCGAAAGGGAATAATGGACGATAGAGTGCTAGAAAAGGTAGGAAAGGAAATACATTTGACACTTAGATGAAATTAGGAAGAAAGTATGGATGGACATTATTAAGGCCGAGGGTATTTTGAAGGCCGTGATTGAGGGAAGAATGTTGGGTAAGCGGTGAAGAGGGAGGAGAATAACGGGTAGTTTTGATAGGATGATGGCAGGTAGGAGGTATGTGGGGCTGAAGAGGGACATCATGTGAAATGTAGACCTTGTGAGAAGAATTTAATGTCCATTTAGACCTACCTTCACCGTAGAAAACTAATCTTCGTTTTGATGTATTCCTATCCCAAATTGTGGACAGAAGTAGTGACTTTTTGAACCTCTCTGTTTTACCATCTATCTTTCTATATTTATGGTATAACCATGCCCGAGGTATGCTCGAGGTTATAATATATTCTTTAAATTTCACATAATGCTTAGGCAAAACACTGCATCCATTCCCGAGGTAGGATTCGAATCCCTTACCCTTAGTTGACAGGTGCGAAGAAGAAAAGGGTGCAAACATTTGAAATGTGGTGCTGCAGAAGAATGATGAAATTTGAAGAGATCGACCGAGTAAGTAACGAGTAAGTCCTAAGAAGAGTGGGAGAGAAGAGATGTCTACTGAAAACCTTAAAAAGAAGACGGGACAACTTAATAGGCCGCATCTTAAGACACGATGGCCTGAAGACAATCGTCGAGGGAAAAGTGAACGGGAAGAACGGCAAAGGAAGGCCTCGCTTGAGACATCTAGCGCAAGTAATGAAGGATGTGGAAGAGAAGAAATACGTAAATTGAGCTGCGTCCAAACAATCTCAGTACTGCTTACTGTTGATGATGATGATGACCCTTAGTTTGCCATACTGGTGCGTTACTGCTTACCTTTCAATTACTTTCCCGTTACGATACGATACGATTCACGATACTATTTCTCTCTCCAGTTCAGATTATTTCCTAACTCTCTTCATGCTATCTCTAATACCCCTTCTTCTCCGCTCTCATCCTTGTTTGGTCAGCATGCTAATTTCGTCAACGGCCTTCAGATCAAGAAACTATTGGGAGACTAGGGGATGCTGTCGGGTTCGGAAGGGTAAGGTGAGGGCAAGTTTGGTGTTGGTTCCCCCCTGCCACAAACCCTCGTGGTGCGAGCTTCATCTCATCTGCATCTACAAAGTTCCTACTTAATATTGTAGTTGAGGTATAGGTATTTCGGATGGTATGAACGTAGGAGGTAAGATAGTGCTGGGGGGACCATCGCATCTGATTTGAGAAGTCAGGCCAGCCATGCTGGTAGGCACGGAAATACTCACGATACTCATGTATGAAGCTGTTTTGTACACGCCGTGAAACTTACGGAAGTAAGATGGATAATGTAATGAATATATGAAATTCGTCAAATGAAAGATTTTAACTGCGCTAGCACGTAAACTAGCACCTACTAATATGTAGTTTAAACAGATTAAACTCGAATTAGTTTTAAGGAATAGAATGAACTCCTTGGGGAATCATACCTACCCAAGTATTGTTATGTTTAGGCAATAGAAAATGCAGTATTTGTGCGGAGTAAGTGGGGTCTAATCCTACCCAAGCCTGGCTTCATAACTACCAATAGGCTGGCATGTCAGTGCCTCATCCAGTACACTCTGACCTCCATTGTATGATCAGAGGTAATACTTAAAAATCCTTGGAAATACTTAAAAAAACACACTGCCCTTAAGAGAGTAATGACCAACAGAAGGAGTCGTTTGGAGAAATTAATACGAAAAACAAGGGTAGGTATGGTCACTCCATGAAGACTCACTCTGCCTGGAAGAAAAAGTCTTGGAGTAATAAATTAAATTTAGGAGGGCATAAAGTAGAGTAGGTTGAACAGTTTTTCCTCTTGGGATATCGTGGACGATCTAGGAAAAACATGCTCCGGGGTGTGGCGTTAAATCACTAAGGATTCCTGGAAATCGCGTTTGTCTTTTTCCCCATTCTTCCGACTATGCTATCCGTCATTCCCGAAATTCTCCCTCCATTCTCAGAGCCTATTTCCTTTTTTTCTCAGTATATATCCTTCTCAGCCCCTCTGGCTCCGTCACCTTTAAAATGATGGTCAAGGAGTTCACCTTTTACGTGAAATTAAAGTAGCAACATTAAGTTAAACCCTTGGGATACGACTAGGGTCTCTCTGCAATTTCTTGCAAATCGTAGAGTTTTTTCTACCGCTTTGTTTTGTTTTTCTATTCTGTTCTAAAGAACAGTGTGTAGGTGGGAAAAACGCAACTCAAGGCCTAATACGAATTTGCCCAGAGAGTAACAAGTTCCGTTTGCGAATTGCGCGCCTACGCTACTGTTCCAATGTTCAGCATGCGTGATAGTTCGTCTGGCTTATTGGAAATAGATGGACGCAAAATTGAGTCAGCTGAGTACTATTCTTACTTTCGTGGTGAGTGTTCACCGCGTTGTAATGAATTTTAAACATCCCGTAGAAAGCGCAGCAGCAGTATTGTTGACATTCCCTACAATGTTCGTCCATACTGGAGCCAATTTGAGCCGGGTTTGAACCCAAGCAGGTATTTCTTTGAATACATTCTCCCTACCTCGATACCGTGCGTAGTGTATGTCAATTGTAGTACTCTGTCCGTCGCACGGGACGTAAATCCAGTGTCAACTAGTGCCACCTTTCGTTTTAAACAGGGTGCCATGTTCCCCCCCTCACTTCCAATCTCATCCTTACTCTAAACTGAGGCGTCCTTAAATGTGGCACTACTCGAAATCTCAATTTCTAAGAATGGGAAATGTCGCAGAATTCTTCCATCTCATAGTTAAGGGACTTGAGTGGGGATTAGAAAGGGGCTTCGGCTTGGACTTGATGCTTTGAAGTGAAAGTTTCGCTAATTTCGGATTTTCGCCGTGCGATAGGAAAAAAAGTAGAACCCTTGGAACAGCCCAAAACCGCGCCATGACAGTTTAATGCCGTGGGCCTTTCTTCCTTTCACTTTCGGTTAATCTTCGTCCCTCTCCTAGTTACTTTTAGTCTTTAGTTGGGCCGGCTTGATTGCCTGAGTGTGTGTGGGGCATTTCTAGAGTGGGTGTTGAAATTAGGGCGCTTTGTGGCTGGGCGAAGCGGCCATTTTGGGAGTGTGTGCCTTCCCGAAACGCATAGCCATTTCCTAGGGAGCTCGGCACTTAAAGGAACGACCAACAATGAAGCCGGATTAAAGGAACCCTTCTTTTTTGTTACCTCTATCAACATCACTTGATGTTAAAAATTTATATGTCCTCCGACTCTTGAGCCTACGTTTTGTTTCCTTTATGCGTCCCCTATGCCTGCATATACATTGTTGAACTTTATACATTATCTCCGAATTATTATCACGTTGTCATCTGTAGCGTTTAATTGTTTATATCATTGTTACTAGCTCCGACTGTTGAAATGTGCTAGGTTAAAGAATTTAAGAGCAATCTAATTCCCCCAGGGTAATATACTCACCTCAGTCAATTTCTACTTGATCATCCTCAGTATTTCTAATCTATATTACTTCTCTTGAATTAGGGTAATAGCAGTATTTCGGTGGAGGCAACCGAAAGCTTAGATTTTTTGCCCCATTTTAGGATGTATTTTTTCCGGAAACGAAGGAGAGGTGGAAAGAATCCCGGTGGCGGCAGTAGCCTGCCCTTAACGAGATGTGCCAATTGGTCCCCGGTTTCACGTACCAACCGACGGACGGAGTCCTGAACTGGAATCCCCTTCCGCGCAGCGCAAAAATAGGACAAATGTTTCGCCACGACAGTAGAAAACTACGTATTCTAAGATCTTGGGATTCGCTAGCTGACCTGCCACCCTCTTCAGGTTGTCAGAAACGCCAACATAGGCGGAAGGAACCCGGAAAATGCAATGATAATCATCTCAACGCCGCGAAAACCTGCGTGTGAACATTAATTTTGTCTCAATATTCCTCTGAAGATTTACCATGTTCACTCACTAGTGTGATAGCTAATCCCAATCTAATCATACTTGCAATTTCGGAGATACACATCTGACTTTTTCATGGTACCTTTCTGCAACTCTAACTGCTCTTCGCTGCACGATCTATTTTTGAATAAACTATATAGAAACTCGTTACTTTCTCGGTAGTTTTTGAGGAACAATAGTTGTACCAATGGCATTATTCCCAACCTAATCATATTTACGATTTCGGAAATACACGTATGAGTTTTCGTGGTAACTTTCTGCAACCCTAGCTACTCTTCGCTGCCCGATCTATAGTTGAACAAATTATGTAGGAACTCGTTTCTTATCTCTGTAGTTTGATGAACCATGGATGTAATGGTTGTATCAATGAAATTATTCTAAACCTAATCTTTCTTACGATTTCGGAAGTACACATCTGAGGTTTTCGTGGTACCTTTCTGCTACTGTAGCTGCTGTTCATCGCACGATCTATTGTTGAAAAAAATATTCGTCGACAGTTTTAGCAAATAGGAACAACGGTTGTAATGGTTGTACTATTTATATCATCGGGCGGCTTTTTGCAGTCGTGCGAACTGAGGAGCGTATGAGCTTTCTCCATCTTGAAACTACGTTTCGTCCGTCATTCTCACGGCATTAGACCTTCCTCAGCCTCCCATGCGACCCCTCCTCTTAGGGGCAATCATCATTATCGCGGAGAGGACAGCACTTGTGGTAATTGGAACGACCAAGCTAGTCCTTCCTATGTCAGGATTGCCGATGTTCTTGTGGGAATGAGCGGACGGGACACGTGGTCGTATATCGGGTGACGTGAAATGGGGTAGGGATATTGCTTGTCACCAGAATGGCGTAAAATCAAGGTATGTACGGGAGGGTGCGTACGCATGCTACCCTACGAGTGACATCGAAGCCGGAATGGGGTTGGTTGGGAAGGAATAGGTACCACCTTCTCGGCAGAAAACTCTTTTGAGTATATCATTAATTCTGAAAAAGAGTGTACCTATAGACTAGTGAAACGTTTAATATAGAGCGTGGCACTACATGGTGCGGAAATATGGGCTTTGCGGTGTGTGGCAAGGGGTGAATCCTTATGAGACATATATTAAAGTCAAAAGGTGAAATCATATTTTATTTACTACATAACAATTTTGCTAGTCCGAAATATGTAGAATACTTCTATTGAATCTAGAACTGATTGTATTAAAAAATGAAGAATTTCACATGAAATACTGAAGTGTAACTCGTCACTGTCTGAGTCTTGTATCGTGCATGCGTGAACAAGTGATTACATATTTTGTCAATAATGGAAACTAAATTAAAATTTACACTTACCATTTCGATTTTTTGTTACTCAAAATTCGGTACCTGCATTCAACATTACTAGTCAAAAATATATTACTACACTCTTAATTAATGAATTTACACGTTGGACCTTTGGAGAAAGAAGGTGAAAATAGACTTAGGGCTTTTGAGATGTGGGTGTGGAGGATGGAGAAAGTAAAGTGGGTGGAAAGGAGGACGAACGATGAATTGCTAGAATATGTGGGAAAGGAAAGAAATCTGATAGATGAAATTAGGTGGAGGCAGAAGGTATGGATGGAAAAGGCAATAAAAGGGGATGGTGTTTTGAAAAAAGTGATTGAGGGAAGAACGTTCGGTAAGCGGGAAAGAGGTAGGAGAAGAACGGGTAGCTTGGATAGAATGATGGGTGGCATGGGATATGAGGGGCTGAAGATGGACATCGTGTGAAATTTGTGGAGGGGGAGAGTTAAATGTCCATTAAGACCTCCATTCACGGGTAGAAAACTATTAAATATAATAAAATAGACTGCATGTGTAGGCATTAAAACGTAAATAAAAATACAATCGTACCAAACTTTCATCTCAGCGGTGTCAGTTAATGTTCCCTGGGCAGTTATAAGGCGAGTATCAATGCATTTGATTCCTTGGTAATTATTTCCATGCCTTTAAACCGGTTCCAATTCAACCTATTTAAACTAGATATCTGGTGTTTGTTTGTGTGTTTGCGTACTTTCCACCGTTTATGTGACTACTTTTCAAAATATAATCCGTTACCTTTCTACCTACTATTCCAACTTACTACAAAACAGAATGTCTTTAGCTAATGCGAGTAGTTAGCTCGTATATCCGTGCCTACCAAGGTGGCTACCTTGCTTTTCAAATCACCCATGGTGGCTATTCCAGTATATTCCTACCTCTTCGAGTGAAGTAGAGAACTTGAACGATTGGATCTCGGGCTACGTCAAGGCGGTATGAAAAGTCGATGAAATTACGCACCTTCTACTGGAAGAAATTGTTGTAATCTTATACGTTAATTAGTATGTGGGATCAGCTAATACATTAGGCCTGTATGAAGTAATCGATCATCTACATATATTGCTTACGTTTGCAATGTTTCTATGCATCTCCTTGAATGTTTTTATTGTTACTGTAAGTGCGTATATGCGCGTAGTGCCTCTTTGTTCATTGCTGACCATACACCCTTTGCCGTACACCTTCGAGATGTCTTGCAGGGTACAGCGTATATTTTGGTGTACTACTTCATTGCCTGAAAAAATATTTTCCAGTACGTATGTCAAATAACTTTGCATTATGGATTCCAGTTAAAACAGAATTCTTTAGGAGTCAGTTATCACCGATCAGTAAGTGTTAAATTCTACGCGATTTTGTCTTTCTTTTTTGAGTTACTAGCCTTTGGAAGTCGAAGGAAAATAGTATTTTACCATCCAGTGGTTTTTTAAGGAACCATTAACCTTTCTCATTGTCTAAGTATGTGATTACGATACTGTAAGAAAACTTGAACGATGTATTTTTCTCAGTTTTTTTGAGTAAATACTCTTGTCAAGAGTACCTACCCTTGACAATGACACGAGGCGTCGAAACCGGTAGGGTTTTACTTACTCAATAAAAAGTGTGAAAAATACATCTTTCAAAGTTTTCTTACTGTATGTCACTTTTTCACAAAGTATCGCCTGATTCCATTCAATTTATGTGATTACGATGTCGTGGATAAGTTGATAATGTCGATATTAAGCACATGTCTTGAGATCTGACTCTTTTTCATAGTATTACCAGGGTTTATTACAATTTTTTATCAATAGATAACCTTGTGGAGGTTATAAAATTGTTGAAAAAATTACCCTGAGACCCAAAATAATACTGATTTCTGCTAAAATAATTAATGATGTGGGTTTTCTCTGAGGTACAGTTTTGTTACCCATACAATGAAGGTTACTGCGGTTCATAAGGTTTTTTTTAAAGGGGAATTTAATTGTTCCTTTCAGGCCTTCAGGCTTACATGCGAAATCGTAGCATCTCAATTTCAGTTAGAATCAATGCGAAAATTAAATTCTTCGAATAATTACCGCGGTGGAATATAATTTGGGAGGCCTTCGGCGTCGAATTATCGTGCACGTGGAACAAACATGAAACACGGCGGTGATGGGATTGGTTTGAGATGGAGGAGCAATTTTCAGAATAAAAGTTTCGCGGTTCAGGCCCTGCGGCTGTTTGTTCAGTCGGATGACTAAACAGTCTCTTGTTTATTTGAAGAGCTCCAATGAGCTCCGCAGTCTACTACATCCCATGTGTGTTTACTAATACGCCCATGCTAGAAGATTAATATGAAGCCGGCGAATCTGATATCGTAGCTAAATTTAATTGGCTCTTCCACTCTGTTGTAGAGTATTGCTATGATATTTCCACCATCACATCTCTCATGGAAGAAAATAATCCTGTATTGATTCTAAAATTCCATGAAGAAATTGGAGTATTTTGGTAGGTCAGAGGAACAGGAGGATGGTCTGACTGAGATTTATGCAGAAAATAGGGCCAGAAAACGCGAGCGAATACCGTAGAAATGAAGCAGAAGAGGTTAAGGAGGGAACGAGAAAAATTTAACATTCAGAAGGACGTAAAAAGGTCTACTCTCCTGTGAGGCGAAGGTCGACCTTATGTGTCATCGACAGAAGGATGGTAAAGAGGTCAAACGAATTGAAAAGGAAAGATCAGTTAAGATTTCGCAAGGGCAACCATGATATTTCGTTGTTGAGAAAAAGAACGAAGGATATTATGATCAGCAAAGAATAAACTCACGAAGTATAATCACACTGCTTATTGATAGGCAACTTTTCTAGGTTCCAACATGTACAATTTTTCTTTATTCCATTCAATTCCACCTTCAGTGTTAGATTATAAAATGGGTGTAATCCGAATGTATTTGAGTGTTTTGTTGACTTCGAAAAACGTGCAACAGAGTGAGGTGGGGAAAGCTAATGAAAATATTACGGAAGGTATGAGTAGGCAGGAGGTATATACGACCGTGGGCAGGAGACTGACCCGGAATTTATTCATGACACAGAAGGCGGAGAATTTGATTGGATAATAATAAGTATTGGGGTAGGACAGGGCTGTCTATTATCACCGGTACATTTTAACATATCCTCGGAGGAAGTTGTAAGAGAGGCGTAGGATGAGCTTCAGACAGGAGTAAAGGTCGGGCGATAGTTGATAAAGTCGGAGATGTTCGCGGATGACCAAGCGCTAGTCAGCCAGTCGGCCAAGGGCAAAAAAAATACAAGCTGCGATACAAAAACAGTGTGAAAAAAGCGGTATGGGGATAAATGAACAGAAAACGATACTAATTTGAGTTTCAAGAAGAGAAAGGTTTAAATCTAAAGGTAGGAGGGCAGAAGCTAGAGAAGGTGGAGCGATTACATCAGTACGAAATGTTATCCTATGCATAGTTACAGATTGATAAGAATGAAGACTTAATCACTATATCTTTAAGTATACATATGAATTTCGTTCGTTATGGATGAATCTTGTTCGTAAATTTTTTTTTGGTACCATTTACAAATTCTCGCAGTTTACGAAGCTATACGGATTGTGCCAAAGAGTCGGAGTTCGGAATCCTATGAGCCGCCAAGAAATTGTGTGTTTCGACTAACAAGGGGAGTGTCCGAGTTCCGGGTCTAGGATTTTGACGAAATTTGCCAGGCAGGTAGTCCTAGATGAGTTATTTACGAATCACCCCCCATATAGGGTTATATATCCAGAAACTTCGTCAAAAAACGAGTTTGAAATATTTGATTGCAAATATAAAGCCAATAATTAGCCATTTTTAATCAGTGCAGTTTGGGTTAGGGGTAAGGTACTCGCTTCACAATGTTGACGTCCCAAGGTCGAGACTTTTCGAGTCCAATTTTTTTTTCATCGCAATTTCGTCGTACGACTTTCCCTGGTTTTACATATTTTTAATCTGTTTACCCGGGATGCATTTTCACTATTTTACGTAATAATTACGTAATTTGCTAAAATTACGTAATTAGTACGTAAAATAGTTAATTACGTTATTTACCTAAATCACGTAATTAGTATGTGGCGGAATTACTTCCGCACGCCCTGTCGTTTTTTGTGTATGAAATTAACGGAAGAGCATAAAGTGTGATCGTGATTTTGAATTTCCGTATCTTTGGCTACGCAGTCCCGACGCACGTACAACACTTGTTCTAATTCGCCTGGTGCCGTGATTTTCCAGCGCTGTGCTTTTTTGGAAAAACTAATCGCAAGAGAAAAAAAGAATTTAGGTTTTGTAATCATATAACTGTAAGTATCTACCGAAATGTTCGGGTGATTCTAACATGCTCCTGAAAAGGTGCAATACATTAATTCTTCAAAATTAATTGTTACCTCTGGCTTTTTATCAATTTCCAAGCGACGTCCTTGATTCGAAACTCTCTCCCACCCGAATATTTCGCCCGATCACCCGAACATTTCGGTAGATACTTACAATTATATGATTACAGAGCTTAAGTTCTTTTTTTCTCTTGCGATTAGTTTTTCCAAAAAAGCACAGCGCTGGAAAATCACGGCACCAGGCGAATTAGAACAAGTGTTGTACGTGCGTCGGGACTGCGTAGCCAAAGATACGGAAATTCAAAAGCACGATCATACTTTATGCTCTTCCGTTAATTTCATACACAAAAAACGACAGGGCGTGCGGAAGTAATTCCGCCACGTACTAATTACGTGATTTAGGTAAATAACGTAATTAACTATTTAACGCACTAATTACGTAATTTTAGCAAATTACGTAATTATTACGTAAAATAGTTAAAATGCATCCCGGGTAAACAGATTAAAAATATGTAAAACCAGGGAAAGTCGTACGACGAAATTGCGATGAAAAAAAAATTGGACTCGATAAGTCTCGAACTTGGGACGTCAACATTGTGAAGCGAGTACCTTACCCCTAACCCAAACTGCACTGATTAAAAATGGCTAATTATTGGCTTTATATTTGCAATCAAATATTTCAAACTCGTTTTTTGACGAAGTTTCTGGATATATAACCCTATATGGGGGGTGATTCGTAAATAACTCATCTAGGACTACCTGCCTGGCAAATTTCGTCAAAATCCTAGACCCGGAACTCGGACACTCCCCTTGTAAGATTTTATACTTTTTTTTTAGCAGAAAGAGAATAAATATAGGATCGTTCATTCATATTAACATTATGCGAGAAAATACTGTATTGATGATAGAATATTTACGTAGATGAAATATTTTTTGTTTTTTTTCGCACCAATCTCTGACCTGAAGAGAAAAAGAGAGATTAAAAATGTCATTTTTCCCCCGAACTATAAGAGAACACATTAGGCAGCATAGCAATAGATAGGTTGGTGAAATATCGTTAGAGTAGCCTCTAGTACATGATGCATATATTATCATTACTCACCATTGTATGATAGGTAAATGCAGATAAAATATTTAGACAAATGCCATTATAACCAATAGTCCCTTTATTACTATGTAGATACTAACCACCTAGCTTCATGTGACGACCCTATTATCTGACATGAATGCGTGTAGTAGTCTAGTTGCATGTCAATAGTGCATGTTCGGTGATTTTCACCCCCTGCCACACAACCTTCGGTGGCTTGCAGGGTACTATGTAGATGCAGATGAAAATATCGTACTGACCTATCTTCCCAGACTTCTGTGGTTCGCGTCCCGTTTGGAGCAAGTTTACCAAGTTCATCTCATGATTAACGATTCAGTGTATACAGTGCGATGTCACGTAGAATGTTGGGGCGTTTAGGACCTGAGTATACTGGAGTCCAAGTTCTTCTATTATATCCAAGTACCTTTGGAAGGGCTCATCTTAATCTCCTTTAGTTACGTTCGCCAAAGACCGCACTGCCTCCAAAGCCCAACTTCCACTTGACCTCCCCCTCTACGGTGGCAGATCTTGTGATGCTCTTAGTGGCAGGTTCAGGAATATATTGATTATTAATGAAATCTTAATGTCTTCGAGGTAGCCCTCGGAATGTCTCTCTTGCTCCCTGTTCCTCGACTCTTATCGAAATGGGCTCGACACTTCCGAAGGGAAGGACGGGGGAAAAAATCCTTTGGCGGATATCCTTGTAATGGGCTCTTAAGCGCAGATCTTCCGAAGGATGAGGGAGATAAAAGGCGAAGATAACGTCATGGCCGGAATCACTCCCAAGACCCCTTCTCTCCCTCCTCGGATCCTAAGAGGCCTCTCTCTCTCCCCCTTTTTATTCCGGGCCCTTTGCCCTTTTCCGGGTGCAGAGTTCCTCTCCTCCCATCTTCCGAATATTCTTTTTGTTCACTCATCCAGTCTCCATCTTGCTTTTTGCTGTAGAGAGATTCCGGGCCTTACCTCCGCCTCTTCGAGCGGTTTTTACGATGCTCCCATCACCAGGCGAAACGACCGCCCCTCTCCCGCATTGTTGAGTTGATTTTTTTTGTAGTCGCGGTGCTCCATTGTTGGCGCGCCGTAGGTAAACAAAGCCGACAATGCCCGGTTCAAATCGTCAATCAGCCGTCCCCTCATTGGAGGGAACTTCTGTGACAATGGGACTCGCGCGCGGTGCGATGAATCGCAGTTTCCAGATGACTGTTGTGGCATTCCTGAATTTGGAGTATAATAAGCTCTACGTCGCTGATCTCTTTTGTACTATTCCAGTGGATATGAAGGGAAGTTTGTAAGGTGTTAGATAAAAGTTCTAAAGGTATATATTATTGGTATGTTCGACCGGTTAAGAGCGTTTTAGATAAACACGAAATAAAATTATTCATTACCTTCATGTAGCAGAATACTCATATTTTTCATTTTATATTCTTCCCTAGCTTTGATTACCTACTGCATATCCAATACTCATTCCGTCTAAACTGCCTGTTCTTCTTCTCCCCTTACCTCGCCATTAGATTTTAATCACGCTGTATGAATGATTACGAAAGGCATTATCGCAAAATTATACAATTTGTGTGTAAGTTTGAAGAATACAATATATTATTAATGTTTTTAACACGCTTTTTCGCTTTATTTCAGGTATGGCACTGCCGCTACGTTGTTGACAAGGTTGTGAGTACAGCTGATCTAATTTTAGTACATGATGTTACGATTGTTATCGGGTTAGCTATGGGAGATAATTTGTGTTCTATAGCATTTAATTTCCGATTCTGCGATTCGTTTATTTTCCTATCATTAGCATGAATGTCTAATTTTCATGGGCATTCATTTAATGAATCTCAATATAATTTTGTTGCAGCTACGGAGCTTTTTCCGTTCTGTTTCTTCAACCAGCGACCCCCATCAGGCTGCTGCTATCATTTCCTTATAGATAAATAGATAGATAGATATTTAATGCTCAAAACTCATACATATAATTATACAATAAATTAATACTTGAGCTTTAGGTAGCTTACAAGGGTAAACCTGAAAAAAGCTACCATCAGAAACAAAAGTTTTAGAATTCAAGTGCTGAACATTCAATGTCTTATGTAATTTAAATCACATACATTATAGACGTTCTCAAGTAAAATTACTGTAACATAGTGCAAACTCATTCGCAAAGGCATTAACCTGACCACGAAAGTCGTGGTAACAATAGTCATTAATATATAACAAAAACAATACAGGGCCTAGGACTGAACCCTGAGGTACACTAGAGGTAATATATATAAAATCACTGTAATGATTATTAATGAAAAACACATTGTGACCTCTTTGTTAGGTAACTAATTATTATATTTTGAATGATGGTGTGAATATTTTGCCCCTGTCATACTTTTAAAAAAAATTCCAATTTATGTTTCTGATCCTCTAACAAACTCACTGTCAGTATATTGGTACTCTATAATGTTTTGTAAAACAACGTTTCGTATTTTCGTATGACTTCTATTTTGAGTTACATTTAATCTAGCTTGATAGGGCTTCACTCCTCTCGCATATTTTTTGCCGGAGGATGAATATTTTTTACATAAATTTATTATTATTAGCAGAGAATTACGTTGAGATGAGTGCAATTAAGTAATCATGCAACGAAGTTAGCCGCAGCTTCATGATTTTTTACCCTCATTTTGGTTATTAAATTTAATTTGAATTATAAAGCAACTGGAATATAAAATGAGTTTGATGATGAACTGGAAATATCATTATTGGGGATTGTCGACAGCATAAAGCACATTTTGATACATTGCTTCATGAATATTTTTTAAAATTAGTTTAATGTTCATTTCCATGTAAATTAATGCCTTCTCAATTTTTGCACGACTATATGGCTTTACAGTCATTTACTAAAACGTACGTTGCTTGGTTTGATTAAGTTGGCGTTTCGGTAAAGCCATTGGAAAAAATGATTTTATTCTACCGTTCCAAGAGGAACCAGGGAGGGAGAAAGAATTTATTTTGGTGGTGAAACTTATTTTGTCAAAGCGTAGAGGTTATACCTTACTATCCCTTTAGTCTCGAATCATTCTTGATGAAGTGCATCGTGGTAGCCATTTATCCATCGTGGTTTTTAAAATTTCAGAAGACAGGACAAATATTGAACTGGATAAACAGGAAATCGAGAAGGTGAGAGAGTTCTGTTTACTTGGATGACTAGTAATCAGCGATGGCCGAAGTAAAAGAGAAATTGACATAAGGATTGCCCAGGAGAAACGGGCATTTTACCAAAAGAAGATTCTCTTTACAGCTGCAAATACAAAGGTGGAAGTGAGGAAGCATTTTCTTAGAACATACATCTGGAGCATCCTACTATATGGCAGCGAAGCATGGACAATAACAGCAGCAGAGAAGTTCAGGCTGGAAGCATTTGAAATGTGGTGCTACCGAAAAATGATGAAGATAAAATGGATCGACCGAGTGACAAACGAAGAAGTCCTAAGAAGAGCGGGAAAGAAGAGATGTCTACTGAAAACCTTAAAAAGAAGACGGGACAACTTAATAGGCCACATCTTAAGACACGATGGTCTGATGAAGACAATCGTCGAGGGAAAAGTGAACGGGAAGAATGGAAAAGGTAGGCCTCGTATGAGGTATATGGAGGAAGTTGTGAAGGATGTAAAAGAGAGGAGCTACGTCAATAGGAAGAGTTTGGCCGATAGAAGAATCGAGTGGAGGGGTGCGTCAAACCAATCTATAAGGATTGTTGACCGATGATGATGATATTTACACTTGTTGTTAATTGTTGAAAGCCATTTAATGGAATCGTAAAATTAAGCTATTAAATTGAAGTATTGGAATTTGATTTTTTTCAAATTTCGTATTTTGATAAAATTATGGACTTCCAAAAAATCTATGTTGAGCATCATATTGTCAGATTTTGATTAATTCCTTTTTTTCAAGAGAGACATCATCATTTCGATTAATTGTACGGTCTTTCGTAAGTAAACAGCCATCCGCCGCTTTTTTTTTAATTGTAGACAACGTCAGGATATTTCCTGGCTTTGCGCTGTGCTTTGTGCATTTCACTTTTTTTCCTGAATTTTATTTACTTTTTTGTACGTGCTATTTTTACGGGGAAACCTTCCATTTCCAAAATTTCTGGATGAAATTTATGTATTTGAATGAATTAATTGATGCTCTGGCGTGGTCGTTAATGGAGATTGTATTATACTAATTTAATCATTAAGCTTCGTTAAATGTTTTTCTCCTTTTCCAATAGGTACCATAAAAAATCATTTGAAACTCATGTCGAAATTTTGAATTTTGTTAAATGTCACGCATATTTATCAGATTATATTCCTTAACCGTATAGGAGTTTGTTGTGCAAAAAAAAGTATTTGATAGTTTAGAACTAATGATTAATGAGGTTTAGGTATATCCAACGAGTGCTTCTTTCGGGCCGCCATATATGGTGGATTGACGTCTAGATAAAAAGAGTAGTAGAAAAATGGGCAGCGTTAAACTACGAAAAATAAACTTGTGGAATGCAAAATATGCATTAAGTTGGTTTCTCGTGCCAATGTACTTGATACCAAAGTTTTACGCAAATTTAAATGCATAAGCGAAAATTTTCTATGACAGCAACAAAGATTATTAAATGCTAGTAAAAATATATTCCAGAATCTTGATGTGAATCACGTGACCTGGAATGCCTTCTGATGTCACTGCACGGTGCAGTTCCGTATCGCTATGGAAACAGACGTGTATTTTAGAAGAAAACGAAGCGAATATATTGTTATGAGTTTTTTTTAAACCGTTCCTTGATCGAAACAATGACTGGAAAGCGGTTTAAAAAAATCACAAATCGACAAATTTGCCATTGGTCGACTCGATTACCTTTTTTTGGCTTTGATCGTAAAAAAATAGCAATTGATTTGTCTCAGTAGAGTTTCGCGGAGTGAAAACATACAGGTATCAAAAATTTCATGGGTGATTTTCGCGTTACGATCCATACTACCTAAGTAAAAAATCGAATATAATTGTTCTAGTACGTCGAAAAATTGTGATATATACAACTGTTTTCGCCAATAATTCAGTCGACAACTTACCTCCTCGTACAACATATAATCAACGCCCATTGTGATACCGTGTCACGGATGTCATACCTTGGATATCCGGTGACGTCGTGTTTTTTAGCTTTCGAAAACGTAAACGTTTTATGCTAGCTCTACACGCTAGGATGAGCGGCCCGGATCAGCCGACATAACGGCTGATCACACGGTGTAGAGGCGCCATCATTGTTCAGTCGAGGGGTAGGCTCAGCAAGCCTCGGGACCCCAGCTTAAGTAATACGCATTGTTGTTGTTCTGATTGTGAGTAAACAACTCGTGTGGCGCGGAAACGCGGTTTCTATTTAAAACTTGGATAAATAAGATTCTTAATCCAATGGAAGGAAACGGGGAAAGAGTTCCGGAAAGTACAGAAGGTAATAGAAAGTGATAATATACCAATAGAATTATCTCATTCTCTCAATAATATTCTATGCCAGTCACGTTGAATGTTTACAATGTCATTTGTAAACTTCGGCACCAGATGGCGAAGCGTCGATTTAAGTGCTTCGTGTAGAAAGGAAGGTGGCTCAACGTTCAGGCTGAGCCAAATACGCTGAGCGAAGGCGGGCGTGTAGAAGAGGCATTAAGGAGGTTCCACCGTGGTTCCGCGATTCAAAATCCCGTAAAAAAGCTATGTTATTTAATTAATAAATACCGATCCAGGAAAACACCTATACGGAAAATCATCTATAGGGTGATAACGAATGCACAATAATTGTATGAGCATGCTATTTTATAGCGCGTTGTAGTTGCATTCTTTTTTTTTTACGAGCTCTTTTAACTCATTTTTGGTTCGGAACATGACTAACGTGTTGTTTCCACGTTTTATTTACAAAATGAGAATACATGCTCAATCCCGCTAATACGTATTCTAAAATAGGTTAAATATTTTCTTACTTAGTTTTAAACTATTCCCTTGAAAATTCAACTCTTTGTTTTGAATTTTATTAATATTCGTATTTTTGAAAATTGTTTGGTAACAATGACGCTGCTACAATTTGGAAGCATTTGTATCAATTACACCATATCAATAACCAATGAAATATTTAAATTACATAAAAAATATAATAAGTACCTGGGTAAGGTATATTCCTAAATTAAGTTAGTAAATAAGCTTGTAATGCACGTTTCGTCACAAGTACCGTTGCCAATTATAACAATATACTGTAGCGCCACTTTCATGTAACTAAGGCTTTTCTGCTTTTTTCGAGCAAACATTTATTAATATCAATCAAACAAGTGTGGTAAGGAGAGCACTTTTTTGCAATGCTAAATTCTACATAAAATTGCGCATCTTATATTAGTTTTTCTTCAAAACGACATTTCTCTTAGCATTATTAATCTGAGAATTTTACTGCAAGAGCCATGCTCTGCCGTTTAGCCACCTATAGAATATCTGATTTTCAACGTCTTTTTTCTTCAAATATAATATGTAAAGGTCAAATTATTTTATTGCTAGTCGATATAAGGGTCCAAAAAATGACGTTTCCTGACATTTTCACAAAAATGACATTTATTTCATAATTCGGTGGAGCCACCTCAAAGAGTGATATCTAAACAACACATCTTCATTCTACATAAAATTGTTAGCAATTTTTAAAGTTCATATTAGCTAATAAACTTATGTTTTAAAGAATTATAAAAAATGGTGTATTTTCTCCATTGAGAGCATTTTTTTAGCGATCCAAGTACAAAGTTAACTTGGAAAACAAAAGCTTGAGGAGGTGAAAGTTTATTGTCATCTGGGAAGCCGGGTAACTACAATGGTCGAAGCAAGAAAGAAATGGTCAGTAGAATAGCCCACGCGAAAAGGGCATTCTACCAAAAGAAAAATCTATTTACAGCTGGGAATACTACCTTGGAAGTAAGTAAGCACTACCTTAGACCTCACATATGGAGCATGCTTCGTTAAGGAAGTGAAGAATGGACGATTTACTGCAGCAGAGAAGTCAAGCCTGGAAGATTTGGAATTTTAGTGCTACATAGGAATGATGAGAATCAAATGGATCGACCTAGTTGCGTACGAAGAAGTCCTTAAGAAGACTGGTATAAAAGATAAGTCTGCTGTAAAATTTGAAAAAGGGATGGGACAATTTAATCGGTCATATCCTGTGACGTGATGGCCTGACGAAGACAGTCCTCCAGGGAAAAGTGAATAGTAAGAATTGGAAAAGTGAGTAGTCAGAATGAGTGAGGTGGATTGTAAGAATGAGAAAAGGAGTAACTCGCATGCGATGTATGGAAAAAATCGCGAAGGAAGTGAAACAGAAGAATTACGTTACTATGAATAGGTTAGACGATAGGTGAACCGGGTGTATGGCTGCTTCTTAACTAGTCCTATTGTGCAAAATATTTCAATTCTGCCGCGTGTACGGCGGCGGTGTTATCACATGGCAATTATTGTAGTCTTAATGATGATGAGTGAATTAATAAGTTATCACAAAACATTTGAACAGATTTGCAAGAAGTAAGTAAACAAGTTAACCCTCTCACCCTACTCTCTTTTTCTTCCGCCGGTTATCTCAACTCTCCTTATCTCACACACACACTTACAATACATGCACATAAAATACAGGCAACAAGATTTTCAATTGATTAAAGAATGCAACTCATATTACTCATGCACTCAATTGATACATTTAATTCCTTTGAAATCAAGAATTGGGCTCAATTAACATATTGGATACAAAACACATTTATATTAACCAATTAACAATTTCTCAACAATCTTATGAAATGGGCGTAAGAATGAAATGTTAATTGTTCCGATCCCTTTTGCACTTATCGTGATTGGTGGGTCTGGATCTCCCTCTGTGAGATCGGGCCGGAGTGCCGTGTCAAACTCCCGCCGACACCTTCCCCGTGATACTGCGCCTGCACCTCTCCGTCGATCACCTTTCCTCGCCTCTGCTCCTTAATCTTCCCGATGTGTCCTTCTCTCGAGCGTCCCGTCTTATTAGTCCCGATCTTATACGCCGACGCGTCCTTCTTTCTCGTGGGTTCTCGGGCCTACCTCTCTCCGACGCGTCTCTCTCGCTCGCGTGCTTGCTCTTAACTCCCTTGTTTATTTACAGCATTGTTAATCCGCCGACGCGAGCTCACATGGGAGCCCAATTGTTACGTTACACAAGAAAATCGACAATGATCGGATAATGTGCAATGAAATGGAATTAGAAAACATTTAAATTTCTAATTAATCCTATAAAGTCAATGGAGGCTCGGTGTATTCCCTTTTCATTATTTTTTGTAAATCCAATTATTCCAATTTCTTCCTTCGCATTCCTTGAGTTCTACTTCTTTGGAATGTGACACGCCCCAAGTATTCGTGGGCGATGATGACGTTTTGACCCTTTGAATTTCTCAAATCTCTGTGCTATGAGACTGGTTGTCTTATGTTTTTTTTTTAACTCCGAGGCACATGCCGGTTTTTTTTAAACCTCTACTCTTTCCTTTCCATTCCTTGCATTTAATTTTTACCCTGTTAGAAAATCCTTCCCCCATTCTTTGATACTTTAATCAGAAGAATCCAATTTGCCCCGATCTTATATCGCGTCATAGACTTACCATTTTTTTTGACAGCCTTCGAAAGTAGGTAATTGATTTTTTTCCTTGTGTCAGAAAAAGTTTTCTTTTTTATCTAATCCTTTTTCAATTAGTTTGCGGTTTTAGAGCGGAAAAAAAGGGTTAATGATAAGTTTTTTATTTAAATTGAGCGTGTGCTTGGTTGGAATTGACCTTAATTTGAGTGGATTGCGAAGCGATTTTGCAAATTACTTTAAGTGCTTACTTAGTGTTTCGTTTAGTCCTGAGATAAGATACCGTAATTCATTGATAAATAGTTATCATGGTGAATGTCACTGGGCTGCTGATATTTAAATCGTAAATCTCTTGATGGGAAAATACCTACCTCCACACTGGGAAGTGGCGCTTGGAATAAACAATTGGGGCGTTTACTCGGAACCGAAATCGCAATTTTGTACACGAAATTGTTAGATGGAAACGAAAAAAGAAATTTAGTGAAAAATTAATCTTCTAACCACAACCATTCACTCATAAATCAAAAATTAAAATAAGCAAAAGGTGACGCCCACCGAAAAAGCTGCTGTAATAACAATGACGTCATTTTCCTCCCGTCCTTGACTGCTCTTATGGGAAGGGAAGGGAGTGGAGGGGGATTCTCGGAAGGTCTACTCGCACAGATCCTGTCGCAATCGCTTCCATTAGGAGAGCCAGCTGTGTCCCCCCCCTTTGCGTTGAGGATTTACCTCCCATCCTTGACCCTGTTGAGAAAGAAGGGGAATGGAGCGGAGGTGGGGAGGGGAGGTCTGCCTAAAAAAATCCTGTCGCAACCACTTCCATTGGCAGAGTGAGCTGTGTGCCCCATTGTGATTGGGCGAAGGAGCTTCGCGGTCTCAGTTGTTATTGGACGAAGTGGATGACGTAAGAGGTCGCATGCACGCCCACTTTCCGAAAGGGTTAAAATCATCTGTCTTTCGACGCCTATAACTCGAGAACTAATTGACGGCTCGAAAAACGGAAAAATACGGGTCTTTTCATTTTACAAACCCTATCATATCCGGCAGTAAAAATTATATGTTTAACGACCCCGTTGAAGTGGTTCAAGTAGTATTGTTGGACAAGTATAGATGTTTTAAGGCGATTAAACGTCAGTCTGGAGACCTTTCTTCTTACGTTTTCTCCCACTTGGTCCCTTTTATCCCTATAATAATATATGACGTAAATTAATTACATGTGTTGCCATAGTCATTAATACGTCGTCTCCTTTGTTACATTATTCAAGCTCCGTCCACCAGCTACGCCTTCGTAATTATCCGTCTAACAACGCGTTCCCGTAATTAGGGGAAGCGACCGGCTGCCATGATCATTTGAGCCGCTTACGGACGCATGGGTATTCGACAATTAAACGCGAAACTTCTTGAGATCACGTGATATAAACGAACCAGGCGGGTTGTGTGATGAAGCCGCTAGACTATTGTTGTAAACGTCGTAACTGATGCGCCATATTGCTTGTTCCTGGGCGTTATTTTTTGTAATGTTTACGAATCATTTTCCAGCAGTTATCATCTCATAGATATAGGTCAATGGATACAAACTTTAGGTGTGATATTGAAATACTCCGTTAACTTACCTCAATTGCGTTTTCAAGTAAGTTTCCGTACTATTAGGCGCTTAAGACCGGAATGAGAGGTAAAGAAGGAATGGTTGAGAGAAACCCGGCGTCGGCATTAGCCTACTCTTAACGAAAGGCGCCAAGTGGACCACGGCTTAACGTCCCATCCGACGGACGGATTGCTGCACACGAATGCTCTCCACGAAACACTCATAGAAGGGTCCAATGAAAAATGTGTTCTATTGTTCGGATTTACTCTCAGGATCTCCCGCTGAGAAGCAAGTTATCTAACCATTGCACCAACCCGACTCCTGACAAATGATCCATGAAAAGGATACTAGAAAAAAGGGTTATAAATGACAAATCATAAACCGTAGGGACAAACTCCTAAACTATAAAACGAAGCAAAAGAATCACGTAATCGATGTGTGATCGCTTGCGTTAATTTTGCGTGCAAAATAGCATTATTTATACCACGTGAACGCTAGGAAAACCATTCGTCTAGCTAGTAAATTAATAAGCTACGCATAAGGGAAAATGCCCTCTTTTCCTACTACGTATTCCTTTCTTGGTTCGTCCATCTATGTTTACTCGGCTTCCGTAAGAACTTTACTCTTTGCTATTCTCAAACCCTGACGTGTTCTAGAATTCCTCGACTGCTTCATAATCCTTCCGTCCCATCAGAGTTGTTTTTTTCTTCGCGATGTCTGACAGGTCGCAAGACCTTTTAAAGCAATAAAAATGCTAATTTTGAAGCTTCGTCATGCCGAATGAGGAATTTTTTGAGATCGAATCTTTGCTCTTTTCTTTGCAGTATTTCGTGCATTTTTGGAAATCTTCCGTGCAATTCGTTTCTCGATACAACTTTGTACAAGCCAATTTTTATTCACAACGTAGTAATATTATCCGTGTCCACGCATTAGTCTGTTAGAAATGGCAAGTCGGTCGAAACGCCCTTGCTGTGACATCTCATGCGCCATTAGTTGCGCATTGATCGCTGATGACTTTGCCAAGTTCTTCCCGCCTTGCGTCATCTGCCGGATTTCACGACCCCTTGCACTAATTTCGCTCGGATTAAAGATGGCACTAACGACATCGTCGGCCGTGGCATGTCCCTTAAAAAAATATTAATGTACGTGTTACGATCCTGGGCACCGTAAGTTTATTTTTCTAGATACGTTAAAACGGCAGCCATCAAAAGAAAATGAGTAACTTGAGCCTGCTGTTCGGGAGCTGTCTTCGCCGTAATTACGTTATTCGGATCATGCTGAAGCCAAAATTCTGGACGAATTTCACATTTAGTGCGGTGAAGATGGAGACTAAAGGAGCAATTTTTCTCGAAGACCAATAATGTTTGTCTTTGGAGTTTTATGTGTGATGACTTTCTAATTATTTTTAAACTTAATTGGCGTACGGCTCGTTGCCAGGATTATTCTTTTACATGAAAAAGTGCACTAAAGCCTTTCTGCCGTAAATAGAGGGTTGGTTTTTATTGGTAGTGTTCCTACTCAGAATTGTATTTTCTGGACAGATCTTTTCCGGCAGCTGTACTAAATTGTCAACTCTGGTTCATATCAAAAGATATCTATATCAAATATTGATTATTTACATACACAGTGTGGACTTGTTGCACATATAACTTCCGATGATAAATAATTAACGGAATATGGCACTGGTTGTACACTAATGACTTATTGCATAACTGACGTGAAGTAAGTATTTCATAACACTACACTTTCATTCTGAACAGTTCACATTCAGCACGGGATCAATAGGGATAGGGAATAATCGAGATTAATTTTTACCTATTAGTAAGAATAACTCTCTGAGCACTATGTAATGTATAATCCTAAAAGAAGGTATTTTGTCTTGAGAATTCTCTATCCCTTATTAGAATTAATCAAAGGGCAAGAATTAATGGAAGAAGCCGATTTGAAGTCCTCCTATTGATCAAACGGTTCCTTACTTACTTTTCCATGCAGATAATATCACGTACTTTTAAATAAACCAATGTACCCATTGAAAGATTGGTGTTATGTTTCTCTTGCGCAATATTTGAAGCAATTGAATTCAATTGCTTCAACTAATGCGCAAATAAATGATTAGAATTTTTTACTATAGCCTTCTTTTTACTAACAAAAGGAAAAGAATAAGAAATATAATGTATCTTTTTGTTTTATTTTTTAATAAATATTCCTGGTCCAGTCAATACTTCACCTTAGTTAAAAAATCTGGTGTGGTTTTTATTTAACAATGGAGGTTGATAACTATTTTGTAAAGATATGACAGTTATTTATTTATCTGAAGCCTTAGCAACGCTCGGAAATTAGTTTTTCGCAAAAACCTTTGTTGTTATAAATTTACCGTTATCAAAAAGTTACCTTCCACTTGGTATTGGCTATAAGTTTGCAAAGTTATATTAAAATCGTCATTGTGGAATCTGAGCTTTTTCCGCACAAACGTAGACTTCCCTAAATATGTATTAGTATATATTTTTGCCTCTCATTTGCTGTCTTATGTCAATATATGGCAGCAAAGAATAAAGTTGATATCAAAGAGTAGCATCCGTTTCTACAAAATACTAAGATAGTTCCTCGATAATGGAGTACTTTAACTGACCCCGATCACAAGTTGATCATAGATCTTGCTCCTCCGTTTATGTAGTGAACTTTGATTCTGTGGCCGACTTTAAAAAAAAAGAGGAATTATCGATGTAAACAGCAGGGACTTCTTAATGGTAATGCGAGTAAGTTCCCTGGCGAATCTCGAGTCCCCCTAATGGTCGACTATCTGGTGGTCTTGCTCGTAGGAAAACCTTGGCAGGGATGCCCGCACCGCTGCGGGAAATAAATATTTAGTGCCTCCCTAATAGGACAGCACTGCACTCAGGGGCTTCGGGTGCTTCGATCCTCCGCTTCACGATAAGAGTTACGGGACTTTTCTCTCGATCTTGAGTTTTTTTTCTTTTCTTTTCCCCACCGTGTTCGAGCTGGTTGCAATCCATCCTGGCGTTGGTGCGATGCTTAAACGATATAGAACGCGGCGATATTTCTCCTTTTTTCACGCAAGATTTACATACATTTTATTCTTTTACACGGTCTTCCGGCTCCTTCCACCTCGAACCATATACTTCCAGCTCCTTCCACCTTGAACCGTATACTTTTTCCGCCTCGGCAAGTAAAGAAAAACGTGTATCCATTCATAATATTGCATGTTTCAACATGAGCTCTCGTTTTTGATGCTCGAAGTTATCATTTGGCTCCAAAGGATAATGTAGGGATATTACGTCGAAATATGCCCTAATTAGTAAAAAAAAACTAATAATGTTGACGGCTTGAGTACGTGAAATTCCTTCATGATGAGGGGAAGGAAAACACTGCAAGTCCACGACATTTTGTGGATTTGCATTGTTTTTCTTACCCTCATCATGAAGTAATTCCACGTAGTCAATCCGGACACCGCCAACGTCATCAATTTCGCCAGCAACGCAAAGAAGGCTAGCATCTACCGGAAGTTAACCAAATTTGTGGATTTGCATTATTTTTTTAACCCTCATCATAAAAAACTAATAATTAGAAGCATCATCTTAACTGTTCTTCCAATATTGTTCGGTTTGTTAAAGGATGGCCACTACCTGCTGATCACAACTTATGTGTGTACCCTTCCGCATCAGTGCTCAGTTCCCGGATTCAAAACCCACTTTATTCATGTCTTCCTGAAATGATCAGCATCAATATTTACTCTCTACTCTTCCGTGCTTATCTAACTTGTTTATCTTGTTCGTTCCTACAACCCCCGTTCGACTAACCGTTGCCTCACAAAGATATCCTCATTCCATTTTCGGCAGAGCCAGGTTTCTGAGCCATATAGTTAAATGCCTGGAACATATGGCAGTTTTACACTCGTAAATAATTTATCAAAAGCTTTTTTTAACATACACCAGGAGCGAATGCGGTGTTTCAGTTTTACTTGCGATCTTATGGCAAAGGAGATGAAATGAAATAATGAAATATGATATTAAAATATATCAATTCGATCAGATGTAATATTAAGTGCGGTGCAACGATTGGGCTCCCGATTGGGAGTTTCTTTTCAGAACCTACGTACGATTTTATTGTTTCAAAGTTTGATTATCATTTTCGACATAAAGAAAAATAGGCTCTATTTTTCTTTATTTTTTATTTATTTAACTATTTTCACACTGTTAATAGTACAAAAGAAACTATTAGGAGTTTTTTATTTCTTGTGAGTATCATATTTTTGGTACAATACATGTATGATTTTCCTTCGTGAAAAATATTCATTGATTTATCGGAGAAATTAAAATCACAAATAATACGCGTTGCCACGTCCTTTTACTTGGAAGCCTTACATTTTCTGTGGCCTCTTTGGTGTGCTATTGATCTATAAGGATATTTTGAGCAAATAAAGATTATCACAATTATTTAATGCATGTCAAGTAAAGTTCTCACTTTCTTCTTTCCTCGACAATATCCGTTTATCCCTGAATATTTGTCAAAATCAGTAAAGCTCAATTTCGTGTCTATTTCTCTATACCCTTCTCCGCCATGATATTACTCCTATGCCACCGGTTTGTTTTAGAACTCAATATGGCATTTTTTTAAAAGAAAAATATATTTTTTGTTTATTACGGAAAGTAAACTAACAAAAACATTCCTCTTCCTTTCAGACTCTTTTTTTTCTATCCATTGATATCCTCAGACTACTGATAGTACTGACAGAACTTTCATAGTACCATCTAGGGTGCGCTAGTATTTTGTTTTACTCTCGGTGAACTGTTTCCCTTCCTCTTCCCATCCCTCCCACATTACCTCACTTCGAGTCGTCGCACTTGCGGTTGAGAGGAGGTGGGGACGTGCGAGAAGGGGATCGTGTATGCTCGGGGACAATAATTTAGGGAAAAAAAACGAAAGAGAAAGAAAATTGTGGTACCCCAAGGCATCATCCTCGGTCCGGTGGTTTTTCTCTGGGCCGCGAAACACCGCCAGGGACCCAACCGCGGGACGCATTTATGTGAAATTTCGTCCGAAACTACTTTCTGCACTTAAAAGCGATCCCGAGTCCCTGCGAGAGAGAGGGGGAGATGTGGCTGGGGAAAGGAGGCCTTCCGGTTTTTGAGGAAGGAGTGGGAAAATCGGGAACACATCCTCCTTCCCCTTCTGTAAAACCCGTAATCTCCTCTCATTTTTATTTCCCTTATCGGTTTGGCTGGCGCGTTTGGGGGCGAAGGGCATGTGTGGTGACCTCTATACGTGTGCAGGGGAATGGGATTTGTTGGTGGACGACCGAATTGAACTCGTTGGAAGCCGAGTAAAGCACCATCATTTTTTTTACAAAGCTTTAAAAGCTTAAGGGCAAGCTTCTTCTCTCTTTGGCCACATATAGAAAGAGATTTTTTTATAAATTAAATTTTTATCCCCTTGTCCCACTTTTTATTTTTTGATCACTGTTTATCGTTATTTTTTTCGTGGGAAGCCGAACTTTCTCCATAAGAGATTCGACTTCCGATGGGGTGGTTTGTGACCGATTGGCATTAGGTTCATAGGTGAATGTTATGAGCTTATCCTTAGTGTGAGGCGATGGAGTTACATCTCTGCTTATTCGGAAACTTCAAGATGATAATACTCATTAATCTCGTCGTCCTATTTGGAGATAGAAAGATGTTGAACTGGTTCAACTGCTTCAATTTGTTGTCTACAACAAGGAGGGGATTTATTTTTCATGTAAATAGTGTTGTCGACTTACTTGACTTTTGTTAATGTCTTGTGAATCCATTCCTTGAATTTCCCAGTTAGGTTACTCCTTACTGGTGACTTGAGACAAAACATTGATAAAAAATTAGATTTAATATGGTAAGATTTTCAGTCTATATTTCATTGTTACAAAAATCAATAACTCTCCGTATTGGAAGTAGCTGCCCAAGCGTTTGTTTAGACTCGTTAAAGAAAAATGATGTTTTCATTTCGGAAATAGTTTAAGAACATAAGGAACGAATTTTACTTGCCAAAAATTCGCTATATGGAATGGTAAATGGGTAGAAGAATATCGCCCATAAGAAGACAGATAGGTTAATTGAATGAAAGTAAGATGGTAATAAAAAATGACATTATTTAAATTGGTAGTTACTTAGGAGGACTAGATATTACATTATTGCCAGGGTTTCAGCGGTACCTACCTTATTGGGATCACTTAAAACTATGAATATATACCATCATCATCATCAAGGTTCAACAATCCTAGGATTGGTTTGACGCAGCCTTCCACTCGATTCTTCTATCAGCCAACCTCTTCATATTGACGTAGCTCCTCTCTTTTACATTCTTCACAACTTGCTCCATATACCTCATACGAGGCCTGCCTTTTCCATTCTTCCCGTTCACTTTTCCCTCGACAATTGTCCTCATCAGGCCATCGTGTCTCAGGATGTGGCCCATTAAGTTGTCTCGTCTTCTTTTTAATGTTTTCAGCAGGCATCTCTTCTCTCCCACTCTTCTTAAGACTTCTTCGTTTGTCACTCGGTCGATCCATTTTATCTTCATCATTCTCCGGTAGCACCACATTTCAAATGCTTCCAGCCGGGACTTCTCTGCTGATGTTACTGTCCATGCTTCGCTGTCATACTTGTAGTAGAATGCTCCAGATGTATGTTCTAATGAAATGTTTCCTCACTTAAACGCATGTATATGTACTTCACTTCCATATATATACCATACCATACCACAGTGTTGTAATCTCAACAACGCTCCGGGAACACTTTGGATAGGAAGGAAATGGAATGTAGGTCAGCGTATTTTAAACTGGTAGTAAAGTTAGGGAGAAAAAAAGGAAGTTTGTGAGCTGTAGTTATGTTAGTAACGCATTGACCTATCGACCCAAGTGACTGTTGCGGGTTGGAATCCCGCCACGAGCATTTGTGTTGATTTTATCTTATTAAATGTAACCTATCTTATCTTACGAATTAAGTTTAATATTCCTAGGTTAGGTCACGTGTTATAGCATAGTTTATATCTTTTAAGCTCTAAGAAGACTACTGATTAGAAAATGAATGCTTAAAATAATAATCTCCAAATGGGGTAGTTTCATTCTTCAAATAAAATATAATTCGGTAATGGAGGCTTTCACTCGGAACCGAAATCGCAATTTTGTACACAAAATCTTTAGATGGAAACGAAAAATGAATTTTAGTGAAAAAACTAATCTTCTAACCAGAGCCATTCACTCATAAATCTAAAATGAAAATAAGCAAAAGGTGACGCCCACCGAAAAAGCTGCTGTGATAACATTGACGTCATTTTCCTCCCGTCCTTGACTGCTTTTAGGGGAAGGGAAGGGAGTGGAGGGGGGTTATCGGAAGGTCTGCTCGCACAAATCATGTCGCAACCGCTTTCATTGGCAGAGTGAGCTGTGTCCTCCCAATTGTAATAGGGCGATGTAGCTTCGTGGGCTCAGTTGTGATTGGACGAAGTGGATGACGTAAGACGTCGCATGCACTCTCAATTTCCGAAAGGGTTAAAATCATCAGTTTTATGACGCTTATAACTCGAGAACTAATTGACGGATCGAAAAAGTGAAAAATAAGGGTCTTTTTATTTTACAAATCCTATCAGATTCGGCAATAGAAAAATATGGTTAACGACCCCATTGCTATCCGTCCGCCACCGTAAATGAACGCAAGTATTTGAATTGAGAAATCCCAGTTTACCAGAAAAGTAAAAACTAGTTTTAAGTTCATTTGAAAATGATCCTAAATGGCGGGACTACGTAGCGTTGTTGCTCACGTAACAGGTTCATAGTTTACATTTCGGGTCATAGGGAATATTCGTCTCCTGAACTTACCATTTTATTAAAAAGCCCCTAAACTGTGATAAACATGTACTATTAATTGACTACAAAATATATCAAAGCTCGGAAAGTTTCCTTCGTTAAACGTGGTTTTAACAGTGTTTAAATGCTCCACTTTTACACTTTTTTTTTACACACAAATTTTACACTTTTTCATCCTGAGGTAAATAACTTAACGTCGTTTCAAAGTCGAATGACATCAAATACGTACTCCAGAGGTTGTAAGCTTTTGTTCTAGACTATAAGATAAAAGTAGGGAACCACCCTATTTTCATCTTATTTTTCGTATCTTTCAGTAAATAAGTATTGCTCTTTTCGGAATTAATAAATAGGCTAACACCTCTGTTAACAATTTATCCAATTGAAGAATTGAAAATTGATAGGTAAACCTTAGAACAGGGTGAAGATCCTAGCCTTACGGGATTTCTTCCGCGTAGATGCATTCTATAGGGCGACGGTTTCACCGGCGTTGCAGTCGGCGTCTTCAGGTCAGAAGTGTACGATGCTTATTGTCTTAACTCGTTCTCGCAGTCGGCGTCTTCAAGTCAGAAGTCTTCGATGCTTATTTGCTTAACTCGTTCTCTGAGAAGCGCTGTGCTCGCTCGTTGTAAAATTCCTTACACCGGGCTTGTACTGTGAGGTATATAAGGCGGACAGAAAATAAGCATCGGACACTTCTGACCTGAAGACGCCGACTGCAACGCCGGCGAAACCGTCGTCCTAGAGAATTGATCTACGCGGAAGAAATCCCGTAAGAATAGGACATTCAAATTAGACACACCGTGGAAGCCTACATAAGGAATCTTAGACGAGGGGGGCTTTGTTTTAAACGGTCGGGATTATCCCGAAGAGGTATCCAAGGAATCACGTGGTACAAACACGAATAATTTGAAAATCGTGTGTTTTGAAATCTCTGATTACAACCTCATTCATTGCTTACACTTGTGTTCTATCTCATCTGAGGGATCGATAGTCGAGACAGATGAGAAAAACTCAATTGAAAACAACCATTATGGTATTATAACGAGCGATTCAGACGCACCAAATTTGCAAGCTATTCGTGTTTGTACTGCGTGACTCCTTGGTTACCTATCCGAGATAATCCCGACGGTTTCAAACACAACCCGCCAGAGTGTCCAACCCGCAGCCCACTGGCCGTATGCGGACCAGAATGGTGATATTTGTGGCCCTAATATAGATATGACTCTTTTTTCTATAAGTATCAAATATTATGAAAAGAAAATTGACCATCATTTTACGATTCAACCTCTAAATATCTTAGACACCTTTACCTTAGACAAAAAGTCTGGCTATAGTGACGGGATTTTTTTGCTGGCTGGCTATAGTGACGGGACTTTCTCTGGCAACTGTTTTATGTATAAAAAAAGCGCAGGCGATTTAAAAAAATATAATATTCAGGGATACATGGGTTTCAGAGAAGAATCTACCGACGTTTGTTGCATCCGTAGATTTCGAGAAGGCGTTTCACAACGTGGATTGGAACTTGATGCCAAAGATTCTGGAAGAAGCTGGAGTATCATAAAATGACCGAAGTTATCCACAGCATGAATAAAAACAAGGTTGTCTGTAGACAAATCTGGATCCATCAGTACAGAAGCAAGCATAAAGAAAAGAGTGAGACAAGGCTATGCACTGTCTACTCTATTATTCAATGTCTGCTTCGAGAAAGCCATCCAAGAAGTCAAAGAATCTCCGGGAGTGAATATCCACGGGGAGAACATCAGCATGCTGCGATTCGCGGATTACATAGCAGTCATGGTGGAAACGGAAGGAAATTTGAAGAAGACACTAGTAAATATGGAAAGGACAATGGCCACTTATCACGTGCAGTTCAATAAAAAGAAAACTAAGGTACTGGTATGCAGTAGGAGAAAAGACAGGACAATTGTTAAACTAGGAAAAAAAAATGAGGAGGTTGAAGAGTTCTGTTACCTGGGAAGCCGAGCAACCAGCGATGGACGAAGCAAAAGAGAAATTGCCAGTAGAATGGCTTACATGTACATAATACCCTGCAAGCCACCATGAAGGTGTGTGGCAGGGGGTGAACTCTCACCAAACATGCACTACATATCATGTATAAAAAAAGGATTAGTACTTATATAGGTACTGTTCAAAACTACGCTATTTAAAAAAAGATAAAAATAGCAAAACATACATGCAAAAACATGCCGTTAGTTGGGTTAGCTATAAGTCCTTATACCAACATGCAGCTACCAATGTTATCCATTGCTACACTCGTACTGGATATATTTACCGTTATTCATATCCCTAATAGTACGAGGAAAAAAGGACATTTTGAATCTGTCAGTTCGGCAATCAATTTCTCTAATTTTGTGATTATGGTCCAGTCTACCATAGTAAGTTGGGGTCCGCAAAATATTTTTAATATCATCACTGAAAATATGGTCTTGGAATTTGTTTAAGAGATTAAGTCTTAATTTCAACCTGCGATCTGACAATGATTCCCAATTTAATTCATTTAGTAGACTGGTTACGCTAGTAAGGTTATCATACCGTCCCTTTACAAATCTTGCCGATCTTCGCTGCACACGTTCAAGTTCGTTATTTAGACCGATTTCGTAGGGATCCCATACACTGGCAGCATATTCCAAATGAGGTCTAACAAGGGAAAAGTAGCTGATTTCTCGTACACGTACGCTTAGGCGAAAAGGGCATTATACCAAAAGAAGATCCTGCTTACAGCTCCAAACACAAGTGTGGAAGTAAGGAAACATTTCATAAGAACATACATCTAGAGCATCCTACTAGATGGCAGAGAAGCATGGCTGATAACAGCCGCGGAGAAGAAAAGGGTGGAAGTATTTGAAATGTGGTGGTACAGAGAAATGATGAAGACTAAATGGATCGACCGAGTGACAAACGAAGAAGTCTTAAGAAGAGTGGGAGAAAAGAGAAGTCTGCTGAATACCCTTAAAAGAAGACGGGACAGCTTAATCGGATTACCTGATGAAGACAATCGTCGTAGGAAAGATGAACGAGAAGAATGGAAAAGGCAGGCCTCGTATGAGATATTAGGAAAAGGTCGTATAGGAGATGAAAGAGAGGATTTATGTTAATACGAAGAGGTTGGCCGATAGAAGAATCAAGTGGAGGGCTGCGTCAAGCCATTCGTAGGATTGTTGACCCCTGATGATGATGACCATAGGTTCGACGCTTGACAACATGTGAACTGAACAATTGCAGTTTTAATTTTGCTCTTTGATCTTTTTGCTTTTGCCATTACGACACCCATCAAATATCGGTCACAAAAGTGTGACGCGTTGAAGCCTAATTACAATAGATGATGCTTAGTATTTTTTCGAATTAGATGAGGAAAAAATGATAACTTGGACGAATCTACTAATGTAATTATTTCATTTCACGGGAAATGTCAGAGTTTGCTCATATTTATTTAATGATGTAATGGGAAATAACTTTGTCCCCCGATCTCTTAATTGGATTTCCGTCAGTCTCATTTCCTGTGTATACAAATTAATCATCGTAACGCCATGCGCAATAACATTAAAATAACATCCAAATTTGATAATAATAGCGATAAAATTGATCACTATGACATGTTAAGGTATGGATTTTTCCGTTGATTGTAACGCTGTAGATGGAGATTGACTCTTTGACTTGTTAAAAGATACGATAGGGATGAGAGAGGTTTCTGAACAGATCATTATTATAAAACACCGCCTTTATTTGGGCTAAGAATGATACTGTATAGTCCTTTCTTCCAACAAACCCCTAACTCATGAAGTAATTTAGAACATATGTAAGTACATTTA
This sequence comes from Platycnemis pennipes, assembly GCA_933228895.1. Taxonomy (NCBI): domain Eukaryota; kingdom Metazoa; phylum Arthropoda; class Insecta; order Odonata; family Platycnemididae; genus Platycnemis; species Platycnemis pennipes. The sequence continues at coordinate 68,329,062 of OW121854.1, forward strand.
AGAAAAGTGTGGAAGAATATTCCCTTGGTGTATATACTTCTCACGATATCAATCCCAACCTTATTGTCCGCAATGCTCAGTACATTTCAATTGAATGAAGTACTATGATTAGCGTGCTGTTACCATACTTCGTACCAGTTCATTTCTACCGATCGCTACGTTAATCCTTTGCCTGTGTGCTCCTTGAGAATCGCAATGGTTGTATCTATACCGTGATTGAGCTTCATGAAAACTGAAAGTGAAAATAAGCATAACGCTTTGGTAGATTGAGTGCGTCGTACTCATCCAATGCCTCGTAACAGCGTCCTCTTTTAATTTCCTTTTTTTTTAAAGGAAAGCAGTGACCTCTACAGGTTTCGTCACTACTATTCGTGAAAAATGAGCCATTTTAATTAGCAACATTTTACAATAAAAAGTTTGGAAAAAAAATACCTTTCTCATGGTCGGTATACATTTGGAGAGTCTTCGTAGACCACAAATGTTTAGTTTATCTTCCATTTGCAAGAATAAGGACTTCGTTTCTTGTTAAGAAGGTTCCGCTCAGTTCTTTCGATTTCGATATACAGTTCTTTCGATTCTGCCTTAATTGTCGTCCTCAATGGCGTCCCATTTGGATGCAGTGATTTGTTAATGGCCGTTTTTTACTGCGCTATTCATGCGTTAGTCAAGCTCTGCGTCTCTGTGATCCAAACGTTTCTATGAGAAACTGTTTTGCGTGTGCTGGTATACCATTTTGCTGAAAAACGGAAGGTGATGGAGGAAGAAGTTCCCTGATAATACATTCCGGACACCTAATGTTTCCATTCACTTATTCCCCGCCGTTACTCGCCCGCATTGTTGGCTCGTTTACACCAACAATCGACAACAATGCATACAGCAACGGACGGGTAGGCGTAAAACGACGAGGTCACGTGATGTAAACAAAGTGGGTGGGTTTTCGGATAGAGCCCCTAGACTATAGCTCTGAACATTACCGATATGTTTATGTGAGTAATCTAAATGTATCTAAGGAAATGCTTTTTTTTCTAGGTGGCTTTTCTTTATAATGTGTACCACCAACTCCAAAAGTTATAAACATATAGGACTTACTGCTGAAGCTAACTTGTTATGCGTCGCTGAAATATTTTGTGGCGTGAATAAGCCGTGAAAAGAATACCAGGAAAAAGAGCCGCTAATACAATAGAGAAACCATAAGGTTTGTTATGTCCCCCTAATAATCCCTACTCCTCTTACCCGGATTCTAGAAAACCTTGCAAAACATTCATTTGTTAGATGTAAATGAAGACGCTGCATTTAACTTATATCTGGAAATTGACATTGTTTATTCCACATGAACACTACAGATACCTGGCGTCTGGTTCCTAAATTATTAGGCCACGCATATTATCTTCCCGTTCATTGCCCTGTGTCCTTTTGCGATGGGGTCGTATACCGTATTTTTAATTGCCGAATCTGATAGTTTGTAAAATGAAAAGACGCCTATTTTTCCGTTTTTTTGATCCGTCAACAATTTCTCGAGTTAATAAGCGGCGAAAAACATGATGTTTTTAACCCTTTCGGAAAAGTGGGCGTTGTGCAACCTCTGACGTATTCGACTTCGTCCAATCACAACTGAGCCCGCGAGGCTACTTCGCCTTACCGCAATGGGGGGGACACAGCTGACTCAGCCAATGAAAGCTGTTGCGAAAGGATCTGTGCGAGCTGGCCTTCCGAGAACCCCCCTCCACTTTCTTCCCTTCCCCCAAAAGCACTCTAGTACGGGAGGAAAATGACGTCATAGGTATCAAAGCAGATTCTTCGGTGGGCGTCACCTTTTGCTATTTCAATTTTTGATTTATAGGTGAATGGCTCGGTTAGAAGATTGATTTTTTTCACTAATATTCATTTTTCGTTTCCATCTAGCGATTTCGTGTACAAAGTTGCGATTTCGGTTCGGTTCATGAGTCATTTCTACGATTGTTGGGGTCTTAGCCGTGTGTTCTTTATAGTGAATTCTTCTTGTCGGCACATTGGATACTTGCATTTGGACTTTCCATCCATCCTTGTTACTTATTCACGACTAGGGGAGGGTGGAAATCTGTGTACAGTTTCAACAATGTGAAGGAGCGCACGTCGGAAGAATGAAAGGGAATTTCTAGGATAGGTCGGGGGTCTTCATGATCCAATCCACGGACAGGTAGCAGGTGATGGTGAATGATATATGGACTTCCCCTTGTCGTAGGTCATTGACCTCATTCTCTCGATATAAGGGAGCACGTAGAAAGCGTATGAGGCCCTCAGTCTTGCAAACACATGAAGTGAGGTGACCTGGAAGAAAAGCATTGCGGGTGTAGCAGGAGGATAGAGGAAAAAAAAACATAAAAAGAATATGAGAGGATAGCTCCACCGCGGGTTACTGCAGCTCTTCTCCCGGGTAAACAATTTTGGGGCGTAGTATTCCGCCCGCCGGTAATACCGACCAGCGTTTCATATTTCAGGTCCTAAAGGCACAGATTTATGGTCGCCCTGATCTCTCCCTAAACTTTAAAATCTTTTTATACTCTGCCTTCTCTCTGCCACCCAGCCTTTGGCTTTTCCCACCACTATTATTATATTATATGGATAATATTTCAATCGTGTAGAAAATTCTTTTTTAAATAATTTCTCTCCAAATAATAAAAACCACATTTTGCGATGATCAGATTAATATCATTCATATTGATCTTTTATCGCCAGCAATTCTCCCGATTAGAGTATTTAAACGTAGAATAGAATAGGAATTTATTCAATGCTCATGGGTTCAAAACATCCAAGAGCAAAAATGCCATACATCAAGATATTAGTTACAAGACATGCATCAAATATTTTTACACATTAGCAACACAAGAATATTTCCGTTTACAGAGAGATTATCATATTATATTTATAAACAGTTCGATATACTTTTACATAATAAAGAGAGATATAATAATTGTTCCATGGGCCAATGATTAAGCCGTAACTACGTTAATTCTAATCTTTACTTCGTAACAACTAATTCAATCATGTATGCACTTAAAGAAAACACTAAATTTAGGTATACATGTTGGTTGAATCCAATGTGACATTTCCTGATTCAGTGTTTGAGAATTTAGGCATTTTGGTTGGTAGAATCTAATGTGGCATTTCCTGATCCAGTGTTTGTGAATTTAGGTACATATGGTAGCAAGAACCGAAAAAACCGCTGTAAGATTCCACAAGTTTATTCAGAGACTTACCTAGGTTTCGATTGTAGTAAAATATTCTTCAAGGTCTACTTCAATCGATTGTGGTACTATGATCTTCAAGGTCTACTACAATCGAAACCTTGCACAGATTTTTTCATTCAGTTCACTTCTGAACTCCTTTGTCACCATATTCACCATCATAAGGGATATGCAGACCATATTCTAGCTAGCTCCAGTTGGCAGCGATGGCTATGAAGGCTATAGGTGTTGGTATCTACGCAAAATTTAAGACTTTTGCCAGTGAAAAGTCGTTTTATCTTTGACAACTCTATACTTTCCCATATTAGCCAGATTTTTAGGAGCGAGGACCTAATTCCGCGCGGGTAGTCTCCCCGCACCTACCACCCTTTCTACCCCTCCCAAATAGTAGAATTCTCGGAAATCAAATGGTAAAAGTGTTGTAAAACATTATTCATATATTATGTGAAATGTTGGTGTTTTTTTTGAAGCAATACAGTCTGTGCGAGACATTTTGTCCAGCCAGATCGGCCTTTCAGACCACTGTGAGTCGTCATGAGACTCATGAATTGACGTCCCGTAAACTCAGATGGTGGGTTAGCGCATTGATCGGTACGATAACACTATAAAAGCATCGGTTGAATCGACCATTCGGTCTTCAGCGTCTGACTTTTCGCTGAGGGTGTCGACCAAGTTTGTTGGAAAAGTGCCTCGATGAATACCAATTCAACTAGGGTCATGTGAACACCTATTTATTCTCCGACGTGGTATGTAGACTTAGATACATCCATTTAACACAGCTCTCTGTAGAAACTGTTCAATGATTAGGGAAACGGGCTGAAATGTAGAAACAGCGACTGAAAGTACGGGAAATTCACGACAAGAAGTCAAATATCTCCTTGCTTCTTGCTTGACAGGAAACTCTGCAAGCGCCTTAGAAACGTAGCTCCGCGAATATCCGTCAAAACTGAATTTAGCGGGCAGCGCTGATAGTGAGTGACTATTCGGAATAATGATTTTTATTTACATAGATACATCTACCCTGAATTTCGACTCAATGGTTTGAGGCAGTGCATTAGTACACACCTAGTATAGTATAAATTAGTCTCCTACCGGTGAAGGTAGGCCTAAAAGGACGTTATGTTCATTACGTGACTCCTATCTGTCATTTGTTATCCTCTTCAGCCACCTTGCTACATTCGATCGTTCTATCCAAACTACCAGTTGCTCTCCTCCCTCTATTCCGCTTACCTAACATTCAAAACACCATCCCCTTTTATTACCTTTTCCATCCACACTTTCTGCCTCTTCCTAATTTAATCTATCATATTTCTTTCCTTCCCTGCCAATTCCAGCACTTCATTGCACATTCTCCTTTCGACCCACTTTATTTTCTCCATCCTTCTCCACACCCACATCTCAAAAGCTCTATGTCTAGTACCGCAGAGCCTCTGTTCCCGCACCATATCGTGCAACGCTCCATATTATACCTTTCACTAGTCTTCTCTTTGCTTCCCTACTTAACGTCCTTGTCATTAGTTCACGCCTACGAGTAAAAGTTTCTTTTGCCTGTGTGGTTATACTTCTGAAGTTACTGCTGCTATCATCATCATCATTGGTCAACAATCCTAGGATTGGTTTGACGCAGCTTTCCACTCGATTCTTCTATCGGCCAAACTTTTCATTGTGATGTAATTCTTCTCTTTTACATTCTTCACAACCTGTTCCATGTATCTCATACGAGGCCTGCCTTTTCCAATCTTCCCGTTCACTTTTCCCTCGACGATAGTCTTCATCAGGCCATCGTGTCTCAAGATATGACCGATTAAGTTTTCCCTTCTTCTTTTTAGAGTTGTCAGGAGACTTCTCTTTTCTCCTACTCTTCTTAGCACTTCCTCGTTACTTACTCGGTCGATCCATTTAATCTTCAGCATTCTTCTGTAACGCCACATTTCAAATGCTTCTACCCTTTTCTTCTCCGCTGCTGTCATCGTCCATGATTCACTGCCGTAAAGAAAAATGCTCCAGATGTATGTTCTGATGAACTGTTTCCTTACTTCTATGCTTGTATTTCCTGCTGTAAGTAGATTCTTATTTTGAAAGAATGCCCTCTTTGCCTGAGCTATTCTACTCACTATTTCTTTCTTGCTTCGTCCATCGTTGGTTACTCTGCTTCCCAGGTAACAGAACTCTTTCACCTCTTCCAGTTTCTGTTTTCCTAGTTTAACGTTGGTTTTGGCCTCTTCTCTTTTGCTGCACACCAATATCTTTGTCTTCTTCTTATTGATCTTCAGCTGATATCTGGTCATAGTCCTTTCCATGGTTGTTAGCATCTTATTCAGCTCCTTCTCTGTCTCTGCTATGAGAGCTATGTCATCAGCAAATCGTAGCATACTGATTGTTTCTCCGTGGATTTTTACTCCAGAACACTTCTCCTTGACTTCATTTATGGCTCTCTCGATGTAAACATTAAAAATTACGATAGGTAGTGTAAATTTTGATGCAGAATTGTAAAATGCAGTGATTATTTTATTTTCATGATAAAAGATTACAAACAGATGCAACATTTTGTAAATATATATTTTATTGAATTTATTAGTAGACATGCCTGGCCAATCAAAAATAATTATTAATAATTATTTGTGGAGGCCAACAATTTCGTTTTTGTTTGTAGATAGTTCTTGGACTGACAAGTAGTATTTTATTTCTGCATGATAGTGATGAGAATTCAATTTTGTTTTAATTAAAATGCTTGCCCCGTGATAGTTCGCCGCCCTACTCCCTTGGTGGCTTGAAAGGTCATACATGCGTAGATGTAGATGATTCTTCTATTTCACTCATATCTATCCTCAATTTCTCTTTTCCTCAACTATTATTTTCATCAAACCACCAAAATATGCGACAATGTTCAATAAGGCATTAACGTGTCTTGGTAGTGTCGGAAAATAATGTTTTCTTTTTTTTTTAATTTTCCGTCAGATTTCATATTTCGACCTTGCCTTCATCTGCACCTTCGTAATACCCTGCAAGCCATCATAAAGATGTGTGGCAGGGGGGGTGAATTCTCACCAAACATGCACTACATATCATGCATAAAAAAAGGATTAGTAATAATATACTTGTCTAAACTTCACTATTTAAAAAAGATGAAAATAGCAAAGCAAGCATGCAAAAACATCCTGTTAGTTGGGTTAGCTTAAAGTCCTTATATCAACATGCAACTACCTATGCTATCCATCGATACCCTCGTATTGGATATATTTACCGCTATTCATATCCCTAATTGTACGGAGAAAAAAGGACATGTTGCTCTCATCGTAATTCTTATTCTATATTTTCACAATTTGTAACTTCATCAGTTTATCATTTGTCGTCAACTTCATCCTTTATTCAACTTCCTTAACTCAACTTTTCAAAAGTTTCATCTGACTTTCCTGCAGTTCATCTCAGTATCCCCAATCATTACTAGTTTATCCACGTAAGCCATCAACATCACTTTAACATCAAGCAATCTGAAGAACATAGTCATGCCTCTCCTCTTAAAGGCTTAAAGAGAGGTTGGCTTCAATTCACCATTTGGAATTTAATCCCGAGACGAGGATCCGTGTTGTTAATAATGACATATTTAATTAAATTATTTTTTGTAGTTTTTTTGCCAGCTTGAAGTCTCTGGTACTTTTCCTCCCGAATTATATTTTTTGTTAAAAAACCTTGTTTTTTTTCTCATTTCATATTGACAGATTTCTTCCGAAAGCATGCCATCATGTTTTCCAAATCATTTCTCAATGGAAGAGTCGTTTCTCTTTCATTGTATCGATGAACTGTCTACCATGAAATATTGCGACCCAGGAAAATTAAAAAAAAATTGAATCCCACCGGTTGTAATGGATTTTTTCTCGTCATAACCTCCACCATTGACGTTGACATTATTTTTTTTCCATTTGACGCAAGTTGACAGCTTGTTGCCATGCCTTCATAAAACAAAAATTTGACCTCTATTTGACACAAAATTCTGATAACAGGAGTTAAAAATTTAGTTTGTCGCATAAACTACGTATATATCATTTAAAAAGTATTCATTCTTATCCGTAGTTATCTGTCTAAAGATTGTTTTTTTGCGCATATCTCCATTCTGTTGTTCTCTAGCCGTGACGTAATTTTTTTCTTTTACGTCCTTTTCTTCTTGCATGTATCTCATGCTGTGTATTTCTTTACTGCTCTTACCGTACGTTATTCATTTGACACCTGTCTTTATGAGACCGCCATATCTTAAGGTATTTAGGTGGGTGGAAAACCTTAATCTTTGTAGTAAGATCTGATCCTCTCCCGCGGTACCGCTGTAGTGAAGGCTGATCGGGACTTCCACCGAGTCAGGAACTGCATTGCGGACGTTTCGGAGAGCGAGTCGGTCTCATGATGATGGCTCATCAGCGCTGTGGATGGAGAGCGACTCGATCTCCGAAACGTCGGCAGCAATGCACTTCCTGAACCGGTTGAAGACCAGTACAACCTTAACTACATCTTAATCTTCGTTTTCTTTTTATCTTCTAGTGGCATCTCTTTACGAATATTTTCTGCGTTAACCGGAGCCGTGATCATGTATCATTCATGACAAATCTATTTCAAAAAATCAAAAAATTCTTGGATTTTTTACAACGACTTTTTCGTTCCTACTCGGTATTCGAAAGAATATTGATGATTCGTTCATATTCAGGAGATGTGGCTCCCTTAAAAGTGGGCTGTTACAAATGTGAGGCAAGTTTGAAAGGTTCTAATGGGTTCATCATTATTCATAAGACCCTGATATTGATAGCCAGCGAAACTGGACATAGTTAATGACCTTGTGGAACTCGGTTGCCTTTGGCAGTGCCCGGTTAAGGTTTATATCCTGACCAAGGGATAGGGTTATGGAAAAACAAAATCGATCGACTATGGAAGGATGTGGTAAGGATGGAGTGGAGGAGGCTGGAGAACCCTTAATAAAAAAATAAAATGAATAACACATCCCTTCCGGACCTGACGGAAAGGGTTCTGACCGCTGATCGATTGGCTGGAAAATTTAGGGGCCGCACGAGAAAATACCCTTAGGCATTGATCGAGTGTAGTTTACGGAAAATAAATAAATAAATTGGATCGAAAACAAAACACTGCGGGGGGGCGTGTTTTATGCTCTGCACGACGCGCGTCTTCGTACTCTGGTTTCCAACCCCCTTCAGAGCGTTTTTTATCACCCGCGATACCGTCGTTATGTCAACCTGTCCGAAAATCTCATAATATAAAGGGAATATGGTTTATTGGCTCGAGTCTCCCCTCTACCTCCATCGCAGGGAAATGAGAGGGAGAGAAAGGGGAAATGTTGGGAGTTGGACAAGAGGGGTGGGTGTTCCTATTTCGTTGGGCGAATGTCTGGGCAGGGGGGGGGGAGGGGGTAGACAGAGATGTTGATGGATGTATTTTTTCTCGGGTCTCGAAATTGGAATCCGTGTTCTCTTCCACCCCTTCTCCCCCCCCCCCCCCCCTCCACACACGAATGCGTTTTCATAAGTGTAGCGCCAACTCAAATAAAACATGTCGTTCCCCGCGTTTGGATTGCGAAAGGGGAGGGTTAAAGGGTATATGATTTGGAGTTAGGGGGAGGGTGCGGGACTGAAAGAGTGAGAGAGAGGGTTCGTGGATGGGGAGGGGTTGACCGACCCGCGTTATATTCGAGAGACGTTGCTATTCCAGGCTGATATCCTGTTCCCTCGCGTGTATTAGTCATGAATATGGACTGAAAGGACCCGCTTTTAATTTGTGAAAAAAATGTACCTCGATGTGATGGAACTCGCCTCCTGACTGAACATGAATATTTCATTGGTTCGCCTCACGTGTAGATCTAGGACTCATAGAGAAAAGAACACTGAGAGGGATGCGATTCGAAATGGTTATTTAGGAACATTATTATTATTGAAAAAACGGCGCGCGAATATAGCTCGAACCTGCTAAAACAACGCTATAGTACGTTTTTATTCTATTATTTAAAATATTAAAATGTTAATTAACGAATCTATTGCTCTGTAAACTATACACAAAACGATAAGTCATTAAAACAGTTACCGAATACCATTGAAACTATGAGAAAATATCGTACATTACCCTCCCCCTCCCAAGTTTTTTGGCCGTTTGTTGTTGAGTTGGAATATTTATGGAAGTGTGCATACAAAATAGCTTAGAAATTGCATTAAAGTGACATAATTGTATTTTGCAATCCCTCTTATTATTTACAAATTTTCACGAATTGAGATCAACATTTTTCATGTCGATAATATTCTTTTCTTCCAAATTTATTATTTACAACGTCTTCATGGGGCGTTCTAATTTCTTTCCGCTTTTGTCTAAAGGAATTTTATATTAACATAAATTATCAACAAATAATGAGTTTAACTTAAAATGAGTTTGCTCTGTGAGAAGGCGGAAAAAAATACCAACCACTGGTAGCTTACTCATCTCTTTTGCCTTTGTAATTGTTGAGAAAAAATTGCGTAGGTAAGAGAAACAGTAGAAGCAATACATGAAAATAATGTATATGATTGGCTTTTATATTTTTCAAGTTTAAGTCCCAATTTTCCTTCTCTATAAATAATAAAAAAATGATATTTTCGAGAGGCTGCAGGAGAAAAAGTTTTGCGAATCAAAGTGGTGGGTCTGTGAAAACTGTGGAAACGTTAGGCATCTTAATTCTAAAGTGAACGGAAACTTGAGCTAAAGATTGTAAGCGGGCATGTTTATGGAAACGTCGGCAGATATAGCCTAACGTGGAGGAAGATCCCACAAGAATTCACTCAAAATCCTTTCTATGAAAGCACAAGAACTCTCTTTTAAAACCTATTCTCTGAAAGCGTAGAATACGGAAGAATATAACCTTATTTTTAGATGAATCGAATGGGGATGGCGGGCGTGCCAGGCTAAGAGGGCCTTTTTAGGTCTCCTCAAGACAGATTCAAAAGTTTAGATGTGTAGTACATATTTATTCTTAAGTTCTCTCACGGTAAAATACCCATTTCTCCATCGTAGAGGGACGGAATTAACCAGGCTGGGGTGGGGTTAAGTATTTTGGCCTTTTGTTTCCTACTATAAAATATTCAGGCGGCTTTTAGCTGGTGTACATTTAGCAGGGAACTCTGCGCACGCGATTTTTTTCTTTTAAAGTTGATTTAGGAGAGCAAAAACCGACTCGCCACGGAAGTTGCATTAACACTACTTTAGTGTCCTAATAAAAGAAATGGTTGGCGAGATTACGTTGTGGAAGTTATTCATTATCTTGTTACAATTACAGTGTACTCTTGAGAATGGCCTGAGAAGGCCGAAACCGGTTGATTTGTTTTAAATATATTTGTGGAAAAGAACTAAGTGTTTTTCTTTTTTATAATTTAGTGTCCTAGATGTGCATACACTAGAGGCTCAATTCATTAGAGACATGTCAGTTTCTCTGGTACTTAATTGCTCGGTGTGAAGCAACTACATATTTTCAAGAGTTCTTCCCGTCTACAACTTGATATTACCCCGAGATATGCAGCAAGGGCGTGTGGCAGGGTATGGTGCGTCTTCATCTGTGTATTTTTGGCTGAAATATAATTTGTTAATCAATGAGGATTATTATTGAGTTATACTTTGTTTCCCTACTCCCTAGACTAGGGAAAAGTTAAATATGTAGCGTGGCACTTGACGGTTCGGAAACGTGGCCTATGCGGGAAAAAGATGAAAATTGACTTGTGGCTTTTGAGATGTGGCCGTGGAGAAGGATTGAGAAAGTGAAGTGGGTCGAAAGGAGATCGAACGATGAGGTGCTGGAATTGGTAGGAAAGGAAAGAAATTTGATTGAATGGTTGGCGAAATTAGGCAACAGTGGAAGAGGGATGAACAATATTGGCAAAGTTGGGCGAGCAAATATTCACGGAAATAGGCGAGCGAAAACCCAAGAAGCCGCTTATTGCCCAGCGTTGTTCCGATTACATAAATATTATTTTGTCAGGATTAGGAATCGTCATGAGTATTTTTTCAACATTTTATAGTTTGTGAATAGCCCCTTAGTTCAATATTTCCCAATTTAGAAATGTCGTATTTTAGGACCCTTTTCATTCAACCCAAATTTACCTTCATACTTCATATCATTTCATTTGTGCTTTGAAGCCTTTATTCGCACTAAAAGGCGCTTCAGACAGGGAGGAAAGGTATAAGGATGGGAATGAACGGGTGGAGAGGACCAGGCGTCCGCATTATCCTGCTCTTCAAGAAATGAGCCACGGGGACCACGGCTTAACGTCCTATCCGACAGATGGAGTACTGTACTGGAATGTTCTCCACAAAACACTCTCAAGTAGTGGTCGGTTTACGTATGAAAAATATCTTCCATTGCCGGGATTCGAAGCCGGGCCCTCCCGATGAGAGACGAGTACTCAATCCACTACACCAACTCGGCCCCTCACATTTTGATTTTCTTTCATTCTATGATCTTCTTTTTTCTGTTCCCCATGTCATCGATATCACCAATACTTGCCCCGCTTAATCTGCGTAACCGATTTAAAAAAATGATAGTAATGATATAACTGTTTTTTGGGATAAAAACTCCCAATTACAGACTGTTTCAACTTTCGAAAATTTTGCAGCAAATTCTATTTTTTATAAATAATTTTTTGTTGGAAGGTATGTATTTAAGTAGGGATGGGTCGGTTCCACTTTTTTTCGGTTCCGGTTCCGGTTCGGTTCTTAACTTCGGTTCTCGGTTCCGATTCTCGGTTCCGGTTCTTAATTTACCACTTACTTTGCATTGCTCAATGGTATGATAAGGTAATCAATAATCATTTTCATAGACTGAATTAGAATAATTCGAGACTTTGAAGCATCTAAGTACACTATTTCACCAGGTTTTAATGTGAAGCCTCCACTTTCGGAGTGTGAGTAGGTTTCAAACTGGTTTTCGAGCCAATTACTTCGGTACCGATTATTTTTGGCCTCGGTTCCGGTTCCGGTTCTAAGCTCAAGAACCGGTGGAACCGAGAACCGAAGAACCGAACCGACCCATCCCTATATTTAAGGTATCATTTCTATCTTCTCTACATACTGCCATAGAGTAAATATAATATACAGGGCTCTCCACATAGGGCAAAACTGACATGCGTTTTGGATATAGTACTGGAAGGTTTCCATAGATGGCGAGGGAAGAATTTTTCGCGTTACATCACAAACGATGTACATCGCTTTCATTTTTCTGATCGATTTGAGCAGCACAATCGAGAAGTGCCTTGTAGTCTGCTCCGTCTGCTCTTCGCAGCGGTGGATTTTGTGTTTGTAATGAAACAAGAAGGAATGCCCCTGTGGCAACATATGTTTACTTTAATAGTGAGAGAAATGTTAACTTATCAATGTAACTGTTGACGTCAGGTAAAGGTATATCGCAACCATTGTAATAAAATAACAAAACTACCACTGTGGAATATGTTCTGCGTCGCTTAAGTCGATTAAAAAAAACGAAAGCAATGGAATCGTTATATATCGTTTATGATGTAAATTCTTACAACGCCATCTATGTAAACCTTCCAGTACTGCATCCAAAATGTATTACAGTTTTGCCCTATGCGGTGAGCCCTTTATATTATACTCTCTCTATGCTACTGCATAGCAGTGGCCCGTACGACGATTTAGAGGGCCCTATGGAAACGGGGAAGATTTTTCTCATCCTAACCTCGTCCACTACAAGAAAGCTTCTCATATATCCTCATTCTCCCCTCCCCCTCCCACGTACCTATTTCCTCGACCTATTCGCCTTCCTGCTCTCCCGTGCTACGTACGATCCCTGGCCTAAACTCGTCTTACCACGCTCTCCGTGCTCATGAATTTTTAAATCCCTTGACTCTCCGCGGTCCCTAACTCCACCTACCTTTCCCGCATTAAAGGGTTTCCAAGGTAGCCACGGCGTTAAAACATTAGCGCCCTCCCCTCACCTTTATTTTTCTTCGTATCCGGAGCATCTTACCGCCCTTTGAGATGCGGTTCGTAGAATCCGGAGGTTCTAAGCGGAACAGCTCGGAGCTTCTTTTTTTTCTCAAAGATCCACCGACGTCTTGCTCCTTTTTATGCCTTTCTTTTCCAAAGAAATCCTACGCTGAGTTTTTTTTGCTGCGGCGATACCTTTGCACCATTTATCCATGGTTTTTATCGAGCGGAAACATTGGAACTTGTACGGGATTTTTTTTTTGGACGTTGCAGTTTTTCGGTGGAGGCGACTGACAGCTTAGATCATTTAAACTATTGTAATGTGTAGGTAATAGGTAGGAGATAGGTAGAAGCTAGTTTTATAGCCACCCACACCAATCCAATCCTTTTTCACTCTTTGATTAACGAGGAAAAATACTTAACGTCATTTTAAAATCGAACGGCTTAAAATACGCGTACTCCAATTGGGCTGTGATTGAAACCGTCGGGATTACCTCGAATAGGTAACCAAGGAATCACGTGGTATAAACAGTAATGCTTCGCAAATTTGGTGTGTAAAAACCGCTGATTAAAACCTCATTCTTTGTTTACACTTGTGTTATATCTTAACTAGGGGGCTCTTTAGTTGGAAGAGATGAGAAAAACTCAAGTGAAAACTATTAATTATGCTGTAAAGAGCGATTCAGTCACAGTAACTTTTGAAACCTTTCGTGTTTGTATCACGTGACTCCTTGGTTACCTATTAGAGATAATCCCGACGGTTTCAAATGCAACCCTGAGGCTATAAACTTTCGATCAAGACGATAAGAAAAATAATACGGAACTACCCTATTCTCAGCGTCACGTTGAAAAGTAATACCATCTTCGAAAGTAGAATACTTGCACCTATTTGATCGTTGTAAGTATTTTAGGAGGTAAGCAGTGGTGGCTTGACTGTAGTCTGAACATTGCATATTACATTTTTTCCCGAGCGTTAAGGGGATTTTATCGATTGGGAGTTGCGTACTCCTGCTGTTCTCCTCCCAACTCCCTTATACCTCTCCTCCCTCTCTCTGTGATCGGAAGGCTATTCCGTGTGACCGCGCGCCTTCGTTTGGATTTTACGTTCCGCCGCCGCGACCTGTCCCAACGTATCCTCTCGTGGGGCAGACGTGAGCCACCCTCCGCTGCTCTTCCACCCCTCTTTCTCTCCCTCCGCTACCCTCCTCCTTATTTCCCCCCCCCTCCCCCCCCCGTCATCGCGTTTGACCAAGGAGGTTAGATTGAATGAATACACTTGAGGAATCATGGGGCAGTTGATTTCAGATGACAGCGGCCATCTTATTAGGCACGGACAATGTTGGTATGCTGCTGGCGATACGGAAGAAGTTGTTTTTGCTTGGCACGCAATAAAATTTAGAGTAGTATGATGAATAATGGAATTAATTCTTTTAAAATCGTGAAAAAAAGTGTAAAGGGTGGAAACGCGCATGAATGCGCCAGGTATATAAGTAGTTTAAATAGTTTAAATTTGAACCAGTGTTACGGAATAAAGTCCCAGCGTAAACATATTCATTGATACCTTCCTTACATAGCATTAAGAAGATAATCAGACGCCCAAATGATGGAATTTGTGTATAATTTCATTACTATATTTGTAAAGGTGGCTGGAGCGATTTTTGTGGGTCATTGGGTAATTTGTGGGTCAACTAATTATTCGGTGGGACTCACCGTACATGTACCAGTATTGAAACTATTCGAGAATTGTGTATAGTAGTTTCGCCTTTATTAAAGCATGTTATGGCTTAGCAAAAAAAGAAATGTCATTGGAAAAGAAAACCCACTTTGTACGTTCCTCACAAAAGTTTTATTGATTTCTACCATGGTTTCGACACTTTTATGTCATTATCAAGGTGTAAAAATATACATGTCCGTTCCTTAAATACCCTCAAATTAGGGGTGGCGGAGGGAAAATAAGGAAGGGGGAGTGGGATGGACAGAGGGAAGATGCGAACAGGTATTTTGGATAGATTTGTGGGAGTAGGAAGAATAAGATACTGAAGAGGAACATTTACATCTTCGCGGTACCCTGCAAGCCACCGCGAGGGTGTGTGGCAGGGGGTGAAGATCACCAAGCATGCATTATAGACATACAAACATGCTACTACAGGTTCTTAGGCAACTAGATATCTACATGATAATACTAGTATCTACATAGTAACTTAGGAATTGGTTGTTAATACATGCATAATGCACTACAGACATCTCTAAAATATTTCCCCTACCTATCCCTTTGCTGTGCAGCCTATTCTGTTCTCGTATACTGGGGAAAATGGCATTGAAATCTATCATCAATTTTTATTAGTTTTCATCAATTTTTATTAGTTTTCATCAATTTTTATTAGTTTTATACCGGTAAAGGTAAAGTTATAAGTAAACATTTAATTTTTCCCACCCCCTAAATTTCACACGATGTCCCTCTTCAGCCCCCCATACTTCCTGCCTCCTATCCTTCTATCCAAACTACCCGTTCTTCTCCTCCCTCTTACCCGCTTACCCAACGTTCTTCCCTCAATCACTTCTTTCAAAACACCATCCCCTTTTATTACCTTTTCCATCCACACATTCCGCCATCTCCTAATTGCATCTATCAAATTTCTTTACTCTCCTACCAATTCTAGCACTTCATCGTTCGTCGTCCTTTCGACCCACTTTACTTTCCTATTCCTTCTCAGCACCCACATCTCTAGAAGCCCTAAGTCTATTTTCATATTATTTCGCAAAGCCCACGTTTCCGCCCCGCAGAGCGCAACGCCCCATATTAAAATATTCACTAGTCTTTGGTCTAGTCTTTCGCCTTCCTACTTAACCCCTGTCATTAGTTAACGCCTACGAGTAAAAGCTTCTTTTGCCAATGCGATTATCGTACGCACTGCCATTTATTATTTTAAGCTTATAAGAAAATCTGTACTTGTCTCATCGAATTACAACGAAATGTATGTCATGTATATACCTTAAGGGTATGTTTAAAAAGCGTGAAATGGCAAAAAAATTGAATAGGTAAAATGCATATTTTTACAGTTTTAACCATAGCTCTCACTAATGAACATATAGTCTACTGGTCTGGGCAGGTAGGTAGTCTTTACATAGAAAAAAACACCTTAATACACTTGCAGTCATGCAAATAAAGAGGCAATAGTAAAGAGATGAATATGTTCAATGAAATTCGGTTGTGGGTTATATTTTGAACGTACCGTTTTCATGGTTGCCGAATTGTACTATTTTAGAATACTCATGGGATATAAATTGCCTATAGATAGATGAAATATAAAATATTATTGAAGTTTTTAACACGCTTTCTCACTTTATTTCAGGTATGGCAGTCCTGAACCGTTTTTGACAAGGTTGTGTCTTGTGAGTACACATACAAACCCCAAATATTTTGTTTTGTATGGTTTAAATTAGAACTAGTTGTAGAAATAGAATTCATAAACTCCTAGGGGTATCTAATGAATTAAAACCTTCCTTAAAAAGCTGTAGGAAGATTAACATTTGCCGCTGCGATGAATGTTGGGTACCACTTCATTGTTATTTATTTTAATTAACCTCTGCAGTTTCTATAAGAGGCTGTATATAACTCAATGTTTTGTACGGACTGGCTGGGGCCAAATCCTTCCCAAGCGCCCCCATTCTGGCTTCATTCTCACCCTTACGCTAGCATGCTTATGCCTCCTCTTGTTCAATTCAATTTCCTTGCGTTTGACGACTCTTTCGCAGCTCACTTCAACTGAGAATGGAAGGTGACCACTCCCATCCCCTGCCTTGATTTCTTCGTTTAACTTTAGATGATTTTCTTTCGGTGTAGGCTAGGTTTTCAAGGAGTGTCCCTTATCTCTATTTCGATTTTCGTCCAGAATTGCGAGGCTAATTACCTGATTATTTTAGCAGATTGTTAATTTTCCGTCTGTTGGGGTAGGCTCATGTACATAATACCTTGTAAGTCACTAAAAGGGTGTGTAGCAGGGAAAAACTGCTTTACTTACGCGCAACAGAGAGGAAGGACACATAAAAACAATGTAAAATATCACAGGATTTTACAAAGTTTTTTCTCATATCATCATCATCATCATCATCATCATCATTGGTCACCAATCCTAGGATTGGTTTGACGCAGCTCTCCACTCGATTCTTCTATCGGCCAACCTTTTCATTGTGACGTAATTCCTCTCTTTCACATTCTTCACAACCTGTTCCATGTATCTCATACGAGGCCTGCCTTTTCCAATCTTCCCTTTCACTTTTCCCTCGACGATAATCTTCATCAGGCCATCGTGTCTCAAGATATGGCCGATTTAGTTAAAGAAAAATGCTCCAGATGTATGCTCTGATAAACTGTTTCCTTACTTCTATGCTTGTATTTCCTGCTATAAGTAGATTCTTCTTTTGAAAGAATGCCCTCTTTGCCTGGGCTATTCTACTCACTATTTCTTTCTTGCTTCGTCCATCGTTGGTCACTCGGCTTCCTAGATAACAGAACTCTTTAACCTCTTCAAGTTTTTGTTTTCCTAGTTTGACATTGGTTTTCGCCTCTTCTTTCTTGCTGCACACCAATATCTTAGCCTTCTTCTTATTTATCTTCAGCTGATATCTGGCCATAGTCCTTTCCTTTCCATGGTTGTTAGCATATGTCTGGTGGTTTTCTCATATGTCGTAATGAAATGTCACAAAATGGTTGAGTCACAAAGTCACAAAGGAGTAGACTTTTCGAACTTCGACAGTTTTCATAAGTTATTATTAATACTAATTCACTATAGATGAGGAGCTCTGAAATACAATGGTAAGTTCAGGAGACGAATATTTCCTATGCCTAGCAACGTAAACTATATACCTACCTGTTACGTCAGCTACAAGGCAGCGCATTCCCGCCATTCATGAACTTTTTCAAACTGTCTTAAAATTAACATTTAAATCTCTATTAAACTGGGATTGGGTACTCAATCCAAATTTTTTGCGTAAAATGAATTCACTTATGGTAGGGGACGATTCTCAATTGATGAATTCTGTTTTCTTTGATGAATGAAACCACCGTATTCTAAATGGTTTTGCATTCTTCTCCATAACCGAAGGAACCAACTTATCTCTTTATGACTCTCAATATTTCCTCTATGCGTAAAAAGTTTTGAGTTTCGAACCGTCAATGCTGCAGGTTTTTATACTTTTTTTCCGCGGAGAGATGTACTTCGTCCTTGACCGGTCTCTGGATGGGGGAGCTTCGATCTCAGGTAGGATTAATAACTTACGGGGTGATTATGTATTTATTTTCATTACTTTTTTTTAGCTATTTTCGGAGAGCTGCCGCTTCAGGGCAAAAGTTTATCCTCCACCTTCACCCCTTAACTCCTTTTTCGGCGTGGAATTTCTCTCCCCTGTCACTCGCGAGCGAAGTTTTTGTAGGCTTTCGGAGGCACCGTAAAAATGTAGTTTGCCGATCGCTGTGGTGGGGTGGGGACTTTGGGCTATTTTTACGGCGAGGCATAAGCTCTTGGGTGACGCCGTATAAAATGTTTTATTGTGGACAGCACCGCGCGCCAAGTGCACCCTGGGTGGGTGATGGGCAGGAAGGGACAGGCCTAAAGAAAAAGGAAAACCTTTAAAAAAAAACTCTTTTTATCCTCCATCTTCCATCCGTTTTATTCAAGACGCGCGACTGTCACCGTTCGTCTTTTGTCCTTGGCGTCGAAAAGTGGACGACGACGTTTGATGCGCTCCAAGGAGATGGGCGTCGAGTTTACCACCGCTTCGTTTTTGTTTTTTTATTCCTCCGTTCCGTCTCTTATCGAGTTCGCATCACGCTCCTTTTCTTTTTTTTGCCAAATATTACGACGCTCGAAAAACAAGACGGGAGGATAACGGTGGTATCCATCTGGGAAATATTCCGCGAATGAGCTCTCAACCGAATGTGAAGAATGCTATGAGAGGGACTGGGACTTAGAGATATGCGGTATAGGATGTGAAACATAGGAATTACGTTATGTGTATGACTTTGTAATGCTTTCAGTAATGATCATTACAAAAATATTTCTCTTTGGGTATTTTGGGGAACTTGGTTTTCGTCATCTTCGGTCAATAATCCTAGGATTGGTTTCATGAAAGACCTCCCCTTTATTCCCCTATCGGCCAACCTCTTCATATTGACGTAATTCTTCTCTTATACATCCTGCACAACTTTCTCCTTATATCCCATACGAGGCCTACCTTTTCCAATCTCCTCGTTCACATTTCCCTCGACCACTGTCTTCATCAGGCCATCGTGTCTTAAGATATGCCCGATTAAGTTTTCTCGTCTCCTTTTTAGAGTGCGTAGCCGACTTCTCTTTTCTCCCACTCTTCTGAAGACTTCTTAGTTTGTCACTCAAGTCGGTCCCTTTTATCTTCATCATTCTTCTGTAACACCACATTTAAAATTCTTCCAGCCCTAATGAAATAATAAAAAAATCATTTAAGTATAGAAATCCCCTCTGTCCTCAGTGAACAGACCGGTAACGTGTACGGCCTGGAAGACCTATAGGCACCGGGTTCAAATCCCTCCTAGTACCCTCATGCCTTCTAAGTTTTATGAGAAGGGGGAAAAATAGCTTTTCGTTAGTAGTCGTCATTCTGTTCTTGCTTTCCAACGGTTGATATCTTCGGAAGTTTAGCGACGTTCCAACGCATGTGTCGCACATCTTCTAGCAGAGCTGAGTGTCTTAGAGTTGAAAACCTCGGATTCCTTGGCCGACAAAAAGATGGCTCCTGATTGGTCGTCAACGTTGATCATATGAAGGAGAAAATTAATGTCACGTCTCAAAATCGACTATATTTCATTTGATGCCTTCTAAATGGTAACATTTGAATCGGGTGGCGATGTATTATCGATGTTGATAGAATATTAGGGAGCTTTTCTTCATCAAAGATAACAGAAGTTTATAATTTCAATCCGTTCTCCATCATAATGGGGTCGTTTGCCATATCTTTTTACTGCCGAATCTGATAGTGTTTGTAAAATAAAAAGACCCGTGTTTTTCCATTTTTGGATCCGTCAATTACTTCTCGAGTTATAAGCGGCGAAAAATAGATGTTTTTAACTCTTTCGGAAAAGTGGGCGTGGCGCAACCTCTGACGTATTCGACTTAGTCCTAATCAAAAAGAGAATAAAAGTGAACTATAATAACTGATTCAAAAAATCTAAACACTTAAGTATAGCGCCTGCTTATTAATCTGTTCTCGCCGATGAAAATAACAAAAAACTAGATTAACTAATTACCTAACATGAGAACAAAACTACTTTATTAATCTACTGCAGTAAATCTAAAAGTATTAACATATGAATATAAATCTAAACTATTAAGCTAACGATATCCGGCGTGATACTACAGATACAACTAACTAATAATACTTTCACGTAGGTGTTGGAGGAAGAAAAAAAATTGTACGTCCAATTATAAGGCAACTGTCTGCCTGTCGGCTTTTGCCTCATTTGTTTTGTTTATTATTTTGATGCAACGAGATGTTCTCACCCTGTAAAAATGAGTTAGTCTAGTAGAAGCAGTATTTCGCAACGGTTCTCTACACCAATTTGTTCTTCTTTTACTGTATTATTTTTACCCCACCTCTCGAAATTTCGTTCTTTTAAGGAAACGCGAGCATATTTCAACAGTAGACTTCCTGTAAAGAAGAGATAATCGAAATATTTCAGAGAACACCTTCATAAATCAACACTCCACAAAAGCTGATGAGAAAATAGCTACTCGATGAACTTAAACTCATTGTTAAACCATGATACCATAGGTTTAACTTTCCTTGGACTAAATCTACCTGGTTTAAGGTCGGTCAGTGCTAAAACGGCACTATGAATACGGGTTTAACGAAATCACCGGACGAACTTCCTTAAACCAATCTTAGTCGTAGACTAATGAATCTATGAATACGGCCGTAGGAGTTCTATTATAAAGCAAAATAACCTTTACATTATGCTGAGGCAAGTGGAGCATATCCTTATTAGCAATATAATGTTTCCAGATTGCTATTCCAGAACATTAGAGTTATGTTTGGACAATATGTGTTTTACATTTCCCTCTGAAACACATGGGACTGATATGATAACACATATTTTACATTATTTCATTTTAATGAGACTTAGGCAGCAGTATAAAAGAATAAATGCCGACTTAATTTTTTTTAAAATCAGTCTACCGAAAAATCCTCTCATTTTCATAAAACATGATGCAATTTAAAATTTTGATTTGCATTTTAAATTCAATGTGTTTAAAAATGTTTTGTTTGACAATAAAATAAAATCAGTATCTTCTCCGAATCATGGATTTCCTTGTCTCATCTTATCTCTCTGTACCACGTAGGAATTTTCTGAATATGTTGAGTGAGCTTGAAATGGTAAAAATGCACGTTATAAGCATAATGAGTTAATTCTTTTACGCATGTTTAATAATTCGTGCATTAACTACATTATTAATAATTGCTTCTGAATGTATACGATATTGCCACAACGCTTGAATAGTTTTTTAATGTCGTTAAAGTGCTGTGAAGGTAAAGCGGAAATATGCCTCAAAGTATGAGGTTCTTAAAGTTATAAAAGGATACTCTTTATCAAAGTAATTTTATAACACTATCACGCATGTTAAAGACAAAACTCAAGCTTATGTTTTTATTAGGTACTACACTTATAATTGGCATTAAAAGGATTTAAATTAAATTGCAATTAGCGCGTGTCAACTTTTCCTAAAAGGTTCGAATTTAAATTATTGAAATTTACTGGTTAAAAATGCTTATTTTACTTGAATATTCTGATGATGTGATATTAAATATAAATACTAAAATGTTCTTCCGTTGGTATTATCTCCTGTTAACAAGACTTTGCCTCTCTGTTAAACTTACTTTGATTTTTAAGGATTCCGCAAACCCCTATGCACCTATAAATGTCACAAAAAATTGGCGCGCCTCCTATGACCTAATCATACGTAACAATATGAAACTTAGAGAGAATAAGAAACAAACTTAGCAATGTTCAAACGCTTCTCTGCATTATGACGAAAGAAGCTGAGATAATTTCAAATCCACCATAATGTTTTGTTCCAAAAATGCAAACATAGATGCGAGATTTGTGCACTTGTCACCCACGTTTTCCACCCACTTGCAACTTAAAATTATTTTTTTTCGCGGTGGATAGAAATTGAAAAATTAGTACGAGTAGATAAGGTGTACTTTGCTTGGGTTTCAAATTTTTGGGAACCATATATTCATTCCTGCAACTCTTTAAATTAGATTATTTCAGTGCAACGCTCAAAAGCTAGCATTGCTAGATACTAGCGACAACTTGCGGCGGAAGAAGGAAACCGTACACTAAGGGTACGAATTTCTTTGTTGACATTCCTATCCTATATATTAATCCGTGGTCCTATCACAACGGAGCCCGCGAAGCTACTTCGCCTTATCGCAATGGGGGAGACACAGATGCCAATGAAAGCTGTTGCGAAAGGATCTGTGCGAGCTGGCCTTCCGAGAACCCCCCTCCACACCCTTCCCTTCCCCTAAAAGCAGTCAAGAATGGGAGGAAAATGACGTCAATGATATCAAAGCAGCTTTTTCGGTGGGCGTCATCTTTTGCTTATTTTAATTTTTGATTTATGAGTGAATGATTGTGGTTAGAAGATTGATTTTTACTAAAATTCTTTTTTCGTTTCCATTTCGTGTAAAAAATTGCTATTTCCGTTCCGAGTAAGCGCCCCCATAATGTTTGTTATTCGCATATAATTTCCATTAAGAAATCCCAGCTTAAAAGGAAGCTAAATTTTAATTATAAGTTTATTTGTAAAAGCTGAGGGGTGGTGGAACTGCTGCTGCCATTGTGATATCGAAAAAAGTGCATACTTTACTTCACGAGACATAGGGAATATTCATAGTGTGACCTTACAATATTTTCAGAGACCCTAATCCCTGGTAAACATTTACTAGGCGTTAATAATCGCTAATGAAAATTATCAAATTTCGGAAATGTCTCCATTCTTTACCAACATATTAATTGTCGTTTATTAAGGAGAAAGTAAAGTGGGTCGAAAGGAGGACGAACGATGAAGTGCTGGAATTGGTAGGAGAGGTAAGAAATTTGTTAGACGAAATTAGGAGAAGGCAGAAGGTGTGGATGGAAAAGGTAATATAAGATGATGGTGTTTTGAAAGAAGTGATTGAGGGAAGAACGTTGGGTAAACGGGGAAGAGGGAGGAGAAGAACGGGGTAGCTTGGATAGAATGATGGTGAGATTGGATAGATGATGGCATGAGTTATGAGGTGCTTTGGAGAGACATTGTGCGAAATAAAGGGGTTGGGAAGAACTAAATGTGCATTAAATAGACCCACCTTCACTGATAGAAAACTAATAATTATAATAAATAATAATCTACGACACTCCATGGTCTCTGTGGGTGGTTAGTCCTCTACTTCCTTAAAGTCCGGACGCTATTCGCGGCGAAAGTTCATGCGTGACATGACATGCGCAGTAAAATAAATAGCAGTTGTTAAATAAATAAATAATTATAAATGAAATACGTATTAATAAATTTACTGAATAAATATTTTTCAAATACTTACATGGAGTGCGTCGTCTAGAACGGCGTTCGTAGCACCACCTAGCGGCAGATAGAGGAAAGTGTACTTTTGAAGTCACACGTGGAATTGACCGACTTGAAATAGTTTTCCGTCCCGCCTTCGCGTCTGTTACATTTTTATAAATACTCAACTACTCAAAATACTCAACGTAATTTTTAAATCGAACTGTTTCGAATACTTACTCCAGAGGTCGTAAAAAAATCTGGGGATTTGAATTTGTTCTTTGTGTTGCCAATCTAAGGTAAGCTTGTAAGAGTTATAGAATACTAAATATTCGATTTTTTGAAAGTTACTTCTGAATCGCTGAAAAATCGATTCAAGTAAAGAAATCGTGGGTGGCAGAGTGTCGGTTGAATTAAAACATTACCGTACAAAAAATGTCCGTAAAGGAGCTGTTACCAGAATGGAATGTGGGAAAGGACACCCAATCGAAACCTACCATCATGGGTGGAAAACTATTAATCATTCCATCACTCGACGGCAGGCACGTAGCTAGAAATTTTCTTCGGGGGGGTGGGGGTCTAAGTCTAGAGTGGGTAACTTGAAACAAATCTGCCTTGCCCGTTCGGTGCCGACATGTTACAAATCTCTTCCCTTAATACTCAGTCCTTGGTGCTCTCTGCATCCTTCCGGTTTATAGTCCGCGTCAGTTGGCTGGTAGACAACAGATTCGCTGACTGTCTTTTAGTTGACTGAAAACAAGCAATTCCGCCTCTCAGCCATCGCCGAACATGCTTGGTCGGAGCCGGGACATGACATCAAATTTGACGAGACCAAGCTCTTGGCCAAGGAAAAAAAGATACTTCCCTCGGCAAATTAGGGAAGCAATAGAAATTCAAAAAACGAAGTTTAACTTTAACAGAGAGGACGGGTATCCTCTGCACAGCGCCTGGAAAAGAGTCATCAACCACAACCAATTGGAGACAAGCTTCCGATCAGCCAATCAGAGAGCAGCACCCGGACAGGGAACGATATATAAGCAAGGCAGAAATCACTTCCCGACACCTTCGACCTGAATACGCTGACAGGACAGTCAGCGAAACTGTTGTCTACCAGCCAACCGACGCGGACGATTACCCGAAAGAATGCAGAGAGCATCTAACCCACGCAGCGGAAACCTTCGATCAAATATTCTGTCCTTGGTATTCACTATCACAGTGCCCATTCCTGTCTCTTCTCACTGATAAAGTTCACTGCTTACCTTGTTATCACGAGGTTAATTTGACCGGCCCCAGAACAGAAGTCCAACGCATACGTGCATATCAGATTGAAAAGAACAATTAGTAACCACACACATGTATCAAACTAGTGATCACGTTTCTAGATACTTAACACTTGAATAACGAACTGTAGTCCGGATTATAATACCCAGTTAAAATCAGAACAACAAAATTATTGGGAAAAAATTTCGGGAGGGGCTGAAGCCCCAGAATTTCCCTCCCTGGCTACATCTCTGCTAGGCGGTTATAGAATTATAGTAAGGCACATGTAATAGCACAGGCATATGTAATGCAAACAAAATTATTAATCCATCCTATCTTGTGATGTGATGGTCTTGCGAATACAATCGAGAATGAGAAAGAATATGAGAAGAATGTCAAATGATGACCCATGAATATTCATGCTTCCCATTCATGTATCCCATATGTAAGGATATGTAATAAACAAGGTGTAGGAAATATACTCAACTGAAGAGGGGAATTGAATTTGAACATACACGTTAAACGAAAATGCTTATAGAAAGAAGCATTCCTTGGAAATCTAGCATGAACGATAGATTAACACCAGTCATAAAAAAATGAATCCTTTTTTCTGTAGTATAATGCCACTCCACGTGACAAGATACCCTCATTCTATTGCAAAGAAAAGATTTTTTACAACGCTTTTATTGTACTCTAATTTATTTAACGCTCCTGTTCGCCCCGGATCTGATCCCTGTCCTAAAACATAAAAACTTAAACGATCAGACGAATCATATGGTGGGGAAATTCATTCCTTAAGTTCATCGGCGCAAACATGATTCTTGTGGAATCACTCTTAAATTTTAGTGGTAGTATTTCGACGGACTATTTGCGAGAAATGGATGGATTGACATGTCGTAAACTGGCACTTCGGTTTCAAATAAAAGGTATGGTTAAAAAAAATATATTCCCGTTCACGTCTTTGCCGTAAAACAAAACGTATGTATTACGCGTTACGACGTTTTATGTTTTCCCATTCCTCAACGCTTTCCATATATCGTAAAATCGGTTTGACGCATCTCTCCCCACGATTCTTCTCTCGTCTAATCTCGTCTTATTCGTAAAAGCCTTCGTTTTTACGCTCCCAACTGCTCTCTCCTTGTATCTAATATGGGGTCTTTATGTGTCATTATTCTCATATTCTTTTTCATTCACGACTATTTTACTCGGACCATCATGTCACATTGTGATCGATTAGTTTTTAAGTTTTTATTACTTGTTTTTTAAACCTGAGTTTAAGACTATTGGGGGTCGTGGTGGCCTAGTGAGCAGAGCCTTGAGCTACCGACCTGGGGGCTGTGTTTGAAACCGTCGGTATTACCTCGAATAGGTAACCAAGGAGTCACGTGACATAAGCACGAATGATTCGCAAATTTGGTGTGTTAAAACTGCTGTTAACTGCCTCATTCATTGTTTATACTTGTGTTTTATCTCACCTGGGGGCTCTTTAGTTGGAATACACGAGAAAAGCTCAAGTGAAAACAATTAATGGTGTTGTAAAGAGTGATTCATACACATTAAATTTGGAAACCGTTCGTGTTTGTATCACGTGACTCCTTGGTTACCTATCAGAGATAATCTCGAAGGTTTCAAATACAACGCCCCTGGATTTAAATCCCGGGAAGAAGCCTTGTTGGACACTCCCATCTAAAATCGTCGTGATTAGATTTCATGCGTGTCAAAACTTCATAAGAAATCGCAGGTGCCCCAGGGAAAGGAAATGGCTCCTCTACCCTGATTGTGTGAATTTCACACGCAAATGGCTAAATACGGGGTGAGCTCTACCCTTGTCTATCAAAAACAAACCTTCGGGTTGAGCACTAATTTATGTGACTATCAACGTTGACGAATTGATTTTTTGATTTAGTCTTTTAATACCCTTAAGGGCAGACCCTGATGGTATCGTCCGTAACGTGGTGGTAACGATTCTTTATAAATCAACACACACTTGGTTTTTCCGCTATATTTTAATTTACTACAGGTTACGACTTCTTAGATCTTCTTCAGGTGTCCTAGCCCTAGGTTTTGATAGTGTATTACCTACTCTTCCCTCCATCGCTCCATTCACGTAACAGCTCCTTCTTTACACTATTCCTCTCATTCATCGCACTTTATCCATTCCACTCCTCACCCAAGTTTCTAAAACTTAAAATCCACTTGAGACATCTTTACCTAGAGTTCAGTTATCGTATCTATAACTCCAAGCCCTAACTCCATACTATTCGGTCCACAAACCGTTTCTTTATATCCCCGCTTTTTTTGTCGTATCTCGGCTAACTACTGATTAGCGAAGGAAAGAGGAATTATGGGAAGTATTTACATGCAATCCTGTGGAAGTTTTAAGGGAGTCTTGCCTTATTTTGTTCTGTTCCTTAAAAATACTTCCATGCTAACGAGATAAATAGAGATATAGAGATAGCTATCTATCCTCGGGGTTTATGCCCTGTGTGCTTAACTCTGATTCCTATGGCAAACCCTTCCTTGTCGCGTCTGGGCCTTAAATCTTCCTGTTTTTATTTTCTCCAAATCTTTCATGACTATATTATGATATATTTTTGTGGTTGGAGGGTGGGAGGGAATAGAGAATAATGGGATACACTGACATTTTTCCGGAACTTTATCCGCGTCAAAAATTTTTTTTCTGCATCCTTTTCAGGGGCATCTTTTTCGAACATTAATTTTAAATTCAAAACAGGTCTGGAGTAGATTTTCGCTGCGGGTAATTTTTTTCCCTTTAAATAAAGGGAAAATACGGGTTTAAATCACGAAACCGGCGCAGGGGATCATCATAATCTCGCCTTGAACTTTTTAACGCCTCCCCCTCATCCACTTTTGCTTCTACCCTGGGACCAGCGTTGTTGTAAGAACTCCCTGCCCACATGCGCGAAGGGGTGTTCCTCGGGAATATCAAGCCATTGCGGCTCAACTCCGTATAAAACGTTATATGTGTGTGTTCTTAATGGGTGAGGGTTGAGTGATGTACGAAAGTTCTCTTAGTTTTCCCAGCATTGCGCTGGGCGACGAACGCCTCAATCCAGGGTTGCCAACTTCTGGAGAGCTAATTTCTGGCGTTTTCCTCTCCATTCCTGAGAAATCTCTGGATATTCCGGGAGATTTTAGGCTAGAACATAATCGCATGTACCCTAGAATGTCTAGAATCGTGCTCGGAATGAAGTGGAAGGAAGGGTTAAGAAATAAGGAAGTGTACTGAAGATCTGTATAAGAAAGAACCCTGTTGAACAGCTTGTGAAGAAGAAGAATGCGATGGACGGGGCACAGCATGATACTAAACAGATTATCAAATGACATACTGGAGAGGAAAATGAAATGAAATCCACAGCTTGGAGGACCAAGAGAAATATATAAAATATCGAGATAGGAGTTATAAACAAAGAAGAGAGGATTGGGAAATAATTTAGGGATGCAGTCGACCCTGTAGAAGTATTCGAAGTGTTTGAATAAACATTTGAAGATAAAATGTTTCGACCGAGTGACTAACGAAGAACTCCTAGGAAGGGTGGGAGAAAAAAGTCTGCTCGAAACATTGAAAATAAGACGGGGCAACTTAACCGGCTATATCCAGAGACATTATGGCCTGATGAAGGCAATCTTCGAGAGAAAGTTGAATGGGAAGAATGGAAAAGTATGAGTTGTATGGAACATGAGAACTCGCTTGAGATGAATGGAACAAATTTTGAAGGGTCTAAAATAGATGATTGTGTTTATATGAAATGGTTAGCTGATAATAGAATTTTGAAGGGTCTAAAATAGATGATTGTGTTTATATGAAATGGTTAGCTGATAATGGAATCTAGTAGACAGCAGCGTGAAATCAATCTTAGGATTGTTGACTTGTGACAATGGTCATCATCATCGGTCAACAATCCTAGGATTGGTTTGACACAGCCATCCACTCGATTCTTCTAACCGCCAACCTCTTCATATTAACGTAATTCCTCTCTTTCATGCCCTTCGCGACCTGCTCCATATATCTCACACGACGCCTTCCTTTTCCGTTCTTCCCGTTTACTTTTCCCTCAAAGAATTTCTTCATCAGGCCATCGTGTCTCGCCCACCTTCTTTTTAGGATTTTCAGCAGACTTCTCTTTTCTCCCACTTCTTAAAGACTTCTTCGTTTGTCACTCGGTCGATCCATTTTATCTTCATCTTTCTTCTGTAGCACCACATTTTGAATGCTTTCACCCCTTTATTCTCCCCTGCTGTCATCGTCCATGCCTCACTTCTATAAAGAAATATTCCGCAGATGTACGTTCTGATGAATTGTTTCCTTACTTCTACGCTTTTATTTCCAGCGGTAAGTAGTTCTTCTTTTGATAGAAAGCGCTCTCCGCCTAGGCTATTCTACTGACTATTTCTTTCTTGCTTCGTCCCTCGTTAGTTACTCGGCTTCCCAGGTAAAAGAACTCTTTCACCTCTTCCAGTTTTTGCTTCCACTGTTTAAAGTTTGTTTTGGCCTCTTCTATCTTACTGGACACCAATATCTTACTTTTCTTCTTATTGATCTTCAGCTGATACCTCGCCATGGTCTTTTCCATAGCTATTTGAATCTTGTCAGTGATGATTAATAGAATATCAAACTGGACGGGTAACAAGATTCCTGGACGAGAGACAAGTTTTGAAAGCCGGTAGTAATATCTTTTGAACCCATACTTGGATTCAGTAGGGATAGTATTCCAAATTCAGTGCGCCGCGCCATCAGTTTGATGGCATATTAAGCTGTGGTCCCCTTGAATGTTCTATCAAAAGCAGACATGTGCGACAACGTGTTCCATTCCACCCTCTTTCCTCTGTCATTCGTATCCTAATACCTTTACCTCCGTGTTTAGGTGCCTATTCCTTCGGGACGGACTTTAAAACCACTGATGAGAGATGTGCCCATAGAAATGCATGCCTTTCCATTCATTGATATTAGACGTGTGGGTGAGTCTGTTGCCTGTTGGAAGGATCGTTCAGTACCCCTTGTAACTTATTTCCTCACCTCAATTTTTCCTTGCTTTTCGACCAGCTGTGTGCAGCATGCTGGACAATTGTGATTTAAAGCAATTTTGAGAATTTATACATGTTGTTAAGCCCCCACGTGCTCAAACAAATTAAGTTCAAAAAGGGCACTTATTCTGAAAAATAACGTGAGCATGCACTTTCGTTTACGTGTCTGGCCTTCCTTGGTCCTTTTTCGCGAAGATTGTGGTCCTCCAGGCTATCGTCTGGCAGCTCCGCACAATGTCTCGTTCAGTTGCACTCCCCCAGACACTCCTTCAACCTAAAGTTCACACTCACTGGAGTCCGTGCGTCAGTCAGGTTAACGTAACACCTTGCATAACACTCACAAAGAGAGCTCACACGCCAGAGTCTGCGAGGAAAATGCCGGCTTGTATTGTTGGGATCGCGGCTTTTTATACTCTTCCCAAGGGAAAACCCATTGTCAGAATCCGGCGACAGTGCGGCATTAACAGCATGCTCAAGGCATTATTGGGGCGAGGCTCCGCGAACACATCGGGCCATTGTTGGTGTGGCTTATTGTTTAGTTACACCCTTTTAGTATCATTCCCGATGTATATTGCCTTACTTCCGAGAAGAACCCCTTCATAGTGTAGCGATATTATTTTATCACTCGTTCCATAGTTGAGTTGATGAAGGCAGGTAGGAGACGTCTCTTTCCATATAGTAGGAGGTTTTATAAAAATTGTTGTCCAACTCTGAAACTCTTCCGGAAAAACCGGGAGATTTGGCAATCCTGTTCCAGACCCGCCCATCCCATTTATTAGAGTGGAATAAAAAGAAAAAAAAACAAGAAAATACAAAAGAAAAACTAAAACCTACTCAATTATTCTGTTCGTTCCACGTTTTGCGTTTCCTTGGCTCTGGGTTGTTATTTACATCCAAAGTTGGGTCGAATTTTCCCTCCGATTTACTTGTTTCCTTGTTTTTTTTTACCCTCTTTTTTTTCATTAAATGGAGTAAACGTAGTTTTCGTTGTTCCAGTTTAATCTCTTAGGCTCTCGCCTGTCTCTTACGTGCTTCTGTTCGTTACTTACGTTTGGAAACGGAAAAGTTGATTTCCTCGTTAATTCCGCCGAAGATTACTGCTTTCCCGGGCGTAAACCGTCTCAACTCACAGCAGTTGATGCTATTTTACGCTTTTTCCGATCAGCCGATCGTTCTTGATTGCAAGAACGAATGCCTAAGTGGGATAAGTCTCTCTCTCCTGTAGTTTTTCTATTAAGAAGTTGAAATGGTACCGAAAGCTTAGAAGTGGTTTTATTTCAACTGTGTTAAAGCCGTTTATTGGAAGATTTCAACTATGAAATTAGCATACATTCCGTGAGTCACTGTTAATTTATCGTCCGTTTAGGCTTAAGAAAATAATATTAGTTTGCCAGTTCTAGAGCGAAATTACAGCTGAAAACGGTGAAATGTTTGATTCACAGCGAAAGGCCGAAAGGTATTCATTTCACTATAGTAATGTCACCCCACCCTCCCCACGTTACAAAGCTTGCTTAGGTCAAAATTTAAATTTATATTTTGAGACATTATTCTTTTTGTTAAAAAATTAATCCACGTGTTTTGAAATCGGATAATTTTCTTATGCTTATTAAGGATTGACCTTTCATTTTCCTGTTGCAAGGAGAATGCTCGTTTTTTTCGGAAAAGAATTTCAATCATAATCAGTTTCATTTTGACTGATTTTTTTACGATTTTGATCGTGAGTCGCTTCTTTAGCCCGTGTCTTTAGATCGGTCACCTGCGAACTGTGCTTATATCATGCAAACATTAATGCTCATTCACATCATATATGCTTCGGAGTAACTTTTCATTGTCCTTGCGTTCGATTTAGACATCTTTCCTCGTTTATTTTTACTACCGATGGCGCTAAAGGAAATATTTATACGGCCGGACTTTGATTTAATAAGGGATGGAAATTGCGACTTTTAAATCTCGTGTATTATTCATCAATATTGCAGTGCATAATACCACCCTTCTAGCCAACTCGAAGGTAATTTAATCGAGTTATTTCGAACCAAGCATTCCCTACCGTCTTTTGCAAAAACTATTTTCATTCACGATGCTACTATCACTATAATGCGTAACAAATTCAGTTATTTACCGTTATTTACCGTTATTTATCTAGTTTCAATTGCAAAAACAGTTTTTATTCTGAGCTATCATCAACCATGATAGGTATTATACAAATACGCAAATAAAACATGTGGTTTACATACCTGAAAAATTCGAATAAAATTCATGTAAAATAGTTTTTTCATTTCGTCTCCCTAAGACGAGTAAATTTGATAGCCAAAAATAACTAAGTTGCCTGACGAAAATTACTCTCTCCACGCATAATACAAACCGGAAGTCTGTTTTAACTCATAGAGCATCCTGTCGAAAGAGGAATCTACTTACATCTGGAAATACAAGCGTAGAAGTAAGGAAGCAATTCATCAGAACGTACATCTTGAGCGTGTTTCTTTGTGGCAGTGAGGCATGAACAATGACTGTAGCGTAGAAGAAAAGGGTGGAAACATTCTAAAGGTGGTGCTACAGAAGAATGATGAAGATAAACTGGATCGACCGAGTGACAAACGAAGAAGTATTAAGAAGAGTGGGATAAAAGAGAAGTCTGCTGAAAACTCTAAAAAGAAGCCGGAACAATTAAATGGACCATATCTTAAGAAGCGAATGCCTGATGAAGACAATCGTCGAGGGAAAAGTGAACGGTAAGATTGGAAAAGACTGGCCTCGTATGAGATACATGGAATAGGTTGTGAAGGATGTAAAAGAGGAGAAATACGCTAATATGAAGAGACTGGCCGATAGAAGAACTCAGTGTAGAGTTGCGTCAAACCAGATTGATGACTAACAATGATGAGGCGGCACCTAATCATATTGAATCTAATACTACCCAGAAACCTCCATTCTGGCTTCATTGTCACCCGTAGGGCAGCATTCGATTGCCTCCTCTAGTACGTTCTAACCTCTTAACCCTTTGCACTCAGTTTTTTCAGCCTTGATTCCAGTATCCCACTCGAACTTTCATTTTGAAATGCCCCTAGATTTAAGAATGGGAACAGCTTACAAACTGAAATTCTATACCTCTCTTACTGATGTGTTTATTTTACAAATTTAACTTTTTTTGAATGATTAATACCATCTCAAACTCATAACGGTTGTATACAATATAGTAATAATATTTTCGTTCAATTATGTAACTATATGCATGTTTATGGTGTTTTATTGTGTTAAGTTTAGTATAAATGTCTTTTATGTATATGTGTGTATTTAACTACAAATTTTTATGCATTCTAAGCGTATTTTTCTATACTTATACATTTTTTAATATTTTCAAGTGTTGCTTCACGAAAAATTTACCATTTTTGAGGCGCGACAAGGTGGAATTTCTCCATAGTGGTGGCGATTAGTATAAATAAAATTTTTCACTAATGAAAATTTTAATATACTGTCACTATGGTTTAGGTGTGTCTACACGTCTGATGATGATGTTGACAGAGTATTAAAACTTTCATTTGAGGAAAATGGCATTTGTCTTTCTACCAAATTATTTTAAGAATTCTTTTTCCCTTATAATACTAGGTATTACGCCTATCGTGGGTTTTAATGACGAAGAGCCGTTATTGCCATCAAAGTAAGAAGCTTATTCCATCATTCGATCTATTCATTGACGAAGCTTTCATTCCCTTTCCTTCATGAAGTCCTTGTTAAGTGTCATTTCAGAGAAAAAAACTCGTTTCAATGGAAGGTCTTAAACGTTAGCCACTTACTGAGAAGTCGAACAAAGACAATTTCGTGGGTCCCATTCGTTTGCCGGAAGTTAAAAGCAAAGTTGTTTGGGCTCATTGGACGAAGTTAGTTTAGCGGAGTTTTCCCCTTGGCCCCAAAGTTTTGTAATTGCTTAATAAAATGCCATAGTTCTGGACGGACCGTAAGAGTCTAACAATAGTAGGGTGTGCGGTTATGAATACTAATTAATGGAAAGGGTCTACTACTACTGTTGTTATTGTCTCTTCTCTCTTGTTACAGTTAGTTACTTAAACTGCCGCGAGAGAGTAAAAAAAAACAATATACGGCATCAAACTTCAGTCAAATTATTTTAGATTAATTTTCATTTGGTCTTTAACCACTACTTTTAACGACCCGATCCCACATTAGTTAGTATGTTCGCGGATAAGTGATAATTTTGTCTTCCCTAGTCACTTAAATATAATATAATTATAATACAAGTTCTCGACGAGCGAGGATAAAGCACAGAATCAAAAACACAGCCACAAAATAAATTAAGGACACTCACAATTGCTTGGAACTGCGCGTCAAGCGCCTTCTTCGGCCAAGAGACGACTGATGGTTTTGAGGTGTGCTGTGGAAGGGGTGGGGTGGGGAGAGGGGTAAAGGAAAAGGAAAATGGTGGAGTGCTAGTGAGAAATGTTAATTCCAGGGGGTCTGAATGCTTTTAAAGCCCATATGTGCGCAATTTCTCTAGTTTTAACCTCTAGGGAAGAAGCAGTTTCAGGGAGGGTTTCAAGGATGGTAAGTGAGAAGCAGCTGTCAAAAGAAAGATTGTGGTTTGCTGAGTGGATGGAGACAGGAAAGTTACATCCGGATTTTGTGGAAGAGCGGTGATTATTAATTCGGATTGAGAGCGGAGTAGTGCAGTGTCCTACATGGAAGGACGGGCAGTGATTACAAGTGAGCATGTCGACTACGTTTTTAGAAGAGCAGATAATATATTTATTTATTTATACCGTTGGAAAAAACAGTTTGCATGGCATGGCGTCAAAGCTGATTTAATAGGAACACAAGAGTTGATACAATGAGTACACCTAGAAAGCAAAAAAGTGTTGCATACACATTTAATACCATAGGATATATACCTAATTACAATAAAACATAGCATAAAATTTAAATGCTTGAATGTGAGTCGTCTAAATTTTAATGCCCACTGTAATTACAATTCATTGCGAGAAATTGTTTTACCTTCAATTTAAAGCTGACAGCTGAGGTAGTATCCTTAATCCTTATCCTTAGGAATTTTATTAAAGAGCATTGAGGCAGAATGGTAGGGTCTTTTCTGTCAGAGGGAATTAGAATATTGATTGGGGTGTGTGTTGGTTCTGGAACGGGTGGAGCTATAGTGGCATTCTTAGGAAATATATCCGGGTGAGCTAGAACAAATCAGACACGAGATAGGATATAAAGAGAAGGGAGTGTTGTCGTGGATGATTATATCTACCAACAGAAAAAATGAAGAGAAATAGCGCGGGATAAAAATTATTTGTATGAACGAAATGATAATTAGAGTAGGGACACTCCGTCTGTGCCTACCCTGACCGGGAGAAAAATCTCAAACCATAGGAGCGTCACACTTGCCAATACATTGCCAACGGCTCCAAAATAGACTCAAAATTGGAACGCATTGGTGGTTTGATGTCTGTTCTCGCAAAGCCTCAAGATAGTAGGGAAGCTACAATAATGGGAGTACAGTAAACTCCCGATTATCCGTACGCGCGTTATCCTGGCTTCGGGCCTCCGTGCACCTCCAATCTCTTTCGCGTATCGACAGACCCATCCTTGCTCTGAGGACAGTCCTATGTCAAGCTGGCCTAAATTTTGCCTACCTCCCAAAATGTCAGGGGCAAAAAATGTATGTACATGTAAGCACCTATGTCAAGCTGGCCTAAATTTTGCCTACCTTCCAAAATTTCAGGGGCAAAAAATAAATGTACATGTAAGCTTTAAAACTATTGCATACTATTTCGCTATAAAACTCAATACGTTAACTTCCATACATCTTGTAACCTAAAAAGATCTTTATTAACTTCTGCAACTGCATATTCGGATGACGGGATATTAAATACGTACATACATTCCATTAAAAAGTAACAATTTTTCTCAAAGTTAACAATTATTAACTATAAAACTCTCCCGTAACTTCTTTTCATACTAACGACGATTAATCTTCAATGTCATTTCTCTCAAAGGTGAGTAAACTGGTTATTTTCCTCCAATTGTGACTTTCACTACACCACTACCGACTTCTCCAATGTCTTAAGCAAGGCTTCGTGCCGCCATCTGAGGCTTGCGAACATTTAATTGCGGCCGGGACAATTCTCCTGGATTCTTTTTGTCATAAAATGCTATTACTTACAGCGAGGATCTATTCATTGGCAGATTTTGTTATTTTCTTAGGGAGTTTGTTTATTTTGGCGGCGCACCGTAGAGAAATGAATCCGGAAAAACTGAACAGCGGATTATCCGTTTTTCCCGAAATATCCGTTCCCCCTTTACCAGTCACTAGCACGGAAGGTTATGGAGGAGGAAGGGTGGAGAGAAATCCTGCGTCAGAATAGGGTAGTTTCCTATTATTTTTTTATTGTCTTGATCGAAAGTTTATTATTTCTGGAGTATGTATTCTAAGCCGTTCGATTTTTGAAAGACATTAAGTATTTTTCCTCATTAATTAAAAAGTGAAAAAAATCAATGGCGCGAAAACGCTACGGCAAACTATTGCATGCCGGTTAATCCTACATCGGACTATTTCCTCTACCTGCCACCTGGTAGTGCTGCGGACGCTTCCAAGTAGACGCTGCACTCCGTTAAAGCTTATGAACAAGTATTGGGGTCATATTTATTCCGTTGATTTATTATAATTAACTTCAATTTATTTATTTAATATTACTTATGCAGTTGATTCATTTAAAATCAGTTAGTATTCCTTTCTCATACATACCATGTAGTTCGCCCATCGCCGCACGACCTTACGCCATA
This sequence comes from Platycnemis pennipes, assembly GCA_933228895.1. NCBI lineage: Eukaryota > Metazoa > Arthropoda > Insecta > Odonata > Platycnemididae > Platycnemis > Platycnemis pennipes. Next base: position 68,365,915 of record OW121854.1, read on the forward strand.
CTTCGTCGTAGCAGAAGACACCTCGAGCAGGACGTCCTTGAGCCTATAAAATGTCTAATAATACCATGTTTAACTGAAAAGACTTTTCCAACTTTGATAGTTTTCATAGGCTAGTACTAATAAATATTCACTAGAGGTGAGGGGCCCTGAAATACAATAATGGTAAGTTCAGGAGACGAATTTTCGCATGCCTCGCAACGTAAACTACCTACCTGTTTCGTCAGCAAGAAGGCAGCGCACCCCGCCATTTCAGAGCTTTTTCAAACGATCTTAAAATTAAAATTTAATTCTCGTGTAAACTGGGATTTTTGAGTCCAAAGTTTTTGCGTAAAATAAATACATTTATGACAGGGCACGAATCGCAAGTAATAAAGTCTGTTTTCTTTTATGAAGGAAACTACCCTATTAGTCTATTATTCACAAAAGGCGCCTATGGGATCCATGGTCTGTCCATGATCCATCGAGGCGTCCGGAGTAATGAACTCGGATTGCTCTCCACCGATCACGCAAGTAGGGGAAGTTTTACCAATGTTAAAATAAATCAACCACAGCCGGAATTCGAACCCGGATCCCTTCAGGGGGAGGCAGGTCTCCCTAACCGCTTCAACCATCTTCCACCCCCTTTAAAAAAATATAGGGGAGAAGATGAAGGAACCGCCGCTTTTTAAGGGAAGGAGAAATCCCTTGACGAATCACCGTGGGGGTGCGTAACGTCTCCGAGATCCCTGGGGCGTCCCATAAAGTTCCATAAGTGTCTCCCGGGGAATGTGGGGGAGTCTGAATTGAGGAGCGGATTTGGACTCACCGCAGGGTGAGTGCTGGTCCTTTTCCATGGGTGGCATTCGGACCACTTTTGCGGTGGAGGGCGTTAGAACCAAAGGAGATGAAAATAGAGAAGTAGAGAGTAGGAAAGAGTACCAATCTTTCCACGTGTGTACTAACAGGCACGATAGTGTATTAAAACTTAGCTACCGATTAAGATATTTTATCATATTGGGCAATGTACAGACTCGGACAAAAAACTTACCACCACTTACCAACGGCGAAAAGCGATAAAAAAAAGTTCTTAAAAAACAATGTTCTTCTGATGAGCTATCAACATAATTTTATCAAGGCATCCCTTTGTTTACTTCCATGGCAATATTAATAATTGGTAAGTAAAACAAATTCACCTTGTAGAACTTAAGCCCTGAAGAAGGAAAAAATATATTTTCCGAAACGTCGGGCAAAAGTTAAAAGTTTTTTCCATTTTCAAAAAAAAGGACCTAAACTTCCGAAAAATCATCCAAATATTAATAATAACACTTTTATAGAACTTGAATTGAACGTGAGATAATATGCAGTGGTCTTGTAGTTATTCTAGATATGTGCGAATACTACCCGCGAATACTCGAATACCTCGAAAGTTTTCGATATTCGAGACTTCGAATAATTATTCTAAAAGAATTTGACGTTCGAGATCTTCGAATAATTGCCGGGCTAAGCTATATTTGTAGTGCAAATAAGCTATATTTGTAGTGTTGATGAACTACATCATATTAATTCATAACTCGTTAAGGCTTATGAAAGATAATGTATTCAGCAGTCCACAATTGGTATAAAAATATTTTGTTGCATATTTGTCATTTTAATACTAGAATCAATTTTTTTAATTAATCAACTTGTAGTTTTTTCTTCAAGAGGCAACAACTCAATTTGCAGAATAACATTTTGCGCATGAATTGCAATTCTAGTGTTCGTGGTATTCGAGTCATGATTTATTATTCAAATTCGAGAAATCTAATATTCGACCCATCTCTAAATTATACACCGAATATATAGGACAAAGAAAAGCACGATTAAAAAAACATCTAAAATTTCCCACTACTTCTATTTACAGATACTCTTCAATAGAATATAAAGCTTTGGATTAGAGCCAAGTGTAAGCTAAATGTTTAAGACCTATAGAGTAGATATCTGGTCCCTTGAAGCTAAATACTAAAGATTTTCAACCCTTAGAGTATCAAACGACGCTATTTTTAGACTTCCTGCAGTGTGGTAAAAAGCAGTTTTTATTTACTATGCTTTAAGTTGATATGGTGGCGGATGCTTGCTAAAAAAAAGCTTAGGAATCAAGAATTTCTTTCACACTGCACCGAAATTTTTGTACGAGTCAGGATGCGTGTCACTTTAAAATTTAGTTCTCAGTGAATCCTTAGAGGTGAATTATAAACAATCTTAATGGCATTTTTTTAACATAAATAACTAGTTGACCATATCAGCGGGTCCCCAGTAACTCAACGTCTTAATTTTGGAGGCAGTGAATAATGGAATATTAATCTTGTTCATGACGCGTTTCGCCGCGTTGTTTATGTTGAAAAGACAGAAGTGTTGCCGGAATTCCATTTGGCGTCCTCAGGTTGGAAACTATTTTAATTTCGCGTCTTGAAATAACGCGGTGAAACCTGTCATGATGCAAAATTCAGCGTTTCAACAACACGAAAACCTACGATTTTTTTAAAAGGGAAAGTAAGTAGTTTTTACGTAGTCCCCAAGGATAAGTGTTCTATACGGTGTTCAGGATGAAAATCAAGTTAGATCATCATCATTATCATTAGTCAGAAATCCTTATTTTCGTTTGATGCAGCTCCTTACTTGACTCTCTTGTCGGCTTACCTCTTCGTATTTACGTAATTCTTCACTTTCACATCTTTTACTACTGGTCCGTACATCGTACGCGCTAGTATTGACCTTAAGGTTATAACTTATCATCAAGGACCACTTAATCCTTTCACGATGATCATCATTCAAAAACAGTTTGCGTTGAGGGGATTATAAGGGGGCTGCCTCGTGTGGCCATCAGCGACTGCTAAAAAGGGGACTGTTCCATCCCCTCCAATTCTATCTGTAAAGGCCGCTTTACACGATACAATATTTTGTACAATTTCTCGTACAAACGCTTGTATAAACTGAACGAAATTGTATGTTCGTCTGAATGGAATTAGAAAAGGTTCTATTTCCCGTTCAGTCATTCAGTTAATCAAACAAGCGTTCGTACAATTTGCCGCTTTACACGATACAATTTCCTCATACAAGAGTTTGTACAAGAAATTATACAAAAAATTGTATCGTGTAAAGCGGCCTTAAGACTTCATCTTTTCGTCTGAACCACAGCCGTATGCATTTGGTTTTCCCGGTAGTCATTTTACCATCACTCCGGTCGCAAGCGTCGGAAGGGCCGAAATCGATAAAAACTATCGTTCGTCAAGTAGTGAGAAAAGTTGGTTGGGTGATGTCTCTCAAGTGAGGGAACAACAAATGCACTGTAATTGGTATGCCCACGAGAAATGTCATTGTTGGAGAGCCGTTATTCGAGGAAGGGAGGACCGACAGCCGACGTCATTCACACCATTTAGGGTAGTAGGCTTGTGATTGGGTGGATGTGGGAATTTTATAAGGAACGTAGGAAGGGTGCAGTGAAACCCAGAATCGGCATTAGCATAGCCCTAATAGATAGATGGATAGATGAACGTCTTTATTGGGGCGAGATTGAGACTAAAAAGTCCCTTCTACCATCTAACCCCTCGTCAATGCATGAAATATAGCATGTATATACATATAAACGTTGTTCTAAATACTCAAAAAATATATAAAATTACAATAGAAAAATAATTAAAATTACAATGAGGAAAAAATAAGTAACATAATATGACAATGAAAAAAATCACTATAGTTACACAATATGAATATAAGGTTTCGATTAGGAAAACCATATAAAATCGACAAGATGCAAATGGTAACGTTAAAGGTATGTCTGCGAGATTTGTGCAGATTCTTTGTGTCATAACGTAAGATTCAGCTGAGAGTCTGTGACAGATGTAAAGTCGCCCAGTGTTCCCGTGGTGAATCACTCGTAAACAGTGAAATCGGTTGTGTAGGAAATTTCAAGAAAATTCACATTATTTACCATGCGAAAAAAATCACCTGGACTGGGAATCGAACTACGGACCTATGGCTTTCCGGGCCATTGCACAGACTACTACGCTACCCAGGATCCCTAATTCGCATGGCAATTTTACCGAGGTTCTAGGTACTAGATGGTGAGCCCTTCGCAAGGGATAAAAGGGGGTTCCTCCCTTGCGTTGTCATCCTTGATGGACCGCGAGGGCTCAATATCTGGTACCTTGAACCTCGGTAAAATTGACATGCGAATTAGGGATCCTGGATAGCGTAGTGGTCTGCGCAGTGGCCCGGAAAGTCAAAAGTCCGTGGTTCGATTCCCGGTCCAGGTGAATTTTTTTCGCATGGCAATAAATGTGAAGTGAAATCGGCTGTCAAGGTGCTTACAATATGATTGAATACCTACTCGTCGATAACGAGTACTTTGTGTGGACTCACATACTGACACGCACCCTTGCGGTGATTTGAAGGGCATCCGTGAAGATGTAGGCGTCCGCCATTGCTCGCGGGGGTGTTGAAAATGTAGTAACGAGGGGGTAGCTTTTTTACTGCGACAGCTGAAAGGGAAGTTTTGATGACTGTTCTCCTACCCCCACTCCACGTTCCTTCTTATTTCTCTTCGCCATTAAGGAAGAGTGGTGGTGAGAGTGGAGGGATTGTTAGGGGAGGTAGGAGAGACACTTGGGTGGATCTCTCTCCTGGGTGAAACTCCTCACCACTTGGGCCAGACGTCTCATGAGCCGTAAAGACGCTTTCCAAATAGCGGGTGCTAAATTGAACCCCTCTAGTTTAAAGGGTTCGCATTGGGTCGTTGGAGACACTCCGCCACTCTCACCATATTGGATAGTTTTCAACGTATTTTAATTTTGCGTCACTGTAGAAGTTGCTATCTTCCTAAGTAGAGGATTCTTGTATTGTTCTTTGGTATCATACAGAGACGGAAAATAAATTAAAGAAAATTCTATTGAAACTAGAAAAGGTATTGAACAGATATCATTTATTATTGATAATGTTCTAACGGTGAAGGCAGGTCTAAATGGACGTTTAATTCTCCCACGCCCCTACATTTCCCATGATGTCCCACTTCAGCCCCTCATACCTCCTGCCTCCCATCATTCCATTGAAGCCACCCGTTCTTCTCCTCCCTCTTCCCCATCTACCCAACGTTCTTCCCTCAATCAGGTCTTTCAAAACACCATCCCCTTTTATTACCTTTTCCATCCACACCTTCTGCCTTCTCCTAATTTCACATATCAAATTTCTCTCCTCTCCTACCATTTAGAGGAGGCAAGTGTAGAGACTCTGCCTTCATCGTTCGTCATCTTTTCGACCCACTTTATTTATAGTTATGTATTTATTTAACATGAAATCCAAAAACAGCCAACGAGAACTTTACATTGAATTTTTTAACAAAGGATAAATAACACAATCATAAGTTATAGGACAAACAAAGAAAACAAGAAGAATCAAATTAGGAAGGAAGTCTGTTGATAGCGGTTGTGAATGATGAAATGCATGATGTTATGTCAATGGAAGGGGTATTGAGGGAGTTGTAGGTAAGCGGCAGCCGGTAGGTTAGGGATCTCTGAGTCACAGATAAACGGTGGTGAGGTAGATGAAATAGAGACGAATTTCGGGTTGTGCGTGAAGGGACACGGAGAGAGAACATTGGGAGAAGGTCATTAGACCTGAAACGGCCATTCATGATTCCGTGAAAAAACTTGAGGTCACTAAGTGTGCGGCGATGTTGCAAAGGAACAATCTCAAGGTCCGAGAGCAGTGCATTAGCCGAAAGATTCCGAAGAGGGAGTTTGCGATTTTTGACGATACTGATGAAGAAGTTAAGAGGCCTATTGAGAGCTTTGAGATTGGTAGTACTAGCAGAGGACTATATTGGCGAAAAATAATCTATTATTGGAAGAACACAGCCGGAAAAGATGAATTTCAGAGCCAGATGACTGTTTTTCTGTGAATCTGTAGAGGAGTCCAACTAGAGGCATGGCTTTGGAAGAGATATGTTTAATGTGGGGAGCGAAGGTTAGCTTGGAGTCAAAAAGTACACCAAGATCACTATGGGATGTAACTTTTGGGATTGGTTGGGCAGAGAAACTATAGGAAGACTTTACAGGATTGGCGCGTAATTTACTAGGTTTACTTTCTCCATTCCTTATGTAGGCTTCCGCGGTGCGTCAGTGTTGAAGATGCTAATCCCAGATTTCAGTCGCGTAGATCCATGTTCTTGGATGACGATTTCGCCTATTGGAACGCTGGCGAAACCGTCGTTCAAGAAAATGGATCTACAAGGTAGAATAGCATCTTACTTTCTCCATCCTTCTCCGCACCCACATCCAAAAGCCCTGAGTCTATTTTCATCTTCTTTCCCCAAAGCCCAAGTTTCCTCACCGTAAAGTCACTTTAAACTTCTCACTAGTCTTTTCTTCACGTCCGTACTCAATGCTCCTGTCATTATTTCACGCCTACGAGTAAAAGATTATTTTGCCAATGTGATTCCCCTTCTCGTTTCAGTCCCTTTATCCTCCAGCATGCTACCTAGATAGCTAATTTTTACCTCGCTAGCCCTGTGATATTGGAAGAACAACGGTGTTTTCGTAGCTCCCACAACATTAGAATATAACGGTTATACCATGCCCTTCCTTTAAAAATAATATGCATCAAAACTACGTGTTAACATCTCGAGTTAAGGACCTCACTGACTTCAAACCGAGTACGGGCCGGGGACCCCATATGACCCAGACTTTTGAAAACAATTTCTTGTAAAAATATATACTAACCAAGTAAGAAATTAGTACCTATATACTAATTGATGACAACGATCTATACAGATAATAATTTAAACCTTTTTATATTCCAGAAATGAATTCCTTAATTTTACATAACATAAAAATGATTTTTTTTCTGGTATAAATTTTGTATCTCTCGGGTCTCCAGAGACCTGAGGTCCGTACTAAAATTGTTAAGAATGTAGGAAGTGTGTTAGGGTATGTCTCACGCTTCAAGTTTCCCTCACGTAGTTTTATTTCCCCATTTTTTTTACTCCCTCCGGGGTTTGAAGTTCCGGAATGAGCCCTTTGAAAACTTTCCAGTCCAATCCAACCTCATAAATATTCTTTAACGCTAAGAGAAGAATGCTTTCCTGGTATGTACATGCATACTTATATGTATCTCGAAAAGTTGTCCAATATGATTTCATACGTTTACATACACTCCTGTACACACATACCCACGTGAAAGAACCAATGTAGAATATTTCCTCTTCTACCTGATTTGCTCTCCCTTTGATGCGGACCAATCAGTGGTCGTTGGAGACGAAACCTAGTTTTCAATTTTGAACGACACCCTTGATTTGGAGGGCTTGTCCCGAATATGGTTTAAACTTTTCTCTACACTTTGTCTATTTGGTCTTTTCTAGGGTTTCAAGCGTACTCTTCCCCTTTCACTCAACGGTCATCAACGACGAGAGTTCTGGAAAAATTTTCGCTCCGTTCGTCGTCATTCAAATATCCCCAACTTGGGTCGTTAAATTCGTTTTCACCGGGGATAACACGTCCACCCCCTTTTTCGTTCAATCTTTTCTTTTTTCGCTCGTTTCTTCCTTCGTCCTTATCGTGATGTTTTCCCTTTATTTTTGTTGCCGAGCATTCCCTGAGTCTTCTTACACCGTCTTTATCTCTCTTCTCCGTCTTCTTCATACTGCTCTCAACAACTGTGTCCTCAGGAACCCAGGTTATAACGAAAAAAACTGATTCGGAAAAATAATCGACAACTTCACAATTACTCCACCACGGATAAGTGGATGCCTTGGAAGGGGTAGGATTTTTTGAGGATAGATTAAATTTGGAAGTAGGATATTTCAAGGTAGAGCAGATGGAGCATTTTAGTTACCTTGGTAATGCGTAAGAGGAAAAGGGGTAGGTATATGTAGCGACATCGGTATGCAAATCGCCTAGGTAAAAGAGGCATTAAATCCTGGAAGAAAATTAATTACAGGGTCGTTGAACATGGACGTAAAGAAAAATGCTTGTGAAAAGTTTAGCATGGAACGTGGCCCTGTACGGCGCGGAACTATGGGCTTACTTTCTCCTCCACACCCATATCTCAAAAGCCCTAAGTTAATTTTCATCTTCTTTTATTAATGTCTATTTTATACCAGTGAGTAGGTCTGACTGGTTCTTCCCATGACCCCCACATTTCACACGATGTCCCTTTTCAGACCCTTGTACTACCTTCTTCGCTATAGTTTCACATTTTTTAACCTAATTTTTTTCCTTCGCAGGTACGGAATTTTCCTCAGCTATCCGAACTGTGTTTCCGGCTAACTTGTGAGTACAGTTGTCAACTGCACGAAATTTCAGATTTTTAGGATTGATTTGTAAATTTTAGTTCGTTGTGTTTCTATATCGTAATCCCTTAACGAAATCTCCGTTCAGTAACAGAACGCTCAGAGCGCTTGAATACTACGAGGAGCTGTGAAATATATTTACTTCTTTATAATACTCTGTAAGTTACCGTAAAGGTGTGTGGCAGAGGGTAGATCTACACCAAATATTCAGGGCCTATCATACTTGAAGTGGTTAAGTAGCTTTGTTTTAGCTGAATCGTTACACTTAAAGGAAGGATGGGATATTGCATGAAATGGGGTAAAATGATTAAGAGATGAGATGATCCTAACCGGCAGAAAAAAAAAACCTTTCGACCACACATTCTTTCTCCAATTTACACCTATATCTTATTTTTTTTAAATCCATGGTTTCGCCTCCTCTTTGTCGATTTTTCTGCTATTTTCTCTCTCTCCTAATTGATGAAGGGAGATAATCAGAAGGGTGAAAGAGAGAGGCTCCTGGAAGAAGAGCCCAACTCTGCTAAAAAAAAAAACTCAGTGTTTTTTTAAAATAGTTTTTCCAAAGAGGAAGGAGAAGAAAGGAATTGGGAAAGGGGGGTGGAGAAGGGAGGAATTGGAGATTATGAACTTCCTGGAGTTTCTTTTAATGTTTGAATACCTATAATCCGTTGAGTGTGCAAATTTCACCGATTTGAACTTAAAAACCTACCTTCCCCTAATTCCTTTCGAAAAAATTTTGGTCCGTCAAAAGATCTTATCTTTTTCCTTTCCTCCTATCTTTTTTTCTTTCTCTCAGCCTTTTATTCTTGGTGTCTGTGCGCGGTTTTCCAGTTTTATCAGTTAATTGCCTTCCTTTAAGAGAAAGGAAGGACGTTCGTCACGAGTCAAGCGTGCCATGTCTCTCTCTCTGTTTCTTTCTGTTCTCTTTGTCCCTTTTTATTTGTAAAAAATAGTCTTTGCTACATCCTCCTTTTTGCTATTAGTGATGTTCTACCGGGCTGAGCGTTAAGGCATGGACTTCTACTACTCTCTCTCCGTCGAAATATCTGAATGTTTATTTCCCTGCGTCATTTTCGTCACTAGTTCAGCATATTCCCTATATTCTCCCATTAAGCAGATCTCCCACGGTTGAATTTGGATAATGAACTTTCGTGTGCATAATTGGATACCATTGATCTGGACCGCGTGACGTGGTGAAAATGTAATAATTGCGTTTGCTCCGAAAAAAATAGATTTTGTTCTAAATTTCCATCCAAATGTGTGGAACCAACCAATCAGAGAGTACCAAAAAGATGAGCATCGCGATCTGATTTTTTTTAGAGTGATTTAATTTGAGTTCTTTTGATTAGAGTGTCACAACCACTGCACAGACTAAATTATGTAACCCCGAGGCAACTATTTTACTAATTAACTGTATGGAAAAGATGAATTTATATATGATACCATACGCACTGTTTTTTTTAATTGTAATAAATGTATGTTCGATCCCACAGCTAAAATTTCTATGATCACTACAACAATTCTACTGCTACTTATGATTCTACGTTTTAATCCTTCATAAAGTCCGTTGTACACAGTCATTGAAATTGCGCAGGCTATTTTAGTGTGATTGGAGGTAGGTACACTTTCTTAAGATAGACTGCCGGTGTACAGCGAAAGGTTGCCGTGATATATTACGCAATACTTTCGTGAACGCTTCGTGCGTCCAACATAGTGCATATGCTTATCTTTTATGGGCATTCGCGCAATTTTCCTCGTTTTCTTCCCACTAGATGGATTTTGTTGGTTGTAGACAATTGAGACAGGTGTTTTTGCCTGAACTTAAATCGTTTTTATGGTGCATTGAGTTCAAATAATCATGAGTTGGGTGAATAATCATGTGGAAGCTTAAATTTCTCTCGTAAGGGAGAGGGCATCGACTATCGAGACTCCAACTAGCGGCGTACTTTGCAAGCTCTCAGTGAAGGATACCGAATTCATGAACATTGGTGAAACAGATTGTGAATTCGTAGGCGTTGTGCATTATTTAGGTATATTATCTGTTTGATTAATATTTATAATGACTAAAAATTAACAAAATAAGTAGAATAGTATATTAATATGTTATTTTATTTTTTTCCAGGATGGTAGGTCTAGGTATTTAGTCATTTCAGTTGAATAAGTTAGGTATAAACCGAGTAGATCAGATAACAAGTTATTTCTTCATCCTTAATTTTTGGAAATATTCATGCCATACCAGTGACGAAATATGTGAAATTTCGTCTGAAATCGGCGTCCGTCATTTTGTAACATTATAGCCCACACATTAAAAAAAATATTAAAACCTAAGTCATAGGAAAGGTAATGAACCATATTAATAGGTCATGTCGTTTCTTATTGCATTAAATTCCTTCCACATCGTCCACATCAACTTAATTTTTAACATTTTCGGGGAGAAATGACAGCTCTGCAAATTATCCGTTATTTGATTGGACTGATATGTGGGCGTGATTGTTTTCGAATCCATTATAAACGTCTTAGAAATATCAGGAAAGTTAACTTGGTGGAAACCGACATTATATAAATAAGATAATAAAACTTTGTTTATTCCACATAAGTAAATTTAATTAAATACCGCTCGACCGGTTTCAGCCTTTTCAAATCATTAACAAGAGCTGAGTCAATTGTTAATGACTCGAAACCGGTCTAACAGTATATTAATGTGGAATAGAACAAAGTTTTATTTAATTTATATAATTACCATAAACTCCCTTAAAATCGAAGGGAGTTCTTTATTCTAACAACCAGAGCGGTACTTTAAGCATGTATCAAGGACACAGTGATCACTGAGATGAGGTTGGTGTATCTTGAGATGTAACTTGGGATACATTGGTGCTATATATGAAACTCACGTGAAAATTGTCGCCCAGTGAAAAGTGATGGAAGCTTGTTTTTTTATCTACAAGGACTTCCACAGTGTTTTTATAATGGAATTTGTAGAATGTGATTGAAAGTTCATTTGTATAGATGATGGCTAGTCAGGCTGGACGAATATCTGATGGAGGCGTATTCGCCAGTCTTTTTACGTGAAATGAATGAGTAAAAACACTTAATATCCCTAGTCCCTCTTAGATACCTGAAGTGGAAAAAAAGGATCTTGGTATAATGTTGGGATACATTGGAAGAGTATGTTAATCCGTCTGGCAAAACTTATCTATGTACGACTTACGAGTTCTGATCTTCGGCTTTCTTGCATCACCATGCCTTGATGCAGAAATTAATAAACAGGGCACCCACCTTTAGCTCTCCAGGTTTAGCGAACATGATAAAGATGTTATGCTATGTGTTATGCAGCCCTCGAGGACATAATTTCCTTTCATCGTCTCGTCCTGGCGAGTGTTTCATTAATTAGCCTCGCTCCCTCCCAGCGTCGATGCATTTGATATAAGGTCAAGGGGCTTCCCTCTTTGAGAACAGACATCTTTCCGTCTCGGACTCATCGGCGTGTCTCGAATCCTACCTCTTGGCATCCCCAAGGGTTATCCTCCAGTAATTACGTTAGCATCGGTATCGCATTCGACGCAATTGGCTTAACGCTCTTGGGACTGGCGGAGTGGCAACCGTACAAAGGGAGGATTTGCGAGAGCACGATCCAGTCTCTAGGAATGTTAATTGCGACGCAGTGCCCGAAATGGGCTCACGTTTTCCACTCCGCGCTGAGTTAATTCCTCTCTCTATCTTTCTCTCCGATGGATCTGTACGAAGCTGAGGTAGTTTTTTCCCCACTATGCACGTTCGAAATATCTCCATAGGGCACTCAAACTGTAAGCGTAAGCATTGCCGCACGCGTAGTAGTAATCCCATTGGTGAGATTGAGAAAATATACAATTTACGACTAATCCTTTTCAACTTTTTTCTCTATATCTGGATGAAGTTAAGTATCACCAATCTCATACTTTTATTGGTGGGTGTGTTTGTGGATGTTCCCTATATACCTTCCATTTCCCACCAAATTAGATTTCGAAACTATGCTTCATTCCATATTTAACAGGCCTCCTCAATTTATATTATCTCCTAACTTCCTTCTTGCCATCCAGAACACCTATTTTTTTCCATTCCTCGTCTATTCTTGGCATTATACGTGGCATTATTAATATATTATGCATGGCATTCTTTACTCTGCAACCGTATTCAGTATTGCGTCGTCCATCAGTACTTCTTTAATCTAATTTCGTTTGTCATCTTCTAATTTCTCCGATAAGCTCAAAAAAATATAAATTTTAAAGGCAGATAATGAGACCCTAGATCTATGCTAGCAATTGCAAACTCGTAATCGTCATGGGTCAACATCCTAAGATTGATTTATTGGTTTGATGCAGCTCGCTATTTGATTTTCCTATCAGCCTCCCTCTTCATATTTGCATAACCATTTTATTTCACATCCTTAACAACTTGCGCCATTTATCTCATTGAGATCCTTTCCGCTGCCAATCTTCCCGTTCACCGTTTCACTTTTTCCTTATGGCCGATTACGTTTTCCCGTCTTCTGTTCAAATTTTTCAGCAGACTTCTCTTTTCTCCCACTCTTCTTAAGACTTTTTCGTTTGTCACTCGGTCGATTCATTTAATCCTCATCATTCTTCTATAGCACCACATTTAGAATGCTTCCACCCTTTTCTTCTCCGCTGCATGTCTTTCTGCCGTAAAGAAACATGCTCCAGATGTACTTCCTGATGAATTGTTTCTCCTCATCAGGACGGACGGACGGACGAAGAAATGCCCTCGTTTAGGCACTTAAGTAGGTACCGGTTTGCCACCGAAATATCTGACACTGCCTGGAATCGAACCCGGGCCCTCGTGATGGGAGGCCAGCACTATAGCCACCACACCAACCCGATCCCCTTGTGGTTTTATTCGTGCCTTAATATATTAGAGTAAATCTCAACCGTCCAAATTTTTAATAGCACTGACGGTTGTAACGTCGTGCCTTGTCGGGCTCCATTTTTATTTGTTTTGTTTCGTCTTGTGTATTTGGTTTCGTTCGTTCGTTTTGTTTTTGATGATATTGATTTGTATGTTGATGTTTTAGGTTGTTTATTGGTTTTGTTGGAAGGTTGCTATGGATCGTTGAAAAAATGTTGACATGATTGTTAAAAAGTTTTGAAGTAAAAAGAAGACGTGGAATAAAGAGGGGCCATGTCCAAATGAGTTTTTAAGAAGGTTTATATTATTTGAGGGATCCCGACGTCACACGGTTAAAATCGAATAATATGCTGATAACTTCAGGCTTAACTATGTTGTAACTTCCTTACTTGAGGTTTCTTTCACTTCTCCCTTCCTTTTTCTCTCTTCCTTTCCTTGGTTTACGATATAACTTTCTTACTTGACTTCTTTTTTCTTTTTATCGTCCTCTAGTTTTTTATACGTCTGCTTCCTTCATTTTTAGGACTCACCATTGTTCTCCTGTTTACTTTTTGCTCCCTTGGTGATCTTGTTTATTTTTTTAGCAATATTATTAAATTCCCATTTACATTTATAAATATTATTTAACCCGAAATCCACCTTATAGCACAGTGAATCCAAACATATTCAATTTTACAACTTTTAGAAATATTACACAAATTTCAGGAGTGATTAGAAATCGTACTGTTATAATGTGATACCTTTCCATATTGGAAAATAAAAGTGTGAAACTTTGTTAGGATCACTTTCACACCTGAAGATGTAACTACGTTATGAAATACGGGTCGTGCCTATTCAAATATAAAGTGATCATAAGAAAGTTTCATTCTTTTATTTTCGAATAATATTCGCTTTATTACGTGCAAATGTACAAGCTTCATTCAGTTCCTTCCACACAATACCGCCAGAATAAGTCTCTTACATCCACCTCACATAATTTCTCAATGCGGATCCAATCCAACTGTCGTTACGGTTTAATTTTCAGGGCTGAAATTAAGCGTGCTGAATTTACTTTTTAATTGTATGACGATTCCTCCGACCGCTTGGAGGAATCTCGTTCATTTACCGATTCCTCGCCTTGTGTTCATTCTTCTTACCCTTTTTGAACGTTCGGAGGGACCAAAAGGAAGCTAAAATTTTTTTAACTGTGGGTTCCTCAGACATTCCCACACCCTTGAGAAGTTTACGGAGAGGGTTGAGATTTAAGGAAGGAGTGGTGTAAAGCGTGTCGAAAATGAGGCCGTAGTCTCGCCGCCCAGCCGCTCCTTTAATTTGGCGCACGGAATCGTTCCCGGATTGCCCTTTTACGACCCCTCGTGCATACGGGTCGGAATTACAGAAGGGTAAAGGAAAAGGGTCGGTTGCTCAAACGCCCTAAGATCGGACGGATTTAAAGACGTTTCTCCACCTGCGTTAAGACGGCCGCGTGCACTTCGGGTCCCTGAGATTCGACTCAATTCGAAGCGATGAAAACGAGCAGCAATTCTGTCGAGATTTTCGATGCTTGTATTTTTGCATTATTTCTAAGTATGATTGAATAGAGCGAATTATTTAAAAAAAACAAGACGAACTAATTGGTAATAATCCACAATTTCTGTTTGGTGAAAAGGGTCTACTTTCACTTCTATGGATCAGGCACAATATCATGGTGAATAGATATTTAAAAAAATTATAATTTCCATTTTTTTAATAAAAGAACACCAGTGAACCAGTTTCATGCAACAGTGGAGATAATCATACTGAACAACGCTAATGCGCCACGAATGTCGGCCCTGCACCCACAACCCCCTCGCATCGCTGGCTCTGTCATGAATTTAACAGTGTTTAGAAGTATATCGCTGTATGTTGTCACTTTTTTCCCATTTATTTCTTACAGGGCTATGTTCTCCATGCGTTCTAATGATAGCTGACGACTATGCCTCTGGTCGTCAAGGTGTAGGTTTTTCAAAACACCAAAATTTTTCATAAAAATCTTGTATATTTTTATTTTGGTTATCGTGATTCGTAAGAATAAACTAAATTTCAGGATAAGAATTAGATTCTTCACGGTATTCACTTCCGTGTTGTTTGTGTCCGTTGTATGTGAGATAATAAATGATAATTTAATATGCGAAAAGAAAAATAAGACGCAGATTGCTTAGAAATCGATTTTACTGTATATTCAAAAGGGGTAGGTAATGCAAAAGTAGTATAAGTTGAACCAGTTAGTTAAAAGTGAAGGAAAAAATAGTACATATTCTGCAGGAGGATTGCAGAATTTGATTTTTATAAAGTTTTAAGTTTGTGGTTCTCCATAATAATAAACCAGCGTTGCATAAAAATGGTTCGAATAAACGGAATGGTTTCCGGCTTATCTTTTTTGCGATATAAAATAGATATATCTATACATTGTATATTTAAATAGGGTGGTATTTTTTTCAAGAAATGGTGGAGGGTGAGATATAGCCCGATCTTTTGGCAGGGCTATGTCAGGGTTTGGGGATACGCATGTCACACGCCTCTTTCATTCTCTCACCATACCTCTGAATAGGACACCTAGAATTTTGTGGCCTACTCCACCTTAAGTTTCCCCAATCTTCCCTTTCCCCCTCCACTCCAACACTCCCCCAAGCAGATCTGTTCCACTCCCGTGATTCCCCAACAAAAAGTTCCCCAGGCCACCTCGTGCGAGTGGACGAAGAAGTTGGGAACATTTTTTTTTGTCACTTCGAAAAATATATTCAGTGCACGGCTACCTTATGCGCCACACATCTTAATGTTTTTACGTCTGCAGTTGCTTGTTCAATATTTTGTAATCTTTTCATGCTGCACTTCGGCCTGGACGTATGTGCTCACGACTACGTAATACTTTGCAGATGGGTGTGCCCGTGAAGAATTATGACGCTACGTATTATTTTAGTCCTGTTTCCTATCTTCCACGTTGGTCCTTAGTTTCTCCAGCGTTGCCGTCGGCGTCTTCTGGTCAAAGTGTCTATGCTCTTTGGCCGGGTAAGACTGGAACAGTTCCCCGAAGAAACTCAATTTCAACTTCTCTCCACGGAAACCTACACGAATATATCGTTTTATTTCCTGATATGATTGGAAGGGGAACGATGAAGTGATCGTCCATTGTCCATCAGGGATCAACAATTGAAAACTTCAAGGGAGAACCTAGAGTTAAGATGATAGGGAAGAACTTGATGAAAACCGTGGCATTGTATCGATCAGAGAACATGACTGAGGTAAAAAATGATGAGAAAATACTGTCGAACTTTGAGTCAGGAGATGAATGGGAAAATACAATGGACGTAAATGAGGGCGAATGAAGATATAGTGAACATCTACATCTACATAATACCCTGCAAGCCACCATAAAGGTGTGTGGCAGGGGGTGAACTCTCACCAAACATGCACTACATATCATGCATAAAAAAAGGATTAGTACTTGTATAGGTACTGTTCAAAACTACCTTATTTAAAAAAGATAAAAATAGCAAAACATGCATGCAAAAACATGCCGTTAGTTGGGTTAGCTATAAGTCCTTATACCAACATGCAGCTACCAATGTTATCCATTGCTACACTCGTACTGGATATATTTACCGTTATTCATATCCCTAATAGTACGAGGAAAAAAGGACATTTTGAATCTGTCAGTTCGGCAATCTATTTCTCTAATTTTATGAATATGGTCCAGTCTACCATAGTAAGTTGGGGTCCGCAAAATATTTTTAACATCATCACTGAAAATATGGTCTTTGAATTTGTTAAGAGATTAAGTCTTGATTTCAACCTGCGATCTGACAATGATTCCCAATTTTATTCATTTAGTAGACTGGTTACGCTAATAAGGTTATCATACCGTCCCTTTACAAATCTTGCCGATCTTCGCTGCATGGTGTGAGGAGCGGAGATTGTTTGAATAAATTAGGAATAGGTGGATGGAACAAGCAGTGAATGCCAATATTTGCTGAGTCCTAATATTTTCGCATTTCTCTGCTCTCGTCTTTTTGGGAATAGGAATGATGATGTTTTTCTCGAAGTCCCTGGGTGTTTCTCCTGTTGAGTACATGTCGCAGATGGTCTTGTAAAGATGGGTTAATGTCTTCTCTCCTGCAGTTTTTATTATCTGCAGGAATATCATCAATTTCAGAAGCCTTATGCATGCGAAGGTCCTTTACTGCAGCGTCAAATTCCGATCTTAATATTGATGCTCTTCGACTTCGCTTTCCTTTTCAATTACTTTCGCGCTGAGATTTTTCCGTTGCATAACTCTTCCAGATATTCTTTACATCTCTTTACTTTGTTTTCATTTTCAATCAAAAGTTCTCCATTCTTGTCCCATATGGCATTGCATCTTATGCTCGCTTCTTTGAAGTGGCTCCTCACTATCCTATATGCAGTTTCCAAGAGCAAGGTTATTTTGTGTATCCACGGATAGGCTCTTCATCCATATTTCTCTAGCTTTCCTGGCTTTGCCACTTATTTCGTTCCTTATTCTTTTGTAGTAAAGCTGCCCTTCTTCAGTTTCCGCATTCTTCTACTTTCTTCTTTCTTCAATCAGGTCTAAGACTTCTTCCGTGATCCTTGGCTTCTTCTTGGCAACTTTTCTTTTTCCAAGAGCTTCCTTTGCGGCTTCATGTAGTCCACATTTAATATTTTCCTAGCGCTCATCCACTTCTCATTCAGGTCCTCTCCTATGTCGTTTCCCACTGCTTTTTGAAATGCCTGCTGGTGTTGAGCCTCGTTTAGTTTTTCTATTTGCCATACGTTCTTCATTGTTTTATTGAACTTCTTGAATTTTAAATGGCATTTCATCATTACTAAATTATGGTCTCTGTCGGTATCTGCCCCAGTGTAGCTTTTGCTGTCCTTCACCTGGTTCCTACATCTACGGATGTAAATATTAATGGCATACCTGACCTTTATTCATGAATTTCATATTCACTGTAAATGATAACATTTTTGGCATACCTGACATTTTGTCATGATTTTCATATTCACTGCAAGAGGCAAAATTTTTTAGCATACCTGTCTATTAAATATGAACATCATGTTCACTGTAAGATATACCATTTTTGGCATATCTCACGTATCTGTTTTTCCATTAGGGACAACTCCTCGTTCTTCCCTACCTAAACCTTAAGGAGACAATCAATCACATTCTTTTCTCATTCCACGAACAGGAAACAAACCACGCCGTCTGCACCAGTCCATGAGAGGTAGACGTTGCTGCTTCCGTATTTCGTGTTTGTGTGTGTGTGTGTCTGTTCCCATCCTCGAATCCAATACAAGAGACGAACAAAAAAAAATAGAAAACGCTGAGTGAGAGGAAAAGAGGAAACAACGGCGGCTTTTATTTCCTCTGGACTGCCCGATTGATACTCCCCCACATTTTTTTTACTGTACCGTTTATTGCGCGCCGCGGCGCCAGCGATTAAACCGACGCCTTTCCAGAGAGCCAGACCCCAGCGGGGAATAGAAGTGTGTGGGGGAGGAGGGTGAAAGAGACGCGAGAATTTGCTTGCGCCCTGAAAATGCTGGCTGAGTTATCACCCCCTCAACCTCACCCGCAGGTTGGAGAGCTGTGTGTGGTTAAGGGAGGAAAAAGGAATAGGTACGGGGGATGGTAGGAAAGAAAATAGTTTTTTTTGTTTATATAAATTTTGTCCCCTTACGCCACCCTTCCATCTCTCTCTTGGGGGTGACCATCGATAGAGCGGTTTTTAACGACCGGGGCAGTTTAGGTCAACCCTTCCTCTCTTTCTCCCTCACTACTGCTGTCTCCGAGATTGGTCTCAGTTACTCTTCCACCCTCGTGTGGTGTTGGTAAGGGATTCAGAGAGGAGGGGAAAATAGGGTTGGTGGGGTGGCGCAGGAGTAACTCCTGCCCCCCCTCCCACAAATCCGAATGATTTTTCTGTGGTATCACAGTCTGGCGTTAGGAGGGAAGCTGGTCGCTTAGAGACCACTCAATAGCTGAGACCATCTGAGTGATGAAGAATTGGAGAAGGTAGTAAGCCTCAGCTCCATTATTTTTTTATTGAAATAATCATGTAAAAAATTACAAATATGCTTTTGGGTGTGTTTTTGTGTATATATTAATATTCCATTGTTATGTATATATGTGTGTGTGTGTATATATATATAACACAATGGAATATTTGTCACATTTACGTAGCTGTGCAAACTGTAGTCGGGAAAAGAACTAAAATGAGGTCAAAAGATTTGGTGACATGGTTGAACCATTGCAAGTTAAAGACAAACATGTATAAAATGGTCAGGAAGGCAGTGGTTCCGACTTTTCCAGAAAGTATAGTACGCAAAATAGAGTAGTACAAGTATCTTGCGTTATCCGCGGTTTTTTATACCGCGGCCCTTGATTACCCGGTCAACGGTCAACGGCTTGGGCGCTTCTTTTGTCAACCGCGGTATTTCCCTTGCGTATGCGCGGTTCTAAGCTATTAAAATGTATTTTTTTAAATGTTAAAAAATTTCGCTAATGATTTTTTACTCGGATACGCGCACGATTACTAAAACTAATGCATCAAGGAATGAAATTTGCTTTGAAAAAAATCATGTGACTTGACCGAGAATCGCACCTGGATCTCCCAGTTGCCGATTAGCGACACCAGTAAGCCATCTTCCTTCAAGGCGAATTTCGAACCAATCGTGTGCATATGTAGTTCCAAAATTTCAACTCAGGTGGCGGTTGTGCCGTTTTGTTTTGCGCGGATATCAGTTACTGTATACAATACAGTTACCCAAGATCACCCCCTAATAGGGGGAAGAGTTCTAGAACACTTCTGCGTTTATATAAATGTTTATCATTTGAGAAAAAAATACAATTACGTAAATCTTAACTATAGTGTGGTGGAGCATGACACCTAACCGCTGGTTTGCCGTGTACTTAGTGGTTTACCAACCGTGGTTTTGTCAACCGCGGGGTTTTTCAGGAACGCAATCCCTGCGGTTGACGAGGGATACCCGGTATCCTATTTTTTTTTTACTGTCGCGATCAAAAGTGTATTATCTCCAGAGTACGTATTTTAAGGCGTTCGATTTTAAAACGACGTTAAGTATTTTTATTTATTAATTTAAAAGTGAAACAGTTCAATGGCTGTGGATCCTGCTAAGCACACGGTGCACTTCGTGAAATCTTGTTAACAAGTATCTGAGTAACATTTATTTAGTTAATTTATTATGATTTACTTGATATAAAATTATTTATTCAGTTTATTCATGTAAAAACCGTTAGTATTTACTTTTACTAAGCTGAAGTCAACTTGGCCGTAGTCCTGTCGTGTTCGCGCCATGCTACGAGGTAGCAGAGGACTCCAGCTGAAACGTAGTCTATAACATGATATTAATAACGGAGGGGACTTTCCGAGCTTTGATGTTTATCATAGATTAGTACATGTTTATTAGAGCTTAGGGTATCTGGAATACAATGGTAGGCTCAGGAGACGAATACTACCTATGCTACCTATACTACCAACGTAAACTATGTACCTGTTACGTTAGCAAAACGGCTGCGCTGTCCCGCCTAATTCCGTAATGGAAGCGATGTATATCTTTTGCGACGTAACGCGAAAAATTCTTACCACGCCATCTATGGAAAACTTCCAGTACTATGTCCAAAACGTATAACAGTTTTGTCCTATGCGGCGACCCCTCTATATTATACTCACTCTATGATACCAATCATTACTTTACATTATATGTCTCATTAGATGTTAGATGATTAGACGAACAAAACATGACTAAATGTCGGAACCTCAATATATTTAGGGGGTGATGAGATAATACGGCTGGCTATTGAGGAAGTGATGTGATATCACGTAGTTTTGGGTGAAACTCACTCCATTGCGTTATAGAATCGGTGATAATCATTCTCGTCTCCTTCAAATTCAAGTCTATGTGAATGGTGTCGTATAGTCGTTCTCTCCAGAGTGTATTCATCAAAATCATCGGCGATAAAAAAAAGTCTGTTCCTTCGGTGGAATGGAACCTATAGGTTCCTCCCAGCATTTTCTTCAAAGGCATTTGTCTCTTTAATCCGTTTTTCCTCCATTGAGTTCCTGTGACATTCATGCGACCTAGTTTGCACTCAGTTGGTTCCCATCCCTCGACAAAAACTATCTGACCAGACTTCGCCACCATCCCTCCCATCGCTTGAAATAATGGCCCCAAGGTGGCACCACGTACTGTGTGCAGCAAGGACGTTCCATTCGATCCGTTAACGGAAGGGAACGGTCTCGTTGGTTTCATCGAGGTTAGCGTAATGACTTATGACTCTGCCATCTCTTTTTTTATTAATTCGGAGTCAACTTCAGTCTCCGTCGCCTATTTTCAGTTTTTGGAGCTCTTTTCTCCAGGGCTCGAATCTTGAATTCCCTGATTTCCGGATTAACAAAATCAGGGGGTTCCGGGTTCTAGTCCCGGTTAAGGTGTATGTTTTCCTTAATAATGCTATAATTTTTATTATAATAATGCTATTATGATGCAAAGCACGTCCATTATAATCGTAAATTTGGTGGAAAATTAACTTTCTGAATCAAATGTGAAATATTAACGTTTTTCTTGGCATATTAACACTGTTATGCGTGTAAAGGTAGGCCTAAATGAACATTAAATCCTTCCTACGTCTCCTACATTTCACTAGATATCCCGCTCCAGCTCCTCATACTTCCCATCATTCTAAGCAAGCTACCCGTTCTTCTCCTCCCTCTTCCCCCCTTACCTAACATTCTTCCCTCAATCACGTCCTTGAGGACACACTCACCCTTTATTATCTCCTCCATCCACGTCTTCTGCCTTCTCCTAACTTCCTCAATCAACTTCCTTTCCTCTCCTACAAACTAGCTCTTCATCGTTTATCCTCCTTTCGACCAACCTTACTTTCTCCATCCTTCTCCACACCCATCTCTCTAAAACCTTAATTCTATTTTTATTTTCTTTCCTCAAAGTCCATGTTTCCGCACCATGCAGTGCTCTGTTCCATATTAGACTTTCCACTCTAGTCGCGAACGCTATTTTTTTCCCAACTACGGATGCGCAAACCCAACAAAAATCGTGAAGCATTCTTGCTGTCCCTGATCCTAATTTATAATACTTTGGATATAGTAGGAATCTACCGTGTATTTTGAATGCCGTTTAGAGCATTTTATGAGTGGTGTTGCTATTCAGTGTAGATTTATAATTTTGTATGGAATATATCGGAACGGCATGGTTTGAATTTCTGCATGAACCACTTTGTTGCTTTCTTTCCAAGGTGAAATCGCTCAAGGTGTCGTAATCGGCTCGTTTTGATATTCATAGAAAATAAGGTCGTTTACCATATTTTATTGGCGAATCTGATAGAGTTTGTAAAATAAAAAGACACTTATTTTTCCGTTTTTTGCTCCGTCGATTATTTCTCGAGTTATAAGCGGCGAAAAAATGTTCTTAACCCTTTCAGAAAAGTGGGCGTGGAGCAACCTCTGACGTATAACGACTTCGTCCAATCACAACTCAGCCCGCGAAGCTACTTTGACTTATCGCAATGGGGGGGACACAGCTGACTCTGCCAATAGGAACTGTTGTGACAGCATCTGTGCGAGCAGACCTTCCGAGAACCCCCCTCTACTCCCTTCCCTTCCCCTAAAAGCAGTCAAGGACGGGAGGAAAACGACGTCAATGATATCAAAGCAGCTTTTTCGGTGGGCGTCACCTTCTGCTTATTTTAATTTTTGATTTATGAGTGAATGGTTGTGGTTAGAAGATTAATTTTTTTACTAAAATTCTTTTTTCGTTTCCATCTAACGATTTCGTGTACAAAATTGCGATTTCGGTTTCGAGTAAACGCCCCCATTGAGGACCGATGCGAGATATTACCCCAGAAAAAACTAACAGATAGAGAACAAGAGCTGTTGGCAAGTGAAAATTTACATGAAACATTTAGCAAAAAAATCGAATGTGGCAATGTGATTAATCACGGATTGTTCCTCTGAGCACTAAAGAGAAGTCAAAAGTTGAATATCAGAGTAATCCGACTCAGGTGTGCAGTTAGCGAATGTGCAATCGACCATCATCAACATAATACCACTCCTCTTCTGTAATGATCCAGCTTCGTTTGATGATGTGTGTTTTTAACGAGATGTTCACGCAAGATTTTTTGCAGCAATGATCATGATGCTCAGCTTTAAGGAGGTTGATCCGAAAATTGAAGTCATGTCATTTTTTTATATTTTCAGCACTTATAGAAGTATAGTTCCTCTATCTAATAAAGTAAAGATAATTACACCAACCCATACTCCTTTTTCCACAAATTTCATTTGAAATTACATACGATTAACGGCGAGAAAGGCCGTCACATGGGAATATAACGTTTAAAAATACCATAGTGTCATGTCATTCTTGCAAAAAACTGATATTTTATGCGTAATTTCACAAGAAATAAAATGACACGAAAAAAAAGGCATCAACCCACCGTATTTTTCGCTAAATCCACCAATTTCTGCGCTTATATCGGACGAAATGCGTTAGTTGTCTTCAAGTGGCGCTGCTGTCGCTCTAGCCAAAATGCATGGCGTATGAATAATATCATTAATAATGAGATATTAAAGCATATTTCAGAAAAATATAATAACGTAACGTTTGACAGTAATATTCTGGTGTTATACATTAGTAGATACATTGAGTACATGAATTTATTTCTTTAAAGTAAATGCTGAATTGACTCCATCGTCGAGCTGATTAAAATTATCATAAAAAATAAATCCTTCGACTTTACGTCGTATTTCTTGCGATACTTATGACTTTCAATAGCTTAGGTAATTTTGTTTGTGAAGTAAGGATCACTTAGCAGGCATATACTCGTACTTAAATGAAATAGATTCCTCAGACAACTTGACTCAAGCAGTCGCGAGCCAACCTCCTTAACCTTCTCTAGTCGAAAAATCGCGAAAGCTGCTCCAAGGTCCTGGCATCCATTAATTTAATCTATGAGTGAATCCACGTCCGATCAATCGCCGCTTTTGACCTCACCACTCCTGATTTTTATTACACCTGGCACGAAGGACGCATACGAATGTCAATGTAATTAATTCCTTCAATTTTCAAATTTTTATTTTCAAAATCGTCCGAGATGCAAACACAATAAAAAATCTGTTGTAACTGTAGGAATCGAGAGATCAGACCTGATCAGGATCTAAATCATCTCATTTCATGATCTAAATTTTCAGATCTGACCTGAGGGGTCAGACAATATTTAGAACATGGGTAGGATAATTTTGTGGCAATAAAATAGATTTTTTTCATAATTTTATGAAATGGCGTGTTTTGAGATATTAAAGGTCGGAGTGAATGACCTCAGAACTAAAATATATCGTAAAGAGGTCATATATGGTTACAATAGAAAGCTCTGTATCTTAGCTTTTCAATTGTGTTTTTTTATTTTAAATTTTTACTCTGCTGTATTTAGAAAAAAAATATACAGCCATTGATAAGTAAGCTAGTCTGCAATTTTTTATGAAGTTTTTGATTTTTACTGTCTGTATCTCGGACAATTTTGAAAATGAAAATTTGAAAATTGAAATAATTACATTGACATATGTGTCCTTCATGCCAAGTTAAATAAAAATCAGAAGAGGTGAGGTCAAAAATGTATTTATTTTGATTGATTTGACATGGAATTTCCCCTATATTTAATGGATAATGCACCTTCAATGCATAACAAACACCTAATCAGCAAAGTTCATGTGATGTAGGTATAATGCGATTCTCCATTATTGTAAACACTCTGTTACATATAGCTTTGATTTTCCGCACTTTTATTTCTAATGTATACCACGCGTGTACGTTTTGAACCTAGTCTTTCTGAATGGATAATGCGCGGATTAGTCTTATACGGAGGTTGGTGATGTATGATCAATATCATATCCCGCAAGTCACCAGAAATGTATTCATCAAAAATGCACCATCTATCATGCTTAGAAGTGAATTAGTATCTATATTTCAGTCTAATCATAATAATTTCGAAAAATATTAAAAAGGGAAGCTAGCATGCACTTGTTGTTAATTGAGTTAGCGAAAAGCCTTAATACTGACATGCAACTCCCTATGGATAAATTTGTGTGTATATACTATTGAATATCATCACAGATAGTTAGATTCCTAACTATACAGAGAAAGGAAGACATCTTATATCTGGCGGTTCGGCAAACCATTTCCCTGATTATATGTCCATGATTGAATTCACCATTTATGAAGTGGGACTTGGAAAAATGTTTTTAGAATGACTCTTGAGGAATTGGGATGAAAAGAGACTAATTGCCATTAAGATGTTTCAATGGAGAACGTTGGATAAAGTTTGGTGGGTTGAAAGGAGGAAGAACGAGGAAGTCCTGGAGAATGTAGGATTGGAAAGGAAGTCGATTGAGGTAATTAGGAGAAAGCTAAGGGAATGGATGCTACGAGAAATAGGGTTTGAACGTATTTTGATGGACATCATGGAGGGTAGAATGTTGGGTATGTGGGGTAGAGGCGGAAAAAGAACTGTTTTTTTTTAAGAGAAAGTGATTGATAGGAAATATTCTAGACTTCAGAATGATATCATTTTTTGTACAAAGCGGTTACGGGGAGACACATTCAAGAATCGCGAACTTATCGGAGTTACCCGCCGCGAATTCACATCAGTAGAGTTCCCACAGAGAAAATATCTTTACCTTTGACCAGGACTTGAACCCGAAACCAGCTGATTTCCGTCCGGATACTTTAATCACTTGAGCAACAAAGGTGTACTCTTTCTCCTTGGATTTCTGGAGGTCAAGTGCTTAAATCACCTGGCCAGAAATAAGTAAGTTCTGGGTCGAGTCCTGTTAAAGGTGAATGATTTGTTTTTCTCAGAGAAAATGCTGCTATTTATACGGGGAGATTTTAAATGACCAGAAGAATAGTAAAAAAAAAATTCCGACTATCATTGCTTTTTTCTGTCCCATGTTCATCCAGGGGCCATTAAATGCTAAGGGAACGGAATCCCATGCAAAACAAAAAAGAAAATCGTCTTTCGATTTCGAATCGTACGTTCATTGAAGGAATGAAGTAGGGGACGATATTTATTGGACCAAGTCATAAATCAATTTGGGCATGCCATGTCCGATGCTCCTGCGTCCAATCGCGTCCATCGAGTCGTTTCAGAGCTCTTCCCAGCGGAGGGAAAACTCTCCTCTTCGAGGCGCTTAATTCTTTCTCCGGAACGGTCCGAGCACAATTACCCACCGAGTCCATTTAATGAAAGCCCAGAAATTCCCCGGCTGAAATAAAGAACAAAAGAAGTGCGGGGGCGCACACAAAACGGTCTCGTTTTCGGACGAAGAAAGCTTGTATTCTGGAAAGGTCGAGAGAGAGAGAGATGGGGGTTGAATAATGACCCCGCGTTCATTTGTTTTCCCAGGAAGCCCATCGCCGGCGGTTTGAAAATTCCAGTGGGACTTGGGTCTTGAACACCGACTGCTTCCATCGAAGGTATTGCTGAATTACTTTCGAATATCCTCTTTTATTTCTTATTTTCTTGCCCTCGAAATTCTTTTCCTGATTGAAGTATCATCACCATCAGTGTTTCAATCCTAGGATTGGTGTACTGCAGCCCTCCATTCTGCCCTCTTCAGTGTCAATTCCCTCACGCCCTGGAAGGTTTTCCCTTTCACGTCCTTCTTTATTTGTCCTATATATTTGTACCTTGGTCTTCCTCGTGGGACCTTCCCTTTAATATTCCCTTCTATTATATTTATAACTAATTCATTGTGCCTCAAGGTATATCCAATCCATCTGGTTCTTCTTTGCCGTAGGGTTTTCCATATTGACCTTTCTTTATCTGCTCTTCTGTACACCTCTTCGTTACTCACTTTATCTGTCCATTTCATCTTCAACATACTCCTCCATTACCATGTTTTGAAGGCTTCAAATCTTCGTTGGTCTGTTTTCCCAATGTTCCATGTCTCTGATCCATAGAAAACCACGCTCCATACGAATGTTTTGATGAAGTGCTTCCTTGTTTGCAGCCGTTGGTTCTTTGAGCACTGTAGTTGTCTCTTCTTCATAAACCCCTCCTTACAGCGAGGAGAAAAACCACTTTGTACGATTCCACGTGTTTATTCAGACACCGACCTAAGTTTCGATTGTAGTAAAATCATATTCAAGGTGAGCTTGAAGATGATTGTACTGGAAGACGCGAAGCTTCAAGGTAAGGTAATCTTAGAAAGTGGTTTTTCTCCTTGCTACAATCATGCGGTTCCACCAAGTAAAGCCTGAACACTTCCTTTTTATTCGTAACTCCTCCTTAGCTTGTGCTTTTCTTTGCTTGATGTCCGTCAAGCTTCTTCCATCCCAAGTTATAGTGCTGCCGAGGTAGGTGCAGTTCTCCACTTGTTCCAATTTCACTCCTCGAATTGTGATATCTGCCCTCAGCTTCTCTCAAATGAAGAATATCCTCGGAAAATGGTCAGTGCCTAGATCTTATAGTACAGCCGTTTGAATGACTGGCTATACCCGGATATTTTTAGTGAACACGTGCGTATACAATGATGGGGTAGCAGGTCATAGTTATGATTCAAATTAATGAAAATGTAGATATATTTCCACGTAAATGATTGGCCATTTTGAACGCAGTTATTATTGTGAGTGATCTACCGGTAATGTTTAGATGTGC
Source organism: Platycnemis pennipes (assembly GCA_933228895.1). Taxonomy (NCBI): domain Eukaryota; kingdom Metazoa; phylum Arthropoda; class Insecta; order Odonata; family Platycnemididae; genus Platycnemis; species Platycnemis pennipes. The sequence goes on from OW121854.1 coordinate 68,393,823, forward strand.
TTTGGAGTCTTATCCCAATCCTTATATTTCGTGCGATGTCCTTCGGCTCGATATGCCTCCTAACCTCTCGTCATTCTATTCAAACTACCCCTAATTCTCCTGCCTCCATTTAGCTTACCCAACAATATTCCCTCCATAGCGTCCTTCAACATGCAATTTCCCCTTATTACCTGCTCCTTCCAATTCCTCTGACTCCTAATTTACACAGTTTTACTTTCCTCTCCCACCATATCTCTAGCACTTCCTCGTTTGTCTTCCTTTTCACCTCCCCGACCTTCTCCTTATCCGTATCTCAAAATCCTAAGTTGTTTTCATTTTCTTCCCTTAAGGTCCATGTCTCAGCTCTACACAATGCCATGCTCCATATAATGAATTTAAGCAGTGTTTTTTTACGTCACTACTCAGCGGCCGTGGCATTAGTTCTCACCTACGAGAAAAAAAACCTCTTTCACCTACGCAGTTATGAATTCAATGTGTCTGAACCTCTTTTTCTCCAAGAACTTCCCAGTTAGTTCCACATTGCTCCAGCTTCTGACCAACTAATTTATAGCTTCATCTGACCCATTTCGTTCGCGAAACTCCCGCTGAATGTAAAACCCTTAAGGGTAATTATTAATTAATTAATTCCATCCATGTGATATCACTGTTGTCCACAGGCCGGTTTCTCGTTTCGGAATTTTCTTCTCTTTTTCGTGGCCTCGGAGACTGAATGCTTATCCAAAAGTCAGACTGCTTGGGCCGAAACTGAAATTCTACGGAGGGATGAGGGGCCAATGTGTTTTTCGCGTATATAGTTTCCTCACGGGCACTCGTCTCCGTTTCTCTCGCTCGTTCCAGCCGAAAAGAGCGCAATTATACAAATTAGAAAAAAAACCTGCTACCCCGCAGCAGTACCAAGCGACGCGGGTGGCTCCCTCTCGACTATTATGAAAATAAGCGCTCGCCTGTTGGAGTCCCTCAGGGCAATGTTTTCGGTCCGTCGCAGGGATGACTGCGAGAATGGGAATCGTGGAATCCCCGTATGGATTTATTCCCATTTTTCTCCCTCTGAGCTGGTGGCATCCCTGGTTTTACCTCCCCAGTGACTTCAGAGTCGAGCGAATATAAGTGTATCACCCTTTTTTTTACGTTCTTTCTCCTTCCACTTTCCGATTTATTTTTCGAGAGCGGTTCGATACGCTCCCATTTACTCCACCCCGTTGCCCTTGTAGACGAACGATAAAGCGATTCATCGATGGCGATATGGGACACACACATGAATATTCTTAAACTGTGTACACGTAGCCACCGACTGCTATGAGAACTGCGAGAATCGCGACGTACCCGTATCGCTGCTACTACGTTGTGTCTTACATCAGCTCCTATGCTTTTTAAACCTATTGCTCGGCGTTGCGGAGACAAAGAAAAAACCTTTTGACCTCACAAAAGATTTTCACTTAAATTTTCATTCAATTAATCAAAAAGCAAAAATCCATTGACTTTTTTCCTGCCTGTTCTTCAAAGAGTAGAATCTTCCCTTTGTGGACGGATATCCGTGGGATTCATCCAAATTTCCGGTAGTTGGGCATCGTGTATCGCTTCCCGTTTGCGATCGCTGAGATTTTGTTGGAAATATCACCGTTAGAAAGTATACGGGCTTCTTCTTTGCTAATAGCTCGAATGTGGATCGATAATGTTCGACACGTATCCATTATCGAACTGAACTCGCATCGCAGTTGCTGTTTACTATTGCGAGTTGGCCTTACCAGTCGTCACTCACTGAAGTCAACTGCTATGCGTAAACGCTCCTTTAAAATCGGCATATGCTCGTCAAGTACAAATCGCTAAACACATTGCTTTTCGCAGTCATTTAGTATCATAGGGGTAGGCATAGGGTTTTATAATGTAAATATTACGGAGGGTGACAATGACAAATGTGTTAAGAGTACTTGGGTAGATATTTCGTCGAGATGATTGATGTATTTAGCTTTTATTGGCAGTCCTGTATCAGACCTTAAGATCCATTTTTATAATGCCTGTTAAACTGTCTTTGAGGTTCGCAATCGGATGTGGCTCTTCTGTTCTGTTAATAACGCTCATTAGAACTGAATGTTAGACTGATAAATTTTGTGTTCTTTGCTTTGATGACCACCGAAGTACCTTAACTTCTACATAAACTGACGGTTAAGGTTAATTGTGAAACATGGTAAATAATAACTTGAAAATTTCCAGTCAAAAAATTATTGAAGACTAGTTTAGTTGAGATTCAGCATGTACTTAAAAATGTTCTATTCAATCTCAAATAAAATCTAATCTTCTTTAAGAAGAAAGACGAAACTCGTAGCCAATGGTCTTTTCTAAAATAATGGAAAATCATAGATTTATTGCGTTAATTCTTCTCGGGTCTTCATCCAGGTTACGTTCTCCATCTCCACGACGTTTCGATGACCGACTCGCTCATCGTCTTCAGGGCATTTCTTTCAGTCAACAGCAATATAAAAATGATGCTTTTAGTCAATTCAATTCAAAAATTCTTTCCCCAATAACAAAAATAGAATATACATAACAATAACAAACAATAATCATTTAACAATTAGGGAGCCCTGTTTTAGGATTTTAATATCCTCTTCAGGGTTTGGAGCTTTCTTGATTGTATTCAGTCATTTAGTCGAAATTGGCCGCTATATATGTCCTCCTCTCTGGCACAGGTGCCTTCTGATTGGTTCGTAGACGGTTCGTAGACATAACACCGGTTCCATAACACCTTCCCCTCATTGGTTGAAGGTTTTGCCTGGTTTCATGGATGCATCTCAGAATGGGTTTCCAAGTGATTATTGAGCTGATTTCCCGTGTCCCTGGTAATAATATTATCTTTAAGCCGGATTTCAATCGCTTCCTTCGTAAGGCGTTCTCAGTAGCTTTGCGCTCTGCGTAGTTTCGATGTTAGGAATGGTTCGGAAGCGTATAGGTATGGGTCGTATGGGTATTTATACCAATATTGTTAGAATGCTCGTACATAATGAATTTTTAAACAAATCGAAGCTTTTCACAGCTAAAAATCGTAGTCTTTACCTGCTAAGCAAGCGCCTAAATTTAGTTTCTCTCAGTGGATAAATCTCGAGGATAACGTTTTGACGGGGAGGCGGAGGAAACTTAAATATTTGTAGGCCTCTTGCACGCCGTTAATTTTATCAGTTCCTTCAAGGGAATCGATTAGGAGGTTTTGCATACAGGGTACCGAGGTAAGAAAGAAGAAGTTTGCATGGTCGCGTACGCTTCAAAGCGTGAGTCGAAGATATTCCTCGAGAGCTGATTTAAGCTCCCTCGTGCTTTTGGGTGAGAAGCGCCAAAAACTGCGCTTCCTCGCGAAGAAAATATATTCGTGGAAAAAATTCAAAGTGCAAAAGAAAAAAAAATCGTAATTTTTTTCCGGAGCTCGTTTCCTCTTAACCTTCATCTCGCGCTAGGTGAGTTGAAGTCAAGTATCAAGCCGTCTTTCCCTTTTTTGTTTTTATTTTTATTTATTTTTTTTAATCCTCCCCAGAAACGCCCATTTTCGGTGATGGATTCCTCCTATCGTCAGGGGGTTTGCTTCTTCGGTGTATTTTTTTTGCACTCTAAAGCGTTTATCCTCATTCTTCGTCGATCCCTATTTCCCTACCCTGTTCCGAATTCGAGGAGAGGGCATTTTTTTCGCCCAAGATGGAGAGGAGGGTTTAATGTTTGGCACTAACCTTGAATTTCCTTTACGCCGCCTTACTCCTAACAGCTCTTATCATGGTTGTAAAAATTACAGTATATACTTTTAATTGTAGTCGGAGTTTTTTTGACAGTATTTTTTTTGCTTGGTAATTGTGTTGAAACGTTATGTTGTTACTGTCATCAGGGGAGGAAGGGTGACAACTCAGTTCTCTTGCACCACTATAAATCGCTGGGTGTTTGTTTTAGAGGTGGGGATTTAAGGAATTAGATAGGGTGGACTGTATCCTGGCGACGCCATTGACATACTCTTAACTAAAAACTGCAAGAGGCCGTGGGTTTAACGTCCTCTCCGACGGACGGAGCTCTGAGCTCGAAACAGCTCCACAATATACTTTCCGTTGCAAAATTCCGTCACCCGAGTTTGAATTCTAATATCTCAAAGACAGCTCAATCTATTTTAAAATGAAGTACACCAAATTTAAGCTTGCTTAATTTTACGTTTAGTGATAGTTATAAAATTTTTCACCGTGCGTAATAATTTCAGTATGTTATTAAAAACGGAATTTTAGCGCATTTTTTCGGGTACCGGACGGTTGCATCGCGTTTGCGGCTTCGTAATAACAACACGGATCGAGATACCAAAGTTTACTTTTTCTATATCGTAGCAAAATTCTTTCTTAATAATCACACCAAGTTTAATATTATTTAGTGCATTAGTATTTTAGGTGGTGATGAAAAAGTCAGGCTGCGTTATTTTTCGTTCCGCGCAACCCTCAAAATCGCCGTTTTGACCTTCTTCTTGCTCTCGAGCTCATCACCACTAATCCATTAATAAAACCTTTAAGGAATTACTTGCTTAATCAGTATCGATTAATATTTATTTTGGAAAAAGAGCGCGCTGAGCTGCCAGGATCTGCCATAAGAAGAAAATCCGTGCCCCTGTCGGCATTAGAGCGCAGCCCCTCTGGGTGATAGGCCGTATCAGCACTATCGTCCCCATTTATCCGTCTTGGAACCCTTTCCTCAATATTAGGGCAGGAAGGAACGTAATTTCTATATCACTTCGTACTATTTCTGCTCCTTTCACTTCTTTTTTGAGGTCCTGTACATTTCCTGTTCCAGTATGAGAGGAACGTTGAAGTTTAAGTATACGCTTTGTATGCCATTTTAATCCGTCCCCAGGGGCTCTGATTCCAGTATCGTTCATTTAATAGTGGCTCTCGTTCTGATGTGGATGGAGCACTGAGCGGATCATTTGATGACCCACGGATTCTGTTATTCATTTTTTTCCCAAACAGATCCACGAGCGCCCTCCGACCCAAATGATGAAGGCCATAGCAGACTCTTTTCCGCCTCGTATGTTCATTGTTCATCCGGCCCTTTTCACGTTCGCTAATTGAGTTTGTTTCGACCGTATTTTGAGGGCGTAGTTGCGCTATTATTGGGTTCCGACGAACTTCCCGTCCATCCGAAACCACGCCGACAAACATAAGCCCTCACTAGTGGCCCTAGAACAATGACAATTGGACATTCCGTGATCAGATGGAGAGATAAGTGGATTTTGTATTTTCGCGGGATTCCCGTGTTACAACTTTCCGTTATCATTTTGTCGAGCGCACGGCAAACTAACTCCGCCCATGAATACGTAAGCACACGTGTCAATTATTTCCGCGCACCTAAAATTCATCAAGGGAACGTGCGTTGACGCCGAAATCGACCAAACGACGACATTCGTTCGAAATCTTCCTTTTTCATTCTGCCGCGCTATGGGAAAAGATCGATGTGCCCAAAATGTTTTCATCCCCGCCGTGATGATTTTCCGGACGAAATGTTCAATAGTTGAACAATATCATTATTATTTTTTTTCGATATTATGCAATGTCAGTCCGGAGAGTAGCCCTAGAGCAGTGGAACAAATGTAGGGCAGATGTGACCGACAATAAGCTGCGTTGCATAAAACCGGTAACGTCAGTGTGGCCCACTTCCGTCAGGAACAGTCGCAGAGAGGAAGTAGTCATCACCCGGCTGAGAATTGGGCATTGCGCCTTAACCCACTCTTACCTCTTCACAGAAGATAAGAACCCACCTCGGTGTGATGACTGCGACTGTCCTCTTAGCATTCGACACGTCCTGACAGGGTGCGACTAGCATCGGTATGCACGCGAGCAACTAGGCATCAGAGCAAATCCTAGGTAATGACTCCGAATGTCTATCCCGAGTCACATCTTTTATGAAATCAACTGGTCTTTATAATAAAATCCAAGCTACCACTGTCTATGTACATTTTTAGTCTTTTAATTCACGCAATTATCATAATATCAGCATTGCACTCCTACTGACATCAAACTTAGGACAGTACAAATTAGATTGTGGGTGGTGCAAAATGACCTCAGCCGTTGACGCACCCAATAAACATCCAATACTACTACTATGCAGTGTCAGTCAAGCTTAAGAGCGCTTATGAAACCAATTTAAGTTTTAAAAAAGTTGGCGATGTGGCCCATTTTTTCATCAACGTGATACGTCATTAAAATGATTTTTGTCTCTCGAAACATGTTGCTACAGAAGAGTGACGAGGATAAAGTGAGTCAACCGAGTGATAAACGAAGAAGTGGTTAGAAGGGTATAATAGAATAGAATTTTATTATTCCGGGACTATTTCGTCCCTTAGGAACACAGATGATTGTACATAATTAATACATATCCAGAGTCATGAAATTAATTCCATAATAGGAGGTCAGAACATTAATATAAACGAAAGGTAACAATATTAAATCCCTTATTATAGTAGGTACAACAGTACTGAAATGCAATAAGCAGACTGCAAAAAGAAGAAAAAAAAAGAAACACTATAAATGTATATATATTTTAGGTGTTACACAAAGTGGCTTATTCATTGACGCAGATGAAACAACATTTTATAATATTCATTTTTAAATCTATTGACATTTCATTTTTACATTTTTTAATAGCTTCAGGTAAGTGGTTCCATGTATCACATGAGGTGACATGGAAAGAACTATCATAAACAGATGATCGATATAGGGGTACATAAAGTTCTTCCATGAGGTGCGTTGGGCGTTTATTTATCGCAGCATTGTACAATACATTCTGATGCAAGTATGTGAGGAGTATGTAGAGGAAGAGTGGAAGGTAAAAGAAGTCTGCTGAAAATTAACCATGAAAAATGGAACAACTGACTCGGTCACGTCTTGAGACTTGATTGCCTAATGAAGACATTTACGTAAGGAAAAGTTAATGGGAAATATGGAAATGCCTCGTATTTGATGCATGGAGAAAGTAGCGGTGGATGTGACAGAGTAGAATAAGAAGTGGTATGGTGATAATAGAATGGAGTGGTGAACCTCGTGAAACAAATACCATGGTGTGGACGATAACGGAGTGTTTTTTAAATTCAAAAAATATTCGGGCGATATTGAGTGGTATTTTAACATATCGAAAATAAGACAAAATTTGCAATTTACCATAGATTAATAATCTGTGGTAAATTGCACATTTTTTCTTGTCTTTCGAGTGTTTTTAATAAGGGTTATGTTACGAGTCAACTTTGTTTTTTCGTTTTTGGTTTTTCGCTTGAATGGTTTAGGAAAAATGTATTTTTTTTAACTTCAACCCTTTTTTGTGCTCCTTACTTCCTTCACTTATCCTCTCATTACTTAGGATATTATATTATTGTTGTATATTCCTTGTCTTTGAGTGTTTGCGGCAGAATTACCCGTAACTTTTGATTCAATCTTTTTTCATCAAGCATTTACACTCGTAGTTTTATGATTTGCGATCAGAGTTTGTGCCGTTGCCTCAGTGTGAGCTAAACAAAAAGTCAATCTTTCTCCATATCCTTTTCCCCGTTGTCATATCGTTCATTTTTTTTATCGATAAAAGCTTAAGTATACTTTTTATTTATTTTTCTTAGGTATTCATTTGATATTGATAGATTTTTGGTTAGAACCTGCCTGGATTTCCTGACCTATGAGGTCGTCTTTTATCCTTCTTAACCCATCCAAATTTTCTACTTTAAATTACTGCTGAAATCTTCAAGTGCTTGCGTCCATATCGCCTAGAACACCATTTCCTTTAATCTATCTTACCTGCTGTCCTGACTTCCGGCAGAACGTTTTAGGCAGATTGGTCCTAACGTATGAGCTATTTTATTGAACAGCGTACATGTCGTATGTGATGGTCTAGGAACACATAGGAGAACAAATATCGCAAGTATATCTCGTAATACTTACACATCGATTAGTTGAATATGCTCTGTTAGAAAGTTGTAATCAGATAGGGTTGATATTTATCTAAATGGACATTTTAATAGAGATTTCCCAAATTGTGATGGTTTTAAGACAATGCCAGTATGGTTTCGTCATTAAAAAATCAGTATTCTGAGGAAATAGCGTCATCCTTTAGGACTTTGGATTGCCCCTTTAATATTTGCTATTTAAAAGTTCGAATAATCTATCTTTGGAAACTCTTTATTATGTAAAAAGTCCGATTTAAATTGTGATTCAACATATTTCATTCGAATAAGCGATGAAAGAATGTCGCGAATAAGATTTCGGTGTGGGATATCTTTTAATGAGCCCAATGCTTGTAAAACCTTCCCCAGACCATAGCGTCCGCAATAAATGCTAACACTGAGTGATTCCCATGTAATAGTAGGCACTACTATCACTCGTAATGCATTTGAATCTCGCTTTTACTTTTGCACTTTTGGCGTAGTGATCGATGTGTTGGATGAAATAGCCATTCACGGAAATAGTCCCTATTTGAGGTCAAATGATTTATTCCAGTTGACTTGATAAGCTGTTTCCGACGCAGCTGATCTTTTAATCCGCAAGCTTCAACAAAATTTTACCAACATCCATGATAAAGAATGAATGAATGTGTATCATCTGCAATTTTAGCGATGTTGACTACGATAACCAATGCGGTAATGGATTATGATCGTTTTACTACACCAATTAGAGATAATTCATTTTGATAACGATTTCAAAGGGTAAAACAGAATTTTGGTTATCGTAAATGAGTTTATCTGCAATATTTGGTTTCGTTGTCACGTGACTAAAGACCGGGCTTTCGTTGCTTTCCCTATATTTTGTGTCTGGCCATTATTATTTTTACTGTGGAGAGGGTATCGAGGTTGAGGAAGAGCATGTACTGTTCTAGTTTATGTAGCCGGATTGCTGTTGGTATGGTGATGTAATTTGAGGGTACTAGAGTGTTAATGGCAGCTGATAAATTCTGAGCGGAGAATGATCCTATTATCAGGCGGCTTTAATTGATAGCAGTGAGATTTCGGCTGTCACTCATTTTCAAATTCCGCGGAAGCACTGTATGAATCAATTTCTCCGTCAAGAGCTGTGAAAACGTGTGATTAGCGTTTATATCGTAACTGGTTTATGATCGATAGTTTTCTATCCGTTAGGGCGGGTTAGTTCTGATGGGGTTTCCATACGCTACTCTGCATTTCAATGACCCATCAGTACTCCAACTCGGCGATATTTCTCTCTCTAAGTCGGTACATTACCTACCACTCTTCATGCCATACCAAACTGTGCCTCTTAACAAGTGCTCATTTGTTACCTACTTTTTTAGCTTGGAGAATATCGTTCAACTTCCCCTTTTATTATTAACTCTTTGATTTTTTTAATTACTCTTAACTCTTTGATTAACTCTTTTTAATGCGTGCCTTTATGACAGTAAACAAAGTCGAACCTCATGAATTTTAGTAGCTTCATCATTCAATGGAGAAAACTTGTTGTAATGCAGTGAAAATACAGATTAGATAAACTGTTACTACTAGGCAGATAGAATTCCCTCAATATGTCTTTGTCAATTTAGTTAAAACCCACTGAGTTTCGTTTGCATAACGAGGCGGTGTTCGTTTCTTAAAATCCAAAGTATCGTTGTTCGTAGTAAACATTATTGGCTCTATTTTTTGGATCTGATTAAAAAGCTGAAATTATTGATAGGTGGTAGTATTGCGAGCGCGTAAAGTTGGGTAATCGGATTTTGACATATGGTACAAAAAATTGACCAACTCTTCAATTAAAATTTATTGACTTTCGATAAAAATCAATCAGCGCGGAAAGGAAAACTCTACTTCATTAAAAATGATTTCCTCTTTTGAAAGATACCAATAGTTTCTGGAACTCGGGTTTCTCTGCTTTTTCTTTCAGATAAAGATAAATTTTTTGCCCCACTTGAGAAAAAAATGCAGTAAAAAAATGTAACACTTAATAGTGGGGCTTAAGATAGCTTCAATGGTTTGCACCAGTGTGGAAGCTACCAGCAATCATATATGCGTTTGAAAAATATCAGTAAACAGTAATATTTCAATAGATTTTTTAGACATGAGCAAAATATTTAAAAAACAAAGAATGAAGAATATGCCAACAAAATTTTAAAATAACAATGCAACCAATATATTATATTACACCTTTTTTTACAGTACATAACCATGAAATCATAAAAGAAAATCTATATCAGGATGAGATATTTTATACACATAGCAATTTTCATGTTGAAACTAGCCGAATGAAGCAGCCCTCGAAGAAGCAGGTCACTGGATTCATAGGCTGTAGTGACCTTTGAACCCCACAATGTCTTACATTGACTTTGAAGGTACCGCTGGAAGATTCAATTTCACGTCTCAGTCGTTTGAGCAAGATCTTTCGAGTGGAAATCACGTATGAGAACGCATGGACACGGAATATTCCAGTCAATTATTCGGGGATGGCGACCGACAGATGAGGTCATTTGCGCCATTTAAAGCCGGAAGCCTAATTTTGGTCTGGGCTTGGTCTAGAACGCAGTCGAAATATGACGATAGTGAAGAATGATGAAGATAAAAATGGATCAATCGAGTGACAAACGGAAATGTCTCTACGAAGAGTTGGAGTTAACGGAAGTCTTCCAGAAACCTAAAAAGGAAGACGGGGAAACTTTATCTGCCCCATCTTAAGGCTTGGTGGTCTGATGAAGACAGTCGTCGAAGGAAAAGTGAATGAGAAGAATGGAAAAATAAGGTTGTGAAACAGAAGAATTACCTAAATATGAAGAGGTTAGCCGATAGGAGAATCAATGGGGTCGTTTACCATAGTTTTTTATTGCCGAATAGGATTGAGTTTGTAAAATAAAAAGACACCAATTTTTCCGTTTTTTGATCCATCAATTATTTCTCGAGTTATAGGCGGCGAAAAACTGATGTTTTTAACCCTTTCGGAAAAGTGGGCGTGGTGCAACCTCTGACGTATATCGACTTCGTCCAATCACAGCTGAGCCCGCGAAGCTACTTCGCCTTATCGCTTATCACGACACAGCTGACTCTGCCAATAGGAGCAGTTACGACAGCATCTGTGCGAGCAGACTTTCCGAGAACCCCCCTCCACTCCCTCCCCTTCACATAAAAGCAGTCAAGGACGGAAGGAAAATGACGTCATTGTTATCACAGCAGCTTTTTCGGTGGGAGTCACCTTTTGCTTATTTTAATTTTTGATTTATGAGTGAATGGTTGTGGTTAGAAGATTAATTTTTTCAGTAAATTTCATTTTTCGTTTCCATCTAACAATTTCGTGTACAAAATTGCGATTTCGGTTCCGAGTAAACGCCCCCATTCATCTACATCTACATAATACCCTGCAAGCCACCACAAGGGTGTGTGGCAGGGGGTGATTGCTCACCAAACATGCACTACATATCATGCATAAAAAAGGAATAGTATTAATATAGTAGTCAGAACTACACTATTTAAAAAAGATAGAAATTGCAAAGCAAGCATGCAAAAACATTCTGTTAGTATGGTTAGCTTTAAGTACTCATACCAACATGCAGCTACCAATGCTATTCATTGCTACTCTCCGATAGGACATATTTACCGTTATTCGTATCTCTTATTGTGCGAGGGAAAAAGGACATTTTGAATCGGTCAGTTCGGCAATCAATTTCTCTAACTTTATGATTATGGTCCAGTCTGCCATAGTAAGTTGGGGTTCGTAAAATATTTTTAACATCATCACTGAAAATATTGCCTTGGAATTTGTGGAAGAGATTAAGTCTAAATTTCAACCTGCGATCTGACAATGATTCCCATTTCAATTCATTTAATAGACTGGTTACGCTAATATAATTATCGTATCGTCCCTTTACAAATCTTGCCCATTGGCGTGATGCGTCGAATCAATCTTAAGATTTTTGACTCGTGATAATGATGATTGGTATTTTGGAGAGAGGTAAGATTTTTTCAGCTATTACCAGATGTCGGTATTACCCCACTCATCACGAAAGGCCGAGGGTTCCATCCAACTGATGAGCTTATGAATTGATTTCCAGAGTGAATTAATGTGAGAAGTCCTAAGAAGAGTGAGAGAAAAGGGAAGTCCGCTGTAAACCCTAAATAGAAGACGTGACAAATTAATCGGCCACTTAGACACGATGGCTTGATAAAGACAATGAGACTGAACTTGATTGAGGGAAAAAAGTTGGTTAAGTTGGGAGGTTGGAGAATAAATGTCCGTTTGGACCTACCTTCACCGGTAGAAAACTGATCGTAAAAACTAATACAGAGTAAGTGTGTCTGATTGAAATTTTAGTATATAAGAGTGTTAGCAGTTTTTCGATCGACCGAGTAAGTAACGAGGAAGTCCTAAGAAGAGTGCGAGAAAAGAGAAGTCTGCTGACAGCTCTAAAAAGAAGAAGGGACAACTTAATCGGCTATATCTTGAGACACGATGGCCTGATGAAGACAATCGTCGAGGGAAAAGTGAACGGGAAGAATGGAAAATACAGGTCTCGTATGAGATATATGGAACAGGTTGTGAAGGATGTAAAACAGAGGAATTACGTTAATATGAAGAGGTTGGTCGACAGAAGAATGGAGTGGAGGGCTGCGTCTAACCAATCCTAGGATTGTTGACCGATGATGATGAGGAACCACAAATATCTGCTACGCCGAGATAGGAACCTGATCTCACAGGATCGGAAGCCAATACACGAGCAAGTCATCAATCCTAAGATTGGTTTGACGCAGCTCTTCACTCGAATATCCTATCAGCTAACCTATTATATGTACAGGGAATCTTCAAGTTACGTAATTAATGCTTTTCGAAACCTGATACGTTAATCGAAATTTATTTAAGTCGAGATCTGTATGCATGAGGTGAATTAGCACGGTGGGGTTAGTCAGTTTAATTTTTTCGGCGCGATCACATTGTGGTCTGGTTGCTTAGCTTTGTTTTCACTGATCAAACCGCCATTTTGGTTGAGCACTGTGTTATGTATTTGTACCAGGTTTTGGGCGAATATTAATGACTTCGGAATCTGCTCTTGATTTACGGTTTTAGCCTTGTGGAAATGGGTAAGAAAAGTCATGATAAACGCTTGTTTCGTTGTATATTGTTCCAATTCTTCCTTTAATATTTCACTGCAATATTTATTATGCTGACGGCCCTCGCGTAAGATCTTGAGAAACTTTCGTAAGTTACCTCTTCGAGGAGAACGCTTTGATTTGGCTCCCCGAGTCAAGAAAAAAATCTTAACGACAAAAAAACAACTGAAATAAGTCAAGAAACTTCTTCCGCAAGGCGCAAGAAAGGAGTGGGATGGGGGAGTATCTAAGAAGAAACGGAATTGAGCTTCCTTTTAAGTTTGAGAAAGAGGTATTGGGTGGATGGAATTCCGAATCTCGCCCTCTTTAGAAAACATAAGGGAACTTCTTACTTCCGTTACCATGGCCCTGGCGCCTCCTCGTCCGTCAATCGAGGGGTCGCGAATCCTGAGTTTCGAGCGTTTTGAGTCACGGATTCGTTAACGATGGAGAATTTAAAAAAAACGTAGAACTTGGTCCCAAAAACGCGGCAAAACATATTCATTTCCTTTGCGCGCGTTTTGATGGATGATCTGTTTCTGCGTTTCTCTTTTTAACCTCCGTGGTGGAGGTCGCGTCCTATTAGCCCCGAAACCTTTGATTGAGTGGTTCGGAGTTTTAAATAATTCATCCCTTGTCGCGCACGTCCAAATGCGGTTGACTTTCCGTCTCAATTTTTTTTTTGCCCTGAAACTCACTCGTGTTAAATCACGGTCATCATCACGAGAGTCATCAATCCTAAGATTGGTTTGACGCAGCTCTTCACTCGATTCTCCTATCAGCTAACCTCTTTGTATGTACAGGGAGTCTTCAAGTTACGTAATCAATGCTTTCCGAAACCTGATACGTTAATCGAAATTTATTTAAGTCGAGATATGGGGTGAATTAGCACGGTGGGGTTTTGTCAGTTTAATTTTTTTCTGCGCGATCACATTGTAAACTTATAATTTGCTTAATACTTTCTGCGCGCCGATATGCGACCATACATTCCTTTCTTTGAGATTATTTTCGAAAATTACTTAATGACAGTATTTTTGCGCAATGCTGCGTATCATAGAAACAACCTCGGCCTTTACTTTGTGGAGTTTTTCCATAGTTGAGAATAAGAACTAATTTCCTAATTTTCCACACGACTTTTAATTACCCATATTGGTTTTGAGACATTCGTGTCATCATCTGGGACTCATCGGTTACTGATGATGACACGAATGTGTTGAAACCGGTATGGTAATTAAAAGTTGTGTTGAAAATTACAAAGTTTTTGATCGAAGGTTTCCGCGGCGTGGGTTAGATTCTCTCTGCATACTTTCGGGTGATCGTCCGCGTCCGTTGGTTGGTAGACAACAGTTTCGCTGACAGGACAGTCAGCGAAACTGTTGTCTACCAACCAACGGACGCGGACGATCACCCGAAAGTATGCAGAGAGATTTACAAAGTTTGTTATTTTCTCAACTAATGCAGCGTAATTATAGTGTAATTTTGAATAATTTTGTCACTTTCGTAAGTACGGATTTACGTAAGTAGAGGCTTGCGTTATTCGAGAACTGCCTTTATATGTATCCTCTCTTTCACATCCTTTACTACTTGTCCTAAATATTTCATGCGTGGCCTACCTGTGACATTCTTCCTATTCACCATTCCTTCGGCGATTTCTGCGTCAGATCATCTTGACCGCCAATGGATGCCGAGTTAATATTGAATTCGAGTCGTGGATTCGCTGATAATTGAATAAAAGAACGCGGACCTATAAATTGGCGAGCCATATTAATTTCCTTTGCGTCCTTTTGATGGATGATCTGTTGCTGTCTTTCTTCTTTTTTCCTCCCTTTGTGGTTGAATTCGCTCCTTATTGACCTCCCAACTTTTGATTGATTCCGTCGGAGTTTAAATAAATCATCCCTAGTCCTGTACGCCCATATACGGTTCACATTTAGGGAAGAAGTTTTTACCTCTCCGGAATACTAATGAGTTTCACACGAACTATAATAATCTAGACCTGGCATTGAACTGGGTGGGCGTATTTTAGAGCTCAACGGGACATTTTCGTACATATCTGGTTAGTTAATTGGAAATGTTTCTCCCTTGGGAGGGGATATATAGAATAGGAGGGGGTTAACAAGCAGAGCATTTATATTTATAATAGTTTGACATTAGACAATTAGAGGTGAAGTATTGCGTTCTACGGTGGTGAAACTTTATCTTTGTCAGAGAAGGAACATTGGTGGGGATCGGATTGCTGTGGTGTCTGGAGTACTGGCTTTCCATCATGAAGAATCCGGGTTCTAATTAAGAAGTGGCGGATTTATTTCAACCGAATACCGGTCCCAATTTGTGTACCTTGTGGATTTCAAGTTAAGTACTGCGTCCGACGGAAGGGATGTTAGATTTTGTAACCCTTAGATTTACGAAGACTAGAGAGACTCACACGAAAATATGGAGTATGAAATGCGAAATTTACTTGTGCCTCACCGAAAACAAAAATAGTTTACGGACTTCCATGTTAGAAAGAAAATAGTGTCACCACACCAGCGATAAAATTTGATTTATTTTCTGGGGAGCACATTTCCTCACACATCGCTTAACGACTCACTCCTTCTAACTCATTCAATTGTATAGTAATTTTTTATCAATTTTTAGAAAGGTGGTCAGTAATACCATATACTTACATAATACTTAACTGTTTTAGACGTAGTACTGGAAGGTTTCCGTTGTAAGAATTTTTCGTGTTACATTACAAACGATATACATCGCTTCCAATTCTTTCGTTTTTCTAATCGACTTAAGAGGCACATAGCATTTGCTACTGTGGTTTTGTTATTTTATGATAATAATGTGATATGCCTTTACCTAACGTCAACAGTCACATGGATAAGTTAACATTTCTATCATCATTAAAGCAAATATATATGTCACAGTAGGATTCCTTGTTGTTTCATAAAGAACACACAATTCACCGCAATAGGAACTGACAGAGACCACAAGACACTTCTCGGTAAGCAGCTTAAATCGATTAGGAAAACGAAAGCGAGGGAAGCGATATATATAGTTTGTGACGTAACGCGAAAAGTTATTCCCTCGCCATCTATGGAAACCTTCCAGTACTATATCCAAAGCGTATAACAGTTTTGCCCTATGCGGTGAGCCTTCTATATTATACTTACTATATGGTAATACCTAAGAAATATACAAAAATATTTTCTCAGAGAAAAAAACTCGTATTTTAAAGTGCTCAGTGGAAATTAATGAACGAAATTAATGAATAAATTTATCTTGTCATTATTTATGAGCTGACCTCAACAGTGAATATTTTGCCTGTGTTAAAAAAATATATGTGTGCACTGTAGGAGGACGGAGTAATGCAATTCCGGTTGCCTCGCTAGGGATCGCTCTGTTTCATCCGAGGGGCTTGCTTTTACCCCGAATGGCCCAACTGCGGGGCGCGATAGCAACAGTAAATTCCCTTTGCAGCTCCGCTCCAATTGAGTCGGCCGAAGCAAGAATTTGTGGTGGAGGAGTAGGTGGGGGTAAGGATTCGGAGGGACAACGATTTCTCTCTCTCTCTCTGCCCTTAAAGCTTAGGAATTCGCAATTAAACTCCCGCTTTCCAATCCTATTTTCGCCTCCATGGAGGAGGCCCACTGGGCAACGTAGTCGACAATGATACTCTCCATACATCGTACAAAGAGAACCATTGCTCTTCTTCCGGACGAGTGATCAGTCTGCAATGGCTTGTGTAGAACGTTGCTGTATCCAAAGGAGGTTAGAATGTACTTGGAAGTGGCTACGCTTCTGATCAGTGAAGACAGGTCGGCTATTTTGGTCGGCACAGGGATATGCCGACTCCTTACTCGTGCTTACAGAATTCTATGCTTTTACGCACGCGGAAATACTAAGTATATCGTATGGTAAATAATTAAATGCATTTTATAAATTCGTCAAACAAACATAGATGGTGGAGAGAGCGCGATTCTCATCTACATCTACATCTGTGCAATAACCTGCATGCCACCGTGAGGGTGTGTGGCAGGGGGTGAAGATCACCAAACACGCACTATTAGATACAGATATATTTATTTGTTCCAGGACATTATTGTCCCTTGAAACATATAGGTACATAAAACATTTACATAGTCTCATTACAACATCAACAGAGTAATATTAATATTATAAATGAGTAGCTGTCTAAGCATCGACAATCTTAGAAATCTTAGCAATCAATACAAGGTGTCAGTGATTAAACTATAATATTATAATACAACCAATTTAACAATAAATAGTATAGTACTGACAAAAACTTAATAGCATATACATTTACTTATTACTATTGGCATGCAATTGGCACTATGGGCATGCAATAGGTGACTACATGGAAAGACGTTATATAACACGAATCCCAAATATGAATTTTAAATATGCATTTTAACAGAACTCTTTAACCTCCTCCAGTTTTTGTTTACCTAGCGTAACTTTGGTTTTGGCCTCTTCTCTTTTGCTGCACACAAATATCTTAGTCTTCTTCTTATTGATCTTCAGCTGATATCTCGCCATGGTCCATTCCATAGTTGTCTTATTCAGCTCCTTCACTGTCTCTGCTACGAGTGCTATGTCATCGGCGAATCGTAGTATGCTAATTTTTCTCTTGTGGATATTCACCCCAGAAGACTTCTCTTTGACTTCATTGATGGCTCTCTCGATGTAAACATCGAAAATTACGGGAGACAGCACACAGTCTTGTCTCACTCCTTTCCTTCTCCTTGATTCATCACAGCTGGGCTCAGATTTTATCACAGCTACTTGGTTTTATACAAACTGTGGATAATTCTTCGATCATTATAGGACACTCGTATTCCTTTCAGAACTCGACGCATAAATAAGAGTGCGAGAGTAACGCGAGTGTATTTTTTGGAGATATTAACGATGGGTTAAAATCTCAGCATACTGTGATGTTTATAATTTAGATAAAATCAGATAGAAAGTTAATGAGACAACGATGTTTAAAAAATTTACTTTTTACGGACACCGTAAGCGAACGGTGCTATGTAACTATTTCCATTAAAGTGATTTTATTTAAAATCTGAAATTGTAAATAAGTTGAAAAAAAACAGAGCTAGTATTCTCCATACAGCGTTAGATCATTTTACAGTCAGCCAGCAAAACCCACGAAAGCAATTTATGGAGTAAATGAAGTCTTTAGTAAAGAGCCGTTGCTGAGCACTTAACCCAAACACTGAAAACTGAAATCTTTTGGAAATAATAAAGAAACAGCAGTGACTGAAGCATGGAGAAAGGTAAATAAGCTCAACACTCATTGATTCTTTTTTGTCTGAAGGACATGGGTAAAATTAATTTTATGGAAGGCAGATGGACTCATTAGAACGACGATAATCGATAAGTGAACGCAATTAAAAAAATATGCATTTAAACGTTCATAAAAATACATAATAATAATAACCCAAGTACAAGAAAACCGTGACCTTTTCTTAAATATCCAGGCAGAGACAATGAAGACGTTAGCTCATTAGATGATAGGAGAATAGATTGGAGACCTATGTCAAACCAATCATAGGATTGTTGACTGATGATGATGATGTTGATGACGATACTCCTTTACGTCCATGACTTTCCTCTCCTAATTTACTACTTATTCTAAAACTTGAAGTTTCATACTAATTTTCCTCCACCTTATTTACAAATGAAGTAATGTTGGTTTTAAAAATTTAAATGAAGTGGGGATGCAATGCAGTAAACATCTGCCTTCTTTCTTCATGGTGGATGATATTACTTAGCTTATTTGTGAAATTTCACCATAAATGTCCGCGCTCCGTTTCTCGTGGCCCAATCAAAGTCTCCTTGGCAGTCTCATGAATTAACCATTGAAATCTCCATTTAATAATGATTAAATGCGCTCCTAGCTTCTCCACAAACCAAGCCTAATGAATTGGTTTATTGAATCATAAATTGGACGTTTTATAGCTAAAGTTTTATGCCCTCAGCAGTTAAGAAGAATTTCCATCTAAGAACGAATTCCTTGAGCTGAAAGTTGCAGTTATTTTAATGACATCTTTGTTGATTTTAAAAGTGTAGTATTCATCATTTTAGTAATTTCAACCGAAGTAGTTAATGGTGAAGCCTAAACATATATTCAAAATAATTATTTATAAAATATTTTTCGATTATTTACATCTATCTACATCTATACGATACCCTGCAAGCCACCGCGAGGGTGTGTGGCAGGGGGTGAAGATCACCAGGCATGCACTACTAACATGCAAACTAGCAACTATATTGTCTCATGCAACTTGATTGTTAGTGTCTACATATTTAAGGGGTAAGGCATGCATCATGCACTGCATAATACTCCAGAATATTTCCCCTACCTATCCCTCTCCTATGCTGCCTATTTTTTTCTTTAATAATACGGGGGAAAAATGCCATTTTGAATCTATCTGTACGACAATCTATCTCTCTAATCCTATTTATCTGGTCGAATCCAGCACAATACGCTGGTGTCCTTAACATGTGCCCAACATCCTCAGTAAAGCCATCCGATCGAAATTTCTCTAATAGATTCAATCTGCACCTCAACCCACGCTCAGATAATGATTCCCACCCTAATTCCCCCATCTACTCCGACACACTACTCAACCCATCGTAACACCCTTTGACGAACCTAGCTGCCCAACGCTGCACACTGTCCAGTTCTCTGATCAGCCCCAATTCATTAGGATCCCATACACCGGCTGCATACTCAAGGTGGGGCCCAACTAGTGAAAAATAGCATTTATAAAGGTCATAAGTTATAAGATTCATTATATAGATTTTGTTCTATCCTCACTGCTGTAGCTCAAATTTATTTTCTTCATTTGGCTGTTCCTGCAGCACTTGACCGGGGATGCTAAAAAAAATCTGAAATTAAAATTGTCCAAGCGAGGATATTTTTATCTCTCGAATCACATCGCTAAGGCATAAAATGAGAAACCCGGTCGTAAACGTCGATTGTACGGAGAAAAAAGAATGAGATAATGCATATTCATCGATATAGCATTTAATGTTCACCGAGGGTATGTCATCTTTCAAAACTAATTTCAAAGTTAGTGCTGAAGAGTTTTATGAAGCAATACATTTTTTAAAGACCATCCCTCGGGTCTCCCCGTCTTTCCATCTATCTCCCTCCATAAAGATCGCCCATACATATCGTGCGTCATTATTGTACCGGAGGCTTTAATTTTGAATCCTTAGCGTTTTTGATCCGATAAAAGTTTCGACTAGTATTATTTCGATCGAAAAAATAGGAGAAGAAAAAAACAAGAATAAGGGATATCGAGTGTTGCATACCTGAATCGGTAATGAAAGCGTGGAAGTGAAGTTAGCTTAAAAAAATTGAAAAAAAAGTTGAGTGGGGTGTAGGGTATGGAATGTAAGTACGTACGAAAGAAATGAAGATTTTTTTTTCGATGCCGCCCTAACTATCGGTTGAGTGAGGCCGAGAGCAGGACCTAGGTGGTGCTGCGTGGGGACTAATTATGTTCGCGAGCCTTTTTTCTTTTGTTTCAGGGTTCCTTTCCTCTCTCTCTCTCTCTCTTCTCCCCCTCCCTAACTCTCAAAGCTCCTTTTCCAACCTCAATGCTAGTCTCTATCTCTCTCGTTTCCCGCCTTAATCTAATGATGACCTTCGTCTGGGCCTCGGGATGTTGGGGAAGAAAATAAAAGAATTTTTTTTTTTTTACGACGAGTCCCCAAATAATTCGGTCGAGATAAATTCTCGGATACCCATTGGTGATAAAGCGAACGGCAGTAAAACAAAGTCTTGGCATTCTTCCAATCGAACTGCGGGCTTTTTTTTGTTCTCGTCCTTCTTTCTCCCCCCCCCCCCCCCCCCCCCCCCCTCAACTCACCCCTTCCTTTGTTATTTTTTCCCCTCACACCCCCTCGGCATTTTTTTCGTCCGTTTTCGTGAAAAAAAGAACTCTTCGCCCGTCTCCCAACCCTCAGCAGATCTCTCATTCAATTAATTTTTTTTTTCTATCTCTCCGGCCTTTTAGTCCATCGGAAAAATTCCTCCCCATTCCATTTCAACCCGCATGCATTTGCCTCCCCCCTCTTCTCGTGTCTCCTCCTTTACTTCATTTTTCGTACTCCTCATTCTGTCCATCGCGACTTTTCTTTTTGACGTCGTGACACTTTCTTTCCTATAAATTACATATTTTCTCCGTTTCAGACCCTCTTTATTGGAAACTGTACATCCCTGCTCCCCTTCTCTCTAGCATCTCTCACACAACAATTCCCCTCTCATTTCATCGCCAATTCCTTAACAATCCTTTTTTACAAAATCATCAATTGGCAATTAACAAAAAACATTTCATTTAAAACTCAAAACAACAAAAAACGTAATTCTCATCTAAAGAAACGAAAAAAATACATCAACTCAACGATAAAAAATTGAAAAACAATAATCGTATATTATTAATAAAACAGATGCATCCTTCTATTTAGGGCCAGGCACGACATTACATTAGTATAACAGGGTGTCCACTGACCGGGAAAACCTGGAAAATCGGGAATTATTCGTGAATTTTCATTGCAGGGAATTGTTCGTGGATTATTCGTGATTTTATGGTCTGAGTCGGGAATTTAAAAAATTCTTAATTCAAGACAAAAAATCCTTATTTTATAAATAGGATGAATAACGATGACGTTAAGATATGGATTTGCCGTTGATATGAATGACTATATAAACGACGAAAAAGTAGTTAGGCTCAATGTATCGTCAGCGCCGTGTGGACCGGAGACATTCAACTGTTCGACTGTCGAACGGATGACTTCAGCATCACGTCAAGTGCCCTTTGTTCTCATTCATTGCACATCGGACTAAGCCCATGATACGCAAACATATGCCTAACGTGTAGTGATGGCCGGATCGGATCCGTCGGATACAAAGATCCACGGATCTTTCATTTTACTCGGTTCCGGATTCGGATCCAAAGACACGGTATAAAATCGGATCCGGATCGTAGATTTTAAATTTTCGCGGCTTAGCGATCGAAGTGCCCCGTGAATGGAATGTGGGTGCGGTAGATATTGACAAGAAGAGGATGTGTAGCTCAGGTCACGAAATTAGATGAAAATGTTCCGGTGCAGCTAGAAGCAAAATAAAGAAATATGACTTTTCCCCATTATCCGGTATCGCGGGAAAAATTACGTGGGATGTCACGCGGGTAGCCTACATTCGCCGGGATCAGGCGGACAACGAGAGCTAGTTTACTGTGCGAAGTTCGATCCGTATCGCAGTTTAATTTTTCTTTCAATCATTGCATCGAAAATGTTATCATCTTCAATTTCAAACCATTACATCTGAATATTCACTTTATTATACTTTTGTTGTTTAAATTAGATTTACAAATGTACCATTAATAAATTAAGGATGGTCGGGTTGGATCCACGGGTCTTTCATTTCATTTGCTACTGAAATCATATCCGAAGACAGTAAAAATTCAGATCCGGATCGGAGATTTTAAATTTCTCGGCATAGTGATCGATGCGCCCCGCGAATGGAATGTACGTACGTATGGTAGATACTGACAAGGAGAGGTTGTGTAACTTGGTCACGAAACGAGAAGACTTTTTCCGTGGCACAAAAACAAAATAAAAAAATACTGGTCGTGACTTTTTTCTCCATAGGCCCGGATGCGCGAGAAAAAAATAAAGCCGAAAGTTACGCGGGTCGCCTACATTCGCCAGATTCCCGTGAACCTATGATAGCGTATCTATTTGTTAAAAATGAGGACTAGTGTACTGCACGTCGCGATTTCGATTACTATGCCGACTTAACTTCACTGCCTAGGAATACAGGCTATGCTGTATTCCTAGGGTCATGCAAGTAGGCAGTTAAAAAAAGTAGATTATCAGAAATTTTATGCGAATTTATAATTAAGAAAATAATAAAATTTGGCGTTAGTGAAAGGATTGGAAACATTTTTTATTGCAGAATTAAATCGTGTAATCATTATGTTAACTTTACAATGTATTTTTGAGTGACGCATTTGTAAATGTACAGGTAGTTTAAACGATAGAAGTACAAAAAAGTCAGTATCCACACAGAAAGGTTGGAAATGAAGGATGATAAACGTTTTGATGCAATGGCTGAAAGAAAAATTTTAAACAGCGATAAGAATCGAACTTCATTACCTGCAGTCCACTACCCCACTCTGCTATTGTCGGCTTACCTGATTTAGGAGAATAGTACATCCTCCCCACATGTCATTCTACTTTTTTATTGCAAACCTGGGCCAATGGGGAAAAAATCCGAGACTTTTTTAAGTTTTGTGTATAGTAGCATGAAGAAAGGCTTATTTCACAACAAGATCAGAGTTACACAACCTCTTCGTAGGAGTAGAAAATTCTCAAATTTCATTTCAAAGGTTATTGTTAATAATACATTGCAAAATTACTAGCTTAGCAGCTTGAAATATTCTATAATAATTTTTTCATCTTAAAAATGGAATCCCCAGATATTCCATAAATGGGATCTCTTGGTCGCATTAAATTTTTTTTTGTTTCTAAAAAAGAATTTGAAAGTATTCAAGGATTTGATTAATAATTGGAAAATAATTCCTTTATTAATAAAAATGAACTTATAATGTTTCTTTTAACTGCACATTTGATGTGATCTGATACTTTACTGTAAGTACAATGTAAGTTGGCTTTCTGGTAGGCTTTGCAATATATTTTTTACAAACTTTTCTATAATTGTTTGAGAAATCTAATTGCTGATGTTTGTTAGATACATTCAGGATGCGCTTACTTGAATTAGGATTTTTATTACATTAATTTTTGTTAGAAAAAGATGGTGTAGGATACTAAAGACTGTTATGATTTCACTTTTTTCTATATAGTCTACCGGTACAAAAATGTTACATTCTGATTCTGAGTGAACAGAAAATTGAGGCTTTGAGACTTAAAATAGAAAAGCATGGCAAAAAATATTAATGTAGAAAATCATCATTCCAAGAACAGTGGTTGAATGCTGAACACTTCAGCCAGTGGGTTCTTTAAGTTCCTCTTGTAGAAGAATTTGTAATTTCTCATGGAAATGTTAATTTAGAAAGAGGGTGTTCAATCAAAAAGTAGTTTATCTTTCCCAACCAACAAAGAGAGTCTCTTACTACCAATAAAACTACATATTCAATTACTTTAATTTATCAATTATTTCTTATTTAATTACTTTATCTATATTATGCTATGGGTTAAATTACAAAAAATCCATATTGTACATAGAACTTGAAAAAAATCACTTTTGACTCGTGCAAGAACCGCGATATATTAGCCAGGAAATTTTTATAAATTTAGCCTTGAAAACCTTGAATTATGCTTTATATTATATTTTGACTTTTGTGGACACCCTGTATAATTAAGTTTGTAGCGGTGTCCGTCAGTCAGTCCGTCAGTCCAGTCGGTTTTATTGTGTTTCCTCGCGGTGGTTTAGAGCTCTGGTGGTGGAGAAAAGTGCGTTCAATGCAGAACGTATCCGCGCTCAACATATCAGTAGTTTTAGATGTCCTTTGTACCTCCTTCCCGCTCAATAAATATAAAAATTATATTAGTGTGCGGGTCGCAAACCTCCCAGGATGTTTTAACGCTCGACCTCGGTGCATCAATTGGAGGTAAACTCCGAAGATGCGGGAGTGGTGTCGCTTTAAAGAAGAAATATGGGCACATGGAACAGACGTATTTAAATATTTGTCAACGAATCGGAAAATTCGAAAATTTAAGTGCTAAAAAGAGTGTTTTCACTATCTTTTAACATGGGAAAAGAGTTGATATGTAAATTCGTACACGTTGCTATGCATGTTTGTTTACGTGTTTTGCTAAATGTGAATTAACTAATTGACGGCGTGAAAGAAGTTACAGAAAGCGGAATTATTATCATCTATTAAGGCATTAAGGCAGTATCTATTGTTTCGTAAGTATGTTGAACACTTAACCTCCCAGGATGTTTTTAATAATCGGCCTTATATCGATCTCTTGAGGTAGGTTAACCAATAGACTGCCTGCAATTCAGGCCGCAGGTCTGCCAATCCTTTCCTTATTTTAGTTTCTGTCCGACCTCGGTGACGGTTTGGTGATGCCCTCGCCGTACCATAATGCTATGGGTTCGAGTTCTGCCCTTGAGGGGGAGGGTGTGTCGAACCGTAGTAATTATTACGAATATATAAGCAAGTAGTAACAGGGTACGGACACGAATGCTTGCTAAATCAGGTGTGTTGGAACCGCTCATTGAAACCTCTCTCATTGTTTTCACTTGGGTTTTTCTCATCTGTCTTGTGTGTAGAGCCCCGAATGTGGTTGTGTCGCCTCAAATTTTGCTGAAAAGGGACATCGTGTGAAATCGAGGGGTCATGATAAACATTAAATGGCAATTTATGCCATTTACCGCTGTCTCTAGCAGCCGAGTCAGTAACGCACTGGCCTGGTGATTCCGAAGGTCGCGAAAACCCGCTCTACGCATACTATTGTGTTTTTCCTAAGATTAGAGACATTAGGTTCATCGTTGCGGTATAACCTTATCCCTTTGAGCGCAGGCTATCACTACAACATTACCATATCTCAAAAGCTCCAAATCTACTCTCATCATCATCGGTCAACAATCCATAGATTGGTTAGACGCAGCCCTCCACTCGATTCTTCTATCGGCCAACCTCTTCATATTGACGTAGCTCCTCTCTTTTACATCCTTCTCAACTTGCTCCCTATTATATCTCATACGAGGCCTGCCTTTTCCATTCTTCCCGTTTCTTTTACCCTCGACGATTGTCTTCATCAGGCCATCTTGTCTTAAGATGCGGCCTATTGAGTTGTACTGTCTTCTTTTTAAGAATTTCAGCAGGCATCTCTTTTCTCTCACTCTTCTTAAGACTTCTTCGTTTGTCACTCAATCGATCCATTTTATCTTCATCATTCTTCGGTAGCACCACATTTGGAATTCTCTATCTAATGCTTTATGTATAATGAAATCTACTTTTCTCGAATATTTTAAATCTTTTTCATAACAAATATTTAGGTCACATTTTTCCACGCTCCTTATTCTTTACGTTCAACGGTAGAATAATAATTATTATTATCGAGTGTCTCTTTCGCTGTCTCTTTCCCACCCCGTCCCATTATTTACTCTCATTCCTACTTCCCCCCCACACCCTCCTCTCCAGAAAACACGCCTTTCTTCTCACCCAGCTTGCTTTTCCAACCCCCTTATGAATCGACCAAAACCCCGAGAGGGCCTTCTCCTCACTTAACTTATCCTTTTTCAACTCCTGGTTTCCTTTCCCTTCTCAACATTTCTCCACCCCTATCCTCCTGGAGGGGTTCCTCGGTATCTCTGCCTCGCAGGTCTCAAGTACGGGGCCTTGAATGGGACCCTTCAACCCCATAACCCCTGCATTCCTTCCCCACTTAAAAAGATCTCCTTTTAAAGCAGCCGCTCTTTTTCAGTGGTGGTGGAAAGATAAACATTTCCCTCGGAGATGACTACGGTATCGCAAACGTGGATTTTTTCCAATCGGATTTACGGATTGGTTCCTCCTCGCGATGTTCGAAGGAAGACTCTATTTTCCTTTTGAGTGATTGTCTTATCATCAAGAGGCTGGAATAAATATATCTACATTTAGTATGGTCTAGGTCTTTCCCGGCGAATAATTAATTGGGTTGGTTTTTGATGGGCGAGGGTAGAGCTCACCCCGTTCTAAGCCATTGAGGTGTGAAATTCACACATTCAGGGTAGGGTTGGCTAGTTCCTTTCCCTGGGCCACCTGCGATTTCCTACGATGTTCTGACACGCAGGAAATGGAATTGCGAGGGTTTTAGGCAGGGGTGTCCAGAAAGGTTTCTGTCCTCCCGGGACCCTCCGGTCGGTACCTCAGGGATCTACCCACTAGGCCATCATGACCCCCAACGAAGAAGCATAAGCTATGTATGTTAACAGAATCTTGCGGATAATATATTGTCATTAATCTTCTTTGGCTCTTCTCAGGTTTGAAATACTCATATTGATGTATTAACCCGATAGAGAGCCCGATACGTTTTTATAAGCATCTCTCCTGCTGATGTTGTGTTGGGGTAGAAATATGTGAGATTCGAATTCGTGTGATTTGAATAACTCCGTTCTATTAACGTAAGTCTTGCAAACAGTCTAGTTTATAAGGTTTCCGAACCAAGCTCTTTTAATAGACGAGGGACACTTTCCTTGCCTTCATTTTTTTGCAAAACGCGGTGATTTTCTCTGTATATTACTCAGTTCGCAAATGAAATCTTTGCTGACCAAATGCTTGACGAATACTCAACGTGAGGGCTTACGAGTACGACACAGAATCTTTCTTTTACTTTTCAATTCGAACACCTAGTGAAAAGTAAAGATAAAACTATAGAACTTAAAAAGGTATTTAATATTTTGAAGACTTCTGTTACCTGGGATGCCGAGTAACCAGCGATGGACGAAGTAAAAGAGAAATTCCCAGGAGAATTGCCCAGGCGAAAAGGGCAGTTTACCAAGAGAATATTCTGCTTACAACTGCAAATACAAGCGTGAAGGTGAGGAAACTTTCATAAGGATATACATCTGGAGCATTCTTCTATATGGCAGAGAAGCATGGACGATAACAGCAGCAGACTGTCTTGACTGGAAGAATTTTAAATGCGGTGCTACCGAAGAATGACGAAGATAAAATGGATCCACCGAGTGACGAACGAAGAAGCCTTTGGAAGCGTGGGAGAAAAGAGTTGTCTACTGGCAACCCTAAAAAGAAGACTTATTCGGCCACATCTTAAGACACAATGGCCTGATGAAGACAACCGTCGAGGTAAAAGTGAACGGGAAGAATGGAAAAGTCAGGCCCCGTATGAGATATATGGAGCAAGTTGTGAAGGATGTATATGAGAGGAGCTACGTCAATATGAAGAGGTTGGCGGATAGAAGAATCGAGTGGAGGGCTGCGTCGAACCAATCTAAGGATTGTTGGCCGATGATGATGAATTACTATTTAGTGCAAATGTTTTTAGTTGGTCGTTTCTGTTTGTTAACATGATATTTTCACCGATACGCCGCAAATCATTGAGTACTTTTCACCTATTTTAATAATTTCTCCCCCAGCCTCTACTCCTGACTGAACCTCATCTCACGCCTCTCTCAACGTTTCTTTTGAGCACATATGGAGCGTGTTATTCTGGCCCTAATAATGATTTCACCGGTAGAATACTAATAGTAATCATAATTCAAACCTTCTTTTACCGGTGAAAAACTGTTAAGAAAATAATGAAAGAACTTGATCCGCGATTCAAAGACTCTGAAAGTAATTGATTTTGAGGTGAAACAGGCGCCGGCTGAATTGCTCAAATCCCACTCGTGTGGTACTTGCCTCTCCTCAAACACTTTTGTTTCATCCCTCCACTTCTGTGGACCAAGTGAATTCCCCTCCATGAACGAGAATCCACCCCTCTGAAGCACTCTCTGCTCCTTCTCATCATCTACCGACCTCACTTATCCCTCCTCTTACAACCCCCCCCCCCTCCCCCAGCCATTAAGCCTCGTTATAATAATAGCTCTCTGCCAAGGGGAGAATTAAAAAAAAATCTTTTCCCTTCTCTATCCCTTCCCTCTTCATCAGGCACATCACTCCTGATTTCGTTCCGAAGTATTTTTTTTTCTGCCCACTAGATCCGCGTGGAGTGGTAGAGAGGGAATAGAGGATTTGAAGACGTTAGGATGAGAAGGATGTATATTGACAGCTGTTTACTTCCGATCTGTCGTCCGAGTTTACCCATCGTGCTTGAGCGGGATTCCTTTCATTGGTTGAGAGTCGCGTTTAAATTAGTGCGGTGACATGTAGTTTTGATGAATGGTTTCTCTGAAGCCTAGAGTAGGTTTTTTCTAAACTCACCTACTCTTCTTTTCTTGGTTAGTGTTGGTTTTTATGCCGCAACGTATGTACTAGCCGCCAGCCCAGAAGGCCAGGGTTTGAACCTCGCGAATGAGAGTGATTTTTTTCATCGGTGCACTGTTCCCCACTTGAGGCCTTTGTGGATATGATTTCAAGTTCTGTACTCGTTCGTAATTTTGCGAAGTTTGTCATGTGAAATTATTTTATCGTTCCGTTTCCTACACTTTAAAAGTTTTAATAAATTCAACTCATAATATTCGAAAAGAAGATCATCATATTTAGTATGATGTTTTCGTCACTAATATTTTTCTTAAGTCTCGAAAGGAGACCTTTTATGCAGATGAAGCCATGTAAAGCAAAGGTTAAGCTGAAATGACATGGATATTACTAGGGTAGCTAATGTGTGGGCATTATTGCCTGCTTGCGTGTGTACAATTAGCGTACTAGGCATGTGTGTTGTATTTCTTTTGTCTCCCCCATCAAGTTGAGTGTAAGGTGAACTATGAAACGTTTCTGTCACGCGATATTAATAGTTATTTACAATAAATTAGTATTGTAACTATTCTAATTAAGTATTATTTTAACTCCTCTAATAAAGTAGTATTGTAGCAATAAGCGCAGGTATTGCTGCATACTACGCCAAATAGCACTAGCACCTCGAGGATATGGGAGGGGGTAAAAAATTATTCACCCCCGGTCAAACACCCCCGAGTTGGCTCGCAGGGTCTTCGTAGATGTAGATGATGAGTCACATGAGTAATCGATTTATATTTTTGCCGAATAGGAGGATTGATGATGAACCTCTCCGTCTGGTAACTCCCGTTGCATTTTTTTTGCAGGAATTCTCTCTCCCTCTCTCTCCATTTGATAGATTTTGTTTGAAGAGAGGTTGGGTTGGCTGCTGGAGAGAATTCTCGGTCAGATGAAAAAAAAACTGCTATATCCGAGAACAATGAGTGATATTGCCGCCGAAGCAGACGGCGGGTGGTATTTTCCAACCAATGTTGTCTCATCCTCCCTTTCCTGCGGCATCTGGCCAGTCTTTCCATCATTTTCTACTTCTTTCACACGCTTGCCCGCGCTTGTAATTTATAGTTCGTCCTTTTACCCGCTTTCGCGATTTCTACGCGAACTGAAAATTATTTCTGTAATAAATTTTTATGCCTCTCTAAGAAAAAAAGTAGATGTTACCTTGAAGATGACCACGATAAGCAATGCAGTTTTTTTTCGTTTATGCATTATTGCGCGTATCCATTATTTATTTTTTACGAAGGCATCATAATATCACATTAAGTGATACTAGCAGATAATATAAATGAGATGCATTTTTGAGGATGTTAAGAATGTCTGTTTAAATTCCTTGTGTTCTGCTATTGTGGATGGAGAGGTTAATTAAAGGCGATGGTGTTTTGAAAAAACGTCAATGTGGGAAAAACGTTGGTTAAGGGGGGGTGTTGGAGAGTGAATGTCCGTTTAGACAAATCTTCACTGGTAGAAAACTGTTCTTAAAAACCAATGCATAGTAAGTGTGTCTCATTGAAGTGTGTCACAAGTGAGTTTCAATGAATTAGTATATAGCCATGTTAGCAGTTTTTCGATCGACGGAGTTAGTAACGAGGAAGTCCTAAGAAGAGTGGGTGAAAAGAGAAGTCTGCTGACAACTCTAAAAAGAAGAAGGGACAACTTAATCGGCCATATCTTGAGACACGATGGCCTGATGAAGAGTATCGTCGAGGGAAAAGTGAACGGGAAGATTGGAAAAGGCAGGCCACGTGTAAGATACATGGAACAGGTTGTGAAGGATGTACAAGAGAAGAATTACGTCACAATGAAATGGTTGGCCGACTGGAGAATTGAGTGGAAAGCTGCGTCAAACCAATCCTAGGATTGTAGACCAATGATTATAGCAGTTTTTTAAAAATATATTCATGCATTGCGTGTAAAAATTCAACTTTTTCGATATCGTCTATCATAATAGTAAAAGAAATCTCTAAGGTAATAATTGTCGGTGCGTGTAGTGCAGAATCGGTGGTCGTTCGCCTCCATTCACTCTTTAGAGTTAGCCAGTACGGTACTTAGTGTATGTGGATTGCTATTCCTGTCCTATTGCTGTGGAACATGGTTGCCGATAACTTTCCTATGCATTAGTAATGTGAACATTTTTTTTCCAATTTCCAATGATATTATTTTCTAAGTAACGTAATAACAAACTTAATAACATTATCAGAGTACAATTATGTACTTGTTACCTGCAGCGTATCGGTCCTAACAACCATTTGAGGAGAAATTCTCATCTGTGTGAAATGTTATAGCTTCTGCTCCTGGCTGCACACCGGCGGAATTTTTAATCGAGATCCCCCCATCATGGTAATTGCTACTCTTTTTTGCTCTGGTTCGTTTGGCTCGGTGCTGAAAGAATATTTCGGAGTATCTAAGAGCTAGGAGAGATAATTAGAGTATTTTTGACGTCGTCGGGCGCCGTATAATTTTGGTGGACCCGAATTCAATTCCTTTTCAGATCAGCTTGTTTATTATTTAGTACTGCAGGCGTTGTGTGCGCTATTTTTCAGTAGGGTAAATTCTCCGCTAATTTTCAGTGGGTATACAGTTGTATTTTTGGTGGAGCCGATGGCTGCAGATCCATTATTATTCGTTTCCGGAAAAGATAATTTTGGGAATGCTATCCTGGGAGCTACAAATGGTTAAATTTACAGTATCGGCGTATTTCGATGAACTCGTGCAAAATGTATCTGTATCGATTTATATCTATAATTTAATTCGAGCGATACTGGAAACTGGGTAATGACTTTGTAGTGAAAGAATGTGAGGTGCATGTTTTGGTATTCTTTTGTAACCCGATTCCGCAGTTTTTCGACGTGAACACATTTGAAATCGGTTTGGGGGTCGCATGCATTGGAAGTCATCGGTATAAATTCCGCATCACCAAAAGTGGTTTTATCTAAAAATAAGCCTGACGATGAAGATAAATGAGCTGTCATCATGTAGATGAAGGTGGGCCGCATCGAGGGCCGCTAAAAATCTCCCCGCTCATTCAGAGAACTGCAAGGTGGGGAAGTGAGCAAAATATTGGGCAGTTTTATTAGTTTTTCACCGGTTAAGAAGATAATCGTCGCGGGAAAAGTTAATAGGAAGAATGGTAAAGTCATGCCCAACATGGAATACGTGGAACAATTAGTGCAGGAAAATAATACAAGTATAATACATAGGCAAGCTGATAAATGTAGCAAGAAGGAAGCTGCGACAAAGCGATCTTAGTAGAATAAATTCCTCAGATTAAAAAAATCGTCTTGACTGGGACCCGAACCATGATCCCCGGAGAATTTTCGGCGAGGTACTTTAACCAATTAATCTACCAAGACGTCAGCAGGGGCCCAAGTCTTGAATCTTTCGTTACGCCATAACGAATGAAATTTGTCGTTATGATAACGTCATTCGTTTCAAGTTATTCACGTTATCCACGTTGATAACAAAAATGATGTTTTCGTTGGTAACGAAAACGTAAATATTTTTTCGGTGACTAAAGAAAGATTCAAGACTCGGGCCTAATCTCCTGTGGAAATTTAGAGGCCTTAAAAGAAAAAGATGCAGCCGAACTCTGTTTTTCTGTGGAATTTCTGTTACTGTTCAATTATTTCTGTTACTGTTCAATTTTCAATGGATAACGCCGTCAAGTTTTTCGCGGCCAGTTCGCCATACTTCAATTTGTTACAGAAAAATCTTAGGATTTTTGACCCTTAATGATGATGGTGGAGTTCTTTTTAAGGTAGTTCTTCTGTAGTGGAATGCGTTGCGTAGTTTTTGACAAAGGTGTCGCTTCAAAAACGTTCTTTGCAATGGGTACAATGTGGTGAGTTGGCCTCCACCCTTTTGTCGACTTAATATAGTATCGGAGGTTCTTCCTTTCCGGGGAGAGAAAGAGTTTTTTTTTCGAAAAGGAATATCGGGTAGTCAATACAATAGGTGAAAGATGGGATCCTTATCTTCCGCCGCGGCAGTGTGAAGGCACTCTCATTTCTTCCAATCTCACTCTGTGAAAGGAGATTCTTTCGGGAGAAAAGAATAAAAGTGCACCCTTTTCTTTTTTCCTGCCTGTTTTGATGAGCGCCATCTTTCACGTAGAGAGATTGAAATCCGACACGCGGTCTACAATACACTAAGGTAGAGAGAGAGAGAGGGGGAGAGAAAGCATTGGAAGAAATTCTTTTCTACGGCACCCTTGATATTTTTTTTCTTTGGTCCAGCTCCAAGGTCGAGAAATGAGGGATGGAGTATCTCATTCGTCTCACCGCGTGAGGTACGATCGAGGAAATACATAAAAATGGGAATAGTTTTCCGATGGACACATCCGGGAAATATGCGGCCGAGCGAAGAGAAAGCTAGGATTTATTAAAAGAGTACTTGGGAAATGTGATGAGAAGACAAAAGAGCGATGTTACTTTTCACTCGTTAGGTCCCACCTTGAGTATGCAGCCAGTGTATGGGATCCTAATGAATTAGGTTTGATGAGAGAACTAGACAGTGTGCAGCGTAGAGCAGCTAGGTTCGTCAAAAGGTGTTACGATAGGTTGAGTAGTGTATCTGAATTAATACAAGAATTAGGGTGGGAATCATTATCAGAGCGTAGGTTAAAGTACAGATTAAATCTATTAGAGAAATTTCAATCGGATAGCTTTACTGAAGATGTTAGGCACATATTAAAAAAACCAGCGTATTATGCTAGATTCGACCAGATAAATAAGATTAGAGAGATAGATTGTCGTACAGATAGATTCAAAATGGCATTTGTCCCCCGTACTAAAAGAGAACAGAATAGGCAGCATAGGAGAGGGATAGGTAGGGGAAATATTCTAGAGTATTATGCAGTGCATGATGCATGCCTTACCCCTTAAATATGTAGACACTAACAATCAAGTTGCATAAGACAATATAGTTGCTAGTTTGCATGTTAGAAGTGCATGCCTGGTGATCTTCACCCCCTGCCACACACCCTCGCGGTGGCTTGCAGGGTATCGTGTAGATGTAGATAGATGGAGACGCGCTATAGTCATGGCATGGTTGAGACTGAAGGCCTGTTTCTCACAAATATGTCGACCTTCACCGTGCGAAAACCCGAAGTATTTTCCAATATTTTCGACGCACAATATTGTCTTCGCTGTTGTTCATTAACAATAATCCAGAAAAATGTTTTGCGAGTATTATTGGGCGCCTTTCAAATGCAGAGTAATGTAATGGGGATACAAACTGATGATGAAAAGTCTGAAATTATGTGGTAGCTTAGAGTAAGTGGGGTAAAGAGAGGCTTACCGCATACACCAAAACTGTAATACGCTTTGGGCGTAGCAGGCACAACTGGCTGATTGGAAACAGACGCGGTTCTATCGTTCAACTTGCACCCTTGACCGAGAGCCGGTTGGCCCTGATTGGTCGACAGCGCAATCGCGACCGAAAACGGCTTGTGTGATACGGGCTTAAAGGGTCCACGATATAACGTCCCGTCCGACGGACGGTATGCTGAACTCGAGGTGATCTCCATCCACCCAAGTGGGGACCGGAGTACAAATGGAAAATCTGCTTCGGCCGGGATTCTATACTGGGCCATCGGGATGGGAAGCTAGGACTCTATTCACCACACCAAGACCATCTCCCAACTACTGTTACCAAAGAGGTTAGATTGTAGTGGGGGAGGCATTGCAGCTGATTTGAGAATCCAGCGGCTAAGGAAGCATAATATTGTTACTCGCGTACGGATGAAGTTGTTTTTGCGCACGGTAAAACGTAAAAGATGGCTTAGAGTAGTAATATAAATGATAGAATGCATTTTTTTAATTCATCAAATAAATCGAGGAAGGTTCGCAAGTACGCAAACAAGTGCCAAATGTGTAATCAAAATATGTTAATTACGAAGAATATTTAGTGATAAAATTAATTCCCTTGGAATATAATTGCAACAATACGTCGCCATTTTGATGGCCTTGGGGAGATTTACTGTCGCCGTAGCGATGAAATGTGGGTACGATTTCATTGTTATTCATCATCATCATCGGTCAACAATCCCAGGGTATGGTTTGACGCAGCCGTCCACTCGATTCTTGTATCGGCCAACCTCTTCATATTAACGTAATGGGGGCGTTTACTCGGAACCGAATTCGCAATTTTGTACAATAAATCGTTAGATGGAAACGAAAACTGAATTTTAGTGAAAAAATTAATCTTCTAACCACAACAATTCACTCATAAATGAAAAATTAAATTAAGCAAAAGGTGACGCCCACCGAAGAAGCTGCTTTGATATCATTGACGTCATTTCCCCCCCGTCCTTGACTGCTTTCAAGGGAAGGGAAGGAAGTGGAGGGGGGTTCTCGGAAGGTCTGCTCGCACATATCCTGTCGCAACCGTTCCAATTGGCAGAGTAATCTGTATCCCTCCCCATTGCGATAAGGCAAAGTAGCTTCGCGTGCTCAGGTGTGGTTGGACAAGTCGAATACGTCAGAGAATGCGTCACCACGCCCAATTTTCCGAAAGGGTTAAAAACATCAGTTTTTCGCCGCTTATAACTCGAGAAATAATTGACGGATCAAAAAACGGAATAATACGGCTCCTTTTATTTTGCAAACTCTATCAGATTTGGCAATTAAAAATATGGTAAACGAGCCCATTCTTCTTTTTACTACAACCTAGTCAACTTGCTCCATGTATCTCATACGAGGCGTGCCTTTTCCATTTTTCACGTTCACTTTTTTCTCGACGAATGTCTTCATTCGGACATCGTGTCTTATGACATGGCTGATTAAGTTGTCTGGTCTTCTTTTTAGGGTTTTCAGTAGACATCTCTTTTCCCCCATTCTTCTTGAGACTTCTTCGTTTATCTCTCGGTCGATCCATTTTATCTTTGCAATTATTTGTTTTTAATGTTATTCATCCGTTGTTATTAATTTTTTAATGTAAATGTGGTCTTCATAAGAGGCAGTATAAAGTGTGGCTGTCTATAAGTGGCAGTAGAGAACGCAATTTTATGTGCCGAGTGGGCGGGGTTCCCAAGCACCCCTCATTGTCACTCCTTCGTTGTCTTCTTTGTAAACCATTTGCTATCATGCCAATGCCTAATTCAGTATATTCTAACCTCATTGGTTGCTACTTCTAGGCAAAGAGGGGAGGGCGTTCGGGTAAAATCCTTCTTTCGGGTGGTAGAAACACAAAAATGCCAGGAGTAGTGACAAATGGACCTCCTCTTCCCTCCCCTTACGAACAACGAAGGCTGGAAATCGTCTCTCGCCGCTGCTAGACGCAATTAGTGCCGCAATTACTCGCTTCAACTTTAACCCCCGCTTCCCCTCGCCACGAGGGGCCCCAGACGTACGTAACAACGCCGTGAACCTTGTCCTCATCCTCGACTCTGTCAGGGATCCCGTGTGATGGATTGGCGCCACTTGGCGCCTGTAACACTTCGCTTTATAAACGCTGTCGTTAGTTCCGATAGTTTGCGTCTCCTGCCACCGCGTCCAGAGCCTTTCTCCTCGGTCCATTTCTTTCTTGTGCCACCCCCCTCTAAACCATCCCCCTCTTCCCGCATCACGACCCAC
Source organism: Platycnemis pennipes (assembly GCA_933228895.1). NCBI lineage: Eukaryota > Metazoa > Arthropoda > Insecta > Odonata > Platycnemididae > Platycnemis > Platycnemis pennipes. The sequence goes on from OW121854.1 coordinate 68,430,413, forward strand.
CCTCCATCCCTCGTTCCCAGTCGAGATGACAAATGGAGCAATTAGGCCGGTGGGTACGTCAAGCGATGGGTGGTTGATTTCGCCGAGGGCGAGCCGAGACCTTCTCTATCTCTCTTCGTCCACCCTACTCATCCCCTCCCATTACCTTCCCCTCCACACCCCCCCCCACCCCCTTCCCCAAAGATCGTTCGCATTGAATGTGAGAAAATGACGCCATGGATTTAAAATTAAGAAATTCTTACTTGAGTGTTCGCATTGTGGTATAAGTGGTCACAGTATGTTCCGTGCATGAAATTTTCATTTTGAATGAAGTATTCCGCGTTCGTATTGAAGTTGTCGTTGATTGCGGTACTGGTGTTTTTTTCGGTCCAACAATTGCGATAAATCATGTTTTTTTCCTTTAAAAATGAACTTTCAGGCCATCTGGGAAATCGTGGACAAACGATATAAATTTATGTCAATCGATTTTCCTCATTTCAGAATCTTTTGGTGTATTGTAAAATAGCTCTTCCGGTGTTCTAAGACCGGTATAAGTTCACCTTCAATATGGATAATAGTTCGAAGCAAAGTTTGTACCATTTCCCCTTCTCTAGATTATTTCCTACCATATTCATTGGCTTGCTACCATAACATTGATGTCAAAAGTCTTGATCTGTCGAAATGGCTTCATGTGTAAGGTACTGTGCTATGTTTCGGTAAAATTTATTTCTGCCCCGAGGCATTGTGGAGCTATTTTTGCATATTTTTTATAATTAGTCTTAAGCGTGTTATCAGATGGAAAAATATAAAAAAGATACTCTGTGCGGACCCTATCCAACGTGATAGCAGAGTGCAGATACCCGTTGTGTTTGGAGCAAGCCTTGTTTTTTCAGAATTTATTATGTAAGTAAGGCATATATGCGATTTCCTAACTCCCTTCTACTAAAAAAAAGTGTGGGTGTTTTCCTGCTTTGGATTTTTTTGTTTAATATTTTAGCCATTTAACCCTACGTTTTAACCACGCGTGTATATATCTATCGCGCGTGTATCATATTTTTAGACCGTGTTCAATTTATTTCTAAATTTGGAACTGTACAGTCTCATTCCCTGTTTGTTAATTTCATATTTATTTTTCTTCGAATAATTAAATATTGAAATGCTTTTTTACACTTCTTAGTTAAAATGATCTATTTAGAGATTTATAAACTCAGCTTTGTTTTGAATATTTTCTAGGGTTTATAGGCAATAAGGGGCTATTTTGTCCTCATTCCGCCCCAATGTGGTCGTTTACCATATTTTTAATTACCGAATCTGATAGAGTTTGTAAAATAAAAAGACCCATATTTCTCCGTTTTTTGATCCGTCAATTATTTCTCGAGTTATAAGCGGCGAAAAACTGATGTTTTTAACCCTTTCGGAAAAGTGGGTGTGGTGCAAGTTTTGGGTTCAGTGCTAATCTGTCTTCACCCAGAATTGCCGATTCCATAAATTCCCATCCAATGTAGTTGTGCTATGAAGGGTGGAAGGGAGGATCTCCCAGTGACATCGAAGTAAAAAAGGAACATTCCCGTCAATAACTTGAGAATTAGCGATATCTCTTTGCCTCAATGTCTTTCTCTCTCGAATTAGTCTTCTGGCAATTAGTGTTTTGGCATTTTTTTTCCTTTTGGAAGCTCTTGGTGAAGAACCAACACTCTTGAGGGAAAAAGAAGTTAAATCTCGCGTAACATTTCTGAAAAATCCTCGACGTTTAATCTCTCAGGATTCTTCCTCGAGGAGATAACTGAAAATTCCAGCGATGAGGGAAGATGTGAGGACTAAATTGGATATATATCCCAGTGTCACTCCCACGAGGGCTTCCTTAACAGTGTCATTAACCTGTATTAGGCGTAGAAACGGACTATGGGAACAGGAAGTGCACTGGGATAAGATTACTTAAGTTCATTACGCTGTCAAATCCTCGCGATTCAGCTTAGTCATTTTTAGTCTTCTGTCCAAACATTCCCTTAATACTTGTTGCAACACTTCCTTTTTTTAACAATAGCCTCAATGAGGGCTGTAGGAAGTGCCGTGGACCATCTAGTTTTTGAAAGTTGTGCATCGTTTTTGTTTTGCCAAATAACGTAGCAATTTCCATGCAACCGTGCGATAGTAAAGGTTTTACGCATGACGAATGACGGATGTATAAACTGTCGTAATCATAATGTTCTTTATGTGTTTTGAAGTTCACGAAAAATAATTCTGGGTGCACAGTATAGCGTCTTGATAATGAAATATTGCAATAATTTAAGACTGTAAAATATCTTACATTGTATGTTGTTGCCTTCTAATTTCACCGGCATTTTCTTTTTTTTATTGCCATGAAAAACTCTTCCGTTTCGTCTTCCTTTCCATGTACCTCACCATATCTGTTCATTATACATACGTCGCTGATGGTTTCCCGTTACCTTTCTTTTACCTTTCTCCATTTTCTGCCATGGCCAGGTTTCTGAGCTGTGAAGTCTCAATCCTCCATATTGCTCAAGTTCCTTAATTTTTTTTAAAATATTATTTTCATGAATATCCTTCCTTTAGAGTACATGTCCTTGGTCAGGTTTCTGAGCAGTGGAGCCTCAATCCTCCATATTGCTCCCTTAAAGCTTTTTCGAAATATTATTTTCATGAATGTCCTTCCATTAGAGTACGTGTTTTTGACAAGCGCAATTCCTCTCCCTAATGCCCATTTAGGGAAAGATTTTTGCGATCTTGGATGGAGGAGGAGATATAAAAATGGTATACTCCTCCTGGTATGCTTTCATCTGTATTTGTCCTGGTTGGCAACACTGAAGTGGAAAAAAGTCCTTGCCTCATTTCTTCATTGCCTCATCATGCTATATCCTTTCTACGTGAGCATGGGCTGAAGGCTGATGAAGCGAAGGCTGATACTCGATGAAAATTTGGTCGTGTTTAATGCTACGAAAAGCGTGGAAAACTTTCCAAATGCATGATCGACTGCGTGGTAAATAGCCCGTTCTAATACAGTGTGTTTATCCTTACCATTACCACGAATTGTCGTCGCTGCAAACTGCGCAATTGAATGCTTCGGTAACGAAGGAAGGCATATTGTAAAGAAAAGGGCATTAAATAAAAGCGAGGAAAAAAGGTACGACAGTGGGCCACTCTATTAAAACCCACCCTAAACACTAGAATAGTTACTGAATAATTTGTTTGGCAACAATAGCGAAGGATCCAGTGAAGTTCTCCTCTAAAGTTGATCAGCACTCATCCTCATTAATGCTTACTTTGAAGTACTGTTCGATTTCCTCCTCAAGGGTCTCTCCGTGGCGTCGTAATTCGCTCGAAAACCATTCCACTTCCATCACCGGATACCCCTGATTCCTCTTCGCTGACTCGAGAGAATGTGTTGCGGATGCTTTTTGAGGGTTCCAATCGTAGTGAGCCCTGAAGGAGTTCACTTGTTTTGGGCGTGGTTGGGCAAGTTTGTTGGCTCACAAGGGTAGGCCTGTGTTTGTGTGTGCGGAGATGGGTGGTGTACAGTTGGCTGAAGCAACCCTTTTATATAATATTCACCAGAGAAGGATGAGTAGAGGAGGGGTTATGGTACTTTTAAATTGGTTTTTTGCTGAATGATTGATGATTTTCTACTTTTTTTTTGTAGATTTTCGTGGATTTTTCTTACTCTACCTTACATTTCAAACGTTAATCGACTCAAGCAGTTTGCTATTTCTCTTTTCAGGTCAGAATTTTTTTCTCCCTTTCTCTATCCATAATATCTTTTCTTTTTCTTCCTCATCCAAACTTACCCTCCATTCTACAGATATCGACTTTCTGCATCCCATTACCCTAAAGCAGCTGATCCACCCACCATCTCAACCTTCTCCTAATTTCTGACTGCTTGAAAGATAAAATGAGATCAAGTTATCCAAATAAACCTTTACCAAATGATACTTGTCCTTGTCACTGAATAATGCCGAACAAGAACTGACTCTAGTTTTCTCTTCTTGTTGATACTTAGCTGTGGGATCATTTCCTAGTCTAACGAAAGAGTTGTCAGTGATAGTATCAATACATTTTCCTTAAGAGTCACACTTATTCTGGATCACAACACTATTGCCTCTGTCTGCTTTCGTCACTATTAAATCGTCTTGAGTTAGGGAGTCTGAAATTGATATTATTATGCCCTGATGATGGCCTGATGATGACGCCCGAGGCGTTGAAACGCGTGTAGTGCGTTCAGTAAAGAAAGTAACTCTTGTGATTTAATTTAATTCATGAAATGCTGTTCCACGGCGTAATGCCCTATACCGTCGAATTTATCCCTAGGGCTATTAAAGGGAAGTAGTAATGTATTTTATTTCCACGAGAGGTACTTTTTTTTTGCTAAAACTGGCCTAAATTTAACCTATTTAAACTACATATGTGGTAATTGCCTGCGTATGTACGGATTTTCCTCTTTTTGCATGGCGAATTTCAGAAATGCTTACCATTATTCATGTTACCACTCCTTAACTTTTATCATATGCAAAAACACCTTCATCCGTACGAGTATCGCGAAAACAAGCCAGTATGTACGTGCCTACCAAGATGGCCGCTGGCTTCTCAAATCAGTTGCGATTACTCCTCCAGTATATCCTAACCTCGTTAATTTTCATAATTTACAAAAAAAAGAAAGAATTGTAGCAGAATTACGTGATCCGAAAATTGAAGGAGAGACAGCTGAGGAATGGAACAGGTACTTGTGGAAGATGCAATGCTGAAGATTATTACGGAAGGTAGAATTCTGGGTACGCGAGGAATATGGAAAAAAGACACTAAAGATAGTGTGAAGATGCTGATTTGAGGAGAAAAGTAGCTTAGATATAGAGCGGACAAATGAATGAAAAGCATAGTTGAGTTGGGACTCTCCATCAAAACCTGTAGACTAACTGGTAGAAAAACTAACAATCAGCCAACGGTGTGCTGTCACCATCTGCCACACACCTTTGCAGTGGCTTTCAGGGCTTCAATGTAGATGTAGTCTTCACTGCTATTGAACGAAACCAACTGACGCGCTCTCGCGGGCGAAGTAGAGGGTTGACGTGAGCCCTATGAGAAGAATATTTCCGGAAAGGAAAAGGGGGGAGGAGGGGGTGAGGGAGGGAAGTGGAGGAGGGGTTAAAAGGGTTCGAGTAGGGTTATTGGAATGCCCCCGAAGGGTTTCATGATCTGTTCCGGAAGCCCCTTACCGGAAAACATCAAAGCCTATTCCTTCCATCTCTCCGAGGAGGAGGATATCGCTGTCCTTTGTTGTTTTGGGTGGAGATGGGAGGGTCGCCGCTTCATATTCGCTTATCGAGTTCATCCATCTCGATTTCGTTCGTCGTTTTCTATGGATGAATTCCATTCCCTATTCCGTTTCGTACGACTGCGTTGTCCGCGGATTAATCGCGGTATCTGAGAAGATCAGTTGAATGAAATTCGTAACGCTTTATCCGTAGAAAATATTATCCGACACGACATTCATCTTACATGATCGACTTGAGGAAATAGTTCCTCTTGTACTTTGCCAGTAGGGCTTTACGATAATGCGATGTGTCTTCGAATTCATATATATATATATATATATATATATATATATATATATATATATATATATATATATATATATATACAAGTCTTGGGAGAAGCCACAATCGTGGAAAATAAACAATATCACAGGTGTGAAAATAAAACATAGAAACACAGAAAAAGAACACTCACACGTATAGTAGAATATTTCGGTGGTCACAGACACCTTCCTCAACAACTGATTCCTCTTCTTGTTGAGGAAGGTGTCTGTGACCACCGAAATATTCTACTATACGTGTGAGTGTTCTTTTTCTGTGTTTCTATGTTTTATTTTCACACCTGTGATATTGTTTATATATATATATATATATATATATACAATATAAACACGATATTGCAAGCGAAATGGAGACCTTAGTCATCACGATGTATGGCCACGCGGTATGTGATGTCGTGCAACATACAATATCTTGTGATATGGGATCAATAAAAAGAAACAAAAATGATTGGTATGCAGTTGAGAAGTCCCAAGTCGTCATCATCGGTCAAAAATCCTAAGATTAAAACCTCGTGGCGTTACTCGACAAAATTGCAATATAGCTGACATTCCACAGAGAAAAAATCATTCGCTTTGAACGGGACTCAAATCCAGACTCACTGATTTCCGGCCAGGTGCTCTACCACATGTGCTACCAATGCATCCTCCTTCAGTGTGGAAATTAACCCAAGACCAATCCTAAGATTGGTTTGACGCAGCCCTCAACTCGATTCTTCTATCGGCCAGCCTCTTCATATTAACATAATTCTTCTCTTTTACATCCTTTACAACTTGCTCCATATAGCCTTTTCCATTCTTCCTGTTCACTTTTCTCTCGACGATTGTCTTCATTAGTCCATCGTGTCTTGTGACATGGCTGATTAAGTTGTCTCGTCTTCTTTTTATGGTTTTTAGTAGACATCTCTTTTCCCCCATTCTTCTTGATACTTCTTCGTTTGTCTCTGGGTCGATCCATTTTATCTTTACCATTCTTTGTTTTTAATATTATTCATCCGTTGTTATTAATATTTTAATATACATGCGGTCTCCATAAGAGAGCCGTATAAAATGCAGCTCTCTATAAGTGGCAGTAGAAAACCCAATTTTATGTGCCGACTGGGCGGGGCGTAGTCGTTCCCAAGAACCCCCCATTGTCACTTCTTCGTTGTCTTTTTTGTGAATCAATTGCTAGCATGCCAATTCCTACTTCAGCATATTCTAACCTCATTGGTTCTACTTCTAGGCAAAGAGGGGAGGGTGTTAGGGTAAAATCCTTCTTACGGGTGGTAGAAACACAAAAATGCCAGGATTAGTGACAAATGGACATCCTCTTCCCTCCCCTTACGAACAACGAAGGCTGGAAATCGTCTCTCGCCGCTGCTATACGCAATTAGTGCCGCAATTACCCGCTTCAACTTTAACCCCCGCTCCCCCTAGCCAAAGACCAATCCTAAGATTGGTTTGACGCAGCCCTCAACTCGATTCTTCTATCGGCCAACCTCTTCATATTAACATAGTTCTTCTCTTTTAAATCCTTTACAACTTGCTCCATATATCTCATAAGTCTGCCTTTTCCATTCTTCCCGTTCACCGCACCGCATTTCAAATGCTTCCAGCCTTGATTTCCCTGTTGACGTTATCACCAGAAGCCCTAGATCATTTTTAAACTCGGGAAACAAAAGCTAAATGAGAGGAGCAAATATTTCTTTCTGGGAAGACGAGTAACCAGCAATGGACGAAACATGAAGGAAATACGCAGCAGTATAATCCGGACAAAGAGGGAATTCTATAAATGGAAGAATCTACTCCCAGCTTGAAATACAAGTTGGAAGCAAGGCATTAGTCCGGAAGCATTGGAAATATTGTGCTACAGGCGAATGATGAATATAAAATGGATCCACCAAGTGACAAACAAAGAATTCGTAAGAAGAGTGAGAGGAAAGAGACGTCTTCCTAGTAATTATCCAGGGGAGGCGACTGGCAGCTGAGGTCATTTTCGCCATGTAGGATAGGTGGGTAATTGGGTTATGGCAGGAGTTTTCAGGAAACGGAGGAAGGGTAGAGAGAAACCCAGCGTCGGCATTAGCCTATTCTTAACGACAGGCGCCAAGGGGACCACGGCTTAACGTCCCATCCGACTGACGGTGTACGGAACCTGAAGTGCCCTCCACTAGGCAATGAAGTGGGGGACCGGTTTGCCGTTGAAAAATCCGCCCCTGCCGGGAATCGAACCCGGGCCCTCGGGGTGGGCGGCCAGTACTCTATCCACCACACCAACCCGATCCCCGAAGTCTTCTAAATATCTTGAAAAGAAGACGGGCAACTTAATCGACCGCATCTTGAGATATGATGGCAATCGTCAGGGGAGAAGTGAATGGGAAGAATGGAATAGAAACGCCTCGAATGCAATATATATAACGTAATTTTGTAGAGTAACGTTGTGAAAGACAAATATTATGTAGGTATGAAGAGGACGGCCTATAAGTGAATGTAGTGGTTTGACGCAGGTTTGACGTGTTATGAAGATGATGTGAGATTAATGATAAAAGAAACTCCAGAGTTTCAAAAGAATATTTTGTTTAGGTTCGTTAATTGAGAGTAGGCATGGTAATTTAATGTACAATATTATGTTTAACGGCAGGGGTATTGATATAATTTTTCGGAGAAACCGAATAATGTTCTTTGAACGGATAAAATATTTGTTGGTTAATGTTTCATGCCAACAGAAGTCGGATGGCTATGCATTACTTTTTTACTTTTATATGTGTTTCTAATCTGCTTTACTGCACGTGATTGACCCGGTAGATGAATATACTCATCGTATTTGACTGGCGGAGTGACAGAAATTGCTAAAATTTGCAGTGATACCAGTCTCCCTTCTCGTTAAATTTTTTTAAGCATGCCGATTTTTTACGAACGCAATCGCGACAGTTGAATGTGTCTTTGCTCGTTATCGGCTAGTAAATCTTTTTTTACAGGGTTATTAACGCGTTTTGATCCATGCTTAGCATTTTGTTATGCAAAGCAATAGCGAATATACCTGTAACATTGATAATTAGGGGATGCGGATTAGATTACTGTCGCTCTTTTTTCGCAGGTAGCTTAATGATGAGCAGGGTAAATCAGGTCTGTTTTCACCTCAATTGAATTTGAAAGTTTCTATCTGTAATGAAATGGGTGTTCATGACGGTGGACTTTTATTTTACACCCGTGTTGGACCTCCAGTGATTAGTATTTTCCACAGGGAATTTTTTCAAGAGCGCATCGTTACGTTTCTGTCGTTAATTGAAGTCGCAATTGCGGATTTATTTGTCAGCACGCATTTGTTTTATTGTCGTCAGTGAGTTGATAATCACGAAATAAATTAAGGACAACTCCATAATATTCGTGAAACACCGATTAATCCATATTTGTTTAAATTTTATCTACGATGATTTCCACTGATTGTTCAAAAACATTCGTTTCCTGGCAATTCGTTTTCTGGGCCGCGACGTGCTGTGGAATTTAAAGTGGGTAAGTGCAGTCAAGACCGATTGGCTTTCAAGCTTTCCGATAAAGGCCTCGCTTTAACCAAATGATAAGAGGATTGGGGTTATTGATTGCTTATTGCTTGCTACTTTGGCTCCGCGTATGATGAATCACGAGGGTAACTACAGTGCTTCACGAAAACGTGAAATGGATGACTGAGAAACAGAATGAATACTATTCGTTGACAAAGTGGGTCACTCGCTACAGAAATATTTTTGTTTATTTATCGCCAGTTTAAGATAGAAGAAGGACAATACATTATCAATGAATCATTACTTTCAGGCATCGCGTTTGATCTTAAAGTTTTTAACGTAACATTTCCCCGTTTCTGGTTTTGGATTTCGTTACGTACCTCGTATCGCAGAGTAGAATCATGCCGTGAACGTGAATCCTATTAGAAGAGTCTAGTCACGGTCTCTCCGAAAGTCTTGTAATAGTTAAACCGTTGTATTCCTGACTAATTAGAGGTTTTGGGCTTTCGCGAAGATTGTATTCGTTAAGGAAAGGGCATTCTTGTTATAGACTGTCGCCAATACTCCCAACATTAGCAGTTTCAACACGACTCCCAATATTAGCAATTTCCGAGACAGAGACATGTCCGTCACAAACAAACACACATACAAATCTATTTGGTTTCTCTTTGGTTCCTGCATTTAGATTCAATGCTTTAAGTACCTATGTTTAGATGGGCATGAAATACTACTGATATTCCCCATGCAAACAGAGTGATACACCTCATCATCATCATCGTCATCATGGGGCAACACTTGGTTTGGTTTGACGCAGCTTTCCACTCTATTCTCCTATCGGCCAACCTCTTCATGCCAACATAACCTTCACAACCTATTCCATATATCTCATACGAGGCCCGCCTTTCCCAATCTTTCCGTTCACTTTTCCCTCCATGATTGTCTTCCTCAGGCCATCGTGTCTTAAGATATGGCCGATTAAGTTTTCTTTTTAGGGTTTTCAGCAGACATCTCTTCTCTCCCACTGTTCTTAAGACTTCTTCGTTTGTCACTCGGTCGATCCATTTTATCTTCATCATTCTTCGGTAGTACCACATTTAAAATGCTTCCAGCCTGACTTTTCTGCTGTTTTTAATGTTCATACTTCGCTGCCATATAGTAAAATGCTCCAGATGTATGTTCTAATGAAATGTTTCCTAACTTCCACGGTTGTAATTGCAGCTGTAAGTAGAATCTTCTTTTGGTAAAATGCCCTTCTCGCCTGGGCAATCCTACTGACAATTTCTCTTCTACTTCATCCATCGCTGGTTTCTCGGCATTCCAGGTAACAGAACTCTTCTACCTATTCGATTTTTTGTTTTCGAAGTTTAACATTAGTCCTGGCTTCTTTTAATCTTCAGCATACCAATACCTTAGTCTTCTTTTTATTGATATTCAGGTGATATCTGGCCAATATCCTTTCCATATTTCCATATGTCCTCTTTAAATTTCCTTCCCTTCCTTTCCTTTCAGTCATTTCGTTTCTTTAAATATCCTTCCGTGATACACATAAAGTCCGATTAATATTCATCTTTAGCTCCGCAACCTTCCTACCTCTCATAATTCAGATAGAATTATTCACTATTCTTCTTCCTGAACCCTGTTCCATGAAAATTCTTTCCAAATTCGCTTATGACGTAATCATGTCCTTCGAAACGTCATTCTGCACTCAAACATCCTTTTCCACCCTTTTAATTTTTTCTCCTAGTGTTTTCAATAGGCTTCCATTCCTCCCCCACCATCCTCAGAAATCGTTCCTCGTTCGTCTCCTAATCACCATATATTGTCGACCGTGAATAGAGTAGGTATTCTTTGATGCAAGACAAAGGAATGTTAAGGTGCACAGGATATTCGATGCGTACGTACGGAGCGATTTCGCGTCGCTTTAAATAATTAGCGAACGTAAAAACCCTAGTCGTGCCTCGATAATGCAGAGTTAGCGAATGACAAACGGGGTGGTGAAGTGGGGAACGCGAGCTAATGATTCATTTCCTCGCATAAAAAAAATGAATGTGATCACTCATTTCCAAATTAATATCGAACAGAAATGCGCCTTCGCAAATGCAATCTCATCCGGTGAGAGCCGAGAGATATTGAGTAATGCGAGATTTCGTTCGTCTCTTGTTTCATTGTTTTTGTTATTCTTTTTTTTCAGTCACCCTCACCCGTCGATTTATATTTCTTCCTCCCTCCCTTCTCTCAACCTATCGAATCACGGGACGAATTTACGAGGAAATGAACTCTCTCGCGCTGTTTAATTGATGTTATTAGTCGGAATAATTCAGCCTACCTACCCATTATCCCTCTCTCTCCCTCCTCCATGGACGGGACATTATTTTAATGGAACGACAGCTTTTGCATCTCCATAAATTTGTCTTCGCCCGGCGTGAAATAACGCCTTTCGATAGTCATCGGACCGTTGCAATGATTGTCCCGACCTGAGTGATTAACGGCTCAGCTGATGCGGAGTGGGTTGGGCATAAATGATATCGCGCGCTCACTGAATGAGCGAGTCGAATTTTCTCGGACGATATTAATGCACTCTGGGTTGTTTTTGCGGCTGTTTCGTAGGGGAAACGTTTCCGATCGCCTAGCGATGCGATTGAAATTTGCCGCCCTGCACCGTGATGCAAAATAATTTTCCAGCTGACCTTCTTTATCTATGATGTTGATCCGTGCGTAATCGGTGGCGGGTGGTTGTCGGCCATGCGATGCACGTAATTGGCCTTGCGATATGCGTAATTGGAAATCGTGCTTCGATATCACGTAAATGTAATATTACGTAGGGTTCGATATCGTTTATCGAGTGATACCGTATATCGAATAATCCGCATTGTATCGCCTGATGTAGCATGGTTATGCTTCTTTACTGACTGACCTACTGTCAAACATCGCGTTATATCTTCTATCACATTGTAATTATTTTGCAATAGATGAATGTTAATATTAATTGCAATAGGTACATATAATTTGAATTTTAACATTAGCTATCACTCAGTAGGTATCGCAGATTTTTCACACCCCCCTTCCTGTGAGGGTGTTTTCCTGCTGTGGTTTTTTTTTCGTTAAAGATATGAGATATCATGCACATTTCACTGTAGAATACCTTGTAAGTATGCTCTTTATTTTCCAATACTTCATTTGTTGTTAGTTCTCTATATGTTTTTCTTTCGAATTTTAATATCGAAATGGGTTTTTATCGTCATTTGTATTTCAGCCATGTACTAATATATGCCATTGTTATCTTTCTCGAAATTTTGTAATTATTATTGGTGAGGTTTTAGGCAGAAAAGGAATGCATAGTCTCAAAATGGTCCCAGATAAAGATAGACCCATCGCGTAATTTCAATCTAGAATATTATGATATCGGCTATCATGCAATGTTCCATATCCCATGATGTGGCTTTAATAATAAAAGCGTTATATTGTGTATCGTTTCACTGACGTCTCTGTATCGACTTGCAATCTTTTAAATATCGTATATCGATGTCGATATATCGGCGCATCGAACTTTTCTAGATCGATGTTTCGCTGTGTTCCTACGTCGTGCATAAAAAATGTTAATGCTTGTAATCAAGGGATAAAAGGTTTCGCGTTTTACCTGCGGCGAGGCTGAAATGCGATTGAAACGAACGGGGACGGGAACGAACAAGATTGCTATGTGCGGGCCCAGCTGTCCATCTAACTGGCCGCTAATTAATGGAAAAACCTTCAAAGGGCTGGAACCTTCGTTACCCTCATTAATGGTGGCGTACGTTGGAGTAATGAATATGGTGTCGGTCGTGAATAAATATTTGCGTACACCACGTGGCCAGATTTGATTTTATCCTGTTTTTCATTACCGGTCCTGATACGATTACATTCCGTGACCAAATCTTGCCGTCTACTGTATGAGGCTCGATCTTTTTTTGTAAATCAGTTTATGGAATATTTTCTTGCTGTTAATTAATTCATATTTAGAGTTTTTCAACCTATTTTCCACATCCTCGTCATCGTTTGAATCATAAATATGGATTCTCTTCGATCTGCTCTCGAATTAGTGGTAATTTATGTTTCGCATTATTGATTTTCCATTGTTTCCATTCTCTCTCCTTCCTTGTAACGCTCTGTAATGTAACGTACTTCTATGTGGCGCCACTCCGACCCCTCCTTACATTTACCCGTTGAAAACACGTTGACGAAAATGTAACGCTGCCAATAAACGGCTGTGTACAAGCACCTTATTTATTTATCAAACTAAATTCTGTCACATAAGATTACTAATGCCCTGTACCCTTTTAATCGAGACTTGATACTTTCATATTCCTTCCATCTGGCCTACCGGTAACATTATTTGTTGCTTCCTCCAGTCCAGCTCTTTGGATGACCTATACGCCCTATTCTTACTGCTTTCAAAATTCAAACATTGGTGTTTTTTAGGGAGAAAGAGTGAGAGCGAGGTTTTGAAGGTTTGTTTCACCACTAACCGACAGATCATAGACTATCTTGCTAAGTCACTGTCGTAGTTCAAAGGAAAGGAAGTTGGTTCGAAATAAATTGTTGTATGACATGTCGTAATGGCGTCTGTTGTAATATTCTCTTGATGCTTGGCTTAAAGTAAAAGCGATATGAAATACTTCGGCATGCTGAAATGTGAACTATGTTTTAACGAATTTTCTGATTTCCTTTCAGGTATGGAAATATCCTGAATACTGGTATCCAGAGCCCCACTTGACTAGTTTGTGAGTACAAATTGCGGTATGGTTTCTATGCTTTGACAGAAGTGGTAAGCGGGGGTAATATTTGTGAGGGACGGAACTGATTAAAAGGTGGAAAGAAATGGGTGAAAGAGATCAAGAGGGAACGACATTTTGCTCTATCTCTCTTTCAAAATACCTACGATACAGATGCTCCCTTAATACTTTCTCTACAACTTCCCTACCTCCGGAAATATTGTTTCCAAGTTTGTTTTTGTTTGTTTCCGACCTCATTATCCTGTAGCGGAAGGTAGAAATAGTCAATCTATTTAATACTACTTTACCAAAAGGATTAGCGGAGCAGCTGCCGCGGAAAATCGTGGCTTTCTACCCTCCACACTACCGCGTTTGTATCCTTTCCTTCCTCCCCCGCTCAACTCGTATAACGCTCCAGGACACAAGATAGTAAGGCTGTGCGATATGCTGTTTTGAATATCGCGTAACGATATCATTCTGATATCGTGGATTGGCCGATATATCGGTTTCGCGATATAAATAGGAAATAGCGTGATATGGACATATCGGGATATCGTCATATCGGGATATCGGATATCGACATATCGGGACATCGACATATCGTGGTATCGCGTTTCGAAATATCGACTCCCGATATCAAGTGCATATCGAGTATCGTCGACGATATATCGTGTTATCGCACAGCCCTACAAGATAGTAATCCTGTGCGCCATCGCTTTGATTTCGGGTGCCACTCTTGCGCAGAATGCACTGAATTTAAATAGCGTGGGAACGTTGGATTAGAACAGGATCAGTTTCCAGATCATTAATGTTTGGCCAGAAAGATATCACTCGTTGGTCGACTAAAATAAAACATAGGTAATGGGATGAAGTAAAAGAACTTACGCCAAGACCAATGTTCAGCTTGAAGAAGTGAAAGAGTATAGCTGTCTACGAGTCTATTAGGGAGCTGGTAGGCTATAAAGCAAGGAAAATGGAGCATTTGGGAGTCTAATTCGACGTTCAAATCCAATGTGATGCGAATCATAAATCATTACTCTTTATCAATGCGATTTCTACATCGTAGAAGCCACCGAAGAAGTCATAGGTTTCACAATTCAATGTCCAGGGGGAAACAATTAGCGTTCTTCGTTTTTCCGATAGCATAGCAGTTGTGGGAGGGATAGAAAGAGATCCACGGTAGACACTGGATATGGAAAAGACATTGGCCAGATAGAAGTTTTAAAATAATTCATTTTTAACATCTTCCCCATACATTTTTATGATAGCAAACTTCAACAATGCCATGATTTGTCTAAGTTTTACCGAATTTCGTTATGATTTTAGTAAAATTTTCCTTGTGGAGAACCATATTTCATGATGATAATTTGATTCTCTATACTATTTACTTCCTTATGGTTTATGTCAGATGTTTTACGTGAATAAATAATATTTTTTTTAGATGAAATAAAATGCTTGCTTGCTGGAAAACAGATTTTACTTTGTATTCTAATGGGAAAATGCAAAAAGTGCCTGAAATCCAGCCCTGGAATATCAGAGGAATAAAAAGTAGCCTGCGTGTTCACGGCATTTAATGACTTACTTTGATTTCATATGCGTGCAATTTGTGGTTCTCCTAATAATCCATCGTTACATAAATATGCTGCACAACAACGTTGCACCAATATGTGAAGAGGGCCGGGCTATTAAAAAGTAGCCTGCGGGTTCACGACATTGAAAGACTTATTTGGATTCCACATTCGTACAATTTATGCCTCTCCAAATAGGTACTCGATCCTTACATGAATATGTTCCATAAAAACGTTGTACCAATATATGAAGGGAGCCGGGCTTATAAAAAGTAGCCCGGAAAGGAATATAAAAAGTAGCCTGCGGGTTCACGGCATTGAAAGATTTACTTTGATTTCATATTCGTTCAATTTTTAGTTCTTCAAATAATAAACCGTTACATAAATATGTTGCACAAAACGTTGTACCAATATGTGGAGGGGCCGGGCTATTAAAAAGTAGCCTACGGGTTCACGACGTTGAATGACTTATTTTGATTCCATATTCGTACAATTTATGCCTCTCCATATAGATACTCGATCCTTATATGAATATGTTCCATAAAAATGTTGTACCAATATGTGTAGGGGGCCGGGCTACTAAAAAGTAGCCTGGAAAGTAAAATAAAAAGTAGCCTACGGATTCACGACATTGAAAGATTTACTTTGATTTCATATTTGTTCAATTTATAGTTCTTCATATAATCAACCGTTACATAAATATGTTGCACAAAACGTTGTACCAATATGTGTAGGGGGCCGGGCTTATAAAAAGTATCCCGGAAAGGAATATAAAAAGTAGCCTGCGGGTTCACGGCATTGAAAGATTTACTTTGATTTCATATTCGTGCAATTTATAGTTCTCCAAATCGTTAAATAAATATGTTGCACAAAAACGTTGTACCGTTGTTGATGGTTAATCTTTTTTTGACATTTTATATCTATATCTATTTATTTTATAGAAGGTAGTATAAATAGTTTTAACGATAGTAGAAATGCTAGTTTTCTCCGAAGGCATAAGGCAGCTAGACCAGCCAATCGGGAGACTCTTATTCTCCGCCCACAATTCATCCTGAACGATACGGGAATGTTAATGTTCGAGCAAAGTCCAAGGTGATTCCTTCGCGTTTATCTCCGACACTCGGCGTGAACCATGGTGGGTTTATTGCGGCTCGCCAATGAATAATCTAACAGCCGATGAAAGAGTAATGCGCCCGCAGGAGAGGAAAAAAAAGAAGATAAACTCTTTTGGAGCAGGGGTTTGCTATATAAGATTGGGTTGGAGTTGTGAGGTTGTTTGCGGCGACGGCGTTGCGAGGAGACGGAAGTAAGGGATGAGGAGAGGGTTGGTAGGGGGTGGAAGATCGCCTCTAGGGGGGGGGGGGGGGGTGTAGCGAGGGCGAGTCAGGTGCGTGGGAGGAGATTAAATCAAATATTTATCGACGGCGTTTTCGAAATCTATGGGCCGAAAACTCCCCCCTCTCCCTTTCCTTCTTCACTTACGTACTTCCTCTCTCCAATCCTAACGTATGTACCATTTCCTTCCAGTTCCGTCCGGAAATGACTCCCTTCTGCTTTCCGGTTCGCTTTTACCAAGATGAGAGTCGCCCAATGGGTTCTGATCGACGGGGATTTTGGGTTTTATTTTTTTTCGAAGCTTTCGTGCATCTCTTTCTCCCTCGTTTATTGTCCGGGGCTGGAATACGATCCATCCCTATTAGGAAGCGTTGATGTGATTGGATTCGCTTGCATTCCATTCCGACGCCCACGCTATAAATCGTGATTGCACCGTTGAGTTAGCGGTGCTGAACGTTTTCACTTATGTCATCATCATCATCATCATCATCATCACTAGATGTCCTTACTACAATAGATTGGCAATTTAAAATGAATTGAAGGAATGCGAACCTCAGTAAACTCCCGATTTTCCGTGCTAATGACTTGTGAAGGGTGCATGGATATTCGGGAAATCCGGATTAATCCGCTGTTTGGTTCCTTCCGAATTCATTTCTCTAAGGTGCGCCGCTAAAATAAATACCCCGGAATAAAAGAACACAATATGACAATAAAAAGATCCTCGCTGTACACATTAACATTTTATGACGAAAAAGAATCCAGTACAGATGTCCCGGTCGCAATTAAATGCTCGAAAGCCTCGGGTGGCAGCACGAAGCCTTGCTTAAGACATCGGACCAGTCGGTAGGGTCGTAGTGAAAGTAACAATTGGAGAAAAATAATGAAAGTTTTACCTCCCTTGAGACCACTGCCGATACACTGAATAGATTGGCGATAATCGGGAGTTTACTATAGGTACCCGCCAAAAAACTAGATAGATTTTTTAATAAAAAAATTTTATGGTCCAAATTGGTCGTTTATTTCAAGTACATGCGTGCATATTTATTTATTTCTTTATTTATCCTGGGCTAGATGAGGCCATATGCCCCCCTCTTCCCCGAGCCCAGGGTTCATTAAGATACAAAGTTTCATAATTTTGGAGTAACTTGGCACGCAGGCCACTAATGTATTCTGTTTTAAACAACCGAGTAAAAACGCATTTGGCGACCATATAGAAGTGCATACTTTTTACATGGGTGTCGTATTGGTGGCATTACTCTCTCACTGAAGATAAAGAAAAATATGCAAGCATTGCATCAATTAAACAGTTAACAAAAATGAATTACTAAACCTTTTTGTATTGCCGTATACATATTTTTTTTACAATCGTTTAAATCATTTTGAAAGAATCTGTGGCTCTACAAAGGAAAAACAAGTGAACGAAATTGAAGAAGTTGAATTCGAAGGACAAATTGAATTATATTGTTAAATTGTCGTTAGAGGCATGCGCACAGAAACAAAAATAAACATATGCTATCATACAATGACTTAAGTAAAAGGAATATACCTTTAAGTCCTCATGATCTTAAATTGTTCGTCAGGAGGTGTTGGGTGTGGGTGTGATATTTAGTGTCATACCCCTTGAGTGAAGTAAAACCATAATTTGAACCCTTTCGTTGTTGAACCTTTCTTTTCTAACATAATCACTTTGTACTTTCTATTTACAAAACTTAAACTATTTTCATCCGCCAGGTAAGCACGCCAAATATTAAGCAGCATTGACACCATTCACCATACATGTTGTTAAATTTTGGTAAATTATAAATATTTAGTCTTCTTAATTGCATAGCAAGCTGGCATAGGTATACTATGAATCTTATATTTATTTCTAAAATAGTAGTTAACCAATATTTTGTAGTCAAATAGATACCCGCCGATGTGCGCAATAGCAGAATATCCACTGAGAAAAAAATCATTCAACATGGCTGGAACTCGATCCGGGGCACCCTGATTTCCGGCTAGGTGGTTAAACCAGTCCCTGGTGTCCTCGGTACGTTAACTGTTATCAGCATGTGGCCGGAAATCTGGGGGTTTCCGGTTCGTGTCCCGGTGAAGGTGATTTATTTTTTTTCTCTGTGGAAATTGTACAAATTTTAAACGTCTTGTTTCTGTTAATGCAATATTAATGTGTTATGTAACGATTGGAGGGTTAGATTTTCAGGTCTTCCAGTTGCTAAGATTATTTCACACCATTAAATCTACAACTTATTCCTATAGCAGAAGTTCCACAGAGAAAAAAATCGTTCGCCTGGACCGGGATACGAACCCCGGTTCCCCTGATTTCCGGCCAGGTGCTTTAACTACTTAAGCTACTGCGGCGTTTTCTTTCCCTGTGGGCTAATTATTGTCTGTCTGTCTATTTTCGCTTCCAGCGGTCAAGGCGAATGATTTTTTTTTCTATGTGGAACTTCTGCTTTGTGCAATTTCAGTTGGTAACACCGTTAAGGTTATCGTGGCCAGTTCGCGGTCCTTCAATTTGTAACTTAGTCCTAATCATGAGACAATCCTACGCCCATTTCTGAGGTTGTTTTTGAATTCGGGACCGGCCTGGCTGATGCAGCCCGTGTCTTCCTTTACCCGAAGGATAAACGTTCAGAGTTATCGCTATAATATTTGGATTGGGAGGTTGGTGTAGTGTGGGTAGCCAAGCGTGCAGTGCGTCTGAAATATTAATCAACTAAGGCCATGCGCGACTGGACTACTACGGACGTCATGTAAAAGATGGAGCATGTAGTGAAGGATGTGAAAGAGAAGAATTATGTAAATATGAAGAGGTAGGCCTATAGTAGAATTAAGTGGAGAGCTACGTTGAAAGTAAAACATGTTCGTGTGTAACTTTCTGGTATTCCATCACAAAAATTACTTTTGTTAAATAAAGTTGTTTAACAAAATTTTAATTTAGCTACGTCGAAACAATCTCAGGATTAATGCATATTGGTGAGGATTTATATCACGTTTGTGTTAAAATCCAGGGTGATATTTCATCAAAAGTCAACAACCCTGGGATTGCTTTGACGCAGATCTCTGCTTAATTCTCCTATCAGCTAATCTCTTCATGTTTACGTACTTCATTGGCCCCAGTCTTGAATCTTTCGTTACTCAACGACCTCACGAAATATATATTGATTTTTTCGTTACCAACGAAAACGTCATATTTTGTTCTCAAGGTGGATGAACGAATAACTTGAAACGAATGACGTTATCATAACGACAAATTTCATTCGTTATAGCGTAACGAAAGATTCAGGACTTGGGCCCATCTCTCGTATCATTCATCAATTGTTCTATATATCCCATACGTGGCCATACTTCGCTGTTCTTCCCGTTCCCTAATGCTTCGATGATTGTCTACATTAGGGCATCGTTAATGATATTTCTATACTATCTTGGGAGCCGAGTGACCAGTGGTGAACGACGCAAGTAGGAAATGGTCGTTAGAAAAGCGTAGGGTGCTCCATTGTATAAGTGAGGTATCACTGTATCGTTGATGGAGGACAATAACAACAGCAGAAAGGTCAAGCCTGGAACCATTCAAAATATAGTATTACAAAAGAATGATGACTATAAAATGGATCAGTCGAGTGATAAACTAAGAAGTTTTATGAAGATAGAGAGAAGATACAAATCTTTTGATAGCCTCAAGCAGAAGACGGCACAACTAAGCCGACCGTATCTTGAGACATGATGGTCTGAAGATGGCAATCGTCGAGGTAACTTGCTAAGATGGTCTCCGTAGTGATACTCAGGAGATTAGATCTTGTTTTCCGGGTTCCTCAAACGTTGTTCCCCGTCCTGGACGACGGTTTTGCTGACGTTTTAGTTGTCTTCTTCGGTCATAAAACCGGCATTCAGCTCTTGTAACGATGCGGGAGAAACTAGGAACACAAGACTTATTTCGTCGAGATAAAATAGATAAGATATCCTCGGATGAAGTATAAGTATCAAGTCGTGAAGGCTGTAAAAGAAAGGACATAAATATGAAGACGTTTGCCGATACGAGGAATGATATTAGAGCTGTAATCAATCTAAAGGCTGGGACACAATCAACGTAAACGGGTGACGCAAGTCGTTCACGGGAAACGTGAGACGGAAGAGTTTTCTCTAGCGAACACAATCGACATACGCTACCCTCACGAAAAAATTGACTGACGAATGCGCAAAAGGGATACCATATAGAATTCTAACAGGACTAACCAACAATTAAATTTCAAGACTTTAGAGGTATGTATTCCATGCCGTTAATAAAGTTACTAGATCACTTATGTTTGTTAAAATTCACAAGAATGGGGGCGTTCACTCGGAACCGAAATCGCAATTTTGTACACAAAATCGTTGGATGGAAACGAAAAACGAATTTTAGTGAAAAAATTAATCTTCTAACCACAACCATTCACTCATAAATCAAAAGTTAAAATAAGCAAAAGGTGACGCCCACCGAAAATGCTGCTGTGATAACATTAACGTCATTTTCCTCCCGTCCTTGACTGCTTTCAGGGGTGGGGGAAGGGAGTGGAGGGGGGTTCTCGGAAGGTCTACTCGTACAGATGCTGTCGAAATCGCTCCAATAGGCCGAGTCAGCTGTGTCCCCCCCTTTGCAATAAGGCGAAATAGCTTCGCGGGCTCAGTTGTGATTCGACGAAGTCAATATACGTCAGAGGTTGCACCACACCCACTTTTCCGAAAGGGTTAAAACATCAGTTTTTCGCCGCCTATAACTCGGAAAATAATTTTCGGATCAGAAAACGGAAAAATACGGGTCCTTTTATTTTACAAACTCTATCAGATTCGGCAATAAGAAAAATATGGCAAACGACCCCATTGATGCTTGAATACCGTGTTTAATCCTTCATATCTAAATTTTCGCGATCTATCCAATGGTAACAATAGCAAACTAACTTTTTCATGTCATTAGTTATTCATTAGTTAGTCATTGTAAAATCTCACTGAAATACAATAACTTCAAATAACTATTCAGTCATTAATTCCCTCATCACCAAAAAAAAGTCAGTAAATTCTCTTTGCTAAAACCAAAGACTAAAATAGGTTTTACAATATTTGAGACTAAAATTTAGTTCAGAAGAGGCATGCATCCACTTGTAACTTCAATAACTCCCCACAGATGGCTCCTTATCGCCTACTCCTAGGACAGTTTTCATTGGTTTTCCGTGTGCGTGAAACGTGAGAGATGGGAGACGTACACGCCTCACGTTACGCGCTTATTGTGTCCGTTCCCGTTCTCCCACACATGCGCTTTCACGTTTTACGGTACACGTTTCACGCCATCCGTTTACGTTGATTGTCTCCGAACCTTTAGGGATTATGACTTATGATGACGTTGACGAGCTTCTTAAGGCCTGGTTACACGATACATTAACCCGTACGAGTTAATGTGTAAATGAATGAACGCGAGAATGAACGCGAAAATGCACCGTGTAACCACACCAAAATGTACAAATGAATGAATGCGTGAACAGAAAATAGAACCCGTTCTATTTTCTGTTCATGCATTCGTACATTTTCGTGATTCTGGGACATCTGGTGGCAGAACACGGAAACGAACATTGCTATCAATTATCAATAGACTTGATAGACATCAATTAATATTTTCGTACTCACGTAACTGATTGATGAAAGTAATTCCAATGTCTTCAACTTCTTAAATGCACTCCATTACCAAATAACGTAAACAACTTTACTTATCAATATCAATAAACAAATTTGCATGGCAACTGGTTTCCCATGTTAAAAGATAGGGAAAACACCATTTTAAAAAACACAAAACAACGAAAAGGGAAGCAATTTCAGGGGGGGTACGGTCTACTTCCTATTTAATGATACTGTTTACACTTAAAATTTGCGCATTGTAAAGAAAATAAAAAAAACCAATCGCCTTGCGTTCCGTGAAAATGTGTCAAAACTTGTGCGAACGAATGTACCGTGTAACCACTCATTCATGCATCTCGTTCACGCAAACGTTCATTTATTCAGACATGTAAACAGACATGAATTCGCACATTAACTCGTACGTGTTAATGTATCGTGTAACCAGGCCTTTAGCCTCTTTCGTTGACATCTCTTCTTCCCCTTCATTTCAGCCTTTTGCGTATCTCAATTCATTCCCATTAAAATGTCTATGCCCTCTCCTTTTCCATACTTGTCGGTGTCTTTAAAAGAGTGACAGGATTGCTTGATTTAGATTTGGGGATAAAATATTTGCGAAGTGAATCTCTCTTTCCGTGAATAAATTATACATTAATTAATAAATTTGCAATAACTGATTCAATGCGATGTTTCTTTTCCAACTGATTAATGTCCAATTCACTAAATGTAATATCATAAAATATTAATTTCAATGTGGATTTCGAGGACCGACTAATCACCATCATTTGCTCTAACACTCTCTGCATTTATCGGGATTTGCATTAATTATGATGAAATATCTATGCGAGTGTAATATTGCCTCATTAATTTTGATGCAAGCGGCGATTGTTTTGATACACATTACGCGAATTCACGTCACGAGAATCCGAAAGACCCGGAACCGAGAGAGAAAGTCGAAGTTGGGACACTTCCAACGTCCGACATCAAGAGGCAAACGGAGTTTTCCCCGTTCGCCTAGTTTTAAAAGCTATTTCCTCTCCACTGCTTGAAATATATGGACGGTGGCTTTTCCTGGCTCCCTCCATATTACTAGATGCGATGCGATGATTTAGGGATGTTCAAATGGAGACGTACGTAACGTTGTAACGACCAAACCGGTTTAAATTTGAAGATGCCGCTTTGGGATAACGTAGACATCTAGGTACGCGAATGTAGCGTCCGGCGTGGTTGTGCATATACGCGGGCGCCCGCACAGGGACGCAGGAGATAAGCAGGCAGTTGTGTGTTCGGTCTAATGGGGGCGTTCACTCGGAACCGAAATCGCAATTTTGGGACACGAAATCGTTAGATGGAAACGAAAAATGAATTTTGTTGAAGAAATTGATCTTCTAACCCGAGCCATTCACTCGTAAATCATAAAAATTAAAATAAGCAAAAGGTGACGCCCACCGAAGAAGCTGCCTTGAGATCATTGACGTCATTTTCCTCCCGTCCTTGACTGCTTTTAGGGGAAGGGAAGGGAGTGGAGGGGGGTTCTCGCAAGGTCTGCTCGCAACCGCTCCAATTGGCAGAGTCAGCTGTGTGTTCCCCTTTGCGATAAGGCGAAGTAGTTTCGCGGGCTCAGTTGTGATTGGACGAAGTCAATGATGTCAGAGGTTGCACCACGCCTACGTTTCCGAAAGGGTTAAAAACATCAGTTTTTCGCCGCTTATAACTCGAGAACTCATTGACGGTTTGAAAAAAGGAAAAATACGGGTCTTTTTATTTTACAAACTCTATCAGATTCAGCAATGAAAAATATGGTAAACGACCCCATTGCGCTATAATCTGGAAGACGGACTGAAGGACACAGTGGAGGACTGGCTCCTGTCACAGCCACAGGAATTCAGGGAAGGGCGAATCCTTCCAAGGATTCGCTGTGATTTAATCACTAGGCTAAATTATAAATGGAAATGTTTGTAAAATAACGCATTGTGTGTCGATAGTTTTCATGAGATAGATATAAAAATAATAGAGGTGAAGTTAGGGGTACAGGTAGCTTCTGACACCCTATAAGCAACTACCTGTACTTTTTAAATGCTCTACCGAGTACAGAAATCAACCGTTAAAGAATTCCTTATGACAGAAACTGCTGTATGCTTCTGTAACTCGGATTTGTTTAAAAAAATAGATGGCGATCACCATGGCAACCGGCGGTGGTGAAGTCAGACTTTATTAGTCTTGTTTGGTATAGGTATCGCCGGTATCGGTATCGACTATAGGCGATAGATTCTAGATACCGATACCAATCAACAAGAATCGGTGGTATCGAGAATCGACGCATCCCTACTTGAATTAATATTGAGTTGGGTGGGAATGGGTACAGGGGTGAGGAGTAGGGTATAAGGGTACCCAAAAACTCGTAAATGTCGGTAGAACAGTGGAATAATGAGCAGGTGTTGGAAACTCGGCCCTAGGGATGGGCAGCTAGCACTAGTTTGCCTCCACAAAATCTCTAGGGATCGTAGTTTCGGCGGCCCTATCTCCATGCCCATATCTCCAGTTCTACCGGGAATACACCGAGTTCTCCCCAGGGACACGATGGAGGGACAGGGGGAGAGGAGGGATAAAATCCACGAGCAGCATCAGTTCCAGACTTATGCGTCGTGAAGTTGAACCTACCTTTGGTCGCGAGAGAATAAAATCCGCTGAAATATTCAAGTGACGAGCTGGGGTTATTCCCCTACCGCGCAACGTATGCGGCTTTTCTCCGGCGCAACAGCGAGTCAGTCCCACGTATGTGTCGCCCGCGGAGTAAAGGGAGGGATGGTTTTTGAAGGGGGAAGGGATGCGTGGTAAAGGGTGTCTCCCTCGGGATGCATTTGAGGAGGGAGTGAAACGCCATTAAAAATATTTCCTCCATTCCCTTTAGAGTGCCGAAAATTTTTGCTCATTTCCGTCCTATTGCAGAAGCTTTTGAGATGTGGAGGATATGAATGGAAAATGAGGGACAGACGGAATGGGAGAAGAATTAGAAAGTTTTAAAATGATTTGTGAAAAAGGATTTTTTAGCGTAGATAGATGAACGCAATGTCACAAAAATATAATAATAATAATAAAAATGTATTGGACTCAAAATATGTGCAAAAAACAATTGAATAAACATAAAAAGAGAGTGAAATTAGGCACCCCTGTATGAAACTTCCTTTTTTGGGGTAGCCATTCCTTGATTAAGGCGTTTTGCGGCAGTTGCAAGAGAAATTAAGAAATTGAAATACTAAGGGCTATACAACTAAACAGAAATTGTGTCCTTGAATATTTAAATTGCCCTTAAATGTAAAAAAATCTTCTTATCCCTTATGTGTTACATTTAATTCAGGTACATATTTCACAGCACATTCCAAATTCATAAAATATAATACAGCATATGTTCGGTAATATTGTAGTCGTATTTGCCGCCGAGTGGTGCATTTCGTTTCTTTTTTGTTCTTTTTTGTGTTTGCCCGTAAGAGGGCAAGGAGGTTCTCTTTTTTTTGATCCTCGATACGAGGACAGTGGTTTTTGACAGTTGTTGTTGGAAGGAACGTGTGAGCTTCGGACGTCCAGGAAGAACCGGCATCATCATCACCGTGTCAGCTCGCCATGACATTGAAGCCTCCGAATTTTTGTGAGTACCATTCGGCGGCAATCAGATCTATACAGTCCACTTTGTTTCATCTTTTGATTTATTAAACATTTTTTGGTCCTTCGGGCCGGATGTCGGTAAGGTTAACCAGATCGCAGATTAATTGGTCGGATCCATTTCATGAATCCACATTGGAATCATTTTGTTGAATATCATATTGAAATTCATTATCGGTCGTGGCGAGTGCTTGGGGAAATATTTGTTCCTTGTTATTTCGTTTGAATCTTAAGTTCTTCTTTGGTCGTTTTCTTCTGATTTTGTGTCCGTCATTTCCATATTGTAACTTTGTTACACATACATTTGACTGGAGTTGATTTATCATGTCCGATAAAGAGAAGAATATTAGGCTAATGAGGAGATATCGATTAACTAAATTCAAATATGAAGAGAATATGCGTATTATTGAAAAATTATACGAAATATCCATAACGATCGAAGGCAACGCGGAGGATAAAGACATTTTTGAGAGTAGGTTTTTGCTACTCGATGATCAATAAGTCCTTTGTTGAATTATCGGATCAATCAATGATTATTGAATTAGAGTTGGAAAAGGAAGAGGCACCTCAGTTAAAGGCATTCGATCAGGTAGAAGGCTACTACCACGAAATACGAGCCGTAGCAAGTCGTGTTCTGAAGCGGGAAGCACATGCTGCGTCTAATAACGCCTCTTCGAATGAATCCGACGACAGAACGGCGCGTTTACCTAAAATTACTCTGCCTTCCTTCGATGGAAAAATTGAGAATTTCAAGCCGTTTTTCGATGTGTTCAATAGTCTTGTTCACCTAAACTCTAAACTAACTGATATTGAAAAATTCTATTATCTGGTGTCGAGCGTACGAGGTAATGCCCACAGGCTTGTTACTAGCTTGCCGTTGATCGCTGAAAATTATCAAATAGCTTGGAAAACTTTGATCCAACAGTACGAAAATAAACGCCAGTTGGCATTTCATTACTTAGATAAGTTGTTTAACTATCCATGTTTGAGGAATAATTCTCTGGATTCTTTGCAAAGGTTCATCGAAACATTTTCGGAAAATGTGAATGCATTGCAGACGATGAACATACCTAATTTCGGCGAATTTATCTTGTTTTATTTAGCATCTCGAGTTATGGATCAAGACAATAGAAAACATTTTGAACTCGGGAATAATCGAGTGGACTTTCCATCTGTTCACATGCTCTTAAAATTTGGTCGCGACTACGTTAACGTTCTCCGATCATCGGGAGCTAAGGAAAGCGCGCAGTCTATATCATTGAAAGAGGTTAGTTCTTCAGTCAAATCTTTTGCAAAGAAAACCTCTCATTTTCACGTAGCTCAGGTAGAGAAGTTGTCATGTCCTGTTTGTTCGCGAGATCATAAGATATATCAATGCGAGAGATTCATTTCTCTACCGATGACGAAAAGAAGAGAATTGGCGAAAACAGAACGGCTGTGCTATAATTGCTTAGGAGAGAAACATACCTCGAAGCAATGCCTTTCCAAAAATCTTTGTAAAGTATGTAAGAATAAACATCATACTTTAGTATGCAATCGGAACTCTCGTTACGACAGTGTAGTGAGCAAATCTCAAGCCACAAATGATAAAGCACAGTCTTTAAATGATCGACCGGCTGCAGAATTTCCTAAGACTACTGAAAGGGTAAACACTGAATCAGTTGCAGTCGAGGTGGATGGCTCGTCAAATTCAATTTCATGTTCTGCTTGTCAGATGAATTTGCATTATTCAATGGTTTTGTTAGGGACATGTCTTGCGCTTGCAAGGAGCAAGTCGGGAACATTCATTCCTATTCGTGTTTTAATTGATCCTGCTTCGCAGGCAAGCTTCATTACAACGGATTGTCAGCAACGATTAGGGATTCCTCGCAGATCATCGATGATCAATTGTTTTGGTTTAGCCGCTACTCCGATTACGTCCACCAAAGGCACTGCCTCTGTAGTTATTCGACCGCGTCAAGGGGGTCCTGAGCTTCAAGTAAATGCCATTGTTATACCAAAGATAAGCTCAACACAACCCACGGAGCAGGTCCCAGAGAGAGTACGCCATCATTTTGAATTCTTGGAATTAGCCGATCCGGAGTATTACAAACCAGGGCCAGTTGACTTTTTACTTGGAGCAGATATGTATTCCGATATTATGTTGGATAAGCCAGTGGTTCGTTCAAGCGGACTTCCCACAGCCTGGCCTTCGATTTTTGGGTATGTGCTTATTGGGCCATTAAACTCGCTGTCTTCTGCATCTCGTGACTCATCTAACATTTCTACTTGTCTTGTATCAGCTGACTCTGATCTCGATTTAACTCTGCAAAATTTTTGGAGATTGGAAGAAGCACCAATGGTTCATATTGTTTCACCGCAGGATGAGTTAGCAGAGGAATTATTTGTTAATTGCCATTATCGAAAGCCTAACGGCAGATATGTTGTTCCTTTACTGCTTAAGGAAATAGATCATTTGGCGACATTGGGAGATTCTCAGGCAACAGCGATTAGACGATACAAGTTATTGGAGAGGAGATGGAATGAGAATCCGCAAGGCAGAGATGAGTATAACTCTATTTTATCCGAATACATTTCATTAGGCCATATGTCCCAGGTTGGATGGGGTACCGGCAAATATTATATACCGCACCATGCTGTATACAAAGAATGTAGTACCACTTCTCGAGTGAGAGTAGTTTTTGATGCATCTACCAAGACCACTACAGGAACATCACTTAATGATATGCTTCTGGTGGGACCCAAACTTCACCAAGACATATCAGCCTTGATTATTCGTTTTCGTTTGCATAAGGTGGCCTTAATAGGTGACATATGTAAAATGTACAGAATGATTGAACTTCGGCCTGAGGAGAGAGCGTATCAACACATTATATGGCGTCCCAATTTAGATTCTGATTTGCAAGAATATGAACTTAATACGGTAACTTTTGGCCTCACCTCTTCACCTTACTTAGCTATGCGCACTATTAAACAGTTGTGCCTAGATGAAGCTCTTCGATATCCTTGTGCTGCAGCTGTTGTTTCACGGGATTTATTTGTAGATGATTTGGTTACTGGCACCGCCTCTCCCCAAAAGGCAAAGAATTTAATCATTGAAATAAATAATCTAATGAATGCGGGGGGATTTCAAGTCCGTAAATGGGCATCCAATTTAGTAGAGGTGCTGCAAGGGCTTCCGTCTGATCTTTGTCAAGTTGAAGTGAAATTTAACTACGATCAAGTTCCATCAATCAAATTGTTGGGCATCTATTGGGAAGCCAAGTCGGACACATTTTCATATCATGTACGACAATGTGAAACACCCAATACCAAACGAGGCATTTTGTCCACAATTGCACGGATATTCGATCCATTAGGGTGGATTGCTCCTATTGTTTTCTGGGCAAAGTATCTCATGCAGAATTTGTGGAAATTAAAACTGGGTTGGGATGATGAACTTCCGTCTTCTACTTTGAAACTTTGGGAAGAGTTTGTGAAACAGTTGCCATCATTGATTGCTGTCAAAATCCCTAGATGGATAGGGAAGGACCAACTTTTGGATATAGAATGTAACGCCTCCCAGATACTGGGATTTTGCGATGCTTCTGAACGAGGGTACTGTGCTTCTGTGTATGTGCGAATGGGTGACTTAAAAGAACCAGGAAGTGTTCACTTAGTTTTGTCTAAAACACGAGTTGCACCAATCAAAACTCAATCAATCCCTCGTTTGGAACTTTTAGGAGCGGTCTTGTTGTCCAAACTTATAAAATTTGTATTTGAGAGTATATCGGGAGTGGTAAAATTAACTCGCGTATTTGCTTGGACAGACTCTAACACTGTTCTAACATGGTTAACCACCCCACCCCATCGTTTGAAAACCTTTGTTGCTCATCGTATCATACAAATCAAGGAAAATGCGATTGATATTACTTGGAATCACATATCAACTCAAGATAATGCAGCTGATATCGGAAGTCGGGGCTGTTTGCCCAGTGAAATAATTAATCAAAATTTGTGGTGGCATGGGCCTGCTTGGCTATCGGAACCCTTTATTAATTGGAAAATCAGTTCTTTCAAACCAATTGAAATAAATCAACTGTCGGAGAGCAAGAATTATTTTGATTCCACCTTCACAGTATTTCTGGAGCCCGATTTGGAATTCATCAAGCGCCACTCTTCGTGGTCCAATTTGTTGAGAACTGTGGCATATTGTCTGAGATTTATTAACAACACAAGGGTTAAATCAAATAATCGTATCAGTGGATCGCTGAAATTGAATGAAATCAATTCGGCATTGATACTTTGCACTCGAATGACTCAGCAATGTCACTTCAAAGAGGACATTTATCGACTAAAACAAGGTCTACCTTGTTCAGTTCGAATTCAACGCTTAAATCCCTTCCTTGATTCAGATGGTTGTCTCAGGGTGGGTGGGCGTCTTCAAAACTCGAATTTACCTTATCAACGGAAGCATCCATTGTTGCTACCCAAAAATAGTCATGTGACTCACTTGATCATAGACTATTATCACAAGGTGTATTTACACGTAGGGCCAGCTACTTTACAATATTTGTTAAGTTTTAAATTTTGGATTATCTCTGCCCGAAGTGTAATCAGGCAGAGGATTTATCAATGCATTCCATGCTTCAAATTGCGTTGTGCTCCAAAAGTACCATTAATGGGAGACTTGCCTTCTCCTCGTGTGCAACCTGCGCGTGCATTCTTACACACAGGGATTGACTTCTCAGGTCCGTTTTTGGTGAAGGAATCCTTGAGAAGGAATTCAAAACAACAGAAGGCGTATATGTGCATGTTCATTTGTTTAGCAACCAAGGCATGCCATTTAGAAGTTGTATCTAGTCTCTCAACAGAGGCATTTATTGCAGCCTTTGAGAGATTTGTATCTAGAAGAGGTCTATGTTTAGATGTTTACACTGACTGTGGCACCAATTTTGTCGGCGCAAATAGGTATTTGACCGGACTAAACAAACAGTTTCGGGCCTTATTAATGGGTAATGAAACATTGGATAAATACTCCATAACAAATATCTCTTGGCATATGAATCCCCCGGAGGGACCCCATTTTGGGGGTCTTTGGGAAGCAAATATCAAGTCGGCAAAGGGTTTGTTAAAAAGGATAGTGGGTAGCCAAATTTTAACGTTTGAAGAGTTATCAACCGTATTTGCCAGGATTGAAGCGGTATTAAACTCCAGACCATTAGTCTCTTTACCCTCGGATCCCAATGAATTGGAAGTTTTAACACCTGGACATTTTTTAATTGGCACACCCTTAGTAGCTATCCCCGAACCAAACCTTTTTGATGCTAAAATCAACCGAATAACCCGATGGGAACTTGTAAAACGAATTTCCCAACACTTCTGGAATCGGTGGACGAATGAATATCTATCCACGTTACAATCCAGGTCAAAATGGATATTGGAGAATCCCAATTTAGAACGAGGGGATATAGTGATCCTTAAAAGGGAGAATAGTCCTCCCTTGCAATGGCCTTTGGCTAGGATTATTGATGTTCATGAAGGAACTGATGGACGAGTGCGAGTTTGCACTGTCCGAACAGCGTTTGGTACTTTTAAACGACCAGTTTCAAAACTGGCCAAACTGCCTGTTCAATAATTTTTTTTCTTCGTTCTTTTGTTTTGTATTTTGTTCCAGTCCTGGTCCTTTTGTGTATATTTTTTGGAGAATTGTTCATGTATTTGTACATATCGCTTGCTTAGGGAACATTCGTGCTGAACCATTCCCATCCGTGGGCTACCCATTTGTACAAAGTCTCTGATGAAGGCCCCCTTCAGAGTGAAGAACCTAATTCATTTCCTAACCTTTTTTTCATTATCTTCCCAGGTTCAGCTTGCGCGTTTTTTGTTTGGTTTCTTTATATTTCCCTAAGCACTCTCGTCGTTACTTGTTTATTATATTTAAAATTGGCACCCAATTTTGGTGGGTGGGTTATGTTCGGTAATATTGTAGTCGTATTTGCCGCCGAGTGGTGCATTTCGTTTCTTTTTTGTTCTTTTTTGTGTTTGCCCGTAAGAGGGCAAGGAGGTTCTCTTTTTTTTGATCCTCGATACGAGGACAGTGGTTTTTGACAGTTGTTGTTGGAAGGAACGTGTGAGCTTCGGACGTCCAGGAAGAACCGGCATCATCATCACCGTGTCAGCTCGCCATGACATTGAAGCCTCCGAATTTTTGTGAGTACCATTCGGCGGCAATCAGATCTATACAGTCCACTTTGTTTCATCTTTTGATTTATTAAACAGCATATAATGAGCAAATTTGCTCAACTACATTTACAGGGTGGCGATCGTCAGGGAAAACCGGGAAAACCTGGAATTGTCAGGGAATTTTGCATTTCTGGAAAAGTCAGGGAAAAGTCAGGGAATCATCGTGAAAGTCAGGGAGAAACACTGAAATTCTCGTTATTTTTCTACCATTGCGTTTATCGCCCTTTATTTCACCAACTAAAACTAATATCCGTCGCTGACGTGCGTGGAATAAGCCCCATCAATTTGTGGAACATTCAGTTGTGAATCTTATTAGTGTCTTAGAATCTTAATGTCTCTTAGTTACTTAGTTGTGAACTATATAAATATAGTTGTATATATAAATATATAAATAAAATATATAAATAAGTTGTGAATATATTAATCCGTGGTTGTGAATCAGACGTACAATATATCCTTTGTGTACATCCTTAATGCGATATTTGCCTAGTAGTGTTAAAATTCATGATCACGTGCATTCCGCTCATCACAAGGAATCCGAGGCTATGTTGTTCGGAAAATTTTACCTCTCTTTTTTTTTACTTCTAGGACTCGGATCTAGAGGCAGGTGGAGCACAATAGTTCGTAGTAAATACGTGCTTGCAGTTATAAAAATACGATACTATGATTATTAGAATGGTAATACAAGTACGATCGCTGGTGTAAACAAAACCTTACGTAAGATCATCTTCGATTCCCATACCCCCGTTCGTGAGACAGTAAGAAGAGTCATCCTCCCCTCCCCACCTTTCACGCTCGACATAATTATTGAATGGTCCCCTTAGCTCCCTCTCGAAGCAATTTAGTCTTGTCACAAACCACCTCAAATATGATATTCCTGAATACGATGCTGCCGTTGATGATTACCTCGTTCGCAGTGGCGCGATTACGTTTTGTTTGTTTATACAAATATTTGTACATTATTGGTTCCCTCTTACAATCTAGGGGTTATAACCACGTTAATCAATTTGTTATTCGCTTCTGAATGTCACTCGTGCCATCCGAGTTTGATCCAGTCCAACAAAATGGATTTGGTTTGTATTTTTTGCGCTCCTTAGTGATACTTGTACCGGAGTCCGCCAGTAAATCGGCCATTAACTTTCTCTTCGATGTCTTATCAGTAATCCTCAACTTCCCAGATCTACCGAGACACGCTACTTCATTCTTGAAGGATTAGACATCGTCATTGTAATTTTACCGAAGGAAACATATACGGCCACGGACATACAATACACGACCGCGTATCCGCGGACGCGGAATGTAAAAAGTTTTTTTGGAACGAAGTTTTGAAGAAGAAAAGAGTTTTGACGGAAATTTAATTCAGCATAATATAAAATATTCAGATAATAGGAGCCCTTTTGGCGATCGGTCAGGGAAATTTGTGAGTCCGTCAGGGAAAAGTCAGGGAATAGTCAGGGAATTTAAAAATTGGGTCTCAGTAGTCACCCTGATTTACATAATTATATCGAATATACATAAATACATGGAAACTTTGAACAATGAAAATGTTAAATTGAGGAGGCTTAAAGTAAAGTTCTGAGATATATTTCTATATCTTTTTGTAAAAATAACCAATTACTCAGATTCTTTTTAAATATCACTTGGTCGTTACATGAGTATAATTCTTGAGGTAGCTGCATAAAACCTTTGGTGCTATATAATTATAAAAGTGTTTGTAGGCTTAGGTTTCGGAATTTTAATACTCCGATTTTTTCTCAGCATTGTGGTGATAGGACAAGGTTTATTTTTGTGTCCTCCACGATCATAGAAAATTCTTAACACTTTGTACACGTATTAATGTCTAACTGGTAGAATTTTTAGCTTAAAAAACAATAGAAAATATACTTGATCATATTCCATACATTTTATTATACTGGAAACTCAACCGGGTTTGACCTTTACATGTTATTTTGTTAGGTCGTGCCAAACCCTGAATAGAAGGTTGTATTTGTTCGGTTAATGTTCAAGGCTTTGTTTTCATGGTTGCTTTTTGTTGAGTTGATGGTATTTTTCTGTTTACTTAGATGTGAATTATGTTTTTTGTTTTAAATGAAATGTTTTGTTGTTGAATATTTTGTGATAAAGGTTGTGAAGCAGTTGTTGAGAGAGGAGAGAGGGGGATTGTTGTGTGAGAGGCTGGAGGGAGAGGATCAGAGATATAGGTACATTCTCAAAGAAAGAGGATTGATACTTAGAAAATAAATAATTTATCGGAAGGAAATGGTCGCGAGATCATAATTGTCTTGAGTTACTGCTCAGAGACGGGGCCACGAGGATATGTTCGAACGTATTTGAACAAATGAGAGGGTGAGAAAGGCCAAGAACAGGGGGGTAAGGAGAGGGAGAAAAGCCCAAGGAATAGATAGAAGTTCAAAACAGCTGGTGGCATTAGAGCCAACAGAGAACTGTTGGGCTATGGGGATGATGGTGGGGGAACAGGTTCGGAGTAAAAAGCCGAAGAAATTGGAAAAGTGAATCGGTCATGGAGCAGGTTGTCGTCATGAGCATTAAAATAGGATAGGATTTAGAAAATTTCCATGACGTAAATTTTTACAACCTTGTATGAACATGTAACATCTTTGGAATAAAATTAGAGGAATGCTTACAGCCAAGTATATTTTGCTGACATTATATCCCAATTCCAGTAAGTAGAGTTGCATATTTTTGAATTTATTCGTAGCACGAGCTTAGATGAACGTCTGCATTGGGGCGAGTATCAGGCTCTAAAAAGTCCTCTTTTCCGTGTAATCCTCTTCAAACATGAACATTTTACACATGATAAACACTTAAATACATCGATTGTGCCAGGTGTGACTCCATGGAACTTTAAATTCATATTGAACAGGAAAATACTTGATTATTCCACTCAAATTTATTCTTGAATTCGACCTGGGTTTCGACTTGGAACGTCGTCATCAATCGGATGATGATGATGATGTTCCACGTCAGTCGGATGATGATGACGTTCCACGTCGAATCCCGGGTCGTATTCAAGAATAAATGTGCGTGGAATAACCAAGTATTTATCTGTTCAATATGGCTTTATTCATAATTGAGATACGATATGAAATAGCAATAATAAAAAAGAATATTTAAAATCTCCAATGAGAATATCACATATAGGTATAATATATTCACAATAGAGCCCGTATATGTATTTTTTTATCTGATAACAAGCTTAAAAATATATTTAAAGATAAGAAAAAATAACTCTCCGAGACCTTTCAGGCAGAAAATATTCCGAGCGAAATATAGCATAGTTTAAATTCTTGTCATATGACGCCATATCGACAGAACAAGAGCTTTGGCGGCATTGTTCTGGTGTCTCACCAGTGCTCACAAAGCTAGAAATAAGTGAATAGTGCAAATATTCCTTAATGTCAGGATGTACTAATAATGGATTTAAAACACTTTTTTCAATTTGCCAAAAGGTTCTGAAATAAGGAATGCAGAACGATATCGATACATAAATCGTTGGCCCGAGATTTTCGGAAGACTCCATAAAAGTTCATTTTTTAAAGTTAAAAAAAAACATGATTATGAGCTAATTATTCAATTTAGCAAACACCAGATCCGCAATCTACGATTATTTCTGCATGAAAGTATAATATATTCGTCAAAATATAAATTTCAGGCACGGACACTTAAGTGGGAAAAAAGTGAGGATTAGGTGAGAGTCTTAGAATTGTTGACCCATGATGGTTGATGAAGCCAAAGGTCCGTGGTTCGTATGTAGTGGTTCGGTCATGGTTCGTCTATGGTGGCTATGGTACTGGCTTCTCATCCCCAAAGTCCAGGTTAGAATCCCGCAGATTCATCTGTGTGCTGGACCTCGGGTGATAGACATTGATGGCGATAGAGTTGAGGGTGTCTCTTCTTTTAAATATCTCAGAGCATTGGTGGCCGCGGATAACTCGATTAGTTCTTGTATAAAAGACAGAATGGGGGCGTTTACCCGGAACCGAAATCGCAATTTTGTGCACGAAATTGTTAGATGGAAACGAAAAAAGAATTTTAGTGAAAGAATTAACCTTCTAACCATAACCATTCACTCATAAATCAAAAATTAAAATGACTTCTTGACTGCTCTTATGGGAAGGGAAGGGAGTTGAGGGGGATTCTCGGAAGGTCTGCTCGCACAGATCCTGTCGCAATCGCTTTCATTGGGAGAGCCAGCTGTGCCCCCCCCCCCCTTTGCGATGAAATTAATCTTCTAACCACACAAGATGCTGTCGAAATCGCTCCCATTGGCCGAGTCAGCTGTGTCCCCCCCTTTGCGGTAAGGCGAAGTAGCTTCGCGGTCTCAGTTGTGATTGGACGAAGTCGATATGCGTCAGAGGTTGCACCACACCCACTTTGCCGAAAGGATTAAAAACATCAGTTTTTCGCCGCTTATAACTCGAGAAATAAATGACGGATCAAAAAACGGAAAAATACTGATATTTTTATTTTGCAAACTCTATCATATTCGGCAATAAAAAAGTATGGCAAACGACCCCATTGCGGCAGG
This sequence comes from Platycnemis pennipes, assembly GCA_933228895.1. Taxonomy (NCBI): domain Eukaryota; kingdom Metazoa; phylum Arthropoda; class Insecta; order Odonata; family Platycnemididae; genus Platycnemis; species Platycnemis pennipes. The sequence continues at coordinate 68,467,201 of OW121854.1, forward strand.
CAACAAAGCATTTTTTGCAAATCTTAAACTGTTGAAAATTGGACTGGTTAGAAGAAATACTAAATAAAAAATATGTGAAACTTAAACCAGATCTGTTGTCACTTTATGGATGTGGATGCTGGACATTATCAACAGCTGAGGTACATGCGCTTAGGTGTTTTGAGAGAGGAATCCTACGCAGAATCTTTGGTCCCTTGCAGGAAAATGGAGTTTTTCAAACATGTTGGAGTTAAGAACTTGATAACCTCATTGATGGCCAAGACATAGTGAGATTTGTCAAATCACCGAGACTCAGATGGGTGGGACAATTGATAAGAATTCCAGGAGAGAGAGTGGCCGAGTGAGTTTGGGAGGGAAGATTTTTCAATGCAAGAAGAAAAGAACGCCCACACTTGAGATGGCAGGATGGAGTGGAGGCAGACTTGGCTGCTATGGGTGTAAGAGGATGGAGAAAGAAGGTCATTATCAGAGATGATTGGTTGGAATATTGTTGCGTAGGCCAAAGCCGACAGAAGGCTGTGGCGCCATAGAAAGAAGAAGAAGACTGGTCCTTAATTAGATGCTATGTTGGGAGCGCATGAAGTTCAGCGTTCCGTCCGTCGCATGGGACGTCAAAACGTGGAATCTTTGGTGAATTTCGATAAGAGGAGGCTAATTCCGCCACAGGGTTTCTCTCCATCCTTCCTGCGTCCCTTGAAAAATTCCCGCCCATTTACAACCACCTACCTATCCTAAATGGCGCAAATGACCTTGTCTGTCGGTTGCCTTTCTAGAGTATCTACTCCGACTACCACAGGTGACTTCTAACACCCTCTGCCACACGACCACTTGGCTGTTCGCTGCGCAATATGTTGATTTAGTGAATAAATCTGCTTTGCCTCCCCAGTTGTCGTCGGCAATTTCTATTTCATGTATTATTTCTACTAATTATAAGCGAACAAAGTATATTGCAAACCCCCCTCTTACGTTAGTATTATAGTATTAATCCTTGTGGTTGATGTATTTCATTAGCGACCTTTTTTTAGTGATATTTTCATGGCTAATGTCATTCAGCGGAGCCTTACAGTATCACGTCTAAATGTAGTATCAGCAGTAAAATCTACAAGTTAATAACTTTTAAAATAATTCGTAAACGTTAGAAAAAAATAAAGGCTTAGAACGAAGAAATAGCATCAGAAATACTAACAGGGCACTGGCAGTAGAAATTGGTGGTTACGACAATAGTCTAGCGTCTCTATGCCACAATCCACCTGGGATTGTTGTCCTTACCTCTTGTTAAGGAGGTTGGCTCGCGACTGCTTGAGTCAAGTTGTCTGAGGAATCTTATTAATTTAAGTACGAGTATATGCCTGCTAAGTGATCCTTACTTCACAAAGAAAATTACCTAAGCTATTGAAAGTCATAAGTATCACAAGAAATGCGATGTAAAGTCGAAGGATTTCTTTTTTATGATAATTTTAATCAGCTCGACTATGGAGTCAATTCAGCATTTACTTTAAAGAAATAAATTCGTGTACTCAATGAATTTACTAATTTATAACACCAGAATATTACTATCAAACATTATGTAAAAATATTTTTCTGAAATATGCATTAATATCTCATTAGTAATGATATTATTCATACGCCATACATTTTACATAGAGCGACCGCAGCGCCACTTTAAGACAACTAACGCATTTCGTCTGCTATAAGCGCAGAAATTGGTGGGTTTAGCGAAAAATACGGTGGGTTGATGCCTTTTTTTTCGTGTCATTTTATTTCTTGTGAAATTACGCATAAAATATCAGTTTTTTGCAAAAATGACATGACACTATGGTATTCTTAAATGTTATATTCCCATGTGATGGCCATTCTCGCCGTTAATCGTATGTAATTTCAAATGCAATTTGTACAAAAAGGAGTATGGGTTGGTATAATTATCTTTACTTTATTTGATAGAGGAACTTTAGTTTTATAAGTGCTGAAAATATAAAAAAAATGACATGACTTTCACTTTTCGGATCAACCTCCTTAACGTTTCATCTTCTATGCGTCCATTATCCTCTTTCGCATATATAATTCCCCAGTTTCGTGCTATTTTGGTATCTTTCAAATCTATCTTTACATTCTCGTCCGTTTCTCGTTCCATATACTTTCTTTTTACTCCCACTTTCCCCTTATTTCTCTCGAACCTCCTCCCTTGTCCAACCGCGAAAGACCTCCCACTGCACCTTCCCCTCACCAATCTAACGCTTCGTCGCTTCCCAATTTCAAAGGGAAGTCCTCTTCAAAAGAGTTCCCTTTTCCACTCCACGCCCCCGCAGTGTTCGGTTATTTTATTTATTTTATTTTTTTTTTAATTTCACTCGGGTGGTGAAAAAGAGGAAGGTATTGGAGGGATGGAGGGGGTTGGGTGACATAGAGAGTGACCGTAGCATGATAGGAGGAGGGGTGGAGGGTCCGGCAAGGCATTTCAAAGCGGAAGGAAGGGGATGAGACCAAGGAACTCTACCTTCTAGTCCGCCCAAAGGTCTTTTCCTCCCAACAAACCCCTCTCCACCCCCTTACCCTGGAACGTTTAAGTCCCTGCTCCCCCACTTCACCCCAGCTCCCGTATAAAATTATGTTCTGCATACCCCTAACCTATTCTTCATCCTATTAAGGGTTTTAATAGCGTTTATCGAGGCCTGCATCAGTTCTGGACATTTATTTGTTGCACAGGCATCTTCGCTCCTCTGCAAGAGTGGTTTGATCACCCCGTCCACACCTTAGGGCTTAGCTACTTGGTGACATTTGTTTTCATCTCCCTCGCCTGAATTTAAATTAAAAGGAATTTTCGGGAAGTATCGTTTCCCGTTCTCGATCCCCGTAAAGGTTACGAAAATGTTGGGAGCGCGGAAGACTTAGTTTTTGGTAATCTTCCTCGCATTACGGTCGGAGGCTCTTGTTCTGAAGAATACTGCACTCAACTCCTTTATTATTTTCTTCTATGGTTTCCAAGTCTGCACCCGTACTTAATAGGCACTTCAAGACTGGTAGGAAAGGTACAAGGATGGGAATGGAAGGATACTAGGAGGAGGAAGGGAGGAGAGAATGGTGGTGTCGGAATTAACCTGCTCTAAATGAAAGGCACCTAGTGGATCACGGCCTAACGTCCTATCCGACGGGCGGAGCACTGAACTCGAATGCTCTCCACAAAGCACTCATGCAAGAGCCGATTTACTAATAATGCGATAAAAAAGTTCAGTGACGGGATTCTAAACAGGGCCTTCCGGGGAGAGGATTTAATATAAAATTATTTTAGATTTATTGTAAATTTGCGTGAACTAATTACCGGGGCGTTGAGTAGGGGAGTAAAGAAAAGACAAGTGAAAAGTTTAATATGGAGCGTTGTGCTATATGGGGCGGAAACGTGGGGTTTGCGGAAGGAAGATGAAAATAGACTTAGGGCTCTTCAGATGTGGGTGTGGAGAAGGATGTAGAAGTTAAGTGCGTCGAAACGAACGATTAAGTGCTAGAATTGGTAAGAGAGGAAAGAAATCTGATAGATTTAAATTAGTAGAAGGCAGGTGTGAATGGAAAAGGTAATAAAAGGGGTTGGAGTTTTGAAAGAAGTGATTGAGGGAAGAGCGTTGGGTAAGCGGGGAAGAGGGAGGAGAAGAATGGGTAGCTTGGATTGAATGATGGGTGGCAGGAGGTATGAGGGGCTGAAGAGGGACATCGTGTGAAATTTAGGGGGTTGGAAGAATTAAATGTCCATTTAGACCTACCTCCATCGGTAGAAAACTATTAATAATGATAAAAAATTATAAAGTTATTCTGTAGTGTATGTGAACAACGTATTTAAATCTATTAATCATTTTATCTCTACGCTTGTATGTCCATTTATATTATAAAATCTTGTTCAGTTTAACATATTCGTAGAAGAGAGAGACGGTGTTATTTATTTGTTTAATTGATCAAGGAGTCTCTCAAGGCATTAAGTCGCCAAGGGGACCACGACTAATTGTTCCATCTGACGGTAGGGGATACTGAACTTGAATGCTCTCCACAAAACATTCAAGTAGGGATCGGCTTAAAAATGAAAATTTTCTTCCACTAACGGGATTCGAGCCTGGGACTTCCGGGCGAGAAGCCTGTACTTGAAACGATACTCCAACCCGACCCCCGTACTTAACCCTCCTAGTGGTTTCCCCTCCATTTGTACCCCTTCGACCTCGAGGGGAAATGAATTACCCCTGGGGGGTTGTGTTTGAAACCTTCGGAATTATCTCGAATAGGTAACCAAGGAGTCACATGGTACAAACACGAATGGTATGCAAATTTTATTACTCTGAATCACTCGTTAAATTATCAAAAATTGTTTTCACTTGAGTTTATCTCATCTGTCTCGACTATAGATCCCACAAATGAGATAAAACACAAGTGTAAACAATGAATGAGGTTGTAATCAGCGGTTTTAACACATCAAATTTGCGAGGCATTCTTGTTCATACCACGTGACTCCTTGGTTACCTATTCGAAATAATCTCGACTGTTTCAAACACAACCCCCCTGGTATTCCCGTTCGTCCAGGGAATTCTGTTCCCGTCTACATCTCCCTCTCTCTTTGCCCTCTCGCCCCTTCGTGAACAGCCGCAGTTCCCCTAGCCCTCCCGTCTACAACCCTTATTTTTTTTTTTGCCTTTGACCTATGGCGTTCGGGAAACACCGCGCCCTTCGGCTAATCTAGTGCCGCCCTCTCTCCATTGGAAATACGAGCGCCCATGCCCCACCTCCCTAGCACCCCTCTCCCCTTTTACCTTGCGTTACCCTTTTAAACCCAGCGCCTCTCGCGACCCTTATCCCATCAGTTAGTTGCCCCTAACCGCCCGTCCTCCCTCAAAAGGGTGGATCTCCGCCACGAACGTGTTCGGTCATTCTCTCCCCCCCACCCGCCCCCTTTCTACACCCTCATGCAATGATGCTTGGTCCCTTTCTCCTTCGCTATCCCTACGATACCCCTACTTCTTCTCCTTCCAACCTCTCTCGCCATCATCGTTTGAGCTCTCCTTAGCCCAGGCGTTAATTTTCGCCCCGCTGAAAAAAATGCGATGGCTCCAGGATGAATCCCTTAACGCTATAGCCGGCCTCTCTAAAGGCCCGCTCTTGTCCCCTATCCCTTGCCACTTCTCACTCACGTACACGGTCGCAAAACCCTTGGCCCGTCCCCTGTATCTTACTCCTGCCGTCTCCTTTCTCTTCGCATCCACGGCATCTCACATCGGACCTATTTTTCCAGCATTTAAATTATGGCAGACGGTGACTGTAGGCGATATTTATGTATTCCTATATGCATATTTATAAATTATAACCATCATCAGAAAGAAATAGTCAGTAGAATAGCCTAGGCAAAGAGGTCATACTATCAAAAGAATCTACTTACAGCTGGAAATACAAGCGTAGAAATAAGGAAACAATTCATCAGAGCATACACCTGGAGCATCTTTCGTTACGGCAGTGAGGCATGGATGATGACAGCAGCGGAGAAAAAAAAGGGCATAAGCATTCAAAATGTGTTGCTACAGTAGAATGATGAAGGTTAAATGGATCGGCCGAGTAAGTAACGAGGAAGTCCTAAGAAGAGTGGGAGAAAAGAGAAGTCTGCTGACAACTCTAAGAAGTAGACGGAACAACTTAATCGGCCATATCTTGAGACACGATGATCTGATGAAGATAATAGTCGAGAGAAAAGTGAACGAGAAGATTGGAAAAGGCAGGCATTGTATGAGATACATGGAACAGGTTGTGAAGGATGTAAAAGAATTACGTCAATATGAAAAGGACGACGTAATATTAATACGTCGCGATGAAAACGTTGTCTGACAGAAAAATCGAGTGGAAAGCTGTGTCAAACCAATCCTAGGATTGTTGACCAATGATGATGGCAGTTTTTCTTAAATATCTTCATGCATTACGTGTAAAAAGTCAACTTTTTCCATATCGTCTATCATGATAGTAAAAGAAATCTCTGAGGTAATAACAGTCGGTGCATGTAGTGCAGAAACGGTGGTCGTTCGCCTCCATTCACTCTTTAGAGTTAGCCAGTACGGCACTTAGTGTATGTGGATTGCTATTTTGCGTCTCTGTCCTATCGCTGTGTTACGTGTTTGCTGATAACTTTCCTATGCATTGGTAATGAAAACATATTTTTTTCCAATTCCCAATGATATTATTTTCTAAGTAACGTAATCACAAACATAAATATAATATCAGAATGAAATTGTGTGCTTGTTACCTGCAGCGTATCGGTCCTAATAACCATTTGAGGAGAAATTCGTATCGTGTGAAATGTTATAGCTTCTGATCCTGGCTGCACACCGGCGGAGATTTTTAATCGAGATCCCCCTTTCATGGTAATTGCTACTCTTTTTTGCTCTGGCTCGTTGGGGCCGGTGCTGAAAGAATATTTCGGAGTATCTAAGAGATAGGAGAGATAATTAGAGTATGTATGACGCGCTCGCCGTATATTTTTGGTGAACCCGAATTCAATTCCTTTTCAGATCAGCTTGTTTATTATTTAGTACCGCATGCGTTGGGGGCCCTATCTTTCAGTAGGGTAAATTCTCCGCTAATTTCTAGTGGGTATACAGTTTTATTTTTGGTGGAGCCGATGACTGCAGGTCCATTATTATTCGTTTCCGGAAAGGATAATTTTAGGAATACTATCCTGGGAGCTACAAATGGTTTAACTAATTTATTCATATTTATTATATTCGTCTGCTTTACATCCTTAACAATTGTTTCGTACATAAATCACACATGAGGGCCTCAGTTGCCCTTATTTTCTTCCAATTTTTCCTCGACAACTTTCTTTGTCGAACCGTCATATCTCAAGATGTGCCAATATGGTCTTACTCTTAGTGTTCGTCGATCCTACTTGGATCCTTTTCACTAAATACTTTGTCTATCAATATAATCTTCATGATCCTTTTCAATTCCTCTTCATCAGCCATTTATAAAACTGCTATAATTCATTTCTCCCTGATTTATTTTACTCTTCTCTTTTACATCCTTCATTAATTATACCATATTTGTGATACGAGGATGACATTTGCTTTTCTTTGAAAAGTCGAATAGCTAGGGATAGAGGAAGCTGGAAGGAATGTGTCAGTAGAGTAGCCCAGGTGAAGAGCGTATTTTACCGGAAGAAGAATCTACTGCTGGAGATACGTAAATAGATAAACGTAGATAAAAGGAAACACTTCGTTAGAACGTAGGTACCATGGATCACGCTTTTTTATGGTAGTGGGACATAGACGATAACAGAAAAGTCTACGTTGGAAGCATTGGAAAATGTTGTGCTTCACATTTCGCATTAATGTGTAGGTTTGATATTATTATGGTGTAATTTTAGAAATAATTAAACGCGTCCATCTGAGCGGTGTTAATGTGTACGATATGTGTTTTGTGAAGCAATGTACACTATCTCGAGCTTGATAATACGGTAATGGAAGCATGATCCATGTAAACAAAATTGTTGTAGCTTTTTCCCTGAGTCATATGATGTTAAATATTTATACACATTTTTTCATGGGTGTTTTTCAAGTCTGTTTCCGCACTAATAGGCGCTTTAGACCGGGGGGAAAGGTATAAGGATAGGAATAGAAGGGTCGGGGGAGCTCTCTCCATCAATTTCTATTGAAAGAAAGAGGTTTCGTATTTTAGGAAACAGTGAGTTACAGTTATTCTAAATTAGTTACAGCAATTCTAAAATTCATTCCTTAAGAGTTTCACACCTTCATATTCTTTGTTCATTGAAGTGTGTGTGTTTTCATCGCATCGCCTTGTACTTGTTCGAGAAACTGATTCATTTACATCAGCTCTTCAATCACAGACTTTCGACTTAAAATATTTCTGATCCCCCACGTCGAGTACTCCATCTCTTGTCCATTGGAATAACTGCCTTTCCGCTCCTGTGGCTCTCGTTGGAAACGGGAGAATGGGGATTGACGTGCCCCCTCCCAAACGCTCCATCCCTTTCTACGTCGGCGGAGGATTTTCCCTTCTTAAAGGGCCTTCCAACGCCTGCCCACCCACCCCCTCTTTTCCAATTCTCCCCCGCCTCCTCCTCCCGCCTTTCCCATGCAGATGGTGTCAAGTGGGCGTGGAGGATTAACTTAAAGGGCCCGTGTTGCTGTAAAAAAAAGTCTCGCCCTCATCCTTCCCCCTCTTAACCCTTCGAACACTCAACGCCTTTCCCATGGGAAGCCGAGGAAGAGAGGAATAAAAAATGCGGAATTTCGCGCTTCAATTTTTTTTTATTCCCAACTTCTTCATCTCCACATCCTGATCCTGCTCGTCTCTTTCCTCTTCTTCTTCCTCTCCTTCTTCCTTCTTTCCTTTATCCGTTTTATCTTCCACTACACTCTTAGCGGCGTTTCTTTTCCAGCTTAATAAGTCACCCTTCCTCTTCGCGCAAAAAAATTAATTGAAAAAAAAATCGTAAAGAGGAGGAGGAGAAGGGTCTTCTCCGAAAGCGTCTCAAACTCCCCACCACTCTCTCCTTTTACTCGCCCTACGTCCTTAACTTTAAAAGGAAATCTCTTCTTCTCCTCGTGTCTCAACATCCTCCCTTTCCCCACTACCTGACCGTAGCAGGACCCTCCTCCCTTACCCTCTTTTTGGTGTGGCTCTTCTCATCACCCTTGGATGAAATTAGGATTTATCTCTTTAGGAGTTACTGCAGGAATGTTTTGGGTATTTTGCGACGAGGTTAATATGTTTATTTTGCTCAACACATCTTTTCAGCGTTGTAAAATCACGTGGGTGTATTGAGGGTAAATTGGATTATTGTGAAATGTTGGTGTGGAGTAGGATTGGATTGGATTGGATATTCAGGGGAGGCGACCGACAGCTGAGGTCATTTGCGCCATTTAGGATAGGTGGGTAATTAGATAATGGTAGGAACATTCCAGGTAATGGAGGAAGGGTGGAGAGAAACCCGGCGTCGGTGTTAGCCTAAGTACTCTTAACGAAAGGCGCCAAGGGGACCACGGCTTAACGTCCCATCCGACGGACGGAGTACTGCACTTGAAATGCCCTCCACTAGGCACTTCAATTCAAAGTGGGGACCGGTTTTCCACTGAAAAATCTGCCACTGCCGGGAAATCGAACCCGGGCCCTCGGGATGGGAGGTCAGTACTCTAGCCACCACACCAACCCGATCCCCCTTGGTGTGGAGTGAAATAGAAAGAGTAAAGAGAGAGAGAGAGAGAGAGAGAGAGAGAGTATAGAAGGAGAAGAATAGAATGGACGACGAGGAGGACGAATGAGGAAAAGTTTATTTTGGTTGTGGAAGAAAGAATATTATTGAGATAAGGAAGAGTAGATGGATGGAGCATACAATGGAATGCCGAAGATCTTCATCGAAGGTAGAAGAATGCTATTGGGTAAGGGAGGACAAGATAGATAAAAAGTTACTGTGGATGGTAAAATGGTGAAATGATGAAAAATAAAGATATGTAGCGTATGAAAGGTCAAATTAGGCCAAAGAGAAGTGGGGATACTCCGTCAAAACCTACCATATCCGATAGAAGGCTGTCAATTAATAAATTATATCGCAAGGGTGCAGTTAGTGAATGTATCGCCGGTAATTTTATGTGTTTATCATTTTACTGTAGCCCGGCGTCTACCCCCGTTAAATGCACTCTTAGTTCTTTTACCTCATCTGTACTTCTCCATACCCACTTCTCTGATGACTGAAGTCTGTTTTCTTTGTTGAAGTCCACGTTTTGGTGCTTTGCAATGACTAGCTTCACAGAAGGCACTTAGTCACTTCATAGTCTTTTCATTACCCCCCTTCTTGGCGCCTGCATTGGTCTTAATTTTATTTCGACTTTTTCGCGAAGACGATTCTGCTTCACCAAGGGTATGTCAGCTTTGCAGGTGTTATAACTTTTTTTTCCTGTAATTTCTGTATGGGGATTCATGTAATCAGTTACCATATTATTCGTGTTGACAACCTATTTCCCTGCAAACCTTGTCATTTCACATAACTTGGTTTATTATTTTGAATTACTGTCATGATATGATTATTCTCCACCTGCTTCGTACTCGATCTATTACTTCTTCTGCATAGGTGTATAAGTAATTACTTACTCTATTATTATTTTAATTGATAACCTGTTTTCTTAGTCCACCTTGTCAATGTAATTGAACGAACGAATTAAATATCCACAGTTCATTTCGAAGAATGTGCGTTAATTGGTATTTCTTTTCCTTCTAAAAAAATTCAAGCTGAAGCAATTAGTCTTCCTGGGTCTGCTCTCCTTTATTCCGTCTACGTCTTCATCTTTCAAATCAACCCCATCTCTTTTTCTCTCCCCTTCCTTTACACCCTCGTGCGGATTATCCGCTCTGACACCCAGACCCCTTTCCCATCCTGTCCCTCCAATCCCTGAACCCTTTCTTCCTCGTCTCCTACCTTTCCCCCTCCTTACCTCATTAGTCCAATTTCCCTCCGTCTCTCCCCCTTTTCTAACCCCTTGCCGCAAGATGGTACCCTTATCCGTGTAACCCTTTATGTGATGGGGGAACGAAAGGAGAGCTCAGTTCCGAGATCCGTTGGGGTCTGTCTCCTGGCCTCTCCATGGTCCCCTCGTCTGGGCCCACCACCTTGGAGGCCTCCATAGGACCTCTCGGGATTAGTGACGAAGGTGGATTTCTTGAAGGAGGGGGTTTCGCGTTCAGAGACGACGCCCTCTCCAGGATTCAATTAAGAAAGTGTCTTCTTCGTAGGAGGTGGAGAAGGAGTAGGAATGCAATGCATTCATTTTGTGCATCCACGCGACTGATGTTCAAGACGGTCGATCTAAGAACGAAGAGAAACAGTTTTTTTCCAAATCTTCCGCCGATTTACTTCAAGGGAACGAAATAATTAAGGAGGCCTAAATATAAATTGAGTCTGGATGCCAAAAACGTAAGAACTGCAGGTCTAAGTGAATTTCAACTGTAATTAAGAAAGAGTAAATTCATATTTATGGTCACCCTTTCGATTTTTAGATAATTTTCTTATTATTTAGAGAATTACCTTGGTTTGTATCTCGCGTGAAAAGTTCGGACTCAATTTTGGCAAATGGTCTTCTGCTTCAGGAGATCGTTGACTCCGGCATTATTGATAGCGAAGCCAGAAGTTGCTTCGATGTTTTGCAATTTTTAACATTCGTTGCAACCGCACCTTGCGATACTTCATTCCGTATATCACTATGTTTTCTATGAGCAACATGCCATGACCGAGATGTGCGTTGAAATAATTTTTTAAATACCCAGTGCGTTACAGATATAACTTGATGTAAAAAAACAGCATGCAGTAGAACCGCATTAAACTCTTCGATCCGTTTTTATTTTTTTTTCTAAGTAAATTTAATCTTCTTGTAACTGTTACTAGATACCTTTTAAAATGTTCTCGGTAGTTGTAACTGATTACAAAGAAATGATAGCAGCTGTAATTGTGTTCGGTTACTTTATTGGTACTGTGGCAGAACATTTCATTTGCCGAGGTCATATCGACGATTGGCCGCCATTATTGGCATGTTTAGGTAAACAAACCAACAATAGGAGAGGGGGAGTGGGGGAAGAGCGTCGGTGGAGACGGGAGGGAGACAAGAATGGGAGGAGAGAGAGAAAACAACAAGGAGAGATTGGTGGAGGAGTGAGGTGTGTACGGACGCGTGCGTGGAAGCTGCAGCGGACGATTCACAAACTTGAGACGGTGTGACGTACTAAAGCCAAGGGGAAGAAAAAGGGAAGAACAGATTAGCAGTTATTCCGGGCCTGATAAATGGTGTGGTGAATTGTATTGAACATCATCATCATCAAGAGTCAACAATCCTAGGATTGGTTTGACGCAGCCCTCCACTCGATCCTTCTATCGGCCAACCTCTTCATACCAACGTAGTTCCTCTCTTTCACGTCCTTTACGACATGCTCCATGTAACTCATACGAGGCCTGCCTCTTCCATTTTTCCCGTTAACTTTTCCCTCGACGATTGTCTTCATCAGGCCATCTTGTCTTAAGATATGGCCGATTAGGTTGTCCCGTCTTCTTTTTATAGTTTTCAGCAGACTTCTCTTTTCTCCCACTCTTCTTTGGACTTCTTCATTTGTCACTCGGTCGATCCATTTTATCTTCATCATTCTTTGATAGCACCAGAACATATAATATGATATAATATAATCTGGTGCCCAGACGTGTGTGCGAGCGGACGACTCTAAACTTAAGACGGTGTGATGCGCGAGGTGAAGGTGACAGAAGAGGGAAGAAACTGGCGCAGAGTGAACCATTCATCAGGAAGGGAAATCGACCAGGGGTGGCTGTTGGTTGTTTCGGGAGACGCACAGATATTCCGGAGCTGATAAGTGGTATTTTGAATTAATTTGAGATTATGAGCCGACTCTTACTTAAGCATGAATTCAAATGATTAGGCACTGGTTGATTAAATGAGTGAATGTGTACATAGCAATATTGTTCGTAAAAGTACCTTAAACCCTAGGATTAATCATACCTGAGCAGCCGGCAGTAATTCTTGTAAGGGTAAGAAGGAGCTGAGGAGTGAAGCGGGAAGCTAGGCTACAGTACCCTTCCCATCTCTGACTCTAGATAATATTGCAATAAAATGAAGATAACAAACCTACTAATGACTATCAAATTCTTCGACACGAACTTATGTTCTAGATCACGGATTTTGATCTCATAATCCCCCACGCACCCGGAAACAAAATACCAGTGCTTCAGAGGAGAGAAATGTTTCCATTCGACGAGAAAGGCCGAAGGATAGCAGTTTGATCCACTTGATTTGACGACGTGGTCTCATTAATCTTGGTTTCGGGGCACGACTTGCTGGTTCAGCGCTCAATAACGGAGGAGAAGTGCTCTCGCCCTTGAGGTTGACGCGGAAGTCGTAAGGAAAGACAGGTGGCATCGGCGGAAGATGATGGGAGGTGGTAGTTGATGGAATCAGGCGCATATGCTTAGGAAGCGGTTCTGCCGAGAGGGTAAGCCCAATTTGTGGTGCTAGTCAAATGATGACCAGTCTGAGAACAAATATCACGTTGACTCTCGGATGGACTGGACAATTATAATTTCATAGCAATTAAATAATATTTATATAATTTATAATAATGATATTGATATTAAAAATAATAATTTGTCAGTCTCTGAAAACTATTCAGCACATCAAATCCGGTTGCAAGGTGTTAGCAAACACAGAAAAGCTCAATAGACATAACCAAATTGGCTCATCAACACAAATTAATCGACAACTGTGCACCATATTACAAATACACCCCCGAAACAGTTCTGGAAAATTATACGTTCAAGATTTATTACGATTCAAAATTTGACGATACAAACAGATAAAACAATCCGCAAAAACACACAAGTTCTACTTCTAATTGACAAGAAAATAGAACTTGCTATTTAGCGGATATTGCAGTACCACTTACCCATAATGTCGAAAGCGATTGCAGAAAAAGTCACCAAGTTCCAAGAATTGGCAATAGAAATAAAAAGAATTCGGAATATAGAAAAGGTTCATATAGTACCCATAGTCGTATCAGCTACAGGTTTAGTCCCAAAACAGTTTAAAAACAGTTTTAAAACACTCAGCCTGAATCCAAGCGTTACAACTTAATCGGCTATATCTTGAGATAAGTTTAAGGATAAATGAATAGGAATACTGGAAAAGTTAGTCCTTGTACAATGTATATGGAGTATTTAGTGAAGGATGTGAAACAGAAGTATTGCGTAAATATGAAGAAGTTATCTGATAGAAGAATCAAGTGAAGAGCTGCGTCAATACAATCATAGAATTACGGGAAAAACATATGAACAAGAGTTTGAACAAGAAAATAATGAACGGTCAATGCTCATCGAAGAAGTCTACTCCAGAAAGAAATAAAATATATAGGCAATTTAGCAAGACTTGACGATTTCTTCAGCAACAAAATAGAGCGAAAGTGATCGGAACAAAGAGTAGAGGAAGAAACAGACTGTCCTCACGGTGTGTAATGAAAACTACTTATTGTACATAGCAGCAGAGAAGCATTTGACATGTGATGCTATAGAAGAACCATAATGATAGAAACAGAGGGCTTACAAAGAAGTCCCAAGGAAACCTGAAAAATTTAATAGGAGAAGGGATAATCTTTTCGTCCGTATCTTGAAACATGATGGCCAGAAGTAGGCAATCGTCTATGGGCAAGTGAATGGGAAGATTAACAAAGAAAGCCCTAGTATGAGATACAATGAGCGAGTAGTGAAGGGGGTGAATGAGAAGAATTATGTAAATATGAAGAGGTGAGGTGATAGGAGTGAAGAGTTGCGTCAAACCAATCTTAGGATCTGATGTTGATGATGAATCGTTTTTTACTTAAATGAAAGCAGGCTCAAATTAGTTTTCACAAGTCCGCTCCGACATATTCGTCCACAATTTGTGTGACCTTAAAACGAGTATTTATTGTCGCTCAAATACGTGCCAATCCAAGCCATCGCGAAATATATATTGCGTGTCTCTATCCTGCACCAAACTTGCCCCGTTCCTTTACATCTCTTCCACCGATTCGCCTTAGCGCCCCCTTAGTTCCCCCTGCCTCCACCACCCAATCCTACGCCTCATTTCCTACCCTCCATTCCTCCGCAGCCGTTGCCCTCCTTTTTGCTAGGGTTCGGCGAGGGGGGGATGGGTAGAGAGAACTTTCCTCCCAACCACCCCCTCCTTTCCCATCTTGTTTCCAACCCCTCTCACCCTCCCTCCGTACGGGTCCACTCTTCCGTATTCTGCTGACTCTCATCTCTGTCCCCGTTCTAACCCTCGCCAGAGGGGGAGGGATGTTTCCGTGGCAACCCACCCCTTTCGCCACCAACCGCTTGTCCCACATCTACTGATATCATTGCCATTATCATGGTAAGTGAAATTTCGTCTCATAGATTTTCTGCGACCTACATCAATGGGGTACACTTCACATCCGTCGCATGGGTATGTGGCAAGGGGTGGAATAGTCACCAATCATATAGCTACTTGATAGTTTTCCACCGGTTTGGGTAGGCCTTAATGAAGTGCCCCTACTCTTCTCCATATTGAATTCATCTATCGGTCCAATCCAGCCCTACAATATTTTCTGTAGTCGTCATAGCTCCTATCCCTTTTCATGCCATCCATAAAGATGCCCTTTTTTTCTTCCTCGTCCTTAATCATCCAGTATTCTTCCTCGATATCGACCTTTAGTATTCCAATGTCCCTTAAGTACTTAATTCAACCAACTATTCTACCTTCATCCAATTTCCGCCAGCAATCCCCTCCCCAATCATGTTCAGCACCTCCTCATTCGCCCGACTTTCCTTCCATCGCACTTTCTCCATCAACCTACGCATCCTAATTTCTAAGGCTTCTTATCTTTTCTCATTAGTGCCTAAACATACGCTAATGTGTGGAATGCTAACTAGATTGAGATTACTATTCACATGATTCGGCACGGAGACTGCTATGTGTACTTTCGTTCACGACATGCAAGAAGGTACTTAAAGAAAATAACATGCAGGTGATGTATGTATACATTTATAAATTCGTGTAGGCATTTAATGAAACCTAATGTCTATATTCATCATCATCATTAGTCATCAATCCTCAAATTGGTTTGACGCAGCTCTCCACTGAGTTCTTTTATCGGCTAATTTCTTCATATTTACGTATATGTTTATATAATCTATCCAAAATATTTCCCAGGTAACTTAAAGTTAATTAATTATTGTGACCTTAGAAACTATTGTCACCTTAAACACCTCCGTCCTGCTAACTATCTCTCTTTCTCTATCCTTACGATTTAACCTACTTTGCTATACTTGAATTTTAGTATATTTTTAGCATTTCTTTAAAAGGTATTTGTATTAATCTAAACTGCTGGAAATTATCCCTGTGGCTATTAACCCCTCGTGAGGGAGTTAGAAAAAATTTTTCCCAAGTAATTTACTATATATTTTCCGTGGTTCTATTGCCACAAATCTTCCTTGGTTTCACATTCCTTTTAGTTTCTACGAGTGCCTTCTCCTTCTTGCATGTTAGTCTGTATGGGGTGTAAGGTAATTTCCTTTAAAATAAGCGTATTTTTATCCTTCAGAACGAAAGTGCTGTTGCCTAACATATTTCGTATTCTGTATTTGAAGTGCGCAGTTACCATTCCGTTCGTTTCGAATTCGATGCAGTCGGTATGCCTTTGTTTCGCGATGTCATCTTCCCAACTCTCCAAGTCAAAAAAATGTTTTTTGGCTTAACAAATTTGTGCTGATAATGGTTTAAAAAACATTACTTATTAGTAATTGCATATTTTCTCCTATCATAGTGCCGGATATTGTTATGTGCGTTGATGTGCGGAAAAACATCGTGTTCATGTCCTCGGCATTCGCATCCCATACTTCCAATTGGCATTTGATTATGGTAACCCCTCGAAATTTCTTCTTTAATTGTATTCAGTTGATAAATTCATCCTGGCGTATATCCTCTCCGAAATTCATACTATTTTTCCGCAGTTTTATCTCACTTCTGGTTTTTTTCTCTACCCACCGCGTTCATCATTGGGCGAATCCCTAATCTAATTCTTCAAATGAATTTGATGCGCTTCTAAACCAATCACTAACAACTTTTGACGAAAATTTTTCGCTCATTACTGCGCGCTATCAAGTCTAAAATCACAACTACACCCTCGGGATCCCCTTAACCACTCGCTTTCGCCAATATAAATACCAATAAGTATATATAAATTAAACGCACGTGTTGAAATATTGGAAAATTGCATATTAGTTCA
Source organism: Platycnemis pennipes (assembly GCA_933228895.1). Classification (NCBI taxonomy): domain Eukaryota; kingdom Metazoa; phylum Arthropoda; class Insecta; order Odonata; family Platycnemididae; genus Platycnemis; species Platycnemis pennipes. The sequence goes on from OW121854.1 coordinate 68,484,022, forward strand.
GGACATGCGGATTATAATGCCACCGAGAACGAAATTATACGTCACCCTAGTTTCGAAATGCTTACTTTTTATAAAATTGATAGCAACTTTTTTCCTATCAAAGTTATAAACTGGAAACTCATATCGTTCATGGAAAATATGAATATCTAACATTTGCTAAACTTTTGCTGCAATTAAACGCCTTACTATCGGTTTACGAGTCATCAAATTCGGCGGTATGCTCCAACACCGTCAAAAACCGGCACTTTTTACGTTACAACCGTTGTGAAAAATATGAAAATGCGTTCTAATAATTTTTAAGTTTACCGTCCAATAACGCAGAATGAAATGAGAAAAATTAAGTTGTAATTAGTTTTTCTGTAGGTTTAGCTGCTAATTTGTTATTTGTGTTCAAACTCGTGTGCACATAATTTGTGCGCCGAATCGGACTTTGCCAATAGCTGCTCGGGAGATGATTGATGATACAGATTTATCCGAGGAATCTGACGAGTCTCAAGATACTGAAGAAAGCTGATTCTTTCGCTGACGACTGATTCTCAGCGTTAGCAGGTAAATTTTAAATTGGAAACATTTAACTTGAGAGAGTGTAATACTCCTAATCAATCAATTTTTACGCATGCATGTTAAGATGATGGTATTTTATGTTTCATCTTTTTCATTTCCTTTCAAAGAATTTAAATTAAGCAAAACTGAATGAAAATGTTAACATATTGAATGTTGCTAACTTTTTTCTGACTCCCTGTAATATCCGTGGTTCACATTTACTGCTTGATAATTTCCTCACTTTTTAAATATGCTACATAGTTATTAATAGGTACGATTGCAATAATGATACATTATAAGAATCTAGGCCCAAACTCAACAGAGAATCTACAACTTACTTGGAAGAAACATTAAGTTCTTCTTCAGAGACTTTCGAGATATTCTACTATATGTCGGCCATTTTGTTTTCGCGAAATTTTAAAATTTGACTTCAGATTCATAATTAGGGACCCAAAAAACCCCTTAATACCAAGTTTCATCAAAATCGTACAATTATTTCTATTTTTGGCCAAGTTTGTCCAATTCCGGACCACTGTGCGACGGTAGTAGCATCAGTAGCGTAGCACTAGTAGAAATATTTTTAGCAGTGGCCTAACTGGGTGAAAGTAACGGTCGGGGATTCGTATTCCGATTTTATTTTCCAAGTCCCCCCCCCCCCCCGGTGCGGCGTGAGACCCTCTCTTTGCGTTAAAAAGAGAATGGGAGAGAGGGAGGGAGGGATGATAGGACGACCCTTCTGGAGTACCCGCAGGGCCCTCTCTTGGAATGACCCTTTTCGGAAGGAAGGAAGGAAGATGGTCGGGTCGCGGTCAAATGCGATCCCTCCCAGGGTCGTTATCCTTTATCCCGTCCTCTTCTCCTCCCCCTCAGCGTTGGACCCCTTTTTCCGGTGATTCGGATCCTTGATGTAACAATGGTAATCGGGTGTTATCGGCAGACCAACGCTTTCCGTAAATTTGTTAGATCTCTTTGACTCCGTGATAGCAGAACAGAGGCTTACTAGCCTGAAAAGGTCACCAGAAAATTCTAAAAAATATATTTTTTTTGCGCGAATGTATTAACGGTAATTTATCGTTTCTTGTGTAGCTGTCACGCGCGAAGTTTTTTTTTTGCAAGCAATGCTTACATATTTCGCACAAAAAAAGGAGTTCTTAGATGAAATCAATACTTTCCGGCGTCACATAGTGGAACCACTGCATAAGTAAATAACAAAAAATAACTTGGTTCGTTCCACAGTATGATTTATTGTCTGCCCAGGTTTCGCCAGTTACGGCATCATCAGTAGTCCATCCCGAGGGCCCTGGTTCGATTCCCGGCAGTGGCGGATTTTTCAGTGGCAAAACGGCCCTCACTTGAGTGCCTACCCAGTCAGCAAAGATTTGTGCTGGCACATGCTGGCACATGTGCTAAGGTTGTGCTGCCGAGCATATGCTGTGAAAACATCCTCAGCATATGCTCAGCATGTGCTAAGATTGTGCTGCCGAGCATGTGCTGGGAATGTTTTCACAGCATATGCTCAGCATGTGCTAAGACTGTGCTGCCGATCATATGCTGAGAATGTTTTTACAGCATATTCTCAGCATGTGCTGAGATTGTGCTGCCGATCATATGCTGAGAATGTTTTTACAGCATATTCTCAGCATGTGCTGAGATTGTGCTGCCGATCATATGCTGAGAATGTTTTTACAGCATATTCTCAGCATGTGCTAAGATTGTGCTGCCGATCATATGCTGATAATGTTTTCACAGCATATGCTCAGCAAGTGCTAAGAATGTGCTGCCGATCATATGCCGTGGCAACATTCTTAACATGTGCCAAAAGTGTGCTGCCGAACGTAAGCTGTAAAAACATCCTCCGCTAATGCTAAGATTGGATATAAATCCAGATTAACTACATCATATCATCTATTTATTTCATTTGGCCATAGTACATGAAACTAAAGCTAGTCAATTGGGGGGAATAGATAGTCGGAAAAACTTCATAAAAATCTGTACTATACAAATAGGCTATAAAACAAAACTTCATATTTAAGAATCTAGCTAAAATCTCGGTTATCTAAGAGAAATTCATCTGCAGAGTAGTAGATAGATTCCACTGTGTTTCCTTGGCCTTTGCATTAAAAACATTTGGACTAATTTGGATTATTCTTTGGGCTGTCAATCCATAAGCCCTCACCGTCTTTATTTTACGCGGAAGGGTTACTTTCCAATGTGTGTGTGTGAATTGGCTCAATGGTAGCAGTCCCTGGGTGTTTGAATCCATTCAACTCCTTTTCAGATTTTTTCTTGGAAAGTAATATCCAGGTCGGCATCCACGGTCCCTTTGCTTGGCATTGTCCTTACAAGGTGATGGTCTTTCCCTACATTTTCGTCGTCACCAATGTTTTGGACTCTCACTCAACGTTCTGTTGATGTTTAGGAAACACGAAACATTTAGGAGTATTAATTATCCCGTTTCCGGTACTTTATTCGAAGAATTTATTGCACATGCCTACAATAAATTATTTTACAATTTGGAGGCCAACCGATCCTCATTCTTGGATAAGAGTTCTTCACTTGTATAAATACACGTTTTAGCTTTTTCGTATTCAAAGCCAACTCGTTTCCATTCGTGGTAGAGATCGGTAATCGGTAAAGCAGAAATGTCAGATCTTAGTGGCGAAGACAGCTTTGGAGAGTGCGGATATTTTAGTGTCTGTTGAAGGAGTCACTGCACCGAGGACCGTTGATTCTGCTATCAGAATGAATAGCAAGCAGCAGCTCCAAAGAGGAAAGCAGCGCTGAGGAACAAACGCGGTAAGGTCGGCTTCAGTGTGGATTGATAACGGTGGTTCTTGACCGCGGTTTCAAGCAAATATACACCGTATATTGAATGTCGAATGTCTGAAGGTCTGAATGTCGAGTTTTTGTGCAAGAGGAAATTTTTGGTGTAAGCGTGGGATAAAGTTAATGTACACGTCTTTATAAAACCGGCCCTTAGAGTATAGCTACATTTTTATGCGATTTTTCTCAAAGACACAAAAATCAAGGGCGATTGTTATGTTGTTTGTTTATCTTGCTGGTCAGTCTCCATAACTACGGCGTGTAAATACATTTGTTCAATTAAAAAATTCGTGTGAACCTGACTAAACAGACGCTATCCATACTTTACCACCGGATACAATTTTCTGGTTTGGGATCAGCAAGAAAGTCGAAGAGTTCAGGTATTTTTCAGCGAGGGCTGCTAGTTAAAGGCGTTCGTAAGCATTATCCAGCAACAGCAATGTTCTGAAGACGGGAAGAAGATCCTTATTTTTTCTTCGCTGGCAGAAATATGTAAGTACTAAAAAACTTTTACTTATTGATGTCATTTTCTCATATAATAGTCAACAATTACTCTTCCTTTAAAAACGTGTTTCATTTTGACATTTATAGCATTTGTCATAAATTTCTAAACATTTTATGAACATGGATTCATTGATCATGGTTTCATTTTAATCAATCATTGATTAAAAATATCAAAATCAGTGCTGACCTTAAATTGTGTTTTTTTTAGAATATTAAAAATGTAATTTGAGAATATAAAAAAATAAATTTAGAAAATTAAAAATAATGTAGCCAAATAACTTCTTGGAATAGAGATATAGTCAAATGCCAACTGTTGAAATTCTAAACTAGCAAGCACTTAGCACATATAACAAAAGGGAAGATTTACAACCTTTCAAGTCCATCCTGCCATTTAGTCATATTGTATCAATTTTCACATTGCAGATACTTATGCTAATATCACTGAAGGACCCCTGAAGACTTCCAAAGAAGAAATCAAGGTCAAGGAAAGCAGGTGGCTTGTGGTGGCCTCTAAAAATATAAGTGGAAGCCCTAATGTTATACTTCCGTGGAAATTGCACAAATCGGATGAGGAAGAGTAAACTTTGTTAGTTGAATAAATTTCTGAATTGATTTTCTATGAAAAAATAAATGTTATTATGTTAAAATTATTTTTAAAAGTTTTTCAATGAAACAAATCAACAGTAATCGTAGGTCACCTATTTTATACTGGTTAGTTAAATCTTGAAAAGGTACAATGCTATATGCAATCCTTCTGATGTATTCGCTCAATCTGAATGGAAAGAATTTACAGGTGGAAAAAGTCCAACTAATTTTTCTAAGCCAACAGGAATCCCCTGCCCCCTCAAAATGCATCATGGAACATAATTGAGTTAACATTACAACTCCATAATAGTTGATGATTTTTGTCTTCTCCAGTTTCCAGTGATACAATTACCAAGACGTTTCCTATGAGGAAACAGGAGGTTAAATAATTATGTTGATCGTGAAGGACATGGACAAGAGAAAAAGTAAAATTTAAAATAATTAGGTTTTATGATTTCGTACATTTCGAATCAAAACCTGTGTTTCACAAACAAAATTAGAGCCTCTATTTCGTTGCTTCTCTCATGGTAACTATATTCACTTCAAGGAGATTTTGTTTTCAAGTACATTTGATATATGAATGAAAGCCTTTAAGGGATAAAATTGAATATACATTTGTAATAGACATCATTCTGGCCGACTCGCAGTTTATCCTAGCACCAATAAGTTGGTGGATTTAATGCAGATATTTTTTTAAGATGCAACAGGAAAATACAATGTTGGAGGTAAAAGAATCAAATATCTGTTAAAACAGTGTCTGTACCATTCATGATATATTTCCACCAAATATGATCATGATGGGAGTAGGCCTAAGGAATCCATTGATTCAATTCTTTCAGATACTTCAGACACTTCTAACATGGAGATGCTCTGTACAGATGATTAGCACCCATATCAAGTATATTCCTAAAATCTACCCAAACCTTATTCTTAGCATATTCTCCAAGAATATTCTTAGCATGTTCCCTAACCATATTCTGAGCACATGTGCTGAGAATATGCTTAGCGCATGTCCCAAGCACATGCTTAGCACATGTTCCAAGCATGTACTCAGCAGTGCCATTTGTCATGTTCTCAGCATGTTCTGAGAGAACATGCTCAGCATATGACAATGTCTTCTGAGCATATGCTAGGCATATGCTGAGCACATGTTTTTGCTGACTGGGTAGTGGAGGGCATTTCAAGTTCAATACTCCGTCCGTCGGATGGGACGTAATGCCGTGGTCCCCTTGGCACCTGTCGTTAAGAGTAGGCGAATGCCGACGCCGGGTTTCTCTCCACCCTTTCTCCGTTCCCTAAAAACTTCTACCATTACCCAATTACCCACCTAAATATTGAATATATTATATAATTGAATATATATTATATATTGAATATATTACCTAAATATTGCAAATGACGTAATCTGTCGGTCGCCTCCCCTGAATAAATATAAATAAATAATCATAATAAATACATTGTTTATTACTCCGACACAGAAGCTAACAACTTAACATCAAACGTAAATCAAGGGAGTAACTTTAGGTAGCCATAAACCTGAATAATGGCTACCATCGTGAACAGAATAGGTTATGCTTTGTTATAATGGAAATACAGTATTCAAATTAACTGTAAATATATGAATAATATTATAGTTACAAAAAACATCCTCCAGACTTTGTTTAGTAATCAACCAAGATCGTATATTTTTCATTGTTGAATTCAGGGTTTTTGAATTAAGACATGGAACAGCTAATAAATTGTACACTTCAGGTCCTATGCATAAGAAACATCGTTTGAATAACGTCAGGTTCGGTTTGTTTAAGGAAATACGTGTTTTACGTAGGGTATAAGGAGAAGGATTGTACGATAATAACCCAGTATTACCATTTCTTATGTAAAAACGACGCAATACTTTATAAATAAATAGATGTCTTAGGGAAAGCCACCCTAAACAGCAAAATGGGGGAAAGGAACTTTCAAAGCGACTCTTTTTCACGATAACTCTAACAATTCAAACTCTAACTAACTTAAAGAAATCAGCCTTACTTCTATTCTATTATGGGTGTTTTTAATTAGTTGGAGACCTAATTAAGTTCCTTCAAGATTTACGGATGATCGAATGCCGTTAAGCCAGTTTTCTCAGGAAATGCGATCGTTGACGGGGACGTTGCAGCTTCATTAAGTCAGAAATGCGATGAAGATCAGCAGATAAAATACTAGCGGTGATTTACGGCGTGCCATGTAGACATGGATCAGAGCAGCTAGCGGGGACTTGAGGTGCAATCACTAAAGGTTCTCTCCTTGGTTTTGAAGTGACCTTTCTGCAGTCAACTATCTCGGTAATTTTTGAACGACATGTCGTGAACAGAATGTTCTAAAATGTCAACATTCGCAATCGCGATGTGTCGCAGCCATGCTCGCATTTCCTATTTGGTCACTGCGGAGAGTATTTCGCGCTGGATTTTGACAGTAACAGGAGGCAGACAACCTTAGATTAGCATAAACGCGTGCGTGCTAATCCAAGGTTGTCGATGAAGGCCGGAATGGGGGTACTTGGGAAGGATTAGCCCACAGCTAATGAACTCAACAGTCTTAGGCGTGATATGGTGGAACAGCATTTTAAAATAAAAATGCGGCAATAGTACTGTCCACTTGAATTTTTAATGTAAATGATACACAACACGTGTTTCAACGTTCCTTAGGACGTCATCATCAGGTCTACACAAACCTGGGGGGTTATTTTGTAATCTCACTTTAGTGAGAATACGTCATAAAATGTCACTTTTTCGTAGTTAAACTCCGCCACCCAGGCGGCGTGACCATCTTCGGATCTCAAGCGGTGAACTACCGGTCATATGCTTGTCTTTTAGACGATTCATCCGCTCGATCCGTATCTTTCGACTCTTGATCCGTTTCATTATCTCCGCCTGCCACTAGTTCCCATCTCATCTACATAAAAAACGTGACATGGAGCCACCATCGTTTCCACTTGAAGCTTGAGTTGGAAAAAATGGAAGAGCGGGAAAGATACAAACGATCTTTAATTGTATTTTTGGAATATGCACAACGTGAAGAACTAAAACTTTCTTAAATCACGAATTGTAAATTATCAACAAATGATTTCTTGAATGAAACACTATTGAGAAAATAAAAAATGATGAAACACTATTAACGTAAAATGTAGCGAGAAACAAATGCAAATTCCAATATTGGTATAAAGGAAATTATCGGACATGAATTATCTTGACAGGCCATCCGAATAATTAAAATGATAGGGACAAACAATTTTTCACTCACTTTCACCGTATTCCTCCATTTTTGAAGAAAGCGGTCGCCGTTGCCAGGCACTCGTTTATTTATTCAACGACAGAAGCTTCGACAATTCACGAACCGTTCGTGAGCCGATCATTAAGAGAGCGAAACGGATCTCCCGCCTTCCCGCAAAGAGTCATTAAAAAGGTGAGATTACAAAATAACCCCCCTGATGTGTACTAGTGTAGACCTGATGATGACGTCCTAAGGAACGTTGGGTATCACGTGTTGTGTATCATTTACATTAAAAATTCAAGTGGACAACACTATTACAGATTTTTATTTCCACACCTAATGGGCACGCAAATTCTTTGTCTATTGTCCGTTACGGAGATTGGATCAGTGCGGTTTCAGTCAATCTCCCTGAGGCTGTTTTGGTACATCTTATTCTGTTGGAAACAAATTAAAGGACGACGCCTTGTCGCTGTCGTTGCACTAAAAAATTTCATTCGAGATGGGTGCGGTTGCGTCCTGGATACCCCCCTGGCACTTTGACAGCTTTTTTGGGTCAATTGTGCCAACCTACATTTTACCTGCCTGCCACTTGCAGACGGGACAAGAACACCGCGGTAGAGGTATGGAGGGTCACCCATCCTACCCCTGTCCGGTCCCAACGTTGCTGAGCTTCGGTGATACGACGGGAACCAGCGTATCAGTGTGGCAATCTTCTCCGCAGTAGTTGACGTCATACTTTAGTAGGAGATGATCATCGTAATGGGTCTTAAATTGTACTTGAGTAGGAGAAGAACTAATAACTGAGAAGAAAAGAGTAGGAGAAGAGCTAAGGTCTTAAATCGTACAATCCTAAGACTGGTTTGATGTAGGTATATTTTCACTCGCAGATTATTCTATCGGCTAACGTCTTCGTGTTTGCACAATTCCTCCCTTTCACTTTCTTCGTTACTCCCTGATTGCATCTCATACAAGGCATTCTATTCCCATTATTCTCGTTGACTTCCTTCTCAGCGATCGTCTTCATCTGGTCATCATGCGTGGCGTGGTGAAAAATAACGGGAATTTTCGTTTTTCTTAAAGAATATTTCTTTATTAATCATAAACAATTTTGTCCCCAACAAAGTAATCACCCTCAGATATAATACACTTGTGCCAGCGTTATTTCCAATATTGGTAGCATTTCTGGAACTCACTTTTCGGTATAGACTTAAGCTCCTTCAGCTATTCTGTTTTCATCTCATCAATGGAGGCTCCCTTTTATGGTTCTCTTCAGCCTCTATAATAGAAAGAAGTCAAAGGGGGGCCATGTTCCGCGAATACGGTGGCTGAGGGAAAATGGCGGTTTGTTTTTTCACCAAAAAATCACAAAAAAGCAGTGAGGTGTGAAGGAAGCATTATCGTGGTGCAATGGGGCGTTTACTCGGAACCGAAATCGCAATATTGTGCACGAACTCGTTAGATGGAAACGAAAAAATAATTATAGTGAAAAAATTAATCTTCTAACCACAACCATTCACTCATAAATCAAAAATTAAAATAAGCAAAAGGTGACGCCCACCGAAAATGCTGCTGTGATAACATTGACGTCATTTTCCTCCCGTCCTTGACTGCTTTCAGGGGAGGGGGGTTCTCGGAAGGTCTGCTCGCACAGATGCTGTCGAAATCGCTCCCATTGGCCGAGTCAGCTGTGTCCCCCCCATTGCGATAAGGCTAAGTAGGTTCGCGGGCTTAGTTGTGATTGGACGAAGTCTATATACGTCAGAGGTTGCACCACGCCAACTTTTCCGAAAGGGTTAAAAACATTAGTTTTTCGCCGCTTATAACTCGGGAAATAATTGTCGGATCAGAAAACGGAAAAATACGGGTCCTTTTATTTTACAAATTCTATCAGATTCGGCAATAAAAAATTTTGTAAATGACCCCATTTCCGCGAGTTGTTTTTCCACAATTCTGGGGCTTTTCGTCGGATTGCTTCACGCAAATGGCGCGTAACTTACATGTAGTTTTCCTTATTGACCGTACGACCACACGGCCGGAACTCATGATGAACTACGCTATTGAAATACAAGAAAACAGTGACAATTTATTCCCGATATTTTTTTTTCACACCACGTGCATCAAAATATGGCCGATTAGATTGTTCCTTCTCCTTTTTAAAGTTTCCACAGGTTTTCTCGGGACTTCATTGTGAGTCACTCGGTCGATATATTTTTATTTTCGTCATTCATCTGTGACAACACATTTCAAATGCTTCCAGCCTCTGTATTCTCTGCTGCTTTTATGCCGTTAGAATTTTTGATTGTTATATTCAGTAAAGACAGTCCAGGTCTTGTCTTCTTTGAAAGGCACTCGGTCGCTCTATTCGTATCATCAATATTCATTCATCCGTACTATGCAGTAAGGTTAGCAACAACGTTGTCTGAATCTTCCTCTTGTCTTCTTCTCCCATCTTCGTTTCCTTCCATTATGCTGTAAAAAAGGAATCGTTATCTATTTTGAATTGACCAATGAATTTGAGTATTGATTTTTTTCCGGCGAAGTGGTTTGGGGTAGCGTTCTGGTTTCGTCATCTTATACTAGCAATGTTTTTCTTTTGTTTTCCTCAGGATCCAACTAGTTTTTTGTGACCCTTCCCCAAAGCAGCATTTCTGATGCAGGATGTCTTCATCTTTTTCTTGTTCTTAATGATTCAGAGTAAAGTAATTTACATGGAACCATCGATTCCCGCCTCCTCCCGCAACGATTTCAGTGTAGTGGTTGTTTGGCGCATTTTATTCACTTAATTACTAGTAATTCCGCGCCCTTTCTCCATCCATCCCTCTCCCAGTGGAAATGCTCGCCGGGAAATTCGAACAGCAGTGAGATAAATGTTTCCCTAGAACGCTTCGAGAAAATGGAATTAACGAATTGCTCCGTTGCGAAATCGCAGACTTTGTTAGAACCCCCATGTGAACACTCAGGTGGTTTCTTGAGGGGGTTGAGGGACATAGGTTTCGGTGTCTTGCCCTCAAGAGATGCTTGACGAAAATTTTCCGAAAAGAAAATTTTCCTTCTCCTATCCCTAGAAATAGTTCTGCTTCTTTTCCTCAAGGCTGGCACGGACATTTCTCCGAGAAAATAAAAAAATGCCGGGAAGATATTATTCATAGAGCTTGTCGCTCGAGGGGGAGAAGGGTATGTTCCGTTGCTAGTTCATGGAAGTGAGAGTTCGAAAAAGTTCTCCTTACTTTTCCCGTGACGTGTGCTACCCATAAAAACTAAGTTACTTCAAGAAAATCCTTCAGTTTTGTCATTTTCGTGACGCTGTACGAAGAGAAACTTTTTTTTATGAGGGAAGGCAAATGCTCAATACTTTATTTATTCATTTTCGGATAACCTTTTTCGAGCATCAGCGTTTTAGTTCTCAGGAGTCGAAACTAGATTCTTTCACGCTTCATAGCTTCCCATGACTTTGAACGCGTACGAATTTCTTGTTGGTAAATGCTCTTCCTTTGTTTTCTTGCTTTTCTTTGTGAAAGATATTATGGATAAAGGTTAGTGAGCAGTTTGATCTGACGGATGGCCTTCTTTGGTTTCAAGACGTGGTCATCGGATAAGGGGAATGAGGAGATATCGTAGAGGGAATCCAATACATTATCATTATTAGTTTTCCTACTGGTGAAGGTAGGGCTAAATGACCATTGAACTCCTCCCAGGATACCTACATTCACACGATGTCCCTCTCCATACCCTCATACTTCCTACTTCCCATTATTTTATCCAAACTACTTTTTCTTCTCCGCCATCTACCCCGCAACCCCAAAATTCTTCCCACAATCACGTCCTTCAAAACTTCTTTTCCCTTTATTATCTTCTAAATCCACATCCTGCTAATTTCCTACTTCAATATACTTTCCTCTCCTATCCATCCCCAGCACATCCTCATTTATTTTGTTTTTAACCTTTATTGATCATCATCAGGGGTTAACAATCCTAGGATTGGTCTGACACAGCCCTCCACTAGAGCCTTACATCGGCCAACCTCTTCATATTTGTTTAATTCCTCTCTTTTATATCCTTCACAACTTGCTCCAAATATCTCATACGAGACCTGTCTTTTCCATTCTTTCCGTTCACTTTTCCCTCGACGACTGTCTTCATTAGGCCATCTTGTCTTAGATATGGGCGATTAAGTTGTCCCGTCTTCTTCTTAGAGTTTTCAGTAGACTCTTCTTTTCTTACACTCTTCTTAAGGCTTATTCGTTTGTCACTTGGTCGATCCATTTTATCTTCATAATTCTTAGGTAGCACCATATTTCACATGCTTCCAGCCTTGACTTCTCTGCTGTTGTTATCGTCCATGCTTCGCTGCCGTAAATAAACATACTCCAGATGTATGCTCTAAGAACATACAAACATGAATACCCCCTCCATTCTTCTCAAAACCCACATCTAAAAAATTTGATCGCCTATTTTCATCTCTCCTTCGTAAAATCCATGTTTCCGCCCCGTGCAATGGCATGCTCCATGTTAAGAGTAGTCTGAATGCTTATATTTTAGCATCACGTTTTTGAAAGAGAATGATATTATCTTGAAAGAGATGTTGACTATCACCTTTTAGTGAAGATAGGATGACTAGAGGTATGTTGAGGTGCGCGAAGGTTTCTCGGGTCCTCCACCCGGTTATTGCGTACATGTCCGCCGACGTTTCGATTCCCGACTCGGTCATCGTCTTCAGGGCTTCTGAAGACGATAATTACAGAGGTTGATCTGGAGCGTTGTATGGTAGTGAAACATGGAAGAATGGGATTTGGGATAAGAAGAGATTGGCGGCGTTAGAAATGTAGGTACGGAGAAAGCAGAAGATACGGTGAAAAGTAAGGAGGAACACTAGCAATGGGCGAGTAGACATTTTATTGTCTGGAGGGATGTAAATGAGGCAGGGTAGCTGTGCGTGCCGAAATATGAAATTCGATGATTTACTGAAGGTATTTGTAGTGATTAGAATCATAGGGAGTAAGGAGAAATAGAATGAGTTGACAATAATTTGTGGATAGATAGATATATAGATAGATAAGCGTCTTTATTGGGGCGAAATTGAGACTAAAAAGTTCCCTCTTCCATCTAACCCCTCGGCAATTCATGAAATATAGCATATATATATATGCATACAAACGTTGTTCTAAATACTCAAAAAACATATAAATTACAATAGAAAAATAATTGAAATTACAATGAGGAAAAAATAAGTAAGATAATATGACAATGAAGAAAAAATTTAACATAGTTATACAATATGAAAAATATGAATATAAGGTTTCGATTAGGAAAACCATATAAAATAGAAAAGATGCAAATGATAACATTTAAAGGTACGTGTAAAAGATATGTACAGTTGTGGGAAAAAAAGTGAGGATATTAGCTGATGTCCATCACTGAAAAAAAAACACTGCAGGAAAACACCCACACAAAGTACGTGGTGGAAGTGAGACGTAGGTACTGGTCTAATAAAGCAGTATCACTTTTCCGTATAAAATATTATGTGAAAAGTTCCGCTTTCTTTGGCAAGGAAAACAACTCTTTATTTACAGCCATGAAGGAGATATGTCAATTGTTGAACTAGAGAGTGGAACGACTTTGGAAAAGAGACATGAAAAATGTTGAAATAGAGGAAACATGGTCCAACATATTCCATCCTGACCGATGAAATGTCATAATATGGTGTGAATAGTAAAGAGTATTCTCTTTACGATAAAGTGTAATATAACCTTATGGCATTTTTATCATACTTTCCCCTTTTATTTCAGGTATGGGATTCCGCATTCCGTAGTTGATCAGTATGTGAGTACAATTTGTCAATTATTTTTCCATTTTTACAACCAGTTTATTTTTCGGATAGGATAGGATTATATTTTATGGTGCGTCGACGCCTAAGGTCATATTGCACCACTTATTAATCTTTAAAACATTAGCTAGTCCGTATAAAATTTAAAATTCATAAATTTAAAATTTTCCAATTAAATTTTTTAAAATTAGATTTTCCGAATTTTGTTGGGTAAACTATATTTTATTAATAAGACCTGTGTCCTTTCAAGTATTGTAATAATTTTTTGATAACAGCCTCGTCATTGCCTAGTATTTAGCGTGGATGACCATAGGTATTCAGCTTATTGCGTGTGCCTTGGTATCTGATGCACTCCGTCAGAAAGTATCTCAATGTGATTGGAGCATCACATTCGTTGCACCAGGGCAGGATAATCGGAGAAGAGATATGCGTGGGTTAGGTTGCAATGCCCGGTCCTCAGCCGTGTGACTGCAACCTCCTCCCTGCGATTCCTCATGACGGAGGTGGGCAACGCTGATATCCCAGGCTTTATTGCTCGGAGTTTATTTCCAACTAAGTTTGACCATTGCACATCCCACCTCCCTAGTTTTTTTTCGGTCAATTCGAGGTTAAAAGAAACACACCTCCAACGAGTTTACAACGCGGTATAGTGCGTGAAGAACAACGTACTTGAAACGTAATTCCTGCGGGGAAAGTCTGTTTTCGCCTATTAGCAATGGAGTTCCACAAAGTATCGGCTGCCTCCATTAACTACATTAACCTGACTCAAACGGAGGCTCACTTTTACTGGATAAATACTTCCGAAATATCATTTCATAGGACCTAGAACTACTACCTAGTTAGACCTACTTTGACCTCTGAGTTACCGTTGAAGGTCAAGGGATGAAAAGAGGGTGAAGGCCATCGACATTGGCACCTTTTGAAACCTATGATTCGATATGTTTTTAGCATGATTTCACACTTTGTCAACCTTTGACCTTTGACCCCTGAGTAACCCTTGAAGGTGAAGGGATGAACAGAGGGATCTGAAGACCCTAAAATCGACCTTGGCATCTTTTTAAAGCTATGATTCGACAGTTTTGTAGCATCATTTCACATTTTGTAACTACGGTGACCTTTGACCCTGTGTAACCCTTGAAGGTCAAGGGATAAAATGAGAGATCTGAAGACCTTAAAATCGAACTTGGCACCTTTTTAAACCTATGATTCGACAGGTTTAAAGCGGTGATTCATTTTCTGTAGCACCTGTGACCTTGACTGACCTTTCAGGGGTCACGGTTTCAATTTTCAACCTCAATAGTTCTTCCATCGTGTTCTTCGTGTCCAAAACCTATTAGTCTTTTTTGTACTTCGAATATTTTAACATTGAAAGCCCATAAGGCAAAATTTGGATTTTAGGTTGGACCCTATTTCTGGGGTCAAAAGGTCATATTTTTAATATTTTTCTTAGACTCAACAAAACTTACCACCTTTTTCTAGCTAGGTACCAAATTTCATCCATGTGGCTCAAAGGAAGTGTCTAAAATTACAGGTCAGAAATGACACACGATCAATGGAACACTCTATATATCAAAATTCCCAGTCTTAGCCGTGAGCATTTTCTCACCCTATAAAATTTTTGCTCCGAATTTTCCTACTTATCTTACTCCTCTTTCTTCTCCTCTATTCGGTAATCGCCTTTCCTTTACGGCTTTCAGAATCTCGCTACCTTTCAATTATCTCTTCCTTCCAACTACCTCCTGTCTTTCTTCCTCCTTGTAATTTGTTCCCCCAACTTCCTTCCATCCCTCCCTTTTCAGCGTCTTCCTTTACTTTTCGCACCTTTCTGCGAATCTCTCCCAATTTCGAGCCCGAAAACCACCCCTTGTCCTCACCAATCATCCTTTTCCTGGAAGGATTGATGGGCTTGACATCTTATTTTGCGACGTGCTTTGGAAATTTGGAGACTCCGTTAATTTTCCCGCTGCGCTAATTTCGGCAAAGTGTTTTAAATTCCGTGCGGTAATTAAAGACCGTGCGGTACTTTCAGTATTATACAGACATCTTTGCGACTCTGAACATCGTATAGTTATGTATTTATGTGGTTGTAGATGATTGGTTTTGCTTCGTCCCCTGCCATACACTTTTAGAGGGGGTAATCTGCAGATTATGTCAATTCAATAATTCCAGAGCGTGACCACAAGACTCTTCTATACTTAACCCATTGCTTTGCTCGCTAAACACACAAAATACATTGCTTAACTTTTTATCATATCTTCATATTTTATCTTATGAGTAAAGAAAATCTTCCAGGTGTGTTGCAGGGGATAAAAAATGCAATAATAAACCACAAAAATAGTGCGTTCATTTTTTTCCTGAGTGAATAAAAACATTCTAAATAAAAAAAATAGCATTGACTTGTTTCATAGAATATAGATATTGAGAAGTGTGATGAAAACTTAAAGGATATGATTGAATAGCCTTATAGGTATTTTCATGATACAGTTTGGTCTGATGAAGGCAGTTGTCGTGCAGGGAAAAGAGAATGAGAATATTGACTAGTGGAGATCTCGCATGAGAGTTTTGGGGGAAGCTGTAAAAAGTATAAAATACAAGACTCGACGCGAAAAGGGTAGCCCATAAATAATTGAAGTGAAGTGCTGCGTCCCACTAGTCTTAGTATCAATGACTGGTGTCGACGATATAAGAACTATTACGTCGAAAAATTATAAATTATAAGAATTAGACGACTTAGTGTATCCGAAAAAAAATTTAATACTAATAACCCATTGGTGTTGAGTAGAAAAGTAAAGAAAATGCTAGTGAAAAGTTTAATATGGAGCGTTGCTCTATATGGGGTGGAAACGTGGGCTTTGCGGAAAGAAGATGAAAATAGACTTGGGGATTTTGAGATGTGGGTGTGGAGAGGGATGGAGAAAGTATAGTGGGTCGAAAGTAGGACGAACGATGAAGTGCTAGAATTGATAGGAGATGAAATAAATTTGATAGATGAAATTAGGAGAAGGCAGAAGGTGTAGATGGAAAAGGCAATAATAGGGAATGGTGTTTTAGTTAAATTCTTTGATGACATAATTTGTCTTTGTCTATACTTTAATACTTTATTTCCATCCTGATTTAACTAACATAAATGTATGCATAACGAATGATAGAAGAAACATTATAATTCCACAATTATTTATCTCACACTACTACTACTACCATGGTTTCGACGATTAATGCCATTATCAAGAACGCCTAATAGTAACGCCTGAAACCATCAACCTAAACATAAATACATTACCAGTTTACTTTTGTTGTTGTCTCGAAAAATCTTTTATTCCTGTCTTTGTTTCTCAGTAAATAAAACTCGTCATCCATGCTCTATATTTTATTTCAATATTTGCAATGTTTTTCTGCATTTTGAAAATCAAAACATCTTGATGTTGACATAAAAATTGCTACATCATGTGAGAACACTTGCAATATGAAGTTTGTATGCAGAATACATTCATCAATGGTTCTTAACTCAAGGGTATTAGGTTGGGTATTTAGAGGAGGCGACCGACAGCGGAGGGCGCCATTTAGGATAGGTGGGTGATTGGGTACCTAATGGTAGGAGTCTTCAGGAAACAGAGGAAGGGTGGAGAGAAACCCGGCCTACTCTTAACGAAAGGCGCCAAGGGGACCACAAGTTAAGGTCCCATCCGACGGACGGAGTACTGAACTTGAAGTGCCCTCCACTAGGTACTCAAATGGGGACCGGTTTTCCACTGAAAATTCCGCCACTGCCGGGAATCGAACCCGGGCCCTCAGGATGGCAGGTCAGTACTCTAACCACCACACCAACTGGATCCCCCACCTAACTCAAAATATTGCTGATATTCTTTAGTTATGTTCCCCTATATCGTCACTATTTACTCACTTTTTCCATTAAAATCTCACTTTTTGCTCACTTTTCTCGAAGAATACTCTCACTTTTCTCACTTAATTTTGGAATATACTCGCTGGCAGCACTATCGTCACTATTTACTCACTTTTTCCATTAAAATCTCACTTTTTGCTCACTTTTCTCGAAGAATACTCTCACTTTTCTCACTTTATTTCGGAATATACTTGCTGGCAGCACTATCGTCACTATATCGTCACTATTTACTCACTTTTTCCATTAAAATCTCACTTTTTGCTCACTTTTCTCGAAGAATACTCTCACTTTTCTCACTTAATTTTGGAATATACTCGCTGGCAGCACTATCGTCACTATTTACTCACTTTTTCCATTAAAATCTCACTTTTTGCTCACTTTTCTCGAAGAATACTCTCACTTTTCTCACTTAATTTCGGAATATACTCGCTGGCAGCACTATCGTCACTATATCGTCACTGTTTACTCATCTTTTCCATTAAAATCTCACTTTTTGCTCACTTTTCTCGAAGAATACTCTCACTTTTCTCACTTAATTTCGGAATCTACTCGCTGGCAGCACTATCGTCACTATTTCGTCACTATTTACTCACTTTTTCCATTAAAATCTCACTTTTTGCTCACTTTTCTCGAAGAATACTCTCACTTTTCTCACTTAATTTTGGAATATACTCGCTGGCAACACTATCGTCACTATATCGTCACTATTTACTCACCTTTTCCATTAAAATCTCACTTTTTGCTCACTTTTCTCGAAGAATACTCTTCACTTTTCTCACTTAATTTTGGAATATACTCGCTGGCAGCACTATCGTCACTATATCGTCACTATTTACTCACTTTTTCCATTAAAATCTCACTTTTTGCTCACTTTTCTCGAAGAATACTCACACTTTTCTCACTTAATTTCGGAATATACTCGCTGGCAGCCCTGTGTAGATGTCCTTACCGTCATTCTTTGATTTCGTCTCCTCTTGATTCCCTGGAGTGTTCCAGTCATGTTTATCTCCTCTATCCTTTTTATTCCCTCCGTCATATCCCTCCCTCTCTATAATTCTCCATATCTCGCTCTTCCTTCCTTTTAGACGTCCGCCTGGTTTCATTCATGGGCCTCACCACTCCCACCAGTATCCTGCACCCACCCTTGATCTCCTCGGTCGTAAAAATCCGGTGGAAACGCAACCACTCCTAGTGGTCCTCATTAAATAATTTCGGTGGACGCTTCGGTGCTGCTCCTCCCACGCGCTCTTACTTTTCCACTCACCCGCCTTTATCTTTCCACCCTTGAGGGCTTAATTTTTTCGTAAAAAAATATTCATGCATGAATTGAAGTTGTCGTCATATGTGCGGACGTAGCAACACGTCCAGTCTTTATAATTCACGCCCGACTTGTCATTTTTTTCCCTTCGTCAGGAAAACTCGAAACGTGAAAATTTTTTTCACTAATTTCCTTTTTTTTTTGGTCCTTCTATTTTTGTTCCTATTATACCCTAGTTGATGATGTCAGTGACTTCTTCAATGTTTTTCTGTATGTTCTTTGATTGGCATTTCGACTGTTTTTATGGAGCAATCTTATGGTATTCACGAATGTATGGTTATTGGGTGGAATGGAATGTTCACTTATACCCAACTCCTCCGTATAATAGATTTGTAAAGAGTTTGATTTTGAGCGAAGCCGAAGTAGAGCCCCGAAACATTGAATTGAAAAAGTATAAAAATAGACTTACGGCTTTAGAGATGTGGGTATGTAGAAGGTTACATTGGATGGGGAGGAAGACGAGGAAGTTCTGGATATGGTAGGTGAGAAAAGTAAGTTTTATGAACGAATTGACGAAAAAAAGATTGAAAAAATACCAATAGGCCATGGTTTCTTTGCATCATGTAAGAGGAAATAAAGGTTAGAAATGTTTTGTACAGAGAATAGAAGAATTTTCATTTTGTATGGCATTATGAGAATTTGAAAGTATTGATTCAAGTGATTATTCTTATACCGGCTATCACGGTACGTTTTGATAATGTATCTACTCAATAAAAACTTTATCCTCTTTTTTGTAAGTATGGGCAGATAAAAAACTTCAAGTGAAATATTTAGCATATCGTAAACCATTGGGAATACTTAAACTTCTGAAAAAACCTTCATGAGTACACCACTAAAACATATTTAAATTGTTGATTTCAGGCGTAGGTAACTATGTGGAATCGATTCGTAATTAAAATGAAATTGCAATGTAAATTAGAGAATGTAACTTGATGTACAAATGGAAAAATTAGAATTAAGAAATAAGGGTCTTAATTTTAACATATTTAAATTATCACGATTAATGATCGTGGGTAAATTGGTTTCACGAGGCTCTCCGTTCTGAAAAAAATAATTACGGAAGTATTTCTTTTCGATTACGTTCCTTATTATTTGCTCCACAAATCCCTTACTCGGACGCAGGCACGAAGCCAGGGGGGGAGCTTCTGGAGCTTCAGCCCCCCGAAATTTTTTGTCAATGATTTTATTCTGATTTAACTGGGCATAATAATCCGGATTACACTGCGTATAATATAAGTTTTCAGTGTATTGAAACGTGATCGCTAGTTTGATGAAACTGCATGGTTAATGTGCATGTTCTTTTCAATGTGATGTGTATGCATGCGTCGGACTTCTATTTTGGGACCGGTAAAATAACTGCTCCATTGCAAGTAGTGAACTTCACCAGTGAGAAAAGATAGTAATGGCCACTTTGAAAGTAAATACCAAGCGCTGGAAATTAAAGAAGTGATTTTTGTCATGTCGGCACCGAAAGAGCTAGGCTGATTTGTTTCAAGTTACGGCACACTAGACTTCGCCTTCCCGAAGCAAATTTCTGTCTACGTGCCCGATTTGACCCATTTAAATATGCAGTTAATTAAGCGCTCCAGAAATGCATGAATTCTCTTCGATTTGGTGAATGATTGGGGTGAAATTATGCGAAACTCGAGGTGGATGTGTTATTACAGAAAATGCAAGCTGTACAACTTTTCCCTCCGTTTTCTCGTTCAGCATTCTGTGCCGCAAAATTTATTTTCTCTTCTGTTTCTGCCCCATGTTATTCTCCCTCTATTAGTTTTCCTCACCTTCTCCTAATCTTCTTTTAAAATTCATTTTCCAGCAAAGTATCCAGTCATCCCCCTTTCATGATCTTTCTCTCTCTCCCTCTCTACTTCCGTTTTAGTTTGTTTTCTCTTGGCGATAACTCCTTGAAGGGAATGGGTGGAAAAGGTGGGCCACTTAAGAAATTGAGGGGAGAAACGGTTCTTTTTTTTGCACAGTTCGCCCCCCTGACGCTTAAGGTGACGATTTCAGGGCGAAGAAGAATGAAGTGTGCCATCCTATGAATCCTCTTCCAACACGGCTTTCATTCCGTGAGAAGGGAAATAAGTATTCGAGCGAAAAAAAACCATTACCATGTTTTTTTAGGGGTCCGATAATATATACATTTTTCTCTCCTATCGCTTTCCCCTCTGAGAATAGGGAGGTTTTTAATGCTAAAAAAATTTGCGTCACCCCTTTTCTTTGAAATAAATTCTGTTGTGAAGATGGAGATTGCCAGGCCGCTTCATTCCTTCCTGGGCTGTGGTGGAGGAATTAATTCATTCATTCATTTATGTATCGGAATTATTACGATTCTAGTGGATTTGTTTCTGTCCTTTTGTTTACACTATTTCCGCCTGTATCGAAATTCCTCGTTTCTGCTTGAGTACGTACATTTGATGAGGTTTCATTGAAAAGCTTATTGTTACCATCTGTGTTTATCTTTTAACCCTCCCTACCTACCTGGGGTCTTTTTTGACCCCAGCTCACAGAAAAAGTTGAATAACTCATTAATTTTTACAGCTTTATGCATCATATTTTAGGAATTCTCCGATAAAACACTTTTGTATCGACTCCATTTTTCATTTTTAAAATATTTCTGACAATAAGCCTTAAAAAAAAATAATTTCTTGCTTGGGGTCAAGTTTGACCCCAGGTAGGGTATGTGGAACTAAAATATACCCGATCGTATTTTAGTACAAGGAGATGAATTTACATTTTCCTTAAGAAATAATTGAATAAATAATAGCTTTTGTCATGACTTTGTCATGAAAGGAAAGAATACTAGCAATTTATGTCATAAAATGAGTAATGCCCTGAGTGTTAAAATTATTAGAAGAGAAGAAATTGTTGAGCTATGGATGTATTTACACCAAGATAGATATTCCGGTAATATACACAGTCGTATCAACGTTAAAACTTAGTGAATCAAATAGAGGCTTAGCTATTCAATTGCAAAATCTATTAAATGTCAACAGTTTCCAAATGGGTGAACTTGGAGACTAACGCATAATAAGTCGATCACATTCACCTCACCCCATCACATAACAGAAGCTGAATACTGCTAAGTGATTGCTAGCGTACTATGATTTCAACTTGTTCTGCAGCTTCTAATCCAACTATTATCTGCGGACAGCGGATTCGTCGTCTTCTTTGTAATCAGCAACAGTCAACGTTTTTTGACTCCGTAATTTTTGTCCTCTGTAACGAGCTTAGCTGATATAGAGAGAATTAGTAACTTGTGGTTGCTCCTCCGACGATTTTTGAAGCCATCATTGCTCTCCAACTTCTAATCTAACTGTTATCTTCGCGGAGCTCATCAACAGAGTCATCAATGCTGTGCTTTCTTTGTAATCAGCAATAAGTCAGAAATAGCAGTCACTGTTTTCTCCACTTGTATTTTGACTTCGTAGTATTTGACCTCTGATACGAGCTAGGCTTTTACGCTGAGAATCGTCACTCGTGGTCACTCCTCCGACGATTGTAGAAGTCACATCTTTCCTCGCACAAGCGTACATCCCGCACTGGGGATCCCAATAGGGAATTATTGGCGGTCATACAAGAACAATAACTGATTATGGCAGCCTTTAGAGTCAAATTTGCTCCTGGATACAGCGAGAACGAAGCCGTTAACGATTTATTAGAATCGAAAGATTAACGATGAAGAAAACATTCAAAATGAGAGTGATGGAAGTAAAGCAGAGGCAGGCAACAGGGAGGTGAAAATAAGGGACCAGGAGGAGGACGAGCTTCATGAGGAAATCCTAGGTGTATGTATCAAAGAAGACGATCCATGGGGAGTGAGGAAGGAAAAATAAAATGGGATGCTATAGAACCAAAGTCGACTGGAAAAAATTTTATCCAAGAATATCATCAGGTAGGACGCCGGTTTCTATGGTCTGCTAAACATAAGGCATTTGAAATTTGTTGCCGTGAAAAGAATAAACGGGAAGTGATTTTGTATTACAACTCTGCAAAATTCGGTGTGCATACTGTAGATCAAATTATTCTGTAAAGAGAGGGACTAGAAAATGGCCATTGGCTATTTTTTTTGTTATCGTAGATCTTGCAGGTATAAATGCATACCACATGTATTCGAGAAAATACCCCTCTTTCCGCGAAAAAAAATTCTAGGCTGCGATTCCTTTTACAATCAGCAAAAGAAATGTTAGCACCTGAAATTCATCGCTGAGTAGGAAAAACCGGATGCCAAAAAAATAGATTTCGGACTGCGATCGAAATTGCTGAGATTGGCGGTATTCTGCTAGTAAATGACAGAGAATCTGTGTCCAGAAAATGGGTGGCAGATGTTCCATTTGCCCTCGTAAGAGAGACAAAAAACCAATGATCTTTGTAATGCTTGCAAGAGATACGTGTAAGGTGATCATGTTCAACAAAGAAGCGTCTGCAATGTGACATTAGTGAGTGTGTAGATGGAGATTTCAGATTAAAAATTTGGCACAATTCTTTTGAGTCATGAAATTTTGTAATTGGTTTTCACGTGTTGGCACTATGCTGCAAATATTTAAATAATTTAAATATTATATTGTATTCAGATATTTAAACTATGTACATAAATACGTATTTAGGTAAATTTAATCCTCATTATTCAAGACTATACTATGAGTGCCATCTAAAAAATTATAATATTTTTTTCTAAATTATGCAATGCAAATTATACTGTGGTATTTTTCTGTTAATTTATCTGAAATGTATTTAATTAAAATACGAATGAATATGAGTCATTGGAATAATATTATCACTTAAAATAATTAAAATTCACGATGGGGTCAAAAAAGACCCCAAGTAGGGAGGACGTGATTTTTTTAGTAACAGGTAGCGAGGGTTAAGGTATGTTTAAATGGACGTATTTCTCACCCAGATATCTTTCGCACGATGCCATTCATTTGTTTATTTCGCATAGAAACCAACAGGTATTTTATTTATTCTAAATATATACTAAATTTCCTATAGGGGAAATATATATACTATATTTCCCCATTAATTCTTCCCTCTACCACGTCGTTCGACACACCATTATTCCCCGTTCCAACCAGTAGTTCTGTATCATTCTAATTAATGCAATCAACTTCCTTCCCCAATTCAGCATGTCCTCGTTTGTCATGCTTTTCACTAACACTTATGCGAGAGTAGGTTAGTCAGGGTCTATCCAAGGCTCTATACCCTTTTTGGTAGTGCTCTTATAGTGAGTCAAAGTCGGCAGATCGTCATCTAGTAAAGATTCTCTCCTTGGTATCTATGTGTTTGAAGCCGTCAGGTTTATCTCGAATAGGTAGCCAAGGTGTCACTTGGCACAAACAAGAATGGTTTGCAAATTTAGTGTGCCTGAATAGCTCGTTTCAACATCATTAATTGTTTTCAATTGAGTTTTTCTCATCTGTTTTCTCTACTGAGCCAGGATGACGTAAAACACTAGTGTAAACAATGAATGAGGTGGTAGTTCGCGGTTTTAACACAGAAAATTTGCGAACCATTCGTGTTTGTACCACGTGACCCCTTGGTTACCTATTCGAGATGATCCCGACGGTTATGAAAATCCGCTTTTTACGCTCCAGCATCACGTGACAAAGGGAGGGGGCTTGTCACGTGATGCTGGAGCGTAAAAATATGGCGAACGGGCGCCATAATATATTATTAGAAGGTTTTGCAGAGACCCTGAAGGGTGCCATTCGGTTCGCATTAAAACCGGTCGAATATCCGACGCTTTCGGAATATCCGTGTTGTCTCTCCGTTCAGTTTTAATGACTAGCCGGCATCGCGGCGCCATTACGGAGCATAACGCTTCGCGTTTCAATTATCCTCTCGGCTAACGTCGGACGCTTTAATTCGATTAAGCGGAGGCTCTTCGTCCGTCCGTCGTAATCGATGACTCGATCGCGTTTGTTGAGCGGTAGATATGGGGGAGTGATTGCGGATTGGTGTTATCAGCAGAGATGATAGGGAGGGAGGTAGGGATATATGAGAACGCCGAGGAGCTTCAGGTCATTTGGATTTCGGATCAACCTACACACTCTCTCGGTGCTTTAAAATGTTAATTGAATAACCCCTTTGGAATGGCATTTGGTACCGATCGGTCAGAGATCTAATCAATGAGTTGGAACCCTTTGCCGGAACATTGAGTCGGTACGTGCGAACGTGTCCGTGATACCGTCCGTAAAATTTGATGTGGGAAATTGTGTTGTCGGTTGCTAATCCCCGGAGTTGCTGAACGGTTACGATACACCATTTCACTAGGCATTCCATTGGTTGAAGCATCTTTTATACATTATATTTCATGTAATTAATCACTATTGAGTGTTTTAAACCCGATTTATTTGAAGCTAGCATTCAAATACGTTGGAAAATAAATGGTAACGTAAGCCAAAGATAAGGAAAATGTGTTTTTGTGAGCATTAATGAGTTTTAGTTCTTTGGAGAGAGTTGGGGTTTCTTCTATCACTAATATTGTTGAGTAATTATAATGCATGTTAAAAGGGGCAATGGATCGGTGAAAAGTTGTTACGAGCTAGAAAAACATAAGATTATTTGCATAAAATAATTGTTGCTGACAATTTATCGAATAATTAAATCACAGGTTCCTCGTGAATGCATACATAACATGTTCCATAAAGTGATAGCATTGTGTCTCTCAGTTGCTAGTAAGTAATGCCTGTACGGACTAGTATTCATTCAAATCCATGCTTGATGAGTGTTCACCCCCTGCTACACACTCTTGCGGTGGCTTTAATGGCATTATGTAGATGTAGATAAGCTATAGCCTAGTCAAATACCATGCGCATACCCTCCTTGAACATGGCGTTGTGAGCGGCTGGTTGGTTTCATTGATTCATGTATTCATAGTCTTTCTCAAATGAAAGAAAATGATGGAGTGACATGAAAAAACAAATTGAACACTTAAGATGCAAAGCAATATCACACATTAATATTTTAGAGTACATTATGATATTAACCCTTTGAGTGCCACCGATTTTTAGGTGGGTATTCCCAGAAGTGCCACGGGTATTTTGCTAATTTTGTAGGCCTTTATTCAAAAAATCATTATTTGTTTATTTGTTGCTATTTTTACATGCTTTCTTCTGCATTTGAAAGTAAATACTTTCTTTCAAATTAATATGAAAAAAAATCAGCTGATTTTTTTCAATGACACGCAATTGTTATAGTTTAATTTGGAATTTACACAATTGATTTATTTTATTTCTCAATTTTGACCAATAAATCGACATATAATATCAACTTTAAAGAAATAATTCATCGATAAATATAAAAGATTATTATTTTTCTAGGAATTGATCATATAATATCCAAGGAATTTGCACGAATTTTCAATATATATTCGATTGAATAACACAATGCAAATTGCATAAAATTCAGGGGAAATTATCAAAATGATTGGAGGTATATAATGTGAATATTTTCGCAGACAAGAGAATATTTGGATGTGAAAACGTTACGAAACATGGTATATGAATAATAATAACAAGAATTTAAGTCTATTATTGCTTACCAAATGATAACAATTGCATTACAAATTATTGAAAATATATACTCATACATACTTAGAAAACGATGACAACATTACAAGCCCTATTCCAAATCAAATAACTAATTTTCATATTATTCATAAATGTGATCAGAGACACGAATTCCATGTAGACCTTATTTACATTTCATGCAGTTCTAGATCTGTGGACAAGACCACGGCCTTTCCTACTGCATACAGCACACACTTTTTCCCTCCGCCCTGAAAGTTTCCTTATCCCATATATTTCTGGCGATACTGTCCTAGGAGTTGACTGACTGGGATTATTCCATCTAAGTAACCATTCACTCACAATGCTATCTATTATTTCTGAAAGAACTGCACTCTTGATATTTTTTTCAGGATTGTTTGATTTGTAAGTATTATAAGCATGTTTAGCACCATTTTAGAAATTACATTGCAGACCATTTTCTTCCAGTATGTCAAATAATCTTCTCTAATCTAAATACACGTACAACATAATATCCGAAGAATAAATGCCTCCCATGTATCATTGTACTCATTGTACTGCTCAATGATTTGTGGACTTTCCTTTGGAAATTCTTGACCCTTGCGAATGACTAAATTGCTTTTGGCTATCGAGTTGCTGGAAAGTAATAAAACTGGATTTTTTTGTGATTTCTTTTCTCGATACCCAAGAATAAGAAGGTCTTCACTTCTAAAACACTTTTTCTTACCAACACTAAAAGTTTTATTTGAGAGGTTGAGGTACCATGGTCCAGAAAGTGTTGGTAAAAATAGGTTGAAGTACAGGATTGGAGAAGATTTTGGTGGCGGAAGATGTTTGGGACCAGCAGTTTCCAGGAATTCAAAATGTGGAGGAGGGAGTGAATCACAATTGTCCTGAACTTCAATGAATTCTGCAGAATGATCACGGCTTCCACTTTCACGTTCATCAGAACTGCCGCTATCATTGCTATACCCAATAATTGCCGGTCTCTTCTTAGGAAGGATTATCACGCTTTCATCTGAGTCTGATAACACTTCCCCTTCACTAGTGTCTCGACGAAAATGGGCGCTGTCTTCACTTTCCACAGATTCGTTGTCATTACTTAGTGAATTTATGTATTCAGCTAATCTGTCATCGTCAACACTACGTGAAAATTCATTTCTAGAAGTTGACGCCATTTATTAGGTAAAAGATTTCACTTTCAAAAAGCCACTAGTGAAATTTCAATGTGTAAACAACAACAAGAGATGCACACATTGAATTTTTTATGCATAGCATCATCTTTCTATAACTACTGCCGCATCTACTATGATAATGAGGTTGACAATCGGAGCCACATTGCTGACTCAACACCCCAGCTGACTAAACGCGAGAGATAGCATGATAGGAGTTACGTAGTATCTTTTCGTCTGCCTTTCGTAGCTAAAAATCAACGACTTGATCGCAGTGAAACAGCAACAAATTATCTCATCAGAAGCGACATAGCAGAGATGTTTGAAGCCTAAAGTCTTTTTGCTGTGTCATGAATCGTTCGCAAAA
This sequence comes from Platycnemis pennipes, assembly GCA_933228895.1. Taxonomy (NCBI): domain Eukaryota; kingdom Metazoa; phylum Arthropoda; class Insecta; order Odonata; family Platycnemididae; genus Platycnemis; species Platycnemis pennipes. The sequence goes on from OW121854.1 coordinate 68,511,840, forward strand.
CGAACGAGAATGCGATGTACTTCGTAGAGAATAAAATGTTTCTAAGCATATAAAAAAATAAGAGCACGCCAAACATAATATCTCCGACATAAATACAAAGTTCAAAATATTAGAAGAAAGTCACTTGGTTTTAGGCTAACAAACAATGTAGTTACCAAAGTGTAGCACCAGAAGCAGTTTCGCAAGAACCAAATGTAGCGCTCGGAAAATTCAATCCGACATACAGTTATTTAAATTACCAAATCTGTTGATCATTTCCATTAACAATTAAAATTATTGTTCCACGTAGTTATTAAAAGATCATTCTTGTATTATATACAATTTACAAGAGTTAAAGATTGAGAAAAACATTGTTTTAACAGGTCTCCTCATAGACGACGATATATCGTCGTTGGCACTTCTGGCACATTCTGCAAACGACGATATATCGTCGTGTGGCACTCAAAGGGTTAAAACAGCTATGCAAAATATTTTTGAATTATTTTTTCAGGCACACTTATACTGGGTTCCAAGAATTTGTAATTCTCTCTCTAGGGACGTTACAATAATAACAGAAATTTAAAAAAATTAATTGAAATATACGAATTTTGGCGTACGAAAGAAAAATGGGGAGATGTTTATCTTAAAATATTGTAAAAGACTCCTTTAGTAAAAAAAATTGCCCAGATTTTTTCATTATAAAGATATGTAAAGTTATTTTCCTTTTATACTACTTTTATATATATTGTGACGGATTGGCCGTCTTATCTTTGTTTTTCCCTGGTCGCGCCTCCCGCGCCGGTCATTTGCTTCCCAAGCCGGGTCCCCGTTACGTAAGCGAGATGAACGCCTGCCTTTTTCTGCGTGGATATCTGGTAAAATGTTCCTTTGTCTTGTGCATTGGATTCCTTGAGAGTGAGGATCACGCCACTTATGTGTCTACCCAGGTCATTGGGCAGTGTAAGCCGTGAATCTATTGGTGATTTTTGAATTGAAGTCACGTGTGATGGGGATGAGCGTTACAAGGAGGACGCCGACGGTTGAGTCGGGAGAGATATCAGTTGGCAGTTGGTGATTGGGAGTCGAGCAGAGAAGCTCAAGGTGTGCTGGTGAAGCCAGGCGAGAGTGTGGACGGAGAGAGAGAGGCGATAATCGGAGACGGAGATCACCACGACTTCCGCGAGGAATTGACAAAGTCGTTCCCTAGCGGTTTTTCCTGCGTTCTGCCCCAGAAGAGGAACCAGACGCAGCGGACCTCGATCCCGGCACCCCAAAGAGGAGGTGCGGTTTCGGGTAGATAAGGGTGACACCCCGCAAAAGGTAGCGGGTCGCCGCATCCCCGGAACCAAAGGTTGGACGAGTTCCTTTCAGTCGGAAGGTGCATTATTTCAACAGGAGTTGTTGAATTCCGTTCTCCACGCCACCATACCGAAAACTCAACGGTGCAGTCTCTCCGCGCTGGATTTCGCCGTCAAGCTCCACACCAGCTCACACATAAGTATCGCCACACCCGTATTTCCCCAATCCTAAGTGGTTTCAACCCTCTTATTCACGCTTCCCCACTGTGAAACCCGTGTGCGCCAGAATAAGTGGTGTACGAGATATCCAAACAGAGTTAAAGTCCCTTCAGGTCAAGAGAAGAGTCAAACTGATCCCAAGAGTGGACGATCATAGTCCTACGGGACCATATTTCTGTATCACTTACTCCCGTCCTCATCATTAGTATTCATAAAAGGACGAGGAGCGTGTAATTCTTTCCATTTAGTAGTTTATTTTATTCTATTTTTTCATGCTTGGTCATTTATTTGGACAAAGTGTTACAGGGTTATTATTTCATTGTGGTTAATTTCGTTCCATTTATGTCTCGCCATTCATTCATCTCTTCATCCCTCATTAGTCATTAAGACCTGTGTTATTTAGCTGTAGAGTGCCTTTGTGTTCATTTTCATGTTCATTTCATTGAATAAATGTTACTTGTGTTAATTGTAAAAAAAAGGCAGAGGTTCATTCTTACGCTCCGCGTAATTTCTCCCGCGCTCACGTCATACGGCCCTCACTGTTTTACCGTCCGCCCTGGCTTAAAGTCCCCCCGACCCTCGAACAATTTGGATCGTCCTTGCTTTGCTGGCTGAGCTGGTCCGATGCCGCGGTTTTGAGGTGGCGCCCTTCTCAAACACGCGACAAAGGTCGCGATATCCCTTTTTCTCAAAACCATTTCCCACCCGGGAAAGTCCGAAGGAGACGAGGTGTCGAGGCAAAGGTAAGGGTTCCAGTACTCGAAGGCGTAAGGACTGCGGCGAGTCAACGGGCAAAGGAGAATCAAGCCCGTTCCGTCACAATATATATATATATATATATATATATATTGCATGTGCATATTTAAGAAACAGCGATGATTTTAAAAAAATATACAGGCAAGATATTGTATCTGAATCCTTTTGTAGGGTTATTTATTGGTTGGTTAAGCTACGCACTATTTTGAAGAAGTTAGTTTTTCAAAAGATAATATGCGATATATTACCATTTTGAGTCCCTGTAGCGAAAAAAAAATATGTAAGAGATTAACACAAATGACAACTAAGTTCTTAAACAAAGTTGATGTATTCTCTCCTTGATGCCGATATTACAATCAAGACTGGTGAGCGGAACTGCTTGCGAAACTACCTTCACAAACGTTAGTGGAGTACTGGTGTCCGAGCAACACTGACCAAACCAAGTCGATTCCACAGTCGAATCGAAATGCATACTCGACTAGCTTCGACAATCAGTGGAGTCGATACAGATGGGCGCCAAATACAAAAAAAGTGAACTTTCTAAACAGTCCCGTATATAGAGACTTTTTTGGTATGAAATTATTGTAGTACTGCGATAACTAAAACTACATATTGTCATATTTTACCATTGGTTTAAGAATTTGTCCCAACTTTGACCCATGCCATTTAGAATTGTAAACTCTTACATTTTCATCCTCCCTTTCTAAAACTTGAAGGCTCCTCTCAGTCTGCAAAAAAAAAGATCTTAGTACGCTTGCACGAGGTAAGGAGAAGTAGAAATCTTAGTTACTTTCCGTCTAAAAGATTCTCTGCGTTTGAGCTTCCGCATCGGTTATTAGGTGGTGAATTTACAAGTAGTAGCTGATGACAGATGATAATGCCCTCTGCATCCGAGGAAAAGATTCAAAATGTAATTTTCTATTCCGCAGGCCCCCAGGGGATGCCCAGGATTCTGTATTTATAACTCGGAGTTAATGAGAACCTCCGTACGACCATAATTTGTGTCCTCCTCTTTTTTTTTTTAAACGCGAGAGCGAAATTTAATTAAAGATCCCGGAGATTGCATGTTGAGATTATGCGCATGTATTTATACGAATGGGAAGATTCATGCATAAATGTTAAGCATTACCGCGCATCGTGGTTTTAAAAGTATGACCGCTTTAAGGTTCGTCCATTCGCAGCATCCAAAATGGCGCGTCTATATCTCCCGTACGAATTATCTGAAATTAGAATACGAGAAGCAAAATTTTAGTTCCTGTTCTTGGGTTGCGTTTCAGTTCACAGAACCGATTTATTTAACAGGAAGCAAATTTTAGTGTCACATTTTCCTTCAGATTCCCTCCAGAATTCCTTCAGAAATGCAACAAGGGTTGCGTTTCAATTCACAGAACCGATTTATTTAACAGCTAGCAAATTTTAGTGTCACGTTTTCCTTCAGAATTCCTTCAGAAATGCAACAAGGGTTGCATTTCAATTCACAGAACCGATTTATTTAACAGCTAGCAAATTTTAGTGTCACATTTTCCTTCAGATTCCCTTCAGAATTCCTTCAGAAATGCAACAAGGGTTGCATTTCAATTCACAGAACCGATTTATTTAACAGGAAGCAAATTTTAGTGTCACATTTTCCTTCAGATTCCCTTCAGAATTCCTTCAGAAATGCAACAAGGGTTGCATTTCAATTCACAGAACCGATTTATTTAACAGGAAGCAAATTTTAGTGTCACATTTTCCTTCAGATTCCCTTCAGAATTCCTTCAGAAATGCAACAAGGGTTACATTTCAATTCTCAGAACCGATTTATTTAACAGGAAGCAAATTTTAGTGTCAAATTTTCCTAAAGATTCCATGAAATAATTATGGAGCAGGTACATTCGAAAGTTAGTGTTTTTCGATGAAATAAGGTGAACTTCTAATTTGGATTAATTGAAAATGTCCGGTGACCAGAATATTCAAATGCCAAATTAAATTATGGAAAACAATTTCTCCGAAACAGGTTTTTCGATTGTCTAGGCAATCGTCAACGGGGAGAGAACCGGGCAAAACAGGTCAGAAACTGTCGAGAGCCAGGCGGAGAGTCCATGGCTCTCCGCCGTTAATGATTGCCTGGACAATCGAAAAACAGGCTTGTGAGATATTGTTTTCCATGATGGGGAACATTCACTATTTGTTATAACTCTTTGAATGTGAAATTTATTAGCTAAAATGTACTTGGCGAAAATTTTGCTGAAGAATTAAGGTGTGTAACAAAGATATTACTCTTTGAAAATTGTACCTTTTCGGCAGCTTAAAAACACTACGTCATCGCATGACGTCACGGTACGGTATCACTATGGGCGTGGTTTATCTGTGTATGCGTGGAGGTAGGTTGTTAAATGAATACTTGGCGATAGCGTATGTATTTATCACATTTGTTTAATGCAATAAACGATTGTATTTCGATTTTTTATTTACGTAGTATGGATGGTAACGAGCAAATCGTCCATTAATTAGGTAATGCCTGTTTAGTGCACAAGAATTTCTACTACGTCTATGCAATCGCTAGTTTTTTTTTAAGAAGAACGCCGCCATAAGGGAGTCAACCAAAGGAAATTGTCCGAATGTGCTTTTTTTAAGTATTTTTTCCGTCATCGTTTCTTTCGAGAAACGGCTGAAAACCTCAAAACAATATATTCACTTCGTTTTCTTTTAAAAATAAATGTCTATCTCCGTAGCAATATGGAACCTATACCGTGCAGTGACGTCAGAAGGCGTCTATGGTCAAGTGACTTTCGTCAATTTCCGGGAACATTTTAATATCATTCAATTATCTTTGTCGTGGGCGTAGAAAAATTTGGCTTATATATTTAAACTTGTGAGAAAATTTCACATCAACAACATCATTCATCTTCGAGAAACAAATTTCATGCATATTCCCCATTTAGTTTTGTTTTTTCATAGCAACCGGGTGTTAATTTGTTTTGATCGCAAAACCGCGGCTTCGTTGGTTCGTTCTTGCGGGGACATTGACGAACATTCACCATTGGGTAGGCTATGCTTTGAATGTTGATGTACGACATTTTCTTGTGGTTCTTTAATATATGCTAATGTTTTCGTAGTTTATTTTTACAGTCGCTTATTGTGTATGTTGTTTGCGTGTGTGGCGAGATATATATGATGGCGAATATGTATATAATTTGGAGGAAATCGCTTATTCCTCGGCTGCGAGGCTATGCTAATGCTTCCGGCCTCTAGATTTCGACCAATGCTGCCGTTCCAGCAATGAGGCAGGAGCGTCGGGGGATGGAAACCCCCTGAAAAATGATCGCGCTTCTGGAATCTCCCTCCAGGGGCGCGAATAAGTTTTCTGGAACCGCTGTTCCAAGCCGAAGATTATGCACACGTAATTTGCACCGTCTTTTACGGTCTATTCATAAGGTCCCGCCATGGTTTAAAAATTCCCCCTTTCAACTTTTTCCACCTCCCCATCCTACCCAGCCCTTCCCGCTTATTTTAACCCCCCTCCCAATGACTCTTCTGGACCACACGACCCTCTCGCGGTCGGAGCGAAAACAGGGGTGGCTCTCTCGAATTCCCTCTTCCGCTCCCCTCTCTGAGCCTTCTTTATGTCTTATATCCTCCCTCCCACATGAACTCCAGAACCGCCCACTATTCCCCGAACATAAACCTTCTCTCAACCCTCTCGCACCCTCTCCAGTGCAAATCTCCTTTTAACTTTACCACGCTCTTTTCCCTTTCTATCTCTGTGTCCCTCTCGAAATATTCCCAAAATTCTTGGGTGGTCTTTTTGCATCTCCTATGTTTAAATATCACATCTGTGACCTTACCTGTCCCGTCGCACAGTGGGCTGAAATCGATATTTCTTGGACAAAATTACAAAATGGCTTTTTTGGAGTTAGAATCATGAAATTTGGTACAAATACTCACAATTGATTGGCAATCAAGGAATGGCATGTCATTGGCCATGTTTCGTTGCCGTTACCGAGATACAGGGGCTCAAACAGAACCAAAATTCCAAAATTACACCCGACTTTAGTTTTCTCCGAAAATCTTCCTATTTAAGCTGGGGGTGACGCTGTGGGAGGAATTTGATCGGATAAAAAACTATTAGGTCTATTAAAACAACTCTTTTACTTAACTGTGCTTAACTTTGGGAGTTTTTTTTCGTAAATTTAGGTTACGCAACAAAATGTCGGACGCTATTTTCACGCTAAATTTCATATTAAGTAGTAAATATCTAGCGTTCTACGAAAGATCCTGTCAAGTGACTCATATTAAATGTGACGCGTCGTTTTGTATTGTAGATGTAATTGTCAAATTCCAGCGGGAAAGCGAAGAAACCTACGTATTTATTCCGTTGATATGTTATCGGGGATTAAGGAGGTTCCACCGTGAATATGCAATTCAAAATCCCATAAAAGAGCTATTTTCTTTAATGAATAAATACCGATCCAGAAAAACACCTATATGCAAAATCATCTATAGGGTGATAACGCATTCGCAATAATTTATCTGTATGCTATCATATAGCGCAATGTAGTTGCATTCTAATTTTTAAAAGCTCTTTTAATTCATTATGACTTCGGAAAATGACTGACATGTTGTTGCCACGTTTAACTTACAAAGTGATTTTTCTGGGAATTACTGTTATTACCAATCAGTCAAAGAAAGTATTGTGTGAGAAACACTAAAAAAAAAACAGTTATTGTTGCGCAAAAACTCGTCACTTTAGTGTTATCATGATTATTTTTCCAGATATTACCTAGTTTTATCAAGTTAAGTTGGACTTATATTGGGCTACTTCAATTCTGTACCATGTACTTATTACGAAACATGATGTTCTCCTTGAGTCTCGAATATTTACATACTTCTCATATTTCCATACACTTCTCCCCTATTTCTCGCCTCCCTCTACCCCGCTTACCTAAAATAATAAAAATCTTCACGCCCTTAAAATCGCATCTCGCTCCTCTTTAATCGTATCATCCGGCCACTGTCTCCTAATATCTTTAATCTACTTCCTCTTCTGTCCTACCAATCCCAGCGCTTCTTCGTTTGCCTTACATGAGAATAATCCAGTTTTCCCTCTTAAATCATCTTATGTTATTTTAATGCGGAAAGACTTATGGGAACACTCGTTATTGCGGTAGCTCTATGATTAGTATGTTAAGTTATGATAGTTACTTGAAACGGCTTGGAAATACGTGAAACACAGTGATACATGAACATATTAAGGAGGTTCCACCGTGACTACGCGATTCAAAATCCCGTGAAAGAGCTATGTTATTTAATGAATAAATACCGATCCAGAAAAACACCTATATGGAAAGTCATCTATAGGGTGATAACGCATTCGCAATAATTGTATCTGTATGCTATTATATAGCGCGTTGTAGCAGCATTTTATTGAATTGCAAGCTCTTTTAATTCATTTTGAGTTCGGAACATGACTGACATGTTGTTGCCACGTTTAATTTACAAAGTGAGAATACATGTTCAATCCCAATAATACGTATTCTAAAATAGGTTAACTATTTTCTTACTTAGTTTTAAACTAATCCCTTGCAAATGCAACTCTTTGTTTTGAATTTTATTAATATTCATATTTTTGGAAATTGTTTGGCAACAATGACGTTGCTACCATTTGAAAGCATTGGTATTAATTACACCATTTCAATAACCAATGAAATATTTAAATTACATAAAAATATAAGAAGGGCCTTGGTAAGGTATATTCCTAAATAAAGTTGACAAATAAGCTTGTTAGCACGTTCCGTCACAAGTACCGTTGCCAGTGATAACAACATACTGTAGCGCCAATTTCATGTAACTAAGGCTTTTCGGCTTTTTTTCGAGCAAACACATATTATTATCATTTAAACAAGTATGGTAAGGCCAGTACTTTTTTATAATGCTAAATTATGCATAAAATTGCTCCTCTTTTATTAGTTTTTCGTCAAAACGATATTTCTCTTTACATTATAAATCTGCAATTTTTACTGCAAGATCGTTGCTCTGCCATATAACCACGCATAAAATAGCTGATTTTCAACATCTTTTTTCTTGTAATATATGCTGTAAAGGCCTCATTATATTATTTCCAATCCATAGAAGGGCCAAAAAATGATGTGTCCTGATATGTTCACAAAAATGACATCTACTATATAATTCGGTGGAGCCTCCTTAACTGACATAGTATACTGTGTTAAAATTTAACTCTGATATACTAGTGGGCATTACTGAGGTGAAGCAAGCTGAAAACTGAAGGATAAATGTCTAGAATCCGTACTTTATATTGTAGTTTCGGTGATTACTGAAGCATGAACGAAAAACATTGAAATAACTCTATTAGTAATTGTTCCAAATGAATATTTGAAGACCTATTAAGAAGAAGATAGTTCTTAATACATTACTTTGTCCGAAGGACGGATTCGCCGCCGCTGTTACGCGCCGATACGCATTTATTATGACAACCGTTGTTTATATTGAGCATGAATTGACGCGAGAAAAAAAGTGTGATGATTGTTGACGTATTAGTTATAAATCACTTACGGAGATGTGGAGTCCTCGGTCACTAATGAGTACGAAAATTATACCTATCCTGCAGAAAAACTTTATAATCCTCCACTCATCTCAGTGTCTTTGAATTCATTTTTTTATCTTCTTCTTAAAGGTTTCTTCTTTCAGTCGCTCCCGATTAATTTTTTAGTGCCCTAGCCATGATATCAGAGAAAGAAGTATATTTTTAGGGCGGTATTAATAAGACGATGAGAAATCTCCTTTGTTTTGACTCTAGCAGTTGAGAGCTAACCTCTCAAACTCACCCACACATCCCTACGCCTCTCTATAAAAGAAGTTAAGCCATCGCCTCCTTCAGCAGTCGGCCTTTGAAGTAATCCCCCTCTCCTAATTCTCCCCATTCCCCAACTGCGCCTACACCCCACCCCTCCCCCTTACTCTCCCCCAGTTTCCCCTTTTACCCTCCTCGCCCTCATTATCCCATTACAAAACCCCTTCCTCCTTAAAAACCCTCTCATCCGGCGCCTCTAAACCCTTATCTCTAATTTTTTTCCTCCCTCGCATAAAAAAAAACTTCCTCTCTCTTCCAACTTCTTCCCTGGCATCCCCTCTTTCCGTGCCCCTCCTACCCCCGCCTGCTTCGTCATCCCCACCCCCACCTCCCTCTTCACACATCCAAAAGGCAGTGCTGCCAACCTGAGGAAATCGCGTGAAAGTAATTTCGTTTCTTTAACCCTTTTCTGAATGCTTTAATGCGTTTCTTCACCAAGATAATTAAGCAAAGAATTGTTCTTACTCCCTTAGCGCTGCTTTCTGGTTTGAAGGAAGATAGTGCTGTGTTTGAACTCGGTTTTATTTTTGGTTTCGAATGTCAAAATTAATTTAAAGGGAATCCTTTTCCAAAATTTTCCACTCTCCCCTTTCTATTTTCTTTTGAATGCCCTTAGGTCACTTTTCTGACAGTAATCTTTCAAGCATTTTCGCGCTGATAGCTGAGGGCGGCGTAATAAAGAAGTATGTTTAAAGCAAGTCTGCCAAGAACTGTCAAATAAAACGCTGAGTGGTCTGGTGGAACATTTAAAGAGAAGATGGGAATGCATTTGGCCATATCATTATTTACGCGGTTTGGATTAAAGCCTGCCGATAGAAAGCTGCATGGGAAAAATGGCTAAAGAAAGCCTCGTAGGTATGAAATTTACACGAAGCCGAAATTTATGGGTGTGTAAAAGAGAGTTACGTTAATCTGAATAGGTTTGCCGATAGCAGAACGAAGTGGACATCTATGTAAAGTCTATGAATTTTAAACTTTTAGTCTGATAATGGTGACTATAACATTCGTAAAAGTGCTGAAGATAGTAATAATCGACTATTAACAATGGCTATGTTGTTGTTGCACTGTGTTATGAGCTACAATACGATGAGCAACAATTGCAATGCAACTGGCAAAGCTAAACAATTCACTAATATTAATGATGAATTTCTAATAATGATACTCATGGTAATGTTGCTGTGTCAAGAGTAACAATACGATGAAAAACAATCACTATGTGATCGCAAAACTAAAAAAATTATCAGTTATAGTGAACGGCTAGCGGTAATGATGGTCTTCGTATTGTTGCTTTGTGTTCGGAGATTGATAGATTGAATTTCAGCCTACCCTTTGAGTAAGAGAGCCCTCGAGTGGTTCTGAGAGTAACTACATATTCAGGTACGAGATTGAGTCCGGTGTGTTGGCAGCCCTGTCCAGCCATTTCACGTCCCCCTCCTTCCTCCCTTTCCCTAATTCCTCTTCACACCACCGTTTAGCTTCTTCGCTGCCGCTTTCCTTTCATCCCGCCCTCGGCTTTCTCCTCCTTCCGAATCCAGCCCCTTTTCTTACGACCGAGCATCTTCCTTTTTTCTTACCCCTCCCACAATCTTAAGGTGATTAAGGATGATTAATGTTGGTTTGCCCCCTATTCTCCCACATCCGCTTTCCTCCCACTTCTTATAATTTTTATTTCTCACTTCCTTCACCTCCTCTTAAGCGATAGATATATATAGAAACGCGACATGAATTTTTTTTGCGTTAAATTTTTATGTAATTTATTGCCATTATAATAGCCTCTCCATATCTCTCTTCAGTTTTCTTCCGAGTCGTAAAGTATCCGACGTCCATATATATTTTTCCGTTACATTCATTTAAAAAATAAAGGATTTAAATAATTTTTACCGCAATTATCAACTTTTCACTAGCACCACCGTTTACTCGTTTTCTTGTTTGGCATTGTTCGATACTAGGAAACGTGGTACCATCAGCCTGTTTTGTAACTGAATTTTTTTATCTCAAGTGTGATATTATTCGCTAAAAGGTATTCATTTCTTTGTATTTAAGCTTTCTCCGACTGAATGAGGAATTTACCGTTTCATGAGAAATGCGAGGGAGCCAACAATAATAAGTATGCATCAGAAAAAAACTTTTTTAGGTATGTTAGGAAACGTAACGAATTCACAGAAAACGTAATATTCGAATTAAGTAACGAATCGTACCATCGATATAGCGAAACCAAAAAAAGTATATGGAAAGGGAAGCCGAAATTAGGTTAAAAAACGGTATTTCATCTTGTATGGTCCGGCCTCGTGTAAGGTTCGACCCCATATTTTTCGCCTAAGTATTTAGTCTTAAAAGCCACGGGTCAACAATCAATGATTGAGTCACGGGAAATGGAAATTACTTACTGAACTCCGCGGAGAGTTTTATTCAGCCGACCCAGATTTCGACGCTTTGTGTCATTTGAAATTTCACTTTTTAGTCATTTTCATTTTCCGTGTTGAATACCATATCAGGCCAGTAAGCATTTCTTCAGTCAATGCTAGAGTATCTTCACTCCGGACATTTGTCGATGGTTCTTCTCTGTCGAAACCAGGGTTGCCACTGTCTTTTGGTTTTCATCGGTTTGTAACAATGGGAAACATGCAATATTTTTTTATAACCATTTGAATGTGAACATTTATGATCTAAAATGTGCCTAAATGGCGAAAATTTTGCTCAAGAATTAAGGAGGCTGGCTCGCGACTGCTTGAGTCAAGTTGTCTAAGGAATCTTATTTATTTAAGTACGAGTATATGCCTCGTAAGTGATCCTTGCTTCACAAAGAAAATTACCTAGGCTATTGAAAGTCTTAAATATCACAAGAAATACGATGGAAAGTCGAAGGATTTATTTTTATGATAATTTTAAACAGCTTGACGATGGAGACAATTCAGCATTTACGTTACAGAAATAAATTCATGTGCTCAATGAATTTACTAATGTATAACACCAGAATATTACTATCAAATGCTATGTTATGATATTTCCTGAAATATTCTTTAATATCTCATTAGTAATGATATTATTCATACGCCAAGCATTTTGGAAACAGCGACCGCAGCGCCACTTGAAGTCAATTAACGAATTTCGTCTGTTATAAGCGCAGAAATTGGTGGATTTTGCGAGAAATACGGTTGGTTGATACCTTTTTATTGTGTCATTTTATTCCTGGTGAAATTTCGCATAAAATATCAGTTTTTTTGCAAAAATGACATGTCACTATGATATTTTTAAACGTTATATTCCCATGTGACGGACATTTTCCGTTAATCGTATGTAATTTCAATTGCAATTTGTGCAAAAAGGAGTATGAGTTGGTATAATTATCTTTACTTTATCAGATAGAGAAACTTTAGTTCTTTAGGTGCTGGAAATATATAAAAAAACGACATGGCTTCACTTTTCGGATCAACCTCCTTAAGTTACAAAGATACAAAGATACTACTACGAAGATTACTCTTTAAAAATTATATTTTTCGGCAGCATAAGAACACGACGTCATCGCATGACGCCAAGGAACGGTATCAATATGGGCGTTCTTTATATGTTGTGCGTGGGGTTAGGTTGTTTTATTCATACTTGGTGAACACGTACGTATTTATCTCATTTGTTTTACGCAATGACCTAATGTATTTCAATTTTTTATTTAAGTATGGCGTGGGTCGTAACGTGCGGATCGTCCAGAAATTGAATAATAATTTTAAAGAACTTACCCTGTTTCTTTTCCTTCCAAGAATCCATGCTATTACAAAGCAATCGCTGTTTTTTTTAATAAGGATGCCACCATATGGGAGTGAACCAAAAGCAAATTGTCGAATTGTGCTTTTGTAAATTCCTTTCAGTCATGGTTTCAATTGAGAAACAGCCTCAAAACAATATATTCGCTTCGTTTTCTTCTAATATAAGCGTTTGTCTCCGTATCAATATGGGTTTTAGGTTACGTGCATTTCGTCAATTTTTGGGAATATTTTAATAGCATTAAATAATATTTCTCGTTAAAATAGAAAATTTTGGCTTATCTATCTATATATATATAATTTGGGAAGTGTCCGTCCGTCCGTCCGTCCGTCTGTCCGTCCGTCCCCCCCTCTACCTCGCAAACGGTTCGTCCTAGAGAGATGCCGTAAACTGCATTGTGATTCTAGCCCTCTGGAAGGCCCGGGAAAACTATTCCCGTTTTTATCAAGTCCCGGGTTCGATTCCTGAGGTCAATAATGTGTTTACCTTGGTTCAAATGGACTTTTTCAATTTTTGGAAGTGCATGGGTTTTTTCTTTCGCTCGGTAAAATTACTAAATGTTAATCGATTTCTTTCATTTTTCCTGTATTTAACGGGAAAATGTTCAAACTTTCTTATTCTTTCAACCGATTTACTCTTTATATTCGAGATTTCTGTAAATCATGTAATTTACGCTGAAAGTTACTGTTTTTTTCGGTCCTTTTCCGAGCGTTGCTAAGGCCTTTTCCATTGTCGTTCCCGAGATCGTGGATGCTTATACATTGCGTCGTATGACGTGAACTGCATTGCGCTTTTCACGAGGATAATGGAAGATGTTAAAGTAGGTTTTTGCCGCTGATTCTTGAGGCGTGGTCGGCCATTTCTTTCTGCACATATATCCGTGCTGACTACTAGCGCTATTCATAGATTTAAGGTTTGCGTTCGCTAAAATTAGGAGTGTTTAATAGTTTTATTTTTTAATTTCTTTGCGTGTTTGTGAATTTTCAATGACCTGAGTCATAAAAGGCAAACTTAAAACTTCTTCGAAAACGTTGTGGATTTATGTAGTTTGAGATTTGAGATAGTTTAACAAAAATTGAGCATTGACGTAAAACATAATTGGTCTTATAGGTGCGCGTAAATATGGAACGTAAATATATGTTAAGACAGGTACGACATGTAAGTATATTTATAATAGGGCACACTATGAATACTGGCTGAAACGATAAGTTTACAATGGTTTAAATCATATTTATGATTCCGACACTGATTTAAAGCCATACTCAACTTCGTAACACAAGTTTTTCCGCACCTTCATGAAAAATGTTGAAATGTCGAAATACAATGGGTAATTATAAAATTTCTCCTTCCGCTAAACATCGATGGGCACCTTCACCTAGAATATGAGAACAGTATTCCCATTTTTGTAAGGGTGATGTTTCATAACTGATAGCATTTATGTATTTCCGTTGGCCTTTTTTGTTTTGGAGCGAAAGATAGCTCCATATTCCAAGTTGGGATTCGTGCTTTGCAATAAATCTTAATATTATTCATACATTTGACTTTTCTCACACCCGTTGAATTTCAACGGGATCCTTCCGCTAGTATATTTAAATTTGTGAGAAGATTTCGCATCGAGGACATTATTAATGGACGAGAAATAAATTTCTTTCACATTCTCCATTGTGACTGAAATATATTCTAGCACGAAATGCCACAGAGTCACTCAAGAAGTGAAAATTATTTCAACTTATTTTTTAACAGTGTTTTAGGCGACAGAAAGGAAGGCGAAATATAATTTTTAGTTTTAACTCGGAGAGAAAATTTATGGCGAGCCAAATGTTTAGGCCGGGTATGAAGGAAGGAATATTCTTAAGAAAAAGACCGCTTTTTCTTTCATTTCTCCCGAAATTCTTATTTTTTTAAATTTAGCTATTCGCAGCTTAACGTAATATCCGCGTTCATGGATCCATCGGCGCTTGCATTTAAACACGCATTTCCTTTTTTGTCTCCCCATGAATTTCGCTGGAGATCGTACCACATATTATGTGTACATATTTATCTTCAAACATGTTTTCACGGTTCTTAAAAATTTTGGAGACCTGGGTCACCATCTTGAGCTAAGAATGTCTGAAACATGCCTGCTTTGGGATTTGTAATCTGTGACTTGTATCGTTCTTAGGCTCCTCTTATGGAATTTCTTTAAGAGATTAATTTATGTGTTCAATAATGTGGTGCCCAGGGTTGTGTGTAGCCTAGCCGAATATCCTGGAGAAAGGGTATGAAAAATCATGAGGCCTTTTCATTATTTGGTTTCGTTGTGGGTTGAAAATCTGGGGTGGACTGTTAAGACAAGATGAGCTTCTGACCTGAAGACGCCAGCAGGATGGCTGGAGAAACTGTCGTCACCCTGACAACACACGACGCGGAGGAACGCCCGAAAGCCGTTACCAGTGTTGAGAAACGCCGCGGAAACCTCAGAACCAAGATGAATTATGAATGGTCTTGAAATTTATGATCAATAAAGGTGGTATTTTTATAATATCAACTGGTGGAATAGGTTGATAGAACATTTTATTTAGGATCTATACGATTATTAAGATGTAGTTAAGATGTAATGCAGATTGATAAAAGAACAAGTCCTATAAAGAGTGGAAAAAAGTAATGCTTGGTATAAACTTAAAAAAGGAAGATGGAAGAACCTTGATTAGCCATATATTGCGGCATTGATGAGAAAACTGTCGAGGTAAAACTCCGGAAACTAATTCCAAAAATTAATTTATCCACGAAATAGTAAAAATATTATTATTACTATTGATTAAATAATCAGAGTCAATTTTTTATACTTTTTATGCGCTTCTCTTTAGGTGCTCATATTTGCGTAGACTAGCTTGGCGTAAAGAAGTGAAACAGAGGTTAAGCACTCCAGCAAAAACGTGCCCAAACCGGTAGAGTACTGACAATGAGAAGACATTGTCGTTAGTTTTGGTTTATAGCAAAGTATGTTTATTTATTTGAGAGATCTTCGCTTTTTTTTCTTAATTTTTTCCACTTTTTAAATTTCATACTATCTATTAGCATTCTTGATTTTTTTATATATTATTTATTTTGCTCGAGATTTTTTTTACACCCACTTCACCATCCTTCATCCTTTACGGTTATCCTTAAAAGATAAAAATAAAAAAATCGGACTCCACCCTAACCTCTTGAGAGAAAGTTGAATAAATATTTAAAAAAAACAGTTTCGCGATGGGACTCGTGTGGCTGCCTCTGGTCCACTCTATCCTCTTGAAGCGTGCCTCTTAAGTGTTTGACCTTAAAGACCTCTCGCCTTCTCGTCGACCAGGAGTGTCCTTTCCTTTTCCCTATGTACACTATAAAGGTGGCCGAGAGAGCCTTCGTATGTGTCCTAGAAGAAT
This sequence comes from Platycnemis pennipes, assembly GCA_933228895.1. NCBI lineage: Eukaryota > Metazoa > Arthropoda > Insecta > Odonata > Platycnemididae > Platycnemis > Platycnemis pennipes. The sequence continues at coordinate 68,528,099 of OW121854.1, forward strand.
GGTCAGCAAACTACGGATCGGTAGACACATGCGAATCCTTTCGGTGGGAGGATGTGACTCTAAAGTAACATTGATTTGAAAACTAAAGGGATTGTAATTGCGGAAGTTGCACACCCACCTATATTTGATGTACGATCTAACACACAAAATGCGCTTGCACGCCTAAGGAGTCATCCTCAAGGGGGGGGGTGTTTGAAATCGTCGGGGTTATCTCGAATAGGTAACCAAGGAGCCACGTGGTACGAACATGAATGGTTCTCAAATTTGGTGCGTGCGAATCGTTCATTGTAATCATATTCATTGTTTTTACTTTTAATTATAGTCAAATATAACAAGCGTAGAGAGAAAACTCGTGTGAAAACAATGATAAATAATGTAATGGGCATTTCATAAATACCAAATTTTCCAACCATTCGTGTTTGTACCCCGTGAATCCTTGGTTACTTATTCGAGACTATCCCGATGGTTTCAAACATTGACTACCTGTTATTATAGAAAGATATTGCAATTTTCCACGTAAGTAAAAATTTATTTCGACTTGTTTCAATGTTACTATATCATTCTCAAATCCTATTAAGTACTTGAGAATGATGTAGTAACATTGAAACTAGTGGAAATAAATTTTTACTCCTGTGGAAAATTGCAATCTCTTTGTATTCATATGGAACGTTTCCACCACATCACACCTAAATCTGGTTTTTTTTATAGACAACCTGGTCTACTAAATCAGTTGACCTGATGGGGACGTCTTAGGCATTGAAACACGTGTTGTGTGTTTGATGGTATATCAAAAATGAGTGTCCAGTACAACTTGTGCAGTTTAATTGTTATTATTATTAGTATTCTACCGGTGAAAGTAGGTCGAAATGGGCATTGAATTCTTTCCACATCCCTGCATTCACTCTATTTTCTTCTTCAGCCCCTAATACTTCCTTCTCCCATCATTCTATCCAAGTCACCAGATCTTCTCCTACCTCTTCCCCGTTTACCAAACGTTCTTCCCTCAGTCGCGTCTTTCAAAGGACAATTTTCCTTTTTAACCTTCTCCATCATCCACACCTTCTGCCTTCTCCTAATTTCCTCAATGAACTTCCTTTCCTCTCGTACCAATTCTAGCACTTCATCGTTCGCCCTTCTTTCGACCCACTTTACTTTCTCCATCCTTCTTCGCACCCACATCTCAAAATCCCTAAGTCTATTTCAATCTTATTCCCCCAAAGCCCACGTTTCTGCACCATATGGAGCCACTCTCTATATTAAGAAGTTTGATTAAAACGTGCAATTCTGTTCCAACACCATGCGCCGTTTTGGGTCGAATCTATCATTGAAAACTAAATTATTATAGCTTTCGAACCTTCTAATGTGGAAATCCATAAATTCAGTGGTATTGGGCGTAATTTTGTGAAAACGATGCTGGGAGCTGACTATGATTTTCCGCATGGATTTATCAACACGAACTAGGTTTCGTTGCTGGGCAACATTATCAGAGCAACCCTTTTTCGCCGGATCATGTTCTTCAGCATTGCTTTTTCAGACTTTAAAAATGGTAAATAAAACAAAAACTTTGTACTTTCCACACAGCTCTATATATATTCCCCGATCGATTTCAACGATTAAGCGTCATTTTCAAGGGGGGCCAACTGACAAAACATTTCAACACAAGGCTTTACATGTGTTACCATGAGGAGTGGGGAAGGACTTAAACCGAGGGGGAGGGAGAGTTTAGAATGGGAGAGAGGGGATGGGGGAGGGAGGGAGTTGGGTTCCGTCAAGGACAGCAGTGGGGGCACAATTAGCGGTGAGGGTATTGTGGCGGGCATTAGGATAGGGGTACTAGTTGGATTTTAAAACCGTTAAAAATATCTGAGAGGATTTAAAATTTTTCAAATCGTTTAAAACACACACATTAGGTGAAATGGAGTGTCTTAAAATTTCTACAATTTCTAAATAGTTTAACTTGCAACTTTTATCATATGTATGCAAAATGTTTGTGTTAAAATCAGTTTTATGACCATTCTCGAGGAGATGTTTGGCAAAATATGATTTACAATCACTATGGTACACACTTAGTTTATGCTCCTTGATTCGGGTTTTAAATTTCCTACCCGTTTGCCCCACATACACTCCATTGCATTCACCACAATGAAGTTCATACACTCCACTTTTTTCTAATACATCCACTGGGTCTTTTGAATTAAATAGCACTTTCCATACGGATGTCGGAGAGTAAAAACACACTCGATACTTATCCTTCGGAATATGAGAGCAAATTCTGTTGGAAATATGGCCGAGAAAGGGTAATTTACACCACCTTATGGTTTTATCACAGTGTGCATCTTGAAGAGATGTTGAAGATTTCACTGTATTTTGGAAAACTTTTTAATTAGTAATTTGTGGATCAGGAGCTGTAACCGTTATTATTCCCTATACTTATAATGGCATTTAATCCTTTTTTGAACCTGGCAGTATCGAGAGGAACAGATACTAGTCTGTGAATCATAGAATTTAACGATGTTAGTTTAGGAGTGAATTGGTGTTGGGAATCTGCTGGTATAAATGCATATGAGAAAGTGTCCTTCCTATAAATCGAGAAGAGGTGCTTTCTATCCTGCAAGGAGATTGTTAAGTCAAGGAAATTAATGCAGCTCCCGCCGAATTCCATATTGAATTTGAGGGAGGGATGGAGTGAGTTTAAAATATCTAGGGATGTGTCTAGCTGTCTTTTGCTCCCCGTCCACAGGCATAGGATATCGTCAACGTATCAAAATAATTAAAGATGTTCTTAAAGTCGAAATCTGTTCTTAAAGCCCCCCCCCCCCCCCCCCCCCCCCCCCCCCCCAACGACTCGACTGCATAACGACTCGACCTCAAACCCATGACGGTTTCCCTTAATTTCCCAAACCCCACCCCTCCCTATCTTTCCCTCCCATCTCCCCCCCTCCCCTTAGTCAAGATCTGTATATATACTGGTTGTGTTCTGTCCGAATGCATTGTACGTGATGATGGCGTAACTGCCGAAACCGGTCTACAATCCTGAATAAAAGTGTGGAAGTCACTAAGACATTTTATTGCCGCAAAGATGTTCTTCACTAACGGGTGTCCGGAGTTAATAAGATTTGATTCCATGGAGTTCGTAAAGATATCGGCCATTATAGGTGATAGGGGGGAACCCATGGATAGGCCGTGATTCTGTCTGTAAAAATTTCCGTTGAAATGGAAGTAATTTTGTTCCACACAAACATTTAATAATTTTTCAAAATCGATTCAAAGTTCAAAATTTTCAAAATCGATATAAAGATGTGCGGAAAGTACAATGTTTGTTTCATTTACCATGTTTAATGTTCGTAATTTCCACAAAGTATCGCCGTCATCCATTAATTTTTCAGACTTGACTTCCTTTTCTCACGTGGTTTTTTCGATGAAAATTGGGAATGAGTAGTTTACAATTTACATTGTCTCCAGGAAATTTAACTTTTCTTCCTCACTTTCAGAGTTTAGGTTTCATATAAGTAGAGTGGCTACTTTACCAAATATTTTCACCTTTTTGCTAAATTAAAAGTATGAAGTTTTTATTTTCATGTTTTTCATGTTTCAATTTTGTTCTTGGCCATATTTTGCTGAACTGCCACATCTTTTTCAAAAATAATATTTTATTAAATTTACGTACAGCCTGATGCTTGATGATTCGTTCATTTGAAGACTGTAATTGAAATTCTATGGGAATCTTATGGGAATTGTAACGCAAGGCATATTCCATATTTGACGTGACATACATTCCTGAAGCCGTGGAAGCTTCGTATGGTAACAGGATTTTTATTATAAAATAGTACTTGCTGTACCAATCCGATATAAGTATGCATTTGGAGAACGTTTTCTCTCCGCAAGGTGAAAATGAAATTTTTTTTTCCAGTGCACGTCATAAACATGGCACTGCTCTTCCTCTGAACTTTATTATTATAATCAAATTATGGGATTTTTCTTACGCGGTAGGGAGAAAACAAAAAATATCCATGCTTCCAGCGCCATAAGCGGAATTCGAATGAAGCGAGGGCCAATTTACGATGTTTTTCCCGGGGCGCCGAAGCGATCATTGCGCCACCAGCATAATCTCCTTCCGCAGTGAGAAAGGTGTATGTATGCGGGTGTTAACCTACAAAAGCCGAACTGTATATTGGATTCTGCTTTTTTATATCCCACAGACTTTCATGCACCATGTCTGATAAAGTATGCCTTCAATATCGCGGTAAAGTTCAGAGTTTTTTGAAGATCTACTTCATCAAAACTGTCTTAATTTTTTTCCGTTATTATTGTTGTTGTCTTCGGGTTTCCAATCCGCTGGGAAATGTTTTGATGGAATTCTTGTAGTGCAAAGAAACAAAAATGTTCCAGCTATTTTCGTCGAAAGCCTACCGTACTTTGTTATGCTTATTATATTTTATCTTTTGATATCTCAATTTTTTTTCTTATGTAGTCATAAATTTCTTTCTTTTCCGAGGCATAAGGTTTTTTAAAATATTATTTTTATTAGTACTATGAATTGTTTATTATCAGCAATAAAATCCTATGTTGAAGCGCCTCTTATCTGACTTAATACTCCACAATTTTTCTGTGTGGTTTCGTCAGTAATTTTCCATTTCTCCATTAAATTATTAATATATTCATTCTTTCAATAGCAAAGTTGAAGTTAAAAAAAAAGGTTCATGTCCAACTGATTTGCTCGTTCGTTTATTTACGTGAGTCCTGGGACCGCTATGGGGCGAGAGTTTCAATATGGGAACAGTATTCTGTGGCAAGGTGTTCTTTTGATAATGGTGAATTAAAATTTAATTTCTTTAGCATTTCTTAATGGCTTAAAATGAAAAGAGAACTGACATTCGAACAAAGTAAGCGATCTTGTTTTCTTTCTTTGTTTCTCTAACGTCGGACGACATCTCAAACATTTATATGCCCGAAGGAGATTTGCGTCTGGGTCACTGTATTCTAGCAGGGAGTATTCCTGGAAAAGAAAAAGGAGGGAGAAATGGAACAGATATTATTGATGTGACGTAGAGAGTTAGATATTTGGTATATCAGATGGACGACGGGAAATTTTGGGAGTCGGTCGTGAAAACTGTAACCAGGGAGGAAGGAGTAGCAATGTGCCATTTTTACCTGATATAACTGGTAGAATGTCAGATCACAATAAAATTAATTGGTAAGTTGAATTCTAGTCCTCTTTTTCCAAAAAAATGAATGGACGATTTTTCGGGAGTTTAGCGTTTCTTTATGGCTTAAAATGAAAAGAGAACTGAAATTCGAACAAAGTAAGCAATTTTTTTTCTTTCTTTGTTTCTCTGACGTCGGACAACATCTCAAACATTCATATGGAGATTTGCAGGAGATTTGCATTAGGGTCATTGCATTCTACAGAAGTTCTGAAATTTCTAATTTAAGTAAAGTATATAGCAATGGGGACGTTTACTAGGAACCGAAATCGCAATTTTGTGCACGAAATCGTTAGATGGAAGCGAAAACTGAATTTTAGTGAAAAAATTAACCTTCTAACCACAACCATTCACTCATAAATGAAAAATTAAAATAAGCAAAAGGTGACGCCCACCGAAAAAGCTGCCTTGATACCATTGACGTAATTTTCCTCCTGTCCTTGACTGCTCTTATGGGAAGGGAAGGGAGTGGAGGGGGGTTCTCGGAAGGTCTGCTCGCACAGGTGCTGTCGTAACTGCTCCGATTGGCAGAGTCAGCTGTGTCCCCCCCGTTGCGATAAGACAAAGTAGCTTCGCGGGTTCATTTGTGATTGGACGAAGTCGATATACTTCAGAGGTTGCACCGCACCCACTTTTCCGAAAGGGTTAAAAACATCAGTTTTTCGCCGCTTTTAACTCGAGAAATAATTAACGGATCAAAAAACGGAAAAATACGGGTCTTTTTATTTTACAAACTCTATCATATTCGGCAATAAAAGAATATGGTAAACGACCCCATTTATTGCATCAAAATTTACAAATTATAACACCGACCTTAGCAACCAATTTGTAAACAAATTCACCTTATAGAACGTAAGGTATGTAAAATTTATTCCGTGTAATTTTTTGGCGTTAAAATTTGTAAAATAATTATATTGTAAAGTATTTTGGCACTCTTAACATCCCTGCAAATCATGTTACCTAAACCATGTGTGGTTCATCTCATTTTTAGCCCTGAAGAAGGAAACATATTTTCCGAAACGTTGGACAAAAATAATTATTTTTTCATTAAAAAAAAAAAGAACCTAAACTCCCGAAAAATCATCCTTATCAATAAAATTAATGGAATTGATGTAACCAGACACGAATACCCTATTAATTATGCCTCATTGAAATAGAAAAGGTCATTTTCACCATGAATTCGTAGTAATATATCTTATTAAAATATGTTTTTCGACATTTTTGGAGGTCAAGTGTTTAAGCAGGTTTTAGTGTCAGGGATGTTTAAGGAATTCTGTAACGTATTTACAGTATTCACAACGCACGTACACATTTAGGTATCCGAAATTTTGAGACTTAAATTAAAATAAATGCTTGAGTAGGTGAAAGAGAACCTACTGTTATTTAGGAAGTAAAGTAACAACCGAAGGAATAAGATAGAAGGAAATAATCAGTAGGATGGCCCAGACTAGTTTGGGCATTCTACCAAAAGAAGAATCTACCAGCGGTTGGAAATACAAAACTTGGAAGTAAGGAAACTATTCATCAGAACTTAAAACTGGAGCATTCATTTTTTATGGTAGTGAGGCATTTACGATAACAGCAGTAGAGGAATCAAGGGTGGAAGCATTTGAAATGTGTTGCTACAGACGAATGATGAAGATTAAATGGTTCGACCGAGTAAGTAACGAGGAAGTCCTAAAAAGAGTGGGAGAAAAGAGAAGTCTTCTGAGTACCCTAAGAAGAAGACGGTGCAACTTAATCGGCCACATCACGAGACATGACGGCCTGATGAAGACAATCGTTGAAGGACAAGTAAACGGATAGAATGGCTTCATGTTAGATGTATAGAACAAGGGATAAAGGATGTGAAAGAGAAGAAATACGTAAATATGAAGAGATTAGCAGATTGAAGAACTCATTAGAGAGCTGCGTCAAACTGATCCGTAGTATTGTTGACTGATGATGATGTCAGTTAAATTTTCCCTCAGACAAGAAATCAAGATGAAGGACTCCTGAGAAAAGTGATAAAAAAAGAAAAGTCCTATGAAAAATATAAAAAGAAGATGGAACGATGTAATTGGTCATACTTTGGGGCATGATGGGCTAATGACGGCTTTTGTCCAGAGAATGTCAAATAGTCAGCAAGGGAAATTTTAATAGGAAGACTGGAAAAGATACGTTTCACATTAGTCTTCTGTAGTCATTTCCTTACGTCCGATGATCATCGACTCCGTCATTATGTCTCTTCTGCGAGTGAATACCTCTGCTCCAATGTAATTCAAAGGATAAGAATTAATTCAATGTGTTGAGCTAAGCCTATGCTAGTATGTAGTGGCGAGAGGATTTTTTAAACCAGAATTCGGATCGATGACTAATGATGATGATGAACCGTTATGCTTTCTTTATCCCTGCCGTCTTCTCCGAAATAGTGAAACCTGGCAGGAATAACAATACTGTTCGATAGCTCGTAAGGAATCGGAAATAAAAGTAAAAAAAAATATCGGGGAGTGAATTGGCGAAGTACCCAGGACGCGGGATAGCACAGCATTGTTTGGCCAAGGTCCGACGCCAAACAAAAAGAACGCAGAGGTGAACAAATCGTCTTCTTTGACAAGCGATAATTTACGGTGCCGCCGAATCGAATGTGGGCTAGCAAAACCCCATCTCTCCCCCACCCCCATCACCCCGTGGCCCATCCGGGAAGGGATGACACACAATTAGTTGCATTCCGTGCTTACGAAGACGTTTTCTTGCGCTCTTCCGAAGGGCGTCTATTCCGTGCCGTGTGACGTCCCGGGTTCGTCGAGCGGAGATGGAGCTTCGTTGGGGGTCTGGAGACAAAACGTCGAGTGTGTCCTGTCTGGTGGAGGAGTGTGCTGGAGGGTGGAGACCACCCCCCTCTCTCTCTCTCTCCCTTGCTCCCGAGTGAAGGGTCGTTTTTTCCACCCTTCCGGGAACTCCCTCAGCGACCACACCCCCTTACTCTTTCTCCATACTCTCTCACTGCTCCGCCCACGAAAAACATCCATTAAGTCCCCCATTGCACCCTCCCCCCCCTGCCTGCTGCGGCTTTGGTGAAGCCTCGCCCTCCGTCCAGCCTCTCCGGTGAAATCCTTTCTTTTTACATCTCGCTCCATTTATTTCCGTCTCTTTTCGCTAGTGGTAGATTGTCCCTCCGTTTGGGCAGGCGACCGACAGCTAGGGTCATCTTCATCATCTGCGGTTTTCTCAAGTCAGGCTTCTCTGGGGGAAGGTACGTACATGGGGTAAGGTACCGTGTTGATGTAGTGTTTAGAGTACTGGCCTCTCGCTAGAAGGGGGCGTGTTCGAATCCCGGCAGTGGTAGATATTTTTCTACTGAATATCTTGCTATTTTCAAATTTCGGTGGGCAACTCCGTTGATATTATCGTGGCAAGTTCGAGAGCTTTTAATTTGTTAAGGCATCTAAATCTCTGCCTCGGAGGGAATTAAAATCTGCACCCTTGGAATGGGAGGCCAGGGGCCATATTCTGTAAATAGTAATATCCCTTTCCGATTCCTCGAAGTTTCCGATTCCGTTTCCGAAGACTGGCATCGAAGAGTCTTAAACGGTCGTCTCTAGGGACTTTGACAACTTTTTCGTTCCCTCTCCTCGACCTCGGAGAGAGGAGGCGAAGATTGCCGATGTAATGTTGGAATACGCCATGACTGATATGACGCAACATCTACGATCCAATGGGATAAATCAGCAGTGATTTGTTTTTCAAACAAAAACGACACACAAACACTGTGGATGGATAGCAAATTTGGTGATTTCATGTTATCGTGGAACTAATTATCTTTACTTGATGGACAATTGGATGAAATGCGTCATATTATATGAATTGTACACATTTGTTGATTAATCTATTCAATCTAATTTGTTTGTGCAAGTTTAAAAGTAAATTTGCATATTTCAACGCCGAAATCCTAAATTGATGTGATGATCGTCACAAAGTAATATGAAAGGACAGGTACTATTTGCGGGCATCAGATGAATGTTTTTTTTTATTTAGAAAGGTAATCAATTAGCATTTACTTTTCATAGAAGGTAGTTTTAGAATCGTGCTATTGTTGGAACTTGTGATAGTATGAAAGACGTGTTTGCGAGAACAGTACTGTACAGGATGATTAAGTATTTTATGTAGGTTGAGGGATTTTTTCAGTTTTGAAAAACGCTCAAAAAGATTTAAACCATTTGCTTATGAATCTGGATAAAATATTTTCATAGAATTCATTTCCAAACATTCAAGGGACAAATTTTTGTAATTCAAGTGTAACGAACTGGAAAGTACCGTAGAATTCAATGTAGGTACTCAAAAGCGTATGCATATAATCCTTCGGTATTATTTTTCACTTCTGGAGGGAAATTGTTCTGTAGTTAATTTATTGTAGCTGACTTCTATAAGCTATTTCTATAGCTGACTGATTCCTAAGTCACCACGCCACCTACCCTTTTTCCTCCAATTCCGTTTGGTCTCGTGAGAGTTTGGCACGGACAACCGCAGTAACTGCCAGCAAGGCGTCGATAGCAAAATGTTGAGGGAATAAGAAGAGGGGGTGATTCTAAGAAGAATTCAAGTGGAAAACAAAGTGGTGAATGTGGGAAATATGATATCCGGCCGGTTTTGGTAGGGGCGGAGGAGGGAGTTGATTGAAGGAATCATTGGGGAAAGAGGAATAAATAAGATGTTGGCGGCTACTGTAGTGTAGGTTTATGGGAGGACAGAGAAGGTGCGGTGGTTTAAGTCGAAGGCGAATGAGGAGGTTCTGGAGATGGTGGGTGAAGAAAAAAGTTGCTGGAGAACACTTAAAGAGGTCAGAGTCTGAGCATTGAACAAGTAATTGGGACTGATGCAGGTTTGAAGGCGGCTATCGCATGTGGAATAGGTAAGAGAGCAAGCATTTTGGATGTTGATTGTATGCTAATTGGAAGACAAAAATGATGCATGTAAATGGACATTCAAAGAAATTGGTGCAAAATTGGTAGATATTTGGCGGAATTTGGTAAGAATTTGGGGTAAAATTGGGGATAAATTGTGGTACTGCATCTACTGGGAGAGGTAGAAGGAGAAAAGTGATCTTTATGCTTTCAAAAATTCCCACGAAAGAAGTTTATCCCATTTTTCCAGTGACTGGATCACTGCTTTCAGTTTGGAATTAAATTATCCAGTCTCAGAAGCCAATGGCAGCGGGTTCGAATCCCACCTTCACCATGATTGATTGTTGTGATCATCTTACGTCCATCCATGCATTACGATGCATCCACGCACTTTCTTTTCGCAGAGGAATACCACGAGTTGCGATTACACATGAGCAACGGGCTCGGAATGTATCAGAGGATCGTGTGTGCTGTGTCATAGAGGAAGTATAATATAGAGGGCTCACCGCGTAGAGCAAAACTGTTGTACGTTTTGAACGTAGTACTGGAAGGTTTCCATAGATGGCGAGGGAAGAATTTTTTTTGCGTTGCGTCACAAACGATATATATCGCTTCCATAGCTTTCGTTTTTTTTTGTAATCGACCTAAGCGGCACAATCAAGAAGTGTCTTGTAGTCTGCTCCTTGCAGGGGTGGATTATGTGTATTTTATAAAACAACAAGGAATCCCTCCTGTGACATGATATGTTTGCTTTAATAGTGAGAGAAATGTTAACTTATCCATGTGACTGTTAACGTAAGGTAAAGCCATATCACTTCGTTATAATAAAATAACAAAACTACATTTAAAGCATATGTTATGTTCCGCTTAATTCGATTCGGAAAACTAAAGAAATTGTAGCGATATATATCGTTCGTGACGTGACGCGAAAAATCTTACCACGCCATCTACGGAAAACTTCCAGCACTATGTCCAAAACGTATAACAGTTTTGCCCCATGAGGTGAGTCCTCTACATTATACTTACTCAATGGCTGTGTAGAGTACTGGTCATCGTGATTGACGTTAAGCGGTGCTATCCCTCGGTGCCTTTCGTTCGAGAGTTGGGTAATGCCAGCGCCGGTTTTCTCTGTACGATTTCTCTACTGCCTGATTTCTTAACTACTCCCATACACATATCTATCCTCTACGGCACAAATTACCTCAGCTGCTTGGTCTCCGCCCTTAATGACGATTCGGAATATGTCGCCTGCTGTTACCCCGGCACTGAACTCAAAGTTCCTCTCATTTTGGAGTGCTAGCTCCTTGAAATATAATCGTTCGGCAACAAAACGAAGGGGGTGGAACCGGAAGGAACTACGGACAGGGAGGCGTTCTCCAGCTTTTTTTTAGTTTTTTTTTATAAATTCAATGAAAAAAATTACATTGCGTGCGTGCGTAACATTAATTTTTGGGGTACCCCTCGGAATCTTCTCTTTCGTCACTTTTTCTTTCTTTCCCCAAACTGAAAGGGTGGGGATGTTTCGTATACTTAAAGATTCATTGCGCGCAGCAACGGAGGAGTTCATTGTTACGTCCCCCGTTAAGTCCCAGTGATTTTAACGCGACGCGTAACCCCAGCTGTGCGTCCTCGTCACACACCCACGTCCTCTTTCATTAAGGGTCGGAAAAAGGGTGTGAATATTGGTCTTTTTTTTTGCTGAAGGGTCTGCGTAAAATAGCTGTTCAGGGTGGAGTGCGTTTCGGAACAAGGGTTACAAAAGAAGGGAGGGAAGGGGTTTTAGACGATGAGGAAGGAATGCAAATGAAACTTGGAGGTTCGAAGCTCAGGGGGAGTTGGATGGAAATGTTGGGAAAAATATGAATTCTCTTCTCCCTTGGGAGGAATCCGTCAGTTTATTCATTTATTCTTCTGTACCATAAATCCGTCACTGATTGCATGTTTCAAACGTATGGTAATCTGATGGCTCGAGAAAAGGACGGACAGAATGCTGATGAAAGAGCAGAAAATTTTGATGATTTCCAACCGGAAAGAGAACTTCATTGCCGAGCAGAGTTCCATCGTGGCTGCGCCATCTTTAAGTTGATGACAACAAAAGCATACATACACTTCTCTTAAGATGTGGGAAAGAGCAACTAGGGTTGAATTAGAGGAGGCGTTTGCTTGAGGGACATCAGTAAGTTTTCGAATATTAATTTTGAAGATACGATACTACTTATAACCAGCGATACCACCTTTAAAATAATTCGAATCGGGACATATTAATCATTTTCCTTTGTGAATGCAGTAGATTCCGGCGATATTAAGTGGTATTGGAACATATCGAAAAGAAGGCAAAATTTGCGATTTACCACAGATAGATTTGCAATTTACCACATGTTAATGTGTGGTATAATGCAAATTTTGTCTTCTTTTCGATTTCCCTTTGTAATTGCTGTGGAATATCTCAGTTGATTAAAAATATTTACCCGTAGCCTCTCCGCTTGATAGAAAATTATGACCATTATATGGCGAATCAGTGAAATTCGAGCGCTAAGTTCTTATTTTGATTCTTACGACTTTATTGCGCACTGTAATCAGCAGTCGACGTGCGAACACTCTTTTTTGTTGACACTGGAGCACGATGCGCATTTGTTGGGTATTCCTTTAATTGGAATGTATTGGTATTTGTTTTTATTCATTGTATTGGAAGTTATTTTTATTTCTTGTATTGTAATGCATCGGAAGTAATTTGTTTTTACTGTGGGAATTTATTCTTTATTAATTGATTTTGGACTGAGGGACATACATGTGGTGTTCTTAGAGATTTTTTGTATTCGCTCAATGCACTGCTGAGGATAATTTGATGAAGGCGTGAAGCGTGTCTGATTTGGTAGTGAGGGCACTTGAAGCGCATCTAACCGCTAGCTGATAACTAAGCGACAATGTTACCAAGTGGTCATACGGGTTAATGTCCCATCCGACCGACGAATTACTGCACTCAAAATTGTCTCGTCAGACAGTAGTGAAGTAGGGGTCGGAATTCATGATTAAAAAACTCCAGGTACCTCCAGGAAACGAACCTGGACCCAAAGTAACGTAAATCAAGTCACCACACCAACCGTACGACAATTGTAGGTGGCCACAGCTTCCAGTTTGGTGAAACACCGGCCTGGAAACTTGAAGATAACGGGTTCTAATCCAGTCTAGGGCAAGGAATAGGTGATCAACACTGCATTCAGTGGTTAGTTTAGATGACAATAATAAATAATAATCTGTTAGGAGGGATCGAATTGGTGAGGTGGCTAGAGTACTGGCCTCCAATCCAGAGTGTCCGGGTTCGAATCCCGGCACTGGCGGATTTCTCATTGGTTTTCTGGTCCCTACTTGAACGCCTTGTGGATAGCACTTCGAGTACATCACTCCGTCCGTCGGATGGGACGTGAAACTATTGTCCCCTTGGCGCCTTTCGTAAATACACCGCGTTTCTCTCCACCCTTCCTCCGTTCCTCTAAAATTACAACTTTGACGGAGTTACCAACTATCCTCTCTGGCACAAATGACCTCAGTTGTCGGTGCAAATATCTACAACTTCGCTACAACTACAGCAGTGAAGAGTAAAAAATTTATTTTACTTCAACTATTTGTGAATAGGTTGGATTTTCTGATTGAGGGCGGTAAGAAACTTGGCGTCCATATAAGTAGGTAGGTAGGTTTAGAAGCTAAGGGTGCCGATAGAATAGATACCTATTGTGCCGATATAGATAGATACCTATTTGAGAATAGGTAGGATTTTTTGATTGTGGGCGGAGAGAAACCTGGCGTCGAGATAGGTAGTTAGGTTTAGGAGGGTGCCGATATAAGATTATAAACTGAATGGGAAAATATGATTATAAATCTAAACGGAAGGTGCCATTGTGATCTACAAGTTCCTTTCGAATGACGGTGTTATTGATATTGAGGTACTCTCCGTACATCAATCAAGTGCGGAACAGAATTTAAAGGTTTTAAAATCCTTGCAATTTATGGGATACCAGTCAGATTCCTTGGGTTGGCAATATTACAAACATCGCTGAGGAAAATACGGTTGGATAAGAAAAGCAAGTCTCTCTCATAGATGCACTCGAAGGCGGAAACATCACGAATGAGATTCTGGCCGCCACACTATCCGATCTCCCCGTTTCTCTTTTCCTTGATCGCAAGGGATAATAAAAAAGATGCTTGAATAATCATCTCAAGAATCGTCTTCGCCTGGGTTTCGAAACTGGAGGATTTGCAGACTATATTTCTCTTTGAGTCGCGCGGAGAGTAGTACTTACTATGTGATTAGATTTCGAGATGCACCGCCACTCTCTCTCAACGCCTTTTATGCATCGAAAATGCTCTCTTCTCTTTGTTTGGGGTGGGAGCCGGTGGGGTGTGGGGGGGGGATGTGAGATGGAAAGTGGGGAGGAGGGGGTGGCTAGACTGAGGGGGTGAAAGTGGGGAGGGAGGAGTTGGGGTGGGTATAGGATGTTTATTCGCGCCGTTGGGTGGGGGAGAGGGAGATGTGCCAAGGGATAAGAGAACTGACTCGACCTAGCGCCTCAAAGAAGGGTTTCGTGGTGTTCCTCCCCACCCCACACGTCGTGTGTATTTATCTGTGAGAGACTTGCTTTTCTTATCCGACCGTCTTTGCTTTGGGGAGGAGGTTTGCTATGTCGTTCCAGCACCAGGGGAGAGGCGAGAGAGCTATTCAGACTCGAGTATAAATGGGTTAAACAAACGGGCGCGGCCATGTTTTTCTTTAGTCTGGCGTAATCGACCGCGTGGCCGAAAATAGCGGATAACGAAGTTAATGATTTTTCCATTCCTCAGTCACTAAGTGGCCGTCTAATTAAAATCATAAAAAAAATATTTCTAGCCTTTAATGAAAGGGATGATGTTGCGGTTTTCGTTCACAAAAGGACTGCTATATCTAATGGTTGAATTGCTTCTGTAAATTTTCAGAGTGGAAAATGAAGAAAAACAAATTATGAGAAGTTGTTAAGGCTTATTATTTTGGCGTCAAAGATTACGTTCTTGTAATCAATATTATTAATGCCAGGTCCTTCTTTGATGCTTAAATTCCCTCCTTGGTACCCAAAGAGAGTAAGTTTCCTAAGAAATACGATTAAAATGGAAGGGCAGACGTAAAACGTCACGAGGTCACGTGACGAAAAAATGTGTATGGATGGTTGTGTGATTGGATCGTTAATCGATAAACTACTGTTGCTAGGTATAAATACCATAGATTTACTATGAGTGTGCCGTAAGTATCTGAGTAAGGAAGTAACTTTTGTTTTAGGGTGTTATCGTTTCTAATGTTCCCGTACAATTAATTAACGTACAGATTTTACTGCCGATACTAACTTTTGATGCGATACCGAAAGTTTCTTTTAAGTGACTTTAGCCATGAAAGGGATACCAGATGAAAACACTAGTTAAAAAAATAGATTAATCATAAAGAATTGTACTAAATTAAATAAAAAAAACTATAAGGATTCAACTAAAAAAATGCGTCTGTGAATGAACATGACTACTTACCATGAACAGTAGAGGCACCTGGCGTCTAAGTTGGTAAAATACTGGTCACACCTATTATCATACCGTTTATTGCGCAGTTATGTACTTTTTCCGGCGCTATTGGCTTCTTATCTTTTTTTAATTTTCAACTGAGGCTGGTGGGAAATCAGTATCCGCTCGGCGATATTGACATCCCTCATTCTTCATTCTTTAATTTATTAAACAAAATATGAACGCCTTCGGTATCCAAAAGAATTGTCGCTCGGCATCTTCGTTTTTTTTATCGCTTTATGTCGTAAAAGTTCAGGGAAGGAGTCAATGCTTCTTATTTTTGTAACCTGTGAGCATAGGTACTTCGCAGGAACGTTTATCTCATTCTATCTTCGTCATTTCTTTCGTGTTCTGCCATCCTTTTCTTGATCGCCTTCCCTTTTTCAATATTTATATACCGTGCTCTTATCTTCGGGATGTTGCAGTTTTTAGACGAGTATATTCTAGAAAATTTTTAAGGGATGGTTTGCTATGAATTACGGATTTTCTTTACGTGTTTACTTGCCATCTCAGCATTGACGTGGGGGCAATAATAATGCCCTCTGGGTGTGCTGAATAAAGCTAGACTTTCTCAAATGCCTGGGGGAATTAGAGAAAGTCCAGCCATAGAGTAAGTATAATATAGAGGTCTCACCGCTTGAGGCATAACTGTTATTCGTTTCGGATGTAGTACTGGAAGGTTTCCATAGATGGCGAGGGAAGAATGTTTTGTGTTACGTCACAAACGCCATATATCGCTTGATGTCTTTCGTTTTTCTAATCGACTAAAGAGGCACAATCGAGAAGTGTATTTTAGTCTGCTCCCTGCAGCGGTGGATTATGTGTTTGTTATGAAACATCAAGGAATCCCTTCTGTGACAAGACATGTTTGCTTTAATAGTGAGACATGTAAAATTATCCAAGTAACTGTTTACGCTAGGTAAAGTTAAAGTCTTATCGCATCATTATAATAAAATGACAAAGCTACAACTATAGCATAATTTACAATGCATTATATATCGATTGTGACGTAACGCAAAAAAGTCTTACCACGCCATCTATGGAAACCTTCCTATACTACGCCAAAAACGTACAACAGTTTTGACTTATGCGGTGAGCCCTCTATATTATACTTACAGTATGGTCCAGCTTTATTCTAGCGTCCAGCGTCTTGCAGTATTTAGGTATATTTTGGGGTTAAAAATGTTTTTCACCAAGTCTCCTACAGTTATCTACGCTTTAATGGATTGCTCTGTTATGCTACTTTTTTGACTCAGTGCTTGACTATTCCGTCCTTAACCTAATTCTCCCCGCAGATTAGCATCTACATCATACTGACTACCTTGCAAGTCAGGTCCTGGGTGTGGCATGGAGTGGGTCATCACGAAGCATGCACAACTTCGATGTTACTGACAGGCTACGTGCATGTACACACAATACTGAATGTCAGATTGCCGTGAATGTCCTGCTCCATCATATTTCATCCAATCTAAAATGCTTCTTGTCTTTTCACTTCCTTGATTTCACCCTCTGATGACAACTGGAGAATACAATCAATGCTAGTTACCTTATATCAACCATCCACTCTTAGCATGTGCCCCTCGACGATCTTCGTGGTGACAGTTTCACCAGCGTTTTGACTTTTGACTGGAAACTTCCGGTCTTAAGTGCAGGCAAAACCAAGGTTGACGGAGACGATTAGACGGACAAAGGCCTGCACCATGCACATGCTTATTCTGTTTCCATATAATTCTTCTTATCAGTATTCCTTTTGTTCTTACCAATATTCATTTTGGTTTACATAATTGTCCTTTTTTCTTCCTCCTATGGTTTTTCCTTCGATTGCTTGCTCCAGTATTGAGAAATACAACAGACATTTTGGAGTCTGTTGTATTTCTCAAGATATATCCAATCAGTATCGTGTTCTTAGTCTTCGCGTGCTGCTCCACTCAGTCCTTTCGCTTTGAAAATCAAGTAAATGGAGGATATGGTAACAAGGAAAGGAAGTGTGAAGAGAAAATGATAAGGAAAGGACTCTACAGAGTAGAATCATTTTGCATGTAGGATGACTTACAAAGAATGCGAGAATTTGTCGCGAAAGCCTTGAAGGAGTTATACGCTGAAAGTGCACAAATAGCAGAGTTTCCAAAGTTAAAAAATCTACAGGCCTCGGTATCTTAATTGGCACAAGGCCAGAAATTAGTAAACCAGCAAGGCGAATGAATCTTTTTTGTAGAAATTCTACTATTGTGTAGGAACGCATTAAATTGACTTTATTTTTGCAGTCTAGCTTATTGGATCAACTCGTACCTTTCTAATTTTCTCTAGAGTTCTTTTCCATTGTAGGCGAAAAATTTACGTGCGAAAGAATAAGCGGAAGCTCGGGATGAACATGAAGGACCCGTAGTAATCGCATTAATCCGTCCAAAGCACACAAAAATATTGAAAAAATAATATATCGAGTTTTACTTTCCCTCCAAGAGTTTTTAATATAACCCTACTAAGATTTCAACGCTTTGCGTCATTTTCAGGTGTCACTCTTACTTCACTTGAGGTTACTGAAGTGACCCTCTGAAATAGACGCAAAGGCTTTATAAACCTTGGTAAGGTTTTATTGAAAAATCTTGTTTTAAAATTATGACAAGTTTTATTCATTACAATTGACGATAACATGGGCATAAAACACGAGCCAAATTCACAAAAATAAACTTTACTACGACCTGGGTTTCAGTGTATTACAGCATCATCAGATGTATTACAGCATCACTGTATTGCAGCACCACGATGATGCTGTAATACAGTGAATCCCGGGACGAAGTAAAGTTTATTTTTGTGAATTTGGCTCCAGTTTTCTTTCCATTGTATCATGTTTCGCTTTCATTCCATATCGCCGGAATCTTCTGCATTACGATGCACTTCCACAAGTCGCGTCCGAGAGAGTACAAACAATTTTTTTGAGACTATATTATCCAAATTCTACGCTCGTGAAGTATTTTCCTTTTTTGTTTGACTGATTAAGTATTCTTTTCGGCAAGTTCGATTTTAATAGCTTAATAATTCCTCGCCCGAAGATACACCTTTTATCATCTCTCCCCTGCCATAATTTCACCGCATCATTATTGGCTTTTATTGGTGTCGTAGCTTTTCGACTCTCTCCCTCCGGACAGCAATTACTTCATTCAATTTCCATTTTCCATTATCCCCAGTCCTTTTACGTCGAATTTCCCTCTTCGTATTAATTGCTAACGGCACTTTCGCCGTTGTTTATTATGCTGAAATCCGTAAAGAACGAACTGCCATATCTCTCTCTCGGCAAGGAAGGCGCTACCCCTCCCCCACCCCCAAAAAAAAACTCCTCCCCTAATTCCATATATGTAGTTTCTCGGTTACCAATGTATTTACGACCCCCTCCGTGGTATTATGGTAATTGCTCTGGACCAGGGAGAAAGTTTTCATCTCTCAAAAAAAAATGTTGTGTATCCCTCCACTTTACCCACCCACGACTAAACGGAAGTCCTCACTCACCCCCTCCCTCTCTCTACTTTATCTTTCGTATTTCTTTTTTCGTTTTTCTTCCTCCCCATATTTTTCTTCGCCTCCGTTTCATCGCCTTTCTTACGTCCCCCATTCCTTACGATGCCAAAAAAATCGGGGAGAGGGAAAAATTGGAACTATCCACCCCTTCAACCCACATATTTTCCCCCGAACCCTCTTTCAGACTTCTAATCCTTTTCCCTTTCCTCCAGTTAATGGCTTGGTTGCCTAATTTTTTTAAATTGTGTAAATCCTTAGAGCTTTTTGAGTTGTACCTTGGTGGTTTTTTTTTGGAACTTGAATTAATATTGATATTGAAACATGAGCCGGAAGTCTTTAATCCCTTTATTTTTCGGTAGGAAGGTGGGTGGACTTTAATATTTTGTTCGCTGATTAGTTGAATTCTGCAGCTTATGCCTTTTAAGGGTAGGATTGGCAATTTTCTCATGAATTATTCCTGCTATTGACGCCGTTCTCATTTTAAAAAACCGTATCGAAATAAAGTCTCCACACTTCAAGCTGTGAGTCAGATGCATGCCACTCTGGAAAACAAGAAGCGTATCGCTTCAACACACTTTTACCAATATTAGAGACTATAAACATAGAATAATTAAAATGTAGAGGGCTCACCGCATAGGGACCGCGCACCGCTCCTCCTGTATTTTGTGTGAGAACAAAATATCAAATGAGAAACCATTAAGTGATGTTAGACCGGTCAGGATATGTTTTTCATGGATCAGTTCAAGCTCTTGCTTTCTTTTGCGTCATTCGCTTTAATTTAGTGTACAGTAGGCCCTCACATAGCGCGGTTCCACAAGACGCGATTTCGTTAAGACGTGGTCATAGAAATGTAACCAATTTCACAAGACGCGATCTTTATATTCGGTAAGACGCAATTTCAGATATCTCGATCATAGCAAACCTGGGAATCCCGCCCCATCATGATTCTATGCATTGGTTTAAGTCTTAGGAATAATGTTCGATGTAGTGCACCTCTCGAATCAATCCACATTGGAAATAACGTCATAATTCATGACATTTACTGCCTATTCATCAGTAATTTTTTTTAAATTACTGATGAATAGGCAGCTATTCTAGCAACTAATTTTTTAAAATTGACATTTTTGATTGAGGGCTTTTGCAGTGGTAGAAGACTACGGAGTCTTCTACCAGTGCAAAAGATATTCATCATTTCATTACGATACATGTAACAATCTGCCCATTACTAGGTATTGGTGACTTCATTGGCATTACATGTCTTCGACGTTACCGTGTTTATGTTTTCAAAACCTTGGTTCCCTTTTCTTTCAAGGTTTGTGATTAGGGATTAGCGGTGAAATAAAGTGTTGCCCAAGCGAAATGACTAAAGTTGCAGCTATTTCGGTCAGCCAACTGTATCTAACAGTTATTGCAAACTACAGATTAGTTTCTTGACGTCGTCGCAGCCACAAAACGATGCCACCATATTGGTCCTCGAGACAATCTACAAGAGCATCTTAGCACCGTGGAGGAATGACGGACGCCCGTAAGGCCATTACGCTCGACCATTTCGGTCAGACAACTGTTTCTGACAGCTGCTGGAAATGGAATTCATTACGGCCAACGAAACTATAGAGGTGTGCAGAGGTTTAGTGAATTCAGATGAAAATAAGTGTCTTAAATTGACCGTGAAATCTCTCGAGGACGTTTTTAACTCACACTTGATGAATTTCAAGAAAAATTTCGTTGAGTCGATCCGTGAGTAGAAGGAAGATTTACCACCTTACTGTGAGCTATATAAAACCATGAAGAGCGAGGTAAAACAGCTACATTATGTAGTTCCTCGAGGCTACGTTCTAAAATGCATATTTTCTTCGCTAATTGCTAGTCCTCGGTTCTAACGATTCTACATCCTCTACTGAGGTTGATTTGTAAAACGTGGAAAAATAACGCTCAACTCGGCTGGAATTAAAAACCTTGGGTGCATCGGCTGTCAGAATAAATGGCATTGATTTCTACGTTACAAAATTGTAAGCAATATTACTGTTGAAATCCATCTGATTATTATGATGCGCGTCCACCAATGATGCTGCCTTGAACCTATATTGTGGTGAGCATTTTCATTTTCTGCACCTTACACACTT
Organism: Platycnemis pennipes; assembly: GCA_933228895.1. NCBI lineage: Eukaryota > Metazoa > Arthropoda > Insecta > Odonata > Platycnemididae > Platycnemis > Platycnemis pennipes. The sequence goes on from OW121854.1 coordinate 68,549,396, forward strand.
TTGTTGGCAGCCAAATTATCGTGAATTTCATTTTTCTTTTAGCCAAGATGAGTTATGAAGATAGAAACGGCTGATTGTTCTATTTTCCTTGGTCCCATAAAATAGGCGAAAAACATTTCGTGCTGAAGTTTATTAAAAAATATTTTGTTGCAGCCATTTCACTTAATCTTGCGTGTGCCCTGTAATGTTAATATGACCTACAATGCAAAAATGATTTATGGATTAGCATGCTTCTTATTTGAAAAAGGAAATTTTATTAAACTGGACGCCTTTCACAGGAAGACGAAAAATCTTTTGTAAACGTTGTACAAATACGAAATTATTTCCGGAAATGCATAGTTACTGAGAAATAACACTTTCGGCCTGAATCACAAGTTAGGTGTTAAGACTAAGTAATGAAACTCAGTATTGCCAAGCGTTAGTCGTTGATATTTCGGAACAAATCTCGGTAATTCCTGTTTACTCTTTGTTACCCACATGCGCGATTTTACAAGATGCGACGATTTCAAGGAACCTAACCTCTCGTTATGTGAAGGTCTACTATATGTTCCTTCTCTTCCTTCATTCTGCCTTGAAAGCCTATTTTCCTCTTCCCTCATTATCTCTTTCAGTTTCCTCCTTCTTTGCATCCTGCATCCGGTATATCACCAATGATAATTCCTTATATAAGTGATATTAATGAAGTGATAAAAAATAACATTCCTCTATTTTCTGTCGACCCAGTAGCCAATGGGAAAATTTATTGTCCAATCGTCAAACAACTCCTCAACTGATGAACTTGACGAAATTGAAAGCTAGCGTGATACGTGCAGTTGACAATCAAATTCTAAAAAAATGTATGGTATAAATTGTTGGGCAAATAATAACCCTCCCCAACATTTGTATTAAAAATAGCAAATTAACGAATTAAAATTTTTTTTCGGCTTAAAGTCAACTTAACGGCTGGTTGCCCACCACCCCCTGCCACACGCCCTGGCGACTGCTCGCAGGGTAAAATGTAAACGTAGTTGTACACCTACCCTGACTACCCTGAAGTGCATCTCCAGGGTGTGTGGGGGTTTGTGTTCATTCAACGAGCATGCATAATGTAGTATGCACGCGTGCTTATTGATGTGTTGCGACGCATTGAGAGAAACGTGTTAGCTCGGCTTGCGCCGGGATTGTGCAACTGAACGGTTGTTGATTAAATGCGAAATAATTTATTTTTAATTTTGTTGTTATGTATTTAACAGGGCCGCTACGTGTGAAGGTCGTGCTTAGCGCAAAGCCATCAATGGAGTGCTTCTGCCGCCTCGTGTAAAGAATTTTGTTTAAGTTTAGATTGCAGGCGAGGGAATTTCGTTTGCACCAAGCCGTCGCACATTCACGCGGTTGTCCTGCGTGATTGTTTTAATTCACTACCAATAATATTTACGTTTATGATGTTGGGTTGCATTTTGCACGAGCGTGTTAAATTTCCATTCTTCGATAGAATTACCATAGCTTTGGTAATAATGTCATTTTCTGCTTCAAAGAGAGCTCAACATTGTCTTCTAATGTTGGGTACAATTATTTGTATCGGACCGGTTTGCTGGTTTTTGAAGGATTTGAAATAATACTACTAAGAATTCCCATATTTCTTCGGTTCAAAGTTTGAGGCTTTACTTTGTGGAACCACTCGATTGGAAATGAAAAACCACTTTGTACACTTTCTACGTTCTTTGTGTGGAACGTACAAAGTGGTTTTTCATTTCCCATATTTCTTGATTAATATACCTCTCACAGCATACTCTAATTCATTCCGGCACTATTTTCCACTGTCAGTATTTTTCTCAATCTTTCAGTTCATGTTCCGCATATACCACCCTTATTTAACTTTCTACCCCCATCAAACATTACGCGACATCCTCGCCCCTTCTTTCCGAATCATAAACACCCTCTGCTTTCCCCTTATTTCCTCAATAAACTTCATTTCATCCTCTAAAATTTTAAATAATCTCTTTTTGTCTTCTTTTCGACAAGTCTTACCTTCTCCATTCTTCTTCACACTCGCATGTTAAATGTTAGTCTATGTTCATTCTCTTTAAGTCCACATTTCACACTCTACATAACATTCCTCAACTAAGGCAAGTATCTGAGAAAAGAAGGAAAAAATCAACTTTTCACTGCCCACAGTACTGATTTTATTTTCAACGCCTCGGCGTCATCCTCACGATAAACTGCCAAATTACCCCAACAGGCCTTTATGCACATGCCTGGTGTGATTTAAAAAAACTGGAATTTTATTTTTTTTGTAAGTAATATTTATTTATTGATGAACATCATTTTGTCCCCTTCAAAGTAATCCTCCTCGGATATAATACACTTGTGCCAGCGTTTTTTTCCGATCTTGGAAGCACTTCTGGAACTCACTTTTCGTTATGGATTTCAGCTCCTTCAACGATTCTGTTTTCATCTCTTCAATGTTGGCAAAACGTCGTCTTTTCATTGTTCTCTTCTGCCTCTGGAATAGAAATAAGTCACAGGGGGGCATGTAAAGGCGAATACGGTGGCTGTGGCAACATGACAGTTTATTTTTCTTTCATAAAAAATCACTTGCAAGCAGTGAGGTGTGAGCGGGAGCATTATCGCGGTGCGATTTCCACGAGTTGTTTTGCCACAATTCTGGGTGTTTTCGTCGGATTGCATCTCGCCAACGGCACATAACTTCCAGGTGGCAGGTAAAATCTTAACGAGATTGGCTTCATAACTGGACAGGGACAAAAATCCAAGGTCAAAATTTCAATTTAAGTTACTATGAAGGCAATGCAAAACAATGTATCGGCGTTTTTTTCTAACAGTTAAGTACCTAAAAAGTGGATTACTTGTCCAGGATTTTTCATGCATCTCGTATACTATCATTGGCGCAATACGTTGTTTATTGCATAGCTTAAATACATCCAAATTTCTGCGTAACCATAAAGGTAGCCCGCAGTATGCTTCAGAAATTAAACTGCTTTTTCCCTCCATTCCTTTGCAATCTAATTTTCTGTGTAACTGGAAAAATCAAACCAGGCGTTTAAAAGTGTGATACGTTGATATTGGATTTTCAAAAAAACTTATTTTGTTTCGTTGTAGGGTTGCAATTTCAAGTTTTGCTCGCGATTAAATTGTCGCAGGTTGGTGGAAGGAAAATATTTTGCGCATATTGGATAAAATCTCGAAAAAATTGAATTTTTTTCACTTGACAACCCGACTTCCTTTTAAGAAGGCATCCTCGATTGGCTCCTCGGCGAATTCCAATCACTCCTTCGACGTCTAGCCACTCGAGTTTGACAGCGCTCCGTCGAGAGACCGCCTTCCCTACTCTTCGAAAACTCCATTGCGATCTCTGGGGGGTGTAATCTCCGGCTCCCCTTTCGCTCCGCGTAAATAGGTTTTTGCATCCCTCATAGATATACCGCGTCTCGCTGAGAAAACCAGATAGCGCTCGGAAAGGGCACGCAAACCTATTTAACTACTCTCGAAAGGGAGTATTAAATTCCATTTTTATGCGACTCTCAAGATGGATCCAGAGGTGAAGCGTTTTGGATATTGAATTTTGAATATTGCTTTTCTACATCACTTTTTGGTAGCATCGCCGCACTCCATATATTTCGCTTATCGCCTTTGTAGTAGCACTTTTTTTTTGTCGAGGCAATAGAAAGTTTTTCATTCATTTTCGTCAGCGAACAAACGCCTCCTTCGCCTATACAATTCTAGTTCGGATTTTGATGCTGCTACACTTCTTTTCCTCCAATAAACCGCGACAGGGTCTATGAGCAAGGGAGTAAATATTTAAAAAAAAAAAAAAAAGGTTAGCGAAAAGTCTGATATGTAGCGTGGCACTGTATGGCGAGGAAATATGAACTTGGAGAGAAGAAGATGAGAGTAGACTTGGGGCTTTTGCAACATGGGTGTGGAGAAGGATGGAGAAAGTTATGTGGGTTGAAAATATGGACGAATGATGAAGTACTAGAGTTGGTAGCAGAGGAAAGGAAGTGGATTGAGGATATAAGGGAAGGCAGAAGGTGTGGATGGAGAAGGTAATGAAGACGAAGATATTTTGGATTACATGATTAAGGGAAGAATGTTGGGGAGGCGGGGTACAGGGATGGTTGGGATTGGAATTTATTTCATGTACAGTATATTGCACGTGTAACATTACATGGAGCGTTCATTGCATTCCATCTTTGCATAACTTCTACCTGAAGGCTCCTTCGTTGTACTATTCCTCTCTTCAGATCAACATATTTTTCTTACCAATTTTCGTACTCCAAAATGCTTTGTCTTTTCCTTCTCCTTTTTCCCTTACTCACTATTCCACCTTCATTAACGGCCTTCAGTGCCCCAATGTCCCTAATTATCCGCTTCATCCACCCTTCCAACCTCCTAATTTCCTCTAACAGCCTTCTATTCTCCCTTGATGCTCCCGTCTTCATCCGTCCACATGTAGGTAACCTAGACCCATACCGTCGGAAATAGAATTGTGTACTCTATCCAATAGACAAGCATTCGAAATGTGGTGCTATCGAAGAATGATGAAGATAAAATGAATCGACCGAGTGACAAACGAAGAAGTCCTAAGAAGAGTGGGAGAAAAGAGAAGCCTGCTGAAAACTCTGAAAAGAAGACGGGACAACTTAGTGGGCCATATCTTGAGACATGATAGCCTGATGAAGACGATCGTCGAGGGAAAAGTGAACGGGAGGAGGGGCAAAGGAAGGCATAGTGTGAGTTTTATGGTACAGGTCGTGAAGGATATGAAAGAGAGGAGTTACGTTAATGTGAAGAGTTTGGCTGATGAAAGAGTCGAGTTGGGGGCTGAGTAAAACCAATCCTAGGATTGTTGACAGATGATGATGATCCTATAGACCCACCAATATTTATATCATGTCATATTTGTATTTTGTATCAGTACTTATTATATTTTAGTATTACTAACATTGTATCAAATATTTTTTTTAATTCTATCCGCATCATTGTTATAAATTATGTCTCATAATGTCACTAATTTCATCGTATCGCCAGGTATTCATTGTTAATGTGTATTGATTTATGTTGCATTTGCTTTGAAGGACGCATTATACTCCTAATTTAAATTGTTGAATTGTTCTATTTCGTGTATTATAGAATGTTGGATATCTAGAGCCGCATGTCAAGTGGTATGTTCAATTACATCCCGTTGTGTATCTAATGATAAGTGTCGATTTTGATCGAGAGTTGACACCTCGAACTGCTCTACGTAGTAACTCTCCCTTTCACCCACTGCTGTCGATACTGCAGCCGCCGATATTTTAGCCTTATAAATATCCCCTGAAACCCTTATCTCCTTCCGCTCTCTCTGCATGCTTACACCCCTTCGCAATCCGTCATCCGAGCCATGGAAAAATCGTCTGCATTCCCAATATTTTTTCTTGCATTAACCTCCCTCCTATCGTTGTTCTCCGGAACCCTTCCGCGAGAAAACTTTGGCCAGGATATTTTTGCTGTCTTGATGTTTATTATTTCCTCCCATTACCCTTTTCCTTCTCTTTTTCCTCTCCCCTATTTCTCGCCACCTCCCTTTCCCTTCGATTTTTTTCTCTAAGGCTAGCCCCTGTCCGCATTCTGTCCGAGTGATTTATGCGATGCTTCTTGCCCCATCATTATGATGAATTTCCGTACACTATCTCTTCTCCCCCACTGTACCTCCCTTGCTCTCGCATTTCGAGAGCAAAAATTTATGCCTCCAAAGAAGGTTGGGTCTTTCTTGTACCGTCTTCACGGAGTTCCTCCGTTTTTCACTTGCTCTCAACTTTTGTCCCCCTCTTCGCGGAGAGATACTGGATTTTTTTGGTCACAAATGTGCCGTAATGTTATGTATTGGAACATCTTCAAGATATCTTGCTCCCAGAGTTTGTCTACGCTTGCTGCCCTTCTTGGATTTACTCCCGTTCGTTTTTTTGTGTCTCCGTCAAGACTTGGATTCGCGTCTTGGAGTATTGCTATTGCCAATTTTTTGTGCTCCCATTTTGGTCGGCTAGCCGTAGGTTTTGGAGCGGAAGACGCAACGTATTTTTGTCTCAGTCGATTTCTTTCAGATGCGTTTTACCGCCGTAAGACAATGAACTCGTAAGTCGGACTTTTTTTTGCCTCAGGAGCTAAGAAAAATCATGCACAGTGTGTGTAGAAAGGAACTGATGAACGGCTAGCATTTGTTGTTTATAAAGAAGGGAAAAGATAAGCCTGTTATCACCGATACATGTTAATATAAACTCTAAAATGGGACCATTGGAATGGGACATGGGAAGTGCTACAGATAGAATTTAAGCCTGGGGTAAGTAAATAAAGTGTATGAGACTCGCAAGCACTAGGCTGTCAGTCATCTAAGGGCTTACAAAAAATACTTCATGCGCCGAAAAAAAACATTGTGACACATACGGGATGAATGCAAGCACACACAAGAAAAACGTTCGGAAGAATGATGAAGATGAAATGGATCTTCCAAGTGAGTAGCGAGGAAAACCTCAGAGGAGTGGGTCCTCAGAAGAAGTCTTCTAAAAACCCAGTGAAAGACGTGGCAACTTAACCGACCAAATCACGAGACATGATGGTCTGAGGAAGACCATCCTTTAAGAACGGAAAGAATGACAAAGGAAGGCCTCGTATGAGATAAGTATATAGATCAAGAGATTAATGAAGTGAAATAGAAGAACAGCATAAATATGAAGAGATTAGCTGATAGAAGAATAGAGTGGATATCGGCGTCAAACCAATCTCAGGTTTGCCGGTGTAATATGTTGACTAAGGATGATGATGATGAAGAAAAACGTGGACAAATTTTGCGAACAGTAACGATTTACTTTACCTGTACCTGATGATGCCCTAGCGTTGTAATAAGTTTGTGTGGCAATACAACGTCTTACTTCGTTGTGATGTTGAATTTCCATAAAGTTACGCCTGAAACTGTTAATTTTAGTAATGATTTAGATGAAAAGGTGGTATAGTAGCATTGAAGTCAAAAAGGAGAATTTCGTTGTCGGAAGATGCATTTACTCATTGGGGGAAGTTAATGGAAAGGCCGTTGGTTAGGTACGCAATAAAAAGACTAGTGAAAATTTTGATATTCGACGTAGCACTATATTCCACGGAAAGATAAACTTTTAAGAGCCGTGATGAAAAAACTGCGAAATCTTTGTGATGTGAATAACAGAAAGATGCGGATGATAACTTTGGTGGAAAGGAACACGATGAAAGTGTTAGAGAGCTGATAGGAGAGGAGAAAAAGTTGTTTGAGGTGATTAAGAGAAGGCAGAAGATTTTGATGGAGAAGGTAATAAAGGGCGAGGTGGTGTAAAAGACGTGATTGAGGGGAAAATGATGGTTAAGCGATGTACAGGGAGGTAGAGAACCGGTAGTACGGATAGATTAACGGGGGGTAGTAAGTATGAGGGGCTGAGGAGGGACAGCGTGGGAAATGTAGGGGTTGTGAGAAAAATTCGTCCATTAAAAAAAAAAATTGAATCTATTTGGATTCAATTCTTTCCAAAATTCCTACAATTCCACATTGTTCCCACAGGGGTTGTGACCCCATTTAGACCTACGTGAACTCGTGAAAAACTAATAACATCAACAGAAATTGTGGTTGTATTGGCAAATAAGAATATTGGGATACTTGCGACAGAAAGGAATTTAGAGAGTGGGAGAAAGAGAGAAGAGAAATCACCATCGAATAATGAATCACACCTGGGATCCTCGGTATGGATGGCTAGCCCACACAGTCAACACACCAACTCGATTCTCGCAAATGATTTGGGAGGAATTTATTGTTAATGGACAAAATGGTGACAAGTATTAGAAAATGATAAACAAATCGACCTCTAGCACTTTTTAAATCCATTCTTATTCACCATAGGTAGCCGATAGAGGGAGAAGAAGGTACAAATATTTGGTACATACATTAGGCGACGAGAGAAAATTGATGAGAAAAATCAGAAGTTTGCTGAAAAACTGGACGAAGGAAGATTGGAAAGCCAATGGGTTCATAAAGGCTGCGATTGAGGATAGAGTTATGCGTAATAGGAAGATAGGGAGAGGAAATGGATAGGGATGGATAGGAAATGGATATGAAATAGGATAGAAATGGATAGAAATGGATAGGGATTCTGAAGTGCATGAGGAAATCAAGACGATAGGGAGGGTTAAAGTGTGAAGTGAAGAGCATTATGGTGATTGGAATGGTTTGGGGATATGGAGCGTAATTGGCAAAAATTGTCGTAGAAAGTGATTTATTTGTCACGTTCTGCGACACTCTCTGCTCTACGAGGTGAAACACTGATTTTGGTGACGATCGCAAATCGGTATTAATTCTTAGTCCGCTTTTATCATTATATTGCGAAGATTTGAAAAAAAGTTGTTGGAGTGTATATGATTGGCATTGTTTTTCTGTTTTGTAAAGGAATAATAAAAATATTTCTATTAATTTGAAGAAATTCGTTTTTTTCGTAGAAAAATCATTTCGGAGGAAAAAAATTCAACATTTATTTACTCACCCAGTACACACCTGCGACAAATGCTGATGTTAAATAATTTTAAAAGTAATTAGCTTTATGTGTAGCTTTATGTTAATATCCATTGAGAAAGAGAAGACAGATGATATGCAAAACTATATATTCCGAGCTATAATTTCCACCTTCTAAAGAAAAAAAACTTAATAATAGGTTGGGATGCGTGACAGACTTCTAAAAATTGGGATACTCATGAATCAAATGAATACATAATAAAATACAATAGTAATACTCCACGTGTGGAAGTACTTGTGCTTAATTTTTAATAATAACCGACCCGGGTTTCGGCAACGCAAAGCCATTTTCTGGCTGAGTTGTCGGTTAGTATTAAATATTCAGTGTGGATCATTTCTATCGTATTTTATTATGAACAAGCTGACCCGGCCACGCGTTGCTGTGGCTCAATCTGGTTAAATGGAAAGGGCACGTTTATAGTATGTTTAATTTCACAATTCTTATGGATATACAATATTTGTATATAATTTTAACGTCTTTACATGTCTTCACAAAGTAGAATATTTCAGGCAAGCATTTATTTCATCCGCTAGTGTCAATCGAGGAATTACAGGTAAAGTTTGCCTGAAATATCGTGCAAGCAATATTAATGCGTTCTCAAATGGTCTCAGGATTCAACGGAAATCTTGCAATGATCGATCCAGAACCTCGAGCGATGCTTTGTGCATCGTTGTGCATTCATCCCAAGCAATAAGTTGGCATTTCTGAAATATTTGTCCCATGCCGGATGATTTGAATATGTTGCACGTGACTGTTTCAATGAATTGCAAGTTCAATGGGATGCACATCCCGTCTCCAGTGTCGATATTGTATTCTCGATATTGTACATACAAACCTTCATGGAGTGAACAAAACAACTAACCAAAGCTTCATGGAAATTGGATGAATGTTGTGGTAATGCATGAAGCTATCAATATTGTATCGATACAGTATCGATATTGTAATGATACTTTATAAAACTTTGATAAAAAACACCTAAAAAATTTCACCTCAATTTTGTATCAACAATGTATCGATGTATCCATATTTTATCGATATTATATCGATACAGTATCGACATTGAATTATCGATTTTGTAGAAACCTTCGCGGGGCGTACTCAATAACTTTCCAAAGTTCCATGGCGATCCGATGAATGGTGTAGTAATGCATAAAGGACAAACACATTATATACATTCGATACAGTATCGATATTGCAACGATACATTCCTTTTAAAAAACTAAATAATTTCACCTCAATTTTGTATCAATAATGTATCAATTTATCGATACTTTAGCGATATTATATCGATAAAGTATCGATATTGAAATATCGATTTCGTAGTCCTCTTTTCGGGAATGTACTCAACAACTTCCCAAAGTTTCATGGCGATCCGATGAATGGTGTAGTAATGCATAAAGGACATACACACAAACACACACACACACACACACACTTTCATTTTTATATATATAGATGTCAGTAAATTCCACAAAGTCACGCCTGAAATGACTTCTTCTAAATCCAATGAATGCTACAGTGAATCATGGCTAAAGGTGTCATTCTCTAAGTACATAATTATATTTTTTGTAAGAATTAATTAACAATTATGGAACGTGGATGAAGCTCGTTTTTAACGCGAAGTGGTAATTAATTTTATGTTCTTTCTCATTGCAGTAGGACTGGGGTGTTCCTGTCTGTATCGGAGAGGCCAGTACTTCAGGTGAGTACGCGTTGGATTTTACATTAAGGGAGTGCAGAATCAATGAGTCAAGAGTTTAAAAACTCATGAGAGGTTCATCGCCCAAATCGCGGATCGGCTTCCGGCTAAAAACTCGAAAAGATTTTTGTCATCTGCTGAGCTTGGAACCGATATTAATTCGGGTGGAACTTTTTCAGGACAGCTTTTATTGATTTTTTTCCCATCGCATTCAGTCGATACTCATTCTCCCGAAATCCAATTTTCTTGTTGGGAAGAGTTGTTGAAATTCGAAGCCCGTAATTTAATTAAATTTAAATTTTTCTGACTTCGGAAACTTCATTAACTATCGCTGGACGATAATGAAAAAACATCTCCGTCATTAATCGCTTCGAAATTTTCTCGGCATCTTCGCTCTCCCAATTTTAGATAGTGCTCGCAGCGTCAGTGTTACTCCAGTTTAAAGCTCCACTCGGTGAAATATGGAGGACCAAATTCCTTTTCTTTTTTTCGAAACGACGCCGAAGCACTATAGAAACAAGAAGCGGAGACCTGTCGCGACTATCGAATTGCTGGTTGCTGGTACGTTGAATTTTATCTCAGGCGATTACATCCTTGAAATTTTTTCGGAGGAGGGAAATGTATTGTTTCAGTAAGTCACAATCTGCTTTTCTTGGGTGATGTCGCCGTTAGGGAATACGGGAGGGAATGGGGTCGTTTGCCATATTTTTTATTGTCGAATCTGATAGAGTTTGTAAAATAAAAGGACCCGTATTTTTCCGTTTTCTGATCCGACAATTATTTCCCGAGTTATAAGCGGCGAAAAACTGATGTTTTTAACCCTTTCGGAAAAGTGGGTGTGGTGCAACCTGGTGCATATCTACTTCGTCCAATCACAACTGAGCCCGCGAAGCTACTTCGCCTTATCGCAATGGGGGGGATACAGCTGACTCGGCCAATCGGAGCGATTTCGACAGCATCTGTGCGAGCAGACCTTCCGAGAACCCCCCTCCTCTCCCTTCCCCCTCCCCTGAAAGCAGTCAAGGACGGGAGGAAAATGACGTCAATGTTATCACAGCAGCATTTTCGGTGGGCGTCACCTTTTGCTTATTTTAATTTTTGATTTATGAGTGAATGGTTGTGGTTAGAAGATTAATTTTTTCACTAAAATTCGTTTTTCGTTTCCATCTAACGATTTCGTGTACAAAATTGCGATTTTGGTTCCCAGTGAACGCCCGAAATCCCCATTGTCTGAAATTTATTCAGCCGTGATATTTAATGGGGAATATGCATGAAATTTGTTTCTAGAAGATTAATGATGTACTTGATGCGAAATTTTCTCACCAGTTTAAATATATAAGCTAAATTTTTCTACGCCCACCACAAAGATTATTAAATGAATTAAAGATGTTCCCGAAAATCGAGGAAAGTCACGTGACCTGAAACGCCTTCTGACGTCACTGCACGGTATAGGTTCCATATTGCTACGGAGATAGACATTTATATTTAAAAGAAAACGAAGTGAATATATTGTTTTGAGGTATTTAGCCATTTCTCGAAAGAAATGATGACTGAAAAAATACTTAAAAAAGCACATTCCGACTATTTCCTTTGGTTGACTCCATTATGGCGGCGTTATTCTTAAAAATACCAGCGATTGCATAGACGTAGTAGAAATTCTTGGGTACTAAACAGGCATTATATAATTAATGGACGAATTGCTCGTTACAATCCATACAATGTAAATAAAAATCGAAATTACAATCATTTATTGCATTAAACAAATGAGATAAATACATACGTTATCGCCAAGTATTCATTTAACAACTTACCTCCACGCATAAACAGATAAACAACGCCCTTAGTGATACCGTGCCGTGACGTCATGCGATGACGTCGTGTTTTTAAGCTGCCGAAAAGGTACAATTTTCTAAGAGTAATATCTTTGTAACACAACTTAATTCTTCAGCAAAATTTTCACCAAGCACATTTTAGCTAATAAACTTCACATTGAAAGGGTTATAAAAAATAGTGCATGTTCCCCATTCTAGGAGGGCGGTAAAGACACCAGCGATTGCATAGACGTAGTAGAAATTCTTGGGTACTAAACAGGCATTATATAATTAATGGACGAATTGCTCGTTACAATCCATACAATGTAAATAAAAATCGAAATTACAATCATTTATTGCATTAAACAAATGAGATAAATACATACGTTATCGCCAAGTATTCATTTAACAACTTACCTCCACGCATAAACAGATAAACAACGCCCTTAGTGATACCGTGCCGTGACTTCATGCGATGACGTCGTGTTTTTAAGCTGCCGAAAAGGTACAATTATCAAAGAGTAATATCTTTGAAACGCAACTTAATTCTTCAGCAAAATTTTCACCAAGCACATTATAGGTAATAAACTTCACATTCAAAGAGCAATAAAAAATAGTGCATGTTCCCCGTTATGGGACATATTGTCGTCATCATCATGGATCATCAATCCTTGGATAGGTTTGAAGCAGCTCCCCACTCGAGTGTCCCATTGGCCAACCTCTTCATATTTGTGTGATTCTTCGCCTCCTCTTCCTATAGCAATCAACGTACATGGTGTTTCAGGGGGAAATTTACATATTCCAGGAGGAGGTAAGATTTTAAGCATTTTTTGTCCTGTAAACATGGGGTCGCAACTCCTTACTTACCGAGCTGTGACCTCGCTAACATTCTGTGAGAATCATCCTACAAATTCCATGAAAACGGTAAAAAAGATTTAACCCATGATTTTGAGTTAAAAATTGTCTACGCTCTTTTTTAAGATCTTCATCTTTCTTTTCCTGCCGATGGGGTGGTTATTGCTTTCAATTTTCATGTTGGTCACTGACTTTATTAAAATAAATTATTCTTTAAAAAATTACTTTTGTGAATAACTGTTTTACTATGGGAGATACCAGAAATGTATAAGTTACTTAAAAGTTAGGTTTTTGTTCCCTCTTTCTGAAAGTGGTAGTTTTATTACGCTATCGCATGTATTAGTGGAGCTGTAGCATCAATGGTGATACTACAACTTAATTAGCTCGTGCAACAGTATCACTTTCCGTTACTGTATCTAAGCCAGGGTAGTTACAATTCAACGGAAGTTTTCTCCTCTTTTCCCTGCATTATAACAATTACTTAGGAGCTGTATTGCATGTGCTTATCCTCTTGCACTGTCAGCGGACTCCAATTTTATCCCACTCTTTTCAGCACCTCTTTGTCAGTCACTGGGTCGATCCATTTCATCTTCTGTAGCACCACGTTCCGATTTCATATTGCCTTGAATGATTTGTTACTGTTATGTCACGCCTCATGTTATGGAGTCCTTTTTGATGTTTAGAAAGGAAATGGAGTGGAAAGGTATCACAGATTTTTATACATTGCGACCGATTTCGGTGCAAAGTGCGGAGCGCACTCGACACAAGGGTTTTGACGATGATACTTTCTATCGAAGCCGGTCGCAAAATAAAATATCTCTGGAACCTTGCCACTGGATTCTATTGAATCGATTCCTTACTTCCGTTGTCGCACGGATTCCAAGTCTCTTTTCGTTCTTTACGTCCGCCTTTCCCTTTTACTATTATTTTCTTCTTAGCGAGAGTAGTAAAAGCTGTCCGTCCTCGCGTTTCCCATTTTCTTTTATTCTGGAAAGTTTTGAGTTCCTTTCATCTCTTTTCCCTCACTCCGGGCTCTTTGATTTCCCACCGAACGCCCTCTCATTCCGGTCATTTATTCTCCCTCCCTCCTTTCTTATCCCATTTGAAGTCTCCCTGCAATCCACCACCGCCCTTCCAGGCCAAACTAATTACGTTAATGACGCGGATTATTCAATCGCTCCCCAGACTCCCCATCCCTCCCTTTCGCCCCATTTCAATTCGCCACTAATCTTGGTCCTCGGTGGACGGCAGTCGTAAATATTACCCTTTCCGTCCCACCTCCTCACGTTGAAGGACGGCTTCCTCCCCGTCTTCTGTCGCCAGAATAGTTCCTTCTTCCCTCCCTCTCCCCCCATTCCCGAGAAGAGAACGAAATCAATTGATTTGAAGAAGTGCTGCAGTTCGCGCTCGTTATCCAAAGGCTGGCTTTTTTTTGAAGAAACACCGCGCTCCGTCTTCAAACCCCTTCTACCTTAACAGTTTTAACTCATTCACTTATTTTCGCATCCGCAAAAGTTGGAGTAAAATTGATAAAGTCGACGGGGCTCGCGTGTGGCACAAGTTCTATTCACTGCTCATCCAAGGACTTACAAAAAATACTGGATGCGTTACAAAAACAATGAGAAACATTCGGAATGAAGATAAATCTCAAGAAGACGTAAATAGTGAGATTTTCGCCAAAAAAGGGACCAGGTTAAATTTAAGAGTGGTAAGGCATAGAGCACGTGAACCAATTTAGTTACGTTGAATTAACGTTACGTTTGGAGGAAAATGATGTAGAACATTGAAATCAACAAGAGAATTACGCTGACAAAATGAGGTTTCACTCGTAGGCGTGAAGTAATGACAGGATCTCTGAGTAGGGAAGTAAGGAAGAAACTAGTGAAAAGTCTAATAATGGCGTGTGGCACTGTTTAGCGCGAAACCATGGAATTTAGGTAGGAAGATGAAAATGGACTTGAGCCTTTTTGACGTGGGTATGAAGAAGGATGGAGAAAGTAAGGGGGGCGAAAGGAGAACGAATGATGAAGTACTAGAGTTGGTAGGAGAAGAAATAATTCGATACATGAAATTGGGATAAGGTAGAAATTGTAGATAGAGAAGGTAATTAAGGGCGCAGGTGTTATGAAGGACGTGACTGGAGTGAGGAATGTTGGGTAGGCTGCGTGTGCGGAGTGTGGAATGTAGGTATAGAAGGATGAATTAAATGTCGATTTAAACCAATCCATACCGGTGGAAACCTAAGGGCAACTCCGTAAGGAACCCACCCAGATACACATCCTGATCCAGGAGGGTTGTGTTTGAATTTGTCGGGATTATCTCTAATAGGTAACCAAGGAGTCTCGTGTTACAAACACGAATGGTTTCTAAATTTGATGTGTCTGAATCGCTCTTTACAACATTATTAATTGTTTTCACCTGAGTTTTTCTCATCTAATCCAACTAAAGAGCCCCCAGTTGAGATATAACGCAAGTGTAAACAAAGAATGAGGTTGCAATCGGCGTTTTTAAGGGGCCGTGATACATAGCTGTTTTTCAGACCTATTTTTCAAGGAAGATTGCTCCAACAGGAAGCTAGATATCGGAATGGGGTTTTCAGTAATTAAAAGAGAAAGTATCAAACTATTACTCTATAATCCTAGATTTTACGTAATAAGCCTTGTTAAAAATATATCTCGATGTAAAAATAGACCTTTTTGTTGCAAATATTGGGAGACAGAGGGGCTATTTTTTTAACTTTCGTTATTATAGAGTACAAGATTCAAGCTTAGTCTGTTGGATCCTTGAAAATTATTGATTTTTATTAAAAGACACGCTGCTGAGATATTCTGAAAGTAATTTATGTTTTTCGCCAACTCCAGCCCAGGGATACGCCTCTAGCAACGTGCAAATCACGAAACAGTTCACACATTCTCCGCCTACTGCGCTACTCAAAAAGTGGCACGGTCCCTCTACCCTATATCCTAAAACGGTAACCTTGAGGTGTTGGAGCTAGGGGGAAGGGAAAGTGAAGGCGGGCGGGAAGCAGAGGCGAGTGAGACGGAGTGTCTGCTTTACTGACGGGTTATTTCTTGAGTCTCAGCTTAGGTTGTCGCTCTCGGGGTGTCTAGTAACAGTCAAACTGACTAATTGTCAAGTCTCGAAATTTCATCGGAAGCGTACCGATATCGGAAAATTAAAGTAGGCAGTCGCTTGACATTTTCGATGGCGAGGAAAAAAAGAAAGGGTGAATTTTTGGCCAAGCGGAGGGAAGAAAAAAGGTAAATATTGTCATTTTTTGTGAAAACACTATCTTAATGTAATGATATATTCATGTGTAAGTATGCAAATTTCTATTATCCGAAACAGGCGTCTCAAAATAATGGGAACAGAGTCGCACGTAGGAGGAACTTCTTGCGCTATTGAAGAAACCCCGTCCAATATTGACGATTCAGTAGCTGATGAAACTTTGCATGATTCATTTGACGATATGGCAATTGCCGAAGAAGGGAAAAACGAAGGTTTATCCGGTGGAGTAACGGGAAGAAGAATTATCGACTTAAAATATGCGACAAATCGGTTTCCAATTTACTGAAAAGGTTTAACCTAAATTTCAACCTGCGTTCTGATAGTAATTCCCAGCCTAGTTCTTCTATTAAACTCGTAACACTTATAAAATTATCATAGCGGCCTTTAACAAATCTAGTGGATCTCCTTTGCACACGCTCTAATTCTTTTATCATACCTTCCTCGTACGGATCCCATATACTAGCGGCATATTCTAAATGAGGCCTGACAAGTGTAAAATAGCTTCTAGTACTCTCTCATCGCATTTGCCTAGAACTCTTTTTACGAATCCTGATATATGGTTTGCTACACTAGTTATTTCCCTGATGTATTTCCCCCACAGCATGTCTTCAATGTTGGTGACGCCTAAGTATTTAATAAATTCTACGTTAGATATTTTCTTTTCTTTGATGCAATAATTTTTCTGGGGAAATTTATTCTTTTTCCCAAAGTTCATTATCGCGCATATATTCAAATTTAATTCTAGCTGCCAACTATCACACCAATCATCAATCGCATATAAATCCTTAGCTAAAGAATGACTATCCTCTTAATTTCTTATTTCCTTATACACTACTGCATCAGAATAAATACGTAAATATGAAGAGATTAGCCGACAGGACTCAGTGGAGAGCTGCGTCAAACCGATCTGAGGATTGATGACCAATGATGACTGCTGCATCATCGGCAAAAAGACGGAGCTTGCTATTTTTAGCTACTGTATTCAAGTCATTTACGGAGAGAAGAAATAAAATTGGGCCTATCACGCTGGGGAACACCCGATGTAACTTTTGCTTCGCCTGAGGTGACACCATCTAATACCATTCATTGAACGCGTTCATGTAGGAAATCTCCTTTCCAGCCTACCATATTACTATCTATCCTGTATGATGCTAACTTCGCGAGTAAATTACAGTGGGGAACCTTGTCAAACGCTTTTCTAAATTTAAAAGCGCTGCGTCTACCTGTACGTTACCTTCTCCGGAAACTAAAATATCATGAACGAAAAGACCTAACTGATTTTCGCAAGACCGTCCCTTTCTGGACCCATGCTTATTTGTTATCAATAAATCCTGGCTATCGAGGTGTCCCCTTATTGATGTAACTATCATATGCTGTATAATTTTGAACGACAGTGACGTTATTGATATTGGTTTATAATTCGATGGATGTTCCCTATCGCCACTTCTAAAAATTGGGATCACGTTTGCTATCTTCCAGTCTTTGGGAACCGCGTGTTCTTCGAGGGATTTGTTAAATATTACTTTAAGATACGGTGCCATTTCGAGAGCTATTTCCTTATACACACGAGCAGGAATTTCATCACGACCTGAGCTCTTGTTCGGGCTAACATTTTTAGTAAGGATACGATTCCGTTATAAGATACAATTATCGATCGGGGGCATTATTTGTTGAAATCGGTCTGGTATTGTTTCGAGCAAACTACGCTTAGATTGATTAAAAACGCTCTGGAAAAATAATTCAACAAATTAGCCTTATCTAAATATTTCGCCCCTATACCCTTTCAAGGAATTAACCGTTGAAATTTTAGTTCCCTGTACTTCCCTAACATATGATCAAAATGCTTTCGGATTCCCCTCTAGTTGTTCTCCAAGTACTTTTCTCTTGAAACCACTTTACGCTTTTCTAAGGGCTATTTTTGCGGCTGCTTTATATGTAACGTTCGATAATTTTTGTAGATCGCTATTAGCTACATTTTTCTTAGTTTCGCGTGGATAACTCGTTGTCGTTTTAAACATTTTTTTAACCTCCGCGTTGTACCACCTTGGTTCCCTATTCTCACTCTTATACTCACTCACCGTGTAATTTGGAGGAACTCTTTCCATGTCTGCATCACTATTTTTTCTGATGTTTAGAATTTTTCAAAAGAAGTCTGTAAGTCACGCCTAAATCCGTTAAAATCTGCTTTACTTAAAAGGCAAATCTTTCTTTTTAATTTTACATTTTTGTCAGTATTGAGGGATAATTTAACGTGTACTACCTTGTGGTCACTTATTCCATCGACATTTTTAACTTCAATAACTTTTTCATGGATGTTTGAGGCAAGTAAATCGAGAACATTCTCCCTTCTATTATGCAAATTTACTATTTGATGTACTGCGTATTATGCGAACAGGTTAAAAAATGACGAAATGACGAGCAGATTTCTTTTTCCCTACCCCCCAGACTAATGACTACATGTTTTCCAATCTATCGATGTTGTATTGAAATCTCCACCTTTCAATAATCTGTCGTTCGTTGGTATGAGAATTAATGTGCCTGATCTGTTTCTCGAGTTCTAATACTGAGTGTACATCGGAATGGGGTGGTCTGTAGTAGGCACAAACGTATATTACTTTCAAATTACCACATTTAGACATTAACACGTGCAAGCCAAGCTACCAGCTGAGACCACCTCCTATTTGTTGCAGTTCTTACGGCTAAACTGTTGTCACAACAACCAATCAACGCGGCTACCCTGAAAAATGAAGTCTATTCATGACTTGGACCGCGGACGCGTTCTCCTGCAGCTACGAACCCCATTAGGACCAGACGGGCTCGGTTCTTAGAAAAACGTAGCGAACGCATTTCCGCGAATTCCACGTTGCCACATGGTATAATGTGGAGTCTGCCAAACAGTTTGGTCCCATCGTATGTTGAAATGGCAACATTGCGTCTAGTGGTCAGCAATGGAAAACTCCGCGGACAGAGGGGATGAGAGGGAAGGGTCGTTATTGCCTCATCACCTCTGCGCAAAGAATTAAAGCGTAGAGGAGACACTGAAAAAAAATATGGCTGGTTGGGTAGGCGCCGACTCTGGTAACTCTACCGGTCGACGGAAAAACTATCTCCATCATCTCAGCACTCGAAAGCGAAAAAATAATCATGTACCACGGCGCCTTAACACACCAAATTTGCGAAGCATTCGTTTTTGTACCACGTGACTCCTTGGTTACCTCTTCGAGATAATCCCGACGGTTTCAAACACCCCAGGTTCCTTCGGTTCGAAGTCATAATATATTTTGGTGGGCCGCGATAGTCAGGCAGGGAACGCACTGGCCTTGCAAGCCAAATATCGCGGGTTCGAATCCTTCCTAGGCAATGAATATTGTGTTTTTCTTAGACTTAAGATCTTAGGTTATACGGTGCGACCTTAGTCGTTGATAATGGTATAAAACTTGATATGAAACTCTGTCTCTTGCGCTTAAAGCCCGGGTTCACTACTCATTCCTCTTCACGAACATTTACCCCTTGCTATCTTTCTCCCCAGAGAGTGAGTGGTAAGTTTTTTTATACCCCAGCTTCACTTTTTTTTACTCTCCCCCATCGTAATAAGTAAGACTGCCGACGCAATAAGGAAATCACATTTCTTCTCGGGTGGGAAAGGAGCGAACGGTAAGGTCGTAATGGTCGTTTTTAAGTGGTCCGACTCGACCACTGGTCTTTTTACTCTCCCTGGAGTCGGTGGTAAAAATAAGGTACATTGGAAAAGAATGTTAGATTAAACTGTAAAAATAATGGGGTGGAATGAATCGCCGTGGAACGAGTGAGTGGGGTAAAAAAATGACTCCCCTTCTCACTTGGATAGAATTTAAAAGAAAAAAAACGGGAGTGACTGGGATAAATGCTCAAAGGCCTTCGTTCGATTGCATTGATTTTTTTCCTTCTTTTCCTTCTTTTCTCCCCCTTTTCCCATCGAAGTCCTTGTTTTGGCGCCGTATATTGTCCCATTCTATGCTTAATTTTTTCCTTTATTTCATTCCCTTTACAGTTTTCCCCCCAGGGGCTGGAAAACTGTGAAGAGTTTCCTTAGTTCTCTTGTCTCCTTCATCTTTGCCGATTAGCGAACTGCGGTTCGCGAGCAACGTTTCGCTCTTACGGTGCACACATGTGGCTCTGGAATAAAATTGAAACTACTGAAAATAATATATTCAGGCCTGAACTGTAGCAAGGAGGAAAACCACTTTGTAAGATTCCTCAAAATTTATTGAGACACCGACCTAGGTTTCAATGGGGGCGTATACTCGGAACCGAAATCGTAATTTTGTACACAATATCGTTAGATGGAAACGAAAAACGAATATTAGTGAAAAAATTAATCTTCTAACCACAACCATTCACTCATAAATCAAAATTTAAAATAAGCAAAAGGTGACGCCCACCGAAAATGCTGCTGTGATAACAATGACGTCATTTTCCTCCCGTCCTTGACTGCTTTTAGGGGAAGGGAAGGGAGTGGAGGGGGGTTCTCGGAAGGTCTGCTCGCACAGATGCTGTGGAAATCGCTCCCATTGGCCGAGTCAGCTGTGTCCCCCCCTTTGCGATAAGGCGAAGTAGCTTCGCGGGCTCAGTTGTGATTGGACGAAGTCGATATACGTCAGAGGTTGCACCACACCCACTTTTCCGAAAGGGTTAAAAACATCAGTTTTTCGCCGCTTATAACTCAGGAAATAATTGTCGGATCAAAAAACGGAAAAATACGTGTCCTTTTATTTTACAAACTCTATCAGATTCGATAATAAAAAGATATGGTAAACGACCCCATTGTAGTACAATGATCTTCAAGGCCCTAGATTTCGATGGTACTACAGTCGAAACCTAGGTCGGTGTCTCAATAAATTTTGTGGAATCTTACAAAGTGGTTATTCTTCTTGCTACAATCATGCGGTTCCACCAAGTAAATCCTGAGGACTTACTTTTTATTCCGGCCTGAACTGATGACAGGGGCGTTGAGTAGGGAAGTAAAGAAATGACTAGCGAAAGGTTTAATGTGGAGCGTGGCACTATGTGGTGCTGAAACATGGGATTTGCGGAAAAAAGATGAAAATAAATGTAGGGCTTTTGAGATGCGGGTGTGGAAAAAGAATGGATAAAGTGAAGTGGGTCGAAAGGAGGACGAACGATGAAGTGCTAGAGTTGGTAGGAGAGGAGAGAAATTTGATATATGAAGCTAGAAGCAGAAAGTGTGGATGCATATGGTAATAAAAGGCGAGTGCGTTTGGGAGGACGAGATTGAGGGAAGAACGTTGGGTAAGCGTGAAAGAGGTAGGAGAAGAACGGTAGTATGGATAGAACGATGGGAGGTAGGTGATATGAGGGGCTGAAGAGGGACATCGTGTGAAATGTAGGGATGTGGGAAGAATTAAATATACATTTAGACCTATATTCACCGGTAGAAAACTAAAAATAATAATAATAACGGTTTCATCAATGGAATAATATATCGGCATCAGAAAATGCATCATAGATAGATGTGCTGGAATCGTGCCTAGTTATAAAACTACTAGTTACCAGCCGGACGAGCTGAAACGTTCTCTCGGACAAATGCAATCTCGTTGTCCACTCTTATTAAAAACCAGCAGGCGCAAGTGTTGTTAAATCTTTCTTACTAAACTAAGGAAAAACTTAATTATATTACTTTTGATTATGCTATTTTAAATGTTGTCATTGGTGCAAAGCAAAAATGTATGGCAGTGTATTAGAATGGGGATGGTGGGTAACGCTAAAGTGTTTGAGAAGGAAGATTTTCTAACAAGTTCTTGGGATCGTTGGGTAGGGGAGCAGGTTGACTGAACGAGTCAGGAGAAGGCAAAATTAGTGGATGGAACTGAAATAAAAAGGTGAGGGTGTTTCGAGTGATGCTATAGAAAAAATTCTCGTTGATCTGGGAAGGGGGTGGAGAAGAATCAGCAATTTGGACTCAATCATTCAATAAGAGATGTACGGAGAACTGAAAATGCATGTAATTTAAAAATATAGGAAGTGGTGAGAAATTATTGTCCAGGCAAGTTGACCTTGATTTTAATAACACGGTTAGCAATAAATAGGTTTTCCTTTTTGCCAGAGCTTATTATTTCTTTCATTTAGTTTTCTCTTAATACGTCTCCTATTTTACGTCCGCTCCACCCTGTAAACACTACACCCAGCCTTTCATCTGTTTCGTTTTATTGAGCTGAAACCCAAGTGGGGCCAATTCTTGTGGTATATGTCAATGGTCCCTTCTATTAGCTATGTTTGGCTGTTAACAAGGAAAAGTACAAGCAGTGCTAATTCACCGAATGTATGATTTTCCATGAAAAAATAATCTTTTTGACGACGCCGAAATGACGTGGATTGAGAGAAATTTAACGGACATCAAGGGAAGAACGGCACAATGCAAGAAAGCATTCATTTGGAGAAAACAACTTGTGTGTTCAAAGAAATTGGAATTATCAAAGGGGAAGTAGTACGTGAAAAAATTCACATTGTGGAGTGATGACGGCTCCACGGCTCGGAAACATGGACCACCGGAAAACTGGAACAGAAGAGAATAGAAGGCGTTTGAAAATTAGTCTTGGAGGCACATAGTAAAGGTTAGATGGACAGATAAGATCTTAACTAAGCAAGTGTAACTTAAGAATAGTAGAGGAGAAAACAAAATCGGTGAGGCAAAGTCCAGGTAAATAGTCCACAATTTGAGATGTAACCAATTTGTAAGGAAGAAAATATAAGGGAGAACATCATGAGTGGCAAATAATTGGGTGATGTAAAACGGGATTTGAAACATAATAGCCGCAAGGGCTTAAAGGACTTAGCCTGAGGAGAGATCTTAAGATTGCATGAATGGCATTGATGCTCTAGCGAAAGGAAACGAACTTTTTTCGGGAGCGGTTAAAAGTTGCCGTAGGGAACTCGCTTGGAAATTAAAATAATGATCATCCTTGGGAGATTTTTTCCGTCTTCGAAATCATTTCCTGAAACCCTACGACCTCTGCTTTCTCGAGATGGCCCTGATAACCATTTTAATAAGAGCGGAGATGGAGGGAAGTGGATGATGGGAGGGAACAATGTCGATTTTTATCGTCCCCTATCGATACCCTTTCACGAGTGAAAGGAAGTTCGATTGGTCGGGCCTCCTTTTCCGGTCTTAAAGTTATTTCGTCGTTTCTTTTGATTCTTCCGCCACGGAGGGAAAATAACCGCAATAATCCCTTTTCCTTCTTCTCAGGGCTCTCTCACCCCCTTTCAGGTCGACCTCATCCTCTCTTTCCATCCCGCGAAAAGGGGGTTTGAGAGAATGGGAGAGGGGAGGAGAGAGAGAGAGAAAATATTTTCCTTGCCAAAACTTCCTCCTACATTTACTTCTTTTAATAACGCGCCCAACCCAGTTTCTCCGTCCTATCTTATTAGTGACGACTTCCCTCGCCTCAAGTTCTCTACATTGGGCTCATTGTTTCAAAACTCGACTTGCTACTCGCCATCAATGGAATTCTTCATCTTCATCGTCTTGGCCTTGCTTGCGAGGCTACCGTCGCTGTTTTAACCCCATTATAACTTCTTCTAGATGAAGATTTTTTTTATAATTCCTGCATCGACCTCTGTGGTCATTGCTTCCTTCACATGTATTTTTATTAGTCATTCTGTATAGCTAAAGATCCACGTATTTATTATTCCTGTTGTCAACAATCCTTTCTCTCAACTATAGCAAGGCTTATAGTGATGAGTTACATGTACTTACATCTACATAATACCCTGCAAGCCACCATAAAGGTGTGTTGCAGGCGGTGAATTTTCACCAAATACACACTACATATCATGAATATAAAAGGATTAGTATTAATAAGCTAGTCTAAACTTCACTATTTAAAAAATATAAAAATAGCAAAGTAAGCATGCAATAACATGCTGTTTGTTGAGTTACCTTCAAGTCCTTATACCAACATGCAGCTACCTATGTATACATTGATTTACTCGTATTGGACATATTTATCGCTATTCATATCCCGAATTTAACGAGGAAAAAAGGACATTTTGAATCCGTCAGTTCAGCAATCAATTTCTCTAATTTTGTGATTATAGTCCAGTCCACCACTGTAAGTTGGGGTTCGCAAAATATTTTTCACGTCTACACTGAAAATATTATCTCGGAATTTATTTAGGAGATTAAGTCTAAATTTCAACCTGCGATCTGACAATGCAATTAGGTGTCAGTTTATAATACTTTATATTTAGCTTACGTTAAAACACCTTGTTTGATGACTTTATTTGTAAGCAGTCTCCTGTGTACGCTTTTAATTAGTCTCCTACAGGGTCTTATTCGAAAGTTTATAGTTCTATGCCGCTACCATGACCAAAATGTGCATAGGAAATCACAGTTACAACGCAGCTGACGTTCATGTATGATGTCGAGATGTCGCTCAAATAAACTGTGGGATTATTAGTTTACCTTGACACTTGATTTTTTTATTGGCCGTTTCCGTCTTCTGAGCATCGTATACGAGTTTATAGTCGCATAGCCCGTCGGTGAAAAGAACTCGCAGTCACTCAAATCACCGGTGACAGATTTATTTATAGAGCGTTAGTGATATGTGCTTTGAAGATGCTTGTTTAAAAAAAAATGAGCGTCAATCGTTTGATTCAATCTTCAGAAATTATTTTCGCTCCTAAAATCCAATTTTGCCCTCGCAAGGAATAAATCCTCTCTCATTACTATTTGTCCGAACTACTCTCTTTATAGTCGACAGTTTAATCTCGCGTCAAGATCGCTCTTCTCCTCCTTCAGAGAAAAAGTTCTTTCGCCCTTTCACCCGTCGCGGCGCATCTAAGGTGGTGAGATTCCCTCCGAGCAAATTGCAGGTTGTTCTCCCAATGACTAATCCGTGGCTGCCATAGGAGAAAAAGGCTTTCCATATATCCCCATCATTGCGACTAAAGTGGAGGAGGTAATTGAGTTAATTATGAAATGGGGCCTGTGAGGGGAGGTAGTGCCGAACGAGGTTAAAGGATAGGAGAGCGTATACGTAATAGATTTGGTCGTGGAGAATCTTTCTTAGCTGGGAAGGAAGAGCGAGGGATGTCCAAGAATGAGGCATCCTTCTTGGAAGATTCCCTTTTAAGGTACCCCATGCCATTCGAAGTAATTTCTTGCCAGGGGCTCCACCTAATTGGCTCTTCTCTAACGAGGACTGAGACAATGGCTAATTGACTCCTTGGGTTCCAAATTTAGTTCAGTTGCTGGAAATGCGCGGGAGTTTTTTTTTTTTTAATTCCTCCCTCTCCGAAAACACACATATTTGGTTAGTTCTTTGGCATTCCCGGTGGAAGTTTACGAGCGGGAGAGCTCCGGAGAGAATGATTAGAAGGCTTTTTCTTTCCTCCTGAGGCTTGGTGGGCGTTGAGGTCGTGGGCGTTAAATCTGTGAAGTTTAGTGACTTAACTGCCTCTGAAGTTTTTTTCATCTTCCACCCAACCGTCTTGAAGTAAATGGTACCTCAAGCCTTTTTTAATACGCCAGGGGTTGTGTACCGGACGAGGTAGTCGAATGGGAAGAGCGTTGGCATGCTGACCGGTTGTCTCGGGTTCGAATCCGGGAGTAGCCTCTAGAAATGCCAAGCCAAATAGACGATGTTTTATAGTAAATGATTGAATAACTTTGTGATGTTCAACTGCTTTTATTTTACACCCGACCCACTTCAAGAGTACGAAAACGACGCTGTTACGATGAATCCAATCGGATGATTCATAAAATGTATGTGGAAAATGAAAAAGTTATTAATTTTTACCATGAATTAAATCGTCAGGGTACAGCATGTTGCATATTCTAACAGACGCCAACCTGTTGTTTTCTGAATATCAAATCTTTATGAGAACTATCAGGCAGCACAGAAAGTAGCTATTACCTCTCATCGTACTCTTATGTGTAAATTTCACTCAACTCCAACTAAACTTCTCACAGCTCTTCCATAAATTATATGATAACTAGTACCATTTGCAGTAATCGGACACTGTGATATTCATTAATATCAGTGTATCAATACTAAGACAGTTCAACTACAGACCTCTATTCTTTCCTATTTCACCTCCTTTGCTTCCCCACCATCATGTCTCAGGATAGATTGTCCTCTCTTCTTTTTAAAGTTTCCAGCGGTCATTGTTTTATTAGCTTATTTCTCTGATCACTTCTTCGTAATTCAGTTGATCGATTTATTTGGTCTTTATTGTTTTGCTATAGCTACACATGGTTATTCAGGGGAGGCTGCCGACAGCTGAGGTCACTTGTGTCATAAAGGAGCGTGTTTCACATGCATGTTCTGATGAATTTTTTTCTTAATTATATGCTTGTATTTCCAGCTGTTAGTACATACATTCTTCTTTCGGTAGAATACCTTCGTTTTCCAGGGCTATTATCCCGACTATTTTCTGCTATCACTTCCGAAGACCAGTCTACCGAAGATAAATTCCTGTCACTCCCGCGATTCGAACGTGCGTTTAATGGTTAAGAGCAGACTAATTCCCACGCGGAATTCGCTGGACCTATCCTCCGTCGCCTCGTCAGATATACGTGCCTCCACACAATTACCAATTGATAATAAATGGCGCAATCGAACTTATCTGTCGGTCGCCTCTGCCGAATAACTACCAACGTTCGCCTTTCCCATCCACTTCTCCGTTGAATGTGCTCCATAAGATTTATTTTCCGCGGTAGTTACGCAACGGAATATCTCGGCTCTTCTCCTATCGACCCCTGCGGACATTGGTGACCCCGTTGGGCGGTAATACCTCTATTTGCGGGATGGGCGTGTGGAGGTAATGCGAGCCCACCCGATCGACCCCGGGGCCTGAAACAGATCGCAAAGATGGCCCGAAGGGTCCGCAATAATCCTCCGCCTCTTCTTCCGACCATTCGGATGGACGTTTTGGAGAGGCGTAACGGCTCTCTTTTGAGAAAGGATCTTCCCCGATGCCCCCAATTGGGCTGAATCTGGAAAGAGAAATGGACGAAGGGAATGAAATCACGAATCATTGCGTTCCTTTTTACAAATTTCAATCAATCGCCGTGAAGATTTGGCAATCAGGGTTGGATCACCTTTCATAGTTTAAAACTGCCAAATTTAACTATCATTTCCAGGATAAAAGTAAATTTCAGAAACCCACTTCGTTGCTCTTTAAGAGGAATTTCTCTTTTTCTCGATGCATAAAACTAGATGCGCGATGTATCTATATCGCTACTGCTTTAGCGATAACTTCTTTGCAGCTTAAAGCCGCTATTTAGGCGTTGCCACAACAAATAAAAAGAGTTTTATTTCAATAGTGATTGATGCTTAAATGTTCATGAAATTCTTCGAATAATAGATTCCATTGACTATTATCTTTTGTTCCCATTCGAGAAAAAGAGAAAATTATTTCCTTTGGGCAGGGATGTGTTTGTTATTATATTCAAATTCCCGGTATCAGACGTCTTGTATTGCTTTCCGTAGGCGATTGTTGCGATTGTGTTGGATTTCCGCTGGAAAGTAGACGGGCTTCAACTTTGCTAATAGCTCGAACGTGGATCGATAGTGTTCGACATGTGTCCAGTATCGATCTGAAGTCGCATCGCAGTTGCTATTTACACATGCGAGTGGGGCTTAACAGTTGTTTGCAGGTCAACTTGTACGTGTAAACGCTCCTTGAAAATGCCAAATTGACGAAGAAATGAAATAGACGATAGAAATGAACGAAGGGAATGAAATCGCCAATCATTGCGTTCTGTTTTTAAAAATTTCAATCAATCACCGTGAAGATTTGGCTATCAGGGTTGGACCACCTTTCATTGTTTAAAACTACCAAATTTCATTATCATTTCCGGGATAAAAGTAAATTTCAGAAACCCTCTTCCTTGCTCTTTTATTGGAATTCCTCGTTTCCTCGATGCATATAACTAGCATTTGGTAGAACGAATATGCTTAAAACCACAATGCCCATTAACTCTGGTGATGTTCTAAGGATCAGGGTAGGTTTTACATGGGCCAAATTCATGCATTATTTCTCAGTTTTGCTAACGACGAAGCCTACCCATCTCCTGTCTTTCTTCAGCATTTCAAACTGTATATCGTGGTTTAATAAAATATCGCCTTCCATTATTTGGACCTTCCACCTACTTTGACTTCCCCTAACTCCCTCAAACAATCTCTAGATATAATCTTCACTTGATAGGATGGGTCTATGTGTTCTCCAGACTCAGCGGGCAAGAATTTCGCTGGCGGAAAAAATCAACATTGATGGTAACTGTGTTCGGTGAGATATAGTTAGTGGATACCTACTTACAAAGTTTAACATTTCATTCATAATGAACACCAGCAAGTTTCATAAAATGTCGGCAGAAACCATCAAAATGTTTACTTCCGTCATTTTTTACTTTCGGGACTTACAAGCAGTTTCTCGTGTTGCTGAATCTATGCCTGGACTTTCAAAATAAATGTCTAATATCAGACGTCAGCAAGTATCACATAGAATCCCATTCTTTAGGTGAACATTAAGGTCCATGCCTCTCTGGTAACGAATTAAAATTCGCATGAAAGTGCGTTCGTGCCATTTTAAAGGAATGGAAAATTGCTGAAATGGAACCATCCACAGTACGTAACTCACCAATGGATCTGGTGGAAAATATTTGATTTCCCTTCGAATTCACACCCTTGCAGTCCCAAAAAAATCGCCACTAAATCAACGAGAGTTAACGTCACCGCCTTTGAGGATTTGTTTTATTCTTTGAAATTTTTCCCTCTAATTTTCTCGTTTCTTTTGTTCCCTTGGATAAAAAAAAAGATTTCAACCTTCGTGGCCTCTTTTAAAATTTTTTTCACCTTCGGGATTGCAGTGAATAAAGGGATTTTGAGGGATCGACCGAGTAAAGTTTTTCTTTTTAATTTTTTTATTTATTTTCTCCAAAGGGTTGGAAGCGGGCATAAGTAGGTTTCCAGTTTTTTTGTGGGGTTCGGTGAGATGTTAACGCTTGGGGAGTCCGGGTGAGGTACTGGGAGGAGTAGGAGAAGAGATTGAGGGGGTCGGCGGTTTTTAAAGGACTTTGAACGCGCCCGAAATGGTACATGGGCTTTGAAATCGGAATTCGGACTGTAGGTAACGTAAGGGGGATGGAAGAAAGAGAGAGGGTAGCGGGAGGCTGTTAGGGGTGGTGGTAGTATTACGGGAGCTGGACGGGTGGAGAGAGAGAGTGAGAAGGGGCTGCGGGAGAATAGGCGGGGGACCGAGATCTCGGTAAAATGGATGGATCTGGAGCTCTCATGTGAAGCTGCGGTGTGGGCCGGGGGTTGGAATCGAGGGTATGGGGGGGGGGGGGAGTGAGAAAGGGGTTGGTTCGGGGTTTGGAACGGGGGCGTGGTTAAACGGGAGTCGGTTGTGGGAAGGGGCTTTGGGAGGGGGAGACTAGGGTGGCGTCGGCGGCGGCAGCGACCCTGGAGGTGGGCAGAGAGGAGTAGACTGATAAGGGTTCGACCGAATTGGATTGGTTCCATAACTCAGGGGAGAGAGAGAGAGGGAGAGACAGAGGGGTCGTGAAGAAGTGAGAGGAGGGACAAGGCCCTTTCGAGGTCCACTGCCCATCCCACCCTCACCAATTCCGACCCCACAGTCCACCCCTTTTCATCCCCTTCTCTTCAACTCTAAACTCCCACCGCCGCCGCCACCCACATCCTGGTACGGCGTCACTTCCGGTGGCTCCTACTTAAGGGCTGTTCCATTTGACCATATATCGAATCTCCCTCTCCCAAAGTCGATATTCATATCATATCGGCCTCGTATCGCATATAACTCCTTCTCTTCAACTCGCAACCCCCCCTCGCCGTCACCCTCACCATGGTAAGGCGTCACTTACTGTGTCTCCTGCTTAAGGATTGTTCCATTTGACCATTCGAATATTCCCCTCTCCCCAAGATTATATTCATTTCATATCGGACTCGTCTCGTATATAACTCCATCCCTTTCTCTTCAAATCAGTGTCTCCTGCAAAAGGGTTGTTCCATTTGACCTTATATCGACCCTCCCCTCCCCCAGAAGTTCGATGTTCATTTCATATCGGTCACGTCTCTAGCATAACTTGAATTGGTAGGAATGTATTGAGTGAGGGTATTCATTGTGGACGGGCGAAGAAGATATGCAGCTGCTATTTTCCAAGAATTTCGAGCAAAGGGGATGGATGGCAGCTTTTGAGATGTGGGTGTGGAGAAATGTGGGGAAGATGGACATATATGAAGGTGTTAGGGGGCGTCCATTAATTACGTGAGGCGTTTAGGGGGGGGGGGGGGGGGGGAAAGGTGGTCGAGACGAATCTCACCCAATCTCACGTGGGGGAGAGGGGGCGAAAGTCTCGGCAAATATCACGTAATTTTTTTTCCGCAGAAACAGTGTAAAATTGCGAAAAAAAACTGGGTTAAAATAAGTAAAACATGATTCACCATTAAAATATGGCTAAATCCTACACAACAATATTTATCGCGGTTATGCGAACGCCACAAAGTAGCACAGTAGTCCCTCCATTGTTTAGCCGCCACCGACCAGCCAAACGCGCAATTTTCTCACTATGATTCTCGACTACGTTCTTAGTAGTCTTTAATACTAGTTATACTAGTCTTAAATAAAAATAATCAAGCAAATTCTGTTTCTTAAATACATCCCACGCAATCAAGCACTGATCAACGTATTTATTCTAAAAATATGTATTTAAAAATCTCACATGAGATTAGGGGGGGGAGGAGAGGGGGTCGGGCCAAATCTCACCACATCTCACCAGGGGGGAGGGGGGGGGGGGCCGAAAAATCGGCAAAATCGCCTGACGTAATTAATGGACGCCCCCTTATGGAATATATGGGATTTAAGTGGTGGCTAGGGCACTGGTCTCCCTTCCCGAAGGTTCAAATCCGGGCAGTGGTACTTGATACTTGAGTTTTATTTTACCTTTGGTACCTTTGGTTTGGTAGAGACTTTATGTGGTACGCCGCTCCCTAATTGAATGCTTTGGGAATAGCATTTCGAGTGTAGTACTCTGTCCGTCGAATGGGACGTTAAACCTTCGATCCCGTGGCGCCTTTCTTAAATAGTCACGACGGGTTTATTTTCTCCCAAATAACCCCACTTGTTGATTACATAACCTAGCAACAGGCTAACAAGTTCTCGAAATGATGTGGTAAGGGAAGATGTTGATTGAAAAAATTTGGAAGAACTGGGCGATGGGAGTTTTTGAAACGG
This sequence comes from Platycnemis pennipes, assembly GCA_933228895.1. NCBI lineage: Eukaryota > Metazoa > Arthropoda > Insecta > Odonata > Platycnemididae > Platycnemis > Platycnemis pennipes. Next base: position 68,580,868 of record OW121854.1, read on the forward strand.
GTATGTAAATATAAGGGGTGAGGGTGTTTCGGAGTAAGTGATAGAAAAAAGGTGGACGATTAGTTAGTAGTATAGAAGGAGAGTTAGATATTGTGCGGAGCCTAAGAAGAACTAGTGAATAACAAGTGTACATTTCCGCATTCGAACATCTTAAAAGTACCCATTACCACTTCAACGTGATCTGTTTGAACATTTCTGTCATTGTAAAATTTTTCCGCAGTACATTTCGACTTACAACCGCGCATAAGTATCTAAAATTAATAATATTTTGAAGTGGGCATCAATGGGAAAATAAGTTTCTATAGTAACGGTTGGTAGTAGCATTTGTATATTAAATATTAATTATGTATGATTTTGAATTTTGGTAAAGAGGAAGAGACTTTAATTCGTATAGGGCAGTTGATGTGGAAGTGGAGATATGTTTTTGGACGGAATGCAAGAAGGAAGGAAGGTAGTAATTGTGGGTTAAGGCAGAGGAGAAAGGGCTTTTTAGATGGAGTTGTGAGAGGTAGGAAGTATTCGGAACTTTAAGGTGATTAAATATATTGTTGACCTGGAAGGACGTTGAATTTATTATTCGTCTTTCGGTAAGATCGATGTGTGACATTTATTGTCGTTATAATATTTCCGTTGACGATTTTATCCAATGTGAAGAAATGTTAATGATTTTGAGGTCGCATATCTATCGGCAAAATTGCCGTGTGTTCATTAATGTTAGTATTCAATATTTTAGATGAATACGTACCTTCTGTGTGAATTACATTACCAAACAAGTTCGATGCCTTTGATGTTGCCGATTTTACTTTTACTTTACTTTTCGTGAGAGTATATCGTCGTTACCTCGGTAATGTTTACGCGGAAGTATTGGGATAAGTGAGTAATATGTTACCTTACCTAATGAAACCCGAAACTTAGAGGTTAAAAATGTAGGCCTTTAACCTACAAAATATTTAATACGATCGATTTCCACGCTATAACTTCATCCTCAGATAAAATGAATGACGTTTTACATACGTCGAAATCGATCGTGTCAAATATTTTTCGTTTTAGAAGCTAGGTTTTGTTTCATTACGAATTACCGCTTCCATAAGGTTACGCCAGAATCCGCCCGTCAAGTGATCCCCTAACTTGGTATCGGCGTCCACATTTTTACAGCCGTGCGGTATATTAGCTTCATAGCGCAAATGCTTCGAAATGTCGTTTTCAAGATGTAAATTGGCAATATCACCTTGTATTGCGTGTCGTAAAATGTCGCATTTCTCGTAAGAGATCGTATGATTTCGGACATTGCGTGATATGTGGCAATATCATGAGGTATAGGATAGTATGCGATATACGTTATCATGCGATATACGGTATCATGCAATATGCGATATCATGTGCGAAACGCATTCTCGAATGCATGAATATTGCAAGATATTGCTATGATTTATTTCGTCTGCTGCTGTCTCTTCATCGTGTTGCGATATGACGTTCATATCGCAACACGAAAAAGCGAAAATTGTCCGTATCAGGGAGCCCTACCCATTGGTCAAAAGCTTTCCCTAACTGCTCTGTTTTGTTCGTTCCCTCTCGCAGTCTATTTTCCACGTTCTTATCGTTATTCAAACCCTGAGGTCACAAAGTCGGTTATTTTTCTACAAGAGGCAGTGACCCTTCTCTCAAGCTCTCGTGTTTTCGTCCCGGGCCGCTGATTCCTTTATTTTTGCCCGTCCTCTCCCTTCTTCTTCCCCTCCTTTCTCTCTCCTCTCTGTTCTTTTTAATCTGGGGGATTAGGTTGGTGTGGTGGTTAGAGTACTGGCCTCCCACCCCGAGGGCCCAGGTTCGATTCCTGGCGGTGCCAGGTTTTCAGTGGCACTTGAGTTACTAGTGGAGGGGATTTCAAGTTCAGTACTCCGTCCGTCGGATGAGACGTTAAGGCGTGCTCCCCATGGTTAAGACTAGGCTAATGCCGACGCCGGGTTTCTTTCCACCCTTCCTCCGTTTCCTGAAATGTTCCTACCATTACCCAATTACCCGCCTATCCTAAATGGCGCAACTGACTTTAGCTGTCGGTAGTCTCCCCTGAATGACTAGCTACCTAACTCTTTTTATTCTTAGCAAAATGTGGATTAAGTACTCAAATCACATCGCTTTCATGTTAAAACTAGATGGATTATATTACCAGTATCGAAAGTAGAATGGCAGGTAGGTAAGGTTCAGAGCTGGAAAGAAAATTTATTATGATTGTACGAAGAAATATATCGAAAAGGCTGATCTGAAGAGAGAAATAGTGTAGGTAAGGAAGTAGTTGTGAGGTAATTGTAGCATGTAGAAGAGCAGAGATTTTTCAAAATCTGCCCCATATGGTAGAAAAGAATTAACCAATTAATGCATATTTAGGTTGCATTTACGAGAAACCAATTGATTTATTCAAATAAAAGTTTACTAGATAATGGCTTTCCAAACATTACCATTCGGATCAGAAACCTGAACACATGCATAGAACAAGATACCTCAAACAGATTGAATCATCAGAAATGAAATTCCTTAGATCTGTGAAATGAAGTACACGTCTGAACCACATAAAAAACGAAGGCACGAGTCAATAATTAGTGGTACACTCAGTGCCTAACAGAAGTAGGGATAAAAACGCATAAAAAACTAAGGCACAAGACAATAGTTAGTGGTACAATAGGTGCCTAACAAAGGTAGGGATAAAAACGCATAAAAAACTAAGGCACAAGACAATAGTTAGTGGTACAATCAGTGCCTAACAGAAGTAGGGGTAAAAACGTATAAAAAACTAAGGCACAAGACAATAGTTAGTGGTACAATCAGTGCCTAACAGAAGTAGGGATAAAAACGCATAAAAAACTAAGGCACAAGACAATAGTTAGTGGTACGATCAGTGCCTAACAGAAGTAGGGATAAAAACGCATAAAAAACTAAGGCACAAGACAATAGTTAGTGGTACAATCAGTGCCTAACAGAAGTAGGGATAAAAACGCTTAAAAAACTAAGGCACAAGACAATAGTTAGTGGTACAATCAGTGCCTAACAGAAGTAGGGATAAAAACGCATAAAAAACTAAGGTACAAGACAATAGTTAGTGGTACAATCAGTGCCTAACAGAAGTAGGGATAAAAACGCTTAAAAAACTAAGGCACAAGACAATAGTTAGTGGTACAATCAGTGCCTAACAGAAGTAGGGATAAAAACGCATAAAAAACTAAGGCACAAGACAATAGTTAGTGGTACAATCAGTGCCTAACAGAAGTAGGGATAAAAACGCATAAAAAACTAAGGCACAAGACAATAGTTAGTGGTACAATCAGTGCCTAACAGAAGTAGGGATAAAAACGCATAAAAAACTAAGGCACAAGACAATAGTTAGTGGTACAACCAGTGCCTAACAGAAGTAGGGATAAAAACGCATAAAAAACTAAGGTACAAGACAATAGTTAGTGGTACAATCAGTGCCTAACAGAAGTAGGGATAAAAACGCATAAAAAACTAAGGCACAAGACAATAGTTAGTGGTACAATCAGTGCCTAACAGAAGTAGGGATAAAAACGGTTAAAAAACTAAGGCACAAGACAATAGTTAGTGGTACAATCAGTGCCTAACAGAAGTAGGGATAAAAACGCATAAAAAACTAAGGTACAAGACAATAGTTAGTGGTACAATCAGTGCCTAACAGAAGTAGGGATAAAAACGCTTAAAAAACTAAGGCACAAGACAATAGTTAGTGGTACAATCAGTGCCTAACAGAAGTAGGGATAAAAACGCATAAAAAACTAAGGCACAAGACAATAGTTAGTGGTACAATCAGTGCCTAACAGAAGTAGGGATAAAAACGCATAAAAAACTAAGGCACAAGACAATAGTTAGTGGTACAATCAGTGCCTAACAGAAGTAGGGATAAAAACGCATAAAAAACTAAGGCACAAGACAATAGTTAGTGGTACAACCAGTGCCTAACAGAAGTAGGGATAAAAACGCATAAAAAACTAAGGTACAAGACAATAGTTAGTGGTACAATCAGTGCCTAACAGAAGTAGGGATAAAAACGCATAAAAAACTAAGGCACAAGACAATAGTTAGTGGTACAATCAGTGCCTAACAGAAGTAGGGATAAAAACGCATAAAAAACTAAGGCACAAGACAATAGTTAGTGGTACAACCAGTGCCTAACAGAAGTGGGGATAAATTGCAAAGAAAGAAGGAAAGGACATGTAGAGTGCATGCCTCTAGAAAGGATTCCCAGAAAGGTCTTAGAGTATAGGCCTTTAGGGAGAAGAAGAGTTGGGAGACCGAGATTACGATGGTGAAGACGGAACAGGCGAATTGCCTAAACCTGGAAAGCCAGAAGAAGAAGAATTTGATTAATTTTTTGCGTGTGAATCATATGTAACTGGAATCATTAAGTGGTCGTGAATATGGATCTATTGTATCTATCCCTTTTCTTAGGTATTAACAATGATATTATTTGTTGGGGAAAAATTCAACTGCATATTTGATTTAGACCTATTTGTTTTCTCTCTTCTGAGGCACGAACGGTGTATGCAAAACGTTGAGTGTCGTTTAAAATTGATAAACTGAAGTTAGGCGAAGCGTCAACAGTTATTTGTAAAAAGATTGTTTGGTTGGATCTGATAGAGTCATGGCTCTATCGTGAAAGTTTGCCTTAAATTACCTGCCTAACATGCTACAATCCAGTATTTTGAATGCCTTTTGGTGTTTGTTCCTGAAATATCCGTCGTATATTAATTTACGGTGTAATATGTAGCCTCGTTTAATCATTCCGGTGCGAGTAATTAGTCAAGCAGTGTCTGGTTTAGTACCTCCGAAATCATGTCCAACTACTTAATATTTACAGTCATTCTTTTTATCGGTTACTATTTTTGTCCGAGGTTTTGTGATTAATGACGAAAGAAGGACGATGAATACCCACTGAATTATCTTTCCAGTTGCTAATGTACCGTCCGAGTTTTGTAGCTCTGGATACTTGATGCGATTTTTATACGCTACGAACGAATTTCCTCTTCATATCCATTTTTGTTCGCACAATCTCCGACCCCGTCGAACCCTTTTCTCCCCTCCTACCCATCCCCCAACCCCGATGAAACCCTGATTTGTTTCCAGTTGCTAATCTACCGTCCTAGTTATGTAGCTCTGTTTTTGTTCGCACTATCTTTGCATTAAAATTCTTTTAATTATTTCTTCGTTGCAAGCATTAACAGCAACAGATTCAAATTGACCCTTGCTCTAAATAATTACGTCCATGTAGGTTCCAAACTTATGTTTGCTGATAATTTCGACATTCAGTGTCGTCTGAAAGGGAGCAATTGGTGAAAGGAAAAAAAAGGAAGGTACTTAAGGAGGTATTTCATGTCCATCTTAACACACATCAACTAGGATAACACTAATATAATGTTATTCATAAATGACTATCTTTACCGAATCCAGTGCTGGACAGGCGAAGATTCAGTAATATGTATAAATATAAAGCAGGCGTACGGGCTGAATAATAATTTATAACTAAGGAGGATTTGAATCCGCTGGGCCCATTCCATTCCCGCCCGGATTTCGTGATCTCCGACCCCGCCGAACCCTTTTCTCCCCTCCTACCCATCCCCCAACCCCGATGAAACCCTTTGTTCACCGCACCCCTTCCCCTTTTCCACCCAATCCGCGCGAACGTCTTCTCGCCCTCCAAAGGCCATCCGTTTCCTTCCTTACCTCCCCTATCTCATTTCCTCCCTCAGAGACGGTCGCCACACCTTCAACCCCCCCCCCACCACCCTCCTCCTCTTTAAGAGAAAGAGAGAGAGGAGGAGAGGGTGGAAGGTGTGCGGGAGCAGGGTGGCGGACTTCCTCTTCCTCACCCATGAACTACCTCCAACCAGACGCCAAGACTCGGTCGATATTACGATTCTTCGAAACAGGAGCGCTCACCATGTATCGGGAACTGGTATCAGTGGGATTGGGTAGTTTCATTTTTTGATTGTCCTGATCAGAAGTTTGTTTGCAACCCTTGGCCTGTTCGATCAAAAATATTGACCTTATTTATCCTTCATTACTAGATTAGGATAAGCGGGGTAGAGGGAGGAGAAAAGTGGTAGTTTGGATAGAACGATAAGAGTTTTAACCTTGTTATGCCTTGCATGCTTGGTGTGAATTCACTCCCTGATCTGAATTAACTGGAGTGAAATCACCTTTATGATGGCTAGCAGGGTATTATGTAGATGTAGTAGGGAGGTAGAAGGTTTAAGGGACTGGAGAGGGGGATCGTGTGAAATGTAGGGGTAGCGGAAAGAATTAAATGTCCGTTTAGACTACTTTTTTGGGTCGTGGTGACCTATTGGGTCTGAGCTACCGACCGGAGGGTCCTGGATTCAAATCCCGGGCAGAAGCCTCTCTGGATACCCCACCTAAAGGCTTTGCGAATCGAGTTTCTGCGTGCTAGAACTACGCAGGAAATCGAAGGTTGCCCAGGGAAAGGTATTGACCCCCCTACCCTGAATGTGTGAATTCACGGGGTGCGCTCTACCCTCAGCTATCAAAAATTAGCCTTCTGGTTGAACACTAACACCAGGTTTTTGACCTTATTTTAGGGGAAACTGGTATAAACTATTTATTATTATCATAGCAATTTTCCTTTATTTGCTGCGACGACATTGATTTACTTATGCAGAGTCGAAATTGTAATTCGATCTCAAAAATAGAGAGTCCCAAGCCGACGAGATCCTGCTCTCCCATTGTCTGAGGGGAGAAAGAGAGAGAAAGGCAAGGGAAGAAATGGTGGACCCCGTCACAGTTTATCCCTCTTCCCTCCGCACCCCTTACCCTCCACCGTTTCGCTCTCACACCCCTTCGTCTCCTTTCCTGCCCTCCCCTGACCTTTGACCCGCCCCCATCCCACTCCACCCTCCCATAAATATATTTCCCCCTTCGCTGGTGTTCCGTTCAGGATGGGTGGCCTTCGGGAAAGGAGAGGTTGTGAGAGGGGAAATGGTGTGGTAGAATGGGGGCGCCCTTGATCATATTGCCAAAGGGGAAGGGTATCACTGATGGATGCGAAGGGCCGAGGGGAGGGTTGGGAAGAAGTCCCCTCCCCATCGAACAAGAGGGAGAGAGCGAATAAGGGTGAGATTGGTCGCCCAAGGAAGTTTTTGGGCGTTAAGTGAGGGTGGAGTCCCGAATGCGCATCCCCTATAGGACCCTAGGGACCGATCCTTTTGCCCTTCTTGGGTTCTCAGTCAGAAATTCACGCTGTTTTCATTTTGATGGTAGGGTGGCCGCAAATTCATTTTTATCCCATTTCACCTTTGACCATAAGTGCTTATTTTCGGCCGAGCCTCGAATTCGGTACACTTAAAAGAGGCTTAACTAAGGTGAAGTTTGCTTTACGGGGCCGAAAACTCAGTTGGAGACCATTTCTCATTAATTTCTGATATCGTTGTCGAACTTGAGCGGATGTGTGCTCTTAGTTTTTTCTGCGTTGTCGGCGAAAGGTATCACAGTAGTTATTAGATCGAAAATTATAGGTCAGGGATTCAACTACCGCTTAGGGTATGGATATTTTGCGTGTTTCTTAGGTCGAAAGGTTACGGTGCAATTAAATCTTGGCTGATGGAGCAATTGTCCTCTAAGAATATTACTGCTAGTATTTTTCACTTCTCACATCACCTTTTTCACCTAATTTGTTCCCTCTACTGGAGGTTTCGATGAAGGAACCATTTAGTCACATCTCGGCCCAAATAAGGACGATTTATTTTTACTGTTATCATGGCATATTAAACTTTTGCCCCTAATTATTCATTATGTTCACTCAGTTTAACTCGTAATTTCTTCATTCATATTTCCTTCCTTCCCTGTCATCCACTATTACAAATATATTACAGTGGGCAGCGTACTAAGATAGATTGGAGCATGAAGATTAAATAGATATATACGTAGTATGAGAGAAATTCAAAAAACTTTTCCGTGCACAATAAGTGACATTAATAGATTACAGTGAGGATTCCAAGGGAAAATTGGAATAGATATTTTGAATTTTAATTCAGAAGAGAAGTTTATGTAATTTTAGAATTTAATGAGGAGAATATTACGAAGAGAAGTTTACTCTGTTGTAATTATTTTAAAACATGTTCATGTTTTACCATTAAAACTCTTGTCCTCCTTGGGAAATATATATAATAACACATTTATGCCCAGAAAATTTTTACGAATCTTTCGATGAAATTTCGTTCATAGGTGACTGACATACACTCTGGAATCCGACTGAAGGTTATCTCAAATTATTAAACAAATTATCTGATATCCAGGTTGCATAAATATTTTAATATAGCTAACTTCTAAGGTGTGTAGAGATTTTATTAGCTACTTGGGGATCAAAAATGCCCTTTGGGCATGTTAATTAATATCTTTGAAGAAATATCTTACTCATCAATAATTACTGCATTCCTTTTAAGGGACCCACAATGTGGTTATACTTCTTATTTGCTTGTTATGTATTCACGGACTAGTATTTTTGCATGCCTATCTGTTAATAAGTGTGAATTAAATATTCTTTTAATATGAAATGCATGCCTGGTGATTTTTCACCCCCTACCGCACACCATTCCGCTGGATTTCAGGGTATTATATGGATGAAGATTTGCCTTGCTTTATACCCAACCTGCCTTCACAAAGCCATGAGGCTGATTTCATCATCTCCCTTAGGATCATTATCACGCTTCCGGATACTTGACCGCTCCGTTCATCTCTCATCCCCGATTCGTGGAAGTAGCCTTGTTATCCGATTTCGAGAATCCCTGATCCCCATTCGTCCGAACCCTTGGAGTCCCGGAGGATCGTTTTTGTTCCATAACTCCCTCATTCCCCTCTCTGCAGGTTAGTCTCCCTGACCCATACCCTTCCTTTCCTCGTTCGGACCAAGGATTGTGTTGCCGAGTGGACCGGTTCCCGTCCGTCCGTCCCTCTCGGAGACGAGGAGGCGTTTCCGTCGCTCCTGGAAACGAAGGAACCCTCATTGATTCGCCCCTTATTTGTTTACCCCCCCTTTTTTGGTCTCAGTCAAATCGGATTGAACGCGAATTGGGCGAATATCGCAATTTGGTGGAGGAGAAATTGCGCCTCCGTGTATGTGCTAAGTAGAAGTAGTGGTAGTTATGGTGGTGGGCGACCGACATCTTTGGTAATTTGAGCCATTTGGGATAGGCGGGTTATGGGGCATAGTAGTAATTAGTTTTCTACCGGTGAATGTAGGTTGAAATGGACATTCGTTTCTTACCTTACTCTTACATCTCGCACGATGTCTTTCTACAGACCCTCATACTGCCAACGTCCAATTATTCTATCCAAGCAATACGTTCTTCTCCTTCCTATATCACTTCCTTCAACAAACACTCGCTCTTTATAGATGTCTCCATCCACAACATCTGCCTTCTCGTAATTAGTTAGTTATTCGGGGGAGGCGACCGACAGCTGAGGTCATTTGCGCCATTTAGAATAGGTGGGTAATTGGGTTGTGGTAGGAGTTTTTTAGGGAACGGACGAAGGGTGGAGAGAAACCCGGCGTTTACATTAGCCTACTCTTAACGACAGGCGCCAAGGGGACCACGGCTTAACGTCCCATCCGTCGGACCGAGTACTGAACCTGAAATGCCCTCCACTAGGCACTCAAGTAGGGATCGGTTTGCCAGTGAAAAATCCGCGCCTGCCGGGATTCGAATCCGGAACCTTGGAATGTGAGGCTAGTACTCTAGCCACCACACAATTCCGATCCCCTTCTCCTAATTTCCTCAATGAATTTTCTTACCTCTGCTATTAACTCTAGCACTTCGTCCTTCAATCGAACTTAGTTTTTCTATCAAACTCCATAATCACATCGCAAAAGCCCTACGTCTGTTGGTTTTCATCATATTTCCTTTAAGTCCATGTTTCCACGCTTAATAGCGAATGTTATGCGCCGTATTGGTATTGGGTAGAGAGGTAGGAATTTTTCAGGAAACGGAGAAAGAGTGGAGAGAAAATCTCGGCGTTCATATTGGCCTACTGTTAATGATAGATGCCAGGGATCCCGCAGGGGGCGATTTTGCGTCCCATCCGACGGAAAGAGTAATGAACTTGCGGTCCTCTCCTCACAGCAATCAAGTAGTAACCGGTATAAAACTGAAAATCTACCTCACCTGAGGTTCGAACCTGAGCCCTAGGGATGGGAAGCTAGTACTCTAGCCATTGCACCAACCCAATCCCCCTTGTATCTAAACGCAGTGGCCATTAACCGTCAGGTATTGCGTCCTTCTTTCCATCATCATCTTAAGTCCTCAGATTGGTTTGACGCAGCTCTCCACTGAGTTCTTCTATGGGCTTATCTCTTCATATTCAATAATTCTTCTCTTTGACATCCTTTATCACTTGTTCCATATATCTTGCACGAGGCCTTCCTTTGCCATTCTTCCCTTCCATTTGTCCCTCGACGATTGTCTTCATCAGGCCATCATGTCTCATGATGCGGCCGATCAAGTTGTCCTGTCTTCTTCTTAGAATATTCAGAAGACTTCTCTTTTCTCACACTCTTCTTAGAACTTCCTCGTTACTTACTCGGTCGATCCATTTAATCTTCATCATTCTTCTGTTGCACCACAATTCGAATGCTTCCACCCTTTTCTTTTCCGCTGTTGTCATTGTCCATGCTTCGCTGCCATAAAGAAACACGCTCCAGATGTACGTTATGATGAATTGTTTCCTTACTTCTACGCTTGTATTTCCAGCTGCAAGTAGATTCTTCTTTTGATAGAATGCCCTCTTCGCCTGGGCTATTCTGATGACTAATTCTTTCTTGCTTCGTCCTTCGTTGGTTGCTCGGCTTCCTAGGTAGCTAACTCTTTCACCGCTTCCAGCTCTTGTTTTCCTAGCTTAGCGTTGGTTTTGGCCTCTTCTATCTTGCTGCACACCAGTATCTTAGCCTTCTTCTTATTGATCTTCCCATATTCATGAAAATCAAGTTACATCAAGGAGCAAAGTGAAGTTCGGTTTCTTCCCGAGTTCTGCACGTCATCATCGCCATCATACGTCAGCAATCCAATGATTGCTATGGTGCAGTTTTAAATCAAGTGGGTTATTCACTATATCGATTCGTAGAGAGAATAGCGTAGAGATGGAGCCGATTAAAGAGTAAAATATTAAACCATGCACCGCCAAAGCGTGCTATTATTATTATTAGTTATCTACGGTCAAGGTAGGTCTAAATGGACATTTAATTTTTCCCACCCTTTTACTTTCACACGATGTCCCTCTTCAGCCCCTCATACCTCCTTCCTCCCCTCATTATATTCAAGCTACCCGTTCTTCTCCTCCCTCTTCCCCGCTTACCCAACGTACTTCCTTCAATCACTTCTTTCAAAACACCATCCCCTTTTATTACCTTCTCCATCCACACCTTCTGCATTCTCCTAATTTCATTTATCAAATTTCTTTCCTCTCCTACCAATCCTAGCACTAAAGACTGCTATAATTGTTAGAAAATTATGCGTAAATAGAACTTTGGAAACCCCCTTTTAAATGCATTTCTGAGATTTTCCACTGTGCAAAAAAACTGCCATGCCGAATTCGGTAAGGAACGTCAATGGAAAGAAGGGGTGTTGAAGACGAAATAATCTCTCACCCTCTCTTACTCCAACACTCCTTCAGTGGGTCAACTTCCCTTGCCCTTACCTCCTCCTCTCCCTCCCCCAAAGTCGACGAAGCGTGGAAAACTTGGAAAAGTTTCTCGTCCCGTTCCATAACGTCCGCGCCTTAAATAACCGCCATGACCGTCGCGCCCAATTGCGCGTCTTGTTCCCTCACTTGTTTTTTTTTACTTATTCGTTTTTTTCGTCAGCTTAGGTATATGATATTTCTCCCGAGTGAGAAAAATGGAGTGTGGGAATGAAGGTGAGAAGAAGTTATAAAGATTTTCATCCTGCTTTTTCTTTTCTTTTTCGTTTTCGTATTTCTTTTTGTCCTCCGCGGGTGAAAACTTCCATCGGATTATTACGTAATCCTGCGAATTCACACGCGCGCTCACGTTTGAAATGTGGTGGGAGAGCAAGTAGGTTTTCGGAGGAAAGGTATATCACACGAGAGAATTCGTTGGGGTAAAGGAATGGGTTTGAATGGGGGGCGTAACTACCACCCGACACACTCTCCAACTTGAAATGAATTTTTCTCGAAAAGAATCGACATAGTATTCCGTTTCTTAGGGGTGGTTACTTGGCATTAATGTGATATGAGCGCTTAATCATTAATAATAATAATATGTATTTATTATGTAATATAATACAGAGTATAGCATTTAATTTATCACAGTCGAAATAATACAATAATAATAAGTACATACAAAGCAAAACAAAAACAAATACAATTTGGCAGTTCCCAGTATATCTATTTCAATACGTTTAGTGTGCCTATGTGGCAAAGAATGACATTTTACGGTATGATTTATTCATCACATATTCATAAAATTTAGTTTTAAACAATGTAATGGTACGCATATATTTAATATTCGTAGGCAGTGAGTTTCATAACTTCCTGGCATTAACCATAAAAGACTTTCCATAAACATGGCTTTTATCCGAAAGATAGTAGTATCTTTGGTCATGACGTCCAGTTTTTGATGCACATATACTTTTTGGTCTCTCAGCAAACATATTTAGTAAGTAAGTTTACTTTTTGTTCTGGAATAGCATAAACAAAAACACTCCCAGAAAGTATGTCCTCCTGAAGGTGACTGGAAGCCACCCATGTTCACAGAGAAAGGGTCTGATATGCTCATTGTTTCTCAAGTCCAATATGTATCTGGCACATTCATTCATTAAACGATGGAGTTTTGAGTTGAGCTCATCCGTGATATCGTAGTAGACAAGACAGCAGTAGTCTAGATGAGGAAAGATCAATGAGCAAAAATTAATATATTTTGGAAGTTGATTACGATAGTGCTTTGTGGTACCGTAAGATTTGATCCAAAGACGTAAGGGCAGAAGCAACAGCAGAAGGTGGAGCGAAATATATATCTAGGTTATCTAGGCAGTATGTTGAATGAAAGGGATGAGATGGGGGAAGGAAATATAATTTATTTCATATACTGCCATGCTGCATAAATAAATCTCACCCATCTCACCATGAGAAAATCTCACCCGGACGGGATTCGTACCCGCGACCCTTTAGGTTAGGGGTTTTCCTCGCCGTCACCTAAAAGGGGGCAAGGGCCGGCGAAAGGGAGTGGAGCGGCAATTAAGACAGAAGGAGAATCATTTTGGCAAAGGAAGATTTTGCTCAATGTCTATTACTAATGACTAGAGAAGTAAAGAAAGCACAGGAAAAAATCTCGAGAGCGAGGCGATATATATGGTGCGGAAACGTGGACTTCGAGGGTGCAGGAGATTAAAATAGACTTAGGCCTTATGAGATGTGGTTATGGAAAAGGGTGAAGAAAGCAAGGGGGGGTAGAAAAGGGATGGACGATAAAGTAATAGAGTTGGTAGGAGAGGAAAGGAAGTTGAGTGAGTAAATTAGCAGAAGGCAGAATGGTGTGGGTGAAGAAAGTAATGCAGGGGGAGGGTGTTTTGAAGGACATGATTGAGGAAGAATGTTGGTAAACGAGGTAGAGGGAGAAGAAGAACGGGTAGTTTGGGTAGAACGATATGAGATAGGAGGTTTGAGAGCTTGAAGGACATATATCATGTAAAATATAGGAGTCATAAAATAATTTAATCTCCAGACCTACCTTCACCGCCGAAATAGTAGGCCTTGGAAAAAGCGCATTAGGGAATCATAATTTGTAAACATAATGAATGATATCAATTCATGAATAATAGCTTGATGAGAAATGTGGCGTAGAATATTTCCGGAACCTGGGGGTTGAGTTTGAAAACCGTCGAAATTGTCTCGGATAGGTAACCAAGGAGTCACGAGATACAAACACCAATAGTCCACAAATTTAGTGTTTTAATCGATCATTACAATCTAACTTATGGTGTTTACTTTTGCGTTTCCCATCTATCTCGAGCATAGAGCCCTCCGAACGGGAAAAAAACAAGTTAATACAACTAGTGAGATTTTAATGATCGATTAAAATACCTACACCAAATTTGCGAACCATTCGTATCAATACCATGAGACTCCTTGTTTAACCATTCCAGATTATCACGTTAGTTTCAAATCCCCCTACCCTCTGGATCTTGGAGAATGAGGATTTAAAAAAAACAAAGAGATTAGCGGCTTATGTAACTTGAATTTGATGGAAGAGGGAGAGGTGCAATATACGGAGCAAAAGATGAAAAAACGAGGATGTTGTTGGCGGGGAAAGAGAGGGAGAAGGTTCTTTGGGCAGAAGTGAGGAAGCAGAACAGGTGTATGTGAGGGATGGAATTATAAATATAGTCAAGGAAGGGCTGAACGCTGGGAAAGGGGGGATGAGAATGGGCATTTTAGCTGGCGTGAAAATGGGGACAGGGCCGGATAATCTGAGGAGAGAAATACCGCAGGGCACGGAGCATACAAAATTAGTCCGGGAGAAGGGATGAAAGCGAGGCCGGAACACCCTATCAAAACAAATCCTAACCGGTGAAATACCAAATATAAACAGTATTCACTTCCTCCTCGGGCGAAGCCTTCTGCTTTCGCCATGGGTGCAAGGATAAGATTGGGAAGGAGAGGGGATGAGGAGGTGGTGGTGTCGGAAGGCGGAGGGGAAGATTGGGGGAAGTGTTTAAGAGGAGAGCGGACTAAGCGTCCCATAACTTTTCAAAAGTTCAACGCTAATCCGCGGAATTGGGTTAGATGTAAGGAGGAGGGCTGGAGGATAAGGAGGGGGAGGAGTAAGGAACGAACCTTTATCCTCCTTGCCCGCGCACGGTAGCTGCCTTTCTTCTCCAATCTCGCTTTAATTAAGGGCAGGGAGGGAGGAGGGGGTGAAGATGGCATTCGCTATGGGTCGGGGGCGTACTTTCCCATCAACCTTAGCAGCTACCATCTCTTTTCTTCTCTATGTATTCCTTTGCTCTGTATTTTATTTTTTATATCTGCCTACGGCCATGCTGGAGCGTCTTAAAGCCACTTCCTTCGAACCCTGCCCTCTTCCTAATATGAGATCTAGAGAAATTGAAAACGATTTCGACTAAATTTTTTAAGGAAATAATGTAACGGTGGCCATAATGATGTAGTGGCCGGAGTACTGACCTGCCAGCCAGAGGACTTCAGTTCGTATGCAGGCAGTGGAAGATGGGAAAAAATCTTTACTTTGGTTAACTGCGTGGAGAGTACTTTGAGTAGGTGCAGTACTCCGACCGTCGAATGGAACGTTAAGCCGTGGTCCCTTTAGCGCCTTGCTTTAAGAGCAGGACCGACGCTTGTGTGTTGGCGGGGTAAATCTATCGCCTGTCAAACAGCTGGGGGGGGGATGCTTGAATCGTTCGAGATTGATTTCTGTGCGTAACGGAGGACTCACTCGTATGTTTTAACAATACGTTCGGGATTATTCCGTACCGGAATTAATGTCGTACGGTTCAAGCACACCCCACCAGGTCGCGGGTTCGAATCTCGCCCGAGAAGAAATTTTACTTTCCGTGGAACGGATGTTTATGCAGTTTGTTGTAATTAAATTGAATTACTATTTAATTCCCCTCCATTCCCATCCATTTGATTTTTATACCGGTCTGATGTGCGCATAAGTGCGAGTACAGACTTGGAAACCGCAGATAGACAGATTTAGATGATTGGTGTTGTGGTTTGATCACTGGTCTCTCACATTTAGGGCTCGGGTTCGTATCCCGTTCAATGGCAGATATTTTACATTGGTAAACCAGACCATTACATGAGCCATTCGTGGAGAGAACTTCGAGTACAGTACTCGGACTGTCGGATGGGACGCTAAGTAGATGTGCCCTTGGCGCTTTTCGATAAGAACACGCTAATGACGACGCCGGGTTTCTCTCCACCCTTTCTCCCAACCCTTTCATTTGTAACCATTTAATTTTTATCCCGTTCTGTATCGCCATTAAGGGCGAGGACAGGCTTGGAAACACACATGAGAAGAGGAAATTAAGATAGGAAGTGGGTAGCTTGTTTTGAATGCAGTGTGGAGACGCGGACAACCCAAAAAACATATAACAAGTCACCGTCCATTGGTTTATAGTTTTTTCCTACAGATGTGTAACACACGCTTGATCTTGTTATACTTTACCTAACTTCAAAGGTTCACGAGTGGCCAAGGTTATATCGCACCTTCTGATGGGAGAAATAATTCACTTTTTACTTATTCCACTAATTTATTTTAACCCAACCGGTTTTGGCGTTAGAACGTCATCATCAGGGGTACAATATCCAGGGGTGCAATCAAAGGGAGATTATACCCCTGATGATGGCGTGCTAATGTCGAAACCGGTCGGGTTAAAATAAATTCGTTGAATAAGTACAAAGTGAATTATTTCTCCCATCATGCCGTCATTCCACAAAGTAGAGCCGGCAACAGTTGAAGTTTTACGCACCTTCTGACTTAAGATCTCTATCTTAGGGCTAATATAACATCCTGATCTCAGTGGTATTCGAACCCGTGCGACCTAGGCACGTGTTGGCAGACCATCTACATCTACATCTACATAATACCCTGCAAGCCACCACAAGGGTGTGTGGCAGGGGGTGATTGCTCACCAAACATCCACTACATATCATGCATAAAAAAGGATTAGTATTAATATAGTAGTCAGAACTACACTATTTAAAAAAGATAGAAATTGCAAAGCAAACATGCAAAAACATTCTGTTAGTAGGGTTAGCTTTAAGTACTCATACCAACATGCAGCTACCAATGCTATTCATTGCTACTCTCCGATAGGACATATTTACCGTTATCTACCAGCGTGTTTCCAACCTGGCTTCCGCGGTCGGCTCGCTTGATCCAGGAAAATCCATAAAAAGAAACTTATCCAGGGCCCGTGGACTCGCTCCTGCGTGTATCTTCAAGGTGAAGGGAGAACCGGAACGGATTCCTCGAGGAATATTGGCGCACCTCCTTTTAATTATGGCGGTAAGGAACTCAACTTCGCCGTTCGCCCACTCCTGGGGGGGGCGGCAGAATATCAAAGGATCACAAAGTTTTGCCGAAATTTCGTAGTTCCGCCAGGATTTCGGTAATAAGGCGAGTCCCTTCTCTCTCCCTTGGTTGAGCTCCTTTCCCCCCCCCCCCCCCCCCCCCCCCCCCCCCCCGTTTACCTCTCCCCCTCTTTGAAGGCGAACAAAATACGTAAGAAAGACTGAGTAATGAGGCATGATTTCTGACGACTGGCGGCGCACACGAAATTTCGCCGTGGAGTTAATTTTTTTTTAAAGCTTGCGCCTTTCATAGCGTCCCATGGAGGAAAATTATGATCTGGGTGAAAATGAAAGGAACAAGCAATTACACGAAGGATTGGGACAACTTTGGCTTAAGGACCTCCCGGAAATAAATATGTATAATGAAGCAAGCGTCAAGGGAGTAAATTGAATTAAATGCTGGTGCATAGTATTGCATGTGAGAAAATAGCGTGCGGTCTCTTGAAAGATAATTTGTTCTGGAATCAAATTCGTTTCCGAAAAGTCATTTTTTCAAAGGTTTTTTTAAGTACCTACAAAATGGTTAAATTCATTCCAGTTCCTGCCTACAACTTAAAATTATTTTTTACATTAAAATACTAAAAAGCACGCTAAACGGGCAAATACGGTACTACTAAACTACACGGGCAACACTAAATGCTGTGATGAACAATCACCCAACAGGATAATTGACGAGTGGACGGAGGGATGTGGTTGAAAATGTCGAGATTATCTCGAATGGGTATGGAAGACGTCACGTGGTACATGCGGAATGGTTAGCAAATTTCGTGTTTTTGAATCGTTCATTACAATCTCACGAATTGTTTTCACTTGAGTTTCTTCTCATCCGGGGGCTCTTTGTTCGAGACGGATGAATAAAAGTCAAGTGAAAGCAATTCGTGGGGTTGTAACAATGGATTCAAACACACGAAATTTGCGTACTATTTGTGTTTGTACCACTTGTAACTCCTTAGTTACCTATCCGATATAATACTGATGATTTCAAACAACGACGCAGGTAGGTTGTGGGAGAGAACCGCTATACTATTATTATGAATTTCGTATCTGA
The DNA here is from genome assembly GCA_933228895.1 of Platycnemis pennipes. Classification (NCBI taxonomy): domain Eukaryota; kingdom Metazoa; phylum Arthropoda; class Insecta; order Odonata; family Platycnemididae; genus Platycnemis; species Platycnemis pennipes. The sequence goes on from OW121854.1 coordinate 68,599,037, forward strand.
TCTGTTTTCCTGCGAGTGTGCAGTAGGCATATCGCATGAAACACATTTTAGTTCTAGGCTGTTAAATTGGTTCTAAATGTTACGAATCATTTCCTAATTAGCTAGTAGCAAACTATTCGAAAGCTAGTAGCCAGCTAGTGCCGCTTCAGATATGAAATAGAGGATCTAAGTTGTTTTGATGGCGATCATGCTTGTTATCCAGCATACTGATTTTGTATCACACGAGAACAGGAAAGCTATCGTACCAGAACTCGTCCTTGCGCTGAATAAAATATTGCATGAAACGGGTCTAAACCTACCTTTACCAGTGGAGTATTAACAGTTGTCTAAGAGGGTGGGAAACATCAAAGACTTTAACCAGGCCATAGTCATCCGAGCCGCAACACGTGATCGCGCGCGTTGACGTCATTCCCCGCGGCGTTGTTGCGAAGCCCGTTTCCGCGCCAAAATTTTGGAACAAGTGCGCTCGTACTTATGATGGCGGGAAAAGGGGATTTGTTCTCCCTAGAGGTCATTGCTTTCACGAAAAAAATTAACTTTCTTTTACGCTACCTATTTTTTTCCTTTTTTTTAAATCTTCAAATATTTAAGGTGACTCCTGTGGGGTATTTGCACCGTAGTGGTGCTATCTCTCCCCATTGCGAGTAGTTGAGCCGAAACGGATGGCCACGTCGGAAGCTGGTGGGTGAGCGTGGGATGAATTATTTAAAGGTGGAATCCGTTTAGCTGGTACGCTGAGGGATGACTTGCGGGGGACGGATGGTACGTACATAACAACGGCCTAAGTTAATGAGAGGATGGGGAGATCCTTGGAAAAAAATGCCCTCCGTAGAGTCTAAAAATGGTACGTGCCATGGTTTTTCTTTCCTTCCTCCCCCCCCTCAACCCCCAAGCCCCAAACGAAACAAATTATTTTTCCAACCCCCTCCCACGCGCCGCTTTCAACACCTCTCACCCCATCTGGCTTGGGGGGGGGATGAAGGGGAGGAAGGAGGTTGGTGAAGGGGACAGGTTGGTTTTTAGTTTCGCCGGAGAAAATGCGAGCGGCTCCTTAATTTGAAAATACACCCTCTCGCTAATGCGACGAGTGACGTAGAAAGGGGTGGAGGGAACAGGGCCGGTAGGAAACGTGGTGGTCCTCCCTGCCCTCAGGGAATACCGCGTCTGGTCACTTTCTCGTGTGCATACTCCTTTCGAGTAAGCTGGTAATGTATTTTCACCAACAGTAATTAAAACACGGGCGACTCGTACCTCGGGATATTTCAGTGACATTATCATTTACGGGGAAAAAGTTTACGGGGAAAATGGAAGAGGAAGGCAGCGGATGGAATATATACGAAACAAGTTCTTAAGGATGAGAAAGGTGAGAATGATATCAGTATTAAGAGGTTAGTCGATTGAAGAATCGACTGGGGAGCAGCGTCAAAACAATCTTAGGATTGTTAACCAATTGTGACTATCATTTTTCAGTGTCCATGAGCTGTGATAAATTTACGCTTCATTTGCGTGTTAGAAAAGTATAGGTAAACTTAATTTGCCATGCTGTTAATTTTGCTATCCTGGGAGCTAGGGTAGGTACTTAACTGTCTCTCTTCTTCCACGGTTTAATTTAATGGTATCTCTCTTCAAATAATTATCTCTTTGAATATGAATACTTTTTGCTTTTTTTTCATTGAACATTAATTGGAGCAGATAAGTAAAAAAAAGTCTTTTGGGTTCCAAATATTAAAAAATATCATTATTTTACAATACATTAATGTATTTCGATATGTCATCCCATTTATTTTAGTGCCCACTTGAATTTCCACTCCTTTTAATTGGTTAAGAGCAGTATAATGTGTATGTCTGCACTTTATTGCCTGCCCCAATAGTATTTCCACAAATTAGGTATCATACCATTCATTAAAATATTATTCTTATTTCTCGGAAGTCCTGCTCTTGCACTTACTCAGGAATCACAGGTAATAATCGAACCTCGACAATATCGATGTTCTGACATCAAATGTTTGGCAAGTATAGTTGACTTATTTTACCTAATGAGGGCGTTTGGTATCTTTATATGGGCTGGGTGTACCTCCTGCCACACATCCTTGCAGTGCCTCGCAGAGATCTTTAGTATACTGAAATGAAATGTGATCCATGGTATATGCCAGTCATTGCATTAACCTTGGATTTGATAAATAAATTAAATTAAATTAATAAAATTTAAAATAAATTAATTTGGAAGTGAGACGAACGCACACCAGCAAACCATGGTTTGGTAATACACGTTATAGTCGTAGACATGAATTTTTATGTACTGCAACGGCTAAACTTGTATCTCACCATCTAACCTAATATATATTCTCAATGAAAAAGTAAACCCCATCTCCAGGTTGAGTTTCCTGGTTGGTCAACTTTGAGTTGCAAGGCCGACGCTTTACCGATCTTCATACCGTTGCCGACTCAGGCCGTAAAAATACCTTTGGCAACTATATTTCAGGATCATTCCTTTTGTTACCACTCTCAGACTCTTTCCGCCCGTAATCACGGTGTACACCCGAATTCCCTTATAATTTCCTCCAGTAATTCCTTCATCTCTAGAAAAGATAGAATAGCCTACATAATGTAGTATCATCATAATTTTTATCCTACCTGAACATGCATGCCAAACATAGGGTACTATACTGAATGAAAACAAGTGATTAATCGATTAATCAACATCATACCCCAAGGTAATTTCTAATTACTTATTTACATGTGTCTACAGCATGCGAATTCACCAGTTTTTCCTACTGCGTACTCAATATTTTTGGCTTTATCACTAAACTCAGAGCGGACTTGGGAACCTGTTGATAGTTTCTAGCAAAGTCAATAAGGAATGGGAAAAAAAGTAGTCCACAGGAGTAAAAATTAAAGAGTTATGACATTTACCATAATATCGGGGACAGTGCTTACTAACCGTGCTTTCCCATAGAGGAAACGCTTGGTACCTTTTCCCTGGAACTCCTGGTGATGTTTCACACCCTGCCGTATACACCTGCGTTGACTAAATGGGTATTGTGTAGATAATCCTCCACTGTATCACGCCGCGAAAGTTTTCAAATCTATACCAGAAAGGTACTTGGGATGAAAGGAGCTCGTCGGATATCGAGCGAAGAATAGCACAAGCTAAGGAGGTGTTCATGAAGAAGGAAATACGATGGAAGGAAAAATTGAAGGGAAGGTCCTGCGAGAAAGACCAAGGTACAAGTATTCAGGGCAAATGATGAAGGGCGTGAAAGAGAAAACATACCAGGGCGTGAGGGAATTAACACTGAATAGGGCAGAATGGAGGGATGCAGTAAACCAATCCTAGGATTGAAGCACTGATGTTGATACCAGATGCTGCCCCAGCGAGTTACTCCGCATTTAATTACTACAAAATCCGATTACATGGATAGAGCGTACCTGTCTGAACCTAATAAAAGTAATGCTACTTATACTGAATTATTTTACGCCTGATAGGAAGATCAAGTGAAGAGCTGCGTCAAACCAATCTTAAGATTGTAGGATATATATCAATCCTGCCGCGTGAACGGGGGTGAAATTCACATTAATTGCCATGCGAAAAAATTCTCATGCGAATTGGGGATCCTGGGTAGCGTAGTGGTCTGCGCTGTGGCCGAAGGTCCGTGGTTCGATTCCCGGTCCAGGTGAATTTTTTTCGCGTGGCTACTAATGTGAATAGATGAAATAGTGCGAGCTTCTAATTTGGCTAGAATGAAATTGTCCGAAGACTGGGAAATCCAAATGCCAAATTAATGATGGAAAAGGATGACTCCGAAACCAGTTTTTCGATTGTCTAGGCAATCATCAACGGGGAGAGCAAGGTAAAACAGGTCAGCACCTGTCGAAAGCCAAGCGAGGAGTGCCACAGTATTAATTTGGCATTTGGATTTCCCAGTCTTCGGACGATTTACTAATGTGAATGTTAAGATTGTTCACCCAATATGATGGTGAATGAGAAAACCAAGAGAGGAGATAAAATTAATTAAAATTATAGAGCTGCCCACTTTTTCTACGTTATCATCCAACATTGTATGGAACTAATTTGTAGGCAGATAATTATTTTCTCTCGCTATGTTTTTGTCCTCTCTATTCTGTCCTCATTTTCCCTTAATCCGCCCTTAAAATTCATTTCAGCCTTCCTCCTTTTCCCTTTCATCATCTACCTGTCACCCTTTTCCCATCTTCTCATATCCTCTTATTCCCGCGTCTCGCTTTTCCTTTTCATTCTTGGATCAACCTGAAGAAGTTGGTGGAAAGTTTATCTCGCGATAGATGTTACCCAACCGTTTTTTCGTGTTCATCAAAACATATCTTCCCATTGAAAGAACAGTGATAATAATAGTCGTGCGATTTGAACTCCTAAGCGGATAAAGGTCATTGAAAGGAAAAAAAAACAACAGCATTGCTTTCGGCGTAAACAAGCGATCGCTTTGAAAAGGGAGAGGGACAGAGAGGTGGATTATTTCTTAAATCTGTCGTTGTTTTCCCTCCAGTCCTTTGTGTGGGGTTGTTTGTGAATCAGTCCATTCTGATTTTCCATCCCCCAAAAATACACTCCGTTTCAAAAACGAAGAATACATGCTATTATGGGGATTGGTGTCTCCAACCCTTGATATGTGGGTGTGGTGTTACCGATCCCTACTTAGTGAGCCATCGTATGGAGGCTGATGAACGATAAGATTCACGTTACTATGAGGAGGCTAGCTCAGGGGTCGGAAAACTGCGACTTGGCAATCATTTACGGCTCAGGTTCATGTGGCCAATGAATAGAATTGATAATTAAAATAGGTATCAGCGTTTCGCGTATAAAAAAATATATTGTGAGCTGATAAAGAAACTAAATATTTTATTTAATGATGGCAACTTGTAATATTGCATTGCATTAAAAAAGTTTTAAATATTAGCTGATTTTAAAATTTAACCTAGTTTTAACTATAAACTAGTTTTAAAATAAAAAATTTTCTCAAAAAACTTTTGCTCAGTTCTCACGGCAATAAGTGATTTCACGCGTGTGTGTTTTTTTTTTAATTTGTAATGAATATGCAATTAAATGCAACACTTGCTATAATATCAATCACAATTTTCCTTATTTATTAAGCATGGTTATAGCTCGCGGATGAATTTTAAATTGTTGTGAAGAACCGGTTTGGCACCCCCGTCTCAAACGTCAGCCAACACCTTGTCTTGCTGATGGTGGAAATGAGTGGAGAGTTTCGTCGAACAAATTTTAGGCTTGTTGATTTCTGATGATGGCTTAATGTTAAGAATTAAGTGCTCTGAAACATGTTATTATTTGTAGACCTTCGACGTTTTAACCGTTTGCTCATTAATTGGTACCTGTCGTAATTATATTTTTCTGTGTAAATGTGCCTGTGGAAGCAAAATCATGAGCGCTAAAATGGAGAGGAAACAGAGTTGGATAGGACACATTCTAAGCAATTACTGCTCTATTAACAGTTTAATAGAGGGGAAGGTAGGGAATAGAGAGGAAGGAAAAGCAGCAGCACCGGACCAAACAATATGGAGGGTGTAGTACGCATGAAACCTTTCCGAGAACAGTATCATTAGATAGACAGATAGATAGATATTTATTTGTTCTTGGAAATTGTCCCTTGGAACATTTACAGATAACACTATGTAATAGTTCAGCCTCATTAGTAATATTAAATTTACAATTGAGTTGCCGTCTAAATATCGACTAACAATTTTGTAAAATTATCGTTCAACTATCTGTTGATAGTTGAACAATAATTTTACAAAATAGCCATTTTCACAAGAATAATCTTTAACAAAAACTTAATAGCGTATACATTTGCATGTAGTTATTATATTTTTACCGAGGGATGAGGTACGCTCATTGATAATGCACCTGAAGCTTACCATTCCGGAGTAGAATAATTTTACCGATTTCTTAGTATCTTAAATAATAAAGTTTTTTGAAAATTTATCCTGGCGCTTATCGTCAAGAGCAGGCTAACCCGACACCAGGTTTCCTTCCACCCTTCCTCCGTTCACTGATAGATTCCTGCCTCTACCCAATGCCCACCTTTCCTCAATGGCGCAACTTACCATTCAACTTTCGGTCGCGTCCCCAAATAACGTGTACAGCAACGCATTATTTGGGACGGAGTTTTTTTTTAAGAGACTTGACTATTTCTTCATCGGGGGCAACATCAATTAGTAACCTTTTTCTTTCTAACCTTTGACGCGCTATCAGTTCAGTCGCAGCGCCTGATAATGAGAGAGGTTGCGGAGGTTGAAAGGGACATGGGAACGGTAGGGTTTTGATCCCCTTAGTAAACAGAATCGGGATTATTTCGACCCAACGGAAGCTCTCGATTCCGGACGGATCTTTTGCACGAGGCAGGGGACTTAATCGTAAAGCGGCCTCTCTTGTGACTAGGGAATTAGGATGGATGGGGCAGAGGGACGCTTAATCTAGTCTGCCCGCGGATCGGGGTCGTGGATAGTGTTCAAAGTGGGAAGCGTTGGGATTTTCGCTCGAGGGGAATGTTTTGGTTGAAGGTCGCGACCATGAGGAGGGAGGAAAGGAAGGTCTCAAGGGGTGACTTGACCCTTGGATGAGATATTTTATTTATTTCCTATCGCATTCTGTGTTTAAAAGGCACCACGTTTTTTATCGTCTCAATTTTGAAAACCCGCAGGGAATATTAATCATTCATCTCGCCAGATCAATGGTGAAAGGTCCATAATCCGCGGATAACTAATACTAATGATGATAGTGAGGTAACTTAAAGTATCTCTGTTTAAGTTAATGGAATAGGCAGTAGAAAACCGTGAAATTTTCCGAAATGTATTAATACATTCATTTATAAAATCAGATCAAGACCACCGCAAACTCAACCGATAAGAATGAATGTGGCGTTTTTTTTATAACCTTAGCTGTTGGAGAACCTAAAAATTGTTTAGGAGTTAAAGTGAGAAGCAATTTATGTTTGATAAGCGAGAAAGAGGCAGTTAATGTGTGGGAGGCTATCAAAAACAGGCACGAAGAGCTAAGCATTAGAATGTTATAATAGCGATGTAATGTGGAAAATAGGGCTTTAGAGCGAGGAAGCAATCAAAGATTAATTTGTTGTGTATGGCAGATAGGGTGTTTTCAGATTCAGAGTCCTTATCATGTTGATGACCTATGGGGATGGGGTTTCAGAGGCAAATAATTGCATGCCACCCTACAAGGTGTTATAGTACTTCACGCCTACATAGATAACAAATATGTATATCTTAATGCACCTTTTACAACACCTTATCACATACGTGCATCAATATCCTTTTTAGGAAAAAAACGTTCTTAGAATAGAATTAATCAATTTTTAAAAAGCTATCCGATTAAATGTTGTGAAATTCAATAAAAAAGTGGCATGTGTTAACACAGTAGACTCTTCAACAGAAATCTCTTATTTACGACTGTATGTAGGAACATCTCAACTTATTGATAGCCTTGTTCCCTATATTGAAATCGATTGGAGATATTGGCATTACCGCGTTGTCGTGAAACAGCTATCTTGTCGGTCAATATTTCACACTTTGCGGGACACTCCGGGTTGGATTTGACAAAAGATGGAGTTAATTCATCTCTGTTAATCCGTCATTAGCTTCGGTTAGAGGCTCCTCTGTTGGCCACCCAAAAGGTTTATCCACTCCATCTTTTTCCAAAAAAAAGGGCGCCCTCGCAAACAATTGGAGGCGATTTGTTACGATTTCATACGGGTTTGTTTACTCAAACCCCACCTCCCTTGCCCGAAAATGAGAGACCCGCTTTTTTGTCGCCATGGAGTCCGTCGCTAAGCTCCACAATGCGGGAGTGAAACAATGGCGGCGGTTGAGTGGATGGGATGGCTTCCGCTGGATTTAGTCGCAGCTTCGTCCTTGGCATTTGTTGCATCCCGGCGCATTCTGTGGGCTAAAGCGGTTTTTTTTCTGGATCCCAGCAAAGAGCACTTTTTTTCTGTTCGTTTGCATGTGGAGCTTCAGTAGATGCAATTTAGCTATATGTGGGCAGTGTGTTTGAGGAAAAAGGGTACAGCAGCATTGAAGTGAGAAGGAGAATCGAGTTGGCAAAATAAGCTTTCACTCGTAGACGTGGAGGTTTCCTCGATTTAATTACAGGGGCGTTGAGTAGGGAAGTGAAGAAAATTCTAGTGAAAATATTAATGTAGAGCGTTGCACTAGATGGGGCGGAAACGTGGGCTTTGCGAAAGGAAGATCAAAATTTTGGGCTTTGGAGATGTGGCTGTGGAGAATGGTGGATAAATTTAGGGGGGTCTAAAGGAAGACAAATGAGAAGGCACTTGAGTTGGTAGGAGAGGAAAGGTTGTTGATGGATGAAATTAGGAGAAGACAGAAAGAGTGGATGGAAAAGGTATTAAAAGGTGTAATATCTAATGTTTTCGCCACCGCAGGTTGCTGTTATGGAAACTAGAAACCTTTCAATTTAACAAAATAGTTTAATCCCAGACTAGCTCAAATAAATACACTTCAGATATTACACTTCAAATGCGTCACCTCCTTTCTGATATCTCTCACACAAAGCAAATCAAAACAAATTAATACCCTTCTTAGAATACAAAGACAATAATTCTCTTCTTTCTTCAGGCTCTTGTTTAAATAGGACAGGCAGGCCATAGACCATTTTATCACTTTCAAAACCGCTTCACTGATCACTGACACTCATATGCAAACAAAAAACCCTCTTAAAATTAATACATACAAGTTTTTTAGTGAGGAGTGGACCACTTAATTACGCGCAGGCTCTCTGATGATTCCTCATCTGTCTCCTTGAAGTCGAAATAGCTGCCTCCGTGTGCAACCCCGAGATTTCTCAGCCCAGATGGTTGAAGACTAGCTCCTCGTGTTCTATTTGGCTGCTATACCGGAATCCTCTCCTTTGCAGATTTCCCCTATTTCAGGCAACACCGCGACGTGGGTTTACCTCCGCATGAACCTATTGTTAAAATTCGACTCCACAAGTCACTCTACTGTCCCCTTTTTATAGCGAACTCCGCCCATTGCTAAAAGTTCGGCCAAAATTAATTAACTCGCGTTTCTAACCGCGACGAATAACAATCAAAATTTGTTACAATCCATAATTGAGTTTGTTTTTTGCTACTTTCTTGACCACCGCGCGAACTATCGTTATCGCCCATTGTAGAGGCAGGCGCCATATTTTCCTATGTCTCCGTAGAAAAGCAATGATCAAAATCAAAGATGGCGGACCCCTTGAATTTCATGCATGTAGTTTTTAAACATGGCTTGTAAACGACATGTTACAAAGGGGATGGTGTTTTGAAAGAAATTATTGATGGAAGAGCGTTGTGTAGGTGGGGAAGAGGGAGGAGAAGAACGGGTAGCTTGGATATCGATAAGATGGACATCGTGTGGAATGTTGGGGTTTGGGTGAATTAAATTTCCATTCAAACCTTACTTCACCGGAAAAAAGTAGTAAAAATGGTTTGTAGTAGAGGAACAGAAAATTTGAAAGTTGAAATATTCATCGATATGTGTCGACTACGCTTCAATCAGCATCAATGGTGTGTGGCAGGGGCTGAATTATAGCAAATCACGTACTATCGGCTCCTTTTTTGTTGCTGTCTTGAAAGTAGGTAGTCCGTCTGAGGCATGGGCCTCAAACCCCTGAGATGATCCTTAGGTGTTATATTACTATCCATGTCCTATGCTTAAGATAAAATAAGGGTTTGGTGTAGTTTTTTACTGTGATCTCTCACGCCGAGAACACTGGTTCGAATCCTAACATAGGCCTATATTTTTCATTGGTAAGCCGACCTTTGTTTTGTTGAGAGAATTCGAGTTCAGTACTCCGTCCGTCGGATGGAACGTTAGGCCGTGGTTCCCTTGGCGCCTTTTGCCAATATGAGGCTAATGCCGATAGCGGGTTTCTCTCCACCCTTCCATTGAACCTTCCTAGAATCTTTTCTCTCTGTATCCAGTGCCTACAAATGCGGGGACAGATTTGAAAGTAAAGATGATTATTAGGGATGCATAGGAGAGCTAGAAAACCATGCAAGCCTACCATGACCGGTATAATAAAAAAAACTTAATTTCATGGGCAAAAGGATTATCACTCGTTTTTCAGACTTCGAAGGGATGCGTTTTGTTCGTGGGTAATAACGAAAAAGTTCCCATCGCTGAGGTTTCTGGTCGTGAATCTTAATTCGCTGGGAATCGCCGTGTTGATCCCAAACAATCGTTTCTGTGGAGTTAATAAAGACAACTCGATTGTGATAGGAGGGGCAATTATTGCGCCCTGAGCCTTTTCATTTTTTTTTAACTCTTCTACTTCGACAGAGGATATGGTCGTTGAAGAAAATATAACGGTGGGACCCTGTTCCTGTGTGTTTAATTCATATGCCTCTATACGAGAATACATTTTCTCATACCGTCATGGGAAAAAAGGATGATTCGCCATTGCTTGGTTACGAGGCTAAATAAAGGGGAGAGTTGGGACAAGAGGAATTAGAGAGAATATATATTTATTATGCTTAGCGAATTAACCTTTGAGCAAAATTCAGACCTATATTTGGCTTTTACAATACAGTATAATAATATCAATATCATTATTTCAATACTAGGATTGGTTTACGGCAGCCCTCCATTCTGCCCTAATCAGTGTTAATTTCCTCACCCCATGGTATGTTTTCTCTTTCACGTCCTTCTTGATTTGATATTTGCCCATTGGTCTTCCTTCGCGGGATCTTCCCTTCTATTATATTTCTAACTAATTCATTGTGCCTCAAGGCATGTCCAATCCATCTGGTTCTTCTTCGTCGTAGGGTTTTCCATATTGTCCTTTCTTCATCTGCTCTTCTGTACACCTCTTCGTTCCTCACTTTATCTGTCCATTTAATCTTCAACATTCTCCTCCAGCACCATGTTTCGAAGGCTTCAATTCTTCGTTGATCTGCTTTCCCGATGCTCCATGTCTCTGATCCATAAAGTGCCACGCTCCATAAGAATGTTTTGATGAGTATGGTAGTATAGTAGTAGGTAGTAGTATGTAGAGTAGTAGTATGTAAAGAGCAAAATAACTGTATAATTACGAGAAATGAGTACAATATCGTGGTAAAGTGAAACCTGATCCACAAAGGGAATAAGTTTATGCCTTTTACAGCGGCATAGGAAGCAGTTAAAACAGCATACTACGTAACTCCGAATTTAGAAGAAGCACTTAAAATATAGTAAGATTTGGTGTTTTCTGGGCTTAGTAGTTGTGAGAAGGTGTCTCGGGTCTTCCGCCCGGTCAGTACCTCCCATTTCCGTAATCGTTTCAGGAAACGACTCCTTTTCCATCATCCCGTAAAATATTTCTTTCGTTTTGTTTAGCGAATCGGTGTATTTTACTTTTTGTGGTTAGGCGTGCAATACTTTGGAGGAAGTTATTTGGAATGATTCATGGCACATGCATCTCCTCGGGGAATAGGATATGTAGTAAATATTTATGCACGACTTTTTCTGGGAGATCTAGGACATTAATGTGAAAATGCCACAAAAATGTTTTGTGATTTTTTTTTCTGGAAAAATAGAAAGACAAAGGTTACCAAAAATATTTTATTCTGTCTTAAGAGTCTGAGCCAGGCTATACTTCCGAAGATTGAGCGCAAATTTTGCACAACATTTAAGTGTCTTTACAACTTTATAATTAACACTTTAATTAATATCGTAGAAGATAATACGGCAATAATCAAAGTTGAGGAGTATCAGTGTGACTGTCATCGGTTTTCGGCTTTGGTTAAGTAGTCTTTGTAAATTCTGATCTGACAAAAAGTTCGTAAGGACTGTTTCCGGAATGATTGGCAAGGAGGCAGTCACGAAACAGAGCGAAATGGATTCTCGAGCGGATGAATAAAAGATGAATTTAAAAAACAGTGGACAATCGCTGTCCGCACCGTCGCGCACTCTTTCCCGTCTACTTCGCGATTCCTTTCCCCTAAAAATAAAAAGTCGTCGCGTTGTTTATACTACCCCCCACCCCTTCTAAAGCGCGCGCCACCTCTGTTGTTTGATTTTTTTAGTTTGTTGCTGTTCGCAGCGTCTCTTACTTCTGTCTGTCTCTCTTTCTCCCTCCAATTGGATATGGGCGTTGGACTCTCATCTGAAACCGCCCGAAATGTGTTGCTGCCACCTCGTCTCGTGCTAATTGTGCGAGCTTTTCGGACCGCGTACGTCAATTTGGATCGCGATTGGGAGGGGGTGGGGGGTGGCGGTGAATAAAATGAGATCAGGGTGAGAGAGGGGTGGGGGCGAAATTCGAGCCTTGGAAAAAATTTACTCCCTGTATTTCCACCCCGTCCATCACGTCGCGATTGAAATTTTTGCCGTTGACATTCCAACTCACTCGTCGTATCACAAATGCGTACTGTCGAAAAAAAATAACTAGACTTTATTTTTTAGAATTTTTGATTTTGGGAATTTGGTGCTCCGGCTCCTCACGTTATGTGGCCTTGTTTACTCTGCACCCTTACACTCGTGCATTCTTTTACGTAATATCCGGTGAAGCATGAAAATGTGCTGAAAGGAAATTACAAATACTAGCTGAGTTAGAACTACTTGATGTTTAGGACTATTAAAAAAACCAGGTTTGTAGTAACTAACATAGGATTTTAATGGATAAAATTGCATGCATAATGATATTTCACCCTCTACCACACATTCGTGCAGTACATTGTGAGGTTATACGTAGATGTAGAAGCCTCATAATATGACCAATTATGTTGTCCCATTTTATTTTTTAATGTATTGTTCAGATTTATTATGCAGGCTGAAAATTTTCTTAGGACTTCTACGTTTGGCCCTTGGTCCAAAAAAACTATCTCCGTCATTATTCGGCCACAATAAAAGTAAGAGATTAGGATAGAGGAGCAGTATAATTAAAGCGTAAATCAATCGCTGCACATAATGACGTTTTACGGATGTGTTTCAACCGAGAGCCGAAATATTTCAATAATTGCTTTGTGGTCACCGTTGTAATGCGAGAACTTTCATTGCACTTCGGCTTCACTTGGACCGAGTTACCTTTATGGAAATCCATGATCACTGAATAAGAAAGCTTTTATGATTTACATAATTATTTACTTATTTTTTTCGTCGCTAAGGTGAAATTGCCTGGTACAGTTCAGTTTTACAGCAGCAGCATGTGGGTCCTGATTACTTTTTTGGGATAAGTCCATAGTATGTGTGAAATATTCACGGGTCTGCATCCCGGTTAAGCTCTCCATCTCCGTCGATGTCTTAGAGGAACGTCTCGGTCATCTTCTTCATTGCTCTGAAGATTATGAGCGAGTCATCGTACGCAGGAAACTACTGTTGTAACTGGTACACCTCTTTTACCGATGAATTTGGTGGTCTGTAGGTTCTTCACTTTCCAGCATATTGGGCTCGAAAATGTTTGGGAAGGAACTATTTCACTGGTGTTTTGAGTCTTGGCGGTGGGTGGTGGCAACTGTGAAATTGCTCTGTTGGGTTATTTTCACTGAAATCTTAGCATCTTCATAGCAGGTGAGGTTAATTCGTGTTAGAGTTGTAATCTAATACATAAATATGGGTTGGCAACATATGTTGCTATTTATGTAAGTAACTATTTATCTATATTGTTGTTGTCAACTCTCTGTCAGTCGTTCAATTTGTAAACTGGAATTTGGATGTGTCTGTGACTCGTTATTAAAACATCTTAGTTTAAAGCGGATATCTCAAGATATTATTTAACCTCTAACAGGTTATGGGCCCAGGCGACCGAAAAGGACCAGTTGTGCTTCAATAGTACTGCAACATTACGCGAGTGCATTTTTTTTACGTATTGTATCGTTAAAGCGAAAAATGGCTGAGGCGTCAGTTGGAACTGGTTTGCCATCCTTGGAAAAATTGGGTGGACGGGACAATTACAATATTTGGACATTCCAAATGAAGATGTATTTAGTGCATGAAGGTTGCGTTGAAGGCTACGCCGCAGATGACACATCCAAATTAATTCAGGACAGTCGGTGGGGCCAAAATGACGAGTCCGCGTTGTGGGCAAAAAGTAAAGGGGTTTCCGGGCGACAACCTGGTAAAGCAGTGCAAGTGGCTAGAAACGTGGGAAATTTGGTGACATTAGAGCCAAATGCAGGAGCAGATGGAACTACGAGACACGCAGTAGCGGTTCATCGCATGGGTCCAGGACTGCACAAGGACCATCAGCTGTACCGAGTACGGTGATGAAAAAGGAGAGAACTCTTCTCTCTGTGGCAGCCTTGGGAGCCAAACACATCGCGAGTGAAGCTGACTGGTTCATCGACTCCGGAGCTACGGTCCATATGACAGGAAGAAAGCACTGGTTGCAGAATCTTAATGATTTATATATATATACCTATTAGATTAAGTGAGGGTGTTAGAGTTGTAATCTAATACATAAATATGGGTTGGCAACATATGTTGCTATTTTGTAAGTAACTATTTATCTATATTGTTGTTGTCAACTCTCTGTCAGTCGTTCAATTTGTAAACTGGAATTTGGATGTGTCTGTGACTCGTTATTAAAACATCTTAGTTTAAAGCGGATATCTCAAGATATTATTTAACCTCTAACAATTCTAGATCGATATAATTCTGCCTGTACTTCTTAGACATATCTTGGCATGTAAAAAAAATATTTGTGCATTATTTTTGCAGTATCTTTCGGGCATTATGCTAGTGTTAGGTAGGTTGTTGTAATGATTATGGATTCGTCGCGTTGCCTTCGTAATTTAATTGAAAACGAAACCTGTTCTGTGATTATTAATAAATTGGTCAATGAAGAAGTATTATTCTCAGTGTTCAAACCTCAAGGTTGTTTCGACAGATGAGGGTAGAGCTTACCCCGTACTAAGCCATTGTCGTGTGAAATTCACACATTCAGGTTAAGGGTGGCTAGTTCTTCACCCTGGGCCACCTGCGATTTCCGAAGGAGTACATAAACACAGAAAATCGAATCCCGAGGCCTTAAGGTGGTGGTGTCCAGAAAGACTTCTGCCCGGGATTTGAATCTGAGACCCTTCGGTCCGTAGCCTCTAGACCACCCTACCCTTTAGAATACGCTATGTAAATTTTAACAGAATCACGCAGAGTTTCACAGAATTCTGTTGAACTTCACTTACGTATTCTGTCTTCATTCAGTATGAATTATCACGGAGTGAAAGCCGAATTCATCAATTTCTTCAGGAAATCGATCGTTTCATCGACGATAATGAATGCATGGTATGGTGTGTCACCCTTTGCCACGTATCATTACATTGTCATTCCGGCGAAAATTCGAAACTTAAGCTTTCTTTACGTTCTTAATGAGTACTGCAAGGATACTGGAGCGAAGGAGGAACATTATGCGCGCCATTATTGAAAGCTTAAGATACATATTTTTTTGTGCTTGGAGTGACTCCTGTACATTCTATAACAGCATCATGTATCAGCACTTTCTCTCTCGATTCTGCTCTATGAAATTTTTTTATCACGGTTAAAGGAGTCCTGTCGGCTATCCCAGAGCCGTGGTCGCATATGCTGCAACGTCGGCTGTTAAAAAAAACGGACGCATCAGAATTGGCGAAAATATTTTCCCCTGGAATCTTTTTTTTTTTAACTCCTGCTGGCTGTTTACATTGGAATTCGTCGAAAGATCACCAGCTGTTAGCCCGCGTGGTTTTCTTTTTTTTTGCGTTCTCCGCACACGGGGGTAGTTTTTGGGGTGAGTGACGTAGGATGGGAGGCGAAATGGAGGAAAACAAAACACACGCGCGCCCGACAGCGAGCTTCGTTTGTTTTCGTTCCAGGGGGAGGTTTTCGGAGGTGTGCAGATGGGAGGGGTGCAGTTAGGGTCGTGTTGGTTGGGGGACGACGTTGAGGGGTTTTTTTTCCCCAAGAATAGCCGTTCTGATACGACCGAGATAGGGAGCTGAGCATTGATTGGCGTCGGAGAGGAGAGGGGATGGACTGTTGGTGGCATTTGACGTTGGGGTTGTGTGTACCGTGAGGGTTGGTTGTGAAAGAGGGAGGGATAGGGAAGGGGGTTGAATTAATTATATCCGGTACGTAGCGGTGACAAGTTTGTCTCCCAGCAACTTCCAACCGCCCCATCTCAGTAGTTCTTCCCTCCCCTCTCTTTCATTCCTGGTTTACCCGCTTGCCCAGGCCCCGAAGGCCCTTCTGTATAAATCCACCTCAGCCACCCCTTCTTGAGAATTCCTTTTCCACTACCGCCATCAATACAAACCAATGCTTTCCTCTCTCCTCCTATTTTATCCCTGACGAATATCCGTATCCTTATGCATTTGTAGGATTTCGGCTTTCAAATTGTATATCAATTAAAACAAGTATTTTTTTACTGTTTTTTAAGAGAAAATTTATTCAGATTGGTTCCCTGGCCCGTGTATGGCCAAGGGACAAAACCATTATGGCACCAACATACGTACAGTGAGGCCATAATGGCTTGCCATATTTCGGCCAAAATAAAGCCTTAATTTCTATGTTGACTTGGTCGTGTTTCATCTCTACAGCGCTATTTGTTTGGGCATAAAAGTATGCGAATAGCAAATGTCGCTCTCTTGTTCATTCGGTCGTGTGTTGTCAGAGATAGTGAGAACCGCATTGAATTATTACTTAAGCACGCGGTTATTATTGCGAATTTTCCAACATGTCGAGGCAGGGAGTTAGAAACATTGTCCCTCTTATAATTCCGGGGACGAATTAAATGAAATGATCCTGAATTTTTCTCTTTCTATTATAATACGATGGTTGAGCGCGGTGCGCGCGTTTTTTTTTCATAAAGAGACGCGAGAAAATACGTATGGAGATGGCTTTCTTCTCCTCTTTTTTTTGGCTCGCTGGGGAATTTGGTTAGTCGGGCTTTGGACATTCTGAAGTGACGTTCATTGCCTCGGTACGGGAGGGGGGACAAAATTTTCCCGGTGAAGAATGACGCCGGTTACAATGCAATAACCGTGGGGGAATTTCATATTAAACTTTGCAAAATTGACTAATTAAATATGATTCATTTCGCCTGGGCGGAGAAATGTTTCATATACTTCTCTGCCTCTGTAAAAAAAAAACCTGTACGTCTCCTTTTGAAATGGAGACATCAATAATCAGGCTAGGAAATATTACGCCGAGTTTTCCGTCTGAGGGGAATTATGGGTAGGGTCCCCGTCCTCATCCGTCACCTGTCCAATCACAAAAGTGTACTGAGAGAGTAATACCTTCCTCCCCTTCCTCTTCTTTCCGTGTAGGATTCCTTCTGTTACATTGCCTGAACTGCGATTTGCACTACGCTCCGTTTTTCTGTGAGAATAACTTCCCTCTTTAATTTCTGTATATACTCCTACCGTATTTCCCTTATGCAATCTTTGATTTAATTAAAAAAAATATTTTTCATCATGCGTGCCGCTCAAAAATGCCAGAGATTTTTTGGAAGCCATTTTTTCCCCATAATATGTGAATCTCTGTGAAATATTTCCTTGGTCAAGGTTCTTATCATAAAAACTCGTCGTTGATGAGTTTTTATGATTAAAATTCTTAGCATGAGTAACTCTTTTAACATAATTTTCTCTATGGCCATCGTAATCGTTATGGCTCCCTCGTTAACAATACTGTTTGTTGAAAATGCAATACTTTACAACATTTTCGTTTAGGTTTATTTCAAGAGTATTCTTAAGTATAGCTTTGATTATAACAGTGCATGTTAAGATTTTCTTTTTATTGCACATGTCTTGATATAACCCTATCAATGTTTCTAGTTAAAGGTCATGAGAGAATTAAAATCTACTGATGGTGAGAGAGGAATGAAATTTACAAGCATTTCGTTGTGACACCGTTCTGAAATATCTGTAGTCCAATCCCATTAGTTTCTTGAACCTTTCCTTTTCTGTTTTGCATTTATCAAGTACCTATGCGATATTAGGTTATGTTCAATGGAATGACGTAGGAGGAATAGCCTTCCGTCTGAAGGATGTGAAGAGAATCATCAGTGTTAAACCCCAAGGTTGGTTTTTAATAGGCAAGAGTGGATAGAGTCAACCCGTACTTATTGGCGTGTGAAAGTCACACATTCAGGGTAGGGAGGACAGTTCCTTTGCTTGGGCCACCTGCGAAGGTCTGACATGCAGAAATTTGAATCGCGAGGATTTTAGGGTGGGGTGTCTAGAGAGGCTTCTGCCCGAGATTTGAACCCAGGAGCCTCCGGTCGGTAGCTCAGCGATCTACTCACTAGGCTACCAGAGAGAGAGAATTTTAAAAATTTTATGGTAATGTGATGCAATGACTTTGAACTTTTAGTTTTGTTATGATGTAATCTTATATTAAATTGCCAAACTATCCTAATTAACGCCATTGTTGTCTGCTATTGGTCTCCTCACCTTACGAGAAAGCGTCGTTTGTGAAGTAGCTCAGTGTATCCCATTCCCTCTGCTGTATGTATTAGCATGGGTGCTTTTTCTCGCCTTATACTGTGCCTGTTCATCAGTCGGGGTGGAATCGTTAAAGAATTATGAGCGTCATCCTTCGCTGTGCGATATATCATCATTAGGTACCTTAGCAACAATGGGATATTCTGGCACCCCTGCGTGAGATAACCCCCTTATATTCCACACCCCCTATAGGGACATCCTGTCGCCATATGGTGCATATGTTTCCCTGAAGCTCTTTAATCTTCTATCTACCTCAATGTGCAACTCTGAACGCCTAGGTTTGTTTTCAGGTACTACGATAAGTTTAGTAATGTATCAGAATTAATAGGAGAATTAGATAGATAGATACATAGATAAACGTTATTATTGGGGCTATATAGATTCTATAAGTACACTCTTTCTTCTAACCCCTGAAGGGAATTAGGTTCGGAAATCATTATAAGATCGTAGGTTAAAGTACAGATTAAATCTTCTGCAGAAATTTAAAACGAATAGCTTTATTTAAGATATTAGATGTATGTAAAAAAAAACATGCGTATGATGCTGGATTTGACCAGATAAATAAGATTAGAGAGATGAGTTCTCGTACAGATAGATTAAAAATGTCATTATCCATCGAAAATACTACCCAGATACGTGATATCTTCACCAATTCTAGCTCATGCCGTGAAAAGTTTTTGTTAAGCTTAACCTTCTTACACCTTGAGATAGGGAGGTATGAAGTCGAGCAAGGGTGCGAAATTGAATGTAGCCGACCAATTTGTTCATATATGTAGGAGCTTTTTAATGACAATAACAACTATGTTTCAATCCACAGAGTTTTTAATGGTACTACTAGGTTCAACGCCACGGTGTCATCATCTTAATGTTACCTGATGATGACGCCGTGGCGTTGAAAATAGTAGTGACAGTGAAAACTCTGTGGAGTTAACCATAGTTGTTATTGTCATTATTCAGAGTGGACTTCCACGCCTGGAACGATTGTATATATATGTATAATTATTGTAATTATTGAAAATTATAAAATTTCAAAATCCACTGCAAAGTCAGCCCTTAGTAATGCATTTAAAGAATTCAAAAGAAAAACACTTGGGGAACAATTGAAAGAAAATCCAAAAGTCTTCTGGTCGTACGTAAGGGAAGTGCAAGGCCATAAGTCTGCCGTCCATTCACTTAAAAATGATAGAGGTGAAATGACCACAAACACACTCGACAAAGTTAACTTGCTAAATTCCTTCTTCCAAACCGTTTTTAACCCACCTTCCGGGGATTCAACTGTCGTGTTACCTGACCTCTTTCAGCGGTTGATGCAACCAATTGACATTTCCTGTAATGGTATTGAAAAATTACTTAAAGATATAAGCCCCAACAAATCTCCTGGCCCTGATCAAATTCCCTCCCGCGTATATAGAGAGTTAGCATCCGAAATTTCCCCCTACCTTGAAATAGTATTTAATAAATCCCTGACCGAACACGTCGCACCGATGGACTGGAAAGCAGCCGATGTAACACCCATTTTTAAAAGTGGCGATAGGGAGCAGCCATCTAACTACAGACCTATATCCCTCACATCCATTTCTAGCAAGGTCCTAGAACATATAATTGTCAGTTCAGTCATGGGACACCTAGATAGCCAGAATTTATTGTCCAATGTCCAGCATGGCTTCCGAAAGAGCAGATCGTGTGAAACCCAACTTGCTCTCTTTTCCCACGATATTTTAGTTTCTGGCGAAAATAATATCCCAGTGGATGCTATATTTCTTGACTTCAAGAAGGCTTTTGACAAGGTTTCTCACAGCAAACTAATTTTGAAGTTAAAATCTTATGGGTTAGACAGTAACATTATATCATGGATTAATGATTTTCTGCATGATCGGGTTCAAAGGGTTGTTTTGGACGGTGTTTCCTCACCGGCAATTAAAGTCACTTCGGGTGTCCCACAAGGTAGTGTGATAGGTCCACTCCTATTCCTTTTGTATATTAATGATATCCAAAAGGTGGTAAAAAGTAAGCTTCGTCTATTTGCCGATGACGCAGTAGTGTACAGGGAAATTCTATGCCCGAACGATAAAGAATATTTAAATATTGACCTACAAGCAATTGAAACTTGGTGTGATACATGGCAGTTAGAATTAAACTTTAAGAAATGTCTTGTAATGAATTTTTGGAAAAAGAATAGCTCTCCTACTACCACTTACAAAATAAGTAATAATGAATTAACAAACGTGGAATCCATTAAATATCTTGGAATAAGACTGACAAATGATCTTTCCTGGGGTAAACACATCCGTGAAATAATGGGTCAAGCGTTTCGCAAACTGGGTTTCATTAAAAGAGTATTGGGTAAATGTGACGATCATGTACGAGAAATCAGCTACTTTTCCCTTGTTAGACCTCATTTGGAATATGCTGCCAGTGTATGGGATCCCTACGAAATCGGTCTAAGTAATGAACTTGAACGTGTGCAGCGAAGATCGGCAAGATTTGTAAAGGGACGATACGATAATTATATTAGCGTAACCAGTCTATTAAATGAATTGAAATGGGAATCATTGTCAGATCGCAGGTTGGAATTTAGACTTAATCTCTTCCACAAATTCCAAGGCAATATTTTCAGTGTTGATGTTAAAAATATTTTACGAACCCCAACTTACTATGGCAGACTGGACCATAATCATAAAGTTAGAGAAATTGATTGCCGAACTGACCGATTCAAAATGTCCTTTTTCCCTCGCACAATAAGAGATACGAATAACGGTAAATATGTCCTATCGGAGAGTAGCAATGAATAGCATTGGTAGCTGCATGTTGGTATGAGTACTTAAAGCTAACCATACTAACAGAATGTTTTTGCATGTTTGCTTTGCAATTTCTATCTTTTTAAATAGTGTAGTTCTGACTACTATATTAATACTATTCCTTTTTTATGCATGATATGTAGTGCATGTTTGGTGAGCAATCACCCCCTGCCACACACCCTTGTGGTGGCTTGCAGGGTATTATGTAGATGTAGATGTAGATGTATTTAAGGAGTTGTTTTCGCAATGAATGCATGTTATAGTTGTAGATGATTAATAATTAAATTTCAACGCCACGGTGTCATCATCTTAATGTTACCTGATGATGACGCCGTGGCGTTGAAACTAGTAGTGACAGTGAAAACTCTGTGGAGTTAACCATAGTTGTTATTGTCATTATTCAGAGTGGACTTCCACGCCTGGAAGGATTGAATTTAAGGAGCTGTTTTCGCAATGAATGAATGTTATAGGTGTGGATGATTAATAATTAAATTTCAACGCCGCAGTGTCATCTTAATGGTACCTGATGTTGAAACTAGTAGTGACAGTGAAAACTCTTTGGATGTAACCATAGTTGTTATTGTCATTATTCAGAGTGGACTTCCACGCCTGGAAGGATTGAATTTAAGGAGCTGTTTTCGCAATGAATGAATGTTATAGGTGTGGATGATTAATAATTAAATTTCAACGCCGCAGTGTCATCTTAATGGTACCTGATGTTGAAACTAGTAGTGACAGTGAAAACTCTTTGGATGTAACCATAGTTGTTATTGTCATTATTCAGAGTGGACTTCCACGCCTGGAAGGATTGAATTTAAGGAGCTGTTTTCGCAATGAATGAATGTTATAGGTGTGGATGATTAATAATTAAATTTCAACGCCGCAGTGTCATCTTAATGGTACCTGATGTTGAAACTAGTAGTGACAGTGAAAACTCTTTGGATGTAACCATAGTTGTTATTGTCATTATTCAGAGTGGACTTCCACAATGTTACGCCTGGAAGGATTGAATTTAAGGAGCTGTTTTCGCAATGAATGCATGTTATAGGTGTGGATGATTAATAATTAAATTTCAAGATAATAATAATAATAATAAAAATTGAAAGAATTAGCTCTCTCTCCTCCCAAATATTGCCCCCTCATCTTGGCATCCGTAAATCAACCGGTTGCCACGGCAACGCCGCACACGTGCTCGGCCAAACACACGGGCACTCTCGCCCGTCAATGGAGCAACTGATGAAAAAATTCATTAAAAATCATGACACTCCCAGTGCGTCGCGCGCATTGAAGGGGAAATGGGGGGGGGGGGGGGGGGAGACGTCTTTGCCTTCCACCCCATCTCCATTCACCACCCTTCCACCACCCCCTTCACCTGCCTCCCCTCCTCCATGCTAATGCGAAAAGCAATAAGTTACCCCCCAGGCGCATCTGCTAATTAACCTGTTACCATGGCAGTGTCCCACCCTCCGATACAACCCGTCCCCAAAAACTTCCCTCACCTTCTGCTTCCTCCAACACACAAACCCCCCCCCCCCACCCCCGTTCCATGACTCCCCACAACTCGCTTGTAACTTTTTCCTCCTCTCTGTATCGTCACTTCCGCTCCCCAGATCCCTTTATCACTCCGGTCCCCTTCATATAACCTTCCGGTCCCTTATTCTCCTAACCCCCACCCCCCCCCTCCATCAGGTCCCTTTTCCAGCAACCCAGTCGGTTATCTCACACTCAACAACTACCCCCCCCCCCCCCACTTTCAACTAACCTCCTCCCCCCATACCTTTTGGAAAGGGATAGAGACACTGTTCCCGTGTCCCATCTCCTTGGCAACTTCCCGTTCCTCCCTCTCCCCGCTCAACATTCAACCTTGGGTCTCCTCCTTTCCTTGTCTCTCTCGCTCTGATTCTCTTTCTTGCACATTTCCTCTCCCACCCTCCAACATCTACATTCTCTTCGCATTCGTCCAAGGGCCCCTTTCACAGCTCGGCGTTGCGGAAACAAATGGAAATCGATAAGCGTCTAAATAAATCAGTTCCGAACTCCAACTACATTTCATTCGGCATAGCTTTTGTAATTTTGGATATAACGGCTGTGTTCCCTTGGCGAACCGAGACGAGGCTTGGACTGTACGAGGACAAGAGTTTAAAGCCTTCGGCATCGACACGACACTAAGGAGATCCACCGAGAAACAAAAAAGATCACTCACCTGCATTGGCTCCCTAGCACCGCGCGTGGTCGTTGGCTAATCCGGCTGAGGTTCCCGGCTGATGTCCGCTGTCGTCAGCAACAGAGAGGAGCTCCAAAAAACACTACCTGCTCCGATCGTACTCAATAGAACACTCCCGCGCAACAAACAACATAAGCACGCATCTAGCATGAACAATTAACAATTAATTGAACAATGAACAATTGCCTAAAATTAATTGAACAATGAACAATTACCTAACAATTAATTGAACAACAATAAGAATCGGTGAGCGATGATTCGCTCCTGGGGAGCTCCACAGAATACCGCACTATTGGCACGAACAGGTAGTAAGCAGATCGCAGGTTGAAATATAGACTTAATCTCTTAAATAAATTCCAAGATAATAATTACAGTAATTAAAAATATTTTGCGATCCCCAACCTACTATGGTAGAGTGGACTATAATCGCAAAATTAGAGAAATTGATTGCCGAACTGACAGATTCAAAATGTCCTTTTTTCCTCGTACAATTTGGGATATGAATTGCGGTAAATTTATCCAATACGAGTGTATACGCGGATAGTATAGGTAGTTGCATGTTGGCATAAGGACTTTAAGCTAACCCAACTGTTGAGTCCTTTCCCCTCCCCCGTCAGTTCCAAGGGGCGAGTGGCTCACTTTTCTGGTTTTCCCCGGATTTGGGTGTCACGGCAGTATAGGCCGGTCCCTTTCTCCCTCGGTCGCCAACAATAATGAAAAACTTTCAACTCGGGCGACGCGACTCAACGCGAACATACGCGAACTCACGCAAAGAAATCCGGGCTTCTGATTGGCTGGATATCTCGCTTTCGCGTCTCTTCACTTGAAACGCGTCCATGAAAACGTAGCTTAAGAATTCACACATACCCTTTGGAGTGGGAATACCTTTGCGGCACCGCTACTCGATGGTTCAGTAACCCTTTCCCATCCGGGCCCTCTGCCTTTGGCGTGGGCGTCGCTTGGGTTCTTCAGAGAGTGCTCGTCGAATGTCGGGAGCGTGTGGTCGCGGACATGTGTCGCGCGCTTCGCCAGCAATCGAGCGGGAAATAAACGGAGTCGCTCGAAGGTGCCCTCACCTTATTGTTCAGCACAACCCGGGGCACACGGTCCCACTCGCACACCAACTAACAGAACTGTTTTGCATGCTTGCTTTACTATTTTTTTATCTTTTTTAAATACTGAAGTCTAGATTAGTATATTATTACTAATCCTTTTTTAGGCACGATATGTAGTGCATGTTTGGTGTGAACTCACCCCCTGCCACACATCTATGCGGTGGCTTGCAGGGTATTATGTAAATGTTAGCAATATATGGCGTTGGCAAAAGAAACGTTTACTTGTAGGTGAGAATGGATAGGGTCGTTGGGTGGGAATTGGAAGAATACTATTGGATAGTCTTTGATATGGATCGTTGCAGTGTATGGCTCAGAAACATGGACTTTAAGGAAAGAAGATAAACATAGACTTCGGGCTCTTGAGGTGTGGGTATGGAGAAAAATGGATGAAAGTAAGTGGGGTCTAAATGAGGACGAACGATATAGTGTTACAGTTGGTAGAGGAGGAAAGGAAATTGATCGAGGAAATTAGGAGAATGCAGGTGTGGATGGAGAAGGTAGTAATGGGCGAGGGTGTGTTGAAGGAAGTGATTGAATGTGGGGTTAGCAGTGTAGAGGGATAATAATAATGGGTAGTTTTGAAGGGATAATGAGATACGAAGTAACAGAATCTGAAGAGGGGTATCGTGTGAAATGTAACCGTCGTGGGAAGAATTACTAGAAAAAGGAGTCATGCGAAGAGTGTACTATGACCTACATGACCTGCCCTAACCGGCAGAGTTCCAGCTGTAAAAGTATTCAATAGATGTAGACGATAAAATAAATCTATAAATTTTTTATGAATCCCTACCGAAGTTTTTTCAGTTTCATCTTTGCACGCACTGAAACGTATGTCCGTTATTTCAATAAGTAACCTCAATAGATTCAAAATGTAATACGTGTTGCTGGAAATCTTTTATTAATTAATATTACTTCACAAAAGAGGGAAGGATCAAATATATATTTGGCTAAAACGTTCACTACTCGGCATTATTCAGCCACATGTGCTTGAACAACTCAACTGCAAACGCATTTGTAATTTGCGTTAGCCTTGGTTTAAAATGTATAGCGTTCTTACAACTTAGTGAAATATCAGCCTGGTGTATTCTGAAATTACTTTTTAGGACAACTGATTTTAAACCTGATCGAATAATGTCGTAATTTTTTTATGCGGATGTTCTAATGACGCATGCACGAAAGGGAAGTCATTAAACCGATATAAAGAAGTCTTTTGATGCCTGTGACGAAGAGCCTAACACCTAAGCAAACACCAAGCGTAGCTCAACTTTTCAAGCGCTGCAGGTTTTCCCGCTCTCAACTCTGAAAGTTCTGTTGGGACCGAACTTTCTGTGGCTGTCGCCTACGAACGGTCATATGGCTTCAACAGTCTGATTGAGGGATTTTATGGGGCAGTGCCACATTCAACGTCGAGCCAATGAAGTGGCCCGAACCTCTACCGCTCCAGGCATTTCTCTGAAGTTTTGTCTGAAGGTCTGTTAGCGCGAGGTTTTGTCCCCAAACAATCCCATCCTAAGGAATTTTCTGTTATTTATTTATTGGAAATCTCCTATTGATAGGGTAGGTTTTGACTACTCTGTTTTTAATTCTTGTGTTCATATTTTCGGGAGTTATATGGCTTAAATACGTACTCAAGAGGTTGTAAATTTTCGATTAAGACGGAAAAAATAAAAATAATAGGAAACTATCCTACTGGAGGGAAGTGGAATAAAATCTCTGCCACATCCGTAATTCGGACCCGGGCCTTCGTACATACAAGGAGTCCAGGGGGGCTGTGTTTGAAACCGTCGGGATTAACTCGAATGGGTAACCAAGGAGTCACGTGGCATAAACGCAAACGATTCGCAAATTTGGTGTCTTAAAGCCGCTGATTACAACCTCCTTCATTGTTTACACTTGTGTTTTATCTCATCTATGGGCTCTGAGATAGACGAGAAAAACTAAAGTGAAAACAATTAATGTTATTGCAACGAGAAATTCACACACATTAAATTTGCAAACCATTCGCGTTTGTAGCACGTGACTCGTTGGTTACCTATTCTAGATAATCCCTACGGTTTCAAACACAACCCCCCTGGGCTCTAGTAGGACTACACGTGTTCTGCCCTAGTTATCAATATGGCCTTATGTTGTTGATTTCTGGCTAGGTGACCGACAGCTGACGTAAATTTGCGTCAAAGACTGAATGAGTTATTGGTAGACGTAGGGATTTAAGGAGAGGAATGGGGAGAGGGAAACTCAAGCGTCTTTTCTCAAAGAAAGGCGCCAAGGGGACCACTGTTGAACATCCCATCCGACGGACGGATTACTGAACTTGAAATGCCCTCCACTAGGCGCTCAAGTAGGGACCGGTTTGCCACTAAATATTAGTCACTGCCGGGAATTGAACCCGGGCCCTCGATATGGGAGGTCAGTATTACATCCGCCACACCAACCCGATCCCCGGCTTCAGAATTAAATATCCGGTGGGATTTAATAAGCATGTTGAGTGCCGTCGATGACATAACGGTTGGGGCGTAGACAGAAACATTTCTGGAAGATCTAAATGGACTTTAATAACATTGGTCAACTGTCACCCAATGATCTGTAAAAAAAATATTTCTTTAATAGTATGGAAAGAAAAAACAAACATTGCGAATTTCACTGAAATAATTTATTCAGGACCCGGATTTCGACAATTAATGCCATCTTTCAGGAACCTTCCACATGAAAATGACATAATTTGTCGAAACCCGGGTCGTGAGTATATCATTTCAGTGAATTTCGCAATGCTTGTTTTATCTTTCCATCATGGAAAATTTTCACATGATTACCCCCGAAACCGTTCGTGTCCGTAATGGTACGCATAAGAGAGCATGGAATTCTCCCTATTCTGAAACAGCAGAACAACATTCTCATTGAAAGTAAAGGAACGATCGCAGGATCCGTACAAATTCTGAAGATTCAGGCGATATGGAGAGGAAGCGAAACATGATAACATAGAAAGAAAAACACGAGCCAAATCCACGAAAATTCTCAAAGAAAGGCGCCAAGGGGACCACTGTTGAACGTCCCATCTGACGGACGGAGTACTGAACTTGAAATGCCCTCCACTAGGCGCTCAAGTAGGGACCGGTTTGCCACTAAATATCAGTCACTGCCGGGAATCGAACTTGTGGATTTGGCTCGTGTTTTTCTTTCTGTGTTATCGCAGTATCCGTCTTGAATCTTTAAGTCAATATCATCCTCCTTCTCTTCCCCACTCTCTCTACACCTAACCATTATTCCATTTCCTTACTTCTCTCGCTGTCATAGTTCCATTCCCTCAGTTCCTTTAATCTCTGCCTTTCTCTTCCAATTTCATCCTTGCACGAGAGAAGTGGGGGGTGGATGGATGAGATTAAGACTGAGGAGGTCTCGCGAAAAGATGCTCCTTAATGGCGTGGTTTTGAAAGTCGTCTCGCCACCCGTCTTCCTCGTCCTTCCGTATTACCACTCACGGTCCCCGTAGTGAAAAGGGGTTTTCCTTAATGGCCGGCGATGTCTGTCTGCCAGTTAGTCGGGCCGTCGAAAGACGCTATCCTATTTCTTCCCTCCCGTTCAGAGACGTACCTTTTAGCTCGCAGATTTAAGGAGACGCGTCCTCATCCCCCTCTGTACGCTTCCGAATCGATGGCGATTGAACTATTTTTAAGTGGACTGTATTATGCGCCAACCTTAATCCGATTTACCAAATTATTATGGGAGCCTCACGAGCGAAAGTCATCACCCACCTCATGCAGTGTTGGCCCCTCCACAGAACAGGTCGGCTGGTCGAAAAACTCCCTTCAGCGTACTCCTCCACGACACGAACACCTTCGGAATACTATTACTACTACATCCATTCAAACCACACACAGCACGTACACAACACCAGCGCACCACTCGGCCGCGTGAGCAACAAAAAAAAACAAAACACAAACAAAAGGCGAGCGACACCCTCGCTCCCTGTGAGGCTCCCGGCCAATCAAATTACTGGCGCAAACACCCTCCATTCGATCGTTTTTCTTGTAGCCATCCGAGGTATAAGACATCGGGGAATGTGTTGGATACACGCAAGGAGGTTGAGATGCATTTGATGTAGTCGTTGGCATGCTAGCCTATGGGTGACAATGATGCCAGAATGGGGGTGTTTGTGAACAATTAGGCCCCTCCTACTCCGTACGAAAACACTGCATATCGTAAATGAAATACTAACTTTGTTTCCTTTCACAGATTTATTTTCTTGGTACGACACGTTTCGACACATCACGGTGTCATCATCAGGCAGGGATAGGACCCGAAAAGGCACTTTACGTTTCGTGCCGTACCTGAGAGGCACCCGAACTCGGAGTCCGAGCCTCGGCTTTGAATGAGACCCAACCCTTCACCACGGGTGGTTTATAACACCAACTGACCAGTCACGCTGTAGTTTATAACTTCTTAATGTTAAACATAAATCACGAAGCTACGTTCGTCTTTGTGTTGCACTAGTCACGCTGATGAAAATGGTTTTTTCATCGCAGTCATACGATAGATATTACCCAATTTACATGCTTTAGTAATTTAATGTACACTGTAAAAAGTTGATCTGATTTTCAGTGCGATCTGAATTTAAGCGCTGTCTGGTTGTAAGGCAGGAACACGGATTTAAGGTGCGGAAGAGGCAGGAACATGGATGGTTGGTACAGGAGCAGTTAAGCAGGAAGCAGAGGAAGCAGGATTCTGGATGGTCTGATTTTCAGTCGTTCACCTGCCTTATTTTTAGACAAGATATTACTGCTGAAATTCAACATAGCCTGTCTTAAAATTGTTGCATCTGAAATTCAGATCGCTTTTGTACCTTAAAATCAGATCTACTTTTTACAGTGTACATACATACATTAAATTGGCTTGGTTTATCAATTCAAGTAAAATGGTTAATATATATCGTATAACTGTGTTTAAAAAACCATTTTCGTCAACGTAAATAGTACAACACAAAGATGAACATAATCGTGCCATTTACGTTTGACTTTAAGAAGTTATAAACTATAGTGTGACAGTTCAGTGGTGCTATAAACCACCCGTGGTGAAGGGTTCGGTCTCATTCAAAACCGAAGCTTGGACTCCGAGTTCGGGTGCCTGGGGATCGGGTTGGTGTGGTGGCTACAGTACTGGCCTCCCATCCCGAGGGCCTGGGTTCGATTCCCGGCAGTGGCGGATTTTTCAGTGGAAAACCGGTCCCCACTTGAGTGCCTAGTGGAGGGCATTTCAAGTACAGTACTCCGTCCGTCGGATGGGACGTTAAGCCGTGGTCCCCTTGGCGCCTTTCGTTAAGAGTAGGCTAATGCCGACGCCGGGTTTCTCTCCACCCTTCCCCCGTTCCCTAAAAAAAACTCCTACCATTACCCACCTATCCTACATGGCGCAAATGACCTCAGCTGTCGGTCGCCTCCCCTAAATAACCAACCAACCAACCAACCAATCGGGTGCCTCCCAGGTACGGCACGAAACGTAACGTGCCTTTCCGGGTCACATCCCTGTCATCAGGTACAAAATTCAGGCACAATTATCACGTGTGTATATATCATGAAGGGTAGAGGGTGTTCAGGAGGGGAAAACCCAGGAGTTGGGTGAGGTAAGGGGTGACGGTTGGAGTATGAGTCGATGGAAATCCGTGAGGGGGGAGGTGGGGGTGGGTTGTCAGCAGGTGGGGAGTGGGGTGGGAGGGCCATGGGTTTCCGTTTCTCGGTAAGGGATAGAAATACTTCTAGGAGGGGGGAAATTTTGTTCAAAAAGGATGTCATCAATTAAAAGGCCCTTCTTCATGTTCCTTCTTATTTCCAGCCCCTCTCTTTTGTCCATCTTTTTCCCTTTCCTTTCTCGGTGCAATATCTCTGGTGTGAAATCGCTGCAATGTCCTCCCATAAAAATAAATCTGTGGAAGGAAGCAAAGCTAGCATTTCATTTGCGAAATTCAACTTCCACGTAGTTGAGCCTGACACTATAGAACGAAAACTCTGCGTTTCATACGGCCTCATGTGCATGTCAATAATGTTTCTCGGGTTCAGCTGCGCGTGACTCTTCGATAGTGGTGTAGCTTTCAGGGCCATTGCAGGGCGCATCTTCAGGACAGTGACGGAATCGGAAAACGGAGATGTTTATATGCTTTCAAGTCAGCGAACTTCCCCCTCCCTCCGCACTCCTTTCCGGTGGTGGGAGGTGCCTCTGACGTCAGAGGACCACCGAACATCGCCTTGTTCACATGACTCATGGCATTGAATTCCTCGTTACAGTCGAGTGCGACATCGCTGTTGTTTATAATAATCGGGCTCTTTTCCTGGTCTGGATTCGATTCTTCATTATCTGCGTCTTCAATTTGCCGTTATCTGCTTCACTATCACTAATGCGTTCGCGATTCTTTTTAAGTGTGGCCCCCGTGTACCTTAACATTTCGTATGTGCACACAATTTTGCACCTAGGATTACGATTATTCAGCCCTTTTAACAATATTATTGGAATAATTGTTAACTCTACGTGAAGCGGACCCAAGGAGACAATTTCAGTGACACCTCTGTTATGGTTCTATCATATAGGACTCCTGAGACATTCTAATGTTGCGAGAAACGTACAATATTTTTACTCAACTCGCCTGCTGCTGGCTATTAAGTTTTTATGTAGTTCAATCAATGACCTTCGTTCTTTCGTTTTCCAAATTGGTTATGGTATTTGGTGAAAATAATAAGAAGATATTGCAATTTCAAGTGTTACATAGAAATGGAATGTTGTATTTTCTGGCTCCAAGGGAATTTAGCTCGGAAATTTTGACGTATTGTATGTAAGGAAAATCATAATTTCATCTGGGTACGTTGATTTCATCACAAAATGGAAATTGCAGCAGACTTACGTGAATTCCTGGAAGGTTTTCAATTTTTTTGTTTTCATCACTTTGTTGCTTTCTTTTTCGTTGGGTATATTCGGCCATATCTGAAAAATGAGGAATTTACCAAGTTCTTTTATCTCTTAATGTTACCTAAAATACATGGCAGATCAGAAAAACTTATGACCACAACCTTCAATGGAATTTATTAAGTTATTAGAACAAGAAATAACAGATGTATATCATTTTTTCATCATCATTATTATTAATCTACCGATTTTAAATAGATGCACGGTTCTCCTCACGTAACTAACCTTCCGAATTATTTCATTTTTTTCCATTGATATTATATAAATATATTATTTTATAATTATTAGGTTGTTTGGTCTAATTAACAGGGGGATGGGTCTACAGGTGCAGTACTCCTAACCTGTTTTTAAAACCTTTATTAAAAGATTTCTCTAGCGCTGACATACTACGGATCAGATCCCGTCCTCTTCGGATAGATAAAGTCTCTGAATCCCAGATTGTAGAATTAGGTTGCTAGCGCTGATAGATTGATGGGTAACACGTTCTCTCCCCATCCTGGACGCACTGCAGCGAAACGTAGGAGGTCCGGCACCCATGACATTTATGATTGAAATTTTGACACATTTCTTCCCTTGGTGTGCGCGCGCGCGTTCGGGAAAGAAATTCATAAATCCTTGCGGCTAAATGATTAATGGCCGGCATCCTGACTGGCTAACAAGCCAGCCGCATCCGTTCGCATGCACTGTCTCCCTTCCCTCTCTCTCTCTATGTTTAGGCGCACGTCGGCGTCCGTTCGACCTGCTCCGTACTTTTGGCGTCCAACGAGAAGGCATTACCCCCTCTTGAGTATTGACGGACGGGGGATGCGCTCAAACATTGAAAAATATTTTTTTTTAATTTTGTTGCATGTCATGTCGACAGGATCGGATCCTCAGCTCCTACAAGGCTGCTCCTTCCCCCTACGAAATACCTAGTATATTGTGTTTGAATTATAAAAAAAGGAAAAAAAATTCTTTGTGAAGAATAGGTAGTTCGCCAGATTAGGTAATAAAATGTCTATTACCTCGATTCCATTGCTAAATTACTAAACAACTTATATGGTGGACTGGACCGTGATCATAAAATTAGCTTAGCTTAAAAATTAGATTATGAAACCGACAAAATGTATCAAAATGTTCATCTTTTCACGTATAATTAGGGATATAAATAACTGTAAATACGTCCAATAGTATAAATACAAAACTATCAATGGATAGCATAGGTAGTTTCATGTTGGTATAAGGACCTTTTGCTAATCCAACTGACGGGATGTTTTTGCATGCTTGCATTGCTATTTTTCATCATCATCATCGGTCAACAATCCTAGGATTTCTTTGACGCAGCCCTCCACTCGATTCTTCTACCGGCCAACCACTTTATATGAACGTAACTCTTCTCTTTTACATCCTTATCAAGCTGTACCATGTATCTCATACGAGGCCTTTCTTTTCCATTCTTTCCGTCACTTTTCCGTCGACCTTTGCCTTCATCAGGCCATCGTGTCTTAAGATATGTCCGATTAGGTTGTCCCGTCTTCTTTTGTTTTCAGCAGACTTCACTTTTCTCCCACTCTTCTTAGGATTTCCTCGTTACTTATTCCGTCGATCCATTTAATCTTCATCATTCTTCTGTAGCACCACATTTCGAATGCTTCCACCCTTTTCTTCTCCGCTGCTGTCAACGTCCATTACTCACTGCCGTAAAGAAACATGCTCCAGATGTATGTTCTGATGAATTGCTTCCGTACTTCTAAGCTTGCATTTCCAGATGTAAGTAGATTCTTTTTTTGATAGAATGCTCTCTTTGCCTAGCTAATGACTATTTCTTTCTTACTTCGTCCATCATTGGATACTCGGCTACCCAGGTAACGGAACTATTTCACCTCTTCCAGTTTTTGTTTTCCTCGTCAACGTTGGTTTTGGCCTCTTCTGTCTTGCTGCACACCAATAACTTAGTCTTCTTCTTATTGATCTTCAGCTGATATCTGGCCATTGTCCTTTCCATGGTGTTAGCATGTTATTCACATCCTTCTCTGTATCTGCTATAATGAGTGCTATGCCATCAGCGAATCGTAGCATGCTGATTGTGATAAAGTGGTTGATAAACGGTAAAATGTATGTTTGAGAGTGAATTATTTTAAAGTTGACGTATTATTTGAACTTTACCGTAAGAGCAAATATTCTATGCACATCATCTGGTGTTTGATTATGTGTTGGTCATAAATATACGCATGAGAATATTGGAATGATAGACGTGTGGAGAACCATGTCATAGCAGCTGTCAACATAGGCGAATTTAATTCTGCTACAAAGTGTTAATTTCATCTCGTGAGCCTAGACTCATACCTTGACGGAAACGTCATGCTGTTAAAGTGATAAAGTTATTATTTGTATTAATAATTTAATCTTGTCAAAGTATTTTCCTCTACCGTGAACAAACCATTCAATTTATTTTCATTATGTCCACCTTTAATTTGTCGATGTTAAATTTTAATGTAAATTATAATCAAGTTTTTATCTCTTCGTTCTTTTTACAGGGGGTTTTGTGAGAATTTGGAAAATCACTCGAAGTGGACCTCTTAAAAGTCATCCTTCGTCATTGCCCACCTGGTGCCCTCAAAGGTAAGGTCATTTCTTATACTCTTCAATGATAACGCTGCGTATTTTAATTGCAAAGGTTAAACATGTCGCACAAAAATCAATGAATATTTGTATTTGAACGTTTGCGTCCTTATGCAGCACTGAATTAGTACATTCTGTTAAAAGTGCAAATAACGATGTTACCCTGCTTTTCCTAAAGGTCGTTTTACACGGTCTGTGCAATTTGATGTTGCTTCCGTTTGAGCAGTCGTCTGCGAAAGTCCGTGACATAGAAAATTGCGAGGACGCTTGCTTGACAGCTTTACATGATTCAATCGTCGGTGCATTATGTCAGTGACAATGTACCATCTAGTAGCGGTAATATCGTCAATACATCGCATAACGTCAAGATCTAATAAATAGCAATTAATTCGACGTGAACGATGCGATAAATTTCCACAACTTTAAATATGTTTTAAGCCATAGTTTAAACATAATAGTAGAGGCCCTAGTCCCGTTTCGAAAATCGCAAAACGAACGAACGGCTGTGGGCCAAGGTAACGAGTTCATCCTTAACGAACGAAATTTAAGCTTCCAAGTGATTAATCGCCCAGCTCATCATTATTGCACTTTAGTCACTACGTAAGGAGTTGAGTGCAAACAAAGAAGCCCAACTCAATGGTCAACTACTTATTTCATTGCTAGAATTCCCCAGGCAGTTCGTTGCCGCTACATCTGTACTATCTAGTGAGAGAAATAAACTTCAAACTTGCGCGAACGCATGTATCAGATCTCTTGCTCTAATTTGCTAGCAGTCGTTCACGCAGTGCTGCTCGCAAATTGTCGCTTTACACGGTGCAATATTTCTTGCGCAAGTGTTCTCGCAGCAGCCTGCGAAATATTGTACCGTGTAAAACGGCCTTAAAATTGTATGCCAGGTTTTTATTAGCGTAGTAAGCTACTTTAGTTACAAATTAGTTTATATTTAGTTTGGGATTGCACAGGAATTTATTATTTATTTTTATCGATGAAAGAATCAATGATTCGCTCACTCCCCCATTAATTTAAAAATCATTGACATATTTTTTTCGTTCTCGGTACGTCAGCACTTTTTTCCAAATATGCTTTTAAAGGGGTACATTCCCCGAGCATTCTTATGAGGGCTACTGTAACAAAGAATGTGATCGTCAAGTTGAAGTGCTTTCAATATTTTCCCAAATAATTGCACAATTCGTTGATATGGGAAAAAAACTAAATTTCTATGTATGTCTTAGATTATTTACGGCATTCCCTTCCTTGTAGTTTATGCCCAGTGTCTGTAAATAAAATGATCATAATTTATTTCATTTTCGAAATGAAAATAATACTGAACTTTGAAAAACAGATTTTACTGCTGATTCAAATGGGAAAATGCATGATGTTGTAATTGAGTTTGGACGATTTTTAAATGAAGGACTGCTCAGAAATCTAGCGTTATACATAAGGATGATGGTTTTGTGCTAATCTTATAATATTATACACATTTTACTTAATTTTATGGCCCATTCATCATTAAATTGACCCCAATCGATTATATTTAGTAAAGTGTATGAAAAATATGGTGACGGAATGCGTCTTATGAGATATATTTATCTACATAATACCCTGCCAGCCACCATAAAGTTGTGTGGCGTGGGGTGATTCCTTACCAAACGTCCATTACCTATTATGCTTAAAGTGGTTTAAGAGTAATTATATTTTTGTCGAGCTATAACAATTTAAAGAAGATGTAAAGAACCAGGCAAGCTTGCGTAAACAGTCTATTAGTTGCGTTAACTAAAAGTATTTAAGCCTACATGAAACTTAGCTTATCTATTGATACACAACATTGTTAAATACATTGCATGATTACGACTACTCAGATCCCTAATAGTTAGAGGGAAGAAAAACATTTTAAATATATCGGTTCGGGAATCAATTTTTCTAATTTTTTACTTCTTAGTGTAAAACTCTGAATATCATTAAGTATAAATATTATAAACTAAAGTCAAAATTCTATTATATAAGAGAGGACAAAGGATGAAGAGCTAGACTTGGAAATAGGGGAAAGGAATTTGACTGAGGAAATTAGGAGAGGCCGAAGGCGTGGATGAAGAAGGTGGGGGGTGTTTTGAAAGATGTGTTAGAGGGGAGAATGTCGGGTAAGCAGGGGAGATGAAGGATAAGAATGAAGCTTTAGTTTGAATGGAGGTAGGAAGTATGAGAGGCTGAAAATGGTCATATTGTGGAATATACGGGTCGTGGGATGAATTGAAAAATCCACATGCCTTCACAACTAACAATACCTGATAGTATATTAAATGTAATATAATTCAAAATTCTTACAGGTACGGAGTGGGTGCTGAAGGATGTAAAAGATGAGTTACAAAAGAGATTAGACAATAGAAGAATTGACTGGAGAGATGTTTAATGAGTCAATATAAGAGTAGGATGAACAGTGGATATTATAGACCACTTGATGAAATCCGCACCGGCAACGATTGCTGAACAAATACGGGACAGTAGTGCCCTTACTACTAATTGCATTTCCATCTCCTCGATGGGCATACACGGGAGCTAATTACTCTCTCAACCCCCTTGAATTAGCTCAATGCTAAATGTAGGCCAAGTGCGCCGCCAATCCTATGGTGACCATAGCGTAGAAATTGCCCAGCGCGCAAGGACCTTGAAGGAGGAGACTCGGAGTGGCGGCCGATGCCTCTTCATCTGCGGACGAATGGGCATTCGTTTTTTGTCCTTCCCACTGCCCACAAGGCCGGTATCTTAAAACTCAAGGAGCTCTGGGATCCTTGAGTTTCTGATGCGAAGATCACACCACACTTCCCCTAGTTTGGATTTTTAAGCCGATTTCTCCGACATTACCTCTTTTCAGGGAGTCCGTCAACCGCCTCTATCATCTCTATTGGTTTTAGATGTTAACCAGGGTCATCATCATCATTAGTCAACAATCCTGGGAATGGTTTGACGCAATTCTTCACTGAGTTCTTTTATCGCCTGATCTCCTCATATTAACGTAATTCCTCTCTTTTACATCCTTCGCAACCTATTCCATGCATCTCATACGAAACCTGCCCTTTCCAGTCTTTCCGTTTATTTTTCTCTCGACGATTGTCTTCATCAGGCCATCGTGCCAGAGATGTGGCCTGTTAAGTTGTCCCGTCTTCTTTTTAGAGTTTTGAACAGATTTCTGTTTTCTCTCACTCTTCTTAGGACTCCCTCGTTACTTAACTCGGTTGATCCGTTTAATCTTCATCATTCTTCTGTACCACCACATTTCGAATGCTTCCACCCTTTTCTTCTCCGCTGCTGTCATCATCCATGCCTCACCGCCGTAAAGAAATCGTTCCAGATGTACGTTCTGATGAAATTTTTCCTTACTTCCACGCTTGTATTTACAGCTGTAAGTAGATTCTTCTTATGGTGGAATGCCCTCTTCCCATGTGCTATTCTACTGACTTTTTCTTTCTTGTCTCTTCCATCTTTTGTTACTCGGCTTCCCAGGTAGCAATGCTCTTTCACTCAATCAAGTTTTTGTTTTCTTCTTTCATCCAGTCTTAGCGTCATTTGATCGCATTCAAATATAATCCATGTCAACACCAGATGTGTGCCTAACATTGATATTGCCTTCTTCTCTCCTTCTGCATACCAGAGTCTTAATTTTTTTCGTATTGATTTTTAAGCGGATATCTTTTTACATAGTCCTATTCATGGTTACTAGAATTAGTTAGAATTATAACTCATTTAGGGTATTTTTTTCACGTGAGGGATCGAGGACGGGGATAGTGCTGGTGAGATGTCTGGAATACTTTCTTTCCCTTCCCGTTTCGAGTCCCGGCTTTGGTGGATATTTCTTATTGCTATACCAGTCCTTGCTTGAGTGTTTTCTGGAGAAAACGTCAAGTTAAGTACTCCGTCCATCGGATGGGACGTTAAACCTTGGACCCCTTTGTGACTTTCGTTAAGAGCTGACTAATGCCGAAGCCGTTTTTCTCTCCACCCTTCCTCTGTAAACTTAAAAAATCCAGCCACTCCTTTATATTTTACTTGTACTCAGATGACTCAAATGCCACTGGTCAGCCACGTAGAACATAATAACACTGCGGGTTGGAGTTTCTTGCAAATTGGACGAAAGGGAAAGGCGTGTAAGGAGGTGAAATGATTATCAAATGATGAACGACCCAAATCAATTAATATCCGAAAATCTATTTGCATCTTTCATCACCTTATTCCGGCGAAGTTATGTCTCCCTTATTAAATTTTGTCTTTCTCTGTCTCACTCCTTTACTTTTCTATTAAATTTTTCTCTTTTTTTGCAGTCTCATCGCTATAAAATTAATCCAGTTTTCATTTTCTTGGAATTGACGCAGTCTCGAGATTTGTACTTTTTCCTTTTTGTTTTCTTTTGTAACTCTTACTCCTCCTTTCCCTTTTTTCATTGTGTTCGTGGCTGCTCTGTAAGATGCCTCTCATTCTCCATCCTTATTAATTCTTTTAGCGAGAAATGACAGGGTATCATCCGATTCTGAGAAGAATTCCGGCCCTTAATTTCATCTAAAAAGTTTCCTAATCCACTGCTCGTCTTTTTATTTGCGAAACGGTGTGAATTATAGTCATCACCTTTAATATCAGCCCATTCCTTTTAAAATCTCAACTTGTAAGTTTTTCTCGTACTTCTTCTCTAATGTTTTTAGTTTTTAACTATTTTCATTCCCATTTCTGTTTTTTTTCCTTGTCAAGAATTTTCATGCTCGCTTATATCCTTGGATATGGTCGAGCATGCAAATTCTTGGTATAAGGATCCAAGGATATAATGTGGCCGTGATAAGCTCAAGAAAATACGATCTTGTTCTTTTGAGTGTAGGAAATTCTATGCCTGCCGCGTGAACGGCGTTGAAATTCACATTAATTGCCATGCGAAAAAATGGCAATTAATGGTTTGGCCTTTTGAGTATGATCTGTCATTTTGTACAAAATTCTTAGTTACACTCTTTCACTTCGAATAACTTAATTTTTTGTTTGCGTCCATGAGGTTGTATGACATAAACGACTGACGTAAATGTATTGTTGAAACCAAGCTAAAAGAAATACTTCGTACATGAGATTTCCACCAAAAATCTTACAAGTTGCAAAATTTATGTGAACAGTGTTGGTAAAATGGTAATCGTAGTGTTGGTAAAGTTACGGTAGTTACCTTTAATGTAATAACTAGTGTATGAAAAGCATTTTTTAATGCTCCGACAATTTTCACAACACATTATATCACATATTGCATGAAATCTCGTGTTCCGCGATATGAAAAAAGTGTGATCTCACAATTTGCGCAGTATTTCACACCTATTCAATGATATCACATATCGTGAGTACTCTCTGGGTAATAGTCATACGTAATGTCGCAAATCGAATGAAATCGCATGTTATGCGATATGGCATATCACACGAAACCGTATACTAAATGCGTGCTACGCATTTGGCATATCACACATCGCATAAAATCGCTCCTAGGCATATAGCATTCGCCAGGGTCTCCATGTCTCGCTTTGACATCAGGTTAACATCTCATCTCGCAGTCGATTCAGCTATTTAGTCGATATGATACTACTTATCCACTGAAATCGCATGACGGTTTGATATCGCACATCGCATTATATAGAACGCCGACTTTTCTAGTAGGGTATTGTTCTGATACCACTTTCGATCATCGCGTTCATATCTCTCATCGCAGTCGATTTGACGACCTATCGCATTTAAGATGTCGCATCGCAGTTAGCGTATCTGAGATTTAGCACCCGAGGTATCGCATTCGATATATTGCAACTGAAATATCGTATCTATATATTGCTCTCGAATCTGACAAACGAATTGTGAGATATTGTAATCAAGACATTGTTATCGTATTTGAGATATCGTACCCAAGATATTACTATTGAATCTGAGATATCGTATCCAATATATCGAATATCGTGAGATATTATTTTAGTAGAGTTTACTCGTATCACTTGACTGCTGTGACAGGCGCGAGGTGTACGACATATCGCTATCACTACGTTATGTCTGAACCAGCTTTAAGCTGGGCGTTGTCATAACAAAGAAAAAGCGATTTAATGTCATCGGTGATTGTCTCTTAAATTTTCATGCCAGCCTTCAAGCAGAAAAATTCCATCTTCATTTATTTTGTTTTACCCATTCTTTAAAGTGTAGAATTTTCCTTCGGGGGAGGAATATCCTTGTTATTATGTATAAACACCCGGTATCACACATCGTGTACTGCTTTCCGTTGGCGATTGCTGCGTTTGTGCTGGATGCATTTCCGCTGGAAAGTATACGGTTTTCAACTATGCCAGTAGCTCGAACGTGGATCGATAGTGTTCGATATATGTCCCGTATCGACCTGAACTCGCGTCGCACTTGATGTTTACAAGTGCGAGTGGGGCTAAGCAGTTGACTGTCATCGTAGTCAACTGCTACGTGCAACCGCACCTTTTAAATAATCAATTTATTTTCATTGACCCGAAAACAGCGCACATGGCCCTTTACTACGGGAATGGGGTCGTTTGCCATATTTTTTTGTCGCCGAATCTGATAGAGTTTGTAAAATAAAAAGACCCGTATTTTTCCGTTTTTTGATCCGTCAATTATTTCCCGAGTTATAAGCGGCGAAAAACAGATGTTTTTAACCCTTTCGGAAAAGTGGGCGTGGTGCAACCTCTGACGCATAACGACTTCTTCCAATCACAACTGAGCCCGCGAAGCTACTTTGCCTTATCGCAATGGCGGGGACACAGCTGACTCGGCCAATGGGAGCGATTGCGACAGCATCTGTGCGAGCAGACCTTCCGAGAATCCCCCTCCACTCCCTCCCCCTCCCCTAAAAAGCAATCAAGGACGGGAGGAAAATGACGTCAATGTTATCACTGCAGCATTTTCGATGGGCGTCACCTTTTGCTTATTTAAATTTTTGATTTATGAGTGAATGGTTGTAGTTAGAAGATTAATTTTTTCAATAAAATTCTTTTTTCGTTTCCATCTAACGATTTCGTGTACGAAATTTCGATTTCGGTTCCGAGTAAACGCCCCCATTATAGCCAATAACAAATACACAACACACACAGCCTTGTCCTGGGTGGTGAAACTCTGACCCAGGCGGGACTTGAATCCCAGGACCCTAGTAATAGAAGTCGAGGACTTTACCCCGAGACCTACAAAGGAGACTCAATGGGAAGTGGAAAGACCTTCATATATTTCGTCCCAAATATCGCATTGGATAAATCGCCTCCGATATATCGAATCCAATATTTCGCACTATCGCTCAGCCCTACTCCCAAACCCTACAGCCCTCTTCACTCTCTCTCTCTCTCTCTTTTCATCTCCTCGTCTTCCTTCTCACCCCTCCTTTCCTTTTTTTGTGCTAGCCTTTCCAATCCACTTCTCAGCTCCTGACACTTCCGTCCTCACCATTATTATTTTCGGCGCCCCAAACCTCCCTTTCCTCTTACTCTTTCCCTCGGCTTATCTCTCCCTCTCTCTGACTCTTATTCCTCTAGCTTCCTTCGAAGAAACCCCTCTCTCACTGTAAGTGCAAAGGAGGAACGACTCAACTCGGGTTCGGGGCCTTTAATATTCACTATCTCTCACTCTCTTTCATCCCCATCGTCGCCAAATCTTCCCTCCCTCCCTCGAAACACCCCTCTTCCAGCACTACAATGCCCTGCTGTTGTTCCGCTACAGTATTTATTTGTAATGATGCCTTTTTGTTGGGGCAGAAGATCAGTTGGGGTTGAGGAGGATGGGTGGAGAGAGGGTGAGAATCCGGTTGTTACGGCGTTGAAAAAAAAAATGATTTCTTCCCGGGAGTAAACAATCTTGAATTTATTCTTGGTGTTTCTTTTTTATTTTGATTTTAATTGGACATGTGACCTAATTGAGTCCCTAATAAAGTTTGAATGAAGCAGTACAGGATATAGCGGGTTCAGTGTCAGAGGATTAAAATAAAACAAGTTTTATTTTGAAAAAGAAAATATTTGGTTATATTCTTAATACAAGAGACAACTGGCCTTGCATCCTGAGAGACCGGGTTCGAATCTCGGCACTGGCTTATTTTTTTAATTGGTAAACTGACCCCTACTTGAGCGCTTTGTGGAGAACATTCGAGTTTGGTATTCCGTCCGTCGGTTGGGACGTTATGCCGAGGTCCCCTTGGCGTCTTTCCTTAACAGCTGGACAGGCACGTAGACAGGGGGGGTGTGCTTCTGGTTCACCCTCCTCCCCCTCCCCGCCCCGAAACTTTTCCCCAGTAATTTTGATAAGACACAAGATATAGCAATTATTCCACAGGTTTTTATTAGCGGTACAACGCGTTTCAGCGGTTAAGCCATCATCAGGTACTTATCATGATATCATTCCACTACGTTTCGCCGGACACAAGCCCAGTAATTTTGTTGTTTTGATCTTAACTGGGTATGATAATCCGGATTACACTGCGTATAATTCTAGTCTTAAGTGTCTTAAAGTGTGATCACTAATTTGATGCATGTGTGTGGTCAGTAATTGTTCATTTCAATCTGATATGTTTGTATGCGTTGAACTTCTGTTCTGGGGCGAGTCAAATTAACCTCGTGATAACAAGGTAAGAAGTGAACTTTACCAGTGAGAAAAGATAGGTATGGGCACTGTGAAAGTAAATACCGAGCACTGAAATTAAGGGAAGAGATTTGTAACTTGTCGGCACCGATCGGACAAAGCTGATTTGTTTCAAGGTACACTACACTGGAATTAACCTCGCCCCCCCCATAAGCTAATTTTTGGCCGCATGCCTGCTGCAGGCTAATGACGACGCCGGGTTTTCCTCTATCCTATCCTCCTTTTCCTATCTGTGTACCTTTCCTCCTGGTCTAAAGAGCCTTTAAGCTCTTCTTAACAGGGAACTTTTCAGAGATAATTGGAAGACGACCGACAGCTGAGGTTAGGTGTGATAGTTGCGTGTGCAATTAGTTGGAGGTGGCACTTTTTCATATATCCGAATAAAGTTGCAGGGAAATCCGGTGTCGGCATAAACCGCTTCCAACGAAAAGTGCTTTAAGTTGCTCTCTTTAAGGAGGTTGGCTCGCGACTGCTTGAGTCAAGTTGTCTGAGGAATCTTATTAATTTAAGTA
Source organism: Platycnemis pennipes (assembly GCA_933228895.1). Taxonomy (NCBI): domain Eukaryota; kingdom Metazoa; phylum Arthropoda; class Insecta; order Odonata; family Platycnemididae; genus Platycnemis; species Platycnemis pennipes. The sequence goes on from OW121854.1 coordinate 68,642,336, forward strand.
CGAGTATATGCCTGCTAAGTGATCCTTACTTCACAAAGAAAATTACCTAAGCTATTGAAAGTCATAAGTATCACAAGAAATGCGATGTAAAGTCGAAGGATTTCTTTTTTATGATAATTTTAATCAGCTCGACGATGAAGTCAATTCAGCATTTACTTTAAAGAAATAAATTCATTTACTCAATGAATTTACTAATTTATAACACCAGAATATTACTATCAAATGTTATGTTATAATATTTTTCTGAAATATGCTTTAATATCTCATTAGTAATGATATTATTCATGCGCCATACATTTTACATAGAGCGCCGCAGCGCCACTTGAAGACAAGTAACGCATTTCGTCTGCTATAAGCGCAGAAATTGGTGGATTTAGCGAAAAATACGTTGGGTTGATGCCTTTTTATTCTTGTCATTTTATTTCTTGTGAAATTACGCTACTACATGACACTATGGTATTTTTAAGCGTTGTATTCCCATGTGACGGCCATTCTCGCCGTTAATCGTATGTGATTTCAAATGCAATTTGTGGAAAAAGGAGTATGGGTTGGTGTAATTATCTTTACTTTATTAGATAGAGGAACTTAAGTTCTATATGTGTTGAAAATATAAAAAAAATGACATGACTTTCACTTTTCGGATCAACCTCCTTAACGTCCCATCCGGACGGAGTATGTACTGAACTTAAAATTCTATCCACACTACACCTAATTAGTGAACTAATTCTAAAGTTTTTGGCAATATGGAGTGGAAGCGAAACATGATAATATAGATAGAAAACACGAACCAAATGTAATAAATAAAAATAATTAACTTCTCTACGACCCTGGTTTCACTGTATTACAGCATTATCCGGAGGGTGATGATGCTGTAACCTAATGGTGCTGTAACCTTATGATGCTGTAATACAGTGAAACCCGGGTCGTAGTAAAGTTTATGATTTTTGCTTGTGTTTTATTTCTATATTACCTAATTAGTGATTGGGTTGCCAGGTATAACTTTCAGTAGCACTCGGGATACGAACCTAGGTGATCTAGATGTGACGCAAGCAAGTTAATTAGCTATCACATCGTCCCGATTATTGTTGTTATTTTAAGATTGCCTAATTGGTAATCAAAGTGGTTCAAGAGGTCCGTATTCTAACCAGAGTACACAAGTTCGAGTCCGGGTAATAATGCTCAGCTTTCTCCGAAGTGACTTTCTAGAGAGCAGACCCTAGTAGCTATACCAAAGGAAGGTCAGGGAAAAGATGTACCCTTCCCCTTTATAACCGTGATATGTGGACTTGAACCCTATGAACCGTGATATACGTCTTTGATCTTTTGCAAATAATCTATGTATTATTTCTGTTTTCAACATCCTTTTTCCTCTACTAAAATGGCGCCTATTAAATAGGTATAAGGGAATAGTATTTTTGAACGACAACTGACATTGCATACGTACTTTACGTTAAAACACTTTGTTAGTGTATAATTAAGAAGGAAAATATTTAGCGTAACAAAACAAGAATGCTTCCATGGAGACGTAATACATAAACAACTAAGAAGAAAGGATTATTGTCGGCAGGAGACATGTATGTTGCTTTTAATTATGCAATTAAATAACTAATAAGTGGCATTGTATATCGTAAATACGCATGCATTTAGTCTTCCCAATTTAGTATATGTACACTTCCCAATTTAGTGTATACAACCCAACAGACGACTGCTAAATCATTTGTTGTTTTAGAGGGAGGGTTAAATGTGTGAAAGTTTCGTACAGGCTTACTGCGGATCTTAATTCTCAGACACGGCACCAGTTGACCTATTTTTATTGTTTTGGTTTACTTTGGTTTGGTTAAGATCCTGCAGCCTTATGCCATTCGAAGTTCACTTCCAACCCATTCTTTCCTTTTGTTATTACTTAGCATCTCGCTTCCTTCCTTCCCTGAGTGTCTTTATTTGTTCCATCCCCCGATGTTTTCCTTACAATCTCGGCCTTCCTTTCTCCTCCCGTGTTTTCCTTTCGGCCAGCTCCTTTCTTTGCCTTCTCACCATCGCTCTTTTCCCAACATTCGCGGCTTTCAGCTTTTCCTCTTATCCTGTGGTGCGGATGTTGACCTTCACTCCCTCTTCTCTCCATTTTCTTTTCTTCTATTTCTACTCTGCTCCTGCTTTTGTGCTATCTAGCTTTTGATATATTTCCCTTTCGGTTATTTTTGTGCTTTTTTTGGTTTAACCGCTGGTATTGTTACCCTCTTGATGGTTTTCAATCGTAGTCATCATTATTGGGCATTAATCCTTAGTTTGGTTTGACGCAGCTCTCCACTAGAAACTCCTTACAGCAAACCTCTTGGTATTTTTAGTTTTTCTTCTCCTGAACATAAGTAGAAACCTTCTTCATGTATCTCATACAAAGCCTCTTTACTTCTTAGGACTTCTCTCTTAGTCACTTGATCGATCCATTTTATCCTCTTCATTCTTCTGTAGCACCAAATTTCAAACGCTTCTAGCCTAAATATCCTGCAAATTAGCCTAAGTTCTTCTACTGTTTTTGGCCATACCTCACTAGTACAAATAAGCATGTTCTGATGAATTGTTTCCTTACTCTCACGCTGGTTTTTCACACATATTTGCGTAATTATTCAATTACTCATCCTTCAATACTTCATCCGTATATCTCATGCTAGGCCTTCCTTTGCCATTCTTCCAGTTTACTTGTCTTCACCAGGCCATCATATCTCATGATATGGCCGATTAAGTTTTCCCTTTCTTTTAAAATTTTCGCCAGACAGAACGCTAGCCACATTTTGTAAAACATCAACGGTTGCTGCACTTACATTAGTCCTTCCCCTTGATCGAAATGCGCTAACAGGATATATTTGGTATTTTTCCAAATATTTGTGTTCAGTGCCCATTTAATAATTATTTATTTTGTCCCCGAGGGGGGTGGGAAAGGCTGAGGAAGGCGTGAAGATGAAGATTTTGTCCACATCGTATTGTATTCCAAATGTAATCAAACTCATATAGACAGCGGTTTCCATAAACTAATTTCAGTACTGGTACTTTCTAGATTTCCCCGTTTCCTCTGGGAACATGGAGGTGGGAATACCTTTATTCTATTAATGAGGTGCACTGTCGAACACATTTCCTGGTACTTTCCACCAGGAGTTGATGAATAATTTTCCTCCGGAAAGCACTTTATTCCTATAGTACTAAACCTAACGCGAAAGCAACTAACGTCTGAACGAAGCCTCTGCTAATCCAAACAAAACATTAAATTTGTTGCGTTGCTTCTAGGTTTACGTTATTGTTCCCGACTCATTGTGATTGGCTCTTCAAACAACCAAAAGTAACAGAAATGGCGGTTATTGAATCGTGTACGAAAGTTTATTGTTAATGTTGCGTAAGATAATTGCTTTTGAAGCACTCAAAGGACATTATCCTGGTATTGATACGTGTTTTTTTTTTGGCATGAATACGTATTTAAAATCGGTCCGAGTGTCTGAGGTGCTTGTATGGGGGGTAGTCGGCAAAACTCTGAGCGTCAAGAAAAGTAGTGATATCTCAATTCTCCATTAATCCTATGGGAATTGGCCTATGGGGATAAATGAGCTAATATCCTGTAGCGAAAGGTGGGTTGCGTGACGTGGATTGGTCGCTAATCCTTTCCCCGTCCAACCCATTTGTAGTTCACCGTGGGGATATGAGACACATTTCTGGCATACGCAGGGCTGTTTTTCAACTATAACTTCAATTCTAATCGGCTTGTTGCGGCAAAAGAGCCCTCAAACTCAAGAAAACGACGAGATCTATAAATTGAAGCAATACTTTCAGGCGTGACTTGGTGGAAGATTTATATGATGAAAATTACAACAACTTAGTATATTATGTTCCACACTTTTAGGCCGCGTGCACAGTGCCCGCTACCAAGAGTGACCATGAGCGTTGCGACCGCGAGCGACCGAACCAAACAATAGAAGAGCAATGTATCTGCTAGAAGAGAAATTTTGTAATCTCACCTTTTTAATGACTCTTTGCGGGAAGGCGGGAGATCCGTTTCGCCCTCTTAATGATCGGCTCGGTGAAATTGGTGAATTGTCGAACCTTCTGTCGGTAGCGATATCTGTTGCCGATCTCGGTGTGCTGAAGTTCTTCACGCTGTGCAAATTCCAAAAATACAAAAATCGTTTGTATATTTCTCTCTCTTGCGTTTTTGCCAACTCAAGCTTCAAGTGGAAACGATGGTGGCTCCATTTCACGTTCTTTATGAAGATGAGATGGGAACTAATGACAGGCGGAGATATTGAAACGGATCAAGAGTCGAAAGATACGGATCAGAGCGGATGAATCGTCTGAAAGACCTGAAAATGGCCGGCAGTTCACCGCTTGAGATCCGAAGATGGTCACGCCGCCTGGGTGGCGGAGTTTAACTACGAAAAAGTGACATTTTATGAAGTATTCTCACGAAAGTGAGATTACAAAATAACCCCCCTGGAGCGTCTCTGAGCGATTGTTTGGTCGACCATTTGGTTGCGGTCGCTGGTCGCGCTTAGTCGCTTGCGAAATTTTTTGCGAACGCGATGGACTGTGATGCCGATTGCGGCTGTGAGGAAAAGGATTCCACTTTGGGACCAGTAACATAAAAACTACCACATCAGGGATGAAACCCAGAATCTGTGGAAAGAAATATCAGATGAAATGGGTGTGGATGACGAGTATGAAACTGTTATTTTGCACTTATTTTAGTTGTAATAGTGATAGTAAAGGATTTTATCCCTTGAGTTTCCTATTAGAAGAAGAATATGTAGTTTTTTTAATCAATGGTATTTATTTATCGTGCTTGAGTTTTTCACTCGCCTTTTTGAAATATTAGAAACACGGTAATAATGTAGATCTAGTTATTTTTGGGTGGTAGCACGAATGTAAAAACGGTGCTTCCATTGTATCAATTCCTGCAGTATTTTCGAACGACTGTTTTTATTTGTTTTCTACCGTCGTAAAATGGGTCTTAATGGATATTTAATTCTTCCAACACCCCTACATTTCACACGTGATCCCTTTCCAGCCACTGATACCTCCCATCCCTTTAATCCTATCATTCTATCCGTTATTCTCCTAGCTCCAGCTCACGTACCCAACATTCTTCCCTCAATCACGTCTTTCAAAACCCCATCCCCATAATTACCTTCTTCATACACACTTCATGCCTTCTACTAATAATTATCTCAATCAAATTTCTTTCCTCTCCTGCCAATTCTAGTACTTTAGTGTTCATCCTCCTTTCCACCCACTTCTCTTTCTGCATTCTTCTCCAACACCAAAACTGTGTGCAGTGGAAAGTGACCATTTGTCCAAGGTTTCAATATAAAGTCAGAACATCAATCGTTTCGAAAATTGAATCAATATTAGTGACGTGTGTTTCTAATGTATCTTTCTGTCGTACTGCGCGTAGCTTTTTACTTAGTGCCATTTTTCAAAAAGGACGGAACTGACATAGATTCTCATGAGGAGGTTCCACCGTGACTCAGCGATGCAAAATCCCTTAAAAGAGCTATATTATTTAATGAATAAAAACCGATCCAGTAAAACACCTATATGGAACTCATCTATAGGGTGATAACACATACACAATAATTGTACGAGTACCTATGCTATTATATAGTGCGTTGTAGTTTCATTCTATTTTTTACAAGCTCTTTTAACCCATTTTGACTTCGTAACATGACTGACGTGTTGTTGCCACGTTTAATTTGTGGAGTAAAAATAATTACTCAATCCCGCTAATACGAATTCTAAAATAGGTTAAATATTTTCTTCCTTAGTTTTAAACTATTCCCTTAAAAATACAATCCTTTGTTGTGAATTTTATTAATAATGATATTTTTTTAAATTGTTTGGCAACAATGACGCTGCTACCATTTGGAAGCGTTGATATTAATTACACTATGACAATAACCAATGAAATATTTAAATTACATAAAAATATGAGAAGGACCTTGGTAAGGTACATACATTCCTTAATTAAGTTTGTAAATAGGCTTGTAAGCACGTTCCGTCACAAGTACTTTTGCCAATGATAACAACATACTGTAGCGACACTTTCATGTAACCAAGGTTTTTCTGCTTTTTTCGAGCAAAAATTTATTAATATCAATTAAACAAGTGTGGTAAGGCAAGCACGTTTTTACAATGCTAAATTCTACATAAAATTGCGCATCTTTTATTAGTTTTACGTCAAAACGACATTTCTATTTGCATTATTCATCTGCAAATTTTACTGCAAGTGCCATGCGCTGCCGTATAACCACGTATAAAATAGCTGATTTTAGGCGTCTTTTTTATTCAAATATATGATGGAAAGGCCTCATTATATTATTGCCAATCGATGGAAGAGCCAAAAAATTGTCTCTCTTGTAATTTTCACAAAAATGTCATCTACTTCATAATTCGGTGGAGCCTCCTTAAGGTCAAGGTTAGTTAATTCAACTCGCGCCAGGCAACGAATGTGAATCATTTGTTGAAAACGTTCGTCCGAATGGGTAAAGGTTGTTGCTGACGAGGGTAGGGTTCAGAGTAGAAACAAGAGGTCATCGATCGTGGCGGAAGCAGGATGGAGTGGTATTGAGAGAGGCCACGGTAGCCCTTGCCCCATTAAATCTCCCCTTTCATCCCCCTTTTCACCCTCGCTGCTCTTCCACCTTTGATTTCCACTCCTCTTGTTCTGTTCGCTTCATTTCGGTCTTTTTCGGGTTTCAATTTTCACCCTCCCGTCCGCCACTGCAGTGCTTTTTAATGATCTCATTCACCGACTCTCTCTCTTCTATCGTTTTCTGAGCCACGTTGCTTTGTTCTTTGCTCCCTTCCGTACTTCCCACGCCACGCTATTCAATCCACAACATCTCCTCCGTTTTCGGCAGCGGTGGTCCTTAGCTCAACATATTAGCGCTGCGCCGTGATCCCCTTCGAGTGATCCTTTTCGTTCATCATTTGAATCCGCATTGCGCAACGCGCGCGATTCTGCTTTTGCGAGAAATCAAAGGGATGGGTCGGGCGGGGAAAAACTGTGATTTCGGTAAGCCTCTCTAAGTTTGGATTTTGTTTTTGAGATTAGATTCATTTCCAGTTCATTGTACTAGAAGGTTCCTTCGAAAATTCGACGTGTGAGCCACGGGAAGAGTTACGACCAATAATGAGACATCATAATATCCGGGTAACGAATAAAATATAACCTTTAGTCAATTCCATACAACTTTTAACAAACCGACCTGGGACAATTGTTGTACCTACCACTACCTCTTCTAAGATAAAAGAAAAAACATTTCTTTTGAGGCGAGATTTTTATACCGCTAATTGGGGCGTTTACTCGGAACCGAAATCAATATTTTGTACAGGAAGTCGTTAGACGGAAACAAAAAATGAATTTTTGTGAAAAAAATAATGTTCTAACCAGAGTCATTCCCTTAGATATAAATTAAATATAAAAACTATAAAGGTGATGCTCAGAGAATGAGCTGTACTAAAGACTTCTGCGTCATCCACCTCCCCTTCTTGACTGGTTTGAGAGGGGAAGTGGGGAGGGTAGGTCTGACTGCACAGATCCTGTCGTATCCTGTGAATAGCCTAAAACAACTGAAGAGCGAAATATGTTCATAAACCTACATTATCATCATCATCGGTCAACAATCCTACGATTGGTTTGACGCAGGCCTCCACTCGATTCTTCCTTAGGCTAACCTCTTCATATTGACGTAGCTCCTCTCTTTTATATCCTTCACAACTTGCTCCATATACCTCATACGAGGCCTGCCTTTTCCATTCTTCCCGTTCACTTTTCCCTCGACGATTGTCTTCATCAGGCCATCGTGTCTGAAGATGCGGCCTATTAAGTTGTTTTTTTTAAGGTTTTCAGTAGATATCTCTTCTCTCCCACTCTTCCAAAGACTTCTTCGTTTGTCACTCGATCGATCCATTTTATCTTCATCATTCTTCGGTAGCACCACATTTCAAATGCTTCCAGCCTGAACTTCTCTGCTGCTGTTATTGTCCATGCTTCGCTGCCATATAGTAGGATGCTCCAGTTGTATGTTGTAATGAAATGTTTCCTCGCTTCCACGCTTGTATTTGCAGCTGTGAGCAGAATCTTTTTGCTGCCCTTTTCGCTTTGGCAATTCTACTGGCAATTTCTCTTTTACTTCGTCCATCGCTGGTTACTCGGCTTCGCAGATAACAGAACTCTTCCACCTCCTCAATTTTTTGTTTTCCGAGTTTAACATTGGTCCTGGCTTCCTTTCTCCTACTGCATACAAATACCTTAGTTTTCTTTTTATTGATCTTCAGATGATATATGGTCATTGTTCGATCCATATTTCCTAGTGCCTTCTTTAAATCTCCTTCTGTTTTTGCCATGACTGCTTTGTCATCGGCGAATCGTAGCATGCTGATATTCTCCCCCTGGATATTCACTCCCGGAGACTTCTCTTTGACTTCTTGGATGATTTTCTTGATAAAGACGATGAATAATACGAGATACATTGCACATTCTTGCCTCACTCCTTTCTTTATGCTTGCGTCCGCCCTGATTTGATTATGGCCACCTTCTTTTTATACAAACTGTGGATAACTCTTTGGTCATTTTGTGATACTCCAATTTCTTTCAGGATCTTTAGCATCATGTTCCTACCCACATTGTCAAATGTCTTCTCCAAATCTACAAATGAAACAAACGTCGGTAGATTCTTCTTTTCAATCCTCTTCTCTCTAAGTAGCCTGAGGGCCAAAATCGCTTCTCTTGTACCCTTGTTTCTTCTGAACCCGAATTGGTATTCATCCAGGAACTCCTCAGCTTTTCGTTCTATTCTTCTATAGATGATTCTCGTCAATATCTTCGAGGAGCATACATTATGGCGTGATGAAAACTGTGTTGAAGTTTATTTACTTGCACACAAATTACGATGTAGCCGAATCTGCAATAGCTTCTGAAATACCTCGTATTGAGAGTGACAATCGCTTCCGTTTGCGGAATCAGCTTTGTGTTCTCCATTGTGATTCGGCGAAGGAGCTGCGCTGTCTCAGTTGTTATTGGACCAAGTGTATGACGTAGTTACGATTCTTTCGCACGCCCACTTTTCCGAAAGGGTTAAAAACATCAGTTTTTCGCCGTTTATAGTACGAGAATGACTCGACGGATCGAAAAACGTAAAAATAAGGGTTCTTTAGTTGTACTATCTATCTCTATCAGTAATTAAATAAGATTGGCAATTTTCCACAGAGAAATCTTTACTTCGACCGGTTTCGATGTGATACATCATCATCAGGTGAACAAATCTCAACAAAGTCCAGTATATATACAAGTGAGGGGAGGGACCGGGGAAAAACAAGGAGTGAGGGAAGAGGAGGGGAAGAGGGCCTAAACCAAGGGTGACAACGGAAAATCCCGCTCATCTCATCCCGCAGGACGGCGCCCTTTTCCTCCCCCCCCCCCCCCCCCTCCACATATGGCCTCTCTTGAACTTGAAGGTGTACGTTGCGCCTTGTACTCCTCAAACGGCCAGGGTTTCCCAGTTCTATGTGTGGTTTTTCCAACTCCCACCCCTAGCGCCAGTTCTTCCCTCCTCTCCCCCCTTTTTCCGTTGTCACCCTTGGTTTAGGCCCCCCCTTCCCCTCCTCTTCCCTCACTCCTTTTTTTCCCCGGTCCCTCCCCTCATTTGTATATATACTGGACTTTGTTGAGATTTGGTCACCTGATGATGATGTATCACATCGAAACTGGTCGAAGTAAAGATTTCTTTGTGGAAAATTGCCAATATTATTTAATTATGTTATTCCACCATATAACGCCTGAAACGACTCTTTTTATCTGTATCAGATTCGGCAGTGGAAAAAATATGGTGAATTACCCCATTACGTGTTCTTGTAACTCTCGTGCATTACTGGCGGTTACAATGGATGCTTACAATCATGGGGCAGAAATCGATGGTTTCGAGGAATTTGGCCACACTTCTAGAATACACGCCCTATCGACAGTTCCTGACACGCCACGAAAGAAAGTCGAAACTTTTAATTGCTGAAAAATTGTAAAGACGGTGGAGAAATAAGAATCGCGCGGAATGAAGAAGGATTCTGAGAATTCCTTACTGTGAACATTCATCTGGAAGTGGTGAAAAGTCGAATGTGGCCGTCTTATGAAAGCGGTGAAAGACAAGGGGAGGTTCTCATTCATTCAGCCTACTCCTTAGACAGGGACAAGCTCAGCAGTTCTCATTTTCGCTACTCCCCCACCTTTTCCTTTCATCCGTTCTTCCGGTCCAATCTTCCCTTTCATCTTTATCTTGACTCCGGTGTGACTTTGTCTTTATTCATTCATCTTCGATTTTCATCTCCTCATTTCGCTCAACTTTACAATTAGTCATTTCTCTTCTTTTGCGTCATTCATTTGTTTTAGATCCCCACCCCTCTCTACTTTTCTCCATGGCAACCGGCTGGATCCCTTCCCACTTCCTCTCCGTTGCCATCCGGGACTTAGATTCTCAACTCACCCCTCCCCCTGCGCATATCCTTATTCTTATTATTTTTAAAAAATATTTTAGCCTGTTACGATAAGTTTCAATGGTGACATATTAGTCTCCTTTTCTCTGCTAACTCAAACTAATTACATCCCTGCGAGCGTAGGTGGAATGAAAATTATGCGTTGATGACATGAAATGCCTAACCGAATAATAAGTAATATATTAGGTTTTAGATTTTAATTGATGAATAAATCCAATAAATAAATTAATCCAATTAATCCAAGAGGAGGATCTCCAAATTTACTCCACTTTTCACCGCCTATACCTACTTTTCGCAAGCTTACTTCTCTGCGCAAATGAGGGATAATATTACTACTGATTCTCTTTTTTATTCTGTTTTACCGTGTGAGTTAAAAAGCTGGAGCACTTTTTCACAAATTATATATTTTTAATTTTAAAAAAGTACCTACTCGACAAATGTTTCGGCTTACCAAGCCATCTTCAGGTGTGTGTGTGAGAGTTTACCTGGAGATGGATTGGTAACCCGAAACACTTACTGTGAATTTTTTGTTAAAAGAAAAAAAAATGTAATTTTAGGAAAAGTGCTGCAATTTTTTTAGTTACCCAGTATGTATCACTTCCACTGTGTGATGCCTGGATCTGTAAACAGTATTCTATTTTAGCCTAAAATACTTATTATCTCTCATACTCTTAGGTCTTTTGATATGTAAATACAGAGAAGGATTGAGACGTTAAGTTGGGTCGAAAGGAGAACGATCGAGGAAGTGCTAGAGTTTGTAGGAGAGGAAAGGAGGTTGATTGAGAAGAAAAGGAGAAGGCAGAAGCTGTGGGTGGATAAGGTCTTAAAGGGTGAGGGTTTTTGAAGGACGCGATACAGGGAAGAATTTTGGTAAGCAGAGTAGGAGGGGGAGAAGAACGTGGGTAGATTGGATAGATTAATGAGAGGTAGGAAGTATGTGGAACTAATGCAGGAAATTATACGAAAGATCTGAATAGGGATAAAAGCTTTATGCTTATCTAAATCTCTCGGTATGGGGAGTGTTTTGAATATTAAAATTGATAGAAAGAAATTTCGTTGAAAGGAGTAGTAGAGTATGCCATTCAAATCAGAGTGCGGACATTTTATCAATACATTTCTCCTCGGATAGCCATTATAATCTGGAGTTCGTGGGCGAGGAAGGAGAAGGGAAAGCATAAGGGGTGAAGGGGTCGAAAATACGCCGATCTGGAGAGAATAAAGTCGTAGGGATGGAGAGGTCAGATGAATTAAATATATAGAAGAGTAGGGACACTCTAATTTAACATATCCTAAACGGTTGAAGGCTATAAATCCAGTCAAGGCATAGTCGATGTAATTTACAACCTTTCTTCATGATATCCAAACACCTCTCTTCTTTCATCTCCTTTGTATATCCTTCGTTCTATCTTCAATAACTGTCTTTTTATTCCATTATCCATGAGTATTTACTGGCTCAATAGATGTGACGTTTTAGTGTAGTATTCAAGCTTAAACCATAGATTAATATAATATAGAGAGTACTCCGCGTAGGGTAAAACTGTTATACGTTTTGGACATAGTACTAGAAGGTTTTCATAGATGACGTGTTAAGAATTTTCCGCATTGAGTTCCAAACGATATATATCGCTTCCATTGCTTTCGTTTTTCTTATCGACTTAAGCGGCACACAATATATGCTATTGTTTTGTTATTTTATTATAATGATGCGATATACCTTTACCTAACGTCAAAAGTCACATGAATACGTTTACATTTGTCTCACTATGAAACCAAAAATATCTTGTTGTTTCATTAAAAACACAATACACCGCTGCAGCGCGCTGCAAGGAACAGACGGAGCATACTACAAGCTATTTCTCCATTGTGCCACGTAAGTCGATTAGAAAAACGAAAACGATGGAAATGATATAAATCACCACATAGGGTAAAACTTTTATACGTTTTCGATGTAGTACTGGAAGGTTTCCATAGATGGCGAGGGAAGATTGTTTGCGTTACGTCACAAACGATATATATCGCTTCGATCGCTTTTGTTTTTATAATCGACTTAATTGAGGAATTAACATTACACCTTACCATTATAATACAATAATTAACGACCATTATAATAAAATAAAAAGACTACAACAATAGCATATGCTAAGAGCCTCTTAAAGTCGACCAGAAAAAGGAAAGAAATGTTAGTGATATAAATCGTTTGGGACTAAACGCAAAAAATTCTTCCCTCGCTATCTATGAAAACCTTCCAGTACTACATCCTAAAGGTATAACAGTTTTTCCATATGCGGTCTCTATATTATACTTACTCTATGCTAAAACGTATGATGAGTATTTTTTTAAAATTTGTGCTTACGGAGGAATATCATTGTCATTGCAAATAATTGAATGAGAATTACGGAGGAATATCATTGCTATGTCATTAGTTAGAGTGTTGAACTCATCTCAGATGACCTTCAAGTATTACTGAAATTTCGGTTATCGAGTCATAGTACTGGGAGATAATCGTGATTTGGAAGTGTTAATGTTTCGCTTTTTCTTATGTTCAATTTAAGGGAGTATTATTGGATAGCTTAGTCTTTGATGGATGGATCAAAGCAATCACATAAAGAGAGGAACATTGGAGAAAATTGTCAAAGTTAGGGTCGACTTCTCCTAATCATATTTCCTCTACTTTGGATCAGCCTTTTTAAGACTCCATTTCCGTTTCTTTTGATGTGCTGAAAGAAAATCAGAGCCGTTGGGAGTCTTTTCATCTGATTTCTTTTCTCTATCTCTCTCTCTGAACGTCACCCCGTTGCCGGCTGAGAGAGGAAAGCAAACGTCAGACTTGGCAGAAAATTGATTAATTGAAAGGTTCCATGGATAAACTGATTCGTCTCTGCTCCAGTCAAGCATGAAGAGCTCCTTTTTTTTCCTTCTTTTTTTCATCCCCTACGTGTAGGTCGACTCTGCTCCTTCCGGAGTAAACAACATTTTTGTTTGCTTCATCTTTTTGTGAGTCTCCGTCCTGAGGGGTCGGTCGGAGAATTGACTCTGGACCGGATTATGTAGTATGTTCGTATTAAGTCCGGTGTAAATTGACTTCGGTGTCTTGGAGAATTGCCAGGACATGTTGCAAGCCGGAATCTTATGAGCGAGGCTCGAGATACTGTCTGACGTTAGATATATTTTTTTCAAACATGAAAATAGACTTTAAGGTGATAGTAAATTCAATGGAAAAAGGGCAAGAAAAATGGATAGGGAACATAATATTATCTATTTATCGGAAAGACACAATGCACAGTAATGATACATGCAAGTGTATAGGACACGTCAAACAGGTACAGGAAATGCACTATATTTGCAAAATAATAACCTTAAAAATTCTATAAAAACTATAAAAACACTTATCAGTAAGATATTCTTTGACCATTTTCTGAAATACAGGACACCTCTCTTCATTTTTAATACATTGTGGTAAATTATCATATAATTTTACACACATAGCTCTTGGGCCATTTGATGCAATTGATAAATTAGATGACCTAACGTGTATGTTTTTACACTGTCTAGTATCATACTTGTGGACCCCACTGTTCAATTCAAAATCAGCACTATTTTGTTTTACATGAACTACAGAATGATAAATGTAGACACATGGAACAGTTAACAGTTTTAATTTTTTGAAGAGAGGTCGACAGTGAGCACAATAATTTTGGTTGCACATCACTCTCACCATCTTTTTTTGTGCCTTCAAAACACTGTGAAGATGAGAGGGCAGTCCCCATAACACTATGCCATAGGAAATTCTGGAGTAAAATAATCCATAATATAACATTATTAATATGTTTTGGCTTACTGAATATCTTATGACAGATAGTAAGTGGAATACTGATTTTAACTTTTTAATTAAAAACATAACATGGTAATTCCATTTCAGATTATTATCAATATGAAGTCCTAATATATATTGATAAAACATAAAGTAGGTGGGGAAGATGGAATCAAGATAGATCACTAGGGAAGAACAAATAACGAGTCATCGAACTTACCGGGCTTGTGTGCTGCGTTTTACTCCATCCCGCCAAATCTAATTTTCTTGGGAATCGATGGGGGTGTATATCACCCATTTGCTAAAGACTGACGACAAAGAGATTGCGCACAAGGGGATTTTCTCCCACCTCTAGACTAATTGGTCGAACACATGGAGATAGCAAGGAGTAAGGGGAAAAAAATCACTATCCTCATCGTGTTCTCTCCGTAAAACTGATTGTGAGTCAGTTTTCTTATCTCAGGTGAGAAAGGTGTATTCTCATGAGTGTATTTCTTATTTTTTAATTTATGCTGCCACGCCTATGACTTCAGTACTTCTATGTTTCGCAGTTGTGATAAGCTCTTCACGTATTCATCCCTTAAACTTAATAATGTAAATCTTACGGGTATTTGGCTCCTCTATGCCTTCAGACCTTACGGATCAAACCTCACTTGTTTACACTCCTACCCATTCTAATACTGCCGTGTATTACACTTTATTTCACCTAGTGATTCCTCTCTTCTCCAATCGGAAGTTGTCTATGACCTGCGTCATTTTTGAGTGTCCTTTTTCATATATACTATATTTAATTTTCCTACGTGTGGCCACAATGGTAATGGAAATATTTTGTATTATTTGTGTCTTATGCCATGTGGTCCTGCCGAATATTTATGTACGTTTTATTCCCGATTTGTTCGAGATGTATTTTTGTCCATGTATACATAGGTACATACCGTGAAAGGCGCTTCCAGGATTTACGAGACAGGGTGTGGTTGGTCACCTTGAGTAATTGGAAATGAAACGTTGCTATGTGCATTCCACATACTCACTTTATTAAATTCGACCATGGTTTCGACATGTAAATTTCATTATCAAAAGAAATTTAAAGAAAATTGGTGTAAAAGAATACAAGTCCATTCCTTTAATACTCTCAAATTGGGGGGTGAGGTCACGAGATGTTAGTAATCCCTTTTTGGACGGGAGGGAAGTGGAAAAGGGTGGAAGGGGGTGGGAAAGGAAGGCTAACTCTCAAAACAAGGACAGCAATGACGTTAATGCTAGAGAACAAGAGTCAAATACGTGGTATAACCGTTTAAAATTCACAAGGGGTGAATGAAAATCTAATAATATATCATTTACTGAGTTAACATTATCTACAATTCTTCCTTTCCTTTGTTATTTCATATTGTTTTAGAAAATTTCAGATTATTTAAGGAATGGAATTGTAATTTTTTGCACCTTGATAATGACATTTCCATGTCAAAAAGATGTTCGAAGTTAATAAAACGTGTGTGTGGAAAGTACATACATAGCAACGTTTCATTTCCAATCTCGTGGTTCCACAAAGTTGCTCCTCAAACGTTAAACTATGAGTAATGATGAGTCATGCTAGAAAAAGTCTTCTTGATATAATGTGAAATGTGTTGTCTAACGGTTTTGAAAGGGATGTTTTTTCGTGTCCACTGCAGTTCTCTATTATGCGTGGGAAAACTTATTCTTGTATTTTCTACAGCTAATCTATCTTAATTTTTCGCCTCAGCCTGTGTTGCTATAGGGGTATAATTATATCTAGTGTCAGATTTGCATCCGTGTGATTGGAAATTTTCAGTTAAATTTAATCTTGCGAAAAACCTTCAAGTCCTAACGATGCCCTTCCAATGATTTCAAGTGTATTTTCGAATCCCGAAGAAACACCTTGTTGTCCTTAGAATCTCCAAATCACGCAGTACCAACAATATCACGAATCATCCGTTAGTACCCAGCATACCTAGGATAGTGTAAAACTAAAAATTAGATTGAATTTAACACAGTTGGGGAATTTAAACTTGCTTTTCGTTTAAGTTATATCATTATATTAAGAAAATATATCAATGGAGAACTTTAAGAAAGTAAGTAAATTAAGTGTTGTTCATGGTAGGGGAAAGGAATTATACTGAAGTAATTATAACTGAGGGAGGTAATTGAAAGGGTAATAATGGGACGGGTTTTAACAAGGAAATTTCTAATGGTAAATTGTTATTTGAACATGATATTGGAGGAAAAGCAAGCTGATTGGAGGAAATATCGAGAGGTTTGAAGAGATGTGGAGATTAAGAAGATATCAGATATAAAAAGAACAGATTATGTGGGGAGTTTTATGCTCATATAAATCTGCATTTACTAGTAGAACATTTATTGTTTTCATTCATATTCTGCCTGTTAAGGTAGAACAATGGACAATAAACTCATTCGATCACTCCTACCTCTCAAGTGGTGTCTTCTTCAGTTCCACATACTTTCTACCATTCTTATCCCCCCCAACTATCCTTTCTTCTCTTCCTACCCTGCTGTTCAACTCTCTTTCCTCTACCACGTCATTCAGAGCACATTCACCTCTTAAGACATGTTGTATCCACTCCTACTTTCTCCTCATTTCCTCAACTTCAACTCTTTCCTTTCCTCCCCATCCATCCATCTCTAGTACTTGCACATTCTCCTTCCTTTTTAACCACCTCACCCTCTCCATCTTACTTCACGCCCGTATTTAAAAAGCTATAATAGCGTGGGAGAGAGCAAAACTTTTAGACGGAATGACGCTTGTATGAAATGGACATTTATGTAGAAAAGTTATCCTTCGATGATATTATGTGTGTGGGGAAGTAAAGTAAAGCAGGATGTCTCCCGCAATACACGGCGATAGAATGTATTATTATGTCAGCGACACTTTAAGATCTATACTAGAATTGTCTCTTTTTTTTTAATTTGTTTTGTGATACTTTTTAAAATTTTCCTGGATGATTTTCTGGCGAAATTTTTACTCGATTGCCATCCTTGATTGTTATAATTTAAAATTCGATTCTAACTGCTTTATTTTTTTGTGTGAGAACACCTTTCACCTTCGATTCACAGTTTTTACTTCTAACATTAATTACTGAGCGTCCAATTTTGCCATGGGAGAGGAAGGCTCGCATCTCGAATAAAGTTTCGGCTTTGTTCAGTTTTCATCTTTTCTTCTAGTTCTTTTTATTTCGTTGTCTTTTTGTTTTTTTCTCCGGCGTGGGACCGAGTGTCACGGTCACAACTTCCTCTCTATCTCGACTCGTTTCCTTGGTTCCCCGGGGTCAAGACTTCCCCGCTGGCGGGGTAGTCTTGACCCCCGTACCTATCATTTTTTTTTTTACTATTTCATTCTTTGGAGTGAAGAAGAAGAAGAAGAGAGCTACCCATTCTCTCTTCCCTTCCACCTCTCCTTTTGCAACTTTCCTTGCATTTTCTCCCTTAAGCGAGGAGGGGGTTATTCACCCCCTCCTCCTAAACCCTCCGTTAATTGCCTCGTCCTACGTTTCAGTTCGAGGAAGTTCTTTTTTCTTTTCCTTTTATATTTTTCTTCCTACCTCTCCCATTCAACTTTACTTTGATGAAAAAAATGCGTAAATTTCCGCTG
Source organism: Platycnemis pennipes (assembly GCA_933228895.1). NCBI lineage: Eukaryota > Metazoa > Arthropoda > Insecta > Odonata > Platycnemididae > Platycnemis > Platycnemis pennipes. The sequence goes on from OW121854.1 coordinate 68,660,299, forward strand.
CTTCCACCCGATCCGACCGCAAACACCATTCCGGTCACGTGACTCCGTTGCTTCATTAGCGCTGCTTTTTCTCTCCCCCCCCCCCCCCCCCCCCCTCCCTCCAACACGACCCCAACTCCTTCCGCCCCCCACCCCCTCACTAGTTTCTCCCTCAATTGTTCACGTGAGGTTCGAAATTCGATTGTTATCTTTCTAGGATGATGTTTTTTTTTCTTGTGAGCTGATAATGTCTTTTCACTTCGTTTTTCCAATTATGTACGCGTTGACCTATCCGCCCATGTTCTCTTCAAACTACCCGTTTTTTATCCTCCCTCTACCCTAATTCCCAAAATTCACTACGTATTTCAAAGCACCTAAGACACCTCTTCCATCTAATCTCTACTCTCACGTAAGACATCTAAGAAAATCCTCATAAGACATGTTGTATCAAATCCCTCTACCTTTTCCTGATTTCCTCATATCAACTTCCTTTCTTCCCTCAACTAATTTAACTCTTAAGTAGTGCTGAGTGATATTGAACCGTAAATTACGATAATACTTCCAGGAAGTACTTCGCATGTCAAGTGCAAAGGTTATTTACTTGGTACAGCCGAATTCTCATTGCCTAAAATTTCATTCAAATTTTTTACTCACAGTGTTTTTTCAGTATTCATCATCCTTCATCATAATCATCATCAATCCTCAGATTGCTTTGACGCAGCTCTCCACTGAGTTCTTCTATCGGCTAATCTCTTCACATTTACCTATTTCTTCTCTTTCGCATCCTTCATCACTTGTTCCATGTATCTCATACGAGGGGATCCTTTCCCGTTTTTCCCGTCCATTTGTCCTTCATTCACGATTGTATTTATCAGGCCATAGTGTCTTAAGATGTGACCGATTAAGTTGTCCCGTCTTCTTCTTAGTGTATTCAGAAGCCTTCTCTTCTTTTCCCACTCTTCTCAGGACTTCCTCGCGTCTTACTCGGTCGATCAAACTAATCTTCGTCATTCTTGTGTAGCACCACATTTCGAATGGTTCCACCCTTTTCTTTTCCGCTGCTGTCTTTGCCCATGCCTAACTGCCGTAAAGAAAACACGCTCCAGATGCACATCCTTTTCAGTATTATTCCAGGGTTTATAGGAACCTGGAAATCCTGGAAAACCTGGAAAATTCAGGGAAAATGAAAACAGTCATGGAAATCCTGGAAAAGTCAGGGAATTTAACGTGTGGTCAGGGAAAAATCACAAAATGTTTAAATTTATCACCTGAAAATTCCAAGAGATCAAAAACTTCACATAGGAGTGGAGGAGGAGGATGAAGGAGGGGACGGCTGGCCTCAGGCTGGCTTCGCTGTGGAGGCAGCCCAGGGGGCCTATTCTGGTTCTTTCTGGCTATAGCCTGCATGATTTGGTGAATAGATTGGCGAAAGGTGTGCGCATTCATATTTTCATTTTCATTCGCTAGCGATTTCACCAGGAATGCTTCGCTTTGTCCCTCTGGCGAGGAAAAAGTTATTCTCAGTCAAATTTGAAGCCTTTTAGCCAAATTTGTAGAAGGATGTGAGAAGAAAAAATGAAAATTGATTCAAAGAGCTACTTTAACATGACATCATGTTTGAAGGAAAAGCCAGGTTAGCCTTCTTTGCATATTTTTTTCTGCAATTAAAACCCTTTCTGGAGGCATATCAACGTAAGGAATGATAATTTTTATTTTGTTGACTTAAAGTTGTTGATCCCTTATTACTGGAAGTTCATATGATTAATATGATAATAAACCTACAATTTTTCATAAGTTTAAATTTCTTTGCTTCCTCACTACCACTTTTATCTCTATAAATGACCGAAATCTTGGAGTTTTCAGGCGCTCAAAAGTCAGGGAAAATCACTAATAATGGTCTGGAAATCCTGGAAAAGTCAGGGAAAATGAAAACTCCTATAAACCCTGTATTCTTCAATTAAATGCATGATATGGTCTGTTTCTAACTTAATCCTTGTGTCACCGCATGAAATTATAATTTGATATTGTGTCGACGTGAGGTTTCCATTCCGCAGTTCGTCCCATTCCCAATGTGGGCGGAATCTACTAAAATTTGCTCAGCGACTCGTCGCCATGCGGGAGAGTCGAAATGAATATATATATCCGAATTTGCGTGGGTGCATGCCTTCAAATATCTCCAACCCCTCCGCAACCTCGCGCAATTCCTAAAGCGGATACGGGCGCGACTCGGAATAAATTCACTGCGGCACCCCGTTACTCTTTTTTTTTAATTCCTCCGTCGTCAAGCATGAAATGGTGGTAAAAAAAATAATGGTGGTAAAAAAAATATCCGCATTCGGTCCTTCCGGTTGATTTATTCCGTCATTCATTTTTATTTCCGGTGCCGCGGGACTGCTGAACATTCTCGCGAATGAAATGTATAAAATACAGCTTTAGCGTGGCATTTATAAATTGGCAGGGCGCGAGTTTTTTTTAATTTAATGGCGCGGTTAAGGGGGAGAGTGGCTAAGGTTCCCTATCCTTCTGAATATAACTGTTCCTCGAGAAAAAATGTTAAAAAATAACTCGTGCTTTCTCCACTTTCGTCCAATGTTGGGAGTGATCAGTTGTCGCACATCCATCTCTCAGTCTGTCAAGCGATTTTCCCATTTTCCTGCATCTTCTTATCCTATTCATTTTATCTATACGCGGTCTTCCTATTTCCTAAGTATGGGGTAGGTTTGGCCTGCAGCCGAAGGGAAAATTTTGGGACACTTTGGTGTATTGTCATGAATTATTGCATTCAATGAAAAACTGGAGTGGTTTAGTTAGGTTCGTGGAAGAGATTTGTATATTTTGTACTCACTGACTACCTTGAAAGCCACGTCGAGGGTGTGTTGGGGGGGGGGGATAGTGTCACCAAACGTCACGATTTACATTTGCTAAAGTTCTATGCGTGTAACCTCATTTTCAAGTTAACGCCAAGATTAAAAATTCCAGGTTTGCATCGTAAATGGCGTTTGAATACAATGTCATGTTTAATGCGGTCTTGATTGATAGATTTATACCTATTATGGTAGACTTAAATGGAATGCCCTTACTATTTTCTGCATTTCTTTGAACGAACTGGTATTTCCCTACGATATTTCTGTCTTCAGAGAGGTCTACTTCTTACCCCCCGCTAATACAAAATACATTTTATATTTCTTTCTCGTCGTCTCGTGCCCAGCATTCTACCCTCGATATCACTAGGAACCACAACCTTCAGCATCCCATGCTCCCGAAGACTCCCGAAGACTTCATTAACCTTCTCTGTCTCCTTCTAATTTCTACCAGCATTATTTTCTTCCACCGCTCATGCTGCCCACTTCACCTCCTTTTCGTCCATTCCACTTTTTCCAACTCCTATTCGCACCCCATATTTCGAATACTTCCAGTCTTTTATAATCGTTATCCTTCCTTAGATCCCATGTCCCTGGTCCGTACAAAGCCACGCTCTATTTTAAGGGCTTCACTTGTGTTTTCTTTGCATCTTTGATTTAGATTATTGATAGAAGTCTCTCGTCTATTAGTGAACGCCTGCCAGGCCAAATCAAACTCGAACCCTGCTACGTCACCAATCGTTCAACGTATTGCACATAAAAACAATCATCTCATCTGTTATAGCCATTGCCATCCTGTGTTTTTTACCGTTATGCCTTTTTTTCGCCGAGAATCATCACCCGGAGTAATTTTATAAAGGATAATTTCGGGGCTGCATCAGAATATTTCTTAATCATGATAATCTTAAACCCGCAGACGTGAATTAATGACAGGGACTTAGGATAGGGAAGTGAAGAAAAGACTAGTGAAAAGTTTAATATAGCTATATGGGCTGGGAACGAGGTCTATGCGTAAAGAAGATGAAACTAGACTTAGAGCTTTTGAGATGTGGGTGTGGAGAAGGATGGAGAAATGAAAGTGAATCGAAAGGAAGAAGAACGATGAAGTGCTAGAATTGGTAGGAGTGGAAAGAAATTTGATGGATGAAATGAGGAGAAGGTGTGGATGGAAAAGGTAATAAAAGGGGATGGTGTTTTGAAGGAGGTGATTGAGGGAAGAACGTTGGGTAAGCGGGTAAGAGGGAGAAGAAGAACGGGTAGCTTGGATGGAATGATGGGAGGCAAGAGGTATGAAGGACTGAAGAGGGACATCGTGTGAAATTTATGGGGGAGTATATGGTGCGAAGAAATAAATGTCTATTTAGACCTACCTTCAACGGTAGAAAATTAACAATAATGGAGGGAAGAACGTATTAGGGCTAAACGGAAAAAATAACCGACTATTAGAATCGGTGTGTATGGATAACATCATTTTACAGATAGGTCTGTATGTTTCCAGGGAATGTTCATAAATGCGCAAAGGCGCTGAATCTACGTTAATATGTAGAACGTGAATGATAGTGATTTAAGTGAGGTCTTTTTCCTTCTGCTAAAAATAGTTCCATTTTCGGCTCTGATATCCCTCCTATAAATTCTCAGAATCCACGCTAACTTCTGGAAGGAATAAAAATCCAAAAGCCAATTTATTAAAAATAAACAAGATCCGATATTCCGCGAACATTCTGCCGCCAAAAATACGACGCCTGCACTAACTAGACCAATGAAAATCAGACTGCACAATCTTGAGAATTGAATCACTTCTCTAACTCTCATCGCCTTCCATGTTCTCCGTGTAGATGTTCACCTGATTGCTCGAAATATCTTTGCGGCCAAAAACTTAGGGGTCATCTTCAGCAATACTTTGTCTTGGAAAGATCATTTTTTGTACGTTTCAAATAAAGTTAATGCTATATTACATCAACTGAAAATTCATAAAAAATTACTGCCTATCCATGTAAGAAAGCAACTCGTCTCCACCTTAATTTTTCCCAATTTTGATTACTGTTGTTTTGTATTTTATGATCTCACAGCAGAACTTAATACTAGGCTTCAGCGTCTAATGAATTCCTCCGTCAGATTCGTTTACGATTTGCGGAAAGAAGAGCACATGACCCCATATTTTAACAAGCTCTCTTGGATGGACATAAAAACTAGAAGAAAATTCAAACTGGCCTGCTTCATGTATTCCCTACTCAAACATGATGACCCACAGCACATAATTGATTTTTATCCCAAGAGAACCATATTGCCAAATATAGTTACTACAACCGACCCTAACTACCTGCCTCTCATTATGTGTCACATTATCGGTCCCTCACATTTCAGAAATTATTTACTGTTTCCGCCCTGGAACCACCTACTTAAATATATTAAAGATTCCTCATCGCTGCCCCAATTTAAAAAGCAATTATATACTTATATAACTTGCCCCCCATTAGCCAAACTTGACTCATTTCAATGTTTTATTATCATGTATGGGCTGTAATACTGCGGTATATTTTCCATTGTTAATCTTAATAAATTACTTCAAAATTATTGCATCAAAATATTTAATTGCATCAAAATATTTATCATTATTTCACTGTGTGAACTTGATTTAATACCTATTTAATTACATACAATAATAATATAATACTTATTTCTTTTTCTTTGTGTGATCTTGCTTCGTATCCCATATTTCATATTGTGTTATCATTTTTGTTTACGATGTTAATTGCATACATTTGGCATGTAGTTTTTTTAATCAAATTGTAGTACTTTTACTTAAATTGGTGCTTTGCACACAAAATTTAATTGTATTTTGAGCTCAAATATGGCTTAAGAAAATATGTTGATATCGGATGTAAATTCATGAACTATAAATTACATTTATAGTTCACGAATTTACTTTACATATATAGTTCATTACATTGTTATTATTACTAATATTGTTTTCCTTCAATTAAATGGCTTTTTGGCTTCAAATCCTTCCAAATTTTTTTTTCTCTATCTGCCAATTTGCTTGTCTGCAACACACTCCGGATTCGTCACGGCAGTGTTTTCGGGTGGATCTTTTTTTTTTCGCAAACTTATTTCTCAATCTCCACGGTTTGTCGTCTCTCGGTGGATCCCGGTACTTTTTTTTCTGTTTTCGGCGAGACAAAGGGTGGTAGTCGGGCGGAAGCTTGCTGGAAAGTGAGCGATTCGAGGTTTTCTTGCGAGAGGCGTGGGCGTTGTTGGCGCCTTTTCCTTCTTCCGTGGGGACGCGCAGATTCAAAGTGATGACAAAGGCAGGCGTCTACTGGTCCTCGAGTCAGAGGAAAGATAGTGTTTCTTCTGCCTTTTGGAGGGTTATTTTTTGCGACCTCTAAGGGCGACTTCTGCGGATTGCGACGGCCAATTCGTGCAACGCTCTCGGCTTCCAGGCTTTTCGCCTGTGAGGTCTGAGCCGACAGTATGTTTTTTTTTTTAAAGCGTAGTGAAAAACAGAATAACCTTCCCAATGGACAATTTTTGTAACAAGTGTGAAGTTTGTTGGGTTTGAGGGAATCGTGTTAGGTTGTTGACGTTTTGTAACGTATTAATAATTATTAGAGTGTGTCCCGCACGATATTGATAGTATTCTCTGCCAGAGAAATGCTCTAAATATTTGTGCGTGTGCGTAATACATGTTTGGTGAATATTTAAACCCCTGCCACACACCTTTAAGGTATCTTCTAGGGTATTTCGTTTATGTATGTATGAATGCGTTTCTCAACGAATATTTGCTTAGGGAATTGTCGTAACAGGACGGACTACTTCCGTGATCATTTAGTTAACGCTTAAAAAAATTAAAGAAAAATCCAGTTCATGACAAAGTCCTGCTGCAAAAAAAACTGCCAGTTGCAAAATCCAGCTGCGATTCAGTCATGTTTGAGGTATGGTCGTGTTCGAAATGTGATTATCACTTCGAGCATTGCGATGATTAAACAATTTATTCATTTTATCGATCAGACTAGTGAAAAGTTTAATATGGAGCGTTGCACTATATGGGCCGGAAACGTGGGCTTCTCCGAAAGAAGATGAAAATAGACTTGGGGATTTTGAGATGTGGGTGTAGGGAATGATGGAAAAAGTGTGCTGGGTCTGTAAGAGGACGAACTATGAAGTGCTAGAGTTGGTAGGAGAGGAAAGGAAGTTGATTGAGGAAATTAGGAGAAGGCAGAATAATGTAATAAATTATGTCGTATTAAATGTGCAAATTTCACCCCCATCCCCGTCCCCCTCCGAAATGAACTCGGATCTTACGCCGCCACTGCCTTTGTTGGATCGTGTAAATTTTATTAGCGCGCGCAGTTTTCATTTAGCCGAAGGGTTTAATATCTCCCGTGCTTGCGATGAAAGTTGTGAATCAGAGTCACGTATTATCTTGTTCCTTCCATTGAGCTGCTTTACGACACCACCCCTTTAGGCAGATATGTGTTTTAATGCCTCGCCCACACTGCAACGGGTGTATCTTTTAATGTCGTGGTAAAAGCAGTTGTGCCGATCCAGCAATTGCACCAACTCCGGAAGCATTAACACACCCTCCCTTCCACCCCTCCCTCAACCCCCTTATTGTTCCCTATCTCCACCTCCTTGAATGGGGCGTGAATTTTTATCTCGCGGGGCCGTGTATCACCCCCAAACAATATGCCACTTTATTAACTCGGGGGGAGTGGAGTTGACAAGTGGTTGCTTTTTAATGCCTCGAAACTGCTCTTTTCTTAATTTAGCTGAGTACGGCACGCATTTTCCTATTACAACCTCGGTATTTATTTTGGGGGTTATAATCCGGCTTTGCAAATGCGTGGAAGTGAGGAAACATTTCATAATAACATACATCTGGAGAATTTTACTATATGGCAGCGAAGCATGGACGATAACAGGAAGAGAGAACAAGGCTAAAAGCGTTTTAATTTGGTGCTATCGAAGAATTATGAAGAAAAAATGGATCGACCGAGTGACAAACGAAGAAGCCCTAAGAAGAGTGGGAGAAAAGAGATGTCTACTGAAAACCTTAGAAAGAGGACGGGATTACTTAGTCGGCCACATCTTAAGACACGGTGGCCTAATGAAGACAATCGTTGAGGGAAAAGTGAACGAGAAGAACGGCAAAGGAAGACCTCGTATGGCATGCATGGAACAGGTCGTGAAGGATGTAAAAGAGAGGGTTTACGTCAGTATTAAGAGGTTGGTCGATAGAAGAATCGAGTGGAGGGCTGCGTCAAACCAATCCTAGGATTGTTGACCCATTATGATGATGAATCCGGCTACATCGACTGCCAGTTTTCTCGAGAAAATATAGTTAATTAGGTAGGAAGGAGGTTTAATTTTATATCTATGAGGAGGTAAATTTATTTTATTGTATATAATTATTGTGTATTGTTGTTAGTAGTAATCTGCAAGTCATCAGGCCTTGTTGGATAGTAAATTCTTCCCACGACCGTTAAAATTCACACGACGCCCCTCTTCAGACCCTCATACTGCCTTCCTCCCATTATTATATTAAAACTCAATCAAATTTCCTTATTCTTCCAATTATAGCACTTCATCCTTCGTCCTTATTTCGGCCATATTAATTTCTCCATTCTTCTCACATCTCAGAAGCTTTATGTATATTTTCCTCTTCTTTCCTTTAAGTCAACATTGCTGCACCATACAATGCCATTCTCCATGCTAATCTTCTAACTAGTCTTTTATTAAAACCTACTCAGCTCTCCTGTCATCAGTTCACACCGGCGAATGAAAGTTTCTTTTGCCGACGCGATTCTCCCAAGAAAGTGGACGAAAAAATCATTGGGACTTCTCAGGTGCGAATATGGAGAAGGTAGGATGGTTTAAAAGGGAGATAAACTAGATAATGCTACTGTGGTAGGGGAGGAAAGAATGTTGATGAGAAAATTAGGAGAATGATGAAGGTGTGGAATGAGAAGGTAATAAAGGTCAAGGGTGTTTTAAAAGACGTGATTGAGGGAAGAATGTCGAGGAAGCGGGGAAGAGGGAGGAGAAGAACGTGTAGCTTGGATAGAATGATGGGAGGTATGAGGGGCTGAAGACAGGTATCTTGTGAAGTATAGGCGTCGCGGGATGAACCACAAACTCCTCCGAGGCCAGCCTTCACCGGTAGTAAACTAATAATAATAAATATTAAATATTATGTTAATATAAAATTCATTTAGGTACGGAGTGAGTGCTGAAGTGTGTGAAAAGATGAGAACAAAGTATTTCAGTGTGAAGAATTAAGTCAATGTAAGAATTAAATGGAGAGGTATTAATTAAACCAATCTAACTGGGGGATGAGCACTGAATGTGATGGACCACTTGATGCAATCTCCACTCGAAGCCCTTAAATATTATCCATTGCTGTAAAAATAAAAGGCAGTAGTGCCCTTAGTTCTAATGGTTTCATTCTATTTCATAGGTCTAATTATAGATTTATTAATGGCGATTATTAAATACGCGTAAGTTAAGGAGGACATCATTTGATAAGTAGCGGTCATTAGTAGTTTTAGCGTCTAGTCTACCATAGCCTTATCCTGTTTTAACATACTAATAATGAGTGTATGGAATAATTTAAATGGGGAAAGGGGATGGCTTGCTCAAGGACTTCATATGTACATGTACAGTCATTTGCAAAAGTCTGTGGGCAACTTCCGCCGCGTCAATATGGGCCAAGCTTTGAATCCACCAAGTATGTTGGCACTAACTGTGTGGTAGAGAAAATTTGTGCTAAGGTAACGGTAATACACGATATGTAAAAATGGCGGATTTTAATGCCAGGGTCCTTAAAATAATTAATCGGTAACGAATAATAATGGCGCATAGGATGAAGGTTGCGCTATAATTAGGGCCCTACCACTTTTATTATGCTAAATATATCACGACAAATCGTGCGATTGCTTAATACTCTGATTACGCCTGTGATATTGCCGCGAAGTGTCGTGCCGTAACACGTCATAACATTCATTTTTCTCACTTAATAGTTTATTTTCAGTCCATTTCTCTTTCTCATATGATATAGTTTCAACGGCAAGCTTACAGAATGAAACTCCGAGCGTGCGCAGTAAGAAATAAAGACATTTCTCGTCGTTGAAAGTTACTTGGCCTAGTCAAGGCAGACGCATTCATTACGTAATTTATGCTCCATGGCATGAATAATTAAATAATGACACTGCTACACAAAAAAGATGTCTTACCTGCTACGTGGATTCCATTCCAATATTCGAAACAGCTCGCCCTATTAATTTGATGCAGTCCAATCAGTTCACAAATATAAATTAACACGTATTCGTGGTAGGTTAAATAATCATTTGAATACATGCGGATCATAGAATTTATTAAAGAAACCACTCTCATACACATTACGATTACAAATAATTTTGCGGTCACAAGTATGTATGGACATTTTCAGTCATTTATCTTCCGATGAGTCTTGCTTCAATCAGGGTCCACCACCAACACAAGGTATCACCGTAGTCGGCTATTTTACCAGCAGCGCACCGCATATTCTTCTATCAATCCTCATTATCACTACACCAGAACGTTTTCACTAATCATTTAGCGAGTATTCCTTCACAAATTTTACAAAATGGGATTAATGCCATACCTATGTATTCCTTGGGACTGGACCGCCATTCCAATATTCACAGATATCAAGGCAGTGTTTATTTACGTTTTATTGTTGTTGACGACGAAATAAATGCACAAAAGTTATGGAATTAGAGAACTACTCTTTGTTGCAATACATTTTATGCCTTTAATTTTCATTTAACGTATTCGTGCTTGAACATTCGTAGGGAAACCATCTCTGTAGGAGTCGTAGGCGCTTCTGAGATGGTTTTTATGTTAATAATGTGTCGTTTGGACTCCCACAGCATGATTTAAGTTATTTTGTGCTTCAGTTTTTTGCAATTGTTTTTCGGATGGCTTTTGTTTCGCTCGACCACGTCATCGACTCACCGATCATTGTTGAATTCGAGCGACTGAATTACCGGAAGAAATGCTGGGGATGGTAAAAACAACCTGTTGATTTTTATCATTTGTAGTTAATGAGTAACATAGCTGCTTGAACAATTTCTTCATGGATTTTTTTTTAATGTTTACACTTTGATTAAGAAAAGCATATTTACTCGCCCTTAATCCTGTTCTCTTGGAAGATTATCTGTATCTTTGTCATCACGCATAAAAAGTTTCCATTTGATCCTTGACGTGGGAGGTATTACTTTCAATCATTTAACGTAAATGTGGTTAAAATGGCCAATTTCGCGTAATATTTTGTAAGGCCATGTGATATGATGCATCATCATCCGTCAGCAATTTTGAGAATGCCGTAACTCTCTACTAAAAACAGTAGAATAAGTGTAATACAGGAGTAAGTGAGAGGGGTACTGTCTGAGAACATCTAGAGAAACCTAGCGCGGAGGACGCGAGCGGATGCACATGTAAGTGTAATGCAAGAGTCTATCGTCCTTTTAGCGTCCTTCGCCTGCTTCAAGCGCCAGATCCTACGGATTGGTAACACCATCGACGATCTTGGTTACCCAAAATGAAAAACCCCTCTAGAATTTCCGGCCATTACGTCGGCAATGACACCCGAGGCTCCCCGAATCATAAGTGATGGATGCTCCATTTGTAGTGAAAATAAAAAATCTACATAACTCTGTGTAGGAAACCTCGAGAGTTAGTGACAAGCGGGATCTCTGCCGGGCATTAGTTTCAAGTCTGAAAGAATTATATACTTCAATCAATCCGGTATGCGAAAATAGTAGTCGTCACAAACTACCTATATTCAACAGAGATATATATATCTCCCAAGATCACAATGGACTTGAGCAATAGAGAATTGAATCCTGGCAACTACGGGGCCCGGGACTAAATTAGTGTAACGGGTGTCGTGCCCGGCAGCAGGGTAAGCAAGGACTCTGCGGTCGTCATCTCACGAAATCCTTGCACGAAGAGAAAGACAGCAGCAGCGGCGGCGAAGAATGAACCAGAGAAGAGAGAACCAATGCTAAGGATCGGGACATGGAACGTTAGGACTATGTTAAGGGCAGGAAAACTAAAGAACATTAAGCGTGAAATGGAGAGGGGAAAGATCGATTTGTTGGGACTAAGCGAAGTAAGATGGAGAGACCAGGGGGACTTCTGGAGTGAAAAGCACTGGGTTATATACAGTGGAGGGGAAGAGAGCCAGCGGGGAGTAGCAGTCGTATTGAACGCAACATTAGGAAAAAGGGTGTTGAATGTGGAACAGGTAAGCGATAGAATACTAGCCATAGAAATCAAAGCGATACCGGCAAATGTAGTCTTAGTACAGGTCGTACAGGTTTACATGCCGACAGGGGGGCATAGAGAAGAGGAAGTTGACGAAATATATGACCAGTTGGAAGAATTAATGGGGAAAGTAAAGGGCAGGAAGAATCTAATAGTTATGGGAGATTGGAACGCTGTAGTAGGGGAAGGGAGGGACGGGAGTGAAGTAGGGGAGTATGGTCTGGGCATAAGAAATGACCGGGGCGAGAAAGCAGTGGAGTTCTGTAGGAGGAATAATTTAGTGAGAACAAATACGTGGTTTAAACACCACCCTAGGCGTAGGTACACGTGCAAAATGCCGGGGGATACTGGAAGGTACCAACTAGACTACATCATGATTAGGCAAAGATTCAGGAACGGCGTAAAGAATTCGCACAGTTTCCAAGGTGCAGATGCCGACTCCGACCATAACTTGGTGGTGATGAGATGTGAGATGAGACTAAAAAGGTTGAAAGTAGGAAGGAAAATAAAAAAGTGGGATGTAGGAGCACTGATTGGAGGGAAGAGGAGGGAATACCAGGAGATTGTGGATAGATGCATGAGGGAAGAGGAGGGAAGAGGAACAATAGATGAAAGATGGGAAATGATAAAGACGGGTATAAAAGAAGCAGCTGAAAAAACAATAGGAACAGGAGATGCTAGGAGGACCAAGAAACCATGGGTAACAGCGGAAATGATGGAAAGGATAGACGAAAGAAGGAAATGGAAAAATGTAAATACAGAGCTAGGCAAAAGGCGTTATAAGGAGATTAACAACAGGCTTAGGAGAGAAACAAAGAGAGCAAGAGAAAAGTGGTGGAGTCGGCAATGCGAGGAGCTGGAGAGACTCCAGAGAGAAGGAGAAATAGGCAGTCTGTACTCAAAGGTAAGAATGTTATCGGGAATCAAGAAATGGAAAACGGTCCCGTGCATCAAAGACAGAAAGGGAAATTTAGCAATGGAGCCAGAGGAGATCCAACGTCGTTGGAGGGTATATGTTGAGGATCCGTATGATAGCGAAAATAGGCCTAGCAACTTGGACATAGAAGAGGAAAAGGACGTAGATCAGGATGACGTGGGCCCCGGAATACTGGACAGTGAGATAGAGAAGGCACTGCGAGAAATGAAGGCAGGTAAAGCGGTGGGGGTTGATAGCATCCCAGCTGAGCTTCTGAAAAACCTAGGAAAAGGGGGAAGGGACAGATTTTATGAACTTGTTCGTAGAATATACGAGAAGGGGGCTTGGCCGGAGGATTTTGTAAAAACCGTGCTGATACCTATACCGAAAAAGAGGGTGACAAAATAATGTGAAGACTATAGAACGATAAGTTTGATTTCTCATGCGGCAAAGGTAGTGCTTAGAATCATCAATAGGAGAATGGAAAAGAGAGCAAATGAATTCCTAGGCGAGGATCAGTTTGGATTTCGGAAGGGGCGGGCCACTCGAGATGCGATTGCAGTGATGAGAATACTAGTGGAAAGGAATCTAGAATACAATCAGGACGTATTCGCGTGCTTTGTTGATTTTGAAAAGGCGTTCGACAGAGTGAGGTGGGACAAGTTCATGGAAATATTGCGGAAGATAGGAGTAGACTGGAGAGACAGGAGACTGATCCGGAATTTATATATGGCGCAGAAGGCGAAAGTGAGAGTAGCAGATGGAGAATCGGATTGGGCAACAATAGGGAGGGGAGTTAGGAAGGGCTGTCCTTTATAGCCGTTACTTTTCAACATATACTCGGAGGAAATGGTGAGAAAGGCTTGGGATGAACTGGAGGCAGGAGTAAAGGTCGGGGGGAAATCGATAAAATCAGTGAGGTTTGCGGATGACCAAGCGCTAGTATTCCAGTCTGACCGTGGCTTGCAAAAAATGCTGGATGCGTTGCAGGGACAGTGCGAAAGATACGGGATGAAGATAAACCAGAAGAAAACGAAAGTAATGAAACCGAACTGTTAATTAACCGAACAAACTGAAAATATAGTTATAGGTGTTGGAATTAATGGCAATAAAATATTTTGCTTACTAAATTGATCCTAGGCGTTGAAAAGCATTTTTAACCAAAGAGGAGGACTCGTTTGGCAAGAAAAATTCCAATTGTACGAATTAGGAGTTCAAGGAATTCATTTTATGAATTGTGGGTGCAAAGCAAACATTAGATACAGAAATATCACCTTAAATGTCATAATTTCACAGGCTAATTGGTTCACAAACATATACCAAGTAAATTGATGATGGATAATGCAGATCAAAGTTGGTAAAACACGAAGGTTAGGATATTATTTAAGTGACAAATAATATGCCACACACACATGCACTCAAATGCGTTCAGGCACAACTGTGTCTAAAGATGATTCAAGTATATTAAAAAACCTGCGTCCCAAGGCAAGTAATATTGTAAAAATAAGTTAGAGAGAGGGATGGGAGCACGACGCACAGTGGGGCCAAATCGCATTTTGCCGGACAAAAGTCCAAAACTGCTTTTTATGAGATAACGTCTTGAAATTTGGCACATATACACAAAAATGATTGCTGATTATGGAATGGTAAGTCATTTTTATAGGAATTACCCGTTACTTAGATACAGAAGCTCAAACACGACCAAATTTCGAAAAAAGCGCCCGCTCTCATTTTTCTTCGAAAATCTTAAAAGTTGAGCAGATATAGGAGTAAATAAAGGATTTTTATGAAATAAAAAAACATTTCCATTTGTGAACAGGGTACTTTGCCTATACTATGTATACGTTTCAGACATTTTTTCCCATATTTGAGTGCTATTACGTCACAAAATGGCGGACCCTTTTTTTAGACAAAATTTTACATAAAGTAGACAATATAATCCTTATTCGGAAAATGGTCTCTGGGATACTTCATCAGAGTATAAATTGAACATATTTCTAGGTTACTCTGTAAAAATATTTGAAAAAAGTTTGCGACGCCGAGAATAAACTCGATTTTTCGATCGCGCGTCGCGGCCCAACTCCGCGCAGCGGGACCTGGAAATACCGAGACTCCGTTGGATTTTTCATGTTGTGTGGATAATAACTTCTCGAATATAACTTTTTCAGGCTTTGCATGCTGTCACTGATTTCTAAAGATTCTATATTGAAGATTTTTCGAGGATATTGGTTCTAGAGAATGGATTAGTGCACTCGTAACTGCGGTAATTTTTTAATTTGGATAATTTTCGGAATCATGCTGAAAATTATGAACGTCTTTCAGCTCTTGAGCAAGAATGCCGGTTCTCGGGGAACCATGCATGTTCTCCATAAAAAGGCAACATTTGGGATTCCCTTCTTTCCCTTTACCCTCTCCTCCTCCACCCCGAACTACATCCTTCGCCTTTACTACCCGAGGAGGGTGGCGCGAAACGGAACGTTTAAGACAATGTGCAGTCTTAAAAAAAATAATGCCTGCTTGGCAAATTACGACTTGTTGTTGCTCTTTGTTATCTGACTCTTTGATGTGTCAGAAATAATATTAGTGGATACTCTCCTATAAGTAACTGGAAACTGACAATATAAGAAAATTGATATTTAATTTTAACGAATACCTAAGGGGAATCATTTTCACAATATCATTCTTTATAGCTTCTTACAATGAAATTCAATATTCTGTTTAAAATCAGCATGATTTCATGAGTGTTTACAAAAAGCTCTGTTGTGCGCATTATCATCTGTTTGTATAGAGTGAGATACTGGATCATTAGGTTTGAGGGATGGATTAATTTAAACTTGAGTTTACTGTGGTTTTACATTTTTATTTCGCAATGCTGATCACACAGTGTAATAATGTCAAATTGCAATGCTCTCGACGAAAAGTAAAGTAATATAGATGAAACACAATTAGATTAATCAATAATATATTAAATAAAACTGGAAAACTGATGTTGTTTTGCATAGAATTTGCTGCTGGTTTAAAAAGAGAAAGTAATTTGAAAAGAGGATGGCAATAAACGAGAATGACTTAAATTCATTTTGATATTGTCAGTACCGATAAAATCAATTCAATAATATAAATGAAATGCCATTACTTGTAAGATACTGAAAAGAACATAAATATCATTATCCCAAATGATTTTCACCCTCAGAGCATACTTAGTTTTAACTCACCGAGTCCTCTTCAGGTAGTGACAAATTTCTGAAAGCACACACCATGTTTATATTTGGGAATGGTTAAGAAGGCGAAGAAACAGTTAGAGGAGATGGGTTGTTCGTACGTGTACCGATACGCTCCTTGAGAGAGAGATAAGGGTGAGAAGAGGTCTGTTTGCGCCAATGAAGGGAAAAACGCAAGAAGGGAATACCCGGAGAGAATGAAAGGAGGGTCGACAGAGGAAGTTAGGTCGGCGGTGTTCAAATGAGGGGTGGGTAAGGAAGCGGTTAAGGAAAGGGTGGTTGGTAGCGGGCTCCTGACAATGCAATCGCCTTTTCACTATCCTTTCCTTAACCACTCATCCATCCCCACGAATTCGTCACTACAATTCGTCCTTTGACCAAACTTTCTTTGCCAATTGTTCGTTTCAAGAAAAATTCTTAGTCCTCGGACGAGTCGTAACCATCATCTCAGTTTGATTCTATGCTTCTTCTTTGTTTCCTATTAGTAATAGTTCTCGTAATTCCTTCGGAAGCCTCCTATCAGTCTTCGCAGTCAATGATATGGTGGAGAAAAGCAACGGATCGAACGTGATCAAGTCTTTTGAATAGGTCCTCAATGGTGGCCTTCCTGGAGTGTTTCCGCGTGAATCTTTCTCGAAATTTCATGGCGTCCTTATTGCGGGCCTCCATCGCCTCTTCGGATAGCTGGCCTAAGGGAAGAATTGCCCCTTTCAAAATATCCGCCCCATGTATGAGTACTTTATGGACCGTGGTCGGCATATAGGACAATGAATAACATCCCGAAATCCAATTTTATAAATCGTCAATCTGCCTTTGCAAATAATTATTTTCTGTCTTGGCTATTTCCTTCGTCTCTTTGAGTTACTGAAGGCGAATGGGCCGGCAAAATCTGATGGACGACGGCCACGGATTTGCCCAGATAATCACAGCTAAAACAGGGAAAGTATTAATATTGCCCGTTTGTTCTATATGCGGATTAGCCAAAAATAAAATAGATACGCTCGAATCTCTTACCTGAAGAATCATTTACCAGAGTAAGAGGCACTAGGGATCTCATGAATAAAAATTCATTTAACGAATCTGCTCTTTCCCACAGTTGTTCATATTGGGCGTGGCCCGAACTTCCATCAAATCCGTACTTGCATATTAAAGTGGAATTAACTTTATCGATGGAGGTTTGCGATGTAGATACGCACTACAGTACCCGTGAGACCATGTGATTTAATAAATACTGAAGATTCACTTAGCACATGTTTTCAGTTATACTTATTCCATCGGAGTAATCCGAATCGGGGATACAACTCGTGTCCGTGACTAAGAACGGAACTTCTAAGTGTATTATACTGACTATAAGTCAGCCCCCTAGTGATCAGTAAGAACAAAACCTCCTCAGGTGACATCTTCGTCACCACATCAGGACTTTTCCTAGATTTGAAAGCACTCTCCTTGCCTTACTAAGAGTGGTTGTTATTGAAAATGATTCCGAAAATTATTCAAGTGACAAATTTACCTCAGTTACGAGTGAACTGAATGGAGTGCACTGAAGAACATATGGACAATACAAACTGATCCATTCTTTCGAACCAATATCCTCGAAAAATCTTCAGTATAGAATCTTTAGAAATCAGTGACAGCATGCAAAGCCTGAAAAAGTTATATTCGAGAACTTATTATCCATACAACATGAACAATCCAACGGAGTCTCGTATTTCCAGGTCCCGCTGCGCGGAGTCGGGCCGCGACGCGCTATCGAAAAATCGAGTTTATTCTCGGCGTCGCAAACTTTTTTCAAATATTTTTACAGAGTAACCTAGAAATATGTTCAATTTATACTCTGATGAAGTATCCCAGAGACCATTTTCCGAATAAGGATTATATTGTCTACTTTATGTAAAATTTTGTCTAAAAGAAGGGTCCGCCATTTTGTGACGTAATAGCACTCAAATATGGGAAAAAATGTCTGAAACGTATGCATAGTATAGGCAAAGTACCCTGTTTACAAATGGAAATGTTTTTTATTTCATAAAAATCCTTTATTTACTCCTATATCTGCTCAACTTTTAAGATTTACGAAGAAAAATGAGAGCGGGCGCTTTTTTCGAAATTTGGTCATGTTTGAGCCTCTGTATCTAAGTAACGGGTAATTCCTATAAAAATGACTTACCATTCCATAATCAGCAATCATTTTTGTGTATATGTGCCAAATTTCAAGACGTTATCTCATAAAAAGCAGTTTTGGACTTTAGTCCGGCAACATGCGATTTGGCCCTACTGTGCGACGGTTCAAAGATTCATTTTCTTCGAACACGATTTGGGCAGTAATAGAGAATATCAAAAATTAATGTGGAAATTAGAATAAATATTGCAACGTTAATTAGGAGAGTCTGAATTGATTTAACAAGTTCATGTTTTAACTTTACCATCTCATGCATGCTTCGGAAAATGTTAACTAAATAATTCAGTTCCATAAATTCCTGATTGATAAACATTACTTTCCATATAATAAAACTTCACCTACACGTGTCTCATGGAACCATATCTAATGTATACTACAAATCAATAGCACTATAATTCTCTGCTAAATGTAGGCAGTTTGTGCAGACTAGTATTTTCGCATGTCTGATTCATTCGAGTATATAATACCTTCTGACTTGAAACTAATGCCAGGCAGAGATCTCGCATGTCACTGACTCTCGCGGTTTCATACACAGTTATGTAGATTTTTTATTTTCATTACTATTGCAGCATCCACCTCTTTTGATTCGGCGAGCCTCGGGTGTCATTGCCGACAAAATGGCCGGAAATTCTAGACGTTTTTTCATTTCGGATAACCAAGATCATCAATGATGATACCAATCCAGGATCTTGCGCTTGAAGCAGGAGGAGGGACGCCAAAAAGACGATAGCCTCCAGATTACATTTACATGTGCATCCGCTCGCGTCCTCCGCGCTAGGTTTCTCTTGATGTTCTCAGACAGTACCTCTCTCACTTACTACTGTATTACACTTATTCTACAGTATTTAGTAGAGAGTTGCGTCAATTTCAATATTTCTAACGGATGATGGGCAAGTAAATGATACTGACGCATCATTTGACTTGACCATCACAAAATTTTACGCGAAATTGACAATTTTAATTACAATTACGTTAAATGATTGAAAATATTACTAGCCACTTCAAGGATTTAATGGAACCTTTTCATGCGTGATGACAAGGATACAGATAATAATCCACGAGAGCTGGATTAAGAGCGAGTAAATATGCTTTTCTTGACCAAAGTGAAAACATTTTTTAAAAATTCCTTGAAGAAATTGTTCAAATGGCTATTTTGCTTATTGACTACAAATGATAACAATCAACAGGTTGTTTTTCCATCCCCAGTTCGATTTCCCTCGGCACTGGTAATTCAGTCGCTCGAATTCAACAATGATCGGTGAGTCGATGACGTGGTCAAGTGAAACAAAAGCCATCCGGAAAACAATTGCAAAAAACTGAAGCACAAAATAACTCAAAACATGCTATGGGAGTCCAAACGACACATTATTAACATAAAACCCACCTCAGAAGCGCCTATGACTCCTACAGAGATGGTTTCCCTACGTATGTTCAAGCACGAATACGTTAAATGAAAATTAAAGGCATAAAATGTATTGCAACAAAGAGTAGTTCTCTAATTCCATAACTTTTGTGCATTTATTTCGTCGTCAACAACAACAAGACGTAAATAAACATTACCTTGATATCTGTGAACATTGGAATGGCAGTCCGGTCCCAAGGAATACATAGGTATGGCATTAATCCTATTTTGTAAAATATTTGGAGGAATACTCGCTAAATGATTAGTGAAAACGTTCTGGTGTAGTGATAATGAGGATTGACAGAAGAATATTCGGTGCGCTGCTGGTAAAATAACCGACTACGGTGATACCTAGTGTTGGTGGTGGACCCTGATTGAAGCAAGACTCATCGGAAGATAAATGACTGAAAATGTCCATAAATACTTATGACCGCAAATTATTTGTTATCGTATTGTGTATGAGAGTGGTTTCTTTAATAAATTCTATGAACCGCATACATTCAAATGATTATTTAACCTACCACGAATACGTGTTAAATTATATTGGTGAACTGATTGAACTGCATCAAATTAATTGCGCGAGATGTCTTGGATAGTGAAATGGAATCCACGTAGCGAGTAAGACATCTTTTTTATGTAGCAGTGTCATTATTTAATTATTCATGCAATGGAGCATAAATTACGTAATGAATGCGTATGCCTTGACTAGGCCAAGTAACTTTCAACGACGACAAATGTCATTATTTCATACTGGGCACGCTCGGAGTTTCATTCAGCAAGCTTGCCGTTGAAACTATATCATATGAGAAAGAGAAACGGACTGAAAATGAACTATTAAGTGAGAAAAATGAATCTTATAACGTGTTACGGCACGACAATTCGCGGCAATATCACAGGCGTAATCAGAGTATTAAGCAGTCGCACGCATTTGTCGACATTTATTTTGCATAATAAAAGTGGTAGGGCCTTAATTATAGCGCAACATTGATCCTATGCGCCATTATTATTCGTTACCGATCATTTTTTTGAGGACCCTGGCATTAAAATCCGCCATTTTTACCTATTTTGTATTGCCGTTACCTTAGCACAAATTTTCTCTACTATACAGTTAGTGCCAACTTAGTTGGTGGATCTAATCTTGGCCGCTAGTGGCGCGGTGGAGGTTGCCCACAGACTTTTGCAAATGACTGTACATATATACAAACCAAACAATGTATTGCAGTATCGCTGAGTTTTTTTTACCTCTGCTGCTTTTCACTTCATTCTTTCGCTCCTTTCTTAAAGTCTTTTCCCTTCTGCTAACCATTTTTCTTTGTCCTATTTTTGATACCCTTAAACGGTGTCGATTACTGTACGAATACAGGACAGTATTTCCCTTAGTTTTAATGGGTTTATTCCTATTTATTAGTTCTAATTAAAGATTTATTAATGATGATTAAGTATGTGTAACCTAAGAAGGACATCATTTGATAGAAAAGGGTCATGAGTAGTTTTCGCGTCTAGTTTCGTGTAATCCTGTATTAACATACTAATAGTGAGTGAGTGTAGGGAATGTTTTATATGGGTAGAGGGCGTGTGTAAGGACTTTCTATGCATATATACATACTCATACATCTAACAGTATATGGCAATATCGCTGAGTTCTTTATCTCTGCTGCTTTTCACTTTGTTCTTCCACATCTTCTTCAAGTCATTTCTCTTCTGCTCCCCATTTTTCTCGTGCTAGTTTTTTCATTTTTCCTTTCTTGGGGTGTCTTTTCCTTATGCTTCATTTCCCGTCCACTAAACCGAGACTTGTACCCAATTCCCTCCCTCTATCCATTCCTCCTTAGCTCTTATCCTTCAATACGTTTCATTTCCGCTCCAAATCAAATCACCTCTCCCAATGCTGATCCACTTCCTCATCTCCCGTTTTCCTCCTCCTACCGCTTCTTCCCACCTCCACCAATCATCTCGTCGACCTTTCTCATTTCCCATCAGCCGTTTCTGTGTTTCGTGTGTGTTTGTCAGTGTTTCGTGTGTGGGGCGAGTATGAGTTCCTTCTCCCCAATCCCATTACTATCATAACCAATGTCCCTTGACCGAATGTCCGAGTGAACTCTGTCCGACTATCGTTGTGGGAGGAGATTGCCATCAACACGAGGTTCCTCCAGTTTCCCTTAACGTCAGTTTCTTCACTCACCTTCCTTAGAGGAAAAGAGTGCTTAGGGTTCAAGAACCGCGTGCAAGAACTAGCCGTGAAAAAAATCTGAAAGGATTTACCCGCTAATGGATGAAATGGCAGGATTTTTACAGAGAGAAAAAATATCCACCTTGACCAGGATTCGAACTCGGTACTACAGGTGTCCGGCTATTATTTTTAAGATAGTAAATCTACCTAGGCTTCCTTCATTTCTTTATTGGTGGATGATGATTTCCGGTGTGGTCATCTTACCGGCTCCTAAGGTACTGAGATCAAATTATTAGAAGCGTAAAATGGTAGGGAGAATTTAGGCTCATTAATCACGGGTAAAAATTGAAAACATTTGGTACAACTTCACTCATTTGTTTATTTTCACCTAGCGATTTAGAGCAAGAATGAAGAAAGGGGTGAGACAAGGTTCAGGACTGTCTCCCGTAATTTTTAATGCGTACATTAGAAAATTCAGGAAAGAATTCAAAGAGGCTTTTTCAGGACTAATATTCATAGAGAAAAATCAAATAGAGAATAAACATCTTAGTGAACAAGAATTGTTGATAAAAGATAATACAATTAACCATCTAGTAACTAAAGAGAACTTCGCAATATGTCTGTCAATCACGTCCATATTTCGGATCATCCGGGTTCCTAATGATTTAATTTATTTTAAACTTTTATTTTTTAACCTTACCTCGTTAAACCAGTTTAATTCTTCTAATAATATTTCACCCGTTCAATCCCTTGACTCTGTTGCGAAATATATTTTCTTATAGTTCGCGGGAAAAATTTTTGAATAAACATTTGAAACAAAATAAATCATCATCAAGGGTCAGCAATCCTAGGATTGTTTTGACGCAGCCCGCCACTCGATTCTTCTATCGGTCAACCTCTTCATATTAACGTAACTCCTCTCTTTCAAGTCCTTCACGACCTGTTCTATGTATCTCGTACGAGGCCTGCCTTTTCCATTCTTCCAGTTCACATTTCCCTCGACGATTGTCTTCATCAGGCCATCGTGTCTTAAGATGTGGCCGATTAAGTTGTCACGTCTTCTTTTTAGGGTTTTCAGTAGACTTCTCTTTTCTCCCACTCTTCTTAGGACTTATTCATTTGTCTCTCGGTCTATCCATTTTATCTTCATCATTCTTCGATAGCACCATACTTCGAATGCTTCCACCCTTTTCTTCTCCGCTGCTGTCATCGTCCATGCCCCACCGCCGTAAATAAACATGCTCCAGATATACGTTTTGATAATTAACAAAATAAAAACATTTGAAATAATTTGGTGCTAATGTGGAGAATGGCACGCTAAGGTGTAACTGCCAGTGGACCAATTTTCGGCCCTCTCTGGTTGTACAGACTTCCAAAATATAAGCCGACTTGCAGTACGTCGTTACCTGTGTGTGGTATTGTCATCATCTTGGGTCCACAATCCTAGGATTGTTTTGACGCAGCCCTCAACTCGATTCTCCTATCGTACAGTCTACTTAAAAGGGACTGGCAGTGTGTGGTTCATGGAATCAAGCTGAAAATATATTCAGGGTTTATAAATGTCGATATCGGGAAGGTCATTTGGGTGAAAAGACGGACGAGAAAGGGCTGGAGATGTTTAAAACAATTGAATGGTAACGCGTCACTTCGTGTCGACACACCAATGGGACCGGCGCAGTTGTGGATTCGGTTGTGTTTGTGCATCTCGCCGTTGCATTGTTTTCACGTTGGAGTGGAAGCGGACAAAGGCAAAACACATTTGGGTCCGCCGTGATCCGTCGATTAACGCTAAGTATCCCACGCGAATAGCCGCCTCTCCCGGCTACGGCGTTAACCAAACATTGCAGCGGATAGAATTCCTGTTTTCGCGTTCCTGCAGCACATCGAGCCATAATGGAAAGTTTGAAATCACGCCCAACTTCTCTCACAGTGTTTGTCCAATAAGTTCTCCGGTAAATAAATACTTTTGACTCTGTCAACAATGGAACGTTGTTTACTGGTAATTTACCACGTAAAATCCCCTAAACGCTGAAATCAGTTAGATATTATTGAACGTCACCTAGCGTTCTTTTGTGAATATTTTGTGTATTCAGATGGTAGCGAATTGAAACGACAATTATATAACTTAACTTACTGTAAAAACAAAATCATGGCTTATACCAACAGGTTATGTAATGAGAATAATGCAGGTTTTTCAAAACCTTGAATGGTGGTTTTTAACATGTGTTAAAACAATATTTAGTGTTCATTTCGTGTATAGGAATACGAACATGCATGGCTGATACGCCAAATTGTTATTCATTTTATAATTTAGACTCCAATGTGATTAGATGGGCTAGATATGGCCTGTAGTCTGATAGAAAAAGTAAAGTGCATTTTATTGCCTTACCATTTCTGTGCAAAACATATTCTTATGAAGTCACCAACTTGAATTTTAATGAAATAAAATGTGGGCTACGTAAATGGCTGATATCACTTGTGAACTAATTGTTTAAGAGTGTAAATATATAAGTGAAGTTATTGTCCATTGCAACACATGATGCTTATCATGTTTCTAGATTGTTATATCCCATTCATAGGTAGATTGTGTTAGGAGTTAACGAACGCTTTCAGAATCCCAATCCGATTAATAATTTCTTATGGTTCTCTCGAGGTAAGGTCTTAATATAATAAAAACAGCAATTCTTCACCAACATTTCGGAATTACACTTATTCCATCTTCAGGGCTATAAATATATGTACACTAATGGTAAACACCAACACACTTCTGCACAACCCAATAAATAAACATTTTTTAAAAAATGGTAGGTATATCAAAACAATTCAACACTTAAATTACCTTGGAATCACATTAAAATCATAAAATTCACATCACACCGCAATTCTGGTATCAATTTCCTGATTACCCATGATTATTTGGCACGATAAACACCATCAAGCACCATACTGTTCATTGCACTGCTAATTGATCGCTATGTAAAGTATATGGCTTCACAAATATCCACATACTTTATATATTTATAGCCCTGAAGATGGAATAAGTAAAATTCCGAAATGTTGTTGAATAATTGTTGTTGTTATTATATTTACAATTTTACCTCGAGAGAACCATCCCATGTTAATTGAGGTCGATATGGCGAATAATGAAATGATTCATATCCCACCTTATAACTGATGAGACCAGGGTATGTATTACGAAACAGCGATCAATATGTAACGATTTCTTTGGGTCATACTTGCCTATTTTAGGTCGCAGACGATGATTTTCCACTAGAGTTTGAGTAGATGGGGTGCGAAATATATAAACATTGAGTCGCTTTATTATTCAGTGCTAACAGTTTGAAAGTTTATGCAGTCGATCCACTAATGCATTGCTCTGAGGGATACCTATGAATCACTTAACATCACTAAACTGACATACCTTTCTCCCTTATTCTTCTCAACCACCCTTTCCATTCCACCTTCCTGTGCGGATTTTTTCCGACTGTGAATTTTTTTGTTATGAATATAAGTCTCTTATCCTTTCTTTGTCCCACATCTGTGTGTATCTTTTCATACACATTTTACTGTGGTGTACCATGCCTGCATTAACTTTATTTTTCAATATCTCATTTATTGTCTAATGTTGTAAATAACTCAATTTTATTCTGCAGTCATTTGTGTGCCGTTTATTTATTTTTTCCCTTATTCTCCTTTTCAAAATATTTTCATTATTTTTGAGGTGTATTAAGTGGAATATGGGACTACTTAGTCTCAATCTCGCCCCAAATAATGAAATTTTATCATTATTAGTTTTAATTTCCTCCGTTTCCCCAATTACCAACGCTGCATTGTTTCACCCCTTCAAATATTATGCTTCCGATTTCTCCCTTGCCCTTCTTGACCTCCCGTGTCAACCCCACCGTAGACCGGCTTACACCCCTTCTCTCCCTTCCCTCACCCCACCCTTTCGCCCGGGATTCAGCGCTTTAAGGGACAAATCCCTTCCCGTCGATTCCGTCCCTTAAACCCCTGCACGAGATCCCTTCCCTGTCTCTGCTCTGGCAGGGTCCGTCTGCGAAGTGGTCTGGCGGCTGGGGGGAGGGTTTTCCTGTTATCCCCGCCACACTCCTGCCACCCCTGCGTAACCATTGCGGCGGCAAAGGGGCGCATGCATCACCCCCCCCCCCCTCCATCCCGGTTTCCTCCCTTCCAACCCCCCAGAGGAGGCGATTGAAAGGGGATGATTGCGGGGTTGGTAGGCGTTGGGAGGGATGGTTTTGGCCCGGCGATGGTTGGAGCAGGGGTTCCCCCTGGGGGGAACTGGGGGGCGCGCCCCCCTGCGGGGGCGTCAAGACATGTCAGGGGGGGGCGTGAGCGCGAGACCAGTTAAAAATAAAAATCTCTAATGGCCGGTTGCACTAAACTTCCGCTATGTATTCGATAGCTATGAGTTCCATAAACTTATGGAGCTCATAGCGTTTTTCGGGTTGCAAGAAACAATCGGGCTCATAAACAATCTCTCGATAGCTATTGCTTAGAGCACGAAGTACAATAAACTGCCACAAGATGACACTACAGTCGCACCGTTGGAGATAGTAAACAAACTTGACGAGCGAAAGTTCAAAACAGTTCAAAATACGGTAAGAAGAGGTGCATAATGGCAAAGCGGGGAAAAATTTCAATGAATTCGAGAGAAACATCATTGTAGAATTGGTGGGAGAAAAACGACAAATAGTGGAAAATAAAAGGACGGATGCCGTTTTCTCAAAAGAAAAAGTGGCAGCATGGGAGGAAATTACAGCGAAGTACAATGCAGCAGTAAAGAAATAGCAGTAATAGGCTTGCTCCTTTTGGAGATTGGCTTCAAATTGTTTTCAAATTTCTTTAGAAGATCCATAACAAGCTGCTTGGGTAATCTGAATAGTTCCTTGAATTCTGATTCATTATAAATATTGAAAGGATCTAATCGCTCTCGGAAAATGCTCATTCTTGGAACATTTCTTAATACATCCATTATTTCTTCATCTGAAGAAGTGGATGATGCTTCACTCAGATCCATCCTATGAAATAAAAAACTAATTAAACAGTGATTATTTAAGTTGGTTCTGTATACCACTAGGAGAGAAATTCTAGTGAACAGTAGACATTCCTAGTACCTATACCTAGTAGGTAGCACCTATAAATCTTCACCAACTGCACCATTACTGGTTTGCAGGCCCAAAACAATGCTTTCAGAATTCTAATGCAGATCATTCCATTAAAATCAAGTAAGAATCCCTTTTTCCAAGCTCAAGTCATAGCAATATAAAATATTCTCTACCCTCAGCGCTCTTAGATTTTGGTTCAATATACAGATCGAGATAATATGTACCTTTCACCACCTTGAAACTACCGTAGACTTTAAACTAAGCTCTATTACTTTGGCCTTTTAAGCAACTTAACGTTTATGAGCACGTTCGTAATTAAGAAGGGCGAACCACATCAACGTAGCAAAAACACATCAACGAGATAATTAAAGGAAACAACGAGTTTATCTACGTACTTATTAAAAGAATGCAATTGCACACTACAACCGAAAGAAATGACCTTCACATTAACAAGTTCGTTGCAGTTATTACACACGTTAAAACCTAAATATAATTGAATATGAACACCGCAACTCAAATAAACAGATTGCCACAGATGATCACTGCACTCTTGCATATTTGTATTTGCGGCTTGCGTATTTACGTTTAGAATTTTTTCGTACCGCGGCAAAATATGAACCTTTCAAACCGTGCAAAAGCAATCCACAGTAAATCGGCAATCCATGGCTATTCAAATAAAGGAAAATATGGAATGTTTAGTTATTATATGCATACCTGGTTGTCAAATATGACTTATAAGCTTGTTAGGTGGAAGTAAAAGTCGAATAACTTGAAAAAACGAACTTTTTCTTTCAATAAAATCAATCCTCAAGCAATGACACTTCCAAACATCTGATTACAAATCCGCCATATTGTGTTATTATGGAACTCATAAGCTTTTAACCCCACCAATTTGGTTCGATAAGTTATCTGACAGTTTATGGAACTCATAAACTTATTGAACGTTCATGCAACACTTATTGAATGGTTGCTAGGGGTTATGAGTCTCATAACTTTATTGAATACATATGTATCGTTCGTGCAACCGGCCATAAGTAAATAAAATCCATCCATTTCGTTAACTAATTTTATGGTGTAGATTTTTAAAATCAACCTTGGTACTCCACACTAATTTTATGATAGCCGACCCAGGTTTCGGCAACTATCATTAGATTAGTGTGGATTATTACCATTGAGTTTTATTATGCATATCAAAAACTTCCACGAGGTTACGCCTGAAACGTCTTCTTATATTCAACCTTGATGTTTAGAAAACTTAACAATACACTTGTATAAAGATCTTTTATAGCAAAAACATATAGCTTTTTGTCGATTCTTTAAATTGAAACTTATAATGTTGTATTTTGTGATAGTAAAAATACATGTTTTGTTTTCAATGTAATACTTGTTTTTTTCACATGCCCACAACATTTACTGTGAAGGGGGACGTGGAAGGTTTCCATTTTAACAGGAGGTGGCGCAGTACAAAAGGGTTTGGGAACCCTTGGGTTGGAGGGAGAGGAGGTGGTGTATATCAAAGTCGACTTTTTCTCCGTTTCATGTGGGTTACGTTAAGGAAGAGGGTGGAGAGATTAAGAGACGAAAAGGGAAGGGGTATGGGAAGGGAATAGAAAGTGAAGGGAGAGATGGAGTGGTCAGTTAAGATGTCTGATGGTAAACATTATAATAATCTTCCCCCTACCGTTTAACCTCTCCTCAAATATGTTTTCGCACATAGTAGAAATTCGTGGGATACATGAGGAAGCCAAGGTCATGTACATCACAGCAAATTGGTAGGAGTAGGATTTTTCCAGGGAACGAAAGAAGGGTGGAGAGAAATCTTTCGTCGGAATTATCCCGCCGTTCAGGAAACGCACCAAGGGGTCCAACGATTCGATCATCTTGTCCGAAGGATTGGGTACTGAATTCTAACAATTGTGTAAGTTATCTCCGCAAAGCGCTAAAGTAGGCTCCGGTTTGCCAATGAAACATCTGTGTTACAATGGGGATTCGAGCCTGGACCCTCGGAATGGGATGCCAGTACTCCGGCAACCACACCAATCCGATCCGCTTCAGTTACAATTGTGAGCGCATCTGGGGATGTATTTGGGAGTAAAAAAGATAAAAAATATGCCACGAGATACATTTAGACATGCATGAATAGGCTTGATAGGTAGGGAGTTTGAAAGGAGAGAAATAGCATGACTCAGAACAATGTCACCGCATCTCGTCGGTGAGAAGACAATCGCGCGCAATCGCGCGTGTTGAAATCTTAGCAATAGGGAACATGCACTGTTTTTCGTAACTCTTTGAATTATAAGTTGATTTGCTAAAATATGCTTGGCGAAAATGTTGCTGAAGAATTAAGTTGCGTTACAAAGATATTAATCTTTAAGGAGGTTCCACCGTGGCTTCGCGATTCAAACTCCCGTAAAAGAGCTATGTTATTTAATGAATACGTACCGATCCAGAAAAACACCTATATAGAAAATCATCTATAGGGTGATAACGCATACTCAATAATTGTATGAGTATGCTATTATATAGCGTGTTGTAGTTGCATTCTATTTCTTACAAGCTCTTTTAACTCATTTTGACTTCGGAACATGGCCGACGTGTTGTTGCCACGTTTAATTTACAAAATGAGAATACATGCTCAATCCCACTAATACGTATTCTAAAATAGGTTAAATATTTTCTTACTTAGTTTTAAACTATTCCCTTGCAAATACAACTCTTTGTTTTGAATTGTATTAATGTTGATATTTTTGAAAATTGTTTGGCAACAATGACGTTGCTACCATTTGGAAGCATTGGTATTAATTTCACCATTTCAATAACCAATAAAATATTTAAATTACATAAAAAATATTAGGACCTTGGTAAGCTATATACCTAAATGAAGTTAACAAATAGGCTTTTAAGCACGTTCCGTCACAAATACCTTTACCAAGTGTGGTAAGGCGAGCACTTTTTCACAATGCTAAATTCTACATAAAATTGCGCATCTTATATTAGTTTTTCGTCAGAACAACATTTCTCTTTACATTATTAATCTGCAAATTTTACTGCAAGAGCCTTTCTCTGCCGTATAACCACGCATAAAATTGCTGATTTCCAACGTCTTTTTTCTTCATATCATATTATGGAAAGGCCAAATTATTTTATTGCCAATCGATAGAAAGGCCAAAAAATGATTTGTCCTGAAATTTTCACGAAAATGGCATCTACTTCATAATTCGGTGGAGCCACCTTAAAAACTTGTTAGTTTTCGGCAGCTCAAAAACACGATGACGTCTTCGCATGACGTCACGGCACGGTATCACTATGGGCGTTGTGTATCTGTTGTATGTGGAGGTAAATGGGGTCGTTTACCATGTTTTTTTATTGCCGAATCAGATAGAGTTTGTAAAATAAAAAGACCCGTATTTTTCCTTTTTTTTTTTTGATCCGTCAACTATTTCCCGAGTTATAAGAGGCGAAAAACTGATGTTTTTAACCCTTTCGGAAAAGTGGGCGTGGTGCAACCTCTGACGTATATCGACTTCGTCCAATCACAAATGAGCCCGCGAAGCTACTTTGCCTTATCGCAATGGGGGGGACACATGACTCGGCCAATGGGAGCGATTACTACAGCATCTGTGCGAGCAGACCTTCCGAGAATCCCCCTCCACTCTCTTCCCCTCCCATAAAAGAGGTCAAGGACGGGAGGAAAATGACGTCGATGGTATCAAACAGCTTCTTCGGTGGGCGTCACCTTTTGCATATTTTAATTTTTGATTTATGAGGGAATGGTTATGGTTAGAAGATTAATTTTTTCACTAAATATCTTTTTTCGTTTCCATCTAACGATTTCGTATACAAAATTGCGATTTCGGTTCCGAGTAAACGCCCCCATTGTTTAATGAATAATTGTCGAAAACATTTATTTATCTCATTTGTTAATAGAATGAACGAATCTATTTCGATTTGTAATTTAAGTAGTATGGATAGCAACGAGCAAAATAAAGTGTATAATACCTGTGTATTGGCCTAATTGTTCTCACCCCAAAAATTCTTGATATGACAAAGCAAACGCGGTTTTTTTTAAGGATTCCAGTAGGGAGTGATCCAAGGGCAAATTGTTGGATTGTGCTTACCTAAATCCATTTTCAGTCATGGTTTGAATCAAAAGATGGCTAAAAACCATAAAAAAATATATATTCGCTTCATTTTCTTTAAAGAGTAAACATCTGTTTCCGTAGCAATATGGAATGTATACCGTGCCGTGACGTCAGAAGGCGTTTCTGGTCACGTGAATTTCGTCAATTTTTGGGATCTTTTTATTATCTTTTAAAAATATTAGTGTTTGGCATTGAAAATTATGGGTTATATATTTCAATTTGTGAGAAAATGTCGCACCCAGCACATTATAATACGCGGCAAATAAATTTCGTGCATATTCCCCAAACAACCTCGTCCGTTTTATATTTCCATGATGAAATTTAATCGGTATCTTAACCTATGATTTTATAATAATTCCCTTCCTAATTCATCTAATAATTTTATGCACTGCTAAAATACTTCTGATGTCTTCTGCTCAATTTCTTTCTCATATTCTACCGGAAGTAGAACGGAAGAAAGTTCTAAGATCCCAAGATCCCATGCCTTCAACTGTAGTCTTTATTGTGTTCCGAAGAAAGAAAACACGGACAATGAAAAGGATGTGGGCGGATGAGATAGGGAACATTTGTGGTCCTAGGTTCACTGCTAATGGGTGAGCATACCTTTTATACCTATATAGAGTGGAGAGAAGAAGGCAAAGCAGCAGCAGGTTGAAAAGAAAAGAACAACGAAATAAAACACTGTCACTCACGCAAGGGGGAGTGAAAGATGAGCGTTGAAATGGCATGCGTCAATGGGCAATGCAATCAGTGGGGAATTTTTGACCATTGTGTATCCTTTCGCTGGAATGTAAAGAGAAGGGAAGCCTCTTTTTCCCATTCTCACTTTCTCGGTTAAGTGGAAGATGGCGTCCCGGTCGCCAGCGTCACCTGTGCATGCAAGAGAGAGACTGAAAGCTTCCTCTTGCGATAGTGATGTTTTAATTTATTTCTTTCGCTTGATGCTTTTGTTTCCGTTTTCGAATGGGTGGGAAATGTTCTGTGTCTCTTTCCTCTTCCATCTTCCATTTTACTGCCTTCCATAAACACAGTAAGAGTACCTATTTATAAGGTTTCCGAATTAAAGCTTCGGAACCCCCTTCTTTCCTTAAGCTACGGTTAAAATGTGTGGGTATAGCAAGAATATTGGCTATTTATCCACAGAGACCGGGTTCAAAACCCGATATAAATTTCAATGAAACACGCAAATGAAAATGGTGTGGAGAGTATGTAATGTTCAACCTTTATTTTATTTTTTATTTATTTATTTTTATAGCCTTTATTTTTTTGAGCCTTTAACCGCCTGTATTTGGGAGGAGACTAATGCTGACTTCTCAAGTTTTTTCTCCCTTATTCCACTCTCTTCCATTCCCATTCTTTCACTTTTTCTTCCGGTAAAAGGAGCCTTTAAGTAGTGGGTTGGACTTTAAACTCTTCTTTTTCCCATCATCCCTTTCTTCTTAGGATCCCTTCGTTGGCCACTCGATCTATCCATTTTATCTCCATAATTCTTGTATAGCATGAAGTTTGAATCGACTTCCCTGCTTCTGTTATCGTTCATCCCTCAGTTGCGTAAAGGAACATGGTTCAGACGAAAGTTCTAATAAGTATCGTAAATTCAATAAATAATTTTATAAATAATTCTTGATGACGGCCTGATGAAGACAATAGTTAAAGTACGAGTAGACGTAGAATGGGGGCGTTTACTCGAAACGAAATCGCAATTTTGTACACGAAGTCGTTAGATGGAAACGAAAAAAGAATTTTAGTGAAAAAATCATCTTCTAACCACAACCATTCACTCATAAATCAAAAATTAAAATAAGCAAAAGGTGAAACCCACCGAAAAAGCTGCTTTGATATCATTGACGTCATTTTCCTCCCGTCCTTGACTGCTTTTAGGAGAAGGGAAGGGAGTGGATGGGGTTCTCGAATGTCTGCTCGCACAGATGCTGTCGAAACTGCTCCTATTGGAAGAGTCAGCATTGTCCCTCCCATTGCGATAAGTCAAAGTAGCTTCGCGGGCTAAGTTGTGATTGGACGAATTCGATATACGTCAGAGGTTGCACCACGCCTACTGTTTTGAAAGGGTTAAAAACATCTATTTTTCGCCGCTTATAACTCGAGAAATAGTTGACCGATCAAAAAACGGAAAAATACGGGTCTTTTTATTTCACAAACTATCATATTCGGCAATAAAAAAATATGGTAAACGACCCCTTTTGTGTTAAATGGTGCTTCGACAACGAGGGTCATTCGCACCTCAGCGTAGACATTGAATAATCCTCAGGAAATAAAACAACAAATCTAAAACCAATAAATATATTAAAATAAAATATTAATCACTGCGTATTTTTAAACGAAATAATTAAATCTTATTAAGAAGACCGGTTTCCTTTAGAAACTGGATGGCGAGGCTGAGACGATCTGGGTAATTTCCCTGGACTTGTCCTAAGTCATACCCATTCCCGAGCCTGTCCCGTGCAGCACTGTAGGTATCACACTCAGTTAGGAGGTGTCTCACAGTCATGGGAGATGGCTGTGCTCGCACCGGGGCGGAATCTTTTCCTCTGTAAAGAGGAAGGAGTGTCTTAGGGCAGTGTCCTTCTGGTCAGACCAGAAGGACAAGTGGACGAAAAGAACGGCAATGGAGGGCCTCGTATGAGATATATATATATGTATAGACAAGTGATGAAGGAGAAGAAATAAGTAATTATGAAGAGATTGGCCGATAAAACTCAGTGGAGAGCTGCGTCAAACCAATCCCAGGATTGATGACTATTGATGATGATGAAATGATTCTTCTGTTTCCTTACTTCTAAGCTCGCATTTTCAGCTACGCATGAG
The DNA here is from genome assembly GCA_933228895.1 of Platycnemis pennipes. Lineage (NCBI taxonomy): Eukaryota > Metazoa > Arthropoda > Insecta > Odonata > Platycnemididae > Platycnemis > Platycnemis pennipes. The sequence goes on from OW121854.1 coordinate 68,694,430, forward strand.
TAGGTTTTTCTCCCGGTAGAATGACCTCTTCGCCAGGGCTATTCTACGGACTAAATATCGCTCTTTTCACCCATCCCTGGTTATTCGGCTTCCTAGTTGAAATTACTCTTTTACCTTTTTCTTCTCAAGTTCAACATTGCTATCTTGACAACTACACCAACATTGCTACATCTTGACCTATTCTATTCCAGTGCAACGATTATCATTGTTGTCTTTTCATTTATAGTCAGGTGAATCTGGCCAGTCTTTTTTTTAAATGTTAGCTAGATTTTATTTAAATAACCGTATTCTGTTATATCCATTCCCGCTATGTGCTCAAAGCGACCTAAGTTCGAAGCCTGGTCATGCCAGTGTGTAACTTTCTGTTTTGTTTGGAAGGAAAAACTAATAAAAAAAGCCGGTCTTAAGAAATTTTAAAAGCAGCGTTCCCCCACGTTGACACCGAAATGGCTGTAATTGGTATGTTTTCTCACAGGAAATTTTTTCTCACAATGCGTATTCCGCTGTAATTGTTGCTGCACTTTGTGCTGGAAACCTCATCTCATCCGCTTTTATTTTCTCTCAAGAGTTTCCAGATGCTTATTTTTTTCACCAGAGACATAACAGAAGGGAGGGTTTGATGCCGGGTTTTTTTTTTCATTTTCTCTCGTTTCCTGTTTTTTACTTACCTTTTTAACACCTTTTTCAGTTCAGGAAAAGGCGAAGGCTTCATCTCTGGCAGGAGAAAAGTTTTTTTTTTTCGAGAGAACAGGTTAAAGAATGAGACGGGTGTTTTTTTCTAAAAAGGTTCCTGAGAGGGTAGAGCGGGTATGGAACCATAAGGGTGGAGATGTGGGGAGGTATGGCATGGTAAAGGGAAGGGGGGGGGGGTTGACTCCCGTTTGACGTGAATAAAGCCACCCTCTCCCTTCCCCCACGACTGTGTAGTGGCTTATTCATTAAACTGCGAGATATGCATCGAGTTTTCGGAGTGCGATCTTGTTCTTTTTTTTTTTTCATTTTTTTTATTCACCCTGGCATCTTTTTTTTCCTCTTTTGATTTGCCTCCTTTCCTTCCCTTTTCATTATTCGTGCCATTAATGTTTCCTAATTACTTTTCTCGGCCTGTTGTTATTCTCATTGGGGTAAGGGTTTCATTTTTCTCGCTTCGGTGGTTTGATTCAGAAACTCAAGAAGGGAGATTTGAAGTAAGAGAGAGAGGGAGAGGAAGGGTGGATTTTTTTCGATTTTTTTTCTCTTTTGATGAAGAGATCTTTCCTCACTTTCTCAGTCCCTGATTACGGGGGTATGTGAGACTGTTACCATTATAAGGATGTGCCACAAGTCTAATATATATGTGGAAGTTGATCTTTAAAAAAATAATCAGCTTTTACCCCCTTTATCATTGTTATTAGCATTGTTATATATTAGCAAGGCCTTAGCCTGACTCCTATCTTTCATATAATGTCCTTCTACTCGGCTTACCACTCTTCATTCTACCCAAACTAGCCGTTCCTTTGATCCCTTAACTTGCGTGACATTCTCCCTTTCCTCACGCCCTTAAAAACAACCTCGCCGCTTATTACTGGCTCTGTCCACACCTTTTGCCATCTCCTTATATCCTCAGTCAACTCACTTTCCTCTCCTATTATTCTAGAACTTATTCTTTTCAGTGATGAATAAATTGGGTTGGGGATGAATAGTTTTATTTTAGATCAGCAAACTTACCGGAGTGAAAAGTAGCTTCACTCTCTCACATTTAAATGAAATTTAGTACATGGATGGTACCTACCAATGAGCACACTCGAAAATTCACGGATTTCGCGAAATAAAATTTGCCTTTGACATGCATCGCACGAATGCCTAGAAAAAGACCTTCACACGCTCTTTTTCTACATATTCCAGCAGGTTTTTTTTTATCTTTGTGGGAACGTGTGATAACGTACTAGGCCCCTGTACTTTTTGGTATATCTCGTATATTTTTAAAGTCTAAATGTTTATTGACCACTTTCAATATAAATGCACCAAACAGTTTTAAATGGCGAGTTTATTTTTTTTATAAACGTCTTCCTCACACTCTCCGTTCTGTATATCTGCCCTAAGAGAATACCTCGTTGGTTCCCTCTTCTTGATCATTTCCTTCGTGAACGCAATTACTGGCACAATATCCCTTCTATAGAAACCATTTTTACCTTAGGCACGCAAAAGATTATCTTAGTTCTTAGGTTAAGCCCGCAAAAACCTCCAATATCAAGGTTTGGTTTTTTGTGTATGGTTGTCCTGGGAAGAAAACGATTGGAACTTTTCTTAAAACGTCTCTCACCATTAACGGCTGTCTCATCTACTTTTTATACGAAGAAGTATTGGAATCCACTACAATAACTTAACAGATATGTCATCCAATACCAAACGTTTACAAAGTTAAAATAAAACTACCCCTGACTCATGTTCCTTTAACAAAATTTTCCTTCGCAAACAGAACGATAAAGAGTGGAAAGCATTACCTGCAGAAGTCTTAAACCCTTTCCCAAAACGTTATAAGGATTTCAAAAAGAGACTTCGTCTCACAGACTGTAAACAGTAACGGGATTTTATATTTTTACTATTGTATTGCAGTTCATTTTTCAATGTGTCGTAAGTTTTATTTGAGAATATTTCTATTTCCTAAGGAAAGTGAGTTGTGAGTTGAGTGGTGAGTTGAGTAAATAAATAAATGTCATCACACCTTTTTTAATAAAGTTTTCTTTCTTTCGCAGGTATGGAATTCTCATCTCCCTTACTGACTTGGTCATTGGATAATCCGTGAGTACAAATATCACTATAGAACTATGTGGCAAAAAATACCATTTTGCTTCATGAATTGATAGTTTTCTACCGTTTAGGGTAGAGTATTTCGGAGTTTCCTTGTCCTTTTTCCAAATCCTTCACAAATAAGTCCTCCCCTATGCTGTTTCTGTTTTGACATAGGCGTTTTTTCTACCTCTTCACGCTGTGCAATATACCCATATTCTTTTTCCTCACATAGTCTTCGCTTATGCACCATTCTACTCTCGTCAACGGCCCTCAGCATCCCATGGTCCGTGATTATCTGATGGGGCATGAAATTCGCGCAAAATTTGACGGGAGTAACTTTCCCGTTTAACACTTCGAAAGATAGGACCTTGTTAAACGCACCTATTTTATCGCACGCCCTGTATCGTAATCACGGATACAAGGGGTGTCAATTACGTAACTCTTCAATGTACATCGAGTGAAATACCGGCCGTAGATTCTCCATAACCCTCCGCTTCGGATTTGAAGCTCGCGGGACTGTCCGTTGATTACCGTTGAAACTCGACAACAGTGACAATCAAATCGTTTGCGACGGGTAGGAACGAATGAAGTTCCAGAATCCAAATATTGACCACGACGACTCGTGAATCGATAATTATCGATTTTATTATTATTCATTGATAATTATAGTAATCTAATCCTTCATGTCCGAGAAAGTTGTGGGGGAGAATTATGAAAAGAAACTCCATTTTCCTCGCCCTCATCAACTTGGAAAGTATTACCTCGCCATTCATTTTTCTACCCCAAAACCAGATGAAACGTGCGATATAGTATTCATCAACATCTACATAATACCCTGCAAGCCACCATAAAGGTGTGTGGCAGCGGGTGAATTCATGCCAAACGTGCATTACATATCGTGCATAAAAAATGATTAGTAAAAATACAATAGTCTAAACTATAATTGAAAAAAATAGCAAGCAAGCATACAAAAACATGCTGTTAATTGGGTTAGCTTTAAGTCCTTTTACCTACCTACATGTAACTACCTATGCTATCCATTGGCACACTCTTATTGGATATATTTACAGCTATTCGTATTCCTAATTGTACGAGGAAAAAAGGACATTTTGAACCTGTCAGTTCGGAATCAATTTCTCTAATTTTGTGATCATGGTCCCGTCTACCATAGGCAGTTGGGGTACGAAAGATATTTTTAACGTAATCAGTGAAAATATTATCCTGGAATTTATTTAAGAGATTAAGTCTTAAGTTTCAACCTACGATCTGTCAACGATTCCCACTTTAGTTCATTTTATTTACTGGTTACGCTAATATAGTTATTGTGTCCTTTAAAGTGATTAATAACTTGGAGTGAAAGGAGAAGCCGGTAAGATTGAATGAGGTTGATAATATAGCTTGATAAAAAGGTCCGCTGCCCTAAGGTTGAGGAGAAGAAAAGTTTTCGGATTTCCACCAAAATCCCGTTTGATCCTCCCGTTTCGTCCCTTCGTCTTCCTTTCCCAATACACCATAAAACCTTAGCCCTGAATGAAAGAAAGAATGGTGTGGGAGTCAAATTAATCAGCAAGCCGAAAAGAGAAGCAACGGACTACAAAGGAGGCAAGACCTTCAGAAGCCATCTCGAACTGGTAATCAGTGAAAGCATTTCCCGTGATAACTAAAGTGAAAGAAATCGGCCATCGAAGTATCGATTGAAAAATGGAATTTTTTTGTTAACCATCTCCAATCATCAGTCCTTAAATTGGTTCTGAACGCTGTGCCTTCACTCAATTCTTCGCCGTGAAAGAATCCTTTTAAAAGAGAGATATTTCAATTTCGTTATTCTTTATTTCATCTTCACCATAGCACATATCTTCGCCGTATCTTCGTGTAAGTCCATAGTTTCCCTTATCTTTTGCGGAAAAATGAAATATTTAACCTCTCTGTGTTCTGATCACCCTCCTGCCTTTCTCTTATTTTATCTCTACGATCTAGCCTAAGTTTCTTGAAACATTTTTTCTATCATTACAATCTTAATCAACTTAATCAAAGTTTTCCGTCTTGAAATTCTAAGATAAATTTCTGCCATAATTTAAATCGTACGTTTTGCTACCTGATACCAAGTTTCTTTTATGTCTCTCTCTATCTCCGTTTTTATCTATATGATCTATCTTGAAATAGTGAAGTGGGGTATATGGTGTATTTTTACCATCTTCAGAAAAGTTATCATAATTACCCAAGCAGGCGTTTGCTTGTTAAACACAAGCTCTACCTTCTTATTGTGATTCCAAACCTTATTCTTCTTATAATTTGGACTCATTGCCTAATTTATGATCGACAAAACGTAGCTGTTGGCCAGAAGTTTACTTTTCGTCATTTTATAATTCCGTGCAAGCAAACGCAAGTGTATTTGGCTGGGTATTATAAATATAGCTATTGCCAGGCATGCGTATTAATTTGCAAGAGAATTAATAGCACCCTTTATTTCACGCGGAACTGTAAGTATGTGCGTGCATGTTTTACCTTCAAAAACCTGAGAGGTAGAACTAAATTGATAGCCTCCACGAAGTAATATAATAATTTTTGGAATGTCAGGCATTTCATTAAATGTTAATTTATTTATTACTTCAGTAATCGTTCACGAGTTAGTAATGTTAAAACGTGAATGGTTTCTTTTTATCACTACGGACTACTCTCCCATACGCATTTTTTTGCATCCCGACGATTTTGTTGGTCCATATACCCCTGGGATCCCAATAGGCATTGGCAATTGTCATCAGGTGTCCCAGGGGCTGAACTAGCAGAGTTTGAGAAACATTCATACCCTGGGTGGAGAAAAAAACCCACCCAGGCGTGACTCGAACTCACGACACTAAGATTAGCAGGCCTTACCTCGCCGCCACCGGGGCCGGCGACCTACAATATCTATTCTAATTTCTCCTTATATACGTTGCATTTAATTAATGGAATGCTTGGGAATATGTTGAAGACCCCTATCTATGTTAGGAAGCATTATGGAGATCATCAAATTGTATTATAGCACGCAGAAATTAAGAGTTTACTGAATTTTATTACGCTAGGATGAGCACGTACCCTCAAATCCCTGTTTCTTTGATCGTCAATTTCTCTTCCTGCCACTACCCCCGAAACGTACCCTCGTGGATATGACCGATTCACTCGTCAAGAAGGAAACATGCCCCAACCCTCCCTGTCATTTCCATCGCATCCCCCTTTCTCTTCATCCCTCCCCACTCTCCCCACCCCCCCTGAGGGCCCATCACCTTAACCTCCCCTAAAGTGCCGCCCAATTGTCGAGGCCTCACAGCAAATATACGTCTCGTCTCCCTTCTCCTCCGTCAGACCTAACGCAAATCGCCCCGTCTCCCCTTGTTGCTTGCTATCTACCGCTCTTCCACTTCAGAGAGAGAGAGAGAGATGAAGGGACGATGATATGCGTGGAAGGAAATGAGAAGGGAGCGAGATATTGGCGGAATGGGAATAGGCGGTGTGAGGAAAATTCGGAAGGGGGGGGGGGGGTGGAAGGGAAGAGAAACTGACTGCTGAACCACGAAGAGGAAGTGAGATATGTGTATGGCGCTGTCGGCGCAAACGGTAGTAAAGTCGGTTTATCTGCGAAATGTGATGCGTAGCCTTCCCTGCTCGTTTTCGAGTTAACCGCAGTAGTTTCCCCCAAGCGGTGTTGACTTCGGAGTGTAGGAGTTGGTGATAGGCGTGGATTGGTCATTCACCAATTAGACGACAGGTGTCTCTATTTTTCACGAGAGACAAACGATGCAAGTTTACAGACAACACTTAAATGCAAGCGTTTGCACCTTGCGTTTATTTTAGTAACGGTTGGCTAAGTTTTGTGGAACTTGGAGGATGTTTTTGGATTAGAAGAGTAGGGAATTCAGGGAGACATATTTAAGCTTAATCCTTATTTAACGTTATTTCAAAGGCGGAAGCTTTTCTGGTATCCCTTTCATGGCTAATTTTACCCTTTTCAGCCTCGCATCTTGAGTTATTGGCAGCGGTATATCTATAGTTTTAAGTAGGAATTGGTACTTTCCCGGCGTATCTTTTTCAAGAAATTTTCTCGGGTTGTCCACCGGGTGAGGGCGTCCATTTTGGCCGAAGTTTCGATCCTCGACTCGAGGGTCATCTTCAGGGCGAGTTTTAAGTTATCTATTGTCTTAAGTTTTACCCTACGGGTTTTTTTAAACCTGTCTGTTTACAATGTAGTGGCCGGCTTCTAACTTTTTAGGTGACAGTATCAGTATTGTCATCAGTATTTTGATCATCATTAGTCAGTGATCCTGAGATTGGTTTGACGCAGATCACCACTGAATTCTTCTATCAGCTAATCACTTCATATTTACGTATTTCTTCTCTTTCACATCATTGAATCACTTGTTTCATATTTCTCATACGAAGCCTTCCTTTACCAATGTGCCCGTTCACTTGTCTTTTAACGATTGTCTTTTTCAGACCGTCATGTCTCGTGATGTGACTTATTAATTTGTCCCGTCTTCTTCTTAGGACATTCAGAAGACTTCTTATTTCTTTCTACTCTTCTTAGGACTTCCTCGTTACTTACTCATTCGATCCATTTCATCTTCATCATTCTTCTGTAGCGCCACATGTCGAATGTTTCCATCCTTTTCGTATCCGCTACTGTCATCCCTATGCCTCAATACCATAAAGTAACACGATACAGTAACACGATACAGTAACACGATACAGTAACACGATACAGTCGTACGTTTTGATGAACTGTTTCCTTACTTCTAAGTTTGTAAGTGTTTTTACAAGGTACCTTAGCATTTAAAAAAATTGACATCCAATTCCCGCACTACATAGCTCTCGTCCCATTTCCTTTCCTCTGAACCTAATCCTTTGTTCAGTCTCAAGATTTTGGCGACACATGTTTCGACTCGTTCCTCAACGCTTCCAACCTTTCATTATCTTTGCCGATCATCCTTTTCCACTTTTTCTCTATCGTAAATATTTTTCCTGCGTAACTGAAAGTGTATATTATAAAAATTGTGGAAACTATTGTGTTTGCGGCCGATGCCATCGAGAAGGGCACGTTTACTTGGAACCGGAATCGCCATTTTGTACACGAAATCGGTACATGGAAAAGAATAATGAATTTTAGTGAAAAAATTAATCTTCTAACCACCTCCATTACCTTATGAATCAATAATTAATATGAGAAAAAGGTGACGCCCACCGAACGAATGCGTTAAGGATCATCCACTTCCCATCCTTGACTGTGTTGAGGAAGAACGGGAAGGGAGCGGAGGTGGGGATGGGAGGTCTGCCTGGAGAGATCCTGTCGCAACCACTTCCATTGGCAGCGTCAGGTGTGTGCCTCCATTGTGATAAGGCGAAGTAGCATCGCGGTCTCAGTTGTGATTGGACGAAGTGGATGACGTACGAGTCCTTTGCACACCCACTTTTTAGAAAGGGTTAAAAATATGTTTTTCGCCGCTTATAACTCGAGAATTAATTGACGGTATGAAGAACGGAAATTGAAATTACTACATATGTTCATCTACATCTACATCTACACGATACCCTGCAAGCCACCGCGAGGGTGTGTGGCAGGGGGTGAAGATCACCAAGCATGCACTACTAACATGCAAGCAAGCAACTAAAGGGTCTCATGAAACTAGATTGTTAGTATCTATAGTATTTGAGGGGTTAATACATGCATCATGCACTACAGAATACTCTAAAATATTTCCCCTACCTATCCCTTTCCTATGCTGCCTATTCTGTTCTCTTATAGTACGGGGGAAAAATGCCATTTTGAATCTATGTGTACGACAATCTATCTCTCTAATCTTATTTATCTGGTCGAATCTAGCATAATACGCTGGTGTTTTTAATATGTGCCTAACATCTTCAGTAAAGCTATCCGATTGAAATTTCTGCAATGGTCTGTACAATAGAACCATATGTCCATACAATAGAACCATAGAAGTCCATATGTACATTGTAATGTAATCCACCAAGTTTAAATCATTGCAGATTTGAATCATGTGGCGTAATGTGCTTAGGTATGTTTACACCAATATTTAAAAAATAATTTAATTTATTGTGCAATACGTTTATTACTATCAATTGCATTAAAAATAAAAGAAACTAGAGCAAAATGGTGAAAGTCACCCGTGAAGAATACAGCGATAAATATAATGAATACTTTAAACGTAGGGTAGATATGGAGGAAGGTAAAATTACGGCAGGAGTGACAAGAGTGAAAAAGAATGATCCGAAAAGACCCTATTTTTCGAAATTAGGGTCTCTTCACACCACTTAACTCTCCCCCTTTTCTAACCCCTGAGATGTGATCGGCTGGAATTTCGGAGAAGGGGTGGAGCTGACTTAATCTCGACGTAATCTCATGGAAACAAACGTATTTATGGCGAGTTCAAATCGTCCCCTGGGGAATAAATCGGGCGTAGAGTGGGTCCCCTAGGGTCGTGTAGGCTTACCCCTGCGAAGTGTGGCGTATATACTTCTCTTTTCGCCCTAAATATGTCAGGGGTAGGTACTGATAGATAAAAACGTCCATTGTGTCATGGGCAAAGTCCCTAACGTGATTTCGTCATTAGGTGCCAAGGATGAGGCTTTTGGGGTAAGGAATACACGCGATGAATAGGGGAAGTTGAGCCAAGGGGCCATTTTGGCTCGTCTATTACCCAATCTTTGTTGTTGTGTTGGTTTTGTGCCGAGATAGCTATCTGTGTCACAAATATAACGATGGCAGAATATTTTTGACATGTCTAAGGTTTGCCATATCGCTGTTTTCTTTGTGAGTTAATAAATGGATGTCATCATCATCGGTCAACAATCCTAGGATTGGTTTGACGCAGCCCTCCATTCGATTCTTCTACCGCCCAATTTCTTCATATACACGTCACATAACACTCCTCTCTTTTACATCCTTCACAACTTGCTCCATGTACCTCGTACGAGGCCTGCCTTTTCCATCCTTCCCATTCACTTTTCCCTCCACGATTGTGGGGATGTGGCCTGTTAATTTCTACGTCTTCCGTCTTCTTGTTAAGGTTTAAAGTAGGCATCTCTTCTCTCCCACACTTCTTAAGACTTCTTCGTTTGTCACTCGTTTTTCGAATGGATATCAATGACGTTCTGAAATGGGAAATCGGTAAATGATTTTTATTGATGACTCAGCCTGTTGTATAATCGTCGCTGTGATGTGACCTCATGGTAATATCTTTGATTTTAAAACGGAAATACTTTTTTGTCACTCGTCATTTCTCAGCGTAGAGACTTCCTCCGTTTTAACGAGAATTTCAGTAACAGTATTTATGATCTCTTTTTCATGCATGAAATTAGAGTGAGGTACTCATTTTAAGTTGTGAGTACGAAGGAGGTATTATGGTTGGAAGGAAAATAAAACTGCTAAGTACTGGGAACGGTAGGAGGGGGTGGGAATAGATGGAGTTAAGTAGGAGAAGGCAGAGGGGGTGGATGAAATAGGAAAAAAGGGCCTAGGGTCTTTTGAAGTATGTGATAGAGGGAAGAATATTGGGAAAGTGTTGCAGAGGGAGGAAAAGAATGGGGTTGTTTCCATCGAATGATGAGAATTAGGAAGAATGCGGCTTATTATTCATTGGTACACGGTCCCTACTTGAGTCCTGCGCGGAGAGTACTTCAAGTTCAATACTCAGTCCGTCCAATGAGACGTTAAAAAAAAACCGTTAAAGGGATTTTCGACGTCGGTCATTTGGATAAAAGTCTTGTTAACCATCTTTAATGGAGCGTGTAGCTTAATGACCCAGAAAATTGGTCTTTGAGTTAAGAGATTGGTGATGATTATAATGGAGGATTTGAAGGAATGGAGGATTTTGGGAGAATGGGAGTAGGAGAAGAGGGAAGACGGAGAGTCTTGAAAATCGTCGGAGCATGAAGGAAATTGTTGGGAAAAATCCAATTGAGGCGGCAAAAGTGAATGGCGGAGGTATTTAGGGGTAACGATATTTTAAAGTGGGCGACAGAGGGGAAATTATTGGGAAATTATTAGAGGGAAGAAGATGTTAGTGATTATATCCGGTATTAATGTAGGCAGATAATGTGAATAGCTTAAAATTCATCCGAACAAATGGCTAAAACATTAATAAAACCTGTATTACTTCTTAGATATTAATGGTTTAGTTGCACATGACAAGTGCATGCATGAATACCACATTTCTTTCACAAAGTAGTATACATATAACTATTAGGGAAAGCACGTTGTGCATTTTTGTCATGGTGCATCCCCTGTCACACAGCGTGGAAGGTAGTCAGGGTAGTCAGAAGGTGTAGATGTAAGCTGTGTCATGTCAAAAATTTAGATTATTTCTGAAGTGAATGTTTAATTATGATTAAACCGAACTAAACGAAAGAGATATTGGAGAAGTTGGTGAGAGTGGAGAATGGAAAAGGGATTGGCGGGTATTTGGGAAGAGGGAGTTTTTTATGGGATAGAGGGAAACCTGGCGTGGACATTAGCCTACGCTTTGCGAAAGGTGCCATGGGGTCTACATTTTGACGTCCCTTACAACGGACGGTGTACTTCACTGGAAGTACACTCTCCCCACACAGTTTTCAATTAGGGACCGTAATACTAAAGAAAGGGTATCCTCCTTAACTTGGATTCGAATTCGGGCTCTCGGGATGGAAGGTCTGAATCTTAACCGCCACAATAACTATTTAATTTTCCACCTTCTTCCGTCATACCGCTTTGAAACCACTGGCTCTCGTCCGTTCACCGAATTTAAGCATATTACTTGGATGCACGATATTAGAATACAGGTCTGGCAACTCTGCTGTCGCGGCCGTTCCCTTATTGAGGCTGTTGTTTCTCGGTTGGCCGCTAGAGGTGATAGTAGTCCTTTAGGCTGAATAACTCGAGAAAACAGATTCACGGCTAGCACTTAAATGATGTTTTCCGGTGTCATACTTTTTTTATCTCGCACAAATTGCAATCATAGGCAGATAATTTCCGTACAATGTGAATGAAGGTGCTTTCAATACTAAACTGAATCGGATGAAGTTTCTCTAACAGTTTACTATTATACGTCCATATAGCAAAAGATATGCATTGTTTCGCTTAAACCGTACCTCCTCTTCCTTTTATTGTGTAAGCAAAACTTGAGAAATCGTGATGTTTACCCCTTTTTTGCGCTCTCTTTTCGATAATTTACCCTAGGGCAGGGGTGGCGAACCTTTTGGCGATTGAGTGCCTAAAGCAGCGTTTACGCGTAGCAGTTGACTGCTATGACAGTTGCAAGATGCGCGATATATCTATATCGCTACTGCTATGATGCGTCTGCACCAACTTCTATGCAGCTTAAAGCCGCTATTTAGGCGTTGTCATGACAAATAAAGAGCGTTTTATTTCAATAGTGATTGATGATTAAATTTTCATGAAATTCGTCAAGCAATAAATTCCATTGACCATTATCTTTTGTTCCCATTCTTTAAAGAGTAGAATCTCCCCTTTGGGGAGGGATATCCTTGTTATTATATCCAAATTCCCGGGATCAGACGTCGTGTATTTCTTTCCGTTGGCGATTGTTGCGATTGTGTTGGATACATTTCCGCTTGAAAGTAGATGGGCTTCAACTTTGCTAATAGCTCGAACTAGGGTCGATAGTGTTCGACATGTGTCCCGTATCGACCTGAACTTGCATCGCAGTTGCTATTTACACATGCGAGTGGAGCTTAATAGTTGTTAGCAGTTGACTGTCATAGCAGTCAACTGCTACGTGTAAACGCGCCTTAAGTTTATGAAATAAGAGTATACTCGCTCGACTCGCGGGCCAACCCATCGAGTGAAATAGAGATATCGATCGAGCGCCTTCCTGGCTCCGCGTGCCACTTTTGGCACGCGTGCCATAGGTTGGCCACCCCCGCCCTAGGAGGTTGGTACGCCACTAATTTCCACCAGCGTAGAATGCGTGATCAGGAGTCTCAAGATTGACAAATGAAGATAGTATTCACAAAGTCGTAACTATTAGGGGGAAAAGGAATAAAAAGGGGGGGGGTGATGTCGTGCTTGGATGGTTGGCCGCCTGTGAGCACCGGGTGCTTGGTAGTCGTTGCTGGTACCGGTGGTGGTGCGGTAACTCTCTCGCCAGGGTCGCGGGTTCGAATCCGCCGGTTAGGATTTTCACTTCCTGGGGCACGGATGTTTGTGATCTCCAACCCGTTAATTTTAAGAGAGGACTTCAAAGTCTTAAAGTCACAGATTAAATAAAGACCAGTTAATTATTTATTATTTTATTAAATCCAAGTGAAAGTACCAGTAATCACATCGGTGCTCGTCTTTGCTTGCATCCTAACCTATGTGGAGTGGATATATTTATATTCATGGGTAGAATCAAAAGCCCGTCATTACTTTGCCTGGAAGGATAGGTGGAGTAATGGTTGAGGGGGATGAATAGCGGGGTAGAGTCAGGGATGAGTCGAGGAGGATTTTTAAAACATTGTGAGGGGGATTTGGAGGAGGAAAATGGCACGCGGAATATTTTTCAGACGAAGCGTCCACATCTGTTGCCTTGCGGGACTCCGAAAGTGGAGGTAGCTACGCGACGTTCGCTGGATGACACCGTCTATTGTTAAGAGCTGAAGCAAGAGCTGGATGACGAACGACTTTCTATAAAAGGGCGAAGAAAAGAGGGAACGGTGTACAGAAATGTTGGGAGCGTGAGAACGTGAACAAATTGTGGAAGAAATAAATAGTGGGCTTGGTCGTTAAACTTGGGATTTAATGGTGATCAACATGTACATTTTACCCTGCGATACGCCTCAAGGGCATGTGGCAGGGGGTCACCAGCCGTCAAATTGAGTTTAGCTAAGTATAAGAAGGAAAACACTTTGTTAATTAATAAAATATAATAATATTCAATATTTTATGCTATTTGTTAGAAAGAATTATACCTTGTTTGCGTTATATTCTTGTATTGTTCGTGGGGAAAAACGAATTGTTATATCTCTCAGTCCTATTGTCGATTTCTCTTAGTTCGTCGATTACTTAATTTTTTAATTAACTCCTTACTCTGCGAGCAATCTTATATTTCCTATGGTTTTCCTAAGAAACTTCTAACAGCCGATTGATGCCTTCTGTACCTTCAAACTAATATGCACTTCTTTCCTTTTTATATTATTCTGTTTCCGAATTAAATATTTGCTAATTGGATTCCCAATACTTATCTTTTACATACCAATTTGAAAATATTACTATTCGTTTGATAATTGATATTTTAATATTTGCTGATTGGATCCCCAATACTTATCTTTTACGTACCAATTTGAAAATTTTTCTATTCGTATGATAAATCCCAGTTTCTTTCGCGCTAGGCCACAAACATTTAAAGTATGATTCTCCCATGTTAGATTCGAAGTGACAGTGATGCCCAGGTAAATAACTTATTTTGCCATACTTTCTACTCCGTCAACATTATAATTGATAGATAAACTGATAATTCATTCTGAAGCGGCTTTTAGCTAGGCAGGGAATTCATATCAGATTGTAGGCTGAATCAAACTTTAAATCTACAGGAGTAAAGTGAGACGGATGTTGTTTCGGAAGGTTAAATATACATTTAAAAGGAATGCAGGATATTATTTTATGTTTGATCATATTGATAAAGTTAGACAGATGGATATTGAGACGAGAGGTTTTAAAGTAATTCCTTCGGCGTAGAACGAGGGCTGGTAATGGATTAAATAGACTTTACTTGGGATATAATGATAATTATATCTATGTGTTACCCTGCATGGGGTGTGGCAGGGTTTAAGGCTACGAGGGTAGGAAATATCGAGCTTAGTTTATTTCGCATGGCTGCAAAAAAACTGCAGTTCATCAGAACGTACATACGTCTGGAGGACGCTTATTTATGGCAGTGAAGCTTTGGAGATGACAAGAAAAGGCAGGTGGAATTTGAAACGTGGTGGCATATGAGCATGATGAAATAAATGATAAAATGTGTTGACAGAATGACTAACGAGAATGTCCTGAGAGGAGTGACAGAAAGAAAGATAAGTCTTCTGAAAGCCTTAAAAAGGAGATGTGGCAATTTAATTGACCAAATGCATGAGGCATGAGACGCACCTGATGAATGCGTCGAGGTACAAGTAAATTGGAAGAATGGAAAGGAAAGACCGTGCATGAGATATATGGAGCAAGTAGCGGAGGATGTGAAAGAGAAGTATGTTGATATAAAGAGGCTAACTGATAAAAAAATCGAGCGGAGAGCTATGTGAAATTAATCTAAACATATTTGAATGGTAACGATGAAAAAAAAACTACCTGATGAACTACGCATGAGACCTTGAATGCATATTTCGTATTTCGCTTGAGAGCAGGTGTTTGTATGTACACTAGAGCTCCGGTCGTGCTCTTGTTGCGTTTAATGAAAACTCGAGTTTTCCTTAGAACAAGATTTTAGCTTTGCTGCTCTGGACATCTCTGGAGCACACCCAAGATTTTTCTCTATCGTAGTAGATTGTAGAGGCCAAGACTTTGTGGAATTCCATACTATATTAATGAAAAGACAAACTTTAGCTATACACAGGTTAGAAAGATTTAATCTGGCATGCTTCGCTACACTGTATCTTCTGCACCGCACTGCATCTTCAGGAACATGTACAAAAAACAGACAACGTCTGAATATATAGTAGTCCAAAGTGGAGGGGGGAGGAGGGAGTGGGTGGGGAAGGGTGGCGTGGGTGCTAAGGTAATTGACTGTTATCCTGATGCATTTCTTGTACGAATTAAGTTGAATCAACGTTGAACACGATCGTTTTAAAATATAAATATTTCATTTTTTTCGGTGACTCAACTGCATAGATTTCATGGCACCGTACAACCTAATATTTAACATGTAATAGACACAACTTTAATGTCATGAGACGGTATAATAACCCGACGATCTTTTGTTGCCAGGCCGGTACGTTGCCTGGCTACCACGGTCGGTACACTTCAAGCGACCGCGTCGAAGGCATTGCAACGGCGTCTCGGGGTCGGACGAAATGGAAAGTCAAGAAGGAAACTCCTTCTCCTTTGGAGCGGTCGGAATAAGTTGTGAGAAAAAGAGGGGTCGTTTCTTTTGAGGCACGTATAGAACAAGAGGTCAGGAGGAAGTAAGTGGGCCGAGGGTCTGGCCTTACCCTTATTTGCTCTCCTCTGAAGAAGTGTTGCCCGGCTGTATCGTGAAAAGAAAAGAGGGAAAGAGTTGGGAGTGAGAGGAACTAGGAGACGGAAGGAGGAGTAGGAACTCCAGAACGATGAATACGAGTTTGCAGTCACATCCCTCGTAAAAGATAGGGCTGTCACAGGTTTTATACATATTATTTTCATCCATGTCTTACCGGTTAATATTAAACTAGGAAAACAAAAACTTGCGAATGTGAAAGAGTACTGGGGGGTTATTTTGTAATCTCACCTTTTTAATGACTCTTTGCGGGAAGGCGGGAGATCCGTTTCGCTCTCTTAATGATCGGCTCACGAACGGTTCGTGAATTGTCGAAGCTTCTGTCGGTAGCGCTATCTGTTTCCGATCTCGTCTACTTTTAATGAACAAACGAATGCCTGGCAACGGCGACCGCTTTCTTCAAAAATGGAGGAATACGGTGAACGTGAGTGAAAAATTGTTTGTCCCTATCATTTTAATTATTCCTGATGACTTGTCAATTCATGTCCGATAATTTCCTTTATACCAATATTGGAATTTGCATTTGTTTCTCGCTACATTTTACGTTAATAGTGTTTTTATAAATCATTTGTTGATAATATACAATTCGTGATTTAAGAACGTTTAAGTTCTTCACGTTGTGCACATTCCAAAAATACAATTTAAAATCGTTTGTATCTTTCTCGCTCTTGCTTTTTTCCAAATCAAGCTTCAAGTGGAAACGATGGTGGCTCCATTTCACGTTCTGTATGAAGATAAGATGGGAACTAATGGCAGGCGGAGATAATGAAACGGATCATGAGTCAAAAGATACGGATCAGAGCGGATGAATAGTCTAAAAGACCAGCACATGACCGGCAATTCACCGCTTGAGATCCGAAGATGGTCACGCCGCCTAGCCTGGGTGGCGGGGTTTAACTACGAAAAAGTGACATTTTATGACGTATTCTCACTAAAGTGAGATTACAAAATAACCTCCCTGTTATCTGGAAGCTGAGTAACAAGCGATGGACGAAGCAAGAAGGATGAAGTCAGTTAGAAGAGGGCAAGAAGAGGTCGAGAGTGGTTAAGTTTTGGATAAGTAATGAGGGAATAGGATAAACATAAAATAGAGTAGAAAAACTTATTGCTCCGTAAAAAGGAATACATGTTTTAAAACAAACTCACACAATGAAAGTTTATTTGGAGCTAGGTGTCCCCCAAGGTACTTGGCCTGAAGGTGGGGATGCCTTCAAAACGAAAAATACAATACTTCTTACCCAGCTTACAATGGCCTTCAACATAACACTTACACAAACATAGATACCTTGTAGGTACTAGCACCATACATATATACATGTATACTTTTGGAAAGGCATTCCATATAACACAGTACAAACATATGCGTACAATTAGGATATCAACATGAACCTATTTTAGGATAAGAAGCAATTTGCATTTAGAGGTCAAGATGTTTTTTTTTTGTTCATGTGGGTCCTAGGATAAGAGCAGTGGATAATGGAAAAGAGATGCGGAAGAAAAGAAAAAATATACGGAGCAAATAGGGAACAATGATAAAAAAAAGAATTATATGTATAAATATGAAGGGGTTCGCTGATAAGAGAATCGAACGGGGATCGGTGTCAAACAAATTTTTGGGTTATTGACGTGTGATGATGAATACCATTAATGTCAAAAATTTCCATCACTGGGGAGGGATTCAAACTCACGACCTTTGGATCAACTGACGATGGCTATGTAGGCATGGTTACCGCGACCGATACTATGAGTTGGAATTTGGTTTTTGCTCAAAGTGGAAAAAAATCGGAAGAAGGACTGATAATAGTTTAGGAGTGTTTATCTGGAAGTGTTCAAATAAGTGTTTTGATTTCTTGTCTGAGTGATAATTTAACTGACATCATCATCAGTCAACCATTCTAAGGATTAGTTTCACGCAGCTCTCCACTGAGTTCTTCAATTGGCTAATCTCTTCATATTTACGTATTTCTTCTCTTTCACATCCTTTATCACCTGTTCTATACATCTAACATGAAGCCATTCTATCCGTTTACCTGTCCTTCAACGATTGTCTTCATCAGGTCGTCATGTCTCGTGATGTGACTTATTAAGTTGTCCCGTCTTCTTCTTAGGGCATTCAGAAGACTTCTATTTTCTTTCTACTCTTCTTAGGACATCCTCGTTACTTACTCATTCGATCCATTTCATCTTCATCATTCTTCTGTAGCGCCACATTTCGAATGTTTCCATCCTTTTCCTATCCGCTACTGTCATCGTCTATGCCTCCCTGCCGTAAAGAAACATGCTGCAGACATACGTTTTGATGAACTGTTTCCTTACTTCTAAGTTTGTAAGTCTGTTATTCTTGTAGCTTAGCATTTAAAAAATTGACATCCATTTCCCGTACTAATTAGCTCTCGTCCCGTTTTCTTTCCTCTTAACCTAATCTTCTGTTCAGTCTCAGGATTTTGGCGGCACATGCTTAGATTAGTTTCTATACGCTTCCCTCCTTTCATTATCTTTGCCGATCATTCCTTTTCAACTTTTTTTCTATCGTAAATCTCTTTGCTGCGCAACTGAAAGTGTCAATTATAAAAATTGTGGAAACTATTGTGTTTGCGGCCGATTCCATCGAGATGTCTGAGTGATAATTTAACTGACATCATCCTCAGTCAACCATTCTAAGGATTAGTTTCACGCAGCTCTCCACTGAGTTCTTCAATCGGCTAATCTCTTCATATTTACGTATTTCTTCTCTTTCACATCCTTCATCACCTGTTCTATACATCTCACATGAAGCCATTCTATCCGTTTACCTGTCCTTCAACGATTGTCTTCATCAGGCCGTCATGTCTCGTGATGTGGCCGATTAAGTAGTACCGTCTTCTTCTTAGGGTATTCAGAAGACTTCTCTTTTCTCTCACTCCTCTTAAGAATTCTTCCTTTGTCACTCGGTCGATCCATTTTTATCTTCATCTTTCTTCTAAAGCACCACATTTCGAATGATTCCACTCTTTTCTTCTCCACAGCTGTCATCGTCCATGCCTTACTGTCATAAAGTAATATGCTCAAGATGTAAGTTGTGATGAATTGTTGCTAAACCGACATAAATTAGGATTTTTTCCTCTCCTAGGTGATGAAAAAATTGTCCTCTTACGATGATTTTTGCACCTTTTTCTCTTTGTTTCCTCTACATTATCTCTTTCTCTTTCCTGCCGTCTCCGATTCTCCAATCCAATTATTGAAAAACAACTCTTTCAATTTTCTTAAGAACTTCTTGCCGTAGCGTTTGAGTCCTTAAGAGGCTTAAATGGAAGAAGCTTCTACTGCTTCGATGTTCGTATTCTTGTTCGTTAAACTGTGAGAAATGACAGTTATCGAAAGTTGATTGATATTAATTAGTGGGCATCCCGAAATGACAAAGTCCCGGACTCCGCATTCTCTGAACCCTGCCACTTTTTATTTAAGAGTAAATTTTTACATTTGTTGTAGCTTCTATTGCAGCATAAGATAAGGCTATTCCGTTTGTAATATTTTTGGCTAGGAGGCCCATCTTGCTCATACATTAAGGCCGTTTTGCACGACACTTAAATATTCCAGTGCTGAAAATCGAACCGAAGTCAGCATGATTAAAATCGCATCATGTAAATTGCTCAAACTAATGCAAAAAATGCATCGATTTTATTTTCAGTACTGAATACAGAAATAAATATGATACTCATACGATACGGTAATATACGGGAACAAAATTCCTCGTTTGTATACGGTCTAAAATTGTATAATAAGATTAGGGATGATTCAGGGATGATTAAATGATACTAAATGTTGAAAAAAGCTTTGTGACTATGCTAACAAACATTACCCGCTTATATAAATAGAATTTAATATTTACAATGAAATGACAAAAATATATCTTTATTCAAAGGTATGTAGGCAAAGTGTTAATGTTATTAGAGCCCTAAAAACTTTTCTTGGTTTCTTTTCTTTAAAATGTTGACGTTTTTCCCATGCCTAATTTTGCTGACAAGTTGGTGATTTTTATATAGCAAGCTATAACAAGCTTGGTCATTGTCAGAGTTTCAGTACCTCGACTGATACATTCGACAAAGACTTGAGTAAAAACTCAGAATTCTCTGAGTTGTCTATTTATAAACCGTCGTTCCTTACGTCTCCCTGATCCGTTTCCTTTCCCGTGTTTGATCTTGATTTTTTTAAAAGCCTTTTCTGTTCCCTTGAGTACAATCGACGTGTATTCGCGTTTTCTTTAACTCAGGCCCAGGCTAAAAGGTTACTCCGAATTCTACAAATTACTTTCCTATCTTCCTTGTGGTAGCATCGCCGCGTGCTTTTTTTTTCTTTTGTAGTGCACTTAAAATTTCATCAAACCTTTGGCTTTTGCCAACTGACCTAATTCTGCTACTCCTTCGCTTCGTGCGAATCTCCACTCTCCTATTATTCTCCGCACTACCTAGTTTCAATTTTTTCCCATTTGATCTTCAGCGCTCCCTTCCGACTCGAAGTGTACTGTATCTGTGCCGTCATCAATAGGAGGATGATAACGAAGTGGGTAGGAGGGTGGAAGGATAGTGAGTACTAGATTGCAGTTAGGAAATCAAGGAAAATATTAGAAGAAAACTTGGCAAGACAATGAATTGTTTGTTAGGGGAATTATGTAAAAATTGAGTGGCGATCAGTGGAAATATTTTAATTCGAATAAGTTGCAGGGAGAAAAATATTTGATGATTTCATCATCGACATCTACGTCAACAATGAGAATAGTGTGCATTTTAGTCGATGAATTCCAGTAGGAGTGATGAAACGTCACCGATTCCTAGAATATTTCATTCCACGTGAATGAACGTGAACATTCCTCATGTAGTACGTACATTCCTCATTCGAGTTCGTTTCCGGATCGACAGTGAGCTCATCGTCTTTTTAGGTTCTGAAATGGTTTTCTTGTCAGAAACGTCTTTCATGCCGGCTTTTAATCTGTGACTTCTGGCAGTAATAGAATTTCCTTCATTCCTTAAATTCCTCAATTTACCCGGATGAGTTTCCTATTGAATCCTTGCTTCTGGCCTTATCGTCTTTGAGCTAATTGATTGCCTCTTAGCTTGGGAAACGTTTTATTTCCAATGTGCTTCTTTCAGACCAACTTTTAATCGGTAAATTCTGAGAATGGTTTAATGTCCCTGATTCGTGGAAGTCTTCAACGCTCGAAAATGTGTTTTCTGATAAATCCTAGGGTTCTTGTCAATTCACCTTTGATTTCGTCGATTGCCTCCTCTCCGTCGACAAAAATGTTTTTCTCTTCTAACATCTCTCGCATTTATTTTTATGGCGTCTCTTGCTGAGCGTTTTGTTTTTAGAAACTTCAAGCCTCAATAACAGGGGTTGGAAAACGTTTGAGACGAAAGAGCTAAGTTTGTTCCTCGCGAAAATTTTAAATTATGATCAACGTTAGCTATAGGTTTGTATTCCCTGAGAATAGATATCAACGTCCCTTTATTAACCGGGTTTTTTTTAAGGTTCAATTTCATTTAAATGAAACTTTCATGCTTAAGTTTGCTCATGCAAATATAACATTTCAAAAATAAATCTTAAAGTTTTATTTTCATCTTAATTTTACTTCAGGGCCGTATGTGGCTGGCGCGTCGTAGTATTCCGACCCCTGCTATATATCTTAAGTTGTAAATTCCACTTTACACCACCTTCTCCCGTAAAAGGTAGACTTGCTTTCCCTTCTATTTTTTGCTTCAACTTTTTTTCTACTCCATGGGCTGAATAGGACTGCATTATGCGATTTGCAGTTGATATCGAAAGCGTTATGGAAGTGACTGCTAACGCGATATTTCGATACGCGTTGTAAAGGCGCGTTTACACGTAGCAGTTGACTGCTATGTCAGTCAACTGCTAACAACTATTAAGCTCCACTCGCATGTGTAAATAGCAACTGCGATGCGAGTTCAGGTCGATACTGGACTCATGTCGAACACTATCGATCCTAGTTCGAGCTAATAGCAAAGTTGAAGCCCGTCTACTTTCCAGCGGAAATGTATCCAGCACAATCCCAACAATCGCTAACGGAAAGCGATACAAGACGTCTGATACCGGGAATTTGGATATTATAACAAAGATATGCATCTCCAAAGGGGAGATTCTACTCTTTAAAGAATGGGAACAAAAGATAATCGTCAATGGAATGTATTACTTGAAGAATTTCATGAAAATTTAAACATCAATCACTATCGAAATAAAAATCTTTTTCTTTGTTATGACAACGCCTAAATAGCGGCTTTAAGCTGCATAGAAGTTGGTGCTGACTCAGCAAACAGTAGCGATATAGATATATCGCGCATCTCGCGACTGTCATAGCAGTCAACTGCTACGTGTAACCGCCGCTTAATGTTAATTGCGATATCTCGCGATATGCGTGATGATATGTGCAAATCCGCGCTATAATATTCGATAACTTGCGATATGACATAACATGCGATATTACTTGTTATGAAATATCATACGATGCTGCCAATTTTCATTGCGGAATCGAGATATCGGCGCTGATGCGATATGAATTCATCGCCTTGCGATATTCAAAGACGCACTCCTGAAATATGTTGCACACCTCAAGCAACTTCCTTAAGAGACTTTCGTTGCATTCCTTCCCTGCACTACCACTCATGCTGTTTCAGTACTTCCTTCCTCTACTCTTTACTCCTACTTCTACTTTCTTAGTAAAGTGGCGGTGGAAGGTATTTCACCCTATATGCTCTTTTCCCCCTTCCTAAGCTTTAGATGTAATTGTTTCCGTGTTCCTGCCTCTTCTGTTGCCCTAGTTGATTGCCAAGGCACCCTCCCCAATCTCATTCTCTCTCTCTCCTTCCTTTCGCCAGAGGTCCGTAGAGAAGTCACGGGAAACATCTAAGGCGGCCCTTTATTGCCCTCTTGGCCCTTTCGACGGAAACGACGCTTTTCGCGAAGGAACAATCGCGGCTTTCACTCCCTTTCTCTCACTCTCCTTTGTAGGCTCTAGATTTTCTCCTTATTCTGCTCCGCCCACGGAACCTCCATTCTGAGAAACCTCACCCGCTTAACGCCGCTCGTATTCCCGTTGATGTCCTGTCCACCCCCTCCCTCTTTTAAGAACTCCATCGGACACTGGCATCTGGAGCTGACTACGCGCATTTGCAAGGGTAACATGTAGGGAATTTGGAGGGCTTGTGGTCATTATCAAGCGTTTACTTGTACGTGAATGTTAAAGATCCTACGCATTACTTGTTATCAATATCCCCTTTTCTTAACTATTACAAAGGCTGTGGCAATGAATGAGGTGGCGTTGAGTTTCATCTTTTGAATCGGATCTGAATCGGAAATCGAATATTATGTTTGCATTTGAATTAAAAACACATGTCTGTTTATAATTTAAGTTATTAAAAGAAAACTCTTTTAGCGCAAGGAAACAACAATGTCCTAATGTAGACGTCCTAAAAAAAAGCGAAGGAGAAAGTATTATCGTCGTCAGGAGACATATAGGTATGTTGCTTTTAATCGTGCGAGTAAATAACCAATAGCAGGTGTTGTGAACTTAAAATTTGTTCACATTAATAAACTGTCAGTGATGTTTGTGCTATGTACACTATTTCATTTCAAGAACCCTACAAAAAACTTTGAGAATTTTAAGATGCGTAATTTTCATGCAAGTTTATTGCTTTGTTTAAATTTGCGCCACCACACTTGAGGTACTGAGTGGCGTCCATCTAGCTCCTTTACAGGCTTCAGAAATTCAGAGGAAGAAACGATGACTTGATGTGTTTCTGCATAGCAAGGAAAAATATGGAATCAGCCATAATATCACCTGTGACACAAGCTACTAAGTCGTTTCTAACTACAGATCTTTATTGGTGGGTTCAACGTTTGTTTGGATTTAGGACGATATTAATTAGATATGGATTAATATGGATCAACCAGTTGATTAACGGAGAAGTGTCTTTCCATTCCCTTTTGGTTTATAATCGTCTGTTGTGCTACTTCCCGGCCTATTTGTCTTTTCCAAATTAAGTATTTATATCATCTGCCTTTTTTTGAAGAGCTAGAAATAGGGTAGGGGAGGGAGAATTAACTATTTCCAAGGAAAAGTAAACGAAGTAGGGTGCCTCGTCGAAATGCTCCCACGCCTGATGCCACTAATTTAATGGAGCCTCACAATTGTGCCTCTGTGTACTGATTTTAATTTTGACGCGTAATGTTCACAAAGGGCACAGATTTGGCAAAATATCGTGCGCATGCATTTTCGTTTAAGTGTCTGGCCTTCCTTGGTCCTTTCCCGCGATGGTTGTGATCCTCCAGGCGATCGTCCGGCTGCTCCGCAGAATATTCCGTTCCGTAGCACTTCCCTGAACACAGCTTCAAGTTCACGATCACGGGAGTTCGTGCGGCAGTCAGGCTAACATAACACTTTTTACGTAACACTCGTAAAGGGAGCTCCCACGCCAGAGTCTGCGAGGAAAATGCCGGCTAGTATTGTTGGAATCGTGGCTTTTTATACACTTCCCAAGGGAAAACCCATTGTCAGAATCCGGTGACAGTGCGGCATCAACAACATGCTCAAGGCATTATTGGGGCGAGGCAGCGCGAACACATCGGGACATTTTCGGTATGGTTTATTGTTTTGTTCATCATCATCATCAATGGTCAACAACCCTAGGATTGGTTTGACGCAGCCCTCCACTCGATTCTTCTATCGACCAACCTCTTCATACCAACGTAGTTCCCCTCTTTGACGTCCTTTACGACCTGATCATTGTCACGAGGCCTGCCTCTTCCATTTTTCCCGTTCACTTTTCCCTCGACGATTGTCTTCATCAGGCCATCGTGTCTTAAGATATGGCCGATTAGGTTGTCCCGTCTTCTTTTTATAGTTTTCAGCAGACTTCTATTTTCTCTCACTCTTCTTAGGACTTCTTCATTTGTCACTCGGTCGATCCATTTTATCTTCATCAATGTTTTGTTACGTACTGATTTTAATTTTGACTCGTCAGCCTGCCGTTTTTGACATAAATAAAAGTTTACGCGGACCGATTTTACCTTCCGAGTGCTGTTATCAGCGGCGGTCTGAATAGATTCTCCCTTCGACCGTCAACTTTTTTGTATCCGCACTTCGCGTCAATTTGAACGATACCTTTCTCTCGCTTACGAAAGATTTTCTCGAGAATCTCCACCGCTCATTATTTCGGATCATTGCTTCCTTTTCGCTAGGGGAGAGGTTGACCGAGGGGTCGCTTCCTTGATTCTTTGCTCGGTCTGAAAGTTCTGAATCGCGGGGTTGGTCCCATAGAAAGCTCTTCCTCGGATCGTTTGGATGGAGGGTGGAGACTGGGCGGTCGGTGGGCGTGTTTTAAATTGCTTTATCTTTTCCTTGAGAGGGGTTGGATTCCTAGGAACGATAAATCCAATCTTTTAGCCCATCTTCCCCCATCCCTTCTCCTGTCTACCTTTCCTACAACACCATCACCCTTTCCTCTCCTCCCACCATCGCTCTTTCCTTTACTTTTGGCACCTTTTTTCTCCTCTGCGTATCTTCTTATGTACAGCTACTTTTCCTTTGTTATCTAGACTCCTTTCTTCCCTCCAGAATAGGACAGAGATGATTTTTATCACTCTAGGACACAGGCGAAACATATTTTTTGCACGGACAAAAATGTAAAAACCGTATTCCACTGAGCCATTGAAATCTCTTGCATAGGAAATCGTTTCCCGCGTAACTTGGTGGAATTTTCGAATATTCATTATGAAACAATCACTCGGCGGTAATAATTAAACTAGTGCGGAATTATACCAAGTGATTGTTTCAATGTGAATTACTGTCTTGTGATTATTTTAAGTCTTCGTGTACTGATTATCCGATAAACCACATTTAGGGCACGTGGAGGGATAAATTATTCACCAAATATGCACTATTTACGTGCATTAACGATAGTACTTAATTAGGGAATCATGTTTGAATTGCATCGCGTGTAGTTAAATTAGTCTCTACGAAGGTATAAAATGCATGTGTTAGGAACTCGTGGGTTAATCCTACAGGGTCGCAGAAACACGGAAATGTACCGAAGTACGTCAAAAAAATGAAACTAGCGGATATTGTTACTCGGACCGAGATAAATGGTCGAAGTCAAGTGGAAATGTTGAAAAATTAAAAATATTGGCACATCGTTGCCCGTCCAGTGACTGAAATTAAATTGGCTGATCGCCTCAATCCTCCTCAGCTTTGATTCGTTTACAAATAGAAAATGTCCTATACGCTCGGTGCAATCCGCACGATTCCTAAACCAAATAGTTTCTCTAATCACACGTGGTCCCATTTATTGGAATAGTCTTGTGTATAATTTTCCGTTGCTGTCAATGCTCATTGCTACTTGAAAAACACACAAAAATACTTGAGCAATCATTTCTGGACCCTTGTCGATAAAAATAAATGTATCTTTCATTAAATTTGCTGTACAATAAAACAATATTAGTTTTACATTTGGAAACATACGACTAATTTGGATGATATAAATAATGGCAAAAATCTATTATAATTAAGATTAATATAACAAGTAATCTATCAGAATTGATTTGAATTAAAGCTGAAACGAGTCGTTTTCACGTAAAAAGCACGCGAGATGTTTTTAGGAAAATATTAATAAAAAAATTAAAATACCTAATTTTTTAAGGAAAGACATTTGCATTGAGAATATTAAAAAATGTTTCCATTATTTTATTTCCCGAACGAAATATTTACATTGATTTGGATCTGAACATGGATTATATGAAGAACAACAGTGATACCGATATGATAATAAATAAGTAATAAAATAAAAGTGGCGAAGAATCCATTATCATTGGTATAACCATGGCTGTAACGAATTATTCCAGGTTTATTAACGTTTTCGCATTTTTACGCTGCGCTCTCCTCGTTCGACCCTCTGCTTTCTCACTTTCAATGCCTTCACACCTCTTTCTCTCTCTCTCTCTCTCTCTCCTTCACCCATCCCCTCGTTTCTCCACCCCTTCGCGCCCTGTTTTCCACTTTCCACCCCCCGAAAACGACCCCCAGTAGTTCTCCTCCACAGTGTCATTCATTTACATTTAGATTAAAGCTACTCTCCAATGAGGGAGGGAGCACTTCCCTCACACTCTCCTCCCCCCCCCCCCCCATCCAACCCCCTCGCAACACCCCCTCCACCACCTTATCCACCGTCCTGTATCCATGGCGAACTTTCATCCCCTCCGCCAACGCCTCAAAAACCCTTTTTGACTCCCGGCACCTATCCCTACTGCCTTCGCACGTCACTCCCGCTCCAGAGAGGTCCCTTTTTGGTGCCTTCTATCCCTCCAGGTTCTTCGCCCGCACCCGTCTAACACTCACCCATCCACCCTGGGCATCACCAAAAGGGATGAGCTGAACGGTTGCTGTATTTGGTCCTTTCGCTTTGCACCAAGCTGTTGCCGTCCGGGTGGGTCGTGCAGGTGGTCATGTAGTGGGTTTTTCCGTGATGGACATCAGCCAAAACCGTCCCGTTTATTTTCCCCACAACCGCATATCAAATTTGATAGATGAAATTAGGAGAAGGCAGAAGGTGTGGATTGAAAAGGTAATAAAAGGGGATGGTGTTTTGAAGGAGGTGATTGAGGGAAGAGCGTTGGGTAAGCGGGGAAGAGGGAGAAGAAGAACGGGTAGCTTGGATGGAATGATGGGTGGCAGGAGGTATGAGGGGCTGAAGAGGGACATCGTGTGAATTTTAGGGGGTGGGAACAATTAAATGTCCATTTAAACCTACCTTCACCGGTAGAATACTTATAATAATAATAATAACCGTATATCTATGTAGATGTGCACATACTGGAAAATAAAAGAATGAAACATGAAACTTTGTTAGGTTAGGTTGTTGGGTCATTCTTATATTTTCCATAATGGAAAGGTATCAGATAGTTAAGTCTGAAGTTATCAGCTATATACCTTTGATATTATCATTTGCATCATGTTGATTTTATATACTATTTCCCTTATCGAAACCTTATATTCATATTTTTTGTATTGTAAAACTATATTAACTTTTTTCTTCATTGTCATCTTATCTTCATTTTTTTCATCATTGTAATTATAATTATTTTTCTCTTGTAATTATATATATTATTTGAGTATTTAGAGCAACGTTTATATGTATACACATACTATATTTCATGTAGTGACGAGGGGTTGGATGGAAGAGGGAACTTTTAGTCTCAACCTCACAAACCCCAATAAAGACGCTTATCTATCTATCTAACTTTCGGCGTTTTCGAGCAGTGCCTGGTAGACATCCGACAGCTATGGTCATTTTTCACAAGTTTTTAGGATAGGTGGGTCAGCAATTGGGTGGATATGGAAATCTTTCAGGGTACGAAGGAGTTAAACCCTGCGTCTCGACAGTAGCTAACACTTAAAAGAAATGTCCACCAATTAGTCCACGGTTCCATCTGACAGACAAAATGATTGAACACTAATTCCTCTCCTTATAAAGCACTCAACTTGGATCGGTCATCATCATCAAGGTTCATCAATCCTAGGATTGATTTGACGCAGCCCTCCACTCAATTCTTCTATCGGCCAACCTCTTCATACCAACGTAGTTCCTCTCTTTCACGTTCTTTACGACCTGCTCCATGTAACTCATACGAGGCCTCTTGGATCTGTATACCAGTGTAAATCGTATCCCACAGCCGGGTTCGAACCCGAGTTCTTGGGATGGGAAACAATTACTCTAACCGTCACACCAACCCCAGACCCAATAGCAGAATTTCCACAAGAAAAAACCCATCTCGACCGGGACTGGAACCCGGAACCCCCTGATTACCTGCCAGGTGGATTCAGCCAATCGAGAAAACCAAGCCCCAATAATTCCCTGAACTTGAATTGTATTGTAGGTTATAATACTTGTATTAGTTTTTTTTTTACCGGTGAAGGTAGGTGTAAGGACATTCATTTCTTCCCACCATCTCCACATTCCACAGGAAGACCCCCTTTAGTCCCTCATAATTCCTACTTCCCATCATTTTATCAAAACTACCCATACTTCTCCCTATACCCCGCTTACCCAACATTCTTCCTCAATCACGTCCTTCAAAACAACCGTATTGCCTGATCCAGCCAGTCACAGTATTATTAGGTTTTCTACCGGTGAAGTTAGGTCTAAATGGACATTAAATTTTTTCCACTCCCTAAATTTCACACGATGTTCCACCTCAGTCCCATCAGACCTCCTGCCTCCCATCATTCTATCCAAGCTACCCGTTCTTCTCCTATCTCCTACCCGCTTACCCAACGCTCTTCCCTCAATCACTTATTTCAAACGCCATCCCCTTTTATTACCTTTTCCATCCACACCTTCTGCCTTCTCCTAATTTCATCTATCAAATTTCTTTCCTCTCCTACCAATTCTAGCACTTCCTCCCTTACCTTTCGACCCACTTTTCTTTCTCCATACTTCTCCACACCCACATCTCAAAATCCCTAAGTCTATTTTCATCTTTTTTCCGCTAAGTCCACGTTTCCGCCCCGTATAGAGCAACGCCCCTTATTAAACTATTCACTAGTCTTTTCTTTACTCACTGCCTTCTCCTAATTTCCTCAGTAAACTTCCTTTCCTCCCTTACCATCTCCTGCACTTCCTTGTTCGTCTTCCTTTCGACCCATATTACTTTCTAAGTGCTCACCAAAAAGCACTCATGTAGGATCGTTGTATCAGAGGTCATTCCCTCCAACAGCCGGGACCTTGGTATGGTTGACCAGTATCTTAACCACTATGCCAACCCGATCGCAACTTTGTTTTGTGAACGTGGTCCATATTGTGGTCGATCACTTTTTTCAGTCATTTTAAAATATACCCTCACACTTAAATTCTACGATGATCGCAATAAACGTAAGTAAATTATTATGCTGCCATTATTTTGCCTTTATTTTCTGACTCCATACTCCCAAATCCGTCCTTTCTGGACACCCCTACCTAAAATCCTCGCGAATCGATTTTCTGCATGTCAGAATTTCGTAGTCGCAGGTGGCCCAGGGAAAGGAACTGGCCACCCTACCCTGATTATGTGAATTTCACACGCCATTGGCTTAGTTCGGGGTGAGCTCTACACTCACCTATCAAAAACCAACCTTCGGGTTGAATCACTGAATGAGTGACTCCGAAGTATTTCAAAAATCAGAATAATTATTATAATTTTCTTGGAATCGATATGCTGGATGAACTAACCTGGACTCTCGCGGTGAGGAGCAGATACTGTATCCATTACCACGAAAGAGTGTCACTTCTTTCATGCTCAATATTGCTCTTGCTCTTTGCGTTACTCCGCCCACGTGTCTAACGTCTCTCCGCGACGGGTGAATGACAGCCTCTGTAAGCCAATCTCTCGGTAGATCTCTGGGATATCAGAGCAACGTACAACCCGCCTATTCTATCGAGAAGATTATCCGCCTGGGTGGTGTACTGGTATCACGTCATTCCCGATACCTGACGGTTCGTTTTTCAATACCCGGCTCACTCGAATTTTTTCCTATGAAATCTGGTTTATTTTCGCATTTCACACCAAATGTGCACCCTTCCTACTATGCATGTACTCCTTCATAATCATCGATCAACAATCCTAGGATTGGTTTGACGCAGTTCTCCACTCGATTCTCCTATCGGCCATCCTCTGCAGTTTAACTTAGTTCTTCTCTTTTACATCCTTCACAAGGTGATCCATATATCTCATTCGAGGCCTACCTTTTCCATTCTTTCCGTTCACTTTTCCTTCGAAGATTGTCTTCATCAGGACACCATGTCTTAAGATATGACCGAGAGTCAACATGCGTTCCTTATCCTTTTTTTAATTGCTAACCTCCATGTGTATGCAATGGTCATTATTGTGAAATATTCACTCTGGTCACAGGTGTGACAAATAAAAATATAGCACATATAAAGAACGCTAACCGAACATGGAATAAATGTCGGTGGTCACGGCTAACTCCTTTAACGAGAGGAAAGGAATACCTGGGAAGGGGGAGGAGGGTGGAGAACTAGTGAGTCACGTATAACCCGGGAGGTGTGAATGATTATAATAGACAACTACAAGTAAGTACTATAGTTTTCAGGTTGTGGTATGAATTTGTTGCCGGCTGATAGGAGAGAATGGAGACCGTTGTCCTGTTATTAAAGGAGAAGCATGTGATGGGATAGGGAGAGGGGGGTGTGAAAAATAGGGGCTGAATAACATTGGTTATTAATTCGGATATGGAGGGGCGAGGTGCTTTGAATAATATTAAAAGATGGGACGGATTATTATTTTTAAGGTGTTAAGTGACGTAGCCGGCAAGAGCCTTGCTGGACACCCCCATCTAAAATTCCTCTCGGTTCGATTTTCTGCTCATCAGAACTTCGTATGTAATCGCAGGTGGCCCAGGGAAAGGAACTGGCAATCCTACCCTGAATGTGTGAATTTCACACGCCATTGGCTTAGTACGGGGTGAGCTCTACTCTCGTATCAAAACCAACCTTCGGGTTTAATCACTGAGTGAAGTGACGTAGGAGGATGCCCATGTTGATGACGAAAAAGCAGATTGGATGAAATGGTGAGAAGGGGGACTGGTATGCTATGAAAGTGTCTGTTTAATATTGAATTGTGCTAAGAAAAGTCTTACAAGAACGTAAAGTGTATCGCACTGTTTGCGAGGTATTTATTGGTCATCTAAAATTATATGACCCGACAGAAGACTTAAACAATGATAAAATCGATTCCCAGTGGGGAGAGACCATGCAAAAGATATTCATGAACTAATTCAAAAGTAGTCCACCACTGAACTATCCTGAGCATACATCCATAGAATGTTCATTGAATGTTCAAGTGTGAACTATTCATTTGAAACTGTTCATAGATCGTTCATTGAATGTTCAAGTGTGAACTATTGATTTGAGGCTGTTCATAGATCGTTCACTTCCAGTCCACGAAGTATTATTCAAAAATGGACCCATGCTAGGTTAACCTCAAATGGCAATTCAAGAACACTTTAGTCATATTACATATATCGGTAAGGCATGAAAAATTGTAGTAAAGCCACTGCAGGGTAATACATTAGTAATATTTGAAAATTGTGAGCAGTAACGATATCTATCTATTTACTCACCGCAGTGAATTAATAGGCTATGTTCAACCGGAACGTATCAGCACCTTGCTATTACCAAGCTCATATTTTGAAGATCCATTTCTGTAGAATGTATCTGGGCTCATTAGTTTTAGTTACAGGATTCTTTTAAGAATTAAGAAATTCTACAAGAAAATGGTTTCACGAGAATATCTTCTAATAATATACCTTCATGTTTCATATGTTATTCATTGAAAAACAGTTCAGCCGCAGTTCATTCAAGTTAAACGTTCTTTGAACATTCTATGAAGTATTCCAATGAATGTTCTTTGCACTATCTGTGAGTGCCATTTGAACGTTCATTGAATGTCCTTCTTGAACAATCTTTGAACGTTCAAATAGTCTTGACTGAACGTTCTTTGAACATCTTTTGGACAATTAATTCCCCACTGGGTTGTACTTGCTTCCCCCCAGTATCGTCCATGTATTTTCTACGCTGGGGACGGTGAACCCTTTAAGAGGTAAGCTGTTTGCTCTCGAACCCTGGGGTTTTGAAAAGTGTCGGGATTAGTGAGAGGGCCAGGGGTGGAATGAAGTTGGATGGCGGCGTTTCGATTTACGATTCGTACGAAATGAGGTCGGTCGGGTCAATAGGGGATATGCAAAACCGGTGGGTTGTGCATACATAGTGGAGATAACGGTACAATGCTCGAGCGATTGGAATGTTTTTTTTTGTTTAAGTTAAACCCGGATGGTGAAGAAACTGGAATACAGCCGTCACATATATTTTGCACATGAAAGGTAAAATTGAATGTTACAGGGTAAGAAAGGACTTAAGCGGAATGGATTTCTTGAAGAGAAATTCCGATGGAGGATGAATCTTAGTGTGAATCGAATAAATTGGAAGGGAAGAGAATGCTTGGTCAGTGCCTAGTAAGAGGCTTTGAAAAATTAAATAGTTCAAAAACGCCATATTAATCCAGGAAAAGTAATGATGATAACCCGTCCGCATTCAGGGGAGATGGGGACAAAATAGTCTTTCCATCAAAATAGTCTTTCCAACAAAATAGTCTTTCCAACAAAATAGTCTTTCCAACAAAATAGTCTTTCCAACAAAATAGTCTTTCCAACAAAATATTTTTTCCAACAAAAAAAGGTCCCGGTCAAGGTGAATGATTTTTCTCTGTGGAATATCTTGCTATTGTGAGTCTGTTCTTCCGCCTAACCACTCGTCTACATTAATTACAGTAGTTTAAAGAAAGTGAGGTCATAAATATGTAGATCATTTTAATACAGAAGGGATTAGAACAGCATTTCGATAAATGTTTACAACAGTTGAAAGGTTGTGGATATTATAAATATTATATAGGTGATATAAACCTATGATTTCGAAGGTGAAATAAGTGATAGAGCAGGCTAAAATAAATACCGTAAGGAGGATTTACATGTAGCCCTGTAAGCCTCTGCTAGGGTGTGTGGCAGGGTACTATGTTGCATCACCATCCGTGAAAAGACTTACGCTTTAAAAGTAAGAATATTTGGTGGGAGTAAAGGTAGAAAAAAATACTCTTAGGGAAATAATTATGAAGTGTGATTCGTGTACTTCTTTAAGGATTGGTCTTTGTCTCTGTTTCATCCTTGGATTTTGCGCGGAAATAGCTAAGCCTTGTATCTGTTGCAATACCGTTACTCGTTCATAATTTTTCGCCAAGTCTGTACGGTCTGTATTATGTATGTAGTTAATGAACATAATGAACTCTGCAGTGTCTAGCATAATCAACTCTGCAGACTCAAGCTGTTAAGACTAGTAGAGAATCAGAGAAGGTTTGAATTGCAACTGGTGACACCTGGAAGTAAATGGTTGCCATTGAAAAACGATTTCTTTCAACTTTACTCGTTATAATGATGCAAAGGAAGTTTCATTGCCTTTAAAAATGTTATTTATTAGTGAAGTAGCATTTCCTGACCTGAAGTGGATTTTATTCTGTTAACATTAGTGTGTATAGTAACCCAGGGATTGTTTTTTAGTATGTTTAAATTTAATTATTTTCGTGTTTGAAAATCGGCGAACAATGGCTCTGGACACTTCTCCTGAAAAGTATAAGAATTTATAGTAAAAGCATGAAATATCTGTTGTATTACCCAGGTGTGGCATTTTTTACTGTTTTACGAAGGTAGGTACTAATTTCATTGAGCTATGAGTAATTAATGGATCATAACCACCAGTAACACTGGATTTGCGCTAATTGGTTTCACCTTGGTCTCGTGATCAACTTGGTTTGCAAGCGAGGCATCGAATGTTGATATTCAGTGTTGAACGAAGACCTGTTATGTTCATCAAGGGTCAAAAATCCTAAGATTGTTTCAACGCAGGTTTCAACTTCATTCTTTTACCGGTTTGCCTCATTTTATTCGCGTAATTATACTCTTTGACATCCTACACAAGGCAATACAAAAGGATACCAAAGCAACAGTTCTTATGCTTGTAGTTATGCGTTAGTAAACTAAAGCAATTATCAGTAATTTAGAAATTCAATGAATTAGAAGGGAAATTAGTTTTTAACTCGAAGGTTATAGGATATAAAAAAATTACGAAATATTATCCTTTTGAAAAGTTCCGAAAATGCATGTGATTGGTTTGAAAAAAATTGCAGTAAACATGGGTTTCAAATTATAAAAATGATAATGCTGATTTAAAAAAAAACGCCGTTGCAGTCAAATGCGCGAATATTATAATTTTTTTAAATCTATCGTGTCATCATTAGTTGACTTTGTTATTTAACCAGTAACCGCGATCGTAGGAAGTGCGTCTTCGTTCATATTCCTTGAGAAATCTTCCTTTTTCTTATGCAGTAGCAGTCCTCCCTGACTAAATGTAGAGAAGAAGTAAATTTTCATCATTTCACAGTTTCAGCGTTCGCTGGCTTCCCAACTTATCGCCCATGCAGCCCCGGACCTTCGAGTGGTAGGAGGAGCTCTACTAATGCCTTACACATTAAGATTGCAGCTCCCTGAAGGAAAGAGGCGTTCCTCGGCCATCTCGATAGCATTGTTAGGGCTCCGTTGTTTCCCCTCGTGGGGATACCTCAAGGGTGGCGGGTGCTGTGCGGATTAGACACGGGAGAAGGGACATTTCAGATCCCATGGGAGAGCGGACCCAGCATCCGGGAGGCCCTTCCGCACGATTGAGTGGGAGATACGTTGCTATTTCCTTCCCAGAGAGCACTCTAGTTAATATCTTAAAGTGCCGAGTTAAGGCGTAAACTCCTGACTTCTCTTAAGGAACTTGAGCTCTACGGCCTCTTAAGGTAAATAAAAATTTAAAAAATATCCATCATCATTGGTCAACAATCCTAGGATTGGTTTGATGCAGCCCTCCACATGATTCTTCTATCGGCCAACGTCTTCATATTGACGTAGCTCCTCTCTTTTACACACTTCACAACTTGCTCCATATACCTCATACGAGGCCTGCCTTTTCCATTCTTCCTGTTCACTTTTCCCTTGACGTCTTCAGTAGGGCATCGTGTCTTAAGATGTGGCCGATTAAGTAATCCCGTCTTCTTTTTAGGGTTTTTTGTAGACGTCTCTTTTCTCCCACTCTTCTTAAGACTTTTCGTTTTTCACCCGTTCGATCCATTTATTCTATCTTCTTCATTCTTCGGTAGCACCACATTTCACATGCTTCCAGCCTTGACTTATCTGCTGCTGTTGTCGCCCATGTTTCGCTGCCGTATAGTAAAATGCTCCAGATGTATGTCCTAATGAAATGTTTCCTCACTTCCACGCTTCTATTTGCAGCTGTAAGTAGAATGTCTTTCTGTAAAATGCCCTTTTCGCCCGGACAATTCTACTGGCGATTTCTCTTTTACTTCGTCCATCGCTGGTTACTCGGCATCACAGGTAACAAAACTCCTCCACCTCCTCGATTTTTTGTTTTTATCGTGTAACATTTGTCCTGGGTTCTTTTCTCTTACTGCATACCAATACCTTAGTCTTCTCTTTATTGATATTCAGGTGATATATGGCCATTATCCTTTCCATATTTACTAGTGTCTTCTTTAAATCTCCTTCGGTTACTGCCATGACTGCTAAGTCGTCGGCGAATCGTAGCATGCTGATTTTCTCCCTGTGGATATTCACTTCCGGAGACTTTTCTTTGATTTCTTAGATGACCTTCTCGATGTAGACATTGAATAATACGGGAGACAGTGCACAGCCTTGTCTCACTCCTTTATTTATACATGCTTCTCTACTGCTGGGTCCTGATTTGATCACAGCCACCTGGTTATTATATAGGCTGTGCATAACTCTTCGGTCGTTGTATGATACTCCAATGGTCGTAAAAATGGGCAGCCCTCGTCAAGGGATACAACAACAAACACAACCCTGAGTTGCAAGTGCTTTCCCTTCAGTTTGCTCAAGAGGGCCACCTTGTGGCCGATATACGCGTATCCGACGCACATCTTCGTCTTGTCCTAGCACCTTGAATACGCTCTTTTTGAGCTCGTTTCTCCCAGGAGATTTGAGAGTGTGAGTGCTTTTCTGAGCGCTTGTGAGTGTGTTTGTGATCATAGCACAGGCATCCTGATCAGGGTCCCATTAGTCCCGTGAATGATCCCAATGGGGAATATGCATGAAATTTGTTTCTCGAAGATTAATGATGTACTTGATGCGAAATTTTCTCACCAATTTTAATATATATAAGCCAAATTTTTCTACGCCCACCACAAATATTATTATATGAATTTAAAATGTTTCCGGAAATTGACGTAAGTCACGTGACCTAAAACGCCTTCTGGCGTCACTGCACGGTATAGGTTCCATAATGCTACGGAGATAGACATTTATTTTTAACAGAAAACGAAGTGAACATATTGTTTGGAGGTTTTCAGCCGTTTCTCGAACGAAACGATGACTGAAAAAATACTTTAAAAAACACATTCCGACAATTTCCTTTGGTTGACTCCCTTATGGCAGCGTTCTTCTTAAAAAACCAGCGATTGCATAGGCGTAGTCGAAATTCTTGGACACTAAACAGGCATTATATAATGAATGGACGAACAGATTTACCTGCATTTGTAATGCGCAATACATAATTTTTAACCATTTACGCACTCGTGTATGTTTACCCTAGCAGTCGTATCAACTTTACCTAATCGACCTGAATTACTTTTTGAGAGAGAGAGAGAAAATATTTTATTTCATATACAATACAACATATTTAACAAAAATTTGGAACATACTCGGAGGCTACTCAGCCTTATATGAGCATTCTATAAATTTACAAGAGAATAGTCGTCCGTATTGTGCAGATATTAGAGTATGAAATGAAGCAAGAAAATTTTTAAATAAAGTGATAAAGACAACTCAACTAGACAATGCATAATCCAATACAAAAATAAAATATTTACAAATATGCCATCTGAACAATTGCATTAATTTACATTTATTATGGAAAGGCCGCATCAGAGGGTGAGCTATCTGAACTTTGTTTTTGAAACAGGTAGTTAAAGAGTCTTTGCCTGAATATTCGGCTATTTTTTGATCTACGTATTTCACTAGAGGGCAGTTTGGGTGCTATGTATCGACCTGAAACCAGATTGGAATGGATCGTAAACATTATTTTGGGTTAAATAATCTGTAATAAATGTATGCACTAGTCTTTCTAGAGGTTTAGAAAGAGAGCAAAGAATTGATATGGGTCGAAATTCACTCTTTAACTTAGGCGGTTTTGTTTTGGCAATTGGATGAACTCTGGCAGATTTCCATAGAGAAGGGAAATGCGAATTGTTACATATTGTAAATATGTAACAATTGATTGGATATGAACGGTAAAGATTTTTTTACAAGATCCATGTTTATGCCGTCAACTCCTTTGGCATTGGATTTGAAACTGTTCACGGTTTAAGATAACAAGTCGGGTGCGATGTAAGGGAAAAAGAATTTTTTTATCATCAAAATCGGAATTTTGTGCCTCAGTTTGAGTTTGATTGTTTATATCGTGAGTGCTAGCAAAATAATTGTTTAGATCGTCAGGAGGAAAAGTTATAGGTACTGTTTCCTTCCGAGGTTTCCCGAGACCCAGTATTTTAATCTCACGCCATACTGATCGCGAGTCATTTTTATCTTGAAATGCCTCATAGTAATATTTTATTTTACAATCACGAATGCGAGTTCGTATTTTATTTCTTAGTAATTTGTAGGTAGAGTAAGCAACTTCAGATTTACTTTTCCTGAAATTGGTTCTAATTTTATCCCTTGCTTTCATTAGTAGTTTAATTTCTGGCGTAATCCACGGGGTAGGATGGCGTTTTATAAAAGTTACGCGTAAAGGTGCATGTTTATCATATGCCGTTAGGAGATTGCAATTTAGACAATTTACATGTTGGTCTATGTCATTGGAGAAGTACACATCCTTCCAATCAGAGCATGCAATGTCACTTTGAAAATGTGATAAATTAAAATTTCGAAAGTCTCTAAGCACTAGCTTTTGAGGAAGGTAAGCTGTCACATGACAGGTAAGCTGTCACATGATCACTTTCGACGACGGCTACCTAGCGCTTATTCGTTAACGACCTATAGATGGGAGGTCGTATATATACAGCTGCTGGCTTGCATGAATTTGTTAATGAGAATTAACTTTACAACATATGGACACGGGTATTTGCACCATTAAAACATTTCCCCAATTACCATTTTGTGGCTAAAAGTAAGCATGACCGTTATGAATATGCATAACTGATATTCTTTCAACTCCAGGAGAGATAAATATGAGTTTCCTCAGTAATGTACGTCGATCGCCATATTCATCGGACGGGCCGCGGGATCCTTGGCGATACAAGTAGGAACCCTGTCGTCAATACCACTGTGTTCTGTACTCAATTATGCTTACTTTTAGCCACAAAATTGTAATTGGGGAAATGTTGTAATGGTGCAAATAACCGTGTCCATATGTTGTAAAGTTAATTATCACTAACGATAGCGATTACAAAAATATTCTAACATTGAGAATATTTGCTTAAACCCTGTAAGTTTCCGGCCGTGACCGCTAGATGGCAGTAGTTCCGACTCACTCAAGTCAAGGTCCGATTATATCAATACTTACGGATATTTACGGACCATGACTCAAGTAAGAAAATCCTCTAAAATCTAGAATATCGTCTTACATGGCAGCTGTAAGAATATTTCCTCTTAATTTAAGAATACTTTTTTTTCAGTGTGCATGATGCAACTAATAGCTACCATGCATAACAATACCATTAATCATACAACTAGCCTCTACAGATTACTCTACTTATATTTGCACCTATTATGTGTTGAATTGATTGACTTGTTTGCTCGTGATGATGATGTTGAGCATTTATTTTAGATTTATCTCTCTGGTACCAAATAAATGAAGACGGTATTTATCGTTGTGGGGAAAGGAACAATGTTTGTGGATAGAAAGTGTTATAGGGTAGTGTATGTGGATATAATATATACATAGATAAGGAATGAAGGAAAATGGGATGCTGAAGATAGTTATAGCCGATAGAGTGAAAGTCAAGCAAGGGAGAGGAAGAAAATGATATTGGGTTCTTAGCGGTATGGATATGGACAGGAAACAAGCTAAGCTTAGGAAATAAGTAGCCGTATGGAAGGAGCCGTTTGGCGAAAGCAATGCAAAATAGTGTAGGATCCATTTTAACCTACCCTAACTGGTAGAAAACCATTATTTATTTTAAGGCGGTTAATTCGAATCATTCATAACTCTTTGATAATTGTTTTGTTGGAAACCTACACCATCAAGTAGGATCTTTGTCTCATATGACTGCATTTAACTCAAATATCAGTGTACCTATTATGAACTGAATGAAATTTAAAAAAGGAGCACTCATAAGGTATCACTCCACGTGTTGATTGCAACTTAATTCCTCCATGAAGTAATCGGTTCGAAATTTAATATTTTGATGATGCGGCCGTATTTTAGCTCCAAGACCTTTCGTGAGGGTACTTCTAGATGCAAAGAATGAAAAATATAAGAAAACAAATATAAAACTCAAGAGACTGCTCTTTAATGAAACATTACGCGTTAAAAGCATTTGTGTATTACACAATCAGCATTAAACGTAAGCATTTCGAGGGCGGCCTTTACCTAAATTGGCCGTCAAAAGTGAGATGTTTCCCCCCAGCAAATGGCGAAGGGGATTCCCTCTTTGAGTTTCCAACGCCTACTATAGATCCATTTCTGTTTAAAAGTCTCAGCGGAGTTGAGAGGAAACTGGCTGTTAAGGAGAACATTTTTTGGGCAAATGCGTGCCTTCAATTTCATTTCCTCTCAAAAAGCTTGCTGGGTGTTTATTTTTATTTCACAATCGCCACAATTCTTTGATGCCTTCTTTTATTTTACACCAGAGCGTAATCTAATCTACTGCTCGCCCTTGGCTTTCTTTTGCACATTATACTCCTCAAAGAAGGATCGCACCGGTAGGTTCCACTATGGAACACCCATCACCAGAGTCCTCTATATTTCGAAAGTAAACTAATGTAGTTTATTATTGGCAATGTAGAGGACTCTGACCCATCAGTACTCATCCTCCCCATTTTTTTTGGGTGAAACGGCCATAGAAATGGCAAGAAAATTTGAAACATGAGGTAATAGAGGAATGGTGAATATAAAATGGATAGACAAAGTTGCAGACGAGGTTTTGAGATAAATCGATAGAGGTACGTACATATCCGTTATATTAATAGGGCGGGGATCGGTTTGGTGTGGTGTGAAGTTTTGGCATCCCATACCCAGGGCCCGGGTTCGATTCCCGGCAGTTCTGAA
Source organism: Platycnemis pennipes (assembly GCA_933228895.1). NCBI lineage: Eukaryota > Metazoa > Arthropoda > Insecta > Odonata > Platycnemididae > Platycnemis > Platycnemis pennipes. The sequence goes on from OW121854.1 coordinate 68,735,351, forward strand.
GTTTTCAGTGGCAAGCCATTCCCTATTTGAGTACCTAGTGGAGGGTATTTCAGGTTCAGTGCCCCGTCCGTCGGATAGGACGTTAAGCCGTGGTCCCCTTGGCGCCTGCATTAAGAGTAGGCTAATGCTGACGCCGGGTTTTATTCACCCTTCTTCCATTACCTCAAATGGTCCTATCTTTATACAAATTACCCACCTATCCTAAATGGCGCAAATTACCTCAGCTGTCAGTCTACTCCCCTGAATAACTAACTAATGGGGCTCATACTATTAGTTGTTAGTTAGTTATTAGGCAAAACTGAATTCTGATAATTTTCTATGCTCTTTCGAATTTGAACCCTGGCAGGGATAGAGATTTTTCGTTGGCATTCTGTTTATTACGCGAGTGCTGTGTGGGGAACAGTTCGAAAACTCAATCCGTCGGGTAAAGCAATGACTCCTTTGACATCTATCGTTGGCTAGTACCCACGCCGGGTTTTTCTCTACCTTTTCTCCACCTCTCCGCTCCCTGCAAAATTCTTTCCTTCACAAACACACACATTTTTCATCATATTGCGCCAATTACCTAAGCTGTGGAGTTGGTACTTGTATCCTCGGGTTAGTTGGCTCGAACCTAAGTCTCCCTGTGTACAAATAAGTTTGCAAAACTAGTGCCTAGCAGTACTCAGGTATCAGGTATACCTAGAGATGGGCAACTTGGTAAATTACCACGGTAATTTTCGTAAATTACCGTGGTATTTATCGTAAATTACCAACACCCCTGAAAATTACCGTAATAAACGGTAATTTTCAGGAAAGTTCTTTTTCAGAAAATTTCTTCCTCACGAAGAAACCATTGGAATGGGTAATATTATAAATTAAGGAGCTAAAACGATTTTGTTTACACTGTTTCCATGGTTAATTCCAATTAATTCAGAGTAAAATAACAAATGCACATTGCGCATAGGTGTGTCTTTGGAACGAAAATTTCTCATACTGTGACAAAAAAGAGGCAAATTGCGTGTTGCTGCCAATTTCGTTTTAATTTTTTTAATGAGTTATAATAGATAAACGTCGTGATATGTTTGATATAAGCGTCGGCATTTTTGTCTCAATGCTATTTGATTTCGTTTTGAGTCCTCTGATAATGATTTGCAGCTCAAAACTTAAAATTACCGGAAAATTTCGGTAATTTTCGAATTTTACTGTAATTTACCTCGGTAATTTACCTCAATTGAAAATTACGTTAATTTACCCATCTCTAGGTATACCTGGGTCGCAAGATTATTCTAATCGGTGCCAATTGGATCCAGATAACTTTACCCCGCCCAACCCTCTAGTAACCCCAGTACACATCCAGCCAGAATTCTTATTTGCTTATGCCATTCTTCGGTATGTTCCTAATAAGTTAGGAGGAGTTATTGCCCTAGTAACATCAATTGCGATTTTATTTATTATACTTTTGTACTGAAGAAAATTCCAGTTGCTTCCGCACTTCTTAATTAGTACCTCTAGGTTCTTCGCCTGGTCTTAGGAAATAAAAACGCTCCGGAATTGCCGTTGACGTTCTAATCGTAAGAGGAGGTTGGGGAGGGGGGGGGGGGCGCCACCTGCAACGTGAGACGGAAGATGGGAAATGACGCCCACGAAAAAGCCATTCCGGCGACGGGCTGAAACGAGGGAAACGTTTCGGCCCCGAGGAGATAACGTGGAGGGAGGTTTGGGTTGTTTGAGGGTTAAAACTTCCCCCTCGTCTGCCGAATCCACTGTCACCGCCCGTAAAATCTCTGCGGGAGATTAAGCAGCTCGTCTTTTTACTCCACGGCCGGAAGAGCGTCGGAAGCTACGGTGGAAAAGGGAATGTCTGTGGAGGTAGCCTGGCTGGTATGGAGACGGCCCTAACCCTTTTGAGTCCTGAATTATTTTAATTGATTAGTTAAGTTAATTAATTTTAGTTTAAGTTAAATTAATTAATTTAAAGTAAAAGTAAAGACAGAAAACATAGGTAAATTATGTTAATCAATTTACCTATGTTTTCTGTACTAAGGAAAAAATTATGTATGAATCTGTCTATTTACTCATAGATTATATCTTATTTATCTGTTTGAATAAATCGTCCCGTAACAATTAAAATACTCTGTTATTAATGTCTTTTGGCTGTAAAGAAGGCATACAAACGTAAATGTAACGCTGAAAATTATAAGTATGTATTGAAGACTAGATGTGTACACTAGATTCGAAATGGTTAATGTCACTCCTTCGAAACAAGGCTTGGTCTGCTTGGAAGTTTAAACGACTATTGTGTAGATTGGAAGTAATTAGTTGATCAACATCCGGAGTATTTTACCAACATTGCTAGGTTTTTGCGTAATATCCACCTGGTATTCTTTGCCCATTATTTGTGCATTTTCCTAGAGGCATGAAGCTACGCTCTGATTGACCAGAGCCCGAGCGGTGTCATAAAAGATCTTCGAACAATGTGTTTACCGCTTGATCATCACAAGTATTTCACCAGTATTAATAAGTAGTGCAGTCAACAAACATTTAAGCTCTAAGCCCAGCCAAAACTCGATGGATCGAGATAAACTTAGAAAACTTATTTAACGAATAAAATATAATAGAACATAAATAGAAGCCAATGAAAAAATATTGGAATGAAAGAGTGAATTCCGAGAATCTTAAAAATGAAACGGAATTACTTATTCAGCCTACTCTCGGAGCATGTTGGCATGATGAACACGATCGTGAAGGGAAAAGTGAAATGGGAAGAATGGCAAAGGAAGGCTTTCTTAGATATAAGGAGGAAGTATAATATTAGGATTGTTGATTTGTGATATGGCTATTAATGAAGCATAATTAAAACTCTGAAACCATGGCTGCGTATTATAAAACATTAGCACCACAAAATGGTATTTCGCCTATTTGTTAGCTACTACCGTCAATTCCTCACTGCAATTAGAAATAAGCTCCAGATTTAAGTTCTATTTATGCGTATCCGTACTTATAAGATAGTACTACCTGCTGTATGTGGACGATTCTTCCTTTATAAGACCCAAGGATGCTTTTTCTGAATATTTCGACGCTGCTTCGTCCCTCGTTTGATATTCTACCTTGAACCCACAAATGCAAAAAAAATTGATTTTTACCCGCACGTCGCTCGTCATTCCCCTGATTAATTTGTCCTCGAGTTCCCTCGAAACCCCTCTGAAGGGTTATGGGGACTGGTTGAAGGGAGGGATGTAGTAAGAAATCGGGTGGACTCTCGGAATACCTCAAAAGTCCTTCTCTCCCCTTTGGTTTAGGAACTCTTGTGTGGGTTGCGGTCTTGCTAATAACAATATCAACAAGTCCTAAACTCTGCCCTCGTCAACTTGGGGAGAAGGGATTGTTTTTTGCGTTCTGGGCGGTCGAGGCGGTCTGGCTGGAGGGAGGGGAGGGAAGATGGGGGGAAATGGAGATCGAGTGGGAAGGGTTAAGGGTGCGGACGGGTTGCGGTGAGGATCGCCGTAAAGAGGGGGGCGGACCCAGTCAGTCGAATTCTCGAAAGTGTTTGCTGTGCCGCAATTAATGCTCCACATCTTAAAACTTGTATCAGTTGGACATGAAATAATTCCTATACGGTAGGATACCATCATCATCGGTACATAAGCCCGATATCGTTATGACGCTGCTCTTCACTCGACTCTTCTATCACCTGGGCACATCATCTACACCGGGAGAAGAAGACGAGGATGTAGACAGAAGTGACGACGACGAAGACGAAGATGAAAATGATATGATATAAATGGCTATATAAAAAGAAAAAAGGGGCGAAGGCATATGCAGAACGGGGTTCCACATGCTCGGAGGGATAGGGGTCCAAGGTTGCGGTACCCAGCCCCTTCGGCGGACCCTCCCAACGGGCGGAACCCCCCGGACGCGAAACATATGCAAAATGAAAATGAAATGATGACCAAAAATGAATGAATGAAATGAAAGTCTAAATAAATTGAGGTGAAGACGGAAAGTTAAAATAACCTCATAATAGATACCGCCCTAGATAATAATAATAATAAAAAACATCATCTACACCGATTTACATCTACGATATACCCTGCAAGCCACCGTGAGGGTTTGTGCCGGGGGTAAAGATCACCAAACAATCACTATGGGTACTACATGGAAACATGCTAATAATACCAAATATTCCACAGAGAAAAAATTATTCGCCTTGACCGGGATTCGAGCCCTGACCCCCTGATTTCCGGCCAGGTGCTCTACCAGTTGAGCTAACAAGGCGTCCCGTTTCTCTGTGGGAATTATAGAGCTTTAAAGGAACAAGATGTACACGGACCGCTAGACATAAATGTCACAAAGCAGCCGAACTCGTGCGCATGGCTCCACCGTCCACGAGGCTAAAGCCGACGTTGAAACACTAAGGTGCTTACTTTAACGAATTCGAAGATCACGTACCATTAGACCGGGACTCTAACCGAACAATCAGGGGGTCCGGGTTCGAGTCCCGGTCAAGGCGAATGATTTTTTTCTCTGTGGAATAATTGCTATGGTGCAATTTCAGCGGGTAACGCCGCAAAAGTTATCACGGCTAGTACGTGATCTTTGAATATGCTAATAATACGGACGCATGGTTAGTGTCTATATAGTTTTGGTTGCTAATATATGCTTCGTGCACTACAGACTTCTCTACCATATTTCCCTACCTATCCCTTCGTTGGCTGACTATTGTGTTCTCTAATAGTACGGGGGAAAAGTGACATTTTAAATCTATCGGTACGACAATCTATGTCTCTAATCTTACGTATCTGGTCGAATCTATCATAATACGTAGGGGTTTTTAATGATATCTAACATCTTCAGAAAAGCTATCCGTTTTAAATTTCTGTAATAGATGCAATCTGTATTTTAACCTACGATCTAATAATGATTCTCAACCTCATTCTTCCATTTATTCTTATACACTAATAATCCTACCTTAATACATTTTATCAAACCTAGTTGCTTTGCGCTGCTCACTGTCTAGCTCTCTAATCAAACCTAATGCATTCGGATCCCATACACAGGCTACATATTCCAGTTGGGGCCTAACTAGTGAAAAGTAACATCGCTCTATTGCCTTCTCATCACATTTCCCAATTACTCTTTTTATAAATCCTAGCTATGTCATGGCTCGGCCGCATATTTCCCGGATGTGTCTCCCCCTCTATGAAAAAAACGACTTCACATTCACTTCATTCAAAGGATTGTAGGAAAAAGCTCCGGTGGAAAAGTGAAAGAGAGTTGTTATATCACACTTGTGAAGCCTTATCTGGAGTATGCATCTAGCATTTGTGATAAGGCACGGGCCTAGCCACGTTGATACACTGGTTACCGTCAGATCACCCCGAAGTTAAGCAACGTTGGGCCCGGACGGAGGTTGGATGGGTGACCCCTCCATACCTCTACCACGGTGTTCTTGACTCCTGTCTGCGAGTGGCGGGAAGGATAAATGTGGGTTGGCACAATGGATCTAAAGAGGTCTCAGTGCCAGAGGAGCTATAGAAGGTCCCCGCCCACCCCTCCAATGTACATTTTTTTTTAAGCAATTGTGATCCATTGATAGGTAGGTATTGGTGCTGTTGTGATCTTTTAAAATTTTCAATTTTATTATTTTTTGTAAAAAGTATTGACAAGGGCTTCGGTAGAAGAAATAGCTCTTTGATCGTCATTTCTTAAAAATAAAGGTGACACTTTATTTTTATTTATCTTCACCATAGTTCATGAACGCCACTGTTTTATTGGCCCCATACAGTACTGTCAAATTAGCGGCTGCAACACTTGTCCTATTCAACCACCCTAACAAATTATCCACTTGTAGTAATCTTCTGAGCTTTTTTGTCACTCTTGAAAAGGCGTAAGAAAGGCAGATTCGTTGATGCAACCCGAAGAGCGAGCGTCTTATGTCACTTTCTCTCAATCGATCTCAGATCTCCCAAGCGCGTCGGCTGGCCACCTCAGCCCTCTCCCCACCCCAACCAGGATCGCCCAGGGTCCTTGGGGGTGGCACTGGGATGGCAACAGCTCCCTTCCTAACCCTCCCCTCGAGGATGAAGCAAAAAAGAATATTTTGCGGTGAAAAATGAGTCGAATCCCATCCAAAAGGCATCAGCAGACGTAAACTACCGTCCATGTGCCTCGCTGAGGGGCGAGGCGAGAGATGGCTCTGGGGTTCGTGGTTTAAGGGAGAAGAAGGATACGGAAGGTTTGCCGCTGCTGTGGATATGAGGGAAAAGGGAGTCTGCGTGATGGTGAAACGATTGCCCCTGGGGCAAGGAGGGGGTTTCTACCACTTACTGATGGGCAAACGATTGTTCCAACGTCTTAAAACCCTTCCGAGAACAAACCCTGAGGTGTTATATTACTCTCTTTGTACTGTGCTTGAGATAAAATGAGGGCTTGTAGTAGTAGTTAGGATACTGGTCTCCCACCCCAAGGACGCGGGTTCGAATCTTCGTGATAGAAAATATTGTTTTAGTTCAAAAGTTTTCGCTGGCAACGCGGCCTCCATTGAGTGCTGTCCGTAGAACGGTACGTTAAGAACGAATTCAACAGTGTCAGGCGAGATTTGGTGGAACAGCATCTTAAAGAAATGAAGTACAAAACCTTCTTAAGATGTGGTATTGTCCACAATTTAAATTGTGGGCAATACCACATCTTAAGAAGGTTTTGGAACGTTAAGGCATTGTCTTCTAGGTTCCTAGCTTTTCCTAGGATAAAAGCGGGCTAGTGCCGACACCGGGTTTCTCTTCTCCCTTATTCCTTTCCCTGGCTTTTCTATCAACTTAATCGGCTATATCTTAAGACACAATGGCCTGATAAAGACAATCGTCGAGGGAAAAGCGAACGGGAAGAATGGAAAATGCAGGGCTCGTATGAGATTCATATGGAGCAAGTCCATACACCTCGTATGAGGTGTATGGAGTAAGTTGTGAAGGATGTGAAAGAGAAGAATTACGTCAATATGAAGAGGTTGGCCAATAGAAGAATCAAGTGGAGGGCTGTGTCAAACCAATCTTAGGATTGTTGACCGATGATGATGGTGATCCTTCCTCCCATTTTAAAGCTCCTTTGTGTCGAGTACTCACTTGAATACTACCTACGGATAAGATAAGATAAAATAAGTATTCTTCCTCAAATCGGAAGTATTCAATGTTACTGATTGAGACAGTCACCCCCTTGACTGTTTCAATGTCTCATGATAATAAAGGGTGGGAGTGTTTAAAATGGCATGGTCAAGGGAAGAATTTTCGGAAATCGGGGTAGAGGGAGGAGAAGAAAGGGTAGCTTGGGTAGAATGATGAGAGTAGGAGGTATGAGGGTCTGAAGAGGGATTTCCTGTGAGATGTAGGAGGCTTGGGGAGCATTAAATGCATATTTAGACTTACCTTAACCGGCGGAAAAGTAATTATTGTTATTATTATTATAAAATATCCTCAAACGTACCCATCCACTGCTACAACGTACCTTACTCTTACCTTTTAGCCACCAAGGCCAGAGGCTCTCCTTCTCTTTTAGACTTTATTTCCTGGCATTAATCCCGCTCCGCCCTTCCAGCCTCGCAACGTTTACCTAAGCTTTTCTCGCCCTGGACCGCCGTGTCATTAGCACTCGCCCCTTTCTGGATGGTCGTGTCCCGCTTTGATTGCGGTTCCAGGGTGAAACAAGCCCTTATTGCTTGGTACCCCTTTGAGGTCTTTGCTAAGCGAAGCGTACTCTCATCAGAGCGGCAGGGGTAACGTAAAAGTTCAGGTATTTTCTCACCATTAAAGGAAGTTCTGAGCGGAAGTTGAATTCCTGGTCATTTTTTTTACAACTTCTAGTGAATCTTGAAGAAAATTTTCTTTAGCTTCTCAGAACAGTGAAATTGAATATTCCGCGCTAGTTTTTCTAGTGCTGAATTGAAATCGATGAATTGGTGAGAATGTGCCACCAATGTATGGTGCAGAATAATTGGATTTAAGGAAAGAAGACCCGGTATGCCGCCCTCGGTGGCGGCGAGGTAAAGTTCTTGCATGATAATCCTAGGGTCGCCGGTTCGAGTCCCGCCTGGGTGGGTTTTTCTCCACCCAGGGTTCTGTTGGTTCAGCCCCTGGGAAACCTAAGGCAAATGACTATTGGGATCCCAGGGGTATATGGACCGACCGAACAGTCCGGATACAAAAAAATATGGAAAGAGACCTAGGGCTTTTGAGATGTGGGTGTGGTGAAGGATTGAGAACGTAAAGTTAGTCGAAAGGAGCACAAACGATAAAGTGCTGGAGTTATGAGGAGAGGAAAGAAATTTGATTGGGGAAAAACGGAGAAGTTAATGCAGGGTGAAGATGTTTTGTGATTGAGGGAAGAAAGTTGGATATTCGGGGCAAAGGGAGGAGAAAAAAGCGCGTAGTGTGGATAGAGCGATGGTAGGTAGGAGGTATGAGAATAGGGTGAGGGACGTCAGTGAAATATAGGCGTCGTATGAAGCATATAATGTCCTTTGAAATTCACCTACAGCGGTAGAAAACTATTAATGCTAAAAAAATAATATTATGAATATATACATATATTCACTTGGAAAAGATGCAGTCTCTTGACCGGGACAAATTGTCATTTTGAGAAACGAGCGTGTTGGAATCTGTCCTTTTTCAGTGAATATAGTTTATCATAATATTGAGTCACCAAGATAGCTTAGTTTGGAAGTTATAATCCAAAAGTAGTATTTAACTCAGGTAAAATGTTAGTCGATGGAAAATGTGCTTTATTCGGTTCCTTCATTGGGAAGAGAGATCCATGAGAGATATATTCTTCAGATTACCCTCATATTCAGTATCATAACTTTACTTATCAGAGAATTAGATGAAGACTTCGATGGTCAGTAGCATAGCTCAGATGGGGAGGGCATTCTAGTAAAATAAGAAATAACCCTAAAGCTGGAATAGATGGTCAGATGTATAGACGGAAAAGAATAGATTTTCAGTAGCATAGCTCAGATGGGGAGGGCATTCTAATAAAATAAGAAATACCGATACCTGGAAATACATTGAGTAAAATGCAAGGGAAGAATCATTTCATCCGAACATACATGTGGATCATAATCCTTTACGTCGGTGAGCTATTGATGAAGACGACAGGAAAGCAAGACTGGAAAATTTAGAAATACGGAGTTTAAGAAGACAAGGCGATGAAATGGATTGGCCGAATAACTGAGGAAAGAATTCTAAGACGAGTAATAAAAAGGATTCTGACGAATGCGTGATAAAGAAGTCCGAGTAACACACGAAGAAATTTCCAAGAAGAGTACTAATGATTCTGATGAAAATTTCAAAGAGAAGACGGGACGACCTAATGGGTCATCATCAGTCAACAATCCTAGGATTGGTTTGACGTAGTCCTCCACTCGATTCTTATAAGGGCCAACCCCTTCATATCAACGTAATTCCTCTCCGTTACATCCTTCACAACCATTTATCACATACGAGGCCTGCCTTTTCCATTCTTCCCTTTTATTTTTCCCTCGACGATTGTCTTTGTTAGGCCATCGTGTCTGAAGATATGGCCGATTAAGTTGTCCCGTCTTCTTTTTAGGGTTTTCAGTAGACATCTCTTTTCTCCCACTCTTCTTAAGGCTTCTTCGTTTTTCACTCGGTCTATCCATTTTATCTTCATCATCCTTCGGCAGCACCACAATTCAAACTCTTCCGACCTTGACTTCTCTGCTGCTGTTATCGTCCATGCTTCACTACGATGTAGATAGTAAAATTCTCCAGATGTATAATGGTCATGTCTTGAGAAATTAGGTGGTCTGATAAAGGCGGCCTTTTTGGAAGAATGGAATGGGTAAAATGGCAAAAGGTGACCTTTGAGTTATGTATGGAGCGAATTGTGTTTAAAGATTCAAAAAGGAAGCTTGGAGGTTACATAGAGAGGTTGGTCGATGGAAGAATCGAGTGGAGTGCTGCGTCAGACCAATTCCAGGATTGAAGAATGGTGATATGATGGAGACTCCTTCGCTACCAGCCCTATCTGGGAAATATTTAGACGTGGGATGATTCGTTTGGGATTTTATTTGAAAACTATTCATTGCGAGGACGCGGGAGACTTTGTGTTTACCTCCGCCCTTGGCTCCTATCTTAAAAACTTCTACCTCCTCCGCACGATTCTAAAAAAAAATGCCTTACCTGCTCGTCCAAAAATCCTCACTTCCGGCAAATCTCTTTAAAAGGGTCCGTCTTTCCCTAGCTACCTCTCCTCCCCGAAAAAAAATATTGTTATCCTCCCTGCAGCTCACTCGACTGGAAATTTGGGCAGATTGAAAATGATCCATTCAAGAATTTCGTACAAGTAATTTTGAAATCTCTGAAGTGCTGTCTTTTTTTCTGTTTCGCTGCGATCTTGAGCTTCCATATTGAATACAACTTTTTTTTTAATATTACTCTCCTCAGTAAGGGAGGCTGCATTTTATATTTTTTTTCCTTCCGCTTTAGACCTGGGATCGCTTTGATGTAAATTAATGTGATACCTTTTGTGAACGCAAACAGGAGCAGCTCATAGTCGCTTGAATAAGAGCTTCCGTTATAGATCAAACTTTTGCCTTATGCGATAGTTCAAACTCTTCTTTGCAGGTACTCCCACTTTCCGTTTAATATTTTAGTAGTTTTTCTCCTGAGGTAATGATGCAAAAGTCACCGATGGGGAAGAGGAAAGAGTCATCGTTCATCTTTGATGCGTGTATCATCTTTTATTTGCTTGACGTCCGTGGAGGTATTAGTGACGAGCGACGCATATGCGTTTTAGAGGGTATGTGCTTGATTTTGTAAGCTCTCGTGTAGTTTAGACAGTCGCCTTGTATGTAGTAGGTGGCCCAACTTACTTTTCGTGACCCATAAAACCTATAACTATCATCATCAAGGGTCAACAATCCTAGGTTTGGTTTGACGCAGCCCTCCACTCGATTCTTCTATCGGCCAACCTCTTCATACCAACGTAGTTCCTCTGTTTCACGTCCTTTACGACCTGCTCCATGTAACTCATACGAGGCCTGCCTCTTCCATTTTTCCCGTTCAATTTTCCCTCAACGATTGTCTTCATCAGGCCATCGTGTCTTAAGATATGGCCGATTAAGTTTTCCCGTCTTCTTTTTATAGTTTTCAGCAGACTTCTCTTTTCTCCCACTCTTCTTAGGACTTCTTCATTTGTCACTCGGTCGATCCATTTTATCTTCATCATTCTTCGATAGCACCATATTTCGAATGCTTCCGCCCTTTTCTTCTCCGCTGATGTCATCGTCCATGCCTCACTGCCGTAAAGGAACATGCTCCAGATATACGTTTTGATGAATTGCTTCCTTACTTCCAACCTTGTATTTTCAGCTGTTAGTAGATTCTTCTTTTGATAGAATGCCCTCTTTGCCTGGGCTATTCTACTCACTATTTCTTTCTTGCTTCGTCCAACGTTGGTTACTCTGCTTCCCAGGTAACAGAACTCTTTCACCTCTTCCAGTTTCTGTTTTCCTAGTTTAACGTTGGTTTTGGCCTCTTCTCTTTTGCTGCACACCAATATCTTAGTTTTCTTCTTCTTGAGTCGCAGCTACTCCACTCTTTCCTTTATTATCAAGACGTGATGGCACCCTCTCGAGTAAAATATTCCGGAGGTAAAATAAAATAGTCCCTGTAACTATAAGTACCAATTTCATCATGATTATTCAACTTATATTAGTTTAAAATTAATAGGCTCAGACTTCGCTATGTGAAAATACACCATCTACATCTGTAAGCCACCATAAAAGTGTGTGGCTGGGAGTGAGTTCACACCATATATGCATTACATATCATGCTTCAAAAAGATTAATAACCATGTTCTACTTCATAACGGAGTGTAGTTAATTGGAGTCGAGACTACTACAATATTTAGGCATAAGAGACTGCTACATTATTAATGAGCAAAGATTTTTCTTTCATTTAAAACTCATCATCACAATTGGTGGCCTACCACACGCCCTTGTAGCGGCTCGATGGGTAAGCGATGGGATGGCGGCTAGATGTAGATGTAACGTTGGAAAGAAAAATTCTGTCACAATGTATAGTCTACTAGCAGTATTGTCTTGTGCGAAAGGGTTCCGACACTTACATGTTAGATGATGCAACTTAACGAAGGCATGCGAGTGTCGAAATCCAGGTGGTGCAGTGAAATATTTTAAGTGGAATGAGTATTCAAAGTGGACGAGTCTTGTTCTGGGACCTAGTACTCGCAGAAGTACTCTAGTACCCTAGTACTCCACAACCTGCTTGCGGGGATATGCAACTGCCATGTAAAACAGTGGGGTGCTGTGTTTTCTGCTAGGCGTAGTGATTAGGCTTTTGGGTGGTTTCGGCACGACTGCCATGTTTGGTGCAATAATAACTTTGAAGAGACGGAATCAACCGTTCGTCATCTTAACTGGCATTCTGTCTTCTATCGCGTCCTTCAAAATACCCTCTAATTAGCTATACAATTCACTCCCTCTGCCTCCTAATTTCTTCAACTTTCTTTTTTCTTCTCCTCCACTCTTATTCAATCATCTCCAGCAATTCCTCGTTCGATGCCCTTAAAAACCCACCTCATACGTATATTCCGTACCCACACCTCAGAAGACCTGAGTCTATTTTCAGCTTCCTTCCTTGCGGTCTATATTTCTGCACTATGTAGGACCACGCTCCATAGTAGACTTTTCACCAGTTTTTTCTTCACCTGCCTGCTCAGCGACTCTGTCATTCGGTTTCACCTGCGAGTAAAATTTTGTTTGCCTACGCTAATCTTCTTGTGGATTAAATTTACGGTGCACAATTTCCTCCAACATAGTATGTACCTAGATAGCTAATGTGCTACACCTGCTCAAGCTTTTGACCACCTTTCACTATTCATGGTAAGGAATAAAATAAGAATTTTAGTAAATTCCACACTTTTTTAATAACCGACCTAGGTTTCGACAAATTTTTGTCATTCTCAAGGTAACTTGTAATTGAGTAACAGCCGTATATATCCACCAGGTGGTTGGGGGTGGGGGGGAGGAGGAAAATGAAGCAGAAAGGAGGGGGATGAGTGAGGATTTGGTAAATGACGGTTAAGAAGGGAAGGGGGGAGAGGTTAGGTGAATGAGAAGGGGGGGGAGTAGGGAAGAAAGCGACCTTAGGTGAATGAGAAGGGGGGGGAGTAGGGAAGAAAGTGACCTTAGGTGAATGAGAAGGGGGGGGGGGAGTAGGGAAGAAAGTGACCTTAGGTGAATGAGAAGGGGGGGGGGGGAAGTAGGGAAGAAAGTGACCTTAGCTGAAAGTGAGTTGCATGGGTATGAATCAGCTAGGAAGCGGGATTTTAAGGAGGGGTGAGTGGGTAGGGAACATATAGCCATTACATAATCGTTCTTTATCCGGGCTATTCACAATCTCAAAAAAAAATTGTCAAAACCTAGGTCGGTTATTAAAAAAGTGTGGAATTGACTAAAAGTCTTATTTTATTCGTATTTATGAATACCGTAAAATTCCACAAAGTGACGCCTTCAGTGTTATCTGATACACCTTTCACTAGTTCTTTATTTACTTCCACATTCGACGTAAAAAAAAGCCTGTTGCTTTCTTCGCCTGCTATGCCCGGTGGCCTATTTTCAAAGCTCATATGGGCCTTGTATAATTCCGGTTAATTTCATGTGAGCGTGCTAAGAAGCCCTCAATAACAATTATTATTCTTACGCACCAACTTCCCGTTGAAATGTGTCGCCTGTTTTTCCAAGTGGGAAATGTACAGAAGTAGTATAGTATTAGTATAGTTTTAGTATCGTATTAGTATCGTGAAAACCATTCTTTTTTTATTCACCTCCAGGCAGTGAGTGATATGATCTTAATCCGATGCATGTCCGAAATTTCTCCGCCCACGGTATCTTCCCCTAATTTTTTTTGTCTGCTTCTCATCGCCTCTGCGCATGTTGAAAAAAGTTGACGAAGAGATATAGCTCAGTGTGTGTTGTGTGCATAATACGCGAAGCGTCAATCAACCTGGATTACGCGGTTTTTCCAGCTTTCAACCCTGGATCCTCTTTGATCTTTTGGTGTCGTGTTATCTGCCTCCTTAATCTCATGTCTCTCTAGCTTGTTGGGTTTTAATCCTTAAACAGGATACTGTTCGCCTCCGGCCAAAGGAAAGGTTAGAAAAAAGATATATGTAGCATACCTGGATGGTAAAACTGTGGACTTTTCGAGAAAAGCTGCAACTCTGGGACGAAAGATTATTTTTCTCCAACGCCGTTTTCCGTTTGCGAACTCTTTCTTCACGTTTTAGTCACATCCACGCCCAATTAGGTGGCGATTTTATGTTTCTAGGTAAATATTTTGGATATTGAAATAGATGTTGCGTTGTTATGCAATTGACTTTCATGTTTAGTAAGCATTTGTCTGTTCAATGTTTTAAGACCGTAAGTTTCGAGAATGTTCGATGCAACCTGACGTCGAAACTCATGCTTAACCCTGACAAGACACTATAAAACTGGGCTTAGAAAATTTTTAATTTGGTTTCTGCTGCCGTTTGAGTCATTGGACAAACCAAATACAAACCCGCTCTTGGTTACGTAAGATGGGGCAAGTCTATTTTCTAAATGGTTGTTTGACAACCGTAGCCGATAGGATATAGCCATGCGGTCAAGTTGTAGCTATGTTTACCATCTTCGAGATTGAATGCGAGATTAGTTATGTGATATAACCCAGCATCTTTATTGTCTTGCTTTAATTATCCTATGTGAAGGATATATGAAAGTTATATGAATTTTACTTAGGTTGTAATTGCTTTGACGAAGTTCTAACAAAAGTAAAATCTGCGTACAGTTGGAAATACAAGCGTGTAAGTCATGAAGTGAATCACATAAAACATTATTTGGTTTTTTTTTGCCCGTTTAGGTAGGTTTTGGTGATACATCCCTACCATATTTGGCATCTATCACCTTCGCCTTTTCTCCATTCAAGTCTGCATTTTTCCCATCCCTTTTCATACTATGTATTATTTTCTCCTACATTTTCTCCTACATTTTCTCCTACATTTTCTCCATACATTTTCTCCTACCATGAACTTGCTTACCCACAATTTAACCTTCGATAACGAACTTCAGAATTCCATACTCCGGGTACATATGAAAAGAAATATTTTTGTATGCAAAATCAATTAAATATTTCGATCTCTGGAGAAAGAGTCATTCGGGAAATTAAAGTTTTGCACAAAAGGCATACCATATCAAAACGTACACCAGTCTTTAGAAAACTCGTGATAAAAGGCATATTTAATGTAGCTGAGTTTTGAGGAATTTTCGCGTGGCGTGAAAAAAGTATGATTTTAAAAGTCAACGCTTTTGTGAAGTTCGTCCAGTCCTCTTCCTCCAGAGAATCATTCGGGGAGGTATTCTTCTTGGTTTATGCGCAGAGGTTTTTGACAAAGGAAATGAAAGGCCCGAAAGAATCCGTGTCGGTGGTGTCTTGAGAACCGATGTTGAGATCTAATGCTTGGGGGATCGCGACAATGAGCGGCTGGATAAAGCAGATAAATCATTGGTATTCGTGAGGGATGTAGACAGAGAATACATAAGGCTGATGGCTATCCAATATGCGTAAAAGCATAGAGTAAGTATGATATTGAGGGCTCACCACATAAGGTAAAACTTATATACGTTTTCGATGTAGTACTGGAAGGTTTCCATAGATTGCGAGGGAAGATTTTTGCAATACGTCACAAACGACATATATCGCTTCCCTTTCTTTCGTTTTTCTAATCGACTTTAAGCCGCACATAGCATATGCTATTGTTGTAGTCTTCTTATTTTATTATACTGGTATCTAATGTTAAGTATTTTATTATAATGGTAATGTTAAATATTTTATTATAATGGTAAGTTATAATGTTAATTTCTCCATTGTGCTGCTTAAGTGAGAAGAAAAACAAAAGCGATGGAAGCGATATATATCGTTTGCGACGTAAAGAAAAAATCTTCCCACGCCATCTATGGAAAGCTTCCAGTACTCTATCGAAAACGAATAAAAGATTTACCCTATGTGGTGAGCCCTCAATAATATACTTACTCTATGATAATAGGATTCATTGAAGTGTCGATTTACTGGCGTTGCAAAGTTAATCTGTTTTCTCATTATTTATCGATTTGTATCGATTATAGAATTTTTTTCGCATGCCCAATTACGAATGGTATCGAATATCGTGCGATGTCGCGTAATGTTGCACTTCACGTCATATCGCATCGGCATTTCTGTCACCACCACCATTTCGATCTCTCGTCTCTCAGTCAATATTTAGCAGTAAGGCACTACGTTTTTAACCCTTTAAGAAAAATGGTTTTGCAGTCAGGAGGCGTGACCTTCTCACGATATGACACTCACTTTCATGTTCTCCTTTCTTTGAAGACCGCAGATCGAATACTTGCTTCTGACTTCCCCCTTTTAAGTGAATCTTTCTACATCTCCCTCTCTAGCAGTGTCATCTTTCTTTTTGTTTTGCTGTGAAGTAAGAAGGCAGATTCCTTCCTTGTAAGAAGACCGCGGAAATTTATTTGGATACCGTGAGCTGAACCGTGGTCACCTCCTCAAAAGTGGAATCAAAAGGTTTAGCGGGAATGTTGTGCGGAGTGGAAACTGACTTCTAAAGTTGACTGGGTTTTGTTGTGAGTGCATGTCAATCGAAATTTTAAACCGAGTTTTATTAATTTTTTTCGTGATGACCCGCGGAGGAAACACTCCTTATTCTTTTACGCCATGGTTTTTCTTCCTCTTGTGACGTCTGCTGTTTCATCTTTTCTCTCTGATGATGAAAGGCAGGAATTAATTCACGACGTGACGTGCTTTGTGCTGAGAATGTCTCGTTATTTCGTATCCCCTCGACTATAAACTCATTTCTTAAGGTACGTGCGATCGATGTCAAGACTGAATTTCCATTGTTTGGATCTGGTTTCATCTCCCAGAAATGTTTCTTCGATGTCCCTGCGTTTGAACATTCCTTCCTCATCTCCTTTCGCCCGCCGCTTACTTCTTAAATGACGTAACAGGCGACTTCGTGCATATAAAGTTGATGACAGTTCTCATTTTTCCAGCTATCCCAGTTAAATAGGCATATGCTTAGCTTACTTTTGTGATATCCTTATACTTTGGACAATTATAACTTTAATCATTCGTAATTTATTCGGATTGGTCAAAGCATGTCATTTTTGGCGATAACTTTTCATAGCCTGAACGACCGGTTTTATCTTAATACGTTTTTGCTTGAATCAAGAGCCAAATTAGCCGTTAAATGTTTCTCAGGTTAAGGAATAGGAATAAATCTACAATTTTATTTCTGCAGTTTTTATAGGACCATGTTCATTTCATCCAGATATTCCTTACTTTTTAGAACATATATGTGGCTCTTCAATATATTTTATGGATATGGAACATATTATAGATCAGTTAAAACAAAGACAAGCTTATTCGTCTCAAAAGTTTTACGAATCCGTTTCTGTAGTAATTGCAGTGAAACTCTACTTATGGAAAACTAGAATTGGAAGAATTATTTCTTCTTTTCTAGTTATATTTATTTGGTAGGTATTAGACTTTTCCGCGTCGTTTTCTAAGAAAGAAATAGAGGCATGCTTATTAGATGACATTTTCTGAATTCAACTCAACTTCGCGGATATGTACGCAGTGAATTCTAGCCTTAAGAATGAAATATTTAATGAAAAATTTAACTGTGGAAACAACCTCTTAAAAATGCGATGTCAATCACTTTTTACTTCATTTGACATTGTACCCACACTGAAAATAATAATAGTCTATTTTTTCTAGTCATATTATGAGCTTAACGAGCTATGTTTCAAAATAATTAAGTCGCATGACTTTGTCATTCGTGAATTTATTCTTAGTTTTCTCAATTAATTTAACTTTGAAATCGTGAAAGTTAGTAACCAAATGAATATGAGATTAAATACTGAAAATATTCCCCATTAGACTTCATTCGAGTTGATATGCCCGTATTGGTCGTGAAATTGCAATTTGGGGATCGGGTTGGTGTGGTGGCTTGAGTACTAGCTTCCCATTTCGAGTGCACGGGTTCGATTCCCGCTAGTGGCGGATTTTTCAGAGGCAAACTGGTCTCTGCTTGAGTGCCTATGCTTGAGTGCCTAGTTGAGGGCATTTCAGGTTCAGAACTACGACCGTCGTATGGTACGTTAAGCCGTGCTCTCCTTGGCGCCTGTCGTAGGCTAATGCCGACGCCGGGTTTCTCTCCACACTTCATCCGTTCCCTGAAATATTCCTGCCATTACCCAATTACCCACCTATCCTAAATGGCGCAAATGACCTCAGCTGTCGGTCGCCTCCCCTGAATAACGTATCATAACAAAATGCAATAATAAGGATGGAATCTACATAATTGTATATAATTTATTAAAAAATGACCTAAGCTCCTAATCTATGCATTGCCATGATTCAGTTATCAAATAAAAAATGGCTTCACGTTTATTCCTGCTACTAACTAAAGCTTATCAACTTTTTGGGCGAACAACACACTTGTACGAACAAATAATTTACGTGCACGAATGAAACGTGTACCTACATTTACTCTATAGATGGAATGTATCATGTGGCTGTTGCTGGAACGTTGGTTTCAAACTGCCTTTAAGAAATGTGAATGTGATACCTTTAAGAAGGCAGCTTACTGTTTTTGAAGGAAACGTATGTACATGGGTATTTGTTTCTTGCTTTGAACTCTACACTATCGTTGAACCTTATAAAATATCTGCCTATTGGTCATATTCTCAGTTTGATGGTATTTGCATCCAGATTAGGAATAATGAGTAAGCCTCAAACTCGTTGATTTTTGGCAGTAACCGTTCTGCGTAATTAAGCATGTTGATAAATAAAAAATACGCATGATCAACTTTATCGTTATTGCTCCTTAGTGCTTAACATACATTTTTCGAAAGCGAATGCATTCAAGCGGAATCGCAAATTTCTTCAATATGTCGTTTTCATAAAGCATATATGGATAGCGGAATTCTTTAATAATTCTTTCCTTTTTTCATTCCAGGTAAACGTCCATTTATTTCTTCCGTAAGAATTATCTGGAGGATGGTGTTCGCGTCAGAGTATTCTGAACGAGATCTGCTAAACTGTAGGTATTTCCATTCTGACAAATATTTTTAGGGCCGCGATGGCGTGACGTTCCTTTTTTCAGAATGATACTAGCATTTAAAAAAATAACCATCGAATAATATATGTTTTAAGAGTAAATAATAAGAATAGTTGTCTATGGGTGTTTTCAAGTCTGTTTCCGCACTAATAGGCGCTTCAGACCGGGAGGAAAGGTATAAGGATAGGAATGGAAGGGATGGGGATAGGATAAGGTCCGAAGCTGTCGTTATATCATTAAGTGTTTATATTTGGGACTCACTCAATTAGGGCCTCTCTTATCCCACCGTCTGCGTTAGCTGTGAAGGTCAAGTGTCATTGCCTCAGGATTGAATCCAAAATACATTGATTGGTGAAGGAGAATGGTAATTACGTGTTAAGCAAGTATCCATGGGGCGTACTGTGATGGGATGTTTCTTTCCGAAATTACCTGTCACAACATAAAAAAAGCCAGTGACATCTACTGGAAGTAGACTTTGACAGAATGGCAATTAATTTTGGGAAATCAGCCTGAAAGGCACGCAAACCATCGCATGTTTCTAAAAATTGAAAATAGGCATGGCATCCAATTAGGCGATACGTCCAAAATAATAAAGATGTTTTCAGGATACTGATGCTGTATAACGATTCGCTTTGAAAGAAAACTGCCTCAAAGACGAGGCAAGAAACTACATATATGGAAAGCGTATGTGTAAAATATCAAATAAATTTTAGCATTATGATCATATTCAGAGTGTCAAATACTTTTAACTAGTTATTTATTTTCACCATTTAAAGCAAAATACGTGCCTCCTGCTGGCAACAACTCTTTCTTTTTTGCTTTTTATTTACTATGTATCCATGTGTTCTTGTTTTGTTACGCTTTTATCTTAAAAATATTCCTTTCTACTTAAATTATAAACAAACAATGTGTTTTAGCTGAAACTACGAAGTCGGTAAAAGATCCTGTTCACTGACACCTAATTAAGAGAGAGAGAGAGAGAGAGTAATAATAATACATATTAATTTATTCTCTCCTTCCATCCACCTCGACGTTTTCATCCCTTCCTCTTGCCTTTTCATCTCATTTCCGCACTTCATGATATTGGGGCATCTTCTATCAACCATCTTGTTATTTTCGAACGTTTTCGCTCTGGAATTTCCTCGTTTGGAATACCTTCCCATTTCTGTTGCCGCTCAAGTCCACGTCGGCCTCGAATAGCCGAGTATTATCCTTTGTTTTGGCTTCTCTCGCGATCTTTGACGACGCGAGCCTTTGTAATTTCGCTCTCGTGCGAATGCTATCTGTCTAATTTATTCCAACTTCTCGTCTCTTCTCCCTCCTCCCTTCTGTCTCTCCGTCCGTCTGTCTCTCGTTCTGAGCGATTCTTCCTCGTTTACCTGTCTCAGCTCGTCAGTCTTCCATTATGCGCGTTCTTTCATTCTATTACATTTCCGAATCAAGGATACTCGCGTCACTTCCACTGACTTCTAGCGTCGGGAACCGGAGAGAACATTCGGAATCCTGCGAACGAGTGCTTGATTCGCGGACTGAATTAACGGATGGAAACTGTCAGTATTTTCTTTTCCTACCGACAGTATATTTTGTTGGAATTCTACTCTTCCATTCAGCTTTATTTATCTCTTCCATCTTTCCTCAACGGTCTATATCCGGCCGTGGTTGTCGGTCTCAGGTTCGATTCCCTCCACGGGAATGGGTGCTGAAATTGTTAGGCTTATCTTAACATCGAGCTTAGGATTATGATAGGCGGTAAGGTATAAGGTAAGCAGATGAAACACCTAAAAAACCTAACTCTACAACTTCTCCTTGTAAAGATTAGTACACACTTCACACATACCTTTCCCATACTCTTCAGGAATGGAGTGCGTTAATTATGATTGATGACTATATTGTTGATGGATTCAGCAACTGCGAACTAGCCGTGAAAAAACTCAGCAGTTTCCTGCTGACAGGCACAATATCAAAATTTTCAGTGAGAAACAGTCATTCAAATGAAAAGTATTGTAATTTAATATTTTTTTTATTTTTTCCCTGCTCTTATTTAGCCGCACTTTGGTCTTCTGGAACGTTAAAATTTTTAGTTTACTCTTATGTATTACAATAATGCAATTTTTTTCGATCCTGTCGTAATCTTAATTGACACAATGCATGGAAATATGTGTATATCCCTCCACAAATACCGTTCACTGGTCCCAACATAAATGTCACACGCAATGTACCCTTCACTTTTTTCAAGTTTTCAATACCTCAATCACAGTCCTCATTTCCTGGTTAATCAGTGTCCTTCACAACATTTAAAATGCACACTCTCTTACCTGCTACGATGCATACGACGCATTTACCGTGGCACGACGTCACAGGTGTGTTTCCGGGTTCGGCGCCTTCTTCTTCTCAGCTGAAGTCGCTCGACTGTGGATTTATCTCTCGTTACTGGTCATGAACCGTTCGCGCCTTCTGCGTGTAGAGTCCTGGGGGGTTATTTTGTAATCTCACCTTTTTAATGACTCTTTGCGGGAAGGCGGGAGATCCGTTTCGCTGTCTTGATGATCGGCTCACGAACGGTTCGTGAATTGTCGCAGCTTCTCTCGGTAGCGCTATCTGTTGCCGATCTCGGTGTGCTGAAGTTCTTCACGTTTTGCAAATTCCAAAATAACAATTTAAAATCGTTTGTATCTTTCTCGCTCTTGCTTTTTTTCCAACTCAAGCTTCAAGTGGAAGCGATGGTGGCTCCATTTCACGTTCTTTATGAAGATGAGGTGGGAACTAATGGCAGGCGGAGATAATGAAACGGATCAAGAGTCGAAAGATACGGATCAGAGCGGATGAATCGTCTAAAAGACCAGCACCCGACCGGCAGTTCACCGCTTGAGATCCGAAGATGGTCACGCCCCATGGGCTGGGGAGTTAACTACAAAAAGTGACATTTTGTGACGTACCTATTCTCACTAAAGTGAGATTACAAAATAACTCCCCTGCAGCGTTGCTGGCTCTCGCCAAAGGTGATCAACGCTGGTTTTCACCAAACGCTGTTAAAAGTCGGTAGGTTCCCCGTGTGACGTACTTATTTGTTGGAGATGGACTCCTCGAATTTCATGGGTGTTTTCAAGTCTGTTTCCTCACTAATAGGCACTTCAAACCGGGAGGAAAGGTAAGTAGGGATGGAAGGGATGAACTCCTCGAGTCAGCGCTAACAATATCGTGTTGTTGAATTATTCACCTTGTTGTTTATACTAAACTCGCCGAATTTTTGCCGGCGTTGCTGCTCCAAAATGAGCTATATGTAGTGAAAGGCATTTTAGTTCCCATGCCGGAGCCGTTCCTTTCGTTCCCGTTCACCAAAAGGAATGGGTTCATTGGGTTCGTTCCTTTTCAACCCTCATAGCTAGTAGTTGCGTTGGGTATCCGGTCCTTTCGTGGGTCCTCTCGGTCCTTTCGTGGGTCCACTCGGTCTGTCCTCCACTCGGTTCGTGGGTCCAATCGGTGGGTCCTTTCGTTCCTTCTGCTCACGTGGTTCCTGACGTCATCTGATTCCTCGAGTCATCTCGTTCATAGGGAACGAGATTTTGCTCACAGTCTGATTCGTTCCTTCGGAACGAGTCGTTCCGAAACGACCCATATCTAATCCATTGTTCTTAATTCCTTTTCCGCGACTGGGTGATCGGTGCATTACACTGTGGCGTCCAATTATTATATTACAGTATTCTATAAAATAAAAATAAATGGGAGGGGAGCATGTCTCGGTAGCTTAGCTGGATAATGGCTGGATAATCTGAGGGTTTCGCGTTCGATTTTTGGCAAAGTCGAATGTTTTTTTTCTCCGTGGAAATCCTTCTAGTAATGTTGAGTCGAAAAAGGTACATTTTTGTTTCTAATGCGGTCACATCACATAAGGGATTGGATTACCTGTGTCGCACGTCAGCGTTGAAAACTCCCGGCATTCGGCTAGGTTCTTGCTTACCTCTAAGGCTAGCTATCGTTTAAATTTTTATTCTTCATCACGCAGCATGTTCCTTCTTTGCTCCTTTTAAGCCTTAGTCTCTTGCTTAGCGCCTAGGCACATCTCACGGAGGGAGACCCTTTTCACAGAAAAGGGTTCCTTCTCCGGTCCTATCGAATGCACCCCCGCCTCTCTCCCCAAAACTCTTTCGCACCTTCCAAAGGGGGATGGGGAAAATTCTCTCCCACGCGTCCCTTTCCTAAATTGAGCCGTAAAGTGTAAACAGACTGAGTGATGATGTAATTAATTCCGTCGAGAAGAGAGAGATGGACTGAAGCTCTTAAGCTCTCCAGAAAGGCGGGAGAATGTGAAAGAGAGAGAACGAGGTAAAGTAATGAGAGAGGGAAGAGGCGTAGAATGCTTGGAAGGGTAAAAAGAGGATAGTCGAGTGTTGAGGAATTAGTCACGGGGAAACAATTTAAAATCTCGCGCCGGAGAAAGAGAGAGAGGACTTGGATGGGGGTGGGCGTTGCCATGGTGACGTACCTGGGCCTCACCCTCTTGTCGACTGGCCCTGAGTTGGCGAAACGTAGAATTAGAATGCACGGAGGAGAATTGAAATGGAAACTTGGTGCATAAGTTATCCGGGCAATCTCAAGCCCTCCTTATACGTTCCTCGCTGGTGCTATTGTGCTCCTCTCCGTATCTCCATCTGACAGGGCGATAAATGATTTGGAAGCGGTTCCTTGGAGGTCTTCTTAATTTTTTCTTTTATTCCTTGCTGATTCTCCGGGGTTAATTACGCCAAAGATGCGTCTCATATTCTCTTCCTAAGGCATCGACCATGCTCTCCCAAATATGGGAAAGGAAGGGGAAGCCGGTAATAAAACGGGGGAAAACTCTCCGAATAAATTTGGGTATCTAGAATTGAATTTTCAGGAATATTAAACCTTGAGGTCGCATTATTGATTTTTTTGGGTTGGTACACCTTGTTTTTTTCCCCTACTCTCTCGCTTTTTACGATTGAAAAAGTTTGGAGAAGAAAAGTTAGCGTGGACTTCTTAAGACAAACATTCTATCGCAGTCCGCAGTGTGGAGATGTTAAATAAAGGAATATTCCACCCCGTATTTTATAAGTTTAATAGTATTAGAATTCTAACGGCCTAACGACAAATAGATAATAATATGTACCTTAATCAGATCCAATTATTACTCAATGATCCATCTTAAAAGCATGTGGCAGGGGATGAATGATCACCCATCATAATTTACATTCTAGTGCTCTGAGATTGATATTGCTTATTGAGAAAAACTGATATTTACCCTTGCCCCGGGTATGTGCCATCATAAACTGCAAAACTCAGCGAGAGAATACGGGTTTTATTGGCGGGACACTCATATATTGGAATGGGTTTTATTTAATTTTCAAAACAGGCTTTAAGGCGTGCAGTTAAAATGGACCCGTAGATCAAAAATATTTTCGGATAAAATACATTCCATTCTCCCTACTGTGCACCTACTTTTTCTGATCCCATGTTGCTCACCTTATTGTGTGCGGTAATACATAAACGACAGTTTTTATACCTAATCTTATTTTCCCTCTTGAACGCTGCGACCGATGAGAAATATAGTGTTTCTCAACCCATTTATGACATAAATGAGAAATAGAACGGCTTCATCTTTTTATTTTGAAGGTTTAATATAATTTATAACTTGAGGTGTGAATGCTCATGCTAGCCTACTCGAGTCTGAAGCCTTGTATGTCAAATAATGGATGAATATATCTTTTTATAAAGTACTTGAGACTATATCTCGGTGCGGATAGTAGTAAATCAGTTTTCCGTCTATTTTTTTCATGTTCAGATTTAATATTTGTGTTTTCATTTAATTTCATACTTTCGTGAAATAATATTATGTTTATATTTACTCGGAATAAATCTTATATTCGTTCTCATTGGTCGGAATGTGGTATATACGTTGAAAATCGGATGATGTTAAACAACACTAATATCCAAATAGCGATTGAAATAATTTCACATTTCCCTAATTAAAAATCACAGGTCATCAGTCTTAGTAATGATTTAATGCAGCTCTCCAGTCTATTCGTACTCATATCGGGTAACCTCTTCATTTTTCCATGAGTATTTTATTTTTAATCCTTCATTTCTTGCTCCACATATCGTAGGCTACGTCTTTCTGGCCCATTCGCCCCATTCACTTTTCCCTCGAATATTGTCTTCATCTGACCATCATTTCGACCCTTTTAAGTTGTCTCCTTCTTCTTTTTAACCCATTCGCACCCATAAGCGTACTGGTACGCGGTCTGGATCTGGCCACAATCGCCGGAAGCGTACTGGTACGCATAACGCATATTGTTACTTGTAGGTTGATGCTGCTGCCATCTAACATTTTAAAAAAATACTTTTTGGTGTGTCATAATTAAATACCTTAAAAGTCGATGGTGTTTGTGGTCACTTCAAATTTCAGAGAGATGATGGTTTTTAGAATATTTGCTTCTCTTTTCTTCCACTCAGTACAGATATCCCTCGTCAACCGCGGGGTTTAAGTTCCTGAAAAACCACGCGGTTGACAAAACCGCGGTTGGTAAACCACGAAGTGTACGCCAAATCAGGGCAGAGGTGTTATGTTCCACTAAACTCCAGTTAAGATTTACGTGATTTCATTTTTTCTCGAGTGATGTACGTTTATATAAATGCAGAAGTCTTCCCTTCCCACTAATCGATGGTGTTCTTGTATACTGTAGCTGATACCCGCTCAGAAAAATAAAACAGCACAACCTCCGTCTGTGTTGGAATTTTGGAGCTATATGCGCACGATTGGTTCGAAATTCGCCTTGAAGGAAGATGCTTACTGATGTCACTAATAGGCTACTCGTAGATCCAGGTTCGATTCCCGGTTAAGTGATATGATATTTTCAAGACAAATTTCATTCCTTGATGCATTAATTTTAGCACTCGTGCGCGTATCTGCGTACAAAATTGAAATTTGTGAATATTAAAAAAGAAGCATTAAGATTGGTCAGAACCGCTCATACGCGAGTGAAATACCGCCGTTGAGAAAAGTACTGCCCAAACAGTTGACCGCGGATAACAACGATTACCTGTACTTCTTCGTTTGTCACCCGATCGATTCATTAATCCTTAACCATTCTTCTGTGGCATCGCATGTCTTAAGTCTACCAGCTTTGACAAATTTTTTGCCATTATCGTGTGTTTGTGTGTTATTCAGGGAAGGCGACCGACAGCTGAGGTCATTTTCGCCATTGAGGACAGGTGGGTAATTGGGTAATGGTAGGAGTTTTCAGGGAACGGAGGAAGGGTGGAGAGAAACCCGGCATTAGCCTACTTTTAAAGACAGGTGCCAAGGGGACCACGGCTTAATGTCCCATCCGACGGACGGAGTACTGAACTTGAAATGCCCTCCACTGGGCACTCAAGTAGGGACCGGTCAGCCACTGAAAAATCCGCCGCTGTCGGGAAACAAACTTGGGCCCTCGGGATGGGAGGCCAGTACTATAGCCACCGCACCAACCCGATCCCCGCCATTATCGTCCAATCCTCGCTGCTATCCTCGCTGCTCGCGTCCAATCCTCGCATGGCTCAAATGTTACTTCTATTTCTCAAAATATAATGAAAGTTTTTAGCTATTTTTATATCCACTCCTTATTGGAACGGACTAAATTTTCACCACAAGCCCATGCCTGCGAGGAATACTCGTTCCGTCATTTGTACAATCTTATTTAAATGACTTGGTCCGCGATTTCAGTCCTCCTCAAGTAGTTGCAATCGTTGTATTCTTCCCTATAACGTTTTCCTTACGTTTCATCCACCGCGTAATGCTATAGGAAAATGGTAAAGGATTCCATCTGTTCGGAGAAAAAAACCGAATGGGGTCAAACTAAATTTGAAGTCCCTGGAAAGCTTTATGCATTCCAAATGCGGTACCCTGCGGTATGCGCTACTTTAATGTGCGCGACTACGACCGCGATCTTTTTGCGCGGCTCGAAACCATCTGAAGAAGAAAGATTATTAGAGCTTTGCTGGTCACATCAATAAGGTTTCCACGAAGCCCGAAGAGAGTTATTCGAAATCGGGAGCCAGGGAAATGGGGCGGAGTTGGCTTTTAATATATATACAGAGATCCTCCGCCGTTTCCACGACGCGTTTGTGTGAGACGTTCCGCCCGCTCCGTCGAAGAGATCGGGTGGGGTCAAATATTCCAAAATGCCGGGGTGGGAAGCGAGAGGGAAGGAGATATCCCACTCACAGAGATTCCTCACTTTTAATGGCGGTTTGTTTTCTTTTCTTGAGCCAGAAGCGAGAAGAAGAGGCGAGAGGGAAAACAGAAGGCCTTTGCGCCGAGACGAAATGGGGAACGGAACGGGGGAATGAGAATATTATATTTCGGAACGGAATGCTTGAGGAATGCAATATAGGTATGAGGTGTACTAGAGGATTTCCTCGACTCCGGGGATGATATGGGGTGGCAAGGGTTTTGAGGGATTCCCTACATTTTCCAGTCTTCGGTCTTCTTTCCTTCTTGACCCCTCAGACAAACCCTATTACGTACTTTTCCCCTCCATATATATCGCTCTCTTTATAAGGGACTTTTAGGCTCTATCTCGCCCTAATATATATGTTTATGAATCTATCTATTTCTCTCTCTCTGAATTTCTTTGTGAGGGAAGAAGGTCGCATTTAAAGGATTGCTTTTGTTGAAGGTTATGCCGACGTACTAGTCATAAATTTTGGATCAATTTATTCATTGACCATCATCATAAATAGTCCACTCGATTCTATTATCGGTTAACCTATTCACGTTTCAGTAATTTATCTCTTTCACATCCTTCACCACTTGTTCTGTTTATTCATTCGAGGCCTTTCTATTTACTCTTCCCGTTCACATTTACCTCTATGATTGACTTTATGAATTTATATATATATACTACCATTTTACTAAATGCTTGTCATTGTGCATTCTAATGCATGCACAGATTATAATGGAAATTACGTCTTCATTAACCAAGAAATTGCATGTAAAATGTCCAGGACATCTACTACTGTACGGGAAACAGCCTCTGTTATCATTTCTTTTTTCCACGCATTTAAGGGAAAGGAGGGACAGGTACATTACGTGATAAAATGGGTGCAGACGGAACGGTACAATTTCATTTAACAATTTCGGTCCCAAAGCCTTAGATGCTGATGCCATCTCAAAGTTTTCTAAAAAAGTCAAGCATTCCACCTTCGTCATGAACATTTTAAATCTCAACTCTAAAATCAGATGTGATGATCTCGACAAAGTACCATTTAAAAAGCATTCCCCATCATCCTGACCTACAACACATTGCTTATCCCACTAAATCTTGCCCTCTAAGCTACCGCAACCACTCCTGCAGTTTTTCCCTCTCTCATTGTGAGCATATTTAAGGGCTCGCCAATGTGACAGTGTCAAGAGTGCCTACCCTTGATAATGACACGAGTGTCTAAACGTGGTAGGGTTTAGTAATTCAATGAAGTGTGTGTAAAGGGCAAGGGCCTAGCCACGTTGACACATCGGTTCCCGTGAGATCACCTAAGTTAAGCAACGTTGGGCCCGGACAGAGGTTGAATGGGTGACCCTCCTTATCTCTACCGCGGTGCTGTTTACCCCTGTTTGCAAGTGATGGGCAGGTTAAAATGTGGGTTGGCACAGTTGATCTAAAGAGGTCTAAGTGCCAGGGGGGCTTCAAAAGGCCCCCACCCACCTCTCCAAACCAGCCGTCAATATCAGCCTGCTCATGGCAATAAGTGCCCATGAGTTCGCAGTTTAATAACGTCCCATGCTACGTAATGAGTACTAATCGCGAGGTGCCCTAGACAGAGCACTCAAGTGGGGACCGATATACCGATGAAAATTCTCTGCCACTCACGAGATTTGAACCTGGGCCTTCTCAATGGGAGATAGGTTCACTGGCATCTACGCAGTCACCCGATCCTCTTCACCCTTCTTTAATTCCCTGAAATTCCATATATAATCCTCCCAGTCACTGGATGGAAGATTGGACTTTTAGTCGTAATCTCACCCCAATAAAGTTATATCTATCTTTGACCAATCGCCTAATATGGGAATCTATGGGCATATGGGAATCGCCTATCTACGCGAATAACTACTATTATTACTACCAGAACTAAAGAATTTACTCATCATCAAGGGTCAACAATCCTAGAATTGGTTTGACGCCGCCCTCCACTTGATTCTTCTATCGGCCAACCTATTCATACCAACGTAGTTCCTCTTTCACGTCCTTTACGACCTGCTCCATGTAACTCATACGAGGCCTGCCTCTTCCAATCTTCCCGTTCACTCTTCCCTCGACGATTGTCTTCATCAGGCCATCGTGTCTTAAGATATGGCCGATTAGGTTGTCCCGTCTTCTTTTTATAGTTTTCAGCAGACGTCTCTTTTCTCCCACTCTTCTTAGGACTTCTTCATTTGTCACTCGGTCGATCCATTTTATCTTCATCATTCTCCGATAGCACCATATTTCGAATGCTTCCACCCTTTTCTTCTCCGCTGCTGTCATCGTCCATGCCTCACTGCCGTAAAGGAACATGCTCCAGATATACGTTTTGATGAATTGCTTCCTTACTTCCAAGCTTGTATTTCCAGCTGTTAGTAGATTCTTCTTTTGATAGAATGCCCTCTTTGCCTGGGCTATTCTACTCACTATTTCTTTCTTGCTTCGTCCATCGTTGGTTACTCTGCTTCCCAGGTAACAGAACTCTTTCACCTCTTCCAGTTTCTCTTTTCCTAGTTTAACGTTGGTTTTGGCCTCTTCTCTTTTGCTGCACACCAATATCTTAGTTTTCTTCTTATTGATCTTCAGCTGATGTCTGGCCGTTGTCCTTTCCATGGTTGTTAGCTTCTTATTCAGCTCCTTCTCTGTCCCTGCTATCAGAGCTATGTCATCAGCGAATCGTAGCATGCTGATTGAATTTACTATGGAAGATAAAATATCCCTGCTATATGATAATTTTTAGAGGTATTTTGAAGATTTATTTTCGGTATAACTAAACGCATGTATTACTTATGTTACTTATATAAGTTATTTCATATTTTACTTATATGAATCGCTATGCAGCGTATTCATTAAAGTAATTTAGTAATATTTTGGTTTAAATATGTTCTCTCGTTAGGGTATTTTATTTCAACACCTTTACTCACTTTAAACACTTGTGAACGTTTATTTTCTTACTTCCACGCTCAGTTTAAGCTCATGTTCCTTCTTGCTTCACTACATTATATACCATAATCGACCCTTATTCCAATGACTTTAACTTTTGTTGATAGTTTGCAAGGCTCTCCTACCTATAAGCTGCTTCGACGGTTAGCTAGTACCTACCTCTAATTATTTATGGCGGAGAGGTGAACATTTACTGGAATACGCTCATGGGAAGCATGACAGAGGCCGCGAAGCTCGGAGCGGTTTTCCTCCGAAGTTTGGGAGGAAGGTAATGCGGCGCAGAATGCTGGCAGACTGCAACTCTATCCGGCGTCCTCTGTTTGGATTCCTGCCACTCAATACGTGCAAATGGCAGGCACGCTTCAGGGTAGGGTTTGCATAATTTTCTTTTTTTCATTTTTTTTTCATCTGCCTTTAATTATCCTCGCCCGAAGCCTAAAATTTGAATTGGTTCAGACAATTAAGCACTTTTCTTTTTCCTTTAAATCCGCAAATAATATTATTACTACACTTGGCACTTTATGGCGTGGAAAAATGAACATTAAGGGAAGGGCTTTTGAGATGGAGTTTGCAGGAGGATGGAGAAGGTACTAAGGTAGATGTGAATACGAAGGTGTAAGTGTGGATATGGCGGATAAGGAGAGTTAGTTGAATGAGGATATTAAGAGCAGGCAGAGGGAGTGAAAGAAGAAGGTTCTTAAAGTTAGATAGTATTTTGGAAGACGTGATAGAGGGAAGGATGTTGGTTAAGGGAACATTTTTGACTTCGCCTCACGATTTCATGGATTCAAGTGAAAAGAGTAAGTTACTGGAATGATTCTTGTATATTACGTGGTGTGCCTGAAATAATCGTTTAATTGGGAATCTATGGGAAAAGATATGACCCGAATGAAGAGGTACAATCAATTCAAGAAGGCTAGGAGTGATATTTCTTTGACACAGTCGCGCATGTAATGTGAGATAGCGTTTTGGACTACTGATGTACTAGAAACATGGCCAATTGTGGGTGCCCTATGCTCGAAATAAAATGAGAAATATTGGTGAAAATAGTAAGAAATTGCATACTTTGCTTCCACGTGTAGACAGTAATGATAAGTTTACAATCGAGAGCGTGAGTCAGGGAACTTTTTGATGGATTCCTATTGAGTGAAGTGTTGTCCATAGTTGCCAAATGTGGTTACTCATCGACTTTAAATCTAGGGTTAGATTATCGCCTGCTGTTGAAACTTGGCAACATTGTCCTCCATATTAGTCGATAAATACCAATTACAAAATCCGCTTTGCACACTTAAAACAATTATAAATTTCCTATGCGATTCTCGCGGTCCCAGTTGATAGCGCGTTAGTCTCACATCATCGTTTAATACCTCAACATTGGAATATCCGACAGCCTTGAGAAAGATTCCTCGGAGCCAAC
This sequence comes from Platycnemis pennipes, assembly GCA_933228895.1. NCBI lineage: Eukaryota > Metazoa > Arthropoda > Insecta > Odonata > Platycnemididae > Platycnemis > Platycnemis pennipes. The sequence continues at coordinate 68,767,124 of OW121854.1, forward strand.
GGAAGTTTTTATGCGCCTCTTAGAAAAGTTTGGTAAAGGCTTGAGTATGGGTGCCGCATTGAATGGTTTCGAAATTTGGTCTTCAGTGAAGGGCGTTGTTAAAAGCTTTTGAGTTGTAAGTTTGGATGAGAATGAAGAAGCTGAGCGAGAGAGGAAGGAACGAACGTCGTTGTGTTGGATGTGGTGGGGAAGTAACGAATGCTGTTGGCAGAACTTGAAAAGACGGAGCTCAGAAAGCGGATGGAGTGTTGTGAGGCATTGGACCCTTAAAAGGTGTCAGTAGAAGGGTGACCTTTGGATAAAATGGAGAGTTGGGCGGTGATGAATAGGGATATTTGGAGAGCATCAGGGATGGCGGAATATATGAAATGTCCAGAAGTTTTGCCCCTTACACTGTTGGGTGAAAATAATGGAAGTATTTGAATCAGAATCAATATCAGTATTGAAATATATAGGGTTGATATTTTTACCAATCACTGAAATGGGACAAACAAATTTCTTCTGTTCCTGCAGTTTTGAGATATTATTTATCTAAATTCTACTTCCTTCGTAATAAATGTACGCTATCATTCAAAAAAGTAATCTATCATGCCCTTGTTCAATCGAAATTAAATTATGAATTAGAATTTTGGGGTGGTGCATAAAAAAATATGTTAAAACATTTCAAGGAGAAACAAATGTCTTCTGTTCCTGTAGTTTTAAGAAATTATTTATCTAAATTCTACTTCCTTCGTAATAAATGCACGCTACCATTCAAAAAAGTAATCTATCATGCCCTTGTTCAATCAAAATTGAATTATGGATTAGAATTTTGGGGTGGTGCATATAATAATATATTAAAACATGCTATAGCCCTTCAAAAAAGGATTGTTGGAAGGATGACGTTGAAAAGCAGAATGGAGGATTCGTACCCTGTATTTGTAAATTTGAGATTGTTCCATTATACTATTTCTATTTGTTTAAGGTTAGTGAAATTATTTTATATTATGGGTGGGAATATGCCAACTGTCTCCGGAAGCGAACATAAGTTTAATTTGAGAAGGGGAAGTGCTCAATTTAACTCTTTTCAAGCGATCCTATGTTTATATGGCTCCAAATGGTCATAATATGTCGCCGTATATCTACCATAAAAACCACGAAAAATTGTAAAATATTTCTTAAGTTGGCTAGGTTTTGGAAATTGTAAGAAAAAGATATGGCAATATTAAAAAAAATATATATGCACTATATCTTATTCCTTCTTATATTAGTGCTATTTCTTAAAAAGTTAATAACATTATCATCAATGTACAATAGCAGATATTCCACAGAAAAAAAATCATTCGCCTTGACCGAGATGTGCATTTCTGCGGGTAACGCCGTTAAGGTTCTTGCGGCTAGTTCGCGATCCTTCAATTTGTTATCGTTAATGTATTATTAAGATTTATACTGGCGATAATTGGGTGGCAAATTCACTTAGTTTTCCGTGTTTTTCACGGGTAGAATATTTCCACGCTGAATATCAATTTACGTCGTTTCATATTAATTATTTTAAAGAGAAGCTTCATAAATACTATTCATTGTAGATATTCCACTGCGTGATATGGGCTTCAGTGGACTACGAAGGCTGTCTATGAGCCCTTTACCTTTAACTCATTACTAATTATTATACGCACGATCCTGTGCTCCACATACCTAAAACTACTTGTTTATTGATCACCTGAATGCATCCTCATTCTTTTTCTTAATGCTTATATTATATGCTTCGCGTTCCATATTTCATTAAAGCCCTCTTTGTGGTCGAAAATCCCACTACCACTCTTTAGCCTTCTCTAAGTATTCTTAATCAGGTCTCACCCTCCTCTCACTCCTCACCCATCGCGACATAAAGTCTTCCTCGCTATCCTTTTCTTCCCAAATGGGATATCTTTTCATTAGTCTTCATTACTATACGTATCTCAAGATGTTCTTTCGATCCCTTCCCATTCATACCCCTTGGTTGGGTGTTTATTCCGGGGAGGTGACCGACAGCCGAGGTTACTTGCGCCATTTAGGATAGGTGGGTTACTGGGTAATGGTAGGAATATTTCAGGGAACGGATGAAGAATGGAGAGAAACCCGGCGTCGGCGTTAGCCAACTCTTTACGACGGGCTCCAGGGGGATCACGGCTTAACGTCCCATGCGACGGACGGACTACTGAACCTGAAATGACCTCCACTAGGCACTCAAGTAGTGACCGGTTTGCCACTGAAAAATCTGCCACTTCCGGGAATCGAACCCGGGGCCTCGGGATGGAAGGCCACTATTCTAGCCACCACACCTATCCGTTCCCCTTTCATACCCCTTTCCTTGATAATGTTTAAGAAATGTGTCCTACTGTATTCAATGTCAATTCAATTGTTCTAAGCAAGCGTTTTCTCAACAGCCTTGAAAACAGTTTTCACTTTTACCCTCTTGAATTAATGAATGTCATTCACACTTTATTATCTCCATATTTTCATTGCGACTCTCTCCATTTTATATCAAAGCAACAGAAGTGCGTTAAATCTCCCTCATGTAATTAAGCCATCATTTTTTTTTAAAAGAATGTTACTCAACTCCTTTTATGAGTGTTTCCATCATTATTATGATTATTACGTTATTTATTGTTTTTTTTAAATCCCAGAATCTCGATCGTTTCCGTAATGCTCTCGGTCGTAAAAGCTCACACCCCGTTGCCTTTTAAAAATCTTGAATGTTCAGCGTATCTAGATTATGTAATCAAACGCAGACATCTAACTTCCTTTGGCTCCACAATCTCGTCATGCTACTATTATCGTGTCTACTTGATGGAAGAGAAAATGGATCTCCCGCGACATGCGCCTCTTAAGTACTCTTTTTATTTATCACTCAAGATACGAGTCTCCTTGCGATGACTTCAGTTGTGCTGACTTGCGTCTTGTGTTGGATGGTTGATACCCGTTACCCCGTTCACAGGTCATTTCTTCAAGCCGAATCATTTTACTCTCGTAACCTAGTTTATCAAAAAACCAACCTTTGGGTTGAACACAAGTTTTGTTAACCTAGTTTAATACCTACTGTGAGATCTTAATTCATGAAACTATGCACAAGCGTAATTAATATGATACGTGTTAAATTAATTAGTCATGCTGCTTAAATCACGTTTAGGAGAATGGAGAGTTATATCTTGATGAACAGGAAGACAAATAATAAAGCGTAGTAGAGAAGGTCTAAGGAATCTGCACTTCCCCAACACCCTGGAAGCCACCGTAAAGGTGCATGGCAAGGGGTGAGTTCACACCAAACGCATTGCATATCATGCCTAAAAAGGATAAATAGCTATAGGCTAGCGGAAACATAACAACTTAAAAAATATATACAAAGAGAAAAGCCAGCATGCAAAAACGTGCTGTTATTTTGGTCAGCATCGAGTTCTTATGCCAACATGAAACTAATGCACTTGAATATATACTTTTAAATATATTCACAACTATTAATGTCCATAATTGTGCGAGAAAATAAAGACTTCACAAATTTGTCGGGTCGGCAATCTATTTTTATAATTTTATGGTCATGGTCCAGTCTAGTTTTCAAAATGTTTTTAATATCATCAGTAATATTAAATTGTAGTTTACTTGAAATAGTAATTATATATTCAACCTTAATAGTTTTTTATGGTCTAAACAATGGATGTGATGAACAAGTGACGAACACAGAAAATATAAAAAAAATTCACACAAAAAAATTTTCTTTCCGATATTTCGATTGCGGGATCATCTTCCTTTCATGGACAGAAGTTTGGGAAAATATGTTTTAATCGTCGGGACATGGTCTGTTATACCCGAGTCATTTATAACTCAATATTATACAAATATAAGTGTATTTTCTTGCCTTTACCTTACTTTTGCGTCCCTATGTCTTTCATTCTCTCTTAATGGGTTATTTCATTCTATGAGACAATATCAGGATATATCTTCTTTGACAATATCAGGATTTCCACATCGTGAAAGAAATCTTTCGCCTCCGCCGGGTGATGAACTCGGAACTCATGATTTCCGGCCAGGTGCCTTTAAAGACTTTAATCTACCGAGATGTCTTCATTTCCTGTGGATTTCGAGAGGCTATTAAGGAACAAGATGTTGAAACGAGCTGTATTACATGCTAGGCCACAAATCAGTCGTAATTGCACTCACAGCCTCAACGGTCACGAGGCTTAAGCTAACTTTAAGCACTACAAGTAAGGTAAATTTTACAATAAATTCAAGAATTGCAAACTTGTCGTGAAAACCTTATTGGATTTGCCCGCTGGTAATGCGCAATATCTGAATTTCTGCATAGAATAAAAAACCATTCTCCTTGCCCCGGACTCTGAACCTGGAACCCTGTGCGCACGATTATGGCTGCTTTTTAACATAGCATGTACGGTGACAACTTATTACTTTTCATCTACATCTACAAAATTTCCCTGCAAGCCACCATAAAGGTGTGTGGCAGGGGGTGAACTCTCACCAAACATGCACTACATATCATGCATAAAAAAAGTGTTTTTTTTAATGCATGATATGAAAAAAAGTACTTTTAAGTGTCTAGAAATCAGAAAGAAAGAACAAGAAATAGCTTCCGCTCCATGTACAGCTTGTTCCTACGCATTCATCCTCACAATTTACACCACTTGACTCCACTTGAAAGGGTGCAAATTATCGCTTCGTGTACAGCAGTTTTTTTATTAACATTTCCTCTGTTCAAGTGTCTTATTTCTATGGGTCGCTCGCTCCTGTGGGAATGCCTGTTAAAAAGAAAACCCCTTGTGGGTATCCTTCTGCGAATGAAGACGCCGAAAGGGGTGATCCCCGCTTTTAACGGCCTGCGATTAGCGGGAGACAAGAACAAATTCTCATCGTTGAAGGCTTGGGGAATCCAGCGTAGAGGATTCCATGAAGATGTTCGAGTCAAGGGGCTTAGTTCTATATCCAACTAAGTTAACAAGATTTTGGGTTAATCCGGTTCAACTCGGGTGTGAAGTCAGATTTTTAATTGCGAAATCTCCTTCCCCAGTTTCCCATTTCTCGCGCCGGAGTTTCTTTCATGGGAACAAGGAAAATAATGCCTTAATACCATCTCATGATGACCTCCTATATTTCTTCCTTCTCCCGCCCTTTCTTTTTTTTAGTACATCTTTTCTCACTTCTCCTAACGCGCAACGGGAAGAAGTGTACGCTCAAGATATAACTGTAAATCAAGGTTTCTATTGGGCAACTCATGTTTTAGTATCTGAGGCCACTCTTCTCCATTTATACACTTGAATATATGCAACCGCTTGGTCTTAAACGTGTTGTGCGTTGCCAACGTATATAGGACGTTTTATTCAATTATTTTTTTAATAATGTTGGGTTCATATTTCCTTTACAATCATTCGAGAATAATCAGAATTTGTACCGCACTTTGAGAATAGAAAATACCACAAGCACTGCAAGAAAGGAGTAGGTTAATCTATTTTTTTCTTAGTTTTTGTTTAAGGATTCTTTCATGAATATTATACTCTTGTTCACGTATTATATGTTCTCCCTGTTTTTTCATTCATTTCCTATTAATATCTTAGTTTTTTTTCTTACCTACCACATGTTTTTTAAAGTATTTTATCCTTGAGTTTATCCTGAAACACTAGCAACGATTTATTAACGGTCTCATTATACTAATGGAAATCTTTAGCTACTATAACTAGCTATACAGTATCTACAGTGGACCAGGGCACCTTTTTAAACCTAATATTGGATAAGTTTGTAGGTTTATTTCACCTTTTGTTACTCTTTGACTCCTGAATAACCCTTAAAGGTCAAGGGATGGCAAGAGGGATCTGAAGATCTTGCCACCGACCTTGGCACCTATTTAAACCTATGATTCGACAGGTTTGTAGCGGCGATTCACTTTTTTGTAACCCCTGTGAGCTTGACTTTGCCCTTTCATGGGTCACGGTTGCATTTTTCGAACTCGAAAGATCTTCCATCGTGTTCTTCGTGACCTAAAACCTAATAGCTTAAAGTTTCGCTCGATAATTCTGTCTTTTTAGATTTCGAATATTTTAGCATTGAAAGGCAAGGAATAAGGCAAAATTTGGGTTTAAATTGGACCCTATTTCTGGGGTCAATAGGTCATATTTTTAAAATTTTGCTTAGACTCATCAAAACCTACAACCTTTTTCTAGTTAGGTACCAAATTTCATCGATGTGGCTTGAATGAAAGTGTCTAAAATTACAGGTCAAAAATTACACACGTTCAAATGGGACACTGTATATAGCTACAAATAAGTTTTAAGTTTTTTCGCATTCCCGTCTTGTGTGGTTTGGTGTGGTGTGCGCCGGGTATTTTCGTAAAAGATTTAGGTATAGTAATCTTCACACGTTATTTTACTAGTACACTTTAAGGTAACTATAAAATATTTGACGAGGGGTTAGCTAGCAGAGTGCCCACTTTCACGACCCTATTGTCAGTGTTGCCGTTTTTCAGGTAAATCAATTCACCACAAAATAAAGTAATTGTCGAGCAGTGTAAATTGTCGAGAATTGTAAAGCACTGTCGACACAGCTCCTAATTTCTAACACCATTGTGTGGGGCTGTGCGTTCACTAACATCATGGAAATAATCGTGGCTGTACATAAAAAATGCTAAAAAAATTATCAACAACGACACTTCTATGTTACACATTTTCATTCTATGACGCAGATGTAAAATAAGTAGGTATATCATTGGAATAACTATCAAGAGCTCAACTAGCAAAATTGTCGCTGAGAAAAAATCATCTACCTTGACCTAAATGATTTTTTTCTCCATAGAAATGTTGCTATTGCGCATACCAGCAGGTAATTTAAGTTGAGTTTTATTTTTATTAGTTCGCAATGCTTTAGTCAAGGTTAATATTTTCCTTCGCAGCTTCGTTCACTTATATTATTGTCTTTTATTGTAAGTAGAAAAAATGAGTTCTGAGCATCACCGTCTTTGTCTATAATTTTATCTTGATTGTGTAACTTATGATATTATTGTGACAGTTTTTCTCTCTTCAACATCTTGACAAAAATAATCCAACTTATATATTTCTACCTGTGCTCTCTTTATGAACTGATTGTGGGTACCAACCTAGTTCTGTTAGAAAGTTGGACACTGCTAATCCTATTTAACGGCATCTTTTCAAACTTGCCGCATTTTGAATGAAACCATCCGATTCCGCGATCCAGCTTAAATGACTTGCATCAAAAATCGCATGGTTGACCAAATGGTTTGGTAAAAGTTGAAATATTTTGCTAAATTCTCCAACTTGTAGTGTTTAAGTTATGTGGCCTGCCTGTAGCAATAACGATCTCCATGTATTGGCTTGACGTTTGCTGTATTTTGCTTATCGATCTAGTCTAACATTGCAGCGAGAGATGGTTTTGGAGTGCATTGTGTTCTAATTTGTCTTTTTGGAGCGAACTATAATTGAGATTAGTGTTATTTTTTAAATATTTATATCGCACTTGATCATGAAGAGAGTCTCGAATGTCTTACTGAGTCATCTCTTTGTATTTACGTCCTTCGGAGAAGGAACGATTCGTAGGAGGAGAAAAAGATCTTTTCGCTCTTCGTTTGTTTATTTTATTTTCGTTCGTCTTCTGTCGATTCATCATCTCATCCCATTCCTCACTCCTCCGCGCTTACTTTCTCACAACCTTCTCATCTCTCCGACGCTCACACCTCGTATCTTTCTTCCTTTCAAAATCATTAGCATGAGTTTTTTTTTCCTCATTGACAGGCTTTCCCTTATCTCGAGGCTTCATGTATTTCTTTTTATTTTCTACGATAGTTGTTTCGTGTGTTCCTATGCTTGTTATGTGACACATTTGTGCGATATCTGTATTTAAACATTGCTAGGCATTCGTGTGTTTGCAAGTATGTTTTCCGTTTCACCAGAAACGGCGCACGTTACTGGAATCCTCGTGGAATATCAGTCGACATCTTGTCTTCCACACCTTGCTTCGTCTTTCTCCATTCATCTCGCTGGGTTCTCCTGAGACCATCCAATCACCGAAACTGGTGACGGCTTTTTCGCCTGCCTCAGAATTTCCCCCCGATGGGAGGAAAAAAATATGATCGGATTTCGAAGGAAGATGGGGGATTCAAGAAATATTTTTTCCTCGCACCCCGAAATTTTCCTTTTTTTCCATTGTTGGTTGTTCCCATCTCCGAATGTCTTTAATCATCTTCCTTCACGTCAACATCCTCGCGAAAGAAAAGCGGTTCGCATGGATTTCTCGCTGTATTGTAGAGGAGTGTGAGTCCTCTAGCAGACGAAATCTTCTACACTTCCACTCCGAAGGGAGATTTCCGTTTTCTTCGATTGGGTTTTGTGAGGTGTCTGCGTGGAAGAAAGGAAAGAAAGAACAGGAAACTGAAAAGTAAAAAGCGAAAGTAACCTCAGTTGTGTGTTCCCCTCCTCAAATAACTCCAACAAGTACTACAACGATGTAGGTAGGTTGGTTCGTGGGTGAATATACTATATCCTTAGCTGAAATTTTGGCTAACAGGTTCTCTGAAGATGTCACAAATATAACTTATAAAACCAACGTGTACGTGTATTGTTCGCTATGATAGGAGAACTCATGAAGATAAAAATAGATAGGTATTAAGATAGAGCGGCTCAATATTTATATTTTCCGCGATCATCCAGGGTTTTTTTTTGTAATGTCACTTTAGTGAGAATACATCATAAAATGTCACTTTTTCGTAGTTAAACTCCGCCACCCAGGTGGCGTGACCATCTTCGGATCTCAAGCGGTGAACTGCCGGTCATGTGCTAGTCTTTTAGACGATTCATCCACTCTGATCCGTATCTTTCGACTCTTGATCCGTTTCATTATCTCCGCCTGCCAGTAGTTCCCATCCCATCTTCATAAACAACGTGAAATGGAGCCACCATCGTTTCTACTTGAAGCTTGAGTTGGAAAAAAAGCAAGAACGAGAAAGATACAAACGATTTTAAATTGTATTTTTGGAATTAGCACAAAGTGAAGAACTTCAGCACACCGAGATCGGCAACAGATAGCGCTACCGACAGAAGCTTCGACAATTCACCAACCGTTCGTGAGCCGATCATTTAGAGAGCGAAACGGATCTCCCGCCTTCCCGCAAAGAGTCATTGAAAAGGTGAGATTACAAACATAACACTCGCGATGGTAGCTCACACATCAGAGTCTGCGAGGAAAATCCCGGCCTGTATTGTTGGGATCGTGGTTTTTTGTACACTTCCTAAAGGTGCGTTTACACGTAGCAGTTGACTGCTATGACAGTCATCTGCTAACAACTATTAAGCAGCGTTTACATGTAGTAGTTGACTGCTATGACAGTCATCTGCTAACAACTATAAACAGCGTTTACGCGTAGCAGTTGACTGCTATGACAGTCGTGAGATGCGCGATGTATCTATATCGCTACTGCTATGATGCGTCTGCGTTAACTTCTATGCAGCTTAAAGCCGCTATTTAGGCGTTGTCATAACAAAGAAAAAGATTTTTATTTCAATAGTGATTGGTGCTTAAATTTTCATGAAATTCTTCAATCAATAAATTCCATTGACAATTATCTTTTGTTCCCACTCTTTAAAGAGTAGAATCTCCACTTTTGGGGAGGCATATCCTTGTTGTTACGTTCAAATTAATTCCGTCGTATATTGCTTTCCGTTAACGATTGTTGCGATTGCGTTGAATACATTTCCGCTGGAAAGTAGACGGGCTTCAACTTTGCTAACAGCTCGAACTAGGATCGATAGTGTTCGAAATGTGTCCAGTATCGACCTTAACTGGCATCACAGTTACTATTTACACATGCAAGTGGGGCTTAATAGTTGTTAGCAGTTGACTGTCATAGCAGTCAACTGCTACGTGTAAACGCGCCTTAAGGAAAAACCCATTGTCAGAATCCGGCGACAGTGCGGCATTAATATCATGCGCAAGGCATTATTGGGGTGAGGCAGCGCGAACTCATCAGGACATTGTCGGTATGGCTTATTGTTTCGGTACAATATATGTATTATGTAGCATATGTAGTATAGTGTTCAAGACCTTATCCTAAAGTCATGTTATTCTTTATTTTTGGTGGCTCTATCGCGAGGATAAAACGAGAACCACGTCGTGGGGAAAACATGACAAGTTTCAAACTCTTCCGGTGATAAAATCCTCTCTCTCAGTTAATCTGAATTTTAACCCGCTTTCCCTTCATAATATTTTTGCAATGGCTTCTCTTCACCGCTGATAAATATTGAAGTGAGCCTTGAGAAGTAATGAGAGCGTATTCGCCTCTTGGCAATCAACGTGCGTTTGCCAAGGGAAATATTTTCTCCCGGAAAAGTTGTTTCAAAGGAGTAGTTCTGTAATAAGCTCTTTAAAAAAAATCACGTTTTCTTCCTCAAGTCATGTTAATTTCTCTTGGGTTCGGGGGACTTCATCTCGCGCAAGATGAGTCACAAGGATGAAATTCCATCTTTTGGGCTTCAGCAAGAGTCTAATTAACGAGTCTGAGCGAGCGGTTTGGCTTCTCGTAGCCTCTCCGTGCATGAGGCTTTCATTTGCATTAGTTTGTATATTTATGGATTTTGGACGAAACTCTCTATTTTTATGTAGTCATCAGGGATGGTAAAAATATTTGTTTTAAAGAATTTCACCCGTGAGGTTGGACCGACGTGTTTTCTTTTTTTTAATGGGCGTTGTGCCCTGTGTTTTTCGATATCAAAGCTCGTCGCCACGTGATAAAATTCTGTTTTCTATATAGCTATATTAATTTTGTAGCGTGTCAGTCAGTTCGTCATTCTGTATCCATTTTTTTATTTCTCTCTTAATTTTTGACCAAAAAGAGTTAGGTTAGGTGCATTGAGCGTGGATTCTCTGTCTGCATGATTTGGTAGTAGTTTTGGATTTTTAGCAGTTTGTGGTGCAGAGAAAAATACAAGAGAAAAATGGTGTTTTCCCTATCTTGAAACATGGGAAACCAGTTGCTATGCAAATGTGTTTACGTTTTTGGTAAGGGGCAAAAATTGGATCGAAGAAGTTTAAGAAAGTGGAATTAGTTTCATCAATCAATTTTGTAAGCATGAAATTATTAAATGACGTTTTCGATGTGCAGATAGTGAAATAAAACAATTTTTGTCTACCGACCCCAATCTTTTGTATGAATTGTGATTTTCAAAGCTAGGCGTTTTGAAGTACTTTTCTAATAGTTGAAATAAGGCTATAAAACGTTTATTTTGTATTAATGTTTGTTGCTAAATCAGCAGGTTAATTCGAATATATATTTTTTTAACCTTGTCAGTCAGTCATTCTGTATCCGTTTTGTTTTGTTCTTTCCCAAGTTTTGAGCTAAAATGGTGAGGTTTGATGCGTTGAGTGTGGATTCTCTGTCTGTGTGATTTGGTAGTAGTTTTGGATTTTTAGCAGTATGTGGTGCAGAGAAAAATGCAAAAAACCTGGTGCCTTCTCTCTGTATACGAAGTGCTTGTGAACAATGCCTGCAAAGCAGGCAGCAGGCCTGCTAGTATTTATTTTTTAATTTTATTTATTGGACTCCGTTTGTTCAAAGGAAAACATTTTTTGGCATAGGTGTTTCATAAAACGAAATCCTTTTAAGCAATAAGTTCTTTGGATGAAAATGCATTGACATTTTCCGGGAGCGTGTGTCTTGCGTTAGAGAACTTTCTTTTTTTCTAATCTAAAGTGATGTTAATTTCAATTTACCTTTCGACGTGTCAATTTCTGATACTAAGGAAATTTTATTTTTTTAAGAAAACTATGCATATCTGCGTGAAGTACCTAATGATACTTAAGTTATTGTTGATTTAAATGTGAACAAATAGTCCGGAGTACTACTAAATGTATTTAGCGTAAAATTGCAAATAAGAGCTGTCTGCAACCGTTGATTCATTCCTTATTTCTTTCAAATGTCTGTTGTACACATTTGTTTTCTTCTACTAACCATGTCCATTGGCCCTCGTTATTCTTCCAGTCGTCCATATTCATTTCTCTTCATGTTTTGAGGCCATTAGGAAGACCTGTGTGTCTTTCAGTGTGGTCATTGTATTCAAGATATGCTCTAGTATGTAACTTTCGAGGGATACTCAAATTCCACCCTTTAATTTCACCACAGCTTACTCCCTGATTGACCTACTTTTTGAGTTGTTTTTCCCTTAAAAGTTCAACCTGGCATTTTGCGTTCATCTCGTTGATCACGTCTCGTCGAAACCCACTCACAGACGGAATACGCATCCTATGGTGCTCATGATGGAAGCAGGAGGAAATAAAAGAAGATCGCGGTGCGAATTTGGCGCAACGCTAGCACGTGGTCGGACCGAGGTGTATTATCATCATCCTGCCCCCTGCATTCCTCGAGGATCTATTCTCCGTGAATGTTTTGTACCCTTTTTCCCCGTTTCGGGAAGGGATATAAAAGAAAAAAGTCTTTCTTTACCCACTTCTCCCACATGTATATGTGTATTCACGCCTGTGATAAATCGCCATTTTACCTATATAATATATATATACCATTCATATATAAGATTTATGTTAACATTTATTGTATGTACTACCTATGTGTGTGCAGGTGTGCATAAATTCACCCCCTGCCACATACATTAAGGTGGCTTGCAAGGCATTATATAGATGTATGGTAGCTCTTACTTTCATGTTAGTTATTTGTAAAGGGACGGTATGATGACGAGTAGCAGTCTATTAAATGCGTATTATGCGCAGTCTATTAAATAAATAGCGCAACCAGTCAAATAATCAATTAAAATGGGAATCTAATCTAATCTACACGATACCCTGCAAGCCACCGCGACAGTGTGTGGCAGGGGGTGAAGATCACCAAACACGCACTACCGACATGCAAACTAGCAACTATAGGGTCTTATGCAGCTACCTTTCTAATCTTATTTATCTGGTCAAATCTAGCATTATACGCTGGTTTTTTTAATATGTGCCTAACATCTTCAGTAAAGCTATCCGATTGAAATTTCTCCAATAGATTTAATCTGTACCTTAACCTACGCTCTGATAATGACTCCCACCCTAATTCTAAAACACGACCCAACCTATCGTAACACCTTTTAACGTAGAACGAACCTAGTAGACGGAGTAGGGAATCATTGTCAGATCGCACGATGAAATTTAGACTTAATCCCTTAAATAAATTCCAAGATCTTCACTGATGACGCTAAAAACATTTTGCGAACCCCAACTTACTGTGGTAGACTGGACCATAATCACAAAATTAGAGAAATTGATTGCCGAACTGACAGATTCAAAATGTCCTTTTTTCCTCGCACAATTAGGGATATGGGGGAGTCCATTAATTTCGTCAGGAGTTTAGGGGGGAGGGGGGGACGGGGTCAAACCGATTCTCACCCAATGTCACATGGGGGTCTCGGCAAATATCACGTAATTGTTTTTCCTCAACAAACAGTGTAAAATTGCGAGAAAACTGGATTAAATTAAGTAAAACCTGGTTCTCCACTAAAATATGGCTCAATCCTACACAATAATTTTTTCGCGGTTATACGAACGCGAAAAAGTAGCACAGCAGCCCTTTGATTGTTTAGCCGCCACCGGCCAGCCAAACGCTCCACTCGACAAACGCTGCGGCGTACGAGCTTTACTTTGTTTTTTTTTAATAAATCCTACGCATTCAAGCACAGATTAACGTATTTGCACTAAAAATACGCATTTTGAAAAATATCACGTGAGAGGAGGGGGTCGAGCAAATCTCACGACATCTCACCAAAGGTGGGGGGGTCGAAAAATCACCAAAGTCGCCTAACGTAATTAATTAATTAATAATTATTCGGTAAATATATCCATAGTGAGTGTATCAATGGATAGCATAGGTAGTTGCATGTTTGTTTAAGGACTTTAAGCTTACCCAACTAACATTATTATATTGTATGCTAGCTTTGCTATTTTTATCTTTTTTAAATAGTGAAGTTTTGAGTAGTATATCATTACTAATTATTTTTGTGCAGGATAAGTGATGCATGTTTGGTGTTTATTCACCCCATGCCACACACATTTATGGTTATTATAATAATAATAATAATAATAACACATTTATGGTGACTGACTAGCAGGGTATTATGTGGATACAGATATATGAATCAACATTCCTAGAATTATTTGGACACTGCTATACGCTCGATTCTCTTATCAACGAATCTCTTCGTGTTTGCGTACCTAATTCTGCTCTTTCACACCAATCACTACTTTCTCCAGTCAATATATCACATGCGATGCCTTCCTTATCCGTTCTTCTCATTCACTTGTCCCTCAACGATTGTCTTCATCAGGTCATCATGTCCAAGAGATTGCCAATTAGGTTGTCCCTTCTTCTCTTTTCTCGCACTTTTTTTAGGGATTCCTCGTTAGCCACTCCGTTCATAAATACATATACACATACACAGCTGCTTTCTTTCTCTTCCAATTTATTTTCATCCTGTCTTACGGCCACTTACAAATGTGCCAACGTATCGTACGTGGTTCGATGTCCTCAATCCCGTCACTTCCTTCCTTCTTCCTCTCCTTCTCCTTCCTTCCCCATTTCCTCATCAACTACCTTTCTTCCTCTCCCTTCCTCCACCCATTCTTTTCTCTTCCTCCCTCATCCTTTATTCTTATCCTTCCCTTCGCCGCGCTCACCATTCTCTCTCCTCAATTCTGCCTCTTCCTTTTTCACCCCCTCACCCCCTTTCCTTATTCCTTTTCACAGCCCCCGGGGCTGTTTGGAAAAGGCCAGGGGTAGCGGGCATAAGCACACAACACGCTCCCAAACAATCTTCCCCCCTTTTCCCTTGAAAAAGTTGCGCTGAGATGTGAGCCTGCTACGGGAAGCGTACGCGTTGAAATGAGGTCTATGGATTGGGATGAAAGGTCTTATTTTCATTATTTTTTCTTTGGAGTGGAAAAGAGACGTAATGCTGAACCTTTGGAAAAATAGTAGCTTCTCCTTAAATACGTATTGCATCGAGAAAATCTAAAATATCGAACGTAGTAACTATTTAATATTTAGGCATCACCGTCACAAAGATATTTCGTAGGGAAATATCAGGGTAATAAAAATGTAGTCAACAGTAGATTACATTCGTTATTAGGATTATAGGTAAATGCGATGAGAGAGTTTGAGAAATATGCTATTAAACTCTTGTCGTGTATTTAATTTGCCGATGGTATATGGGATAGGCATGATGAAAGAATTAGAACGTGTACAATTGAGATCAGCTATATTTTATAAAGATCGTTACGATAGTGATATTGTTACAACGATTTTAAGTGGAGGGAAGTTGGTCTCAGAACGCCGGTTGAGTGCATTTAAAGCTGATATGTTTGTCGATGACGTTAGAAATAAATAAGAACGTCTAAACATGCTAGATAGTATCAGAAAAATAACCTTACGAAAACATAATAACCAAAGAATACTTAAACTGTTGCTTAATAAGTCTGTTGTCTGGCGATCAATGGTGTGTGGCTGATGAGAGAATTTTTGGTTGAAAAAACCAAAAACATAAAACACGTTGAGATGAGGTATATGGATTGGAGTCTTATTTTTATTTATTTATTTCCTTGAAGTAAAAATTTACGTAATACTTAACTTTTGGAAAAAGAGAAACTCCTCCCTGAAATACTTAGGTACTGCATTATACAATTATATTTTATAATGTAATTCGCAGTGATGCATTGCAATTGCAATTATATTGTATACTTGAAATAGGCAGTGTAGGCATGCACAATGACAGCAGAGGAAAAGAAAAGGGTGGAAACTTTCGAAATGGGGTGCTACTGAAGAATGATGAAGCATAAATGGATCGACCGAGTACGTAACGAGGAGGTCCTATGACGAGTGGGAGAAAAGAGAAGTCTTCTGAATATCCTGAGAAGAAGACGGGACAGCTTAATCGACCACGTCATGAGACATGATGGCCTGATGAAGATAATCGCCGAGGGACAAGTTCACGGGAAGAATGGCAAAGGAAGGCCTCGTATGAGATATATAGAACAAGTGATGAAGGATGCGAAAGAGAAGAAACACGTAAATATGAAGAGATTAGCCGATAGAAGAACTCAGTGGAGAGCTGCGTCAAAGCAATCTGAAGATTGATGACTAATGGCGATGACAATTATATTGATGCAATTGCCCTGAGCGTGCTAATCTAGGTGACACCTTTTTATTCGACTATGTGCGTGAAACTGTAACTGTTCTATATCTACATCATCATCATGGGTCAGCAATCCTAGGATTGGTTTGACGCAGCCCTCCACGCGATTCTTCTATCGGCCAACCTCTTCATATTGACGTAGCTCCTCTCTTTTACATCTTTCACAACGTGCTCCATATACCTCATACGTGGCCTGACTTTTCCATTATTCCCGTTCACCGATTGACCGGTCACGACCGGTCACGTCACCGAGACACGATTGTCTTCATCAGGCCATCGTGTCTCAAGATGTGGCCTATTAAGTTGTCTCGTCTTCTTTTTAAGGTTTTCAGTAGACATCTCTTCTCTCCCACTCTTCTTAAGACTTCTTCGTTTGTCACTCGATCGATCCATTTTATCTTCATCATTCTTCAGTAGCACCACATTTAAAATGCTTCCAGCCTGGACTTCTCTTCTGATGTTATTGTCCATGCTTCGCTGCCATATAGTAGGATGCTCCAGTTGCATGTTCTAATGAAATGTTTCCTCACTTTCACGCTTGTATTTTCAGTTGTAAACAGAATCTTCTTCTGGTAAAATGCCCTTTGTGCTCGGGCAATTCTACTTGCAATTTATCTTTTACTTCGTCCATCGCTGGTTACTCGTCTTCCCAGATAGCAGAACTCTTCCACCTCCTCGATTTTTTGTTTTCGTAGTTTATCATTGGTCGTGGTTTCCTTTCTTCTACTGCATACCAATACCTTATTTTTCTTCTTATTAATCTTCAGATGACATCTGGTCATTGTTTTTTCCATATTTCATAGAGTCTTCTTTAAATCTCCTTCTTTTTCTGCCAGGACTGCTATGCCATCGGCGAATCGTAGCATGCTGATTTTCTCCCCATAGATATTCACTCCCGGAGACTTTTCTTCGACTTCTTGGATGGCTTTCTTGATGTAGGCATTGAATAATACGGGAGACAGTGGATAGCCTTGTCTCACTCCTTACTTTATGCTTATTTCTGTCTATATATCTACATAATATCTTGAAAGCAACCGCAAAATTGTATGGCAGAGGGTAACAGTTCGACTCGTGTGTTCCCACCTTTTAAGACCACTCTTAGTATGCTGTCGTAGCAAAATACTGGAAAAATCGAGGAAATTTAAATAAACGAAGCACTGGGCCCGTATTCTCGTTTGAAACGCAACCTCGGTTATCTCCCCAGCAACGAAACCGAGGTTGCGTTTCATTGATTTCCTCATTAGAATGTTTACAAAAAGTTAACGCGAGTCCCGAAAACCTATGGTATCCCTTGGATACCACTAGAGTTTCAGAAAGAGAATAAGGACCCTGTATTCCCCTTTCCGCGAGAAAACCATGTTCTCTGCTCCGTCGAGAAATCGCCGAATCACCGAGATCATGCGAATGGCGACGATTGATCTCCGTACTCTGTGTCCCGAAGTTCGCTTTCAACCCCGTCGACCTCAACCAAGGCCTTGGAGGCTTTTCCGTATCTTCCATTGCCAGGGTCGACGTGGCGGATATTTGGGGAGGGGAAGAGTGGGGATGTGAGAGAAAGGGTCCAGCCTTGAGTCCCTATCCCTTTGTTTGGAACGACGTCGTCTCCCTCTTGGCACCCTCGGCCGCCCACTTACTCTCCCTCACGCTTGTCCACCCACGCTTCACCACCCGACCGGATTCCCACCCCCTTCTCCAGGCTTTCTTGCCTCTTTACCTCCTTGTCTTCTCTCTCTCTTTATTCCTCTCTCTCTCGTCCCTTTCTTCCTTTCCCTCCCTCCTCCTTTGTCAACGCCCCCCCTCGAGACCGCAAGGAGTGAGTGAGGATATCGGTCCTGCTAAAAAGGGTCTCTTTCTTCGTCTTCTTCCTAACATCTTCCCTTTTCAAACCCTGTGCTGTCAACCTTTCTGCTCCCTTCCCCTCCGATAGTCCGCTCCTTACGGATCAATCCGTCATGCGACGTCAGGTGTTTGGTTTATTTTGTTCTTTTTAAAAGCTTTATATCTTCTGCATTTTCATCCGTTTTCATCTGATGTCCGTCGCGAATAGAATGTTTTTTTTCTTTCAAATAAATACACAACGGATCCTGTGCATTCTATCAGCTAAAATGTTCCTTTTTGCGTACTTCTTTTCCTTCACATCCTTCATCAGTACACTGACATATATCTCAAACGATGCCTTATTCTGACTTTCCCTACTCCAACCCTTACCCTTCACTCCTCAATCGATGGAGAACAACGGGAAAAAAGACAGAGGAATGCCTCGTTTGAGATATATGGTAGTGTATCGATTAAGGATTTGAAAGAGTGGAATTGCGTGAATATGAAGAGATTAGCTGATGGAAGAATTGAGTGGAGAGGTACGTTAAACCAAACCCGTGATTGTTGACTGATGTTGACAATCCTTTTTTCGAATAGCATAATATTTTTTTTCAATTAAACACGCAACGCATATTGTGCACGCCTAATTAAATCAGATACTTTGTATTTAAATAGCTTGCGTTCAGTGTGTTAGCTCGGGAATATGAGATAACCGAATACTTGGGCCGAACTATTGCTAAATGACTGAAAACTGATATCGTACTATCAAATGTTTTCAAATGTACAACGCGTGTTTCAGCTATCACCCATACTTTATTAGGCAAAAATGCAAAACCTAACCTTTTCTGCCACGCATACATATATTAACACACGAGTTTCAGTCCAAAGATGGGACGGGGAGGGAAGGAGGAATATTAACCCAATAAAACGAAAAAAAATTAGGAGTGGATGGGGGTAAAGAATGATGGAGGGTTGAGATAAGGGTACTTTGTTCGTCTTCGAAAAATAGTACGATATGCCGTGAAAAGACTGGAAGGAAAGGAGGCTAAGAGGAGTGGGGAATGGAGTAAGGTTGGTGGGGTTCGGGTGTCAAAAATTCGTCTCAAATTATGCCAAACGTCCAATATTTGGGAGTAGAAGTCAAATTCATTACCATTCGACAAAGTTGTTTTCTTCCTCTTCCTATTCACTATTTCCCATCTTTTCAACATCGAGGGAATTGAGAATGAACAGAAAAGTACAGTTTGTCTTTAGTCATAGCAAGATGATTTTCCACCAAATATCATCCGACACTGCTAAATGTAATTGGAATCAATGATTTTCAAAAGATTGAAACACTGTTTGACTCCCCGGAATAATTTATTGTTACTAACAAGTTCTCAACGCATAGGCGTCGTTTTCAGATGCCTGAAGATGACGCCTATGCGTGTAAAATGGTTATTACATAATGAAATATTCCGTGGAATTAATGATTGCTTCAAACTTATGCATAACGTGAACTTTTGCTTTGGTGAAGCCCATTGAATAGAGCCAATCAATGATTTTGCCAAAGATGAAACGATCAAGCTGAAGTAAAATTAGGGGCCCCCGTTACGCTTTGGCAAAAGAATTTGGAACGTGTTTGTTTTCTGAATGTTAAATAAATCATAATGTTGGGTAACTTTTCTTTGTATAGTTAAATAAACATCGTCAGGTTATCGCAAAAATAGCTCACCGGGCCTTTTCCCAATATTTGTCTCTTTTTTGGAATATACTCCAATGTCAGTTGTAAGCTGGATCACAAAACGAGTCTTATGAGGAAGCGAAAGAAAAACCTCTGGTAGATTGCTTTCCTGTGATCTATTAAAAATCAGGACTTCAGTTCGCTGGTAATGGGTTTCGACGCTCTCTCTCTTTCAATTTTCCTTTTCCCTCCAAGCAAATTTCAGACGGTTTGTCTTTATGTCGAGATGCAACCCTGAAGGCCTTTTTATCACGGGCAAAAGCCGTTCTCTGTTGTGCTACGGTGCATTTCACCCTTTCTCACGCTATAACCTTTAATGCCACGAAATTCAAACTTTGACATGAACAGGCGTTTGAATCCTCCTGAATTTTCCTTTGCAGTCTTGGGAAATATTTTGGGGTCACTTAAATGCATTTCAACTGTTCATACGAGTGACATGATGCTTCTTCTGTTTAACGAATGAAGAAAAATGTCTCCAAAAGCCGTAATCTTAAGTAAAGTACGTCTTAAGTAACTTTAGATTACGCTTTTGGGATATTTTTCTTTATTTTTTATTGTATACGGCTTTAGAGACATTCTTTTCATTCTTCTTCTTCTGTTTATAACCTCAGGGGAGTGGGTGCAGGGTGATTCTTTTCCTGTCGGTAAATAACATTCACTTGAGGCTATCCTAATTGTGTGTACCTCTAAATCCTTATTAAACCGATAACACCTTTAAATAAATTACTAAACTGCGTGAAAAAATTGGGTATATTTGGTACTTAATGTAAAAGATTCAAAATTTACAATTTCCCATTGACAGAGAAATATTTTTATTTGGCTAAAAGCATTAAGGATAGAAAGGTGTGCCCTCGCTTTTAATAAATGGGCAGCGCCTTGCCCTGCGGTGGGAAAATAACGCTTTGAAACCAATTGATGGTGAACTGTTATTGTCTCAGAGAAACAGTCCTGGTAATGGATTTGATTTTGAGGTTAATGTGAAATTAGAACATTTATGCTTAAATAAAATGATGGAAATTTGAAAAAAAAGTAATTAATGTCAGTCCCACATCTTGCGCTTAAATTCGGGCACGCGCTCATTAAAAATCCACTCAAGTGCTTTTGGGTAGCTTCCGCAGAAAGTCGTCTGTTACGGCCGAACTCGAATTCGGCGTCGTTATAGAGTTCTATCCTCATTCATGATTGGTGGAGAAAAAACTCCCAACCCTCCCTTCCCCGAATGACGCCCCTCTCCCGTCTTTTCCACACCCTCCTTCCATCCACCCCCGCACTTTCCCTGGATCCTCTTTGTCGACCATCCTGGCCTACTTATGCGCGTACCCATCTCCTCTTCCCTCATCCTCTTCCCCTTCGCGATCCTTCCCTTTGATTTCCGTTCCTATCTCTCCCTCGACCCCGTTTTCCTGTTTCTTCTTCTCTCGGGTCAAATCTGCGGGTCTGGTCCACATCCTTCCAACTCCGGATTCGACCCTGCCTCGCTCAAATTTCAGTGTTTCTTTTTATTCGTTCTCTATTTTTATTTCAGCGAGGGTCCATTTTGTTATCCCCTTGCTACAAGGTCACACTCTTCATATAGGAAGCCTTGCTCTCTCTTCCTCTCCTCTGTTTTATCTCCCTCCCTCTCTCTCTTACACTCTCCTGCTTATTTGTCGTTTTATCTTACGCCTTTCCCTTGCGTTTCATGTCCGACCGTCCACATGGACGTTTTATAGGATTCGTTGATCGTAGCTTTCTCAAGGTGGAAGATTGAGCGAAGAGCGATCCATCCAACGTTCCCTTCCTTTGATTTTGAACTACCGCCAGCAAAATGGAAATACACGCAATAATATGGATAATATCTATACAATTTCTGTTATCTACATCTCTTTTTCTCAACCAATACGAATCTTATTACAAAGAATGATGTATTGGTCGATAGGATTTTTACTACTTCTGACCTAGCATAGGCTCAAAGTTTACGTTTAAGGGCATTGTTTTTTTATAAACTGTGTTTATAAAAACTTTTTTTATAAAATCGTTTAGGCAAATGCATGACGAAACAAGAGCTGTGGAGACATTGTAAATATATGAGGAAAAGTAATTGATTACTGTTGACTGAATACTTTGCCTTTAATCGTATAAATAAATAACCAACAAGAGGTGATTCAATTGTAAATACGTTTACGTTACCTTACTACCTTTTCTATTTTGTATGTGTATACGACCGTGAATCTTTCATTTCAGCGATCTAACAAAAGTTTAAACTTTATTTTCGGAGAAGAAGAAGGAGGTTGTATGTCCAAAGATTTTTTATATGTTTACTAATAATAAATAATTAGCATGTTGCTATGAAACTGCCGCGTAATTAATTTTCGAAATAATAAATGAAAATGGTGTATTTTTTCTCTCACGTAAGTTTGGTATATCCCCTTAGTATTTGTCGACCGATTCCATGCTATCGATTATGGTACGTATTGATGGGGCGTCCCTATTCTAACTTGCATTTAATTCACCCATAATATCTAATAGCAACGCTAATACTCTTTTCAGATAGGCTTATTTCCTAACCTCGCTTCTTACGTAGATAACTACCTTTTCCCCCCTTTTTTCTTGATTACCCAACATTCTACCCATAATAGTGGCCTTCCGGATCTGATTGTCCCTAAGTATCTGTTCCATTTACGTACGCGGAATGTCCGTATTTCTCACAGCACTCCTTTCTTCCTCCCCAATCGTATTAATCACTTCTTCATCCATCCATCGCACATTTTACCAAATTATCAGTGATAGCAAAAATATAAATATATGCCGCCTTTTATCGATGTCCATCAAAAATAATAACAAAATGATATAAATCTAATATATGGTTATTGTTCTTTAACCTCAACTCTAAAATATTTAAATTCCTGTTACCCCGTAACCGTGTGGTTGATGTCCACACAAAATGTCCATCGAAACATCATTGAATTTGATACTAACCGCACTTGTAATTGTTGCTCTTAAATCTTACGCCTAAAATATTTAAACATTCGTTAACTTGCATCAGTCTGGGTGATCATCCGATAAATCCCGTTCGATCGGAGGGAAGCACTTCGAGGAATTTATGCTTGTCGAATCCTGTTCAGGTCATATCACCGTAAAGAATTATTTTCGTGCTCAAAAAAATCGAAATAATTGAAATCGGTAGTTTTTAGACTCATTTTGATGCTATTTACTTGTTCCTCTTTTATTTCATTGGATCCCATGTTTTTTTATTGCTGTAGTGAATTGGATACAGCTTTGTTTTTTATTCGCTGGCACACACCTCTTCCACGATTGCTTGTACTATTTTTCTCGGTTTTATCGTCGTCGTCCATACGAAAGAATAAGTGTCAACTCTTAAGTGTCTGATGTTGTCTTGGGAGATAGTGGGCCTAAGCTGGTTTGGGAACTGGGCCAGCGGGCGCTTGACAGCGTAGGAAGTGGCTCAGAGACGGAATTGCGCCAGATTAAATAGAGTTTATCTATCCACATCTACATAATACCCTGCAAACCACCCCGTGAGTGTGTGGCAGGTGGTGAAACACCACAAGGCAAGTCCTTTAAATCAATAGGGTAAATTGCATTTACACTTACTATCATCAGGCACAAAAAAATACTACCCAGTGCATGTAATGGCTACAACAAACCGAAAGGTACTGAACTAAATAAAAAGTTAAAGTAGTAATAATCGATCAGCCATGCATTTAATTAAATATATTGATTAATTTATGTTTCCCTAAGCGTGCATGATATAATAATGTAGAAATATATACACGTTAAAAATCTCTTTACGCCAAATACTCTTCTAAATTAAAATCTACAATGCCTAATCTAATGCGCCTCTGTTAAATTTGTTGTAATCTAATTGTCGCGGAAATAATTCATTTTTTGACCTCTTTCTAAATATATATCTTTTTAATTTTATCTTCATTTTCTTACTTTCCATTCCAACATAGTGCTTTACATGGTGCATTTTAAGAAAATGTTCTTTTTATGTTCTGCATATCTTCCACCACTAATCACTCCATTCAAGCTACCCGTTTTTCTCTTCCCACAACTCTACTTACACCCAACATCCTTTCATCGATAACATCTTACAAAATCCCCTCGACCCTAAGTACCTGCTCCATCCAGTTCAAATTAATCAAGTTAAAATTAGTTGATACTTGCTCTGCACCAAAGTTGAAAGGTCTCTTTTTTCCCTTTTCCGAGATTTCTCAGTCATTTATAAAATGTTTGTTCATTGGCTTAAACTAATCCTTTAGGGGCTTGTAACTGGGGTTTGCATAGCTAAGACGTTGTTATTGCTAACTAAGTCTACCCAGCCACACGTTACTGTGACTCACAGAATACAATATTTTTTTTGTCCAATTGTCTGTGCAGTATAGAGATTGGGTGGCTTGCCGACTCCAGAACACGCAACATATCCATGTCCATGTGAGAAGCAGTCCGTGTGTAGATATAAACCGTACAATTCTAACGATTGGCCCTGAGCTTTGTTGGTGGTGATTGCAAACGCCAATCGAATTGGGAAATTGCAATCTCTTAAATTGAAATGACGTAATCGTTGGAATCATAGGAATGAGCACATTTTCACCTTTGAAAGGTTCTTTCAAGATTGTTGCTTCTACAGCGGTTCTCATTATTTTTTTTCCTGCAAGCCGCGTGCCGTTGCAAATCTTTGGCTGGTTGACATTTTGCAACATTGGCACGCCAATTTTCAATTGCAGCGAAGCGTGCTTTTGCCTGTCAAAGGTTAATTGAATAAAAATCAAAATAAATCGAAACCGATCAATCAGAATGCAATATTGAACGAATTATATTCGAATTGAAGCAATGGAAATATTCAAAATATATGAAACAACAATGAAATCGGAAACATTGAACATGCTAAGTGACAACAACTGTCAAGAAGCACTCTGTGTTACGTAAGCAATGTTTAGTATTGCGTGTGTTGCTGTTACGTTCCACAGATGGCGCTGCCATTGAGGTCAAAAAGCGATTATTCAAAAAAAAAGTATGTTTTTATCTGTCACAGGTGAGTCACAGTTATATAAAAACACGCGCCTGTTAAAATGCAAAGTTGTGTCAACGTTTCAAAGCAATCGGTGAAGAACTTTTGGAGGTCTAAGATTTTGAACAAACGAGCATTTACATTTTTATTTACATACATAAAATTGCAAACTAATCATGTTGGATATTTAATGATGATTCATCCCCTTCGCAATCCATCGAGGTAGCTTGCAGGGTACTTAGTATGTGAGCGTGAATTGTTGACTGTAAAAACTGGTGTGAATTCCTTTTACCTAATTTGTCTATCCCTTCTTAAGCATGCAGCCTGAAGAAAATTTTTCCCTGGAGAAAAATCTACAGGACTAGATCCGAAAATGATTTAATTAGTCTTTTTCCCCCATTCCGAGAAGCTTCTGGAAGTTCTGACTTTTTCGTATAGGCATGACTCCGTCGGGGTGTCAACGGTGGAAATGGCTTGTTTTCCGAGCCAATTAAGGCCTGTTGCTTTTTCTCCCTTTGTCTTTCCCCCCTTCTCGTTTCCTCGAAGAAAATCCCCTCCCCTTCGTCACAGCGGCGCCATCGTCTTCTGCTCCTGAAAGAAGCGTCTCGTCTCCGTAGCAACCACCTTTCTGGCATCCAGTCTTCCAGAACACCCCTTCCTCCCTCCGTTCTCTTCTGCTCGTCCTTTTGAAAACATTGAAAACACCGTGAGCCTTCCGCGGATCTCTCGAGTAAGTAAAGAGTGCATGTTTCTTTAAGCTGTGGTCCCCTTTGGCGCCTTTTTGTTTAGAGCAGCCTGATTCCGACGCTGGGATTCTCTCCACCCTTCCTCCTTTCCCTTCCATTCCCTTCCTTGTATCTTTCCTCCCGGTCTGAAGCACCTATTAGAGCGGAAACAGACTTTGAAACAGGGATCTGATAAGATAGTATATGTTACATTATTTCTTTTTCGCAAATAAATGTAAGTTAATGGGTTATAACGTACGCTTACATTTAAAAGTAATCTGTAATTTGGATTGAAAGAACGCACATTGACAAATTTATCTCTCAATTTACCGTGCGACCTTTTAAAATAAAGCCTCTACCGCAAGTACCTCCGATATAATGCTTTGACACTTTGATATATTATGGAGAAATCATTCCCTCGTCAATCCATGGAAAAATAAATGGGGATGAATTGGCCATTTTACGCTTATTACAGGGTTTTAAAATCTTAATTTTTAGCCTCAGCCCCAGGAATGGTAACGTTCCTCCCTTAAACATTTTATTTCACGAGATTTCCCCAACAAGGCTATCTCAAAAATTAGTATATTGTGACTAAATAATCATCATCAGTGGTCATCAAATCTCAAATTGGGTTGACGCAGCTCTCCACTGAGTCCTTCTATCGGTTAATCTCTTCACTAAATAATCAACGGGTAAAATTTATTTTTTCAGGGTACCTCATCGGCCATTTAAGGCTAAAATTTATAATTGACAAATTATGAAGAGTCTTAACTTCCGTTGCGTGGCCGCCATATTGAAACAAGCGTGACAATAATGTTAGGGGCGTAATCGAAACAAGCTGGCCGGTACCTCCATCATCCATGCCTCACGTCACGATTTTGCAGACGATTTATGCTACGAAGTGTGTCATTGATCAATGGCATCTGTAAAATAATAGAGGAAGTGTAATTTGTAACTACAATATTACTGTATTTTAAAACTGAAACTAAATGGCTGAAAAGTAGCAGAAGGCAAAGAATCTCAATAAGGATAGCGCAAACGAACTGAAGGGTGTCCAACGGGTGTGATAAACTAGTTTCTTTGCGGTGTTGTGGATTTTATCGTCACTAATGTGTCCAATGAATTTGATTCAATTACGTTTCTATGAAAAATTAAAATTGAGTTTCAGTTCTGTTATTTTATTTCATCTGTAATTTTATTATTATGCATATTATTGTCGCTCCCAAGAAAGTTATAAAAAGTTCCTCTGGGAAATGTCGCCAATACAAAAGACTTTCTTCATATCTCCAAATTACTCCATTTGGAAGAAAACTTGTGTTTCATACAGCCATGTTGAATATTTTAACATTGTTTACAATTATTATTAATAACATATTGAACCCTTTCACCTTTGTTCCGTATTAGTTTGTCTTGTGAAAGTAGTAATTCGGAGCGCTGGTTCTACTTTAAGAGATGAACATCCTCGACACCTAATGAAGGTCTTCCTTAGTTGTTCATGAATTTGGATTCTGTTTTCATTGAACACCTAACTTTTTTTTGCCTCCTCATTTATATCTAACTCGAGTAAATTCTGCGAAGCTCTCTGGGTTACCACATTTTCTTCTCCATCTTTCTGCACTAATTCGCTTATCCTCGCGAAACCATCTCTCGTCCTTCCCACTGCTTTCAATTCCCCCACCCCTAGAGTTCATTCCGTTGAAGTTCTATGTCCCCACTCTCTCGTTTCGTCCTCCTCAGTCGACGGACATTGTGTCCACTCGGGGGGACGGAAGGGGTTTGGTTGACTTCGTCCAATGACCTAGCGAGTCGAATGACCCGCTCGGGAGTTGTTTCGACTCCTTACTCTCTGTAAGTGCTAAAGTGCGCGTCGGGCCCTCACTCTTGAGTGCACGATGGCGTCTTTCGTGAGTTCAACATCCCTCAGTCACAGTTTCTGCCGACAAGTAAAACGTCTTGTAAAAGGGAGTTATGGCATGATGGGGTAAACATAGAGTTTTGTACCAAAAGCGTATGAACTTACAGAATACAGAAAAAATCTATTAGAGAAATTTCAATCGGATAGCTTTACTGAAGATGTTAGGCACATATTAAAAACACCAGCGTATTATGCCAGATTCGACCAGATAAACAAGATTAGAGAGTTAGATTGTCTTACTGATAGATTCAAAATGGCATTTTCCCCCGTACTCTAAGAGAACAGAATAGCAAAGGGATAGGTAGGGGAAATATTTTAGAGTAGTCTGTAGTACATGATGTATGTATTAATGCTTTAAATACAAAACTACTAACAATCTAGTTGCATGAGACCCTGTAGTTGCTTGTTTGCATGTCAATAGTGCATGCTTGGTGATCTTCACCGCCTGCCATACACCCTCGCGGTGGCTTGCAGGGTATCGTGTAAATGTAGATGTAGATGAATACAGTCTCACTCGGCTATTGTAAGAATTCGGTTGCGAATCCATTGAGAGTCCAGACGGTCGTTTGGAAGATTAAAGAGTCATTTTAAGTATTAAGATAAAACGAATTTTAATCTCACGCTAAAGACGTATTTTTGCCTCACACTAGAAGACATATTTCTAGCCCTACATCTGCAGTACAATCAGAGGCGATAAGTTATTAGAAACCAATTTTAAGACCGAGCGATACAAGAATTCATTTATCCGCCCACAATACACGACTTCAGCGCGATTAATCTATTATTCTATCAGACACGTTTCACGCCATAATTCATTATTAACAAGCCAATTTTTTTCAACTTCACCCTTGCGTAGGAAAACGTGAAAATTTCGATTTTGGAAATGTTTTGTCTCATTCTCAATGAGGAGATATCCTTACGTTTCGTCACGTAACGCTGATTTTCCACATTATTATGTCCCCTATCTCCCTCTGTAACGTTTTCCCCAAAAAATACGTAACGTTGCCAAACATCTCTCTCTTTTTGTGGGTAAAAAATACGGACAATATTTTAAAATAACTTATTTTTATCAATACAGTTATTAATTCAGTAATTAATGTGTTATCATTATTAAACTTTCGACCAAGGCATATATTTATGCATAATAAATTTATCTTCTTACTTCACGGAAGTCTGAATCCACCCTCCCTGTCGTTAATGCCTCCTATCAGTTGGTTCGACCCGATTCCACCAGCATGTGTGTACATGCGTTATGTAACGTTACGTAATTTATGCCTAAAACGTGTGCAATTATTCGTGCAATGCAATATTCACAAGTTTATCTATGTAATTGGTGTATGTTTAATCATTCCATTTACTCTGATCCACGCCTTAAAGCAGCTCTTTCGCGGTTGAATTTTATTCCAAACATCTTCCCTTGTCAGTGTGTACATTCAGAAATACGAAGCTAGAAAACTGTTAAATATAAGGTCGGATGGCTATGCTGAACGATTTTCACTGACGGAGGGACCTGAAATAATGTGTATTTCACAAAAGGCTCTTCAATGGGGAAATATCTCAACTATGGTGTTCCTTGGGAGAAGAAAATATTTTTCTCTATTCATTTTCTCGATCAAGTACCTTCTAGGAACTTTGCTACTTGTTTTCATACTGCCATTTATTTCCATTATCTGAAGCTCAGATGCTTGTTGTCGTAAGTTTTGGGTAACAACGTGGTAGACTAAAATACCAGGTTTGCTTACTAAACATTCATAAATTCGATTCAAGAAGCGACGCCCTA
The DNA here is from genome assembly GCA_933228895.1 of Platycnemis pennipes. NCBI lineage: Eukaryota > Metazoa > Arthropoda > Insecta > Odonata > Platycnemididae > Platycnemis > Platycnemis pennipes. The sequence goes on from OW121854.1 coordinate 68,796,295, forward strand.
ATCAGGCACGAGACAGAAGAAATGGATTTTTAACGATATGTCTCATGTTAGTTGTGCGTGGTTCCAAAGCTTGGTCCATAAGGAATAGTAACGGAAACAAATAGAGGGTCTTATATTCGCCAGAACGATCCCAAAGCATCAGTAAAACTGGAAACTTTAGCGTCGATTCCGTAAAGTTCGTAGGTGTTACACACTAAACATTTTTCGTTAGGACATAGATGGATCTTCCAAGAGATATTCGTTGAGCCAAAGGAAAGATAGGTTTTATTAAAAGAGTACAAAGGAAATGTGACGAGAGTGGTTTTATCTTTCTCATTACTGGCCCCACCTTGAGTATGTAGAGAGTGAATGGAATCCAAATGAATTGGAAAATTATAGCTACCCATCCTCTTTTAGCATTAGAGCTGGTGCAGTTCAGGTAAAGATTCACCCCATGTTGCACACCTTAATGGTGGTTTACTGGACATTGCGTGGATGAGATAAGCATGGCTGAGGGAGAAAGATTCTTACCAAAGATAAAGGGAAGTGAAGAAAAGATAGGAATCTTGAGTTGAGCTCGTTGTTTGTATGAATATGAACGAGAGCTCATACGTACATAAAGGAGGTACGAATGGGTGTGAGGTGGTGTCACAAGGAAGGTCTGATTAGGCCTGAAAGGCGAAAGCTTAGAAATTTGACTCCACATGGTAGGGATGAAAGTAGCCGGGTGATATTTAATGAAGGTTGAGATACGTAGAGTATTCTATTCGGTTGTGTAAATAAAAGGACACTGGTGAAAAATATTTCGCATTTCAAGTCCAATATCTCACATTAATTGCCATGAGAAAAAATGTCTACATATCCTACTAGTCCAATATTTGATGCATCGTAAATCCTTCATTATTTAGTTTAATTTCTGGCATTTTTTTCATTGGTCATTTACCCTTTAATTGCAGGTAACTTTTTGTTGGATCGTCCCTCCTCCGTTTTCCATTGAATTTTTTGTACCACTCTTTGTCAACACTTTTCCTCTTTTCAAATCAGCACTTTTCCTACCTGCCTTCGTTCTATCCATAACGCGCACTCCTTTCTCTTTCTCGCTTACCCAGCAGTATTCTAGTATAACCTTCGATAACGGATTTCAGCATCCCATTATCCTTAATTAAGGGATCCCCTCTACCCATCCTGCCTCCTAATTTTCTGTCAACAACTTTCTTCCATCCCAAACCATTCTCGAAGCTTCATCATTCGTCCTTCTCAAAACCTCAAGTCTATACCCATCATCTCCCTCTAGAATCAGGTTCTCGGATCCTTACAACGCCGCGATCCACTTGAATCGCAATCACTTATCTTTTATTTCCATTTTCGTGTTCAAGTTTCTTGTCGGAAGTTCTATTTCTTCGAAGGACTCCTACGTAGTCATGGTAATCCTTCGCCGAGCATCGTTGCAACCACACCTACCTTTGCCTGGAATGCTTTCTTGCTCGGAAACAAAGTTTTAACTCACTGATTTATCCGATGCTTTCTTATTTTTACCTTTCCTTTGCTTCTTATCGACTTATATAAGCTTAAGTTATAGGATAGGGTGAGGACTGTCAGGTATGCTCTTTTGAATATCGCAAATCTACATTAATTTCATTTGCAAAAGCGTCGTTATCTCTACTTTGCGGCTTAATTGGCCACGTCGCATGAAATTGCACATTTCCTCTTCATATCGTATCCATACCCACAATAGTTGAAAATAGAATAGTTTTTATATTACCCACAATGCATGATATCCGCTCCGATATATTCGTGCCTTCCAATATACTCCACTAAATCACTAATACTCGGCCATTTAGTACACTAATCATCAAACACTAAGCAGTAGTACTTTAGTTGTAAACACTTGGATGCTTTTTTAGTTATACCACTGATTTTATACGAGGTCATAAAGTAATAATTGATGTCTTTGTGCCCCAATACTTCACCGGTAGTGATCTAAGGAAATATCTCTTGACACACTAATTCTTCACTCAATGCTTTGCGGCGCAAAAATGTGGAAATTCATGGTCAAGCAAAGAAACATACTGTACATATTTCCACTTCAAATTTATTCACTACAACGCATAGCGGCATTTGCAGGTCAGGACCTAGTTGTAACTAGCTGTACCGAATGGATTTTAAGTGGAAATATACGTAGTTGGTGTGTTTCTTTATTTGATACTAATACTTTATCAGTAGACACCCTGTCTACCAGTCAGTCCACTAATTATCTACCGCATGATACTGTAAACATCAACCGTTTAATGCTCATTACTCTAATGGTATTCCTTCTCTCAACTTTTTTAGCTTTATCCTTTCTGCTGCTATTTCTCTTCCGTATATTTCGTTTTCCTTCTCCCCATTCATCGGCCTTTCTCCCAGCCCTTAATTCTCCTTCCCTTCTCCCTCCCACAGGTCCCTCGCTTTCTTCCTCCCTGTTTCTCTTCAGGAATAAAGGGAAGGAACGGTGGTGTGGCGGGTGCTTACCCTTTTGTGTCGGTCAGAAAAAGAAAAGGAGAAGAAAACAACCACCTCCTCGCTGAGGAAAGGGGGAAAAAAACCCTTCCCCCTCTTCCACCTCCACCCCCCTTTTGTCTATTGGGGCGATGCGGGGAACTCTTTTCAGGGTAAAAAAAAAGAGTGTGTTACTCTCCCGAAGGATTGATTCAGCCTCCCCCAATCGGAGTCCCTCACCATTCACCATTTATACCCTCCCACTCTCACCCTTCACTTCCCCTTTCGTAAGGAACAGTGAAGAGAACCGCCCTCTCCGCTACGCCGAAAATGTTTTATTATTTTTTTATTTATTTTATATTTCCTCAGTACCGCCAGGATTTCTTTGTTCCGCGCTTCTCACCTTTCTATTTTTTTTCTATACCGTTCCGTATTTCCGTTCGTTAGGTGGTTAGGCCTTCCGAGTTCAGGCGCCACAGCCGCGGGCGTTCTCCGAAATAAACGGCTTCCCGTTTTATTCCGTCTCCTTATCTTCTTCCCCTTTTATTGTCCCTCCGCGCCTTGGAGCGGTGCCGGGGAAAAGTTTCTCCTCTCAGGGTTTGGCGTGTATCCTTTTTTTCTCACTCTCTCTCCCTCTCATTCTCTCTATACGGCATAAATGCTGAATTCACGCTCCACCTCTCTCTCTCTCTCGTGAATCCCTGCTTGAATCAGACTTGAGGTCAAAAGAGCAAGAATTGTTTGAAACTTTCACACGTCAGCTCGAAAAATAAGAATTTGATTTAATTTTTTTTCCGTCGTGGTTAGCTCTCTTTTGTTTTTGCCTTTTTTTTAAAAAATAGTTCTTGTGTATTCTGGTGTAATGGGAGATTGAAAGCATGAGAGGTTGAAGAGGGACATCATGTGAAATGTTAAGGGTCGTGGGAAGAATTGAATGTCCATTTAGAGCTACCTCCGCCGGTAAGAAAACTAATAAAATTGGTAATATGAAATATGCATTTGAAATATACATTCGGATGAAGACAATCGTCGAGGGAAAAGTGAGCGGGAAGTACGGCAAAAGGGAAGACCCCGTATGACATATATGGAAGAGCTCGTTAAGGATGTGAAACAGAGGAATTACGTCAATATGAAGAGGTTGGCCGATAGAATAATCGATTGGAGGGCTGCGTCCAACCAATCCTAGGTTTGTTGACGAATGATGTTAATACATTCTGGTAAATTGCTTTTCAATTCTGTTCGATCACACATTTCACGAAACATTGCGCTCGGCAAAGACTGCTGCAAATGGCTCAAAATATGTATAGGATACAAAACCTTGCAAATCACGAGATGGCAAAATGTAAAACATAACCGACATATGGCAAAAAAGCATCACCAACGGTTAGTCAAATGTATCTTTTCAAATACTTTTGTTTAAGGGAATAAATAACGTTTCATTTGCTACTGTTCCCAGAATGAAGGTGCATACGTTGGAAAAAATTGACCGCTGTGGTTCTGTTTGAATCCCTTTTGCTTCCCTCTGAATTTGACTAATTTTCAGAGGATTGGGTGGAATCCTTGAGGAAATTTGAGAAATTAATCAACTTTAAAAAAAAATATTTGAGGTCCTCCTGTCTTAAATTACTGGTCTAATTGTGGTGAGAATAGTGATACAAATTTATTGAATCAAGAATTTTTGAAGTAAACAGAACATAAGGATGTAAACTGGATTGTATTGGAGTTGTTTTATTTTTTTCAATGTTTTTGAAGATGAATTGTTACAACGGAGAACTAAAAACTGGGGAGTGTCATGGTGTAGTCTAGGTGCGTGATATTCCATGAATGGTAACGGGGAAATTGGAAGAATTATCGGGAGTGAGAATAAATCCACGAAATACCTTATGATTGTAGATAAACGAGGAATATATTTGTGGAATGAGTATTTATGGCGGATGGTATTTTGAAGGACGAGGTTGAATTGTTTACATTTTTTATCCTGTTTACGACAGGGTGCTGTCTGGCTTAACCTGTCAACGGAACACAAACATAACAATTAGGGATGGGTCGGTTCCACTTTTTTTCGGTTCCGGTTCGGTTCTTAACTTCGGTTCTCGGTTCCGATTCTCGCTTCCGGTTCTTAATTTACCACTTACTTTGCCGTGCTTAGTGGTAAGATAAGATAATCAATAATCATTTTCAGAGACATACTGCTTGAAAAAGAATACCTACTTCATCATATTTTTGTGTTATATATACTATAGGTATTATGATATAATTTACGAAAATGATATGAGGACTCGCACCTCCAAAGGAGGTTGACGTCACACATACCTATCAATCAGAATACCCTTATTACGGCGGTATTTCATCATTTACTAGAATTGGATGTAATAAAATAAATCATATAGTCATTTTAACGACTGTATTAGATTAATTCGCGGCAACTTTGAAGCATCTAAGTACACTATTTCACCAGGTTTTAATGTGAAGCCTCCACTTTCAGAGTGTGAGCAGGTTTCAAACTGGTTGTCGCGCCAATTATTTCGGTACCGATTATTTTTGGCCTCGGTTCCGGTTCCGGTTCTAAGCTCAAGAACCGGTGGAACCGAGAACCGAAGAACCGAACCGACCCATCCCTAATAACAATCTATATATATATTAATTTTGTAGCGTGTCAGCCAGTCAGTCAGTCCGTCCGTCATTCTGTATCCGTTTTGTTTCGTTCTCTCCCAAGTTTTGAGCTAAAAGAGTGAGGTTTGGTGCGTTGAGTGTGGATTCTCTGTCTGTATGATAGTAGTAGATTTGTAGTAGTTTTGGATTTTTAGCAGTTTGTGGTGCAGACAAAAATGCAAGAGAAAAATGGTGTTTTACCTATCTTTTAACATGGGAAACCAGTTGCTATGCAAATTTGTTTACGTTGCTAAGTAAATGTGTTTACGTTTTCGGTAAAGGGACAAAAATTGGATTGAAGAAGCTGAAGAAAGCGGAATTAATTTCATTGTTCAATTTGGTAAGTATGAAATTATTAATTGACGTTTTCGATGTGCAGATAGCGAAATAAAACAATTTTTGCCTACCGGCCCCAATTTTGTGTATGAATTAGGTATGAATTTCAAAGCTAGGCGTTTTGAAGTACTTTTATAAAAGTTGAAAGAAGGTTATAAAACGTTTATTATGTATTAATTTTTCTTGCTAAATCAGCAGGTTAATTCGAATACATATTAATTTTGTAGCGTGTCAGTCAGTCAGTCATTCTGTATCCGTTTTGTTTCGTTCTCTCCCAAGTTTTGAGCTAAAAGAGTGAGGTTTGGTGCGTTGAGTGTATATTCTGTGTCTGAATGATTTGGAAATAGTTTTTGATATTTAGCAGTTTGTGGTGGAGAGAAAAATGCAAAAAAAGTCGTTTTTGAGAGTGGGAGACAACATTTAATGTAAATATGGTGTAGAAAAAAGTAAAAAAGTAAAAAGACATAGGATTGTTAGAATGGGACTCATTTCACTATTTATGAAATAACCATTTCCTTCTCTCTGCATATAAAACGCTTATGAAAAGTGCCTGCAAAGCAGACAGCAGGTCCGCTTTTTTCTTTAAATACGGAAGCATCATGTGTAGAATAATGGTTTAACTTGCAGCTCAGAATTATTATTTATGTAACTACTATTATAACCATAACACCATCGAATATAGAAATTAAACGTTAAACGACTATAACTAAATACTAAATTAATGAGAATGTATTTCAATTTCAATCAACATGATTTTCTTTATTTACTTAAAGAGTACTGCCTTAAAGTCCACCAATAACATCGAAACATATTTTGCATTCATATTAGAGATTTAGAAGAATGTAATAATTAACTATTCCCATTTATTTTTAAATAACATGTTTGTTATATATTCTTTCTGCTGCATAAAATTGCATCCTGTTCTTATAATCTTGTGAAGAGTGCACATCCATCAAAATGTACGTTAATTATGGATAAGTAGAATGTTTATTATGTCCATCACACCACTGTAATTCGCTCAATTGAACCGTGAATAAATATTTTTATTAAACTATCGCTCAGTGGAAGGATTTAAGTCAACTAACAGTTTGCTGCAGTTCACCGTTGATTCCAAACAGTAAAGTGCTGTTATAACAAGTTTGAAATTACAAGGTGACGAAATTCTCCCATAAGCACCACATTCATCTTCTCAAATCATTTTCGATAATATTTAGCGGGGAATACGGGATAAATAGGATTGTATTTTTAGTGGCATTAGGTGATATGTGTAGAGCTGATACTCCAGGCGTACATACTTTTTTAATGCAGCCAAAAATGATAATAATATTAATAAAGGCTAGTTTGTTGCGTCCTGCTATATTTATGAGTTATTTTCAGTTGGTTTTACGTTCACTCATATTTCTGTTTTTTATTTACAACTCAGTCTTCCCCCTTCGGCGGAGCTGGAACCAAATTTGATGATTATGTTATCAAAGACTAGTTTGTTGCGTCCAAAAATGTACGTCTAACTTCATTAGTGAGTTATTTTCAATTGGTTTCACTTTCACGTATATTTCTGTTTTCTATTTATAGCGTAATACTTCCCCTTCGATGGAGCTGGAAGGGATTGTTTCTATTTTAAGAGTGGGGGCTATGCTCCTTTCCCTCTAGCGGGTAAAAATAAACATTTTTTTCTCTCCCTCTTCATTAATTAGTGAATGGTATCCAATGATAATGGAATTGCGCCCCGCCATCAATTTACTCGGCTCAAGAATGAGGCTTTAATTACCGGATTCCTTACTTTCCCCAAGGCACGTATGTGCTGAAGTAAGTACCCTCTGGGCGGCTTCCCCTCCCCCACCCGACATCGACGAGGGCAACCTCACGCCGGTCGACGCTCAGATTTTTTTTTTAAATTCCCCCGCGAAGTAAATGGAGTGAACGAACGGAGTTCATTGTTCCCGTGGCTCCCATGGCCACCACCGCTGCACAACAGTTGCCACGTTAATTTTTGTTTCGTTTTTGTCATTTTTTATATACTTACTTCCTTGCGGTTTTTTTTTAATTTTTATTTAGAGTGGGCGTCCCCGTTACCGTGGTAACAATGAGGGTTGGGTTCGACTTGAAAATGAGAGATTTCTTTTATTTATTTATTTTTATTCACTTTTTTCCGAGAGTGGGGTTTCGTAGCAGAGGTTGGATGGAAGTTTTCGCGTGCGCCTCTTAAAGTTCGTCGCCATTCCTTGCCCTCTCTCGTTTTAAGCGTAAGAGTTAGCGGAGCTAATGAAGCCCCTATCCTATCCCCTTATCTTTATTTATCCCCGGCATCGACCTCCCATGTTGTTTGATCTCTCTATCTCTCTCATTCTCCCTTCACTCTCGTTCTTTCCATCCATCTCCTTCTCTTTCTACGTCTCTGACTTGTTCCCTCTCTCCGAGCCACCTAGTCCCCAAATGGAATTGTCATGTTGAAGTTTCTGGAGGGAAATGGCTGAAACCGCGGACGAGAAGAGTGCCTTGAAGAAATTTTCCGCTCTCAAACCTCACCATACGTGACGTTTCTGTTTCGTTCCCAGAACATAAAATGACGCTCCAAATGTGTTTATTCTCGCGATTGAACGATTCTTGCTGGTCTGAATAGTGAAAATGCAAAATTTCGGTCCAGTAAGCACCCGATACACACGTATAATTCTTGGTTGACACTTAATATTTTTTCCGTTCCCGTTTGACCGATGACTTCGCTTTGTCGCCGATTATATTTCGTATTCCCATCCAGCAATGCGTTAGATTTTTATTGAGTGATTGAATCATTTTAATTCATTGTCCTGACGTATTATAAGTCCTCCCAATCACTGATTGACTATAAAGCCCTGTCTTTATAACGTCCTGTTCAGCTTAACCGTTGTTTGTCAGTAAGGTACTTCGTCAGGGAACAAAATCCATTATTTACTAAATATTCAGTTCAATGAGTAACTTGTTGATATGAATATTATTAACTGGAGATAGATGGATATATTTTATTACTATTCTATGGCCCGAACTGTGGGAACAAATACATTTATGTACTTGTAACAGCTCGGCTGTACCTTATTATTACACATATTCAGCATAGCAATTTTAAATGCAAAAAACATCGATTAATGTCATCACCAGGTACATCAATCAAACTACCGACATGCTTTTCCTATTTGGTATCAGTTAATAACAATTTGAAATTATATTTACTAACCTATGTCGTTCCAAGTACTGCAATAGCTGAAAAAATTTACATCAATATCAGACAATGTAGTAATAAATTTCCTGCTTCAATGGAACTCACACATATTTTTTTACATTGAGGACTAATATTTATGTACGAAAATTAATGAATACTTCTAAAGAGCAATAATCTTTTTCCATAATCAGAAATAGTTTACGAGCCATTGTAAAACCAAGCTAGAATCTTCTATTTCCTTCATTCTTACTATCTTTTTTTTAGGGCAGAGTGATGCTTTTATAGGTTATTGGAAGTTGATGAAGATAATAAGAGGTTTGAACGTTAATTGGGGAGGTGGAAAGTGAAGACTGCTATGTGGTTTGTACGGTGTGAAGACAGGTGAGAGTTATTTTGATCTTAAAATAGAAGGTTAAGTAAACAAGGAGATGAGAATGTAGATATAGGCAAGTTAGCGTATGTGTGACAATGAAGACAGAATGTGGGTTCTTGGGAATGATTAGGTCCCCTACGAACTCAGTACAAAACGTTGCGTCTTATGGAGATTGCATGAGTATTAAAACATAATTATCAATTAAATCGCGCCCGCACCTCATCGCTACGGCGTCCGATAATGTTCCTAGTGCTATTTAACGGTGGTATTAATGCATTTATTTCCACTGAGAGAGGGAATTCTGTTTTTTAATTAAAATTCATCCGAATTTAAACAATTGAAACTACATATTTAGTTCTAATATACATGTTTGCCCACATCCATCTGTTTATTTGAGGAATTTTTAAAGTGAATTCCAGTTTCATCATACTCTCTTTGTTCTGCCTCGTGCGAAAACAACTTCATCCGTGAAATTCGCGAGTAGTAAGCCCGTATGTCGGTGCCTACTGACATGGTTGACATTGTTTCCCAAAAATAGACGCACGTTGTCGCCTCCAGTGCATTATAACCTGCTTGCGTGAAGTATGGCAAAGGGGAATATATTTTGGGTATCATCATCATTGGTCGGCAATCCTAGGATTGGTTTGACGCAGCCCTCTACTCAATTCTTCTATCGGCCAACCTTTTCATTGTGACGTAATTCTTCTCTTTTACATCCCTCACTATCTGTTCCATGTATCTCATACGAGGCCTGCCTTTTCCAATCTTCCCGTTCACCTTTCCCTCGACGATTGTCTTCATCAGGCCATCGTGTCTCAAGATATGGCCGATTAAGTTGTCCCTTCTTCTTTTTAGAGTTGTCAGCAGACTTCTCTTTTCTCCCACTCTTCTCAGCACTTCCTCGTTACTTACTCGGTCGATCCATTTAATCTTCATCATTCTTCTGTAGCACCACATTTCGAATGCTTCTACCCTTTTCTTCTCCGCTGCTGTCATCGTCTATGCCTCACTGCCGTAAAGAAACATGCTCCAGATGTATGTTCTGATGAACTGTTTCCATACTTCTACGCTTGTATTTCCAGCTGTAATTAGATTCTTCTTTTAATAGAATGCCCTCTTTTACTGGGCTATTCTACTTACTATTTCTTTCTTGCTTCGCCCATCGTTGGTTATTCGGCTTCCTAGGTAACAGAATATATTATGGGTAATAGGAAATATTTTGGGTAACAGAATATATTTTGGGTAATAGGACCAATAGAAAAGGCTATCCATGTACAAAAAAATGTGTTGCTTTTCCACATGAGAAAATGTGTTCCAGCATCGCATGCCAATAATAACGTGATTGTTCACGGTTGACTTTTCGAGGAAAAACTTCCTTTTCTTCGCCATTAAGGTTCTTGGACATTTTAATCCCTGCATGATAAAGTTTTATAAAGTTAACTTGGTGCATATATTGTGGAAAATATTTGGGGTAATAGGACCAATGAGAAAGGCTATCCGCGTACCAAAAATGTTTTTTTCCTTTCCCACAAGTGAAGAGTTTCTTCCAGTATCGCATGCCAGTAACAACTTGATGGTTTATGGTTGACTTTTAGAGGAAAACCTTCTCTGATTTGCCATTAATTCTCTTGGGCATTGTAATGAGGATCATCCCTTCATGATAAAATTTTTATGGTGTATTTTTTGCTGCTGAATTAATGAAAATCATCCGAGATAGGCAAGAACGCAAGGTTAGATGATACCTCACTTTAGATTTTCGCCGAAAATTGAATAATTTTATTGTGATTGATGATCAAAGTGTCTCTCGGTATTTAATGGAGAACATTCCGTTGAGTTAACGCATTATTTCTTCGGTGTATTGCGAACTTTGCAAAAGGTCAAACCCTCCTCCTCCGCCCCCGCGCAAACCTATCATTGCGAGACATTCATGCACCTGATGACATCATTTATCTCCACTCAAGTTTCTTGGCCTCTCATCAAACTCCTTGCGTGGGTGCTTATCTTGAACCCTTAACACTAAATTGTCACTCATCATTCAGCGTTTTGAAGGAAGAAACTTCCTCCTTGCCCTTCGGCGCGGGTGAATTGTTTCCTCTTTCAGTTACGGGAATGTTCTCCGACCAAGTTTTATTATCAATCAAAATTCTCCCCCTACCCTGCTTAATTTTTTCGAGAATAGTTTGTTCGAAGTTTCTGAATAGGCGTTTTTGTCAGGGTAGGCGTTTCAGCGTATGATCGCCTCCTTTTTTTTGTATGTGTTTCTTATAAATGCTTTCGTGAAAGTTTCGCTCAGAAAGTAGATATTGTCTTCGTTTTTACTGTGCTGATTTCTTAATTATTTGGGATATTGATGTTTTTATGTTGAGCTTCTGTTCCCAGCTATTTTTCTCGATCCTTGTAGGAGAGATAAACTTAGTCTGACGTAGCACCGGTGCCTTCCATATTAATTAATCTAAATAACGTGTGATGATATTATGCATCAATTAATTTAATTAATTGGGGAATTTGATGTGAGCTTCGTAAAGAAAGATACCTGCGGGGGCTGTGTCGGTGCCACGGTAGCCAACCTTTAGAGTGTAAAATACGTCATGGAATACTATTAGGTTGCTATTGCGCTTTAGGGTTGCTGATGTACTATGAAAGAAAATGAAGCAAAACGCATTTAGTTATATGGATTAGAAAATGTTTTTGACAACTTCATCATAAATGTTGAATAGTTCGTTTAAGCAAAACTTCATTTATCATAATCATTGGGCAGCAACATTAAGATTGGTTTGACGCAGCTATCCACTCGTTTTCCTATCGGCCAACCTCTTCATATTGACGTAATTCTTTTATTTGACATCCTTTACGTTTTGTTCCACATAGCAATGGCCCTCGAATTATGCTATTATTCATTATTGTAATATTTTATTATCATAATTATCAAGAGAGTACGTCGCGACGTACGCGTCGGTGTGACGTACTCTCTTACACTTCGTTTCTCTCCTGCCAGCTCTACCACTTCATCATTTGTCCTCCTTTTAACGAGTGTTACCTTCTCTTCTTCCTCCTCCACTCCAGTATCTCAAAAGCCCTTATTGCTCTTCATATCAGACTGTTCAGTAATCTTTTATGTACGTTGTAGACTTCCCGCTTCACTCCTCAGCTCCTTTTTACCCTTATCTGTAGTTGCGCCGGCTGCTCAGGTGTCTTGGGCCGAAATGCAGGGTTAGGGCACATTCACGTACAATATTACTATATTCGTTCACTCATTAAATCAACCAGTACCAAATCACATGAATTCATGTTTAAGACTCAGCTCATAATCTCAATTTAATTCAAACCTAATTCTGAAGATTCAGGCGATATGGAGTGAAAGCGAAACATGATAACATAGGAAGAAAAACGCGAGCCAAATCCACAAAAATATTAAACTTTACTACAACCCGGGTTTCACTGTGTTACAGCATCGTCAGGTGCTGACCTGTAATACAGTGAAACCCAGGTCGTAGTAAAGTTTAATATTTTTGTGGATTTGGCTCGCGTTTTTGTTTATATGTCATTAATTCAAAACACCTGGTTTGTTTCCCTTCCTGATGAATGGCTCCCTCTGCGTCTCATTCTTCCTTTTCTTTCACCTTCACCTCGCACATCACACCGTCTCAAGTTTAGAGTCGTTATCTCCCACACACGTCTGTACACCACATTAAATTCTATCATATTATATTTTCAATACAATTCAACACACCACTTATCCGGCCCGGAATAACTGCTAATCTGCTCTTCCCTTTTCCTTCCCCTTGGTTTCAGTACATCACACCGTCTCAAGTTTGTGGACCGTCCGCTGCAGCTTCCACACACACACGTCCGTACACACCTCACTCCACCACTCTCTCCTTGTTGTTTTCTCTCTCTCCTCCCATTCTTGTCTCCCTCCCGTCCCCACCGACGCTCTTCCCCCGCTCCCTTTCTCCTATTGTTGGTTTGTTTACTTTTACATGCCAATAATGGCGTACAATAATATAACATTGGTTAATGAAATGTTTTACCACAGCATCTATGCTCTGTACAACCCTGTAATTATATCCCTTCTACATGTAAATGTTTCTTTTGCCTCCGCAATTCTGCTTCGAATCTAAAAAACATGCTTTCTTTCGTTTTTTGTTGTTTGCCGTCTTAAAATCACGTTTGTTTGATATGGTAGTTCTAACGTTCACTTTTCTGTATTTCAGGAAGAGTCCACGCGGAGAGAAGACGTCTTTCTTCCGGTGTTGGTGAGCGATATTTTCCTCCACTCACCCCTCTAGCGTACACCCAGCACATCCATGCGGTGATACTCGGCTGAAAATCACGGTGGCGTGCATTTTAATGCGCAGATGGCGTGTATTCTGTTTTTTTTTTTAATGTTTTGTTTTCCCAACGCCGCTCCCAAGACAACCTAGAGAACGTTCGCGTTGCGCAAAAGGAAAAGAACGAGTCCTGCTCTTCGGAACTAGTATTTCATTTATTTCATCTATTTGTTTGTTTTCCATTCCCTCCGGAAACTGCCCCTTTCCCGTACACAGCTTCGCCAGTCCTTAGATTCGAGGAATATTTTGAGGTGGTTGGCTCGCGATAGTGTGAGTCAAAACCGCAGAGAAATTCCAATTATTTGGATATGCTTTCACACGGGTGAAAAAAATACTGCTTACTCTTTCAAGTTTGTCTAAGCTATCGAAAAGCAAAAGTAACGCACTTTAGTGTAGTAGTCATAGGAAATACTTCCAGGGAATACTTCTCGCAGCCTGGAAATGGAGTATTAATACTGATTGTGATTCAGATATAAATGAATTTATATATTTCTCAACACCATTAGTGATTATCTACATAATAAAAAATCAGGATCAAGTACTAAATTTACTCGAATCCACTTTACAATCTCTTTTATGTTGAAATAATTTATTCTTATATTTTATTCTAACTACAGATCGCAACGTTGTTCTATTCTCGGCACTCTGCGCCGCCATGTAAATCTCACTAACGCATTTCATCTTAAATAGGTAACTAAAAAAATGATAACATCATGAAAAATTAGATGCATGATAACACATAATCACCATTTTATTTGGAAAAATAATCTAATGCAGATGTAAGAAGTAATAAATGACATGCTTTCGATATAGGCACACGGCTTTTTCCAAGGTGACGGCCATTCTCTTCATTACGTTTATGTAATTTCGACTGAGATTTACCGAAGAAAGTAGTACAGAAGGGGAGGTTTCTGTTCACTATCATAGACGTAGAGAATTTTTTTTCTATTCGTACTCAAAGTGTGAAAAAATGATATATCTTTATTTTACGATTCTGTGTCCTTAAAAGATGAGTAGGAATAAAAAACTTTTTAGCTGTAGATTAATATTTTTATATTTTTTTTTTGGTCGAGGACGAATGGGTGCGCAATGCGGCTTGTTCTCTGGACTTTCTTCTCGCACGCGAAATTCTCGTTACGTCGATTGGAGTTCATTTGTTTTTTATTTGGCCCGCCCACTGAGTGCACTCTTGGAAGCAATTCATCGCGCTCCCTTCGAGCGTTACCTATTTGCTAATTTAGCCGAGTACCCTCGATTCTCGTTCCCTACCGTTCACGTTCTCGGGGAAGGTGAAACATTCACGTTTCCTCGCGCTTTTCGTACTGTAACGTTCTCATTGAACACTTGAATGACCGCAAGGGATTTAAAATAAACGATGGTCATTTCCATGGCGGGAAATCTTAATCTCGCTAGAATTTGTTTAAAGTTTTTTCGGTTGATTTACTGACTGAAGATTCTGATATCACATTTGGGTAAAGGTTTACGTCAAACTTCACCCAGGGATGTTGAGTTTAAAACTGCCGGGATTCTCTCGAATAGGTAACCAAGGAGTCACGTAGTACAAACACGCATGGTTTTCAAATTTAGTGTGTCTAACTCCCTTGTTACAATATCCTTAATTGTTATTCCTTCAATCTTTCTCATCTTTCTCGACTATGGATGAGATAAAGCACAAGTGTATACAACGAATGAGGTTGTAATCAGCGGTTTTAACACCACAAATTTGTGAACCGTTCATGTTTATACCACGTGACTCCTTGGTTACGTATTCGTAATAATCTCGACGGTTTCAAACACAACCTCCCTGGACACCAATGAGGAACAACTTTCCTCTGAACTTATCATTGTGCTGAGTTGTATTTTGTGGTACAACTTCGCTGCAAGCTCTTCTTTTGCGCAGCATTAACCCAAGCTCGTTTGTCGAAACTAACTTTAGTATTAAACTAACCCTCATGCTGTGTGCTTGTGTATTATGGCTCCAAACGTATTATTTGAACAAAGAGGATAAAAAGAAGAGAAGACAAGGTAGTTAAAAGAAGACGGATTGAAAAGAAGATGGTGACGTAGTGCTAGGGATGGTCATCATCATCAGTCATCAATCCTCAGATAGGTTTGACGCAGCTCTCCACTGAGTTATTCTATCGGCTTATCTCTTCATATTTACGTATTTCTTCTCTTTCACATCCTTCATCACTTGTTCCATATATCTCGCTCGAGGCCTTCCTTTGCCATTCTTCACGTCCACTTGTCCTTCAACGATTGTCTTCACCAGGCCATTATATCTCACGATGTGGCCGATCAAGTTGTCCCGTCTTCTTCTTAGGGTGTTCAGACGACTTCTCTTTTCTCCCACTCTTCTTAGAGCTTCCTCGTTACTTAATCGATCGATCCATTTAATCTTCATCATTCTTCGGTAGCACCCCATTTCGAAGGTTTCCACCCTTTTCTTTTCCGCTGCTGTCATTGTTTATGCCTCACTGCCGTAGTTACACGAAAAGTTCAAGCTCAAGACTTCTCTTCCATGTCGCGGTCTAATTTTCAGGTGTAATATAAAAATATATTTTGTGACCATCTTGCACATTTCACTTTGTTTAGGTTTTCCATTGACTTTGGCGTGTACCCGATAATCGTCGCGTTTGTGGAAACTGTGATGGTGACCTTTTATATTCGTGAAAGAATTATATGAGAGGGAATGTTGTAGTATACACGCTGCGCCGTCCTCTGGGGAATTGGCGAAATCAAATCGAGGAAATATTGTAGGCAGTAAAAAAAGCTGGTTCGCGTCCAATCAATTGAAAATAAAATAGCAAGTTATCTGCGGAGGAAAAAATCCTCCACCTTGACCGGAAAATGAAAATGTTGAAAATGAAAAGCCTTTCCTTTTATTTATGGATTGCCACCATTCTCTCCGTTTCTCGATGGCGTTGTTATTCATAGTCATCCAGGCAATTTTCCCCTCTGGTGTATGAATGAATTGTTCGGGAATGATGTAGTGGTACACCTCATTATGACGTTCATGTGCTTCCTCGCTCGCTCTGTGGTCGGATGTGCGTACGTATATCGAATTTGAAATGCAAATCAGGAGGAGAAGATAATGAGATATTTAGTATTTGCCAGGTGTCGCCCGGCTTTCGGGCATGGCGTCTGCGTCTGGCAGTTATACTGCCAGTACGTGCGTGGTGAAACTGGATCCACCCTGCTCAACTGCCTCCCTCAACACGCCATTCCTCCCCACGCATTTCATCCCTCTCACTCTCCCTCCCATTTCTGACAGGTTCGGGGGAGAGAGGAGAGCAGATCGTGCCGTCAAGCTGGAGGTGTTCGTATCGGTGGGACATTTCGATACTTGCGATATGAAATTTGGTCAATTCGTTAGTTAGTTAGTTGAGACGTAGATCAGAGAAAATGGAATGATTAAATATCATCATCAAGGGTCAACAATCCTAGGATTGGTTTGACGCAGCCCTCCACTCGATTCTTCTATCGGCCAACCTCTTCATACCAACGTAGTTCCTCTCTTTCACGTCCTTTACGACCTGCTCCATGTAACTCATACGAGGCCTGCCTCTTCCATTTTTCCCGTTCACTTTTCCTTCGACGATTACACCAATTTTACACATTTAAAAAATTGAGAGCATTGTATTACACGAAGAACACGCTTTTTAGGTCCTTCATAAATTAGGTAACGCTACGTAACGTGACGTACTTGCAGGGGGAAACGGTTTCGAACCAACTGTTACGTTGCATTATCGACAGGGAGGGTGGGTTCGTAGGAAGATAGATTTATCATACCTTATTATATGTCTTGGTCGAAATATTGATGACGATAACACAACAATGAATGAATTAATAATTTTATTGATAAAAATTAGGCCTTTTAAAAGATTGTCTGTTTTTCATGCTCAAAAAGAGAGAGTACCTTGGCAAGGTTACGAATTTTTTTGGGAAAGCGTTTTAGAGGGAGATAGGGGACTTAGTTTGCTAGTTTTCTACCGGTGAAGTTAGGTATGAATGGATATTTAATTCTTGCCACCCCCTAAATTTCACATGATGTCCCTCTTCATCCCCTCATACCTCCTGCCTCCCATCATTCTTTCAAAGCTACCCGTTCTTCTCCTCCCTCTACCCCGCTTAACCAACGTTCTTCCCTCAATGACGCCTTTCAAAACACCATCTCCTTTTATTACCTTTTCCATCCACACCTTCTGCCTTCTCCTAACTTCATCTATCAATTGAGGCGCTCGGGGCTAGATAATGGTAAGCCACACACTGAAAAATATTGAGATCTGTACGTCTTTCTCATCTGCTAGACGATGGGAAGCCACTGGCGGAGTATTATTTGAAGAAACCAAGAGATGGCAGCAGACACCTTGTTGTTATGTATTGCATCAAAACACAACATCTAATTTAGGGAATTTTTCGAACCTTCAGATGCCACTCCTGTAAAATTTCCTAAATGTGGCTTACCATTATCTAGCCCCGAGCGCCTCAATTTTCTTTCCTCTCCTACCAATTCGAGCACTTCATCCTTCGTCTTCCTTTCGACCCACTTTACTATCTCCATCCCTCTCTACGCCCACATCTCAAAAGCCCTAAGTCTATTTTCATCATTTTTTCCCAAATCCCACGTTTCCACCCCATATAGCTCAACGCTCCATATTACACTTCTCACCAGTCTCTTCTTTATTCCTCTACTCAACGGCCCTGTCATTAGTTCACGCCTACGAGTAAAATCATCTTTTACCAATTCGATTCTCCTTCTCACTTAGACGCTGCCATACCCTATTTCCTCCAACACACTACCGAGATAGCTAAATTGCTCCACCCGCTCCAGCTTCTGACCTCCTATAGTTAAACATTTGGTCTATTATATCGATATGATTCTTGTGAAAAGAACAGCATGGTGGTATCTGTCATCTGGGCACAGATATGAGCCCAGATGACAGATGGGCACAGATATGAAAAAAGCAATGCTTTTAAATACATTTGCAATATTGTGCTGAGGTAATAGCCACAATTACACTGAACAAAGAAATATCCCGAAAATACTCTACATCTTTATATTTTCCGGCAAAAATTAAGTACCTTAGGCCCCATGTACAAAAATGATCCTTCATATAGTGTTAAATTTGGTTTAGAAAAATATGCATTTAATTTTATCCTCATGTATTGTATATACGTTTCAGAATAGACTTAACCCTTTCGAGATGTGGGTGTGGAGAAGGATAGAGAAAGTGAAGTAGGTGGAAAGGAGGATGAACGATGAAGTGCTAGTGTTGGTAGGGGAGGAAAGGAATATGATTAAGGAAATTAGGAGAAGGAAGAATGTGTGGATGGAAAAGGTAATAAAAGAGGATGGCTTTAAAGAGGGATGAATGCTGGGTTAGTGAGGTAGAGGGAAGAGAAGAACGGAGATGGTTTGGAATAGAATGATGGGAGATAAGAGACATGAGGGGCAGAAAGGAATATCATGTGAAATATAGGCGTCGTGGAAAGTATAGAAAGACCTACCTTCACCGGTATGCATGCGTATCTCTTCTCGTTTGAAATGAATCCACTCTGCTGTGAAGTGGGAAAGAGCTCATATTCAGCCATCATCCTCAATTTGGGCCAATCGCATCCCTCCTATATCTAGCTGAATACTAATTGTGCGAGGGAGTGGACATTAGCATCCGACTGTAATAACAGTCTATTGATTCGTGTAGACCCATCTAATGGCTTATAGGACGATCATATTAATGTATCTATCGCTTTCCCATATTTACTCCCATCTTCGTGATTAATTATTATATATTTCGAAAGTGTCTTATAATACTATAGGTTATATGAACTAAATGATATTAGCTGCGCACTAATATGCATTATAAGATAGATGCTGTACAAAATTTTAATTTGATGCGAATAAAACATGTAATATATGGCAAAGAATGCAACTTAGTTATTATTAGTGATTTCCAGGTTGAGGGAGGTTTAGATTGGAATACAAAATATTTTGATCGAAGAAAAAGCATATAAAATGTCATATTCGTGGACCACAGATGGAAATATAATTATTTTTCAATGAATAAATTAGTTTGTATTCAACAATAAAATAATCTTTCCGGTCTTTTATGGCCTCCGTCATTCAGATTTTTGTGATTAGTTTTGATTTATATTATATTTGGCGAAATCATACGCTTTGAAAAGGCTTATTTTGTGGAACCGTAATTAAAAGATAATATCAGCAATATCCGGTATCGATTGGAGCTTTTGAAATTGGCAGTGCTTTGTGAGACACTATAAGGTTTCGATCAAAGGAATAGCTTTTTTTATATCCCCTCTTCATAATCAGAGCATTGGGAATCAGTTATCAACACCAGGATAGCCCAGGCGAACCCCGTCTACTTATTAAACTCTGCTGCAATCGCTAATGCACCAAGTTGGCCTCTATGCTTCAATAAGAGTTTGCGGTAAATCTCCGAGAACTTTGGCCTCCAGTGGGAAGACCAGTAGTCCGTCAAAGCCCGGAGCGATTGACACTCGATGCGCACTCTCGATTTTTGACTTCAAACCATTATTTTTTCAGTGAGGTTAACTCGGTGACGATGTCTACGCAGCTAAAATGGTGGACTATTTTCTCTGGTATAATTTCGCGTAGCTGATTCCACATTTGATTTGTTTCATCGGGACCGAATTAGACATTTCTCCACCTCCCCATTCAGGTCAAGTCCATTCAGTGAAGGGCATGAGCATGTCATTTTGTAAGACAATAGGTATATGATCAAATAGATACATTATATCTTTGATATAAAATAACAAACAATGATATTGTTTGATGTTATACGATATTGTATGCCACTTTTACTATGTGATGTCTCGTTAGGTGCGATATTTTTCGTGATGCGTTATCACGCGTATTTTGGCATCTCGCAATGAGCGATATCGCTCGCTCGCGATGTCACGATGTGTGATATCATTTTATCAATTTACATATATCAGTGAATCGATGTATTGACGCCGTTCTGGTTCAAAGTTAATTTCGCAGTTCACACAATTCAAATAAGCTATTTTTTTTACGTCCTTTCCTTAACTTACTTCTTTTTTCAGTCTCCTTTCCGTTGCTCCTTTTACCAGTATTTCTTTGTTCTTGGAAGATACTGCAGTAGGGTTTCGCAGACCGCTATTTTTAAGCTGCTGTCATTCATTCGCATATGACAAAGGATAACGTCAGTCAGAAATAGCAGCTAAGTCTTCTACTGCCTAAATAAAACTGTGTATGCTAGAACTTAAATTAACTGTGCTTGTCTCCCCTCCTTGTCCTCGTGAAGATGCTCAAAGTGTTATTCCACAAGGCACTGATACTCCTTCTTCTAATGGATGGCTAGAGACAAGAGCGCATTTGCCGAGAAGCACTTAACTTTAGCGGAAGCAGTTCATTTAGGACTTGATTTTAGCTGGAGAGGAGAGCGCATGCGCCGTAGAGCAGTTAAATTGAACGTTAACAGGAGAGGAGAGCTAAAACAGTGTAACTGTTGATTTAGAGAATAGCACCGCTACAGATTCACTGCTTAATACGACACAGTATCGCGCGTCAGGAGTGCTCCGGCCTGTATTTGGCAACATGTCGCCTCCCTCGAGTCGGAACAATCCTGACGTGCGACAATTTGTGTATATCTCGACACCCTTACTTTCGAAAGGCCTGGCTCCGCTCTGCTCGGGGTAATAATCTATTCCAGGGGTGGTCAACATTTTTGAGATTATACTATTTTATAATTCTAATATATCTAGTGTAATATAATGTAATATATCTAAAATAAAATATAATATGTATATCTATCTTTTGAGATTTTTTAAAAGTGTGATATTCTATGTAAGTTCTATTTTTAGTAATCATATCTGTGCCCAGATGAAAGATACCTCCATGCTGTTCTTTTCCCAAGAATTATATCGATATAATAGACCAAACTTTTAACTATAGGAGGCCAGAAGTTAGAGCAGGTGGAGCAATTTAGCTATTTCGGTTGTGTGTTGGAATTCGTGCTAAAATCAGCGAAATCTCAGGCTAAAAATGTTTCCACGCTCCATTTAAATTTTCTTTTTGCACGTTTGTTATCTTGATATTTGATTTGCAAGTGATTATTTGAATCGTGTAAAACTGACTGAACGAAAAAAATTACGATTTTAAACTCCTGCAACATCTCTTCGAATTTTCCAGAGTAGCATCCATGACTTCGCTTGGATTACTAGATTTTAGCAGTATTCTACTGGTGAAGGTAGGCCTGAATGGACATTCAAATCTTCCCACGCCCCTACATTTCACGCTATTTTCCTCTACAGCCCCTAACACCTCCTAACTCATATCATTATATCAAAGCTACCCGTTCTTTTCCTCCCTCTTTCCCTCATTACCCAATATTCTTCCCTCAAATAACCTTCAAAACACCATTATGCTAAATTGCCTTCTACATCCACATTGTCTGTTTTCTCCTTTTATATTCCTTTCCTCTCCTACCAATTCAGCGCTTGGCAGTTGCTAAAATTTACTGCTACTTCCTACTACTGATTCCGGTTAGCCAATAGCTATTAGCACTTGCTACTAGGAAATAAAAGTTTTGCCCTCACCCCTACACTAGACGAAAGTGGTGAGAAGGGAATTGTGGATAGGGAGGAAGGAGTGGAAGTCGAGATGAGGAGTCATCTGCATTTAAAATTGTACCAGATTTTCGCCAAGAACACCACTGTTTGAGACAAGTTTTCCCCCATGGTGGCATTCCTTTCTTTTTTGCAATCAGGGGGGCGCGATTAAAAGTTTAAAAGCACCTCCAGGGGTTGTCAGGGCGTGCGAATGATCTGACCGAAAAAAGAAGAACCGAAAGAGAGAGAGAGAAAAAAGGGAGGAATGTGGTCGTTTACCATATTTTTTTATCGCCGAATATCATAGAGTTTGTAAAATAAAAATACCCATATTTTTCGTTTTTTGATCCGTCAATTATTTCTCGAGTTATAAGCGGCGAAAATCTGATGTTTTTGACCTTTCGAAAAAGTGGGCGTGATGCAACCTCTGACGTATATCGACTTCGTCCAGTCACAACTGAGCTCGCGAAGATACTTCGCCTTATCGCAAAGGAGGGGGGGACACAGCTGACTCTGCCAATAGGAGCAGTTACGACAGCATCTGTGCGAGCAGACCTTCCGAGAACCCCCCTCCACTCCCTCTCCTTCCCATAAGAGCAGTCAAGGACGGGAGGAAAATGACGTCAATGTTATCACAGCAGCTTTTTCGGTGGGCGTCACCTTTTGCTTATTTTAATTTTTGATTTATGAGTGAATGGTTGTGGTTAGAAGATTAATTTTTTCACTAAACTTCTTTTTTCGTTTCCATCTAAAAATTTCGTGTACAAAATTGCGATTTCGGTTCCGAGTAAACGTCCCCATTAGTCCCATTCTCATTTGCTTCCGTTTCTTCTCCGTTACTAATGTAATTTTTCATGAATAGATCATCATCATCCCCAGTCAGCAATCCCAAGATGGGGTAAACGCAACTATGCAGTCTTCTCACGTTATCTTATCCGCTCAACTTTTTATATTTACTTAAATGACGTTAATTACGGCTGAGAGAAAGACAGATTTTTCATTGCCAAACCGGACAAATCTTCTTAAGACTTCTTCGTCTGTCACTCTGTCCAATTATTATATTTTTATCATTCTTATATGAAACTAGATTTGGAATTATTCCGCTGCTGTCGTCATCCGTGATTCGCTGCTTATTTAGAAGCATGCTGCAGGTCTGCGTTCCTTTTTTCAGGCAACCAATCACACAGTTACGCTAAAGTTGTTCGGTTTCACGCATTCGAGCTAAAAAAAACTAATAATAATATACGCTCTAAATGGATCACAGACGTGCTGACGTACTTGTTGCGTTGACGTAATTAGGTTTTTGTTTACCTTGAATACAAGTATTGACAACATTTTGGAACCTTAGTTACAGTTATGATTTATCTTTAATTTTATTCATATTATTATTATTAGCTTATTATTTTTCCAAATATATATTTACTGTCTTTTGAGAATAGCTGACTGTTTGCCGTTGACATTTCTTATGTTTCCAAAGGAGTTCCGTTTCACTTAATCGTGCAAATGGTGCATCATCCGCTTTTGATGTGCTGAAGTGAATAAAATCGGTATTTGACACGGCGTATCAACGTCAATGGTGCGTGAAATGGAACACGGTGCAAAATAATGTCCTAATGATGCGTTCCCTCCTTTTCCAAGATCCATCTGCATTTTACCCTACAATTTGTCGCAAGGATACGTCCCGGGGAGTTGCAGATAAGACCAGCCGTGAAGCAGAGTTTACCCGAAAAAAAGATTTGCTATTCAATAATTAGAAACCTGGTGCGTAATTTGTTTTAAAGAATTATTCTTTGTTTGCGTTGCAGTCGTGCATTATGGGTGGGAAAAACAAAATTGTTCATTTGCTCCATCCCACATTTGGTCTCTCTTAACTTGTCGCTCCCTTCTCTCCTATAGTGCGGGGGTGGAAATACCTATATTTACATTATCTGATTTAAATCTGTGCCATTTTGATTTTTCAAGTTACTTTTAACGTTGCGAACGAATTGCTTATATCCAGGGCTTTCCAACTAAGCTGATCAAATAGCCGAGTGACCCTTTCTGTACGTTCATGGAAGTTAGTTTTCAAAAACGCGTCACTTTCTTTTGTGTTTTGCTTGTTTCCCAAATTTAATCTTTATTCAGTTCGATGAAAAATCCTCGATTTTTTTACTGGTGTCGCATTACAAGGGAGGTCCCAGTTGATGATGCTGAGGAAGTTAAGGCAGCTTAGGAGGATGCGGCACTTGATTGTCCACCTTCTTCAGCTTGAAGAATTGCTATGTGCATTGCTGTTTCACCAGTCTCCTGAGGGATATTTAACAGAAATTAATAAAACATTGCTTAAGCAGTCCAATATTTGTGGTCAAGGGTCACATCTTAAAACTAATGCAATGGTAATAATACCAGTAACACAACCATGTTAGGCATGATGAATGTAGCAACGAATGTTACGCATTTGGGCAATAAGAAAAGAATCTTTCAATTATTTTCCCATTTGAACGCTTTCCAACAATTCGTTTGATTATAGCACGATGTTCCGCAGAGAAAAAATCATTCGCCTTGACCGGGAATTGAACCTGGACCCCCTGATTTCCGGCAATACCTAGTTCCTTTAAAGCCTCGTTGATTTCCACAGCGAAAGAGGACGTCTTGGTAGCTCAACTGGTAGAGCACCTGCCCGGTCACATACACGGGGGTGTATATACCTTGTAACCAAACTACCATAAATAAAATCCGAAAATAAAATCACAATTCAAATTAATAGTTGAGAAATCATAATAAAATAGCATATAACGATAGATAACTAGGGACGCCTAAAATAAATTCTCAACAAAATAAATACTCAACTGGTAGAGCACCTGGCCGGAAATCAGGGGGTCCGGGTTCGAGTCCCGGTCAAGGCGAATGATTTTTTTTCTCTGTGGAACATCGTGCTATAGTGCAATTTTCAGCGGGTGACGCCGCTAAAGTTTCCGCGGCCAGTTCGCGGTCTTTGAATTAATTCGTTTGATGTACCCTAGTCTTATCAGCGCTTTCCAATTAGGAATACACTGCAACACAATTTAGAATGTGTCTCCCCAATAATAGATTTGAAGTAATAGATTTGAAGCAAGGGTGATTCCCAGGTATTTAAATTCTCTGCCTGCCTCACTTGTGTCCATTTCGCCCACATTATAAGTTTTTTTTTAACTTCTGGCATACATATTGAATGAGAAGCAGTAACTTTGTAATTCCACATGTTTTTATTGGATCTACGTCTATTTACGTCACCCTCCATCTCGCACTCTCCCCTCCCCCCCACCTCTCCCCTCTCCTCCCCCTAATGTTTGTGACTATATATTCTGAGTGTTCTGTGATATATGTACCCGATGTTGACGTGCTACGTCGAAACCTAGGTCGTTTCCAATAAATACATGTGGAATTACAAAGTTACTGCTTCTCATTCAATATGCTAAGCAAATTCCATAAAGTTACGCCTGAAACAGTCGCGGCACCAATAAATGATGGATTAGATTGTATACGCTTCCGGATGTTAGTATAGGGTCGTTTTTTCGCTGAATAGCCTGTAAGAAGCTTGTGCTGTTTGCCTGACATTCCCCATTCTCTATATAATTGATATTCTCTCCTATTTCACCCCATATGAGACCCTTATACACTTCGATATACCTATCCCCCTCTTCCCAGGCGCGCAGAATTTAAATTGGGCTGAAATGCACCGGATTCGGGGAGGAAATCAATGAAGAATTCGGGGGTAGCGGTGTTTTTTTGTGCGCGTCTTGGTTGGAGGCCTGTGTGAGCCAACCCGCTTCTTTTCTTCATTTTTCCGTTTGGAGTTTGAAAAGGAGACTGAGGTGGTTGGTTAGCTAGAAAAAAAATCTCGTGCAAAAAAATGTAAAAAAAATATGACTCGGTTCCTTCCTTATTTCTTTTTTTTTTATCTCTCTTTACGTTTCTTTCCTCATACATTTCTTCTGTTTCCATTTCCGTTTTCGCCGACGTCCATAAAAGTCTTTAGTTTTTCCAATCCAATTTTTTCTCTTCATTCCTTATCCCATCCGCCCTCTCTTTTTGTGCTATTCAGTTCCTTTGGAATTTTTTTCCCCCTGGGAGCTCATGTCCCCCACATTTTACCCCCTCTAACAAATTTTCTCATTCCTTCTTTTATTTCCGTTTCTTATACTTCCCTCTTATTCTCTCCTCCCCTGCCTCATTACACTCCTTTCCTCGTCTCTCTCCCTCTCATTTATTCATTTATTTCCTGTTTCATTCAATTTTCCTCCCTTGTGAAATGCGATAGACGTGGGGGTGTCCGAGGAGATATGCATGGAAGAATATCTCCTTGTATGGAAGTTGTAGGGTGGGAAAATAGTACATCTAGGTACGTGGTACCCATCGAGCCTCCGCGGGAGTGTATGGCAGGGGGAGAAAAATCACCACCTTACAGGCACTACTTGCATACATTTACCTCCTCATACTCTGTGGATAATTGTTGGATATGCATTCACGAGTCACTTGTGATTCAATAGTTTGTATCAACCATAGCAATTAAATGATTATTGATTAATTATTTACTTAATTAGTCATCATAATCAAGTTATAGATTGATTAGTCATAGATAATAAGCATTTATTTAAAAATCTTAATCTAAATTTACCTGACATGCTTGAGTTAGTAACATTAGAACATGCTTCATGCTTCCTAGATTACAGAAGCAATATAGTACCTATGGATGGGATAATATCGATAGTCCTTTGTATAGTATCAGGCTCAACTAGGTGGAAGTTGAATTTCGTAAATGAAACACTTTTTTCCTTTCACAGATTTATTTTCTTAGTATGACATGTTTCGAAATATCGGTGTCATCATCATACAAAATTCAAACACAATTTTCAAGTGTATATATACCATGAAGGGTAGTGGGTGCTTACGAGGGGAAAAGCCCAGAGTTGGGGAGAGATAAGGGGTGGCAGTTGGAGTATGAGTCCAACCAGACAGCTGGAGTATGAGTTTGTCGATAGTCCTATCATCATTACATGTAATCCTAAAGGCGCGTTTGCACGTAGCAGTTGACTGCTATGATAGTCAACTGCTACGTGTAAACGCGCCTTTAGGATTAAGCCCTACTCGCATGTGTAAATAGCAACTGCGATGCGAGTTCAGGTCGATAGTGGACACATGTTGAACACTATCGATCATAGTTCGAGCTATTAGCAAAATTGAAGCCCGTCTACTTTCCAGCGGAAATGTATCCAACACAATCGCAACAATCGCCAACGGAAAGCAATACACGACGTCTGATATCGGGAATTTGGATATAATAACAAGAATATCCCTTCCCGAAGGGGAGATTCTTCTCTTTAAAGAATGGGAGCAAAAGATAATCGTCAATGGAATTTATTGCTTGAAGAATATCATGAAAATTTAAGTATCAATCTCTATTGAAATAAAACGCTTTTTATTTGTTGTGGCAACGCCTAAATATCGGCTTTAAGCTGCATAGAAGTTTGTGCAGACGCATCATAGCAGTAGCGATATAGATATATCGTGCATCTCGCGACTGTCATAGCAGTCAACTGCTACGTGTAAACGCTGCTTAAGATTATTTGGACACAGTTCTACACTCGAATCGAGTATAGGCTAACTTTTTCGTATATACGTAATTCTTATCTTCCACATCCGACACAACCGATATCGATTCCAACTATCGATTTTTTCGATGGCATTTGGAGTACGTTACCTGTATGTTGGCGAGTAAGTTTCAATACTTTTATCTAACGCATTGTTTGTTGTGATAATGCTAGTCTCGTCATCATAAGTTCATTCATCCCAATGATGGTAAACTGTAGTCTTTCATTTTTTCCTATTCCAAGAGGGTTGTGGGTGCTCGGGAGGGGAAAAACCCAGGGGCGGGGAGAGGTATGGGGTGGCGGATGGAAACCGTCGGGATTTTCTCGAATAGGTAACTAAGGAGTCAAGTGGTATAGACACGAATGTTTCGCAAATTTGGTGGGTTAAAAGCGCTGATTACCACCTCATTCGTTGTTTAAACTTGGGTTATATCTCATCTGGAGTCTCTATAGTCGAGGCATGAGAAAAAATCAAGTGAAAACAATTAATGATACTGTAACGAGCGATTCAGACATTAAATTTGCCAACCATTCGTGTTTTTATCACGTGACTCCTTGGTTACTTTCACTGTGGAAGGCGATACTCTGTGCAACCGATCCATGTCACAAGAATAAAAAATACTTAGTAATATTCCACGTAAAATTTAATGAGGTACAACCTAGGTTTCACCTAATTTAATTATATGTGGAATTATACTTAGTATTTTTATCCTTGTGACATGGTTGCCTATTCGAGTTTATTCCGACGGTTTGAAACGCAGCCCCCAGGTCACCATTCTTATATTTCCCTGTAATTCTTCTTGCCAAAAGCCTTCTTGTTTTGTGCAAGATATTTGTCCCTTTATCAAATTGTAGTTAAGGTCAGAGCATTAGCTCGTGCATTGCTATATATATAACCACGGCTCCATTAGCATAGATATTTACTGTGCAATGGAAAGAGCAATTTATTGCTACAGAGATGCCTATAGTAGTT
Source organism: Platycnemis pennipes (assembly GCA_933228895.1). Lineage (NCBI taxonomy): Eukaryota > Metazoa > Arthropoda > Insecta > Odonata > Platycnemididae > Platycnemis > Platycnemis pennipes. The sequence goes on from OW121854.1 coordinate 68,824,832, forward strand.
ATTTTTCCAAGAACGAACTGAAATAACGCTGGTGATATATATATGACTATTTTTTTCTGTTTTTTCATTACTTTGGCTCAGTTTAATGCGTTCGTCTATATCAAGGGAGTCGCTTCCACAATATTCGAATGTTTTGAGCGTAGCTCATCTACATTTGGATGCACTCAAATATGTGCCGAATCCTTTGGGGGCGTAGAGTGGATCACTACTGTATCCTGGGGCTTTTCTTTATTTGTGTCTTCTCTCTCTTTATTTCTGCTTCTCCCCTGCCTATAATTCATATATGTATTCTCAGGCCGGTTTCTACGAAGGCCTGTTGGAGTTACGGTACACTATCCGGGTGTCCTTTCACTTGGGGAGGGCAGGTGTGGTTCGTATTGGGTTCTTTTCCATCGCGTTTCATATATTACCCCGGGGAGAACGTTACAGGTCGTTTTACCCTGAAATTTTCCCCTTAGGGCCGTGTCGGAATGCGACATTTAGGTTCCTACGCACAGCCTCCGTATCAGGGAGACTAGAGACTAGACTATAGGTGACAGTCGCTAACCTTCGGGTGGCAATGACGTCGGGAATAGGTTTTCCTCGGAAAGATCACCTCCTCGGCATTAAACATAGCGTTTCCTACGGCCTCTGATGGAGAATTTGTGTACATTTAAGCATTAGGATCAATATAATCGTACCGAAGTTTCATAACAGGGGCGACATTTTATCTTCCTAGAGCTAATGGGAGCGTTTACTCGGAACGGAAATCGCAATTTTGTACACGAAATCGTTAGATGGAAACAAAAAAAGAATTTTAGTGAAAAAATTAATCTTCTAACCACAACCATTCACTCATAAATCAAAAATTAAAATAAGCAAAAGGTGACGCCCACCGAAAATGCTGCTGTGATAACATTGACGTCATTTTCCTCCCGTCCTTGACTGCTCTTATGGGAAGGGGAGGGAATTTTGGGGGGTTCTCGGAAGGTCTGCTCGCACAGATGCTGTCGAAACTGTCCTATTCGCAGAGTCAACTGTGTCTCCCCCATTGCGATAAGGCAAAGTAGCTTCGCGGGCTCAGTTGTGATTGGACGAAGTCGATATACGTCAGAGGATCCACTTTCCGGAAAGGGTTAAAAACATCAGTTTTTCGCCGCTTATAACTCGAGAAATAATTGACGGATCACAAAACGGAAAAATACGGGTCTTTTTATATTACAAACTCTATCAGATTCGGCAATAAAAAAATATGGCAAACGACCCCATTGAGGGAGGTTTTAGTGCTTTTTATTCCACTGTGTGTTAATTCTATTTCAAGTTTAAAACTGGCTCGAATTTAATATATTTAAACTATACCTATATTTGACGCTTTTTTGTTGATTTGCACTTTCCTCTGCTTTTTGGAAAGTTTTTAAAAGGATATTTTTTATTCATTTCACTACTCTGAACTATTTCGGCATGCCAAAACAACTTTATCCGTGAGTATCGCGAGGAACGACCCCGAATGTGCTCACCGACGAAGATGGCTGGCCTCGCTTCTAAAATACTACATCTGCGATGTCATACATACGGCATCTGTATATTCTAACTTGATATATTCTATCCTCTTAGCTTTGAACGGAATGAGCCATCTTGAAGCGCAAGGATTCAACAGGCGTTAGTTAATGACTATTGGGATCAGTCTTTTATTGTCGTCTTCAGCGTTGGAATCGACTAATGTTTATACTTCTGTTGCGACTTTAATTGGAATTCGAGACAGGAATCGATTACAATCTTTTCTTCTTCCTTTATAGAACAAATTCTTGACAAATAGTGCGCAGATAATTTAATTGGAGAGAAAAATATTCTGTATACCGCAGATGACATCATGAGTTGTGGTTTGTTGGCCATTAAGGACTTAAAGCTCCTTCTGCTGGGTGCTAACTCAACATTTAAACCAACAAAAAGTAATCAAAGGTAGGAGACTAGAGACCAAGGCTAATGCTGAACTCGGAAAACAAAAGCGAGGACATGTGAGCAAGTATTTGCTATCTAGGAAGCCAAGAACCAGCAATGAAAGGTAAAGAAAATGTAGAATAGCTCAGGCGAAGAGATATTCTACTTATATCTGGGGAATTTAACAAAAGACGCATCTGCATAGGGCCGGAAATGCGAGCGTGGGACTGAGGAAACATTTCAACACAACATACATCTGGAACATGTTTCTCTATGGTATTGAAGCGTAGGTGTTAACAGCGGCAGAGACGTCAATACTGCAAGTATTTTAAATGTGGTGCGTTGATTTTGAGGTGATGAAGATACAATGGATCGACCGAGCGGCAAACGGATAAGTTCTGAGAATGGTGGAGGAAAAGTCTTTAAGAAGAAGATGGGACAGCTTAGTCGGCCATATCTTGAGACATGATGGTCTAACGAAGACAGTTTTCGAGAGATTAGTGAATGGGGATAAAACACATTCTTCTAGAACTTTGCGATTTTCCGTCACTAAATTTCATTTTGGAAGTGGTGATTTTTAGAAAGCACGGTAAAATTTAAAACTTTTGCTACCGGGATTTTAATGCTTTAGCATGCTCCAGAATTGATGGTTAAGGTAATTAAGGGCGATGGTGTTTTGAAAGCCGTGATTGGGGGAAGAATGTTGGGTGTGTGGGGAAGAGGGAGGAGAAGAAGGGATAGTTTGTATGGGGTGATGGGAGTTGACAGGTATAAGGGGCTGAAGTGTGAAATGTTGGGGTGTGGGAGAATTGAATGTCCACTTAGACTTACCTTCACTGGTAGAATTATTAATGATAATTATCCTGAAAGTGATTCTACCTGCTGATGATGCTTCAATGCTAATGCTCTCCTGGAGAAGTTTGACATTTTCCCTTAGTTTTTTAAAGATCCATCTGAAAATAAAATTTAATTGGTAGAAATGCTAAGAATGGCCTTACATGAGGTATATAGATCAAGTAGTGAAGGATGTGATGCAGAGAATTTTTTAAAAGTGAAGAATGGAGTGGAGAAATGCTTCAAAACAATGTGAAGGATTAATTCAACATGGCTGATTCCCTCATAAATGCGGTCTTGGTTATCTCGCAAATTTCAGGTGCTTGGTGGCCTCACATGTTTTGGACATCATGTCCATGCGGTAGCCGTTTTATCGAGAGCATACTCATTAGGTCAGGATCCCTCATTGCTGGCGTAATTCCCTGGGCCCGGAGCTTCAACCTACTTACGTGCATGTGTGTAGCTACTCTCTTCGTCCGCGGACAGAATTCCGATATCTGTTTCCTCTCCTTCCTTGCTGCCGCTCCATGCCCACAGCTGACCCTAATTGCCCCACCCTCGCTAATGGGGGACGTTAACCATCAATCAATCGGTCAGTCAGTCGCCACTCTTCATTGAATGCTGGAAAACCGTGCGAAAGGGATTGCTGTCATCTCACGCTTATGAAGTTCTCGCTAACGATTTTGAGGTAAAATAATGTTCGAGGGCAAAAAAAATATGTTCGTAGCTTTTCATACGATAATGAGGTTGTCGTGTCATCTGTTGCTTTTGTTAAGCTTGATGATGCCTGTCGGAAACTTTTTTGGGGTTCGTTTTGTTTTTGTGAACATCTGGTTTCTTGGGTGGGAAACTCAAGTGTTTTTCGTTCTCTTGAGTGGTCAAAACTTGTGAATATCTCAGCTGAAACTTTTGCTAGAAAAAAAGCGATGGTTTAGAAAAACAGCTAACATATTGTAGTAATAAAACAGACAATTGTAATAAGAATTGTCTTGCTAGAGAACTCATTGTCACAACAGTTCCGCGATTAGTTTGATATGCTAATTATGCTGCCAACATTGATAGAAGAGAGGACTTTTAGCCTCAATCTCGCCCCAATAAAGACGCTTATCTATCTATATATTTACAGCAGCATGCTCAGAGCAAAGCGTGACATGAAGACGATGCCGTAGCTCTCCATTCGACTCTCTCATCGGCTGTCGTATTGTTGTATTCCTTGTCTTTCACGTCCTTCACTACTTTTTCACTTATTTCATCCGAGGGATTCCTTACAATTCTACCCATTTTTTTCCTTCAACGATCGTCTTCATCAGGCCACGATGTATCAGGATGTGGCCGATTAAATTCATCCCTTCTTTTTAAAGTCTTCAGCAAGAATCTCTTTTCTCCCACTATTCTTAGATATTATTACTTTTCTTTATTAGTAGCCCGGTTCATCCATTAGATCTTCATCATTCTTCTGTAATACCACTTTCGAATGCGTCCAATCTTATCCGCTGCTGTCATGGAGATATAAATTCTGATGGATTGTTTCCTTACTTCTAAGCTTTTATTTCCAGTAGAATTACATTTTTATTTTAGCTGAATACTCTTTTTACCTGGGCTACTCTTCTGACTACATCCCTCCTGCTTCGCCCGTCGCTGATTATTCGTCTTCCCATATAGTATAATGCTCGTTTACCTCTTATAGCCTTTGCTTCCGGAGTTTAACATCGCTCTTCGTGTCTTCTCTTCTACTGCATAGAATCCAAAACATAGAATAAAAGTTACGACCCCTTTCTCTTGTTGAGTGACTCTGATGGAGAGGAGGGGAATGATTAATGTGACACGACGTGTTCCTATTTGACCCTAGCAGCTCCTGAGTTGGCCTGAACTCCCGTTAAAAATTCCGCATCTGAGAACTTTACGCAGTTTACTTTCTCTTCCCCGCCGTCTCACTTCTTATCCACTCTTGTGGAGAAGTAGTGTGTATGAGCTAACTTCCAGTCTGTTGGTGGTTTCTTTCATGTAAGATGGCACGATATTCTTTGCTGCGCAGTTTCTTCATTTTTTCTGTCATTTATCTTTCATGCGCATTTCCATTCGCTCTTCCTTGAAGATTAAAAAAATGGTCGAGGTTCTTGGAGAGTCAGATTGGATGAAAGAATAAAGATGAGTTAGGAGGATGAGCGTGAAACTTCTCGTACCCGCACTCATAATAATGTATACCAACTATTGTCTTCCTCCGTCGAAGTATGTAGTCGGTATTTGACCTACGTCCACTTTTCGGCTCCGATAGTGGAGGTTAAAATGTACAGGATGCGACAGCGTGTCTATTTTTGAGAAGCCAGGTCGGCCATATTGGTCCGCACGGACTTACAGACTTTCTACTCTCGATACTAACACGTGGAGTTGTTTTTGCGCGCTACAAAACTTGGATTGGTATGATGAACTTAAAGGGAAACTAAAAGAATTAAAAATCGGGATATTTTTAAAATGAGGGTAAAGAATGGTAGATTAATGGAGGGCGCTGAGACTATGTTAAACATAAAACTTCTCATAATATTAATAATGTTACATTAAGTAATTTAAGTGATGCATGTGCTGTAATATTAAGGACTAAACGGAATATTTTGTTCTGAGAGAATAAGAAAGAAGTTTTATGATATCGGAAATGTCAGCATGTTTGTTTTAGTGTGTGTTTTGCAAAAGGTTGCATGCTCATTTTTATCTGTATTTACTAATAAATAAAACTCTGTCCGTGTTCACTTGGTGGTATTCCATCGTCTACCTGTATATTCGGCTAAATAAACGATATCATTATATCGTTTATTTAGCCGGATTATTATCATTACAACTATTATTATCCGCGCTGTAATCATCCCTATTTGACCAAAGAAAATTATCTTCCAGCACACTTGGGGAAAATGATTTTTTTTCAGAGGGCCATACACATATTTGTTTCTGAAATTGAGGGCGCTGGGCTTACCAAGCGAGTTGTATCGCATTTCCGGCACTTACCTTTGCCTGCTGCTTTCATCTTCCGCTCTCGTGGGCACGGAAGGCCTCGTTTAATTTCGAGCCCTTCTCCCCCAACGATGCCGCGTGGGAGTGACAGGAGAGAAGCTTTCAAAAACCGACTCGATCTACATTTTCATTAGTCCTCTCTTCTCTTACGTCGTCTCGGCTTCGCGTTGCTTCTCATTGTCATTTTGCCCGCCCTCACTTTTCATTTCCTACGCAGAAAGACACGCATCTCAACCAGAAATTGGGCTGCAAAAATATTTTTTTTCTTTCACATTTTTGAGCAAACGTTTTATTTTTTTTCTCAAACCTATCTTGCGTTGAAGCATTTAGGATCTGATTGAGGAAATTAGATGGAGATTGATGGTACGAAACAGGTAATAATGGGAGATTTTGTCGTTAAGAACGTGATAGAGGGAAGCGTGTTGGTTGACTGTGGACTAGGGTATGAATAAAATATATGCACTCGGCTTTTAAGGGGCTTTGAATGCTAAAGTTACATCGCACTGTCTAAACTATGTTAAATCTTAAGGCATACTTGTCAGCCATACCCGCAACTTATGGTTTTCCTGGCCTTCCTCTTTATGTGTTTTCGCGCCCGTGCCCACACACATTTTTAAGTGCATCAGACCCAGTGACCAGTCCCATCCGACGTAGAGTGTATTGAACTCGAATGCTTTCCATTTAGGACTCAAGTAGGGGTTGGTTTAACAAAGAAAAATATCTTTCATTGGTGAGACTCGAACCCGGACCTGAGGTGGAAGTTTAGTGCTCTAACCACTATACCAACCGGTACCCAAGGTCTTCCTAGATAGCGTATCCTGAGCTTAAGGAAAATATTATGTCTAAGATGAGTATATCCTGTCGCGTTGGAACATTTTGCAGTATTTTATATCCTCTTCAACCTAATTCAATTTGTTTATAAAGAGATTTATCCAATTCCGTTTGTTTTGTCTCGCCTTGTTTAGTACGCAAGCACTTTAGCCCGCGAATACAGTTCGAAGAAGCTGGTCCATGATTTCAACTTTCTCCACATAGATTCTTATAGATTCTTCCCTCCTGTTGGTCGGTTTCCGGATCACTCTCATCCACGTTTTGTGCATTAATATGCTTTGCCAGATTGATATAACTTGTCTAGGCTATCTCTAAGGTTACTCTAATGACTCTGGATCACCAGAAAAGGATGAATTTCAGCAATGAACTCTGCGGAAACCTTCTAGCCCTTGGACGTACAAACTTGCATTCTACATGTCTACATTCCACCCTATTTTAGTTAGTGGTTTTCGTTTCCTTTCGCACCGAGACTCATTTCTCCACCTGGCCATCAGTTTAACGATGAATACAATTATATAATAGAAGCTGCAACATTTTTCCATTAAAACAGTATGCAAAAAAAATGGTTCTTCATTCTGAAAGATGCCAAAATAATGGCGGAAACGGTGTAGGGTGTGCACATTACGACGAAAGAAAAGAAAATATTATTTGCATTGCGCAACTTATTTTCTACACGTACCTAATACTAGTCTCCCTATTCTCCAGATGTGTTTCTGCTACTTTTGCCGCCGAATACTGTATTTTTCTTTGAACAAAAAATTAAAATCTACCTCCGCGCCATTGCTTTTATGTTCATTTGTCATGCTCGATACATTCCTTAGTCTCTCCTTTCAAAAAAAAAGAGAGGTTGGTTGATTGGTTTGGAGGGGGATATTCCGCATTTGATGTTCGCCCCTGTCTTCTCTGTATGCTGGGCCCTGTAATTTTTGAAATTTGGATAGCCGTAGAATGGAACATATAGGCTTTTATGACGAAGGTAAGGCAAGCCTTTCCCTTTTCAATTATGTGGGTTCCCATGGATATGACTTTTACGTGTAAGTTTTTTTTTTAATTTCCCGAATGAAAGAACATGCCGACAATAATACTACACGAGGGTTTTTCATTGGCTTCTAGTCTGCTGCCGAGTGGCGAAGGTTTTTATTGTTTTTCCTCATTTTTTATTTGTCTAATTTTTTTTTTGCCGAGTGCTTTGTAAGAGCTCCCTACTCTCTCGTTACCTCTGCGTGAATTCAGGCATTTCTGCCATTCAGGTTCAATTTAAATTTTAAATTTCATGCCGCTCAACTTTCTCGGAATGCGTGGAACATGGATGGGCTTATCGAATTTCCCGTCTGCGTCCCGTGTTTGATCTCCAACATTCGAAGCTGGAAACAGGAGTCGGACATTAAATTTTAGTCCGAAATGGTCTGTGTTCGAATCATCTGCGCAAATATTACGACTCATCAGAACCTTTCTCTGTCTGATGTGTCGCATAGCTGTAGAGGTCTTAAAAGAGTTGATTTTTTCGTTTAGTTCTTTGGAGTTTGTGACCGATAACTGAGGTCATTCAATCTATTTAGTATAGGTTGGTGATTGGGTGGATGTAAGGAAAAAAGAGATTGGGTGAGGTACCCAATTTTATTTGGATAAGAAATAGTTGGCGCGAATACCAATTGTAATCGATAAGACAGCCATTGCGATTGGATAGACCATTTAATTTAGTTTCATGTTCACTAAATGGTCGGCGTAACATTATTATATTCCAGACAGCTCTCACGAAATGCGTAGCTCTAACTAGTTAGATTGGACAACCAATGCGACTGTTAATCCGGTATGCAGAGAAATATTTCCAAAGCAAAGTGATATGTTTCTATAAAAAATACAAAAATAGACGCATTTCTGTAAACACTGTAGTTGCTTATTTCTATCAACAGCTATCAGAAAATACAGAAAATTCTACTTGTGAGGAAAGAATATCCTGCCGACCACCTAAGATATCTTGCTTCATTTCTACGCCGCAGAAGATCTCAACAATGGTATTTTATAGAGTACATATAATTAAAAATGTTTAAAAGAAGTGTACGGATATGGCAGTAGATATAGCACCAGCAACTAAGGAAACTAAAATTGAGTGGTGTTGACATTTCAACTCCTTGGAGTTGAAGGCTTTTTTTTGAATGTTGTAGTTGATTGTTTTAGAAGGGCTCTATATATTAATGGATAATTTAATCTGGTAAAAGTAAATTTTTAATTCTAAATTATCAGCGAGCAAAAGCACCAGTGAGATTGATCTAATATATTGGCTTGGGCGAATTTTATCATGCATGTTAAGTTACAATAACTGGGAAGAAAGTCTGTGTAAATACCGTTAATTTACTTTGTCTGATCATCTTTGTAAGAATTTCAACCAATCGTTTATTTGTAGCATTTAGACTTGCAGTTTTACCGCATACTGCCGCCTAATATAGGAATCAGTGAGTACTTTTTTTGGTAAAGGTGGATCTATTTTATATGCTCCATCAATAGGCAATACGTGAGCATTATGACTTGGTGAACCTCTATCTTGCCGTTTCTGTATGATAATAAAACCACTTCATACTCAATAATGGTTATACAAAAACTGGAATGAATACATAGTCAAGAAACAACACGAAATCTTGACGTATACAACTACAGTTGGATGTAGTAGCCCTGTACTCGCGCAGTGTGGATCCAAGGGCATTCATCGAAAGTGTCATTTTAAAAAAGGTGCCCCAACCAACTTATTGGGTTGCCCCCTAGTATCCAACAAGTTTTCTTACCGCGTCCAATTCTGAGGTTGTTGCATCCAATCTTTGTCTTTCAGTGTAGGATTTATCTGGTAACTGAGAAAGGGTGGAGAGACACCCGGTCGTCAGCATTAGCCTGCTCTTGGCGAAAGGCACCGAGGGGACCGGGGATTAACGTCCCATTCTACGGACGGAGTACTGCACACCAAGTGCTCTCCACAAGGCACTCACACAAGTTGGGACCGGTAGACCACTGAAAATTTTGCCACTGCCGGTATTCGAACCCGGGTCCTCGGGATGGGAGTCTTTTAGCCAGCACACCAGCCCGTCCGTATTAGTAACGGAGCTGAATAGCTTGTTGTGTGAGAGACGGTGGCTTCAAGCAATCTTCATGTGAAATTAGGTATTTTTGTCATTTCTTTCAAACTTAAGGCCGTTTGCGCGAACTGAAGCTCCGACATGATATTTTTCAATATTTTTCCGTTGTTAATCATGCAAATACGCAAATTTTGAGCCCTATTAGTATTCGATTCTCTTAAAATCAGTTTTAGAACTACCCTATCAATGGGTGTTAGGAGAGTGTCCAAAAACGTATCAATCTCAGCAGAATACCTACGTGTGATGATTTTATGAGGCCACACGTCCGTTGCACCTGTTAATGTATTGTGCGAGCGCCTCCGTATACTTCAACGGAGACGTCTCTCTTCAGCTTTGAATTTATCTTTATTTTTCTTAGCATCGCCCTTTGGTGTCCTCTGGTGGTTTCTAGAAACCGTGGAAATCCTTTGACTGGAATCTTTCGATTTTCGCTTCTCGCGTATAGAGATTTCCCCTCTCAACGTGTCTTCCGCTTCGTAGCGGGAAGCGAGCCTCTGAAAAAGGAGCGGAGTGATCCCGGGTCGCTTAGCTATTTCCGCTGCGTTTTGCGCGCTTAAAAAGAATTGCTGAGCGGGCGTATGAAAGCGGAGGCGCTTATTGCAAGCGCAATAAGGAGGTGTGTTGAAGTTCGATGAAATGCAAAGTATACAACTGAATTTTAACGAAGCTTCTCTTTTATCAAAAGATAATAGTATTTATTAATAAAAGATTGAACCCTTCTTTCACTTGTACGCGTAAGGTATTATTTCCGCATTTTGGTCATACTTTTGATATGGTTGATTAAAATTCTCTCTCCCTTCCTGTTTTTCTCTGAGCTCATCCTCGCAGTAATATATACATATTTTACGAGAAACAAAGGAAATAAGAATCTCATTTGTGTTTTCTTTTTTTTTAATTATTCACCCGCCCATAAACTGGGGACCTGTCCTAACTCATTCATTTCTCCTCGCTGAGTCCGACCCCTTTTACTTTTTCCCTCCTCGGTTTCATTTTATTTTCTTTTTTCCTTTCGTAGGATTCTTTATTTTACTCTGTGTCTTCCCGTGTCCTTAATTAAGTTTGTTCTCCTTTTCTTTCTTTCCTTTTTCTTTTCCCATCTCTCTCCTCTACACCCTCTCACGTACGAGAATGAAAGGGAAGGAACTCGAGCCGCAGTAAGGAGGAAAAATAGAGAAAAGTGAGTGCTTGGGGAAGTTTTATTTTACTCCAACTTCAATTGGAGGGAAGGTGGAATCATTTCTATCCTACCCTTTAGTTTGACCGCCTTGTTTTTCTTCAGGTTCGCATCATACGAGAAACGACTACCGAGTTAATGTGTGTACATTTCAGTGTTTTTATGCTGTCTTCCTTTGGTTTATTTACTGTTTCTTCGAATTCTGCTCGACGCTGTTTCCCAGAAGGGAAATATTAGATTTACGAAAGTTGGCGAGCATTTGTTGGAACGGGTGGAACAGCTCTGTTACAATTAGGTTGCATATTGGAAGAAGGTGAGCGTATTTGTAATTGTGTTTGGAGAAGAATTGCTTTGCCTAAGGAGACGTTTAGTTTCAGAAGAAAGCTTGAATGAGGACGTATGATTCAGGATGTGATGGAATTTAAACATGTTGACGGATGAAATGGAAAATATTTTTCCGCCAGATATAATTTAATTTGTGGGAAATTGCATTTTTATTTGATTGATCAAGAAGAAAATTTGCGATAAGATATTTGAATATGGTAAAGAGAAGGTACTTGATGTGGAGCGGTGCCTTGTGTGGATCTGAGACATAGACTCTTTGCGGATTCGGAAAGATGACTGGAAGCATTGAAAATATGGTTATGGAGGAGAATAGGGAAATTGGGATGTAGAGAAAGGTGAGCGAATGAAGAAGTGGGAGAGGAAAGAAGATTTTTGGCAAAAATTAGAAGACGGCAGCGTAGCTAAATGGAACAGGCTCAAATGAAGGACAGTAGAATCCTGAAGGTCATTATCGAAGGCACAATGCTGAAAAAGCAAGGACAACGAAGAAGTAGAACATTTCTTATGATTAGCATGAACATGGGTAGGAAATTCATCTTTAGAGAGAAATAGCGCGAAATTATGATATGATGAGTCGTGTGCCAAGTAAAATGTGAAGTTGAGTAGGTACATTTCAGCAAAGGGTGATGTAAACTGCCATTCATCCTGTAAGAACGTGAGGTAGCTATTTTTCTACAATTTCGGAAATTTCTACATTTGGGTATTAATTTCGTAGTTAGTAGCGCTTTGCTAGAGCGGAATGAGGAAGCTTTTGCGAGTGGAGGAGACTGAATGGATAGAGATAAAGGCAAAATTATTAAGCACGGCAGATGAGGAAGAAAGTTCGTCATTTGAAATTCGGAGACGGCAAAAATAGTGGAATGAATACTGGAAATTAATAGGGGCGCTTTGTTGATGAAAAGGAATTTTTAATGAGTGCCAAGAGAGAAGATTTTTGAAATAACGTGGAACAGAAATGTAAAAAATATGTGTTGAGGATGGCAATCTATATGCAGAAGTTAATATGGTCAAAAGGATGGCTAATGTAGGAAATGTGGATTGGCTACAAAGAAAACAATGTTGAGGCGATCCGTGAAGAAATCTAACTTTGAATGACTTTCCCGGTGAGTTGAGTTAATGAAGTATCTCCGGGTTAGTAATAAATTATCTGCCTATTCCCCTGTCTTCCTCAGGGAAGTGATGAGTGGTGTAAGCAGTCGAAACGTCGACTATGAAGCCACGAACACGGGTGGAAATATAAGAGACTCTCATAATTTCTGTTTTATGAGAGTATTTACGATGCTAATTATTTTATGGTCATGATTATAAGATCATGACCCCCAGTGATAACACCTTTCTTTCTTTTATAGCGCGGACTAATATTTAAAAAATATCTTCTGTTGTTGTGGTTTACCACAAATTATTCTCGTTTTTCCCTTGATCATAGTGAAGTTTTGTATTGCGTATAACATGAGATCCTGGAGGATTAATGATAGGAAGAAAAAAAAATAGGTTTTTCAGCTCCTTCTTGTGCTTTTACTGTCGCTTACCTTGGTCCCGTAGATTTTATACCCAAAAATGTGTTTACGAAAAGAATAGGCTCGTCGCCATGGCGAATGGGACTTTCTCCAATTTGAGTTCGGACGATTTTTCAAACTGTTGTTTCTTCCTGCAATAGGGTGACATTAATAGAATTGCCGCTCGGCTAAATGTCATTAAGTGGATTGCCGCAACGGGGAGGAGAGGAGAGGCGGGAGAAGCCTTTCCCTTTCTTTCCATCTTTCCCTTGCCCCTTATTTTCTTCGTTTATGCCTCTTCCTTGGCTGTTTTAGGGTTCTTTTCGCTGGCTCTGTCCTAAGGGAGCGATTGTTTCTTTCCCTTAACTTTCTTTAGTCCTCCTTCCTCTTTCTTCTTGCGAGCGATACCCGTCTTGCATCGCATCCTCTCCTTTTCTGCTCTCTTCTCCATTCAATCCCCAGAATCCTCATTCCTGACCAATTTCATTCTGTCCCCTACCCTGAGACAAGTGTACATATATTCACATATTTATGTCTACAAAGATGGAGAACTACTTCACTCATTGATACAAACTCCTGCGGATTACTAATAGAGGAATAGGGTTGAAATTTTCAGGGTACTTCAATATTCACCCATAAGTCAGGAAAAAATCGTAAGTCCTGATATTATTCCAGCGTTCAAGCCCAGAGAGGATTTCATTTTTTGAAATGAATTCACTGGGAAAACAAACATTTCCGTGTGGAGATATTTTGATGTCGCTCATAAAAATACGAGATAATTTAGTTACAAGTGTGGTTTTTGAACCAAAATACCATATAAAGTGCTATATGTTTTGATTCCTTCATTCGCATTTCCTTTATCAATCGATCGATCAACTGAAAAATTTGGAACTTTTCGGCTAGACACAACTTTCACGTCTGGTGTCTTACCACCCCCTGCCACACGCCCCTGTGTGGATCTCAGGGTAAAATGTACATGTGGGATAACTGTCAGTTGCCTCCCTCGAATAACTATCACTGCAGCTTTCAGTTTCTTTCACTCTTTCTTTCGTTCACCTTCCTTTCTCAACTGTTCCAATTGTAATCGGCCTTTCATTCCGAGAACTATCTCCGACTTCCTCCTCTTCACCCCCCCAACCCATTGTCCCCCTTCCCCTTGTACCTCAGATCCAGAGGAAGCCAACAATAATGCCCTGAGGGGATGGGGAGAGGGAGGAGGAAGAGGGAAGGGTATTCATCTGTTCCCGTACCCACTCTCTCCACCCCTTTCGGAACCCTTCGAAGCGGTCCGCATATAAATGTTTCGTGATCCCTTTGACGCGTGCGTTGTGTTATCCCGGTCCGGGTCAGGAAAATTAACGACCTCCGTCCTTCCGACCAGCCCTCTCCCTCTTCCGATTGACGTCCGCCTTTCCCTGGCGGAAATAAAATCACAGGAACGGGGAGCGCGCTTTTCGTCGTTCCCGAATGCGAACGTGAATTATTATTTTTTTCTTTTTTTTATGCGAGGGTGGAGGATAGCCCTTGGTGAGTATTCGAATATTTATTTATCGTGCTCTGGGTATCACCCATTGGACAAATTACAGAACTAAAATTGTCTTTACTACCCTGTATCAGGCGAAACCTTTTGGAAGTCCATCATGCTGGGAGAAAAGTACTGACAACTGCAGTATCCACATAGATTTTTATTTTGCATTACCACGGTTTCGTTGGAGGGATGTAGCCTCGGTACGGAACCATGTTCACCCGAACAAAATATTCATGTGGAAACTGCAGAGTTAGTTCTTTTACCCACAAAAATGCCTTTAATGCAAGTTTCATATAAAAAAAATAATAACAGTACTGTCGGAGTATATTTTGGCTATATAATATCGCCATAGTGTCTTTTCGGAATTTACGCGTGATGTTTTTTAAGTATGTGTATTGTTAATGGAGAGTTAAATTAACGTTATTACACATTTCATATAAATGTTGTTTCCAAAACGGATTGCTAGTGATAACGGTTCTGAGATGGCGTACGGAAATGCTGCACAGTATTGTGTAATCACCTGCGACGTCCTAGGAGTGACGATCTGACCGTTAGAGAGCATCAGTCCATCCCAGGGGTCGTCAAACTGCGGCCCGAGATCCATATGCGGCTCATTGGGTTTTTGCAAGTAGCTCTGAAGTAAAATTGAGTACCAAAAAAACTATGGCTTTACTTTGTAAAAGGATATATTGACGTTGAAGGAGAAACTATCTTAATCTCGATCACTTTTCCCGACTTTCAATCGTAAAAAAAGATGTTAAAGTGAAAAATCACGTAAATACGAAGAGGCTAGCTGATAGGAGAATTGATTGGAGGGCTGCCTCAGACTGCTGCTTTCAAGAATCGTTCGCTGATGATGTTAATGAGGGAAAATGGAAGAGTGTACTTTCAAACTTATGTCTTTTGAAATGTTAGCTTTGTGTTTTTTTTGTTAAACACGCCCCTGAAAGCCTCCCTATCCATTCGCCACTCCTAGATATCCCTCATCTAATCCCTAAAAGCAATGAACCCACTACCCCCTCCTCCTCCCACGCACATTACTCGCAACAATCCTTTCCCCACACCCTTCGGCATCGGCGATGCACAACTGGTGCCTGTCACGTCACCAGAGCCTCCCACTATCCCCACCAAGCTCCGTGGTTCCTTCCCCTCCGATTCCCTCCCCCCCCACAATAAACCTATGTCACCACTTCCGCCCCCTCACCATACGAACCAGCCCCTTCATTCCCAGGGTAATATAATGCGATGAAACATGACTATGAAAGTTGTATTTACACCTGAAGATGCTACAGTGTAGCGAAACTAGTCGTCAATAAATTCCTTTTTTTTAACAGTGGAATTGCAGTCCTTTTTTTCACCTACTTTGAAAATTTGACTTTATCTTTGAAGATCGCTGAAGAAAAAACGAAACTTTATTCTTACCTTTCACATTTTGACATAAATCTCTAATTCGCATTGTTATATCTATATCACCATCCGTTTCCCACTTTTTTCTTGTGCAATCTTCATTACAATTTCTTTTATTGTTAGTTTTTTTTCGTTATTTTGTGATATGAATATGCATAGTAATTTTTGTATTATCTTTGTATTGATATGTTTTCAAATATGTTTGTACTCATTGTTTATGTTTGATACTATGTTGGTTGTTTAAGCTCACCTCAACTGTAATTGTCATTGTAATATTGGTGCTCTTAGGGGTATTGTACCTAGAGCTAATAAGTATTTATTATTATTATCGCCTTTGATTATTTATAAAATAATCATTACTAGCGATCATAAATCATAGTTACGTGGCAGGAATGATCGAAAATGGTAAATGAACATGCGTTTTGCATGACATGCGGTGACATGCGGTTTGCAGATTACGGATAGTTTTATCACAGAGCTAAAAATCAATCGAGACATTCAATAGATGATAGGTGCCCCTTTAGGGGCACGCCGCCCGCATGTTGTTTTGATTAGAGGTAGGATCGGCCTTGATGAAGATAACATCACTGGTGCCTTTCTCTGTGCACTATGTCTATTTTATAATCATTACTCCTAACTTGTCATATTCGGTCTACCTTTGGTTTGATTCCTTTCTTTCGACTAGTGGGGTCTTCAAGCATTTGGTTAAAATAAAGTTTAATAAAGATTGCGAGCCAGAGTAACTTACTCCGAAGGTAAGATGCTACGGGAGGATCTGTGCCGAAGTAAGAATCGCTCAGTTCGAGCTAGATGTTTATTTCAATTTTTTTTCCTCTATCGAGAGATAGGAGGGTGGAAAATAAAAGAAATGTATATATCCTCCCGACGAAGAACAGATTGGGAGAATGAACCGCTCATATCAGATGCTGTTAGGTTTACGAACTGGAGCGTTTCTAGGGCTGCGAATTGAATGGACCGAAAGTTGGAACTCTTTCCAGCCTTCGATTGACTTTTATTTTTTTTTTCTCCTCCCTCGTACCATTTTGTCTCGAGCAGTCCGGAGCCTCGGGGGGGAATCATCCTCCGTCGTTTTTCATGCCACGGCTAGGTCGTAGAAAATGGATCAGAGGGAGTTTTCTTGCACGACTCGAGATGCAGGCTAAGAAGAGATCATACGAATGAAGGGTTTTCTTCCTGCTTCAAAGGATTTATTTCGGTGCATCAGTTGGCGTCTTTACGTTCAATGTTGGCGTGTGGGTGTTTTTTTTTCTTTCGATGTAATGGACTTCATCAAGTTCAGAGGGAAATCGAATTGATATGTATAAGGGTAGTCTTTCAGCGCTTGCGAAGATAACAACGTGATTTTCTTCCATCTCTCCCGATCCATTGCAATACCGGAAGTCACAATGTTCGCCTTTTATACGCTCAAGTTTACGTTGGGGGCATCCCTTAGGGCGTACGCTCATCTTGTCGATATTTCGTTCCCCCTTTAATCCTTTTCGACGGAATCAAAGGTCCAACAGTTCTCAGTAATCAGTACTACTCATTCAAATCACTACTTCGTATCGATAACCACGATTATGAAAAGTTTTCATTTACCATCCATTTCAAATTGTAAACAGTTTTAACTTTCCACACACCCACAATATTTAAACAACTTCACCGACCATGGTTTCAGCACGTATTGCCATTATCAAGGTCATGAAACACCATAATTTTATTTTATTGTAATTTGCATTCGATCCACCTTTGTACATTTCACTTTGTGTATCTGATCTATAAGAGTATGCTGAAGTAAGCACCTTCTGACGAGAATTGTGCTCAGAAGGACTTCTAATGTGTTAATGTTTAATTCATTTTCTACTTTTTTTGGATCATTTCTTTTGATTGCTTGTATTCCACAAGTTTTTTTCTGTATCTGTAACTATTTATGCTTATGTAAAATAAACCATTATTTATTTAAATTTATTATGATAATGAGACTTTGCGCTGAAACCATGGTCAGTTATTATCATTGGTTTTCTACCGGTGAAGGCTGGTCTAAATGTACATTTAATTCTTCCCACACCCCTACATTTCACAAGTTATCCCTCTTCAGCCCCTCATACCTCCTGTCTCCCATCTTTCTATCCAAGCTACCCGTTCTTCTCCTCCCTCTTCCCCGCTTACACAACATTCTTCCCTCACTCCTTTCTTTCAAAACACCATCCCCTTTTATTACCTTTTCCATCCACACCCTCTGCCTTTTCCTAATTTCTATGTTGTTTTATGTTATGTATTTTATTTTGTTTGAATTATTTTGTGTGGGAAGTTACAAATGTTTTCAATTTGAAATTGAGGTCAAGTTCTGCCGCAAAGTTAGGCCTGATACGCTTTTCAATTACCTACCCTTTTTCGAGGTTTCTTTTTGTGGGGGAGTATATGCGACTTGATGAATAAAGAATTATCAATTTTCTGTTTTTTGAATGATTATAGAATTGCTGTAAAAATTAATCAAAACTTGAATATCACACTAACGGCGTGATTGTTCCGTTTTAATATGGCATTCTTCGAATGAAATGGTTTGTACCGTATGCTCATACCCGCGAATAATCGTGATTTGATGGAAGGGATTCTACCGGTTAGGATAATTTTATACTGGCCGCATCTGATCAACACTCCCTATCGCATTCATTATGCTGGAAGATTTTTCTCATGCATGATTGGTGTGTTTTTTTCGTGGTGAAGATTAGTTTTACGAGAAGGATGTCAAGTGATCCGTGTTTCTTTTATACCGATTGCCTGTAAAACGCTAACTTGCTTCTGAGAAGCGAACCTGGTTGTACCGTGCGAGGAGAAAAAAATGGGTCTATTAACATCATCTAGACAAGTTGAGCTTCAATAACCCAAAACCGTTTTTGAAGCACCCAGTGGAGGGGTAAATAATTTAAAAGCTGGTCCTATGCCCTAATGACCGTTTATTATAAATGAGTTTAAAAATAAAATCACTGGAAAATGTAAGGATAGTTGGGCTTCCCATGAATTTAACGTTCGAAACGTTCATTTGAAAAACGAACACGAATCTAAATATAACGACAAAAGTGTTTAAAAATATGAATGAAAATATTAAACAAGTGCCATTTTAAAAACCAGTTCGCCAAACTCGACAACCGGCTTTATCGAACCGGTCCGAATCAGTTGAATCCCAGTACTTCAAAGATCTCTTTAGTCCGCCACGTGTGTAGCCTTTCTAGGCTACATCCAAGAAGAGTATCTGTTTTCTTAACTCTCTACACTCTGGAATAGATGTAGTACAACCTTCGTCTCAAAAAGACACGTTGAAAATAAAATCATTTATTTTATCCCACTGAGAAATCATAGTTCAGGAATGAAGAGTAGTAAAAGTTGCCCTATTAACTGCTTAAGACTGCTCAAAGGCTTATTTACTCTCTCGGATTTACTCTTTCCTTCATTATAACTGGTGGAATAGTAATCAAGCTCGCCCGAACGTTTATAAAAAAAAGTTTGTTTAATAAATTATCGTTTCCATTCTGCTGCTGTATGTATTCATCAGGTGACTATGGTCGTGTTTTAGGTACATATTCCTGGCTGAACCAAGTATAAAGCAAAGTAGCATCTCTTGTAAAATATTTCGATGAACGTTCAGAATGTGTCATTCGGCTATTGGAAGATCTTGGTTGGGAAACCGTAAGAGACTAGAAGGTTGTTCGCTAAATAATTGCCACTCGAAAAATTCAAAACACTTGAATTCTAATCCGGCATTATACGGGCATAATTCTACTCCCACACTACATCAGCGGGATAGCCAGAAGAGGTAAATTAAGAGAAATCAACTGTTGGACCGTCCGATGCAAGTATTCGTTTTTTACTCACACAATACACGTATGCAATGCAGAAATAATATATAATTCTTTCAGACTTATTTCATACCATGCTACATTATTTATCAGCAAAGTTTTTTTCGACTAGAAGTCAATTTAACGGCTCCTAATCTAACATTCTCATCAGCATTTTCTTCGCCAGTTATTATTTAAAACTGTATAAGTCGCAAGCGGTCATAGATTGGCTGACGAAGGACTTTTAAGTAGTCTGAACTGTTATGATTTTTCAATTTTGTACCGATCCCACCGGCAGAAAGTGGAACTCTAGGAAAATATTTTTTTTATATCTCCCAGGCATCAAACCTGGTGTATCCTTCAAAAATGCCGCTAGTTCAGCAATGCAATCGCAACTACTCTTCCTCCCCACTTTAGTTTTGAGTTTCCGATCGACGACTGGTAATTGCACACTCATGGTTTGGAACGGCCAAAGGCCCCTTTATATCGCTGCGGAGTTGATTTAGCGTGTATTGGGAGAAAGTTTCCCACAATGCAGCGGACGTTTCCAGTGTAATGGGTTGTTTCTTTGTCTTCTGAGCATTTCCGTCTCCCCATCCCCTCTCACTTTATCGGTTTAAGCGAATAGGTACGTAGTAGTCGTCTAGCTCGATAGAATCGATCGCGGTCGACCTTAGCTAATATTACCTCGGTCTGCATTTCGAGAATCGGACGCTCTCCGTTCCTCTTTGCTTTCTCCATTGGTTTCCGCATAAATCTAGTCGAGAGCCGAGTCGAAAAAAATAAAAGAAAATCGCAGCGCTCGAAAGGATGTTTCTTAAACCCTTAGAGGACCCATTCGGATTTCAACCCTTCGTCCTCGGGTCGCCGACTTTTCCCAATAGGCCTTCTTCCATCCTTGCCTTGCGTCGTCCTTGTGATCGAATAAAATACGCCCAGCTCTCCTTCTACGGTGAGGGACGTACGGGGAGGAATAGTTCCTGTCCTTTCGAGGGTTTGATTCGCCTCTACCTTTCTGGTTTCTTTTGCTTGAAAGTACCCGTTGAATTTCCCCACGCACTGAGTTTAGTGTTTCCTTTGCTTTAAAGGCCGTTGTACCCGGTACAGTTTCTTGTACAAGATCTTGTACCATAAATTGAACGGCGAGATTTGACCAACAAATTGTACAAGAAGTTGGTTGACGGTCGTACACGATCAAAGATTTTAATACAATTTTGCACCAATAACATGTGCAGATATCGTTTTCTGTCCAACAGCTGAATTGCGATGTCCGATGACGATAGTATTTTGAAAATACTGCCACAGTAACTGGGTTACAATGATTTGCTACCATTGGTTACTTGCATCTTTCATCGGCTCATGAAACCCATCATTTATCCTCCAGACATCATGGTTATGCTTGTTGCTAATATTTCCATTTTGGTTCAATAACGTCATCTTAATTTCATTGGGGTTTAATGTTTGTTAAGGCGTCCAACTCATCTTTTGAGAAATAGAACACTTCCAACGCGACCGACGAATATCACAATATGGAAGCAACAAAGAATATCACGATATGTACCACAAAAATGGAAGTTTTGCCACGCTAATAGGTATAAAAGTGATCGCAAATACAGAACACCAACCTTACGAATACTAAACGAACGGATCACTACCGTCACATGTCATGCGCAGAAGCTACGGAGTGGATCTTTCACGGTTTCATCCAATATGTAGAGCATGATCTACACGATACAATTTGGGCATTGATCAAGTTCTTGCACAAGAAATTGCACCGTGTACAATGACCTTAACGGTTCAATACACTCTGTTATTACTTGTAGAAGGCACTGCGGCAGTTTATCGCTGGAAACTCTATCTTGTAAATTGAATCTAGGGTGCTCTACTTAGGTTATAAAAATGTTATGGGGATTCTCCAACCAATAAGCTTCTCATCAAATGTATACGAATGAATGTCTTCAGGTATGGATAGTATGATTATCTTGCCTATTGATTGGTTGATAGTCTGATTCTGGTCATGATATGTTCGCATGGAGTGTCGCTAATATTCTTTGTATTACCTTGGAATAGCGGTTCTCATGCCCCGCACTATATTCAAATTACCGTATTGCCTGCCGCTACCTTTGCTCTCAAACTTCTTCCTCGTTAACTCAGCTTTCTATCATGTTTTCTTGACAAGGCCACAAGAAGTTACTTCATGGGGAGTGAGTCGAAAGGATAAAAAATTAGTGTCTGTCTGTTGTTACAACAGACCAGGGAACGATCATTTTCGTGTTGTATTTTTTTGGACTTTTAATTTAGGACAATAGAAGTTACAGTAAAGTTAGCTTTTAAGCAAATTGTACATATTCATATTATCGCAGAAAGCTCAATTTTATCATCCCGATCGTGAATAAAAATCTGTAATTGTGTGAGGGGCTGAGGGTGAGGTTCCCCCTGCCACACACCTTTACGGTGACTTGCAGGGTATTATGTAGATGTGAGGTGTGAGTTAGAGATGAGTGACTAAGAAGAGGTATGTGGTAGGTATGTGGTGACTAAGAAGAGATATGTGGTAATTCGCACCTTAAACACAAAATTAATTATGGAAACCAATGAAAATGGTGATGTTTTTACTATTTAAACATCCTATACCTATTAGGGTGGAAGCATTCGAAATATAGTGCTATCGAAGAATGATGAAGATAAAATGGATCGACAGAGGGACAAATGAAGTCCTAAGAAGAGTGGGATAAAAGAGAAGTCTGCTGAAAATTATAAAAAGAAGACGGGACAACCTAATCGGCCATATCTTAAGACACGATGGCCTGATGAAGACAATCGTCGAAAGAAAATTGAACGGGAAAAATGGAAGAGGCAGGCCTCGTATGAGTTACATGGTGCAGGTCATAAAGGACGTGAAAGAGAGGAACTACGTTGGTATGGAGAGGTTGGCCGATAGAAGAATCGAGTGGAGGGCTGCGTCAACCCAATTCTTGGATTGTTGACCCTTGATGATGATGATACCTATTAGAGACATAAAGTAATCGATATCTGAATCTCATTGGATCGTTGGCGTGCGAATCGAGAGAATTTAATGTACTCTTATAAATACACTTATCAATTTTGACTTTTAATCGCCAAAGGCAAGCCATGTGCCGTCAGTCGCCTCCCCTAAACAACTACAAAATATAGAAAATTATTGATTTTAACTTATAAAGGTGGAATAAATGGGGTGGAGTGGCTCGTTGGATCGTCCCTAAACGACTTAATTTTTGGCCTGGGATTGCACTCGGGTGAGATTACTTCTTCACACCTCGACGTTGGCCCTCAGTACGTTTAGTGTTTCCGGTGTCCACCTTGACGACCCGTGCCCATAACCATCCTACTCGTCTGAACCGTCCAAAAGGGCATTCCCTGGGAACGACCCTGAATACTCATCCACGCTTAATTCCCATTCTCGCTTCGCTAGATCGCAACTGCATTGCTCGATCGGTATGTTTCCATCCTCTCCCCCTCCACGTCCACCTTTTCGCATCTCCTGGCACCGCTGGGGTTGAATGGGGTCGTTTACCATATTTTTTAATTGCCGAATCTGATAAGAGTTTGTAAAAAAATAAGACCCGTATTTTTCCGTTTTTTGATCCGTCAATTATTTCTCGAGTTATAAGCGGTGAAAAACTGATGTTTTTAACCCTTTCGGAAAAGTGGGCGTGGTGCAACCTCTGACGTATAACGACTTCGTCCAATCACAACTGAGCCCGCGAAGCTACCTTCGCCTTATCGCAAAGGGGGAGGGACACAGCTGACTCTGCCAATAGGACAGTTGCGACAGCATCTGTGCGAGCAGACCTTCCGAGAACCCCCTTCCACTCTCTTCGCTTCCACGAAAAGCAGTCAAGGACGGGAGGAAAATGACGTCAATGCTATCACAGCAACGTTTTCGGTGGGCGTCACCTTTTGCTTATTTTAATTTTTGATTTATGAGTGAATGGTTGTGGTTAGAAGATTAATTTTTTGCTCTAAAATTCTTTTTTTGTTTCCATCTAATGATTTCGTGTACAAAATTGCGATTTAGGTTCTGAGTAAACGTCTCCATTGGTGCACCCCCACGGGTTGGGGAGGGGGGGGGGGGGGAGGGAGGGTCGACCTATAATACGTGAATATGCAAAGAGTTTAACCTCAAACTCCCCCCTACCCCTTCCCCTCACGTGTTAGCTCGGTTGCGGGCATCGACGGACCCTTATGATCCGAACGTGGGCCATGTTTCGCGGTTATGATATGCCGTGGCGCTTAATGGCCTCCCCGGATGCGACCGGTAATTACGGGGCCGAATGATCTCTGGGACCCACGAGAGCACCTCTAGGGATCGGAGTGCTGGAGAAAGGGAGGAGGGGTCGCTCCGTTACCCTGTCCATACTTTCCCAGCTACAGACCCCGGAGGATCTCCCAGCTAAGTGTTATTGCGCGTGCCTACGGTCCTGTTTACATTTTTTTTTAATTGAGGCACGGATGATAAAAGCCGTATAGAAGTCAAGGCAAGTGGAAGCATTCGAAATGTTGTGCTACAGGAGAGTGATGAAGTTGAAATGGATCGATCTTGAGAGACTAGAGAAGAAGTCCTGAGCAGAGTGGTAGATAAGAGAAGTCTTCTGAGAGGCTTAAAATGTCTTAATCTTAGCGGGACATCTTAATAGGCCAAATCTTGAGACACAAATAGTCTGATAAAGACGATTCTCGAGGGAAAAGTGATAGGGAAGAATGTCAAATAGCCGTGTGAGACCAATCTTTGGATAGACGACTGATGATGATGGCCCGTAATGTGTAAGCCTACGTTTCTATTTGGATATCAGGCGCAATTTATTACTAAGACGTCCACCAAGGCGACAGAGGCTGAGGATAAGATAAACTAGATCACATGATGCCCTCGATTTCTGCCATAAAAAAGGGAGCCTCTGAATACTAATCTCCTATATATGCTAACCCTGAACTTCTCCCTTGGAATCCTTGGTCCCACATTTTATCGACCGATCCCTTTCCCCCACCTCCCGCCCGTATCGACGTCGATCTTCGCCGTATGCTCGGATTTCTTTGCTTTGGCAGCAGTTTCTCCGCTCCCTTTTCCTTACCACCGACTTGGCTCATTTTTATGGGTATGAGAAGTTAGATTGCGCATATCCCGCTGTATATCTACCTCTCGTTGTCCTACCGTATCTCGCATCAATGTTATAATTTTCTCTCATTTTGTATTCCCATGTCACTCATTCCTCTTTTTTTTGGTCGTATTCCCTGTGATAAAACAATATAACTATAATCATTAGGTTTTCACATGTTTTTCACGCCTCCTTCACGCTTGGTTGTTTTTCTGCGATGGTCGTAGTAGAATTTTAGTACAATCTGATCTCTGATTTTCTTCTCAAATCTACATTCTTTTCACTTAATGCAGTGATATTATTCTTTATAGAGTTTTTCTATTTTGCATTTGCTCTCATGCATCATGTCTATGTCGGCCTTAAAGGCATATCATTTCTTTGATTAATGTACGCCGAATCTTATTGTGGACTAAAACTTAGGGCTGGGTTTGTTGTGTATTTTTACATCTACTGACTACCATGCAAACCACCTCGAGAGTGTGTGGCAGGAAGTGAGATCTAGGTATATTCACTTAATGTTAACGCATAATACTGAATAAGTTAAACTCACGTTTTATTACTGGTGCCTACTTTTATTATTTTCATTTCGCTTTATATGATCTTCAAGAAGGCATGATAAAGTAGGACATTGAATTTATTAGTACAATCACGTAAAAACGTTCAATTTTTTCTCAAAATAAGTGCCTAAGTGCATGTGTTCTCAGACAAAAGCCCCCATATTCAGATTATCCTGTCAGCCAGCTCTATGGTGTGTAGCGGGGGGTGAATCATCACCAATCTTGCACTACATCAACATCATTTACCCTAATCTTTGTAGAGTTGGGCATGTATGCATTCAGGTGGGTCTCTTTACGAAACTAAAGTCGGCACTACTGCGAGTCGTAGCTGCCCATAACGTGCGATAATTCCTAGTTGAAACCTATTGCCCACCCTTGTGCATTCCATCCTTTTCTCGTCCCGTTCTTTCCCATTTACCTTCCGCTCTCGTTCCTTCCCGGTTATCCATCTTTTCTCGTTTCTTTGCTTTATCGAACTCCTCTCAAATCCACCCTCTCGCCTGGCCACTGGGGACTTGGAGTGTGTCAGTGGAGTGGAATCACAGCCACCAGGGCTGCGGGGCTGTTGGCGAAGCAGGGTTTTTTCTCCCTCTCTCCCCTGTGCAACCCTCGATGGTCTCCTCCACCGGCAAGGGCCGAGGGGAATAGTCTCGAGGGGAGGACCCTGGAAAAAATTCCTCCCGTTCCCCTGGCGAGAGAGGAGAGTGTGGTACCCTCGTCCCCCATATAGCCCCGAATGGGATGCAGAACGTGGGTTGGAGAGGCGGAGATTTTTTCGTGCGTGTGAATATGGGAGGAGGGGAGGATAAAAAATATAAAGGAGTGGAGGAAGGGGAGTGGGGGGGAGAGAGAGAGAAATTCAGGGTAAATGGATTTTCGGGGAAGCAAGGGATCGGAATGTGGGAAGTGGGAATAGGAGATTAGGGACTGTGTGGAGGATTGAAGGGGTGAGAGGGAGGGGGGGTCTGAGGGCCGTATGGAAAAGAAGTAGGTGGCGTAGGAGGTGGACTAGGTTTTTGGGTTTCAATGGGATCGCTAAGAAATATTTCTTCAAGGGTTCGGGTTAGGGAAGTGCGTGAGAAATGGTCGAAGAAGTGTGTTTTTTGTCCGTAGTCTTCTCGCCGCTGGGAGAGTATAACTTTCGCGCAATGCGGGACATCGTATTTTTATTTGAATCGCCGGTATCTTATGTCCAAACAAGGTCTTTGTGAAAGCGAATCCTTTTCGGGAAGTCAGTGCAAGATTTTCGAAACTTGTATTCTAATAAATATAGTGTTTTCCCAGGAATACGACAAGCCCGAAAAAAAAACTTGGCATAAATTTCCTCGCGTAGCTATTTCAAGTATAAGCCTCAGTCAAAAAATTCAGGATTGTTGCTGTCCAATGTTTTATATCTACATGCAGCACATGTTTGGACGCTCTCTATTTTTGTCATTCGGTATGTGACATGATGGTACACGTACCTGGTTATCAGATCATAGAGTGTTGAAACACATGGTCTATGTTCCAACAATCATTGGACAGCTCCTATCCTGTAATTTATTACCGCGCCGTTCCCCCATTAAATGCTTGATGTAGAATGCATTAGGAATGCGTGGGATTTTATAATAGAATGAGGGACAATGCTATAAATGGGGAACTGATGATTTATTTAGCTTAAGGAAAAAAGTGTTGAAATAGAGTGAAAAAAACCATTCAATTTACCGATCCAGACCGGTAAAACATATATCAACTAATTAACAAACTAGTTACACTGAATGCTTTCAGTATTTGGACTATCTGACCTATTGATTTACATACTTTTTATGTTTTTTTATCGGCGTAGGTATGTCTCTTTCGACACTAAATTCTTCTCACGAACCCTAAATTTCACCCGTTGTCCCTACTCAGCCTGTCATACTTCCCATCATTATATCAAATATAGCAGTTTTCCTCCATCCTCTACCTTACTTGCCCAACATTATTCTCTCAAGTACATATTTGAAAACGTCTCGCCCTTTATTACCTTCTCCATCCAGACGTTCTGGCCTCTCCTGATTTACTCAAACAACTAATGGTCCTCTCCTACTATCTCCAGCCTAGCCACTACCATAGCCCTATTGCGCATCATGATCAAAGGTTATTTGAAAGATTTGTGAATCAATGTAGGTGGGAGGTTGGTTCCGGGTTGAAGGGGTCTTTTATTAAGCAAATTATTAGACTTAAATGAAGGAGACGAAGATGGATTGCAGGGGGGAATTGGAGAAGTGGATAAGGGAGGGGTAAGAAGACGTGGGAAGGCCGAGGAAAAGTTCCTGTTTCCTTGGGTGGTAACTTACTCAAGGGCTGCCAAGCGTCCTCTCCCCTCGGAAACCGGATTTAAACTTACGCCCTCTCGTTTTCTGGACGACAGGGTAACTAGGGCGAAAAAAGAACGACAATCCCCTCTCCTTTCTATCTCTGAGTGATTTTTTTCCCTTTAGGTACTTTTCCATTCCTTTTCTTACAAGAGAATAATCTCAATATGCGAAGTTATTCATTACTTCAATCACTGTTAACAGTTTGGATATCTGGATTGGTCGACAACAATAGCGACAACCCCAAAAAAAAGGATCTCCGATCCATCCTTTTGGTTAAACCTGACCCTTCACCCTTTAAATAAACTTTTTTTTATTCCTTTCTGCCTGATTTATTCTTTAAGGTCTAAAATGACCAGTAAGGCAGGTGCCAACGTTATTTTCCCGCGTTTCAGGAAACGAGGCACGTAGGGAAGTCGAGAAACAGGGGGATAAGTTATCCCGGGATTTTGTCGAGTCCGGGAACAACCCTTTTATTTCTCTTTTAGGGCCACTTGTTACTTTTTATCCCTCTTTTTAACAGCCCATTCCTGTCCTCCCAAGTTCCCCTACCATTTAAACCCGTTTCGTTCCCCTCTTTTTATCCCTAAACTGATGCGTCCCCTCCCCCACCTATTTTATTCGAAATATTCAAGGATTTAAAAACTCTTTTCTTTTCCTCCCCCAGTCCTGAATGCACGGGAGCGGGAGACGTTTCAGTTTGGAGAGAGAGAGAGGAAAAAATCTCTCTCTCCCTCTCCTTCTCTCTCTCTAGTTGTTAGAGTCGTTCCCTCCCGCGAAGAGAAAAGTGTTCCGGGTTAAGGAACGTAAGGTGGGAGAAGCTTTAGGTGAGTGAGTGCTACGGGGGTGGGTTGTGGTGCGCGAGGGTGCGGAACTGCTTTTTGAGGGAGACGGCGCTCGAAGGGGTTGATTGTGTGTTTTTTTGTGTGTTCCCCGGGTGAGGGAGAGAGGATCGGAACGGCGCGGTAGGCGTTGTTCGGTTGCGGGTGAGGGATTTGGGTGGAGAGAGAGAAAAAAAACTTCGCCAAGGGGTTGTTGGAAGGGAAGAAAATGGTGAGGAGTTTAGGGGTTTTGGGGGGTAAGATGGGGTCAGAGTGCTCCTCCTATGCCCAACTCCCTCCCCCCTCCCCCAACCAATCGTGCTACCGCAGGTCACAGGGATTTCGTTCGCGGTAAGCGGAGAGGAAAATCTCTTTCCCTCCCCTCTCTCTCATCCACTTACCCTGAAAAAAAAACCTGAAGAAGAAAGCTCCCTACACCACGCGAGGAAGGGAACAGAAGGGTTATCAATCCTTTTAAAGCTTTAACGTCTCCCTCTTTCCCTCCCCCGCTCCCTATCTCCCTCCTCCCCTTCGCCTCTCCCTCCCTTACCCTCCCTTCCCCCAAACTCTCTCGCTAGAGGGAAACTTTTCCGGGGTTCCCAACAAAGGGAGCAGAGCGCACGAGGGGAATCTAAGTTGGTGCATGTATGTGTAGGTGGGTGGGCGAAGTGGAAAAGGGTGCGCCACGATAGCTTAAGGGTTTTTGGTTCTTCGATACCGTGATGTATCGGCTTCGACATCATGCTGTTAGTATTATTAGCGACGTAACGGTTAAGGTAGATTTGGATGGGCATAATATACTTCCCTATTTTTTTCATGTTGATGGCCTCACTTTGCTCCACCAACTTCCTACCTCTAATTATTCTGCCCAAAATATTAGTTCTTCTACTCCTTCCTACTCCGCACATGCCAAACATTCTTCCTCTATGACGTGCTTCAAAATGCCTTCGTCCCTAATTGCCTACTCTATAATCCACTCCAACTCATTCCTAATTTCTTCAATCAACTTCGTTTCCTTTCCCATCGTTCCTAGTGCTTCCTTCTTCGTCTTCCTTCCATCCTACATTGCCTTCTCTATCCTTCTCCAAACCCGCATCTCATAAGCCCTAAGTTTATTGTCATCATTTTTCCTTAAGTTATAGCAGAAGCTTACTAACCTCACCTACCAGCAAGCTTCTGTTAACGCATAGCCCGAGTTTTCTTGGTGGCGAAAGTTTGTAATATGTGTTGTAAAATGAATAAGTTAAATAAATATTTATAACTTGAGTAAATGAAAATAAATAACCTGGATAAATTATCCTCATATACTTGTCAATAAGCATTCACGGAGTGAATTCTTCAACCTTAGCGCCACTGCGCTACCTAGCGGAAGGGAGGGGAAAAGGTGTAAGCAAAATTGACGTTACACTTATCAATCGACCAGCATGCAATTGCTGCCCATCACGCCGTTCAAAATTTTCACTTTTTCATTCACGTCACATTTTAATTGTCTAGGAAAACTACTTAAATTATAAATCAAACGACATCAGCCCTACCTACTCCAGGGGCTATGAATTTTTGATTGATAGAATAAAAAAGGAAAATGATCTATTGAAGAATTATAATGTTTTTCGTCCATCCTAAATTTTAACCCTAAATTTATAGATCACTACAGATAATGATATGAATTATGTGTGGACTTGTGTTGCGATATTCCGATTCAAAATCCTCACTGTCCTGACCGAGATGCAATTTCGTCAAAAGTCTTGTTTCTAATCTTGTTTCGGCGCAGAGGATAAGCTGAATTATCGATATTTCGGCGATAGTGATGTATGAGGTAGGGCCCCACGGATAAGGTGATATGTGAAAGTATTTCGTAGGGCATGCACTGAATCATGTGAAGTCGTTTATTCTAATATGTGAAGTCGTTTATTCAGCAACGCTTCGAGAGGAAATGGTTGCAGTATCGAAGTGGGGCGTTAGGCTGACGAAAGGTGGTTGCGCTAGGAGATGAGAAGTGATGAGGATGGGTGGAGGTAGTGAGGGGAAAACTTGGTGATGAACTTGGTGATGTGGAGCTTGCCGCTGCGTGGTTGCGGACCCTGAACCCCTGGGGAGATGGAATGAGAATGGATGGCAGGAGGTCTGAGAAGTGTGTTCGGAGAAGAATGGGAGAAAATACGATGGATAGAGAGAACTAAGAAATAGCTGTGCGTGGCCCAGGATGGAAGGAAGTTTCTTCAACCCATGGGATGGGAATGGAAATGATTTTATGTGCATCATGCTGTGCAATTGACAGTACACACGCTTCCATGCCCTGGGTGGAGAAAAACACACTCATGCACACATGCCCAGGGAACCTGGCCACAGGGCTCCAAAAATAAGGTAATATATTAAGGATTTTGTGTGCTGGGTTGGCAAGAGTGATAGTTGGCGAGCTCAAATGCGCAGCAGGTATTATTATATTTATTTATTTATGTTCTAGGGCACGCCCTATAAGAAAAATTACATCATTTTGGCAAAACAGCTCTGACTTTTACATGATAGTTACACACATTCAAAAAAGCGTACATTTAGCTCAGATAGATATGCATAGCATAGCATAGATTTCCTGATTTTATACAACTCGCTAATGTTGTTACTTGGTTTATTCTTGAAGGACTCAGGTAGGTATCCCTTCGCGCTCCTGCTCTATTAATTAAGAGTGTAAGTGAACGGTACCTGATAACGCGCGCTCTTCAAGAAAACATTGCCTGCATTATGGCAAAAAATTATTACTCGTTAACTCTGATGTTAAATTCGTTGTTAGCGTCATCGAAAATACATTTATGCCATTTTCTAGCCAATCGTATTTTTTTTTATTCGATGGACAGGTTTCCCGGACATTTTCCCCGTTGGGCAATGGGAATTACGATGGTGTTTGAGACCGTCGGGATTATTTCGAATAGGTAGCCAAGGAGTCACGTGGTATAAACACGAATGGTTCGCAAATGTAGTGTGTTATATCATTATTTTTTTAACTTGAGTTTTTCTCAATCGTCTCGACCATTGAGCCGCCAGATGAGATGCAACTCAAGTGAAAACAATGAGTGAGATTGTTAAACTAGACTGTTTCAAACAAACTCCCTCAGGCAGGAATCGAACCCGCGACCTTAGACTTGGCATGCGAGAGGTTTACCCCGCCGCCACCTTGGGCGTTTACTAATTATTTATTTGTGGCAATGAGTTACTGAAAGCCTCAAGTGAAAGAAAAGGGTGGTTTTTAAATAAAAAAGAGGTTAGAATTTGAATTTATGAAGGAAGATAGGATGCATTATGAGGAGAGAAATCTTAGAAAATCATTCTTGCTTTTAAGTGAGTGTTTTAATATTTTCTAGCATCCTTTCCTGTCTAGCATCCTTTTAAATCAAACCATCTCGAGGTAATGTGGCAGGGCGGATGAATTAATACCGTGTATGCAATATGAGACTATGCAGTGAATTGTACATTCACATAAGTTATGTTTCAATTAGGCAACTAATCGATAATCGGCGACGAAGATGTATGACTCGCTACGATATTTTTTATGCTAAAATTTTGGGCATTAGTTTTCATTCACAAAGATATTTGCACATAAGGTTAAAATATGGTGCATTTGGCAACCATTAATAAGGAAATAGTCACAATTCCATCATTGCTTCATTTCAACCGTATAATGGGTTGCGTAGTATTTGCTTCGAAATGTTTTGTCATTAATGTTCATTAAAATCGCATCAATTTGGAGAATAAATTCCTTCGCTAGTCACATTAACTTGATGCTTATTGCCTTTTGTGTTGTTAATTTGGCTTTATTCATGAACCTGTTTAGAGCGTTATTTTGTGGAAGCGTTTCATAATGAATGTACACACTTTGTAATTCCACGTAAATATTTATGTGGAATTACAAAGTTTTTATGTGACTCGTTGGCCTATGCCATTAAAATCCTCATGCTTCCCATACGTTCGCATTTATTATGTGGAGCGTTATCAGTAAAATTTCGTCTGATTGTGTCTCAAGGGCTACAATTAATTCACATAAAGCTTATTGCGAACAGCTTCAATGCCCCAGATGATATTCAAATGGGTTGCCAGGAATAAGCGTTTGACCAAAGCGGCAATGTTTTCGTCCCTCTGCGAACTGAAATTCTCTTGACATTCAATACGCTTGCAGACAAACATATTTTGTAATTTTATATCTCGCAACGTTTTCCTCGAACGTTTGTGTATTTTTGAATCAGCATGGCAAGTATTGACGTCACGAGCTACGTTGATGTGCGAACTGAATTACAAGGCGGTTCGGTACGAAGGAGTGCGTTAGATGGAATAAAATTGGGTAAGCAGAATAGATTGAAGGAGAATAGTGGAAAGTTTTAATAGGATGATGGGAGTTAGGAAGTGTGAGTAATGGTACAGGGAAATCGTGTGAAATTTTGTAGTCGCGGGAAGAAATGGATGTCCATTTAGACCTATCTCCATGGGTTATATAATAATGGCTACGAAAAACTGCCAAAAGCCCCTCTTTGAGTCTACGGTCATAATGATGGTAATGAAACCTGATGCTAGCCGGAGACTCAAGAGGTGGATGTTACTTAATAGTAACTTTAATAATAATTAGCATTATTATTTATCGGTATCTTATCGGATAGGTTATATTATGAGATGAACTTATTCAGCTATTTACCGGAAGTCAACGTATTGGCATATCTGTGGAATTCAGCAGTATCTGAATTGTAGATATCAATTGAGTCTCGTTTACCAACCTTCTCCTCTACCATTCGGCCGAAAACTTTTTTCTTTGAATCATGAGTTAAGTCTCAAAATATTAAACTTGCTGTGATTATTTGGTAATTAAAGTGGTGAAAAGGGACTTTTTAGAAAACCTAGCATAGGTAAGGCGCTTCAACATACTGTTTTTAAAACTATTAGTTAATTTTTGTTGGTATTTGAAACTCATTCGTAGAGCGTGTTCATGCACGTGACATGTAGGGATATAAGAATGTTGAATGAGCGTGGAATAGATTGGAGAAGTACGGGTAGTTTGGATGGAATGCTGGGAGATTAGAAGGTGGCGAAATGAAGACATGTTGTGGAAAGTAGGTGCATATATATCTACACAATACCCTGAAAGCCAAAGCGAGGGCGTGCAGAAAGGGTTAAACATGCATTAATGTCGATAATTTAAAATTTATTTTAATCAATACAATACGAGTTCTAATCTTAAATTTATATTCCAAAGCAGTGGAATTCACCTTACGCAGGACACGGGTGTCCTGCGTAATAGTTTACTAATATCATGTCCGTATAAGCCTCTTTTAGCCAGCAGAACTGTGATAGTGTAGCAATGGTAATAAAGTCATAATCATATTTTTTGTCTTTATCTGTGGTACATGAAAAGTGTACTCTGTAAGCCATTGTCAGGTTGTGTAATGGGAATGAATCATTACCAAAGACGTGGCAAGAGAGGCTTCTAGCACAAAAGTTGAATGCTCAGTGAGAAAGATTCTTCCAATTGGAATGCCTCAAGCACTGCCACTTGCATGATCGCTGCTTCGCGTACATAGCAAACCTCTCAAAATCACGATTTTTCAGCTTTTGAATCGACAGTGAGGTATTCATAGATGTAGATGTCAAGATGGAGTGTTGGGGGGGGGGTGTATGCAAAGAGTAGGGGACGGAAAAAAAAAGTTTCATTTATAGGAGTGCAGATGCCTCCCAAACACCCTGTCAGTCCAGTCCTCCCTTGCATTGGATGCTAAACAGAGAGTTTCCTTCAACCCCCTTTTGCCTTTTCGTCCCAGTTGTCCCTCAAAGGGAGGAAGGGACCGTGTGTTGGAAGAGGTTTTGCAGGGCGGAGGGACCTTCTCATCCCTTTTCCGCCCACCCCACCCCCTTTCCCTTTACCCTAGGGGTAGTCCGCACCACCCCACCCACCCTCTCTCTCTCTCTATCTTCCCGGAGGGATACCGACAACCCTTCCCCCCACCAGTCGCGGTCCAATCTTGCGAGGAATTGTCCAACTTGTTCGTCCAGAGGGAGGGTTCACCTTGGCCCGTCTCACGGTACGCGTCTCACGGCACGGAAGTGAGGGAAATTACGTCAACTTTGTCCGTTACACGTCGAGCCGAGCACCAAAAGGGTTCAAGGGTATTGTCTCTATCTCTCTCCCTTCCTCCCTTTCTGTCTCTCTCTTCCTCCCTCTTTTTATCTTTCTCTCTCTCTCTCTTGTCTTCCGCCTCCTTACCCATGACGAAGTCGAGCTTTTGTGTTGTAAACGGTGGTTGGAACGTTATGTAATTTCCTCCTCTTGTGCCTTATTAACTTGGGGGAGGACGGCGCTGCCGTGATTCATTTGTCGAATTGGTTTGGGAGAACGGTCCGCAAGCAAATGAATGGGGTGGACCTTTGGGTGGGCTTCGCTCGTGAGAAGAGAGAATTCTTCTCCGCCCTTATACCTGGACTTCCTCCTTTTGTCTCTCCCCAGATGTCCCCAGCGTAAATACCAAGCAATTAGACGAATTCAAAATTCTCAAAGGTTTGGATAGTAAATGGTTGAAAGTCTTAGAATCAACCTTCTTCACATACTATTATATTTTACATTTACCTGACCTTGTTTGACAATCTGGTTACCTTAGTGCTGTTATGTTACTTATATTATTCCGACTTTCTTGCACCAAGATAGAATGGGGGCGTTTACTCGGAACCGAAATCGCAATTTTGTACACGAATCGTTAGATGGAAACGAAAAAAGAATTTTAGTGAAAAAATTAATCTTCTAACCACAACCATTCACTCATAAATCAAAAATGAAAATAAGCCAAAGGTGACGCCCACCGAAAATGCTGATGTGGTAACATTGACGTCATTTTCCTCCCCTCCTTGACTGCTTTTAGGGGAGGAGAAGGGAGTGGAGGGGGATTCTCGGAAAGTCTGCTCGCACAGATGCTGTCGCAACTGCTCGTATTGGCCGAGTCAGCTGTGTCCCCCCCATTGCGATAAGGCAAAGTAGCTTCGCGGGCTCAGTTTTGATTGGACGAAGGCGATATACGTCAGAGGTTGCACCACGCCCACTTTTCCGAAAGGGTTAAAAACATCAGTTTCGCGCCGCTTATAACTCGGGAAATAATTGTCGGATCAAAAAACGGAAAAATACGGGTCTTTTTATTTTACAAACTCTATCAGATTCGGCAATAAAAAAATATGGAAAACGACCCCATTGAAAAACATTTCCAACAGGAGTGTGAAATAATTTCCGAAAGTAGTATAAGCACTAATCAAACGAAGTTATTTGAATATCAGGTGAGGGAAAAATCAAATCCCAACACAAGATTTAGTTTGACATATATATTTTCTCACTCGACAACTTCAGCCAACACATCTTCAATCATAGTTCCTTTTTTAATGCTTTCCAGTAACAATAGCCTTTATTCATAAGTCGTAGGTTACACAACAACGGCAACAACAACACCTTAGAAACATGGCAAATTGATCATTACAACATTATCCAACATCAAATAACCTCCCTTTACAGGGCTTCAAGAAAATTTAGTGGCAGTTATTAATCGTTGCTAAACCATAAATTTTTTCATGCAACAGCTTTTCCATAAAAATCATATTATCATCAAGTTGTGTCTTCAAGTTGCCGGTCATTTAAAGTTTTATGAGAATTTTGTTACATGTATTTAGTATTATTTTGCAGCATTTATTACTTTCTCTTTTTTTTAAGTTTTCTATACCATAGTGGAACTTACGAAACCAAATACGGAGAACTGAGAAAAATCGTTGGCTGATCGTTCAAAGATGGCGAACTCCATCCCTATGCGTCGGAGAAAATTAGTTTCACCGTAATGCATATCAAAAGATTGTGTCTTCGTGACCAAAAGACCCTTATCCAAAATCAGGGCGCCATTGAGTCTCTTATTGTAGTTTATCAAGACTGATATCAATCCGATCGTATTTTCCATCGCTGGATGGAATGCTTAACGTGTGGTTTTTACATTTTGTGTTTCTTTGAGTCGTAATTGTCACTTAGGATAGGTGGGTGAATAAACTAATAACCATGGAAGGCAGAATGAGCTGATATCACCTGAAAATCAATAAAAAGAAAACTAAGGTAATGGTATGCAGTAGGAGAAAGGAAGCCTGGACCAATGTTAAACTTAGAAAACCAAAATTGAGGAGGTGGAAAATTTCTGCTACCTGGGAAGCCGAGTAAGCAACGATTGACGAAGCAAGTAAGAAATAGCCAGCAGAATAGCCCAGGCAAAGAGGGCATTCTATCAAAAGAAAAATCTACTTGCCGCTGGAAATAAAAGCGTAGAAATAAGGAAACAATTCATCAAAACGTACATCTAGGGTGTGTTTCTTTACGGCATTGAGGCATAAACGATGACAACTTCGGAGAAGAAACGAGTGGAAGCATTCGAAATGTGTTGTTATAGAAGAATGATGAAGATAAAATGGACGACCGAGTGACAAATGAAGATGTCTGAAGAAGAGTGGGGGAAGAGAGTAGTCTGCTGAAGACTCTAAAATGAAGACGGAACAACTTAATCAGCCGTATCTTCAGATACGATGGCAGATCGTCGATCAGAAGAAGACAATCGTCGAGGGAAATGTGAACGGGAATATTGGAAAAGGCAGGCCTCGTGTGAGATGCATGGAATAGGTTGTGAAGGATGTAAAAGAGAAAAATGTCGTTAATATGAAGAGTTTGGCCGATAGAAGAGTGGAGGGCTGCGTCAAACCAATCCTAGGATTGTTGACCCATGATTGGTTGGTTATTCAGAGGAGGCGACCGAAAGCTGAGGTCATTTGCGCCATTTAGGATACGTGGGTAATTGGTTAATGTTAGGCGTTTTTTCGGGAACGGAGGAAGGGTGGAGAGAAACCCGGCGTCGGCATTAGCCTACTCTTAACGAAAGGCGCCAAGGGGACCACGGCTTAACGTCCCATCCGACGGACGGAGTACTGAACCTGAAATGCCCTCCACTAGGCACTCAAGTGGGGACCGGTTTTCCACTGAAAAATCCGACACCGCCGGGTTGGCCCATGATATTGAGTGAATGTAAATGGGAAGGAATTTTTCAGGGAGTGGTGTAACGGTGAAGGGAAACCTGACGGCTTAATTAAACCACTTTTAACGAAAGACACCTAGGAATCCCAAGATTATAACGGACGGAGTGTTGAACTCTCTACTTGTAGCAGTCAAATCTGGACCGGTATACCGATGAAAAATCTGTCCTAGCCGGGATTACAACCCGGGCCCTCTCTGAGTGGATGAAGTCACTGAAAAATTACTCTTAGCCATCACGCGAATCCGATACCCCATAATTATCTATTCAACCATGAAAGTATACCAGCAGCAACTCTCCCTGTGAAATAGAGATAGCGAATCGATTCAAAGATAAATTTCTTCCCTATGATACTGGAGTGGTTAGCCTTCTCCGAACTCAATACCATCGGCGTGCGCGTTCATCAAGAAGGGGCTAAGGCCCTAAAGGTCGCGTTCCAGAAATCGGCATGGATTTCTTTGCACTATTTTTTTTCCGCTTAATTTTTTTCTGTTCTTTCGGGTGGAGATGAAATGTATCACCATTGAAGACTTCTCTGAATTTCATTTTATATTCCTCGTTCCACCTCATTTCCTTTTACGTTCTGAAATTGCTTTCAGTCCGGCAGGAGAATCAACGTCATGCTGTGAGAGTAGATTTGCCTTCCTTTCGGCTCAGTGCAGTTATTCGAGAGGTAATGCCCGCGTGCTCAATGTCGTTATTGGAGATGCCCTCATGAATACGAATTTCTTTCTTTGAGAAAGATGAACTTCAACCGAACGAAAATCTATGTGGATATCTCTTACTTTAGTCCAACGGTCCAGCGCGCTAAATCTCTAGTTCATATCCCATCTACGATATTGTTGGGATTGGGGTGGCTTCATACTTGATACTTCTTCCACGAAGGTATCCAAAAACTCGTGAAATCCTATCGTCCATTCTTAAGAATCCTTCCGTCTTCAGAACATTATTTTTTTTACCGATGTACTCATATTCCCTTAAGTTTTCAGTGCACGAGTACATTTTCAGCTGTTCGGGAGACCTTTTGAGAATAGTATGTATTTTTCGCGACCCTAGAATTGTTATTTCGTTTAGCACTTCAATGGAGGTCAATTTGATCCACTATGCAAAGACTATGATGGTGTTTCTTAGTCACCCATTTCGAACGGAACGCTAAGTCCAATAGGATTTTACGTCATTTACTCCGGGCGTTTATAAAAGCTGCCTTTCGATTCGTGGTAGAATTTCGTCAGGAAAATGGTCGATTGCTATAACGGCGGCAGAAAGCCTTTTCGTGTGTGTTGTACCGACGGAGGTTAATGTTATTCTTTTGTTATATAAGTTGGTTTATGACAACAGTGACGCATTAACGTCTTCATTTAAGAAGGCACATTCATATACTGCGAATATAATAGGAATTGGATAGAAATAATTTATGATATCTACGTGAGAATGTATCGACTTTGCTATGTAATGTCTTAACATAACCATTAACCGTGTTTTAATTCGCAATTAGATTGATGAAGCGATGCATGGAATTAATAATGCAAAGAAACTAAAGCTATTTTAGTGTTCATTTATTTCGTGTTCAAATGTTTCGTAAATGAACTGAATTCGGTTGATTTCATTAGAAAAAATTATGTGCCTTAGCTCAGTAATGCAGATGCTTATTTATTGTGTGGTGATATTTTTACCTATTATTATGACAGAACTTGTGTTCATATCATTTGTTGAAACACTTCTTCTGCTTATGCATACAATGTTATTCAAACAAGAGTGATGCTATAAGGAATCATCTGAATTCGATGTTTGAACGCTTAGCAATCCTTGTTCCTTTTTTGTCATACCGGAAACCAAACCAATCTAACCTAACTTTTATCCTCTTATAATATAATAAGAATCGTAATTGGTTGAGTCGTAGTGCCAGTGACAGCCTTCTGTTTCAAAATCACGCCTTCCACTGGATAGGGTGGTACTCTGAAATAGAATTTGATTCCTCTATTCAGAGTGAGTAATGTCGATGAATTCCTTTTACGATCATTTCTGGCGGGACAGGTATTCGTGCTTGTTTATACACAATATCCTGCAACTGGCAATCTATGTAAATCACATTTCGCTCAAATCCAAATTCAATTTTCTGAATCCTAATTATCGTGAGTCGATCCAAGGCTGTTTCCACCAGCGTGCTGTAATCGAAAAAACGGCCGATTGTTTATGCCATCGTTCCAAATGAACAACGCATTGTTTTCGGCCACGATTACGAAATTTCTAGTATCGATTGTCGCAAGGGAGCGGAGCACCCAGAGATTTTTTATGGGGGGAGAGGAGGTGGCGCCATCTGCCTGATCTTTTGGAAAGTGCAACCAAAATGTAATTTTAATCAGTATATTTTGTTCAGTGTAATTTTAATCAGTGTATTTTAATCAGTATATATCAGTATATCCACCCTATAAGTAGCCATATCAGATTCAGAGACGAAAATAGCCGTAAACTTTTAGGCCTATGCTAAGTTAGTTGTGTGTCACTGCGCAGATCTTTTATCTTTGGTCTAGTCATACTCGGGTAAAATGATGTAACGAGTTTTTCGTATTTTTCCTGCTACTATCTGTGAGTTGATAATTAAAGATTAATTTGGGTTTTATGGAAAGCTAAGGGAGGGGGGGGGGCAGGGCCCCTTTGCCCCCCTCTCCCCCCCCTCCCCGTGGGTACGCGTTACAAGTTAGGCTTGTGCGATGAGTCGATTAATCGAAGTCATCGACGATGAATGTCATCGACTGCGATGAGTCGATGGGAATCATCGATGTCGATGCGAATCATCGATGTCGATAAGTTGATGCGAATCATTGATATCGATGCGTTGATGCGAATCATTGATGTCGATAAGGCGTGATGTGCTGCAGACACGAGAAACGTTACCTCTGCTGACGACCATTTCCTGGCGGAGCTCCACAAGTACGAGGAGGTCCCAGCTTTATCTAAATCTTCGGACGTCCAACGTTGGTATAGGGACAGGAAGGATGTGTATCCCCGCCTTCAGAAGTACGCGAGGAAATACCTCTGTATTTTGCCACTTCAACGTCATCAGAGTGGTTCTTCAGCGATGCAGGAAACGTTGTGTTGGACGATCGACTTGTACTCACCGATGAAAATGCGGATATGAGAATTGTATTATACCACAACAAAGAGTTGTTGCTTAATTTGTAACTTGGTGCTTGTTTCGTTCTTTAATAAAGAGGCCTTGTCCTTCTCAATTAAGTTTGGCACAATTCAATTTTCACTTAATAACTACAAACTGCCAACCGAGACATCTGCATCGATCATTGATAGTCATCGATCATCGTAATTCATCGATCATCGTAATTCATCGCTCATCGTAATTCATCGATCATCGACATTCATCGATCATCGATATTCATCGATCATCGATAGTCATCGATCATCGTGTACACTCTATTCGATGATCGATGACAGCCATCGTCATCGAAGCATTTCGATGAAATTATTTCATCGAATATCGATGTAAAAAATCAGTCATCGCACAAGCCTATTGCAAGGTATATGTCGCATATTCTCCTGCTCTGGTTTGCATTAACGAACTGATGCGTGGCAGCGTATGGTTGAAGAGAAAGCGTCATTTGACTCGTCGGGTTGCTTCTGAATATGGCAATCGACGCGCAAGTCTAGCAAACAGTAACTGCGTTCAGGACTAACTAGCTGAATGCATCGACCATAGGTCGAGATAGCAAAGGCTTGTGACGCTGGCCAAATTATTTATCACGGCGAATTCCCGCTCATTAATGCAATAAACGTGCTTGTTTAACGTCGGGAAATGCCGAAACCTGAATTAATGAATGGAAATGAATTTATTTGCTAATTGCATTATTGGGAAATTTCCCTATTTTGCTCTCAAAAGGTTGACTCCGAGCTCATATTTGGACGATGCATTGTGGCTAATTCTGGAAACGCTTAATTGGTGCGTTTGTTTTGACACGGCCGTTATTGCTTTACGCTGGCTCATTGAAAAAAATCACAGGAATCCTTTCGGCGTGTATTGGACGACGAAAGGCAATGCGGTTCCTAGTTTGTGACCCACAATGTAACCACGGAGATCATGATTTTTTTTTCTCTCAAATATTCATGTTTGTTTGGGTTAACGGTTTTGTTTTGCTGAGGTCAAAACAAAAAGAGAACGGTGAAATGTCCATTCGTGGCCTAGAACGTGGGAAAAAAATCTGCTTCATTTTCCCCTATCCTGTAAAATTAATCGGTCATACCACCCCCTCTCACCCCACCTCCTCCCCAGAGCTATTATTCTCATTTATTCTCTCCAAATTTTAATGAAATTTGCGGTTGATATTCCCCTACATTTGTTGTGGTTGTTGCAGATTCGATGGGGAGGTAATATTTGATGTAATACCTCGCCTAATGTTTATAAAACAATGATTTTTTTAGTTTCAAAAGTTAGGGGGGTTTATATGCTGTGCTGTTTTTTTTGTGTTGTTCATTTTTGTTTGTTGTGTCATTGTTCCTGGTGTGGATGCGCCCCCTGCCACACACCCCCGAGGTGGCTTGCAGGGTATGTCGTAGCTGTAGATACATAGATATGCATTTGCACGTCCTCCACAGCCTGCAGTCAACCGATCTTAGAAATACATGAAAATGATCATGATGGTGGTAGTCATATACACTTTATGTTATAGGTATTCCTTCCGAGATTTTTTTAGAAGCGTGTTTTCTTTAGAGTTTGTTTTAGGCTTGCAGCATAAATATAATTATCACAACGACCCCTCAGAAATCTCGGTAATCTTCTCTAAAAATTATAAATTTCCTCCGTGGAACCTCACTCCCACGCAGGGCAACATGATATATTAAATATGATAGGTAAGTATTCTAAATGAAGCCTGACGAGGAAAAAGCAAGGTAACGCAAACGCGAGAGCTAACAAAAAAAATAAGGCATTGTGGTTCCCGATTTTGATGAACCTGGGCGAAGGCATAGGAAGTGCTGTGCATCGTGCGAAAGTGTTGAATTTACGTCAGAGAGTAGATATCGTGCCGTTGGCGAGTGCACGATCGGAATTCCTAATGGGACAGACGTGTCTAGTTGGGCCCTCGTTTCATTCCCGTGGACCGAGGCCTCGTAAACGGGGCGGGCTATATTTCTGAGTTAGGAACGATACCTGTCGAACGTACCTTAACCGCACGGCAGTGTATGCTTAGAGTTCTGGATAAATATGCATTGAGGATTTTGCACCCCATCGTCAATGATCTTTTTTTTAATGGTCCGCGCAGAATTGTTGAGGCAACCCTTAGCTAGAAGGGACGGATTTGGAGCGTGGTGATATATGAATCCTAGGCTTGGGACGCGGTCATAAAATAGTCCTTCATGTTTGCACTGTGTGAAAAACGCGAACCACTCTAGAAATGACCTTTTCCCTCCATTTTCGAATTTTATCACTCAGCTACATTCCCTCTCCTTTCACCCCCAGCTGTTCCTTGTTAGTCATCATTTCTAAGCACCTTCTTTCCTACATTTTCCTTCGTAACCACATGTCTAAAGCTCAAAAGTCTTTCAGTCATCATGGAGAAAGATCTGATGCTTTCCCAGCGTACACTGTTGGTGAAGGTTACACTCTTCACCTAATTACCTAAATCGCACCTCCTGCCATGGCTTGTGACCACTTACTTTTAAATGTAAACCTGGCCCATTTTTGTTTATTTTTAAATTAAATACTTTCGTTTTCTGATGGGTTATCTACATTCTGTTCCTTTCGAACAGATTTCGTCATGCATGTATTAATTTTTGTAATCCTTTGGCTGAGGGGCGCGAGGAAGAGCTTATTCATCAGCGAATCTTTATGACTTTATCAAATTTCCTCCTATATTAATTTTTGCGTGAAGATCGTAACACGCCTCTCTCACCAATCCTTCGAATGTATGCTAAAAGCTTCGTGATAATTATATTAATAAAACTGGGTACAGTCATATAATAAGTATGCACTAAGGACACCCTGCCTAACAAAACCTT
Source organism: Platycnemis pennipes (assembly GCA_933228895.1). Lineage (NCBI taxonomy): Eukaryota > Metazoa > Arthropoda > Insecta > Odonata > Platycnemididae > Platycnemis > Platycnemis pennipes. The sequence continues at coordinate 68,868,248 of OW121854.1, forward strand.
TTGTACTTTTTGAGGTAGTTCCGTGATGGGAATCTCAGAGGGCAGCAGGTAGGTTTTTAACTCGTTATCGAAGTGGTATGTGTGAGGTGTAGCCTCGGTCGAGTTAAGCCCTCACCGTATCATTACGTCTATAATATCTCGTGGTCATTTGATTAGAGCCGTTCTCTGCTTCTTAAAATGCTGGAGGAAATCTCATCAGTTCTTGAATCGTGTTAAATATCAGCAGTTATCAACCTCATAAAATTGGTTTCAAGGTTAACTGTTGGATTCGTGGATCTCTCCATAAGTGCGGATACAGTTGTCACAGACAGTTCCTCCTTGTTAAAATAGGGAAATGGTAAACTTTTTGAGGCAGCGTTTATCCTTCCTTGGGAATTTTCTGATAACGTGATGTTGGTACCACTTTTGCACAATATTACACACTCATGTTACAAAAACGACCTCGGTTTCAAAACAGCAGAGTTATTGTGAATCATTAGCAATGCATAACGTTTGTGCAAGACCTTATACGCCAAAAAGAAGGTCGTTAGGTAATAGGGGTTCTTTGTTTTCTCCTTCGAACGTCGGCAAAGTGAAGGCCACCCGCGATGTTCGGAAGTGTATATTCTTGGGGAAGGATACGTTCATTACAAATGGCTCTCTCCATAATTAAGTAGGCAATTAAAGAAGGGACTGGAGAAATGTTTGATATCATCATCCTTTTCATCGGTCAATAATCCTAGGATTGGTTTGATTCAGCCCTCCACTCGATTCTTCTATCGGCCAACTTCTTCATATTGACGATATTTTTCTCTTTTACATCCTTCACAACCTTTTCCATGTATCTCATACGAGGCCTGCCTTTTCCATTCTTCCCGTTCACTTTTCCTCGACGATCGTCTTCATCAGGCCATCGTGTCTTGAGATATGGCCGTAATGTGTAGACAAATAATAATTGCATCAAGTATATCAAATTAATTGAATAAATTAAGTATATCAAGTCAAATGAAATAATAATATAAAAACGAGGCGCGAAAGAAAATCTTGTAATAACCCCTCAGAAAATGCCTTGATGCTATACCTTCAAATTAATCTTTTCGTCCAATCTGGTGTAATTGGATCCTGTGAATTTGCTAGGGAAAATACGTGTATTAACACACGCAATGATTCTCAAGATAAAAATTTTTAATTTTTTCATTTCCATTGTTAACTTTTACATCCCCATACAATGATTTTTTTGGTTAAAAAGTGAATTTCACTACATGTCTACTTTTCGGCTCAAAAAAGATTGCCTCTGATGATTAAATATGGGTGATGTATGGACTTTTTTCGTTGCGCCTACAAGTCCATTTACATGCCGAAACTGAGTGTCTCCATGTAGTCCTCAGGGACGGGAGGAGGGGGGGAGGGACATCATATTGAGTATATCCGATCTCTCACATTTAAGAATTTCACGAACGTTTGAACCTTTTATTCATTCACTTTTTTTTTGATCCGCGGATGAAGCCCTTCCAGTTTTCGTCTCTTTTCAATGAACTTTCTGCATGCATCCGTTCCGTTCGAGCAAACCGTCTAGCTCGGGGCGGTTCCTCCTCTTTGTAGCGATGGATAAGAGGATTAAACGTGTGCGTTTGTGCGATTGGTTTTGCGGGAGAGGAGGGGGGGAGGAGGGGAGACGTGCCTGCGGATTACTGCAGTCACTCTGAACGCAGTCGATTGTTTCAGTTTTAATCAACTGTCGTGTCCATAAGAGCGGCAATTATCTCTGTCGTTTTCCGGATTAAATTTTACGAAGGGGGGTTTGGGAGGCTCTGCGAGAATATCAAAATCACTCGTGGATTGCTCGGTGGTGGTGTGTGCTTGCTTCCTGTTAACGATCACGGAAATTTTAGGCTAATTAGGGAGCCTTAAACTCAGTGAACTTTAAAATATCCTTAAGTGAGTGTAAAACCTATCTGTTTTGCTATAAAGCGTGTACAGGGATGGAAGCAAATCATGGAAAAAAAATATATTTTTTTTACAACTCGAAGCAAATCCAATGCTTCGGTAAAACACTCCAGTTGAGATCCTGAAAAAAAAAATCTTCCCTTCTTCGACAGGCATCCCAGCCAGTGACGATTTAAAAACAAAAATTGGAGCGTACCGAACGCTCTGCGGTACCGAGGGCAAAGAAATAAGGAAATGACCGATCGTCGATCGTTAGTCTTGTATTCGTGGTTTTCGCGGTCGTGGTAGTCATATTTCTATGCTTACCAGCGCCTCGGATAGCAACACGTGCTCCCCGAATATTGCGCCATTTGGCTTGCGGACAATATTTCCACCTTTAAAAATATTTCGAAAAAAAAAATACAATAACCCACAGCGCTCCCTCTCTTAGTGTTTTATTTTATTTAATCCTTCGGGTGTTGATTGCGACGGAAGCTATATGCGGCATTCGCGAGCGGGAACTTGTCGCCATGCCTACCAACATCCCCGAACTCTTTTTGTAGTTCCGAAAGTTTTTCTCCCGTGCAACGCGGGCGGTGATCTTCTTTTTTTTTATTTCAATTTTCAGGGTGATCGGGGTGCGGCGTGCGTACAAGCGGTAGAAATCTCTCTGTACCCCGGGGGTTTTGGGGTGTGAGGGATATTTCAAAGCAATCCTCCATCACTCTTTTCTCTCTCTTCATTTGCCTTCCGTGTAGTCGTGGATAGAGGGGAAACAAGGTGACGATGATCCGCTCAACTCGTTCTTTATGTCCTCCTCCACCTAACTCACTCTCTACGACAGATTTATTAGCTGGATATACCTTATCCCCTTTGTGTTGAGAGATGAGCACCCATATGGCCTGTATTCTATAAATCTGTGTTTTTCATCCCCAGTTTCTCTATATTTTTTAATATCATCAGTAATATTTTATTTTTCTCTTTATTATTATTATGTAATATTACTTTTATTTTATATATGAAATATCGCCTCTGCCAAACTTTTTGAATTTGTAGAGGAAGATTGTATCTACAACATATATGAAATGGCCAAAATGGAATACATAGTAGGTACATCGTCAAAAACCTGTTTGAAAATTTAAAATCGTTATACTGTTTACAAAATTGTTACTTCTTATAATATAAACCTCTATTTTATTTTTCCTAGTCATGATCTTTCAATTAAGCCCTATTGCAGATCTGAAACTTTAATCGTCTCGAAGATATAGCGTAATATGTGTAGTCACTTTTGCAAAATGCGAATTTTGCAAAGTTGCAATTACTCGTACACGGTTGCATAGTTTGCAAAACGGCTTTCGGGTTTTTATTTTCCTACGAAATGATGACGTTTTGCAATGTTGGGTCAAATTCGGTTGCCCCAAGGGTCATTTTTGCTGATTTTCTGGTCAAATTGACGTGGAATGACGAAGGTTGCAAGAGTTTCAAGTGAAAGTTTCAAAAAAATGTAACTTAAAGAAAACAAATAAAATTAATGTTAAACATCCATCGATATCTATCTTGAAATTTTCCGAAGACCAGAATATCCAAATGCCAAATTAAATTATGGAAAACAATATCTCCGACCCCCCCCCCCCCAGCGCGTGACGTCATCACACCAACCGACAAATGAAAATCGCGTTCCGCACACAATCTCCGCCTGGCTCTCGACTGGTCCTGACCTGTTCTGCCTGGTTCTCTCCCCGTTGATGATTGCCTAGACAATCGAAAGACCGGTTTCGGAGATATTGTTTTCCATAATTTAATTTCATGTTCCTTATCATGGGTCAACAATCTTAGGATCGGTTTGACGCAGCCCTCCACTCGATTCTTCTATCGGCCAACCTCTTCATGTTAACGTAGTTCCTCTCTTTCACAACCTTTACGACCTGTTCTATGTAACTCATACGTGGCCTGCCTTTTCCATTCTTCCCGTTCACTTTTCCCTCAACGGTTGTCTTCATCGGGCCATCGTGTCTCAAGATATGGCCGATTAAGTTGTCCCGTCTTCTTTTTATAGTTTTCAGCAGGTCATAATTTAATTTGGCACTTGGATATTCTGGTCTTCAGACATTTTGAATTAAGCCAAATTAGAAGCTCACATTATTTCAAATATCTATCTTAAACGGTTGAGCACATGCTATGGTTATTCTTTATTATGTTTTTCTCCATACCATTTATCGATATATTCCCACTTTTAGAATCGTTTCTAAGCAGCACGAGCATATTATATACAGTGCACTCAGTTTATGATACCAACGTGTCATGGACTGGTCACCGGCGTTACTTGCCTACGTGACTAGCATAGCTATTCGAAAAACGACGAATCGCGGCCGTTTGGACTATGGCCCCCTTCATACATATTAAGAACATATATATTAAGTACCCCTGCGTATTATGCTAGGTTTGATCAGATCAACAAGATTAGAGAGATAGATTATCGTACCGATAGATTTAACATTTCATTTTTCTGCGGACCATGAGAGAGAACAATAGGCAGAGTAGCAAAGGAATAGGTAGTCTGTAGTGCATGATTCATGTATTAAAAACCAATAATTCCATTGTTATTATATAAATACTAACCATCTAGCTGCTTGTGATTCTGTTATACAGCATGTTCAGGGGCGTCGGAACTATCCTCGCTGGGAGGGGCCAACCTTGAAAAGGGCCCGGCTCTTAAGAAAAGGGCCCGCATTTTTTGCGGATAGGAGGGGGTAGAGACTAAAATTTCGCTAAAAGTGCATATTAAGGTGCTAGAATATGCGTCAGAAGGGAAAAGTCAAGCTGGAAACAAGTGAAATTTAATTTTTATTAATGAAGACTCATATCTCAAGGGCCCGGGGCAAATTCTGGGGGGGGCCGAATGCCCCCCCTTCCCCCCACTTCCGACGCCGCTGAGCACGTCTCCATTAAATATCCAAATTGCATGTCAATAGTGCATATTTCGTGATCTTCACCCGCTGCCACACACTCTTGTGGTGGCTCGCAGGGTATTATTTAGATGTAGATATCTATCTGCGAGCTGGTTGACCTCTACAATGTTCTCATACACTCCAGACAGCACAACGAATCGGTCAAACTGTGACCGAGTCACGAGTACCATTGTACCGTCCCGAGGGGACCGAATAGTATTCCCTCAAAAAAAAAAAGAAAAGCGAAATGGTGAAGAAACGCGTGCAGTGAAGCCATACTCTAATTGCGGTCCATTCTGCTTCCCCTCCCCCCCTCTCTCCCGGCTTTCGTCCCAACTCCCGTCCCCTCTGACGACGTGATCCGAATGTTTTAACGCCGTCCCCATGAACGAACGTTTGGTGACCATCTTTACATCTCATCAATCGTTCCATCATTTCGAGTCCTTTCTTCGATGGACGCGTTTCTTTTGTGGTCGGTGTTATTGGCATTCATTCGTGTTGTGAATCCTCTTCGCATTTAATTAGTATTCGAGCATTGATTTTCATTGATTTTTCTTCCCCTTCAGCCATTTTTCATTCCTTTTTCAGGTTCCGTTTCTTTGGTTTAGCTGCGCAGGTCATCATCGTGTGATCAGGACAGTTTCCGCCCCGTTAAAATAGGCGTCTTCTTGTCGAAGGTGCCTCCTATTGCTCGTATCTTACATTCGATGCTTTTTGGATAGTTTCAGATAACCTCACGCGGGAAAACGTTTCGCCTGTCACTGTTTCGTGCGTCATTTTTAAAATCACCTTTCACGCTATCTAAAATCCTAATACTTTTCCTTCGCTTCCCAGCCTTTCATGACCTTATTCATGGCACTCTTGTAGCTCCATTAATTGTCCCCTTACATTTATTTCCTGTATTAATCTCATCTTTCAGTCAATTTATCCATGGGCAGGAGAAAAAAATAACCTGAGTGGATTAATGTAGAATAATAATTAGGGGTTATTATGAAGCCTTTTTACAACGATTTCTCTCTCCGTTTTTTTGCACATGCGGTCTCTCTTCATTAAACGTAATTGCATTGTAGGGAGGCGGAAGTAATTAGATTATGAAGGAATGAAAACGCGATTTTGAGGATCAAGTTTAGCGGATGTAAACATGAATGGGTGGAGCAGGGTTCCTATCTAGGGAACATCGTAGATGAGAATGAGTGGAGTTTAAGGGACACAAAGAGAAGAATTGTAAAGGCCAAGGAAAAGCACGTGGAATGTAGGGAAATAATGAGGGAAGTCCTTTAATAGAGGCACGAAGAAAAGACTATCCTGTTAACTATTTTTATTGCTCGAAACATTGGATAGGATAAAATCAATACTTTCCGGCGTCACTTAATGGAACAACTGCATAATTAAATAATAAAAATAACTTTATTCGTTACAAAGTATAATGTATTATCGACCCAGGTTTTGCCAGTGCAGGTACTTGCAGGAATACTCATGATGATACCGTAAACTGCGAACCTTTTGAGAGATAACGGAATGCTGAAGAAGATAATAGAGAAGTGAACGTTAGGCAAACTTAGGAAAAGGAAGAGGAGGAATATTTCGAATGGCTTAAGGACGAGCAGAAGGTAAGAAGATGTGAAAAGGTATTTCATATAACGAAGGCGGATTGCTTGGGGAGAAAGATAGCTGGCAACCTATGTTGAAGGGAAATGGCAAGTAGGCACTATCTTTAGGCCTACTGATGGAGGTGGAATAGTTCAGATGATGTAGTACAGAAAGTATGCTAAGCTTACCGAGACGAGAAAACAAAAGCTCACACAGTCACCGATCAAATAACCAGGAATGCATGTAAAAGAAATCGTAAAAACTTTTCCGTCACTCTCGTAAATTATCCGACTCCCTTCTCACCCTTCGTATTGCGTCCGATTTTAATTCCCTGCAGCGGTAATTCTCGTACTTGTTATTTGTGGGAGGCGAGCAGCGGATGCCGTCATTTGCGCCAGGATGCCTGGGTAATTGGTTAGAGGAAATAATTTTTTGAGCGAGCGGAGGGAGGGGGGTTTGTTCTCTTGTCTCAACCGATTCGAAGCCGGTCCCTCGGGATGGGAAGCCAAATTCTCAAGCCACCGCAGCAACGCGATCGCTCGGGATTTCTCCTCCCTGCATAAAAGCGTGGTGAGGCTCCATGGATTACCGGCCTCGCTGACATTTCTCTCAGTGCTTCGGCCCGCGGGCGAACGGCGGAAATACATGACGTTTTAAATCGCGGCCGAACCGCCATCAAAAAGGACAAAAGAAGATCGGGAGGCGGGAGCTTAAGCGTGCAAATCGTGTTCCTGGGTTTGATGGGTTTTGTCCTCGCTAGGGAGGTCGGAATACCCCTTTCAATCAAGGGATTTACGAGGCGAAATCCCCAGGTTTTAATCCTAGGATTTGTTTTTTTTTCGTCTGATTCCTTGTTCTATTTTTAGTATTTTCGTTTGTTTTTTTTCTGCTCGAGAACATTTTCGCACCATTCTGCAGCTTTTACGGATAATTAGGTTTAACGACACGGGTTCTTAACGTGCCTACGCGCATCCCTGCAGTCACGGCAACTGCGCTAACGATAGACGAAGCGAACGTACATCCTCTCCTATGTAATAAATTTACGGGAGTGACGGAGAAGTTTTTATCATTTCTTTTAGATGCATTTCCTGGCTATTGGTACGGGGGCTGTGGAAGCTTTTGTTTTCGCGTCTCCGTGAGCTTAATATAATTTCCGTACTATCCTTGAAGCACTTTAGATAATGACATGGTTTATGCATAGTAATTAGTTTTTGCTGGTAATGACACTCAAATTGGATACTTATCTCGGCGTCAGATTACAAAAGGCAGCTTCCCAAACATACTTGACGAATTATCCCCATCGTTTAGATTATCCCTTTCCAGATTGGCATGAATTGTCACCCTGTGACTCTAGAGAAAGATTTAGAGAAAATATGAAAGGATTTAGAAATGTGGATTTCGTGGATGGTTAAAATGCGATGAAAGAAATTGCGAATTAATGATGGGGTGTTGAACAAAATCGTAGGTAGGGAGAAGGCAGAACGGTTGGTTGGAATAGATGTGGAATTAGGGACAAAGGAATGCTGAAGATCGTTACCAAAGGTAGATTGCTGGGTCAGCAAGTACGGAGCGGTTAAATCATCGTCATCATCAGTCAGCAATCCTGAGATTGGTTTGCCGCAGCTCTACTCTCAATGGGGAATATGCATGAAATTTGTTTCTCGAAGATCAATGATGTACTTGATGCGAAATTTTCTCACCAATTCAAATATGTAAGCTAAATTTTTCTACGCCCACCACAAACATTATTAAATGAATTTAAAATGTTCCCGGAAATCGACGAAAGTCACGTGACCTGAAACGCCTTCTGCCGTCACTGCACGGTATAGGTTCCATATTGCTACGGAGATAGACATTTATTTTTAACGGAAAACGAAGTGAATATATTCTTTTGAGGTTTTTAGCCGTTTCTCGAACGAAACGAGTACTGAAAAAATGCCCAAAAAAAGCACATTCCGACAATTTCCTTTGGTTAACTCCCTTATGGCGGCGTTCTTCTTAAAAAAACCAGCGATTGCTTAGGCGTAGTAGAAATTCTTGGGCCATAAACAGGCAATATATAATTAATGGACGATTTGCTCCTTACAATCCATGCTACGTAAATAAAAATTCGAAATGCAATCGTTCATTGCATTAAACAAATGAGATAAATACATACGTTTTCGCCAATTATTTATTTAACAACTTACCCCCACGCCACGCTTAAATAGATTAACAACGCCCATAGTGATACCGTGCCGTGACGTCATGCGATGACGTCGTGTTTTTAAGCTGCCGAATAGGTTAAATCTTCAAAGAGTAATATCTTTGTAACAAAACTTAATTCTTCAGTGAAATTTTCGGCAAGCATATTTCAGCTAATAAACTTCACATTCAAAGAGTTATAAAAAATAGTGCATGTTCCCCATTACGTATTTCTTCTCTTTCACATCTTTCATCGCGTGCTCTTTATGTCTCATCCGTTGCCTTCCTTTGTCATTCTTCTCGTTGACTGGTCAATTTTGTGTTCATCAGGCCATAATGTCTCATGATTTGGCCGATTTAGTTGTCTCATATTCTTCTTAGGGTTTTCAGACGACTTAAATAGAAAAGGGTATCATGGATTATGAAATATGGAAACTAGGCGAATTGTAAAGAAAAATAGCCCAAGAAAGTAGCTCGTAGATGAACGAAACTCAAAGAAGATTAGGTGTACTTCTTAAAAATCTACCCTTACCGGTAGATGGCAATCAATCAACGTGTTGAGATATGAGTGATTTCTGTTGAAGAAAATTTGTTTAGTACCATTTACAGGCCTGGCACATGTCTCTTTCATGGTGTTAAGTTTGATATTTTAATTTATTTGCTTGCATTTCTTAAGGATACTTTGATACTTTATCATCTTGTCCGTTGATATGATAGGAATTCTGACAAATAAATTGGATACATTTTTCAATATATTCGTATTTGTCAAATGATGCAGTCATACAAGTCATTTTTATATGAAACATCATCCATCCACCATATGCTTTTAGGGTGTTCAAAAGGATAGAAGAAAACTATAGATATTTCTAGATTAAGATGCTTGAAATTAGGAATCGTAGAGGCACATAAATGAAAATACGGAGGAAACGGATTCGTGGACGGTGTGAAGGAGGGTGGAGGGGGACTTATTTGAAATAAATGGATTTAGTGATATTTATTCCGTGGAAATGTTGTGGGTCATGATGTTTGATGATGAATGGTGATCGGTCATTGATGTAGCAAGAAGTTTTTAAGACATCCGCCGTTATTGATAAATGCTAATGAGGGGATCAGGGAAAGCTCTTTCTGCCTTGACGACTTCTCATCGAAAAAATGCTAAATGTGGCCCATAGTCAGTGCAGAAGCTGAAATTCCACAAGGAAACAATCCACCTCGACCGGGATTCGAACCCGTACCCCTTAATTTCCGGCCAGATACTCTACTTGTAGAGTACCTGGCCGGAAATCAGGGGGTACGGGTTTGAATCCCGGGCGAGGTGGATTATTCCCTTGTGGAATTTCAGCTACTGTGCATTTTCAGTGGGTGACTCCGCTAAAATTTTCGCGGCTAGGTCGTAGTCTTAAATCGGTCGAAATTCAGTACGTTTGCGAAATATGTATGCGTTAAAAGGAGTTTTGTGTGCAAAAGAAAACTCGTTCATCTTCCTTTTTCTGCTCATCATTCCGTCTTCATTAGTGTTCCGCTTTCTTTCTAGCCTCTATAATGGTTCTTTCTCTACAAGTTTTCATGGAAGAAAGAAGGACGTCTTTATAGTACATCTATAGCACTTAGCAGTAGAACAGGGAATTCAGGTTCGAAATCCGGTCGAGGTGAATGATTTTTTCACGGTGGAAATCTTGCTATAGTGAATATCAGTGGGAAGTTCCATCAAACTTTTTTACGGCTGGTTCAAAATCATTGTATTTTTTTTGGTAATTATCTCCTTTAAAGGTAGAGATAAATAAGGCAAAAAGTTTGAAATAGCGGTAAGGTTTCTTTGACGTTAAAAATAGAAAAACCTGTTCCCTGTGGCTTCCTCTGAGTTAAAACGCTTTTAATGGAGTTCACTGGCCCAGAAGCAGTTATAATGATTCCGAATTTTGCTGTTTGAATGCTCTTTATTTCACGCCGAGTGAAATATAATCGAATACATTCATCGTAAACACAACTTTATGTTTTCTCCTTTCATTCGCTCAGTATTAATTTTAATGAATTACAAACTGAGTTGGAATCCATCCCTGCTAACAGTGCAGTGAAGAGATTTTTTCAAAACATATATTTTTTAATTTTTAAAAGTCATTAACGTTCACTTGAGGTTATCCCGGATGCGAAAAAAATATACCAATTCCGACCAGTTTTTGTGAAAATTTGTCCCGGGTTAGTCATTCAAGGAGGAGGAGTATTTATCATGTTGTGAAGATTAGTCATTCAAGGAGGAGAATAATTCGTCGAATACTTTCTGACTGTAGGGAATATGATAAAGAGCGGAAGGTACAAGGAACTAACTCAATGAATAGTTCATCTTCATCGACAACTATCGAGTGTCTGGGAGTCACGTAGAGGGTGTGTGGCAGAGGGTGAACAAAGGTGTTAACTAACTTGCATTGCGTACGCACACTTAAAAGAGTTACAATACTACTTAATCAAAGATGGCTTTTTAACATAAATATTGTCTATACATAGTTTGCTTTTTACCCAGTTTACCAGGGGATATTCAAGAAAAACCGCCTATGCGTAATGCATTAACCAGTTCATGAAGATATGCAATAATGATCAGTATTTACGTCGTATATCTTAATTAGCTTCAAATAATCTTCGATCTAATTGGTAATTATAGTCCTTTATTGAACTTGGGAAATGGACATTTTAAATACTTTACTCCTACGATCTATTTCCATAACTTTATTTTGCCTTAATGATCTAAAGTGAAGGTGGAAGAGTTCTGTTACCTGGGATGCCGGGTAAGCAGCGATGGACGAAGTAAAAGAGAAATCGTCAGTAGAATTGCCCAGGCGAAAAGGAAATTTTATCGAAAGAACGTTCTGCTTACAGCTGCAAATAAAAGTGTGGAAGTGAGGAAACATTTTATTAGAATATACATCTGGAGCATTTTGCTATATGGCAGTGAAGCATGGGCGATGACAGCAGTGGAGAAGAACAAGGTGAAAGCATTCGAAATGTGGTGCTACCGAAGAATGATGAAGATGAAATGGATCATCCGAGTAACAAACGAAGAAGTCTTAAGTAAAGTGGGAGAAAAGAGAAGTCTGCTGAAACCTCTAAAAAGAAGACGGAACAATTTAATCGGCAATATCTTAAGACACGATGGCCTGATGAAAACATTCGTCGAAGGAAAAGTGAACGGGAAGAATGGAAAAGGTAGGCCTCGTATGAGATGTATGGAACATGTTGTGAAGGATTTAAAAGAGAGGCATTAAGTTAATATGAAGAGGTTGGCCGGTAGAAGAAGTGAGTGGAGGTCTGCGCCAAAGAAATCCTAGGACTGTTGACCCATGATGGTGATGAATGATCTGTCTATTCATTTGTTGATTTGTTTGCATTTTGCATGTTACATCAAGAAGTCCATGTCATTTTACAGCGACCTTTGGGAATAATTAATATGATTTTGTTGGTGATGTGTATTTTTTCTCCCCTCGGGTTATATTAAGTTCCGAAATGTGGGTCACCTTTACAGTTAGTTAAGCGTATATGCATTTTTAAGCGAAAATTGACTATCAGGATGACCTTTTTGCGGCGTTGGCGTCCTTCGATATTGTCCAAAGAATATTTTATTCCGGGTCCTATTTTCAGATTTTTTTATTCGGCCCAAGAATGGAAATTGGCTGCGTTCCGACATCTTCCTGAGGCATGGCGTCAAAAGTGGCTTGAACAACACCAATATCCCACCGACGCGAGAGTAGTAACGTTTTGCTCTCCTGCGCGATATTGAGATGTGCGGTCGATCGGGAATTAGGCAATATCCTCTCAGTCTGCCGCACGGGCGCGCACGAATAATCAGCTCCGCCGAGCCATCGCAAAATTGACGTGTTTTGCCTCGAAGTTATCCCGGACCGCGGAATAAACACTGCGTGCATTCTGACGGTCTTGGGAGTCAGTAGGAGTGTCTGCTGCTTTGGAAGAGTAGGAGAGATAGTGAGAGAGATCTATCCCTTGCGTCCGCTAGGGTACTGGGATTATAGCGGTTGCTGGGTACATCTACATCTACGCAATACCCTATGAGCCACCACGAGGGTGTGTGGCAGGGGGTGAATATCACTAAACATGAACTATTGACATGCAACTAGGTTACTACATGGGGACATGCTAGATAATAGTGTCACATGCAGCTAGATGGTTAGTATCTACAGAATAAGAAAGGGATTATTGGTTGTTATCACATGCATTAAGGAAACATCTCATTAGAATATACATCTGGAGCATTCTACTATATGGCAGCGGAGCATGGACAATACCAGCAGCAGAGAAGTCCAGGCTGGAAGCATTTAAAATGTGGCGCTACCGAAGAATAATGAAGATAAAATGGATCGATCGAGTGACAAACGAAGAAGTGTTGGAGGGAAGAGATGTATGCTGAAAACATTAAAAAGAAGACGGGACAACTTAATGGGCCATATCTTGAGACACGATGGTCTGATGAAGACAATCGTCGAGGGAAAAGTGAACGGGAAGAATGGATACGGCAGGTCTCGTATGAGGTGTGTGGAGTAAGTTGAGAAGGATGTAAAAGAGAGGAGCTACGTCAATATGAAGAGGTTGGCCGATAGAAGAATCGAGTGGAGGGCTGCGTCAAACCAATCCTAGGATTGTTGACTGATGATGATGATTACATGCATCATGCTCTACAGACTAGGTACTCTAACAGCATTTCACCTACCTATCCACCTACTTACCCTTTACTACACTGCCTATTGTGGTCTGTTATGGTATGCAGGAAAAATGACATTTTGAATTTACCGGTAACGAGCTGAATTTCGACCATTAGCTGCAGACTCTTTTATATGCAGATTTTAGGTCTTTATATTTAAATCTCTATAATGCTACAACTAGTACTGATCGGCAGAAACTGACTGTGGAAAAGGTTTAGTATCCCTTCGCAATTTGCGAGTCACCAGCATTTTAATATTAGATTCATTCGCTCTCAGTTTTAAACCCCAATGGGTGGTTTGATAGGTAAGGGTAATGCCATCCCGTACTATGTCCATGGTTACCTGCGATTTTCCACGCTATGAGATGCATTTTTACCCTGGGTAAGGGGTGCGGAGAGAGAGAAAGGGTGGTTATGGGGGAAATCGCGAACCCCACACTGATGAGAAACCGGGAAGCACTTCAATAAGATTTCGCCAGGACGTCAATCAGGGATAACTCCACCCCTCCGCTGTACCAACTCTCCCCCTCCCCCCCAGCCCCCACCCATCCCACCCTCTCCGCCAACAGTTCCCTGTGATTCGGTTTGCATGCAAAACTTATTGCAACGACTTCTGCTCCCGGCCGCCGACCCATCTTCCCCACCTACGCACCACACCTACTTTGATTACTCAACCTCCCGCGTAATACCTTCCCTTCCACTCGTCATAATCGTGTTATCCGCTGTGTAAACTTGTTTAATTAACCCATTCGCCTCCTTGTTTCTCTCCCATATCTCCCCCCCCCCCCCCCTCACTCCCATGTGGAGATTGCAACGGTTCGAGGCGCGTGACAATTTTCTCCCCTGAAGTTGTAATTGGCTATCCGTTCTGCCCTATTATTTGTACCCCCCCCCCTTCCAACCCCCCCCCCCTTCCCCCCCCCCCCACCCGCAACCCTCCTCCGCCTGAATACGTGGGCTTGGAAGTGCAAGTTTCCGTTCCGCCTTGGCAGATGGCGTAGGATGTCAACGATGTTAGAACTAGTTGTGTTTCCCTCTGTTTCTTCGTTAAATCAAGCTCTCCATTCGTGCTAAGAGAAATAGCCCTTGATTTTGCACCTCAGGTGTTGGAGAGGAAAATAGGAATTGCATCCTGAATTGAGAACTCTGCAGTAAGTCGAGTTTGGGTGTTAAACTGAGAGAAAGATGCGGAAGTTGGGAATGCTGTTAGTTGTAGATGGAGTGCCAGCCTCCTCTTACTTCAAGAGCGCGGGTTTTATCCCTGGGGACCGTGGGAACGGGAAATGCTTTTTTTTTATTCGGGTATTAACTATTTACTTCATGTCCAACTTTATAATTTACACATTTTTCTTAAATATTTTTACTAGTAACGCTTAGTTAGTTAGTTATTCAGTGGAGGCGGCCGAAAGCTGAGGCCGTTTGGGATAGGTGGGTAATTGGGTAATGGTAGGAGTTTTTCAGGGATAAGAGAAGTCTGCTGAAGACTCTAAAATGAAGACGGAACAACTTAATCAGCCGTATCTTCAGATACGATGGCAGATGGTCGATCAGAAGAAGACAATCGTCGAGGGAAATGTGAACGGGAATATTGGAAAAGGCAGGCCTCGTGTGAGATGCATGGAACAGGTTGTGAAGGATGTAAAAGAGAAAAATGTCGTTAATATGAAGAGGTTGGCCGATAGAAGAATGGAGTGGAGGGCTGTGTCAAATCAATCCTGGGACTGTTGACCCATGATTGGTTGGTTATTCAGAGGAGGCGACCGACAGCTGAGGTCATTTGCGCCATTTAGGATACGTGGGTAATTGGTTAATGTTAGGCGTTTTTTCGGGAACGGAGGAAGGGTGGAGAGAAACCCGGCGTCGGCATTAGCCTACTCTTAACGACAGGAGCCAAGGGGATCACAGCTTAACGTCCCATCCGACGGACGGAGTACTGAACCTGAAATGCCCTCCACTAAGCACTCAAGTAGGGACCGGTTTGCCACGAAAAAATCCGCTCCGCCGGGAATCGAACTCGGGCACTCAGGATAGGAGGCCATATATAGATACTCTATCCACCACACGAACCCGATTCCCCTAGTACGCTTAAATGATAATAAGTGTTACAAAAGGGGTTGACAAGTGGGGGGGCGGCGCCGGAATACTCTCTCGCCCGAGTAAACATTTTGTCCTATGCCGGCCCTGTCTTCTTGAATGCTTGAGTGAATGTGAAGTGAATGAGTGGAGTTCATTTGAGTTCAGTACTCCGTCAGTCGGACGGGACGTTAAACCGTGGTCCCTTGGTACCTTTCATTAATATCAGGCTGATGCCGACGCCAGGTTTCTCTTCACCCTTTTTACTTCCCCTTCAATTTCTATCATTTCCTCCCGGTATGAAGCGTCTAATAGTGCGATTAAGGGCTTGAAAATCACAGATACAGGATTGTAGATTGATAGAAACTTTGAGTGGATTCTGGTAATAATACTAAAATTTTAACCCCTCATATACAGAATCCAAATCTTCTATCCCAATCACACTTCCATAATAGAAAATTAAATAAGTTATCATTAAAATTCAATATTTGTTTGATATGGGTCTTTTGAGTGGAAGCCGGTTGTAATTTTAATAGTCTCTTAAGACCTATTCCAATTTCAGCCACAAATCTTTGATTCCTCATAGTGTCGGTCTGATAGTGTTGTGGTTCCCTCAGTATGATAAATATTTACCGGCCTTATGTATCGTACAGCAGCTTGGAAACTCAAATGTTGCAATTTAATATTCCACCTTATTCATGGATATTACGTTCTTATTCGAATTAGGGGTCTTATTTATGTTAACCGGTGCTTTATTGCCTAAGAAATCAGAGAAACTAAATAACAGCAATGCTTCTGTGACCTTGTTAGTTCACTTTATATGGTGAGAATTGATCGGTTCAGAATAATAAAAAATCCAGAACAAAATTATCGAATAATCGCTTTAAGACAAGCTTTTTAATCATTTGAGTTCATACTTGGAGAACATGAATTTATCAGACATAAATAGGAAATAAAACTTTTCTCGGTGACACTTGTATGCCTAATTATAAAATAGAAATGTTTTGACAGTATTAAAAAGCAATAAAATAGTGTTTCCGACAGTTGTACGAAATGCTTATGTAATTGTTAGCTTTCAAATATTTTACAAGATTAAGATAAAATTTCTAATTCGTTAATTTTTTTTTTTTAGCTGACAGTGGAATGGGGTTGTAAGCTGCCGTAACTGCCGATGCTTCACAAAGGAGGTAAGCCAAGACTAAATCCTAAGTTTAGATGTGAAACTCATTTGTTTGACTCAAGGATATTTTTTTTATCCTCGGAAATGACTCAAATTTTGTTCTCCGCCGTTTCATTCGTAGTTGTCACATTTATCTGTGATGTGAATGAATGGATATAAACTTGATGATTTGGGGTCATTCAAATTTTAGTCATGACATCGGAAGAAAAGGGTACTTGTGATTTTGCGAATTAGAAATGTTACGATAAATGAGTTATTTAGTTGAAGAGGGAATTAATGACTGCAGAGCTATGCGGGAATTGAGCTAGGAGGAAGTGGGGAAAAGTTTTACTAGGTGTGTGATGTGGAAAATAGTCTTCCATACGGAAGGAGCATGCATATCGTGAAAACAGATAGTCGAGTTTTGAGACGTGGGCAAGAAAAAAGATGAAGAATATAGGTGAAAAGGAAGACGTACGAAAACGAACTGGAAATGGTATTACAAGAGAGGAAGTTTATTTTCTGATATGAGGGACGAGACAGAATGGTTAGAATAAACAGTCCGCAAGGCTCAATTTTGTTGGACGTGATTTTTTTGCCTTCTAGAACGTGGTCTTTTGTTTTCCATGACGTGACGGAGAGTAGAATGTTTGGCAAGCAGGGTAGTGGGAGAAGATGGTCTGGCGTTTTGAATATTATGATGAGGGTTTGGAAAAATGAGTGGCTAAAAAGGACATCATACGAAAAACAGGTCACGTGTGTAGTGTTTTAAACCTATCGAAACCTACTTTAATTGGTAGATCAGTAATAATAATCCATTTCATAACTATCAGTTGCGCCCAAGGCAGAGAAATATGAAGGGGCATGATTAAGGAAAGATATACCGTCCCCATGTAATATGTAATTAATAAAGATTATTGAAAGAGAGAGAGAAAATCGTTTGGGCTATCCATCAGGAGTGTAATTGGAATGGCGAGAAAGATCGGAAGTGTGCGAAGACAAAGATTGACATAATGTTAAATATAGATATAGGTACCATGCTCCACGTGAACTTTTTGAGCCAAAATTTATTGAATGATGAATATTAATATGAATGCCTTTTTGCTACCCGTGGATATCAATGCATATTTGTTGCATGCGTTTATTTGTGTATTATAGTGCCTGTTACTTTTAGTCTATGGATTATTGCTTGTCTATGTAAAAAACATTTATTTGGAAGTGATGGAAAAAAATTCATAAGACCATACATCTGGAGAGTATGTTTCTTCACGGCAGTAGGGCATGGACGATGAAAACTGCGGGGAAGAAAAGGGTGGAAGCATTCGGAATGTGGTGTTACAGAAGAATTACGAAGGTTAAATGGATCGACCGAGTGACAAACGAAGAAGTCTTAAGATGAGTGGGAGAAAAGAGAACCCTGCTGAAAACTCTAAAAAGAAGAAGGGACATCTTTATCGGCCATATCTTGAGACACGATGGCCTGATGAAGACTATCGTCGAGGGAAAAGTGAACGGGAAGATTGGAAAAGGCAGGCCTTGTGTGAGATATATAGAACAGTTTGTTAAGGTTGTAAAAGAGAGGAGCTACGTCAATATGAAGAGGTTGGGCGGTAGAAGAATCGAGTGGAGGGCTGCGTCAAACCAATCTTAGGATTGTTGACCCATGATGATTATGATGATATATAGATATGTACACATACACATACATATGTACACATACACATACATATGTACACACACATATATGCCGCTGCAGATCATTTCACGTTATGGCCATGCCTGGGCGAGGGCTTGGATTTGTCCCAAATGCTCGGGGAACGATATGGAAACGAAAATATTCCCCTTTCCTGGAGACGCTCTCGCTATCGCAGAACGTTGAGGGATAAGGGGGAATTTTATTCCTCATACCTCGCCGGTAAAGCAAGCAGTTGGCACACTCTGGGCAAACCAATACCTCTCTCTCCAAACGTCTTTCTTTCCCTCCAAATTTCGTGCGGTCGTGGCTTGATGGTAGGGCGTAGGGTGAAAATCCGAGAAATCCGGTGAAACTCCCACCCTTGCCCTATCTTGACCTCTCCGTATTAGTCCGCGCGATATTACATCTGCCCCGATACCGCGTCCTGGTGTGGACGTAACCCTGGGAAAGGAGATATTGCATCTCCTCCCCTTGTCCCTCTCGATTCCTCTTCGTAATCTGGTCCATTCCCTGCCTTCTCTTTCGACCAATCACTGGCCTCCATTGGCTCCGTCTTTCGCTACCCCTTCCTACTAATCATTGGCTCCCTCTTTCGCTACCCCTTCCTACTAATCATCTCCCGCCTCCCTAGCATTTTCACCCCTTCTATTATCAGTTACCCCCTCGATGTCAGTTCCATGGTTATTCGGGGGAGGCGACCGATTGCTTAGGCCATTTGCGCCATAGTGTGTAGGTGGGTGATTGGAGAGTGGGATGGGTGTAGGATTTTCGGCAGTGGAGATTTAAGGTTATAGGGAAATTTGGTGGCCGCGTTAGTCTACTGTTAACGAAAGTCACCAAGGGTTGCACGGTTTAACGATCAACGAAGCTGCTGAATTTTACTGATTTGCTGAACTTTAATTCCTCCCCAAGCAGCAATTGAGTGGGGATGGGTATATTGGTGCAGAATCAGTCACTTCCTGGTTTCCAGTTGTATAGAGAGAAGTATTTCTGTAGGCGCTGCGGAAAATTGGAGAAAAACGTGGCGTTGTGATTAATCTAATTTGAGTTAAATTATCCAAGGGGTACTCGCATTATCGTTTAGTTTGTCTGACGGGGTGCCGTACTTTTATTTCCCTCCAAACAGCACTTAAAGTGGGTATCGGTAAATTGGTTAAGTATCTAGCACTTTCTGGACCTCCATTTGTTTAGGGGTCTGGGATTTTTCTGGCTGCGGTGGAAGGCCTGAAAAAAACCTAGCGTTATCATTAACCTTAATTTAGCTAAAATATCTTTGGGCTCCACTGTTTAACGTCTCATTCGACGAACGGGTTGCTGAACTTTGATTGCTCTCCATGCAGTACATAAGTGTCTCCCTTGGATTCCGCTGGAAAATCTCCTTGTCGGAATTCGAACGATTCCTCAGAATGGGAAGACAGTGCTCTACCTACCACACCTTCCCTATCCCCAATCATTACACCCCAGCCGGTAGTGAAATTTTTCCTACTTTTTCAATGCCTCCGTCGTTCGCTATATATGCGAGGCTAATAATCGCAATCCGGCCAGTAACGTCAAACGAATATTATGAAATTACATTTGATTTAAGTCACTATTAAGTCAATTCACAGATTCATTGCCACTTCTTTTCAATTTTATACATTCGTGTGTTGCTTCCGTAAATTAATTAGGCTTCTAAAACTACTTTACATTATTAGTTAATTAATATTTGGCTTATGTGGTCATGTCTTTAATGGTGGTGCGGTAATGGTTTTCAACACTTTTACGATACACAATTAGTAGTGGTGGCAGTATGTATTCGGTTTTAGGTTCTCCGTTATATCACACAATATAACCTAAGATCTTAATAAAAAATAATCCCTGTTTAACTTTTTACTACTCCATAGTCGTCAACGGTATTCATTGCGTAGTAAAAACTTTTACAAAACACAGCAGATACAAATACACAGACACTTTTTTAAGTGTCATTTTGTAAACGTTTGTATTCCTTAATAATTAATATTGACTGATACAATATTAATGCTAGGACAAGCGCAGTATCTATGTTCGAGACAGGATTCGGAATCTTCGGTTTGCTAGGACGGCGCCTAACCGACCTGAATACCACGGCCAGCTCTTTTATAATTGGATCACTTGAATGCTTGTTTTAGTTTTTGCACGACTTCAAATAAGCATTATATTTCACAGCTACCTCCTTGCTATTATTGCTCAAGAATTATTTCCTTATTATTTCTGCATTAATTTTTAAAAGAGTACCCCTTTGGTTTGGCGTATCTTTCCTTTCCACTCAAGGTATGGGAAATGCATGAATGTGTTGTTTTCAAGAGAACGCTGGATTTGAAAATTCAGTGGAGTGTTGTACGCGCTTTGGGTTTCCATGAGTGCACTTCAAATATTAACTTGTTTGCTCTTCGAAGTTGCCCTTTGATGCAGGATGGCACATGCAAAGTAAGTTATTCATAGAGAGTTGAATTTGCGACGAAGAAAACTATGCTATCACCTGCATTATGCCGCCAAACGTTGAAGCGACGGCGTTGTCGGGAACGAAGCTTTCAGCAATTTTCTCGGTAGTTGAAATTTTCGTGAACTGCTGCAAGTGATTAAGATACATTTGGCAACACGGGTGAATAAAATTTGAGTGAAAATTTGTTATTTCCAGGAAGAAAATGATCCGTTTAGTCATCTGAATTTGATGTTAGGAATGTTTGAGCACACCATATAGCTTTAAGCTTAGTTATTTCATTCTCAAAATACTGCCTGCTGTTCTGTATACAGGCGTAACGTTTGCTCTTCTGCGTCTCTGGTCTGTTTTTAAAGTCATAAACATAGTTTTCAACCCCAAAGAACAAATATTTGGATCTTCCTTTGAAGGAACAGTCATCATGAGTTTCTAGCGCTTGCGGTCGGTTTTGATTGACTGCACTATTATCTCTCATTTTCGTTGCTTTTGCTGAAATGCTCCTTTCCCACCAACGCCATTTCTCTCTTCATGTGAGCAAATATTCACTCTCATTACCATATCCGATATATTTATTTCCTTCCTTTTCCTCCCTTGCCGCGCTCTCTATCCTCCATTACGGCCTTCAGTGTGCATTAATATGTAATTATTTGTTCTCTCCGTCTATTTTGCCTTCTCCTAATTTACACCCAGGATCTTCTTTCCGCCTCCACCACGTTCATCACATCTTCATTCACTTTCCTTTCCGTCCATTCTACCTTTTCCATTTTCATCCTCACCCACGTCTTACAGCCCTATCTCGTCATCCCTTCCAAAAAAAAGGCCGTGCCTACAGATGTTGTCCGATTTTTACATCTACATCTACATAATACCCTGCAAGCCACCACAAGGGTGTGTGGCAGGGGGTGATTTCTCACCAAACATGCACTACATATCATGCATAAAAAAGGAATAGTATTAATATAGTAGTCAGAACTACACTATTTAAAAAAGATAGAAATTGCAAAGCAAACATGCAAAAACATTCTGTTAGTAGGGTTAGCTTTAAGTACTCATACCAACATGCAGCTACCAATGCTATTCATTGCTACTCTCCGATAGGACATATTTACCGTTATTCGTATCCCTAATTGTTCGAGGGAAAAAGGACATTTTGAATCGGTCGGTTCGGCAATCAATTTCTCTAATTTTATGATTATGGTCCAGTCTGCCATAGTAAGTTGGGGTTCGTAAAATATTTTTAACATCATCACTGAAAATATTGCCTTGGAATTTGTGTAAGATATTAAGTCTAAATTTCAACCTGCGATCTGACAATGATTCCCATTTCAATTCATTTAATCGACTGGTTACGCTAATATAATTATCGTATCGTCCCTTTACAAATCTTGCCGATCTTCGCTGCACACGTTCAAGTTCATTACTTAGACCGATTTCGTAGGGATCCCATACACTGGCAGCATATTCCAAATGAGGTCTAACAAGGGAAAAGTAGCTGATTTCTCGTACATGATCGTCACATTTACCCAATACTCTTTTGATGAAACCCAGTTTACGATTAGCTTGACCCATTATTTCACGTATATGTTTACCCCAGGAAAGATCATGTGTCAGTCTTATTCCAAGATATTTAATGGATTCCACGTTTGTTATCTCATTATTACTTATTTTGTATGTGCTAGGAGGAGAATTAGCTTCAAATAAAGCTCTTAACTGATCTGTTTTACAATTCGTTTATGTCGTCAGTTCACTGTGGTCGTAAATGTTTACTGGCTGGGGGTCAGGTTGCTTCAATGTTTAAAGTACTCGCCTTTCGCTCCGAGGGACCGGGTTTGGTAAATGTTATTCATTAGAGTGGTTGATATTTTTCATTGGTAAGCCGGCCCCTACTTGAGTGCTTTGTGAAGTTCAGCACTCTGTCCTTCGGTTGGGACACGTTGAGCCGTAGTCCACTTAGCAATTTCCATTAAGAGAAGGCTAAACCCGACACCGGGTTTCCCTCCACTCTGCCTTTCTACCGATCTGCTCCTACCCTTTTACCTTTTCTCTCGGTTTTACCGCCTCTGTGTACGGGTGCAGTCTTGAAAACCATAGATGATGCGTACTCGATCGAAGAAATCCTTCTAACATCTGGACGCCCTTCTTTATCCAGTATTCGTGCTACCTGACGAATTGAACTGTTTTCCATATTTTGCAAGAGACATTCGAAATTTATTATTTTTTATAATCTAAAATTCGTTCATACGCGAACCTATTACTCTAGCACAAAATGTTTAATTAACTCTCTTGGCTTTATATAGTTAAATATCAATTATTTTTACGTTAATAATGAAGGGGTAAACTTCCATCAGCAGAGAAGTATTTTCTATTTTCAAATGCTCTAATTTCTTCATTTGCTCTTCTTTACGTCCATAGCACCTTTTTTTACATTCTTCGTCTGTTGCTTATAAGCGTTGTAGTTATTTAAAACAAATACTTGACCAATGAATCAGATCGTTTCAGGATATATGTGATGGAAATTAAATGTCACAAAAAGGAAGATTTATTTGCAGTTTTCCAATAATGGATGCTTTAATTCACGGCCAGTATCGATGTATTACATCATCCTCAAGTTCCTTTACACTATTAAGTTGAGAATTATGTAAATTATTGAAACTTATCGTACAATAAGGTAACCACAACTTGAAAACCGCTAAGAACACTTTCCCTCTCGTGAAATAATGAACTCGTTTATTAATAATCGTATTCCTGTGTATTCTATAACCTGCCTGTGCCTGGTATGTTTTTAAGTGAAACCAATACCATTTTTTCAAGTGTCGTAGCTATGTGTTTCCTTTCGACCGCACAAAGTAAGTTGGTCGGTGACGATTCACCCCCTGCCACACGCTTGCGCAAGTGTCTTTCTGCGTACGCTGTGGATGTGCGAAACACGGAGATGGGCCGTGAACCTTGAGGAGAGAGAATATGCAAAGCAGCTGATGAGTGGTGTATTTCGTTGAACGGAGGTGGGCGCCTTGATCGGCCTAAGTTTGTTAGTTACCCAGAGAACCACCGGAGATGACTTGGTCGTTAGGGCGGCCTATGATTGGGGGGGCCGGTTTGAACTAGCGGTTGCCAAGGGGAAATAACTACGAGCTTCAGACGCGGTATCGCATTACTCTGTATGCAGTGATGAAAGACTAGAGAAGCTCCAGGGAGGAGGTTTGATGCGTAGTTACCGTCTAGGAAAAGGAGAAGCATTCAGATCTTTTAAAGTGGGAAAATATGGAGTGAAAAATATCCAACCAAGTTGAGTCTTACACTATCTTTAGTAGTACCTATATATGATGCACTTGGCTACCAAAAGGATAAACATTATTTTACAATTACTCTAGTTATTCATTTTCTACCAATGACGGTGGGTCTAAATAGTATCTCAATTCTTCCTACGAGCCCTACATTTCACACTATGTTCTACATTTCACCCATACATTTCACACGCCGGGTAATATGCGGCCGAGCGAAGAGAAAGCTAGGATTTATAAAAAGAGTACTTAGGAAACGTGATGAAAAGACAAAAGAGCGATGCCACTTTTCACTAGTTACGCCCCTACTTGAGTATGTAGCCAGTGTATGGGATCCGAATGAATTAGGTTTGATCAGAAAACTAGACAGCGTGCAGCGTAGAGCAGCTAGGTTCGTTAAAAGGTGTTACGATATGTTGAGAAGTGTATCAGAATTAATACGTCAATTAGGGTGGAAAACATTATCAGAGTGTAGGTTAAATTACAGATTAAACTCTTGCAGAAATTTTAATCGGATAGCTTTACTGAAGATGTTAGGCACATATTAAAAACACCAGCGTATTATGCGTATATAAATAAGATTAGAGAGATAGATGGTCATACTGATAGATTCAAAATGTCATTTTTCCCCCGTACTATAAGGGAACAGAATAGGCAGCATAGGAAAGGGATAGGAAGGGGAAATATTTTACAGTAGTCTGTAGTGCATGATGCATTTCTTAACTACCAATCCCTTAATTACTATGTAGATACTAGTACTACTGGTATTACTCCGTAGATACGTAGTTGCCTGAGACCCTATAGTAGCATGTTTGCATGTCTATAGTGCATGTTTGGTGATCATCACCCCCTGCCACTCACCCTCGCGGTGGCTTGCAGGGTATTGCGTAGATGTAGATGTTCCTCTTCAGTATCTTATTCTTCCTACCCACACAAATCTATCCAAAATACCTGTTCTTCTCTTCCCTCTGCCCTGCCTACCCAACATTCGTTCTTCTATCACTCTTTTACTATGGTTTGTGGAATGAACGGCCAAGGATGCGTTATATTGTTTTAACTAAAAGAGACGAGCTAGTCGTTTAGCATCGCATCACTTTTTATCGTTTTCATTTTGCCCCGAGGAAAAGTGCAAGAAAAAAATATTTTCATTGTTCCTGCCATCCATCGTTTGCCCAATAGGATGTCTTTGTGTTCGTGGATTTCCGTTGAATTTCGCGCTACTCTTTCCGCCTCGTGACTCGTTTTGATTCACCTCGTGACTCGCGTTTTTCTGAGGGAACTCCCCTCGCGCAATCACAAAGTCCGTGGGTGATAGAGATCTAGTTAAAGAAAAAAAAATTGGATTACTCGACGCGCTCAGCTTTCCGACTAAATTCCGCGGAAAACATCCTTTTTTTGTCCCATTGATTTCTTTTTTTTGTACAAATCCTCCAATGTGATGCGAACGTCCAAAGCCATTCGCGATTAATGGACCCCGATAGCATTTCTCTTCCTCTCTTTGCAAAACCTTAGTTTTTTGCTCAGGGTGCTTTTCGTGGCCACCGACGGGTCCACGGTCGGCGTTGCTTGCGTTTTGCTTTGCTCTTTGTGCGTGAAATAGTAAGGCTTTACGGCTGTCATTAGCCTTTCTTCCTCTCTCAGCAGCGTGCTTTGCGACCATGCCAACCATTCTGTTCCATCTGCGTCCGAGCAATTTTAATCCGTATCTGTTTTTGAACGATGCCTATTTTTCTGGATTCATTCTTTAGCCTGGGGGGTTGTGTTTGAAACCGACTGGATTATCTCGAATAGGTAACCAAGGAGTCACGTGGTACAATCACGAATGGTTTGCAAATATTTTGTGTCTGAATCGCTCGTTACAATATCATTATCTCGACCGTCTGTATACATCTGCCTCGACTATAGAGCCCCCGGATGAGATAAAATACAAGAGCAAACAATGAACGAGGTTGCAATTAGCGGTTTTAACACAGCAAATTTGCGAACCATTCGTGCCTATACCACGTGACTCCTTAGTTACCTATTCGAGATAATCCCGACGGTTTCAGACACAACCCCCCGGGGATAGTTTAGGTAGGGTTGCCACCCTACGTCGTGCCCATCCGGAGAGATTTCCAAATTCAGCTGGTGGAAATTATGGAAAGATGCGAACGATAAGGTTTAGAGAAGAATCTCTGATATAATCATTACCCTAGAGTGAGAAATAAATGTGGTGAAATTCACTTGGAATCAATTTAAAATGGGTCTTTTTTTTGTGTGATGATAGAATGAACGAGACACTTTTAATTAACGTTTTAAACAAAACAAAAGTTCCCAAAAATTGGACAAGTCAACTACCTTCCGGGAGACTTTTGCCTCCCCGCCGGGAGAGATGGTCTAATTCAGAGAGGTTCCCGGAGTTCCGGGAGAGATGGCAACCGTATTGATTGATTGCTCAGGGGATGGATCCTTGGGCTACTGACCCGGAAGCCTAGAGTGCGAATCCGACTGAAAACTATGGACGCGTCCAGCTAAATGCCCTCTCCCACTCATCTTCCTACTTCTCCTTTAGAGTCCTAATTTTCCTAATCGCATCACTTAGTTTTAATTGATTTTCGTGTATCAGTCAAGTTAAGTTGAGATGGACCCATCAAATCTACACACGTTGAATTCTACTTAGGTTTAATAGTCTTATTTTGCTCAGAGTACCTTCTAATTCTCAATCAATGTATCCAAAACCCCCGTTCTTCCTCTCCCTCTAACCCGCTTGCCCAATCTTTGTATATAGTATGGATGGCTCACCGCATAGGGCCAAATTGTTACACGTTTTAGATGTAGTACTGGAAGGTTTTCATAGAAGGCGTGGCAAGAATTTTTAGCGTTATGTCACAAACGATATGTATCGCTTCCATTGCTATCATTTTTCTAATCGACGTAAGTGGCACAATCGATAAGTGTCTTGTAGCCTGCTCCTTGTAGCAGTGGATTGTATTTTTCATGAAACAAGAAGGAATTCCTCCTGTGGAAGATATTTGCTTTAACAGTGTGAGAAATGTTAACTTATCCATATGACTGTTGTCATTTGGTAAAGGCATGTCGCTTATCTCACGTACTCCTTGGTATCACGAACTTCAAACACCCTCACCCTTTATTACCTACTCCATCCACACCCTCTGCCTTCTAATTTCTTCACTCAATTTCTTTTTCCCCTCCATCATCCCTAAACTTCCTAGTTTGAAGGTTGCATCAAGTACATGAGGCCCCCACTTTACATCCCTTCACAATTCGTCCTCAAACTGATCCGTCACTTTTATCCATGGACGCGGAGTAATTTACCTTCACCTATAATTAAGGTGACCAGATTTCTGATCTGCTAAACCGGGACAAACTGTCGCTTCTCCTGAAGCATAGGCAATATTACATGTATGTATGTATACATGTTTCTTTAGTCAAGTGAAGCGTTAGAAAAGTTGTCACTCTGCGTCCTACACAACTCACTTTTCCAGCACCCGAATTGGTGCAAATTCCTGATGCTACATATGTAACAGCTTAGTATATGATAAATATAGGAATGTATATATATATTAAGCATTTTTAATTCAATATAACAATGAAAGAAATCAAATATTAAGGAAAAAGATTTTTAATTCATTTCATGTTTAAGAAATTATTTTTTAATAAACTTTTCAAAGAGATTTTTAATCACAATTCAAATTCATAAAAATCACACTTTATTTATGATATTTTTCAGATGGAAGAATTACTGTACCGAACATATGTACGGATTTTTCATGTAAGATGCTGTTTGAACCATTATTTTGACAAGCGTTAAAAAAAAGACAAAAATTTAAAAAACAAACTGATTATTTTGATAGCATAAATCCAAAGACCGGTACAAATTAGTATTTTTGTTTAGTCTTTCGGGACACCGGGACAAACACCCCAAAACCGGTACTGTCCCGGCCAAACCGGTACGTATGGTCACCTTGCCTATAATCGCACCATTGTAATAAAATAAAAAATACAACAATAGCATTATAGTTATGTGCGGTTTAAATCGATTAGAAAAGCGAAAGCAATGGAGGCGATATATATCGTTTGGGACGTAACGCAAAAAATTCTTACCACGCCATCTATGGAAACCTTCCAGTACTACGTTCAAAACGTATAACAGTGCTGCCATATGCGGTGAGCCCTCTATATTATACTTACTCTGTGGTAATACTGTGGGTCGTGGAATGCCGACGCAGGTTCGCTACGCCTTCCCATGCCCATATTTGCTGTTATGAATAAGGGAAGGAAAAATAGGTAAGGGGAAGGAAGAGGGCTTGTAAAATGAATAGCATGTCGGACGGCGGTGAAGGAGTCGTCTCTTCTCTCTCGCCATATGCGCCGGTTCACCCATATGGGCTGTGAGAGCGTTCGCATGAATTTCCCTCCCTCCCTTTCCATCCCTCTCGCTCGTCTGCCCTCGCATCTGGATCGGGCGAAAGGAGGCGTACGCAACACCTCCGGCGAGGAATGAGAACATGCGGGCGAGAAAAGAATTCGTGAGATCCTTTCCCATTTCGTGGCTAGAGAAGTATCCCTTCAGACAACTTTGTTTTTGGCCGTCAATTAAAATGGGAATAATCTACATCTACATCTACACAATACCCTGCAAGCCACCGTGAGGGTGTGTGGCAGGGGGCGAAGATCACCAAGCATGCACTACTAACATGCAAACTAGCATCTATATTGTCTCATGCAACTTGATTGTTAGTATCTGTAGTATTTAAGGGGTTAATGCATACATCATGCACTACAGAATACTCTAAAATATTTCCCCTACCTATCCCTTTGCTATGCTGCCTATTTTGTTCTCTTATAGTACGGGGGAAAAATGCCATTTTGAATCTATCGGTACGACAATCTATCTCTCTAATCTTATTTATCTGGTCGAATCTAGCATAATACGCTGGTTTTTCTAATATGTGCCTAACATCTTCAGGAAAGCTATCCGATTGAAATTTTGAATAATGACAATGAAAAAACCGTTGTGACTTCCACAGTTTTATTAATGGAACTACTATTCAATTAAACTATGGAAGTCACAATGATTTTTCCATTGTCATTATGGACTCCTTCCACCACGTGAAAGCTTCGAATTTCAATTTAAAATGGGAATCATTGTCAGATCGAAGGTTGAAATTTAGGCTTTATCTCTTAAATAAATTCCATGATAATAATTTCAGTGGTGAAGTTAAAAATATTTTGCGAACCCCAACATACTATGGTAGACTGCACCATGATCACAATATTAGAGAAATTGATTGCCGAACTGGCAGATTCAAAATGTCCTTTTTTCCTCGTAGTACAATTAGGGATATGAATAGCGGTAAATATGTCCCATACGAGTGTATCAATGGATATCATAGGTACCTGCATGGTGGTATAAGGACTTGAAGCTAACCCAAATAGCAGCATCTTTTTGCATGTTTGCTTTGCTATTTTTATCTTTTTAAATAGTGAAGTGTAGACTATGTACATGTTATTACTAATCCTTTTTATGTATGATATGTAGTGCATGTTTGGTGGGAATTCACCCCCTGCCACACACATTTATGGTGGCATGTAGGGTATTATGTAGATGTAGATGAATGTTATTTGCATTGTTATTTACCTATCCCCTTGGCCCCGCGCGGTTCCCATGCTGCTCGAAGTCAGGGTTGCACCTTGACTTGCACGACCCATCTATTTTCCTAACGGATTCTCTCGTCACTTTGTTTTCACCGATAACGGTTGGTTTTTATGGGCCACTTTAAGTCTTTTCTGTACTTCTGATCATAATTTCCTGTACAGCTATTTTTTGGAAATGTTCTATGGGTGTAACGGTAAAATATTCACCCTTCCATTTAATTTGGTTACGATCAATGGATTGAATGACTGTTGTATTTTTTTTAACTTGGCCACATAATCATTTAAGATTTTACCCAATAACAAGTTGTAGATATGGGGGAATAATAATTGATAACAACTACCTGCTGAGCATTTACAATTTTAAAACAAAAACTTTGATTAATTAATTTATTATCCATGGATTTAATTAACAAACCATCGTCAAATTAAGATGGACACAAAACCGAAGAGATGAGCGTATGTGATTAACCTTTGCTTTTCATTGTGATTTAGGGTGATTACTTTTAGTTTAATAGATTAGTTAGTAAACTATTTCCATATTTAGTTTAGTATTTATGTTAATACCACCCTCTATTAAAATGCCTATTCTCTTGCTCCAAATCCCTGTGTAAAAGTATATCTGTGGCAGCTTTCCTCTCTGTAACAGCCATGGTCTCCATTAAGGATAAACTCACATTGTATAATCCACACTGTTAATTGAGGGAAAAACGACCTATGATTTTATGATATGATTTTTTAACTATTCATGAGGTTCGATAACTACTATAGTAGGTAATACTTATTGGTAACAAAATGTATTATAAACTAGTTATACGTCTCAATTGCTTTATTAACTTACTGAACTTAGTTAAGGTAAAAATTAATTAATATAAAACATTGTAAATTTATATAACCTTGAAAATAAAGCATCGTGTTGAAACTTAGGTCGGTTGTACTTCAATAAACAATGTGGACGTGTTTGTTATTAGAAATGTTAACACCCGGACGAAGTAAGATTTTAAATCTTTTATAAAAAATCGGTAACACAAAAGGAATTAGGCAAAGCATTGATTGCAGTGTGACCACAAAAGTAATTTTAATATTAATATTTTCTGCATCTGTAATAACAGACTAGAACGCAATGCTCGCGAGCAGTTAGATATTTTATAGGGTATAAATGATCCTGAAGCTACATTGATTGACGAATACTTGTTCCCTGCCTCCTCCCCCATCCAGAACGCAGTCGCCTCGTTTTTCCAAATTCCAGCCCCCTCCTCCCTGGAAGTTAAGTTATAAAAACAGAGAAGTCCAGCACATTTTAACCTGAAGGGGACGATCAATCGTTGAAAATTGGGTGTAGTACTGGTTTTGTGAATATAGCGGTATTTGTAAAAGTTTCCTCAGTGAACACGTTGACGACGGAATAAGTTAATATTGACAGAGTTATTTAAACAATGTGGAGTGTGCTTTTTTTAGTTTATTCTTTATGGATATCAAACAAGTCAACTAAGTGACGCCTTCAGTGTTAGCTTACAGTCAAGATCTTGATTGATATTCAGTCTTTGTGGTTGAATGTCAAATGCTTCCTTCACAATTCTCTCCCAATATCATTAGCACTGGGGCGAGCACTTTCGTTTCATGGAGATATGTAGATGCAGTGGTTCAAGCCTGACCCGGTGGAAGGCGAAGCAGAATTTATCCATTGATTCCGATGGGAAAGAAACAAATCTTAATTCAAGGCACGCTACTGATCAGAATCCTCGCTATCGTTCTCCTATCCAAGGTTTATTTTTTTAATATTCTCCTTTTAACAAAGATCAATCACCTACGCTACTCTCTTCGGTTTCGACGTCTTAATTTGACACAGTTATGTAGATTAAATTAATGGAAAATTAATTAATTAATTGTGATTTTTTATTTTCAAAATTGTAAATGTTTAAGAAGTAATTGTTAAGAATTATTATACCCTCGTATCTCCAATTTGTTATTGCATAAAGTGAAAAGAATTATGTGACCAACTTAAAAAATTATGCAATTTAGCATTATATAATCCATTGATAGTATCCAAATGAATGGGAGTGTATGAATATTTTACAATTACATCCAATGTTTATTTCAAAAATTCGACTCTAGAAACATTGTAGTTACCTTCTCAGTAGCACGATCGTAAGCACATCATCAAAACATTTAATAATCGGTAGGTTATCAGAGAAAAAACATTTTATAATATGTATGTTGTTCTGTAGGGTATATGTAAACTTTTGAATGAACGAGGGGATTTTTTGTTATTTGCTGGATCGAAAATTTCGGTAGTTGGTTTGAAAACAATATTGTTGAGTCATTTAATGTATTCATTGTCTCCACAGTTGAATCAAGGTCATTGGAAGTTCATTGCTTTTCGAAATTGCAGTATGTAAAATAGTAACGCCTAAAACCAGAAGTGTATATTTTTTCGCTGATGAAAATGATTTTATTGACTATAGTCCAACGTAGATATAAATATGTTCGTATATGCATGCTTCATTTTTTTATCATATAGTTCATTTACCCCTGGAGAGACTTGAGGCGTCCTCGGGAGTATTTTATTTTTTTTCATCCATCGACTTTATATGAGTCGTTCGCTCCTTCTTCTGTGTCAGAGGGACTGTTTCCTTTCCTCTTTTCCATCCCCTTCTTTTCTTCATATCCTCTTCTTTCCATTCCCCTCCAACTCCATTTGTCACTCCCCAACCTCAGCGCACCCCCTCCGGCCCCTCCCTCTCTACCCTCTCTCCCTCCATCCCTCCCCTCCCCTATCCAACCCTCCTCCTTAATCCACACCGTTTCATCTTCCCATTTCCGAGAATGGCGGTTATTCCATAAGAAAAGAGCTTAGGTTCCCTCACCGGATTCCCCCTTTTGCCACTACCGCCACCACCTCCCACTCCATCTCCCCATGTCTCCCTCTCTCGTCTCCTCCACTTACGGAAATTGAAATTCTTTTTTTTTTTTTACCTCTCCCCGCTATCTATTGGCGAGGAATTCGATTTCCTCCTCCGTACCGACTCTCCACTTGATGACGGCGTGAAGCATCGCTGAAATTCCCCAATTCCTGGTTGGAGATATCCTAAATATCTCGTCCCTTGTGGACCGTGGACCTTGACCAGGGTGACCAGGTAAGAATGTGTTTGGTTAAGGTCGTCTTGGATTATTGGTTTTCATTCTGAAATGGATTTTTGTCATCAGCTAATGATGTGGTGCTACCCTTTTCCATGCGGCATGAATTTGCTATTTGAAATTTATGACCGCTCATAATCACCGTATTTTTCTGATACTAAAGAAGCACGGCCGTGTGAGGCGAACGGCGGTATTAGGAGCGCCCTAGTCGTGGCCTTATATTTTTTAAATAATAAACCTTTTACTGATATTAGCATCGGCATTGCCCACAGAAGACGCTGGTGGATTTTTTTTCTGGTTGGAAAAACCTCGTATTATAAACCGTAAAATAAATATAATTTTCAATGTACCGGATAGTTTATATTGCAATGATTCTTTCTAAAAATTGATTGTTTTGAGCACTTATCTCAAATTATTACTTAATAGTCGTTCAAATCTTTAATTGTTTTAATTAAAAGTCGTATTTCACAGAAATCTTGGCCATTGCGTATCATATACTAGATATTGGGTTTTTAATCTCTCATGTTAGTGTGCTTGGAAGAGAATTGATATAGTACATAAAAAAATAAATGATGGGCATAAAGGAAGACGAATAAAGAGGTTTTGAATATGATGTGTGAGGAATGATGATTGTTGGTGGAAATTATGCGAAGTTGTTGTGCTGGTTGTTTGGCAAATCAGGCTAATCGCCGAGGCAGTTAGAAGTTTTTTGATCCTGCAGGTTATTATCCAAGAGAGAATTCTGGAGAAGTTATGTGTATACGGAAATATACTTATTTAGTAATAAAAAGAGACGTTTCAGGCGTTATATGGTGGAATAACCTAATTAAATAAGTTTGGAGAATGGAAAATTGCCAAACTTATTTAAATACTTATTTAGTATAGGTACTAACATGAGCGATCGGAAATGCGCTGGTCGCAAGAGATAAAGCTGAGAGAATGAGCTGTTTGCTGATCGCATTTTGAAGAAGGGTGTATTGTGGAACGGGGCGCAATACGTGCCGGAAACCTAGGCTTCAAGGACAGAACATGAAAATAGTCTCAGAAAATTTGGGGTGCGGGCATGGAGAACGTATAGCTGCATGTTACCCAATTATGTAGCATATTTCTATGTAGTACCCTAGTTGCATGTCCATGCAATAGTGCATGTTCGGTGGTCTTCAACCACTGGCACACACCCTCGTGGTGGCTTGCAGTGTATCGCGTAGATGTAAGTTGAAAACAAGACGAAGGATGAAAGTTGGTTGGAGAGGAAAAGAAGTTGATTAATGAAATTGAAAGAAGGCAGAAGCTTTGGATCGAGGAGGTAATAAAAGGCGACGATGTTTTGAAGTACGTGATTATGGGAAGAATGTTGGGTAAGAGGGGAAGAGGGAGGAGAAGATTGGATCTACATCTACATAGTAATACCCTGCAATCCGCCATAAGGTGCGTGGCGGGGGGTGAATTCACATCATACATGCATACATATCGTGCATAAAAAAGGATTAGTAATAATATTTTAATCTCAACTTCACAATTTAAAAAAAATAAGGATAGCTACGCAAACATGAAAAGACATGTTGTTAGTTGGGTTAGCTTAAAGTCCATATCCTACTACCCACGTTATCCATTATTATACTCGTATTTATGCTATTGGATAATTGTATAACTATTCATATCCCTAATTATAGCATTGGAAAGAAGGACATTTTGAATCTGTAATTTCGGCAATCAATTTATCTAATTTTGTGATCATAGTCCAGTCTACCATAGTATGTTTGAGTTCGCAAAATACTCTAAACGTTATCAGTGAAAATATTATCTTGGAATTTATCACTTGGAACGGATTGCTTGGATAGAATGATGGGAGGTAGGAAGTATGAAGGACTGAAGTGAAACGTCGTGTTAAATGTAGGGGTCGACGAACAAATTTGGTGTCCATTTAGATCTACCTTCACCGGTAGAAGCTTGATCATAATTTTACTTAGAAACTTAAATTAGAATATTAAGTACAAAACGTGAGGAGATGTTAGGTTTTAAGTAAAAGAAGATTTGGGTAACGAGTTTATTGAATTGAAAGTGCACAAAGTGGCATAAAAATGTGATAGTTGAAAAAGAGAAGCCAAAAAATGAAATTCACTGCAAAAGGTTTATCGTTTTTGTTTACAACTGAATGGAGCTCTTGCCAATTACGAAGCAATTATGCAGTGAGAGATCGTGTTAAATTGCGGTCGTGGGTACAATAAATGCATATTGAGGCCTTCCTACGGTAAAAAATTTTAAGAGGTGTCTCAGGCATGATATTGTAGACTTCAAGATTGATTAATGAATGTTATGTACATTTACACTAGATTATTTATTAATGACATAGGTTTCTATGTGAAATATCGATAATCTGTCCATGGCTAGTATTTCACTTCGAAACCTAGGTCACCAATAAATTATGTGGTGGAAAATTGTAATCTTTTATTCGTCATAACATATCTTTACAGTGCTGTAATCAATCGTGATGCATCCTTTTTGTGCATTAATACTCAAGTTCAGAATCACTTGTGTTCTACGCCTATCATATCAACTGTACAGGATTACGAGAGAAAAGGATCATGACCATTCATACCTTCATTTTGAATCCTTCAGTGATGGTTTCCACCTCTGAATGATGCAATTGAAGCGGAATGAAAGTTGTCGGTCGGATTAACGTCATATGATTCCTAAATACCTTTATTCTCCGGCAGTAACTGATCATCCGTAAGGTGGGAAGAATTTTGTAATAGTATACATCATTATTTTCTTCCGTTTGACGTTTTCGCTGAAGCTCCTATGGCTAACTTTCACAGATTTCTTTTCCAACGTGTTTACTTCGATGTTGGAACTCACCTACCGTATGAGATGAGTTTCATATGTTGCACCTGTATCCGACAGGCCGTATCTAAGTATCAGACAACCTGGGAAACGAGAAATTTTGTTGATTTTTTTCCCTCCTAAAATGGAAATCCATGCCTTGGAAACAATATAGTCAGCAAGAATAAAACACTATGAAATAACTACTAATATTTTCGCCGTCATTTCCAGTGTTTCGCCGAGCGATATTTTCGTCGTCAAATGAAAAATCATTTTTCTGCGCCCACGTTGGAACAGGGAAATCGGTGAAACGATTTTCAATTATTTCCTCCTTTTTCTTCACGGTTAATTCTCGGTATGAAATGCATGCACAGTAATGTTAACGTTTTTTAGCTTATTCTATTTTACCCTAACATTAACTATTTTTGTGATAAATTCATTCATTTTGCAATCACCATTTAGTAATAGTTTCTCCGGATGCCTTACAAAACTAATAATATATTCGTAAAAAAGTCGATGAAAAGTAGTTTTTCCTCTGAAGTTGTTGAGGTCCTCATTATGAAGTCTCTGCGTTAAAAAATATGTAACTGTTTATTTTTTTATTATTCCAAAATCTTAGAAGAGGTATTAAGAAAAATTAGGAGAACAATTTTCTGGAAATATGGAAATGGTCTACTTTTATTTCGTACTCTATCATCCGATTTTCCTCTCCCATCTACATTTTTGGTTAAACTTTTCTTTTGCAATTAATTGCATGATGCACTATTGCGATTATTTTCTTGAAGTTCTCAGGATCGACTTTTCTCATATCGGACCACTTTTCTCAACGCCTGATTCCTCTCCACGAATCATCCACTGCATAATAGTCCGCCTTTTTCCAAATGCCCAACCCTACCTTACCTCCTTTTTATGATTGGTTCACACTCATATATTAAGTTCCGTGTGTAGACTTAGTTTTCGAACGCTTCTCCCTAGGAAAAACAACGTCAACATACCGTTAGTTTCATATCTGCTTAATACCTTTCAATCCACCCCAATAATGTTTGGCTGGTAATGAGCCATCACTAGGCATGCAATTAAATGATGTGGTAAATTCTTTTTCAGTATCCCAATATATCTTGAAATATATGAATGCCTCCAGAGAAAGAAGTTTTAAAAAGAATTAGCTTGATGGTGAAGTCTCTGCGTTAAACGATGTGTAACTGTTTATTTTTTTACTATTCCAAAATATCCAGATTTAAAGAACTATATCCCACGAACAGGTATAAAATAAATAACATTTTACTTGAATGAGAAGCCTATGTGTTGAATCACGTAGAGATATTTGTTTTTTTGGTATTGGTCCAAAATATCTAGAATTAAATTAACGTAACACGAAGAAAAAGGCGTAAAAGAAATGAATTTTATCTTATTACTGAAGCCTATGCGTTGAATCACTAGCATTTAATATTTGTCGTATGTTCGTTTTTCGGGTGTATCCCGCGTTCTATACCAGGTTTGACCCTGACGTTTCGTGGCCGTTGCTGGTCACTTTATCCAAGGGAATGAGGTGTTTGTCGAGGTGGAGGAATTTATATAGGGGATTCAGGGAGGGAAAAGGATGGGAAGGGGGGGCGTGGAAGGTGTAGTCATTGTATTTTTATTTCGGTTTAAAGCTGGGTCCCACGTGTGGCTGACTTGGAGGCCACAGTCCCTATTATAATTTTGCTGGCATTTCCTTATTTCTAAAGCTTCGCGGATCAGCCGGGGTTTGAAGTTTTTCACTTTGGCGATTATCTTGGTTTCTTTGAGGTCAATCGCGTGTCCAGAGGCTGCATGTTCCGCTACAGCTGATTTTAAGGGTTGTCCCAGTCGAATAGCCCGCTCGTGTTCTTGTAAGCGGGTTTTAACGGAGCGTCCGGTTTCGCCGATATATTTCTTCCCGCAAGTTTTGCATGGTATCTCATACACTCCTTCCACTTGAAATGGTGTTGAATCCTTCACACTCCTCAGGCAGTTTCTGATTTTTAATTGTGGCTTGAACACAGGTTTGATGTCATGTTTGCGGAGGATGTTTCCTATTCTATCCGTTACGCCCCGGACGTAAGGAAGGAAGGCTCTCTTGGGTGCAAGGTTGTCTGCGTCCGGAGTCCAATGGAACATGCAGCCTCTGGACACGCGATTGACCTCAAAGAAACCAAGATAATCGCCAAAGTGAAAAACTTCAAACCCCGGCTGATCCGCGAAGCTTTAGAAATAAGGAAATGCCAGCAAAATTATAATAGGGACTGTGGCCTCCAAGTCAGCCACACATGGGACCCAGCTTTAAACCGAAATAAAAATACAATGACTACATCTTCCACGCCCCCCCTTCCCATCCTTTTCCCTCCCTGAATCCCCTATATCAATTCCTCCACCTCGACAAACACCTCATTCCCTTGGATAAAGTGACCAGCAACGGCCACGAAACGTCAGGGTCAAACCTGGTATAGAACGCGGGATACACCCGAAAAACGAACATACGTCTATAATGACCCGCGAGAGTTTTAATCAAGAATTTAATATTTGTATTGGTCCAAAATATCTAGAGTTATATTATCATCTCCTCAGGAAAAAGGTTAGAAGAAATAAAATTTTGCGTGATGATGAGGCCAGTGCTTTGGATCAATGGGGAATATGCATGAAATTTGATTCTCGAAGATTAATGAATTACTTGATGCAAAATTTTCTCACCAATTTAAATATATAAGCCAAAATTTTCTAAGCCCACCACAAAGATTATTAAATGATATTAAAATGTTCCCGAAAATCGAAGAAAGTCACGTGACCTGAAAGACCTTCGTACGTCACTGCACGGTCTAGGTTCCATATGTTAGAGTCCGCAATTTCTCAAATGTGCAATTACAAAAGAAATATGATATAATTATGTTTAGAGGTATCCAAGTTACGGTGATGCAATAATATATATGTTGTTGATTGATTAAGTTCTTGTATCGTGAACGTGACTGTACTACTTCTTAAGAAAATAAAATAATAAGAAGAACATACATTACAACACCATATTGGTACGGAGATAGACATTTATTTTTAAAAGAAAATGAAGTGAATATATTGTTTTGAGGTTTTTAGCCGTTTCTCGAAAGAAACGATGACTGAAAAAATACTTAAAAAAGCACATACCGACAATTTCCTTTGGTTGACTCCGTTATGGCGGCGTTATTCCTAAAGAAACCCAGCGATTACATAGACGTAGTAGAAATTCTTGGGCATTAAAGCATTATATAATTAATGGATGATTTACTCTTTACCATCCATGCTACGCAAATAAATCGAAATCAATCGTTTCTTGCAATAAAGATGAGATAAATACATACGTAATCGCCAAGTATTCATTTAACCACTTACCTCCTCACATAAACAGATAAACAACGCCCTTAGTGATACCGTGCCGTGACGTCATGCGATGATTTCGTGTTTTTAAGCTGCCGAAAAAGTACAATATTCTAAGAGTAATATCTTAGTAACGTAACTTAATTCTTCAGGAAAATTTTCGCCAAGCACATTTTAGCTAATAAACTTCGCACTCAAATAGTTATAAAAAATAGTGCACGTTCCCCATTGTAGCTGTTTAAGTAAATTCGGCGGTCGGCTCAAGAATGAGGTATCTAGGTATCCTTTTTTCTGATCCAACAATACAATCCAGCAAATATAATGTTTTAAAGTTTTCGCCCTTTGCCTTCTCTGGACCAATTGATCTATCGTTATTTCCCTCCCATCTCCTTCGTGTTTCCTCCTCCTCCGCCGCAAAACCTTTCTCCACTCCAGTACGATTTCCCTCCCCTAAGTCCTCTCCTTGTCCGCCCATCGTCCCGCAATCAGCGCGACCCAGCCCCGACACTCACACACACACAAGGGTCCCGCGTATAGAGAGGAAGCC
The DNA here is from genome assembly GCA_933228895.1 of Platycnemis pennipes. Classification (NCBI taxonomy): domain Eukaryota; kingdom Metazoa; phylum Arthropoda; class Insecta; order Odonata; family Platycnemididae; genus Platycnemis; species Platycnemis pennipes. Next base: position 68,907,779 of record OW121854.1, read on the forward strand.
CTTCCTCCCCCACCTTTTGCGGCAAGTGATTGGGGGAAAAGGAGAGGAACGCGGTCCGGACCGAATTCAATCGAAGGCTCAACCGCACGGCGGCGGCGCTTCGACATGCGGTCCTAATAGTACTCGCGGCGTCGTCTCTAGGGTACGCCGGAGGGCGTGCCTGCGATTGGTTTGAGCTGGTGCGTGCATATTTGTGCGAACGCTTCCGCTGGCGCGTACCCTAAACTTGATTCGCGGAAAGGAGGAAGGGAACAAGGGTGGCCGCAGTTGAAAAAGGCGATAGGGAAGAATTTTTTGTGATTTTATGGGGTATGAATTGGGAAATGGGAATTTATAGGGTGTGGATTAATATATCACCATCACTAGTCATCAGCCCTCAGATTGCTTTGACGCAGCTCTCCGCTGAGTTCTTCTATCGGATAATCTCTTCATATTCACGTATTTTTTCTCTTTTACATCCTTCATCACTTGTTCCACATATCTCGCACGAGACCTTCCTTCCGTCCACTTGTCCTTCAACGAATGTCTTTGTCCTGCCATCATGTCTCATGATTTGGCCTATTATATAATGAGTAAAAAGTTTTCTTCTGATGAAGGTAGGTCTAAATAGGCATTTGATTCTTCTCACACCCGTGCATTTCATACGGCGTCCCTCTTCAGTCCCCCATATATCCTGCTACCCGTCATCCTATGCACCCCGCCCGTTCGTCTCACGTAAAGAATGTTTAAATATTGACCTACAAGCAATTGAAACTTGGTGTGATACATGGCAGTTAGAATTAAACTTTAAAAAATGTCTTGTAATGAATTTTTGGAAAAAGAATAGCTCTCCTCCTAGCACTTACAAAATAAGTAATAATGAATTAACAACCGTGGAATCCATTAAATATCTTGGAATAAGACTGACACATCATCTTTCCTGAGGTAAACACATACGTGAAATAATGGGTCAAGCGAATCGTAAACTGGGATTCGTCAGAAGAGTACTGGGTAAATGTGACGATCATGTACGAGAAATCAGCTACTTTTCCCTTGTAAGACCTCATTTGGAGTATACTGCCAGTGTATGGGATCCCTACGAAATCGGTCTAAATAACGAACTTGAACGTGTGCAGCGAAGATCGGCAAGATTTGTAAAGGGACGGTATGATAACCTTACTAGCGTAACCAGTCTATTAAATGAATTAAATTGGGAATCATTGTCAGATCGCAGGTTGAAATTAAGACTTAATCTCCTAAACAAATTCCAAGACCATATTTTCAGTGATGATGTTAAAAATATTTTGCGGACCCCAACTTACTATGGTAGACTGGACCATAATAACAAAATTAGAGAAATAGATTGCCGAACTGAGAGATTAAAAATGTCCTTTTTTCCTCGTACTATTAGGGATATGAATAACGGTAAATATATCCAGTACGAGTGTAGAAATGGATAACATTGGTAGCTGCATGTTGGTATAAGGACTTAAAGCTAACCCAACTAACGGCAAGTTTTTGCATGTATGTTTTGCTATTTTTATCTTTTTTTAAATGGCGTAGTTTTGAACAGTACCTATACAAGTACTAATCCTTTTTTTATGCATGATACGTAGTGCATGTTTGGTGAGAGTTCACCCCCTGCCACAAACCTTTATGGTGGCTTGCAGGGTAGTATGTAGATGTAGATTAGGGTGGGCCGAAAAAAGGTTTTTTTTCCGGATCAAATTTGCCCTATGCGGGAAAGTTGTGTACTGATATCAGGATCTCGCATGCAAAATTTTTTCGAAATCGGATAATATTAACCACTGCCGCCCGAGCTCTAAAGTTTAAAATTTTACGAAAATTCAGGCGGAAATGGGAAACAAACGGTTATGGAGAATAATTTGTTGCGAATATTGGAATATTGGTAAATATCAACGATAGATACATGCTTTTAGATTACAATACTGAAATGTGAAGTTTATTTGACGAAATCTATGGTTTATACGATGCCTAAGAATAAACAGCTAATTTAGAGTGTAGGCAACCCGCACAACGACAAAAATTTTTACACGCTCCAAGCATCACTTCAAATAGATCACTTTTGGGAGCCGTTTTTTGGATAAATTAATATTTTTTCGAATGCAGTTCCTTTAAAAATGTCTCATGCTTCATTTGGGAATAGATAATACATTAAAACAGAAGCTAAAGTTAAATTTTTTTAAACTAACCTCAATTACGACGAAGAATTTTATGCATGTTGAGCTATTATCCCAAAAAAATCAGTTAATCAAGGTAGGATAAAGGCACAGCCTGATCACCAAGTATTTATTTAAGTAGCTCTTTGCTATTTTCGTGGAGAAACTACCCAGAACTCACCACGAGGAGGTGGCTACTATCGAGTTCCACCCGTTCCCTCCCAAACCACCCTTCCATAGGGCACGTTTTTAGGTATCTGCCTATCACTGGTTCTTATTATACCTTATGCTGTGCTTTATTATCAAATTTTGGTTGAAGTTTTCGGCCTTTTATGCATGATAATGCCCATCCATGCCTGTTTTCTGGACTGCACACGGATTTTGACGCCACCGTGATCATTTGTACCATCCCTTCAACTGCTTGTGTGTGGCATGCAAATGGGGGTACTTTCAACGAAGCCCCTTCCTTCAGAATATCTCCCAAATCTTTGCTTATGATATCAGCTATTAAAGGTGGTTGAGTTACCGCTATTGTTTTCCAGTCAACTAAGTAGACGTAATCTTGTGCATCAAAATTCATAGTTGGAAGTTCGAATTTCCTAAATTCCTTCTTCTGATTTTAATATTTTTTCGACGGCCATTTCACGGATCGGTCTTCTCTATTCGGCTAGCATTACAAGCAGAACATTCTCTGGGCGAGCAAAAAAAGCGTTTCACCGAATGATTGAGTAAAGGCGTAATTTGATGTCTCGATCCATATATTTCATGAAATGTATCATGTTAATGATATTCTTCGAGCCTTCCGTGCATTGTGGTCTTAATTTTATCGCGAACCACATAGGAGTTTATACTTTCATCACAGAAGTTGCCAATGTCATCTGTTCTTTTGAAGGTGTTTTGGTTGAAACATAAAATCGAAGAATACGAATTGCTGTAGTGGTCCACCTGGAATGAAACATTTTCCCCGGACTTCTCGCTGAAAGACTCTCCAGGCATTCTCCACTTGAAAAAGCACGTGGTCTCCTTGAGAAACAATCCCGATATCAACTAGAAGCGCGGATGCGAGTGCTGCAGCAGCTCGTTTCGATATACAGAATCTTTCACAGGCAGACGCAAATCTAGACAAATATAAATTATTTACACCAACATTTTTTCCAAAAAAATCATCAGCATCACTTGCGTCGCGTAATTCTTCATCTGCAAACGTTTCTTCACTTGAGTATTTCCAAATCTCACGAACTTCTTGCTCAGTTAGTGTGGCTCATTCTGATGATCATTTTCTCTCTAACCTATTCTATTTCCTCTCCCTCTTTTTAGTTTCCTGGACCTCAATGGCATTGATATTCAGTTTTCTATCACTTCTCTGGTCCTGAAGGAATACACGTTCTAAAAATGGTATTTTGGTGGTATTATCACAAGCACAATCAGTTCCACTAGAGAATTTACATGCCGCAACATCAAACAGCTGATACGCGTGACGAGGAAAGTCTTGCTTCAGATCAACGAAAGTCTTCTTGTTGACAGATCGAAGATTATTGCGGTATTTTCCATAGTATTGAATAATTCGTCTCACAATTTGCTTTTGTCCGACAACTGGTATAGAGGATCTATTCCAAATGTCTTCAATGGCATAATCCACCGTCTCCGCGATTCCCGGCACAGATGTATCGGTATTTCCACTTTCTTCTTGAATGTACCGAGAGTACAAATACATTTTCATCATCTCCTCATAAGAAGGCAAAACATTACCCGCGAACTTTACGGGTGCACCAAATATCAGGCACTCCTATCCACACCTTTCAAGCTTTTTCTGTATTTTTGCCATTGCTTTAATCTTCTTGCAACCGAAACCACAGTACGCTGCACAATGTAGTTATTCACTCACAGCAATGAATACCAACTGACTGACTACCTCAAGCTTATGAAGTGAAATACGCATCTTGTCCGACAACGGATGGGAATCCCCAAGGAAAATAAAATATTGCAACGAATATGGTGAGTTAATGAGTAACGATAGTAACAGCATGAGATGAAGGAGTTTAACATCAGTTATAGGGGTTTACAATGGAATATGTCTTGTATGAGAATTCTATGCCATTTAATCACCGAAGTATTCACGATCAACTCATCGCTGGGGCCAGATAAGGATAACCTCCGTCCTCCATCTCATTCGTACTTTCCTTAGCTCTACCACTGGCTATCTTTATCATACCTGACTCACGTCGAACTAGCTGTACCTACTATCGCTTAGGGACTAGTTAACTCCCGGTTTTCCAAGAAAGTGCCGGTTGGAGGAGCACGTATATGCCGTACACAGAGATAAATCATTTCCTACAGTTAACCACCACAATTTATCAAAGTTCTTAGAAAAAGCTACTATCTTCTGATGAGTAGATCGTAGCTATATCAGCCTTTTTTAACAAAAGAATTCGTTTGGACTCCACTAGTGTATTAAAATGTCTGATTCGTAGTATCTTTACCAGCGCGCAGCCCGCTTTGTCTCCGAGTGAACACCCACTCCTTTTGCAATCTAATTCACAGGCATTTACGACACACGAATTCGCTGGATTTGCGAAGAATATCTGCAGCTCACGGGGGCAAGAACCAATTATTGGATATTACAGTATATATCGAGGAAAATAAATGTTTGAATCACCTTTGTGATGAATACCAGGCCGTGATTCTTCGCCATAATTTAAGTTAGTTTCAAAACGTACCGCTTTTTCGTCTGTTTTAATGTATTATCTATACCCAAATGAAGCATGAGACATTTATAAAGGAACTGCAGTCAAAAGAATATTAATTTATCCAAAATACGGCTCCCAAAAGTGATCTATTTGAAGTGATGCTTGGAGCGTGTAAAACTTTTTGTCGTTGTGCGGGTTGCCTACACTCTAAATTAGCTGTTTATTCTTAGGCATCGTATAAACCATAGATTTCGTCAAATAAACTTCACATTTCAGTATTGTAATCTAAAAGCATGTATCTATCGTTGATATTTACCAATATTCCAATATTCGCAACAAATTATTCTCCATAACCGTTTGTTTCCCATTTCCGCCTGAATTTTCGCAAAATTTTAAACTTTAGAGCTCGGGCGGCAGTGGTTAATATTATCCGATTTCGAAAAAATTTTGTATGCAAGATCCTGATATCAGTACACAACTTTCCCGCATAGGGCAAATTTGATCCGGAAAAAAAACCTTTTTTCGGCCCACCCTAATGTAGATGTCTCCTCTTTCTACCCCGTTTGCCCCACATTATTCCGTCAGTCACGTCCTCCAAAACACCCTCGCCCTTCATTCACTTCTCCCTCCATACCCTCTTCCTTCTCACAACTACTTCAATCAACTTTTTTACTCCCGTACCAACTCTTTCACTTCATCGTTAATCCTCTTTTCACACCAACATCCTTTAACGTTTTACGTACCAGCATCTCAAGAGCCCTGAATCCATTTTAATCCCTTTCTGTGGACTTGAATTTGAGCATGTTCCACTGGTTAAGAGTATCACTCTCCCAACTCAAGTATCCGGGTTCAAATACCAAGAGTGTACGGTATTTTTCATCGATAAACCGTGTGTGTTCTGTTGAGAGCACTTCGAGTTCAGTACTCCGTCCGTCAGATGGGACGTTAACTCATAGTTCCCTTTGGCTTGTGTTGTTAGGAGCGTGCTGATGAACTGAATCATGAAATAACTGATAATTTTCAACTTGAATTTGAGTCAATAGCGTACGTGGTTAGCTAGAGGGCTGGCTATCCACCCTAGAGTCCGTTTTGAAACAAATCAATAAGTTGTCCAGCATCAAGCAGCGTCAAATCGTGGAAATCGAAAGGACTAATGCGTGAAAATAGAAATGTTATCCGTTCACACTTGCATGAATTTGGGATGTTTTCCATTCAACCAGTTGCTTTGAATGATGCAATTTTGACCACGCATCTATCCATGCATCAAGCTGTGGAATGGCCAACATCGTGTAAAGAGGCCTTTGTGTTCATCGTTTTACAAAGTGCTTTGTGTTGGAATCTGGTTTGGTTAGCATATAGTACATAGCAATAAGTAGCATGTAGTGGAGGCGGCCGAATGTTGGGCTCGAAAGCCAGTAGATTTTGCTTTGGAACCCGTTCACGAATGCTAAAACTATCATGGTTTCATGGACGTATGCCAACTTAGAATCGTGTCTTAAATAAAAACGACTGCTCTCAAAATCGTACATGCGGACACTAGCTGGAGATGCAAGCCTACTGCATCAAGCGGTGAACAAAACTAAGAAATTTCCTTTGCAAAAATAATTTGACTTTTTTTTCATTTTGATGAAGATATAAGGAGTAATATTTCTTGCCTTAAATTGCCTTTTTTCATGCAGATAGAAGTGGTGTGATAAAAAAAAATATCGGGAATAACTTCTCACTGTTTTCTACGATATGAATGGCGTAGTGCATCATGAGTTCCTGCCATATGGTTTTACGGTAAAAAGCGAAGACTCTTTCTTCCTTTTTCCCTCAAGTTCATACCTCGGTGCCCTAGAATTCCACGCTTCATATCTGAATCTTCAGCAACTTTTTCTTGGACTTTCTCTACTCAAACCTATGCTCTTTGCAACTAATAAAAGAATGTTTTGTTAAGGTAAAAACCCTCAATAATGATCACTATATTATTCCCTGTATATTTGGGAAATTCTACCATCTCTGTATTAGTTTTATGCAACTCTCCACCCCATTCGCATTTCAGTAAACCTCTTCATTATTGCATAACATTTCTGTCTCAGTATCCACTACTTCCTCTAAACGTGTTGTGATCAAAATAAAACGGGAGTAACTTCTCACTGTTTTCTTCAAATTCAATGGTGTAGTGAATCATGAGTTCCAGCCATATGATCGTAATGTCAATAAGGAATACTATCTGGAAGTTATGCGCCGTATCTGACGAAAATGCCCAGAATTGTCGCAAAACAACTTGTGGAAATTGCACCACGGTAATGCTCCCGTTCAAACCTCATTGCTTGTTCGTGATTTTTTGGTGAAAAAAACCAACTGTTTTGGGTCAGCCATCGTGTTCGCCTTTATATGCCCCCCTTTGACTTCTTTCTCTTCCCGAGGCTGAAGAGAACAGTGAAAAGACGACTTGTTGCCAACATTGATGAGAGAAAAACAGAATCGCTGATGGAGTTGAACTCTATACTGAAAAATGAGTTCCAGAAGTGCTTCCAAGATTGGAAAAAGAACGCTGGCACAAGTGTATTAAATCTGAGGGGGATTACTTTAAAGGAGACATATTTGTTGCTGGTTAATAAATAAATATTATTCAAGAAAAACTAAAATTCACGTTCTTTTGATCACACAACCTTCCAGAATAATTCTTAATTTTTTTTTAAATTTCCTCTTCCGTGTAAAACATTTTTGATACCTTGGAACACCCTTAAAATCACCAAAAAAAGAACTTCAAAATTGTCTGAATTTGAACCCGAGTCCTCGGGGAAGGATGCCATTGCTCTAGTCACCATAGCAACCCGATCCGTAGAGTAAGGACTCAAGAGTCTATGCGCCGAGATCCTCCGAAACTCACATTCCTCCCTCGGGCACATTGCGGCACAAGAGAAGGGGTGTGATTGAGGGTGAGAGCTTGAGTTTACGCTGCAGCTGCAGAAGTCGTTTCCCCGTCATCCGAGAGCAATTTGTGTTGCTAGGCACCGAGAGAGATGGGGGGAGGGGGAGGTCACGGGAGTTGCAACGCGTCCATTCCAAAGGATTACTCGAATCAAGGGTTCTACTCACTCGTTAGTTTCTCCTCTGTTTGAACTCTCTCACTCTGTCCCTCTCCAGCAACGGGTGTGTGTTGGTAATCAAAAGCTGTGCCTTGTCGAGTGGGATCTCCCAAGGTCGTTTCCGCGGAGGGAAAGCAAAAGCGAAACATAAAAATCTCGTAGCGCAGTGATTCGTTGTTTTTCCTTTTAGTCCTTCAGTTTCCTTAACTAAACTTCAAAGTTGTCTTATATAATTAAGTACTTTCCTTCTCCACTTCTTAAGCTTAAGAGTTAGGCGAAGACATTTTTTTTTTTTGACGCAGGAAACTCCAGATCTTATAATTCCCTCTCGACGTTTTTTCGCTGTGCCTTCTGTATTTCTAGAAATTATTTATGATATGACTTAATTAATCGGATTTTATCGGTACTTGTTCAAAAGGCTCGAAAGTAAGGCACATGGGCTTCCCCTGAAATAATAACACCCAATTTTGTTTCAAGAACCACAAGACATTTTATAAAACTGCGACTTTCATCCTCAACTTCATTATTTATGATGATGAATGGTAAATGTCAGGATTAAATAATGGTAAAAAGGATTAAGTTACAAAAGAGAAAGAATTCGTCGTTATGTTTCTTAGCACTATCAACCTTAAGAGAAGGTTATCTGCATTAAATGCTTATTGGCTGGCAGTCCATTTTTAATTTTATTGGAAATTCTGTAATGAAATTTTTATTGCCTATCTTAATATCATAACCATAATGACGCGGAACTTACACGGTCTTTTGCACACCGTTCGCTCACACCAATAGATTTTAATGGTTGACGACGTCATTCCACCATTTCCCCTCAAGTGGACAGTAAAAACGAGAAAGGAAGGCTTTGCACGAAATATACTCGGCCACGAGTGGAAGAATTAATAGAAAGCACATGTAGCTACGAATATGTTAGGCGAGACAAGGATGGAGTGCAAAGCTACGTTAAACTATCAAAGAATTGCGGTCTGGTGATGATGATCTTGTGTATCGCTCTTTTGTAACCAGGCATAACAGATCCTTCCAGTTTTAAATTATATTCGACCGTGCCTCTCTCTGTACATTGATTCCGCAAAGGAACGTTGTCAATGATAGAATAATAATAACGAAAGTAATGAGACTTTCAATAAAAAAATGGCTGGATATAATTTAAAATTCATCATCATCATCGGTCAACTATCATAGGATTGGTTTGACGCAGCCCTCCACTCGATTCTTCTATCGGCCAACCTCTTCATATTGACGTAATTCCTCTCTTTCACATCCTTCATCACTTGTTCCATATATCTCATACGAGGCCTTCCTTTACCGTTCTTCCCGTTCACTTTTCCCTCGACGATTGTCTTCATCTACAAGGGCAGATATTGGAGCCGGTGGGGCACTTAAGCTATTTAGGTAGCACTTACGTTGGAGGAAAAGGGTGTAGAAGTCAAAAGCAGCTTAGAAGTCAAAAGGATATTTGCGTTGAGGAAAAATCTTTAACTGGTTGTCGTGAACTAATAATTGGGCCGTTGGCTTGAGAATAAAAGAAAAAACTATTGAATAGTCTAATATGTACTATGGAGCGTGAAAATACATGGTGCGGAAACATGAGGCCTTAAAGAAAGGAGGTGAAAAGATTTATGGCTTCATAGGTGCAGGTGGGGGAAAGGATCGCATCGTTCAAAGCAGGGTCTGTCCACCGTTACTCTTGTGACGTTTTGACGCATTTGACTCCATTAAAACTGTCAGGGTTATAGAAATATTAGATTTTTCAAAGTAAACACTTTTGAATGAATTAGAATACATAATGTTTATTAATTAAATCCGAACATTTAGGACTCAGGTCATCAATTTAGTATATAAAAAGCACATGGAAATAGTGTTATGTCTTGTGACCAAAAAAAGATAGTTGAAATGCACTATATAACATAAATCAATTTTCTCTTCTTCAAATTACAATATACCATTAAAATATTTTTTATATTTTTCTCTAGTGTCTTAGGAATGAAGTACAAAAATATATAGTGCATAAGTATACAAAGAGACAGACAAAAACAGGGTTATAAGTAGAAAAAGTGGTTACTCTTGTGACCGTTACTCTTGTGACGGATCGTCAAGCATGCAAGGAAGGCACATACATCAAATTCAAATTTGTTCGTGAAGTTTAAATGGTAGGGGTAGCACTTCAGCAATGAAATGGGTACATTAAACATGAAACTAAAAAACTAAAAAAATGATCTGACTACATATGTGGCCAAACACTATAAGGGGACATTGTAACAGTACATTACTTCCATTTTTGGTTATTGATTATTATACACACTACATTTCACCCATAATGCGGCCATAATATCAAAATATAACCCTTGTAGAAGAGATGTACATAAGTAGTAATTTCTTTACACCTTTTTTTTTAATATTTAGTGACATTTTAAAGTTGGTGATATTTGACGAGTATTCCTTACTTCATAAAAATCCCACTTTAAATACATTTTCTGATAGTTAATGAAGGAATATATAAATATATTATTTCCATAAATTATTTTCCAGTCTATCCATTTCATTATGCAAGAAAAATTTTCACTCTACCATGAAAATCTCTTTTTTCCATTTTGTCCACTTTCTACTGGACGTACCCAGCAACTAGTTGCGTGGAAAACATCCCAAACTCATGCACAACTGTGCGGATAAAAGTTCTATTTTGATGCATTATTCCTTTCAATTTCTAGGATTTGACGATGTTTAAAGTTGCACGAGTTATTAATTTATTTCAAACGGTCTCTAGCCAGTACTCTAGCTATCCGCGTATGTTATTGATTTCAATCATCATCAGTTCTGTTTCCAATATGGATAGGCACTTAAAGACGGAAGGACAGATTATGAGGATGAGAAGGCCGAGGAGGGAGAAGGAAATACCGGCCTTGAAGTTAGCCTGCTCTTAACAAAAGAAGCCATTGAGAACTATAAGATGTCCCATATCGGTTGACTCAGCGGTTCAGGTCAGATCACCGAAGTTAAGCAACGTTGGGACCGGACAGGGGTTGGTTGGGCGACCCTCCTCCATACCGCCAGTGCTCTTGTTCCCTGTATGCGAGTGGCGAGCAGGTTAAATGTAGGTTGGCACAATGGATCTAAAGAGGTCTAAGTGCCAGGGGGGCTCCATAAGGACCCCGCCCAACCATCCAATTTATTTTAGTTTACCCCAGGTGACGGACGGAGTACTAAAGAGCTCCCAACAAAACACACTACTAGGGGCCGGTTTACCGAAGAAATATAAGTCCTAGGAAAGAAGATGAAAATATACCAAGGGCATTTGAAGTGTTGGTTGGTAAAAAAATGTAGAAAGTACGTTGGTTTTAAAAGAGGATTAACGATGAAGTGATAGAGTTGGTAAGGGAAGAAAGGAAGGTGATTGAGGAAATTACGAGAAGGAAGAAGGTGTGGATAGAGAAGGCAATAAAGGGCTAGGATGTTTTGGAAGACGTGATTGAGGGAAGAATGTGGGGTAATCGGGGTAGAGGGAGGATAGCAACGGGTAGTTTATTAATAGTAATGGGAAATAGGAAGTATGAGGGTCATTAGAGGGACATCATGTAAAATATAGCCGTCGAGGTAAGAATTAAATGTCCCATTTCGACCTACCTTCACCGGTATAAAACTAATTGTAATAATTGGCCTTTTTTGGGGTAAGTCAGAGACAATACTATTCTTTCTGCCGAATCAATTTTTCGTCATTCACATCTTCAAATGTTTAAAATTAATTGCCTTTTACGTAACAAATGGTAAAAACATAAAAAAATTACATGATCCAATGAGCTTAAGAGATATGAAAAAAGTAAGGTAATCTTGGAGTGAAGTAAAAATGTAGGAATATTATCTGTCAAACAGTTACACTACTTGTTTTTTTTGTGTGTTACCTACATTTTGTGAACATGATGAGGATTATTCTAGTTAAAACCCCATTCAGGAATATAACAAGGAAGAAAAAATGTATGAATAATTGCACCCTCTTTGATGGTCCATAATTTCGATGAATAAACTTCTGATTCTGATGTAATAGCAGCTGGATGCTACTTTCGATCTGTGGGAATGAGCCTGTATCCTGCTCTAACATAACCTAATTGGATCCTAACACGGAAGGGAAGCCACTCTACCCACTTAACTGTTAGGCAAAACATTTCCGCTTTATTTCATCCGAGCGAATCAGGTTCGAGTATCAACGAATTGAAATGTGCTTTCAGTCAACGTATGACTGAATTCTTTTTTTTCTCGTTTCGTTCAGGTGAACGTTTGTTCCTCAGAAAAGGTTTTTTTTGTCTTTTGGAGAAGTTTTTTTTTCTCTCTCTCTCTCTCATCGAGTGATTCATTTTTTAAACGGTCGAGTCATTTCGGAAATTGAATCTGGAAAAATTCACCCTTCCCATATTGATTCACCGTGTGAATTTTATATTCATACATGTGTAAATATATACATATTTGTTTATTTATTTTTTCTACTACGAAAGCTTTTTTTTTCGTTGGATACCCTTTTAACGAATTTCCTTCTCGCTGAAATCGAATTATTGGAACTGAAAAAGAGCGTCCATCAATTTGTCATGAATTTTTTAACTCACGGCCCAATGTTTATCCACTGCCACGAGTCTCGTTTCATTATTTCTTTCTTTGGTGAAAGTGCTTCATCAGACGCATTCGAAATTTTTTGGTTGTTCCTTCGTTTTCGCTTGAAAGCTTCCCAGTAAGATGCGTTTTTTTTTGGAAAGCGTAATATACAATGAGTGATCATCATCGGTATACTGAAATGCCGAAGGTCGGTGGACAATTGCCAATTGGTTATGCCCTTCTTCTTTCGCGATATGCATTGGCATTCAGTTATCGAAGGCAGTGACGTGCCCTGCGACTAATGTGCTCTTAAATACGTAATATTATCCTGATGATTCCGTGAAGTTTATTCCTTCAACGCTCCCTCATATACCCAATGCTATTTTCTCCTTCATTATCTATGACCCTTGCTCTTAGTGGTATCGTATGGGGAAAGCAACCCACAGCAAAGGCTTTTTCTGCAATCAAGGACATTTTTAATGATTGGATGATAATAATTGGTTAACTACCGGTCAAGAAGGGTTAACATGGACATTTAATATTAATACGTTTATTGTCGTAGACCAATGTTGGCCTTTTAAACATACAGTACAGTATAAACTGCGAATAATACTCTCTTTCAATTCAAGATTATGATGATACAGTTAATGATGATAATTGAAGACCTTAGTGCAAGAACCAGATAATGACCACTTTTTGCGAAAATGAGATTTCCACAAAGACATGAAGCCCTTTACCAGTAGACATAGTCATTTTCGATGGTAAGTTCTAAATAAGTTCAGCAGACATTGTTGGAATTTTACGTTCTGGTCTCTGAGTGCAAGAACCAGATAATTAATAATAATGCTCCAGCAAGCCGGAGTTTTCTCGAAACTTCACTTTTGGTTATTATCTTGTTCTTGCACTCAGGTCTTCAATTATAACATCAAAATAATAAGATAATTATAACACCGCTTCAAGTAAACACATTTTCACGATGTCAATTTAAAACAAAGGTAAGCTAGTGAATTTGTGGAACTGAACTTACAGTATAGTGCTTCACATGCATGAATATTCATATTTTCAATTCTTAATAATAACTACAGTAGGGAATAGGGATAATCATATTGATTTGTGAAAAGACAAAATAACATGGTTAATAACACTCTGTTTTAAGTTCATAATTATATAAGGATTTCAGTTCAAATATATAAATGCTAACATTCAATAAAATAACACACAAGTACACAGTAAACTCTGAAAAGATACTCTGTTATGACAAGTGCATACGTATTCCCGATGTAATAATAATAATAATAATTTCTATAATGATCACAGGTGACCCCAATTACGATCATTTCAATATATATATGGACAACACATTTAAAAACACCCATGCCCTGGACAGTTGACTTTTACCCAGGCGGGACTCGAACCCGCGACCTTCGGAATGGCAGGCGGGGACCTGACCCCGCCGCCACCGAGGCCGGCTGTACAATTATAGCAAAGATTACATTGCGATTTAGCAAAGGAAGAATTATCAAATTACTATACATAAATCCAGCGCATCAAATACATAAATATTCAGTTCCCATTTAATTCCTACTCCGACCACTGTCTTCCAAATGATGCCTTTATATTCATTTACGTATGCCTTTTAGCTCAAATTAATCCAAACCACCCTTTTAGGCTCCGCATACCCTATATTCTTACCTCTATCCCGTCCACCAAAAACCCTCGAACTATATTACTTGCTACAACCAATGTTAGTCTTCCTTTCCTCTCATCTCCTTAAAACCCACTTATCCTAAGTCGTTAGTCGTATGCATGTTTGGGGAAGATTCACTCTCTAACATACACCCTTATGGTGGCTTACAAAGTATTATGTACGCATGTATGTGTATTCTATTTTTATCTTCTTTTCTTAAGCAGCGTTTACACCTAGCAGTTGACTGCTATGACAGTCGCGTGATGCGCGATGTATCTATACCGCTAATGCTATGATGCGTCTGCACCAACTTCTATGCAGCTTAAAGCCCCTATTTAGGCGTTGCTACAACAAATAAAAAGTGTTTTATTTTAATAGTGATTGATGCTTAAATTTTCATGATATTCTTCAAGCAATACATTCCATTGACGATTATCTTTTGTTCCCATTCTTTAAAGAGAAGAATCTCCCCTTTGGGGAGGGATATCCTTGTTATTATATCCAAATTCCGTCGTGTATTGCTTTCCGTTGGCGATTGTTGCGGTTGTGTTGGATACATTTCCGATGGAAAGTAGACGGGTTTCAACTTTGCTAATAGCTCGAACTAGGATCGATAGTGTTCGACATGTGTCCAGTATCGACGTGAACTCGCATCGCAGTTGCTATTTACACATGCGAGTGGGCTTAATAGTTGTTAGCAGTTGACTGTTATAGCAGTGAACTGCTACGTGTAAACGCACCTTTGAATTCCCTTTATCGGTGACATGATGAAATCGATAAACCCGAAAATCGATGATGAAAACGTGTTACTTACGCACTTACCTTCCACGTGCTACGTATTCATTTGAATCTACGATGTAGTATATTTCTTATTATTCTGTTGGGCATTTGCTTTAATGCTATAATTTGCATTCCTTTCACGCTTGAAAATATGCAATTAGCATGGGCTTAATAAAATAAATTGAAGAAGCGGGCGGGGGCTTTCTGGAGTCCCCCTGGCCCTTAGACCTATTTTGATGCATTGTGCCAAGCCACAGTTAACCTGCCCAACACTTGCAGACAGGGAGGTTGAGGTATGGAGAATGATCACCCATTAAACCTCTGCCCGGACCCAACGTTGCCGGACCAACTTCGGTGATCTCATCTGCATCTATGTACATCTACATAATACCCTGCAAGACACCATAAAGGTGTGTGGCTGGGGGTGAATTCTCACCAAACATGCGCTTCATATCTTGCATAAAAAAGGATTAGTAATAAAATACTGGTCTAAACTTCAATATTTAAAAAAGGTAAAAATTGCACAGTAAGAATGCAAAAAACATGCTGTTAGTTGGGTTACCTTCAAGTCCTTATACCAACATGCAGCTACCTATGCTATACGTTGATACACTCGTATTAGACATATTTACCGCTATTCATATCCCTAATTGTACGAGGAAAAAAGGACATTTTTAATCTGTCAGTTCGGCAATCAATTTCTCTAATTTTGATCATGGTCCTGTCTACTATAGTAAGTTGGGGTACACTGGGATCTCACGGGAATCGGTGTGACAACGTGGCTAATAGGTTAGTAGAAGAATGATCATTCACTTTAACCTGCATTAACTAACCACTTATTATCTTGCCTATTATCATCTCTAAGTTTTGCGGAAAGTAAGACGTCTATCCACGGCATTCTTGTCGGTACCGATGTTTGACGGCAGTCATCCGTCACGCCTGAGAAATGGTGCCAGAAAATATGGAAAGGCTCTCGCTTGAAAAAACAGACCAGCGCCCCTCTTCCACCTCTTTGTGTTCGTGAGAATTTATTTCGACCCAATACGTTCGGCCAAGTGATTCCTTTCCTCGTCCACTTTCCTTTCTTTGCTCTCCCTTTTTCTCAACCACACACCCTTCTTGGTCCCGTCTTATCTCCGTCCTCTTCCAGTTCGTCCCTCCTCACCGTGGTTAAGCGACAAGTTGAAGGAAGAAGTTTTGGAAATGGGAATACTGAAGATCGATGGCGAGTTGGGTTGGATTAAGAAGGAAATACGGGACGCACTTGAGTAAAAAGGGTGAGAGGTTTGACCGTTTACCAGCCGTTATCATCGTTGTCCTTGGCGTCAAAATGAACGAGTAGTCGTAAAACGCCGCGAGATCGCGTGATATAAACAAAACAGGAAGGCGATTCTGTAAAGTCAAAAGAAATTCGGCGCATACTGCTCATGTGGCTCAGCGGGAAGAACGATTCGTGATCCGTCGTTCACCGCCGGAGATATGAAAGGATTAATCATTACCCCGTCCATCTACTCTCTCTAATTGCTCTCCATTTACTCTCTCTAAATTCTTATTATCTATATTATTATTAGTTTTCTACCGGTCAAGGTACGTCTAAATGGACATTTAATTTTTCCCACCCCCTATATTTCACACGATGTTCCTCTTCAGCCCCTCATACCTCCTGCCTCCCATCATTCTATCCAAGCTACCCCGTTCTTCTCCTCCCTCTTCCCCGTTTACCCAACGTTCTTCCCTCAATCACTTCTTTCAAAACACCATCCCCTTCTATTACCTTTTCTATCCAAAACTTCTGCCTTCTCCTAATTTCATCAATCAAATTCCTTTCCTCTCCTACTAATTCTAGCACTTCATCGTTCGTTCTCCTTTCAACCCACTTTACTTTCTCTATCCTTCTCCACACCCACATCTCAAAAGCCCTAAGTCTATTTTCATCTTTCCGCAAAGCCCAAGTTTCCGCCCCATATAGTGCAACACTCCATACTAAACTTTTCACAAGTCTTTTCTTCACTTCCCTACTCAACGCCCCTGTCATTAGTTCGCTCTTAGGAGTAAAAGCTCACGCTTAATTTTCTCTCCCACGAGCAATGGCATCTTCGTCTTCCTATTTGTTCTCCCTTCTTACCTTCTCCTACCCTTATCTCAAATTCCCTGGAATCAAATTTCTGTCATCCTTTTCCCTATGATTAATGCACGTGTGAACTTGAAAATTTAAAAGACCTAACTCCCGAATGCTTTCCCATTAATCGGGGGGTAGTACGTGTAATTTGAACACATCATCATCATCGGTCAACAATCCCAGGATTGGTTTGACGCAGCCTTCCACTCGATTATTCTATCGGCCAACCTCTTCATATCAACATAATTTTTACCTTTTACATCCTTCACAACAAGTCCCATATATCTCTTACGAGGCCTACCTTTTCCAGTCTTCCCGTTCTCATTTCCTTCGACAATTGTCTACATCAGGCCTAAAACACAATAACTTAAAAGTATTAAAATTCAATTTCCCTCCCAACTTATTTATTACGGCCTGTGTTACTGTTGTCTTCAAGTAGAAAAGTGATATCCAGTGCAGGCAATTTTTGGGTATAAGATTGCACTGATGGTCACTTTTCCTCCTTAAGATGGTGTGCACACCTCGGGACTGGTTGTAATAAATAACTTATAGCTGTGGAAAATTGAATCTTAAGAATTTTTCGTTGTTAGTCCGAACACCCATTTCGCTTGGTAAATGAAATGAGGGAGATTTCAAGATAAAAATGTCGTGACTCGAGGTCCGAACCACTGATCTCCTATCTGGAGGGCTGAAGTGCTATCGATCGCACCATGAACTGCATCGTTGGGATAATGTAATCGGTAGCTCCTTTTTCCGGTGCTGCAACTGCTACCGATAGGGCAGGAATTAATTTTAATGTGCTGAGAAAAAAAAGAAAGATTCGAATGCCACGGAAACGTTTGCACCCACCTCTAAAGTCGTTTTCTCTTTTTTCTGACGGCATTGGAGATTAGCCTAAGCATTTGACGTCGAGAGGGATTCGAAATTATTCACCCTCCCGCGTTTTCCGCCTCTTAGACCCTAAAAAATTCCACTGAACCGAACTATCCCTGCACGCGCGCTTAGCTCGCCGTGTACTCCAACATCCAACAGCCAACCTCCGACCAACCTTTCCCCCCAACATTCCCCAACATTCCCTCCCAACTTTCCTTCAACTTTGTGAGCGCAGAACGAGCGCATTTGCGGTCATGAATAACTATGCTCACCTCCGCGTGCTTAGGCCTCATACAAATGCATGTAAGCGTTCCCTATTGTGCGTCCACGCTAAGATCCGTCCATTCCATTGCACACCGGCCTGTTAAACTTCTATCGCTCGAGTACTCCGCTCAGCGCTCACGTTTTATGCGTGTGTGACCCGGTGTAAAGGCATGAATAATATATGGACATATTTACATGCATTTCTATGTTCGTGTTGTAACGACCGAGTCGTATGGACAAGGTTTTTGTAATGTCAGTTTTCTGCCGGTTATGGTGGATCTAAATGGACATTTAATTTCCCCACGCCCGTACATAATATGTCCCTCTTCACCCCCCTCACTTGACTTCGAAACTATCCGTAACTCTCGGGAACTCATCTAGGTTTTATGGGGTGACGATGGTGCAAGAGGTTCGCGTGCCTCCCGCACCGTCGTCTCCCCGTAAAACCTTTAAAATGCCCCGCGCACCATTGAGCACTGCAGTGCACGATTGGAATCGCGGAGAGCTTTCGCTTGGGGAAGCTCGCTTTGGAATGAAATGGCCGTAAATCGACATCGCATTCATCGTCGACGGACTCTCGCCCGAAGTGATGCGTCACTCGTGAGTAATTGACCTAATTTGACCGTGAGGTCGCTTTGGGATGATATTATTTCACATTCAAGTTTGGCTTTGCAGCTTGGAATTTTTTATTTTTCTACGATGCCTTCCGCTACGTGCATAAATGCGTGGAAAGATAGGTACCGTGGGGGGGTGAGGTGATGAGCTGACTTTTGTGTAGCCCTTCATCAAGTAGATGATGTACATCCTTTTTTTTTTGCTGTGGATGTTTTCCTACGGGGACGAGAACTCGTTTGATTTCTTTCAGGGTCGCCACAAAGCACGAGCCCCCTTGTGCATTATACGCTGCCTTTAAAAATCTTCATGACTCGCGCTAGTGAGGCAGATCTGGGAGTTCACGCTGTTAATATTTCAGGGAAAAACTTGGAATACTTTTTTTTTTGCTCGCCAAGTTCGCCGTGTGTCAATTTAGGTTACGAAGCAGATCTCGAATAGTTGACTCGCGTAATGCCTTCGTAACGAGTTGGCCATAACCCTTAATTTTGTATCTTTCTCCACCCCATCCCTCCCTCATTTATGTGCACTGCGGTCATGAGTGTGTATTTAGTTGTAGTTATTTTTTTAATCCTGGAAATTGCATGCAGTAAAGGCATTAATGTAGCGAGAGCTCGCGAGACTCGGAAATTTCATCGTGTAATTTTTTTATCGGTCTTTGTATAGAATAACGTAATTCGTGCGTCATATTTCTCTCGTTTTATAACATCTGATTATAATTAGATAGATACTTATATATACTGCCTCAGCGCTCTGTATTCTAGGCATAAAATAATGCATTTTATCTCTTTGACAGTTTCAACGAATTTACCTGAATGATATGAATTTCTGCGAGGTTCGCTCGTTATATTGTAAGTTTTTTTTGCCCTCAACTGCTGTTTTGCAGTTAAATTGTCTGTCATATAGTTGATAAATACTTTTCAAACGATCAAAAATAAGAAGATGAAAAAAGTTGCTGTTCTGGTACCACTTGCTACTAAACTTCCATCTAAACAGAGGGAAAGGTACTGAAGTATTTCGCTGAATTTTGTTTACTTTGTTCGGCTGGTTATTAACGAAACGTTACGTCAAGTGATGTATAAAATGATTTCACTATATTTCATATAGATGACAACTTTATAACATTCCGTTCAATTTGTGAGAAAATAATTAACCTTATGGTTTCGCATTGAAATTTATTTTTGGAAGAGCATTTAGCGATAGGGATAATCGCGTGAAATAACTAAATATGTTTCTACCACTGGCTGC
Source organism: Platycnemis pennipes (assembly GCA_933228895.1). Lineage (NCBI taxonomy): Eukaryota > Metazoa > Arthropoda > Insecta > Odonata > Platycnemididae > Platycnemis > Platycnemis pennipes. The sequence continues at coordinate 68,927,878 of OW121854.1, forward strand.
GTTCAAGTTCTTTGAGTGAAAACGTCAAAGGGATTGTTTATCATCAGTTAATGGCAAGGATTTTGGGGAATATGGGAATATTTGCAGAAACTCATTTTCCTCTGCTTGTCAAAAGCCAAATACCTCCGCAATGTATAATTTTGCAGCTTGGATTGAGAATGGGCATGTGTCTTTTATTTTATTCCTGTCGGTTGGGGAAATAACCAAACGCCGAGATGAAAATCAGTTCGTTTCCACAATTCCAATGGGGGTAAGAGAGGATGTACGAGATGAATCTCACTCGTTAGCCTCCCAGAAGGAGTTATGAGTGCATTGCGTTTCAATACATCGTCGTGGAGTCGTCATTTCATTCGGGAAAATTAGAAAACGCATTAACAACTGCTTCATGATATCCCGAAATAAAAATCATGCTGCTTTCCCGTCATCCGAATGTTTACTTGTTCATGACTTTATCCCTTATGAACTGTTTTATGGATGAAGTTTGGAGCTAATGTCGTCTACCATAACCCATTGAAAGAGTTATCATTCTTTCGAAGCAATTATACATTGGCTTTCCAACCGAACTCATAGCAGTTTTTTCGCTGGAATATTATGTGCATACGTTGAGCATTCAATGCAACTTTTTCCTTCTGCTCACTTAACGGAGAGTAGCTTTCATACGCCATTATCGCACTAATATATAAATAATACGGATTTTTTAATTCTTTTTGGCAGGTACTGGACGAATTTAATTGCCGGGGAAGTAAAGTAAAAAGAAATTGTAGAGAATTAGGAGATTCATATTATGCATTTAAGTTGAAATGCAGAAGTTGGAACAGATGGAGATGTTTATGTATCGAATTGGCATCTAGGATAAAAACGCCTTTAGTGGTGGATTTAAAAAAAATCAGTAAAAGATGCGTTTTTAAACATAATTGAATGATTTACTTGGTTGAGATAGGTAGATTTGTTAGGTTTATTCAAATTGTAGGTAGATCTACGAAGCAAACTGGTACAGGTCCTTGATAAGGAGTTTGGCCTTTTATATGTGAAGAGACTCTTTCCCGGCGTATATAATTAATGAATTCCTCTCGGGCTTCCGCACGGGTTAAACACTCCATTCCAGCCAACGTTTCGAGGAGCGCGTTGCTCATCGTCATCAGGGCAGTGTGTTGCAGAGGAGTAGCAACGGGGCTTATATATGATTGCTCAGGAGGGGGGGGAGGAGATTGGGGAGGGGGTGGGGTTGGGGTTGAGCCGGGTGTCAACGGTGGATTCGTTTAATCATCGGGTTCCATGTTGTGCTTATGTGGAACCCTCGGTCTCTCACTGTAAAAAGTAGATCTGATTTTAAGGTACAAAAGCGATCTGAATTTCAGATGCAACAATTTTAAGACAGGGTATGTTGAATTTCAGCAGTAATATCTTGTCTAAAAATAAGGCAGGTGAACGACTGAAAATCAGACCATCCAGAATCCTGCTCCCTCTGCTTCCTGCTCAACTGCTCCTGTACCAACCATCCATGTTCCTGCCTCTTCCGTACCTTAAATCCGTGTTCCTGCCTTACAACCAGACAGCGCTTAAATTCAGATCGCACTGAAAATCAGATCAACTTTTTACAGTGGCTGTTAAAGGTTTTATATTTGGTTGTTTGGATTTCTAATGCCTCCTTCACCACCCTATCCCAAAAACCTCGGGCGTGACAGAGCCGTTTCGTGTCTTCCCATTTGATGGCATGGTCCTTTTCGATCGCATGCTCTGCAACCGCCGACTTCTCAGGTTGCGATAGTCTGAGGTGCCGTTGCTGCTCCTTCACTCTCGTCTCTATGGTGCGGGACGTTTCACCAATATAGACTTCCCCGCACTCCCCTGAGCAATCATATATAAGCCCGGTTGCTACTCCTCTGCATCACACTGCCGTGATGACGATGAGCAACGCGCTCCTCGAAACGTTGGCTGGCCTTTTATGTTCTCGAACCTTGTTCTTTGTGGACGGAAGACGAACGTGCGTATGATATATCTAAGTTTAGGATTAGTTTATGGTCCTATTATTAACTATGCCAACTCATCACGATCAAGAGCCAACAATCCTAAAATTGGTTTGATGCATCTCTCCGTTCAATTCTTCCATTAGCTAGCGTCTTTATATTTACGTAACTCTTCTCTTTCACGTCCTCCCACTCTTCTTAGGACCTCATCATTAGTCACTCGGTCGATTCATTTTATCTTCTCCCTGCAGTGAAAATTCTAACATGGGGAGTGGCACTTTAAGGTACGAAAATATGGTCTGTTAGGAAAGAATGTGAAAGTAGACTTTCGAGAAGTGGGTATTGAGGAGGATGGAGAAGGTAAGCTGGGACAAAAATGGAGGACGACCGATGAAGTGCTCCAGTTGGTAGTAGAGGAAAGGAAGTTGTTCTATTAAATAACGATAAGGCCGAAGGCGTGGAGGGAGCAGGTAATACGTGACTACGTAGAATTTCCACTGGGAAAACAAGCTATCACCTTGGTCGGGAATCGAACCCGAATCCCAAGAAATAACGCAAGGTGCTTAAGTCAGTTTTCGACTAGTTCGACACTCTGGAATTTAGTAATAGAAAAGGCAGAGTGTTTTAAGGACGTGATAGAGGGAAAATTGTTGGGTATAGTTGGAGTAAAGGGAGGGGAAATACGATTAATTTTGGCAGCATTATAGGAGTTTGGGAGGTATGAGGGGCTGAAGAAGAACATCGTATGAAATGCAGGGGTCGTCGACTAAATTCATTGTTCTTCTTGATCTCCCTATGCCAATATACAAATAATAGTAATAACATACTCAGCATAGCAATGAGAAAAGGATAGGTGTACATAAATGAACTAAATCATTTGTTGGGGTAGGTAGTAATAAGCCAGACTTAACCCGAAAAAAATTCGACTGAGTCGGGAATTCCATTTCTTTTTTCGCTTGAAGTATGGCATATATCCACCTTCCCCACCAAATGTGTTTTCTGTCACTTATGTGTTCGAATCATTTTATTGTTACTATCGGTAGTTTGTTTGAACACACATCTTGGCGGTTTTTCACGTTTGTATATGGTAATAATATCTTCTGCCGGAAAGGATAATGTTTGTATACTCTGAAAGAAAGATGTGGGGACGGGAATAGAATTGTGTGGTAGACTTTTTGTTCAGGTGAACTGCTCTCAAGTAGAGGAAAGGTCATGGACGCCTCTGGTACGCACGTAAGGCAACAACAGCCTCCTCTACCTTGCAACGCGAACACAAATCACGAGGTCGGAAGTTTAACAAGAGGCAGACTGGGAAGAGAGGAAGAGAAGGAGAAGTAAGAAGATTAGGGGTGGAAAAAGCCTAGGATAAGCTGGTACGTGCGCCAGTAATTTGTTACCAAGGTTATCCCTCTTGGTACCTCACCTTGAGTCCAAATTGCCTGTTTTTCTCGCGGTGCAAGGGTTAGGGACGGAGCGGGAGGGTATCTGCGGATTGAGAATTGAGGAAAAACATTCGCTCCGACGAGGGATATTCGTTGCCGGGTAACAGCGCCTTTCTTGCCTTACGAGGGACTAATGCCTCTTAATCATTAGGGCTATGGTTGGTTATTGTTATTAGTTTTTGAACTCATCCACTACTTAAGGTAAGTTTAGAGGAGCATTGATTATTATAAACACAAATGTTCCCATGTGAAGAATATTCCTGATTTTTGTATAAATGTTCTTACATTTTCAAACTCTCTTAATTTTATTCAATCAGACTGTAACCTACCTATCATGTTCAATACGCTATGCCAACATACACAAACAAACACAAAATGTGAATTACCATAGATATGTAATCTAGGTTATTGGCGAACAAACACAAAAAAACACATGCATTTCCAAATTGTCAGCAAATCAAATAAAGCACACCTATGCACATGATCTCACTATAAATAGCGGAACATCCTTGTCTCGGCGACCGTCCGGCCGCACATCAGAAATCTCACGCACGGGATTCTCTGCAGCAGTCCACCACAATCCACCACACTTCGCCAAGCCAGCTCACTCTCAAGAGTCCCCCAGGAAGACTGCTTTGTGTATTGTTGGAGTCTGGCGACAGTGCGGCGTCAACAATACGCTCAAGGCATTATTGAGCCGAGGCAGCGTGAGCTCACCAGGGCAATTGTCGGTTAATTGTTTTGTGACAAGCCATTTATTATCCTTCCTCTACCGCGTTAACATTGTAAGCATTGTACTCTTTATGACGTCCCGCAAAACAGACATGTTCCGTTATACTAGTTCCACTTGCCATACTTTCACGAGGCGGCTTACGGTTAAAATGTAGATGCAACCTTGCAAATGTAAATGCAAACCTTGTCTAATTCTTTCAGTTAACATCCTTTCCTCACTAACCTCCCTCTATTCCTCGTTCATCACCTTCTCCACTCACGATACCTTCCCCATTCTTCTCCCCACTAACATCTCAATAGCGGTAGTCTATTCTCATCTTCTTTCCTGAAAATGAAAGTAACTCATAGGAATGTAAACTTCTCCCATTTGCCGCTCTCTTCAAAACTCCATCGTCACTTCTTGTTTTTCTACTTAGATGAAAAAATATTTTGATTCTTTGCTCAGTAATGAGTAATGCTTGGCAATACCCTCTGCTGTACACTACCGCGAGATCTTACAGGACAAACAGACGACCTAGTTTCATCACAGCAGCAAATTAAAGTAGCACTTACTGTGTCCTTACTCAATCTGGATCACCCATCCGCACTACTTCAAAAGTGAGTTAGCTACGCGTATACGTGCTCGTTATTGACCAGAACAAAAAAAAACTTTTTTCGACCTTAGAATGAATCTTTCCTATTGACTTAATGAATGGATGTGAGAGTTGAGCTTTGGAGAGGGGGATGATGTGAAGGGAAGAGGAGGAAAGGAGGAAGAGGAGGAGGCTTAGAGGAAATGTAGTTGTGGAGGAGGAAGAAATCAAGTGCAATGGGTGGAAAGGGCGATAAGTTTTCACGATGTTGATGATGAGGAAAAATTGGAAGAGTCAGTGATGCAAATACAGTCGGAGAAGACGTGGAAATAAGTAGCAGATAGAGAGGATTCAGACCATTAGAGAAATATTGGATTAGTGAGGAAGAAAAAAGTATAAAAAAAGCATTAGGAATGATATGAAGAGTGGTGGAAATAATAGCGTAGAAGTAAGAAAAAAAAAACATGGGACGTACATCTGCAGCATGTTTCTTTAGGCAGTCATGCATGGACGATGAAAACTGCTTGGAAGTCAAGGCTGGAAGCATTTTAAATGTGGTGCTGCCGAAGAATGACGAAGATAAAATGTATCGACCGAGTGACAAACGAAGAAGTCCTACGAAGAGTGGGAGAAAAGGGAAGTCTGCTGAAACCTCTAAAAAGAAGACGGAACAACTTAATCGGCCATATCTTAACACGCAATGGCCTGATGAAGACAATCGTCGAGGGAAAAGTGAACGGGAATAATGGAAAAGGAAATGCTCGTATGAGATATACGTATGGAACAGGTCGTGAAGCATGTGAAAGAGAGGAATTATGTTAATATGAAGAGGTTGGCCGACAGAAGAATCTAGTGAAGGGCTGCGTCAGACCAATTCTAGGATTGCTGATCGATGAGGATGATGAAGAGGGTCAGGAAATACGCTGATTTAAGAGATACATTGCTTAGATAAGGAGTTATTAAATGATTGGAACTAAAGGAAGATAAGATAATCTCAATCAAAACCTATAATAACTGTTAGAAAGCTACTATCTATAAATACAAATACTTGATTAAATGGTGTAATTGAAAATGAATGTAGCCGAAATATCGGTTCTAGAGAGATATATTAGGAGAACAAATCAGAAGCTTCGAGAAATGTAAGTGCGGAGGTTAGAGAGATATCACATTGGCTGGGGCATAAAAGCTCCTATCTTTCCCTATATTTCTGTCTCTAAGCTCATTATGCAAGATAAAACTTATCCCCAGGAATGGGCCACATATAAGAGCTGTAGGTACAGCTCTTATATGTGGATGAGGTGCAGCAGTCTACCCATGCACAGTCTACAGCATGTACATCGGAATACGCCGTGCTTCTTTTTTTTTGGACCGCGCAAAGAAGAGGGTGAAAACGTATTTCCCTACGCTAATTTTTGGTACCAACTGAAAACTCGATTACGCGCTCGGCAATGCTCTTCTGCTCTCGTTATTACCCTCCTGTTGTTTCATCGCTTCATTTATTCCCTTCGCTCCGGAGCTGCGTGTTTTGTATATCGCGCGTGGGCTGATCCTTGCATCCCGCTTCCTAAAAAATTCAGATCAGCCATCTCTCTCCATCTGTATCCATCTATCTCTCTCGTTCACTGCCAGATATTTTACCCGTGCAGTCGTTGAAATGTTCCGTTTCCCGACAGCGTTCCGAAAAGTCAAAAAGGTGCTGACTATATTTCCCACGGTAGTTTCACGTGATTCGGAGTATGAAAAGGTACCTATGGATCCTTATCCCTCTTTTTCTCTCTCTCTCGATACACATTTGTTTTTATGTCACAAAAAAATATGAACAGATTTATCCTGCGCCTCCGATTAAATACGGTTGAGAGGTAATTTAGAGTTGAAATTCGGTTGCGGAGTCGGTTGCAGTGAACTGGGTTCCGGGAAGCGATTTGCATGGCGACGAGCACCGCCTCTCGAGTGTTGTTTTCTCGATCAAAACGCGGTATCCGTTCCTGACTTCCGCTTCAAAACTTTAATTTTTTTTCCATTTTTAGGCAATCATGCACCGCAACTTATTTATGTCGTGACTTGCTGCAGTCTTCGTCTAAAATAATTTTTTATTGCGGAGTATTCGACGCGTTTATGCAACAAAAAAAAACTCTCATCTCTCATGCAGAATTTCTCTCTTAAAATCTTCAGGTACCGTATATATATTGGCGTAAAGCTCTAATGGACGTATACGCATGCTCCCTGACTTTTAGAAGGATATCTAGATTGAAATAAAAGCTTTTGAAGCTTGAAACTATTTTGTTTATGCAAATGACTCTATTTTTCATATTTATAGCTCTTTTTAATACATAATACGAGATATTTTCCCAGTAAAAGATCTGAAAACTGAATTAAAAATTTATATCACGTATACGAGAATATCACGTGTTCCTACATTATAAGGGAAAAAGTGCATGTTATATGTATACGGTATTCTAACTCCATTGATTAACCAAAAATATCTTTTAATCTCGTCATTCTTCTTTCATCGTCATTCTCTTCAAACGCGTTCGTTTTGTAAATCAATCCATCGTCCACTTTGCCACAATTTTGTAATTTACTGAAAAATATTTTTTCTCATATCTCCCCACCCATAAGAAACGAAAACTCATTTTTCCTTTTTTCGTTGAACGTGACATATCTTCGTTCCTCTCAACTTCTACGGGGGCTACAATCAATTTCCTCTCCCCTCTTAACGAAGATCATCAGAGTGTACTTTATTTTGTTAATGGTGTTATTTTCTTCCGATTTCTAAGGGTATTAGAAATATTATTATATTATGTATCGTTAGGCTTTTTTCGTTGTTGATTGTCTTATTACTGATATTGTGTTTCAATCTGATAGTTGGTATGATTGCCTGAGCTCATTTATACTGTCTTGTAGTGTGTGCCAGTAGCAGTTTCCGAGAAAGTTTGGGTCCCCAATGAAGGACAACTCTTACGTTTGACTGGTCCAGAGAACTTTTCCAGGTATCCGAATGTCAAAAAGTAACATAGGTTGATGAACCATATTAAATTGAGAGTTACATACTATAGATCTTGAAAATTACCTTTGGAATCAGGAAATCTTTGTAGCTTGGTGATTTACGCATTGACCCGGCAAGCCAAAAGTCTATGGTTTGAATCCCGGTCGTGGATATTTTTTACTTGTGGCAATTTTCAGCACAATGTAACGTAGCCTAATGGCGAGTTAAATTAACGCGTTTGAATAGGGTATTCTGTTACTTTGACGTGTTTATTTCCTAGATTACACTGCGTATAATTCAAGCGTTAAGTGTCTTGAAACGTGATGATTAATTTGATGCATGTGTGGTTAATAACTGTTCTTTTCAATTTTATATGTATGCATGCGTTGAACGTCCGTTCTAGGGCAGGACAAATTATTTGATTCATAACAATGTAAGCAGTGAACTTTACCGGTGAGAAGACATAAGAATGGGTACTGTGAATGTAAATACCAAGAATTGAAGAAGAGAATTGTAAATGGCGGCACCGAATGGGCGATGCTGATTTGTTTCTAGTTACGCTGCACTAGAGTGCCCCCCCCCCCCCCCCCCCCCTCGAAGGAATTTCTGGCTACGTACCTGTCTCTCGGGAAATAACGGAACTTTAACTAACCTGTAATTTTCAAAGAGGATTTTCCCCGGTTTTAACCAGTGATGTCCGGTTGCTAATTAACACTCAAACCACAAGACAATCTCACTTTCGTACTCATCATCATCATTAGTCAACAATCCTAGGATTGGTTTGACGCAGCTTTCCAGTCGATTCTTCTATCGGCCAACCTTTTCATTGTGACATAATTCTTATCTTTTGCACCTCTCACTACCTGTTCCATGTATCTCACACGAGGTCTGCCTTTTCCAATCTTCCCGTTCACTTTTATTTCGACTATAGTCCTCATCAGGCTATCGTGTCTCAAGATATGGCGGATTAAGTTGTCCCTTCTTTTTAGAGTTGTCAGCAGACTTCTCTTTTCTCCCACTCTTCTCAGGACTTCCTCGTTTCTAACTCGGTCGATCCATTTAATCTTCATCATTCTTCTGTAGCACCACATTTCGAAAGCTTCTACCCTTTTCTTCTCCACTGCTCTCATCGTCCATGCCTCACTGCCGTAAAGAAACATTCTCCAGTTGTAAGTTCTGATAAACTGTTTCCTTACTTATACGCTTGTATTTCCAGCTGTAAGTAGATTCTTCTTTTGATGGAATGCCCTCTTTGCCTGGGCTATTCTACTAACTATTTCTTTCTCGCTTAGTCCATCGTTGGTTACTCGGCTTCCTAGGTAATAGAGTTCTTTCACCTCATCAAGTTTTTGTTTTCCTAGTTTGATATTGGTTTTGGCCTCTTCTTTCCTGCTGCACACCAATTCTAACTCTTCTTCTTATTTATCTTCCGCTGATATCTGGCCATTGTCCTTTCCATGGTTACTAGAATCTTGTTCAGATCCCTCTCTGTCTCTGCTATGTCATCAGCTTTCGTACTAACGTCATATAAATCCAAAATTATCTTCTGTTGCGGTCAAACATTTGTGCCAGGCTTGAGTTGCCAGGTGACCATCTAATGATTCGGACACGCGGATTGCGCATTAAGATACATAATCCACCCACCACACAGTAATTTCCTCATCGATAAACTTATGGTTCTCTTTGAATTTTTTAAATGACTCCATACCTTCTCATGTAGACAAACATATAGTAATCCATTTTTATTCTCTTTCAGGATTGCCTGCGTATTGTGATCACCCGTGAGGCATTGTCTTTCATCTCTTCCTGCGATTCCGAGGTAAGAAAAGTCTTTCCGTATCTGCAATTTTAACTGATCACTTGTTTCACATAAGGTGGACAGAATATCACCATTTTTTCATAAATGGGTGTGCAAACTAGGGTGATCGGTAGAAATCAATGTTCGATTTTTTTCCGGGAGACCCCCTTAAAAGTAGCCAATCGGCTAAAAAATGAGATTGACGAAGTTTCTGTAACTCAACTTGACAACGTTAACCCGTGCCGCATTGAGGCTGAAGTTATGAAAAAAATGCTATTTTTAACAAAACTCACTGTTTTTTCGCTATAAAATGAAAACCGTTCACTGCGGAAAAACCTCGTAGTAACATTCCTCATAAACCTTTCCTGGTATATAAGGAGCTCGCGAAATCTTCGCGCTTACCTAGAAGAAGATTGTACCTACTGCAATCGAAACCTAGGTCGTTGTCGGTGAATAAACTTTTGTATAATAAGTGATTTTTCTCCTTGATACCCTTTTCTATTCCTGAGATGGGTGTTGCCGATGCTTAAACCATCAACAATTAGCGGAGATAAGTAGGTCCAACACCGAAAAAATTACGTCCTAATAGTCTCGGAGGTACTTTATATGTTATTATAAATTAATTTAGATTCTTACACTCAAGCACAATGTTTTCCTGCAGTGGTGTTTTCAATGACGATATGAGTCTTTTACCATTACATTTTTCCCACATCTGTATTCACATATTCGAACACATTTTGACTATAGAGTACCATATCAGTACCTAAAGTTATTATTTCCCATCCTTCCATTTCAAACCATCAGTCGTAGTTTGGTCTTTCAAATGATGTGGTTGTCGAATTGCATCTTGTAACGTCATATGCATTTCAATGATGTATTTCGGTACGTACTTATTTTCCTTCTCCTTTTCAAACTACTATAACTAGTATTGACGAGGGGCTAGGTGGAAAATGAGAGTATTTATTCCCAATGCTCCCTTAAGGAGGCTCCACCGAATTAAGAAGTAGATGTCATTTTTGTGAAAATTTCAGGACACATCACTCTTTGGCCCTTCTTTTGATTGGCAATAAAATAATGAGGCCTTTCCATCGTGTATTTGACGAAAAAAGACGTTGAAAATCAGATATTTTATACGTGGCTATACGGCAACTCATGGCTCTTGCAGTAAAGTTTGCAGATTAATATTGTAAAGAGAAATGTCATTTTGACGAAAAACTAACATAAGATGCGCAATTTTATGTAGAATTTAGCATTTTAAAAAAGTGCTGGCCTTGCCACACGTCTTTAATTTATATTAATAAATGTTTACTCGAAAAAAAGCAGAAAAGCCTTAGTTACATGTAAGTGGTGCTACAGTATGTTGTTATTATTGGCAACGGTTCTTGTGACGGAAAGTGCTTACAAGCCTATTTACTAACTTAATTAAGGAATGTACCTGACCAAGGTCCTTCTTATATTTTTTATGTAATTTAAATATTTCATTAGTTATTGACATGGTGTAATTAATACCAATGCTTCCAAATGATAGAAGCGTCATTTTTGCCAGTTTTCAAAAATATCAATATTAATAAAATTCAAAACAAAGAGTTGTATTTGCAAGGGAATAGTTTAAAACTAAGTAATAAAATATTTAACCTGTTTTAGGATACGTATTAGCGGGAATGACCTTGTATTCTGACTTTGGAAATTAATCGTGGCAACATCATACCAGTCATGTTTCGAAGTCAAAGGAGCTTGTAAAAAATAGAATGCAACTCAACGAGCTATATAATAGCACACTCATACAATTATTATGTATGCGTTGTCACCCTATAGATGATTTCCCATATAGGTGTTTTTCTGGATCGATATTCATTCATTAAATAACATAGCTCTTTTAAGGGAGTTTGAATCGCGGAGTCACGGTGGAACCTCCTTAAGGAGGTTGGCTCGCGATTGCGTGAGTCAAGTTGTCTGAGGAATTTTATTAATTTAAGTACGAGTATATGCCTGCTAAGTGATCCTTACTTCACAAAGAAAATTACCTAAGCTATTGAGAGTCATAAGTATCACAAGAAATACGATGTAAAGTCGAAGGATTTATTTTTTATGATAATTTTAATCAGCTCGACGATGAAGTCAATTCAGCATTTACTTTAAAGAAATAAATTCATGTACTCAATGAATTTACTAATTTATAACACCAGAATATTAATATCAAACATTATGTTATAATATTTTTCTGAAATATGCATTAATATCTCATTAGTAATGATATTATTCATACGCCATACATTTTGGCTAGAACGACCGCAGCGCCACTTGAAGACAACTAACGCATTTCGTCTTCTATAAGCGCAGAAATTGGTGGATTTAGCGAAAAATACGGTGGGTTGATGCCTTTATTTTCGTGTAATTTTATTTCTTGTGAAATTACGCATAAAATATCAGTTTTTTGCAAAAATGACATGACACTATGGTAATGTTAAACGTTATATTCCCAAGTGACGGATATTCTCGCCGTTAATCGTATGTAATTTCAAATGCAATTTGTGCAAAAAGGAGTATGGGTTGGTATAATTATATTTACTTTATTAGATAGAGGAACTTACGTTCTATAAGTGCTGAAAATATAAAAAAAATGACATGACTTTCACTTTTCGGACCAACCTCCTTAAGTAAAGTACATTTTATTACTCTTATTTTTATCACTCTCATGTTCAGTCACTCCGTATTCTTAATGTTCGCCATACTTCAGGGTCATTTTGGTTTGGAGGCGGGAACAGCTACTCCGTCAATGAATTTTAGCGCTGTGACGGCAAACCTAGGTGCTCGCCTTGGAGGAAGCTCGGTCGTCATCATGTGTCCCGAGCGAGGAGATACCTGGGTGGCGGTGAAGGAGATGTGGATTCTATCGGGAATGCCTTGTTTCGGGTGTGGGTGCGGAGGGTGCGGCAGGTGAGGTGCGCGGATCGTTCACGGCGGCGTAGGCAGGCGAGACGTGAGTGATTTTGGCGTGACCCCATTTCACAAGGCCAGGAGTAATGTGCATGAGGGTGGGGGATTCGGGAGGTAACCAGTGTTGAGTGACTGGGGAAAGGGTTAGGACTCATTAGTGTAGGGAATGACGAGATCGTAAGGGTAGGTGGAAACTCGTGGAGCGATCCAGACGTTAAAAATGTCGAGGTCATCACCGCTTTTCTCATTCAAGGATAATGAAATGGCAACGAAAACACCTTAACGGAGCAGTTGATAGAGTAGCATAGTAATAAGTACATAACATGCTGATATGCACAGCAATATATTTACCAAGCAGAAAAAAAATCATTCACGTTTACCAGGACACGAACCTCGAGCCCCACTATCTCCTAGCAATCCAGTGTGAATATGGACGGCTTAGTAGATTAACTGACTAGGCCACTCGCCCCATATAAATTACATTTTACCATGGCGGTGGCGCCGTGCACCCCAAACAAATTACATTGTGCATTGTGGTGACGCCATGTGCACGACTTCGGTTGCTTTGTGACATGATATGTTCAGCAGTCCGACAACATCTTGTTCCTTTAAAGCCTCTATAATTTCCACAGGGAAGCTTGGTAGCTTAGTATAGCACTTGGCTGGAAATCAGGGGGTTCCGGGTTTGTGTCCCGGTGAATGTTAATAATAATTTTTTTAATCTATGGAAATTCTGCTGTAGTGCATTATCCTCATCAAGGGTCAACAATCCTAGGATTGGTTTGACGCAGCCCTCCACTCGATTCTTCTATTGGCCAGCCTCTTCACATTAACGTAGTTCCTCTCTTTCACGTCCTTTACGACCTGTTCTATGTAACTCATACGAGGCCTGCCTTTTCCATTCTTCCCGTTCACTTTTCCTTCGACGATTGTCTTCATCAGGCCATCGTGCATGTCAGCAGTAAATTGTTCCGTTATATAATAGTTGTGCATGTCAGCGGGAAATTGTTCCGTTTAACTATTTCGCGGATAGTTCTGTAGCTTTAAATTTGTTGTAGGTGAGCCCCTGAAGCCTATCCCCTAAGGTGGCATCTGCTCTCTTGACAAACTTATAGTCGGCGGTATGTGGTTCTCCGCTCTGTGGGTTAGTTTGAGTGAGGGGTGGGAAAAGTCTGTCGTGGAGACGACGACTGCTCTCTTCCAGAGGTGCTTATTGTGGTTGATGGCACGTGCCTCTTGGGCGAGGGGAGTTTCCCGGAGGCTTTCCCATCGCTTGGAATGAAAACTCTCTGTTCTTCAATCTCAAATTTTCTCGTGCTTTAATGTCGACGTACGCTTGGTGGACGGTTGTCTAGGCTGAGCGGACGAACAGATACGGCTCATACCTGGCATTCTATAAACTTAGAGTAATTACGCTCAAATGTTGAACCTTTAAAGCATTAAGAAATCCTCAGGGAACAAGGACGTCTTCATTATGTCTCCTAAAGGAAATTATCGGCATGAGAGATCAAGTCCCGGTCTAGGGGAATGATATTTTCTGTTTAGGAAAATCTGCTATTGATCACTTTTCTCTTTCTCACTGAATTTTGGAGCGAAAGAAAGCTAATGAGATTATTGAAAGACATTTTTTCGGTCATGGACTTGTAAATACTATCTGACAAGTAATAGTTGACTCGGATTCTTTATGGCTCAATGGCTATGGTTGTATTGCACATCTTACGTAAGCTCTCAAAACCCAAGACAATCACAGCGGCATTGCCTAAGACGCCATTCTAACCCGCGACGTTTGGGTAACCAGGCCGGTACGCTGACAACCTGGCTACCTCGGCGGGCTAACGTTACAAAATCAGGTTGGAAACAAATGACATTTTCCTGACATGATTTCACATGACGTTGGAAAAGTTGACATTTTCCCGTATATAAAATGGAACAAGAAAGATGTGAGAAGTGAGAACAAGTGGAACTAACTACTCAGGTAGCATGCTGAATGAAAAAGGGTAGAGTAACAGCAAGGCTCAAATGTGAACAATGTCGGTAAAAAGAGTTGTCTACTCTTAGAACAGAAATAATGGTAGGCTACTCAACTACGCTTATATAACCTGCAAGCCACCGCAAGAGTGTGGCAGCGGGTGAAGCATCGCCAGGCATGTATTATCAATCAGAGGGAATATGTTTACTTTTACCACGATACAAGCATGCAAGAAATACTATACTATGCATGAATTGCTTACATGCAAGTACGAAACTATATTGTCAATATTACAGTACTAATACATGTTCGATTAGGAACACAAGGGTGAAATAATGAAAATCCTGATATGGGGCGTGACATAGTATGGCACAGAAACATGTACGAAAAATTCCAATCACACAGGCAGGGAAGGATATAAAATGATCAAATAAGGAGACTTAGTGTGTGAATAGAAGAGATTACAAGGGTTTGATAGTCTTCTTAAGGACATGATAGAGGGTAAAATGCTTGCTAAGCGTTGTACACGGAGGAGAACAACAGTTCGTTTTGGAAGTAATGATGAAGTGGCTACGGCGGCATCGTTGTTTACCCATTGGCATGGCAACCTAAAGGCAGCGGGTTTGAATGCTTCCCAGGGCTTAGATGATGTGGATTTGTCTTAGGATTACGATTTTTGATAGGACGGGACGAAATAGGCTTAGCAGGCGGGGCATGATGTGGATTTGTCTTAGGATTACGATTTTTGATAGGACGGTACGAAATAAGCTTAGCAGGCTTATGTTTAAATCCAGGAAGAACTCGGTAAACCGCTAGTATTAGTATCCTAGTTTACCTGGCACAATAAAACCTTACCTGTCAAGTATTACTGCATGGAATGATGAGGGATCATAAGAATATGGAACTAATGAATCAAATTAGGTGAAATACTGTGTGGAAGGTCCAACCAACATACCTAACTAATTGGTGATCTCCTCAATTATATCAATCGAGTGAAAAATTAAACGCCGAAATGGGGAAGGGGGGGGGGGGGGGGGCATTACTTTTTGTGATTTCCTTCACGAGCATCTGAAATATATGATTCAAAAAACAGATTGGTTAGTGGAATGTTGAAAGTTGTAAAATCGATTGTAGTTACCTGTGCGAGCGAGGACGAGGAATAATGAGTTGTTATTACAACGGACGGTATGTGGAGGGTTAAGAAATACCACGATATGTGGTGAGAAAGAACGTGAGAATGGAACCATTAGATGAATGAAATGTGAAGTAAATTAGGGACAATATTGAAAACCTCCTGAACAGGATCAATCAATCGCTGAAGGAGATCGAGTAAAACATCACCCTTGTTAATGTCAAAAATTGGCGGAAGGTGTCACAGAGGCGTCAAAGAAGTGAAAGTGACTCATATTAATCTTGAAACGTAATTCGCTCCCTTCATGACCACATCATCATCATCATCATTGGTCAACAGTCCTAGGATTGGTTTGACGCAGCTTTCCACTTGATTCTTCTATCGGCCAACCTTTTCATTGTGACGTAATTCTTCTCTTTTACACCCTTCACAACCTGTTCCATGTATCTCATACGAGGCCTGCCTTTTCCAATCTTCCCGTTCACTTTTCATTCGACGATTATCTTCATGAGGCCATCATGTCTCAGGATATGGCCGATTTAAGTTGTCCCTTCTTCTTTTTAGAGTTTTCAGCAGACTTCTCTTTTCTCCTACTCTTCTTAGGACTTCCTCGTTACTTACTCGGTCGATCCATTTAATCTTCAGCATTCTTCTGTAGCACCACATTTCGAATGCTTCCGCCCTTTTCTTCTCCGCTGCTCTCATCGTCCATCGTCACTGCCGTAAAGAAACATGCTCCAGATACTACGTTCTGATGAATTGTTTCCTTACTTCTACGCGTGTATTTCCAGCTGTAAATAGATTCTTCTTTTGATAGAATGCCCTCTTTGCCTGGGCTATTCTACTCACTCTTTCTTTCTTGCTTCGCCCATCGTTGGTTACTCGGCTTCCAAGGTAACAGAACTCTTTCACCTCATCAAGTTTTTGTTTTCCTAGTTTGACATTGGTTTTAGCCTCTTCTTTCTTGCTGCACACCAATATCTTAGTCTTCTTTTTATTTATCTTCAGCTGATATCTGGACCACTTGAATAAAAAATAAATCATCTCTTGATCCAGATATTTTGGTCAACCTAGGCTTGGAGTTCCATTGCCAACGTACCGCTTAGGGTTTCATTAGAAAGTTCAAGGCTCCGAGCCAAATTTGACCAGAATATCCAGACCCAAAGGTGATTTATTTATTCATCTGGGAGTAAATCTTAAATTGATGGTGACGTAGTGGACAGCATAGGCCCCCTGGCTGGATTCAGGTGAGAGGGAAAGACAAGCGGGTGATATGGAGTGTTCGAGATGGCTGCGTGAGATACAGGGCTGGGAAGATGAGCTAAGCGCCTGTTGCTAATCCAGTATTCATTTCGCGGTCAATCACCGCGGAAGACGCTCGGCTAGGGATCCCTCCACTCCTGACCCTTTTCCCTTTCGTCCTGTTTTCTCTCCGTCCCTTATCCTTTCCCAGCTCCCTCCGCCGCCTCCTCATCCCGGCTTGCCGCGGATTGCTTAGCATGCAGGGATTTTAAAGCTTCTGGGGACATCCTTTAAAGGGACACATCGAGGTCCTGGTCACCTTAGGAAAAGATTTCTCTATTCCGTTCGGCGCCTCCGTCGATACTTGAGGTACTTGGTTTGGCTTCCGAAACTCTCTAAAGTAGAAATGGTTGTAATATTTTTTTTATTATTTTAAAGTAACATCCACAATATATGTATATAGACGTGTTAATGTCCTCACGTATTGAAATGTGCATTAAAACACAAACACTCTTCAAACAATTCGCCGCCATTCTTCAGGCACGCACATTACAGGCCATACACAAATTCACTCTCGAGCCATTAATTTTAAAACACAACGACAATACCTATTCCCCGAGTTACCACGATGCACACGCACAATCCAAACACCCTACAAACGATTCACTTTTACTCTCACGAGCCACTTTAATTCCGGGCACAACCACGTCTTCCACACAACTCCTGTTTCTCTTTACTCTCCTCGTTGTTTGATTGATTACTCACGCTTCTCATGATTGGCCTCGACGTCACTTAGAAACGGATGTTTTCCTAAGTTCTCACTTATTACATTGTTGATTTCTTGCTTTCCCGCGTCCGTGACCACGTAGGGAAAACAATGGATAAAAATGGCGGCTCAAATGTTATGTTACATGGTGCATGTCTCATGATAACAAAGAAGATATATCATGTTGTGAGGCTGATTAGCTACGCTCCATTATAATGTTTACGTTGCTTACTTCTTGCTATAAAAGTATGTTGCTGCAATCACGGTGGCAGTATAAACTCTCGTGTCCATTTCCTTGGCTATAATCGTAAATTTAGATCGATTTATTATGCTGACATTGCTAGACGAAAACTCGTTCAACTGTTCATTTCATCTACATCTACATAATACCCTGGAAGTCACCAAAAAGGTGTGTGGCAGGGGGTGAATTCTGACCAAACATGCACTACATATCATGCATAATAAAGGATTAGTAATAATATACTAGTCTAAACTTCACAATTTAAAAAAAGATAAAAATAGCAAAGAACGCATGCTAAAACATACTGTTAGTTGGGTTAGCTAAAAATCCTTGTGCCAACATGCAACTGCCTATGCTATCCATTAAAACACTCGTATTTATAGGTACTATGCGATATATTTACCGCAATTCATATCCGTAACTGTACGAGGAAAGGAAATTTTGAATCTGTCAGTTCGGCTATCATTTTATATTATTTTCGAATTATGGTCCAGTCTACCATTGTAAGTTGGAGTTTGCAAAATATTTTGACGTCATAAGTGAAAACATTGTCTTGGAATTTATTAAAGAGATTAAGTCTAAATTTCAACCGACGATCTGACAATAATTCCTATTTTAGTTCATTTAATTGACTGGTTACGCTAATATAGTTATCATACCGTCCCTGAATTCTGTATCTCATAGGCCTGTATTTCCCGTATTTCCTAGGCGGGCATCTCTTGGGGTGTTCATATTTATTAATTATTATATAACTCTACCTTCTTTTGTGTGGATTTTTGATTAATTTCGAGAGAAATTGAATCATGATATTACCCAGTGCTTAGAATCATTTTCGATAGCTGGAAGTTAGAGCCTAATGCTTCGACAGAATTCAAGGCGGTTTGCGGTTTTAGCCGACTGAAAAGTACAATGAAAACTGAATCGAACCTCATTGGGTAGGTTATATCATAAACATATTATTGCAGAGATTTTATGAACATTAAAGCATTCGCGAATCCATTTTGTTAGGATCAAAAAACAGCAGTAAGTGAAACGTCGGTACATACGATAAAAGCGGGGAGGTTAAAATTATATCTTTCTGAAAACCGCTTATCATTCCTCCATTGTTGCTTTTCGGATAACTCACCTTTGTCTGTGACTGCTGCATTGCTATTGTAATTGGATAGAAAGCAATTTTTAAGCTTATTCCAGCGACCAAACCTGAAAATTAAATTAAACCAGTTTATATAAAGTGATTTAGACTTTCTCTTGGAAGAGTATTTTTGTAGCACCTTTCGTTTGAGTATCGTTAGGTGTGGTGTTCTTTGATCTCACACCCTCTCCTCGTTATATCGTTGGGATTCCAACTTTTGCTCCCCTAACTAGCACTTTCCTTTCCTTATCTCGCCGTTGTGAAACGATCCTTATTTCTTAAGGGTGCGGATGACAAATTTAGCCTTCTCGCCTCTCCAGGAAATTCTGGGAACTGTAGTGTAGGGTGGAAGGCATTGACTGAAGACTTGATGGAAGGTGGAAGAAGACGGAATAAGGATGAGGGAGTGAATGGGGTGGGTTATAACGGGCGAGGGTTTTTGAAGGACGTGTTTGAGGGAAGAATGTTGGGTAAGCGGGGTAGGGGGAGGAGAAGAACGGGTAATTTGGATAGAAAAATGAGTGGTAGGAAGCAAAAAGAGAAAAAAAGAGTGCGTCTCTCCCTCTGTGGTTTCCAAGTCTTTACTCGCACTTAAGGTGCTTAAGATCGGAAGGAAAGGTAATGTTAAAAGGAAATCACTACAGGCCCTGTCTTCTGCATTAAAATCGCACTACTTATACTAATTTCCCAATGTTTCAGCGCTTTATTTAAATTTAATTTAATCTAATACTCTGAGTGAGAAATGAATTTTCGAACCTCTGTCTTGCCCTCGTGAATCTCACTAATTCTATCTTCTTGATCTAACCTGCCTATTTAAGGTAGTGTTATCAATAGCAAATATTCCACAATTTTGCTATTGTGCAATTTCAGCGGGCAACACCGCTAAAATTTTCACGGCTAGTACGTGGTCTTTGAATTTAGTGTTATCAATTTATATTTTGAACATCTTCATGGAACGTGTGTATCATAAATTTCGGGTAGAGGATTGGTCTATATTTTAACCTACGGTCTAATATTGATTTCAAATCCTAATGCCTCTAATAAGTTCGATATGTTGTTAAACTAATCGTTACACTTTTTAACAAACCAGGCTGATCTTTTCTACGTGCAATCTAGTCCTGGGTTCAAACGTAATTCATTTGGATCCCATCTGATACTTCAATGCTGGGTTGTGTAGAAAATATTTCATACCCATCTAAGCCTACATGTACATCTACATAATACCCTGCGAGCTAACATCAATGTGTGTGGCAGGAGGTGAATTCACACCACGCATGCATTGCATATCATGAGGATTAGTAATAAAATTCTAGTCTAAACTTCGCGATTTAGAAAAGATAAGAATAGCAAACCTACCTTAGCCGGCGACTTTAGAGAAGAATTGAGTTTGAATAAGGTCAGGCGGAAAGGATGACAGTCGAGTAAGTGATTTACATGAATTGGGAATAGAAGGATAAATTTCATTATTGTTCTGGCGGACATCCTATAATAAAAAGTACATTTAAGTAGAGAACAGCTTCGATTTAAATTATTATTACACATATTCAACATAGCAATTTTAAATACAAAAAACTTTTCGATTTTCAGTCATAATCAGATAAACCAGTCAAACTACCAACATGGCTTAAGGCAGTTTATAAGAGTTTGTTGGTCACTAATTTGCTTTTTAAGTGTAACGCTTTCACTGCAGGGGTTTCCTATTTGATCACTTAACTTACTCAGGCATTTATTAATTGTAGTTAGTGTATGTTCGTCAAGGAGACTCTGCCATAAAGTAATGGTCGATTTTAGATCACTCTGCTTCTGGCGTATTGCTCTCATGTTCGCCAGTATTTCCTTCAGGATATCAGCAGATGGAGTATCCTGCGGGGCCGTAGAAGTAAGGGTTGTCCCTTGCCCCTCGAGGTAGGGATTTCATGTTAATAATTTGGGAGAGCAGGTGAGTAGGTGGAAGGGGTAATAAGTGGCAAAATGTTTGAAAAGTCTCTGTGGAAATAAAATGCTGGTTAAGATGTATAGAAAGTGTGCATTTTTAAATAAGCACGTCAGGTGCTTATTTAAAAATGTACACTTTCTATTTTTATTACTATATGCTTTTATTACTATTTATTTTTTTTACTTTAATTTTATTACTAATGCAAATTACAAAATGCAAAAATCACACGCAACACTATTAGAATGAATATGGAACATATTTCCATGGAGTAATTGCATAGTTCCAAATAAAATTTTTCATAGATTTTTCAACTTCCTTCCGCCCACTTTCGTGGTGGCTCGCAGGATAATACGTAGATGTAGATCCATTAATGACATCTCTGCATCATTTCTTTCGTTATCCATCTTTATTTCTCTCCGTCCAACGCTCCAAATATCAATTCAAACTCTTCGAGCCCTCTAGACTGGCCACAAGTGAATTAATTCCCTCTCGGAATTCAAGAAGTCAGCGTCGTCTTCCGCGGTGATTCGGCATATCTCCGCGGGTAAGGAGAAGAGACGTCCTGAAGTCGTTTTCCCTAGGGGCGGAGCTTTCGTTCTTCCCCGAAGCACTTGCGTACCCGTCAGGGTAGGCAGGGAAGATAACAAGGTAGGCGCTGCGAAGAGCCCCTTCGCTCTTGTACTTCTCCGCAGCAGGGGAGACCCGTAATTTAAGACTCGGAAGTAGATGGGAGTGAGTGTATGGTGATGCGACCGCGCGATGTCAGTTCCCTTTTCCTGGGTGAAATGAGTACGCCGCCCTGAGTTCCGTGTCTAATGCCTACCATGACGAAGTGTGCGAGGCAAAGTATATGCATACCTTTTTTACCGATACGGACTCAAAACCAAGGTTAAGAAAACATCACAGGCTGCAGAATTGACGAGGTGACAAAAGGTTTTGGGGTGCGTATTCTGTAACTTATCGATAGACACTTTTCGATCGATATGTTGGACATTGTTGTATAATATATGCCACGGAAATGGTAGCTTCACGAGCAAAAGTATACGAAATTTGGCAACAGTGACCACTTATTTAATTATTTTTCTCTCAGTTAGGGTAAGATTTCATAGAACGCTTCTGTTCCTTTTCGAGTTGTATAAACGTTTCTCTCCCTACCGTCATTTAACCTTATTTTCACCCCACATCATTGTGTGCATCTATATTCCTTCCCTCTTTCCATCTCTCTATAAAGCTTTTATTTTTCATCCTTTTTCCTCAAAATCTCCCCTCTAAAACGGAATTCGATGATAAACTATCGCAATGCATTACCTGGCGCATACTGCCGGTTACCATTTCATATCCCTACGTTGATCAATAATTTTTCGATCAATAATCTTAGTCTTTTCTTGGGTGGATTACCTGGATTTTTTTTCTGGTCGGGTGTGGTGCACCGGGTTAGGAATTTCATGATCAACGTTTCTGGGGGTGAGTCACTCATCTTTCTTAGAACGAAAACTGAATGAAAAAACACATTTTATTCACAAAAAAACACATTGGAAAAACACAAAAAACCCAGCCAAGGTCTAATATTATAATAACTTCTAAAATGTAATGGAGAATATTTAACTTTTAAACTATAATGAAGAATATTATTTTTATAAATGTTACATGTGAGGAAACTATTCATTAGACCATTCGTCTGGAGCGTTGTGCTATATGGCAGCGAAGGATAGACAGTAACAGGAGCAGAGAAGTCCAGGCTAGAAGCATTTGAAATGTGGTGCTACAGAATAATGATGATGATAACATGGATCGATCGAGTGACAAACGAAGAAGTCCTAAGAAGGGTGGGAGAGAAGAGATGCCTACTGAAAACCTTAAAAAGAAGACGGGACAACTTAATAGGCCGCATCTTAAGACACGATGGCCTGATGAAGACAATCGTCGAGAGAAAAGCGAACGGGAAGGATGGAAAAGGCAGGCCTCGTTTGAGGTATATGGAGCAAGTTGTGAAGGATGTAAAAGAGAGGAGCTACGTCAATATGAAGAGGTTGGCCGATAGAAGAATCGAGTGGAGGGCTGCGTTAAAATCAATCCCAGGATTGTTCACCCATGATGATGAAGAGATGTAGCATAATTGTTACATGGTTTAATTTCTTTCGATTACTTCATATTGCAGTAGTAAGTCTCAGGGTGTTTTTTGAGTGATCCGACAGCTGAGGCTATATTACGCGGTCTAACCCTCGATCTTCACCAAAGAACTAACGCAACAATGGGCGGGATTCGAACCTATGAACTTGGGATTGCCAAGCTGATGCTTTACCAACCTACCCAAAGATGAATTACCGTGGCCACCTTTTCATATCGTAATGAACGGTGCCCACTAAGGAACACTCTTTTGCCGAATTCTAACGGAATGCATTTGAAAATGTTCCTGTTTTCTTTTTAGCTGTTGAAAGATAAAACATGACAATATAATTGAACGAATAACTAATTAACGCGTCAAGTATCTAATGATAAATTTGATAGTTGACACGGTAACATCTTTTAGAAAATTTTACATTTAAATATAGAATTCCAGGCCCGTTATCCGAGGTGCTAAAAAATTAATTTTTTGTTGACTAAAAAAAGTTGAAGTAAACACTCTTAACATTTACTCGGAATGATATTTTTGGGGATACTGATAGCGATCTAGGGTTTCCCAAAGTTTCTACAATGTGTTTGGGAAATATTTGCATTCTCAAGTTCCATTCGAATGAAATAAAACCCTCATCTCCAAAATTAACCCGAGAAAACTCTGAGGGAATTCGGTTATATTTTCGTACCTTCCAATTTAATATTTGAAATGATTTTTAATCTAATCCCGCATTTTTTTGGGCAGTACTAATTTCATTCTCACAAAAAAGTTCACGCTTTTTTAAAAATTCGTACGTTAATTGGTGTCTGCATTAGAAATTTAAGCAAAATCCTTCCAACTACATGCTGTCAAAGTAAAGGTGTTTAATGGAAAAATTTTCACAACACAACGGTTATAATCCGACTGTATTTGACTGTGATTGACATTTATTTTACATCCGTTCCAATAAATTCACATTACCTTATTTTTTCAAAACGCCGTTTGGAAAAGTAAATCCTCTTTTATGGTTTGAAAGTTAATTTTAATGATATTTTCGATTATATGTTTCCGCATGATCTGTTGCCTCTTCCTTCTTTTAGGAAGTTCTTATTAATTAATCCCTTCTCTTTGATTATTTCTCATTTTAGGACATTAAAGGCAAAGTTTTAAGCCGCCAGAATTATAGTAAAAGCAGAGATAGAGAGACCTATTTGGCTCATGACCAAGCGTTGTCTTATTTGAAAGACCCAGACGAAAGAAGAATATGCAAGGGAAATTAAAGGAAAGGGGGGAGACGATTCCTGTTAGTTTAAACGCTTCAATAAAGATAAATAAATATGTTACAAGGAGTAAAAAGGAATTTTTTGTGGTGAAGGGATTTAAGAAATTGGATTCAGTTCGAAAATTAATATAGAGGAGCACTGTGTGGCGAAATAAACGTGAGGAGATCAAAGAAGAGAAGAGAAAATGCCTAAAGAATCATTATCTGTCAGAGAGAAAATTCGTAATTTTATCAGATAACGTAAAATACGCCCCACTATACCAACAAACGATTTAATTTGCATGGGCCAATAACCAATGCAGAGGAGACCAAGGCAAACCAATGAAGAGGAATGAAAATATGGACTACCTTCACCTCTGTATAGTCCTGTGCCTAAATTGAATTTAAGTTTATGTTTATCTGGAAATATTTTCATTTCTGTGTAGCCAGTTAACACTGGTTTTATATGGATGCGAAGTATTGTAATTATTCAAGCATTCGCTTGTAGTAGAATAGCTCTGCTCTATTTATTTCCAGCCCCTCATTCATTCCAAACTTGTAGTCAATCCCTTCTCTCCACCCCGTGCACCTTATATTCCGTCTTCCGTAATATCCTTCAAAATAACCCCGTGCTTTTTTCTTTTTAACTGTTCCACACTCTCACTCTCCTAATTTTACCCCTTAGCCTTCAGTCCTTCCCAAACGTATCCTAACACTCCTTCGTTATTCTACGCATCTACCAATTTTTCTGCAAACTACATCTTTCGTCAAAGCTACATGTCAAAAGTCAACAGGATGTTGTCATCCTCTCTCTTCAAAGTCCACTTTTTGGCACTATGCGTGCAATGATACGCTCCATATCAGACTCTTCACCAGCATATCTTTAATATCCTTACTAGAAGATCCTGACATTTAATAGATACAACGAACAATGGTATACTTCGAGTCAGCGATTCTCATCACAGGTACTCCATCCATTTTCCTCAAGATACCATAATCCTTGTGTAGATTTATGTTTCCATCTGATGTAGCATTTGCCCTCCTATTTTTTAAGTTCTCTCTTCCTGGAAAATACCCTTGCTTTTAGTTTTCTCACGATTTATCCTCTTGATTTCGTATTATCGTGTAGGTATTTAAATATTACTCTTCGTATGATACTTATCACCTGTTTTTCATCTTTAAACAAACATAATAAATCTATGGCGTTGTTGAGTACGCAAGGTTTGGGGCTTCGTAACTTTTGAGATTTCTATTGCACAGGCTCACTAAAAACACGGGAAAATTCTCTCAAAATATTTCTGTGAAGAGAAGAAAATCCCTACTTTATTTCAACCATCAAAGCACATGTATATTTAAAATAATCTGGCGAACCCAACTTAAGAATCTTGTTAAATTACATTTACTAACCCTGTTAGCAACCCTCAACTTCTACGACATCATACAAAGAATGGGTTGTGCGGGAAGAATTTTATGTCCGTCTAAATCTACTTTAACTGGACACTAGGCCTTAACAGAAACGATATTTATTTTTTTTCCACCTGTATTCAGCTCTAGGAGTGTGTTGAAAACTCGCAAGGCCTCTACGGACCACATTAATGTTGTCTAAGAGGGAGGGAATGAATGTTCAGTATTTAATGGTGATAGAAATTTAAAAAAATGAAGAATTATGCCGTAATATCGGTGTTCTTCCATCGTAAAGTTTTTCCTACCACCCAATATGAATTGCTACTAACTAGAATCTATTTCAATTCCCAACTGGCCGTTTGGATTTTGAGCGGTGTTCCACACAAGGTGCCGAATTTGTTCTGCTGGTACTTCACTTTGTCCTTCTTTAATTAGTGTGCCTGCCGGCTCTGAATAATTTACTCCTACGTGCCGAATTGCTTTTACACGTGCTTCATACTGTAACTTAAATACATATCAACATTTCTATAGACTAGTGATAAAGATGTTTACTTCTCCATTTACGTCTACCTACTTTCTCAGTTCGTTTACGATGTTAATCCGAAACAGAATATCGTTAAGCGATGTGATTAGTGGGTGACTGTCGAGGTAGTTAGATGACTGGTTCACGGAAAGTGGTCTTCCTCCATTCTTCGAGCTTTATTGCGAAAGCATTCTCCCCAGATGGCTCTCGAGATTGTCAGCACTTTAAATGAAAGTAGCTTTTTGTGATGCACCCATTCAGTTTTACGGATAATATTGTCTACCTGGCGCAACTGGCGTGAATCCTCCCGACATATTCGTGCATGGGTCGACTCTGTTTGGGTGTGCACTAAACAGACGTCGTTAATGAGCGTTAACGAAGAGGAAAATTCCGACGCGTTCAGTATGTACCTACCTTTCATATTGTCGTGCTTCGTAGTTAGTTGGTATAATGCCGTACAATGACGTTCAAAGGATGTTTTGTAGACCAATTCCCGCTTTAACAGCTCCGCGTTAATGAAGATCACACTTGAAGATAAAAAGCGAAGGAGAATTATTTACCCTGCGAATGAATTCGTGTCATCGCGTTAAAACAAATACGTACTTTAGGCTTGGGTCTTAAAGTTTAAGTAGGTAGCAATGCGAAGAAAGTTAATGTTCACGACAGTTGATCGATATTTTTTTTTTAAGTTTCGCCTTCTATCAAGTAGGTAGTTATTCTAATGAAAGTAAAATTTACCATGTAAGTATTATGAAAAAAAAGTCTTTTTACGAAACGACACAGTCTCAAATGCAAAGTGTGGTGAATATACGTTGCCGAAACTAGGATGGAATAACGTTCAAAATAAATTGGCTTCTGTTGAGAAATGGGTCTGGAGAAGGAAGAAGAAGTCTTTTCAAAAATTGGATCGGAAGGAAGACGAACAAAAAAAAAGAACTGGGAATGGTAGTGGAGGAGAGGAAATATGATTGAAGAAATTTAAAAGGATAGGATAGCACAGTGTTTACGGGGCGAGGGTGAATTGATTCCGATAAAATACGGCCTAGATCATGAAAAATCATATCAAAATGCAATAGGCTATCAATAAGGAAATTTTGTAGCCCCTATAGTGCTGACGAAGTTGTTAAGCAACATCAATTATGTCACCTCATAAGATTGGACATTCGTGGATTAATAAGGAATCAGATCAGCTATTGGGAGAAATAATGTGGTTATCATTAGTGATCAATTCTGGAATGAACTGCCGAGGCTCCCCACTTTTTTGGATGACCACATCATTTGAAAATATTGTGACTTTAACGTCGCTCGTTGCTGATCCATTCATTTCGTTCATGGCGTTCCCTCCTTCACTATTCCATTCATTTCTCTCTCGACGACTCTATTTATGAGATTGTAATTTTCAAAGTGAGTTCTCTAAGATTTTGGCTATCTTCTTTGTCAATTGTTTTATCGGATCGAAGTTTTCAGGTTTCCATCCTCTTCCACCCCTCTTAGCATTTCTTCGTGCGGGACTGTCTATCCACACCACCTTCAGCGCCCTGATATCTGACGTGGGCATTAGCCGACACTTAACGAAAGGCCTCAAGGGGATTATGGTTTTGCGTCCCGCACGACGCACGGTGTACTGAACTCGAAAGTGCTCTCAACATAGCACTCAAATATTGACCGTTACACCTTTGAAACTACTGATTCAGTCGGGATTCGGACCGGGGTCCTGTGTATGGGAGGCCAGTACATTAGCTACCGCACAATCTCTCATGACTAGTTTCATTTACCTCTGTTCGTCGCTATTAAACTTGCTTCTCAAATAGCAATGCTCATCCACCGCTACGTTAAGTTTCCCAAGTTCCCATCGCTTTACCCTACCCGAACAGTTTCTCAAGTTTAAAATCGATCCTATCATTCACACTTTTGCAACAGCCAAATTATGAGAGAGAAAATTTAGGTACCTGTTTTCACCGGCATGTATTCCTGTATCAGCGGCAGGAACGACAATGAAAGGTTATGAAAAGCGTGAGAGAAGCCTGAGGTTAAGAGAGAGATCGTAAAATGCTTTTTCATCGGGAGTTGGATACGATGCAATATCCGGAAAATCTCATTCAGATCTCTAACCTGCTTCAGGAGGCTGTGGGAGTCGTGTCCTTTGCTTCTTGTATCTTGTTTGTACTGTCCCGCACGCATGGACGCTCGCTTTTACTGATTTGCAGATTGGTAAGACACCTCCCTACTCGCCCGGATGGAACGAATCGCTGCTGAGACATCCTATAACGTAAGCTATTTCTCCACCTTTTCATCCCATTACCACCGGTCATTTTTAACGCACAGCACCAACGGGGGCGTTTACTCGGAACCGAAATCGCAATTTCGTACACGAAATCGTTAAATGGAAACGAAAAACGAATTTTAGTGAAAAAATTAATCTTCTAACCACAACCATTCACTAATAAATCAAAAATTAAAATAAGCAAAAGGTGACGCCCACCGAAAAAGCTGCTGTGATAACATTGACGTCATTTTCCTCCCGTCCTTGACAGCTTTTAGGGGAAGGGAAGGGAGTGGAGGGGGGTTCTCGGAAGCAAAAGGTGACGCCCACCGAAAAAGCTGCTGTGATAACATTGACGTCATTTTCCTCCCGTCCTTGACTGCTTTTAGGGGAGAGGAAGGGAGTGGAGGGGGGTTCTCGGAAGGTCTGCTCGCACAGATACTGTCGCAATCGCTCCGATTGGCAGAATCAGCTGTGTCCTCCCCTTTGCGATAAGGCGATGTAGCTTCGCGGGCTCAGTTGTGATTGGACGAAGTCGATATAGGTCAGAGGTTGCACCATGCACACTTTTCCGACAGGGTTAAAAACATCAGTTTTTCGCCCCTTATAACTCGAGAAATAATTGACGGATCAAAAAACGGAAAAATACGGGTCTTTTTATTGTACAAACTCTATCAGATTCGGCAATAAAAAAAATGGTAAACGACCACATAATTCCTACGGTTCGAGGGGGCGTGGTAGACGATGTGAATATTAAGCTTGAGAGGAAGAATGAAACATTCTCGTCATCTTCCACGGCTCCTCGAAGATGCGTACGATTTCGTTTGTATTTTTGTTTGTACTGGGTACAGAAACTAGTTCATGTAGAAACATTAAGCTACCTCCTTATGGTGTTAAAGGAATAAGCGCAAAGCAGTAGTAAAGAGGAGGCCAAGACCTATGATAAATTCGGAAAACAAAAGATAGAAGTAATGAAAGAGTATTGCTATCTAGTCAAATCTCTACGCGACGAGATTAATATCATGTATCTCCAATTATCCGTTTTTCTCGTGACGGAAAAACTAAAGCGGAAAAGAAACTGCACTTTCCTTGCTGATGCTGCAGAAGAAAATTGAAATATGCGGGTGTATTGAAAGAGGCACCCCGAGGTCCTAGGGTGAAAAACGGAGTATCATTAAAAAGAAGGGCCTAAGAGCAATACGCAGTGCTAGTTCGTGTGGGTTGAATATCTGTGCCTTTAATTAATATCCTATTTCCCCAGTCGTTCCCCATTTTTCTCTGGTTGTGATGTTTTTTTTCCGGTAAGACACGACGCTCGTCTGAAAAACGTGTTATCTTGAAAAAAATAAATGAATCTTGTGGGCATACGTGGAGTGCTACCTTTATGCTTGGGAGCTTCGTGTCTTCGCCTCCAAATTTACGTTTTTCTCCCATATTAATTATCTTCAATTAGGACTGTTTTTCTCCCACTTGACAGGATTAACAGTGCCCTTCCGAGTCAAAATACGTGACCTCGCATCCATTAATTGTATTTTTTTTCCTTGCCCCCTCATATCACTTTCAAAACGTTGACTTTTTTTCCTTCGAGTAGAATCATTCCGTCACGGATGACGATTTCATTAAAGGAAAGGAAAAGATTCAGTTGCGAATCCCTTGAGAATGTTGAATAGGTCCAGTTTCCCTCTTTGGGTTTGTTATGATGATTAATCGTAATCATTCATCCCTAGCAACGGTTAATGAAGATGCTTCAGCCGTTTCGTGACCAGAATTGCGTGGAAGAATACGAATGTTATCGCGGGAGTAAATTTGCAAT
Source organism: Platycnemis pennipes (assembly GCA_933228895.1). Taxonomy (NCBI): domain Eukaryota; kingdom Metazoa; phylum Arthropoda; class Insecta; order Odonata; family Platycnemididae; genus Platycnemis; species Platycnemis pennipes. The sequence goes on from OW121854.1 coordinate 68,958,089, forward strand.
ATAAAATAAAGGATGGGAGAGAGAAAGATTCGGCCATTGTTGCAATTTAATTTGCAAAAAAGGATTCCCTAACTCTTGCGAGTAATTAAAAATGGTGGACATTTATCACGTAAAGTTTTTTCTAGTTGCCTGAGGAAATAGATTTTCTGGGCCGGAATTTGAACGTCAGACCTTCGGCTTGCAGGGGAAATTCACATATCATTACGCTACACATCATTAGTGGCCCTGAAGGCTAAAAATATAGGTCCTAAGTGTATAGGATCTAAGAATCATTGGCCACTACCAAACATTGCTTTGACTAATTATCTGATAAACGTAGTAGGACAGTGTAACATATCCATGCCTTTCAAAGACGAAATTAGGTTGGACTTTTAATGGCAATATTTAGAATTGCCATTATTATAATGCTAATTTAATACGAACTAAAATACGATGTCAATGAAGCTGTGAAAAATCCATTTCATGTTATTTTTTGAACTGAATGAAGTAATAACGTTTGCGTTAGCAATTTTACTTTCGCCTCCTTAATTAATGTTATGTTATCTATAATTTTTTGTGGTGTCTTGAGGTGGTATTTTCCCCACTACCTTCTCCGAGACATTGAACAGTAAGGATTTCATTTTTATCCGTTCGTTCTTATATTTATTTTTCTGCTAATAAAAATTAATACGAAAAGCCTTTTATGTGATTTCAGCTTTCAGATTTAACGGAAAAATGCAAAAATGCGATAAGAAAATTGAGCAAACTAAACCTGTATTAAAATCACACGCAGTGAATAAAATCAGCGATAGTTTTTCACCGATACCACTTTTTCTTTTTGTTATTTTTTTTAACCTCATGACGTTCACCTGTCTTTGGTGTTCCCTTCCTTTTCCTTCTCCGTCCTTTTCAACGTCGTGATTGGAGGCAGTTGATAGAGAAAGGCAATGTTGCGGTTGTTTGCTCAGCGTCCGTCCTTTATCGAGGTAGCCCTTTTCAGATTTTATCCCTATACTTGTTGCCTACAAATCATGACATGTTTATTAGTTTCTTATTAATTCCGTATCGCTGAAAACGTCAGTGATAAAGCAAAGATTTCCCTTAGGTTTTATCTCGAAAATTATGAATAGTACTTGGTCTCTGTTATCCTTAGCCAAAACCTAACTCCGCCGCACAAAATTTCTATTTTTCCCATTTACCTTGTTAATTCGCGCGATACCTAGTGTTAATGCGTTTCAACATGTTGGTAAGTACTGGTCAGTCTGTTTTAACGCGTTTAAGGCTTGGAGTTCTGGATCAAATATCTTGTATTAAGCTGTGGTCATCACGGGATCACGAGGCCACTGAGGTCGTTAATATTTAGCGAGCTGTAAAGCCCAAGGCGGTTGGAATGCACTGGAGGAGGCATGCTAGCCTATGGGCGAAAATTAAGCCAGAAAGGGGGTGCTTGGGAAGGATAATGCGTCACCTATTCCATATATTGTGTTTTGTACGGCCTGTTATAGAGACTGCATGGATACTAAAACATTAATAATGATTAAACCGCATCCATATATCATCGCAGCGGTATTAGTTAATCTTTCTATTAAGGCTGTTTAGGGAAGCCTTTCATTTAATTCTCCTGGGAGGTAATTTTATCACTAGAAATGTTAATAATTTAAACTTATTGAAATTGTACATTAAGCCTTTGTTTGAGTGATTGCGTGCCCTTCTTTGTTACATTGATGAATTTAAAAAAATGCATTTCATCAGCAAGGCTGTACCTACCTGGCTTCCCAAATCAGTTTCGTTGCCTCCTCCGGTAGTCTAATTTCCTCAGAGAACATTATATTTTTAGATTTTGTTAAACACTTTATCCGGCATTGCGTGCATTAAGAATGAAGCATTATATGCTTGAGTTTGTTAAATTTTATAAATCATTTATCAAGGCTCGTTTTTATCAAGTCCTAAATCCATATTTTTCGGAGAGCCATATTGTTCAAGTGGAATGATTTCCGTAAGTCATTGTTTTGGCAGAAATTGAATTGAAGTGGTAATCTTCAAAAATATAATGTTGAAGGTCGCTATCGAAGTTATAATACAGGGTGAACGAGGACGAGGAGGAATATAAAAATGACATTATGCATAGCTTGAAGAGACGTAGGAAATACAGGGATATGAAGAGGGAATTAGCGTTGGAGATGGGTCAGTTAATGATTGAAATGCAAGGTTTTAGAACACTCCATTAAAATCTTAACCGAAGCGATAAAAGAATTTTAATGAATCAATTCTTCTGGATTATTGATTTAATAAAGTCTGGCAGAATTCTCTCCTTTATGAACGTAGACGTTAGGGTGATGTAAATGCTAACGTGAGGCTGGGTTCTGTGGAGAATAACATTCCTCCGGTCAGTTGACGTAAACTCTGTCGACAAACGTGCTAGGATTACTAATGATGTTTTTAGGTACCTAAGGATGTTTTTATATCTTGAGTAGGTTAAGGGGAAGAAAAGGAAAATTTTACTTATACCACTAGATTTATTTAAAAACTCGACACGGGTTTCGATGTGATTTCACATCGTCTTCAGGTGAATGAATTCACTGAACATTATGTGAAACCACATCGAAACCCGGGTCAAGTGTTTTTAAATAAATCTAGTGGTATAAGTAAAAGTTGCCTTTTCTTCCTCTTATGATGGAATACCACCAAGTGAACCTTAAGAAAGTGATTGCTCTGTGAGTAGGTTACCCAAACTATTAAATTATCATACGTTTTCTACCGGTGAAGGTAGGTCTGATTGGACATTTATTTCGTTCACACCCCTGCATTTCACACGGTGGACCTCTTCAGCCCCTCATGCGTCATAGTATGATAAGTATCACAGTTATGAGACTCATGCCTCTCATCATTCTATCCAAGCTCTTCCCCTCCCTCTTCCCCGCTTACTCAACATTATTCCCTTAATCACGACCTTCCAAGCTTCATCACCCTATAACCTTCTCCCTTCACACCTTTTTCCTTCTCATAATTTCGTCAAACAACTTCCTTTTCTCTCCTACCAATTCTAGCACTTCATCCTTCATCCTCCTTTCGACCCACTTTACTTTCTTCCTCGCTCTCCACACCCACATCTCAAAAGCCACCAGGTCAATTTTCATATTCTTTCCGCAAAGTCCACGTTTCCGCGCGATATAGTGCCACGCTGTATATTAAACTTTTCTTTAGTCTTTTCTTTACTTCCCTACTCAACGCCCCTGTTATTAGTTCCCGCCTACCCGAGTGTTTTCAATTTCAATGAGATGTTTTCAATATCGTCGACAGTACCAAATTAAAGTCCCGCCGTGACTGTACTGTTCATTGTACAGTTTTTCATTGCAAGGTCGTTGGTTCTAACCCTGCACAGAGCATGGCTTTTACGTTTTCTCCTAGGATTTAGGTATTATATTCATCATTAGTTTTCTACCGGTGAACGTAGGTCTAAAAATGTAAATCGGAGGGGTGGGCGCGGGCCTTCTGGAGCCCCCCTGGCACTTAGACCTCTTTTGATCCATTGTTCCAACCCACATTTAACCTGCCCGCCACTCGCAGACAAGAGCACCACGGTAGAGGTATGGAGGGGGTCTCCCCATCCAACCTCAGTCCGGGCCCAACGTTGCTTAACTTCGGTGATCTGGCGGGAACTGGTGTATCAACGTAGCTAGGCCCTTGCCCAACGTAGGTTTAAATGGACATTTAATTCTTCCCACCGCCTAAATTTCACACGATGTCCCTCTTCAGCCCTTCATACCTCCTGCCTCCCTACATTGTATCCAAGCTGCCCGTTCTTCTCCAACCCTCTTCCTTCTATCACTTATTCCAAAACACCATCCCCTTTTATTACCTTTCCTATCCACACCTTCTGCCTTCTTCTAATTCCATCTATTAAATTTATTTCCTCTTCTACCAATTCAAGCACTTCATAGTTCCTCATTCTTTCGACCCACTTTACTTTCTCCATTCTTCTCCACACCCACATCCCAAAAGTCTATTAAAAGTCTGTTTTCATCTTTTTCGCAAAGCCCACGTTTCCGCCCCATATGGTGTAACGCTCCATAACAAACTTTTCACTAGTCTTTTTTTCACTTCCCTACTGTCATTAGTTCACGCCTACGACACGGTGCTAAATATCCTTTGTAGTCTGAGCTCCTAAAACCGAAGACAGCCACTAAATTCATGCACTGCTATAAATGTAAATTCAACTGTGTACCCATTGAAAATTCTTCGTTGCGCGAACTATCACTGTAGGTTTACGACCGGGTCCAGATTTAACTGAGCGAGAGATTATAGAGCTGAATTTTTTGTTTGGCCATCGGTCAACGTTAACGCATGCCTCAATAACACATTATAATACCGGGCTCGGGAACATCATAATATTTGTGAGTTCCATCCAGTTATAACGATGGAAGAGCAAATCCCATTTGTGAAATCTGGGCCATTGAGGGTGACTTTTGCTTCGAGAATAATACTCTGTGTGAGTGATTTCGTTTCTGCCATCCCTAATGACGCATTTCGATCGCAATTATCGTCGAGTCGTAAATCACTCGCTATCGTGGCGTATTTGAATAACCGATTGGAGTCACTTATATACCCTTGCGCGCGCCGCGGGGCAAACTCTGGTAAAAGCCGCGACCCTAATCAGGAGGGGAAAAGAGCTCTCCCTCTCAGCGTGAAACACTCAAGGGAGAGGGTGGGGGGGATAATTTTATTTGCGTGGAAACGTTTTCGTTCAGGATACGCCAATCGATTGGACCTGAAGCCTCAACTCCCTGCCCATTATATATTTATTTTTCCTCCTCGAACGGTCGAATTATATTAAAATTGTGGGATTGAAAAACTTGAGTCAGCCTCGTAATGCTCAACCAAACGAGATTCCTCGGAGATATCCCACGCAAGCCTTTAAATATACAATATGTATTTTTGGTCGGATATATTTATATTCTCTGTGCATATGATTGTATATAATTACAAGGGTTATGTGTTTGTGTTTATATATTAATAAGGTACAGGTGGCTGAACTTTTTAAGGCATAGATATTCCCCCGAGTCAGGAAAAAGTCGAAAACCCGGATTTGCCTTTTGCGTTCGATGGGATTTCATCTTTTAAATGGAATTAGACGGGGAAAATAAAAAAGTTTCGTTACGAGCAATACTATTTCGCTCATTAAAATATGAAATAATTGAATTACTATGGTGGTTTATGGGCTGAAATGAAGTTAAAGCACAATACATTTTAACTTACTCTCTCGATTTTCTTTTATAAATCGATCAATGGAAAAGTTTGAAATTTTCTAGGAAAAGTCATTAAATTTTAAAGCTTTTATTCACTGTCGGTGCCGAGGAATATTTTTATCGCTACCCAGACTTACCCTTCAATTAAATGGTATTTAAATTTTGCATCGTGTATTCTCACGGCTTTTAAAAACATGACGTGTTCGCTCTTCATGCTTTGCGATCATAAGTCATGCAATTAATATTATTTGTTTTCTACCGGTGAACGATGGTCTAAATGGATATTTAATTCTTACCACACCTCTACATTTCACACGATGACCCTCTTCAGCCCCTAATACCTCCTACCTGCCATCATTCCATCCAAGCTACCCGTTCTTCTCCTCCCACTTCCCAGCTACCCACCGTCCTTCCCTCAATCACTTCTTTCCAAACACCGTCCCCTTTGCAATGTCCCCGCAACGCGTCCAGCGTTTTTGCAAGCCACTGGCTGACTAGCGCTTGGTCATCCACGAACCTCGCTAATTTTATCAATTTTCCCCCGACCTTTACTCCAGCCTCCAGCTCATCCCAAGCCTCTCACCATTTCCTCCGAGTATATGTTGAAAAGTACCGGCGATAACTGGCAGCCCTGCCTAACACCCCTCCATATTGTCGCCCTATCCGATTCTCCATCAGCCACACTCATTTGCGCCTTCTGTGCCATGTATAGATTTCGCATCAGTCTCCTCTCTCTCCCGTGAACTCCCATCTCCTTACTCCTATTATCTTTAAATTCTACCACCTAACTCTTTCGGACGCGTTTTAGAAATCAACAAAGCACGTGAGTAATGATGTCTTAAAAGCATAGTATGTTTGAAGGTCCTTCCCGTTTTCCGATATGACATCTGAAGTTTCTTAACATAAGAAATGTCCGTCAATTGATCTTGCATTAAAAAAAAGGGAGGGGATAGATCCTGGAAAGAAACCTAAGTATTTCAAGGGTACATTGCACATGGTATCATTACATAATGATAATTTGCTTTACTTGCAAACTTATTCCCTCTTTTACTAGTAATTGTGTGTGTAAATATATACGATATAAACATGTGGCGTTTAAGGTTTCGGATTGAGTTTATTATCAGATAAATGCAGGGCGGGTGTTTGGGAAGAGAACAGGGTTCGGAGAAGTCCAGTACCCCCCGCGTACAAATGGGAAGGTAGGGAAGGTGTTATTTGGCCCTCTCGTGAAACTTATTGTGATAAGGCTGGGGATGAATAGCAACAAAACATAACTTAATTAATTCCACACATAAAAATGCTTTAATCTAGGCTTCACTGCGGTGCATCATAATCAGGTGAACGATATCACATCCTGTTTGCCTGATTTGCCTGGTAGGTGTTATTTGGCCCATGAATAGCAACAAAACATTAATTCCACACATAAAAATGCTTTAATCTAGGCTTCACTGCGGTGCATCATAATCAGGCGAACGAAATTACATCCTGTTTGCCTGATGATACTGCACCACAGTGGAACCTTGGTTGCATAAAAGCCTTTTTATACTTGGAATTCATCATAATCATTGGTTGCCCATTCTCAGATTGGTTTGGCACAGCTCTCCAATGAGTGCATCTATCGACTAATCTCTTCATACTTACGTATTTCTTCTCTTTCGCATCCTTCATCACTTGTTCTATGTATCTCACTCGAGGCCTTCCTTTGCCATTCTTCCCATCCACTTGTCCTTCAACGATTGTCTTCTTCAGGCCACCACATGGAATTACAGAGTTTTATTATTTTCTTTATATTCATCTTGAAACAATTGGAGCAAGTTACCCGTGACACTACTAATTATATCAAGACGTGGGATGGTGAGGAATAGGGTAAACAAATAGGCAAGCGTTAAAGGAATGTACGAAAAATTAAGGTAAAATACATACGCCTGGTTGTATCTATTAATATGACTGGACCATGTGGTAAGCGGTGGTACTCTTCTACATAAGAGAGTACTTACGCGTGTCACATGTCATCATCATCATGGGTCATCAATCCTAGGAATGGTTTGACGCAGCTTTCCACTCGATTTTTCTATCGGCTAACCTTTTCATTTTAACATATGTCACATGTCAATCTTATTAATTTAGAAATTTCTCTTTTCAAGTCTCTTAATTACGTTAAATAGTCTTGATAACATATTTCGTTTCTCAAATATATTTTGGAGTGTAACAAAAATAACTCCCTTTAGGAAGGTAGGCGTAGTTCATTAGTATGCAATACTTATCGTGTTGGGAAATGGGGACTTTTTTAATATAAGAAACTTTACGAAAAGTGTAGCTTGGTAAATGTACGGAAAAATATTTGTTAATTAGTAATGGACTCTGCAGGATGAAGTTTTCATGGACAATTTTTGCTGGGTATGATGAGTTTCAAACAATAAAATACTATTTTGATGGTTTATATGCCGGAAAAATTAGGTAGTTTGGCCTGTTGTGCGATTTTTGTCCTATAGTCGTCATACAATCGCATTATATCACGTTTAAAACAAAAATTCAAAACTGAAAAATGCAAATTGGTCTATTGGCGACTTTCTCCACGCCGCGCGAAATGGCATATCTGGCAGGAAAATTTGCCATTTCGATTTTCAGGCAATCTAAATCGTGCAGGCAATCATGGATCCCTTCGGTGATACCCCTGTCAACATCATCCAACGTTTTGTCGTGTGTGTGCATATACCCTAGTCATCACACCTTCACGCCAGGGAACGAAAGATGGTGACGCAAAGGAGTATCTCTCTCGGGAGAGATGCCATTAATTTCTCTAACGAGTATTTGCGTTCAATCATGGGAGTCGGTGTGACTAGATTCCCTATCCCTGAGGCCGACTCTGAAGCTAACTCGTTTCATCCTCGCAGGGTTTAAATTGGATGCCGTGCCGGTAACTTTCATGACTGGGGATAACGAAGGAATATCGTGTTCAGTAGATAAAATATCCTCCGAATAAATTGGCTGACTCATTTCTTTCAAAACATTTCCCCGTCACTTCTGTCTAGCAAGTTGTACCAGAGCTTCACCTTTCACCCTAGCCCTAACGTTACAAATTTGAAAAAAAACATCGTTCCGGCGAACAGTTTAGGGAACATCGCTCACCATTGGGGCGTGGGCGTATTTCAAACAGTCGGAATTATCTCGAATAGGTAACCAAGGTGTCACATGGTACAAACACGAATGGTTTTAAAATTCTGTGTGCTTGAGTCGACCATTGTGATCTCACTTATTATTTTCACTCGAGTTTTTCTCACCCGTATAGAGCACCCAAATGTCATCCTGTTCACGGTAATTTCGCGCTCACACATCGCTTCAAGAGACGATGGCAGAGTTAGTCATCGAAACGTCGGCAGCTACACTGACTTGGTGGTAAGCCCCTGGGAGACCCCACCAATAGTAATCGCCGGGATAAAAAACCAGATCCTTCATTAGTAATGAGTGCACTTGATTGGGCAAATCCTTTAGGCTTGTGCAGTAGGTACTTCAATTCGATTAATTTTTTTATTATTTTGTGCCTTTCTGACCCATGAGATATTTTTACCTCGAGATTAAATTATAATTTATTACAAAAATAAACAGGTAAATTAGACGAATAAAATAATAATTACAAAAAATATACATTTAAATCTCATTAAGTGCAAATTCGCCAGTATTCAGCTTCAAAATGTTCATACATATCACACATAATGAAAACGTCCTTCTCACGTACTTAAGTATTTACTCATTATTTTTCAAGGTAGGTAGAGAAGTAATTCATAACTATATTAGATGGCACAGTAATTTTTTAGCATATCAAAGAACAAAATTATATTTTTTCAACCCCACCTAAATTATTAGAGCATGATGATCAGTTATACAGGGAACTGAAATGCATAAATAAAAAGTATCTTGTATACTTCGGGCTTCTATCCCATCTAACATATCAGATGCTTAAGTTTTTCCTAGTCCTTCGCTTAGCAATCAGGTCATTTCGTGTACTCTGCCTGCAAAAGCGAACAATGAAAGGTGGTGGGTGAGAGTGAATGGAGCTAGTGTTCCGTGGTCGTAGCCAATCTTTATCTTCAAAAGTTAAAGGCACCTTAAGAATGAATATTTGTCCGTAATAATAACTTCGGGCAAGAGCCTTTCTGAACACCCCCATCTAAAATCCTCGCGAATCGATTTTCTGCGTGTCAGAACTTCGTAGGGAATCTCAGGTGGCCCAGGGAAAGGAACTGGCCCCCCTACCCTGAATGTGTGAATTTCACACGCCATTGGCTTAGTACGAGGTGAGCTCTATTCTCACCTATCAAAACCAACCTTCGGGTTGAATCACTGAGTAAATAATAATCTACTTTGAAGTAAGAGTCTGTATTGCGTACGAATTTGACTTGTTCCTTTTGTAAATTCGTTGTTAAGATTGAAACAGATCTAACAAGATGGTTATTTCCTAGCCTGTAATGTGTCGCTGTATTCAGAGTTACTCTCTGTCAACGCGTTTGTGTTGGCTTTCAGTTTATTATGCATATATAGCCGTAAAAAACATTCTCTATGCGTCAGCTTTTATGAGTCGATGTATCTAAGTTTCAAATTGTTGAATTAATGGGGTCGTTTACCATTTTTTTATTGCCGATTATGATAGAGTTTGTAAAATGAAAAGACCCGTATTTTTCCGTTTTTTGATCCGTCAATTATTTATCGAGTTATCGGCGTCGAAAAACTGATGTTTTTAACCCTTTCGGAAGTGGGTGTGGTGCAACCTCTGACGTTAATCGACTTCGTCCAATCACAACTGAGCCCGCGAAGCTACTTCGCCTTATCGAAAAGGGGGGGGACACAGCTGACTCTGCCAATCGGAGCTGTTACGACAACATCTGTGCGAGCAGACCTTCCGAGAACCCCCCTCCACTCCCTTCCCTTACCATAAGGACAGTCAAGGACGGGAGGAAAATGACGTCAATGTTATCAGAGCAGCTTTTTCGGTGGGCGTCACATTTTGCTTATTTTAATTTTTGATTTATGAGTGAACGCGAGTGAGTCTATAAATGAATGAATGGTTGTGGTTAGAAGATTAATTTTTTCACTAAATTTCTGTTTTTTTTCCATACAACAATTTCGTGTACAAAATTGCGATTTCGGTTCCGAGTAAACGCCCCCATTGTAAGTGGGAGGTGTAACGTTGGTGAAAACGAAGAATGGCGTACGTCGACCAAGTTTATTTGAATACGTATCCGTGGCGATGAAAATAATGAAGAAGTTCGTTATTTCCTGGGAGCTTTCGTTTCTCTTCCATTTTTAGCGAGGAATGTAGTTGACATGAGGAGACAGCTGCTTCGTGGAATATCATTCCCCGCATGACATGCGGCTGGAGTTTCTGAATTCTCCTGTGTACTCGATGAAATGCGTTTTTTTCCGCGCATAGAGACAGAAATGTTTTAAAGACGTTCGTTAACAGCGTCATGCTTAGCGTTTCGTGTCGCGATCTGAAACGATATTCATTCTTGTTAGCGTGATTCGTTAACAAGTTTAATACCCCGTTTTTCGACTCGATGGAGATGCTTGACGCGCCTCTAATCCCCGAAACATACCCTTGGAAAATGCGAACAGTGTTGAGTGGGAATCTGCCTTGGAATTGAGTAAGATTCTGCATCAACTTCTAGAACTTTGAAGTTGTTTGATATCCTTCACCAAGTAGCATTAGCACTTATCATTTATTCGTAATTTTGGGTCGCATTACCGAATAAATTACAACGTTTTCAGTTTTATTAAAAATATAGAGGTAATACAACTGACGTGGTGGTAAAAACTACCTCTACCTGCTATTTTGGAATGGTGGAATGTCATATCAAGGAAAATAAGCTGTAATTTATACTGCGTTAAAACAAAGCTGAGGCCAGGGAATTATCCTTTAGCTCTTGTTCTCTCCTACACACTTTGAGTGCATTATAACTAAATGTTTTAATTGTGATATTGTTGTTTCTGATGTAATGTTCGAATTGATTGTGATTCTCAGTTCCTGTTCATTGCTGTAAACATGGGCAAGTCGTGAAATGTCCTTTTTTCAGTTTTTTTTTATTTATAACGACCCAATTCAAGCATGGGGATAATTTGCGGTAAAAATGCATGCCCTTTAAAAAAACAAATATATTCTCTTTGTCGATCGATCCTCGCGTAATCCAGATGTTATGTTCTTATGAATTGTTTCCTTATATCAACACTTGTATATGCTGCCGTAAGTATATTATTGTTTTTGGGTAGAATACCTGGACTATTCTACTCCTTAAATTTCCTTCTTTCTTAATGCATCGCAATTTACTCGATATCTTAGAGAGCAACACTTGCTAACATATTCTAGATTATATTTTCGGAGTTTAACATTGGTGTTGGCCTCCTCTCTCCCACTGCGCACCAATACATGTGTTTTCTTTTTATCTTCAGGCCTGCGTATCTGGCCATTGTTTTTTCCATCTTATCCTGATTATTATTTGAATCCTTTTATTTTTCCTATCGATATATTTTATGTTTTTAGTTTAAATATAGTTGCTCATTTCACCAGGATGATAGGAATGTTTCGTCTCTGCATATTATTTTTCTTCTCCGCAGTTCTGTGTACGACACAAATTTGGCGCTCTTCCCTCATTTATGAATTTTATTTCATAAAAAAAAACATTATTTTTAAATCCTCTTCTGGTCTCAACGTTCTGTAAATTACTCTATTTCCTCAGTCCTTCGTACTCGTTTGGAATGGTAATTTCAAACGCGAAAGAGCTCTCTCATAGAATTATCAATTAGCTACGTGAGATTAAATATGCGCTTTCGGCTTGTTTAAAACGCCATTAATTCACTTTTTTGGGTTTCGCGAATCGGGAACGTTAACAATGACGTTAACTGACACTCATGCGATTTCATTGTGTCCTACTTTTTTCTTCGGAGCTAATTATTGAATAAGCCAAGTCCAATTAAAACTCTCCCAACATCGTCCGTGTATGGCATGCAGTTGGCATTAATGTGCTTTGAAATCCCTTCCTGAAATATTGAAAAAAAAATATTTTTCCAGTGGAATTTTGAACATTTTTTGCTCTTGATTTGATCAGTTCAATGGTAAAATGAGACTGATGTTTTTTTCTACCTACATAATGCACACAGAAATAAACTGTCCTGCTAGTATTTATTGTAGGAACATTTGTAGTAGATGAATTGATGACGGACTGATGGAAGTTTCATTTTTTTGCCGTATATTTTTCAAAAGTTAAAGGTTTTTGCAATTGGAAATGTGATTGGCCTGCGTATTGTAGAAATGTGTATGTCACCACGATTATAATCAATATTAGAGCAATTCCTTCCTGTATGTACCTATTAGAGTATCCTTCAGAAGAAACTTTCTTTACATCTCTTCGTCAAAATACTTCTTTATATAACCGTGGGTAAATTTCTTCTTAGTGTATGTTTTAAGCATTCTTTGAGCTTTCTGTTTTTTGTCACGCTAATTATATGATTCTACTGTTTCTGTTCCTCGCCCAAGTCGTTGACGTTCCCTGAAATTTGAACGCTTCATTTATATTGTACCACCCATCGTGAGTAGCAGTGGGTGACTAAATACTATGATATTCGCAAATTTTAATACTCCTAACAACATTGACACGTTTAATGTGAAATCGAATTCACCTGGAGGAAAAAGCAGATTCATATATCAATATAGCTCCAAATGTTCAACTATCGAAGATTGTGTTGGTTAGGTGGCTATAGTGTCGGTCTCCCATCCCAAGGAGCCCGGGTTCGATTCCCAGGAATGAGGGATATTTTTCGTTGGTAAACAGACCCCTTTTTGAGTGCTGTGTTGAGAACACTTCGAATTCAAAACCCCGTCCGTCGTATGGTACGCAAAGCCGTGTGTCCCCTTGTTGCCGTTAAGAGTAGGCTAATACCGACGCTAGGTTGCCCTCCACCCTTCCTCCGTTTCTTGAAAAACTATATATCCATGCATACCCAATTAACCACTTGTCCTTAATGGTGGAAATGACCAATGCTGTCGTCACACCCACCGAATAACAGCAACTATAGTTGCTTCTATAACTATCAGTGGTGAAAATATCCTTTCGATTTCGTTTGATATTAGTTTTTTTATTGTATAATGCCATACCCTTTCTTCTAATTGGTTATACCTGAATCATTAATTCCTTCTATAAGTTTTCTATCTCTGAAATTAGTTAAAAGGATATTGAGTATCGCCCACGATAACTATATTCATATGATGTGCCTCTTCAGCCCTTCATACTTTCAGCATCTCATCATTTTATCCAAACCACCCGTTCTTCTTCTCCCTCTATTTTGCTGACCCAAAACTCTTCCCTCAATCACATTTCTTAAAACACCTTCCCTTTTTTAACCTTTCCCATCCACAGCACAATCTTCACAATCAACAATCCTTTCCTCTCCTACCTACTCTAGCACTTCCTCGTTCGTCCCAGTTAGAGTTCCAGGTAGTGGCGGATTTTTCACTGTGATTTTGTGTTCGAAAAGGAAGTTAACCTGTGGGCTCTTTGGCTCCTTTAGTTTATAGGTAGTGGGTTCATGTCAGAGCCTGGTTTCACTCCACCATTCTTACTCCACTTACTAAATATTCCCACCACTTCCTTCGTGATTTCTAGAATAATATGGCCTTTCCTCATCCTTCACATCGTTTGAAAATGACATCATCTGCTGTCAACAATTCTGAAATTGGTTTGGCGCAGCACACCACTGAAATCTTCTACCAGCTTATCTCTTCATATTTATGTATTTCTTATCTTTTCAAATCCTTCATCACTTATTCTTTATATCTCACCCGAGGCCTTTCTCTGCCATCATTCCAGTTGACTTGTCCTTAAAAGGTTATCTTCATCAAGCCATCACACTTCGTGATGTGGCCTATTAAGTTCTTCCGTCTTCTTCTTAGGATTTTCGGGAGACCTCTCTTTTCTCTCCCTCTTCTAAGGACTTCCTCGTTACTCACCCGGTCGATCCATTTCATATTCATCATGCTTCTGTGGCACTACATTTCGAATTATTCCACCCTTTTCTTCATCTCTGCTGCAGTCATCGTCCACGCCTCACTGCCACAAAGAAACATGACATGATCACTCTTTTAATGCAGGTTTTCGTGAATCCTGATTGAATATCTGGGATATCATGGTCAATTCAGCATTGATTAACTCATCCCCTTGGGGAGACTAATGAAGTTTTCTCCTGCGGCTTGAACTCGACGGCGTAGGACGTCTATTCTTTGAGTGAATTACGACTCCGTGGAGGGGAGCCACGGAGGTATAATGGCCTCGAGAAAACCGTAAGGTCATAAATCTCACATCGAATATCAGGGGAGCTTCTGTTTGATTCATTGCCGTTGCGTGTCACGTTCAGTCACGCATCACGGTCACATTGAAGAAGCAAAAGAAAGGGTCTTACTTGCCCTCCGGAAATTGCCGGGGGAGTGAAAGAAGGAATCGCTCATAACGGTCGACATGTCCGCCTTCAGTGGAGGCGAGCAGTGTGTGGGAGATTAAATTTTGTCGCCTGATAATAATTGTGGTGTTATTTTGACGCATGCGAAAATATTTTTACCCACATTCAAGGATTCTTTTGAGTGTTTGAATTAGATCATCACCCTGTTTGACATTCTCATCTAGGGGTTAGATGGAAGAGGGGACCTATAGTCTCAATCTCGCCCCTATAAAGACGCTTATCTATCTATCCAAGCAGGACTTCTTCCCCCTTCTAGGATTTTCCATCTTGTGGTTTGATATCTCAACTAATGTCTGTAATGAATTATAAGTTGTTATTTCGAGGTACTTGCCCGACAACGAAAAATCGCGCGATCGAGTCCCGTCTGACCTATGTATGTCAGTATATGCCCTTAGGTTTAAGGTTAAATGGATAGTTATAGGTGCGAGTTAACTTATTTAGTTGGGATGCAGCACCTAAACTGCCGATAATTCTGATTCGACCGACCAATTTATTGTACAAAAATCGTGTCCTTCGCTAAACCTACATAATATCATATCGTGGTAGAAGACGGCTTCATCTACATCTAAACAATACCCTGCGATTAACCGCCAGGGTGTATGGCAGGGGGTGAAGATCATCAAAAATGCTCTATTGGCATGCGAAAGAGCCACAGTACTACTACTGCTTATTCGCTCTTAGGCACTAAAAAGATACCTTGAGGCTTACCGGAAGTGTGGGGTCAGAATATGGAAGATACACGTAGGTATCAGTACTTACTGTAAATCCAAACTGAGTGATAGGTATTCTATTTACCAGCAATATTACTGCTCCCTCACCTCTAGGGATCCGGTTCAAATCACGGCAGTAGTAGAGTATTCATTTGTAAGCTGGCCCCTGCTTGACTGCTTTTTGAAGTGCACTTCGAGTTCAGTACGTCCGATAGGACGTTAAGCCGTGCCCCCTTCGTGGCTTTCGTTAAGCGGAGGTTAATGCCGACTCCGGATTTCTCTCCATCGTTTCTCCTTACCCTTCCATTCCCATCTTAGCATGTTTTTCTTCGCGTATGAAGTTATTATAAGTTTGGGGACAGACTAGGACCGCAAATGAGAATTTAGCACTTCCTTTGACACCTATTGAGCCTAAACACTCACCAACCGGTCATATCTTTGGCTTCAGTATAAAGGCGGTGGAAGTTGTGATAATATCGATGCTCGATGAAAGTATAAAATAAAAGCGACATTTTTGTGTTTTTTCCATATATCTTTGGGGAACCTTTCCGTTAAGCGGGACGGAGTTTGGACTAACGGATAGTTTTCAGAGATCAAAGATTCGAAGTAGGTTTAGCTACAGAGTTGAAGAAGGATATAATATGATAGATAGTGATCGTGGGATGAGAATAATTTCAGTCATAATCCGCCTTAACTGACCGTATGCTCAAATAAAATTATAAAATAAATAAAAGTCAAACTTTCGGCGCGCCAATAGCTATGAATTGTAAGTGGTTTTGCATATTGAACAGATTGTATCAGGCCTTACTTTGTGGAAATTCTTGTAACCTTTATCTCACCTGAATTGGCTTCCTTTTGGCCAGTAGACAGATTGGGTTACATGTAAAAACAAACCACATAAATATCGATCTATATCAGCTCTTGCTAGAAAACTTTTTTTTTATTTGTAACGATCTTAATGGGCAATCCTTTAAAAAGCGATGCAAAGAATTTATGCATGGGTTTGAGCGTGTTTAAACAAATTGAATAAAGTTCACCAATGCACTTGATTTTGAGAAATATCGTGCGCACGCACTTTCCTTACGTGTCTGGCCTTCCTTGGTCTTGTCCCGTGAAGGTTTTGATACTCCAGGTAAACATCCGGCAGTTCTGCAGAATGTCTCCTTCCGTTCCACTCTCATTAACGCACTACTCCCTGATATTCACAGCCACCGGAGTCCGTGTGGAAGTCAGGTTAACATCATCATCATGGGTCAACAATTCTAGGATTGGTTTGACGCAGCCCTCCACTCGATTCTTCTATCGGCCAACCTCTTCATATTGACGTAGCTCCTCTCTTTTACATCCTTCACAACTTTCTCCATTTACCTCATACGAGGCCTGCCTTTTCCATTCTACCCGTTCACTTTTCCCTCGACGATAGTCTTCATCAGACCATCGTGTCTTAAGATGTGGCCTATTAAGTTGTACCGTGTTCTTTTTAAGGTTTTCAGTAGGTCTCTTAGTAGTAAGTTCAGTCTCTTCTCTCCCACTCTTCTTAAGACTTCTTCGTTTGTCACTCGATCGATGCATTTTATCGTCATCATTCTTCGGTAGCACCACATTTCAAATGCTTCCAGCCTGGATTTCTCTTCTGCTGTCATTGTTCATGCTTCGCTGCCATTTAGTAGAATGCTCCAGATGCATGTTCTAATGAAATGTTTCCTCACTTCCAGGTTAACATTCTCAAAAGGCCAGCTCACACGCATTTGCCCCCGATGAATATTGCCCCCGTGTATTGTTGGAATATGGCGATAGTGCGGTGCTAATTAATATGCTGAAGCCGTTATTGGGGTGAGGCAGTGCGACGACATCGGGCCATTGTCGGTGTGGCTTATTATTTCGTTACATTCTTCTTATTATAAAGAAAAATCTTGAAAGATAATGATCCATACGGTTTATTAAAACCACCAACCCATGTTTAGGCGTGTCACCGTTATTATCAAGCATGGACAAGGAAGGAGACCTTGATAATGACAGTCACCTGTCGATACCTAGGTCGGTGGTTTAAATAAACTGCGTGGGTTATACTATTTTATGGTTTTATTATACAATAATTGTTATTAAAAATGTTTTTGTGCGGTATTTTTATCGTGATTTGTGGCTTTCAATTCCATTTATGGTAAAAAAAAAGAGGATGAATATACTGCCCATTCGTCCGAGGCATGTGTTGGCAAACTTTTGAAACGAAAACACCGAATCCTGTCCCCTATAATTTTTGAAAATAATTCAATGTATTATTACAAATAGGATATATGTAGTGTAAATTATTATGCTGTTATTGTGTATATTACGGAACTTAATACAGATATAAATTTCATTTGAATCTTCCTGTTTTTAATCTTTATGATTAGTTAAACTGTGGGTGAAGACGAAGTATCTTCATTTCCGGCTTTAACTAGTTTCCTTTTTTGCGTCATAATTGGAATTATAATAGCCGACTGATCATTTCAGTACGTCTTCATGGATAAAACTGAGGTGGTGTTATTTTCATTTTCAATTTAACTTTAGAGAAATGTACGTGCTCAAGGAGCTAGGCCGAGCCGCCGTTTGCCGACCTCTGGTCTCAAGGGAAGAAGGGAGTTTCATTCCTCCTACGATACGCCATCAATAAAAGTGTCAATAATAACAATAACTTTCTTATGGGTGTCCGATCTTGAGTGCTTCGCTTTGCGCCGCGGAGACCTTTACCGTTATAAATGTGTTCGAAAGTGTGGAGATGCGCGTGATTGATGCGGATTCGAAAAGGGTTCCAAGGACCACGATTGGGTTAAGAGGTCTATGTAGGCCACTGATCTGTATCCCTCGAGCACTTAATCAAACCAGAGTCTCCTCCCCCTATCCGCCCCTTATCCGCCCCTTATCCTCCTCCTATCCTCCTCCTATCCTCCCCTTATCCTCCTCCTATCCTCCCTCTATCCTCCCCCTATCCACCCCTTATCCTCCCCTTATCCTCCCACTGTCCTCCCTCTATCCTCCCCCTATCCACCCCTTATATTCCCCTTATACTCCCCTTATCCTCCCCATATCCACCCCTTATCCTCCCCCTATCCTCCCCTTATCCTCCCCTTATCCTCCCCGCACCAAACATGCACAATTCTATCGCACTCCTGGGCCCTTTGGCTCATCGCCCCCTTTCGTAGTAGTCGTGGCTCCTATACCTCTGAGGACCCCTCCCTCTCCCTTATCCTAGGGATAGTGATAAATTGATGAAGCGGGTAGGTAAAAGGGGGAGGAGGAGATGGAAGCGAGGGAGTGCTGAGTATCGATTTGCGTCAGGCGCGAGAGGGAGTGAGAACGAATGATAGGGGTCGAAAAGAGATGTATTTCGACCGGACTAGAGCGATGAATCGAATCGGTTCCCAGGTGCTCCGATTCATGATCGATTTTTTGCCCGATTCGTTGAGAGCAGGGTCATCCAACCTTTGGCTGACCTTTTGGGAAAAATTTATCAAGCATCAACTTCCTATCTTCTTATTTGTATCTCTGTCGTTCTTTTCTTGAATTCAAATTCACGCTTTAGATGTTCTTGTAAACTTACTCATCATAGACTTTTGTTAAATTCCTTCAGCAATAGAGTGAAGGAATAAATCAGGCAATAATATCTAAAATTTCTAAATGTAGTAACCTGTAAGACTCCGGACAAAAATCGTTCTTTGGCGCAACAGCGATGAAAGTAATTAAATCATATGTAGTCATTGAATATCATGGAAAAGAGCGTTGAGTTATGATTCGTGGTAGGATTTTCGACCTCAATGCTGATGTGACTACACCCCATTGTATTTGATGAAAATCAGAGACCCTCATTAATGGAACATGATCGTGTCTTCGCCTGTGCTTGATCCTGGAATTGAGGGTGGCCTCACGGTTTCTGATAAAATAGTACGTGCATGAATAAACGAAAGGAATAATTTGATTTTTACTTCATGTTCTCTCGTGCCTCAACACCGGATTTTATGAGTCATATTTTCCGGAGCCTTATTTTATTTCATTCCCCAGATAAAATAATATTTCAGTTATCATTCGGTTCCTTTCCCTCCTGTCATCCATCATTTTAAGTGGCTAGGAAATCCTGTTGTATTTTCTCTTCCATCGTTTGATTATAGGCAATCATGGAAATTCACCCATATGTTTTTTTTTGTTCATTCACAAGCGCCTATCACGCCAAGGGACGCGCGATGGCGTGTCGGGTAAGTGCCTCTGATCGTGCATTAGGTTTTCTTTTTGTTTTAACGAATCCTCGTCCTTTTTCGAGGCGTTTCAGTGTCTACTTTTTGGAAAACTTTTATTACATTTCAGATCATGGTTCAAAAATCATTTTCAGTTCATGAGTCGGTTCATATTGCCATGTTCACCAATTATAATTATATTTTATGCATTTGTAACGAATATATTGTTTTCAAGCTCGAAGAAAACCAGCATTAGGTACTACTTGATCTTCTACCACTCACTAAATTGATTTATTTACAGTATCCAACGTGCTTGAAGGGTATAGGATACAGGGGTTGAGTGGGAAGGAAAATGGCAAGGAACGGACTAATATTCTGTGCGCATATTGCTATGTTCACAAATTGAAATCATATTTTATGCATTTGTAACCATTATATTGTTTTCAAGCATCGAAGAAAACTAGCGTTATATGATCTCCCTCACACTAGATTGGTTTCTTTAAAAAATCCAACGTACTTGAGGGGCATAGGGTACAGAGGGTGAGTGGGAAGGAAAGTGGCAAGGAACGGACTAATAATCTGTGCGTCATGACCCCCGTTTTTGGGAAAAGCTGTTACCGCCCACTCGATGGAAACACCTTCTCATTCTCGTCCTCCCGGCACCTAATCAACCCCCGCATCGCTTTATCTCCTCGTTCCCTTCCCCTCCTGTATATTTCCGCATTATGTCTTCGCCTTTTTATTCTCACAGCTCCTTCATTTAAATTTCATTCAGTGTGCCTCGCAATTGTTCCTTAATATATCCCCCTGTCTTCGCTGTATTTTTACTATACTGCAAAGGAGATTTCTGAAATATTTCCAGGCTGATTAATCCATTAGTAGTAATCAAATAAGGCGTGAACTAATGACAGGGGCGTTGAGTTGGGAATTAAAGAAAAGACTAGTGAAAAGTGTAATACGGAGCGTGGAACTATTTGGGGTGGAAACGTGGGCTGTGCGAAAGAAGGTGGAAATAGACTAGGGGCTTTTGATATGTGGGTGTGGAGAAGGATGGAGGAAGTAAAGTGGATGGAAAGGAAGACGAATGATGAACTGTTAGAATTGGTAGGAGAGGAATGAAACTTGATGGAAAAAATTAGGAGAAGGCAGAAGGTGTGGATGGAAAAGAGATAAAAGGGGGTGGTTTTTTAAAGAAGTAGTTGAAGGAAGAATGTTGGGTAAGCGGGGAAGGGGGAGGAGAAGAACGGATAGAATAATGGGAGGCAGGAGGTATGAGGGGCTGAAGAGGGACATCATGTGAAATTTAGGGGGTGGGAAAAAATTATGAGTCCATTCAGACCTACCTTCACCGGTAGAAACCAAATAATAATAATACTGATGTTCCTAGTATTGTCAATTAAGATTTTTACCTCAGTGTATGTTCCTTTTGAATATGTTTTGAGCTGCATCCTCAGTAGTTTACACGAAACTTCTCGCAAACCAGGGGCAACGATCCTGTCACACTACTTAAAGTCATCTTTTGAAAGTTGAAATAATAGTTAGCCAATTTTTTAAAACTAAATTAAAAAAGCGTTCTAAAAACTATAGCAATGTTAGAATTTCCATGTTTTTAATAGGTTATGTAGGTGTAAAAGAATGGCATGGGATTCTTCAAACGTTTTTGAATCTCTGACTTGGCTACTATATTTTTAACAGTTGGTAGGAAAACGTTAAAGAGGAAGGAAGTATGCAGAATTGCATGAGTACATTGGGTAAAATATACTATGACATTGCTACTTGGGAATTTGTAGTTGAAATTGGATAATTGTTGTTCCTTCACGTCTATCAAACGTAAATAACAGCTAATTATGATAATGTATATCTCTCTGTTTTACGTTTTCCCCTCTCGGTGACATCTAGCTTTCTTTTTCCACATCTTTCTTTCCTCTAGTCTTTCTACTTCCTATGCGCAATTTCATCAAGAAAGAACCTTATTTTCGCTCTCTCTCTCATCACTTTCTTATTTAATTTAATTTTTATTTTATTTTAAAGAAAATGGTACAAAATGGTACAGCAATGTTGCCAATTTAGAGCGCACTAATAACAGTCACAATGAAGAGAAAGTAAACAACAAAGAAAAATCAAACTATAACAAAAACAACAAAACCTAGGTGATAAAATATGCTGGTTATTATTTTAAGAATTGTTTCCGATAATATGAGCTGCAGCAGGTCCGTGAAAGTTTTAGGGGAAAGAGGAAAGGGGTCAATATCAGAAGGGAGAGAATTTATTAGGGTGGATAGACGGGAGAAAAGAGAGCGTTTAATTAATTATAGCCTAGGTGTGGGCATGTGTAGTAGTGAGTTAGTTCGGGTAGGGCGAGAAAGTACTCTGATGTTGATGAAAGATATTAATTCGGGGCTATCTACGTGGTAATTAATGGCGTTGTAAAAGAGTTTTATGTCCACGATAACACAGAAAGAAAAACACGAGCCAAATCCACAAAAATAAACTTTACTACGACCCAGGTTTCACTGTATTACAGCATTTTCAGGTAGCGTATATCAAAGATGCACCAAAATATATATGAAAGAACCAAAATGGGGGGGAAGGGAGGGAGGAAAGAGGAGGAGCGTGGGAGTGGACGGTTATTGGTGGTCAACAGGAGTAACCAGTGTGGGGAAAAGGAGTGTGAGAGACGTGGGCGCGTTTTTCATTCTGTGTTATCATGTATCGCTTCCACTCCATATCGCCTGAATCTTCAGAATTAGTTTTATGTCTGATAGGAGTCAATGGTGGGAGAGACTGCTGAGTGAAAGAGAAGATAATATAGCATCTGTGGACGCATTGTGGAGATTAGGGTTTCTATATTTCACAATTTTTACGAAGAAATTTGTAACGCCGTTGAGGGTGAAAAGATTTGTGGGAGTTGATATAGACCATATGGGGGAGGAATGAGTGAGTACCGGAAGAACAATGGATGAGAAGGAGGAGTGCAGTGCTTGTGTACTAGTGATATCCGTGAAACGGTGGAGAAGACCTAAAGGAGGCATTGCTTTCGATTTAATTGCCTTAATGTGCTCACCGAAGTGAAGTTTGCTGTCCACGATAATTCCCAGATCTTTTATGGTGACTCTACATATAATATCCTTAAACTTCACTTGTTATCTTGCCTCTGACTGCTTACTGACCAGTTATTTCGATACAGCGTCATGAAATTTCCATTCTGTTCGCCTTTATCGTGAGTTCCATAGTCCGCAGATTTTTCGTCAAGACCCTATTTTTCCCTATTTTCTTTTATTAGGTCAGCCATTCATTCATTCTTTTTCCCTCCATTTGGAACTAGTGTTGCCACTTCTTTCAGATCTTATTCCAGTACGTGTCTCTTTTTGATTGGAATTTGAAAGAAATTATGTAATATTCCGAGAGAGTTATGAGTGCCCAGGCATCTGGGCAGGTTTTCTGGGCACAGTATAATCACTACCAACCTGGTATGTGTACCCATCACTAATGAAAACAACAAATGCGTTTCTTGTGATCAACAAGAAGAAAAATTATTCGCCTTATATAAACTCTAATGCTACTCCTTAGATCAAAGATATCGCTGACAAAATTTCCAATACATATTAAGATTATTTGCTCATGGTGTTGTTGTCTCTCGAGAACTAACTAAAAATACAACCTACTGGTCTCCTGTTTAAACTATATTAATTGCATTAGTTTTCTGTATGATGGCTGGGATATACAAATAAATCTAAAGAAATGAATTGTTATACACTTCTGGCAGAAATTTTTAAACTGCCTCAAAATTAATATGCTGAAAGAGTAGATATAAGTATGGCATTTAAGGTTAAATATATTGGATTCTCTTTTATTTCTAATATATCATGGTGAATCATATTGAAAATGTTTGTGGTATAGCACTGGAGAGACTGGGATTTATCAAACGAAATGATGGAAAGGTCTAAATTGAAAAAGTAAAAGAAAGATGCTATTTCGCTCTTGTAAGGCCTCATCTGGAGTATGAAACAAGCATTTGTGATCCAGTGAATCAAGATATTGCTCGGGAACTTAATACGATACAAAGAAAAAAGCTTGTTTTGCGACGCAATCCTATAAATTTAAAGAAACTCACTCGGTTATTGGAAGGGCTTCATTGAGAAACCCTATAGACTGGAAGTTTGTTCGCAATATCAAATTTTCCCGAAGAAGTGAAATCACGCGAATTGGAATCTGACACTGCAGACAATTTCTGCCTCCCCCCTCCCCCACACTACATCAGGAGGGCATTCAGAGGCGAAAAATTAAGAGAGATCGACTATTGTATCGAGAGTAGCAAGAATTTGTTTTTCTAACGCACAATACTCGACTGCAGCGCACAGATGTGTAATTATTTCACACGCATCACGCACACGTACTACATTATTAAAATCAGCAATGATAATTTCAACAGAAAGTCAAATTCACGGTTGATGACAAACCACCCCCTGCGACACACCCTTTGCTGAGGCTGTAGATGTAGGTCGTAACCCATTAGATCGCTAACTGTAGACAGTACTGAGTTTAATTAGACGGGTAAAAACTCATCCTGGGAGGTTTTAAAAAAGTTTCGTTTATTTTTGACATATTCCTGGCGAAACAAGAGAGTTGGGAACACTTCGAGGAAAAAATACCCTTCATAACGCTTCTGACGTAGTTTTCCCAGTTCACAAGGAAATAATATCTAATTTCAGAAGATATATCGTCATACGCACTCACATACCAAGACACCAAGGCCTGTTTCGATTGCATTTTTCCTTTTTAGCGCTCACGGAATTTTATTTTCCTCCTTGATATGAAAGTAATATAGAATGCGATTCAATCTGTCGTCATACGCCAATATATCGGTATCATACCAAATATCTGTCTGTTTTGATTGCATTATTCCAGTACAAGGCACGGAATTTTATTTTCCTCGTTGATATGAAAGTAATATCGAATGTGATTCTCTCTATCGCCATACGCACACGAACACTCTCATTTCTTTAGTCTGGGACGCAAAAGTTTCATTTGTTCTTCTTACCTCGCCCCTTCCTTGTTCGAATCCCTCCTCTCATCTTGCAGAAATCAAACGGTGGCCGTGACGCGAATATTTCGGTACTTCGGTTTAGTCTACGTCCACCGCATCGATCCTCTGAGAATGTATGACTTGTGTGGGGTAGGAAAAAACAAAAAAATAAAACTTTTGGAGGGGTTTGGTCGAGTCTTTCTCGAGGTCGCTTGTTTTCGTAAGGATATGGAGACGGTGAGATAGATGGGAGGTATTAGGGGCAAACATGAGGTGGATATGCGGCGGTGGAGAGTAGGAAATCGGTGGCGAATCCTTAAGCAGGTGGAAAAATAGGAAAGGGAGACCCGAAATGGGGGGGTTATGGGATGTTTATGAGGGTGATGGATAGGGAGAATGTTTGGCGGGCACAGTCGAGGGGAGGAAAAGAATTGGTGTTTTTGGGACGTCGTGAAGGACACATGAAAGATATAGGGAAGCTCTGGGAAATAGGAAAGGTAAACTTTGAGGGTTTTGTGTCGGTATAGGAGAAAGGTCCATAGTTCTATGTCTACAGAGCAGTGCGGTAAGGGACACGTCACGAATAAACGAGTGCTAAATCTATGCTTTTAAATATATTTGCGCATGGAAGACTCAGAAATTCAGTCAACAAAACGTTCGGGAGTAACCTGATTTTTCAAGGAATTGTGCCCTGGTGTTTTGGGACATTTTTCATTATAAAAGCGTCGCAAGGAACTTCTTCTACAGTTTTCCTCCTCTACAATTTCTGTTACTGCTTCACGTTTGATCGTGAGGTAAACGTATCTCTTTTTTTACAATGAAGGGAGTTAAAATTCAAAAGTTAAAATAAAAAAAAATAAAAAAAAAGACTAGTAGAAGATGGGTTCCATGCAAAGTGCGCCTTCCCGTCACCTGATCCATTTCCGCCGGAATCTTTATTTTAATGCGATGGCTTCCTTTAGGAATTTATAATGATAGAGTAGTGACGTGATGAAAAGATTTGAGGAAAGTCAAACAAAGAGCGTGGCATTTTATATTGCCGAAACTTTGACTTTAAGAGGATAAAAAGAGAGGAGGTGCTGTTTAAATGCGGGTGTTATATGTATGGAGAAGGTCAGGCGAGCGGAAAGGAAGTAGGACGAAGAATTGCCAAGCGAAATAAGTCAGAAAAGTAAGTTGATTGAAGTAAGTAAGAAATTAGAAAACAGCAGATGGCCTGGATGGAGAAGGTAATAAATGGCTTAAATGTTTGGAAGGACGTGATAAGGGTAGAATATTGGGTTCATTGGGTAGAGGGAGAAGAAAAACGGGTAGTTTTGATAGATTGCAAGGAGATAAGCAATATGCAGGACTGAAGAGGAACATCGTGTAAAATGAAACAGTCCTGGTAGGAATATAATGTCCATTTAGACTTACCTTCACCGATAGAAAGCTTATAATAATAATAATTAGGAATTCTATGTCCATTTAGATCTACCTGCACCGATAGGAAACTAATGATGATATTAATTCCTCCAGCGCCGTTAGCTATGTGTATAGCCGTCGCTACGTATCCCCTAGGATTTATCCGTCGCAATGAACCCACATTTCAACCAACTCTGTATTCCGCTTCTCATTTTCCTTATCCCGAGATGACTCTTGGCTTCGTCTGACCCCCAGTTTATCATCTATGGTTACAAGTCCATCCCCATAGTTAAAGACACTTCAAACCGGGAGGAAAGGTACAAGGATAGAAATGGAAGAGTAAGATGGAGGAAGGGTGGAGAGAATACTGGCGTAGGCATTACCCTCCTACCCGCGCCTCGGTTTATCGTCCCGTCTGACAGACGGTGTACGGTACCTACTCAAAGTGCTATCGTAACAACACTCAAGTAGAATACAATGACGCAATCATTATAAACCGAAATCGCAATTTTGTACACGAAATTGTTAGATGGAAACGAAAAAAGAAATTTAGTGAAAAGATTAATCTTCTAACCACAACCATTCACTCATAAATCAAAAATGAAAATAAGCAAAAGGTGACGCCCACCGAAAATACTGCTGTGATAACATTGACGTCACTTTCCTCCCGTCCTTGACTGCTCGTATGGGAAGGGGAGGGAGTGGAGGGGGATTCTCGGAAGGTCTGCTCGCACAGATGCTGTCGTAACTGCTCCGATTGGCAGAGTCAGCTGTGTCCCCCCCCTTTGCGATAAGGCGAAGTAGCTTCGCGGGCTCAGTTGTGATTGGACGAAGTCGATATACGTCAGAGGTTGCACCACACCCACTTTTCCGAAAGGGTTAAAAACATTAGTTTTTCGACGCCTATAACTCGAGAAATAATTGACAGATCAAAAAACGGAAAAATACGGGTCTTTTTCTTTTACAAACCCTATCATATTCGGCAATTAAAAAAATATGGTACACGACCCCATTTACGAATAAAAATATCTTCCACTATCGGAATTAGAACCCAGCATTTCGAGATGGAAGACCAGTACCCTGACCAACGCACCAAACTGACCGATGTTTTCCTTCTTGGGGCCTTACGTTCTTGTTCACATCTGTGCGTCATAACTCGCCAGCATAGCTAATATTTGGTTGCCCTAAATAACGTTATTGGCGTACAGAAAAGAGCAACTTTCGGGAATACATAACATCATTTCAAGCAATCGTTTCGATCATTTCAGTCTACCTATCATCCTTTTATAATTAACAACTCTAGTGACAGTTTTAGGTTTTTCAGCTTTCGTCAAAAACGGTAAAATAGAAGCAAATAAAATAAAATAAAAATTTATTCGCGAAAATATTGTGGAGGAAAATGGAGAAAGTGAAATGATCGAAACGTGGGCAAACGGAAGTGCTTGAATTGGTAGGGGAGGAAGGAAATTTGATGGATGAAATTAAGAGAAGGCAGAAAGTGTGGATGGAGAAGGGGAAGTAATAATAGGGGATGGTATTTTGAAAGCACCGAATAGGCAAGGATGATTTGTTTTAAGTTACGCAAGACTTAACGAGACTCAAGGACACCCGTCCCAACTCTCTCCGGAAGCAAATTTCTGGCTACGTACGGCCCACATCGCTTTATCTCCTTGTTTCCTTCCCCTCCTGTATATTTTCGCCTTATGTCTTCGCCTTTTTATTCTCACAGCTCCTTCATTTAAATTTCATTCAGTCTACCTAGCAATTGTTCCTTATTATCCCCCCTGTATTCGCTGTATTTTTACTACACTAAAAAAGATATTTCGTCTGAAATCTTTCCAGGCTGATTAATCCTTTCATGCTAACCAAATAAGGTGTGAACTAATGACAGGGGCGTTGAGTAGGTAAGTAACGAAAAGACTAGTGAAACGTTTAATACGGAGCGTTGCACTATATGGGGCGCAAAAGAAGATGAAAATAGACTTAGGGCTTTTGATATGTGGGTGTGTTGAAGGATGGAGAAAGTAAAGTGAGTGGAAAGGAGGACTAACGATGAAGTGCTAGAATTTTTAGAAAAGAAAATAAATTTAATAGATGAAATTATAAGAAGGCAGAAGGTGTGGGTGGAAAAGGTAATAAAAGGGGATGGTGTTATGAAGAAAGTGATTGAGGAAAGAATGTTGGGTAAGCGTGGAAGAGGGAGAAGAACGGGTATCTTGGATAAAATGATGTGAGGCAGGAGGGGCTGAAGAGAGAAATCGTGTGAAATTTAGGGGGTGGGAAGAATTAATTGTACATTGCTATCTTTCCTGGTATAAAACTAATAATAATAATAATAGATGATTGTCGTTCATGTATTTACAGAATACAGCGTCATGTTTCCACAACGGAAGGTGGCTATGTGAGGAATAACATTAAGAAAACAGTGGATGCCGGCTGATGGCTAAGAGAATATTATATACTTCTCCACTCCATCAGCTTTAGCAAAGGATTTTTCTACAGGCAGACAGACAGGCATTTTTACTGCAGCATTATAATATTAGTATTAATATTAACGATGTATATAGTCATTTGACTTAGTAGCTTATTATTTTGAAGGCCATATTTGGTCGGCAGTTTATTCTTTGTAAGGGTGTCTTTCTTTTTTGGAAACAAACTCATGGAATTATAAAAATAATCTTTTACAGGCGAAAAATGGAAAATATTCCAGAATGTGTTACGGTGTCATTGAAGTTCATTTTCCGATTAAAGCTCTTTATCGAGCTTTTTGAAGTGTTTCACTTCCAAATTGATAATGTTCAATTAAATTACTTTTTATCGTTAAGAGTGTTATACATTTTAACCTCCTCATGAGCTCTTTCATTATTTTCGAATTTTCTTTGGTGGCGTGGATTGTTATTTTCTGAAGGCTTTGATGTTATATTCCCGAATTCAATTAACACCGCTAAAATCGTTTTGGAATTTTCACCTTTAAAAAATGGCAATAAACTAGAAATGGCTTATTTTTGGATCAAAATGATCTTATAATTTTTTCCCTATATGTGAATAAAATTAAAATTAAGTCACTTCTGGTGAAGCATGCGTTGCTTTAACCGATAGTTGATATTAAAAAAAACATAATTCTAGTTCTTTGATAAGCTGCTATGTCGGAAACAGCTTAAATGAGGGTGTTGAATACACTTTTAGTTAAATTTTCCGTGAAGTACTAGTCAATGGCTTTCACACTTTTCCGCAAAAGTAGATTTTGTAATAAATAGCATTTGTTTGTTAGATTACCATGCATTTTATGAAATATAATTATTCTGTACTTGGAAAATTTGGTGTTCATTTCAAATGCCTCTAAGTCAGGAATTAAATTTAGCTTTTGAAGTATTCGTCGCCGTACTCAAATCATTGATTTTTTACTGTTGAAGGTAGATCTCAATTGACATTAAATTATTCCAGTAACCCCTGCATTTTACTCAATGTTTCTCTTCAGGCCCTCATAACTCCTACCTCCCATCATTGTATTCAAACTACCCGTTCATATTCCCCCTCTTCTTCGCTTACCCAACATTCATCCCTCCTTCATAACACCATCGTCCTTAGCTACCTTCTCCATCTACACCTTTTTTATGTAATCTCGTAAATCAACCTCATTTCCTATCCTACCAACCCTAGCTCTTAATCGTTCGTCCTCCTTTCGACTCACCTTACTTTCCCCGTCTTTCTACGTACCCACATCTCAAAAGCCATGCGTCAATTTCTATCTTAGAAGAGAAGAGCTCCAAATTTAAAATTTTCACAAAGGAATGGAAAGTCTTAATACTGTGGGCTTTGGTCTAATTTTGTCTGGAGGTTTGTCTGCTTTTGGTAAGGAGAAGGAAGGAGAGGACACAAGAAGGGATAACAGAGCAGTTAGAGGTTGGAAGTACGCGCGATAAAAGAGGGATAAATTATGAAGATTAAGGGATGATGGGAAGAATGTGACTGCCATCCTAACCTTCTGTTAGAAAACTAATGATAATTTTAATTAGAAACATAAGTCGTTCCAGTTAATAATGGTCGAAGGTGTATCGAAATCGTGATATGGGTAGACAGTTGGCTAAGCGGGGAAGAGGGAGGAGAAAATGGGTAGTTAGGATAGAATAATGGGTGATAGTAAGTATGTGGTATTGAAGAATATCATACGAACGACTGTAGTTGAAAAATGTTTTGTGTCAACCTGAACGTATTTCAAAATATAGAAAACTAATGAATAAGTATAATATACGTTGCCACGATGATGAAGACAATAACACATGTAACGTGACGAGAGCTAAAAAAATTATTTTAGGTCCTTTGCGTGATACAGTGTGAGAAAATAATTAATTTCGTGGCATTTAAAGAAGGATGCACGCGTAAAACAAGTTGAGGGGGTTGGGTTGGTGTGGTAGCTAAGTACTGGCCTCCCACCTCTTGGGCGCGTGTTCGAAACCCGAGTGTTTTTCATTTGTCCATTGGCTCTATATGCGCATTGAGATATACTCGAATTCACTCTGTCCATCGGATGTGGGCGCTAAGCCATGTCCCCCTTGACGTCTTTCGTTTGGAGCAAGGCAAATTCCGACGCCGGCTTTCTTTCCACCCTTCCTCCTCCCTACCATTCCACTCTCACCCCTCTTACCTTTCTTCTCGGGCAGAAACTCCTTTAAGTGAGGGAAAAGACAGGGAAAAACCACAGAAGATGACACGCAAAAACTGTCAAAAGTATTACATTTATAAAAAGAGTTTCTTCTAACCTGCTAATGTTACATTTTTGGCTTTTTAACTAATTGACCTTCTGAATGAAGAAGAAAATACGATGCTGGTCTTAAACTCTATCCCATTCCTTATGACGAGTTCACAAGCATTTTTCATATAGAAGTTTCCGGCATGAATTCCTGCGTAATAGACCGTCTTTCCGCTAGATTGAAAAGGCCGTCTCGTTTATTTATTTGTGCACATTCAAGAACTCCAGGGCGAGACCCAATTTCGTTATATGTAGCATTTTATTAACCTCTTCTGTTAGGTTATTATATTTATTGAGATATTGTCCATTCCGTGCATACTTGGGTGCCATTCTTCATCTTACGGACGTAGGAAAAAATAACATCCTCATCGAGGCGCCCGCTAAATTCCTAGACCGTGGGTAATAGAATTCTTAGAGAGAGAGAGGGAGCTCGTCTTTCCCGTTAGAAAAATGTTCCCATCCCCCGGAGCGGTTGGCAACCCTGTCCCTGCTGGCAATCCCTTCACCCTGCCCTGCAGCAGAAAAAGGTCAAAAGATTGTCCCCATTCTTCCTGCGTCTGTTCCTGTTTATCGTCTTTGTGGGTTCGATTTCGTCCTCGAAAATTTTATCGATCTGCGAGTTAATATGAAAAAGAGAGACTTAGTATTTACGGCCCTCTCAAGTATCTTCTGATTAGGTTTTCGCACAAGTGAAAATTACCACACGAGTTTCATTCCTTCTTTGGCTTCAAAGACTTAATCGCGGACCATCCCACTTCCGATCTAAAGCAGCGTGTACACGTAGCAGTTGACTGCTATGACAGTCGCGAGATGAGATAGCGATACGTCTATATCGCTACAGCTATGATTCGTCTGCACCAACTTCTATGCATCTTAAAGCCACTCTTTAGGCGTTTTCATACCAAATAAAAAGTTTTATTTCAATAGTGATTGAAGCCTAACTTTGAATGAAATTCTTCAAGCAGTAAATGCCATTGACGATTATCTTTTGTTCCCATTCCCTAAGAGTAGAACCTTCCCTTTTAGGGAGGGATATACTTGATATTAAGGTGCGTTTACACGTAGCAGTTCACTGCTATGGAAGTCAACTGCTAACAACTATTAAGCCCCACTCGCATGTTTAAATAGCAACTGCGATGCGAGTTCAGGTCGATACTGGACACGTGTCGAACACAGTTCGAGCTATTAGCAAAGTTGAAGTCCGTCTACTTTCCAGCGGAAATGTGTCCAACACAATCGCTCGATCACTCAATCGGTCGATACTGGACACGTGTCGAATCCCAGTTCGAGCTATTAGCAAAGTTGAAGTCCGTCTACTTTCCAGCGGAAATGTGTCCAACACAATCGCAACAATCATCAACGTAAAGCAATATACGACGGAATTTGGATATAATAACAAGGATATCCCTCCCCAAAAGGGGAGATTCTACTCTTTAAAGAATGGGAACCAAAGATAATCGTCAATGGCATTTATTGCTTGAAGAATTTCATGAAAATTTTAAGCATCAATCACTATTGAAATAAAACTCTTTTTATTTGTTATGACAACGTCTAAATAGCGGCTTTAAGCTGCATAGAAGTCGGTGCAGACACATCATCGCAGTAGCTATATAGATGCAACTGTCATAGCAGTCAACTGCTACGTGTAAACGCTGCTTTAGAACTAAGATCGATAGTCTTCGACATGTGTCCAGTATCGACCTAAACTCGCATCGCAGTTGCTATTTACACACGCGAATGGGGTTTGACAGTTGTTTGCAGTTCACTGTCATAGCAGTGAACTGCTACGTGTAAACGCACCTTAAAATTCTTGTGTGTTTGTGCGTATTACGATGCATCGAATCAAATTCGATTTTGTTTACCCATCAATATGGAAAATATATCGGAGCGCAATTACGAGCCTCGATGTGTGAATGCGTATAACGAAACATCGACTCTAATTCGATATGATTTCCATGCCAACTGGGAAAATTATCTTGGAAACTCTGTATGGGAAAATTTTAGTACAAATACACCGATATTTCGTGTCTATGTGGGTGAGTGTGTATGGCGATATATCGGGGCCAATTCGATATTAGTTTTCTATCTACGGGGTAAATATGTCGGGAGCAAGATGTAGGAAAAATTGATCAAAGCAGATCGATCTTTTGAGTCTTGATATATGAGTGCGTGTGACAATGTATCAACTCATTTTCGATATTATTTCCGTACCGTACCAAACTATGATGTAAGCTCCGTAAAGGAAAGTTTGATCGAAATAGATAGATAGATCAGATAAGAATCTAATGTCTAATGTCGTTATTGTTGTTATGGGGTGATGGTCACATTCTCAATTGAGTATGGGCCAGTAGTTGGGCTGAGGTGGGAAGAAAAATAGATAGAGCGTCGGAATTAGTTTGCTCTTAATGGAAGACGCCAAAGGGTTCATTGCTCCCTTTCGACGGAAGAAGTGCTGAACTAGAAGTGGCTCCACACATCGACTCAAGTAGAGATTTTCATACCGCTGACTAATGTCTATCACTGCCATCATTTGAACCAGAGGGTCTCTGGTTAGGATGGCCCAGTAGCTGAACACTGGAGGTCAGTATTCACCAGCTACCAGCACATCATCAACTCCATCTCCTAAATAGTGTCTGTGTTTAGGCATGAATGATATTATCAATATATCGGCATATTCGATATTGATTTGGTTGCTAATAACATGTATAAAGCAGCGTTTACACGTAGCAGCTGACTGCTATGACAGTCGCGAGATGCGCGATATATCTATATCGCTACTGCTATGATGCGTCTGCGTTAACTTCTATGCAGCTTAAGGCCGCTATTTAGGCGTTGCCACAACAAATAAAAATTGTTTTATTATTGTTTTATTTCAATAGTGAATTTTGCTTAAATCTTCATGAAATTCATCAAGAAATAAAGTCCACTGACGATTATCTTTTGTTCCCATTCTTTAAAGAGTAGAATCTCCCCTTTTGGGGAGGGATATCCTTGTTATTACATCCAAATTCCGTCGTGTATTGCTTTACGTTGACGATTGTTGCGATTGTGTTGGATACATTTCCGCTGGAAAGTAGACGGGCTTCAACTTTGCTAATAGCTCGAACGTGGATCGATAGTGTTCGACATGTGTCCAGTCGCACTGAACTCGACCTGAACTCGTATCACAGTTGCATTTACACATGCGAGTGGGGCTTAATAGTTGTTAGCAGTTGACTATCATAGCAGTCAACTGCTACGTGTACACGCACCTTAAGATTATCATATGATTCATGTTGACGGTAATCGAAGAAATGTACACTTTACTATGCAATTGCGCAGAAAGTAGTGTATATTAAGCAACATATGCATGTAGAGCAACGACGATTTTTGAATTCAAATGTGGCAGCATTACGGGGGCATATATGCTACCTCGATAACTTGTATCGATTATCGATGTCGTGAATTGAACATCGATATAGTCCTACTACTCTGTGACCCTTCCGAAAACCGAAAACATTCACCGCTCCCCCGCGACAATAGGATCGGCCAAGCACTCGCAATTCGCATGTCATTTCTTTTTTTTTTATCCTTTCGAAAAAAGGCTGTAGATGGAGGGACCAGGGGGTCGAATTGGGGGAAGGAAGCGATTCAGTTATTTTCTTCCCTTTATTCCCTTCGTTCTCCATTCGCCCCAATGCATGTGACTTTGGGAGATTTGGCGCCCATCCGGGGAGAAGGGGAGGGGGGGATGTTCGCTTGAGACTTGAAAAGCTGAAGGGGAGAGCGCGAAATGAAATTTCAGCGTTCAGAGCGGCGGAAAAAGTAGTATCAAGCGCAATAATACCTAAAAGTAATGACGATAAAGAACATATTCCCTACCCACCCCCTGTCTGTCTCAACTTCCGTGGCCCCAAGCATAGAGGGAGCTTCACCCTCCCACCCTTATTTCTTTTCATTGCCTAGGCTATAAAATGCGTGACTGCTACCCGTGACACCCTTTCCGTTATTGCAAGTAATAGATACATTTTCTCCTCCTCCCGGAATCATATGCTTCCCGTCATAATTTTAGTTTTCCTGCCCACTTTCACAATTTCCTCCTCATGCTTTTCTGTTCAATGCAAGACCGTGTAGAATTGCAAGATCTATCTACTCTTTGCTAAGACGCTGTGGAGAATGTGTATGCTTAGTTTTTTCATACGTTTTGGAGTAGAGAAGTTGGGAATGGAAGAATGGCAGAAGAAGTCCTCGTTTTAGATATAAGAGCAAGGGTTGAATGATTTGAGAGGGAAGAATTGTATCAATATGAAGAGGCTAGCTGATAAAGAACTTTAAGAATAAGAATAATAAGAGTGGAGAGCGGCGTCAAAATAGTATTTAGGCTTTTGATGAAGGGTGCGGTGATTGGAGAGAAATATGTGATATTTATTTATTCCTTGCATTTGCATATAAACATACAAAATCTCTTTGAGTAAATTCATTGAACAGAATCGAACAATAAAGGGGTTATACAAGTAATATAGGTTCCCCTTAGGATGACTTTCTGTTTGAGGAATCGACTCTTCTTTATGACATCAAAACATCATGAATGTCATAACATCAAAAATGGTAACAACAGCATACAGACGCTGGTCTGCAAATTATAAACCTTACTATAAGACTTTATGGTGGAAAAAATATTAATACAAATAAATAGACAAAAAGAAAACGGAATTTAACAAAAAAACAATTCAAATATTACAATTACCATCAGTCAATGTTAGCAAAAAGAAAATAAAAATGCAATCAATTTTTTTCAACAAAAACTCAACCTCCTTGTTCTCGAACAGCCACCACTTTACAATTTTTAAGAAAGTGCCTTCTTTATCGACATTAGTTATACCCAGGGGTAGGGAGACAAACTATTTGGGGCTACGGCAAAGAATTTGATCGGCGATAGTTTTCATGTTTTGGTTTAGGTATATCAATATTATGTTTTGCTCTTAAGATTAAGGCTCTTGGTTTTCCCTTATCTCCACCACGGTCATAAAAAATTATTTTAACTTTAAAGACAAACAAATGCCTAGGGGTTAAAATATTCATTCTCTTAAATATGGGAAATGAATGTGCCGTATTACGCAACATAATGGTTAAATATATTTTTGAGTTTTTCAAATTTCATGCATTTTAAGTAAAAAACGCGGTCGTTTCTTTTCATCCAATAGTTCGTCCAGATGTCCAACCGGATATCATTGGTGATATTCGATCAGAAACAATGCATTAATGTGCATATTCCGTCCTTTGCATAATAGCATGATTCCAATGGAGAAAAAAATCATTTACCTTTACATATGTGCGGGTAACCCCGTTGAAATTTTTTTCGCGGCTATTTCGCAATCTTTAAATCCGGCTGACGTGGTGGAATGGAAGCGGTACGGCCTGTGGAGGAAAGGTAGTCAACTCCAGGTCTCATGTAGCTATAAGATCATAATGATTTCTCGAGTGAGATAGGGGTGGGTTTCGGAAAGACAAGCAATGATTTTTACTGTTTACCATACTTGCATTATTATAATGAATTTTCTCGTTTAAGGAACTAATGACAGGGTATATAGGGTAGGTACGCAAAAAGAGGACAGGCTAAAAGTCAAATATGGAGCGTTGCACTGGGTGGCGAGGAAACTAACAGTAAGACTTTAAGGAAATAAGGTTTAAGGTGAATATAGACAAGGTTTTGAAGTTGTATGACGTTGAGAATAATGGAGAAAGTATAGTGAATGTAGATATCTGTTTATCATTGATAGTAGTGGAGCCAATAGATAACTAAGATCGTTGTAACCATTAAGAATAGGAATGAGGATTTTTTTTCTGGGAACGGAGGAAGGATGGAGAGAAACTCCGGCGTTGGCTTTACCATTCTCTTAACTAAAATACACCAGAGGGTCAATGTTTCAACGTCCTATACGATGGACGGTGTACTGCACTTGACGTATGTTCCTTACAAGATACACATAGGAAGTCTTGAAGCACTTGAAAAATTAATTACATCCGGTATTCTAACCTGAGCCCTCTGGATGGTAGGACACCTCACTAATCCGATTACCCATTTTAAAATTCTTGAAAATAGTTTCCCAGGTTGGCGAGCATATCCGATCATCCATCATAGCGAATCGCTTTTGATATGATCAAGAAATTTGTTTTATGTTCCCCGGAAAACAGGGATGGTTGAGCTCTACGGCCTCTAATATGTAAGGCAATGGATGCTTTGATTGTCGTAATAGTTTTTGCACCACACGACTGAGAAAAGGCTAGAAACAATTGAGAGATAGGAAATTACACCCGGATGCCCTACCTGTGGTGGTTTACGGGAAGGTAATGCCTCGCCATTGACCAACCACAGGACTGATAACCTCAACCTTAAATTGGGAACTTTCACACTTTCTGCGATTATCTCTTCATCACCGGTCAACAATCCTAGGATAAGTTTGACGCAGCCCTCCACTCGATATTCTTCTGCCGGCCAACCTTTTCATTGTGACGTAATTCTTCTCTTTCACATCCTTCACAACCTGTTCCATGTACGAGGCCTGCCTTTTCCAATCTTCCCGTTCACTTTTCCCTCGACGATTGTCTTCATTAGGCCATCGTGTCTTGAGATGCGGCCTATTAAGTTGTCCTGTCTTCTTTTTAAGGTTTTCAGTAGATATCTCTTCTCTCCCACTCTTCTTAATACCTCTTCGTTAGTCAATCGATCGATCCATTTTATCTTCATCATTCTTCGGTAGCACCACATTTCAAATGCTTCCAGCCTGGACTTCTCTGCTGCTGTCATTGTCCATGCTTCGATGCCATATAGTAGAATGCTCCAGATTTCTTATGCTGCGATTGTTTACGGGTAAAATATTCCACGCCAGGGACAATCTCAGAGCAGTCACACTTCACAAGCATTCAATCTCTCACTAACACAGGCACAACGTCGGGTGAAAACTCACTTAAGAGAGCGAAGTCAAGGAAAACAACCTAACTAGAGTTGAAAAGGGGCAGGGGACGACAGCATAGGGAAAAGGGAAAAGAAGACGAGGGTGAGAGTCAGATACGCGTATTTCGTACATCCTTAATTTTACTTATCTTAATTCTTAATTTTACACCGGGAAGGTTATTATGAGCACAACCTGCAGAGTTATGGAGATGATAATTCCTAGAGGACATCCGCTCCGAATGCTGTACCCAATATAAATCCACCCCTGTTACGCCTTGAGGAATCCGCGTGCGCATCTGAGGAAGCATATCTCCGTCATCTTAGTGGAGGCCCCGTTCTCCTCAACTCCCCTTTCTCTCTGTCATCCTTGTGGAGGCGTCGGTCCTCCTCGGCCCTTGGAGGACACTATGCCCTTGTCCTTCTCTCTCTTTGCCCAATTCCTTCTCTCTCTTTGCCCTCTCTTTCTTTTTGCACTTTCGTCCTTTTTTGCACCTACCTTCCTACCATCATCTCAGGTTTCTTTCATACCACCCCAAGCCCTATCTCTTTCCCTCTCTCTCTGTCCCTCTCTCTCTGTCTCTCTCTCTCTATTATCTTACTTCTTCCCACCCCAAGAACTATAGCCTCGCGCGCCACGACCTCCTTATATTTCTCCCCCGAGGTCAAGTGCTCGCGCTTTGCCCAAACGAGACAACTTAAATGCAAAGGCCTTCCGGAATGTCTTTTCCTCTGCTCCTTCCTTCCCCCCTTCTCACCTCCTTTGCTTTTCTGATTTCCCCTCCCCCTCACCCTTCATTCCTTTTACTCCTGCTCTGCTGTTCACCTCCCTAGTTAGATTATCTCAGCGTTCGCCTTCTTATTGCCATGTTGCTTTTTCCCCAGAGCTTAGTAAAGTTTAAAAGTGAGTTTTAGTACTCATTTGAAGTTAGAATTGAACTTAATAAATTTTTCAGGACGCATTATACAGTTTGTACCACGGTGTTGAATCATATTACTTCGCGAAATGCCTCCTTCATGCCATGTCGTTGTCATGCCAAACTGCGGCCGACAAAGATCGTTATAGTTAGGAAGCTGAAGAAGGTCGGAGATTAGGTAGGGGCGGGACTTTTTCAAGAAGGAAAGGGAAGTTTGAGAGAAACTCGGTGTTGGCATTAGCCAGTTCTCAAGGAAAGGAAAAAGAGGCCTACGGTTTACACTCTCATTCAAAAGATGGAATGTGGAACTTGGTTCACACCAAAGTCAGGTGGAGATTGGTGTGCCGAAATATGTCGATGCCGAGCTTTGAACCAGAGACCTCGGAATGGAGTCGTGGAAATCACCCAAAACCGATCGTCCAAAATTATTTAATTACTTTCAATATTGCATTGCGCATCACGTCATGGCTTCTGAACATGCCATTTTACTTATCGAATGTTATCGATTTGATGTCGCATATCGCGTATTCCATTAAGGTTTTGCGTTGACTGTGATGACTGGTTAAATATTTTCGTCTGGAAAAAAACAACTGAATATTTTCCCAGTTAACGTTCCTGCCGATCGATCGACCTGATATTCTTTTTGTAGCTAGAAATTTTTTACACTTTCTAAAGTAATGTAACCACCAATTGGACCAAATTACACCAAATAATTAATAAGAAAATCACCCTGTCCATTCACCCTGTTGGGTTCATCCAGATTATTGGAATTTAATTTGAATTCTCAGCTACATAATTTGAATAAGTTATCAACTCCCTTTTCGGATTTCGGCCTAAAAATATCTAATACTAGAGGGCCAGTGCGTTACCTTTGCATTGAAAAGAAAACTCGATACACAGTTAAAGTGCAATTTCAGTTTTCGTTTTGAAAACGATAATTCATCGGCTCGACTGAGCTACATTTGAAAAGAATTTCATGAAAAAAGAAATAAGTGACAAAGATATTTTCCTCTATATTCTTTAAAATTACTTCAGCCTTCAATCTGAACAATCTTCCTGGATTCCTGGTACTATGTTTCCTACTGCGTAATTATCTGGGTAAATTTACAGCAATAACGTGGTTTGTTTACAGTTGTATTGTTTGCGAAATACAAAAGTAGTGACAACGTTCATCGATTCCTTTTTTAATCATTATTTCACAAATAATATATTTATTAATAATTTTTAAAAGCGGAGAACTTATAATTTAAAATGGTATTACATTTATCAATGATTGTAGTTACTGAAGAATAAGTGATCATAGCCTTGCCAATATGACGCACCCCGGAAATGTATTCTTGGGTATAGGCAATGAATTAATTTCGATACGCCACGGAAAAAAAAAATTAATTTCTATATTCACACCAATTATATATTTTGCAACTGTATATCTGCAACTGTATGTGAGAAAATTTCGCATCAAGTACACGAATAATATACGAGAAATAAATCTCATGTAATTTCCCCATTGTTCAACTCTAGTAACAAAAGAGGGCAGGTTTCCGGACATGTTCTAACCTTTTCTTTTGATCCCCTTTACTTTAGCTATTGCTGTCACACCATCTCTCCCCCTCCCTCCTCGTATACTTCCAATCATCCCTCCCCCATCCCCGTAGCCATAAGAACCCCTTCCTCCGCATCTCCCACCTTCGACCTTTGGTACATACCTAATCATTTTTTTCTTTGCCTTTTTTCCTTGAGAAAAAGTCAGTGAAAATGATGGTTCGACCTACCAAGGTCATGTGTCCACCGCCTACGAATCTGCCCCTTGACCTCCGGCCTCGCCTCGGCCCTCGTTATTAAGTCAGCCGTTGACTGCAGTGATCTGAAACCTGGGAGCGGAAAAAGTAGGACGGCGGCACGAGCCGCAAGATATTCGAGACGTATGTGTGTGTGTGTAAGTGTGCGGAGTGAATACGAGTCGTCCTTCCTCCATGCGAGAGACGAATTATCGTAAAAGAACTTCAAGGTCTCTCTATCAAACTCTCACGTCATATATTCTTTCGCTTCCGTTAACTCAATCTCTGAATTCCTTAAGGCTCTCTTCGCCAATAACACTGTCAAGATATTAAATCTAGATACACGTAATACCCTGCAAGCCTCCGCGAGGGTGTGTGGCAGGGGGGGAAGATCACCAAACATGACACTATTGACATGTAACTAGGCTACCACATGGAAACATGTTAGATAATGGGGTCACAAGCAGCTAGATGATTAGTGTCTACATAGTAATAAAGGGCTTGCTTGTTAATACATGCATCATGCACTACAGCATTCGCTCCACCGAAATTACTATAGAAGAATGCTGAAGATTAAATGGATCGACCGAGTAAGTAACGAGGAAGTGCTAAGAAGAGTAGGAGAAAAGAGAAGTCTGCTGACAACTCTAAATAAAAAGAAGAAGGGAAAACTTAATCGGCCATATCTTGAGACACGATGGTCTGATGAAGACAATCGTCGAGGGAAAAGTGAACGGGAAGATTGGAAAAGGCAGGCCTCGTATGAGATACATGGAACAGGTTGTGAAGAATGTAAAAGAGAAGAATTACGTCACAATGAAAAGGTTGGCCGATAGAAGAATCGAGTGGAAACCTGCGTCAAACCAATCCTAGGATTGTTGACCAATGATGATGATGATGAAATGACTATGGAGCCAATTCAAGTATTTCAGAAGTTTCGAAACTGTGGAATAAGTTTGAAAATGTCCGAAGACCAGAATATCCAAATGCCTAAATAAAGTATGGAAAACAATATCTTCGTGGCATAAGATTGATATTCAATATTTCTTAAGATAAACAGGTTACACCGTATAATGAAGCACCCAGGTGGATGAAGATAGATAAGAGACGAGAATATCAAATAAATGTGTTCATGTACAAGCAGATTAAATCAGTCTTATAGTTATTTGTTTGACAAAATTATCTTTAATTCTAACACGCATAAAGGATTAAGGGTGTTCAACGCATTTTAAATCATCCGATTTAACGGACTCTCATCTCACCATGATCTCGCGGCTCTAGTAGTTCTTGTGAGTTGCCATCAGCGTCGCCACCGTGGAAAGTGGAATGGGGAGTTGAGGGGAGGGACCTGATATGTCGCAGCTGGGATTTTTCGGGGGCGGCGACAGGAGGGCTTGCGAAGGCGATCAAGTTTCTCAGAACACAGATAAGGTCGAGAGCTCTCTTTTCGGAGCCGAGTGTGAATTGTTTTCCTCGTCTTCGTTGTGGTCGAGAGTAAGAAAGGTCAGCAATTACCTAAAATTGAAAACACCTAAAGGGTTCTGGGATTGTCGGCGTTGCCTTGGATGTGTAGTACAGTTTTTAGTGGCTGTCAAATGTCATGGACTGAAGTTATTAAATTAGTCATCCATGATTTATTTTAGCGGGATGCACGTTGCCCTCGTAAAGTAATTGTGAGCATTTTTAATGAGGTTAATTAAAATATCGTCTTTCCCCCTAGCATATGCGACGAACTCCGACTCTTGTCTTTCATTAATGTGAAAGTTCAATGTTATTTCTCTACAGTTTCCTACTATTTACAGGGCCAAAGCGCTCACATACTTTCCTCTAACTGTTACCAGAGTACTTTTACTTGAATATCAATGGCGGAGGCAACAAAAAATTTCGTTTATGAACGTTGTGCATTTACGTTTTTCGGTTATCAATATGATTTTACGGTTAAATTGAATACGCGTTTATACACACCAGAAACGAAACGGACTAAATGGTATTAATGGTCAATGCTCCACATTTATTAACACACCGTTTTAAATTGAGATTATTAGTGAAAAAACTTTTTTATTCGCAGGTAATTCACCATATTTACAATAATTCCCTCAATTAAACCCAATGACTGGTTTGACAGGGTTGAGTTCCGCCGTACTAAGGTGGAAGGTGAGTGAAATTCACACATTCAGGGTAAAGAGGCATGTTTTCCGACTTACACAACTCTGATACTGAAATTCAAACCGCGATATCATGCCAAAGTGCTTCGTCCGGAATTGAATCTGTTACTGAACGCTCTACCCACTGGGCTACTATGCACTCACTAGTTACAATTAGTAATTATAATGAGCAAGTTAAGTATGATCACCCTGAAAATTAACTTAACCATTCGTAAATAAGGTAGATCTTCCATTCTGTGCATTGTTACACAAAATTAAAAGTTGAGAAAACAGAAACATAAATGGCATAAATAACAGCCTGCAGTAGAAATTCGTATACAAATTACCAACTAACATTAGCACAGGAAATCAAAAAGGTTATATAAAGCAGTAATACAATGAAAATACAGTTTATGAGCACATAAAATCAATATATTAACATCACTCTTAGAAAGAGTGTAACAACAAATTATTAAAGTTCACTGATTATATCCACCATTACTGCATAGCTGTTTACCGGATCTTCACGCCCTTCGGATAACAGGGATCCACGATTTGTTTACGAAATTTTTTACGAAGGAGCCCTTACATTTAATTATCTCGTAAATTTAATATTGCGAAGTAAATGCCTTTTTCGGTTTTTTCCCTGTGAATCGAATTCTGCACATTACAACCTCTCCTCTTCGTTTTGTTGTATCCTTTACGATACTGCGCTTTTCTGTAAGGCTTCGTGGGCTCTTCCATAACGCCGTCACTTCTGGACGCTGGAGAACACAGCCACATGCACCCTTCCTCAAGAGCTAATCAAAACTAAAAAAAATCCACCCGTCGTACAGTGGCGAATTTTTGAGAATTCCTTAACAAAACCATAAAATTGAAATTTCGTTTGAAGGGTTCCGGATGTTTGCAACCGTTAGCTAAATTATGTGAGTATCTACAGGGATACAGGTTTGTGGAAAATCGTTTCCTTCCGTACCCTTTCCCTACTCATTGGCCTTGCTGCTGCTGTCTTTTCCGGAGAGTTTCACTAGTCGCATATGACACTGAAATAACAAAAACTACTTCATGTATGCTTTTTCGGTGCATATCGGGCACCCATTAAGCAAAATTACTGT
Organism: Platycnemis pennipes; assembly: GCA_933228895.1. Classification (NCBI taxonomy): domain Eukaryota; kingdom Metazoa; phylum Arthropoda; class Insecta; order Odonata; family Platycnemididae; genus Platycnemis; species Platycnemis pennipes. Next base: position 69,001,801 of record OW121854.1, read on the forward strand.
GGAAGATGTGCATTGAGAATATTTTAATTTAATTATACGAAGTTTTATTTATCAGTATGCAATATTTTATACTCGCGGCTGAGCTTAAAGCCACCAAGTGCGTTCGCCGCGTTGCGGATGGCTGGTCGTTCTCTAGATATAGAGGTTAGCTACGAGATAAGCGAGTTTACTCGTTAAATAAGCAGTCGTGGACGAAAATCTATCCCTGGGTAAGGTAGGCCTTCAATTAATACAGATCCTGTGAAGATACCGCCAACAATTACCCTTCTCAGCACCCGGAGGAGAGAGCAGCAGCTCTTATTCTTATGAATGAAGGTGGAGACCACAGTGGTCGGTAGACCGACACCCATTTCATTACAGGCGTGGTAACATTTACTTTAGCGGCTAGAGTACTGCGTTGTGGAAGGCAAGGAGAAACCACCACATTATTATCCCGAGGAGTCGCAGCTACTCCACTCTTTTCTTTCTATCAAGAGGTGATGGAACCCTCTAGAGTAAAATATTCCGGAGGGAAAATAGTCCCAATTCGGATCTCTAGGCGGGGACTACCCGATACACTGCATCAGTCAAGTGTGATAAACATTTTAGGGTAGGAAATTGGAACGTGTGACCACTTTGGACCTACGGAATATTGAACCTGAAGGTGGAAATGCAGAGAGTGGACCTCGATGTATTAGGAATCAGTGAAATGAGATGGCCCGAAGGAGACTTCTGGAGCGGAAGTTACAGAATTATTCAAACCGGATCACTGAATGGTAACACTGGAGTAGGCATAATGCTCAGGAAGAGTGCAGGACTGCGCGTGAAGAGCTTCCTGCACTACAGTGACAGGATCATAATGTGAAGATTGAGAACAAGCCTACGGATACCATTGTGGTGCACGATTACATGCCTACGTCGGTCTACGAAGATGAATGAGTGGATGACGCCTCCGAAGATATCACGGCAGTTATAAAACTGGTAAAACGAAAAGAAAACCTAATTATTTTAGGCGACTGGAACGCTGTCGTTGACGAAAGTTAATATGGAAGAATATCTGGAAATATGGTTTGGAAAATCGAAACGAAAGAGGAGAAAGAATACTGGAGTTCTGCAGACAACATAATTTAAGTAGCGGTTGTCAACACATTGTTTAAAAATCACAACCGCCGTAGTAAAAGTCACAAACGAAGCAACTAAAGATGGTTGAAGCACGAAAGATCAGTAAAATAGCTGAAGCAAAGAGGGCATTCTATCAAGAGAAGAATCTACTAACAGCTAGAAATACAAGTGTAGAAGTAAGGAAACAATTCATCAGGACGTACGTCTGGAGCATGTTTCTTAGCGGCAGCATGGACGATGACAGCAGCGGAGAAGAAAAGAGTGTAAGCATTCGAAATGTGGTGTTACAGAAGAATGATGAAGATTTAATGGATCGACCGAGTAAGTAACGAGGAAGTGCTAAGAAGAGTGGGACAAAAGAGAAGTATCCTGAAAACTAAAAAGAAACGGGACAACTTAATCGGTCATATCTTGAGACACAATGGCCTGATGAAGACAATCGTCGAAGGAAAATTGAACGGGAAGATTGTAGGTAGGCCTCGTATGTGATACATGGAACAGGTTGTAAAGGATGTAAAAAAGAGCCATTACGCTGATATGAAAACGTTGGCCGATAGAAGATCCGAGTGGAAGAATGTGTCAAACCAATCCTAGAATTGCTGACCGATGATGATGATGAAAATTTTCTAACTAAAAAACTGAAATATTGCATTAAATGGAGCATTTTCCAAAACTTTGAGCAGACATTAAGTTATTAATTAAGCAGTGTTAAGTCATCTGATTGGATGACGTTACAGCCCAGTATTTTATAATTTGTCGAATTTACTTTACCAAGAAATAAATGAACTTTTCAAAATCAGAGGTTGCGCTCATTTTGAACAGAAACGTTTTTGCTGTTTCGCATATCTTGTCCAATATCCGAGTTTTAATATTAGGAACGGTATAATTGAAAGTTCTAAGTGTGATCATATAACACGAAATAGATAAACATTTGTGAATGAGTTAATAGTAGCCACTTTTGGGGCATAACGTGTCCACTTTTTCGTCCTCATGAAAATACTCCGGGGATATTCCTATATTTTATTTTTGGAAATGAAACATTTTCTTGTAAATTTCATAACCAAGTGGCGATAAGGAACTAGAGAATTTAAAAAAATGTCGGTAAAGAAACAAAAAAATGGTTTGATAGAGACATCAGTGTTTCCATCAATACACCTCAGCTATTTGCAATTGAATGAATATGCAACTAATCGTCTATTTGTTTCTTTCAAAGGAACTTGTTCAGGGGCGTCGGAACTATTTTCGCTAGGAGGGGCTTACCTTGAAAAGGGCCCGCATTTTTTGCGGATAGGAGGGGGTAGAGACTAGAATACCGCTAAAAGTGCATATGAAGATGGTAGAATAAGTGTCAAAAGGGAAAAGGCAAGATGGAAACAAGTGAAATTTGATTTTTAATAATGAAGACTAATTTTTCAAGGGCCCGGGGCAAATTCTGCGGGGGGGGGGGGCCGAATGCCCCCCCTGCCCCTCACTTCCGACGCCGCTGAACTAGTTCACGTTCAAGCGACGTCAGAGCGAATTTCTTTGTGCATAAGCGGTGAGCTCAACTGTCAAATGCTGTACAAATGATCCTCCGAGTAACTAGCCTGCGGTTAATGTCGTTGTACATGTCATAAATACCGAAGGGCCCATGGAATAGAGTGAATTAATAGCATTCCAAATCATGAATGACCGAGTTTTATCATGTTAAGTCATCGTCAGTTGTACGTTATCGTTAAAAGAGTCTCAGTTACTACACCATCAACATGTAGTAAGGTCGGTGGCTCTGTTCTGCAAGAGCAAAAGTTACCCTAATTACGAGCAGTCACTAGTCTAAGATGCGGTTGCTGCCTTGTGGAAACAAATTATGATTCCTCGTGGGAAAATCTACCTTCCGTCTCATACTGTTCAATTCGTGCCAAATCCTGCACGCTACTTGATTTTTCCCCCTAACGATTTGAAGTGTAGCCCCTAATCATACTAACCATGTTATTATTGAAATGCAATGCAGGCGATAGTGTGAGCAAATTTCGTAGTGCTTTTTTATTTTTTGTGTCGACATTGATAAGGGCAGCGCCTTACAGCGGGATATGTTGTTCAATAAGTGTGGATATGGTACGGTAAAGGTTCAAATCCTCATATCATGTCGTACAAGTTGATTGTGACTCATGTAATAATATTTAATTTAGTCAACTAAGTAAATGCTATTATGAAAAAAATTAATTTAACGTGTAATTGTAAATAATGACTACGTATGGGTCTGAATCTCATTTGGACTCAGTTCGCATTGTAACCCATGCTAAGTGACCCATGAACAAATGTTCATGAGATCTTATAAGACATATATTAAGATAAAAACGAAGAAAAGTGTGTCAGTTCCTCATTGGGGTACAGGTACACAAAAATATGCTTTACCAACATGCTACGTGGCTATTTCTCAAGAAGTGCTAAAAATACTCACGAAAGTGTGATACCTCTTGACATTTTCTCTTAATTTTTGATTTTGACGTAGGCTATATTTTCATTTTCAGTGATAATATACTCGCGATAAATAAAGAATCACAGTCACCAAATAATCCACGATAATCTCGGAAAGGTTTTTGGCAAATATATATTTTTTACGGGGTACCATTCTCAACCATAAACAAAATGTATTGGAGCTAATATCCTGACAAAGAGTAAAAAATCATTTGAGAAAGCATACCAAGGTTCAAGAAACAAATATTATATTTCAGTATCTCTGACCATCAATCGCACGTTAAGTGAGAGAAAGATAGGAACTTGCTATTGCCAAAATGACGAAAATAATTAAATCCTCATAGTGCATTGGTAAGATAATTTAGTGTTCGCCGTTATAACATATGTGGGCCCCTTATCTCCTCTTCCCAAGGCAAAAAGCTAAGGCAATATCACGAAAAACATTGAGAATATGCACTAACCAAATAGCATTTCATTATATAACAGGGGTGTATAATGTGGGTGGGGTGGATGTCCATGAAAACGGAGTTGGCAACTACGAAATAAAAGCCAGGAGGGAAGGATGTTCGTGGCTACTTTTTAACAGTGCGCTTGATAAGTGCGTAGTCAACAATTGGAAATTGCACAGGATCGTAAATTATAGTAACATTACATTACTAAATGTTCAATCATGCATGACGTTAGGTCTACTGCGAGCGGAGGACATCACGGTTGCATGCGATAGCAAAGGAACAAGAATCACGAAATAGGGCCGCACACAGGAAAGTGAGTCTATCAGATTCCATGAGGCAGGATATTGCTTCTCATACTATTGTAGCAGGTGACGGTAGAAAATGGTATAGCAAATCTACATCTATGTGATTCCCTGCAAGCCACCGCGAGGGTGTGCGGCAGGGGGTGGAGATCACCAAACATGCACAAGACTACTGCATGGAACTATTGACATGCAATAGGCTACTACATGGAAACATGCTACATAGAGTTTGACTGTTATTAACTACTTAGTAATAAAGGGATTGGTTGTTAATACATACATTATGCACTCCAGACAACTCTACAATATTTCACCTTACTATCCCTTTGCAATGATGCGTATTGTGTTCTCTTATAGTACGGGGAAAAATTACATTTTGAATCTATCAGTACGACAATCTCTCTCTTTCTAATCTTATTAATCCGGTTGAATCTAAACCAATACGCTTGTTTTTAATAGGTATGTGCCTAACATATCTTCAGTAAAGCTATCCGTTTTAAATTTCTATAATATATTGAAAATGTGGCTCACAAGAGATATTTATGTGCAAGAAGTACAATCTCGCCTTGCATTATCTTGGTTTTAATTTGAGAACGCGTGAGTTAAGTCCACAATTTTTCCTGCAAAAATGTAGAATTGTTTTTCAATTATTAATGTTAATGAGACTAACATTTAATTTACATTTTTTGAATGAACTTCAAACTATAAAGTCATTGTTATTTGGCAGTTGAAAACTAAATAAAAATCGTTCGAAGCATTGTAATAGTCTCATTTTAATTATCCAATTTCAATTAATTATCAGTTTCAATTATCGCCCAACAATACGAAAACTCAATATTTTGCAATTGTTCTAAATAGCAATGTCAAAATATGAAACTAACGACACGATATTTCGTATTAAAAAAACAAATTGGTGTGAATAAATAGCATAAAAATTAGTTTGTGGAGGTTTTGAAAGAAATAGGTTGATCCTTTTCTCGACGCCCAGACACACAGTGGAATATCTCGCCAAGATCGCTCAGACCCTCCGTCAACCTTCCACACGGCTCTTCGAGCGAGGATGAAACTTGATCGCTTAGAGATAAGGAAGTCCTCCCCCCTCCGCCTCTCCCTCTCGGAGCGTCTCGGAGGCGAGATGAAGCGGTGGAATGGGGAGAGGAGGGGAAGATTGGGCGGGAAAAATATGAGGGGAAAGCCTCAGCTTGCGTTTAGTTCGGTGAACGCGATGCATCGTCTCGCAATTTTAGATGCTGCAGGAATGGGTCGTAAGACGAGCACATAGCATTAGTCTCTTCTTTAATATGAAGGACTATAGATTGGCTGTGTCGAAGGAATTTTCCATTTACGTTCATACACCGCTGCGATAGGCGTTCAAAAACGCATAAAAACGGTAAAGTTTAACATGCGATTTCTTGATTTGCAAGGCTCAGAGAAGATATTTCCTGGATAGGACCAAATACTCAACCTTTGCGCATAATATAATGAAAACAAAATGGACGTATCTATCATAATACAATCATGGCATTTAAAATAAAAATAGTCTGCAGCGGCATTATTTGGCGAGGTGTTGAACACCCTTAACACGAAATGGTGCTGAGGTGTTATTAATCCCGAATTTCCGCACCAATGTGTTCCGTGGGTCTTTTCAAGTTACTTCTTGTAGGCTGTGGAATTCTTTACCTGCTGGAATAAGGTCTGCTGTAAACATTTATATGTTTAAGAAGCGGCTACATTCCTATCTTTTAAAATGTAAATAATTTAATTACATGTATGCATAATTATTATAAGTATGTGTTAATGTTTCTGTTGTTAAGTTTTTGTTGTTGTTAAAATATTATTTTTGTGAAATTGGTTATTTTGTGAAATTGTTGTTCTACTATTGACACCTTGTGTTTAATTGTTTAGTCGATATTTAGACGGTAACCCAGTTGTAAAAATAATGTTACTAATGAGACTGTGAACTATTACCAAGTGTTATCTTTAAATGTTCCTAGGGACATAATGTCCAAGATCTGATCTATCTATCTGTCATCTACAGAACACTCCAGCAATACTTCACCCACCCAATCCCCTTGCCAGCAATCTGAGGCTTCCACGACCATTATCACTAGTAAAGACTTTCGGGCAGTCCCTCCGCGTTTTCGTGTCTTTTATGGACTTCTACTCTTTCCAACCATACTTCTGGCGTCTTCAGTTTTGAAGTGACGATGCGTCAATTCTTGGCCGTCTTATTTTTATAAATTAGTGCCCTAGGTTGGCACTGATTGGCTAACATGTGCATCTACAAAATACCCTGCAATCCACCATAACGGTGTGTGGCAGGGGGTATGTTCACACCAAACATGCATTGCATATGCATAAATAGGATTAGTAATTATATTATAGTCTATTCCTCACAATTTAAAAAAAAAGATAAAAATAGCAAAGCAATCATGCAATAACAAGATATTAACCATGTAGCTGCATGTGACTCATATGATTATCATGTTTCCATGTAGTACCCTAGTTGCATGTCAATAGTGATTTTGGTGATCTTCACCCCCTGCCACACACCCTCGCGGTGGCTTTCAGGGTATCGCCAAGATGTAGATGTAACCTGCTGTCAGTTGGGTTAGCTTAAAGTCCTTATACTAGCATGAAACTACCTATGATATCCATTACTCATATATATGATGCTGGATATATTACAGCTATTCATATCCCCAATTGCGCGATGAAAAAAGGACATCCTGAATCTGTGCGTTCGGAAATCGATTTCTCTATTTTTTTTACTATGGTCCAGTCTATCATAATAAGTTGGAGTTCACAAAATACACCATAACGCTGAGGAACCATTATTACTGTCAAGACATGTATGCATCCAGTACTCCTTCCCAATCACCTTGTAAAACGACGCGAAAACTTAAGGGATGCGTTAAAGGATTACGATCTAACAGCGAAAAACCTTGGTGCAATCATCCTCCTTATACCTATGCACAAATTTTGGAATGGGTTGTTGGAATCTACACTGACCTGTGGTGAAAAACCACTATTCTAATTGCATCCAACATCATCCAGGATTACAAAATTTATCCAAAAGTTCGCGTCCTGATTCAGCCACAAATTATTATTTTTTTTCTTCATGATCAAAAATTTTCCGCACCAGTCTGGTCTTGTTTTTTTTCTTCGAGCCTGCGGTTCGTTCACTCGGAGTCATGTTTGCATGATTTCCTCCGTCGTTCTCGGGTCTGGACTATTTCATGACTCGAAAGAGACGTCGGCGACGTTCCGCGAAGCGTGAAATCGCGAAGAGAAGTGCCAGGGGGCCGGCGAACATTATCATCTTAGGTCCTTAGCGGATCCTTGGCGCCGTGCCGAGTTTCTCCGGGAGGCGGAGTGATTTCACTTTATTTGAGAATGCATCCATGCATCTCTTCGGCGGGTAGTCGTCCGACATTTCTCGTGTTGGTTGAATTCCTTCTCTTCTCCTCCCCTTCTCGATTGTCACCCTGTCTTTCTCTCGCACGGACCTTTCTTCCGAAACCTTAATCCCGTCGTCACCGACTCGGGGAGGCAAACATCCGCAATTATCCTTCTTTTCCACCCCCTTGCATGTCGTCCGATGAGCGAAAATCATCCATCGAGGAGATCATCCCCTCTTCCCCTATTTCGTCGTCCGCAGGCCGCCTTGCCCTACTTCCTCCATCCTCTCCCTGGTATGGATCTGATTAGGTACCGCCTTTGCTGCTTTTTCTCATCCCAGCTTTCATCAGGGGAAACTACGGATGAGTCTCATTTTTCGCGTCACTTGAGTTGGGTTTGCACCCTGGATTAATTATGCGGAAAGTTCGCTTCTCTTAATTTTCCGACCCAAATCCGATGCAGTACGAGCAGGGCAGGTTTAAATAATCGCAGTGAAACTAAAAGACAAACCCTGTAACACTCAGGGTTTTTATGTTAAGCTTATATTAGCGTTTCAAGTCCCTACGCCAAGAGTTCTCAACCCTTTTATAGACCCTTTACCCCCTAACTCATGAATCGGTGAGCTATTGAGATGGAAATGTCGAAACTGTCAATCGCGAGTACGAAAACATTATTATCGGGCCGTTGTTATGTTTATTCGAACAAGTAAAACTTAAAGAACTCCTAAAGAAAGTGATAATATTTATTATATCGTTCTTAAGATAAGAAAAATCCGTGCAAAAATTATCATTGGTTTTAATCAGTGTGAGCGATGACAGCTGGCCTTGCCTGAGAATGTATATGTACTACGTCTGACTTCTCAAGTTCTAATTGATTCAGGTAACAACTTCATATTCGTATCGGAAACTATGGTGATGTTATTTACTTATGGCATCAGGTATATGGTTTTTATAGACCGAGCTTCGGTATTTTCACTCCCGTGTTCAGTGTTACGTTACTACTGTCACATGTTTCACCCCGAAGAGCTAAATGCACTGGCGAGACACAGCTTGACTACCCCTGCCTAACGCTTTTATTAAATCACCCAAAACTCCCTATAGTGCCTATAGCTAGAAATAGATGTTCGTTTAATGTTTACATTTAAAGAGAAAGGAAAGAATACAGAAAAGAAAACCATTTCATCAACATTACTGCGATGAGTCACTCGGGCGTTTAGCAGGGACTGGTATGTCACCAGCCGTGAAGATAATTTGTATCTGAAAACCACTTTGTGAATAATTTGGGACATAATCGTCCCCAACTTCCCCCATTTTCGCTTCATTGTCACTAATAGACTAGCATGCGTATGCGTATACCATCTCCAGTACATTCTAACTTCCTTGTTATCCAAATTTTAGTGTACCTGTTGGTAAAATAACTTCTTAGACCGTTATTTATTTCCAAATATTTTTCATTTAAATTTCTTAAGTTTGCTTTTGCTCTTGTGAAATAGGGTATAGTTAAGACGTCAGCCTTAATATTCTTTGACCATCTCTTTTGTTTCAATTTTTTTTGATTTTGCTAACTTGTCGAACTAATTTTATTCCATTTACGTCGCACGAGTAAATCATTTTGCCGAAAACATCTCTCCGAGGGCCTTTTTCTCGCGTGGAGCCATCATGAATTTTCTTGCCACATCCTCTCCCCCCCCCCCCACGGGATTCTGTACGTCGCTTCTCCTGTCCAACTTTATTATCTTCCTCTTGGAGGAGGAAGTGTTCAGGCGGGCTAGAGTGGAGAGGGGGCGTAATAAGTTGGTAACTCACGCAGAACGGGGCGAGAGGATGCGTAGGTTGGTCGGGGGTGAGAGCATTGCGAAGTGAGTGGGGAGGTGGAATGAACCAACCACTCGCCCTCCTCCTCCCTCGCACTTACTGCGTTTTACTGCTGAAATTCTCACCCACCCCCCCGCCCTCACCCTCACCACCCTTCTTCAACCCCCTAAACTCTTCCCATGCACCCTTTCCATTACGGCGCATTATCATTGCGCCTTTGCTACTCGCAAAGAGTGAGTTGGGAGGAAGCTTGTACGTGTGTGTGTGTGTCTCAGGTCGTGTCTGAAAAGCACCGCGGAATACCAAAAGAGTGTGCTCTCAGATTCCTCTTTAAAAAAAATAAAAAATAAAAAACAAAAAAATGCGGTCGGCACGTGGAGTTGGTTCAATCCGAAAAATCCGTGCAGTATGTCTCGAAATGTCGTTCCTTTGTTCCCAAATTGGAATTCCGGTGAACGCTATAGTGTACTGGAAAGGGCACGGTTTCTCGTACTAACGCTTTTATTTATTACTGGATCTGGTGTGCGTATTTTTAAGAGCAATAACGTTCGCGTTCGAGATGGGATGTGAGATGGGCCTAGCCAACTTTGAAACACCGGTTCCCGTCAGTTCACCGAAGTTAAGTGACGTTGGGCCCGTACGGAGGTTGGATGGGTGACTCCCTTCCATACCTCTACCGCTGTGCTCTTGTCCCCTGCCTGCAAGCGGCGGGCAGGTTAAAATGTGGGCTGGCACAATGGTTAGCAATAGGGAATATGCATGAAATTTGTTTCTCGAAGATTAATGATGTACTTGATGCGAAATTTTCTCACCAATTCAAATATATGAGCCAAATTTTTCTACGCCCACCACAAAGATTATTAAGTGAATTAAAAATGTTCCCGGAAATTGACGAAAGTCACGTGACCTAAAACGCCTTCTGACGTCACTGCACGGTATAGGTTCCATATTGCTACGGAGATAGACTAATTTTTCACAGAAAACGAAGTGAATATATTGTATTGAGGTTTTTAGCCGTTTCTCGAACGAAACGATGACTGAAAAAATACTTAAAAAAAGCACATTCCAACAATTTCCTTTGGTTGACTCCCTTATGGCGGCGTTCTTCTTAAAAAAAACCAGCGGTTGCATTGGCGTAGTAGAAATTCATGGGCACTAAACAGGCATTATATAATTAATGGACTATTTGCTCGTTACAATCCATACTACGAGAATAAAAATTCGAAATACAATCGTTTATTGCATTAAACAAAAGAAATAAATACATACGTTTTCGCCAAGTATTTATTCAACAACTTACCTCCACGCATAAACAGCTAAACAACGCCCATAGTGATACCGTGCCGTGAAGTCATGCGATGACGTCATGCTTTTAAGCTGCCGAAAAGGTACAATTTTCAAAGGGTAACATATCTGCAGCACAACTTAATTCTTCAGCTAAATTTTCGGCAAGCACATTTCAGCTAATAAACTTCACATTGAAAGAGTGTTATAAAATAGTGCATGTTCCCCATTGGACTTATTGTTAGTGCAAGGGGGCTTCCAGAAGACTCCCGCCCACCCGTACAATGGGGGCGTTTACTCGGAACCGAAATCGCGAAATTTTGTACACGAAATCTTTAGATTGAAACGAAAAGTGAATTGTAGTGAAAAAATAAATCTTCTAACCAGAGCCTCAGAGACTCATGAGTCAAAAGTCAAAATACCAAAAAGGTGACGCCCACCGAAGGAGCTGCGTTCAGGATATCTACGTGATCAACCACCCCTCTTTGAGTGTTTTGAGGGAAAGGGAGGGGAGTGGAGGTGGAGATGGGAAGTCTGCTCGCACAGATCAGGATATGTACGTCATCGCCCTCCCCTCCTTGACTGTTTTGAGGGAAAGGGAGGGGAGTGGAGGCGGAGAGGGGAAGCCTGCTCTCACAGACCCTGACGCATCCTGCAAATAATCCAAAACAACTGAACAACAAAATATATCCGTATACATTTTTGCGTGACCAAAATCATGCTAAAGTTTATTTACTTATTGACAAATTACGATGTAGCCGAATATGCATTGACTTTCGAAAGAATCCGCATGGAGTCTAACAATAACTTCCATTGGCAGAGTCAGATCTGGTTCCCCAAGCGTGATTGGGCGAAGGAGCTTCGCAGTCTCAGTTGCGATTGGACTAAGCGGATGACGTACATGTCCTGTGCACGCCCAATTTTCTGAAAGGGTTAAAAACATTAGTTTTTCGCCACTTGTAACTCGAGAACTAATTGACGGATCGAAGAATACGGGTCTTTGTATTGTAAAAACTCGATCGTATTCCTCTTACAACATTCGAACGGAATATAGCTTAAATGATCATATAATTTTTTGCTATATTTTCCGCGTGATATTCATTGATACACTTTGGGCTTGATATTTTGGAACACCTTTACCATGAATATTTTATATTTTTTTTCTTTTAATGATTGCCATTTTTCTGTTACATCCTGCTCTTATCTTTCTCCATTGATGGAAATATTTATTGATTGTCTTTATTTCACTTTATTGTCTCCTCGATCTGTTTGATCACTTTTTTCAGTCTTCCTGAATTCCCGCTTTTTCGTGATCTCTCATATATCTCATAGACCTCCATTGCTCGCCATTGATTTACCAGTGTTTTGCAATATGCTTATTTGGGTGGCATACTGGCTCGTTTTTCTCGTTCATTTTTCCTGAGGCACTCCCAGGAGAATTAGTGTTAAAAATGACTTCGATGGTTTTTACATTTTTATTTTGGGCGCAATCCTGGATGAGGACGATGATAATAAATAGGAGTCTCATCTGGGGTTTAAATCTTCTACAAAGAACTCAATTAAGTAGATTACGTTTATAAAAAGTCTTCCACTGCCGGGAAGTTGAACCGGGGCTCTCGGGGTGAGAGGTCAGCACCCTAACGACAGCACCAACTTGACCCCTCACACAGTGAGGAACTGAGTTGGTAATCTACATCTGCACGTAACCTTGCATTCTTAACCTCAAGGGTGAGTGGTAGGGGGTGGTAGGTCACCAGCCTGAAAGGACTAGATCAGGGGTTCCCAAACTAGGGGGCGCGCCCCCCCAGGGGGGAGTGAAGACATGTCAGGGGGGGCGTGAGCGCGAGACCAGTTAAAAATAAAAATCTCTAAGTAAATAAAATCCATACATTTCTTTAACTAATTCTATGGTGTAGATTTTGAAAATTAACCTTGTTGTTTAGAAAACTTAAAATCCACTTGTATAAAACTCTTCTATAGTAAAAATATATCCCCTTTTGTCGATTTTTTTCTCTTAACAGTATTTATTTAAATTGAAACTTATATTGTATTTTGTGATAGTAAAAATACATGTTTTGTTTTCAATGTAATACTTGTTTTTTTCACATGCCCATAAAATTTACTGTGAAGGGGGGCGTGGAAGGTTTCCATTTTAAAAGGAGGGGGCGTAGTACAAAAAAGTTTGGGAACCCCTGGACTAGATGATATATTGAATACAAAATTTAGGCATTAACAATGGATTGTGTTTTTTACTGTCCTTCTGGAATAATAATAATTTTTTATGTTGCAGTCGCGTATTGTTTGGGATAAACCAATTATTGTATCGCTCTCCGAGCCTTTATCTATATTCATATGTCATTTATGTATGCCCTGATAATGTAGTATGATATAGAAATATGTCTGCTGTGTCTTACTCAATTTCGTGTGTTTTAAAGTTTTCGGGTAACTTTAATCTTGCAAACAATCTTCCAGAGTCTAAGATTTCTCAATGAAGCCATGCCAATAACCGAGTGACTTTCTTTAAGTTAATGGGAATTCTTATGTAAAACGTGCTGCATATCTCAATGCCTATCTTATTTGATTCCCGAGCTACTCTGTAAGATATATTTTTCATGACAAAATTCTAGTAGAAGTTATCCATGGGAAGTGACTGACAGCGAAGGTTATATGGACCATTTTTAGGGAGGTGGGCAATTATTTTGAAGCTGAAATTTATCAGTGATGGGAGTAAGTGTGGAGATTCGGTTGTAGCATATGCCGGGAAATACGCGTACTATATAGTCCCTTCCTCAACAACTTAGGTGTCTACCGCTTCCAAAATGTCTCACCATCTCTGAATGGAACAAACGAGCTAAGCTGCCGGCACCGCCACTCCTTAGTAACTATAGCATGTTTGGCGTACAGTAAGTAGAGGGCTCACCGCATAGGGCAAAACTATTTGGACGTTTTGGAAGTAGTACTGGAAGAATTCCATAGATGGCGTGGTAGGATTTTTCACGTTGCGTGATGAACGATAATATTGCTTCCATTGCTTTCGTTTTTCTTATCGTAATAAGTGGCACAATATATGCTGCTGTTGTTGTAATGATTTTATTATAATTGTGTGATATGGCTTACGTCAACAGTCACATGGATCAGTTAATATTTCTCTCACTATTAAAGCAAACATATCTCGTCACAGGAGGGATTCCTTGTTGTTTCATAAACATAATATGCCGCTGCAAGGAGCAGACTACAACACACTCGATTTTGCCGCGGATAAGCAACGTTTACACGTAGCAGTTGACTGCTATGACAGTCGCAAGATGCGCGATATATCTACTGCTATGATGCGTCTGCAGCAACTTCTATGCAGCTTAAGGCTGCTATTTAGGCGTTGTCATAACAAATAAAAAGCGTTTTATTTCAATAGTGATTGATGCTTAAATTTTCATGAAATTCTTCAAGCAATAAATTCCATTGAGTATTATCTTTTGTTCACATTCTTTAAAGAGTAGAATTTCCCCTTTGGGGAGGGATATCCTTGTTATTTTATCCATAGTCCCGGTATCAAACGTCGTGTATCGCTTTCCGTTGGCGATTGTTAGGATCGTGTTGGATACATTTCCGCTGGAAAGTGGACGGGCTTCAACTTTGCTAATAGCTCGAACGTGGATCGATAGTGTTCGGCACATGTCCAGTATCGACCTGAACTCACATCGCAGTTGCTATTTACACATACTAGTGGACTTAATAGTTGTTAGCAGGTGACTATCATAGCAGTCATCTGCTACGTGTAAACGCACCTTTAGAGTCGAGGTCGATTACAAAAACGAAAGCGATTTAAGCGATATATATCGTTTGTGATGTAACGCAAAAATTCTTCCCTCGCCATCTATGGAAATCTTCCAGTACTACATCCAAAACAGTGTTGCCTTATGCGGTGGCCCTCTGTGGTATTAGATGCAACGAAAAATGTCTCTTTCCCAGGGTTTTAAATTTATAGATAAACTTCAATCCGATAAATACCTGTTTTAATTCCATTAGCGACTTTGTGCGATGTTACTTTGATGTGTTTATGACTTGAAACAAGGTAAGGGCATTGTTTCTTGCTCGGCTTACTTCTAAGACTGCTTTATCTCCTAACGAACAAGATTCTTTTCTTTTTTCAGGATCTGTACTCCGTATCCTCGCCGTTACTACGCTTCGTCGCACAAGCTGATTGCAAGCACCCCCGCAATTTCTTAAAGGAAGATCTGCCAACCCTTTATCTCCACCCCCGCCCCCTACTAAGGAGCTGAAGGGGAGGGTCTCCGTCTCCAGGAGGAAGTGTTCTTCGGCTCGCTCGCTGGTAAGCGGAGGAAACTCCTCCTTCTGAGATCTTTATCTTCTCTCCCCTACTCCGCGCATTTCTCTTCATTAGCCCACACGCTCCCATCTTTGTCTCCTTGTCTCAGAGATAACGGCTCTTTCCTCATATGCGACGATCTTTTGCGTCGTTATTACCACAGCGTGACAGGGAAAAACGTGGGTAGAGTTTCATCGTCTCAGTTCCTCTTCAGCCGCAATTACATGGCATCCCGTCTTGTTTCATTACGGACGGATTCAATGCTGCTCGAGATCGCATTTCAATTAATTCAACAGAATGAACCATGTGAAAGTTACCGGAAGAAGTATTTGGTTACCAAATATTTGTTATTAATTATATTTCGAAGAAAGCACTGTTGTGGTGCCATATATGTCACTTTACGTAGAGGAAACCGGTGCTGTAGTTGATGTAGAATTACATTTCAATTACATTTTAAATAATATGGAAAAATGGCGATGGAGATATTGCAAAAAGAACTTGTTTGCTTAAAACTTTTATGTTGCCTCGATCCACGACTGTAATATAAGGGAGAACAGCATGTGATTTTTTTTTGGAGAAAGTCGGTTTACACTTTGAAGTAGAATTGCATTTACATTACTTTTCAATTGATTCGGCAGAATGCCCCATATGAACGGAATGAGAAGTCCAAATTTTTCAACAAAAGGCATTTTTTCGAAATTTAGGATAAAATAGAAATTGTATTTCTCAATAGAGCAATGTATGGGTCCAAAAGGTCCAAAATAGACGAATAAATGAAATACGAGGAAAGCGTAAACATTGGAAATGGCTGCCACTACTGAATGAGAATAAGCAGTGGTAATTTTAATTTTGGTCGTGGGGATCGTGCATAAATATGTAACTAAGTTTAAGTAAAGAGAACGTGCTTTTGGTGTCGTACAGTGAATTAATCTTTTCCAAGCATTCAGTAAATACAATATTTGCCTGATGACTCCGTGATTCAGTCATTTCCATCTGTGTCGTGTCCGCAACACTCCAATCAAATCAGCAGATAGAGAGACTCATTTATATAGAATTCTCTGATTGGTTGGTTTCGTGGGATTTGGATGGAAATTTATCGATAGCTAAAATTCTAGAAGGTTTGGCCCAAAGAATTTGCATGTAAAATGTTGGACCTTAAGCGATTTCGATACAATTCTACCATATCAGTCGGTTACCCTAATTGGATATGCTTTCGCCACAAATCACTTTTTTCATTAACCTTAGATAGTATCCGAATTGTATAGGAATCTAATTATGTTCTCAGCGTAGAAGGACATGCATTATCTAGAATTAATATTCTTTCAAACCCTTTTTGTAGGCTAGCATAAGTATCGTAGCAGAAAATTGAATGATAATAAGTGAACATTGTTATTGTAAGCAGTTATAAAACTTGGGATGAAATCAGGAATTCTGGTTCAATCCGAGAAAATCTATTTAAAAATCTATTAATCTTTAATCTATTATTTATTATTCCTGGGGGAATCACAGTGGTCCTCGCATTTATTTCTTCTTACGTAACTCAATTACCCACTTCTATTGCTGTCACAAGTGTCTCCTAATGTTTTTAACAAGCTATTTTACTGACTAATATTTATTCGAATTTAAATTTCGTTATGCGAATACAAATGGCATCGAGAAATCTCATTTCAGGATAATGTGAAGGACGAGATTGTTTTAGATCGGATTGCTTTTTTAAAAGTTTATTGCAAATATAGTGTCAATTTCTTCAAGTTTTTATTCAGTATATGTATTTATTATTCGTTTTTAGTTTGTATTCACTCAGTATGTATGTATGAACTCCTGCTGATCATCTTCTTTATTCCAATGAAGATTGCAATCAGGGGAAACTATACATCTTAGATAGTTTGCTTGGATAATGCTTGCATTCATCGCTAATGTAATAATTTCCATCTCACGAACAGTTGAATACGAAATGCTTTCTTGATTGGGATATTTGCCGTAGAAATATGGCTGAGGACGCGATGGCTATGTGTTATGCGTTAGCAACGCCATCTCGTTTACTCCCGAGAATCAAGGAGGTAAAGAGCGCTGCGTTAAATTTGCAGAGACTGCTCTCGAGTTTTATCGAATAAAAATTGAGTTTGTTGGCGTTTATGCTTTCATAGCCTCGTGACAACGATGTTTACGCTCCATTAACTCTTTCAGGGATGCCGACTGCATGAATTAGTCTCATATTTTCTTTATGCTTGCCCCCACGTGCTTACCAGTCATTACTCCTGTGAGTTATAAGTTTCTCTCCCGAGGAAATCAAAAGCTTTGTTTCAAAAGCCTGGAACCTCATCATGTGATGACTTGATGTTAACATTCAACAAGCTAAAAGTTTTTGTAAATAATATTACCACTGACGATGACTTGTATCCCAAAATGAATACATTCATTTTAAGCATATTTTTATAATTTCCCGTAATAGTACTTGGTGAAATCTTTTTTCATTATATTCTTTTGGAAAATTAATTAATTATATATTAACCTAAAAATACCGAATATCAATCAAATGGAAGGAAGAATTACAAGGATGTAATGAAATATATATCTGTATTCCAAATCACAAAAGCATTGATAAAATACACTAATAATTACGGATGAATGAAAACTTCGGAAAAATGCGGAACCTCTTTTCGTTGGTAAAATTCTGATAAAGTAACCTGTCCCTATAAAACCAAGTATCATGCCGTCGTGTAAAAGAAGCCCGTTATTTGCCTTAAAACACTCAACTTTGAGAGCTTGCCGGGTGGTCATTAGAAGCGGAGATCTAGGAAGGGTGATATTTGATGAGGATCTTTTTTTTAGTGGTGGGTGCCACAGGGATCCAGCCTTGGTCCTCCAATGTAACCTCATATATGTCTCTGAACGTAATACCCTTGGCTAAACCTCTGACATTTCTCACCAATCATTGTCGTTCCCTTAATCCTTCCCATGGCTCCTCCTGCTTTTTCCCTCTCACTTTTATTTCATCCCCTTCCTGCAACCGAATCACAACATTCGTCTTAGCTTCCCCCGTTAACCTCACGGATTCTTCAAGGGCAGCTTTGGGCAATTTTCGTCGTGGACATTCATCACCATCTTTTATTTTCTTCAATCATAAGATTTCAAGTCTACGAGCTACATCTTTCTTACGTATCAGTATTAATTTCCTGATTTATGGCGTATGAAGAGCGTATTACGGTAATTTAAAGAGAAGGTTAGTTGGAATAACATATAAGTTAGCTGGTCGAGTTTGAACAGGTCTGTTGAAAGCTGAGTTTCTTAGATAAAAAAGATGTACATACCAGTTCATGGGGTGCCGTGAGGCCAATAATTACGCTGGACGACATAGCGTTCGTAAAAAAGAAGGGGTTGATCAAAGGTTCCTTTGCAAATAATGGAAGAAAAGATCAAACAAATCTCTTCTATGTAGCGTTGTGTCCAATGGCTCAGGGTTCTTACGAAAGGAGGACAGGCGGAATTTGGAAAACTCTAGAATGGATATGTTGGGAAGGTTGCGTAATGCTAGTCGGTTGAACAACATAGAACATAAAGTTGGTGTCATTGGTGAGTGAATGATTGTGATCGGAGTAATGAAAAGGAGACTAAAATTGGACGTAATACGTTTAACATTTATGGACATGCCTATGGATGTTGAGGAGATTTACGGAATGAATTGACGCATGCTGAAGAATGGATGTTTCGAGTAGCATGAAGGCAGTCAAATGACACTGAGATTGAAACAGGAATTCAAGAAGTTTTGCTTTCGACCGTGTGAGTCATATCGCCGCTAAATGCCACTTCTTTGACTACCTATTATTGTACACCGATAAGACATACTGCTCTATTTAAACTCTTTCAAACTGCTTAAGTTATGAATGAGCGAAAGTTATCATGAAAAAGGCTCGGTGACTAATATTTTTCTTCCTGATTATAGTCAAAATAGTGATTTACCCTTAAAAATTTATTTTTGCTCATAACTTTAGTAATTATCTAAACAGAAAAGGTTTTTAAGTTGAATAGAATATTTCCTTGAATTTACTATGAAATCTCTTTTCAATGATTAATTCGTCCTTAAAGCAATCCAGCACCGACGAATGCTGTGCTGTCTCAATCCAACTAACAAATTTTGTCTGAAATAATGGTATAACAAAACGAAAGTAGGACCGAACGGTACGTTCATAGTATTAACATTCGATTTCTTGGAAAAATCGCATCTAATATAAATTAGTCGAAATAGCGGATATATTTGTGACCTCTCTCCTTTAAGCGTACGCTATTTCGGCTGCGATTCAAGGAACAGGTAGCACAGCATTCTGATGACGATTATAGCTGGAGGATGTTTTACTACAAATGTCCAGAAAGTTATATTTATTTAATTTTACGATTCCACTACCTGGAATATTGAAATCGTGGATGGGATAGAAATGAAGTGTAGGGGCTCCTTACATAAGCTGTATATAGTAGAATAGTAGAGTAATAATGTAAATTTTACCGACCTAGCAAAATTTACAAAATTCTCGTGATGGTTGGAATAATAAGTTGCTGAGGTAAGGAGTGATATTTTCGAGCAAAATATTCCTTTCTCATTTCTCACCCTACTTGTCATAGCCATTAATTGTTTGTAATTTCATTGCCGTTTTCTTAATTTCACTTGAATTTTTTTAATGTAACTGAGAAGGAAGTGAATCCTGAATCACGTATCAAACTTTCTTATCCTGGCCTGGGAAAATTATGTGACGTCTAGTAACGTTGAAACGTTGATAGTGTTAGAAAAGAGAGTTTAATGATGACTTTTTGGTGTTCGAATATCCTCAAAACAATAAAACAGAAATTCTTCTCAGTGCTGTCTTGCTCAAAATTTACAGGGAGCTCAACAGTGGAAGAATTTGCAACAATTTATAAAGAAAATTGAGCCTTTGTCTCATGCTTCACAATTAGTGTATGCATTTACTGCTGCTCTGCCAAAAGAGTTGAGCAGTAATTCGTGCTCCAATGTTTGCTCATAGTGAATGAAACACTTACTCCAAATACTGCGAGTATAAACTTATGCTACTTCTATTCACTCGGGCCATTGTGTTGCCATTGTTTACGTTTCGCACAAGGCTACTCCCAGCTCAATGTTAAAAACATAAAATTCTCTCTTCAAATGTTGTTGGTATACAAGGCCCCTCATCTGATAAAATAGTGTAACGGGACATGAATATATGACTCTCCGTATTGTCATGAAAGATGAGGATTTTCGTATTTTATCCATCATTTATTTGTTATTTCCAGAAATATGTCGATATTTAATCTTCATTCGTAATTTATTTCTTGGGTCCAGAAATAAGAATGAAAGTGTATCATACAGAGGAAACATTTAGTGTCCTTTTGAATATTCGCCTCTTTTATTGTCAATATCATCTCCTCCTGATTTCTTTTCAGGTGATTGATCCGTAAAACATTGCTCTTATTTTATTGGTGATCTATTTTTATTGATGGGTTATTTACGCAGCTCGCTTCTTGTATTTTTGCGACCTTTGATCGTCGTCTGTCGACCTTTTGCTCGAGGGAAGACGATGATGGTGCGGTCTCGAGTTCACTCAGACTAGAGTCCGTACCTTGTCAAGTTGTCACTGAGCGCGACGAGATATTGGCAACCATTTCATTTCGGAGCGCGCCGCGATGTCGTCACTTTTTTATACAATCTCCGACCGTCAACTCCACTTCGTTTTTCATTTTTAGATCTTGTTATCTCGCACAGCGGGCGCGAATGCGCTTAGCTTTTTTTTTAGCGTGTTGTTCACTGAGTCACTATGGCCTTGGATAGCAATCAATTATCTAGCCAATTTGTATCCATTCTCAGGTTTGCTGCGCTGCTTAGTGGGTTGAATAAAGCTAACTAAAATTCAGTGTTTTTTTTTACCCCGCTTTTGAGCGTTTGCGTGGTGATTCTCTTTTAATTGGTGCTTATGTCCTTGTTTTAACAGGTTATGTGGGTCAAATTTGATCAAATCTCCATGAAAATATACCAAATCAAGCCAATGATGTAACTTTAGAGAATTATCTTCGGGGGAAAAATTATTTTTTCGTAGAACAGTTTTTTAACTTTAATTTTGTTTATATCTTTAAGTTATATGATTCCACTGTAATTTTACGTAATTATATGGCGAAGTGGCGGCCCGTTTTTTCCGTCAATTGTTTGCCTTCAAACTAGGAAATACTTAAACTCTATTTTGAGCTGCAAGAAACTACTCAAACCACAATGCTCTGTGAAGTTTCTTAAGCTAGAACCCTATAATAACTTTTATAAGGCCAACGCCGAAAATATAATCTAGTTGTCGATCAATTGGTGTAGTCCCGATTTGCTTACCGGCATGGTAATACATCGAGGCAAGTGTGTTTATGCCGTATGGTATCATAAACTTCGCTGTATATTCCCGTTCCTCATCAGTCATTACGAGATTTTATAATTATGAATGATTTTATCCATATACTTAATAGAATGTACCTACCCACCAAGAAGTTTCCCACCTCTTTATCAATATCTGCAAAACATTATTTAGTAGGAAAACAATAAGGTTCTTGCAAGCAATTTTCTTTCAGTTCGGATGCAATTTGATAAGGAAGTAATTCACTAAATGCTTCATATTTTCACGTTGGGATTTACAATCAGATTCAAATATTTTTCAGCCATAAACGTGCACTTTCGTAGTGGTCCATTGTTTAAATCTATGTCTGATGAATTGTCTAGGTCTAGGTATGGATGAATGTTCGAGCGAAGAAACAACGTGAGTAGAGAAATACGAAACCTTGCCCGAGTATATGATACAGAACATGTTTCAAGTCGTAAAAATGGAAAGTAATAGTGTACAGTAAAAATAATATATCACCATCACTACCCTGCAGAAGGATACGGATGATTTTGTTAGATTCCACATGTACAAATCAAAAGTTCAAAATTTCGAACAAAACACGCAAAGCTTAACAAGGTTGACTATTCTTCTACTCGGAAGATTGAAGACTAAGTGTGCACGTGTTCTTCTTTCCAGAGCAGGAAACAAACTTCCGAAAATAACCATCGCTGATCGCCCAAAAGGTCCTGCGGCGTCATAAAACCTTTGTCCCTTTTTGTTAAGCCTTCTCAGGGGATTTTGAAAAGAGCTGAGGGAAAATCGTTGGGAAAGCGCAAAAATATCAGGCAGTTACATGAATTTGAAGAGGGTACTCTAGAACGAATTATATACTTAAGCTGGAAATACAAGCGTGGAAGTAAAGAAAAGGAAGAAATGATGTGCTACAGAAGGATGTGTAAGATTAAATGGATTGAATGAGTGATGAGGAATCCCTTGGAAAAGTCGGAGAAAAGAAAAGTCTTCTAAAATCTTTAATAAGAAAATGGGGCAACTTGATTGGCCATATCTTGAGAATTTTGGACTGATGAAGACTATCGTCGAGGAAAAAATGAACTGGAAGAATGGAAAAGGCAGGTCTCGGATGGAGCATCAAATAAAGTATGTTTTAAGAGGAAAATTTTGCAAACTTTAACTGATTAGTTAATAGGAGAACCGATTGGTGAGCTGTGACAAATCAATCTTGTAATTTTTGACACATGAGGATGAGGAAGTATTCAGAGTTATACCTTATAAAAGGTTTATCGAACAGTATGGAGTAATTTTCATATCTATCCATAACTATGGGGCGGAAACGTGGTCTTTGTGAACAGGAGGTGAAAGTAGACTTAGGGCTGTGGAAAAGGATCGATAACGTAAAGTGGGTCGTAAGGAAGACGATAGATGAAGTGTTATAATTGGTGTGAGAGGGAAGAAATCTGATAGATGAACTTAGGAGAAGGTGTGGATGGGAAAGGCAATAAAAGGGAATGGTTCTTTGAAAGAATTGATTGAGAGAAGAGCGTTGGGTTAGCGGAGGAGAAGAACGGGTACGCAGGAACGGTCGCAATTGTTCCTTATTATTCCCCCCTGTCTTCGCTGTATTTTTACTACACTGCAAAAGATATTTCGTCAGAAATATTTCCAGGCTGATTAATCCTTTCGTACTAATCAAATAACGCGTGAATTAATGACAGGGGCGTTGATTAGGGAAGTAAAGAAAAGAATAGTGAAAAGTTTAATATGGAGTGTTGCACTCTATGGGGCGGAAACGTGGGCTTTGCGAAAAGAAGATGAAAATAGACTTAGGGCTTTTGAGATGTGGGTGAGGAGAAGGAAGGAGAACGTAAAGTGGGTAGGAAGGAAGAGGAACGATGAAGTGCTACAATTTTTAGGAGATGAAATAAATGTGATAGATGGAATTAGGAGAAGGCAGAAGATGTGGATGGAAAAGGTAATAAAAGGGGATGGTTTTTTGAAAGAAGTAGTTGAAGGAAGAATGTTGGGTAAGAGGAGAAGAGGGAGGAGAAGAACGGGTAGCTTGGATGGAATGATGGGAGGCAGGAGGTATGAGGGGCTGAAGAGGAACATCGTGTGGAAGTTAGGGGGTAGAAAGAATTAAATATCCATTTAGACCCACGTTGACCGATAGAAAACCAATAATAAAAATAATCCATAACTAACTTAATCGATTAAACGCTAATGATAATATTTATCGGATCATAGCTAGTTGTGTTTATATTATTTTATGAGGTCACTGTCAATTCCTTTTGTGCGAGAGAGTGCGGGTGTGTGTATACCTCCTCCCCATTCCACACGCTTTCAACCACCAATCCTGCCGCCTGTGTCCTTCGCAAGCTTTCCGTGTTTTTCCTCCCTCCCCATATCCGCCCTTTCTTCCGCTACTGTCTCAGCGCTAATTCGTCCCCGTCTCGCCCGAGGAAAACCGGACGCGACGCGGCCAATATAAAAAAAAAGAAAGGAGTAAATGCGTCGGAAATATTAAGTGGGTTAGTCCGCTCCGTCCGGCAAGACAAGATAATCCCCGTCTTCCCTCCGGAGAGAATTAAATGTGTGTCGCACACAAACGCGGCCGTACTTGGACATCCCTTCACCTCCTCCTCTCCCCTCCCCACCCCCCCGTGTCCATGGAAACCCTCCAGGCCGTCTCTCCTCGGAACGTTCCCGTGATGCTCTCTTTCCTTCTCGTGTGGGAAAGATGAGATTTTCCTCATCGCCGCTGGCCTTTTTTTCCCCACGGCACACACGCCGGGCCTTTCTCCCGGCCTGACACCGCTATAATACGTGACATCGCCCTTATTACGCTCTCTTCCTCGGTTTCTTCTCGGTCCTGAAGAAATATGATGCCTCTGAAAATGGAGGATCAAACGTGTCCCCGGTCTTCGATGACGCCACGCCGTTTCCTCGCAACCACGCCGACGTTCAAATGCCGTCCATTCCTTTTTTGTTTCAACGGCTCGGGTTCGGATTTCCGGCATCGTTCCGTGAATTTTGAATTGTATATTGCGTCCACCACGATACAGAAGCGTTTGGAAATATACTCACAGGTATGAATTCGACAGTAATCATCATGTTCGTGTATAAATCATATTATGTTGCTATTATTATGGCAGTTTTCCGGCTTCATGCGCCCATTGATTCTAAAACTTAAAAATATATCATATCAATGGTTGCTTATTTAGATACTGGATCAGGAAAACCCTTTGACAAAATCAGTTCTGAAATGAGGAAGAGTGAATTTTTATTTATTTGCATGCACTTATCGTTGCAATAATTTTATTAGTCAGTGGCGTTAAAAATTTCTCATCTGAAATTTCGTTTTTATTTCAGTTGCTAATTATTTAGGATCGGCATATATACGAGCACACAAGAACTAGAGGGTTGCAATGAGAACGTGTGGATGACAAGGGATATTTCAAAGCGGTTAGTTGTTTTTGAGGTAATGAGGTTGGTGAATCCGGTGTTAACAGGCGTAACCCAAAGATACGAATTTCCTGATTGTGTTTTTTTGCATTTTTAACACATCATTGTTCAAATATTCAAGTTTTATCAACTATTGAGGAGGGGCGACTAACTGTTGAGATCATGTGCGCCATAGAGGTGCACAGGGACAGGTGGGGTAGTTGGGTAATGCTTGGAACATGTCATCTAATGGAGGAAGAGTGTAGAGAAACCCGGCGTAGGCATTAGCATACTCTTAACGAAAGGCGTCAAGGGACCACGGCTTAACGTCCAATCTGACGGACCTAGTACTGAACCTGATATGCCCTCCACAAGGCACTCAAATAGGGATCGGTTTGTTCCTAAAAAAAAATCCGCCGCTGCCAGGAATCGAACCCGGGTCCTTGGATGGGAGGGCAGTACTCTAATCACCACACCAACCTGATCCCCAAACACATTGTTCTATATTAAATTTTGTCACACGTATTTTCCACTGATGATTCCTCTAATTCCTCAGTGCTGATTTTTCGAGTTTCCTGCCGTCCCAGAGTAATACGATTACCCTCAACTCACCGTGGAAACACATCGTACACCCAATATATTTGCTTCTTTATCGAAGACATGATTAAACTACTGTCAATCGCTGCAAATAATTTTTCTATGCTTTTCAACTTTATATTCTCCTTCTTCTTTGAATACTTATATTTCTCTTCCTGGTGTCGGTCTTGTGTTAAGCATAACATTAATGACAGAGGGGATGAGATGCGAATGTAAGGTACGCAAGGAATGTCTCAGAGACTTGGGTACGTTTTAATGGCCACTGTAGAAGAGGTCAGGTGAGAACAGCACGTCAATTATCGGAAACGAGTGGTGAAATCATGTTTTGTCGCTTAGCAAAATCTTTCTATCCTCTAATTCAACTTGATTCCTTAATGTACTGGCCAAGTTTTCTCCCCTTATGGAGGTATGTATTTACGTCCACCTCGCCGTATGTATGTTTAAAGTTGGATATTCATGCTCCTCTGTCAAAAACCCTCCTCTACAAATGAAAAAAGTTTGGTAGAGGTAATATTTCATTTAAAAAATAAAAATAGGATTCAGGAGTATGTTTGCGGTTGAAATTGGTGAGAAGAAGATGAAAGAGACAGTGTGCACATCTGAAGACACCAGGGCCTCGATCATGAATCTTCATAAGGCGTGCGCTAGCGTTATCGTTTTTTTTATTGAACTTATGTCAGAGAGAACGTGATCTCCGTTCTTAATTTTTCGCACAACACTTCAAATCGCTTAACACAATCAGTGGAGCAAATTTTATAGACGGTTATTGTTAACCCTGCGCTACTCTAAGGGTAAGCGTTAACGATAAAGATTGCGATAACGCGGAAGATGCATCCGTGATTCCACACCAGAGTACCATACGGTCGACCGTGAGCCTGACGCCGCGGTCACTAGCGAGTGTTTCGCCTACAATAAAAAATATTTTTCTTTCTTAAATGTTATGTTATCTCCGGAAAAATTTTTTCATTTGTAGATGAGGGTTGTACCAACAACATATAAGGAATGACCAAGATCAAAGGCATAGGTACATCGTCAAAAATCGATTTGAAAATTTAAAATTGTTATAAACTTTTTAAATTTCTTATATTTTATAATATAGTTTTTTACTATAGTTGTCCAATTCATTAACTTTAAAATACGTTCTTTTGCACATCTGTAGCGTTACTAGTCTCACAGATATACCTTACAATGTGTACTAACTTTTGCTAAATTCGAGTTTTGTAACATTGCAATTTCTCGTAAGCGGTTGCGTTTATTGCAAAACGGCTTTGCGGTGTTCATTATCTTATCAAATGATGCCATTCTGCCAAGTTTGGTCAAAATAGGTCACCCCTTAGGGTTATTTTTGCCGATTTTCTGCTCGAATTAATGTGGAATGACACATATGCATGTATAATGTAGTGTACTTTGTTTCATTTAATTATTGCAGTCACGCCTGTGGTTCCAGCATTTTTATTTTACGCAAATACGAGCATTATTATTATTATATAAATGAATAAACGTACAACTTCTTTCTCTTGCAAAACCCCATTATTTTTTCTCGCTGCTAATCCTCTCCCCACCTCATATTATGTCTCCTCGACACAAAATGCCCAACGCATTGGCCAAGAATCATGTATCCATCGTTCTTTCTAATTGTTCCACCCTTGCGTTTCAAACCTTATTTTGTCCTGTCCTGATCCCCGCGGCATCATGCCGAAACCCTTAGCTCTCCCCTCCTCCCCCTCCATCCCTCTCCCCATCCCTTAAAGCGAAAAATCCTCCCTTCTGACCTTATAAGCTCATCGGCCAACCTGTCCGCATCCCTGGCGTAAGGGCTAACACATTCTCTCTGCCTATCGCTCCCAATCATGTCTTTTTCGCCCCATACGCGGCAGTCCTTTCAGTTTACCATCATTCGTCCGCCCCCGCCCGAAAAAGGGATGTCACTTCCGTGTGCTTCACATCCCGGATTTCCCTCAATGTTTTAAACCCCTCGTCATTCCCTTCTCTCCCTAAATGACGTGTTTTGTCCTTAAAACGCGTCTCGGTGGATGAAATTGGATGTTTCTGTGGATAATTTATGATTGAAACTTTGGAAATGCAATAACACTACAGACATATTTTCAACAATTTTGCATAAAACCCGCCGTTCCAAATCCTGAGGTAAGTTCATAAAATGCCATAGGACGTGTGAATTACTGGCATCATTAATTATGATCTGGACTCGTCGAAACGACTAACTCTTAAATAATAATAACAATAATCTTTTTGGGGCGAGATTGAGACTAAATAATCCAACTTTTATTAAACACCTAAAATCAATACTGACTGGACAGCTTTCATTATTGTCATTAGTCAGCAATCCTAAGATAGGTTTGATGCAGCTCCATACTCGAATTTCCCCTCGACTAACCTCTACATACGGACATTATTAGCTGCTTTAAATCAATCTAAGAATTGTGGACAGGTAAAGATAAGAGTGCATTGAAGGTATTTAATTTGTAATGACAGGAATATTTGAAATATACATCCGGATAATGTTTGTGACGCTGAAAATTTGCTTCAATTTTCCGATTACCTATGGAGTTTGAATAAAAATGTCCTAAAAATTCATTCGTTTCGTTATTCATGGTCCATGTCTATTAATTTCATCGAAATTGGATATCGCACTCCAACAATGTAAAATTATGTACTTTTGACTCTTTATTTCATACCTTCATTGTGGTATTTTCGTATTGAACCTAATGAAAAATCCATCGATAGAAATTAATATGATGCTCCTTGAATAAGATTTAGTTTGATGAATTTTTTTCTTTAACGTCAGTAAAAGAGTAATTAGTGTAATGAAAAGCTTTTGAGTGATCATACCCCTTTTTGATACTGATGCAATCTCACCTGATATTATCATAGGATTTGCGAATGCAATTTGAATCTGGATAGTAATTTGTCATATGCGGTTTATAAAATCAACCAAGAAGCAGCCTTCATGCCAAAATTAGAAACTATTTACGTCATGAACACGGTAAATAGGCTATTATGTAATGTTTTCCTTGCTCATTAAAATAACGATGTAAATCTGCTTATGGGCTAAGATTTTTCTTAGAAGTGTCATCTCATTTTATTGAAGATGGGTCCTCACATTAAATTTTTTTCGCTGTAGATTGATTGAAATTAACTTATATGTACAATATACATATAAGCTAATTTAGTTCAATACATTGTATATGTCTCTGTACTTACAGGCAGCTTTCAAATGTTGATATCCTCAACCGAAAACTCGTATTTTGCTCAATGTTGGAAAATCAGCCATACCGCGTGAATATCGAAAGGTACCAATGAGCCCTTTAATAAAGGAGCTGAAATTACTCCATAGGTATATATTTCTTAAGGATTACTTGTTTTTAAATACTATTGTGTGATCAATTTTTTGTCACGGAAATGTGTATTTCTAAAGTACTAATCGTTTAACGTTTGAGGGTTACACTACATTAAAAGTTGCGTTCAACGCGGAGGTTGGTTTTTGATAGGTGAGGGCTCTTTCACCCCGCATTAATAAGCCATCGGCGCGTGAAATCACAGTTCCTTTCCCCGGGCCACCTGAGATATACTACGAAGTTCTGACACGCGTAAAATCGAGGGTGTCCAGAAAGGCTCTTTCCCGGGATTTGAACCCAGGACCCTCCGGTCAGTAGGCTTATCGCTCTAGGTCACCACCCACTAGGCCACCACGACCTCTTACACAACATACATATTGCGTGGTATCCTTGAGTACAAGCATTGTAAAACACATAGCTGTAAGCAGGAGTAGTATACCTCAGCCTGTAGTGCTCTGCCTTCTCATTCCTCCCGCTCCTTTCGTGTTCGATCGAAAGAAATGAAGACTGGATTTTACTTCGCGCTGATCAGGTCTCACCTGAAGTTATTCATCAAGCGTTTGCGATCCAAATAATAAAGGTTACGCTTGGGAACCAAATAAGATATAAAGGAAATCAAAGCTGTTTTTAATCGTATTCCTATGAACGTATAGAAAGTGTCATTCAGCCAATGGAACAACCCGGTTAGGGAATCGTATGAACTCCAAGGTCATTCGCTAGATTAAATTT
The DNA here is from genome assembly GCA_933228895.1 of Platycnemis pennipes. NCBI lineage: Eukaryota > Metazoa > Arthropoda > Insecta > Odonata > Platycnemididae > Platycnemis > Platycnemis pennipes. Next base: position 69,031,425 of record OW121854.1, read on the forward strand.
ACCTGAAATTTTCAAATCACACGCATTTGAATTTGACACTGCAGGCATATTCCTACCTCCATATTACATGAAGAGGACTGACAGAAGAGAAAAAAGGAATCTCCAGTCGGGTAGAGAGATACAGCAATTATTTTTTTTCGCACACCGTGCAAGACTAAAACGCGAAAAAATTCCAATCAATTGGAACAAAAATTGCGAACCCACCTTTTTTATAATTTCCTAAAATATTTTCCTTTCCTTTTTTTCCACTTTTTTTCAATCTTTCAAAGACCAATAACGTACTATCCCTTGCCACATGCTTTTGCGGTCTCTAGCAGGGTTAAAATGTAGATGTTGAACTAAATGTCAAAAAGTTACCTTCTCCTGTCTCCTTCGAGTTTACTCAGCCTCGATGACAACTTTCAGAGCATTTAATTACTCATAATTGCTTTTGCCACCCTTCTACTCTTTTGTATTTTTTCTTCGAATCTCAGTATGAAATTTAAATTTGTAGTGCAAAAAAAGAAGACTTCAGAGCAATTTTCCTTCCAATTTGAGCATGGAAATTCTCTTTAGAGCGTGAATTTCGTAACGAATTTGGTGCGAACGAATGTAAATAATTGACAGGCGTTCGATTTTCAATTTTATTTTGCAGTAGTATATCCATCGCATGTATGTGCGGAAGATAAAAAGTTGTCCATTCAAACCCGTGTTTCCACGCTACCAAATGAGTAGATAGCGAGAAGATTAATTCGGTTGGCCGGAAGCAAAATACCAATCATATTTGCCTGGAAGTGGAGGTAAACGTTATAATGGCCGAAAAGGTTCAGGGCATTGGGAGATTTTCTTGCAGATATAAGGTACCTGAGTTATTATTATAGGCTTTCAACCCCGATGACCCGGAAGTGAATCCCACTAAATGACCTTCTCTTATCTCTTTCGAGTTTACTTAGCCTTGATGAAAACTTTTCACATACCAGGCAGGTAGTGAGATTTACTGCGGACAGCCATCCGTTTTTTTACCGAATTCTAAACTCGATAGAAGTTATTTCATATTCCTAAATAACTCTCTAATAATACTGAAAGGCTTCGTTGAGTGAAGTAATTCTTGAAAATTATTCCAGAAAACGAACAGTCGTAAATGAAATATTTTCAGCATAAACATTAAACTGTTATTTCTCTCATTTTTTCCCTCGTGCTACTTTTTGGCGAGTTATGGTTTTATTTTATTTTTTAGACTAGTTTTTCCTTAACGTCTTTAGGGAATGTGTTATGCTTGCGTTCTAAGAGACGTCTCGTTAACTTGAACCTCAGGTTTCGGTGTGTTGGAGCTGTAGATTTACTGTGTCCTGCTTCTTTTTTTTAATGTTTCCCACTTTGGTATACCCAAGTTTTTTGTTTGTATATTCTGGTATTTTAATAACCCCTTGATGGTGTATGATATGTGCGGTAGTGTGAATTTCGAGGAAATTGCTAAAGACCTTCGGATGGGATGGTAAACCATGAACCCCTTTGGTGTCTTTTGATTTAGATTCGGCCAATCACGAGCACCGAATTCAACTCCATCCTTACTGTGATTTTTGAAAAACTCCTGCCCCAACCCAATAGACGAGTGGACATGAAACGTCACGAGATCACGTGATGTGCCCATTCCAAGCAGGTAGTGAGATCTAGTGTTGTAAACACCGTAATTGATGTATTTACTGCGAGTGTACTTTAAGTATATGAAAAAGTTATTCCTTTATCCTAGGCTACTATTGTTTTTAAAGTTTACGAATCATTGCACATTCACTTACAGAGTTTACTGCTGATACTAACTTTAGATATGATACCGAAAGGTTTCGTTGAGTGAAGTAATTATTGAAAAGGATTCTAGTAAACGAACAGTCGCAAACGAAATAGATTGTGCATAAGAATTAAACTAACATGTCTCCTTTTTTTCCCTGCGACTTTTGCCCTCAACGGATTCCACCAAAATTAGAAAAACATTTATTTGACGTGAGTGTATACAATTGAATTTGTTTTGCCCGTAAACTAAAATTATCTAATCCGCATGCACGCTAACTGGCGTCTAGCTGGTAAATGACTTTTCCACGCCTATTAGCTACCCGTCCAGTATCCACCTATTGTTATTAATTGTGCAAATGAGGTTAGGAATCAGTCGAATCTCTGGTAAAACTACTGCCACTGGAGAAACATGATTGGGGGGCACAGTTCACAGTGCTTTGTCCTTCGGATTTATTGAACCTAGACTTCGAGTTCTTGAACCTTACACGTGCTTTTTTATCGAGAGAAGAATGATGCATAACCCTATAAGTGCCTTTTTATTGCGAGAATGTTAAAGCACACGCCGGGTTAAAGCACACGTCCATCCCCTCCTCCGATTCGGAATATATTCCAATGAACAACTATCCTATTAAATTAAAGCTTAATCCTTAAAAAGCTTGAACTCGTACAAAGAGAAAGAAACGTAGTTAAATGCTGATTTGGATGGAGCAAGAATACTGACAGCCATCCGTTCTGTACTTAGTTCTAAACCTGATAGAAGATATTTTTTTTCATATTCATACTCAGATGTCTTGGACTTTTGGGGTTCGTGGTGGCCTATTGGGTAAAGTTCTGGACTACATACCGGAGAGTCACGGGTTCAAATCCCAGGCAGAAGCTTTCTGTACCCCCACCTAAAAAAATCCTCTCGTTCCTATTTTCAGTGTCATAACTTACGTTGTCGCAGGTTTCAAAGGGAGAGGAATTGCCCCCCCGCCCCCCCTACTCTGAATGTGTGAATTTCACACGCCAATGGCTTAGTACGGGGCGAAGTATACCATCACCTATCAAAAACGTACCTTCGAAATGTGGTGGTACAGAAGAATAATGAAGATTAAATGGATCGACCGAGTAAGTAACGAGGAAGTCCTAAGAAGAGGGGAGAAAAGAGAAATCTTCTGAATACCCTGAGAAGAAAACGGAACAACTTGATCGGCCACATCATGAGACATGATGGCCTGATGAAGACAATCGTCGAGGGACAAGTGGAAGGGAAGAATGGCAAAGGAAGGCCTCGTGCAAGATACATGGAACAAGCGATGAAGGATGTGAAACAGAAGAAATACGTGAATATGAAGAGAGTAGGCGATAGAAGGACTCAGTGGAGAACTTCGTCAAACCAATCTGAGGATTGATGACCAATGATGATGATGACCGATTAGGTTACAGTAATGCAAGGTTAGGCCTCCGCCGGACAGGTAAGACGCCGGGTTTCTCTCCATCCGTATTCATTTCCGTCCGTTTTCGGGCGTAATAAAGTACGGTGGGGTTTGGAACCACTGATGGGACTATGTTAATGACATTGGTGGTTTTTTTCTCCAGAAAAATGGTTCCATAACGGATGAAAGCCTTTTAATTCTTTTTGTCATCATAAGGAACCGATTTCTATCCTCACGATCTGCTATGCATAATGTACGTTGTAATATTTGTTCCTCCTCAATATAAAAAATGCAATATACACCGTATTCTTTTTCCAAAGATCAGCGATCATTAAAGGTTAATCCCGACTGGTTGTTTATCTAATAACTCTCAAGTTCAACTTAAAGAGAGAGAAAAAAAACGAATGAAGATCCGTGTTTGTTTCTATCGCTAAACTTTTGCATACCTGTGTAAACCCTTGGCGGGCCAAGTTTTCCGATTTATCACCGTGATTAACAACCCTTTAGCTCGCAGTTCGCTCCCCCGTCTTTTTACCAAGTTTTCATTCACGCTGCAAGACGCCATAATTTCTCATCCCCGTGTTTCGGGAGCGTTCGAAGCCGCGTGCACTCCGCGCCGCCGTGTCCTTTCGCAAGGCGTTCGTTGGGGTTTAAACTGTCACTCCCACCTTGCTGCAAGACATACAGTCCATATCCGATGCTTGCTTCCCTTCCCTTTGTCTGCAGCGGCGGTCGGAACAGACCCTCTCCACTCCACCGTGCATACGAACGGAGGGAATACAACTGAGCCGCCCGAACCTTATTGCGAATCTTGGGGAAAGGATCGTGTTCCAATGCCTTAACCACAAAGCAAAGAATTGAAACAAAGATACCAATAAATTTCCCCTACACGTTTTGTTCCCTAAGAAACTGGAATGGCTGCGATTCTTATAATTTTCGATGGAAGCAAAAATGTAGACACTATCACAGAATTGTATGGTAAATTTTTTTACTTTAAATTTTCTCCTATGTAAATTCTACCTTGTATCCAGTTCTACAAAATGCATACTCACCACTGTATTTACCCAACCAATTTCGATACTTTCAGATATTAAATTCTAATGATAATTGTGATATAGAAGTTTTGATAAATATTCCTTTGGTCAGCATTACAGTTAACTTTCTACCTCTATTGAAGCTTGTTACGTGTATCGGATAACTATTTTGTTAATATCATCATCAGTCAGTAATCCTAGGATTGTTTTAACTAAGCGCCTCACTCGATTATCCTATCAACTGTCTTTCTATTTACGTAATTCTTCTCTTTCACATTCTTCACCACTTGTTCTATGTATCTCATATCCTTTGCCATTCTTCCCTTTCATTTTTCCCTCATTGGTGCCAGCATGTCTCAAGATATGTCCTATTGAGTTGTCCCGTCTTCTTTTTAACGTTTTTAAATGACATCTCTTTCTCCTCCTCAAGACTTCCTCGTTAGTCAACCGGTCGAGCTATTTTTATCTTCATTATTCTTCTGTAGCACCGCATTTCCAGTTATTCTAGCCTTGACATAATTATTTGACATTATCCAGTGGCTGCTATTCCTGCCAATTCGAATTTTCTAACGGAGAACCACCAACATGGTTTTCATTGAATTATCTTTAATAACCCATTGCATTGGCCACCCAACATATTCGTTCGCTCATACTTTTCAGTCCAACAACTCATCGATTATAAATAGCGTGTATATGATTAAATAACATATTTGCAGGAATCTATGACTATTTCCCCTCAGAAATTCCGAAGAAAAAGGGGATTTTTCTTGCATACCTAAGCAAAATCCTAGACTTCGATTGAATTTCAAAATCTAAATATTTACATTCAACAGTGTGCAAAGTGAACTGCTATTTGAGTCATATTCTTATCAAGGCTTCTGGATTCACAAAATTTTAGCATTGCTGTTGATTATTATTGAATATTAATTGATTTTCCTGCTGGATTTCCGAGAAAAGGTTCTTCTTAGAATTGGGTCCGTCTCAGATTCTCATAAATACGGTAATGAGCGACTAAAATGGAAACAGTTCCCAAACTTGCACCCGACTTAAAATTAAGTTTTTGGTTATCCCAAATATATTTTTCCCTTGGATCATTTACAATCAGCATTTACTCAAGAGTATAATTTTTACGTAATCAAATTGTGGTTTGACATTTAGGTAAAGTATGTGAATTGAATTTTTGTGTGATAATATATCCATACTCCCCCACGTATATTCTACTCTTACTGTCTACTTTCCGTTTTTTCCCCTTTTGGACCACCCATATTCCTTCCGCGCATCCACCCCTATTCCCCCTCCCCCCTCCCGAACACTGACCGTCCAACTGGGAAATGCCCCATATTTCGATTTGTATCACGTTCCCTATTCCGGTGCCATGTCGAGTAGTTCTACCCCCCAGTTCCTTGCTCCCCAGCCCCGTAAAAATAAAAAGAAAAAAACAACCCTTCCGATTGGCGCGAGAAAGCGGCTTCCTTGGTACACGAGTAGTGTAGCGCCTCGAGAAGGGGGAGGAATGAAGTTCTGGGACATCCTTTTCCTGTTTGTGTCCCCTCTCCCTCTACTCTCCTCCTCGTCCAGGGTCTCGCTCGCCCGGAGAGAATTCCCTGGACCGGTTCCAACCAAATTTTCTGCACGTTAGCGCCGTGCTTTACGAGATCCCGGATTTCTTTTCTCTCAAAGGATTTTTATGGCCTCGCTGGCAAAATTCGAACACAGAAAGGGTTTATTGTTTATTATGGTGGCCGATTCGAGGTCTCCTTTCTCTGTTTTTCTTTCTTGTTTGAGAGAAATACTGATTTCCCTCTCATTAGTCGGTTGTTTATTCGGTTGAAGGAGGCCGATAGCTTAGGTCATTCGCTCTATTTAGGGTAGGTAATTCAGTAGTGGTCCAGTAGGGTAGGGAAACTAGAAAGGTGACGAGAAATGCATCATTAGAATTAGCCTACTCGAAACGAAAGGCGCCAAGAGGTCCACGGTTTAACGACCCATTCGACGGGTGGTTTACTGAACCGGAAAATCTCTCCGAAACGCATCTAAGCAGAGAATTGTTTCCCGTTGAAACTTATTTTTTATAGTGATTGACGGGTCATTGACGAAGAACTTTTGAATAAACCCCTTTTGTGAGTTGGAATGAGATTCACGAGGGTGATTGTGTTCTTTATGCAATCCCTGAAAGAATGTGTATGTGATTGATATTTGCTCTACATTTGTTCCTCCTCTTGTTGGACTCAGTTATTCCATTAAATTTTTCCTTAATTTTCTTTTCTTGTTATATTTATTTAATTATTTTTAACCCTCATATTTGCCTCCCTGTGCCCCACAGCGTTGAGGATTCTTCGTCTTACTTCTAAAAATATTTCTTAATATCTTCATAAGGTTTCATTAAGGATAACGATCTTTTGGTACTGACTTTGAGCATTATGCTTATTCATATTTTTTTATTTAACTTTTTCCCTCCATGCTTGTGTAGATTATTTTAGAAATGTTTTCTCAGACAAGTGAACGAAGACCTCCCACTCGTGGTGGAAAGTTTTCGTTCTAAATCCAATCCGAAGGTGGAGCACGAACCCACGACCTTTGGGCTGTCGCGCTACCGATGTGGCAACCGCCGCCAACGCTATATATCGAGGAGCCGAATTTGTACTCATGGTTATTTGAACTTGAGTGAGTTATTCCTATGATAACTGATGGTATTTTTTAAGTGATGGGCCTCTCAGTATGTTTGTGGAGTATCTGCGGATACCGTTGCATGCGCTCCTCACTTTTTCACGTCACATCCTTTAAAAAAAACATTTTTTTCCTCTCTCTCACCCGCGAGCCGTTACCCTGATTTATTTTTTTTAATCTCCGCAGGAGGAGGTAGCACGTGCTCTTAACGTATTCCTACGCACGTACTCTTTCCCGTCCTAGCACGACCCCCTGTTTTAGTTTTCCTTGAAGCCTTTTCAGGCGTCGAAACCTCGCCCACCTTTCAACCACAAGATAAAACCCTCACTCTCTCTCACTCTCTCCCTCTCTCTCCCATCAATACGTCATCCCCCGATAAACATCCTCCTTCCTCAGAAAAACATCCGAACTCTTCTAGTTTTTTCGAATTTAGCACCCATGTCTCCACTTTCTCTACGTCTAGCGAATAAAGGAGACTCGCGAGCTCTCTAACTCTCTGCTTGATCAGTTTCTTGAATAGAAGACGGGATAGTTTACGAAACATTGACGCATCTCGGATCCTGTTCGTACTATCTCCCAAGAAGAAGTAAACAGAAAGTAATAAAAAGAAAGTACTCGTGTGAGTGATATGAATCAATGAGTGAAGGACGTAATAAAGGAGATTTATATGCATGGAGAAGTACCGTAATTGTCGGGAGAAACGAGTTCAGAGGTGCGTCAAACCAACCTAACGATTAATGCACGTTACATTATAGAATAAAGTTCAAATATTTCGTAGAGGAAAAGTCATGTGACAAAATATGATCAAGGATACCTTTAGGAAGTTGGGGAAAATTAATGAATAGGTTTCATAATAGTGACACGACACAATGATGAATCGAAATTTAAATATGAGTATAGAATTAAACGGGTTTTAAGTCTGACCTATGGAGAATCATCATCATTATCATGGGTCAACAATCCTAGGTTTGTTTGACGCAGCTCTGAACTCGAATCTTCTATCGTTTAACCTCTTCATATTAATGTAATTCCTCTCTTTTGAATCCTTCACGACCTGTTCTAAGTATCTCATACGAGGTCTGCCTTTTCCAATATTCCCGTTGACTTTTCCCTCGACGATTGTCTTGAACAGGCCATAATGTCTCAAGATATGGCTGATTAAGTTGTTCCGTCTTCTTTTTAGAGTTTTCAGCAGACTTCTCTTTTCTCCCACTCTTCTTAGGACATCCTCGTCACTTACTCGGTCGATCCATTTAATCTTCATCATTCTTTTGAAACATCACATTTCGAATGCTCCTATGCAGAAATTGAGGATTTTTAGATAGGATAGTGGAATGGAATCAGGAGGAATGCAAGCATATGTCAATGCAATTGAGGGCATCTTGTGAGGTAAAGATATGTCTGTATAAATAAGTGGAAGAATTTCATGCACGAGCGGAATAAGGAGAATGGGTTTTAGGGGCGGCGTGCAGACCTGATTTTAGGTGATTTTTTTATCTATTATTATAGCTAACTTTATTATCAGCTGCCGCAGCTCTCCACTGAGATCTTCTATCGCCTACTCTCTTCATATTTACGTATTTCGTCTATTTCATCACTTGTTCCATATATCTCATACAAGGCCGTCCTTTGCCGATCCTCCCTTACACTTGTCCTTCAACATTTGTCTTCATCAGGACATCATGTCTCATGATGTGGGTGTCGATTATATATAGAGAAATTCGATAGATAGAGAACGTGGGTTTGATGGAGTGGATGGATAAAGAGATACTACAAGAGTGAATAATAGCAGGAACCGACCTTACACAAGCATAGTATTGTTGACCAATGAGTAGTTGTGATCAGGGGTGGCGTGGGTGCTCAGGGGCCCGGGCAGCTGCACGTCTAGAGGGGCCTGGTTTTTGTGACCCTCCCCTCCCCCCGTCTGAAAAAATTTATGCGTTGAAAACGCGTTTCCGGTGGTTAAGGGCAAATGATTTCTAAATAATATATAAACGACATCAAAATTTTCGCTGCGATGAATGTCTTATTTTTAGACGTAAAAGGGCATGGGCGGGAATCCCCGCCTTCCCGCCCTAGCCACGCCGCACCTTGTTTTGATTACGATGACGCTTAAATTCCTTAGTTAAATCAGTCAACAAATTTCATAGTATTTTTCTATTGGTTTGTCCGCTTGAGTGGCAAAGAGTTTACGCGTGTGTAGCCTTATGTGTTGCTCTTCAAAGAAACCGGCATGCGAGAGGACTGTGGGGAGTGGTAGGAGGTAGGACCTCGTTCGAGGGAACACCGCGATAAGTATCGCGGCAATGACGGACGCGCGGCAGGATCCGCGTACGTTGCCATGGGAACCGCGGGTTTCCAGGGTAATACTATCATCCCTCACGTCTCTCTCCCTTCACCCAGTCCGACCCCGTCTCTCCCTAACTAGCGCAGAGAGATTTATCTCGGGTTCAACCTCACCCCATACTCACTTCTCGTCGCTTTGAATTTCACCGAAAACTTCAATCATCGTAAGAACCGAACGCCAACCCAAACCCCCAGCCTCCCTATTATTACCCTACAGAGCGCTCGTCAAAGTCAGCAGTGGCCGTGCTTTTTCCCATCTCCATTGCTGCTAATTTACATACATACAGTCGTGTTCTGGTTTTTGAAAGCGTAGGTACCTACTGAATTTCAAAACTTCCAAATTGTTTCATTTATCGGTACCCTTAAGTCTTCGTGGTTTGAAACACTTGAGACCTATATTTTATTATAAAAATTAATATTTATTTTTTTATAGTCAGGAGTTTACGTCAACCTAAACCTAAGCTCCTGACTATAAAAAAATATGTATTATTATAAAAGAGGTCGAGAAAATTATAAAACAGATTATAGGAACATTAAGAATTATAATTTACGTATTTCTGTTCCATGATATGCGTGTCCATTTTCTGTTGTTTATGTATAATAAGTTGATTTTCCAACGGATAATAATGTCACAGTCTGGAAAAAATACTATTTTACAAATAGTTTTTTTTCCAGATTTTCAGCGGCCGGGATTCAAACCCTGACCCTTGAAGCAGGAGGGGGCACCATCCTTGCATCAGGATCTATAAAATTTTATATTTAGACGATATTTCTTTCTCCTGGAGTCTCGATGTTGTCTGAAAGAAATTACGGACTCTTACTTGTATTATAGGTAATGTCGTGAAGACAAATTTCACGTCGTGGATCGCATATCACTCTAAAGGAGTGTAGAAGATCGCATACTATCATTCTCTTTACACCACTCGGGACCGTGTCGACGTTTAATTGTGCCGTGGAACCGCCGAAATGAGTCCCTTGAGAGGGGTCGCAGTATCTACCAGAGTGGGAAAGGGTAATTTTCCTTAAATCATATTACTCAGCAGAACTTCCATCTCTCACTCATCATATCAGGTCAGGCATTTGTCGACCAAAGGAATTCCACAAGTAAATGCTTCCTTTACTAGGAATTCTGGGCGTGGATGTCTGGAGTTGAAATAATGCATATGCTCTTCAAAGATTTTGCCCCTCCTGGTGACTGATCGTGATCTCAAGCCTCGTTTATTACGCAATAAAGATAGCGTGACGATCGAGTATACAATTCAACCTTTGTCTGCCTACTCATTGTGTTTTCATATGAATATCGTATGGTGTGTGCCATGCTATGAGCGAAAGGCGAATTAGTTTCCCTTTTACTAATAACGGAATTTTCTCAGAGAAAAATCATTCACCTTGACCGGGGTTCAAACCCAGAACTCCCTGATTTCCGGCGATGTGCTTTAACCAGCCCTGTTAATAGTTCACTTCAGCTATTTATATTGCACTCTTTGTAGATCGGTGTAGTTTTAGTCTACTGGCCTCTCTCCGGGAAGGCCCGCGTTTGAATCCCGGCAGTTGAAGATATTATTTATTGGCAAGGCGACCCCTACTAGAACGTTTTGTGGAGAAAATTCGAATAGAGTGCTCCGTCCGTCGAATGGGACGTAAAGCCGTTGTCTCCATGACGCCTTTTCGTTAAGAGTAGTCTAATGCCGACGCCAAGTTTCTCTCCATACTTCCTCCTTTCTCTTCCATTTCGACCCTAGTACCTTTTCTCACGGTCTGTGAAGCGTCTATTATTGTAGTTACAGACTTAAAAACACATATTATGATTCAATTTCAATTACTTAGTCAATTTTAATGTGAGAATTAAATATAATTAGTAGAGTTCAATATGTGGTGAGGAAAACATGATATTTCCGCCATCTCGAAGTTTGTGGCGAAATTCCGAGTAGGTAATCCGATGGAACACGGATTGTGGATCGTCTTCCTCATATTATTATATGTTTACCCATTTTGCCCAATTCCCATTAGCATGCAATTTATTAAAAAAACAGAACACAATGAAAATAAAAGGTATATGCAGCCGACCAAGTTACACGATCAAAAAATGCGGATTTCGTTGTTCGTTTGTCTAACTTAACATGACTTTCATCGCAATAATTGTCGCCACAGGTGTTGATTATGCATTTGTTGCAACAATCGATGATTTTTTGTCATGGATGCCCCAATGGCGAAATTCCGTGTTACCGAACTATTACGAGGTAACTGATTCCTAGTGTCTAATGAATTCCGTGTGCGCGAGTTAAGTCTGGATAACCGCAAAGTATTGACAAGCTGCCAAAATAATCAGATTCTTTTTGGAAATCCCAACTTCTGCATTGCTATCTTGTTTCTGATTGAATTAAGGCCGCGGAAAAAAGTTTGGTAACGTATTCCAATTCTATCGGAAGGAAGTTTCTACCTCAGTACACTTCTTGCGCCATATCACGAGTCAAGTGTTTTCAACACAAAAGTGAGCCTCTCCAAAGATAGCTTAAGGTTCAGTTATCAGTTTCCCGTCCGGAAATAAGAGTTTGAAATGAAAAGAGAAAGTTAAAGAAAAGTAAAACCGTTCGGGAATTGCTTAAAAACTCGAAAAAAAAGGAGTCTTTCCGAATACTCTCTTTCGCCTTTTCGATCTAATCGAAATTAAAATCTGCCGAATGCCTCTGTATCTTATTTTTTTTCTCTCTCAAACTCAATTTCCCGATTTCGTTCTCCGATTAAAACATGTTAAAAAAAGAAAAATATCCTTCTCCGCGGAAAAAATCCAATTTCGCCCCATCCGAAAAAGTGCGCAAGTAGCAAACATGGCAAGAGAGGAGGGAAAATGAAAACTCCAAATTCATTCTCCATTAATGTCAATACCTTTCGACGCAGAATCGATCGCACCGGAAGAAGCAGGAATTTGTTTCCCTGGGCAACTATGTCGAGGGGTAGGGAGTCGGGGGGATGGAATTTCCGAGGGGGATGAAGGAAAGGAGGATTATTCGTGCTAGATCAACACGTTGCTGCTTGGAAGAGTTGGAGTGTTCGCATTGGTTCAGTTTCCCGGAATAATAAACGCAATTGATTCACTAATCGGTAATCGTGGCCCTCCATAAACGTTATACCTACTAGAAAATAATTTGGAATGAGAAATCTCTGTTTACGAGGAAGTTAAATTCTAATTTAAAGTTCAGTTGAAAAAATGCAGAAATGGCGGAACTGCGGTAGCCAAGCCGATGTCGTCGCAGGTTCGTAGTTTGCATTAGAATTTGCATCACCTGAACTGTAGTGTTTCAGAATCCTTGGGTCCAAGTCTTGAATCTTTCGTTACTCACCGAATAAATATTTACGTTTTCGTTACCAACGAAAACGTCAATATTTTGTTATCAACGTGGATAAACGAATGACGTTATCGTAGCGAAATATTTCATTCGTTATAGCGTAACGAAAGATTCAAGACTTGGGCCTCTTAACTCTGGTAAGCTCGTAATAATGATCGCCTATGAAAATTCTCTGAAAAGTCAGGGAAATCGAATCCAATGAATATGGTATTATTAGTCGTCTAATTTATGCTCCTTTCTTCCATGGGTGTTTTCAAGTCCGTTTCATTCATGGGTGTTTTCAAGTATGTTTCCGCACTAATAGGCGCTTCAGACCGGGAGGAAAAGTATAAGGATAGGAATGGAAGGGATGGGGGACCTCTTTATCATGGTTTTTTCAAATCTGTTTCCGCACTAATAGGCGCTTCAGACCGGGAGGATAGGTGAAAGGATAGGAATGGAAGGGATTGGGGATCTCTGTCATGGGTGTTTTCAAGTCTGTTACCGAACTAATAGGCGCTTCAGACCGGGAGGAAAGGTATAAGGATAGGAATGGAAGGGATGGATCCCGGGGATCTCTACTAGCCTTCTTCAGCCTGGCTGATCTTCGTGGCGAAATTTTGTACCATGCCTAGTTAAATGAGTAGCTGTTGTTAATTCTTGGATATAGTAGTAGTTTCTTGGATAAAGTAGCTGTAGTTTAATGAATATATATTAAATAAACAATAATTAATAAAATGACAAAATGTTTCTCCGATATTTTTTTATTCTTTTACGGAGTTCGTCCTCTGAAGCTTATTGGCGATCGCAGCTGCACCTAGCGGTAGGGAGAGGAAAGTATACATTTATGACATCAAAAGTAGAATTTGTTTGGGGATAGAAATAAAAACACTGCATTTCCACAAACAAATTATATTTGATGCTCGACCCGGGTTTATAGCAATATCAGGTCCGAAGGGATCATCACCTGATGATGATATACTGTGGCGAAACCTGGGTCGTGCATTAAATGTAAATCATACGTGGAATTGCAGTGCTGTTATTTATCTCTCCGTGATGGATAAATTCCACCGAGTAACGTCGTAAACTGTTACATTTGAAAAGCAGGTTTGATCGGAATGCAGTAGTCTACTATTTTTAGTACTAGTTTTCACTTCGTTGAACATATTCAGTTTTTATTCATTAAGCAGCGTTTACAGTTGGCTGCTATGACAGTCGCGAGATGCGCGATATATTTATATCGTTACTGCTATGATGCGTCGGCAGCAACTTCTATGCAGATTAAAGCCGCTATTTAGGCGTTGTCATAACAAATAAAAAGCGTTTTATTCAATAGTGATTGATGCTTAAATTTTTATGAAATTCTTCAAGCAATACATTCCATAGACGATACTCTTTTGTTCCCATTCTGTAAAGAGTAGAATATCCCCTTTTGGGGGCGATGTCCTTGTTATCATGTCCACATTCCGTCGTGTATTGCTTTCCGTTGGCGATTGTTGCGATTGTGTTGGATACATTTCCGCTGGAAAGTAGACGGGCTTCAACTTTGCCAATAGCTCGAACGTGGATCGATAGTGTTCGACATGTGTCCAGTAACGACCTGAACTCGCATCGCGGTTGCTATTTACACATGTGTGTGGGGATTAATAGTTGTTAGCAGCTGACTGTCATAGCAGTCAACTTCGACGTGTAAACGCAACTTTAGGATAAATTCTCAACGTCATTTTCGAGTTGATCGACTTCAAATGCGGACTCCAGGGGACATAAGCGTTTCATCAAGACAATATTAAAAATAGGAAACTGCGCAATTGATTCCGAACTGATACTCCGCCTAACGAACTCTCGTCTCGATAGGATTATGAGTGGATAAATATAGCAAACTTAGTTTTATTTTCGGAGGAAAAAGTCGTATGTCAGCACCGAGGTTCGTTGGATAATCGCGTTGGCGAAAGAGGGGTTTTTCTCGAAGAAGAGAAACTGACAGTTAGTTATGGACGTAAAGGAAAGACTATGGAAAAGTGCAGTTGTCATCGTTGTTCGGGGAACCTGCCGACAGCTAAGCTTATTTGGCGAATAGGCGAAATGTAATATTTAAAGGAAGAGATATCTAGGGCGTGGATGAAGATACGAGAAACCCGGCGTCGGCAATCTCTTAAGGAAAGCCGCTGGGGGATACATTGCTTAACGTCCCATTCGAAGGACGGAGTACTGAACTCTAAGTGATTTCCAATCAGCACTCAAGTAGGAACTGTTGTACCACTGGAGTGGAAACCACCCCCACAATCAACTTTCTGGAATCAATCAATTTTCACTGTGAGAAAAATTTGTATAAACAGTAATTGTAACTGGATGCGTGGGAGAGAATAATGGTCCCACAAGTAATAGGTAGGAGAAAATTTGGGGTAGCGCAATACATGGGAAGTGTTGAAGAGAGGGTGTAGGTAGTTAGTGATGGGTTTTGTGTTGCCGAGTCGTAGGATCATGCAAAGTAAAATGAAGATAACATCCAACAAGCCGAATCCAATCATGCGTTTTAAAAACCTCCCCTTATTTCCTTTGGGAGCGGTTGGGCGGCGAGGGTAAAGAATTGTCCAATGGAAAATTTTCAAGGGTGCAGAGGATTTGGTGGAGTTGAGGGTATGGAGTTGAGGTCCAGGTTGGCAAAGATCGAGAGGGGAATCCCCTTCGGAAATTGGGAAATCACTTTCTTCCCCAGCCTCAACGCTGAGAGGGGATTTGGCTTCGACAATGAATATCTCTCTCCCTCTTTCGTTGACAGCGCCTTACGTTGGAAGTTTCGGAAGGCGGCGTTGGGAGGAGATATCGAGGGGATGAAAGGGGAAGCTGTGTGGAAAGATAGGGGGAGGGGTTATCTGAGTGTTTCAAGGCGGAATTTAACGTTTCGTCGTCTCGCGAGGAAGGTAATCTGAGAAGAACGGCAATGAGACATAGGTTGGATTATTGGAGACCAAATAACGGAAAAGTCTAATGAAATTTAAAACAATGATATTTAAAGACTGGTTTTTGTTTTTGTGAAAGGTGAACTTTGTATTAATTAAGAGGGGGGAAGTAATAAATGGCGGAGGTGCCTTCAGTGACATGATAGTGGAGATTATCCTAGTTAAGAGGAAAGAAAAAAGCTGACAGTTTTGGAAGAAGTACTGTGATATGCAGGAAGTAAGTTAACCATGTTATAAAGGATAAAGACATTTAAATAACTAAAATGATTGTCAAAGTCGGACAAACGTTTTCGGACACATTAATTTGTGGACAAAGCAGTTTTTTCATTGGAGGATGTATACTCCAATCATTAGAAACGTAGCACATCGGGAACATAAAATCTTGACCTCTGGTTGTCACCGTTGCAGAAGAAAAATAGCTAAAAAGAAAATTTGAAGGGGCTGTGAGAAGAATTAATTGCCAATTTAGACCTAGTCAACTTACCCTTCACCGGTGTAGGACATATAAATAGTAGATACATTGCCTTCAAAAGTACGACTTCATTCGTAGTCATAAATGGCCATCTTATCACTTTTGTTTCATCTTTATGCTGAGCATTCTTCAACTTTTGAGGAAAGGGGTGAAATTTATTATTTTAGGCAGCATAAGGAAAAGCATTAATGTGAATATTTATAGATGTGGCTACTATTACTTTTTAACGGATTTGTATCGTGTAAGGTTTTTAAATCACCTTTTTAAATGTTTATTCAACTTATTACTCCGTTAGTTGCATATTTTGTCCTACAGATATTGATTTTCGAGGTGCTGAGGAGCTCGAAAAAATATCCTCTGCAGCTCCGAAACCTTGCTTTTGGCTCTGCATGGGCAACGCGCCAGTCATTTCTTTTAAATAGAAACCAGACGTGAAACCAAACTTCGCCGGTCACGCGTTACTCACGCGTCTCTACCAAATGTTGTCATACCTTTTGTTCCCGACCTGAACTGCAGTGCATTTCCGCGATGGTTACTTGAGCGTGGCATCAGTGAAAAAAATGAACTTGTCAATTTGCACAGCGGTTTGCGGGAAAGGACAAACGGAATTTCAAAATCTTGTGCCGCCTCGAACGCACGCTCTTGTCTTCCCTCAGCCTGCGGGCAAAGGAACCGGGTCGTCCAGTCGGTAAATCCAGTTACTTTCCTCGCGTCTCCCTTTTAATGCAGGGGGATTCCTTCAAGTGGACGAAATTGGGAAGGTTTTAACGCCAATTAGGAACCGCCGATGCTTCCACGGACGGTGCGTGGTTGGGAGGGCGATTCGGAATATGCTGCGTCGAAAACTCTGTGTAGAGACGAGGGCGGATACGGATTCCTGTGTCTGGATAGGAAGAGGGGGAGTGTATCGGAAGGGAGAAGGTGAAAGGGTGGTTGGGACAATGGGGAGGAGATTTCGGAAGAGGGGGAGGGTCGGAGGAAGGGGGTGAACGAGAGGGAAAGAGAGATACCAGCTGGGAATTTCAAACAGAACGATGAATGCCGTGATTAGGGGAGCTTTTCCAGCATGGTTACCGTGGGGTCCGTCGATCCTGGCGGAAAAGGGGTTTTGCCGAAGCGGGAGGAGGGAGTGGGGACCCCACGTATCGCTTTTCGCCCCGAACCCTTGGCTGCGTCGATACAACGCCTTGGTCCCTCCCTCCCCGACCGGCAACTCTCCCCATTTCCTATCGTTCCCGCCTCCTTCCCCTTTTGATACATACACATATATCTTCCCCACTCGATCTGTCCTTTCCGACCCGGCGCACCGCCTGGTTCGCCCCTTCGCTGCCACCATAACCATCTCATATCTCTCGCTATGTTCTCCTCCTCCCCCTTAACATGTATCTATAGGGAGGGAAGCGGAAACGTTTTCTTCCGAAGCGGAACGAAAATGTCGTAATCAGCTCAAGCCGTTCCGTTTAGCCTTGTCGAAATCAAATGGGAAAGGAATCCTGTTCATATTGAACATGTTTAGCAACATTTTATTGTACGGGCCACCGCAGTGGCGAAACTAATAACAAGCGTGTTTTTTTCGAGTATTTTCCCGTATTATCTACTTATAAAAAATTTTCACTTTTTCCGCGAGAATATTGATTTCGAAAATAAATAATTTCCAAATCGTAATCAACGAACTCGATAATTAATTTCCCAGTGATAAAAAATTATTCGATGATTTGTTCGTGTTGCTGACAGAATTTTGCACCGTTTTTGGGAAATGATATTTCAAATAATATTATTTCATTTCCGTGATCAGCGGCTTCAAAACCTCATGCGCACAAAATTGCAAAATGATCCGATCACGCCAAATGATTATAAAACTACAATCGGCTTATGGCAATTTAGCCCCACTGTGCGACGTAAAGCCGTGTGGCAGAGGGTGGTATTTCACCAGACGTGAAGTTCACTTTTAGCTGAAATAACTGTTAATTAATTATGAAAAGTATCTCGCCCGCTGTAATGTTTAGGATTCCCCCTATCTGCATCATTCTATGCGCACTCAAGCATTAATTCCAGTTATGAATGAATCTTTTACGATCTTAACTTAGCCGGTGTTGGTAATATATACTAGTGTTACTGGGCTAGTTAATCGCTGTTGGCACGGCGTTCATTGCATACATAAAGCGCTGCGATTACGTCTGCCAAATTAAACAAGTGCTTTTAAGTACTAAAAGGTTTCATCACGTTATGCCATGAATATACTGGTGTAAACTTGAAGAAAAGCGTTCACGTCAAACATCTTTCGACTTAACCATTGATGCTTTTACATTTCATTTGCGTATTCATATTATCTAATCGGTCTTTGTTTTAAATCGTGAAAATTCTATTTATTTTTTCTCTATCCTGGAAATTATATGGGGAGCGTGATTTAACACTTAAAATCTTGAACACATGGGCTGTTTTTAAATTTCTGTCGACATTAAGGGGTGGGAAGATTTGCGTCGAAAATTTTACCACGCAAGTATCATGTGGTGCCGAGACGTGGTCAGAGGGAACCGGGTTCGATTCCCAGTCATAATAACTTTCTCTGCAGAAATCGTGCTCTTGAGAATATCAGCGGATTGGTTACTTAAGCCTTAAACCGTCTCCCAATAAACTACCACTACCCCTAACCATTAAAGCCTTAAACTGAAGCGATTACTTAGGTTACTTAAGTTGGCAATCTTTCAATATGTAGGAGATAAGTTACCTGTGTTGTATGCTCAAGAGTAAGGTGTATAAGAGCAGCTTAGATCAAGGGAGAATAGTGTTTGTGAAGGTGACGTTTGTTCGTAGAAAAGAACTAATGACAGGGTCAATTTCTGGCGAAGATTTTCGCGGCGTTCCGATGATTGTAAAAAGCTTTCGGGATTCTTCCGCGTTGTCATTGTGTAAAATGGCGACGTTTCACCCACTGTACTGAGGGCGTCCTCAGGCCAGGCTGAAGTGAAAATGCTCCGAAGTTGACGCTTTATTTATACTTGTCTTCTGAGGTGGCCGCTGCTCGCTGATTGGCTGTTGGTGTTCGTGTGAATACTCGTTTCCACGTGTTGGAGAGTGGGTAGCGGTAGCTATCTCTCAGAAGACAAGTATAAATAAGCGTCAACTTCGGAGGATTTTCACCTCAGCCTGGCCTGAGGACGCCCGCAGTACAGTGGGTAAAACGTCGCCATTTTACACTATGACAACGCGGAAGAATCCCGAAAGCTTTTTACAATAATGACAGGGTCGTTGAGTAGGGGGATAAAGAATAAAATAAGTGGAAAGGCGATGGTCGTTTTGTATGTCATCGGTATCTGAATCTTAAGGAAAAAAGATGAAAATATGCGCATATGGGATGTGTATGTGAAGAAGGATGGAGAAAGCAAGGTATGTGGAAAGAAAATTGGGAATTGTGAACACTGAAGTGCAAGAGATGTATGGAGAGGAGTTTTGAATCAATAGGAGCCAGAGATAGCAGAGACTGTAGCAGATAACACGAGACAAGTGTGTTTTGAGAATGATGAGGAGGTGATGGATATGCGGAACTTTAGAAGAAAATCCTTGAATAGACAAGGTTCGTGGGGTCACGTTGAAAGATAGGAGCAGAATAGAGTTTTATAATCATCTAAACTGCTTTCATTGGCAGATTATTAGATTCTCGTACTGATAGATTCAAAATGTCATTTTTCCCCCGTACTATAAGAGAACACAATGGGCAGCATAGCAAAGGGAGAGGTAGGTGAAATATTGTAGAGTAGTCTGTAGTGCATGATGCATGTATTAACAACCAATCCCATTATTACTATGTATATATTAGCCATGTAGCTTTTATGTGACCTTGTTATGTAGCTTGTCTCCATGTAGTAGCCTAGTGCCATGTCAATAGTGCATGTTTGGTGATCATCAACCCCTGCCACTCGCCCTCGTTATGGCTTGCAGGGTATCGCGTTGATGTAGATTAATAGAAAAATAACTATACGCAGAGGATACTTGATATTCATATTTTTCATTGTTATTTGGTCATGGACAACTGATCACGTTTGTCGTTTATGTGCTAGTATGCTCTTTAAATGTATCGCCTGAAAGCCTAATCCTTCTATAGGTGTGAGCCAAAGTTAATCCTGGAGCATTAGATTAGAAGATGCCTCCTAAATTTGTTGAAGCAAAAATGGAATCGATTCTCTCATTTGAAGCACTTCTACATTATCAGCTTATGAAATAATAGGGATTTATTGAAATCGCCAGGGACGGGAAAATTTTATGCATATGTGACGGCTGTCAACCTCCTCGGTCTAATTGAGACATCAGAATACGAGGGATGAGCTCTATTAAAACTTCGCTTTGACAATCAAATGGCGGTAATATATGCTCCATGACAGATTAGCGGTAGAGAGATTCAAAATGTATGAAAGTAGACTAATTCTCCTGTCATCATTCGTTAATATATTTAATTCCTGTGGTCTGCTAACACAATTGATACTATGCATGCATGAAACGTGGAGGCTGGAGGAAATCTTAAAGAATGAAAAAAGATGGAAAATATAATAAGCTCTTTTGGGACATTGTGGCGAAGGTTTTAGAAGGGAGGATAGATGGATGAACGAATATATTTTAAGAGGAGCGGTATAAAACACCCTGACTTGCAGAATAATACTAATAATAGAGTGAGGTTATAACGGAAGGAAATATACTATGTGTTACATGTTTTTCTGTTTTATAATTTTGCTCCACTTGCTATTTTAATCCGTAACGTGAGGTTTCACTGTTGTAATGTACTGTTATTACGCAGATACATTGTCCAGACGAAGAATTGTATGCAATTTTTTCTGTTGCGCCATTGTTTAGTTCATAAACTTTAGCACAGTCCACGAGGAATTTTTCGTATGAAGAATCGTATGATATTTTTTTTCGATTTCTCATGCATATGAATTAATGGTAACCTCCTCTTTAGCAATGTTCGAACGCTTTAGTATTCTTTTCATCACCTTTATTAACTGAACTCATCTTGCAATTTTTTTTTTTGCAATTTTATCACTCGCGTTGTTACCGTAATTTTCCCTACTTATTGCGCCACGCGTTACTCTTTCATTTAATTCTTCATCCGTTCCTCTCACATCTATTTTCCTTGTTTCAGTCTCACTTTCTTTGACATTTGAGGCTTTTTTGTATTCTCTTCGCTCATCATTTTGCAGTAGTTTTGACACTCCACATCAGGTAGGTGATTAAAATATCTCGCTCGGCCGCTCGCTTTGTGATTGAGATCAAATTCTCACGGCTGAAAGAATATCATCCTAGCGTTAGCTCTCGTAATTATAATTTAAAAAAGAAAAATGCAAGGTAAACGAAAACTTTGCTGTGTCGATTCCAACTGCCACTATTGTGCTCGTAATACAACAACTGAAAAACAGAAGTTGTAAAATTGAGATATTTTTGTCATTCGGACCCTGAGATATGAGAATTCGTTTTCCCACGCTCCCGCATAAACGAATACAAGACAGACAGGGTCTAATTTTTCTAAATAAATTTGGGATACCACCTCATAGCCTTTTCTGCCTACACGTTTTTTTACCATTTCCTCTGAGCTGTTACTATCATATAATTTGAAGATGCTGGTCTTTCGGGATTCCCTCCGCGTTGGTCCATAGTTTCTGGGACAACAGTTTCGCCGGCGTTGAAGTCGGCTTCTTCAGGTCAGTGAAGTGATGTGCAGAGTTTTTTGGCCGTCTTATATACTCATCCGTAGGGGATAGGTCCGTTGTGATTGGTTGTAGCATTGGTGTCCGTAATTGGCTGTTTTGGTCTCCCATGATTGGCTGTAGTGTTGGCGTCTGTGATTGGCCGTTGAGTTTTTTCTCGTAGAACTCGCTTCCAGGCGTTTGCTAGCAAGTAGCTGTCTTCCCTATTGAAGTTGTCTTCATTTTTGCTTATCTCGATAGCCTCTCGTATCATCCGTGGAAAATATCGTTTCTCTTGGGCGATGATCTTTGCGTCTTCGAAATCGATGTTGTGGTTGGGGCCCGTCCATGTGTGCTCTGCTATGGCAGAGAGCCTCTGTTGTCTATTTCTTGTTGCCCTCTGGTGTTCTTGTAGGCGGCATTTCAATGATCTGGACGTCTGTCCAATGTAGCTGCTCCCACAGCTGCATTTCACTTGATATACACCACTCTTAGATTCTCTTTTTATCTTGTCTTTTACTCTCACTAGCATGTTTGATGTTTTGGAAACACAATTAAATCTCGTCACAATATTGTGTTTACTGAGAGCCCGTGAGATTCTCTCAGTGGTTCCTCACTCTGTTCCCATCCCTCGTCAATTCAAAACTGTCCCGCATCTAAGAGGGCCTCACAAAGAAGAAATTGGTGAGGATATGGGAAAGAGGAAGCCTGTCCGAAATGTTTGCGGCACAGTGTTTTAGGGACTGGGATTATAAAACGAAATATGGAAAGGTGTTCAAATGGAACGAAGTAAAAATGGGATGTTGTTTAGCACTTGTAAGCCCTCAATTGAAATATTCTTCAAGGATTGGGAACCAATCAGTATAGATTTAAGTCGGGAACTAAGCATAATACGGAAGAAAGCAGCGTATTTCGTAAAAATAAAGCTCCTATGGACATATAAATGTTTCACTCGTCTATCCGAAGAGTTTTGGTTGGAGAATCTTTCTAGAATAGAAAGTTGATCTCAGCATTAAAGTTACTTGAAAATTTCAAATCTCACGAATTTGAAACTGGAAATGTAGATATATTTCGGTCCCCCCACTACCTCAGGAGGACAGACAGAGGTGACAAGTGAATAGAAAATTAGGGGTACTGTTTATTATATGAGAAATTAAGAGAAACTCTTTGTCTGGCCGTGCGATGAACAGATTCGTTTTCCCTGCCCTGCGCTCAATGCCCACAGACAAAGTATTATTCTTTCATGTGCATTACAAACCATGTCTTATTATTTAAAATAGCTTTTTTCAGCTAAACTTGATTTCACGGCTGACGATCTGTCACTCCCTGCCTCACGCCCTTCCGGCGGACCCCACGGTTTAAAATGTAGATACAGATGAATATCTCTTATGGATTCCTGGAATCATGTATCTCTGCGTACGAGGAGCTTACCCCATTCGTATAATCGCTATTCCAATACTTGAAAGGAAAAGTACGTAACTTATCGGTGGAGATGCGCCTGTAAATGTTTTTCGATAACATGAGAGATGCCTTTGTCCTTTATGGAGGCTTCTTGGAGAAGCAGAGAGTATCCCGATTGCATAAGAATCCTTCCTTCCCTCTCTCAGGGATGGATTGTTTCCCATTAAGTGAATCCCCAGGGTACGGCAGGGGTCCTCTCTCTGATCACCATCGATGCCACTCGTACATCGTCTGTTATGGAGAAGATGGCAATTTTTCCCTGGCAGCGTTTGCATTGAGAATACAAGTGCAACCGGAAAGAACCCTTTTTTTTTGCTCACGCAAGTTATTTATTTTTTGCAAACTGGGAAAAAGTCCCACTCTGCCTACCTCGAGTTAAGCACCCTCTCGTACGCTTCTCTCCGAGCGCTTCAAGAGTCCACTCGACGTTTCGCCATTGCTCGTGCGTGCTCTAGGTTTCATCCAATCCTCTTTAGTTTATCATAGGTGCCCTAACCTGTTTTTCTCTCTTTCATCTCCACATCCCTCTCTCTCTATCTATTTATTTTGATATTGCTCTTGTATGCCTGATAATTGGCTTAACGGCTTTGCTGCGGTATCGGATTCCTGTTCTTTCTTGTCGCATTAACTTCCATTCAGGCGGAAATTCCATCGATGTGCTATTTGCATTTTACTCATCCAGCATCATAAATTAAAATACTCGAGTCATTATGTAAACGTTATCGATGAATAACGAATCGCTGTATCTCGTAATTCTTATAGGAACTTTTAAACTTATATTTCAATTAATTATTTATTAATTAAAATGTTTTGTGATCAAACCATCAAAAAATAAATTCTCACCTTTTGCGTCTATCAATGTGATTCACTCACCATTTGAAAAAATAAGGCCCTACCGATCTTTAAGTTTTTGCTTGAAAATACTCTTGCGCGAAATACCTTGCGGAGGGGTTGCCGGCAAATGAAGATGCGTATTTCTTTTGACAATTACAATTTTATTTTACCTGCTTGTTTGGAAACATTGCAGTGATGATAGTATTCTAGCATTCTATGAGGACGTTGTGGACAATGGGTCTGTGTTACCTAAATTCAAAGACAACCACGTGATCGCTCCTTTTCCACATTCTCCTTCTTTAGTCTTCTATACAATCAAGATCTCTTTGCACTTGTCAAAGATTTTTATTTCGTTCAATTTTAGCTGCTTTTCCAACCTGTTGGTGTAGGTTTTAAATTACGAAATTTTTATCATGATAGTTAAGTTTCATATCAGAACCTTCGACTCATCATCACTTTCTACTCTTCACAATCAGTTAAACTTCTAAACGTCCGACTCACACAAATAGTTTAAACATTTAACTAATCAAATGGAATTTGGGAACTCGCTGTACTCTTTAATACAAGCGGTCTCTTGCCACAATTTTTCTTATCATAACTGAAGTTAGAGCTGTTAAATAGCCCTACGCATGCCCGAAATGTGACTCATTTCCCCCTGTTCGCGGTGCAAAGGGTAGAGGGAGGGAGGAAGGGTTAACGGCTAACCTGGTTAACGCAGCAAACCTTCTTCACACGATGGTACGTCATTTTATCCTCGGAGGCTGATTTTCCCGGAATTTATGAGGCTTTGAGATATCACCGCTTTTCGTGACGCGCAAGTTTCATCCGATCACCCAAACGCATGCGCATTTGATACTCGGGCAGTTTTTTAATGGCATATTTAGCGTCAAAAAAACGCGAGACACAGGAGTCGCAAGGGTCTGAAAATAAAACGTTTCCTCAGAACGTTTAACGATTACCTCAACATTCCGGTTAAACTCTACCTGTAAGCGTAGAAAGCAGAGGAATATCTCGTTTTTATACCACAGAAAAGTGAAATTAGTGCCGAAAAGTCTGATTAATAAAACTATGAGTCAAATTCCCGGAATATTGTTATTTCCAAGCATATTGATACCTATATGTTATTTTGACTAAAGGTTGGCGGCGTATTTCACTTGTTATAAATATAACTTTTATGCTGAATTCTTCAAAACTTTCTAAATTTTCAAGTGGAATGGGGTCGTTTACCATATTTTTTTATTGCCGAATCTGATAGAGTTTGTAAAATAAAAGGACCCGTATTTTTCCGTTTTCTGATCCGACGATTATTTCCCGAGTTATAAGCGGCGAAAAACTGATGTTTTTAACCCTTTCGGAAAACTGTGTGTGCTGCAACCTCTGACGTATATCTACTTCGTCCAATCACAACTGAGCCCGCGAAGCTACTTCGCCTTATCGCAAAGGGGGGGACACAGCTGACTCGGCCAATGGAAGCGATTTCGACAGCATCTGTGCGAGCAGACCTTCCGAGAACCCCCCTCCACTCCCTTCCACCTCCCCTGAAAGCAGTCAAGGACGGGAGGAAAATGACGTCAATGTTATCACAGCAGCATTTTCGGTGGGCGTCACCTTTTGCTTATTTTAATTTTTGATTTATGAGTGAATGGTTGTGGTTAGAAGATTAATTTTTTCACTAAAATTCGTTTTTCGTTTCCATCTAACGATTTCTTGTACAAAATTGCGATTTCGGTTCCGAGTAAACGCCCCCATTGTCAATACTTTACTTGATAACGCACTTCAGTTCTGGCTTCATTGCATTGGAATTTCTATATCGTACATGTGACGGACGTTGACTTGAAAAATCTAAAGAAGATGGACAAAAAAGAAGCAGTCTAGTCAAGGAATGGTTTTATATTTAATAAGATTCCTGCATACTGGGTACAGGCACGTTTCGCCATAGCGGAAAAAAATTGTCATAGCAGCTAAAGGCCAAAGTTTTTTTCTTGAAATTCCGTCGATTTTTTTTTTAATTTCATTCCTTCATGATGAGATTCCTTGCATTACAATGCTGTTTTTTGTGAGTAAGATTCTTCGCTAGAATTCTTAACAACGAACGTTTTCCCGCGGTGTGCCTGTTTGCGTACCTTAGAGAATTCTATCGCGAACGTAGGCATTTCAAATCATCGCTGCGTGTAATACTTAGTTTTTATCTGCCTGGCGAGTTTAATACCATTTCTTAGTTTAATCCAAGCATTCAAAATATCCCGTAGGCTTCTCAAATGAAATACCATCTTATATTTTAGAAAAACTTCAATTAATATTTTACTTGATTATGAGAAATTTTGGGAATAAAACCATTGGCTTCATGTCTTCTTCGGTTTTGTAAAGTAATAATATTTCTATCTGGCATCATAAGTCATACAGTCCTAAGATTGGCTGACTGTTTTCCTCCATTCTACTCTTTCCCCTGCTTATTCCTTTAATCTCTTGTAGCTATTACATTTCATATTCCTGGTCTATCTGACCTGTGCATGCATCCGTCAGTCGTCTTCGTGGTCTTTTCCATTTTAATACCTATGTTCCTTAAAATTCGTTATGCCTCCAAGTATGGCCAATCCATGCCAAGTCTTTTACTTCCCTGTTATTTTTATTGCCAAGTTTCCTCTTGGTTTTTCCTAGGTAGTGGTCTCTTCTCCTTACATTTTTCCCTCCGCCGTGTTTTTTTACAAATCCTTTGCATCTTAAGTTGTGCCCAAACCATATCGTGTTCTTCTTTGCCAAATGCTGCTGTATAGAGAGTCCTTTCTTCTTCAGCTCTTCAACATGCTTCCTCATTTCTTACCCTTTCAGTCCATTTGATTTTCTCAATTCTTGAACAGTACGAGGTTTTGGTGGTTTCAAATCTTTTCTGATTCGCTATTTCAATGCTACACACTTCCCTTAGAGTACCACTGCCCAGGAGGATTGGATGATTTCCTGGCTTGTTGTTTTAGTAAGAGTCTGTTCGGGTACTCCACAGGGTCACACCCCTCATTTCTACTCTTCAGGGTTCAACCCTGAAGATAATGAATTACTCACCTGGCGAAACGTGGGCAGAAATGCAGGGTGTAACCCGGTGGAGCACAGCCAACAGTAACAGCCTTAACTAATGCCATTGCCCTCACAAACGTTTTCACGTATTGCCTCCAGAAGTATCTTCCTTGAGCATGGGAGCTGTCTCTTCATCACGAATAACGCCTTCTTTGCTCGAGTTATTCTTCGCTTAGTGCTCGTATTGATCCTTTCTTCCCTTCTAATACTAATCCCTTCCTCCAGGCGAAGGAGAATAAAATTATTCGCTAAGACTCTTTTCTCTGACTACTCTGCATCTTCAATGCGTCACCTTTGCTTTTCGGTGGCTTCAGCATTTTGTAAGAGCGTGCCTAATTTTTTTTACCGGCATTCAAACATTGGAATGCCTATGGTGTTTTTAATCACACGGTCGAAAAATAACCTCCGTAACAGCTTTAGCATGGTCCATCCTCAAAATTGAAAAAAATATTTAAAATATTTCCGTCATGATCATACGATTTTGAAGGACCAATGCTGGCTGAACATATTAGGGGTAAGAACAAGACTTCTCAGGCCTTATTTTGTTCGGTTTAGAGGTGCAAGAATGAGGATGATGGACAATGAAGGAAAATGATGACGAAGCACTGTTTCCAGTTCAATGGGTGAGTCACTGAAGCGAGAATCTCCAACACTTATATTTTATAGTGTTTTTTCCCCTTTTATGGCCTATTTTAATCGTCCTTTCTGTACACCTAAGCCTAATATAACGTCCACGTTTATTTTTTAGTACTTACCTTAGTCCTTACACCATCGATACCGGGTGCATATTTTTATCTTTTCCGTATATATATATTATTTTGTATCGTTACCGGTACGTAACGATACCTTGCCAGTTCCGGATAGAGAATCGCAGCGAGGAAATAAAAGTACGAATGCCGTTATGGATGCCTGGAAATAACTGTGTGACAGGTCCAAGAGTCTTGTGGTTCGTTTTCTTCCGTCTGGAAAAAAAGGGTTCGCTTGTTTCTCAGGGGAAAGATGTCCGTTATCCTGTCCGTTCTCCAATATCTTTTGTTATGTTCTCTCTCTTTTTCTCGTATCGTCCCAACGACGCTCATCGAAATGAATCGATTTATCGGTTTTCCAGCGATCACTTCTGTCAACGCTGCTCCTCATCCACCCTCCCAGAAACTAACCCTTATATCCTCCACGCTTTTCCAACATCCTTGCTTCTCCCTTCTTCCTTTCCCTTCTGACACACGCCCATCCCCCTTTTCTCCCTCTCCTCGCTTTACCTCAATTCTCCCACCCCTGGTCCTCGCAACAATAGATGTATGCCCAGCCAATCAGGAAACTCGTTACCTTTTTCTTTTTGGCCTCGCCGATGGAAACCATTGGTTTATCGCTCGTTTTGATTTGTGTCTGCCCCGGAACTGTTTTCGGCAGCTAATTTTCGAGATAGAGTCTGGCGACTAATCATTTAGTCTCTCTCTTGCTTCTGTGGGGCCGGGAAAAAAATGAATCATTGGTCCTATGCCTGGAAAACCACTTGGCGACAGAGTGGTTTATAATAGCACGATTGGGAAGTGCTTTCTCTTAAAAGATAACACATGAACTTATACTTCTCGACCTAGACAATGTAAGATTTTTAAAAAAATGGCATAATTTCAGGCTAATGTCGCGGACGTTTTGTATATAACTAATTAAAGTGACCGACCGACATAAAGTGACCAAGATACGACAATTTTTTATTGTTCATTTTTCGCGACGGTTTGATAATGCATCAACTTCAGATGTAGTAGGTACCTATCATTGAAATCTGTTGGTACAAAATATATATTAGCAACATTAGTGGGAAAGTGTCAGTCGTTTTTTTTGTTTTATTAATAAACATTAATTTATTTAATTAATGTTAGTTTTTATCGATGATTCGAACAGAAGCACCCGAAATTTTTATGAAAAATCCATTCTGTATGTACCTGTATTATTTATTAACCGTGGGTTTCCATGTCGTATACTATCTATTAGTTGTTTTTAGTTTATAGACAAAAGCAAATACTGAGAAGTAAATGCGCGGTTTTGGACTTTATTCGTTGTTTATAATGCTGAAAATTTCTAAACTTATACAACTCCTTCTTGTCTATCTTAATACTAAGCTGAATATTGAGAGGAAAACAACGTACATTTACAGGGGAGGTTTCAAATCATTACTCTTTTGTTTCAAGGCCGATGCTTTTAACAACCGCAGCGCGCCTCACATTTCGATATAATGTATTCATATATTCAGTTAAAGGGTAGATGTGCCTATTATTCCCGAATAGGGCTTTTTAGTTGTGATAGACCTCACTTTGTGAACGATTATCACCTTTATCATAAGAAGTTGAACATGAACACACAGTAGGTATATTATGATTTAAATGTGGTGCGTGAGATCTGCACTATATTAACTTTAAATATCCATATCTTAAAAATATACTAACTGTGAGGCGTGGTAGATCATTTCCGGATTATTTTTATCGCCAATATTAAGCGTTGGTTTATTGCTTCTGTACTACCTCGCTGCTCTGAAATGTCACAGAATTAAAAATTCCCGATGCCATCGTATGGAAATCGTTAATTTTATGACGTACTCCACGAGATTGTTTGCGATTGTGGCCTATGGCCATGCATTTCGAATGATCCGTCGTGTGGTTTATCTACCCATCCAATGATGCATAGGGAGAACTAATGCGGCAATCGTATTTGTTTTGTTTTTATCGCCTCAGATAAGGTTTATTTTCGTTTTGTTTTTTTTTTCTTCGATAAATCTTTTTAACCACGTAAACGACCTGTTTCCACCACGAAAATCGCTTATAAAGACGGGGTTCATCACCTACTTTTCGACAATTAACGTCAAAATCGTAGAGATATCAGAGTTTATGTACTCCAAGCGTCGTTTTGAGATATGCACTATATTGAGAGATAAATATCATGCCATTACTTTTTAGCGATAGGAGTGCTAATGAATACGGGTGGCATTTCCTGATAACATTGCGTATGTAATCAGAAAGTAGCAAAGTAAATGCAGTTAAACCATTTATGATATTGATGTAGCAGATACGATATAGATTTACAGCAATCGCAAGCTTATGAAAATAACGAGATTTTAGTGCGAAAATAAGGAATTATATTTTGAATTGATGTGGAAATGCATATGCTGATGAAACGGTTTTGTTATTCATGCAGCATTTTTTTACGAACATGTCCCTAATCATAAAATGGGAGAAACCCTTTTGCTAAACGGGAGCATAGCGACAGGAGGAGCCTTCTGACGAGTAAGTTGAACATAGATGTGTTAATTAAGAGCGAGACCTAAATTAACTTAAAAGAAGAGGAGAAAGGATTGTTTTTCAATCTTTTCCAAGGCGTGTTTGACCTACACCAAAAGAAAAAAATCTGAACCCTATTCAATAATATTTTGTTAAAAAATGTCGAGAATATTCCAATGAAAGAGCTGGACTCTAAATTTCAGTTAACTTGCGCGAAGCCTTCGTACTTTCAACCTTCCCGCTAAAAATAATAGCCTTTTACTGTTTTGTTGGAATGAAATAGCCAGGGAAGTATTTTTGAAAAATAGCAAAGACAGTTTATTGATGTCTACGTAATGACAATACCTTTATTAGTTATATATTTTCATGATAAAACCAACATACGTGTCTCCTGCGGACAATAATTCTTTCTCCTTAGCTGATCTTTGACCAATCCATATGGCATTCTTGTTAAATTACGCTAAAAGATTTTTCTCTTAACGGAAATTATAAACAAAAAATTGTATTTTACGTACCTACGCTTAGAATGCGATGTCGGAATTTGGTTAAAAAAAATCCTATTCAGTGATACTTTAATTCTTCGCCGTAGGCTTCGAGAGAAAGGGATGATGATAACAGAAATAATTAAGTGAAAGTTAGCTACTCTACGTTATCATGTTGTACATTTTCCCTTTTCTATGGAACATTTTCTTTTCTTTTATTTTTTTTCTTGTTTTTATTCCCCTTTCCTCCCAGTAGTTCTTCAAGTACCATCAATAGCACATGCATGCAACACAGCTTGGGAACCCCTGGATTGGATGCTCTTGAGTCTTTGGTGTGGGGAAATGTGAAAAAATATGATGCGAAGTAAACGGAAGGAAAAAAAAACATTTAAGTATCGAACGGGGCGAGGATATGGAAAAAAAATTACCAAAGGAAATTAAGCGGAGGCAGAGTAGGTGGACATAACAAGTGATTAGAGGCAATCAAGAAAATTATCGAAGGAAATGCAAGCTGAGGAAGTGAGGAAGTTTGAGGAATAGAATGTGCATCTTGGGTGGCACGAAGAGAGGTAGGAAATAGGAAGATCTGGTGCTTTCCCGGCGTATCTGCTGCGTGAAGGTTTCTCGGGTCCTCCACCGGGTTATTGCGTCCATGTCCGCTTCTGAATGACAGAATTCAGAAGCCCTGAAGACGATGACCGAGTTGGGAATCGAAATGATACAATAAACACAAGAGATAGATACAATAAACACAAGAGATAGACACAATAATCACAAGAGATAGATACAATAAACACAAGAGATAGACACAATAAACACAAGAGATAGATACAATAAACGCAAGAGATTGACACAATAAACACAAGAGATTGACACAATAAACACAAGAGATAGACACAATAAACACAAGAGATAGACACAATAAACACAAGAGATTGACACAATAAAGACAAGAGATAGACACAATAAACACAAGAGATAGGCACAATAAACACAAGAGATAGACACAATAAACACAAGAGATTGACACAATAAACACAAGAGATAGACACAATAAACACAAGAGATAGACACAATAAACACAAGAGATTGACACAATAAACACAAGAGATTGACACAATAAACACAAGAGATAGACACAATAAACACAAGAGATAGACAAAATAAACACAAGAGATTGACACAATAAACACAAGAGATTTTCACAATAAACACAAGAGATAGACACAATAAACACAAGAGATAGACACAATAAACACAAGAGATTGACACAATAAACACGAGATTGACACAATAAACACAAGAGATAGACACAATAAACCGGTGGAGGACCGAGAAACCTTCACGCAGAGGTAGAAAATAATAATTATAAAACGACCTTGGGGCGAGATTGTGACGAAATTATCCCTTCTGCCATATAACTCGTGAATACGCCGACATCATCATCATCGGTCAACAATCCTAGGATTGGTTTGACGCAGCTTTCCACTCGATTCTTCTATCGGCCAACCTTTTCATTGCGACGTAATTCTTCTCTTTTACACTCTTCACAACTTGTTCCATATATCTCATACGAGGCCTGCCTTTTCCAATCTTCCCGTTCACTTTTCCCTCGACGATAGTCTTCATCAGGCCATCGTGTCTCAAGATATGACCGATTAAGTTTTCCCTTCTTCTTTTTAGAGTTGTCAGCAGACTTCTCTTTTCTCCCACTCTTCTTAGCACTTCCTCGTTACTTACTCGGTCGATCCATTTAATCTTCAGCATTCTTCTGTAACACCACATTTCAAATGTTTCTACCCTTTTCTTCTCCGCTGCTGTCATCGTCCATGATTCACTGCCGTAAAGAAAAATGCTCCGACATGAAAAAAAAATGGTTTCGATGAATAGCAGTTTCGAAAATGCAATGCATAGGTGGGCGTGGGTACACTTCACCAAACGATTCCGGCAGCAAACCCATGATAAATACATCTCATATGTGTCCGCTTTAGCCTAAAGTATTTTTGAGAGATCGCTTTCAGTGAGGAATTAATGATATTATTAGTTTTCTACCAGTGAAGGCGGGTCTAAATGAACATTAAATTCTTACCACGACGCCTATATTTCACGCTATGACCCTTTTCATCCCTTTATACCTCCTACCTCGCATCATGCTATTCACACTACCCGTCCTTCTCCTCCCTCTCCCCCGCTTACCCAACGTTCTTCCCTCAAACACGTCCGTCAAAACATATTCGCCCAATATTACCTTCTCCATCCACACTTTATGCATTCTCCAAATGTCCTCAATCGACTTCTATACTGCCAATTCAAGCACTTAATAGTTCGTACTCCTTTCGACCCACTTTACTTTTTCCATCCCTCTCTATACCCGCATCTCAAAAGCCCTGAGTCTTTTTTCACATTCCTTCCTTATAGTCCATGTTTCCGAACCATATAGTGCCACGCTCCGTATAAGACTAGTAACAGATTAAAACGCGCAATTAGAAATCGAATCGAGATCAAATCGAAGCTGCTAGGGGAATAATAAGGTGGGGTTATACAGATTTTTTTTGGCTTTTTAGTACCTAGAGGTATCTGTTTCTACGTGTGTATGTAGCACTACATTTACAACACATCGTCAATTTTTCTTAAGCCTGATTAAAGTGTATTTCATTCGAAATTTTCTCATCTCCATCCCCACATGGTATTACGATGATTTATAATTGAATAGCATGGTAACAATTAGTGCATGCACTCAGTAGATTTTTGCCATTTACCTATCCAACCCAATGTCACACACTCTAATAGGTGGCGTGTAAGTAATGCCGCATATATAGATCCTCATCTCAATGAGAATAAATTTTATTCAATCGATGCTATTATATGCGCTTTTGGGATAAATATTATCCTTATATTTCGGAATATCTACACGGAATGCGGTTCGTTCCTAATGATAACGATTATCGAGCACACGCATCCGACTCTCTGTACGAATTGTGCTCAGCGTAATTCATTTGGATCAATCAAATCACTCCGAAATCGCTGGCGAAATAAACGAAGCGTTCGCCAAAGTTGATACGATCTCTCAAGTTCTCACAGAGACCTCGGTATGATGCCGCTCGGCGTTGAGTCATCTTCCGAACAGCGATACGGAGAGACGCGATTTCGATTTCCGACCCTCGATGGTCGATCGTGCCGCACGCGTTCCCGTCCTTATTCACGCGCTGTTGTTGTTGTCCCGGACACTTCAGCGGTCTTCAGGTGGCGTGTTAGCAATCATCGTCCCCTTCCCTTTGAAACTCGATTGTCCTTCGGCGTGGAGAATCCCTTATTCCGCGGCCGCGATATCACTTGTTTGTCCAACGGCGGGTCCATGCAAAGCACCGCGTCAATGTGACGTTTGCGCTGGACGTGCGACAATCGATCGATCGAAACCTCGATCAGGTAAACACGCACACAAACACACACACCCTTCGGACGCGTATGAAAGGATATGTTTCCGTTATATCGCGTAACGGGACCGAGGGTCGAGTTGATTACACAAACGCCGTTTCTAAGAGATCAGATTTACGCTCCCGGGAAATCAGGCGAGAAGCTGATGAATATCAAACACGCCGTAAGTTCGAGGAGCAATAGGAGGGATGGAGACTTGGAACGTTGAGTCATCATTGACGGATATTTACATATTTTCCTGCCGTTCGATGACAGGAAAGTATTCCTGGTACGATGTAAGTCTTATAAAATGGCATTACTCCAGGTCATGTTTTCACGTTTTTTACGCGTAATTCTATCATTGGTAAATTACTACCGGTTAAGGTAAATGCATTTCTTTAGATAATATAAGGGATTCTCATCAAAATAGCTTTCACGCTTTCGATCACCGTACTGAACTTACTAAACTAAACTAAGGTGACTGTGGGCAATTCTTATACGAGGTTGCATGCCAATATTTTTTAATTATTATTCTGGAATGCGACCAACACCTAAGGGTAGTGCGTCGCATAGAATATGTTGACGATTGGATTAGAGACGGAAGAATATCTGAAGACCCTCAAGACGAAAAAGGTCGTTTAGGAGATCGTAGATAAAGGAGAAGTTATTTAATGAAATTTTGTTGAAGGAAAGAGAGAGTGGATGCTGTTGGTTTTTGAAGGGCGAGGGTGTATTGAAGGAAGAATTGGGGCGTTTACTCGGAACCGAAATCGCAATTTTGTGCACGAAATTGTTAGATAGAAACGAAAAAAGAATTGAAGTGAAAAAATTAATCTTCTAACCACAACCATTCACTCATAAATCAAAAATTAAAATATGTAAAAGGCGACGCCCACCGAAAATGCTGCTGTGATAACATTGACGTCATTTTCCTCCCGTCCTTGACTGCTTTTAGGGGAGGGGAAGGGAGTGGAGGGGGATTCTCGGAAGGTCTGCTCGCACAGATGCTGTCGCAATCGCTCCCATCGGCCGAGTCAGCTGTGTCCCCCCCCTTCGCGATAAGGCGAAGTAGCTTCGCGGGCTCAGTTGTGATTGGACGAAGTCGTTGTACGACAGAGGTTGCACCACGCCCACTTTTCCGAAAGGGTTAAAAACATCAGTTTTTCGCCGCTTATTACTCGAGAAGTAATTGACGGATCGAAAAACGGAAAAATATGGGTCTTTTTATTTTACAAACTGTCATATTCGGCAATAAAAATAATATGGTAAACGACCCCATTGTTTGAGGGAAGAATGTTGGCAAAGCCGAGTAGAGGGAGGCGAAGTACGGGTTATGTAAATAGAATGATGGCGAGTGGAAGGTATTTGGAAGTAAAGAGGGAAATTTTGTAAAATGTAGTGGTGGTGGGAAGATTTTAATCGAATGTGCATTTATACCTAACTTCAGGGGTTGAATTCCAATAAATAAAACCCATCGATTCTGTCTCCTCCACGTAATAGTAGCAGCAATAAAAGCAGTCGTGAGAAGAATTTATTGTCCATCAACTGCCTTGACCGGCAGAACGCTAATGATAATAATATTATTACCGATTGTCGGCTATCAATATTCCAATACATCAATGTTAATAATGGTAAATTGATTCAAGTTCACTGTTTCTGGCATCACTTTGTGTGTCTAGTTCTTCACAATGATGCCTGCTTGGAAAACGAGTAATTGACTTCTTCATTTACCCTTCAAGCCGCCAAAAGGGATAGAAAGAAATGGGGTGGGATCGGGTTGGTGTGGTGGCTAGAGTACTGGCCTCCCATCCCGAGGGCCCGGGTTCGATTCCCGGCAGTGGCATATTTTTCAGTGGAAAACCGGTCCCCACTTGAGTGCCTATTGGAGGGCATTTCAAGTACAGTACTCCGTCCGTCGGATGGGACGTTAAGCCGTGGTCCCCTTGGCGCCTTTCGTTAAGATTAGGCTAATGCCGACGCCGGGTTTCTCTCCACCCTTCCTCCGTTCCCTGAAAACTCCTACCATTACCCAATTATCCACTTATCCTATATGGCGCAAATGACCTCAGCTGTCGGTCGCCTCCCCTTAAATAACCAACCAACCAAGTAAAAAATGGGATTCGAGGTCTTACACTGGGCATAAAAATGATTTACCTGCTTTTAGAAAAAAATTGATCGTACATTAGAGAAGCGTGGAGAAAAAATAAACAGATCTGAAACATTCCCTCGAAACGTATTGGCATAGTAGGTACCTAACACGGATTAATATATACCTAATAATGATAATAATATTTCGCATATTACTTAAAGCTATTGTGACACTTTTTCCTTGATATTCATCATTCCAATGCAAATATTGTTTGATCCACCTGAAGCACTACTCGTGCTGTATCAGTCCTGTGATGTCAGCCGCGAATGATTTCGCCTCACCTCCGATAGAAACATTGGCTCTTGCTAATTCAATCTCATGCGTTTGATCGCTCCCGACCCACGCCGCTATTTCCCGAAATATAGGTCAATTTTATTTTAATGCCGTTCTTTCCATTAATGAATCCATAAATTTCATCAATTTGAAAGTGATAGCAAACTTATATATTTTCATGCAGTCGTTTGTGTGATAAAGTACGTGAGTGCTTAGTAAAAATATGCTCGTGGAAATGAGTATATTTAAATAGGGTTCATCATGTTGCCTTCGCACTCACACGTTATAGAGGCTTCTCCGTTCATTTTGATAACCTATCACAAACAATCCACAATCACAAATTGTTTCTTTTGCTCAAACCAAGAGCTATTGTTCATTATCGTATTGTTTAAAGGAGTAGTTTAGATTTTTCCCCTTCTCCCAATTTTGGATTTGGTAGAAATTTTATTTCTTCTCGCGTTAGTATGAAATGAGATTTTTCATATTTTAAGTGACTATCAACCTACTTTTGCTATAAACAGTCGGTAAAAACGCAACAAATTTAGTTAATGCCATATCTCATATAGATGAGGCATCTCGTTGCGATTGGCACGATCTCGTTTCGGCCTGGAATCGTCTCTGAGATTAGTAGAAGAAGAATAACCTGCATTAAATAGCCTCCTCCTGACGTTGAGAGACGGCTTAACTTGACGGTTGAATTGATGGAAAAAATCTACGGACGCCGGTAGCAATCGGGTGATTTATCTTAATCATTATCCCATTACAAACATTCAACCATCATTAACCTATCGCTCCGCTGACCCATTGAATTCCAATATTCTACCCGGTACAAATAGGATTCAAAACTCTACACTTGATTATCGTGTAAGGGGCGCTAGTATAGATGACTTTTGCTTAATATTTGATTGATATGGAAACAATGAGGAAGGAATAAGATTGGAAATGAGAAAAATATCTCAGTATCCCACCTTGAAGTTGGCGCAACTTATTATGCAATCTACTAATCTTCAAAAGTGCTCTTCACATAAACCTGTTACTGGAGAAGCCTCTGAAAAAACCGCCCTGAGTCGAATTACACTCGAATTCGCCTGTCGTGAACTCGCTTGTCTCGTGCTACTTCCACCAAAGTCCTGGCCGCCCATAACCGCTCATGAGTGAGCTGGTTTGGTCTCTGGTTTCCTCTGTGCCTCGTGAGTAGTTCTTGTTCCTCGTAAGCTCATACGTTTGAGCTGACCAAAATGGCTGACCTTGATTTGAGAATCGGCTGCGATGGTGACTACTTCACCTTTTTTGACCTTCATTCAAATTAATTCTGCCATTCTTCCTCTTCCTTATCTCGAGCGTGAAATGATACCGTTTAGCCGGTATAATCTAAAAAAAAAGACCTTAAAACAATATCAATATGAGGACAAAAATTGGGAAATCAATACGATCACCTAATTTTGGCGTCGTCATTGTTTACACGAAAGATTTCTTATATCGCCTCAATGTCATCATCGACGGATTATTTATCCATGGAGGATTTCCACTACCTTTTTTTCGCTAATAGAACGTAGCTAATAACTCTTTATTCATGAATTTGGACTAGGTTTAATCCAAAACCATGGCATGAGGACGGATTCCTCGTTATAGTACGGAGCGATACATATTTGCTGTGGCAACCGCTGTTTGATGCTAGGAGGATAGTCAACCGCCATTTGACGTTATTAGTGATCTTGATTTAGAAGATTTTTTTTATGATTGATGGCAGTGAAATTTTTTTCGAGTATGATCGTGATTGTGTTTTACTTTTCTTTTATTCCGCTTAAGATTTTATATAATATTTTTCTTCCTTTTTGGTCAAGTTTCTTTCCTCCTATCACGTGATTCTCCTTCCGCGACGAGGACCCGTCACTTGACGGGTATTTGCTTCCAGTGCAATTTGCTTCCAATACCTCATGACTGGAGTACTTTATTGCGGACAACGAACCCAATGGGGTCGTTCACCATGTTTTTTTAATTGCAAAATATGACAGAGTTTGTAAAATAAATAGACCCATCTTTTTCCGTTTTTTGATCCGTCCATTATTTCCAGAGTTATAAGCGGCGAAAAAATGATGTTTTTAACCCTTTCGGAAAAGTGGGTGTGGTGACACCTCTGACGTATATCGACTTCGTCCAATCACAACTGAGCCCGAGAAGCTACTTCGCCTTATCGCAAAGGGGTGGACACAGCTGACTCTTCCAATAGGAGCGATTTCGACAGCATCCGTGCGAGCAGACCTTCCGAGAACCCCCCTCCACTCCCTTCCCCTCCCCTGAAAGCAGTCAAGGACGGGAGGAAAATGACGTCAATGTTATCACAGCAGCATTTTCGGTGGGCGTGACCTTTTGTTTATTTTAATTTTTGATTTATGAGTGAATGGTTGGGGTTAGAAGATTAATTTTTTCACTAAAATTCGTTTTTCGTTTCCATCTAACGATTTCGTGTACAAAATTGCGATTTCGGTTCCGAGTAAACGCCCCCATTGGGTGATACCCACTCACAAATCACCTTTCACTGCTTTATACTTTGCCCCATTTCAAACAGTTTAATTTTGCATTGCTTCTGAAATGTGGAAAAATATCGTCGCACATCCCTTGCCCTCCCAGTTCATCAGGGTTATGAACAATCAATATCCTCTCAAAAACAGGTGTCCTTTCACTCAATTCACGGGTAATATCACGAGTAAAATAATGCTCAAACGTTACAAAAAAGTTTCAATTGGGTTAAAAAGTGTTATATGTCTGAAACTCTGGGCTGATGAGCAACTGTTAAGAAATGGAAACCACAAGCTGTCAGTTGACAGTTGGCCGACGTTGGTGGTGAGCAGTTTTCATCAGTCTTTCCAGTGTTAAACCTATGAGGTTATAATGCAATGGAGTCACTATCATGTCTGATTAGAGAAGCAGGACAGGCAGGACATATCGTTAGGCATGTGCATACGGGCTTACTACTTGTGACACTCTTACAGATGGTGTTATTTCACGCCGAAAAACTTAGATAGTAAGATAATTTATGGAATTTTATCTTTGATCAAATAAACGGTGGAAAGTGCAAACAACGAGTGATATCACGAACATGTAGTTTAAATAAGCTTAATTCCAACAGGTTTCGTAAGAATGGAAGTGACTCACTGTGGAATAGAATACATTAATATCACAAGCCTTAGGAAGAGTAACTGAAAGCAAGGTTAACCCCATTCTGGCTTCATTGTCACTCATAAGTGAGCGTATAAATACCGCCCCCAAATACAGCATTTTGACCTCCTTGGGTACCTATACCTACGCATGGACGAGAATGAATTGGGCTGAACTAATTTTCTTACGCTAGATTCTTTCAAAGTTCAGTAAAAACGATTATTTCCACTCAAGGAGGTTAACAATGTAACCAACTGGGCGAGGAGTCAGCGGCCATCTTGGTAAGCACGACATATAGGGCTTGCTAATCGCGAAACTCGTACGAGTTAAGTGATCTTTGCGCATGGCAAAACTTAAATGAGTATTAAGTTGAACAGTCGACTACGTTTTCAAAATTCATCAAACTAGCAGAAGAAAGGACGCAAATACGTATGCAACCACCAAAAATATGATTTTGACATGATAAATTCCAAGCCGTTTTAGTAATAAAATTCAATATATAATTATTATATAATTATACGACACAGTCTCAGGCAAAACTTTGTGGAAGTTATTAATGAACATCAGTGATTAATAAACGTCAGTGTGGAAACTGCAAAGTTGATACTTTCTCTTCTACTGTTATAAAATTCACAATAAAACGCACAGGGGAATCTAATTAATTAATGTCTCTCTGAAATAGCTAGCCGTAAGACGATTTCTTGATGCCGCTGCGAAGAAATGTTTTCACGATTTCGTTGTTAATTATGTTTTAGTACACACGCAGCTCCCATGAGAGGCCGCGAAAAAATGAAATATTTTGTGCGGGGAAGGAGGGGAGTAATCCTTCCCAAATACCCCCGTTCTGGCTTCATTGTTACCCATAGGCTAGCATACCAATGCCCCCTCCAGTATATTCTAACCTTCTTGGTTCCACTGCACTTTCTCCGATCGCCTCCCCAAGTTACACGGTCTGGTATCCGCTCAGAATTGGTGAAACGTTTGAATCCAAGTACTCAAAGGCTCTGGGCTCTTCACATTATACGGACCAACCCCCCTCCTCTCCTCTTCCGTGGCATCTCCTGTCCAATTCCAGTAGTCCGTTGGAATGGGACTCCAGTGAGCCCTTTACACCACTCCTGGAAACCCCTACCCCCACGTTCTCTTGATTCATTCCCTCACCCCCTTCCCAGAAACTCTCATTTCCAGAAGACCCCATTTAGGAAATAATATGACAACCGGGGGTGGAGAGGCTGGAAGTGGACTCTTTATATCCCGCTCTGGGCATCTATTACCCACATCGGCTTACTTTTGCCCCTGCTACCCTTCAGAGAGTTAGAGAGAGAGAGAGAGAGGGATGGTGGAGAAGGATGGAAGAGATTTCCTGCGGGGGGAGGATGTAGCGTGGACAGGGTCGCGTCGTTTTCCGCAGCCCCCCAGATGTGGCCGTCGTCCAAAGCCCGGAATTGATGGAATTATCCTTTTTATTTCCCGGAGAGGGAGACCGGCGCTTCACTTCCATCGCGCCCGGAATAGCATCAATAGCGCCGCCGAAAATAATCCCGCGGAAAAGGGAATCGGGAGGGTATGTTGGGGTGAGGGGGGAGAAAGGGGTGGGCTTTTATGACGCTCAACACCCATTCACGCTCGTATCGAAGACTTAAAAGCGGCAGTCTGGGCCAAGACTCGGTACGTGGTACCCCCTTCACTCAAACACACCCCCCTCCTTCCTGGCTTATGTCGCCGTTCGATCTTCTCTGGTAAGTGAGGACGTTCCAGTAATTCACCTCGAGACGCGATTCCTATCCTTGAACTGGACGACTTTCCAAATTTTCCCAGGAAAAGTTAATGTTGGTTTTTTTTGTTTTAAATCGTCCGAGAAGCGTTTGTGGTTCCAGTTTTTTTTTCTCTTATCTTACATCATCCCTTTCAAATTCTCCTAACATGCTAATGGGCCATCTTCCCGCGGAAATATTGTCGTCTTTAAAATGTCCTCTAGCACAACTTACGACATTTTTTTTCTTTAAGGATCGGATAGGGCCAAGTTAAATGCGAAGGTTGGGAGGACACAGGCAAGGAATTTTAGCTACCTTAGCATTCGTAATTTCAAGGATTGCAAACTAGTGGCGTCGAAACCTTAACGGAAATAGTCATTCACATTTCCTTCTAACAGCTTATTAAGTACCTTAGTTTCTAAAGTTCACTTTAACACAGTCCACACCTAGTGTACGGTGGAAGATGCGCACAATCACGGCTGATTCGTGACACTGGGTGTTCAGCAGTTGGTCTACCATCTTGTTCCATTAAAAGCCTCGAGAAATACACCGGGAATAAGTAAGCCTTGGCACTATAACAGGTTAAAGCAACTGGCCGGACTATCAGGGGATTTTGTGTTCGAGTCCCGGACAAGAGAAATTTTTTTTTTTTTACTTTGAGGAAATTCTTTTATTACCATAATATTATTGAATTTGGTGAAACTTTGTATGGTTATAAGCTCGGAGTTCTATGAAGAATCGCGTTGGCGAAAGAGGTGTTTAATCACTTACGAGAGAACAAATGACAAGGTCTTTGAGTAGGAAAAGAAAATTCATTTTGTATGTACGTTTCACTCACAAGTTTAATGACTTCGACCATGGTTTCGACAATTTTATGTTATCTTTTGCCTTTGAATAGGGACTTAAAGAAAAGGTGAAAATTCTGAAATTGTGATCTTAGTATTGATGGCATCGGAGCGTGGTCTTGAAAGAGAAAAGATGAATTTCGATATGGAACATGGAGCCCGTCACTGGGATTGAAACCCGAATAACCTTCATCAAAACAAGATGAATTTGGACAGGTGGATTTTGAGACAAGGGTGTGGCAAAGGATGAAGAAGTAAAGGTGAGTGGGAAGAAGAGCAAACGGGGAAGTTCTGAGAATGGTAGGCGATGGAAAAACATATGATTAAATGAATCAGGAAAGAACAGAAATTAGCGTAGATCGTGCGAGTTTACTGAAAACTGGAAGTTTTCAACGACGATATAGAATGGAGGAAATGTTGGATAAGCAGTAGTAGAAGGAGGATAACAAGCAATTTGGATGAAGTGATGAGAGATAGGAAGTATGCGGTTTAGAGCATCATTTGAAGGATAGCATGCTTGGAAAGCATTTTGTCTCTATTGGCTCTGAGCTCACCTAAGTAGTATACCAATAATAATAATAATCAAATCACGAGCAAAAATTCCATTTTCGGGTCATTTTACCTCTATTCTGTGAGCAGATATTAAGAAAAAATTTTATCATTAGAAGTGGTGAAGGCTTATGCATGTGGTAGTATTGAAGTGCATAAGAGAGAAAATATTTATGAGAATGATTAGATGATGATTCATGATGGACGCATGCGATAGATGATTGAGTGACGGTTAGAGGTATCGAATGCAAGTTGAGTGTTTCTTAAAGGAAACAATTTAGAAGGGGAATGATATATTTGGTTTCAGGTACAGGAAATCTGGCATAGAGAATTAGGTGCCTGTTGTTCCCGAGTTTCTAAATAATAACTCCTCTTGTAATTTATTACTGAGCCGTTTCGTAACTAACGAAGGAAGAGACCGTTTAGGGAAATTCATGATGAAGCAGAGTTGGGGACTTGTAGTGTGTTCTTTGAGAATAATAAAGTTTTTGGTGTAGAAAATAAAAACTAGTTGTGAACTGTTTTAGATATTTATGAATTAAACTTGGAACTTTATTCGGAGTAGTCGAGCGGCTGAACGAAAAGCATTGTCTCCTTTTTTCTTTTTTTCTATTTTCTCCTGTTCTTCTTGATACGCAGTTGTTCAGCAGCGGAACGAAAAGGATCGTTTCCTTTTTCTTTTGTTTCTCTTATCCTCGTAAGATCGCGTACTACGAGATTCGATAAGGGTAATCAGAAAGTTTGAGCGTTAAGGTTCAAGGCCATACCCTTGAGGCATTTGGCTTT
This sequence comes from Platycnemis pennipes, assembly GCA_933228895.1. Lineage (NCBI taxonomy): Eukaryota > Metazoa > Arthropoda > Insecta > Odonata > Platycnemididae > Platycnemis > Platycnemis pennipes. The sequence continues at coordinate 69,075,134 of OW121854.1, forward strand.
ATCCTGCGCTTTCTGCGCTTCTTTGGTCTCTTATCCTCATCAGCGGCCTAGTCCGTCGAATCTCCCTCCACATGATGGTGAGACGAAAAAATAAGGCCTAATTTTCCTCCTCCAGTCCACGGTAAACAGATTCTATCATGAGTCCGACTTCCTTCTCACCCTTTTTCCGATATCCTGATATCCGTCTTCCCTACTCGTATCCTTTCCATCTTCTCCTATTACACCCCATCTCATTGCCTCCTCCCAATGTAGAATTCCGCCTCTCAGACACACGCTGGTATTTCTGGCATTTCGCTGTAGTAACATTCCATGAATCAGTCTTCCTTCTGGCATTTCTTGTTGGAATAAAAATATTTTTCTTCTGTTGGGGAAATCCATCAAAGAGATCCACGTGTTGATGTATTAAAAACATGTAAGATGGCAGCAGGATCAACCTAAAAGTAACAAAATTCGTTATGCTTACCAGCACGCTTCCGGTGATTGTGGCCAGATCTAGATCGCATACCAGTACGCTTATGGATGCGAATGGGTTAAAAGTACGTGGGTAAGGAAGAATCTTTTGTGTAAGGGTAGATGGAGGAGAAGAGCGGATAGTCTGTACGGAATAATATTGAGGGGTTAAAGAGGAACATGCAGCGGTCGTGTGACGAATATAATTTTTGTATTATATATGTTACTTAAAAAATTAGGGCCAAAATATTCTTTAGCTTAAAAAAAAACCTTTCCATCTCGCGTCGTCCATCGCCTGTTTTTTTTACCTTCCAGAATATAAATTAATACTCTTCCATCACTTCCGGAGTAGTTCAATAAAACAGAGCTAAGAATAAAGTTCTTAACTCTGTTCCAGTGTTAGTCAGTCCGTGTCAATAAAAGTCAGTGACCCCTTTTTTTGTGTTTATCGACCTTACGGAGATGTAGAGTCCGCATAATCTTTTTATTTTCCTAGCACATAGGCCTTCCGGAATATTTTCTTGTCGGAGATTGAGTTCTGTTGTTTAGGAAACCTATAGCGACGGATGATGTTTTTTCATGGAGGAGAATATTTCTCCCCTCACTGTTCCCTCGGTTTTTTTGTGTTTTTTTTTTTTACATCGCTCGACCGATGGGGTTGCGTTCGCCGATGGCGTTCGGGCGTTCAGGAATCATCTATCCGCCACCGTCGCCCTCCACCCCTTTTGTCGAGAGCATTCGGCTAAAATCGTTTATCTGCATTAGCGCCCTACTTCCTTCGAGGAGGCAGGGGAATGAAAAAATTTACGGGCGCAACATCTGGCACTTGTCCATTTCCCTGGAGTAGACAGCTCGGCGCCGACCCATTTCCCCGTCACAAAGGAGTCGGTCGACCGCGGACACGGGCGAGATGGCGCGGTCGGAAGACGGGCGCACCACCGCTCAGCGAAAGGAGAGGGAGAGAGAGAAAGAATGCTATTTATAGCTCGGAAAAAGGGACTATGAAAAAAACCAAGATTTCATCGAATCCGTGGAAAATTCGTTTTCAGTTTTTTTTGCATGATTGTCAGAGGTCAGATGTTTGCGGTGTCCATCATGATTATGATGATGGCTTTTCATTAGGAGCAGTAATTCACGTTAAATTCTTTTATTTTTTTAATGAAATCCGTTTCTTTTAGAATTTCAGTTTAGAATCACAGCGGTCGATGTAATACCATAGAGTAAGTGTAATATAGAGGGTTCACCGTATGGGGCAAAACTTTTATGCGTTTTAGATGTACCTAGTACTGGAAGGTTCCCATACATGGTGTGGTAAAAATTTTTCGCGTTTCGTCAAAAATCGATACATATCACTTCCATTGCTTTCATTTTTATTCGCTTTCTAATCGACTTAAGTGGCACATAATATATTAATAGCGGTAGTCTTGTTATTTTATTATAATGGTGCTATATGCCTTTACCTAACGTCAACAGTCACGTGGATAAGTTAACATTTCTCTCATTCATGGATGTTTTCAAGTCTGTTTCCGCACTAATAGACGCTTCAAACCGGGAGGAAAGGTATAAGGATAGGGATGGAAGGGATGGGGGCCTGAGTTCTTCCCTTTTCTCTCACTATTAAAGCAAACATAATTTGTCACAAGAGAGTTTCCTTGTTGTTTCATTAAAAACCATATATATTAATTAGTTTCATGAAAAACCAAAAATAATCAACCGCTTCAAGGAGCAGGCGGAGAAGACTACAAGATACTTCTAGATTGTGCCGCTTAAGTCGATTAGAAAAACGAAAACGATGGAAGCGATATATATCGTTTGTGACGTAACGCAAAAAATTCATCCCTCGCCATCTATGGAAACCCTCCTGTACTAGGTACATCAAAACTCATAACAGTCTTGTCCTATGCGGTGAGCCCTCTATATTATACTTACCAACATAATTTGTGAATTCTTTACACTCAATTGCTGCCTGATGGTAGATCAATACTTGCTACACACCCTTCAGTTAGCTTGTGTGAGTGTAGTGGGTGTAGTTATTTGATATGGGTGTAATGAATTGAGGCGAACTCTAACCTGAGATTTCACTTAACGCTGGATATTCTTTTTACAGCCTCCTCATTTTTAAGTTCTTTCTAACTTAAATGCCTTCAATATCATGGGTTTTTTAGGCTTATCATTTCGTACATATTATTACATCCTGTTTTATAATATCTTGGTAACATTAACCTCAGTTTGTATTTAAGGACGTTAGGCCATACATGAGTAGGGACAGTTTGAAGCGGGATCACATATCCTGCTTTAGCGTTGTCGCAATCATTTTCATCACACAGAAATCAGGAAGGACATGAAGTCGAATAATTAATTTACATTTTTCTTTCTAGACCAAATCTAATAATTTGCGGATGATCTTTGCATGTGCTGGTTTTGTAAACGTTCTCCACTGTGAGTTTTTAAAGCATGTTTCACCTACAGTGTTTTTTTTAGTTTTTTTCGTCGTTTTTCTCAATTTGCTACGCTCATTTTTTTCTCGATCGTTAATTAAGACACAGATCACCGTACTCTTTGCGCGAAATAGTTCCCGCCCTTAAAACCAGTTTTCTCTTTTCCACTTCAATGACCGTTTCAATCAGTCCTTTCCGTGTGCTCCCATGTTTTAGCAAGGCTCTAGCCTGATGATTTTGGAATGAATTTAAAAAAGAGAAAAGAATTTTTTTTTAAATTACTATGAGTAAATCAATGAAAGTATAAATGTACCGGCCCTGGTGACGTCGCCAGCCAATCATGGACCCATGAGTTCGAATCCCACCTGGATGTTTTTTTTCGATTCTTGTGGCATAAATGAGTGTTTTCCTCTAAATATGTTTTACTCTATACCCTATGTTAAAAAGCCGGTAATGTTGTGCGAGAGGGCCTATCAAAATGAATAAATAAAGTTTCAAGGGAGAAGAAAGGAGACTTTAAAGTGGGTGAAAGGAGGACGAACTGGGAAGAGTCGAGGTGGTAGCAGTAGAAAGGAAGTAAATTGATGTAATTAGGAGAAGTCAAAGATGTGGATGGAGCAGGTAATTAAGTGTGATGGAATTCTGAGATTTTTTTAAGGAGGTATCTTTTAATATTTTATAGCTACCTTACAAGTTGAAAAATTGTTGATAACGATGAAAATAGAATTATCTGCACGCTCATCTTTCATTACCAGGACGTGTCAAAATAAACGTTAGCTTTGTTTGTTCATCTGAGATGCGGGAGAACGCAACATGGCTGCTGAGCGCAAGCCAAGTATAAACTTTCTTCGCCGAAAATAATGATGATCTAGCGCATAAAAAGGATGAACTCTTGAGCGTTAATTATAATTATGCACGTCATCGTTGGAAATGAAAGTGCGAGGACGGTGAAATAATTAATTCTTACTTCGTGATGGGAGTCTTAAATATTACACAACAACGTTCATTAAGAATTGCGAGCGCAATTTTGTTGATGCCAGAACAAAAATTCCCGGCGTTAGTTAGAACAGATTTTTTTTTAAATTTCAATCCGACCTCTTCGCTGTCAACTCTCTCATCGCTGACATGCACTCCCTCATTATCTTCGTTTTCCTCCCGCTACGCAAGAGTTCTTCATTTGTTTTATTTTCCGAGCTGCGTTCCCCGGCACGGCTCTCGCGAGAAAGTGTAAATAAACATTTTGTCGTCATGGTTTTTCCCCGCGATAGGGAACTCGTTAACAAATTGACATGCTAGTTCTCGTGGCTGTCTCTTCTGGAACAGAGCATTTGTGTCAAAAGGTGGAACTCTCACGACGTGTAAGATAGTGTTTACACGTAGCAGTTGACTGCTATGGCAGTTGCGAGATTCGCGATACTCGTATCTATATCGCTACTGCAATGATGCGTCTGCACCAACTTCTATGCAGCTTAAAGCCGCTATTTAGGCGTTGTCATAACAAATAAAAAGCGTTTTATTTCAATAGTGATTGATGCTTAAATTTTCGTGAAATTCTTCAAGTAATAAATTCCATTTTCATTTATTTTTTGTTCTCATTCTCCCCTTTGGGGAGGGATATCCTTGTTATTTAATCCAAATTCCCGATATCGGAAGTGGTGCATTGCTTTCCGTTAGCGATTGTTGCGATTGTGTTGGATACATTTCCGCTGGAAAGTAGACGGGCTTCAACTTTGCTAATAGCTCGAACGTGGATCGATAGTGTTCGACATGTGTCCAGTAACGACCTGAACTCGCATCGCAGTTGCTATTTACACGTGCGATTGGAGCATTAAGCTTACACTTTTTAAGTCATATCTTGAGACATGATTGCCTAATGGAGGCAATTGTCGAGGGAAAATAATAGCTGTTAGCAGTTGACTGTCATAGCAGTCAACTGCTACGTGTAAACAAGCCTTAAGATGGGGTTCCTTTCGCTTAGCTTATATAGTACTATTACCAGAGTACTCTGGTGTATTATTATTCTTATAATTAGCTGTTAGTAACATCCAACTTCTAGGCTGCTGCGATTATAGGGTTGCATTGCTGTTAGGATGGCTGGAGTCTCGAAAAGGTTCTTGCACCTTGGTAATTACCTCCGAATCTGCCGGATAGGTGGTTGCCCTGAGGTCATATCATGCGCTCGGAACAGACGAAAGGATCCGAGAAGGACGACTTCTGCAAGCCTGCTGTGATTGAATCGGTTCGCGTCCTACATGCCGTAATTCGCTTGATGTTTTCTATCACTTAATCCTTCACTTCAGCAAACATTCCGACGATGAGGACTTCCAGTTTGACGTAGTGGCCCGCCTACATTTTCCGGAGTTTGCTCAGCAGATCCTGATATTTTTTTCTTCGCTGCCATATTTGCCTCAGCCGGTGTCGAAAACTCGTTCGCGAACATTCATACTTCTACCAATACGTGTCCCAATTTTTAATTTTCGTCATGATCAGTGGTTCTTAACCTTTTGCGTAGTTAGCCCACCTTTAGTTTTCCAAAAGGTTTCCCGGCGTCTCTTCAAAGAATATAAACTTTTTAATAATGATCACCATTCATAGCATACGCAACGAAGCTTGTGTGCTATGATTGTTTGGGTGTTTTCATTCAATTTTGCCATCATGCTTACATTCATATAAAATATAATGCATTGCTATTCTTAGTTCTTCGTGGGTATAATAGGTCTAGATGAGCAAAACAATATTTACATCGACCACTAGATCTTTTAGGTAATGCCCTTCCCAATGTTCTTCGGCTACCTACTGTCTCCAGTTATCCGGGCATGCGCCTGAAGCACGCTTCTTTATGGCAGTGAGGCGTGAACGATAACAGCAGCAGAGGAGTAGAGGCTGGGAGAAGACAGCAGCGAAGAAGAAAAGGGTGGAAACATTCGAGATGCGGTGCTACAGAAGAATAATGAAGATGAAATTGATCGATCGAGTGAATGATGAAAAAGTGCTAAGGAGAGTGGGAGAAAAGAATTCTTCTTCAACAATTTTAAAAGAACACTCATTGAGCCATATCTTCAGGCATGATTGCCTAATCGAGGCAATTGTCGAGGGAAAAGTGCACGGGAATAATGGAAAAGAAAGGCCTCGTATGAAATACGTACAGCGCAACTAGTTAAGGATGTGGAAGAGAAGGATTATGTGAGCATGAAGAGGTTAGCTGGTAGGAGAATCGAGTGGAGGGCCTCGTTAAACTAATCATAGCATTTTTGACCCGTGATGATGACGAACTACCCGTTCTTCTCCTCCCTCTATCTCGCCTGTCCACTTCCTTCCATCTAAAAAAATCCTTCAAAATAGCCTCGCCCCTTATATCTATCTCCATCCTTTCCTTATGCCTACACACAGCGACCTCAATCAACTTCCTTTCCTACACTACCTAACCCTTCCTCTTTATCCTTCCTCATTATATTTGTCTGAAAAATCAGGTTACTGTAATAGTATTACAGTCACCTGAGTAAGTGTAAGGCATTGTAAGCAAGTGTAAGCAAGTGTAAGCCAGTGTAAGGCATGTATTACAGTGTAATACATGCCTTTAAAAGTTAAAAAAATGTTTAACATTCTAATTTCTACGTCAAAATTTACAATACCTCTTATGATATCCTCTTGTACAACCATGTTGATGCAAGTCTTTCTCTGCGATGTGTTACTGATCCTATCTAGTCTATCAAGTTTACATCCTGTATCTTTCAACATATAAACGTCCACGGATTTATAAATAGCGCTTGATCATCCTCAAATCTCACTGATTTCATCCTCCTTTCATTCTTTTTGTCAACGTTTTTTTCGGAGTATGGAAGCCGCGCATCAATACATCCCGAAGAAATGGCTGGGGTTGGCATATTGAGTGGCGAAAAATAGGTCGTCCCACCTATTCTTTCGTCCACCTCGCCCTACCGCCCTCTTTTGTTTTCTTTTTCCGTATTATTTTCTTTTGTTTTGGCGTTCCATACCGACTCATCTTTTACGCGACGGAGCGGAAGCGGAATATGGCTTCTCGTCGGCGGTTTTCTATTTGCGTTCGAAACCAAGCCAACGTATAGTTTTTACGCCATCCAAGGCGTTCCGAAAAATAAAGTACCCCGCAAATGTTTCCCCACCCCTATAGATCCAAATATATTTTATTTTATTAGTATTATTCTCCTCACCACATTGGCGTGCCTACCCTTTTTTCCATTCTTCTTTTAATCTCACCTGCAGTCGTGGAAGAGAAAGATGACGCTGCCGATCTGCAGCCAGCGGCGATGAAAAAAAATAAATGCGAATCTATGCCGCGAAAGCAAAATTTATCTGCGGACAAGATGGGGCCTGGACTCAAAAAAGAGGAATGGAAAAAAATATGTACATGAAGTAGTTCTGGCCCATTGAGTGAACCGGGCCTTCTCTTTTATGATAAATAAATTCGCTGGGTACCTACGTGGATGTCTCGGTTTGATTTCCCCCTAGAAGAAGGTAGATTGCAAGGGATAGGATTTGATTCCTGTAACTGTGGAATATTTTCAGCGGTGAACCTGAATTCGGCCAAAGTACGGCCCTACTTATGCCGGGTTCGAAATTTGGAATAAGATCGCATCCCCTAAGGAAATCCAAGCTAAGAACTCCATCCATAAAATAAGACGTTAAGCTGCAGACTCCGCGGTTACTTTCGTCTAGGGCAGGCTAACTTTGATGCATATTTTGAGTGAAGAAAAAGTGAAAATACGCGCTAAAATACTCTTGGCAGCTAAGTTCAATGCGCAAATAACGTTAAAAATAGGATGGAGTTAAGATTAGGAATGATAAGGATAGGTTGCTAGTTGGATGGAGTTGGCAATTCTTTAGGAAATGGACGGAAGGGTGGTGCCTTCACTTAACTAAAGGTGCCTAGAGAATCAGAGTTACACGTCCTATCCGACGGACGGAGTACTGAACCTATATTGCTCTCAACACAGCACCTAAAAGACCAATGAAGATTCTCTACGACTGCGAAAAATTTGAACCCGGGTCCACGGAATGAGAAGCCAGTATTGTAGCCAGCCGCACGTACCCGATGCCCTCCGACATGGTGATCAGCTGATTAGGGGCTGTTAAAGCCGCTGATTACTACAACCCCATTCATTGCTGAAACTTGTGTTTTATCATATTTTGGGGCTCTAAAGTCGAGACAGATGAGAAAAACTGAAGTGAAAACAATTAATGGTATTGTTACTAGCGATTCAGACGTCATTAAATTTGCAAACCATTCGTGTTTGTACCGCGTGACACCTTGGTTTCCTATTCGAGATAATCCCGACGGTTTCAGACGCGCCCCCTCCCCAAGGAATTATTTCCTAATGCAACGAATCGGGCGGCTTTACTAACGAAAGAAACCAAAAAAGAAGGATAATAAATGAACGTCGCCGAGTCACAGTTAACAGAACGGGTTATGCTACCTTAAAGTTGGTCTCAACGCAATCGCTGTGCGTAAATGCAAAAAAAATGCAGGTTCGTCAATTTTGTGTTGTTCTTTTCTAAATGCTTGTGTTGTTGGTTCCTTACGTTGACCTTGTTAAAGTCACCGTAACGATTGATGCCGCAGATTGCGTTTTTCGGCAGCTATTGTAGAGTTCAATATGAGGCATTACCTACGGAAACACGTAATAGATACACGTACTGGATGCTGTATGACCTTTGAGAGCCATTTATAAGTTACTCTGTATTTTTAGTTAATCTACGAATGTTGTACTTTTTTTCGTGGATATTCATGCTGTTACGCTTTTTATTCTGTATACCCATGATGGTTTAAATAGTTTTGATTTGAAAGCAGCAGGATTGTGGCATTTATGCGATATTGAGATCTCTCACGAGCCACCACATTATAAATCTGTTTTACTTACTGTAAAGTAACGTGAGATATTCTTCATTTTCTCACCATCATTCCATGGCGCTTTTCTCATGATAAATCTTTTCCATCGTTACTAGTTTCCTTTGAAAAACTCTTATCTTTTGTAATAGATGATTCTTATGAATAAAAAACCGATTGTATTTGTTTAACTAATTTCAACGGTAAAAATGAGAATCTAGTGGTGTTTAAAGGGAGTGAAGGTTTTAAAATACAATAAAATAGTTCGGAAGGTAGATGGATATTATTGAAGTAGTAATTTATGCGTGATTAACATTATCTGCGACCTAGGTTTCCACTAGGTAACTATAAGCTGTGGCCTAAATGCTTATGTTTGTTTACATTGTCGCTAAAGTAATTTTGCCCCAGTTTATCGAGTCGAGCGAACGCAGCTATTTTTTGTACCGCACGATAGATTACATAAAATATTCCATTCTCGAAAAACGTATTTATATTCGCTGCTTTCACCAAAAACTCGCAGTGAAACCAGTTTTTCAAACACAATGGGAATAATGGGAGTCTTTCTCTTTTTTTATTTACATTTCTTTTCTATTTATTTATATTTTTTCTTTTTTTTTCTTATGCATCCGCCTTCCCTCTCACTCATGCTTCCCACGTATTCTCAAGGTGTGCGTGATGTTAAAAAAAAAAAAAACAAATAAAATAGAACTCAAGGAGATGAAATGGGAATCGCATAAAAATGCGATAAGTGATTCGGCCATCAGTAACGGACGCCATATTGTGTGACGCAAACACGTGCCTTTTTCTGTCCCTTTCTTTTCATCCAACCCCCTCTACCCTCTCCCGAGTCCCAAAAACCCTTTTCCCCTCATCCCTGCCTCCACCTCACACCCTTGCTCATCCTTAATGTACGTCCCTGGAGAATACGGGACTGTGTGGTAGGACACATAATCTTTTAATGCGTCTCTTGCAGAGATTTTCATGTTATGCACTCGCTCAAGATTTGTGTTGGGATTCCTTATTTTACGAGAACACTTTCTTCTAAGACCCTTTCTATCTCTTCGGACTTACGAAAGAATTATCCTCGAATCCACCGTTTTTTTATTCTTATCTTTTGAATCCCATAAGTATATATCAGTGTGTAACTTTCACGTTCTCACTTCCCATTAGTGTTTAAATTTATTATTTTGTCTTTATTTTATTTTAAACAAGCTGACCCGGCCACGCGTTGCTGTGGCTCAATCTGGTTAAATGGAAAGCGCACGTTTACAGTATGTTTAATTTCACAATTCTTATCGGTATACAATATATCTCAGCTGATCGATTGTTTTGCAGCTGGACACGCATATTTGTATATAATTTTAACGTCTTTACATGTCACAAAGTAGAATATTTCAGGCAAGCATTTATTTCATCCGCTAGTGTCAATCGAGGAATTACAGGTAATGTTTGCCTGAAATGTCGTGCAAGCAATATTAATGCGTTCTCAAATGGTCTCAGGATTCCACGGAAATCTTGCAATGATCGATCCAGAGCCTCGAGCGATGCTTTGTGCACCATTGTGCATTCATCCCAAGCAATAAGTTGGCATTTCTGAAATATTTGTCCCATGCCGGATGATTTGAATATGTTGCACGTGAGTGTTTCAATGAATTGCAAGTTCAATGGGATGCACATCCCGTCTCCAGTGTCGATATTGTATTCTCGATATTGTACAAACCTTCATGGAGTGAACAAAACAACTAACAAAAGCTTCATGGAAATTGGATGAATGTTGTGGTAATGCATGAAGTTATCAATATTGTATCGATACAGTATCGATATTGTAATGATACTTTATAAAACTTTGATAAAAAACACCTAAATAATTTCACCTCAATTTTGTATCAACAATGTATCGATGCATCCATATTTTATCGATATTATATCGATACAGTATCGACATTGAATCATCGATTTTGTAGAAACCTTCGCGGAGCGTACTCAATAACTTTCCAAAGTTTCATGGCGATCCGATGAATGGTGTAGTAATGCATAAAGGACAAACATTATATACATTCGATACAGTATTGATATTGCAACGATACATTCCTTTTAAAAAACTAAATAATATCACCTCAATTTTGTATCAATAATGTATCGATTTATCGATACTTTTGCGATATTATATCGATACAGTATCGATATTGAAATGTCGATTCCGTAGTCCTCTTTTCGGGAATGTACTCAACAACTTCCCAAAGTTTCATGGCGATCCGATGAATGGTGTAGTAATGCATAAAGGACACACACACAGACACACATACATTCATTTTTATATGTATAGATTTAGTCTTTATTTTGATTTTTATTAGGATGAGGTAAGAAGATTTGTGTGAGCATTATTTTTTTTAAATACCTTCATGGTATTATGTATCTTATTTTTAAAATATTAGACAGTATTAAGGCACGGTAATAGAAAAACCAAAGAGGATGTTGTAGATGGTATTTCTTTTAGGAATTAAGATGGTCCAATATTCCTTTAGAGACGAGAGGAACACACAAAAAGAGAGACGAAACACACTTACTTTTCGCTCACTCGCTAATTTTCGGGTTTTTGCAACCAACGGGTCGAGATGAGTCTCATCCAATCGGCCATTTTCTCAACTAACACAAAGCCCATAAGAGATAAATAAGGTTCCAAAGAGTAAAAGTTTTTACTGACGTCTAACATGACTCGCACCGTTTACGTTTAAAGGCATTGTTTTTTTGTAATTCAAGCAAAAATAAAAACCTTTTAGACAAGGGCAATGAAGAAAGAACGCCCTTGTGGAGACGTCGTTAATAAACAACGAGGGTGAAAGTGTTATTGTCTGCAGGACACATGTTTTTCATAATTTAAGCTGAAATAAAAATCTTCGAGACAAAAGCGTTGCGAAACGAGTACGTCCCCATGGAGACGTGAATAAACGACGAAGACGAAAGGATTATTGTCGGCAGGTGACATATAAATCGCTTGTAATATTGAAAAAAGGTAACTAATAAGAGTTATTGTAAATACACTCACGTTAATAAGATTTCCTTGCTGTTGTGTGTATAGACTTCCTTGACTGTTTGATATCAATAACCCAAAAAAAAACTACATAATTTTTTAGGATTACTGGTATTAGTACGAGCATAAATTAGATTGGCCATAACTTCGTTGGTGCTTGGGAGAAGAAAATACGAAACTCGAAATATAAGGGAATCTATCTTCCGTAGCGTGAATACTCAAGTAACACCATCTAAATGCATTGTTTTCCCATCCTCCTTTTGCTCCTTAATAAACCTGTCTTGGAGGAGGAGGCAAACATGGAATCGTAGGACTGCTAGCGCGACCGCCGCATACGGTGGAATAGCGTGGATAGAGCCGCCTTGGGAATATTGAAACACAGAGAGAGAGAGAGGTTTGTGTACGAAAGGGCTCCCTTACTATCCAGGGGGGGGGGAGAGAGGGATGGGAGGGTGAGGGAGGGGGTGTTGGCATGGCAACGGAAACGGATCAGACGCACAAATGGACTATCGAGAATGCATTGTCGTGCGCGTCACGGGGACTCCCTTAAGGGAACGCCAGTCCTGTGGGATGAGAAGTTTATACCCCTTGAGGATTTCCGACCGATGACAACAACAACCCGTTCGTCGGTGACGCCAAAACAATCACCCTTATGGCGAGTGACGTTTCCGCGAACCCTTTTGTGAACGTCGGGGAGATATTCCTTCGTAAAAATACTAGTCTGATAGAAGCAAACGTATGCACGTATATCATCATGGCGCATCCACTGATGCGTTGTGGCGTACTTGACAAAAAAAAAACAAAGTAATATAAACGTGTGCAAAATTAACTCTTTATTGATTCGTTGAAATATTGAAGAAGGTGCATGTACAAAATCTCAAAGACAGTTTATTAATGTGAACTTATTTCTAGTACTTCTTATTAGTCATTTATTTGCTCGATTAAAAGTAGCAAAAATGTCTCCTGTCAGCGATAATCCTTTCTTCATTGCTAATTTTCGGCATCTCCATGGGAATCATCTATTCTTACCCTTTTGAAAAAACATTTTTTTCGCTTATTAGATACAAGCTATATGTTTCAACGATAATAGTAATCCTTGTCAATCGTTAGTGAAGAAATTCTATCCACAGGCACATTATCCATTGCAATAGGTTTTGTTTTAGTTGATAAACATGGTTTTGACAACAAAAAAATATATATGGCACTGACATATCCAGGGAATCACCTTAATCAGGTAAAACTCAGATGTAATCCATGAGGAATTTGGAATGAGTTGTATCCCATATTCATATTTAAGCCCCATGCAGGAGTAAGATAATAGAAATAATTGCACTTCGACAGGTTCTGCTCGCAAAATTACATTTTAGGAATCTTCGTAATGTATGAAGATGCATTTAGAAACAAGAAAGCATCACATGAAAATGTTTCTACTTACCAGCGGGTAACTCCGTTAAGGTTGTTCGTGGCGCGGCATTCCTTTAGTTTCATAAAAACCTGTTAAGCGAAAGATATATATTTTCCAAAAGTATTTTTTATGAAAGTAGTCTCGCGTAACAAACTCTTATGAATGTATTCAAATTGATTTGCCAACTTTTATGTTAATCAGAAGTTGATTAAAATTAGAGATGTTCTGTTATACAGGTTTTATTGTGGACAGGCATTGCCTTCTTTAAACTCTCCGGAACCTGTCTTTTCGAGCACCATTAGCCTTTATTTAGTTCGACATATTCCCTATCTCTGTTCATTCAATCTAAAAAGCATATTATTTGCATCCATTTTCAGCTTTTCGCCAACTTTCTATCCTCTGTAGCTGTCTTCAATAAAACAGCATTACTTCGTCCATCCACCGACTATCCCTTCTCTTAAATTCTTCCGAAATTTTTTTTCCGATTCACAGCAATGCTCAGTATTTATTTCATTATTAGTCACGCTTTCCGTACCTTGTTCTCCATATCTTCACCCCCAGCTTCTACTTTTTCATGAACAAATGGCGCCACTTATTGTTTAAAATATAACTCAATTGTTCTTCATCTGCATCTGCGTAATATCCTACGAGCCACCAAGAGGGTGTGTGGCAGGGGGTGAAGATCACCAAACATGCACTATTGACACGCTACTAGGATATTAATGGAGACATGCTAGATAATAGGGTCACATGCAACTAGATGGTTAGTATCTATATAATAAGAAGGGAAATATTGTATTGTTCTCCCCTTGGACCAGCAATGCAGATATTTTGCTTCCCCACTTAAAGATTGCTAAAATTAAATGTCTTGTGTGAGGTGTGACGTTTGGAATGACCCTCATAACTCCTTATCTCCTATTCTTCTCCTCGATGGCGAAGTTAATCTCAAACTCCTCCGCTTAATTCAGAAGCATTTTCGCATTTTGCCTGAAATATTGCCGCAGTTCCGAGGGAATCATTCATGCCTTGCGGTGAAGCACTTAAAGCAATTTAGTGTGTTTGCAGTTCCTCCGCTCCGGGGGCGAGGTTCAAGGAAGCAGTCACGTAATTTACGATTTATCCGTTCGGCTCCTTGCGAATGAAATTATTCATTACACACTTTGTTCCGCGTGTCCTCTTTACGTCAACTTCGGATTAAATTCAACATATCTTCCACCGTAGGTCGTAGTTCTAAGCATATCGTGGTTTATGTGATCTCGCTCGCCGGGGGGAGTGGGGAAGTTGACTCCCTGGGGGTTTTTGGCTAGGGACGTCGTTGTGGGCTAGATGTTGGGGGACCGGTGCTATTCCTTAATCGCTTCCGAGGTAAGTTGGAGAGAAAGGATGGTGGAATGAGGCGCAAAAGTTGTGAATTATGGGAATTAGTCCTGAGTCTTTGGATTGAAGGATGGATCTTATACCAAAAGACTAGGTTTTGATGGAGCCTCCCTATTCTTTTCATTTTATTTATCTACCGAACCCGCCGCTACCCTATTTTTCTCTTCAAATCGACGTATTTCCGACTCTTATTCATCATCATCAGTCAACGAACCCTATAGGTATTGGTTTGATGAAGCTCTATACTCCTATAGGTATTGGTTTGATGAAGCTCTATAGGTACTCCATTCTCCTATCTGTTAACCTCTTCATATTCACGTAATTCTTCTCTTTTATTTCCTTCACTACCTGCTCCATATATCTCATGCGAGGCTTGCCTTTGTCGTTCTTTCCATTCACTTATCCCTCGGCGATTATCTTCATCGGGCTCTCGTGTCTCAATAGATGGCCGATTTAAGTTAATCTCTCTTCATTTTTTTCAAATTTTTTCGCTGACTTCTGTTTTCTCCCACTCTTCTTCGGACTTCATCTTTAGTCACTCGGTCGATCCATTTCATTTCCTTCATGAACATTGTGCAGTACAACATTTCGAATGCTACCAGCCTTGACTTCTCGTTGCCTTTATCTTCCAGGCCTCACTGCCATAAAGAAACATGTTCGCTGGTTCCTCGGCTTCCATGAAAGCAATACTCTTTCGTTGACCATATTCATACCGTCCATAATGCCTTTTCATTTTCATCCTCGGCCTCGATCACATAGGATTCTACATTCGATAACTTCGATACTTCGACAACTTTCCCCTAAATTCCTTTTCCATCCGTCCACTCTACCTTCTAATTTACCTTCACCACCTTCTCTGTGTTTATCAATTTATGTTACATATTTATACACTCATGTAGCATAGGAATAGGAATAAAGAGGAACACATAAAAGGACGAACACACGATTGGTGGAGAAGATGGAATCAAGCGAATCACAGTGAAAAAAACGTTCAAGGCAAGCCTGCAACTTGCCGGGCTGACGTGCTAGCTAATTACACAATCCAGTCAAAGGTGGGCATGTGTGTGTGTACGTGTATATGTTGTTAACGACTAATGATTTATTTGTATTCGACTCAGAGTGGGTTTTCATGTTTAAATGTGTGTGGGTGGAGCAAATGTTGATGGCGAATAATTTCTCCAAACAACTCACCACAATTTATCGATTGTTACTTCCCACCCCACAAAGGTCTAATGCGATGTATTACCAATAATTATTATTGTCTTTGTCGTTTTCGAAATGGAAGTGAGATATTAACCGCGCTCCGTTTCCTTCTTTTGTTTTCTACCCACCAGTTTTGCACGGTCTGGCAGCAGCAGTACCTCCTCCTGGATAACTCCCCACCATAGGGCTACCAGCCGTCTCAGGCACGTTCGAGGGCGAATTTACTGCGATGGAGGCTCATTCTTCTCGATCCTGGAGCCGGAGGAGGAAGGTGGACTCTTTTTCCCGACCTGTTTTCCTACTGCTCGCGCTTCTGGCTCAAGGTAAGATCCGCAACCAATCATTCATCTCCTTGCTCTCGATGTCCCCCAGTATGTAATGGAGGCTTTGTTGTTTTATAGGCGATTATCATGTGCGTTTTTTTCTGGATGGTGCCCCTGCGTAATCGTTTACGGCAGAAAGAGAATTTTGGAATCGACATGCGTCGTTATAAACAAATGTTTTGTAATTTATTTTTAATAAGTTTTTTTTATAGCTCCTTTTTTACATGTTTGTAACTCTCTCTCCTTTATATATGTTCTGTCAACCACAATCACGTTCTTGCAGTCTCCGGGTGTAACTACAACACAAATTCTTCTCCTTGCGTCACGATTTTGGATGTACCACTGTGTTTTAGATGATGCAACTTGATGCTGTTTAGGTTGAAGATTTCTCAAGTTCACATGGTTAGGCCTTCCAGGGTCGACGTTTCAAGGGACAAGTCGCCCGTCATCTTCAGGGCGTAGGAATTCTATTTCTGGTTCTCTATCATTTTGATTAACCTAAGTAATAGAGAACGTAGACGTGCGAGCAAATGACGAGCTTTCACAAATCGGAAGTGGGGAAGGGGAGCCGAGAATTCTGCTAAGGTATATGCACCAGTGAGAACCTGGAGAATGCATCCAACGCCCTGAAGATAATTGAAGAAATATCTATCGAAACGTCGCATAGTGGTTGGAAATCGAAAAAAGCAGGACAAAATTCCAAAATAGCTTTTTTTTTTTGAGATATAAACTTGTAACTTCACACAAATATAAAAGATTTCTGATTAAGGAACATGGCATCATTTGTCATGATTATCATCATCCGTAAGTGAGATACAGGGGCTCAAACATCACCAAATTTAAAAAAAAACACTCCTCAGCTCATTTTTCTCTGAATTACTCAAAGTGGAGTTGTTGTTGACGTAGTGGGAGGAATTTGATCGAATAAAAAATGGCATCATCTATTAACGCAATACTTTGCCTTCACCTGATGAAGACGATCGTCTGGGGAAAAGTGAACGGGAAGAGTGAAAAAGGAAGGCCTCGTATGAGATATATGGAACAGGACGTGAAGGATTTGTAAGAGAGGAATTACGTTAATGTGAAGAGGTTGGCCAATAGAAGAATTGAGTGGAGGGCTGCGTCAAACAAATCCTAGGATTGTTGAGCGATGATGATGAGCAAATGCGTGAGCGAATATCAAGAAATATATTACATCGTAGAGATTGTAATGAGTTGGTTGCTGATAGGTGTGAAAGCCGGATTAATCCGTTTTAATTCGTGCGCAAGTTAGTTCGTGCATATGGATGATGTTTTTCGTGCGAGATAGGACCAGCAGCTATGCTGTCATTTTCTCCAAGCAAGATCAGTGGGTGTTTTGCAAGGCCTAGGATTGTTTCTAGGAGCGTGTTAGAGAAACCCCAATGTCGCTTTTCCTTCGATTTAGCTTTCAGGGTATGCTGTAGATGCAGGCTTATCGTAGGGCGCGAGCATATAAAAAAAACCCGGATGTGTGAGCGAGAGCTCTCGCATCATCCCGGACCCTTTAACCATCTAAAATTTATGGTCCACTCTTTGGTTTCAGCAGGGAAGTGACATCCGCTGGAAGGGGAAGGTTGTGTGCGCTAAAAGGAACATTTCGCCGGATTAACAACATTCCGCTTGTAGTGGGAAAGGGGGGAGGGAAAAAAAAAGACGAACGAGACGCGGAGTTAAGGGAAGGAGATTTTTTTCCGGTGGGATGGAGGAAGGAGATTTCGGAAGTGCTATCAAAGCGAAAAGTAAAGAGAGAGTGAGTGGGAAATGCATAATACTTCCTTGCAAAAAAAGGCTTAAGAGAGGGTTTTGGTGAAAGTGTGAGAGCACGATTATATAGATAAGAAAAAACAAAAGTGATACGAAAAAAGCGTAGGCACTGAAAAAAATAAAAGTGAAGGTGAGGTGGGGGAAATAGATTGAAGAGGATGTAACTTAATTTCATTTAAGTTTATTTAATAAATATCATAGACATTTTTGGAGTATCTTAGTGGTGAAAACCTCCTCGGAAGGGGTGTGACAGTAGGGTGGTCCTTATTTTTCGATTTTCTTTCGGGACACCCCCTCAATCCATGCTAATTGGTGTAAAAACATATCCTGTAAAATATTATTGCAATTGGATAACGGGAAGACGTGCCGCATCGCACTCAAAGTTGTGAAATTTAGGCATTTTTGGCTATTTTTCGGACATGAATGGCGATAAGAAGGCGCTGGTTTTTTTTTGTTGGTATTTTTCAACTGATTTTCTCTGGTAACCAACGACTCACTGGACATTTGACATGCTGCACCTGCAATATTTTCCAATTGTGACCAGTGGTTCCCGAGATACGGCCCCAAGAGTGAGCGCGTGCCACCCCAGTGGCGCCGCCTCGCGCCAATGCTCGAAGCTCCCAAGTCCGTCGCTTCATTCGGCGTTAGTCCTATTCTTTCGACGAAATGTATTGCTAAGCGATATTTTCTTAACACAGTTTTAATTGATTAATCTGATTAAAAATAGTGAACATTAATTAAGATTCACTAATTGCATCTTTTTTTTTCTTTTATTTTCTGTGACAGGCATTTAAGTAAGGGAACGACCTTATGCTCTACAAATGTACATTACTTACATTTTCACTGATGACGGTAAAAATATTCACCTCGTCCATCCGTTTTCTCTTCATCATTTTTCTGTGACTCCGCATTTTGAGTGGTTCCAGCCTTAAATTACCCGCTACTGTAATAATCCATCCCTCAATGCCATAAAGAACCCTAGATGAATGGTCTAATGAATTTCTTCCATACTTCCACACTTATATTTATAATGGACTTATATTCTTTTTTGAAAGCATTCCCTCTTCGTGTGGGCTATTCTAATGTTATGAAGGAATACAGTAATTAATAGTTTTAGGAAATTTCGTTAAAATATACAGCTTAATAAATTTCATTACACATGTGAGGGCGCTAATAACCTGAGTCAATAATATTAATAACTAGGGATGGGTCGGTTCGGTTCTTCGGTTCTCGGTTCCACCGGTTCTTGAGCTTAGAACCGGAACCGGAACCGAGGCCAAAGATAATCGGTACCGAAATAATTGGCGCGTAAACCAGTTTGAAACCTACGCACACTCCGAAAGTGGAGGCTTCACATTAAAACCTGGTGAAATAGTGTACTTAGAAGCTTCAAAGTTGCGAATTATTCTAATTCAGTCTCTGAAAATGATTATTGATTACCTTATCTTACCATTGAGCAATGCAAAGTAAGTGGTAAATGAAGAACCGGAACCGAGAACCGAACCGGAACCGGAACCGAAAAAAAGTGGAACCGACCCATCCCTATTAATAACATATTTCAAGTACATTCCAGAGTACCCTACCTACATTTTGCTCTCAAATCAGTATACTGCGTGATCTATTACGATCTTTCATTTAAATCTACTTAATACCCCGTAATCCGCTATAAAGGTGTATAGCAGGGGATGAATCTTCACTAAAAATGCTTTTTACCTATCATATTTAAAGAGGTCTGGTATCTATATTGTAGTCAAACCATTACAATTTTAAAAGTGTTTAAAAAAAGCATGCCTAGCAAGCACAAAGGTGCAGTTAGTTAGATGAGCTTACTTGCTCTCATTAATCGTGGATGGATACGTATTTTCTTACTACATTCATATCCATGTGATCTTTTTTCCTACATTTATCCAGCGTAGTGCGCATGACTTCTTTTTACTTAACATATCGCCATTAAGGGAGTATCAGGTTAAACATTCGATCTGCAGTTAGGAAAAAGGCTTCTATCTTCAGTTACGTTCGAATCATGATGGATACATAATTTTTCACATATTAGTAATGATACAAATTGTAATTAGAGAATGTATAATATTGTTAAGAAATAAATTAGGCATTAATTAAGGCTGTCCTTTTCACCATTAAAAAAAGGAAATGGTTCATTGTCATCGTTGCCTAAATTAGCTGAGAGGCCTTGGGAAACATTACGAAGCTTTTTAGATGGGTGTGGGTGGCGTTAATTGTTGAAAGAAATTGATAATTGACAGGGCATTTTGGAAGTAAATCAAAGAAAGAATGGCCAATTTCTCCGGGCATTGTGAATTCGGCGTAAGTACATAATCCACGTTTTCCTATTTTGTCATTAATTGAAATCGCCCACGATTATTCGAACTGATTGAATCGAAATGCGTGATTTGTTTACAAATGTGCTCGCACGCGCGTCTGCTGGGACTCCATTTGGGGAGGGAACGATGGAGGGCATTTTGCAATTGACAATCGCCGAGCGAAAATCATCATCATTTTCGCCATTGTCACTCGGCGTGGTTCGGAAACTCAACCTTTCACAAAACGAAACAAAATTTAAAAAAAAAGAGAAACAGAGAAACGAGAACGGTAAGCGTTCGAGAATCAGTTCAGTCGATGCAGTTTTAACGGGTTATGACCGTTCGGGATTCTCGAAATAATTTTGTCTGCCGCGTCACTTTAATCGCGAATGTTCTACCTTTGTTTTCAACGTCACTACCAGTTGAATTGCATCCTCCTTTATTTTTACCTCCGAATCACGATTGAAATCATTAAACAGATTTGCCCACGTCGAGCGTGAGGAATTCCTAATGCCAGAAACAAGCGATAAATCCGTGCAAAAAGGGAAATGCTTCATAACTGTTAAGTGGGTGGGAGGGGTAATGCATTGTTTTGCGAAGGGAAAACTTCAAACAATTCGCGAATACAAAATAGAAGCTTGTAAGTGATTGACGTCCTTCTACTCTAATGGACGGACGGACAGAATTCCATATAGACCTTGTAATCTCTTGTTGTAATCTGTCCATTCGAAGCGAGGGAATCGCGTCTCCTTTTTTGCAACTTCTGAATTTCACAACACAACAGTTGATGTAATTTAAGTTATTAATTGTAATTAAGTTTCATCAGTCTTTTCACCGAGTAAATTTGCCCATTTCACCCACGTATCCTGCTTACGGCGTTCCTCACTCGACGTATCCTCTTGTACCAATGTAAAAATCAATTTGGATCGTTTTATATGAATTTGTGATTGTTTAAAAACAGATACCTCTAGCACGTAACAAACGCGGAATGCCTAATAAGTGTGTGAGAAAAAAGGAGCTTGCTGAAGTCTATAGAATGAAGTATTGTTCTGATGAATACAATCATGTAGGTGAAAGTAAGCGGGAAGAATGATAAAGATCTTATATGAGATATACCTACTGAGGAACTAGTGTAGGACGTAAAATAGAAGAATCACATAAATGTGATAAAGTTAGATGACATAAGAGACTAGTTTAGATCTGGGTCAAACCAATATTGGCACTGCTGGTTTGTGACGATGATTTGTGATGTTTGCATAAACATCTCTATGACTCCTTCAATTATATTCTTTTGTAATGGATAAAGCTGGCTATGCAACCAGATGCCACGCTTTGAGTCTAATGTTCCATAAATAATCTCATTTTTTCATTTATTTTCATTCCTAAATTCTTTCCTCTCTTATCAGACTGTTGGGCGCCACCATGGGACATCAGTCCCAATATTGGTTTGACTTAGCTCTCCATTCGATTCTCCTATCAGCTAGCCTCTTCAGATTCGCGTAATTCTTCTCTTTCGCATCCTTAGCAACTTTCTTTGTATATCTCATTCTCATGGCCTTCCTTAGCCATTCTTAACCTTCAACTTTCCCTGACGACTGCAGTTAATAGTGGGACTACCAGAAATACAAAAAAAGTAGGGGAACTTTCTGAGGAAGATTATGAGACCAAAGAAAACCACGGCGAGTGAAACTACATTACATCTGAGATCAAATGAAGAATTAGATGAAAAGTTTGAAAAAATCTCCCCCGCAAGAAAGGAGAAGTCTAGTTAGGCATACTTAATACACTTTGTGTATATAAGAACACCATGTATGCGTTTCTTTCGTGTAACTTAGAGATAGAAGGCTACTACTGTGTGATAACCTGTTAGATATGCATTCGCGGGTCATGTGAAACTAAAAAGTTTGTACTTCCATAGTTTTGAGTGATAATTGATTGCTCAGAAATTAATTTCGACAAATATTAATTAATTTTTATTTACCATACTTGAGTTAGTAGTGCCTACTAATGGTTTCCTATGGCCCGTAACCAGGAATTATAGTATCCTGAGTTTCCAGGGGGTTGTGTTTGAAACCGTCGGAATTATCTCGAATAGTTAACCAAGGAGTTGCGTGGTACAAGCATGAATGGTTTGCAAATTTAGTGCATATGAATAGCTCGTTACAGTTATGGTATAATTGATTGCTTCTTTTATACACTTAGCATAACTCGAACTTTGGCAGAAAATTCTCGAAATTACCTGTCGCCCAAGATTATAAAAAAGTTAATTCATTTCAGCTCAGTTTTTCTCATCCACATCGACTCCCCAGATGAGATAAAACATAAGTGCAGATAATGAATGTGGTTGTAATCAGCGTTTTTAAGGCGCTAAGTTTTCGAACCACGTGCTTATACCACATGTTCATACCACGAAGTGTTTATATCACGAAGTGTTTGCACCACGAAGTATTTGTACCACGAAGTGTTTATACCACGTGACTCCTTGTTTACCTATTCGAGATAATCCCGACGGTTTCAAACACAACCCCCACATACGGAAGAAAAAACAATTTCCATGAATGGGAAGAAGTGCATCGTTATTCTTAAAAGAAAATTGGGATCAGGAAAGAGGAGACGTGACCTAAGGGCATTTATAAAGGAAATTGCGGCAGTGAAATATTTGAGAGAAGACAAGGCGGGAAGAACTAAAATAGAATTTTCAGAAGAAGACATGGAGAAACTGAATAAGGGAAAGAAATACTATTAGAGGAAGATAAAAGAATAGAAAAGATAGAGAATAAATGGAGTTGTTGTGATAACGTAGCCCTGAGATGGCTAAAAACTATTTATAATGACAAATACTTTCATGCTAAATTAAGCTGACATTTTCACGGATGCATGGATAACATTTTTGTTTCCCGTCTTCAGCGTTATTGTATATTTTACGCGACCCTCACCAAAGTAAAGGCTTCGAAATGTCCTTTGGGAAGAAAATTCAAATATCGTTTGATCGACAAATTATCGGCAAGTTTACAATAATCGCCCTAATTCGTTGAAGCATTTAAAATGAGATCACAGCATGCATTAGATTTTCCTGCAATATTTTAATTATTAAGGATCCCATGGGGAAACCCTTATAAATTTTTGTGTTTATTATGGAAAGTAGTGAGTTACCGACACTTTTGAGATTTGCCGGTGTCGTAATCCAGATAAAGTTTCAACTGTTTCCCTAATGAGCAATGGAATAACAATAATCCATAGGGTATGCGTTCAGGAAACATAATTTAAAAAAAAACCTTTGGTGGTCTCTCGAAATGCTAAATGTTAATGAAATTGAAAATATTCATCTCACACGAAATAATGTATTTGTTTCTCTTTCATACGGCATTGAATTAATTCTTGCTTTCGCGTCGGGATACACATTCGATTCTGAGCGGAAGGATAACTAAACATTTTAATTTGGATTTGCATTTATCCCACTAGCGAAATTAATTTACTTTCCGCGGAAAGGAGAAAATGTAAGTTTTCACTCTCTTCAGGCGTGTAATGTAAAGATAGTAAATTCGTAGGAACAGTTGAGGACGCTCGAATGCCTGTCTGTGTTTATGGTCTAAATTAGTTAAAATACACCTGGGGCGATGCTTTAATCATCCCAAGCGTGAAATCGCTTTTGTCCATCTCCTTTCATTGCGTGCGTTTGTTGAAATAAGCATCGCGCGAGACACACTCATCTAGGTGACGGCGGTGAATGAAAAAGGTTACAGAGCGATCGCGGTCTTACGTTTACGAATATTCCGTTGCGAGGGTATTGTCGAATGAAATTCACCAAATTTCTGAGAGTAAGCGTGTTTTTTTATGGTGGAATGATGACCCAAGTGTATCATATGTCAGTACACAAAAATTTGATGCTTAAGAGGTGTCCATTATTAAAATGATTCAGCTGCATACATTACAGTGTAGAGCAGTACAGGCACGGAATATAACTACTAATGGAATGCATATTAATAGAATTTCCTGATTCACGGGTTCCACCCTGACGCATCGTATTGGAATAAGCTCTGTAGAAAGGTACATTTACCTTATTGTCAGTGATGTTCAAAATTCATGCACATCTACGTATAATCCTGTGAGCCACCGCGCAGAAGGAATGAATTTGTCGTTTATCTTCCCTACTGCACAACGAAAGTGGGTCGTGGCATTAAGCCTGACCCCTCTTAGGTCTTTTTTAATTCATGGTAAGCTAATAATAATCATAATAATTAGTTTTTTACCGATGAATGCCGGTCTTTAATTCTTCTCACGACGCCTACATTTCATACCACGCCCCTCTTTAGCCCCTAATACCTCCTAACTCCAATTATTCTATCCGAACTATTTGTTCTTCTCCTACCTCTTCCCCGCTTACCCAGAATTCTTCCCTCAATCACGCCCTTGAAAAAAAACACCATCGCCCTTTATTACCTTCTCCATTCACCCCTGCCCTCTCCTAATTGCTTCAATCAACTTCCTTTCATTCCCTACGAACTTTAGCACTTCCACGTTCGTCTTCCTATCTACCCACCCCACCTTCTCCATCATTCCCCACATCCACTTTCTAAAGTCCTAATTGTATTTCCATCTTCTTTCCTTTACGGCCATGTTTCCACGCCGCACAGTGCCACGCTCCATATTAGACTCTTCGCCAGTTTTTCTTCCCTATTTAGCACCCCTGTCATTAGTTCACGCCAATGAGTCAAGGACTCTTTTTCCAAATCGAATCTCCTTCAGACTTCAAACTGGTGTTCACTTTTCCTCCGACATACTTCCCTGATAGCTAAGTTGCCCCACCTGATTTTACTCCTTCCGTCCTACTTTTAAATTTAACCAGGGGGCTTGTGTTTGAAACCGTCGAGATTATCTCGAATAAGTAACCAAGGAGTCACGTGGTATAAACACGAATGGTTCGCAAATTAGGTTCAAACTGCAGATTACAACCTCATTAATTGTTTACACTTGTGTTTTATCTCATTTCGGGGCTCTAAGTGAGATACAAATGAGAAAAACTGAAGGAATAACAATTAAGGATATTGTAACGAGCGATATAGACACATTATATTTGCAAACCATTCGTGTTTGTAGCACCTGACTCCTTGGTTACTTATTCGAGATAAACCCGACGGTTGCAAACACATCCCCACAGGGCCTTTTATGTTCTGGAAAATCTCATTATTGTTGTTTACTTGTGATTTATCCTCATTCCGCGTATTTTTGTACTGTCTTTTACACGCATTTACATTCAAATCCATGCGTGTAACCGTTCTAATTATTACAAACCAGTTTGCATATATATTTTACCTGATTTATAACATACTCTCAGGCACTGTTTTTGCTAAATATTCTGCCTTGCTTCACAATGGTTACATTATCATTGCCCCTAAATGACTTTGTTATCAGTCTTTGCGTTTCATCGTTTTATCTTCAGCCTTTGAGGATACTTATTTACTTATTCAACCTACTTTACTTATACATTATATTTGTAGCAGAACACATTAAATATTTTGAATTTCCATGGTTGGGAATATGTATTTCCATGTTTTTAGTGGATAATAATGGAAGAGTAGATTTAAAACGTCACGAGACCACGTGGAGTGAACAAACCAGGCAAGTTGTGGTATAGAGCCGCTAGACTCATGCCGTTACTGATTTGTTCGCTACGAGTGTGCTGTAAGTATCGGACGAAATATTCCTTTGTTCCAGGATGTTATTTTTTGTAATATTTACGAATCATTTTCTACTGTTATTAACGATTGTAATGCTGATACATACTCACTTTAGATGTTTTTCTAACAATCTCAGTTGAGTTCAACTAGACATGAAAGGAGTACCAGAAATATTTAACAGTCGCTGATGAAGTAAAGTATGCGATCAAACTATAATATGTATCCCGGTTTTCCCTGCTCTACTAATTCTCAGCAACCGTCATATCCTGCAAAACTTTGCTATATATATTCATTTAATCGACGTACTACGTGCATTAGTGTTAATTGAAAACCAACATAGTTCATCCCACATGAATGCTAGAGACACCTGGAATCTAGCTGGTAAATTACTAGGCCTCCTCTATTATCTACTCGTAAATTGCTACTATTTTTTTATCACTGTATTATTTCCATTCATGTTAAAACCGCAAACTCGCTTCTCGTTTTAAACTCTACATTCAGAGGGTGTGAGAACCATTGCTTTAAAGATCTCGCGTCCGATTTGCTAGGTGTGGTTACGTGACGATGTCTCGTTTCACGCCTCGACAACCATCCGCCTGAACTTGTCCGTGAGTGAAAATTAACGACCAGGTTCGCGCGCGGAATCAATTTTCGTCCGATTTGAAAATCATCTCGATGTCCAACGGACGCGAAAATGGAATGGCTCTCGCCGCACGCAAAGTTCCCATAATTGAGCCGAGTCGAGGACGGTTAACGAATTTTCCGGAAGATCGCTCTCATTTCTCTCTCTCTGCCTCCCACCCCAATCCACATTGCCCTCTCTTGTCGGTGCCCTCGGCTTTATAACCTTTTTTTAAGGTTCACGGAAAGACTGCACGACGAGATTAGGCGTCAGGGATTTATGTCGCCGTGCAACGTTAACTCACGTTTAAATGCACCTATTTGGCCGTTTAGTTCATGCAAGTAAAATTTAATAACGAGGTATATTCATGCCTATATGGTAGTAAGTACGAACGTATTCTCTCACTTTGATAAGTCAATTCTGGTGATGTTTCACCCCCTGCCACACGCCCTTGCGATGGCTTGCAGAGTGTTATGTAGATTTAGATAAAGTTTGGAGCGATAAGTAGTCTGACTTAATGTTTCGGGGGCATTTGTTTTGCCAATAGTCTAATATGGAGCGTGGAAATAGACTTAAGGCTTTTGAGGTGTGGGTACGGAGACAAATGGATAAAGTAAAATGGGTCGAAAGGAGGACGTACGATGAAGCGCTAGAGTTGGTAGGAAAGGAAAGAAAGTTATAGTAATAAAGTGAAAACAGGAAGTAATAAAGAACGAGTATGTTTCGAAAGACGTGATCGAGAGAAGAATTTCGGGGAAGAGGATGGAGAAGAACGGGTAGTTTGCATAGAATTCTGGGAAGCGGGAACAATGGGGATCTGAAGAGGGACATATTGTGAAATATAGGGGTCATGGGACGAAATAAATGTCCATTTAGACCTACCTAAATCAGTAGAAACCTTGAAACACTTGTATACCTATATGTCATGCAGGGCGCACTCTTGAATAATAATAATTGGTAATTATTCATAGTAATAATAAATTATAATATTTATTTATCCTATGAATAATAATATTTATACCATGAAACAACATTACAAGCATATATTGCATTTATTTTAAATAAGGATAAATTAGGAATCCCTTTTAGGCATAGCATGTAGTTGGGATTCCTCAAAATCAAATTACAATGAGAATAATTGAAACTAAGATAAGTAAACTGAGACTAGATACGTAACATGACATTAGCATAAAAAGATAACAGTTTGTTGTTTAATCTCAACCTGTCGCGTATACAGATTATAGTGAATATTTACCACAATATTAACAAAAACAAACACAACTGGATTTTCTACATCAAATAACCATTTTTTTACTCTTCTTAAAAATAATGTTAAACTCTTTGTACCTCTTATATTATCTGACAATCTAAGAAATAGTTTTGGCCCTTTATAGATAAATGAACATTTGAACAGGGACAAATTGGGCTTGGGCAAAATGTACATTGTAGAACATGATTTCTGGTAGTCCCTCCTGCCCTCCATCGCGCTGCTACCCGTTGTCCACATGCTTCCATATGCAATTTTACGCCTCGTGATCAATCATCCGTGCGTGACGTTTTTTTTTCAATCATCATTCCCCTCCGTCACTCCCCTGTCCGATTTCCTTCCGCGGTAAGTGCATTCTAAAGTTGATGACTGACTGCGCCGCTGTCGTTACCGGTGTGGTAGGAGCGTCAGCGTTTTCCGCCCGCGCAAGAGTGCGTTATCGTGTAACTCCATCTCCGACACGTTAGCAGTCTGGACTGTTCGCTTCATCCGTCCGTACAACCGTCCCCTCATCGCCTCCAATACTCGATATGGGTTAATGCCGTGGCTAAAACAGTACTGGCGACCCATCTCGACTGTTGTGGATCGTATCCCGTGGTTGGCAGAGATTTTTCATTGGTGTTTTCATTAGTCTTCTACAAATGGATGTAAATCTAAATAGACTTTCAATACTTGTGACGACGTCTGCATTCCACAACGATGTTCCTCTTCAGCCCTCATACCTTCTACCTACCATCATTCTATCCTAGGTACACATTTTTTTGTCCTCCCTCTACCCCCGCATTCTTCCATCAATCACTTTCTTAAAACACCCTCGTCCTTTATTACCTTCCCCATCTACACCTGACGCCTTTTTTTAAATTTCCTGAATCAGCTTCCATTCCTCTCCTACCAACTCTATGCTTCATCCTTCGTCCTTTTGGTCCTTCTTGCATTGTCCATTCTTCTCCATGCCCACATCTTAAAGGCCCTAAGTCTATTTTCATCTTCTTCCCAACCATGTTTCGGCGCAAATTCTCCGCCTCCATATTCAAATGTTTACTAGTCTTTTCTTTCAAAAGTCAACGACGTCATGAGACGTTAAACTATAGATCCTCTAGGCGCCTTTCGTTATAATAGCTCATTTTGATGCCAGATTTCTCTCCACCCTTCCTCCGTTCTATGAAAAAGCATTCCTCATATCAGTTATCCACCCTTTGTGGCTATCGTTAAGCTGTCCTCAGCTGTCCTTCACCAACACAGAAAAGTACAGCATGTATGTGATGATACGTTGCATTTCTAAATCATTTAATTTTTGGGAGATCTAGTAAACTGATAATATTATGTTTTTATATTGATAATCGCCACACCTCTATATGTTTGAGTAAAAATAAAGTAATTTAAATCAACGCACCTTTTTGACGACTATTGGAAAAGAGATCAATGCTTTTGCTCAGGTACTTCTTGGTAGATTATTTCTTTTTGTATTCAGTACATTTTCTACTGATAAAAGTGGTTTTATCAGTGGTTTAAAGGAATTTTTATCACTCTGTTTTCGGTGGAAACACCTCTTTCCTGGAAAAGCTATATTTTTATGCCCATACGTGCTTTATTTTTCACCATATCATCCAAAAATAAAACTATTGATTATCTTTCTAGTTCGCCAAATAATATTTATCCCTCTCCAGGCGCTTAGCCAGGGGGAGAGGGCTTCTGGGGCTTAAGGACCCCACTTCCCCCCTCCCCCCCGCCCACGAAATAATGTCCCAAGAATTTTGTTGTTCTGATTTTAACTGGGCATCATAATCCGGATTTCACTACACATAATTCAATTGTTGAGCGTCTTGAAACGTGGTCACTATTTTGATGCACATCTGTGGTCAATAGTTTATTACTTATTGATCTGATATGTATGTAGGTATGTGTTGAACTTCTTTTCTGGGGCCGGTCAAATTAATAGCTTCATAATAAGGTAAGCAGTGCACTTAAAGCAGTGAGAAGATATAGGAATGGGCACTGTAAAAGTAAATACCTAGTATTCAAAATTAAGGGAAGAGAATTGTAACATGTCGGCACCGAACGGGCTAGGCTGATTTGTTTCAAGTTAAGCTACACTATACTTAGTCCCCCCCCAAGCAAAATTATGGCTACGTGCCTGCCCCTCTCACTCCTTTATGGCAAGAATTGTCCTTTATTTCGATTTCCATTCATGTAATGCCTCACTCACAATATATTCTAGCATTCTCTAGTCACTGTGCCTCTATTTTCTTCGGTAGTCATCATTCAATAGTTAATACTAATTGACACTGCAAAACATCCATTCAGATATAACCGTAGTTCTATAGAAAATCAAACTTTTGAAATATTGTAATGAAACACGTAAGAGATAGCAATTATGAATTTTTCGGGCCAGGTAAATTTGAGGAGAGTAGGTTTGGGACCGAAATTTGCAACTGAATTGTCTGCGCAAAATCTGCAAGTTTCGGTTGATTCAGGTCAACACGGTTAACCACATTTAACGAACAGCACATCGAAATTGCTGACATTGCCCGGAATACTGAGTTCCGTCATATCCGTATCACTTTTGCTGATTATGAATTGGTTGAAAATGTTGGGATAGCAAGAACGATTTCGCGAGAAGACTGAATGGGATCGCTGTCATTTTGGTAGGTAATTCACGAATCGTGGGAAAGCTTACAGATGGTAAAATCAAAGAAAAATATATGGTATTTAACACTTGTAAGCCCATGCGTGAAGGATTCAATTAGCATTTTGGATTCAATGAATAAATATTTTTATCTGTATGAGACACTAAGGAAAGCAGTACTTTTTTGTAAGTGATAATCCACTCGTATAATTTTGTTTTATATTTAAAAGAGGTTATCCACCATACGGAAGTGCGAGCAAGTGTAACTCGGCTAAAGTGTAGCTATTTGAAAAGTTGGG
Organism: Platycnemis pennipes; assembly: GCA_933228895.1. Taxonomy (NCBI): domain Eukaryota; kingdom Metazoa; phylum Arthropoda; class Insecta; order Odonata; family Platycnemididae; genus Platycnemis; species Platycnemis pennipes. The sequence goes on from OW121854.1 coordinate 69,105,819, forward strand.
TAAACCTGAGAGACTAAAAGGTTTTTCGAAAGATTAAAAGTAAATTTAAAGATTCAAATTACACGAATTGAAATCTGATACTGTGGACATATATGTGTCTCCACACGACATCAGTAGGACAGACAGAAGGGACAAAGCTAGAGAAATCAACTGTCGGACCCAGCGATACGAGAAATCTTTCTTCCCATCCACATTAAAACACTAAAACGCTACTTAACGTATAATTCTTGCGAACAGTTTATGCACCATAATTCATTATTTTTCAGCTAAAAGTCCATTACTCGACTGCTGACTTACAATCCCCAGCCATGCGCCATTTCGGTGGCTCGGTGGCAAATGTAGATGTAGATATATAACTATTCCTGCCAAAACGAAATTACATTAATGATGCTTTTTCTGAATTTTAACAAAAATAAATGGCGCGCCCAATTTTATTGATTACATATCATCCGCCAGACTAAACAGATTATACAGACCTCCTTTTTTATAGCTCAAATCAACGTTTAACTATACCTAAATATCGAAAACATATTAGAATTCCTGAATTAAATTTTATGAGAATTTAAAAATTACCCGTGATTTGGAAAAAAGAAGAAATAGTTTTCTTTCGGACGCTTAGTTAAGTACAGGAACAAAAGGACTATTACAAATGTTGAGGGTAAAGTTAACGCACATTCATTCATTGGGTTAATTTCGACTAAACACGTTGTAAATTTTGAGGCAAAAAATCGAAAAAATGGACATACTTCGTGTTATTACGGAAAAATTCCAGGAAACTACCAATAAATACCCTCGGGCAAAAATAACAAGTGAATTATAATCGAAAAACAACAACGAAGGATTTTTGTGAAAGTTACTCAAGGTCAAAAGCTCCTTCTGATCTCTTTTAAAAAAATCACCGCTTATAACCGCAATGCCAAGAGCCTGAAAATCAAGTCGAATGAACTTTTGACTTGGAAGTGGTGCTTGGTTTTGTGAAATTTTTCGCTGCTTGATTTCGAATAAAATGCAGCATTACCAGATTTATAGATATTTAAAGTCGCCAGGATAAATCGTCAATTACAGCACATGTAACTGACGATTACGTATTCCTCTCAACGTAATGAAAACCTGTTGATGTTTGGCAGAAGGTGACATTCAATCAGTTCAATATAAAATACATAATTAAATTATAAATATTGTTCTCTTATGTGCTTTCGGCGGTGATTATTCCGTTTTCCAACGAAGCGTGGTTAGATATGGGTTAAGTCTACAGCACGCTACGGCCGCAGCATTATATGCATTAATGCTTTTAATTTCCGCGGATAATTGAAATGATTTCGCTGCAGTGAGCGATGCGTAAGTAATATAATGACGAATAACTTTCCCTTTCAGTTAGAAGAACAATGGCAGAGTGTACTTTATGAATATTCAAGGTGGATGGGAAGAAAAATAATTTATTTTGATAATTAGGTATATAACGGCGCCCTCTTTGTTATCCCCGTTTTAAAACTTCCCTGCTTTCATTTTTCACCCTTCCTTCAGCGTGAAAATGGAAATATCACGGAGTCATCTGGAAAATGCTTGGTATTTTATCATATTTGTCTAATGTACATTATAATGTACTGCAAAATTTTCATGTAGCTGAGCAAAATAAATGAAGGCTGGCTTTTTACTTCCTGAAATAATTGCGTACGAAATGCATTATGAGAATGATATGATTTTTTTAAGGAATGAGGTGGGGGGGGTGGGAGGGGGAAGGTTGGTGCAAAACCTTGCGTCGGTACAAGCGTACCGACTTTTAACAGAAGGCCCATGGGGTCCCATAGAGCAAATGGGGTACCCTAAATTTGAAGTAATCTTCACGTAGAGATTCATATTCCACATATTCTCTTGTGTACTATACGGAAATGCCAAATAAATCCGCCTGACTAATGAATTTACAGTTACGTTTTTGCCGTAATTTTTGTTGACTTTAAGGAAGGTTTTTAATTGGGCCATTTCGATGATGAAGGATGGTTGGGTAGTTGAGGATATTTGTTAGGGAATGAAGGATGAGTGGAGAGTAACCCGGCGTCGGCAACAGTTTACTTTGAGAATGATGTGCCAAGAAGTCCATGGTTTAACGACTCTTCTGACGGGCGGAGTGCTTGTCTCAAATTTCTTGATCCCCTTTAAATGTTCCTCTTTCTTTTTGTTGCGTTTTTTTCCAGTTCCCTTACCCAATCTCTCTTCTTCTGGTCTCTTTTTCTTCCATACCCAGTTATTCTTTCTTCTCTACGTTTCGCCTTTCAACGTTTTCACAGTTGATTTGCCCACGATGTTTATTCGCACCACACCCTACCTCCCCAAAACCCTTCATTTCGACCAGGGCCCTGGTGGCAAGCAATCGGGCGGCCCTTATTTCCCTCGCACCTTCCCCCAAAACCTTCTGAAAGGCCGGGTCCCCTCTCCTTTCCTACATCGCGTCCAAATCTGCATACATAACTTTGAGGTGCCATGGTTTCGGGAGTTGGGCAAAGTTGTCGGGCGGGTCCTCCTTCATCAAAGGACAAAGATTAGCGAAATCAAAGCGCGGCCGTATGTTGGACGGTGGATGTTGGGAGACGGTGTTGGTGCTTCTGGATTTGGCCTGGGCACTTGTTTTCCATGCCAGGGTCTCTCTCCAAATGGCGTGATTGGGGTCAATCACTACTCTCCAGGTTGGCTGCTTGCCTGGGAAAAGAAGGAAAACCGCAAGAGGAGGTCAAACGAAATCAAACATTCGCGGTCGAATTTATGCGTCGGATGCGAGGTACAAATCCCTAAAAATAAGGGGTCGGGTCGTAATCCCGAATGTTGGGATTTGACTTTTGAAGCCTCGAGTGCGAAATTGCCTTACGGAATCCTGGAAGCCGTAATACTGAGAAATCAGAATCCTGGAAAATATATTTCGATAAAATTGAAGCAGAATTCGAAAAATCTCCACTTATGTACATTTATTTATTTTTGTATTGTATATTAATGTATAAAATCAACATTGGAGTGAAGGATCCTGAGGAGTTTATTACAAAGTTTCTCAGTTTCTGTGCGTATTCCTTAGTTTTCAGTTGTTTGGTGGCAACCGTTTAGCACGCAATCTGACTAGCATCTTCAAGTCGATGATTATCCTATTGGTCAGCTTCCAGATCACTTTTTTCCTTGTGTTGTCTTGGTGATATCCTTTGTCTCTAATAAATTTACATCTATATCTACATAATACCCTGCAAGCCAACATAAAGGTGTATGGCAGAGGGTGAATTCTCACCAAACATGCACTGCATATCATGCATGAAAAAGAATCAGTATTTGTATACCGTACTAAACTTCACTATTTAAAAAAAGATAAAAATAGCAAAGCATACATGCAAAAACATGCTGCTTTTTGGGTTACCTTCAAGTCCTTATACCAACATGCAGTCACCTATGCTATACATTGATTCACTCGCATTGGACATATTTACCTCTATTTATATCCCTAATTATACGAGGAAAAAAAGGACATTTTGAATCTGTCAGTTCGGCAATCAATTTCTCTAATTTTGTGAAAGAGTTACAGAGAGATAAAGAGTTACTTGTGTTTGTTATCTATATAGCTTCTTTAGTCAGTCTTTGATAATATCGTCCCTGGATAGGCCTTGTATTACCTTTGAAAAGGGCCTTGTTAATCAACAGTGCACAACTTTTTTATATTAAATGTCATCATCAAAATTTTCAACATTCCTATGCAGAGAGTTTGACACCGTTCTCCACTCGATTCTACTATCGCCTAGTCTCTTCATATTCGCGCATTTCTCCCGTTTCATATCCTTCACTCCTTGCTCTATACTTCTCATCTGCGGCGTTCCTTATCAACTTTTCTTCTTTGATGTTACCTCGACGACTGTCTTCATCGGGCCATTATGCCTAAAGATAAAGCCAAATAGGTCATCCCATCTCTTTTTTCAAAGTTTTCAGCAGGCTTTACTTTCCTTCCACTCTTCTTAAGACATCTTCGTTAGTCCCTTGGTCCGTCCATTTTATCTTCATCATTCTTCTGTATCACCTCATTTCAAATGATTTCAGCGTTGACTTTCTCTGCTACTATTATCATCCTTGCCTCACTGCCGTAAAGAAGCATGCTATCTATTGGTGCGACAATCTATCCCTCTAATCATGTTTACATTATCTAACCTAGCTTAATACGCAGGGGTTCTTAATATAATTGTAACGTCATCTGCAAACAAATCAGCTTCGAATTCACGTAAATGTTTTAGCGTAAATTTTATCCTGCATCTTGATAGCAATTTCCATCGTTGTCCTTCTATTAACCCTACAGTGGTAAGGTGAATTTTTGGGACATGAGTGGTGATTTCGATCCCCTGGACCGATATAGACTGGAGTTTTTTTTTGGAAGTATAAATGAGTATTTACTTGAATAATCTTTAAATAACGAAATTCATTTAATTCATATATTGGTCATATATCGGAAGTGCAGCATAAAATAGGAAGCTAGTGAAAAGCATGAACTGGAGCATTATATATTTCGCGTGCGTCACCAATAAGGTGCGTCACCTTCGGTCTGTGAGACCGGGCGTCACCACTCTTGGTTAAACTCGTAAAATTGTTGCAATTGTCATAACAACCTCTAAAGCCCTGTTTACACGATACATTAACACGTACAAGTCTGAACGCGAGAATGAACACGAAAATGCACCGTGTAACCACACCAAAATGTACAAATGAATGAATGCGTGAACAGAAAATAGAACCTGTTCTATTTGGTTCATACATTCGCACAAGTTGCGCTGAAACCATTCACGCAAATGTACATGAACCCGTACGTGTTAATGTATCGTGTAACCAGGCCTTAACTAATCTTGCTGACCTCCGTTGGACACGCTATAATTCCCATATCTTATCCCTTTACCCACTCCTCGTGAGTAAAAACATCAGTTTTATTGAAGAGACCCAGAATTAGCTATTTCAATGCGAGTTCACCTGACGTAAGCATTTTTACCGTCGTTTTTTCATGCGCATTTTATTCGTCGTTACCTATCTATTCTTCTCATTTCCGGAACGACTCGATTTTTTTTTCGTTTCATTCCACCGCTAAAAGATCTCCCACTCGTTTCTATTGGTGATTGGCACAAGGGGTTTAAGTGTTTCGCCTGCTGAACTTCTTTTTTTCCCATAGATCATTCATCGCTTTCTGCTCGGATCCGAATGGTGATTTGCCTCCGCCACTCAGTGATGTACGAAATTGAGCTCGAACGTCGGCGACACATCGAGCGTTTTGCGGCCGTTTCACTCGAAATCAGGCATTCCCCCTCCTCAACGGATACGAATCTCTTCGGATGCCGGAGGACGATGATTTGATGGATGCCGCCCGGTGGATGCGGTCCATCGAATCTCATGAAATGGCTTCATTGACGTTTAAGTAAGACTTGACTGACAGGATCTGGTTTATTCCAGGCATCGGAATAGGTCTGACGACTTGTGAATGATTATGTCCGTGGGTAATTTATTGATCAATTCTGGGACGAACGAGATTTTGTGGGGAGAACGCATATTATCCATCGTGACCGACATTAATGCAATAATCCCCTCTCCCCTTTAACGTAAATCGAAACTTATCAGTCACGTTTCGTGCGATTCGCAACCAAATTGTAACGTTCAGCCGGGCTCCTGTCCAGGGCGTACGCGTGGAAAATCTGGTTTCATTCGAAGATATTCCTCTCCAGCTAATCCACAAATGTGGTTGTGTCATGCGTTAGTGTGGTTTCTCTTTATTTCCTCCTAGTTCTCTGTACTGTATTTATTTTAAACGCTCAGTCATTTAATATAGAACGGGTATATGATACTTTAATCATTATAAGTGACCTATACGAAACTCTCGTTCATTCAACCCTCCTTCATTAAAAAATAAATGTAATCTTTTTTTTTTGGGTTTTTGAAATAAGTAAAATAGACACGGAATGGCATTAATAAATTAGCAAAGTAATTTTAGTATTCCAACGTTTTTAATATTAACACTACCTCATATTTTTTATTGATTTGCACGATTGTAAGCCACGTACTTATCTCCGCTGACAATAATTCTTTCTTCTATGTTGTTTATTTGCAGCGTTTCCTTGGGGAAATTGTTGTTACGTTACGCCTTTATCTAAAAGATTTGTCATAGTAACTTAAATTATGAACAAACGACGTATTTTTACATCAATTTAGTATGCTTCGTCACTAGTCGCTAAAAATCCTATCTACGGGTACCTTATTTATTGCTATAGGCTTTGTATTAGTTGAAAAAAATGGGATGCTTACAATAAAAATTATATACATATATATATGATCGTATTCCTTAGCAAGAGGTGGATAATGGAGTGTGGCTTTGTATGGAACTGGGACATGGACTGCAGGGAAAGATATCGTAATAAGATTATGCAGATTTAGTCATGCGGCTGTGGAGGAGAATAAAGAGGGCGCGACGGGCGAGTAAGCTGTCGAAAGAAGAGGTGCTGAACCGTGTTCGGCAGAAGAGAAGACTTGCCAAAAAAAATTAGGAGAACGTAGATGGGAGGAAAAGATACGCAGGGATAATGAAACACTGGAGGTTTTTACCGAGGGTGGAATGAAGCTGCCAACCTTAAATTCAAAGAGAAATCGCTAGAAAGTGTACATTTTTGGAAATTCATGCTTTTCAAAATGCTGTAGTGTACGCTTTCGTCGATTTTCCAACAAAAATGCCATGGATTTGGATCTATAAAGCTTTCTGAGGAATTGACGATAACTGCTTTCGGCCGTTCCTAAGCGGATAAACCAGCGCGAAGTAATGTCCGGAAGCCCTTTTCTTCGACCGATAATGCCAAAAATCGTCTACAAGTACATTTTATTCAACTCAGTGTTATTATTTTTCATATCACTTGTCCCCTACTCGGGCAGCGAGAAGGACTGTTCGTTTGGTGTATGTTTAGTATTAGATGGGCTATGAGTAGGTAATCATTTTGAGAGCTGTCGATAAACCCATTGCTGTTTGGTGCGTCTCTTTATTTCGATTATCCGTTTGCTGGCTAGCAAGTGTGCCAATGGCCTCTCTTTTGACTTGAGTTCACGTTGTCCTTCTAACCCATAAACGTTCCCTTGCTGCATCTTCAATTTATGTGCGAAAATGTTTTTCCTCCATTATTGTTTATCGGACTTACCCCCATCCCATCTTAATTCTTGACCTCTATTTATGGCGATAAAAGAGACCGAGGGAGACTGCGGCGGTCGTAATTTCGCCCTGGGGAGGGTGAGTAGTCTTATGTTTATCACTCTCATTTCTCTCTTAGGAAAAAAGGCTCTTCTCGCATTTGTCTCTTCGCCTTTCTTCATTTCCTGTTTTTCTCTTTCCATCTTCTTCGGCCCGAGTCTCCTGTTATACTTTCTTAACGCATTCTAGCGTTCTCACGATCCACAGATGACAAAGCTTCCGTTATCCAGGCATCCAAAGAGTTGCAGAGGCTAAGGGTTGTAACAGTATCGAAGTACGAAGGATAATCGTGTTAGACAAAAAAGCATTTACTGGTATAAGAGAAGTAATAATTACAGGTTCGTTGAACAGGGACGTAAATAAAAGCCTAGTGCAAAATCTGATATGGTAATGCGATAAAAATAAAGGTTTTTTGAGATGTGGGTGTAGAGGATGGAGAAAGTAACGTGGGTAAATAGGAGTGTGAACGTTGAAGTACTGGAGATGGTAGGAAAGGAAGTTGATTGAGGAAATTGGGGAAAGGCAGAAGTTGTGTAGGGATGAGATAATAAAGGGAGAGGATATTTTGAAGGACATGAGTGAGGGAAGTATTTTGGGCAAGCGGGAAGACAGTGATGAAGAATGGATAATTTGGATAATGTTGGGCAGGGGATATGAAGGGCATAAGAGATATATCAAATGAGAGAAAGAGGTCGTGGGAAGAACTTACTAGACTATTAAGACCTGCCTTTACTAGCAGAATACTAATAATTATAATAAGGAGTCCTCGTTATGTGCAAAATTTTCATTATATTTTTAAGCATTGTACAAGAATAATAGCGTTCTGTTAATATCTAAAAAGGTAGTGTGCCTTCATTCAGCATTAGATTTTCACTGAGTTTTTCAAAATTCTGCTTGATATCTGCATATTCACAACCTGTGTTCTTCCTGTTATGTTACCTATCCGTTTTTCTTATCCTTTCCTTGGGATATTTGTATTCGTCTCAGATGCGTGTTTTCATGTTTTCAATGTATGTTTGGCCACCTTACGCTACATCTAAATCTACATACCCAAACTGAAGCCCATATATGTTACATATATTTCCCATATATGCCCCATATATAGGCTTCAGTGTGGGTAATACCCTGCAAGTTATCATAAAGGGGTGTGGCAGGGGGTTAATTAACACCAAACATGCATTACATATCATACATAAAAAGGATTAGTAATAATACACTTGTCTAAACTTCACAGTTTTTAAAAAGATGCAAACAGCAAAGCAAGCATGCAAAAACATGCTGTTAGTTGGGTTAGCTTACACTCCTTATATCAACATGCAATCTACCTGTGCTATCCATTGATACACTCGTATTTATACTATTGGATATATTTACAGCTATTCATATCCCTAATGGGGTCGTTTACCTTATTTTTTTATTGCCGAATCTGATAGAGTTTGTAAAGTGAAAAGACCCGTATGTTTGCGTTTTTTGATCCGTCAATTATTTCTCGAGTTATACGCGGCGAAAAACTGATGTTTTTAGCCCTTTCGGAAAAGTGGGCGTGGTGCAACCTCTGATGTATTAACGACTTCGTCCAATCACAACTGAGCCCGAGAAGATACTTCTCCTTAACGCAATAGGGGAGACACAGCTGACTCTGCCAACGGAAGCTGTTGCGACAGGATCTGTGCGAGTAGACCTTCCGAGAACCCCCTCCACTCCCTTCCCTTCCCCTAAAAGCAGTCAAGGACGGGAGGAAAATGATGTCAAAGGTATCAAAGCAGCTTCTTCGGTAAGCGTCATCTTTTGCTTATTTTAATTTTTGATTAATGAATGAATGGCTCGGGATAGAAGATTAATTTTTTCACTAAAATTCAATTTTCGTTTCAATCTAACGATTTCGTTTACAAAATTGCTATTTCGGTTCCGAGTAAACGCCCCCTTTGAGCGAGGAAAGAAGGATATTTTGAAAATGTTAATTCGGCAGTCAATTTCTCTAATTTTGTGATTATAGTCCAATCTTCCACAGTAAGTTGGGGTTCGCAAAATATTTTCAGCGTCATTAGTGAAAATATTGTCTTAGAATTTATTTAAGAGATTAAGTCTAAATTTCAAACTACTGTGTGATTGATGGTTCTCATTTTAGTTAATCTAACTGAATTTTTACGCTAATTAATTTATTATACCGCCTCTTTACACATTTTCGCTGCACTCGCTTACCTTGCGCTAAGGTATTGGGTTCGGACCCCGCCCCGAGATGAGGGTTTAAGAGGCCGACCGTTAACATCTCTCCGGTCCAAGTGGGGGAGGAGGGAGAGAAAGAGTTCAGGAAGCATGTGGAGAGGCGTAGCGGAGGGAAGGGAGCAGTATGGGAGGAAGACCTCATAATCCGCGGCTGAGCTGCCGCCTGCCTCCGCTTAATCAAGTCAATTATGAATGCGGACGCCTCCACGGACTGCGCCTGCTCGCCGGAATTTTCTCTTGCCCTCCTCTCCCCTTCGTTCGCCGACTTTCCCTCCCCTCACCCCTTAAACTCACCTGCGCCCTCATGCGTTCAATCTGCGGATTATTCTAGCATTCCATGATGGATGCGGCGGATTGCTCCATGCCGAAGAGCTTGAACATGCACGCGAACAAAGTGAACCAGGCAGTATAGAATGTGCTGAAGGAGGCATTGACATTCTAAAATCCTATGAGTGTTAACGAAACCAGGGCCTCGATCATGGATCTTCATAAGGCGTGCGCTAGCGCGTTATCGTTATTTTTTTATTTAACTTATGTCAGAGAGAACGTGATCTGCAGCCTTCATTTTTCGCACAGCACTTCAAATTGCTTATCACAATCAGTGGAGCGAACCTTATAGACGGTTATTGCTAACCTTACGCTACTTTAGGGGTAAGTGTTATCGATAAAGATTGCGATAACGCGAAAGATGCATCCGTGATTCCACACGGATAGCGAAGGTGCAGCGAAGATCGGCAAGATTTGTAAAGGGACGGTACTATAACTATATTAGCGTAATCACTCTATTAAATGAATTAAAATGGGAATCTTTGTCAGATCGCAGGTTGAAATTTAGACTTAAGCTCCTAAATAAAATCCAAGATAACATTTTCAGTCATGACGTTAAATATATTTTGCGAACCTTAACTTAATATGATAGACTTAAGCATGTTCACATGATTAGAGAAAGTGATTGCCGAATTGACAGATTCAAAATGTCCTTTTTTTGTCGTATAATTGGGGATATGGATAGCAGAAATATCATAACATAAATAAACAGTCCAATAGCATAAATACGAGTGTATCAATGGATAGCATAGGTAGTTGCATGTTGGTATAAGGACTTCAAGGTAACCCAAATGACAGCATGTTTTTGCATGCTTTCTTTGCTATTTGTATATTTTTAAAAATAGGGAAGTTAAGGCTAATACATTATCCTAGCCAAGTTGATACACCGGTTCCCGTCAGATCACCGAAGTTAAACAACTTTGGGCCGGGACGGAGGTTGGATGGGTAGCCCTCCTCCATACCTCTACCGTGGTGCTCTTGTCCCGTCTGAAAATGGCGGGCAGGTTAAATGTGGGTTGGCACAATGGATCTAAAGAGGTCTAAGTATCAGGGGGGTTCCAGAAGACCCACGCCCACCCCCCTGCCACACACCCTTATGTGGGCTTGCAGGGTATTATGCAGATGTAGATGATAGGGTTCTTGGGAAAAATTAGGGTCCATCTACTCTGAACAAAACATTGCAATTTTTACGGCCTCTTATGCATGTGTATTTAAAAAACTTAAATAACAAATAAATCGAGCCAAAATCGTATTGCAGCGGCGTTAGTTAATCTTCCAAAGGCCATACTATACATTCCCTGTGAATTAATTTTATTACTTTACCCGTTTCGAATTAAAGCGTTTCAACTTCATATTTGGCGTTCAGTAAATATCCCGATTATCCGTGCGCGCGTTATCCTGGCTGTGGATATTCCGTGCATCGGCAATCTATTTAGTGTATAGCCAGTGGTCTCAAGGGAGATAAGTAAATTTCGGTTATTTTCCTCCAATCGTGACTTTCACTACGGCCCCACCGACATAGCTAATGTCTTATGTCTTAAGACTTATGTCTTATGTCCAATGTCTTACGCCAGGCTACGTAAATTCGAAATTCCAGGCGGACGTGTATTATTTATTCTTTGGCACTTTTCCATTAGGACAGGGTAACGCTGGCATCGGGTTGCAGTGTGACCCTGCAGGATATTGTGTAGATGTAAATGGAAAGGACTGTGAAGGAAGGAGATTTCAGAGAGTGGAGGAGATGGAAAGAATGATGTGCGTTCGGGCAAATTACGTAGCTCTTAGGGATACTGATCGCTCAGCCGATTCAAACCAGTTTTACCATCGATGACGTACTGGTGGGTCCAAACTGATGCGCATCTGATGTTAATTCTCTCTTATAGCTGATAACTTCAGGCTTCACTATGTGTTACCTTTCCATAATGGAAAATAAAAGAATGAATCTTTGTTAGGTTCGCTTTATATTTGAATAAGCACGACCCAGGTTTCATAGCATAGTTACATCTTCAGGTGATGAAGATGTAACTGTTATGAAACCCAGCTATTGCTTATTCAAATATAAAGTGAACCTTACAAAGTTTCATTCTTTTATTTTCCATTAATTCTCTCCAGTGCCTGTAATCAACCTCCGGAATATCAAGCTATTGGAGTACAGTTTTAATTGAGAATTTTTATGTTTGATATCGCCAAACCCACTATTGGCAGTATGTGAGCCTATGGCCAAAGGACAATTTTACAATATATGACTATATCGTGATTTTACCTGCACAAACTCTGTACTCCACTGAGCCCTGGGTGGGTGGTAGAGAGGACGATGTCGTCCTAACCCACCCAGGCTAAATAAACAAAAGTATCAAGTATCTACTTGCCCCTTGCTTTTTAAAGATTTTTTTGAGATAAAATTTTGCACGTGAAAGTACACTTTCAAGTTTTTTGAGGATTCCTTCTGGATCGAGTGATTAAGAAAGTGACACTTTTTGTTTCCGAAAGATTGGGAGAGATGTTTATAAATGTGGCAGTAATTTGTGTGGGCAAAAATTCAAATGGAATATGAATGCCAGAGGTTTACATATAGGTTCTCACCGCATTAATCCAAAAACGCCCGGACCAACCACCGAAATCATCCCATGTTGGTTTCCTGTTAGTGGTGAAGAACTTCCTATCCTTACAAGTGTTGCGTGATATCATTAATTATAATTGAAGACGGAAATGTCTGTCTCCCCATTTCTTTAATGGTCTTGCTGATGAATTTGGTGAGACTACAATACGGATCCCGTCCTCTCGTGTCTTGAGAGATATATTGCATTTAAGGACCGGGAGACCACCCGCCAACATTAGAGTGCTCTCTTCTCTATTTCCATTGGTGATTAATTCACATGAAACGTAGGGTTACCTTTTTTACGCTTCCTGTCTCCAAAATGAAAGGAAATATGAGATGATAAAAAAGGTATCCTGTTAGGCTGCTAACTTTGGTTCACCACATCGTATTGTATTGTGTTGATCGTATATTTTATAGAATAAATCTTGCGTATGCATGTATATATTATAGAATAATCGGTAAGTATATGTAAGCAGTGAATGGGAAAGAGCATGAAAAATAACATTATAACCTAAAACAAAACTTTGAACTAAAGGGACAGAGGTTGTTGTGATAGATCACATGTTGCTGAAATCAACCCAAAGTGTCACGACAACACATCATTTTCCTAACCTCCTGCGTAATTTAAATACAGGGATGTAATGAAATATGCATTAGCTGATAACTATGGGGGATGGTTGTTAAGTACCTCTGGAACCATGCGCTGAAACGGCATTTATGAAATCTTCTCCTTATAGGGCATGCTGTATACATCCATACTGCGTACAACATGTATTGTATTGTACTGTAGTGACCATCATATTCTACATCTACATCTACGAGATACCCTGCAAGCCACCGTGAGGGTGTGTGGCAGGGGGTGAAGATCCCCCCAAGCATGCACTATTGACATGCAAACAAGCAACTATAGGGTCTCATGCTACTAGATTATTAGTAACTATAATATTTAAGGGATTAATACATGAATCATGCACTATAGACTACTCTAAAATATTTCCTTTACCTACCCCTTTGCTATGCTGACTATTCTGTTCTCTTATAGTACGGGGGAAAAATGCCATTTTGAATCTATCGGTACGACAACCTATCTCTCTAATCTTATTTATCTGGTCGAATCTAGCATAATACGCTGGTGTTTTTAATATATGCCTAACATCTTCAGTAAAGCTATCGTTTTGAAATTTCTCTAATGGATTTAATCTGTACTTCAACTTACGTTCTGATAATCATTCCCACCCTAATTTTTGTATCTAGAAGTAGATCAAGTAGAGAATTGCTAAAGCTACCTATGGCGTGTGAAGTATTCCCTAACTGATGATCCTCTAGAATCGTAGAAAATTGGAATAAATCTCCTGGACTTACATACATCATACTGGGTAATTTTTTCTCATAAATTCTCAGTCACTCGGATTTTCCTCGGAAGACAGATTTTCTTGAGAATTGTTTCGTGTTAATAGATAGAGAATGGTAAGTTAAAATCCCTTGCTGGGCTTAGAACATATACTTCGTACTAAAACCAACACGCGATAGTAAGTTAATCAGTACAAATCATTTATAATGCTTTAATTCCATATCTGGTAGGTACACTTCTGCATCATCAGAATACAAAAAAATGTAATTGAACTTCTAGCATTGATATCAATAGAAAGATATTACTATTTTCCACAATGCAAAAATTTATTTCGACTAGTTTCGATGATACTTCATCATTCTCAAGATTTGAGAATGATGTAGTCGTCGAAAATCAATCGTCAAAAGTTGTAGAATCATCGAAACTATTCGAAATAAATTTTTATATTGTGGAATGTTGCAATATCTTTCTATTAATATGGAACTTTTCCTCCACATCACACCTGAATCTGGTTAATTTATTCCATCATTGAATTCTGTTGTGATGAACCATCAGATTTGATTCCCAAAATTTAAAAACGTCTAAAATAAAATCGAGCTCGATTTAAAAATTAATTATTATCTAATGTATTATTAATTTCGTCCTCGTAATTCAAATGCCGCAGCAGATTAGGAAAATGATTTGTTGTCGTGACGCACGTAGTTAATTTCGGCAACATGCGATATTATCTCAATAACCTCTGTCCCTCAAGCTCTTCGTTTTATTTCTTCCGTAGTGAGGGTTGCATCGGCGAATGCCGTTTTTCATTCTCTCCCCATTCATTGCTTACATACATACATTTACGATTTTCATCACATTTTCATGTAACGAATGGAGCGCGGGGAAGCTTAAAAGCTAACTCTCGTTAAATAATATTCAGCTCAAAAAAAATAATACAACATGGAAGTCGTAAAAAGGTCGAGCGGTCATAAACTTCTTCTCCGCCACGTTTTCTGCCCTCCTTCGCCACCCTCTTCACTTTCCCTCTCTTTTTGCTCTCTTTCTTTCTCCCCCTATCCTTTCCATGTCCTCTCTGTCCTATTCTCCTCTTTAGTTTTCCCTGCAGGGAGTCGCCTGCGCCACCCGCTGGTTTCTAGAGAGCACATGTCACCTCCCCCAACCCTCTCATGAACTACCCCCTGGTAGACGCCCCTGTTTTTTCACCCTTCCCGTTCCTCTGCCATCACAATTGTTTTGTCATCCCCCGGAGCGTATTTTCCGGACGCTCTCCCTTTAATCCACCCTCTCCCACCGACTCCCTTTTGTCTCTCTCTCTTTCTCTCTTTTTCCTCCTTTCCGCTCAATTCGTTTCCATTCTTCTCCGTCCTTTCTGTCTCCTCTCGTTCCCTCCAATATGCCTCGCGAACCCGAGATTCTGCCGTCCTTAATGACCGGTTGGGGAATGCTCTTTAGTTTAATTTTATTTTCGTTTTGATCCGATACCTATCCGTGTTTCTGTTTGAGGGATATTCCTCTTTCTTTATCTCTCTCCCTCACTCAGTCTCTCCGCTTCCAACCATGCATTTGCTTACATCAACATTCTCATTATTACTAATCCATTTTTCTGCATGATATGTAATGCATGATTGGTGTGAAAGCACCCCTTGCCATACACTTTTATGGTAGCTTGCATCGTATTGTGTAGATGTAGATAATACCTTGCAATTAAAAGGGCGGTAGGGGAGTAAATCTTTACCAAACATCCACTACCTATCATGTATAATAAGGAATGGTAGCTACATTTTAGTCGAACTAAAACAATTTTAAGAAAGATTTTAAGGGTATATCAAGCGTGCATGAACGTGATACCTACTAGTTAGCTATAAGCCTTTTTACAGAGATGCAACTAGCTGTCGATAAACATATGTGTATGCCTTCAATGTATTGACGGCTATTCAGATCCCTGATAGCTCGAGAAAAGGAAACCATTTTAAAGATGTCGGTCCGGCAAACTATTTTCTTTTTTTAGGTTCATGGTCCGGTCTACCACAGTACGTCGGAGTTGTCAAATTGTGTTCATCAGATAAAAAATAATTTAGAAATATACGTAAGAGATTAAGTATTATATATTTAAACCTACGACATAATAATAAGTCCCATTTAAGTTCTTTTAATAGGCTGGTAGCACTTATATGGTTATCGTATCGTAATTCTACCTGGTTTAGGATATCGTAAGCCTACCATGTTAGCTATTTAATCCTTACTATTGTTTACAATCGTTGAAGGACAAGTGGATGGAAAAAATGGCAAAGGAAGGTCTCGTGCGAGATATATGGAACAAGTGATGAAGGATGTGAAAGAGAAGAAATACGTAAATATGAAGAGATTAGTCGATAGAAGAACTCAGTGGAGAGCTGCGTCAAACCAATCTGAGGATGATGACTATTGTTTATTCAGGAATTGATTTAAAGGGAAAATATTTTGTGAGAAATTTACCCGTATAAATATTATTCTCTGACTCACTTCAGCTCAATAGGAAATGCTCCTTTAATTCTATATATTTCGGACTAATTACAAAACATGCAGGGGATGTGTTTGAAACGGTCGAGATTATCTCGAATAGGTAACCAAGGAGTCACGTGTTACAAACACGACTGGTTTGCGTGGTTAATGTGTCCGAATCGCTTATTTCAATACCATTAATTGTTTTCACTTGTCTTTTCTCGTCTATCTCGACTATAGAGCCCACATATGAGATAAAGCACAAGTTTAAACAATGATTTAGGTTTTAATCTGTGAATTTAACACTCCAAATTTGCGAAACTTTCGTGTGTATACCACTTGACTCCTTGATTCGAGATGATCCCTACGGTTGCATAGGTACATAACCACCCTGTAATTGAAAATAAGGATCAACTTTGAAATTTTTCAACATTTTTATTAGGTTGTTAAAAACGTGTGGAAAACTACAAAGTTGATTCTTATTTTCAGTAATGGAAAAATTCCACCGGAGTTGTTTCATTTCACCACCCTTTAGTTATCAAGTAGCAGTTTACCTTATAATTTAAATGAATGCCTGGTGATGGTTCAACCCCTGCCACACACCATTGCGTTGGCTTTCAGTGTTTTTTGCGGAAGTATATCAGCTGACGCGTATTGTTCACTTGACTTAAATCCAACCTTATATTGTGACAACCCAAACACCCATGCCCGAGACGGGTTTATAACCCGCGACATTTTGGTTGCCCGGTCATTGCATCACCGAGTAGAAATCTTGGGTCTTCAAGGTACTCCGACGATTGTTATATAATATATCGATAGTATCGAATCTGTCAATTGTATACCAGATCGATATAGATGAGTAGAGGGGGATTATAAGAGCCAGTCTGCGCTAGAGCTGTATCGTGTGTGTTTCACTTGTGTCTTTGTACAGAGAATAAAAGAGTCTGAAATGAAACATGGTGACAGCGGTGGAGCCTATTGTCTCTAACATATCTCAATCTCTCTATCGTCTCCGTCGAACGAAAGATCTTAATCCTAAGACGAAATCACAACCTACAACTAGCATGCCGTGGGCGGGATTGAAGAAAGCAACCTTTAGGTTGCCAGGACGGCACCTTACCGACTGTCTACCGCGGATAGCAGTGAAGGAACTCCTGCATAAATGCCTAAATAAAGAGCGATGTTACTTTGCACTAGTTATGCCTCACCTTGAGTATGTAGCCAGTGTGTGGGATCCGAATGAATTAGGTTTGATCAGAGAATTAGACAGTGTGCAGCGTAGAGCAGCTAGGTTCGTTAAAAGGTGTTACGATAGGTTAAGTAGTGTATCAGAATTAATACAAGAATTAGGGTGGGAATCATTATCAGAGCGTAGGTTAAAGTACAGATTAAATCTCTTGCAGAAATTGAAATCTGATAGCTTTACTGAATGTGTTAGGCATATATTAAAAACGCCAGAGTATTACGCTAGATTCGACCAGATAAATAAGATTAGAGAGGTAGATTGTCGTACTGATAGATTCAAAATGTCATTTTTCCTCCGTTTTATAAGAGAACACAATAGGGAGCATAGCAAAGGGATAGTTAGAGGAAATATTTTAGAGTAGTCTGTAGTGCATGATGCATGTATAAACAACCAATCCCTTAATTACCTACACTGTAGATACTAACAATCTAGTTGCCTGAGACCCTATAGTAGCATGTTTGCATGATATGTAGTACATGTTTGGTGATCTTCGCCCCCTGCCACTCACCCTCGCGGTGGCTTGCAGGGTATCGAGCAGATGTAGACTGACACATAATCTTTCCTGGGGTAAACATATACGTGAAATAATGGGTCAAGCTAATCGTAAACTGGGTTTCATCAAAAGAGTATTGGGTAAATGTGACGATCATGTACGAGAAATCAGCTACTTTTCCCTTGTTAGACCTCATTTGGAATATGCTGCCAGTGTATGGGATCCCTACGAAATCCGTCTAAGTAATGAACTTGAACGTGTGCAGCGAAGATCGGCAAGATTTGTAAAGGGACGATACGATAATTATATTAGCGTAACCAGTTTATTAAATGAATTGAAATGGGAATCATTGTCAGATCGCAGGTTGAAATTTAGACTTAATCTCTTTAACGAATTCCAAGGCAATATTTTCAGTGATGATGTTAAAAATATTTTACGAACCCCAACTTACTCTGGCAGACTGGACCATAATCATAAAATTAGAGAAATTGATTGCCGAACTGACCGATTCAAAATGTCCTTTTTCCCTCGTACAATTAGAGATACGAATAACGGTAAATATGTCCTATCGGAGAGTAGCAATGAATAGCATTTGTAGCTGCTTGTTGGTATGAGTACTTAAAGCTAACCCTACTAACAGAATGTTTTTGCATGTTTGCTTTGCAATTTCTATCTTTTTTAAATAGTGTAGTTCTGACTACTATATTAATACTATTCCTTTTTTATGCATGAAATGTAGTGCATGTTTGGTGAGAAATCACCCCCTGCCACACACCCTCGCGGTGGCTTGCAGGGTATCGCGTAGATGTAGATATCTGAGAACATTAGCATCTTAGCTGTTGATTATCGGGTCATAGTATGACCGACGTACTGTTAGGAGAGAGTATGTGTGGCGTGGATCACTATGAGTAGTAATGAACTTGCACTATAGCTTATTGCGAGTGGATAGAGGTGGGAATATACTCCTCTGTAAGTGTCGATATTGGGCGGAGAATCGATTGGGAGCGTTGGCAATAAAGAAAGAAGATCAGGTTAAAGATGGATAGGTTCCCAAGTAGAAGTTCGGAAAGTATGGGATAGATTTGACTGATGGACAGGAAAGAGGACGAAGATGTGCTGAAAATGGTTTGGGAGTGTGGGAGCTTGTTTTGTGGAATGCGTTCTATATTGAATGACAGCGGCGTGTTGAAAAGTTTGTGGAGTTGGCCAAGTGTGATGTAGGGAAGAAGGGAATTGGCGTTTTAGCCTAAGTGGTGGAGGGAGGGCCGCGAATGATCGGTAGCCGAAGGAGATACGCTGTAAAACGAGGACAGATCCATTTTTCACTTAACAGGATGAATCTTTGTGGGTGAAAAATTTGCTTTTTGCCTTTTCGCATCGTATTATTTTATTATATACGAAGGAAGCGAAGAAATCGGTCGTATTTCCGGTAACCAGTAAGTTGTGTCATTGAGTAGACAATAGAAGTGAATAAGGCTCGATGTCACGCAATACGGTACTTAGTGCCATCCCTGTCAGGAATTTATCATCATTCGTGCACATTAATGAACTATATATATATATATATAATGTTAATAATATTCCTTGAATTTCAGATTAATGTTAACCTCGTGAAGGTTAACGTGTTTACAGATTAGATTGTCGTAACAATTACCTTGCTACAACCCTTTAGATGTAGCAAGGGAATCTCCTCTCCCTCCTACGTAAATGTTAAGTAAATTATTCTTTATCCCAAATCTCGATCTCAGCTAATTTTTTTTCAGCGCGGCAATTAAAATACTTTTCTGACGTTCGCGTTTGTCATTTTTTTAAGGGCCATTTTTTCACTGTACATCCCATACTTGGGGGTATCTTAACTCTGAATGTTACTTGTTTGCCCGTTCAATACTGTTGGAACACCCAGTTTTTTTACCCTTATATTTAAAGTATAGATTTATTTCCTTCGTTCTTTCATTCATTTATTAAGCTCATTATTGTACCTTATTCCGTGTGGATACCATACGCCTCAAACTGTAAAATGTACCCATTACTGCTTATATTATAATAATTTTCGGCCCCTTAAACGTATCATAAGTGCTCGATCTTATTTCGTAGGTTTTTCGCAATCTTTTGCTACACCCTTCGCTTTTATCCATTATGTTGGACAATGGCAGCTGGAAATAATAAAAATTGTAAATAAAAAATTATTTTCAACAATGCGCAGATTCAAACAGAAGTTACAATTTTCTATCGCAGTACATCTTCAGTTTTAATTGCTACAAAGATGCTAACGTCTGACCTAAAAATTTAATCCTTCGGTAAACAAATGTTCATCACTTGACTTGGGTAGGATTTGAACTCACATCTTCGGATTGCGAGACCGGCGCTTTATCGATCAGGATACCGATATTTTCTTCGCTATTTCATTCATTTATTAAGTTCATTATTTAATCTTATTCCGTGTGGATCCCATATTATATCCCTTATATTTCCTCTCAAACTAGATGGTTTGGATGTCGTTTTGTAGCGCCCAACTTCACGGTCGAAATACTTATCACCCCAGCAATCAATAACGTACCTCCTTATTTCTGTCCTCTCTCTCTCTCTCTATTCTCATCGACCGCTTAGTGGTCCGCTTGTCTTTTCACTTTCCACCTCACGTTTTCTTTCACACTCTGATTCCCTCCCACCCCCGCTCACCGAATGCCCCTGACAAGCCCTCTCGAATACCCTCTCCTGCGAGCAAGCTTTCTCTCACTCTCTCTTGCAGGGGATAGGGGGTGGAAAAAAGAAGCGAGACCTTTTGTCTGCCATCTGTTCGGATCGTTCCCCGCCGTCCACCCCATCGAGTCCCTTTCCACCCCCCACACTTTCATTCACTTCCACCCCCTTTCTTTACCACTCTCAATCCTCTATTCCTTCACTCCTCCCTCCCGGTCCCCGACCCTTAATCCTTCACCACCCCTCCTGAGCCAAACCGTTCTCGACACGCCATTCCCTCATATCCAGTCCCATCCCCTCCTCCTGGCTTCAATCACACAGCTCAGTCAGCCCGGCGACTTGAGCAAACGTCGTCACCCCTTATCGGGAGGGATCGGGGGAGAGCAGAAACAGGAGGTGCATGAGTATGCTGCCACTTGCTTAACCTTAAGCCGTACTATAAGATAACAGAATAGGCAGCACAGCAAAGGGATAGGGGAAATATTTTAGAGTAGTCTGTAGTGCATGATGCTTGTATTAATCCCTTAATTGCTATGTAGATACTAACAATCTAGTTGCATGAGGCCCAATAGTAATTTGTTTGCATGTCATAGTGCATGCTTGGTGATCTTCACCCCCTGCCACGCACCCTCACGGTGGCTTGCCGGGTATCGCGTAGATGTAGATGTAGCTTCGTGATACGTTTAAGTCTGGCCCTTTAGAGAAGCTTAGAGCTATCGTATTTATCCCTCGGATCTGATTCACCCTGCCACACACCCTCGCGGTGGCTTGCCGGGTATCGCGTAGATGTAGATGTAGCTTCGTGATATGTTTAAGTCTGGCCCTCTAGAGAAGCTTAAAGCTATCGAATTTTTTCCCCTCGGATCTGATTTTAAATAATAATGATAAGAATGATGAAGTTAAAGCACTCTTCGGGATTTGGTCGCGTGAGATCTGGTGATTGCCCGACGTTTCGTGACTCGTGCTGGTCACTCTTCAGAGGGAATGAATGTCCACTGCCGAAGTTGCTGAGGAAGCGGGCATTGATTCCCTTCAAGAAGAGTAGATTTCTCTACTCTCCTTGATTCCCTTTTAAGAAGTGACCAGTACAGGCCTGTGGAGACGTTGGGCTGCCACCAGATCTAACGTGGCAAAATCACGAAAAAATCTTTTGCTTCACGATGATCCGCGATAGCTTCAACCAAGAAATAATTATTTTTATTATAGAAAACGAACTGTTTCAGGGGTAACTATGTGAAATTTTTCCATGGTGGAGAAAACAAACTTTGCAAATTTCACTAAATAGATTTATTCACAACCCGGGTTTCAACACATTGTGTCATCATTAGGTGATGATGATGACACAGGTGATCACCTGATGATGACACAATGTGTTGAAACCCGGGTTGTGAATAAATCTATTTAGTGAAATTTGCATAGTTTGTTTTCTCCACCAATTATTATTATGTATATACTGGTGATGTTATGCCCAAATTAACATTTAATTATTCCCACACCCCTACATTCCACACGATTTCCTTCTTCAGCCGCTCATACCCCCTACCTCCAACCATTCATTATATCCATACTTCCCGTTTATCATCTCCCTCTACTCCACCTTCCCAACATTCTTCACTCAATCGCGTCCTTCAAAACACCCTCGCCCTTTATTACCTTCCCCATCCACATCTTCTACCTTCCCCTAATTTCCTCAATCAACTTGATATGTGAAAGTAATCAACAAAATTGAATTAAACTGCAAATGTCCATCGACACACTGTTAATGAAACAATGGACGGGTGGACGTTAAAACGTCATCCGGTCTCGTGATATGTAAACAAACCATTTGGGATACACCTACTAGCTAATTTTGTAAAACAATAACGGATCTGTTTATAACGAGTGCGCTGTAAGTATTCTGTGGAAATATTCCTTCGAAACCTTAATATGTCATCCATTTTTCATTATTCTTCTTGTCCTTACAGTTAGCCGAATGCTTCAAAACTTAGTGAGACATTCATATGATCGACCTAAGTGGTGGTTGGGTTTGCGTATTGGTTAGAGTACAGTCTTCCCACCTCGAGATCCCGGTTTTTATTTACGGTAGTGACGTATTTTCAGTAGCATGCCGGTCCTTAATTGAATTCGTCGTGGAGAGCGTTTCAGGTTCAGTACTGAGGCCGTCGGATGGGACGTTAAAACGTCCTTGGCGCCTTTCGTAAAGAGCAGGCTAATGCCGACGCTGCGGTTTCTCTCCATCTTTCCTTCATTCCCAGAAATATTCCTGCCCCTCCCCAATTACCCAGCTATCCTAAAAGGTGCATATGATCTGAGCTGCTGGTTGTCTCTCCTGAATAACTAACGAACTAATTGACATAAGTGTAATCGCTCGCGAAAGAGTTGTCTGCAAACAAACATTATTTGCCTGCCGTCTGGCGGAGACAGCTGGCGTCTAGCAAGTAAATTGCTAGACCGCAGCTGTTATATACTCGTCCATGCAGTCCTCTTTTACTAACAGTCTATATATCCAAACCAGACCAACCAACGGGTTGAACACAACCACAAAGATTCCAGTTGCGTTGGTTAGTTGGAATTCTCTCCATTTTTTACTGTTCTTTTACCGCCTGCATTAGGTTATCATTAGAAAGAAAATAATCTCATTGAGATTTTTTCGTTTTCTCATCTTGTTATTACAAGAAAACTTTGGCGATGAATATCTAGATGAAATTGAGAGAACTTGTATGCATATTCGTATACATTTGGTGTAAAATAATGTCTTAATTAGTATATATCCAAGGTAGTCGTCCACTCATACATCAATTACGAGATTTCTATCAGTAATTAGGTTATCATTAGAAAGAAAATAATCTCATTGAGATTTATTCGTTTTCTCATCTTGTTATTACAAGAAAACTTTGGCGATGAATATCCAGAAGAAATTGAGAGAACTTGTATGCATATTCGTATAAATTTGGTGTAAAATAATGTCTTAATTAGTATATATCCAAGGTAGTCGTCCACTCATACATCAATTACGAGATTTATATCAGTAACTAGGGCTTTTTACTCCTTAAGACGCCAGATTTTCCGTGGTTAATTATGCCATTTGAGATAATTTATTGCCTTCTTAAGGGGATTAACGAAACTAGGTTGGAGTGGAAATTGAGTAGATGCTCCTCGTTTGGAAATCTCTATCTTTAACTCTCTATGATAAATGTTGATGATAAAAATTATCCATCGGGTTTAATGCTAAGAGATACCAATTGGCTTATTTTCTTTTCGATTCTAAATTGTATTTACCCACCACGATTTACCACATTTCATTCCGATCTAACAAATTCTGAGAGCGAATTAGTGTCGTGGTTGGATTGATCGATTACTATCCGGAAGTTGCGGGCTTAAAGCCCATAAACCTTTTTGGGATACGTCCAGAGGGCAGTGTAATTTTCTAGGCACTTTATTCTTTGACTCTTTCTGGTTACCCGGCTTCCCAGGTAGCATTGGACGACTGCCAGCAGGAGAGCACCACGTTTTTCACTCTGCCCGATAAGGTTACAGTCATTCGATTAAAGGTTTCGTCAGAATCATCTTGTCTTTCCCTTTCCGCATCGCATTGCCATGTTTCTTCTACAATACCATATTTCGAATGCTTCCAGTCTTATATTTCCTGAGGCTGTTTTCGTCTATGCTTCACTGCTGTGAAGAGCGTGTTTCACATGTAAGTTGAAAGTATAGTTTACCTACCTCAAAGTTTTAAAATACATTTGTATATTGATTCTCCTTTTGGTAGTATGCCCTCTTCGTCTGGGCTATAGTACTGAATATTTCCTAAATTTGTTCCTCCATTCCTTCTTTGTTGCTCGATTCTTCATTCTGTTCACCGAATTCTTCTCTTCTGCATTATTTGCCATTTCTTACATATTCTTTCTCATTCCAGGTCTTCCTTTTCCATCTTCTCTTTATATTTACTTAATTCTTCTCTTCGTATCCACCATTAATTGCTCTATTTATCTCATACGAGGCCTTCCTTTGCTTTCTTCCCGTTCACTGTCTTCATCAGAACATCATGTCTCTATAAAACCCCGATTTAGATGAACCGTATTCTTTTCATAGTTTTCAGAAGACTTCCATATTCTCCTAGTCTTATTAGGAAGTCTGCGTTAACCATACAGTTGATCCATTTTTATCTTCATCATTCTTCAATGGCACCATGTTTCGAATATTTCCAGCCTGGGTTACTCTGCTGCTGTTATCGTCCATGTCATAATTCCGTAAGGAAGCTTACTCCAGACAGAAGTTCTAATTAAGTGTTTCCTTACTTCCAAGCCTTTATTTTCAGCCGTAAGTAGATACTTCTTTCAATAAAATGCTCTCTGCCTGGGCTATTCTACTGATTATTTCGTTCTTGTATTGCTCATCTCCGACTATTCACCTTCCATGATAGCAGTACTTTCTCTACTTTTAAGCTTTTGTTTTCCTGGTGTAGTCATGGCCTCTTTGTCACGCAATCCATATTGCATTAACTTTGTTTACTTATTATTGGTCTTGAGGTGATATCTGGCTATCGCCTTTTCCATATTTATTAGATATATTTGAATGTATAAAATGAAAGAAAAAATGAAATAGTAAAATGCGCTCAATTCATCGATTACCAGCACCCTAGGTACCAATGGATCACCGTCATTTCCGAGGTCTTCTTTAAGCCTGTTTCTGTCTCTACCATTACGGCTATTTCATCGCCGAATAGCAGCTTGATGTGTTTCTCTCCGATTGTTGGATATTCACTCCCGAAGCCTTCTTTTTTTTAAGTTCTAAAAATTAATGCAACACTTTCGTAACATCTACATCTCCATCTACACGATACCCTGCAAGCCACCGTGAGGGTGTGTGGCAGGGGGTGAAGATCACCAAGCATGCACTACTAACATGCAAACTAGCAACTATATTATCTCATGCAACTTAATTGTTAGTATCTATAGTAATTAAGGGGTAATACATGTATCATGCACTACAGAATACTCTAAAATATTTCCCCTACCTATCCCTTTCCTATGCTGCCTATTCTGTTCCCTTATAGTAGGGGGGAAAATGCCATTTTGTATCTATCGGTACGACAATCTATCTCTCTAATCTTATTTATCTGGTCGAATCTAGCATAATACGCTGGTGTTTTTAATATTTGCCTAACATCTTCAGCAAAGCTATCCGATTGAAATTTCTCTAATAGATTTAATCTGTATTTAAACTACGCTCTGATAATGATTCCCACCCTAATTCTTGTATTAATTCTGATACACTTCTCAAACGTTCTCAACCTTCTCAACACTTCTCAACCGTAAAACACGTTTCGAATGTTTTTTTCCCCGTCTAGAATTTTTTACACGGATTTCGTACTTCCATGCGTTCAACGCCACTCGCAAAGGTTAATGAACTTTGTGTTCGCTTGCTCCATTCATGTTCTTCTCTTAACCCATCCCTTCAGATCCCTTATTCCTCACCCATCAATTGATCTTTCGCTCCGACCTCCCTCCTCTCTGCTGGCGTCGGTCGCCGAAGGAGAGGGTTTTTAAGGCTTCGCCGTCCCTCGTGACGTTGATCGACGTCCGAGATGACTGCCTGTGGTGAGAACTGATTTCCCGTATCGCTATTAATAAAGGGAAGGCCGGGGAGGACAGTCTCCCTCCCCACTTCCGGCTCCATCCCCTTCCCTTCTGAACCCCCTCCTTGTTTCAGGAAAGCCTTGTCGTAATCCATCAAAGGCCATCGACATCTCTCTTCAAAACATTTTCATCCCCGGAAGGCGTTGGCGCTTAGAAAGACAGAGTGGATCAGTAAAGGAGAGAGAGTGGAGATGTTGATCCCCGTAATAGTGCAAATGGTGATGCTCGTTATATATGTATATTAAGCCTCTAAGCCGCATTGATTCCTTAAGCTTTTCAATTACGTACCAGAATTTGGTTATCCATCAGAATCTACATTTTTTACGCTTGTCAGGCCTCATTTAGAATATGTCCCTAGTATATGGGATCCGTACGAGGAATATTTGATAAAAGAATTAGAGATGCAAACGAGATCCGCTACATTTGTTAAAGGCCGTTATGATAATTGTATGATTGTTACGAACTTAATATAAGAACTAGGATGGGAATTACTATCAGAACGAAGGGTAAAATTTCGATTAACCCTTTTAATTAAATTCGAAACCGATTTGTTCACAGATGATTTTAGATTTATATTAAAACCTCTGCGTGTTATGCTAGGTTTGATCAGATTTGCAAGATTAGAGAGATAGATAGTCGTACCGATGGATTTAAAATGTCATTTTTCCCGCGTATACCATAAGAGAGAACAATAGGCAGCGTAGCAAAGGGATAGCTAGGTGAAATATAGTCAGAGTAGTTTGTAGTGCATGATGCATGGATTAATAACCAATAATCCCTTTCTTATTATGTAGATACTAACCATCTAGCTGCATGTGGCCCTATTATCTAGCATACATCCATTATATATCCTAGTTGCATGTCAATAGTGCATGTTTGGTGATCTTGACCCCCTGCCGCACACCCACGTGGTGACTCGCAGGGTATTACGTAGACGCATAAGCTTTTTTTTATTTGCGAAGTTAAGACTAGAATATAATTACTAATTCTTTTTATACTTGATATGTAATGCATGTTTGGTGTGAGCTCACCCCTGCAACACACCTTTATGGTGGCTTGCAGGGTATTATGTAGAGGTATACAGAATACCCTGCAAGCTACCATTAAGATGTGTGGTAGAAGGTGAATCTACGAAATATGCTTTATCTATCATGCTTAAAGAGGATGAGTAGCTATATTCTGGTCGAAACATGGCGATTTAAAAAGAGATTTAAAGATCTGAACAAGGATGCACTAAAGTTAGAGAAATTGATTGCCGAAGTGACAGATTCAAAATGTCCTTTTTTCCTCATACAATCAGGGATATGATAACGGTAAATATGCCCAATACGAGTGAATCAATGTATAGCATACGTAGTTGAATGTTGGAATAACGACTTGAAGGTAACCGAACTAGCAGCATGTTTTTGCGTGCTTACTTAGCTATTTTTACCTTTTTTAATTAGTGAAGTTTAGACTAGTATATTAACACGCATATCCTTATGTGTACATATTAATTTATATTACCCAAAGCATGCATAAGTAAGTAAGGCTAAAACATGAGCATTTAAAAGTAATTCTATTTGTTAAAAATAAGGTGAATTACTTATGTATTTTTTTGGCTCAAATAATCGGTTGAATATTTTTAAATTGCGCCTTATGTTTCCTTTTATGATTTCCGAACCTTTGCTTTTTACTCCCCTGGTGGTGTTTTTTTTTATTTATTGCCATCGTTTTTTACCAATGCCTCCTTTGGGAACGGGGGTGTATCGGGGGGAGGTGTTGGATGTTTGCGTATGGTGGAGAGAAGCCAGACCCAACCCCCAAAGGGGCCAAACGGTTGAAAGGTTTTAGTGCTTCGAAGTGCCCTCCAAGCGACTCTCCACGGAAATACATGGATGTGAATGGTGCGTAAAAAAAATCTGAACCAGAACTCATCTTGGCACGATGGATTCAGTATTCATTCCAGTTTTTAAAAGCGATCTTCTTTTTGGAGGTTTTACAGAAATATGGGCATGACGTGCCATAGAAGGAGTGTATTGGGCAGAAATGAGGAGAAATGATTGATTGTTGAGCAGAATGGGGTAAGAAAGAAGGAAGGAAGGTCGTAAAATAAAATTAGAAGGAGGCAGAATAGACGGACGAGGCCGTTAATTAGAGGCAAGGGGTTACGGAAGGACTTAATATATGTTCACGTACATCTATTCCCACTAAGTATCTTGGAGTAAGGCTGACACATGATCTTTCTTGGGGTAAACACATACGTGAAATAATGGGTCAAGCTAATCATAAACTGGGATTCATCAAAACAGTATTGGGTGAATGTGATGATCATATACGAGAAATTAGCTACTTTTCCCTTGTAAGACCTCATTTAGAATACACTGTCAGTGTAAGCGATCCATATGAAATAGGCCTAATTGTAAGTAATGAACTTGAACGTGAAGATCGACAGAATTTGTGAAGGGACGGTATGATAACTATATTAGCGTAACCAGTCTATTAAATGAATTAAAATGGGCATCATTTCCAGATCATAGGTTGAAATTTAGACTTAATCTCTTAAATAAATTCCAAGATAATATTTTCAATGATGACGCTAAAAATATTTTGTGAACCCCAACTCAAATTAGAGAAATTGATTGCTCAACTGACAGATTCAAAATGCCATTTTTCCTCGAAGAATAAGGGATATGAATAGTTGTAAAAATATCCAATAGCATAAATGCGAGTGTATCAATGGATTGCACAGGTGCATGCTGGTATAAGGACTCTGAGCTAACCCAACTAACAGCATGATATTGCATGCTTGCCTACTACTTTTATCTTTTTCACATTGTGAAATACTGACTAGTATATTATTACTAATAATTTTTATGCATGATTTGTGATGCATGTTTGTTGTGAATTCACCCCCTGCCACACACCTTTATGTTGGTGTGCAGGGTATTATGTTGATGTATATAATACCCGACAAGCACCAGCAAGGGTGTGTGGCAGTGGGTTAACGGTCACCAGGCTTGTATTTTTAATCAGAGAGAATAAGTTCATTCTTAGTACAATGCAGGCGTACGGAAACGTACTACTCCGTGCATATACTTTTTACATACAATTGAGAGGCATAGTTTTACCAAACCTAGAAAAATAATCGACATAAAGTTACGAGACACGTGAAATTTTAGATATTAATCACATTAAATTGTTAGTTTATTCAAAGTAATGATATACATCCAGCGGTCTCATTCGGGAGCCGCTGGAGCTTTGTCTTCCCAGCTTTCGCGTCGATTACTGGCCGCATCATCAGGAATGAGAGGACGATAAAGTAGTTACTGCTTCGGCCATTTATTGGGAAGACTTGTCTCCTCTTCCGTCCCCTGGCCTCATTTAGTCATCCTACTCTCTGGCAATTCATCTGCTGACGTCAGGTAGCGATGACTCGGCCCCGACCCCGTGTCTTTTTGAGACCTTTCCCTCGGGTAGCGGGTAGAAGATTACCTAAGCTATTGAAAGTCTTAAGTATCACAAGAAATACGATGGAAAGTCGAAGTATTTATTTTTTACGATAGTTTTAATCAGCTCGACGATGGAGTCAATTCAGCATTTACGTTACAGAAATAAATTCACGCACTCAATGAATTTGATATAGTATAACACCAGGATATTACTATCAAACGTTATGTCATAATATTTCTTGAAATATTCTTTAATATCTCATTAGTAACGAAATTATTCATACGCCAACCATTTTGGCTACAGCGATCGCAGCGCCACTTGAAATCAACTAACGCATTTCGTCTGCTATAAGCGCAGAAATAGGTGGATTTCGCGAAAAATACGGTAGGTTGATACCTTTTTTTCGTGTCATTGTATTCCTTGTGAATTTGCGCATGAAATATCAGTTTTTTTGCAAAAATGACATGTCACTATGGTATTTTTAAACGTTATATTCTCATGTGACGGCCATTATCGCCGTTAATCGTGTGTAATTTGGAATGCAATTTGTGCAAAATGGAGTATGTGTTGGCATAATTATCTCTACTTTATTAGATAGAGGAACTTTAGTTCTATGAGTGCTGAAAATATAAAAAAATGACATTACTTTCACTTTTCGGATCAACCTCCTTAACCCAAGATTCGTTTGACGCCGCGTTCCACTCGACTCTTCTATCGGCCAACCTCTTCGTATCAACTTTTACACCCATCACAACATGTTCCATAAATCTCATACGAGGCCTGCCTCTTCCATTCTTCTCGTTCACTGTTCCCTCGACTAGTGTCTTCATCAGGCCATCATGTCTTAAGATGTGGCCGATTTAGTTGTCCCGTCTTATTCTTAGGGTATTCAGAAGACTTCTATAAGAAGTCGTTTCAGGCGTAACCTTGTGGCAGTTTTTGATATGCGTAATAAAACTCAATGGTAATACTCCACACTAATTTAATGATAGTCGACCCGGGTTTCGGCAACTCAGTGCCATTTCCAAGGTACATGAGCCACAGGACCACTTCTTCACAGAAGACTTCTCTTTTCTCCCACTCTTCTTAGAAATTCTTCCTTTGTTACTCCGACGATTCGTTCATCATAATTCGGTGGCACCACATTTAAATGCTTCCAGCCTAGACTTTTCTACTGCTGTTATCGTCCACGGTTCGCTGCCATATAGGCAAGTATTTATGTATTTTTTTCCAATCATTCAGAATAAAAGTTGAATTTATTGAGATTCCATAAGGAAAGATATTAATTGCAGGAAGGCTAATGTGGTATTAATAGAAAAAGTATATCTTAGCTGAACGTGTAACTAAAGAGTAGTGTATTACGTGGGTAAGTGGTGTAACCACCGTGGCGTTGAGAGGTCGCTTCCGAATCCTAATCTCCTCAACTATTTGTTCATCTAAATGTACATAATACCCTGCAAGCCACCGTAAGGTTTGTGGCAGGGGGTGATATTAATATACTAGTTTAAACTTCACTAATTAAAAAATGTAAAAATAGCAAAGTAAGCATGCAAAAACATGCTGTTAGTTGGGTTACCTAACACGCTATCATATCACTGATTGTTTGAGGAAAAAAGGACATTTTGAATCTATCACTTCGGCAATCAGTTTCTCTAACTTTAGTGCATCCTTGCTCAGATCTTTAAATCTCTTTTTAAATTGCCATGTTTCGACTATAATATAGCTACTAATCCTCTGATAGATAAGGCAATATTTCGTAGATTCACCTTCTACCACACATCTTCATGGTAGCTTGCAGGGTATTCTGCATACCTCTACATAATACCCTGCAAGCCACCATAAATGCGTGTGGCTGAGGGTGAATTCTCACCAAACAAGCACTACATATAATGCATAAAAAATAGTAATAATATACTGGTATAAAGTTTACTTTTTAAAAAAATATAAAAATAGCAAAGCAAGCATTGATGAACTCTTCTCGGGCTCTACACCGGGTGAGTGAATGTAATGTTGCCGACGTTTCGCATGCAACATAATGCTGTTAGTTGGGTTAGCTTGAAGTCCTTAAACCAACACGCAACTACCTATCCACCCATGTCTCACTCTCCTTCCTGTTCTTCCTACGGCGTCCCCAACACCTCTCATCCTCTCTCCCCCTCTTCCACGTTTTTAAAGCATCTAATCCATTCGCCCCGGCAACTGATTTCGTCGTCTCCAGTAATTATAAAGCCTGGGGAATCCGGTGAAGTACCTACATTCAGCTTCGTTCGAGAAGCAGGACACACTCGGACGCGAATGATTGGCCAATTCGCACTCGCCTGGATTTTCCTGCGTCGTTCCTCGTGTCTCCACGCCGGAATGGGAATCACGTCGTTGACCTCCACGGCTTCGAGTTTCTCGCTGTCCCCACTCAGAACACGCGGTGGTGAGCAGGATATGAATCCTCGCCGAGGGGTAAAAAAAAAAAGGGTTTTGGCGATAAGAGGAAGACCCGTTCGAGGGATCGGCTGGCGAATAATGTGTGGAAACTCCTCCCCCCCCCCTCTTCCCCCTTATTCTTGTCCCGAGGCATAATTCCTCCCAGGGTTTCGTCCCTGCCAAATGACGCCCCTTTCTCTCTCTTCACCGCAACCCCTCTCGGAAATCCAACCGCCACTGCCTGGGTTTTACGTGATCAATCCATCCGCCCCCTCCGTTCCAACCACCGCACTTCACTCTTCCTTCCTCTCTAAAACCCTTAACCCTTACACCTCTCACCCCTTGCCACTACACTTCCCTTCCCTCCCCTCTCTCTTGGTCATTTTCGGGACCCACTCTGAACCCTTTCCCTGGGCGTGCTCTGGCATGAACCGCCTCTTCTCCATCTCTTCCAAGCGTACCCGTCGACCGGCGCCACCCTCTTTTCTCCTCCCTTACTCTCACGATCTTACCCTTTTGCTCCACACTCTCCGGCCAACCCCTATCCGTTCGTCCAGCCTCCTCTGACTCTGCTTCTTCTCCTTCTCTCTCCAGTTTGGCCTAGCGACGATTTGGAGCGGTTGGCCAACCGCATAGTTTAAATAGGGTCCATGCATGAAATTTTTATTTCGCTGACAATGTTCCAAATGCGTATAGAAATGATAATATATTGAGGATATGACGTTTTATACAAGAAAGAAATAGCCGGGTAGAATAGCCCAGGCGAAGAGGGCTTTCTATCAAAAGAAGAATCTATTTATAGGTGATAATACAAGAGTAAAAGTAAGGAAACAATTCATCATAACGTACATCTGGAGGATGCTTCTTTACGGCAGTTAGGCATGGACGATGACAGCTGCGGAGAAGAAGGAAGGGTATAAGCATTCGAAATGTGGTGCTATAGAAGAATGATGAAGTTAAATGAATCTACAGAGTGACAAACGAAGAAGTCTTAAGAAAAGTGGGAGAAAAGTCATGTCTACTGAAAACCCTAAGAAAAAGACGGGACAACTTAATCGGCCATATCTTAAGATACGATAGCCTGATGAAGACAATCGTCGAGGGAAAAGTGAGCGGGAAGAACGGTACAGGAAGGCGTCGTATGAGATACATATATGGAACAAGTCGTGAAGGATATGAAAGCTTCTTTTGATTCGTGAGGATTTAGGTTGATATGAAGTGTTTGGCCAATAGAAGAATCGGGTGGAGGACTGCAAAAAACTAATCCTAGGATTGTTGTCACTTGATGATGATGGCGTTTTATAAATTGAAAAATTAGTGCAAAACCGTGTTTTTTTTATTCGTGTTTCGGTATTCCTTATCTCAGGATTTTCGGTACCTATATTGAAAAACAGTTTTTTTGGATGCTCCAAATTTTTATATTAGTACGTCTCGACTTGAAAAAAAATTGAGGCAAAATTTACAGCAATACCTCTTACCTAGCTAATTTCTTTCCATATTCACTGGCGAGGTACAGAACGCTGACATCAGAACGCTGAAGTTCTTGTTCAATCGAGATGGCAGTGTTAGTTAGGAATTTAAAATGTGCCTTTTTGGTTGCAATTTTTCATACCTTAATGGCCTTAATAAAATTACTAGTGCATATTTTTACAAATGTTTTTAATCGTGTCGTCAAGTAGAAAAATAAAATGACTCAGGATCCTACTGTTTGGTTTTCGGTCGCGTCTGAGAGAGGGAGGGATTCCTCTTTCTCTCTATTTCAGACAGCTGAAGTCATTAGCCATTGAGAAAGGGTTGACTCTTGGAAAAGGTTGAAATTTTTGCAGTGGAGAATGGTAGCGTGGAGAATTCAGCTGCATCTGCATTACATCTTCTCAATTCCTCTCGACCCACCGACCCCTCGACCCACCGCGAGGGTCTGTGGTTGGGGGTGAAAAATCACTGTACATGAATTACTTGCTTTGCAATTAAGAGGTACGCCACTGCTATTATATTAATTTATATTTCCCAAATCACACATTTGTTATTAAGTCATGCATCATGCACTACAGAATATTCTAAATACAAGAAGAGAATTGATTTCCAGGCCTTCTTACGCGTCAATCCATTTTCCTGGACAATATTTTGCCCCCGTTCCAGCTGGCTTCTTCAGTGATTAGTCGCAGACATTCAGTGGAGCGAGCGTACACCCAACATAGTGGTCGATGAAACCAAATTGCTTATTCCCGAGAATCTAAAGAGACGCTATAGAAATAGCCAAAATCCAAAACAAAAACCTCCGAGAGGATGGATGCACGCTCGCTGCTGCGTGGAAATGAATACTCCGAATTGACCAATTACGAAGGAGCAGCTGTATAAACCTGGACCGTAATTGTATCGACTCTTCAGCGGACCTGAAGAAACCAGCTGGAACGCGGGTGAAAGATTGTCTAGGGAAATGAATATACGCGGAAGAAAGTCAATTCTCTTCAATTTCAAGACTTCGCGGAAGCCTCCACGTAATGTTCTAAATATGTATCACACAGGTACACACAGGCACACAGCTGCCTGTTTACTATGTTGTCTATTATGTTTTTATATGGTCCACGGGAAAAATGGGACATTTTTAAATCTGTTGCTTCAGCTGCCCATCTTTCCAATAATGTTTTCATCTTCATATTTTGCTGACCACGCGGGAATTCTTAAAATTATTTTACACCCACGCAAATCCCAACGAACCCTCGGGCATAGTACTGTTCACGGTCGTAGAGAAGAGAGTACTGTTCCATTATAATTCTTTTCGTCATAGCCCTCGCTCGAATCCCGATGGGTGTTTGGTAGGTGTGGTGAATAGAGAACTGGCTTCCCATCCCGAGGGCCCGGGTTCGAATTCCGGCAGAGGCCGAGAGTTTTCTGAGGTACACACCTCCCTGTCTGAGTAAATTGTGTAGAGTACTTTACGTTCAGTACTCCGTCCGTTGAATGGGACGCTTAACCGTGGTTTCCATAGATATGGAAGCTGTTGTGACCAACGGCTTTATACACCTAATGTGCCTAAAGCCGTTGTCATTGATCCCCGGATAAATAAATATATTTTCCGCCGAAAACGGACGTACACCGCATTTTATTCCTCTTTTCTTACAAAATAAAAAGAATTGTCTTCAGGCCAAGACGTACGCGTAAAAAATGGAGATGTTCCCAGTCACTTTTATTCCGGTCAGCTGCCCGTGACCTTCCGTGCGGTTGGCAGCGCCTGTTCCGGAATGAAAATTGCCCCAAGCCGTTCCCGGTCTCTTCCCATCGGTCCTCCTCCTTCCATGGGGCCTTTCTCTTCTCCTTTCTCTTCTCTTTCCTCCGATTTCCTTTCCTCCCATCCTCCCCTAGCCTCAGTGGACGGACGAAAGGGCGTAGGAACGCCCAATCGAACATCAGGGAGGGAATGGACGGGACCTTTTAAAGCTATTCCGACGTCTTTCTAGGGCACAAGCCACGTTCGCGTTCCTCGAGGATTGCGAATCTGCGGTCCATCGTCCGTCACTATTTGTTATACATATGTGGTATAGCGACATTGTGTACATCTACATCTACATCTATACGATACCCTGCAAGCCACCGCGAGGGTGTGTGGCAGGGGGTGAAGATCACCAGGCATGCACTACTATCATGCAAACTAGCAACTATATTGTCTCATGCAACTTTATTGTTAGTGTCTACAGTATTTAAGGGGTAAGACATGCATCATGCACTACATAATACTCTAGAATATTTCCCCTACCTATCCCTTTCCTATGCTGCCTATTCTGTTCTCTTATAGTACGGGGGAAAATGCCATTTTGAATCTATCTGTACGACAATGTATCACCGCGTGTACCGCGAGGTTAAGCGATAACTTGCGATATCTGATATCAAACGGTCTACGGTAGTTTCCATACGCGATATCGCGGGATGTGCTACATGTCGAAATATCTACATCCATGTAATACCCTGCAATCCTTAACAAGAGTGTGTGGCAGGGGCGTCGGAACTATTTTCGCTGGGAGGGGCCAACCTTAAATGCCCGTCTCCCGTTTAAAGGCCCGTCTCTTAAGAAAAGGGCCCGGCTCATATGAAAAGGGCCCGCATTTTTTTGCGGATAGGAGGGGGTAGAGACTAGAATTCCGTTAAAAGTGCATATGAAGATGGTAGATGCGTTAGAAGGGAAAAAGCCAGCTGGAAACAAGTGAAATATAAATTTTATTAATGAAGACTCATTTCTCAAGGGCCAGGGGCAAATTCTGGGGGGCGCACCCCCTGCCCCCCACTTCCGACGCCGCTGGTGTGTGGCAGAGGGTGAGCCATCATCAGACATGTATTTAAAACAGACATGATTAAAGTAACATTTACTATGGGCACGGGCCTAGCCACGTTGACACACTGGTTCCCGTGAGATCACCGAAGTTGAGAAACGTTGGGCCCGGACGGATGTTGGATGGTTGACCCTCCTCCATACCTCTACCGCGTTGCTTTTACCCCCTGTCTACGAGTGGCAGACAGGTTAAATGTGGGTTGGCACCATGGATCTAAAGAGGTCTAAGTGCCAGGGGGGCTCACGAAGGCCCCCGCCCACCCCTACCATTTAAATTTTACATTTACTATCGTGATATATTTATCTACCATGCTAATACAAGTAGGCAGGTAGGTAGGTACGTTTTCGCAGGTTTTTCAAACCCCCACCACTTTCATGTGTGTTTTACTGCAATGGTTTTTTTTTCCGTGAGGAGCATCAACCAAAATCCTCACGTTTTTCTCACAGTATCTTTTACACATATCTGTGATATTATCATTTGTGTCTTGTTGATATTCAGTTTTCTTATTGTGCATTTTAGAATTGCTCGTAAAGGAAAGAAATTTGATTGACGATATTAGGAGAAGGCAGAGGAGTGTGGATGGAGAAATTAACTAAGGACGATGGCGTTTTACAAAACGTGATTGAGGGAAGAGCGTTGGATAAGCGGGGAAGAGGGAGGAGAAGAACGCATAGCTTGGATAGAATGATGGGAGGTATGAGGGGCTGAAGAGGGACATCGTGTGAAATTTAGGGATTGGGAGGAATTAAATGTCCATTTAGAACTACCTTCGCCGGTAAAAAACTGATGATAATAAATTATTAATAATATATATCATGTTTCACGTACTGGCGAGGAGTTAGATGGAAACATGGACGTTTAGTCTCAAATTATCTATCTACCGCTGCTACCTACTATAATGATACACTTATGCATATTACTCTTATGATACATTTACATTTAGTATCATGGTAAAAAATCATCTGTGAGCAATTTTTCACGCATATTTTAATTGCGCTTTCGAGACTTTATACGTGATGACTTTTCTTCGTTTTTTTTTCTTTAGTCTCAAATTGCCAATTACTCCAATCGTAGTCCTTAGTCCAATCAGTTACGCGAGTTTTTAGAACGGTCGCTGTGAGCTGGGCGCTTGTGGAGGAGTTTGCATGACTGACAGCGGAAACGGCAATGGAGAATCAAAGATATTCCCCAAGATTTGATCACTGATATTAATAACACAATAACGTTTACGCTATCGCTCTATTTTAATGAGTGGGGATCGGGTTGGTGTGGTGGCTAGAGTACTGGCCTCCCATCCCGAGGGCCCGGGATCGATTCCCGGCAGTGGCGGATTTTTTCAGTGGAAAACCGGTCCCCACTTGAGTGCCTAGTGGAGGGCAATTCAAGTTCAGTACTCCGTCCGTCGGTTGGGACGTTAAGCCGTGGTCCCCTTGGCGCCTTTCGTTAAGAGTAGGTAAATGCCGACGCCGGGTTTCTCTCCACCCTTCCTCCGTTCCCTGAAAACTCCTACCACTACCCAATTATCCACCTATCCTATATGGCGCAAATGACCTCAGCTGTCGGTCGCCTCCCCTGAATAACCAACCAATCTATTTTACTGAGCCAAGGAAAGCGGTATTGTGATCGAAATTCTGTAGATTTATGAAGATCTTCAATCGAGCCCAATATCTCGGTTCTATAAAACCTTATGCCACTATTACGATTTTTTGTATCATTGGTCAATATTTTCACCAAAAGTTCGCTTCACTTAATGTATTCAGTAATCAAGGTCACTTTTGATGCATCGTACCTTGATTGGTGTTTTTTTTCTCTAATCGATTGTCGATATTACTCGTTTAAGTACTCACCGTACCTTCCCATTTCCACTCATAGTGGTCCTTTCCGGTCAAACCCTTTTAAGAGTCGGCTTGATGATGGGTAAGGGGAGAATGGAGGTCAGTCAGGAGACCGTCCCTGGGCCGGAGAGGAAGATATCCCTGTCTCAGCTCTTATACCCTTTATACCCTCCTCCTAGCCATCCTTTCCTGCAACCCTCCCTCGTACACTTTTTGCCCACGATCTTGACCACGGTTGACCCCTTAATCCCTTCTCTCCCCACCCCTCCCCACGTTGAGGTCCTTGCTTGCAATTTCGCGTAACCTTCTTTCGGAATCCACTTCTCCCTCCTGAGTTGGCCACGACTCGGCGCAGTCGACCCTCAACAGAGCACATCACTCTTTCTCGAGTGGACACCGGTGGCGGTTGGAGAAGGAATAAATGTATTAGACGTGACCACACAGCTTTGGCTCCGTTTGCGTGAGAAAAAAAATCCTTCAGAAGATGCACTTTTCTTTTACGGAGCGGAGAAACAATTCTTTGTGGCAATCACCCTGTTTCTAGTGAGAGGTTTAATCTTTATTTTAGTCTTTGGGTGTGTTCTATATTAAAGTGAGGTAGAGTGTAAGTCTCCGGGCCGAATATCCCAGCCTTGAATCCAAAAAAATGCCGAATCAGAACCAAGTGGGGTTATTTTGTGAGTACCAGATCTTTCAAGGAAACTGCAGCATTATAATCCTCACGAATTTACGTTTCAAACGTGACTAGTGTGATTGTCATGATTCTAAATATGGTTATAATTCGTATTTTTTCTATAAATATTACCTTTATATGTATCTATACATATTATTGCTATGAAGCATTTTTGCCTCTATGTCTTTTCAGTCCCTGTGTTAACAGAGAAAATTGCATGCCTTTTTAGATATATTTGACGAGGGATTAGATTGATGGTTTCGGGCGTAAATTTATGGAATTTCCTTTTATTCATTGTGAATGATAGGATATACTTTGTGATTCCACAATCATTAATAAATAATTGTGGAATTTCAAAGTTTATATCAATAATTCGCATGAGGGATTAGAAGATAGAAGGGACATATACTGTCTGAATATTGCCACAATGAAGGCGTATTAATATTGTTATCACACTCTCGGGTTAGACCCTTGGACTTGTGCAGACAACTTAAGTGAGATTATTTTCTGGACACTATATCTTTCTGGGAAACGCATGTGGCATAGGGATAAGAACTGCCACAATTACGCATTGGGTGAGACCCTTGGACTTGTGCGGACAACTTAAGTGAGATTGTGGTGATGATGCGATAATAAACATATTATAAGGCATGAAACACGAACTTGTAGTCGCACAGCTTATTGAGATTTCGATATGAAAAAGTAATGGACCAAAATAGATCAATCGTTATTTCCTATTTGTATAAATAGCTGTAAAATCTTTGAACGTCTATCAGTAAAATCTTTGAAAATGTTATTAAACTCTTTGAATGTTCCAACGGTAAAAATATCGTTGATCCTCTTGTTAAATACAATTGTCACTGCTTGTATGGCCTGAGTATGCGAGATCTTCGACTTAAATATCACTTATCTTGTCTCATCCAAAAATATTTTTTCAATATCATACTTTGATTCCTTTATATTTAGTTTCGGGAACTAATGCGCGCATACTGGCGCTTTAGTCGTATCATAGCGAGCGTTATTTCAAAAGTTTGAGTATACTGACTACCCTGCAAGTCACCTCCAGGTTGTATGGCAGGAGTGATTTAACATTACACATTAACTACGTGCGTACATATGGCGTTAAAATATCTAATAGCGTAAAAATCACTTCATTTTTTTAAGTACCTGAACTTGAAGAATTATCTTATGCCAGCATTAAAGAGTTTGAGTGAGATAAAATGAGAAAAAGCATGAAAATGAATGTATTTTTTTAAACTCAGGCTTTAGTAAGGGCAAAACGCTTCCCTCAATTATATCTCGTCATTATATAGTTCATTGCTATTAAAAGACGAAGCGAAAATACTTTCGCTCCCTCGTTAAGAAAGCTCCCTCCTCGCCCACTTTCTTAATTCGAGCAACGTAGGTAGTATTCTGGCGGAGGAGTCCTCCCTTTGCCGATTTACTGCCATCACTGCCTTTCGTGGACGAGTGCCGAATTTTATTTACCTTATTTCTATCCCTTACTTGTTCGCCTGCGTTCGCTCGGAGTGCAGGACACAACATCGATCTAATCAGCGACTCTTTCTCTGTGGACCATCAAAATGTCTTTTGGGGTCTCCCACAAATGCATCCGAGTCCTTGGCAACGCTTTTAACCGCTTCTACTCACGTACTGCGTCGCTCCGGCTCTTCAAGGCACCCCAACCCCTCCCCCATCTCCTCCCTCCCTCTCTTCAGACACCTCCCCTATCTAATCTCACCTCTCCCACCCTCTTTCTCAACCCTCCTTTACGTCATGGCCTTTTTATTTTCCTCTTTACCTTTCCTCCCCCCCTCACTCTTTCTCCCTCCAAACCCTATCTGCTTTCATCCCGTTTACTGTCCTTTCCGTCCACCCAACATCTTTTTACCAGTCTTGAATTTGGGCTAAAGTCTCCTTTTTCCATTCACCCGCGTTGTCCCTCCCTCTTTCTTACTCCCCTCCTGAATCTGTCTCTCTCTCTCTCTCTGCCTCTTTCGCTCTTTTCTTTCTTTTCCTCCTCTCTTTCGTCCGCGTTATATTCTTTTTCATCCATCTTCTCTTCCCCCCTCTTCCCATCTCTCTCTTTTTCCCTCCTTCATTCTCTTTTTCCACAGCTCTGTTTAACTCTGTTTTTTTTCTCTCCTCCTCTCTCATTCTCCTTTTATCTCATCCTTTTCTCTTTTTTATAATTTTCTCTTATTCTCTTTTCTATTATTCTCTTTTCTCTTATTCTCTTATTCTCTTTTCTCTTATTCTCTTTTCTCTTATTCTCTTTTCTCTTATTCTCTTTTCTCTTATTCTCTTTTCTCTTATTCTCTTATTCTCTTTTCTCTTATTCTCTTTTCTCTTATTCTCTTTTCTCTTATTCTCTTTTCTCTTATTCTCTTTTCTCTTATTCTCTTTTCTCTTATTCTCTTTTCTCTTATTCTCTTTTCTCTTATTCTCTTTTCTCTTATTCTCTTTTCTCTTATTCTCTTTTCTCTTATTCTCTTTTCTCTTATTCTCTTTTCTCTTATTCTCTTTTCTCTTATTCTCTTTTCTCTTATTCTCTTTTCTCTTATTCTCTTTTCTCTTATTCTCTTTTCTCTTATTCTCTTTTCTCTTATTCTCTTTTCTCTTATTCTCTTTTATCTTATTCTCTTTTCTCTTATTCTCTTTTCTCTTATCTCTCGTCTAATATCCCATTCTCTCTCCTCTTCTCTTATTCTCTCTTTTTATTTCTATTTTTCTCCTTTTTATATTCTATTCTTTCTATTTTTATCTCTCCCTTTCTGTCTTTCCCTCTTTCAAAATCAGAAACTAACTGTATTTTCCCACAAATGTATATACATATCCTTTATCTACTCACACCTCTGATATCATC
Source organism: Platycnemis pennipes (assembly GCA_933228895.1). Lineage (NCBI taxonomy): Eukaryota > Metazoa > Arthropoda > Insecta > Odonata > Platycnemididae > Platycnemis > Platycnemis pennipes. The sequence goes on from OW121854.1 coordinate 69,147,655, forward strand.
ATTTTCATCTTGTTGGTTTTATATACTTTCCTTACTTATCGATACCTTTAATTCATATTTCTCATATTTTAAAACTATATTTATTCATTTATCTCATTTTCATTTTTTTCACATCGCGGTTTTCTTTTGTTTTCCTTCTATAATTTCATATATTTTTCAGTATTTAGAGTTTATATATTTTATATATAATGTATTCACGAGGGGTTATATGGAAGAGGGGACTTTTAGTATCATTGTCGCCCCAATAAAGACGCGTATCTTTCTTGTTTTTCTCGCTCTCTCTCTCTCCACCTCTTTTCTGTGTTCGGTTTGATCCCTCGGGCTTTCTTCTCGCGGTTTCCGCGCGATGATTTGGTCAATGCCGTGGTTAGAGTACTTGCCTCCCATCCTTGGGTTCAATATCCGTCGGTGACAGAGGTTTTTCTTTGGTTTGCTGATCCCTACTTGGATACTACCTTGATAACTTTTCCAATTCAGTATTCCGTTCGTCGATTTAGATGTAAAGCCGTGGTGTCCCCTTGGTGCCTTTTGTTAAGAGAAGGCTATTGACGACGCCGGGTTTCTCTCCATACTTCTTCCATTCCCTGAGAATGTTCTCTCCTCTGCCCCTAAAATCCACCAATCTTAAATTGCGCAGATTACCTTAGCTGCCGGTCGCCTCCCCTGAATCTTCACTCTCTATATAAAACTGGCTATATTATAGTATTCACTCTTTCCTTGTGGAGGATTGGTGAAATATAAATAACTCCCCTCGACCGAAAAATACTTATTTTCATGCTCTTCTACATCACTGTCCAGCAAGCCACATTGTGCATGTTTGTAATAAAACAAGATAGCCCTTTTTTCACAATTTTTACGTCGGTACGACGCGTTTCAAACGTTAGGTCATCCTCAGGTACATACCTATGATGACCTAACGGTTTAAACGCGTCGTGCCGACATAAAAATTGTGGAAAAAGTGCTATCTTGTTTTATTACAAACATGTACACTTTCCACTACATCTCGCCTGCCTCAGTCAATTTCACCTTGTACATGTTACCCTATGGTCACTTCATCATAGGATATGCAATACCTTTACAGAAATAAAGAAATTCCAGTAAACCTGACAGAAACTTCCGCGCATAAAACTTCCTTCCTCCCAAACTGATTGTCTTTTGTTGGGATCATGAAATGAAATAATCAGAAAAACATGCAAATACAAAATAGCACGGACAATTCATTAACATGAACGTATTTAAAATTTCCAATATCCGATTAAAAACAACATATACGTCTCCAGCCGTCCAAAATTCTTTCTTCGTTCTTGTTTATTTACGTCATCTCCATGTGGAGGCCATTTTGTTTCATGTCGCTAAAGGATTTTTCTGTCAACGTAAATTATATAAAAACCAAGTGTTTTATCGTAAACGTAGTATGCGTTCTCTGAAGCCAGTAAACATCCTGATACCATATTCATAACTATAGAGTTTATCGTAGTGGAGAATAAGGAATATTTACGACAGAAATAATTTATAGGATTACGATACTTAATTAGAGAAACCTGTTATTTATGCACGCATTTGACAAGTGCGACTGAATGATTAGCTACTGCAGTGAAATATAATTTTCATTGAAGGATTTGATCTTTGTTTTAATTCACGAAAATACTTGGATACAAGCCTTGCCTAGGGGGTTGCTAATATGAGCTAGAGCTAATGTGTTACATTTTATACTGCTTTTAAGTTTTGAGGTTGCCCACGTTAATTAAACCATACGTCTTTGTCTGCACAGTGGCTATATTAGCTTTCTGTTGTTGGAACATTTCTCGTATATACTGTGCATCGTTGGACTCATAAATGGTACTCGACTGCATTTAAGGTTCTATGAATGGTATTGAACAATACGTGTAGGGTGCCATTCCCCGGTAAAACTAAATCAAACATTCATTCATTACGTCGAAGTGTTTACCATTTTTTAAAAATGTTTTTCATTTTGCTCTTTTCAGGTAAGTCACATGGAACTTGGGTGTAACTGCCGCCGATTCTTTCACGTTAACTTGGAACGGAACATATAAAATAAATGGCGCTGGAAAACCATTTATTTCTCAGCTAATCCATGACGGTACAGTAGAAAACCTGTCTCTCTTCATTCGTTTGTATTTTTCTAATTGTTTTTTTACTTCAGTTTTATACAATTGTGTCTCACATGTAGTTTTCTTAGGTGTAATGGACAGTGCTTACTTTTGGATCGCTTTGAAATTTTATGAATATAATACGCGGGGCAGAGACAGCAAACTAATATCGGGTCTGAGATGCCTCTTTCAAGTTAGTTAGTTATTTAGGGGAGGCGACCGACAGCTGAGGTCATTTGCGCCATATAGGATAGGTGGATAATTGGATAATGGTAGGAGTATTCAGGGAACGGAGGAAGGGTGGAGAGAAACCCGGCGTCGGCATTAGCCTACTATTTACGAAAATGCGCCAAGGGGACCACGGCTTAACGTCCCATCCGACGGACGGAGTACTGAACTTGAAATGCCCTCCACTAGACACTAAAGTGGGGACCGGTTTTCCACTGAAAAATCCGCCACTTCCGGGAATCGAACCCGGGCCCTCGGGATGGGAGGCCAGTACTCTAGCCACCACACCAATCCGCCTCTTTCAAATCTGATTCGAATGTATCATGATTTCTTATCCCGTCAGGGTTCATAACTTCTTTCATGGCTGCGCTGGACACGCAAAGTGTTATTTTTTCTTATTTCCTCGACATCAAGAACTATGTGAATTATCTCTTGTCGCCTTCCCTGACCACCCTTTGCAAGGAAGGAGGAGATTATTTCTTTCCACCACCCGCAGGTGTCTTTCTTCTTGAATGGACTCCCCGAGCGCCACCACCGCCATCTGTATTATTTCCCACATCGGTCGGTGGTCCGTTACCCGAAAGGAAGTGAGCAGCGACATGCGAGGATCGAATTAATTGCGCGTGAAGGCATTCAATCCTTTCTTCTATGACGTTGCCAAGAGACCCAAGTCGGAGCTATTTGAAAAAAAAATTCGGTCCATTTTCGAGAACTTGAGGAGCGATTTGTGGTTTTCATTTTTTTTTCGATCTTGCTGTAACTTAGGTTATCGCAGATTGAATGAATGATTGTTAAAATCTGATGTGAAGAAGAATTTTTGAAGTTAAGGTTGGTGATGAGAAATATGTTCGAAGAAGTGACAGGTGGATTGGCGTGGCCTAGTAATTTACCACCTAGCCACAAGGTATCTCTAGCATCCATGTGGGAGATAACAATTGTTAGTGTTCATTCAACCCTTAGGCGAGCGATTAAAAATTGGTAGAATAAATGAATGGTGTTGCTGAGCAATGCGAGAACTTTGAAAGCACGAAGAGGATGGAGAATCTGGAAGATACATTTAAAGTAGCTCTCGAAGAAATATTTCCTCAGCTACTTGCAGCAAATTCGCTTTAAGCTGATCACTTAGCAGCGGTGTCTACGAAAAGAGTGGTCCGGGTTCGATTCCCGTCAGTAGCAGATTTTTTTTAGTGACAAACCGGTCCCTACTTGAGTGCCTAGTGGAGGGCATATCAGGTTCAGTACTCCGTCCGTCGGATGGGACGTAAAGTCGCGGTCCCCTTGGCGCCTTGTCGTTAAGAGCAGGTTAATGCCGACGCAGTAGAAACCCGGCGTGTCTGGTTTCCAACCTTTTTCTTTCCAACCTTCCTCGTTTGCCTTCCGTTCCTATCCCTGTACTTTTCCTCCAGATCTGAAGCGCCTATTATTGCGGATATAAACTTGAAAAGAAAGATGAGCGACATAAGTCTAGTGACTCTTATCTGTGAGTAAGTCCACCAACAAATACAAGAAGTATGTGTTGGCTCCACTCAGTATTTTCGCTTCTATTGAAATGTAGTCCTACCAAATATTGCCTGATGTTATCAAGTTTATTAATGATAATGTCATGTGCCCAGCATCAAATGTTTTTTTAAAATTACGTTTCAATCTATCTTCTTTGGATGGTTATTGACCACTTTTATAATATCTGGGTTAATTTATGGAGGTTTGGTAGTCTTTTTTTAAGAAATTTAACTTCCTTTTCTTGCCAACGTTTTTTTTTAAATGTTGATTTTTTATGTTGATTTTGTTACTAGGAGGAAGAGTTTGTTATTGAGTTACCATTGTCGCAGTAAAAAAGTTAATCCTTGAGGTACTAAATTTATATTTGAAAACTCCTTTATCTTTGTAATATTATAATTTTACCAACTCTATTCCTTACATTGTACTTTAGCCCTGATGAAGCCTTAATTAAAAGGCGAAACGTTGGCAAGAAAAGGAAGTTGAATTTCTGAAAAAAGACGACCAAACCTCCATAAATTAACCCAGATGTTTCAATCTATGGTAGCTTTTTCATTTCAAATATTTATTTATATAATTAATTGCTCACATACAGCATTTCTTTCAATTTACAGCGACGCAATAACAGACATGAAATATAAACCTTCAACAATCAAAACAAAGAGTACAGGGTGAAAATAGTAATGAACACAAATACAAGATACGTGGAAAAGGGAGGTAGAGAAGAGAGGTTTATTTATTCACAGGAGAATGGGACATGGCGAGATTTATAAATGAGTTTTAAGGGCAGAAAAAACGGATGAATACTATCCGGCATTAAATGCAGTAGGGAGGAAAGGCGGTGGTGGAGTGAGCGCTTGACAAGGGATAGTCTAGGGATAGACATATGGAGTAAGGAATGCGTACGTGTGAATCGACTAGGGACTCTGAAATTAATAGAGGAAAGCAATTCAGGACAATAAGTGTGTGAATTTAGAATATTGTAAATAAATTTTAAATCTGTTTTAATTCTTTGATGGCAGAGATCAGGGATTGACAGAGAGAGCTAGTAGGCATGTTATGGAAGTGTGGAACTATGTGTTTTAAAATTCTGTCGAAGAAGCTAGTTGTAGTGTTGAGAGAGGTGAGGTGAAATATAGGTTTGATAATGCCATATCGCATTCAGTTTTTTTATTCCCTTTTGGGTTACTGTATGATCTTTTTTCGCTTAGGCCTCTGATATTGATACCGTATGTTTATACTTTATCCTCTTGTTAAACTGTTTTTTTTACAGTTCCGTAGAGTATTTTTTTATTATAACACTGTCCGATTTATAGCTCTCGGTAAAAAAAATCCTTAAGACACTGGAGGTGTATTCTCAAGAGAGCCAGAGGTCGATCCAAAGCGGGAAACTGGTCTTTCTCTTTCTCGGTTTCGCCTACCATCCTTTGATTCGGCAACATTTCTTTCAATCCAGAATTCTTACCCCGTTCCGTGGTCATCTAACCTTTGCTCCTGGTCGGATCACGTAGTAACCCGAGTGCTTTGGGCCATCCAGTGGGCAGGGAGGGAGAGGGAAAAGTCCAATCATTAGTTAGAACTGTCTTGGAGGGGCGTATCACATTTGTCCCGCGTCATCAGGTATCCAAGCAACCGACTTTATTGTTATCTTTCTCGCCCTTGTCCCCTTTATTCTCCATTACAACCGGACCCGTTCTGTGCGAGGAATCTCGAATAGTTTTTTTCAGTCTTTCTCTCTTTTCAAAGGCACATTCTAGAATGTGGATGCGAAAACATTGGAGAGCCGACGTAAAAATATTGTTTTGACTTCAGTAAAGTATATTTATGGTATCATTTGTGGTTACCTCTTTATAGCTCTAATTAGAGCAATTCTTTTTCCAAAATGTAGAACAAGGAATCCTAACGAGGGATTTTCAGCAAGTGTTTGTTTTCGCTCTGGCCAACTAACCCGCATTAACCCTTAGTTACATGAAAGTGGCACTACAGTATGCTGTTAACATTGGAAACGGTACTTGCGACGGAACGTGCTTGCGAGCTTATTTACTCACTTAATTTAGGAAGATACCTTACCAAGGTTCTTCTTATATTTCTTATGTAATTTAAATGTTCTCATTGGTCATTGAAATGGCGTAATTAATACCACTGCTTCCAAACGATGGCAGCTGTAGCAGCGTCATGGTTGCCAAAACATAGACTTACGACATTTTAAATGTGGGTGTGGTGAAAGATGGAAAAGGTGAGGTTGTTGGATAGGTAGACAAACGTGGGAGTGCTGGAGATGGTGGAGGGTGAAAGAAAGTTGATTGAGAACATTAGGTGAAGACTGAAGTTCTGGATGAAGCGGGTGGTAATGGGGTGAAGGTGTTTTGAAAGACGTAATAGGAGGAAAATTGCTGGGTAATCAGTGTGGCGGGAGGAGAAGAAGAAGTTAGTTAGGAAATAGTGATAGAAGAAAGTATGTGGAGCTGAACAAGGACGCCGTATGAGATGAAAGAGTCGCGGTAAGAATTAACTATCCATCAAGTCCTGCATTAACCAACATATTCCCAATACTTAAAGTAATAAAATTGCATACTTAAGTAAATGAATCAAAGTTTTCGTAGCAATGAAATCATCGAAAAGCGAAGCTTTGACTTCTTGAAAGGAGGACCTGATTGAAATTCTTAAGTTAAAAATTTGTGACTTCCACAGTTTGTTAAAAAAAACGCATCCTGTTTAGGGTATAATCGATGGTTGTCGATTTCACGCTGTGGAATGAATGAATATATGACGAATATTAAAATAAATTTTGTTTTATTCCAAAAATATTTATTGGGCGACCGCTTTTGACCTTCTGAACCAAGAGTTAACTCTTGTTAACTCCTGAGGATGACCTGAGAAGATCAAAAGCTGTTTTTCAATAAATATTTGCGGAATATAACGAAGTCAATTCTAATATTCATCCTGTTTCGGATGTCAAGAAATCATCTGGCACGTTACATCCCTGCTAATGGCTTTAAAGCCGAAACAGATTGTACTTTTGTAATAAATCGTGGGAAACACAAAGTCTTAACTTATTTTTCGAAGCCATTTTATATCACTTAACTTGCCTTTAATCCAAGGCGAGGACGAAAATACTAGACCAAATGAAAACACAAGACTCTTCGAGTGCACGGCTCTCTCTCTATAATGGTTTGTCCTTGCATTTCTTCCCCTTTTCCCGTCATGCCATATCCGCCACGCCCCTTTCTTGGTGAATACGACGCGGAGGACCAACGGGGGCGCATGGAGAGGAAGTAGGCGCAATCTTTTACGCCCCATGCCTCAACCGCCTCTGAGTTTTATGTCACCGTCCCACCCCCCTCCTCCTTTATCCTCCCCCCCCCCTCTCTAAGAATTCACCACACTCTATTTATTTCCCATCCCTTCTTCCAGCTTACCAACCCTGTCCTCATTCCCTTCCTCCCAGTTTCCCGCTTCCACCCCCTTATTCCCTCCTCCACCCCCTTATTCCCTCCTCCTCCTCCTCACCTCACACCCTCTTCTCTCTCTTTTCTATCGCGACGGAAAAAAACCTTCCGTCATTCCGCCTTCCTACTTTCCCTTTCGTACTTCTTTCCGCGTTCCTCCCCCATTCGACCAACCACCCTCCACCAGCCGAGACTGAAATCTTTTTTTTCCTTCTGCCTATCTCTCTCCCATTCACCTTTTCGCGCGGCGCAGAAAAATCTCGCTATTTCCCTGCCCGTTCCCTGTGAAAAAATAAAAAAAACATACGCGAGGTGGAATTTCGCTAGCTTTATCCCCCATTCCCCCCAAAAAATGAAAGAAGCCCACGGATAAAATTTAAATAGGCGACCACCAATACGAGGATGTATGTAGGTGTTGATGTATGTGTGTGTGTGGAAGCACATGTGGAGATATACCCAAAATAGTCATGCAAAGTGGAATATGCTTGAAATTTTTTCCTAGTGCATTGATGATGTACTTGATACGAAATTTCCTCACAAATTTAAATATACAAGCCAATATTTTCTGAACCAACCACAAAGATAATTGAATGTCGTTAAAATGTTCTTAAAAATTGACGAAAGTCACGTGACCTGAAATTCCTTCTGACGTACTGCACGGCATAGGTTCTATATTTCTATCGAAGCATAATTTTATTTTAGAAAAAAAACGAAGCGATTATATTGCTTTTAAGTTTCTAACCGTTCCTTGATCGAAATCATGACTTGAAAAGGTATTAAACCACAATCCGACAATTTGCCTTTGGTTTACTTCCTTATGGTGGCATCCATTTAAAAAAAATGTAGGATTTCCCGATTCCTATCCTATATGTGTGTCAATATGTTGTCGCGGTAGCGCAAAATTCGTGTTTTAATTATTGAAAAAATAACAACAGTATTAAAAGAAATATCTCAAATGACCCTGTCAAGCTTAGTGTCTAGAGAGGGGGGCGGGTACTTCATGGCCGCCCGGTAATCGTGAGAAATTACCGCCAATGTCCGCAGTGCACTAAGGATGGAAAAAAAGCAATTAATAACTCAATTGAATAAAAAGGCTCATACATATTATCCACAAAAATATCTTCACCACAGCAAAAGAAACACTTATAAACCATCCCGAATAAAAATACAACCTCAAGCTATTAGCAATTTATTTACAAACAACCCGTTCCTAAGCAGGTTGCTAAAGTAAAACACAGCCAAGGTCTAAAAAACTTTTAAAATGTAATGAAGAATATTATATGAACCTTCAAACTGTAATGAGGAATATTATTTTCGTAGATGTAAAATTTTTGCTACAACAGATGAATGCACTTATTTATTTATCGCGGACTAGATTCCTGCAAAAATGTCGATGAGTTTTATTTTTCCTCCCATCCGAGCTTTTCCAATGCTCGACAATGCCGGAGTTTGGTGCGTTGACGAATTCTCTCCGCTGTTTGGCGCGAATGCATTGCCTCTTGGGCTCAAAACGCAGCAATTTTTTAGGCCGGCCCTGTTTACGGGCTCGACTTCGCAGTTGGGTTCCATGATATCTGTTGCCGGACACGAGTGAGATGAGTGAGCGGCATAGAGAGAGGGAGAGAAGCGTTCTCGTTTTTGAAGCACTCGATGTGAGAATTTAGTTTTTCTGTTGAAAGTTTTCGGTGTCCCGATTTGCAGCTGTTCCCTTACCATCCTGTGCTCCTTTTTGTTGACTGCCTCAAGTTGTCCTATTCACAAAAACTGTTTGATGCTTCGTGTCACCAAAAAAATTAGATTTAAAAAAACAATAAGCAACGCCCAAAGTGATCATTTATTTGACAATCATTCCGTTTTTAATTTTCGCTGAACATTTTTTAGCAATTTGTTGTACTTACGGATACGGACAAAGCTATACATTGGTTATAGAGATAAAAATTCAAAGTTTTATAGAAAGTTATATTGTCCACCATAAAAAAAAATTTGTTAGAAGCAAGAAAACAGAGCATGAAATAGAAGACTTTCAAAGAACTAAAATATACCAAACCCATCTACAGTACAAAGTAGAGCTAACTTCGGTATGGGAATACGTGAACGTGATTATATAAATTACGGGATGGAAAATAGGAGAGGAAGCAATAATTATCTAGTTATAAACGTTGATTATGCAATAAATACTTCAAAAATATTTTTAATTGAATTAAAGAAAGTGCTGATGTATAATTCTGAAATAAAACAATACCTACAATTGCTTCACAGTAGTCACAAAAATTTCCTGTTTAACGGGAATGACGATTTGCCAACTTTTTACCTTAACGGGACTAATTAAATCTATCCTCATCATTTATAAACTCTTTATCAGCCAATTATTTCGGTTAAAATACTTCAGTCTTTCCTAACTTGAGGGTTAGCAATCGAAGATAAAAGCCAACATTTCGTAGGGCATAGCTTAATACGCTCACATTGGCGAGCGTATTAAACGATAAACAGAGAGATATGGTTACGGTTCCTCATTTGATTCAATAAAATATATGTCTCACTTTTTTTCTCGTAGAATCATTTGTCCCGGCGGATTCACGGCTCTATTGACTACAAATGGTCTGGTTACAGAGTTTAGATGCATTTTGAGAATACTAAGTCCATAAGTCCAGATAGGGGATAACGTGTTCCAAGCGACCACGGTTGTCAAAATAAATGTCGGGGTTTCTAATACTACTTAGGGCTTGGGTGTGGCTCTTGTTTAATTTTTAATTTTCATTAATATCGTTTCAACAAGCGGCAATCCACCTCGGGGGTGTGTGACAGGGGGTAAATTATCAAAGCTTTGTTTGGGTGGAAGCAATCACACTATTTCATCTACCTAAATACCGAATTCCAGAAAGAATATCAGAAAGGGTTCCTTTCCTTTCCAAACCATATATCATGCGTGGAATTTTAGGCACCTCTATAAACATTTAGAAGATTATATAAAATCCAAGTACACCTCAGCCGTTTGTAATAACATGACTGTGAAATTATTGCCTAAAGCCATAATTATCGACGAAATGTTATATCAATACCTCCTTTGTATCCTGAAAGTCAGTAGAACGTTATGAGGCATAGCTGCACGCCGCTAGTTCACTATTGAAGATTTAACTTTAGATTATCGACGAGTAAACATCCAGCATCGACGAGTAAAGTTTCGAGTCATCATTGGTCAACAATCCTAGTATTGGTTTGACGCAGTTTTCCACTCGATTCTTCTGTCGGCCAACCTTTTCATTGTGACGTAATTCTTCTCTTTCACATCCTTCACAACCTGTTCCATGTATCTCATACGAGACCTGCCTTTTCCAATCTTCCCGTTCACTTTTCCCTCGACGATAGTCTTCATCAGGCCATCATGTCTCAAGATATGGCCGATTAAGTTGTCCCTTCTTCATTTTAGAGTTTTCAGCAGACTTCTATTTTCTCCTACTCTTCTTAGGACTTCCTCGTTACTTATTCGGTCGATCCATTTAATCTTCAGCATTCTTCTGTAGCACCACATTTCGAATGCTTCCACCATTTTCTTCTCCGCTGCTCTCATTGTCCATGCCTCACTGCCGTAAAGAAACATGCTCCAGATGTATGTTCTGATAAACTATTTCGAGATAAAAGTTTTGAGTATAGACGAGTAAATTTTAGAGTAACGACGAGTATATTGATGCTAAGTTCCCTACAGTTTACACGGTATGCTCAACTGTTATACCAATGTAATGCAGTGACGTCGCGTATAACGTTTCCTCCTGTCTTATAATAATATCCTGCGTGACTGATACTGCACGTTTTATTGAAATAAATCCGGTTACGTGGCATAAGCACTTGATGTCTGAAGCAATCACAGTAATGCATTATACATATGTCGATCCATTTAGATATGCCAAAAATCCTAAAATCTATTATTGGATATATAAAGTATCTATATCCCCAATGATTTCGATAATAATTTTATGAAATAATGTTACTCGGATCACTTGCCAAGATACTCGTTAGAATTGGGTATATATATGCGACCCTGGAGTATTTCACTTACTTAAAATAACTGACTGTAGGTACTATTTTTTTCGGCTTTCGTAGGTATCCCTTCTTTTATTCCTCAGACTGTGATTGTGGTCGGTTCGGGGTTTTATTTTGCTGTCAAAATACTTATCCGTGGAAGAATCTATCTATGAGTGTCTATCATCTCGCGTGGGTCTACTGGAATGTGCGTGGTACGTACCCATCTCTACCTGACACCTTAAGAATTCGCAGGGTATCCTCGCCCGTCGGTTGGCAACTGTTTGTCTCCCCCCCCCCCCTCTCTTCTGCCCACCTCCCCTCTTGCCCTGCACCCCGTTTACCCCCCTTCATTCCTTCTCCCAGTGGACACTTCCCATTTTATGTACTCCGCCACTGGCGGCGTCCCCTTAAAAATACGCCGTCCCGAAAAGGAGTCGCACATCTTCCTTCGCCTCCGTCTTTCGCGCAACAAGAATACGACTCTCCTCAGCTTCATTCCACCCCCCTCCTCCCTCCGGACGCACTTCAACTCCCCCCCCCTCCCCCAAACTCTAACGTGTCCCCAAGGTTTCTTTTCGTCTACCGAGCGCCTGCAGTGCTTTAAGATGAAGAGGAAGGAGGAGGAGACCTGCTTTTGCTTCCCGTAAATAAACCTCCCTCCCTCTCTCTTTTTATCCCTGCTTGAGACCCTCTTCTCTCCCCGCGGAATATTCAGCCATTCCAACCCCGCTCCAGTCGCTTCCTTCCTTCCCCTTAGCGCGTCAAGGGTTGGGTGAGGGATATACCCTCCACCCCCACCCCTTTCCATCCCTTGGTACGCCGCAAAAATCCCGTTTTCACGAAGTGGCTTTTGGGGTTAGGGAAGGGAGAGGGGGGACAGGGTCTCTTCATTCCGCGCAGAAGAATTTTCTCTTCTCCTCCTCCCTTTCCATATTCCTCGAGCCCTTCACTCCAACCCGTTCTCCTACTACGATACTTTCTTCTCTCGTCTCTTTATAAACCTTTTTTCCGCAGTTCCTTTCGAGTGATGCGAAAGGAGGAAGAGACGATATGCATTATACCGCCGGAAGGACGCTCCGATGGAATGTCCTGTTCTTTTTCCTCTCCTTGCCCATCTCGTCCTGATATTTCGACTATTTCGTTGAGATCTGTGAAGCAGGCGTACCACCAATCTTCATACGTGTTAAATTGTGACATTAGAGAACCACGATTTTTGTCGAAAAAATATTTAACACGTTGGAGTTGCAATTGACCCTTTTGCTCCAACGCAAATTTTGACAGCATTGAGTTTTTTTTACAATTAATTTACGAAATATTTATATTGATACGTGACAATTAGTCGTACAATTCGGGATATAAATAGTTTTAAAAAAACCCAATAGCATAAATACGAGTGCATCAATGGATAGCATAGATAGTTGTATGTTAAACTAAAAAAGACCATGATACTAAAGATAGGTTGCATAGCAAGAGTTTCATGCCCATCTAACCCTATCCTATCCGGTAGAGCCTTAATAATTAAAAATCATCCTCACCGGTCAAAAATTCTTGGATTGATTTATCGCACCCCACTCCTCTCAGGTCTTCAATCAGCTATCGTCGTCTATTTACGTCATTTTTCCATTTCACCTCCATGACTTCGTTATCCTCTCTTTATTTCTTGCAAGGTCATCCATTACCTTTCTTCCCATTCACTTGTTCCTGGTTGATTGTCTTCACCAGACCATACGATACAATAGCTATATTAGCGTAATAAGACTATTAGATGAATTAAAGTGGGAATCATTGTCAGATATTAGGTTAAAATTTAGGCTTAATCTCTTAATTAAATTCCAAGATAAAACTTTCCCTGATGATGTTAAAAATATTTTGCGAGCCCCAACTTACTATGGTAGACTGGACCATAATCACAAATTTAGAGAAATTGATTGCCGAACTGACAGATTCAAAATGTCCTTTTTTCCTCGTACAATTAGGGATATGAATAGTTGTAAAAATATCCAATAGATAAATCCTTATACCAGCATCTATGGAGCGCATAGATGCTGGTATAAGGATTTTAAGCTAACCAAACTAATAGTATGTATGTGCATGTTTGCTTTGCTACTTTTATATTTTTTAAACTGGTCGTTCAGACTAGTATATTATTACAAATCCTTGTTTATGCATGGCATGTAATGCATGCTTAGTGTAAACTCACCCCCTGCCACACACCTTTATGGTGGCTTGCAGGGTATTATGTAGATGGAGATCTTGTCTCATTATTAATAATGATCGGGAATAAAGTTTGCCAAGCGTGGAAGAGGAAGGAAAACTATTAGTGTGTATCAAATGTTTAAAACATGAATTCGTAAAGGAAAAACTTCATTGGTGTGGATCATGAAACAGGGAGTATCGCCGAATTTCCCAATAATTTAAATTACTCCTGATTACGGAGTTAGGTTATAGACATGGAGGACACATAAAACGTAGAGGACTAGCAGACCTGCTGCCTGCCTTGCAGGCACTTTATGTAAGCATTTCGTATGCAGAGAGAAGGAAATGGCTATTTTATAAATAGAGAAATGTGTCCCACTCTAATTATCCTATATGTTTTTTACTTTTTTCTACACCATATTTTCATTATATGTTGTCTCCCACTCTCAAAAACAGCGTTTTTTGCATTTTTCTCTGCACCACAAACTGCTAAAAATCCAAAACTACTACCAAATCATACAGACAGAGAATCCACACTCAACGCACCAAACCTCTCTTTTAGCACAAAACTTGGGAGAGAGCAAAACAAAACGGATACAGAATGACTGACTGACTGACACGCTACAAAATAAAAATATATATATTCGAATTAACCTGCTGATTTAGCAACAAACATTAATACCTTATAAACGCTCTATAACCTTCTTTCAACCATTAGAAAAGTAGGTAATTCAAAACGCCTAGCTTTGAAATTCACATTTCATACTCAAGATCGGGGCCGGTAGGAAAAAAATTGTTTATTTCAATATCTGCACATCGAAAACGTGAATTAATATTTTCATGCTTACAAAATTGATTGATGAAACTAATTCTTCTTTCTTCAACTTTTTCAATCCAATTCTTGTCCCTTTATCAAAAACGTAAACACATTTAATTAGCAACGTAAACAAATTTGCATAGCAACTGGTTTCCTATGTTGAAAGATGGGGAAAACACTATTTTTCTCTTGCATTTTTCTCTGCACAATATACTGCTAAAAATTCAAAACTACTACCAAATCATACAGGCAGAGAATCCACACTCAATATAAGTATGTGGTATCTGAGAATCTCCCTCGAAGTTACACCAATAGTAATGAAAATGAGATTCCCTTAACTACACATCCCCACCTCTACCCTAGTACACCAAAAGCTGTTGGTAATGAGCGCCAGTGATAGCCTTTGCGTTCTAGGTCTCGCACTCAATTCTGGAATTCTCTGACCGTTAGAATGGAAACAAGCGATGTCAACACGTTCATGACCCGTCTCCCAGAGGCGCTCAAATATCCCTGGAACGCCGCGAGCGTGCCCGACTGCATGCCTCTGCACGATCACGTTGTTCCCCCAAACCTCTGGCCGTGACGTTCCGCGTACGGAACGCAGTGCAGCCGGAAAATCTTTCCTTCAAAGGAAAAAAAGACGTATTTAGAGTTTTAATCCTGTATGTGAGGGGGCTCAAAGAGATGTGTAAAATACCCCCACATATGCCTTCCCTACAAATGAAAAGATTACATGAAATTGGTCTGATGCGTTGGGACCTTTCACCATTTGTGTCCCAAGGTATGTATTTGTCTGAAAATCGATTGGAATGTCTGATTGGATTCCGGCGGGACAGCGCCCTCTCTCGTTACGCCAAGGTCACGGGAGTGGATTCCAAACTTCGCGGGCATTCCAACCCTCAGGGCGAAGGTTTTGACCCTCTACCAAACAGTTTGGATAGAGGGTCATCAATTGTTGGTTTTTCTAACGGGTTACGGAACGATTTCATTGTGTATCTATGCTCCACTTTGGGCTGTATTTTCAGATGAGATACTCACCTACAATGTTCGTATTTCCAGATTGTCAGTTATCCACCCGCCTCTCCATTACGTGCATAACCTTCCCTCAACCTCACTCAGCCAGAATTTTTATTGTGATTATGGCCTTTAAAATCTCATTTCTCCTGATCCATTAGTACGTCCAGTAAAACGGTCAATATTTGTTTGCCCAAGCGCCGCATGCGTAGCCATTTGTAAAAAGCAGTTGACATGAAGTATGTGACAAATTTCATTCAGTTTTACATAGGGCATAGCAAAGAAACGAAAAAGAGTAATAAAGTATTACAAAAACACGTCGCCTTCTCTATCCTCCTCCACACCAAAGCCCTAACGCTCTTTCATCATCTTTCCCTAAAGTCCATGTATCCGCGCTTTATCGGGCAACGTTCCACATTCGTCTTTACACTAGTCTTTTCTTGACTTCGTACTCAACGAGCCTAATATTAATTCTTGCCGACGAATGTTTAGCTTCTTTTACATCGCAATTCTCCTTCTGACTTCAAAGCGTGTAGATAATAGCATGTGGAATTATTAGTAATAGGTACTGGGTCTGCATTCTTCCTGTCATCCAAGCCAACATTTTTCTTTTATAAAAAAAGAAAAATGTTGGCTTGCTTCTTACTTTGCTCTGTAAAGTTTTGTATTAATATGTTATGTGTTTTTAAATAATTAATTGAATTCAATTAAATAACAAAATTATAGTGGGCGTATTACTTACGGTATTAGGTGGAGAAATGCGTCAGCAATGTTGGCGTTTATGAACATCCGATCCGATCCAATGAAGTAAGCCTATATCACCGTTTCGGGCGTTAGTCCATGCCGGCCGTGGTTGGAAAAAGGAGAGGATAAATAGGAATAGCAATGAGGATAGGAAAATAATTGAGGGAATAGGAGAAGGGCAGGATTTTAGGAAATTTCACGCACCGATAGGTTCATTCAAACGGGCGGAATTTGGGAAGGAAACTAGGGATGGATACACGCACTGATGGGTTCATCCAAACAGGCGGAATTAGGGAAGGAATTTGGGAAAAATCTCTCTCTGATGGTCCAATTCATTCAGAGGAGTCAAAGGCAGAAATTAAGGAATAGGATTTAGGTTAGGATAGGAATTGGAATTAAGGCAGGATAATCGAAGATCCAAACGGCATTCGCAGTCCACCCGGTATATGCACATGAAGACACATATGCCTGGAATCTTGAATTATGCACGGTGCAGTAGACATAAGAGAGGAAAGTGAATTTAAATATCAGGTCATCACTCTAACTCCGAATAATTCATGTGAGAATCATATTCGAAATTTGAAAAAAAAATGTTATGAAGCACTGAAATGCAGATTAGGCAAACAGATTAAGCAAACTAACTGTGGGAAAGGCTTCAAGTTAAAATGTAAAATTATGATGCTATTGCGCACTGGTAAGGCCTAACTTGAATCGTGCACCAAACATTTGGGATGCAATGAATAAAGGTTTTATTCGGGACAGAAAGTCACAAGCGAAAGAGCATCTCATCTCCTTAGATTATGTCGCACTGCATAACGGCAATTTTTTTCTAGAAAAACGCGGCATTCACGATTGAGGTGGGATTCGAACCCTCGAATCTTCCGATCGCGAGACCGGTAGGTCGTTATTGACCTACCGCAAGCAGACAAGATGAGTATAGAAAGGGCTGGAAAATATGCGGAAATGAACTCGGGAACAGAGGAAAAGGAATTCCAAATTGAAAAGGTTGAGTGGGTACGACGTCAAAGTCTACTCGTGAGTGGTAGAGTTTCGTTGATGATCCTCGCGGTGATTAAACTCGACGGAGATGATCTCCAATCCAACCAGTTTATCCAATAAACGAAAAAAAAGAGGCTGGGGCACTTTTTATCGGAAAAAAATGAATGTGTATTCGGCTAGAGGAACGGTGAAGATTGTTCTGGGCACGTCCCTTGTGTATGAGGGTCGAACTCAATTGCAAATCATGAGGACAATATTCTAGTTTGGACTTTGTGCAAAAAAAAGTTTTCTATGGCTTCGAGCTGTTTGGAACCCTGAACTGGGCATCCGATTGCACCCCTCTCTGTTTCAGCTACCCCTTTCCCTAGTTCCCAATTTTCAGTGTCCTCCTCTGCGAGAACCTTTTAATACCCCCCTCATCCCTCTGCGCATCCATCTCCTCCTCCCTTACCGTCATCCCCCTCGAGTACCTCGCGCGACGCGATTTTCTTCTTTTTTTGTCATCATCTCCATATCGTTGTTCTTCTGCTCTCTCTGTCTCTCCTCCGGCCAAAAAATACGACTCCGAATGAATCCCTCCCTCGCCCTTCTCCTTGAATTGCTCGCTCGTAAAATAGGGTGGCGTAGGGGAAAACATAGAAAAAAACAGATTGAAAAAAAACACTTCGTCTCACCTCCCGTAATATTTTTTTCTTACTTAACCTGTCCTTGGTGCTATCCTGAAAGTGTAAGTGCATCTACATCTACATTTTACCCTGCGAGACGTCACAAGTGTGTGTGACAGGATGGTAGGTCACCAGTCGTGAAGATGAATGTACTTGAAAAAAATTAACATTTAATATTGGCAATGTAGAATGTTTTTTTGAATATTTCATACTTTGTTTGCATTTTATTCGTGTGTTGTGAGTGGGAAAAACGAATTTTTATATCTCCCGGTCCGACAGTTTTGTAACTTCGATATGAATCAGTTTCCTAAGCACAGGAGTTGAAATCCTAATTCATGCCCGCAACTTCAATAATTTTTTCCAGCCAAAACTCTATTGTTGCTTCGTGACACTCACGTCTAGTAATAGACTGGCTGTAAACCAAGTCTAATGCCAGTGATTCTAGCTACTTCACCAGAACAAGCAGTTTAATGGAATCGGAATAGGTATAATTAGAATTGTTGGCGGATTGCCAATTTCACCACTGGGAGTTGAAATTTTGGAGTTCATTCAAATCTGAAGAGTTATAAATGCGCTCTAATGCAATTTTTCCATTTTTCGCAAGAATACCATTGCTATCACCATTCATCGTCGGACCTAAGATCGGTATTTATCTGCTGTGCACACGTTTTTACCTAATAGCTGACCTCTTTATGCTGTTAATATCTTTGAGTTTGTAATTATATCCTAATTGTTTATTTAAGGTTATTTATATTCATTTTTTAACAGTTGTTTATGTAAGACCACCGTTTCATAAATTGTACCTACCCGTTAAGAATGTCCCAGCTTCGTTTAATAATTTCTTAGAAAAAGGTTTTTTTTCTACTACAGTGCTTTGGTGAGGAATTCTTCCCTAAATTTACATATACTAGTAAACCCACTCAAAATATTTCGATATTCTAAAACATTACAAGATATTCCATTAGGCATTTAAACGTTATTTACTGCCTTTTATTTTTGCATTGGTATGATGTTATTTAACATTTCCTACTCCTACAAAAGTGCCATTAATACTCCTATAACGAGGCAAGCGTCAGATTGTAAATCCTGGATTTGGCGTAATAATTTCCCTACCACGTTTTTGGTGATTGAGTCGTTGAATATGGGATATGGATGTCCAATGCAGAAGCATGTTGATTGTCCCATTAAATTTGCCAATGAAATGCTCGTTAGCGTGTACATTCGTGGCTGAACTGTTATTTAGGTTTTTACCGGGTTTTTGACTGCGTATTATCATCTTCGGAAATATACTTTTAAATGGAATTTTTTAGTGGTTTTACAATATTGGAATATTGTCTATTTTCCAATAGTTGGCTTTCGAGGACTAATTTTTCTCCTTTCGCATTTCTAATGCAAAATATTGAGAGATATAGTGTCATTTAACCATATTTTTGGAGAAATTAATGAATAGAAGGATAGATGAACAAGGAGGCTCTTGAAAGGGCGCCTAAAATAAAATAAAATATCTGCTGAAATTTTTAATAGAAAGACGAGAAAATCGGCTTTATCTTGATGATTGCTGAAAAAAATCGTCGAGGGAAAAGTTAATCGGAAGAATAGAAAGGAAGGGATCACATTAAACAAATGAAGTATGTTATGAGGGATGTGGAAGACAAGTGCGTAATTAAGGGGACGCTAAATCATAGGAGAGTCGTTTGGAGTACTGATTCAAATTCATTTTGATATCGGACATACCTTGCGACATGATATTATTATGAAGACAGCCGTTTTTAGGAGAAGGTCTTGGAGGATATTAGAAGGGTTTTTTTAGGAGAAAGGTGAAAGTTTTTTTTAGGAAAAACGAGAAATGTTTTTTTTTAGAAGAAACGTTTTTTTCTTTCGTAGGGGAAAAGTTATCAAGAGAAAGATTGGTTAAAAAAATACCTCCTATGCAATGAAATCTCAAACGGTACACAAATACTCCGCTGAGGCCTTGTGTGATTCACAAGGAAAGTAAAAACTTTGTTTCCAAAGAAACGGTTTTACTCTCGCTTGACCGGTTTCACCCACTAGAGCATCATCAGGTTAATTTTATTACTTGTGTGAAATTACGTCTTTTTTAAATGTTAAGCTCGAAACCTTCCGACAACTCGTTTGATAAATGTCAGTATTTTCAGTGGTGTGCCACAAATATTACTAGTAATGTATGGATGATTTTTCGAGAGTTTAGGTCCTGTTTTTGAAAATAAAAAAATCACCTTATAAAACTTAAAGCCCTGAAGAAGGAAAAAATATATTTTCCGAAACGTCGGTCAAAAGTTAATTTTTTTGTTTTTCATTTTCAAAAAAAAACTTTACCTCCCGAAAAATCATCCATATGTTAAAGAAAAGAGGTATGGAATTCAACCTACCAATTACTAGTAATATTCTCCCCATTGTAGATAGGGTAGGGATAAGGTATAAGTAGTAGGGTAACATATGAATGTGGATGAAACCAGTCTTAGGAGCGGTGAATAGCCATGTTTTTGTTCCGTCTTTTCATGAATAATTTTGCTTCATTCGCTTCCTCAGTGGGACAGACATTTTCATCGGCGCCTCCACCATATATGGAAGCCCTTGAAATACATTCCTTGAATTCCCTTGAATCTGATCGCTCTTTTCGTGGAAACTCGAACGGCGCGATTTTGCTTATTCATTTATTTGTACGATTCTCCCCACCCACGCCCTTTTTTCCGCCGCCATCTTTTGAGAAAAATAGTTATGTCTGAGGTTGTTGGAGGGAGGGAGAAAAAAAATCATATTTCCCGGGAAGAATTTCGAAGGAGGAAAGGTTCCTCGAAGAAGAGGATGGAAGCACCGCGGAGCGGCGCAATTTTGCTTTGAAAACGCTGTGAGTTGATTCTCTTGTAAGAAAAGTGATCTCCCTCAATTCTTCCGTGCGGAACTCTTCCCCTAAATACTGGGTTTAAGATTTTACTTTACCCGGTGGCGAATGCGCCAGATCAGATGTTGAGAGTAAAATGAGGGGCTAAGAACAGTACGAAGAAGCAGGGAAAGATTCTTGTGTGTCGTAATTCGAATGAAATGAACAAGATTGATTGGGCACACCGTCGCACGCGCAGAATGTATTTGCAGTACGCCTGCAATAATAGGAAGAAATCCCGCGATGGAAAAAGGAAGTGAGAAAAGGCCTCGCTACATAAATTGTGCATGAATATAATCATGGACATTAGGACGTCTCTTCTACCATTTATGTCTCACCGTCAGCAGTCTACAATCTTAAGATTGGTTTGAGGAAGAACTCCACCTCTTCGTATTTGCATTATTCTTCTCTTTTTCGTACATTAAACTCCCGATTATCCGTGCGCACATTATCCGAGCTGCGGATTATCTGTGCATCGCCAATCTAATCTAGGGTATCGGCATTGGTTTCAAAGGTAGGTAAACTTTTGTTATTTTCCTCCGATCGTGACTTTCACTACGGCCCTACCGACTTCTCCAATGTCTTACGCCAGGCTTTCCTGCCTATAGTACGGGGGAAAACTGGCATTTTGAATCTATCAGTACGACAATCTAACTCTCTAATCTTGTGCAAAATCATTACTGATTGTATAATACTATTGAGAATTATAAAAAGTATTTATAGCAAATGGCTGTTTCATCATTCAAAAAAGGGAAAGGGTGCTTTTTGGCAACGTTATGTAGGTTATTATAGAGATTGAGAACATTACGGAGCGTTACGAGGGCGAGGTGGAAATAAAAAAAAGTGGTAAATCAGCGTTACGTAATATATGATTGGCTGCTATCTCACTACCGTATGTTAGTTTTGCTTCTTTTCGAGTTTACAATCTATCAGGATTTGGTTTTCGACAGCCCTCCGCCTCTCTCTATCTTTTCCATGTACATCTACATCTACGTAATACCATGTGATCCACCAAGAGGGTGTGCGGCTGGGGGTGAAGATCACCAAACATGCACTATTGACATTCAACTACGATATTTAATGGATACATGCTAGATAATAGGGTCACATGCAGCTAGATAGTTAATACCTACGAAATAAGAAAGGGATTATTGGTTGTTATTACATGAATCATGCACTACAAACTACTCTGACTATATTTCACCTACCTATCCCTTTGCTACTCTGCCTATTTTTCTCTCTTATGGTACGCGGAAAAATGAACATCTATCAGTACGACAATCTATCTCTCTAATGTTGTTAATCTGATCAAACCTAGCATAACACGCAGGGACTCTTAATATATATATATCTAACATCACGTGTGAACAAAATGTTTCGAATTTACTTAAAAGGTCCAACCTAAATTTTACCTGCCATCTGATAGTAAATCCCATCCTAGTTCTTCTGTTAAACTCGTAACACTTATAAAATTATCATCATCATCATTGGTCAACAATCCTAGGATTGGTTTGACGCAGCCTTCCACTCGATTCTTCTATCGGCCAACCTTTTCATTGTGACGTAATTCTTCTCTTTTACACTATTCACAACTTGTTCCATATATCTCATACGAGGCCTGCCTTTTCCAATCTTCCCGTTCACTTTTCCCTCGACGATAGTCTTCATCAGGCCGTCGTGTCTCAAGATATGGCCGATTAAGTTTTCCCTTCTTCTTTTTAGAGTTGTCAGCAGGCTTCTCTTTTCTCCTACTCTTCTTAGCACTTCCTCGTTACTTACTCGGTAGATCCATTTAATCTTCAGCATTCTTCTGTAACACCACATTTCAAATGCTTCTACCCTTTTCTTCTCCGCTGCTGTCATCGTCCATGATTCACTGCCGTAAAGAAAAATGCTCCAGATGTATGTTCTGATGAACTGTTTCCTTACTTCTATGCTTGTATTTCCTGCTGTAAGTAGATTCTTCTTTTGAAAGAATGCCCTCTTTGCCTGGGCTATTCTACTCACTATTTCTTTCTTGCTTCGTCCATCGTTGGTTACTCTGCTTCCCAGGTAACAGAACTCTTTCACCTCTTCCAGTTTCTGTTTTCCTAGTTTAACGTTGGTTTTCGCCTCTTCTCTTTTGCTGCACACCAATATCTTAGTCTTCTTCTTATTGATCTTCAGCTGATATCTGGCCATAGTCCTTTCCATGGTTGTTAGCATCTTATTCAGCTCCTTCTCTGTCTCTGCTATGAGAGCTATGTCATCAGCGAATCGTAGCATACTGATTGTTTCTCCGTGGATTTTCACTCCAGAACACTTCTCCTTGACTTCATTTATGGCTCTCTCGATGTAAACATTAAAAATTACGGGAGACAGTACGCAGCCTTGTCTCACTCCTTTCCTTATTCTTGCCTCTTCACAGCTGGGTCCAGATTTAATCACAGCAACTTGGTTTTTGTACAGACTGTGTATAATTCTTCGGTCATTGTAGGACACTCCAATTCCCTTCAGAATTCCAAGCATTGAATCCCAATCAACGTTGTCAAAGGCCTTCTCTAAATCCACAAATGCAATGAACGTCGGTTTGTTCTTCTCCATTCTCTTCTCTATAAGTAGCCTAAGGGCCAATATTGCTTCCCTTGTACCCTTACTTTTCCTGAATCCGAATTGATCTTCATCCAGGAACTCCTCTGATTTTCGTTCTATTCTTCTGTAGATGATCCTGGTCAGTATCTTCGATGCATGTGTCGTCAGGCTTATAGTCCTAAAATTTTCGTATTTCTCCGCTCTCTTCTTCTTGGGAATAGGAATGATGATGTTTTTCTCGAAGTCCCTTGGAATTTCCCCTGTTGAATACATGTCGCAGATGGTTTTGTAGAGATGAATTAATGTCTTCTCTCCTGCATTTTTAATTAGTTCTGCAGGGACATCATCAATACCTGAGGCCTTATTCATCCGAAGATCCCTTACTGCAGCGTCGAATTCCGATCTTAATATTGATGCCCCCATATCATCTATTTCCACTTCGCTTTCCTCTTCAATAGCTTTTGTGCTGAGATTTTTTCCATTGTATAGCTCTTCCAGATATTCTTTCCATCTCTTCACTTTGTCCTCGTTTTCAATCAAAATTTCTCCATTCTTGTCCCTTATGGCATTGCATCTTGCACTCCGTTCCTTGAAGTGGTTCCTCACTATGCTGTAGGCCGCTTCCACCTTTCCAAGTGCAAGGTTGCTTTGTACATCTTCGCAAAGATTTTTCAACCACAGCTCTCTAGCTTTCCTTGCTTTGCGACTTATTTCGTTCCTTATTCTTTTGTAGCAGAGCTGCCCTTCTTCAGTTTTCGCATTCTTGTACTTTCTTCTTTCTTCAATCAATTCTAAGACTTCCTCCGTGATCCATGGCTTCTTCTTGGAAACTTTTCTTCTTCCAAGAACTTCTTTTGCGGCTTCCTGTAGTCCACATTTAATGTTTTCCCAACGCTCTTCCACTGATTTCTCATTCAGGTTCTCTCCTATGTTGTTTCCCACTGCTTTTTGAAATGCCAGCTGATGTTGAGCCTCCTTTAGTTTTTCTACTTGCCATATATTCTTCTTTGTTTTCTTCAATTTCTTGAATTTTAGATGACATTTCATCATCACTAAATTGTGGTCACTGTCGATATCTGCCCCAGGGTAGCTTTTGCAGTCCTTCACTTGGTTTCTAAATCTCTGCTTCACTAAAATGTAGTCTATTTGGCATCTTCTTCTGTCTCCTGGCATTTTCCATGTGTATCTTCTGCGGTTGTGATTTTTAAACAATGTATTGGCAACCACTAACTTATGTTGAGTGCAGAACTCCAGCAGCCTTTCTCCTCTTTCGTTTCGGTTTCCCAATCCGTATTTTCCAGTTATTCTTCCATCTTGACCTTCGCCGGCGATAGCGTTCCAGTCTCCTAAAATAATTAGGTTTTCTTCTCCTCTTACCTGTTTTATAACTTCCGTGATATCTTCGTAGACGTCTTCCACTTCTTCATCTTCATAGTCAGTCGTAGGCATGTAAACCTGCACCACCACAGTATCTACAGGTTTGGTCTCGATCTTCACCATTATTATCCTTTCATTGTACTGCAGGAAGCTCTTCACACGCATTCCGGCACTCTTTCTGAGCATGATCCCTACTCCAGCATTACCATTTAATGATCCTGTATGTATAATCCTGTAAACGGTCTTTAACAAATCTAGCGGATCTCCTTGGCACACGCTCTAATTCTTTCATATTATCTTCCTCGTACGGATCCCATTTACTAGCGACATATTCGAAATGAGGCCTGACAAGTGTTAAATAGCTTCTTTCTCGTACTCTCTCATCGCATTTGCCTAGAACCCTCTTTACGAATCCTTATCTACGGTTTACTACACTAGTTATTTCCCTGATGTGTTTTCCCCATGACATGTCTTCAGTGATGGTGACGCCTAAGTATTTAATAGATTCTACGTTAGATATTTTCTTTTCTTTAATGCAAGAATTATTCCGGGGAAATATATTCTTTTTCCAAAAGTTCATTACGGTATATTTCTTGAAATTTAATTCTAGCTGCCAATTATCACACCAATCATCTATCGCATGTAAATCCTTAGCTAAAGGCTGACTGTCCTCTTCATTTCTAATTTCCTTGTACACTACTGCATCATCTGCAAAAATGCGGAGCTTGCTATTTTTAACTACTGTATTCAAGTCATTTACGCAGAGAAGAAATAAAATTGGGCCTATAACGCTTCCCTGGGGAACACCTGATATAACTTTTACTTCGCCTGAGCTAACACCATCTAATACTACCCTTTGAACGCGTTCATGTAAGAAGTCTCCTATCCAGCCTACTATATTACTGTCTATCCCGTATGATGCTAACTTCGCGAGTAGATGTAGTAGCTCGTACATTAGTTGCATGTCAATAGTGCATATTTGGTGAACTTCACCCTCTGCCACACACCGCGGTGGCTCGTAGGGTGTCGCGTGGATGTAGATGTATCCTCTGGCATCCTCATCATTTCCAAAAAGTGGTCACATCCCATGTCCTCAATTATGTTTCCTCAATACCCCAATCTAGGTCTTCCTCTATACCTTTTGCCTTCTATCATTTCTTCTAGCTACCTTCACCTTCTCCTATGAAAGTACTGGAGGATTTAGGATTGGCTTTTAAAGTCCTAAATCCGCTGATAAAAAAATCCTTACCTAAACCTCCTAGTGGTACATGATGGGTAACGCTTTAGCGACTAACGTATGGAGGGACCGGGGGAATAAAGGAATAAGTCTTCATATCAATAATTATATGTAGCAGGGCACTCTCTTGTCCTGTGATTGATATTTGGAGTTTAAAGACGGAATGATCAACGGCAATAGGCAATGGTGCATGGTATAGACAGCGGAATGCAATGGAAAACCTCTACAGTAATGATCCTGGAGATATACCGAGTAACGGCAGCAATGAAAAGAGTATTCACACAAACATCAATATCTCTGTCGTGATGGGATCTAGGATCCTTTTATGTCTGCTTACCGGGGTTAAATGCTTTTTTTTGCCTTCCTCCATCACTCTCTTTTACCCCTATTTGCCTCTCAGGACTACACTTGACACGATATTCGTGGCTCTTTTTCCAGAGGCAGACGGGTCACTGATGTTTTGTTCGCTGCGTAAAACTGCTGGTGTTCGTCGGCTCTCTTAAGTAGTTCTCTCCTCGCTGTAGTTCATGAGTTGTTACAAATGAGTTGTGCAGTTTTTTTCTCGCTCGCCTCCCGTCGCGTTGGCTTTTACGTGTTCTCGGTAGCCGTAGCATTTACCAACAGCACTTCCGAGTCAAACCTACGCACCTCGATGCACTGAAAAGGGATTTTGAAAAAAAATATTTTTCGCTATCATCACGGAATCTCTTTGCTTTCAACTCTCATCAAGAGGCCCGCGTGTCTTCCATGTGTCTTTCAAAATAATCAGAAAATAGTTGGAAAAATACGTAATTCGTGACCTGCATCGTAGTGACTTGAAGGCAGTTAATTTTCTGCAAGAAAAAAACGACAAATTTTCCCTCTGGCTGTCGTTGTGAAGAAATCAAAGAAACATTTTATGTCAGACCATGTGGATATATTGCGATATAGTTTTCTAGCATATCAGTGCTAAAAGTCGTTACATTTTTGAAGATTCTCACCAAATTACTATTAGTAGAGCTATGATATTATCTCGTTGATCGTCGATCCACCTTGGCATACTATTACTACATCTTCATCATAGGTCAACAATGAAATCAATCGTTGACGAGCACACTTTGCGGAGCAATGTCTTCATGAAATTTGAAAGACTATATAGTTTTCCACACTTTTCACTTTTATTAACCTCTACCGGTTTTAACGTCTCCTCCTCATTGTGCTACGGTGTAATCTTGATAGTGACGGGCACTGTACTCTCAATAATGACGTGGAGACCCTGAAAACGGTAGAGATCAATAAAAACGAAATGTGTGGAAAACCACAAAGTCTTCCAAATTTAATGATAGTTAAACAATCCTAACATTGGTTTCATGCAACTCTCGACTCAATTCTCCTAATGGCCTATCTCTTCATAATCACATAATTATTGTCTTTCACATCCCTCACTACTTGCCCCAAACATCTTGTCTCTTAATCTCATCATTCCTTTTGACTTGCCTCCCGACGATTGTCTTCATCAGGCCATCAGATCTCAAGATATGCCCGATTAAGATACCAACAAGAGATAAATGACGCTATCAAAGATATGTACAATGGTGAGAAAAAACGTGAGGATTTTGACTTATGTCCATTGCGGTAAAAACCCTCTACAGGAAAACTCCCACTTAAGAATAGGGTACGAAAAACCTGCGAAAAGCTCCTGGAAGAATACAAATGTGGGTAAATGTGATTTATGTTAGAAAAATAGTACAGGAAAAAATACAATAATGGCTTTCGTCAGGGTGTCTCTGAGCGACAACCGTTTCTCCAGCCATACTACTGGCGTCCTCAGGTCTGAAGTGACAATAGGTCGATTCTTGGCCGTCTTATGTATATAAATGAAAACCCTAGGTTTACCCTGATTGGCCAAGATGGTTGTCTGGGCAACGTATTACTCACCCAACGATAGTGACTATTAAGGTGCGTTTACACGTAGCAGTTCACTTCTATAACAGTCAACTTCTGACAACTATTAAGCCCCAGTCGCATGTGTAAATAGTGACTGCGATGAGAGTTCAGGTCGATACTGGACACATGTCGAACACTATCGATCCCAGTTCGAGCTATTAGCAAAGTTGAAGCCCGTCTACTTTCCAGCGGAAATGTATACAACACAATCGCAACGATCGTCAACGGAAAGCAATACACGACGTATGATACCGGGAATTTGGATATAATAACGAAGATATCCCTCCCCAAATGGGTGATTCTACTGTTTAAAGAATGGGAACAAAAGATAATCGTCAATGGAATTTATTATTTGAAGAATTTCATGAAAATATAAGCATCAATCACTATTGAAATAAAACTCTTTATATTTGTTATGACAACACCTAAATAGCGGCTTTAAGCTGCATAGAAGTTGGTGCAGACGCATCATAGCAATAGCGATATAGATACATCGAGCATCTCGCGACTATCATAGCAGTCAACTGCTACGTGTAACCGCTGCTTTCAACTTGAACATTCTCTTCGAGATATTAGACAGACTATAACCGTCCTTCCGGTTTTAATTTTCGTTTTTTAATTATTTCTATTGCTTTCCGGATTAATGTGGGATAGTAGCGGTGTACAAAATTGGATGCATTGGGTTTTAGTTAACGTTCTCCGAAAGCTAATGTGAAATTAATACCCTCTGCGATAGAGTGAGCGGACTGCTTACTTCGAGCCGCAAGTTTCACTATTTATCTCTCCTTCTCTCTCTCGCACCTTATTGCACGAAAATTCCGCGTGGGAGGGCTTGTGACGTCTTTCGCTCCGTCGAACTTCGCTTCACATCCGATAACACAATCGCCCGCCTCGCGACGTCAGGGGCGTTTACCGGCAGCTTGCAAGTTTCCGTCCCACCCCTCCCGGAGCTGACTGATATCGTCGCGGCGCGGTAACCCGTGGCGACGTGCGGAGACACGGGAGGCGTGAAACCTTCGTCGCTAATGGTGACTCCCACTAACAGTGGCGCTGCACCGTCGAGGCGGCGAGCATCTCAAACTGTCTGCCGTTCCCGTAATCAGGATTACTTCGTTTGATCACCTACTCGTGCTCCTATCTGCAGAATACCCTATGTGAACCCTCAGGGGTGCGTGGCACGGTTTGAGTCAGCACCAATCTCGCAACAGTGTACATTTGTCCTTGAGTCAGTGAAGTTTCTCGGAATGGTCGTATGGGGAATACGAGGTCCCCGAAAAGAACTTCAATAGATAACATATATGAATTGCCACTAAATTTTATTTTTGGAATAGTTAGTTGGGTATGTTTAGATTACGGAAATAAAGTTACGGCCGATTCTGAGATGGAGTATTTGAGAAAAGTTTATTAACAATTTTTTAAACATTAGAATTAACAACAAAAGGGTTTTGAAGAAAATAAATTTTTCTTGATATATTTGCATTCAATAAAGATTTATCTTTAAAAACAGCTATTAATCATTGCTGTATGACCATTACAAGCGGAGATATAAGTGATAATATGATTTAAGGCTCGGATTTTTGCTAAAAATGCGAAAAAATTAAAACATGCATAATTCGCTCAAAATGTTTTTTTCACAAAACTCTTTGAGGATATTCAGTTTGAGTTGATTTTGTTCCCATACACCAATTTTTATCAAAATCTGAAACCCTAAGGGACAAACGTTTGTTGAATTGAGGTGGAATGACCCATATACCTTTTTATGCATGTTTTTTTTCTCTACCAAGTGACTACATTTGCAGTTACATATGTTTTCAGTATTCAGTTAATTTATTATTCATGGGAGGCGACCGACAGGTGAGATCTTTTGCGCTATTTAGGATAGGTGGGTAACTGTGTAATGGTAGAAACATTTCAGGCAATGGAGGAAGGGCGGAGAGAAATCCAGCGTCGGCATTACCCTACTCTTAACGACAGGCGCCAAGGGGACCACGGCTTAACGTCCCATCCGACGGACGGAGTACAGAACCTGGAATGCCCTCCACTAGACACTCAAGTAGGGACCGCTTTGCCACGGGAAAACACGCCACTGCCGGGAATCGAACCCGGACCCTCAGGATAGGAGTCCAGTTCAGTATTCAGTAATGTTGCACACAGTACGTTGCAGTTAATGTTAAGTTACAACTAGGTTAATGAGCCCCGACTCGAAGTTCTGCCTCAGGGCCCCCATAGGCCTTGTTATATTATTGTCTGGAGCACCCGCCATTTGGACCATGAATTATGGATGTGGTCAATAATTGGCCATAAATGCTTGTTGTCATAGTCCGAACCCTAAATACTTAACGAAAAAAAAAAGAATTATTGGTAGGTTCCCACTTTACGGTACATATTCCTTTATGATGATGACTAAAGAATTTCATTTCAATTCAAACTCAGCGTAATACTTTTAACATTTAACACTAGTGTGTTTTAATTTTTAATGAGCATATGTATCAACACAGCGTGTTTCGATCTCATCTCTTGTGTCAACATCAGGTGAGTTCTGAGCGGCGATTAAGTGTGATAACGTTATTCATGTGTGACCGGGAAATACAAATGTATGTATCCAAAGAAATGCCTACCTTATCAGTTTTATCAGCTATTTAGTTGCACGGGAATAAAGTAGGTGGCACTCCACACGGTACGATGACACTATACGGTAATTGGTTCATTTCTCTAGGGTATGAATTTATATCTAACATCATTGCATGAAGCGTGTAGTAGCATTGTACCTCTTAGCTGCATGTAAGTAGGTACCTATTGTATGAATGGTGATATTGCCACATTCTCTCTCGGTACCTCTCAGGGTATTAAATAGGTGTAGACTTGTGTTTCAAGGAACAGAAGATTGGGTGGGGAAAAACGGCGTCGGTATATCGCAGGGCTTCTTTCCACCAGAAGGCTCTTTAAGAATCAAAAGGCGTCAGGGGGTCCACTGTTTAACGTCCTATTCAACGGACGGCATACTGCACCAGAGTTGCTTTTTATGTACTCAAAATTCAATTTTCAAACAATATACCGATAAAAAAAACTCTGCCTACCACCAGGATTCGAACCTGTCCCTTCGAAAAGATTGGCAAATAACTCTAGCCAATCCCATCTATTCTAATCTATTACGTACCTTTTACGATCGTCCCTGTCTTCTTGCCCACATTGATCCGCTAGATTTGTTGAAGGCCGTTCTGATAATTGTATAAGTGTTACGAGTTTAATAGAATTACTAATATGGTAACTATCAGAAAGCAGGTTAAAATTTAGGTTAAACCTTTTAAGTAGATTCGAAAACGATTTGTTCACAGATGATGTTAGATATATATTAAGAACCCCTGCGTATTATGCTAGGTTTGATCAGATTAACAAGATTAGGGAGATAGATTGTCGTCCCGATATATTTAAGATGTATTTTTCTCGCGTATACCATAAGAAAGAACAATAGGGAGCGTAGCAAAGGGATAGGTAGTGAAATATAGTCAGAGTAGTTTGTAGTGCATGATGCATGTAATAACAACCAATAATCCCTTTCTTATTTCGTAGATATTAACCATCTAGCTGCGTGTGAATCTATTATCCAGCATGTTTCCATTAAATATCCCATTATGTATGCATGTTTGGTGATCTTCACCCCCTGCCACACACCCTCGTGTTGTCTCGCAGGGTAGGCGAAAAAAAAAGCCCAGTTTATTTATAAGGCTGTTTCTATCACTAATTTTACGAAGTTGTGGGTACATATACATCCACATACGAGACGCTCATAAATCATGTAAAAATACTTAAGGTTTTGTGCGCTATTCTCACCTGAACTTCTCCATGAATCTGCAATAGTTTATTGCTTGGTGTTTCAGTAGTTGAGCCTCCACTTCTGACGTGAATTCAATCGATTTACAATACAGTCTTTTACACATCTTTGTGGCTCTCGTTCTTTCTGAATTGGAAAGCGACACAGGCTGACGCAAATAGATAGTTTATTTCTTTTCTGAGCACATTCACAGCACAGTGTCTTAAAACTAGATTAATACTACGAATCCTATCACTCACTGATGTCAACAACGTTAATTGTAAAAGCTACACCCGTTAGAAACCTCTGCAAGCTTACTCCACTTAAAAAAAGGGAAAATTGGAGGGGGGATCGCTGCGATGTTGCCGTATTTCCCGCTGTTGATGACCACGTGTTTAGCAATGTTCGCAAAATTGTTAATTTTCATCGTAGAACCATGATTAAAAGATGCTCTTACTCGTACAACTATCGGGAGTACGATGAAAATGTTAAGTTGTTGTTATATGACGTAGTTGTTAAAGTTAAAATTGTAGCGAGCACGGTGGGTTTTGGCGAGGGAGCCTCCCGCTGTGTGGGTCGAGAAGAGCGGCCGGCGTTGGGTCTCTGAGCTGGGAAAAGGGTCGCGGATTAGGACCCTCGCGAGCTTCAGCCCCACCCATCCTTCGACTCCCTGAACTCCCACATATTCGAGTTTAACATATTACGTAATGTAGATATACTATGAAAATATTTACCTTTACTGCATCCTTTATTCTAAATGCATCCTCGGTGAAATTGAGGTGGGCAATTCTTCCATACGCCAGGGAACATTTCGATCCGCTTCTGCTCCATTTCTCTCCTCGCACGGGGATGTCAAGTGATATTCCGAGCTGCAGTTGACTTGGGACGCGTGATATCGCGGGCTACGTATATATATTTTTTTATTTCTGTCTCTCCGTCAAATCCTCCCTTTCGGGTTCAATTTTCGTTCCACCCCCACATGACGGTTTACTGCGGAAGCATCAAAATGTGCGCCGTGAACCCACGACTGCACCCTCTTGCGGAAAATAAAAATTGAAGGTTGACTGGAGTCGGGCGCACGCCACTGTCGGATCAAATGAAAAAAGAAAAAAAAAACATTTTTTGCGCGGAAATCCCATCAGCCAATGCTATTTTGAGCATGACCGCATTGTTTCCGTGTATGTCTCTTGCGTTGTTTTATTGTCGGATGTTACGTGCTATCCGACGCATGGGGTAAAGAGTGCTGGGTGAAATGGAAATTTAGGTTTTCGGGGTGTGTTTCAATATGACCGTGTCACCAATCATTTTTTTTGTTATACTGCGTAAGCCGTAATGCTTTATTTGTTTCTACAAGTAAGTTTCAATCAGTTCGGATGAAATGCTACTCCACGAAGAAGAAGCATGTTATTATTTAGCCAAAAGAAATGCAAGAATTTTTTTTTCCAAATCTTTTCAACATGACTGCACCACCATTATATTTTTTGTTCCACTCTGTAAGCCGTAATGCTTTATTTGTTCCTACAAGTCAGTTTCAGACAGTTCGGCTGAATTATTATTCCGCGAAGAAGTGCTATTATTTTTCCACGAAAACTGCAATTTTTTTTCGAATCGGCGTGAATTGAAAAATGAATTGGATCTTTAAATGGCCAATTACCTTTCGGAGAAAAATAACTAATTGTGAGAATGTTCTGTTAGCTAATTCAACATCATCATCAGTGAAAATTCTTGAGATTTGTTTGATGGAGCTCTCCATTGAGTTCTTCTATCGGCTAATCGCTTCACAATTAGGTGTTTCTTCTCTTTCACATCCTTCATCACTTGTTCCATATATCTCATACGAGGCCTTCCTTTGTCATTCCTCCCGTTGACTATTCCTTCGACGATCGTCTTCGTCAGACCATCATGTCTCGAGATGTGGCCGATTAAGTTGTCCCATCTTCTTCTTAGGGTTTTCAGAAGACTTCTCTTTTATCTTACTCTGCTGAGGACTTCCTTGTTACTCACTCGGTCGACCCATTTACTTATTCTTATGCAATCATTCTTCTGTAGAGCCACATTTCGTATGCTTCCACCCTTATCTTCTCTGCTGCTGTCATCGTCCATGCCTCACTTCCAAAAAAAAAATATATACTCCATGATGTAAGCTCCAGGTGCTATATAATTGCGTTTAATATTTAACCTTCGCTCAAATGGTGTTTTTTTTCTGTGAGACTTTGGTTTTAAAAAATAAGCTTTCCTAACTTTCATGCTCTTATTTCCAGCTGTGGTATATTGTGATCCAAGCAGGTGTATTGCGTTTCGCGAAGGCATTGAATATTGGCGTACTAAGGCCGGCTTCATTCCAGTTATTGGAAACGTTCTCACGGAAATCATCAAGGGAAATTACATCGTATTGCGGAAGTCAAGTGGATTGTCTGAGATGCCCCTGATTCAAAGATCCGGACGCCCAAGTTCGCTCAGTTTCCTCGCTACGTGGAGGAAACACCCCTTTTTCCCCTGCCGCGGAGGAAACTCCCTGCCATTGTCGCCACCCCTTCCTTCCTTTCCGCACCCCGGAGCAACTTTTGAATCCCTCATGCAACAATAGCGAACGACTTCTCACGAAAAGTGGGAGGAGGTTGGGAGCTGTTAAAACTTTATCCTTGATGAAATGATCCTTAAAAATAAGCCAGACGGTGTAATTTGGTTTGAATCATGGTGTAGGAGTTGTATACTTCTCTCTAATCAGAAGTTATGGTGGATTACAAGGGAGATAAAGGAGAAAGTGCTTGAATTTGAGACAGGAGGGGAAGACGGAAGAGGAACTTAGGAGTAGGGTGAAAGTGATTAAATTCATTTCTCTGTCTTATAAAGCTTATCTTACTTACTCTCCTCTGGTTAGCTTATTTATCACTCTCTACTTCGTATCCAAAAAACATTTTAATTTCCGCCTCATAGATCGTTTGTTTTACTTCCATCTACTGTATGTTCGCTTTCCATCAGAAATGAAAAATAAATTTTTAAATAGACATTTTAATTAAGAAGGGAAACATTTTTCATAAATTATATTAGTTTTTTATGAAAAAAATTATTTTCTCTCCGTAGAAATAAAAGCACTTGACCATAAATCAGAGGATTCCGGGTTCTTGCACCGGTATTAGCGGGTAGCTCCGTTAAAGGTTTTCGCGTTAAGTTCGCAATCCTTGCATTTGCATACAAAAACGGGCATCATTATTCCATGCTGGCACCGGTAGCCAGGTCGCTAACGCTCCGGCCTGGCAACAGAAATATCTTGGGTTACATTCCTGCCTATCGCGTTTGCCTTGAAATTAACCTTTGACTAGATGGTGCTATATAACTTTAGCTATTGGAGCACCTAAGAACCCCCGAGTTTACTAATATTACTCATAATTCCTTCGTTATAGTTCTTATTCCATCCAACTACTACTCCTAATTTATTCCAAGAAATTAATAGACAGAATCCACTGTGGTCAAAAGTTTAGCTCCCAGCGTAAAAACAGTAAAAAAATTGATTTTTGCTGTAATAACAGAGATGAATGATTTCTTTACGAGTTTTCATCCGAGGTAAGCTCTCTATCTTAGCCGAATTTTTCATGAACGACTCGTTCATCATCTTCAGGACATTCGACTTAAAGATGATGAGCATGTTGTTCATGGAAACGTAGTCTGAGATGGAGAGCCTGACCCGAATGAAGAACCGTGAAGAATATATTCATGAGTTACGTCGGTAAGACGCCAGAACGCCCTTTAATAACAAAGATTGTCGGCCCCGGTGGCGGCGCGTTTAAGTCCTCGCCTGCTAACCTGAGGGTCGCGGGTTCGAGTCCCGCCTGAGTGGGCTTTTTCACCACTCAGGACATGGCTGTGTGTGCTCGTCTGTTGTTAAATTGTTAAAATACCCCGATGTAAAGGCCACATGTGCTGTTTTCGGCGGTAGTGGAAAATAAATAAATAAAAGATATTTTTTCCGTGTGACAATTTTCTAGAACGGATAAAAAGTTATTTTTATGGGGTAAGTCACTTCACTTCAAGTCGCGGTGAATTGTCATCCAATTCATTGAAACAAGAGCCTTTTTGTCATGATCTCCTTGTTTAAATTGGAAGCAACAGATAAATGACGGTCAAGGAAAAACAAAACGACCACGCTACCTCATTTTCATTAAGGTGTCGTCGACCGCAGTCGTTTGGCGGCCCGACTAAGCGGACGAGTTTTAAAGCCGAAGTGCTCTCTTCAATGCATTCCTGAAACCCTTATGTTACAATCCCTTGCGCCCGATCCCCTTTCAGATTTTTCTTTCCAAAAACAAATGAATTCTCTCCCCCACACGTATTTATTTCAGAGTATTCTTTTCTCGCTATTATTCCTACCTCTCGCAATTGTATAACGAGGTATTTTTTTCGGATTTGAGGTAATTAATGCTTTTTTCTCTACATACAAGGAAGATAATTAGGCACCCGAAGTATTTCTCACTGATTTCAATCAAACAGAACTCGTTTTGTAGGTAAAAAAAAAGTAAAGAGTAAAAAGTAAATTTTTTATCTGCAGAGAATCAAGTTGAAGGTATAAAAGCCATCACTAATGTTTACCGCAAATAACAGTTTTTTCGGCATATTTCCCCTACCGATAGCTCATGTTGGCAAATGGGTGAATACCGTTGTTCATAAATTTTAAAATCAAAGTGAGCATATCTTGCAATAAAAATGCGCTTCTTTTGACATCATTGCGGTAGTCAGGGGTTTCAGCCCCTATTTTATTGAAATGATTTTTACGGATATTTTTTATCCTTAACATTAACAATTAAATGAAATCGTCAAAGTATATAATAACATGTTATAAAAAATTATTAAAACGTTTCGTTCGAAGTTTATCGATAATTATTATTTTAAGGGAGTAAACCACCCATTACCAAATCATGTTCTGTTTTTATCTCTACTTTTTTTTAATCCACCACATTATGTCTCTTATTTGTGTGAATGTGTTTTCCCATGTGTCTTGATAATGAACTTGTAATATAACTTGTGGTGCTTGCTAGAATGGAGATGGACCTCTAAATCTCTGACTGTATATACAAACCTGGATGATTTTAAGTTTAATAAACAATTGCAAGCAATATTTCGCTTTTCACATTTATCACCTAACATCAAATCACAAAATGGTTTCAAAGGCATACAAAATACATTAAAACATCAATTAGAAAAATTCAGAGTGAAGATAAACCAATAGAATAAGAAGTAAATAGATTTTCCGAGACGAAATTGGCGATATTAAAATTAAAAGGGATACGAGATAGAACTGGTAGATCATTTTAGACACCTCGTAGTTTTACGGAGGAGAGAAGCTCTATAGTAGCATTCAAGATGTTTAACTACACTCATAGAAGAGAATTAATAGCATAGTCGTTTTAGCAGTAGAGACTTCTAGGAAAGACAAAGTACATATTATGGAGCGTGGCATTTTATATGGCGCGGAAACTTGGGCTTTGAGGATAGAATATTTGAACAGACGTGTAGATTTTTGGATATGTGGGTATGGAGAACGATGGAGATGGTTACGAGGGTCTAAAGGAACGTGAAAAAGGCTGTGGGGTTTTGTAGTTGAGGAAAGGATCTTCATTGGTATAATAACGAAAAATAGGAAATGTGTGGATCTAAAGAATGACGTCATATGAAATACAGCTACCGTAGAAAGGACACCATGACCGTCAAAACCTACCTTAATCCGTGAAACACTTATAATAATAATAGCAATTATTAGATCTATATTATTTTCATATAGAGCGTTAAAAAGAAATACAGCTACCGTAGAAAGGACACCATGACAGTCAAAATTTTAGACACCTCGTAGTTTTACGGAGGAGAGAAGCTCTATAGTAGCATTCAAGATGTTTAACTACACTCATAGAAGAGAATTAATAGCATAGTCGTTAGAGTCGAAGTCGAAGAGAATTAATAGCATACCTTAATCCGTGAAACACTTACAATAATAATACCAATTATTAGAATTATATTATTTTCATATAGAGCGTTAAAAAATAATTCCCATGTTTCAATCATTCTCGTCTATAACTAAGACTACCTCAAAACTATTTTTTTTAATCCTGCTGCTCTCTCGTTATATTTTCAACGACTTGCCATGTAAATTTTCATTAGCGGTGAGAAACTGCGTTGGCGTTGATTACAATTAGTCATCAACGCGCACCCGGAAATTAAAACCCCAAACATTCATGAGGGAATGTTCCCTAATATGGGTTTCGAACAGCTGTTGTCCACTAAGGATGCATTTTGTGGCTTGATATCTTTTATTGAGCGATGCGTCAAATTTAGGTAAACCATTTTGAGTTAACATGCGTGCATTTCCATTGCAGTTATTCATAAACCCAGCAATTAGCATCCTAGTAATTCGTTATCTCACTCGTGACCTTCCAAAAGTGGCATAATTCGTCAGGAACTCATGATGATTCATTTAGCATAAGTATGCTACTCATCGCTGTATAATAGCATGCAGAGGGGAGCATACTAAATCGAGTAACATGATCGCGAGTCATCTATCCTATGGGTGGTTTGACGCAGTTCTCCACTCGTTTCTCCTATCAGCTGAACTCTTCATACAATAAATAATTCTTTCCTTCTCTACTTCACATCCTTCACTACTTGCTTCATTTACTTCATACGATGCCCTCCTGTGCCATTCTCCCCATTAACTATTCCTTCGACGACTGAATTCGACAGGTGTTCGTCTTGTTTCGAATACCTAATGACCCTCGCATAGCGCGAGGTAGGTTCCTTGAAATCGTCGCGTCTTATAAAAACGCGCCTTGTGAGACAAAGGGAAAACGGGAAATGCGGAGATGTGTTCCGTAATCTCAACACGTAACTTATGGCACCTTATTTCACCCCTAATCCTTAATCTTGATGGAAAGGAGATCTAAAGCGTTGAGAGCATACACATGATAGCGTCAAACGCATACATCTACATCTACACGATACCCTGCAAGCCACCGCGAGGGTGTGTGGCAGGGGGTGAAGATCACCAAGCATGCACTACTAACATGCAAACTAGCAACTATATTGTCTCATGCAACTAGATTGTTAGTATCTATAGTATTTGAGGGGCTAATACATGCATCATGCACTACAGAATACTCTAAAATATTTCCCCTACCTATCCCTTTGCTATGCTGCCTATTCTGTTCTCTTTTAGTACGGGGGAAAAATGCCATTTTGAATCTATCGGTACGACAATCTATCTCACTAATCTTATTTATCTGGTCGAATCTAGCATAATACCTTGGTGTTTTTATTATGTCCCTAACTTCTTCAGTAAAGCTATCCGATTTAAATTTCTTTAATAGGTTTAATCTGTATTTTAACATACTAACTGATAATGATTCCCAACCTAACTCTTGTATTAATTCTGATCGACTACTAAACCTACCGTAACACCTTTAACGTACCTAGCTGCTCTACGCTGCTCACTGTCTAGTTCTCTGATCAACCCTAATTCATTAGGATCCCATACACTGGCTGCATACTCAAGGTGTGGCCTAACTAGTGAAAAATAGCATCGCTCTTTTGTCTTCTCATCACATTTTCCAAGTACTCTTTTTATAAATCCTAGCTTTCTCTTCGCTCGGCCGCATACAATGCAGGTGAAGTCACCTATAGTAGTTGACAGAAAGTTACATGAATGGTAATGGAATGATGAATCCACAGTCAATGTCATGGACTATGTCGTTATTTACTCCCAATGTGGTATGATTCGACGGGTGCGTTACTTCTTAAATTATTCCTAATCCTTGAACCAATATATATATATATATATACAGAATCATGATGGAGCGTGATTCCCAGGTTTGCTACGATCGAGATATCTGAAACCTCGTCTTACCGAAAATAATGATCGCGTCTTGTGAAATCGGGTACATTTCTATGACCGCGTCTTAAAGGAGGTTCCACCGTGACTTCGCGATTCCAAATCCCGTAAAAGAGCTATGTTATTAAATAAATAAATACCGATCATAAAAACACCAAATGGAAAATCATCAATAGGGTGATAACGCGTACACAATAATTGTACGAGTATGCTATTATACATCGCGTTGTAGTCGCATTCAATTTTTTACAAGCTCTTTTAGCTCATTTTGACTTCGGAACATGACTGACATGTTGTTGCCACGTTTAATTTATAAAATGCTCAATACCGCTAATACGTATTTTAAAATAGATTAAATATTTTCTTACTTAGTTTTAAACTATTCCCTTGCAAATACAACTCTTTGTTTTGGAACTTTATTAATAATGATATTTTTTAAACCGTTTGGTAACAATGACGCTTCTACCATTTGGAAGGATTGGTATTAATTGCACTATGTCCATAATCAAAGAAATATTTAAATTACATAAAAAATATAAGAAGGACCTTGGTAAGGTACATTCCTTAATTAAGTTAATAATAGGTTTGTAAGCACGTTCCAGCACAAGTACCGTTGCCAATGATAACAACATACTTTAGCGCCACTTTCAGGTAACTAAGGCTTTTCTGCTTTTTTTCGAGCAAAAATTTATTAATATAAATTAAACAAGTGTGGTAAGGCGAGCACTTTTTTACAATGCTAAATTCTACATAAAATTGCGCATCTTATATTAGTTTTTCGTCAAAACGACATTTCTCCTTACATTATTAATCTGCAAATTTCACAGCAAGAGCCAAGCTCCGCCGCGTATAACCACGTGTAAAATAGCTGATTTTCAACGTCTTTTTTCTTCAAATATATGATCGAAAGGCCTCATTATTTTATTGCCAATGGATAGAAGGACCAAACATTTGTGTGTTCTGAAATTTTCACAAAAATGACATCTACTTCATAATTCGGTGGAGCCTCCTTATCGAAATCGCGTCTTGGTAAGCCGCGCTAAATGAAGGTTTACTGTAACGACCGACTAAAGTTGTCCCGCGTTCTTCTTAAAGATTCCGTCTTGACTTTTCTTATCCATCCCTCTCTCAGGATTTCCTGGTTTCTGGTTAATTCATTCTATCGTCATCATTCGTCAGAAATGTCGAGCGTGGTTGAGGTGGAGAGAGAACATTGTTGGTATATTGGGAGAATACAGTATAGGCGGGTGGAATAGGTGGAATTTAGGGATGGAGCCAATAGATTTTGTTGCGTTTGTGGGTCAATGAT
This sequence comes from Platycnemis pennipes, assembly GCA_933228895.1. Classification (NCBI taxonomy): domain Eukaryota; kingdom Metazoa; phylum Arthropoda; class Insecta; order Odonata; family Platycnemididae; genus Platycnemis; species Platycnemis pennipes. The sequence goes on from OW121854.1 coordinate 69,188,401, forward strand.
CACTCTTTTCACGTGAGCAAGTTTACAGAACAACAGGAGGTTTAGGCTTGTACATTATTACTAATCCTTTTTTATGCATGATATGTAGTGAATGTTTGGTGAGAATTCACTCCCTGCCACACACCTTTATGGTGGCTTGCAGTGTAATTTGTAGATGTAGATGATTAATTTCATGTTATTTATTTTCAGGATTTGAATAAAGGTGAACGCATGCTACCAGTAGATACTGGAATACATCAAATGCTATAAAGTATTCGATATTCGAAATCTCGAATAATTATATGCTGATTAAGCTATATTTGGCGTAGTTGGAAAGTCGTATTGATGAAATTTAATTGAAAGCCACGAAAAGTTTTGAAGTGAAACTAGCTCTCGTATTATAACTGGTTAGGAAAAAAGATAAGCACAATTATTTAATAATGCCCTTTCATTTTTCCGTGGTGTATTTTATTCTTACTTCTTTTAAATAATTCATTTGATATTATATTCATCACACTGTGTTCAATAAAAAAATCTGAGTTATTATTTTCAATATCGTTCCTAAGACACTTGCCACGACACTAAAATGGCCCACCGCTTTAAAAATCGTGGAAATCTCGAAGCTATGTGGGTCATCAATGCCAAAATACACATCAGGGAGATTCGAAGAAACTCATTATTCAGTCCGGTGTTGTGTTGCCCTATAAAATATTTACGAGGACATAGCAATGGACATGGTTACGTAACGTCTCTATTAACTGCATAATGTGCTTCATTAAATCACAACTGTCAGTTACCATGGCGATAGAATAAAATGTGTCACTTTGTTCATAATCCACACATAGTGGCATAAACTGTCCAACCATAAATCTTTGGCTAACTTTAAGTAGACGTTATAACTTTGCTTGTCAGAGGGTATAAAGTGCCGAATGTTCTCTCTTTTTCGAATCCTTAGTTACCAAAGGTCATACGAAGGGCATTAATATGCCTCGCAGTTATTTTCCCAACTGGGGTGAAGTTGAAAAGTGACTAAATTGATTTTCGGTGTTACTATTATCATGAAAAATGATGCTTGCTTTGAGGGAAATCTTATTGGCAACCATCGGAAAATATCTATCATTATGGATTTTTTATTAGAGGCTCTGATTTGTCTCTGTTACGATAGGAACGAAGTCGTTGTGGGTGTCCAAGCGGATCTCATGCGGTTTTCATTCCTGGTCCATTTGAGATGTCATACCGGTACGTAAAATTTCACGCCATTGCCGATCATCCATCCTTGAAAACCTTATGGCTCACTCAACCACATATGACCGTTACGTTTCCGCCGGGTTCGTTCCCATGGCAACGACTCCCATCTCGTCAAATGCCGTTCAGTTGCCGTCAAACGGCAACTTCGATGGCTCGTAGGATTTTAGTTATTTTTCATCGTCATTTTTATTCAGTGTGAATCCTAATGGAGGAAATTTAACCGACAGCATTTCATCATTGCTGCAACGCATTGCTGTTCCGGTACTCATTTGTTTCATGCCATAATTTTCAACTATCCGTGACAATAAGTTGGTAAGTAGAATACCTAATAGTATGCCGAAATTTTTCAACGGGAGAAAGACTTTGAAGAAGGCGGTAGAGATGAAAAAATGATACTGAATTGAATGTAGATTGGAGAGTGGTAGGGATTTTGCCAATCTGAAGAAATATACGGTGACATGATGGGGAAAATAATAAAGGGAGATGGAAATATGACAGTGTAGAAGGAAGAATGCTGATGAAGAAAGGAAGATGGAGGAGGTGAATGGGTTTTAAGATGCAGTGAAAAGTGGTTGATTTTAGGGTGTTTTGAAGAAAGATGTTAAATCAGGGAGTGTATCATTGGATAACGATGAGGAATATGCACGAAAGTTGTTTTTCGTGCATTGATAATGTACTTTAAACGAAATTTTCTCACAAATCTAAACATGTAAGCAACGCTTTTCTACGCCAACCACAAAGATTGCTAAATGTAATCCCGAAAATTGACCAAAGTCACGTGGTATGAAACGCTTTCTCTTTAGTTTGGCGTCACTGCACGGTACATCTTCCCTATTGCTGCGGAAACATGTTTATTTTAGAAGAAAACACATAAAATATATTGTTTTGAGGTTTTTACCCGTTCCTTGGTCGAAACATTGACTGAAAAGGGGTTTAAAGAAGCACAATCCGGCAATTTGCCTTTGTTCGTCTCCTTTGTGGTGGCATCCTTCTTAAAAAACAGCGATTGCCTTTTCACAGCAGAGATTCGCGGAGAGAAAACAGAGAGCACTCTAGAGGTATTATATATTTTATGAGCAAATTTCTCGTTACGATCCGTATTAATGAAATTGAAAATCAAATTACATTATTTTATGGCGTCCAAAAAATGAGATTAATTCTACCGTTTGCGCCAAGTATTCATAAAACAACTTACCCCCTCATACAACAGCTAAACAACGCCCATAGTGATGCCGTGCCGTGACGTCATGCCTTGGATACTCGATGACTTCATATTTTTTTTAAAGCCTCCGAAAACGCACAATTTTTAAAGAGTGACATAACACAGTTGTTGCGCATAACATTTGTTACACAATTTTGTTCGCCAAGTATACTCTAGCTAATAAACTCCTCATTTAAAAAGTCATAAAAATTAGTGCATCTTGTTCAGATTTGTATCAAATATTGAAGACAATTCAATTAAATGCGAACGTATTTACATTATATAATTATTCTTGTTTGTTATTAAATTGCACGATTAAAATCAGCATGATTGTCTCCTGCCCACAATAATTCTTTCCGCTTCGTTGTATATTGACACCATCTCCATGAGAACGTTCTTGTTTTGTTACACTTTTTTCTAAAATGTTTTTCTATCATCATAAATAATAACTATGACATGTGTTTTAAGGCATGCGATGTCAGAATTTGGTAAAAATTCTCTACATCGATATCTATTTCTATAATTCTTACTAATTGAGAAAAAGGGATGTTGACAACATAAATAATTGATGAAAGTAGTCAAGCGGCTGCATTCCAAAACCCTCCTATCTTGTTTACATCACGTGATTTCGTCCATGGACATCAGAAATACACTCCCAAGGTTTTCATTGCTTGAGCATCACCTTCTGGTTATTCTAAAAGTTTTTTTCTCCTGTTAAAAATGTTCAGGAAAGAGAAGGGTGGTTTTTTTTGTGTCTATGCGGAGGGAAAAATGATAAGGTGTGGTGGAGCCGGCGGGAGTTCCTCCCCGTTCCCTAGAGTGTGGTTCGGAATGGTGTGCGCGTATTAAAAAACATCCCCCATAAGCGCGGAATGCGACAAAATGGAGTGAGGCAGCGTGAAGGGTGGGGGGGGGGGATAAAACTTGGGGTTGTAAGCGATGGTTGGGTTGGTTTATATGGTTATCCAGGGACCTACTTCCCTCGGAGGGAAAGTTTTCGTCTTTGCCGGTGTTCCCCGCGATGTATCACCCACCCAACTCATCCCACCGCCCCCCTTTAGATGTGTGTGAGTGGGTGTTTGCGTACGGGGATTTCACCTGCTCACCACCCCCATACCCCACTCCCTTGCGTATAAACTACCCCCAACCTCCCCCCGCATTTCCAGCCGCCGTACCATACCTGCGTCTAAAATACCACCCCTCCTTCTCCTCTCTCTCCCTCCCCCCCTACTGCCTCTCTCTCTCTCTCTCGTGGTCCTTCTCACCCAACCCCCTCCCCCCCCTCACCCTTTCCAAAGCCACCGCGCGTCCCTGGAAACAAATGCCGAGCGTCAACTGCTGCGGTCAGACTGGCGTTGATGGATAGCTTCTGGATTCCGAGCATTACTCTACTCCATCCTCCCCACTATTCCCATCTTCCCCCCCCCCCCCCCCCCCCCCCCCTCCCTGTCTATCCTTACCTACCTTACTCACTTCCAGTTTCCACGCACGGAACACTATCTTGCTCCATCGTCTTAATATACTTACGCTTGTTTTTTTTTTCATCTAGCTCATATCCGTGGTAACATAGTTATGATATGCTTGCGAGACAGGTGTACAATAGTCAAGCAGATAATAGGCGTGTCCAAGCAATTTACCAGCTGGAGACCTATTATTTCTAGCGTTCATGTAGGATAAATAATATAAGTTAATTGGCAACACTTAACATAAAACGTTCGCATGTATTTACAATAAATAAAATTTTAGTAATTTTATAGAATTTGAACGTCACGGGTTCGGGTGGTAAAATAGGGTTGGGTTGGTTTTATATCGTTATCCAGAGACCTACTTTATATTAATGTGTGATTTTGTAAGCTACATTGAGGGTGTGTGGTAGGGTGTAAAATGTCACCAAAGATGCTCCACGTGCATGCACTAAACTCTACATGCACTACCCACGACAGATTTCTGTGAATATTATGCGGGACACATAATACAAAGTCTAATTTTCATCCAACATGTATGGAAACATTTCAGAAAATATACAAAATGCATTATACTTGGATTGGAGCCTTTAATGGTGATTTCTTGGCTTTTGTTTGTGCGGTTTTTTTCCGCGTTGATGTATTTTGAGAACTACAGTTTCGCCGGTGTTCCACCCGAGCGGAAGCAGTCTTAAGACCAAGCAGTCTTAAGGCCCGAGTTTCTGCTCATTTCGGATCTGAAGATACTAGCTGGAACGCCGGCGAATCTGTAGTCCTCAATATGAATCAACTCGAAAAGAAGCGGAAATAAACAAAAGCCAAATATTACGCTTACTAGGATTTCATGCAGACATGCTTAAATCCTTCGCGAAAATCAGTTATATAGTAACATCACTGTACAGCCATGTGCTCTCTCCGCCTCTTTAGAGTAGTGTTAACCCTTTAAAGACGTTTGCTCGCGATAGAGATGTTTACCCTTGGCAACGGAATGTTTGCCCGCGCGTCACTTGTGGGTGGTCCGTCCCTTTTAAAGCGCCCTCTTGTTTTTGGCTCCTCGACTTTCCCATCGCCGGAGGAAAGTGGCAAATCCCACGAAAACCGCAAGGTCCTACTTCTCCACCCCCCCCCCCCTTCCCCCCCCCCCTCCCTCTCGCTTCACTCCTCCATCCGCAGTATGCGAGATCGAAATTCCGATAGCGGATCTTCTCCTGGCACCCTGTGGAGAAAGCGCGCTTCAATCTCCGAGAACGGCTTTATCGGATCAGTTTTCATCATGATACGTGCTCGTCACACGTTGAAAACCACGATATTTCACGGTCAAAACATTCCTTTTTTTAATAATATCCTTAAAAAACTGATAAAAGAATCCAAACCCAACGCAAAACTTGGAAAGCAATAGATTGAGGAAGTGGATGAGTATTGTTATCAAGGAAACAGAGTAAACAATAACGATTTTTTTTGGTTTAAATCGAAAATGCTATCGAGAAAATCAAAGAGGAGGCTTCAGGAGTTAATGTCAAAGGGAAAAAACAGCATGCGGCGTTCCGCCGTTAGCATAGCAGCCACGGTAGAGAGTGAGTTTTTGCAAAATACTGTAGCAAGCATGAAAAAGACAATGGACGTATCACCTCAAGACCAATAACAAAAACACCAAGTTAATGGTATGCGGTAAAAGGAAAGACACCAATACCTTGCTAAACTCTCCTTATCGCTTCTCTACCTTTATTGTTTTAGTTATTTACTAGTTTTTTTAAATATTTTTTCAACCTCGGTCAGTAATAGATCCACTGTTTCGTATGCCCAAACGTTTGTTAAAGGTGGCCCTTATTTAATTATATTTCCCGTTTCCGACGTCATTTATATAATTTTAATCGCCGAGGTGAAATGGAAGTCGAGTTGAAATCGTAATTACGGTATACTACCATGTTTTTAAAGCAAACAAGTGGTAATTGGATATTTTACACCGCCGGTGAGTTCTTTGATTTTTTCACACGTTCATTGTTTGGGTTCATGAGTGCTGAGCCAATAAAACGAAAAATTGACACTTTGAAAGTTCGTTCCCAGCAAATGATTCGTACTACCTACGTCACGAATGCCATCAGTGTTTTCATGTTATTATGCACTTTTTATCCCGTATCGCAATAGTATCTCTACTAACCTTCATAAGAATTTTCCGCCGTGTCCTAATTCTTCATTTAATGGCCGATATATTAATTTTTTCTGCTGAAGGGTTTCAGATACTTTACTGTTCTGATAGAACGTGGCTGATTCTCTGAACATGTTGTGTGTGAACTCTGCTTTAGACTTGAAAATAGTTGTACCTACGCAATTTATCGTCTTCTCCGACACATTCCAAATCACAAGTTCCCAGGTTGGGAGATGAATTAAAAGCCAACGCCATCAACCTCAAACTATCGCTCCTGTTTCGAATCTGTTAGTATCGTACCGTTATTTATATTTAAATTTTCCGTCACCATTGGTACCTGGATGTTTCTGTTTTTGTTTTGTCGTAAACGGAATCAATAAAGCCGTGAGCATGTATTGGTTCAAGGACTATAAGGGTGTATGTTTGTTCAGGTAGACTATTGAAATATTTTAAGCCCTTAAGCAAGATTCCTTCGGAGAAAAAAAAATCAGCCATCTTGCCTGGAAGACGAACCCGAAAGCCCTTGATTTCTGCTCGTGTGCTGTAGTTAGATAAGATACCAAAATGACTTTATTGTCTGTGGGTTTTTTTGGGTGTTTTTAATGGATCAGATGTTACTATGAACTGCACACTAAGAAATACCGAAGAACCTCCATTCATTATGCATAATATTAACGATGACAAATAATAAGTAGTTTTTTACCGGTGAGGGCAGGTCTTGATAATTAATAAAGCCTTTCTACCAAGCCTTTCTTTCACACGGTCTCTCTTCAGCCCCTCATACCTCCTACCTCCCATCCGTCTAACCATTATACACGTTCTTCTCCTCCCACTGCCTTATTAACCCAATATTTTTTCCTCAATCACGTCCTTAAATACACCGTTTATTACCTTCTCCTTCCACAGATTATGCCTACTCCTAGTTTTCTCAATCAACTTCCTTTCCTCTTCCACCAACTCTAGTACTTCTTCGTCCATCCTCCTTTCCACCCACTCTACCCTCTCCATCCTTCTCCAAAGCCAGATCTCGAAAGCTCTCAGTCTTTATTCATCTTCTTTCCTTTAAGACCATGTGTTTGTGGCATTCAGTGACACGCTCAGTATTATACTTTTCCGAGTGTTTTCTTTACTTCCCTAATCAACGCTCCCCTCATTAGTTCACGCCTTCGGGTAAAAACCTCTTTTCCTAACGCGATTCTTCTTTTGAATTCAATACTGTTGTACTCTCTTTTCTCCAACATGCTACCTAGGTAGCTAAATTGCTCCAACTGCTCTGACATAGAACTAGCGTATGACCTATAATGTGGTGAAAATCGCGCTAGTGTGTATGTCGGCGGGTAACTCCTCTCAGGTTTTTTCGCGGTCGAGTTTGCACCCTTAAATTTCACGCAGACCGCCCAAGTTCCCCAACAACGACAAATTATGGGAATTACGAAATAGCTTTTCCTCTGTCCCATTCGCGGCGAAGTTTTTAATGAATTGATGAGGGTGGGAAAAGTGAAACATGCTTGTAGAGGAATGTTCAACGCACCAAATTTATCTGAGCCTCTCACGGAAAACTTTGAAAGTAACGTTTCGTAAATATCCTCCTTTCCTCCTCTAAAAATGCCATGATGCCCATGCTGCTCAGTTTTTTTCAGTTTTTCGTCCTTCAGCGACTCCGAGAAAACTCATGGGTGGTCGTTGAGTTGAGGGATCGACGAATGGACTTAAGGGGAACAGGGGCGAGAGATGAAGTCTCCCCTTACGCGGAGTGATTTGCCATATTTAGGGTTTGTCAGCTTCGCCCCGAGTGAAACTTTGGTCAAGCTTTACTGCCTGTAGTTTTTTGTTTCGTAGAAGTTTGAGCTAGTCTGAGGGAAACACCTATGCCCAACTAGAAAAAGAATTGCTTGCCACCCATTTTGTCACCAGAAAGTCTCATAGCTTCATACATGGACTTAACATAAATATTTAGACCGTTCATCCCCAGATAATTTCATATGTTTGTGGGGATTTTCTTCCGATTCTCGGGCACATTATTGCTTAATCGTAACTCATCAATGGATCTAAAAACCTAAGATTGGGATAGGGTGAGTGCAGTTATTCGATTAATGACTTCTCACCTGGATGACCTGGGTTCGAGTCCCCGGAGCGGAAGAGTTTTCATTGTTAAGCCTACTCGTGTGCATTGTGGAGAGCATCCTAGTTCAATACCCCGTCCGTCGGATGGGGCGATAAGCCGTGGTCTCCTCGACGCCTTTCGTTAAGAGCAGGCTAATACCGAAGCCGGGTTACTATCCACCTGTTCTCCCTACCCTTCCATTCCTATCCATGTACCATTCCTCCCGGTCTGAAGCTTCTCTAAGTTCGGATGCAGACTCAAAAACTAGAGCTAATGCACTCAGCGGAAAGAAATATGTAGAGAGAACAAAAACAGTCCGGGAGTCCCCGCCTTTTTCTTATATTAAGGAGTCATATTTCTTCTTTGCCATTTCGTTCTGCCCAAAGCCGATCAGCAAATCATGCGACGCAAAGTGGAACATTGGAAATCTATTCACTATTTTCTGTAGTAATGGGGGCGTTTACTCGGAACTGAAATCGCTATTTTGTATGCAACCAAAATCTTTAGATAGAAACGAAAAATGAACTTTAGTGAAAAAATTAATCTTCTAACCAGAGCCATTCACTTATAAATCAAAAATTTAAAAAAAGCAAGCGGTGACGCCCACCGATCGAGCTTCGTTAAGGTTATCTACGCCATCCATCTCCCGTCCTTGGATGTTTTGAGGGAAAGGAAGGGGAGTGAAGGTGGGGAGTTGGAGTCAGTCTGAAGAGATCCTGTCGCAACCATTTCCATTGGCAGTCAGCTGTGTGTCCCCCATTGTGATTAGGTGAAGGATCTTCGTGGTGTCAGTTGTGATTGGACGAAGTGGATGACGTACAAGTGCCCACCCACTTTTCCGACAGGGTTAAAAATATCTGTTTTTCGCCGCTCATAACTCGATAACTAATTGATGGATCGAAGAACGGAGAAATACGGGTCTTTTTATTTTACAAACTCTTATCGGATTCGGATGTCTTATCGGTGTGGATGGAAAAGGTAATAAAAGGGGATGGTGTTTTGAAGGAAGTGATTGAGGGAAGTACGTAGGGTAAGCGGGGAAGAGGGAGGAGCAGAACGGGTAGCTTGTATTGAGTGATGGGAGGCAGGAGGTATAAGGGGCATGAAGAGGGACATCGTGTAAAATGTAGGGACGTGGGAAGAATTAAATACCCATTTAGACCTACTTTCACCGGTAGAATACTAATAGTAATAATTATCGGATTCGGCAATAAAAATGCGGTAAATGACCCCATTTCGTTTACACTGAGAGTTGATAATACGTGTATATATTTATGTCCTTATTCTCCTTTTCAAAAGTATTGTAATTATTATTGATGGGGGGTTTGATGTAAAAATGGATTATTTTTCTCAATCTCGCCCCAAATAAAGACGATTTTTTTATTATTTTTAGTTGTTTTTTGGTGTTCATTTTATTATTTTTATATATTGTATATTTTTATTTTGAATATACAGTTGTATAGCTATAAACTCGCTTCGCTCGTTAGGGGGCTCCGCCCCCTAAAACCCCCTTTGGTTTTCCCCTCCTCTCCTATGGACGGCTTCGCCGTTTAATTGTGTGTATTTGGGTTTTTACCGCACCTCTCTATGTAGAATAGGACGGATATAGCGAATTCGAACACATAATACCCCTTATAACGTTTGAAATGTTTAATTTTGTGCATTTGGGTTTTTACCGCACCTCAATATATGTAGAATAGGACGGATATAGCATTATACCAACCCCATACTTGTCCTTGTCCTAAACCCCCGGAACGGCTTCGCCGTTAGAATAGGTCCTTCGGATGATGCCGAAAAATTTCAAAGTCCCGACTGAACCTCGAAAAATCCACGAAATCACCGAAAAAAATCAGTCCGATTACTGAACTTAGAAAATTTCCCGATGTCGCCGTGAAAATTTCAAAGTCCAGACTCCGAACTTAAAATATTTTTCGCCGAAGCGAAAAAAAATTCTAAGTCCAGTTACTGTACTTGAAAATTTCTCGGGGTCCGGCTTCACATGACGACTCAGGTCCGCCGGCGCTTGCTGGCATGCAGTTGGCCCTCAAGTCCCATCGCTTTTTATACGTTTTGCCGCATAAAGCAACTTTTGGTATTAATCATTGTCGCTCTTCTATTTTAAAAACCACGCACGAACCGAAACAGGGACTATACAATACATATGTGAACAAATAGATCTTTAAAATGAAACGACTACTATAGTTATATTTATGTGAAAAAAGAGAAATAACGATGTTTTAACTCCTGTCGAAGCTTGAGTGCATCAACGCCATCTAACGGTCAATGTCAGATTTTATTATAAATCGTCACTAAAACCACCGAAACAGTTTAGCCGTTCAAATTGGTGCATTTGGGTTTTTACTGCACCTCTCTATGTAGAATAGGACGGATATAGCGAATTCGAACACATAAGACCCCTAAAAACGTTTGAAATGTTTAATTTTGTGCATTTGGGTTTTTACCGCACCTCTATGTAGAATAGGACGGATATAGCATTATACCAACCACATACTTGTCCTAAACCCTCGGAACGGCTTCGCCGTTAGAATAGGTCCTTCGGAGGATGCCGAAAAATTTCAAAGTCCCGACTGAACCTCGAAAAATCCACGAAATCACTGAAAAAAATCAAAGTCCGATTACTGAACTTAGAAAAATTTTCGACAAAAATGCCGAAAAAATTACAAATCCAGTTACTGCACTTAGAAAATTTCCCGATGTCGCCGTGAAAATTTCAAAGTCCAGACTCCGAACTCCGAATATTTTTCGCCAAAGCGAAAAAAAATTCTAAGTCTAGTTACTGTACTTTTTTTCGGACCCTCCGAAGCATCTCGGGGTCCGGGGTCGCATGCCGACTCAGGACTGTCAGGAAAGAAGGAAGAGGAAAGGCAGGCATTAAAGATTTCAAGAAGATAGGACCGGAGATTTGAAGGGAGAAATCACCCGTGGGTTTTTCCCCCCTGTCTCCTGAACGGCTTCGCCGTTTAATTGTGAGCATTTGGGTTTTTACCGCACCTCTCTATGTGGAATAGGACGGATATAGCGAATTCGAACACATAAGACCCCTTATAACGTTTGAAATGTCTTCGATTCTTCAAAATTTCCATATTCGTTCGTGTTGCTTCTGCAATAGCGAGATTTAGTCAACGTATATTCTTACGAGTGCTCCGTACTATTTCACGCCCTTAACCCGCCAGAAATTCAAGTTGTCGGTCGCCCGAATTCGGAGAAAATTTAAGATCACCATTTTTGCGGGGCGAGGGCATTCATATAATTACACAATTAAAAAACGACAGTGGAAAATAATAAATTGATAACATTTTTTGGAATTAGTTAAGATGATGTTGTGGGTAGGATATCTTGGGAACAGGTTTAATCAGGTTCAGTTGGTTGTAGGTTGGGGAGCTGAGAATCTCCTTCCCTGTGCCGGAATGGGAGTGGTTGAAGGGAAGGAGATTTGCGAGGTTAGGTGGGTTTGGTAATGCTGCAGTTTCAAGGTGGTTTTATTAGTCTTCTTGGCAGGAGTCATCTGTTACTACTGGAGATTGAGCTGGGAAAGGTTTATATTGAAGGTGAAGGGATTTAAGATGTGTGGTGTTGGCAGAGAATTTAGGGATACTGATTTTCTGTAATGGTTTGGAAAGAAGGGTCACATTGCGAGGGTAGGAGATTTGCCGGGAGATAAGGAAGGGGACCAAAGTGCTGCGATTAACTTATTGGGGGAGTATTTGATGGAAGTGGAATAGTTGTGGAGGTATTTCTGGATGAGGTCTAGGATAGAGGGAATGTGAAGTTCACTGAGGATTGACACTTTTGTTACGAACCAAGGGGCCCCGACCAGTTGCCTGATCGTCTTGTTCAACCATACTTGGATCCGTTTATGGAGAGCAGGTATAGCAGTACACCATATTAGAAAAGCATATAAGATTTAGGAAGGATGATAGAACATTGAATAGTGAGACTGTTTTAAGGAATGTTTGGCAATTGTAGTGTATAAGTGGGTGAAGGGCCATTTTGGTATTGTGGACGGAGGAAACGATTTCGTTAATGTGGCTGCTGAAGTTCAGACTTTCTTCAGTGGTCCCTTCTATAAAGGTGGTCTCAGTCATTTGTGGGATGAATTTATTATAAACGCGAAAGCCCACACGTCGCCGATGCACGCCTATCACAGCACCAGAAAGCGCGCTCGCACTTGCCGAAACACTCGGACAGTTGGTGGTTCCGAAATGGGACATCCAGGAAATTAGCGACCAATAATCTCTGTAGCCTACGCTGGCCCATCGTACTACCCGTTGGGAAATTCATCGCTTTTTATACGTTTTGCCGCATAAAGCAACTTTTGGTGTTACTCATTGTCGTTCTTCTATTTAAAAAACTACGCACGAACCGAGACAGGGACTATAGAATACAGATAAAAACATTTCGATCTTTAAATTGAAATGATTACTATATTTATATTTATGGAAAAAAAGAGAAACAACGATGATTCAACTCCTGTCGGAGCTTGAGTGCATTAACGCCATCTACCGGCCAAGTGTGGAAATACCCTATAAATGACTTTCTGACGGGGGAAATACGCAACGTAGGAACAAATATTTCGCACCGTTAATAGCTAAAGAAATAAATTGTCTGATTTCATTTTAAATTAACGGTTTTGACGTTTTATCTAAAATACCGCTCCAAGGAACAAACTGTCGATGAAATGTCCAATTTGAGGGGTCGTATCAGAAAGACTATTTCCGATATACAGAGAAATATGAATCCGTCGATAAACAAGGGAGCCAGATTCGAGAAACGGCGAAAAAACACAGATATCGGCCATTTTTAATTTTTTAATTGTTGTTAAAATTAAAAATTTGCTGTTTTCGGATTAGTCCCTCCGGTCATTTTCGGAAAGCAACCTATGTACCAAATTTCAAGTCTCTAGCTCTTATGGCAGTGGGTTAGAATTTGTATATGTGAGTCAGTGACGCATCGGGCGACCGCCATCTTGAATTTCTGGATGGTCAAGGGTGTGAAATATATAGTACTGAGCACTCATAATAATATACGTTGACTAAATCACGCTATTACCGTAGCAACACGAACGTATCAAAACGACTATTTCCGATAACCACAGAAATTCAGCGGCATCTGCATGACAGACTATGAGAAATTTCAAACGTTATTCGAAGTTGAATTCGTAGCTCTGTTTGAAAGCAATGAAGTGCTTGGATCTACCGATCACGTAAAAACTATATCCTTTTTTAGGTATGCTTCGGAAGTTTCAATTCGCGAAAATTCAGCTTTGACGGAAAGGGTCTTGTGTACGACGAATTCGGGCGACCACAATCGTGAATTTTTGGCGGGGAAAGGGTTTGTATTATATAGTATTGAGCACTCGTAAGAATAGACGTTACGTAAAATGAATAAATCTCGCTATTACCAAAGCAACACGAATGATAATAAGGAAATTTTGAAATAAAAAACAATATCCTTTTTAGGTATGCTTTGGAAGTTTTAATTTGACAAAACAGCCTTTACGGAAGGGTTCTCGTGTAGTGGACGAATTCGGGCGACCGCCATCTTGAATTTCTTGATGGTCAAGGGTCTGAAATTTATAGTACTGAGCACTCGTATTAATATACGTTGACTAAATGACGATAATACCGAAGCAACACCAACGATAATATGGACATTTTGAAGAATCGAAGAAATTTCAAACGTTATTCGATTTTGACGTCACGTAGCTCCGTCACTACGCGTCATTGAAACAAACACTTTGCACCGTTGGTTAGAGCGTTTCAATGCCTAAAACTAATTTCCTTACAACATTTTGATTAGATCAATAGTTAAGACGATACAGCTAAAAATACGCGAAAATGTAACAAATTTCTAAACGTAATTCGAATTTGACGTCACGTAGCTCCGTCACTACGTGTCATAGAAACAAAAACTATGCACCAAAAGTTGGAGCGTTTCAATGCCTAAAACTAACTTCCTTACAGAATTTTGATTAGATCAATAGTTTAGACGTTACAACTAAACACCCGCAAAAAGGTCACGAATTTCTGAACGTAAGTCGACTTTGACGTCATGTAGCTCCGTAACTACGCGTCATGGAAGTTGCACCGTTACAAAGAACGTTTTAATGCCTAAAGAAAATAGAATGTCACAATTTTGATAAGATCAATAGTTCAGACGGTACAACTAAATAACCACATAAAGGTCAAAAATGTCGATGAAATTTCGACTTTGAGGCATCGTATCGAATGTATCATTTCGATTATCGAAAAACGAATAATATGAAATCAAGCAAAATCTATCTTAGAGATTAACGTGAGAAAACGATGTGAATTTGTTGATAAACAAATAGGCCAGGTTCGAGAAAAGGCGAAAAAACACGGAAAATAACAGTTTTTAATTATTTAATCACGGTTAAAATTAAAAATTTGCAGTTTTCAGATTTTTCCCTCCGGTCAGTTTTGGAAAGCTACCTACACACCAAATTTCAAGTCTCTAGCTATTCTAGAAGTGGGTTAGAATTTGTATAGATCAGTGAGTCAGTGACGCAAAGGGCTGTATATATACTAGACAACTAAATAACCACATAAAGGTCAAAAATGTCGATGAAATTTCGACTTTGAGGCATCGTATCGAATGTATCATTTCGATTATCGAAAAACGAATAATATGAAATCAAGCAAAATCTATCTTAGAGATTAACGTGAGAAAACGATGTGAATTTGTTGATAAACAAATAGGCCAGGTTCGAGAAAAGGCGAAAAAACACGGAAAATAACAGTTTTTAATTATTTAATCACGGTTAAAATTAAAAATTTGCAGTTTTCAGATTTTTCCCTCCGGTCAGTTTTGGAAAGCTACCTACACACCAAATTTCAAGTCTCTAGCTATTCTAGAAGTGGGTTTGAATTTGTATAGATCAGTGAGTCAGTGACGCAAAGGGCTGTATATATACTAGACTCGCTTCGCTCGTTAGGGGGCTCCGCCCCCTAAAACCCCTCGGCAACGGCTTCGCCGTTTAATTTGTTGCATTTTGGTTTTTTCCGCTCCTCTCTATGTAGAATAGGACGGATATAGCGAATTCGAACACCCAAGAGCACCCACATCAATCATCTATCTCTCAGCATAACTTGAGAAATCCATATGAATCCGTCGATAAACAATGGAGGCAGGTTAGAGAAACGGCGAAAAAACGCCGCCATTTTAATTTTTTTTAATTATCTTTAAATTAAAATTTAGCTGTTTTCGGATTTTTTCCTCCGGTCATTATCTTGTCCTAAACCCCCGGAACGGCTTCGCCGTTAGAATAGGTCCTTCGGAGGATACCAAAAAATTTCAAAGTCCTGACTGAACCTCGGAAAATCCATGAAAACACCGAAAAAAATTCAAAGTCCGATTACAGAACTTAGATAAATTTTCGACAAAAATGCCGAAAAAAGTACAAGTCTAGTTACAGCACTTAGAAAATTTCCCGATGTCGCCGTGAAAATTTCAAAGTCCAGACTCCGTACTTTGAATATTTTTCGCCGAAGCGAAAAAATAGTCCAGTTACTGTACTTAGAAATTTTTCGGACCCTCCGAAGCATCTTGGTGTCCGGGGTCGCACGACTCAGGTCCGCTGGCGCTTGCTGACAGGCGGCTGGTATCTATAGGTGTTTTCAAGTCTGTTTCCGCACTAATAGGCGCTTCAGACCGGGAGGAAAGGTATAAGGATAGGAATGGAAGGGATGGGGATAGGATAAGGTCCGAAGGTCCCTACTCATCTACAAGAGCAGAATATGCTGGCTATATGGCGGCTGGCCCTCAAGTCCCATCTCTTTTTATACGTTTTGCCGCATAAAGCAACTTTTGGTGTTAATCATTGTCGCTCTTCTATTTAAAAAACTACGCACGAACCGAAATAGGGACTATACAATAGAAATGAAAACAAGTTGATCTTTAAAATGAAATGACTACTATAGTTATATTTATGTAAAAAAAGAGAAACACTGATGTTTTAACTCCTGTCGAAGCTTGAGTACATCAACGCCATCTAACGGTCAATGTCCGATTTTATTATAAGTCGACACTAAAACCACCGAAACAGTTTCGCCGTTCAAATTGGTGCATTTGGTATTTACCGCACCTCTCTATGTAGAATAGGACGGATATAGCGAATTACTACAAAACCGCGAAAAGGTACAAAATTTCGATAAAATATCGACTTTGAGGCATCGTATCGAAACTATGGTTTTGAGTATCGACAAACAGTTAGCAGGGTATCAATCACAAACTATCCCAGAGCTTAACTTGAGAAACCGATGCGAATCCGTCGATAACTAAGGGAGCCAGGTTCGAGAAAAGGCGAAAAACACGGAAAATAACGGTTTTTAATTATTTAATCATGGTTAAAATTAAAAATTAGAACTTTTCAGATTTTTCCCTCAGGTCAGTTTTTGAAAGCTACTTACACACCAAGTTTCAAGTCTCTAGCATATCTAGAAGTGGGTTAGAATTTGTATACGTGAGTGAGTGACGCAAAGGGCTCCCCTTTGGTTTTCCCCTTCTCTCCCAAGGACGGCTTCGCCGTTTAATTGTGTGCATTTGGGTTTTTTCCGCACCTCTTTACGTAGAATAGGACGGATATAGCATTATACAAACCATTTGACTATCCGCCATTTAAGACTTTACTCATCCAAAAGTTTGCATCCATTTATTATTTTTTACTGAACTTTCTTAATTGTGAAATTGCAGAAAGAAGAGAAATGCCTAGTTGTAAAAGGCAGGAGGAAAGAGGGAGGCGATTACTTACCGATTTCACGAGCTGTGGAGGCCCCTAGGGGACGTAAAGGTGGGAGGGGATCCTACGAGGGGTTTGCAAATTTTATATTACTGAATCGCTCGTTACATTATCAAAAATTGTTTTCACTTGAGTTTTTCTCATCTCTCTCGACTAAAGATCCCACAAATGAGATAAGACACAATTGTAAACAATGATTGAGGTTGTAATCAGAGGATTTAACACATCAAATTTGCGAGCCATTCTTGTTTATACCACGTAACTCCTTGGTTACCTAGTCGAAATAATCAAGACTGTTTCAAACACAACCCCCCAGGGGAAATACGCGACATATAGCATCTCTCGCGTGTAAGCTGTTAGGTCAGGCACCCCTCGCGAAAGCTCACACGTAGCCGAAGCACGCCTTCCACGGCACCAGTATGCGCGTTCGCACTTACCCAAACACTCGGGTGTTCCATGATGAGACAGCCAGGCTATTAGAGACAGAAAATCACTGTAATCTACCGTTGGCCATCGTACAACCGGTTGGGAAACTCATCGCTTATTATACGTTTTGCCGCATAAAGCAACTTTTGGCATTAAACATTGTCGCTCTTCTATTTAAAACACTACGCACGAACCGAAACAGGGACTATAGAATACAGATAAAAACATTTTGATCCTTTAAATTGAAATGATTACTATAGTTATATTTATGTAAAAAAAAGAGAAACAACGATGATTCAACTCCTGTCAGAGCTTGAGTGCATTAACGCCATCTACCGGCCAAGTGTGGAAATACCCTATAAATGACTTTCTGACGGGGGAAATACGCAACGTAGGAACAAATATTTCGCACCGTTAATAGCTAAAGAAATAAATTGTCTGATTTCATTTTAAATTAACGGTTTTGACGTTTTATCTAAAATACCGCTCCAAGGAACAAACTGTCGATGAAATGTCCAATTTGAGGGGTCGTATCAAAAAGACTATTTCCGATATACAGAGAAATATGAATCCGTCGATAAACAAGGGAGCCAGATTCGAGAAACGGCGAAAAAACACAGATATCGGCCATTTTTAATTTTTTAATTGTTGTTAAAATTAAAAATTTGCTGTTTTCGGATTAGTCCCTCCGGTCATTTTTGGAAAGCAACCTATGTACCAAATTTCAAGTCTCTAGCTCTTATGGCAGTGGGTTAGAATTTGTATATGTGAGTCAGTGACGCATCGGGCGACCGCCATCTTGAATTTCTGGATGGTCAAGGGTGTGAAATATATAGTACTGAGCACTCATAATAATATACGTTGACTAAATCACGCTATTACCGTAGCAACACGAACGTATCAAAACGACTATTTCCGATAACCAGAGAAATTCAGCGGCATTTGCATGACAGACTATGAGAAATTTCAAACGTTATTCGAAGTTGAATTCGTAGCTCTGTTTGAAAGCAATGAAGTGCTTGGATCTACCGATCACGTAAAAACTATATCCTTTTTTAGGTATGCTTCGGAAGTTTCAATTCGCAAAAATTCAGCTTTGGAAAGGGTCTTGTGTACGACGAATTCGGGCGACCACAATCGTGAATATTTGGCGGGGAAAGGGTTTGTATTATGTAGTATTGAGCACTCGTAAGAATAGACGTTACGTAACAATGAATAAATCTCGCTATTACCCAAGCAACACGAATGATAATAAGGAAATTTTGAAATAAAAAACAATATCCTTTTTAGGTATGCTTTGGAAGTTTTAATTTGACAAAACATAGCCTTGACGGAAGGGTTCTCGTGTAGTGGACGAATTCGGGCGACCGCCATCTTGAAATTCTTGATGGTCAAGGGTGTGAAATTTATAGTACTGAGCACTCGTATTAATATACGTTGACTAAATGACGATAATACCGAAGCAACACCAACGATAATATGGACATTTTGAAGAATCGAAGAAATTTCAAACGTTATTCGATTTTGACGTCACGTAGCTCCGTCACTACGCGTCATTTAAACAAACACTTTGCACCGTTGGTTAGAGCGTTTCAATGCCTAAAACTAATTTCCTTACAACATTTTGATTAGATCAATAGTTAAGACGATACAGCTAAAAATACGCGAAAATGTAACAAATTTCTAAACGTAATTCGAATTTGACGTCACTTATCTCCGTCACTACGCGTCATAGTAACAAACACTTTACAAGGTTAGAAAGAACGTTTCAATGCCTAAAACTAATTTCCTTACAAAATTTTGATTAGATCAATAGTTAAGACGATATAGCTAAAAACCCGCAAAAAGGTCACAAATTTCTAAACGTAATTCAACTTTGACGTCATGTAGCTCCGTCACTTACCGTCATGGAAACAAATACTTTACACCGTTGGAAAGACCGTTTCAATGCCTAAAGAAAATAGAATGTCAGAATTTTGATAAGATCAATAGTTCAGACGGTACAACTAAAAAACCACATAAAGATCAAAAATGTCGATAAAATTTCGACTTTGAGGCATCGTATCGGATGTATCATTTCGATTATCGAAAAACGAATAATATGAAATGAAGCAAAATCTATCCCAGAGCTTAACTTGAGAACATGATGTGAATCCGTTGATAAACAAATGAGCCAGGTTGGAGAAAAGGCGAAAAAACACGGAAAATAACGGTTTTTAATTATTTAATCATGGTTAAAATAAAAAATTTGCACTTTTCAGATTTTTCCCTCCGGTCAGTTTTGGAAAGCTACCTACGTACCAAATTTCAAGTCTCCAGCATATCTAGAAGTGGGTTAGAATTTGTATAGATGAGTGAGTGAGTGACGCAAAGGGCTGTATATATACTAGATGCGTCAAATAAAGCGGATCGATATGACGTAGCAGCGGATCATTTGTTACGTGGACGGAGCAGCGGTCATATTTCGCACGACGCATCAGTGAGGCGACGGATAGATGAGCGACGTAAAGCAGGAACCTCGTCTGTATGCATGAAAGAATATCTGCTAGGTTCGCGGGGTATGGCTGAATAGCTGGTTGAAAAAATAATGAGTGACTACAAGGTTGAATTGTGGGGAAGGGGGTTATGGAAATAGAGAGTTTTAACCTCGGGAGTGGCGCGAGGCTGGGTGACTCGTATTTCCGCGCAAAGAGGAGGAAGAATGGCGGTCGGGGTGTATAAAGATGGCTGCCGGGCGTCGGGAAAAGAGAGGGAGAGAGTGTGTTTGTGTACACAAAGACCGGCGTGAATTGGGTCGCGCGACGGAATGCGATTCTCGTGAAAGAGGAAGGCGGGGCACGGATTCAGGGTAAGGGAGGTCAAGTGCATCTGAAAAGGGAAAGAAGTGCCAGTGATTTTTCCTGTGACACGGAGTCAAACGGGGAGCGTGTACACAAAACTCATTTTCCTGGTTGAATGGGCTGCGTATGGTCGAATTATTGTCAGCCGTCGACTTAAGGACCCTTTCCGCTTGGAGGGACACTGCCATGGGAGTCACTTAAAAGTAGCACTTTCATGTGTAAACATCGACTTATATGACGTAGGGTCGAAAAGTGTTGTAATCGATATATTGTTGACGGCTTCCAGGTAAATAAACGCGTTGCTATTTCTTTTTGGAATTGGAGTCATTCATACCGTGTTGTATCTCACAGCATCCACGTAACGGGGAATGTGCATCAAATATGTTTGTTATGTATTAATAATGTACTAGATGCGAAATTTACTCACAAATTTAAATATATAAGCCAACATTTTCTATGCCAACTACAAAAACGCTATTGAAATGTTCCCGAAAATTAACGAAAGTCACGTGAGCTGAAACGCCTTCTGACGTCACTGCATGGTATAAGTTCCATATTGCTACACAAACAGATGTTTATTTTAGAAACAAAAACGACGCGAATACATTGTTTTGAGGTTTTTAGCCTTTTTTTATCGAGACGATGGCTGAAAAGGGATTTATAAAAGCACCATCCAACAATTTGCCTTATGTTGACTCCCCTATGGTTGCACCTTTTTTAAAAAAAAAGCCGATTACGTTGTCATAGCGAAAATTTAAAACATACAGGTATTATGCACTTAATGAATGATTTGCTCGTTACATTCCGTACTATGGAAATAAAAAGAATAAATGCATTCGTTCATTGCATTAGAGAAAGAGATAAATACAAAAGTTATTCAGTAAACAACTTATCATCACGAACAACAGATAAACAACGCCCATAGTGATACCGTGCAGTGACGTCATGGGATGACGTCGTGTTTTTGAGCTGCCGAATACGTACAATTTACAAAGAACAATATCTTTGTAACACAAATAATTCTTCAGCAAAATTTTCGCCACGAATTTTTAATCGAATAAACTTCCCATTCATAGAGTTATAAAATATAGTGCATGTCCCCTATTACGAAGAAAATGGCCGCTTGCGGGACATGAAATAAATGAAGAAAATTAATGCGTGGGAATAAGACATAATTAAATTTATAGTGAGCTACCAAAGTGAAAGAAAGTTTTTTGTTGCTTTTATCTTTTGCAAATGGTGAATTTTGTTTGTTTTTATCTTTGACAGCACTGTTTAAATAAGGTTGGAAGTTGTTTTTGTTCGCTGATGTTATGCAAAGGCGGAAATGTTTTTTGGCCATGATCGGAGCTGGACTAGAAAAAAAATGTTATATAAAGACGTCGCTTTATTTGTTGGTTAAGTAGTGCTTAATCGCTTGACGCATCGCAAGAGCGGGAGTGGCGTGTAAGCTGCGCGAGTCACGGAAAGTACCGACATATATTGCAAGAAGAATATTATCGCTACTGCTATGAAAGCCAACTTCCAATAGTAAAATAGACCTCTACGAGTTTGCTCGGTTTCGAGTTCTCGTTTCGACTTACGACCATCTGGTCGATTTGGACGTAAATCAAATGATCACAAACCAGTGAACCTGAGGTACAAACTTTTCGCTCATTCAACCTTTTACCATCCTAAAAATGTGTTTTACTATTTTTTAGATAGTTGAAATGAAATAGGAATGTATATCGAAAAGAGGAAAGTCAGTTTCTTAATGTGAATGTATTTACAATTCACATTAACTTTCATTAGTTATTTATTTGCACGATCAAAACCGACATACATGTCTCCTGCAGCCAATAATCCTTTCTTCTTACTTCCTTAATTACCTCGCCTCTATGGGTACGTTCTTATTTAGTAGTGCTAAAAGAGTTTTCTTTTAACAGAAATTATGAACGAATAACGGGAAATATCCTTAACTAAGTATATGAGGTCAGAAGCCGAGAAATATTCACTTATACCTTATCCTTATAAGTTGAGGAAAGGGATGTTGACGATAGAAGTCCATGTGTCTATAATATATTAATTGGATTTTCGACATATTTCCCTTTGACTTGAAATTCCTTTAACATTGCTTGCGTTCAATCTACAATGCAGAATATATTATCAATAATACACTAATTAAAATTAACATAATCCAACCAATACTAATTACAGACTGACATTTGTGAGCGTTGAGGCGACATCCAGGTCGATTAGCGACCCTTGGTCTTAAGAATGTCCGAAAATATGATCGTACCGTGCTGTCTATATTGATTGTGTATATTGATCAAGATGATGATTTTTCTTAATGAATCTAAGATCTATTATTTTATCAAAATTTTTTTCAGATGATTCAAAACTTTTCCTCAGCTTCATGAATCCTACCTAAATGTTTCCTAACGGTTTCAGAATTGAATACAGCATTGGCGCATTGTGCGTCTTCCTCTTACAGGTCCTCCGTTGATGGATATGTTTTAATTAACCATTGTCGGGTCATGTCTTTGAAGTCGAGGTTTAAGCCGAGGACCTCGTTAGGTGAAGCTACAATGGATCCTTCAAGGAAAGGGATCCGAAGTGTAGTCGGTGTGGAATACGTAGGTGAGCGTTTCAAAATCAGGTCACCCGGAAACCGGGGATCCGTTTGAGTGTGCATAGCGGAAGATACGCTGCCGCTATTTCGGAGTCGAATCGCACGTGGCTCCTGCGGCATTTAATCTGTCTAATGGGCCGAAATTAGATTGCCTCGCCATTGATGTTGCCCTGCGACTCTGCATTATCAAAAAAAATGGCGAGCATATATATCGTTTTTACTTAATGAACCTTCCTCGGAATGTGGGATGAACTTATGGTTGCCAGACGTCTGCTTCTTTCCCGGACATATAATTTATCCTATTTTTAGGGGACGTCCGGTAGGGATTTTAATTCCTATCCGGAATAATCCTTACAGTCAAATAATATCGATTCTGTATTCTAATGAACTAGTTAGTCTTCAGTACCATAAAATTTTCCTATTCAATATCTTTAGTCTGCATTGGAGGCACCCAGAGATCAATGTAATTTTTCCTGACCAGATAACTTCTTATAGTTAAGAAATTATCTTTCACTATGATAAAATGATAGGATGTTAGTATGTGCTTGTAACCGACAACATTTGTCCGGCATTTTAACTCTCAATCTCCTCCTTTATGACGTCATATACCTAGTAACCTTATAGAACACATTTCTGAAATCTCTTTGCTTTCTGAAGCATACCACAGTCGATTATGTGCGTAGTATACTTGGGTCTAGGATTCTCCAACGGCCAAGGTTACATTGTACTGTCTAAACTAGTGCTTTAATCCTAAAACCATGGGTTACCAGGCATTGGTGACCTGGCGACCGCGGCCAGCTGACTATTCTCTTAATTATTATCGTAGTTACGTTGCGTCGTAACACCACGTGCCTCAATAAATGCGTCGTCACCCATTAGCTGTTAGCATTAACTGCCCTGAAGCTTTGTCCATTCAATCTAGGTCAGGGTTCCTAGTGGAGAAGCACAGCGGTCAAACCATGGTCCCCTTGGGGCTTTTTGTTCAGAACAGGCTGAGGCCAATGCCCTTTTTCTCTTCCCCCTTCCTCCGATCCCTGAAATATTCCTACCTCTACGCAATAACCCACCGATCATGTGTGGTCATATCGGTTGCCTCCTACGAATAATAACTATTGCTATTACTACTCAACAGGGGTATCTTGCCCGAAATTCATCGCTTGTAGCATCGTCAGTTACATTTCCTAAGGCTATTTTACGGACGTATCAATGCATTTTATTCCGCTGGGACTTAATGTGGTTCCTCGCAGCTGGTACAAAATTAAATTATTTCAAACTACATATGGATGAATGAAAAGATCTTAGTGGACTCCACAGTAAAATTTAATGGGACGGCCTAGGTTTTGACACGTAGTGTCATCATCAGGTCTAGGTGCGACCTGGGTTTCAACACTATGTCGATAAAAATTACTAAGATCTTTTCATTTGGCCATAATGGAAAACTTTCACCATATATCGCCGGAATTTTTTTCCTCTATTTAAACTACATAATTGGCTTTTGTTCGCTTGATTGCGCACATTTCACACTACTCTTCTTTTCGCTGTGTGCAAAAATAATTTTAGCCTTTAGTAGTGCGAATGGTAAGCACGGCACGTATGAGAATTCCTACCAAAATGACCGGCCTTGCTTCACGAATCAGCTGTGTAGCCGCCTCTAATACTTTCTTACCTCCTTGTATGGTCATAATCTTTCCCACATATTCTTATAGGAGCCACGTGTAACTATGCCTTTGCCCGTATAGGTGAATTTTTTCTTAACCGGCAAATCTTAACCAAAAATGGATATACTATATCATCAATATTTTAGTTATTTGAGAGGGGAAACTATATACGAGTTCGTACTTAGGTGAAAGTATTAAATTTTTCATGGCATTTTCTTTCTTTTAGTCCATGCATGGTGTTTGTAGGGTCATAAGTTTTTGTTTAATTATATAAAAGATTATAATATCGCATGCAAAAAAATGATATTCCTTGTAATCCTATGGGAAAATGTTAATGCATGTAAAATAGAACCCGGGGCTATCAGGTGAGAAAAAATTAGACTGCACTCTGCGTGCTGACGACATTAATTGATTTAACATGCTCCGAGTTCGTGTAACTTCTGGTTGTCTGAGCGCTGTATAAAAACTTTGCACTTTTGCGTAACCGTGTTGGGCTGTTTATCTTTTTATGTATTATAAAATAGATACATATCTATTTTGAATTATTATAGGATAGATACATGCATAAACGTTTCCGTTTACTCTGAGATATCCTCGACCACTTCCATTCTTTTTTTCCTATTGAAGACGCACCTCAATTCCAGGAAAGAGAGGTATATAAATAAATCCCTCCCGATATTAAACGTGTTGTGCTGAAAAGTTCAAATAGGTCTGGAATCCATGCGCTCAATTCGTTGGAAGAACTCGGGCTCATATGAATGTTACGACGATAAAAAGTGGGTTAAACTCCCACCGCCCACTCAAATGATATGGGAGCAGTTACTGCTCACCTTCCACTCCATTTTGGATGCTTTGCGGTTATTTTTTCCCAACTGTGGAAAAAAAAGGAGTGCTCGCATAAAATATCCTGAACGTTTCGGTCGCCTCACCACCTTCGGCTTGAAGAAGGTCGCTGTGCGATCACCGAAACGTTCAGAATATTTTTCCATATTTCTTAGAGCATTGAAAAGTAGTATGCAAAATGAAACTCGCGAACGTTGGAATTGAATATTTCGGTGGCCGCGAGAAGCGTCTTCTGCAGAAAGAGGGTTATGTTTATAATTCATTGAGTAGTAAGTACTATAATATAGAGAACTCACCGCATAGAGCAAAACTGTAATACGTTTTGGGCGTAGTGCTGGAAGATTTCCATAGATGGCGAGGGAATAATTTTTCGCGTAACGTCACAAACCATATATTATCGCTTCCATTGCTTTCGTTTTTCTAATCCAATTAAGTGGCACATGACATATGTTATTGTTTTTGTTTTGTTATTTCATCATAATGGTTCGATATGCCTTTACCTATCGTCAACAGTCACATGGATAAGTAAACATTTACCTCCCTATTAAAGCAAAAATATGTTGTGATAGGAGGGATTCCTTGTTGCTTTATTAAAAAAAATCCACCACTGCAAGGAGCAGACGAAACAGACTACAAGATACTTCTAGGTTGCGCCGCTTAAGTCGATTACAAAAAGGAAAGCGATGGGAGTGATGTATATCGTTTGTAACGTAACGCAAAAAATTCTTCCCACGCCATCTATGGAAACCTTTAAGTACTACATCTAAAACGTATAACAATTATGCCCTATACGGTGAGCCCTCCTATATTAATAATGTGTTGATATATATATTTATATTCAATCATAAATATAAGCTCAAAGATATTTACAGGTATGCCCTGGATAGGTATTAATAAGTGACAGGGTATGCATAAGCAGAGTACGAAAAATAGAGAAGGAGAAAATGATTGAAGGACACCAATTCCAAAAGAAAACGCTCTCTCTTTTTCATTCCTCTCCTCGGCATGTACATGGGCATGCCATATCTACGTGCACAATCCCCTCTTGAGTTTTTTACCGTTTTATTTTGACGGAAAACGGACAAAAAGCCCCCAGCTGGGGAATAGGGGATGCATATTTTTTGTTGCATTTTTTCACAGTTGCCTGATGGGACAAAACCTTGGTATTTAAAATTTTTCAATGAATTTCTCCATCTCAGGAGAAAAAAGAATATGACAGAATGACAAAAAGCCCGAGAAACTCCTCGCGCGAAGCGTTTGCGGGAAAAAAGTGAATTTATATGTGAAGTAGCTGCTCGATTTTAATGTGCGAGCGTTCCACTTTTAAAGTTACTGGGTATGTAATAACAGAGAAGTACAGTTCGTTAAATATTAAATATCTTCACGAATCCCAAGCAGTTAATTAATTAAATGTTATTCTTAACTAGTAGCCCAACTCATCGTAACGGGTCTCATTGTTGTCCTTATCTTTTCATAGCATTTGTTGTAAATTTTATTATTATAAGGTCACATTTGCATCAAAAATGTACATACATCGCGGTGAGGGTAATTATCCTTGAATTTATTTCACTTAGGAGAATCACGGTGCATGACCGCTAACAATAAGTTATGGTTATCCATATAAATTGTGTAAAAATATTACATTTTTAATAGACAACTGCGATCAATATGTGATGCTGCACCGCAGTGCAATGGGCAGTTGTTTGTTATTGTACCCTTAGAGATTGCAGTGACTGATGTGTCTTTTAAATTATCTGTATGATATTGGGTACTTAATAATGGCTTGTTGTGATCTACTCCTCTCTATTATTGTTTTGTTTTGATTACTCTAGCGTTGTAAATACCATGATTTTGTTTTTTGTATTTTGGATTAATCAACAGACGCATTAAGCTTATAAAACCTCATAGCTTTCATAATTTGAAGTTCCTGCACTGTACGAGCTCCTATTTTTTAAGCTGGATGGATAAACTATAAGATAGAAACATGAGTCATCATTTGGTATCATCCTACGAATTCTGCGTTTTGAGATCATAATGTTGTCTGTGAGCTCCTTAATCTATAAAAAAATAACTAAATATTCACGTAAATTCACACGCATTTCATTTGCAATTCTTCCTTCTGTGATTGCCGTTTGTAGTGAATAAAGTAGTCAATAACATCGGCCGATACCCTCAAAATGAATTCGGATACTCAGAGTAAAATTCTTTTAATATTTCAGTGAAAACTTTGGAGTCGAAAATACAAGAAAACGAACCTCGTGGACGAAGTCTCATGATTCAGAAGTCTTAAATTAATACCCCCACTGGATTTAGTAATCACAGTTATCTTCTTCTTTTCACAGAATATCACATAAGTGAAAAATAGTGAAATATCAAGCAATGAAGAAGGATCTTGCCATTATTTTTGTTGTATATCCAGCCACCTTCAAGTGCTAATTTTACACACATCTGTTTCCTTGAGTGCTCTTCAGAAAATATTCGTCTTCCCGTCATATTTTAATGACTTAATTTTTATATTGTAGGTGTTTTTTAATAATTCCAGGGTAAAATAATAATGTGATTTTTGACCGAATAAATCGCACAACACGGCAATACATTGCGTTAGAACTCAATGAGCAATTTATTACACATGTGGCGCAGTGAGGTAATTGATGAGAATATACGCACCTACTGCGGTGCCCAACTAAAACCAATAATTCCTCTAAAAAAGGGAGGATTTATTGTGAAAAATTTAATTAGCTCTTTAGCTCGTTCTCCGAAACACTAAAAACACTAGCTTGGGCTTTGTGTTATCGAATTGAGCCGAACAAGTTGTAAAATAAAGGACCTACTGTTGGAAAAACATGTCCTCTTTGTTGGTTTTGAGGCTAGCACGTGGCATATGCTTTTATTTACACTCTGCAGTTGTCTATTTTACTCCCCTTCCATTGAAAGGTAATTAAATTGTTTTCAAGCAGCAAAAGTGCATAGATGGTAATTGTACGGGTGAGAATCTGTTTTGTGTGATGGCTAGAGCATTGGATTTCAATCCCCAGGGTTAGGGTTCACACCCTGACGATGGCAGGGATTTTTTAATTTGAATGCATACACCTCGGGTTTCCATTTGGGTCGGCCATGTTATTTTGTGACTGATACCTCAAAGCTGGTCTCTTCTTCATTGGAGAACGGATTGTTTTGGAGGCTAGAGTATTAGGTTCCCAACTCGATGACCCGGAGTTAAATCCCGATGGTAGCGTTTGCTGAACCCATCATCTGTTTTTAAAATCGTCGTACCTACTCCCGGACTCGAGTTGTATAACAGTGACTCAATGGTCTATAATTATCCATAGAATTTATGTAATCAGAATTTGTTTCATCGGCTGCAGCTAGACACATACGGAAAGTTGGTAATTGTCGATTCGTTTATGCGATTGGTTTCTCAAACGCCGCTGTTAAATTGTTCTTACGATCGCCAGTGATTGCTCACGACTTGAACTATCATTGAGTTGAATGTATCAGATGAAAACATTGACGATTTGCGGTCTTCTGTGACGTTCATAGTTCGGTCGTTGGTGTATCGTGGTTACTCGAACTTTGAACGGATAACTCGAACGTTATCCGTTTCCTGATGTATTGAATAAGTACATTAAACTGATTTTCCTTATAGTTTTCTTAATTTTGCGGTAATAAATAAATGTAAAATCTTGGTCATAATTTCACAAACTTTATTATATAGATAACTAGCAATTTCATCTATTAGTTGAAATTATTGGAAGACACCGGTAATTAGTTTTAGTTCTTAATTTTGCGTTAGTAAATAAATGTAAAATCTTGGTCACAATTTAAAAACTTTATTATATAGATAACTAACAATTTCATCTATTAGTTGAATTTATTGGATGACACCGGTAATTAGTTTTCTAATGGTGCGTTTATCACATTTATTGACCAATAGATTCCCCAAAGTTGAGTTTAACTCCATCGAGTACATTGAAGTTCCTGCATTGTTGTGCTCATTTGGTGACCAGATGATATTAAGAATGATTTGTTTTTTCTAGTCAGCCAAGGCTGTGAAAAAAAACCCTTGATGCGTTAAAAATGTAGTGCCTAAAATACGAAATAATGATAAACTATAAGAAACTAAGATAATGAGATTTTTGAGATCAAAACGGAACAGGATAAATTTACAAGTAGGAGGATACAAGCTAGATTACAAGTAGGTGGATCAATCTTTAACCAGGCAAAGTTTCTTGTTAATATGCTGGAGAAAAAAGGGTTATTACAGCATTGATGTTAGGAGGAGGATTGTAGCGAAAGAGGCATTTACTCATGGAAGAGAGTTAACGATAGGGTATTTTCATCTGCATTTACATCGCGATACCCTGGAAGCCACTGCGAGGGTGTGTGGCAGGGGGTGAAAATCACCAAGCATGCACTATAGACATGCAAACAGGCTACTATAGGGTCTCAGGCTTTTTGAATAGGGATATGAAGAAAAGACTAGTGAAATGTTTAGTAAGGGCTTAGAATTGTATGGCGTGGATATATGGACATTAAGGAAAGAAGTTGAATATTATCCTAAGGATTCTGAGATAAAGGCATGGAGAAGGCTGGAGAAGATAAGGTGGGTGGAAAAGAAAACGAACGATGAAGTTTCTAGAGGGGAAAGAATTTTTACTGAGGAAATTAGGAGAATGCAGTAGGTGTGGATAGAGAAGGCAATAAAGGGCGAAGGTGTTTTGAAAGGCTTTGTAGAGTTGTATCTGAAGAGGGAGACATCCTGTGAAATGCAAAAGTCATTGGAATAATCAAATTACGATTTTGACCCACCATAACCGATAGAATACTGCTAATAACAATTCTTCTTGTCTACATCGCATATACTCGATGTTTTTATCAACATTCCTCTCCAAGGTCAACTTTTCGGAGACATCCAACGTCTTGCTCCAGATCGAATTCCTTATTATCTTAAACTATCCGCTTTTCTTTCCTCCCCTACTATGTCAAAAGACTATTTTTTAGTATCCCGTTACATCCTTGATATTTTCTCCTAAGCGAGCGAATTTTGGAGAAAAATAGTTATTCTTTCCCAAAAATAATAATTATGCAATACAACCATGTTCATGCTGTAATTTTCCCGAGTTCTGAATCTGCTGGTATTTAGTATTTTTATCCCCCCGGCGTTATCCATAGTGAAATTCTTAACACTTCCTCCATTTAGATACCTTTCCTCCTTATTTTATTAGATGACCTCGTGGGAGAATTTATCTTTCTCATACCAAATTCATGGAATTCTTAGAGGGAATGCATGAAAACTATTTCTCCGTCTTCCTTCTTCCAGCGAAAAAGACTAGTTTTTTTTTCTTCCTTAAACTTCTAGAGGGACGATTTATTTTAATAGCCGCCTCTCGAGCAAGGGGTGGGAAGATAGAGAGAGATGAGGATAGAATCGAGGAAGATGGCGAAGTGGACGATGAGAGTAAAAATAAAAGGTTCTGGGAAAATAGAGTTGGAACGTGGAGGGTCCTTGAAATACGGGAGGATTTGATATAGTGTGGGTGAAGGTAACTCTGTCTCTCGCTTCCATCTCTTGCTCATCGGATGTCATGCTTGCGATGGCGAGGTGACGCATTCGCCTCGCGCTCATGTTTTTTTTCTCCGTGTCAGTCACTCTTGACTAAAATCTCACCTAAGCTGGTTGACTTAGTGCGGAAGTTCTAAAATCCTTTTTTGTATGTTTTTCTTTAGCTTAAAAAGGGTTCAACCGAGTTCTCGTATATAGAAAGCGTAATTTCACTCATGTCCCAACTTCATGTTGCGATGGAATTTTGCACTGCAACATAAATCGGGTGACTTTTAAATATTCCACTCTTAATTTTTGCAAATATATATTAATTAATATTTTGCAAAATCGTAGAAACGCATCACTGTTAACAATGTAATATTGATTCGCACATCCCCACTCGAGTCTTGCGTCCGCTAACCTCTTTACGTAATCTTTTTTGAATTTTTTAGATAAACTTTCAAATTTACGTTTTTTTTACTTTCACTTCCTTATATATCTCTATATACCTCAAGCGAGTCTCGCCTTTTCCATTATTCCCTGTTTATTCCCTCGACAATTCTCCTTGTTTAACCATTGAATCTCGAGTATTGATCAATAAAGTTATTTCATATTCTTCTTAAGGCTTTCAGAAGATAAGTTCTAATTAATGATGCAAACAAGACTGAATAATAGAAGTCCAAATTGAATCAAAAATCAAATTTCATCACATCAAAATCATCTTTTTCTTCAGTGAATTTACG
The DNA here is from genome assembly GCA_933228895.1 of Platycnemis pennipes. Classification (NCBI taxonomy): domain Eukaryota; kingdom Metazoa; phylum Arthropoda; class Insecta; order Odonata; family Platycnemididae; genus Platycnemis; species Platycnemis pennipes. Next base: position 69,219,984 of record OW121854.1, read on the forward strand.
TTTATAACCTTTGTGCTATACAAAGGAATAAATTTATAATTATTTTGAGGAATTTTTTTACATTAATAACGAAAATAGCCCCGTGATTTGAGAGTGCGGAGGGAAGATAAGTTTGGCGGTTTTCAAGCGAAAAACGAAACGCACAAATGTTAGGAAATGTTGATAGAATACGACTAGTGCATTTTTAATCAAGTGTGTGAAATTTCAAGTGCTTTGCTTTATTTGGTTGCTTTATTTTCATTCAATTTAAGAAACAGTTTTGTCCGTAAGAAAACGACTTGGAGGCACGCGACAAATACTATAATCTTCCTTTCAAAATCTCTATTTCAATTCCCATAACATCATACAATTTAACGTCCCACAATATTTTATATCGAATTTTGTATTTGCTGAAAACGAGCGCGTAGTTAAGCCAATGCTAAAATTGGCAACGCTGTGCGATCTAAGAGCTTGGTAAGCCACCTTCGTTTGGCACTCCTTTTAGAAAAAAATATGACATTCGATATAAAATATTGTGCTACGATAAATTTTATGACGCCAATGTAACTACAAAAGAAATTTCGAAAGGAATACGATGGTGTTTATCGCGTGCCTGCCAAAGGTCCATTCTTACGGAGATAACCATCTTTCGTAACTTCAATAAAATAACGTAAACAAATAAATCTATACATTTTAAATTTCGCGTGCATCATGAATAAGGTACTACCCGTATTTCACAAAAAAATATTTCCAGGTCCTTTGAGCATTTAATATTGTTTGATCAAATCGCCATATTGACGCTTCATTCCGCGACCCCAAAGAGTACGGGATGACCATTTTTCATTTATTATTATTATTATAAGTATTCTACCGGTGAAGGTAGGTTTAAATGGACATTTAATTGTTCCCACCCTAAAATTCACACGATATCCCTCTTCAGCCCCTCATACCTCCTGCCGCCTATCATTCCATCCAAGCTACCCGTTCTTCTTCTCCCTCTTCCCCGCTTACCCAACGCTCTTCCCTCAATCACCCCCTTCAAAACACCATCCCTTTTTATTACCTTTTCCATCCACACCTTCTGCCTTCTCCTAATTTCATCTATCAAATTTCTTTCCTCTCCTACCAATTCTAGCACTTCATCGTTCGTCTTCCTTTCGACCCACTTTATCTTCTCCATCCTTCTCCACACCCACATTTCAAAAGCCCTAAGTCTATTTTCATCTTCTTTTCGCAAAGCCCACGCTTCCGCCCCATATAGTCCAACGCTCCATATTAAACTTTTCACTAGTCTACTCTTCACTTCCCTACTCAAGGCCCCTGTCATTAGCTCACGCCTACGAGTAAAGGCTTCTTTTGCCAATGCAATTCTCCTTCTCACTTCAATGCTGCTATACCCTTTTTCTTCCAACACACTACCTAGGTAGCTAAATTGCTCTACCTGCTCTAGCTTCTGACCTCCCACTTTTATCGCTATACTGGCCTTTTTTGTTCTTGAAAACCTCATTACTTTAGTTTTCTTCTGGTTTATCTTCATCCCGTATCTTTCGCACTGTCCCTGCAACGCATCCAGCATTTTTTGCAAGCCACAGGCAGACTGGCATACTAGCGCTTGGTCATCCGCAAACCTCACTGATTTTATCAATTTTCCCCCTACTTTACTCCAGCCTCCAGTTCATCCCAAGCCTTCCTCACCATTTCCTCCGAGTATATGTTGAAAAGTACCGGCGATAAAGGACAGCCCTGCCTAACTCCCCTCCCTATTGTTGCCCAATCCGATTCTCCATCTGCTACTCTCACTTGCGCCTTCTGCGCCATATATAAATTCCGGATCAGTCTCCTGTCTCTCCAGTCTACTCCTATCTCCCGCATTATTTCCATTAACTTGTCCCAACTCACTCTGTCGAACGCCTTTTCGAAATCAACAAAGCACGTGAATACGTCCTGATTGTATTCCAGATTCCTTTCCACTAGTATTCTCATCACTGCACTCGCATCCCGAGTGGCCCTCCCCAAACTGATGAAATTCAAACTGATCCTCGCCTAGGAATTCATTTGCTCTCTTTTCCATTCTCCTATTGATGATTCTAAGCACTACCTTTGCCGCAAGAGAAATCAAACTTATCGTTCTATAGTCTTCACATTCCTTTGTCACCCTCTTTTTCGGTATAGGTATCAGCACGGTTTTTACAAAATCCTCCGGCCAAGCCCCCTCCTCGTATATCCTACGACAAGTTCATAAATTCTGTCCCTTCCCCCTTTTCCTAGGTTTTTCAGAAGCTCAGCTGGGATTCCATTAACCCCCACCGCTTTACCTGCCTTCATTTCTCGCAGTGCCTTCTCTATCTCACTATCCAGTATTCCGGGGCCCATGTCATTCTGATCTACGTCCTTTTCCTCTTCTATATCCAAGTTGCTAGGCCTATTTTCACTATCATACAGTTCCTCAACATATTCCCTCAAACGACGTTGGATCTCCTCTGGCTCCATTGCTAAATTTCCCTTTTTGTCTTTGATTCACGGGACCGTTTTCCATTTCTTGATTCCCGATAACATTCTAACCTTTGAGTACACATTTTTCATTATTAATGAAAAAAACATCTGTCAAAATAGTTATAAAAATATTCGATATCATAATTAAACGTGAAAATAAATTTCGCACACGCTGATATTCCTTGCATGGAAATCCGTTCATCCTCTTTTGAGATATAAATCTTCAAACTTAAGTCTGTTTAATCTTGGCGCGTACTATTGGAAGGAGGTGGAATTGTACATGAACTGAGAATGCCACTAAATGACCTGGGACTTGACAGTTTGACCTGAAAAGCAGCATTGCCATGTTAAAATTCTATCCTATTTTCTTTCGTCAGCCTCGATTGCGTATTTGCCTTGGCAATGGCCTTGGATACTAGAGTAAAATGGGTATAATCCCGGCAATGGAGAACTCTTTATCGTTTGATTTCATCAACATACTGTATTCGAGTGTTGATAAGACCTCCACATGCGGCTGCCGTCTGGTGTAGGGTGTTGAAAAGATAAAAGACGGTTCCCGCAGAGTTTGACGTTTTGCCTTATCGCTATTTCGATAAATATCAAACTTGTCACGTGTCTGAAGTGGCAGGAAACTACTGGAGTTCCCCGCGCGCTACTCTAACTCGTAAGGAATAAAATAAAAATGGAACGAGAACCACGAATCTCCAAGAATGATCATCATCATCAGTCAACAACCCTGAGTTGTGTTCGATACAGCTCTTCTCTCGATTCTCCTCATCTTCATATTTTTGTATTTACTCTCTTACACATCCTTCATCACTCGTTCTATGTATCTCATAATCCATCTCTACCATTCTTCCCGCTAACTTGTCCTGCAAAATTGTCTTCATTAGGCCACCATGTCTCATGATATGGGGGATTAAGTTTTCCACTTTTCTTCTTAGGGTTTTCGTAATACTTCTATTTTTCTCCCACTTTTCTTAGGACTTCCTCGTTACTTACTCAGTCGATCCATTTAATCTTCTGCAGCACCACATTTCGAATGCTTCCACTCTATTCTTCTCCACTACCGTCATGTCCATACCTCATGGCCATAAAGAAACGTGTTCCAGGCGTACGTTCTGATTGTTTCACTACTTCTACGCTTATATTTCCAGCTGTAATCATATTCTTCTTTTGGTAGAATACCCTCTATGCCTCGGATATTCTACTGACTATTCTTTCTTACTTCGCCTATCATTGGTTACTAGGCTTCTCTGGTAACATAACTCTTTCACCCCCTCAGGTTTTTTGTTTTCCTAGTTTAACGCTGATTTTCGCCTCATCTCTCTTGCTGCACACCAATATCTTAGTCTTCAGTTGATATCTGGCCATTGTACTTTCTATGGCTCCATTACAATCCTATTCAAATCCCTGTGAGTGATCCGCTGTGAGTGCTAAGTCAACGGCGAATTACAGCTTGCTAATTTTTTCTCCGTGGTCAAGAATGATAATGGCGGCTAAACAAATTAAGAAAAGGCAAGGGAGCACGTCAAAGAAGAAGACGGTTGTGCGCTCTCGCAGAGTTGGAAACAAATTTTCAATTTTTAAAATCGGAGTAAATTCCAGAGTAAACCGAAGTAGATACGTATAGGTACTAAGACGGAGAAAAACGAGGCACTCTCCCACTGCAGCCAACCTAAAGAAGGCAGCAGGTGTGCCGCCGAAATATTGTCACGAAAGTGAAAAACCGCAGGAACTCATGATTATGCTTCTACTGTCTTGTTTTACTTGTCAAGAGCCAATCGTGGGCCCATAACCTCTTGATTATATTTTTAATATTTGGCAGTCTTTTAGCTGTTTTGAGTGGTAACTTTATAGATTATTATATTTTTCAAGAGCCAATCCCGGGCCCATAATCTCTTGATTATATTTGTAATATTTGGCAGAGTCCTTTACCTGTTTTGAGTCGTAACTTTATAGATTGTTATATTTTTTTGCAATATTTACGGTTTTCGTTAACAAACATTACTTGGCAGTGGTCATGACAACAATCAAATGTTTTCTATAATTAGTGAAAATAAAAATAAAACATTTTTTTACAATTAGTCAAACTTCAACAGGAACAAGTATCGGAAGAATTCAGATATTTCTCAATATTCTGAACGAACCATTTCTATATGACGGAATCTCGAGAGAGAGAGAGTTAGAGATGGACGCAGAAATGGGGAATGAAGGAGGAAGGGAGTGTGCGATATGTAAAAACGGGGAGTGGAACGCGAGGGAGTCGACGAGTAAGCTCTCGCAGGGGTTTCGTGGATGATATAGTGGGGAAGTATGTAAAGGAGAATGAAAAGGAAGGATGCGGGGCAATTTGCGCTCACGTGTGTGTGCTCAGCTATGCAGGAATGAGTTCACTATTTATCATGTAAGGAATCAAGGAAAAGGATGGAGCCTTACGACAAGGTTTTCTATTTATTGCATCTCGGAGCAATTCTTCAAGAGTTTCGGATTTCATCAAGGTGGTTAGAGATGAGTTTCGTCTGAGTTACATAGAACAGGCCGTAAAGGACGTGAGAGAGAAGAACTACGTTAACATGAAGAGGTTGGCCGATAGAAGAATCGAGTGGAGGGCTGCGTCAAACCAATCCTAGGAGTGTTGACCCTTGATGATGATGATGGTTAGAGAACTGGCTTCCCATCCCGACGGCCCAGGTTCGAACCCTCCTAATGTTAGCTATTTCTAAGTGAAGGATGACTGGATGAGCAAGTAATGAGGGTAGAGAATGCTTTTTACCATATTAATATGGTTTAATTAAAAAAATACATAAATGACAGTATCTATTGCAGTACAATAATATGGTTGAAATGATAGAGCTATTTGACATAATAACACAATCCAACAAAATGACAGATTAAGTTTTTTTTGCCCATTATTCAATAAGTCGTGTAGACACATGTTTATTTATGATAAGCACCAATCAGGTCCTCCTAAGCCATTGGGCTTGTCAGCAGGCGCCTTTGTTTTTACATACATAATACATAAATATAAGAATGGATACATTTAATTCTCATATTTGGAGTCTCAATTTGGGTTTCTTTGGACAAAGGTCTTATATTAATTTTTGCACACTGGGAATTATCGAATACCGGGAATAAGCACGGATGCCATCCGCAGAAGGGGTTGGTCACCGCAACCTTAGAAAGATGTTCCCGCCTAATCCCCGAGCATCCGCCTGTGTACCCTTACCATCTGTGACCCTTAGGCCTCTATTAGCCGAGGCAACCTGGACACTCCACCGGACGTTCCACCGGTGGAGTGTCTGGTTGCTCGGGTTTACTCCGCCCAGGTCACCGGTGGCGCCACCAGTATCGGTTCAAAAATTACCCAGCACACAGCAGTGGTTAAAATAGTGTTGTGTTGTGAGGACGTACTATTGCTAGCTCTTCTCATAAAGAAGAGAAGGCGAAGGGTGAGAAGGTTTCGGAAGCATCCTATGTTGATGTCTAAACTTACCAAAGGGCTTTATTACACACTATTGTACTTTATTACACTTGGAAAACGAACACCTTCACCTTCTTGCAAATTGCGATCACCATCTTCATTCACCACCGCCCCCGGCGAAAACATATTAACACACAGAAATTCAATTCACAAGAGCGAACATCTCACCACTAGTTTGGACTGTGAACTGAGATTGTTTGTCTGCCTGGAGCGTCTTGGTCAGGGCAGTATGATGCGCGCGCATGCAATATTCAGTCACCGGTGGCGCGTCTGGTCGCCTCGGCTAGTAGGCTACATATACTCCAATGCCCCGGAACGATGCTGAGCAACCCAAAGTGGAAGGCGCGGTTGCGTGGCTCAGTCGACTGGTTTCGGTGGAAAGTCTGGTGGCGCGTCTGGTTGCCACGGCTAATAGGACTCATTTGATTCTATGCCCCACGACTGACAAGTTCCACCGGTGGAAGGCTCGGTGGCGTGTCTGGTTGCCTCGGCTAATAGAGGCCTTACAAAGGAAATAACATCCTATCCATAATATCAACAGCACAATACAACCCTCTTAAAGTTTATGTTACAGCCAGTTCTGTAAATATTTTTTTAAAGCTGGTACATTTTTTATATCTTGCATAGTTTGAGAACAGTCATTGAAAATTTTAGGCATCATATATTTAAAAGATCTTTTATCATGAAAATTATAGTAACTCGGATTATCCATTTGTTTACGCATCGTAATTGCTTATTATGTCTACGTAAATGTCTGCGTATGTGTGCTAAATTATGTGTTAGAGGGAATGATTTTAAGTAATGTAGGTAGAGGTAGTAAGAGAGGAAGACAAATGAACAAGTGCTTGAGATGGTAGGAGAGGAAGCTCACGGAGGAAATTAGGAGAAGATGGCGAAGGGCAAGAGAGTTTTGAAGGACGAGATAGATAGAGGAATGCTGGTTAAGTTAGGTATAGGGTGGAGAACGGCGGATGGTTTTGGTGAAATCTTTGCGGGTTCTCCACCGGGTCAGGGATTCGGCGACTGCCGACGTTTCGACGGTTGACACTGTCGTCATCTTCAATACGATGAGTGTGAGTCAAACGATAGACATTTTATGAAAGATAGTGGTCGGGTTAAGAGATTTATGCCGAACTAAACATACCTGTAGATTTTAATCGCTAGTAAAAGTAAAGGGTTCCTTCTTGATTGCTGTGTGTAGAGCACTTAAAGTTCAGCACAGCGTCCGTTAGATGGGACGTTACAATTTGGAGTGCCTTGGAACTTTTTTTATAAGAGCAGGCTGATGCCAGTTTTTAGTTTTTTCTGCTTTCAATCCTTACTCCGCTCACATGAAGTGTACGTATATCAAAATACGTACCTATTCCTTGTGGCGCAAGTTACAGCTGACTTTTACTTCCATTAGTTATAACAAAAGTTATCATCAAATAGAGTGACAAATGCTAGTGGCGATCGGTGAAAAAAAATCTTACAATGTGAAGGCATAAAGATCGTATTAAATTGTTGGTTTATTTTTTACCCTTCACGCCTAAGTAGTGTGAATTTATGGAATAATTATAGCGTTAAGATGACTATTATTGCTAGCTATTCGAGAGAAGACGACGGCCAGCTATGGTCATTTCTGTGCCTTTTAGTATGGGTGGGTAATTGGTTATAGGGTGTGAATTTTTCAGTGAACGAAGGAAGGACAGAGAGAAACCCATCACTCGTAGGTATCTGCCTGCTCTTAATGAAAGACGCCTAGGGTTTCAGGTTTAACGTCCCTTCCGAGGGACGGAGTACTTTACTCGAGGTTCCATACAGAATCCAAGAATAGACCGGTATACTGATGAAAAATCTGCCAATCCGGGATATAAAACCGAGCCCTCGGGATGGGAAACCAGTACCCTAGCCACAACACCAACCTAATAGAAACTTGGAGGAAATAAGGAAACATTTTTACACCCCTTGGAAAAAGACACCTTTATGAGCGATATTTATGTGGATGAATGACCCATTTTAAAATGAATCAGCTTTGTAAAAAAGATAACTTGAGCCTTCCACTAGGTAAAATATTTTAATACTACGTTTCACTAAAATGCAGCATCATAAGGTACGGTAGTAGTAGAACAGTAATTTCAGTATGGAATTCCATGGAGAGTCAATCAACAATCAGCTGGGTTATATGGATTCCTGAAAGTGCCAAAGAAACGTACTGGCGTCACTATCCACTGGGTCTAGATGCCATCCATTCTTTCTTTTATCTGCGGAAGGAACGGAAATGGCGGAGAAAAGGATGGTAGGTCCTTGTGAGGAGGAGGGAAAGTGGAAAAGGAGAGAGCGAGAGAGGGAGAGTTGGGGATGGAGATAAAGGTCCAGGTCGAGATGAGATGTGGGGAGGGGGGGGGAAGGGGAGGGGATGTAAGGAAGAAGAAGAGGAATCGAGATAAGGACCTCCGCGTTTTCCTCGGGAGAGGTAAGGAGGAGAGTTTCGTGAGGTGGTTCCAAGGTGAGGAGCGAGGGTCCTCGAAGAAAGTGGGGGGTGGAGAGAGACCCCTACGAGGAAGATTTAGGACGGCGCTGGGCGGGGGGTTGGGGGCAAACAGGGGGTCCAACCTCTCCAGTATATATATATATATGTATATCCCTTTGCCCCCATGCCCCCGTTTCCGCGGAGAGGGGATGAAGGACGCTCGAAAAGGGGGGGGGGTGTGTGGCAGGGTATGGTAGTGGAGGGTTGCGGGGAGAAGGAAGGGTGAGATCAAATCCTTCCGAGATGGATGCTTAAGACGTGAGGTGTGTGTATCCTTGGAGGGAGTGGATCTTTGCGCCCGCAGAAAAGGTGGACTTCCCAACGGGGGGGAGGGGGAGAATTGGGGTGGAGTAGGAGGAAATTCAGGGCTGCCAACTTCGCCTCCGGAAAGATACCTGCGATACCACGGAATATCGTCTGCGATATGTGCTTGATATCGCCACGCGGTATTAAAACGGCAGCTAAAATCCCCTTTAAGATGTGTTTACACGGGGCAGTTGACTTCAACCGACAGTCAACTGCTATTCCTCACTCTCACACGTAAACAGCAACTGTGATGAGAGTTAAAGTCGATACTGGACATGAGTCGAAGACTATCGATCCATGTTTTAACTATTAAGGTGCGTTTACACGTAGCATTAGACTGCCATGACGGTCAACTGCTAACAACTATTAAGCCCCACTCGCATGTGTAAATAGCAACTGCGATGCGAGTTCAGGTCGTTTCTGGACACATGTCGAACATTATCGATCCTAGTTCTAGCAATTAGCAAAGTTGAAGCCTGTCTACTCTCCAGCGGAAATGTATACAACACAATCGCCAACGGAAAGCAATACACGACGGAATTTGGATATATAATAACAAGGATATCCCTCCCCAAAAGGGGAGATTCTACTCTTTAAAGAATTGGAACAAAAGATAATCATCAATGGAATTTATAGCTTGAAGAATTTCATGAAAATTTAAGCATCAATCACTACTGAAATGAAACTTTTTATTTGTTATTACAACGCCTAAATAGTGGCTTTAAGCTGCATAGAAGTTGGTGCAGACGCATCATAGCAGTAACGATATAGATATATCGCGAATCTCGCGACTGTCATTATAGTGCAGTCAACTGCTACGTGTAAACGCTGCTTTAGCATTGTTGAAGTTCGTTTAACAATAAGTTTCCAGCAGAAATGTATCTCGCACAATCGCAACAGTCGCCAATGGAACACAGTACACGACGTCAGGCACCGACATGATAACGAGGCAATCGCTCCAGAAGGAAAGAGTCTACTCTTTACAGAACGGGAACACAAAATAAATTCCAATGGAATAAAGTGCTTGAAGAATTTAATGAAAAATTAAGCATAAATTGCGATTGACATCAAACTCTTTTTCCTTTTCATGACAACGCCTAACTAGCGGCTTTAAACCGGTGCAGTTAAGTTGGCGCCGACGCATCCTAGGCAGTAGCGATATGTCGACTTCTCGATGCAAATTTGCAATACTGCAAGCTAATCACTAGGTGTCTCTTAATGCGCGCACAAACAGAAAGTGTCGCTCGGCTATTGGAATAGCTTGGTTGGGAAACCCTGAGAGACTATAAGGTTTTTTTTCAAGGTTAAAATTGCTTGTAGAATTAAAATCCTGCGAATTCGAATCTGACACTGTAGACGTATTTCTGCTCCCACACCACGTCATCATTAAAGAGAGAGAGAGAAGCGATAAATTAATAGTGATACATCCGACCGAACTTCACGAAGAGTCGTATTGCCCATGCACAATACACAATGGGAACAATGCATGATTCTTTCAAACACACTGCACACTCAATTTCGATCATTGATTTAGCATTAGGGGGATAAGGTTGGTGTGGTGGGTAGAGCACTACCCTTCCAGCCCGTGGGCCCGGGTTCGATTCAGATTTTCAGTGGCAGATTTTTTAGTGGCAAACCAGTCCCTATTTGAGTTCCTAGTGGAGGGCATTTCAGGCTCAGTACTCCGTCCGTCGCATGGGACGTCAAACCGTGGTCTTCTTCACGCCTGTCATTAAGAGTAGGCTAATGCCGACGTCGGGTTTCTCTCCACCCTTCCTCCGTTCCCTGAAATGTTCCTACCATCACCCAACTACCCACCTATCCTGAAAATGGCGCAAATTAACTCAGCTGTCGGCCGCCTCCCCTGAATGACTATCTCAAACTTGTTCAATAACCTAAAGTTGATAACCCCCTGGGCTCCAATGCCATCCGTAGGATTCTGCATATGAATAATTGTTAAAGCTACACTGAAATGATGCCATCACAATTTTCTAAAAATATTTTCTTTCCTTTTTCAGGTATGGAATATTTATCCGTCACCCGAAATCTGTTATCGGCTAAATTGTAAGTACAAAGATTTGGGGATCTGTTTGAGTTGAAAGAATTGTAGGATCTATATAACTTCCATTTAAAAAGGGTGTTTGGTGTCTTGGAATGTGAAGTATTTTATGATTGCATTTTTCCGCTCCTTGTTTGATTTTGTCTATGAGGTTAGCTGATTAACAGGTCCAACGGGGAACAGATGTTGACACGTCATGGTGTACGAGGTAGTTTCGTGCCCTAAGCCTCTTGTAGTGACCTTACAATATAACATCTTGTACCAATAAATCATTCATTCTAGGTTTAACTTGAATTGTATATCTGGAGAGGGTTATCCTGAATTAATAATCGGAACCTCCTGTCAGTAGCCTACATAAAAATTGACTAATCTACCACGCTGTCGTTTGAACAGCTATTTTTTTTAATAACATCTCCATCCAAAAGTTAACCGATGTATTCACATCTAAGGAGGTACATTTCTGTTTTTGGCGAAGGTGGCGGAACTATTTCCAGCAATTTAGGCTCGAAATCGATGGATGTGTATGTATAGATAAATATGTCTATCGATTATTCGCCCGGGCTCTTTTTAATTCCGGTCGTATACAAGTCTAATTTTGCGGAAATATAGTATGTACCTATATATAGGTACATACAATAGGTAATCATTTTCATTTGGAATGACATCATTTGGGCTTTAATATTTAGGTATTTTTAGAGCCAAACTTAGTGTTGTGTGGTACTAGGTGGTGCCTTAAAGTCCTAGTACCTAAAAACCTAATTATGTTGCTATCAATGGTATTGATCAAACTTTGGGTTTTAATGGGCGATTCTGCGTTACTCTTTATCTGGGCCAACATTATTTTCTCATTCGCTCAGTATGCGCTTCTTTGCCTTACATCATCTCATTTGATAAACTTGTATTTTACTTGTTCCTATGGGTTCACCTAGCCATCAAAGATCTCTTACGGCATTCAGGATCACAGTTCAGCTGATTGCTTTCTCCTTCCTCCACATCGGAACCTCGACATTCTTCAGAAACTTCTTCTCAGTCCCTTGTTATGCCGTACGCATCCCCATTATTTTTTGTTCTCTTTCCACTACTTTCTTGATCAATAACTGCATCACAAACCAATCTATCCTCGTCCCTCAGTCATGGTTTTAAGGATCTTAAATTTAGCATCGTATGCGTAGCCAACTAACCTGTTATCCAACTCAGGGAATAAATGCATCAAATAGTGCTCCGAACTTAACTTTAAAACCAGTAAACTTGGGCGACATTTTCGCTCGTTCAACTCTCCACCAAAAAAAAATACTCAAGTGTTTTGTTGGGTTGGTTTAATTGAATAGTCAGGGAAAGATATGTTTCCATATAGCAAAGAAAGTTTAGTAATACCTATGAACGTATTTATAATTTACAATACATTTTGTTAGTTGTTTATTTGCTCGACTAAAAGCGAAATACATTTGTCCTGCGGGCGATAATTTTTTCGTTTGGTTTTTTTACAACCTCTCCATGGGGCGTATTCATATTTCTTCACACTTTAAAAATTTTCTTCTAACTCAAATTATAAGCGAACATTTTGTTTTAACGTAAACTTAGTATGCTATATCAGAACCTGGTTGAAAATGCTATCCACGGATGTCGTTTTATACCTTTAGCTTTTGTATAAGTTGAGGAAAAGGGATGTTGACAACAGCAACAGCGATACGGAAGCGTCTGATTTTGGATTTCATTTGGTCCAGTAGGAATTGCTATCGTCGAACCAAAAGTTTTCAGTTAAGTTTTTTTCTTTTCCCTGCTTTAAAAAATCAGGCAGTAGGTCGTGCATTGATGTTTACGATTTACGGACGTCGTATACCTTTTCTTTCATATGCTGCGCACTAATTAACTGGAAGGGTATCCTTTCGTTGGAGTCTGGACGGACATCAAGAGCGTTGATCAGGGAAGTCGGGTTGGGTGATCATGAAGCATTTATAGTGCTACGGCGAACGTGGATACATTTTTTATAAGTATCCTTTTTTTCAAGGAATCAGTTTTGTCTGCATTATGACCCTTTAACTGAAGATGGAAAAACTTTGTTCTTTCTTACGTAACATCGCGAAGTAGGGCAAGGATCCCTATAAAGCCGAAACAAAGTTTCTTCGAAGGTAACGACGAATCGTAAATTCGTCTGTTTTATCATTGATTGAGGTCACTACTAGTATTTCGTAATGTTAATATCAGTAATGTTCGTGAGGAAAGCATTAGGTAGGATATATTACACGCCATTACATGATGCTGAGAGGAAGTAGGTACTAAGGTTCTAAGTCAGAGCATACCTCAACAAAAACTCAAAAAAGCCTTTTTTTAGGGATAGAATGCTGTGCATTATATATATTTCTATGTAGTTGCAAGAAAACATTTCTCTTGCGGATATTTTTGTTAAATGTCTCGATTGAGTGACAAACGAAGAAGTCCTAAGAAGATTGGGAGAAAAAAGAGAAGTCTGTTTAAAACACTGAAAAGAAGACGGAACCATATAATCGGCCATCTCTTGAGACTCTGTGGCAAGGTGAAGACAATCGTTGAGCGATACCTGAACGTGAATAATGGAAACGTAAGGTCTAGATTGAGATATACATTTCAAATCGAGAAGCATGTGAAAGAGAAGAGTTTTGCAAATACGAAAAGGTTAGCTGATGGGAATAACGAGTGCATAGCTGCCTTCAATTCAATCTTGGCTTGCAGTGATGAAGAAGATAATGATGGGTGTTTCTGCGAAAGAAACTTAAATCTTTTTATAGATTCGGCTGGATTCAATCATGGATATTATTCAAATGTCTACCTACGTTTTAATGGCTTTGGTGTTTAGATTGGTTCACTGCAGATCCATGAAACAACTTTTCCAATCTTTTTCTGAATTCAAAAGTATTCATGAAGTGCAATTAAGGTGATTGGAATCTATGTTGCCGTATTGATGTCCGATGCATCCATCGAACCCGAAGAAAATGTGTCCAAAAACGTAAAACTTTCATTTCTTTCGTATAGTACCCATGCCTCAGCTTCTCAAGAGAGAAGTAATCCAAGTCGGGAAATCAGTGATGGACCCAGTTTCGAACAGAATGTTCCCCAAAAGGAGTCTATATCGAAACTTTCAACGGAGTTCTCGAAGGCCGAACTTCAAAATTGCCATTTTAACTCAACTGCCTCATTCCAACGACTGTTCCTTTGCTTCTGGGTTTGTAACTCCACCTTATGAAAGAAACCTTTATTCAATTCTCAGGAATAATTCTCTTTTTTTAAACTCCTGCGCAGGCACGATTAACTCTGTAATGATAACCTCTTAAAGATACTTCCGTAAAATCTTTAAAAGAATTTGAAACATCCTCATAATACCCTGAAAGTCAACATAATGGTGTGTGGCAGGGAGTGAATTCACACCGAAGTGCATTACATATCATGTATAATGAGGATTAATATTTATACGCATTCTAGTTTAAACTTCACTATTTTAAAATGCATACAAATAGAAAAGCAAGCATGCAAAAAAATGCTGCTAGTTTGGTTAGCTAAAGGTCCTTATAACAACGCGCAACTACCTATCTTTTCCATTGATACACTTGTATTTATATTATTGAATACATAAACAGCTATTCATACCCCTCATTGTACGAGGAAAGAAGGACATTTTGAATCTGTCAGTTCGGCAATCAATCTTTCTCCGTCTCTTTCTCCATTCTTCTCTCTTTTCCTTTTTAGCCTCCATTCGTCCTTTTCCTTTCTACAGGTCTCCGGTTTATTACTTTTCCTTGTTATCTCACCCTTCTCCGCCTTTGTGAAACAAAGAGAGATGGAGGAAATTACAGATGGGTCACTTGGTAGTGGGGGGTTGGTGTGTCTATTCTCGCGACTTTTCGTGTTCGGTAGAGGGAAAATATTAATCGCCTGGACGTCTGTCAAGCGCGGTCTCGTACCATTTTCTTTCCGTATAATTTTTTTCTGTCTCACTGACTTCAGTTCGTTGTCCTCCAAGGATAGTCAGCGATCTACGTGACCGACGGTCGAAGCCTAAACGGTGCGAAATACGCAAAAACCGACGAAATTATTGTCCATAGGGTCTTAACTTAGCGTGTTTACCCGTAAAATGACAGTTTTCGCGAAATTGTGGGACAAATTAAGGGTGTTGGTATTTAGGCCCCTCTCGCTACCTATTTTTACCTATTGAATATTTTTCAGAAATCTTTTTTTTACATTTCCTCGTACAGTCGAGGGTCATCGGAATCCGACTGATGTTTTTGAAATTTCATAAAAGGGTTTTTTTTTTGGGACAGCCTACCGGCCCCTGTTAATTGGCGTGCGTCGTTCCCAAACTTGTGCATCGTCGTCACCAGGCAACAATCCTAAGATTGAGTGGGAAGAAAAAAAACTTATTAACTCTTTCCACTGAATTAATTTTTTTGTTCGTACAGCTAGTTTCAACGCTTCTGCGTCAATTTCGGGTACCGCTGCACGTTTAAGGTACCTGAATATGACACAAAAGCATTTTAACTATTTGTAATTATAATTAATTTTTCTCCTTCCTAATCAGAAATAGATTTTCGGAGGTAATCCTTAAACCTTCGATCCTAAGATTGGCTTGGCGCTCTCTCGTCTTGATTATTCCATCAGCTGCCCTCTTCATATTTACTTTAAGAGGAAAATGCATGTTCGCATCGTCTTGAACTGATTTTCGAGCGTTTTTTGCTAAGCTTACAGTAACGGCATGAGTCGAAATATATCACTAACCTATTCAAATATCTGCGAGCCTCAGGAAGACGCGTGGTAGGGTCTGTTAGTTAGCATAAGTAGTTTATAGTCGTTATAAAGGTGGGGTGAATTGGAAGAGGAAAGTGGAAGGAATGAGAGTAAGGGAAATATCTGTATTTTAACAAACTACTGTTGCATATGGCCCGTAAAAAAATAAATGTTATAATTCTTCGAATCGACAGTTTTTTTTCTAATTTGATGAATTTTGTTGATTTCTTTAATGGTGAATTAAGGATTATATCTGATTCGTCACTCTTGAACTCTTTAAAATTGAAATTTTCATGCATTCTAGGAGATTAATCTACCGTATAATCTCTTAGTATCTAGAAATGCTCACTTACAATGTTCATTTAAAAAGGTGAGTGGAACTTTCTACGCGTTCGAAGAGGGTTATTTAAAAAAATAATTCCTTTTTAACGAAGCCTGTTTCAGGTCCATGGAGCTAGAATGAGATCTTCACTTTCAAGAACAAAAAAGGCGAGTTTAACTATAAAAGGAGGAGGTCAGAAGCTAGAGGAGGTGGAGTAAATTTGCTATCTAGGTAGTGTGTTGGAATAAAAAGGGTATAGCAGCGTTGAATTAAGAAGGAGATCCGCATTGGCAAAAGAAGCTTTTATTGGTAGGCGTGAAATAATGAAAGGGGCGTTGAGTAGGGAAGTGAAGAAAAGACTGGTGAAAAGTTTAATATGGAGCGTTGCGCTATATGGGGCGGATGCTTGGTCTTTGCAGAAAGAAGATGAAAATAGACTTAGGGCTTTTGAGATGTGGGTGTGGAGAAGGATGGAGAAAGTAAAGTGGGTCGAAAGGAGGACGAACGATGAAGTGCTAGACTTGCTAAGAGAGGAAAGAAATGTGATGGATGAAATTAGGAGAAGGCAAAAGGAGTGGATGGAAAAGTTAATAAAAGGGGATGGTGTTTTGAAGGACGAAATTGAGGGAAGAACTTTGGGTAAGCGGGGTAGAGGGAGGAGAAGAACGGGTAGCTTGGATAGAATGACGGGTGGCAGGAGGTATGAGAAGCTGAAGAGGGACGTCGTGTGAAATTTATGGAGGAGCAATTAAATGCCCATTAAGACCTACCTTCACTGGTAGAAAATCAATCTATCTATCTAATACTTCCATTCTACACTGCCAATCACAGAATTGGCTGAAGTGAAGAGGTTGAAATCGCTTCAGCCAACGAACTTTAGTTCACGAAACCAGCACGTCCCTTCATTTACTTCCCCTCACTATGGAAGCCGGAAAAAAGGCTCGCCAACTAATGGATAAAATGTAGGTTACGGCCATTAAGAAGGAAGGAATCGATATATTACCTATCGAATTACCCCTTTGCCCGTATTCATACACAACTGAACTCCATAAGGGGACCATACAATGTGAGAAAGAGAGATAGGAGAGAAAGGTTGAAATTTTAGGTTCTCTATTTAGTCTCTTTCGATTCTTAATAGCTTGAAACGAGCGCGCGGAAGGTCTAATGACTTCGACTTTCTTTTGCTCTGGTTGGCGGCGCAAACGACCCTCTCTTAGCTCCATCGAGAGCGGTGAACCGCATCCCATTAGCGGAAATTTGGAGGGAACAGTGGTGATTTAAAGGTTCGGAGAGGAAAATAAAAGCCGCCAAGAATGGCGTGGAAGATGTGAATGGTATAATACGTGCTCATTATATATCACGCACTTTCATAGATGAGATAATCTGTTCTCATATTGAAAATAAGAAATCGTAATTTTCAGTGTGGAGCATCAATTCTTCCTGGAAGTTAACCCTGAAGCTATCAGAGTACAGAGGTTAATGGTAGGTTGGATTAGTCATTTCCCCCCACCCTTTTACAATCATTACGCGTAATAAGCGAAGTAGATGGAGGAGAAGAACAAAACATTTGGATAGAATAATGGGAAGTAGGAAGTATGACGGGTCTGAAGAGAGACATCATTTGAAGTTATGTAAAAGGTTGTGGGAAGAATTGAATCTCCATTTAGATCTCCGTTATCAGGTCGAAAAATAATAATTTTAAATAACATACATCAACAGGATGTAAGCCACAAAGGAGAAAATACTATCAAAAATGCATTTATTATCATGATACAACTATAGTTTTCTGTTTCTACTTAGAAAAAGTTGATGGTAAATATATGCTGTTTCAAAAACCTTCGCCTTGATGACCAGAGATATTGTTCAATATATTAACTCTTACAGAAACGCATGGGAAAATAAGCCTATAATAAATCAATAGGAATAAAGCGGTAGATAAATAATAACAATCATAATCACCATTGATCATGAAACCCTAGATTTGTTGACTGGTGGCCTCAATTCTATCCTCTGGCCTGCTAAGTACTTTAAGTACTTGTAGCTTAACGTTTCATATTCTATGTTACCTGACCTATTTATTTGTCCCTATATCTTCTTCGTGGAGTTTTACCTTCTATTATATTCCCTGCAAATTCGTTATCCCTCAAAGTGTGGCCTATCTATCTGAATCCTGTCTTTCTGACAGTACACCACATTTTTTTTCCTCTTCCATTCTTAAGTAGTACTTACTTAACCTTATACTTAATCATTTCTAATCTTATCCGTGTATTTGATCTTGAGCACACGCCTGAAACACCAGCCTCTATTCTCCTATGTTCGAGCTGTCAGATCGTCCATGTTTCCGAGCCACTTAATGCAACACTCCACAGGAAAGTTTTCACGCATTCCTTCCTTGTTACTAATCCTATTTTATTGGAAACTAAGATTTATTCTTTCCTCTTAATTATTACCCATTTTTAACAATTTCAAACGCTTCCTCTACCTTTTATTCTCAACTAGTCATTTAGTTTGATTATCACCAGACCTTCACTCATTGTATTTGTGAACCGTGGCCATCTCGAGGTTGTATCAGCGATGGACTTGCAGATAACTTTGTTGACAAGGGCACTAAGCAGGAAAATGTGTAAAGTAATGATAAAACATACGATTTAAAGGGTATCATAGTCTGGCGCCGAGACATGGATTTGAAAGAGAGAGGATAAAAATAGACTTAAAGGCTTTTGAGATGTGGGTTTCAGAGGAGGGTAGGAAAGGTTAGGTGGGCATATAAGAAAACGAATATTAAAAGGCTGTGTTGTTTGACAGATTTAGGAGAAGGCAGAGGGTGAAAAGTTGGTCTTAAGAGGCCTAGGCTGTTTTTGAATGACGCGATTGCGGAAGAATGTTGGGTAGTCGGGGTAGTTAAAAAGGAGGAGAAAAGGGAGAAGGAAGTATGTATGGAAATTAATGGTAGGGGAGAAGAATGTAAACTGAAGCAAAACAAGAGGCCGTGAAAGAAATACATGACCATCAAAATCCACATGGAGTGGTAGAACCATGTGCGGCCAACTCCTAAGGAAAAACGTTAACCCAGTTTCTCCCCCACCTCTTCACTACACGTAGCCAAACAGTTCGAGGACCAATACATAGGTGGCAGCACCGTCGACGTGATGCAGCGTTCCCCCGGGAATTTCAAAATTGTATTATTATTATTATAATATTTTTTATTCGTTTTCTTGTAAGGTAAAGCGGGGATAAGGAATAATTTGGACATACTTACTTATCGTGGCACCTCGTCAGAAGTGCCACGATATCGCTATCGAAGTTTCGCCGAAATTCCATCGATGAAGATATCCTGTAATGGGCATGACATATCAACAGGTCTACCTATAGTATAACAAATATTAAAATATTGCTGTTCTAAAACTTTTTAAATAAAAATGGGAAGAGCACAAAAATTGATTGTTACTATAGGTGAGCCAGGTAAAAGATATTTCACTTAAGGGGTGGAAATGTTATTCAAGGGAACGATAACAATTGATAATCAGGCACACCTCTACAGTATCTGGGGAAAATTAGCTTGGCCCTGTCTAAGGTATTGGAAAATTTTTCCACACTGTAAGCAGAATGATTCAGCTGAAAGCATAATATAGGCTTTGCATTCCAATGCAATAGTACAAGTTTCACAAATGCCGTAAAAATCTATGGGTGCATTCAGTAAATATGATTAAGAAACACTGAATTTAGTCACATATTATTCTGATGCACTTATCAAGAGAAATTTTCACTCCAAAGAAACTAACTACATGGTATCTATTTCTCAGGCTGATAATTATCACTATGTCATTTTAGATTATAATCTAACATGACATAGTGGGCTTCGAAAGTGGCATATGCTCATTGAAGAGTGATGAGATTCTGAAAGCAGAAAATTCTAGGCAAAAGGAAAATGAAAGATATTGAGGTTTCAAGGCAAAATTTTAATATAAATTGTGCAATAAATTGATGGTATACTCTATACTTAACAGACAATATTCCATTAACCATTAGGTTTTGACAGAGAATCAGATATCTAAAGGTTCATTAGATTCACCACTTCTCCATTTGAAAATGACATAAAACACAACAAGAAAATATTACTCACTACAATACAAATGATGATATCAAAATCTGTATAAAAGATATATATAATTGTGGGAAAAAGGTGAGGATTTTCCCACAATTGTACATCCATCACGGAAAAAACCCACTGCAGGAAAACACTCACACATGAAGGGGGTGTGAAAAACCTGCGAAAACCTACTGAGACAAGGCTAATGTTATTTTTTTCAAATTAGTGCATGAGTAACAAATACTAAAACTTTCAAGTGGTTTTCTTAGAGACCAGATTGCCTTATGTATATTGTGCGATACAGAAATGTGTGGTACTTGTCTATCTGTTGGTATGATACAGAGCATGATGTTTGGAATAGTATGTTATTTGTTGACCTTTTGATGCTATGCCAATAATGAGCATTTTGTATAACAGTCCCAAGGTTAAATTACACCCATGACACCTGGTTTTGATTCCTTCATTGGTTTCATCCATTTACTTAGCTAACTTTTGAAATCCATCTGTAAGGGACCCATTTTCCAAGGGATAAAACATTTTCTTTAGTTACTTTGTGGAATTCCATATTAATATAATTTGAATGTAGGACTATTACAATCCACAATAAAATAAAATCACACACACGACCCTGGTTTCAACACTTTCATCATATCATTATCAACAGCATCATCAGGTAATAGGAAATGCAGTCTCTTATGTAGAGAATACGTGTGGGGGGATTTTAGCAGATGAGTGAGTGGGTAGTTAGGGTGGTGGTGGGTAAGGGGGTCGAAGATCAGGAATTTTGGAAGGCTGTTTTTTGGAGGGGGTGAGGGTCAGGCGTGAAGCGTTGAAACTTGGGTCATGTGTGTAATTTTATTTTATTGTGGACTGTAATATTTACATTAAAATTTTACTTTGAATTTTTTTGCATGTAGCACTTTTGCAGGAGAGACTATTTATCATATATTTTGGGTGATCAGATATTTGCGGATTCAAAATGAATCTGATGCAGATGTTGAATGAGCATTGAAGTTTTACTGAGAGTTTCTGAGATTAATTTCTAAAGTCTGAAATTCCAAATTATGCAGAAGTGGTATAGTGTTGGCACAGGAAACCAGATTGAATCTGATCAAGTATGTCATTGTACTGTAAAAAAAAACTCATTTATTCACACATCAGTGTTTCAGGAACTTTAGAGAGGATAGAAAGAAAGAAAAATAGTGGAAATCTTTATCTTGAGGAGAGTTACTCTTCTTTGGAATTGGTCTGATTAGGGTACTCTTCCATTGGCTTGGGTAATGGTTTTGAAATAGTTACGAGTTTTTTTTGTATGGAAGAATTAGAGGGAACAGCTTTCTTATGAAGTCAATTGATATAGGTACTATCTGAGCCTTGTGGCTTACATTTGAGTTGCTTGAACTACTGGGGTTTGTGGGGTGATTTGAATTCTATTACATGAAGGATTGCTTGAACATTTTTTGAGAACTACAGTTTTCGAGCTTGATTTTTCATGGAGTATTAGACAGTGATGGATAGAAGTGAGTAAGATTACATTTAAGTGTCACCATAGGAAAGATTTGAATAATGTGTAAGAGAGGAATGGTGCATAATGGGAATTGTTTTGATTGTGAGAACGCATGTGGTGTGTGATTGAAAAGTTACATCAGAGAAAATAAGACAAAAAAAATAAGTATAGTTAATCACATGGAACCCTAAAGCACTAAAAATATTAAGTATTAAGTTAAAATTAAATATTAAGAAAATGATAACCAAAGCTGTCAAGAAGTGAAGCTTGACACAAGAAATGAAGACCTGAAAAAAATTGTTAGATACTAGGGAGACTTATACTTATACAGGCTATTTATGTGAACTTGGAGAGAACTTCACACTTGAATAGCACTTACTAACACTACTGAGCACTTTACACATCATGGAATCTTTTAATTTAGAATTTGGAAATGTGAAAGCATCAATTGAAATTAACACAAACTTGAAAGCTGTTACGTAGTTTTTCTAAGTTATAATTGTCCATCACTGGGTTCTGACAGAACCTCTTCCATGCTTCTGCTCTGCAAATAAAAGTGAAACAGTGATAACTGCCATTGAAGGACCAAAAGTTGGATTTAAGAAGGTCAAACATAAATAATAAGAGGAATATAGACAATAGGCATGAAATGCTACCTCTGGGAAACGTACCCACTTCCTCCGTTACTCAAAATGCAACTATACTGGGGATAGACGGTTGATAAAACTGTGGCAGTGAATAATAAATATGCAGTGAAGAATGTGGACCAGATCATGTCACCAGAGCAAAATACATTTCTTTTCTATCAATAACTCTCAAAGGGTACAATAAGAAGCATTATAAATTAATACGCTATATCACAGCCTAATTTCCATATAAGACAAGCCTAGTATTATGCGGAAATGTCAACCATAGCATCTTCAATGAGATAATAACATAACAGTGGAAACTAAAATTTTAATGGTCGATCACAAGATTAATCTCAGGGGATGTCAAACGGAAAGGCATTGGAAAACTTAGATTCGCAACTTACATTCACAAAGACTATACTTTCACGAGTATTCCAAATGTAAATCTTACTCTCTAAGTAATCAAGGGTAATATTAGGAAAACTTTGACATGCTGATTTGCCGTTATATGATGAGAAAGAAACAGCGACTTCGAAACCGTTACAAATTTGCATTCGCTGCATTGTAACGTTTATCTGCATGAACACAAAAACCCGTTGGCTGCATAAGAAAGCAACGGTAAATTCTGTGAATGAATATTCAGACCGCGATTGATTTCAGTGAGAATGTATGCATATATAGCTGAAACTTTCAAAAGAACTTTATCGTCTGTAGAAGGAAGGGGCATTCGTGAATTATAAAGCGAGTCAATGAAGAATTACGAGAGAGACACACATTTCACGATACAACGTATGGTATACAGAGATCGTACTTGACAAACAATATCCTTTTTCACGTAATCCACGTACCTATTAGCCTGGGAAGGGATTCGGAACAATCTTCCACCCACCGTTGGACAGCCAAGGATATAACATTTCTTCTTCTCCATCGCAGAAATGTCATGCGATAACTGCAAAATGGACGATTGCTTCCCTTCAAAAAGACCATTTCGGCAAGGATTCCAGGACCCACGCTCAAAGGATTAAGTCCCTGTCCTCTCTAACGGGAACATATTCTTTGAGCCCCAACATGAAACCATGAAACCCCTAAATATTTTTCAAACACTTCTCAGGCTTCGCAGTGATTGGCGGTGGCGGCGGTGGGGGATGGGGAAGATTGGCAGCTGGGTTACTGTTAGTTTGAGGACCAACTCATAGATGGCCGTGAACTAGGGGACCGCCTGGCGCATATGAGTCAATTCCACATGGGTAGAACAGTAATAATAGCATCAAATCTAATTTGTAACAATTTAATAATCTGTTTTTTATTTTAAAAAATCCCAGATTTGTATTCAACGATCATTTTTACACGAAAGTGAAAAGTTTTAGCCAAATAAAAATTTCATGCACGGATCCTATTATAGGTGAATTCCTTTTTGTGCTCGTTTTACATCATCCCTCTCTCTCCCAGAAAAGGTGCATTGTAATGGTTGAAATTTTTTTTCGCGTCCGTCAAAACCCACCATAATCTGTAGAACACTACCTTCCCTGTATCACGTTGGTGTGCTGCCGAATATACGCGACGGACCTCGGTCACGTCAAATTGGATTTCCGCGTTTGGATCAGAATTCCATACAGAAGCCACGAGATGGATACGCTGGTCGCCGCGGCGGTATCGCATTTTGCGGTGTGGTCGCTCTAGCGTAAAGGCTCCCTATACTGATTGTCGGGAGGAGTAGGTAGGCATGTTTGTATCGCGTCGTATCTGACCAAAAAGGGGAATGCGGGATCATAGGGCCGAGAAATTCCTTCAAATGATTCCGTTTCCCCCTCCATGGGAACCGTTTGGGAGAAAGAAATTCCTCGCCAAGGCCCGTCTGCGTGTAGCCCATGTGCGTGAGTGCGTGTAGCCCATTCAGCGCTCCCTAGACTCAAGTTTCGATCTCTTCCACTCCAATTGCGTAGCGTGCGCCGAATTCGGGATGCGCTGCTCAATTTTTTTTGTTTCTATATTTCATCCTTTTGCTCTCTCTCTCTCCTGCTGCGGATTATTCCAATCCCGATTCGGCTTGTCGTTGGGATTGTTAAGAGGTCTCGTATTTTAGACAACACCAAGTTCACTCCTCTCCTTGAAAGAGTATTGAAGTATTAAAAGTATTCAAAAGTTTGAGGATATACTCTGCCTTACGTCCCTTGTTTTGATAACCGATTCCTCCTCCTGAGGTGTAATCTCGATTATTCTTGGGCTGTAATGTTGTGAGCGAGAAATATTTGTGGATATTACGTATTAATATCGTCAGTGTTTTTTCCATAAGTTAGGTTCAGATGTTCATCATCATCATTATTGGTCAACAATCCTAGGGTTGGTTTGACGCAGCTTTCCTCTCGATTCATCTGTCGGCCAACCTTTTCATTGTGACGTAATTCTTCTCTTTTACATCCCTCACAACTTGTTCCATGTATCTCATACGAGGCCTGCCTTTTCCAATCTTACCGTTCACTTTTCCCTCGACGATTGTCTTCATCAGGCCATCGTGTCTCAAGATATGGCCGATTAAGTTGTCCCGTCTTCTTTTTAGAGTTTTGAACAGACTTCTCTTTTCTTATATGTACTCTTCTTAAGACATCTTCGTTTGTCACTCGGTCGGTCTATTTTATCATCATCACTCTACTGTAGCACCACATTCCGAATGCTTGTTCCCTTTTCTTCTCGTCCATGCCTCAATGCCGTAAAGAAACATGCTCCAGATGTATGTTCTGATGAATTGTTTCCTTGCTTCTACGTTTGTATTTCCAGCTGTAAGTAGATTTTTGTTTTGATAGAAAGCCCTCTTTGCCTGTGCTATTCTACTAACTATTTCTTTCTTGCTTTATCCATCGTTGGTTATTCGGCTTCCAGATGGTCATGTATATTTTTAATATTCCCATGAATTAGAATGCACCAAACCTTCGTGCTCTTCTTCAGTTCCTTGTATTTCATTCCGTCCATTCTAACTATTCCAAGAGTCTGTTCTCATTCCTCTACACTGATCAACAAACATTCTTCCTTCATATGACGTCCTTCAAAGTACTGTTTTCCATTTACATTCCAAAGTGCCTGTTCCATTTACTTCCTCTGCTTCTCCTATTCATCTGTCAGCATCTTTTCTTCCTTTAGTATCCCCAGCACTTCATTGTTCGTCCTAAATTCGACCCACCTTAATTTCTTCTTCCTTCTCTCCACACCCACGTCTTGAAAGCCACGTCTTCACATCTTAAAGGCCTTAAGTCTATTTTCATCCTCATTTCTCAAACTCCACGTCCCCATGCCATGCATCCGCGCCTACGCACAGTGGGCTGAAATCGAAAAAACTGGCCAAAACACCAAAAAAATTGTATTCACTGTGGAAGATGTTACTTCTCTCCTTTTATATTGGCGCATCTGATGTGTGATTTCATTTTTCATAATCATTGCGCATTAACAATATGCGAGGGAATTAAGTTGAATAAAATATAGCAAAAAAAATCCGTAATTCCTGCGATAGATTAATCCTGAACTCTAATCTTAGATTTTTAAATGACGAAGCAGAGCGTGAACTTAGCGAAATGCTGCCGAAGAATTCGAGTGGGCACTCCTAGTATGAGAAATGAAATGGAACCACATCGGAGTTTGAGCTCGAGTGATTATGTGAGGCGTCATACCGTGCCTTCTCCTGTTTGGGAATAATCGCGGTCGAAGTCGAGCGGGGAGAGGAATAAAGAAGACTCGGTTGGCTCGGTCGAAACGTCATGGTCCCGTGGTGGCGCATAGGAAAAGAGAACTTTTACCAGAGTTTGCGAACCCCAGCCAATGAGCACGTTTCGGGCGTTCCCTAGTTGGACGCGTGCCTAATGTGTAAGGGGGGAGAGGGGGGTGGAAATATTCTCTGAGAGAGGAGAGATTAAGGGGGTTGTTGGAGCGTTCCTGGGGGTGGTGTGGTGGAAAGGAGAGAGAAGAGGAAGGGAATGATGAAAGTCCACGGAGGGGTGGTAAAGCAGAATTTAGGCTTGGTTATAACCGACCAAATAGGGCATACCATCGGCCAACATCGTCACAATGCGAACTCCATGCGTAACGGCTGCCCCGGAGGCATAACCGATTTAACTATCCACGGCTAACTCGGTTAAACAGACAACCAGCGAGCGTGACGGCTGGATAGAAATATGTGCGAGCGGGAATGGATTTTCACGCCTTTTGCGAGGATTTGTCCTCTGCCAACAATGCTCCTCGCGACAATGAATTGGCGACGACGACGCCTCCTTCGCCGTCGCTGCAAGCGCTTCGTTTCCCCTCTCCGACCATGAAAACGTCGAAATGCACTTTGCAAGCGAGTCCCGTCTCGTATAATTATGCTGGGCCATTCAACTCTCTCCCCCTCCCCATCTCAACCCAGTACGACATACATGGAAGCCAAAACGATTTTGAAACGGCAGAGGCATGGAGCTACACCGAAGATCAATTAGGACAACAATGACGCGTCTCCGCTAAGAAACTTAAACTGCTCTCAATAAGCCGCCATTGGCACTGTGGTTAGACAATCGTTCCCAGCCTGAACTCTTACGGGAGAATTTTTTTAACGAGTACGCTCTCGGCTAAGCTATGTTTAGTTTAGGCTGATAAGGGATTCGATTCGACAGCTGTGTCAAACCAGCCTGAGGAATGTTGACTGACGAAGATAATGCTGAAAAGGGTTGTCCATGCGTCGATGGTAGCGCGAAAGAAAGGAATCGAAAAGATAAAGATATAAGAAAAAGATAAAAACATGTGAAAGCGAAAGGAATGAGATTCTCTAGAAAAAAAGACGACCAGATTATATTAAAAAGTAAGGATGTCATTATTGGAAGGTAGGAGCAATTCAGGTATCTACTTGGAATCAGGTACGTTGGAATAATTACGGGAAAACTAAATGATATAGGTTCGAATCCCATCCCGGATATGGTTAAATTGAAGGAAAAAGAGCTTGCCGCGAAAACTTCAACTGTGTTACCTGCTGAAATTGCACAATAGTAGAAATTCCACAGAAATTCCGCCCCGGTCAAGGCAAAATATTTTTTCTCTGTGGAATGTTTGCTTTCGGATATGGGTGTTTGATTAGATACACAGGAATAAGTTCGTGATGCTAAGGTCACGTCACATGTCGTTTGGTATAACAGGTGGAGGGCCATAAAACCAAATTTTAGTACATACTACTAGGAGAACCGCCATGGCAAAAGAGGCGTTCACTTTTAAGAGAGAGAGGATCTTTGAGAGGTAAGAAAGCGTGGGACTATATGGCCACGGAGAGACCATTCGCGATCAAGTCACTTAAAATTTTGTAATGTGGAATGCTCTCGTCGGCCATGTTGTCATCACGTTTAAAGACTTACCGGAAATTAAAATTAGTTTTCTTTTTCTAGAAGGGTGTTACCCTGCATCACCGATGGGAATTAGGTGTATACTCTGTACTGATGTATACTCTGGTATGGCTAGGAAACATGGACGAAAGAAGTACGAAGAAAAGTAGGGACACTCCACTAAAACCTACCCTGATCGCTAGATATTAACCTACCAATCAATCTCAAAAACTTATTATTTCTCCTTACTCTCCAATCATCGCATTTTTTTAATTCAGGAAATCATTCCCTTTGGTCCAAATCAAAATTCTTCCGTCGTTAACAAAAGTTCCCTACCGTTCGTCCTCTTTCCTCTATCATTCTCCATACCCACGTGTTAAAAGCCCAAAATCTAAATATTTTCATCTTCTTTCTTTAAACCCCATTTTTCCGTGGCATATAGTGCCACGCTCCATACCGGACTTATAACTAGCCTTTTCTTGACTTCCATGCTTAACGTCCCTGTCAGCTGAAAAGCTTCTTAATGCGTATCAGTAAGTGACGAAAGATGAAGCGAAATGAAGTGGGGTCCTACTGTATTCCAATGTCGAGTTTCATTTCACCATTGCTCCATTTTTCGAATCAAGGTTTATTAAAAAATTCCTACTTCCACCCTATCAACCACTCGCCTTCAATGGCGCAAATGCAAATTACCTTTTCCATCCACTCCTTTTGCCTTCTCCTAATTTCATCTATCAAATTTACTTCCTCTCTTACCAATTCTAGCACTTCATCATTCGTCCTCCTTTCGACCCACTTTACTTCCTCCATCCTTCTCCGCACCCACATCCCGAAAGCCCCAAGTCTATTTCCATCTTCTTTTCGCAAAGCCCACGTTTCCGTCCCATGTATTGCCACGTTCCATGTTAAACTTTTCGCTACGGCGATATATATAATCGTTAAAAAAATACCCGCAATCATTTCACTAGTTTCCCTCTTATGACACGTATTTCGGCCAAAATCATTCACGTACAAAACCCTTATGGCACAGCTAGAATTGTCTTTTTCCCCATTCGGACTCGCAACTTCCGGATTCCTGACTCGAGAAAGCCGAGAAAGAAATGTGCTGCTTATGCAAATCCATGCTATCGACAATGTGGAGAATATCCCCGTCCGATTTCCCGCCTTGTAATTCCTTCCTTCCCTCCGAACCTTCCTCTGAGAGAATTCTTTTTTTTTAAATATTTTTCTAGTCCTCAACCCTTCCTCAATAAGAATGGGAAGGGATGAAAGAGTACGATATCCCCGGGAGGCATGCAAATGGCATCTCTTCATTCCCGAGGGGGCTTGGACGAGAGAATATTGCTGTCATCCGATTCGGAATAAAAAATGTATACATTAAGGGAACAATACTTGGCAAGGGTTAAGTATCTTAAAGAGGTTAAGTATCAGGATGTTGCTGTCCTTGATTCGAGCAACCTGAGAAAGGGTTTCGGATTTTTTTTTAGTGAGTTGTACCCCTTTTTTCTTCTTCTAGCGATTTGGAATCGTTTTCTTTGTATATACGTCTATCATTCTAGATCTACGACAACTGCTTTTTAAAAAAATACAAAAAATGGAGTATTTGGAAGCAGACGTTTTCTCGCAAGAATGGAAGAATTGTGGGAGATGAGGTTAGCGTTAGGTTGGAGGGTCGTTAATGCTAGGTATGGAAGGGGGATGATCGGTTCAGGGACAAAAAGAAATGAAGTAATTCCCTCTAAATTGCCTTCTGCCATCTTTTTTTTGTGTGCAATCGCGGTAGGGGGCGTATTTTGGCTCGTGAATTCGCCTGTAATGATTTCCGATGGAATTCTGAATTGGCCCAGTACCCGTACCTCTTTCTCTCTCAGTGTGGAGGGGAATGAAGTTAGGCGAAATGAAACTGGGCTAAATCCGTAAAAGTGGGAATTTTCGATCCGCCGTTTCGATGCTTCGGGTCCCGATGAAAAAAAAATACGGATCTTGCGACCAAAACTTTAACGTATTGCTTCCCGGGTGAGTCCGGTAAAGATCTCTCATTGTTGCCAAGCAGAGAGCGAATTTAAACGGAAAGCGAATAGGTGCAAGTTCTTTCCTAAAGAAAAGTAATATCGGGACATCTTCGTCTCCAGAGATGAAATACTGGTGACAAGTCTTAACGGCAAGTTTCTCAGGATGCGACTTGTTCTTAAAGAGAAGAGAAGCTTCTTTTTTTGTTGACATCGGGACTGAATCACATGAAGCAATAACGTTTACTTATTTTTATACTCAGTTCCATCTTTTTTTTCAGTCGTTCTGTATCGTTTTCAATGAATGAGCTCTGTTTCTAGTCAAAATACAATTTTCCTTTCAGTGAAATAATTTGAATTCTTAACTGATCAACCGTTGACTGAATTAAGAGCTGATCATTCGTTTGGATGCTGCTTGGTTTCGACCTCTCGAGTTTGTCGAATCAATTGGTGAGCACGATTTAACAAGAATAATAGCTGTAAAATCACACATATACACCGATAGAAATGTATCCTTAAACTAGTTAAATCCTCTATCTATTAACAGATTTCCTGCTATTATATGTTAACCAAAGTATTCCTCTAAGTGTTATGTGAATTTCCTCTCCGGAGAGGAATCCTCTCAAACTTAAGAGTATCTAATTCAGTGTAGAATGTAACTCCATCTACATTAATGAGGGTTATTCTCAAGATTTCATCTTCAATTCTGAGGATCTTTCTCAAAATACTCTTTTTATAAAAGCAGTCCAATCAAAATGTCCTCTACTTTTAGGAATATTCCTTTCAGAAAGTCCTCATATTCTAGGAGGAATCTTCACCATTATTCTCTTTTTTAAATAACATTCATATTATTTGGTATGCTAATTGATAGGGAGTTTAAAATAAAAAAAAGTTTAAAATAAGTTAGCTAAAGAACACTCCATGTATTTCAAGTATTTGGAACAGTATTCAGTAGAAAACACTCTGCCTAAAATTACGTAAAGTCTTGTCGCCATAGGAAAATATGCGATGCAGTTAAATATTCAAAATGTCACTATTAAGAAGAAAAATGATAACCGGTAATACAAAATTAAAAATATGCCGTATAAGGAAACAAACTGCAAATTTCACTGGAAAGGTTTTTATATATAACCGGGGTTTCGACACCTGAAGATGACATAAACTGTCGAAAACCGAGTCGTAAATAAAGACCTTTCTAGATAATTTTGCATAGTTTGTTCCCTTTTCCACCATTGAAAAAATTTCACACAGTTACCTCTGATACTGTATGATTTGTTAAAAATATGCTACAACTTAAAGGGGGTAGATAACGTTTTGATTCAACTTTTAGAAGCCGTTGCAATTTTAAACAGTGAAGGGTAAGCCAGTTTTTCCTGCGACACAAATTTCCACTTCCAAGTTTCAACACTCTCGTATGCATAATAATGAGGATTGAAGCTTGTCGTTTTCAGATCACGAATTAAGAAATAAATATCAGAAACTGTTGGTACAATGTATTTTAAAACACCAAAGTATGTCATTGATCTTCTGAAACCAAGCACAAGAGATGCATTAGTCTCTCATTTTGAGCCCCTTTCATTATACACCAGCGTACTGGGATGGACTTCTTGTGAAAAACTTGAAGGATAAAACATTAAAGTCAAGAGTTTCACCAGAAGTCCAGGCCTGATGGTGATTGGCCTGGACTTTCCACTTAATTCGCGACATCTTACTTTCAGATTACTAATCTTGGATTAAACGGAAATATTGAGACAGGAACGTCATCTCAAAAGGAAAAATAGATCCCCTTTAGGGAAGACATGTTCTAAAAGTAAGAGGAAATCCTGAATATTTGAAAAGAGGAACTGTCCTCTACATTTCAGGATACTTTTTTTTCTGTGCATTGATTCGTAATTAATTTTCGAAAAGCAAGCAGTATTTATACTTTTTTATTGTTTCCTCCTTACGTTTTACCCCAGCATTTACGCTTTGGCATAGGTATGAATATGGAACGTCCTCAGAGTAACGCAGGGCTCAGGATAATGTTTATCCCGTGGCTACGTTTTGATGACGCTTGTATTCTAATGTGAAATGTGAGAACGGAAACGTTTGCGAGGCATGTTGCCCTGCTGTGGCTCCGAGGGTCGGTAGTTTCAACGTTTATACGTGTTGCCATCGATGTTTTGGACGTAAATGTCACGAAAGGTCGTAAATGTCACGAATGTCTATAGTACTAGTGAGGAAGCGGCGGTATACGGGACACCATTCCCTATTCATTATAGATTTGGGGCATTTCCAACCATTGGTCATCTTTCTCATCCGTCGTGAAGACTTCAAGATTTAAAAAAATAATCTCTCTTTGTTGACTCCATAAAAATGTCAAGTTCCATCAACGCTTACGACGAGATGATTTCGATCGTTGATTGGTATTGTTGCAACAGAGTCCTCTAGATGGCATTCTAAACACTATTCCTTGTTTTACACTTCTACTATTACTACACTAATTAGTTATTATTTGGCAATCCAGTGGACTCTGGTTGCAATGGTATTTTTCTGCCATCTGGTTTTACGAGATAGAGGTATTAATGTTGGGCAACCCTTTGGATGTATATATCAAAGGTAGGAAGTATCAGAAATGAAGACGGCAAAAATGGAAGAATCTAAGACTACGATTTCTAAACTGCTAAGAAAAATCGAGCAACTGGTAAATTTGTCACGTCCTTTCAGGCATAGATAGGTATTGCATAGATCTCTTTACACAACTGCGGCGGTGTGTGGCAGATGGTTAATTTCAACACATTTGGTAACCGATCATAGCGCCCTAATAAATATTATCCATGTGTCACGGTCAACAGCAAACGCTTCTAAGATCACGCGTCCCATAGGTTTTCTTAGTGCTTCCACTTTTTATTCGCACGTGCACAACTTCTGGATTGGGCAAAACCAGAATTTCATAAAAACTGGACCGTATTCTCGTCTGATTGGATCATACCTTGTTTAACAGATTGTTTTTTTCGCTCCACTTTCCAACCCCTGGATCCAGTAACGTTCTTAACGAGCAGGGAGTGACTTGGATGCGTAGGGAATAGAAAATTTCTTCTTCCACCGGGCATGTTATGCGGAGATGATAGTTTATTCGAGTGATCCAGGTTTTTTTCTTATTGCTTTGCGATTGCAGCAGTCTGCGGTGTATTCATTGGCTGGATTGATTGATCGTTCGTTCTACCGGTTGGAGTAGATTTTGGAGGAGTGTCCCATCTCATTTTTTGCTCGTAACTTATCTTCTGAATCTATCCATCCGTAATTCTCATGAAATCTCATAGGGTTGGTGAGAGAGCAATGGATTTAGTTTCACATTTATTTTTTTCCTGAAAATCTTAATTTAAATAATGCACAAAAGAGAGTATGCATTTATTTTTCTGCTTTAACCAAATTATCATCATGATTATAAGTCGACAATCCTAAGATTAGTTTGACGCAGCACACCAATCGATTCTCCTATCAGCTATCCTACACATATTTCTTCTCTCTCATATCCTTCAATAATTGTTCTATGCATCTTACGTGAAGCCTTTCTTTGTCATTCTTCCTATTAACTTTTCCGTCAACGATTTATCAAAATCTAGTGAAGGATGTAACTATTACAAAGGTGCCAATTTCCTCGAGGTCGTATTGAATGCTTATATTTATCCGTATTATTAATATTTTGATGTTCAAGGAGGTCATCAGAATGGCAATAAGCAAATCCTTGATGTAAACACGTGACCGCGAGACGAGACCATATTGGCTACGGTTATCCGCCATTCGGTTGAAAAATAGACGGGCTCTATTGTGTCGATCTTAGACAATCGGAATAGGTTATAGAGAGAAGAATTGGCGGTAATGAAAAAGAGAGGATGAAAAGAGACGCATAAAATGAAGGGAATTTAAAAAAAACTATTGTTCGCTACCGGAAATAGAAAATAAATTCATCTCTCTCTCTCTCGATTTCTCATCATTTCTCTGTGACGATGTCTTTTTCGCCTCGTGATCGACTCTTTTTTCATCTCCCCGCTGGAATGCATGATGGGTAGAGAAGTCTTTTGCGCATCTCTCGGCGCCAGAGGAATTTGTTCGCCCGGGTACTTTAGCAAAGGTGTAAAAAAAACATAATTGAGAGAATTTTTTCATTTCCATTTTCGTTGGGGGAAAGCCGAAGATATATACGTTTGTCAAAGTGCATTTTTATGCGCGGATAAACATATCGCCATCCAAACAGGGGCATTGCTCCTTTTTTACTATCGTAATATGACAATATTTTGGTGTCTGACTGCTTAATATGGGAAAACTTTCACTATTTTTCGGAAATATAGCTGTAATTGTTGCTAGAGTAGTATCACATTCAGGTTTATGATATATTTGTCACAACAATTCGCGTCTGAAAAGGAGAAGACAGTTATTTTCCTCAGTGGTATTTCTTTATGACTGCCGATCATATTCTTGTTTCGCTGTTAACTTTTTCACAAACTCGGGGTCCAAGTTTTAGTTTTCAGCTGAAAAGTCGTTGCGTTTCAAATAATGTTGAGTTTTTTAAGGCAAACTTTAGCTTAATGTTTTCGAGATCATTCCTGTGCTGCGACTCCTGGGAAAAGTACAGTCATCAAAACGGAGTTTTGGTGACTCTTAAGTAACGTGTTAAAGTACGGTCGAACATTCTGGCGTTATATGTTAAACAGTTGTCAAAATACCAAGACTATGGAATCATTTGGGTAAACACAAAAGTGAGGATCAGAGTAATACAAGGGTGAAAAATAGGGTCGTTCATTGAAAACGAAGGAAAATGCGTTGTGAAAATTGTTTAGTTCTCGCTGAAATTCATTGTCTTACGTAGAATTTGCGAAATAATTCGATTGGATTTTCTGGCTGTAGAAAGTGTGATAGACGAAAGAAATAAGAAAAAGGAAATCCTTGAGATTGATTGATAATTGGAAGCAATTACTGGGGTATTCTATGAAAGCGTGACAGGCCAATGGATGGATCGTTGGGCAACTGACCGAAGGTCTCGAGTTGAAAATCAAGATAATCTCTCGATCAGGGTGTTTTAATGGAGTTCCGTTGCTTTGTTAGTATTTCATTTTTTTATTGGCTCCATCCTAGTTCTGTTTCTCTTTTCCATTCGACATATGTTGGGAATAATTCAATTTATTGTTTGTAAGAATAACTAAGTCGTTAGATGCAGAGGCACGTTTTAGGGAGCGATTAAGAACAGTATACTTAAATTGATGGGTCACCTTTTTTAGGGAAATGGACATCACGCTACATTTGTCTGGGTTTAATTTAAGTTTCCATACATTGCACCAATTTGATGTCTGCCTTAGGGCATCTTGTAGTTCATAACAATCGGAGGGCGTTTGAATGTTCTTGAAAAGTTGGCAGTCATCGGCGTAAAGTAAGGTTATTATGACACTTCTTTTTTTTCTCGACCACCGATTACTCAGTATTCTGCATTCAATAACGACCTTCTGCATTCCATTTTCTCTATGTACCTGCTCCAAACACTAAATATGCCATCTCCTAATTGTACCCAACAATATTCTTTCCTCGGTCATAATGGGAGGGGAATAAAAAGTTGCCGGAGTTAGTTGGAAAGAGACAGATTTACATGTGATCGTGGGCGAATGGAATCTGAAGATGGTTATGTAAATAACACTTCTGGAGGAGAGGGGAGGAGGGAAATGGGAATTTTCCACTGTACGGGAAAGAAACAAAATTTACGTTACAAAAATGGAGAAATTAAGCATGAGAAGAGAGTACGTATTGAAAAAAGTGAAAAAATAAAATGAATGTGTGGGAGGACTGTAAAACCTTTGCATAAATGCATTCTCACTGTAATTATTTTATGCCGGAGTAGATGTATAAATGAAAACTCAGTTCTCTTCACGGTGAACATTATATGGTATTTAGAAAATTACTCAGGCGTGCAATGAAAAAGAAGATACGAAACGTTCCAAGGAGGTTTCTTTCTTGATTTTCAACTCGAGACCTTCGGTGAGTTGCCCAACAATCCATTCATTGCGTTGTCACGATTTTGTTGTAATTGCTTCCAATTATCTTTATAACAGAGCTATCTAGTAGTATATACGTTTAAACCTTATTTCCTCTGCTGGCTATCTACGAGCTATCTATCTATCTGTCTATCGCTCTGGCTCGTGCTATCACTTTCTGCTCCAGCCATTGATGGCTGTTAGTTGCTGATGTAAATGTCGTAAACTCCAGCTCAAGAAAAAGACCGCAGATATTTTTATCGAAGTGCGTTATAGCCAATGGATGCTTAATTTGCGCTTAAATAGTAAAAGTTCATGCTATAGTTACTAGTTTAACTACATAATACAAGTAAAAAAGTAGTTATTTATATTTTGGATTTCACATCCGGATTGGCACTATTTAAAGTTTTTTAACCGAGATGTAATTAGTCTCTAAGACTACTAACAATTTGTTGCAAGCTGTTTCTTCAAAAGAAGGGAAATGCGTGTACCTAAATTTATTTGAGAAAGCTGATTTTGTGTTTCTATTTTTTGATAACACTATCCTCTCTAAATTATTTAATGCTATAAAATATAAAAAGCTGATTCAGCTTATAGTGAAGAGAGACCACGAAAAATAATGTCATCCTAATCTTTGCTGTTATCAGGAGAGATCACAGATGTCGGAAGCAATTACTCTTCCAGTGCGTAAACATCAATTTACGCAGTTATTATAGCAGTTATTAGTATTACGACCGGTTATTTGAGTTCGTGTTCGTGTTGGCCATCTTCATTCATCCATGAAAAATAAATATAAACCACAATTTGAAAGTTATGCAGTAATCTGAAGTCATTTCGGAAACTTTTACATACACAGGGCTCTCCGTAAGAGAGATGAGAGGATTGGACTTAATATTCCTCTATTTAATACAAGTACGACTGCTACAGTTGATTACATCATGGTAGGTAATTAGAATTAAGTCCAAGTTAGTGTGGAGTAGACTTTTCTGTCTGTATTTGTGTACTTCAAATTCTTGAACAAGAAAAAAAAACAAATTCAATTATAGGTAAACATTAACGGACAGTGAATAAAACTAGTAACTAAATTTATGCCCTGAGCAAGAGAGATCTGGGAGATGGTAGAATCAAAAGCGTAGAATCGCTGTTGTTACTATTCGACATGTTATTTTAGTCGACTGACTACATTCCTTCATTAATTTCAAACGTTAAAAAAACAATTTTCATTCAGGAGTTAAAATAGAGTGTAAAAATGACTACACAAGCATTGCCGTTCGTAAGAGAGATCAGAAAGATGGCAGAAGTAAATATTCCGCCGGTGTGCGAACATAGAACTGCAGTTATTAACATCACGACAGGTCATTTGAGTTGAGTTGGCGCAGAAAGGGGAAACGCAAGTGAATTATGCAGCAGGGCGGTTGGGTGCCCGAGAAATATTACAACATACGAGCCTCTAGCAGTCGCCCTTCGGGACTTGTATCGCGTTAATATTTCAGAGTTATCCGTTGTGCGCTACTTACGCGGGAGTAACTTTGTGCGCCGCAGTCACTGTACTATGTGCGATACTCGCGGATCCTACAGCTTGAATGTTTGCTGTTCCGTTCTCTCCTTCTAAATTTCCCTTCTCTCCGTATCTCTCTCTCTCCCTCCCATGGCAAATGCAGTCGCATACCTGCCTCGGGAATGCAGCGGTATCCATCTTTCCTTTTTCAGGAAGGAAGAGTCTCTAAAGCTCGAAATCCACGCTCGCTCCGTGAGGCACAGAAATGCAAAAGAAAGAAAAACGCTCGCGAGTTCTGGTACGAATAATGCTCCTCTCAGCAGGAGAGCTCATTTTTCGATTAAATGAGATTACGCAGAGAAGAAAGGCCTTGGGATTATGGACATACCTCTTTTTTTTTCCTTTTCAATGAAAATAATGCCCTCGGTCATATGCTCAAGGGCAAACGACGAGCGTGTTTTTTTTGTAAAAAGGCAACAAAAGCGAAACGAAAAAAGAATAATTTTAAGCTCGGATGATGCGATTAAATAATAGCGAGGAAAGTATCCAGCGTCGCAGGTTTTGGTTTGGGTACAAGGGTTGAAGACGGGAAGAACTAAATCAATTTTCTTGCGCAGCTTGATGCGTGTAACTTGTAAAAACAATATTCCGCCATTCTTTTGAGCATACATGGCGACTGTCCTGGATCTTTCCGAGCAGGTAAAGGTGGAAGATGAAGTTGACCAGTTTAACAAGCTCCGGGGGTTGAGGTTCTTGTACTAGGATATTTCTTTAACAGTGGTAACGTGAGGAGAGCGCGTTTACTGCCGTAAATATACTCAAGGATTGCGAACCATCCGCGAATATATTATTGGAGTCACCCGCTGAATCAGAATGGGGTCGTTTACCATATTTTTTTTATTGTCGAATCTGATAGAGTTTGTAAAATAAAAGGACCCGTATTTTTCCGTTTTTTGATCCGACAATTATTTCTCGAGTTATAAGCGGCGAAAAACTGATGTTTTTAACCCTTTCGGAAAAGTGGGTGTGGTGCAACCTCTGACGTATATCGACTTCGTCCAATCACAACTGAGCCCGCGAAGCTACTTCGTCTGATCGCAAAGGGGGGGACACAGCTGACTCGGCCAATGGGAGCGATTTCGACAGCATCTGTGCGAGCAGACCTTCCGAGAATCCCCCTCCACTCCCTTCCACCTCCCCTGAAAGCAGTCAAGGACGGGAGGAAAATGACGTCAATGTTATCACAGCAGCATTTTCGGTGGGCGTCACCTTTTGCTTATTTTCATTTTTGATTTATGAGTGAATTGTTGTGGTTAGAAGATTAATTTTTTCACTAAAATTCGTTTTTCGTTTCCATCTAACGATTTCGTGTACAAAATTGCGATTTCGGTTCCGAGTAAACACCCCCATTTCGCTATTGTATATTTCAGCTATATAAATTCTGCTGTAGTGCATTTCAGCGGGTGACTCCGCTTAGGCATTCGTGACCAGGTCGAAATCCTTGAATTTGTTCAAAGTGATTAAAGTTGGCCTTAACCTAGAGGGCGTTTTCACTGTGCGCACGACTACGGCTTGCCTGTGACATTTATATGTACGTCCGGCCGGCAACATTTTGTGCTTTAAGGCCTCTTAGAGTTCCACAGGGGAGCGGGAAGTCTTGTGGTACCTTAAGTGGTAAAAAATCTGAAATTAGGGGGTTCCAGGTTCGAGTCTAGGTGGACTTTTTCTGAGTGGGAATTCTCAGTGAAAGTGCATGCTGCAGCGAAGAAAGGTTTGAGGCCACAATCTCCACAGCTATCTCGCTAGCAACGAAACCAACTCAATATTTATATGTTTCACCCTTAAACAAATCACTCCGCCAAAAAAAAAAATAGCCCGCACGTCCAAGACATGAATCATGTCGCATGAAGGAGGGGGTACTATGAAATACAAACTGGTGAGAACAGCGAAGGCGAGAGATACTGAAACTGCCCGGAGAGAAGGTACGATAAATGCTTCTTGATATAAGATACCTCATCCTCAGTCATTTTTTGGTTGTAATGTTTTCATTCTTCTTACTTTGCC
Source organism: Platycnemis pennipes (assembly GCA_933228895.1). Lineage (NCBI taxonomy): Eukaryota > Metazoa > Arthropoda > Insecta > Odonata > Platycnemididae > Platycnemis > Platycnemis pennipes. The sequence goes on from OW121854.1 coordinate 69,259,023, forward strand.
TCTACATGTGGATGTTGATGAGGACGTGAATTTCAAAAAGAGAGATCAAACTCTTTCCTGTCGTACTTGTGACATCTCTCTCTCTCTCTGTGCATCACCTCCTTTGTCTCTTCCTCATTATTGTCGCCAGTTATTAAAAATTAATATGCAACATGCAAGAACGGTGAGTTTTCGCTTAAAAATATTCAACCAACCATTCCCGCGTTGGAGTGGGCATATGAAACTCAGGTCATTTTTTCCCATTTTCCATGACTGGAATGCCATGGTTATGAAATTCCATCCGAGTCATCTATTTCACGTGTTTTGTATAATTTTTCACGTTTATTCCTCATGAAGCCATAGTGCAGCGAATGGATTTTGCCGCTCTTTTTCGCGACTCGCGACGTTTCAAAGTAGTCCCTAGTTAAAATTGTAAAGGGATGGATTTATTATTGCATTCCTGGGCTAATCCCAAGCTCCACCTTTATAAAACAAAGACAACGGTGACAACTTGTTGTGATAAAGTTTTTTTTAAGGTACCCTTCGCAGATTTCTCTAAACTGATGTCTGACGGAATTATTCAGCTTCCCTTGAGGCGCAAAGTTCGAGAGTCTTCTGTTTTTTTAAGCCAGGACGGAGTGATGTTCGTTACTCCTATTTTCTTCTCCCAATAGGCTCTCTCCTCTACTAAGTTATACTTAAAATCCTGTCCCTTTGGTTACGTTTCTCCGGCCTGTTCTCCGTGGACGTTGCGTTGCCTGCCAAATGTTTCCTCGAATTAACGAATAAGTTGACAGTTCATGTTTTATACTTTTACCTCATTATTTATTTACTATGGGGCGATGTGGATCTACTGCCCGTCTATGGGGGTCCAACTCACTTACCTTTGGGCACTCCGCCATTAATTTACCATTTGTTTCCTTTTGGTGTCGTTTCGGCACTTTATTTCCGTTCATTTCTTTTCAGAACATCTTCCGCATGCATTATAATAATAGTTCACTTAAACAATGCCTTTGGTCATCAAGATGAAGTTTTTTCGAAGGAGCATATTTTTGCCATCAAATGTTCTCCAAGTTTTAACGGAAAACTATATTTCACAATAGGAAAACATATTTGATGGTATATCCTTTCTTGTTGTTTAAGTCCATTGTTTGTAGGCTAATTATTGTTATTAGTTTTCTTTCGGTTAAGGTAGACCTAAATGACATTTAATTCTTCTCTTAGTTCACTCGAAGTCCCTCTTCAGCCCCTCATACTTCCTACCTCCCATTATTCTATTCAAACTGCCTTTTCTTCTCTTCCCTCCACACTGCTAACCCAATATTCTTTTCTCTATCACTTCGTTCAAAATGTCTTCATCATTTTATCACCTGCTCCATCCAAACCTACATTCTCCTAATTTCCTCAACCAATTTTCTGTCCTCTTCTACCAACGCTATTAATTCATCGTTCGTTCTCCTATCGATCCACTATGCATTCTCCATCCTTCTTTATACCCACATCTCAAAAGCCCTGAGTCTATTTTCATCCTTTTTCCTTAAAGGTCATGTTTCCGAGGCATATAGTGTCGCGCTTCGTACTAGGTTTTCATCAGTCTTTCGCTCATTGCCCCTGTCATTAGTTCTCACCTACGTGTACCATACTCTTTCGCAAACGCAATTATTTTTAGGTTTGTAAATAATAATTTCATTTTTGAAATGAATATGATGATGTGTGCTGAGAAAGCCGATGGTACCATTTATTTATTAAAAAAATGCAAACTTTAAGAAAGTCGAGCCCCAGACAGTCAGATAGCATGAAGTATCCCATGTTCTGCGTGTGATGATATTTAAGGATATACTGAGATTCATGTTTGTACACGTTAAGGCCACAACAAAAATCAAGCGTTTCATTTAAGCGTTGCACAAAAGCTTGACGTTTTTTGGCAAGCAGATGATTTTTCAGTTTTTTGTTAAATACATTGTCATTTGAAACTTGATTTGAACTCATTTTTTTTAATATTTACATTCCCATGGAAGTTCCGTAAAGAATCTCTAGGCAACTCATTCCAATATTTAATTCCAATATTCTCGAAGATATTTGTGTCAATGCTGGTTTAATGCCGTCTAATTTCATTTTATGACTATGGTATTTCCTACCTATGGAGCACGCTGTGTCGAACCTCACTGTTAATTCTACCCTAAGTCTCTCCTTTTTTGTCGTTATTTAAATCCCATTAGCAAGGCATTGCAGAATTTCTACAGCGAAAAACCATTCACTTTCATGGAAATAAATTGTTAAAAGCAACTTATTCAGAAAAATTTCTACAGTGAAAAATCATTCACTTTGATGGAAATAAATTGCTAAAAACAATTTATTTGCGAAAAAATGAGTATATTAGTTGGGTACATTGAGAATACCTGAAGTTTTAATGTTCATTAAATTGATTAATAATAATTCAATGAGGCGTTCCTCCAATACTTTTCAACCTAACCCTTTATTGTGCCTCATATACTCTCATGAGACATTTAAATCTGTTTTTGGAAATTTAAGAAATTCTTTAATGCAGGGATCAGTGAAGTGCTTTCCAAATTAAACATGATCTAATACTCTTTTTTTTAATACTCATCATATTATTCACGAATTTCTGTGGCACTTTCCAATTCTATATGGTGACGAAACTGTTCTTGAGGGCGCGAGAGAACTGATCATGCGTACGAGGATTGTGATGCGAACGGAGAAATCATATTTTTTATTCAGCCGCTGGGAAGAGGTTGGGAGAGAGGGGATGGGAAGGGTTATTCTTCGTTCTTCTTTTCCACATCACTTCCCATCGCCCTGACGGTCTTCTCACGGAGTCCTCCACGCTTCCTCATCCCTCCCAAACTTTCCCTCCGATCCTCTCACAACGCGTCCCCTTTCAAAGAAGGGGAGAGAAAAATAAAACGGGAGTCCTTCTCCCATCTGTCCCCTATCCTCCTCCGCTCACATCATCCGCACGTCATCTTGCACGTGTCTCTCCCTCCTGCGTGTGTCGCTCTTATATGGAAAGATGTTTTCAGGGGGGACCGGTTCCACCACCACCACCTCTTAAACCCCCTCCACCCTCCCTCCAGGACGCCTGCTTCACGACACCATATACCCTCTCTCCCTTCCTCCTATCGGCGGGAAGGAAAGGAGGAAAATTCTCCTCCTCTTCCTCCGCCTCTGCCTCCAACGAAGCCTGCACCTGAACGTGACAAGTGACGAGAGCTCTTCTTCTTCTTCTTAATATTTCGTCGGTGGGGTTCCGTGTATCCCGGACTGTGTTTCGTTCCACCCTCCATTTCTTTTCATCCCCCCCTCCTCCCACAAGTCCCTTAAATCCCTACCGCCACACTCGACGCCTCGCCCTTTCCGATACAAGCACATTTCCTGTTTTGTTGCGGATTTCTGTCGCACCCCATCTCTCCCTATCTGCTTCTCCCCATCCCTCCCTCATTCTCCTATCTTCTTTATCTCTACGTTCCTCATTCTCTCTCTCTACCTCTCTCTTCTCTTCCTGTCAATAGGATTTCGCAGGTTTTTCACGCCCCCCTTCTTGTATGGGCGTTTTCCTTCAGTGGGTTATTTCGTTGATGGATACTTGCTCCAATCCTGACGTTTTTCCCACACACATGCGAATCTTTTACGCTACATTTTTATTTTCTTTTACTGTAATTTAAATTGACATTAAACTTGTAAAGCGTATATTTTTTAAATAGGTACTGTATATACTATGTTGTTTATGGCATTCATGACATTTATTATATTTTTTTCATAACATGGATGTATATGTTTATATGCTAGATTGACGATGGGTTAGGTGGAAGAGGGGACTTTACAGTCACAACCTCGTGAGAATGAAGACACTTTATTGTTATAATTATTACCTCTTCTTGATTGGCTTACCATAAAGGGGCTTAGGCAATACATTGCTGCCTGCCTCCCATATAAAATACTGAAAACTGGGCTACCCAGTTACCTAGCTAGATATTTAGCTTAGTCTATCTTGGCCCCAAGCATGTTATGGGTGAGCTGCAGCCCTTGGTGATACCCCGCTATTCTACTGAGACACTCCAAAATTCGTTCTATATTAGCTCTACATACCAATGGAACTCACTACCATCCCATGTGAGTAATGCACCTTCAATTGCAACATTTAAGCTTCACTTGCGCTCACAAATTAACACCCTGGTGAGTGAACCCGATTGGCAAAAAACTTTAATCAATATATAGTACCTATATATCTTTTATGAGGATTCTAGTGACTCTGTCTGGAATAACTGTTAATTTTTAACTGCCTATTGTTATTATTGTGTATTGTTATGATTTGTCACTTGGTATAATTAACTGCAAGATGTACAGTACAATATAATGTACATAAATAAAAATTATCTATCTATCACCTTCTCCCTCGCCTTCTCCTTCCATCCCGTACCTATCTCTGTCTCTCCCAATCTCTCTTCTCGCATTCTCGTCGTCTCTCTACCGTTCCTCCTCTCTCTATTTCAACTTCTCTTTCAATCTTTTTCTATCCCTCTCTCACCGCCTAACTGGCTTTATTTCTTCTTTATTTTTTCCCCTTTTCTATTTTATTTCCCTTTATCTTCTCCTTTTCCTGTCCTCGTCTCTTTTCTCTGTCTTCTTTTTCTCTCTGTTTATCGCTCTTTTTATATTCCCCTTCTACCACTCTCTACCCGGAGAAAATGAGGGAGGATGCGAAAAGAAATAAATGAATGAAATCTTTTTCTAAGAGCAAAAGGGGTAGCGATCTAAACTAGTAAGTAGGTAAAAGGAACGTCCGGCTTGTTTAGATGGTTGTCCTTCGCAATGGATATTTGTTGCCGTTTTCGTTGTTCGGGTGGTCGACCTGTGTCTAAATTAAGCGCCATGAAATTGGTCATTGGATAGAGATAAGAATTTTGGAATCCAAGGAGGATATGTGAAAAATAACCCAGCGTCGTCCATTCCCCTATTATTAGCGAAAGGCGCCAAGTGATCCAAGATTCAACGTCCCATCCGACGGACAAAGTACTGACTTTGATCTCATATCCATTCGGCATTCAAGAAGAGACCGGGCTCCAAATGTAAAAGTGGCCACTTTCGCGTTCGCATTCCAGGCACTGTGGACTGGGAGAGTTTTTTATCAACCACAAAAAACTGGTCCCAGTGATGATAGGGAATTCCCGTTCATGACATAGAGATTATTAGTGCATGGATACGATCTATTCTAGTCAGGTGAGGTTGTACCTCGGCCTCCTTGTAATTTTTCTTTTTAACTTGCCCTCATAATTGCCTATAGCCGTGCAGAGCTTCTAATTTCCAAGCCTTCTTATAAACACGGAGGACTAAACCAAGTCAGTGCGCTTATCTACACGTATGAATTTGGCTCTGTTAATTTTGTTCATTTCCGAGAGCAGATAAACATAAAAAGACGTTCGTAGTGCTGTAGGAAATAATGAATGAAAAAAATATTTGAAGGATACGTAACATTTTCTTCCTACCTGCGGTCCAAACGTGTATTTTACGCGGCTTGGGTGCAGTCGTGACCTACATTCTCCCCTCTGTAGATTTTGAAACATCGCACACCGGTTCCCTTTGCTGCGGCGTGTTTTTACGGCACTTGATAAGGAGAGACGCCCCACTTCTGCTTGTTGGAAAAATAAAGGAGGTTAAGCGTTGGTCGTATCACTGTCCGTTGGATACGGATTCCTCGTTCCTTTTTTTTATTATTTGGTTGGACCTCGTGGTGCGTGATAGTGTTATCGCGGATGGGTTGGTACCAAATCCTTTTACTACCGCGGTTTCCGCGATCGCGGGTCGCTTGATTCAACCGTCCGTGGCTCAAGGCGGGACGATATTTCATGCCCTGCTCTTAACCATTGCGTTCGATCTTGAACTTTTCCTGCGTGCTAGGACGCGGTTTTTGTCTTTAATTGTTAGTGGAGACGAACAAAAATGAATCAACATTTGCGCAATTTAATAAAAATGGAAGGTGTATAAAAATATACCGATGCCATAGGTATATTTGAAATATCCCGATTCTCTTTTAATATACCGGCATATTGGTACGGCATATACTACTATAACGATGGGTGGTATATTTAATAATGTAACAATGAATCGATAAAAATCTTTTTTTCAATTGTCGTACCTTATCAAGACGTAGGGTATCCCCGTGAGGGGTTTTGTTTGACACCGTCGGGATTACCTCGAATGGGTAACCAAGGAGTCACGTGGTACAAACAGAAATATTTCGAAAATTTTGGTTTGTTTAATTCACTCTTAACAATCTTGCTCATTTGTTTCACTCGAATTTCTGCCATCAACCACGTGAATTGAGTCCCCGGATTGGAAAAACTCAAGTGAAAACAATAAGTGAGATTGTAATGAACGATTCAAACGCACCAACATTTGGAAACCATCCTTGTTCGTGTCACGTGACTCCTTTGGTTACCTATTCGAGTTAATCCCGACGGTTTCAAACACACCCCCCCTGGTGTCAAAAATGTATATTAATGTATTATTTTATTGCATTGTATAGGTAAATTATTCTGCGTTACACCTTTCCGATACCGGCGTTTGCTGTTGATTTGAATTAAACCGGAGAGAGAAAAATATCATACACTTACCATCACCATTAAGATGTTTGTAACCTTTTTGTTATACATATTCTAGGAAAATAAACAGTGAAAAATATATTCGGCACCGCTGGTGAGAAAATATCACCAAACATACCATCACATCAACTTCCAAATAAACCGATTGCACCGAGTATGTGGAGGGGTCCACCCTGTTATTTACATTTACCCTGCGAGCAAGGGCATGTGGCAGGGATTGGTAGGTCACTGTCCAAGAAGTGTTTTGCTGAAAAAAAAATTGTTAATCAATAATGAAATATGGTATGTATTGTGTTGAAAGGATTATACTTTGTTTGCATCCGTAACTTTATGGCAAAAATGACCGCGTTAGTAGGTTCTGGCCTTAAATTCTTCTTACTATTTATTACTGTCTGATGATTCCTAGGGTCCGGTTTCGAATTCTGTGCATACCAAATAACTCACAGTCATTCAGGGACTCATCCTCCATTTTAACATTCCCATAAAATTTTCAATTTTTGCTTGCATTCGAAGAATAAATGGATCTACCGAGTGACAAACGGAGAAGTCTCACGAAGAGTGGGAGAAAAGATGTCTACTGAAAACACTAAAAAGAAGAATCGGCCATATCTTAAGACACGATGACCTGATGAAGACAATCGTCGAGGGAAAAGTTAAAGGAAAGAACGGCAAAGGAAGGTGTAGTATGAGATATGTGGAACAGGTCGTGAAGGGTGTAAAAGATAAAAATTACGTTGATATGAAGAGGTTGGCCGATAGAAGAATCGAGTGGAGGACTGCGTCAAACCGATCCAAGGATTATGGACCAATGATGATGATGATTTCGCACATTAATATTCTTGGCTCTTTTTATTCTATCAATTCCTTAGCTGTATTTTAACCCTAAACATGCTGTCAGGTGGACACTAAGGGGTGCGTGCCGTCCATTTTGGAGATACATATATGATTTTTTCTCTTTTTCCGTTCCACCATATCTCCTCTCCGTCTCTCTGCCATCCACTTCCAGCAGCTGGTAGTATTTTGCATCCTCTTCCCACACTTTGCAAATATCATTCCAATAACATTTACTTTTTCCCTCATAAGGGTTTCTTTCCCCATCTTCCACTTCTCCTCATCCATCTCTCGTCCGTATGCCAAACTCCCCTCCTTCACTCTCGTTCACTTCCTTTCGCATTGATTTTCTAAACTTTTATCCTACCTCTCGGCACACATAGCCCCTTCTTTCCCTCCCATTCACTCTCTCTCTTTTTCTCGCTCTCTCTCCCTCTCTTTCTCTCTCTCTACCCCATCCCGTTTCTTTCCACTCAAAAGTTCTTATGGCATCCGCCGCCTCCCATCTCCCCAAAATCTTAAGGATTCTCCCCAACAATCGACCTCCTCTCTTCCACCTCCCTATGAGAGTGTTCTTCCCCTCATTGCCCCCTCCATCCTCCTCCTTATACCCCTTCCCTCCCTGAGCATCTCGTACGGTGCGCGTGCAAAGGAGCGATAGAAATTCCTTTCCTTGTTTTTTTCATCTCGGGAGCAAATAACTTTTGCCATGCGAAGCCGAATGAAAAAAATAATGTTCTTGTTCATCCTTCCCCTTCCGGTCTTTGAAGGATTCCCGTCTGTGGCTCATGCCAACATAATTATTTAGCTCTGCTTCATGGCCTAAACATTTACATTCCGAATTATATTTTTTTTAACTTTTTTTCATCTATCATCCCTTTTAAATCCAAATTTTACGAATATGCTTTTCTTCCATGACCAGTGGCCCGAGTCTTGAATCTTTCTTTACTCACCGAAAAATATTGGCGTCTTCGTTACCAACGATAGCGTCATATTTTGTTATCAACGTGGATAAACGAATGACGTTATCATAACGACAAATTTCATTCGTTATAGCGTAACGAAATAGGCCACAGGTTTGGTGGAAAGATAATAAGGTGCGTTGAACTGTTTTCGGAAGGGGTCGGGTTGTTTTTGTGGCTGTAGTACTGAGCTCCCAATCTGAGAGGCCCGGGATCGAATCTGCCGGAAGTATCGGATATTTTTGAATGGTTACCGGGACCCTATTTGAATGCTTTGTGGAGAACATTCGACTTGAATACTCCATCCGACGGGGGGTTTAAGCCGTGATCCCCTTGGCTCCTTTCGTTAAGAGCAGGCTAATGCCGTCAGGTTTCCTTCCGCCTCTCCTCCTTTTCCCTTCCATTCCCATCTTTGTGCCCTTTCTTCCGGTTTGATCGCCTTTAAGCTTGGAGAAAGACTTGGAAACAGGTGGCGATAAAATATTGGAATCTTTAGAAATGTGGGTGTGGAAAGAAAATTGCCGGCAGAAATTAGAAGGTCGATCTAGTGGACCGAATTGGTAGTTAGGGAAGCTTTTATTCTGAAGGCCGTTATCAAAAGTAGAATGCGAGGGGTGAGCGATGAAGAGGGATGAAAGAGAAAAGATACTACAGGTAACATGATGAAGGCTAAGAGATATGCTGGCATAAGAGAGAAATTGCGTAGGGAAGGAGCTACATATTCGAGTACAACTGCAAAGGTTAGAATGGGCACTCTTATCACTCTTACTTGAGTCATAGCTCCGTGATTTTTTTCTAGAAGCCGCTATAACTAACTAAGAGTAAAAAATTCTATTTTCATTAGTTTGTTTGATGGTTTAATTATATCCGCCTAGTAATCCATTTTTACACTCCCTCTAAACACTTGACTGAAACTTTTTCAATTCCTGTATTTTTCCGACAAATTACGGTATGTCGGCACTGGCATATCTGACATACGTAGGTAGGTCTGACGTTACGTAATATGTGGACGGCCCCCCACATCAACAGGATAATGGAGCCGCTTCCTTTTCAGTACCGCGTGAGGTTTTCCAGAAAGTTATGCAGTTTTGGATTATAGACGGACATGTATGTACTAAGATCTTACTAAAACGTTTGGACCATGGTACCTCATGCTTGTAGCCGAACCACATCCCACATGCCGTCATTAAACCAGGTTATTAGGCTGTACCGTCTCGGAAATAAAAAATGAAAGGAATCAGAGCTCCAAGGACATTTGAATCATGATAAAATCCTTTAAAATCCACCTTCTTAATCTCATGTCTCTTTGTTTCATCAATCTGCGTCATTTTAATCATCATCGACTCTAGGTGAGAATACAGACTTAATCTCCTGCAAAACTTTAAGGCAGATAGGTTCTTTGAAGATGTTACAAACATATTTTGAACACTGGCTTTCTGTGGCTTGTTAGATCGTGAAAATGAAATAGGGTGGTAGACATCTAGACATGACGGACGAAGTTGTCCATTTTCTTTTCAATATTTCCGTACAGACTTTATTTTAGGGGAAGTTTATCTTATGGAAGGATTTTGGTGTGGGGTGTCTTAATGTTGTCATTGTCACGAATGGAGGCGTTTACTCGGAACCGAAATCGCAATTTTGTACACGAAATCGTTAGATGTAAACGAAAAAAAAATTATAGTGAAAACATTAATCTTCTAACCACAACCATTCACTCATAAATCAAAAATGAAAATAAGCCAAAGGTGACGCCCACCGAAAATGCTACTGTGATAACATTGACGTCATTTTCCTCCCGTCCTTGACTGCTTTTAGGGGAGGGAAGGGAGTGGAGGGGGATTCTCGGAAGGTCTGCTCGCACAGATGCTGTCACAATCGCTCCCATTGGCCGAGTCAGCCCCATTGCGATAATGCAAAGTCGCTTCACGGGCTCAGTTGTGATTGGACGAAGTCGATATACGTCGGAGGTTGCACCGCGCCCACTTTTCCGAAAGGGTTAAAAACATCTGTTTTTCGCCGCTTATAACTCGGGAAATATTTGATGGATCAAAAAACGGAAAAATACGGGTCTTTTTATTTTGCAAACTCTATCAGATTCGGCAATAAAAAATATGGTAAACGTCCCCATTGTTCTACGAAAGAAGGATTTTTTACCCCTCATCTAGGTTTTTCGACGGCCACTAAGCAAGGTCATGTCGGCTCAATGGGGATGGATGAGTGTTACTGTGTGTTTTGTCGACTTGTTCTCACTTTTCGCAATGTCTCGAATAACTCAAAAATCCGCGCAACCCCTGGCATTCCTTACACGCGTCCGACCAATTTTTATTAATAAAAAATAAAAGGAATCCAGGATGGGTGGGATAATTTCATTCCTCCCTCCCTTTCATCCCTCCTTTGCGCTTCCTCCTTTTCTTCTTCCCTTTTCCCCAACTCGGGAACCCCCCTCCCCGCCTCGCCTCACTCCAGAAATCCTTCTCCTCATTCAACTTCTATTCTCTCTCTCTCTGTTTTTTCCATCTTTCTCCCTCACTCTTGTCTCTTCCTCTCTTCAACCCGATGAAGGATATGAGATGGAGAAGGTTGCGTAGAAGAAGAATGCATTACCTCCGATAGTTCTCGAGAGCAAGAGGGGAATATCTGAGGGAGGAGAAGTGAGTTGGACCAGAGGTGGCTGTGAGAGATTGAAGGTGGAGGAATCGTGGAGACGGGAAGATGGAATGAGAGAGTTCTAAGAAAGCGAAGAGGTGCACAGGGCAGGAAGAGTTCTCAGGGTGTTTGCCTAATGCTCTTTGAGGAACTGAGGAGATGGATGGATTTTTTGCTTCTCCGTCTTTTCCATTCTCTATGCGAACGGGAGGTTGGAGAAGGCAAGCAGAGAAAGGTACTTGGGGTGTGTTATGTTTTCAAAGTTAAACAGAAGTTCGTGAAATCCAGTGAAGATCGTTACCATGCAACAAAGGAATATTTTATTTCGCCCCCGAAGTATGCATCACACCGCAGAGGAAATTCGTGAGATGTCAATATAAGCATTACATATATTATATCTTTACCTAAATACTTTGAAAAGTACCTACTCTTGAGTATCAAGCGATTTATATCGTGGAAATTAAATACCACAAAAACCGGTGTTTAGAAAAAAAATTTCGATTTTATTCCATCTCAAGGGACCTCATAGTTCTTAAACATAACCTGACCGAGACGGGAGGTCGTTTAAGAGCAGGAATCTGAAGTCGATGTTCCGCGGTTAAATTTGCGTACAGTTTTTATGCAAATTTGATTTCACGCTTTTGGAGCGTACGTTTGACATGAAGGAATTGAATCAAAATATCTTTTGACACAAATTTGGGTACAAATCATTTGGACCGAAAAAATTGAACCTGTTCTAAATTTACATCCAAATTTTTAAAACCAACCAATCAAGAAACTTCAAACATACAAGCAAGGTTATGAGTTTTGCGATAGGGAATTCATCGGGTCAGCATTTAGGATTGCTGAGTTGCTAAGCAAGGAAACAATTCATGAGGACGTATATCTGGAGCATGTTTCTTTACGACAGTGAGGCATGGACGGTGAAAGCAGCGGAGAAGAAAAGGGTGGAAGCATTCGAAATGTGGTGCTACAGAATAATTATGAAGATTAAATGGATCGACCGAGTAAGTAACGAGGAAGTCCCAAGAAGACAGCGAGGAAATAGAAGTCTCCTGAATACCCTAAGAAGAAGACGGGACAACTTAATAGGCCACATCATGAGACATGATGGCCTGATGAAGACAATCGTCGAGGGACGAGTGGAAGGGAAGAATAGCAAAGGAAGGCCTCGGGTGAGATACATGTAACAAGTGATGTAGGATGTAAAAGAGAAGAAATACGTAAATATGAAGAGATTAGCCGATAGATGAACTCAGTGGAGAGCTGTGTCAAACTAATCTGGAGGATTGATGACTAATAATGATGATGAGTTGCGAACACGGAACAAACTGAAATGACCTAATTATGGAGTTAGGAGGCAGTTACTGCACTTATTGAGTGCATGTAAACTATAAATTTATGCGCTATACTTTGAACACGATTAGTTTATTTAAACGCAATCAAGTTTATGCTCGTTTCCAACGATTTAAATTGCCTCCACCACTGCTCCTTCACCATAGGTTGTGGCAGTCATTTCAATTGTTTACAATTTCTTCGTATTTCCTTGTTTCGTCTATTTTGGACCTACACATTGCGCCAGTGGGGAAGGCCATTTTCGTTTCACCCAAAATTTGGGATAAATGCGTGGGAGGAAAGGAATGATCCAAAAAAAATGTTATCCAAATTTGACCTGAGTGGGACATATAGGCGTAAGGGAGTGGAGAGGATTTTTTTTCCTTCTCACTGTCCCGTTTCTACTCCTCGGAGAGGTAAAACTTAGTAAGTCAAAAAGGTTGTGTTTCTCTTCTCCTCGCATGAGTGTGTACCTTAGAACGGGATAAGTCCTGTGCGTGTGCGGTAAGCTTGTGCGTGTGTTTGTAAGTGAAGGGGGGGAGAGAGAGAGAGGTTTCGGAGAGGAGAGAGAGAGAGAGGTTTCGGAGAGGAGAGAGAGAGAGAGAGAGAGAGAGACACTCGAGTAGGAGAGATGGAGGAGAGGAACCTCTGTGGAAATAGAAGCAGGAGCGGAGAACAAGAGTAGGGCATGGAGTGGTTCCCTCCATAAAGGATGATGACGGCAAGAGAGAGCAGAGTGAGAGCCCTTGGTGGAGGAGGAAGCAGAACGGCCAACTTAAAAAGATCCAGGATTTTTTTTCTCCTCTAAGGGAGGAAGATACACCTCCCGCGGGAATACTGAAACATGAGGGATTTGAGTCCCGTCGTACATGCATATAGAGCGAGACCGGAGAGGGAGATTTTTTTATCATCCCGGTCCAAACAAATTGTTTGCTTTTCGAAATGAGATCTCGCGAACGGATCCGAAGCTTCTTGGGCCGGTTTCATTGCTTTTAATCAAGGTTGTTAGAATGTACAGGTTGCCTCAATCCAAGGTTGTTAGAATATACAGGTTGCCTCAATCCAAGGTTGTTAGAATATACAGGTTGCCTCATTCGGGGTTGTTTACAAATCGCTGAAATCGAAGCTAGCGCCACCGCTACCGTATTGACGTCACTGACGTCTCCCTAAGGCCAGTGCGGAAGTGCAGATGACGAAATTTTCGTGTATTAATTAACTTACATAACTTCAATGATACACTTTTAATGAGTATCACCATTTGCATGAAGTAATGTTATTTAACATCACCATATTGGCATCCTTAATAATCCAAACGCAATAATTGTTTCTAATCGATTCGGAATGTGATGAAACATCAAAGCCACCAGCCCAATTCCTAACCATATCCTAATTTTATTCATCCAATACTATTGGAGCGAAAACGTTGTTTCTAATCGATTCGGAATGTGATGAAACATCATAGCCTCCATTCCAATTCCTAACCATATCCTGATTTTATTCATCTAATACTATTGGAGCGAAAACGTAAAGCCGATGGTCCACGGTCAAATTTACATTTAATTTTTTGGATCAAATGGAAATGGGGTGTCCCACGATACAAATTCTTGGTCCAAAACTTAGTCGTATAATCAACATGGCTGCCGTTTGTTTACGATAGTTGGCCTAGTCTGACGTATTTATGAGTGTCGTATTCATTGTTGAAGGACTTTTAATGCTTTTGTAATGCATGAAATGCAATTAGAAAATCTGGGCAAAGGTGAGGAAGGTAAATGTGGTCAGTTAGCCGGCAAAACTATCTCGTTGTGATTCTCTGGTTATCCCCGTTGTAATAAGACGTAAGATATTCTATTGCTTTGTATCTTTCATGGCGTTTGTAAGGTGATATATTACTTATTATATTATTTATTACTTATTATATTTATTGAGTTTAATGTTGTTTTACGTGGTTTATAGCCATCGCTTCCATTATTTGACCTACTTTATCGTAATTTGTCGCCTGAAAATTAAGAAATGGCCTAAGACCCGGACGCGTAATGTATACGAGAATCCGAGAGGTGCGTGACGGTTGTACTGCCAAATAATTATATTTTTCAAATCTCTGTCCTATAGGTGCTGGTGAGGTATTTTATGCTATGAACTTCAGCCAATCTTATCGGAGAGAGAACCTTTTGCCGGAATTTCGCCTCATTTGCAAGTCCACTGTCATATACAACGTAAACTAGAGCGGCGGTGATGAGAAATTTCAGTATTTCTTGAAAGCAGCATGGAAATTAAGCGAGCAGAATGATACGATCTCGTACAATCGTGATTACTATTAATTAACAATTATAGTATAATAACTAACGACGTAAAACAGGGCTAAATTAATATTAAGGGTAACTTTTCCGGGGCTACTTTAACAGAGCGCCAAAATACGGCTTGAACATGTGTGCAGAGATATGTAACATGGATAGACACATTGGCGGGCGAGACGTGCGTGGAGTGGTTTGGGGTCGTTCGTAAACTACGTCACCAACACCATCTTTATATGCATAAAATAGGTATTACTTATATAATTTTTGTCCAAATGATGTAAAAGTAACCTTTACGCTCAGGGTCTTTGACTTTAGATACATTTCAATGCCGCCAGATTTTGAATTAAAGGCTTAATCGTAAAATCATTTATGTACAAGCTTACTATCACTGGAAGAGAGATAGCAAGGGAGGGAAGACTCATGGGTAACGGAGTGGAAGAACTTGTATTTTTGATAAAAGTATGGGAATTAGGAGCTATGAGTGGCTGAAGAGGGACATCATTTGTAATGCTAGGGTGCGGAAAGAATTGAATTTTCCATTTTGAACTACCTACACCGGTAGAAAACTATAAGTAATAAAAAGGTAATCCCTTAAGTATTAAAAAGATAATCCCTTTAACTCAATGTTCTGACAAAAGCACGTCATCACATTAGATGAGCTTTCTGGTCTTCTTTCAACCACCG
Organism: Platycnemis pennipes; assembly: GCA_933228895.1. Lineage (NCBI taxonomy): Eukaryota > Metazoa > Arthropoda > Insecta > Odonata > Platycnemididae > Platycnemis > Platycnemis pennipes. The sequence goes on from OW121854.1 coordinate 69,274,374, forward strand.
CAGTCAACTAGTTCCTGTCACTTTTTACAGTGGTTATTTAACTCTCCCTAACGCATTAAAAACAAGTAGAATGAGAAGACTCTCGAGAAACTATAGAGAAGAATTTATTTCGACCAAGACCAGGTGGAACAGCAATCTACCCCCTCTATCCAGTGGGAAAAATAACATAGAACAAAAAAAAAGAAGGTTAATTTCCTCCCCATTGAAGTTCCGCTGATGCTGAGTGCCAGAATGGGGATTCCAATACTGTTCTCCGTTGTTTAACTAACCTGTGCGTGCGATGAATTCTCCGAAATACCTGGCGTTCTCTCCCCCTCTCTCCCATGGTACTTCAAATTTGGGTCGAACGCTCTAGGGCGAAATCTCGGCTCTATTCAAGAGTTCATTGGATGAACGAAAAAAAATAAAGAAGTAGTTTACGAAAAAAAAACATCCCTCCATTCGCTCGCACTCCAGAATAGAATTTAGCGAATCCCGGCAATTTGGCTAATAGCGTTATTGCGTCATTGCGCCGGCAACGGCTCGGGCAGCACCTGCTTCCGTTACTCTGTCGAGTTACCTGATTCCCTGCCAGGATGACGGTGATCAAACTAAGGCTCCGCGCATGTCAGGCAAAGGGGTAGGACTTCGATGTTCAACTGTCTATGCGTGTGGCGCTATAGTGGTAATTGCATAGGACGTATAAAATAAAAGTTTCTAAACATTACCTGCTCCAAGAATCCTAGACAATACTTCTCTTGTCAACATCCTTTTTTTCTTAAATAACACGAAGGCCATAGTGATGGTGTTTATTAGTAGATTCTCTGATTGGTAGACTTCTGACATTGCGCAAGGTTTAGTCACTACCCACGTGATGACTAATATTCCCCGTTGAGATGGAGTACAGAATTGGAATTTCAATATTATAATAGGGCGATACATTAAATTGAAGGCATATCTTGAAATTAGAAACTTAAAATATTGGTAGAATCGTACATGAAATTAAAATCATAACTTAAAAAATATTTGACGTTTTACTACGTTTCTTAAAATTAGTTTTTGATTCATACGTTTCGCAATATTTTTAAGGAATCTAAATAAGTCCATCATGACCAATTTTATTATTTGTGTTTTTTACCATGACCAATTTTATTTTAATAAGTCCATCATGACCTATTTTTTACTCGTCTTTTTTTAATTTCGTTTTAATCTCAGCTATTTTACCTTGATTTGAAATAAAATTTGAGACAAAAGAATCTTCGAACTGCTACTTCCTCCATTGTTAAACTTTCTTCACATACCTAGTAAATCATGAAACGCCTACCCCGTGGGGTGCGTATGCCTCCGGGTGTTAGCCGACGAGCCGACTAACACCCAGCGTATTTTGACAACTTATGCATATCTACTTGTAGGTAATGAATTTAAGAAAAGGGTAAAACGGTTTGGTTCCATGATATTGAAAATAAATTGCAATTTTGTTCATTTCAGAAGCAATTTTTTTTACATTTGGTTTATACGAAAACTATGATTTGGATTAAAATATTGTGGAGATGTCCGGGGAAACCTTTTTCGGAAATGGAATATGGAAATTTGTATAGTTTGTGACGTACAATATATTTTTTACATAATACCACATAAGATTTATACTTTTGTAACTTTGAACGTGAATTTTCAGTAAAACATTTCTTTTTGATCTAGAAGTTATGCAATAAAATAATTTTGCAAATTATATTTGCAACATAATAATATATTTTTCAATAAATCTCACCTTCAGTTACAAAATCCATTTTCCAAAACAAGAATCGGTGTATTACACGTTATGTTAGAGAGAATTGAAGGTGATGCTGCGCTTGTGCCTTTTCAAACGATGCACTTGCTACCAGTGCTAACATTTCTTATCTTATCTACAAGAGGAGCAGACACAGCGATAAGTACTTACCTGAGATGGTTTTGATTCGTCTATTACCGGTGTATCCAACGTGTATACACAAAACTCGTATCCCGAAAGTTTTTCTTGACTCGTAAATAACAATTGTTAGGGACCCGCACCACTGTGCGACGTCCCAAGGCGATGACTGAGTCATTCAAGAACATGTATTAAGGCATCGGCGAGTTGAAAGCGAATTCGGTCAATTTTCCGAGTTCTCGAATTTCGTTCGCGAGTGAGATGTGCTTGGTCGTCTGCTTAGTCCGAACTCACGCATTTCCTACCGTGCTCTCATTTCCTCATCGTTAATAAATATGGAAAATTATCTCTTCCGAGTCATTAGTTACGACTCACGCGGTGGGTCCGGACCAACTTCTGCGCTGCGTTGTTGATTTATAGTTTTGGGGAGGAATGGGAGAGGGGGGGGGGGGGTCGTGCGAAGCTGGATACCATGCCTCATGGCGGGCGTAGTCTTTCTGTTTTTTTAGTGAGTGGGGAGGGAGTGGTTGTGCACCGGTTCTCGCGGAACCGTCCTCTCACAAATCAATTTCGTTTGCACCCAACCTGTGAACATTCGGCAAGGGAACCCGCGTGCTTGGTCGAAGTGGAGCGTGTAGTTCTGAGGTGATAAATTTGATAGTAAAATGTGAATGGGAACCGTCCTGAGCCAGATAGAGGGATTTAAGCGAAGTAAAAGGGATATTGGCCCCTATGTCCTCACCTAGGAGTAAAAAATCTTTTTCCCCCCCCATTATTTCATGTGGACGCTGCGGAAACTTCACCGTCAATATTTTTAGATAATGTCGTCATCCCTTTCTTCAGCATTATCATTTGACGTCGATCCAAAGAATGCATTATATCAACAGTAGAATCTACTTACAGCTGGAAATACAAGCGTAGAAATAAGGAAATCATTCATCAGAACGTGCTTCTGGAGCATGTTTCTTTACGGAACTGAGGCAGTGGAAGATGACAGCTGCAGAGAAGAAAAAGGTGGAAGCATTCAAAATGTGGTGCTACAGAAGAACGATGAAGATGAATTGGATCGAAAGAGTGACGAACTATGAAGTCTTAAGAAGAGTGGGAGAAACTAGAAGTCTGCTGGAAACTCTAAAAAGAAGACGGGATAACTTAATCGGCCACATTTTGAGACACGATGGCCTGATGAAGACAATCATCGAGGAAAAAGTGAACCTGGATAATGGAAAAGGCAGGCCTCGTATGAGATATGTGGAACAGGTTGTGAAGGATTTAAAAGAGAGGAATGGGGGCGTTTACTCGGAACCGAAATCGCAATTTGGTGCACAAAATTGTTAGATGGAAACGAAAAACGAATTTTAGTGTAAAAAATAATCTTCTAACAAGAACCATTCACTAACAAGTCAAAAATTAAAATAAGGAAAAGGTGACGCCCCGAAAAAGCTGATTTGATAACATTGACGTCGTTTTCCTCCCGACCTTGACTGCTTTTAGGGAAAGGGAAGGGGATGGAGGGGGTACTCGGAAGGTCTGCTCGCACAGATTATCTCGCAACCGCTCCTATTGGCAGGGTCAGCTGTGTCCCCCCCCCCCCCCTTTGCGATAAGACGAAGTAGCTTCGCGGGCTCAATTGTGATTGGACGAAGTCAATGACGTCAGAGGTTGCACGACGCCCACTTTTCCGAAAGAGTTTAAAACATCAGTTTTTCGCCGCTTATAACTCGAGAAATAATTGACGGATCAAAAAACGGAAAAAACGGGTATTTTTATTTTACAAACTCTATCAGATCCGGCAATAAAAAAATATGGTAAACAACCCCATTATGTTAATATGAAGAGGTTGGCCGACAGAAGAATCGAGTGGAGGGCTGCGTCAGACTAGTCCTACAATCCCAAGGTAAGTTTGATGCAACGCTGCATATGAATCTTACATCGGCTAACCTCTTCTTCCTCGCATTTGTATTTTGTTTTCGCACCCTTCGCTCTCCGCTCCATATGCTGCATATGTTCCCGTACTATTACTTCCGTCCAATTCTGCTTTGACCACTGTCTTCATTAGACTATCATGTCTCAAGATGTGTTCGAGAAGGTTGTTGCACTCAGTGTTTTTCTTTTTTTAGGTTTTGTCTTATTGGTTCCCATTCTTCGCAGGACTTATCGTAATTTCGTCCATTCGAATCAATTTTTCTCCTAGCATCATTGCCGTTTCTCCCATAATTGCCCAATATGCTGACCAAGTAACAAAACTCGTCGATGTTTTCCTACTTAAATATAAAAGTTTGCCTTTACTCATATTCATTTAATTTTTTTGTCATTGATCTTTATCCAAAATTTATCCCCCTAGTATTTCTTAATAGAATGTTAATATTCTTGATGTGTCAATTGAAAAATAGAAAAATAAATTATGAATAATCATTAATATTATAAGTTATTATTACTATTTAGGTAACAATGATGTCTTATTGTTGAATAATGAGTATTACCGTTTCACCCATAATTGCCCAATATGCTGACTAAGTAACAAAACTAGTCGTTGTCTTGCTACTTAAATATAAAAGTTTGCCTTTACTCATACTCATTTAATTTTTTTGTCATTGATCTTCATTCAAAATTCAACCACCCTAGTATTTCTTAATAGAATGTTAATATTCTTGATGCGTCAATTCAAAAATAGAAAAAATAAATTATGAATATTCATTAATATTATAAGTTATTATTACAATTTAGGTAAAAATGATGTATTATTGTTGAATAATGATAGTTTTAAAAACCTGAATTATGAAAGGACGATGAACTAGTCATTCATCGGAACGTCGGCGATGATGGAAGCCCTGACCCGATAAAGATCCCGAGAGCTCTAAATTCAGTACCAGTGATTCTTATTTTGCTCCTCGTGTCGGATATTCCGTGTGATTTGACTCCCCGCTCCGTGATGCCAAACCATCTTTAATCGTCTCCACTGAGCACTCGAAAAGATTTCAGCCTCCCCTTAAGAGAAACGATAAAAAATAGCTCACGAAATTGCTGCCCAGACTCTGCACCGCCCACGTAGGAATGTTTGCGTGTCTTCCCTTCCTGAAACTACCCGGCCTGACGTCAAAAGTAGGAGGAAGAAGGTAAAAAGTTTTGGGAGGGAGGGGAAAAGGAGAACGCGAAAGAATGGGGAGGGAAAGAATGAGTGAAAGAGCCTGGGGAGAGGGAGAGAGAGGAAGTGAGGGAGGAGATATTTCTTGTGAAGAAAAAGAGGCCAAACTCTTTATTCTTGGGAGTAGGTGGACGAAAACAGCGTTAGCATCGGGTCGGGAACGCCACGGACGTGGTAGGAGAAGATGTGGAAAAGAAAAGAGCTAGGAAAAGTAGCGGAAATGAAGGAGGGAGGAGAGAGGGAGGGGGGCGAGGGAAAAACGAGAGAAGAATCGATAAGGCGGGAGAAATGTGCGTGGGTGGAATGGGGCGAGGGTTGCCAAAAAAAAGGGGAAGAAATAAAACAGAAGGGATGGAGTGGTGAGGCGGAGTAGGAGGATTCTCCTCTCCTTTCCTCACACACCCCTTTTTTTTCGTCCGTCAGGGAGGCCAAAAGGGGATCCCGCGGAAGGGACTAGGGTTTTTTAAGGGTTTTTGCGTGTGGCGGAACTGGGGGGACTGCTGGGGTCGCCCCTAATGATGGGGACGAGGGGTATCGGGCAGGGTTAGGATCGGATGTGGAAGCAGGGAGCGCTCATAGGGCATTCAGGATCCTCCCTCTGCTCACGCTTGGCCTCCTAGAAAAATGACCGCACTCCGTTGCCATGCTGATATTGGAGAACCTTGGCCAAGGCATTCGGTCTAATTTTCGACATCGCTGACTTAATTCTTCCGATGGAATTTCCAACGGTATTTACCATTGCTACATTCCGTTTTTCCGTTGGGTCACTTATACTGTTCTGTCATCAGAGATACATCATGAAAAAGAAGTCAGCATGAAAGTAGGGGAGTAGAAACTGGAACGAGTAAAGTATTTCATTCTTGAAGGGGGTGGGGGGGGGGCGTGTGTTTGAAACAATCGGGATTATCTAGAATAGGTAACCAAGGAGTCACGTGGTACAGCATGAATTGTTCGCAAATTTGGTGAGCTTGAATCGCTCATTACTATGTCATTCATTGTTTTCACTATGGTTTTTCGCCGGGGGCTCTATGGTCGTGACGGATGAATAAAACTGAAGCTTAAAAAAATGAGTGAGATTTTTACGGACGATTCAAATACACCAAATTTGCATACCACTCTTGTTTGTTCCACGTGAATCCATGGTTACCTGTTCCACTTAATTCCGACAGTTTTGAACATACCCTAGGGTAGAATTTTTGAGCGAAGGTGGACAATAATAGTAAGGTAAATTGTAAAGGGACTTTAGCTAGCAGACGAGAAGTTATGATGAAACCTTTGGGAAAAGTGTAAAGATTGTGGCTTGTAAGGAGTCTAATCTCAATACTGTCATTGTATCGATAGCCCTAATCTTGCGGAAGGAAGACGGTAAAAGAATAGAAACTTTTTATGTATGAACACGGAGAAGAAGGGATGAAGAACGATGGATGGAAATGAAGATAAATGATGACGTGCTGGGCTTAGATACAGGCTGAAGAAGGAAGAGCTCCAGGAGGAGAAGACAGGGAAGTCGGTTGGTCAAGAGATTAAGCGATGGTATATTGCCGAAGGCAAAACACTGAAACACTATTACTGAATGAGAAATACCTGTTGAGAGACATAAAACGCTATGCGAAAATGTGTTTAAATTTCAAGGGCGGTTAATCAAAAGGATGCTATTAAAACGAAAAAAATAGTTAATAGCAAGAGATAATTATCAGCCTTCGGTAAAAAGATCACCACTAAGGGTGCAGAGTTCCTTATTGTTATTTTTTTAATATTTGATGAATATTCGTCATGAATGCAAGCTTTCAAGTATGAAGATATGTAATACTTCATGTTTTTGTTGACAGATTATATTCCAGATTATGAAATTGAATGATCATGCATGCAAGTGCAAGTTCAGTTTTAAGTGACTAATTCAAGTATATGACCATGAAGTTTGGAAAACAACTTTTATTTTCCACCAAAATTTTGAATGATGTACCTCAGTTTGCTCTGGATAAATTGCATGTTGTTCTTCATTCCAAGCAGTTACCTCTGATATTTTAACATTTTGCTCGAGCACCTGATTCTCCATATTTACTTTCTCCGCGCATTTTTATTGCTACCTGTGCTCTTCTTCTTCTTTGCATTCTTAGCCTATTTTCTTCACTTCAAGGGTTTCGCTGAGAATTTGAATGTTGTTCGCTTCGCATTCTCATCCTATCCCACGTATTTCTATGTCCTGGTCTTGGAATTTAAGGATATTTTTTTCACAACTCTTGAATTGCTTATAATTAGCGTTTTTTATGTTCTTCGTTCCCTTAACTTTCTACTCACGTGAGTTCAGAGGACTTTGAAATGGTATTCAAATGAAAAACTTTGGCTTTTAACGTCGTCGATAATTATGTGGAGGATTACGATGATGTACCCTTGATTTGAATCAAAGGTCGCCAAAACAGAACTGTGGAAGTCAGAAAGTAACTACTGCAACTCCATACATTATCAGAAAAAACCAGAAAATCAAAATAATTACTTGGCCCGTGCTTGTTGTGGTCGAAACCTGGCTCAAAAGGGATTTAAAAAATCGTCACTCGGGTAAATCTAATGCTCTTTGTCGCCCTGTTTTAGCATGAGCGTATGTCCTGAACGCTACAAATATTAAGTGATTCAATTGAATTAAACTTAAATTAAATTTGAAACTCTACCATCGAATCTGCACGCTAATCGAAAAGGCGAAGTTTAACCGGTACAACTTCCGAAGGTAATTCAAGAAGCCATTTGAAGCGAGCTCCTAAGACCTATCAAGATGAATTCCACGGTTAATTAGGAAGTTTAGATTGTTCTGAGTGGGAAGGCTTTCGAATTAGCATTTCCTTTCATCGTAGAACGACCGTATTTCCTTATTGTAACCGAATAAAAGAGTCAATTAAAATTCAAGCACAGCCTTTGTCCTGAATTGTTTTAAACATAAATTAATAATTTTATCATCACACGTCATCAATCCTAAGATTGCTTTGGCTAAACATTCCACGTGGTTCTTCTGACAGATAACCTCTTCATAATTACAGTATTGTTCTGTTCTTACATCCTTCACTGCGTACTCAATAAAACTCATGCACGGTATTCCTTCCGTTTTTTTTTCGTTTCAATTTCCCATTGACCATTTATTTTAACAGTTCATCATAATTCAATTTGGACCTTTCAACTTCTTTTCAAAGTTATCAGTAGACTTCTGTTTTCTCGTACTCATTTTGGAACTTTTGTGACCGCCATTTGGTCTGTATTTTCACTATCATGCTGTAACAATCTATTTCGAATTATCCCAGTATACAATTTCCTGAAGTTAGAAATAAGAAGCACTTCATTGAAAGTGGTGCTGAGATAGTAATTATAATCAACCTCTAATTGGAAGAAGAGTTCTCGGGTTTCCAACCGGGTCCAAGTGTTTTTAGGCACCAACGTTTCGAAGGCTAAGTCCGCCATCGTCTTCAGGGTGAATGCACTCACCCTGAAGACGATGGCGGACTTAGCCTTCGAAACGTTGGTGCCTAAAAACACTTGGACCCGGTTGGAAACCCGAGAACTCTTCTTCCAGTCTATTCGCCGGGAAAAACTGAGATCCTTCAACCTCTAATTGCTATAATTATGTTGATATTAGGAGAATAACTTCCAAAAACTTCATATTGGAAATGGATGGAGGTAAATAAATTCATCGATAATAATAATTATTAAGGGAGCAATGGTAAATAGGAACGACTCTCCGTCTGTTTAGGATGAAGAGCCTTTCATTATTCTCCGGAATCAATCTCTCTTCGGTCGATTCCACCAGAATAAAAACTTCTCTAATTAATAAATCGCCGTTGAAATGAGGAGCGGAAATCCATCTTTTTGACGTATTGGATTTCGTTTAATGCGACTGAGATTCGGAATTTGAGAGATCACGTGACTGAATGATTCCAATTTCCTGCCTTAATTCCGTTGATTGCCCTTTCTCCGACCTACTTTGAAGGAAATGTTGCCGTCATTATTTCTCCGAGTCGTTGAAAAAAAAGAGAAGAAAAAAACAGAAATTAGTGAGTTTCAATCCTTCCGGTTTATGCGACGCGCCCTACTCCCCCTACTGCCACCTTCCCTTGTTTTACCCTTCGGCTTAGCTTTAGCGTAACCTCGAGGGGATCGATTTAATCACGCAGGGCATGCTGGGCCGGGAGATAAAAATGTGTTCGCAATTATTTCACATCTGTCAAGCCCAGGCAGGAATCTCTCGAGTAGAAACGCAGGCGAAGTGGAAATGCATGGATGTGTAATTTTTTGCGTTCGTTTCTCTCGTACAATCTATTATATGTTTTTTTTTCATTTAAATTTTATCTTTCATTTTTTTACCCTTTTCCTTTTTTTTCCGTTGTGTACTTTTCGTGATTGCACGCTCACCAGCCGTCTACCCACGTAATTTCGCTGAATTTGAAGATTACAATTTTCCCTGAAAAATGAAAATGTTTCCCAATCTTTGGATGATTCAAACACGTATATTTTTTTTTTGTTTTCGCCATGCACGGCGGAGTTGTAGTTCTCATACCGAAATTTGCGGGATAATGTAAACAGCGTGGTGCTATTCGAAAAACGAAATTAGTTTTCAAATATATAAATGCGTTAGCTGAAATTCAAAAAATCGTGTAAACAGAAGGTACGTCGTGGTAATATTCGTTAGTGGGGAATAAATGTAATTTGTTTTGGATTATTCCCTCCTGTGCAATATCAATCGCAGGAGCGTTGAGTACGGGTGTTATGAAACGGTGAGAGAAGTGTTATTAAGGGAAGAATTAACTGGGGGAATGAGGATGAGTGTGTAATGACAGCTTTTGGGATATGAATGCGAAGGAAGATGGAGGATATTGGGTGCGTAGCTAATAAGGCGCAAAATGAAATTCTGAAAAGTGTGATAGAAAAAAAAATAGGCATTGAACAACACGTGTGACATAGTGGAACAACTCATATGGGTAGATGATGTCTTGGAGGACGTGATAGAGTGGAGAATATTATGTAAGCAGGGTGGAGGGATGGCATCCAGTTACTGTGGTGGCTAGAATACTGGACTCCCATTCCGGGGACCTCAGTTCGAATCCTGAGTGGAAAATATTTTTCATGGGTGTACCGATTTCTTGTACTTGAGTGCTGTATCGAGAGTACTTCGTACTCAGTATACTTTCCGTCGGATGGGACGTTAAATCGTTGCTTTCCATTCGTATGCCCTTAAGACTAGGCTAATGCCTCAAGGGTTTCTCTCCACCCTCCCTACGTTACGTGAAAAATTGCAACCCAACCCGATCACCCACCGTTGCCAACAAAATGATGGAAATGACCTTAGATTCCGGTGCTATCCTCAAAATAACTAACTAACTAAGGAGGAACGGAATGACATAAGAGTTAGTTCGAAAACCAGAAATAGAATGAGGTTGAATGAAAGTACAGAGCCTATGTGAAGTATCACAGAAATTGTGTTATGGTACAAGTGGCACTAGGTAGCTGGAGGGGTGGATGTGAAGAATATACAGTTAGGATGGAGGAATTAGTTAGAAGCGATGACTAAATTGTGACTATGAAATATGCTAAAAGTTCATGCTTTCTAGAAAGTATTTCACGTCGTTATAACTTCTATGATTGGTAGTGGAGAGATAATAGTAGAAATTCTTGCGGTTGCATGATTACTAGATACCAGCTGTGTAAAATCATATCATTTTAGATACACATCATTCCTTTCTTTTTGATTACTCGATGTTAGGGTTTGTTAGGTAATGCGTTTTTTTCCAGAATGAACATTTTTTTCGAAATTCTATTCCCACTACCGAAAATTAAAATCTAACATCGCGTCGCCATGAAGAGAGGAAACAATTTTCTCAAAATTGGTAACAGTGAAATTTGAATATTGTAACAAAAAATACTCCTTGTGTGCGTTAATGATGGAGAAAAATGAGAATGCGCTCGTATGTCTTTTATGGTAAAAATTTTGGGTAGTAATTAAAGGCTATAAAAACTATCAAAGGCTTTAATTTCGTTATTCGACTCCGACTTCATTAAAATCCGCTCGGAAAAGAGTGCAGCGTCCAAAAATATCGCCTGTTGCAGTCATATATGTGTTCACGTGTAAGATGGCGTGTTTTAATGGACACTCGCTTGCTCTTGTCTTCATAGTATGTGTGCCTCGTTAGGAGAGGGACATATGGGAAGCGCATCCATCGGAAACCAAATTACTCTATTTTTTTGTGGTATCAGGGTTTTGACTCTACTGACGAGAATCAACAAAACGTTGTGATGAGTTCCACTATCCTCTCGTCTATACTGGATATGTAATACATTTTTGCTTAGGACTACGACATTATAAGATTTCTTGAATAATCTCCTCTGTATTTATTCTTCTTCATTTCATAACTGGTCCGCATACATCTTGTCCGCCCAATATACAGACGTACTTTTTTCGAAACAGAAATGAGGCATATGCATGATTGCAAAAACTAAATTTAGGGTATGAATTTGATTATCAATGTTGTGAATATATCGGAGGAAAGCGGAAATAGACGTATGTTATCGGGAAGTGAATTTAGCGTGGGGGAGAGGAGGATGTAAAAGTAACGTTTGATCGACAATAATTGGGGCATAGGTACCTGTACGTGGAGAGAAGTGTTCGTGCGTGTGGTTTGATGTGAGACTCATGATTGGCGAGTTAAAGCAGTACAGTACAGTGCCGTAAATTATATTTAAATCCTTTATTTCGACCTGAAGATGCTACCAGGAAAACGGGTAGAAACTGTGGTTAAAAAAAACTACGAACGCGATAGAAAAATGCGGAAATTATATCAATCTGAATTTTAAATGTTTTCATTACTCATTTGGCAAGATTACTTATGAAGAGGAGATGTAGGAACAGTGGGCATATAGCCTAGGTAAACTATTTATTCATTAAATATAATTTTTCCGTACAGATGTAGCCGTTGCTATTACGTATGAAGAAAGGTGAAATAGAGTGGATTAGAGGAATAGGAGGAACGAGACAGTAAGATGGATGTTAAGGAAGACGAACGAGGAAGTACTGGAGATGGAAGGGTGGACAGGAAGTTGATTGAGGGTATTAGGAGAAGGCATAACATGCGGATGGAGAAGGTAATCAAGGGTGATGATGTTTTAAAGAAGGTGAAATAGGGATAAATGTTGAATAGGCGAGGGAGAGAGAGGAGAAGACTGGGTAGTTTGTACAGATTGATGAGAAGCAGGAAGAATTCTGGGCTTTAGAGAGACATTGTGTGTAATTTCAGGGTCATGGGTGGAGTTAAATGTCCATTTAGACTCACTTTCACGGTTGTCAAACGATTAATCTATTTCGAATGGAATAGTGCACGCTGAAAAATGGCATTGGTTCTCCAGGGGGGTTGTGTTTGAAACCGCCGGGATTATCTCGAATACGTGGTACATACTCGAATGATTCGCAAATTTGGTGTGTTAAAACCGATGATTACAACCTCTTTCATTGTTTAAACTTGTGTTTTATCTCACCTGGGGACTCTGCAGTCGAGAAAGATGAGAAAAACTCAAGTGAAAACAATTAATGAAATTCTAACGGGCGATTCAGGCACAACAAATTTGCAAACTATTTGTGTTTGTACCACGTGACTCCTTGGTTACCTATTCGAGATAATCCCGTCGATTTCAAACACAGCCTCCCCAAGAACCCAGTGCATATTAGATCACTACCGCTACCACGGTTACGTTCTTTTTCAAATGAGGGAATGATGGCGGAGCAGGAGGACGGGACTGCAGGAGACGTAAAGGGGAAAAAAAGGAATCCCTTCTCACGCAACGGCAACTTTCCTCATTTTCCCTTTTCCCCCGACCTCCCACGATCGATGATTTACGAAATCGGATGTCATACGCCCACCTACGCGGGGTGGAGGAGCGGGAACGGGACACGGCGACGGGTGTGTGTTGAAAAAGTTGAGAAGAGGAAGGAGTCTTCGAGGATTGGGGTTGGGGTGTTTGGGTGGGGGGGAGGGGGTTGCATCTCTGTGACAACCTCACCAGAGGGGGTGGAACGAGGTGTGGAAATCCTGGGGTGGAAGTCAACAGTCTGTGTGAGTGAGTGTCTTCCATATACTGGGGAAAAGAGATAGGAACAGACAAGAATGAGGGGGCGTTTTTGGAATATCGGGAATGGAGAATAGATCCCAAGTATAGAGAATGAATAGGAAATGAGGGAAACGGACGACATAAACGGAAGCTAGACTTCTGCGTAGAGGATAAGCAAGGAAAGTCGTGTGTGAAAGTGAATCAAGTTAGCGATGTTATCCAAATGGAAGAAAATGGCATTCGGTTTCCATCCTCCCCAACAAATTTGTGTTCGTCCTGTTCTGTGTTACCAATCCTTTTCTCATTGCCATGCCAAGTATAAATGTTATTGCCTTAGCGCGAATTTTCAAAAAATAAATCAAGTGAATTTATCAGTATTCAAATAAAAAATATATAATTATGTATTAATTTGTCTTAAATATATTTCGCTTGACAAATTAATCGGTCACATTATGAGACATGATGGCCTGATGAAGGCAATCGTTGAAGGACGAGTAGACGGAGAGAACGGCAAAGGAAGGCCTCGTATGAGATATATGTATCAGGTGATAAAGGATGTGAAAGTGAAGAAATACGTAAATAATAAGATATTAGCCGATAGAAGAACTCAGTGGAGAGCTGCGTCAAAGCAGTCTGATTAATGACTAATGATGATGATGATGATATTTCGCTTGTCACAGCTACCTTTTTCTGCGAGAAGAGAGTAACTACTGGAGAAATGGCTAAAATAAGGGAATGAGACAATATGAGGATTAGAGAGGGAACAAGAGTGGATTGGGGGAGAGGGAGGGTGAGATAACTCGTGAATCATGTTTAAGCCTGGAGATTTGAAAGCATTGAGGGTCCAATGCGTGCTAAGTGTATGCATATATGTCTTGTTATATTTTATGTAATGCTACTGGAGAAAATAAATTCATTCAAATTCAATTATATGTCAGTTCTATAATGTCAAGTTCATTGAATGAAGCCGTGGCTGGGAGAGAGTAAAAAAGAGATACGGTGATGAAATTGTTAAAGGAATAATTATGCTCTGGGAATACAAATAAGTTGTAGGAAGAACGATGGCTATTGATTTGGATACTGAGGAGCGTGGTGCGTTGGGCAATATAAAAAACGGGGTAGAAATTAAAGTTTGTAAATTACGGTGGTGGTCACACATGTGGAAAAGGTAACGAGAGGATTTGATTAGGTTTAGGGGAGGTGTTGGTGGTGACGTTAACAGAGACATGTTTTATGCCTCGTGAAGGGGGTGTGTGCGGCTTCGAAGGTAGGAGAGGGTTTGTGGAGAGGTCGTGTGGTTTTAAATATGCTGTCAATGTTGGTTGGGCGTCTGTAGATGACCGAAGGTTAATCGGGGAAATAGCTTCGCTTCTTATCGCTCCATTTTGTCTCTTAATTTCCTCAATCAACTTCCTCCCCTCTCCTTTTGCTGTTTCGAAAAACATTCGCTTTTTAAGACCAAAGGCATTCTTAAAGTTTACTCCCATAAGAATGCATGGTAAAAATGGGCCTGTAAGAAATAGAATGAGGAATTGTTGAAATATGCAATTGGTTTGTATCCATTATTAATAAATTACAACAATAGACCTTCTTGTTGATCAGTTGTCAAGGCGTAGAACGGACGTAAATTGAAGACGCTGCCTTTTATTTAATTCTCTGTCGAGAGAGAAAGTAAGGTTTAATTAACCAACAGAAATTAATTCCGGTATACCACATTAATTTAGTAAATTTATGGTAAAAAAATGAAACAGGTAAATTTATGCCGGAGAGAGTTTATGTATGAAGTTATAACGTACCATTAATCTTCTGTATTGTTATTCAGACTCCTAAATGCCACTCTAGAAATTGCCAACGGTGTTGCCGACTAGGATTATTTCGCCTAACTTGGTTGAAGGAGTAATTGGAGGAATCTCTATCGCAGTTGGTAGGTATAATTGGACGCCCGCTACGCTGAGTATATGTGGACGGAAGTTTGAGCGCGATTTGAAGAGAAAACTTGTGCATATGTTTCGAGCTGAAGTTCGGCACTGGTGACGATGCAGTTCTAAGAAATACAGAGGGCCTGGGAATTCAGTCGCCTCGGTCTCGCTATACACGTCGCACCCCTTAGGGGTAATGGGGGGATTCGATGCTGGGATCGGTTGCTCATTTTCCTCCGGCATTACTACTGCTTCCCATTCAGTCCTACGGTAAGGTTCTATTTTCCGCCCGTTGGAGTGCACCAAAATCCAACTTTTCCAAAATCGATATCGTCTCGTGTTTTTGCGTCACAGTTTAACTTTGCCGCCGCGCCTGGGAGTTGGAAATGTAGATAGGAGAGAGAGTATGGAGAATAATTTTTAGCCTTACTCTTTGTGAATTCCTTCTCTTAACGTTCGGTGTTTGGGGTATAAGCTAAGGGCTTTATCTTCTTTGCGATGCGTTATATGATTACGCATGAGTCTGTGGGAAATTCTAAGTGACAAGGTTTGCGTATCGTCTTCTGTTTGAGTTCCGTTGTATCCTTTTTTTGAGTGCGTATGGTTTTCATGAGGTTGCTATTTTTTGTCTTTAACTGAATTATTCTATAAGTGGTTTCTCATATATGGCGATGTCATATGTAAAGTGAGTGAAAATATCAGGATAGCATTGGAAGATCGTTTATTTTAAAATGTCGCTATTTGTTAAGCATCTTTGTTTTTTTATATTTACTCTTATCGATATTTTTCCTAGTATTTTATTTGAGTTTATCTCCTACTTAAGGGCGATGCCGGGTTGAAGGATGTAATAGGGGTAAGGATGTTGAGTAGGCAGGATAAAGGGAGGAGGAAAACGGATATTCAGCGTAGAATGATTTGAGGATGGAGGTAAGAGGAGCTTAAGAGGGACATCCTGTGAAATAAAGGTGTGTGGGAAAAATAAAATGTCCATGTAGACCTACATTCGACGGAAAAAAATAATGATTATCACATAAGTATGAAGGCCTGAGTTCCACTAAATGATATGAAACTTATCCATATAACTAGGAGGATTAAAAGTAAATTTCATTCTTTTATACGTAGGTAATGAAATTAGTAGACTGAATTTTTTTTAAAGGGTAGAAGTGATGTGGAGATATGATAATCAAATAATAATTTAACCTTATTCTCTCTGATTGATAATTCATCCCTGGTTGCAACCGTCTTCCACACACCCTTGCGGTGGCTTTCAGGGTATAATGTAGGCGGTAGCCACTTCTCATTCATCCTTTGTTGCCTCTTCTTCTTATCCATCATCTTCCTTAATAAGTACGAGAAGAGTAGGCTTGTCGGATGTGTTCATTCTTCAGCGCAGTGCCTTTTCACATCCACTCATCGTGTACGGATCCCGTCCGTCATTTCGCCTCGATTTCGTTTCATCGCAGTTCTACCCATTCCTAATCACTGCTCCAGTAACGTCAGCATTGAGCTGATGGGTCAAGTACCGCGCTGTGCTGTCCCAATCTTTCACCCTGAGTACCCTTCCGCGTTTCCGCTCGGTATCCTCTCCCTTGTATGCCAGGCGTCGCTTTTCCTCGCTTTTCGTTGCTCTTGAGAATGGATCTTTATTCATGAAATGTGGCAGCCAGTTCTATGTTTTATCTTCGAAACGAAAAAAAATTGGAGTTAGTTGGCATTGAATTACATTGTCAGCCCTTGAGTCAAATGAGTTACCTGAGAACTGCTTGAAGTTCGCTTGCGCTGTGTCCTTTTTTTTACTTTCCGTATGACATCTACTATTTCCCTATTCAGATTTTGCGCCCTAAGTTCTCCAAGTTTCTGGAAACATTCTCTACTAGAATTCAATTTGGGCTCTGTCAGCGCGTATTATAATGCTCGGATTCGTTGGAAATCAGGACACAGTCTAGCATTGTTCGAACTTCAGTCACTGAGTAAGGATTTATACATACATACATTATTATGTAAATTTTCATACAGTAAAAACCTCTTGCTGCTCTTGATACTTCCTCACATGACGTGCAACGAACACAGCGCTAATTTAAGATAATTTCGCTAGTATAGTGTTGACATGTACCCCGACATCAGAAGTCCCTACAACCTTCTTTGCCGTGAATTAAGTATATATACATAATATTATCGTATAATGTAATATATATAAGTATGTTTACATAATATAATAATGATGTATGTAGGTATAATTTTCCCTTAATTTATGAGGTTGCTGTGCTCAATTATTTGCAGACATATTCTTATAGTATTCTTCCTATAACGGTGAGTTTCTCGTTTAATTTGAGGCTGCTTTACTCATTCCTGATTTCATTAACACTTCCATCTCCTGATAACAGCAATGTCTAACGCTAAACTTCTCATAAGCTAGGTGTCTCACCCTACCACATTCTCTATCCCCTCCTGTAAAATGGTGAATAGCAACGGGCAGGTTAAAGTGAACTAGGGCGCATCCACATATGAAGAATATATGCTCACATTTAAGTCTAATATGAAGCATGGAACTGTATGGTGCGGGAACATGGGTTCTGATGAAAAAATATGAAAATTGACTTATGGTTTTTGAATTACGTGTATGTAGAAAGTAAGGTGGATCAAAAGGAGGACGAACTATTTAGCCTTAAAGTTGGTAGGAGAGTAAAGGACCTTGATTGAGGAAATTAGGAGAAGGTAGAAGGTTTAGATGGAGAAGGTAATAAAGGACGAGGGTGTTTTGAAGAGCGTTATTGAGGGGATAATGTTAGGTAAGTTGGGTAGAGGAAGAACGGGTAGCTTGGATATAATGATGGGAGGTATGAAGTTCTGAAGAGGGATATGTTGCGAAATTTAGGGGTCGTGGGAAGATATAAAAGCCCATTTACACCTACTTTCACAAGTACAAAACTGATAATTATTGTTACAACTGGACATGTAGTGGAATGGGTGTGTTTTCAAGTCTGTTTCCGCACTAATAGGCGCTTCAGACCGGGAGGAAAGGTATAAGGATGTCAACAGGGCGCGTTCATGTTTGGTTTGCCTTTCTAGTGGAAGGAGTGACTGATTGTTCAATTCTACCCCTCATGTCCATAGCCGTTTACTTTCCCAAGCTTCTAAACATTTCCCAAGTGTACCGCATGTGGGAGCGCGAATTATGAATGGATCGCTTAGTACAATGTGTAAAACTCGAACAGTTACCAACCAACTCCCCCCCCCCCCTTCCCTCCGCTCGAATGCTACCCCTAGACACACTCCATTGCTACCTGAACACCTACCTATACCTAACACCTGCCTGAACACCTGAACACCTACCTAACACCTGAACACCTACCTATCTCCCAAAACTCCTCCGTTCAGTTCTCCTTTGCTTTCTATATTATTCTGTAAGTTACTACAGATCTGTTTTATTAATATGAAGATAACGCAACGTGTCGAGACTAGGGTCGTGTTCATAAATAATCAGTGAAATTCACCGATTGAATTTGAAATTTTATCTGTAATGGATATGTTCCACAAGCCCAAACCTTAAACTATTTCATCAGGTAAAAGTCCCGATTTTATACTTTGTAGAACGTTATCCGTCAGTTTGTGTTGCTATCAAATTAATATTATTAACAATTCCGATTTAGGTAAGCACATCAGGCGAATCCTGAGCGGGGTTATTAAGGGAATACTGCCATTCAGTACTCCATGCACTTTTCCGCCTCCCTCGACTCTATCTCAAGGAATTCCTTTCCCCACCTGCCGTAGCTGACACTTCTTCGTTCGTCTTCGCAGTTTTGTGATTTCCTCTCGCCCTCTTAGGCGTCGTGGTCAAACCACTGCACCGAATGATTGGAGGAGGAGTGAAAGTGGGCCATTTTTGGTTTTCAGCATCGTTGAGGGTGTGGTAAGAAGAGTTGGGGAGGGGAAACTCATGAATACATAACCAGGTTTAAGCCAGGAGTCGCGAAGGCCCACGCACCCCATCTTCTCCACCCTCTGCTCCATCCCCTCTATGCCCCTGACGGTTCAGGGATTTCCCTCAGATCCCTAGCGTCGGCTGAAAAGAGAGAAGAGGCGGCCACAGTCGGGATATTGCATCCTACCCTGTAGGCGGATAGGGGTCGGGATAAAGTGGTTTTTTTGTGGGAGCCGGAAATAAAATATGAATCGGCACAGGGTCGATTAACGATTTATTTCGGGCGGAAACCCTGGAAAAAGAGGGTTCCTGGACGCCAAGGAGGGGTGAAGAGTGGGGGGTACTAGTGGAGGAGGGACCGACAATGCAAGCCATATCCGATTCACACCCACATTCATGCCCACGCTGAAAGCGCGGAAAATGAGATTTATGCATGACTTACCTCAAAATCAATCGCGCGAACGGTATGGGAGTTAAATATTTGTCGTCTTCCAGTTCACGGAAGGACGTTTATCCGTCAGTGCCGGGATGAATCGTCCCGTGAATGACTTCGTGCGGAGAGGAGCAGTTTTGTAAATCAGTGAGTGGTTGTGATCTGACGGGAAAGAGCGACTTTAGTATAGTGAAGATGAAATACTTGGTGGATTCCACAATTTATTTCAACTTTACCGGTTTCAGCCTTTTACAGGTCATGCTCAGGAGTAAACTCAAAACAGAGAGAGAGGGACGAGAATTTATACCCGAAGAGTGTGGAGGGGGAGTTTAATTATTAGATTAAATGCTTCATAACAAGGTAAGAGGTGAACCAGTGAGTAGAGATGGAAATGGGCACCGTGAAAGTAAATACCAAGCATTGAAAATATGGGAAGAGATATGTTACATGTCGGCACCGAACGGGCAAGGCTGATTTTTTTGTTTCAAGTTACGCTACACTAGACTTAGCCCCCCTCCCCGAAACAAATTTCTGACTACGTGCCGGCACCAACCCGTCGCATCACGCTGCTAGTTTCAGTGATAGGGCTGAAGAAGCTGAGGCATGCTTCTTATATATTTTTTTATGAATTAGAAGGACAAAATAGGCTCCGGAAAAATGCTTGAACCGCCAATTAACTCGAAATCGATTGAGTGAAAAACCAAGACGTCAGTTGACGACATCCACATTGTTGGAAGAAATGAAAGGACGTCAATAGATTTATACCGCAGTGAAAGTGTTGCCGTCTACATCGAGTTTCTTTACCTTCTCCTAATTTTCTCTATCGATCTCCTTTCCTCCTACACCAAACTCATAGCAGTTCCTCCTCCAGCTTCCCATCCACCCAACGAAAACCCCGGAAATCAAGGCTTTGGAAGACGGCTGGTGGAGGAATTGATTTTTATTTTCATGGAGGAAGGAAAAGGAGTGTCGGTAAGTCTGTTGGGGTTTTAAGACGTTAGAGAACAGAAGGAGAAACTGTCCGAAAATCGTGTGTGGAGGGGACAGAGAGGCTAAGTTCTTCACTTAATTAATCGAAGACCTCTCTCTGCCACGGCAAGTATCTCTTTGGATTCGATTCCGACTTCGCCTCCGACTACCGCGCCCCTTAACCCACACCTTCCTTCTCTTCCTCTTCCTCCCTCTCACCCATTTCTTCCCTTCCTTCATTTCACCCCCGTTTCTTCCCCTTTCCTTTCTTCCTCTTTTTTCTCTTTCGGAGATGTCGTCCCAATCGCCTGGGTGGTTCAATTAGAGCAACGTCTACCGTTTCCTGTTTACATTCCTTTAACCGTGGAAATCTTAATTAATTTTCTGCCCCGACCATTTTCACTTGCGGCGTAATCCGCGTTTATCTCTCATTCCTAACGGGGCCTCTTTTTTTCTCCTGAACTGGAGGAGGGGGTTTTTGGAGTCTGCCTTTCAAGGAGATCCTTATCCCTCGGCTCATCCCTATCTCCCCTCTTGCCCTCTCACTTGCCTCGTTCCTCTCGCCCAATGTTCTTAGCGCTTAAGCCTCGTGAGTATCCCCTGCCCTACTCACTTTCTCTCCCTCTCTTTCCTCTCTGCTTTCTGCATTTTCCCTTATCCCCCCTCTTCCTTTCCCAGCTTTCGTTTTGTCTCTCTCCATCTCTCGCCAATTTCGGAGATAGTAAGCACGTTTTTCTTCATTATCTTCTCCATTTTTCAGCTTTAGCTTTCTTTCTCCCTCTACCAATATCTCTTCTTCTTCCTGCCTCTCTTCGTTTCATCCCCGTGATTATAATCAACTTTTTGTGTTCTTCTTCTTTACCTTCTTCGTTATCTCTTACCGGCTTCTTCCTCACCTGTTTTATATTCCTTTTCTCTGCCTCTCTCATGTATTCTCTTTCATTCCTCAGTTCCTCCCGGTAAATGCCTTCTCTGAACGGAGGATCTTGAGGCTTAGGTGTCTTTCATCCTAATGGACGTGTTTTTCTACACGAGTTATTTAATGGTGTCAGTGCCTATATCATCATCGCACCGCAAGTGTTTTCATATTTTCTAATAAGGTATAACTTAATAAGTAATTAAGTACATTCGAAAGGAATTTAGGGAAAAAATTAATAAAATGAGTGCGTTCTAAAGGAAGGAAAGCAGCGAAAGGAATTCATTCAAGTAATTGCGAGAGGGATTGATCAGTGACGAATTTGTAATAGTGGTTTTCTTGCGTTGGAAGGGGGTTAAGGTTGAACAGGGGCACGATATGATCTTCGATTATTCGAAGTCATGCGATTTGTTTTGTATTTTTCACCCTTAAAACTCCTAAAAAAAACCTTTGTCTGATCCTTTGGCTTAAAAGATGAGTTAGATTGAAGGCTCTAGAGCTGTTTTGATGGAGAAAGCTGGTGGAGGAACGATGAAGCGACGCAAGCATGAATGACGATGTCTTTATCTTGGAGGAAGAGAAAATATAGTTATTTATGAAAGCTACGCGGCAACAGGCTAGAACAAATACTCGGGAAAATACGAATGTTATCGTAGAAGAAAAGACCTATACATGTTTGCAGGAGAGGGAGACAAAGGGTGGTAGTTTTAGGTGGGGCAAAGATGGTGTGTAGAAAGCATGCTAATATGATAGAGAGAAATGTTACAGAGAGGGATTGATAGTTAGATGTGTTAATGAAGCGATGAATTCCTAATGATTTTAAACGGAACTGAGGAGTTCCATCAAGACTTAGCCGATCGAACAACATAAAACACCTACATTTCAAACTTATCATTAATTTTTTTACCAACTCTTTTAAGTATTTGAGGAAAAGCAGACTTTAAAGATCCAGTGTCGCACCATATATTAAGACCATTCGTGTGCTAAATACGGTGAAAATTTTAATTTAGATTAGGTGAAATGGTTTGCAAATGGCTGATTTTAACATTTGCTTTTTGTTGTCATCAAACGCCTTGTAAAACTCAGCTTAATGAAGTATTTGCGGGATTGATTGCCTATATTTACTCAAAATTCTCTTTAAAAAAAGGGTTACGCGTTGGCTATGTAATAATGCGATCTCCTGGCGAACGAATCATTAAAATGTATAGGAAACATTTGTGGTTGGAAGTGAGCAGGATCTTGAAGTATTCCGCGATTATAAATTGAAAATCTAAACTCAAATACCCTCTGAATTTAATATTACTCTCTGTAATATTTTCATGACATTGGGTGATACTTGTGTTTTAGATTAAACATCTGAGTTAGCTCTACAGTTTTCCAAATAAATGTCCAGAATGGCATATCGTTCTCTGGTCGGATTTTTCGATAGCTGATTCAGTGGAGAAATATATTTAAGGCCTGGCTCTTTGAATTTTCTCCGGAAAAAAACATTTTCTAAACTTATGGGAGAAAATGTTGTGTTCAGTAGACGATATCTAGCTACAAGAATATTTTCCCATTTTTGTATTTCTTTGCTCTTCTTCCCAGTATTTTTGTCAGTCTTACGTTCGTTTTCCCGTACCTTTCTCTCTCTCCTTATCCCAACTTGTACTCCGCGAATGGAAGATTAGCCATCTTCGCACATTTCCCCTTCCTTCTCCGAATTCCTCCCTCGCGACTCCTTCCCATTCCATTCTCCACACCCCGAGGCTTGTTCCCTTAACATATCCTCGTACCCCATTTCTACAGAGAGAGGTGTCGACGCCCCTCCAGCCTACACCCCCTTCCATCTCTTAGGCACCCTACCCACATCCCACCGAACCCTTAACCTTGGCAACCCCAACCAATTCCCTACCCCCCTGAAGGCTCGCCTCCCACCCAAGCCGCATCCTTTTCAAACCCTTGACCCTACCCCCTTAGTCCTCTCTCTCTCCCAGGGTTCGCCTTCAATTCCCGCTCCCTTATCCGTAACCTCCGCTCTCCTCGTGGCGCGGAACCCTTAATTTTTTTTTATTTCGTCCTTCCCTTTCTCTCTCTATCCCACCCGCGTCGCTGATACTCCCCGAAACCCTTAGGGTCCTTCGCAATCATCGCACGTGGGGTAGCAGGGAAAATAGGGAGGAGTTGGAGTGTATTTGCCCGATGGGGGAGGAGTCAGGAGAAAGCGGAACCAGGGTTAGAGAGAGGGTTTTTTTTCCTCAGCCCCTGAAGGGGTTTAAGGGGGAGGAGGCTGGGGAAGGATTACGTTGGGGAGAGATGGTTTGGTGCGGCTGGTTAGGCGATACGGGGATCGAGAGAAAGGTGGCGGAAGAACGTATGAAACGGAAGAGATGGGGATAGGGGTTGTGTGCCGGGTGAGATTGTGAGAGGGAGGGGTGAGAGGAGGGAGAGGAGGAGACGTATTCAGGAGCCTGGTGCAGACATTTAAAGAGGAGAGACGCTTCTTACCATCTCGTGCTAGAAGTTATTATTGCAGCGGATATGGTTATTCAGGCTTTGTGGCTAATTGGGCCATCATTGTCGGTGGTCAACAACCCTAAGCATGATTTGACGCAGCTCTCCATTCGTTTTTTCCTTCAAATGACCTCCTCAAATCAACGTAATTCTTTGCTTTTACAACTTCTATTTCACTATTTGCAGCATGTATCGCAAACCAGGCCGATTAGTGAATCTTCGTTACTCTTTCTTTTACGTATTAACTCAAGGATTATTCATTAAACTCTCAACTGATTAAATGTCTGCTTCGTCAAAGTAATTTATTTTATTGCTCTATGCTTGATTTATCTTATATTTATCTACGCCCGGCACTTTTCAGGGTTAAAAACAAAATTATTGGTTTTCAAAATTAGATGTACTAAGGCACATCCATTCCTTTCCTCCCTTATATTTCCGCAGACATCTACCTAATATACATTCGTGTGAAAAATCTGATCGATCATATTTACTACATGCTAGGCACGTAATATATGGTTCGTTGAAAAGTTTATTTATGTTTAATTATACATCAGTCTTTATGAAAATACTGTGTAAATACTGAGTCGTCATGCAATTAAGGGACCTTAACACTCAAGGGCCTATAAAGCATATTGAATATGGCTTCTTATGCACCTTATTTTGAACCTTTGTTTTCACAATATTAGTCCACTTCTAATTTTGAAGTTTTATACTAATGCTCTTCCTGAAAGTCCAATAAAAGTAGATAAAACGAATAGAATTGTAATTTATTTTCCATTTCTGCAATTTGGATTCCGGGGATTCAAACTAGTTCACCATGGCACGAAAAAAATAATGTCATCCCTAACGATCAGAATAAGGAATGGAGACCAGCTGAGAAGTATTTGCATCTTACTCTCGTCGTGATGAATGCCTCAATTAATGAGTCGCACTAATGAAGAAGGAACGCTGACTCCCTTTCAATTTCCAAGTTACGTTTGAGTACCTCTTTCTCCTGGGCAGAAAGTATGAAGCATAAATAACATCGAGTTTCTTCGGCAACTACAATACCCTTGGTCATTAAAAATCCTGGTTGGGATGCAGTTTTCATTTCTACTTCACGTATACGGCTTCCATGTCAAATTAGGAGTGTTCTACCGGTCAGGGTAGCTTCTATTTCTACCATTTCTGCCCCCCATAGATACTCCTGCGTGTTTATTTCACAATGCTATTTCCTTCAGCTTGTGCCGTTTCCTCCTTCATTAATCCCGTGCCTATATACTTCTATTTTAAAGAAAACATGTCCCTTTTGTCTCCCCTCTGTCTCCCTCTTTATCTCCTACCCTGTATTCTACCCTCTGTTACGGACTTCGATCGTCTTTTATTACTTGTCCCATCCATCCACAAGACCTCCATCTAATTCCCTCCAGCAACTTTCTCTCATTCCAACCTATGTCCAGTTATTTATCGCTAGTTCTTCGTTACGTCCATCCAATATTCTCCAGTAGTCTCTGTAACCGATTTTCAAACGCCTGCGATATCATTTTGCCCCTCCTCCCTTGAATCCATATTGCGCTACCTACCGTAAAATATCATGTTATAGATAAAACTCGCTACAAATCATTGGTTAATATCATACGTTACTCCAACGCCATTGGTGTTTAATGCTGTTCCTATTGGTTTGAGCCTCTTTCGCCAACAAAATACTCATATGCATGTAAGTGACCCTACGACTACCATGATCCAAAATCCTACCTAAGTAACTAAAATCCTCTATCTGTTTTCTGTTTCCCTTACCTATACCATAATGCTTCCAATATATATTCTTTATATCCCTCCTTTTTACTGCCGCACTGCGCCATGATTCAGATCGAGCTTCTTTCTAACCATTTCTAATCATCTTTATCAAATTATCTAACAGCAAGTGGCTTGTATTTGCATCATAAATTTTTCTTCTCTTGTGAGAGGAATGATTGTTCGGCTTCCTTAAAACGGCGTGCTGCAATTCTGAGTGAGAAAAAAAGATAGAGAAATTCACCCTCTGTTAAAGATATACTCTATATTGGTCTTCAATAAACCATCGCCTTTTAATAGTAGGCTTAGTTAATAAAGGCCGATGGTGTTTGGAAAGACGTGATTGAGGAAAAAATGTTGGGTATGCGGAAAAGAGGGAGGAGAAGAACGGGTAATTTTGATGGAGTGATTGTAGGTATAAGGAGCTAAAGAGACATCGTGTGAATTGTAGGGGTGTGGGAATAATTAAATGCCCATTTAAACCCACCTTCACCGGTAGAAAATTAATAATAATTATTATTAGGCCAGTCCATCCTCACGGCCGCTCCCTAACATTTTCAGCAGCATTTTCTCCTCCCCAAACAAATCTGGCTTCATAATTAGTCTTACCTTGCGATTTTTGTATCTTCTCAATTTTTATCCATACCAAAATCGCAAACTCCACTCTATTTCAGTCCTTCCTTTAGTACACAACAACACAACGCCACCGAACATATCAGATTCCTCATCAACTGTGATTAAAATATTTACCAAAGGTTCTTACCATGAGCGCCGTTAGTTTATCTTTTTTACTTCAAGCGGCATGATTGCTCAACTCCCCTAATGAGCGTACGGCGTGCTGCAAAGAGGAGATTAAAAGATAGCGAGAATTTTCGCAGCTCTTTGAAGTTACTTCCACCCCTTCTCCAGCTTTGAAGTTCGCGAGAGAGCACAGCAGATGGAATTATTGGGTGTGTAACTAAGCCCCATGACGAGAGCAGTTTCTTGCACGCGAACACATAGTCACTCATTAGATCTTACGTAAGCTTGAGGCGAACCCTTGGAAATGATCGCATTTAATTTACTGATTTTTTTCTAATATTATCTGTCGTGTATCGTATTGAAGCGAATTTCCCGCAAAAACAAAAGTCGTATCATCAAAAGAATCGGCGTCACATCATGAGATTTGACCGATGTCTGAAATATCGAATTTTTCTCATTCCTGTGGGAGTCATTCGATAGCGTGTAACGAATTCACCAAATATCTACATAATACCCTGCAAGCCACCACAAAGGTGTGTGTCAGGGGTAAATTCCTTAGGCCCTCACCTTAGATGTATGTGGTATAGCAATCGAAATGTTTGCAAGTTTTGATCTTTGAGAAAGAGGGTAGATGTAGGTTAAAACCTCCCGATATGTGGATTTGGTGAAAATGAAAAAAGAAAAAAAATGGATGGTCGAAGCGCTGAAAGGCATAGTTATCCGGTCTGAAGATTCTATTGGACCGTTCTATTGGACCGTTTTCATTTTTAAAGGAACCATAAGCGTTCTGTTTTCTCCAATTCTTCTCAGTACGTCTCCAATTCTTCGTCCCTCAGTCTATCCTTATTATCTTCATCATTCTGTGTCACCACATTCGGGGGATCGGGTTGTTATGTGGCTAGAGTACTGGCCTTCCATCCCGAGGGCCCGGGTTCGATTCCCGGCAGTGCATTTTTCAGTGGTAAAACGGTCCCCACTTGAGTGCCTAGTGGAGGGCATTTCTAGTTCAGTACTCCGTCCGTCTGATGGGACGTTAAGCCGTGGTCCCCTTGGTGCCTTTCGTTAAGAATAGGCTAATGCCGACGCCGGGTTTCTCTCCACCCTTACACAATTACCCACCTATCCTGAAATGGCGCAAATGACCTCAGCAGTCGGTCGCCTCCCCTGAATAACCAACCAGGCACCACATTCGGAGTTCAAAATAGGGACTTGCATGCGACTTTTCAATCAGTTGAACGAAGATGACGTGTAATATATTTGCCTGTTGCTGTGTTTTTATAATCTTGTTTTATATTTTCTGTAAATCTAAATTTGTTGTCATGATAATGTTTTAATAATAATTTGTTGTACTAAAATAAATTTCCTTAGCTCAAATTTCATTCCACCTCTGAGAAAGCGTAAGAAACAGTCCAAAATCTGTGGCGTTTGACTTTGAGATCTCGTAATTAGATGAGGTAAATGAGAAAAATCTGGCGCTGGAGGGGATGGAACATCAGGGGGAAAGGGGTGTGATTTTAAGGGTGAAAGGCTTCCGCGAGTGGTTGTGAAGGGAAAAAGGGGAGAGACGGGAAAGCGAGGGTGGAATTCTGCAGGGGAAACGAGGAGGCCTTGGGCGAGGCGCGTGAAGAATCCCGCAAGGTATTTCAATTCCCCATCCTCCCCGACAAAACGTCTCGCACTGAACCACTGGTTGTCAACGGAGATGCCACGGCACACGGCGTAAATTGGAATGGAACCCTTAGGGTGCCTTGAGTGTTTTTGAAGAGTGACGCCGCCAAGTTTTTCACTCATACCACTCCCACTCGAAAGTACTAAAAGCGTGATTTATGTTCCGTACACTACCGATTAGGGTAGGTTTTGACGGAGGTCCCTGTTATAATTTGTTTTTCGCTCCTCCAGTAGGTTATTCCTTGTCTTTGACGCAGCCGGAATTAACGGCTGGACCTATGAAGGCGGCTACCCAGACTCCAACTGTAGTAGCCAAGTTGATAACGCGCTGGTTTGGCAACCCGGAGATCGCAGGTTCGAATCCTCTTGGGATTCTCACACTGGGCATGGATGCGTTGTTTGTTTAATGATAAAGAATTTAGGTCAGAAGGTGCGATATAACCTTTGTCGTTAGATAACCTAATCTCCAAGACTTATTTACTACTACTATTGCTAACCAAACCTCGAGGCTTCATGGGACGGTCAGGGAAGATGAGTGTGAGTTAGAGATTGGAATATGGTTCTGAGTGGGTGTTTTAGAGAGAGAGAGAGAGAGAGAGAGGGAGTGTGAATGACTTGCACGGAACGTAAGATGGCATTCAGTATCTCGCTCGCCCAATTCTAAACTAGAACCGACCCCTTCCCTACCTGAATACACCTCACCACAGCGTCCAAATCCATTCCATGGTCGCCGGACGAACGAGGAGAGTTTGTGGTTTTGCGTTGAAAGGCTCATCGACGGCTGAGATGAGGATAGAGGAGCGGTCTCCCACGAATCCCTCACAGGATCCGCTTCAGAATGAAGGAGGTCCACTCTGGAGGAAGCCAGGCACACACCGGTGAATTGAAACGGCCAAACTCCCTTTCAATGAGTCGAGAAACCTCCAATCGCCAGTATTCCTATTCCTACCCCGGCCTCCTACGGGGTTGAAATGCAAATTTTTTTTTCGAGACGAGCATGAGAACGTTACGAGTCGGTGGACGTTGGTGTGTTTGATTGGACTATGTCGACATACGTCAGAGGTTGCACCACACCCACTTTTCCGAAAGGGTTAAAAACATGTTTTTCACCGCTTATAACTCGAGAAAAAATTGACGGATCAAAAACGGAAAAATACGGGCATTTTTATTGCACAAATTGTATTATATTCGGCAATAAAAAATATGGTGAACGACCACAATGGCGAATAAACACGTTTTGAGCGTGGTTGAGGAGTAAAGAATGAAGCTGGCACGTATAAGAAGGTAGGATAGTTGGTAGGAACAGATACGTATGGGCAATGGAATGCTGACGCTGTAAATCTAGGGTAGAATGCTGGGTTAGCGAGGACATAAAAGAAACAAAATTATAATGGATATTGTGAAAGAGGGTAGGGAATTTCTGGCGAAGGTTTTTGCGGCGTTCAGGTGATTGTAAAAAGCTTTCGGGAGTCTTCCGCGTTGTCATTCTGTTAAAATGGCGACGTTTCACCCACTCTACTGCGGGCGTCCTCAGACCAGGCTGAAGTGAAAAATGCTTCGAAGTTGACGCTTATTCATACTCGTCTTCTGAGGTGGCCGCTGCTCGCTGATTGGCTGTTGATGTTCGTGTGAATACTCGTTTCCACGCGTTGGAGAGTGGGTAGCTATCCTCTCTATTCAAATTTTTGGGCCTCTTGGATATTTCAATTGCTTCCCTTATAATTCTAGGGAAGTAGCGCTTTTCCCTCGTGAGGATTGTTGGTTCCGATAAATTCGCGGAGTGGTTTGGTTCCATCGAAACGTGCTCCGCAATGGCCTATTTCTCCCCTTGTCCGTTTTTGAGGGCCCGTGAGTGTTCTTTCATTCGGCATTGTACAGCTCTCTTTGTTTGACCTGCGTAGGATTTTCCACAGCTGCAGATAACCTCGTAAACGCCTTCGTGGATTCCGGGCGGGAGGCGATCCTTCGCTCTGATGAGGAGACTGGATTTTTACTATCGAGGTTAGGGAACTCACTGATTTGGAGAGAGAAATTGGGTAGAAATGGAGTTGGTAGGTGAATTAAGTGCATCATTAAGTACCCAAATCAGTAGAGTACATGTTTTCAAATACCATTCGTGACTCATCCCAACAACCCAGCGTAGATGTTACCGTGCTCTTAACGAATGTCGCCAAGGGCACCACGGCTTAACGTCCAGTCCGACGGACCGAGTGGTGACCTCGGAGTCCTTGAACCACAGCACTCAAATAGTGACCGGTTTGACCAGTGAAAAATTCATTCGTAGCCGGGATTCGAACTCGGCCTCTAGGGATGGGAGGTCAATAATCCAACCGTCACGTCCAACTCGACCCTCATTCAGTGACGAATGCGAACCGAAGAGGTCCTGGAAACCTATCTAGCCTGACTGGCAGGGTAATTGTTAGGGTTCTACAGGTTAAGCCGGGTTTAGATTGGCGTAACATTCTTCCCACAATTCATTTTTTCATACTATTATTCCCTTATTTATTTCCGTATACTTCCTTCAACTCATTATTCCATCCAAATTGTACTCTTTTCCTCCCTCTATACTACACACACCCAGCATGAAGTACTTCGAAACAACCTACACCTTAATAATCTGCTCCAACTTTGCCTTCTCCGAATATCGCAATCAACTTACTTTCCTCTTCTACCAACTCTAGCACTTCATCGTTCTTCTTCCTTCACCACCGTCTTTTCCTTCTCTGTCCTATGTATCCGCACTTCGAAACCAACATTTTTCAAAAACTTTTACTCGAAGACCAAGTTTCCACGCCTTTTGGAGCGTGGTAAGCACATGAGAGTAAGAGTTCTCCATAAATATCCTATCATCATCATCATTAGTCATCAGTCAGACAAGAGACAAAGTGGAGCGATAAGAAGCGAAGCTATTTCCCCGATTAACCTTCGGTCATCTACAGACGCCCAACCAACATTGGCAGCATATTTAAAACCACACGACCTCTCCAAAAACCCTCTCCTATCTTCAAAGCCGCACCCACCCCCTTCACGAAGCATAAAACATGTCTCTGTTAACGTCACCACCAACACCTCCCCTAAATCTAATCAACTCCTCCTCTCGTTACCTTTTTCACATGTGTGAACACCACCGTAATTTACAAACTTTAATTTCTACCCCGTTTTTTGTATTGGCCAACGCACCACGCTCCTCAGTATCCAAATCAATAGCCATCGTTCTTCCTACAACTTATTTGTATTCCCAGAGCATAATTATTCCTTTAACAATTTCATCACGGTATCTCTTCTTTACTCTCGTTCAGCCACGGCTTCATTCAATGAACTTCACACCATAGAACTGACATATAATTGGACCCTCAATGCTTTCAAATCTCCAGGCTTAAACATGACTCACTAGTTATCTCACCCTCCCTCTCCCCCAATCCACTCTTGTTCCCTCTCTAATCCTCATATTGTCTCCTTCCCTTATTTTAGCCATTTCTCCAGTAGTTACTCTCTTCTCGTAGAAAAAGGTAGCTGTGACAAGTGAAATATCATCATCATTAGTCATTAATTAGAATGGTTTGATGCAGCTCTCCACTGAGTTCTTCTATCGGCTAATCTCTTCATATTTACGTATTTCTTCTCTTTCACATCCTTTATCACTTGTTGCATATATCTCACTCGAGGTCTTCCTTTGCAATTCCTCCCTTCAACCTGTGCTTCAAAGATTGTCTTCATCAGGCCATCTTGTCTTAAGATGTGAGTAATATCCTTAATGCGTATTTATGTTGCAAGGTTTAAGTTTTTTACCGGGGAAAAGACTAGGTGAAGTAAATCTGGTAATAATTAGCTGCTGTGATGAATAAAGGAAAGAGAAATATGAAGGTTGGAAAAAATTCCTCATAAATTATGGAAATGCACATTTGTCCTTTTGTTTCGATTTCACTCAGTGAAAGTTAATCGTAGATCTTAGCAAAATTACATTCCTGTTTCCAATTTTCAATATTAATATTTCTTGCTAATTGGTTTGGCTTGCGGTAACCGAGTGTCAAATTACATTGAATATGTTGATATTATTTTCACGAACTAATTTAATTCTATTTTTCTTTACAGGTAAGTGGAATTCACGCCAATGGGTACAGTGTAAAGAGAAATGATTCCTCTTGGTGAGTTGAAAAGATATTTTTTCTAATTTTTATTTTCCCGTTTCCGACTGTATATCTTTAACATCTGCAAGGTATACATCTATGTTTATGTGAAGAGCTCCTTTTAGTGACCGAAGAGCCTGTGTAAATCCCTTACCCAAAGAAGGCCTTCCCTATCCCTTTTCTCACGATACAGCCACGAGAAGTTTGTATTCGGGGAAATTTGCTCCATTAAGATATTTTACAAATATTTCCAGATGAAACGCCTACATATTGAGGAAGCTCCATTTCAATGTCAATCGCTCTTTTTAACCAAGGAAAGATGGTATAAAGGCCGCTTTACACGATTAATTTTATGACCTCGATGAGAATCGATTTATCTTTAACAAACATATCTACATCTACATCTATACGATACCCTGCAAGCCACCGCGAGGGTGTGTGGCAGCGGGTGAAGATCACCAAGCATGCACTATTGACATGCAAACGAGCAACTATATTGTCTCATGCAACTACATTGTTAGTGTCTATAGTATTTAAGGAATTAATACATGCATCATGCACTACAGACTACTCTAAAATATTTCCCCTACCTTTCCCTTGGCTATGCTGCCTATTACGTTTTCTTATAGTAGGTAGGGGGAAAAAGCCATTTCGAATCTATCAGTACGACAATCTATCTTTATAATCTTATTTATCCGCTCAAATATAGCATAATACGCTGGTGTTTTTAATATGTGCCTAACATCTTCAGTAAAGCTATCCGATTGAAATTTCTTTAATAAATTTAATCTGTACTTTAACCTACGCTCTGATAATGATTCCCACCCTAATTCTTGTATTAATTCTGAAACACTACTCAACCTATCGTAACACATTTAACGAACCTAGCTGCTCTACGCTGCACACTGCCTAGTTCTCTAATCAAACCTAATTCATTCGGATCCCATACACTGGCTGCATACTCAAGTTGGGGCCTAACTAGAGAAAAGTTACATCGCTCTTTTGTCTTCTCATCACATTTTCCAATTACTCTTTTTATAAATCCTAGCTTTCTCTTCGCTTGGCCGCATATTTTCCGGATGTGTCTTCCCCACGATAAATCTTTAGTGATCCGCGAGATGACATATGACCCACTTCAAAGTATTCATCGCGAAATATTTATCGAGAAGGGTGCCCAATTACCTTAAAACATTCTTTTTAGAGGTTGTAGTCAGAATTCAGGTATCTCGTGGATGGAATGAGCTTATTTTTGGCCCCTTACTTAAAGTTCCGACGCTGTCCAACCTTTTTCCATTCGCACTCCACCCGACGGACTACTTTCTTGGGGGCAATAAATAGACTTGTCGAATAGATGAGAAACCCGCGATCAGAATTCAGAATTCAGGCTTCAGACCACATATCCCTATCCCTTCTATCCCTTCCATCCCTATCCTTATACCTTTCCTCCCGGTCTGAAGCGCCTATTAGTGCGGAAACAGACTTGAAAACACCATGAGTGAGAAACCCGCGAAAACCAAATTGAGCGCTGTATCGGAAGTATTGATTTCCACGTCCCGCAGTACTCGAGAAAGAAGCTCTATTGGGAGAAAGAATGTTGATGCACATCTTACCGTAATTTTAGTAAAACAGCGTAAGAATCTAATCGCAGGTTCATTCCCGGAGTGAAATTTTTTCGAGTCGTGCATGCTAGGCGATTGATTTCTTTCCGTTACGTACTCGATTTGCAGGCGGAGGAGTATTCTATATTCCTGGAAATCACTAACTAGAGGGAAGACTTCGAGGGGCATCTACGGTGATTCTCCTTACGTGTCTTCCTGAATCTCTTCCGAGAGTTAACCAATTTGCTTCATTAAGAGCTGGCGTTAATAACTCCATTACTTTTTCTCTTTGTTCCGCTAGCTATTCTTATGGGATTAATTAAGGATTTGTGCCGTGATCCTGTTTGGATCTCTCCACGGTAACTCAATTTTCCATCACGATTTTCAGGCGCTGAGGTTCTGAGTGGGTTCTTTTCTCAGGTTACGTCAACCTGACCAAAATTGACTTTCCTCGTTAGGAATCCTCCCTAACGTCAGCGTAATGGGGAATATGCATGAAATTTGTTTCTCGAAGATTAATGATGTACTAGATGCGAAATTTTCTCACGAATTCAAATATATAAGCCAAAATTTTCTACGCCAGACACAAAGATTATTAAATGATATTAAAATGTTCCCGAAAATTGACGAAAGTCACGTGAACTGAAAAGCCTTCTGACGTCACTGCACGGTATAGGTTCCATAACGTAGATAGACATTTATTTTTAAAGAAAAATGAAGTAAATATATTGTTTTAGGTTTTTATCCATTTCTCGAACGAAACGATGACTGAAAAAATACTTAAAGAAGCACATTCCAACAATTTTCTTTGGTTGACTCCCTTATGGCGGCGTTCTCCTAAAAAAAACCAGCGATTACATAGACGTAATAGAAATTCTTGCGCATTATACAGGCATTATATAATTTATGGACGATTTGCTCGTTACCATCCATACTATGTAAATAAAATATCGAAATACCATTGTTTATTGCATTAAACAAATGTGATAAATACATACATTATCGCCAAGTATTCATTTAGCAACTTACGTCCACGCATAAACAGATAAACAACGCCCATAGTGATACCGTGCCGTGACGTCATGCGATGACGTCATGTTTTTAAGCTGCCGAAAAGGTACAATTTTCAAAGAGTAATATCTTTGTAACCCAACTTAATTCTTCAGCAAAATTTTCACCAAGCACATTTTAGCTAATAAATTTCACATCCAAAGAGTTTTAAAAAATAGTGCATGTTCCCCATTGTGGGCACATAGTTTTGATGTATTGATTTTTTAATCGAGGGAAGCGTTGCTTCTGAAATTCAACGGCAAGCATTACAAACTTCTCTAGATAGCACACAACATGAATGTTTAATTTCTTACACTCCCAAAGGCTTTCTAAGGGCCGACAGGATTCACTTTGGCATAATAGGGTGCATTCTCCCTAGACTCTCGTTGGCGAGAGTATTTCCATTTCTTCCTCTTGCCTGGGCATAAAAAACATTCGGCCCCAAGAAACCACAATAAATAAAGGTTAGGAGGAGAGATTTTTTCAGGCACTTGTAGTTAAAATTATTTACCTAGCCGTTGAAGTGTGTTATGATGGAATATACCCATCCTGTTTGGCTCTTTTTAATGGCTCCTTACCTACTAGGGTTCGAAAGGGTATGGTGACTAGGGTACTGGCTTCAAATCCTGAGAACCAGTTCCGAAATCTCGGCAGTGGTAGAGATTTTTCATCGGTATACTGTTCCCTACTTAAGTACTGGCCGGGAAGCACTTCATTTACAGTATTCTCTCCGTCAGATGGAATTTTAAACGATGGACTCGTCAGCGTCTGTCATTAATAACACGTTATTTTCTCTGCCGTGTTTCGCCCTTCCTTACTGTCTCTGAAAAATTGCTGCGTATATCCGATTACCTACCTGTAGTAAGTGGCACCAATGATCTTACTGTCAGACGACTTCCCATAATAACTAACCAGCCCCTTGCCTACTCAATTTTGTCATTCATATTTACCCTATTTCTCCCTCGCTTCGTCATCACCAAGAGCCATAAGCCCCAAGATTGGGTTGGCGCAGCTCTTTGCTCAAATCTTCTTATATCGGCTGACCTCTTTAATTCTCTTGTTACCTGCTACTTGACGCTTATACCCCATGCAGGTCTACGTTTAGTCATATTATTTAATTATAATAACTTTTTCGACGTGAAATATCGGATAGGTGATTCATAGTGTGTAAGTATTTATTCGAATGATCCGTTTGAAAAATGAAATGTTTAAAGGCCTAAAGAGACAGGCATTTTTAGGATCGTTATGTGAAGTCATGAAGTAGCTCTGAATTCATTAGAGGCCTTTACATTTCCGTTGTACCCTTTGAGTGTGGCCGAACTAGCTTGAGTTTCATTAATATGAGCCGTTATACCCACCTTTACATATTTTTTTGATCTGATAGTTCATTATTTATTGCAGTTTTCGGCCTAAAAAGGGAATGTATTATACTTCATGAAATGGGAGGGCCAGAATAGGCTAGACATGTATGCTCCTTTTGACTTCTAGCGCCCGTTGTCAAGAGGACGCTTCGGTATTCTTTAAAATATTCACGTTTCATGTCAGTTTTGGAGTGGTCTATTTTTATGCAGTGGCGAGCATATAATTATCATGCATGAGCTACCAGCAGAGGCTGCTTTATGTGGACAAGAATTCGTTTAATAACCTTAATAGCAGGTAAATTCTAATAAAATCATATTCTGCAATGCATTAAACCCTTCAAAAAATCCTTGCTTCTTATTATCCGTCCAATCTTCCTCCTCATTCTCCTTCTTGCTTCTTCAATCAGATCCGTCTTTGAACATTTCCAGCACTTCTTTCTCCATCTTTCCTCCCACCCGCCTTACCTTTTAACCCTTGTCTACTGCTGCATCTCAAATGCCGACGGTCTTTTTTTTCAACCTATATCCTCAAAGTCGAGGTCTCGGCGCTCTGTCATTCAGTCTTTTCACCAAGGTCCCTATAAAGTAATATAAAGACCAAGCTTTTCACAAAGCCCTCGCTCAGCAACCCTATCTTTCAGTTCTCTCGCACGAGTAAATGCATCTTACTCCGAGACACTTCGTTATTTGAAATTGGCCGGACAGCCCGAGGAATAACAATAAATCTAGCAATACGAAGGAAAAACAGTCAAAAGCGTCATTAAAATTTTGGCATTTCAACTAAGGTGATTTTTTTAAGCATCCTTTTCAACATTTTGCTCTACTTTTTCTTAAATAAGAATAATAATAAACTGCCTTCATTCGGGGGAAAATTAAGACTAAATATTCCCTTTTTGCATACAACCCCTCCTCAATAATTAAGTAAAATACTTTTAAAAGGACAAGAAATATAAATAGGTAATACATGGTTGAAAAACTAATGACGATAACAAGATATATCGGTATTTACAACAGTTGGTTGACAATAAGCATAAGACTAATTAACTACAAATGAGGTAATGCAATACAAAGCCTGAACTGATATGATAAGTAGCAATAAAAATATTTATGAAAAACTTAAGGATAAAAGAATCATAGCCTCGAAGTAAGGGCATAGCTGGACTGAGGTCCACGAAATTCGCAGTCTCTCGCCTCACACTTTCCTCCAATTTCTCCCCGGGGCTTTTTCTCGGACTCAAAGAATCTTGCTCCTTGGAAGTAAATCGAGGTGGAAGTTTTCGGAGTATGAGGGAGGAGGGAGAGCAGCTCTTGGTGAGCGAAGAGTGGAGGGAACGGGGTTTTATGAGGAAAATCCCGACTCCCAGAGCATCCCTCTTGTGCGGAAGTCACCCCCAAGGGGGGCGTAGTCGGTGCGGAGCTCACGCTCTTGCTGCCGTCGGGGAGCGGCCCCGAAAAGCATCAGCGGCAGCAGCAGTCCTCTATATATCCCCGCACCCCGGCGCGTTGCCCGCTCCACCAGCGCCCGATATCCTTCACATGTTGTTTGCGGTGCAGTCCAGCGTCGAAATCCAACTTCCCCAAGAGGGAGAGAAGAGAGGATCGGGGTGGAGATAGGGTCCCAGCGCCCTCCGCCTCCTCGACCACTTATTCCCCCTAGGGTTTCCACGGTGGTGCGGAAGCTGTGGGTCTAAAGAGGACGCAAGGAAGCCCTCCCCTACTTGAGCCCTCACTCCCACAACCTCACCGTCATGGCGCCGTAAAACCTCCCGCTGAGAGGACGGCGCTGAGAGAGAAATAAAGAGCGTGGCTTCCGCCTAGAGCTGGAGAGCGAGGGAACTGAAAGGGTTGTTGGGAAAAAGGCCAACAAATTGGCGGCATCAACCCCAGACCTAATTATAATTAGATGGATCAAGTAGTTCAGCCGTGGTGCCATGATATTATCGTGAGTTTCCCATCGGTTTTGGTTAGTTTGATGAAGTAGGTACCCCTTCTCTTCATTGAACTTTTAGACGACCTCGTACGTAAACTAAGCTTGAACATGTTAAGAAAAATTGACTTTGTTCGACGATTTCGACGTCTGAGCGTCATTGTCAAGGTACATCATGTACCTTGTTGTACCTTGACAAGTACCTTGTTTTACCTTGTTGTACCTTGACAAGTACCTTGTTTTACCTTGTTGTACCTTGACAAGTACATTGTTTTACCTTGTTGTACCTTGACAAGTACCTTGTTTTACCTTGTTGTACCTTGACAAGTACTTCGTTTTACCTTATTGTACCTTGACAAGTACCTTGTTTTACCTTGTTGTACCTTGACAAGTACCTTGTTTTACCTTGTTGTACCTGTCAAGATGTACCTTGACAATGACGCTCAAACGTCGAAATCGATCGGAAAATAAATCATTTTGTGGAATTGTACTAAGTCAATTTTTCTTAACAGGTTCAGTGCAACTGAATTCCACCAAGTATCGCCTGCCTCCATTGATATTAAACTAAGCTTCCCCTAAACTTTATTCCTTAATTGTTTTTTTACGTTTCAGTTTTTGTCGTGCCGTGTAAATCGTACTTAAAGTGAATTCAAAATTACGTTGTTTTCCGCGACTCATTATTTATTCACGTAATCGCTGTTTTCGTTGCCTACTCTGCTCTTTTTTATAATCTTCCTTTCACTTTCTGATGGAATATATCTCCAAGTAATTTAAATATTCTAATGCATTTTATAACTTTACTATATTTGTGTAATCTTGCCTTTATATTATCTCTTTGGATCTAAAAGGTGTATGCTTAAATAATTTCCAAAGGGACAGTCTCTCATTAGAGAGTCCCTCAGTCTCTCATTAGAGTCCGGGTGGTGGATCTATGCACCCCCAAGCCCTACAGCTCAGCTTTTCACCAAGTATTTTTCTATAATGCATCGTAAATTCTTGTCACACGTTATTTACCAGTTTTTTTTATCTGATGGAATCCTTGTATTATGCGACGACGTCCAATGTCGAGAACTCAACCTGGTATTGTAAAAACCTTCACCGATATTTGCCAGAGCTTAATTAATTTCATGTAAAGCTCTTCCATCCATATCCCACGAGGAGTTTCAGTTTTCCCTAGATTAATATTCTTTCTGAGAGTCGTGATTTAGGATCAGTGCAGGCACGATCTCTTTCAAGTACTTCTCGGGCTTAATCTTAATTTTTTCGTTTCTTTGAAGACTTTTGGTGCGACACGGGAGCATTAAAATCTTCCGTCTTACAACCGTATTGGGATACATTCTGGAAACAAATCGAATATTTTACGATAACAAGCCAATACCTGTTGGCTCTAGAGGTAATGCAAGGTCTTATATTTAAGGTTATCTGAGGATTTACCTTCTACTTTCTCCGCACCCTCAGAAATTCTTACATTTAAGACTTTACTATACACTTGTTCCTTTGCCTCTCGAGAATGATGCATGTAAAACGTCAAAACCTGTTGAGGCCAAGTGAAAAACTGTGGAATGTTATTAAGAACTGTATTTTGTTTAAGTAATCATTGCTTCAGTAGGTCGTGACTGGAACAAGCAGCATCGATGCATCTTTTAAGAATATGTCGCCGACCATGTTTTAGCATCATTAAATCCTCTCTTTCAACTTTGAAGCTCACGTAAAGACGCCTTGTCAGCAGCCTTGACCATCCGGTAGAAACGTAAGGGGCTCCCCGGCCAAGGATATACCGAGAAAAGGAGAAAAAGGGCCAAGCAGGGAAAGGAATCGGGGTGTGGAGGAAAGAAAAGGACCCGGAATAAAGTAAAATGTAGTCAGGGTTAGGGGATGGGAGACAAGAGATTCTTCCTATCCCCAAGGTCTTGTCGTACCCGCCCCCTTTTTCGTTTCCCTCGGGGGGAAGGGTGAAATAAAAAAAAATGTCGGGAGGCAAGGGTTAGGAAAGGAGGAGGAGGGGAGAGTCAGGCAGGGTCGTAGCGAACAGTTAGGAAGGAAGAAGGGTATGGCAGTAGTAGCTCGTCGGGAGTTGGCGCGAGGAGAGACCACGTGTGGTCGTCCTCGGGAATCCCTCTTCACTGTGGGTAGGAAGAGATTGAATGTGGGTCGACGGGATTAGGGAAAAGCACGAAGACGTAACGAAAGGGGAGAAGGAAGTAAAGAGGGAAGTTTGGAAAGACGTGAAAGAGAGACGGAGGGAGGAAGGCATTTGGAGGGAAGATTGGTGAAAGGGTTGAAGAAAGAGCAGGAGTTATCTTCTTATGTTTATCATGTTATCTTCTTATTTCTATATATGCATCATCTTATGTCTCCCTTCGAATTTTTTGTTTTTTTTTATCATCGATTGGATTGTTCATTTATCATTCCCGTCTCAATTATGTTAACCGTTTCTCACCCG
This sequence comes from Platycnemis pennipes, assembly GCA_933228895.1. Lineage (NCBI taxonomy): Eukaryota > Metazoa > Arthropoda > Insecta > Odonata > Platycnemididae > Platycnemis > Platycnemis pennipes. The sequence continues at coordinate 69,314,820 of OW121854.1, forward strand.
TTCCTCTTTCAAAGAGAATTGGTTCGCGAGAGTCCGTCTCCAACCCGCGATAAAATACAATTTTTTGCGCCATACGATCTGCAGATCTACTGATGAAGTATATGTAATTTTAGGCTTCATAATCGGTAGGATAGTCTTTCAATATGGTGTTATTCTCGTATATTTCCATATACCTTAATCTCACCTTGTTTCCTTCTTACATTTGCCTCCTTGAATGTTTTCTTGCGGTGTTTTTTTCCGGGTAGGACAAAACCCTAGACGTTTTCTCACAATTGCACATATCTTTTACACCGATCTTTGATATTAACATTTGTGTTTTCTGAGATTATATTTTTTTATTGTAGCTTGAAGTAATCATCAATCATTCTGGATTAAAATTTTTCAAATCAGTAATCATTTTCAGCTGTTTTAGTTATAACGGTGTTTGTTATGAATATCATGTTTCATGTATTTACGAGGGGTTAGATGGTAGGAAAGACTTTAAGGTCAAATCTCGTCCTAAAAATGACGTCTATCAATTTACACTATCACTCTGTCTCCTACTTTTTTAAATCAACTTCGTATCTCCCCTACCATACTCAACACTATTTATATTCATTTTAGTACACTTATTCTTTTCCGTCCTATTGCACACGCGCATCTTAAAAACCACCAGTCTGTTTTCACAGTAAGTAGACATACTATTAAATACCCCAGTATTTTATCTTGTATCCTGCTCAACTCCCTTTTCATTAAAAATGTATTGATGTTCAGTGCTACCAAAACTATCTAAAATGCTGATGTTGGTGATAGCGTGATCGCGTCATCATTATGTAATTCGTTTTCCCGAATTACCTTATTGATGTGAATTCAGTGTTTCGTTTCTACTAATTTATGTAATAATATTAAAATAGGTCCTTGCCTTTAGGTCGTTACCACTCATTTCCTGAGCCATTTTGTCGAATTTAGAAAAGATAAAATGTGCTTTTCTTGAGAAATTCAATGGTGCCGTTTGCGCTGTCAGTCAATTATTCTGTCGACGCAATTCAACAGATGGAATTATTAAGTTATAATAAATGTATAAAGGCGATATAGAAAACGGATGTAAAAATTCTATTTTACGATCGAATTAAAAAAAATTATTTTATCTTCATTGTTTTAATATAATTTTCAATCTCTATGATGAAAATTACTAGAGCTTCAGGAAGTAATTGAATGAATAATCAGTCTCAGTTTTTCCTGAACAACCCTCTTAGGTTTCCTTCTTGTCTGAGGCACCTTAATGCGGGACGGACCTAAAACGACCGATGTGTCGTGATATGCATTCTGTTTAGCCGCTTTTTTAAGGAAGTACTCGTATGAGATACATGGAACAGGTCGTGAAGAATGTAAAAGAGAAGAATTACGTCACAATGAAAAGGTTGGCCGATAGAAGAATCGAGTGGAAAGCTGCGTCAAACCAATCCTAGGATTGTTGACCAATGATGATGATACGCATTTAGGGAACTTGAGAATTAAAAAAAAATGTTACACTTCGTAATGGTCCGCTATAAAGGGTTATTGTCAAGACCCGGGTTTCGTACACTTAGTGACATCTTCAGGTACAACAGTCATATTTGCAACCGTATATATACAACTCCAGGTAAATGAAATACTAACTTTGTTTCCTTCCACAGATTTTTTTTCTTGGTAGGACATGTTTCGACACATCGGTGTCATCATCAGGTACAAAATTCAAACACAATTTGCACGTGTATATATATTATGAAGGGTAGTGGGTGTTCAGGAAGGAAAAAACCCAGGGGAGGGGTGGGGAGAGGTTAGGGGTGACGGTTGGAGTATGAGTCGATGGAACAACTCTAGGTGTTCAAGGGGTAAGTAGGGGAGCTAGGGGGAAGAGAAAGGGACTGGAGTTGGAGGGGTGGAGACAAAACAGCGTTAGAATGGGTAAGGAAGGGTATGTGCCCTTTGTAGTGGACCATAACGAAGTGATATTTTTTTTTATTCTCAATTTCACTATGGAGAGGTTCCACATATTAAGGACTGAAGTGATTACTCGAATTTAGGGAAATTTGAAACGCTAAAAAAATCATTGCATACTAATGTAGAAACGTCAGTATCGGAAATGTGGTTCACTCTTTATGCTTCCGGTGAATGATTCATTTTTATGAAACGGATTGGAATATGGCGCTCGACCTTCTGTGAGAATGTATTTTGAGTAATTTTTGACCATCCATGCTGCACCACACAATTGCCCTCAACTGTTCTCGTCCCCGTCTTTTGCCCAACTCGACTCTTCTTGACCTACTTTGAGGGTGCGGTCGGAGGATGTGACCGAGAGTAATTGGGCCACACCACCGTCCGAGTTTCAGGTCGCCAATGGCATTACCTACCTGTCGGATGAGCCTCGAACGAAATCTTCTCTCTCCACCGCTCGTGGAGTAGTTTGAGGGCTTAAAAAACTTCTCTAGGCTGAGGGGAAGTTTACAAAACAATCGAAAGTGAAAGAGCCCATCTCCGAAACGCTGGTCAAATTGGAACATTATTTTTAGCTTCAATCGGTATTAGTTAGTGCCAGGGGTACTAAAGTCTGAATCACACTATTCCTTTCCCCGTAAGTGTATTCATAGATCGCCGAGCTCAATTTATCGGGGTTCAATTTTGTTAAGGTTCAAGTTTGTATGAGTATTCCAGAAATTCGAGATTAAATAAATACATTTTCTAAATACGAGTTAATTAGTAGTAAATTGGTGCTAACTAGTTTTCAGCTCATAGGCGTCATCCTCAGTCAAAATTTGTAGGCAAAATATATATGTACATACGTAAAGCTGTCTTTTGCCTCAAACCTTTGTTCCTGAAGATGACACTTATGGGTTGAAAACTATGGAGTAAAATAAATTATTTTGTGGAATTGAGCAGTGTTTCTAACTGTTGCATTACAGGAATCATTTACGCTATCTTTATTCATTAAACCTTACCTGTAATGCCATAACCTATTAAGAATTTAAGAGCGCAGGGACTGGGAAAATGACTGCTTAAGGTGTCAATTTTACCACTCTCAAATTTTCGTTATCCTTCTTCGTATGTGTCATTTAGCTCCCGAAAGATTGTCATTCCATTAGCATGTATTTATTGTGGTTTTTCAAAGTTTTTTTATTTTAAAATGGCTCCTATATTTGTAACCAGTCCTAGTTTTATTTATTTCTCGATTAGTATCACTTAGTTTTCCACATTGCCAAGAGAGTGAATATTTGCAATAAATTCTGTATCCTAATTATACTTTTGTTGCTGCTTGAGTAAGTAATTTTTCCATTGTGAATTATGCATAATATCTAGGTGAAGCTTTATAATATTGCGTTATCACTTTTCCCTCGTATAACTGGCTGATGAATGAAATAACTGAATTAATTTATATCTGAGAGTTTGAGAGATTTATCGTGTGATGTTGAAGTCCTAAAATAGTGCTCGATGTAATTACCTCCAAATCTTTTGAAACGTTTTTAGAAACTTAGTACATCTGCATTAGTATAGCTTTATCATATTTATTATGTATTCCGGGCCAAGTTTATGGGATGCACGATTTATTTGAGTCACTTAAACCTCGAAGCATTGAGAAAAGAGAAACCCTTATGATGTTGGTGATTAAAGTTTTGTTTAGGATTACTTAGTTTGGGTCGCGGTAGGTTGCTGAATGTTTGGTCAGTTTGGGATTTCTTGTCGTAGGTTACAAACCCTTCAAAGCATGGATGCTGTTTTCTTCTTGGGATTTAATTTGTTTATAACTTAGGTGGTTAGATCATCTTAAAATATACCGTTGCTACCTCTATTTTTAGTTTTTTTAGCGCCGAAAAAACCAAACTTGTCAGACTCAATCTTGGTATATGCAAATTGATTTATCGAAGAAATATTTTCAGCAGAAATATTTCGAGAAATCGAAGAAATATTATGCAGAGTTTAAAGCATCACCCTTTATAACATTTCCCAACCCACACCAGTCCCCAACCCCTCCGCAGCCCCCTCCCCCCCCCCCCCCCCCCCTCCAATAACCTTCAACCAAGGGAAAGCGTTTACACCTACAGGCCCTCCCCTCCATTTTCCTACCAAATGAACTCCTTGCCCAAGTCAACCGCAAGTGATCCACCCCCTTCCCACTCCATGCCTCAATATGTTACCCCACCCCCCTGCTGTTTTGTATGTAAGGCCATTCCTTCGGCACTTGTTGTGCGCTATATGTTGCCTTGACAATGACGCTATAGCCGTCGAAACCGCGGTCGGTATTGTTAATAAAAGTGTGGAATATACAAAGTCATTTTTACTTTTTCATGAAAATTGATTCATCTAAGGATCCAAGGATAGGTTCGTCTACAAATTTATTTTTTATGTTCATGCGGAATTCACGAAAAAAAGTCGTTCAGAATCACAATACTTGCGGAATAGAACCTCAGATGAGAGGAGGCATTTCCCTTACTTCGTGTATCTTTCCTGAAGAGGTAAAAAAAAATACCGATGGCATACGGCTAAGTTGTTCGAAAAATCGAGAATGGGAATTTGAAGTAGGAAAAGGATCAATTGGGAATGGATATCAAAGGAGATACTCACCGAGATTTTCTCAATAGGACGCGCATCATCTGTTAAACCCCCAAAATGTTCGCGGAAAGAATTTTTCCGAACGAAGGGAACTAAGCCGCACGCTCGTCCCACGACGAGGAGTCCCCAAGCGTGACACGAGCGCGGAGGCCGTCGATTCTCGAGTCTTGCGACTTTGAATCCCCGTTTGAATTCACCTTGGGGAATGCAGCCAGGCCGTAGAAATAACCACCGTGACCGGTGAGTGGCCGGATGACCCTCGGAAGTGGACGCGAGTCATTCGAGTTTGCGTCGCTGGTGGACGGTGAAAAGAAATAATTGTGTCGTCCAATCTTCCCTATCCTCACTCTTACTGGTATCATTGGTGAGTGGGTGAGAAAGGAGTAAGGGTAAGCTCGTTTCCAGGGATCGGTACGGAACCTCGAAGCCGAAACAGTATCGAGGAAGCCGTGGACGAGTACCCTTTCCCTCTCCCCCTTCCCTCTTCTCGGGAAAAGCGGATTCTCCCGATGAGTACCCTACGCCGAATGCCCTCCAAGTGTGCCCTACCGCTCGATGACCTCTCGTATCCGCTAGCGCGACCTCGCCCAGGGGACATTAAGCACAGGTGGACCCTGTGGTGGAAAGTCCAACGTTGGTGCAGGCACACGCCCGGAACTACCACCCTTCTCCCATCTAGATTTTTTTTCCGGGCCAAGAGGGTCGCTTGAATAAGGGTCCGATAATTCACCGTAATTCTGAGAGGAAATAAAATTTATGGGCTTGTTAGGGAACGCATCCGGGGTCCTACGGGTTGATTTTTTTTATGGGCTAACGTCTCTCCCCTGCCTAACGTAGAGTGGTATTTTTTTATCTTTTTTTTCTTTCCCGGTGAGCTTTGCGGCGATGGGGACCAGGCCGTGAAAACCATTCCGTTATTTTTTTGAATGCGATAATCCCTTGATCTATGCCTAAATTCTCACCTCTGCATGCAGATTTCACCTCATTTACAAAAGGGCATGCAGGAGGATATTTTATGGTATCTGGCGTTTTAGTTAGAGGTAAGTGCAAAGCTTTGCCGCAAAATAATTTTTTATAAATTCCATCCTAATTCAGAAAGAAATTCGCCTAGACATGCCTAAAGTATATTCATTTGCTCTTGGTTTTGGCAAGCCTACCAATGTAGCAATTGTCGCGCCATTGTAGGTTAATTTAGAATAATAATTGTTTATCCTTGATATTTTTATTAGCCTTGGGAGAAAATGTAATGGGTGAATGAAAGTGTTGCCTCAAAATGAAATTTGATAATTCCAGGTAATGAAATTCTTCTGTTCTTACTTTGTTACTTTTTAGAAAATGATCTTTGCGAACGATTGTAAAAATATATTACCTACTTTCTCCTCCAATTTAAGAAATAATACTGCAAACGTCACTTGTCAAAATGTCAGCTGCAGGAGAAATAGGTCACACTGTGAGAATTACGTGCTCAGTCCGGTTTAAGGCTCCTTCAGCAACCCTCACTTCTGACTAGTGTGGGGAAATTTTTCGAAAAAAATATCCATTTAATTGAATAATGAAGTGAAAAAAGCTCAAATAATTTTATTTGAATGATCGTTTATCTTCTGCCGCTTAGGGTAGGATTTGATGCAATTCTCTACTTTCTCTATCATTCTCATCCAATGGCTCCATCCGTAGGTACGTTATTTCCCTCCCCATTGGCTTACAAAGACGGCGATTCGCCGTCCGCTCAAAATTGTCCCTTGCTTACAAAGACGGCGATTCGCCGCTCTCGTATATTATTTTTTTTCCAACCTTCTTTTGGAGCATAAATTTCAGATAGATTCATAATATAGGTTCTTTATTGCTTTTACGTTCTCCTAATGCAAATTCCGACGCTGTTATTGTATTGCAGTTCATATTTTATTCTTTTATATAATCGATGGTTTGAAAGTATTTTCGCCGCGCCGTCATAATTTATCGTGAACCCAATGCACGTTCAGCACCAACTTACTTTGTCTCCTTTCTCTCCTATCCTCCTCCTATTTGATACAGTATTGCTGAGATACCTATTCATTGCCAACATGAGATAACGAAAGCAATATTACACTTTGTATATCTGATGAGTGCCATCGCGTAAGCGAAAGATACCCATTATCTTCATCTTCGGTGAACTTGCTACTACGCAAAAGATAATACAATCTTTTCTGCTGTCTCACAAAAGTTGCCTTTCATCTTTTCCTATTTGCTGCTACATCAATAAAGAAGATAGAATTACCAAATGAAGGCGTGACCTTCTGATAATACATATTAGTTAGCAGCCAGTATCCCTGCCGCCACAGCCACGGACGCTCGCGCTCGAGGCCGCGTATACTCGCGCTGCCCACGAAGCAATGGCCGGCAAAAAGGGCAATATTGTTACGGACGATGATGTAGAAAAGTTTATTTTTGATAGTGACATCAGTGCAAGTGATAACAGCGAAGAAGATAGTGCAGAATTTTCCAGCGAAAATGAAGGCAGTATTTGTCCGGCGGATTCAAAATAGGCTAACGTAGAAAACAATTGGCATTGATGTAAAAGTAACCAGAGTGTGAAAGAATATAAATTCTCTGGTAAACCTGGCATAAATGAATGATTTCTCAGGAGCGTGGGAAAGAATCCTAGTGAGAGAGACTTTTTCTTCCAGTTTCTTGAAGGTGATTTTTGGGAACTCATCGCAACTGAAACCAACAAGTATGCAGATGCCTTTTTGTACTCTGACAAAAATAGAAAAAGTGATCTTAGGAAAGGGTGGTTTGAAACAACTACAGAAGAGATTCAGGCCTATTTATCATTGTGTGTGCTAATGGCACAATTGAAAAAAATAAACTTCAAAGATACAGGAGTCCGCGCAACGTGACAGAAACGCCTTTTCTCGGCTGAGTTATGCCATAAAAACGTTTTTTTGTTGTTATCAAAATACTTGCATTTTGTTGATAATTCAAAAGTGAATGAAAATGATCGGCTGAAAAAGATATCTCCAGTGATCGACTGCATAAATACAAAATTTAGAGCCATGTACACTCCGGAGAGAGATCTTGCCGTGGATGAAAGCTTGATGAAATTTCGGCGCACCCTCTGCTACGCCCAGTACAACCCAAGTAAACGCGCTCGCTTTGGAATCAAGTTCTACTAATTATGTGAAAGCTCATCAGGGTACTGCCTACAATATTCAATTTACACTGGGAAAAAACCACCCGGAGCAACGCAAATTCCTTCGAGTGCAGCAATAGTACTAGAACTTTTGCATCACTACTTCGCAAGGGTTACACTGTGGCGTTAGATAATTGGTACACATCACCTGATCTATTTCTCAAGTTGATTGATGAGAAAACTAATGCCTTAGGCACAGTTAGAATAAACCGAAGGAATATGCCAGCAGAACTCAAAAATATACATAAGAAGAAAGGGGAGGCAAATGTAGTTTATAGCTATGGAATCCCTGCTATGAAATGGAGAGATAAAAAAGACGTGCATGCACTAACAACATACCACAAGACCTTGGAAATGACTGACACTGGAAAGAAATCAGTAAGAACTAAAGAATCAATCATAAAACCAAAATTCATTCCCGATTACAACGTACAAATGAATGCTGTTGACAGGCAGGATCAGCGATTAGCATCTTTTCCAATTATGCGTCGTTATACCAAAGGTTATAAAAAGATATTTTTTTATCTCATGGATATGGTTTTATTCATTACTTACGTATTATATGTACACGAAAACAACAGGCAAGAAGATTCAATTTGATGACTTCAGAGAAAATTTAGCTGAGAAAATTCTAGAAAATGTGAATATGCCAGACTATAAAAGACGCGGGCGCCCACTATCAGGCCTCTCACCCATGAGATTCCAGGCGGCAAATTGGGGACATTTTCCAATTCATATCCCGCCAAATCCAGAAAAATCCATCACGTAAATGTGTGGTGAGCAAAACAAGATGAATAAAGAGCGAAACCAGGTGGGAGTGTGAAGAATGAGGTGTCGCCCTTCACCTACCAGATTGCTTCAAACTCCATCATACGAAATCAACCTAAATGTAAAACTTACGATTTATTCACAAAGAATTTTCAATTACATCACATTGTCATATAGTTTCCAGTAATTAGAATTCAGGCCAAGTGAAATTTAAGAAAAATAAAAAAATATCGAAAGAAGCTATTCAAGTTTGAGACAAAATGCCAATGACAGTAAAAAAAATTTTTTCAGTATTCTGCCAGATTCATTATAATATATCTCCAGAACCCTTCGATGCATTTCAATGCAACTTTCAAGAATGAAAGAAGATATAGTTTACAATAAGAATCCAAAAATAAAATTTAAAAATTTCAAAAAATATGCCCGAAAAAAAATTGTTTATAATTTTGCAAACCTTGTATAATTGTTAATAATAATGTTCAATGAAAAACAATTTTCGACTGCTAACAACAAATTATAATTGGCAAAATACTAACCTAGATATATAAAAATTTTCAATAAAATATACAATAAACTATAATATTTATAGCATTTTTATCAGTAGAATAATTTCTCAAAATAAATGGTATTTCTGAAGGAGTAGCACACAAGAAAAATGGTAAGCCAATGGGTTAAAGTCGGCATATTTCCTGCCCCTCTTTATACCACTCATTATACCATTTCTCTTCCTTCCTTGGTTCACTTCTACTTCCGCTAACGACTTTCAGCATTCAGTTTCCCCCGTAGTTCCACCCACCAACTCCTGTCTTTTCCTGATTTCTCTCAATAAGTCTCTTTCTTCCCCAACAATGCTTAAAATTTATTCATTAATCCTTCTTTCCGTCTGATATATTTTTCCCGTTGTGAGATGCGAATTTTTCAGAGACTTGGAGCGTGAATTTTGATTGCAATGCATCTTCAACAGCATTTGTCTATTTTCCTAGCAAAACTACTGAGCTGTATTTATTTGACGTCGTAAGTCCACAAGAGTTTTTTTATATCCGGAACTTACAGAGTAGGCTGTACGGGACCGCCAGAAACACTTTCCGTAATTTGTAAAAGGGTAAGTGGCGTAGGCTGAAATAGGAGTAATTGAAAACTCCACGCGAAATATAATTCCAAATCTCTTCTCCAGTCAGGTAAATGAAAAAACAATATCCGATATCAATATTTCGGTCAAATAACGACCATCTACAGGGAGAATAGAAAAGATAAGTTTGAGTTAGCGAAGTACTAAGCTCAGAGTGTGAGAGTAACTTTCTGGGCTTAGCACTTCGCTAACTCACTCTCATCTCCCCAATTGTCCTTGTAGATGGTCACCTATTTGCTCGAAATATCTATATCGGATATATTTTTCCAATTAACTGGCTTTTGGACTTATATTTGTATAAGAATGTTTATCTGCGGTCAATTTTCTCATCTTCAACAGGAGTGATTGGCATCGACTCGCCACAATGAAAGGATATTTTAGTAGCGTTTCTTCCCGCTGTACGTCATTTATGTGAATTCTCGGTCTCAGAGCAGCAGACGAATCTTGTTCACCATGGAACCATCCTAATGAATCCTCTTCGGTATTTTGCAACCTTCACTGTCCCGACTGAATGGCTAGGAATTTATTTTTTTTTGCTTTTGGTGATGCTCGCTTTTTGACCTGAAATATTTCTGGAAATTTCGAGGGAAATGTAATAAAAAAGACTTAACATTATTCTCACGTCCATGAAAGTGAGTCGTGCCGAGAGAGTGTAGGGGTCATCGTGAAAGCCCTCCGACCCTTACACAGCCTTTCCACGCCGTCGAGTGCTCTCCTCGCTTTTTTTTAATGTGATATTGAAATTCCCTTCCCAACCTTTCGCAATCAATTAGGGTCCTTGGGAACGAATGGATCTTTCCCCTCTTTTCTCGGTAATAACACTTATCGTCTATTTCGTCAGCGCCTGAAATCCTCCCAGCAAACGTCCAACCGTGTTTTTCTTATTCCCTCTCTTCGTCTATATCTCCGTCTCTCTACCTGTCTCCCTCTTGAACATTTTAAGGTATCCAGGGTAGAAATAGATAGAAGAGGGAGAAATAAGGGTTTGTAACGAAGCGAGGGAGCTGGGAGCCCCTCGGAGTAATGACGACCCTGTAAAATGACCCGTAGTGGACGCTCAGAACGTTTTTAGGATACTTGTCGCCTATCTTATATATATAAATATATAGTAGTTCACTGATGAACTCTTCTCGGGCTCTACACCGGGTGAGTGAATGTAATGTTGCCGACGTTTCGGGTAGCGACTCGTTAATCATCCTCCAGGCAAATGTCACGTAACTAAACCGTCCGTTGGTTTTATACGGACGCTGGCGGTGGGGGATTGGTCGAGCCCCGATTGTTGAGCTGGAGGACCGTTGACCGTTGGCCTCGCTCTGTCAACCTGTATTCTCTACGAGGGTTATCTGGCGCTCGGACAAATTTTGGGATCGCTTGACAAAGGAAGCGTTAGAAATAAGAATGGAGAGGAGGAACGTAAATCGAGATTCGGGCTATACCATCAGCAGCTCATGGAATAGAATCCTAAAGAGAATACAGGTTGACAGAGCGAGGCCAACGGTCAACGGCCAAAGTTCAACGGTCAACGGTCCTCCAGCTCAACAATCGGGGCTCGACCAATCCCCCACCGCCAGCGTCCGTATAAAACCAACGGACGGTTTAGTTACGTGACATTTGCCTTGAGGATGGGTAACGAGTCGCTACCCGAAACGTCGGCAACATTACATTCACTCACCCGGTGTAGAGCCCGAGAAGAGTTCATCAATGCAATTCGCCGGGAAAGCGTGAAATCTTACTATAGTAGTTCACGTCTCCTTCACTCTGCTGGACAGCGGACAATTACGTTGTGTGTGTTTCTGTTCGGGTGTGCGGGAGGGAGTCGGGTTTTGTGGGCGTTTTAAGTTGTCCGGCCGTTTTGTTGTGGACCTTATGGCCCGGAACGCTAGGTCGAGGATGCGCTGGGAGGGATGGTGAAGGGCTCGAGTAATTTTGGCGTTGAGAGAGAAGTAGCGGAGAGAGTGGGTGGGTGGAGCTTAAGTGGGGAGGGAAGCTTTAGGGCCTAGGGCCCTTTTCGAGAGACATTGGAAGAGAGGAAAAAGGAAAGGGCATTGAGACAAGCGTGACGAGGGCTTGAGAAGGGTCCCCCAGTACTCAAGGTCGGCTTCCTGACATGGGCAGGTTTCAGGCCCGTTATCCCCTTCTTTAAACTGCCCCATTATTTCCGTACCCTTTATTTTCGCGCTGCGTGTTGCCTCCTTACCCTGCCCATCCCTCCCTCCTCACCTAATCTCTTATCCATTCCTCTCATCTCCACCTACTCATGAGATAAACGACTGAATGGTACAATACGGTAGGAATTTGGGCTGTTAATTTACTTGCACATGTGTTAGTTTGTATATATATACTCAATAATAATCGCATGGCAGACAGTGGTGACACAAAAAAATACACAAAATAAAACATACTTGTTTTAAATAATCGGAAACATGCCTTCCTCGAAAGATTAGAACAATCCTTCCTCAGAAGATTAGAACGCAGTCTGCAGACAGTGTTTTTGGTAGTCCTCATTGAAAACTTTTCTGCTTTAAAATTACCGTCATAGCTGTTTGTCCAAGACAAACTAAATTCATGAGAAAATTCATTTAGATATTTATTATACCAACTCATTTTTCAAAGTTATCTTTCTTCGAAAATTTGGGGGAAGAGTTTTCATAAAGAAATTGTGATGATAAGTGTTCATTCTGCGAGTTTTTCTCATCGAAGTAGCGCTAAAATTTATGACAGTGGGCTAGAGAAGCCTTTCTCCTGGCATGAAAAACCTTCGAAATGCCATATTTGCATTGCCATGATTTTTTTGTAATTCCATCTAAGTGGTTTTAATCTTGTCTTTATGACCGTGACATTTGTTGTGGCGGAATCAATAATCTCTTTCTCGCGATCTCAAAATGGTTATCAATCTAGAGAATATTCTAGATTACGGAAAAATGCCGATATAAAATTCATGAAAAACAATCCATCTGTCCACGTTATTCCGAATCAGAATTATTTTTCTAAATCGTCCATTGTAATGGCTAAGTCAGCTGGATCGTTCTGTTGCATTTAGTGTGCACAAACTTATACCTCTACGTGACTAAAAAACTGTAAATGACTGGTGCCGATCACTCAAATGATAACATCCAATCTCCTCCCCTCATCCGTGTCAGTTATTTGGAAATGCCTATCTTGCTACTTCGTGCATCATGATATAATGATGTTCCATTTGCCTTATTTCAAACGTGATACTACCTGACTAGATTTACCTCCCAATTCATCGTAGGTAATCAGTTCCACGCCATTGTGCTTACAAAATCGTCGACGCATTTCCTGGGACATCCAAGACCTAAAATAGCAGTCACTGTTATCAGAGAGGCAGCGCTCAAACGTTGCTTTTTGATTATCTTTCATCTCATCACGTTTGAATACATAAGATACGGGAGAGCATTCATTCTAACTCATAGTGTTGTACCAGTAGCGAAACTGAATATTTTAGTTTAATTGAGGTGTCAAATAATGGTGACTTTAAAGGTGAAAATCAAATCTTATTTCACAATGGTCCTAGAATAATAGAAGTTTCAAAAGTTCTGTAGTTCTAGTTAAGTGCTCTTCCATTCCACTCCACGATGTTTGTCTATTGAATAAAATTGGGAAATTATTAGGATTAACTCACTTTCCAGTAGAATTTTTATTTTAAATTTAGTACATATTTTTTTAAACATTTTCCTTGGTAGCCTATGTTAATATTTCTGAAAAGAGTTTTACTATTACTAAATGGTAGGTTACTTTAAAGTGATCCCCGATATTTATATTAAAAAAAGAATACATGTTGTTCATATTTATGATGCCATTTGTAGATTATATACCGCCAAAATGTAGGTACTTTTGAGTTTCACAAAATCCAAAAATGGTTATTTAATACAATTTGCCATTGATAAATTTCAAAACGTTTTCTTTTCGAGTGATAACAATTCTCGTAATAAGGCGTGATGAAATGAGTTGGTAGCTTTTTGTCGCATATTTGCCCTTTTTTTTGTAAACCCTGCAGATTTTGTTTTTGCTTAGCGAAAAATGCTCTACGTTTTCCAGCAATTTTTTTTCTACGGTTAATCGCAGATATTTGAACATTTTGATAAAATTTTTGTGTGCACACAAGTGACGTGACTTCGTAATATTCTCACTTTATTTTTATTTTATTTTTTCGTTTTCCAAGTGCAGAATCGTGATTGATGATTTCGGGAATTTACATGACGAAAAGGCTCTCCTTGCGTTCATCATCTTAACTGTCTACTGGGTGAAGGGTTTAAAAGGTGATGGCATTTTCTTACGTTTGACGTCGGAGATTTTTGATCTTTTTGTTATGATATCTAGTGCAAGCAAGTGAGGATCAAAACTCCTTCCATCCCATCCTCCTTAAAAATCAACGCAACAAGTTGCCCCGGGGAAAATGAAATGCGATTGTTGTTTACGCTTTTTATGCTCGAAGCCAAGGGAATCTCCGGCGCTAATTGGCATTTTTTTCGATGCGCGGCAGTCTCGTGGCCAGGAAGGAGTTGATATATGTGACCATTCCTCGTCCTGAATAAAAGAAGATGTGAATTTCCGACTGGACATAAGGGTCAAATTCATTTGTCATCCCTCGAATTCTGTTATTTTTTTCTCTCTTTCTCCCTCTCTCTCTTGAGGGGGGTAACGTAGTTGCGTAATTCAAATTCCCATGGAATTATATATCTCGGAAGGGGTAAATCATGCCGGACATCCAACCCTTGAGACGTGGCGGCTGGTCTGCGTTCATTGTGACCAACCTTTTGAGAGAAGATGTAGGTACAGAGAGTTTGCTAGGCGTGTGGCGGTTTTTGTCTGTCAAGCGTAAATTATAATGCACCTTGAGAATCATCCAGGCTCATTTTACCCACCCCATCCATTTTTTAGGCCATCACGAGATATTTATGTCCCCATCAGTCGTTTCCGAATCACACGATCAAACAGATGGTCGGCACACATTTTACGTGCCATATATTTTTTGCCCTTCCACTCATTTTCATGGGGGATCGGGTTGGTGTGGTGGCTAGAGTACTGGCCTCCCATCCCGGGTTCGATTCCCGGCAGTGGAGGATTTTTCAGTGGAAAACCGATCCCCACTTGAGTGCCTAGTGGAGGGCATTTCAAGTTCAGTACTCCGTCCGTCGGATGGGACGTTAAGCCGTGGTCCCCTTGGCGCCTTTCGTTAAGAGTAGGCTAATGCCGACGCCGGGTTTCTCTCCACCCTTCCTCCGTTCCCTAAAAAAAAACTCCTACCATTACGCACCTATCTTATATGGCGCAAATGACCTCAGCTGTCGGTCGCCTCCCCTAAATAACCAACCAACCAACCTCATTTTCATCAAATTCGGAAAAAAAAATTTACAGGTCTGTATTTCACTACAGATGTATGGCAGGAAAGGAGAATTATAGTTCAAGTTGATTCGCAAATCTCTTGGTTATTTGTCATTCTTTTGATTTCTTTTATACTTTTAACTATGTTCCTTAGTAGGTGCATATAGGTAGATGATATTGATGAAGTTCATGATTGATGAGTATTCACCCCTATACATACCCTAGAGATGGCTCGCACTGTAATCTATATCCCGAGCTGCGAGCCACAACGAGGTTGTGTGGCAGGTGATGAAGATCACCAAAATGCCCCATTACGCGTTGTGCTCCATTAGAAAGTTAATAATTCATGAGTCTTCAAATGCTTTACCCACCCTAACCTATACTGCTTTTTACCATTTTAGTTAGCATTAGAGCTATAGGGATATCTATTTGAAAGTCAAAATTTCCAACAGTGCACGTCATAATTAAAAACGATGTAATTGCCATAGATAGACGGGGAGACGTTGAAACCGGTAGAGGTTAATAAACAAAGGTGTGGAAAAGTAGTATTTCAAATTTCATGTACCATAACCTACAGCAGTGTTATGTGATTGTGTATGTATAAGTCTCGCTTAGTAAAATTTTAAATCGCAAATTTTTTTTAGAAAATAATCAACAGATTTAAATGATGTGACATCATTGATGCCACATTATGCTTCCTGGGGGGGGGGGGTGCTTGAATCGTTCGAGATTGATTCCGGTACGGAATAATCCCGAACACAATGTAAAAACATACGAGTGAGTCCTTAGTTACGTACCGGAATCAATCCCAAGCGTTTCAAGCACCCCCCCCCCCCCCCTGAACTTGAATTTATGATGCATGTGTATTAATTTGACTTTAATATCCACCAATTATCTGTAGGATTTGATGGAATATTTCCTCGTACTTGGTGAAAACCTTTTTCCTTCTACTTACATTTAGTGCCTGAGACATTACCTTCGTTTAAGGACTGCATGATGGACAAAATAACAACTTCCACTATGGAACTAAATGGATCTAATGGCAGGATAACGGAGTCAAAATGTATTTTAAAATATTTAACGCTTCGTAATGCGCTTTTCACTTCTTCCAGCTAATAGTATTCGTTCCTCTCCACGTGCACATATCCTATAATCCTAGAACCTCTCTTTTTAACATTATTTTTCTCCAAGTACCTTTAGTTACCTGTCCTGATATATCCGAAATGGTGCTCGAGTCACCATATTGCTCCACCTTCTCTAGGTTTTACCCTGGTTCATTCATTTGGGAAAAGAATACTTCTCACATGATAGTATTACACGTCGAAGAATGTACAAATATTCCGATGAACCTTGAAAAGGCTATTAGTTGTATATTCTTTGACGAATTTTAATGGAGAGAAATTTTTATTTTACCCTGTGATAACCGGTTTTCAAACCAACGATCAAAGAACACGTATTCGTTCGTTAACCAGGGAGAAACAAAATTAAGCCTCTTCCGCTTCGTTGTCCTCTGGAACAAATGGAAACAAACGGATTTTGAATGCACCAGAGCGTGGCGGACATTTCTGGTGAGATAAGTGCACTAAATAATCTTCGTTGCTTCTTCTCCTCTGTCGTCTTATAAAAGAAGCAGTCTGCGATAAAAATAAAATCAGACCTTTTCAATCCTTGTTTGCCAGTCCTATTAAAAGAAAAGAGGCTCTTACGTCTCTCTTCATCTCTCCGTCTTAGTCCTTGAGTAACAAGAGCCACTTATTTAGGAAACCAGCCTCCCATCTCCGAAAGCTTCCCTTTCTAGTGGTTTATCGATCCTGTCTTTCCCCGATTCGATAGGAAGTTTCTGCATCCGTGCTTGCTTGAAAAAAAATAGATTCTTTCACATCATTTTCTTTTATAGTATCAATTCCATCGTCATTTTTTATTTTATATCATCACAGATGCTTGTTAAATTTGTTATTCCTCCCAGTCTTTCTTTCAAAACTAAATACGGTTACAATTTCCATGTAAAATGCCTCAAATCCTCTACATATTTTGAAACTGAAAGAGAATTCTCTCTTGAGTATGCTATTAGTGTAAACTGTTATTTATATATATAGTTTTCGTTATTTGTTGATAAAATTACCTTACATGCTGAAATACAATATGGGATGTCCCGTATAGCAATATGGGTTGAGGCCATCACAACCGATTTTGTAATACTATCTCTTACTTTGGGCAACAATTTTCATTCTTAAAAGCATTAAATGCTCAGCTACTGATAATTTAATTTATTGGTAATCTTATCATAACCATTGTATTAAAGTAAGGATATTTTTGCACTAATTGCTAGAGTTTATAAAATACTAAAACCTTTACCTCATCATCATCATTGGTCAACAATCCTAGGATTGGTTTGACGCAGCATTCCACTCGATTCTTCGATCAGCCAACCTTTTCATTGTAACGCAATTCTTCTATTTTACATCTCTCACAACCTGTTCCATGTGTGTCATACGAGGCCTGCCTTTTACAATCTTCCCATCCACTTTTCCTTCGACGATTGTCTTCATCAGGCCATCATGTCTCAAGACATGGCCGATTAAGTTGTCCCTTCTTCTTTTTAGAGTTGTCAGCAGACTTCTATTATCTCATACTCTTCTTAGAACTTCCTCGTTACTTACTCTTTAATATTCATCATTCCTATGTAGCACCACTTTTCGAATGCTGCTACTCTTTTCATCTCCGCTGCTGTTCATCGTCCATGCTTCATTACCGTAAATAAACATGTTCCAGGTGTACGCACTGATGAATTCTTTTCTTACTTCTACGCTTGTATTTCTAGCTGTGAGTAGATTCTTCTTTTGATATAATGCCCCCTTTGCCTGGGCTATTCTACTAAATATTTCTTTCTTGCTTCTTCCTTCGCTGGTTATTCGGCTTCCTAACCTATACCTAGTACGAAGTACCCCATACATTCTTGACGCAGAATTGAAACCCACAGCCCTTTTTGGGAGGCTAGTCAGAATTTCTGTTGGAATAAATGTATCAAGACTAGTAAATATCACAATAATTATTTGATGTAGTTAAACTTATTTGGTAAATATTATTCATAAGGTCGTCTTGAAGATACTCTATTTCTAGTATTCTCTGAGCTGAAAAATGTTCAGGGGCATATATTTTTTATTTGCTTATTCTTATTATTAATATTCCTCAATTTCATTGCATTGAATTGGATTAAAGTAAAAAACGATGATAATATGACTACGCGGGTGCATCAAAATCCTAGATTTTTCTGGAGCTAAGAGGACTTTCCGTTTCGTCCTACGTAATGTTCTAAAGAAAAACTGTACCATTCGTCAAAAAAATTCTTCCACCTGCCAGAAAATGCACGTTTAGCACGGCATGAAATTATTCTGGTCTAGCCGCTCTTCCAAAGGAGCCCGAGGCTCTTCCAAAACTAATATCCTCCTACGCCAGAGTAATTTGTATTGAGCCCAGCCAAACTACGAAAAGAAAAAAACCTCAATCAACCGTAACATGAAACACGCCGGTTCTCTAATTCATCATGGTGCCGAGCTGTGACAATATGATTACTAGAGTTATCATTGCGAGATAGACGGCAAACTTCCGCGAGATCTGCTCTACTTTATGTTCCTATAAGTGCTCAGGCACGTAGCATTCTTTATACCGGCTTATCTCCCATTAATTCAGCCCGCACGGTAAACAAGAGAATTCTCCGTTCATCACGAATTGGGTCATTCGTCCCGTGAGCCATTTGGTGCCTGGTGTTCAGATGAAGAATGCCTCGAGTGCTCACGTTCCTTTATGGGTCCATTCAAGAGTTTTAATTGTTTGAAGCGATGCTTTCAAGATAAGCAACCGCCTGGCTTCATTTGGAGTCAATGACTGAAAGTAGGAAAATAAGAGTGGGGCGTCAGGTGAGAAAGAAAGGTTTAAAATAAACTACCAAACCACCTACTAGTTATAAATTCTTCAAATTTCTGTTATTTTTTGTTTCTTAGAAGGATTTATTGTAATGGTTAAACCGACGACGATATAGTCACTCACAAATGTAATGTGTTCCGTATGTGGCTGTGATTGTTTGCGTAGAGACACCCACTACCATTCACCCTTCATATTCCGTTACCACTATCATTGGGAATCGTAATTAGAGAAATGAAGCCTTCGCCCAAATCCTAATTTTTTTATTAAAAATGTTTCAAATTTCGGTATGGTAGAAAGGAACAAAAAACCATACAGAAGAGATTCTGGAGATGAGTAAAGACTGAAGTAGCCTTCCGAGACTGAGCCTTAAATTGTTGACTGTGATGAATGTTAAACTGAATGTGATGTTACTCCTCATGCATTGATAATTGCGATAAAACCACCCGTATCCTCATTGAGAAAATAAAATGTCTTGAGTCGTGTTATTTGGCTGTTATGGCTTCCGTACAATTTGTTACTACAGACAATATCGATCCCTACCTAAGTTGACAGTATTTTTTCAAGGCGCTATTTTTTAACTGTTAGTTGGAAAGAGAATATGCAGCACCGGTTCTTCTCAAATTTTATCCGGCACATCAAATCGCCAATGTTGAGTTGATGGAGCAAGTCATTAGGATGGTTACTGTGGGTTTATACTATTGGCGCAGAAATTATGTGCACTCGAGTTTGAATATTAATAACAAATTAACAGCTAGGCAGAAGGGAAAACTAATCACACATTAATTTTCCTTATTTTGTTCTTTGTTCTTATTTGGTAACCCTTAATTTTTAGAACGCATTTTCGTTTTTTTTACCACGGTTGTAACGGTAAACTTGCCGGTTTTTCACGGTGTTCGAGCAAAGCCCCGAATTTGATGACTCGTAAACCAATAACAAGGCGTTCAATTGCAACCAATGTTTAACGTATATTAGGAATACATGTTTTCCAAGTTTCCAGTTTATAACTTTAATAGAAAAGTTGTTATCAGTTTTATAAAAAGTTAGCATTTTGAAACTGGAGTGTCGTAGAATTTCGTTCTTGGTGGCGTTATAATCCGCACATAATAACAATGTCCTGAACGTATCCAATATGTATTTGTCCAATATTTCAACACATGCATTTAACTTGTATCGATTGGTATTTATATTGGCGGAAGCGAGCGTATACAGCAAACGGTGTGATTAGCTTTCCGTCTGCCTAAGTGTCAATTTGCTATTCATATTCAAACTCGAGCGAACATAATTTCTGGGCCGACGCTAGATTGGTTCACGTTATGAGAAACGATTACGATAGGGACAAAGCGGAGGAAAGTACCGTTATTCCACCCCTGGTACCCATATGACTCGGGTAGCTTTTAGTTAGCGGTTTCCGAAGGTTTCAACTCCTCCGAGTCATGGATAGGTATTCATGGGAACGGGGTTAAGGTGGTGGTTAGAGATCTGAATTCCCATCTCGAAGGCCCGGTTTGAGCCTCGGAACGGGCAGTGGGTAGAATAACTTCAGAATACTGGCCCCTACTTGAGATGCCCTTATTAGAGTCTCCAATATAATTGCTTAAACTTGCATAAAGTGCCATTAATAGCAGTGTCATAATCTTCGAAGGGGGGACTGTTTACGTAGGCAGAGGTCACCAAGAATTACGGAGACCCTATGCATTATTAAGGGTTACGACCTAGAACTAACGTCATTTTCACCATTTAGGATAGGTATAAATTCTTTAAAAAAAGTACTTTACTTTGTAGTAAAGGTATTTTTCAAATTAATGTTGAGCAATGATATAATACAGTACATGTATCATCTGGATATTGGAAAATGTGCTTACCAAGGGTTTTATTGCATTTATAATAAAGTGTTATTCAGTTAATGTTTATTTTTCGAACAA
Organism: Platycnemis pennipes; assembly: GCA_933228895.1. Taxonomy (NCBI): domain Eukaryota; kingdom Metazoa; phylum Arthropoda; class Insecta; order Odonata; family Platycnemididae; genus Platycnemis; species Platycnemis pennipes. The sequence goes on from OW121854.1 coordinate 69,335,644, forward strand.
TTTGGTATAAATTTTACAGTACAGTCAATTTTCATCAGTTTTTTAATAGGTAATGATTTAATAGCTCCGATTAATCTTTTTTAGGTTTCATGGATTAATTATGTTTGTTTCAAATTTCAAGTAGGTATTGTGAATGTAGCGTATGAAAAATCGTTGGGATATTTTACATAATATTTTAAAGATAAATATTGCGTTATCTCTCTGCCATCACAACAGTGTGACTAGCCATTTGTGCATTATTAATTGCTTTACTCCCCTGTGATTCTTTCCCGTGTGTCCGCGTTCAGTTCCTCTCTCGCCTCGGGAGAAAATAGTTCCAGCATCCTACGGGATATGCAATACGGCGAACAGGCAAGCGTTGCAGGAAGCGGGGTTTCGAGGGGGCCGTGACATCGACGATAAATTGGTTGGATCCGCGCGGCGACCGTCAATTCGCCTCGCCGCCGCGCCGTCCACCTCGTGGGAGTACCCCTGCCGTTTGTCGTTTCGGGAGGATCATTGGGGGGAAGAGAGAGAGAGATAGATAGCGGATTTTGGGAGGATGGGAATCAGGACGCGGGGCGGAAATGGGAAAGGGACTCAGATGCGCATTGAATCGGTTGCGATGCGGGAACTGGCCGGGAGGCCTTTACTCACGGAATTGTTGACAGCGTACACAAAACCCTGCCGCTCGGTTAATTCCCAATTTTTTTGGGAGGAGAAATAAAACTATGTGTTGGAGGGGAACGATTGTCGGGACTGATTCACCGCCAGATTAAATGTTTCTGGTCGCCGAGAGACGCCCGAAACAGTTCCCACTGCGTTTTCGTCTCTGGAGGCCAGGTGTACGTGCATCATCTCTCTTTGACCTCTGGTCACTGCGCTCTGAGGTGGTTTTTGCTCGTTATGCACGATGGATTTTGACTTTGATTCCAGATCCCAATTCTTTTTCTGCCTGCATCAAAGAAATATTTTAATTTGAGTACACATTAACCTAAAATATCATGAATTTGATTTTTTTTAATTGTTTTTGTGTTCAACCCGAAGGTTGGTTTTTTGATAGGCGAGGGTAGAGCTCACCCCGTACTAAGCCATTGGCTTGTGAAATTCATAAATTCAACGAATTTACATAAGGAACAAGTCAAATACGTGCGCAATACGGACTCCTGGGTAGATTATTATTCACTCAGTGATTCAACCCGAAGGTTGGACTATGATAGGTGAGAATAGAGCTCACCTCGTACTAAGCCAATGGCGTGTGAAATTCACACATTCAGGGTAGGGGGGCCAGTTTATTTCCCTGGGCCACCTGCCATTTCCTGCGACGTTCTGAGAGAAAATCAAATCGCGAGGCTTTTAGGTGGGGGTGTCCAGAAAGGCTTTTTCACGGGATATGAAACCGGGATCCTCAGGTCAGTAGGTCAGCGTTCTACCCACTAGGCCACCACGACCCCGATTTTTTTAATTGTTCCTCTAGAATTTTTTATTTCGCTTTGAGACACCCTCTGTACTATGAGTGTGCCCCACAGTACTTTTTTCCTTTCATCAATAATAATATGAAATTTTCACCCAATGAGGATTAAACACTAAGGTGTAAACTAATGAAACTTGGCAGGACTTTGGATTGAACTCCGCGGCGTCTTCTTCTAAATGTATTTATTTACTTTAGCAAAACGCCCGCAAATTATTTATTTTTCACAAATAACAACTATTTACTCTTCTCGCCCTAGCGCAAGGTTGCGTTTTATAGAGCCATCCAACTCTCGCTGCGGTCTTCTCTATCGCAAACGAGACCAAAAAAACCTTTCCTGTTTTCGAAACCGCCAGCCGACTCCAGTCCCGCGAATTCCCACGTAAAAGGAAGGCATTGATTGAGTGATCGCACCTGTTGCCCAGTTATCGACGCCTTCGCTCGGCGTCGTAACATCCAACTCCGTCGGAAGCACGAAATGGGTCAGCCCACCGCACCGCAGAGCACTCTGGGAATATTTGTGGGTGGTTCACGTAGGTGTGTGTGTCCCGCGGGTCGGTTTCCTAAGTGGTGACCACTCTCCTTTAGGTAACGGAAGGTTAGGTATGAGATCGTTTTAAACATTTTTTATTTTCGAGCAAATTTATTGCATTAAGTTGAGGTACATTTAATTATATCGTCTGGAGGGTCGAGTAGTTCTTATGGCCGGTTATAATATGAAATTAAGGTTTGTTTTCTTCATTGTAATAAACAAGAATTAGGGTAGCTATTGATTGAGTGTTCCTACTCTCCTTTATTTCTTCTTCTGACACTCCAACAAAGTTACGCGTTGATTTGCTCATTGGCAGAATTTTTACAGAGAAAAAATCATTCACTTTGACCAGTGCTCTAACACGGAATCGTTAATGTTATTTGTGGGTATCTCACAATCCTTGAATAGGCCAAAAGGCAAGCTTCTCAGTGACTAATTTCGGCTCTAAGCTCGTAGAGAGTGGCGCAGTGTGCCCGATTACGGATTCATGATAAATAATAAGCTCGAACGTTTCGGCCACCGGTATATAGATTTCGGCAGCATTTTGATCATTCAAAGCCTCTAGAAATCCACAATAAGTAAGTTTGCTTTGTAAGCTAAACTGTTTAAAAACATCTTATTTGAAGTTAGGGAGTTTTCTGGGTTGGGCTCCTGGTCAATGAGAATAAAATTCTGATATTCTGCCTTAGATTTTTTCTTCTGATACTCCTGGCTATTTTTATTCCATGTAAAGTGTACATTCTCTCCCTCAATCTTCCAAGCATTCTTGTTTACATAATCTTCTTCAGAGTCATGTTGTATTTAATACTTGTTCCATTCACTAAATCTTTGTCTAATTTCTCCCAGCAACCTCCCTTCTCAGCAACATTGCCATCTCGAGGGATTTCACATTTTATTTCCTTTTGCCTCAGCAAAAATTCCTTACCATTCTGTAAAACAGCATTTCATGAGCCGACAAATATTTTCATCCTCCTTCCTCTAGGGTTCCGGTCGTGGAACTGTATAATGACAAGCTCAATGCTAAGCTCTTTTTCAAATTTCTGTAAGCATAGCTTTCCGGCTATAAGTACCCTCCTGTGTAAACTCCTCTTTTAAACTCTAGAAAAGCGAAAAATGAGCAAAATTATTTTTCTACAGATTTCTACGTAGAACCACATATTAGATAAAATGATTCAATTCAAATGCATCTGAGGTGGTAAAAACAAATATAGTATTTTTTATTCAAGTACGTACATGAGTATGAGTTTTACCGGTTTTGCCTACGCAGCAGAAAAAAAAACTTATTACGTCATGTTATTTCTACACCACAAACAAAAAGGCGAATGGAATCTTACTATGTAATTCCTTCACTTGGATGTGTGCGTAATCAATTTTACCCATGGAAATGAGTTAATAATGCCTTTGCGCGTTTGCAGAAGTAGACAGGAAAAAGAGATTACCTATGACTTAGCACATAGTTCTTATCCAATAAGGAGGAAAATTATGATTTTGTTGACTGAAATTTGCCTCGTTTAACGTGGCCTTCAAAAGGTGACGGAGTGAGTTGATGAAAGGCTTATCGAATTTTCATCGATCTTATTATTGGAACGTAATCATCTACGGTGGAAGGTCGCTTGTAGCTGACGATGTCAGGGTCTTACTTGAGCCCACATTGGAACATGTATCGTGTGAAACGAGGATTGTAATTATTAGTGAGGGGTTAATTGCAAAATTTTTGCTATTCCGATTTTGATCCCGATTCTTTCATTTGCATTCCGATTCCATCAATTCGTAGAATCAATATCTCTTAATCTCAATGAGCAAAGAGCCATTTAAAAGTTATTACTCTGCGAAAGAATGACTCTACACAAGCAATAATGATTTATATCTATGTAATTCAGGTATTTGAATCATTAATGGTGGTTCCAAGTGCACCCTCTTTCGATGATGAATCCTCTAAAAGGGAATTGCGCTGTTTTTTTTCAAATGTTTTAATGAGTTAGACTTCGTTTTTGAAGTCCCACCCCTTTAATGAGTTAGACTTCGTTTTTGAAGTCCAACCTCTGAAAATTCTTGCACGGCTGTGGATGCATACGGCACACCGATCATTTTTAGGATCCTTATGAAAATGTTTCCATACTTATGATATCACCTCTGCAACAACTGCTCGTGGTGTGGTTGGAAGTTCACTGGAATCGGAATCGATTTTTCACCTTTTGTAGTACCTACTCAATTCCGATTCAATTCTCGGCTTAGAATCGAGTCGACCCATCACTAGTAATTATATTCGTCAATTGCGAGATTTCCCTATCTCCCCGCTGTCAGAACGTCAGTAGCAGACTCAGAGGGAAGTTGCTCCATAAATCCTTAAAATATTTGGTAATACCAAAAAGTCTTCTGTGAGTTAAAATTTGAGATTTGTAATGTATTTAGTGAATGAAAGTAATATATGTGTCAAGGTTGCGGAAAAACCAAGAACATGTACTTATTCCTTAAATAACCGAACAATATCAGCTGTATCGGTCGCCTTCCATTAATGCTTACCTCTAGTACCACTACTTAACTAGGCATTTGGAAAATAACCGCTTATGTCGAAGCCTCCTTAAGCAATTCTTCCTATCAAATAAAATCACTCTGACTTTCCAAATCATTTTTACGCATAATATAAAAAAGGTGGCTCCCTAAACCTCGTCAAATATCAAAAGCGATTGTTAATTCTTCTGTATCTGAGCAAAAAAATGCGAAGTAATGTTGGTCGAATGCTTATATTTTAAACTCCCTGTCTGCTAATGCTAACCGTGTGAAATTTATGAGAATTTTTTCGCTTTGAGTACTTTGTGTTTCGACCTTCGTTGAAATTTATCTCGTTATAATTTTGAAGGTCCTGATGAAATTGCCTGCTTGAACTTTGTAATTATAAATTCTCTCTTTTTAATTATAAATTTGTTTGATCAGAGTTTTTTCCTGCTCTATGGCTTGCTTGGCGTCTTTCATGCCTACAGTTCACATTTTGCATAATTTACTTAATTGCTTGCCTTCGAGAATCATGTCAAAATTTAGTGTTTTTGACGGAAGTTATTAGGTTATTCTTTCTCACATCTTCTTCTGAAACACAAGTTACATTCAAATCTTAGTTCCAGAGGAAAAAAAGATATTAACATACTTTACAAACCATGTACTAATTAAGTTTTGCTGTGAGCTTCCAAATATGATACCTTACGTTTTTGATGAGTCGTTGAAAAAATTCACTCTCTTACATCTTCCTCCTGGTTTAATGACCGTGTAATTTTGTCATTTTTTATCGCGTACTTAATGGACTTGTAATTACTCCTTTTATGTGAATTTCCCGGGATTTTTTATTTAATTTTAAAATGTATTTTTAAAATTAAATAAAAATTTAGCCTGTATATTTTTCTTTGTTCTAGCCTGTTTTAGCCGGATTTTTCTGGATACATTATTTAACTTTTTAAATTGGCTTGTGAAGATTCAATTTCCCGTCTGAAAATTGGCTTGTAAAGATTCAATTTCCCGTCTGAAAATCATATTTATTCATCGCTGGCTATGGTAGACAATATCTAACATGTAGGTACGGGGACCCAAAGGGTCGCGGGTTTGATTCCCGTGTTGGTAATGAGTGTTGTGTATAAATAAGGTTTGAGTTCAAGAATAGGTGGTGTGATGCAACTTCTACATTAGCATCCTGCCGGTGTGGGAGTATCTCATCACCAAGAATGCGTTATCAAAAAGACAATAATCCCATTGGTAGTAACAATTGGTTATGTAACAATTGGTTAGTAACACTCTTGGCTCTTCTACAATTTCCAAGGAAACATCCTTGAAATACAGTCACCTGCCTTACCCTAACTTTTTTCATGATAGCCAGTGCACAAATCCTTTAAGTAATACAGGGGTTAAGTTCATGTGGTGGATGGAGTACTGGCTTTCTATTTCGAGGGCCCGGGTTTGAATTAGTGGCAAATATTTCTCAGCGGCCGAAACTTGGGTACTATCTGGAGAGGACTTAGCATTCAGTACTACGCCCATGCAATGGGACGCCCATCATGATTAAATAATATTTGACGGATGAAGTTGTTTTTGCACGCGGTGATACTTAAATTGGTTAGGTAAATAATGAGATTCGCGTTAAAAAGGCGTCAATTGGTCAGAGAAAGATTCGCAAACACATAAACAAGCGCCAAATATGTAGTTTTATTAGGTGAAATTAGAACCAGATTTAAAGAATAGAATTAACTCCCGACTGAGATCAAATGCTATAATACCTCCCATAAATTGCGTATGGAAGATAACCAGACGCAGCTGTGATGGACTTTTGGCGCGATTTCATTGTTATTTATGTTTTAATACACATCCATCCTCCCAAAAGATGTCGCTAAAAATGCCATGTTTGGTGCGGAGTAGGAGGGGTCTAATCGTTCCCATGCACCCCCATTCTTGCTTCATTGTCACCCATAAGCTAGCATGCCGTTGCCTCCTCCAGGTGTTAACCTCTTTAGAAACCGCAGGATAAATTCTGGAAAATAATCATCATTAGCCAGGTCACTCATTGATTGCTGGGTATCAGTGTGTATTGCTTTATTATGTACCTGGCTCTCCATTTTGACGTGTAGCTCTACTCTAATGCAAAAAAAAACAATTTTCAGTAACCAAGTCACTATATCTTTTGCGTACTGAGACATTTCAACCCTAGAGGTTTGATCGCCGGCGTCATAATCAATTTCTAACTACGGATGTGATATCGGATGCTACATAAATCCTGGCGTGAGAAAGCTATTTTTAATTAAAATTTATCTCACATCAGATTCATAAACTTTACGTTTTCACTCATAACCCATCCATTTATTGCTCGACTATCCTTTCCTATGCTTCACCCATTCTCTTTTTCACCCGGCGATGATGCGATGGTTCCAGTTTTTGCTCAAGGACCTTCTTCAGCGACACTCGAGGTAGGAAATTTTCTTCGGCGCGCGTAATATCCTCCTCGAGTCGACTGCTGTTCTTGGCTGCTGATATGAATTGTAAAAAGGGTCTTCTCTGCAAATAACCCTTTTGTCGCAGTAGCAATTTAGGAGCCGTTTTTCTCCTCCGTGATTTATTACTCGTTCCCCATCCCTCGTCCTAGGAGAATGTGGCCCTGTGCCACAATCGCTCATTTTTTTTGAACGTCAAATCCTCCCCTCTTCCGACATTTCGCTTGTATCAATCGCGCCATGCACGACGTCCTATCATTATGAGTCCGCCGGTGATTCTGGATTTAATAACTGGATTGCGAAGGATTTGATATTAAAAACCTGAAGGCTCATCCATCATCGGAAAAAATCTCGGACTGCTATTGTTGCTGCTGATAGAATCACCTAGTTTGATATGGTGAATACGATCTCCCGTCATTCTATGGGTGGCGTTCGATTTCGAAGTAAAGCGTTGACGTACGTGTCAGTAAAAAAGGGGGATTGAGCTGTTACGGTATGTATAAGTACAGGATAAAATTCGACAATCTCCAGGAAGGCCCTGAACCCAGTGTGGAATCGCCTAGACGAGGTGTTTTTCGTTTGTTTATTACTTGACATTGCCGTGGAATTTTTCATACACAGATCAGTATTATCATACAGAGTGCCACTCACTAGGCTGACAGTTGTTGATTCTGTCAGTTATTACTGTATTTCACGTGTAATTTTTAATGTCTCGACTCCATTTTACCATTTCCGATACCTAAGCCCCACCCCGTTTTTCGCGAAACATGTGGTCCAGGATGTTACTGCTAATAGGATAGGATTTTAACAGCACCTATTGACCTACGCCTTCGCGGAGTTGAATCCTTTGTTAAGCTTAATATTTTCGCCACAACTTGCTTCCGTTTATCGACGCTCCATGTTAATTCTTGAATATCTTCTGTGATTCCAAAGATACCAATAGAAGCACTTGAATTAGCTGATGCAATATTACTTTTACAATATATAACTAATTTGTCTTCTGGTTTAAACTTCATACACCTCTTAGATGTTAATACATTAGAAGACACAGTAGTACAATGTTGCTTCGCATATGACTGATAATTATTCATTTGCAGAGTTTTGAAGCACAACACATCAGAAGGTGGAAAACTTTCTAAACCACCGACTTCCATAGTTACATTACCAGGGATTTTTGCAAAGGCGATGGTAACCCAGTAAGAACCTTGACCATTATGATCATTGAAAATTATCACTGCTAGGTGTAAAACATTAAGCACTTTTCGCCGCCTTCAGGTCTATACAATAGTATCCAAGATCAGACTGTCTACGAGTTCGGGATCCGAGAATTTTTAAAAATCTTACCTTACACTCCCCCTCACTAAATATTTTATGTGATTGCGTTTATATTAAGTTTTTTCCGCGAAAATAATAAAATATATTCAGGGAGAAAAATTACCGTTAAATCATATCTGAACTCAATAAAGCACCACCGTCTGTTCTTCAAGTCCCTGCTGAGTCAAACTTTTTTCTGTTGTAATCTGGCCTTTTCCATCATCCCCGCCGTATGTGTGTTCGTTAAATTATGTGTTTCTATCATTTTCTAAGCACTATCCTCAGATGAAATCCATGTTCAACACTATATTTGTGTTCGTCATTTTATGTGTTACCTATCAATATTCCGTATTCTATCCTTGGTAAATTTGTATTCGCCTAGATATGTATGGATATATATAGTGGAAACAAACCAGATTTCAACCGAAAAAAATCGACTTAGTCGGGAATAGAACCACGGACATTCCATTCCGTGGTTCACAGGCGAAATAAACGTAATGGGCGAATGGGTATACACGGTGCGTTACTTTGAATCCGTGAAGGGAAGTGGCCGAATGTGAGGGAAGTCGAGGGGGAAGAAGATGGGTTGGAGATGGATGATTCGGAAGGCCCCGAGTCCTTTCGGTGGGCGTTAACACGCAGTGAGAGAGAAAGAGAGAGAGTAGAGCGGAGGGAATAGTTTCCCTGGGGACCGCTCGCAAAATCTCCTCTTCCAGTCTCTCCCATCCCCTTTCACGTACCTACCTAACCTTTCCCTAGGGATCATTTCCCGTCCCGTCTATCCCTTCACCTATTCCATATCCATCCAGGCTCCTCCCCACGTCACTTCCGCCTTCCGTCCATCATATGTCCCGCTTCCGTCCGCCGTACGTACTTGACCGACGGGCCACATCCTCTCTCCTTCCTCCCGACCACGACGCAGCCAATCTCCTGCGCTGGATTCGCCATACGACCTTCCCCCATATAATTCCCCCTCTCACCCCTTCGCGGTGGGGTTTCCGCTAGGAAAAACTACCCCTCCCACTCCCTTGCTTTCCCTCCCCCGCCACCATCCACCCCCGCTGGCCCGCGTGGAAATTAATGATTCCCCCGATATATTCCACTCCCCGCCGCTCGTCGTGATTTATGGCGCGCGCGTCGTTCTTCTCTTTTTATTGTGCGCGCGTAACGTGTGTGTGTGTGAGGTCGTGCGTGCATGCGTCAAGGGGGTGCACAAACAATAATGCCAGTTCGTCCGGGCGAAATTCAATTTTTTTCAACCCTGAGACACCTTTCTCTTCTCCCCTCCGTGAGTTTTGTGGCCGGGAAAAAAATTGATGATAGGCGCGGATGCATTTTACCTCACTGCAAATAAAAAGCACTCCACTAACCATTCATCTCTTAAAACCCTACCATTAATTTTTTATCCTCCTTCGTCATAAGGCCTCTTTACGGCCTCTCTTACCAGCAATGTCCCATCCTGCGGATGGAGTACTGAACTTGAAGTGCAGAGGTCAAGTAGGGACCAGTATACCATTGAAAAATCTCTGCCACCGCCGTCATTCGAACCCCAAGCCTTCGGGATGGGAGGCCCCCTCGCTAGACGATTTCCGGTAGGAATAATAGTACAGTGGAACTAAAAGGGCTCTTGTCATAGCACTCAAGAAGGGAGCAGATTGACACTTCTGGTAGGTATATCGTGAAAATCACGATAAAAAATCAATCATCGAAAACAGTGATATTAAATAAACTTTTAATAGCTCCATTACCTATAAAATAATTTAAATTTAAAGAAAAAACGCATTGAAAATACTAGTATGAACTTAGGATGATTAAATGAAAAGAGAACTGATTAACTCGGTTAGATTCTCTGTACCACCTGCACAAGGCCCGACACAAGAGAATAATGAATGATAGAATAAACTTTGTATTTCCACAACTATTCAACTCACGCTACTACGACCATAGTTTCGACGATTATCGTTATCATCAGGTGATCTGATAACGACCTGATGACGACGTTGATCGTCGAAACCATGGTCGTTGTAGTGTGAGATAAATAATTGTGGAAATACAAAGTTTATTCTATCATTCATTATGCATGAAAGCAAATTCCATAAAGTAACGTGTGAAACCATCAATTTTATCCAGACACTAGATAGTCAATCCGATGCCCAGAGATTTGTTTGAGATTTACTGTATAAGATAGGAGAAAATTGCGCTCAAGTGAAGCATTTTCCAGATAAAAGAAATAATAAGGAAAAAATTATGAGATAGACATATAGATGTTTAAAGAACATACGGAGAAAATGAGTTACTTCTGATACGTTTTCACTTATTAGGCCCTACCTTGAATACACAGCGAGTGCTTTGGATCTAAATGAATTAGGTCTGATCACAGAACTAGATAGTGTACAACAAAGAGCAGCTAGTCTCTACTGATTTCGGGGTACAAACCGCTTCCGTCTGATTCAGACGTCATTACTCGACCCACCATAAAATCTGATCCCCAAAGAGATAAATAGTGTAGGTGAACTTGAAGAGTCCAGCACATAACACTCAAGTAGGTAAACGCTCTTTTAGTGACCTCGATAAAATATAAAGGAAAGCAGTTTATTTTGTTAAGAACGCATATAACGGTACAGGAAGTGTAATACAGTTCTTGGAGGGACTTGGATGTGAAGCTCCGAAAACTATATGATCTGGCGCCAGACTTAGGCTACTCGACTTCGAGAATGACACATCTCCTTGACTTTTGCCCTCACACTGCATCATGATAGAAGAGAATAATGACAAAATGAGAGACTGCCGAACGAATCGATAAAAAAACTTCATTTTCCCTGCGTGAAGTTGGTGATCATATCTCAAATTCGACAGGATAAACATTAGTATTCCCAACTATTTCGAATCCTATTGTCCCTGTTTCGAATCCCTTGTTCCCTTTCCCACTAACCTAATAGATAGTGACCTAGCACCCCTCTGCCACACTCCCTGCGGTGGCTCGCCAGGTATTGTGTAGATGTAGAAGTAGGGATGGTATTTCCACTGTGAGAAATCGACTATGTATGTACACACGGGATTCGTATCCGGTCGCCCAGGTCTAAATACCAATACTTCTACCCCCCCAGGAACTTGATTCGCGAAGGGAGAAGCAATTTGAGTGAACTGGAAGTGCTCTCCACAATATTCAACCAGGATCCGGATTTCCATCGACAAATATCTGCCACTCACGGGATTCGAACCCCGCCACGTGGATTTGGAGACCAGTTGTACCGTAACTACCGCACCAAACGGATTCCCTCGAGCGAATACATCCCCTCTGCTATTCCGGTCTGTTCCATCCGTCCAGTCCCCACCCTCGCGGGACGCTTCCTGAGCATTCCCCCCATCCGCTAGCCGCGGCGTGGAAATTCATCAATCTCACTCACCCTTTCTCCCTTTTATCCCCCTCCCTCCCTCTTGTCTCCCTTAGGAGTTGTGTCCGTTGGTATGGGGGGGGATCGCATTTCACCCAGTAGGCGGCCGAGGTCGACAGAGAACGCAACCTCCCCTCTCCTTTTCCTCCCCCGGAAAAGAGGGCGAATCAGGAAAGTCAGGCGATTGATTTCAAGTCCCTCGTATTAGAGGCTTAATATCGTTCGATACCTCCCATTTTCCATTCTCTCAAAGACGTCAGTGACAGCGACGTTCGTTCGGAAAATTTCGTCTCCAGTTGCAGTGAATTTTTGTGGGGTAAAATGTACTTACACTATTGCCGGCCTTGGTGGTGGTGGGGTAAAGTCCTCGCCTGCTATTCCTGGGGTCGCGTGTTCGAGTCCCGCCTGCGTTGAATTTATATCACCCGAGCATAGCATGTGTGTGTTCTGTAGTTGTTATTTATTGAATTTTCACTACCACACCACAATTTTCAAGGCATAGCTGTCTGTGTGTTCTGTATTTTATGTTGGTCATAGTGCCCGATGTAAAAGGCCATACGTGATGTTTTCGGGTCTATGAAAATACATTAATAAATTATTGCATAATTCTCTTGCATGTAAATCGCAGAGGATTAAAATCATTCTCTCCATGGTAACTTTAAGAATCATTGAAAGTAACGTGATAAGTGTTGGTTCTCGTATTTACGATTTGTGTTCGAGGACCAAAAGGGACGCTATTAACTTATATATCCTTGAGCATTAATGAGTTAGTAATGTTAAATCTTGTACATGTTTTAAAAAATCTCTACATACTACTCTTATACATCAGAATCTCAATACTTATTCTAATTTACCTTTGTATTCTTCGCTGGAATCTATCACTGTCCCTGGGCGGAAAATATGAATTTTTGAACCTATCCGTCTTGGCATATATCTCAGTAATGTATCTTTATATTCTAACCTGCCATATTACGCTGAAGTTTTTACATACATTTTAAATATTTACAGATAGCCAGTGCACGTTAAATTTCTGATGGGTATTTTTTCTGCATTTTAACATAATATCTGCTAATGATTCCCAACCTCATGCCATAAATAATTTCGATCTCCCGCTAAACCTCTTAGCAAGCCTAGCTGCTCTTTGTTTTACACTGTAGTATAGTTTTGTGATAAAACCTATTTCATTTACATCGAATTTACTCCCTGTCTATTCAAGGTGGGGCTTAAAAAGTGAAAATGTATCAAAATGAAATAATTGTATCTATGTATTCTTTTACCATCTATATGTACCTATTCTTAGATTTCTTCCTTGTTTTTTTTGGAAAATGTTTCACTCTAGCGAGATTTTTCTCCTATCTTATACACAAAATCTCAAACAAATTTTTGGACATCGGATTGGCTCTCTAGTGTCCGACCGTGTGCAGGAAGTGCGGAGAATATAACCGAGTTAATCATTTCTCTTTTCATTTGATCATGCTAATTTCATATTCTTATTTGCGATGTGTTTTTACTTTAAATTTAGATTATTTTATAATTTATGAAAATATTGAAAGTTTGTGTTATGACCACTGTTATCGATTATTGATTTTTATCGTGATTTTCACTGTTTTAAAACGTACTAGAAAATATCTATTGATTTTTTGCTAACAGTGACGGTTCACGGTAACCCATTTAGTTCTCCATGCCTATTAAAACGGAATTATCGATTTCATCGCATAATCTCTCTTGCACTACACACGATATTCAAGACTATTGTTATAATTCCGGAGCCGCTGTAAGCTGTTTATAACTAGCCATTTATTTTTCATCATCGTCCCAGATTAAATGTAGTAAATATTCTCACAATAATATTCTCTAAGTTCGCAGGTGGATGATTTCACACCATTTATGCTTTTTTCAATTAAATCTCTGCCTCCTAATCTTAATTTTATCCCCATTAATTTGAATATTATTTATAGTATGAATAGTATTTTATTTTGATTAATTTCAAATACCCCTCTTGCGGCGTCAATGTTGTTCACAAATTTAAAATGAAATGCATGCATGGGCAATATGATACTGTTGTATTATGAAATGATTTAATGGTCGGAATCACACAACTCAGTTATTTTCCAATATGTTTTCCTCGCGCTCTACATGAATAGAGCCGGAAAATTAATGGGAGTTGAAAGTTATTTTTCCTGACTTATCTTTGACTTCTCATGACTTGGGTTAGTTCCAGCGTTATACGCTCGGATTTCCTTGTATTCGAATGATTCGTTATAATCACATTTTTTAATCTCTCGCCGCCGTGACGTTATCTATAGGATTTTAATGATTCTCAGGAGTAGTGTGTAAGCTTCTAGAACATTACGTTCCAAAGTGCTTCAAAGGGCGCAAGTCCAAAAATATGTTCAGGAAGGAAAAGAGTCGGAATATATTATTGGAAATTGATGAAATGCGCTGGGAACATCTGGACTTTTCCTGGGGGTCAGCTTGCTATCCGTGGGGATGTGGAGAGCGCATTAGCAGAATCTATAATGCATAGAAGAGTTCCGCGTGATCGGAATTTAGAAGCCGAGAGAAATTTGAAGAATAAGATGGAGGGGTTATCGGGAATTTCATTTTGAGAGAGCGTGTTGTACGCGATTAAAAGACTCTTATGCTGTTAATAATTTCTCAGTGTGCTCTCCATTTCTGAAGGCTTATCATTAGAACGAGACGATCTCCAATGTAGCCTCGTGTGATGCTTTAGACTCTTTCCTTTACGCCAGACTTATACTTCAGGGTGTGATAAATATCGAATCATGCGTGAAATTCGGAAACTAAGGTGACAAGAAGTGAACATATGAAAAATTATATTGTTAACAAGAAACTGGACATTTTATCAGATAAAATATTTATTATTCGACTTACTTTTTTGTACTAGTAAATACACGGGTACGAGCTAAGAAAGAATATCATATTTCTTAATGGTTTAAAACACTTTGTGTATTCACCACCGTGTTTTTTTTACTTAAGGTTTGCAACAGTGAAATCTGTTATTAGAATTAAGAACTTATTTGATATATGATGTTATATGATATGATATTTTATTTACTCCCACATGATCGATATAATTATGACCACAAAAATATAACGGGAAGGTCATAGGACCTGAATTATAATAAATACCACCAATATAAAAGTTTGTATGCCATAATAAAATAAAAGCAGTAACAGTCATACTGTGCACAATTAATGAAAAAACACAATTAAAATAAGTATTCATTGTATTCATTCATATTTATTTGTGCTGCTGTGTAAACATAATTTTGCTTCCATTTTCCAAATTTTAACCGCATTTGTGTATAAATTTCAATCGTTAATAAACTTGATACTAAAAAAAAAGGAACGTGCAGGCGTTGGAGGGCTTTTAAGATGGGTGCTTGGGAGAGAATGAATAATGGTTCCTTCGGATGGAAAGGTGTTAAGCATGGCAGGAGAGGAAGTTGGAAAAAAAATTGGAAGAAAGATACAAATGTGGACGAAGGACGTTGTTTGGGGTGTCGGAAACCTAGGAGGAAGATAGAGGGGAGATTGATGAGTAAGTGGGGGCAAGATAAGGAAAATAGTAGATTTTCTTGATGGCATAAAGACAGGCAGAAAATTAAAAGATTCAAAGAGGTTCGTACAGAAGACTGGGGGGATAGGAAGGAAGAGAATACGAGGTGACTTACGTGGGTGGAGAATAGCAGGGTGGAGCCGGAAAAACCTATCTATGTTGGTGGAATATTAGTCGTCACTGATAACAGGGATCCTCAAATATGCTAATATTGATTATTCGAGGGCGCGTAATATATTTATTTTTTTAAATATATTTATCATTGACCCGAAAACAACACGTGCGGTCTTTACATCGGGTATTTAAACTGATAACAATGGCACAAGAACAGACAACCATGACCCGGGGAGTGAAAAACCTCCCCGTGCGGGATTCGAACCCGCGACCCTTGGAATGACAGGCAAGGGATTTACCCCGCCGCCACCCGGGCCGGCATGAAGTTGAAGTTGTTGTAAATATTTGGAGTGATCTAAGCCGATGTCGTACCCGGTTACTAATATTATAGAGTAAGTATAGTATATAGAGCTCACGGCATAGGGCAAAACCGGTATAGGTTTTGTATGTAGTACTGGAAGGTATCAAGAGATGGCGAGGGAAGAATTTTTTGCGTTACGTCACAAACGGTATATATCGCTTCCATCGCTTTAGTTTTTTCTAATCGACTTAAGCAGCACAATCGAGAATTGTCTTGTAGTCTTCTCCATCTGTTCCTTGCAGCGGTGGATTATATGTTTTTTATGAAACAACAAGGAATCCCTCCTGTGATAAGGTATGTTTGCTTTAGTTAGAGAAATATTAACTTATCCATGTGACTGTTGACGTTAGGTAACGTCATATCGCGCATTTATAATAAAATGACCAATCACAAAAATAGCATATGTTATGTTCCGTTTAAGTCGAGTAGAAAAACGAAAGCAATGGAAGCGATATTTATAGTTTGTGATGTAATACGAAAAATTTGTCCCTCGCCATCTATGGAGACCTTCCAGTGCTATGTCCAAAACGTGTAACAGTTTTGCCCATGCGGTGAGCCCTCTATATTATGCTTACTCAATGCTAATATTCATTTTTACGACGCAAAGAAAATTTTCAGATATGTTGAAAATCGTCCAGTTTCTGTCAAAATTTCAATCGTAATGTATTTTTTCGCTTTGTACCTTAGCTACCCGCAAGTATTTTCGCAGTCCAATGTTAATATCCGAGAATAATGACCTCTCTTCAAGTTAATTCAACCAGTATTATGCGTTTCATTTTTATTTTTGAATTATTTTTCCTCGGCCGGAAGTGAATTCCTTTCGTCGGAGATGTATAATGTCAGATTCATACCTTCTGCGAACGTTAAGGGCACTACAAGGATGGAATGTGCGGAATTCTGAAAGCGTTCCTTCCATCCTTCGCCGGGGAAGAAATCCATCAGCGAGAGGCGCACATTTATAAAAAAATATCTCCGCCGCGATGGTGTTCTCGGCACACATTTCCGTGTTATTGGGAAAAGGGGGCTCGCATCCATGATATTTCCATTACCGCAATGACACAGTAGGAAGTCGGGATTTAGGAATTTCATGGCTCAAAGGGCACTCGCTTCTCTACTAGGCCTTGAGATGAAATCTCCTTCGCAATTCATGATTTGGGGTTAGAGCGTAACTCGTAGATTTTTTCATTTAGAATTTTAGGATTCCATGAGGGTAAAAAATATTTCAGGCAATTTATGCAGATAATAAAGGTTGCGTGGCGTCCCTTTTTTCCCAATTCTTAGGTAGGAACTTCTGTGTAACATCATGTTTATAGAATCTTCCTTTTAAGTAATCTAAAGCCCGAGTTACATGATACTTGAGCCAGCACAAGGTCGAGGTGGTACACTGGATTTCCAGTATCATCTACATCTACATAATACCCTGCAAGCCACCACAAGGGTGTGTGGCAGGGGGTGATTGCTCACCAAACATGCACTACATATCATGCATAAAAAAGGAATAGTATTAATATAGTAGTCAGAACTACGCTATTTAAAAAAGATAGAAATTGCAAAGAAAACATGCAAAAACATTCTGTTAGTAGGGTTAGCTTTAAGTACTCATACCAGCATGCAGCTACCAATGCTATTCATTGCTACTCTCCGATAGGACATATTTACCGTTATTCGCATCTCTAATTGTGCGAGGGAAAAAGGACATTTTGAATCGGTCAGTTCGGCAATCAATTTCTCTAACTTTATGATTATGGTCCAGTCTGCCATAGTAAGTTGGGGTTCGTAAAATATTTTTAACATCATCACTGAGATCGTGATGTCGTGATCACTGATATCGTGTGGTATATAACAGGTTTGCTGGCTAATAAGCATAATCGATATCGTACTCGCTGAGCTACTTGACTTCACACTTGAAACGGTACTAGTTTGCTACTGCTAGTGGCCATCAACCAATCACGCCATGTTACAGACGCAGTGCGATCTTATCTTTTATAAATCAATATGAAATACGGCTTCTAAGCAAGCACAAGTTCAATAATCGTGATAGAAACCTCCTACGTTTTCTATCATACTAGATTCCGTCTTCAATATCAAGTAGCGGCAAGCTTACTAGGTCCTGATCTATATCAAGTAACTAGTGAAACTTAAAGGCTCCCAAGCTTCCAGTGAGAAGCCTTTCGTTTCTGAAATGTATTTTATGATGATTCAAGTAAATCTTAATTACTCTCAACTTCTTCCACAAGTCCTTAGGACGATACTATCGTTGGATTAAACTACTACATGAGCGTATAAATCATAGCCTATATTTTTCCAATTTGAGCCGCCAAATGTATATCCTCAATTTATGTGGTGATCAAGTCTATCTATGTAATTTACTAAGTAAATCACGTTACCTCTCATTTAAAACATATCAATTATATATGCATCTATTTTTATTTATTTTTGTCTTATTTTAATCTGCGAATTTCAGGACTCAAAGTCCTCTCTTCCAATTAACAGATTGGATGATACAAGCATCCACGCTCCGGAAAGTGAAATTCCTCCCCGGGCGGGATTCGAACCCGCGACCCTGGGATCGACAGACGTCCGTTACCCCGCCGCCACCGGGGCCGGAAATACGTTTCTGTATCGTTAACAATTGTGAATAACGTGTAATAAGAATTGGTGTTGTTTGCTTAACAGAAAATGAAAGAGCAATTATCATTTTCTTTAAGATGCGAAAGCTTTTGGGAAAACTTCAATGGCTATCGAAGAATAAGTGCTGGAACCCATTCTTCGTGAAGAAACTGACTTAGGGTTTCTGTTGTTTTGAGCTAAAAAAATAAAAAATTGATAGGAGAATGGAGTGGAGAGCTGCTTTAAACCAATCTCAGGATTGCTGACTGATGATTAGGAAGTGGTAACCACAGAACTCAGAATAGGCCACAGTTACGCAATTACGCCCTCCTGTCTCTGTACAACTGAGAAAGAACCACCGTCTTGTCTTGGATATATTCGTATGACAATAAGACACTCCGAATTGGCTGCTTAAAATATTGGCTACTTGAAGTTTGCAGAATAGCTAGGGAAGCCTTGGGTGATGACCCATAACATATTGATGGCGTTATAATGCTCCTCATTGAGGAAAATCTTTTTTTCAAAAATATGAGGTTTAGTTTTCAAAACTAAGAATCTTTATGCACGCCCGAATCGTATCATCTCATATATTCAAACTGAGCATTGAGGAACTCTGATAAACCCTAGTCTCCATTTTAGGTAAGTTTTCATACCTACCGAAGGAATAGTCACTTGATGATTTAAGGTGCTTGGTGATCGATGCCTTCGTCTATTACTCCTTCTACTTTTGAGGCGCGCCGAAGCTCTTTAACAGCTCAGAAGGACGTCCGTTGGAGAGGGATTAATAATGGCGCCGTCCTTGAGAGGGTAGTATGAGGAGGGGAAGAGTGGTTCTACTCGCCCGGCCTCAATATCCACGGACTCCTCTGCGCATAGCGATCGCACTTTTGGTATGTTAACAAGCGCGGCGAAAGCGCCCTCTCAGAGGAGAGAGAGAGAAGCGTAATCTACGACTGGCGAATCTGCTTCACGACCTCTCGCCCCCGCTTCCGACCTCACGCAGTTTTTTTCCTCCCACGGAGGGAGAGGGAAAAAATAGCGTAGGCGTAAAAAAAACCGGCACGTCCACCCCTTTTTTTATTCCTTCTTTTTCCCTTCCTTTTAGAGGGAGCAAGAGATGGAGGGAGGGAGGGAGGATATAAAAATAGCGCCACCATCGGTCTTGTAAGCCCCCGCGCTTTTAACCCCATCTACATATTTTCACGGTCGTATGTCTTATTCCGGTCAGACGCGCTGTACAATGCCACTCCTCCTCTTTCCCTTTTTCTTTCTCTCTCTTCCACTTTCGCCTCACCCACCACTCTCCGCCTACGCTTCGCGTGTTTTTCCCATTTCCCTTTCTTTTTCCCGTTTTGACTCCTCTTCTTTACCCTTCCCCCCTCCCACCCCCCTGCGTAAGGTTGGTTATGTGGTTCCATACGATATATTTTTTTAAATTCAGTGTCTCCGAAAAAATTATCGTATCGTTATTTCGTTCCGTACCAACCAATATTTCACCCTGCCGTAATGGCGCAGAAAAATATCTCACCATTTTCTCGCACCACATTTCCATGCCTCGAAGTCTCGGTCATTTTTTTTACGGTAGACTCGCGATATTTATGAGCATTGCGTTATTTTTCATTCACGTCAGTTAAAATATTTGGCAATGGAGGTACAATACACTATTCTATCTCTAAGTTGCTGATCTTTTAAGGGTTCGAAAATCTTCTCACTTCAAGAAGTTACTTAGGAAAGGTTTGGTTGAAAAAGGCAAACTCTCGATTCCAAATTTAAGGCAGCATTTTCAAACAGATTGTACTAGAATGAATGCAAATGCACATACTATACAAATAGCATGAATGTTGCGAGAGACTAAATATTCTCGTGTTCCATCTCAAAGTACAGAATATATTCATTAGAAAAAAAAACCTCTCAATAAGTAACTTGAGTACCTGTAGAGCCTGAGTAAAGATGGAAAGGAAGGACAAAGGTGGGAATGTGTTCAATTTAAAAATTATCGTCACATGTCTTGAATACGTAACGAGTTGTTGTGTGATATTAGTTAGAAAAATCATAACTTCCTTTCTCACCATTCCGTATGTAGTAAAATATTTCTCACCGTCATTTGACCAAAATAATTTCATATAGTGTTGTCGACCTTGCATAGTGCAGTTAGAAAAACGAATTAGAAGAATAAAAGAATGAACGTCGTTTAAGAGGTTTATGTACTATTACTAATCCCTTTTAAATGCATATTAGTTGTAAGTTCACCCCCTTCCACGCACCTTTATGGTGGCTTGCAGGGTATTATGTGGATGTAAGAAGGGTAAAGGATTGATGGATAGGTTTATGGGGTAGAATATTAGATAAGCCCGCAAGGGGAAGAATGAGGATAAATTTTCAAGATGGAACGAAGTCTGGGGGAAGATATGAATATTTTGAGAGGGATTTAATGTAGGGGGCGTGTATGGGCTTGGAGAAGGAGTGTATAGGAGAGTGTAGCAGGCAGGTTCTATGCACATAGAACACACCACAATTGGTAGAATACCTGTGAGGGTGACGGCACCAAAGTGCAAACTATGCCCCAACCCCTCCCTCATTTCACTCTCCCTTCTACACTGCCACTATTCTCTCCCTTGACCCCTCCTCCGCGTTCAACCCTGCCCACCCCCCTCCCTCCCTTCTACCCCTTCCCCTTCTCTATTCCCCTCCTAAAAACGCACACAAACCACATTTCTTCTTCCAACCCTCTCTCCGTCCTCATTCCTTTTCCTCACCACTCCATTCTGCTCCGGTCGAAAAAAAATACGACTCCGGCAGTCTCTTCCCGACCTTTTTCTGCCCGCACCCCCCGCCTCGTGCGTGGTGGTATCCACCCCCGCGCGTCCCTCTCCCACTCTCCCGACTTCCGTTGCGTAGAGGGTCTGGAGAGAATTTAAAAAAAAAAAGCGAAACCCTTTCCGCGAATTCCGTGGGCGGCCCTGTCCCACGCTCTTACCCTAGGAAAGTGAGGGCGAAAAAGTTATCGAAAAAATCATGGAAGTTCCACAAATGCTCTGGCCGGGGTAGCCAGTTGGGTAGAGTGTCGGCCTGGTGACCCAAAGACCGCGGGTTCGAGCATAGATGAGTATCCCATGAGCATTAAACAATAAATAAATAAATCCCGCCTCGAATATAGATGTCTGGTTTTCCTTAGAATTAGGCTTAGGAATAAGTTAGGTTAGACGGAGCAACGTGACCTCAAGCAGTCAAGATTAGATAAATACTTAATTCTACGATTACTTATGCAATTACGTTATCATGGGATTAGATGGAAGATGTGTCAGCTTTGTCTCAATCTTCATCTATAAAGACATTAGTATTACGGTAGTATTTGATTGAATGTCCCTACTCAGATACAATTACTCAGTTAATTCAGTACATTTACTCAGTACAATTACTTGTCCCTACTCAGATACTCAGATATGTATGAATTTCTCAAGGACTTTTGCACTGTCTTTTAGAAAAGCATATTCCCCACCTTTCTTCTTAGAAGAATTTAAGACGTTTCAATTGATATGAGCTGCTCAAACTGCATTCCACAATGAGACTGAAAAACTTAGATTACTTAAAATCATTTCGGATTACAGGGATTGCCATACTTAAATATTAAAGGTAGGAAATATTCCGAACAGCGTTGGGATGGCGCCAATATATAAATGGAATGGAATATTGAAGAGGCGCACTCCATTTAAATCCTGCTCTAATCGGCAGAAAACTATTAATCAACCAGATGCAGTCGCAATTGACCAAAGAAGTTGGAGAGGAACAATAGTAACCGATTATATTACGATGGATATGAGAGGACGTCTGTGTTCGTGATAATAATTACAAGAATTTGTTTTCTATCCCGGAAGGTAGGTCTGAATGGACGTTGAATTCTTCCCACCCCCTAAATTTCACACGATGTCCCTCTTCAGCCCTTAATACCTCCTACCTCCATTCATTCTATCAAAGCTATACATTCTTCTCCTCCCTATTCCCCGCTTACCCAACGTAGTTCCATCAATCACGTCTTTCAATACACCATCACCACTTAATTGCCTTCTCCAATCACACCTGTCTTCTCCTAATTTTATCTATCAACTTCTTTTCCTCTCCTATCAAAACTAGCACTTCTTCTTTTGTCAATCCTTTAAGGTTTTTGCAGCTAGTTAGCAATCCTTGATTGTGAAATATTTTGCTGTGAGGATATTATTTTTACTATCATGCCCTGCTTAGTGCTAATTATATATAAATAAAGATCAACGAAAAAATCCCTTTTCCCTTCTCTATGTCCTTCACTTCTGCATCTCCCATTCCTTTTCCCACTCTCTCGTATTCACCCATTTCCTTCCATTCCATGTTGTTGGTTTTTGTGTAAAAGGGGGCTGGAAAAATTATAAGAATAAATAGTCCTTTTTTTAATCTACAAGCATCGAGACACATATCCTCCGCGGTGATATGGGCTGACTTATGCCCACCGATTGTGCGTGAAGCGATTGTTTGCATTTATTCGTTTATTTTTTTTATCGTCGAAGGAAATGTCGTCGGCGCACATTCCGGCACGTTTAAATAATGTGAGTGGAATCACGAGAGTTTGCACTATATCTTTCTCTCCAGGACGTGTTTTGTACCGCATGAGATGGACGGGTTGGACTCCAGCTCGAATCGGGCTGGTTTTGACCTCGACTGATTACTTTATATCCGTAAATTACTTCGTCTGTATCCGTCAGTGTACACAACTATTCATGGTGTAAGCAACGGTTGGCACAACCTTTAGATTTCCATAAATATTGGGAAGGATCCGTACTTCTACCAGTGTTTTGGTCTTCAACTCATCTAGTTTTATTTTTTTTACTTTATATTCGTAAATTACTTCGTCTGTATCCGTCAGTGTACACAACTATTCATGGTATAAGCATCGGTTGGCACAACCTTTAGATTTCCATAAATATTGGGAAGGATCCGTACTTCTACCAGTGTTTTGGTCTTGAGCTCATCTAGTTTTATTTTTTTTTACTTTATATTCGTAAATTACTTCGTCTGTATCCGTCAGTGTACACAACTATTCATGGTGTAAGCAACGGTTGGCACAACCTTAAGATTTCCATAAATATTGGGAAGGATCCGTACTTCTGCCAGTGTTTTGGTCTTGAGCTCATCTGGTTTTATTTTTTTCCCTATCTATTCTTTATCCAGTGTTATCTTTTTTTTTTAATTGAAGCTTCTTCGACTTGTATACTGTTTCCTATTCTCTTTTATGCATGGTATGTAATGTATGTTTGATGTGAATTCCCCCACTGCCATACACCTTTATGGTGGCCTGCAGGATATTATGTAGATGTATATGTAGTTCAAATTTTCAAGTCAGGCGGACAAGCCTCCGGTCTGGCAACAGAGGTTGCAGGTTCGTATCTTTCGTCGGGCTATGCCGCGCGTTTTAAAATTAATTTTAATACTCGATTAGATCATAGTTTGGCTTATTCGTTTGTTTCTACATTCGAGCACCATGCAACTTAATGCCACAGTTCCCATTAATTTTTCAAATGGACCAATCATAAACTATTTGATATTGTTAATTCGTTGCGTACGTTGTAACTTACCAAAGGTGCAGTTTATGTCTAAGTTGTTCTTTGTGTGAGCTCTCATCTCCATTCGAATTTGCAAATGTTGATTCGTTTCTATCTAACAGCTAGGGTATATTTCGATCGAGTTCTGCCTCTCTACTTCACTTTCCATATCATTCGCCTTTTGGTCTCATCCCTACGGTATTTCCCTCTTCAACTTGGTATATTTCCAACCTCTCTTCATATTATCATTCTTTCTCGTCCTCCCTTACCTAACTTTTTGCATATTCTTGAGTTAAAAAGCCGAACTTGTTCTTTATCCTGCCCGCTACCTTATCCGGGTCACTCCGTGATGTTATTGACTCTGATATCCAAAGTTTTTCGTGGGTTTCGTATCAGTTTGGCTTTCTCTCTAAGTTCTGGAGAACTTGCTCCCAACAATCGGGGTATAGCAATTGCGGCAGAGTGCATTGAGCGTTACCTCAATTAAATATCGGTAGGTACTCCTCCATCCAATCCACCTGATTGGAATCTATCAAGTCCGTGTGCCGCTGCAGCAGCGGGAACGGCGTGTGTATTTTTGGGTGCATTTTGTAACATGTATATATTTAAATAGCTTATAACATTAAAGGGGCAAGAGGCCGGGTAATTTGGCTGATATTTCGCTCGCTGCCCTAACCAAACACAGGCGGTCTGAAGCCTCGCCTGGGGCTTGATTGTAATGTAAACTCGGTTTCGCTCGGCTCTCGGGAAACCTATTGACAAACCCATTAGGCTTATCGAGATCGCAAGTTTGCGCAGCACATCAATAGTTTCCGAAATTAAATAAATTAGCCTAGTTCCAGCATTAGGTCCCGCATTATCCTTACGTATTCCGCTGCGCAGTTCTTCTCTCGTATGTTTGGTTTATTTCTAATCAATAGATTCACCTATGTTTTCCTTTTTAGTGGAAATAGGGTTAGTATTTGTAGCGAATACTCGAGACAGTGGGATAAATATTTTTCTCGTCCCTCCGTGTTTTTTTCTTTCACCTTTCAACTTTTTTGTGGTCAACGATAAAGTAACTTACTAGTAATTGAATTGACTCTGTTTAGTTGTGCTGTCAAGGCTTTTTGTATGGATTTTGACCCTTTTGTCATTACTTCTGAATAGATGAAAGGACCGGCCGCCGTAGGCATGCGTTGACATGGCAACCGAAAGATCACGGGTTCTATTTCTGGCCAGGGATAACTCTAGGAATTGAGTTATTAGATGTTTCTGTATAGCATGTGACGTTGGAAGGAGATTGAGTTGATGTGGTGGCTTGAGTACCGGTTTTCCATCCCGAAAGCTCAGTTTCGATACCCTTCTGAGGCAGAGATTTTTTTAATCAGTATTCCGGTCCCACCTAGTGTGCTATGCCGGGAGTACTTCAAGTTTTCTACACCGTCCATCGAATGGGACGTTAAACCGTGGACCCCATGTTGCCTTTCGTGAATAGCAGGCTAATTCCTACGCCAGTTTTCAATCCACCCATCCTCCGATCCATGAAAAATTCCAAACCATATCCTATTACCTACTTATCCTAAATGCCCCAATTTATCTTAGCTGATGGGCCCCTCACCTCCTGAATAACTACTACTTAGCCACTGTAGCTCCTAAAAACGTAAATGTATTGCTGTTACTGCTGAAAGACGAAGGATTTCAATGGTAAAGGTAAAGGAGAAAGCCTTCCCTGAGTTCCAGTGTCAAATGCGACCATACAAAAGTACTTAGGACATTGCAATCAGAGTATAATCAATATCTGACTGATACATATGAGTTGTAGTACATTTTTTTGCTCTGCTTCACCTCTATGATGATGGTAAGATAAATTGAATTCATTGCCACCTGAATGTCGTATCAAACGAGAACGATCCTGCCTCCTTCGTCAGTTTCTTCTTTATTATGTTTCCTCTCGTAAAATTCTGAGAAGATAACGAGGTAAAAACTGACAATTCCATCTTTTTCCCTGGATTCTTGCTCCTACTCCGGCCAAGCAACTCTTTCTTTTCTAAAAAATATTTTATAACTTCTTTCGACTATTTTTTTACGCTGAGGACGCATTATAATTTTAAAATTAATTGATTTGTTTTTGTTATGAGAGGAGACTAAAACTGATAATATCAAAAGCTAAGTAATTTCGCTATTAGGATGCGTGGGTAATTGGAAAGTGGTAGGAAGTTTACGGAATCGATAAATCTGGCGTCGGTGTTAGCCTTACCCTTAACAATAGCGTCCAAGAGGTCAACTGTTTCGCCTCGCTTATGATTTACAGAGTTTAGGAGTTGAATTGCTCTTAATAATCAAGTAGGGAGCGGTGTAAACCCTTAAAAATAGTCCCATGCCGGAATTCAAATCCGGGATTTCTGGATGAGAGATAATCCCTAGGAATCAACATTTCTATCGAAAAAATATAAGTAATAGCTTAATATCATCTGATGTTGAATTGATTATCTAAGTGACTGAGATTAAGTAATATATGATGCTTTATACGGCCTTCTTTACTAATGACTGTTAAACTAAGTGCGTACCTACTATTGAGTATCCACTGCATGCCACGTGTCTATTTGAATAGAGTATTAGCCTTTTTTTCTCCTCAATCCGTTATTCATGCATAGATTGTTAAATCCATTGATGAGGTTAGCATTTTTTATTGCTGTGCCTTCATTTTATATCACTGTTAGTATACAGCCATTTACCTGAATCCAGCCGATCCAGCCTCAGGCAAAGCAAATTGCTTCATGCCTGGCCAGCGCATTTCGTAAAACTTTAGATAATATTGGCTTCACAAAATTAGGTTTCCCCCCAATTCATGTCATTGCAAAGGCTTGGCATTATCTGCGTCCGCAGAAGTACATGTTCATTTTTACTAACGCGTCTCCCCTATTTCACTCTTTGGCGCAGTCGTATTTTCTCATATCGTGTTTGTTTTATTTATTTTCCTTTTAACATTTGGTTTCATGTCACTTCCTGAGCCTCTCCTCTCAAAAAGTGAGGTTATGCATTACTTTTCGTAGTGAAAGTGGTATCCGAAAAAATCGAGTTGCATATAGTGTTTCGGGCAGACAGTCATTTGAGTTGAGCAACAGAGTGTATCTTCAATGGCTTCCGAACCACGAAAATATTCAAATGGCATTATAAAATCGTGTAGTGGTGAACTCGAGTGCCTACGAACGCCAGTGTTCAAACCGTCGCATTCATTAAAAGTGGATGCTGTTCGAGCGCTTGTATTATGTTCTGATAGCAAGGTAATACACCATTTTTCTCATGTTTACCTGTTAATTGCCCAGCGTATGATTAGTAACCCATATTTTAGTAACCTTAGAAATGCTACATGCAGGTGGTGATTGAGTATGATTAGTAGTTATTTCTGGGGTTGCGACCAACAGTTGAAATCATTTCTGCGTTTTCAGGAAAGGTGGGTAATTTGGTAGAGATAGGATTTTTTTAAGGGAACGTAGGACGGATGGAGAGGAACCTGACGTCTGCATTAGCCCACTCTTAACGCGAGGCGCCAAAGAGACCTCGGTTTAACCCGGGCCCACGGAATGAAAAGCCATTAGGGGATGTCGGTGTAATTTGGACCAGCGTGTAATTAGGACCGATAGCTTTCCTTAGTATTCATTAGGGGTAGCTACATATTTGATACGATATCGTTAGAATGTATCTTTGGAATGCCTTATCACCAAATGTCATCAATCTAGCTCGAGTGTTTGAGGCATATAGGCGAAATGAGCGAAATCGTGAGCATCGATGTAATAATTCCTCCTAAGGCGACAGCGAACTATAAAGTTACTTTTGCTAATTTAAGTACGGGAATTGCCACTCTCTTATCATAATACATCTAGATAAGTGCCATTTAAGTCTCAGGAATGTATCTACAGATGCTTCTGTGAAATTCAGACACTTGTGATTTAGTTCCCTATCGTGTATTTCGGACCACCGAAGAGCGTGTGTTTTGGACCGGTCCAAATTACACGGACATGCATTATTAATGTGTTCCCACCATATTCCTTCTCCTCCTACAGTAAAATATTGAAATTTAAAAGTTCCTATTTAATAATTCTATGCCAGGAATTGTTTTCTGAGGCGTATAGTTTACCTCGGCATTGCTTCATTCCCAAATGATATTTACTCGACCCAGACCCAGACTGCCTGAACCCCACCCCATCGGCTGAGAGAAAAGCCGGAACATTTTTGTTTGCTTCCTGTAACCTTTTTAACTGAGTATCACTAAAAGAGTTAGCCAAAAAGGTATTAGATTACCCCATGAAGTAATGCTTGTGTTAAGAAAACTATTATAAAACGACTTTTTCACTGTCTCTTCCACTCTTCCAAAGGCATGCTAAGCTTTGGTGAAGATATTTTAGAATTGGTATTATCCCTTATTCATTAACGAAAGAAGTTACGTCTCATCTCGGGTAATGCTTTAGGAACGGTGACAGATATTTATGATTTACTTCCAAAGAAACATTTATAAGTTTTATGAATCGATTGAATCATTTTCACAATTAATATACAATAATCTCAGCATGTGATTGTCCTATTTGACCCGGACAGGAGTAGTGAAGCTTGCCTGTAAAGTTGTTGAGCGAAATCAGGTGAAAACTTGCTTCAATTGTGAGAGCAAATTAGCTGGAAAAGAGTGGTTTTCGGGATTTATGACACATGAACCCCGGCTAAGCCTAATCAAAGCCGACATCGCCGCCAGGTGATTGGGGGTATGACCCGTGGTGACTAGATTCTTTGCTTTGTTTGAAAATATTACAGATATCAAGAAAATTGAAATGTTGTGCTACAGATTGAAGATTAAATGGATCGACTGAGTAAGTAACGAGGAAGTCCTCAGAAGAGTGGGAGAAAAGATAAGTCTTCTGAAAACACTAACAAGAGGTTGGGTCAACTTAATCGGCCACAGCATGAGGCATGATGGCCTGATGAAGACAAAAGTCGAAGGACAAGTGAATGGGAAGGATGGCAAAGGAAGGCCTTGTGTGACATTTATAGAATAAGTGATGAAGCATGTGAAAGAGTGTAAGAGAAGAAATACTAAAATATGAAGAGTTTGGCTTATAGGAGAATTGAGTGGAGAGCTGCGTCAAAATAATCTCAGGATTCTTGACTGATGATGGTGATAACCTCGAAGATTTCTCCTTTAAGGTGAGGCTCGAATGGGCGAGGAATCTTCGGCAAGGGAAACTAAAAATTCATGCCGTGCATTTAATCCAGAAATCCAGCAGGAAGATTAAATAAATGAAGGATTTAACCCTGTTGAGAAAATTACTCCACTTTCTTCAACCTCATCGAGGGTCCGTGGCTTTAGCAAAGAGGGCGAACTGTGCATCTCCGGTTGATTTAACCATGATACCTTATATGAAGTCAGTAATGATGCCTGTTAACGCAGGTCATTCTAGAGTGCGTAATAAATGGAGAAGACTATTTACAGCGAAGGGATTTTTTTTTCGGTAAATGAATCGAAACCTCAAGTTGTTAAAAAAGGCTATGAGTCTTGTTTCTGGGGACTCTTGCATAAATGCTTGGATACAGTGTGAAAAATACAAGGAGTACTTGAAGAATGTGCTGTTCCAAGTGATGAGATATATAATTACTGTGATAGCTACTTTAACCTACTAAAAGCTTAATCTAAATGCATGCCATCAGCCAAATAAAACTATTGGTTCGTTTTACATTCATTGACCTTTTTATTTTTTGTTAACACATATGCTGAAATAACGAATAACTATTAAATTTAGGATATATAAATACTTTCTAGGGACGCGTCTTTTCTTTCTTTTTTTTTTAATTCCACTCGGGATTGCGGGGCTAGCTGTCCGCCCACGCTGCATCGTCTTCCTCCCCGGCCAACCCCCTCCTCCTCCTTTTCTTGGAATCCACCCCATTTCTCATTCTTCCGCCTTTCCTGAGACACCACTCCTTATTTCTCAAGAGGGCCCTTGTCGGTCGAAACCTCTCGGAGACCATCCGTCCTTCATAGCGCCGAGAAAGAGAGAGAAGTGAAGGGAGAGCGAACCCTAGGGCACACACCCCCTCGGGTCCCTGACCCTCCTCACGCACTTGGCAGTTTGATTCGTGCGCGATGATGATGTTGCGCGAACGCAATAGTGTTCGTAGCAGACAACTGAGACATTGCATATGCGCCATTGAAAGCGAATAGCTTAGCGGGTGGAAGTAGTCATTTTTTAATAAAACTTGCTTCGAAAAATGGAGTGATGGTGAAATGAATCTCGGTGTCGGCGTTGGAATACAGTTGGTCCCCACTTTATTTCGCTTCATCTTCCGTCATTTACTGATACCTATTAAGAATCTTTTCAGCTGACAGTAGTGTTAAGCTCGGAAGTCAAGAAAAGGCTAGTGAAAAGTCTAATATGGAGCGTGGCGCTATATGCCACGGAAAATGAGTTGAAAAGAAAGAAGATGAAAGTAGATTTTGGGCCCTTAACCTTAACCGAACAGATAGAGTAAGGCGGGTCGTAAAGAGGACGAACGTTAAAGCACATGCTAGAGTTGGTAGGAGAGGAAAGGAAGTTGATTCAGGGAATTAGGAGAAGGCGGAAGGTGTGGATGGAGAATGTAGAAAATGGTGAAAGTGTTTTGAATGACGAGATTGAGGGAAGAATCTTGAGTAAGCGAGGTAGAGTAAGGAGAAGAACGGGAAGTTTGGATAGAATGAGGATATGTAGGAGTTATGACGGACTGAAGATGGACGTAATGTGAAATGTAAGGGTCTTGGGATGAATGGGGTCGTATTTTTATTGCCGAATCTGATAGAGTTCGTAAAATAAAAGGACCCGTATTTTTCCGTTTTTGATCCGTCAATTATTTCTCGAGTTATAAGAGGCGAAAAACTGATGTTTTTAGCCCTTTCGGAAAAGTGGGCGTGGTGCAACCTCTGACGTATATCGACTTCGTCCAATTGCAACTGAGCCCGTGAAGCTACTTTGCCTTATGACAATGAGGGGGACACAGCTAACTCTGCCAATAGGAGCAGTTGCGACAGCATCTATGCGACCAGACCTTCCGAGAACCCCCGTCTACTCCCTTCCCTTCCCCTAAAAGCAGTCAAGGACGGGAGGAAAATGACGTCAATGTTATCAAAGCAGC
Source organism: Platycnemis pennipes (assembly GCA_933228895.1). Classification (NCBI taxonomy): domain Eukaryota; kingdom Metazoa; phylum Arthropoda; class Insecta; order Odonata; family Platycnemididae; genus Platycnemis; species Platycnemis pennipes. The sequence goes on from OW121854.1 coordinate 69,366,680, forward strand.
TTTTTCGGTGGGCGTCACCTTTTGCTTATTTTAATTTTTGATTTATGGGTGAATGTTTGTGGTTAGAAGATTAATTTTTTCACTATAATTCTTTTTTCGTTTCCATCTAACGATTTCGTGTACAAAATTTGCCATTTCGGTTCCGAGAAAACGCCCCCATTGAATGTCCAATTAGACCTTCACCTTCACCGATCGAAAACTAATAATAATGATTAACAATGTGACACAAGTGATCTGGTTCTCCTTCTTGGTACAATTTTGCGGCGCATTGATGATTTAAAACTGTGATATTGAATATTATAAATATGCGAACATATTAGGCTGGTATGGACACGTATTCTTTTCCATTCTTTAAAATCTAGTCTTGCTTCGATGCGTTTACAATAAAATAAAGATAATCGATTGCAAATTGGCTATCAGAGAACACATAAAAATTGTGTGAGTATTAAAGCATATTTTATAACCTTTATACGTAAACCGCATACAGAAAATGGTGATTCGTTTTCCGTTGTTCCACGTTTCCGGTTAGGGGAATCTAATTTTATGAAAAAGTGGAGAATCCCTGTTTTGGCAAAGCTTTCTTGTCTAATTTCTCTCGGTTATCAATTTATATGGTTTGGATTTTCTTTTTAGTTATCCAAATCATTCCTTGACGGAAATAATTCCGACCTTAACGCCTGCAATGGAAATAATTTGAACTTTATGTTGCAAACTTTCGTGCGTTTCAATGCTTTTTAGGTTTTGAGGTATGCATTCTAATTTTGTTTTAATTCCTCCTCAACATTATTCGTACGCTCATCTAATTTGTAGCAGTACTGGTTCGGGAAAGACGACCGAAGGTTACGGTCATTTGCGCCATTTTGTAATATTTTATGGGGAAGGAGGGAGTCCAAACCAGATACCAGCGTCGGAATATTAGCTAATCTTCTTTGGATGAGAATCTGCTTTTAAATATTCAAAAATATTTCTCATTGTCGTTTTTTACTTTATCTACTCAATTCAGTTCTTAGCCGTTTCAAATGCATATTTTTACGATTTTTGTAGCATGCTAAAGAAAATTTATAAGAGTGAAAAATGTAATTCATCTGACGGTAGCGTAGAATAGGAAATTAAAAAACATTTATTGTACTGGAAGACGAGTTCTTTATCATCACCGGTCTACGGCGTCTTTAACACTCTAAGCACGAGCTTATGACCATATTAATACCCGAGAGCAGTGTGATCCTGATAGTGATGGCGATAAAAACGATTTTTTTTATTTAACATTTTAAATCTTTAAAAAAATCTTTTTTCCAAGCTTTTTAAACTTAAGACTCTATTGTAATCAACGAACGAACCTGATTATCCTACAATATGTTCCACTTTATTTTTCGTTACCGGTTTCGACTTGTTAACGTTATCTACAGGTATAACCTCTCTGTGTGGTCGCACTGCCAGGATTCAAAACCCTGAGCCTGTAGATGTGAGGCCAGTAGGTACTCTAGCCACCACAACAGATGAAGACGTTTCCCTCAAAAGAGACGCATGTCTTTTCCCTTCCTTCGTACCCTACTCGCCAAACCCTTCCGCGGAGATGGCAAGGATGTCTTGTGTCACTTAGGCAAGATCTCTCTCATCCATCTCGACGATTCTGCCCCGGAAAGGGCAACTCCACAAAACCAACAAGATTTATGTTCACAGCTAGGCTGGTACAGCGTCTCCCGGCAACCTAGCGAAGGCGAAACATTGTCATTTCTCCTCGCAACTTCTAATTAACCGTTTCTGGTTTCTGAAGGCCGCTTGGCCTTTTAATAACGATCACATAACGTACATAACTAGAATCGGTTAAGCAGGATTTGCGGAGCAGACTGTCGGATCATTTTGCTCCCTGAGAAGTGAATTACTGCCGTAGGGAACCAGAGAACATCACGGTTTCCTTCTTGCGTTAAGTACCTTCCATATGGAAGGCTATGAAACGTTGCGTTTCTCGCTATAACCTGTTTATTTCTTGAATAAAGAGGGAGTAATAAAACGCGATGCATTTTGGCGATATTTTTATTTACGAAGCACAATCACGGTTTTACGGTAATAAAGCATCATCAGGTTACATTGAAACCATGGCAGTGTCTAACAAAGTATTATAATGTAATGAATCTAACTAATAATAAATATCTAATGATAAATATAACTATAAATAGAATAAACATAAAAAAAGAAATATAAAAATTAAAAATAATTAGAAAAAATAAAGCTGGTCACAGGTGTGACAAAAGTATAAAGGAACATAAAAAGGACACTCACAAAAATATTTTCCCGATATTTCGGTGGCCACTACCACCTTTCTCAAAGGAGAGGAGAGAACTGACGGGGGGGACGGCAGGTCGAGGAAACAAGTGAAAGGTGGAAGTAAGGGAAAGGAGGGGTATGGAAGAGGGGGAATGGAAAGGGTATGAGAAAAAGTATGAGAAGAAGAAAGAAAGACAGACGGCTCCTTTAATGAGCCCTGTTGATTCCTGGTTTGCGGAAGGCATGGAAGAGCCAAATTAGAGAATGCTCCAGCGTTTTAAGTTTTGTGTCTCGCACTGCGAATTTCCTGTGAACATTTAGAAAAAATAAATATATATATATATGGGTCATTCCCGGGCATCCACGGGCATAGAGTTGGTATACGGTTAACATTTGGTGAGAAGAAGATGAATGAGAAAGTTACTGAGATCTGAAGACACCAGAGTACCATACGGTCGGCCGGTAGGCAGGCGCCGCGGTGACCAGCGGGTGTCACGCCTTCACTCAAAAATATACTTCTTTCTTAAAGAAATTATTGCCTCTGACAAACATTTTTAATTTGTAGAGGAGGGATGTGTCTACAACATATAAAAAAATGAGCAAAATCGAAGGCTTAGGTGCATGGTCAAAAATCGATTTGAAACTTTAGAATTGTTATAAACTTTATTAAATTGTTTATATCTCACAATATAATCCCTTATTATATTTATTCAATTCTAGGCCTTTAAAATAAGCCCTTAAGCACGTCCGTAGCTCAAAAAATACTCTGAGATATACCGTAAAATGTGTTGTAACTTTTGCAAAATTCGAATTTTGCAACGTTGCAATATTTCGGAAGCGGTTGCGTTTTTTGCAAAACGACTTTGGGGTTTTCATTTTCGTATCAAATGGAGCCATACTGCCAAATTTATAAAAAATCGGTGACCCTGAGGGTCATTTTTGCTGATTTTCTGGTCGGATTGACGTTGAATATATACCCATGTATATGTTTATTTATTTTTATTTATGTTCTAGTTATTTTTAATTATTTATTTTTGTATTTTTTCTATTTATATTATATTTATAGTTTTATTTATAAAGTGGAGCCGTTAGTCCAAATTTGGTCAATATCGGTGACCCTAAGGGCAATCACCTGGTCGATTTGACATGGAATGACCCATATCTAATAACTAATAAAGTCTAATTGATTAAATAGAGCTGCAGTCGTGTTAATTACCTTTTGTGCCCTCAAGAATAAACAATGCCAGGTAGCCAAACCTAAAACGTCAAAAAGGTGGAAAACACCCGTAAATTTGTCCAATAATATTCAATAAAAACCTACGACCAGTATCCCCACCTTATATGGCGTCATAAAGTAAATACAATACACTTAAAAAGTTACTGGCGTTTCCCGCGATCTTTAATTTTTTACTCTTATTTATTTCCTTATATCTGGTTTACGAAGTGTTTCACGACTATAAATCGATGTTGGGAACTCAGCCTGAAGCTGAAACACGGCGTAAATTGCGGGCAACGGAAATTTAAAGACTGGGTCACATTTAGCAGCAGGCCATTTGTTTTATCGTTCTTTTGCCGACGGTTGACGAGGATGGGTGAGTTTAATTGCCGCGGTTCGAAACGGCATATCTCGAAGAGGGACGATGTCCTTTTAAACTGCGAGAACTTTGTGGATTCCTCGCGGTGTGTGTCATTCATTCAAAGAAGGAATCCTCTTCTTCTCCTTGAAAGAACCCTTAGAGAGGTAGGTCAAGCCCCTTATGGTCCTGCCTTCTCCACCATACCTCCTCTTCTTGCAAACAAACTTTGGTACTTCTCCGTCAACCCCCTTTGCACTTTACTTTCACCTATCCCTCCCGAGAGGCCCGAAAAATCCACCCTATCTTTCCCCTCGTTCATCCTGTTCTTCTATCTCCCATTAATCCTGAACCCGCCGCCCTTCTCACTCCACCGACCCCGGTAATAACCTCCCCCCTCCTCCTCCGACCCTGCGCCACCCCTTTTAATCTCCTGCCCCTTCTCCTGGCCTCTCCTCAAAAGACCCTTTCGCGATAACTTATAGGGACGGATGAATTGAGAATTATGAAGGTTACTCAAAAGAGTTAAATTCCCCGCGGGCTATTAAGTTCTCCACTTAATCATCCATGCCGTTTTTGAATGTCTACATCTTTGCGGACGGTATATAAAGTAGTTTTACATTCCCTTTCTGACCAATGTAGGTTAATATTTGATGCAAAAGATGCCTGTTTGGGCCTCGAACAATTTGGGATGCTGCTGCGTATTCTTTTTTTTTAATTTCACATTATATCTTTTTACTGCATGTGTTCTCTAATTTCATAGCGAAACCGAAACGAAGTTATTGTATCCATTTCGCACTAAGTTTCGACAATGTTGTCTATCGTCCATTTCCAGCATTTTTCTTGAGTAATTTAATAGATAATTAGCGGAGAACGCCCTTTAAAATTTTAACTTGCAAAATGTACGAAGTAAAAAATTAGGTGTTTTAGGTAGCATGTCACAAATTTATTGGATGTTTTTGACGTTGTTTCAACTAGTGCAGGTATGTTTTTAGACCCTTATAAATTTTAAGTAAACCCTAGGCAACATGCCTCTTGCATGACTAGTCCCTTCCCCTTATTTTCCTTCATATTTTATCAAGTTGTATTTTCCAGTTTATTGGTATTGATGTGCCACCAAAGTCCATTCCGTAACGATCGGAGTCAAAGATTCCCACTTGCAGCATTGAAATCTAATATACTTTCTTAATCCTTCTTACGTCCATATTTTCATGTGAGGAATCTTATTACCTAGTACTTTTTTTACTTCCTTTGCATTTTTTTCTTATTTCCTTTGCATATTTAAATAAAATATTAGTGGTAATTGAAAAGCAGGAATTACGTGGTGCACAATCGTTAAATGAGAGGGATTGATTCGTAGAAACTGTAGGAAATAGCGTGGATGAAATGGATTCTATCGTGTACCTATATGAGGAATAATAAATTTACAGTTTTCCGGGTAAATATTACTAGCGTTCTGGTAGCTGATGTTCTTTTGATTAAGGACCGACAATATTTTTATCGAATTTGTAGTTTTTATTTTGAATTGTAAGAAATGGAATATTTACATGGCTAAATATTCAGCTCTTCGAAAGAGGAAAGACTATACTGCCAATTTCTCTTCTCTTGAGAATAAAATGAAAAGGGCATTTTAGCATTGACTACAAGCCCACCCTGCAGAAGTATTTTCAACTGTTAAGGAAACATAGCTCAAATTCTTTCCCAGCCAGAAAAGTCTGCACTAGGTCCAGGAATACGGCAGAGCGAGAAATACTATCCGTGCTTTAAGAGCCTTTACCGTCCGAGAAAAGATCACCTGCTGGGTTATGGCTACGTTTTAATCGTAATTTTGCGACCGGGATTTTTACGTCTTTCCCTTCCAAAGCGATGGGTATCCAGCCGTCACTCAAGTTCTCCGTTTTCAAGGACAGTCTTCCGCTTCCAGATGTTCAACCATTGTGATGCAGAATGATAAAGGACCGACCCAACATTCTCCGCTTACCTTTAGTGCCCTCGCTCTTTCAACTTTCATTTTAGAGACCCTCCCAACAAAAAAAGAGAGAGCAGGGGAATCTTCCCAGAGTTTAACCCCCCCTCACTGCATCCACCCTTCCCCATTTGTGGTACCTACCCTGAGTGTCTCTCCTCCCCTGTTTCCTAATCCTCCCCTCACTCTTCTAAGGTCACATGATGACCCTTACATCCTTTCTCTCGTTCATGCCGATTATTCTCATCCTTTGCCCTGTGTCCCCCATCCCAAATCCCTCAGTCCTCTGTTTCAGCCTCAGAATTTTTGCGAAACTGCACTGCAGGTTGATTACTTTTTTATTGCATCATCCAGTCATATTCCTCGAATGTACGTTTAATAACGTTCCCTTGCATGTTATATATTCCTTGTATATATACTCCCAGCTCCCTTCTTTCACGTATTTGACCCTTCCATTCATCCTTTCTACTTCTTTTTCCTAAATCTAAAATTCCCATCCCTGTACTGACTCTTCCTCAATGCTATCCTTGTAATCCTCGCATTGCAAATTACAGAATCCCAGATCCTCCAATTTGCTAGTTCCGTTAAGTAAATATTGTAGGAAAAATTACATATATTGCCCATTTGGTGGTTCATCCAACTATGTGAAAACGCTTAAAAATGTACAGTACCCATTATGTAATCTCTTTCCCGCAACCTCGGTTTAGTACATCCATTTTACTCTTTCTCTTCCTACAAATTCTCCTTTCACGGCCAAGGTGGTCCAGGGTCGGATAAAATACATTTTTCTTCCTTCATCCTTCCCACGCTCTGTGAAATCAATCTGGCGTAGAGTTTCCGAAATAATGAAGCCTAGGGAGAAATTTTAATTGGGGATTTTTCCTCTCCCCCTTAACTCGTCGAGTCAAAAAAAATATAATTATGAAAATAAAAAGGGAGGATATACGAGATCATTGCCAGGATTAGTTTGTGAGTAATAAAAAAATCCACATCTCCGTCCGGGGTTTTAACTGAGCCAATTATGAACCAGGGACTTCTCTTGCGAAGGAGGGAGAGGAAACTATTTTTTTTAAATCCAAATGGCTCGAATTTTGCTCATTGTTTCACTCGAATCTCTGTTACGTATCTTGTCCAAGGGAAATTTCTCGCAGGATAACCCAATTTTTTCAATACTTTAAAGCTAAAATTTTTAAGGCTCTCTTAGGCTGGTAAACGCACGCCTAGCGAAAACAAATCATGCCTGTAATCAGCTTTTCTCCTGATATAATTACTAGTACGCGGTAGATCGGTAACGCGCTTGCCTGGCAACCCAAAGGTGCAATGCAATATCCTGTTTAATGTGTTTAACTTTATGCAATGGAAATTTTTATGCGTCGGCTTATTGCTCACAAAAAATAAGTGTAATTAAAATTCTAATTCATGTCTGGCTGCTGAGCGAATAAGTGTAATTCTAACTCATAGTTCTATTTTTATGCACTTTGTTTTTGCTTTTAGAGGAAATATGTCCTAGAGGAATAAAATTCCTTTCTTACCTTCTTTCTACCATGTTCAATGCTGCTTCTTTCATCAGCGTTTCCTTTCATCCCATTTATCTATTCTCTTCCACGCCTCTCTCATTTGTACGTCTGTTCCCGCAATCATTTCCGACATTCCGTCTCTTAAATCCCCACTTAGTTACACTCTAATTCTGAATATTCATTGGTCTTCTCTTTTATATCTTTGCTCAAGGTCTTCCTCAGCAATTCTCTTATGTTGGTAACCATGTGCTTAGTGAAATAAAATCCCCTCAGAAATCAGGAATTCTCCTAACCTAATTACTACAACGCCAACCTTCGACCACAATGCTATTTAAATAATAATCTTATTGTTCACTCCATCCAGACGATGCTGTGCCGCTTTTATATGTTCCTTGCTGTGATTTACACCACTAAAACACGTTTCAGCCTAATATACAGCGGTAATCATGGTACTCTCTTATTGTAATTCGCTGATTCTGTGAAAGACAGCTTTTCTTAGTTTGTGCGAGACATACTCGGCACGTTAAAGAGCCGGTGCCAGTTAAAGATGAGAAAAGGAGATAAACCGGTAGATAACTATATTAATGTTCTTTTCCAGATGAAGGGTGGCAAAGGTTAACAGAAAAAGAGAAGGACATGCACTAGAACAAGTGAAGCAATTTTACTACCTGATGGTATCTTTGAGGAAATTAGGTGCTGCTGAAATTTGAAAGGAAAGTAGATTAAATTACAAAGGAGTTTATTCTTGCGAGAGGGCTAACAAATGACAACGTCGTTGAGTTTGGAAGATTTAAAAAAAATATAGGGAACGGTTATTGGAGCGTGGCATCCAGTTTCATTTAAACGTGTAGCTACTAGAGAGATAGAGCACGAAATTAGGCTCCCGGCTTTTAAGACGTACGTGTGGAGGAGGATGGAATAGTAAGGTGGGTCGAAAGGAGGACAAACGAGGAAGAGCTCGAGATGGTAGGGGAGGAAAGGAGATTGATGAAGGAAATTAGGAGAAGGCAGACGGACTGATGGAGCAGGTGATAAGCAAGGTGAGAAGGTGTTTTCAAGGGTGTGATAGAGGATGGGGACATGGGGTAATTTGTATAAAGTGATGCGTGGTAGGAAGCCTCCGAAACCGAAGAAGGTCGCATTTAAAAAAAAATAATTGTTTCGTCTTTGATAGGAATGTTTAACGATATTGACATGCATTTTGTTCCTATATTAATTTAAATATAATCTTGGAACTTCATTTATATTGAATAATTAAGGAAGATGCTAAATTACTATTTAAATTACTATTTAATTACTAAATTACTACACCCAGAAATAATGGAAACAACCATTCATCATCATGAGCGCGTGCTAAAATTATGCGTGAGACAGCAGCTTTTTAATAAAAATTATGGTATAGTTTACTCATGCTATTAGCATTTATCTCTATACTACAAAATTTATCTGCCGAAATGGCAATATCGTGCTGTAATTACGATGCATGCATTTGAAACGCTATTAATTCGTTGCGTGTAACGCGATTATTTGGCTCTGTGTAAATAAAATTATCTATTATCTATGTTCGTCCGTAAACCTAAGATCTGAATTTTTTAAAGGATAATCATCGTTTTTTATCCTGCGTCAGAGGCATTGACGTCACTTGAGCGGGTGAAATGGTAAATTCGTTGTCTACTTTGACATCTTACTGAATGACTCGAGAAGTTGTGTATTCTTTTCTCACCAAAGCCAGTGATATACGCATTTGATCCTTTTTTGTTTATCTCATCGGCATCCGATTCATCCAATCCGTCGCACTCACAAACTGATCCTTCCCCTCTTCTTGCTTCGTGAAACGCTGAAGGGGCCAGGATCGGATTAACCTGGTGGACGGCCGAGGAAGATTCACGTTTGAGTCCTTGGACAGACAAGGGACAGAGATTCCTGAGGGATTTACTTACTCGCCATAAAAGTGCAAGGGAGTGAGCCGGAGTATTTTTCGATGCCTCATCTCTCCCTGTCGGCGCGAAATATATCACCAAGTTGACGGGACCCGAATTATTTTTGGCGCTCCCGTGTACAATATTTTACCCTTGCAGGTGCGTTTCAATAGAATCCGGATGTGTGGACTCCGGAAAGAGTTACGGAATCTTTTCAATCTCCGGCGCGGCGAAATCGGATCCCGTGGCATGCGTATTCTCCGCCCCCATACCGTGTGAATGAGCGCGTAATTCACTTCCTGGCGGGCCAACATTTCCGCTGGCCTCCGCCTTAGACATCGTACCCCAACTTTATTTTTTCCGTCAATTTCAAAAAGCGGAACAGTTTTCTCTATCGGGAAACGACTTGGATAAATACTTTAGCAAGGTTAGCGATTGTAGATTTTACATGTGTGGATGGTTGCAGATTTAACATTTGTGGAAGGAGAGTTTACTCACAGGCTAATAGACCAGAGCGATTCCAAGTGGAAACCCGTGTGAAAAAAATGATGTCATTAAAATTTTTGGATTGAAATTTCGAAAAACCGTGCGAGAAATAATCCCTTAGTGAATGGCATTGTGTTCACCCTGCATTCCCCTCTCCTCGGGGTGACAAAACGCATGGGCCTAAGTTCGGAGGAACCACCCCCTGCGACGCACCACTCTGACCCTTCCCTACCCACCCCTCCGGCTGACTATAACGTTGTTATGCCCCTCCCATAACCACCCAACCACTCCACTCCCAACAATTGACCCACCCACCCACAACCAACACTTGTATGCATATATGCCAATGGATGTAATTTTGTTTGCCTGATAATGCTCCACCGCAGTGAAACCTAGGTCGCATTGAAGCCTATTCTTATGTGAAATTACAAAGTTTTGTTTAATTGCTATTCGTCGAAAAAAATGAACTAGCTATTAATTGATATTAGTTATTTGTTTAATAGGAAAATTGTTCCATTCCATAGGACAGGGCTTCTGACAGCAAAATTACAATCTTAAAATTGTTTTAATTGTTAAATCCACTTTCAAAAGTTACCAGAATGATGTTAAAATTTCTGTTTGTCATATTGTACAGTATGAAATTTTTGTCTCAAATTCACTTGGTATAATATCTTATCATGCTGATCATTGCAGAAAAACTTTTTAAATAAAACATCTGTAACTAATATGATGTCAGTTTAAGGTATTTTACGTTCATCATTATCAGTAAACATTCCTAAGATTGGTTTGATGTGGCTCTCCACTCGATTCTCCTATCGACTAACCTCTTTATTTACATAATTTTGACGTAATAAATATTTACATCATTTTTTTCTTTCTCTATCTCATTAGTGGCATAATTTTACGACAAGGTAAAATGCAATTTCTGTTTCTGATAGTTCGGTTGTTACAACTATCTAAGATCAGCATGCAATCCCCACAAGTTGTTGATTTATAAAAATGTTACCAACTGTTACTATGGAAAAAAGTTGCTAAAATGACAAATGTAACTGCAAGCCACTTCGAGAGTGAGTGGCAGCGGTGTCAGCATCAACAAAATATGCATGAGGCGCACGTGTTAATAAATACGCTTCCGTTTTTTTATTAATGTTGCCATTATTTATACATGCACAAAGCAAGACGCGTCGAATTTGTTTCACCTGCAAAATGCGAGAAATCTCTATTTTTATTTTAATGCGTAGCTTGTTTTGAGATAACGGTATTTTACGATATTCCCATCTAATTATCATTCGACAGCATTCAGCACTCGAATGAGCGCAAGCAGTCAGGCTGCCACGTGAGGATATAAAAAGCCATTATCGCTTGCGTTTACGTGCCAACCCTTAGTTTCCTGACTTACCGCAGGTGAACCGAAGTCGACGCGTCTTGCTTTGTGCATGCATAAATAATGCCAACATTAATCTAAAAACGGAAGCATATTTGTTGAAACGTGTGTCTCATGCATATTTTGTTAGTGATGACACCGCTACCTTCTCACCCTCGAAGTGGCTTACAGGTAACATCGTCATTTTAGCAGCGATTTTTAAGACTTGGCAGCTTGTGGGAATTGCTTGCTAAGTTCCATCAGTAGCAGGCCGACTGAATCTAGCAGCAGCAGGCTATTAAGGGCCAAATTAAAGCGTATATGTGCCAAATGCATGTTCATAACCATGTTTCATCCACCAGAACCCAATTTTTTGACGTGGAGGAATTTTTAAAATCTGTGTGGGGGGTCTAAGGCAGAAACTTGCGCGTGGCGAAAATTGGTGCGACCTCATAGCCCCGAAACTTCACGGAGAATCAGCTTATGGAAACAAATGAATTATCAAAACCCTCTCCTCACCCTCTCCACTCCCCTTTGTACCTCGAGATTGGGAAAACGAGTCACATTTCGGACATACGCCGGGCTTTAACTTAAGACGCATGACGGCAAGAGGGTTTATACACTGAAGGAAACGATGGGATCGGGTTGATGTGGAGGTTAGAGTACTGGCCTCCCATCCCGAGGGCCAGGGTTCGATTCCCGGGAGTGATGGAATTTTCGGTGGCAAACCGGTCCGCGTTTGAGTGCCAAGCGGAGGGTATTTCAGGTGCAGTACTCCGTCCGTCGGATGGGACGTCAAGCCGTGGTCCCCTTGGCGCCTGTCGTTAAGAGTAGGCTAATGCCGACGCCGGGTTTCTCTCCACCCTTCCTCCGTTTCCTAAAAACTCCTGCCATAACCCAATTACCCACCTATCCTAAATGGCGCAAATGACCTCAGTGGTAGCCTCCCCTGAATATCTAACTAACATCTACATCTCATCTACATCTACATTCTGCAAGCCACCGCGAGGGTGTGTGGCAGAGGGTGAAAATCACCAAGCACGCACTATAGACATGTAAACATGCTACTATAGGGTATCAGGCAACTAGATGTTAGTATCTACGTGAATATTCAGCTCTGCACTTAAGCATAATCCAAAATAAAGGTACGTGGATGGGGCAAAGAATGGCGATCGTTCATTATCAATCAATTATCAACACTTACTAATTTGCAGATAATACTAAATATTTACTACTAAATATTTACTAAATAATACTAAATAGTGGTCATAAGTGGAAACAACCTCTCCACTACCATATTCACGGTAAAGAATGGCATTGAATGGAAATTAAATAAGTTTGGCAATTTTCCACAAAAAAAAAACCAATCCGTTTATTATCAATCAGAGGTAACACTTACTAATTTGCTGGTGTTCAGAGAATACTAAATATCCTGGTCATAGGTGGAAACAACCTCTCCACTACCATATTCACGGTAAAGAATGGCATTGAATAAAAAGGTACACAGAGGGAAAGAATACTTAACATGCTTGATAGAGCGCATTTTCGCTATGTTCAATAGGAGTGCAGCAAAAAGGTTGTTACGTAGGAATTCACTGTGGATGCTTAAACGAAAAATGAAGGTAAGCAGCGGGATCTACGATTCAATTCGACTAGATGGCGGTATAAACGTAAATTTTGGAGAAAATTGTGTGGGGTGGAAAGTGAAGATTTGTCATAGATTTCAGTATTTAACCAAATATTCGCGCTGAAGTTGAATTTCTGCATAGGAAGTACTAAGGAAATAATAATCCCTACCGCATGCATATTATCTGACATCGGATTTGAACACGATATGAGATGATAGGGTGTGAATGATCTATTAGTGTTCAATACCTAGGCTTTTCATTGCTCACATACTGGTACCTGAATTGGAACTGGATGAGATAACCACGGGCTCATCAAATGAGCCACTGCATACCACGCAGGCCACCTCCTGAAATCCACCCCTCTCCTCCTGGACCGGTTGCTCCCCACATAATACATTCTTTCCGCCGTCCGCAAAACCTTGTTCCCGGAGCCCCATACTATCCCAACCGTGCGATTCAAGGGGCCTCCTCTCCTTTATTCCACCCCTTCATCCATCCATCTCCAACTCTCCCCTCCATCCCTCGAATTCCCATCCTTATTCCGAACCCTTATTCCCCACGTGCCCCCAAAAATCCTCCTCCGAATGCCAACCCTTTGAACCTGCCTCTCTCTCTCGCCGGAATTTCTCAATCCATCTCAGGCCGCACCTCATATCCAATCCTGCTCAACTCCATCTCTCTCCTTACCCTTCACCATCCCTTACCCTTCCTATTCGGTTCCCTTTGTGTCCCCGTGGGTCCGGCATTGATTCTCCACCCTGCCTGTCCCTACCCCGCATAACTTCATCCTTTCTATTCCCTTTTGCTTCGCTCTTTATTACCTCCTCCACTTTCCTCCATCGCTGTCCTCACTTCCGGTGAGGCCATTCCGGTCCATTCGACCTCCAACACGAGTTTTCTTTTATTTTTATTTTTTCATTTATTTTTATTTTGAAGAAATGGTACACATACAGCAATGTTGCCAATTTAAAGTGCACTAATAACAGTCCAATGAAGATAAAGTAACCAACAGAGAAAAATCAAATAACAACAAAAAACAAAAGCTAGATGATAAAATGTGCTGATTATTATTTACAAGAATTGTTTCCAATAATATGAGCTGAGGCAAGGTCAGTGAAAGTTTTAAGGGAAAGAGAAAAGGGGTCAATATCAGAAGGGAGAGAATTATCATGGTGGATAGACGGAAGAAAAGAGAGCGTTTAATTAATGATAGCCTAGGTGTGGGAATGTGTAGTAGGGAGTTAGTTCGGGTAGGATAGTGATGGAAAAATGTCGGTCAAGATCGATTTTTCGAGCAATCGATTTTTAATCGAAATGAAAAGCTCGACTTGTCAGCAAAAATCGAAATTTGAACCAAAAGATCGATTAATCGAAAAAATCTACGGTTAATTTTTGAAAAAAAAATGCATTTGGTACAAAAACATGTTTATTATTCATTTGAAAAACGCTCATAATACATATTTGAATTTTATTAAAAATCCCTAAAAATGTACTTGGAAAACATTATTGAATTATTTGTCGTAAAAATTTACAATTTACTTTGATGTGGATCACCGCTTGAAACCATTCGGCTTCACTAAAATTTTTAAGAAAGATCAACTGATTGAGATGCTTTCTTGATGATGTAGGGCGTGCCTTTCCAATTTTACCGGTCTTAGAGAAAAGTCTTTCACGTGGGATGGATGACGTTATCATACTCAGCACTCTGATTGCGAAACGGTACGTGTTGGGGTATTCACCCTTTATCTCCTCCCAGACTTTCAGAGGATTGGGGTTGACTTTCCTATCGACGGGTGGCCTGTTGAGGTATTGCCTAACTTCTACTGGTATCTACTTTTAACAAGAAGTGACCTCAGTGGCAGTTCATCGAGGACCTCTACTGACTACTACGCGCTGCTGAGATCAAACGAAATGGTCAAGATCGAAGTTGAAAAATCGAGTTTGGATCGAAACTCGAAGATCATGGCTCGATCTCGATTTCCTCGATCTTTGACTATTAAAACTCGATTTTTTATTTTAATCGAAATCGATTTTTCCATCACTAGGGTAGGACGAGAAGGTACTCTGATGTTGATGAAAGAAATTAATTCGGGGCTGTCTATATAGGAGTTTCCACAAGGATTGGGTTGGTGTCTTGACTAGAGCTGTGTCCTCCCATCTCATCTTCCCGGGTTCGAATCCCGGCCATGGCGGACACTTTCCATTGCTATACCAATCCACACTTAAGTTTTAGATAGAGGGCACTTCGAGTTCAGTACTCCGTCCGTCGCAATGGACGATAAACCGTATTCTTCCTGGCACCTTTTTTCAAGAGTAGGCTAATCCTGACACCAGGTTTCTCTCCACCCTTCCTCCGTTCCCTGGAAAATTCTTAACTCTATCCAATAACCGACATTCCCTCATCATCCGATCATCCCTCAGGCCTATCTTTCACCATTGCTTTGGTCCACAACAGTTGTTTGAGTAATTTTATTGGGAATTTTTGGGAGCAGTGTAGGTTAACCGGCGTCCGGGAAGAAAGAAAACTCTGTAGCTATAAGTTGCAGATAAATGTATTATGCAGGGATTTTTAGGATTTCGATGCTGAATAAGACTTTTGGGACTTTTAATGCACAAAAGTGTTTATGCCTCTTTCTCTGAGACTAATTACCAAAAATCGCGAGTTGCCCAGGGCATGGATGTTGTGTGTTGCCTTAGAATTGAGTTTAATAATATGTTAGTTTGCATCGTGATATTTACCAAGTAGTTGGAGCACCTTAAAACGTAATTTACTGCTACTGTTGTTCATTCATTGAATTATATCCTTTTCTTCCCTGGAATGTTGGCATTATGACTTATTTTCTGGGGATTTCTTCAATTTATATATAAAGAAAGTTATGCATTACTAGAATGCAGGCATAAAAGCTATAAATTACGAGCACAATAGATTATAGTGTCTCGAATAAACTTAAACAAAAAGCACATTTACAAAATTGATTTGGTAAGAGTATCAGTAAAGTTACCGACCAGGTTGAACCATGTATAGTTTTGGTATTAAGATAACCTATGGGAGAAAAAAGGCTGCTGGCCCTAATCTTAACGTATTTAAGTATCTGCAAATGATGTAGCAGATTATGTGAAATTTCAATTCAATTTTTTCTTGAATTTGATCCCTGTACATTGATGTTTTACTGAATAAATGTTTTCAGGTCAATTTTGAATGAATTTGTTTCCATTTTTTACTTCATGATTTATACTTATAATACGTCGTAATTCTTAAGACTAAGTTTTTATCATGATCTATAGAAATCCTCATTGCTTTATTCTGATTCATTTCAGGACTGTACAAAATTTCCAGTTTCCATTGCTTCATTTTGATACATGTTCATTTACCGATTTCTCTTGCTATAAAAATCTATGCTAAAAAAATAAAAGTGTTGCATATATTTCTCTTTGTTCTCATGGAAACTGATTGCATATTTCTTTTTCTTTTAGGTGAGTACAACAACACCATCCTCTGAATAGATCGAGTCCTTTTTAGTGAGTAATCCACATTTATCATCCCGTCATTTTTTTTCTTTTCATTCTGTTTATATGAAGAATTAGAAGTTAATCTTTTTTCGCAGCTTTGTTGGCGTTTGATGGGCCGTTGTCTTCAATCGCTTATCTAATTCCATAATTATCTATGAAATACTCGCTAGATGATAGGAGGACATCGAAGAGTTTAGTGAATTGGACTTTAGGACAAGCCTATGAATTTTTAAGCAAAAAATGATTGTTTATGAAATACATCCTCTTGAATAAGCTTCACCACTCTCTAAATAGCAACGCTTGACCTCAACTTGGCAGTCATAGTCACATGTTATCAGTAATAGTATTAGCTTCTCGTAACTGTTCGTTCAATGTTTCATCGGTGTGGCCTTTTGGATGAGTATTCTTCTTGTGTACGAACGGCATACCTCGTCTATAAGTATGTAGGTACCACTAAACATGTGTGAAACATCTGTATATTCAACATTCCTCCTTCCCCGCCAAAAAAAATTATATACTTAGTTCTTTGTTGGGTTGTTGAAATTAAATAACCAGGGAAGTGTATACACAAAAAACACAGTTTATTAATTTGAACGCATTTACAATTCACAATGCATATAGTTAGTTATTTAATTGCCCGAACGAAATCAGCATGCGTATCTTCTGCCGACAATAATCCTTTCTTTCTCTTTGCCTTGCGTGTATTATTTGTGCCTATCATTTATTTCTGTCGATATTCTTCTTCTTAAAATATTTTAATTATTGTTGAGGAAGGGTTTGGTGGAAAAAGATACTATAGGTACATTCTCAATCTTCCCTTAAATAAATACAATTTATTATTTTCTATTTTCGTCTCCATGGCAGTGTTCGTCTCGCTTTTGTCCGAAATATTTTTCTCTTAACTTAAACTTTAAACTATAAATATACATATATGCAACATATAACTATGTATATATGCAAATAAATGCATACATGCAGTAGTGGCCACCGAAATATCGGAACATTATCTATGTGAGTGTCTTCTATTTATGTGTTTTTAGACTTTTGCCACGCCTGTGACCAGTTTTATTGTTATTTATTTATATATATTTATTTATTATGATACTTCTTCAGTAGAAAATCCTTCATCACTTGGTCTCAATATTAGTGCTGGACATGATGTGGAATGCTGCGTATGAGACACCTTCCCGCAGCCGACGTCCCGACCCTTGACCCTGTCACCTGTAACTCGTCCCCCGCATCCCTTTCCGTCTTACGCCCCCCGCACGGGGCAGTATGCCACGTCCTTGTTCTCTCCATTGTTTCTTTCCTCGGCAGACGCTTAAAAACACCCTCATCCCATTTTACGAAGCGCCCACCATCCTCCCACTTTGAGGTCGGAGACCGAGGCAACGGCTTGTTTACTGCAGCTAGGCAACCACCACACAATCGTGAGGGTACTTTTCCGTGTGGCTTTAAGTACGGGGAGGAAGAGGAGAAGACCTTTAGAAAGGGTCCTGGGTTGTTTTTTTTGGGACCACCCATTGCTCTCTCGGTTTCCACTTCATCTTCCGATTCACTCTCTCTCCTCTCTTCCTTCTCTTATATAGGATCCCTTCAGGGTATCAGCCTTCCAAGGAACCTAACCCTGAGCTGCTCCTTTTTACTCTGAAACCCGATGGGTCACTCCCACGTTCCAAATATTCGCCTTCCGACTGCTCTTTTATCCTCCTGCCGTGAGTTTGCGTTGTAATTTTACTCAGTCGTGGTTCAAGTGCGTTTGCATTTTCAACGTCCAGTGGCATTTGATTTTAGTTTTAATTCCATCGTCTCACCTACTTTCGGATTTATTCCTAAATTGTTATTAAAAACACTGCTTCGGATACAATAATTGCTGCACAATATCATACCTTATGCATGGTTTACTTTCTAACATCATTCATCGCAATTACATGTAGTAGTATTAGTAGTTATCTAAGGGAGGCAATTGACAGATAAGTTCATTCGCTCCATTTTTATTTCGGTGGGCAACTGGTTATGGGTAGGAAATTTTCAAAGGATAGAGGAGGGGTGGAGTGAAACCCTGCATCGACCTTCTTTACAGAAGGTAAAGGCGACAAAGGGTCCCCGGTTTTACGTCCCTTTCGACGGGCGGAGTACTGCACTCAAAGTGCTCTCAACACAGCACTCAAGAGGGGCCCGGTAAATCAAAAAAAATCTCTACAACTAACGGAATTTGAACCTGGACCCTCGGGATGCAAGGCCCAGTACTCCAACCACCATTCTAACTTCCCCCCTTTATTTGGCGTTGTCTTTATTTAGGTTAGTAAGCCTGAAGTCCAGGACACTTGAACTCTTGAATGGACATTCATTTTTAAGTCGTATTTCCTCAGCCCTTTGTAGCCCTTCGGATTTAAACCCGAACACGGCCAGGCTCTGGCCTTGGACGTGGTCAAGGGCAAACTTGGTGCCCGAAATGTAAGAAAAAAAAATGTTTGCGGGGTTCGTCGCCACCCTTACGTCGGCCTCTTGTGAGGATTCAACAGCACGCATCCAGAATCCTCTGAGAATGGAGGGTTATCTGTTCTTCCGCTCGGCTAAGCCGTTCACGTCTCTTTGGAATTCGCCTCTTGCGCGTCACGCTCGTCACTTTGTGCTTGTGACCGCCGTTTTATGTCCGGCGCAACCGTGGGAGTTGGCGTCGCGGCGCCCACGTCCTCGTGACGCCCGCGCGCCCCTCTTATTGCCATAGGAGACGGCGGCCAAAACGTAGACGGCGGACGGGGCTTTCCTCTTTTCCGCCAGGGAACCAACGTCCGCAGAGTACGGCTCGGTTTTAATATGTTCGGCGCGCGCGTAAGACTTGACATGCGGGTGTCCTCATTTGCATCTACGTTTTCCGAGCACCCAACCAGCCACCTCAAGGGTGTGTGTATGTGCGGCACCGTATGTATAACCAGCAAATATGCGCTATTGGACATAATATCACTCGAATAGTTCTCCGTCATGCCAGTCAGACACCGCATAGTTCATGTACTTTTTGACCTACATGCGAGAATATGTCTGAATAAAACTACACACGAGCGATTAACATTTAAAGGTTCATGCCAAAACACCAAAATAGAGACACTAAATATGAGAAAAAATGCATCGTGCCTTATGTATACTCATATTTATTATATTTAAAAATATGCATTATGTATGTGAAAACAAAGGCACCTGCAGACAATCTCAATGGCTTGGCAGGACCGATTGGTACTTATCATAAATAAAAATGTCTTCACTACTTATTGAATTATGGGTAAATAACTTATTCTTTTATTTTATTAGATTATTTTATTATTATACTCTATCACTTCGATCAATAATATTGTACTGTAATACTGTAATTTATGTATTTTTTTAATTAAACCATAAATCGCAATGGCAAAAAAATTCAGACTTACATTAACGACTGCGGTGTTCATGGAAAACCGAACTGAAAACTCTGAGGCGTTCCACAAGGTTATCATGTGGAATGCATAATTTTTTTCATCTCGTGTTTTCATTCTACAATGGATTCCACAAAGTCTCAGCCATAGCTGTCCATTTCACAAAATATTCATCATTATCACTCACTGTCCTTGAATTGGTATGGCGCAGCTGTCTACTGGATACCCCTATCGGCTAACCTGTTCGTATTTACTTCTACTCTTCTCTTTAATGTACTTCAATAATTACTCCACTTATCTACATCTACATAATACCCTGCAAGCCACCATAATGGTGTGTGGCAGGGGGTGAATTCACACCAAACATGCATTACATATCATGCATAAAAAGGAATAGAATATCCTATAAGGATATGTAAGTTTATCCTAGTCTAAACTTCACAATTTAAAACAAAGATAAAAATAGCAACGCATGCATGCAAAAACATACTCTTAGCTGTGTTAGCTTTAAGTCCTTTTACCAACATGCAATTACCCATGCTATCCACTGATACACTGGTATTTTTACTATTGGGTGTATTTACAGTTATTCATATCCCTAATTGTACGAGGAAAGAAGGGCATTTTGAATCGGACAGTTCGGCAATTAATTTCCCTAATTTTATGATTATAGTCCAGTCCACCATAGTAACTTGGAGATCACAAAATATTTTTAACGTCATCATTAAAAATATTATCTTGGAATTTATTTAAGAGATTAAGTCTAAATTTCAACCTACGGTAATATCTTCCGCACTTCCGGGATTCGGATCCGGGCCCTCTTGGTGGGATGCTCATGCCACCACACCTATAACGGCTTATTGCATTCAAGATCTACATCTACATCTACACGATACCCTGCAAGCCACCGCGAGGGTGTGTGGCAGGGGGTGAAGATCACCAAGCATGCACTACCGACATGCAAACAAGCAACTATAGGGTCTCATGCAAATAGAAGATCTTCCTTTTCCATTCTCCCCTTTCACATCCGACCATCAATACTTAAGACGTCTCCAACTAAGATGTATATTCTACTTTTTTAGGTGTTTAATCCTATCCATTTTATCTTCATCATTCTGTTGTAGCTCCACATTCAAATTATTTGACCCGATGGATCAAAGTAGAGAGGACCGCCCTTTTCCGGGAAGGGTGGTGGTGACTCCTTGCATTTAGGTAAAGGCCCTTTGTGCGCGGGTTTTCGGTAGATGCTGTGCCCCAAACTTCCACCTCCCTTCCGGTGAACGAGGATTTCGATGAAGGGAATCCTGTCGTCTCTCCCCTTGGCATGGTGAACTGAATATTCGGATGTTGGCCGTTCATGTGTTTCAGGAAATGTGAAATCATCGGAACCCCGGGAAAGCATCAGATTTTTCTTCTGATTAATTTTTCTTTACTTTCGAGTTCATTGCCAATTGTCTATCTTCCTTAATAATTTAAAACGTTGGCTTTTTTGTTTTCGGAAATGTGGAACACTTATTAATGTAGCTGAACTCCGATCTATTGATTCGAACTATTCTGTATGCTTGTATTATAACCTTTACTTTACTCTACTTCACTTTGCACATCTGCTCTTTATACTTTTGTTATGTTAATTTATATATATTTTGGATTGCATTTTGTTAATTTTCATATTTTTATTACACATTGCTTTTGATTGTACAGTATTTCAATTCTAACTCTATTGTTTCTGAGAGTAGCTTTTTTCTGGTTTTCCCATTCTAAGCTGCCTAAAGATCAAGTTTTTTCATTCATTGTATAATTATATTATGAGTTTGAGCATTAAAAATATCTATCTATCTATCTATCATGGCTGCGTCTGTCGGATGGGACGTTAAGCTTTGGTCTCCTTGGCGCCCTTCGTTCAGACTAGGCTAATGCCGACGCCTGGTTTCACTCTATTCTTCCTCGGTTCCTTAAAAAAATTCCTACCTATATCCCATAACCCACGTGTTCTGTATTATTATTATTTTTTGTTCTCATAGATTTTTCCTGAACAATAAATATTTTTCTATCTATCTATTCTGAGTTGGGAAGTGAAGAAAAGACTAGTGAAAAGTTTAATATGGAGCGTTGCACTATATGGGGCGGAAACGTGGGCTTTGCGAAAAGAAGATGAAAATTGACTTAGGGCTTTTGAAATGTGGGTGTGGAGAAGAATGGAGAAAATAAAGTGGGTCGAAAGGAAGACGAACGATGAAGTGCTAGAATTGGTAGGAGAGGAAAGAAATTTGATAGATGAAATTAGGAGAAGGCAGAAGGTGTGGATGGAAAAGGTAATAAAAGGGGATGGTGTTTTGAAGGAGGTGATTGAGGGAAGAGCGTTGGGTAAGCGGGGAAGAGGGAGAAGAAGAACGGGTAGCTTGGATGGAATGATAGGTGGCAGGAGGTATGAGGTGCTGAAGAGGGACATCGTGTGAAATTTATGGGGTGGGAAGAATTAAATGTCCATTCAAACCTACCTTCACCGGTAGAATTCTTATAATAATAATAATAATAATCTATTCTAAATGGCGAAAATTACCGTATCTGTCGGTCGCCTCCCCCGATAAACTGCAACAACGGGAAGATTAGTAATGGAGGACCTCGTATGAGATGCATCGGGCAACTTATCAAGTATGTAAAAGAGAAGAATTATGTGGACATAAAGAGGTTAAGTTATCGAGTGGAGAGCTGCATCGAACCAGTCTAAGGGGTGTTGATATCATGTGAAAAAATTATCTGTGTAATTCGATACTAAGTGGATTCTTAGTTCACATGATGTAGGAGCGTACCCACAATTATTTCCCAGCACGACAATATATGACCGGACATGATAAAGTGGGCCTAAGTACGCTATGTGTAACGGCCATTAAACAAAATAGATGACCGACTACACTTTCCACGTACTTACGTGGCGAGCCTCTCAAGAAGTATGGGGACCTTTGCCCTACATAATGACCTCTCCCTGTCCCAGTACATCCCCCACCAACACTTCCCCTTTGACCCCGTTCTCCTCATAACTCCAGCTGCCCCATAAGTGGTAAGCTTTTGATTATGCAATATTTACGGCGTTTGGCGCCACCAAAGAAAGCATTATACTTCATCGTTGTCGTCTATCGTGAAAATTAGTCTCGCAAAACCGATGCAGATCGATAAGAATTTACATTTATATCGTACCCTGAAAACATCTTTAAAGATGATATGTCGTTTAAATTCAAGGATTGCGAATTAGCCGAGAAAAACGTTACCCATGTACAATTGTGTGTCAGAATTTCCAAAGAGAGAAATCGGTCAGCTCGACCGGTATACGAACCTGGAATCCACATATTTCCAGCCTGGTGCTTTAACCGGATAATCTATCACATTCTTGGAGAAAGGTATCCTTAGTAAGTTAGATGGTTAAATCACTTGTACGTCAGAAAGCAGGGAGTTTCAAATCCGAGTCCCGGTCAAGGTGAATGATTTTTTTCTCTGTGGAAATTCTGCTACTGGCATGGGTTTAATTTATGACTCCATGCTAGATAAACAATATAGTTCTTTTTACTTTTCTTTATCATTGTTGGTAAATATGTAATACCGGTTTTACTGTCGGGTTAAAAAATTCACCGAAGAAGTAAGAAGCTTCCCCACAGTTTATATTCCAGTTTATATTTATGGTTTAGGGTATAATGAATCACTTTACGTAGAGGAGCAATTTCAATAAATTGAGTTTGTATGCCAAAAATTTGATAATTGTTTGAAGCAATTACACTTATTTATTGTGTAGTAAGACTCTAACATGCAGGTAATGTTCATGCCTTTGCAAAGTAAGCTCAAGAACTACGTTACCTGAATTAGCTATGTATATATATATATATATATATATATATATATATCGCTGTATATGTATATATCGCTGGTAACACCTATGATATGAGTAATTGCTGCTTATTGTATTCTGAAAAAAATTTGATTGAAGAAAATCTCTCCTTACATCTCATCATCTATCCGTCCAATTTTATTTTATTTTAGATCTAGCATACGCAACTACGATGGAGTATGGAGGTGATTACATCCATTCGATGCGACTATGTTTTCAAATTTGCTGCGTAATCTGCTTTATTTTTTCGCACCAAGGAGATTTGTTCAGGGGAAATGCGTAGTTTAAGGAAAAGAAGTCTAATGAGGAACTGTAGGGGAAATTGAGAGGAGAGAGACATAGGTTGGCTTGGTCAATTTATTATTGGCTTTGGGATCCTGAAGACGGTTATGCGAGAAGGAAGTTAATGGCCATTATGAGAGACGTAAAAATAGAAAGGGAGTAATCTAATCTGGAAAAAGAAATGGAGCAGTGAGGATGGAATTCCAGAAAGGTGAGGGTGAGTAAATAAATTGGAATGGGTGTATTCAATCAAGATCCACTCCTTTTGGAGAATACTAAATAATGAAATAAAATATCCAATCCATGGCGTTACGAGGAAGCTCGGAGTCCTTTTCGAACTAGTCATTGCTATTTAGGTTGTAAAGAAAAGACAAAGCACTCCATTGATAGCTACCCTAACCAGTAGATTACTGAACATGAAAAAGTCATGAATCTAATATGAATTTAACGGAAAGGTGATTAGACTGAGACCATTCTCATAATAAAAATTGTGCATTGTACCCATGCATAATAAATTTATCCCTTGGACATGACCTTCACTTGTAGATAAAGGGTTTATATTCGTTTTGGTCTGAAGGGATTTTTCGTTTCGGCTGCACCATCGCCGCAAAAAAAAGCCAAAAATCATCGTATTTAACGAACATTTTTTCCACTTTTTAAGGGTCAGAAAGAAAGTTTTTACTAACCAAAATTAAAGTTAAATTTTGTCTGTACTGCAGCGCAAAAATGCAAGGAGATATGTATCAAACTTTGGTCGTAACACTGTTTTCAAAAAGAGCGCGGCGTTTTCAGGAGCGGTATGAACACCCTTAAAGGGGCAGGAAGTTTGCTCATCGGAGGAAAGGTATGCTGCTTGGTAGGAATTCTGCAAGGAAAAAAATTTGTAAGTAGAAGTAAGGCAGAGAATAGTAGTGCATACTTCTTCATAGCTTACCCGAAAATGTTAGAATACCGGGTAAAAATGGCGCTGCCCGAGGTGCAGACCCTTCCCCCCTTTTTGCCAGGGTCGGCTGTGCCCTCCTAGTCTTTCCAGCCCCTGAGCCGCCCCCGATCTCCACCCCCCGCCCTCCTGTTCCCACCCGCCCCCAGTTTTGAGGCCTCCGCCGTGGAATCCAATGCCGTTCTCAGGATCAATCTCTACTTAAGCATTCGCAGCACATCCTGACTCCTCTCCCTGGCGCCTTCCCTCACTTCACCTCTTCTTCTCTTCCCGTCATACCTTGTCCCCACACACCTCTCTCTTTCTCGCTCATCTTTCTCCTCTCCTGCGACCCGCGTCTCTGCTTCCGCCTCCTACCCACATGTCCTCGCCCCATCCTTAGGGTATGACTCCTCTCTCTCTCTCCTTCAGAAACTTGTTCGCTCTCTCAAATTCGTCCTTCCGCCTCTCACTGCTCGGACCTTCCTTCTTAACATCTTCCGCCGTCGCCTTCTCAAGCTGTTACCCTCCAAGCTGTTTCTCCATCTCCCTTCAAGCCGCTACCGCCGACTTGATGGAGGTTTAACAAAATGTATTTCTTTAAGGATGCGTTGTACTTCATGAAGAAGAATTAAAATATTCCACACGTCCGAGTGTATCGCTTGTATCTTCCGGTAATCAAGTTGTTTTAATTCTTTCATGCTAACTAGTAAACACTTTGCAGGCCGGTCATTCCTTCTGTATATTTTCTTAGTGACCGAGCATTTTCTCAAACTGTTTTGCACATAACTATTGAATAGTTTATATCTTCATCACCATCATCATCATGGGTCAAAAATCCTAGGGTTGGTTTGACGCATCCCTCCACTTGATTCTTCTATCGGCCAACCTCTTCATATTGACGTAACTCCTTTCCTTTACTTCCTTCAAGACTTGTTCTGTATATCTCAAACGAGGCCTGCCTTTTCCAATCTTCTTGTTCTCGTTTTTCCTCGACAATTGTCTTCATCAGGCCATCGTGTCTTAAGATGTAGCCGATTAGGTTTTCGCGACTCATTTTTAGTTTTCAGCAGAATTCTCTGTTCTCCCACTCTTCTTAGGACTTATTCGTTTGTTACTCGGTCAGTACATTTACTCTTCATCATTCTTTTGTAGTTTATATCCTATAAACTTTATTAAATATTATTCTTAAAGCTTGAGTATTTTATAAGAAGCAGGTGGTGCATGGATATTTAATAATTTGTGAGGCATATTCAATTTTTTTATTAAAAACTTAATCCTCAATACAATTACATGCTAAATGGAAACATGATTAAACTCGTGATTGGCCCGTAGTATCAGGTTTAACATTTGACATGGTATGAACACGGATGGTAAACATGACGATATGTAGAGAGAGAAATAGCATAGGGATAGAACGGGATAAGGGATAAGATGAGGAATTTTTCAGGTAACGGAGAAAGATTGGAGAAAAACCCGGAATCTGAATTAGCCTACTCTTAACGAAAGGGGCAAAGAGGTCAAAGGTTTAATGTCCTATGCGACGGACTGAGTACTGAACAGAAGGAACCAGAAATGCAATAATTAGGGTCACGCCAACAAAATGTACCCTAACTGGTAGAGATCATAAATAAAAACATCAATGAGCATATGTTAAATAGCGTTTTATGGATAAAAATATGCTGAAATATTTCCAACTATCCGAAGAATTGAATTGCTTTCGGAAAAAATCAACTTTGAAATTCCAAATTACTAACTTTATCCTTTGGATGAACTTTTCCCACCAGTTTGTCCAGATCTTAATATGATTCGTCAGCATACTCTTCCTTATGCTTTCCAGTCGGATAGTACACTTGGACGACCAATAGATTCGTTGGCACCTAGAAAAGAAGACTGGATAACATAATCGGTCATATCTTGAGACATGCTGGCTTAGAGTGTTCAATTAAAAAAGAACGGGAAAAATGGCAATGGAAGTTCTCTCATGAGGTATACAGAGCAAGTTTTTAATGATGTGAAAGGGAAGAATCATGGAAGTATAAAGAGGTTAGCCGAAAGGAGACTTCAGTGGAGAGCTGTGGCAAACCAATCTTAGGATTGTTGACACATGATGACTTATTGGTAAAACTGATAATTCAGTCTCCAAAGAATTGAATTGTTTTTTTTTCCGTTTTGAGTCACCCTCTGCCACCTACCAAATGTGGTGGCTGTTATATTTATTATGTATACGTAGGTGAATGTACTTATTGGCATTCACAAGAGATCCGATTCGTTTTCTTTCATTCCCCTCTTCACCAAAATCTCTTTCATATTTTTCCTTGATTATTTTTTCCGTCCACGTCTTCAGGTTTTTACTTTTTTCCTCATTTTTTTCCTTCTTGTAAAGGTGGGCAGGCCACCTGATTCTTTGGCTCTCTCTTTCCCTCCCCCACCTTTCTTTTTAGGGAAGGTCAGCTCGTGTGTGTGCGTGTGTGTTTGTATTGGATTCACATCTTTCCCTTTTGATTAAAACGACGGGACGCACGGTCGTGTTATGAAACTGCGAGCTTGGAGGTTCCCGCCATGGTTTCCAGCAGTTCTCCTTTTTTCCTTCTAGTAAACAATTTACTCCAGTATTTGACGTTTTTATCCGAGGGAGTCAGCTCTACGGCTGCGAGATAGGGGGGAGGTTACAAGTGAGAAGAATGAGAGGGGCATTGACAAATTTTCCCCGATTTCGATCGAAGAAAAGACATGATAATGCCGTCGTAGCTCGTAAAAACAGTAGCCCTGTCCGAAACGTGTGCTTCTAGCTCTAAGCATACTACAATGCTTGCTTGCAAGTGGAGGGGGGTACCGTCGGAAACACCCGAAGCATGTCCGAACGCGAAGTACCCTGTGGGAAGCATGCTACGAAGCTAAAGCACGCTCCCATTATAGAAGGCTTCGAAGCATTGTTGACGAGAATAACAAAAGATGGTGGAGCCGTTGGCTACTTATAAATGTGTGTAGTATCTATTTTTTTACTTCGTATATTAAATTTGCATAAATATCAATATACATGTCAATGAAAAGGTTAATATACATATAATCGCTATTTTTCTTCCGATCTAAACATTTGATAGATGTTGCCCTCTATCATATTTCACTATACCTAGTGGTTTTTTATGTTGCCACAACTGCTTAACGTCGCTCCTTACCGTAGACTGTCCGAATATGAAGTATTCTTTCCCGACCATGCTTCATTGTACGTCAGCAATACGTCATCACCAAGAATTCTTTGCCGAAGCATGCTTGGTTTTCGGATACCTCTAGTCACGAGGAGGAAAAGAAAAAGCCATTTTGTTATCATGTCATCAGAAACTTCATTTTCATGAAGGCATCTTTGGTTGACAAGTCCTGATGTTGTTGTGGTTACGAATGGTGCGACGGGAGAACGAATAGGTACTTTAAAAAATCCATCTAAGATGTCTCATTCCATTATCTTATTTGTGTAATCCTGTCTGCCGTTGTAGTGTGGAGCTTTAATTATGACCTTGGCGTCTGAGGGGGTTATGGTGATGGTTGGATCGTATTGTCTATTCATTATTTAGTTTTTAAAACTTGTAAAAGGGGAAGATGAATATTTATATGTATGTCATAAAGGCGCTATGGTGACAGCCAGAGATGTCAATATTTGGTTACGAGGATACAAACGGAGGATCGTATACGAAAGTTGTGAATGAATCTTGACAGTAAAACACTGAAGTATAATAGACTCAATATTACACTCCCGCTCCCTATCCTCAGTCTACCTGTCGGCATACCTATCCTGTCTTCCTCCTGTGCTTACCTTTCTCCTTCTCTTTTCTTCTCTGTCTTTTCTTCTTTATCTCTCCTCCTCTCTCCTACTCCGCTTCCTTCCAGGGTCAAATGGAAAGGGCGTTCGCTAAAAGTGAGTGTGGCCCTGGAGGTTAAAAACCTTTTGTTTTCACTCTAAAGTCCTCCCCACCCACCTTGGTTTTTGCTGTCCTTTCCCCAGTTTAGCGGGGGACTTGGTCGTATTCGAATCATGACCGAGAGAGGGAGTCCAGCCCCGTTCCACTTTAATTCCTCCCCCCTCTGTAGACCCGGGAAAAAAATTGAATGCGACTTAATTTAATAATGGAGCTGCTCCATTTTACTCAGCGCCGGGTCTTCGGGCGAGAGGTGCTTTATTCCATCTGGGATGAGGGAAGACGAGTTTTTTTTAACGTGTTTTATTTCATCTCGTGTACCGTACCGGGGTAACATTCCCTCGTGCACGAGCGATGGGCTCGTACTTTTTTTTTGCAGGTGTGTACACAGGCCGACTGCGTTTAATGTTATTTTTTCCATCGAGGTCCATCTCGTCTGAAGTGGCAGAAGCATTGTTTTTTTCCGTCTCTGTGCTCTTTTTTGCGTCTCTGTGCTCTTTTTTTCCGTGAGGATGGATCATTCGCGACAAGTGAGACTCTTGTGAGAGTTGATGGTAGAAAAAAAAAAATATGTTTAAAAGAATTGAGGCTTTACATCCATGTTACACCCCCTTGTGAATGATGCGCTCCTTGCTGTGTGAGGGCTTAGCTCAAAATTGGAGATGAAATGTTTTCTGATGTTCCAACATTTAGTATTTTTTCAACTCTCATCATCGTGCGTGCGGATCTTTAAAATTCTATTACGTCTCTGTATGCGTATAATGTTGACTTTGAAAAGGTTACCTTCTGTCGTTCATCGTTTCAATGTCCTGATTAAACTACGATGGCCTCCATGACTAATTTGAGGAATAGTAACCTCGTAGAAATGAAGGTTAAAATTGAAACACTGCAATTTCCACACACAGTTTTATTGTCCACGACCATGGTTTCGTTGCAAGGCAACATCATCAGGTTAGAAACAAACGGAGGATCGTATACGAAAGCTTATGATGTTGCCTTGCAACGAAACCATGGTCGTGGACAATGAAACTGTGTGCGGAAATTGCAGTTTTTCAATTTCAACCTTCATTCCTAAGATGAAAGATTTCACAGTGTTAAGCCTGAAACTATCAACTATGAATAGTAAGCTATTATTCGGGGAAGGCGACCGACGACTAAGTTCATTTGTTACTTGTAGGATAGGTGGGTACCAGTGAAGAGGTAGGGGTTCATAAAATAAAAGTGGAGAAAAACCCTACGTCGATATTTTCCTATTCTTTTCCATGGTTCCAAGGGGTTCATTGTTTATCTTCCCATCCGACAAGAGAAAGAGCTCTCCACACGTCACTCAAATAGAGATAGATACATTTTTATTAGTGTTATACCAGGTAAGGTAGGTAGGTTTAAATGAAAATTTAACTCTTACACCTCACTTGATTAACTCTTAGCCCCGACTCTAATGTTTCACATGATGTTATTTTTCATTTCGTCTTACTCCCCATCATACTATCCAAAGTGCCCATTTTTATCACTTTACCACGCCTGCCTAACCCCTCTATCGCGGCCTCAAAACACTCTCGAAAACCTTTTAACCTACTCCATTCAGTTTGTGTGCGATCCTTCTCCACCACGCGCACAGCTTAAAATCCGATTGCCTATTTTTATATCCTCTTTCTTTCGAGTACACGTATAAATACAATGTGCTGTCACGCTCCAATATCTGATTCTTCTCCATTACATTCTTAACTATCAATCACAGTTATCCTGGATCACAGAGTCGCAGAGAAATCTTGAGTAATTATTAATTTAATTATTTGTATTTATCCTCTAGTTAAAAGCAATCGCTTATCAAATTTCCAAAAAACTTATAATTGTCTCAGAAAATTGTTCAAAACTCAACTTCTATATGGGATGTTACCTTAGATATTCTATAGTAACCGGTACCACATGTTTTATTGCTTAGTTTTCCCAATTTGTTATGGCTCATGTGAGTGTCTCTAGGGGTAGCTATAAGATAAGTGACATTGTTATGGCGCAAGCCCTGATATAATGACAGTTCCATCGCTATCAGTCACGGTCATGAATGTCTCTCTTTTCCTGATGAAAAAGACTGACAAATCTTCCAATATTTAGGAAGATGGATTGATAAAATCTCTCCCCGGAGTATAAAATGCATTATTTTTATCGGAAGGGACAGTGTCCATTCTGGTTAATTTATTGGATTTGGAATGTGGATTATCCGCCGGTGGACCAGTTTACCCGTAGCATTTACAAAAAAAATGTCCAAAAGCAGATGATGCAGGTGGAGCAGAGATGCTAGATAGTGGCTGATGTTTGCCACTAGTACGAGCGCGGATCGTTCGTCTTTTTTTTTCAATTCTCCTCGCTTGCCAAAAACTCTTCCTGGTGTGAGATATGACGTCCGTAAGCATCTGTTGGTATCTGACCAAGATCTCTCCTCCCGTTTGTCCCTCCGAAGCCATAGCTCGTATGGCAATGAACTTCATATACCGAGTTAGCGAGAAGACCAAGTATGACGTACCTGCTTCGACTCCTTGCGTGTGTAACTAAAAAAATTAAAAGTGTTACCGGGTGACCGAAAATTTACCGGGACGAGCTGAAAAAAAAATTGATTATTATCGCATTATTCTGTTGGTGGATTTGACTCAGTCGGAACAAATAAACTTAATAATTTTGCATCACTCTATAACCTGCCTGTCTCTACTCTTTATATCATAGCCTCGAATTTCTCTCTTGGAGGAAAGATATTTGAATTTTGTGTGGCACAGCGTTGAAGAGATTGGTATTTATCAAACGAATTGCGGGATATTTTTTTGTAGTAAAAAGTAAAATAAAGATCTTATTTCGCACTCGTAATGCCTCACCAGGAGTGTAAATCAAGCATTTGGGGTCCAGTGAATAAAAATTAAATTCGGGACTTAATAAGATACGAATAAAACCAGCGCATTCCGTAACCAATTCCTAAAAACGTGCAGGAAATGTCACACGGGTATTGGAAGAGCTTAGTTGGGTAACACTGGAGAGTAGAAGGTTATTCAGCGGATTAAAGTAACTTAAAATTTTTTTCATTAAACAAATTTGTGGCTGACACTGCATACAAATTTCTACCCCCAAACTACATAAACAGGACATAGTCAAAAACTACAAATTAATTAATGTAAACTGTCGGAGAAGATTCGTTGTAGTTAACTCGGAAGAGGCGACCGACAGCTTAGGTCATTTGCGCCGTTTAGGATGGGTGGGTAATTAGATATGCGTCACAATTTTTACGCCAATTCGTCTTTCGCACATTGAAAAAGTTATAGCGCATAAAATCTTCATAAAATCTTTCGTTCTTTAATAAAAAAGTATGGATCACATTTTATTATTATTTCTTCTTAAGTTCTGTTTTTCCTCCCTCCCTATTTTTTCATCAAAATGTAATCTTCACAGCTGGTGACATACCACCCCCTGCCACATGCCCTTTTGGGTGCTCGCTGGGTAGCGCTTAGATGTGGATGTAGTGGGAAAGGATGAAAATTGTCGCTTGAGAAACGAAAAATCTGCCGATGTGTGCCTGGTTGGAGGAAAAAAATATTTTTTTTCGTCCTCAGTTTCGCTTTATGTATCTCCCAGCGTTCAAAGCGGGAGTACCTTTTCCGATGCTTTTTTGTTCCGTTCGAGCATTCGACTCGCGTCGTCATTAGATTCCCGATCTTGCTTCGTTCGCATCGTGCGTTTTTCTTCAAAATATCGAGAGACGGGAGAAAATTGAACTCGCGACATGTGCAAGCGAGTTAAGTGCCGTTTGGTGTTGTTATTTTTTTCGCTCCGCAAGCTGGTGTGCAAGGAGTTCGTCCAAGGGCGAGAAAATATTTTGAGTCGACACAGTCTGTAACTCGGGGATTTATTTGCCCAGGCATTTTCCTGATCCCTCCCTCTCCCAATCGCTTCGTTTTGACTTCGTATCCATTCTACTTCGCCTCCATCCGTGTTTTCTCTCCCTCTTTCCTTAAATCAGTTCCTTTTATTTCCTTTTGCTGTTCTTCCTCAGCATTCTCTTCCCCCCCTCTCGTATTAACATCAAATATAATAATGTTTACGTACGAGAATCTGTCCAGTTTAAAATAATATACATTTATTATTATAACAAAGCAGTGTAAGTATATGTACATAGAAGTACCTATATGTATACAATTCCACAACAAATAAATTGGCCATAAAACAGGATTGATTCAATTATACAGTATTAATTATACAATGCCATCAAGAGTTCAGTGCATATCTTCTTAAAAACAGTTAAGATATTATTGTGTACATCAAAATTTGTAATTTCGGAATTATACAGGCGAAGGGTCCTAGTGATTGGGGAAGTAAACGTAAAATTTGTACTGCAATATTTTATGTAGAATAATTTTGTATTTCGGGTTGAGGTATATATTGTGTTAAATGGTATTAATTCAAGCAAAAGTGGACAGTTATTACACAAATTGTGCAAAAATACCAAGTATTGTTCGCTCTTACATATTATATACACATTAAGTAATTAATGTACTAATATAAGTGTATCTTATTAAGATATTATTAGTTAGCGAGATATATTTATAGTAGTATGTATGTATTAGTAATTTTATATATTTTATGTAATGTACTAATATAAGGGTATCTTTTTCTCCGCGCTCCCTCGTATGACCCGGCCGAGTCTTGGAAAGAGAAAATTCGTTATTTTCCCGGAAAAGAGAACTTCTTTCCTTTCAAACGTTTTTTACGATCGACAAACCGATCCACGCGCTTGGCTCCTTGTGCTCCAGCAATGTGTTTGCTCGGGCGTGCTTTCCTCATTTCCATATCCTCAGGTTCACCTCTCATATATCTCTCTTTTCTTCTAGTCGCCCTCCCAACTATCGCTTTGGAGTCTGTTAGGAAATAATCGACAGTGTTTTTTTTCGCGGAAATTCGTTTCACATTTTATGGTTGCGTATTGTTCTCGGAATAACAATCGCAGAGAGATCCCCGTTCGTTTCTTTTCCTCCTTGCTCCTTACTAATATTACGTCTATACCCTTTCATTTTCCGCGTCCCATCTTCTTAATCTTGGTCCTCCTCCAGTGTGCCTGAGCCTCTGCTGAAACTAAAGGAGTTTTACTCCTACTCAATATAAATTTGCGAACGCGAGACCCAATATCATCTCAGACATTGTTTTCTTCTCGCAAACTAGTTATATATGACTATATCTCATCTATGACTTTAAAGGAAGTAGAGACGGGTTTATTGGTAATATGAAGCGGGTGATGAGGGGGGAGGGTGTTTTGACGGGCATGATTGAGGGGTCGGGGTAAGCGTGAGAGATGGAGGAGAAGACAGGGATTTTGGGCGCAAGGATAAGAGGCAGGAGATTGTAGCCTTCAACTCACCTCAATTTTCTTCCTTTTGACCAGCTGTGGACAGGATGGGTTACATGCACTAACAATCACATAACCAAATATATACCTAACATAGTTATTCTTGTGAGGCAGTTGAACATTGGTCGAGCAGATAATACGCGTGTCCTAATAATTTACCAGATAGACACCTTGTAACCTTTATCCCACTTCAACTTTTTTCCTTTTGACCAGCTGTGGACAGAAATTACATAGAACAGGTCGTAAAGGACGTGAAAAAGAGGAACTACGTTAACACGAAGAGGTTGGCCGATAGAAGAATCGAGTGGAGGGCTGCGTCAAACCAATCCTAGGATTGTTGACCCTTGATGATGATGATATGAACAGAAAGGGTTACATGCACTAACAATCACACTTAAATATAAATCTAGGTCAGTTCAAACAAGAAACCCTTTTTTACATGCAACGATCTTTACGGGCTTATCTTTTTAACAGCAATGCAAAGGATTTATGCATGGGTTTGAGCGCCCACGTGTTTAAACAAATTGAATAAAGTTCACCAATGCACTTGATTTTGATCAATTTATGACAAAAGAAAATCTGAACACATCAGTCCTTACCTACGAGAACTTGGGTGGCTATCAGTTACTCTTAGGAGAAAATATTTCCTGGGATTATTTTTAGATTATTCCGTAATCATAAGCCAGCCTACCTGCTTGATATGTTTCCTAAAAGACAAACAACTGCATGTTCCTAAAAAATTAGACAAACTTATTTTTACTACCCACCACACAAGAGCAATGTATATGAAAAATCTTTTGTTGTTAATGCCATAAAATTATGTAGTTACATACCCACGAGGCTAACCTGTACGCAATCCATGCTTTCTTTTAAAGAAAAATACTGGGAATATGTATTTAAAACTTTGTATAATTAAGTCTTTCCCACCTTTGAATATACTTGTAAAATATAATGTGTGATATAGAACATTTTCACTTATGTCTATATAATACTTTATGTAATTGCTTATTGTCATGTTAAATGCCAACTGGTGTACAAGCTTAATTTGTATTGTTTTTCTAAGGTGACATTGCCTCAAAAATATATAAAATGTATTATTATTATTGATTTTGTAAATTGCATTCACTTTCTATACGTGTCTGGCCTTCCTTGGTCCTCCAGGTGAAGGTCTGGCAGTTCTGCAGAATGTCTCCTTCCGTTGAACTCTCATTATCACACATCTCACTGGTATTCACAACCACCGGAGTCCGTGCGGAAGTCAGGTTAACGTAACACTCTCAAGGCCAGCTCACACGCAAGAGTCCCCGATGAAAAATGCCCCCGTTGTTTTTGTTGGAGTCTGACGACAGTGCGGCGTCAACAACACGCTCAAGGCATTATTGAGGCGAGGCAGCGCGAACACATCGGGCCATTGTTACAAATTTCGCCGGTATGGCTTATTGCTTCGTTTACATCATCGTATGACAGAAAGGTGTCTTGGGAGGACTTAACGATCCATCTACGTGCATCAACTGACAGAATACTTACCTCGATCGAAACCTGCCTTCACAGAACTATTCTAGCCCTGTTCTAATCCCATTAATATTAATTTTGGTATTCTATAGGCTCGGTGAATTTTACTAGAGTATGTTCTCCTTCTTAGTTTTATTTCTCTCCCACTTTTCCTAAGATGACCGTTTTCCTGAAAATTTCTCCCTTCAGATTATTCTCCTCCTCCGAACACGTTTCTTTCTATCCGAAATGTTAATTCTCTTCTATCATCGTACTCGCCTTTCTTCCATTCTTCCTTTTAAAAGAAATCTTCTGTAATCCTTAATAACTTCCAGCTTCATAACTTAAAATTAGTTCCAGCAAATTCTTCCAGCCATCAGCTCCTAATTTACCTCTTGAATTCCTACAGGAGCTTTTTTTCTACCCTGGCAATCTCAGGAACTTCCACGTTCGTCCTCCTTCCTCTCTGTCTAAATTTTTATATCCTCCTTCAAGGCCACATTTCAAAAGCATTGGGTATTTTTTCATCCTCTTTACGTAAGCTTTAATTCGGATTTTTTCTTATACTATTATAATGAGATCCATCACGGTTAGGGTAGGATTGCAAAGAATTATTACTTAGTGGCCGTCCATATATTACGTTACGTTGTAGAGGGAAGGGAGGGCAAGGCCATCTATTAAAATGCACCATTGGCAGGACAAGAAGGGGAGGGCGTTGTCAAGCCTCCCGTTATGTGTTGAGATAAGTACCTGCATCATAAATTCATCCTTTTCCAACTTATGATGATTAATTCAGTGTTCATAATCATTGAATCATAATCAGTGAATAGATTATGACGTTGAGAAATAAATTAAGTATTTATAATATATGTCTCTTTTAGCATTCACAAAATGCGAGTGTTGATTGGCAGCTCATGTAATTTAGTGAGAATATCTTTGAGAATGTTGCGAAGCGTTATAGAGGGATGCTGAAAGTTGTAAAAAAAATCAGGGTTACTTAGAACGCATGGATGCCCCCTTATCGTGCCAAAGCGATTATAAATTTGGTTTCTTATATCCCTTTGCACTTTTCTTTATTTTTGTCTCTCCAATATCAAACTCAATATTTCAATTATTAGGTATCAACCTTCAAAAAGATGTCCTATTCTCTAACCATCCCTTATTTCTTATTCTATCACTATGACAATCCAAGCAAACAATAGAAAAACAAAATGAAATACACTGATCGGCAAATGAATATGTTAAAAAAATACAAGTTAATGCCGGTTATCTAATAGTCTTATAGCGTATTCATAGTCAGGTTTTGAGTCGATCCCAACTCTGAGACTGACACCGCCATCCCGTATTCGTGTATTTCATTTTGTTTCTCAAGACTGAGATCGGCTTGAGGAAAGCGATGAGTGGTGATTTTGGATATCGTTTTTCTCATACCGGAATGAGTGACGATCGGCACTCCGCAAGAACGACGAGAGTAAATTTAAAACCATGGATAAAAAATTTAAAAACAAATAACAGCAATCGTATTCAACCGTCAAAGTAATTAAAATGTAGTTTGCCATTATTGTTTACAACTAATAAGTTAAAATAATTCCAAAACGTCGAAGCGTATCGAATATAAATGAATCTAAAAAAAGATATTCGGTGTAACGCCAATAGCCATATTGGTGCAAGTTGGTCCTGAGATCGGCTCAAGACTGCCCCATCGTTGTGTTGACATAATCTCCAATCTGGCTCAACGCGATCTCAAATGGATCTCAAGCAAATCTTGAGATAGAGACTATGATTACGGGCCAAGACATGCGTCACCCTATTTGTCGTGAAATTCTGCCTGTCTCTGATAACCCTTGAGTCATTGTCCTGTGATTACTGACTTTCAGTTCTCACCCATCTTGTTGGAGAAGAGCTTGACCCTCCCCTGGCTTTATCCTTGTTACCCTCACCATCTCATCTTTCTCCTACCACTTCCATCCAACTTTTGTCGTCCCCCTTAATTCTGTTACCTAATTTTTGGCTTCCGCCTCCCTCATCCCCAATTCCTTTTCCTCCCCTAGATCCCCTAGTTTTCTTCCCCCAGTGTTTTCTGACGTTCCCTTTCGACTCTACCTAAAGTCTCTCTCTCTCTCTCTCTCTAGAAGGTTCGCAACTTTTTGTCCTCCGTCAATCTCTTCCTCCATTACTGCTCCCTCTTTTCTTCCTCCTTCTCTCACTCCCTCCCAACCCCGCCATTCACCCAAACCTTCATTTTCACACTGCTTTTTCCCCTTCCTCCCATGTTCACCCATCTTGTCTCCTTCTCCTTGCCGTCGACTCGCTTTTCCCTCCCCTTTTCTTCGCCATTACTTCATTTCTTCTTGTCATCTCGCTTCGTGGCCATCTGTGTTCCTCTTTCCCTTTCGTGTTCCTTGCCTTCTACAAATTCCCAGAAACAGTTAACTCGATTCTTTTGTGCGTAACGGTCGGAAGCCATTTTGAAGGTTGCGTCGTCTTCATAATAAAAAAATACTTATAAACATCTTTTGCACGTGGTAGTCTCCTCTCGTCTATTTTCCTTTCTCTTTTTTTACGCGGTCCAAACCTTTTATCCTCCGCGGTCATGAAAAATACCTGGCCTACGAAAAGAAAACTTTATCTCCTCTTTTGAGCACATATGGGACTACTGAAATTAGTGGTCGAAAAAAATAGTATTATTATTATTTTTGCTGAAATCTTTATAGTCCACATGTGTAAAGTTGATATTTGAGAAATAGAAAAAAAATTGATGATCGCATGAATAATAATGATTGATTGATTGAATGATAGATTGTCGTACCGATAGATTCAAAATGGCATTTTTCCCCCGTACTATAAGAGAACAGAATAGGCAGCATATAGCAAAGGGATAAGTAGGGGAAATATTTTAGAGTATTCTGTAGTGCATGATGCATGTATTAACCCCTTAAATACTATAGATACTAACAATCAAGTTGCATGAGACACTATAGTTGCTAGTTTGCATGTTAGTAGTGCATGATTGGTGATCTTCACCCCCTGCCACACGCCCTCGCGGTGGCTTGCAGGGTATCGTGTAGATGTAGATAGATGTAGATACGTGTGCCGCAAATCAGAAGTGCCCGAGTTCCCGTGATTTCCGTCTTTGTATGAATTAAAGTTGAATAGCGTTGTTTTACAAATAGTTTCCAACGTTCATCATCTTCGTGATCGGTGGAACTCTCCAGGGGCGTCGGAACTATTTTCGCTGGGAGGGGCCAACCTTGAAAAGGGCCCGGTTCTTAACAAAAGTTCCCGGCTCCTATGAAAAGGACCCGAATTTTTTTGGCGGATAGGAGAGGAAAGAGACTAGAATTCCGCTAAAAGTGCATATGAAGGTGGTAGAATATGCGTCAGAAGGGAAAAGGCAAGCTGGAAACAAGTGAAATTTTATTTTTATTGATGAAGACTCAATTCTCAAGGGCCCGGGGCAAATTCTGGGGGGGGCCAAATGCCCCCCCTTCCCACCACTTCCGACGCCGCTGGAATTCTCTTCTGAGTAGGTTCTTTTTAGGAGTCCCTCCATGTCACTCGGTCCTGAACACATCTTTTTAAATTTTTGTGTGCTTCAGCCTTTTGTTTTCCTCGATCATTCCAGTTTTTTTCTTTCTTTTTCTTTCTTTCCTTCCAGCTTTTACTTTATTATTATGTCTATCAACCAATTTCTGTATGATATATCCCACAACTAGGATATATTTCTCATTTGTTTTATTTTAGTAATATTCTCACTTCTCCTAACCTCATCATTATCTTCTCATTTCTCAGTTAATCAGCCCACTTCTTCCTGAATTTTCAATTTCTCAACAACCCTAAATTCAAAACATTTGCTCATAGTTTTCATTTTTCTTTTTAAATTCCTATGTTTCGGTGCTGTAAAACACGTTCCGATGTTCATCTTGATGACACAATTGTAAATAACAACTAAGCACAGCACGCCAAATTGTTAGCTCCGACGTGTTTCAGTTCCGAGATCCATAAATATGGTGTAATTATACATTTAATTAAGCATTGCCCATGCGCAATTGTATTGATAATGGACTGCGTCCAAATAGACAAGTAGAGGATTAATAAAATTAGTCTGAATGTTTAATCAAGGATATATACTTCATCGTGATTTTTTTACTCGCAGATTGTCGTATTTATCAACGGCGTTTCAATCAGAAATCATGAATCCCTCTTTACCATTCTCATACTATATCTCGTGTAAGGGTCGCTTATTTCTTTGAAATCCATTCCATTCATTTTTCCCTTAACGACTGTTCATCTGATCATCGTATCTTAATTTAGCCAGTTAGATCTGCCGACTGTCTCCTAATTCAAGCTTTCATCACACTTCTCTTTTTCTCCCACTCCTCTAATGATTTCATCGCCAGTTACTCGCTGTATCCATCCAGTTTTTTTCTTTCTTTTTCTTTCTTTCCTTCCAGCTTTTACTTTATTATTATGTCTATCAACCAATTTCTGTATGATATATCCCACAACTAGGATATATTTCTCATTTGTTTTATTTTAGTAATATTCTCACTTCTCCTAACCTCATCATTATCTTCTCATTTCTCAGTTAATCAGCCCACTTCTTCCTGAATTTTCAATTTCTCAACAACCCTAAATTCAAAACATTTGCTCATAGTTTTCATTTTTCTTTTTAAATTCCTATGTTTCGGTGCTGTAAAACACGTTCCGATGTTCATCTTGATGACACAATTGTAAATAACAACTAAGCACAGCACGCCAAATTGTTAGCTCCGACGTGTTTCAGTTCCGAGATCCATAAATATGGTGTAATTATACATTTAATTAAGCATTGCCCATGCGCAATTGTATTGATAATGGACTGCGTCCAAATAGACAAGTAGAGGATTAATAAAATTAGTCTGAATGTTTAATCAAGGATATATACTTCATCGTGATTTTTTTACTCGCAGATTGTCGTATTTATCAACGGCGTTTCAATCAGAAATCATGAATCCCTCTTTACCATTCTCATACTATATCTCGTGTAAGGGTCGCTTATTTCTTTGAAATCCATTCCATTCATTTTTCCCTTAACGACTGTTCATCTGATCATCGTATCTTAATTTAGCCAGTTAGATCTGCCGACTGTCTCCTAATTCAAGCTTTCATCACACTTCTCTTTTTCTCCCACTCCTCTAATGATTTCATCGCCAGTTACTCGCTGTATCCATCCAGACTTGACATTTCTGTTGTTGGTGCCGATAGGTAGGCTCACTTTCATGGAGGAGAACGCTCCAGATATAGGTTCGAATGGAGTGTTTCCTTATTGAAAACCTGCATTTTCAGCTGTGTGCGTATTAGAGTTGATCTATTTAATTTTCGTTTTCAGGCCACTCTTTCCTTCCATTTTTTTTCAAATAAATAAGTCCTTATAATTTCTTCGTTTCTCACTCGGTAATTCATTTTTATCCTAATAATTCTTCTATGACACCATACTTGAAATCACATTCTTCATCACACTTTCAGTCTTGCCTTCTATGCGGCTATAGCGTTATATCATAGAGTAAGTATTATATAGAGTGCTCACCGCATAGGGCAAAACTGTTATACGTTTTGGGCGTAGTACTGGAAGATTTCCATAGATGACGCGGTAAGAATTTTTCGCGTTACGTCAAAAAATATATATATCGCTTCCATTTCTTTCGTTTTTCTAATCGGCTTAAGCGGCACATTACATATTCTATAGTAGTAGTTTTGCTAGTTTGTTATAATGGTTATATGTAATAATAATATGCCTTTATCTAACGTCAACGGTGACCTGGATAAGTTAATAGTTCTCACACTATTGAAGCAAATATATCCTGTCACAGGAGGGATTCCTTGTTGTTTCATTAAAAACACACAATCCACCAGGAGCAGATGGGCCAGACAACAAGACACCTCGATTGTGCCGCTTAAGTCGATTAGAAAAACGAAAAAAAGGAATTGGTATATATATCGTTTGTGACGTAACGCGAAAAATTCATCCCTCGCCATCTATAGAAAGCTTCCAGTACTACGTAAGCGTATATCAGTTTTGTCCTCTGCATGTGATACCTCTATGTTATACTTACTCTATGGTTGTATCCATATCACTGCTTCTTCTATGACGCTCGAGAAAATATTCCGTTGAAAAAACGTTGGAGTAAATTTTGGGATATGTCCCAAGCCCCCATTTGGCCGTAACAGGATAATAGAATAATCAGTTTATGTTTATTTAGGGATTGTTTGTCAGCGTTCAGCTTCGGTGTTGGGTCACCATGAAGAGAGTTAAATCAACGTTAGTCTGTATGGTGAACAAACCCTCATGAGGTTTACCGGTCTTAAATTATTGCTTCGGCTCTTTCTCCTCAAAGAGATTTCTCACAACTCTCCCACGAACGGGAAGCAGTTCTCTGTCGTTTTATTTTTCCATTTATTTTAACTTCAATTCGTATTCCTCGCCCGCTAATACCCGCCGGGGCATCCTTCACCCCTCTTTGTTCTATTCTAACTTAATTCCTTCCGGAGAACGCTTTCGTTCTTCTTTTTTTTTCGTGTTTCGCATCATTCAATTCGCCCATGTGCAAGTTTCGTTGTTTTATCTTACTTTCCTCCCCTCCCGCTTCCATCTCCTGTCTCAGAAACAGAAGCCCACACATTTTATTCTCGCTGCTCTCCTTTCACTCATTAAATGTCTTGGGAGGGCCTCCTTAAATTAAAGGTGGATGCTTCTTCAGGGATCCCTGGGGAACCTTGATTTAGTATCAGATACGAGAGGAACTTTCATACCGAACTTCGCTTGAGAAATAATGTTGCTCAGCGTCGTAAAAAAATCCATATGGCTGACTCCCAAATTGGTTTGAAAGCCCTCATTTTTGGTAGAGAGTTTTTTATGAAACCTTATTACTCAAAAACTATTCTCGGTTTAAGTCTCAATATAAACCTTTAAGGCTAAATGAAGAGTATCAGAAATAATGACCTTCGGAATATGTTGATGTTTTTTAATACAAGGAACGAGTCTTTTATTCCTTTTTTATGTGGAATACGATCGCTAAAAAAACAGTTAACTCTCAATGAAAAGTAGGGGAATGTAGATGGGAGTAAATATTGATAGCTACAGTGTGATTACATGAATTAATAGTTAACATCGTGTTGATACAGGTTATTATGGTAGTTTAGTATTACTGAAAACCTGGAAGAATGGTGCTCTAAAATTGTACAATAAGAAAGGCTTTCATCATACTATAAATATGAAAGTAAATATCGATGGCTGCAGTGTAATTACGTAAATAAGTAGTTAACATCGTGATGATACAGGTTATTTTGATAGGGTAGTATTACTGAAAACTGGTAAGAGTGATGCTGTAAAAATGCTCAATAAGAGATTTTTTTATCTTACTAGATGGAAATATGATTTTTATATTCCGAGTGATGTTAAGGTGGTATATTAATGTATGGTGTATATTAATACATGGTGGTGGTGGCGCAATAACAGATTTTTTTATCGTACTAGATGGGAATATGATTTTTATATTCCGAGTGATGTTAAGGTGGTAATCGCAACTACTTGTGTCAAGATGACCGAGACCTTTAATGCGTGCCTTGAAGAAAAATATTCTTATTACAATATGGCGAAGCTATTGCAACACGACAGCTAGGCAACCTATATGTGTTCTTCCCTCAGTCACTGCTTTAAAGGTTTTTTTTTATTTCCTTTCAAATTTTTTCTGCCATCTTCGAAATTTCTCACAACAACGTCCTCTCCTCGCACACCATCCCTAATTGTTCGTCGTTTGTTTTCCTCCCTACCGTCAATTTCTCCACATTTCGAAGGCCAAATTGACCAATAAGACCCAAGTTCATCCTCATACCAGGAAAACCAAGTTATTGCAACCGTACAGAATGACATTCTATATTAATGTCTCACCAATCTTCGTTTCGTGCCTTCACTTAAAAAGAGTTCCCCTCACTAAATCTACCCAATATTTGGAAATTTTTCTTTCTCTGATTTTTTTACATTTTCAACTGTATTTTTCTACCGAGTAAGACGACCGAGTAATAAACGAGGAAGTCCTAAGAAGTGTGGGAGAAAAGAGAAGCCCTCTGAATATCCTAAGAAGAAGACGGGGCCACCTAATCGGCCTTGGGACACGATGGCCTGATGAAGACAATCGTTGAAGGGCAATTGATCGGAAGAATGGCAAAGGAAGGCCTCGTGTGAGATATATGGAACAAGTGATGAAAGATGTGAAAGAGAAGAAGTACGTAAATATGAAGAGATTACTATTATTAAGAATGACTCATTGGAGAGCTGCGTCAAATCAATCGAGGATTGATGATTAATGATGTTTTTTCTGCGTTTTGACATACATTTACATATGCATCATCGAATTTCTCACAAAAACATTTGTAGCGCAAGGTGAAGTTTTTAGTGACAATAGTATAGACCCGTTGCACAGTGGGCGGAAATCGAAAAAAACTTGTCAAAACTAATATCTCCGTTATTATTTAACACAGATCCACAATTTTTTCCATTATAAGTGATTTTTACCTCCTAAATCCGAATCTAATGTTTGTTTTGCTGTAGACCAATCAGGGGCCTCTCTGAAACAATATGGCGGAAACAGTAAAATGCCCTTCTTTAAATATTAAAAGGGCGTTCAACTAGCATTGATGTCTGCACGTAAGATACTTATTATATTCCTACAAGTACTATCAATGAGTTAGCAACATCGATACATAACCCTGAACAAATTTTCCGTGGTGTATCGATACGCGGTATCGATACAATATCCCATACCTATAGTAAGGATAGGAATTTTATCTATGCATTCCACGGAAATTAATGTAAGAATTTTTTTATTATTTTCATTAGGAATTAAAACATATTTCTGATCTGAAATGAATGACTAATTACGTGGAAATAATATATACCTGAGTAAATACAGTTAAAGGTCATCGTTATCTGAATCAACCTTGCCGCTGTCTCCGTCCGACTTTTTGTTCTCATAAATCAGAAGGAGATTCCTAGCTTCTTTGGGTACTTTCACATTTCCATGATTTGTCCCTGTTGACGATGATATTATCGGGTCCGAATATAAAAGAAGTCTTCGAAAAATATCCTCGAATGACACCATTCTTGAAAATTTTCTGGAATGCTGCTCCCGGAACCTTCGAATATCCGTATGCCTCGATTCAAGGGCCTCCTCCGACAATGGGGTCGTTTACCATGTTTTTTTATTGCCGAATATGATGGAGTTTGTAAAATAAAAAGACCCGTATTTTTCCGTTTTTTGATCCGTCAATTATTTCCCGAGTTATAGGCGTCGAAAAACTCATGTTTTTAACCC
The DNA here is from genome assembly GCA_933228895.1 of Platycnemis pennipes. NCBI lineage: Eukaryota > Metazoa > Arthropoda > Insecta > Odonata > Platycnemididae > Platycnemis > Platycnemis pennipes. Next base: position 69,411,534 of record OW121854.1, read on the forward strand.
TTTCGGAAAAGTGGGTGTGGTGCAACCTCTGACGTATATCGACTTCGTCCAATCACAACTGAGTCCACGAAGATTCTTCGCCTTATCGCAAAGGGGGGCGAAAGTAAAAACTCGATTTTTGCGGAAATTCCGATTTGAAATTTTTTATTATTTTTTCTCATTTTTAACGGCTTCTGATGGTTTTATTGATAAACCAAAAATTTAAATAGCCATAGTTCCTTAATCTTTAGACATTATACTATCAGACTGTACCATTTTTACTTTCCAAAAAAATAGTCAAAATTTAGGGTTTTGGCAAGATATTTTTGATTTCCGCCCACTGTGCGTTGTAGGTATAAATTTGACGTTGAAGAAAATAGAGGGGAAAACAATAAAGGCTTTTGAGATGGAGAAGGATTGAGAAAGTAAGGGTGGTGAGAGAAAGAGGAGAAAAAACTAGAAAGAGCTGGAGATAGTGGCAGAAGGAAAGAAAACTGATTGAGGAAAGTAGGAGATGGTAGAAGGTGTGGATGGAGAAGGGTGTTTGAAGCCTTGACGCATTTTGAGGGCTGGTGATTAAATGTTATAACAAGAACTAGTTAGCTGGGTACGTTCCCTCTACATCTGCATAATGCCCTCAAGCTCCCATATAGAGATGTGTGACGGGGTGAATTCACACGGAAAATGCTTTATATATCATGCTCAAAAAGAATTAGTAACTATGTTCTAACCGAAACATAACAATTTTGAAAAATCGATCGCAATACTAAAGCAAGCATGAAAAAACATGCTGTTAGTTGGGTATGGTTCAAGCCCTTATACCAACATGCAACTACCTATGCTATTCATCGATATATGTGCATGCATATACATATGTACTATTGAATATATTTACAACTATTCATATCCCTAATTGTACGAGGAAATGAAAACATTTTGAATCTGTCGGCTCGGCGATCAATTTCTATAATTTTATGATCATGTACCAATCTACCATAGTAAGTCGGAGTTCGCAATGTGTTTTTAATGTCATCAGTGAAAAATATTGTTTGTAAATAATTTTTTTGGAATTTTTCTAAATTTCAACTTACACTATATTCTATATACTATATTTCAAAACTGTACACTAAATTCAAATTTACACTAAATTACAAAATATTGTTTTTGAATTCAGTGGAAAATTAGGTATATATTTCAACTTACGGTCTGATAAAAATGCCCATTTTAGTTCAACTAATAGACTGGTTATTTCTAGAGGAATACCGTAGTTTGCCGGATAAAATTAGAATCACAATGTGAAAGAGGGACGATCGGAAGATAACGTAAATTTTGGTGAGTATGGATTTGCAAATAATTTCGATTCTACGGTTCCTTCTCTACGCTATCACTCTTTTCGGATTAGCTCATTATATCTTCCTCTTCGTGTATAACTTGTTATAAATATTTTATACCAATGGAGACGAATTTAGAATATCCCGCGATCCGTTGCTTATGCTAAGAAACAATGGGGAATATGCACTACTTTCTATGACTCTTTTAATTATAAGTTTATTAGCTGAAATGTGCTTGGCGAAAATTATGCTGATTGATTAAGGTGGCTCCACCGAATTATGAAGTAGATATCATTTTTGTGAAAATTTCGGGACGCATCATTTTTTGGCCCTTCTATCGATTGGCAATAAAATAATGAGGCCTTTCCATAATATATTTGAAGAAAAAAGATGTTGAAAATCAGATATTTTATACGTGGCTATATGGCAGAGCATGGCTCTTGCAGTAAAATTTGCAGATTAATAATATAAAGAGAAATGTCGTTTTGACGAAAAACTAACATAAGATGTGCAATTTTATGTAGAATTTAGCATTGTAAAAAAGTGCTCGCCTTACCACACTTGTTTAATTGATATTAATAAATGTTTGATCGAAAAAAAGCAGAAATGCCTTAGTTATATGAAAGTGGCGCTTCAGTATGTTGTTATCATTGGCAACGGTACTTGTGACGGAACGTGCTTACTAGCTTACTTACTCACTTAATTAAGGAATATACCTTACCAAGGTACTTCTTATATTTTTTATTTAATTTAAATATTTCATTGGTTTTTGATATGGTGTAATTAATGCCAATGCTTCCAAATAGTAGCAGCGTCATTGTTGGCAAACGATTTTCAAAAATACGAATCTTAATAAAATTCAAAACAAAGAGTTGCATTTGCAAGGGAATAGTTTAAAACTAAGCAAGAAAATATTTAACCTATTTTAAAATACGTAGTAGCGGGATTGAGCATGTATTCTCACTTTGTAAATTAAACGTGGCAACAACACGTCAGTCATGTTCCGAACTCAGAATGAGCTAAAAGAGCTTGTAAAAAATAGAATGCAACTACAACGCGCTATATAATAGCATACTCATACAATTATTGTGCATGCGTTATCACCCTATAGATATTTTCCATTTAGGTGTTTTTCTGGATCGGTATTTATTCATTAAATAACATAGCTCTTTTACGGGATTTTGAATCGCGGAGTCACGGTGGAACCTCCTTAAGGTGTGTTAAAAGATATTACTCTGTAAAAATAGTACGTTTTCGGCGGCTTAAAAACACGACGTCATCGCCTGACGTCACGGCACGGTATCACTATGGGCGTTGTTTGTCCGTTGAACGTGGAGGTAAGTTGTTTAATGAATTCCTGTCGAAAACGTATGCATCCATCTCATTCTTTTAATGCAATAAAGGAATGTATTTCGATTTTTCATTTAAATAGTATTGATCATAACGAGAAAATCGTCCAGAAATTGAATAATACTTGCTTAGTGCCCTGTCTGTTCTCACTTCGCGAATCTCTGCTACGATAAAGAAATCGCTGTTTTTTTAAGAAGGATACCAGCATTACGGAGTCAACCAAAAGCAAATTGTCGGATTGTGTCTTTTCTAAATCCCTATTTTTATGTATTATTATTTAATTATTTCTTTATGTTATTATGTACGGCTGTTATTTCATATTTATGATTCAACCTTACCATCAAGAGTATTCGATTTCATTGTATGTACAATGTATTGATTCAATATCTTAGGGGCTAACATTAGCCCACGAAAATAAACGTATTATTATTATTACTATTATTCGATCATGGTTTCGATCAAGAAATAGCTAAAAACCTTCCAAACAATATATCCGATACGTTTTATTCTAAAATATAGGTGATTCCGTAGCAATATGGAACCTATACCATGCGGTGTCGTCAGAAGGTGTTTACCGGTCACGTGGCTTTCGTCAATTTTTTTCGGGATCATTTTAATAGCGTTTCATTATCCTCATGGTTGACATAGACATTATTGGCTTATATATTTCTATTTGTTTTATATATATATTTATATGGCTTTATATATCATATACCTATGGAATATATATTTAAATTTCGCAACAAGCACATCCTTAATAGGTGAAAGAGAAACAAATTTCCCATATATTCCGCATTCAACATATGTTATTCACTCGTATAAAAAATTCCCTTTTAAGGCGCTCCCTGGGAAGTAAAAAGTTTACTTCAGTACGGATCTGGGTGATTATCGTCTCAAAGCCCCCGAAAAAAAATCGCTGCCATCCTCCAAAGTCCAAAGGTTAAAAGTGATTCCTTAAATTAAGGGTTGGTAGGAGGATTGGGGAGCCGCGGCAAGAATGGTCTCGTTAGCATTACGGTACACCTTGAGTGCAGTCTTCGGGAATGGCTTAAAAGGGTCCAAGGCGATACATCAAGGCGGTCTCGCGCACGCATCCCGAGCACTTAAGGAGATGGAGGGGAGGGAGGGAAGGAAAGCAATCGGCAGGGAGGAGCGACCCCATGAATTTAAACACTTGGAACGGCCACCCGTCTCCGTGAGCTACGTCGCAGCACTTTCTCGCCGATCTGTTCTCCTCGGAAACCGGGCAAGGTCGCTTCGAATGAGACAATTCGCCATTAAATAAGCGACATTTTCGGCAAATTCGTATTTGAAAAATACCTCACCAAATTTTATCTACACATAATAATACTTTAATCTCATCATCATCATCATTGGTCAACAATCCTAGGATTGGTTTGACGCAGCTTTCCACTCGATTCTTCTGTCGGCCAACCTTTTCATTGTGACGTAATTCTTCTCTTTTACATCCTTCACCACCTGTTCCATGTATCCCATACGAGGCCTGCCTTTTCCAATCTTCCCGTTCACTTTTCCCTCAACGATAGTCTTCATCAGGCCATCATGTCTCAAGATATGGCCGATTAAGTTGTCCCTTCTTCTTTTTAGAGTTTTCAACAGACTTCTCTTTTCTCCTACTCTTCTTAGGACTCCCTCGTTACCTATGTCTATAAAATGAAATGTCCTGACTGACTGACACATTCGCTCATCAACGCACAGCACAAACTACTGGCGATAAAAACGTGAAATTTTCAGGAAATGTCCCTATCGTGGTGTAGTGGAGCACTAAGAAAGGATTTTTGCTTAAACCTATTTTAAGGGTCGTTTTTATCCCTTTATCGTCGTTAAATTTCACTCCCATAAGAAAAGCGTTGAATTCGGTGCTGATTTTTTTGTGCTGGTTTTGTAACATTTTCATTTTTTGATTCACAATTTTTTGGTTCACAATAAGCTTCTCGCCGCCTCGCAAATAAAGGGTTGCGTTTTTCTTCGAGATTATATTTGTCCCGCGAGATGAGGATGATATTAAAATTTTATTCAAAAAATTCAAAAATGTTTTCAAACCCCCTTCCGCCGCCCCCTCCCACCTCCAACCCCGTTTGATCCCTGAAGGTGGTACGGAGACATCAAGACGTCCTCTCCTCCAGTCGACCTCCCTCAATTTCCAAGGGGCGCTTTGTGCCCTCCTCTCCCTGTCTCTCTCCACACTCCTTGTCTTCCCTCCCATGCGAATATGCACTTCTTATTCTGGACGCGTCTCGGCAAATCACCTCCGACCCCTCCACCTCCTCTCCAATCCTTGCTGCCTATCCCTTCCCCCAACCAACTACTACACCCTTCCCCTCCCTCTTTACGTGAAACCGCTAACTGTGAGTTATAGACTTGATGCCGCTGCTCGCGTAGGTCCTTGCCTGTGTGATCGTGAACGTACGAGGTGTGTGCTAAAAAAAAGTGTCCGACCGTCGGACGGAAAGAGAAGGTTTAATATATGTAGTTCGTATTATAGTAGGTACCTGCATAAAAAAGAAAAAACTTAGTTCTTTTCCACAAATATATTTAAAACAAATCAATCGGTTTCGGCCTTCTCAGGCCATTCTCAAGATTACAGTGTAATCTTGAGAATGGCCGAAACCGGTTGATTTGCTATAAATATATTTGTGGAAAAGAACCAAGTTTTTTCTTTTTTATAATTAATAACTTCCACAACGTAAACTCGCCAACAATTTCTTTTATTAGTAGGTACCTGATTCCCTTCAAATAGGGATCTATGTCTATCCCTAAACTAAGGTGTGGTAATCAGAAGGGGGCCTAACGAAAGCCGAGATTTTGTAGTCCTTCGAAGAAGGCGAACAAGAGTTAGCGTCGTCAAGGATAGTTGATTATTTGGGAAGAGTTTTTTCGAGAATTTTTCGTAGGACGGAGGAAGGGTGGAGAGTAATCCGGCGGCGTCGGCAATAGACTAGTCTTAACGAAATACTCCAAGGGATCACGGATTATAACATCTCATCCGATGGACGGAGTACTGATCTCGAAGTTCTCTCCTCCACAGCACACTCCTGAGAACCAGTATTCCACTTGAACATATCTGTCACTGCACTGAGATTCGAACCCGGTCCCTAGTTATGGGAGCGCAGTACTCCAGCCACCAGGATTTTTCCTAGGGGGTTCCGAGTTCGAGTCCCGATGTAGGTAATTGATTTTTTTTCTCTGTGGAAATTCTGCTACCGTGCATATTAGCGGGTATATCCGTTAGGGTTTTTCGCGGCGTGTTTGCAATCCTTGAATTTGTAGAATAGAGAAACGTATTAGTTAAGCTCTCACCAGGTTCGCGCAACTGAATTATCATCGTGAGAACGAAAAGGTTTTGTAATATTCCACAGTTTTTGTTGCTACCGGACAGATTTCACGTCACCGCGTTATTGTCACGATGGTTTCTTTACACTAATTGTAAGTGTAACCAGAAACGGTTGATTTTATAACTAATTCCAGCTGTGATTTAAGACTTGTGATTGATACTGCTTAATAATGGGTAGAGTTAGCACAAACTATTGTCAGCATTTTTCAGATGCACTAGAGACTACCCTACTTGGATTTCACGTGCTTATCCGAATATCACATGGCCTATCATGATTTTTTATTGTTTGCCGGAAGTAAAATATTTCTAAATCCTCCCTTACTGTACAGTTCAATTTCATTCAAAAAACGTTTATTTTCCCCAATAACATATACAATAAATATTTCATAACAATAACAAACAACAATAAATTAACAATACGAGCGAATATTAACCATTGACCCATTAGGGAGTAATGTACACAACCGCGATAACAGCATTTGACTTTATGTTATCAAAAGTGCTTTGGTTTATATTGCATATAAAGTAATTTTACAAGAGGTTTTCTCTTCACAATTCGTCTGATTAGCATGTCCCGTACTTTCGTGTGCCACGTTGCCAACTTTACACCACATAGCCGCGCGCGACATTTGAAATTCTCGCATACATATTTTTTAATCGTATTTACGAAAAATTTCAGTCCATGGTATTAAATGATATTTTCAGAATAGATTTTAATTTATAAGAGCTACATTATATCAGTTTTTGGTAAAAATCTGTTCAGTAGGAATGGAGAAAGTGAGTAATTTATCCTATTGGAATGGAGAGCGCCATAAGGCTCCATGTTAAAAGAATCTAAAATATCGCAAAAACTATGCCGATGATCCCCCGTTTTTTCTTCGATATTCCATAGAATATCCAAAAAGGAACATATTTGGAAATTTTTAAGAAAATTTGTTCATTTTGGTTTTTTAGACCAGCCACCTTAAATACTCCTAATTTTAGCGAACGCAAACCTTCTTAAATCTATGAATAGCGCTAGTAGTCAGAACGGATATATGTGCAGAAAGAAATGGCCGACCACGCCTCAAGAATCAGTGGCAAAAACCTACTTTAACATCTTCCATTATCCTCGTGAAAAGCGCAATGCAGTTCACGTCATACGACGCAATGTATAAGCATCCACGATCTCGGGAACGACAATGGAAAAGGCCTTAGCAACGCTCGGAAAAGGACCGAAAAAAACAGTAACTTTCAGCGTAAATTACATGATTTACAGCAATATCGAATATACAGAGTAAATCGATTGAAAGAATAAGAAAGTTTGAACATTTTTCCGTTAAATACAAAAAGAATTAAAGAAATCGATTAACATTTAGTAATTTTACTGAGCGAAAGAAAAAACCCATGCACTTCCATAAATTGGAAAAGTCCATTTGAACCAAGGTAAACACATTATTGACCTCAGGAATCGAACCCGGGACTTGATAAAAACGGGAATAGTTTTCCCGGGCCTTTCAGAGGGCTAGAAACACAATGCAGTTTACGGCATCTCTCTAGGATGAACCGTTTGCGAGATAGAGGGGGGGACGGACGGACAGACGGACGGACAGACGGACACTTCCCAAATTATATATATATAGATATAGATTGGGGAGCCCTGTTATAGGATTTAAGTATCCTCTTCAGGGTTTTGTGCATGTTGATCGGTCGTATGTCTTTTGCTATCATCGTTCATGACTTTGTTTGTTCGTTTGTACGGGGGTGCCTATTGGTCCGGCATTTGCCCGAGGTGCAGGGAAACCCGTAAAACCTGCACGGACCGCCGTACTGTACTACTCCCTCTAATATATATATTATCCTGGTTTAAGAAGCGCAATACGCTGTTGCTCTTAATATATTTCTGACTTCATCGCGGAACAAAGCTTTGTTAAAAATATTTCTTAACAATGGGATAGGAAATAGATTTAGAACAATGGGATAAAAATAGAAGTTATGATTTTCTTTTCTTGTTTTTCTTTTGTTTTACCAACCCCCTCCACTTCACTCACCCCCAACCGTCTCCCATACGCCCCTTAACATTCTCGAAGCATCCATTACCAAATTACGTAACACTGCAAGTGAACTCTCTCTTCTTCGTGAATGTCGACTGAGAATTTCTAGTTTATTTCTTAATGCTTTCACGCACCATCATCATTATTATTCGAACAAATTTTTGGTGTTATTTCGAATATTCGAAAAAGCATTTAATCTATTTCATATTATGAAAAGGTAATCCCTAAACCGGGACATGTTTTGTGCAACGTTTTTACACAGTGCTCGTTTTTTTAGAGAACCATAGGTTGTAAAAAAAATCGGTTAGTCATTAGAAATCATCAACCCACAGAACATGGATTACTTTTTATTCTCCTGAAAGTCCCGTATTCAACTTTGCACACTTTCATATTTCACTATATGGTAAAATTAGGATTTCATCATGCAGCATTATTTTTTTTCGAAAATTAAATTATAATATATTAATTCACATACACCGGACATATAACCTAATAAATATAATATCTTAAAAATCTAATTCTCATGATTATATTATAGTTTTCTCTCCCAAATAATGAAAACTTTGATTAAAAAAACCTTTTCCCAACGTAACGGAAGGGTGGACCCTCTCAGCATTCCTGTCGATAGTGCGTCGTAACAGTTAATCTAACCCCTTAACCCCTGTAGTATTATGTAATTTATGGACGGCCCCAGATTCAGTCTAAATTTTGATCTACAACCTGAAATCAATTCCTATTCAAGTACCAGCATACTCGATAAGAGTGATCTAATCATCGCAACGACCTTATTAGTAGATATTGAGTAATTAATGAAACGTACTTCCCTTTTTTGTTTAGAGTAAGGGTTCTAAAGGGAAAGGAACTTTGGAGTGGGTTGGATGTTTTGGACGCAAAGCCCATGCCCTCGGAAACCCATCGTAAATCACGTGCTCTCTACCCGAAACCCTCGAAAATATATCGACTCCCCGAAATAAAACCCATCGCAATCTTTCTCTCTCTCTCTTTCCACTCTTTCTTCTCTTACTGGGGGTCGGGTTTTGTCAATCGCTCTCTTATCCTTTTCTTGTTTTACCTCTACCAAGAAGAACATTATGTGAATGGTAGGATTTTCTTGCTACGTGGGAATGTCTATAAGTATTTACTACGTCGTGTTTTGTCTATAAAAAATTTCTTAGCTCGTAAATAGGGTCCGTGCATAAGTATCTTTATAATTTTTTTCATCTGATAAGTCACTTAAAGATATTTATTTTTAAAAATTGCACAAAAAATTCTCCAAGACCGTTTAGGTAGAGAAAATTGTGACCTCAAATAGCACATTTTAAATTCCTGACATACGCCAGAAAAGCTGTTTTCCAGTATACCAAAAGATCCTGAAAGAGGAAACATCAATGAATTTCGATGTGTATCGTTTTTCCTCGTATGAGTTATATGGAACAAGTTGTGAAGGATGTAAAAGAGAGGAGATACGTCAATATGAAGTTTGGCCGATAGAAGAATGAAGTGGACGCTGCGTCAAACCAATCCTATAGGATTGTTGACCGATGATGATGATGTTGATCGTTTTTCCATGGTTTAAGAAAGACTGCCTGGAAGTTCATTTTTTAAGTAAAAGAAACATGATTTTGCACGAATTCTTCAATTTAAATTACACCAGATCCGCAATATACGATCATTTCTACGCAAAAGTGGAATATTTTCACCAAAGTAAAAATTTAATGCAAAGACCTATTCAACACTACTAAACTATGCTCTTTATGGTGATAGGGTTTAGTGATGTTGGAAAGAGCACGGGGTACCATGTATAAGATCCGGTTTTAATTCCGGGAGGAACCGTAGACACTAATATGGCAGTTTCTGAATTTACTGGTTCCACTTCGAGTTCCATTTGAAGGGGATTTCTAGTTCAATATTTCATCCATCCTTGGTTAGTTTAAATCTATTGTATATTATTCACAAAGAGAGGACTCACAACGAGGTTGCCGGATTCCATTGAAAATGAATTTATAATAAATGAATTTTAAAGTGGATTCAAGGGAATATTCTCTAATACCTATGTTTAATTTTTATAATTTAGGTATTTGTTAAAGGTGTAGGTTTTAAATAGACATTTATACGTGAAGTATGATCACTCTTTTGACCCCACTTCCAGTTGGAGAAAAATATTCAATAAAATCATTTCTATGACTACTCTACATCTTTAGTCCGTTGCTTTTCCTTTCAGATAGCGAAGGTATTTTGTAAGAGTGACCAGTATTTTTTTATCAGAGCACAAGTATATCCATAGAAATAAATTTTCTCTGTGGTTTTGATTCACTCGGTCGCGAGCCAACTACATACATCCTTGACGACCTGGTCATATATCTTGCACGAGACCTTCCTTTTCCATTCTTCCCGTTCACTTTCCCCTCGACGATTGTCTTCATCAGGCCATCGTGTCTTTAGATATGGCCGATTAAGTTGTCCAATCTTCTTCTCAGGTATTCAAAAGGACTTCTCTTTTCTCCCACTCTTCTTAGGACTTCTTCGTTTGTCACTCGGTCAATACATTTAATCTTCATCATTCTTCGGTAGCACCATATTTCGAATGCTTCCACCCTTTTCTTCTCCGCTGCTGTCATCGTCCATGCCTCATTGCCGTAAAGAAACATGATCCAGATATACGTTTTGATGAATTGTTTCCCTACTTCTACGCTTGCATTTCCAGCTGTAAGTAGATTCTTCTTTTGATAGAATGCCCTCTTCGCCTGGGCTATTCTGCCTACTATTTATTTCTTGCTTCGTCCATCGTGGGTTACTCGGATTCCTAGGTAACAGAACTCTTTCACCTCTTTCAGTTTTTGTTTTCCTAGTTTGAAATTGGTTTTGGCCTCTTCTTTCTTGCTGCACACCAATATCTTAGTCTTCTTCTTATTTATCTTCAGCTGATATCTGTCCTTTGTCCTTTCCATTGTTACTAGAATTTTTCCTTTACCACTTTTCCAGCTGTACGTAGATTCTTCTTTGATAGAATGCCCTCTTTGCCAAATTTGCCAGAAATTTATATGTGCGGTGATATTCTGAAGCAGTCTATACAAAGAACGGTTCTAGGATTTTGAGACAGAGGACGGTAATTTAAGATTAATGAAAAGAAAGTGGCGAATGTTTTAATCCTAAGAGAAGAATAATGAGGGGAAGAAATTAATCAGTGAAAGTGGGGTAAAGGTAAAGAAGCAAAGCGGGAATATTAAATCAAAACCCACCCTTAACAGTATAATTCCGAAGAATCAATATTACGGTCAAAATAGGTAAATGAGAATCAAAGTCCATTCAACATCAGTTATCCCAATAATAGCTATCGCTTTCAGCAGTTGTGTTATCGGCCATGACTGCTGGCCTCAGTGGGCGTGTCCAAGATTCAGTGCCATTGGTATCCTATTCCATTTCCAAATCGATCCTAAATCCACTTCGTGACAACATATCGTGACCCGTGGTTATTTCCACGAAATGACATCCCTCCTTGTGGACATTTGGGGCTTTCGCGAGGTGGTCCCGGAGAAATCTTTCAATCTTTTTCTTTCATTATTCCGTGCCGACGTCATGAATTGTCGCCTCCACAGCTTATTACGTCTCTTAAGTGATAGTTTGCACGCTGTCAAAGTGTCATTCATCCGTCATGATTTATAATGAAATAAGTTATGGCTAACACTCACTAGAATGCGTCATGTCGTGGTGGAATGGGGGATTGCGTGTTCCTTATACGCCAAGATTTGGACTTTTCGGAGCATTAAAAGTTGCTCCTGGTAAGGCCTTTCGTTCCAGATGGATCGAAGGTTAGATGACAGACGAACAGTCGTCCACACAGCGTGCGTTCCCTCACTGAGGCGGCTGTAAAACGACGACCAATTCCAGTGGGGTTCAGCTTATCAATTGACGGTGTCACGTTAAATATTTTTGTTCAAACTTTATAAGTTAAAGTTATAACCTTTGCATGCTTGACTTTTGAAAAAGTATGCTGAGCAAGTCAAAAGTTTTGTTCAACCACCTTCGATAAAATTTTTGTCAGATTTTTCAGATTGTAGACTTTAGTTTCTTTTCAGTGCTCCACCTGGTTATATTGCTGCAAACCTTGTGACTTGAACTTATTCCTAATAGAAGCACAATTTTGTGCAAGCGCCTTTTCAGAGTGAATTTCTATGTTTCTTTTGAAATAGCTATATTTCCGCCGCCTCGGTAACAAAATGCAAATCTCTAATCTTACTTGTTCGATACATTTTTCTATCGCCGGCTGTGGTACCCAGGTACCCCGTATCCAGGTTGATAACGTGTAGGTTTGAGAGCCCGAAGTTCCCTGGTCCTGATCCTGCCCTGGGCATGTATGTTTTGTACCGTATTGTATGTATTCTGTTTGTCCTAGGGGTCCTAGGGCTAAGATTGGGCTAAGGTTGGATGGTGCGATATGACCCCAGCCGTTTGAGAATGAAAATAACTCAAGACCGTTACTAAGATTTTTCTCTTGTCAGCCATCTTTCATCGCTCTTAGGTTCCATTTCCCCTCATGACAGTACTTCAGAGAGGCGATAGGAACTGTTTCACTCACTCAATTAACTAAAACATTCACTCTCTCCTGTATAACTCACTCTCCATAGGTTCCCAGCAATAGGCATTAACTTATAAATGATGAAAATGAGAAATGTCCGCTAATAAACTATTTGATACCAACTTACCCTAGCCATAGCTAAACTTTTGTGAGAACAATGTGACGATAAATGATATGATGATGATGATAATACGACCAAGTTTTCGCATTTTACAGCATCGTCAGGTCACCCGAAGGTCACCGGTTCTAACTCCGCCCAGGGCATGGATGTTGTGTTTATCCAAGGGTCTTAGATTATATGGTGCGATACAACCTCATCCGTGGGTGAAGCTAACGGTGCTGTTTAAAGCGATATTTACGTCGTATTGATTAGTTTAAATGTGGAATTTGTCCATTTTAATCATTCCTAAGGACGTTTCGATTCCACACGACTTAGTATTAATAGGCTACTATCGGTACACTTCTACATCTACATAATACCCTGCAAATCACCGCACGTAAGTATGATTGCGAGAGAGGCATCACAAGACATGTATTTGAATCCGGGAAACTAAATTAACTCTAGAATCATCATTTACTCTTGCATGTAAGATGTAATGTTTTACCGGATTAAAACTTGTGTAATATTTCTCGGGTGCTACGCAAAGTAATGAAAGGTTTATTGAAGTCGGTAATGTAAGGTAGAAGTGAGGAAAAGGGAGTAAATAATGAACTTCCCGAATGGAATGGTGGAAAGTTGGACATAAACTGAGTGATAAAGATAACTTTGGAAAGGAATGTTCAGGTATTTCGGAAGAGACTATCAGAGCTCTATGATAACATCGTGGCCGATATAACGCCACATCATCATCATGGGTCAACAATCCCAAATTGGTTTGACGCAGCTCTCCACTCGATTCTTCTATCGGCCAACCTCTTCATATTAACGTAATTCCTCTTTTTCACGTTTTTTTTCATGGGTGTTTTCAAGTCTGTTTCCGCACGAATAGGCGCTTCAGACCGGGAGGAAAGGTATTTGGATAGGAATGGAAGGGATGGGGTAAATAATCCTTTTTCACGTTCTTCACGACCTGTTCCATGTAACACATACGAGGCCTACCCTTTCCATTCTTCCCGTTCACTTTTCCTTCGACGATTGTCTTCATCAGGCCACCGTGTCTTAAGATATGGCCGATTAGGTTGTCCCGTTTTCTTTTTATAGTTTTCAGTGGAAATCTCTTTTCTCCCAGTCTTCTTAAGACTTCTTCGTTTGCCACTCGGTCGATCCATACATTTAATAAATATATAGTGGTGTCATCTAAGGTGGTGAAATAGTGATGAACATGCAAGATGCAGTGTTTTACTGGAGTAAAACTTGTGTAATGTTTCTTGGGTGCTCCTCCTGATCAGGAGCTTCATTAACTCAGCCGAGACGTTTCGAAAAGAGGCTCGCTATTCATTTCAAAGTATTCAAGAAGCCTTAAAAATCCTTGTCTATATCTACTGACTTACCCTGCGAGCTACCTCGTAGGTGTGTGGCAAGAGGTGAATGGGGAATATGCATGAAATTTGTTTCTCAAAGATTAATGATGTACTTGATGTGAAATTTTCTCACCAATTTAAATATATAAACCAAATTTTTCTACGCCCACCACAAAGATAATTAAATGATATTAAAATGTTCCCAAAAATTGACGAAAGTCACGTGACCTGAAACGCTTTCTGACGTCACTGCACGGTACAGGTTTCATATTGCTACGTAGATAGACATTTATTTTTAAAGAAAAACAAAGTAAACATATTGTTTTGAGGTTTTTAGCCGTTTCTCGAACGAAACGATGACTGAAAAAATACTTAAAAAAGCACATTCCGGCAATTTCCTTTGGTTGACTCCCTTATGGCGGCGTTCTTAAAAAAACAGCATATATGGACGATTTGATCATTACAATCCATACTACGTAAATAAAAAATAGAAATACAATCGTTTATTGCATTAAACAAATGAGATAAATACATACGTTATCGCCAAGTATTCATTTAGCTTCTTACTTCCACGCATAAACAGATAAACAACGCCCATAGTGATACCGTGCCGTGACGTCATGCGATGACGTCGTGTTTTTAAGCTGCCGAAAAGGTACAATTTTCAAACAGTAATATCTTTGAAACGCAACTTAATTGTTAAGCAAAATTTTCACCAAGCACATGTTAGCTAATAAACTCCACATTCAAAGAGTTATAAAAAATAGTGCATGTTCCCCATTGTCACCAAAAAGACTTAAGCTTACGTATACCTGCTACCTACGTAAGGAGAGATTATTTCTATGAATACCTTGCGGGACACATGCACTACAAATTTTTGTCATGATTCAATATGCGAAGAAACATTTGAGATGTACTACAAACATTCATTATACGTATTAGTAATTCGTGCAAAAATACTAGCCCGTGCATGCCCTACTTACAAGCTACTGAGACGTTTAATGCTACAACCTTGTGGAAAATTTCAAATATGTAGTCATGAGGTACGTTTAACTAAATTGTTAGTGCAAAGTAACGAGATATTTATTGATCTGTGAGGAAATGATGCATTAATTAATTGATTTCTGTTCTTAAAGCATGAATGAGTTTTTATTGTTTAAAGATAGACACATAAATAATAATTGAAGACTACTCTTCTAGATCAAAATCGACAATACCTATTCTAATTTCTTCGTGTATCTCCGCTGTAATACATTAATGTCTCTAATGCCGGAAAATGAAAAGTCAAACTTCTCTGACATACTATCTATCAGTTACGCGTATGGTAGATAGGATAATAAATTGTTAGATGTATATTGTAGTTGAAATCGAAGCAGGTCTGACAAAAGAAGGATCTCTTCTATCTTTCCCCCTTCCATTTTGCATCCGTTCTCGTCTCGCCCCTTTCACGCGATCCGTTCGTTTCCTGCCCCCATTGTCCCCTTGTTATCTCCCGACTCCACCCCGCCCCACCTCCCCCTACCCCCTTCAACACTCCCATCCTTTCCTCAACCAGAACCCTACCCCCTCCCCGACTCCCTCCAAACCAACCCCCTTGTCTCGCTGCACGTGAGACGAATCCCACAGTGCATTTCGAGAGCTATCGTTATTCGAAAGTTACCCGCAACCGGGGCAGCCTTAATCAAGTATTAAAATGTATTCAAGTCCGCACACTTTGGGGGGGAATCCAACCCTTTTCCTCTTCTCTTCACCCTTCCGCCCTCCGCATCTTTTCCGCTTTACCGTGAGTCGACTGCCGCTGACTCAAGAGAGGAAGGAATGCTTCCGAGATACTTTGACCGACCTTTGTGTCCTCTCTCTCTCTCTTTCTCCCCTCTCTGCATTGCTTCCCAACGTGAAGGCAGAAGAGTCTGGAGGGGACATGCGCATGCCAACTTACGAGTGGCAGTGAAGTCAGAACGGGGTTGCTAGGGAAGGATTTTAGGCCGAACTCGGCACACAAAATTGCACCAAATGTTTCGATGTATTCTCCGTTATTTCTTTAATCTTGAACGTTGTTTATCCGATGGTTTCGAACGCAAAAACAAACCTCCGATGCTAAGTCATTCCGCTTCTGCTATCTCGTGGAAAACTTGAGTAGGAATGGAGGGCCAAAACAAAAAAAAATAAAGAAAGAACAAAAGAGGATGGCGAGGCGACGCAAATTAGGGAATAGGTGGAATGTCGTGTTTTTAAGTGCATAATATGCCCACTTCAGCCATTCCTTGGGATGTATTGAAGCGCGACTTCTACATTCCGAAAAAGGTCGGTAAAAAGAATGAAAGGAGGGTGAAATCAGTAAGATTTGAGGATGAGTAAACACTATTTATAATTCCGTGGATTCCGTAAATATGCAGGGTGTAAACTTTATACTCTCTGGCGTAACTCATAGCATTGTGTCATCTTAAACACAGTGCCGAGATACTTGGATCCGAAGATCTCCGCGGCATTTTTTTGATGAGCGAGAAGCTTCGGGAGTTCCTCCGCGTTGTGTCAATTTCTGACGACAGTTTCTCGAGCCATCCTGCTGTCTTTTTCGGTTACTAGTGGCGACACATTACTTTGACCCGTTTCATTTATCTTCCTGAGTCGTACGATTTTTCCTATTGGCTGACCGTTTTCCTGCGACTTTTCCGTTGAAAGTTCTCCTACAGCCACTTGATAAATTATGCATCGTGCAAATATTGTGACCGGGTGGAAATTAGGAGGAGGTTGAGTTAGTGAATGGGGAAAGTAATAAATGGTTTATTGAAGGCGGTTACGTAAGGTAGAGGTGAGGAAAATGGAGGTATAGAATGAACTTCCCGAATGGAATGAAGTAGAGCATGTACTAAGTGTTTAATAAATATAACTTTGAAAAAGAACGTTCAGGAATTTCGGAAGAGACTATCAGAGCTCTATGATAACATCCTGGCCGATATAACGTCTGACATTTAATGTAATATCACGGTGTCCATTAAGGTGGTTAAATAGTGATGAACAATGTAAGATCTAGTGTTTTACCGGAGTAAAAGTTGTGTTATGTTTCTCGGGTGCTCAACCTGATCAGGAAGTTCATTAACTCAGCCGAGACGTTTCGAAAAGAGGCTCGCTATTCATTTCAAAGTCTTCAAGACCTGCGAGCTACCTCGTAGGTGTGTGGCAAGAGGTGAGTTAAATTAAAAACACCAAAACACCAGCGTATTATGCTAGATTCGACGAGATAAATAAGATTAGAGTGATAGATTGTCGTACAGATAGATTCAAAATGTCATTTTTCCCCCCTGCTATAAGAGAACACAATAGGCAGCACAGCAAAGGGATGGGTAGGTGAAATATTTTAGAGCAGTCTGTAGTGCATGATGCATGTATTAACAACCAATTCCTTAATTACTAATAGATACTAACGATCTAGTTGCATGAGACCCTATAGTAGCTTGTTTGCATGTCAGTAGTGCATGCTTGGTGATCTTCACCCCTTGCCACACACCCTCGTGGTGACTTGCAGGGTATTGCGTAGATGAGTTGTCTCCAAACATCACATAAGCTTATGTATACCTACTATCTGTCTAAGGAGAGATTTCTATGAATATCATTCGGGACACATTACAAATTCTTTTCATAGTCCCACATGCAGAGAAACATTTGAGAAGTACTACAAACATCCAGTATACATATTAATAATTCATGCAGGCATGCTCTAGAAATAAAAATAATTTGAAAAATAAATAATCCAACTCAATAATTTCAGCTCTGTTTGTTTCATTAATACGTATTAATTTAATGTGTACAATTTCATGTTTATGCTGAGGTAAATTTATTTTATCAAGACATCATGGTGTTAACTTGAACTGGCTCTTTAGTTCTGTACAGAACGCTTCTTTAGTGTCTCCTAAAAGCACTCGAAACTTCGGCTAAGTAAATAAAGCCCGATGAAACACCCGAAAAAACTTTAACAAGTTATGAACAGTTAAACAAATTGCCGTTTTTCTGCCAATATCCACACATGATTAGGAAGACCGACAAGTATTTTAGAGCTGTGGTCTCGGTCGATTAAAGGGCTAAAATGCCTCTGCATCGGCGTTTACGGGTAATCTGTTTGAGGCACTCGGTCCAGGAAGTACTGCCTGAATTGGAGCTTGGAGAGTAGGATTGGGGCGGAGGGGATAGAAAGATAAGTTCATCCCATCCGCAGACTTCTCTCACCCGCCGCCGGAATACCTCTTGAACTTAGACGTGTGGGCCGAGGGTTGCGTTCCATCAAGTGCCTCTCAATGGAAAGGGATGCCTAGATTTTCGACGCCGTGGGACTCATCATCGGACTGCACCGAATACTGCTTCTTCAGATCAAACTTGAACCGCGATAGTTTTAAGCCTCGGGCTCTGCAAGTTTCTATTTCCAATTCGGCAGCAATGGCAAGTGCTGACATCTACAAGGAGCCATACAAGTCCCCTCGAGAGGGAGTCTGGCAGTTATTTAATACTCACCGAACATAGATGCACAAACAATATGGGATGAATTTCCATGCAAATACGGGAATATCGTTAGTTATGTTTGCACCAGACAATTACAACCGGATGACTACGAAGGAATACTAATTCTGTTTACGCGTAAGACATTTGATTTCATGCGTTAAATTAAAATCTAAAACATGAATACAATTAACCTAAGTGGAGTTAAGTAATTTGTACAGATAGGATTGTAGGAAGAAGGCATAAAGTTGGAGTTCCGCAAGGAGTTTAAATAATTACTACCAGGTTCCCTTACGGAATACAAATTAGAAAGAATCCTACGTATAAATAAGAACTAACATCGCCGTCGAGTGACGAACTCCTAGCGCCAAGTACCAATTGCTGCCAATAAATTAGTACGTAAATGATGCCATGATTGAGCAGGAGAATGTGCAGCCGCCAAGATCACCTGATGAAGAGAATATCACCCAGGGTAAATTTAATGGGAAGAATAGAAATTGAAGGTCTTGCGTGAAATATATGTTGCAGGTAGTGTGGAATGTGGAAGAGAAGATTTATGGGAATATGAAAAGATTAAAATATGATAGGTTAATCGAGTGTAGAGTTCACTTCAAAACAATCTTGTATCGTAATTGTTGGCCCATGATGCTGATGAGTTTCAGTTCTAGTGAAAAAGAAAGGACTCTATGAAGCATCGTGCTGAGAATAATTTGAGGAATTGGGCACTCTTTGAGGCGCAGCGGATTTGTAAATAACACACCGGTGGGAAACGCCAGGGAAAATCCTCACGAGGAAAGTCGAGGAGTATTTGCCTACCTGTGATAAAACAAGAGCGGTGTAGTTAAGAATAATTACAGGGAAGTTAAAGAACAGACATGGAAGAGGTAAGAATAGAGGGCAACATATCTTAGAATTGATGCACTGATGATGATGATCATGCTGACATTTGATAATGACTCAGTGAATAGGAACGCTTAGTGTATTAAAAACTTTGGAAAAGTGCGATTATTGTCTGATTGAATGTGTTCCCTCCAATAAGAGAAGACTAAATCTCTATAGCATGTTGTTTATGTCTGTCTAACCATGATTTCAATACATGTCTTTGGACATATATTGAAATCATGGTTTATTGTTAGGGGAGAAATAATACCAAGGTCATGTTTCCAGTCCCGCTTAGGGCATGTCTATCATGTTTGTCATAGGATTTAGATCTTAGAGTAGACAGATAGCTGGAACATCTAAAAAACAGGTCGTCTGACGGTTCCGAAACGTGGGCTCTGAGAAAAGAGGATAAAAATAAACTCCCTGCTTTTGAGAGTTGACTTTTGAGGAGGGAATGAACACTAATGAAGAAGTGCCGGAGGTGTTAGGAGATGGAAGAAAGTTGACTGAAGAAATCAGGAGGAGACAGGGTAAATGAATGGAAGGTTTAAAACGAGGCTAGGCTGTTTTAAAGGACGTGGCAAAGGGGAAGAATGTTGGGTATGCGAGTTAGAGGGAGGAAAGGGACCGGCTGGTTGGAATAAGATAATAAAATTTAGGGAGCATGAGGTACTGAAGAAGAATATCATGAGACGTATATGTGTGTCTTGCTGTATTTAAGTATTAGGATGTATTTGGAAGAGATATATTTGGAATATCTTGTCCTTCTAAACCTAATTTTACTGGTAGATTGTAAAAATATAAAGATGTAAGATGGCGAAGTTAGAAATATTCAAGAGAATTGTTGGAGGGTATAAAGAAAAGTTGGACATGTGCTGAGCAAAATAAGGAAATACCGGAACTAAGGAAGCGTTCAGAGGAAACATCGAAAGAGAGTGGAGTGGCTCAATATGAAAGCATAACTTGTCCTGCGGAACACCAACAGTCTAATCTCCTTTTCAGGCCCGAACAAGAATTCATACATCTTCATCGTTTTTTTTCCTCTGGCTAAAAGAACGGTGGGTGCAAAAGGCGTGCAGAAGGGTTTTTTTTAAATTTCTCTCCCTCTTGGAACGGGGCGAAGGAGGCAACCGGTGCTAATTCTTGAGGGCTTCCCACTTTAAGTCCGTACGCGAGGTTGTTACCACGCTACTCGAAGGGTGAAACTTTTGGTTCGGGGAAACATCCGACGGGGGATTGCGGTTGGAGAGAGAGAGAGAGAGAGATAGGATAAAATGGAAAAGAGAGATAGAGTCCACTACATCCACGAGATGGAGAGGTATCCTACCTTCTCAAAAGCAGCATACCCCTCTTTACAGTTCCCCCTCTCCACTCACCCTCTTCCCATCCCCCTTCTATCTCTCATTCTCTCTCTCTCACTCTCTTCCGCTCCGTGGGTTCTGTGAACCGATGCTTTTTCTCCTCCTTATCCTACCTTCTCAAGGTAGTCTACCTTCTCAAAAGCAACATCCCCCTCTTTCCAGTTCCCTCTTTCCAGTTCCCTCTCTCCACTCACCCTCTTCCCATCCCCCTACTATCTCTCATTCTCTCTCTCTCACTCTCTTCCGCTCCGTGGGCTCTGTGAACCGATGCTTTTTCTCCTCCTTATCCTACCTTCTCAAGGTAGTCTACCTTCTCAAAAGCAACATCCCCCTCTTTCCAGTTCCCTCTCTCCACTCACCCTCTTCCCATCCCCCTACTATCTCTCATTCTCTCTCTCTTCCGCTCCGTGGGCTCTGTGAACCGATGCTTTTTCTCCTCCTTCCTTCTCTCCGCATCTTAATTGGTAGTCCGGCCAACGTAAACTTTCTGGTGGGGAAGGGAGGGATGAGGTATCTCGCCGCTTCAAGTGGGTCACTCCCTCATACGGGATGGCCTTGGGTTGCCGAACGCGAATAATTTGGTGGGTGGGGTTTGAGGGGGTGTTTCGCGAAAGGGCAGAACTTTGTGGATAGCCGAGAATCGTGACGAGCATTGAGAGGCTTTGAAGTGTGCGTTGACCCGAGGAAGAGTTCCGCGTAACGATGAGCCGCTGTTTTGGATACCAGCCGAACATTTATGAAGTCCACTTTGTTTTCCACAGAAGCTGTTGAGTAGCAAGAGTACTATCTTCTGACGCCCATAGCCCGTGTTCGATTCCCGGGAAGTGCTACAGAGTAATCTGAACCTGAGAACCCTGGACAGAGATTTTTAGTTCAGTATTCCATACCTGTTTCTTCTCCAACCTCCTATCACGTGGTATTTCTTTAATTCCTTGTACCACCTGCCTTTCTGCCCGATCCTTACCTCCTTCTTCCGCGTTCGCACAATATTCTCCTCTTTATTATGTCCTCTAAATATTTTATTAAGTGAATCCCTAGAAAAAGCTCTTAAAAAAGGACATATCGGGGTGATTTTGTGGTTAAGATATTGGCTTTCCGACCTCAGAGTCCGGATTTGAATGCCTATTGCGTCAGATATTTTCCATTGATATACCTCTCCTTAAAATTTGTAAAAATTGCTGGATGTTTGTCCGGACCCACCGTCACAGTCACTGAACTTCAGGCTGTATATTCCACTTCTGGACATAGGGTGAAAAGTTGGTATCTTTGCATTCTACTAAAAGGTTTTTGAACCTAAAAGGTTTTAAATATATCTATCAGCCAACCTCTTCATCTTGAGGTAACTCCTCTCTTTAACATCCTTCACGACCTAGAAAACTTAGACGCAGAAAAATTGTTTCTAAAGGCAATCTGTTTAATAATGACCTCTTTTGTAAAATCCTCCTCCGAAATTGGCACATTCGGCAGATGATTCACCAAGGAGTGGAAACGCATTAGTTTGTGAGTGATACTTTTCACCCTATATCCAGAAGTAAAATGTACAGCCCGAGAAGCAGTGGCCATCACGGTGTCTGCATCGGACAAATATCCAGAAATTTTAGCACACGGACGAGGGAACATTTTAAATCTTTTACTGACAATCGTGACAACAAATGCAATTTTACAAAAAAATTATTACAGTGTGACCACGAAAGTGATTTCAATGTTAGTATTTTATCTATCTGCGATGACAAACTAGAACTTAATGCTCGCGAGCTGTTGGAAATTTTAAAAAGTAAAGATGAACCTGAAACCACCGTGCTTAACGAATACTTGTTGCCTGCCTCCTCCCCCATCCTGAGCGAAGTCCCCTCGTTTTCCCAGCCTCCAGCCCTCTCTAACCCCCCACCCCCTTGGCAGTTGAATTAAAAGGGAGAAGACCAGCACCTTTTCACCTGATGATGATGATTAATCTTCGTCATTCGGGTGGTGTACTGCTTTTGTGAATTCTGTGGTATTTGTAAAAGTTTCCTTTGTTAATTTGTAAAAGTAAACACGTTGACGATGAAATACCACCAGGTTTACATCGGCAAAAGTTTTATTTATTCTCGCAAAGCGGTTAGCGATGCTAGCTTTTTTTGCAAATTTGTGATTGGTTAGTTTCAAACATCTGAATGGAAGTATAGAGCAAGTTTTATCTGTTTGGTCCAAAAGATTAGTGAACAAAATTTTGGACCAAAAGGTATTTCGATGAAATTTTAATGTTACCCACTATCCACGTCTGCTATATCCTATTTCGTATCGGAAAATCGTATCCAAATTTTAACCGTGGGTCGCGTGCCATAGCTGCCTTTCCTCCCTTCGTGCAGACTAATGTTTTCACAGGGTTTCTCTCCACCCTGCGTCCTCCTTTCCCTTCTGCTCAAACCCTTGAACTAATAAAACCAGTCCATGAACTTTTACTTCCGGTCTGCGACACATTTATGTGCAGAGACGGACTGGAAGCTCGTGACGCACTCAGTTCGTACGGCATTGCTGAGAAGTGGAAACACTCTCTCGTGAATCACTTGGCGAAACACTACTTCATGTTTGGAAAGTTTGATTGAAATTTCTAAAATATTTTATTTTGTCACTTTCGTGTTTTTTCTGCGAAGCAACAGAATCTGTTTTTTGTTAATTGAGTGTCTGGGTGCGTGCACAAAATAAATGAAGGAAGAGGGGCGTGGTTTGATTTATATGGGAGGGAGGGATAAGGGTAATTAGTGGAGTTAAAGTGGGGTAGGACTGATATAGAATGAGTAAGCAGTGTGTTCATTGCGAGTATCTCGGCGGAAGGGTATAATGATGGTATTGGGAAGGTATAGGAGTGGGGATTGGGGAAGTACAAGGTTATGTAAACGTTCGTTAACAATTAAGCATCCTTTTGAATATGCATGATTCGAAATTTCATCGTCAACTACACGTACACAGTACCCTGTAAATCAGATCAAGAGTGTACGGCAAGAAGTGACTCGACACCAGGCATGGGATTGAGTGAACATTCCTGTAATTATTGTTGATTATATTTCCAGTTTCATAAGGTTTATTATCATTCCATTTCATGTTAAACATTGCAGCGATACATTGAGTGCAGCTTTAAATTTCAATTTATCATTATTCGATTCAAATTTTTATTCGTATAACAAAATATTCTGTTGCATTCCAAATTTTCAAGTCAATGTAGAAAACTATTAGTACCTTGAGCGTTTCGTGTCTCAAACAGACGTGCAAAAACTGCGTAAAATTTACATTACCTATCCAAACCAATTGCATTCCCACTTTTTAAATAAGATTGACAATTTTCCACAAAGAAATCTTCACTTCGACCGGTTTCGATGTGATACATCATCATCACCTGAAAATTGCCAATCTTGTTTAATTATGTTATTCCACCATATAACGCCTGAAACGACTCTATTTATACATTCCCACTATTTATTATTTAATCTCTAATTTTTCCTTATATTTCACGCAGAAAATGTGACATTTTTTTTAAACCTATGCGCCTATCATTTCTGAAATGTTGCGAAGGATTTGACTCCAACATATTATGACATACATCTCGCAAATTTCTTGGATAGCCACTATTTTTTCCGGATGAGCTGTTAATGAATCGTTGGATTTCATGTGAAACGGCGAGCGGTTCCATGAAAATATTTATCTGCTTATTTACATTGGTAAACTCTGTTTCCAAGAATTTCCCACAGTAGTCTAATATTTTCGTGAACATTGATTTCAACGTCCCTTTTTTGGTATTCAATGTTTTATTCCTTTCCACATATTGTTAAATTTGCTATATATTCCTGTAGATGGCTTTGGGTGCATATCCCAGCATGTAACATCAACTATCGCGCAGTAGGTTTTTCACATCCCCCTTCCCGTGTAGGTATATGTTTTCCCGTGGTGTGGGTTTTTCCGACTACGATAATACTTCTTTGTGATATTTCTAATTATGATAATGCTTACCTTTTTCCCATAAGTAGGCAAAACTTAAAATAAAAAGTTAACCTAAATTTTTTTTAGTTCGTATAACAAAATATTCTGTTGCATTCCAAACTTTCAAGTCAATGCAGAAAACTATTACGCTTGTACCTTGAGCAATTTTTTTAGGCAGGTACTGAATTTTCCGGTCACCAAACTTAATCTTTAAAATAGTGGTCTGATTTGATGTATGTTTTTCAATTTTTAATTTCAACACTGACGAGAGGTTAAGTGGAGGAAAATACTACTTCTTAGACTCAATCTCGCTACACACGACGGCCATTTACTATCTTCATTATCGCCAGCCGGTAAACACCTGAGCATGGCCTGGCGAAATGCATTACGGAAAAGAAAGCATGTCGTTTTAATGAGGGAATGCATTCCATTCTAATTTAGCACAACGCCTCCTTTGTTTTTTGTACTAAAAGTATACCAAGAAGTTAATGAGTAAGCGCGAAAGAGTAGTTACCTTCGCGTTAAAGTTTTAACCCTGCGAGATAACGCTACCGGTAGCCTTGTACAAATTCCCCGGTGGAATGCGGACGTAGCGCCTTCATTAGGGGGAGCTCATCTCCATACAACGCGATTTCGCGGCTTGAAAGCGTAACCAGAGTCGGGAATAATTTCCCTGCATAAGAAATGAGATGGTCTGGGGCTGTTCTGGGGGGGCGGGGGGAGGGTGAGTTACTTTCGTGTTTTGAAATTATAAGAGGGTAAAGAGGGTATTAGTTTCAAGTATTAAACTCGGAACGAACAATTTATTTTTTTTTAATAAATGGAAATCCTCGAAGAAGTCCCGGAAAGTTTTCTTGCGCCTGATATATTTAGTCCTTGAAAGGAAACGCAGAATTATTTTCTTTCTTATCTTTTGAAGGCAAAAGTGCTCATTTTAAGAGCTTCCAGATGTTTTAATGTCGCCCTCCTTCGAGAGCTCTCGAGATTAATAAGAGAGCGTTGGGAACTCGAAATTGCCTCCCTATTCAATTTTCATTGGCTCACATCTAGGCCGAGATGGGGGAAAACTAAACAAGGGTTTCACCTATTATGAATAAAATTCTACTCTTATCGTTACTAAATTTACAATGCCTTGATGTGTTTGTAAAAACGTTTGTAGCCTAGGCTATATTTTTCATCATAAAGGTGTATGTGCACGAACCCTGAAAAATTTCAAGTCATATTTGCGACCTATGTAGGGCTCTGATTGAGTATTAAGGTAAAGAATCCCCTATAAGTGCTCTACGTAGCACAAAACGACTTCGTGGAGGATAAAAAATTGTTTAATTCTCATGAACCCTCATAGAGAATCTCCTGAAGTCATAACATGCTCCTTCTTATTTGACCATACATTTTGTCGAGGATGGAAGTTTTAAAATGCGAAGGGACATTTTTTTGTTAACTTATTTGATCTATTATAAACTCCTTGCGGTATAAATTCCTGTATTGTTTTACAAAAGTGTGTATTAACTGAGGTTATTTGACAATTCAATTAAGTTTATGCTTTGAATTTATGTATCAAATTCTTCTTTGGCCTAATGGTGCCTTAAAACGTTCAGCATCCATATTTGTGTAATGTTTGAAAGAAGTATAGACTTTTGAAAACTCACTAAGAGTCGATTCACTAGTGAATGAACGATAATACTTTAAAAGAAATAAAATCCAAGAATGTTCTATTAAATTTCAAACTGTCCAAATGAATTAAACTTAGAGACGTGTCTTTGATGTGTAAATACAATCACGCAGTAATGTAAATTTTTTATTAAAAAGAACCACCTTGAACTTTCTGTACCTCGTCAATAAATACCTGTCCTACATAGTGACCTTGCGAAAAATATGAATGTTCTTTCGTGTTGACGTTACTTAATATAAAACTGTTACTTTCATATACTTGACGTTCAGTGTCTCCTGCGGAAATTCAAAGTAAACCTTACATATTGCCTACCTTAATAATGTTCTCCTCGTAACGTCGATAGTATTAATCAATATCCCTTTCATCGTACGCAAAAAATGTCATATGAAATCTCTCCACCTCACCATTATTCTAAGTTTTTAATTTTATGTTATCTACTGTAATACAATAGAGGGTTTTTTTTATACATTTAACATCTTTATAGATACAATCCTCCTTCAATGTCTACAGGAAATTTAGCCTGTGTTAATTAGTTATTTGCGAATGAACAACAATAGCTAAGGGCGCTTAAGACGTTTCCATCGGAGCGTATTTAGTTAGAGGTAAGAATTAATGCAGTGGGGAAGTGGAACCCAGGGGGGCTGTGTTTGAAACCGTCGAGATAATCTCGAATAGGTAGCCAAGGAGTCACGTGGTTTAAACAAGAATGGTTGGCATATTTGTAGTGTTGAAACTACTGACAACAACCTCATTCATTTTACACTTGTGATTTATCTCATTTTGGGGCTCTATAGTCGAGACGGATGACAAATACTCAAGTGAAAACAGCTAAAAACTGTGTAATGAGCGATTCTGACACACTAAATTTGCAAAAGAATTCGTGTTGGTACCACGTGACTTCTTGGTTACCAATTCGAGATAACCCCGACGGTTTCAAATACACACACCCCCCCCCCCTCTTCCAGGAGCCAGTATTAACCCAGTTTTCACGGAACCATTAAGTAGAGGTAAAAAGTTTACAGGAACCGGTGTTATGGCGAAGAGAAACGCGGCGCCGGCGTCTATAACTAGACCACGCCTATTATCTACCCGTCCATTGTTCTTACAATTTTGGCGCGCTGTTGAACCTATCGCTGCACCATATTTTTCTCCCCATTTTCCCGAGATCCCCAGCAGCGTAGGCTGAAGAGAGGGATCGGAATGATATCCCAATTTACATCGCACGCAGGGAGAAGACCGTCGGCCCCCTCTCACGCACCCGTGGGGAATACGGCAAGGTTCGTGGGTGCGGTGAGAGCTGGAAGGGCGAGCCGAACCGCACCTTTTGGCCTCCTCTCTCTCTCTCTCCGCACCACTCCCTTTGTCAACCTCATGCAAGGCATGGCGAAGTGAAAGCATTCCATTTTCCTCCCAGTCTCCTGATGAGAATGCGATTCGGGCGAGGGATTGCTCAGGAAGATTTCCTCATCCTTCCGGCACCAAACCCCTTCCTTCTTCTTCTCCCCACCCCATCCCCTCCCTCCCTTCCCCTTGAGCACCCTCAAAGGAACCCTTACCCGCCCCCATCCGTATATATCCCTCCCTCGCAGAAATTTCCCTACCCTTCCAGTAAACCCTTTTTCCCCCTTCCACAAGATCCTTCTTCCCCTTCCCCCGCTTTTCACCCTGTACATCCCTCCCCAGAGTCTTTCGTTCTGTGTAGTTAGTCCCTCCATAGCCGTATCGAACAAATTCTCTTTATATCTCACGGCCGGTGGGCTCGGATATTAATCCGGTTTGAAATACTTCTTGATAGTTGCCTGGGTTCCTTCTATATCCGTTATCCTTTTTCATGCCTCGCGTACCTCACTGTATACCTATATACCGTATATATATATATATTTATTTATTTATGTATTTATTTATTTATATATTTATTTATTTATGGATATGAAGTCAGGTTCCTAACACGAGGCATGAAGAGTGTGTATATATTTACACACACACACACACACACATATATATATATATATATATATATATATATATATATATATATCACTCAAGCCTTCCTCTTCACGTGGCCTACGCGATTTCTCTTCACCCCAATACCATCCATTCCTCCCACATCGCTAGCTTTTCATCCCCCGCAGGCACCCTCTTCTCGTTCCCTCCAACCCTGTTCAGTTCCTTCGCCCGACCGCCCTCGACTGCCTACGACCGAATTCTCCTCACTCTCCTCATCTTTCTCTCTCTCTCCCACACAATATTGCCGCATGCGTTTGGCTGTCAGTCGTGGAGTGTCGTGCGAGTCTGGAATTTCAACTCCTTGGAAATGAATGGAATGTCAAAATGTTTTAGCAGACGATATCGACCTGGAGCAAAATTTTATTTTACCTGATTCTTCTAAAAAGTAGTGAACTTCATGGTTGTACGCAGGATAGTTTAATGAATGCGTGAAGTTTTTTTAAAAAAAGAAAACATCTAACCCTAATCGGTTTCACCGTTACGCTCACAAAGATTGGCTATTTTTTCGTGAAATGAGAATCTAACTATTTAATTGTGGAATAGTGAAGTGAGATGCTTACAAGAAAGAATTATTATAGTATGAAGAGAATAGCTGACTGAAGAATTAAGTTTGAGTCTCACAATACGTTTCCTTGTGTGACACCAAAACTCGGTTTTTTATGTGTTTTGTGTGAGGGGATTAAATAGACTTGAGATGTTGGATTTGGGGAGGAGAAGGTAAGATAAGTTGAAAGAGAAGCATAAAGGATATTATTGAGTAAATTAGAAGTGTGGTAATGGGACTGCTATAAGGGGTGAGAGTGTTTTTCAAATGCATATAATAGAGGATGGATTATTAAGCAAGGATTTAGGGAGGAGAAGAACAGTGAAACTGATTGAAGTGATTAGAAATAAAAACTATTTGGAGTCCAACATCAATATTTGTAATAGTGGCCCACATCCTGCAAAAAGGTTATACAATGTATCATAGGGTAAGTATAATATAGAGAGCTCACCGCATGGGGAAAAACTGTTATACGTTATGGATGTAGTACTGGAAGGTTTCCATAGATGGCGTGGCAAGAGTTTTTCGCGTTACGTCACTAACGATATCACTTCCATCGCTTTCGTTTTTCTAATCGACCTAAGCGGCACATAACATATGCTATTGCTGTAGTTTTGTTAATCATAATTTTGCCATATGCCTTTTCCTAACGTTCAACAGTCGAATGGATAAGCTAACATTTCTATCACTATTAAAGCCAACATATCTTGTCACAGGAAGGATTCCTTGTTGTTTCATTAAAAATACATAATCCACTGCTGCAAGGAGCAGACTAAAAGACACTTCTCTATTCTGCCCCTTAGAAAAACGAAAGTGATGGAAGCGATATATATCGTTTGTGACGTAACGCGAAAAATTCTTCCCTTGCCATCTATGGAAACCTTCCAGTACTATATCCACAACGTATAACAGTTTTTCCCTATGCGGTGAGCCCTCTATAAATATATTGCTAATTCTTGTCAACCTGGAGGTGTTGGATGTTTTGTAAGGGCATGATAGAGATAGAGGCCTGCCTTTATGAGTAGAGCATTAATGATACTACGGCTAGATAATCATGAGTACTTCTTGTGTTCCTTCTTGCTTCTTCCATGAGTCCTAAGGCTTTGCTCCCTCGCAAACATCCTGACCCTTATCCTATCCCAAGGATCCTCATCGTCTTCTTCACGCTGCTTGTCTTACGCAGTCCTCTCGCTCTCATCTTCTTACGCATCAGGTTCCTCCTCATCATCTCTCGCACTCAGCCTTCGCATCCACAGGCTTCTTCATCATCATCTTCGCCCCTTTCTCCATCATTGTTCCATCATCCCCTGACTAATCCCTACTTCGGCCCAATTTTCGCCGTCCTCGTAAAACTAGCAACGGGGTTTTCTTGCATCTTCTTATTGCGTGGCCTTCCCTTCCTCATCTTCCACTTCCCATGACTCAATTCGTCCTCAAACTCATCCGCACCCGCGGAGGGTGTTGCGCGTGAGGAAATTTGCACTCTGAATGAAACGGCTTCAAAAGTTGAAAAATACGTCCATTCCCTCCCATTGCATCAATCAAGCGCATGCCTAACGCCTGTTAATTCATTTACCTTGAAGTCGATGCCGATTAGTTGTGAATACATAATTCACTTCGCTTTCTCCTTGGTATGGAGCAAAAAATAAATGGAATGTAACATACGTATGTTGAAGGCAGGCATAACAAGCTGAAACACGTGTCGTCGGACCGTTTTGAATATATTTTTTATGGAATAGTGCTCTCGCTTTATTTGATCACCATGTCTCACATAGACGACGTAAAGACTAATCTTGTGAACTCCCACAATTCATCTAGTTGCGTATACTTTATTAATGTAACTATATTTATCATATATCTTTCTCATGTTTCACACTGGTTGATAGCAGTTTAAAGACATTAGCGTTCAAGTGTGCCGTCGTCTTAAGAGTGAGTGATTTGAACCTGAGAATGATCGTTATATATGCCCCATTGTTTTCCTGAGTTGGCTGAAAGTTCTTATTTTCGAAAAGTATTTAGCTTTGACAGAACGTGGAAACCAACTTTGAAAGAAAAAATAAGTTCACAGCGATATTGTACAACAATCAAAGCCGTTAAGAAATTTGAAAGAAGGTTCAAACCAATCAGAGCCACTCTAACTCAACAAAATATATACCCGTCATTCTCTGGCTCAAAATCATTCACTCTGAAGTCGAATGCAAACTTAGTCATTGAGACGTTAGCGTCCTCAAACGCAATCACCCGGTGTGAAACAAGAGAACGAAGATTTATCTTGTGTATTCGTTGGCAAAACCAGAAAACTTTCACGCATGTTTATTTTTCACCCCATGCCACACACCCTCGAGGTGGCCTGTAGAGTTAATAGGAATGTAGAAGTAACGAGAAATAGAGGAGAGACCTTAAAAAAGAATCGCGTTTCGTCGATCGAGCGGATTATATACCTTCTTCTCATCCCTCCCAATGAGTCCACTCGACTTCTCCCTTTCTTTTTTTCATTTCCGTGGATCTCATTACATCCGCGCAGCGTCCTCCTGATGATTCGCCCCCCCCCCCCCCCCCACCCCCTCTCCTCCACCCTCTCCCCAGTTTCCGTGGTCCACGCAGCGTGTCACCAGATCCTTCCGACGCGAGCCCTCGTTAGCGCAGTTACTTGTTACCCTCGTTGTAGGAAGAGGGATGAGGGTGGGAGGTCGGGAGAGAGGGTGGTTTTTGGTAGGTGGGGGGGAAAGAGCGTAGAGCTACCCTTATTATCTCGGCGTCGGCCAAATAAAGGCATTTGTCGGGACACGCCCCGAAAACTCGACTTCCTCCTTGTCCTCCCGTCTCACTCCCATCCAATTCTCTCGTCTCTTATGCTTTCTCCTTTCCTCTCTCACTCTCTCTCTCTTCCTGTGCCCACAATCACCCCGAATTTGTCCCCTTGGGCGTTTCTCCCATCCCATCCTCCCTCTCCGGCCCTGTCCGTTATAACCAGGGAGTTTAGAATGTACTGGAGGAGGGATCACGAATGACTTGAGAAGCCAGATCGGCCACCTTGGTCGGTACGGACGTATCCGGTTGATACTCGTACGGATGAAGTTGTATTTGAACGTGGTAAAACTTAAGTGTAATAAGATGGAATTCCTTTTTTTTTTAATTCGTCGAATAAACAGAAGTAAGGGCGCAAGATCACACCAAATATGTATTTTGTAACCTGCATATATTTGATTATACGCTATGACAAACATACTGAAACAAACAGAGAAATGTAACATACCATAAATATGTAATCTAGGTTATGCCAAACAAACACATCAATATGCCACATTGTGAACAAATCAAATGAAGCACACCAATGCACTTAATCTCACAATCCATTGCCAACGTGCTCCCCCGTCTCGGCGATCGTCCGGCCGCACATCCCTCCACCAGAACACTCACCCACGGCATTCCCTGCAGTAGTCCGATTCACACCACTCTTCCCAAAGCCAGCTCGCTCGCGAGAGTCCCCGAGGAAGACTGCCCGGTACATTTTTGGGATCCGACGACAGTGCAGCTCCAACAATACGCTCATTCTTGGGGTGAGGCAATTCGACGACGTCGGGCCATTGTCGGGGTGGCTTATTGTTTCGTTACAAGTTTATTAGTGAAGCATGGACGATGACAGCAGCGGAGAAGAAAAGGGTAGAAGCATTAGAAATGTGGTGCTACATAAGAATGCTGAAGATTAATTGGATCGCCTGAGTAAGTAACGAGGAAGTACTAAGAAGAGTTGGAGAAAAGAGAAGTCTGCTGACAACTCTAAAAAGAAGAAGGGACAACTTAATCGGCCATATCTTGAGACACGATGGCCTGATGTAGACTATCGTCGAGGGAAAAGTGAACGGGAACATTGGAAAAGGCAGGCCTCGTATGAGATTCATGGAACAGGTAGTGAGGGATGTAAAAAAGAAGAGTTACGCCACAATGAAAAGGTTAGCTGATAGAAGAATCGAGTGGAAAGCTGCGTCAAACCAATCCCAGGATTGTTGACCTATGATGATGATGATGATGACAAGTTTATTATTATTATTTGTTTTCTACTGCTGAAGGTAGGTCTTCTACCGGTGAAGGTAGGTCTAAATGGACATTTAATTCTTC
Source organism: Platycnemis pennipes (assembly GCA_933228895.1). Lineage (NCBI taxonomy): Eukaryota > Metazoa > Arthropoda > Insecta > Odonata > Platycnemididae > Platycnemis > Platycnemis pennipes. Next base: position 69,444,649 of record OW121854.1, read on the forward strand.
CCACCCTTTTAATTTCACAGGATGTCCCTCTACAGCCCCTCATACCTCCTGCCTCCCATCATTCTATCCAAACTACCCGTTCTTCTCCTCCCTCTTCCCCGCTTCCCCAACGTTCTTCCCTCAATCACGTCTTTCAAAACACCATCCCCTTTTATTACCTTTCCCATCCACACCTTCTGCCTTCTCCTAATTTAGTCCATCAAATTTTTTTCCTCTCCTACCAATTCTAACACTTCATCGTTCGTCCTCCTTTCGACCCACGTAACATGTATTTTAAATATGTTATAGACGAACTCGTTTTAAGGTATAGAATTGACTCCCACGGGAATCAAATGAATTAACATCACCGTTGTATGGCCTTAACGCCACTGCGCAAACGCAACGATAACTGTTGCCGCCGCTGCGATAAAATTTGTGTTCGATTTCATTGTTATTCATCTTTAATACACGTACAATCTCCGTAAGAGGAAATATAAAACGAAATGTTTTTTGCGCCTAGGAGGTGGAACCTAATCCTTGCGAAGTATCCCCCATTCTGGCTTCATTGTTACAATTAAGATAGCATGCGTATGTCTCCTCCAGAACATTCTAACATAATGGTACTCATACTCCCCTCCCTTTGCCCACCCCCTGCGATTCTCACTCTGCGACTCATACCCTACCTAGTGGTGAAATTGCCTACAAACTTAGTCGCCTTAGTAGCTACGCACGCTGACTGCATTTGACGCGTTCCAAGGAAAATCCGTCGTGCGTTCGTCTCCTCTTAATTCTCTCAAGGGGATAATGTTGATGGGAAGCTTAAGTCGCCGACGGGCGCGGGAAGAGGATGATGATAAGGCATTCAGGTAAAGGTAAGTTTCTTAGGAAGTTCAATGCCACAGTAAAATAGAAGTAACTGCAGTGTTCCTTCTCGTTTCCAGTGATAATGCTCTTTGAAGTCTCCTGGACACAGGTAAATGACCTTCAAGATACTCTCCTCATCTATATACCACTTTAATTTTATCCTTATCGCGTAACCTAACATAAGATGCTGAGTTTTTAAGGGTGGGAATTTAGCACTTCTCATTTATGGTTGAAAACTGTCTACATATCTACTGTCTACTTGATGACATTCACCAAGATCTGTCATTTTTAATGGATTTCAGATTAAGATAGTGCCTAATCCGATGTCTTCTAAAGTTGGAACAAATTATTGTTTAAAGTATCATGAATCGTTGGAGATTGAAATGGGTATTGATTACATTCCCAGCATTTTTTACTGCTGCGCAATTGGTGTAAATGGACTTTGAAGTACGCATTTAATTTTCGAGCTCAACTCTGCTTTCTCGTTACAAAAAATAAAGTGTCGATGAGACGACCGAGAAAATTGTTAGCATTAAAAAAAACAATTGCAGGCTAGATTTCCTCGCTGTGACTCTACCCATCCCCTCAACGACCCATTTGACGCTATTTCCTCTCCCTCACCCTGTGTCAGTCCCTCGAGAAAATAGTCCCTTCGCCCTCGTTGCATGGCCATGGTGTATTCATTCGCTCTGTCTCCACCATACCCTCTAATCTCTACTGGTAAAGGACGGGTGTTATTTTGTTTTTGTCCTTCAGCAGACTCTGTTGGGGAAATAATGGAAATGGGAGTAACTGCTACAGGTATCATGAGGAGAAATTCGCAGAAAAAATAAAAAGAACTTATATATACCTATAACATGCAATGCATTAACGTCCATTTGGAGTCTGGATCATATTGTCCCCGAGTCTCTCGTGATAACCCTGCAACAAGAGGATGGCAAAGTAAGCATTATACTGAAATGGAAGTAGTAGCCGTGTTAATTTAAAGCAGGTTCTTCCTGGAGGTAAAATTATAGCTTGGCAAGATCGTAGAGCCAGTTTAGGGATGATTACTTTAAATTCCAAAGGTGTAATTCTATGGAAAGAAAAACTCGGCAATTCATCAATAATATCTACATTTTTAGGTTAATTTAACATTAGTTTAAGGGTGTACGTTGGAATGAAAGGAACCTTAAGTGTTGAAATAAAGAAATTATGTTGAAAAAGAAAATCCTCATCAACCGAAAACTTTTGGACTACATAATGATCATCATCATCGGTCAACGATCATAGGATTAGTTTGACGCAGCCCTCCAATCGATTCTTCTATCGGCCAACCCCTTCATATTGACGTCATTCCTTTCTTTTACATCCTTTACAATCTGTCTATATATCTCATACGTGGCCTTCCTTTTCCATTCTACCCGTTCACTTTTCCCTCGACGATTGTCTTCGTCAGGCAACGTGTCTTAATTACATGAACTACATGTACTACATGAATGTAAATAGATTGCTGTGAATAAAGTAAGGATAGAACTGTTAGATATAAATAAATTAAAGTAATGTGCAAATATTGGTGAGTTTTTGGATATTGGTACTGGAACGATGCCTACTTAGCTATCGCGGCCGGATTGCCAGACCGGCGCGTTACCAATACCAGACTCCCGCAACTCTTAGGAGTACATCTTCAGAAAAAATCCACCTTAAAATTTTGCGGGTGATATATCTGATACTTCATCGTACGATCGGATGATATATTCAGTGACATACATAGTTCATTAGATCAATAGTTCAGACGTTACAACTAAAAAACCGCGAAAAGGTCCCAAATTTCGATGAAATTTCGAATTCGAGGGATCGTATCGAATCTATCATTTCGACTCTCGAGAAACGGTTAGCTGCATTCCACTAGCTCTAATCACCTGATGATGCTGACATGCAATGAAACCCTGTCCTGGTATAATAAAAAAATGTGGAAAAACCAAGTCACTAAATATATCATCAGGTAACAATTCTACTAGATAACTGCGAAAACCATCAATTTCACTACACCCTGATGGGGATTTCCAATTTCTAATCCTTAGAGAAATTTGAATACATGTGGTGTACCCATGAATATTTGATTCAGTGCCCAAAGCGGTGTGTTCTGCGCCTCAAATTAAAGGTTGAATGTGGGCTCGAATGCCTCAATGATTATTGCTTCAAGTATCACGCAGAATTGGATCGTGATCAGTTGCTTGAATTGATCTTCGAAAGTACCGTGGAGAAACCATTGCTCCGTTAACTTCGGGCTCCCTTCGGGTTTCACTCATTCGCGGGACGTTCGAATTCCCCAGTCGGGGTCACAATTGAGTGCCTGTGGCTATCCGAGCAATCGTCGATGCCACTTCATCTTCCCTTAACGACTGATCCTCTCTCTCCCTCACCCCCTCTGATCCTTTCCCGGCAGTGGTGCTGGATTTCATTCACCCCCCGACAACGGTTGCCAAGCCGTTGTCCACAACGATGCTTCTCACTCCTAGAGCTAAGCCTCAAGGGTGCTTAACTGGTCCCTGCCATGACCTCCAGGCTCCCAACCTTTCTGTTTCTCTGCCATGGCCAATTTCCTCCTCTCCTCCTCCCCGAAGCAATAAAAAAAACAAGATACATTAAAATGAAATAAAAAGAGGATGAGAAAAGGGATGAAAAAGGTTAGGAAATGAGAAAGGGAGGGTTTTTCCTTTTTCCAACCCTTCCGTGAAATGCCCGAGAGAAGGGGGAGATGAAATGAGAGAGCTGGGTGTAGCGAATGAATTAACTATTTATGCTTTCTTTTTCGTGAGTCTCCCTTTTTACAATCCTCGCATTAAATTCCACCGAGCACTCTTCATTCTCATTCCAACCGTCCATTTTCCATCTAATCCCTTCTGTCTCTTAAGGGTATTCTACATCTAAAGGGTACCGTGCGAACCACTTTGTGGGTGTGCAGCAGGGGGTGAATAATTACCAAGGATGCTCCACGTACTTGCACTAATTGACTAGAGATTACTCATTAAAACCATATGTTTCAGACGCTAAAATCCACCGCTGCGTTTACCTTACACCCAAGGAGCTACCACAAGAGTGTGTGGATGAGGGTGACGAGGCAGGCAGGAATTTTCATCCGAGTAAGATCAAACCTATTCTTTGTGACATAACAACCAGTTTAACCGCTAGCAATTAATTTACCAAAGAAACCCACCAACTTAACATGCAATGTAGCATTCTGCTTCACTCTTATGACTCGTGAAGGATAGTTCACAAAACTTATAAATAAACGTCTTTGGTCACGTGCCAAGAATTTTGAGTGACTTTCAGCCTCCGAAAGACGAGCCGAAGTTAGGTTTGCCCCAGGACGATGTGTAAAATAGACATGATCATGCGTTGTATGTGTATTTAGAGATTCATCCATATATTTCGAAGAGCCTACAGTGTATTTACATTACGTTTCCGAATTACCCCCCATCCCCCGGTAACTAAAATAATGTATCATATTTTCTCTTATGAAGCATCTCAAGAATGTCATTTTTATTTACTAGTCCTGATGTGGGGATCAAGTTGGTTTGGTGGCTAGAGTTCTGGCCTAGGTATTTTTCAGTGGTATATCGGTTCCCATTTGAGTGCTGAAAAGGAGAGCACTTCGAGGGCAGTACTCCGTCCGTCGGATGGGACGTTAAACCGTGAACCCCTAGGCGGTTTTTGTTAAGAGTATGCTAATGCCGACGGCGGGTTTCTCTCCACCCTCCGTTTCCTGAAAATTTCTAACCCCTACCGGTATATATTTTTTTCAGAAATGCGCGTATAACCTTAGTAATTATTTTGCTTCTCCGAATACCTGACTCACCGACAGTCAGTCAGGGAAAAACCTTGTAACTTTCACAGTTTATAATTTATCATTCGATCAGGTTTCCTTAAATAGTCGACATCATCAGGTCCTGGTCGTATGATAAATTTTTAACCGTGGAAGTTACAATTTTTTGTCCCGACTGCATAATGAAATTCCATAAAGTAACTTTTATTCAATAACTGTCCTAAAATCTATACATCCATGTAGGAGATGCCTAAAGTAATCGCACTAAAGCGCTGTGCATTCAGTGCTTCATGCAGCCGTGCACAAAACAGCCCTAAATCTACGTTGCCTATCCAAATATCCTCCCCGGCGGCTTCGAATTAATCCATCATTGTCCCTATTGTGTTAGGACGGCCGGGGTCTGGCCTGGGAGTAGGGCTGGGTAGGTTGGCTCCCGTGCCTTCCTTTCTTCTGCCCCAGTCTCAGTCAGGACCCTTCTTGCCCCTTCCTTATTCCCCTTAATGAGATATGTTCTTTCTCATTTCACCCCCCGCCCCCCTACTCCGGTCGGAAACGTCTCTCATTTTTTTTTCGTCCCCCACCGTTACCTCAAACCCCTTTCCTCTCAGTTCCTAAAGCTTCCTTTAGAGTTCTTCAATCCTCATGCCCGCGGAATAAATTGATTCATTCATATTCAAAGAGCTTTTTCATCCTACCCCTACAATCCCCTCTCCTCCCAGTCCCTTGGTTTCCTGGGTTTTCCCTGCTCATATCTCTTCCTCCTCATTTCTTCCTCTCTCTCTCTTTCTTTACCTATACGCTCTACTTTCGTCCCTTTCCTTATTCTCCGTCCCTTAGTCTTCCTCATTTCCTCCCCGTACCATCTCATTTTCTTTCGGCACCTCCCTCCTCTTTCTGTATGCATATTTCTCTCTCTCACTCCCTTTCCTTCTCTCTCTCAATATTCTTGTCCTTAAAGCTCTTCGTGCCCTGAAAGCTGAGCTCTTCCCCATCTGGGTGTGAGAGTTGAGTGAGGCGGTCTTGGAGTTGAGTTGTGTTCGCGGAATCAGAACATAACACAAGCGAGGGATGCTTGAGATGGAGAGAAATACGAGCAAAGGTGTGTGTTAAGTGTTTTCAGGCAAAGAAAGTTGTTAACGTAGATACCAAGAGTGATGTAATGGTGACAAGATACGTTTGCTCTAATAGTGAGAGAAATGTTAGCATATATATGTTACTGTTGACGTTAGTTAAGGCATCACGTGCCATAATAATAAAATAACAAAAATACAACAGTAGCACATGTTATGTGCCGCTTAGGTCAATTAGAAAAACGAAAGCAATGGAAGCGTTAATATCGTTTGTGATGTAACGCGAAAAATTGTTACCACGCCATCTATAAAAACCTTCCAGTACTACGCCCAAAACGCATAACAGTTTTGCCCTATGCGGTGAGCCCTCTATATTATATTTACTCTATGATAGAATCAATGGGTAGAAAAGGTCTGAAAAACAAGAGAACATCGGCAAGATTTGTAAAGGGACGGTATGATAATGGGAATCATTGTCAGATCGCAGGTTGAAATTTAGACTTAATCTCTTAAACAATTTCCAAGACCATATTTTCAGTGATGATGTTAAAAATATTTTGCGGACCCCAACTTACCATGGTAGACTGGACCATAATCATAAAATTAGAGAAATAGATTGCCGAACTGACAGATTCAAAATGTCCTTTTTTCCTCGTACTATTAGGGATATATGAATAACGGTAAATATATCCAGTACGAGTGTAGCAATGGATAACATTGGTAGCTGCATGTTGGTATAAGGACTTATAGCTAACCCAACTAACGGCATGTTTTTCCATGTATGTTTTGCTATTTTTATTTTTTTTTAAATAGCGTAGTTTTGAATAGTAACTATAAAAGTACTGATCCTTTTTTTTATGCATGATATGTAGTGCATGTTTGGTGAGAGTTCACCCCCTGCCACACACCTTTATGGTGGCTTGCAGGGTATTATGTAGATGTAGATGTAGATAACTTAGGACTGTGTGTACCTTGAATCTAAATGCACATGGTATCGTGTAAGACACCATAAAGGTGTGTGGCATTGGGTGAATCTTCACCATGCACTACCTATCATGCTTGAAGGGGATTAATTGCTTCATTTTACATCTACTCCTACGCAATACCCTGCAAGCCACTGGGAGGGAATGTGACAGAGGGTGAAGATCACCAAGCATGCTCTATTGAAATGCAACTAGGCTACTTAATGGAAACGTGACGCATTAACTACATGAAACCTGGACATTTTAGCCGAACTACAAAATTTTTTTTAATGAAGAGCAGAGAAAGCATGCGTAAACATTCTGTCAGCTCGGTTAGCCAACAGTTTGTATGCCAACATGCAGCTATTTGGAATAACTTTTGATAAACTTGAGTTTATATGCGTTACTGAACATAATCACGGATATTCAGATCCCTAATAGTACGAGGAAAGAAAGACACATTAAATCTGTCGAATCGACTATCAGTTGATTGTGTGAGTCTCTAGAGATTGTAATGCAACTCATTACAATTACTAAAACAACAAATACAACAACAAAATACAAAAGTTGTTAAATATTTATGTTGGTGGGGGATAAAAATATGTCTGCAGTTTTCCCATTCGAATTCGCATGTTTTTCGTACCCCTGTGGCCTGAACGCGATTCGATTTTCTGTGCGTCAGAAAATCGAATCGTGATTATTTTAGGGTGGGTTGTCCAGAAAAGCCGGTATTTGAACCTGGGCCCCTCCGATCTGTAGATAATTCCAAAAACTGAAGCCACAGTCGGGAATATCTGCATCATCATCATCATAAGTCATCAATCCTCAGATTGGTTTGACGCAGCTCTTCACTGAGTTCTTCTATCGGCTAATCTCTTCATATTTACGTATTTCTTCTCTTTCACATCCTTTATCACTTTTTCCTTATATCTTTCACGAGGCCTTCCTTTGCCATTCTTCCCTTCCACTTGTCCCTCGACGATTGTCTTCGTCAGGCCATCATGTCTCATGATGTGGCCGATCAAGCTGTCCCGTCTTCTTCTTACGGTATTCAGAAGACTTCTCTTTTCTCTCACTCTTCTTATAACTTCCTTACTTACTTACTCGGTCGATCCATTTAATCTTAATCATTCATCTGTAGCACCACATTTCGAATGCTTCCACCCTTTTATTTTCCGCTGCTGTCATTGTCCATGCTTCGCTGCCATAAAGAAACACGCTCCAGATGTACGTTCTGATGAATTGTTTCCTTACTTCTACGCTTGTATTTCCAGCGGTAAGTAGATTCTTCCTTTGATAGAATGCTCTCTTCGCCTGGGCTATTCTGCTAACTATTTATTTCTTGCTTCGTCCGTCGTTGGTTACTCGGCTTCCAAGGTAACACAACTCTTTCACCTCTTCCAGCTTTTGTTTTCCTAGTTTAACGTTGGTTTTGGCCTCTTCTATCTTGCTGCACACCAGAAATCTCAAATCAGAAATATCTAAATCAGAAATATCTGCATATATTTTTAAAATTTGTCTTAGGCAAGTCGTTAAGGTGGCTCCTATTGGACTGGAAAGTCTGTAGGAATCGATTTTCTTATCAGGTTGTATGTAAGCTGAAGGAGTTAGACGGTCAACCACAGGCTGCCACATGGGTAGCGTTCTCTAATCCCGAATTTGGCTTGGTTGGAGTGAAACGTGTGATGGTTTGATCCTTGGGAAATCCAATGCCATGCCAGGAGTGGCTTATAGGGGTTACAGGGGGCAGCGAGCCAACAAGGATGCACAGATTACCCATCGTTAACGTTTGAGGTTTGAATATCTTGAACTCGTGATTGATAGATAAATAGATAGATCAGTGTTCTAGCGAGTTTGAGGGTTTCAGTGGGCATTAAGTACTTCCCAGTCAAACTATTTTCCTTCTTAGTTCCGCGTTCATCAAACATCTAATTGTTCCACCCAAACTGATTTTTCTTCTCCTCCCTATACCACTGATACCTCCATCCTTTCTTCCCTTCATCGTCTCCTTCAAAACATCCTCGCTCAATAAACCTTCCTTCATCCACTCCCTCACCTTCTCCTAGTTTCTTCAATCCATTGGCAGAGGTTCTTTGTGAAAGAACCATTCACCTTGACCGGATCTCTGACCCGAAAATCCCAGTTGGATAATTCAAAAAAACGTGGTTACAGTTACCTACTGGTCCCGATCAGGATGGATGAGTTTATACTCTGTGGATATTTTGCGATTGTGTAAATCAGCGGGTATCTCCATTAAGGTTTTTCACGGTTGGCTCGCAATCCATGAGTTTTTTCAACCAATTACATTTCCAGTATCTCCAGCACTACCACGTTCGTCGTCCTTTTCGCCCATCCCTTCCCTATACTTATCAACCCTTCTCTTCATCCCCATGATTATAAGTATAAGTTTTCTACCATCAAAGGTAGGTATTATAACCTATTTTCCCAGTTCACTCCACACCCCCTTTTTACCCTTACCTGTAGTTGCGCCGGCTGCTCAGGTATGATTTATCTTGGTCAGAGTGCAGGGTTTAGGGTACATTTTACATTAGGGATGTGACCCGAAAAGGTATTTTACGTTTCGTGCCGTACCTGAGAGGCACCCGAACTCGGAGTCCGAGCCTCGGCGTTGAAGGAGACCCAACGGTTAACTACGGGTGGTTTATAGCACCAACTGACTAGTCACACTATAGTTTATAACTTCTTAAAGTTAAACATAAACTACAAAGCTATGTTCGTCTTTGTGTTGCACTAGTCACGCTGATGAAAATGGTTTTTTCATCGCAGTCATACGGTAGATATTAACCAATTTTCATGCTTTAGTAATTTAATGTGCATTAAACAGGCTTGGTTTACTAATGCACATAAAATGTTTAATATATATCGTGTAACTGTGTTGAAAAAACCATTTTCATCAGCGTGAATAGTACAACACAAAGATGAACATAATTGAGCGATTTATGTTTAACTTTAAGAAGTTATAAACTATAGTTTGACTGGTCAGTTGGTGCTATAAACCTCCCGCGGTGAAGGGTTCGATCTCATTCAAAGCCGAGGCTTGGACTCCGAGTTCGGGTGACTCCCAGGTACGGCACAAAACGTAAAGTGCCTTTCCGGGTCACATCCCTGGACTGTACATACAGAATTGCTATGTACTCATTCACTCTTATATTCAATAAATGCTCAAACTAATTTAGGCTTAATGCATGTTCATATTATATTTTCATTGTAATATAACCCATCAATTTTCAGGACCGGAATAACTGCGCGCAATCTGCTCTTCCCTTTTCTTTCCCCTTGGCTTCAGTACACCACGCAGTCTCAAGTTTGTGGACCGTCCGCTGCAGCTTCCACACATGCGTCTGTACACACCTTCCTCCTCCACCACTCTCTCCTTGTTGTTTCCTCTCTCTCCTCCCATTCTTGTCCCCTCTCGTCTCCACCGACGCTCTTCCCCCACTCTCCCTCTCCTATTGTTGGCTTGTTTACCTAAACGTGCCAATGATGTCGATATGACCTTGGCGAATGAAATGTTTTGCCACATTCTGAATGGACATTTAATTCTTCCCTCTCCCACTACATTTCCCACTACGTCCCTTTTCAGACCCTCCTAGCTCCCTTCATCCTATCCAAACTAACCATTCTTCTCCTCCCCCTACACCGCTCACCCAACATACTTCCCTCTTATCACGTCATTCAAAACACCATCGCCATTTATTTTCGGAAGCATCAACTCTTGTCTTAGTAACAGAATTTCGACAGAGAAAAATATCATACACCTTGATCGGGATTCGAACCCGGATACCCCGAATTCGCGTCCGGTGCTTTAGCCAGATAACCTACTAAAGTGTTTCCGTTTAATTTCATCCTGAGCTCTCACAATTTCTTCAATCAATTTCCTATATCCTTCTACCTCATCTAGCAATTCTTTGTTATTCATCCTTTCCACTAACCTGACCTTATCCATCCTTCTCATGCCCACAATTTAATAGGTCTTACATTAGTCTATTTTCACCCTCTCTTTAAAACCATATATTATAATTTATTTACGACCTGGTTTCTTTGCCACTGTTTTTGTTATTTAATTATTATAATTGCCAAGGTGACCAAATGTTCACCGTTCCATCAATTTAACAAAATTTTAGAGGTAGTGATACAATGGGTTGTTGGGGAATTATTAGTAACAGGAACCGAGGAAAACTGACATGACTGATCAGGAATGAAAGGGAAGGATTAGTGAGCTACAGTGGCTAGAGTGCAGGTTTCATAAGTTGAGGGTCCGGTTTCGAATCCCAGCACTGGCAAATTTTTCATAGCTATACCGATCTCTACCTGAATGACTCGGAGAGAGCACTCCATGTCCAGTATTCCGTCCGTCCGATGGGACGTGAAATCGTAGACCCCTGGGCGCCTTTCTTTAAGAGCAGACTAATGCCGACACAATGCTTCTCTCCTCCTTTTCACTCTTCCCTAAAAAATTCCTCCTTTCCCTTTCCTACTACCCACATATCCAAAATGGTGCAAATCATCTTAAGCTGTAGGTCGCTTCCCCCAAATAACTAAAATACGCTGGAAGTCCCATGAGTACGAAAGGGAGTATTCTGAATCATTGATTGGAAATGAAGGAATGATTGGACCGAAGAGGAGAGTAGGAAGGGTACGCAATACCATTGTTCACTATTAAGTACGTCATAATTTTTTTTCGAGGCCCGAACATTTTGCGTGAAAACTCGATCAACAATTTGCATATAAAGGTGCGTTTACGCGTAGCAGTTCACTGCTATGACATTCAACTGCTAACAACTGTTAAGCACTACTAGCACATGTAAACAGCAACTGCGATGCGAGTTCAGGTCGATAGTGGACATATGTCGAATACTATCGATCCACGTTCGAGCTATTAGCAAAGTTGAAGTCCGTCTACTTTCCAGCCACATAGCAGTCGGTGCAGACGCATCATAGTAGTAGCGATAGCAGTATCTCGAGCAAGCCCGTCTACTTTCCAGGGAAAATGTACCCAACAGAATCGCAACAATCGCCAACGGAAAGACACGACATCTATGCCGGGATTTTTAATATAATAACGAAGATATCCCTCCGCGAAGACAAGACTCTACTCTTTAAAGAATGAGAACACAAAGTAATTGTCAATGGACATTATTGCCAGAAGAATTTCATGAAAATTTAAGCATCAATCGCTATTGACATCGAACGCTTTTACTTTGTTATGACAACAAGCCTCATGTATGTTGGTGCAGACATATCGTGGCAGTAGCGATATCGATATATCGCGCATCTCGCGGCTGTCATAGCAGTCAACTGATACTTGTAAACGCACCACAAAGATTCGCGGCGAGTCTCTGATTGTCTTGAATATGATGTAGTAATCGAAACCTGCGTAGATCAGTGAATCCGTTTTCTTCGTTTTATTATTTTCCAAGTGTTCTTCATTATCTTTTCATTTAAGTTTAGAGCATGGGACAGGTTCTAGTGTCATAAATTCGTAACCTAACGAATCCATCGTCTACTAGGTGTCTAACGGTCGTGCTTAAAATAAAAACTACCAAGCTAGCTCCAGCTTATTAATTCTTTACGCGAAATTTCAACTTAGCATGCGGCACAGCGCTGGCACAACTATTCAATTTTCCCTTTCACCCGCGCGTATTTTTCTCTTTCTCTCAATACCGGGAACTCGACCCGAGAAAGTGTGTATAATTTCGTTTTTTTGGGTTCTATTGAATCAAATAGACTTCCATGTTTTAAACATGAGGGCCACTATTTTTTCCCTGCCCTTTTTCTTCTATGCATGGGAAGGGATATTAAAACCCTCTCCGAACCGCTGAGTGGTAAGGTTTAACCTGCAACCTCCAATGCGGTATTCATCTTGCACAGGTTACTTCCGTGCATCGTACGGAGGTTGAAAATATTAGCATGACTTCTGGGAAAATTAACATAATTTTCCCGCGTTAACTTAATTTTTTTACGCCTGGATGAGTTGAAAAAACGCCTCACTGGTTTGCTCCATGAAAAATTTAAAAGACTTTAATCAAATTTTGTCATGCTTTCGTTACGTGAACACCTGTGTTATGGAAATCTTTTCAATGAATATTAATATTTCATATGATGATATTTGATGTACGACGGTGAATTTGTTTCCCGGTTCCTTGACACATTTTAACCAGCTCAATTCCTCGGTTGGAGCGTTGTTAATATTTTTCATTCCATGCAACCCTGAGATAGATGGCCAAAGGGTGTACATTTTCCCCTTCTCACTTATTTATTTTTAACGATTATACGGGATACTGGCATGTGAACCTTTATGGAAAATTCTAATATATTTTCTCTGTCGCAGTTCCTCTCATGCATTACCTACGCATGGAGAAACGTAGCGTTATCGTATCACGGTGGATTCTGAAAAATACGAATATGATATTTATAATTCGTCGTCATCTGCTCGCGAAAATACTGTTTCCTAGCTTAGTTTCTACTTTTATTGAAATGCATTCATATTTCCTTCTCAAATAACGATTGCATAGCATAAAAATGTGTAACAAGATTGTGTTCCTTTTTTTTCCCGATTTTTCGAGCTGAGTAATCGAAATCTTGAAATATGAATAGAAATTTGAGGATGCTGTCAGGAAAAATTGCATTATACGTTCAGGAGAGTGTTATTTTACTACAAAAATCATACCAGCGTTTGGTATTTATTTTCTTTTGAGTTTATTATAGAAAATATTGCTGATTATACAAAGTTTCTACCGCACAGTATTTTTTTCACTAAATCATGCTAATAATGCTTGTATTACAAGTATTATTTTAATCACTCACCACTTACTGATACTATCCGTATCCAGGGTCCAGTGTTCATAAAATTAATTGTTTATTTCAATTGTATTCTTTTCATAACTCTTTCATAAATATACTTTCTGATTAATTAAATGTTGTACCTATCTGATAATTAATTATTTGACATCCATATCGGCTGGCAATTATTTTTTATATATATTAGCAGTACCTAAGGTTTGAATGTACACTTCCACGGATGACACCGTTGTAGTTTTACACAAGCTACAAGTTAGTAGATTATGAGGATTCTTTCTCTTTTGAACTTTATTTTTATGTGATTACGTTAGCCCATGCCTAATTTATGCCTAAATGATAGTTTGGCTCCATAATTATCACACAAATTATTCTTTATAGTGCTATATAGGCTTCTTTATAGTGATATTTACTGCAAGTCAATTAATAGACCCGGAATATGGCTATGATTCAGTATGGAACTTTTAATTATTATAACAAGCTGCATTTATTTGTGGTTAGATTGGAACTAAATAGTCTCTTTTCCACCAAACCCCCCTCATCAACGCCAATCACAATACATCGTAGATCATAAGAAAGTTATGTACATTATTAGGCATTTGAAAATCGATTATTTTTTATTATTAGTTTTCTACTTTTGAAGGTTGGTATAAATGGACTTATAAATCTTCCCACACCCCAACTTTTAACTCGATGTCCCTCTATAGCCTTCAACATCCTATTGCCCATCATTCTATCCAAAGAAAATCAAGAAATTATTATTTTTAGATGAAAGTTGTTATTTCATGGCCACTTGATAAATCTACTTTGAATCTGGAATTTATTTTTGATGCTTTTGGTCATGACTTTGTAATTTTTATTGCTTTTATCATAATTATTGGAATATGGAAAATAAACCCTGTAATGCAATGGTACGCTATAGTAAAAATGTTGCAGAAAAATACAACTGCTTGTGCGCCTTACTCAAAAGTTCGTTCATTTCACATGTGTATTTTTTTCTCGTAAAATTACATGGCAGACAGATGTCATGATACGAAAATTAACTTAAATTACTTAAATTTTACGCACACTTAAATTTTCGGGGGCATTCAGCCCCCTTCTTAGAAGAGTAGTGGAGTTAAAGTTGTTTATTCTCTCCAAGGTTAAATTCTTCCAACCAACTCCTCACCGTCTTCTCTTTTTCTTCTCCGGCTGATCAGGTTGTTCGTCCAACCGACCTCCAACACTCCTCTCCGACCTGAGCACAATCGTGGTCGACGAGGGCAAGCAGGTGGGCACCATTGTGCAGACTGTGGAGGCGTCCGACCCTGAGGGCTCGCCAATAACCTTCGGCCTCAAGGGAACCAGTGACTTCAGCATCGACCCGTCCACCGGTGACATAAGGGTCGCCAAGACCCTGGATCGAGAGGTAAGCAGCTCGTTTTGCATGTGGTACGGCGGCGGTGTTCCTGAGGAAATTCTCGCCGTCTCTAATGAGGTCTCGCGACGTAGTGGGCGACTCTAGGAA
This sequence comes from Platycnemis pennipes, assembly GCA_933228895.1. Classification (NCBI taxonomy): domain Eukaryota; kingdom Metazoa; phylum Arthropoda; class Insecta; order Odonata; family Platycnemididae; genus Platycnemis; species Platycnemis pennipes. Next base: position 69,459,658 of record OW121854.1, read on the forward strand.
GAGTTCTTGTTCGGCCCCTCCCCTCTTTCTCATTCCTCCCGACTGGGGAGTTCGTCAACTTAACCTGAGCTGACGGATGAAAAGGGTTTTTGTTTTAAGTTGAGGGTTCGCGCGAGTATATATACGCGTGTTTGTGACGTAAGTTCTCTTTAGTTTTGGTCTTCTACCGCTTAATTTTATTTTTATTTTTATTCCTCAAGCGCGCGTGCCCGTTTGTGCTCTCATGCGTGCGAATTTCGTCGTTTTCTTTTCCTTTTCGTTTGTCTATTGTTTTAGCAGTGGTTTGACATTCGGCTCCTGAGACAATAATTCCTCTCCAGCTGCGACCCGGATCCTTGCTCTAAACGTTTTGAAACCTCGCAAGGCTGCGGTTCTTCAGTCTGGTGCGCTTTCTTATTCATTTTTCATTTTGATTTGAACCCGGAAGAGGGAGCGCGCTGTAATTTACGCCCGTGTTCAAGCACATCCCTTTAGAAGACCGCTTTAAACGGTCTCCTAACGCCAAAGGTGGTAGCACTGTAGGAATTCGTATGAATTGCCTTACGATGTACCTACTCACTCATGTGACGTAGTGTGATTTTTCGGTATAGATATTAGGCGGAAAGTATTAATCAACATCTATTGATGTTAACATTTAATGGTAAGGAAACGGATTGTTTATTTTTTTAAATAGAAACTGCATTATGGGAAAACTCTGTAGGATCACAAACACAAATCAATGTTGAAGGGCTTCTATACCTATTATTCCATTACTGGATTCCACATCCATCCCTTCCATTCCTATCCTTATACCTTTCCTCCCGGTCTGAAGCGCCTATTAGTGCGGAAACAGACTTGAAAACACCCATTAAAAAAAAAAAATTCCATTACTCCATACCATTAAAAAAGTTATTAAAAGTGCTTACCTTTATTATTATTCGTAGTGTATCTGGGACACGGATATGGAAATCAATTAAGGGATAGATAAAGTCAGGACTGCATTTTTTAGAATAAATTAGGTTCTCTAATTACCTAAGTTCGGAAGTGAAAATCAGACTAGTGAGAGGCTACATCTTCTCTATCCTGCTCTACGGAGTAGAGCGGTGATACCTCCTAGACCTACATCTATAGAAACTTGAAGAATTTGAAATGTGGGTGTATAGATGCCTGCTTCGGCCAAGCTGGATCGAAATGAGAAATTTTCCTATATTGTGGCGAATGCAGAAACCACAATATGTGGTCATCATCAGTATTTCAATCCTAGGATTGGTTTACTGCAGCCCTCCATTCTCCTCTTCAGTGTTAAATCCTTCAGGCCCTGGAATGTTTTCTCTTTCACGTCCTTCTTTATTTGCCCTATATACTTGTCCCTTGGTCTTCCTCGTGGGACCTGCCCTTCGATCTTCTCTTCTATTATATCTCTTACTAATTCATTGTGCCTCAAGGTATATCCAATCCATCTGGTTCTTCTTTGCCGTAGGGTTTCCATATTGTCCTTTCTTCATCTGCTCTTCTGTACACATCTTCGTTCCTCACTTTATCAGTCCATTAAATCTTCAACATTCACCTCCAGCACCATGTTTCGAAGGCTTCATTTCTTCGCTGGTCTGCTTTCCCGATGTTCCATGTCTCTGATCTATGGAGTGCCACGCTCCATGCGAATGTTTTTATGAAGTGCATCCTTGTTTGTAGCCGTAGGTTCTTTGGCACAGTAGCTGTCTCTTCTTCATGAACGCCTCCTTAGCTTGTGCTATTCTATGTCCGTCGTGCTTCTTCCATCCCAAGTTATTGTGCTGCTGAGGTAGGTGAAGTTCTCCACTTGTTCCAATTTCACTCCTCGATTTGTGATATCTGCCCTCTGCTTCTCTCTTCCGCACACTAGGATTTTAGTTTTCTTCTTATTGATGCTCATATTACATTCCTGAAATACTTGGTCTTTTGTGATCAGGAATGCTTGCAAGTCCTCTCGACTTTCTGCTACAACTTCGATGTCATCAGCAAAAAATATGGGGTGAAAAAATGCAAAACTGTACACGTTGCTCACATTTTGAGACTCACAGAGAAATGTATCTTCTTGATCATTATCTTAGAAGGTATCTCAGACTGTAAGATCGTAGTCAGACAAGGTTCATAAAGGAAGACATCTTGGTTTTTAAAATTCTGAGAGATTGGTGTCGTCGATTTTGTGATTCCGCGAAGACGCCAATGCCCCTCCATCTGCACGAACCACCGTTTCTCGGTTTCTCCGGCGACGACGGTCCAGCATTTACTTACTACGTCCAGAATTAGTTCCTCCATCGGCTCCATTAGCAGCCTCTGGGTCCGGCCACACTTCGGGGTCGCCAATATACGTATGTCGGTCTCAGGATTGATTCTCGGAAGAATTACTTTCGGGCTTCAATGGATAGAGTTTTATTCCTTTGTCACAGAGGGCACGCAATTTGCAGGCGTGGCGTTAGTCGACTGAGAGCTGGTGATTCCTCAGCTGGTTAATTGAATAGAATAAGGCGATACTTTATGAAAAAGTGACATAGTGTAAGAAAACTTAACCTTGTATTTTTCACACTTTTACTGAGAAACCCTACCGTTTTCGACACTCCCGTGTCATTGTCAAGGGTGTTCTGACATTAAGTTCCAAATGAGGGAGAAACTGCAGGAGTGGTTGGGGAAGCTTAAAAGCGTTTGGTTAAGAGGGATAAGTAATTTGTTGAAGGTCAGGATGACGGGGAAATGCTTTTTAAAGGGTGGACGGGAACATGGTACAATGGGGTTAGATTGAAGGGTACAATTTAATTTAATAATTTTGGCCCCAAAACATTGGAAGCAGATGCAATCTCAAAATTTTCTAAGAAATCCAGCTTTGCACCTTTGCCATGAACTTTTAAAATCTCTACTCTAAAATCAGACGTGATTAAAACCAGATACATGAGAAGCAAAGACTGACTTGTTGTCACCATGAGTAAAAGAATTAAAATTTTCCTTTGTCCTAATGTTAAAACTTATACTCGTCTGACCTATATAAAAACAATTGCAGCCCTGAGTATCACATCCTAACACATACTCTCTAAAGGATTAAAAACATCTTTAGAATCCAAAAGTAAATTTCCAATGGTCATTCTAGAATTAAAACAAGGCTTCAAAATCATGGCTTCCTTAGCTGGTCTTCTAAGGCGGCTTCTGCCGCGTATAGAGCCGGTAGCCTCGCTGCGTTTCCCGTCTCACAGGACGTTTGAATTCCGTATTGAAGTCGTTAAATTGGTGCAAAAAAATCCACCTTCTGATTAATAAGAGCGAGAGCCATTAAGGAAATGATCAACAACGTTTGCTGAGCGAACAGAGTGCGGAAGAATAAGGATAACTGTTTCATTTCTTTCTAAAGCTACCGTAACTGATGTGACACCAATGTGTTATTGCTCATGTGGATTTACCCCCATCTTGTTTATCACATCCCTTACATCTCTGAGGGAGACAAAGCTTTTTCGGGGTGAACAAATGTTGCAATATGACGGGGAACATTTATGGAACAATATGAATCTGTGTTTGAGAATCACATCTCGAAACAGAGGATGTGGTATAGATTCGACGTTTCATGCGCGCGAGCGGGTTTGCTTCTTATATTTTTTTTCGCATTACGTTACCATGATTGAAAGCCATATAAACGTCCCGGGCATCCGCTTCCATTCGAAAATTGATCGATTCTCGATATGAGAGTGGGAATCGTATGTTTTCGGCGGGATGGAGTCTTTTTTTTTTGACATCCACGCAATTATTTTCCCGCGCAATGAGGCTCTTCTAGTCTTCCTGTTCAAGGGATAATATGCATTCTTCTACTCCTTGCCAACACGTAGACATCTATTGATATTTACTTCTTCACAGACCGAGTATCCCTCTTACGAGCCACCTCAAGGGGGCTATCAGGTTGGTTTGGAAACTAGGGTTCTAGCGGCACATCCAGAGATATGGGATTCTCCCGTGTTCGAATCCCAGAACTGGCAGAGGTTGTCATTCGTATACCGGTCCCAACTCGAATTTTGTATGAAGGCACTTCAAGCGCAACATACCGCCCGTCGGATGGGACGTCCCTTGGCACTTAAGAGTTAAGAGTAGGCGAATGACGACGCTTGGTTTCCCTCCACCCTCCCTCCATTCCCTGAAACGATCTTACCACTAAACAATGGACGGGTAGATAATAGGCGTCGCGTATTAATTAACCATCTAGACGCCAGCTACCGTTCATTTGGGATAAATGATGATAGTGAGCTGATAACACATGCAGGAGTTTAAACTAACATGGAATTAATGAATAGCTCGCTAATTTCTATAGAATTCAGTGAACGATTAGTCTAAGAGAAATAGGAAAAACAGCGACACATTTTATAGTTTTTATCCTCAATTTTACTCTCTTTCATTAGCGACTTTTTTTATGTAGTATCACTTTCGTGGCTAATTAACTTAATGAAAATGGCCTTTCAATATTAGTTTGTTCAGTATTATCACCAGTAAAATCTGTAAGTTGGTAAATATCTCCCCCACATTTTGCCACTCATTAGACTTCATTTTTTTTTGTTCTTTAACGCCAAAAAGTATATGACGTGGGCTATTTCCCTATTAGAAATCCCTCATAGTCCTCACAACGATTTATCGTAGTTCTCATTGTGATATCTCATGTTAGAATATGATTCGTAAACTTTGGAAACGTTTACATAATAGAAATAAGGACCATATACCTACTCAGATGCTTGCACCGAAATCGAAGTGAACAGATCTCTTCTGGTACTTACAACAGCATGGTAGGGGCATGGTTTGCTTGCATCACGTCCTTTCGTGACGTTTCACGCCTACTCGTTCATTTACCTCGTATCCTAGAAATGGCGCAGATCACCTTAGGTGTCGAACGCCTCCCCTAACAACAGCAACAGCCACCTCGAGGGTGTGTGGCAGGGGTTTTATAACCACCATAAGCCACTTTTCTCTCCGAATATGTTTCCTTACCAATGTGATAAAAGTCTCTGGCATCACTTTAAACGCAACTTCAGAGATGATGAAAGATAAGTGGTCCTTTATAAAAGATGTTTCGTCATCGTTATATATCATCATCAAGGGTCAACAATCCTAGGATTGGTTTGACGCAGCCCTCCACTCGATTCTTCTATCGGCCAACCTCTTCATACCAACGTAGTTCCTCTCTTTCACGTCCTTTACGACCTGCTCCATGTAACTCATCGTTATATAGCTCCCTGCTATTTGGACTGGAGGGCAAGAGACCTACTAGCAGCTGACGTGATTCGATCGGAGAGAGTCCTTATGGCCCTCCCATAAGGACGCTTTGTTTTTCTCCCGATTCTGCATGGCGTAATTTCCGGTGGCCAGACAATTTAACGAGCCCAGACCGTTCGTTTGGATCTTGACCTAGTTTTCCTTGCTCGCGTCCACACCCTTCGGTCAACATGCAGAGTTTTCGAGGGGTTTGCGAGGTGAAAACTTTCCCTCCTCCAGCTCCGTTCTGCATTCACCGCAGGGCGACGGCGCAGGCGAGAGGCCTCAAGTCTCCACGAAGTAGGGTTTTTAAGGGTTCGGTGGCGAATGGTTTCCATACGACTCTCTCGCTCAAAAAATAAAATGGTCGTTCTCTCACCTCGGAGGCGTCGAGGTCATGTGTCCGGGGCTTACTTACCCCCCTCCTTCCCCACTGTGATGCGGTCAGCACGCCGAAAGGGAATGCATTGTTCGCAAGCCGAGATAAATTGCGCCATAAGCCATAATGTGTGCCAATGTCCGCGGTTCGAGTTTGTGAGGCTTTATATCTCTAAAAACAGATGAAGCTGTTTCCACGCAACAAATATCATCGTGTAGAAAATTTATTTCCGCGTTTAATGGTGGTATAGGAAAAATTCTAGTAACCATGGAATGGACAATGGCCATTTATCAGCTGAAGATAAATAAGAAGAATACTAAGATATTAGTGTGCAGCAAGAAAGAAGAGGCGAAAACCAATGTCAAACTAGGAAAACAGAAACTGGAAGAGGTGAAAGAGTTCTGTTATCTAGGAGGCCGAGTAACCAACGATGGACGAAGCAAGAAAGAAATAGTGAGTAGAATAGCCCAGGCAAAGAGGGTATTCTTTCAAAAGAAGAATCTACTTACAGCAGGAAATACAAGCATATAAGTAAGGAAACAGTTCATCAGAACATACATCTGGAGCATTTTTCTTTACGGCAGTGAATCATGGACGATGACAGCAGCGGAGAAGAAAAGGGTAGAAGCATTCAAAACATGGTGCTACAGAAGAATGCTGAAGATTAAATGGATCGCCTGAGTAATTAACGAGGAAGTGCTAAGAAGAGTAGGAGAAAAGAGAAGTCTGCTGACAACTCTAAAAAGAAGAAGGGACAACTTAATCGGCCATATATCTTGAGACACGATGTCCTGATGAAGACAATCGTCGAGGGAAAAGTGAACGGGAAGATTGGAAAAGGCAGGCCTCGTTTGGGATACATAAAACAGGTTGTGAGGGATGTAAAAGAGAAGAATTACGTCGCAATGAAAAGGTTGGCCGACAGAGGAATAGAGTGGAAAGCTGCGTCAAACCAATCCTAGGACTGTTGACCAATGATGATACTGATGATGAAAGGAAAAATTATTATAAATTGAATGGAGTGAGACGATACTTTGTGAAAAAAAGAGACTTGGTGTAAGAAAAACTTGATGTATTTTTCACACTTTTTATTGAGTAAAATCCCCACCGAGTTCGACCCTCTTGTGTTAATGACAAGTTTTTAAACGAGGTTATCCTCACACATATTGAGATTTTATCGTTATTATAATATATCATTTATTTCCGTGATCCATTGGCCATGAGGCAATTAGAGTAAATCATCAACTCCAGAATTGAGAAAAATAATTAAACAATATAATTTCACATAATAGGAAATAAAGCGCTTATAGACGAGAAAATTGTGTGCGGATGGTTAACAGATATAACTTAATAAGCTTATGCATTAAATTTCATGCATTCAATCATTACAGTTCATTAGTTAACCAGAAGAGATGTGTACAGAGAGAGTTTTTTTATTGGCAGTTTGATCGATGCTTTTCTACCAGTTAGGGTAGGTTATGACGTTAGGAGAGTGCTCACTCTCTTTGCATAGCGCGTAATGGTCGGCTTCTTCCCTACCCTATTTCTCTCTTTAAGTAGGAATAATGCTTATTCCTTTTCATGCGTAGTGTTTCGATCGGTAAAAAATTAAGGTGATAGCATCGTCTAAAAAAACGTCCTTTATCAAATATCTTCATTATCTCATTAATGGACAAGTATATCCCTTCACCACTTCTACTGCGGCAGCTAGACGGATACACTTCACTTGATCACCGAGAAATTTTTGATTCTCTTATTGTTTCTTTTATCTGGAGTCAATTCCTATTTGTTTTTTTGGGATTTAGCCCGAATGAAAAGAAAACTTCGAGTGAGTCGACCTTGTCCTTCCTTCCTGCTTTAAAGAAAGTTTTTAATTCACTTTGGTGCCGGGATGAAACTGGAAATGAGTTTTGGAGGAGGAGCGACGACGCTTTGGTGGTGGACGCTCGAAAGCGACTTCTGTTTCGCGAACGGGAAATTTATTCCGATGATCCAATCCTCCCTCGCTCGTCTCTGATGCCATAATCCTCTTCGTCTTCGTGAAATCGAAAGTTTAAAGCGTTTTCCTTTCTCCTCGAATCTTCTCGTTTCCCTTGCCCGGAAGGATTTGAAGTTTTAGATCCAGTGATTTTATTCGTATCTCGGCTCAACATTCCAAACTAGTTACGAATTTGACTTTTTTTATCGTGTCACCGCCGAGTGCGTTTTCCTGAGGTCGCGCACAAATGTACACCTCAAAAATCCTAAATGCGCACAAAAATGCTCTTGGAAATAGAGAGCTGGAAGAATAACGTGGAGTGGATGACATAAGACGATACACGAAATAATTTTAGGACTTGGTATTGGTTAGTAGTACGTGAGCACGCGGAAAGACTGCTAGTTTGAGACTTTGTATCTCGAAAACGGATTAGAATACTGCCATGCAAGGAATAGCAACGTGTAGATAATTTAGTCTCATTTTTAGTGCTGGCTGAGGAAATGTTTTTGTAATCATTTTGAGGTATTTTTTATAGTAATAACGGAAAATGGCTCCGTATTTTTTTTTTAAGAGTCACGGAGGGAAGCGTCACTTAGGCAGTTTGTATTAGCAACATAAAATGCACAAATCAGGTGAAATTATGACAGAATACGAGTCGTATTTTTTTCATGGTGTAGGTACGCCAAATTTCAAATTCGTTTACGTTATTTTATTCAATTCATGGAACATGGTTTTTTCTGCACGTGTGCTTACAACAACATGTCTTTCTTTTGAAACCTCTGTTGTTACTCCATAATCGTCATAAAATTTGACTTATCATATATTTGATGTAGAATTTTGTATTTTCTGAAACGAGAACGAAGCAATGTGTAGGCCTACCCAGCGCATAGCTTGTATGGCGTTGCAGATTTTTTTCGCTAGCCAACTAACGTAGGCTTTAAAATGAAGGAGAATAAAGTCCCCTGCCAGTCACCTCTCTGGTAGCTTGCAGGGTATTATATTTGATGAGTGAAGGCGGAGAGCCGCACACAGCTCGTAAGGGGGACGCAGACAAATATATGGACGGTGGATAATAATTACTGATGTTTTGTCCATTCGGAAGAGGCTTCTATTTTTGTCAGCATTAATTTTCACTAACTTCAACTTATGATTCTCGGAACTCCAATATCACTACGATTGTGCGTTAGTGGCAGGTGAGTGAGTTGTGGTACGAGTGAATGCCTTAGGTAGTATGCATGACTATATCCGTCGGCTTATGTAATGGCGCGTACTGCATACATTTACTGGTATTTGAGGCGCGTACGTTTCTCGTAGAAACGAAATTTCTTCCCTATTATTCAATATCCTGTGATGCAATGCTTAACTGAAAACCTCCTCCTGAGGATTTTGAATTAGTAACCTGATATCCAAAGTTATACATTCTATTTGGCGCTCAAAAATTAATCTAAAGACCAACAAAGTTGAAATTTTCGAACTAGCAGCACATTTGATCAAACAATCCATATTATGCAGCACTTATCAGAACGGATTAGTATCTATATCGTTGCCAGAACGGCTCCCGTTTGTCGGGAATAAATGAGTGATTACGCGTAAACAAGTACTAAATATAAAGAAAATTTGCTAATGGAAATTTTAATACGAATGATCATTTTACATGTCGTCATATCAAAAAGCTACGATCTTGCAATCAGCATCTTTTTTATAACCGCGTTTTGTCATCCGAATATTCTGAGGGAGCGTCATTTAAAATAACGTGTTTCATTAACTCGTAATTATCATGTCAATACTAGCCATGTCGTATTATTACGATTGAAACCTTGTTTTTGAGAGATCATTCGTGAATCCAATGCACGTCAAACATTTTCAGATTGACTGAAGCACACAAAAAGATAGCTCTGTTCCACAAAATATTATTACAAATCATTACGATGTTGCTATCTCGTTGAATGTTTTAGTATGATGTCCCTCCACTATATCTCACCGGAAAGTTATTTTCAGATTGGCTTTGAAAATGTCTCAAAAAGGAGCAACGGATTTCGATAACCTATACAAATATTAATGGATCATCAGCGGTGATATTTGACCTTGCGTATACTTTTCATCTACGTGATGTATATTCCGAAGAGGTCATTTGGATTGAATGGGGGCGTTTACTCGGAACCGAAATCGCAATTTTGTACACGAAATTGTTAGATGGAAACAAGAAAAGAAATTTACTGAAAAAATTAATCTTCTTCCCATAACCATTCACTCATAAATCAACGATTAAAATAAGCAAAAGGTGACGCCCACCGAAAATGCTGCTGTGATAACATTGACGTCACTTTCCTCCCGTCCTTGACTGCTCGTATGGGAAGGGGAGGGAGTGGAGGGGGATTCTCGGAAGGTCTCCTCGCACAGATGCTGTCGTAACTGCTCCGATTGGCAGAGTCAGCTGTGTCCCCCACTTTGCGATAAGGCGAAGTAGCTTCGCGGGCTCAGTTGTGATTGGACGAAGTCGTTTTACGTCAGAGGTTGCACCACACCCACTTTTCCGAAAGGGTTAAAAACATTAGTTTTTCGACGCCTATAACTCGAGAAATAATTGACTGATCAAAAAACGGAAAAATATGGGTCTTTTTATTTTACAAACTGTATCATATTCGGCAATTAAAAAAATATGGTAAACGACCCCATTTCTACTATCAATTGATCGACTCGATTTGATTACTGTTTATTTTGAACGCACTGACAGTGATGATCATGTTTCTTTTTTTTCGCCAATGTCTTTGCCTCCCGCCCAAGGTGGTGCTTAGATAACGGTGAGCTGTGCTCGATTCGTGGATGGAAACAGTATTCAAATCCCAAGAAAACACGTTGATATTGACGCCGTTAAATGTAAATTTTTCCCCAACAGTGTTACTTGAATTACCTCCTTTGTGAGTCTATCCTAGTACCTAGATTAGTTGCGTGTTCTTGAATCCAATAACCACGCAACCGCTCTGAGGTACATCAAGATATAATTCCGACCGCTCGGCACCACCGACAGGTAGTCAATATTTGAGAATCACAAACAAATTAAAACTAGCCAAGATCCTGGCAGAAGTTGGTGGGTGTGTTAGACACCGAAACTTTGGCATTCAGTCACTCTACTGGTGGATTTCCCGAGAAAGTTTCACACAAAGTACCCTTTCCGTTTGAAAATTAAATGGAAGTGATGGTTAAAGCCGCGCTTTACCTTCATATACCTTTGTGTAACTCTTCGAACCTTTCCCTTCTTATGTATATCCTCCTGATTCCACCTTTTCCTCTCTCGCGCGTGCCCAATAATTCCATTTACTCCCTTGAAAAGGTATGCAGGAACACCGCCCCCAAACGTGTCTCCCCAACCGTTAATAATCTCAGCTGTCTTTCCTCTCCTCCCCCTTTTCCTCCGAACCCGCCAATCCCCGCTTTCCACTCCTCGCCGATTTCATCCCCCTTGTCTCGTCCGTCTCTACCAAGGATGTAGTGGAGTGGGCATAGCAGTCTTGGTAGACTTGATACGGACTTGATTTTCGCGATAATCGTTCGGATGAAGTTGTTTCTGCACGCGGTAAAACTTAGATTGGTGAGATGAATAACAAAGACTATATTTTTTAATTCGTCAAATGAACAGATTAAAACGCGAAAACGCAAAATAAACTCTAAATACGTAATATATGAATTTCCACTAAATTGTGCATTTCAGTGGGTTACTCCGCTAAGGTAGGTATTCGCGGCTAGTTCGCAATCCTTGAATCTAAATGTGTAGTTTTAATAATAATAATTCAAACCCGTTATAATAATAAAATTAACTCCCAAGGAAATCAAATAGATTGATATAAGATCGAGTGTTTTCCCGGCGAATAGTATGAAGAAAAGTTTCTCGGGCTTGACACCGGTTAATAGGCTCCATTACTGCCAACGTTTCAATTTCAATTGGACTGAAGACTCCAGGGGTATACAAAATTCCCTGCGAATGTAGTATGGTGTATGTAGGAGAGACCGGTCGTACCATCGAGCAAAGGTTGAAGGAACACCGAAGACACTTCCGACTAGCCCAAATGGATAAATCAGCTGTTGCGGAGCACAGCATAAAAAGGGACCACGCAATACAGTGGGATAAGGCAAAATTACTTTGCCGATCAAATTTATATTGGGATAGACTCACTAAGGAGGCCATCGAGATCCGTCTGGAAAATAATAACTTAAATAGAGACACTGGTTTCAACCTCAGTAACACCTGGAGGCCAGTTATAAATTGCATCCGAGAGATGAGGAAGGGCGGCCCGGCGGCGAATGTTCAAGGAGGCCAACAATCGGGCCCGTTAAATTCAAACCGACGTCTCGGCCAATCAGGAGACACCTGACCCGGGCGAAAGATATATATATATAAGCGCAATAATAAAATACGGCACTCAGAAGCACTCAGAAGCCCTGATGATGAAGAGCGAGTCGCTCTTTGAAACGTTGGCAGTAATGGAGCCTATTAACCGGTGTCAAGCCCGAGAAACTTTTCTTCAAATAGATTGATACCTCCCTTAAATAGCCTTAAGGATGTATCACACTGCGCTACTCTATGGGTAAGCGTTAACGATAAAGATTGCGATAACGCGAAAGATAGATCCGTGATTCCACACCTGGGGGGTTGTGTTTGAAACCTTCGGAATTATCTCGAATAGGTAACCAAGGAGTCACGTGGTACAAACACGAATGGTTTGCAAATTTTATTTCTCTGAATCGCTCGTTACTATATCAAAAATTGTTTTCACTTTAGTTTTTGTCATCTCTCTCGACAATAGATCCCACAAATGAGATAAAACACAAGTGTAAACAAATAATGAGTTCGTAATCAGCAGTTTTAAATCATCAAATTTGCGAGCCATTCTTGTTTATACCACGTGACTCCTTAGTTACCTAATCGAAATAATCTCGACTGTTTCAAACACAACCCCCCTGGTTACGGTTGGTGTAAACAGTTCCAATCTCACTGACCGCGTATGCTATTATAATATATCCTTCACAAAAAATAGATGATGCAAGAGAGATAAATTCTGTTTACATGGGGTCGTTTACCATATTTTTTATTGCCGAATATGATATAATTTGTAAAAAGACACGTATTTTTCCGTTTTTTGATACGTCAATTGTTTCTCGAGTTATAGGCGGCGAAAAACTGATGTTTTTAACCCTTTCGGGAAAGTGGGCGTGGTGCAACCACTGACGTTTATCGACTTCGTCCAATCACAACTGAGCCCGCGAAGCTACTTCGCCGTATCGCAAAGGGGGGGACACAGCTAACTCTTCCAATCGGAGCAGTTACGACAGCATCTGTGAGAGCAGACCTTCCGAGAACCCCCCTCCACTCCCTCCCCTTCCAATATCAGCAGTCAAGGACGGGAGGAAAATGACGTCAATGTTATCACAGCAGCTTTTTCGGTGGGCGTCACCTTTTGCTTATTTTAATTTTTGATTTATGAGTGAATGGTTGTGGTTAGAAGATTAATTTTTTCAGTAAATTTCTTTTCTTGTTTCCATCTAACAATTTCGTGTACAAAATTGCTATTTCGGTTCCGTGTAAACGCCTTCATTGCGTTCTGAATATTTTTAAGGTTTAGGACGTAGATGGTAACAATGAAATTATCGCGATGTGTAAACACAACCATCACGTGACCGCGAGGTGAGCTCCTATTGGCCACGGTTGAGCAACCGGCCGGTCGGAAATAGACGCGCTCCAATAATGCAACCATCGAGAGCTGGTTGGCGCTGATTGGTCGACTGAACAACCGCAACCGGCAACCGCAAACGGCAACCGTAACCGGCAACCGCTAGTGTCATACGGCCTTTAGGAAGGCTTACTGATGCCACAACGATGAAATTAGGGTGCGATTTTAATGCTATATATGTTTTTAATATGTTTATTATGTTTTAATACCCATGCATTCTCCAAAAGGGGCCGTATGAAACGCAAAGTTGTGTACGGAGTAGGTGGGGCCTATTCTTTCCCAAGCATCCCCATTCTGGCTTCATTGTCACCCATAGACTACCATGCCAATATCTTCCGTAGTAGGTACATTCTTTCCTTTTTGGTCTCCTCGGCGACCATTTATATCACAGATTTAACTCGGGAGAAACTCAAACAGACCCCTCCTGTATCCATATCTTTAATATCTGAATTATTTCATACGACCTCCCTCTCTGCTTAGGCTCACCTTGTTACTTTAAAACACCGTTATCAGTCATACATGGTGCCTAAAATCGTGATCTCTCACCCCACTGCCTCAGCGTTCCTCGTTTAAATATCAGGGTCGATGTATTTTTCCCTATCGATATTGGCCTATCAATCGATATTAAATCTCGCGTGCCAAGAGGCGCAAGTGATGGTGGAGAGTAAGACCGGGGTGAGTGGTATCAGCTACAATTTATAACATATATTCAGAAAAAAACATTCAAGTCGCTTAGGGTGGACGTTTTACCACAACACGAGTGAATTTTCGGAAATATCATCGCGAAGAAACTAGTGGCTCTGGCGAAAGAATGTGTAACTTCCAACCGCAATGACTCCCTACCATTTTTAGCTATTAAAATCACTACTTTCTATCGTCTCTTGACTTACTTTTTTCCAATTGATACTGAGCTTTCAAGTGCAGGAATCGCGGGGAGGATGGTGGTCTGGACATCAGGAAAGTACAAGGAAGCCTATGGTTCAATTGCCTGCATGGAAAACCTTTGGTATTTTCGACACATTGTTGAGGGTACCGGGTTTGTGTTGTGGCCAGAGTAGGTACTGTGGCCCGAGTCTTGAATCTTTCGTTACGCACCGAATAACTATTTACGTTTTCGTTACCAACGAAAACTTCGCTCTCCTTGCAAAGAATCTCGACCTCAACGAATCATGGAGCGATTCTTTAAATTATTCGTTAACAATGAACCGTGAAATCATTGTTTCGTTCAACCCGCTTGTTCTCCAGCGGCATACGTGACGGTAACCAAAAAACAAATGACTACGAAAACGCAAAAACTTTTGGGATTGGTTTTATTTTATTCGTGATATTTAATTTGGTACACAATAAGTTAAGAAGGGCGCAATCTATCGCGCCGAGAACAGCCGAAAAATTCTTTACCTCCAAAAACCTATGAATTTACACAGGAATTGGTAATTTCAACAATGAATATGTAATATAATGCTTATAAAAGCTGTTAAGTACCTCAACGAGAGCATATGTTTACCTTCCTTTTATTCTTCTTTATTTGTGATTGTTCATCGGAAATTCAATCCATTTATGAAGTGTTATGTCTGCGTCTGTCGTTAAGAGCAAGCTAGTGCCGACGACGGGTTTGTCTTCACCATTTCCTCCTTTCCCTGAAAGCTTCTACCATTACCTAATTACCCAGCTATCCTAAATGGCACAAAGGATCTCAGTTGTCGAATGGCTCCTCTGAATAACAAACTAACACGGCGTAGAGATTGCCTGGGTGTCGCAGAGAGCTTCGTCAACTGCTGCGTTTGCCTTCTTGCTGTCCGCTGTTTCCACTTTCCCAGGGACCTATATGAATATTTGTTCAAATTCCTTTTAAAGGAAGGAATTATGGGCTACCACTTATGTCAAATATGATATTTGTTAAATTGCATGCTCATTCTGGCATGTTATTGTATATTTTAAGAATGAGATGAAACAAAATTGGAACATAGACTTAAATAAAAACTGTGTTCCAATTATCGTACAATCTAAGAACACATTCCTAAATACTCGTTAACATCCTTTACAATAAACACTTTTCTTGAGAAAAATTCCTTATTTGGAAATGTTATAGTCATCATTAAGTTTATCTTCATCCATAATGCTCATTCACTCATTGATTTCATGTTTCTAAGTGTGGAAAATGGCTTTTTAAGGTCATTAATACAAGCCACATAAAACTCTCATAAGCTCTGTAACACATTCAATTTTTTCATAAATCGATCAATCCCGACTTTTTACAAATCATGTGAAGGTATTTCAAACAAAGTGCAGTGTTTTCGAAAATAATACCTAGGTAACTAATTATTTATCATATTGGTCAACAAAGTTATGCTTAATAATTTGATGATCGAAGGGAATACGTAACTAATTATTCCATTCATATATTGCTCTTCAGTTTTTGTTATTGAATGCGTAATTAAATTGTAAATGATACTTTATTTAATTTTGGTTCATCAGTGTTTATAATGAAATTCAATCTCGTTTAAGAGTTCCAAATTGACATTTTACCTAGTTATTTTGACAGCAGGTTCTGTTATTTTACGGCAGAAGGATAAAAGTGTGAACTTTGTTCCGAAGAGGATGAATAATTGATTCTGATACTTTTTTATCCCTATATTTGATTAGATTACGTTTTCAAAATTATTCAAGCCGTATTGAATTAATTCTCATTCGTAGCTTTTCGGCCGCATGTGATATCTGGCAAATGGATAATGTTTACGGTATCATATATTAGCTATATTAATTAAATCACTCGCATTATGCTTGGATAAAAGCCTCTATATATAGCAACTATAAAATGTAACGAATCAAACAACCCTTCCTAAAATTATCGGTTATGTATTTCATAAATTGAGTCTAGTGTCCATGCGACTTCTGTTTCGTAACTTTTTTAAATTTAATAACCAAACAATTTAAAGTCCTTCTATCTCATCTCATATTTGTGTTAGTATTAATATGAAATTCAGTTCATGAAATCCCCGTTGCTGGAATCCTGAAATTTAGCCAGAGGTCCGTTTTCGCATCGTCTGCTCCAAACACTAGGCTCATCTTAGATAAATATAATGGGAAATGATTCCTTAATTTTGTGGGTCATTAATAAAACTGATTTTTCATATTCCATCCCATCTAGCATAGAAAAATTGCTCTAGCTTTTGACCTCCAACTTATGAACTCAATCTGATCCTTTCTGTTCTGGAACACCTCCTTACCTAAATCTTCGTATAGTTTACCTCAATTCCATACATTTCGCATTGTTTTCTGCAACGCGTTTATCACCTTTAAATTTGAATAACTTAAAGCTTAAATATTTAAAACCTAAGTGGAAAAGGTCTCGTACTTGAAGAATAGAATATTAATTTTTGTAAGTTCGGTACGTATGCCCTCGAAATTCTTAATCACTTGGGTGTAACCAGCATGAAATATAAGTGAACATGGATATAGTATCTAAATTTATTGATGTTGGGGTTTTCGGCAATTGTTAGGTTTAGACGAAAGCCCTTGCAATTACTGGATGGGTTAACAGTGATGTTTTGGGACCATTTCTCAGGTTGTCGCTTTTAACCTCTGGATGTTTATTGGGGGCATTCTGATAGGAGATCAAGAAGGGGTAGAATTACAAAAGAAAAGGTATTAAAGGAATCTCAGATACTATAGTCCATGTTATTACAAGGTTGGGTAAATAAATTCGTAAAAAATCAATAGTATGATGTTAGAATAACACAATATTTAAGGTTGTTTTACGTTTATTTTTCAACAGAATCCTCACGATTAGCTCCATACACTTTGCCCAATGTTTCTCCAACTTTTTCAACCCGTCCAAAAATTAGGATTTCGGAAGGCCCCTCAAACTAGGCATCCGTTTCCAGTATGATCTCCTCGTTCGACATGAATACTTTTCCGACCAACTAGTTCTTCGAGTTTGGAAATTGGAAAAAAGTCGCTGGGGGTCAAATCTGGCAAATACAGGGGATGCGGCAACAATTAAAACTCAATTTTGCTATCAAAACGGCTCAGATGTGCACCAGTCTTGATTAAAGAACATTTTTTGTGGTCAAATGTGGATAGATGTTTCTTAATTTATCCGTAAAAATGGTCAAATGGCGTCGAGTAATTCATTCCATTTATCGTTAGCCATTTTTCCAAATTATCAATGTAGATGATTCCGAGTTCATCCCAAAAAATGACCGTGGTCATGCCAGCCGATTTTACCATCTTCGCCTCCACCCAACTAAATTGAATGGAATGAATGGAAATATTATTATAAATTGAATGGAATGAGGCGATACTTTGTGAAAAAAGAGACTTGGTGTAAGAAAAACTTGACGATGTATTTTTCACACTTTTTATTGAGTAAAACCCCACCGGTTTCGACCCTCTCGTGTTAATGACAAGTTTTTAAACGAGGTTACCCTCACACATGTTGAGTTTTTTTATCATTATTATTATTTCGTTTATTTCCGTGAGCCATTGGCCATCAGGCAATTACAGTAAATTTACATTATTCAACTCCAGAATTGAGAAAAATAATTAAACAATATTATCATCATCATTGGTCAACAATCCTAGGATTGGTTTGACGCAACTTTCCACTCGATTCTTCTATCGGCCAACCTCTTCATATTAACGTAGTTCCTCTCTTTCACGTCCTTTACGACCTGTTCTACTTGTATGTAACTCATGCGAGGCCTGCCTTTTCCATTCTTCCCGTTCACTTTTCCCTCGAAGATTGTCTTCATCAGGCCATCGTGTCTTAAAATGTGGCCGATAAGGTTTTTTCTTTTTATAGTTTTCAACAGACTTCTCTTTTCTTTTCACAGTAAATGATGTAAATCATATAATTGATTATAAATTATATAAATTATAATAAATAACTATAAATATGATAATTATTCAATGTTTATACAATATATACGAGTATACAATAATTTAATAATATCATAATTATAAATAAATAATATATAATATTGCTAATTTTCATAACTGTGCATAGATAGGACGCGATGAGAAAAATTCAGTGACATTACACTCATCGTTCTACCAAATCGGAGTGTAGAGATATGCTACTAATTTTAGCGTAATACGTGCCTGTTTATCCCTCTAAATTCTTTTTCGTCGTAAAATGGTGTTGTGTAAAGCGAATATCTTTTCATTGGAAGATTGTGATATATTCTTAGGGAGTTTTTTTATTTTAGCGGCGCACCGCAGAGGAATGAATCCGGTGAGAACCAAACACCGGATTATCCGTGTTTCCCGATTATCCGTGCAGCTTTTTACCAGTCACTAGCCCGGAAAATCGAGAGTTTGCTGTAGTTGTGTATGTAACTTGTACTCCTCGGGTGATTAACGTTCTTCTTTTTTTTCCTCTCTCTCTCTCTCTCTTGACAGTCAGGCGATTCCATCACGTTCGTCATCACCATCGCGGACGACGTGGGCGCCAGCGGTGGAGGGGGAAGTTCGCAAGGCGGCGGCAACAACGTCCTCCAAGTCCCCGTGACTGTGATTCTGGCCGACCTCAACGACAACGCGCCGGCCTTCAAAGATGTGAGTACCGATAATGACCACGCCGCGCCGCTTGGATCGAAAGCAGCGAAGGTATTAACGAGCGATGTCATGTTGGAAGTCGTAAAGAGGGATCATCCAAGACGTTATATTAGAATGTACTGGAATAGCGATTCGAGAATCTTGGTACGCGTGGGCACATCCTTGGAGACCTTTTTCGATTCCGTTGAGGGAAGATTGTAGATGTCACCTCCTAACTTTTTAAGTAGTCGGCGTAACATTATTTTTTTAAGTGGAATTTTATGTTGAAACAATGCAATATGTCCGCCTGGTTTTATTTTTTGTAAAAAAACTACAAATTCCGCCAAAATTAACCATTTCTAAGTCCTATAAAAAATTATTTTAAAATTTAAAGCCAAGCGGACAATTTAAGCAGTAATCCCAGCCATATATTGAAACTTTTATATCAATATCTCAAATCCTCTCGCTACAGGAAGTAAAACCGTTTTTAGGGCAATCGTATTTCGCCTTAATGTGGTCCCTAATATTCAAAATCCAAACGGAAGTAAGTAGATCAGGGATCGTTTTCGGTTACAGGGATCGTCCGTGATTGGCGATGGTAAAGGCAATGGAAAGGCCAACCAATAGATTTCTCAATGAGACCCCATTTCGGCGTAACGTTCATATGTCCGCTCAATACTTTGCTGCGTAACTATGTGGAAATTCATGTTCAAATAAGGAATCAAGTAACTATGTATATTTCCACTTGAATTTTATTAGGTACTACTAGTTTCAACGCATAGGCGTCATCTTCAGGACGCCTATGCGTCTAATAAAATTCAAGTGGAAATATACATAGTTACTTGATTCTTTATTTCATATGTCCTTTAGCGATTAAAATCCGCCAGGGCCAATGGAAGAATAGATGTCATATACATGTACAACAATGTCACGAAGCGTGAACAAATATGGCGGGTTATGGATAGAGCCACTAGGCTATCATTGTTAACAACGTAACTGATCCGTTTTCCGCAAGTGTGCAGTAAGTCTCTTCAGCAGGATCGATAGATGTTCGATTCGATTCAATGTAAAGTGAGAAACGTCTAAAGTCTTACGAGAGAGGGTCTTCGCCACCATTTCCATTATTGAATTAGGTGGACGCCGCTGTGGATGTGGCAAATTTACATTCTGTGCTTTAGCACAATCGGTCGAAAATTGCAGATTTTAGCGCAATTACAAAGCGTCATGCCATCTTAGCCACATGATTAATTAGATTCCATCAGTATGGAAATGAAGGGCATGTGTTGTTTTTTTTATATTCAAGAGCTGAACACGCAATATTCGTGAGCAAATGCGGCTTGAAAATTATGATTTCTGTGGAGTAATTATTATTTTAAATAGGGTTAATTTCGAAACGGGGTGTTTCGTTTAGTTGATTGTTTACATTGATTCTTTTATATTTTGTTTCATGATTTCATCCATTTTGTTTCATTCATTAGAGAGTTAGATCGAAAATTACGTTGCTTAAAATGATAATTGTTGATCAGAAGCCTTATGTTTCATGCCTCCCGTCATTGTTAACTTGACAATAGATATTTCTCATCCTCCCCAGCAGTCAGTTTCTACACATCTACAGAATACCCTGCAGGCCACCACAAAGGTGTAAGGCTTGCTTCGGTTACCCAGTGGGGAATTAATTGTCCAAAAGATGTTCAAAGAACGTTCAGTCAAGACTATTTGAACGTTCAAAGATTATTCAAGAAGGATATTTAATGAACGTTCAAATGGCACTCACAGATAGTGCAAAGAACATTCATTGGAATACTTCATAGAATGTTCAAAGAATGTTTAACTTGAGTGAATTACGGCTGAACTGTTTTTGAATGAATAACATATGAAGCATGAAGGTATATTATAAGAAGATAATCTCGTGAAACCATTTTCTTGTAGGATTTTTTAATTCTTATAATCTTATAAGAATCCTGTATTTAAAATTAATGAGTCCAGATGCATTCTACAGAAATAGATCTGCGAAATATGAACTTGATAATTGCAGGGCACTGATACGTTCCGGTTGAACATTAATTCACTGCGGTGAGTAAATAGATAGACATCGTTACTGCTCACAATTTTAAAATATTACTAATGTATTACCCTGCAGTGGCTTTACTACAATTTTTCATGCCTAACCGATATATGTAATATGACTAAAGTGTTCTTAAATTGCCATTTGAGGTTAACCTAGCATGGGTGCATTTTTGAATAATACTTCGTGGACTGGAAATGAACGATCTATGAACAGCCTCAAATCAATAGTTCACACTTGAACAATCAATGAACGATCTATGAACAGTTTCAAATGAATAGTTCACACTTGAACATTCAATGAACATTCTATGGATGTTTGCTCAGGATAGTTCAGTGGTGGACTACTTTTGAATTAGTTCATGAATGTCTTTTGCATGGTCTCTCCCCACTGGGTACCAAATAATCGTATACGAGCTGTCGCGTTTTTCGAAATGGCAAGTTAGCGTTGTCTGGTTACCAATTGGGGTGTTTACTCGGAACCGAAATCGCTATTTTGTACACGAAATCGTTAGATGGAAACGAAAAGTTAATTTTAATGAAAAAATTATTCTTCTAACCAGAGCCATTCATCGAAAATATAAATAAGCAAAAGGTGACGCCCACCAAACGAGCTGCGTTAAGGATATATACGTCATTAACCTCCCCTCCTTGACTGTTTTATGAGAAAGGGAGGGGTGTAGAGTTGGGGGCAGAAAGTCTGCTCGCACAGATCCTGTCGCAACCACTTCCATTGGCAGAGCCAGCTGTGATTTCCCCATAGTGATTGGGCGAAGGTGCTTCGCGGTCTCATTTGTGATTGGACGAAGTTTATGACGTTCAAGTCCTTTGCACGCCCACTTTTCCGAAAGGGTTAAAAACTTCAGTATTTCGCCGCTTACAACTCGAGAACTAAGGGACGGATGGAAGAACGGAAAAGTACATTTTCATGGGTGTTTTCAAGTCTGTTACCGCACTAATAGGCGCTTCAGACCGGGAGGAAAGGTATAAGGATAGGAATGGAAGGGATGGGGATAGGATAAGGTCCGAAACTTTGGAAAAAAAAAAAAAGGTCTTTTTATTTTAAAAATTCTATCAGATTCGGCAGTAAAATTATATGGTAAACGACCCCATTGACGCGGTTACTAGATGTCCGTTTACGAGGAGACGGTTACCAGGGGGGTTATTTTGTAATCTCACCTTTTTAATGACTCTTTGCGGGAAGACGGGAGATCCGTTTCGCTCTCTTAATGATCGGCTCACGAACGGTTCGTGAATTGTCGAAGCTTCTGTCGGTAGCGCTATCTGTTGCCCATCTCGGTGTGCTGAAGTTCTTCACGTTGTGCAAATTCCAAAAATTCAATTAAAAATCGTTTATGTCTTTCTCACTCTTGCTTTTTTTCCAACTCAAGCTTCAAGTGGAAGCGATAGTGGCTCCATTTCACATTCTTTATGAAGATGAGGTGGGAACTAATGGCAGGCGGAGATAATGAAACGGATCAAGAGTCGAAAGATACGGATCAGAGCGGATGAATCGTCTAAAAGACCAGCACATGACCGGCAGTTCACCGCTTGAGATCCGAAGATGGTCACGCCGCCTGGGTGGCGGAGTTTAACTACGAAAAAGTGACATTTTATGACGTATTCTCACTAAAGTGAGATAACAAAATAACCCCCCAGATGACGAAATGTACGGTTACGACTTGACGTGATTCCGATTTCAATGTGTTTTAGTTTGTAAGAATTAATGGCACCTAAAGTAAACACATCCATGGTATCTACTTGTCCATTGTACTTCTCTGAGACGTTTAATGTGCGCAATTTATAACATCGATTTTTTTCCGAAATATTTACAAGTTAAATGTATGCATGCACCAATGGTTATGTTTTAAAAATATATGTATGTATACTAGATGTCCGTTTACAAGGAGACGGTTACCAGATGACGAAATGTACGGTACCACTTGACGTGATTCCGATACCAATGTGTTTGAGTTTGTAAGAATTAATGGCACCGAAAGTAAACACATGCATGGTATCTACATTGCACTTCTCTGAGACGTTTAATGTGAGCAATTTATAGCATCGATTTTTTTCCGAAAGAAATATTTCCAAGTTAAATGCATGTATGCACCAATGGTTATGTTTTAAAAATATTTTTCCCTCTGAAGAAGCGTAGCTATTTCGCGCGATGGGTAACTCTGCTGTAAATGTTTTTCTTTTTGTTCTGGCAATGAAAAAAATATGGAATGATGTACTCCTTCTCACAAGAAATGTTAATCGTTATGCACCAGTTGCCATGCATCGCAGCCGAGAAAAAAAATGCCGTTGCTGGGTGTGTTTGCGTGCACGAACAAATTTCCATTACGTTTCCATTTTCCGAGTTAGGGAACAACGGAGTTAAAACGTCTTTTAATGAGCGCGGAAGGATTAAAAAATAAAAAAGGATTCCGCATGTTTTCACTGCAGCAAAGTCACTATCCAGTTTTAATTTTTTTAGGTAAGTCACTCTCAAGAAGAAAGATAATAATGAGGAGTTTTGTGTGGCGTCTTATTTAAGGATTTCGAAAAAGGGGGATGGGGACGGGAAGGAAGGGGAAAATAGGAGGGTGATGGAATGGTGATGGAACCCTCCAGATGCATGAGAATGGAACGCAATGGAAATGCAAGTGAACTCTTGCACCGTTGTGTCACAATTCATCAGAAAGACTTGGTTTTCGTCCATTTTTGTCACCTGATGATTTTCTTTCGAGCTTTGGTAGCTTTAAATTCTTTCTTTAAATTTCCCGCGAAAATCAAATCCAAGACCTTATCCACAAACGTCTCTAAACGTATCATCATCATTAAGCAATCTTAAGATTGACTCAGCTCACCTCTCGATTCTTCCATCGGCTAACCTCTTCATAGTTTAACGTTTGAGGCTTAACTTTGTGGAACTACGAGATTGGAAAAGAAACGTCGCTATGTACATGCCACTAACACACACACTTTATACTTTATTGATTTCGACCATGGTTTAGACGTGTAAATGCCATCATTAAGACCTTGATAATTATATATACATGTCGAAACCATGGTCGAAGTCAATAAGTGTCTTCGGAATGTACATACATGGCGACATTTCTTTTCCAACCTCTTCATGTTTACATAAATTCTCTTTCACAACCTTCACTAGACGATATCTATATCTATCTATCTATCTACATAATACTCTGCAAGCCACCTTAAAGGTGTGTGGCAGGGGGTGAATTCTCTTCAAACATGCACTACTTATGCATAAAATAGGATTAATATTAATATATTAGTCTAAACTTCACTATTTAAAAAGATAAAAATAGCAAATAAAGCATGCAAAAACATGCTGTTAGTTGGGTTACCTTCAAGTCCTTATACCAACATGCAACTACCTATGCTATGGATTGATTCACTCGTAATAGACATATTTACCGCTATTCATAGCCCTAATTGTACGAGGAAAAAATGACATTTTGAATCTGTCAGTTCGGCAATTAATTTCTTTAATTTTGTAGTCGTGGTCCAGTCTACCATAGTAAGTTGGGGTTCGCGAAATATTTTTAACGTCATCACTGAAAATATTATCTTGGAATTTATTTAAGAGATTAAGCCAAAATTTCAACCTGCGATCTGACAATGATTCCCATTTTAATTCATTTAATAGACTTGTTACGCTAATATAATTATCGTACCGTCCCTTTACAAATCTTGCCGATCTTCGCTGCACACGTTCAAGTTCATTATTTAGACCGATTTCGTAGGGATCCCATATACTGGCAGCATATTCCAAATGAGGTATAACAAGGGAATAGTGGCTGATTTCTTGTACATGATGATCCGTATATGTACCTCATACGAAACCTTCCTTTGTCATTCTTCCCATTCACTTTTCTCTCGACGATTGTCTTCACCATCCCTTCATATCGGATGAATTGGTCGATTAAGCTGTCCCGTCAATTTTTCTACGTGTTCAGAAGACTCTTTTCTCCCACTCTTCACGGGTCGTCTTCGTTTGTGGTTCGGTCGATCCATTTGATCTTCATTATTCTTCTGCAGCACTACATTTCGAATGCTCCCAGCCGTGGCTTCTCTCCTACTCTTATCGTCCATGCCTCGCTGCCATAAAGAAGCGTGCCTCCGCTTGGGAAGAGAAATAAGAGTAATAAGAATCGCGTTTGAAAAGTAATCGCGCAAGAATTGTTTTGTAAATATTCTTGAAGCATGAAAACTTTTGGGAATTCTATTTCTTTCGAACGAATTAAATCACGATTCTTGCGTTGCTCTAGTCAATTTCACCCCTTTTTTCTCATGTTTTCATGACTTAAAAATTATGTATAATTCAGGTTCTTTTTTTTTTAACCTCCTGTAGCAAGTTTTGTGTCTGCATAGTTAACATCTCTGCCTTTAATTTGGTCTTAATGAGTTGAATATTTGAACCAATGAATTCATTGGTTCAAATATTCATATCTTAGATAAATTACAGAAATAGGTACCTATATCTAATCTCAATAAGCTGAAAGATTAGGATAAATATAGGCTCTGAAATTTCCAGGGTTAAAATAGAAAAAGCATCCTCAGGCAGTCCGGTACATCATCGATTCAGGTAGTTGTTCCGTTCGAAGAAAGAGTAAATACGGCCAACTTTGCATCATTTAAATAAAAGTAGGAAATATGAAACCTTTTTACAATTTGTCGATTCATCGTGGCAAATAATACGTTGCGTATTAGCTTGCGTGAATTACATCCGGTCCACGAGTTACACATTCAGAATATTAAGAATCGTATTGATGACAATCGGAGGGTTGATGACCAATGATGATTTCCAACTAAGTATCTCGAATCCTATCCCCTGTCCCTTATTCCCTTTTCCATGAACCCAATGGCTGGTGAACTAAAGGCCGTATCACATTAGCCGTTGCCGGTTACGGTTGTGTTAGGGCGGATCGGAAAAATCGATTTTTCGCGGAGAAACTTGGCCCTCTGGAAAAAGTTGTCAAAGTGACTCAAAATGAGGCCAGAAAAATTTGAAACCTCTAGGTCAAGCCTAGACCCTCGCGCCGTGGCCATTTATGGGGAGGGGGGCTGAAAATAGAAAAAGTCATGTTTTTAAAGCGGTTCCCCATGGATTTTGCCGAGTTGCGGCCCTGTAGGGCAAAAATTTCGTGCATTTGCCCGTATCTACAGCCTTTAAGCCACAAATTGTCTATTTTGAGTGCGCGGCCGCGAGTAATTATGCACCGCCCCCGCAGCGTCGCGGCGCAACTGTCAGAAGGCCGCTCGCGCGCCTCCTGCCGGCTCGCGCCTCCTGCCCGGTCGCCGCGAACGCAGCAGAACTCATCACCGATGCGTCTTCCGTCGTTGGTCTCATTAATATTAGATAATTAAACAATTTCCAGGGAATAGCAATTACGGAAGGATTGTTTGAAATTACTACAACACATCGTCATCATTCAGGGAGTAATGATACACTCCCCGATTTTTAGCTTACTTATACTATTATTTTTCAGTATGGAGAAAGAATGCAAAAATAATTAAAGTAGTAACCAGAGCTCACCACGTTGAGGTACCTGCACTAAGAACTCCCCCGCCCACACACCCATTCATAGAATAGAGGAACGCATTTTCTTTATCAGATTATATGCTATCGAAAAAATAAGAAAGTCGTCATGTTGTAGTACCAGTCGGTTTATCTGTGTACAAGTATTCGTTTTTAAACTTTATTTTCATTGAACACTAAAGGTCATCATCGATTTTTTTTTATTTTTGAAGCCAAACAGGTAACTGTAAAACTTACGCTATCACAGCATGAACTGAGACTAGGTTTTTAAGGTTGGCATTTTGATTATGCTTTCTAGTATTTTCAGTATTTATTGTTGTCTCTCGTTGTTACGGATGCCAATGAAGCTTGGGTTACCTCTTTTACAAATATTTCAAAAGGACAATTGCGTTCCACTGTTGAGCTTTGCTCAAGTAATTATCGAAATTCTTCAGTCGTGAGATGCGATAGAGCACGAGCCGGTGTTCTCTTCCCATTTTATCAGCAGCTTGTAGTCTTCTACATCAAATTTAAAATCTGTTAACTCAAAAATTCATGGATTTTCGTCGCACGCTTATTTCTTCGTGCTTCTAAGATCATTTTCCACGCATCTCTTCACACTTCCTCACCATTTGCAGCAATCATTGGGAGGAGTAAATTTTCTGAGTGCCCGAGAAAACCGTTTCTCTGAATAACAGGATCAATGACTTTTTAAGATCTACTGGTAGATCTCTTGATCAATATAATAATTTCCATAAATTTACAGCACCTTCGTGTATACAATGGTTTTTTTTTCACTGAAAACCAGACAGGTGCGTATACTTTTTGAATAGCAATAGATTTTATAAATTCGCGCATGAATTTTCACTGGACACGTATGTCAGTTGTCGGCTGGCCGTAGTGAGCTAACGAGAATGAGCCACATTTTTTGGAGTTTATCTTGCCAAATTTTCCGAGCGAAATCCTTTGGACACAGCATTAGAAATTTCCCGAAGATACTGCTGGTCATTTCTCAGAAATCTCAAGTCTTCTTCATGGGACAATTTTGTTGGAACTGGCTCCAATCGTATGGCATCAAGCGTGTGGCAGTCTAGACGGGTGGAGACAATAGGCTTTGCAAACAAATTTGGACCCTTAGTTTGCCCGTCTAATGTTTCTACCAACTGCCGCGGTGTTAAGTCAATCAAGTGTAATTGGCAAATAGACCACTGTAAGGGACGTCGGAGTTTTGCTTCTAGCAAACGGATGATACTTCCTTCCTGACCTGTATTCACTTAGGTGCCATCGCATCCAATCACTTTTAACTTTGAAAGTTCAATATTTTCTTTCGCAAAAAAATCAAGAATTGCAGATCCTCCTGTGAGGGAGACAAAACTGTAAAATTGGAAACCTGGCTCCTCAACAAACCAGACATGTTCCTCCGTAGCCTCAGATTGATATGTCCTCTTGCCTATTTTCTCCAGTTTAATTGTCTCATCCTTTCTGCCGTCAAACATTGCATTTTTTGATTTGTCTTTGCTTTTACTGAATCTAGAATCTTCTTTTTCTGTCTTCGTAACAAATGCCGGTACACTACCTTTCACCTATCTTCCGGAGTTTTGAGCTTTGCGTCTGTTTCAGTTGCGCTGACGATCATTGCTGCTGCTCTGAGGGACACGTCACCGGTACTTGCGCATACCTCCGCCACAGTTGGCAATTGAAGACGCCTTTGCCCCGAAGGAGGTCCAGGTTGATTTTCATTCCTAATCGTATGAGGATGTTGAGGTCCAAGTCGGTTAGTTCCTCGTCGGTTGAGTTTTCTCGAGTTGTAGTGGAAAAAAATTCTTGATGCTCAATTTTTACCTCTTCAAGAATGAAAGATTTTGAGTCGACGCTCTCCGACGATCCTCTTCTGAGGTTTTTCTTTAATTGTCGAGTTTCTGAGGCATCCAATGCATCGGATACCATCTTTTGTTTTGTCCTTTGATCCCTCAAAAATGCCGCTTAATTTGGAAGAACTTTATCCTCTTTCTAAATTTACACTCGCTAATTCTTTAGCTCTGACACGCACAAATATCACATAGTTTCTGGGATTCATTAAAAATATATTAATTTTTCTGTCAATTTGGCACCTTTCGTATGCTTGCTTGCATTTTTCATCAAGCCGTAGTACGTCGTATGGTACCGTATAATCATTTTAATCACACCATGTTCCGGAATGATTGGAATAGAGGTGCGTCTCCATAGATTGGACAATTTTTTCGCTACCAGACTACTTGATAAACCGTAGGCTCCCTTCCAGCGCTTTCGTATCTCAATGCGTCGCGAACATAAAAAAAATATTTTATCATTTATTTAAAAGTCGGTAACGTCAATTCGTTTACGTCGACGAGACAGGAAAAAAGTTATAGTGTGTAGGGTTATATTAATTTCAAATAATCCTTCCGTAATTGCTATTCCCTGGAAATTGTTTAATTATCTAATATTAATGAGACCAACGACGGAAGACGCATCGGTGATGAGTTCTGCTGCGTTCGCGGCGACCGGGCAGGAGGCGCGCGAGCGGCCTTCTGACAGTTGCGCCGCGACGCTGCGGAGGCGGTGCATAATTACTCGCGGCCGCGCACTCAAAATAGACAATTTGTGGCTTAACGGCTGCAGATACGGACAAATGCACGAAATTTTTGGCCCACAGGGCCGCAACTCGGCAAAATCCATGGGGAACCGCTTTAAAAACATGACTTTTTCTATTTTCAGCCCCCCTCCCCATAAATGGCCACGGCGCGAGGGTCTATGCTTGACCTAGAGGTTTCAAATTTTTTTGGCCTCATTTTGAGTCACTTTGACAACTTTTTCCAGAGGGCCAAGTTTCTCCGCGAAAAATCGATTTTTCCGATCCGCCCTATGTATAGTCGACCAATC
Source organism: Platycnemis pennipes (assembly GCA_933228895.1). Taxonomy (NCBI): domain Eukaryota; kingdom Metazoa; phylum Arthropoda; class Insecta; order Odonata; family Platycnemididae; genus Platycnemis; species Platycnemis pennipes. The sequence continues at coordinate 69,489,009 of OW121854.1, forward strand.
AGCGCTAAGCTGCTCTCAATGGTTGGATTATAGCAGCGCGTCTATTTCCAACTGGCCGGTTTTGCAACCGTGGCCAATGCAACCGTGCCGAGCTCACCTCGTGGTCACGTGCTGTTTGTGGTTACATTTCGTCATATTTTGATTGTTGCCATTTCAACTGCAGCCTAGTCTATAAAAGTATTGAGGACACAATTAAAATTGCATAAAACTCTCTTGCATCACCTATTTTTTGTGGCAGTTGTTTTATAATATCAAGCATTTTATTGAGGTGAGATTTGATAGTTAATTCCTTTGTATCCTGTATTATGAGGTAGCACAGGAACAAAATGTAAACAGACACAGCACGTGACCGTGAGGCGATATCCTATTGGCTGCGATTGCACAACCGGCCGGTGAGATTACCGGTCTGTGTGTTGGAACAGTTTGCACCATGCGTAACCGGCAACGGCTAGCGTGATACGGCATTAACACCCCCTGCCAAACGCCCCTGCAGCGCCTCGCAGGGTTTTGTGTAGATATAGATGCAGATGAACCAACGGTTGTTTGCACGATTGACAAAAATGTTTCTTTTTCTCCTTTCTCAACAGGCTCCGTACGAGTTCGGTGTGTCTGAGGACACCCCCGTTGGCACCACGGTGTTCCGAGGCATCCGGGTGCACGATTTGGACCTATTGGGCGAACCCCTAACGGTGCGATGCGAGGATGGCGACGGTGGCGGCGCCAAGGGGAGCGGTGGCTGCGCCAAGTTCGAGGTGGCGGCCATCGAGAGTCTGTCAGACGACGGTTCGCTGGAGGACAACCAGAGGAACTTCCACGGGGCCATCGTGCTCCGGCAGCCCCTGGATTACGCCGAAAGGCAGTTCTACCAGCTGAACCTCGTGGCTTCGGTGAGTGACAATGGAACTCGGAACCTAAATCGCTATTTTGTACTCGAAATCGTTAGATGGAAACGAAAAATGAATTTTAGTGAAGAAAAGAATCTTCTAACCACTCACTCATGTACCAAAAATTAAAGAAGGCGCGATATGTTACGATTAAAATATATCGTGTATTCGTATAAAAAGATCTGATGCTTTCCCGGCGTATGCTGGTAGTGAAGGCTGCTCGGGTGCTCCACCGGGTAATCTCCTCCATGGCTGCCGACGTTTCGGGGTACGAGTCGTACTCCATCATCAGGGCTGAATGTCGTGGCTCGAAAAGTGGCCGCCTTATATAGCGGTGTCGGGGCCTTAAGTTCCCTCTGATTGGTCCTTGGTTTTAGCCAATCGGATGCTTCGTAGGACAGGCCGCCAGGTGTTGCTAAGGGAGTAGCCGCCGTCTCTATTGATGCTATTCTCCTCAAGCCGGATCTCTATGGCCTCCTTCGTATATAAGGCGGCCACTTTTCGAGCCACGACATTCAGCCCTGATGGTGGAGTACGACTCGTACCCCGAAACGTCGGCAGCCATGGAGGAGATTACCCGGTGGAGCACCCGAGCAGCCTTCACTACGTGTATTCGTGAACATAAACAGTTACGAAAACCAATAAGTGAAAGATTTTGTGTTGAACAGTTGTCGGAATTCATTGCAGCTGTCGGAATTCATTGCAGCACCTTGTTTTTTTTCTTCCGGATAGGTCATGATTTTAATGGACTGTCACCTTTCAACTTTGCATTTATCTCATCTAATGGCTCAGGAAATTCTCTCTTCAGATCGACATACGTTCTACTCCTCTACTCCTCTCCATAATAGATAAGAAAGGGAAAAGGCATTCGCCTATTCTTCTCCATTCTCGCATACCCATCATTCTGCCTTCGATAGCGACCTTCTGCATTACCTTGCCCTTAATCTTCTCATTATCTTCCATCCACCTACTCGGCCCTTTCCCAATTTATAACGGCAATCTTCTTTCCTTCCCTAAACTATTCCTATTCATTCGCCCGACTTTCATTCCGTTGTACATTTTTTAGTTTTCAAGTAGGTACATTTATATTGCAGCAAAATCCATCATTAGTGATCCACCGGTTTAGTTAGGTTTAGATATACATATATGCAATTCTAAAAAACCGACCCCCATTTTACATTTGATGCCCTTCTTCAATTCAGCATTCCTCCTTTCTCCCATCGTTCTATTCATTTTTCCCGTTCTCCCTCTATTCCATTTACCCAACAGTCCTCCTTTCATCACGTCCCTCAAAACATCCCAACCTTTATTCTCTGATCCATGCAGACCTTCTGGTTTCCCCTTATTCCTCAATAAGCTTCCCCCTCCCCTCCCCTAACATCTCTAGCTCTGTTTTCTAAGTTACCGAAGAACAAAGATTTCCAGTGCCGGGAATCGAACCATGGACATTTGGCTTTCCGTGCCAATGAACATACCACCGCAATACTCAGGATTCCTGGTCCAAAATGCAATTTTTATAGGGATCTGTAGTCGTGGATCCTATAAATTATCGCGAAGGGTGAGAAATCACCTCAGTAAGGTATTTAATTTCCCTTAATGCAATTATTATGACGTTATATGTAGCACTGGTAGCAAAATAGTATCATCAATCGATTGCATCCATTTTTTTATTGTGCAAGCCCAATTTTCCGTCTCAATAATGAATAAATACTCGATATTTTGCTTGGGGGTGCGAGAACCTATTTTGATAGAAAGCAGCTGAACAGGTTTAGAACCACTGAATTATAAAATTGCGGATATACGGTTGCAAGTTGCCGACTAAGCTCTCGACTAATCAGAGCAAACCCGCTTTTGATTATGTTTCGCAGCAGCTCAAGACGCTTTTCCAAACGATAAATTGTCAACTGTAGCCACTAAGGTTTCTTTTAGTAGTCTCGTGATTCCTGTGTTTACAAACAACGAGATTTAAATTGTTGCCTGTTCGCTTACCTGCCTCAAAACTCAAAATATTAAGAACGCACATCAAACAGTATAAATGTATATCTCGCATTACTTATCTTATGTGGGAGGTATACAATAACATAGTAAATAAATATTATTGACCAAATTAAATGTACTTTTATCTGTGAAACCTAGAGGATAAAATTGGAGGGAACTATGAGATGCAGTCAACGTCTTTCTTCAAAGATGAAATGCTACTAGCGATGATAAAAAGTCACTTTATCGTCGTTTTTATTCGTGGAAGCGATCGATCACTGAGGCCATTTTCGACATTAAGGTTGGGTGGCTATCAACTCAATTGTCCGCGATCTGAAGGCCATTAATTCGCCATTAATTCGCCTTTTTCGTTCCCTGAAGCGAATGCCGACGTTAGCGAAGTACTCAAATGCCCTCGAATTCACGCCTCATAGATTCGCCTGTTCGATAAACCGCCTTCTTACTATCCTTTGCCCCCTGTGCTATGCTTCCTCTCGTCCGTAGAACCGTCTGATCCAATTCGCATTTGATCAGTCGCGCGAGTAAAGCCATTCGAGTTGCATTTGGCCGCGCCGGGTGAATTGGCTCTGCTGTCTGGTGGGATCAAAGGAGTTTCGTGTGCACCGAGATCCCATTCCTTTTGTTTTTCCAGCATCACTTTTTTTGTTCTTAGTCTCTACCGCCAGTATCAATGTCCATTCACTGTTTGTTCGTTCTTCAACATGGTTGGAACTTTACGCTAGAGTTAGGAAGGAAAACTGTCGTGCGACCATTGTTAAGGGCCGTCATTATGTTGCGTCATACTAGAGGGGCCTACTCGTAACCACCGAGAGTTAAGGCCTGCGCAAAGCATGAGGTTTACGGAGTGACGTCATTATGAGTGGTGCTACAATATTCCATAGAGGGTCTACGGAATTGCTAGAGCCGATTGTTGTTGACTGTTGATTGAAACTGGTAAACACAAAAGTCGCGTTTGGAACGCTGGTTTTTGCAGTCTTTGTGCGCGCTTGATAAGTTGTTTTTCACTGTATTGGTGAATATTAAGTGGTGTTGTGTCATGCCTACATCCTGTTGTGTTCCACGGTGCCGCGGAAATTACAGGAACGGGTCTAAAGTGTCCGTTTTCAACATTCCAACGGAAGAGGACCTCCGAGCAAAGGATACGTGCCATCTAAAGGGAGAAATTTGGGCCCTCCAAGAGAAGCAAGGTATGTGCCTGAGTTATTATCCCCACTAACGTATTATCATTTAAGTTATTATTCCTATTTTTTTGCATTTGTAACTAGAAATTGGCTTAATTATTCTGAAAATTCGCTGCGTATTGGTAGCAATACTTGAGTTCATAAGTGTTGATGTCGATTAAACTCTCCTGTTTATTCTATGCTTATTATAAACCGTAATTTGTCGCGGTAAAAAGTATGGCTATTTACGCGGTGGGATATTAAAGTCATGGGATACTTTCAGACAAGCTAATTAATTTAGTAAGAAGGGTCTAAAAGGCATATGCCCACTAATATTATGCAATTAATGGCTACTATTGTCATTTTGAAATCTTCCGAATATTTTTTCTCCCCGAAGAAGCATTGCTATCATAACGCAGGTTAATTTTTTGGCTTAACCTTTTGAGTAAACTCAAAGCCAATTTGTTTACATCTACGCGATACCCTGCAAGCCATCGCGAGGGTGTGGCAGGGGTTATGTTTAGTGACGACGTTAGATATATTTTAAGGACCCCTGCATATTATGCTAGGTTTGATGAGATAAACAAGATTAGAGAGATAGAATGCCGTACCGATAGATTCAAAATGTAATTTTTCCCAAGTAGATTAGAGAACACAATAGGTAGCATAGCAAAGGGATAGGTAGGTGAAAAATTGTTGGAGTAGTCTGTAGTGTAAAGGAAGAAAAATACCTATATTTTGAGAAAACTTTTCTGGCAAGTAACCACTTCGTCATTAAGTTGACAGTAACCATCTAGTTGCGCGTGGATCTTATACCTAGCATTTTTCCATGCAATAGTAGGTATCACTGTAGCTCTTAGTAGCATGTAAGTAGCGCACATTTGGTGAGCTTCACCCCCTGCCACGCACCCTCGCGGTGGCTCGCAGGGTATTAAGTAAATGTAGATTAGATCAAACGTAGGCATTCCATTTTAGATGAACAGAGTGATTATGAAGTAATTTCCCATGGAAAATAAAATACGCGTAGCTCACCTTCGCTGGTTTAAATTTTGAGTGGGATTGAGGATATCTCTTTGTAAATATGCTTGCTCACAAAAATACTCGTTCTCTAATGCAATCAACAGTGTCTTTATAATTATGAAATGGTGAATTAAAATACATCTTTCTGCTGAAGACTGCCCACCCAAAAAGATAAGTCGACTCATGATCTCACGTGGAGAAAACATTCGCGAAATAATTCGTCGAGCAAATCGTAAATTGGGATTTGTTAAAAGGGTTCTAGGTTAGTGCGAATCGACGACGTTGCGATGTCACACACCTTTTAGATGGCTTGCGGACTATTATCTCCACTTTGATTTAGATAAGTTTTAGCAGTAAACCCTTGCGAACTATGTAGACTGTGTAAATTTCATGACCAAGAGTTGGAAGGAAACCATCTCTAGACTTTGAAGACTAGCCAAACATTTCACCCAGCTCTGATATTAGTTTGAATTTAATTCACTGAATTGAAAGAGAATAATATATATTCGCGTATCATAAATAGGGGGAATAATAAATAAATTGTATTGGTATTCTGTATTAATATTACTGAAACTTTCCTCTTTTAGGTCTGTGAAGATCATTTTGACCCACATGATATCTTGCGAGTTGTGGAGGAATACGAAGAGAAGACAAGAAAAATACTGTGTTCTCCACTGAAATGGCCAAGGCTGAGATCAGGAACTGTCCCATCCCTGTTCCCGAACTGCCCAAAGTATGCACTTGTAGACATAGCGTCGTACTGCAATGAAGAGCTAGGTGTGTCCTACGTTATCCCTGGAAAATACTAGACGGATAACTTGGATCAATAGATGTCGATAAAATTCTGTTATGTGCAGCTACTAATATTTTTTAAATAATTATTGCAAAAAAGAATGATTTGGTGGCTGAGGAAAAGACAATGACGGCAAGATGTTTGAATATTTTTAAAAAATGTTGTGTATATTCTTGTCACATATTTGTTGTAATAAATTTATTTGCATTACAATGTTTCGAGTATCTCATTTCTATCAACCTAGACCTTAAATAGCTTAAGTAGGCAAATGATATCTGCTAGGCTGTTGGCTGAGATGTGCTTAAAACAGAGTAGGTGAGTGTGAAATTGAATATTTTGTTCCCCTTTACTAAAAGTATTTATGCCTTGGATTATGTAAGTTGCGTTTGTCAACTAAACTCAGCTAAGCATTGCGTAGATCAATTATTTCTCATGTCTTTCATTTTCCCGGATCTATCTGCTGAACTCAAAGTTTTGGATTTCTTGTCTCTTTAGCTCTTTGTGAACTCTTTAAAATACTATCTTCAAAAGCCTCCAATTGCTGATTTTATTGTGAAGCCTAATTATTCCAAGTCATTTGGTTGTTCAGCAAGTAACGATTGATTTTTCGCATTTCCCATAACTTCCGTGGTATAATGTTGGTAGTTTCGTTTACCCTAGAATCAATTCTCCGTTGACTTTAATTTTAAGAGGCAATAAGCTTACGAATTTCAAAGATAGACCTTTATCAATACCAGTACTAATGGCTTAAAGTTAACCATCGGTCATACGTACGGTTGTGTATAAGTAAAGTATACGTGCTGACAGAGCCGGGTGGAATTTTGCTTCGGTGGTTACGGCTGAACGTACGACCATAGCACCACTCAGGATGACGTCACGACTCATCGCGCCGGCCTTAACTCTCGGTGGTTACGGCCTACTACAATGGAGGGGACGTCATACTACAATGAGTCGGGCCAATTGCTACGATGCACTGTTGATCGATGGGAGAGGGTGGTTCAGCATTCCGTTAAAATAAATTGGAGGGATGGGGCGGAGGCCTTCTGGAGCCCCCTTGGAACTTGGACCTCTTTAGATCCATTGTGCCAACCCACATTTAACCTTCCCGCCACTCACAGACGGGACAAGAGCACCACGGTAGAGGTATGGAGGGGGGTCACCCATCCAACCTTTGTCTGGGCCCAACGCTGCTTAACTTCGGTGATCTCACGGTAACCGGTGTGTCAAAGTGTCTGGGCCCTCGCCCTCAGCCTTCTGTTACGTTGGGAGAAAGATGCATCATAAGATTTACAATTGTTCTAATTAAAGTTTTTTTTCAAAATAAATTTATTTTCAAAAAAGCTTACATGTTGTAAATTCCCTATGGATGGGTTACAAAAAAAATAAAATATTACAACTTACAACAGTTACAAGCATACTTTCTAGTGTCTAGTCATTATGAATTATTTTTTATCTTGTATGGTCCTGCTAAGCTGATGCTTATCAGCAGGTTCCCAGTTTACAATGTAGTGGTGCAATCACAATAGAGAGTTATAATAGAGAGTTATAATTTATAAATAATAATAAAAAAATAATAACAGTGCAGTTAAGGTCCTGCTAAGCCAAAGCGGCTTGTCAGCAGGTGCCTTTAGTGAAAATATATGTTTTTGCTGTGTAGCGTTTTGGACAATAAAGAGATTAACAGTATTAGCCAATGAGCCACTCTTTTAGTGAGTTTTTAAGAATAGATATGCTATTAATATCATGCATTGACATAGGTAAGTTGTTTAACAACACAGGGACTACATGTGCCAAAGATCTCTTGCCATGGAGGTTAAAATACTTAGGTACAGACAACTTATTTATTCGCCGCAGTTGCATGTCAGTATTAATCACACGTCGCTTTATGAATTTGCTGTCAAAGAAGATGATAGAAATGACAATAGATGATGGAGTTCAGACAATAGAATGATAGAGTAATGATAGAAATAACAATTTGTTAATAAATAATGGAATAGAGAAATAAATAAGGCATACATTATAAATATTATATAATCGTTTGGGACATATTTCACCCTCTGCATGTGTATTTGTCATATTTATTCGATTGAATAGATATTTGTTTTCAAACGAGTCTACATATTTCTCATGGGAATGAAATCCGTGAGAAACATTATGCAATGAAATGACTCTCACGTATCCTCTTTGCAGGATACATGCGCAGGATCAACTGAAAACAGTCGATCAACTGAGAACGCGTATGGTAAAAAAATTCAATCAACCTGATTCATTTATTTTTCCTCCCTTATTCCTAATGTATCATTTCGATCACATAATCTTGTAGGACACCAGGCCATTCTTTATTCTGAATATATATGTGGTTAAAGGAGCGCATCTGGACGGTTAAGGCGCCCTTTCCGTTCCGCAGAGGAGGGGATGGGGTATGTGCACCTAGGTGTCTGTCTGTGTGTTTGTCGTTCCTTCCCTCGAGCGCGGGTAGGTTTGCAAAAGGAAGAAAGGTGGCGCAGCGCAGCGATGCAATTTAAAAATCCCTCTGAGACGACGACGGCCTGTCATTCCCGAGGACGTCCGTACCTTGGCGCACCTCTCTCGACGCTGTGTCCTCCTTACGTGGCCCCCAAGCGGGAAAAATACAATCCTTTTGCCCTCTTTTCCCTCTTCCTTCTCTTCATCCTCTTCATCCTCTTCCTCCCCCACCCTCCCTCTTCTCTCCGTTTCTCCTTTCTCTTCTTTCCGATTCTGCTATTTTAAAAATGTTCTCAATGTAGGTACTTAAAAATGTGCTTTAAAATAAATTTGCAAACTTCCCCACTACACTATGCACGAAGCTTTCAATCCCTTCCGCGATCCCGAATTTCCTCTTCGAAGCAATCATCCCATCTATTGGTGAGTAAGGGTTGTAATATTTAAATATCCAATTATATTTTTTATTTATGTAAATAATTTAATGCTGAATGGTTACGAGCTTTAAGTGATTTAAATACTGAATTTGTGTAGAATGATTATCAGCAGTAGCAGTGGTGATCTAATGGTTAAGATAAGTTGGACGTGGAGTACCTCTAAACATGATGTTCTTCCTTGGCTTTGCATAATTCCTACTTCTCAATATTCCATTAAATTCCATTTAAATACATTATTACACCGTTTCATTTCTCTGTTGTATGTAATTCTTCCCCTTTTTTGCCTTGTTATAGAGTTCCGTGGCAATTTTTATTATATTTTATTTGTATTGAATTAGTATTTACTTTCATACCTCCCCCTCCGCTTTTTTCCACCCGCCTCTTCCTCCCCGTATACTTTCCTGCTTATCAAATTGCTGTGTTGGATTGTGTAGCTGTATTCCCACCCATATGCTTCTAGCTTGAATCCCGAGTGGAGAGTGTTGGTTATATTGGTTGGAGCCTACCTGAGTGCTTTGTGAAAGGCAGTGCGATCTCCGTAGATCAGTTTTCTCTCCTATCGAAAAGAGAGTTTAACAGCAGCCTCTACAGCGCTTTTTCCTGTCTGCAGGCTAATGCCAACAGTCTAGTCTCCTCTCCCAATTTCTGAGAAACCTTGCCGGTGCAAAACCACCACCCACACATCCCTAATGAGGTCAAAAATCTCTGCTGTCCTTTCCTGTTTCTCTTCCCTCCTTTTTTCCTCTCAGTTTCCGAACGCTCACTCTTTTCGCTTCCCACTCCCTCTGCTAACATTTTCCCTGCTTCACTTCGTTATCGTCCTCTCCTTTCTACTCTCCCCCTCCCCAATTCCTTATTCCTATTTTTCCTCTTTGCCTCTCCCTTTCGTTTAATTCTCAAATTCCATAGTTTACCTTATCCGCCTCTTCTTTTACTCTATTTTTCATCTACTCTATATTTCATCTATCCCTCTCTTCTTTCTTCCCCTTTCTTCTTCTCTTCCTCTCCCAATATTCATTCCTCTTGCTCCTCTTTGCCCCTCTTTCTCTCGCTCCTTTCTATCTTACCTCCGCATCTTCAGCTCTATCTGTATTCTCTTCATACTTTTCTGATCTTCTTCCCTTCTCTATATCTCTCTCATTCTTCTTTGCCTCTATCATACTAACTTCTTACCTCTCTACCTCCTTCCCCTTCATTCTTCTCTTCCTCTCCCTATATCCATTTCTCTTGTTCCTCTTAGCCTCTCCCTTCCTCTTATTCGTTTCTATCTTGTCTCCTCATTTCCTATCCATCTATCCTTCTGCTCCATCTTTATTCTCTCCATTCTTATCTTCTATCCCTCTCTGTACTATTTATTTCTTATCCCTCTTTGTATTTACCATCCTTTCACTTATATATTTCTTATATCTTGTCCACCTCTCCTCCCACTCCATCTTTCTTCTCTCCTTTTTAACTTTCTTCCCATTCCTTCTCCTCTTTTCCTCCAGAAACTTTTTTTTATAACGATTGAAGAAAAATTCCCATTATTATTGTTTTTATTTGTGGAAGCGATCGATAACAAAGGTAATTTTCGACATTAACGTTGGATAGTACCAGCTCAATTGTTCGAGATCTGATGCGATTAAAGTTAATTCGTCCATCTCGTTTACCTTTGATCTTGATCCATCTCTCAAATTTTTCTCCCTAACCTCCTTTCTTTATCCACATTGTACTTAATTTTTATTCTATTTCCTTCTTCTTCATTTCCCTTCCTTGTCTTCTTCTCTTCCACTTGTTTTATCCCTCTTTGATATTTTTGCCTTTCTCTCCTTCTCATTTCTTTCCCTTTCGCTTCTCCCTTTCCTTGTCCACTTCCTTACATTCCTTCTCTTCCCATATTGGTCTTCCTCCCTCTTACCCTCATTCATTTATTCTCATATTCCTTCTCTCCTTATTCCTTCTCTACTTCTTCCTCACCCTTTCTTTCCTCCATTTTTTCTCCCTTGAAAATATGAGGAGATTGACAGGGTAGGGAAGGATGGAATAGTTTGCGTAGGGGTTGGGAGCCAGGTTAAGCGCAGAGAAAGGTAGTGGAAGTACCCTTTTAAATATGATTGCCTCCATTTTTCCACCACCCCGCGTCTCCTCAACATCATCCCTTATTCCAGCACTCATCCTATGCACAGAGGCACGCGGTGGGGGTGAGGTGTTGGAGATAGGAAAAGGGGTATCATTCCACGTCTCGGAAATAGAGTTATATGCCACGCCTCGTGACGTTGCCGTGACGTTGGCAAGTGGGGACCTATTCTCCGCTGTCCCCGACGTTAAAAAAAAAATACGCATACAGTCGACTCCGAAATTCGCAGGGGATGTGTCCCTAGGGCACCCACGAAATGCGAAAAAACTCGTATTTTGGATGTGGTCGAAAAATATGCACATAAATGCCCATTCTATAAGTTTAAACCCTGAATATTTCCCCGAAACGCTTAAATTTCATTTGAAACTCGACTTAATAAATTTCCCTTGCAAACAAAATATCATTTAAAGCGGTAAAACTCATAGCGCTTGACCGTTAAAAAAATACCGATTTTTCCACTGTATATGCACTGTATTTCATGCATATAATAATTTAGCGTCGAAAAGGATGAGAAATTGTACGTGGTCACGAAAGAGGATATTTGCTGTTTCCGCAAATAATTTAAGTTATTTTTTGAGAAAAATTCCGCTAACAACCAAAGCCTCGGAACTTTGAACCTCGACTTTGCTGAGGTCGGTTGGTGCTTGTTTTACGCATGGCGGTTTGTGTGTTTACGTGTAATCATTTTTTGTGTTCTTTCTATGCCTCCCCTTTACCCACAACCTAACCTTTCCATCCCGAGAAATGAGTTGTCATTGCAATATTTTTTTTGTTTCTTAATTACCGTTTAAAAGTTGCTATAAAGTTTATAGGTTTTTAAGGTATATTAAAGTTTTCTATTAGTACCAGTATGGTGGCATTAATTTCTTTTCTAATTTAGTTTAGGTAAATATTATTACGCAAGTAAATAATTGTATGTTAAATTTCTCGTGAACCAATGCAATTAAGACGTCATTCACATGATGTCAATTGAATAGTATTTCATCATCACCATCGGGCAACAATCCTACGATTGGTTTGACGCAGCTCTCTACTTGATTCTCCTATCGGCCAACCTCTTCATATCTATCTAATTCATCTGTTTCACATCAGCATCGTCAGCTTGCTTCATGTATCTCATTCGATGGCTTCTTTTGCCATTCTTAGCATTCTTCCTTCCCTCTACTATTGTCTTCATCAGGCCTTTAAATGCCTTAAGATATGGCCGATTATGTTCTTCGATCGTTTCTTCGTAAAGTTCCGATCTCCTGTTTAAAGTTTTCGGTAGATTCTCTTTTCTCCCACTCTTCTGAAGACTTCTTCTTTAGTCACTAAGTCTATCCATCTTATCTTCATCATTCTTCTGTAGCATCACATTTCGAATTTTCCAGCCTCGACTTCTCTGTTTCGCGTTATTCATTCAAACTTTGTTCCCCATTGCTTTCCTTAATCTATAAAATGAATTTTTGTGACCTAATGTTATAAATTAATTTCATTTTAATGTTAAATTTCGTATTTAAAATGGCAAAATCAATAAAAGTTAATTTTGCCACACTAAATACATGTATGTATATATAGCTTAAATGAATAATTTTACTACAAGATGTAATGCATTTTTAAAATTTAATTTAAAATTAGTGTCTAAAATTTCTGTTACCGCTAGTAGTAATCCATAACTTGCTAACTCTTCCAAAAAGTAGCCAACTGTTGGAGGCTCCTCCGAATTATGAAGAAGATGTCATTTTTGTGAAAATTTCAGGACACACAATTTTTTGGCCCTTCTATCGAGTGGCAATAAAATAATGAGGCCTTTCCATCATATATTTGAAGAAAAAAGACGCTGAAAATCAGCTATTTAATACGTGGTTATACGGCAGAGCATGCTCATGCAGTAAAATTTGCAGAGTAATAATGTTAAAAGAAATGTCGTTTTGACGAAAAACTAATATAAGATGCGCAATTTTATGTAGCCTTACCACACTTGTTTAATTGCTATTAATGAATGTTTGCTCGAAAAAAAAGTAGAAAAACCGTAGTTACATGAAAGTGGCACTACAGTATGTTGTTATCATTGGCAACGTTACTTGTGACGAAACGTGCTTACAAGCCTATTCGCTAACTTAATTAAGGAATATACCTTACCAAGATCCTTCTTATAATTTTTATAAAAGTTAAATATTTCTTTGATTATTGACATGGTGTAATTAATGCCAATGCTTCCAAATGGTAGCAGCGTCATTGTTGCCAAACAGTTTTAAAAAATATCAATATGAATGAAATTCTAAACAAAGAGTTGTATTTTGAAGAGAATAGTTCAAAACTAAGTCAGAAAATATTTAACCTATTTTAGAATACGTATTAGCGAGATTGAGCATGTATTCTCACTTTATAAGTTAAACGTGGCTTCAACACGTCAGTCATGTTCCGAAGTCAAAATGAGTTAAAAAAGCTTATAAAAAATAGAATGCAACTATAAAGCGATATATAATAGCATACTCAAAAATTATTGTGTATGCATTATCACCTTATAGATGATTTCCCATACATTCATACGTTTTTCTGGATAGGTATTTATTCATAAAATAACATAGCTCTTTTACGGGATTTTGAATCGCGGAGTCACGGTGGAACCTCCTTAAGCTATCCATTCTCACATATTCTTGCAAATGGAATCATTTTTTTGACAAATAATAACTCACGACGGGATTCCACAAAATGTAGGGAGAGGAGGTAGGAGTAAGGTGGCCTGATAGCGGAGATGAAATTCAAACTTGAAAGAGTTGAGAACAAAAAGACTTCAATTCAGAACCATGCAAAAAATAGAATGCAACTACAACGCGCTATATAATAGCATACCCATACAATTATTGTGTATGCGTTATCACCTTATAGATGATTTTCCATACAGGTGTTTTTATGGAGCGCTAGTTATTCATTAAATAACATAGCTCTATTGCGGCATTTTGAATCGCGGAGTCACGGTGGAACCTACTTAATAAAAGTCGTTAAATTTGGCAACGATGTAGCTGATATAGGTTCCACTCGAGAGTTATAGCGCTATCGCTTGGGAGTACATAGGCATCTAAGGTGTTAGTGTGTTTGTGGGGCAGGCACATAAAAGCGCACGAACGCGTCTTATACCACACACGGCCTTATTCTTCGCGGTACAGCTCCTGGGACCTTTCTTTCTCTCTCTCTCTCTGTCTTTCGAGAGTCGGTATTGTATTCCAGCGTCGCTTTGGTGATAGATACCGCCATTAAGTCCAAAAAGCCCCCGCACCTCCCGTTGAGACCTTCCTCTTCCATGACTTCGTCCGTTCGAAGCCATTATTTCGTGACCCAGTTACTAACTTCGTGCTGGGTGACGCCTGCGGAAGTTACTTTTATTTCTGTGGCCGTCCATGAAAGCTGATGGTTTCCTTAAGCAGCTTTTACACGTATCAGTTGACTGCTATGACAGTCCCTAGATGAACGATATATCTATATCGCTACTGCTATGATGCTTCTGCGTTAACTTCTATGCAGCTTAAAGCCGCTAGTTACGCGTTGCCACAACAAATAAAAAGCGTTTTATTTCAATAGTGATTGATGCTTAAATTTTCATGAAATTCTTCAAGCGATAAATTCCATTGACGATTATCTTTTGTTCCCATTCTTTAAAGAGTAGAATCTTCCCTTTTGGGGAGAGTTAACCTTGTTATTATATCCAAATTCCCGGTATCGGACGTCGTTTATTGCTTTCCGTTGGCGATTGTTGCGATTGTGTTGGATACATTTCCGCTGGAAAGTAGGCTGGCTTCAACTTTGCTAATAGCTCGAACTAGGATCGATAGTGTTCGACATGTGTCCAGTATCGACCTGAACTCGCATCGCAGTTGCTATTTACACATGCGAGTGGAGCGTAAAGGCCGTTGTACACGATACAATTTCTTGTACAAGAACTTGTATGTACAATGCGCAAATTGTATCGTGTACGAGGGGTTCGTACAACTTCTTGTACAAGAAATTAGATCATGCTCTATATTATTGGATGAAACCGTCCAAGATCCACTCAGTAGCTTCTGCGCATGACATGTGACGGTAGTGATGCGTTTGTTTAGTATTCGTAAGGTTGGTATTCTGTTTGCGATCAATTTTATTCCTATAAGCGTGGCGAAACTTCCATTTTTGTTCATATCGTGATATTCTTTTTTGCTTCCATATTGTGATATTCGTCGGTCGCGTCGGAAGTGTTCTATTTCTCAAAAGATGAGTTGGACACGCTGGAAAACATTAAACCTCAATGAAATTAAGATGACGTTATTGAACCAAAAATAAATATATGCAACGAGCGAAAAAGTGCTGTTTGGACGATAAATGATGGGTTTCATGAGCCGACGAAAGAGTGCAAGTAACCAATCGTAAAATTTCATTTTATTAATGCTAGGATTAATGGTAGCAAATCATTGTAACCCATGGCAATATTTTCAAAATACTATCGTCATCGGATATCGCGATTCAGCTGTTCGACAGAAAACGATATCTGCGCATGTTATTGGCGCACAAATTGCATGAAAATCTTTGATCGTGTACGACCGTGAACCAACTTCTTGTACAATATCTTGGTCCAATCTCGCCGTTCAATTTACTGTACAAGTTCTTGTACAAGAAATTGTACCGTGTACAACGGCCTTTATAGTTGTTAGCAGTTGACTGTCATAGCAGTCAACTGCTACGTGTAAGCGCTGCTTTACTTGCGTGTCAATAGTCGATTTATTTTTTTTTTCATTCGATACGCGAGTGATCTCCTCTCGAAAAACGAGCTCGTTTGCCAATCATAAATTATCGCCCTGAGAGTTTTCAGGATGGCTTAGACGAGTTCAGATGCGAAAAATTAAGATCATGCTCTTCATTGTCTGCATTTTTATCGGCAAGCCAGGGTGTGTGGACGAAAGAGGCATTTACTCTTGGGAGAGCATTAATTACTGAGTCTTTGAACGGGGAAATAATGAAAATTTTAGTGAAAAGTTTGGCAGGAGAGCATGCCACTGTACGGAACGTCCACTGCATGGGCTTTGCGGAAAGAGAATGAAAATAGACTCAGGGGTTTTGAGATGTGGGTGTGGAAAAGGATGGAGAAAGTGAAGTGGGTCGAAAGGAGGACGAGCAATGAAGTGCCAGAGCTGGCAGGAGAGGAAAGGAAAGGAAGTTGATTGAGGAAATTAGAAGATGGCGGAAGGAGTGGATGAAGACGGTAATAAAGGGCGAGGGTGTTTTAAATGAGGTGATTAAGGAGGTTGGCTCGCGACTGCTTGAGTCAAGTTGTCTAAGGAATCTTATTAATTTAAGTACGAGTATATGCCTGCTAAGTGATCCTTACTTCACAAAGAAAATTACCTAAGTTATTGAAAGTCATAAGTATCATAATAAATACAATGTAAAGTCGAAGGATTTATTTTTTATGATAATTTTAATCAGATCGACGATGGAGTCAATTCAGCATTTACGTTAGTGAAATAAATTCATGTACTCAATGAATTTACTAATGTATAACACCAGAATATTACTATCAAACGTTATATTATAATATTTTTCTGAAATATTCTTCAATATCTCATTAATAATGATATTATTCATACACCATACATTTTGGCTAGAGCGACCGCAGCGCCACTTGAATTCAACTAACGCATTTCGTCTGCTATAGCGCATAAATTGGTGGATTTAGCGAATAATACGGTGGGTTGATGCCTTTTTTTCGTGTCATTTTATTCCTTGTGAAATTACGCATTAAATATCAGTTCTTATGTAAAAGTGACATGTCACTGTGGTATTTTTAAACGTTATATTTCCATGTGACGGCCATTCTCGCCGTTAATCGTATGTAATTTCAAATGCAATTTGTGCAATAAGAAGTATGGGAAGAATGTTAGGCAAGCGAGGTAGAGGGAGGTTATCGAGTAGCTTGGATGGAATGATTGGAGGTGTGAGGTATGAGGGGCTGAAGAGGGATATCGTGTGAAATGTACGGGTGTGGGAAGAATTGAATATACATTTAGGACTACCTATACTTTACTATCCATCAAGATCTGCCTTTGGGAAAAGGGTTGGTTTGGTGTTTAGAGTACTGGCCTCCCAAGGGCCTGGGTTCGATGGAAAACCGGTCCTCACCTGAGTGCCCAGTGGAGGGCATTTCAAGTGCAGTACTCCGTCCGTCGGATGGGTCGTTAAGCCGTAGTCCCCTTGGCGCCTTTCGTCAAGAGTATGCTAATGACGACGCCGGGTTTCTCTCCACCCTTCCTCCGTTCCCTGAAATGATCCTACCACTACGCAATTACCCTCCTATCCTAAATGGCGCAAATGACCTCAGCTGTCGGTCGCCTCCCCTGAATAACCTACCAAACAAGATCTGCCTTTGCCGCCAAAATACTAATCATTTGAGTAATAATAAGTTCCCTATACTTTACCGTCAAACGTCTATATTCAATCGACTCTCTTTCTTCTATTATTTAAGAGACTACTTCCATTATCTTGTGATTGGACTGTTTCCGTTTGTGGGAGTGTGGGAATAAATGTTCGCCCCAGTGAATTAAAAAATAAAATGTCTCCCTGACCGAGTTTCGTGGTTAGTTTGAATTTTTTCAACTTTCAAAGTTCACGAGGTGAACGACTTTGGCCGCTTTCCGTGCGAAAATATAACAAGATGACTGTCGGTCCTATCCCAAAGAAGGATTAGTTGCCTAACCCAATGTCTCATACATATATATATACATCTCTCTCCTTTCTCGTTTTCATTTTAATGGAATCCTTTTCGTATCCACCGAAGTGAGCGCTACTTTGCGCGTTCTTTTTTTTCTCAATCCCACTCCGCGCTGAGGAGGTGAAAAATGGTGCAGATTCGCGGAGTTATCGCCGCCGGGGGTCGTCTTTCTATGCGCATTTTGATCTTCTTCTGCCTCATGACGTCACTTCTTCCTCTTTTTTTTTACTTCTTCTCCCTCCCGCTTTAGTTTCTCATCTTTTTCTCGTTCAACAGTAGGATTGTGCGAATTTTTGACCGAGGCTGGTATCTCGTGTATTAGTTAATTAATCAGTCGACGCAAGTTAATGCGCACAAACTTGCGCTGAATGCCGTTCGGCGAAAACGAATAAATTTGCACGACATGAAGAATGCTTCAAAGAGCAGAACTTGCATAGATAAATGCGGCTAAATAAAAATGGAATTCAAGGCGCAGTCATTTATGTAATCGGGTAGTTATCCAGTCAATTTGTTGCTTTTTGCAGTTTTCACAGCGCATTTCTCCCTGCATTTCAGACTGCGCAATGGCTAGGTTCGCGTAAAACGGCTGTAACTCCTACTGGAATTTCCAGGGAGGGACTCAAAAAATGAAAGACGTTTCGCACACATTCACCTCTTGTCTTTCTGTTTGGTGAGGTTCTGATCTCATCCAAGTAGGAACTAAAGGGGGAAATCTAAGTGGGGGGGAAGTAAAAGGAAGCTCCCCCGGCGGGTAACCATATTAAATCGGAGGTCATCGTATCCCGTCACCGTGAATGGGGAACATGCACTATTTTTTATAACTCTTTGAATGTGAAGTTTATTAGCTAAAATGTGCTTGGAGAAAATTTTACTGAAGAATTAAGTTGCGTTACAAAGATATTACTCTTTGAAAATTGTACTTTTTCGGCAGGTTAAAAGCACGACGTCATCGCATGACGTCACGGCACGGTATCACTAAGGGCGTTGTTTATCTGTTTATTCGTGGAGGTAAGTTGTTAAATGAATACTCGGCGATAACGTATGTATTTATCTCATTTGTTTATTGTAATAAACGATTGTATTTCGATTTTTTATTTACGTAGTATGGATGGTAACGAGCAAATCGTCCATTAATTATATAATGCCTTTTAGTGCCCAAGAATTTCTTCTACGTCTATGCAATCGCTGGTTTTCTTTAATAAAAACGCCGCTATAAGAGAGTAAACCAAAGGAAATTGTCGGAATGTGCTTTTATAAGTATTTTTTCAGTCATCGTTTCTTTCGAGAAACGGCTAAAAACCTCAAAACAATATATTCACTTCGTTTTCTTTTAAATACCTATAAATGTCTATCTCCGTAGCAATATGGAACCTATACCGTGCAATGACGTCAGAAGGCGTTTCAGGTCACGTGACTTTCGTCGATTTTCGGGAACATTTTAATATCATTTAATAATCTTTGTGGTGGGCGTAGAAAAATTTGGCTTATATATTTAAATTGGTGAGAAAATGTCTCATCAAGCACATCAATAACCTTCGAGAAACAAATTTCATGCATATTCCCCATTGTCGCTAATGTACATACATATCGGTGCTCTATTTTGGCTCTGTTTTATAATAGGTATCTAGTTAGCCTTAATCATAAGTCTATAGTATAGACGTAAAGATACTTCGGTAGTTGTCAATGCTGATATTTACAAAAATTGCATCAGACAAACAACTATTTTATGCGAATGCTATTACCTTGGAGGCACAACTATAATGGTTCTTAGACCACGAAAATAATTAACCTGGCATGAAAATGGGGCTAAGTATATTTTTAAGATTTGTGGAAAGGTTTATAAATTCCCTTGACTTTAAAACAGGGATGATGACAAACTTTACAGGAGTACCGATTTTGCTGCCTCACCTGCCCTAAAAGGCTCGTGGGCTTAATATCGCCCACCTGTCGCGCGTGATAATAATCTGGATCACTAACGACCAATCAGAGTCTTATTCTCTACCCCGGTAATAAGCCCAACAGCATGTGTGATTCACGTATTCCAGATTTTTGGGGGAGTTGGGGTAATTTCCTTTCCCTGCGCCATCTATGGTCCCTTATAAGTATCCAGTAACAAGGAAGTCTTCTTCTTGACGGTGCGCCGTCACTGATATTATTATTATTGTGATAAAATGTCATCAAGTCGGTCGTATGACAGGTAGAAATGTGCATGCTAAATTTTATGTTAACTTCCTTAGTAGGTACCTCGCAAACAACCGAGTTCCAACCGGTGTAGAAGTTTTAACGAACAAAATATTTTATGTACGCTGCGAAAATATTAATGTTGACAGAAAATTTCAGCAGAAATTAGTCGTAAGGACCAAATTAGTGAAAGGCATTGGTTCATATAAGATGGAAGAGTAAGAAGAGTAGAAGATCGAAGATAGAGGAAGAGGTTAGGTTTTGTCGACGGCATGTCAGGAGATAGGATACATGAATAATTAAAGAAGGTAAGATCCAAGGAAACGAAACGTTTAGGTGCGACGAAATAGAGAAGAATAGGTCCAAATAGACCTAACCTGATCAGTAGAACACAACCATCAATAAATGAGCATCCAAAGGGAATTTATTCGTCGTAGAAGCCTTTCAAGTCGACATAATGGCTGTCTGTATCGAACTTTCTAAAGGTTTCTGGTATGATCTAGACAGTTTAAATATTTTTTGTGGTTATAAAAATTATTTTGAGGGAACCATCACAAGTAAGGAGAAGTATTTTCCCTGTTTTTTTTTAACCACTCGAAATAATTGCTCTTTCTCCACTCCCGAGATCGAAATGATTAAATGAATTCATTTTTTTGGCGTGTGAAAGAAGTTCGTCGGGGTTCATTCCTCGCGCCTTCTCTGTCGCAATGAATGGCAGTCTTTTTTTTTTAATAGAAAAAATATCCTCACGACCTTTCTGACCTCCTCCAGTCCACAGGGTTCTTTTGACCACCCTCTTTCTCCATCTCTCTCTCTCCTGTACGCTGCGAGAATCTTATGGACCTCCTTTATGTCTCCACCCCCACCCCATTTCCCTCCTCTCCCCTCATCCCCTTGGAGCATCTTCTTCTAAGAAACGGATTCATTATGGGAAGAGCAGACTTGTTTTTTGCGGATTTCCATCATCTTAAAGGACGTCCTCTTCCCACTTTTCCCTCTCCCTCGACCCAACCGAGTGTCTTACACTTCTTTTCATCTCGTTCCCTCCGCCACGAGAGAAAATCTTGAGAGACGAGCTGTCCTCTTGTCCGCGGATGTCTGCCCGTCAGATGTCACACACCACCTGTTCTGCTCCAGTTAAGCCTCTCTACACCTCGAGTCACGCTCACCTAACATTCTTGATTATCATAATGTGCTGTCTTTTTCCCAAGGTGCGAGCCCATTAATTCGACGAAGGCGCGGAGAGGGAACCAACCCCCTGAAATTAAAAATAAAGGCACAAAAATAATATTTTTCGTAAGTTTCCACTATTTTGTTTCGCTGTTGCTTAGCAAAACGATGTTCATTTGACGCGAACAAGACTAAGTGAGCAATATCATGTGAATCAAGGAAGTTAGAATGAACTAGAGGCGATATACTCATGCTATCCCACGGGTCACAGTGAAGAGAAAATGAGGGTGTTTGGGAATAATTAGACCCCACCTCCTAGGCACAAAACATTGCGTTCTATATTACCTAATGGAGACAGCATGTGTATTAAAAGATATATAGCAGTGAAATCGTACTGAACTTAATATCAGTGGCGTCAGTTTATATTCCTGATGCTATTTAAGTCTACAGTGCATTTTATTCCACGGATTTAAGTTTATTCCCAAAATTTCGTTCGAATATAATATAACCTATTTAAACTAAATGTATATCAAGAGCTTGTTTGCGTGGTTGCGTACATTCCACCGTTTATATGACGAATTTTTAAATTGCTTTCATTGTCACTGGTCGTAGTTATAACGCATGTAAAAACAACTTCACCCATCAGTATCGCGAGTAGTAAGCCTGCCAGAGTAGGTATGATTAACGTGGCAGCAGTGAAAAGTTAATAACCCTCACCACGCAAACTACAATGCAATCATCTTTCTCAATGGTGGTAAAAAAAACATCAAAGTTTATCACTACTGCTCCAAGGCTATCTTATTACTTTAATGGGAGATATTATTCCCTACTCCTTGATTGATATCGGTTAGAAGCTGGTCTTTTGATTATTAAGATAGAGGAGCAACACGCAATTTCGACTCCGCTAAGTTCAAGACGTCATCATCCACGAGCAAAAATGGGATGGTAAAAAAAAAGGTGGTACAAGGTGATTAAATCGCGCTTTTTCATTCTTATGCATAACGGAAACGGAATGGGAGAAGGAGAATATTTTTTCCGTGATTATATAGGGCCATCTTGGATGTAATTAATGCTCCGAGTCAGTTTCTGCTCAGAACTTCTATCTTTTCTTCCTTTTGTGTTATCATAAGGCGTTTTTAGCTGAGTTGTACGCTACGTGATGCCGTTAATGAAGGGAGCGCCTTAGATATTTCTCCTCCTTTCTGTTCTAATGTTCCTTGAATGTATCTTGTAGGATGAAATATCCCTGTATTTTTTATAGGGTGTGTACAGAAAAAAGACGCTATTTATTTCCCTCGCGTATAATTTAAGGGTCTTATTCCGTTTAAATTTTCTAATATTGTGTCAGATTTTGAAGGAGAATTAATCGCAAGAAAATTAAAATAATGAGGTTAACGAAGAAAATAAAGGCGAATCTTGACATGAAACTAGAATGCAATTTTCACAGTCAGGTTTGTTCCTCCGCTTACAACTGGAAATACAAGCGTGTAAATAAGGAAACAATTCATCAGAACATACACCTGGAGTGTGTTTCTTTACGGCTGTGAGGCATGGACGATGACAGCTGCGGAGAAGAAAGGGGTGGAAGCATTTTAAATGTGGTGCTACAGAAGAATGATGAAGATTAAATGGATCGGCCGAGTGACAAACGAAGAATTCCTAAGAAGAGTGGGAGAAAGGAGAAGACTGCTGAAAGCTCTTGAAAGAAAACGTAACAGCTTAATCGGCCATATCTTAAGACATGATAGCCTGAGGAAGACAAACGTCGACGGAACAGTGAACGGAAAGAATGTAAAAAGCAGACCTCGTATGAGTTGTATAGAACAGGTCGTGAAGGATGTAAAAGAGAGGAGCTACGTCAATATGAAGAGGTTGGCCGATAGAAGAATCGAGTGGAGGGCTGCGTCAAACCAATCCTAGGATTGTTGACCCATGATGATGGATGATGAGGTTTGTTCCTTAGGTAGCGATTCGGTATTAAGTTAGGCAAAATACTAATGCTTTACTACTGCTGATAGGGAGAACTACTAATAATCATAAAGATTGCTTTGCCTTGACGGGTGTTTACCAACGGAAGATAATCTATGACAAGTGTTAAAAAAGTAAAAATGCGAAGGAATGTTTTGAGGAAGAACTTCATATGGAGCGTTCCACGTTTGACTTCACATTTCCAGGTAGTTCCTATTCAATCAATGGAATATCCATTGAATCACGTGTGTGTATAGGTACTATTGAATAAATTTTCAATTATTTATATTTTATACTATTCTTATCCCTAATTGTACGAGTAAAGAAAGAAATTTTAAATCTGTCGGGACGGCAATCAATTTCTCTAAATTTATGTAGATACATTTTCCAGTCTACCATATGGTAGTAAATCAGGGTTCGCAATAAATGTATCTAAATTTATGTAGATACATTGTCCAGTCTACCATATGGTACAATGTAGTAAGTCAGGGTTCGCAAAATGTTTTTTAACATCATCAGTGAAAATGTCTTGGATTTACTTAAGAGATTGAGTTTAAATTTCAACCTACGGTCTGATAAAGATTCCAATTGTCGTTCATCTAATAGACTGGTGACGCTAATATAATTATCGTACCGTCCCTTTATAAATCTTACCGATCTTCGCAATACACGCTTCAGTTCGTTATTTAAGTCTATTCCGTGAGATTCCTATATATTGTCACTTTATTCCAAGTGAGATCTAACATGGGAAAAGTAGCTAATTTTTACATGATCATCACATTTACCCTGTTCTCTTATGATAAATTCCATTCAGCGATGAGCTTGACCCATTATTTCGCGTATGTGTTTACCCCAGTAAAGATCCTGTGTCAGTGTTGTTCCAAGATATTTAATGGATATTCGGGTACTGGAACATCCATTGATCAATACATTTAAACGCACTAAACCGGCAACATTTGTTATCCTAGCATTCATTCGAGTACTCAAATACCCGTGAATGAATACATAGGGCACTCTCCTTATCCATGCCTCAGTGCCCTGAGAGAGCAGGCTTTCAGATTTGAGTTCCGAGATATGGGGGCGAGCACGTGGGAATATGGCGTTCGCGCGCAAGGAAGCGAAATCCCTGCCTCCGTAGGTGATCCGAATTTCGGCAACCGTAGCGAGGTAACAAAAAAGAAGCGGGGGGCGATTCTCAGCTCAACTCCTTCCGGGACGTGGGGAGTTGTTAAAAAAAATATGTGTTGCGGGGGAGGAGGTGAAAGATAGAGGGGAAGGGGAGTTTGAAGGGAAGCGAGTTGATACGAACGTGCCTTGTGGTACGTGTTGATAATACGTGACGGGCTAAAGTTGTTCCGCGCGACCCCTCCCCCCCCCCCCCCCCCCCCCCGCTTTCCCCTTTCCAAAAGGAGACCCTGGGATTTCGGGCCACCTTCACCTATTCCAGGGGAGGGTAAAAAGGTTCCAAAATCGCTCCCATGCCTTTCCGCCCCCTATCCCGCTCCCTTTTCGTGCCCAGGGTTATGGCAGGGAGGACCTCGTGTCGAAATACTTGCCGATAATATGTCTCGGAAGGCTTGGGAAGAAGTAGCAGGAATATTAGTAGACTTTGTGTTGTGGCAATAAAGAGATAGAAAATTGTGAATTCCACTGGTTTATGGTCGGTACTACCGGCTTCAGACGTTAGGCCATCATCAGGTATATCATTATGTACCCGATGGTGGTCTAACGACTGAAACCGGTAGTACTGACAATAAACCAGTGGAATTCACAATTTTCTATATATTTATTACTATGGAAAAATTCCACAAAATAAGCACACAGTCACTAAGTTTTATTTGACTTTGTGTTATTTTTTCTAGAGCTCGAACGGCTAAGTAAACCATCACGAAATTTTTTAAGTTGGGAGATTTTATGTTATTTACCTGTGGACAAAAATTTCGTCGGTTTTTGCGTATCTCGCAACGTTTAGGCTTCGCAGCCTGGCGCTGAGGGTGGCGCCACGCGGCGCGGCGTGACGGGCGCCTGTCGCCACCCCCCTCCTCTTCGGCCCTTCTGAAATGCCCCGTTTACACTACTAGCTTTTTACTATGGCTAGTACTTAGCCAGGTAGTCTTACCATGGTTGGAAATTGGCAGTTTGAACGCATGTTAACTCTAACCCTGGTAGGTTTACCTACCACATTCGAATTACCATGGTTGGCGCTAGTTACTAGTATTTTAAGAGCCAGTATAAGCAAGGAATAGTAGAAAGAAGGTTAGTTCCGGAAATGGAAGTAGAAATGGACGTACCTAGTGTTTTAAGACAAAAAGACCGGATCGCACCATATTCATCGGAAAAGATTCTTACTGACAACGATATTTATTCACAACGATAATCACAATGTAATATATTTCAGTAATTGTGTGCACATTCTACTGATTCAGTAATTCGATCTCCCGGAAAAGTCCGAAGTCAGTGTTAAGTGGTTTGCTTTGCCCCTGAATCCTGGGTAGGTAAGACTTCTATATTTATTGTATGTTTTTATCTTGCCGTGCACAAAATATATATAGCGAAATTAAATAACTAAGAAGTTGAAACATTCGCAGAAAATACGACTCGTGTTATGTTTCACGTATTCGCTCCTTAGGACTGCGTTTAAAAGTGTTTTCAGCATCATACCTTGAAATAGCTCCTTTTGCAAACAGCAGAATATTGTAAACCTTGGGGTAACGGATTTAAATAAGCTGAATTGAGATAGGAACATGAAATTTATTAAGTGTACTTGTACATTCTATTTGGAGTAGAATGAAATGGAGGCCGAATTTCAATGAGATTCGGATCATCGCTAAGGAAAAATTAAACTATCAAACTATCAAAAAATCAAACTATCTGTGGTTTAAAAAAGAGGATAGTGTGCTTGTCTTGGTTTGACGATAGGGTTCCGTTTAGAGTAAAGAGAAAAATGGTGAAACGTATGAATGAACGTGAGAATGATAGTGTATTGTCGCTGAAGAGAGTAACCGAGCCAAAAATTGTTCAAGGTAAGGATCTATCGTATCCTGTGTCATCTAGTTCAAAGACACTCTTTAAAACTCTAGAGCTACCAGGTTAATGGGGTCGTTTACCATATTTTTATTACCGAATCTGATAGAGTTTGTAAAATAAAAAGACACGTATTTTTCCGTTTTTTTGATCCGTCAATTATTTCCCGAGTTATAAGAGGCGAAAAACTGATGTTTTTAACCCTTTCGGAAAAGTGGGCGTGGTGCAACCTCTGACGTTTATCGACTTCCTCCAATCACAACTGAGCCAGCGAAGCTACTTTGCCTTATAGCAATGGGGGGGGGGACACAGCTGGCTCGGCCAATGGGAGCGATTACGACAGCATCTGTGCGAGCAGACCTTCCGAGAATCCCCCTCCACTCCCTTCCCCTCCCCTAAAAGCAGTCAAGGACGGGAGGAAAATGACGTCAATGTTATCACAGCAGCATTTTAGGTGGGCGTCACCTTTTGCTTGTTTTAATTTTTGATTTATGAGTGAATGGTTTTGGTTAGAAGATTGATTTTTTCACTGAAATTCATTTTTTGTTTCCATCTAACAATTTCATGCAAAAAATTGCGATTTCAGTTCCGAGTAAACGCCCCCATTTCTTAACAAAGCCTGAAGACTGGGAGAGAACAGAAAGCTATTAAGCTGTTCGACGGCACATCAAACTGCTGAAACTAGTGAATGATGAGGCCGAGCGGGGTGTTCCACTTATCACTGAATTCAGATGAGCAACAAAGTGGACGTTTTTGAAATTTCAAAAAAATTGTGTTTTTTTTTGGGACAGCCTAACGCAGGGTGTGTGAGGAATTTGCGGCGAAAGCCATTCTGCGAAAATTGCGGGGTAAATCATGGAATTTCATCGTACCTAATCGCTTTTGGATTTCCCGCCAGTATTTTCTGTGACATTTTGGAAGGAGCATCTACGAAATTATATGCTCTTACTTGCTTTCCATTCGTATCCCAGTGGCACAATAAATGCGTCATCTTTAGTTGCAAACATGTGGTAAAAATAAGCATTTCCGTTCATCGATGTCATGTACGTAACGGAGTGTGCTGCTCCTCCCTATTAAAGTCAACAGCTTCGGAATTCTCTCTAATATTCAGTCACCTGGGAAAAACTAGGAATTGTTCTTAAAGGTCTTACTTGCATCCCCGTAACGATATTTATGACCATTTCCATCGATGGAATCATCCCATTGCAATTCACGGCATTGTAAATATCGCAGTTAAGCTGTTCGACAAAAAACAATATCGGCGCATATACTTGGCGCACAATTTCCAGTTTTCCATTCTTGGTATTGGTACTACTTTGTAAATGAATAAAGGGTAATGTTTCTTTTGTCTTCCGTCGATATTTAATCATCACGTGTGTTTTCCATTAATTGTCCCGTAAAATTGAAATACGGTGACAAGGCATGTGTGTTTGCTAGAGTAGTACCGTACCTTACCTCTTCCTAAATATCTAACAGTCAAATGACCTAAAAAACTTCGATTTGTCTGTAGTAGCTGTCGATCGCCTCCTCGATATGACAATAGCAACATTATTTGAGGAGTGCTTTGTCAGAGGAAATTTTTAATGTTGGGTGAGCGCGGAATATGGAAGAAAGCATATTTTGAATGGAATAAAGGCTAATCAAGTTCAGTAGCACGCCCATCGAATCGGACGTAAAAAAAACTGGACTCTTTGGCGCCTTGCGTTAATGGTTGGCTAATGCACAAGTCGTGTTTCTTGTCGCCCTTCCTCCTCATTTCCTCAAAGAAATCCCTGCCTCTTCCCAAATACTCGTCCATCCTTAAGGTGGCTGAAGAGGTAACCTAGAGTCATTGAGTGTACATTGTAACAATTTTTTAAGTTTGGCGAAAAAATACTTGGATCACATTTCATTTAACTACAACTAATTACACTAACTTATCGAAACTTTATTTATTTATTGTTTTTAATGTTTACCCAAAATATAAATATAATTATTAGGTAAACAATTAACGATCAAACAATAAAATATAAATACTATTAACATTGGTAATTTATAAATATCAATTGATTAAACACATGTATAAATCATTTATTATACACATCAACATTACCTCAGTGTGATTACTTTTGACATTAGCTCTCTTAAAAATGTATTTCCCTTCTTGATACAAATTCAGTTCTTTACAACATTTATTATATGTAATACACAATCTGTTAATGGTAGAACATTAACAGTATTCACTATTAACATTCATTGCATAAAATGTCATCATATTTCTATCCTTTTTAGATGGAACATGGAAATTTAATCGATTCAGCAAAGTGCCACATTCTCCTTTTTTTATTACATCATGTTAAAATAGAAGATTGTTCAATGTTCTCATTCAAATAATTTATGGAAATGAAATATTTCCAATAATTCGCCGTATTTTATATGATTCTTCATGATGGGATAAACGAGATACCGAATATAACACATATACCTTAAAAACCTTTTTTGAATTCTCTCCATAATTTCGCTGTACTTTATTGCATAAGGGTTCCATATCTCAGTGTAGTATTCTAATTTACTCCTTACAAGAGAAAATACAATAATTTTAGCGTATATTCATTCCTAATGTACTTTGAAATACGGTATAAAAAACCCTGCAGCTTACAAGCAGACATAATAATGTACAATATTTGATTTGCAAAGGTCATTTTACAGTCAAAAATAATGCTCAAATCTTATACTTATATTTTTCTCATTGTTGAACTAGATTTATTTATTTTCCTCATTGTCATGATGACAATGAGGACAATGAGGAGTAACGTTTATACATATATATTATATTTCGTGTGTTAACGGGGGGGTTAAATGGAAGAGGGGACCTATAGTCTCAATCTCGCGCAAATAAAGACGTTTATCTATCTATTATATGGTACCCGTGGAATCCCGTGAAAGACCTATGTTATTTAATGAAAAAATACCGATCCAGAAAAATACCTATATGGAAATTCATCAATAGGGTGATAACGCATACGCAATAATTGTATAAGTATGCTATTGTATAAGATTTTATAGTTGCACTCCATTTTTACAAGCTCTTTTGACTCATTTTGACTTCGGAACATGGCTGACGTGTTGTTGCCACTTTTAATTTCCAAAGTGAGAATACATGCTCTTTCCTGCTATTTGTATTTTTAAAATGGTTAAATATATTCTTACTTAGTTTCAAACTATTCCCTTTCAAATACAAATCTTTGTTTTTAATCTTAATAATATTGATAGTTTTGAATGATGGTTGGCAACAATGAAGCTGCTTCTGCTGTTACCATTTGGAAGTATTGGTATTAACTACACTTTATCAATAACCAATTAGAAATTTTAAATTGCATAAAAAATATAAGAAGACCTTTGTAAGGTGTATTCCTAAATAAAGTGAGTAAATACGCTTGTAGGCACGTTCCGTCACGAGTACCGATGCCAATGTTAACAACATACTGTAACGCCACTTTCATGTAACTTAGGCTTTTCTGATTTTTTCCGAGCAAACATTTATTAATATTAATTAAACAAGTGTGGTAAGGCCAGCACTTTTTTACAATGCTCAATTCTACATAAAATTGCGCTTCTTATATTAGTTTTTCGTGAAAACTACATCTTTGAATTATTAATCTGCAAATTTTACTGCAAGAGCCACGCTCGGCCGTATAGCCACGTATAAAATTACTGATTTTTTACGTCTTTGTTCTTCAAATATATGATGGAAAGACCTCATTATTTTATTGCCAATCGATAGAGGGGCCAAAAAATGATATGTCCTGAAATGTTCACAAGTATCGCATCTACTCCATAATTCGGCGGAGCCTCCTTAAGAGTGTGATGGGAGATCCTAGTGGCTGAGTTAAACTTATCTTAGGATTCACAACCAGTGATGATGAACATGGCCCTGAACTATCCGATAAGGATGGAGAGGGAGAAAGGGGGTTGATTGTATAGGATTACCAGAGTGAGTTCCCACAACCCTCTTGGCGTGCTTCTACCCTTGCGGACGGCCACCCGGGTCGCATATTGATATGGTCCACCCCCTCGTAGTCCCCGCATCTTTTCCGGGAAAGAAGAGATGGACTTCTTTTTCGCCTCTGTTTACGGTCAGGGTCTCGGACGTGGTAGGGCTGCGTGAGAGACCAAAGGAGACTTGGGCAGAGCCCACTCCCTCCTCGTAGCACGTGACCACCCGTCTTAGGGATTTGCTGAACGAACCTACAAATCCACATAACCTGAAATTCCACCCCCTCCCTTCCTTCAAAGGAGGTGGTCTCGAGTGTCTTTTTCGCAATCAAAAGATGTGCATACTTCGCGAACTACAAGTTGGTCGGCTGGAATCCTCACGTAGTCCCATGAGGACCATCTGTTTTGTCTCCTCCTCCTCGTCCCGAATACGGGGCAACTTAATCGGCCATATCTTGAGACATGATGGTCTGATGAAGACAGTCGTCGAGAGACTAGTGAATGGCGAAGGATGGCCCCATGGGTATGGGATTTGTGTAGTGTCTAGAGTACTGGGGGGGTGTACTTGAAACGCTTGGGATTGATTCCGGTACGTAACTAAGGACTCACTCGTATGTTTTTACATTGTGTTCGGAATTATTCCGTACCGGAATCAATCTCGAACGATTCAAGCACACCCCCCTTGGTCTCCCATCCCGAGGGCCCGGATTCGATTCCCGGCAGCGGCGGATTTTTCTTTAGAAAACCGGTCCCTACTTGAGTGGAGGGTACTTCTAGTTCATTACCCCGTCCGCCGTATGGGACGTTGAGCCGTGGTTCCCTTAGCGCCTGTCGTTAATAGTAGGCTAATGTCGACACCGGGTTTCTCTCCATCCTTATTCCACTATTCGTGCCTATTATTACCAGTTACCCACCTACCCTATATGACTCAAATGAACTCACCTGTCGGTCGCCTCCCCTGAGTAACTCATCTACATCAACGCGACAACCTGCAATTCACCGCGAGTGTGTGTGGCAGGGGGTGAAGATCACCAAGCATAAACATGCAAACATGCTACTATAAGGTCTCAGACAACTAGATTGTTAGTATCCACGTGATAATGAAGGGATTGGTTGTTAATACATGCATCATGCACTACAGACTACCCTATAATATTTCCCCTACCTATCCATTTGCTATGCTGCCTATTCTGTTATCTTATAGTACAGGGGAAAAATGACATTTTGAATTTTCAATACGACAATCTATCTCTCTAATCTTCTTTATCTGGTCCAATCTAGCATAATACGCTGGTGTTTTTAATATATGCCTAACAATTTCAGTAAAGCTATCCGATTTAAATTTCTGTAAGGGATTTGATCTGTACTTTAACTTACGCTCTAATATGACTCCAACTCTAATTCTTGTATTAATTCTGATACACTACTCAACCTATCGTAACACCTTTTAACGAACCTAGGTACTCTACAATGCACACTATCTAGTTCTCTGATCAAACCTAATTCATTCGGATCCCATGCACTGGCTGCATACATAACTAAGTAGGGATGGCTCCGTATGAGATATATTCAGCAGCTTGTGAAAGATATGATACAGAAGAATTATGCAATTATGAATAGATTAGCTGACAAGAATGAAGAGCTGCGTCAGACAAATCTTAGGATTGTTAGTCCATGAAGAATATGAATTCAATTATTTGCTCCACGGTTTTTTTTTCATATTTCAAAGTTGATTTCCTTACCAGTTTTTCTTCATGTCATCGTCATAATTGAAAACTTTTATTCCTCTTTACATATATAGAGATAAAAAAATGCCTCCTCATTGCGTTAGTCGCTGGTTTCTTTCGTCAAAATGTTCAGCAAACTGTGCTTTGATCATTTTTTAGCACCTTATTTGAGTCCCATCCGCTACGCTGGAAGTAAAGATAAATCTTTTTGAAAATATTCATTTGAAGCATAAAAACTCTCGTCCGAGTGGGTATTTGCGATAAGGTCACTCTTTATTTTCTTCTTTCAGGATAACATACCGAAACAGAGTCATTCCTCCTGGTCTTCGAATGAATGGAAAAAGGACGTTAAATTTCTTTTGAAGATGGTAGATTATTATGTTTAAAACGGCATTGGTGGCAACTTCAAAACGATGGAGCCACAGTATATGAGATTTGATTGAGAAAACCTGGCGGTAGAAAAGCGTGTCGTATATTTTTGACTGGGACGGAAGTCGTGGCTTTTACTTGAGAAAGAATTCAGTGATGCACTCAAGCATTTGTGAGTGTATTTCTCATCTAAAGGGAGACTACGGGGAAAAAATCTGGCACTTGTGTAAATTCTCCCATAGATACTGATCTCCTTTTCATTGGTAGTAATTTTTTCACTCATTGGAGGCCAGCTGCACCGTCAGGAGATCTGCATCTGTGGGTTTATCGAAAATCCTCATCTCCCCGTTGACGGGAAAGACTATTCTGCGAAAGAGAATTTCAAAGAGTGGCTGCCTTTCTGGAGGGAGTTCATTCAAAACATTGCATCTAAAGCGTTGATAAATGTGAGTGCGATGAGAAAATATGAGGGATAAGAGAGAGTATTGAAATGCCTTTTGAAAAGATTGGGTCCAAATAGAGGCCTCCATTGGGTCCAAATTGTTGGAGGAATAAAGATATTTATGCACAAAACATCTGATAATCATCCTTTCATTCCCTTCGTCGGAAACAGAACATCACCAGAGCCGAAGCCCAAGCGTCAAAAAGATTGAACTCTAACCTAAGTATCATCATCACAAAGGTGGACAAGGGCTCTTCGGTAGTTATTTCAAATACCTAGGATTGCATAACCGAGACCCGTCGACAACTTGAAGACACCTCCACATGCTTTGTACCTCACGCATGACCCCAACCCCCTATTTCAGAAGGAAATATCTTCATCCCTCCGTCAATTCGGACCCGATGAACGCCTCTTCTCTGAAGACATTTCCATACCTTCTCCCCCTAACCCCAGATCGCCTCAGTTCTACCTCCTTCCTAAAATCCACAAGCCGATCAACCCCGGCCGTCCCATTTGTATTCTTATTCAACTCCCCCACTGAAAGAATATCCGCATGCATCGACCACTATCTACAACCCTTAGTTCCTTCTTTACCCTCTTTTACCCGAGATTCCTTTGACTTCCTCCACCACCTTCACCCCATTGCCATTCCCCCGAATGCGGCTGTCCTAATGGTAACCATTGACATCACCTACCCTTACACCTCCATCCCCCACTCTGAAGGATTGTCTTCCCTTGGCCACTTTCTTCCTACTCGTCCTATTACTCACCTTCCATCCATTGAATTCCTTCTTGATTTATCCAAATTCGTCCTAAAAATTCTTTGTCTTTCGATGTTTACCCTCCAAGCGAAAGGCACCGCAATGGTTCCTTCCGAAGGATGGAGTGATGAACTTGAAGTGTATCTACAACACACTCAGGTGGAGACTAGTACACCACTGAAAACACTTTGCCAATGGGGTCGTTTACCATATTTTTTTTATTGCCGAATCTGATAGAGTTTGTAAAATAAAAGGACCCGTATTTTTCCGTTTTCTGATCCGACAATTATTTCCCGAGTTATAAGCGGCGAAAAACTGATGTTTTTAACCCTTTCGGAAAAGTGGGTGTGGTGCAACCTCTGACGTAAATCGACTTCGTCCAATCACAACTGAGGCCGCAAAGATACTTCGCCTTATCGCAAAGGGGGGGATACAGCTGACTCGGCCAATGGGAGCGATTTCGACAGCATCTGTGCGAGCAGACCTTCCGAGAACCCCCCTCCACTCCCTTCCCCCTACCATGAAAGCAGTCAAGGACGGGAGGAAAATGACGTCAATGTTATCACAGCAGCATTTTCGGTGGGCGTCACCTTTTGCTTATTTTAATTTTTGATTTATGAGTAAATGGTTGTGGTTAGAAGATTAATGTTTTCACTAAAATTCGTTTTTCGTTTCCATCTAACGATTTCGTGTACAAAATTGCGATTTCGGTTCCGAGTAAACGCCCCCATTACGGGATTTGATCCCAGGCCCTTGGAATGGGAATCCGGTGGACCAGCTACCACACAAATCCAGTGAACAACAAATCTAGAATAACAATTTAAAATTATCACAAAAACCGAAGTTAAAGTAAACCGTAGTAAGAGTATATAAAAACCGTAGTTTTTTTAGCATCAATAATGTTGCTAATTAGTTTGACAACGCCACAATAAAAGTCAATCAGAACTCAGATGAAGAGAGAAGTTTCGCGGTAAGCTTCCTACCGCGGGCATCCGTGTTATGAAGTGGCCACGAGTTGAATCAAGGATACAGGATAACCTTGAGGGCAGGCAGGTAGCCAGAAATATGCTTCGGGGGAGGGGCCTAAGTCTTGCGTAACTTGAAACAAATCAGCCTTGCCCATTCGGTGCCGATACGTTACGAATCACTTTCCTTGATTTTCAGTGCTTGGTAATTACTTTTACAGTCCCCATACTTATCTCTTCTCACTGGTAAAGTTCGCTGCTAAAATCAGAACAATAGAATTAATGGGAAAAATTTCGGGAGGGGCTGAAGCACCAGAAGCCCCCCCCCCTGGCTACGTGCCTGCTTGAGGGCTACATCTACATTATACCCTGCGAGCCGCCGAAGGGACGTGTGGGAGGGGAGGTTAGATCACCAGCCATTGGGTATATTGGGATGGGAGCAAGGGACAGGGGACAGGATTCGGGTTAGTTGTAAATACTAATGTTTATCCTGATGTATTTGAGTTATGATCACGATTTGTCCGCGGGAAAAATGAATTCTTATATCGATTCTAAGATGAATAATCGATTTATTTTTACTATCGATCTATCTCTCTAATTTTGTCATTTCTATCTAAACTTCCGATGTAGGGTGGGTGGGGTTAAAAGTACACCTGACGTACTTCTCGAATCGAATTCGTCATCGAATCGAAGGTCATCCCCGAATTCGACCGATTTGAGTTTTTCGAGTAGCCTAAGTCTGGCACCTATACCACGAGTTTTCAATGATTCCCATCCAAGACTCTATAATTGCTACGTCGTGCGATATCTTTCAGTAAAAGATATGACACTTAAAAAATGACAATGACAAAAACTCCAACCGATGGCGTAGGTAATATTGGTCTCCGAATTAAAAAATCATGATAATAATTTTTCGAAAAAGCTTTTTGCTCTCCTGTTTTTTTTCCTGGGGGAGGAAAATATACTATCTTCCCCGGAATCTTCCGCCGAATTCAAAGAAATGCGGGTCGTATTTCACCCCACGAAAAAAAGGGTGGACAGGAGTTTTAATTCGACTGTTCCTACGGATTAGGGTCAGGGTACAGATAAGAGGTCGCACAGGGGTGAGAGGAGCGAAGGAAAGGTGGAAGTTAGTAAGGAGGGGTGGGGATGAGCCGAAGGTTTTTTTTGTGAAGTGGGGGGTGAGTTTTAACAGTGCTGTATTTTCTGGAACAGGGGGAGGGAATTTCGTTTGGAGAGGTGCCGAACCGTATTATACGCACCCATGTATGATAAGCGTGGCGCTTAAACTTTACCAGAATTTTCTCAAAAACGAAATCATAATGTCACAAACGGAACTTTAAATAATCACGCGTGAATCAGGGAAATGCCTCCTTAGGTCTGTTTCCAACGCAGGGGTGTCGGAACTATTTTCGCTGGGAGGGGCCAACCTTGAAAAGGGCCCGGCTCCTATGAAAAGGGCCCGCAATTCCGCTAAAAGTGCATATGAAGGTGGTAGAATATGCGTCAGAAGGGAAAAGGCAAGCTGGAAACAAGTGAAATTTAATTTTTATTAATGAAGACTCATTTCTCAAGGGCCCGGGGCAAATTCTGGGGGGGGGCGAATGCCCCCCCCCCCCTGCCCCCCACTTCCGACTCCGCTGGTCCCACGTTTAAATATGGACTCACTTTTTCATACAAATTGGATGCAAAAGATTTGTACCGTTTGACGTGGAGCTATTGTACCCAAAATGGCTCTTGGTCCAAATTTTTGTGTACAAATTTTCGGACCAAACAGATTGAACTTGCTCTAATTTAACATGTATGAAAAAAAACAATCAGAGACTTCCAAAAAGTGAAAATCGCTATCCGCTTTTTTGAAATTGATTTGACTCTTTGGGTTTGGGTGTAACGATCACGGAACAGATGGAGCTTATGAAGCCTCTGAAAGCACTGAATTATGAGACCCTGAGGCAGTTATTTTTGGTACTTACTGAGTGCATAGCAAAGATTCGTGAGGAGAGGGGAAGGAAAATTTATGTACGATACCTAATGCACGATTTGTTTATACAAGCTTAATTCAATATATGCGCGATTTTTATTGCTAAAATTATAATTTCCTCGCATTTGGCTGTGGCAATCATTTTTATTGCTTACCATCTCCTCGTATTTAATTGGTTCGTCTTTTATTGAACAAAACACTGCGCCAAAACACTTCATTATGTTTCATCCAAAAATTTGGGTGAAATGCGCTTGGACGAAAACATTGTTGAAAATTGTACCGTGGGACATCGCCTCGGAGCGGGTACTGGATTTTTGGAGCGCGCGAACAATTAAAAATCAATATTAATTTATCATTTACGCTCCACCCTCCGTATTAGGTTTATGCATAGTCCCTGTGTACGATTCTCCCACGCTGTAAGTCATCTGTAATCGTCCCTGCAAACCGATAGAATTTTTCCCTTACAAAAATCTCTCTAAATAGCTTCGTATCTTCCCCACGTGAGCATCAGCAGAAGTATAAAATCCTCAGGATTCAGATCGTGCAGATCTGTGAATTTTCGGACGATTTGTCAGTTTTTAGTTTCGGTGCCTTCTTTGTAACGCATTGTCAGTTGAGAAGTGGTAAAGTCCGTATGACACGGTCTGTGACGTCGTGGTATAAAGCTACGTTTTCATGTGGCCGTTTTTGCGTTGCGTTGACGCTGCGTTGTGCGGCAGGAAAATACCCTGTTTTCATGTCACCGGCAGCGCCAGCAGCAACGCACCAAAACATATGACTGTGGTAAACCGTGATACACATGATAATCCAGCGAAAGAATCACGTGACGAACAAATGACAGGTAGAATGCGTTGTTCCTCGCTCTGACGCAGCTGCGTCAACGCAGAAAGATGAAAGTTGACCAACTCCGACGGCAACGCAGGCTGCGTTGGCGTGCTCGCTTCTGACTGGTGGCGCAGTGTGCGTCAACGCAAAAACGCCCACATGAAAACGTAGCTTAATACCCTGAATAAAAAGGGCGATTGCATTCGTTTTGTTTAATGTCCGAGGCTTTGTTATTCTGGGTTGTTCTTTATTATTTTGATGTTTCTTTCGTTTCTATTAGGTGAAAAATATGGTATTTTATGATTTTTACAAAGAAATTGTGTTTTTTTAATGGTTGCATGTTTGTTGTTTTGGAAAAGGTTGTTAAGAGATTGTTGATAAAAGAGAGCAGGAGGGATTGTTCTGAGAGAGACTTGAGGGAGAGGATCGTAGATGTATATTATCAAATAAAGAAGGTTCTGGAACTTTGGAAAATAAATAAACTATTGAAAAAGAAACGTCACGACATCACAGGTCCAGTGTATGGGCCAATTCATTGGAATTTGGATTGTGGCCCGCTTGATACCTTCTACCAATCCCAATCCCACTATCTCAACCACAATCTTTTACCCAATATTGTATTTTAGATTAAGTTCTATTTTCTGCTGGCCAATCTCCAATCAGAACTTTGCCGTATCCTAGTGACCAAAAACACATCTCAATGCTGCTACTTCGGCATCAACTTCTTGTCAGTTTCAAACATCAAATTTATTTTACAAACACCTCTAATGCTTATAATAATAAATGACACTATTGTTACCACCTTCTATCTTGCATCCAATAAACCAACGTCTCGTGATATTCTTTTTTAAATATATTTTGGCGTGCTCATGCGGAATATATGGGCATTGTTACGAACAATATTGGCCCAAATATTGACGTCTGCCATACCAAACATCATCGTCATGGGTCAACATTCCTAGGGCTAGTGTGACGCAGCCCTCCACTCGATTTTTCTATTGACCAACCTCTTCATATTGACGTAACTCCTTTCTTTCACATCCTTCACAATTTTTCCATATATCTCATATGAGGCCTGCCTTTTCCATTCTTCCCGTTCACTTTTCCCTCGACGATTGTCTTCATCAGGCCATCGTGTCTTATTCGTATGGACGATTAGGTTTTCCCGTCTTCATATTGGATTTCTCAGCAAACTCTTTTCTCCTACTCTTCTAAGACTTTGTCATTTGTCACTCGGTCGATCCATTTAATCTTCATCATTCTTCGGTAGCGCCACATTCCGAAACTTCCAGCCGTGCCTTCTCTGCTCCTGTTATCGTCCATACTTCGCTGCCATATAGTAAAATGCTTCAGATGTATGTTCTTATGAAATGTTTCCTCACTTCCACGCCTGTATTTGCAGCTGTAAGCAATATCTTCTTTTGGTAAAATGCCCTTTTCGCCTGTGCAATTCTACCGGCAATTTCTCTTTTACTTCGTCAATCGTTGGTTACTCGGCGTCTCAGATAACAGAACCCTTCCACATCCTCGATTTTTGTTTTCCTAGTTTAACATTTTTGTTCCTGGCTTCTTTTTTTCCTACTGTATACCAAATACCTTAGTCTTCCGTACATAGATATTACACCAAACATTTTCCAATTTTTCATCCTACATTATGCTGTATTATTGCTGCAATTTATTGGCCAATAAATTGGACCCTGTCAAAAGGAGTTAATAGTTGCTTACCTCCTAGCTCTTTCTTCTGGCATCAACCGCTCAAACTCGTTTTACCCGATGTTCAAAACTGTTATCCTCCCACATCGGACAATGCAAATTTTTGTAACATTAATTATTAACCCTGTGGACACTCTTACGTACAAAAATAATTCATTGAGAGCATGCTAAAAAAAACAACACGACAGCGCATTTTGCGTTGTCGTTTTTTTTCGATCCCATATATAATATAATAAATATGCGTCGGACAAAAGGATTTCTGTGTGCTTCTCGTAAATATTCATGGGGACGAAAAGTGTGCGGTATAAAGCCAAAATTCTGTGTCAATGAATGAATTAAATATTTCACTCCGGAATGTGAATTTTATACGCGCTTTTAATCAATAAGCACGAAGCGCGTCGTCGACGCTATGCAGAGTCAATGCGGATGGACGAAGCGTCCGCGAGGTGTCGTGTGCCCCTAAATCTGTCACCAGGGATTTAGAAATTGATTTTGACCTTTAGTAGTGGCGAAACTCAAAGAGTCTTTGAGGAAAGAGGAAAGACGTAGGTTTGGAGTCCTTCGAGATGTGGAGTTGGGTTCGAATGAGAAAAAGATACGTAAAATGTGTAGAAATGGAGAGGAAAAAAGTTTTTGGTAGTGATCGCGTGGTTTTTAAGGGGTTAGTACTTGGATTTTGACGTGCTAGTGAGCATTACGCCTCGCCCGTTAGTGAGCCCCCCCCCCCCCTTCGTTCCTCCGGGGTGTGGTTCCCGCGGTGCTGCGCGAGGATGAGCCGTCCAGCTCGTCCGTTGGCGAGGCCACCCCCCCCTTTCCCTTTCCTCCTTCCTGGGGGAGTCGGGAGCGGTGCTCCTGGGCCGAGGGCTTTCGGTCTTCTGATGGAATATGGCACCCGAGTCCGATGGGACGTCCGGTATTTAAGTGGAAGCGGAGTCCGAGCTCGGGGGAGTCTTGCCGTCGAGTTTATGTTGCCGAGACGCCTGAAGGAGCTCCCCCTCGTCAACGGCACGACGCCTCTGGTCACCGTCATCGGCTGCCCGGTCCTCGGCAGGTATCGCCGCCTCACCTTCCCCCTTCATTCCCCTATTTCCTCTGGTTCTCGCCATCTTTACCATCACCCTCCTCTGCTCCGGCCTTAGCGTGCTCCTGTGCTATTTAATGTGATTAAATTTGTTTAGCCTACGCGAGTCTTTTTGTTGGTCCCCTCCCACGGACCCTTGGGCGGTCCAAATTGGTAGCAGAGCGTGGTCAGGACCTATATCCGTAGGCACGTACAGTCATGGCGGATAGATTCCCACCCGGAACCGCTTGGGTAAATCGGCTGCCTAAGGTAGAACTCGCGGATTTGTGCTCCAGGTTCGCTCTCGACTCCGAAGGAACGCTGGACGAATTACGAAAGAGGGTCCGGGAATATATTCGTTCCTTCAACGACGAGGAGGAGGCGACGGAACGAGCTACGGAACCCGATCACCATCAGCAGGGAACCAGTGTAGATAATAACGTTTCGAACGTCAGCTGTGATCTCAAGAGCCTTGAGTCCGTCGTAGTAGCCGCGCGACGTTGGGAGCTGGGATTCGGCGGTGAATCGGGGGAAAGCGTAATGCGATTTCTGGAAAATCTTACGAGGTTCGTCAATCATTTCCAACTAAACCATGAGGTTCAACTCAAACTGCTGCCCGAAATCGTGAGAGGAAAGGCGAGGGATTGGTTTTGGGCCAACCGTTTCCGGGATTTAAAACAATTCCAAACGGAATGTAAGGCAAACTTTGGCGCCGCCAATTATCAATTGCGTCTTAAAAGGGACCTCTATAACAGGACCCAAGGGGGCCGTGAAACATTGGTCGAATATGTTATCGTGATGAAAAACATGAACGGTAGGCTGGATAAACCTCTCGAGGAAAACGAATTATTAGAAGTCGTCTGTGGCAATTTGAATCCAAAGTATTTGTGGCACCTTGCTCACACACCCCCTAATTTCGATCAACTCGTCCAATGGGGGCGCAATCTAGACGAGAAAAGAGCGATGGCGGAGTGTTATAGGGAACCTCCGTCGAGCGAAGACATGGTCGACCCAGAGTTTGGCGACAGAAATCGACGCTGGCCGGGCCCAAGCCAAACTCAACGCTCGGGTTCGCAACGCGGGTGGCGGCCCCAGGGGCAAAGGTCTAGAGGTCAAAATTCGGCCCAAACTTGGAGGAATAGGGACGATCGTCCTACCGGTGTCCCGAGAGATAATAGTACTCGACCGGGAAACGAGTACCCCGCGGAGCTGTAAAGCCACGAAGGCATCGCGGGTACTTAGTGGCGTTCTCCACCCGCCCCTCCCTCCGTTCTCGTATAAATTTCTCGCCCATGGTACCCATTCGCGTAAACAAGGTAACCGTTTGGGCCCTGTTAGATACGGGAGCCTTCCACTCCTGCGTGTCGGAGCCCTTCTTACGCAACATAAAACTTTCCCCCAGCGAAAGAATTAAGGTAGACACCACATGCCAAGCGATTGATTCCACGCAGTTTACAGTTTCGGAAAAGGTTAAACTCGACATCAAAATCGAAGGGCTGGCGTGGAAACACGAGTTTTTGGTATTACCGAGAAGTCCAGCGGATGTCGTCCTGGGCGCCGATTTTATGTCGCGGTCGGGCATGGGTATTAATTTCTTGGAAAGAACCTTTTCCTTCGCGTTCCGACCGGAGCCGATTGCCGGCATGTTCGGCCAACCCCCTTGTGAAGTTCCAGAGGGTAAAGACGAGGCATATTTTCAGCTAAGTAACGCCCAACGACGCCGACTAGATGACCTATTGGCGAGCTACGGGGACGTCGTTACAGAGGAACTGGGTTGTACCGATATCATGGAATACAATATACTTTTGAGTGATAGCGTACCTGTTCGTTCCCCTCCTTATCAAGTCAACCCCGTTAAAATGATAGAAATGAAAGAGCATGTTAAAAAACTCCTGCAAGACAAGGTCATTACTGAATCCGATTCACCGTACGCCAGCCCGGCCTTTTTGGTCCCCAAAAAGAATTCGAACTCTCGTCTAGTGGTAGATTACAGAGCACTCAACCGAAAGGTGGTCTTTGACGCATTCCCTTTGCCCACCGTAGAAAATGCTCTAATGCACTTCGGAAAGGCAAAATTTTTTAGTGTCCTCGATTTGAACCAGGCCTACCACCAGATTCCTCTTACGCCGGAGAGTAAGCGGTTAACGTCCTTCATCACACCCTTCGGATTATTTGAATATAAGAGATTACCCTTCGGGATATGCACTGGAGGGCAGATTTTGTCGAGATTGATCGATAAAATATTTGGAGACATTAAATATAAGTATGTTTTCAATTACCTAGACGACGTCGTTGTATATAGCGAGAATTTTAGCGATCACCTCAAGCACTTAGAGGAGGTCTTAAATAGATTGAGGAAGGCTAAGCTGACGGTAAATCCGAACAAAATATTAGTGGCGGAGAGACAAATTAAGTATTTAGGACATGTCATCACTAACCAAGGCATTAGAATCGATCCGGAAAGGGCGCAAGTGATTCGTGAGTTCCCCACCCCCCGGAACCTGAAGTCGGTAAAGCGCTTTTTGGGAATGTGTAGCTTTTACGCACGTTTCATACCGTCCTTCTCTGAAGTCTCCGCGCCACTTAACCAGTTGAAAAAGAGAAACTGCCCCTTCGTGTGGGGGCGCGCGCAACAAAACGCGTTCGAAAAGCTCAAATGTAAAATGGCCAGACCACCCGTATTGCGGGTCCCGGATTTCAGTAAGGATTTCGTAGTGCATACCGACGCTTCGTCGAATGGTGTAGCCGGGGTATTATCGCAATGGGAGGGTGACAGCCTCGCCCCTGTGGCCTTCGCCAGCCGCACTTTGACCGAGGCCGAAAGGAAATATACCACCTATGAAGCGGAATGCTTAGCGGTGATTTTCGCTGTTGAGAAATTCGACCAGTATTTACGGGGGAGAGAATTTGAACTTCATACTGATAACGAGGCGTTATCGTGGATGCGCAGCCATCCCAAGCAATTGGGGAAAGTCGGACGGTGGATACTTCGTTTATCTCCTTACAAATTTCGAACCAAACACGTCAGGGGAAGCGACAATGTTGTGGCCGATTGCTTGTCAAGGATATTCGAAGACGAACCCCGAGGAGAAGAATCTGTTTGTCCCCAAATTGGCGTATTATTAAACACGCCGATAGCCTTTACCTCTATTATTGATCATCAGCGTAGGGACCCTGAATGCCGCGAATTAATAGAAAGAATTACTCATGGAGAGAATATGAAGAACTTCAAAATGAATCGAGACTTATTGGTTTTTCGCGGTCTGAGAGGGAAGCGTAATCGTATATATGTTCCGAAAGAAATAAGGCGTATGGTTATATCGTATTTTCACGATACGGAACTGGGCGGCCACCTGGGTTACAAAAAATCCAGAGAAAAGGTCTCGCGAGAGTTCTACTGGCCCAAAATGCACCAAGATATATTAAGTTATGTTAAATCCTGTCCTGGTTGCCAAAGAGCAAAGCCCGCCAGGAACACTCAAGTAGGGTACCATTCTGCCGACGTAGCAACCAAGCCGTGGGATAAAATATATATCGATTTCATGGGTGTTATGACGCGAACGC
This sequence comes from Platycnemis pennipes, assembly GCA_933228895.1. Taxonomy (NCBI): domain Eukaryota; kingdom Metazoa; phylum Arthropoda; class Insecta; order Odonata; family Platycnemididae; genus Platycnemis; species Platycnemis pennipes. Next base: position 69,532,323 of record OW121854.1, read on the forward strand.
GCTCAGGTAATACGGCAATTCTCGCCGTTCTTGATGCCTTTAGCAAATTCGTGATGCTTATTCCCATGCGGAACATGACGGCCGCGGCGACAGTAAGGTGTCTAAATGATAGAGTATTCGCAATAGCCGGGTTCCCGAAGATTTTGGTCTCGGACAACGCTACGGTATTCACCTCGAAAGAATTTAAAGACAACTGTTTTAAGTGGGGAATTAAGCATGTCACCACTTCGCCATACTACCCTAACCCTTCGCACGTAGAACGTTTTAATAGGAACTTAAAGGCCGCCTTAACGGTGTATCACCACGATAGCCAAGTTAAGTGGGATGAAGATTTGGGGACGCTGATGATTGCATTTAACTCGGCTCAGCATGAGAGCACCGGATCGACACCCGCCAGCCTATTCTTCGGACGCGAACTCAACCATCCCCTGGCCATTCAATGGGGAATTGACGAAAACCTCACTCAACCTACGGGTGATGAAAATCTAGAGAAAAAATGGGCCGACGCCCTCAGATGTTTAAAACGCGCCAACAAACGTGTGGCGTCGCGCTACAATGCGAATAGGTTGAGCCAGCCCTTTTATGTTGGGCAGACAGTCGCTTACAAAACGCACCCGATAAGTTCAGCGGCCAATAAAATTTCCGCTAAATTACTGCCCAAGTGGTCTGGCCCACGGAAAATAATTAGGTTTACCGGACCGGTAACGGTAGAATTAGGAGACTTGGAAAATGGCATGCTTAAGCGACGGTGTCATGTGTCGCAAATCAAACCTTTCTATGAAAGGTAAATTCCTGTCCCATTCCTCCAAACCTCAGACTTCCTAATCCCCTACCTGGCGGGGCACCAGCCTCGGAGCGGGCGGCCGTTGTCAGCGACCAGCAGGGACTGGTTGTTCTTCGCGTTAATTAATTTAGGGAGGTTTTTTGGCCTCCATTTTTTTTCTTCTCTTTTTTTCTCCTCCCTTCCCTTAGGTTCTGCTGACTGCTTCGCCTCAACGAGTGATAGTTTTTGCCTTACCGCCCCCTCCTAGTTTTGGGCTAGTTGTGGGAGCCCGGCGGGATTTTCTTTTTCTAGCTTGATGTCTTAATTGCCATAGTCGGCTGGTTTATTGTTCTTCGTCTCCGATTTTTGGTATATTTTCTTGTTTATTGTTACCATGTTATAAGTTGCTATTTTGTTCTTTTCTCTGGAGGCAACTTAAGAATGTCGTACGATTGTTAGGACTGTTTGTTAAAAAATCTGTGTATGGCTTGTTACCAAATGTTGGTGCTTTTCGCCCACGGGGCCAGTTCATTTTTTTTTGTTGCAAAAAAAGAGTGTTTATAAACGTGATGTTATCCTGGTCATTACCATTGGTACCAATCAAGGATGTATGATTGTAAAAGAGAAAAATAATTGCATATACTTGTATTGAGCAGGCTAAGGCAAACATAACCTTCCCTCCCCCCCCCCAACTCCTACCCCGTCCCATATGAAGAAGAGTGCTGGCGCGTCGCGAGGAGAGTAGCAAAGGTTAATTGACCGGATCACCGTACCAAACCACCCAGTGCTTTGGTTCACCGGCAGGGAGGGAGGATGAGCCGTACGCCTCGCCCGTTAGTGAGCCCCCCCCCCCTTCGTTCCTCCGGGGTGTGGTTCCCGCGGTGCTGCGCGAGGATGAGCCGTCCAGCTCGTCCGTTGGCGAGGCCACCCCCCCCTTTCCCTTTCCTCCTTCCTGGGGGAGTCGGGAGCGGTGCTCCTGGGCCGAGGGCTTTCGGTCTTCTGATGGAATATGGCACCCGAGTCCGATGGGACGTCCGGTATTTAAGTGGAAGCGGAGTCCGAGCTCGGGGGAGTCTTGCCGTCGAGTTTATGTTGCCGAGACGCCTGAAGGAGCTCCCCCTCGTCAACGGCACGACGCCTCTGGTCACCGTCATCGGCTGCCCGGTCCTCTGGCAGGTATCGCCGTCTCACCTTCCCCCTTCATTCCCCTATTTCCTCTGGTTCTCGCCATCTTTACCATCACCCTCCTCTGCTCCGGCCTTAGCGTGCTCCTGTGCTATTTAATGTGATTAAATTTGTTTAGCCTACGCGAGTCTTTTTGTTGGTCCCCTCCCACGGACCCTTGGGCGGTCCACTAGGATAGATGAGCAGAAGATATTCTAGTTCGGATAGGTGAAGTGGCAGGAGTACTGCGGCGATGAGTTTAAAACCGTCGGGATTATCTAGAATAGGTAACCAAGGAGTCACGTGGTATGAACACGAATGGTTCGCAAAGTTGGTGAATTAAAGCCACTAATTACAACCTCATTCATTGTTTAAACTTGTGTTTTATCTCATCTGGGGGCTATATAGCCGAGACATGAGAAAAACTCAACCTAAAACATTTAATTATACTGTAGCGAGCGATTCAGACACACTAAATTTGCAAACTAATCGTATTTGTACCACGTGACTCCTTAGTTTACGAGATAATCCCGATGGTTTCAAACACACACCCCTCACTCCTGACCTCTCGTCCCGAGAGCTCAGGTTCAGATCTCGCCTAAGGCAGATATTTTTCATTGGTTAACTAGCCCCTACGTGAGTGCTTTGTGGAGAGCATAAGAGTTCAGTACTCCGTCCGTCGGATGGGACGTTAAGCCATGGCCCCCTTGGCGCCTTTCGTTGAGAGCAGGCTGATGGCGACGCCGGGTTTCTCTCAACCCTTCCTCCACTTCCTTACTCATCCATCTCGATCCTTGTGCCGTTCCTCCCTGTTAGAAGCGTCTCTAAGTGCGGGGACAGACTTGAAACCACAGATGAGATGAAGAGAAAATGTTGGAAGCTTATTAAATGTGGGTGAGGAGGAGAATGGAGAAAAAGCGATGGACGAATTTTTAAATTAGGTTCTTTGCTAGGTAAGGAACGAATTAGGTGGACGAATTTTTGTAGAAGAGTCGAACAAAGCTGGGGAAGAAAGAAAATCTATGTCGGAAATCAGGAAAAGTCAAAGTAGGTGGATGGAATTGGTAATTAACGACAATGGGGTACTGAAGGTCGTTATTGAGAGCAGGATGACGGTATTAAGCGGGGACGTGGAAGAAAAAGAAAAGGTATTGCGGATAGTATGAAGAGGGGTAGGAAATAGGCCAATTTGAAGAGAGATATGAGAATAGTTTTGTATAATTAGCCATGTTAATTTGAAGCCAGATTAAGACTAAATAGTCCCTAACTAAATGAAGTAATTGACATCGTAGAGAAGGAGCCAATAGGTGAATGGAATTGAAAGAAGAGTGGGGAAGACTCGATCAAAAACCTGGTGTGGAATCACGGATCTATCTTTCGCGTTATCGCAATCTTTGTCGTTAACGCTTACCCCTAGAGTAGGGCAGGGTTAATAATAATAAAATTATAAATCTATAAAATTCGTCCACTGATTGTAATAAGCGATTTGAAGTGCTGTACGAAAAATGAAGAATGGATATCACGTTCTCTCTGAGATAAGTTTAATCAACAAATAACGATAACGTTAGCGCACGCGTTATGTAGATCCATGATCGAGGCCCTGCTCTTATTCGCTAGAAAACAACTCATCTAATGTTTCCTAATTTTTGTTACTTTTTTTAGAATTTGCACGCTTAAGGGTGTTGGTGGAGATTAAGAGATGAAGTGATTTTATCGAAGTGCTAATGGGATATTGAAGACCGTGTGTTGGGTGTCTGGGTTGTTGGGAAGAATGTTGGGTGGCTGGGTAAACGTTTGTGGTAAACCCTTACCGATCGCCTCCCCTAACAACAGTGATTACTTGCTGACTTCTTCATCCCGGAGAGCCGCATTAATTTATAATGTCTTCTCTATTTCTCGCAGGACGGCACTCAGGAGAGCCGGGCAGCAGCCGAGGTTCGGGTGGAGGACGTCCAGAACCGCCCTCCGATTTTCGTCGGCTCGCTGACCGGCGTCGTGAACGAGGACGACCCCGTGGGCACGCTCGTGATGACCCTGAAAGCCCGGGATGGAGACAGCGGTCACTCGAGGAAGGTCCTCTACGAGCTGGTGACCAGTGAGTACCAATCAATTTCACTTCTACCCTCAAACGTTCGGGCATCGGCTTAAAAAGGTGGAACACTTATTTTTCTTATGCACCCAAAGTCTCCTATTTAGTTTGCTAAATGGGGTAGTTTACAATATTTTTATTGCCGGATCTGATAGAGTTTGTAAAATAAAGAGACCAGTATTTTTCCGTTTTTTTATCCGTCAATTATTTCTCGAGTTATAAGAGACGAAAAACTGATGTTTTTAACCCTTTCGAAAAAGTCGGCGTGGTGCGACCTCTGACGTAATTGACTTCGTCCAATCACAACTGAGTCCGCGAAGCTACTTCCCCTTATCGCAAAGGGGGGGGGGGGGGGGGGGGGAATTAACGAAATCGTTACAATAGTATTAACAAAAATTGTTGTTCAATTTCATTAATTACAATTATTGTTTGCAACTATAACTCTTGTAATCATCAGAAATGGAGCAAAATAAACTTCGAATTCAAGTTCTGCAGGTCGAAAATATTTAGGAAACCATCAAATATAATTTTCAATATGTTACAGTTAATTATTCTCTCGTTAATTAATGGTCTCGTCGTTACAATAATATCACGATAGAGCAAAAAAAAACTTCTAATTCGAATTCAGCAGATGGAAGTACTATTAAAGCATCTTTCAAATGTAATAATTATGTATAAATAACAGCGGTATTAATTTTGGCCACCTTTCATTTTACACCGGAGGTTAGTTAGTTAGTGATTCGGAGGGAGGCCATCTACAGCTAGGGTCATTTGCGGGTGGATAGGTGGGTGATCGCGTAGAGGTACGAAATTTTCAGGGAACGGAGGAAGGGTGGAGAGAAAACCGTCGTCGGCATTAGCCTGCTCTTAATGAAAATTGCCAAGGGGTCCACAGTTTAACGTCCCGTCCACTGGGCGGAGTACTGAACCTGATATACTCTCACCTCTGCATCTTTCTACTCAGTTTATCTCTCTACTCAAATGTAGCCTGTTATACCATTGAAAAATCTCGCCCACTGCCGAGATGCGAACCAGGACCCGCGAGATGAGAAGTCAGTATCCTAGCCGCAACATGAATTTGAGCCGCTTAAAGATTCAAATCCCATTTGTCCGTTGAAGGTAATTAAGTGTCATAAAACCTCTGACATTTTTTGAATGGTTCTGAATTGAATTCTTTTGGTTCTCAACTCTTTCAGGTTTCAATTTCATCTCCGCTATCAAGCCACCTTACCCCTCCTCTCCCTACTAATGACAGACATTTTATGGAATCCCGTCGTGAGTAATTATTTGTCAAAAAAATGATTCCATTTGCAAGAATATGTGAGAATGGATAGCTTAAATGTTCAATGAAACGTTAGCTTCGATTCTCTTTGGTCAATTATCGTCTATGCTTCTGCATCCATGGAGACCCGTAATGCTTAAAGTGGTGTTGGTTTAATTTAAAAAACTTCGTGTAGTGGAGCGAATCGCAGAGTATCTATAGAATAACCTTTTACTTGAACAGAGAACACTTTTTTCACCTCTTTTGAACGCTCTTCGTGCACTTACTAATGGAAACACCAGCTCACCTAGTCGTGAAAAATGTCGATAGAATCACAGGTTTTATTTTTTTAAATAACAAGAAGATGCCAGATGGGGTTGGGAGATTTTAGTTTTTTTGCACCAACATGCACAGTTTAAAATTCTCGTATTGCTACGCAGAGCAAATGAAAAATCATTTCTCCCAACGCAGAAACAAAACAAGCTTTCAAAGTTGGGCGATGAACCGTGAAAGTTTAATTCAGCAATGAAAATACAGCGATGTATTTGTGACGGAATGAAATTGAACTTTGGAATTTTGAGCCGAACGCATTTGGAAAATTAAAATTCTGCCAACAATATCTAAGGGTTTGTTTTGCTCCATTTCGTCCCAGGCTCTTGTGAATCCCTTTTCCAAAAGAGAAGCTTTCATAAAAGGTGGCTTTTAACGGCTCACGTACTCAAGGTGGACTATATACACGTTGATAATGTATGCGTCACCATTATCAGAGTTCATTCGGCTAAGGTAGGTGTATATGAGCATGAAACACTTGAATCGTGTTTCTCTAATGAAGTAGTGTTGTATGTATCTATTGATTGCATGTATACATCTACATATTAACCTGTAATCCGCCGCTAGGGTGTGTGGCAGGGGTTAAATAGTATCACATGTTTGGTGATTAATTCATTCATTGCCTAGATGGCTTAAAGAGCACTCCGTTGATATAGATGTAAATACTCCCATTCCGTAAGATATTGTGTCCTCATCCTCATGGTAGTCTTCCTAATAACTTCTCATGATAATAATTATAATAAACTTAATTCTTATTTGTTCATAAGTCTTTATATGGGGTGATATTGAGGCTGATAGTCCCTTCTTTCACCAAACCTATCGTCATTAATAACGATAATATTTTGAAAATGAAAACAAACACATAAATAAATGATCAGTGGAAATACAAATGACGGTAAAAATTATTTCGATATTTATAACATCTGAATGGCAATAAATATAATACTAGCTAATTTGAAGTGATATTTTGGAAAAATGAAGACTGTTCTGAAATGGTACACTACAGTAACAATAAGTATGGTAAGATATGCAGGTGTGGGAGAAACGTAAGGATAAAAGACTCAAATTCTTAACGAAAGAGCCCACGGCAGAAAAAAAATCCTCAAGCGAAAGGGAGTGTGAAAAACCTGCGAAACCTATTGAGTGGCAGCTAATTCTACAAGATAAATTTTATGTACTACAAATTATTGACAAATGCATGCACTATATCATCTATATTTATGATATATGATTTTTACCGAATGTAATCGTTTTATAAGAATCTGGACTAGTAAGGAAAATTCGTCCTCCTGATAATTCAGTGATAATTAACAGGTATTCTTCCTCTCCCGTGCGTAATTAACATTCTCCACACTATCACACTCTTCAAAACTTTATTCGCCCCTTATTATCCTTTCCACCCTCTTGCTCTTATCTCTTACTAGTTTTATAAATCAATTTTAGGTATACCCCGACCATTCCCGTCACTTACTCGTTCGTCTTCCTTTCACTACACCTTCTCCATCCCTCGTAGGTATTCGCAGGTTTTTCACATCCCCCTGAATGCGTGTGTATTTTTCTGGAGTGTGTTTTTCACGTGATGGACATCAGCCTGAATCCTCTCGTTTTATCCCACAACTGTACCATCTTTTACTTGTACCTCTGATATTATCATTTGTGTCTTGCTGATATTCCATTTTCTTATTGCACTTAATATTAAATTGTTTTCAACTATAGATAACATTGTTTATCGTGTGCATTATGTTTCATATATTGACTTCAGGTTAGAGGGAAGAAAATACCGTCCCAATAAAGAAGTTTATCTCTCTATCCTTCTCCATACTCACATCTCAAAACCCGAGAGGTTATTATCATTCTCTTTCCTTGAGAAAATGTCCTCTTTCTCTCTTTTTGGTCTGTTCCCGCGAAGAAATTTATAGAATTTCCAAAACCAAACAATGCATCACTGTCGTAACTGTTAGTACTTAATTGAGAACTAAAATTAGACAAAAAAGTATTAATTCGTGTTATTCCGGGAGGCATCCATGATAAATATGGATGAGGAAATGTTTTATGCTGTATAATATGAGAATGGTTCTCAGTCGTTTTATAAGAATCTGGACTAGTAAGGAAAATTCGTCCTTCTGACATAATTCAGTGATAATTAACAGGTCTTCTTCCTCTCCCGTGCGTAATTAACATTCTCTCTACTGACACTGAGAATGGTTCTCAGTGTCAGGAAAGATCATATACATGAAAATAACATCTTCACAGAGCTAACGTAAGCTGAAAAACATAATAAATGGGAATTATGATCGGTTCCAGGGTGTCAAAAAGTTTACTTACCTTGGGATTCTTACTGAATAATGAAAATAAAATTTCTGATGAGATCAACCAAAGAGTGATGGAAGGTAACAAAGCCTATATTGTCAATGTACCTCTCCTCAAATCAAACTTTTGTCAATAAAGCCGAAAATTTATAAAACTGTAACGAGCCAGTACGGAGACATGTATACGTAGGAGAAACATGGGTTTACTGCAGGCAGGATGATTAAGTACTCAGAAATTTGATAGGAAAAATTATAGGGAGAACTGAGAGATATACCTACATATACTAGAAGGATAGGATATAGTTAGGTTCTCCAAGTTACTGCGGCTGACATGATTCGGGATGGTGAAGACGGATGGAAGAGGATAGAATGCCAAAACTAATGCTCAACAGCAAGATGGAAGGGTACAGGAGGGGAGGTAGACCCTGGAAGAGATAGCTGCATGATGCTGAAGAGCATCTGAGGGAAATGGAGTTACAAGATGGCGGGAGAAAGTAAGGCGAAGTAACAAAGCGGGAGAAAGTAAGGTATGAGGAAAAAATAGAGGAAGCCAAGGCCCACTCCAGGTCGCAGAGATTATAATCAAACTTAAATACATAAAATACAGGTCAAACTTTTTTCCTTCCGTTTCAATCTGGACTTATTAGGAAAGGTGACAAATCAAAGCAGGATAAAATTTCTTTTTTTTTCGAAGAACGGACGTTTTCACTCGCATTTCGATGAATTTTATTTTTTTTAATCAAATTCAATTTCTGGAAAATATAAATACTTTCTTGTTTGTTATCAGTCTTTTTCTAAGCAACGAATAATACAGTCAAATTCGGTAATCACCGCGCGTGGGTTTGGTTTGGCGACTCCACGTCTTCCATGGCCTCCTCCTCCATTTACATTAACTTCCCTCACGTGTCTGTATCGAACGATTGTTGCGTCACAGGAGGGGAGAGAGGAGGGGAGACAAAGATGAAGGGAGGGAGGAAAATTTCCGTCGAAATCCGACACGTTTCGGCCGAAACAATGGCAGTCATTTATCCGCGCGAAGCTAATTGAACACGACGAAGAGTTCAGCTCACATTTGGCGACGGGACTCAATTTTCACGCGACGCAGAATATTTGATAAAACCAGGCACGTAGCTTTTAATTAGCGCTTTTCTATTGAGCACATGTATTTTTCAGCTTAATAACGTATTATCATATTTTTTTTAAATATTTCGGTATGCATCCATCCAACCTGTCGTGAACATTTATTTTATTCCGGTGTCACGTGAACTGTTATCATTTTTGACCCAAGTGTTCACCCCTTAACCTTATTTATGCATATATTTAACGATATTAGTGGATAAAGAGAAGGAAACAGGAGGAGAACTGTGGCTTGAGACAACGGGTCATAATGGGGTCGTTTACCATATTTTTTATTAACGAATATGATAGAGTTTGTAAAATAAAAAGACCCGTATTTTCCCGTGTTTTGATCCGTCAATTATTTCTCGAGTTATAGGCGTCGAAAAACTAATGTTTTTAACCCTTTCGGAAAAGTGGGTGTGTTGCAACCTCTGACGTATAACGATATTGTCCAATCACAACTGAGCCCGCGAAGCTACTTCGCCTTATCGCAAAGTGGGGGACACAGCTGACTCTGCCAATCGGAGCAGTTACGACATCATCTGTGCGAGGAGACCTTCCGAGAATCCCCCTCCACTCCCTTCCCTTCCCATACGAGCAGTCAAAGACGGGAGGAAAGTGACGTCAATGTTATCACAGCAGCATTTTCAGTGGGCGTCACCTTTTGCTCATTTTAATTTTTTATTTATGAGTGAATGGTTATGGTTAGAAGATTAATTTTTTCACTAAATTTCTTTTTTCGTTTCCATCTAACATTTCGTGTACAAAATTGCGATTTCGGTTCCGAGTAAACGCCCCCGTTACAGAAAGCTGTTTCACCTCTTTTTCACAATGCTCACATGCTTATTCGTTTACCGCAGACTTTTGTTTTCTCTGGATATCTCATCACGTTCGTTTTCTTGTGGTTATTTTTCGTTCGAGTGTTAATCAGAGTTTTTTTTCGCTTTGCCTAATCGTTTATGTTTTCCTTTTCAGATCCCCACAACTATTTCTTGCTGGATCCGGAAACGGGAGAATTAAGGACGGCACAACCTCTGGACAAGGAAGCTTTGGAAGATTCCACCGGTGTCCTCACCTTATCCGTTCGGGTGAGTGATGTTGTTATGTATCTAGGGAGCTGTGTTTGAAACTATCGGCCTTTTAGGAGGTTCCGCCGAATTATGAATTAAATGTAATTTTTGAGAAAATGACATTTAATTCATAATTCAAAATAAGACAAAATGACACCTTTTGGCCCTTCTGTCGACTGGAAGTAAAATAATGTGGCCTTTCCATCATATATTTGTAGAACAAAGACGTTGAATATCAGCAATTTTATGCATGGTTATACGGAAGAGCACAGCTGTTGCTGTAAAAGTTGCAGAATAATAATGTAAAGATAAATGTCTTTTTCGCGAAAAACTAATATAAGATGCGCGATTTTATTTAGAATTTTACATTGCGAAAAGTGTTGGCCATACGTAAGTTATTTAATTGATATGAATAAATTATTGCTCCAAAAAAACAGAAAACACTTAGTTACTTGAAAGTGGCACTACAGAATGTTGTAAACATTGGTAACGGTAGGTACTTGTGACGAAACGTCCTTACGAGCCTATTCACTCCCTTAATTTAGGACTATATCTTACCAAGGTCCTTCATATCTCTTTTATGGAATTAAAATATGGTCATTGTTAGATTATGTAATAGCAGGAATGAGCATATATTCTCAATTTGGGATATTAAACGTGGCAACAACATGTCAGCCATGTTCCGAAGTCAAAATAAGTTAAAAGATCTTTTAAAAAATGGAATGCTACTACAACGTGCTATATAATAGCATTCTCATACAATTATTGCGTATGCGTTATCGGACTTTAAATGAATTACCATATAGGTACTTTTCTGAATATGCATTTATTCATTAAATAACATAGATCTTTTACGGGACTTTGACGCATGGAGTCATAGAACCTCCGTGCATCGGAATAGGGAATCGGAACCGTCGGGATTAACTCGAATAGGTAACCAAGGAGTCACGTGGTACAAACTAGAATTGTTCGCAAATGTTTGGGCGTTTGAATCGTTCAATACAATCTCACTCATTGTTGTCACTTGAGTTTTTCTCATCAGGGTTTCTATGCTCGAGACGAATGGCAAAACTCGAGTGAAAACAATAAGTGAGATTGTTAAGAGCGATTAAAACATACCAAAATTTGCGGACCAATCGTGCTTGTATCACGTGACTCCTTGGTTACCTATTCGAGTTAATCCCGATGGTTTCAAACGCAGCCCCCCTAGGAAAGGGATTGAAAGGGGCGGATCCAATGGAGATTCGGTGTCATCCCGCCTCGAAGTTTCCCCAAGTATTCAAGGAAGTGCCCATAAAAATGACACCTGCGTAATCTACATTATGTTACCTTTTTATTAGTATTATTCTACCGGTGAAGGTAGATTTAAGTGGACATTTAATTCTTCCCACCCCTAAATTTCACACGATGCCCCTCTTCAGCCCCTCATACTTCCTACCTCCCATCATTCGATCCAAGTTACCCGTTCTTCTCATCCCTCTTCCCCGCTTACCCAACGTTCTTCCTCTAACTGCTATGGAATTATTGGCACTGATATTTTCTGAAAAACTTTTTTTTTCGTAATATTATTATTTATTCAGTAATTGTTATCTGTATCAAATTTATTATTTGAACAAAGAACGAATTTGTAATCTTTGAACGTAACGGAAGGTTAGATTCCCCCTCCCTGTCCATAGACATAACCGTCCCCCCCCTTTTAGTGTTCCGGCCCCATTAATCAATCATTATCTTTTAAGGAACTGGGTTGATATGGTGGCCAGAGTACTGGCATCCCACTCAGAGGGCTCGGATTCGAACCCCAGCCATGACAAAAGTTTTTCATCGGCATAACTTGGGTTCTTTGAGGAGAGCACTTCGAGCTAACTACTTTATCCGTTGGATGGGAAGTTAAACCCCTTGTTACATTTCGTTACGATCAGGCTAACACTGACGCCGGGTTTCTCTCCACCCTTCCTCCCTCCCTTGAAAAATCCTACCCTTGCCCAATTAACCACCTTCCTCAGTGGCACGAATGACCTCAGTTGTCGAAACCTCCCACTAGTAACTAACTGCAACTACTTCCTTTTCATTTATTTCACTACTTGCTCTGTATATTTCTTGCGTGGCCTTCCTTTGCCATTCTTCCCAATCTCTTTTCCCTCTGCGACTGTCTACGTCAGAGCATCGTGGTTCAAAATATGATATATTTGGTTGTCCAGTCCCGTTATTTACAAAGTTTTCCTATTCATCGGTGGAGGCGCGGTTAACCTCTTTCCTGCCAAACTCGAGTTCGCAGGTTCGAGTCCCGTCCGGGGAGGATTTTCACTTCCCGGGGCATGGATGCTTGTGTGGTATATTACAATTATTTGTAAGGGAGGATGAGGTCGACCTAAATTCACTGCATTAATTATTTTTGATTTAATTTCTTGCGCGGCCATTCCTCTGAACAACGGATGCGATGAGGAAGGGAAAGCATTGAATGGAATGCAGTTCCGATTTTGATTTCTTATTTTCTCTCTCGTAGGAAGGCATTCACGGAAGCGTTCCCTAGCACGTGTTCAACCCTCGACCGCAATGTTGGAGGCGGTCGAGAACCATGTTCTCGACTTCGAAGGTCGAGTGCTCCGCTTTTTCTTTTTTACCGCCACGAGTCGAGCCTTTCTCGAGAAGCGAGCGAAGTTGGGATTTTCTTGAGCTCCTTTATTCAAGCCAAGACGCATGCAAGATCGCTTTCGCGAGTGAATAAATTCCTCTCTTTTGCTTTCAAGAGCGCGGAGCAGTGACGCTTCGGCGATATTTTTTTACTTGCTGAAAGGGGCAGGGTAGTTCACGGGCGGAGCTGTGATTTTTAAAGAAGTGCAAGGCGTGACCATCTTCTCATCTCAATCTCAAGAGAACGAGTTTTGTTTTGTGTGGAGCTATGAGGGACGTAAATCACAAGAAAGAAAACAAACGTATTGCATTTCAGTAGAAGGTGAGAGATCAAGATCATCATTAAACTCGGAAAACAAAATGTTGAGGAGGTGAGCGAGTGTGTATTGTTACCTGGGGGGGGGGCTATGTTTGAAACTGTCGGGATTATCTCGAATAGGTAACCAAGGAGTCAAGTGGTATGAACACGAATGCTTCGCAAATTTAGTGTGTTAAAACCGCTGATTGCAGCCTCATTTTTTGTTGTTACAATTGTGTTATATCTCAACAAGGGGCTCTTTAGTTGGAATAGATGAGGAAAACTCTCAAGGGAAAACAATTAATGATGTTGTAAAGAGCGATTCAGACACATTAAATTTTGAAACCATTCGTGTAGGTATGTATCACGTGACTCCTTGGTTACCTATTAGAGATAATCCCGACGGTTTCAAACACAACCCCCCTGGGAAGCCGAGTAAATAACGATGAACGAAGCTGGAAAGGAATAGTCAGTAGAATAGACCAGTTGGAAAAAGCATTTTACCAAAAGGAGACCACTTGTTAAGGCCGCTTTTTCGATACAGTTTCTTGTACAAACGCTTGTATGAGGAAATTTTACTGTGTAAAGCAGCAAATTAAGTGAACGCTTGTGCGAATGTCTGAATGACTGTACGGAAAATAGAACCTGATTCCATTCAGACAAACATACAATTTCGTTCAGTTTATACAAGCTTTTGTACAAGAAATTGTGTCGTGTAAAGCGGCCTTTAGAGCATACACCTGGAGCATGCTTCCTAATGGCAGTGAGGCATGGACAATAACAGCCGCAGATAAGTCAAGGCTGGAAGTATTTCAAATGTGGTGCTATCGATGAATAATGAAAATGAAATAGATTGACTAAGTAACAAACGAGGGAATCCTCAGAAGAGTGGGAGAAGAAGTATGCTGAAAATTTTGAGAAGAAGACAGGACGACCTCATCGGCCAATTCTTGAGGCATATAAGAAATACTATACATTGATATTAAAACTAATAGAAATATATTTGAAGATGCTGGTCTTTCGGGATTTACTCCGCGTTGGTCCGTAATTCCTGGGACGACTGCAACGCCGGCGAAACTGTCGTCCCAGGAATTATGGACCAACGCGGAGTAAATCCCGAAAGACCAGCATCTTCAAGTAAGACAACCCGTGGAAGCCTACAAAAGGATTTAATATAAGTATATTTTAAACTCCAATTGAAATTTTTAGTTTAATCAGAAAGACAAATTTTAAGCTTTATCAAAATCCTGAAACCATCTAAAAAACATCCTTTTGAAACATTATAAAGAGGGAAATATTTATTGGCATGGTCCCGCGAACATAAAAATCATTTTTGTTACATTTGATGTTCCAAGAATGCCTAATGGCTTTAGTTTGTTCATACTTTAGTGTGTCCATTTGTCATCCCGAAAATCATTGTTAAGGTATTAATATAAGTTCATTTATTGCTGCAACAGGACGACCTCTACGGCCAATCCCTCAGGCATATTGGCCTCATGTGAAAATGAAGACGTTCGCGGATAGAAGAATCGAGTGGAGTGCTGCGTCAGACCAATCTTAGGGTTGTTGGCCCATAATAATCGACTGTAATTGCAATAAATGGGCCGCAAATAATGCAATGACTATGACATGAGATTAGAAGATAACTATGTACATCGATATCAATTTACGTGAAAACGCAGGAATGGAGGTTATCGCAATTTCATTAGAAGGAGACTTTAGTGGGTTTAAATGGTGGATACCCGCTTTTGCTAATTGCGGGGTTCGTAAACATGGCAAAACTTTTGACCGGAGTTGTAGTGTAATTTAGTTTTAAGGTGCCCCAAAGTTATTTCGCGCTGCCTAACTTACCTTAATTCTATGTTTAATCTTAAAAGACAAACACGACGTCCATGAGCCTTGCGGGATTCTAATCCGCTCCTCTTTACCGACCTAGCGACCGCGCTCGGCTCTAGAGAGAACGAAAATGAGCAAATTTTCCAAGATAAATAAATCCTAAGTAAACAAAACGAGTAAGTTTGCGTAGAAGAGAACCGAAGACGGCATTTAACATGATGTCGATCTGATTGGATTTCCTAGATTGCTCAATAAGCACTTAACGTAACGGCGTATAAGTTCAATACATATTTCAATTGCCAAGAGGCTTGTTCTTTTCCCTGTCCTGGGGGTCTGTGTTTGAAACCGTCGGGATTATCTCGAATAGGTAACTAAGGAGTCACGTGGTACAAACAGCAATGGTTTGCAAAATTAAGCGTGTTTGAATCGCTCGTTACTATGTCATTAATTGTTTTCACTTGAGCTTTTCTCATCTGCCTCGATTATAGACCCCCAGATGAGATAAAGCACAAGTGTAAACAATGAATTAAGTTGTAATCGATGGTTTTAACATACCAAATTTGCGAAACATTCTTGTTTATACCACGTGACTCCTTGGTTACCTATTCGAGATTATCCCGACGGTTTCAAACGCATCCCTCCTGCCTGCGGATTCCCAGATATTTCTGGTACCCAGAAAGGAACAGTGTTCGGGTTCGACAGAACATTTCCAAAGGCCTCTCTCCCGAATTCGAACCCGAGACTTCCAGTCGGAAGTCCTGGGTTCGAATCACGCTCTACTTACTGGGCTGCCTCATCATCATCCAATAGCACGGTCGGAGCCATTTATTTATCTTGGGCTGAATCTCCGACGACTGTAGGCGAATTGTCAAGGACGCAAGACGGACACCTGCATTAGAAAAAGAGGCGTTTTCTAACTGAAGGAAACTTGTGATCACACACTCAAGGAAAGTGGTCGAGGAAAGACTAGTTGAGAGTTTGGCGTAGAACGTGAGTGGCATCATAAGCTTCAGACCTGTGCCTTGAGGAAACTAGTTGAAAACAGATCGACGGATTTTGAAACGTGGGTTTTGGTGGAGGATGGTGAAATTTCGCTAGACCGAAATGAAGACGAATGAAGAAGTGGTTGGGAAGATGGTGGGGAAGGAAGGTAATTAGTTAATGAAAGCAGAATGAGGAATTAAGGGTGAAGAGGACAGTGATTAAGGACTCTGGGACTCTGAAGGGCCGGCAAAGAACTGTCCCTTCTTTTGCTCAATCTACCCAGCTCACCTAACATTCTTCCCTCAGTTATGTCCTTCAAAGCACCCTTTCCTGCTCCATTCACTCACTTCGTCTCCTAATACATACTTTTAATCAACTTCCTCTTCTCTCCCGACCATTTCCAACCCTTCCGCGAAGAAACTTTGTACCAATACATAAATGTAGGTCAGCTTGCTTAATTAAAAACATTTTTGAGTTTAATTATTACCAGATGAGCCCATTATCGTTGTTTTTTCCATTTTTCAACTCAGAATAATTTCCACCTTTTTTTTAAGGGATCTGGGGCCTTATTCTGTAAAGTCGAATTCGAGATTCCGACGTCACAACAATACCCATATATGGAAATAAACATCATAGTTTGTAGTACAAACCGTGCTCCCTTGATGCCGCGACGGTCTCCCCGGCTCAAGGCGACGGAGTCGGATCATTTTGCGGATCATTTCGTTCATAATCCGTCGCCAAATTTTTTCTGGCGAGCAGGCGCTGCCTTCGCGGTGGGCACCTATAGAAGCTTCGATTGTAGCATACGACTTGTTGATATTTATCGCGCGGAATACAAGGTGAGAATGTATCTAATTCTAGCTAATGATTAAATCTTTCATGTCTCCGTTTCCTTGCTGCTTATACAGTTAGAAGTATATAAAACTATTTGTTTTGTTTTCAAATGTCGCCATGCAATGTTTTTGTTTAATTTTGCTTAATAAATTGTCAGGTAGAGTAGACATATAGGATTGTTATTCGTGTAAAACTTCTACGTAAGATTTTAATGCTACTGCAGGGTCAATATATATTTTTGAGAGGAGATGTTATCATGTTGGAAATCACATTGTTTGAGCAAATATCATTATGCTGCCTTGCTTTGTATGAGTACCTTTCTTTGTGTGGTTGTGTTCTACCGACAAATTCTGATATTGTATGGACGTCCCCCCTGTGTGGTGGCTTGCAGGGTATATGTAGATGTAGACGTCCTTTGGTCTTCGGACGCGTAAATTATCGCAGGATATTGAACGGTTGTTGCATATTTGCAATTGCTAATGTGATATCATCCATTATAAATCAATGTACTACATATATGTATATGTCTATTTATAAATAGAAACAATAGCGGACGGAGGAATATATGCACGAAGATGCAATGATTCACTCGAGAAAACAATATCATTACAGAAGCTGTCGACACAATAAATTAATAAAACCAAAACATTTCGTGATTTTATTCCGAAGGTGTAATCACTTTCAATTTTCAGAAGTTTCACTTTCTTAATTAGTCTGCCGTTATTCCATACCAGTATATATTGTTACATTTTAAAGCGAATAGATTGATTACAAACATCAACAGTAAGTCATGTTGATTAACTATTGTTAATTACCTCAGCTTGTTCCTTCCATTGTAATAATGGCGCGCTGGATAGACATAACGTTGGATAACAGTCAACTGTTATACGTCATTTCGGCGGTGAACGATGTTCGCGAATCATTCGTCGCGGTGACCCACGACTCTCCATATGAGCCGAAATTCTTTCGACTTTACAGAATAGGCCCCCTGGGGCCTTATTCTGTAAAGTCGAATTCGAGATTCCGTCGTCACAACAATACCCATATATGGAAAAAATGTCATAGTTTGTAGTACAAACCGTGCTCCCTTGATGCGGCGACGGTCGTTCCGGCTCAAGGCGACGGAGTCGGATCATTTTGCGGATCATTTCGTTCATAATCCGTCGCCAAATATTTTCTGGCGAGCAGGCGCTGCCTTCGCGGTGGGCACCTATAGAAGCTTCGATTGTTGAATACGACTTGTTGATATTTATCGCGCGGGATACAAGGTGAGAATGTATTTAATTCTAGCTAATGATTAAATCTTTCATGTCTCCGTTTCCTTGCTGCTTATACAGTTAGAAGTATATAAAACTATTTGTTTTGTTTTCAAATGTCGCCATGCAATGTTTTTGTTTAATTTTGCTTAATAAATTGTCAGGTAGAGTAGACATATAGGATTGTTATTCGTGCAAAACTTCTACGTAAGATTTTAATGCTACTGCAGGGTCAATATATATTATTGAGAGGAGATGTTATCATGTTGGAAATCACATTGTTTGAGCAAATATCATTATGCTGCCTTGCTTTGTATGAGTACCTTTCTTTGTGTGGTTGTGTTCTACCGACAAATTCTGATATTGTATGGACGTCCCCCCTGTGTGGTGGCTTGCAGGGTATATGTAGATGTAGACCTCCTTTGGTCTTCGGACACGTAAATTATCGCAGGATATTGAACGGTTGTTGCATATTTGCAATTGCTAATGTGATATCATCCATTATAAATCAATGTACTACATATATGTATATGTCGATTTATAAATAGAAACAATAGCGGACGGAGGAATATATGCACGAAGATGCAATGATTCACTCGAGTAAACAATATCATTACAGAAGCTGTCGACACAATAAATTAATAAAACCAAAACATTTCGTGATTTTATTCCGAAGGTGTAATCACTTTCAATTTTCAGAAGTTTCACTTTCTTAATAAGTCCGCCGTTATTCCATACCAGTATATATTGTTACATTTTAAAGCGAATAGATTGATTACAAACATCAACAGTAAGTCATGTTGATTAACTATTGTTAATTACCTCAGCTTGTTCCTTCCATTGTAATAATGGCGCGCTGGATAGACATAACGTTGGATAACAGTCAACTGTTATACGTCATTTCGGCGGTGAACGATGTTCGCGAATCATTCGTCGCGGTGACCCACGACTCTCCATATGAGCCGAAATTCTTTCGACTTTACAGAATAGGCCCCCTGATTGTTGAATCCGGCCGCGGTGGTCAGGGGGCCTATTCTGTAAAGTCGAAAGAATTTCGACTCATATGGAGAGTCGTGGGTCACCGCGACGAACGATTCGCGAACATCGTTCACCGCCGAAATGACGTATAACAGTTGACTGTTATCCAACGTTATGTCTATCCAGCGCGCCATTATTACAATGGAAGGAACAAGCTGAGGTAATTAACAATAGTTAATCAACATGACTTACTGTTGATGTTTGTAATCAATCTATTCGCTTTAAAATGTAACAATATATACTGGTATGGAATAACGGCGGACTTATTAAGAAAGTGAAACTTCTGAAAATTGAAAGTGATTACACCTTCGGAATAAAATCACGAAATGTTTTGGTTTTATTAATTTATTGTGTCGACAGCTTCTGTAATGATATTGTTTTCTCGAGTGAATCATTGCATCTTCGTGCATATATTCCTCCGTCCGCTATTGTTTCTATTTATAAATAGACATATACATATATGTAGTACATTGATTTATAATGGATGATATCACATTAGCAATTGCAAATATGCAACAACCGTTCAATATCCTGCGATAATTTACGTGTCCGAAGACCAAAGGACGTCTACATCTACATATACCCTGCAAGCCACCACACAGGGGGGACGTTCATACAATATCAGAATTTGTCGGTAGAACACAACCACACAAAGAAAGGTACTCATACAAAGCAAGGCAGCATAATGATATTTGCTCAAACAATGTGATTTCCAACATGATAACATCTCCTCTCAATAATATATATTGACCCTGCAGTAGCATTAAAATCTTACGTAGAAGTTTTACACGAATAACAATCCTATATGTCTACTCTACCTGACAATTTATTAAGCAAAATTAAACAAAAACATTGCATGGCGACATTTGAAAACAAAACAAATAGTTTTATATACTTCTAACTGTATAAGCAGCAAGGAAACGGAGACATGAAAGATTTAATCATTAGCTAGAATTAAATACATTCTCACCTTGTATCCCGCGCGATAAATATCAACAAGTCGTATGCTACAATCGAAGCTTCTATAGGTGCCCACCGCGAAGGCAGCGCCTGCTCGCCAGAAAATATTTGGCGACGGATTTTGAACGAAATGATCTGCAAAATGATCCGACTCCGTCGCCTTGAGCCGGAACGACCGTCGCGGCATCAAGGGAGCACGGTTTGTACTACAAACTATGACATTTTTTCCATATATGGGTATTGTTGTGACGTCGGAATCTCGAATTCGACTTTACAGAATAAGGCCCCAGGTCAGTAACACGCACGCCTGGCAACCCAAAGTTCGCGGGTTCAAATTTCGCTCAGGGTATGGATAGGTATTGTGAATTTTGCCTTAGGATTAAGTTCTTAGCGTATGTAGACGATGCGAAATAACTTTAGCCGCTGTAGCTCCTAAGAATCGAAATCTACTTTTGGGATTGAAGAAAAACGTCTCCGGTTTTCCATTGGATCAGGTTGTCCATTTTTGCCAATGTTTCAATGCTCGTGTGTAGAGATGGGCAACTCAGTAAATTACCAACACCCCTGAAAATTACCGTAATAAACGGTAATTTTAGGAATAGTTCTTTTTCAGAAAATTTCTTCCGCACGAAGAAACCATTGGAATGGGTGATATTATAAATTAAGTAGCAAAACGATTTGTTTACATCGTGTCCGTGATTAATTCAGAGTAAAATAACAAATGCACATTGCGCAGAGGTATGTCTTTGGAAGGAAAATTTCTCATGGTGTGACAAAAGAGAGGCAAATTGCGTGTTGCTACCAACTTCGTTATAATTTTTTTAATGTGTTATAATAGATAAACGTCGTGATATGTTTGATATAAGCGTCGGCAATTGTATCTCAATGCTATTTGATTTCGTTTTGAGTCCTCTGGTAAGGATTTGCAGCTCAAAACTTAAAATTACCGGAAAATTACGATAATTTTCGAAAATTACCGTAATTTACCACGGTAATTTACCTCAATTGAAAATTACGGTAATTTACCCATCTCTATTCGTGTGCATATATATATATATGAGAAATAAATAACAACACTGGTCGCTGGCCCTGTTTTGGGAACTTTCCCCTTCAGGGTTCTAAGATACGGCTCTCGGTTCACCCTTATTGTTCTGTTGCCCATGGCATGTCGTAGTATATCGGTCAGTATCCCCGCATGTCGTTTCATAAACTTGGCATACCTTTTATACGCGCGAGCTAGCCTACTCTGCTGACCAATCACTTGGCACCTGACATTCCGGGACCATGCAAAAGGTATGCCCAAATCTTGGAAACGATACTCAACTGCCCTCAAGATGATGTCCGATTCGAGCTACGAAACGTTGGCCAGTATGGACAATCTGCCTCGGTGGAAGTTTTTCTTCAACTAGTTCTCCGGGAAAGCATTCTCTCTTATTACTGCTTGAATTATTGGGGTGGATGAATTACTAGCCTCTCATCAAGACGGCCCGTGCTCGAGTCTTGGAAGTGGAATGTTTTTCCCGGTGGTAGTTGGGTCCGTTATGCAAGTTTGGTATGAAGGGCTCTTCAACCACTCCGTCCGTCGGATGGGACGTAAACAGTGGACCCATTGATCCCTTTCATTCGGAGGGGACTAATGCCGACGCCGTGTTTCTCTCCACCCTTCCTCCGTTCTCGGACAAATTTTTACCTTAACCTCATTACCCACTTATCCTACATGTAGTGTTGAACTAGAATTTCCCAAAATAACTAGTTTTCCTACCATTCGCTTACATTCCTGAAACGGCGTCCGTTGTTCTTGCAAACGATCTGTTGCAGTTCTTTTTTGACGTCACTCTCTTCTTCTATCTTAGGCGAAGGAGGTGGTCAACGGTCAGCCACTGGACAGTCCGCTGACGACCACTACCACGGAGGCCACGGTCACCATCAGGGACGTCAACGACGAGCCGCCGACGTTTAACCGCCGGGAGTTCTACGCTTCTGTGCCGGAAGGCGCCCCTAAGGGCACTCCCTTGCCCAATCTGGAGATCACCGTACATGACCCCGACGTGGTGAGTACCTTACCACTCCCCTTTAGAAACGCCTTATTCATGTTTACCGCGAGTTTCTAATCGGAGTCGTATTATACTCGAGACACCGTAAATCCAGAGGTCCAACAATAACCGCGTTCGAGTTTTAAACGGGGAGGTAATGCACGGTGTCGGACTGTACCCGAATTTGACTTATGCATTGCTTCGAACATATGCACGATAGCGATCTAACTACCTATATACGGGAATATGAGGTTATACAAGGTTCCATAATGTGAATACGCCTTGCATTCATGATTTAACTATACATGGGTTCGAGATTTATCGGACTATATGCGAGAATATACGGTATTTTGATCCATCTGAGTGTGAAAATGCCTTAAATTCACGATGCTGTCGATGAAAAAACTAATTATAATTTTGATACTATATTCGTTGAGTGTAGTGCCTCGCGTGAGCTTGTTGAATTGCCTAGTTAATGGCCTAAATGTGTTGAAAATGCGTTTTTTATAATGCAATAATTGTTCTTCTTTGTTTTAATCATTAAAAATACCAGTCACACGCCATTACCATTCGAGTAGGATGGGTCTTGGCGCCAAATAGCCACAGTCCGCAAATAAATATTCGATGACTAATATATTTTTTTCTTTACTAGGGTTGAACTTGAGAGGCTGGATGGTAACATACCGATCTGGCAATCCAAATATCGCGGGTTTGAATCTCACCCAGAGCATGTTCTTTGTTAGTGTTAAACGTCTTAAAATTAAGATCGTAGACGTTGCGATATAAGCGACGTTGAAGCTCCTAAAAAGTTAATAATCCCCTAAGTACATATGTCCACATGAGTGAAGGACTCTCGGGTTCTCCTCCGAATTAAGCCCTTCAGGGCCGACGTTTCGATGATCAACTCGTACACCATCTCTAGGATGGTGTACGAGTTGACCAACCCGATGGAAAACCCGAGAGATCTCACCCAGAATATACGACAGGAGATAACCAAATCTTTCTTCATCAGTCCTTATAACCCTCACTGTGATAGCTTCATTACTCTCTCTTCCTCCTCTAGGGAAACAATTCCGTGTTCCGCCTCCGTCTTCAAGACGTTTCGGGCTCCTTCACCGTGGAGCCCACGGAGGCCAGCGGGTCTGCATCCGTCAGCATCCGAGTGGCCTCGAACGCGTCCCTCGACTACGAGGACCCCAGCCAAAGGAAGTTTATCCTGCTGGTAAGTATCCCTCCATTTCCGCCGTAAACAGTGTGGAACATTCGAGAGATGAGAACCGAGTCGTGAGCTCTCTATCACCCGCTGCTATGGTTACGAGGCGAAGTAAACATTTCCGATCGGTGGAAATGATGTCAAGGAAAGGTAGGAAGCCTCTTTACCTAAAATAGATCTTGGAGTAATTGTATGAAAAAGCATGCCAGGTGGCCCAGGGAAAGGAACTGCCCCCCTACCCTGAATGTGTGACTTTCACACGCCAATGGCTTAGTACAGGGTGAGCTCTACCATCACCTATCAAAGACCAACCTTCGGGTTGAACATAACTTCTCCTCTAAAGTATGCCATTACGTTCATTTCGTTATTTGATATTCTATCGGTTAATGTACGTTTTGATGTAACTATTCGGTTTTACTTCTTCAGCATTCAATTATTTTGAATCCTTTCCGAAATAAAGAAAAAAGTTACTATGGATAGTAACACAGATCAAATAGTTAAAAAGCTCGGATTTAGCGAGATGGAAATCTTTCAATGTTGGAATGAAAGATGAAAGGGAAACACGGCAACTTCCACACTAACATTTATTTATCACGACCATGGTTTCATTGCTATGCAATATCTTCAAGTCAACCTGAAGATGTATCATAGGAATGAAATCATGGTCATGATTGTCATGATAAATAAAACAACGTGTGGAAATTGCCGTGTTCCCCTTGATTCCTACTTAACGCAAAACATTACCCAGCGTCTATATATCTGCTAACGTGGGACTGCTCCCTTTCTGCGCTGTATTGTACGTAGACGTAGGCGGATCATGGAAAGATGAGCTCGAAAAAACCAAATCATCGTCATCAGTCAACAACCCTATGATTGGTTTGACGCTGCACTCTTCTCAATTCTCCTATCAGTTAATCTCTTCATATTTACGTATTTCTTCTCTTTCACATAATTCATCCCTTGTCAGATATATCTCTTCCTCCGCCATTCTTCCCGTTGCTTTGTCCTTCGACGATTGTCTTCATCAGACCATCATGCCTCATCATGTGTTTAATGTGCATTAATATGTCCCATCTTCTTCTTGGGATTTTCAGAAAACTTCCCTTTTCTCCCACTCCTTTGAGGACTTCCTCGTTACTCACCCGGTCGATCCATTTAATCTTCATCATTCTTCTGTTGCACTACTTTCAAATGTTTCCAACCTTCTCTTCTCTGCTGCTGTCATCGTCCATGCCTCACTCTCTGCTATAAAGAAACATGCTCCTGATATAAGTTCTGATGAATTGTTTCCTTACAATGTTACATGTTCCTTACAATTGTTTCCTTACTTTCCTTATAATACAAAAAGGGGCGTGGCACGATACGGATTACTTTGGAAATTAGCTTATGAAGAAAGAATCGTCCGCTGAACGGGGCTTGAAGCTGTTTTTGATCTTTTTCAAAGCTGAAAAATTACCTAAGAAAATCGGAAGGAAATCATTGGATCAAGTTGGACAATTGCAGGTAACGACTTTATTTCTGTCCTAGCAACGGTAATTGAATGGCGCTGGGATTAGAACTTTTGGGAAAGAGGATGAAAATAGACTTAGGGCTTTTGAGATGCGGGTTTGGAAGAGGATGGAGAAGGCAATGTGAGGGGAAAGAAAGAGGAACGGGGAAGTGCCTGAGATGATGAGAGAGGAAGTAAGGAAGTTGACTGAGGAATTAGAAGAAGTCAGAGTGAGTGAATGGAACGAGTAATAATGGCCGAAGGTGTTTCGAAGGACGCATTCAAGGGAAGAATGTTGTGTAGGTGGGGTAGAGGGAGAGGAAGAACGGGTATTTTAGATAGAATGATGTAAGGTAGAAGGTAAGCGAAAATAAAAAAAACATTATTTTAAAGACTGGTATATCCTACTGCATGGGAACATTTATAAGTATTTATTGTCCATCTTAATCTACCTAGCCTGTTGCAACACTGATAAAAATTAACTATCATTAGTGTTATACGGGTTGGTGTATGTTTTAGATAAGCATAAAATTCTTCCCCGCATCATCTTTCATATGATGAACTTCTTCATTTGTACGTTCCCTATTTCTCATCATTCTATCCGAAGTTCACGTTTTCCTCCTCCCTCTACCCCGCCTACCCAGCATCCTCCCCTCTGTCAAGTCTTTCAAAACGCCCTCTTAACGTGATTACCCGATCCATCCCCTCAATTTGTCTTCTAATTTCTTCGATCAACTTCCTTGTCTACCTTGCCATCCCTAGCATTTCCTCTTTCGTCTTCCTTTCGACCCACCTTAACCTTACAATACCATCCACATCTGAATGCAGAGTGTAGCAAAAACTGCTTTTGATCTTGATGCTTCAATTTGGTGGTGAATTTTTCCTGCTTGTGTGACGCAAGGTGTATCTCGTTCGTGAACTTCTGAATATTTTCTCTCTACGGCTAAGGACGTTAGTGAGTGCATTAAAAATTACCATAGGAAAAAGACTTAAAAGGATTGTGGGTCCAACCTCCGACATTTGTCTTTTCGGGCCAATGCGCAGATCACCACACATGCTAAAAAAGTCCTTGATTCCAGAGGCAATTTTTACGAGAATATATAGGAACCAACTCGCAGTCACCCGTTATGGTCTATCATGATGGTGCTCCAGGGGCGAGGATGGCTTCTCGTTCATGAACTGATTCAGTAAAAATATCTCTGTACAACTCTCTAGACACGCAGCGTGGTGTACGACGTTTCTCGTTCAAGATAATTGATTCGTTAAGAGGTCGGGTTTGTGGTGTGGTGGTTTGTCTACTGGCCTCCCATAGCCCGTGTCCTATTCCCGGCAGTGGAAGGGGTCGGCATTGGTAAACTGGCCCCTATTTGAATTTTTTGTGAAGGGCATCCGAGTTCAGTACTCCGTCCGTCGGATGGGACGTTAATCCGTGGTCCCCTCGGCGGCTTTCGTTAAAAGCAGGCTAGCGCTGACGCCAGGTTTTCCCTTCATCCTTCCTCCTTACTCATCCAATCTCCTCCTTGTACATTTCCTCCCGGTCTGAAGCGTCTTAAAGTGCGGGTAGATAATAAAGAGTGTTTTGAAGGACTTGATTGAGGGAAGAATGTTGGGTGAGTGGGAAAGCGGGAGGAGACGAACGGGTAGTTTGGATGGAATGATGGGAGGTATTAGTAGTAATTATGAGGGGCTGAAGAGGAACATATTGTGAAATGTAGGGGTTGTGGGAAGAATTAAATGTCCACTTAGACCTACCTTCACCCGTAGAAAATCAATTATTATTACACACTTGAAACCACATATGTTGACAAATAAAAATTTAAAAATCTCCAATGGCCATAAAATTGGCAACCCTCGTCAACAAATTGCTGTGTTGGTTTGCGGGAGGGTCAATTCCACAGCAGTGACCAACCACAACCTCTCAACCAGAAACCCACCTGTGGTGGTTTACGGGAATGTTACTTCCTCGCCAGTGACACAACCGCAGACACACACACTCAACCAAATTGGGATCATTCACAGGGCTGATGTGACCCTGATCAGGATGCCTGGGTTATGAACGCAAACACACTCACAAGTGTTCTGGAAAACACTCACTCACACACTCAAATCTCCCGGGAGGATCGAGCTCAAAAAGAGCGTATTCAAGGTGCAAGGACAAAACGAGGATGTGCGTCGGATACGCGTATTTCGGCCACATGGCGAGCCCTCTTCAGCGAGCTGAAGGTAAAGCACTTGCAACACAGGGTCGTAATTGTGATCATGATATGTGTCAGGGTTGTAACTGGTCATGATGCTGACATATGTTGTTGATGATTTGTTGAAGTGAAATGTTGACTTCGCGCGTACTTTTTTACGAATGAACGAACGGTTGAAGTTCGCAATGCGCACCTTCTCCTCGCCTTGACCAGGTGATCGCCGAGGAGGAGTTCACCTCACCGAGGCTCTCGTCGACGGCCACCGTAACGGTCAGCGTGCTGGACGAGAACGACAACACGCCCACTTTCCCGCGCGGCGATTCCTCCTTCTCGGCGTCCGTCTTGGAGACGGCGTCCCCAGGGTCACCCGTCGCGACGCTCACTGCCCAGGACCGCGACGCCGGCAGATACGGCGACAGCGGCATCGTGTACCAGCTCTTCGGCAACGGCACGGACAAGTGAGTATCTCCCTCGGAAGAGTAGGTAGTGTTGACCTCCACGACAATCACTTGTTGGCCGCCCAAATTCTATCTATGTAAATATAACCCGGTGCAAACACTTCGGGAAAAAAACAATGCAAATTAGGCGGCCTGTAAATTCACCAGGAATTGGTACACATAGCTCATTTATTAGTTTCATACTATGTGACGTACATTTATGGATTTATCTAATCGCAATTATATCTTATGGCATAATTCTAATACCTAATCAATATTTTCATGTACGTACAGTGGACAGTGGCTAACGCAGGATTTCCTTCTGGACGGTTCATTAATATTTATGTGATTATTATTCACAAAAACAATAATTAAATTAACAATATCTATTCGAGAAGACAACTCAACTACATGTATTTTTCAGCCCTGGGCAAAATTCTAAACGCTAGTGCAAAATAAAAACAATATAGTAAATTACAGGAATGTTTTGGGGGTGTTTCATCCACCCCCCCATCGGTACGCCACTATCAGTCGATGATAAGTATGTTTGATGTAAAATATGCATTGGGGGAAAATTGATGGGATGACTAAATAGAGACGTAAAGTCCTTTCCATATATGAACACGATAAATTTTGAATTGTGTCTGAAACGCCTGGCAGCCTTTCACTGTGTACAACAGTCACACTTTCGCCTTCTCTCGTAATTTACTCACCTCCGATTTATCGGGTGTATATTTTTTTTCACTCTCCCTTCCTCCCCCTCTCTCTCTCTCTCCTAACAGGTTTTCTGTGCACAACAAGACTGGGGTGATAACAGTGGCAGAATGTCCTACTCCTGGTTCTGGGAAATGCCTCGACTACGAGACGGCCCCGGCCTACTTCCTCTCCTACAAAGTGAGTAATTCTCCGTCCCTCCGTACCATATAATTGCTCGTAATCTCGTCCTTTCGCGGACCCGGCGGCGTCCGCTTGTTTGTTTGTGTTCGTATGCGCGACGAGCGGAGATAGCAACAGTTGGTTCGCTACCTCCAAGCGCCGTAACCTCTCTCTCTCTCTCCCTATCGCCCGGGCGATGAAGGGAAGGGAGAGGAGCCCTTACCTTCGCGATGTGGCTCCGTCCGATTACGATCGGCGTTTGTTTATTCTCGATTCCTTTTCTTCCGTTGCGATAGGCGTTTGCTTATTCTCGTTTACTATTCTGTACGATTACGATCCGATCACGATCGATGTTTACTTATCCTCGATTCCTTTTCTTCGATCACGATTGGCGTTTGATTATTCTCGATTCCTTTTCTTCGATTACGATTGGCGTTTGCTTATTCTCGATTACTTTTCTTCGATCACGATTGGCGTTTGCTTATTCTCGATTACTTTTCTTCGATTACGATCGGCGTTTGCTTATTCTCGATTTCTTTTCCTCCAATACGATATAATCATGATAGGTATTTGCTTATTTTCGATTCCTTTTCTTTACGATACGATCACGATCGGTGTTTACTTATTGCCGAATCCTTTTCTTCGATCACGATTGGCGTTTGCTTATTCTCGATTACTTTTCTTCCATCACGATTGGCGTTTGCTTATTCTCGATTACTTTTCTTCGATTACGATCGGCGTTTGCTTATTCTCGATTTCTTTTCCTCCAATACGATATAATCATGATAGGTATTTGCTTATTTTCGATTCCTTTTCTTTACGATACGATCACGATCGGTGTTTACTTATTACCGATTCCTTTTCTTCGATTACGATTGGCGTTTGCTATTTCTCGATTCCTTTTCTTCGAGCGCGCTCCTTTCGATTCGTTTCATTTTACCGATGGTTTTTTAAAAGTAAAAGTGATCCTAATTTCCCGGCTCCTTATTTTTCCGTTCCAAATAATGCTTGCCGCGTCATGACTAAATCGGAGGGAAAAGTACCTACCGATAATACGGATCAAATACCATAAGATGTTGTTCTGTATGTTACGTAACGTTAAAGGGGGACTTGCAGGGGTCGGGCCAACTGTAACCAAGCGCTATTGACAGGGAGGGGGGGAAGACGCTTCCATTACCTTCAGAGAAAAATATATTAAAATTTCTTTGTCCAAACGATTATACATATAATTATTAGGTAATGTTTAAGAATATAAATAAGGCATATATGTAGGTACCTATGTAGTATGGCTGTGTTATTATTCACAAAAAGGTTCAATGGTAGCATTATATAATTTAGGGGGTGGATAATTTAGGGGGTCCCACAGAATGTCGTGGAGCGTTATAAGCAATGGAGAAAAAGTGAAAAATTAGCATGTTTTAATAAAGGGATGATCTCTTGTCACTTGTTGGTATCACATGTTGGAATTCGTAGAAGATATTACTACCAAACTCCCTCCTCCCCCTTTTTTAAAAGGCAAATCACATTATTTATCTTGCCAAGTCAGAAAAAATGCTTAAAACATGATTAATAGGAAACTATTATGAACTGTGGATGTCAAAATTCAATTACTTACCCTTTCCTGATGAAAGTCACTTCCAAATCCACAATTGTCCCAACCATTGGATTAATTTTATTTGGTCGAAATATTTTAGGAGTTTAGGTACTTTTGATGGCTTGAAGGAAACACAATTCCTTATGCCCAAATGATTCGGTCACTACTCAAACCAACCTTAATCCGTCAAGCTGTAAAGGTGATAGCAACAACCCATCTCAACCATGTGCCCCTCTCTCCTCAGGCGACAGATGATGAGGGCCAGGGAAAGAGCACCGTGGTATCCTTGAAGGTGTCCCTTCTCGACGCCAATGACAATCCACCGAGGTTCGTGCACGATGGATACCGGGCAGTCATTGATGAGGGCTCCTCCCGCTTTGAGCCCCGTCTCTTCATCAAGGCGGAAGATCCAGACAAGACATCGGACATTACATACTCCATCGTGGGCGGGAACACCCACAACCTCTTTTCCGTGGATCCCAATTCTGGGGAGATCAAGGTGGCCAACCCCCAAGGACTCAACATGACCAAAGTTTCTGGAGATCTGGTTGTCCTCACCTTGGAGGTAAGTGCACAGAGTTGATGCTCAAGGCTCTAGATAGAGAAGTTGATGACATCAGACTTGACATGGGGGAATTTCTTCGTGATGAGGGCAAAGGCAACTTTAATTCCATGCCTTTCCATGGAATAAATTTATTGTGAACTCAACGTCAATAATTTCAATTCCCTGAATCATCATCAGGTGATCCGATGATGATTGCCGGAAACATTTGCACTTTCATCTTCTCAAATTGCCAAATCAGTTAATCTTACTTGATCAGATGGTGTCTTATAATGATTATCTTATAATATTTCCATGTTTTTTCAGCTTGAAATTGCACAAAGCAGGGGCAGTCATCACCATTAGTCATCAATCCTCAGATTGGTTTGACGCAGCTCTCCACTGAGTTCTTCTATCGGCTAATCTCTTCATATTTATGTATTTCTTCTCTTTCACATCCTTCATCACTTGCTCCATATATCTCACTCGAGGCCTTCCTTTGCCATTCTTCCCATCCACTTGTCCCACGACCATTGTCTTCATCAGGCCATCATGTCTTAAGATATGCCTGATTAAGTTATCCCATCTTCTTCTTAGAGTTTTTGGCAGGCTTCTCTTTTCTCCCACTATTCTTAAGACTTCTTTGTTTACACTCGGTCTATCCATTTTATCTTCATCATTCCTCTGTAGCACCACATTTCGAATGCTTCCACCCTTTTCTTCTCCCCTGCTGTCATCGTCCATGCGAACTAGTTGCTCTTTTTTGTGGTGGTTGCATGAACCATAAAGCTGATTTGAGAGACTGGTTTAGTCCCTAATCCTGGCTTTCAAACGGGAAGTGACAGATATGTTCATTCATTCATATCAAAAGTTAGAGTTCCTGGCAGTTGTGATAGGGAATGTCACTATGAGTGAGATTATATTGTACATCAATAGCAACACATTATTTTCAATTTATGAATACATTTAATGTATATTTTACCTCGTACAATTATTACCTGTGCCAATAGTCTGTCTTTATTGTTTTTTTACATTTTTGCCCCTTTTTTTACTTTAAACAGGCCAGTGATGGATCATTCACCAATACAACAAATGTGAGGATAGCTATAAGAGATGTGAATAATAACGCCCCAATATTTGACAAAGAAAGCTATGCTGCTGTGGTTCAAGAGGATGCTCCCATAGGTAAAAAAAAATATTTTATCCCTACTCATTTTCCACAACTTTGGAGTTTATTTGTATAATTATCATTAGCCAACTGGATTCTTGCCTTTAAATACAATGGACGTGTGTAGGTATATACATCTGCTACTGTTCATTGTACCATTCTTGAGTGTTCTTTCTGCTCTTCTGTTTTTGAATCTCTCATTTTTGTGGACTTTGCCTATAATAATTCATTTAGAATTGTAACCTCACCAAATAAGAATGCTTGTAAGCGGCCAAGAAATGTTAGATATTGATACTGAAACTAATATAAATGTATTTTAAAACTCTAATTGAAAATTTAGTTGAATCAGACAGACAAATTTTATGCTTTTCCAAAATGCTGAATTCATCTAAACAATCCTTTTAAAATATTATGAAGAGGGAAATATTTTGGTGGCATATTCCCGCAAACATAGAGTTCGTCTTTGTTACATTTGAAGTTCCGAGAATGTCAATTCAATGGCTTTAGTCTGTTCATACTTTAGTATGTCCATTTTTCATTCTGAACATCATTGTTAATGTATTAGTTTAAGTTCATTTATTGTTGAAGCATTAGCTGCTGAAAGCAAGTTCATGTACGGATGATTGCCCTTTTTTGAACGTTCTCATAAAGGAATCCTATTGCATAGCAATGTTCCTGATTTTTAATTTGATCTAGCTCAGATGTCTGCAAACTGCAGCTTGCAAGCCATATCATGCTCTTTGGTTGAATAGATTAGGCCCAGAAGAAAAATTAAAAATGAAAATAAAAATATCATAGTTTCATTTACTGGTGTTAATTAAGAACTATGCCTTAAAATAAAAAATGGCTTGTTGCAAACCGGATATTTGGACACTTTCATAAAAAGTGCAAGGTCATTGCTCCCAATGATTAAAACCGATGACAGTGACTTTTTACGTTAACTTTTCTCATTTTGATAGAGATATACCTAATTACCGATATTGCTTTTTACATGTTATTTTCATTTTTTTTAGCTATAAAATTATATTTGTGCTCTCTTATACTTTTTTATTACTGTGGGGGACAATTTTGTTTCTTCAGAGCTAAAAGTGTGCTTGTCCCTAGTCTAGCTCAGTTTGGAAATGAGCAAACCAGGGATGTCAGAACTATTTTGGCTGGGGGGGGGAAGGGGGGGCAACCTTGAAAAGGGCCTGCATTTTTTTGTGGATAGGAGGGGGCCCAGAAGGGCCCAAGGCAAATTCTGGGGGGCCATCAGCACCTCCTTCCCCCCACTGCTGATGCCGCTGGAGAAACCCGAAGCTGGGTGTACAGTCTTCGATCTCCTGCTCACTCTAACAGCAGTGTTACAAATGCCAGAAGGATTTTGTTGAATTGTCACATGCACTGCCTCTGTATGTCCAGAATATAGGTGGATGCATTTGTGCTCAAATCCCCAAAGGTTTAACAAAATGTCATAAGTGCTTCTGCACTTGAATGTGCATTATAAATATATGAAACAAAGTTGACCATATTTAATTTCTGAATGTTTAGTATTGGATTATAGAAATAAGTATGTACAATAACTTAGTAAAGTCCACACTTCACATTTATCAATTGGCTCTCATTTCAACTTACGTCATTTTCAAGATATGCACAAGAATACAGGTTTCTTAGCTGCCAGTGTATATTCCCCCTACTCTCACCCACAATTTCCTCACAATTTGTTCCTTTCCCTCCACTCTGCCCAATTGGTATATATGTGTATGTACTAGCAGCTAATCGACCTGTACTCTCGAGTATACCTAGAATATGACTATCTAAGCCCAACCTGGGTTGGTTAATACATTTTAAGGGTGGACTCTACCAAGTAATGGTAGGTACTTATTTCTATAAATATGAGGTTACTCAAAGGAATGCTGGAAATTTTAATATTTATATGTGATAGTGTGACTCCTTAAATGTATTGCTAACAAATTCTGATGCCCGAGTTATCTGATGGCTGTTTAATATGAGTCAGTCATTTTTAAATAATAAAAAATATTTTAAAACACTAAAGCAGCATGTCTGAAAATGATTTAAGGTTTATTTGAAAATATCTTTGCATTGTATTCAATTGCTTTCATTATATTACTATTATGACAATGGAAATTCTTTCTTAAATCTTACAGGCACTACTGTGGATCAAGTTTTTGCCACTGATGAAGATAGTGGAATAAATGCCAACTTGAGCTATAGGATACAAAAAGGGTCTTTTGATGATTTTAGCGTTGATGAGAAAACTGGAATCTTGACTGTGTCCAACAAACTAGATTATGACCGAAGAAATACGTATGCAATAGAAGTAATTGCAGCAGATAAAGGTAAAATTATTAAATTGCCCAGTCATCTATTACATAATTGCTGACTATCCAGTTTAACACATTTGCTGCTGGTAGATTTTTTTTTAACTTACTCATGGAGTGGCAACTCTGTGCTTAGCGAGTTTGCCAACGGGAACCAGATGCCAATTGTTATCACATTGCTCCAGGCATTAGGCAAGGTTGATGCCAATCAGAAATGTGTTAATGGAAAATAGCTGGTCAACAATCATGTGTTCAACTAACTCCAATACTACAATTTTATTTTAGGAACACCTGCTTTGACTGGAACCACAACAGTTGCTGTTAATATACTCAATAGTAATGATAAAACACCATACTTTAAACCTCCTACGCAGAAAGCTGAGGTATTTATTTAGGCTATTCTTTTCTTCTATCATATTACGTGGATGCTTGAACAAAATGGAGTACCATGGAAAGCATTTTCTTCATTTTTAAATATTTGCCCTAGGTTTCAGAAGATGCTCACCCTGGAACAGTTTTCTATACTCTGGTGGCAGAAGATCCTGATGTTAACAGTACAGATGCTCTGAACTATGCAATTTCAGACCCCATCACTGCATTTGATAGAGATGGGAAGCAAATCCATCAAATTGATAGAGTGAAGGTGAGTAACTCTGAAAGCTATATTTTTTCCTGTGCCTTAATTCAGTGCAGATTCTGTTTCTCTTGCAGTTTATTCATAGCTTATTTTCTCCTATCTATGGTCATTCCCCCGGTGACACATAAGTACCTATGCTGCAAGTTTGCTCTGGTCTAGAATTTAACTTTTTTGGTATGACTTGAATCAAAAACCTACCTCATTTACTTTATTTTGTGATTTTTTCCATTTTCTTTTTTTTTTAATGTGAATCAAGGCTGATTTCTTGATAGAGTAAATCATTAGTTCATAGTATTTATTTTTATTTGCAGTTCCAATTATTTGCTGCACACTCCTCACTATCCATTTGCATAAACCCAATCTGGAAGTTATTTATTTACTGTAATATATAATGTTCTTCATGTTTAAATTTTGAATATTTTAATGAACTATGTAATACTGTGGAAGATAATAAAAAATTAAATTCAATTTTCAATGAAAATACAATAGATTTTAACGAAATACTTCAGCAGCCATGTTGTCCGAGCATTGCATTGATTGTTATTGCAAGGGTAAATAATCAATATCGAAGGTCATTTGTACCATAAGGGATTGGTGGTATTTGGGAAGAGGTAGGAATTTATGGAGTGGAGGAGGAAGAGCAGAGGGGAACCAATCTTTGGCAAAAGCATACTATTAAATGAAATTTCTAATGGATCACAAAAAGAAGCATTCTATCCAACAGACAGAGTACTACACTTGAAGTACTTTCAACACAACGTTCAAGAAGGGACTGGTGCACTGCAGAAAAAAATTTGCCACCCTCATGTGGTGATTTTTGTGTTTCCTTTTTCTAGGAATTTTTCTCAGTCAATCATTTGACTGGGCAAGTGTCTGTTGCTCAGCCACTGAGGCGTGACATTGCGTCGGTCGTGCGCCTGACAGTGGTTGTTCGGGATGTGAGCGCGCCAATGGTGCAAGAAGGCAGAGGGACACTAGCGATAACAGTCATCGACGTCAATGACTCGCCTCCTTCATTCTCACCTCCTTGGAGTCCCGAGAACCCAGAGCTTTCCCCAGTGTCTTTGCCGGAAGAGCTGCCTGTTGGAACGGTGGTGGCCTCATACGAAGCCACAGATCCAGACTCCAAAATTTCCCGCTACGCTCTCGAGTCTCCCTCTGGTTACTTTGAGATTGACGAGTCTTCAGGTGGGTCTGATATGTTTTCAATGTATGAATCACCTGTGTAGGTACATATTTACATTTGGTGGTGGTGTATCCTGGTGTATCCTTACCTGTATCTCCTCTTGAATTATGGAATACCTCCATTATTTTTTTAGAGTAGTATGCTTGCATTGATCTGCAACTTTTAATAGCTCATTTTTTTTTACTTATTTCGACATAAGCTTTCACTAGTGCCAAGAGAAATGGATCAATGTGACAAAACATTATGAAGATAGGTGGCAAAACTGTAATTTTTGTTGATCATTGTTGAAAGTTATCTGTAGTTTTTTTACAATCTAATTCCCATCAATGAAAACCCATAGGGACAACAACTAATGAATGTCGATGGGCAACATAAGTTAGCTGATGTGCCTCCTTGTAGCCATGTGTATGTTATTGAATAAACTATGAATTTCACTTATATTGTGAGTGACTTTTAGCCTCAACAAAGTTTGTTTGATATTCACCTCTGGATTGTCACAAAATAAAGTTGATTATTTCAATCATTGATTGAATAAACTTGTCATTTTATGCATATTTGTATTTTTGAGTGAATTGAAATTTTTCTCTTGGTTGACTACATCTGTGATTGAAGTGTGCAGAGTTAAAAGTCTATTAATTTCATCATCTATATTTTAGGTGTGGTGAAAACAAAGAAAAGGATTGACTATGAGCAAGTCAAGACCCTTAATTTCTCTGTGATAGCATATGATTCAGGGGTGCCTCAATTCTCAGCCGTAGCCAATGTACTAGTCAATGTGGTCAACGTCAATGACATGGATCCAGTATTTTCTGAGGTAAGTCTCTTGATTCTGTCAATTTCAACAACATAGCTCAGAGCCACTCACCTTCTTCCAGAGAAAAATCATTTAAGTCTAGAAAATATTCAGTATTTTATTTGAATAATTAAAGTTTCATTTAAATTACTTTTACTGGCAGGGGTGCTCTTAGTGCCTTACATGCTCATTCATTGTTATTATCATTTCCTGGCAATAATTATACTATGTCATAAATTTGTTGTTCAAAACCTAAAGCAGATCATGCAAATTTTGCTAGTACAAACATTTTATTCGGTTGATGAATAACAATTTACCATAAATTGTGATGTAGCAAGACTATTTATGTTATAAAATAAGAACTATCATGTTTATATGTTCATATCAATATATTTACTTTTCATAAAATGGACATGTATTCTTTCTTGTTGAGGATTTGAATATTTCTTGTCTACTCTTTGAAATTCATTGATGTCATTAAAGCAATTGGGCTACTTTTCATGAGTACCATTCCTTCTTCTCGTAATGCCCTTGTGGGAAAAAACAGTAGAATAGTCATGCTTTCTAGTTATATTGGTGCCTTTTTACTTCAT
The DNA here is from genome assembly GCA_933228895.1 of Platycnemis pennipes. Lineage (NCBI taxonomy): Eukaryota > Metazoa > Arthropoda > Insecta > Odonata > Platycnemididae > Platycnemis > Platycnemis pennipes. The sequence continues at coordinate 69,569,341 of OW121854.1, forward strand.
CTGATTAAACTGCCAATATATACTGTGCTAACACTTTAAGTACTGCGACTGTAAAGATTCAAATATTTGAGCAAAAATTCATATGTGTACATTTTTTCTTTCAGAATGAATACCATGCGAGCATAAATGAAAACTCCCCTCTGGGAACTCATGTAATTACTGTCAATGCAACTGATGGTGATGAGGGAGACTTTGGCAAAATCAAATACAGCTTATTGGGTGAGTTTGTTGTTAGGCTAACTTAGTGCTCAATGCAAACTTTTTGATAGGAATTGCCATATCCAGATTGTCAAGGTAGAAAAATCACATTTCAATCAGTTTCAGATTATCTATTTAATTCATTGAGTTTTTTTTCATTTTTATTTCAGGGGAGCACAAAGAAGACTTTACAATTGTTGATTCTGGAGAGATAATCGTCCAAAACTCGGGTGTTTTAGATCGGGAAAATTCCCCCGAGTTGGTTATACAGGTAGTGGCTAGTGATGGAGCTCCACTTGAGGCCAGAAGAAGCATAACTGTGCCGGTATGCAAAGCATTTTTTTTCAGAATATGATTTCATATTCCTTAAACAAACGGAGGAAATTTTCATATGGAAAATGTTACTAGCATCATAATTCTGATACAACTTATATCATTGAGATAAGTTTATTGTGCTCCATGAAATCTCTAATGGAAGAAGATTATCATGGTAGGTGAATAGAAGGTTTATTGAGGTAATGAAGTGAAGGCAGAGTGAGTGAATGTAATGGGTAAGAAGGAATGGATGTTTTATTGAGATCCAAGGGGAATGTTAGGTAAGAAATCAAGAGGGAGAAGTGCAGGTTGTATGTAATTATGAGAAATAAGAAGTTATGGAACTAAAGGAGAATATCAGTTAAAATATGGGTACATATATCTAACTCCATGGGAATAAATAGATAAGCATAATGCCCATTTATATCTACCATAACCAGAAGATTTTAATAGTGTTATTGATTGTTTCTGTTATCAGCCATCCAGTCTAATATTAGTCATTTTGACATTTATGTTATAATTGCAAATGTTTTTGTTTTTATAGTCCTTTAGTGATGAACTTTTACTCTGAAAGTTTACTGTAGTAACTTATTCCGTATGAAATAAATAGGTCACATCATCGTCAGTCAATAATCCTGACATTAGTTTGATGCAGCTCTACACTCAATTCTCCTATCAGCTAATCTCTTCATATTTACGTATTCATCTCTTTCACATCCTTCAATACTTGTTCAATCCTACCACAATATCCTACAATAAATGTTCTATATACTTATCTTCCTTTGCCATTCTTCCCATTCACTTGTCCCTCAACGATTGCCTTCATCAGGCCATTATGTTTCATGATACTGCAGATTAAGCTGTCCTGTCTTCTTGTTAGGGTTTTCAAAAGACTTCTCTTTTGGAACTGAGGTTTCCGCGGCGTTTCTCAACACTGGTAATGGCTTTCGGGCGTTCCTCCGCGTCGTATTGTGTCAGGGTGACGACAGTTTCTCCAGCCATCTTGCTGGCGTCTTCAGGTCAGAAGGTCACACTTCTGACCTGAAGATGCCAGCAGGATGGCTGGAGAAACTGTCGTCACCCTGACACAATACGACGCGGAGGAACGCCCGAAAGCCGTTACCAGAGACTTCTCTTTTTTCCCACTCTTTTAGGGCTTCTTCATTTCTCACATTCTACCCATTTTATTTTATCATTCTTCTTTAGCATCACATTTTGAATGCTTCCTGTCTTTAATTCTCTACTGCATTCATCATCCATGCCTTACTTCTATAATGAAAGATGCTCCAGATGTATGTTCTGATGAATTACTTCCTCCAAATAGGTCGCAGTAAATATAATATTTACAAATAATATTTCCTTGATAAGTCACAGTAATTATAGAATGTCAAAATACTATGTACATAACTTCATTTTAGAAAGAGGTTGTGATGAATCTCCATTCATTGCAGTGAACCAATCAGAGAGAAATCATATTATATAATGTGATAAAAATTACAATTGATTGTGACAGGAAATCTGAATCACCATGGAAATTTTCACTGTTACAAGAGAATTGTCATAGTGTGGGAAAAATTCTTAAGGAATTGTAGTGGTGAAATTGCAAATTATAAAGAGAAGTAATACCTCACTGGAAATAGAAGTTACCATAGTCATTTATGATTGGAAATAACTAAAAACTATAGCTGTCATTTTATTCAGAATCTATGCCTAATTTTCTAATATTATGATCATGTGTTCTTTAAGGCATGTTTCTGCTAGTACATCATGTTACAAATGAGAATAAATAAGTTCTAGTTAACTTTTGGTCACTTCACAGTCATTTCAACAGCTGTAGGTAAATTTTTAGTCAAATTATTTTAATTGCTTTTTTCATATCCATAGGTGAGAATCAAGTTGCTGGATGTGAATGACAATCCTCCTAAATTCAACGAGCACCCTTACCAAGCATCAATTTTGGAAAATATTCCCCTATTGCCACCTACACCAATCAAACAAATCCAGGCACAAGATGCAGATGAAGGGATCAACTCTCTCGTCATGTACTCCATTGTTTCAGGAAATGAAGGAGGTAAACCATTATTTAACTAATTTCATCATCCTTTAGCATAAAGTAAATTTGAAAGGTTAAAAAAAATTGGCAGGTGCATGCTTTCAATCAGTGAACTTGTTATCTTAGTGCTATGAATTCTGGCAAGATAAAATATCTGCATGTATGTTCTCCAAGTGAATAAGTAGATGGGATTCACTTACCATTTATGCTTCTCCATAAATTGAGTTTTTGAGATCAGATTTTTTGGGAGGTTATTGGTCGTCAAAGTATATTGATTTTTAAGGTATGAAATCTCAGCTTTATAAAATTGTAATACAACCAGTATACCGACAATTTGTATGCACTTGTATGTATTTAATGTATATAATTTATATGTAGTGTGATGGTGCACTTCATTTATATAGACCGTCTCTATAATTATTATTTCTGCCATAGATTATTAAAACATAGAAATCAACAAACAAAGGTCTTACTAATTAAAATTCCTCAGTAAGACTAGTTGTGTCACTCAAGGAGATTGTTGGAGGGGTTTGGATGGATGAGAGGGTGGATTTTATAGCAGGAGCAATGGGGTCATTTACCATATTTTTTTTATTGCCGAATATGGTAGAATTTGTAAAATAAAAGGACCCGTATTTTTCCGTTTTTTGATCTGTCAATTAGTTCTAGAGTTATAAGCGGCGAAAAACTGATGTTTTTAACCCTTTCGGAAAAGTGGGTGTGGTGCAACCTCTGACGTATATCGACTTCGTCCAATCACAACTGAGCCCGCGAAGCTACTTCGCCTTATCGCAAAGGGGGGACACAGCTGGCTCTCCCAATGGGAGCGATTTCGACAGGATCTGTGCGAGCAGACCTTCCAAGAATCCCCCTCCACTCCCTTCCCTCCCCTTAAGAGCAGTCAAGGACGGGAGGAAAATGACGTCAATGTAATCAGAGCAGCTTTTTCGGTGGGCGTCACCTTTTGCTTATTTTAATTTTTGATCTATGAGTGAATGGTTGTGGTTAGAAGATTAATTTTTTCACTAAATTTATTTTTTCGTTTCCTTCTAACAATTTCGTGTACAAAATTGCGATTTTGGTCCCGAGTAAACATTGTAGGGTTAGATTTTGTTGGAATAAGCAGGGGGAAGTAGGGGATTTGATATTGGGCTTGTATATTTAAGGATATTTCTAAGGTTTTGGGGGCATGTGTAGGATATGCACTGTAGAGAATACAGTATATTCTATGATTGGGATCATTTTAATATTTTTTTATCATTTTATATTATGTTTGGTCATACTAAAATGATATTTATGCTAAGGACTTTGTATTTATAATGGTATAATGTGGATCCACTTGGACTCAAAATATTTTCTTAAATTTATTCCACTCTAGGTCTCTTTCGGATTGACCCACTATCCGGAATACTTTACCCAGCCAGGCCTTTGCTAGGATTAGGAGGTCAGTATCACCTAACTGTTGAAGGACGGGATCAGAATGGCACTGGGGAATACCTGAGTACTGTTACGGTAGACATAACTGTGCTTGATGTAAACCAGAACAAACCAGTGTTTATAATGCCAGTTTCTGGAAATGCAACTGTCGAAGTTCCTGAGGTAAGTCTGGGCTGCAAAGCAGCATATACAGCGTGACTAATTGGTCCTTTGTGTATTTAGTGTGACTAATTTATTTCTGACTGAACAATGAATGTTGAACATTTAACTTTTCTTCAGAATGCTGGCCTAGCAAACTACTTAGTCATGACGGTAAAAGCTCAAGACAGAGATCCTGGGGAAAATGGTCGAATTTCATATCATCTAAAAGTTGGGAATGAGAATACACAAGAAACCAATGAATTTGTCATCAGTGCAGATACAGGAGAACTCAGGACAAAGATTATTCTTGATCGAGAAGTGAAGTCCAAGTATGAGGTAAGTGCACACATTTCTATTTAATGCCAGTTTCTTTTTACTGAACATTTAACACCAGTATATCATAGTAAATGTGTTTTTATTCCCCATTTTACAATGTGAACAATATTCACCTTAATTTTAGAAACGTAAAACACTCCAAGGTTTTAGCAAATTATTTTGAGAAAATATCCAACTCTTCTCTATAGTTTGCATCTTGCTCTCCATTTTTCCTGAAAAAAAGTGTTATTTGCATAAAAATTCATCAGTGTCTCTTTTTTAAGTGTTGTTAAGGCAAATTTAATGCTTGCCTTCAAAGTAACAGCATTGGATGAAGCTTTAAAGTACCTATCAAGCAAACTCAAAATAATGAAATTTTTGACCTAATCCCTTTAAGATTTTAGCGTCGGCAGTGCGGAATGAAATGCCATTTCCTTCTTGCGTATAGCTGTTTATTCGAGTGCTCTTCATACAAGACTGTCCTCATTTATTCATAGAGGATCAACAACCTATTATCAGAACCAACATCCGGGGTATTGTTGCCCGGTTGGTATGTAGATGAATAAATAAGGTATAAGAAATCTTATAATGAATTCATAATGAATAAGAACAATTGAAGAGTGCCATTAAACCGGCGTAAACACAGATCCAACGAGTTGTGGCGGAGTATCGCCACAAGATAATGATTATTGGGGCTGATTAAAATGGATCTATACTAAGATATTCGTACTCCGTATTGTTAGCATATTTAAGTTTAAAAAAAAGTAAATTTGGTTCACATTGTTTATTTCAAGGTAGAATTCGGTGTGGTAGCTCCAGAACACAAGTTTGCCTTTATCTCTCAGTAGGAAAAACTCCTGTACTTTAAAGTATGAGTTATTTATTTCCCCCGTATTGAATTCCCCTGTTAGTGTAATTACTAAAATCAAATTGCTGCAGCCTTTATTTGGGATTTTATTTTTATTAACAGTTGGTCCTTGTGGCTCGGGATCATGGCTCTCCAATATCATATGAGACGCTAAGATTCCTCACCATCTTACTTGTGGACTCAGATGACAACAAACCAGAATTTCCAATGGACGAAACAACAAGGCCATACCGTTTCAAAGTCCCAGAAAATGAGTACAGAGGTTTACCAATTGGTAAGCATTAATGAGAATAACAAGTACATATGTATTAACTGTCTTAGTGTCATCAGCATATGAACTTTTATTCATCAGGAATATGGTGCTTGTGCACATATATTTCAGCTTATATATGGAGAGTGAGCTATAATAAAATTCATGATTTTCAAAATTAATTGTAACCTATTTGCATCATCATCATCAGTCAACAATCTTAGGATTGGTTTGATGCAGCCTTCCACTTCATTCTTCTATTGGCCAACCTCTTTATACTAATGTAATTCATCTCTTTCACATCCTTCACGACCTGTTCCGTATACCTATGTCATACGAGGACCTATGTGCATATGATCACTAAATATTTCTTGGTATGTTTTAAAGGGTAAAACAGCAATTCACTTCTGAAAAATTTCCTTGGCATATTTTTTGTCATTTTTATTTTCCTAAAATGTCCCTTGGCTGAGTGGTTGAAATTAGGCAGCCCTAACAGAGTTGAGACTGTAACTTGTGACATTGTAATAACTAGCAAAAGTGAAGTAAATGAAGAGAAAGTAGTAGAAAAGGCATGGGTGGCTGTAAATAGGTATATTTGTCTAATAGCCAATACATCTTCTTACAGCCAGCCCCTTCATTTCATTGCCTCAAGACAGCGATTAAACATGAAAGTCCACGTGAGCAACGTGGAGTACAGACACTTCACAAAAATGTTTTTTTTTTCATAATTGACCTTGTGGTTCATGGAATAATGTACTTTGACTGCTATTTCATGGCCTGCTGTTTATTGGATGAAATAGATTAAAAGAAATCTAATATTGCATCAAGATGAAGCATTTTAATGTAGCATCAAGTAATTTCCTCTCCTGTGATTTTCTTTTCATTGCTAAAGTTGAGGAAGTAGGCTATTTCTTATGTCCTGAAAATTGTTTGCTAGGTGTGGAAAAGTATAGAAACTTTCTCACTCTTATGTGTTTCTCATCTTTCACAGGCCAAGTTGAAGCAGTTGATCGAGATGAGGGGAAATATGCAAAAATATTCTATTACATAATCGCTGGGAATGAAGAAGGACTATTCTACACTGACCGTACAGAAGGGATCTTGTATGCCAATACAACTTTTGATAGGGAGAAGAGGGATTCTTATGATATTTATATCAAGGCTACCAATGATCCAGATTTTAACATCTACTCCGTAAGTTTATAAAAATCTCCTTCCACATTACAAATAGTAGAAATGTGATTTTCTATTATATACTTATCTATTATTTAGGTAGTGAAGCAAATGTAATTTTCTCTCCGTGTTGATTTATCTTTGTATTCATAATTTTGGGTCCGTTATAAATATATGCATCACCCTACTAATGAAGTTTTGCTGTGCCTGTTGTCACATATTTAAAGATGTTTCATTTTCTTATTTATAATTGGAAAAGTTCATTGATGTTCAAAACTGATTTATTCAACTCATTCAATAAATCATAGTTGAGCATTATTATAGTTCCCTTGTAATTTTTAAGATTGTAGAGCAAAACTTAGTCATTCATTATTTTTGTATTTGTGCCGTGCTTTCATGAGTAAGCATATTAATGTTCAAGATGAAAGAATCTATTTGTTGACTCTATAAGATGTTGAATTGGCTTAATTCTTGATATTCTAGGTGGGCAGGTAAGTCCAGATGTAAGGGTTTATTTGTTGCCGGACAGTCCAGGTGTAAGGGTTTATTTGTATGGAATGCATAATTAAGACAAGAAGAAGACTTGTTAAGATTTCAATTACTAATTTAATTCAAGGGTGTGGGGTTTTGATTATTGCAGTTATTCGCAGATGACCATAGGTTCAACTCCTTTCTCCCCTTCCCTGATTCTTTTTCCCTTCAAAATCAAGTTACAAATCCCCCTAATGCTCTTTCCTCCTCTTCCTTCACAGTCAGTCATGCTTTAGAATCTGTTTTCCCTTTCTTTTGTTTCCTATCTTAAGGCCGTTGTACACGGTACAATTTCTTCTACAAGATCTTGTACCATAAATTGAACGGCGAGATTGGACCAAGAAATTGTACAAGAAGTTGGTTCACGGTCGTACACGATCAAAGATTTTCATGCTATTTGTGCGCCAATAACATGCACAGATATCGTTTTCTGTCCAACAGCTGAATCGCGATATCCGATGATGATAGTATTTTGAAAATACCGCCATAGGTACTGGGTTACAATGATTTGCTACCATTAATCGTATTAAAAAATGAAATTTTACAATTGGTTACTTGCACTCTTTCATCGGCTCATGAAACCCATCATTTATCGTCCAAACATAATGTTTTTGCTTGTTGCATATATTTATTTTTGGTTCAATAATGTCATCTTAATTTCATTGAGTTTTAATGTTTCCCAGTGTGTCCAACTCATCTTTTGAGAAATAGAACACTTCCGACGCGACAGACGAATATCACAATATGGAAGCAACAAAGAATATCATAATATGGAAGGAACAAAGAATATCACAATATGTACAAAAAAATGGAAGTTTTGCCATGCTTACAGGAATAAAAGTGATCGCAAACAGAACACCAACCTTACGAATACTGATCGAAAATGCATCACTACCGTCACAAGTCATGCGCAGATGCTACGGAGTGGATCTTGGATGGTTTCATCCAATAATATAGAGCATGATCTAATTTCTTGTACAAGAAATTGTACGAACTCCTCGTACACGATACAATTTGCGCATTGTACAAGTTCATGTACAAGAAATTGTACCGTGTACAACGGCCTTTAGAGTTCATCACTCATCCACCTATTGCATCATCACTACCTCTACAATTTATGACAAGCTTGCGGTGAACCTCTGGTCACCTTGAGAATGATTATAATAATCAAAACTGAGGTCATAATACAGAATAAAAATTGCAATTTTCCTCTGAGATAAAATTTAATTGACCTCTTTAGATCCATTGTTCCTACCCACATTTAATCTGCCCGCCACTTTCAGACACGGATCAAGAGAACCGCGGTAGAGTTATTGAAGGGAGCACCCATCCAACCTCTGTCCGGGCCCAACGTTGTTTAACTTAAGTGAATTGACGTGAACTGGTGCATCAACATTGCTAGGCCCTTGCCCAAATTTAATTGTAACCTAGGTTTCAATGTGCTACATAATCATCAGGTGTACTGATGCCAAAATGCCTGATACCTCTATTTTCATGTAAAACTGGGGTCAATGAATTTAATATGTTTGTGGAGTCTTACAAAGTTTTTATTGCCTAGCCATTTTTTGCCTTAATACAGTAGAGATGCGTGTGGTCAGACCTTAGAGACTATATTTTTTTCAAACTCAGAAAGCCCTTTTTCATTTTTTGTTCTTCAAGGTATAAAAACATCTACTGTGATCCAAAAAGAAACTCTTGTAAACCTCCCAAAATTTTATGTAACTGGAGATAAATTTAATCCCGTCCAATCATGCCACAGAGGCCATTTTTGATGAAGAGGAAAAAAATGGAGACTAATTTTAAGTATTGGCATTGGCACACTTATATTTATCTGTCTTTGCTAAACTGTATATGTATTCTATGTTTAGCTGAAGGTGCTTTGAAAAATGAATAATATCACAAGCAACATAGTGTGAAACTTATAACCACCCATTGAATGTTCTCAATGCTGAAGAAAGTATGTAGTTCCCTTATACATAAGAGAATTGGAATTCACATGGTGGAAACATTTCACATCACGCACCATCACGGGAGAGAAACAGTTCATAAATTTACGCAGATTTATTTACAACCAACTTTGGTTTCAGCACATTATACCATCCTGATGATGGCATAACATCCCAAAACCATGGTAGGTTGTAAATAAATCTGTGGAAATCTACAAAGTGTTACTCTTCTGTGAGGGATGTTGATGCATTACCCATAGTGGGAATAATCTATGTCATGTATTTAAAATTAACAATTATAATTTCTTTTTCATGCAATATAAAGCCTGAGAATGAATACTTCCCTAGTGCTGGAGAAAGAGATCCAAGCATTGCCCATGTCCATGTTACTGTTCTTGATAAAAATGATAATTCTCCAATATTTGACCGATCTGATTATTATGCTGGTGAGTCATTCAACCCTTTGTTATTAATTTAAGATAAATGTTGTTATTTATTTCTAGAGATGAATTTATTTCAACAATCCACTCAGCCCTACCACTCATCCTCTTCCATTTCAATATATTTGAATCGTTAGATGTTATTGTATCTGTGATTCATGTATGATAATCAGAAGCTTCATTAGCTTTTACTCTATTTAATTCGGAAATAAGAAATGCTTTTTATTATGTAATTCATGTATTTATCTCAAAATGAAGGATTCGCATGTAAAATAAATACTTGTGCATTCATTAAAAGTATTGTTTTCTTCCTGTTAGGAATTAATGCAATGGCCAACGTCAATGAGTTTGTAGCTAAACTCAGAGCTGTAGACCCAGATAAAGGAGAAAATGGTTCAATAACCTTTTTAATCCTCACCTCCAATCTATACAGGTGTGTTAAATATGATGCTTCTCACTGCTATGAAAAATTCTTGATGATCATCAGACTGTTCAGGTTGTTCTTCCTAAAAAAAAAGTTCCATTATTATTGATTTATCAGCTGTATGTAATTTTATAATTTAATTTGCTTCAGATATGGCTCAAATGTGTCCTCTGGGTCAGTGGTGCCATCTCCTTTCAACATAACTGCAGATGGACGCCTTGTCACAGCGAATTATGTGACTGAGTACAATCAGGATCGATTTGTTTTAGACGTTGTTGCTCGAGAAATAGCCCCCCCGGAAAGGGAGACCCATGCCAAAGTACACGTAAGTATCAATTCAGTAACATGCTGAAAAAACAATTCCTTGAATTCCTTCATTTTACAATCAATATCAACTTTGCTGACTTTTCAAATTTCATCCTGTGCTTGATGAACACCATGATGAATTTGGAAGCTATTTCAAGAGGAATCTGGCTAAGAAGCAGTGTAGTTATATTTTCTACTTTTTAATGAATGCGTTAGAGCAAATGAATGTGTTAGGGAAAAAAAGCCATCAGCCAAGGTGTCCTCCAAAATAATTGTATCTATTCCTGCAAGTAATTTTCCTTTGATGCTTACAAAATACTAACCACAGAAGAACCTACCTAAAGCAGCCACCATTGATTTCAACAAATAATGCCTCTTAAGTAGATGAGCTCTGAATGGAGGCGAAGTTTTTTCAGGAAGAATGATAATAAAAAAAACTGCTATGAATGAATACCCTGGGTTATGTGGGTGTATATTGAATATTTAAAATGCACTATTCACAAATAATAGTTTTATTTATAGAAATAATCTGTTATGGATAATTGTTTCACATTTTTTCTTCAAAAGGGAGGGATTAATTTTGCCAAGTGTTTTCCCTGCAACTAAGTTAACTTCATGAACATTTTCCCCAAACTGTCAATCCAATCCATCATAGGTACATTTTCTTTAGCGCTCGCATTGTGCTACTAAGAAGACTAGATTATGTACAAAGTGTATTAAGACTTGCCAGCAGATAAGGACCTTGCCATAACCAATATTTTCACTCAGCGCAAAGAATCTTTTTATCTAAGAAGTGGGGAGATACTGCGTACAAATTCTATCCTCCCCCATCACCCTCAACACTTCATCATTTGTCTTCCTTTCTGTTAATGGTTCCTTTTCCATTTTCTTCTGCACCGACACCTCAAGAGCCTCCAAACTATTTTTTCCATCTTCCCTTAGAATCCAGGCCTCATATCTGCTGCCTTCAAATTTCTTTAGAATTTCAGTTACTAAATAAGTCTGCGCCTCCTAACAATGTGTGGTAAAATTATCACGAATTTTTATGCCTTTTAATTTTATTAATTCATTACTTCAGATTTGGATCTATGAGCCTGACCAACTTGTACGAGTCATTCTCTCAAGACCACCAGAAGAAGTGAACCAGGAGAAAGATGAAATAGTGTCAGAACTATCAAATGCAACACAAAGTTTGGTGGTCGTTGATGATATACGATACCATGTAGATTCAAACGGTCAAATCCGAAGGGACTGGTAAGTTGGAGTTGTATAAAACATTGTTAATTCCAATCATGGATCCATGAGCATAGAAAGTAGGCATGAGCAGTTATACTATGTGATCATCAATAAGTTTTTGAACATTCAAGGTCTATGAATTTTTTATCTTTATTTTCATTGGCTTTGTGATACATTAATGATCAGTATATTTTATAGGGTATACCCTAAATCAAATCTGTACTCTTTCCTGGCTGTAATTATTCCTTACCTCATGTTGAATGTTTTACAATTGTACTTGTTTTTATATGCTTAAATCCTTAAATTGCTGCCGTACTGAAATCTATATTGTTCATCCTGCTCAAACATGCATTGAGGAGGGGTTCAATAAAATGTTTCATATTATATCATTGGTAGTTTGCTACCTGTTAGGGTAGGTTTTGATAGTGTTCCTGCTCTTCTTTTTGTTTCATTCATCATATTTTCACCTTCCCTGTGCTATTTCTCTCTTTAAATCAGTGTATTCCCAACCCCTGTTCATGCTGTCCATAATACCTTTTCTCCCTCTATCTCATTTATGCTTACCCAACATTCTTCCTTCCACAGTTACTTTCAGTTTCCCATTGCCGCTAAGTACCTACCTGTTCCATTCATCTACTCAGCCTTTTCCTAATTTCTACTTCCAATTTTCTTTTCTCCCTCTCTGTATTCAACACTCCTTTATTCATAATTTTTATATCAATTGCTCTTTCTACATTCTCCTTCGCAGAAATATTTCTAAAGCTTCCAATTGTTTCTCATCATCTTTCCCTGGAATCCATGTCTCAGATCTATACCCACGTAGCACATAATATCTACTAGATATCCACAGCATATCTTCAATGTCTTAAATGTTTACAATATGTCTAGGAAATATCTTAGACGTCTCCTAGATCTGAAAATTATATTTTTTTATTCATCTCATTTGGATTCAAATGTCATATTCATCTCATCTCATTCCAAAGGGTATCCATGAATGGATGATTTTTCTCAGTCCCTCGTAGATGCTATCGGACTTAGAGAAAATACGGCTGCACTCGCCGGAAAAATCTAAGGACAGGAGGATCGGTGAGAGTGAAAGTACATCTGAAATGTGGTTATAATGCAATTCACGATCTTTAAGAGCGATTGAATATTGACCCACGGATGATTTTTCTCAGTCCCTCGTAGACAGTATCGGACTTAGAGAAAATACTCGCTCGCTGGGAAACAGGTTTACAGCATTATGGAGGAAACTCTTATTTATCTCTCCTGGAATTGAAAGAATATCGTTACGAATATTTATAATGGTCATACTTATTTTTAACCACAAAATGGTTATTAGGGAAATGTTTTAACGGCACAAATTATCTGTGTCAATCTCTTAGTAAAGTTAATAATCAGAAACGACTTAATGCAAGCCAGCAGCTGCATATATATGACCTCCCAGTCTTTTGCCCACTATTGGAAAACGTGTCAGGTCATATATCAAAGGATGATTGGATACACGGGAGTCAAGTGTAGGTGTATCTGTAGTATGCGAGGATCATTCATTAAGTGAGAACCTCGATCATTTCCCTTTTTTTCAATTTTGGTGATAGGTGCACCCATGCAATGTATTATAGAATGATTGTTTTTGTATCAGTTAATGCATTTTGGTACATTTTTACAGCTTCTCTGTAAGGTGCACTTACTTAAGTAATGTCTAGAAAATATCTTGTGAAGATATCTAGAAGACATAGGAAAAGCGAACATTCAGATATCTAGAAAATGTTTACAAGATATTACAAGATACTTCCTAGATATTAGCAGAAGACATTGAAGATATGTATTTTGTAGACATTTTGTAAATATTTTGTGCTCTGTGGGTAAGGCCATACTCTATATCAAACTCTTCGCTGATCTTCTCTTTACATCCCTGCTCACATCTTATCTAATAAACAGATCACATTCCAACAGTTGATCCTTCTCTGAAGCACTACTCAGAAAATATGAGACAATTTTTAAATACAACATTCTTGTCATTAATGTTTTAATTTCATCTTCAAATTAAAATATTTAGGTTACATCATCTTTTTTTTGTTTTCAGGTGTGACATGTACCTTCATGTAGTTGATGGAAAAACTCAAACTATTGCACAAATTCCTGATGTCCTGAAAATCATTGATGCAAAGTATGACTTCCTCAAGGATAAATATGCTGGATTTGCAATAGAAAATGTTGTGGTAAGTAAATGTTTGTTCCAGTGTTAAAGCATTCGACAGTGCCTGTTTAAATTTCAGAATCTACTAGGATCCCTAATGATATATTCTGGGCTAATATTTCTCGCTGTGTTTCTAAAGTGTGGAATTCTCAATTTAGCTATTCATTTTCACTTTGATATTCTCTTCTACTTACACATTGACTCAATTACAGGAGTACTGTTGTCTTTCATTATTGCTACAGTAAATGTTTCCAGCTGAAAATGCATAAATTTATATTTTTCCAAATCAGTGACCTGCATGCTTTTTGTGAAACTAATGGTTTTAGTGAAATAAAATTGTTTCCTGGTTGGTATTAAAAAAATCCGGCAATCTCCAGAGCTCACTGTTGCTGGATTTTTGATGGTTATATATGCTGTAAGTATTTGTCAGAAAAACTCAACCTGTACAGTCCTTTCATGCAAGACGAGTGGTATGGGAATGATTTTTTTTAAATAACAAAAATGTAGGTAATTATAAATTTCCCAATTTATGGCATAGTGCTTCTGTACCAACAATTATTATCAACTATTGTGCCATCAAAATAAAAACAATGGATCTAGAAATCAGTGGTGTTCCACTGCGGTAAATTTGAAAATGCATTCTGAAATTCATGCCAGAAAAAGGAAGGAACCAGACTATCAATGGCTGGATTTTTAAATATCTACCAGTAGTTTTATAGGCTTACATTTATAACTCTATAGTTTTAATAAAGTACTTTATTGAGTTCAGAATTTAAAATTTGTAAACTTATAGTCCCCATGTTTTTATTATGTCAAAAGAAATTAATACTGCTATGATATTATTAATCAGTGAATACTTTATTGGCATTGCTTCTTTCAGCCTGCTTTTGTTGGAATAAGAGAAGAGTCATTTGACCCTGCATTGGCAGCTCTGATAGCCTTGGTGATTGTTCTATTTGTCGGATTGATAACATTCCTGGTAGTCTGCTGCTGCCTAAGGCATTGGTGAGTTATAAGTATTGAATTTTTTGTGGAATGATTACTGAAATAGGTAACTCATTTTTAAATGTCCCTCTGTCAAATAGCATTGTTATTTAATCATGTCATAATTTTTCTCTCTTCATTTTTAGGGTGATTACTTCACCAAGTGATTTGAAGAAAAAGGAAGCTTTAATCAAAAAAGATATGATTGATGAATTAAACACAACGGAAAATCCTCTTTGGATAGAGCAGTGAGTATCTTTTAAATGAAATCCTCTTTGGACACGGTAGTGGTAATCAATCTCATTGAATAATGATGTACAACTCCAACTCTTCCAAGTTCACTTTCGAGCTAATGTGAAAGCTCTCCCTGCATAATTATTTGATTGAATGTTCTCCTATTTCATTCGTCAAAAAAAGAATGTTGGTATTTGTAACCATGTTGAATAAATGGTATCTCAGTGTAAATGTTGAATTGACATCAGCTTGCAAAAATTGCATGAGATTATTAGTCACTTATTGCATAATTGATGCAGTACCTATATAGTGATTGAACAAATTAACATTTTATTCCAAAATAGGAAGCTTAAGTTGTATGAAGAACAGGAATTGACCATGCAAGTGTTCAGTGAACCCGATCAATCAGCTGGACTTGGTCTTTCCCAACAAGATGAAGGAATACACAGAAGAGACAGTGTGGATTTCTCTCAGGTAATATTTATTGGGTTAGTGCAGCATCCTTGTTTTATGCACAAGGGCATGCCTTGTTGAAAGCAAAATTCTGACTTCCACCACAATCAGTGAGGCCCAAACGATTAACTTATCAGATGAGATATATCTCATATAGGTACCCTATGAAAATTGCTTGACAACCTTACATGCAATGAAATAAGTTTGAATTTGCTTTTCAACAGATTCACCCTGCTGTTTATAATTTTATAGGTCATGATCTTAACATTTTAAACATATGGATCAATAATTCACTTAGTAAAATCAACTTAGAGATAAAACTGTCACATATAGATGCATCCTCGATTTTGGATAATCTTTTAGACAGGTCGTATTTTTGCCACCACCTATTTCTCTTTAATTTAATTCAACCACCTAGAGTAAAACCCTGCTTTCAATGTCTATCTGAAAAGGTCAAAACTGAGATGAAACTTAGGTGCGCTATGAATCAAATCCCTTCCAGTCATCATGGTACATCATAAAAAAGGAGATTTTGTGATATTCTACAATCTCTCTAAACACTGCTATCACAACCATTTGTCATCAATCCCAAGTTCCATTTGATGCAGCACTTCTCTTTATTCCTCTATCACATAACCTCTTCAACTTTACATAACTCTTCTCTTTAACATCCCCTGCACCATATATAAGGTGTTTTCAAAAACAGACTGGACTATTGGAACTGCAAATTTATTTCATTGGGTGAATCTTGTTCATGTTTACCCCCTTCAAAGTATTCTCCTTATCTGGCGACTCACTAATCCTAACATTTCTCCCAGCTTTTTTATGCTCTCTGAAGCACATCGTTTAGAATGCCCTTTAAGTCTCTGGTAGAATTTCTTTCAATGTCATCGACTGTATCAAATCATCAACCTTTCAAAGTCAATTTCAACTTTGGAAAAGTGTGCTGGAGCCACATATGGGGAGTAGGGTGGGTGACAGACCACTTCCATTATGTTTTAGCCAAAAAGTTCCTCACAAGCAGAGAGGTGTGAGCCAGGGCATTGTCATGGTGCAGCATCCACCTCTAGTCCCACCAAACTCTGGCGGCATGAATTTTGACGTGACATGGTGCATTCCAATATTTTTCTTTCTAATTGGAGTGATACAATCTATCATGGATTTAAATGAGTTCAGTTGGCTACCCAACAATTTGCATGCACCAAATCATGCAATAGTTGATGCACACGTTGTATGTTGTCGTGAAATGTTGCCTACTTCGTGGATCTTCTGGCAGTCGAAGTTCTCCCCATTTTGAATTGACTGTATCGACCGAAACAATGTGGTAAACTCATTGATACATCCATCAAGGATTTTGAAGCATTTGGAACATTTCGGAGGCCCTTTTCCTGATCTTGAATAAAAATTTAACACACACGTGTTGCTCCTCCAAGTCTTTCATTTTCACCAAGACTAAAATTATACCACTGGCAGCTGAAGGCTCTGATAAGTGTTGCTATTGAGCATGAATGGCTTGACAGAAGAATGTTAGCATGCTGCTACATGTTGCAACTTTGCTCATTTCATCTCGTCATTTGGTTTGTACGTATCATGCTGTCTGGTCTTTTTCAGAACATACCTTTTGTCTCTTCTCAAGACTCACTTCCAAGCCATTTATTTTTTTTCAACACACTTTCTCAGGCCATCATGTCTCAAGAAATGGCTGATTAAGTTGCTCCATCTTCTTTATTGACTTTCATACTCATTTTTCTAAATTTTCTCACAACTTTTTCCTTAGGCAGTCAGCTTATCTATTTGATCTTGATCA
The DNA here is from genome assembly GCA_933228895.1 of Platycnemis pennipes. Lineage (NCBI taxonomy): Eukaryota > Metazoa > Arthropoda > Insecta > Odonata > Platycnemididae > Platycnemis > Platycnemis pennipes. Next base: position 69,586,652 of record OW121854.1, read on the forward strand.
TTCTTCAGCAACACTGCCTAGCTAATGCTTCCTGTCGTGACTTTTCTGTGACTATAATTATTCATGTCTCATAACAATGAAGGAGCATGCTCCAGATATATATTTAAATTAAATTCTCCCTGGATTCCATAATTGTACTTCTGTTAGTAGACTACTCTTGTGGTAGAAAAGACTAGTCCCAGGCTATTCTACGAACCAACTCCATCCTTCTATGTGTGATATTGGTCTGGTTCCCATCTCACAATATTCCTCCACTTTCTCAAACTTTTGTTTCCCTCATTTAACATTGTTCTTAGCCTTTGCTCCTCTACTGCATACATTTATTTTTGTCTTTTTTGGCCTTCAACCATACCTCAAAGCTTATACCTTCAGTTAAAATATTATGAAATATTGCAGAAGCTATATAATGTGGCTCTTATTCAGGATATTCAAAGTATGATATTGAGAGAAAGAGAGATTAATATGGGATTAAATTCATCTATTTTCTCTTCAGATGGATGCACAGAGTAACACTTATGCCACCATCCAACTTCCTGCCAGAAGAGGTTCTTCATCGGGACATGGTGCAAGGTTAAATGATGGAAACGTCGTGGACAGTGCAGACTACGCAACGTTAGGCAGGATGCCCACAGGGGGACGTCCACACACTCCTAGAGGTGCTGGTTATGGAAGGCACCCCTCTGGTGGGGGAGGGTCAACTGGTAGCAGTGGGGGCAGTTACAAAGGTGCCCCAGGAGAGGTTGGTGATTGTAATTTTAAGTCAAAGTGTAACCTCTTGATCCCAAAAAAAAGTCCTGGGACATTATATCATCCATGGCTTTTGAATAATTTTGTGACTAAGTGATAAAATTTTTGGATTCCAAGAAGATTTCCATATTTCAATTTGGAACATTTTTCATGGAGTATAAACTTTTGGTAACTACAAAGTGTTTTTGAAAAGAAAGGAGACATTGTACGTAAAATTTAACTAATTCAAAGAGTGTAAATTTTTTTTTTTATAACCTTCAAATTAGATGGATCATTATATATAATCATTTAGATCATATATTGGATGGTTTATGGATAGTCACTATTATTTTCCAGCAATGTATCACATCTTTTTCTTCCTTCATAACCAGTCCACAGTTTTTACATTGCAGCCTACATTGAAACTTTTTAACGTCTGTCGGATCATCTGGAACACTTATTGTTTTCTTCCCTCTTTTGCATTTACATAGCATTCTCCCAATTATCATACCCTTCAACATTGATACCTCACATCATGTCCTCTGCCTACTTTTCTTGTCTCCTCCAAATTTCTCATAGTAAGTACCTTTCCTCTCCTATCATACTTAAGATTAACTCATTGTTCTCCAACTAACCTCCCATGCAGCACAAACAGCCACAAATTGGTCTCACTCAGTGATTCAACCCGAAGGCTCACCCCGTACTAAGGTAATGGCGTGACCTTCAGACATTCAGGGTAGGGGGGCCAGTTCCTTTCCCTGGGCCACCTGCGATTTCCTACAAAGTTCTGACACGCAGAAAATTGAATCGTGAGGATTTGAGATGGGGGTGTCCAGAAAGGCTCTCGCCCAGGATTTGAACCCGGGACCCTCCGGTCAGTAGCTCAGTGCTCTACCCACTAAGCCACCACGACCCCCAGATCTATAGGTCTATCTTGTGTAAAAACCGTTCATACACTTGCGTAAATGGAATAAATCCAGTCTATATATGGTTGTATATCCGCCCCAAACCGGATAATACTCATCTATGGTCAAATCAGGTATTAATTTAAATGTAATTTTATGTATTAATTACATAATTTATGAAATTAATACATAAGATACCTACATAGTTAAAATGTATCCTGGATAAATATGTTAAAAACATTTATAACCACGGATGGCGGTACAATAAAACTGCGATGGAAAAAAACGAGGCGAGTGGTAGTTTCAACCTATGAATGTTCACGTTGAGAACCATATACATTACCCCCGACCCAACTCTCCTTGTTAAGAGACAAACAATTTTAAGCGTTATGATAGTAATGAAGTACCTACTTTACTCCTGACCCTACTTCCATTGATGGAAGATGCGTAATTTGAAGCGTTATGATTGTAATAAAATATTTCAAACTCGTTTTCTGTTGAAATTGTCTCTTGATTTATAACCTGATATGGGGGGGTGATTCGTAAATCATTAATCAGGGAATTCCTACCTGCCAATTTCCATCAGCATCCTAGACCTGAAACTCGGACACTCCCTTCGTAAATTTTTAGCTTGTTCTGAAAAATTTTTCATCAACATGAAATTCAAGGAACTATAATCTTATTAATCTGACATCTACAGAAGCCCATCTTATAATACCTACATACATAGAAATCTACATGTTTCCACAGAAAAATACTATACGAATGCATAGAATATGCTTGTAACTTGTTCATCGCCTTTCGTATTCAGATATTAAAATTTGTGTGCTGCCTAGGAAGTAAGGAATCAACATGGACAATTGTAACTCAAGTGTTCAATCAGAAAATCTTCATTAAAAGTTTATTTTGAAATTGGTGTAATGTTGGGATAATTTGAGTTGAAGCTGTTCAACTATATTTACCTTAAACAACCATGAGTATTGTTTAGGTAAATATGGTGATACACCTTAGTGTAGATTTCAACCCAACATACACGAATATTTACATAACATGTGCTGTATGGGCTCCATTATTCTCCACACCCTGATCTTGAAAGCTTCCAATTTCCACTCGCTAATTTTTTTCTATTTCTTCTTTTTCAACCCCATTCTTTAATGGAATGAGTACACATACACAGTAGAGTACTTCTGTCCAATAATATGTTGACTCATTTAGTTTAAACCTAAATCGTCTCTTTATATTTGCAGGTGTATAGTGAGCTCTTAGACTGTCATGGAGGAAATCCCAATGAAATTGCAATGGGTTTCCAAGGATCAACATTTTTAGTGCCATCTCATTTCGATTCATCACCTCGATCTCGCAACTCATCAAAGTCACCGGCAGTTGCAACAATTCCAATGAATGAGAACGGGGAGCCTGAATTTGTAGCAGAATTGATCTGAGGAGGGGACCATGCCAGGTCTTGTGCATTTGCTCATTTTTTGCAATTTTGTGAACACTTTTGTCTGGCACACCCCTCCCCCACAATGATATTAACAGAAGCATCAACTGAGTGAAGAACTAAATGAAATATTCCCTCAAGTATTGTGATGAATGAATGTAGATTTTTAGGTAAAATGTTTACACAATAACTGAAATATGGTTATATAAACATATGTCATGGACTGAAGAATTTCTTCACACCCAAGAGTGAAAGAGAGACAATATCAAACTGGTGGATATGGCGCTTTTTAACTTTTATAAAATTATGCGACTAAGCATTCCGCAACAAGTGAATTGCGACTAACAGATGTTTGATTCTATGTTGTGTGGAACAGTGCAAGTGAAATAATTGTTTAGTCTTTTTAAGATCTTTGAATTAGTTTCAGTAGTAGATTAAATTCAATTTGTCATTTTTAATGCATATATGTTTATTAATTTATTTGTTGATGATTTATTGCTTGAATACTAATGAGTTATACTTATGCTCCTAAATATGACTGATCTGAACATTTATATTTTTTATGTACCCCTTGCATAAATAATTAAGTTGATGTATTGACAATGCCCCAACTATAAGTACATATAGGATTTTCTGATAGGGTAATACATTCCATATCAAAACATCTGTGCATAGCTGTTGGTGATTTATTTTGATTAGATGTAAGTTAATGTGGTACTTAGACATTAATATCAAGAAAGTGTAATGTGCTGTACTTTAATTAAAATAATTGTGAATTTATTTTTACTAATTATCAGTAAAGGAAAATGAAGTAGCAAATGTTTTATACAAAATGAAAATGTTCATGTTTATTGTGGGATTTGGAATAAAATGATACATCTGATAAATATAAATTATTCTTAAGAAAAAATGTGGACATGTGATAAGTTCACTGCAAACACCACAATAGCTGTACCTACTGTGTCTAGCATTTTGGTGTTTTAGCATGTTATAATAAACCTTTAAAAAGAAAAAAACTGTTTTGTTTAAATCGAAGGAGGAATTGTACAAAACAACACTTGAAGACACCATATCATGGTCCTATTGCAGTCCTACAACTAGACAAGATGTAAGTACTACTCATATGTGGTGCAGGTAAGTGACCACTATACTGCTGTCTATTGATTGCCAGTCAATAGACACAGTGGGTAGGGCATTGGGCTGTTAATCAGAGGCCCTGTGTTCCTGTGTGGGAGGTCTTTGGACATGTCCTACCAAACCCAGCCTGAGTACCTTCCTACTCTTTCCTGGTACCAGATATTTCAGTGAAACTGCACGTGGGTTAGGGAAAGGAACTGCTCCCTCCTCCCTTACCCTGATGCATAAATTTCACATGCCATTGGGCTTAGTATTTGGTGAGATCTACCCTTACCAACCAGATCAACCATTATGTTGAACTCATGAAAAAATGCTTTGTCATTACACCATAGGGCCTTAGGCCCAGGGTAAGTGCCTAACCATAAATTAAAATTCAAGGATTGTGAACAAATCACAAAAAAGGGCAAGGGCCTAGCCACATTGGCACAACGGTTCCCATGAGATCACCAAAGTTAAGCAACGCTGGGCCCGGACAGAGGAATTGGATGGGTGACCCTCCTCCATGCCTCTACTGTGGTGCTCTTATCCCCTGTCTACAAGTGGTGAGAAGGTTATATGTGGGTTGGCACCATGGATCTAAGGAGGTCTAAGTGCCAGGGGGTCTCCAAAAGGCCCCCACCTACCCCTCCAACCACAAAAAAAAACATAATGGAGGTTCCCACTGATGTGCACAATAGCAGAATTTTTACAGAGGAAATATTACTCATCTTGACTGAAATATACCTGAAACCCGCTTATCTCTGGCACTCCCTCGTTAAAAAAATAAGAACTGACAGGACAGAATTTGTATAAAAGAATATATATTCACATGTAATTTTGGTTTTTTTATGACTGACATAAGTAGGTGACTTAAAATTTCTATCGCAAATGGTCCTTCCAGGACAACTGGTCCCATTATTCCAGTTATTCCTTATTTTGCTCATAGCTCCTCTCTTTTCCTGGGTCGTAACCTTTTACCTGGGTCTCCTCGACACTTGCAAGAGAGGATCGTCAGTTTCAAGTTTGCAAGAGAGGAGCTGAAGGGTCTGTCACCTTTTACCTGGGTCTCCTCTCTTGCAAGAGTCGAGGAGACCTAGGCAAAAATATTTGGCCAGTAACTGATCTGGAACTGGTCTGTAATTGGACTTAACTTGTCAGGATTACTATGAGGTGAAGGAAATGGTCTGCAAACTAAACGTTCAGTTTCCAGATATTCTGTACAGAATTCTGGTCTGCATCGCAAAATTTGATGATCTGGATTCTGGTCAATATAACTGCACTGTAATAGTGGGCAATCTGTTTTTAACGGTCAGTAACTGTGCAGCAGTATTTGATGGTCTCGATTCTGTTAAGTGAAAAAAGTACAGATACCCTAACTCGAGTTTGAGATTCTCTTTCATCAAAGTGAAGGAAATGAATTCGATGTGGTAAAATTCATAATGCAAATTATAAATGCTATTTATTTACGAAAACTTTTCGGGGCCCATGCAGCCAACTTTGGCTTGGAGGATAGGAGAAGAAGTGACCCTCACGGGTTGGGTGTGCTGCAAGTGTTGCGATCGCGGTGGACCGATGTCAGCTGCGATGGTAGCAGACGACGTGTTGATCTTCTTCGTGCGGAATAAGTTGAGTTGAGGACGCACGTAATTCCAGCTGATGAGTAATCCTTTTGTATCCAGTGGTGAACGATGGGTCGCGAATCTTTCTCCCCGGTGAGCTACTACTCTACGTATGAGCTGAATTTCTTCTACTTTACAGAATCCCCTCGCGGCCCGACGTGAATGGTTTGTAACGCTTAAATTGGGAAAAAAATACCCCTGAGTGCTCGGAGAAAAACACAGTTTGTGAACGGTTCCGCAACGGCTATCCAAACAGTTCGTGTTTCATGCACTTTAGAACGTTTCATGAATGGCTCATTTGCACCGGGGAATTTTCTGTCAGTCGGCACTCAAGTAGTTGACTCAGCTGATATGTATTTCATCAGTCAACTGCTTGCTCTAGTGGATGTATGTATTTAGAATTAATGAGAATATCGCAAGTATACTGATAACTGAGATGCGCAAAAAATAATACTGCGCTCAATTATTTCTTGATTTGTTTTTTCGTTTTAATTTTTGTTGACTTCGTAAAACCGGAACCGTTCATTCTGGTTCATTCGCCCTCTAGAGGTTTTTGCCTAAGTTTGGCGTAAGGCGTGCGAATGAAGATCGTGGGATGAGGTATGTGTAGTTTATATCGTATTTAGATATCAATGCATTTTAATAATGTATATTCCCTTTTCAATACCTGGAAAACTTTGTAAGTTGAAGTTTATTTGTCAATAGCAGGAGCTTCTACAACTGTCAAAACAACCAAGGTTGTGGAATCTTGCCCCATTAAATTTTGTCTCGATTTTCAGGTATATCGGTGACACCGGTGACACCAAGGGAGGCTGAAGTGAGCTATGAGTGCGTATTTCTTGGATAGAGAAGAATCTCGTTGTTGATTACCTGGTCGGAAGGTTGTTCCGGTGAGTCAACCAAAGATTGCCTGATCATGAGAAGGTGAGTCGGGTTATTTTCCTTATCTATGTATCTAATTGAGATCAGTGTACGGTATCGTAGAAACAGTTTCAACGCAAGTTCGCTCGCGTGAGGTTTTGTTGGTTTCCCTCACGCCTCGGGTGAATGCCGGAGCCATCCCGGAGGAAAAGAGTTCCAGCTCATGCTCTCCGTTACCACTGCTAAAGACCTGGTTACACGATACATTAACAGGTACGAGTTAATGTGTAAATGCGTGAACGCGAAAATGCACCGTGTAACCACACCAAAATGTACAAATGAATGAATGCGTGAACAGAAAATAGAACCTGTTCTACTTGGTTCATGCATTCGCACAAGTTGCACTGAAACCATTTACGCAAATGTACATGAACCCTTACGAGTTAATGTATCGTGTAACCAGGCCTTTAAGAGCTTAAAATATTGTGAATGCAAATAGTATTCATGCACAACCCAGAAGAGGCTAATCGCCTAAAACAGGGTGGCCATGCTGTACATAAACATCTTTATTGTATCATAATCATGTATTGTACCTACTTGCCTAGGTCAGCTGACATCAGCTATGGCTGAATAAACACTTTTTGAATTGAATTGTACCAAGTAAAAAAAAAACTGCTTCATGCACTGAACACGCAGGCCCCAAAACTTGGATATCTGAATCACTTACATATTATTCAGGAACATAGGAAAGCGTTGGTGAAATATGTCTTCGAAGTTTTATAAAAGTCAATGAATTTAAAGAAATTTCTTAAGGTAAAACATTATTAATGGATGCAAACTTTTGCTGATGTGGCAAAAATGAAGTGTAGATGGAAGTTAGGAAATCGACATGAAGGATCCCTCTTTTAACACACTTAAGTCACACTTTCACATTTCCTGACCATTTTGTGTACATTCAATTTTCATGCTTTATTTCCACCAGGGGTATAGGTGGATGTATCTACCTCATCATCATTAGTCATCAATCCGCAGATTGGTTTGACGCAGCTCCCCAATGGGTTCTTCTATCGGCTAATCTCTTTATATTTACGTATTTCTTCTCTTTCACATCCTTCATCACTCTTTCCATATATTTCACACGAGGCCTATACCTTTGCCATTCTTCCCATCCACTTGTTCATTGATGATTGTCTTCATCAGGCCATCATGGCTCATATGATGTGGCCGATTAGGTTGTCACATCTTCTTCTTAGGGTATTTAGAAGACTTCTCTTTTCTCTCACTCTTCTTTGGAATTCCTCGTTACTTACATGGCCAGTCCAATTAATCTTCTTCATTCTTCCCCTTTCCACCCCTTTCTTTTCTGCTGCTGTCATTGTCCATGCCTCATTTCCATGAAGAAAAACACTTCAGATGTACGTTCTAATGATTTGTTCCTTACTTCTACGCTTGTATTACCTTAGTATTGTATGGCTTGTATTAGTAGCTTAAGTAGGTTCTTTTTTATAGAATGCAAACTTAGCCTGGGCTATTCTACTGGCTATTTCTTTCTTGCTTCGTTCTTCTCGAGTTAAATGGCTTCCGAGGTAACTGAACTCTTTCACCTCCTCAAGTTTTTGCTTTCTTATTTTAGTGTTGACCTCTTCTCTCCTGTGTACCTACAAGTATTTAATTCATCTTCAGGTGATGTCTGCTCATTGTCCTTTCCATTGTTATTAAAATCTTTTCCAGATCATCCTCTGTCTATGCTACGAGCGTTATGTCATCAGTTAATCACAGTATGCTACTTTTTTCTCCATGGCTATTTACTCGAGAAGACTTCTCTTTGGTTTCATTGATGGCTCTCTTGATGTAAACATTAAAAATTTCAGGAGTGTGTGCTCAGCCTTGTCTCACTCCTTTCCTTGTTCTTGCTTCTTAACAGCTGGGTCCAGATTTAATCAAAGCTAATTGGTTTTTCTATAAACTGTGGATAATTCTTCGTTCACCATAGGACACTCCAATTACTTTCAGAATTCCTAGCATTGAATTCCAATCCACATTGTCAAAAGCCTTCTCTAAATCCACAGATGTAATAAATGTTGGTTTGTTCTTCTCCATTCTCTTCTCTATGAGCAGCCTAAGGGCCAATATTGCTTCTCTTGTACCCTTACATTTCCTGCATCCAAATTGATCTTCATACAGGAACTCCTCTGCTTTACATTCTATTCTTCTGTAGGTGATCATTGTCAATATCTTCGATGCACGTGTTGTCAGGCTTATTGTCCTAATATTTTCACATTTATCCACTTCTTTTTGGGAGTAGGAATGATGTTTTTTTCGAAGTCCCTGGGCATTTCTCTTGTTGAGTACATTTCACAGATGGTTTTGTAAAGATGGGTTTGTCTTCTCTCCTGCATTTTTATTAGTTCTGCAGAAGTATCATAAATTCCAGAAGCCTTATTCATCGGAAGGTCCCTTACTGCTGTGTCAAATTTCGATCTCAATATTAATGCTCCCATATCATTCTCTTCGACTTCGCTTTCCTCTTCGATTAAATTCGTGCTGAGATTGTTTCCGTTGTATAACTCTTCCAGATATTCTTTCCATCTCTTCACCTTGTCTTCATTTTCAATCAAAACTTCTCCATTCTTGTCCCTTATGGCATTGCATCTTGTGCTCCATTCTTTGAAGTGGTTCCTCACTAACGTATAGGTAGCTTCCACCTGACCAAGTGCAAGGTTGTTTTGTTCATCTTCACATAGGTTCTTCATCCACATTTCTCTGGCTTTCCTGGCTTTGCGATGTATTTTGTCCTTATTCTTTTGTAACAAAGCTGTCCTTCCATTTTCGCCTTCTTGTACTTCCTTCTTTCTTCAGTCTGGTCTAAGACTTCTTACATGATCCACGGCTTCTTCTTGGCAAATTTTCTTCTTCCAAGAACTTCATTTGCAGCTTCCTGTAGTCCACATTTAGTGTTTTACTGATGCTCTTCCACTGATTTCTCAGTCAGTTCCTCTCGTATGTTGTTTCTCTTTGCTTTTTGAATTGCCAGCTGATGTTGAGCCTCCTTCAGTTTTTCTACTTGCCATATGTTCTTCACTGTTTTCTTCAATTTCTTGAATTTTAGATGGCATTTCTACATTGCTAAATTATGGTCACTGTCAATGTCTGCCCCCGGGTAGTTTTTGCAGTCCTTCACATAGTGCCTAAACCTCTGCTTCACTAAAATGTAGTCTATTTGAAATCTTCTTCTCTCTCCTGGCATTTTCCATGTGTATTTTCTTCAGTTATGGTTTTTGAACAATGTGTCGGCAACCACTTATGCTGTGTGTAGAACTCCAGTAGTCTTTCTCCTCTTTCATTTTAATTACCCAATCCATATTTCCCAGTTATTCTTCCATCTTGGCCTTCATCGACGATCGCGTTCCAATTTCCTACAATAATTAGGTTTTCTTCTCCTCTAACATGTTGTATAACTTCCGTGATATCTTCGTAGACATTTTCCACTTCTTCATCTTCGTAGTCCGTTGTAGACATGTAAATCTGAACCACTACGGTATCTACAGGTTTGGTCGCATTTGGGTTACCCAATCCATGTGTGGCAGTTTTTCTTCCAGTTTGACTTTCGCTGATGAATGCATTCCAATCTCCTAAAGTAATTAGGTTTTCTTCTCCTGTTACATGTTTAAAACTTCAGTGATATCTTCGTAAACATCTTCCAATTCTTCATCCTCGTAGTCCGTCATAGGCATGTAAACCAGCAACACTGCAGTATCTACAGGTTTGGTCTCGATCTTCACCATTATAATCCCTTCATTGTACTGCAGGAAGCTCTTCACACGCATTCTGGTGCTCTTGAGTATTATCCATACTGCAGCATTACCATTTAATGATCCAGTGTGTATAATCCTGTAGCTTCTGCTCCAGAAGTCTCCTTCTTCAGGCCACTTCATTTCTCTGATTCCTAATGCATCGAGGTCCATTCTCCGCATTTCCACCTTTAGGTTTTCCAGTTTTTCACAGGTCCGAAGTGATCTCACATTCCATGTTCCTGCCCTAAAATGTTAATCACACTTGACTGATGCGTTCTTTTGGGTAGTCCCCACCCAGAGATCCAAATGAGGGACTCTTTTACTTCCGGAATATTTTACTCGAAGGTTCCATCATATCTTGATTGAAAGAAAAGTGTGGAGCATCTTACTCCTTGGGATAATAATGTGGTGGTTTCCCCTTGCCTTCCTCATTGCAGTAGTACAGCCGTTAGAGTAAATGTTGCCATGCCTGTAGTGAAATGAGTGTCACTGTGGTCTCCACCTTCACTCATATGAAGAAGAGGTCTGCCCTCTACTTTGGGTGATGGAATGCTTAGTTGTTGGTGGCCTCCCATTGCCAAGTCATGGCATTTTCACTGGTTCTGTATTTTATAATGGTCTACCTCACCCAGGGAGACCAATACCCCCTCAGAATGCCATCCCTTTTTGTCCACGACTGCTTATTCAGAAAGTAAACTCACTAATCTCGCAGCTAACCTCTGTATCTAGAGGTTGACCCACCATCCACAATGCAGTGGATGCACTTGGTGGCTTTAAACTTAGCCGCGAGGTATCTTCCTACATGTGAGTAAATAATCATCCTCAATTTCTCACCCTCAACATGTCCTCGTCTTTGCCTTAGAGTGATCCACCTTATTCTTCTCAAGAGGAAGAATCTTGAGCTTCTTCTTATGCACTTCCAAAGATGAGTTTAAATATTTTGTTGAGAACAACTTTCATGTTTTATTTAAATTGTTTCAATTTCATTAATGGCATAAGTGAGAATGTTATATTACTATCAAGTGAATATACTAGAGAAGACAGAGATTGCAAGGCATCTCTGACTACACCACCCTACTCATCCCCTACACTTCACAGCATGTGCTACCATCCTTGTGCACCCCGCTTACCCAACAAAAAGTAGTTTAATTTTGTCTGGGTGACGTTTACCAATATTGCAAATAACTGGTCATTTTCATGGTTAATGAATTCACTTCTGTGGGGTCAGTGTAGAAAATATGAGGTGACACTCACTTCTTAAAGTTTTGCCCTCATCTTTGTCATCATAGGAAACATACGTCAGCATGTAATTGTTCTCATGCTAACCTCCATCAGGTGTTTTCTATAACTGACTTGCCAAAATGATTGTTATGACTTTTTGTAAGGAATCCTTGTGATTCTTTAAATTTCATTATTTTTGTATTCTTTACAATTTTATTTTGTTCTCATCAGTTTGAAAAATGTTTGCTTAAACATATAAGCAAGAGTATAATGTAATGAATATTTGGGATTCTTTTAGGGACAGATTACGGAATGGATCATTTGGGTTTGGATACAATGTCACACTGAATCATTTATTATCCTAATTAATTCATGGGGGGTTTACTTAAGTCAATTGTTGCATTAACTACTGTTCTGTTAAGCAGCTTGGCCAATCCTAAGCATGAAATTTTTTCTCTGACAGGAATGGTTTTCAAATTTATAAATGTCTATGTGGATTCAGTCATTGGAGTTATTATTTTCATTTACTAACAAGGATGGTGATGATATGATTTCTCACTTACATTGTTTAAATTCGTTTAGGGTTTTCTCACGCTAATGTTATGATTGATGTACACTTTGGTGTGTATTAATTTCATTACCCACTAATGGTTGTAATCATAATTGTGATATGAATGATTGTTTTTAGAGTTGGTATGGAGTTCAATGTCTATCCTTGGTATATCTATATACAGTTGCAACTTTGTGACATATTTCCACAAATATGTTGTGGTAGATAAAATTCCAGTGATGAAAAAATGTTGATTGATAATTGTGTGTATTTTCAATTTAAATTTTCATTTTAAAACTTGATTTTAATAACTTATGAACTACTTCTTAAATGGTTCATTTTTATTGCTCCTATGATGTGGGAAGGTAAGTCTGGTCTCTATGTTCCCTCATTAGGTAACCATTTTAATATATTTTCATAAGATGTTTAAAATACCACTGAAAACTAGGAGTAAAGGTTCAAGGACTGATACACTCATCAACAACTTACACTTGTCAACGACCCTGTCAACAGTTCTTGTGTTAGAGTAAAAGCTTCATTTGCCAATGTGATTCTCTTTCAAACTTCAATCCTGCTATACCTTTTACCTCCATTATACTGCCCAGGTACCTCAGGGATCAGCAAACTATGGCTCGCAAGCAACATGTGGCTCTTTGGATATGAACTTATGGCTTGTAAATAATTTGAAAAATGAACTATGTATTTTAGTTGCATTTATAAAACCCTAGTTAGGTCATTCAGCGTAGATACTTGTAAAGTATGAATGATAAAGTTTCTGTACCACTTCATCAACTTCCTGGTAGCTGAATACAGTTCTAGCATCTGGTCCATTTTGTTGATGGCCCTCATATATTTATTGTACACCATCACAGATTTAGGCTTATTTACATTGTGTTAATGTCTACCTCTTGCACAAATGCACTCCGTATCAATGTTACTTTCTGTTGAGAAGGCATTGCCTCTTTTTTTACCAAAAAACTTGGTACCCAACAGACTACCAGGTGAAGAGTATTCTGATTCACCTTTAGCAACCTATGAAGATTTTGTAATGAATGGGACTCTGTTTCATCTAACCATCCCACATTTGGCATACATATATTCAAACAATTTCACAGAAGAGTAATAATTATCTACATAAAAGGAATGACCTTTGTGCAAAAGTGGTAAGATCATAAAAATAATTACTTGATCAGTGTTTGTCATAAATTTGGTGTCATTTGGCAATGCTTACTGAATATCGTCTGATTGTCCTGTTGCTCCCGTGTACACTCGGAAACTGTTACACAGCCATTCTGATCACACACTATACATTTTTATGCCAAATGAAGATCTCTTAGCAGGTAAGTAATGCTTGAAAAATAGTCTCTTTATAACAGCAAGGATTTGTCATGAGCTAGTTACTGTCGTGGAGTGTAAAACTTAATGTATTTTTTCATGGACAAGTTGACAATCAATAGATGAGGTTTGAAAAGTGAGTCCCAACTCTATCTTCATTGTTCAGAACATGAAAAAATGCAGAATTGCCTGATACCTATCTCTTTTCATTATACTGCTAATGATAGTCTTTGGAACATATTCGTAGTTCAACTGTAGGCTTTTTCACTTATTCCATTAAAAACATTACAGCTATGTAAATATGCGTTTCACTTCTGATCACTGGAGGATCATTGATCATCATCAAGGATTCATTGATATCATCATAATTCATGGGTCAACAATCCCAGGATTAGTTTGACGCAGCCCTCCACTCGATTATTCTATCCGCCAACCTCTTCATATTAACTGAATTTCTCTCTTTTACGTCCTTCATGACCTGTTCCATATAACTCTTATGTGGCCTACCCTTTCCATTCTTCCGGTTCACTTTCCTTAGATGATAGTCTTCATCAGGCCATCGTGTCTTAAGATATGGCCGATTAGGTTGTCCCGTCTTCTTTTTATTGTTTTCAGTAGACTTCTCTTTTCTCCCACTCTTCTTAAGACTTATTGGTTTGTCACTCGGTCAATCCATTTAATCTTCATCATTCTTCTGTAGCACTACATTTCGAATGCTTCCACCCTTTTCTTCTCTGCTGCTGTCATTGTCCATGCCTCACTGCCGTAAAGAAACATGGTCCAGATGTATGTTTGTTTTCCTAGTTTAACGTTGGTTTTGGCCACTTCTCTGTTGCTGCACACAAAAATCTTTGTCTTCTTCTTATTGATCTTCAGCTGATTTCTGGCTAGTGTCCTTTTCATGGTTATTAGCATCTTATTCAGTTCCTTCTCGGTCTCTGCTATGAGTGCTATGTCATCAGCGAATCGTAGCATGCGGATTGCTTCTCTGTGGATGTCCAGTCCAGAACACTTCTCTTTGATTTCGTTTATGGCTCTCTCGATGTAAGCATTAAAAATTACGGGATACAGTGCTCAGCTTTGTCTCACTCCTTTCCTTATTCTTGCTTCTTCAGAGGAGGCTCCAGATTTTATCACAGCTACTTAGTTTTTATGCACACTGTGGATAATTCTTTAGTCATTGTACGACACTCCAAATCCTTTCAGAATTCCAAGCATTAAAATCCATTCTACTTTGTCAAAAGCCTTCTCTAAATCCACAAATTCAATGAAGGTCTGTTTGTTTTTCTCCATTATCTTCTTTATGATAAGCCTAAGGGCCAATATTGCTTCTCTTGTACCCTTACTTTTCCTGAATCGGAATTGATCTTCATCCAGGAACTCCTCTGCTTTTCGCTCTATTCTTCTGTAGATGATCCTTGTCAATATCTTCGATGCTTGTGTCGTGAGGCTTATTGTCGTAACATATTCGCATTTTTCTGCTCTCTTCTTTTTAGGAATAGGAAATATGATGTTTTCTCTAAGTCCCTGGGTATTTCTCCTGTTGAGTACATATCGCAGATGGTTTTGTAGAAATGGGTAAATGTCTTCTCTCCTGCATTTTTTTATTAGTTCTGCAGGGATATTATCAATTCCAGAGGCCTTAGTCATGCAAAGATCCCTTATTGCTGCGTTGAATTCCGATCTTAATATTGATACTCCCATATCATCCTTTTTCGACTTCGCTGTCTTCTTCAATCACTTTCATGCTGAGATTGTTTCCATTGTATAACTCTCCCAGATATTATTTCCATCTCTTCGCCTTGTCTTCATTTTCAATCCAAAGTTCTGTGTTCTTGTCCCTTATGGCGTTACAGCTTGAGCTCCGTTCCTTGAAGTGGTTCCTCACTATCCTATATGTAGCTTCCACCTTTCCAAGTGCAAGGTTGTTTTCTGCATCTTCGCATAAATTCTTCATCCACATTTCTCTATTTTTCCTGGCTTTGGGACTCAGTTCGTTCCTTATTCTTTTGTAGCAAAGCTGCCCTTCTTCAGTTTTCACATTCTTGTACTTTCTTCTTTCTTCAGTCAGCACTAAGATTTCTTCCATGATATAAGGCTTCTTCTTGACAACTTTTCTTCCAAGAGCTTCCTTTGCGGCTTTTCGTAGTCCACATTTAATGTTTTCCCAACACTTCCACTGATTTCTCATTCAGGTTCTCTCCTATGTTGTTTCCCACTGCTTTTTGAAATGCCAGCTGGTGTTGAGCCTCCTTTAGTTTTTCTACTTGCCAAATATTCTTTTTTGTTTTTTTCAATTTCTTGAATTTTAGATGGCATATCATCATCACTAAATTATGGTTGCTGTTGATGTCTGCACCCGGGCAGCTTTTGCAGTCCTTCACCTGATTCCTGAACCTCTGCTTCACTAAAATGTGTTCTATTTGAAATCTTCCTCTTTATCCCGGCATCTTCCACGTGTATCTTCTTTGGTTGTGATTTTTAAACAATGTGTTGGTGACCACTAACTTATTACAGAACTCCAGCAGTTTTTCTCCTCTTTCATGTTGATTTCCCAAGCCATACTTTCCAGTTATTCTTCCATCTTGACCTTTGCCGACGGGTGTGTTCCAGTCTCCTAAAAATATTAGGTTTTCTTCTCCTCTGACCTGTTTTAACACTTCCATGATATCTTCGTAGATGTCTTCTACTTCTTCATCTTCATAGTCCGATGTAGGCATGTAAACTTTCACCACAATGGTATCCATAGGCTTTGTCTTAATCTTCACCATTATAATCCCTTCATTGTACTGCAGGAAGCTCTTCACACGCATTCTGGTGCTCTTGAGTATTATCCCTACTGCAGCATAACCATTTAATGATCCAGTGTGAATAATTCTGTAGCTTCTGCTCCAGAAGTCTCCTTCTTTGGGCCATCTCATTTCACTGATTCCTTATATATCGAGGTTCATTCTTCGCATTTCCACCTTCACGTTTTCCAGTCTTCTGCAGGTCCGAAGTGATCGCTCATTCCATATTCCTACCCTAAAATGTGTATCACACTTGACTGATGCACTCTCTCGGGTGGTCCCCGCCCGGAGATCCGAATGGGGGACTATTTAACCTCCGGAATATTTTACTCGAGAGGGTTCCATGACGTCTTGATTGAAAGAAAAAGTGGAGCAGCTGCCACTCCTGGGGATAATGATGTGGTGGTTTCACCTTGCCTTCCACATCGCAGTAGTACAGCCATTAGATTAAATGTTACCAAGGCTGTAGTGAAATGAGTGTCGCTGTTCTGACCACTGTGGTCTCCACTTCACTCGTATGAAGAAGAGGTGCTGCCCTCTACTTTGATGGAATGCATAGTTGTTGGTGAATGGTACATGAATAGGTTACCTCCATGCAAGTTTTTCTGGTTTGTTCCGCGTCTACTCCGCATTTCAATGAAGCATCCTGAAGGTTTGTAAGAAAATGTTTCTAAAGTGTAGAATCCAAAAAAAATATTCATCTGCTTTGAGCACTAGACTACGAGTCGTCCTCGTTTTGAATCGTGAATATTTCATTATATATGGAGGGAGTCGTGGAGAATCATCACAAATAACAAACTGCGCACAGTTAAACTGGTGACGTCAGCGTGGCCCACTTCCGTCAGGAGGAGCCGCCGAGAGGAAGTCGTCATCACCCGGATGAGGATAGGGCACAGCCCAATGACCCACTCCTTTCTCTTCACAGAAGAGAAATTGCCACCTCGGTGTGATGACTGCGACTGTCCTCTCGAAATTCGGCATATCCTGACGGAGTGTGACAGATACCGGGACGTACGTAACCGACTGAACATTACGGGTGATTTAGGGTCCATTCTAGGTGACGAAATAGATGCTATCGACCGTGTAATTTTATTTTTAAAGGAAACGGGGCTTTTTAATAAATTATAAATACAGTCTTTAACGATATTAAATTATTTTATGTGCTGACAAATCGTAGAATAAGCTCCATACCTGATTTCAGGTAATGTAATGTCTACGGCTTCAAAATTAATATGTTATATATCTGAAAAGCAGTAGTGCAAAATGACCATGCTGTCGACGCACCCTAAATACTAACTCTACTACTACTACTACTATTTCATTATATTCAAGAATTGTCCCCAAGGCAATGCTCTTGAGAATATATGTAGCTCCAGGTTTTATTCCAACAGTTTTTTTGGTCAAATGCCGCTGTCCCAAGAAGCCACATGCAAATATCAGTTCGTTACTTATAAGAGCGTCCTCTCTTGACCAGCAACAATTATGATTATGGAACTTATCATGCACCTCAGTACTGTCACTCACTGACAAACATAACATGCTCAATATCACGGCATCTTAAATATATTCATTTTGGCATGCGGTATACACCTTGGAAATAAACGGTACAAACTACTGACGGTGTGTCCCAGTCACGCGGTGAAGAGCCGAACAAAAAGAGCAGGGGCGAGCGAGTTTGATATCCAGACAGGAACGAATACAGCCAATCGATAAAGATGTGAGGTCGATGGTCCGTAATATTTCATACCAGTTCTCTAATTCCTCCAAATGATTCCTGGATAAAGATGCACATACATGGGAGTGAATATGATTTTGGAAGTACGATAAAACATAGTAAGAAAATTAACCATGCAGAAATGCCATTGGAATGTGAAATTCAATCGGGGGTGGTGAGGAGGGGGGGTTTACATTCCTTGTGCTGCTTGTGATTTCCCAAAATGATCTGGTGCAGAAAATGTCACACACTTTGGATTTAGCTGTCGATGTCCAGAGGTATGTAGCCAGCTTGAAATTTGTGACAAACCTGTTCCAAGGTGCAGAAGCCAAACAAAATTCGTATGCCCTTAGCACTTGACAATGAGTCACCCTTGATTCTAATTGTAAATGTTTCATTATATTCAAGAACTGATCCGAAGGCATTGCACTTGAGAAAATATTTGGCCCCAGGTTTCATCCAACAGCTTTTTATAGGCAAATTCTGCTGTCCCAAGATGCCCCTTGCATGTCAGTGCGATGATTATAAACAGGTCCTTTCTCGACAAAAACCTATTGTGATTATGAAACTTCCCATGCTTAACAATATATTTTACAATGCTGTCACTCACAAACTAGCGGAGCACACACAATATCACCGGATCTTGAATATTCATTTTGGCATAAGGTATAGGACTTGGTACTAAATAGTACAAACTGCTGAGAGTGTGTCCCAGACATACGGCAGAGGGACAAACACCCCAGGGAAAAGAGCAATGGCGAGTGCATATAGGTACAATCCATGCTGGGGAAAAAACAGTCATTCGAAAAAGAGGATGAGGGGTCGACGATCAATAATATTTTGTACCAGTTCTCAAATCCCTCTAAACCATTACAATGAAAATTCTGCATTTTGGAACAGGTTTGTTACAAATTTCAAGCCAGCTACATACCTCTGGACATCGACAGCTAAATCCAAAGTGTGTGACATTTTCTGCACCAGATAAAGATACAAATCCATGGGACTGCATGAGTGCGTATAAATGAAATAAAAATACTCTGTATTTTTATTTCATTTATACGCAAACATGCAGTTCCACCAAGTGACGCCTGAAACTGTGCAGTTTATGAGATTTCTGAGGTACAATAAAAATATAAGATGAGCCTAATAAGAAAATTACCTATATAAAAATATCATCATAAAGTGAAATTCATAGAGGGGGACATTTATTTTCCCTGTGCCTATTGTGGTTTTCCGAAAAGATCTGGTACAGAGATGGTACAGAAATCATTCAGCTTGGATTTTGCTGTGAGTGTTCAGAGGCTTCACATGGAATCGAACCAGATACCCTTTGGTCCATAACTCGAGCACTAACCCACTGGGTCTCTTCGCCACCGAGTAAAGGGATCTTCTTAAAAGATTGTGAGACTAGAGTAAGAGGAATAAGAAGATTTACCAAAATGAACAAAGTAAAAAAGTTTCAGACAAATTAAAAATATTTTACATGCCTTTTCCTTTCTTCCTATTCACTTTTCCCTCAATGATCGTCTTCACCAGACATCGTGTCTTAAGATATGGCCAATTAAATTGTCCTGTCTTCTTGTTAGGGTTTTCAGTAGACATCTCTTTTTCCCCACTCTTCTTAAGACTTCTTGGTTTGTCACTCGGTTGATCCATTTTTCCTATCGGCCAACCTCTGGAGAAAAGTTAAGTTGCATTTCAAAAATGAGTCAAATAACCCCCTCCCATCCTTCTAATGTTAAGGGTGTGTGGCAGGGGGTGAATATCACCAAACATGCACTACTGACATGCAACTAAAAGCCTCAATGCTACTGCTACTTGGAAACATGTTAGTTAATAATCACGTGCAACTATATGGTTAGTGTCTACAAAGTAGTAGAGGGATTATTGGTTATTGATGCTCCTTCAGGATCTGAGAACTTCAGTAGATATCCCAGAATTACGTGCCAGAATTTATGCGTTACTCATTATTGGAATATACTTAAAATCCTGATGCAGTAGTTGGAGACAAAATTATCCATTAGGTCAACTCCACCTATGATCTTATTGTCATCATCATCATCGATCAACAATCCTAGTGTTGGTTTAATGCAGCGCTCACTCGATTTTCCTATCGGCCAAACTATTCATGTCAATGCAATTTTTCTCTTTTACATCCTTCATAACTTGCTCCATATATCTCATACGAGACCTGCCTTTTCCTTTCTTCCTTTTCACTTTTCCCTCAATGATCATCTTCACCAGACCATCTTGTCTTAAGATATGGCCGATTAAATTGTTCTGTCTTCTGGTTAGGGTTTTCAGTGGACATCTCTTTTCCCCCACTCTTCTTAAGACTTATTGGTTTGTCACTCGGTCAATCCATTTTATCTTCATCATTCTTCGATAGCACCATATTTTGAATGCTTCCACCCTTTTCTCCGCTTTTGTCATGGTCATGGGCGTAGCTAGGGGGGTCCCTGGGGGGGCCCGGCCCCCCCCAGAAGGCTTGTGGCCCCCCTCCAGAAAAATTTGACAAATCGAAATTGTGGTGGCCACGCTTCACACAGCGCTGGCAACCGCGCGCCTGCGGCCGAGCCATAGCACGGCGGTGAGGTCCCTTTGGCCCCGTTCACACTACTAGCTTGGAAAGCCAGTAACCCGTACCTATATGCTAGTAACTTGAGTATCAAATTCGTCCTATGAACGCAGGTTGGAGAAACGCTGGTGAACTGATTTTACCAGCCTTGAGTTGCTAGGTTTGGTGCAGGTTACCTGAATTTGTGGCTTTAGAATTTCAAATTTCTGGAAAAATCAGGGAATCCTCGTATCAGTCAGGGAGAAACTGAGATAGGGAATTCTCGTTATTTTTCTACCATTACGCGTATCGGCCAGTCTTTCCCACCCTTTATTTCACCAAGTAAAACTAATGTCCGTCGCTGACGTGCGTGGAATAAGCTCCATAGCCGTAAGCCGTAGTAATTCGTGGAGCATTCAGTAGTGAATCTTAGAGTTATTTAGTAGTGAATCAGACGCATATTTTGTATATCCGTGTTGAGATATTTACCTAGTATTAAAATTCATGATCACAATGTATTTCGCTCATCACAAGGAATCCGAAGCTATGTTGTTCTGAAAATTTTACCTCTCTTTTTTTTAACTTCCGAGACTCAAGGCCGAGAGGTAGCGGGAGCACACTAGCTCGTAGTAAATACATTCTTGCAGTTCTAAAAACACGATTATTATTAAAATGGTAATACAAGTATGATCTCATGTGTAACCATAATCTTATGCAAGATCATCATCGATTCCCATACTCCCCTTCGTGAGACAAGAAGAGCCCTCCTCCCCTCCCACCTTTCACGCTCATTGAATAGTCCCCTCACCTCCCTCTCGAAGCAATTTAGTCAAGTCACAAAACACCTCAAATATGATATATGATGCTGCCGTTGCTAATTGCCTCCTTCTTCACTTGCAGACTGAGCAAACATCGCGCCTCGACGGCGCCGTAATAATTTTTCTTAAGATCAAAACGTTGTAACTCCCTTCACGATTGAGATAAAGAAATGATTTTTTCATTAAGTTAGCAGGCGACTACTTTTTACCTTACAAAAATTCAAATTTTTGTCCTTAAGATATTTACATCAGTATATCAACCTTTTAGCTCAATTAACCACAAAAACTGCACTGTTACGAAGAAAATAGTATGAGAAACCTTTATGTACAAGTTTTAATCCAGCATGAGGAACGGTTTGCCGACAATCGAGTGAAGAAAATAAAGTGAAAAGAACCGCGTTTCTAGGGGAAGTTTAAGGAAATATTTTTTAAAACTTTTTTATAAACGGTATCGAAAAACTATTGGCACCACGAAATGAAACGTCTCTTTATGCATTATGGCACATTTTTATACAGTTCATAGCGCAATATTAATTTTAATGTTGCATTTGACAACAGCGCACCTCCGCCCTTGTGGAGATTAACATGGGAAACGAATCTCCATGAGAGCCCATACTGTCAACTAAATGCGGAAAGCACTATAGTGTTGTGCAATTGGTTAAGTTTCGCGCAATCTTGTGATTTTTCCCTTCTATTTTGTTTTTCTTTACGTGCAAGAAGAAGAAAGTTTCAGATATATTCGATCATTTTTCAAGAAAACACTCTCTCCCCCTCCAAGAAATGATCAACGTGAAGATGATGATCCTCCCAGAGACGACCGCACATTCCCCTCCTCTACACCGCCAACGTTTGAAACTTCAACGAAACCCACAGATGAAAAAATGGAAGTAACCGAGGAAAGGGCATCTGAACCGACAGATCTTGGTACTTTGGAAACTGGACCGAAACAACTGAAGATTAATTTCCCGAAAACACTATTTGGAGACGGAAACCGATCATTTGCCGACACTTACTATGAAAAACACCAGTGGTTGGAGTACAGTGTGGAAAAAGATCGAGCATACTGCTTTGTGTGTAGACTTTTCTTTACCGGGGTTGTGCGAGACCAAAACGAAAAGTTTATTAAAACGGGGTTTTGCAAATGGAAAAAATTAAAAGATGCGATCGAAAAACACGAAAAATCAGGATCTCATTCGGATTGTCATCAAAAGTATCTGGGGTAGCAAATGGCTAACGCATCTGGTACTGTACACGAGAAAGTTGTAATTTAGAGTAAAGAAGAGATTGTAGAGAAAAAAAACGTTATTTGACAGAAGTAGCTGACATCATTTCCTGTCTCAGTTGTCAAGGCATGCCACCGAGAGGACATGATGAGAGCTCTGAATCTCAGAATAGGGGAAACTTTGTTGAATTGTGTAAGCTTTTTGCGAAGTATGATGACTTTTTTGCAAAACATTTTGAGCAGTGCCTTAACTACTGCAGCCCAACGGTTCAGAACGAAATAATAGAAGTTGCAGCCGGTCTAACTCTTCAAGAAATGGTAAAGGAAGTGCGGGAGTGTGGGTTTTATTCATTGATGGTAGATGAAGCCAAATGTTACAAAGAAGAACGGTTTTCAGTAGTTTTGAGGTACATACGTAAGAGGATTGTAGCCCATCGAAAGGTTTCTGGGTTTCTTAAATTGTTCCACAGCAAGAGATTCCGAGTCGCTAAGTCAAATGATTCAAGATTTTTTAACTAAATACAGCTTGGACGATATACCAATGATTGGACAATCATACGATGCTGCCAACGTAATGTCAGGAAAGAATGCAGGTCTCCAGGTGAAAATGAAAGAGTTACACCCGCAGGCAATTTATATCCACTGCTTAGCTCACAAAGTAAATTTGGCCGTTGTCTATTTCTGAAACGATATCCAGTCAGCTTACAGTTTCTTCAATACTCTTGAAGCCCTCCATATGCACTATTCACAACCTGGTAATCATGCCATCTTAGCAGGGATTCAAAAGAAGCTAGGCATTAAGGGTGGGAAAGAAATGGGGAGCTTAAGTAGTACAAGATGGTGCTGCCGTTACACAAATTGTAACGTTGTAATTAATAACTTCAACGCAATCAAAGAAGCCCTTGAGGAGGAAATCAACGCTGCACGAGATGAGGGAGGCCGTCGCGGTTTGTTGAGATCTATTCCAAAACCTGAATTCGTTGTTAATCTTTTCGTAATCCATTCAGTTTTATCGGTGACCAACGTGCTGAGTAAGTATTTGCAAGGCCCAGATGCGACGCTCGGTAGAACAAGTTCAATTATTGCCAGCATTCAAACTTACTTCCGCAGGGAGGAGAAATAATTTTGATGGTTTATGTGCCGAGAGTGTAGAATTTGCAAACAACAACGACATTTTGCTAGAGCCTGTGTCTGTCTCAAAGAAAATAAGGCAGCAGCCATCCGCAATAATGAGCGATTACTATGTTGAAACTACCGTAGGAAAAAGCCACCGACCTACCATCTGACACCAACCCTAACACTCGAGTTTACTGGAAAATCAATGTGTACAACAGGGTTTTGGATTACGTTATTTCA
Organism: Platycnemis pennipes; assembly: GCA_933228895.1. Lineage (NCBI taxonomy): Eukaryota > Metazoa > Arthropoda > Insecta > Odonata > Platycnemididae > Platycnemis > Platycnemis pennipes. Next base: position 69,610,676 of record OW121854.1, read on the forward strand.
CATTTTCAGCACAGTTTTGGGTCCGTTCCCCTGGCAAAGGCAGCGAATGCCTTTCCACAGTTGAACTTGACTGAAGCTGAAGATTCCATTAATAATTACAAAGAAATTTTGAATATTGATACCCATTCCTTGAATGCCGAGGCAACGGTATTGAGAAATATATTAAAAAACAAGGAACTACACGTCAAAATTAAAAATGTCTGAGCAGAAATAAATGAAGATATCATGCCGAACATTTACAGACTTCTCCAAGTAGCAATCGGCATGCCCGTCAGCTCGGGTGGGTGTGAAAGAAGTTCGTCAGTCATGCGAAGAATCAAGTCGTGGGTTCGGTCTACAACCGGCCAATCAAGATTTTCAAATCCATCCATTCTTCACATCGAAAAAAAACTTGTTAAAGAAAGGATTCCCAGCACTACCATCATTGAACATTTTTGTCAAAAAAAAACAGAAAATTCCTTTAAACCAAATGTTATATTTCTTTTCTTTGTTTTCACTTTAATATTGAAGTTGTGAGTATTTAATTTATTAGCAGATTATCATCCTAAAGTTTACTATGATCCCTCTGAAAAGGTGTGAATCCTCGTTGAAAATAAAAGCTATTTTATTTTCCAACTCGGTGTGATCATTTTCTAGTCTACAACAATCCCGTTCAGTAATTTACAAAAATGTCATCAGCAATTAGGCTTGATTTCAGTTCTGAGAAGGTTAAATTAAAGAACATTTCTGGGGGAGAAACACCCCCTCTTGAAGTGGTCCCATGGGTGGAGGGTGGGTGGTCCCATGGCCCCCCCCAGCCAAATTCCCTGGCTACGCCCATGGTCATTGTCCATGCCTTACTGCCGTAAAGAAACGTTCCACATGCACATGATGATGAATTGTTTTCTTACTTCTACGCTTGTATTTCCAGCTGTAAGTAGATTCTTCTTTTGATAGAATGCCCTCTTTGCCTGGACTATTCTACTGACTGTCTCTTTCTTGCTTCGTCCATCGTTAGTTACTTGGCATTCCAGGTAACAGAACTCTTGCACATCATCTAGTTATTGCTTCCCTAGTTTAACATTGGTTTAGGCTTTTCCATGGTTGTTAGCATCTTATTCAGATCCTTCTCTTTATCTGGTATGAGACCTATGTCATCGGTGAATTGCAACAATAACAGCAATTTTTGCTCCGTGGTCATTCATACCACAAGAATTCTCTTTGATTTCATTGATGTCTCTCTCGATATAAAAATTATGGGAGAGAGTGCATTGCTTTGTCTCACTCCTTTCCTTATTTTTGCTTCTTCACTGCTGGCTCCAGATTTCATCACAGCTACTTGGTTTTTATGCAAACTGTGGATAATTCTTCGGTCACTGCACGACACTCCAATTCCTTTCAGAATTCCAAGCATAATATTTCAATTTGGGTGTCAGAAGCTTTATCTAAATCCTCAAATACATTGAAGGTCTGTTTGTTCTCCATTCTTCAGCCTAAGGGTCAAATTTACTTCTCTTGTACCCTTACTTTTCCTGAATCCGAATTGATCTTCATCCAGGAACTCCTCTGCTATTCTTCTGTAGATGATCCTTGTCAATATCTTCGATGCATGTGTTGTCAGGCTTATAGTCCTAAAATTTTTGCACTTCTCCGATCTCTTCTTTTTGGGAATAGGAATTATGATGTTTTTCTTGAAGTCCCTGGTTATTTCTCCTGCTGAGTACATGTCACAGATGGTTTTTTAGAGATGGGTAAATGTCTTCTCTCCTGCATTTTTTTACTAGTTCTACGGGGATATCATCAATTCCAGAGGCCTTATTCATGCGAAAGTCCCTTACTGCTGCGTCGAATTCCAATCTTAGTATTGATCCTCCCATATCCTCATTTCGACTTTGCTTTCCTCTTCAGCGACTTTCGTGCTGAGATTTTTTCCGTTGTATAACTCTTCCAGATATTCTTTCCATCTCTTCACTTTGTCTTCATTTTCAATCAAAATTTCTCCATTCTTCTCCCTTATGGCATTCATCTTGTGCTCTGTTCTTTGAAGTAGTTCCTCACTATCCTTTAGGCCGCTTCCACCTTTCCAAGTGCTAGGTTATTTGGTACATCTTCATGAAATTCTTCGTCTACATCTCTCTAGCTTTCCTAACTTTGCGGCTTATTTCGTTCTTTAGTCTTTTGGAGCAAAGCAGCCCTTCTTCAGTTTTCACATTCTTGTACATACCTTCTTCTTTCTTCAGTCAGCACTAAGACTTCATCCATGATCCATGTCTTCTTCTTGACTGCTCTTCTTCTTCCAAGAACTTCTTTTGCGGCTACCTGTAGTCCACATTTAATGTTTTCCCAATGCTCTTACACTGATTTCTCAGTCAGGTCTTCTCCTATGTTGTTTCTTACTGCTTTCTGAAATGCCAGCTGATGTTGAGTCTCCTTCAGTTTTTCTTCTTGCCAAATGTTCTTTACTCTTTTCTTAAATTTCTTGAATTTTATATGGGATTTCATCATCACTAAATTATGGTCTCTTCACTGGGTAGTTTTTGCAGTCCTTCACTTAGTTCCTATATCTCTGCTTTACTAAAATGTAGCCTAATTGAAATCTTCTTGTCTGCCCACATTTTCCATCCGATTGCCCCACTTCCACCCTTTTAATGCAGCTGTAAGTAAAATCTTCTCTTGCTAAAAATGCCCTTTTTGCCTGAGCATTTCTAGTGGCAATTTCTTTTTACTTCGATCATAGCTGGTTACTCTGCTGCCAAGGTAACAGAAATCACCTCCAAAAAAGTTTCCGGTGAATTGCAGCATGCTGATTCCCTCCTGGTGGATGTACACTCACAAAGATTTTTCTTTGACTACATGAATGGCTCTCTAGATGTATGCATTAAATAATACTATGGTTGCTTTCCAACATGGAGCTGAAGAACTGATTGGGCCAGGTAATTGGAATGTCGATAAGATGGAGCATGTATTGGCCTAATCGTTGGCCTAATTTGTAAAGCCATTTGTAAAGTAAAGTAATTTGTAAAGTAATTGGCCAATCTAATATTGGCCAATAATGTTGGCCTAATCGGAATGCCTTCCTCATGAATTAGAGGCAGTCCATATCTGTGGCATTTCATCATCACTAAGTTGTGGTCACTGTTGTTATCTACACCCGGGTAGCTTTTGCTGTCCTTCACCTGATTCCTAAATCTCTGCTTCACTAAAATGTAGTCAATTTAAAATCTTCCTGTCTCCTGGCATTTTCCATGTGTAACTTCTTTGGTTGTGATTTTTAAACAATGTGTTTGCCACCACTAACTTATGCTGTGTGCAGAACTCCAGCAGTCTTTCTCCTCTTTCGTTTCGGATTCCCAATCCGTATTTTCGAGTTATTCTTCCATCTTGACCTTCGCCAACCACAGCATTCCAATGTCCTAAAACAATCAAGTTTTCTTCTCCTGTTACCTGCTTTATTACTTCCGTGATATCCTCATAGACATCTTCCACTTTTTCATCTTCGTGGTCTGACGTAGGCATGTAAACTTGCACCAAAATGGTATCTGTTGCCTTGGTATCAATTTTCACTATAATAATCCTTTCACTGTACTGCAGGAAGATCTTCACATGCAGACCAGCAGTTTTTCCTGAACATTATGCCTACTCCAGTATTGCCATTCTGTGATCCAGTGTGAATAATTGTGTAACTTCCACTCCAAAATCCTCCATCTTGGGCCATCTCATTTCACTGATTCCTAATATGTTGAGGTCTATTCTTCGCATTTCCACCTTCAGGTTGTCCTGCTGCAAAGTGATCCCACGTTCCTACCCTAAAATGTTTATCACACTCAACTGATATACTCTTTTGGGTAGTGCCCACCCAGAGACCTGAATGGGGGACTATTTTACCTCTGGAATATTTTACTCGAGAGGGTTTCATCACGTCTTGATAAAGAGAAGAGTGGAGTAGCTGCGACTCCACGGGATAATAATGTGGTGGTTTCCTCGTGGCTTCTACATCTTAGTACTACAGACATTAAAGTAAATGTTACCATACCCGTAGTGAAAGTAGTGTAACTACTGACCACTGTGGTCACCACCTTCACTCATAGGAAGAAGAGCTGCTGCCCTCTCCTCTGGGTGATGGGAAGCATAATTGTTGGTGGACTCCTGTTGCCAAGTCACAGCATCTTCACAGGTTTATGTATCATTTAAAAGCTCAGCTAACCCAATGATAGAATAATACTACCTCATGCCATCACTTTTTGTCCACGACTGCTTATTCGATGAGTAAACTTTCTTATTTCACGGCAAACCTCTATATCTAGAGGTCGATCAACCATCCATGAATCTTCATTATTACGTGAATATTTTCTCTCAGATCCTTCACAACTTGATCCATATATGTCATTCTAGGCTTTCCTCTCCTATTCTTTTCCTCCACTTTTCCCACCACAATGTCTCAAGACCATCATGTCAAGATATGAATGACTAGTTGGTCCTTTCTGCTCTTTTTAAGGTGTTCTCATTCTTCTTTTTTCTCCAAATCTACTCAGGATACTTCATTTTTTACTTTCTCCATTCATTGAATCGTATTTAGTCCCCTGATTTTTCTTAAACTTTGCTGTCAGTTCACTATCTCGTGTTTCAAGCACTTTCTTTATATTTGGTAATAAATCATTGTCACAGAACGGTAAAGTATGAAGAGAACATGATGAGATGTTACCAACTTCCTTTTCTTCTATTTCTTATTTCTTCTTCCAGATTTCAATTTCATGTTGAAGCAGTAGGGTGTATTCATCTGGAAAGTTGATTTCTTTCAAAGACTGTTTGGCGATGTCCATTTTTTCCTTTACAAGGAAGCTTGGCACCACATACTGCAGCTTAGTTACAAGGTTGAAATGATCCCCAAATCTTGATGTACATTCAGATATGCAGTGGTCCAAAAATTGAATATAGACATTCACTTTAAAGTAAGCTTTTGCGTCTTCTTGTGCAACATGTGATCTATGACCCTGCCTTCCACAGACTCGCGGTAAGGACATCTCGATGTACAACACGTGCTTTTTTGCAAGATTTTCTGCCTTTATAAATATGTCATTAAAACTTTCATTGGCACTTTCCTTCTTTTCAATGAGTGTAGCTTTTAGTACATCTAAATATTTTTGGCTTGAATTAGGTCTCTTTGTCTTATTTGCAAATACCGGCTAACAGACAGTATCAAGGCTGTTATTTCCCCACAGACAAACATGCTTGTTATAAAATCTGAATTTAAGAGAGCATGTATTAAAGCAGCAGCTCCAGAGTCTGGTTTTTCCTCACTGATTACCTCGAGTGAAGATATTATTGCATCAAATAATGCAATAAAATACATCAGAACAGTGTGTCTTTCAACCCATCTTGTTTCACAAAACTGCCCTATAAGAGTTTTTAGAGCATGGCTGTCAGGACAATTTACGATATTTTTTTTTAGGACTTCTCTTCAAAAACTGCTATGCCTTAGGAATGTTATCACACTTCTGATTGTAGCCAACATTTTTAATATGTGTAGATGCTGTTGGTCTATTTGTTGCTGCTACAATGACAAGGTTCAATGCATGACTAAAGCAGTGAGTGTACAAGGCATGCGGGTATTTCTTTGAAATCCTTGTCTGTACACCTTTAAATTGGCCCGCCATTTTGGCAGCTCCGTCATAGCCTTGCCCTTGTAACTTGTTTAAGTCGAGACCAAGTTTTGTTCCAGTTTCTAAAATAAAAGAGGCTAGGTTTTCTCCTGTTGTGCTTTGAACTGGTACAAATGTCAGAAACGCCTCAACAATCATATCATTTTTTAGATAATGGACACTGAGAGACATTTGTTCAATCCCACTTATGTCTGTCATCTCATCACACAAAATAGAAAAATATGAGGATTGTTTTCCATCAAAAATAATCTTTCCTGTTATAATATTGCCACAAATTGAGATGAGCTCATTCTGGATTTGTGGGCTAATGTATAATGCATTTTGTGAACCTTTGTTGAAATGCTCTTTTAACACTGTATCTCCAGCATCTATTCTAAATTTTAGCATGGCTCTAAAATTTCCTTGTCGGCTTTCCTCATCATCATCTTCTAGAATGTCTGAACAGCTTCCTTCACAATGTCCTCGTAAGGGAATATTTTGTCTACCGTGAAACGTGACTGTTTTCACAATTGAAACGAGCTTTTCTCTGTTCTCCTTAGCCCTTTTTACAACAGCATTGTCTGTCATGTGTATAACATCACAGGATTTATTTTTATAAATATTTTTGAATGCCTCACTATCCAAGACACTATTTTGATGATAAGTGCTGATTTCATGTTTTTTTAACGCTTCAAGTGCCTTTTTCCATTTTTTGAGTGGCTGGGTAACCAAAGTGTTAATGGTAGTATTATGAGATGCACTTTTAACAAATAAAAAACAATGTTTACATAAAATTCCATCAATATTTTTGGAATAAACAGCCATTTATACTGCATTAGCCATGACAAATGACATCAACTCTTTTGCTTCCCTCTTTTTTTGAGGGAAATTTATACGTATCTAAATACGTATATACAACTATCTTGAGTCAAAATCTGGTACTTTACATTGTTATCAATGCTAACTTTAAGCGTTAATAATATGTCAGAAATGTCATTAATATTAAGCCCACTCACACTATTCTGTTCCGTAACAGTTTCTGACGAGGTGCAAGTGGCTTCACTGATGTTAATGTTCTTGTCCATTACGTCACTAGTTGCTCCAGGGTCAGAAGGTTTACTTTTATTAATTATAAATGATTCTAATGTCCCTTTTCGCTTTCCAATGTTCACTTCAGACATGATAATTGAAATAAACACACTTCCACTATCAGTTACTCACTTGACACACATGAGAGAATACAATCATTTCAACAAAAATTTGTACCACAAGACTACACTCACACTGTCGCCATAATGTCACATCAACTAGACAGACATGACGAACGAACACTGTCAATGCACTGACGGATGAGTCCATTCGGCGAGTCGGGAGGGGAGGCAACAGTGCGTGGCGTGGTGGTGATCTCAAGTCAAGTGGCTGGTAGAAGCACTATAAATGAGCATCTTATGAATACAATGTGTTCACACTCTGACGCTAGCTTTGCTGTCAGGCTGGGCACAAAGCCGTGGTTCGTAGTGTCGCTTCACAAAAATAATAGTCAATATTAATTTTGCTTCCTAGTATTGGTGGAGTAGAATAAATTTCTTTTATAGGTTTTTATATTTTTCTGCTAAAATTAATTGGTTTGGAGGGGGCACTTGCCCCCTGTGCCCCCTCCTGGCTACGCCACTGATTGGCAGACTCCACCCCACATTAGTCCACAGAGTACATTACATCCTCTTTCGATTCATGTATCATTTAGTTAGGTGTTTATTCAGAAAAAAATGTCTACATTTGGTGCCATGGAATTTCACCGTCACAGCTACACATGCTGTATATGTTTGGTTAAGTAATGCATATGAAAAAGTATGAAAATTTTCATATGAGTGAAAGATATTTATAAGCATCAAAATGCACGCTATGTGCTATGTTCTTGAACTGACATGCAGAGAGAGACAAAGTTACCTTTTCAAAATTCTTACAAAAACTCAAATTAGTCATTTAACATGAACTTTAAATTTTCAGGCCAAAATATCTCTTAAATACCTATCCATAAAATCTCATATAGCTGGGTAGTCCAGCCTGGTTGCCAAGGGAAGTTCGATTGTGGAAAAGGTGAAAAACTAATAAATTCTGAGCTAAAAATGCAATTTTTAGTCAAAACTGTACCTATCGCATGAGAAAATCGAATGAGTGATTTAAATTCTGCATTCTTTTATCCATAAAATGATAAAAACTTCCATCCATTATCTTGATTGCAAATAATTTAAAAAGCAAAAGAAAATAAATTCCTCAAAATTCAATACTTCTCTTATGGGAGTAAAAGATAATAAAGGGGTAAAAAACAACCTTAAAAATGGTGTAGAAAAAATCTTTTCTTAATGTGCCCCCAAAAGGGAAGTTTACTTCAAATTTAACCATTTTTTTAATCACCAGTATTTTGGGCTGTGATTGGGATTGATGGGTGAATGAATCACTCAGTTAAAACTGTTACGTTATATATAAATTACAATTACCCCTGTTTTCTTTGTTATCTTCAGGTGATATCTGGCTTATATCTTATCCTTGTAAACTAGTCATGTTTATAATTTCTCTAATTAGTCTCTTTGTATCTCTCAATTGCGGTTATGTCATCTAATAAATTTACTTTTAGCAAAGAAATTTATCATATAAAATCAGTTTCTGTTAGGCATATCAGTGAGTAATTTTGTTAAGATTTTAGTGGCTAGTTTTCATTTCTTTAATTTTTTTATCGTAACATATTAAATGTTTCTTCATGAAGAAAAAGAATACTTAATCTGAGAAAAGTGTATGTTGATTTTCAATCACAGCAAATTCATCCCTTGGCTTGTGACATCACTGCATTTTCCGTGGATCTATCTTTTTCCATCTCTTAAATGGTTTATACTATTGTTGATGATGGCACCAATACAGAAGCACTACATAGGTATTAACTTTTCCTTGAAAATATTAAATATTGAAGAAGTTTTTATCTGTATTTGAAGTAATTAAATGGCCTCGTCCTTACTTTATGCTTGTGACTATTATTGTCAGTGATTTCCTAAACAATATGCATGCTTTTATTAAAGCAATAATATGTTTTATTTGTGGGAGACCATTTTATAAGGTACAGGAATTGTCAGTTAAGTTTAATCAAAAAATGTGGTAAAACGTGAGGCTGTTTATAAAATATTTATTTGAAGGATAATAAAATGTATATAGTTGGAAAATTTTAAATCTTGCTTTGAAAGTAATATATGCTTAAATAATTTCTCAACTCCGGTGGTGATCAGTTGTAAAGGTGTAACCTTAAGGTGTTACACATAACAGTATATTTCATGTTTTGTTGTTGTGGAATTAATATATTGTCTTTTATTAAAGACTTAGGGGCCTAAGATGTATCTCATAACTCCGGAGCTACTGAGTTTTAAGAGTTATGATGGCTGCCATAACTCCCATTGGTGATTGAAGAACTCGAAATACTTGTGATTGGAGTTACGAATTGAAGTTATCTTGGAGCTGGGATAGCGCTGAACAAGGGCCCATCCATATGACAACTCCTGACGGAGTTACTTGTGCTTTCCACCAAATTCATATTTAGATCTGCTGCTGTGCAACAAAAAGGCAGTGCCATGAGAAGCAACCAGGGAACTCCATCAAATCTGAAAGGTATGTACTTAGGCTACAGACAAAAAAATTGGTACATATAAAATTTTATGATGAACAGTTTAATCACTTAAAACAGATGGCTTGTAAAATTACTGCATCACATATTGCATTTTACATCGGCACTATATTACATTCATTACTGAATAGGCATTTGCAGTGTTTGTATTTAGCTGCTGAAGTTTCATTGTGGTATTTTAGCCCCTATTTTCTTACCTGGTATAAAGTTGAGAAGAAAACCAGAGAAATTTCAAAGGTGACATTTAGCACTCATTATTTAGGATTAGTACATAATATCTAAACATGAGGAAGGTGGAGTGAAAGTAAAATTCATACACCCTTAAGAACCAGCAAGATCATTTCAATGGCTTCCACAGGAGAAAGAAGACATCTGTGACATATTTATCATATAATGCATAAAATGGGTCTAATAAAAGTTAATTCCATGTTTTTTATGAACTTAACCTTGTTTAACCCATTTACGGCCAAGGTCATTATTACACTGAAAATTCAACTTTTTTCTTCATATTCCTTCTCAATATATGCCAGAAAAGAAAATATAACAAAATTGATGCCCTAAAAAATTTGTTAATGCAAAAAAAATAATGGTGCGTTTTTGCACCTGTGTCTGTTTTAGAGTTCTTGGGTGCAGAGGTGATAGTAAAATGATAATTTATTTTGCTATATTTATTTGCATTTATAGTCCTGACTCGTAATTAAATGTTTTATAATAGTTCATATACTTGCTATGAATAATTACAATAGTTTTGGAAAGCACAGTGTTCATATGTATGGCTTTTTTATGGGTGAAAATCAAGAAAATAGTTTGGATGCAGGGGTACATTTTAAACGTAAATATTGTGTGTTTTGCATTACCTATACCTTCTCCTGGATTCATTTATCTCAATTAGATGACCTACTTTATCATTTCTTACGTCCAGTGGTAAGGACCTACCCGATGGTCTACCTATTTTTGGGTTGTATGACATTCCTGCTCCTTAACCATCATTAGTTTATTACTTTTCATTTGGGTCAGTACAACATATGAAATCCCACTACGGGTCACTAGCAAATGAGATTCCCCGTAAACCTTTATTGTGTGTGTGAATGTGATTCACAAGGGGTTACCACTCTGTGATTGTACAAATCCAAGTGCGTGATTGAGGAAAAAGTCCCTGAACCCTGCATGTATGTGTGAATGAGAATTATGAGGGTGACTCAGTGTATCGTATGCAAACCCACGTGAATGAGTGCTTGAAAGTCATTATCAATTTTATTTTATTTAGTTTAGTTATTTAGTTTTCCTTTTTATTCTATTCAACTTACTATCCCCTAAAACTAAAAACTCTACAATTCCGCCTAACGTCTGTCTTAACTCTTTAAATAACAAATTTTCTCAGCCAACGAATCTTATAGCAAAGGATATCAAGGATAAAACCATTCATATGTACAATTCCAAAACCAACTCATTGACAAACAGCAGAAAACAATTCAAATTTTCCCTAGTGAGCCAGATGCAAGTCTTTGCCTCGTTTAATAGAATCAAGTCCAAGGCCAGGGGCACTGATGGAATCCCAGTAGAATTCATTAAAAAATTACTCCCTTTCCTCTTGCCATATATCACCAATATTTTCAACTCATCAATTTCTCAAGAACAATTTCCCAGTCAGTGGAAGGGTGCTTTGATCAAACCAATCCCTAAAAAGACAAGTTCTTCTCAAGAGAAAGAATTTCGTCCAATTTCATTTCTACCGGTTCTATCAAAAGCATTTGAAAAACTAATTTACGAACAAATTACAGATTTTATAAGAGTCAATAATATTCTTGATCAATTTCAATCTGGTTTCCGACATGGACACAGCACTACCTCAGCTCTTGTGAAAATTACTGACGACTTTAGAAGATCAATGGACAAGAAAGAGTTATCAGTTCTTGTACTTCTTGATTTCAGCAAAGCCTTTGATTCAATAGATAGAGATATTCTTAGAGCAAAAATGAGGGGTATGGGCTTTTCTTCCTCTGTAGTGAATTGGATTAGATCATACCTATCCCACCAGAAACAGAAAGTTATCTCAAATGACTCTTGCTCCTTGTGGGCCGATGTATCTCGAGGAGTACCTCAAGGCTCTATCCTCGGACCTCTTTTATTCTCTCTTTATATTAACGACTGTCCATTATCACTCAGAAACTGCAAACACCATCTTTACGCCGACGATTTTCAAATATATCTAAACTCAACTGTTGACAACTTACGTAATAATTTGGAAAACATCAATAATGATCTTGTAGAAATTAATAACTGGAGCAAAGCCAACTTCTTAACAATTAATCCTGACAAATCACAAGCCATCATAATTGGATATCCGAGAATTCTTGCATCAATTAAAAAATCTGAGCTTCCACCCTTACGAATAAATGGTGATCCAATTCCTTATTGCGAGGCAGTTAGAAATTTGGGGATATTAGTAGATGAAAACCTATCATGGTCGTACCATGTAAATAATATCTGTAAAACCGTCAATAAATCATTATTTCCCCTTCTCAGATTGAAACATGTGATCCCCACATCTCTTAAGGCACAGCTGGTTTCGGCGTTAATATTACCGCACTTTGACTACGCCGATACAGTTTATCAAGATCTATCACAAGAATTGTCACTAAAACTTCAACGCTCTCTGAATGCATGCATCAGGTTCATTTTCAATCTACAGGTATCAGATCACATCACCCAATACATAAATGAACTATCTTGGTTAAAACTTAGTCACAGACGACAACTTCACACCCTCTCTCTTCTTTACCAAATTCTGAATACTAAAACGCCTTCTTACCTCTTTGAAGAATTCAAGAAGCTGAAAAATGTCCATGAATCCAATACGCGAGGAAATCATAAGCTGGTAATACCTCTCCACCGGAGTACTATCTTCAATAAATCATTCATTGTCACTGCATGTCGTGAATGGAATAAACTTCCCTTATCCTTAAGAAACTCTCCATCACTTCCATCTTTTAAAAGGGCGCTACACAAAACACTTCTTAAAGTTCAGCAGACGGGCACATGAGTATCACAAGTCACGGGCACTCTCTCAATACACATGATAGATTAGAACACGGATGGCAAGATAAACGGCACACATTTAACACCATGTTGATGTTTGTTTTTGTTTATTAATTTTTCCTTAATTCCCTTTTACCTTTTTTTTCTATTTTTTTTTTCCTCCCTACCTTTTGTATTTATCTTTTCTTGAATTTCATTATAATATACTTATTTTCCTATGTACATGCTATTATATTTGAGTTATTCTTAAACACTAGCTTTACTGTCAGTAGGATTTCGCAGGTTTTTCACACCCCCTTCTTGTGTGGGTGTTTTCCTGCAGTGGGTTTTTGCGTAAAGGATGTAAGCATAATAATCCTCACGTTTTTCCCACATTGTAAATTCTCTCACACACTATTAGATATGTAATATTGATATATTGTGTATGTATATTTCTTTTGTGTTAATTTATCATTATTTGATTCCTATAAGTGTATTCTTTACTTATTTTTTTTAACATCGGATTGTAATTGTTTTAAGTATTGACCACTATTTCTTTTATATATTTATTTTGACGAGGGGTTAGATGGCAGAAGGGACAGTTTTGTCTCAATCTCGCCCCAATAAAGACCTTATTATTATTATTATTATTTGTTACTTTTGTAACATCCATCAGGTTTCGTTGCCGTCATAATTGCCGGGGACTCGAGAGGGGTCGTGCCTAGGGGTAGCCACGTCCGCCACCGGTGGATAGGTGGCTACCCGGCATTAGGGTCATGCGCACGAAGCAGGCGGAGAGACCCGAGAAGGACAGCCTTCTGCATTACACTTGCAAGTGCATCCGCTCGCGCCCTGCACGCTGGGATGCACTTGAGATTTTCGACCAGTGAGCTCTTGACACCACCAAGCACGCCCACGATGAGGACTACCAGTTTCACAGAGTAGCCCGCGTACATTTGCCGGAGTTCGCACAGCAGATCTTGATATTTAGTCCTTTTTTCAATCTCCCTCGCTGCCATGTTCATTTCGGCCGGTGCCGAAAACTCGACGTAAAAGTTCCTTCTACAGGAAGGCGATTCATGAAGAAAACGTAAAAGTTCCTTCTTATTATTATTATTATTATCATCCCCCACTTTAATTTTTATCTTGCGTGTATGATGGGTCACTGGCATTGGAGAAATCCTCGTAACCACTGCTTGTGTGTATGAATGAACTCACGAAGGTGACTGTATTTAGTATACAAACCCAAGTGATTGTATGAGTTTTATTTTTTATTATATTATTCGATTTTATTTTTACCTTGATTCCCATAATTTTGAGTGTGATTATTGTATGCATAGCTGGGCAGAAAAGCATTAATCGTTAATTAACAAAGTTAACATATTGCTTAACGATTTAACTTTTAAGTTAAATCCAAAAACTATTACCGGTCTTATTAACTTCCGTTAACTTTTAATTCCGTTAATTTAAGTCTGTTACTTTTGTTCAGAGCCATCTGGATTGCCATGTGATAACTTGTTGAAGGAGTTGTGTTGAGAATTCAATCTAGAGAACTCTGCGTTTGTACTGCAATCAGAATTTTACGCAACTTTTACAGACATAATTTACACAGCCAAGGCTCACGTTTCCACCCAAAACAATAAACTAGACATGAAAAGGCATATGCATCTAAATACGTTCAATTTGAAGAAAAAGTAAAGGCAGGATTAACTCGCGGGAAAACGAAAACCTAAGGCTTCAAGAGCTGTGGGTTCTTCTTATGTCAATAGGACTGGCAATAGTTTTTTCACCATCTAATGGCACAAAACTACGCCAGCAAAATATTGGTGAATCTTTTGGTATCGCAGCTACCGGTAGCGGCGCATCCCAAGGTTTCTATTTCCACAATCAAATACAAACAGCGTCAGGTCCAACTTTACTGATGGAAACGGTATATTATGTACTATGAAACTCCATACCTCATGTGTATAAGTCTACATTATCTACGCTATACAGTTTGTTAAGTATTTTTGACCACGAAATTCTTATTACGTTCATTGACATTAAAAATAACTAAATGTTAAGTGGCATATAAATCAAAATTGCCTACAATTTCGTATAGATTTTTAACTTCAACGGATAACTTTAACTCGCGTTAAATTTTCATCAAGATAACGATTTAACGATTAAGGAAGTTAACTTTATGAGTAGCTTTTAATGCATTAACGAAGTTAATTTTAGGATTAACTTTGGCCAGCTATGATTGTATGTAACAATATAAGTGAGTGTGTGAGTGTGTCATTTACTTCCATTTAAATTTCTTTGTATGCTTGATTTTGTTCAAGTGTTGAGAGCTCCCTTACTTTGTATATTTTGTATATACTCCTTCCTTCCCCCTCTCACCCCTTTTTTACTCCTCTGCCCCCTTACGGATTTGGGGATATTTTTCTTCATTTGTTATTTTCATACAGCCGTAGATATGTTGTTTTCATAGTTCATACGATGTAAACTCAATTTGTGACATATCATTCACTGTAGCTTTTCGGTACATTTTCCAGGTATTTGAACATACACTGGCCAATTGATAAATAAATAATGGCTACCCCCACTTCTTTCCCTGATTTTACTCAGTAGTTCGCATTTGCGTTGCCGTGAAGGCCTACTCTGAGGTATCCTACTTATCGTACTTCCCTATCAGATGAGGCGGGGGGACAAAAGCCTCCTCTTTTGGCTAAATCTATTTGCACTTCGTCGTGGGAACATTGTTGCTTGCGACAATGACAGCTGAATTATAATTGCATTTCACAGCAGAAATTTAGATTCTGCATCACATACACAATCAAAAGATGCACAAGGTTTTTTTCCGATGGTCTTTGAATCTTCTAGCAGACATTATCTAGTACTATTTTCCTGAACCATGCTAGTTGCAAAAAATATCAGTTTTTCAAGATAGGCACGAAACAAGGAAAACAAAAAAGTGTATCAATAAAAATCGTTGATGCGATGAATCAGGAATAACTTTCAAGAAATGTGAAACAACCTGAGTTCCCAAACCTTACTGCAGCCCATCAAAGAACCTTCACCATCACCCCCTTGCCCCTCCATTTGGAAACACCTGGAAAAGGTACCCTTCGGAAGAGCAGAGACACCATAGCTGAAATCCTAATTTCTGCGGTTTATTCTTCAGGTTCTTTTCTCTTGCGGTTTCTGGAGAACGAAGTTCCTTGTGCATCTTCATCATTATGTCTGCACACACTTCCTGCACACCCAAACCACCACCACGCGCTCTCTGATGACCCTCCCGGTATAATGCCGAAAGGGTGAGAATAGGGATGGAAACACAAATTGTTTGATGGTGACATAGGTGTCCTTCTGCGTCTGATATTATAGGAATAAGAGTGACCGAGGACTTCTGTGCAGGCTGAATTTCCTAGATGGAGTTGGTTGAGGGAGTCGCGAGTCGCTCGTACATTCCCCCATGAACACACCATTATACCCTGCTGCTTGGCAGAAAGACTATCCTACAAGCATAATATCAGGCAGCTCTAGTAAAAAAAAAACTGCCATAAAATGTGAGACAACTGCTTATGGTTTGATATTGGTTTTTCATGTGATCATTTCGCTTCATCTATCAAAAATCCGACGCAATTCTGTTTCATTTGAGAGCGCTTGGTATTAAAAAAATTGTTTAAACCTATCATTGTCAGTTAAACTTTAACATTGTATGCCTTCTAAATTAACTAGATGCCATTACACCATTACATAATGATTAGGGACATGACATTTTCGCGAAACGTTTTTTGCGACAGGATTCACGAAATAAGCGACAACCAGGGTTTAATCGCGAAATAACCGTGTCTTCTTTGAAACGCGATTTTTTTAACGAAATTTGAGATATTTTGCAAATGCCGAATTTTTGTAGCATGAAATATTTTCTTTAGTGATGGCCGGATCGGATCTTTCATTTTTCTCGGTTCCGGATTCGGATCCAGAGACACGGAGTAAAATCGGATCCGGATCGTAGATTTTAAATTTTCGCGGCTTAGCGATCGAAGTGCCCCGTGAATGGAATATAGGTGCGGTAGATATTGACAAGAAGAGGATATGTAAATAAGGTCACGTAATTAGATGAAAACGTTCCCGTGCAACTAGAAGCAAAATAAAGAAATATGACTTTTTCCCCCATTACCCCGATATCGCGGGAAAAAAATACGTAGGATGTCACGCGGGTAGCCTACATTCGCCGGGATCAGGCGTACAACGAGAGGAGCTAGTGTACTGTGCGAAGTTCGATCCCAATCGCAGTACCACTCATTAATTAAGGATGGTCGGGTCGGATCTCAAGATCCACATGTCTTTCATTTCATTCGCTGCAGAAATCATATCCAGGGACAGTAAAAATTCAGATCCGGATCGGAGATTTTAACATCTCGCGGCCTCGTGATCGATGCGCCCCGCGAATGGAATGTACGTATGGTAGATACCAACAAGGAGAGGTTAAGTAACTCGGGTCACGAAATGAGAAGAAGATTTTTTCCGTGCAACAAACGAGGAAAACAAATTAAAAAATACTCTTGTAGTCTTGACCTTTTTCTCTTTCATTTTTCTCGGTTCCGGATTCGGATCCAGAGACACGGAGTAAAATCGGATCCGGATCGTAGATTTTAAATTTTCGCGGCTTAGCGATCGAAGTGCCCCGTGAATGGAATATAGGTGCGGTAGATATTGACAAGAAGAGGATATGTGCCGGATGTGCGAGAAAAAAATTAAGCCGAATGTCATACGGGTCGCCTACATTCGCCATATTTCCCGTGAACCAATGAGAGCGTAGTTGTTAAAAATGAGGGCTAGTGTACTGCCAGTCGCGAGTTCGATCCTTAACACTACCTAAGAATACAGCCGTGCTGTATTCCTAGGGTAATGCTAGTAGGTAGTTAAAAAAAGTAGATTATCAGAAATTTCATTTCAAATTATAAGTAAAAAAAATAATTAAATTAGGCGAAAGGAAATGATTGGAAAAAATTAATATTACAGAATTAAATCGTGGAATCATCACGTTAACTTTACAGTGTAGTTTTGAGTGACGCATTTGTAAATCTAGTTGAAGCAATAGAAGTACAAAAAAGTCAGTATCCACACACAAAGGTTGGAAATGAAGGATGATAAAGTTTTTTATTCAATGGTTGAAAGAAAAATTTTAAACAGCGTAAGAATCGAACTTCATAACCTGCAGTCCACTACTCCACTCTATTATTGTTATTACCATTATCTCATTAATTTGCCTTTAACTTAATTTTGCCTACTGTGTTTTTTATGTTGCGTAGGGTAGCCATAACTTCTGTATTGGATCTCAAATGTGTGTACTATTTACTGTTTGTTCATATTGGTATGAAGTCTTTATTTATAATATTTAAAAAAAACCTTTCTTTTGGACTCCTTTTTCCCAACATTGAACACAGCTTTTACCTTTTTAAAATGATTTTATTTACCGTACTTTTATTTTTAAACACCGCTTTTGATGATTTTTATTCACCATTTTTCAGTGTCCCTAATAATGATATACACTGTTATAAGACCACGGTTGCCAATCTTTTCTTCCAGAACCTGTCTGCTATTGTACCCTGCTCTCGCCAAAGGTGCAAAAACGCACCATTATATTCAATAATCAATTATTTTACTCAATGACAAAATAAATGATTAAATGAATCATTATGTGACGTGGGATTATGAGTACTCTATTTTGGCAACTTCAATTATTCATATGCATGCATTATCATTTTTATTTTTAAAAAATTTAATCACCCTTCATTGAACGTGAATTTTAGCAAACTTAAAAATCAATAACAAAGGGACATTAGCTAGAATCAACAATAAAACACCTTGAAAAATAAGTTTACTACTTTATAAATGAATTAATAAAAGAAAAGGAGGAGAACTCTTCATAATGAATTTGTTATTAACTAAAACAAAAATAGTTCATTTTCGCACCTTTGGCCGAAAATGGGTTAAGTAAATAGGTAAATGCCTGAAAAAGTGCATCAATTCACAGTTGCTTAAAAATTTGAACTCTTCCCTTCGGCTGCCACGAGCCAAGTATTATTGTTTAAAAAACTTCTATGAACAAAAGGCACATTCAGTAAAAATAGATGCCAGACCTTTCATTCACTGACCATTATTTCAAATATTTCCTCATGAAGGTATGCATTGGGATACAGTCTTGCTTAGGATCTGTGTAATGTGTGTCCAAAATCCCCCTCACCGAGTCTGAAAAAAAGTAAAATCTGAAATACTCACAGTTGCTGTCAAAACACCACTATTTTTATTTTACAGTCAATTACAGCACATATTTAGGTACAATTAAAAAAATGGACGAGATAACTACTCTGCCTTAAGGTGATAATTGTGAAAACATGAAGTTATGTTTTTGAGTTCAAAAACTTGGTTAATTGACAACTAATGACATAATGGTGGCTAACATATCTATGCAAGGGTGATAGAAAATATTTATATGGAATCTATGTACTTGGATATACAAGAAATAAAAATTTTATAGTGATATGTTAATTGGTTACAGAGCTATGAATTTTTACCTTGTGCCCTGTACTCTGAAAGTTGAATCCCACTACCGGTACTTCTGAGTAAACTTCCCAAACTTTGACCCCTCATATCTTGCAAATTCTGAGGGTGAGAGTGGAAATACATTACATGGGTTATTAAATTGGTGATAGTAGCTAGTGACAAAAATTTCATTAATATCCGAGTCATGGGCTGGGTGAACTGACGTGGAATGACTCCTAAGGGAATTCACCCAATATATAACAACATGAATTCTGGTTAAGTTATATATTGTGTTAACACAGACATATATTTTTAAATCAGGCAGGATAAGATTTCAGCTAGTCCATTTGAAGGTACCAAGTGTACTGTTAAAAACTTTTATTGGTTATATTTACCAGAACAAATATCTGAAGCAATCTCCTGTAAGGAAGTGGGTCATGTTAACAAGTTGAGGCTAGAAGCTTGTGAAAAGTTGTTCTGAAGAAGAATTATTAACATCATATGATTTGATAAAATTGATCAATGAATAGATGATTTAGAGTGAGCCTCTCTAAATTCATGATTGAACGCCAATTGATTATATTTATTTGATGAAACTGACCGAATCACTAAAAAAGAAATTCGATGAGGATTGGTAGACAGGAGGTCTACCGAAAACCTTAATAAAATGATGGAAATCTCTAATTGGGAACATCTTGAGACATATTGGCCTGATGAAGACAATCATCGAGGGATAAGTGAATGGGAAGGAAGGCTTTGTGTGAGATATTTATTGCAAGTAGTGAGGGATGCGAAAGATGAGAATTACATAAATATGAAGAGATTAGCTGAAAGAAGAATGAAGTGGAAAGCTATATCAAACCAATCTTGGGATATTTCTGATTATGATTGCATATATGTGGAGGGGTGTTGTATGAAGATAGGATATTCTTCTAGTGTCAACATAGTGTCTTACAAGTTACACTGATCCTATTCTCGAGTGTATTAAAAAATGTTATTTGAAGGGGGGTAAGGGATGGGATGCGTCTCAGAAAGCCTCTCCCATTCAAATGTCAACCTCTCCTGCACGTGGCACCCCCTGCGTTTGCTGATGAGGCTCTGGCGACCGAGTTTCCCGGGATAAGGAAACCCCCACTATCAAGGGTCAATGGCCTCTCCAGAAGGTGGATGAGCAGTTAGTGGTTGGGACACACTATAGGGGGCAAGAAATCACCTCTAAAGGCAGAGGAAGCATTATTGGTCAGTGCCATCAGAGGAGATCGTGGTCCTTCGTGTATGGATGGAGACAAGAGTCGAAACAACAGAGGTCAAAAGAAACTCTTCACATTAGAGGGAACAGCTGTTTATGTAGTGCAAAAGAGGTGACTCAAAAAAGACTATGATGGAATATTTACTCGCATAGTCTTAGTAAGCTCATTGACATTTAAACTGCAGTGTGGAAGGAAATCAAAACCACTGCATTATTTCTCTTATATATGTAGAGTAAATACAGAGAACTGTAGGGATTGATGTGTTACTGATAATGGTAATCAGAACCCTGGATCTAGCGGGGGAAGTAATAAGCTTATTCAAGTCATTATCCAATGAAATACTTGACAAGGACCACCAGTTAAAATTCCTATTTGGAATTCAAGAACAGATTTTAGGGTGGGGCTATTAGGGTAGGGAGTGAGTAATGAATGAAATGAACAAAAGTAATGTTGAAATTCTAGATTTATGTAAAATTGAGGTGGGTGAGTAAGTGAGACTTTACTTTGCAATATTTGGAATGAAATTCATTGGGTGAGAAAGAAGAGATAGAAATGGAGTGGATATAATACAATTACAAATTAAATTAGTATGTATCATGGGTGAGGTAACAGTTCTCAGAGCTAAATAGGCAAATTATATTTGTTAACCCTTTCACTACGAACGACGTTTTAGCACTGCGTAAATTTTTCTACACAAGCGAACGAATGACCGTTTTAAAGCGGTGTAAATTTTTCTACACAAACGAACGAACGACGTGTTAAAACGGCGTTGCCGCTAAGCTAGCCCTAAAAGGAGGTGTGTGTTATAAAGGACTTCTTCTCGGGACGCCGTAGGTATCCTCTCTCGGTCCGTGGGAGAGGATTATCTCGACCCTTCGAGTTACAGTGCATGCCCCACTCACAGCAGGGGTCCACGGTCAGTTGCTTGTTGGTGCAGTGGAATAACCAACTTAGAAGTTTTTGTGTGATTGGAAAATTGAGCATTTTGAGTACATTCCTTATGCTTAGCTCTACTACTACAAATTTTAATGGATCTCTACCATTATTTTTAACTTAGTTCATATGTAAAGGAATCTCGGAACTAATATTTGTTAGTTATTTAGTTGGTTAGTGAGTGATTTTTTCATGGTTTTATTTAGTTAGGGAGTTATTATTTTTTTTAGGTTCAACAACTGAATGTTATTTTTTCATATGAGTTGACAGCCATACTTTTCGTGAGTTTCAATGTTTATTTTTCCCGGTAATTACTAATTCTCATTTAATTATGACAGCTGACTATTTCAGTTCTGTTTTAGTTGGTCATTGGTTTGCACCTAAGGAATACAGTGATTCCTGGCAGTCCTTTGAATCCCGAGGTACACAAAGGTTGAAGGAGTAGCATTCGCTTGAAAGAATTTCTTATTCCTAAAATCGGGTGATTTGTAATTGAAAATAACAGCTCCGGCTTGCAGGGTACTATATTAACGAATATCTAGGTAAAAAAATTTACGAAACCCGATTCATCAGGCTATGGTAGATTAGAGCATGTACACAAAATTAGTGCATATAATAGACTGTAAAACGGACAGATAACAACAAAAGACCACATTAACAGTAATGGAGAATGTATATTTAGGCTTTTGTTACAAATTATTAAGAGTTTTCAATAGCTAGAATAGCTACTTTTTTATTTATTCTCTAATTTATTAGTCATAACTTCTAAGTAGTACTAACATTACACCCAAATTATAGTCAAATTCATTGACGAGTGCAAAATAAAATGACAAAATTATTTGTTTAAAATTATTTGTTGATATGATTGTGTTTGCTAGAGAGCTTAATATTTATGGTAGAATTTTGTTTAAAAGCTGTAAAACTAAAAAAATTCATTTCCAATAAAGGCAATATCGAGGTAGCAGAAAACATCATTTTTAGCAAAAACATTGCATAAAAAAATAGTTGTCCGCGATGGCATGCCGAAATGGGCACCCTAAGCAGAAAAGGGTGAAGATTATCTACTCTCGGTGACTGAGAAAAAGGTTCGACACCCCTCTGGGCCCCAACCCAAGTTAGGGAAACAGGTACCTGAGAGGATCCTAGCTTAGTGAAAGCTCCTTACTGGCAATGCAAAGAATATTTTACAGCATTCGTGAGGGAAGTGGCACTTTCTGACATGTGGCCCCGTCACGAAAGGGTTAATCCACTTCAACAATAGGAGGATAATGGTGAGAATCGAGTTTGAACCTCAAGATACAGTGATAGAACAGTCATGTTCCCCAAACAGCAATGTTGGTGAAGATGAATTCAAGGATTGTGAACTAGCAATGAAAGAGTTACCATTTGAGATTGAGATAGAGTTGTCCTATTAGAATCCTGTCAATGTGAACAAGAAGGATGACTTTTTTCTCTGCAGAAATCTTGTACATCTGGAAGGCAAAAGGCACAAGAAAGTATCAAATTTATTACATTCTGTCAAAGAATTGTGTGAGTATATAGTATAATCAAGGCATAGTGTTCCAGTTATGGATAGCGATAATGAACTAATCATGGCAGAATTCTGCATTAGAATTAAGAAAATTGATAGAATTTGTCAGAGGAACTGGAGAAATTCTTAGCTTCACCAAATATGTTGTCAAAAAAGAGATGAATTGATAAAACCTGGATGGGAAATGTTAAGAAAGAGATTGAAGCCCCAATGAAAATACTTGAAAAGTGAAAACTGGAACCAAATAAACATAGGATTGAGTGAAGAAATATTTTAAAAAGGAATAAAAAATGAAGGAAGGAAACTATGATACTTATAGGCAATCAAAGAAAGAAGAAAATCATAATATCTGCAGAAAAGATTACATCACTATAAAATGCAGGATAGAGCAAGAAAAGTGGACCAATCAAATGCCTGAGGAAACTGAAGAGGACACTAAAAGAAGACAATTAGACAAAGAATTTACCATAATAAAATCTTTCCATTACAATCCAGGAGCAGAGTGTACATCTCTTAAAGGTGCTAGGAAATAAGCTATTAAGAACATCACATTGCATAACAACGAATCTGCAGGGTTCAAAAGTCCAAAGTAAAGTCCAAAAATTTCTTATTTTCTCTCAAATATTAAATTGGTGTAGTTCTATATCATTTTTCTGGCATAATTTTGTCTAGATAAGTCCGTACATCTTAACAGGAAGTTGTTCATGGCAATTGGAGAATTTAGTGAAATATAAATCCAATGAGATCATTTTTTTTCTCAGTGGTTAAGTTGTCAACCCTTTAGCTTCATTTCAATGACATTCAGTGAAAGCCAGATGAGTGAGTTCCTCCTTTGTCAGGTTAATGATTTTTTTTGGACAATTTGTTGCATTAATTCTCACCACTAGATGAATCAGCAAAATAGACTTGACTCAAACCCTTGCTATCAGGTTTCCAGGCAGATTGCTAGCAAAATTTACAATAAAGGGGCTGCAATTTTCACTGGTTTTGTAGTTCTGAGTTTGTAAGTCTCCTAGAATCTTTTGTTTATATTTGCCAATCTCAGCATTTCATATGCCATTCAGTAGCATTTCCTCAACATAAAGTGGTTATTTTTTTCTTTCAAATACATATACAAATGATCATTTATCGTCATACATGATGATAAATGATCGTTTCACCAGTTTATAGCCTCCAAAAATCAGTAATGCAGTAGTAGTATTTTATAATAATAATGCTTATTGGACTTGAAACTTTATTGTGCACTGGTCCTAATCAAGTACAGATAAAATAATATTAGATTACAAGACATAGTTGTTGGTTTGTGGACAGCATTTTATAAAACCCTGTGGACAAAGTGTGAAATTCAGTTAACTCTAGCCAGTAAGAAAAATCATTATTCACCTTGGTTATAGAAATAATTCTTGAATAATGAGTGTAATTAATTGCTAGGAGATGATTAAGCTTGAGTAGGGTTCTTTTTACTATCAAAGGACTTGAAATCAATGTAGCAAAAGCTTTTAAATCACATTTTCTTACCATACGGGGCAGAATGGAGTACTGTCTTTTACATTTCTCTGTCCTTGGCTTCTTTGGGGTTGCGATCATTTCACTCTTCTGAAAGTCCCCTGGTAGTATCCACTGTTATAGCTATCTTTGATTATTCCAAAGAGGGTATATTTTGCTTTGACCCTGAGTGCCTTGATTATTTCTCCATTTATGTATTTTGTCCACTCCAGGTGCCTTGTTGTTCCTTAGGTCTTCTGTCAAATTCGCTTCTCAGAATCTTGGGGCCCCCGTTCATCTTCATCCTCCCTGATTTCTTCATCTGTTAAGCCATCTTCCAGTGGTTTGGGTGCTTGATAGAGCTCTTTGATGTATTGCTTCCTTCTCTTCCCTATGTCTTCCTGTTCTATGAGTATCTTTCCACTCAAGTCTCTTATGTTGTGGGATCTTGTTTTCCTTTCTCAGATTTGTCACTTCACCAGTTTATAAACCATTTTGGTGTTTCCTTTCACTACATTATTATTTATTTCTTGGCAGCAGTTTTCTATCCATTTTTCCTGAGCTTTCTTGCCCTCTATTTACTTGGTTTCTCAACTTCTTATATTGGGCCTCCTCAGTTTCATTTCTTGGGTTCTTGTATTTTCTTCTTTCCACTATGAGGTCTCTTATTTATCCATGGCCACTTTGTTTATACCTCCTTACGCATGAGCTGCTCATCTCACTTCTGTAATAATCTTCTTTATTTCATTCCATCTTCCTCCATTGCTAGTCTCCTACAATTCTAATTTTGCATTGATGGTTGAGTGAACCTTTCTCTTACTTCTTTTTCCTCCATTTCTTTGTGTCTTTGTGTTCCATCTTGGTTTCTTTGTAATTATCTTCATCTTCTTGTATCGCAGGCAGCTGTCCATGATCACCAGGTTATGGTCACTTTATATCTGCTCCAGGGTAGCTCTTGCACTGCTTAACTTGGTTCTTAAATGTCGTTCTGACGAGGATGTAGTGAATCTGGTATCTTTGTCTGTCCCCCGGCATCTTCCATGTGTATCTTCTTCACCATTGTTGCTCGAATATGGTGTTTGCTCTTATCATGTTCTTTTCTTCATAGAACTCGACCAGCCTTTCTCCCATGGCATATATTTTTCCCAAACCAAACTTACCCATGCTACTTCCTTCTCCGCCCTCTCTGGCCACTGCATTCCTGTCTCCCATAACTATTAGGTTCTCCTTTACTTTTACTGTGTCTAGGACCTCTTCCATTTGCTCATACATTTCTTCAATTTCCTCTTCAGAGTGGCTGGACGTCGGCGTATACACCTGCACTGTCACTGTGTCCGTATGTTCCCCTCCCTATTTAATCATCATAATCCTTTCGTTATATTGACAGTAGGACTTCACTCTTCTTGATCAAATAAGAGCTAATGGTAAATATATATAGCTAATGAAATAAATAGGTAATGGTAGATAAAAATGATACCATTATTAATGTGCTGGTGGTACCTATTAAGTTAGAAAGTTTCTTACAACGCCATATGTTCAGGTTTGTACATGTTTCATTGTTGTTATTGTTTCATGAGTCATTTCACATAACACCCCTTTCTCCTAGAGGTTTTTAAGGTCACTAGAAATGTCAATGTTTCTTCTAATTCTTCATAGATTTTTAAAATTCAGACAGTCCAATCAAAACCATATGTCACATACTTTAAGAGGTTCTAATATTCTGTGATGGTCTGCCTATCTTTTCTCATATCTCTGCAAAGACATTTTTATGCCAATCCCTCACCCTGCAGCCTAGCTGCATTTTTAATTGCATTTGGATTGGCAATGTGGCATGGATTTGTCTTAAATGTTTACCAAATTTAAGCATATGCAATATGAGTTCATCATGTAAAAATATTACCCCAAACCCAATAATTTTTGTTCAGTATTTTTACATAACTCAGTTTTTTGGACCATAAGCTGCACAAGCTTGATCCTTGGTAAATCATGAAATGTTTTAGCTTGTAGAGTATGGGACACTTCTTATTTTCCTGATAGTTTGACCCTATAATGAAATAGCTTTTCAGCATTCAGCCAAATTTTTATACCGCGAGAGTTAATTTTATCCCTAAAACTGGTTCAATTTTAAACTACATATGTGGTACTTTGTTGTGTTTGCGCACGCATCTTAGTTTCTAAGATGAATTTTAAATTGCATTTCATTATTTATCATGCTCCTAAGTTTTACCACATGTAAAAACAATTTCATTTGTCCTAGAACAAAGAGTAGATTGTCCTTTCCTACCAAAATGTTTACTGGATTCTCATATCAACTGTGATACCTCTTCCCATACATTTTAATCACCTTGAAGCGTACCACCAGTGGAAAAATATTGGTAAATTAATGGTGAGGCATTAGGGCTCAAAAGAGAGGTGAGCATAGCCCTCTCCAGTGTTGGAGTAAAATTTCTCAGCTGTAAAAGCCATTTATGGTGTAAAAACAACCCATGACAAAAATACCTATTCGTTTTGCATTTGTTTTTAAATGTTTTGTTATATGGTAATGCTATTTGCAGGATAAAACTTGGAAAAATAAGTGCCTTTTTAGTAAATTTAATTCAATCCTCTAGAAAGAAAAACGTTCACTAAAGAAAATACTTTTTTCATGATTTATTATCATTTGTTTAACAGGTGAGCTTAATTTTCATCAGATGTTACTATTACACTGATCCAGTATTTAATTACTAACAAAAAATCATGCAACTTGTCAGTTGTTAGAAATTAATCCTTGGTAAACAGTAGTGTAAGAAACACACTCATTTACAAAACACTATCTATATCCTTTCTCTAAGTAATGTACATGTACACGTTTAGATGGACATACATTATTTACAACGACCTCAATATTTTAGTGTGCTATTGATTTTTCTGTACTTCATTCCTTGCATCATTCTGTCCAAACTGACTATTCTTCCTTCTGAAACATTCTTGTCCCATATTACCTGCTCCATACAGACCCATTGCTTTCTTTAACCCATTTTTTTTTGTTTCTCCTGGAAAAAAGATACGCAATAGTTCCTTGTGCAATATCAACATTTTGATTAAATATGAGAGAGTATTTCAATTTAGAAACCTTTAACTGAGAGAATATGGTTAGTGATTTTATATGGTAAGTCACTTTGGATAATAATGAAATGATTATGTTATGACTTCAAATTTACGTATATATTTTTAAGGAGCACCTTTACATTTGGCTATGGAATGTAGGGTATTTCATTAGGTGTGGAAATCCATAAAACAATTTAAATTAGGAGTTAAACATAGATGCACATCACGCACTTATCTTAGGAACACCATCACAACTAGGCTTCTTACAGCAGCCCCTTTTTTCTGAAAAAATTGACCAATGACCAATTTCATCCTTTCTTATGTCTTCATGTCGAACTGCTGTTGCTTGCACTCTTCTTTTTGTCTTGAATTTATCTCTCCATGAAACTGGAAGCTTGTTGTCCCCTCTGTTTTATGTTCCCCTTCCCCTCCTGATATAAGCAAGGCACAATTTGTGCTTTAAATTGTTAAAGGCTATATTAATCCTTTCTGCCATCCATGAGTCGGAGTCCTACTAATTCATTTATACTTGGGAATGACAAAAAAGAGCAGCTTTGACTTCAAGACGACAGTGCTAGTCAATTACCTCGTCACAATATCAAAGGCTGCGATATTCAAGATTAACCCGTTTTAAAATTATGTTCAGTAAATGACAAACTAATTATTATTATTATTAGTATTCTACCGGTGAAGATAGGTTTAAATGGACACTTAATTCTTCCCACCCCCTAAATTTCACATAATGTCCCTCTTCAGCCCCCCCATACCTCCTGCCACCCATCATTCCATCGAAGCTACCCGTTCTTCTTCTCCCTCTTCCCCGCTTACCCAACGTTCTTCCCTCAATCACCTCCTTCAAAACACCATCCCCTTTTATTACCTTTTCCATTCACACCTTCTGCCTTCTCCTAATTTCATCTATCAAATTTCTTTCCTCTCCTACCAATTCTAGCGCTTCATCATTCGTCTTCCTTTCGACCCACTTTATTTTCTCCATCCTTCTCCACACCCACATCTCAAAAACCCTAAGTCTATTTTCATCTTCTTTATGCAAAGCCCACGTTTCCGCCCCATATAGTGCAATGCTCCATATTAAACTTTTCACTAGTCTTTTCTCCACTTCCCTACTCTATGCCCCTGTCATTAGTTCATGCCTATGAGTAAAAGCTTCTTTTGCCAATGCAATTCTCCTTCTCACTTCAATGCTGCTATACCCTTTTTCTTCCAACACACTACCTAGATAGCTAAATTGCTCCACCTGCTCCAGCTTCTGACCACCTACTTTTATCCTTATACTGGCCCTTTTTGTTCTCGAAAACCGCAATACTTTCATTTTCTTCTGGTTTATCTTCATCCTGTATCTTCCGCACTGTGCCTGCAACGCATCCCGCATTTTTGCAAGCCATGGGCTGACTGGCTGACTAACGCTTGGTCATCCGCAAAACTCACTGATTTTATCAATTCCCTCTCAACCTTTACTCCAGCCTCCATCCCAAGCCTCTCTCACAGTTTTCTCCAAGTCTATGTTGGAAAGTACCGGCGATAACGGACAGCCCTGCCTAACTCCCCTCCCTATTGTGGCCCAATCCGATTCTCTATCGGCTACTCTCACTTGCACCTTCTGTGCCATGCATAAATTCTGAATCAGTCTCCTGTCTATCCAGTCTACTCCTATATTCAGCAATATTTCCATTAACTTGTCCCACCTCATTCTGTTGAAGAAATTTGCCTTTTCAAAATTGACAAAGTATGCGAATACGTCCTGATTTTATTCTAGATTCCTTTCCAATAGTATTCCCATCACTGCAATCACATCCCGAGTGGCCCTCCCCTTTTCGAAATCCAAACTGATCCTCGCCTAGAAATTCGTTTGCTCTTTTCTATTCTCCTATTGATGATTTTAGGCACTACCTTTGCCGTATGAGAAATCAAACTTATCGTTCTATAGTCTTCACATTCTTTTGTCACCCTCTTTTTAGGTTATAGGTATCAGCACGGTTTTTACAAAATCCTCTGGCCAAGCCTCCTGGGATGTTATCTATCCCCACCGCTTTACCTGCTTTCATTTCTCGCAGTGCCTTCTCTATCTCACTATCCAGTATTCTGGGGCCCACATCAACCTGATCTACATCCTTTTCCTCTTTATGTCTAAGTCCCTAGGCCTATTTTCGTCATCATACAGTTCCTCAACATATTCCGTCCAGCGACGCTGGATCTCCTCTGGTTCCATTGCTAAATTTCCCCTTCTGTCTTTGATGCACGAGACTGTTTTCCATTTCTTGATTCCCGATAACATTCTAACCTTTAAGTACAGGCTGCCTATTTCTCCTTCTCTCTGGAGTCTCTCCATCTCCTTGCATTGCCGACTCCACCACTTTTCTCTTGATCTCTTTGTTTCTCTCCTAAGCCTGTTGTTACTCTCCTAAGCCTGTTGTTACTCTCCTAAGCCTGTTGTTACTCTCCTTATAATGCCTTTTGCCTAGCTCTGTATTTACATTTTTCCATTTCCTTCTTTCCTCGATCCTTTCCATCATTTCTGCTGTTACACATGGTTTCTTGAATCTCCTAGCGTCTACTGTTCCTATTGCTTTCTCAGCTGCTTCTTTTATGCCCATCTTTATCATTTCCCACCCTTCATCTATTGTTCCTCTTCCCTCCTCTTCTGTGTTCCACATTCAATACCCTTTTTCCTAATGTTGCATTCAATACAACTGCTACTCCCCTCTGGCTCTCTTCCCCACCACTGTATGTAACCCTGTACATTTCAATCCAGAAGTCCCCCTGGTCTCTCCATCTTACTTCGCTTAATCCCAACAAATCGACCTTTCCCCTCTCCATTTCTTAATGTTTTCTAGTTTTCCTGCCCTTTACATCGTCATAACGTTCCATGTCCCGATACTTAGCATTGTTTCTCTCATCTCTGGTTTCTTCTTCGCCGCCACTGCAGCTGCTGTCTTTCTTTTCGTGCAAGGATTGCGTGAGAAGACGACCGCAGAGTCCTTGCTTACCCTGCTGCCGGGCACAACACACGTCCCGTTTATTTGGTCCTGGGCCCCATAGTTGCCAGGATTCAATTCTCTATTGTTCAAGTCCATTTTGTTCTTGGGAGAGTTTAATTGAGGTGGTTTCCTGTTGCCTGCCTCAATAGTGTTTTTAACATGACGCCATCACTTGATAGACCACCCCACTGGAGTCAAACACCTTCTCACTGAGGTACAGACGCTGCGAGTACGGTACGTGGACTACCTTTTGTCTGGCTCCTACCCTTCCTCCTATTGGGAATGGGTGGCCCTACCAGGAGCAACATTAGTCGCTACCGCCAGTGCAGCTCTAGGGGTCATGGGAACTCGAAAGCCCCAATCCCGCCACGACAAGGAATAATCCATGGGGAAGGGGCAAACTAATATATTTTATTATAAATAATTGACTTCTTTCAATGTAAACATCCCGGACATCAAAAACAGAAGTTGCAATGCATGACCCAAGGTGTGACAAAATCTGGCTGTGTCAGATTAAAGATGATCAACTGTAGTATTGTACGTTTATCGTCTTGAATCCCAAACTGGTCTTTTCTTGGGGGCTTATCTTTTAATCTCCCATTATCCCAAACCCCAATCTTTTCTTGGGGGCTTATCTTTTAATCTCCCATTTCTAGTTCTTTCATTAATATTTTGCCCAAAAGCCCTCTGTGCATTATTGAAAGAGCAATTTTTTTAAATATATTTTCTTTTAACCCTCAAGATTTGTGATTATGGTCAAAACCCAATGCTACTTAGTCTTTTGGTTATTTTGAATTCTTTGCAGGTTTTCCTTTACCTTACCCAAGCAAGGAAATCAATTAATGTTTATCTCCACCTAACCATGTTTATAACCCAAAAGCCTTTTTCTTTCGGATTTCATTAATAGTTGGATGTGACTTTTTGCAACACATTGTTTCTTTCTAATCTTATATAAAGTGTGTATCCAGCAGCTTTTGTCATGGAGTTCACACTTTCCTACAATTCTTGTCTTTGTGTTTTTCAAATATTCTGTGCTACAATTACAGTAGTGCAGCCTTTGCAATTCACTTAACAAATCCAGAGATACTATCTGATATCCCAGTACCCATTAGTATTTGCTCATTATTCTTTTACCTTAAATCTTTTACTCTGCTGCCATTCATCACATCCATCAAGGCTTTAATCAATTAGATCACAGCGTCACTAGTTTCGAGATTCTTAACTCTATTAGTTCATGTTAGCAGCCTTTAGACTAAGTGTAATCTTCAGCTAAAAATTTTTTTTTCCATCAGTTATTATCATACCTCATAAATTTTCTCTAATAATCTGCACAACACCACAG
This sequence comes from Platycnemis pennipes, assembly GCA_933228895.1. Lineage (NCBI taxonomy): Eukaryota > Metazoa > Arthropoda > Insecta > Odonata > Platycnemididae > Platycnemis > Platycnemis pennipes. Next base: position 69,642,143 of record OW121854.1, read on the forward strand.
AAAAATTCAATAACATCAATATGTAAATCACTGCCACTTAAATTCTAAAGCAGGTTCCTCATCAGGAAAAGTAATAAGTCTTCCTACTTTTAAGCATTGTATACTCCTTTATTATCTACATGATGTTACATTGACAGTATAATACCTATACTTAAGAATATTTAAAATGATATTTCTCTAATTCTCCTTTTTTAACAATTTTTACATCATTATACCAACAAAAGTAGGACATAAAAGCAAAGTTAGTATTCATTCCTTGCCTTAACACTAGCTGAGTTCGATTTCAGATTATTTCTTTCAAACTACTTGACAATTTTCCACACGGCATCCAAATACTTCCCTTTAAAAAATTAAAGACATGGGCTATAGTCAATAACATATAAATGTACTTAATTTTCAGGTAACCCTTGTCCCTCTTTCCCAATTTACCCTGCCCCCCTCCATTGCTCTCACAATCTCTCTTCCAAACTCTTACCCTTACTCTCGCTATCCCCTCCGCCCACCTTTCTTGCCATGCTCAGACCACAGTTTCCCTTTGCGTCATCCTGTCTCTCTGTCCTACTCCAAGCTTTGCTTGGGAGTTGGCAGGGATAGAAGGGGATTGATGCGAGGGGACACGCCTTCGAGATGGGGGAAAGGGAAAGGTTATTCACCCGAAAGGTGAGGAGGGTATATTGTAGAGGGAGTAAGGGGTAGATGCATTGGGAGGGAAGAGAGTGAGGGGAAGGAAAAATGGAGGGGGGCAAAGCCAGGGGGGAGACTTCTCCTCTCATGAGGACAAGTCTCTTCCCATGGAGGAGGAGGGAGAACCCCTCTTCCTCTGCTGGAGGAGGGGAGAGTTCTCCCTTCCCCAAGCAGAGGAAGGGGGAGAATTCTCCCCTCCCCCAGTTGGAGGAAGGGGGAGAACTCTCCCCTCCCCCAGTTGGAGGAAGGGAGAACTCTCCCCCTCCCCCAGTTGGAGGAAGGGGAGAATTCTCCCCTCCCCAAACAGAGGAAGGGAGAACTCTCCCCCTCCCCCAGTTGGAGGAAGGGGAGAATTCTCCCCTCCCCCAGTTGGAGGAAGGGGAGAATTCTCCCCTCCCCCAGTTGGAGGAAGGGGAGAATTCTCCCCTCCCCCAGTTGGAGGAAGGGAGAACTCTCCCCTCCCCCAGTTGGAGGAAGGGGAGAATTCTCCCCTCCCCCAGTTGGAGGAAGGGGAGAATTCTCCCCTCCCCAAACAGAGGAAGGGGGGAATTCTCCCCTCCCCAAACAGAGGAAGGGAGAACTCTCCCCCTCCCCCAGTTGGAGGAAGGGGAGAATTCTCCCCTCCCCAAACAGAGGAAGGGAGAACTCTCCCCTCCCCCAGTTGGAGGAAGGGGAGAATTCTCCCCTACCTCAATTTGAGAAGGGGAGAACTCTCCCCTCCCCAAACAGAGGAAGGGAGAACTCTCCCCTCCCCCAGTTGGAGGAAGGGGGAGAACTCTCCCCCTCCCTCAGTTGAGGAAGAAGATAACTCTCACCTCCCCTAGTTGAGGAAGGGGGAACTCTCCCCCTCACCCAGCAGAGGAAGAGAACATCTTTCCCCCTACCCCAGTGGAGGGAAGCTCTCTTCACCCTCATAATTAAAGGGTACCCATTTAAATTAACTTGTTTCATATTTTCATTTGTTTGTAAGTTTGTAACAAAAATCTATAATGTTTTCTCACTTATCATTTGTTAAAAATGTATTTAATTCATTTTACTGAAAATAAATTATCTTTCTTTCATCATTTAATTTTATTGTAGTCTTACCAGAGTTCCACCTACCCTTTTCCATTGAACATAGAAGTGGCGACATGTTCTTCAACATTCATAGCCGGATTTGATGTAGTGGACAAGTTAGATGCAATTAGTTGCCAAAACTGGTCACTTCGCATGCATTATTATTATTAATTTATTTATTATTCCATTACACATAGTTAAGACACATGCAAATAACTCTCTATTGTGATTGTCATCATGGAGTTTAAATTCTTCTTGGATTATGGGATCTTAGATAATATGGCAAATATAACACTTTCACTGCAGGCCCTAAGCATGAAATATCTTTGCTGTGAAAGGCAGTAATTTCCTTTTATTAAGACACTAATGGTTCCTTTGATACATAGGCCATTTTATCTAGAAAACCTAGAAATGGCTGGCACTTTGAAGAAGTTCAGATTGCAACTGAGGAGCAGGAAGTAAATTGGAGGGCCATAACTGGAAATGGGAACACTGCAGTGCATTTGAAAAAGGGAAGAGAGGATGCACAAGTGTCCTTCGCTTATGAAGCTTGATTTAGGTGGGTGTACTGGTTCGTCCTCCACAGTGAAAGTGTTAATGTTAACCTTATTACCACTAATTAGAAGGTCTAGACATTAATTGGGTACTGAAGAGCCTACTAATGTTCTTGGAAGTTTTCTTCAATGAGGCAAAATAGGATGTTCAATCTGCACCACTAAAGTAAATGGTTTTGGTTTATGGTCTCAGAGCTGAAATTACTCTAAAAATGCTTAAGAGCTGCATATTTCCGTTTTCTCAAAGGTATTTACTTTTACTCAAAAGGAAGGTGCCATGAGCCCTGAAAACTATAGGAACCAACCAGTGATGAAAAGTAAACAAGATGAAAGTGTGAGGTAAATAAGATAAATGTGGCTGCTAATGAATTCTATATGAAAGTGTGAACTAGAAAAAAAAGTTTAAATTCTTATTAGGGAAGTCAGGAATCATGGAATGCGAAGCATAATAGAAAGAGGTCATCATATAAACAACAAGGAGACATTCACAAACCAGACAATGATTTCTCAATACCTTTGGCAACAGCAATACATGAATATTGGCTTGAAACGTATCCCAGCATATAAAATTGCTTAGTTGAGCACATCAGTTTTGTGAAAGCCTGCAGCACAATAACAGACAAAGCGGATGATAATGATCCATGAAAAAATTAGGTTATTAGATTTTTTGCACACGACTTTAAATGGATTGTGATATTATATGCCTTTTTCTGGCAAAATTTATAAATCTTGTTGAATGAAGTGCCTTTTTGTGCTTTACAAGGTGAAATCTAATAAATTGAGGACAAAAAATAGTTTGTTTCATTGAAATGAAAAATTTTCTAATGATAAATAAACCAATAAAAAGAGCATCCATTGAAGGCAGTACTTTTTTCATGATTTTATATCACATATATTACAGGAGTTTACAATTAACATCAAGTACAGAAATTTGATTTAAGCTGATCGAACCAAAGAGCCATGTATGCTATCTGATCTGTTGCTGTTTAGCACAATGTCTTGCTTTGTTTTCATGTTAAATTATAAACCCGTATTAAAACATTACATGAGTATAACAATGTCATATAGGAATCCAAGGCCATTATAACTTTAACAAGGACTTAGTTTAATCTTGTATTTGGCAAAGGTTTTGCTAACAATCACAAACAGGAGGTTGGAGAAGATAGAAAATGAATATTGCAGATGATGGGAGTAGATCGGAAAATGTTTAATTGGCACCATTCCCAGACTGCCTGGTAATAGGTTAGTCTATTACGCAGGGCTGTTTGTACCGTCGCTGCTTAATACACATACATTCAGAAGATATATTCAGATTAGAGTGGCATGAAATGGGTTTGATACTGGAATGATTGAGGTTTACATGATGAAGCAAGAGTCAGTCAAGAACTTGTAAATATTACTAGATGTATTTCAAAAGCAGTGTGAAAGATACCAAATTTGGATAAGCCATAAGAAAATGAAAGTGGTGAAGTTTTCAAAATAAAATAGTCATTTGCATTGGGGAAATAAGAATTTACATAATTTCCCCATGACCAGGTTATGGCCTTCTAAGACCTGGGTGCCTATGCAGAAGGGTGTAAGGTGGTTTTTAAGCATGAATGAGTAGGTGAGAAAGAAGTTTAAATGTTTTTAACCCTTTCCCCAGAATGACATACCACATTAATGCACTTTTCCTTACTATGTTTTTATTTCTTGACCTCCATATACCATTGTGGTTTCAAGTAACAGCTTGGCTACCAAATTACTTCTTAATTGTGACTTCTAGTTTGTTTTCACCTCTAGAAAGCTCTCTGTGACTTCACTTTAGAAGTGCCTAATTTCTATTGCTTTATTATTAAATATTCCACCCACAAAATATAGTATTAAAGTGGTCCCACAAATATGGAATTGAAGTAAACCAGAAATGGTGACAGAATTATTCTATGACAGGAAATAGGAGTATTACCGTTAATTTTTCAGGGAATAAATCTGAATATTTACTAAATAAGGCAAACGTTTCATTTTGACCGAATAAGAATTTCACTTTTTTGTAAAAAATAAAAAAGACACATTTTTCCAAGTTTTATCCTGCAAATTACCTATCTATATCACAAAATAAATACGGAAAAATTATTTTAGTTTTTTCATAGGAATTTTCGTACACCATAAATGGCTTTAACAGCAGATAAGTTTTACACCAATACTAGAGGTACCTAGTTATGTTGCAGCTTTTGAATGCGGTAAAATTTATTATAGTATCATAATAAATGAAGGATGGCATTTTAAAAATTCATTTTAGAAACGGAGATGCATGCGCAAATCACAAAATAGTGCCATATAAGAAGTTTAAATTTGAACCACTTTTAGTCATAATATCAACTCCCAGGCTATCAAAATACAGCTACATGCTGAAAAGCCATTTATGCATGCATTCTTTTCGGGAAATTATCAAAAGTACATAGGGTCAAACTGTCAGGTAAGTAAGAAGTAGCATATAATCTACAAGATGAAAACATTTAATGATTTACCAAGTATCCAGCTTGTGCAACCTACGGTTAAAAAAATGAATACTTAGTGTAAAAAAATGCATGGGTTTGGGCATATCTTTTTATTTGGTAGAATAAACTCATGTATTGCTGGTGCCAAAATTTGGTAAACATTTCAGACAAATCCATGCAGAAAAACATAGCCAACCCCAACGCAATTAAAAATGCAGCTAGGCAGCAGGGTGACATTGGTACATATTTAAATTTCATTGCTGAGATATGAGAAAAGATAGGAAGAGAGTTCTAATGCTCTCCCAGTGTATGCAATTTGTGAAGTCTATTCTATTTGTGAAGAACTCTTCCACCGGGTCAGGTCCTCGACTTCTGCCAACGTTTTGATGTCCGTGTCGGGCATCTATCCTCAGGGCTGTGTGTCGAGAGTGAGAAAATGTTCACTATATATACACTCCACATACCTGGATATAGACTGGAGTGTATATATAGTTGACATTTTCTCACTCTCGACACTCAGACCTGAGGATGATGCCTGACACGGACATCAAAACATTGGCAGAAGTCAAGGACCTGACCCAGCGGAAGAGAAAACATACATCCACACGATACCCTGCAAGCCACTGCGAGGGTGAGTGGCAGATAGACTGACACAAAATTAGATCCTCTAAAAGTATGCAGATATGGTTATGATTCGGCTTCCTGCATTTTAAAAAATCTATGAACAATCAGAGGAGATGTTAAAATTTCTAGTTACGTTAACAAAGTGTTTAGGAGGAAGGAGTTATGAGGAATGACTATCAAGGAAACATGAACAAACCTGAACATATGGAGTTGCAAGAAACATATCTAACTTAATAGGTACCTAGCACCAGAAAAATTAATAATGGTATAATTTTTATCTACCATAGGATATACCTATATATGGAGTGACAGAATGCCCACAAATTACAATATTACCTTTTCTGTTGGGTTTGACTGATATATAATGGGAAAAAAACTAATAAAAAGTTGTATTATCCTTTTTTATAAAATACTTTTTATAAATCACCAAAAAATACATCATTTTGGTAGAAGGAAAGGAAGAGGGCAGAAGGTCATGTGTAGCAAGGGAGTTTTGAAGGATGCGATTGAGGAAAGAATGCTGGACAAGTGAGGCAGCATATGGTTATGCTGCCATACTTAATCTTAAACCATACTTAAGAACAACAAAAAGATGGAAAAGAGTAAACTTTCTTAAGTTATGTGTAGTTTGCATTTCAGAAGAGTAGAAAACTTGGAATGAGATAGCTGGGCTGATTATGTAAGTGAAAAGGGACCTAGCTAATATCATCAGGAATATTTGAGTATTGTTCAATTTGAATGGGTGTTTGACAGTAAATTTGGAAGGAGAAATCAATGAATATTGACTTATAATGGAGAGATACGAGACTGATTGGCAAATTATACATGGCTCTAGTCAGAATAGAAAACTGAAAATTGGTTTAAGTGATCATGGGAACGTAATGAACTCTTAAACAGGGCTGTTCATGACGGTAATCTTAAACACTTATTCCAAGGATATTCAGAGAAAGGCATGTGATGGACGTTGGGGAAAAGGCAGGAGAAATGTCGAGAAGGTACACAGTCAATGAAGCATTAGCCTGCCAAAAAAATAAGTATAACAATAACTAGATACCTTTGAAGAGAAATGAAAAGATAACAGCTATTATTAATGTCCTACTGGAGAAGGTAGGTCTAAGTGGATATTTAATTCTCTCCATGATCCTAACATTTCACATGATGTCCCCAAAATTGCACGATAGCTGAGAAGAGCTGTGCAAAACATACAGAACAAAAATAAACCATATAAAAACTGAAGTATTTACATTTTCTGAACAAACAGTACAGATTTAAACTTATATGCTCATGGTGCTAAATTCTCAGCATACTATGATTTCTTTAAAATGCTCAAGGTGCTGATATCTCAGCCCATGATGAAAATAGTTTATCTTCAAACAGTATTTAATTTTGATAAATACATTTTAAATTGATTTGAAAAAAATTAATAAGTTTATACTACAAAGTTCAATTTTTAAGCTTTTAAGTCAAATTGTAGTCTTTCAATAAGACTAGTTAAACAAAGAGCTAAAATGCTCAAGGTGTAGCCACAAACTTTCTGGATGGAAACATGTAGATACCATGAGAGCAAAAGGATTAATATTAGAAGTCGCATGCTAGAGCAAGAAGAGAAATTTAGCTTCCAAGGCAAGTTGTATTAAAGTTAGTGGGAGAATTGCTAAGGCTCATAGGAGAAAACTATAATGGTAGGTTGGTTAGCATGGGCATGAATAAGAGATCTTAAAAGTTAAATACTGAACGTGCCATTGTTTGGCACCAAACAATGTAATTTAAGGAAATAGAATGGTCAGATTTTAGATAAGGGTATGAAAAAGGATGTTGGATGTAAGGTGGATGGTACAAAAAAGAAGATAAATGAGGAATAACTAGGTACAGTAGGAGCAGAAAGGCAGTTAACTGAATAAATCAGGAGAGGCTGGATGGAGCAAAGGGTTAATTAAGTTTCAAGGACATAACACGGGAAGAAATACTGAGGAAGCACTGAAGAGGGATGAGAGCATATATGTACCCCTATTATAGTATCCAAACTTGCAGTGTGGATAATGTATGTAAAGCAGAAAATGAGTGGACCAGAAGAAAATCTATGAAATATAGGAGTTACGAGAAATATTGGATACCGTCCTAACTTTCACTGGTGGGGAAACTATTTAAGTATATTTTTTAGCACAGGAAATAAATTCCTTTCTCTGTTCTCCTGAAAAGTAGCTGAAAACTGCATGCTGTCATCACAACCCATTTAAATTATTCATTCAGAGGATCTTTCAACCATCCAAATGACTTTTAAAGTAGATAAAAATTATACCAGGATTCATTTATTGTTGGGGCCTAAAAAGTGAGAATTAAAAAAAAATCAAATATTCAAGTAATAAATGTTTTCTTGAAAGATAAAACTGCAGTAAAACTTACATCACACAATAGAGAGTCATAAGCATGTGAAGAAAACAAGTTTGTAATTGCACCTCAAAATTCAACCAATAGCTAACCATACTACAAATAAATAATTGGAGAATAACATCCAAGGCAATGACCAGTTTGGGTTAACAATACCATCTATCTCTTGTCCACTCTTCAAATAATCTAACTTCTTACCTGGAAGAATATGCCTCACCTCATTCTCCTTAGCCTGCATGAAAAATTAGTCCCATTCCATTGCAGCAATCAGAAAATATAGAAACTGCAACCCAGTCCGCAAATATAATTGACATTATGGTCACTAGTACCTATTCCATGAAGAGTGAGATAGCTGCTGCAAAAAACAGGATTAGATCGGAAGTTTTGAATTCCAATCCAAAATCTGTACAGTGAAACTTGCCATACGGGACAATCCATACATTATGCAACTCTTAAGGGGCAATGGGTAGGATAGTAATTACCATGTACTGTTACATTGTCAGGAAGGAGTCCAGTCATGTTGCAAGAAAGATTCACTCCTTAGTGCAAGTGGTAACGATGAAACAAAAGATAATTTGTGAGTAAATTAGAGGATTCAGGAATAAGGTATTTAAAGAGCAAGTGCCATATCATTCACAAAAGAAGATTTGTGACCAAAATTACATGATTTCATCAGGTGTTGACTGATTAAATGTAAAGGAGCAATATAGGAAGGTGAAAAAAGCACAAAATCAACATTACATACGTGCAAACTCTATTAAATCCACAACTAATCGAAAGCTTCTTGTTCTTAAGAAAGAAATTGATCAGTGTGTGCATCACAGGCTTTTTATGCATGTATTACAATCCTGACTTTTTACAGAAACTGCCAAATGGGCTCAATCTATTATGATATGCATAAGAATCTAAAAAATAAATCCAGCCCTCAGTTATATTAGGAGAAAGTGACATCACAAGGTTAATGCCCAAATAACAATGATAAAAACAATCAATGAATAAGTTTACCAATTGTTTATCTGCAGAATTACTGAATTTTTGGGATCTTCTAAAATGTTTTTGAGCATTAAGGCTTGGTCAAACAGGCAGTGGATTGCTCCCCATGGGCACTGTATTACATAGGTTTGTTTCATCCAGGTTAAATGGAACGTGGGCAGACACAGCAACTAGACTAGGCTGCAGCAGCAGTGATCCCATATTATTTTCCTACAGAGTCCACGGCGGGCAGATTATAAATATGGGAGATAAAAATTAATAGGTCTAGTACATAGTTTCCCAAATTTATATAATACTTCCCATGCAGATAATTAAAATATCACTACAAAGGCAGAAAGATGAACGGAAATGGTGGGTATCCTAAATAAGTCCTTTGCCAGAACTGCTGCTGGTTATTCCAGGGTTTATAGGGGTTTTCATTTTCAATTTCCCCGACTTTTCCAGACCATTATTAGTGATTTTCCCTGACTTTTGAGCACCTGAAAACTCCAAGATTTCGGTCATTTATAGAGATAAAAGTGATAGTGAAGAAGCAGAGAAGTCTAAACTTATGAAAAATTGTAGGTTTATTTTCATATTAATCATATGAACTTTCAGTAATAAGAGATCAACAACTTTAAGTCAACATAATAAAAATTACTTACATTGATACGCCTTCAGAAAGGGGTTTTAATTTCAGAAAAATATATGCAAAGAAGGCTAACCTGGCTTTTCCTTCAAACCTGATTTCATGTTAAAGTAGCTCTTTGAATCAATCATGATTTTTTTTCCTTACATCCTTCTACAAATTTGGCTGTGACCAATTTAGACAGAATAACTTTTTCGTCACCAGAGGGACAAATCGAAGCATTCCTGGCAAAATCACTAGCAAATGAAAATGAGATGCGCACACCTTTCACCAATCTTTTCCCCAAATTGTGCAGGCTATAGCCAGGAAGAACCAGAATAAGGCCCCTGGACTGCCTCCACAGTGAAGCCAGCCTGAGGCCAGTCGTCCCCTCCTTCACCCCACTCCTATGCGCAGTTTTTGATTTCATGGCATTTTCAGGTGATAAATTCCAAAATTTGAACGTTTTGCAATTTTTCCCTGACCACACATTAAATTCCCTGACTTTTCCAGGTTCCTATAAACCCTGTATTCTAGCACTGCAGTAACTTTTCAAGGCAAAACGCATACATAGGTATTCCCCAAGTAACCCTCGAGCCAAAATAGAACACCTTCAGCATCCCACATGGTGTTTGACATCCACAGACTGAGGTCGCCCTACCCATGCAGGTATCCTGCATTCTGTTTCACCAAGCCTTTAATGAGGGGAAACAGTGGAAAATCAGTTTCTTTTAAATCGATGACCCCATTTAATTGATTTCTCAAACCACAATTCTTTGTCACAAGAATAAATCTGTTTCGAAAGGAGTCATTTTGGAAGTAAATTCTCCATTTAAAAAAAGTCACAGAAGAAATATCTGAGGAACAAAAATTCTGAGCTAGTTGAAAAACTTCACTGACAGCAGCCTGTACAAGGGAAATTCAGAGTGGCACATTATTTCAATGAGAAAACTGGGAGGTTTGTAAGTGCATAGAACTATGAAGAACAAAGCAAAGAATGCACATATGACCAAGAATAGTAAATAAATGTTGTTTGTAATAAATCAAATTTACCAAAATCTGAACGTATAATGTGACAATGTTATTCATTCATTGTCAATTGCACATGTATTATTACAGCTTCATACTCCAATGAGACTCATTTCCTACCACAGTAATCATGGTAAAACATCCTCCCATAAATAGGAAACTATATGCTAACTCCATAACAATTTAGCAGTCGCCAGTTATGATTGCTGTTAAAAAATGCACCCTCATCCAATTTGGCAAAGCATCTCATGGTTATGGGTGCTGATTATAAGATTATAGGAATGTATATTTGTCAACTGGCATTATGCCAAGGACAGCCAATTGGGTCTTGCTTCACAGTCATGTGCTATCTGAGTTTACACTCCAAGAGATATAATGCAATATCATTTTTCTCAGGAAAATATAACCAAGGTTAATGATTAACAAGGGATATCCAAAAAAAATAATGAGACAATATATCACCAAAATATTATTCAGATTAAAAAAATTACTTTTTTGATAGGCTAAATTTGCATGTCAATGTGGAATATGAGCCAAAGATTAGCTAAATAAAAGATTATTCATCATTCATCCATAAACAGGTTCTTAATCATCATAAAATGATGAGGAACATCTTTAATCTCATCAGGTATAACCATACTGTGTATTTTCTGAAACGAAAGCTTTAAGGTTATTAAACTGTTTTGCTTAGACTCAGAGGATTAATCATGAACTTTCATAATGCACATACGTGTCACCTTCATATTTAATATGTGCATAGGAAAGCTAAAAATAACAAAATGTCAAAAAGTTGAGTCCTACACTTCAAATCAACTATCTCAGTTGGAGAAAAAAAAGTCATTACGACCACTACTGTGAGCAGTGCACATGTAAATGAGTTTGATTAATTTATAACAGAAACCCCATGAAAGAAATAGTCCTGACCCAACCCCAAAATTGGCTACAATGGACGTGTGGTTGAACCTTGGAGGACTAGACACTATCCATAATTTATTTAACTTCTCATTGAATCCTCCAGGAGCCGAAAAATGTGTTGTTGTATGACGGTAGATGGTTATACTTTTAGATTATTAAGCAATGTGACACCATTTCATAAAAATGGCACCTAATAACTCAGTAAAAAGGGTCATAATCAAAAGAGTCTTAAATTAAAGCTCTCAAAAGAACACTCTGGTATGGGAATTCTAGGGTTAATAATCAGCCGTGGAGATGCTCCAGAACAAAAATAAAATGACCCATACCTAGTTCCTATAACCATGAATTTTGCATGTCGCCCTACCACAAATTTCCTGCATTAAATTTAAAGCAGAATTGAAGTTGAATACATTGATAAGGAACAACCATAGCAGCTGGTTTGAGAACGCATTGCCTAAAAAGCTGAAATGTTCAAATCTCACCTCCACCAGGTGGGTACATTGTTATCTTAGACTTGTGTTCAAATGTACGATCCTACCCATTTTAATCCCACCTTGAGTATTAGACTAAGGGTCACGTGGCTAATCTCACTTCCTAGTCAAAGAAAACTTAGGGAGCCAGAGTAAGGGGTGGGCAGGTGTATTTATGGATGTAAATTATCACAGGTATGCCTTCATTTGAGTTTAGCTTGCAGATAATACTGAAAATATGTTAATAACAACTGGGGGGTAATGTTGAAAGAAACGGGTTACCCACTGCACGGAAAAAACTTCGTAAAAAACATACCACCAATAAATAAATGTTTGTTAAAAGTGGGATTTTTAGCATGATAAAATGGCAATTTTTAATGGGATTAGCCTTCACTTCGTTACATCCACAACTTTGTTAAAACAGGTTTGATATAAGTGGGTTTCACTGTAGCATTTAAGTTGAAGTACTGCAGTATTTATCTACCTTTTGAAACTCAGCATGAGGCTGAAAAATCTCTAATGTCTGTAGAGTAAGGTAAGCTAAAAAAAGAGACTACTTATGGCATTTTAAAGGTACTTCTAGGGAGTTTGTGAAAAATGTAATGGGAAACTAAAGTTGCATATCAATTTTGAATTAAGAACTATCAATAAAACAATTTGTCAATAACCACCTATTTTGTCCCTTTCAGAGAAAAAGGGCAGCCAACATCTATATACGAAGCTTTCCTCCACTCATAAATGAACTGTGCTATCACAAGTTACACAAGAAAACCTTCATATGCAGAGGCTATCCATCAACTGAGCTAGAACAAACCAAAATAATGATGATATCAATGAAGCACAAAGTGGTGGGCAGAGAAATAAAATATTACTCTTCTTATTATTTTATGTGAAAGATACATTAAAATAGCAAAATTATTACTGAGGTCATATTAACTCTTTCACGATCAGTTCCTTACTTTAGAATGCGCTAAGAAAACTAGGAGAATTTTCATGAAATTTGTAAGACTTCTGATTTTACCTTATTTTATATGAGTTTAAGTACATCATATTTATATAATTGACAAATTATTTAGTTTAGGAAAAATATTGAAATAATATAAACAAGAGGCCAACCATCATCAGAACATCAAAAAGTCAGTCAATAGATTGTCCCATGGCAATATGAGGGCTAAAAATACTTTGTTCATCTGTTTCCTAAATACTGTATATATGGCAGCAATCAAAATCTCACAGAATGTAAACACAAGTAGCAAAATGTGAACACAGGTAGCACATGATGACAAAGTGAGATGATGCTCATGATTCAAAACAAATCGATTCAAAATAGACATATCTCCCAACCAGTACCTGTAACCCAAAGCCAGTCAGCAATGATTGGTCAAGGGCACAACTGGCAACCGCAACAATAACTGGCAACCTCGTGCACAATATAGGCTTTGCATGGAAGACTTCCCCATGGGAAAATGACATTGTCCCATCAGACTCAAGGCAAGTTTCACTGTAAAGGCACAGAAAACACAAGTACAATTTATGCAAGCACTTCTTGGTGGATGGTAATAGGGAAAGGTGCAGGAATCATCCTTTATTACAAGCACTTTTCATATAAACATATACAAAAGTCCTGGACTCAGGGCCAGATCTTCGAGGAGAACGTGGCAGAGGGTAGGGAACCAGGCCCCTATCCTGATGTATGTCAAAACCTTTCAGGGTTGGAACTTGGAGACAGCTAACCAGAACTAAATTCAGAATCATCCCAAATCCAGGACAGGTTGGTGAGGGGAGAGCCCTGATACCCATAAAATCACACAGCAAGAGTTTGATTTGACGATAGGGTTCCCATTCACCCCATATTCCCACAAACAATCCAGTTTTTTTTCAAGTAAAAATGTCCCTAGTTAAATCTTCAAGTCCAACTTTTCTAGAGTTATCTTCAGGAAAAATGGATATGTGTTACCTAATACCTGATTCTTCTTCCTATTCTATTTTATTTTATAACAGAATTAATGAAAATTTATATTTATGGCAGTATTTAGAGTGCTAAACACAATAGTTTTACATGCAATGATGGATGGCATTACTTTGTGGAACTCCTTCATGGTGAACACAAGGGAGAAAAAATACTTTGCTGGTCCACAGGATAGAATTTTTATTGTGACCAATTTCGATACAGCGTATCATCATCTGGCAAATTTTACAGGATGGTACTTGGCATTTATACACTTGAAGGGAGGGTAAGGGTGGGGTCCTTCACCCCCCCAACCAACCCCCCTCCCACATCCTTTCCCTTGCTTCAAGTGTATAAATGCCATGTACCATCCTGTAAAATTGGCCAGATGATGATACGCTGTATCGAAACCAGTCGTAATAAAAATTCTATCCTGTGGACCAGCAAAGTATTTTTTTCTCCCTTGTGTTCACAATAGTTTTTAATTTGCCAGGTCCCATTTATTTTAAGTTATCTCAAGTTTGGGCAAAAATTTTATAATTTCCCAGATTTAAGGAAAATAATATGGAAACCTTCCCCAAGGCCTCTCCTGGGTTTGGACGCTTTACCTCTAGTTAGCTGTCCTAATCTCCACTCACTGTAAAATAAAAATCACCAGCTACTCCCCTTTCAGTTAGATAGGTATATGTACAGTAAAAACTCATTATTACAAACTTCCATATTACTAACTTTTGTCATTGAAAAGTAAATTGGCTGATTGGAAACAAAAGTTTTTATAGAGACAGCCAAATAAATGGGACAGAATTCAGTTCTATAATATTTATGATATTATGAATTAACCCAATAAGGCTGGTCCTTAAGTGAAAAAAAATTAACAACTATGAAAAAATGTAAATTTGAAGAAATGGTAATGCAAAAAAGAACATCTAATACATTACCAAGAGATTAGGACAGCACTCCATTCTGCCCCACATGGTGAGAAAATGTGACTTCAAAACTTTTGCTATAATGATTTAAAAAGTTCTTTGGTGGCATAAAAAAACTTACTGAAGCCTAACAGTCTCCTAGTCATTTCATTTGAGGCATTAGTCAATAATTATTTCTACACATAACATGAATAATTATTTTTCTTGCTGGCTAGTTAACTGTGAATTTCACACTTTGTCCAAAGGGTTTTACAAAATGCTGTCCACAAACCAACAACTTTAAGATACTACTACTGCATTACTGATTTTTGGAGGCTATAAACTGGTGACATGATCATATGTATGTAATTGAAATAAAAACTGACCACTTTATTCTACCAAAATGCTACTGAATGGCATACGGAATGCTGAGATTGGCAAATATAAACAAAACATTTGAGGAGACTTACAAACTTTAGCCTATGAATCAAGAACTCGGAATTGCATAACCAGTGAAAATTGCAGCCCCTTTATTGTAAATTTTGATAACAATCTGCCAGGAAACCTGATAGCACGAGTTTGAGCCATGTTTTAGTCAATTTTATTTTGCTGATTTAGCTAGCTGTGAGAACTGATGCAACAAATTGCCCAACATAAGAATCATTAACCTTACACAGGAGAGACTCACTCATTGGGCTTTCACTGAACATCACTGAATGTCATTGAAGTGAAGCTAAAGGGTTGAAAGCTTAACCAACGAGGAAAAAAGGATCTCATTTGATTATTATTTTACTAAATGTTCGGGTTGCTATAAACATGTTTCCGTAAAGATTTTCAAAATTGTCCCAGAAAAATGAGATAGTTCTACGCCAATTTTAGATAGAAGAGATAATTAATTTTCGGACTTTAAACCTGCAAAATACTTCTTATGCAAGGTAATGTTCCTTACTGCTTTGTAAATCCCATAAATTGTGTAATATTGAGTTTCTACTGCACATATTCAGAATTCAGAACCCACAGGCAAACAATGAGTTTCATCACAAATAAGTTATGAGATTAAGATTTAAATTCAGCAGTTTTGCATCAAAGCCTGTGCCTGTTCCAAACATCTTTAATTTAAATCTCAACAGAAATTGTGAGCGATGTAACTGAATACAAGAAAAAAAGCAAAAAAGTTATTGCAATTCAAGTTGAAATTCTCTAATTATATCAAATTGCTCTAGATTTATAAGAAGCGGATAATACACTTAAAAAATCACTCACATGAATAAATTCATAAATATTGTGATTTACCTGTTTGAAAACAGCCTACATTTGCTTTGCAACAGGTAGAAAACATTGTTGGAATGTAAAAGGAAGGAGGAGGAGGAGATAAGATAGATCTAATGGACAACGGGTAGAGTTGAATCTTCTAAAGATAGGACTGGTTGTGCATGTAATCAAACAATTTAGATCCTTAGTTTGGGGAATATTTCCACCATTGGACTGGTCTACCCTAGTATCCAATAAACTGTGGGTTATTACCAAGACTAGTTTTACATCATGGTCAGTTGCATTGGAAGAGAGAGAGTTTGGGTCTGGCAGTTCTGGAGGGAGGTTTAATAGATTCAAAGATATTGCATTATCTGGAAAAAAAATTTCTGGGGATTGAGAACATATGGGATAAACATTGGTGGTGGTATTGTGGCTTAGAGAAATAAGGTACATATTTCAAAATTAATAATAGGGGATGGATGCCCGAAAAGTAGTAAGATAAGAGCTAAGGTTGAAGATATTTTTGGTGAGGCGAGGTTTGGGAGAATTGGATTTATTTTAGGATTTTTGCATTGAGGAGAGTTTCTGAATAGCCATGTTATGAGAGGGAGTTAAGAAAGGAAGGTGAGGAATATTTCAAACGATTTTCTCCCTCAGTCATTAGCTTGATATAGAGTTTTTTGACTCAAACAGACCAAGTACACACATTGTGTACAATCTAACGCAGTTCTCTCAATCTTGGACCACGTGAACTGCTATGCTCAGCTTGAAGTTGGTGAAGATCCATTAATCTTAACAGTGGCTGACCTTCCCGTCTTTTGCACCAGGCCTTACCTTCGAGTACTATCTTGCCTACTTGTTCTTGACATGCCTATTCCACTTATTCTTCCATATTTTTTGAAGTTTTTCAATTGTAGTCTTGGCTATACCACTTTCCGCTTGAGTTCCTTTGAACTGCCACCACTGTCTGGCAGCAAAGTATCCAGGTACAAGACTTCTTTTTTTACTCATGGCATATAACCAATGAGATTCAACAGTTGGGATCTCTGTGTATCACCATAAGTTGAGATTTTTAGTGATTGACTTGCAAGCCTAATTTCATGTTGGATGTCTCAATACGCTGTAGTAGAGTGGCCAAGATCTGTCTTCATTGCTGAGGAGCCATGTCATGTGCATATCTCAGATTTGTAATCTGTCTGCAACCAATATTGATGTCTCCTCGAGATTCATCTCGGTGATTGCGAATGAACCATTCGCCGACTATCTTGTACATGATGGGTGATATTTCACAGCCTTACCAAAATCAAAAGATTCAGGATTGTCCAAATACAATTGCCACGGATAGACAGGCAGTATGGTAAATGCCATGTGGCAGCCCAGTGAACTATGGTTATGGTTAAGAATTGCTAGTTTTTATCTAATTATTGGTGGGCATAGTTTCTCCTCTTCTACATATTTAGGCTGTGTCTGAATTCATTAGCCATGTTCCATTAGGCATCGAAGGTGCCATAATTCCCAGATGACAAAAGGGATCATGAATTCAGACGAACGCTACAGTGTCGCAACCTACGGTGTAACAATGGTACTTTAAAAGAAATGAGTAGCAATAACCTGAATTGAGGTATTTCACTAGTGGTCATTTTTGAAGAACTTTTGCTCTAATACTAACTTATGGAGTTAAAAGGATGCTCACCGGAGATATTCTGATTTGAATTAAAACTATTTTCTCAGCAAATACCACATTTCTAGCTTAAGCTCGAGCATTGACATAGATTGTTATTTGATCAAATACTCACTGTAGCATTAACACCATTTTCACCTATGCCTAGCATTACAAAACCTACATTTCCAGATATTGCAGACAGCAACCACCTTTCGCTTATTCTATTACGTATTTTAATAATTTTCCCATTATGATAACACAAACTTTGTTTTGAAGTGCTTCAATTTACAAGCTAATCCATGGTTACGCCCAAGTACAATGACGTACAAATTGTTAGTGCAGAGGATAAAATGGAAAGGAACAGATCTGTTGGAGAAATACCCGGTTTGGTGATCAAATAGGGGCAGACGGTATTTATTTATTAAATATTGGTCTTGCTTCATTACAAATAATGTACAAGCAGCAGTGGAAAATACCGTACGAATCTCAAAAACTCATATCAGCAACTTCAACCACATGCCTCACAATTATTGTTTAAAAAAACAGAAAAGTAATTTATCTCACCAATTTATAGAAATATTTGTTTTTTGAACATTTACCACTCCAATTTGAATACCTTAGCAAGATATAAGCATTAATTATTTGTCCTTTATCACTAGGATTGCCTATTTAATTTAACTTTGTGATTTTTAAAATTTGATTTTCAATCATTCTGAAGGGAAAAAAACAAAATAATATCAAACACACGAAGTAATTCATCGGCTCATTATGAGCAATAAACATCATGCAAGCAAATGTTTACATTTTGTTCTCACAACAACCATTCTTCTACCCTCTAAGTTGCTAAGAATTATGGGATGGTTTTTAAAGATGATGTTGAAAACTGATACAATTCTTGCTCACATTGCTGACGGCAACATTAGATGACTAAATTCGGTGACTAAACTAATGCCTACAAATTCAGACACCCTACAAGATAGCTTCCTCCCTACAAAGGGAGCATTTAGGCACCTAATTAGCGAATTCGGACACGGCCTTAGTCTTATTTTTCTGTTCAACCACTTTCTTCGCTGATATTCTTTCCAAGGTGCAATGCTTCTAAATTGGTACTTTCTCTATGTACCACAGACTTAATTGGTCTTTATTACTTGATTTCCTTGTGTGCCTTTATAAAATGTACACTTTGCTCCTTGATTGTGTTGGCAAGATTTTATTATGGTAAATCCGTAGTCTAGTCATCTTCTTTTAGGGTCCTCTTCAATTTTCTCAGGCATTTGCTTGGTCCCTTTTCTTTCTGTACCCTGAATTTCATAATGATGTTATGATATTATGATTTTCTTCTAGGGATGGGTCGGTTCGGTTCTTCGGTTTTCGGTTCCACCGGTTCTTGAGCTTAGAACGGGAACCGGAGCAGAGGCCAAAAATAATCGGTACCGAAATAATTGGCACGAAAACCAGTTTGAAACATGCTCACACTCTGATAGTGGAGGCTTCTCATTTAAACCTGGTGAAATAGTGTACTTACACACTTCAAAGTTGCCGCGAATTATTCTAATTCAGTTGTTAAAATGCCTATATGATTTATTTTATTACATCCAATTCTATTAAGTGATGAAATACCGCCGTAATTAGGATATTCTGATTGATAGGTGTATGTTATGCTCACGTCCTTTGGAGTTACGAGTCCTCATTATTTTTGTAAATTATATCATAATATAGTATAAATAACACAAAAATATAATGAAGTAGGTATTCTTTTTCAAGCAGTATGTCTCGGAAAATGATTATGGATTATCTTATCTTACCACAAAGCAATGCAAAGTAAGTGATAAATTAAGAACCGGAACCGAGAATCGGAACCGAGAACCGAAGTTAAGAACCAAACCGGACCCGGAAGCGAAAAAAAGTGGAACCGACCCATCCCTATTTTCTTTTTAGTCAATTGCCTCTAAGTATCATAGTTCCTTCCTTTTTTATTCTTTTTACAAATATTTTTCACTCGATCCAATATTTTATTTGGTTCCAGTGTTCTCTTTCCAAGAATTTTTGGCATCAATACCTCCTTCCTTAACATTTCCCAACCATACCCTTCTCCTGGCTTTATCAATTCATTGGAACTTTTTTTACAACATATAGCCGTTGGTAAATCCATGAATTTCTCTAAGCTCCAGTTACTCCTACAAATTCTATCAATTTTCTTAATTCTAATGCAGAATTTTGACATGATTAGTTTATGATCACTATCCATTATTGGATAACAATGGCTGGATTTTGCTATATGTACATACATTTGTTTGACCAGAATGTAATAAATTTGATACTTTCTTGTGTCTTGTGCCTCCCAGATGCACAAGATTTCTGCAGAGAAAAAAATAATCCATCTCAATCACATTGACAGGATTCTAATAGGATAACTCTACCTCAATCTCAACAGGTAACTCTCTTTTGGCTAGTTCACAATCCTTGAATTCATCTTCATCAGCATTGCTGGTTGGGAAACATGACTGTTCTATCACTATTGTTGAAGAGGAGTAACAAATATTTTTTGCCTATTAAGCTCTGAGAACTGTTACCACACCAATGATACTACTTTAATTTAGATTAGTATAACAACCACACCATTCCTACCTCTTCTTTCTCCCCCAATGAATTTCATTCTAAATTAATTACAATGAAAAACTCACTTTTCCACCTTATTTTTACATAAACCTAGAATATCAACCTCACTTTTGTTCATCTCATTCATTATTCACTCCAATAGTCCCAACCTCGAATCTGTTCTTGATTTCCAAATAAGATTTTTGACTGCTAGTCTTCAAGTCATTGGATACTGACTTGAATAAACTAGTTACTTCCCCCTGTTGTAGATTTATGGTTCTCATAATCATTATCAGCAACACACCTATCCCTACAGTTCTTGTATTTACTCTCCATATTTAAGGGAAAATAATACAGTGGTTTTGACTTCCTTCCACACTGCACTTTACTGCCAATAAATTTACTTTGACTATGCCAGTAAATATTCCAACAGCCTATTTTGAGTCCCCTATTTCCCCTATTACACTACATAGACAGCTGTTCCTTCTAATGTGAAGAGTTTCTTTTGACCTCCTCTGTTGTTTCGACTCTGGTCTCCACCCATATACGAAGGACTACTATCTCCTCTGATGCCACTGACCAATAATGGTTCCTCTGCCTTTAGAGGTGATTTCTTGCCCCCTATAGAGTACCACCACTAATTGCTCATCCACCTTCCTGCCATTGACTCTTGATAATGGGGGTTTCCTTATCCCGGGAAACTCAGTCGCCAGAGCCTCATCAGCAAACGCAGGGGGTGCCACGTGCAGGAGAGGTTGACATTTGAATGGGAGAGGCTTTCTGAGACGCATCCCATCCCTTACCCCCCTTTAAATGACATTTTTCAACACTCGAGAATAGGATCAGTGTAACTTGCGAGACACTACATATGTCGACACTGGAAGAATATCTTATCTTCATACAACACTCCTCCACATATATCTAATCATCATCAGAAAAATCCTAAGATTGGTTTGATATAGCTTTTCACTTCATTCTTTTTTCAGCTAACAACTTCACATTTATTGATTCTCATCTTTCATATCCCTCACTACTTGCAATAAATATCGCACACAAAGCCTTCATCACCTTCACTTATCCCTTGATGATTGTCTTCATCAGACCATTATGTCTCAACATGTAGCTGATCAGAAATTTCCATCTTTTCATCAAGGTTTTCAGTAGACCTCTTGTCTAACAATCTTCGTAGAACCTCTTTTTTAGTGACCTCTGTTTTATAAAAGTTCTTAAAGGTACAGTTGGGGCCTTCAATTGGACTAGCTGTAATCCTTGATTTGCCTGCTGTAAAATTTTTAGCCCGTGTTCAGGCTGAGTTATAAATTGGTGAATTCCCTTAGGCAATATGAAAAGTAATAAATATATTTAATATTTAATTACATAAATTAGTACTCCAGTAAAACATCATTTAAGCGCATAACTGTAAGGGAAAAATGAATCTATTACAGTAAAATCTCGATAATACGAAGCACGATAATACGAAATTTCGATTAAACGATGCAAAATAGCCAGTTCCAATGAAAAGCCTAGAGTAAATACATGGCAACATTCGAAAATACGAAGTTACGAAAATATGAAGTATCAAAAATAAGAATTTTTCAAAATTACGAACTACTGGCCCAGTACCCAGGTAGAAATGGAATTCGTTTTTACGAACCTTGGCGAAAAAGTGCTTCAGCAAAACTATTTTAGCCGGCTTAGACACCTAACAAATCATTGTTGCCGATTATGGTGCATCAAAAAAGAAATGCGTGAATTAGTAGTGCATTCATCTCCCACATATGCCAGCCTCTCCCCACCATTTTCCACATACAACTCCATGTATCATTTAGACCTTTAGTAATGTGGAAATTGTAGTTAGTGCCATTATTTATCCTGGCTGTTTTTTGTTTTATCTGTTACCAGCATTTTCATTATGTCCACGATTCTCTTTTAATTAAAGCTTACGTGTGACGGCACATAACATGCTCGCTACCTTGCGCCTGGAATTATGGCAGTTCAAATTCTCCGTGAATCCTACCTCATCCTTGGTGAGCACTCCTAGCTCAGCTTTCCATGAAGGGGCGCTCTCTACCAAACTCGTGTAGACTCAAGTTTAAACATTAATTACTCTGAAATCCTTCATTTGAATTTCACATAGTTGCATACTCATTTAGATAATATTGTTTTCTATTCTACCAATGGGGATACTAATTTTTAAAAACAAATTTTGAAATATTTTTGGTGATACAGTAAAAAATGGTACCATTTTCTTAGCGCCAATTGTAACTTTGATGTCTAATAAATAAGATCATTTATTCAGCTGACGATACGGAAGACACCACAAATGATAACCTGTGAATGATTTTTTCCTTTTTTTTAGCTATGAATGGGCGACAGAGGGAAACTAAAGCACGGTTGAGCCAACTGCCATCATAACTGCATAGATGTTGGAAGCAAATGTCTATTTTTAGCATCCATACGAGTCGCTGGTCTCTACTGACTGTGGATTCCGAAACTGAAATTCTTATTATAAAATGTTAAACTTTATTTTATATGCGTTTTCGATTCTGGGACAAAATTTTGCCAACATGACGATCGCCAACTTTAAATCATTTACGTAGGATATACAAGTAGGTATTTATTTTATAATTTTTAATACATGCGATACATTGTATACAAAGGTATCTTTTAAGAACGCTTTCACAAAAAACAACCAAAAAACTTATAGTGTCGCCGAACACAACAAAAGTTAGAGAAAACAAAGATAAAATTTTTTTCACGATCTATTGAAAATGTTTGAAATTACGTAGTTTGAAATTACGAAGTGCCAATTTTGTGTTCCCGCTGACTTCGTATTATCAAGATTTTACTGTATAATCATTGCATTCAACTTTGGAATTGAGGATGGCCATTTAATTTTTTTCCTTTTACTGCATAAAAATATATTTAAGACAAAAATAGATAACAAGTTATATCTACAAACAAAACCATGGACCTAACCTGATTTCACATCAAACCCTCGTCCAGAAAAGTAGCATTTGGATATCCTAATTCAGAAAAATATTTATGGTGACATTCATAGTGATTCATAAATGGTTCCATTTAAGTCTTTTATAAAAGACAATTACACATTTATAACAGTTCACCACCTGGGATGAGGAATTGCATAAGCATATATTATGAGGGACGTCCAGAAAGTAAAAATACAAGGGCTGTGTAAGGAATGGGGATTTTTGTTTTTCAAAGTTGGCACCTATAACATGTAGAGAGGTTTCTAATGGCCAAATTAAGACATCAAGTGCCCCAAACTGTTGCAAAATGTCATTGCAGCAGCCTAGTACATCAACCAGTTCGTCCTCCGTATGCTCCACCTGCTGCAAGTGTGAGATTCACTCGTTCATTCGGTTCCTCACTTTGCATAATGAATCGGCAGCTATTATTCATCGCCAGCCTTAGGAAACCTACAGATCCGAGGTAATGAATCGATAGAATGTTATCAAGTGAGTAGGGTTATTTAAGGAAGGTCGTACCGACACCCATGATGAAGAAATGAGTTGGAGAGCATCTGTCATTTCAGAAGAGCTTGTGCAGCAGGTTGAAAACAAATTTCGTGATGATCATCGTGTGACACTTGACACCCTTAAAAATGTTTCCCACACCTTTCACAAAGTCTCCTGAATGGAATTGTATCAGAGAGACTTGGGTTTAGGAATTTGTGTGCACGGTGGGTGCCAAAAATTGTTGACTCCTTAACACCGCGAAAATTGCATTTCAGCTGCACGCAAATTATTTAAACGTTTTCAAACCGAGGGTGAATCCTTTCTCGACTCAATTGTGACTGGGAATGAAATGTGGGTGTCACTACACTCCTCAGTCAAAAAAGTAGTCTCTGCATTGGCACCACACCCATTTTCTAACAGCCAAAAAATTCAAAGTTCAGTTTTCAGAGAGGAAAATCATGGAATCGTGTCTTTTGGGAACGGAATGGGATCTTGTTGGTCTATTTCATGCCCAAAGGGACCACCATCAATGCTGCTGTATATTGTGAGACCCTAAAGAAGTTGAAAAAAAATCAAAGACAATAAAAGGTGAATGTTGACTGGTGGTGTGTCACTCCTTCATGACAATGCCAGGCCCCATACCGCCTGGCTCACTCAGGACCTGCTTCGGTCATTTGGATGGGATATTGTGACTCACCCACCCTACCTGGGTGCCAAAAATTGTTGACTCCAGAACATTGCAAAAATCGCCTGGCACCCTTGGATTACCATCTTTCAACTAAATTGAAGCAGTTCTTGAGTAGACAGCACTTTTTGAACAATGAGGAGGTCATGCAGTCTGTGAAAAAGTGGCTTCAGGAGTTGGAGCAGAAGGTATACAACAAGGGTATACAAATGCTGGTACCCAAACTTCAAAAGTACATCGATCTCGACGGTGCTTATGTGGAGTAATGATAACAAGCTCTGGCATGTACCCTGTAAATTTCATTAAAATATATTCATTTTTTCCATTTTTAACAAGTGTTGTATTCTTACTTTCTGGATGTGCCTCGTACTTTGAAAACAAGAATAAAATTTTTTCTACAGGAAAAATTGTAATATTCCTCAAATAAATATTGTATAGATGGCCTCACATTTTATCACATAGCATTTTTATCTTATACAATACTTACAATTCCTGTGCCTTTTAAAATGGTCTCTGGTGAATAAAACATATTACATATTACTTTAATAAAAATATGCACCTTGTTTCAAAAATTTCACACTAATGGACACAAGCGTTAAGTCAGGAGAAGCTCACTTAATTACTTCAAATATCACTGCTAAAAGTTATTCAATATTTGATATTTTGAAAGGAAAATGTAATATGCAGTGCTTATGTATCGGTGCCATCAACACCATTACATACCATTTCAGAGAGATCAAATGGTTGGTACCTGCAGAACAGCAAAAGGGCTGAAATCCACAGCAAATCCAGTGACGTCTAGAGCCAAGGGCCGAATTTGCTGCTAATGAAAATCAATACATTTTTCTCAGATTAAGTATTCTTTATCTCATTAAAGAAATATTTATTATCTCTATACAAGTTTAGATGTGCCATTAAGAGTGGAATGTAGACTCCTTGTTTGGTAAGGTTTCATTTTAATGGGTATAAAACTTAACCGATAACCATTAACTTTTGCTAATGAAAGTTAATATGTAGTGCTTTTGTATTGGTGCCATCATCAACAATAGTACATACCATTTAAGAGGTGGAAAAAGATGGATCCACAGAAAATCCAGCGATGTCACGAGCCAAGGGCTGAATTTGCTGTGAATGAAAATCAACACACTTCTCAGATTAAGTATTCTTTTTCTCCATGAAGAAACATTTAATATGTCTATACAAGTTCAGGAATTTGTATTACTATGAGCGGAATGTAGCCTCCTCTTCTGGTGAAGTTATTTTAATGGGTATAAAACTTTCACAATAACCATTAATTTCTGATTATGAAATACATGCAGACCATATCCCAATGCCAACAGCGATGAACAGCCTTGAGCCTAACCACAGCTGCCAAGTATAATAAGATGATTCTGATGAAATTTCCACAAACTACAAAAATTTAAGCTATTTTCCATAACTTCTCCCAAGTGCATATGTACTCTTGCCAAATCATTGCATGCTCTGAACTCTTTCTTGGATCGTCATGCATTTTTGCATAAACAGCTGCGTGTTCAGCCTCTTTCTTGTTCCAAATAAATATGATTTGGGGTTACATGAGGCACATAAATATTGAATTGGAAAGGGAGAAAAAGATGCACTCAAGGTTCCCTAGGAAAAAGATTTAGCACTCATGCCGATGTGTCCCTCAATATTTTTCAGGTTTCACTTTAGTGACAGTCTTTTTTTTTCACAATTTTCAGTAGATGTCACATTCATCTAGGTTTACCTATTATTTTCTGAACAGATTGACAAATACAGTAGAAGGCCTATATAGTGAGCACGGCATATAGCAAGAATCTTGCAATAACGAGTGATTGGCAATGTACCATCAAAAGGCCCAAGATTAACATGTAAAAGAAAGGATATAGCGAGGCCAAGAAGCTCCTGCCACATATACGCTCAGTATTACCAGCAATATTTCTTGAGGGCGATGCACTGCAAAGTACAAATTAAAGCATGATATTTATCTTTAGTAGCATTATTAGTCAATAACAACTTAGAACACAAGATATGTGCCATCTTTACATTATTTAAAGCCCAATCAAGTCCAGGCACTCATCATTTACAACGCCTGGCATACCTTGTGAACTCTTGCACTTAAGTCTTAAGTTGTTCTTTTGTTAAGCCAAGTTCACATAGGGGTGGAAGTTGAACTAGCAGAAAAGCATCTAGCCAATCACACGACAGCAGAGAGCGTGGTGTGGTTAAGGGGTGGAGTTCAACTTTTTCGTAAATATTGCCAAGGCCTATGTTATGCAGATAATTAAAATTTATCCCGTTCAACAAGTTTTTATTTTATCTTACGATTCCTGAATTTACGGGTACATACAATTTTGGGTGAAAGTATCAATAATACTCGGCAATAGTATTTCACAGGAGTTACCTTTGTTCGCTCTAGATCCTCCAGATGGCAGAACTAATACGGGACACAATGTTCAGCGCAGCCAACAGAGGCATTTGCTTATGTAAATAAATACTCGTTGCAACTAATTTTCGAGAGATAACTGAATGTGAATGTTAGAAATGGCTAGAGATAGGTAATTATGCAGGAAATATTTTCGACCTCCAAAAAATGCCATATTTCGGCGATTCATTACAACATTCCTAACCAATGGACGTTAACACTCGAAGACTTCAGCAAAGCATAAATTATTGTTTTGGAAGATTTAATTCGCAACATGATCGATGAATATGCAATTATGTATGAAAACTGCTGTTCTACCCGTTTCTAATGGCATGGTAACGAAAGAGAAACGGAAAGTAAGAACTGTGGGAAATTAGAGGCTGAATCCAGCACCTTTAGATATAACAAGTGCTCGCTATAGCGAGTGATTTCTCAGCATTTGTGAGCACTCGTTGAGCTTCCACTGTACACCAAATTAGATTTCTTAGAATTTTATTTGAAATAATTTGTGTTTCGGATATATCCCTGTACCCTTCACTCCTCTTAACTCTTTAGAAGCTAGGTGGTAGAATGGACAATTTAGTGTCAATCTCGCACCGAATAAAGACAGATTTACTATCAATTATAAAAATTAATTTATTCGGGAATAAATTTTTCCTCTACACTCTCACAGTAGAGCACACAGTGTAGCTTAACCCTTATACATACTTCCAAGCTGCCGATATACTAGCTGCTCGTTTTGGAGGATATTTATGTTATTTTTCTTTAACAAAACTAAACAGGAATCAGGAGAAATAAAATTGTACGTGTAAACAAGTAACATTTCTTCATTAGTGTGCTTTTCTCAAGTTAATGTGTTGTAAAACAAAGGCAACAGAATTTTTTAAAATAAGAGAGAGAAAATTTCTTTAAAATAGGGCTGGTATTTTTGGACACACACACCAAAGAAGTGCTACAGGAGCCTAAGGGTTAAATGCAAAATCGGAGGTGACCCCTCTACCACATAAATTATCAAGTTGGCAGATATATCTGCTCTCCTCATGAGTTAACCATCCCACAGCCCATCCTCCCCTATCCGCTTCCTTCCCCACACCATAACCTTAAAAACCCATTTTCTTTTTAAAACAGGATATCCAGAACCCTCTAAAAACTTTCTCTTTCCCATTTCACCCACTTTTCAATGTCCTTGGATTTAACACAGTATCATACTCAAGTTTCTTGCCAGACCTCTACACCAAATCACCCGAGGCCAAATGAAAAATGATTGAATATTACAAGGTCGTGTACTTATTTTAATGATTGCACTAGTACCCCATGAAAAATGACTTGCCCGCGAAGAGAACATCATTTTGCCAAGAATGTGAAGCTCTGGACTTTAGCGCAAACTCAAGAAGGATTTCGTCAGCCAAATGGAACCATGACAAAATTGGTGGCAGTCCAGCTGTCCAAGTATTCTCCGCTCAGTGTCATCCTTTTTTGGTTTCGTGGAATGGTGAGCTGGATCAAGCCAATCTTAGGTCTGTTGACCCATGATGATGATAAAAAATATTTTTTTTAAACATGCAAACTATGCCATTTTTCCTCACTGTACAACCTAAAAGAGGAAGCCGGGATATGTGATGATGATATTTTGAGACCATTTGGAAATGGTGCACAAAGATATGGTCAAACAATTTCCTTTTGAAAGAGACTCAAGATTGGGTAATAATTCCATTTTCTGATATTGAGTAAGATGGGTTTGAAAGAGGCTTAAATCAGGAGAAGAACTAATTGAAATGCAAATAATAGTGAATGGAAAGCAAAGTTCATGAAAAATCATGGGACTGAATAAGATTAAATAAATGGAGAAAGTAAAAAATGAAGTATCCTGAGTAGATTTGGAGAAAAGAAGAATGAGAACACCTTAAAAAAGAGCAGAAAGAACCAACTAGCCATTTATATCTTGCGACATGATGGTCTTGAGACATTGTGGTGGGAAAAGAGGAGGGAAAGAATAAGAAAGGAAAGCCTAGTATGAAATATATGGATCAAGTTGTGAATGATCTGAGTCAAAAGATTTATGTAAATAAGAACATGAATTAGATTTTGGCCCTCGGGCTACTTAGTTATAAAGAAGAGGATAGAGAAGAATCTACCGATATTTGTCCATTTGTAGATTTGGAGAAGACATTTGACAATGTGGATTGGAACTAGGTATATGCTGAGGATTCTGAAAGAAATTGGGGTATCAAACAATGACAGAAGAATTTTTGACAGTTTTTCTGAAAAGCATGTGGCTGTAATCAAATCAGGACTCAGCAGTAGAGAAGCAAGCATAAAGAAAGGAGTGAGACAAGGCTGTGCACTGTCTCCCATATTATTCAACATCTACATCAAGAAAGCCTATGAAGAATCTATGGGAGTGAACATCCACCAGGAGAAATTCAGCATGCTGCGATTCACAGATGAAATAGCAGTCACAATAGAAAGAGAAGGAGATTTAAAAAAGACACAAGGAAATATGTAAAGGACAATGGCAATTTATCACTAATAATGATAAAGGAGATTTTTGACAGGGAGGCAAGACAAACCTGCCGTAACCTTGCAGTGCCTAAGGCTATATAATAAACTTTAACTGATGCATTTACATTGGCAGATAAAAAAAGGGGAATTAAACGAGGATGGTAATACAATTAAAGACATTTTTATCACTCAAATAGTAAAATATCCTACAACACGCACATTTTTTTGTCACCCTGAATGTTTTCATTAAGAATAGTGGCTATCTTGAGAATTTTTGGTTGCAATTCAATGCAAATGTAAAGAACTCTATAGTTGCACTTGCCTTGGGCCTTGCACTATTGCTATCAATATAAGAGAAATAACTTAGGGATGGAGATAATAGACCATTGAAACACCAAGAAGAGTTTGGGCACTCTACCAAAACCTACCCATAGAGTTAGAAGACTGTCACACCGATATAAAATTTAAACTACAAATGAATAAATGTTACCACCTCTCATGAAACATCAGGCTAACACACATAAGAACTTACTATAATCCAGCCATATCAAGAAATGGCATGCCTCGTCAAAATGATCAAAAATGGTAGGACTTGCTTCACTGATTAAGTTTGGAAAGAAATAAATTCTCTAAATAAATACATAAAGATGGTATCGCGAACTGCAAAAAAAGGTGAACTTAACTTTATGAGGAAAAGCAACAGCTCAAACGGTAGTAAAGCGAGGGCAATACACTAACAAAGAGGCATTAATGTTTCTTTTCACTTTTGATGTATGGCTTAAAATCCAAAGGCTTGACTGCATTCCCCCTCCAGTTGCTAAGACATGGATAACTGCAGATATACTCCAATGATGAATTTCCTGATTTTAAAAGGCTCAGCTTGATGTGACCTTTGCCTCCTAATCTCTCTCATGACTTTTGGTGGGACCCAGGCAGGACATGTTTAGAGCACCATTCCAGTCCATATGGATATCCATAAAATCACACTTTGATACCCATAAAAATCACACAGCTTTGATACCCATAAAAATCACACAGCTAGTTGGACCGAATGATTCCTATGGACTCTCCAGGATTTGAACCCTGGACCTTAGGTTACAAGCTGATGCTTCACGCTGAATGAATGACTGAATGATTCCTATGGACTCTCCAGGATTTGAACCCTGGACCTTAGGTTACAAGCTGATGCTTCACGCTGAATGAATGACTGAATGATTCCTATGGACTCTCCAGGATTTGAACCCTGGACCTTAGGTTACAAGCTGATGCTCCACGCACTGGTACACCATCCCATCAAAATAGAGCACAAAACTGTTAATTCCCCCTTAATTTAAAAGTACATTAAACCTCATAGCTAAAGAATGACATTTATCGCACAAAAGCTGTAAGGTTGAGATTAATCCAGTTTTCAATTCATTAAATTCAAATTTTAGTATCATCCATTTCCAAACATTACATGGTTGTAATGTAAATTTTAATGGAAGGAACCACTTATAGGCAATTTAGGTGAACATTATAAAACGAAAAATTAAAATAATTAAGGAGTGATTCCAACAAATACAAGAACAATGGAAAGATTAAATTATTGAAATTCAAGTCAAAGTTCTATCATTTTATAAATGAATTTCACATTGTAGACATTGGGGAGAGTAAGAGATCTAAAATGAAGGACTGGCTTTACATCACCTTCAGTTGTATGGCGAGGGTGAAGGTTTGGGAGTGGTAGAAGTTCTTGAGAGAGGCTAAGCAGATTTAAATAGAATAGATCGGTAGAACATACACAGCAGATGGAGGGAGTAATGGGAAAAATACTAGTGGTAGATTTGTAGCTTTGATGAATAAGGTTAAGGTCTTGCAAAATGGTTATAAGGAACTGGGTGCTAGGGATGCAGGTGGGGCAAAAGAAAGAGATGAGAGGGTTTTTAGTGAGAAGAGATTTGAAAGGCATGTATTTTCTATGGGGGAGTTTCCAGACAGGCATGCTAAAGGAGGGAGAGATGAAGGTTGATGAAGAATTTGTCAAATAGATATGGGATGGATGCAAATATGATGCACATACTTCCATATAGGGAGATGGAAAGGAAGGCTTGAATTGAGCCGTGTGGCAGTGGCTATAGTGAAAGTATTGCTATTTTTTCAGGGGTTTCAAATGCACAGAGGTGTGCACCTTATTTAACAGGGAGATTTTGACATCCAGAGAGTTGATATGGGAAACTGAAGTGGTGAACATGAATAACGAGTAGGAGACATTACAGGAAGAAATGAAAATGTTGAGAGAACCAGTGCTATCAGGACAGAAGTGGAAGGCCATCTATGTACTCTACTTAGGATGCTCCTTGAAAACAATTTTCCTTTGCCTGTTTATTTCCTCAGGACTGAATCACAGTGAAAGTAAATAATTAGTGTTAGGACACTTAAATCGCCTATTTGGCACATTTGGCGGAAGACCAAACCAAATTTGTCTCAGGAAAAAACCACCCTATGGGTTAATTTCACAATAGAAACACCTCTATAAGCTTCGTTCTCACATTAAAAAATTGTGCTTGCTTAAAAAAATACTTTATTGATACCTATACATATCACAGTAAAAAAATTTTTAAAAGAAATAAAAAGGCACCCACAAGCCATGCATTTTAGTAAATGTTATTCTATTTTATAAATGATGCCTGGACATCAAAACTGTGTGAGAACCTTTTCTTTATGACATCAAAAGTGAGACAAGTGTTTAGAATTATCCATGGAAAAGCTCGAGGTGAAAATAATAATATGACTGAAAAGCTCAACCTCCTCTGAGAAGAAAACAAAAACATGCATAAGAGGAGTTTTGAAATAGTGGCAAAAGTGAAAGTTCTAGCATAAATATTAAACTTGAGTTCATAGTAGGGACATCTGTTCAGCACTTGCATTGCTTTAGGTTTCTGCCTTTGCTCTAATCTAGTTTTTTCTTAATTTAAATCAAGTATTGTGCAGAAGTAGAAGAACCCTTCTTCTAAGACCATCTTAGAAGAACCCTTCTTCTAAGATGGTCTCATCATTGCCTAAACAGTTTCGCTCAAATGATGTCAACCTTTTCTACCTCCATCTCTCACCCCACTACTTTTTTTGCCTTAACTTACCCTTCCTCCCTGTAGTCCCTTTTCCTGTCAGTGTGTGTGGTCAATGGAGACGCCACACTTGGCGTCTCCTTCAAAAAACTTTGTATTATACATGAAGATGACCGAGTGGAAATCTGTAGTACATTAAAAACTATGCGCATAAATGCTTGTATTGATTAATTGATTGACAAATTTTCCATACTTGTCACCTTACTGATATTATTCATCTCGTCGTCACGACAACTTCAAGAATATCAAACCAGTTACCATGACTTTCGGGTGATCGTTTCGCAAATAAATACATCATACCCCCCATCCCTTCCATTCCTATCCTTATACCTTTCCTCCCCGTCTGAAGCGCCTATTAGTGCGGAAACATACTTGAAAACACCCATGAAAAATAAATACATCTTGAATGGAGCGTGTCCGCAACAAACCAACATAACAATTTATCATCAAACAGTGTGACTAGAAGACACATCACTATAATAATATAAGAGCGTTAGGTGTAGCAAAAATAGGTAACTGAGGACACGTGCACAAGACTACACGAAATACTACCAATCTCGGTGACTGCCTGGAAAAGCGATCTCATTTGTGAGTTACACTTATGGATACTTTTTACGCACTCCCCTGGGTATAAGCAACAACCGCAACTAACTTCTCGACAAATAAGGTGGCGGAAGTATACAATGGTACTTACTAACTAAAATTCATTTTAAGGGGCGGTAAATGCGAGCAAGAGAACTACAAATACTTTTCTCGATACAGATAGATGTGGTAGAGGACTGTACCAACTTTAATTTTACTCCCGCACCGCATTTCGCCAAATTATCACCACTGGTCAATCGAAGCAGCACAGTGGCAGTACCTTTCATGGCAACGAAAGACAAACAGTTATAATTAAGTCACGCACTTACCTGACAGTAATGACGAAGAATGCTAAAATATTTTTGTCTCTCTCATCGTCCCTAATCACCGTAATTGTCCACAACGATGTCACCACACTTTGTTCTCCATTGCTCGAAAAACCAGTCAAAAAGCACTCGACTCCCAATACAACACACTTCACTCGCACGTCCGTATCGCAGTAACCAACTCGCCGCTGGAAATCAAACAGCATGAATGAAGGGGATTGGCTGATGCCAGCTGATGCGCATGGAGGCGATGGAGGTGTGGATTTCGTTCAAGGAGGGGTAGGAGGGAGGTCCAAGGATAAGAAGCGCTGGTTTTGAATGGATAGTGGTGAAGTTGACTTTGGCACAGGCTCAATTTTACATATTGTAAGTAAAATGTATAAATGCCTAACTTAACGGTGAAGTGAAGGAAAAAAGGCCTACTCAAGGAGTATAATGCTGCATAAATGTAGGCGGTTACGATAGAGTCCCTCAGAATTGAAACTTAGTTGTAATCCACTGTACTATAACTTCTCTCTATTTCGGTGTCACTCGGAAATATTTTATTGGGCTATCCATGAGGTCTAATTGGTGAGTAATCTATTTGATTCTGCTGTGAGTACACTCACAGACTCACAGCAGGGCCAGCGTTTCTCAGTACTCCTTTCTTCCAATGCAGGGCTAACCTACTTTCCGTGCCTTAGCAAGAAAATAGCATTAAATGGATTCTGGATTCTAAAATTAGCACAGTTATTTATTAGTGTACCCTATTTTTAGCCCATATTTCGATTAGCTAGGATATCTCAGTTTTCACGCAACTACTTAATCTTGGTTCATTTCCGACTGAAAAAAATTATTCATCATAAATGTTCATGCATTGGGCGTGTTCCAATTTGTCCAACTTACGTCATGACTTGACCGGATTGATACCTTGTTTTTAGAGATTCTATGGTTCCCGGGATTACCGCATTGTACTATCACAATTAATGCGCATTAAATTTAATTAAAATGCGCGTGCATTTTAATTCATATAATTGTACAATGAAATATAATATCCTTCAACGAATTTTATTTCAACATACCTATAGCACATCCCGGAATTCGAACACACTTTTTAATTAATGGAAAAAAATCCTAAATGTTATCTAAAAATAGATGGCTTCGAATATAAATATATACTCCAGGGGTTATCAAACTTTTGATCAAGACAATGAAAATGAAATAGGAAACTAAAATTTATATAGCTAATAGAATGTACTCCATTATACCAACCCTTTGCCATCAAGCTCACATACATAAGAATTTTTCAAACTTAGGTTCAGTGCTGAAGAGAGCAGTCACATCCAAAATATGTAGTTGTGTGTATTGGTTGCAGATTTGCTAGCGGACATGTCCTGCTAACACATTTCACTTTAGGTGTAATATATTTGATGAGTACCTGATTTACAAAAGGCAGGAATGACTAAGTAAATGTGGCCATTTTCTGTGTGAATCATCGATACCTAGGTTTGGGATAAAGAACATCCAAGTATATGATAGGAATGTGAATCAAATAACTGGATAAGGAGGTCCAAAGAGATGTGGTACAAAAGTTACCCATAGAGTATAAGATAAAAGGTAACCTGCTGTTTGCAGAGATGAATGTTCATTCTTTCTCACGTAAGAGTTTTAAATGCAACTCGGTTACAACGAAATGACTGGTTTTCCCTGTGTTTTTAAGGTTTGAATCTTGCGCCAGAGTATTAAGGTATAGTTAAAAAAAAGATGCAAGTATATCCCTCCAATTCATCCCTAAGTCCTGCAGTAAATTCATTACCCTCTCTCAATATACTCTACCGAAACCCACTGGATTAGAATCCATTACCTTAGCAACCACACCGACCCATTCTCCATTTACACTCATTAATTTCCTCCTTCCATTCATCTTTTCTGTCATATATTTTGTAATCCCTACCCTTCCATGTTATCTATTCCAACTCTTCTTTCTCAACCTAAGGTTTGAAAGGGGATTGGGTTGGTGTGGAGGCTAGAGTTTTGACCTCCAATTGGGTTTGAACCCTGGCAAAGGAAAGTTTATCAGCAGCACTCCTGTCTCAACTTCAGTGGTGTGTGGCAGGCCTCATTGCCTGAGTGCTATGTTGAGAAGACAAGAGTTCACTTCGTCTGACCATCAGATAGGAAGTAAAGCAGTGGACACCTTGGCACCTGTAATGTATGATATGTATGTTTTTATATGTATTTTTCATGTATATTGGTGTGTTACTCTATTTTTTTTGGTGCCTCTAAACTGTAAGTGGCATCCCTAAATCACTTATGCTGTGAACATCAATGGGCTAAGTCATTACAGCACCTTTCAGATATTGGATAGGTATGGTGGTTGGAGTACTGGCCTCTCCTCCCAAGTGGCTGGGTTCAAAACTGGAAGCAGCAGATTTTTCATTAGTGTACTGGTCCCTATTTCCTTGTCTTATGGAGAACACTTTAAATCCAGTACTCTGCTTGTCGGATGGGACATTACCCCATGGACCTTTTGAGCATACTATTGTTCATACTGGTTTTCTCTCCTTTCCTTCGTTGCTAAAAAAAATCATAGATTCATACAATAATCCACCTATCCTAAATGGTTTAAATGATCTCAGTTGCCAATTGCCACCCCCACTTGGTGCCTCCCTTCAAGAGTAGGCAAATGCCACTGCCAGGCTTTTCTCCACACAGTCTCTGCTGACTGGAGTGTATTTGATTTTGGGAGAGACCGTTGGACATTTCAAGACAAACTCAGGCTGTAGTAGGTAACTTTATTTATACCAGATCTATCTGGTAAATAACAGGCAGCAAAGGGAAAGAAACTGTCCCCTTGACCTAATGTATGGATTTCATATGCTGTTGTACATGGTTATTGGCTCAGCTCTTCTCTCACAAATCAGACCGATTTTTGGGTTGATCACAACTCTCCAAAATGTTGCAAATCACCTTAGCTTTCAGATACCACCCTCGGATAACTACTACTAATACTGGAGTTACTGATAGTGCATCACCCTTGAATGTTCGGACTCAATATGGTAAAGGAGTAAACGTAACCACCGTTTCCCAGGAACTCTGAAGACCACATCATCTATACATATTAATTTTGTAGCGTGTCAGTCAGTCATTCTGTATCCATTTTGCCTTGTTCTCTCCCAAAGTTTGAACTAAAGGAGTGACGATTGGTGCATCAAGTGTGGATTCTCTGTCTGTATGCTTAGGTAGTAATTTTAGATTTTTAACAGTTTGTGGTGCAGAGAAAAATGGTGTTTTCCCTACCTTTTAACATGGGAAACCAGTTGCTATGCAAATTTGTTTATGTTGCTAAGTAAATGTGTTTACGTTTTTGGTAAAGGGACAAAAATTGGATTGAAGAAGTTGGAGAAAGTGGAATCAGCTTCATCAATCAATTTTGTAAGCATGAAAATATTGACGTTTTCGATGTGCAGATAGTGAAATAAAACAATTTTTGTCTACCGACCCCAATCTTATGTATGAAATGTGAATTTCAAAGCTAGGCATTTTGAAGTACTTTTCTAGTAGTTGAATGAAGGTTATAAAACATTTATTATGTATTAATGTTTGTTGCTAAATCAGCAAGTTAATTCAAATATATATTAATTTTGTAGCACGTCAGTCAGTCATTCTGTATCCATTTAGTTTTCTCCCAAGTTTTCAGCTAAAAGAGTGAGGGTTGGTG
Organism: Platycnemis pennipes; assembly: GCA_933228895.1. NCBI lineage: Eukaryota > Metazoa > Arthropoda > Insecta > Odonata > Platycnemididae > Platycnemis > Platycnemis pennipes. The sequence continues at coordinate 69,679,111 of OW121854.1, forward strand.
CGTTGAGTGTGGATTCTCTGTCTGTATGATTTGGCAGTAGAGTTTTGGATTTTTAGCAGTTAGTGGTGCAGAGAAAAATGCAAAAAACGTGGTTTTTGAGAGTGGGTGACAACATATAATGAAAATATGGTGTAGAAAAAATTACGAAAACATATAGGATAATTTGAGTGGGACACATTTCTCTATTTATAAAATAGCCATTTCCTTCTCTCTACATACAAAATGCTCATGAAAAGTGCCTGCAAAGCAGACAGCAGGTCTGTTAGTATTCTGTTAAGTGATGAGGTGGGAAGCTGTGCAACAAACCCACCTTTTCACTTGGAATGAACAGGTCACGTAAGAGATCAAGGGGATGAAAGTGTGAAGAGAAACTTCATCTGGTTGAATGCTAGTCTGAGTTGAATTGAAAATGAGGATATGTAGCAGGCAAGTGGACCTTACTTCACTCAAAGCCAAATGAAAATGAATGAGAATCGATGGAGTAGGGTTCTCATTTATGGGAGATTTGAGGTTGTGATTTCAAAGCCTCAAACATTTCCAATTTTTCAATGCCAAAATTTGTTGAGGCAGAAGTTGCAGAATAAGTTTTTAATTGTGATCCTAACTGCTTAAGTTTTACTACACTGTATATCCTGACTTAATCTGAAGTCCAAAGACAAACACAAAACCCATGCTCTCGGTAGGATATGAACCTGCAAACTTAGGGTTGTTAATCTGGTGAGTTTTCCACCAGGCTATTACAGTCAGTGAGGCTGAGATGTCCAAATTAAGCCGAAAATGTTGAGGTTTACTGATTAAGTCCTCACATTTCTAATCCCCTTCCAAATGAAGGCAGCTGATTGACTTTATGATCTTCCTGAAATTCCAGGATTTTTCATGGGTACCTATATATCTTGACATTCTTGAGGCAATGGTTATACCGAAGAAAACTTGATTTAACTATTTTTTTTAAACTGAACAAAATGTGTGCCTGTGTAATTGAAAAACAAATTTTAAATCCACCATTAGGAAGGCTTTGATTCAAATCAAGTGCATAATTTCAACTCAACATCCTTGTGTAGTTATGATGAAAAATTTTCCAAACATTTTAATGCCACTCTTTACTTTTTATCTGAATTTTTGCATCATAAAACTTCATCAAGGATGCTCAAATGTTCATCACCAACGATAGACAACATATTTACAGATGGCCAGAAAATAGAACTTCAAATAATATGAATTTCCTACGACACTCACCCATGGATTCCATGTAAATTTTAAACTGTAGACTTAAAAGTATGTACCATTAAAATGTCCCCAAGTGCAGACATTTTGCTCCTGCTTCGTTGCAAATAACATTATTAGGTCAGAGAAATACCAATCTCAGCTCATCATCAAGTCCTGTCAGTTTCCTGCTAAACCATTTAATGCATTGCCCCTCTGCAACTCATTAAAAAAAAACCCATGAAGCTGATTCGTGCATCAGTCATGAGCCTGTTTTTGGTCATGGTTAACATCTTGAAACCTCAATCTGGTAAAACTATGTATTCTCAGAACTCCATCCAATTATCGAGTATAGGTCAATGGTGAATAAAAATATCATTCTTTGCCAATGTTACGGAGTTTAATACTTCCATCTTCAGGGCTGTATAATAATGTGTTAATGTACCTTCAAATTCTTATTATGTAGCCCTGAAGATGGAAGTATTGAACTTCGCAACGTCAGCAAAGAATGATATTTTTATTCACCATTGACCTAGACTCGATAATTGGATCGATTTACAATAGAGGTCGATAAGAGCAGCACTTTAACTTGTAATCAGAACTACCAAAAAATAGTGGGTTAATGAATAGTATTTAGACAAAGTTTGGGAACCCACAGTTAAATCTATCATTATTGAAATTAACTTGTGACTAGGTAAGTTAAAACTCTTTGCTTCAGAATGCAAACACAAAGCACACATAACCTTGGGTAATGAGGCAAATATGACTATTATACATTAGGTCTACTCAACCTGTGCTAATAATACAAAGCGAGTCTGATAAATCCTGGAAGTTATCAGCAAAACTACCATTTACCAAGATGAGAGAACTACTGAACTAGACCCTTGTGCAGAGATATTGAGAAGAGGATTGAAACAGTAAAGATGTGCAGCATATAGCATTGTAAGGTCCTGAGACCCGGACACTGGGTGGAGAGGAATGAAAAAAGACTAGCCTTTTGACTTATTGTTGCAGAGGATAATGGATTAAGAGTGATGAATGAAAAGCAGTAAAACTGATGCAGAGTTAATAATATTAAATAAGGAAAGAAAATTGCTGGAAATTACGAATCAGATCTGGAGCAGGTATAGAAGGTTGGGACAGTTGGACACTAGGAGGACGGGAGTTTCACTCCACCTATTAGGACGGCAAGAGGTCATTTGACACAACTCCATTTTACCAAATTATAAGCCCTTGTGTCTTCCCATAAACCATTTTATTTATTATAATAACTCACTATAGTGATGAGATTAATTCTATACAGAAACCAAGTAGCATTTAGTAAGCTATTCTGATGGCTAAAAATACATAATTATCATTTCTCAAAATCATCAATTACCTACTTTATAGTTTATGCACATCAGTTCAAATGTATTGCCATTGTAATAGCAAAACTGCATTTATTTTTAGATAGGTAGATATAAAAGATTGCTTGAAAATTGTATAAGAACATCATAATGACTTAGCACACATTTATATATAATACGTACAAATAATATTATGGCTGAAGAGACAATTTGGAGAAAGGAAAACAAGATCCCACAACATAAGATACTCGAATGGAAAGATACTCATAGAACAGGAGGACATAGGGAAGACATGGAAACAATACATCGAAGAGCTCTATCAAGCCTCCAAACCACTGGAAGCTGACTTAATGGAAGAAGAAATCAGGGAGGATGAAGATGAATGGGGGCCCGAGATACTGAGAAGCGAATTTGGCAGAGCAGTGAAAGACCTAAAGAACAACAAGGCACCAGGAGGGGACAAAATAAATGGAGAAATCATCAAGGCACTCCGGGTCAAAGCAAAAGATACCTTATTTGATATAATCAAAGATAGCTATGACAGTAGATGACTACCAGAAGAGTTAAATGATCGCAATCCCAAAGAAGCCAAGAACAGAAAAATGTGAAGAGCACAGAAAATTGAGCCTGGTGTCACACACATCGAAAATACTTACTAGGATAATTAACAGAAGAATGGAAGGAAAGATCGAGGAATCTTTCGGAAAATCAATTCGGATTCAGGAAAAACCGAGGAGCTAGGGAGGCAATACTCAGCTTAAGGATACTGGCCGAGAAAATGATTCACCTAAACAAGCCGTTGTACGTGGCATTCATGGACTTGGAAAAGGCCTTTGACAACGTCAAAAGGAACCTGATGTTCAAGATACTGGAAGCAATTGGAATAGACTACAAGGATAGAAGAATAATCTATAGCCTCTACAAGAACCAGGTCACCACAATGCGAATGAAAGACGGAAGGAAGATAAAAGCCAAAATAAATGAAGGAGTCAGACAAGGATGCAACCTCACCCCAGCGTTATTCAATATATAGTTGGAAGAAGCAATAAGAGGCGCAGAAGAAATTGGTATCAAGGGCATCTAGGTGAATGGCGAAGAAATAAACATGCTAAGGTTTGCTGATGACATCACAGTTGTAGCAGAAAGTCGAGAGGACCTGCAAGAATCCCTGACCATAATGGACCAAGTGCTTCAAGAATATAATATGAGCATCAACAAGAAGAAAACTAAAATCCTAGTGCGCGGAAGAGAGAAGCTTAGGGAAAATATCACAATTCGAGGAGTGAAAATGCAACAAGTGGAGAACTTCACCTACCTCGGCAGCACTATAACTTGGGATGGAAGAAGCTCGATGGACATCAAGCGAAGAATAGCACAAGCTAAGGAGGTGTTTATGAAGAAGAGATAACTACTGTGCTCAAAGAACCTACGGCAGCAAACAAGGAAGAACTTCTTCAAAACATTTGTATGGAGCGTGGCACTCTATGGATCAGAGTCATGGAAAAACGGGAAAGCAGGCCAAAGAAGAATTGAAGCCTTCGAAACATGGTGCTGGAGGAGAATGTTGAAGATTAAATGGACAGATAAAGTGAGGAACGAAGAGGTGTACAGAAGAGCAGATGAAGAAAGGACATATGGAAAACCCTACGACGAAGAAGAACCAGATGGATTGGACATTGGAGCTTGAGGTACAATGAATTAGTCAGAAACATAATAGAAGGGAAGATTGAAGGAAAGGTCCACGAGGAAGACCAAGGGAAAAATATACATGACAAATAAAGAAGGACTTGAAAGAGAAAGCATCCCAGGACGTGAGGGAATTAACACTGACTGAGGCAGAATGGAGGGCTGCAGTAAACCAATCCTAGGATTGAAATACTGATGATGAAATAATATTACATAGTAACTTTTCAGACACATGGTTATTTTTTTCAGAGAACTTTCCACAAAATAAAGTATGAATTGAAAATATAATATATTGGAATTTTTTTTCCAAAAATTTGAAGATAATTGGCACCTTTTACTCTTTTGTGCTATTAGGTACATGGAAGTGGTATCTAATGAAGTTATGTTTGCGCGATTGGTGCATGAATGTAATGGTTGCATCAGAAAAGATTCCCAACACTCTTCGATTAATTTTTGGTTGACTCGGTTTATAATTTGTTTTCCTTATAGAATAGGTACCCAGCTATTTATTAAACCCAAATCTAGTTTGTATTTTACTCCTAGTAGTACCATGTCACAGGATGCATTTCAGCATTCACCACATCTACTGGAAGTTTTTGTCATAACATAGGATGGCATCTAGCTTTCATTTATCAGTGTTGGAAATTTTGTCGAGTGCATTGTACTACAATTACACAGAGTCAAGCAAACAGCTTAAGTTAAGTGCACTGCAGGTGCTCCCAACTAATGTAAGGTAGTCTAGTTAGAAATTAAAAATTTGGCGATACATATTCTGGACAACTCCAGTCAACATACACAGTCATAAGCACCTTTATTGTAAATTGTACAGTATGTATCAGGTGTTGAATGGTGAAACAGCATTGTAGAAATAATATATGAAATTTGTAATACACCATGTTTACATTAAAGTAAGTGTATATAGTGCCTATACTACTATAGTGTCATCATCAGGTATGCTAACCATTCATAACATATGGGGATATATAGTGGATGAGGATGTAATTAATTTAAAACTTTAGGGAGGGTGAGGTTGGAGACCATCAGTTTGAGAGGAATGACACTAATTACACATACTCTAATTTCCATATTTTGCACGGCAAATTTCCCAATTCACCCACTGGTGTAGGCATCATTGCCCACATACCAACTGGCCTATAATTTCAATGAAATAATCAATTAATTTTCTAAATTCCCAGATAGAGAATCGGAAAATTCTGGGAAACTTGCAGAACATTTGAACACATTAGTTTTCATCAAATAGATAACCACTCATTTTGGTGCCAATAATCACTTCAGTCCTGATTAATTAAACTTTAAAATATGCCAAGGAAATTAATATTACCGACCTAGGCCAAAAATCTTCGTAATAATTGATGAGTTAATTACTTTGATGCAGATTAGTATGAAAAAAATACTTCTCATGCAACGGTATTTTTCATCTCCAGAAACGTCAGGCAATTCCGACAATCCTATGGTATAAGCAGACATTTTCATTGATCTAGGAAAGGATTTTTTATCTCAGATTTCAACACTTTCAGCCACATTTATTATTATTACAGATGTGCCTATTCTACATCGTTGGAAAGAAATCCATCAGTGGGCACCCAAATTTTTAATTAGAATGTAATAGAATTCACTCACTCAGTGATTCAACCCTAAGGTTGTTTTTGATAGGTGAGAGTAGAGCTTACCCTGTGCTAAGCCTATGGCGTGTGAAATTCACACATTCAGGGTAGGGGGGCCAATTCCTTTCCCTGGGTCACCTGCGATTTCCTACGAAGTTCTGACTCTCGGAAAACCGAATCGCGAGGATTTTAGATGGGGGTGTCCAGAAAGGCTCTTGCCCGGGATTTGAACCCAGGATCCCCCGGTCAGTAGCTCAGTGCTCTACCCACTAGGCCACCACGACCCCCTATAATATAATTCCAATTTCTAAATCCAGTTACAGTATGCAATATTTGTAGAATTGCAAAGGGAAACTGCATAAGATCATAGGTCAGCTAATATTGAGGTGAGCAAAACCTGTTCTCCGCATCAATTTTTAATTTATTATTGCCTTATCTAAAATGTTGAACAAAAAGGGAAAATTTTAAGTACCACTATATCAAGTAATAGTATTAAAATTAATTTAATTTAAATGAAAATATACACAAAATTACTCTCATTTCTTTTGATGTGTTAGCAAATTCTGAGAGTTGATACATGATTAAAAGCAGAATTAGTAATTAATCATATAGGTATTCACTTACTGATGCTAACATATATTAGATAAAACTATTATAATTTAATTTTTACTTAAACTCATGTACATACATATCCAAAGGGCCGCAGTTGGCCAACCCCTGTAGAAGAGAAATAGAAGGTGGTTCAGACCACTATTTTTGGTTGTCACTGTTTGCAATTAACCATTTCATAGTTTCTCATTGGTGCCATCACAGATTCATGCATTTGACAAATCAATATTATTCTCATTGCCACTCACTCCCAATACCACTCCCCCTACATTTATATCCACGTAAAACTTCTCCCTTAACCCTTTCGATGTGGCTCACTCTCCGGAAACCTACCAGTCACATGCAGCGGAGAAGTGAAAGCGCTACAGTAAGAATGAAAAGGTACGTTCACAGCAGCCTACCCTGTGATCGTACTAGGTACATTCACAGCAGTGAAAGGGTTAACAATATCCTTGGCAGAGTAAAACAAAAGGCCACCAATATCTCATACCAATTTATTGCAACTTCTATAGATGAAATGGATAAGGGGTGGTAGAACCAAAAACTCCCCAATGTGGTCTCTACTAAACTCATCCACCCTACTCTGTTTATGGATGAAATAAGTTTCCTGTAACACAATCATTAAAAAAAAATATAACCACAACCTAGTATAGAATCACTCTGCCTGGTCTTCCCAAAAACTAGGGCTTACAACTGTTATTGCTGTCACGGAATCACAAAAGACATTAATAAAACAAAACAGCTAGACCACTTTGAAAATTCTTGATAAAATGTGAACGAAATTCCAGAAACATCTAGTACCACCTAGTATGATTATACACATTTTTTTACAGCCTAGATACAGGCTACTTATAAAGAATTAACGTTTGAAGACACAATGCAATACTCCCAATTACACATATTGAAAATAAAACTTGTTTCTAGTTAGCATTATTGTGTTTATTTTTTAAGAAATTAGGTTAAATTTTCTTCGTAACATAAAAATAACTAATATAATACTAACATTAATAAGGGTATGTAATTAGTTTAACAGATCGACAGCTTTTAATGAAATTCAATAGAATGAGATAGTTTATCCTTATATGTACTTAGCAAAAAATCACAGGACCAAGACTATTGTGAGGTAAATGAAAGAGACCTCATTTGTTTTCACTTTTATTTTCTGGCTTTTAGGACTTACAACTCTACAAAGAAACAAGGAAATTTTAAATGCAAGATTCATCATTATAATAGGAGTATTTTGCCATCCCTAAGTCCACACATCATGCAAATAAGCCACTGATTTGCAGTTAAAGCTCTCTTTATTTCAATCATCTGTTACCGTTTTAGTTTGCAATACGACCAGAATACCAAGTAAAAATTTCATAGAAACGTTACAGGCATTTTAAAAGATACACTTTTTAATAATTTATAGAGCAAAACAACCTCCAAATTTCATAAAAAAACAAGCAACACCTGCTGCATCAAAATCATATATCTTCGTCACCTTCAGTGGAATTTAAAATTGTGTACATATACTCCTTAACACTGAAGTACCAAAAGTAGTTCATAATGAAAGCAGCTTATTATGGAACTCCAAATGTTACCCCCACACTCTAGTCTGTTAAAAATGGCCCGAATCCCTTAGTTTATTTAAAGGAGAATCCGAAACGCCCACTTAGCTGGAAGACCTTAAGACTCTTTGGTACATACTAAGCCAAAACATTTTCTCCTGAGAATAAAAAAATTTATGCTTCTGAGTTGGACCAGTACTGCTGATGCACTGTCATCATGGTATCACATTATGCACAGCCGATCAGGAATTGAGAAAATTCCTAACAAAATGTATGAAACAAGTACTTTTAAGTTAGAGCACATATGGGAAGCTATCGATTATTAAATGACAAGTCTTTGGCATGATTTATGCAGCCGGAAATAAAATCAGATACAATAATGCAGCCCAACAAGGAAAACTCAGCTTCCAGAATCAAGGTTAAATGACTATCAGCTTCTTGTTTCAAAGAGGCAGCTCAAAAGATCAATTACCAAATAAATAACCACCTTTCAATGGCATTTTAACAAAAATCTTCCAGCCATGCATAGTACTCAATCACTCCAGTAGGCACTCCCAAACAAATTACACCTCATTTTTTAAAAAAACAAGTCAAAGCAAACAGACTTGCACTACTTCTGTATATCACAGGAAAAGCTTAAAAATCTTTAATCATCCATCTAAGCATGCAACAGAAGGAAAATCACAAAAAGGATTATAAAAATAATAAATTATATACCTCTACAGAAATATTGCCTATTAAATGAATCCATCAACCAAATATAACGCCCCTGGGATTGCAACCTGCAAAATGATACTCTCAATTAAGACATCTTCCATGACTGCATTTTATCATTCAAATACCCTTCCATACAATGGATTGAGAGCCTTTGACATCCCACAACACTACTGGGGATACTTAATAAACCAGAAACATTAGCTACCAAAGTAATGATGACACTGACACACCACTTTGTGTAAGGTAAGAGGAATAATGAGTCCAGTGAATTTGGAAGCCTGGAATGATAATAAAACCCGACTAAACGCTAGACCCTGTTTGGTATTTCCATTTGATACTGTGCGTGGTCCTCTGTAAGAGGTAAAGGAAAAAATCCAACATTAAGAAGTTTTACCACCAGCATGGGAGGTAAATATTAACATTTCTGAGTAACTGTAGCATTTACTTATCTGCCAGTACAATTTTCAGGTACAGTCTGAGGGGCCATCTTTTCCAATGACAAATTTCTTAAAAATTCTGGATTTGTTGCAAACCTTAAATCTCAAGTTCTTATAACTCAGTGAAAAATAATCAACAAGGACACACTGCATAAAAGACTTACTAAAACCAAGTAGATTGTATTGAGAGATACACATCAGAACTAGAAAAACCTAACTACTGCTGACAAATGCAACCTTCACATACTAAATAATGACATGATTAACTTAAGGAAATAACTACTTAAACAAAACATGACAGAAATAGCTATGATTTAATGTGTTGATAAGCCAGATCTATTGAATAAAACAACATTGTCAGCCCTTAACCATTTGATATCACAGATCCAGAACCACATGCACACACACAGGCACACGATAGCTTACAGCAGCAAAAAATGAAGGTGAGTAAAGATCATCTCGATTTGCAGCTTATTTCTAACAATAAATGCCTCGTTATACAAATGGCAACGTACAAGCAATCACCATTATTATGTAAAAGAATTCGAGGCTCAACATCGTATTCAAACTCGACATTTAAGAGCACGGTATTCAGATGAATAGAGAGAGCTCCCAGAAGAACTGCAAATACACTTCAAATATATTTTTATATTCATATATATTCGTATGTATATATTTATTTAACTGCAACATGTTTCAATAAAAAATTCAGCATTCTTTGAGCCATTTTTTTTTATAGGTTTCAATACCATTAAGTTTGTGTAAACAATGACCCAGGTATCAAGTTTCATGTGATTTCAGACTTCCACTTTTCTGCCACAGCAGCGGTAATCTTGTAACAACCTCCTCATATCACGTTAATGACCAAAATCGCTCCAGACACACAACTTGTACACAACACAAAATCACACGCTTGCACATAAATACACTGATTGTGGACACATTCACACCTGTTCCATCGTTTCAATTGAGGCTCAAAAAATACTGATACACAGAAAATTCCCCCTCACCTCTATAAGAGAAGGAACATTATAAAAGAACTTAACACACATGATGGCAGTATTATAAATGGCAACCCACGACCCCACGTGCCGTCAAATGTTCAACACGAAGAATCACAACCGAAGAGGCATCCTGCAATTCTTCGTGCAAGTTCCATGCCCAGCAGGCTATTAAAACACGGGGCAACATCTCCACAGTGAAGTCGCACTCGGCTTGGAGGATGAATTATGGGAATGTCTTTTTCATCTTATCGCCTTTCCCCCCTCTTGTTGTGGGAGAAATAGTGAGAGCTGTTGCGATGACCCTCACTTTCAGCCAGCGCCCATTACCATTAATTACGTAGGGTCGAATGGGGCTATACTGCCTTGGCCAACAGGGACGGCAAAAGTGTGCATTTTAAGGATACACGGTAGGAATCAAAACTACACTTTTATGTGAATATGGCTCTAGGGTTTCTCTCGAGGTTAAATAGATATTTTATAATTATAATAATTATCATTCTTTGTTTCTATGTATGTCCCCGACTGCTTTCTTTCACAATTAAACTAAGTCACATTGCATGAAAACTTTCCATACACATCAAATTATGATATCCCCATACTCATAATCATGGAAAAAATTTCATTCAAGGCCTCAAAAAGCTTGTTATTTTTTTTAACTACAAATATTTTGGACAAGGATTAAATGGGTGGGGGCTTATGCCCAAGATAATAAATAAACCTCATATGCATTATAATGAAGAACAGGCCATGTTCTGCATGATTTCAGGGCAATGCAAATACTGACAACCTGACCAGCAGGAGTTATAAAACTAATGCAATGATTTCACTCTATATTACACCTACCCGCCATTTTGTAGTCAGGAGCAACACACTAGTTGTATGCTCAACCATACCTTGTTTCCACAACTGATGAAAGTTCTTCAAACCACCATGCTTTATGTTATATTCATAGAAAAACACCTGCTACCCTTTGTACTTCAATGCAAATGAACTGAAATGACATTTCCAGCTCCAGTCGTGGCAATTTCCAATCAAGAGTTAGTAGAAACACTTTCCATGTTGCATGCAACTCCATGTTGTCTCATTTAACAGTGTCAGCATTGCTGAGGTCCAGGAGCACATAATTGTACCCTCACTCAACTGTCCTCGCTTGAAGTCAACGAAGTACTCTTTTTTTGTGAAGTGGCAACACACCTAGGAAATTATTCACCAAGTGCTTCCCACACAAAAGCTTGCACTCAATGACTGATTTACAATGTACATTTTCACAAAGACAGTCAGGGACATGAAATACCAAGGGGGAAAATTAAAACAAAATATAAGACTTAAAAAAAAACAAGGCTAAACACTAGCACACACACCTTACAGAGGGTGTAAATTAGTACTTAGGAATATAGAACACCAAGTAACAGTTGCAACAGCTCCATTTTCCCTTGCAAGGTTCATTGACCAAATGGTCATTTCTGGAACTTTTTCAACAGACAGCTCCTCAATATTTGCAATGCACAATTAAGCATGAATACATAAAACATATGACCCCTAACATACCAATTCAATTTCACACCTTACTCCCCAATATAAATTGAATGAGGCTGTTAATGGTCCTTAGTAACTGTATGTGTGTCTCTTATCGTTGAAGCAGCAATTTTTCAATCAGAATTGCCACTTAATGCCTACAATGATGATGAAAGACTTCACCCTTTCGTTCTGATCCATGCACGGCAGCACATGTCACCTCTCACGGCATTTCTAACTCATAAAATTAATTTACACGCGATATTTTTTTCATTAAGTGGCTCATGCATTACTGCACAATGCAATGAATTGCGTCAGGTCATTAGAGATTCTACATGAACAGTAAATAATCTTTTATTGCACTTACAAATCTCTTAACTGCGGGAGGAGGGTAATTAAAGAATGGACTGGTAAGAATCCCATCTAATGTGCTTCAAGGGGATTTTGTGACCAATTTTATAAGCCCCACTGGCATACACCCATTAAGAAACTATGCACTGAAGCCATCGATAAATTTAGACTGTTGCAGGACTACAGGAATGAATGTTCAGATGACTACTGATACATAATATGCTATGGTCACGTTTAATATTTTCTCGGAAACGAGCTGCTGCAAAACTAACATTCTTATGGAAACAACTCCACAAGAAAGATCAAACCCTTTCTAGCATAACACAATAAACAAGCAAACATTACTTTCCACGAGTCTTGATTTTTCACCATATTTAAAATTGAATAAACATGAACCAATAGTATGTGAACTATTCTGGGAAATCACATTACTACTACTTAATTATTAGAATGAATAATATAACTCTGCATTTGCTATTTTTTCAAGAAGAAATGCACTAATGAATGGGACAGTTTCTATTTCTTTAAATTTTCAGTTTTTTTGTAGAACATACTAGGGTCGGCAGGACAACCAATTGTGAAATGACAAGAGCAGAATTAAAGCTTTTTAGCTGCAATTAGTTAGAGGAATTGTTAATTCAAGTGACATTTTTTTTTCCTTTAGCTTTACCAGTAAATTTTTCAGAGGAAAGAGAGCCAAAACATATCAAACAGGTGTTCACAACCACCTAATATGTACGCATTGGCTTAACTGTCGAAAGACCGAAAGCAAATCTAAGCACCTCCAACACCATTTACTTGACATCCTCACTGAGTCTTCACCCAACCTCAGTTACAGAGAGGATTTTAGGCATCTTTCCTATCCTTTTCTTTATCTATCAATTCAAAACACTCATTGAGGATGTGGCAGGGGTTGTGGCTAGAGCTAGTCCGCTCTAACTGCCCCACCAATCAGGTCCTTGGTTGTGGGAATTGGAGTAAGACCCACCATACCCGCTTCCTCCACCATAAAATCCACCTGAAAACATTAAGCCTTTAAAAAAATTGTGTAGGTAACCATACAAACCCCAACAAAAATATGAGACTCCGGGGCAAAGAGACAAAACTCCCCAAGCAAAATCAAAATCAGATGGCCAAATGATAAAAATGGTCATGCAGGAATGATTCAGCCTAGAGAACTTCAACCTGGAGAGCTAAAATATGCCAAATGTAAGGTTGCTACCCCCTTTTACCCCAAAATGTAATACAGTAAAACCTCAGGTTGGCAAAAAAAAAGCTATACCAGAAAAAGGATGTTTAAGTCCCCATTCACAAGTCATAAAGTTTCACTGAGCAAAGCGACATAACACAAAAATCATTTCACCTTCACTGAATGATAATAAGCAAATATGAGGGTACATATATTTATTAATATGATGACAGGAAAACTTTTGGAATAATTAAACACACAGTTTTTGGCCTCTTTTTTTTCAATTAATTAATTGCTGTGTCACCCGAGAGACAATCCCGAGATGTCTTGGCTTTGCTACTGATTGTTGGGAGGTTTTACTGTAATTGTGCTTTTTTCCATTCAAAGTGAGTTGTGCCTCCTTGCCGTGGGGCCTCCATGGTATTTTTAAAGCTCCACTCGCAATCTTGCAAAAAATCAACAGAACAAACACATTTCGCCACACTGAACGTTTGTTTCCCCATATATTTATTAAAAACGAACAGCTTGAGGCATTAAAAACTTATGATTAATTTTCCCTAGTTGGATGTCACAGAGAATGGTTTTTGTTGCCAAGTTGGCAAATTTACATTACTGCATTCAACTGAATCAAAGACGAACTTTAATGATAAAATTTCAACTGCATTTCAAGAAAATCAAGACTCATCATCGATTTGAATATCAAGTATAACATGTTTTATCAATATTATACAATAAATATAAATATGTACAATTGAAAAGAATGCATTCCACACACATCCACAATATTAACTACTGAAATAAATAATAATAAATGGTGAAATTAATTTCACCAATAAGTACAGAAAAAATAATTGCTGACCATTATGACCACCTATGGCCACAGTGAGGTATTTCAATAGAGCGCACTGTATACCTAACAAAGGTTGAAATCATTAGGTAGTTTCACTTTCAATGCATCTAAACCTAAACAGTGGTGAATTCATGGGTGACTTGTAACATAAGTATATACCCCTTTAAAAAATGACAGACATCTGGATCATGTTACTTTTATAGCAGTGAGAAATGGATGATGACAGCAGCAGAAAAGAAAGAGTGTAAGCATTCAAAATGTGGTGATCCAGAAGAATGATGAAGATTAAATGGATAGACCATGTAAGTATCGAGGAAGTCCTAAGAGTGTGAGAAAAGAGAAGTCTTCTGAATATCCTAAGAAGATGGGACAACTTAATCAGTCACATCGTGAGATCTGATGAAGACAATCATTGAAGGACAAGTGGATGGGAAGAACGCAAAGGAAGGCCTCGTAAACGATATAAGGGACATGAGATGTGAAAGAGAAGAACTATGTAATTATGAAGAGAATGAAGAGACTTGCTGATAGAAGAATTCCGTGGAGAGCTGCATCAAACCAATCTCAGGATTGCTGACTAATGATGATGATGAGTATCACTTCCAGAAAACACAAGCCGTAAATTTTCTGGCGGTTAGAACAGTTTCCACCTTCTTTATTGCACTCTCATATGTTCCCACCCACTGTTTTGACTGTTGCTTCCTTTCCATCATGTTATAATGAATCCATGTTTCATCTACTGTTGTAAATTATCATAGAAAAATCAGCAGAATCATGATTATTTAAGTCTAACATTCTAGTGAAGTGTTCATTCCAATAATTTTTTGTCAACAGTCAACAAATGCAACACCCACCAAATACATGTTCATAACCGAAACATTATGTGAAATGCCATAGACATGGTGTATTGAGATGTATGCTATGTCAGCCCCCACATGTTCTACAGAAAACATGAAAACTAGTTTCACTTTAACACCACAAACAAGCAACTAAATGAACTTGTCAGAAACTTAGCAGCACATCATCTATTAGAACATACTTGGAAAATATCATAGCCATTTGGTCACACACTATTTCTATCATGAAAATAACCTTTCAAACGACCCTTGTACAGAAATTGGCACTGAAAGCCAAAGTGAATGCAAATTTAGAGGGTAGAAATACTGCCTTATTTGGCCTTCAAACAAAAGAATGTAATAAGGAGGAATTAACCACAAGGCTGACCATGAAAGGGACTCCTATAATGTTTGCTAATTGACATTGGGGGATGTTTCACTAGAGAATCCATGGTTAGTCTTGCCATATCCCCTTACTGTTGGGTTCTCATTACCTCTCTCCCCCTTTCCTTTGCTGTAGAAATAGACAACGTGAGAACCCAATGAACCCTTGGTAACACAGCACTTAAGACCATGTTTACTCGACAGAGGTGTAAACAAGAGTGAGCTCACTGAGGTCAAGCCTTGCCTATGTCCAGTGCTACTGGTTGTTGGTGAACCATGTAGGAGAAAGCACTCAACCTCTCCCAAGCCCTAATTTCATTAGGAAAACAGTACAGGGTATGGACATCACTTTCTCATTTAGCTTTGAATGTATGAGTGGAAGTATCCTAGATTTAGTCGTTTCACTAAGAAAGGAATTTGATACCCAAACATACCCTCTTAAAAGCATCCATTGCCATCACCTGGATGAAATGAAAACAACAGCTGTACACAATTCTCTTCAAGCAGAAAGAGATAATTGCTTTTTGGAAAGGATGAAAAGGGGCAATTGAGGTCTAAAACAATCCCTTTCATACATGAAGGAAAACAATGTTATTTAGCATCAACTATCTTCAATAAATCAACTCAATACAACTGCTGAATCAGTGAATTATCTCAGTCAATTTCCAAGCCTAATTACTGATACAGAAATACTGATACATACTGTAAACTGTTCACCAATCATCACCTGCAACGCTTAAGATGGAATTGATAATGCCACACAAAACCCCAGGTAAACTTTAAATGCACTAACTCTCACCCACACTAAATAGGCAAGTATGCAAATAAAATTATTAACCAAATCAGTGAAAACTTATTGCAAATTATTGATAGTACCTAAATTATAAGGTCTGAAAATGGAAGAAACTTTAAACACGAAAAACACTTGAATAAGTCTTCTTAGGCTTTCTACCAGGTCAGAGAAAAGGCTGCTGCCAACATTTTCCTGACATGGTGAAAAGACTGAGAAGACTTCAACAACAGAATTTTCCAGGAAAACACCACATGCTTCACCAAAAGCACTTTTATTTAGAGTGCGCTCCAAGAACTCATGAAGTAAGAAGCGTAAGAAAATCAGCTAAATTGAATTTACCTGCATGACCACCATAACCACCATATCCACCAGATCTCCCTCCAGCACTTGGCATACCCCCACGACTTGTTTGACGATAATCCCTGGCTCCAAAACCTCCGCTGAACCTGTAGAAACAAAACATGCCACAGTCAGTACATGGAAGTTTTTAAAACAAGACATATACATCAATTGTTGCATTTATGTTTGGCAGCATGCCTATCTGGCTTTTTCTCATGTAACTATGGGCATAATTAACAATATATTAATTTTTTGCATAAATTAAATTAATTAAATTTTTATAAATTTAGCGAATTTTTTCAAATCCATGTTGACAGCTAAAAAGTTTACTTCTTCAGTAGTATCCTAATAAATTTATAAATCAAGCTTTCCAAAATAACAGTGAGTGGAATAACTACATGCTAACACGTGAAACAACATTAAATGCAATGGGAAATGACAATTAAACGACTCAACTTACCCACAGAAAACTCATGCTGTGACAACTGCACGATTCAGTGTCAACAAGAGAAGCTCTTTTCTTTTCAATCAATTCACTTTATTTCTAACTTAAATTAAAATCCTTTTTAAAATAATGCACCATCCAAGGAACTTTTTCTTGAAATGAGATCAAGTCTGGTCCCTATGCTCATATGCAATGAACAACGTAATTTTTAACAATGTAACTAGAATTGGACCCAGGCACAAAACTAAAACACCTCCATTAAAAAACTTTTAGTGATGAAAAAATCTTTCAGGGGATGGTACCAATCAATATTAGTGTTGCAGTGATGCCGACTGTAGTGATGGCGAAGGGGCAGCATTTTTCCTGTTCTCACAAATCAAAGTTTAGTGAAAACAAAGGTTAAATTTCTAACTACTCATTACTTTTCATTGGCAACATGCACTTGAAAATTGAAAATTTACAAGATGATGGCACACAGTCTGAGATTGAATGTTTGCGTTTAATTTTCTCACAAAAACCTGCATATTGTAATAAGGGACCTTGCATCATGCATGAATCCTTATGGAGTTACATTTCATGACCCATTACAGCTGGAAAATGGCTGAAAAAATTATGAAGTCTGAAACTATCAAATCTCTTTCACCTCTTAGGTCCACCGCCACCACCACGGGGCCTTCCAGAGGAATGTTGCATATCCCTTGACATGTTCTCCAGCCAACTTGGAACTTCTTGCTTAGTCTCCGTCAAAAGATCCACAAGAGGCGACACTAAGTTGCGGTTTTTCTCATTGAAAAAGGAAGTGGCAAGTCCTGCAGTAAAAAGAATAGTATTACTAGTAACTTTTCTTGCTTTGGCACAGACTTTCTAGGCAGTCTAGCAAAACTCTAGTATTATAATATAACACTTAATTGGATTGGAATAAAAAGGATGATGTTAATCATACTCAAAAGTAAAGTTGTCTAATTATTTTCCATTTTTTTCTGATCTTAAAACATCAAGTTCAATGTGGATGCAAGGAATTTTTGTTTCCTTGGATCTATTAGCACAAAATAATGAGCAATTTACTGATTGCAGACTTTTTTATACCCTTTAATTTTGAAGGCAACCGTATAATTTTATTATAATTCTGTGAATATACTAATTTAATCAGTCATTTTGAATGATCACCAGCACACATTTGTATTGCTAACACATAGATGCATGAAAAATTGATCATCAGAACTAAAATACTTAATGATTCCTAGTAAACAACTTTATTGAAACTTTTATTTATACTGTCATCAATGATCATCATATATCATATTAACACTATTATCTGTTTCAAATATCTTTGCGACTGAGAGGCAGGCCTTAATTTCGTGGGGGCGGGTGCGTTTCGGGAGGGTGCGGAGCCGTTCGAAAGTCTCCGCTGCCGGGGGGTGGGGAACGGCCTTCGAGAGGGGAGGCATGTGCTCAACGTTGCCAATGTCGTTGTCCCAAACTACTTGAGCCGTGAAATCCGCAGGACGCACAGTGGGAAAGGCCAGGGTATGTTAGCAACATGGTATGGTAGCAGGTCATTATGGAAAAAGTAGGGCCTAATGACTTGGTCAATTCACAGGTGGAGTGCAGAGAACATAAAGGATACCTTGAGACAAAGAATGGAATGCAAATTCCTTCAAAACAGACAGGTAGTGGAATGAAAGCAACTGGATGATTCACCGGGGAAATTTTGAGAAAAGCATACCTGAATGCTAAAAGGGGAATGTTATTACTCACGAAAACGGTAGCAGCAGGAGTAGGTTTAAAGTTGGAATAGGATAACGAATACAACCCTTTTTTCGATATTATTCAAGTCCTAAAATAGAGTTTTTTTCCAAAGAAGTTGTAACAAAAATGTTTTTACGATTAGTATTTTTTTATTTTCCATAAAAAATGTATTCACCAGTTTTAACACAAGCAATATCATTGCTTCATTACCACTCTAATGGAGTGGCCAAGGCAACTTCGTCTTCTTCAGCTTTTCTGATTATCAGAAGAAGTTTCACCTTCTGATCCATGATGCCGTCAAAAACACCAAACAGCAAATAATTACTCCCGCGAATTGGGAATAAAACCAATGATGATTGGTTTCCGTAATGGGTATTATGGGGAAGGGGAATAATAGGAATACGGGGAATAACAGGAAAGGAATATGGGTTAAGGTATAAAGGAAAAAGTGGGTAAGATAAAGGATTGATGGGTTAATTGGGAAATATGGTAAAGGGAGCTCGGAAAGAACACCACGAAGCACCGATCAAAGGCAGCGGAGGTTTGGCGACACAGCAAGCAGATTCACGAAGTTCACACTACGGAGGTCTGAGAGCGACTGAATTTTCGAGAGGCTAGGCCACGCCTACTGCATCCTAGTTCGCTCAGAGAAAGTCACGTGATGAGCGACTTTCACTTCGCTCACCCCCAAAAATTTAAGGCCTGCCTCTCAGTAGCAAAGATATTTGAAACGGATAATAATACCAGTTATGCAATACAATTTGCATTCAATAATTCACTCATGAAAAGCTGATTCAACAAAAATGCTGGGTTAAAATGAATTTCAAAGAAATTATTTTTATATATAGTCCATTTAGAAAGTTTCAAAACTAGTCTATTTATTGAGACATGCATTACAGCAAAACATTTAGTTGAAAGAGTAGTCAATCAGCTGCTTTCTTATTGATACATTTTCCCCTCAATATTTTTCATTGTTAACATACTGAGGGGTTGAAAAGTAACTCTCCCTTAAATGAGATAGTAAAAACAAATTACAAATTATATAACTCTACTAACGGTTGACAGAAATATAATTCATGTAATCCACCCACAAAGTCATAATCACTTCATTCAGCACTTACCAAGATTTCCCATCCTTCCTGTACGTCCAATTCGATGGACGTATTCCTCAATATCAGAGGGTAAATCAAAATTAATGACATGCTTCACATGTGGGATGTCTAAACCACGAGCTGCAACCTTTAAAGGGAAATAATTGAAATATAAATATGAGTTTATTCTTCATTTATACACCAAAATGAGGAGATGGTACACTTATTTCTGTTTCCATTTATGTTTTGAAACTTCCAGATACTCAAAATCAATTGCAAGAAATTAATTGTAAAAGGTGCTGGTAAGTTTCATCTGGATCAAAGAGTAGTAAATGAATTAATTAAATCTAAGGAGTCATTTCTTTTCTACCTCAATCAAAAAATTATTAAATTTTATGAAAATTGTAGCCATCAATATGTTTTGCACTGCACAAAAATTTGTGTTGTAGAACATCCATGGAATCTTTGCTTTCTAGCAAGGCTACTGAGAATCGATGTTAAACATAAAATTTCATGATAAGTTTAAAATCTGTTCTAGACTTACTGAAACCAGACAAACTGATGGGCATTTTCATTAACATAAGAGCAATGATCAAAGACAAATGAAAAATTCAAACATTAACACATGATATAAACCAGACACTGAGAATGAGAAAAATGAAAACTGACCTAACAATCTTTACTGCTATTTCATACACAAAAAACTTCCATGCCCCACACAAATTCAAACATGATGGAAAAGAGGAGTGATAAAATAAATGTATATCAAGTTCTTAGATGCCAATGTTGAAAAATAAAGGGAACTTACAGCAGTGGCAACCAATATAGGTTTGGACCCAGTACGGAAGCTTCGTAGAGCATCCTCACGCTCCCTCTGTGTACGATCACCATGGATAGATGTCACAGGGTACTTGTGGCTGTGCAGATACTCATCCAACAGATCTGCACCTTTTTTCGTCTCCACAAAAACCAGAGTCAAAGAATCTTCAGTCGCACCAGCCAAATCTGTGAAAAAAACAGGTAACATTAACCAACACAATCCCTCCCTAAGAGCTTTAAAACTAAACTATAAAACTTTGCCACACATTAGCACAAAATCATCACAATGAATGCAAATGCCAGAGATTTTGCATGAAAATGAACGCGATGGATTACATAGATGATGAAAGCAACGAAAAACAACTACAGTGGACTCTCATTAGTATGTTCCTCGGGAGCATGTCTTTATTCACCTTATTAATTATTATTTATTGTAGCCATTTATTTATTTCCTCAGGTCCGAATTACAGTGAAAGAAAATAATTATGGTTAGTGGGTTTCGGTTATCTCTTTAGAACATTTGGAGGACCAAACTACTTGTGCCACAATAATAACTACCCTATAGGTTAATTTGACAATGGATATTTCTCAAGAGGATATTCTTGCTTTAAAAAAGATAGTTATCCCTAACAATATTTTTAAAGGTATATTATGGTGAAAAATGTGTACAAGTCTCGCATTTTATTGCAATGTATGTTTTATAAATGCTGCAACAACAAAACTGCATGAGCACTAGTCCTCTGCGAGACTAAAAATAAGTGAAAAGAAAAATATTGATCGTTAAAGCTCAACCTCCTTCAAGAAGCAGACAAAAATCCACATATGAATATGATGTGTACTGAAAGTGGCAAAATTGAAAGTTCTACCATCGACATTAAAGGATTACAGAGTGAAGACAGCCTTCTCAGTATTTAGCAATAAAAATAAAAAGATGGTGGTTGTCACATGCCTCCAAGTCTGGTTTCACAAATTGAATAGAATAACGTAAATGAATTAAGTAATCATTTGAAACTTCAAGGACATGATGAAAAAGTATGCCTCTTATTCTACTGAAATTCCCATTCATTTGAGCATGTCAAACTATTATGATAAACTGTCGAAGTGAAACTACCCTCCTCAGCTCTCTAGAAATGGGATCATTTTTCATTCTCACTACAAACACATGACTCAAACTAATTATAAAAAAATAACATTACTCCCATAAAACATACGACTAAATTATCCATAAGCTGTTATGCTCAGTATGAATATCGCTTCTTCTGTTTTTGAGATACAAAGCCTCAAACTCAAGTCTATAAAATTTTTGTGTGGATAGTATGTACAAAATTGCTCATCGGTAATTATCGTTACAATAATTATTGAGTGTGGCAATGTAAGGTATCATATGTATTTTCCTGCGAGGTGTGGTTAGTGAAAATCAAACATTTTTAAGGTAAATAACCATCAGCTATATACAGCATGAACTAAAATGAAGATAAAGCAAATCATTCCCATGAAAGTTATGCAACTCACATATACGTCTTCAACGTACCCGGGAAGGCCTAAACCTGCTTAGCATGTTTCCCTTGTTGCCATGTACAAAATTTCTGGTCTCTTTATAAACATTGCAACCGGAGTTCACTGTATTATCCATATTTATATCAATTCCTTTACAGGAAAAAATTTAGAAATGAAACAAGACTGAAGTAAATCTGATGTAATCATCACATTAGTTGGAAAAGAAAATTCACTTCAATGAAAAGCATGGGGCGCTCTCATTTATATTTCGCTCCTTAACTTTAGTTCATTTAAAGATATTCTAGAAAATATATATTGAAGCACTCTATTCTACTGAATACAAACATCTTAATATTTAATTAATTTATATAGATATTGGATATAAAGAGAGGGCCCCATGCTTTTCGTTGTGGCCTTGCATAAACAGACAACTTTAAATGTTATATTGTTGAAACCAAAATTACTTTGTATTAATATTCATAAATAATTCCTTCTGTGTATTATTTCCTTGAATTGAATTCAATTATTTCCAGCACTAGTCTTAACTTTAATTCACTTTAGAAAATATTATTTTCTTCTTTTTTAGTATGATGTGTACATATTTCTTTTTCTTAGATTTATATTTCGTTAGAAAAGCATGCTTAAAAATATTATTTTTCATTTTTTTACTTTTTAGTCCTAGCAAATTAGATATTTATAACAGTATAAGTAAATGTTTGCACCTTGTTATATGTTGTAAATATGCTAAATATGTTATATTTAAATATCTCTAAGATAACTTGATGACAAATAAACATCTAATTTGCTAGGACTAAAAATTAATCGTACGTGAAGTGCTTTGTATTTCAGAGAAATATGACCAGACAAAAGGTACATAAAAATCTTAGTTTTGAACAGGTTTCCTTGAACGTGTTTCCCACATATTGGGATAATATCAAATTTAAATGCATCATGAACTATGAATAATGATTCATTTATAATTATTCAAGTCATCACATTAAAATCTTAAGATTTTCGAGTGGAAAAAAATTGCCATCTGGGGGATTCGAACCCATTGGAATGGGACCAGTGGATGGAACCATGGAAAAGCAAACTAAAGAAAAGCATGTAAAAATAGGGACAAAAGCAGTGTGCATGCATTAAATTGCAATTCAATTAACGCTAGGTACACAGGCCAAACGGAAAGAAAGTTTTCTATCAGATGTAATGAACATGCAAAATGCTTTGCAAATGGTGATATATCATCGACGTTCACAAAACAATTCTACATGTTGAGAACAAAGGTAAAAAATTAGATTTTCTAGGACAATATGAGATAGCAAAAGCAGGAAGAATTCTAATGTTAACCTAGTTGATGTACTATTTGATTGTCAATCACCTCTTTTGAATTTTTAATGGCTTGTACCATGTATTTGACTCCTGTTTTCTTGCGTTGATGTCATTGCTGTCCTTGTGTGCGAGTTCGCCTTCCTTTCCTGCCCCATTCCACTAGTTCCCACACCCCAACTGTCAAAACAGGGATTACTCACCTATCGTACGCATACAAGTATTAGCACATATCCCCCTGGCACTCTCCTTTTTGGCTCCAGGAATACACACCCATCATCACTTAACACGTTCAACCAGACGGACGCGAATGCGCGTCCGAGGTGCGATGCCAAGATACCGAAGGACGCGCATTCGCGTCTGTTAGTGACCTCTTTGATGAGCTCACTGAAGACCTCTCTGAAGGACGCGAACTCACATCTTTAATAAATAATCGAGTTTTATTATTCAAAAAAATTTATAACAAATGTTATAATTACATTTAAGTGACTGGCCAAATTAATGTGGCAGAAAAAGCTTTCCGTTTTTCATGATTGCACGCTAGAAATATTCCGGGTTGAATGTGTTAACCAATGAGAAGACAGTGCTTCACTTTTGACTGGAACCAGTATCTGCCATACTGCTAGTCCATTTATAATAGTCCCATGTGGACAGACTATCAATGAAACACCATCAGACAATGAAATTCCTGCTATGCCTTCACCCAATGTTATGTATAAGTTGAAATGAACTTACACTGCTCATTCCTGCTGGCACTGAGAAGATCAAGAAGGAAGGAGCGCTTTTCTTCTTCATCCACCCAGACAATTTTCTGGGTGATGTTCTCAGATGTGGATCCCACACGACCCACAGCCAAGAAGATATAGTTATCCAAAAATTCTCGAGCTAGCATCTAAGGAAAAAGTAAATTAGTATTAAGATCTTGTAAAGAAAATGGAAAGAAAGGTCGAGGGAGATTTTCCCTCTCCCGTGCGTCCTGTCCAGCCCTTGTTAACAAGGAAACTTGGCATATCTAATCACTCTCATACTTTTCTGCAAATATAAGTAGGTTTTTGTACTGCCTTAACTATTTCTAGACACCTCAGACAGGACAGACAGTAACTGGTATGACCATAAAAAGTGTAACATGAGCAGTCGTGGCTACAAAAAATATTTTTTTGTAAAATAGTGACTACCCAAGTATTTACTGTACTCTTTTATGCTGACCTTCTTGACCATTAGATCACCAAGAAGGTGGATGAAAAGAGATGCATTAGTTGTTGACTACTTTAAAAAGTAAGCATATAGCACTAACTACATTTCATTTACCATTAGTAACAACATACCTTATCTTTTATCATTAACAGAATGAAGATAATTTGATAATATTAAAAGTTACTCATAAGGCTTACATGACATACAATTGGTAGCTTCAGATTACTCTCGTGACATTAAATTTTTCCTTTTCAGGACAACAGTTTCACCCCTCATCCTGGTGGCATCTTCCTGTGAAATAACCATGACGCATCTCCAGGCTGAGGGATGAAACCGCTGTCCAACTAACAACCAATGCAATATAGATTCCAGAAGGTAATATGAAGCACCAGAGAAAAATGACTCACAAAATAAAAACCCTGCTGAACAAACATAACTGAAAATACCACTTAATTCCACTCAATCACTGAAGTAGAAGTCAATAAAAGTACCACATTTACAATTACTCAACCAAGATACATTGATGACATTTATAAACAACCGAAGATTGAAAATTTGGAATTTGCAGGAACATGAGCATTTCAGTATTATGATATTTCCAGCATAATCACTTGCCTTTTAGTGGGTAATATGGCTAAAAATGCTTTAGTTATTCATCATATACGATATTATAATCAATGAGGTGGTAAATGATATGAAAAATAAACATTTATATTACCATACAATATATTGAACGCAAAAATATTTAACATTGAGCTTTTCATTCTTAACTGATGAATTGCGAAGAAAATAGGAGAACATGGGGAGACTTCTTGAAAATGGAAAAAAAATAGCACTTGGTTATATAATCTGACAAGAACATTAATCTTTCACATGCCCCTATAAGCCGATGCTCATAAAACAAACTTTTTACCCTGAAACTTGTTCAATATTGGGCTGGTCCTTAGAATAAGAGTTTTCATGCATCCAATTTTACACTGAAATCTACCCACGTTCATCACAGGTGGTGTTGTGACAGTGAGCTGAGGGTGCAAACTCAAAATTCACTCGTTGAGAGTGCATTTAGGGTGCATTCACTTCAGCACTAACAGAACCATTAGTACACCACCTTGTCTAACTCAATGCTCCTATTATCCATTTCAAGTACCTTAGGGGCTGAGAGGCAGGCCTAAAATTTATGGGTGTGAGCGAAGAAAGTCGCCCATCATGTTGACAATCTGAGAGCGGTCTAGGATGCAGTAGGCATGGCCAAGATACTTGAAAACTCAGTCACTCTCAGACCTCTGTGAAGTGCACAAAGGTCTGAGAGTGTTGCTGTGTTATCAATTCATTGTTATGTGAGAGCAATAGCAGGGATGACAGCAACAGCAAGATGTCTCCTTGGACAGATATTCTATGATGTAAGTATAATTAATATTCATGATTCTGTCATGGTTGCCATTGAACTAAACACAATAGAATTATTAAACTTATACCTGAATTTCTTTTGGAAATGTAGCGGAGAACATGAGGGTCTGACGTTCCCCTGTGGTAGGCATAGTATCCTTCTGCACAATTCGGCGAATCTGAGGCTCAAAACCCATGTCCAACATCCTATCAGCCTCATCAAGAACTAAAAACCTGAAATTAATTAATTTAGTGAGAAACATAAAGAGAACTAATTAACATGCACATCTGATTGGTTTGGAACAAAAAGATTCAGAATACTGAGTAAATTCTCTAAATATTAGGTCACTGTAGCAGAATAGAAGCACAAGGAAAGACAGTACATGAATTCACATCACATAAGGCCAATAATCATTTTAATATCAACATCTACTACTCAACCAAAAATAGGACTTAATTTTGAAGCTGAGAAAAAAAATATACATATCAGATTGATTAATGATACAGTAAAATCTCGATAATACGAAGTACGATAATACTAAATTTCGATTATACAAAGCAAAACGGTAGGTCCCGATAAAAAGCCTATAGTAAATACATGGCAATATTCGAAAATACGCAATTTTCTAAATTACGAACTACTGGCCCAGTGCACAGGTAGAAATGGAATTCGCTTTTATGAACCTTGGCGAAAAACTGCATCAGCAAAACAATTTTTGCTGGCGCAGATACCTAACAAATCAATGTTGCCGATTTGGTGCATCAATAAAGAAATGCGTGAATTAGTGGTGCATTCATCTCCCACATATGCCAGTCCCTCCCCACCATTTTCCGCATGCAACTCAACGCATCATTTAGACCTTTAGTAATGTGGAAATTGTAGTTAATGCCATTATTTATCCTGGCTATTTTTTGTTTTACCTGTTTCCAGCATTTTCATAATGTCCACGGTTCTCTTTTAATTAAAGCTTACGTGTGACGGCACATACAATGCTCACTACCGTACGCCTGGAATAATGGCAGTTAAAATTCTCCGTGAATCCTACCTCGTCCTTTAAGGAGAGCACTCCTAGCTCAGCTCTCTGTGAAGTGGCGCTCTGTACCAAACTCTTATTTCACATATTTGTATACTCATTTAGATAATACAGTTGAGCACCCTTAATCCGGGAACCCCTAATCCGGGAGCACCTATAATCCGGCAATTTTGCCATGACTATCTGGTACTTAGTGGAAAATGCCAAAACGTTGTTAACCGGAACATTGCTTCATAACCTGCCGAGATATTATTCTTATATTAATACCGAGATACCATTCTTAACGTTAATTTTCCCATTTCGAGAATCAGAATAATTCAAACATATTAATTTCTGGTACTTAGCCTACACTGGAATTATTCTGGAACTTGAAGTAAACATAAATTTGACGACATCGCCGAGACGGAATACGACTAATTTACAGATCGGCCACTTTCAATGGCGCACGCATTTTTGATTGACCACTAGACGTAATTTGATAAAATTATTGGTTATATTATAATATTTGTTGTACAGTTGTGGCAACAGCACAAAACGTTAACCATCGTAGAAAAAGTACAAGTTGTGAAAAAGCTTGACGCCGTTGCATCAGTCAAGCGTTTGACTGAAACATACTACGTGGGATCTTCAACAATATAGCACATTAAGAAGCTGAAAGAGTAAAATCATCAAAATTTTACTGTTAAAGTGACACGAAGAAGTAGATAACAGAGAGAAAAACTATGAAAGAAGATTTAAGTGCTGATTTAGATAGCCTGGTTTCGATTGTGTCGAAATGAAGGGCTTAGTTAGTATTTCTGGCCAAATGCTAATGAGCAGGATAAACTCTTTCGGAAATAGACGTGATCAATCCAAAAGACGTGATTCGGGAAATTTCACGTGCAGGCAATAGCATTTCACAGTCAGTTCTAAAATCACGCGTGGTTTAAATTGTGGACTGCTTTAAGGTTTGATATAGACGAAATAAGTGGGGATTTAAAAAATTTCATGTTTCTGAGGATAAAAATATGATGATGGAGTTTACATCATCCATAAACCTGAATTAAAGGAAATGGAATTGGTAAATTTAGACGAAAGGATAGTTAGCGGCCACGATATTCTCACCACACAACATATCATAGATGATGAAATCATTGAAATGGTAATTAATAACAATAAATCCGAGTGGGGATGACGATGATCAGCCTGAAATTGTTGAAGGAAGACTACTCTTGATGATGGTCTTTAAAGAATAATCCAATCCGGTTGCCCGCAGCGATGTAGTGATGGGCCACCGTACACACGACATTCCCGTGTTGGCATCGCGCTCAATCAGCTGATAACAAATCGAGCACGGTAGGAAATTATGTTACGCAAAGTACAGCGTAAGAAATATCAATTTTTATACCCTTTTCCAATAACAATATGAAACTTTTACATGCGCAGCAATATGTACAATGCTTAGATTCCGTTATTTTCACTCACTCCGCAACGTCGATAATTTTAAATAATAACTTAGTGTATTAAGAAACCATTTCTTTCTGATTATTCTCAGTAACTCATTTTACAATAATGTTCAGTAAATGGCAAACGAATATATTTTGTTATAAATAATTGACTCCTTTCAATGAAAACATCCCGGACGTCAGAAATAGACTAGTTGCCATGCATAACCCATAGTCCGGCAAAATCCCTAATCCGGCATCACTTCGGTCCCGACTGTGCCGGATTACAGATGCTCAACTGTATTGTTTTCTATTCTACCAATATGGAATACTAATATTTTAAAAAAATTTAGAAGTGTTTTTGGTGATACATTAAAAAATGGTACCATAATCTTAGCACCATATGTAATTTTGACGTCTAATAAATGATAGCAGAGAGTTTTGAAAAAAAAAAAAAAAAAAAAAAAGAAATTTAAATACAATGAGCCATAGCTTTATGACTGTATATTCTCATGTACCACAAGCCCCCGTGTAATATGAGCATCCTTGTTTTTGGGCACTGATTTTAGGGAAAAATAGAATTTGAAAAAAAAAAGAAAATCGGAAAAAATATTCTTAACAGGAAAATAATGGCATCTTTGGAACACGGTGGAACTGTATTCAAAAGTATTTTTATGTAAATACGTTAATAACAATGAATCAAAATTTTAAAAATAATCATTTAGCACCAATGCTCACTGTCATGGTCGCTTGTTAACAGGAAAACTACATTCATGACCGTTTTAAACATGAACGCGCAAAAGGTGATATTAACTATGATTTAGAATCAATGCAAAGTAAAAAGGCAAAGAATATAGATAAAATAGAAAGATTTGATACTAACTTTCAATTTTTGTCAATGCTACAATGCTATTGTTACAGTCATGGCAGTCTTGCTATAAGGCTTTCATCTGGCACATATCTGTCGACGATGCAAACGCAAGTTGGCATCTGTCTCGAATGCATACTGAATGTTGTTCCTCTATGCCAGGATATTTTGCAGCATTGCCTCAGAATGCTCTTCAATGCTGTTACTTGAAAGAAGTTTATCTTTTTTCTTCCTTCCGACTCGTACTCAAAACTCTGGCATGTCATATTTACGTACTGCTGTACGATTGCAGATCTCTTCTGCAACAGGTACGATCTTAGGTTTTTCGTGAACACTAAATGAACGTAATCTTTTACCACTGTTCATTTTATATAATATTTAATTAAGAAACAATGAATTTGCTTTTGGTCAATGCATTGAAAGGCCATACTCTAAAGCAACTACCTCACGCACTATGGACATGGAATAAACCGATGAAGGCGTATGTATGTGAAGAAGAATTCACATCTGGCAATTTGATCTGGTGGGCCAAGTAATGGAAAGACAAAATAATCTCAGCTGGAATTAACTCAATCTATTTTTTGTTTCAATATAATCCACTTTTTTCCTAATCTCGGTAAGTGCACACTTTATACTGATGTTTTGTATTTCCTCGCGTAATCAGTAACAGTTTCGTAATTCTTTTGTAAAGACATGAACTTGCTACAAGTATAAGGTAAGGCTTTTTGCCATTTGCCATTGCTGTGGATGAAATTGTAGAGGAGAGATGAGGTTTGGGGGTCTATTTACAAACATACCAAAAACAAGCTGGTGGATCACTGCTCGCAACCCCCAGTGATTACATTACAATGGAATACGATCTTCAGCCTTATGATGATGCAACACCAGAATCTGTGTTGGAGGAATCAGTGGCAGGGACCAGTAACGATAGTAGTGACGAAGATGAAAGTGAAGAAATAATTCCCCCACAAAAAAATGAAGTCATTCTTGCCCTCCAGACATTAAGAACATTTGAGCTTGTGAACGACTTGGATTCACAGTTTAGTATCCACTTATCGAAATTAGAAGCCATGGTGGAAACGGCAATAGAGAAGAACAAAAAACAGAAACAAATCACAGTTCCAGTTTACGACCTGAATGAGTTCCAGTTTACCACCTGCACGTGACCCCCAGGGTTTCCCAGAAGAAGAGGAAGGAATGTCACAGACGTACCGCGATGCCATTCCCCCACCACCTCTCCACTTTTCCCCTCCCACTCCAAGCTCAGCAAGACAGATAAAGATACAACCGCAACTGGGATCTGCCCTTTTCCCCACACACAGTAAACTCAAACTCCCTGGCCATCATATAATCCTTGATGAGACGATGCAAAAAATATGCCCAATCACGCCCAATTTGCCATCAACGTCTTAGTCGTAGAAATGAAACAATATTACCCCTCAAGATCATTTATTCAGCTGACGATACGGAAGACACCACAAGTGATAACCTGTGAATGATTTTTTTCTGGAAACAGGGTTAGTTCCATGCTTTTTTTAGCAATGAATGGGCGACAGAGGGCAACTAAAGCGTGGCTGGGCCAACTGCCATCATAACTGTGTAGCTGTTGGAAGCAAATGTCTATTTTTAGCATCCATACGAGTTCCTAGTCTCTATTGACTGTGGATCCCGAAAATAAAATTCTTATTATAAAATGATCAACTTTGATTTTATATGCGTTTCGAATACTGGGACGAAATTTTTCCAACATGACGATCGCTGACTTTAAACCATTTACGTAGGAAATACAAGTAGGCATTTATTTTAAGATTTTAACACATGTGATACAGTGTATAGAAAGGTATCTTTTAAGAATGCTTTCATGAACAACGACCAAAAAACTTACTACAATGTCGCCAAAGACAACAAAAGTTAGAGAAAAGAGATAAATTTTTTTCGAATTTCCGAAGTGCCAATTTTCCGGTCCCACTGACTTCGTATTATTGAGATTTTACTGTATTACTATTAAACTATATTACTAGCTAGTCAACTTTAATAGGTGAAATAATATTGAGTATTTTGGTAAATATAATAACTTGATTCTCCATAATGATAACTGAAACAATGGAAATTTTTATTATTCAAGGTGCTCAAGTTGTTAACCTCAGAAAATTATGTGCAAGTCCTGCTTTGCATTTCAATTTTTTTTCCAAAACTGAACTTCAAAAAATGGCAGGGGGGGACTATAATAACGGGATACTATATTCGGAGGAATATGGTAACTGGTTGACTAATGCCTTAAATACATTCCGAACAAATACAGGGTAATAACATACTTGCACTGGTCAAGGCCTATTTTGCCTCGGTCAATCATATCAACCAAACGGCCAGGCGTTGCAACAAGCAAGTGGCATCCACGTTCCAGCTCACGAGACTGTTCCATTACATTGGCACCTCCGTATCTGCATCAGAAAGAAAACAAAGGCTGAATGAATTTTTTTTAAATGAACAAGCAGAAGGCATAAACATGGTTTCTCCACCAAACAATACAATGCTCCTTGACTGACAACTACCTGCTATTTCTTAATCATAACCACAACCTATTGCCTCTCATTCAGATTCTCATGTAGGGACAAGGAAATAAATGAAATGCTAATTACATGAGAACAGAAGTAGAGAGCCATAACTTGTTACAATCAATT
This sequence comes from Platycnemis pennipes, assembly GCA_933228895.1. NCBI lineage: Eukaryota > Metazoa > Arthropoda > Insecta > Odonata > Platycnemididae > Platycnemis > Platycnemis pennipes. The sequence goes on from OW121854.1 coordinate 69,711,062, forward strand.
ACAACCCTTATATACTGAACTCTGATAAAAAATAGAGAACCTGCTGGGGCATATTCACTAATAGATTGAGAGCCATATTAAGTTCACGAAAAATATGAAGTCAACAGCATGCTGATAGGGCTAGTAAAAGATGTAACATAATAATGTGAAGAACGTCAGGGGAAAAATCTAGACACTGGTCCCACACTCATAAGATACATATTTTACACATTTGTAGAATTTAAGCTAGGAAATGGCAAGGAAAATGGAAAGGGTAAGTTACGTATAAACAAAGGCAAAGGTAGAAGTGTCATAAATGTTGAGCAAGGAGAAGTTATTTGGAAAATTCAAAGGAGGCTGACAAAATGCATGAATGAAGGTCGATTGAAAGAAATTTTTAATTGAGGGGACCACGGTGAGAAAGAGGAGGGAAAAGGGATTATGAACAGCATGAATGAATGTGGAAGATATGACGAGTTTAAGACCAGTTTAGCCAAGGGCATTATCGGTGTTAGGTGACAAATGTCAATGGTGACAGTATGGTAAGGAAGTCATTACCACAAGATAAATTACCCAAATGTTTCATGGTATCTCAAGGTGAATTGTGGGTAATTGAAGCTTCGAAAGTTGTGAACAATGAGATACAATATTGGTTAAATACTTGTGCAATTAAGAATAATGCATTTATCAAAGAAAAAAATCAAATCATCGAAATAAATACTCAAATAGCCATTTAGAACAGTAAGAGTAAGATCACTTGGAAGGATCAAGTAGATGACTAGAAATATCATCTAATTACAGAGCCAGAAAATCATTTACTTACACAACACATGGCCTCAGCCTGGAACGATATGCAAATTTGCGAGCCTCTTCCCAAATTTGAGTAGCAAGCTCACGAGTTGGAGCCAATATTAAAGCATGGGGATACTGCTTCCTTCTTGGGTAGGACTATAAATCAAAAGATAAATAAAAATGCAAGCTTAAAAAGGATTAAGGTATCATACACAACAAGTTTAATGTTGATTTGTTCAGCAGAAATGAACAATAAAACTAGACTAGCAACATAAAGGTTAATGTTTTTTCACACCATTTCAAGTCTTACAGAAGGACCAAAACTTTTGTTTCCAAAGCGGAAATTGCATTATGGTTAAAAAAAACTACCATCTTTACCTTCAATAGATTAAAGCTAAAGAAATAAAATAAATCACCGGTAACATTTTAACAACCAGGACTTTTTAATGGAATGGATGGAACAAATAGCAGATTTCTAAAATTTGAATATTAATCATAACTCAAATACTAGAATTGCAATTAATATATTGAATGTTATTCTGCTCATTTACTTGTTGCCTGTTGAAGTAAAAAGCTACCACTCAAATACATTTCATTCTGGTTTTAAAATTTCAAACATAAGTAATAATAGCAATACTTAATTACCAACAGATTAGATTCCTATTATTTTTTTGTAGTCTTCATCAAAAGTTTATAACCTCTGATGTGCATATCACAAGCCGTTCGATTTTAAAATGACGGTACGTATTTTTCCTCATCAATTACAAAGTGAAAAAACTTAACTGTGCGAAAACCTGAAGGCAAACTATTGCAAGCTGGTAAGTTATACATGTGACGTGACAGTCTTTCCTCTACCTGCCATTAGGCGGTGCTGCAGATGCCTCCAAGGAGATGGTGCACTCTGTAAAAGCTAATTAACTAGTATATGAAGTATATTTATTCAGTTAATTTATTATGATTTGCTTTTATTTATTAATTTAAAATAGTTGATTCAGTCGATTCTTTTAAAAACAGTTAGGATTCACTTTACTAAGCACACCGTACATTGGCCTATAGTGGTGCGAACTTCACATCATGCTTCGCAGTAGCAGAGAACTCCATGGGCAGGATGCCCTGGAGCCTATAAAACGACTATTAATACCATGTTGGAATTAGACTTTTTGAACTCTGATAGTTTTCTTTTTTCTAATAGATGGTAAGTTCAGGAGACTACTATTTCCTATGCCTCGCAATGTAAACTATATACCTGTTGCGTAAGACAGAAGCAGTGCATTCCGCCATTTCTGACTTTTTCAAATGAACTTAAAATTAACATTTAACTCTCTAGTAAACTGAGATTTCTCAATCCAAATTATTTTCGTATAATAAATACATTAATGGTGGAGCACGAATAGCAATTAAAGAATTCCCTTTTCTTCGAAGAAGGAAACTATCCTAGTATGGACAGCTGAATACATTAACTTTAAAAGAGCTAATAAGCAAGAAAAAAAGGCCAACAGGCCTTCAAGTTCTGTCCAGTTTAGAATAATCCAGACTATTGTGAAAGGTCAAGTAAATTGAATATTCAAAGAAAAGATTAACCTTAGATCTGACAGAATGAACTATGGTATTACTGACACATTTTGCACATAATTGATGCACAATTCAGCATGGATATAGTGTCAGCAGGGTATGTAGAGAACCCAGAGTTGGAGAAGCTATCTCTTACAAAAGAGAAAACAAACTTTAAAGCAGTTCGTTAGTAATGGTAATTATTATTTCTTTACTTTTCTACACTCGTCAGCTGACAATTTTGCACTCACAATAGTCCCACTCTAAAATGATTTCTTCAATTTGTCAAAAACATTATCACCTTTATTTTTTCAAAGTTTCAATTTATTATGACGATAGCTAAAAGAATAACAAGCATGGTCCAGGATAACAAGTTAAGGAGAGAGCACATTCTAGTTCACCGAAATCATGAAATCAGTGGTGAAAAAACTTTACCTTTGACACAATATAGGTCGAATGAAAACTTAAGTTAACCCTCAGCCCATAAAACCCTTTCTCTTTAATGCTAATTTCTATGCAAGGAGTAGGTGTCTTATGGGCCGATAAATATAGTAATTACTCCAAAACTTCACATATCATATAAAAAAATACAAACGATAAATTGAACTCAACAAAAATTCTCCGATAATAAAGGAACTGTACCCTTTCACACTTACCCTAGCATTAGCAGATGGTCCATTTTCATACATTTGGTTCAAAATTGGCACGAGGAAAGCCGCAGTTTTACCACTACCAGTTTGAGCACAAGCCATGAGATCACGGCGGCCCATTATTATGGGTATGGCATATTTCTAGAAGAGATGACGAATGGTTGTGAGACTTTTATATACATAATTTGACAAGAAAGATTACTTGAGCATCATAAATATCAACGACCTACCTGTACAGGAGTAGGCTTATCATATCTAGCCAATGCTATGTTGTTCTGAATTATCTCCGTCATCTTAATATCCTCAAACTGCAAGAGTAACAGGAAAAGAAAAATTATAAAAATTTTATAATAGAGGTTTCTTTTGTGACAAGTAATTACTACTTTCACTTCCGAGAGCACTGCATTTACATCAATGCAGTCAAACTTCATGAGTACTGAAGGGAGCATCATGAAGAATTATCCAATTGTCATAAAATATTGGAAAATAAGGAGTTTGCCTACAAATTCCATCACATTAAAGTAATTAATGGAAGAATCTAATGAACTCAGTTTAATGTCATCATGTAAAATAAATGATAAATTTAAACATTATATTTACTGAAATGAATTTGTTTAAATACACTAAAATATTTCCATTTTAGTCTCAATAACGTTCAGTGGAAGCACAACATATGTGCAGGGGAAAACAACTCACACAACAAGAAGATACTTATTTGGAGGATATAAAATTTATAGGTGAATCATGAACGACTATAGTCCACAGTATTAAGATGGAAAGGGTTGCTTACACTTAAAGCAAAAATTCCATTGGCTCCAAAAATTGGGCTTCATTAGCAATGCAAAACTCCACCACAAAGCAGTATTCAGGCATATATGTGATAATTCGAAGTGTCTTGAATTAAGCCCCATCTCTCACAGGTGAACCCAACAAAAGGCAGTATGAGAGATCAAGGTTTTTAATTCAAGTACAAGTTTCATCAAAACAACCTGAACACTGGCATGAAAAAGAAAGGACCACGATGCAGCTAAGATTGACCAGTTCAAAACAGTTTCCCCTTGTTATTCAAGTAAGTGCACGCATTGGTCCTCAATTCTTGCAATTACAATTGTTTTATGATTTGAATGTACTGCTGCCAGTCAATATAAAAAAACTATCATTAATCTACATAGGAGTAGATTGCCACTATAGCACAAGTATTCGGCGAAATATTATGGGATACAGGGCTAACTTATGATCTAGGCTGAAGATTTCATTCAAGGAGTCTTGTTCTACAAGTAAAACACCCCATTCATAAACCTGCAGCAATTTGGTAACACTTACACTGGTAATGTGCGAGGGTACATCCTCCCCTGTCGCCTCCACGGGAATGTCTTCATACTTATTAAAGTTAATCCCCGTGTTCCCCGTGCCAAAGAGTTCCACCTCCAAACGTTCATCCCTGGCAGTTGGCGTGAGCCAATCATTGAATCCGCCGCCACTCCCTCCACCTTCCTTCCAGCGGGTGCTGCGAGGCGGTGGCTCAGTCCAACGGTCATTGCGTGGCAGGGAGGAGTTGTCACTCCAACGTCCTGGCCCTGCACTGCCACCCCTAGGCGCTGGGTCACTCCAGCGCCCCCCACTCGAGCGGCCAGCACCATTTCCTCCTCCGCCCCCATTCCATCCATCCCTGGACAAAAAGTTGACAAAACATGGGTTAAATCATGCCATCAACATCAGCAAACTAGATAATACATATAGAAATATATACATTTGGGGGGCAAGTGACTATAATGGAGATTAATGCCAGTGTGGAGAGGTGGGTGTATGCACCAACGGATGTTCATAATTTAATGTATTTCATATATCTTATTTGAACGAAATAATTTGTAAAGAGGAAAATTCCAAGATCCCTCAAAAAATTAATAACCTAATTAACTAATTTTCCTCAGCAGTATTGGGAAAAGGTAAGGTGGGTGGAAAGGAAGGCAAAATTCATTGGGTGGAACAGGCAATAAGATTTGTTTTGAAGAGTAAGAAAAATGAGAAATTTTAGATAAGAGGGTAAAAGGGAAAATAGACTGTTTGGGTATAAAAATGATAGTTAGAAATCAATACTATAAGTAGGCCATGTAAAATACATATGCTGCATGGATAGACATTACAAACTAGTCAAAACCTACCTAAATGCATACAACTGGCAATTATCAGGGAAATCAATGAGTTTATTTCAATCGAAAGTAGCTTCAGGAGAGATTTATACTACCTTAGATGATAAAGCTCACTTACAGCAACTACGAAGCTTGGGATTAAAAATAATTTTTAATTTTATGTTCAATCCGAAGGTTGGTCTGGTCATCAAGGGTAAAGCTTAAAAAATATTGACTAAATCCAACAAGTGAAATTCACTCATTAGGGTAGGGGACCATTAAACCATTCTGGTTCCAGGGAAAAAATTCCAATTGGGTTATTTTAAAACTTATCCAATAGATCACCCCAAGATTTGAACCCAAGACCTCTGGTCAGCAGCCCAATGCTCTACCCACTGGGCTTCCACAATCACTAAAGATCAGCAACTTCTACTACAATACTATGAAATATAATGATAATGAATCAACAGGAGCTCAAATTAATTTTGGAAACCAGAAACCCACCTTCGATACCCATCACGGTCTCCACCCCATCTATCCACTCCATTGATAGGAGGCGGTGGGGAACGCTGATCATATGCCGGTGCCTGTGATTCTCCAACGTTTGGCCACTCACCAGCTGGGTCAGCATAGGCCTTCTTTTGCGGGTAGCTGTTACCACCATAATCACCTCCACGCCCTTGGTTCCCTTCATAATGAAAGAGATGCTGCATAAATACTCAGCCAACATTTTCTCATAATTCCAATGAGCATTTCTACATTCATGTATCCAGTTAAACAACACAAATATTGCTTTTCTGAAAACCAGTCACAACTGATTTTGGTGTTTGAATGTAATACAAAGAATATGAGGGCAAACAACAATTTACACAATAATGAGGATTGGTGGGCGACAAAGTTCAAGGCTCTAAGAGTGCCCATAGTTCCTTTAAAAAGATTGAATTGGGACAGAAATTTAAGATCATTTTGATATCCAAATTTATTAAATTTAAAACAGTTCTCAAAGACATGAAGTAATGAGAACATTACCACTTCAACAACATGGAATAATGTATTTTTGAAGTTGCTAATACACAATGAGGGTAGAGCCAACTTAAAACTCATGATATATGATAAAAGGTAATGGCACACAATCAGACAAAAGTGATGAGGAGATATGTATTTCCATTAAACCAGAAAGTTAAAACCAAACCTATTTGCGACAATGGACATAAATTACTGGAAATGATTTGCAATAAGAGTGCTTAATACTTTTGAACTATGCCTACCAACCAATCAGAAGAATAAATTACTCAAAGAAGCACAACTAAATTTTTTCATAATTGCTGTATTATTTGAAGCTTTTGTAGGGAGAATTTATTTTTCTTTTCTATTAGTAACAAAAACCTGAGGTCATGGAAACAAAACAGACATTAGTGCACAGGACGAACAGCCCAAGAACCCCAATGAATAACTGTAGGTCCAGCTAAGACAAAATTGGTCTGAGGTCTGGGGTTAAGAACTATTAACTCAAACCCACTGATTAATAGCTGTTAATGAATAAATACATGTTAAGGATTAACATTATTGCATGCTAACTAGAGGTTGACTCGGTAGTTAAAATTAACATGGATGACACTATATTTCAAAAAGTGTCCTACATACGGAGGGATTAGAGCAATTTTACATTGAATCAATTGACATTCATACAAAATTCTCACCTAATGGCATCAAAATTTTCTTAAACACATTTCAATAGTAAATGTCTACCTGGTGAATTGGAACAACATAATTGTGTAAGTTGTAATACTATTTTAACATTAAGAAAAATGAACTAAAAACAATAACAATTGAAGACCACACTCAATTCAATCCTTTAATGTCCATTCATCCTGGCAGATACTACATAAGTAATTTTCCAACAGCCTACAAGCACACCCTCCAGCCTTAATAATAGAAGAACTTAATGTGGAGAACCATGCAAACAGTCTAAAATAATGAATCATATCTCACAAATAATAAACAAAAAATACATACGAAGCATTTCCTTCTGCAGGAAAAAAATCCCTTGAACACACAGCACAATGCAGCAACGTAGATAATGAACATTTAAGAAAATGAAAAACTGTTCTAAAAAATCTACCCTTGCAAAATTTAATTTTCCAAGCATTTTTTTCAGAGCTTGAGAAAGATAAGTAAAAAATACACAGTATCAGATAACATTTCAAAACCAATACCAAAAGTAAAAGGGTTAACACCCAAAGGATTTTATTGAAAGGTAAAATTCTGAAGACACACATGCATTACGCACAATGCTTTAGCGATAGGGAATCAGAATAAAAATGCATAAGCAGAAATTAATGGAAAGTTTATTAATAAGTGACAAGCATTAAGCCAGAAATAAACCATGACTAAATAAGTTAAACCACAGCATTCCAGGAGTATAACTATTTAAATTTAAATCTCAATTACCTCTCGAGTAATTATAGCTTCGGTAGTTTTGATCCCGATTATCATACACACCAAACTCTTGGCCCTCTGCACGATATTCTGCACCAAGACAGAAAAGTTTACGTTACTATCAAATAACAGAAACAAAAATAATTAAATGACAATACCATTTCCCTAGCAAGTCACGATGGACATAAGAAATTCCGTATTTATTAACAGGAGCAAAATATCAGAAGCCATATTTATCAAAATGACATCACCATTGTAAAAAACTATGGTTTGAAAAAATTCATTTCATCAACTAGCAGGTATTGTTTGATTATTAACTACTTCACCTCGGACAGGCCATACTAATAAAAAGCAGAAAAATATCAATACAAAGCAACTAATTTTAAGAGAGAAATTATTTACCAATTTATATGCTTAACAACAGATACAATGCTGATCAAATCATACATTCTACAAAGGTGCTAAGCACCTGTGTACACTTTAAAAATGACAACTCAGTACTTCTCAGCCATTATCACAGAACTTAAAATTAACAGATCATATATTACATTTCTAAATGAATCAATATTTGTGCTACACATACAAGAAAGAACCACTAACAAATATATCATGGTTTATATATATTACACCATCCAATTCTACATACTTTGCGATACACATTTTAAGCAGATACAGCGATGGTGGTTTCATGTGATTGAAAAATAACAAATGTCAGACAGCATTAAATCACAACTGTTAATAACTACAATCTAAACAAATTCTCGGGAAATGCAAATTGCTCAACTACTCAATAAGGAAAAATTTACATTCAATTATCCACTACAATCTAGAAAACTTGATTAGGAAACTGGTGCCCTTTAGCTCACAGCATTGCTTGGTGCCTTATGCCCTTTACACATTCAGACAATTGACAAAAGAGCAATCTTTCTAAACTGATATTATATTGACGTTTGCTTGAGGTTTCCACAGCATGGAATTGAATGGTTCAGCATACCTATTGGGATTCATCGTGTTTGATGGCTTCAGTTGACAACGGTTTCACCAGCATTCCTACTGGTGTCTTCAGCTCGAAGTGTTCAGATTCCAGCCATTTTCATTGTCAACTAAAGGCAACAAACGCAGTGAAAACCCAAGACCCATGCAGAGCCATCTTGTTATATTTTCTACAGCATAAAAATACATATTGGAAGTCCAGAATTACAAATCTATGAAGTACATGGAAATATAAAAATAAAGACTGGAATTTACAGAGCAGATGTGTATTTTGCAGATACTGGTTTGAATCATGGAAAGATGTAAGTCCTTTTCTCTAACAAGAATTTTAACAGTGAATTCAACGAAAATCATACTATTATTTTAGAACATTTTCATTAAAAAAAACAGTATCAACCACAGTAACTTGAGAGAGAAATTATTCTTAAATTTTCAGAAGTGACTGAATTCCGGAGGTAAAATAGAGGTAAAAAATTCGAATCTCCGGGCGGGGACTACCCGAGAGTACATCAGTCAAGTGTGATAAACATTTTCGGGGTAGGAACATGGAACGTGAGATCGCTATGGGCTAGCGGAAAACTGGAAAACCTTAAGGTGGAAATGAGAAGAACAAAAGTTATAAAACAGATTTAAGAACCAGGTGAAGGACTGCAAAAGTTTCCCTGGGGCAAACATCGACAGTGCTCATACTTTTGTGAGATGAAATGCCTTTAAAAAAAAAAGAAATTGAAGAAAACAGTGAAGAACACATGGCAAGTAGAAAGACTGGAGGAGGCTCAATATCTGCTGACATTTCAGAAAGCAGTGTACAACAGCATAGGAGAGGACCTGAATGAGAAATAAGTGGATGAGCATTAACATTAAATGCGGACTACAGGAAGTCATGAAGGAAGCTCATGGAAGAAGAAAAGTTGCCAAGAAGAACCCATGGATCACGGAAGAAGTATATAACAAATTGCAATACTCGACTTTGTGGAACCACATATTGATAACGTAAATGAATTCACTTAGTAAAATTCATTTATGTTATAATGGAAGAAGTATTAGACCTGATTGAAGAAAGTACAAGAATGCGAAAACTGAAGAAGGGCAACTTTGTTACAAAACAATAAGGAATGAAATAAGTCACAAAGTCAGGTAAGCTAGAGCAATGTAGATGAAGAACCTATTCGAAGATGTACAAAACAACCTTGCACTTGGAAAGGTGTAAGCTGTCTATAGGATAGCGAGGAACCACTTCAAAGAACGGAGCGCAAGATGCAATGCCATAAGGGACAAGAATGGAGAAATTTTTATTGAAAATGAAGACAAAGTGAAGAGATGGAAAGAATATCTGGAAGAGTTGTACAACAGAAACCATCTCTGCACGAAAGTGATTGAAGAGGAAAGCGAAGTCAAAGATGATGATATGGGAGCATCAATATTAAGATTGGAATTCAACGCTGCAGTAAGGGACCTTTGGATGGTTCTGGAATTGATGATATAGCTTCAGAAATAATTAAAAATGCAGGAGAGAAGACATTAACCCATCTTTCAAAACCATCTGCGCCATGTACTCAACAGGTGAAATACTGAGGGGTTTGAGAAAATAAATATCATTCCTATTCCCAATAAGAAGAGAGTGGAGAAATGCAAAAATTTAAGGACTATAAGCCTAAGATATAAGCAGCGGGGAAGAATAGGGTGGAAGCATTCAAAATCTGATGCTAAAGAAGAATGATTGAGATGAAATGGATAGACCGAGTGACAAACGAAGAAATCTTAAGAATAGTGGTAGAAAAGAGAAGCCTGCTGAAAACTCCGAAAACACTGAAAAAAGAAGAAGAGGGGATAACTTAATTGGCCATACCTTAAGATATGATGGCCTGATTAAGACACTAGTTGAAAGACAAGCGGATGGGAAGAATGACAAAGGAAGGCCAGCCTCGAGTGAGATATATCGAACAAGTGAAGGATGTGAAAGAGAAGAAATAAGTAAATATGAAGAGATTAGCCGATAGAAGAACTCAGTGGAGAGCTGCGTCAAACCAATCTGAGGATTGATGACTAATGATGATGATGACCTGAACTACTATCCTTAAGAGAAAATTTTATTTTTATTTTTAAGATTAGCATAGACCTCAATTTCATAAACAATGCTGTGTATAAAAATTTGAATAGACGCCATACCCACTCATTTAAAATAAACATAACTCGATATCTTATATGACAATTTCTATGATGATAATCCAGAATGGGCATTTTTACATATTAATAATTCAAGATAAATATAATTAATATACAAAAGTACACATATGATACAACCTATTTCACACACATCACACCTCTGCAGCAGCAATGGATATGAATCAACACTATCAAGGCTAAGGGCTATGGAATACAACACATCAAGAAAATTGAAGCCTTGCTATCCTTAAATTCGTTAAGCTAACTATCAACCAATATAATCACCATCTCCATTTTTATGTTTTTACCACTTTGGTTTGTTAGTTGCCAACCAACCGACCAATATGGTGAAAACCCAAGAAATGGAGAAATCCATTACTCTAGAATTCCACAGAAACTTATGATTCAACAATGTTATCAATGGTCAACGATGAATACAGATACATTTATCCAGTAGCTATTGAAGGAATTGTGAAATACCTGCCAAGTAGAAAATTAATTCATATTAGAAATTTTTTAGAAGGATAAGAGTGTATTACTCATCATCTTTAATTATATTGATTGTAAGTCATGTGATATCACCCAATTTTAATTAACATATTCAGCAACCTGATGTTATCATGTCAGAGCCATACATAAAAGCTGTATATTCCAAACTATTACTCTCTAATCATAATTAAAACATGTGGAGAATCCAAATATATTTTTATGAATATAAAATAAAACTAAGCACATCATAAAAAATAACTTTTTTAATGTCAATAATGACAACATTGGAAAAATTAACCCCTCAGGCAATTCAAGGTATTATAATAAGAGAACTATAACTTTAAAAGAAACTGAAGTACTACTGCCGACAACATACACAGAGATGTGCCGAGTAATAACTAAGACAATAAAACAAAATTTAAAACTGATACAAAGTAAAAGAAGAAAACTGGTCTTCATGAAGAAAGTTTAATGAATACTTAGAAAATAGGCTGAGAACTTAGCAATGTCAATTTAGACTTTTAAAGCTTAATTTTTCAACTCACTGAGCCATATGTAACAGAAAAATACCTGCCTTTAAAATGTGTACTTGAAATATTGAAGAATGATTCAAGCTCTATGGCCAAGAATTCCTAATAGCACACATTTCCCTTTCATCAATAATTTCACCAATATAATCAATCCTCAGATTGGTTTGACGCAGCTCTCCACTGAGTTTATCGGCTAATCTCTATATATTTACATATTTCTTCTCTTTCACATCCTTGTATCACTTGTTGCATATATCTTGCATGAGGCCTTCCTTTGACATTCTTCCCTTCCACTTGTCCCTCGACAATTGTCTTCATCAGGCCATCATGTCTCATGATGTGGCCGATCAAGTTGTCCTGTCTTCTTCTTAGGGTATTCAGAAGACATCTCTTTACTAGGTCGATCCATTTAATCTTCATTATTCTTCTGTAGCACCACGTTTCGAATGCTTACTCCATTTTCTTGTCCGGTGCTGTCATTGTCCATGCTTCGTTGCCAAAAAGAAACACGCTCCAGATGTACGTTCTGATGAATTGTTTCCTTACTTTTATTCTTCTATTTCCAGCAGTAAGTAGATTCCTCTTTTGATAGAAGGCCCTCTTTGCCTGGGCAATTCTGTTATTTCGTTCTTGCTTTGTCCAACGCTTGTTACTCGGCTTCCAAGGTACAGAACTCTTTCACCTCTTCCAGATATTATTTTCATAGTTTGACATTGGTTTTGGCCTCTTCTCTCTTGCTGCACACCAGTATCTTAGTCTTCCTCTTATTGATCTTCAGTTGATATCTGGCCATTGTCCTTTCAAGGTTACCAGATCCCTCTCTGTCTCTGCTATGAGTGCTATGTCATCAGCGAATCTCAGCATGCTAATTTTTTCTCCATGGATATTCACCCCAGAAGACTTCTCTTTGATTTCATTGATGGCTCTCTCGATGTAAACATTAAAAATTACTGGAGACAGTGCACAGCCTTGTCTCACTCCTTTCCTTATTTTTGCTTCTTCACAGCTGGGTCCAGATTTAATCACAGCTACTTGGTTTTTATGCAAACTGTGGATAATTCTTCGATTATTGGAGGACACTCCGATTCCTTTCAGAAGTCCCAAGCATTCCAATCCATGTCCTCAAAAACCTTCTCTAAGTCCACAAATGCAATAAAGGTTGGTTTATTCTTCTCCATCCTTTTCTCTATGAGTAGCCTAACGATATTGCCTCTCTTGTACCCTTACTTTTTCTGGATCCACATTTATCTCCAACCAAGAACTCTGCTGCTTTTCGTTCTATTCTTCTGTAGATGATCCTTGTCAATATTTTCGATGCATGTGTTGTCAGGCTTATAGTTCTGAAATATTCACATTTCTCCGCCCTCTTCTTTTTGGGAATAGGAATGATGTTAATCTTCTCAAACCCCCTCAGTATTTCTCCTGTTAAGTACATGGTGCAGATGGTTTTGAAAGATGGGTTAATGTCTTCTCTCCTGCATTTTTAATTATTTCTGAAGCTATATCATCAATTCCAGAACCATCCAAAGGTCCCTTACTGCAGCGTTGAATTTCAATCTTAATATTGATGCTCCCATATCATCCTCTTTGACTTCGCTTTCCTCTTCAATCACTTTCATGCAGAGATGGTTTCTGTTGTACAACTCTTCCAGATATTCTTTTTATCTCTTCACTTTGTCTTCATTTTCAATAAAAAGTTCTCCATTCTTGTCCCTTATGGCATTGCATCTTGCGCTCCGTTCTTTGAAGTTGTTCCTCGCTATCCTATAGACAGCTTACACCTTTCCAAGTGCAAGGTTGTTTTGTACATCTTCGAATAGGTTCTTCATCTACATTGCTCTAGCTTACCTGACTTTGTGACTTATTTCATTCCTTATTGTTCTGTAACAAAGTTGCCCTTCATCAGTTTTCACATTCTTGTGCATAGTCTCTTCTTTCTTCTATCAGGTCTGAGACTTCCTCTGTGATCCATGTCTTCTTCTTGACTGCTCTTCTTCTTCCAAGAACTTCTTTTGCACTTCCGGTAGTCTACATTTAATGTTTTCCCAACGCTCCTACTGGTTTCTCAGTCAGACCCTCTCCTATGCTGTTTCCCACTGCTTTCTGAAATGCCAGCTGATGTTGAACCCCCTTCAGTTTTTGTACTTGCCATGTGTTCTTCACTGTTTTCTTCAATTTCTTTAATTTTAAATGGCATTTCATCGACCCTAAATTATGGTCACTGTCGATGTCTGCCCCAGGGTAGCTTTTGCAGTCCTTCACTTGATTCCTAAATCTCCGAAATCCTAAATCTAAATCCATATTTCCCAGTTATTCTTCCATCTTGGCCTTCATCGACGATCGCATTCCAATCTCCTACAATAATTAGGTTTTCTTCTCCTCTTACATGTTGTGTAACTTCCGTGATATCTTCGTAGACATTTTCCACTTCTTCATCTTCGTAGTCCGTTGTAGACATGTAAACCTGAACCACTATGGTATCTACAGGTTTGGTCTCGATCTTCACCATTATTATCCTTTCGTTGTACTTCAGGAATCTCTTCACACGCATTCCAGCACTCTTCCTGAGCATTATGCCTACTCCAGCATTACAATTTAATGATCCCTTAGTGAATAACTCTGCAGCTTCCGCCTCAGAAGTCTCCTTTTTCGGGCCATCTCAGTTCCCTGATTCCTAATACATTGAGGTCCATTCTCCGCATTTCCACCTTAAGGTTCTCCAGTCTTCCGCAGGTCCGTAGCGATCTCACGTTCACGTTCCTACCCTAAAATGCTTATCACACGTGACTGATGTACTCTCTTGGCTATTCCCCACCCGGAGATCCGAATGGGGGGACTATTTTACCTCCGGAATATTTTACTCAAGAGGGTCCCATCACATCTTGATTGAAAGAAAAAGTGGAGCAACAATGACTCCTCGGGATAATAATGTGGCGATTTCCTCTTGCCTTCCATATCACAGTACTACAGCGGTTAAAGTACATGTTACCACGCCTGTAGTGAAATGAGTGTCGCTGTACCGACCTCTGTGGTCTCCACCTTCACTCATAATAAGAAGAGCTGCTGCCCTCTCCTCCGGGTGATGGAATGCATAATTGTTGGTGGCCTCCAATCGCCAAGTAATGGCATCTTCACAGGTTCTGTAGTATTTAATCATCTACCTTACCCAGGGGTAGACCAATACCCCCTCAGAATGCTGTCCTGTTTTGTCCACGACTGCTTATTCGACGAGTAAACTCGCTATCTCACAACTAACCTCTATCTAGAGGTCGACCCACCATCTGAACTCGGTGGATGCTCTCGGTGGCTTTAACTTTGCCGAGAGACATTATCTTTGGCAATCGCATAAAAGATTAGCTAATTCTATGTACAATTTACCGGGTAGTAATATTAACAAAGACATGAAAATTAATAAATTGAATTCTACCAGGCATTTTTTTTTTTGTTTTAAAGCCAGTTTGGTTAAATATGTAAAAGTGCTTTTACAATTACACATGATGACAGGCGAACTAATTTTATAATTTCACAATTCTAGTCTGATGACAGCTGGGTAAAGTTTCACTTTCAAATTCACAACACTGCATTATTAGCTTGTAAGGAAAATTTCAGATTCATAATAGCTACAAGTTAACAGACACAAGATACGTATTTCAAAAACTAATGCTGACAATTGCACAACTTCCATAAAAACACTTCATTCAAACAAGAAATCGCAATGATGGACACACATCATGCGTTGTGTAAGTCCATGAGAGACTGATTCCATCAACTATTTAATAACAGAAATGGTACAGTTATAACCTGAACACTTGGAAAATAAGACCGTTCTTTTAATAGGATTATGAACGCACCATATAAAACTAAATGAGATGTTGATGGTTCGAATACTAAAAAAATTACAGCTGACACTAAAGCCTTGATAAAGAGCTTTTGCTACCATGTTATGAACTGAAATCCAGTGCATATACTGGCAGGAAAGGTACTTATCTAAAAAAGTGAAAGTGCATTATCACAAATAGAACATATTTCACAACTGCTACATGCACAAACATGTCATTTAAGATCATATGATCCAGTTAAGTCTAATGTTAGCTTTCACAAATGTAACTAACGTCTAAATGCATTTTCACACACAAAATGCACAAAACCTCAAATTACATTAATTACATCTCTGAAAATATGAGTAATATGGAGGCAGAGCACTTTACAACCAAGGCTTATAGCGCAACACAAATGGGAATTATTTTCTCTAAAGGTTAACTCTTCTGAAGGAGATTTTCACTGATAATTTGCATTTTATGTTCCAGAATAACTAAATGTGGATGAGAATGGCAAGTGTATGGGTCTAATTTTTCTTCACTTATCAGCAGGCCAATTCAAAAACAATAACAAATAAAACACTATTTCTATCCATTAGTGATGGCCGGATCGGATCCGTCGGATCCGGTCGATCCGCGTATCTGGATCCACGGATCTTTCATTTTACCTGGTTCCGGATCGTATATTTTAAATTTTCGTGGCTTAGCGATCAAAGCGCACCGTGAATGGAATGTAGGTGCAGTAGATATTGACAAGAAGAGGATGTATAACTCAGGTCACGAAATTAGATGAAAATGTTCC
Organism: Platycnemis pennipes; assembly: GCA_933228895.1. Classification (NCBI taxonomy): domain Eukaryota; kingdom Metazoa; phylum Arthropoda; class Insecta; order Odonata; family Platycnemididae; genus Platycnemis; species Platycnemis pennipes. The sequence continues at coordinate 69,727,400 of OW121854.1, forward strand.
GTGCAACTAGAAGCAAAATAAAGAAATATGACTTTTTTCCCCATTACCCCGGTATCACGAGAAAAAATATGTAGGATGTCACGAGGATAGCATACATTCGCCGGGATCAGGCAGACAACGAGAGCTAGCATACTGTGCGAAGTTCAATCCCTATCGCAGTTTAATTTTTTCCTTTCAGTCATAGCATCGAAAATGTTATCATCTTTAATTTCAAACCATTACACCTGAATATTGACTTTATTATACTTTTGTTGTTTAAATTAATTGACAAATGTACCATTTATAAATTAAGTATGGTCAGGTCGGATCCACGGGTCTTTCATTTCATTCGCTACTGAAGCCATGTCCGAAGACAGTAAAAATTCAGATCCGGATTGGAGATTTTAAAATTTTGCGGCTTAGTGATTGATGCGCCCCGTGAATAGAATGTACGGATGGTAGAAACTGACAAGGACAGGTTGTGTAACTCGGTCATGAAATTTTTTCCGTGCCACAAAAACAAAATACTCGTCCTGACTTCATGCTGTATTCCTAGGGTAATGCAAGTAGGGAGTTAAAAAAAGTAGATTATAGAAATTTAAAGTCAATTTATGAGTCAAAAAAATATAATTTGGCATTCGTGAAATATTTGGAAAAGTTTTTATTGCAAAATCAAATTGTAGAATCATTACTCTAACTTTACCATGTATTTTTGAGTGACGTATTTGTAAATCTAGTTTAAACGATAGAAGTACAAAAAAGTCAGTAACCACACACAAAGGTTGGAAATGAATGATGATTAAGTTTTTGATCCAATGGCTGAACGAAAAATTTTAAACAATAAGAATCGAACTTCATTACCTGCAGTCCACTACCCCACTCTGCTGTTGTTGGCTTACCTGATTTTGGAGAATACATGCTCCCCATATGTCATTCCACTTTTTTCTTGCAAACTCGGGCCAATGGAGAAAAAATCCGAGAACTTTTTAAATTTTGCTTCTAGTAGCATGAAAAAAGGCTAATCTCATTTCAAGATCAGGGTTACACAACCTCTCCTTGGGAGTAGAAAATTCTCAAATTTCACTTTAAAAGACATTGCAAAATTACTAGTTTAGCAGCTTGAAATATTCTATAATAATTTTTTCGTCTTAAAAATGGAATCCCCGGATATTCTATAAATGGGATCTCTTGGCCACATTAAAATTTTTTTGTGTTTCTAAAAAAGAATTTGAAAGCATTCAAGGATTTGATTAATAATTGGAAAATAATTCCTTTATTGATGAAACTGAACTCATAATGTTTCTTTTAACTGCACTCTAAAGAATAGTTGTACAGGTTTCAAAAATGTATTGCTTGATGAGTATGTGATCAGGAAGGTGATCTTTATAATATAAGTAATAAGATATAGTTATTGCAACTGTAAATCTTGATCCAGGAAAATATTATCCACATAGATGATAAGAAGTTGATTTTTTCTACAATAAATTTTACTTGTTTTTTGATAATTCTATTGTTGCTGTATTTATATATTTATTAAAAATCTAGGATTAGAAAATGAATTAAATTCAGACTCGAGTATCTGAAACTAAGGATCCAAAACCAAGATAAAGATCCGAAACCCAGGTAAGGATCCGGTTCCAGATCCGACAAAAAACCTGGATCCGTCCATCACTACTATCCATACATATGTTGGTATTGATATAATTAGAAAATGGATGATAAATTATCAAGGAATTTCATGACTCCTGTTGTCCTACTTAGTCATTCCCACTAAAATATTACAGTAGTCATCCCTCGCCTTCTTTCATATTGTTCCAGCACACAATTATGCTGTAATTGGTTAGTTTTTCTTATTTTTACTCCATTTACTGCCATCATTTGACAATTTAATTTTCAAAGGCTTCTTGTATTTTTAATTAACATAAGTCTGTTTCATGCCCAAGATGTTGGCAGAGGCTGGAATCCAATGAGAACTCGTCTTACATGAAAAAAAGGTTTTAATTGTGTTTAAATAAACTTGAGCAGTGAAACGGTAAAGTATACAAGATGAACTCAGCTGAACTAGAACAAGAATAACAATATTGACAAACATAAACAGTTGCCTGAGAACGGAGTTACAAACCCATAATTTGGTAATATACAAATACTACCTTAATATTTCAACACAAGATGATTCAACAATGTAAATAAAACAACACTACCCAATTTAGTACACACCAATCATGGCTTAATTCTCCAATGTCATAATCACTGGTTAGCATATCATAAAAGGAGCAGGGGAGGAATGACTTTTGTCTCTAAAATTCAATGTTGAAGGTTTGTCATTTGAACTGGAAAAGCAATCAAAGATTCCAGAAATGAACATTCAAAATAGAAAATAAAGCTTCAAGATACAATGTTATCAGCTGACTACTGAAAAATCCTGAAGACACAAAGAAGTCACCCACTTAAAATAATGTCAATACTATAGATAAATTAAGAGAATAATTAACAATAACACAGATATTCAAGAGACTTAAACTGTTTATATTTGGTAAGGGTGCAATGATTTAATCAATGCCTCCCTGGCAAAATAGCACAGCATCATTGAAAAAATGCATCAAAATACACTAAGGTTTTTGGGTAGAAATTGACTATAATATTCCACTAAAAAATTAATTCATGAAAGAATGCACCACCTTCCAAAAGTTAAAACATATAATACATTAAAAACAATATGGATAGACAACTGACTTAAGACCAAAACAAAGAATTTACGAACTAAAACATAATAGCTACAACAATACCACCAAACTAATATGTACTTTTTTTTTTAAGAAAGCAGAATATCCTCATTTTTTCTGAGGAAATTCTGCTATTGTACATATCTGTGGCAAATAAGGTTTTTCATGGCTAGTTCACTATCATTATAATCACTCTGACACTAGTTTAACAATATGACAAAATATTGTACGTTTTGAAGATTTAATAAAAAACAAAAATGGCAGCTTAAAAACCAACCCATAGATGTCATACATTCAGTCATGGTGATATCAGACTGCCATGGAAAATGTGGCAAGCATATCCCTCACCACCTTTTTGGCAGTTACAGAAGACTATACATAATAAGATAATAAGGAAAACATTCAACCTCATCAACAGACCTGTTTTCTTCTGCCTCTAATTAAATACAACAAAAACACACTTCCTTAATACCCCAACAGTCATCCTCTAAAACAGGCTCATTACTGTTACTCGCCTCCCTCTAACTATTCTTTTACTCTGATTCACTATCCGACTACTATCACCCTGGAAATAGATTTGTCATAAAGAAAATAAACTATGGCGGAACCTGAGTACACACCCCCACATCTTAAAAGTTTACACTATGGTGAAAGTTTTCAACAGAAATCCTATTCACTCCTTGCCTTCTGCCCACATTTAACACATTAATATGGTCCCTATACTAAAACAAAATCTCGATTTGAACATTCCGTTGAAACCCTTAATGCTTGCCATACAAGCAAAATATCTAGGTAGAAGCATAGTGCGTGTTATAGTGAGTGGTGCATGATAATTAACTAATATTGAGTACTAAGTTATTGGAGAAAAAAATAAGTGTAAATAACGAAGATATTGCATATTTTTAAACATGTCTGAAAGGAACCTTGAAACGCATGATAAAATAATGACTGTAAAATGCATGCTTCTAAGTTTATTATGACCTCTCCTAGCATATATTTTTATATGCATTTGTATTACCACCAGTTTTTGTTATATGCATCACTTAAAAATGGCAATACTGCTGTATGTGAGCAATTTTCTTTAAAATAAAAATAAATAAAATAAAAATATTAAATGAAAAGGTAAAGGGTGATTGTTGTGTCTGATCCACATGGTGCTAATAAGTAATCTCTAATTGGCATTATATCCGTAAGTGCATTTTTGGTATCATTGACCCCATGAGAGACACCCTTGACCCCATGAGAGAAACCCTTGAGATGGCTTACCAGGGTACTCCATAGATTTAGATAGATTCTCACACTGCCTTTTTTGCTTCTCTGAGATGTCAGTGTTTTTGGTTTCTGATGTATTGTGCTGTAGGCTCGACATGCCTTAGTTCATTTAGCATGTGTACCGTGGCACAGGCAAGAATAGTACTCTGGAGAAGTCATGATAGATTATAAAGATGAAATTCCCAAACAAGAGTTTCCTGATAATGGCACCAATACAGATATCACATATATCCAACTATCTGTAGATTTTGAGGAACGGGATCAACCAAATTCTCTCTACATGCATAGGAAAATCCTTTCAGTTAAACATTAGAGATGAGCATGCCTCAATTGAGCTTTCTACTTCAATTTTACACAATAGACCAACACCAAAAACTCAAGTGTATTAATGAACAACTACACAATAGACATTTTCAGAAAATTTTCTGGTGAATCATATGGATTTCACTCAATAGACTGTTATCTAAAAACAAAATGTAAGTATTACATGAATTATTATTTTGTGTGTGTTAGAGTAATGTCTACCAGGGTAAGCACCACACACCACTGTGGCACACCCTGAAAGATAATACTTCATGTGTGGCTTAAAATTTGTGGTCTCCTTTCCTATATGGTGCAGACATTCAAACTCTTCCAAATATTAACTTTTTTTCTAGCAATGTGGAGTCAGGACCTCACAGAAGCTTAGAATACTCAAAGCAATGGAAAAGTTCATATATTCTCCTAGAATTTGTCAAATTAAAAGACATTTCACTACACTGTACCATGCATGGAATGTGCCATGCATGGGCATGTTTAAAAAAATTAGAAGGGAAAAATATTTTACGCAGGCTTAGTTCACTAAAAACTCTCCCTACTATTCATTTACAACATTGGAAATCAAACCAACACTTAGTTTTACCGGAATATTTTTACATGAAATGCCTGGCTTTGACTTTAAAGGTAATAACAATAATCATTTATTCGCCCGAAGATCATGTTACATTTGATATGTAAAAGGCATGTTCCTAGTTGAGAACCCGCGGTATTTTATTTTCGGTATTACACAAGTACGGGGTCCTCCGCTATATTGATTGACGTCTAGGGCGGACCATGAGAAAATCCCTACAAATGAGTAATATACTTGGGTGGCGTCAATTGGCACACGCTTGTTCTTCCTTTTCGCAATTCTCAAATTTTCTAACCCAATAGGACATAGCGCATAAATCATCCTCATTCGTACTGGCATTAATATAAAGGTAATCCACATTCTTTACAACCCATACGCACTTCCAAGGCTGCTGCGAAGTACTAGGGACGTACAATAACACGACTATAATGGACAATGCAAACACCACTATCATATCCGTGAATTAGAGAAATTAAACATTCGTACAAATGCTAGCGAAATAACATACTGAAAGCATAATTATCGAACTGCATGTAACAGGTGACGCCACATTAGGATACCCAGACATAAAAGAAAATAAGCCATAACGGAAATTGCAAAATAATGACAATAAACAGCACTGCGGATGCACCAACGGTTATGTCTTAAAGGTACTTACCACCTCCCGGTTTATTACGAAGATGAGGAGGTACGTAGCGACCACTTCTCTGGTGGCCGCCCTGCAAGTCCAGACCAGCAAACTAAGAAATAGAATTATTTAGACATAAATGCTCACTCTCCGTGATACGTAACACACCACATAAATTGAAAACTGTTGGTACAATGCTAACATGAATACAAGTTGGTAAACGTTTAACGTACTCGAAATTATTAATCTCCTACAGAAAACTTTGGAAAAAAACCAAGTACTAAATTGTGTTATGAACAGCGACAAACGCTAACACCTGTTTCTCTAAATAATACAGATATTAGTAGAACAAACGCTAACTGGGAAACATCATTAAAACCCATATACGAAGAATTAGTAATTCTGTATGGTCCACGACATCAATACAAAATGGAGGCCAAGAGTTGAACAAAATTAACACGACCGACTACCTCGAAAGGCAGTAACTAATTACTAGTAACTTGCGGGACATAATATTTACACGATGCAGCATACAAACTGGCCTGAACTGTAATGATTAAACGTGATTTTTAAATACTAACGCTGATAGAAATCCGCCATTATGAGGGAACAACTCAACTAAATTATCCTACAACTCCGTACACACTTAAAACAAAGAGATGTTATGATACACAGCATAAAGTGATGCTGAGTAACAAATATAAACACAAATTTCGTTATTTTTTAAAGCAAATGAGGAAATAATCAATAGCGTAACTTTGAATGCGAATGAAAAAATCTGAGGTCAATACACAAAAACTAATGCCATAAAACAGATCTTACCTGCTGCTCTAGACCTGTGCCATTTTGGTTGGGTACATTACTCATATTACTACTAAACAAAACGATTTTTAGAGAGCTCTCCCTGTAAACGTCTACCGACCCCGTCGATTTTACCCAAAGGATACTAGGTGACGTCACACAGTCTGTCAGAGAAGCCTACGTCAGTCAAATCACGTCTCTTCAACAAAAAAAAAACCTGATAATTTTTTTCAAAAGCTAGTAAATGCGTTTGAAAATATTATTTAGCAGTTGCTATTATTTATATTTCAGTTTTTTCCTTATAAACCAATAAAAACAGCAATATCATCAAAAGCCAACTTTTCAGAAATGAAGCAAATGAGCATGATTATTTCCAGGAATACGAGCCCGTGAAAATATTCCACTAAATAAGTATTCATTCGATTGATGCTTTCACAGCTTTAGATACCACATAACTTCCTTAATAGTTGCGGTAAGATAAATAGCAATCTCTTAACTACACATAATTTCTCACGACATCAGGAAAACCGAATGTGTGCACAGTCATTTCAGAATATCTATCCTGTTTTTTTTCTAGAATAAAATGTACTGTAAAGGCATTACACCGAGATTTGATAATTAAACATCAAATTACTTTCTGCGCATCAATTTATTCTGCAAGTGCAAACAAATTCCTTCGTACAGCTGTCGATCGATGGATCTCATTCGATATAAACTAGTATTGTATATATCGATCGTTCGCGATAGGATCGATTGTCGACCCGATCGACCACTTCCGACATTCTTCAACCACGTTGGCGGAGCAGGTACGTAAATGTTACAGAGAGTGGCAATTAGTTATCCATTATCATCCGGCAATGAAAATATAATCTGGCTTCGAAATATATTCCATCGAAAAGTAATTGATACATGTTTAATTAATGAAGCGTATTTTGTGTACAAGGTGTTTTAAAGGGCTGATAACCGGAGCCTTCCACAGCTTAGCTGTTACTGGAATTACATTTTAAGTTTTGATTTCTCATTCCAGTTGAAAAATGGGACGTGTCATTCGGGCTCAGAGAAAAGGAGCAGGGAGTGTGTTCCGCTCCCACGTCAAGCATAGAAAGGGTGCTCCTAAATTGAGGGCGCTTGATTTCGCCGAGAGACATGGGTACATCAAAGGAGTGGTTAAGGTTAGCTGTTTACTTTCATATGTTCGGAGAATGAGGAATACCAATGATGTCCTAGCAGACATTTGAACTGATTTTTTGTGGCGAAAATCTTAAAATAAGAAAACTGAGGATATTTCAATATTGACAGTGTGATTAAACGAGTGATGCCGTTATTAATTAGATCTTGGTTTTGTAGGAAATTATCCACGACCCCGGACGTGGAGCTCCCCTTGCTGTAGTGCACTTCCGTGATCCGTATCGGTTTAAAACTCGAAAAGAGTTGTTTATTGCGCCTGAAGGAATGTTTACCGGGCAGTTCTTATTTTGTGGGAAGAAGGGTATGTGACCTGGCCATTAATGTGAATGGTCCATATTATCAGTAAAGTGTACTTAAGTGTTTCTTACTCTTAACTTACGACTCTTTTCAGCTGTGTTGCACATAGGTAATGTTATGCCAGTTGGGGCAATGCCCGAGGGGACCATAGTTTGTAATCTGGAAGAAAAGACCGGCGACAGGGGTCGATTAGCTCGGGCTTCTGGTAATTATGCCACAGTTATTGCCCATAATCCCGACACGAAGAAAACAAGAGTAAAACTTCCATCGGGCGCTAAGAAGGTTATGCCCTCAGCTAACCGCGCCATGGTTGGTAAGTGTTATTTGCAGGAAGAAGTGGATATATTTGTTCTCCATCAAATGAATGATTTGGAATTTTTGTTGTAGGTGTGGTAGCAGGTGGTGGCCGTATGGACAAACCAGTGCTTAAAGCTGGACGTGCCTATTTCAAGTATAAGGCCAAGCGAAATTGCTGGCCTAAGGTCCGTGGTGTTGCAATGAACCCTGTGGAACATCCACACGGTGGTGGTAATCACCAGCATATCGGCAAAGCTTCTACAGTCAAGAGAGGAACCAGCGCTGGCCGAAAGGTGGGTTGAAAATATATTATTTCTTGGCCTGAATCTCTGTGTGAAGACCAGAGAGATGGTTGCAGTGCTTGTTTACCTTAGGAGTGCAAAATTAACGTGTGAAAACGTTGGGGCAAATCCATGATAACCAACTAGGGTTTCCCCTTTATTTTCGTACTGTTGTCTTCCTTCCGTCCAATTGTGCATCACTGGTTATTCAATCGTTGTTGTCAACATTTAGTATTTATGGGTCCTGCACTTTACTGTGTGGAAAATACCTCATCGTATAAGTCCCGTACTCTTGGGAAATTTGACGTTTTATTTTGGGCCACTAATTATCTTTTCTCGCAAGATCTGTATTGAATAATCTTAAGCTGAAATATGACTTTGGTACTGCATGCTTTTAGGGAACTAGTCAGAGATATGCACTCATTTTATTTGATCAATCACAGTTTCTGTGCAATGTAGCAGGTTGGACAAACCATAAGCATATCATTGAAAACTATGAAACTAATACTCCTACACTAAGTAATGAGACCTATATATTCTGAGGCCTATTTACTAACACTGCTATCATTAGCTGCACTAAGGTGAGAAGGTGGAGAGGTTTCAAATTGGTTACTGTGGAGTGTATTTGAAGTAGGTGATAGGAGGGGATGGAGTGAATATGAACCGATGATTTCAGGTGAGAATGGCATGTGGTGGGTAAATTGTTGCTGTGATGATCTTTATTTATTATGGGTAGAATTTACTTAGTTCTTTGATACTGCAGTCACATTCAGAAATTCTGTGCAGTAGTTTCTTCAGAAGGATCTTCAACCTTGCCATTCATGTTTTTGATTTGTAGTCACTTTACAAATTCAATTATACAGTTTGCAGAGTGGCTAAATTTAAAATGCAATTTGATTTTTTTTAACACTTGTTGGCTCGTGTGTTTTTCAAACCTTACACCACTAACCCAAAGAGAGATCTTCTGAAACAAATATTTCATCCTGATATCCACAAGTTTCTCCAGATATACTATTCCCGAATCGTATTTTAATAAGACTGTAGTTTGTTAACGAAATTAACATTTAAGTTTGAAATTCTAGGCTGTTGATTGGCCTTTTTGGTATTCTTATGAAGCAAGGGCAGGCCAATCATTGGTATTTCTTTAGTGGCCATCATTTCAACCATAGTATTGGAATCTTATGTTCAAAACCTACTCTAATTGAAAAACCTTTTTGTGCGATACAGGAAAAAGGTTAGATTGGTCCCAAAATACAGTGATGATCCGAACTAGTCTTTCCTTTTATTTCCAGTAAAAATCTATTATCCTTAATTTATTATTACAATTGAGCAAGCTCATTATGCACCTCAATGCTGTGGTTCAAAAACTTTTGGCCTTGACATTACTCTTGTCTGTGGTAAAGTCATTGAATTACATTCTCAGGGAGTATCAAAAATGAGGCTGCAAAGTGTGGAATTATCATTTGTTTAAGCTGGATTAATAAAATTGTGGTGTTTTCTTTGTAGGTTGGTCTCATTGCTGCCAGGCGAACTGGTAGGATTCGTGGAGGTAAAACTGATGCTAAGAAGGGCGATGATTAGACTGTAACATCTTCTGTATAAAATAAAATCCTAAATAAAAGCTGGATTGAAGAATTTTTTATTTCTATAAATTGAACGTCTCCTGGAAAAAATCCCACCAACTTGATGCATGTAATGACAGACTGACCTGTTCTAAATAGTTATTGTAGAATGTGTTATCTGTTTGAGTGTATGATGGGGAACATTACCTAGTATGCTGCTTATCAAATGCCTATGCAAACAACATTAACATGCGATGACCTATGCTGTGTAGAAGGTGAATTGAAAGAAAATTAAAAACATTCCATGTATTGTCGCAGAATCCAGAAGTCATGAAAATTTTCTGAAAGATTGCTGGCATAAACAACTATGAGAACTACAGCAGGTGGGATGATGTTGCCCAAATTAGATGAATCCATGGTAAATTGCAGGTAACTTAAGAATATTATGCTATTAAATATGCACAAGAACTATTTATCTTCCTATTTTTTATCTACATCATTAACTACAGGGGAAGTGAATTAGCAAAAAAGGTATTTTCTAACGTGAAAAGGCTGATGGGGTTTGTGGGCTAGAGCACGATCCCATTCCTGTTCAAAGGGTATTTAACTGTAAGGTACAAATGGTCTTAGAATGAAAAACTACTGTCGGAAGGCTTTTAATTTCAGTAAAGGAAAGTGGATTATACAGGAAGACAATGTCATGGCTAGGCAAATATTTGGGAACAAAAGTTTCCCTAGTGTTGATGTAAAGAATGTATGCAGGAATTAAATGTCAAATTCTGAAGGAATAGAAGTTGTTGAAGTGACGTGGATGGGAGAATTTAAAGGAATGGTAAATTTTACCAGTTACGGTAGGTTTTTATGGAGTGATCCTACTCTACCAAGAATGATTTTTATGAGTTCCACCCCTATACTACATTATAATTTTCTGGCCTTTGTGACAACTAGGTAAAGTCCTTGCCTGCTCTTCCTGGGGACACTGGTTCAAGTCTCATCTGGGTCGGAGCATGGCTGTATGTGTTGTGCATTGGTTATAGTGCCCAGTGTAAAAGCCCATTTGTGTTGTTTTCAGGTCTATGAAAAATAAGTAACAGCTTACTACATTCCAACTTATTTTTTTGGTTTATTCTTATTATGATTTCTGTATTTAATGTCAAAACCAAAGTCAGCGAAATTTTGAGTTTGAAATGTTCATAGTTGTAATTATTTTCCTGTGAAGTACCTAGTTGCATAAAATGAAGCCCGCACCTTTGAAATGTATCCCTATTAGCAAATGTGCATGTCCTACCCCTCGTCATACTTGATTAAATCAAATGCCACAAGCACTTTTCCTCAGAATTTTTATTGCACTAGACATTTCAACTCTATGAGTGATCTTCAGGATATATCAGCCTGCTGCAGTGCAGGTAATTGTAGAGATTTTCACATTTTTTGATTTAATGCATAACTCTATCTCCTTTACTATGGAATTAGGTGTGAAAGGTAGTATCAATCTCCTTAGCTGCACCATTGAAATCTGTGATATGAAATAACTATATTTTCTGTGGATTCTTGCCACACTATTACCCACAGATTAGCAAGTTATAACGTTCTGATTCACAGATTAATATTCCCATACCAAAAACCAAATTTTACCAGGAATTGAAATCAAATAAGTATGTATATTGCCGTGATGAACTGCTATGGTGTGGGTTCAATCTACTACTGAAAAAAAACAAAAAGCTGGCCATCTTGTTGGACCCCAACAGACCAGAAAAGTGGTGCAAATGCCATATTCTACTGAATAGCCAACAAATTTCCCAAAGACAAGTTCTGGATATATTTTTACACCCCCTTGACATTATCCAGAGCACAATGCTCCAAAAGGACATAACCTGGGAGAAAGTGAAGCTCATGTAATTACATGGGAGTTCAAAGCAAGTTATACTTGGTAGACCGGAAGGAACTTCAACATGTGCATTAAGAATATAAGTAGTAGTACTTACCAGGGAACGTCACTTTGGTATTTTCCAAACATTTATGAGATACCACTACCACAACTGTGTCTATGATTTTATATTTTTAGATGCTATTGAAGCCAAACGCGGTGTTGTCCTGTGGAGGATTCAGAGTGGATCCATGTTCTATTAAGATTGGTGAAGTATGTCCAATGTCACCGCTTGGAAAGTGGAAATCTCTATAGGTGATAAAATTCCAGCTCGTATTATCAAACTTAGTCCTTGCTTGGACAATCAAGAAAATGAAGCGACAAGTGGAAATCTTTAGGTGGTAAAATTCCAGCTGGTATTTATAAACTTTCTTGGACAATCAAGAAAGGTGTAGGAGGCCGACTGAAATACATTACTTCCACCAGCAACCAAACAACCCCTGCTTAACAAATGAATCAAAAAGGCAGAAAACTGGACACTATGGAATGTAGGCGGAAATAATCCAGTGAGTGAAAAAGAAGACCAGCCTTCTGAATGATCAACAGTTCATCACTCCTCCACCTCCTTCACTAACGATTCATTTTAATCATTAATCTCACCTATGATAGAGGTATTACCAGCTTTTGATTGCCTCATGATTAGTTACATGGAAAATTTTCAGCTTCCTGGACTATATATTGTAGGATAAACCCTGAAATCTTAGGATAATATAAGGTAAACCCTGAAAATGTTCAACTATGAACTAATAACAGTGAAACCTCATCATCAAATCTCCAAATATGCATAAGCAAATCCCTAAAGTGCCTTTTTTTGAATTCACACAACTAATAACATTAATTTGTAGTGTGTCAATATTTCATCATATGCACTACAGAAAAAATATTTCAGACTTTCCACGGCTTGCAGAAAATGATGAGAGAGTACAATGGCAATAAAACCCAGATAAGTTTTCCAGGTCAGAGTAAGAACTTTATGCTGGTAAGCTCATTAAGAGGAAACGGCTGCCTAATATGTATTATTTTGGTACTTAAAAAAAATCAAACTTCTTAGGGGAGAAAACTCCTTAAAAGGACTCTACTATTTCTTCAATGTAATACACATGTTCAGTATTGAGGTAGTAGTAGAACTACTCCATGGTAAATAATAACTTTGCAATATTCCACTTGAAAAAAGAATTTACTGGCAACTATAGTTTCAGCTCCCATCACCACAGTGTGTCTCTGTGCTAGGGGTGACTGAGTCTGTGGGTCAGAGGGTAATAAGTTGCTAACAGAGAGACTCCAGATACAGGGCAACCTACGGTTTTATTTAGCCTTCCTCATGGATGTGGGGCTCTGTATTGGCAGACACTATTTCCCAAGCGACTTTTGGGACCAAAAATGGAATCCCTATGTAAAATAACAATGGAGGGCATTGTTAGGGGAGGCTATACTGTTTGAGAGCCCTGATGGGGACTCCCAATGAGGATGCACCCTCTACTACCTTATCCTTGCCTGTGGGGGTCCCATCTGGGAGACCCCCCCACTTTCCAGTTGCCCCTCACACCCTTCGTGGAGAGATGAGGTCAACATCCTTTCCAACCTATCCTGGTCCACCTTCAACGAGGCACCGAGCCTGGGATAGTCCAAGGGAGTAGAGTCAGAGTCTGGAGCCCCTTCAGGTGGGGACTGGAGGGAAAGCTCCATATCCCCTCAAAGAGAAGGAGACAGAGGAGGAAGAAGATGAGGGCAGGGCTGAACCATAGCTGGCATAGCCATGTGTCAGGCCAATGTACAACATGTAAGGCTGCCTCAGGGGTCCTGCATAGGATACTCTGAAAATATGGTCAAAATAGCTGATTTAGGAACCTTGGGCTTTCCAGGGAAGAGTCCTGAGCATGATATGGGAAAAATATTTTATTGTACCACTGTTGATAGAGGGTTGTTAAATTCTGATTGATAACCTTTGCATCTATCAGAATTTATCACTGAGGGCCAGACAATAGTTCAGCTGACCCTAGGGGAAGGTGAGAACAGGAGTAGGGTGGTCATATTCTCCTCCTACCTGCCATATGATGCACCAGGCCCTCCAACATGAGAGCAGATAGAGAGGTTGGTGTGTCATTGATTGACCAATAAATGGGATGTCAACTCATATCTTTGTGTGGGGCAGTTGAGGTACCAACAGTAGAGGAAAATCCCTTTTGAAATATCTTAAGTCTACGGAGTTGCATGTACTCAATAAAAGATCACAGAGGAGTTCAGTGCAAGCGTAGAGTCAATTCCACAAATGGTGAGACTCAAAAGATACTATCTTTTGAGTCTCACCATTCTATCCTAAAGACTCAGAAGGGGGAGTGGGGTCTATGATGCTTCCCTCGGGAGACTTCACGGCTTCTGACAAGGAAGCTCTAAAGCTAATGCTGGAGACCCACTTTCCAGGGTCTATGGAGTTAGAGGTGGTGCATTACGGGAGGAATCCATCTGTCCTGCTCAGCAGAATGGAGACTTTCCTTCAGCATCATACGTACAATGCACTAAATGATCAATTATGAGATTTAACCCCTACAAGTCTACAGGTGTAGATGGGGTGTTTCCTGCACTTCTTCAGGAAGGACAGGACCTCCTTCCAAGATATACGAATATTTTGTTTCTGCATGGCTTATGGATAAATTCCAAAAGCCTGGAGGATCACTAAGGTTGTCTTCATACCAAAACCAGGTAAGACAGACTACACAAGTGCTGATTCCTTTTGAGGGATCAGCCTTACGTCTTTTCTATTGAAGACACTAGAAAAGATATTTTGGTGAAGTCTTCTCAGGATTTCCACCTGGTTAAATATTTATATAACACCGTTTCCACGGATGACTCGTTCATCGTCTTCAGGGTGAGTGAGTTAATTAAAGCTGTTGAGACGTATCTATAAACGGTGCAACAATCAGGTTACTCCTGACTGGCCGGAAGGAACTTCGAAATTTGGATAAAAAGGAGGAGTTCTATCGTTTTTTATTTTATTTAAAATCAGATTCCACATATTGCTAAGTTTATAACCCGTGTCTCGATTAAAATTATTTTTGTTTAGCCGGATCTCAATGACCTCCTTAGCAAGCCTGTCCCAGAAGTTGTTGGAACAGCAGATTAATTTTGCGCTATCCCATTTTGTCCTGTGGTTCCGAGTGATACTATGTTCAGCCACTGCAGACTTGTCAGGTTGTCCAAGCCTAAAATGCCTCAGATGCTCCTTAAGCCAGGTGGCTATCGTTCTACCAGTCTCCCCCACGTAGACTTTGCCACATTCGCAAGAGATCTGGTAGACACCAGGGGTCATTAGGCCTTCGGCGTCCTTCACCTTAACTAGTTGGTCTCGCAGTTTACTAATTGGTTTATGGACCATATCTATGTTGTATCTCTTTAGAATTCTCGAGATCTTGGCAGAGACTGTTGACAAATATGACAAAACAGCCCTGCCTACAGGTTTGGGCTTTTCATCTTTTTCTGATCCACGAGCGTTGAAAGTTCTTTTAATTGCTGAAGAAATGTGCCGGTCACTGTATCCATTTTTCCAGTATGTTGTCTTCAGATACCTCAAGTTATCAGGAAGACTCTCGGTGTCAGCTATTGCCTTGGCACGATGGACTAAGGTTGATAGTATCGCTTCTCTTTTTCCGAATTTCGAAGATCCTTCCAGCCAATCAGGAGTAACCTGATTGTTTCAACTGTTTATAGATACGCCTCAACAGCTTTAATTAACTCACTCACCCTGAAGACGATTGACAATTCATCCGTGGAAACGTTGGTGTTATATAAATATTTAACCGGGTGGAAATCCTGAGGACTTCACAAAAATAATTCGCCGGGAAAGAATAAAATCATATTTTACTAGAAAAGATAGTTGATGTGTACCTACATAAGGGATGGGCCATTAAAAGACCATCCCCTACAGCCATATCAACATACATAGCAAAAGGGAAAGAAAGTCCATAGAGACAGTTGCATAATCTTGCTAGCAGGATTGAGGGTGTGCTGGAACATGGAATGGATGGATTGGGGGCATTTCTTGATGTCAAGGGAGCACTTAACAACACATCCTTCGATCTAATCTGCATTGCAGCAAGAAGACATTGCATCCATGCTCATATTGTATGCTGGATTAGACACGTGTTAGAACAAAGAACTGTCACGGTTGTCTTATTTGGTTATTCAGGGGAGGCAACCGACAGCTGTGGCCATTTAGGGTAGGTGGGTAATGGTAGGAGTTTTCAGGGAATGGAGGAAGGGTGGAAAGAAACCCGGCGTCGGCATTAGCCAACTCTTAATGAAAGGTGCCAAGGGGAGCACGGCTTAACGTCCCATCCGACTGGAGTACTGAACTTGAAATGTCCTCCACTAAGCATTCAAGTGGGGACTGGTTTTCCACTGAAAAATCCACCACTGCCGGGAATCGAACCCAGGTCCACGGGATGGGAGACCAATACTCTAGCCACCACACCAACCCGATCCCCTCTAGGTTGTCTTGACGGAGAGTTTAACGAAGATAGCTGTGATACAAAGCTGCCATCAGGGAGGGGTGTTATCACCACTCATCTGGAACATGGTAGTCAACAGTCTTCTTTCAAGACTGTCGACAATCATACCTATTGCAACCTCAATAGAGATGGCAGAAATCAGACAGTGGTGCTTAGTCCGGCATTCTGAGATGAGAGTCATACAGAGTCAATGACAGGCTAAATTACATATAGGAGAACCTAGATGTGGACTGGCAAACATACTCCTACTGAACAGGGGTCAACTATGAACAGTAGAGGGACTCCTTACTGAATGATGAGGCACCTACACCACCTGGGAATTGTAGATTCACCTAGATGCAGGTGGTGCAAAGAAGCAGATGAAACCACATTCCGCATATTATGCGAGTGTTCTGCTGTGAAGAGGACCCGGAATATGTACTTGGGTGCACTATTCATGGAGTCCAGGTGGGTTAGGGAAATCCCCATAGGGGACCTGTTGCCTACAGCAAGGCTATTGGCCTCTATGAGTGATTCACCAAAAAGGTGGTTGGTACAATGGACCATTAGGTCTAAATGTGTTAGCATCTCCTTGAGCGGAACTCCACTGTAAACAAAAATCTATATCTACACGCAGCTAGAGGGAAATCCGAAAGCATTTTGGTCATATGTTAGGGAAGTACAAGGAACTAAAAAGTCAACGGTTAATTCCTTGAAAATTGATATGGGCGAAATAGCAACTTCCAGTTTAGATAAGGCTAATTTGTTGCATTATTTTTTTAGAGCATTTTTAATCAATCTAAGCGTAGTTTGAACGAAACCATACCAGACCGATGTCAGCAACCAATGCCCCTGATCGATGTAGGTATCTTGTGGCGGAATCATATCCTTACTAAAAAACATTAGCCTGAACAAGTCCTCAGGTCTTGATGAAATTCCAGCTCGTGTGTATAAAGAATTAGCTCTCGAAATGGCTCTGTATCTTAAGGTAATATTTAATAAATCCCTCAGAGAACACGCGGTTCCCAAAGACTGGAAGATAGCAAACATGACCCCAATTTTTAAAAGCGGTGATAGGGAACAGCCATGTAATTATAGACCAATATTATTACTGTCACTATCATGTAAAATTATAGAGCATATAATAGTTACATCAATAATGGGACACCTCAATAACCAGGATTTACTGATAACAAACCAGCATGGGTTCAGAAAGGGATGGTCTTGCAAAACTAATTAGGTCTTTTTGCTCAAGATATTTTAGTTTCCAGAGAAGGTAACCTACAGGTAGACGCAGCATTTCTCGACTTTAGAAATTCTGCGATGAAATAACAAAGTTCCCCACTGTAATTTACTCATGAAGTTAGCTTGATGCGGGATAGACAGTAATGTAGTAGGCTGGATAGGAGACTTCTTACATGAACACGTTCAAAGGGTGGTATTAGATGGTGTTAGCTCAGGCGAAGTAAGTTACATTGGGTGTTCCCCGGGGGAAGCGTAATAGGCCCAATTTTATTTCTTCTCTACGTAAATGACTTGAATACAGTATATAGTTAAAAATAGCAAGCTCCATCTTTTCGCTGATGATGCAGTATTGTATAAGGAAATTAGAAATGAAGAGGACAGTCAGTCTTTAGATAAGGATTTAGATGCTTTTAATGATTGGTGTGATAGATGGCAGTTAGAATTAAATTTGAAGAAATGCACCATAATGAACTTTTGGAAAAAGAATAGCTCCCTCCGGAATAGTTATTGCATCAAAGAAAAGAAAATATCTAACGTAGAATCTATTAAATACTTAGGCGTCACCATCACTGAAGACATGTCATGGGAAAAACACATCAGGGAAATAACTAGTGTAGCAAACCATAGATTAGGATTCGTAAAAAGGGTTCTAGGCAAATGCGATGAGAGAGTGTGAGAAAGAAGCTATTTTACACTTGTCAGGCCTCATTTAGAATATGCCACTAGTATATGGGATCCATACGAGGAAGGTATGATAAAGGAATTAGAGCGTGTGCAAAGGAGATCTGCTAGATTTGTTAAAGACCGTTATGATAATTGTATAAGTGTTACGAGTTTAATGGAAGAACTAGGATGGGAATTTCTATCAGAAAGCAGGTTAAAATTTAGGTTAAACCTTTTAAGTAAATTCGAAACTCATTTGTTCACAGGTGATGTTGGATATACATAAATTAAGAACCCCTGCATATTATGCTAGGTTTGATCAGATTAACAAGATTAGAGAGACACTGATACTGTTGTACTGATAGGTTTAAAATGTCATTTTTCCCGAATACCATAAGAGAGAACAATAGGCAGCGTAGCAAAGGGATAGGTAGGTGAAATATAGTCAGAGTAGTCTGTAGTGCATGATGCATGTAATAACAACCAATAATCCCTTTCTTATTATGTAGATACTAACCATCTAGTTGCATGTGACTATTATCTAGCATGTCTCCATATCTTATTTGCATGTCAATTGTGCTTGGTGATCTTCACCCCCTGCCACACACCCTTGTGGTGGCTCGCAGGATATTATGTAGATGAAATGGAAGTGTTGCTTGTGGTATCATAAGAAAAAATCACAACAGAAAACCACAAACAAACAAGAATATTAAGTAGGGCAAATGCATCTCCAGACAGACTACAATAATTTAAGCTCCATGATGGCGTGAATACACAAAGGTCAAAATGCTAACTACAATTCAAGAGGAATTGATGATTGAAACTGAAAAAAGTGGGCTACTGGGCAAAGTATTACCAAGGCACTAAATTTGGTTAGGTATAATGAGAATATGGGTTCGATTGATGAGGCAATGTACATAAGTTTTTCATGAAATTGCAATTGCTGTTTTGAACTCGTGCATTGTGAATCAGATGAAAACTAGAAGAAGCTGTATGACTTCAGACTGAAGCTCATTGACCTGCTTTTGAAGGAGTTTATGAAAGAGAGGAAATCACCCAGAGAAGGCTGACCATTGTCAGTGGTAGATTGCTTTAGTCTTTCAGGGTGCCACTTCCCAAAACTGGTTCCTGCAACAGCATCAAAGAATAAGCCACAGCGAAAATGCTTCGTTTGTCAGCATACTACAAGAAGGTCCAGAGTGGATGGAGGGACACAATGGTGATGAGCATTGAATGTTACAAACCACTTTGTTTGCGCCATACTTTGAAGAATACCACAGTGTGAAAAATTTTTAAATGCAAGGAAATAGTAAAAATTGTTGTAAAAATATCATCATTAGCATGTAATATCTGAGATTCAGTAATACTTCTATTTCTGGTGAAGGTTTTCACGGCGTTCCAATGATTGTAAAAAGCATCTGGAAAAAATAAGTATGTACCTACATAATACGTCTATGGATGGTGCGTGAGAGTCACGTGGGATAGCAAAAATATTTATTCTGAAAATATTTAAGACAACATTTAAATATCGCAATAGTACGTTTGGATGGTTTCCAATGAGCGGTAACCAAACAAACATGATTTAAAGGTAATAAAACTGTAAGTGGAACTAATTTCATTTTTTTAAATAAAAGTCACTTTCGGGAGTCAGAGTATGAAAAAGCCCTACTCTGTGGGTGAAAGTTCACTTTAAATAATGTAACAAGGCAAAAAATTAAGATGACAGCTTACAATGAACTAAAATTAATGTCTTCAATGCTTTACGATGGATTGAGGAATTATTTCAACATTTCAGAGCTTATTCTCTAGTGAAGCATATCACCTCACAATAAATGTTGTAGATAAATAAAGGAAATGATAAGTTATGATACTTTGTTTTTAATTCACAACCAAAAATACATAGACTGACCCCATGGAAATCAGATATCAATTATTTTTTTAAATGCTCTCAATGTGTATAAAAATAACAAATCAGATAATGCCAGTTATAACATCATGTAATCATACATGTTTCATCACATTTATTTTCAGTTTTGATATAAATACAAATCAAGGAGACTGGTCTTCCTTAAAGAGCATAAATAATAACTTTCCTTGGCACGATTTTCCTTCGATTCTACTCACTGTCTGGTTCAGCATCAACAAAGCAGCTTATCATCTCTTCACTTTCACTTAGGTGCTCTACATCCAACTCCAAAATTTGCTTGGTCACAACAGGTGATTTTTTGTTGACATCAGGGACTTCTGGCATTTTAACCACTTCAACTTCAGAATTTTTTTCATTACCCATTCCACTATTTGCCTCTTCCGCTGGCTTGACATTATTTCTCTCTTCTTCTCTTCTTTCCTCACTTGATATTATTTCACCGCCATTAATGAGTTCATTCCCCCGACTTTCAGCAGTTTTCAACTCAGTCTTCTGTTTTAATGGCTCAGGCTGACGTTCTACCCTTACCGCTTCACATTCTACTCCCATGGCATCCTTATCAGCCTTCCACTGTTGAGTAAAATCTTTTCTAGATTTTGCGGTGTCACAGTTTTCAATTGGGAGTTTCAGAACTAATAATTTATCAGACTGGGAAGCAACACTGGACAATTCTGAATTATCAGTGCCAGGATCCTGGCTTGCCTGAACTCCAATACTTTGAATGGTGGTCAATGGTAAATTGCTCAATTTCACCTCCTGAATGGAAGGACTTCCCTTGCATGTTTCAACCCTGCGAACCAAGACAAAATCACTAGGGGTAACTTCAGTTTCACCATTTTCACTCACATCATCATCCTGCAAGCTCGCAGACATTGGACTGTGTTCAATTTCCATTAAAGGAGGCTCATCACTGATCGTGATAACTTCAGGTGATGGGGACCTTGACTGTGAGGATGAGGACCTTGACAGTGAGGATGAGGACCTTGACTGTGAGGATAGGGACCTTGACTGTGAGGATGAGGAATGTCTCGACTCCTCACACTCTCTGATTTCTTGAAGAGATTGTCTGGCATTTCTTTTCCCTTTAAAAATGATTTCTTCCTCCCCAGTGGTTAAGTCTTGAATTGAACTTTCCCTAGACCTTACACGATTTATTAATGAATTCAGGAAATCTGGTTGCTTATCACTTCTAACAGGAAAATTAAAGGTAGGAGCAATTGGATGAAGCATCCTCTCAACAATTCTCTTCGAAGTCAAACAGAAGGTTGAGACCTGTAAAAAATCACATCAGCTCAAGTGTTTTTTTGTTTCAGTAGTAACATTTCTCCTAAAGATTTGATGCATCTGAACAGTAAAGCTTTAAACCAGAGGAATATTTTCAATGCCAAACCCACATCTTACTTAATAACTAATGCTTAGAAAGTGAATTCCAAATTAGCACAGCAAAAGATAATGTCATATTACTTTTTTGAACCTTATAATTGACACAAGGTATGGATTTCTCACAGGATTTATGTGAGGAATGATTTTGACAGTGACAACTAATCCACTGAAAAGTAATCATGTGGAAAAGTAATCATGTGGAAAACTAATCATTGTAAAGAACTCCAAATTTGGCACCAAAAATAGTGATGGCCGGATCTAGGTTTTTTCCGGAAACGGATCCTTGCCGTAGTTCAGATCCTTAGTTTCAGATATTAGATTCTGAATTTCATTTCGTTTTTTAATGTAGACAGAAGAATGACAACAATAGGCAACTACGGCAATAATAGGCAACAACAGCAACAATCAACATTTTCACAAAAATTAACTTCCTATCAATCTGTGTAGCTAATATTTTCCTGCGCCAAGATATACAGACACAATACCAATACAATATTACTTTAATATAAAGTTCACTTTCCTTATCACATACTCATCAAACAATACATTTTTAAAGCTGTACAACTATTCTTTACAGGGCAGTTAAAAGAAACATATTTTCATTTTCATTAATATTTGAATAAGATCCAAGTGATGCCATATTGTATCACCCTCTATCCAGAAAGGTTTAAATGCAATTATAGAAAAAGACTTCAGAGTGTATCTCATGAAAGAATAAAAAAAATATAGAATATGAAGCAAAGTAAATTTGTTAAATAATAATCGCGGATCAAATTAAAATAAATGTTTTGTTTTTCCATGGTTGTCATGGGGGAAATAGTTTGTTGATAACGAGGATTCGGGGCATAACGATATTGAACACGAAAGAGAATGGTTGTATCATTGATTTGAATAAAAACTTAATCCAACAATTTGGTAGCAGAGCTCCGTGGTTATAAGATACACGAGTGAAATTTCCAGGAGGTCAAGAAAAGTGACAAGGGAAAATGTCAGACTTTGGAGTTTCAAGAATCGAGCCTCTAACAAACAAGAATTATGGACTTTGGAGCATGAGATTGGTTGCAGTTCTTAAGGCGAAAGGATTGTATCAAGATATCATTTTCGGTGATGAACCAGAGAAGAATGGTGCTGATGCAGCGGCTGTGGCGAAGTGGGAAGCCTGGTCAAAGAAGAACGACGAGGTCAACATGCTGATCATTATGACACTTTCGGCGGAGCAGGCGTTAGCATGTCAAGGTATTTCCAATGCAAAAGAGTTGTGGCTTTTGTTAAAGAAACGTCATGACGGTGTTGAGAAACATAGAAAGACTCAGTTAATGATTGAATTGGCTAAATTAGAAAAATTAGAGAAAGAAAGCATTGACGGTTATTTAACTAGAGCTCAAACATTAGAGACTCAACTTAAGGAAATGGGTAATAATATTGAAGATTATGAATTAATTATGTACGTAATCGAGGGTCTACCAAAGAGTTTCAGTGAAGTTGCAACAGCGATTTCTTCCAATCCAACGGTGGATTTCGAATTCATGAGAGGAGCACTTTTGCGATATGAGGAGAAAAACAAGAAATCAACCAATGAAGGAGAGGTCAAGGCTTTTAAGGCGAAGGTGCAGACTAAGAAAAAATGTTTCTGTTGTGGCAAAATTGGACATTTTGCTCGTGATTGCTGGCACAAGGACAAGGAGAATTCAATTGAGACTAAAGAAAATTCAAAGGATTTTTACAAGAATAAGAGCAAATTCAAGGGAATTTTCAAAGGAGGCAAGAATCAACATGCATTTGAAGTGAGGGAGCATCACAAGATAAATGCAGAAAATGGAGTCACTTGGATGCTTGATTCGGCGTGCACATCTCACATGACTCATCAAGAGGAGTTATTGATTAATAAGAGGAAAGACAATGTGGAGATCGTGACGGCTGAAGCAGGCAGAAAGATTCACGCTGAATTTCAAGGAGAAATTGAAGGAACCAGCTATCTTGACGATGGTGAGGTAGCATTAACTATAAAAGACGTACTTTATGTTCCAGATTTAAACAGCAACTTGATGTCAGTTCCAAGTCTGGTCAAGATGGGCAAGAAAATAGTTATTGATGAAGATGGATTTGGAATTTATGACAAGAAAACAGGAGAATTAGTTGCACAGGGGATCTTTGAAGCAGATGCTTTTATGTTTCGAATGAGCACGGACAGCGATGAACGAGAGCTGAAGAAAGAAGTTTGCTTTAGCACAAGCGAAATAAATAGTAATTTATGGCACCAGAGGCTTGGTCACATTAACAATAATTATCTTTCTAGATTGGCGAAAGAGAATCTTGTCAGAGGACTCGAAAATGTGTCGATCAAGGACGACAACTGCGAGGATTGCATTCAAGGGAAACTGACGAGAGCACCATTCAAAGAAGTCGAAATCGAAGGTGCACAGCAGATCTTGGAAAGACTGCACGCGGATTTGTGTGGTCCAATGCAACAAGAATCAATTGGAGGGAGTAGGTACATGCTGACTATTGTGGACGAGTACAGCAGAAGATATTTCGTCGATTTTTTGAAGAGTAAAAGTGAAACTGCCGATAAACTGATCGAGTTTATTGAGAGAAAAGAGAACGAGACAGGACAAAAGGTCAAGAATTTTCGCTCAGACAATGGTACGGAATTTACCAACGACACATTGCAAGAATATTTCAAGGAGAAAGGCATCAAGCACGAGAGAACGACGATCTATTCTCCACAGAGCAACGGAATTGCTGAGAGAGCCAATCGAACGTTGGTGGAAATGGCTCGAACGTTACTCATTGCAGCTGGATTAACACTGATGTTTTGGGCAGAAGCCGTGTGGACTGCGAGCTACTTGCATGATCTTTCACCTACGAAGAAGAGGGATCAAGTTCCACTTGAGATTTGGAAAAACAAGAAACCATCGGTCAGACATCTCAGAGTTTTTGGCTGCAAGGTCTTCTACAGAAATGAAGATGTTCAAAAAAAGAAGCTTGACGTGAGATCAAAGGAAGCTGTGTTCGTGGGATACTCGAAGAACAGGAGAGCCTACCGAGTATTTGACTTGAGTGACAGGAAGATTCACGAGAGTCGAGACGTAAAGTTCATTGAAGAAAAAATGGGTTTTCAGAAGAAGGAAGAAGACGTTGGTTATGACGAGACTAACTACGTTTTTATCCCAATTGAGAGGCAAGAGAATCGAGACGAACGACACGAGGAAGAAAACAATTCAGGAATTATCCATGACGTTGTTGAAGATTTTCAAGGACAATTCGACAGTGATGATGATTCATCTCATAAAAATCCGTTGGTAATTGTTCAAGCTGGAGAGAGAAGGAGAGGGAGAAAAAAAGGTGACACGAACGATGTCCTGAAACAGAGACACCAAGAAGAATTAAAAGGAATAGAAGATGAATTAAGACAACAAGGAGTAAGAAGGTCAACGAGAGAGAAGAAGGAGCCCGATTGCATTGTCAATATGGTGCAAGAAATCAATCCAAGGAACTACAAAGAAGCAATCGAGTCCAAGGACAAGATCAAATGGATTGAAGCAATGAACAAGGAATTGAAAAATATGAAAAATTATCAGACTTGGGAAATTGTTAACAAGCCAAAAGAGGTAAAATTAATTCAAAGCAAATGGGTTTTCAAGAAAAAGGGAACCAAAGATGCAGAAGTATACAAGGCAAGACTGGTAGCTGATGGTTCACGACAGCGAATGGGAGTGGATTACAAAAGCTCTTACAGTCCAGTGATGAAGCAAGAGTCATTGAAGACACTGTTGGCAATTGCAGCGAAGAAAAATTACAAAGTGGAGTTCATTGACGTCGAAGCAGCGTACTTGAACGCAGAATTGGACAGGCATGTGTACATGAATCCACCAAAAGGAGTAAACATTGAAGAAGGGAAGATATTCAGACTAAAGAAGAGTTTATATGGACTTCCAGAAGCAGGAAGATGTTGGTTTAAGAAATTATCTGGAATTTTGAAGGAATTGGGATTGAAACCATGTAAAGCAGATCCATGTGTATTTGTCGAAGAGTCAAAGAAGGGATTTTTGGCAATTGGATGCTACGTGGATGACTGTATAATTGTTGGTGACAGTCAAAAGAAGATTGATCAACTGGTGGAAAAACTGAAAAAGCAATTGAAGATTAAGGTGTCAAAGGAGGATGAAGTGAAGTTCCTAGGAATAAAAATCAAAGAAGAAAAAGAAGGATTTATCATGGAACAATCAAGCTACATCGAAGAAGTTATTGAGAGATTCGGAATGGAGAATTGCAATGGAGTGAAGACACCAGCAGCAAGTGGAGTCAAACTTGACGATTACGAAGATTCGGAGAAAGCAAACAAGGATTTGTACCAAGAAATACTTGGATGTATTGGATATTTGGTGAGAGGGACGAGGCCGGACTTGGCATACACCTACAGCAAACTATCGCAGTACTCAAAAGATCCAAGGATGATTCATTACGAGGCGTTGAAGAGAGTTTTGAGATATTTGAAGGGGACCAAAGGGTATCGTTTGAAGATTGGCAGAGAAGTTGGAAGACTGGAGATTAGTTCAGATGCCAGTTGGTGTACCACTTTGGATTCGAAATCATTTGGCGGATATTCAGTGAAGATTGGAGACGCATTGATCAGTTGGAGAAGCGGAAAGCAGAAGATGGTAGCTTTATCAACTATGGAATCGGAGTTGGTGGCATTATGTGACGGAGTTTGTGAGGGCATCTGGTTGACAGAGTTGTTAGAAGAGCTGGGACAATTTGAAGTTGTTGAACGACCAATAAAAGTTCGAACTGACAGTCAATCAGCATTGAATTGGAATAACAATGAGAAGATCAACAAAGAAAACAAGCACATCAGAAGAATGTATCATTTTGTCAAGGATGAAATCAAAAATGGTGAGGTGGTTCTTCATCACGTGGGTTCAGCAGACTTGGAAACTGATGTTTTGACCAAGGACGTCAGCGAAGCATTAATGAAGAAGCACATTCCAAACTTGAGTTTAATTATTTAAAATTTGTCACGCGAAAGGAGGAATTTGAAGCAAAGTAAATTTGTTAAATAATAATCGCGGATCAAATTAAAATAAATGTTTTGTTTTTCCATGGTTGTCATGGGGGAAATAGTTTGTTGATAACGAGGATTCGGGGCATAACGATATTGAACACGAAAGAGAATGGTTGTATCATTGATTTGAATAAAAACTTAATCCAACAGAATATTAAATAATAAACATAAAAACCTAAAATTAATTCAATGCACAATGGGTTTACATTAACTTATTCCATTGTGGGTTGCTGTTGTAAATCAAATCCTTGAATGGTTTCAAATTAATTTTTAAAAACACAAAAAATTTTGAATGTAGACAGGAGATTCCATTTTTTTACGAAAAAATTATTATAGAATATTTCAAGCTGCTTAACTGGAAATTTTGCAATATGTATTATTAATAATAGCCTTTAAAAGGAAATTTGTGAGTTTTATACTTACTCATAAGGAGAGGTTGTGTAACTTGGATCATGAAATGAGATGAACCTTTTTTCAATCAGCTGGAACCAAAATTATGTGTCTTGGCTTTTTTCTCCATTGGAGATACAGAAAAAAAGTAGAATGTCACGCAGGTTTCCTGCATTCTTCGAACTCAGGTAAACCCTAATTGCAGAGTGGGGTAGTGTACTGCAGGTCATGATGTTTGATTCTTATCACTGTTTAAAATTTTTCATTCAGCCATTAAATCAAACATTTATCAACCTTAATTTCCAACCCTTGTAAGTGGATACTCACTTTTTTGTACTTTGGTCGCTTAAACTAGATTTACAAATGCATTGCTCAAAAAACATCAAAGTTAATGTAATGTTTTCTCAATTTTAATTCCGTAATAAAATATTTATCCAATCACTTTGACTAATGCCAAATTTCTCATTTTTAATTTGACTTATAAATTGACATGAAATTTCTGATAATCTACTTTTTGTAAGTGCCTGCTTGCCATAATCTAGGAATACAGCTTGGACTGTATTCTTAAGCAGAGTTCACACTGATACACAGTGGACTAACATAAAAAAAAACCTTTTGACTTTTAAAAGTGGAAAATCGATTCTTTTTCAGCCCAGACATTGACACTTGGCATGGTGATTCTTCATTGATTGGTGCATTTGGTTTCACAAGCCATTTGTCCTGGATATCACACATTAACAATTTACATGGGGTGAAAAGTGATCAATTTTTGCAAAATTTGACCTCCTACATTTCCCTGAAAATCTAGAAAATCAAACAGATGCTGAACCTGGGGAGATAATTCTTTGGGGGGAGAAAAACAATACATGCCGTTGAACATTTATTTTCCTTTACTTATGTGTAAGTTGCAGAACTGTAATATTTAGCATAGATATAGAAAAAAATGGCAGTCCCTATCTTCCATCAATTTTTTATCTCCGTGCAGGAAAATAGCTGAAATTAACATCGAGCAAAAAAGTTACAATAAAACCTCTACCTAGTGAACCTCTTCATATCATAAACCTCCGACTTCGAGGTCCCGCCAAATTTGTATGAATTTATATGGAGAAACCTCTTCCTATCCTACCTCATATATTTTCGAAAAACCTACTCATACCGAGAATACACCCCCATGACGAGCCAACTAACTCCGAGTAAAATATTCAGCGTTTTGTTAGCGACAATGATAGTAAAACTAACCTCTGGTCTAAATAGAACTTGCAAACCGACGTAAACCTCTCAGATGAACTCCTTCATACCCACGTACGAGATCACCATCTGACGCAGCTATTATACCCGAATCCTAAGATTTGTTATATTTTATGGTTCAAATGATTATTAAGGGGAATTTAGCCCATTCTGACTTCATTTTACTGTCAGTTCTCCATTATTTCTCAATATTGTTGCGACCATACACTCAGAAAGTTAAATAAGTTAGAGTCGTTAAATCTATAAATTAAATAAATAAATAAAGTCGTTTTATAGGGTAGAAAATATCATTTCAAAATAATTAAAAAAAATGAAAGAAGCAGAATTTAAAATTTTTTCTGTGAAGAGTGCCTAAGTAAGTTTTAGTTCCCTTGTTTTTTATTATTATAAACATTAAAACTACGTAAAATAGTAACCATTTATTTAAAAGTTTAAATATGGTAATTAAAGAGACAGCAGCACATATCATAGCCAAAAACATTCCATAAGGCAGAATATAGGTGTTCATTTTTCTGAAACCTCTTTACAATGAGCCTCCTTTTATCAAAATGACCAAAAACTTGATCCCTTCCATTTCGATACAAAGAGATTTTACTGTACAATTGTAATTTGGTTCTATCTATCAGGGCCTACATATCGAGGAAACCAGGGGGTCGGATTTTGAATCCTGGTTGAGGTGGATAATTCATCTTGTGGAAATTAATCTATTGCGCATTTCAGCAGATGACTCCACTAAGGTAATCGCAGATGGTTCACAATCCTTGTTTTACACATGGAAAGCCCATTCATCATCAATGGATCAAGGAGACCAAGGGTAATGGAGAAGGTGGTAGAATATTACTTGAAAAGAACGAATTGAAAATTTCAAAGGACTGAATATGATTTCACCATCAGTTTTTGTAAGTTGCTTGCTATGGTCAATGGAAAATTGCAAGGTGCAATTTCATATGGAAGTGTTGTAAAAGGAGAGAGTGGTGAACTAAAAAATAAATTTACTTAGGTATAGGTATGAAATGCTTTGACTAATGTTTGAAACTAAATGAATAAGTTTCATTTCGATCTGGTAATGAAAGGAAAATATTAACAGCAAAAATATCCACAGCGAAAATATCCACGTTTTGTTCAGTTCCATTATAATATGAAATGCACTAAGGGCATTTGTTTAGTCTTTGGAAGGAACGAAATGATAATTTTCGAAGCTCCTTTGCTCCTAGTAAGAAATTGAAGATGATAAAATTTTCGATGCATTCACCGAAAGAAAAAATTAAAAACCTGTTAAGAATCGAACTCGAGACCAGCAGTACACCAACTCTTATTTTTAACAACTACAATATCATTGATTCACGCAAGCCTGGTAAATGTAGGCTACCTGCGTGACATTCTCCTTTATTCTTTTTCATACATCTGGACCGATGGAGAAAAAAACTCAAGACTAGTATTTCTTCATCATGTTCTAGTGGCACGAAAAAAATTTTCATCTCATTTCCTGACCCAAGTTACACAACCTCTCCCTGTTAGTATCTACCATACCTACATTCCATTTGCAGGGATATCGTTCATTAAGCAGCGAAATTTAAAAATCTCCAATCAGGATCTGAATTTATACTGATTTTGGATATGATTTCAGTAGTGAATGAAATGATAGATCCACAGATCTTTGGATCTGACCCGACCACCCCTAATTTTTGAGTGATACATTTGCAAATATAGTTTAAACAATAAAAATACAAAAAATCAGTATTCATGTGCAAGGGATGGAAATTGAAGGTGATGAAATTTTCAATGCAGCGATGGAAAGAAAAAAATTAAACTGCTATAGGGATCAAACTTCACGCAGTACACTTGCTCTTGATAGCCTACTGATCCCAATGATAGTAGGCCACCCACGTGGCATATAATGCATTTTTTTCTCAAAATACCAGGGTAATGGGGAAAAAAGTCATTTCTTTATTTTACTTCTAGCAAAATAAAGAAATTTTTGCATTGCACAGAAAAATTGTCATCTAATTTCGTGACCTGAGTTACACAACCTCTCCTTCTCAATTTTTACCAAACCTATATTCCATTCATGGGGTGCTTCGATTGCTAAGCAGCCAAAATTTAAAATCTACAATCCAGATCCTATTTTACACTGTGCCTTTGGAACTGATTTCGTTTCCGAGTGAAATAAAAGATTCGCAGATCTTTGGATCCAATCTGATCATCCATAGCCATAAAGCGACAAAGTAAGGCTGTACATATTCTGAATTGATTCCCACATAAAATTCTGAGAAATTAATCAACCCATAATGAAAGATGCACAACTTCAAACGCCTCCACCTTTTTCATAGCACTTCCGATCAAGCAATTTATATTTTTATGGTGGCGTTTAATAATTCATACTATTTTGGCTAAGCCAGGATTTCAATTATCCAAGAAAAAAAACTTATTTCCCTTCCATCCAGTACAGATTATCACCATTTTGATTCCACAATTTTTTGTTATTCTGTTAATCTTGAAAACTAATATAATAATAGAAAAATCTTTGAAATGCAATATTTTATTTGACACCCGGCACATTATAATCTACTCATCAAAGAGAAGAACCATTCATAAAATGGCTGTTAATGTTCAAAAAATAATTGTTTGTCAGCTGTATTCGATGGTAAATGATATTGGAGTGAAAGTGGAGGAGGGGATATAAACAAAAATTTATTTTTAATACGGAACGCTATAAAAGAAACCTAAACAAATACCAAGAAAAAAGTGCAATCATAGAAAATTGCTCCAAAGTAATTATTACCTCCAAATT
This sequence comes from Platycnemis pennipes, assembly GCA_933228895.1. Taxonomy (NCBI): domain Eukaryota; kingdom Metazoa; phylum Arthropoda; class Insecta; order Odonata; family Platycnemididae; genus Platycnemis; species Platycnemis pennipes. The sequence continues at coordinate 69,758,440 of OW121854.1, forward strand.
AGGATCAATTGAACCATTTTCAAGCAACTGAGCTGCGATTCCCAAGGGAGGAGGCCATTTATGACTGTGTGGTTCCAATACTAGGGCCAGGAGCAGCTTGTAAAGTGACAAGCGAGAATGGGCATCACTCTGGTACGGCAGTATCAATTCTGAACCATTCCACCTTACTCCAGCAACTTTCCCGCAGAGGTTATTGCTGTTTCGCTGTATGTCAATCAACACTGACACAGTCTTTTCCTGCAGAATCTGAAAAACAGAATGATTTACAATGTACACACTTCAAATTATGCCCAAAAATAACAAGCATTGAGTGCAGAATATTAATAACACTGGCTAGTCGATGATTGGTTAATTATGATATGCTCATAAGTTAACAATAACAGTCTTATCCTTAAGTTGGAAAAACAGGTACTCGAAACTGGAAGTTTATCGAATTTTAGTCACACACACCAAGTACTGTAAGCTAAACACACCAACAGAAAGCACCTACACAAACCTAATTGCACTCTTAAAGACATTACAAATAACATTTAATGTTTTCCAGAATATTTAGCCAAGTTCCAAGTATTTTCATGTAGCAGGAGCCATCCAAAATATGTGCCATTACAGGTGTAGCAAGTTACATACCATTAACTGTTTTCAGAAGGGTTATTGGTTATCATATATTACGTACTCCTTAACCCAGATATAAAATCTCTTTCCATGACATTTCAGACTCAATGCAATACCTGGCTAAAATTGCTTGATTTCTTCATGTTTCACTTCAGGTAATGGATTCATCTCAGGAAAATTGATTGGATTTGTTTTTTTTGCTAAATTCATACAAGCTTAAGTATAACCACAGCAGAGATTAATGCTGGTAGAGATTTACAAAAAAGCCGTAATGGGCATGTTTTCCTAATCTCGAAGATGAATGATTCAAGAGATTCTTACATGTGAAACAGACATGAGTGTCCAAGATTTGGCTTAAGGGAAAAATATAAATTTCATGATGCTGTGAACAGATCTCCAGTCCTAATCCTGACTAAAATACAACACCCTTAACCCTCTCAGCAAAGAGACAACTTTGCATGGAAAAAAGGAGCATAGAGAATTAAGCTTCTGATACATGTCCCCTTACTTTAAGGGAAAAATGAACTTGTTCACACTCTTAACATTAGTTACACAATGCCTCTTATCAAGAAATCAATGACATAGGCCATGAGTTGGACATAATGTAACTACCCTGAAACACAAACTCAGGTACCAAGGTCTACATGTAAACATGATATGTAACAGGTGATTATTAACCCTCTGAGTGCCAACCGATTTTCTAGATACTATGCTAAAATTGCCGAGACAGTTTTGCTGATTTTGCAGTTTTTTTAGGAAAAAAATTTTCTCAAATACAAGTGCAGGTAAATGTTCAAAAACTCGAGGAAAACTTTATGATATGTCGGTTCACCTTTTTCATATATTATTTGATGATTTTTTTTAACAAAATGTGAATTCAGTAAGAATTTAAACAAAATATATAATGTTTAAATAAAATGAATATTGACTTTTAAGGCATAAATGAAGGTATATTTTAATCTGTGGTCAGGTTTTTGATAACATTTATAAAATATCTAGAAAATTCTTTGTATGAATGAAAAAAATCATTTATCAATGTCCAATAATTACTGAAAAAAAAATATTTAACTTTTTTCACAAATTAAAAATTTTCAGTATGTATGCCATACTTTTGAATCTCTTCTTCAATTACTAACACTGGTGTCTTCCTACACATAGCCCATGTAGCCCTTTCCCACACTTGGAACTCACAGTATTACATTTTTTTGCAGGTCCTCCATCTCTATTGCTGCATACAGCACACTACCTCAAGTTTCTGCCCGGCAATTTTTGCAATAATGCACCATCCTCTTGTATGGTTGGTACAGGTGTGACTGCTTTATTCCCTTTTACAGCCAGCTTTTCTTCCTCAATTGCCAGTATAATAGAGGAAGTGAACTGGATATGGGACATAATTCTGCCAGATGCTCAGATATTCTCCTTGTATATTATGTAACAATTTATACCATCCTGGCAAAGATACTGAAGACCACCTTTTTCCAACACCTATTTTAGTTGTCTTCGTTCATCTAGGTAAGTGTAAAGCATCAATATCTGATGCATCCACTCCCCCATGAATTTATTGCACTGGTTTATTATTGCTGTCTTGGTTATTTCTCTTTCATGTGAAAATAGTTGTCTTTGCAAGTTTTCAGTCTCAGCAACTGCATGGGTTGAAAGAAACAAAACTGGCTTTTTTTAGATTTTTTTCTCAAAATCCACACAATAGAACCTCATCACTACGGAAATATTTCACCTGTCCTACATCATACCCTGCTATAATATCCTTTGGGAGGCACCTTCTGTTTGATCTTATTGTTCCAGTGAGGTAAGTTGAATTTTCAAATTTTCAAATTTTCAGTATACTAGCTAGCATGCTTGCCAGCCAGTATACTGGTTCCATTCACACGATACTGGAAAGCTAGAATACTAGAGAGAATACTAGACCTTGTACTGGATCAAGTATTGTGTGAAACGGGCTTAAGCTGCAAAGAAAGCTTACAATAACAATTATGTATTCTAAATATTGATCAACTGAAGACAGGAAGGAATGAATAACATTATTTCCACCAGTTTTCACCATAATCATAATGATAAACTAATATAGTAAACAGTAATGACACTGGACTATTACAAGTGGCTCCCAAAAAATATATGGGTTTTTCCACGTCAATTTCACCAGAAAATTGGCAAAAATGACCCTTATGAGTCACTGATTTTGACCAAAATTGGTAGAAATTCTCCATTTGTTAGAAAAATGAAAACACTAAAGCCATTTTGCAAAAAACACAACCGTTTACGAATTATTGCAATATTTGAATTTTACAAAAATTACCACACATTTTACAGTATATCTCTGAGACTATTTGAGCTACAACGCGATTAAGGGCTTATTTTAAAGGCCTTGAATTGGACAAATATAATATGGGATTATATTGTGAAATATAAACAATTTTATGAAGTTCATAACAATTTTAAATTTTCAAATCGATTTTTGACGGTTTACCTATGCCTTTGATTTTGCACATTTTTTAATATGTTGTAGACACAACCCTCCTCTACAAATTACAAAAGTTTGCCTGAGATAATATTTCTATTAAGAAAGAAAAATATTTTTGAGTGAAGACTTAACGCCTGCCGGTCACCTCGGCGACCGGCTAAACGGCCGACTGTATGGTACTCTGGTGTCTTCAGATTTCTGTAACTTTCTCATTCATCTTCTTCTCACCAAATTTTAGCTTGTCTTCAGTGTCCCTTTAAATCTGTAACTTGTACCCTTTCCCTAAAATTTCATTTGGCAGGTTCCCGCCAACTTGGGCTGGTTGGGCCATTCTCCCCGGAAATTGGGCGGGTACCTAAAAATATCCCTAACTCCTCTATTTTATACCGATAGATACCGTAGAACTCACGGAAACGTAGTAGAATAAAAAATAGTTTGACCGTTAACTATAGTACGACCGTTTCCCCCTGCCAAACACCCTTGAGGTGGCTCGCAGGCTATTATGTAGATGTAGATGTTAAGTCAGATTGAAGAGCAAGCACACAGGCTATTATTCCTTATCTGATTGGGTGGAAGTCTGAGTGCATCGGTCCCACGGTTAACAGATTCCCACGAAAAATATCGCTAGTAGGTAGGCTGGAGCTGCAGCGAGCAATCAATAAATCAGAAATAAATGTGTCAAGGGGTTATATTAGTATTTCACACATTATTTAAAGAAGGAAAATAAAAAAAGTAAAGATAACGAAAATATTGGGTGCATCACATTTGAAGAGATAGATTGTTCCAAGGAAAGCTTTACACACTCCATTTCAAATTTTGAACTACTCAAAAAATGTTTTCCGTTTCTTTGGAATGATTATTAATACTGTCAATGAGCTTGATCCAGCAACAGCAAAGTATCAGTGACTAGAGTCCTGACACAGGACCTTACCAAAATGATCGAGCAGTTAGGAATATTTGTAATTTGTTGAGAGTTGGAAAAATAAATTATTTAAGCATTAATGTAATCCCGTCTAAAATATGTTTAGCATTAATAGAATGCTCTTCATTTCCTGTACAAAAAGCAACAATTTTCAATGAAAAAAAAAAAATATTTTTCTAATGGAGCATTACAAAATTAGAGCTTAAAATGAAGTTATTGCTCATTTAAAAAGAAAAATTTAATGAGGTAAAAGTCGGTATTCAAATAAAGTATTTGAACATAAACATGTCGCATGTTTAGAAATCATTAAAAATACAATTTTTTTTTGATTTTCAAAACACTAAATGAATGACCTCTTGCAATAGTTAATATTTTGTTCAATTTTGCTCTTAACACTAGAATGCTGGACATTTTGGACCCCCCGAGAATGCCGAGAGGGTGTCATTTTGACACCCATCTGATTCTGTGTTCATAGCAGTGTTTTGGCGTGGATTATTTTATGTTCTATGGTTGCTAGTGTTAATGTTGCAACTACGGTATTTTTTCTGTTTTTTTTTACAAATAAAAGTAATTTTTTTCAAAAGTGACTCGACTTCAACAAATTATATGCAAAAATTTTCTTTTGACCACACCATTTTTCGATTGTTCTGAAACACTGGAGGGCGCACATAAGTGGTTAGTTAATACTCATTGAATATTTTTTACAATCATTTGGTGTTTGCGTAAAATCTTATATAATATTTATGTAGGTAAACTACAAATTTGTTTAAAGAAAGGCACAAAGAAATCAAAGGACTCTTTCATACAGGGTTACAAAAACCTTCGTTTCAATTCCTTCCCATTTATGGTTTCACTCTGTTTTACGCGTGCCTCTTATTTATTACACAGCTGACAAAATCCAATAGGTCTGTTTTACTACATTTTATCTTCATTTGACAGTTCCTATTCGGTTCCGGCTCTCGCACTCCATCACACTCGTCAGAAGGTTGACAAACATTTCTTGATGCAGTGTAAGGACTTCTAAGCTCATCTGCTAACTCTGCAAAAAAAAAAAACCCTTTCGGGATATGTTCTCTAGAGTTATTTCCCTATACAATATCCAGGCATTTATACCGGGCAAGTCACGAGTAATCTGGAATGAATGGACTGGCCAACGTCTGGTTTCTATTCTAACCAAACTAACTTCTGCCCAATCAGATCATTGATATCCACTCCATACTTGGTCTCTTTTTTTCCGGCGTTTTCTTAAGAGTTTTCAACAATATCAACGTAGGATGAAGAGAGCTTAGAACAACAACACACTTTATCGATTTGTCCTGATAAACGGTAAGTGTTGTGTCACCGTTTTTGTATAATTTAGTTGAGTACAACATTTCCCGAAAAGCTTTTATTTCAGCAGAAATTTCTCTCATTTCCTCATTTACGGTTCCCATTCAACTTGTACCTTTGTCCAGCTCTTAGATGAGCACAAGTGATGTAAAATAGTTATCAGTAGAGATCTGTGAAATTCGCGAGACGCGATATCGGAAAATAAAACGAAATTTCGCCTTTTTCGCGAATTTTACGTGAATTAGCGAATAAATCACATGTAAAGAGTCATAATCGATTAAAGTCTAAGCCTTCATTGTTTAACGCTGATGACATTCATTCGCTCTATCTCATTACGATTCAAAGGTCAATTGGCTTGTTTTGTCTCGCGCATATCGCATTCGCGTAATATCGCGCACTGTAGTGATGTCTCCGCCGGAATTTGCCGTTAAATTAATCACCGCCTCTCTTTTCGATTCACATTTATCAATCCTGAAATTCTCGGAAATATCTAGAATGATGCGCTTTCTCTCCTGAAGAATTAGATATTCTGAATCAATAATGTGCTGAACACGGCCGCGGAAGAGCGGAAATATAAGCTCACGCGCCCGGGACGCGTCAATGCCGAGCAGTACTTCCGGTGATTCACCACGACGCAGTAGACAGCGTAATTGGATAACTTGTTGCAGGAAAACCTTTAGTGTGGGCCTGATGTAACAATTTTGTACACGACCGCTGGCCGGGAACGGAAGCGCTAGCAGTTAAGGCAAGGGGGGAAGTAACAGAAAAGATAGGAGGAGAGGGGGTGCTACTTATTAGCGGTTGATCGTCGGATATTCGGCGCTCCACTGAGCTTCAATGCAAAAAAAAATCATTTCGACACACTCCCAGTTCAAGTTTCTTTGTTTCCGATTGTGTTTAGTTATGCGTGCTTCTTTTACTGCCTTTCTTGTTATGTAAAATGCTTAATAAAAGTATAAGCATTCACAAAATGTGTACCGAAAATAATAAAACACCTATAAATAAACAAAAATTGTAACATAATAACACCGCCAAGATTTTCTATAACACCGAAATCACAGTTTTAAAACGAATTTTAGCAAAAAATAACACCACTTTCACGGACCTCTAGTTATCAGTTGTTACATTTCGGCCCTTGCTCAAGTAAGACTGCATGAGTATCATTACAACATGATCTGCAACGCGATCACCAGCTTGACGAGAGTCATCCTTGCCAAGGTCGGGAAATCTGTTTATCAAATATTTACTGGCCTTATTGCAAGCCAGTATTTTTGCCCTGGTTTATCATATCATTTATTGCGTAAATGGGCACTGGAATTGCTTGGAAACAGCTGTTGGTCAGTAGTAATGAACCATCAAGGGTTATAGCATACAACACAGGTATCAATGCTTTTCTTCCACACATCTGAAAACATTGCAAATTTGTCTTCCTGCAACTGTGCAGAGCGACTTGACTTTTCGTCAAAGCGAAGATAGCATAAAATTTCACAAAATCTCAACGTCTTGATCAAACCGTTTCTCGGACACATCTTCAGAAATGTTATTTAGTACTACCGTAATTTACTCTGGTCTAAGACCTCTACGTAGCGACATAACCAAAACGCAAACTATTTCAATGCAACTGCCTCGACGCAAGGCGAAGTCACGACCGGTTGCGGTACGCCAGACAGCCAGTTACAGACGCTCGGCAGTTGTCATCTGTATTGTCACGTCAGCACATTGTTAATGGCAACAGTGCTTCTTTACGGCAGATAAATGCATCTTTGTGTCACCGTGGATAAATAGGCTGGTTTGAATGCGAATCATTTGCAAAAATGTAGTTGAAATAGATTTACCTCAAGCGCTACTAAATTTTCAAAAAAATAAATAAACAGACTATTTTTATCAAAAATATGTAAATTAAACAAATGCAAACGTAATGTACTGTTCGAAAATACCCGTTTACTACTAGTTTTCAAATCGCATCCAAAGAATCACCTAAAACGAAAGAAGAAATGTTAACATTTACTAAGAATCAAAATGACACCCTCCGGTAAATTAACGGTAAATTTCAATTTTTAAGATGAAAAAAAGGTGGTGGGCTATCTTTCACACAGTGGTCTTGTTAAGCCCTTAAAATAAGTAAAAGTAACAAAAGATTTTGACTTCAATACAGTTTCATGGGCAGCTCTGCAAACAAATGTAGGTGTCAAAATGACACCCTTCGGCATTCTAGTGTTTATGTTTTATAAATGTTACCTAATTACTATTTGTTCCTTTGATGCGAAAAATTAAATACGAATTGAACATTTTGCCATATTATACTTATTTTTATATCAAAATTAAACCACCTGGTTGTTATACATTATATTTTGTTTAAATCTTGGTGTGCGACAAGAAAAGAGAGGGATTGGGCGGGTTTAGAGCGAACTGGTGGCGGGTTGTGGGTCAAAAAATCTGGCACCACTGCCGGCACACTAAGGGTTAATGATGATTATGATCAATACAGCCCAATGAAATAGACTGGGGTACAGTAAATGAACAGAGACATGTGAAGCAGTTAATGGGTCATACTGGTAAAAATCCAGAATAACAATATGAAACTACAAATAAGCACCAAAGGTTGCTAAGAAGCACCAAAGACAGGAATTCTCTGGAGAGTGAAGTAGTGTATAGAGTTTCTTGCTCTACATCCCATCAATGTTACATTGTAGAAACCAGAAGGAAGTTAATGACAAGGAGTGGTAAACACATGAGTGCATTTAGACAGAGCCATTTGGAAAGCTTTGCCACCATGGAACACACCATCACCAAAGGACACATAATTGACATGGAGAAACATTCTGACCGAAGACAAACCGTTTTTTAAACTTGACTTGTCAGAGATATGTAGATATGGCGATATAGGTATATATGTAGATATGGCGACACCCAAACAACTTTAATCAGGACAAAGACCAGAGGCTTAGCGAAACATGGAACTCCATAATTTCCAAAAGAATTCAAACTACCATATCCAATCCCATTTTCTCCTCCCTTACGCACCTCTATAGGATATTGAAGGGCCAACCAACAATGAGAATGCATCATTTTGCTCAGAAGAAGTTTGCGACACTGCAGGGGAAACTTTAGCATTTTCATTACTGACAGGTAAAACAGACCCAAAATATTGTTCTTCACATATGGCAGCCACTATAAAATTTAAGTTTAGGAGATCCTGTGAATTCCCTTTAGTTCAATGTGGAGGCGTGTATGGATGAAGATTAACATCAATCATCCCTACTAGGTTACTCAATCACCATCAATATAAGTACTACAACCCACTCCCGAGAACCTTCCAAAATAAAGCCCGTTTCACACGATATTTGATCCAGCACAAGACCTAGTGTGCTAGCCGCTACTTGATATTGAGGACGGAATCTAGGTAGTATGATTGGAACCGTCCTGGGGGGTTTCACATGATCATCGACCTTGTGCTTGCTATGAATCAGTTATTCCATATGATTCCATACTAATTTAAAAAAAGAGAAGTTCGCACAGTGTCTGTAACGTGACTTGATTGGTCGATGGCTACTGGGCTACTAGGTCTTACTAGAAATCTAGTACCGCATCAAGTATGAAATCCAGTAGCTCAGTGAGTATACTAGCTAGCATGCTTGCCAGCCAGTATACTGGTTCCATTCACACGATACTGGAAAGCTAGAATACTAGAGAGAATACTAGACCTTGTACTGGATCAAGTATTGTGTGAAACGGGCTTAAGCTGCAAAGAAAGCTTACAATAACAATTATGTATTCTAAATATTGATCAACTGAAGACAGGAAGGAATGAATAACATTATTTCCACCAGTTTTCACCATAATCATAATGATAAACTAATATAGTAAACAGTAATGACACTGGACTATTACAAGTGGCTCCCAAAAAATATATGGGTTTTTCCACGTCAATTTCACCAGAAAATTGGCAAAAATGACCCTTATGAGTCACTGATTTTGACCAAAATTGGTAGAAATTCTCCATTTGTTAGAAAAATGAAAACACTAAAGCCATTTTGCAAAAAACACAACCGTTTACGAATTATTGCAATATTTGAATTTTACAAAAATTACCACACATTTTACAGTATATCTCTGAGACTATTTGAGCTACAACGCGATTAAGGGCTTATTTTAAAGGCCTTGAATTGGACAAATATAATATGGGATTATATTGTGAAATATAAACAATTTTATGAAGTTCATAACAATTTTAAATTTTCAAATCGATTTTTGACGGTTTACCTATGCCTTTGATTTTGCACATTTTTTAATATGTTGTAGACACAACCCTCCTCTACAAATTACAAAAGTTTGCCTGAGATAATATTTCTATTAAGAAAGAAAAATATTTTTGAGTGAAGACTTAACGCCTGCCGGTCACCTCGGCGACCGGCTAAACGGCCGACTGTATGGTACTCTGGTGTCTTCAGATTTCTGTAACTTTCTCATTCATCTTCTTCTCACCAAATTTTAGCTTGTCTTCAGTGTCCCTTTAAATCTGTAACTTGTACCCTTTCCCTGAGAAGTGGTATAGAAATGCCATACAGCATCGACTCCAAAATCTTGGCGATGCAACAATTTCAACATTTTGTAGCGGTTCTTATATTGAGTCCCTGCAATGCCAAAAAAGTAAATTTTTTGAGTAGGTTTAGTACACTTGTTACACTATAGAGCAGGGTCATTTGAAGGTTGACGTTATGCTTCATACAATCTCAAATAATAACCTCACTGAGGGGCACAAACTTGATCGTTCATATCTCTATTTTAACATGTAATCGAATGTACCATACCCTGGCAGTTAATCCAGTGCACACCTTTTACTGAATCTTGATACAGAAAAGAAAATTTATAGGAAAAATCACCCACAAACAAAACTTCACATGATTTCAGGTTGTCTCTGACTTACAAGTAAGATACAATTTGCATACAAGCAATATAGTCATGCCGTCATACTCACATAATATCCTCACGGAAAGCCCAGCAGAACATTTTCAGAAACTTCAGAGTTTTAAAGGAACAGAAATGTTCCTAAGTTCATTGTTTGAAACATTTTCATCATTGAAGTGGGTGTGTGAAAATTCAGCATGGTGAAAAAGGTGGCTTAGGTAATAGGTCAGTAATAGTGCATGAGTTAATAATAATCAGTGCATGCCTCCGAGGACAACTACCGGAGGAGCATTTATGGCACAGCTGCACCTTCATATGGTGCTACTTTAGGAAATACATCTTATGGGTCTAAGTCAGAGGCATGTATTAGTGCGTATTAGTGAATTATCAGGCATGTATTAGTGAAAGAAAGCAGAACTAATGAAATCTTGAGAAGAAAACTGGGAGTCGGCACGCCCAGGAAAAAACCATTAAGCAGTTTAAGACTTTGAAATCGTTGGAACAAACATCTGCTATTGCTAAAAATTTTAAGATGAAGTAAATATCAATTTAAAAAACATAAAAACAATCAGTCACATTGGAAGCCAAAGACGAGACAAGGTTTGCTTATTATTCTCCAAGGCCGACCGTTGTAAGGCCAGGTGCCATTCGTCATAGATACCAAGGCTGTGGTCACACCTGGGTGAAGCAAATAGCGATATGCTTGGGCAATGAGTTGGTACACGGTTAAAATTTGGTGAGAAAAAGATGAATGAGAAAGTTACAGAAATCTGAAGACACCAGAGTACCATACAGTTGGCCGTTAAGCCGATCGGCAAGGTGACCGGCGGGCATTAACACATTCAGCGCGGAGCACGTCAATTGACGTGCTCCTGTCCAAGCCGAGATACGGAGCACGTCCATTGACGTGCTCTGCCAGTCGGGCCGGGAACCCAATTCTCCGCCTCCGTACGAGACTAAAACCCGCTCCGGAGTCTTCCGACCGTGTATATGACCTTCAGTAGGCTTCCAACTTTCGTACAGTGTGCGTCGTTCGTGGATAGATAGCTGTGGCTGAACGGAGACGTTGCGGGAACCTCCCTGTATTTTTCGTCCACATTTTGCAGTCCACGTACGTATATTTTATTATTTTTTTATCAATATTTATACATCAGTTACTTGTATTATTTTAGTTTATATAAACCATTTCCTCTTTTACATTTTTACTTTACGATCATCCCTGTTTTCTTTTTTTGCACGTGTAATTACGTTAAATACACATTTTTTAACCATAAATCTGCCTTATATATTAACTGTTTTTAGTGCTTTGCTTAATTATTACCCATTTCTTTTGTAGAATTTTTTAAAAAACTATGAAGAGGAGTATTTCTCTATCTTTTGAGCCACGTAAGTTTTTTTATTTTTATATTGCTGCCTATGTTAACCTAAATTAGGATATTTTATTTTTTCTACGCAAATATTCTTTCTTTTTTATTCATCGATGTAATCATTAATTTATTTTATTCTTAATTTAGAAGCAGGTCTTATCTTCCAGACCGTATGTTTCTTACGCTACACCATCGGCCTCATCGAGACCTCGGGGAAAGAAAAAATCCTCGGTAGCACCTGGTAAGTGTGGCTGTAAATTTTCGTGCCAACTTTGCGTAAATATTATATTTTTTAGTTTTAATTCATCGATTGCCTTCATATATCTTAGTGATGTCAGGAAAGATGCCTAAAACTTTTATAAATTTAAAAGTAGGTGTTTCATCAAAATAATTATATGTAGTGAAGATATTTTTGCTTATGTATGTCTATTTATGTAAAATTTGCAAACGTGTTATCTTTATCATGAGCTCAGCGTATGATCTGAGTTTCTGTGTCGTAAATCATTCAGAAACCAGAATATCTGCTCATTTTCGTCTATCAACGTGCGCGTAGTACCCGGAAAGCCACCTGAAAGGTGTATGGCAGAGGTTGCCAATGGCAGGCATTCGCTAACTGTCAAACACTATATAATACTATCGTTGCTACATATTGTTGATATGTATAACTAACTACCGTTGAAACACAGTCATAATTTCCTCCGATTGGATATTAGGGATGTAAATAATTTTAATATTTGACTTATCTACAGCGTTTTACTGATTGCGATGTGTAAACCCTTACGCTGGGGAAATGTTTGAGGTCAGATTTGTTAAATAGCTCCACTGCGTGAAGGAGTTTTATGCAAATGTATTGCTTTTCTAAGTTCATTTTTCTCATGAACCTGCTTTCTCTGTATTATATTTTGATACTTATGTTTGAAATATCAGAATAATTATGCCAAAGGTCTTTTTAGTTATTCTAATTTCTATTTTTATGTCTACGATCTTAAAAATACGTATTTATTGCATTCATATGACCTTGTTCGGAAAAAAAACATCGTTTCATTGCTGTTTTATATTTGCAATGCGCTACCTTATAATTTGAAGTAATTCGAAGAATTTAGAATAAACACACGATTTTATTTAGGCTCTCAACATTTTTTCTTCTAGAAAATGTATGCACATATATGTACACTCTCTCTTCCCTGCAGAGTAACGTCCTTTATTTTTCAGGGTGGCTTCCTTTTGAAAAGGAGACCTATATGGTGACCAAGATAGACACCGAGGACATTTTTTCTTTCCTCTATTCGGCGAATGAGGGGGAAACAAATGTGGAGATCGGGTCCGAGGATGAGGAAGAAGAAACGGGCTGGATTGGTACTCATTCTGCCTCCGCGTAATTGATTACCTGGTCAGTTGCAGGGCAGGGCCGTGAACAAAGGGGTACTATTTCCATACGTTCCCACTTCCCTAAATTCCTCCCTCCACTGGCTCCAAGAAAAGTTCCCAAAAAGAAGAAAAGCAGGGTTTTCAGAGCCAAAAAAATAAGGAAGCAGACGAATATGGGTGGTCCTGGGCTCTGCCTGGATCCCTGTTTCAGGGAATACCACAAAGATTAAATTTAATATATTGTAAATATTGCACATATTTTATATATTGTACATATTGCATATATTGTATATATTGTGTATGTCGTATATATTGTGGTACATGTGCATATCTTATAAGGGCTTTGTAAAAATTACTCCTGGACCATATTGTGCCACATGTATATTTTATGTGAATAATGTGAATCGATATATAAAGATTGTAGCTCGTATTTCACTTGTTTCTTTCGAATAATTCTAAATCCTCTAATTACAGTTAGGTGGAAAAGTTATAAATACTTGTAAATCAATGTAGCAGCCGTGGAAATTAATTCATTCTCATACATTACAAAACGATCTTTTATCCTTAGTCCACAACAAAGGGTATACTCTCCTAGTGCATAATAAATTACATCAGCAACACTAAACAGATAAAACTCACTCTTTTGCACTGAACCTCTCATGGAAATATCTTCAGTATCCTTAGCTCATTGGGAGTCTCTTTGTGGATTTTTACCGAGGCCATTCGATGGTAATATCCTCTGTGGCGTAGTAGCATCCCCAACCTTGGGGCCCAACTCAGCGGGATTACTGACCTCCCTCCTTCCGAAGACCCTAGGACCTTATCATCGGCAACTCTTCTCGACCCTCCGATAAGCAGACCCCTTATCGCCTATGGTGGCGGTCAATTTCCCAACCCTCGTGGGTGGGAGCCGATGTTCGGTACTATTTGTCGGCCAGGCATCTAATTCCCGTAGAAGTGGGTACCCTCGCCTGTATGCACAGCTAGGGATGGGAAGTCCCAGCGGTCGCGCCGGACTCTTCCTTTGGCGCCCTTACAATAGCCTTTCCTTCCCGAAAGAGGTGTTTGAGCCCCTGCAGCTGTCCAACGCTCTCGGCAGGGCGGTTGCTGACCTTTTGCACTAAGAAAGGGTGGAGTGTTGACGTGGTCGATGTGTCAGGCGGGCGCACAAACTTGGCCGAAAAAACTTCATTTCACTTGATCCCGGACGCGTCCTCGTATATTGGTTTCATAACTCGGGTCAGCGTGGCCCCATCATCACACAGTAGGCATTCCCTCTTTTACGTATAATAATCCCCGACAATTATTACAAAAATCCAGCGCCAAAGCGATAAAAATAGCTTTACTGCAAACTTCGTGAAAATTTGTGCGTATCCTGAAAGCTAGTCAACACGCTCATTTCTTTAGCTTGGCGAGCGTGAAATACGGAGCACGACAATTGATGTGGTACCGATTTTTGCATAAATAATTAAAATTTTTACTCAAATCATGTATAAACATGTATAAGGAACTATACTAATTACAAATTGAGTAAAAAAAAATTTTTCTAATCAGCCGATTCTGACGACTTTCATGAAAATCGGGCCCGCATTGAATGTGTTAAGTCCAATCAAAAATATTTTTCTTTCTTAATTGAAATAAAACCTCTGGCAAACTTTTGTAATTTGTAGAGGAGGGTTGTGTCTACAACATATAAAAAAATGTGCAAAATCAAAGGCATAGGTACACTGCAAAAATGGATTTGAAAATTTAAAATTGTTATGAACTTCATAAAATTGTTTATATATCACAATATGATCCCATATTATATATTTCCAATTCAAGGCCTTTAAAATAAGCCCTTTAGCACGTCTGTAACTCAAATACTCTTAGAGATGTAAAATGTGTAGTAACTTTTGCAAAATTCAAATTTTGCAATGTTGCAATAATTCGTAAATGGTTGTTTTTTTTTAAACGGCTATAGGGTTTTCATTTTTCTATCAAATGGAGCCATTCTGCTAAATTGGTCAAAATCAGTGACCCTGAGGGCAATCACCTGGTTGATTTGACATGGAATGATTTATATATGAATATTTCAATGGATACTATTGAAGTAAAATCAAAAAATACCTTGTGTTGATTGGGCTTGAGAAATGGCCCAACTGAATACAGTAGGTATGTAAGGACTTCCAAGGCAGCACAACAAATATCAGAATTCACAGAACCATCTCCAAGGGCACACCTATAACCAAATGAACTAGAAGATTTTTCAGCAGCATGATTCTCTGCAGCTTCTACTTTTTGTCGCTTATGGCGTTTACCATGGAGTTTCTTCCTTGACTCAGTAGCCTGTTTCCAACACAGAATCAAAATAAATTGGTTAGCAATAACAGTGATAACTGAGCGGCATAAATACAAATATACTAGTAGCCTGTACCATTAAAAATAACAGCAAAATATTATGTTTCTTTCAAAATTCTAAGTTGGTACTTAAAACTAATCCTATATCAAGTTTTACCAGCTAGTTCTGAATGGACAGCTATACATATATGTATTTTAACACTGCCATTTAATGATTAGATGAATGATTTCAAAGGAAAAGGTTTTTATTAATAATCTTTTTAGCTATCAATAGAAATTAAATGAAGACTTCTCTTGTGAGATAATGGTCCCACTAGGATAGACACATTAATGGAGGCTTTTGTATTTGAACTACTACCTAGTCAGGACTATAAAGGGTTCTGAATTAACACGGAAATACACAAATAAAAAAAATCATTAGTTACAGCAGAGAACCACCAATTGTTTATCCTACTAAGCTGGGACTGTAGAAAAGACAACAAGACTTACCACTAATGTCATTTTTTCTCTGGATGGTACAATATCACTTAAAGCAATACCAATCAACTCTTCAGCCACCTCATCGGCACAGCTAGAAGCAGAAGATATCCTCAGCCACATTGACAGACACGAGTACACAGAACAGCGGAGAGAACTGAAAATTTAAAAAAACAGTGAAAAATTCAAATAGCACTGACTCTTCCCATATGGCATGCATAGGAAAAGTGTTAGTTTCAGTAAAAAATTCAATCTAAAAATTACAAGGAAATAAATACTATATGGGTTCAGGACCCTTGAAACCATTAATTTCATCAGGAATATAGCTGAAAAAGTAGGATTTTTGAAACATGAAACTCTGCATAGAATCTCCCTCATCAGATCTAAGGAGAATTGAGTCCAAATTAAGCGATCCCATACTCATAAAAAGTCTTATGTTACTCAATTTCTCTTGTTATAACTTAAACATTTCCAGCAACAATAACAACAATAAAAATGTAGAAAATTGCTTACCTATAATTCTAAACTATGGAATGATGTACCAGAATTTTCATGAACTTTACTTATAATGTCATGCCACCACAATAATGACCATACTTCCCTTAAATGAGCTACTGAACCCCACGAGTTGCTGATGTAATTACACTGATACACATTACCAATATTGTGCAAAGGAATGATTTTAATTGATATCTAAATAATACTTAGCATTCATATGAATGACTTTATATTTAACATGAATCTTGATACTGCTTCCTGGCCAATAAGATGCACTACAATTTTTCAGGTTCCATTTCAGAGGAAAAATAAAATTGAACAATATTATATTATTTTATTTGAAGAAAATGAGGATGATAATTTCTGAATATAGCAACTAAACAGGGCTGGGCAGTATTTCAAATACAAGTATTTCAACAAAGGTATGTCCAGTATAGTAAGAGTGCATATGTCAGATTTAAAACAAGCCTATGATCACCTTCACCAGTGAAGAAACTATGTATTTTCATTTGATGGCTTTATCCAGCCTACTGTGAGGGGAGGTCTGTTTGACATACCTCATAAAAAATTATAATTATCTGTACAGTGAAACCTATATTAACACGTTCACTGCGGAGCTGTTTAAAGACCTACCCCTTACAGCTCGGCGTGACCCACTGGTGGGTCACACTCAGCCTTTTGCATGGGCGGTGTGACCCACCAGTGGGTCACAGTCCTTCCGAGCTTCTGGCCACTGCCGAGGGATGGTGGTTGAAGCGGCAATACTCAGCTGTTTCCTGAGATTAGAGGAAGGCTGGGGGAGGCTACTCCCAGCTTCGCCCCCAGCCCACCCCTCCCCCGGCCATGTGTAGCAAACTATCAGCTAGACCCTGGCGTGGGATGGGGGAAGAGAGGGCCAACTATACA
Organism: Platycnemis pennipes; assembly: GCA_933228895.1. Taxonomy (NCBI): domain Eukaryota; kingdom Metazoa; phylum Arthropoda; class Insecta; order Odonata; family Platycnemididae; genus Platycnemis; species Platycnemis pennipes. The sequence goes on from OW121854.1 coordinate 69,775,646, forward strand.
ATGCATGTGGTAAAGATTTGCTGACGTTCGGAAAACCCAGGAGACACCTACCCGTCTCTGATTATTGCACCTGCCCTTGTTCGGACCCATCTGTGAGATGTAGACGCCCGTCCGTGCGTACCGATTCCCCAGCCCTGCTCACACTATGAGAAAAGGGAAGGGGGATCCTTTGGAAAGAGTACGTAGTGGTTTGTCTCACTCAGAAAAAAGTAGTGTCTGCATTTCGGAAGACGTTCACCCGGCAAGGGCATGGTCACTCATCCACCACTGAGGGATTGGCTCAAGAACGCTACGCAACTCTTTCCCAATTGCCCTTCCGTAGAGGGGGGGGGGGGGAAGGGAAGAGAGAGAGAGTCAATCTCTTACACAGCTGGGCGAGTGCAGTTCGGACTGTTTAGTTTAAGAGCAACTGATGGACAGCCAAGAGGTTGTGGAGAAAAAATTTTCCTAAACATTTTCATTATTTTTAATAAGTTGATATGTTTTACTATATCGAGTATTGTTCATCCTTATGTATAAAAATCGCATTAACGTGAAAAAACACCAAAAGAAAGCAAAAAATAAACGTATTTTGGATATAATACGCTAATATGTAAATTTGTTCGTGACCCACCGGTGGGCCACACCACTCACGCTGAAAAAAGTTTCAGGAGGGGCCGCATGACCCACCGGTGGGTCACACTAAGTGCCACATAGTCTGTTATTTGAACAGTGTCTAACCCCTGGGAGAAGTCACTTGAGAAGTTCTCGATTCCTACTCTCACAATGCTCCTCGCAAGTTAGGACAATTCACAGAATTTTATGGCTGCGGCACTAGACGCATCTGCGTGACCCACGTGGGTCACGCCGCAGTGAACGTGTTAAGTGGCCACCATGCGGCCAAATGAAAAGTGGCTGCTTATGGAGATTACCGCTGAATGGAGGTTAAACAACTTCCAATCAAATCTTATGCAACCAACATACCCCTTTACTCCTATTGATTTATCATTCTTTATGAGTTCTTTCATTGAGTATGGAGTTCATTTATACTCCATTCAATGATGTTCGAAATTTTCCTAGCTGATACTCCTTTCTCGCCCTCCAAGATAATGCAACTTCTCTCCTCGAGATTTAGAACGACCTTCCCTTTACCTTCATGCATTTAGTAACCACTTTCACAAAATCAAAATACACTAATGCTCCAAGAGACTGTATGGGACAGACTCCAATTTGAAACTAAAATTTCTTGGAAGCAATTGACCCAGGCAGACAGATAATTCTAGTGCTAGGATACAGGGAGAAAAAGTTGCATTTATGGCATCGTAGGGCAAGGATTTAGTTTCACACAATGTGTCCGTCAATTTTCTATGCTGATTAGCTTAACACTCCAGCAAACAGTCCTTTTCTGGGGGGCTAGTGTCAATCTTTCAACTGTTGGATGGAACATTACGCCACGATCCCCTAGGCAACTTCCTTTAAAAACAGGCTGAAGAATGGTGGGTTTCCCTCCACCCTTCGATTCCCATTCTTGTGCCTTTCCTACTGGTCTGAAGTGCCTTTAACATGTTCAACGCTGATGGACGACAACAGTCGTCCGCAGGGTGCTATCCGCTGACTGCGGACGACGATCGTCATCCAAGCTTGTAATATGTTCTCAAGGCCGTCAACGGAAGATGCCACCTCGTAGCTCTTCCTTTTTCATTGTCAGTCATTCATTAGCCATCGGGGCTTGTGCAGTTGCCGCAGCCTGAGTTGCCCACACTGAGAAGCACCGTTAAAACAATTTATTTTTTAGGAGGTAAGTTTTGTTTTTTGTGCTTGTATTAGCTATATATTTTCAGTTTTTGTGATTTTTTTCTCATTAATTTTATGAAAAGCAATATTCGTTTCAATCTCAAATACTTCATACATACTTAGGTAATTTTTCCAATTGATTTGATCACACTCCCCCTCTCCTCCCCCGCACCCCAATTTTCATTGAATAATATTACATCTGATTGATTTTTTCTAAATGCTTTCGTAATTTAATATATTTTATTTAACATCCTCTCACATGTATGTCACACTAATGGATTAGTTATAATGAAATAAAAATTAGTTTATGAGTAAATGAATCGTCATTTTTTTATTTTTTCCATCATCAAGCCTCATTTTTACAAATGCACTGTTAATATTTTTGGTGTATTTTCGTAAGTTACTTATAAATTTGGCTTTAATGAAGCTTTCATATATATTTATTCCTGATTTTATAATTTTCTTCTGAATCAAAAACATAAAAATCCTAGGGTAATTGCAAATATCCAGAATATACTTTGTTAAGAATTCCCAATTGATCAAAGATCTACTTTTTATAGTTTTTCACATAGTTCCTTTAAAAGTCTCATGATTTTTGTCGATGTACTCAATATAAATCTACCTAATTGATGTTAACATTCATTTAGCAAATAAATTGCTGTTTATTGTGGATTTTTATTTTTTAATATTTTTTATCACTCATGTACAGACAAGGGAAAGATATCTCAGAAATGTCAACTCTTGGGTTACATTTTTCTCTACTGGAAGTAGGTAAGTAATTTTACGGATTTTCCTAGGGTTTCAATATTTTTCCTCTGGTATGCACATAATGCCGTACAGCCGAGACAAAATTCATATTTTTAAGGATTTTTTCTTTCAGAATGGTTTCACTCAATAAATGGCTAAAGCAAAAAAGAACGGAAAGGGAAGGCATTACCAGGAAAAAGGGAGTGCTCACCGAACCATCCGGATTGGTTTTACGATTTCTTATTTACACTGGGTCTTCCGATTCTGATGTAGGCGGGCCAGATATGTCAATAATAATGTTGTATGGAAATTAATGGAAGGAAGGCTGGACACTGGACAGTCTCTTTTCATAGATAATTACTACAAAGTGCTGACTTGGCCCACCACTTGCTTGAGCGAAGGACCTATTTTACCAGAACTCTTAGAGCTACCCGGAAGGGAAATCTACCTCACCTTATAGCGAAAAAACTGAAACGGGGGGAGGTAGTGAACGTATTCAGCACCGATGGAGTCTGCGTTATGAAGTGGAAGGATAATCGGGAGGTTGTGATGATCAGCTCCGAATTCGGGGGTAACTTCATCGATGTCCGTTGTCAGCAAGGGGGTGGCGTCACTTCCAAACTGGAGGCCAATGCTCGATACAATGAGTGGCATCGATCACTTGGATCAAATGATGTTATATCACACCACTGAGCATAGGACTCTTAAATGGTATAAGAAGCTTGCTATCCACATACTTCACCTCGTTTTGGTTAATAGTTATTTCCTCTACCGAAAAAAACCCATCCCAAAACATCTCTCTCGGACTTATGCCTCTCCACTTAGAACCCTCCTCGGTACTTCCTACTCTGAATCAATTTTTCATTCCTCCTCCAGCCAGCCCTTCAGGGCCCTTGGATAATCTAGGCAGTTCCCAGAGACTTATGACATCGACGAAAGTCGAAAACATGTCCCTCAATGACGATGCACACATAGAGGGTTCAGAAAGTTCCCCAAGTATTTTTGCCCTGCCTGTGAGGGATGCCTACCTACCTCTTTGTTTCAAGCCATGTTTTGTGTACTTTCAAAAAATATTGAGTGCATTTGAAATTTTCGTTGTCATTCATGACAACAAAATTGGATCGATTGTTATTGTGTATTTTATGTTATTGTGTATTGTGATTGGATTGTTATTGTGTATTTTACGAATGGAATTTTGGGGTATTTTTTTGTTAATGGTTGAATTTATTTTGATATTTTTATGTAAGTGAATGTAATTTGTTTCTACCTGTCTATATCCTGGCTATTTTGTGTCTTAATGATATTATTATTTTATTTATTTTAATTTTTTTTGCTATTTTTATTTCTGTATTGGCATTATATTACTTATGACATTTTATGCATGCATGTACTCCTGGTGTTTTTTAAACACTTTTATTATATTTCTTTTTCTGGTGCAATCAATAGTTTACATTGTAGTATTCAGGTCAAAATCCAGTTTTTGTTATTTTAATAATAATAAAAGTTTAATTTATACATATATTTGGATGAAAATGATGTATTTACTTCGTTTCTTTAATGCGTTTTTCTCTTTCTAACATTTAGGTAATTTACACTTTTTCTTTAATTTTTTCATTTATATTTCTAAAATATTCCCCTATTGACATTAAAATGTATGAAACATGCTAAATAGCTGTAAAAAAAATTCAGCCATCAGTTTTAATTCATAAAAAATTGATATTGATATCTACTGACTCAACAGTAGAAAGAACAAATTTCATATAAGTAGTTTAAATAAAACGTCAGAGCAGAAAATATTCTAATAAAGTGAATTACTGAATCTCACTGCGAGAGTATACAAAACTAATTACATTATTCATGAAGGTAAGAGATGCAAGAGTTAGCATTCACAGAAAAATTTGAAAACATTTGCTAAAGAATTATAGCGAAGGATTCGGCAGTCTGTAAACTTGGAAGCTGCGAGGTCGTGAATTTCAGAAGGAATTGATGACGGCAGTGAACTACATGAACATTTATATGAAAGCTTTTAAACATTTGTAAACAACAATATAAGTAACAATATATAATAAGGAAGTCCACACATATATCGTCGCAAGTAACAAGAATCAATGGAGGAAACTTTGAAACGGACTATTGGGGAGGGTATGCAACCACACACAACACCTTAGAGGTGCTATCGGGTGGCGGCGGATGACGATCGTCGTCCAAAATAAAAATTCATTTTTTACACGTAATTTTTATTTTACGTTATTTTTGCAGCTTGACTTATTGTTCTCAGTGGTAATACATTAAGAAACATTTTTTAAAAAAATTTCAGCCACTAGCAAAACTGTAAAAAATAGTGCCACGTTGAACGTTAAATGAGGGTACGGACTTAAAAACCCAGATGATAATAACCACAGGATTAGATTTGTATGGTCAGTGGTAAGAATGACACAAAACTGGTCGCTAGCCACAGAGTAGTGGCTGCTTCCGGAAAATCAAGCGGTAATGTATCTGTCAAGTAGGGGTAGATGGTCTGCTATCAAGAACATACTGTTTTAGAAATAGAAAAAAAATAAATCCCCACATCATATATATTCCAAAATTTGTTCGCAAAAGAAATCGTTCATGACTGGCCCCGTAAGGTTTGGCTGCTGGATGAAAACTGTGACTGCTGGCTGTTGAAGGAGGCAGCCACAGAAAAGAGGGGAAATTTACATTGGTTAAATAGGAAATATAATCAGTTCCAAAAAAATTGGCCGCTTAAAGAGGTGGCCACTCAATGGAGGTGGCAGTTTAGGCAGGTTTCACTGTATTATTATTATCATATATTATTTACTTCATAAATTATAATGCTCAAGGTGAACAATTCATTCCAAGAGAGAGACACTTGATAAGTAGTATTAAAAATGTAAGAATATTAGTTTATGTTTACTTCTAATTTTCTTATGTTATGTTTATATGAATCTGTCCTTATTGTGCTTGAATGAATAAGCAAAATTGTAAGTTTAAAAATATCTCTGTTTCCTTTCTAATTAACTTGCAATAGTATTTCATCTTTCAATACTCCTTGGCCTGTATTTTGCCCAGCCCTGCAACTACAGTAGAAGTCCTCTACAGTGAGTATGGCATATCTCCATATCGAGTGATTTTTTCCACCATTCATGGTCCATGGTGGAAAGTGTATGGAACTTTGCCCACAATAATGAGCGGTCATTTCTGCTATGTGGTCATAATGAGTTTATTTTGCCATGATTGTTGTACTGGTTGCATTATTCATGGGACTCAACGCAATGTGAAAGTCAAACTTATGTCTTGTGCAGCAAGTTACCACTATGAAAGATAATTTACACAGGTTCACTAACAGATACTGACACCTCACTTATCTGTTGCATGGTAATGAACCGAGAGATTTCATTTAGTTGATTTTGCCTCGATTTTCATCTCAGAGGCATAACTAATGGACTGGCCTTCAAGGCATCAGCTCTTGATAGCCAAATAAAACTGGGTATGTACAGCATTTGATGGCATAACTTTTACGTGTAAAAAAACACTTTTTACAAATTCATGGTTAAAAAATCATCCCTGGGTCTTATATGTGAAAATTTGACCTCAGGTATTTGCCCTACAGATATATAGGGGTGCATATTTAAGCCATCAAATATGGCATTCCATCTTTAGTCCCGAAAAATTACTATCAATCAATGATCACCTGTAGGGTTTTTTAACACCAGATGGCCAATCCTTCACAGCTCCTGTCCACTTCAAGGATTGCATAATTAATCTTACGATGAGAGGTCCAAATGCAAGAAGGCTGAGCCTGGTACTGGAAACACAAAGCACACACAACATTACATACCTACTTACTTCATTTAATAACTTGAAGAAGCATCAATATAGATCATAAATAATGAAGCTATACACCCCTTATATAGTGGCTCCTGTTCAATTTCAACCTTAGAAAAAACACTTAATGTACACTGAGAAAAAATGCAGAAAAATAATACCTACAAAATATCTTAGAATGCCAACATACATCTATAAATTCAAAATATATATCTTAAATATATCATGCAGTGAAATAAAGGCTACTTACCATGCCATTAGAGAGGATAGCATAGAAAAGGAAGCTGAATGAATTTTTGGAATGCATATTGACAATGCTAGACTCTCGGAAGCTACTTGATTCTTTAATGAAGAGCATGTGACAGCTAATGCTTGACAGACAACTCCTAGAATGTCTTCCAAAGCAATTGACTTAGCAGCAGCCATTGGATACCTACAAAATATTTTGTATTATTATTATCAATTTTTACAGTACCTTTGATTTACAACTGGATATTAGAGCAAAATGGAGGATCTGGGGAAGATTTTTTTTTCTGCTTTTGCAGCTCAATTCCCTAAATATTTTACGTATATCAATCTAAAAATATTCTCAGAAAATGTAGCAACTGGATAGAGAATTAAAATAGAAGCTTTCAGTTTGCCAAGCCAACGTTCAGATTAATAGGCAACCTCGGCTTCCTGCTTTCTAGTCCACACTGAGCAAAGCCTTCTAGTAATCAAGGGTATAACTCAATAAATAATTCATTGACTATTATCTCTAAATTTAGTTCAGCTAGCACATTGATCCTTGGATTATGAGATATATTTTAAATTAGTTACCAATTAGTTTGTTTTGACAACTTCTTCCAATTCTTTCTCCTTATTTTCTGATCACCATTTTTCTCAAATACGTAGATTTTTAAAAATAATTACCTGTAATTAGAGATGGGTAAATTACCGTAATTTTCAATTGAGGTAAATTACCGTGGTAAATTACGGTAATTTTCGAAAATTACTGTAATTTTCAATTGAGGTAAATTACTGTAATTTTCCGGTAATTATAAGTTTTGAGCTGCAAATACTTATCAGAGGACTCAAAACGAAATCAAATAGCATTGAGATATAAATGCCGACGCTTATATCAAACATATCACGACATTTATCTATTATAACTCATTAAAAAAATGAAAACGAAGTTGGCAGCAACACGCAATTTGCCTCTCTTTTGTCACACTATGAGAAATATTTGTTCCAAAGACATATACCTCTGCGCAATGTGCATTTGTTATTTTACTCTGAATTAGTTGGAATTAATCATGGACGCAATGTAAACAAAATCGTTTTAGCCTCTTAATTTATAATATCACCCATTCAAATAGTTTCTTTGTGAGGAAGAAATTTTCTGAAAAAGAACTTTTCTAAAAATTACAGTTTATTACGGTAATTTTCAGGGGTGTTGGTAATTTACGAAAAATACCATGGTAATTTACGAAAATTACTGCGGTAATTTACCAAGTTGCCCATCTCTACCTGTAATTGACCATGTAAGGAATTTTCAACAATATATTTCAGGCTTGCAGGTATTATAAACTTAAACTTCACTCAGTTATTCTTTATTGGGGCATACACCATAGTTAATTGTAATTACCATTTCAACTAGCAAAACTAAAGTGGGGCCCTGATCCGACATTTGATTAACCGACCATTAGAACATCCATCAGTCCCTCGACAAGTCCCCCAACTCCCTCCCTGCTGACTACCGCTTCTATTTGCTCTCAAAGACATTGGCCAAGTTCTAGTCTGCAAAATTGCGACATTTTGCCCCCACAAAAGGTTTTCCTGTATCAGGTAATCCAATTATGCACATGACAAAATTGTATTAAGGTGGCACCAGACATGCTGCATTTGGCGAGGACTGAGCAACTGTTCGCCAAATGCCAGGCAGTGTGAATGGGTTGCTTGAAGCACCCATTGTCATTGCTCGCCCTACCAGAAATGTGATGATCTACACTTATCATTCAGCGAGCAGCTGCTCGGTGCTTGCCAAATATCGCATGCTTGGCATCGCCTTTATGGCGAGTCTCCTGAATCACTGCTCACTATTTGCACGCCCCAGGTGAGTGAGTTTATATTGCTTCCGCAGCTGTTTTATATTTTCAAGTTTCCTTTGGAAATATAATTGAATCAAAATGTATAATTCTTTGCTAAAGAGGAAACATGTATTGGACATTTTAGAGTACTTGCGTATCATTGAAAGGATGTCCAAGGGAGAGCCAGCAGCTAATTTAGCAGCACCGATTTGTGAGCTCGCCACTTCAAGCAAGGAGGTAAGTAGAGATGGGCAACTTGGTAAATTACCACAGTAATTTTCGTAAATTACCGTGGTATTTTTTGTAATTTACCAACACCCCTGAAAATTACCGCAATAAACACTAATTTTCAGAAAAGTTCTTTTTCAGAAAATTTCTTCCTCACGAAGAAACCATTGGAATGGGTAATATTATAAATTAAGAAGCTAAAACGATTTTATTTACATTGTGCCCATGATCAATTCCAATTAATTCAGAGTAAAATAACAAATGCACATTGCGCAGAGGTATGTCTTTGGAATGAAAATTTCTCATAGTGTGACTAAAGAGAGGCAAATTACGTGTTGCTGCCAACTTGGTTTTAATTTTTTTAACGAGTTATAACAGATAAACGTCGTGTATGTTTGATATAAGCGTCGTCATTTATATCTCAATGCTATTTGATTTCGTTTGGAGTCCTCTGATAAGGATTTGCAGCTCAAAACTTAAAATTACCGGAAAATTACGGTAATTTTCGAAAATTACCCAAATTTACCATGGTAATTTACCTCAATTGAAAATTACGGTAATTTACCCATCTCTAGAGGTAAGTAGTGTCAGTAGCATCATGTTTTAGGGTATTGGGCTGGATAAACACTTGACTTGTTTACTTCAAGAGTGGGCTAAGGTTAGGGAACATAGGACTCCGGAGACGCCACTTCTTATCACCACTGAAAAGATTCATGCCTAGGTCAACTATAGCTGGGGGTGGAGGCTTTGGACTCAGAGCAATCATGAATGAACTGTAGTCATGTGTCAGCTACCTTGATATGAGCCTCACAAGTTAAAAAATATGATGCAAATTTTTCCGATCAGCATAGCATCAGATTACTTGCGATGAGCATAATACATAGGGATAATGACTTAACCACTTACTGCTAGGTAAATATAAGCAGTTATATAAAAAAGGAATGCATTGCACATCTGAGATTAAGATTCATCTCTTGTTCTGGAAATTGATGAAGTGTATTCAATGCACGTAACTGACAGACATTATAGTAGTTATAGTTGGTGAAGTGTCTTGGGAAAAAATTTAATAAACGATTGGCCGTCTCATAGCCAATTACGCATGTTAAAAACAAATCTTTATAAGTAGAAACTCAATTATTAGAAAAATTAAAGAGGTAAAAATGTTTGCCCAAAACCACTGCATTCAATCAGGCAAATGTAGCCATTGAAATTAAAACAATTAATAAATTTTGTGAACTTGAGCAATTCTTCATGATAACAAGTACTGAAAATGTCATGATTTGAACTCTTACGTCAGCATGGATGACAAATAATGGCAAAGGTTGATGTATAATGTTGCAGATAATTGAATGGCCAGTACTGGATTTTCATCTGCCACTGATGGAATATCAAACTTTTCACATCTCACAGAAGACACCTGCCAAAAATACACACAACATATTAAAATCACAAAATATATTATAATTGCACAATGCTATTGATTCTCCTTCAAAATGAATATTTTTGGAAAAAAACAACTTCACTTAATTATTATTTTGTACCCTATACTAATTCATTGCACAATTAAAAGTACATAGATTGATATGACCTACAAAAATGTAAACGCAATGTATTAACTCCTAAATAAAATACTAATCACTATTGCAAATGAATACAATAAGGGATATAAATTCTCAAGAATATTTTCACTAGCATTTAAATATGGGGTCAAACCATATGTAGTGGTCCGGAGGTGGTTGCTGCAATATTTGAAATATTTTTGCCATAGACTCTACCATTTATTAAGAATACAAAAATGTCAATATTTTATTTTTTTTAATTTTATTTTCCTGATAGTGGCCATTTTTGTGTTGACGAAACACCAATTTTGGGTGATTTCAGTGTTCTGCAGAAAAGCAAATATCTCCAATTCCGTATATCATAGAACAATCTAACAAAAACCAATCTATTAAGTAAATAATGACCGAAATAAAGGTAAGTAGAAATATTGACCTAAAATTACATCTAAAGGTCCAAATATTGCTTCGAAGTTTTCATCAAATAACTTTAAAAATCAATTTTTATGATTTTTTTAATATAGGAAGAAAAGAGATATAATGTTTGTAATTTTTTAATTTGAAGGGTTTAGGCACGTGCTTTAAGTACGCAGAATGTTAAGCTGTGGACTAAAGTGGTCTTTTTAACAAAAATTTTTTAAAGTTCTTGATATTTAAAAATTTTCAAAGTTTAATGTCCATTATATTTGTTGGGAATGAAAATAAAAATTTTAAATTCAGCCCACTTACAGTCCTGTATATTAAGAATGAACAGTAAAAATTTTTTTTTGAGGACAACTATTTATGAAGATATTAAATATTGAAAAGTACCAAAATATTGACAAACTTGAGATCAATGCGGTCAAAGTATACAGATGGTCACTTCCAATGACACCAGAAAATCCACGAACAAGAACTTAGATTTACCCTCAACCCATATGATACAGGTCAATTTTACACCACCTTATAGATTACTCTTATGGGCCAGGAAATGTAATTTGTGGTATTTACCCAAGAAAATGTCATTAATAAAGTTCTCCTTGCACTATATTATGGGGAATTTTACTCTTATTTAGCATATTGTAACACATTACAGGTAAATAATGTCACCTAGGAGTTGTCACTAAGGATGCAATCAGGGAATAACAAGCAAGATAAGTGTAGATGGGGGACGTGGATGAAAATGAAAAAAGGAGGAGGAAGAAGTTTATTTTCAAAACTGTGACTGGGGGCAGAGGTTAGATTATTGGCACCGCATTGAGAGGGCATGACTACTCGCAAGAAATAGAGACCATGGGATAACTGAGACAAAGCTGAGATAGCAGGAATTTTCAAAATGGTGGGTGTAACTAAAAAATTTTACGAATTAAAAAAGGGCGATTTACAAAATATATTGAGGGATCGAGGAGAAGCAGTTCATGGCGTGAAATTTGAATTTCAAGAGTGTCAAAAAGGGTTATTAGAAAAAGAAGGTATGGACATATACACACAGGAGTTTGAAATTGAGCTGGAAGGACAGGTAGGACGTAGGTTTGAGACCAAACTGAAAGAACTGAGAAATAGAGACGAAGATATGGAGACAAAATGGAAGAAGGACCTGGAGGAAATGGAGATGAAATGTGAAGAGGAGGAAGGAAGAAAGAAGGAGAAAAAGGAATGAGAGGAGAGTAGATGAAGAGAACTATGCGAGCTTACAGAAATGCTGAGGGAGAGAGAAGAGTGCATGAGGTTGGAGCAGAATACGGATATTGAGACACAACAAAATATTATTGAGGAGGAACAGGGCAAGGTACACGGGGAAGTACGAGGGCTGAAGGAGACGATAAGTGCAGGCGACAAAAGGATGGAGCAATTGGAGGTAGTACAAGAAGACCTGAAAGGCAACATAAAAAGAGCAGAAGATAAGATGGAAAGGATTAATGACAAGATAGAGGACAGCAAGGGAAGAATTAATCAATTGTGAACAGTAATGGCAAAACAGCTACAAGAGCAAAAGGAAAGGATAGACAAAAGCAGATTAAGAGAGATAGAGAAGAGAATGAGGGAGGACTGTGCGGAAATAAACAGTCAAGGGGCGACGACAGGTATGGTCAAATTGAAGACACCACACTTTGATGGGAGGATATTTTGTCAAGAGGCTCACACTTCTTGGGTGAAATACATGTGTGAACATGTTTCTGCGTTCTTCTTCTAACAAAAAGAAATCTTGCCAAGAATGCAAGAAATACTGATGAACAACAACATTCAAGAAGACAGTGACACATTGCACATTCCATGTGTTTGCATAAAGAATTCAGGTACAGGACCCAAAATTATGGGACAGCTACAATATGATAACCTTCCTGCTAATCTCAAGGCTCATAATAGTACAACTTCTTTCAAAACCAATTTATCAAGGTACTTAAAATGTAATGCGTTTTATTCAATTGATGAATAAGTAAATAATGACAAATACATTTTACTTGTAGTGTTTTCTTTATTGTTCGACAAGTCTTAAGTTGTGTCTGTATTTGCCAATTAGCGGCCTAAATGCTCCCTTCATAGGGAGGAAGCCAACTTGCAATGCGTCTGAATTCATAGCCATCAGTTTAATCACCAAATTTAGTTATCTAATGTTGCCACCAGCAAAGTGAGCATGAAGTGCATCCACTGTGGTAACAAAATGTAAGCACATACTTGCACAATGTTTATTGCTCATAATGGAGCAGATGAAATACTTCATGTGTGTGTTTGATATTATTTCTTTTTTTTCCTTCTGAAAGATTGAAATTAAAATGTTTAAAATCACAAAGATAAATTAAAGAGGCAATCCTAATGAATAATAATTCGCGTCTTTATCTAGCTAAGGTATTCAATTAGAAGAAGTAAATGTTCAAAGAACAGAAATATTTTTATAAATCAGAGGGATAATTTACTTTTGTTTTTTTTAACAATAAATATGAGGCATATGGCTGAAGATGCTGCATGTGTTTTTGGAATTCATATGGCTGCTTCCTCCTCTATTTGTATATCATTTGTAATAATGCAGGGCTGATGGTTAAAAAATAAATACTGTCAGCCCCGACTTGATCACCCAACCAGGTATTTCGGCAACAGATCTGTTCCTATCCAGTTTATTATCTGAACTTAGTAGAGGTACTACAAGGTACGTGAACGTAACAAGCCTAACATTTAAATTTGAGCACTTCACAGCAAAATTTGGATAATTATTATGGACAAAGCATTATATTACTTTGCCCGACAAGTAAATGTTGATTGCTGTCTAGAATATCTTTAACTGTTAAAGTTAGTATGAGAACGAAAGTGCTTAAAAAATACCACATAATGAATCTCAATTCAGGTTATTGCTACTAATTTGTTTCGAAGTATCATTACTACACCATAGCTTGTGACGCTGTAGTTTTCATCTGAATTCATGCTCCTTTTCGTCGTTGTGGAATTCAGGCACCTTTGATGGCTAATGGAACATGGGTAATTCTTAATGGCTCATAAATTCAGACTCAGCTTTACATCATTGTAACATGATTGTAACCTTCTGATCTCTAGACAAATAATCGCATTATTATTATTATTACAGCACATTTTGAGATACATACCTTAAAATGTGGTATATTCCCATACAGTTCATTTAGGGCTCCATGCATGGTGGCCACAAGCTTTGATATCATCTGATTCCACAAATAGGTATAGCAGCCATTTCCTCCACCAATCAGTTGAGATATTTTAATACCCGAATTGGGATTGATAAGGGGTAGCATTATAAAGCACTGTGAGGCTTCATGAATAATCATTTCATCTGTGCAATAAATCACACCCATCAGCAAATTTTCGATTGCTACCTGAAAACATGAGTTGAGCAAAACTACTTTCAGCTTTCAATTCACACACACAATGCAATTGAAACATGTCAGCAGAAAAGGACTACCTTGTAAGTTACACATTGGGCACTGTAGTACTTCATGCATGCCTGTAAACACTGCAGTAGGGCGCATGAAGATTGGGGATTTGCCAAAATGACCTGCAAGAATGAAACAAAAAAGGTAGCTAACACATAACAATCATTACTGCATCTTTACTTATGTAGGACTAAATTCACATTCCAATAACCCAGATAAAACGCTACACGATCTCGTCTAGCCACAGAGGATCGGGAACTCAAAAATAGGGTGGCTAATTAAAAAGACTCTGAATGACGAATCATTTTAAAGCCAAAAAACTATATAGCATATATTTGGTATCAATACAATGGTCAACTGAACTGAATGTGTACAGTGGAATTCAGTTCCATCATGTTCCACCTGAGAAAGTTAGGCAGTCAGAAATTTATATGGAAAATCTAAAATAATTTGTTTGGCGACACAAATTAGTGATTTCAATGCACATAGTTTGTCACAAGGCCAGTTACATAAAAATACTATGCTTCTAGCTGAGTTTGCATTACCGATTATGATAGCTAAGCACCGCTGAGCACTTCATCATCATCATTGGTCAACAATCCTAGGATTGGTTTAACCCAGCTTCCCACTCAATTCTTCTATCGGCCAACCTTTTCATATTGACGAAATTCTTTACTTTTACATCCTTCACAACCTGTTCCATGTATCTCATAGAGGCCTGCCTTTCCCAATCTTCCCGTTCACTTTTTCCTAGAAGATTGTCTTCATCAGGCCATCGTGTCTTAAGATATGGCCGATTAAGTTGTCCCTTCTTCTTCTTAGAGTTGTCAGCAGACTTCTCTTTCCTCCCACTCTTCTTAGGACTTCCTCCATACTTACTCAGTGGATCAATTTAATCTTCAGCATTATTCTGTAGCACCACATTTCGAATGCTTCCACCCTTACCTTCTCTGCTGCTGTCATCGTCCATGCCTCACTGCCGTAAAGAAACATGCTCCAGATACACGTTCTGATGAATTTCTTCCTTACTTCTACGCTTGTATTTCCAGTTGTAAGTAGATTCTTCTTTTGATAGAATGCCCTCTTTGCCTGGGCTATTCTACTGACTGTTTCTTTCTTGCTTCATCCATCATTGGTTTCTCTGCTTCCTAGGTAACAGAACTCTTTCACCTCTACAAGTTTTTGTTTTCCTAGTTTGACATTGGTTTTGGCCTCTTCTTTCTTGCTGCACATCAATATCTTAGTCTTCTTCTTATTTATCTTCAGCTGATATCTAGCCATTGTCCTTTCCATGGTTACTAGAATCTTATTCAGATGCCTCTCTGTCTCTGCTATGAGTGCTATGTCATCAGCGAATCACAGTAAGCTTATTTTCTCTCCGTGGATAGTCACTCCAGAAGACTTCTATTTGATTTCATTGATGTCCTTCTCAATGTAAACATTAAAAAGGACAGGAGACAGTGCACATCCTTGTCTCACTCCTTTCCTTATTCTTGCCTCTTCACAGCTGGGTCCAGATTTAATCACAGCTACTTGGTTTTTGTACAGACTGTGTATAATTCTTCGGTCATTGTATGACACTCCAATCCTTTCAGAATTCCAAGCATTAAATTCCTATCTACGATGTCAAAAGCCTTTTCTAAATCCACAAATGCAATGAACATCTGCTTATTCTTCTCCATTCTCTTGTCTTTGAGCAGCCTAAGGGCCAATATTGCCTATCTTGTACCCTTACTTTCCTTCCCTTCCTGAGGACTTATATTATGATAATAATGGTGAATTTGAAAACCTGTAATTTCCAACCGTACAAAATTTACATGTTGAGGGTTCCTGCGATAACCTCTCTTTAGATTCATTAAAGAAAACTGTGTAATTGCGCGATAAGAATTAAGAGAAAGTGACCTTGTGAAGGACCAGATCAGCAAAGGCTTTTCCTTTTATGACACCTCTCCCAATCCCATCCAGCCATGACAATATCCCCACTTAAAGGTCATTGGAGAACAATAGACAAGTGAAAACAGCAAAAAAATCATCTGATGAAGCCACAATCACACTAACAATGAGGTTTTCCTGAGAACTTATAGGTCGAGAAGAACTGAGGCTGGCTTGACAAATCCTTGATGCCCAGGCAGCAATAATTATTTGGGGGATTAGACCCTAGAGGTAACGGGGAGAGACAAATAAGGTCATCTGCAACATTTAGAAAAGGTGGGTAATTCTGTGGGGATAGGATTTTTTCAGGTAGTGGAGGAATGATGGAGAGAAACCCAGCAATGGCATTAGCCTGCTCTTAACACATGGTGTCAAGGGGTTCACTATTTAACATCCCATGCAACAGTTGGATTACTGAGCTTGAAATGCTCTACACAAAACACTCAAGTAGTCTTGTGTAAAAATGAAAAAATTTTGCCATTGCACAGATTGAAACCAGGATCCCTTGAATGGGAAGCCACTATTCTGGTCACCACCATGACTGCCAGCATTCTGGTTTTGGTATCAACCTGATACCAAAAATAGTACTCACCAGGCCAGGCTGATCCAAAACCTAACCTTATTCCATGGATGAAATTCATATAATGATTAACCCTCTCTCTGCACTGATGGAGAGATAACCAAGATCATGGCATGATCAAGGTCCAACCTGTACAGTTTTTCTGCCGAGGATTTCCAGATTCAGAGAAAAGGGTCCTTGATCAAACACGTCTGTGAATGAATCATTGTTGCATAAACCAAATAGTTTTACTTTGGTACTTCCCTTGGTATTACCAGCTGGTCCCAGTTTCTTACCACTCTCCTCTGCAGTTTTAATGTATACCAGTCATAATTTTTTCTTTGCTGTTTACAATGGAGAACCAATGTTATGATAGCAGAATTTCCATAGAGAAAAAATAATTTACCCGGACTGGGACTTCACCCAGAAACTCCTACTATCTGGTTGAGTGCTTACACCAGATAAGTTACCAAGACTTTCTTCTCCCTTGTATGATGTTAATAGATTCGGTTTTGCACGGCTTGAAAATTCATTTTTGGCCAATAAATAAACAACCAACTGAAAAATCTCAGGGAAATTCTGTTTTTTTAAGCTAAGTTGATGATGGTAAGCAGTACTGATGATGGATTTTCATTTTGTCAGCAGTCCTGTAAGACTCAATGATTGCATTTTTTTGCTAAATCCAAACCCTTTTGATTCTACGCCATAACCATACCAACTGAAAAAAGGCATTAAAAACACTTTGTAATCACCACTACACCAACTTCATAGCAGGAACTGAATGGTGTGGATCCACTGAGACAAGTTGCTACGAAAGTCAGCTGCATAACTGCTCATCATCCCCTTCCACACTAAGACTCCTAAGGCGTAACACTGAAACAACTGTGCAAGACGATAATGATTCATTGAGCAACTGCTCAACTTTCATTTGCCTCGAGATGTAATGGTGCACATCACTGGATGTTTGTACACTGTATCTCTAATGAGGAGTAGAATGCTGTGAGTTAATCGAATTGGACAACAAGTGATGGCAAAATTATGATGGTAGAGCAGATATGACCTCACATTAAAACTGGCAAAACTCTGGTGTGGTTGCGCTTTTCCCTGAGAGAGCAACCATTGGAAATAAATCATAGGCAATAATACTCCTGCTATAAGCCATATTAATTACAATGGACTTCTACCATATTCACCACATAAGATATGCCTACATCTGGAGTACACCTTATACAAACATATTACAAATTGTTTTTGCTAGGTACTTAAATTGGTAATAAAAAATAAAATAAAATGCAAAGCAAGACACCTCAGAAGCAGAGAATTTCAGGAAAACTAAAAATTTAACATCCATATCTTGCATTTGATCGAGGAGGTGACAGCGTATCGCTATTTAGTAAGCGGAGTAACCAGCAAAGGACAATGCAGACAAAGGAAATAGTCAGTAGAATAGCTCAGTCACAGAGGGCATTCTGCCAAAAGAAAAGGCATGGACGCTTACAGCAGCAGAGAAGTTAAGACTCAAGCGTTAGAAATGTAGTGCCATAGAAGAATGATTCAGATCAAATAGAACGACTGACAAGGAGAGGTTGTGTAATAGGCAGAAGTACGCTATTTTCATTTTTGACCAAATCACAAAATTCCCTAAAAAAGTTCAAAAACACCGAACAGTCATTTTTTGATGCATTACCGCTTAAAAGAGTTGAACAACACTAGAATGACCGGGGTAAGCCGAATACCTACTATGACCGCCAGTGGTCAATTGACCCTTCGTCCTTTTCTTGCGGTCTTTAACACGTTTTCTCTTCGCAAGTTTTTTCAATCGAGTGTATAAATGTTCTGATAATGTGTTTACGGTTAGGTGTAGTGTTAAGAAAAAATTGTACAAAACTGCATACAATATTAATTACACTGATAAAATTTTTTATTGTAAAATAAAAGTGTCTCATTTACACCGGTAAAAATAAAACGTCATGTGCTTTAAAACACAAATAACATTTCAAAACACGTTATTTGTCGTATTTTTATTGGATAAAAACATGGTATCAGAGAAAAATGAATTAGAAAAGACAGCGTTACAATGAAGCGCTAAAATGTGGTCTCAAGGTATTTATTTACTCTTGTGAGCACTTTTTGCAAATTTTCCCGATTACTTGGGAGGGGGAGATATCTTAGAGCGCCTGAATGATCTCCACTTTGGTTTGCCCACATCGACAAGCCATAGTGCTCTTCCCTACCGCAGTGCGGACTGAACTAAGCAAATGGGTTATGGAAGTGAATGGGTTAAGCGAATGGCAGTTAGAGCTTAACCTTAAAAAGTGTGTATCTATCAATTTTTGGAGGAGGAATAATTCGATAGAGCGTACCTATAAAATTAGTAACACGAAGTTCGAAAACATAGAAACCATAAGATATTTAGGTGTAACAATCACTAAGGATTTATCGTGGGGAAGACACATAAGGGAAATATGCGGCCGAGCAAAGAGAAAGCTAGGATTTATAAAAAGAGTACTCGGGAAATGTGATGAGAAGACAAAAGAGAGATGTTACTTTTCACTAGTTAGGCCCCACCTTGAGTATGCAGCCAGTGTATGGGATCCTAATGAATTAGGGTTGATCAGAGAACTAGACAGTGTGCAGCGTAGAGCAGCTAGGTTCGTTAAAAGGTGCTACGTTAGGTTGAGTAGTGTTTCAGAATTAATACAAGAATAACGGTGGGAATCTTTATCATAGCGTAGGTTAAAGCACAGAACAAATCTATTAGAGAAATTTCAATCGGATAGCTTTACTGAAGATGTTAGGCACATATTAAAAACACCAGCGTGTAATGCTAGACTCGACCAGATAAATAAGATTAGAGGGATAGATTGTCGTACTGATAGATTCAAAATGCCATTTTTCCTGCGTGCTATAAGTGAACACAATAGACAGCATAGCAAAGGGATAGGTAGGGGAAATATTTTAGAGTAGTCTGTAGTTCATGATGCATGTATTAACAACCAAACCCTTAATTACTAATTAGGTAGATACTAACAATCTAGAGTCCTGAGACGCTATAGTAGCATGTTTGCATGTCAATAGCGCATGCTTGGTGATCTTCACCCCCTGCCACACACCCTTGCAGTGGCTTGTAGGGTTCGTGTAGATGTAGATGTAAGTCGGTGATGTCTATGTTTACGTGATGGGTGACTGCAGCATCTATGACGAGTCAGCGACCGGCATGTAAGTTTTAACTCGTTGTGGAAGGGTATTCCCCAGGCTCTCTCGAGCAGCCCTGCAGGCGACACCACACCCCAGCTACGTACAAACATAACAGCGCATTTCAGCTAAAGGAGTGATCACCACTGCCCATAAAATATCTAGTAGTGACTCTTTGCGACGCAACATACTGTGGTTTTGCTAATATGTCTCTCCTTCACATAAACCATAAAACCATAGGTAAAAACTGTTTTGAAGACATGAGAGTCAACCTTGAGTAGTGTGCGTATGTGTTAAGGTGCAAGTTATGATATTTGACACAACTGACACCGAGAATCGACAAAGAGATCTAAATAACGGTATAAAATACAAGAACAGTCAATTGACTGTTTGCGGTCATTGTACGTATAAGCTGGCATTGCTCTTGATCTGAAGCATCCCCCCCCCCCCCCCCCCCCAAAAAAACTTCATTTTCGCATTATTTGTTCCAAAATATTAAAAGTCAAAAAAGCTCAGCCTCATAAATTGTAAGATAATGAAGTAGTGCACGAATGAAAAACGCAAATGGTCAATTGACCGTCCCTGGTCATTCTAGAGTTTAGCATTTTGTTTTCACAAAATCATTAATAATTCGCAAAATCTGCTGCAAACTATGGGGCGCATTATGTTTTACAAGGCACAATAGTCAATGGTAGTTTATGGGTCTGGCTGTTGATGATGCGGGCACTGGGGTAATGATTTCCCGGAAATGTAATGGCACATAGGTCACTGGGGGAATTTTTACGAGTAGCACTGATTGGTACAATTTCCAGGAATATGCTAATTTCACACAGGTGGGTGATCACTTTGGAATTTTTGGTTGTGACTGTAGAAGTTCGTTTATGGGGATGAAAAAGAGTGGGGAGTGGGAGGGAAGCACTTGCTCAATGGCCAGGGGGATGTTGTTCTTTAAATGTTGGATTATCTCAAACATTTCTAGGGCGTCGAGTCTCCTCTTGTTTCCCTCTGAGTGGAGGTTCCCTCTGAGTGGATGATCTCCGGCATGAAATCGCTCTGGTGGTTGCTATTAAGTGGTTGGCAAAGTTTGACTGCTCTTTCATCTTTTTATAACAATTATGATGCTCACTCACTCTAATGTGGACACTTCTTTCCATTCTGCCTATATATCTCCTGTAAAAATCTTTGCACTTAAGGCAGTATATGCCACTTCTCTCTTCGGGTGGGAAACGATCTTTGCAGTTGAACAGCATTTTTTTTAGAGTTGAGGGGGTATAATATGCTATCCTGTAATTTTCCTTCGGGAAGCTGGAGGTATAAGAGTGGGAAATATTTCCTAGAAAGGGGAGCCTGCACCACATTTTCGGAGTGTTGATAGGGGTGAGGAAAGACACCATTGACAAGGCCTGTGCCCTGCGGGCTTTATTGAGAATGTTTTCAATGATTGCTGCTTGATAGCCATTAACCTTTGTGATATATTGCATGGTTTTCCATTCCTTATCGTAGTTGTGTTCACTGATGGGAATTTTTATGAGTCTATTGATTAATGAGTGAAACGCTGCTGTCTTGTGTTGAAAGGGGTGGCACGAATCCGCGGGAATAATAACATCTGTGGAGGTGGGTTTGCGATAAATGTCAAATAGGAGTTTCCCTTCTTTTAACTGAATGTTTAAGTCTAGATAATTGATTGATTTATTTCTTATTTCCATGGTGAATTTAATTTTCTTGTTCACTGAGTTAATGAAGGTGAAAAAATGTTCTAACTGCCTTGTGGTGCCCGTCCATCGGCACAGAACGTCAACAACATATCTATACCAATAGTGAACATTTTTAGTTTAATCATGACCTGAATGAAACAATTTTGACTCAAATTCATCCAGAAACATTTCCGCGAGTCTACATCCAGAAATTTGCATATATTACAGTATTAGGGGCATTGCCAAGGTAAGATGTTTCTGTGAACAAGACAACCAGAATAGGGTTCTAAAGATGACTTCATGGGCCCACAGTACTGTGTTTCTGGCATGTCATTAATTCTATACTTCTTAGTTGCAAAAGCCAAAGCAATGTCATTAAGAGACATGATAAAACTTACTGTATTCCATTTGGCACTCCACACCTTTGAGGTTCAGGCGAAATGACAATGGGGTGAATGAAATTACATCGTGATAGTTGTATAACCAGATTTGTTGGTAATATCATCAGTAAATGCATCCACGTCTTTCATCTTTGAAGTTCTCAATATGACTAATTTCACACCACACTCATTCAATCATCCTCTTTATCGACAGCGAAAGAAATTCGGGTATTAAAAAAATATATCACCATCTATTTATTAACCTACCAATTCACAATTTTCACCTTTGTGAACTTTTCTAAGGACTGGAGAGACTAGTGTAAGAGAAACTACCAATTCACAATTTTCACCTTTGTGAACTTTTCTAAGGACTGGAGACACTACAGTGTAAGAGAAACTGCAGTTATGAAATGAGAGAAACATCCAATGGTAAGCAAGAAATACCGTTAATTACAAATATAGTTTGTTAGCTAAGGATGAGCATGCTGATATTGAAATGAAAAATAAATTTTTGCGCTCGTAATAAATCAAAATGACAGGCCATACCTGAATCTGGTACCCAGTCAGTTGGCGCAATAATTTTGTCACAATGGGTAGTAACTGTTTCACGACAGTCGGAAACTGACAGGACAACTCGAGGATCTTCCCTAAGGGGTAAAAAATAAAACTTCAGATTCCAACTTGCGAAAGGGCAATTACTCGCAATTACACGACATACACTTACGTAAAATTACAAAGGACAAGTCTGGTAAAGCTTTATTGGAGTCCTTTTCCTTAGTTTTAGTTTCCGCGGCAACCAATGCTTGCGAAGCCCACGAAAATGCATTTTGACAGAATATTTCATCTGGGCATTGTGACAACAATGTCTTCAGAAAGAGCAATCCTTCGAACCTGCAATCCATAAATTAAGTATTAGCACGGTTAATCGCATTCTTAATATACCGAATCGAATTGTGAATATTTTAATACAAAAATAAAGACATACTACCCATACTCAGATATTTGGAAAGGTAATGGAATTTATACACGACAAAGAAAATATTCAAATTAGCACTGGACCTGCTATTTCCGTTATTTAACTTCGTATTTACTTCCGCTGCAACTTGCGCCAATCTTGACGGGTTCTGAGCAAGAAATATTAAGGAATATATCAAACCTTGGCCGTAATTGACAGATAAATACCAGTACCGCTTTAAACTACTTACACTGCAAATGAATACTTGGTGCTCAGAACACCCACATAGAAAGTCATTCAAGTACTTGCCACGCCATGGTGACACCGACACAGTGTGAAACAATTCTATCAAATTTTCCATTTCCTCATAAATATCACATATAAACCAAATACACGTGGGGCGCGTTCTGTATTCGAAGTTCACTTGTTCACGGCGGCTTTTCGTACCTCATTTGAAAATACGGCATCTCAAGGCGCTTTATTTGAATTCACCCAAATGAGGCCTCTACGCTGTTATTTAGGACATCAAAGATTTTAGTAATAATTTAATAAAGAATCAAAACGCTAAGCCATCCTGATATTTCTAAAATTGTACGTGGCTCAGTAGGAAGCATTGGTTAATACAGTAAACAGGTGATGCATTGTTTGTCATATTTTAAAAAACAATCATCGTAGGCAATCTCTCAATAGAGCCATATTAACTTTCTCACGCAGTTTAAAATTTAACTTTAATTCCTTACCTTGAAGTGCAAAATTTATGACCAACTTCATGGACTTACATGTATTATCTTGAAAAATACCTATCTTGTGGAATACACACAGGGACACGTGTGGTGATTAAAAAAATGAAACAAAAAAGTAACCCTCGCAACTAAAATGAATAGAATAATGAGAATATTTCGACGGTCACAGAGCCACCTTCTTTGACGAGAAGGAGGGAACTACTGTAGTTCCAATCTTTTTTTTTTACTTGGACTACAGCAGCTCCTTCCTTCTCACTGAAGAATGATGGCTGTGGCCACCAAAAAATTCCCAGTCAGTGATCCTTTTTTTGTGTTCACTACATTTAATCGTCACACCTACACCCTAGTACATATAAATATCTATATTCATGAGATATTTCACTGGCTTTACTGTTCATTACCATCATAGCAACAATCAACAATTAGCCTGTCTCAATTCCAATTAACTTTTTACACATAGCCAACTTAACAGACATTTCTCCTCAGAATTCATTCACACATCAGTCAATTAATGGGTTTATTCTGAGGACTCATACTTAGAAAAAATTTACATGTATTTTTTATGAAACTGCATTGAAGTTCAATAAGTATGGAATATGAGATAAAGAATGAAACAGCAGCTACTTGTGGAAGCCCTATACACATTTGGTGGTTTCCCAAGAATTTCACTCAAATCGATGATGCATACTCTGGTATGAGAGATTATAAAGTCATTGATGAGAAAAGAGACATATTGAATGTTTCAGGATGCATTTTTATTGAAATTTCAGAGAGTAATGCATGTACAGTAATAATGCTACTAGCAGCTCAACGATGGCATGAATTGGCTGACAAGATGATTGGATTTGAAGATGACAACTCATTCAAAAACCAGCTTGCACAAGTTTTGACAGATTCCATCACAAGAGGTAACAAAAAAATTTATTTTCAGTTTTAGTAATCATTACTTGAGTGATTTACCACTAATTATACTTTCAAATAATAAAGTTCTGTTCGTGAGCTTAAAAAAATGACCACTAAGAGATTGTTTCCAATTGTTTATAGGGAATAAAATTCATGAATGCTTCAGAGCCAGCTTCAAAATAAACGAAGTAAATTTTACTATTCCTGAATCATTGTTAGCAATAGGACCTGAAATAAAATCACTCATAGAATGGGTAACAATTCCAATTGGCATATTTGCACAGATACTCACTCCCTCAAGATCCATTTTCATTGATAATTGATTATGATTTCAGCAAACCTCCATCTATCTAATGGATCTAGGGGACACCTTATTCAACAATTTAAATCGTGCAATGAAAGACTGGGATGGCATTCGACCAATGTACAGCCCTGAATTATTTGTCATCCTCATCGCAGATAATCACAGTATCTTGCTCGTGTTTCAGGAAGATCAAAGTAAGGTAAGTAAACATGTAAGAACATTAAATAAAACAACATAGTTCTTTCTCTCATTACTAATGGTCTGCTACGTGTAGCAAAGATATTTTTTTATATTAGTTTGCACTTCACATATGATACTGCACAATGCAATCAATGCAGGAACACAGGAAGGGTTGTCAGTTTAAAACAGTAATGGTGAGGCTTTTCTTCCTCCTGCCTCAAAAAAGAAAAATTTGAGCTTTTCAGAAGACTGAAGTTTCTGAACAACCCTCCCCATGGATTACATCTTGTTGTGGTGGGATGGGTCTGGCATGTTCCTGCGACCCATAGAGCTGTACTGGTGGGAGCAATGAATGTTGCTCCTGGTAGGGTCAACCATGCCAGATAGGATGAAGGGTAGGAACCTAACAAAAGGTAATCAGCATAATTGCTGTCGCATCATCTGCTCCTCAGTGAGGTGGCTATGGCAAGGCATCTGACCTCAGTGGGGCAGCCTATCAAGTGATGGTGTCGCGTTA
The DNA here is from genome assembly GCA_933228895.1 of Platycnemis pennipes. NCBI lineage: Eukaryota > Metazoa > Arthropoda > Insecta > Odonata > Platycnemididae > Platycnemis > Platycnemis pennipes. The sequence continues at coordinate 69,801,084 of OW121854.1, forward strand.
AAGAACTATTGAGGTAGGCAACAGGAGAACACCTCAATCAAAAATTATGATGGGCTTGGATAGCAGGAATATGAATCCTGGCAACTATGGGATATGTGGTTATCATTATATGAAACCATTGTGCAGAAAAAGAGACAACAGCTAGAGTGGAAAAAAGGAAAACAGAGGACATAAAAAATAATTAATTAGGAACATGGAATGTCTGAAAAATGTTAAAGGAAGGGAAGGTACTAAAAATTAAGCATGGAATAGATAGAGGACATTTAGATTTGAGGGACTGTGCTAAGTCAGATGGAAGCACCAGGGAGACTTCTGGAGTAATAATTATCAAGCGATATAAAGTGGAGGTACAAAAGAATGATGAAGATTAAATAGAATGCTAGAGTGAATAATGAAGAACTCCTTGAGAAGAGTGGGAGAAAAGAGAAGTCTTGTGAAAACCCTAAGAAAAAAACCAGACAACTTAATCGGTGACATGAGACATGATAACTTGATCAAGACAATCATTGAAGGACTAGCATACAGGAAGAACAGCAAAGGAAGGCCTCGTATGAGATACATATATAGAACAAGTGATGAAGGATATGAAAGAGAAGAAATTCTCAGCTAATCTCTTCATGCATACGAAGAGAATGGGGAGGGAGGGATGGATGTTTGGCAGGAAGTATGGGCTGGGTGTTAAAAATGAGGTTAGAATAAGGTATCAAGAAATTGAATATGGTACTGTGCATCAATTGCAGGACAGGAAATTTAGCAATTGAACAAGGGGACATTCAGCAAAGGTGGAAGGAATATGTGGAAGAACTGTACATTAGTAAAACAAAACAGACACAGAAGAAGAAAAGGATGCTGATAAAGATGATGTTGACCCAGGAATACTAAATATGTAGTGATATATGTAAAGCACTGAGAGAAATGACATTGGGGGAAGTGGAGAGGATTGCTAGTATCCAATTAGATTTACTGAAGACCCTGGGAAGAGGTTTCCATACCTTAGTGCTCTGGTCCCCTGACTGCAGGCAGGAAAAATATGGGTTCGCACAATGGATCCAAGGAGGTCTAGGTGGCACATGGGTTCCAGAAGGCTCCTGTTGTCCCTCCAATTCACAATCTTTTAGGAATAGTAAGAAGACAGAGGTTTTGTGGGCTTCTTTGTAGGAGTAACGAGGAGGGAGTTTGTTGGGAGTATTTCATAAAAATTGTTTTAATACCAGAAAAGTGGGTAACAAAGGAATGTGATTATTAAATTTGATTAATCATGTGTCAAAAGTCAAGTAAATGAATTTCTAGGTGAAGATCAGTTCGGATTTTGTCAGGGGAGGGTAACTAGGGATGAGATTGTAGTGATGATAGAACTAGTGGAAAGGAACTTAGAATATTATCAGGATGCATTGTGTGCTTTAAAAAGGCATTTGACAGAGTGAGGTGGGAAAAGTTAATGGAAATCTTGCGGAAAATAGGAGCAGACTTTGGAGATTGATCTGTAACTCATACATGACACAGAAGGTGCAAGTGAGAGTAGCTGAAGGAGAATTGGAGTAGGTGGCAATAGGGAGGGGGGGGGGAGCTGCTCACTATAACAGGAATTTTAAACATATCCTACCCATAGGAAATGGTAAAAGAGGCATTGGATGGGCTTGATGAAGGAGTAAATGCAGGGGGAAAATTAATGAAGTTGGTGTGGTGCTAGGAAAACAAAAACTTGACGAGGTGAAAGATTTGTCTTACCTACGAAGCCGAGTAACTAACGATGGACGAAGCAAGAAATACTGTGGACTCCCGGTATAACGAGTGCTCATAATCCCTCGGAAATCACTCGCTAAATCGAGCGCTCGCTATATGCGATGGTGTTGAAAAAACCCACCTAATTCTCATAGTCGTTCGTATTTACAGTTTTTCTTTTGTTTCCGTGGCATTTGACGAAGGTAAACATCAAAAAAGTCATTTCAGGCACAATCTGGTAGAATATCAACATATTTCATGAAAAAGACAGGACATTTTCCATTATATAAAATATTAATTCCCCTAAGTAGTTTCGATGTTTTTCTTCCAGTTCTTCTATTTTTCGATCGCCGAAGAAAGCTGTAAAGACAGCGTAACTAGTCGGAATTAAAATATTAGGTATACTGTGGAAGTTTTTGGATAATTTTGCGAATATGTCATGACGATAATATCAGCTTTGTCGAGTTTTCGAATGTTAACCAGTACGTCCATCAGTTTGGAAAATTGGCCTGAAGGTTCACTGAAATACGGCATGTTTCGGGGGTCGTAGATATTTTTCAAGCTTAAGCGAAGGCCAACTTACGGCTGTCTTTTTCCGACTCGATTAACTGGAGCAATATCACGATAATTCATCGGGCGTGAACACGCTATGTTTGAACGAGCGCAATATCACGATCTTTTATTGCGATATTTATCGTGATAATATATAGTGATATTTTATTGGGGCGCGATATCATGATATTTTATCGCGATATTTATCATGGTCACGATATTTATCGTTATGTTTATCGTGAAAGTTATCGCGATACCTATTTATAGCGATATTTATCGCACCCCGATATCTTACCGTGCCCCGATATCTTATCGCGCCCCGATATCTTATCGTGCCCCGATATCTTATCGTGCTCCGATAACATATCGGGCACGATAAGACGATGTTTATCGTCACGCTGAGTTATCGTTATCGCCACCTTATGATATGCTAAAATTATCGTATCCCGATATTGAATTATCAATATCGCCCATGCCTAGACCTAACTCCCTCTCCTACTCTCATCTTGCTCGTCGTCTCCCTCCCTCTGATGACTGGGCCTAACAAAAGAAGAACGTAAAATGGGAGCGCGCAGAGCGTACTGAAGGCCGTAAATCGTTAATGTTTGGACATAACTGGCTTTAGGTGTTGTAGATATGGCACACATCTTGTATTTTTAGTTTAATTAGCAGATAATACAAAACACAATAGTTTATTTTTGCTAGGCGGTGCATCGCCCTCGAGAGATATCTGTCGTAATACCGAGCGTATACCGTGGAAGGAACTTTTTGGCCTCGCTATATCCGCTTTATTTTACATGTAAAACATAGGCCTTTTGGCGGTACAAAGACAATCACTCGCTATAACGCGATTCTCGAAATAAGCCGTACTCACTATACCGGGCTTCTACTGTAAATAGTAAGTAGAACAGCCCAGGCAAAGAGGGCATCCTATCAAAAGAATAATCTACTTACAGTTGGAAATACAAGCGTAGAAGTAAAGTAACAATTCATCAGAACATACATCTGGAGCATGTTTCTTTGAGGCATGGACGATGACAGCAGTGGAGAGGAAAAGGGTAGAAGCATTCAAAATGTGGTGCTACAGATGAATGATGAAGATTAAATGGATTGACCGAGTAAGTAACGAGGAAGTCCTAAGAAGAGTAGGAGAAAAGAGAAGTCTGAAGTCTAAAAAGAAGGGACAACCTAATCGGCCATATCTTGAGACACAATGGCCTGATGAAGACAATCTTCGAGGGAAAAGTGAACAGGAATATTTGAAAAGGCAGGCCTTGTATAAGGCACATGGATCAGGTGGTGAGGGATGTAAAAGAGAAGAATTACTTCACAATGAAAAGGTTGGCCGATAGAAGAATTGAATGGAAAGCTGCATCAAACCAATCCTAGGATTTTTGACCGATGATGATGGTGTGGTTCATGGATGATCAAGTACTAGATAGCCAAGGTCTTACAAAAATACTAGATGCATTGCAAATATAGTGCTCATCATCATTATCATCGGTCAACAATCCTAGGATTGGTTTGACACAGCCTTCCACTCGATTCTTCTTCTATCGGCCAACCTCTTCATATTGACGTACCTCCTCTCTTTTACATCCTTCACAACTTGCTCCATATACCTCATACGAGGCCTGCTTTTTCCATTCTTCCCGTTCACTTTTCCCTCAATGATTGTCTTCATTAGGTCATCATGTCTTAGGATGTGGCCTATTAAGTTGTTCTGTCTTCTTTTTAAGGTTTTCAAATACAATGCTAAAGGTATGAATCGAATATAAACCACAAGAAAACACAAGTTATCAGATTTTCGACAACAAAAAGTCCAGGTTAAACATAAAAGTAGGTGTGGCATTTTTATGTACCCCCTTCTCCTCCCCTCATTGGACATTATCCCTAGGCAGACTAATTACCGTCTGGACTTGCCGAAGGACTTGCACAACAGGTGAGCTAATGGCTGGTGTGCCAAAAATGCCAACGATTTCAAAATGCAACATTTCTGGACTGCTAATTTTTCTGGCTGCACCATTACCTCACCACATCAGTCATCACTTATATAGCCCCCTGAATGTGGAAGAAGACCAGAAGTTTGCCAAGCACACAGGGCATCAGCTGGTGTCCTCCCGCCAGAGACAAAAAAGAGTTCCTGATGCTCCAATGATAAACTTCCACCTTACCCGCACTACCCATACCATTTCCCCTAAAAAATCTATCAATTGACTAATTCCATGCTCACCCCCACTCCACCTTGACGAAAACACCCCCTCCTAATGCCAGAAAAAGCCTCTCTCACACTCTCTGTTTGAGTTAAGTCGGCAACCAGTTCACTCCGAGCAATGGCCACTTCAGATTCGGAGACTTTGTCATTTTCTAGAGGGTGTCCTAGGGGATACTCACAGTTCTTCCAAAATTATTAGAGATTCCCTGAAGGGAAGTATATTCATTCCGCTGTTGGCTTGTAATTGCTCTGTCTATTGCTGAAATACATTTTCTGGTATAGTTAGACTCATAAGTTTTGTCTCATGTTCTATTTGACCTCATCTTGTTTCACCCAAGCATGGAAAAAATTTTGTCCCTTGGACGAGCCTAAACCACAAAATAAAATCTTTATTGCATTTGGGTAACGCTGCACAGTAGGCTATAAATTGGAGCAAGTGAAGCAATTTTATTATTTGGGTGGTATGCTGGGAGGGAAAGGGCTATAGAAGCATTGGAGTCAGAAGGAGAATTGTGCCAGCCAAAGAGGCATTTTCTCATAACTCAGGGTCAGGAAGTAGGGATATACAGAAATGGTCAGTGATACGATATGGAGTATACACCTGATATGGAGTAACCTGATATGGAGTATGGCACCAAAAGGCATGGAAACATGGTCTTCGAGAAAAGAAGATGAAAATAGACTTGGGGGTTTTGAGATGTGGGCACAGAGAAGGATGGAGGAAATAAGGTTGATGGAAAGAAATAACAATGACAGAATAATGGAGATGGCTGGGGAGGACAGGAAGTTGATGAGGAAATAAGGAGGAAGCAGAGGGAGTGGATGAAGCAGATTTAATAAGTGGCGAGGGTGTTTCGAAGGATGTAATAAAGGGAAGAATATTCGATGAAACAACTTCGGCCGTCACCTTGTGGAATTTTTCCATGATTGAAAATAAGAATGAACTTTGTAATTTTCCACACGTTTTTTATTAACCAACCGGTTTCAACCGGAGTGTTGAAACCGGTTGGTTAATAAAAAACGTGTGGAAGAATATTCGGTAAGCAGGGTAGAGGGAGGAGAGGAACAGTTAGTTTGGATCAAGTGATAACATGTAGGAAGTATGTGAAACTGAAGAAGGATACTGTTTGAGAGATATGAGTTAAGGGAAGAATTTATTGCCAATCAACACTTGCCTTAATGACATATTACTATTAATGATCTTTACCACTGTAGCATATAAAAAGAGAAATCTGTCTTCATATTATTTATGATATTATGCTTTACATAAATTCCTTACTGAAAACATACCTATACATCCAAAATAAAAGCCCTTGCATATTTTGCGCATACCTTTGATTAGTGTAGGCAATAAAAGATTAAACCTTTATTTCTCCTGTTTACCTTGTGCTATCCAGAATATATTTTCCTTTCCCCTCTCTTCCCTGGTCCCCCAACCCATGGGCCGGAGTTTGAATCCCAGCATCCACTCTATTATGTATTTTAGTAAAATAGAAAGAATTTTATTGTGACAATGATGAATATATATTGAATTCAGTTTCTTCATAATACTCTCAACAAAATCTTTTAACAAAATAATACAAGTAAGAGGTGGATGATGAGAATTAGGCACCATCAGATTTCCCTTACAGTACCAAAAGTGTTTAAATGGACTTATATAAGGGTCTGTTTTCATGCCCTTTAACCAATTTCACCATGGAAAACGTCCTTGAACTATTGCCAATCACATCACCATGATAATTAGTGATTTACTCTATCTTGGTCCTCAGGAATGTAAACCAGTGATGATGACCCTTAAACTCAGAAATCTCATGTGAAAATGACATTTGACTCTCTCCTTAGCTGATCATAAACCTCATAAGTCACAGCTTCAATGACACAGGAAATAATTGGATACATGCCGGTAGAATTATCCTCAAGCCCCATGACTTGCCGCTTCAAATCCAAAATAAAGTTTTTTGGTTCCATGGTTTTATCTAGAGAAAAACCAGAAGCTGAGAAAATGACGATACTTTACACTTATCGGATGTTAGTACTGCTAATTCAATTCTCAATAAACCAGCAAAGTAGAGCAGAAGTATGATACTCACTTTCAGGTAGGTATTCATGCAGCATTTAAAAATAGAATCATTTTTCTTCTTCGATAGACCTTTCAAGAGTTTTAACAGGCTTCACAAGAAAGATTCAACAGGGGCATAAACCAAAGAATGATAGTCTACTAAAGTAGAACTCTTTTCTGTGTCATCATACAACTAACAATTGATGTTGTAAATATTTTCAACAGGTACTTCTTATAGACCCTCATGATCATGATGACAATGGTGCAGTGGCAGCATGCACATATTTTTCAGAGCTGAAATCACTTTGCTCTTGGTATCGCGGTCTAATCAAATCCTGCTATGATTCACAACCAAAGTGCTATGAATTAAGTTTCTTCTACTTCAAAAGGTATGTGGAGTATTGGTGTCACCAAATCTCTAATAGCATGATTTTACAATATTTTTCTTGTGGGATGCATACAGACCTTGTGCTCCAAGAGGAGGATGATTTTATATGAGATTGGCTCTGATATTTCAGGATAGTAAATACTGATATCTTGAATATGTGACCAAGTGTAGCAGAAGCAACAGTCCAACTACAGGCTAAGATTACTCAAATAATGGATTACTAGATGTCTGGCAAGGTATCCAAAAAATTATAAGTAAATGGAACAATAAAATCTAAATTAGTGCTTAGCACAGGTAGGACAGAAGAAGTGTGTCGAAGCAATTTGACAGGTTGGTACACAATGGTGTCACAAAATCTCTAATAGAATGATTTTACAATATTTTTCTTGTGGGATGCATACAGACCTTGTGCTCCAAGAGGAGGATGATTTTATATGAGATTTGCTCTGATATTTCAGGATAGTAAATACTGATATCTTGAATAAGTGTAGCAGAAGCAACAGTCCAACTACAGGCTAAGATTACTCAAATAATAGATTACTAGATGTCTGGCAAAGTATCCAAAAAATTATAAGTAAATGGAACAATAAAATCTAAATTAGTGCTTAGCACAGGTAGGACAGAAGAAGTGTGTCAAAGCAATTTGACAGGTTGGTACACAATTACCTCAGAAAAATCAATTTTCCTCAAGTTAGTGCTAAGTACCTTGAGCATTAGTTGACTAATTTATTATTTAACACAATTCCATAGTGCTCATTTTTTGACAACTGAAGTCAAGTTGGGGTGTTTTGAAATTCAGTCCATTTGTGATACAACCCTCGAAGAACTTCAAAGATAAATTCAACAGTCCAAATGAAAATTTGCCTTATTCGAAAAGTTCTACTGATATTTTTATGTTTCAGCTGTAAATTTATTTTACAAGTTCTTTCAGGAAAAATCGATTTTTCTGCTAAAAAAATAATATATTTTTCAGCTAAATTAGAATTCTTTCATATATATATCTTAAAAATTGAAACCAGGAAAGAAGTTGCCTGGGATTCTGATCCAAAAAGAAGTACACATTTATAATAGGCAAAACGCAGAGTAGAGAGAAATCCCTCACATTAGTTGATTAATTAGTTTTAATTAACTAATGTGAGGGATTCAGCTCAGCTTTGATGGATTATAGGCATTTGAGTGAAATTTAGAAATCATCAGTTTACACCTCTTCATCTAGAGGTGTAAACTGCAACACCTTGAAGTACCTACCTAGTAGATAAAAGCAATAGAAATATATTTTGATGATTTGAATAGGTTCTGAGTGAATAATACTATTCAGCTGCTCATTTTTTACCAATTAGACTTCCATTCATCTTTCACAATAGAAACCACATCCCTGATGTCCTCATTTTTTCTTACCTTAACTTAATTGTCCAAATTCAAGTATTGTGAAGTAGCGGCGAATACCTAAGCAGAATCACCCGCTGAAATCCACAGTAGCAGAATTTCCACCAGGAAAATATCCACCTCGATCAGGACAACCCAGAGCCCCCTGATTTCCAACCAGGCTTCCTTCTAGAGTTCCACAGGAAGCCTTGTAGCTCAATTGGGAGAGTATCTGGCTGGAAATCAGGGGGTTCCAGGTTCAAGGTGAATCGTTTCTTAGTGAAAATCATGCCAAATTTAATTTCCCTTCTAATATAACCATTGGCATTGCAAGTAACTCTTTACCTGTTCCATCCAATTAATCTGTCCTGGATAAATCAAAATTAGTTTGCCCATTGGAACTATATTTTTAGTCTTGAGGTTATATTTCCCATAACGGTCCATTCTTCCCTCACCCTTCCAGTACTAATTCCACAGTATGAACTAATATTTTGTATAACATCAAAGATTAATGAAAACGAAAGAATACAAATTTCAAACTCTTCCACTTCCAAAATTTATTTCAATGTCTAGGCTAAATCATCAAGGCCACACTGCAAAGATGTCCAGAAACATGAGCAGATATGTACACACAGAAGGGATATACACATTATCACTGATAGTCAGCCTGCTTTAAAAGCCCTGACATCACCATGGTGCAAATCACAGATGTTGCAGCAGTTTCGTGAGGTGCTTAATGTGATTAGCAGTGCAACGGCAAGGTGTAACTTTTGTGGAGCTAAGATCAGCATTATGAGATCTGGCGAACCATACAGCCTATGACAGGCCAAATAACACAGAGGTGAACCAAAGCTCAGGGTAAAAAAAAAAGACTTTTATTAAGCGGGTGTCAACTATAGAATGATTGTGGGAATCCTTTCCACACACTATTGAGTAATAAGAACTCCTGTGAATCGCCAATTCAGGTGTTGAAAAGAAGAGAATGTAAACCTACAGTTAGTAACACCAAGGGTTAAACACCAAAGAATTGGAATTACACCCGGCTAAACATTAGGCAGTATGTGTTAAACACCAGAGGGTTGGCATTACAACCGGCTAAACAATAGGCAGTGCAACTGGCTGAAAGAATAGCCAAGAATATGGGAGCCAAGCATGGTTAGTTACGGGGGTTACAAGAAACGACAGAGTAAGACTGAGTCTCAGAGAGTGTGGCTGTATCTGGCATATCGGGAATCAAAGATGTAAGGGAGGATAAGAGGTTGTCGGTATACTGTGGTAGAGTGAAGGCGTGGCAGTACGGGTGCAGACGAAGAGGCATGGAGGGAAACCAGATACGTGAAGATGCACTCTGGCCCGGCTTCGTGAAGGGAGGTCCAGGTGCTAACCAGAACATCCACGCCGATAACCGTTACCGGACCACAATAAGTGCAAAAGGAACAGGGAAATTTTATATCAAATTTAAAGAACTTACGCCCACTGTTGTCAAATTATCCAGGAATATTTCAATCTGTTAATATATATATTTTACACAAATGTTGTAAATTGGGCCCAATCATTTCTTTTGAATGAATTAAAATTATACCTGTGCATGAATAAGATAATCAGTGTTCTTTTTATTGAATTGTCTTGCCTATGATTTATGTGCATGTGTCGTAATTGAAAGATTATGTGTAAGATTAGCATAACTAAGGTAACCGGCAGCAGGGTTACAAGGTTGAAACCACATCTCACACATTATTCAAATACATATTCTGCTGTGATAAAGGCTAAGAATAGGCTCTTAGGCACACCATTAACCCTTTGACGCACTAATTAACATTTTTTGAAAGAAAAATAATTAATGGTGAAATTCATCTTCTTTTATTTTTAACAAGCTAAAAATCTTTTTCGATTGATTTTCTCCTATTTGGAATTTGAAAATGGACATGTGACACACATCACATTGGGCTTCAAGGGGGACAAAATGACAAAACCTAATGCTGGTAAAGAAATTTTGTTAAAATGATAAGTGATAGCGTAAAAAAATTTGGAGAAAGCTATTTACTTTGCAGCGAAATATAACTGTTAAAAATCACAAATATGGTAAATTCATTAATAGAAGTATTTATTAAGAAATATTTTGTACATTTTTTTCCAGTAACAGATTGGTGCACCTTGCGCTTCTTACAAATTTATGAGTTGCATATTTTGGATACGTTGCATCTATCTCTTTTTTCTTTCATGTATGAAATATGACCCATACCATAAAATCTTATGGCTGCAGTTGGACTGGGTTTTATACTACACGTATGATGTTTAGAGGCGTTTGTAGTTCAAGTATCGGCCCTGGGACATCCCCTTTTCTGTGAATTGATTTTCTCAGGTCTTGTAAGCCATCGCAAAACTGCAATATTAGATTGAAAAGCAAGGAGAGAAAGTTCTACTTTTCCTCTCTTTGTTTACAGTGCTGAGCATTTTTTATTTCGGACGTCTATACAACACAATGAGTATGTTTTTAATAATCCTATTGTAAAGTGTATTACATGTGACGTGTGTATCACACTGGGTATGAAAGGGTTAATAGAGCCAAGGGAAGTTAGGGAAATCCCCAGAGAGGACCTGTTGGTCCTGAGATCAGAAGAGTCCCACCACATGAATTCACAGAGAACATCCTCAAAACAAAAAGAGAAAGGATACCACCTTTATACATTGGAACAGTGACAGATAATATGTAAAGAGGAAGAAAATCTAACTATTTATACTATAATACCATTGAATTTGTCTCTGACTCCCACATATTTTCCCTCGCCAACTATTTAAACAGAACCTTCTTCTTCCCTTTTTTCTAACTTCCTTTCCTCCCAAGCCTCTACCCACCAACCCCTCTTAATTTCTGATTCTTAGCCAACCTCACATTTATGCACCTACCATAAGAGGTTGACTTTAAATACAAAATTTCAATGGAAAAAATCAAGGGTCCTCTTTTACACAAGAGAGGAAATTATTGTAAGTTAAAACCTATATTATTTGAGATAAGTTAAGCTTTTAAAAGATCACAAAAATTCACTCATTACTGTTGTGCAATAATAACAACACAGCCACGACTTTTTTTTACTACTGCTGTTTACTTGTTGCTGCTTACACTCCATGATAAATATTTAATTTGAAGTAATAAATCAGGGAGTTGACCTAAACAAGAGTACATACAGTATATGTTAAAGCTTCTGTACATCTCTGTAGTTTGGCCTGAAGATAACACTAGGTGTTCAAAAGACATGTTGCCACTGTATTGAAACCCGTGAATAATACAAGAAATTTATTCTTTCATTTATATCCTAAGTACTCTCTCACAATCGGCAAGGGCCTAGCCATGTTGGCACACCGGTTCCTGTGAGTTCACCGAAGTTAAGCAACACTGGGCCCGGACACAGTTTGGATGGGTGACCCTCCATATCTCTACTGTGGTGGCCTTTTCCTCTATTTGCAATTGGTGGGCTGGTTAAATGTGGCTGGCACAATGGATCTAAAGAGGCCTTAAGTGCCAGGGGGGCTCCAGAAGGCCACCACCCACCCCTCCAATTTATTATTCTCTCACAATTACCTTCCTTTCTATTGCATTTACTTCTAGCATATTTCTTTTACCCCTCCCCTCAACCTGTACCCATCCTCAAGACCACTGTTGCCAGAAAGGCAGGTGACTGAGAACTAAGGTAATTAGTGAATTGAGCATGCTTGGAAAGTAGTAGGACTTAATGGAGAGGACAAACTTGAGAAACAAATTGGACAAGGGCGGAGAGAAACTTGAAGTTGATATTAAATTGTTTTTAATAAAAGGTGCCAAAGCGGTTCATGGTTTAATGTCCATCTGACAAACAAACTGCTGGATTGGAAGTGACCTCCACACAGCACTCACTGGTTTACAACTGAAAAACCTGCCTCTTCTGGGATTCGAACCTGGCACCTCGGGATTGTAAGCCAGTACTCCTACCACGCTAGCCTCACCCCATCCTTTCAAGCCCCAGGTCTCAAAATATTCACCTGCAAAGATTATATAGGTACATAAGTGATTTCTTATTATTGAACATTTAGCATGACTGAAGAATTTTGGACATTTGAAATCATATCTTCATAGATATCCTACATCCCTTGAAAAACAAACAGGAACAAACAGCTGTATCGATTTTCCAAAACTTCCATGTTTTCATAGTTAAAGATCGTTCGATGACATCGAAAAACCAAATGTTTTTTCATGATATCGGGCGACTCTGACTGAAGTTTCCTATTTAAAAAGACTAGTTTTCAAGTGTAAAAATCATTAAGTCTCACATTCTCATAAACACAATTAAAAAAATTTAAGGATCAGGCAGCAGAAAATGGGACAACCAGCTGGATATAAAGGTTTAAGTCAAAGGATATAATTTTAATGATTATGTATCTTATCACAAAGATTTGATTGCTATACTGTTTCAAACTAAGACCACACATTGAGACATATTGATCCTCCATATAACTAAGATTTCTCTCCACATAATGCTCATTCATGGCTTCTATGTCACACAGGAGCTGTTATTTGTCAAGAACTCAGCGCACAAAGGCATAATTCCAATAATAAAAACAACAATGCCCAATAACGTGTTACTTTTAAATTTACCTTACTTGGTTATACCTAATTGCGGCCTATGAGAATCGGACCTTACTCTGATTTCACAACTGCGAGTTCAGCTTGTATCAAAAAAGTTGAAAAGCAACTAGCACACTGAACAATGTTTCTTCACTGATTTTAAGTAAGATGCAATGGTTCAGAGTAATATTGACTGACTTGGTTAATTCAAGTAGGAGTATGTACAGTATAATTTATAAAGAGGAGCTGGAAACACTAACATATGATGCAGTTGTAAGCTAGATAAAAATCAGCAATGATAATGTACAAAGAGCCTAAGAAAGAATAATAAAGAGGATATGGGAACATGATATATTGAGCACAACTCTTTGCAAAACAGCTGTGATTACAATTTAAAACATTTTACCAACTCATTTATTCATTCACTATTTACAAGAAAAGGTTATTTTTTACAGAAACTTAAAGAGTTTATATCGGTACAAATTTCTATTAGGAAACAATAGACCAACCAGGACAATTTTGAGTATGAATGGGAAAACATTAATAAGACACACGGCATTGAAATTCACACATGGTTCACTCATGGCAAAGATATTAACAGGATATATATAATGGCAACACCTATGCATTTTCAAAAAGTGATTAGTTGCTGCAAATTTTACAATTTCGAGTGGAGTAGTAGTTAACTAACATGCCAACAATATAGAATACACTTTCATACTAGCATCAAAAATATATTTGCAATTATGCTTAATCCTGGCAATTTATTAACAAAAATCATACAAGAAAAATCCTTGCATATTTTTGTTTCAGATTAATGCCCACATCTCAAATGTTGAGATGAATTAAGTGGATGAATCAATTCAACAGAAAACTTCTAAAACGATTCTAAATCCTGATATAAATATATATATCAGCTTTATGACATTACTGTGAGCTTTAAAAACTAGAACATTCCATAATCAGTTCACAAATGAAATTATGCCTTCCAAATCAATGCAAAACTAGTTTCCATTACCTTAATCCAAAATTTTTAATGGAAAATGAGAAACCTTGACCCTATATGAAAATTCTGCAAAGAAACAAAGCATAACACATTAACCCATAAAAATGACAAAAATTACTTGAAAAAGTGTTACAAAGTTTTAGAATTCACAAAAAGATACTATTCCTACTTTATCTGAATGAGACAAAGCATTATGACAGTAAAAAAAAACTTAAGCTTTGCTTAATCATAATGAAATAATATTCACGAATTTTCCTTGCATTCACCAGTAACAAAACCATATGCACTTTGTATAACAGTCCAGGACAACTAGAAAAATTGCAGCAAATCTAGCATCCAAAATATATTACTCATAAGAGGAATAATTTAATAGTAAGACACCATACCATTCCTCCTAGATTTGCATTCTTAGCCATTACTTTATGAATTTTATGAAGTACACGCGAGAGAAAAACTGATACTAAATCAACAACATACAACTTTTATTAAGTTATCACAAGTTGAAGGAGAAATATTATATGAAATAGGTACAACAGGTGCATGGTTAATTTGCTTAATTCAAGTACAAGATGATCTATAAAATGCTAAATTAAACTTTAAATTTATTTTTCAAAAGGAATACTGTCAATTCCACTGTGATTTTTTAAAACTAAGTCCTAAAAAATGTTTCATTGAAACAAATGATTTTGTTACTCAGCGATCGAAAATAGAAAATGAAAGATGATAGAGAAAACACATTTTCAAGGAAATTATATGGAATATTGGAGTTTAATATCAATATTTCTATAACCAGGGAAAACAAGACAAGCTGTACATTTACAAAGACTTAGAAATATGACACAGAAGAATGAGCTTGACTTAGATGAAGAATTATTACAGAAGTAAATATTGTTTTCATGAGTGTATCCCTTTGTGCAATTCAGGCAGGAGATCATAACATGAGGAATAGAATGAATCATAATCTGAAACACTCAAACTGGAAAATAAGAAATTATGGAGCAATAGAAATAAAACCACTCTTTTACACTGTTAACTAGAAATGTCTAGGGTGTCTATTGTGTACATTTATGTAGGCCAAAAATGTAATTTTGCTGTTTCTTTAACCATCCCTACACCCTTAAAAATTAGGGTAAAGGAATTACTTATAGATACACGCAAACTGTTTCCTTGCAAATAAATATAGTTGAAATTATTTGCTCTGGGGTGGTGTCTAAAGTCTATTTGGCTGTGAGCACTGTCTTTTGCAAAAATTAAAAACCATTTTAAAATATCCAAATGAAACACTTAATGGATAAAACAATGGCAAGTTTCACACAAGTCAAATAGATGTGAGGCTAAGTATTGGCTTGGTAAGTCAAATCATACATTTCATTCCATATCTTTGTTACCCCTAGGAGATGATAAAATAACTCTTAGGCTGAGGTGGGCATCCACATGATACACAGCATACTGCTGCCCACAGGCGGTACTGGATGTTTATCGAGTACACGAGAGGTGAGACTTGGTTGGCACAACTATGAGATGATGATGTATTCGCTTGCAGCTCCATTTCTGTACAACCTTGACGAAAGGCCCACTGTTTACGTCGAGCCTCTCAGCTGAATTTCGTGAAGTGATTTAACGGCAGGGGCTAGATGATCTGAAGCACGTGAAAAACTTGCTAGGGATGTTTGGACAAAGGCAAGCACTGGGTTAGACCAAAGTGCTTTTCTGGCTGGCCACTAAAGGTTGGGCCCACTCAACAAAGTCATCAATCAACACAGGCCACGCACCCTCCTCATCATAGTTGGACATGTCCTCATTTATCATGAGAGCAAAATCTAACAGCAAATTCCACGTGTCCTTGGGAATTGACCGCTTATGATGCTCCTACACAAAAAAAGAAAGTTATCAGAAATCAGAATGAGTTACTCAACTAGAAAAAAGGGGGAATGGCAGTAACATGATGACCGAGCAACGCCCCGACAAAAACTAAAGTTGTTAAATGATTCCAGAGGATTTGAAAAAGGAGATCTCATTTAAGTATAACACGGTCGCATTAGAGTTTTTCACTCATTACTGATGAGAACTCAGCACAATCCTAAATCTGTGCCTTCCTCCAAGTAAAAATACATACATAATTTTCTTTCTCGAGTCGTAAAGTGGATCTTGAATACAGTGAGCGTTATGGCTACAATCATCAAAGGTATGTAAACGGAGAAGGGAACTAACACCATTTAATATTCTAATTCCACCTCCATCAAAATGTCACCAACTTCTTATACCCTGCATACAATTAAAAAGGCTATCGGCAAACCAAAAAAGGCTATCGGCAAACCAAAAAAGGCTATCGGCAAACCAAAAAAGGTTCGGCAAAGCACCACACTCAAATGATCGTAACTTGATCTCCATTTTTTATTGCCTTAAAAAGAAAACATACTTTTGAGAGCTTAGGTGACTAAGAGACTGATAACTATTTTGATTATATCATTGACCATTACAGTGAAAATTTTTAACTGAAACTGCAGCAATATAAGAACATTTCTCACACCATGATTACTTAAACACATAATGTTTGGGAGCAATTGTTCTTCGCTGGCCAAAGTATTTGCTTATATTTAAAATGTTTTTTTTTCATCCAAATATCATAGTGGTTACAGCACGGGGGGTCAGTCCACTTGGAATTATATATCACCATATTGGTGGCGCTTTTTCCTAAAGCTATCATTTGGAAGCTTGCATAGCCATCATACACAAGAGGGCTGAGTTGTCATAGCAGCATATCATTATCAACTATCACCATCGACAATGCCTATCCACTTTAAAACCCTCTTCTCAGCTATCAAGCCTTTTCTATTTTCTTACACAAATACATTCAAGAGAATATGCCTACTAGTGCATAGAATTTTAAATTTACATATGGCTGAAAGTTACTGCCATCTGCCATACAATCTGATAAATGCCACCATTCATTTTTATATACTTCCATTTCCTCAGGTAGTTTGCAGGCCAATCACAGTACACAATATTTTAAGCAGGAAAATTCAACTGAGAAGATAATTCATTCTGCTAAATGATATGGCATTAACTCCCATTTAGCTTCTCTTTGCAACCATTTAAGTAATTTCTGTATGATCAATGCTTGACAACAACAGATAAATCTCCATTTATTTCACAGCTGTATTCAATGGTAACTAGTAGTGCACTCATGGTTTTAGTTTCTAAAGCCTGTCATACACATTAAAAGAGAAAAAGGAAGTCTAGAGGTATGACAAGGGAGACAAGATATGAAGATTTGAAGTAACAGTTAGGAATATCCACATTAATAAAGCTCCAGAAATCAAGGATATTTCTATCAAGCATATTAAAAATGCTGGAGAAAAGATATGGCAACTTTAAAAAAACCATCTGAGACATGTACTCAAGTGGAGAGTTATAGCAGGACTTCTAAAAGGTGAACATTACCTTTCTACACTAATAGAAGAAGGCAGAAAAATATGAAAACTTTCGGGCTACAAGTCTGATAAAATGACTCATCGATATTAACAAGTGTCATCCATAGAATAATAGATATTGACAAGCAGCGTCTACAGAATAATAGAATGAAGAGCTTAGGACTTCATCGATGAAAATCCATTTGGATTCTGGTAAATTGCAAAAATGAATTATGCATCACAAAAATAGGGAGGTACCAGTGCAAGTTTTTTTGAACCATTTGTAATCGAATGTTTAAATCAATGAGTCTAAAATTGCATTCAGACCCAAAGTTGAAGGTATACGACCCAAAGTTGAAGGTATACATTTGCATTGCCAGTTTGGATATACTTTACTTGCCCAAAATAGAATGACTAAGTAAATCAATCCTCTAAGAACAAATTACACAAGAGCACAAAGATATTTCCTCCATAATATTTATAACAGGGCATTCATCACATTTAATAAAATATGGCTTCACATTTTGATTGAATTTGAACTTGTCAGAACTCAGAGGCTTCTATAAAATAAGCAGAATTGAATAAAAAAATATTTTTTGCAAGGCCTTATGTTTTATGGAGAAATCCTTTCCAGATACTGCACTTGCCGTGTAAACACTACTAGAACTCTCTTAGGGCAAAAAAGTCCTCCTGGTTGCAACTTACTCCTATCTGCAACCTGGGGTGATGCAACAAATTCCATCATTCATAATTCACCTAAAATTCTAAAGAGAATATTCATTTGAAAAATGTGATGCCAGATTACAGAATTTTTCGGCAGCAATTGCAGTGATACGACTGCTTGCTTTCAATCCTGTCAAGGCTAAGTCCATGAGGGAAACACATGAAAAGGCAGGCTTGCAATCATTTAAATAGGGTTCCCCTTTAAAAGATCCAATAATTAAAACTTGGAAATGTAACTTACATCTATGAAACTCACGAAGGCTGCTGGAACAAATTTAGTTATTATTCCTAAGCAAGGACTTCTTCATTACTAAAAAAAACTAATGCCCATTCCACTGTCACAACATGCTCCCATCATAGGATCAAAAATAATTGGAATTCGATGAGCACAATCCAAAAATTCACTAAAAATGCTAATTCATGATTTGACATGTTTAAGCCAATGCCAAATTAATACACATACTCATGTCACCATGGCTTACAAATAAACAAATTTTGACGTAAATTCATCACAGATTCTTCATTGATTCTCAATTGAAAGTGTGTCATGAGAAATAATCTATTTAAACTTCACAGCAAACGCACTGGCTTTCAATATTCAAAAACATGAGCAAAATAGCTATATAATTTCTTCTATTCAGAAAAATGGCTACTTTTTCACTATTATTTGGAGTTAAAATTAAACATGGGAGGAATATTTAACAAAAAATTAGTAAGAGATTAAAAAAAACCTTAATTTTCCTCAGCCTAAAGCATGAACCCAATATATACACCACCTAACAAAGTTAAACACTCTTTACACACACTTCTGTCATTCTTCTAGTCACAAAGGAGTTAATCAATGAAAAAGATGGTACCCACTGCCATAAGTACACTGTTTACACCACCGATTCCTGATGAATGAAATACATCTAAGTCTGAACTTATTGATAAAACACTCCTTAAGAGATGGATGATGAGCTTATGAACATTCCGAAAAAATTTATACAAGAGCCTAAAGTAAAAAGACTTCAACAGGCCATAATTCTGTGATAAAAAACACCTATTGATATAATTTAAGAAACATACATGTTGCAAATCAAAGGGAAAAAAAGACAAAGGAAAAATAATAATTAACACTACGTTGTACTTGTCCAAAGAAAATCTTGGGCTTAACCTTGAAATATCCTGAAGTTGGCAAATTTTCCACAGAGAAAAAATCATTTGCCTTGACCGGGACTCGAACCCGGACCCCCTGATTTCCGGCCAGGTGCTCTACCAGTTGAGCTACCAAGGCATCCTCTTTTCTATCTTGTTCCTTTAAGGCTCTATAATTTCCACAGAGAAAGAGGATGCCTTGGTAGCTCAACTGGTAGCGAACCTGGCCGGAAATCAGGGGGTCCGGGTTCGAGTCCCGGTCAAGGTAAATGATTTTTTCTCTGTGGAAAATTTGCTATTGTGCAATATCAGCGGGTAACGCCGTTAAAGTTTTCACGGCTAGTTCGTGGACCTTTGAATTTCGTTATCCTGAAGTTGTTCTCCTCTGGAATGAATTATGATTTAGCTTGTAAAATACTAAAACCTTCTGCCATTCCCTTACAAAAAATTATCACTGAACAGCAGTAATATTAATTGATAAATGTTAGTAATAATAGCAGTAAAAAAATTATTAACCTTAGTAATTATTACTGCCATTCAGTAATAATTTTCTGCAAGGGTTTTAAACATAATTTTATGAAGAATTTAAGTCAACCATTTAAAATTGCTATGCCAAACAACATCATCTGAGTTAAGGATGTACACGTCATGTGTGATGGCTGAAATGATAAACACAAGCCAACACAATTTGTGTTATTAATTCTACCCCCGAAATTAAAATCAAAAACTCAACATTTAAAGAGACAACCAATAAGACAAAGCAGTTAGAATAAATATGTATTATTAGAATATAACATCAAAAAAATTGTTCCCTAGATGCCACATTATAGAATTGCAGAGGAGGAATGAAGATATCACCAAGCACAGTTGAATGGATGAACTTAAGAAGTTAATAAAGATTTCCAGCATACATATTAGCCATTAAAAACATTAAAATCATCTGCAATTGCAGAAGAATACAGCAAACAGAAAATACTTAAATTATTTCAGTTGGAATCCAAGTGTCCTCAAATTTCAAAAACATTAACAAAAAAAAGATTCACATTTTATGATGAAAACTACCTAAACCCTTGCCTGTGGATTACATAAATTGTAGGTCCTAATTATATCTATTACAACAACCTGAAAAAGAAACATCATAATGCCAATATTATGGAATTATTCATTAGTTGAGACCTGTGAAATTCTTGGGTATCACGTCCAAAAATTCTTGGATTGGGATGGCAAAAATTCTCAAGCAAAAATGGATAAATTCTTGGGTTTGGCCAATACTTCTTGAGCATAAAACAGATTATAGACTGCACATCCAGCAGCAGATGATAGCATTAATACTACCGAGACAGTGGCATAACTGATTTCAACTATAACATTAAACACTGAAATTAGCAGAAATTACATACATTTTTTTAGAATTGATTTCAATCACATTCATTTTGTATGATCTCTCATTACCATGCTTATACCATACCTAAAAACTTCCATTACTGCAATGCATAAGAATTATCAAAAGATATGAGGTAAAATGTAATTTAACACAGTCAAAATCAATTATATCTACAAATTAGGCTCTTGCCTATTCTACTGATAATGGCAACAGCTTGATGTGATCTACTCTTGCTCATAAAATCTATGAGTATAAGGAACATTTTCTGTACTCTAAGGGCAAAGGGGCTTTATGCCTTCATACAAGATTACTGACAGAAAAGAATACCATTAAGCGGTTTGGAATAGCTGCTTGACAATAAAACAAAAAGAAAAAAAAAACAAAGTAGAGGATATTTAATCTTCATTTCTGACGGAAAAAAATTATTTTCATCTGAGATTGATCAAGTAAGCATTGAAAACAAATGAAAAGTTAAAAAAAAATTATCCAAATCATATATTAACACTGTTGACTAAACAATTTCAACAGATCACCATCATTTTCAAGGTGTCTAATACCAGTAATGAACCAGCATATATGCCTCTATTGAGGGAAGGGAGGAAGTAAGCCAGATATGGCAGCGTAGGCAGTTTAAGAGAAAACAATTTCCAACACAGATTGGAGAGATTTGGTGTGACAAAGGTGGCATAAACCAAGCAAACCAAATACTGATAAAACCAACCTAACAATCACACACAACATCCATGTCTAAGGTGGGATTCGAATCGTGACCTTTAAGCTGCCAGGCTGGTGGTTTACTGACCCAGCTACCACGGTCAACCCTCCTTTTTTGAACCCTTCACTGTCTCTTGATACTACACCATATAGTTCTTTGTTTTCAATTCATAAATCCAGATGTACATCTTGATTGGTAGGACGTCCTACCCATCAAGGCAGATTTTCATGGAGATGAAATATTTCTAGAGCCATATAATTCATAATGAAACAAAACATAGTTCTACCACATACAATATGTTTACGATAATTGGTTTCGACACTACAAGATGATGCTATAGTGCCAAAATGAGTTGTACTGAACATATCATACGTGAAATAACTAAGTTTTGTTTTGTTATGATGAACTGCTTCCATTAAGTTGAACCAGAAACCACCAACAGTATAATTCACTTACCATCCACAAGATCAATTCAATTCATGGGATCTGAATACCAGTTGGACCAGAAAGATGCTCTAATTTCTCTAATGCCCAAAAAAGGAAATGGCTTTCTTCATCAAAGTTTGGTTATTTTTTTAAATTACTCCAACAAATTTGTTTTTACACAGCCATTAACAGCAGAGCAGGAATCTTAATTTGCAAAAAACATTCCACTTAACAGACAACACTAGTTAAAAAAATAGGACACCAAAAACATCATAATACATACATGCCTTAAATGCCAATGCTACCCTTCCCAATGGATAAAGTACACAGTGCAGAAGAAGCATAAAGACAAGTGCAATCAACACAGGTCTAATTTTTCCCTTGCAAAAGTCCCATTCTTAAGACATTTTTTGTATGCTGGCAGTATGAATGCTGACAAATTAAGAGAATAGCAATTTTTAAAGCTGTAAACACTATAAAATGATCAGTGCACTTAAAATATTTGATTTCCTCTAAAAAAACTTCCCGAAATTATAAATTCTAGGTTAATTTAGAGAAATAAAATTTAATGAGTCATTTATTGGGATTGTTTGCAATAACAACCAAATATTGCAACCATTGCAAAAAACTAATTTCCTGATTGTTTTACTTTATAACTCAAATATGTTTAAGGGTCAGTTTACCAACACTTTCAAAATAGATCATATATTGTATACCTCCTTTCAAGACCAAGGGAGTCAGTTCCCTCAACTCGGACATTTCAAACTTCAATCTGTAATTCCTTTCATGGAGATATTACCCTCTTGAAGGCCATACTACACCAGAGGTTGATGGATACAGTTTCTGTTTGGTCTCTAGACAAATGAGCACTAACAAATGAGAGTGTTTGAGGTGTTGGGGTTATATCAAATAGGTAACCATGGAGTCTTATGGTAAAAAACACGAATGGTTCAAAAATTTAGTAATTTGGTGTTTTAACTGCTCGTAAAAAAACTCACTCATTATTTTCATAAAAGAAATGGTTGGCGAGTTTACGTTGTGGAAGTTATTCATTATAAAAAAGAAAAAACTTAGTTCTTTTCCACAAATATATTTAAAACAAATCAACCGGTTTCGGCCTTCTCAAGATTACAGTGTACTCTTGAGAATGGCCTGAGAAGGCCGAAACCGGTTGATTTGTTTTAAATATATTTGTGGAAAAGAACTAAGTTTTTTCTTTTTTATAATCATTATTTTCACTTCATATTTTCTCATCCTGGAGCTATATGCTTGAGACAGAAGAGAAAAACTTGAGTCAAAACAATGAGTGAGATCATAATATCTCCCTAGGATATGGTTGCCAGTTTAACCCTTATCTACTCGCATGGAAAATGCTTCATTACTAGCATTGTGTTGGGTCATATTGACTCCATGTGATTTGGAAGCCCGGTGAATTCTCAGTTTTTGGTCGCTGTTTGATGGGTGTACATACTACAATGTATCCTGCATGGTTATTACTAACCACTTACGACTACTAACCACTTATTACTGCTCACTTCGGGTCATTTTGACCAGACGCGAATAGTTATGGGTTAACGATATGAGGCAATTTTTCAAATAGATGGTTGATGACTTTAGCCGATTGAGTTCAGCCTTGTGGACACATGCCAACTGTATTTACATTCTGCAATATTTTTATGTCTGCCATTTAGACTGCTGCTTCAAACCACAAGCTTTTAACAATACAGATTAAAGATAAGAACTTTAAATACAACCTATATGAAATTTATACCATGTTAATGGGTAGGGTAGTCAACTCTCATTATGAGGATGAGAAGTTTCAAGCTTTTTCATCCATTTTTCAGGAAAATCAAAATATTTTTCCAGATCCAAATGATACAACGTTTGCCACAAAGACACCCTCTTACACTGGCAGATATTTATGATCAAGATTTAAGCAGGACCAATCGATGAATACATAGTGCAGGCCAACATGCTGAAGTCCAGCCACATAAATGAAGAAATAGAGGAAAAATATGAGGAACTGGAAGAAGTCAGTCCAAGGAAGGCATACTCTAGAGAAGATCAGCAGATCACAGGAGAGGCATTTATCCTGAAAATAGAATGAAGAAGAAGAGACGAGTTGTACTGTCCGTGTAATGAAAAGATATTTATAATCAAGATTTAAGCAGGACCAATAGATGAAGGGAAGCAGTCTCACCAGCAGAACACATTGATAGTGCAGATAAAAGAAATCAGACCAGTATCAACTGCCACAGACATGGGCGAAAGTGAGGTTCGCCTAATCGGCAGCAGTACTGCGATGTGGAAGGCAATGGGAAACCACCACATTACTCTCCCTAGAAGATACAGTTTGCATTCACAACAATATATATGATGTGATGGCATCCCTCCTGGAAAAATATCCCAGAAGAACAATAGTCTCTTAATTGGATCTCCACGTGGGACTACTGGGAGGTGTACATCAGTCACAAGTGCAAGATAAGAATGTGGAATTTGAGATCCTTGGGTGTATGAGGAAACTAGACAATATAAAGATGGCCCAAATCGATTTACACATTCTAGGACTGAGTGAGACTGAGAGATTTAAATGATGGGGGTGGACAACTTCTGGAGTAACCCATATTGTTTTATACTCTAGAGAAGATCAGCAGATCACAGGAGAGGCATTTATCCTGAAAATAGAATGAAGAAGAAGAGACGAGTTGTACTGTCTGTGCAATGAAAAGATATTTATGATCAAGATTTAAGCAGGACCAATCAATGAATACATAGTGCAGGCCAACGTGCTGAAGTCCATCCACATAAATGAAGAAATAGAGGA
Source organism: Platycnemis pennipes (assembly GCA_933228895.1). NCBI lineage: Eukaryota > Metazoa > Arthropoda > Insecta > Odonata > Platycnemididae > Platycnemis > Platycnemis pennipes. The sequence continues at coordinate 69,825,613 of OW121854.1, forward strand.
AAAATATGAGGAACTGGAAGAAGTCAGTCCAAGGACGGGAAAAGATCTGGCCATAATGGGTGACTGGAATGTAGTAAAGTGACGACAAAAATGGAAACACCATAGGAAAGTTCGGGCTGGGAAAAAGAAATGCCAAAGGAGAAACACTTGTTAAGTTCTGTAATGAGAAGAACATGGTGATAGCAACACATTCTTCAAGCACCACTGATGAAGAAGATACACGTGGTGGATACCAGGAGATAGATCCAGGCACTAAATTGACTACACTACTCTGACAGATACAAGAAGCATGTGAAGAAGTATAAAAGCTACCCAGGAGCTGATACATCAACTCTACAAGGACCTAGTCTCAATGATCCACATGTGCAACGGAAGCAACATAAAGCAAAATTAAAAAAGGAGTCACACAAGGAGAAAATCTGTCACCTGCTGTCTTCAACATATATTTGGAGGAAGTGATCGAAGAGGAAGAAGAAAAGGGACCCAAAGGAATCAAAGTGAATGGTGATAAAATCAACACACTTCAATTTGAAGATAATATTGCAATCGTAGCAGAGAGCTCAGAAGACCTACAGTCCTCCCGGAATAAAATTGAGATAGGACTTCAAGAATAAAATATGAAAATCAATACGAGGAAAACTAAGACTCAAGTGTCCATGAAAGATAATACAATGAAAGACGTGCTCATGAATGGGGAGAAACTAGGGCAGGTATAAGGAAGAGGCAATTTCCATTCTCAAAGACTATACTTGTGACAAGGAAGCAATAAACATAAATGTCTATGTGGGCAGTGGCACGCTATGAATTAGAAATGTGTGCCATTGGAAAAGCAGAGCAGAAAAGACAACACCTTCAAAACCTGGTGATGAAGAAGGGTGCTGAAGTTCAAACTGATGGAAAGGGTATGAAATGAGGAATAAAGGAGCTGAAGAAGAAAAAAACTCTGAAGGGCAGCATATGGAAAAGAAAAAATGACTTGGGCATACCTTAAGACAAGCAAACTTGTAAATAACATGTTGGGAGAGGTGGGGATGGAATGAAAACTCCATAAGGAAAACCAAGGGACTATACCTGGGATAAATAAATAAGAATGCAGGATATTCCAGGGAAATAAAAGAGAAAATTGTAGAATAGAAGGTTACAGTTGCAGAAGAATAGAAGGTTGAAGGTTGCAACTAATCTCAGGATCATTATACTGATGATGATAATGATGCTAACTTCATCTTTCATACATAAATAATGTAGGCTAAGAAAATGTTCTAATCTGCATTCTCAATATTTTGAATTTTGAGGCATAAATCAAAATTTTACAGAAGGTAAACACTGTTGGCACGTGGCCATCAGGTTACCTTATTTGCTATGCTAAGTAACCAGCTGGTTGAAAAATGGGCTTAATATCTTAAAAAACAGTACCCATAGCAGGTAGGCAATGACTGGTAAAGGGTTTAGCCAGCAACGGCAACTGAATGTGACAACATCTAGCGTGAAATGGACTTAAAACTCCTTGAATTTCATTGAAGACATTCAACCAAGTATGGACTAAGAACTGGATGGCCGAGAACTTCACATTTAAAGCCATGAAGCAGGCTACTAGTCAGCTTAGCCATTATGATGATAAGCTAACACCATAGAATTTATTGCAGGAGGTGATAACCATAACTTTTGTGGTTTTGAGAGGAATTTTGAAGAGTGGAAAAGTCAGATTCGAAAAGTTCGGATGGCCTTGAATTAGGCTACTGACCTGAGGTCCTGTGTTCAAATCCAGGACCCCTCTCAGGAAAAATCCATCAAAACCCAAGCCATATGAATTTCAGAGTACCAGATATTACCGTATTTACTCGTGTAAGCTGCGCCCTTGTGTATCTCATGCACCCCTATTTTCGGGCAGGCTCGTGAGGGAAAAAATATTTCTATCAAAAAAATTTTTTTAACCCTTGAGTCTGCATCATTTTGTAGTAACATGAATGCACTTTCTTTGATAGAAATGCTGTTCCTAAATTGGTGTACGTCTTTCTCACGTAATTCTGATACGTGATTGATTGAATTATGTGTTAATATCGTCACAATTGTCATCGCATTCTGCATCGATGCATGACCTCTTTTTACTGTGAATCTGTTTCTCGTAGCATCTCACAATAATCATAGTTACATACAATCACATCATGCAGCTATAAAAATGGCATCTGTTCAAAATAACATCCAACTGAAATAATTGCAGAAATATATACAATTTCAACCAGTGATTACTCTATTATTACGGAAATCTGTTGGCATATCAACAAATAAAAGCAGAATGCCATCCGTACGTGATAGCGGTGGTCTCGTCTGCTCTCTGCGTAGTAGCTGTGGACTGGGATGATTTAACAACACCGGAAAGTCTTGGGAACGCACGGAAAAAACTAATCTCAATGTAATAACAATTATAATTCTTATAAAACTAAAGAAAAACACATTCCCGGAAATAAAATCATAAAACAATAATGAATATTCATATCAAAACAGTTCTCATTTTTAGTTTTCGTCACTGCTAGAATCAGATACACCATATTTCCTTCCTGCAGCTCGATTTCCTATTTTTTCAGCATAGCTTATAATATGTAGTTTTGTACTTAAAGGAAACAATCTCAATTTCACATCAGAATTCATTTTAGAGTGATAATAGCAAATTATTTTAAAATGCTAAATGATCGATTTGAACCCGTTTACTACTCTCACGCTCGGAGTGGATAGCACGGATAGTAAGAAGGTATAATCTCTTGAGCATACGACTATTGTCACTGTGTAACAAATCCTTTGACTTGTCTTTGGAATGCAGCTTTAATGTGTACGCAAAAGGAGCTATCTATTATGTAAAAATGTTGCTGCAGATATGTGATACCGAAACAAACTCCGCTTACGATTTTGAAAAGAGAAAGACGCCACCCCCCTTGAGGCAGCTTACAGGATACAGTAGATTTAAATACATATCAGTGCTACAATGTGTTGTCCTACATACAATCTATACATGATAAATCTATTGCTTTGTCAAGTGGTGTTTCTGATCTAGCATTTCTTCAAGTACTGCTGTACGCTCAGACTTTGTTAAACGCGGATTTTTATTACTAATTACTTCGAAATTTCAGAACTTTACAATGTACGATTTACTACTAGACCATACTTACCAATTAACGTTGATATGTTCAGAGAATTTGAAACTTAGGAGAAAAAATAACAGGAATTTGAGGAAAAATGGTGCTCGGCTTTCACGAAAATCTGGAGGATTCATGTAAGCCGCACACCCCCATTTTTTCACCAGTGTTTCGGGAAAAAAGGTGCGCGGCTTACACGAGTAAATACGGTAGTAGGAAACCACACGTGAAATGGTTCCACTAACATTAACATGTTAATTTACTGTATGGATGGGCCCTAATACCTGGAAAGCTCTACTTCCAATAACCAGACACACTCCAATCTTTACTTTCACAATATACAATGACAAACAAGCAAATAATCAGTAAGAAATGTCTATGGAGGCATAACATTAGAAATATAAGGAAAACTTAAAACATATAGGTACATATGTTTAGTGATTTCATGGATACCATGAACAAAATATTACATGAAAGAAAGAGGCAAGCCAATGGAAACAAAGTTTAATCACCAATTGTAAAGATATTTAGGTCTACACTGTAATTCTGGAACAACGAAAATGAAACTCTGGGGAATGATACCACTATTAACACGTGCATGTTCAAAATGCAAATACGATAACACAATAGGTTCCCAAATGTAAAATCAGATCTTTTATCAATGTCCATTTAAGACTAAATGGTAAAGGGAAAATGGCGGTGAAGAATTATGAAAAAGCTCATAGTAAAAACACGGGTGAGTTGCATTATAACCAAAAGAATCAGCTTGCTTGGGCACTAGGTGAGAATGCTACAGAAACAGTTGCACACAGTGCCTGAAGAAAGGAGGATAGTGGCAGGGAAAGGTTGAAGAGCTGATGTCATTTACTCTCCTGCATTTGCGAACAGTCCATTACGTATGACTGCTATTACCATTTGTTACAGTGGAAGCTCAGTACAACGAGTGCTCCCAATGGCTGAGAAATCACTCGCTATAGTGAGGGCTCATTATATCCGAAGGTGCTGAATTAAGCCTCTCAATTCCCACAGTTGCTCTTACGTTCCGTTTTTCTTTTGTTACCATGCCATTAGAAACGGGTAGAACAGCATAATTGCATATTCATTGATCATGTTGCCAATTAAATCTTCCAGAACAATAATTTATGCTTTACTGAAGTCTTCTAGTGTTAACCTGTATGTCCATTGGTTAGGAAAGTTGTAATGACTCGCCGAAATACGGCATTTTCGGAGGTTGAAAATATTTATTGCAAAATTACCTATTCCTAGCCATTCTTCATATTAATTCACATTTAGTTATCTCTCGAAAATTAGTTGCAGCGAGTATTTATTTACTCAAGCAAATGCCTCTGTAGGTTGTGCTGCACATTGTGTGTCGTACTAGCGCTGCCATCTGGAGGATCCAGAGCGAATGGAGGTAACTCGCATGAAATACTTTTTCCAAGAATTATCAACGCATTCACTCAAAATTGTATGTATCCATGAATTCAGGAATCATTAAATAAAAATTTGTTGAACGCGATGAAGTTTATCTATTCGCATAAAATCGGCCCTGCAATATTTATGAAAACATTGAAAAACATGCACAAATTAACAAATGTACCAGAAAACATAAGTATTCCCATTATTTCTGCTAACAGGAGAAAATAATCAAAACCAGGATATATGAATCGTAAAATTATAAGGAAACTAATTGTTCTTTGGCAACGGAAAACTTGGACAACTTCGTCGCGAGAATAAAAAGCATAAAAAAACAAACATCGGACCTTTGGTATCACACATACACACACTTTACATTAACCGCACAGTACTTTCAATTTCTATTCCTGGCTGAAAAATTATTCAAGTGCCGTCTGCTTCAGTATAGGGGCGGGAATGAGTGGAGGCGGAATGGTGAAGGCAGGCGGGCTGAACTCCGCCCCTTACCCACATCACCGCTCTTCGCTGATGTGTGATTGATTAATGCTTGACCATAAAATGCCCATTCCACTCCTGTATGAACTTGGCTTAGCAAAAGAACAATTAAAAAGTGCAAGTGTGCACAAGATACACCAGGGTGGGCTGTAAATCGTCAGCACCTGGATTTGATTGGATTTTAAATAATGTAGAGATGGCACAAATCTTGTATTCTAAGTTGTAGCTGACTAATAATGCTACTAAAGATAAATACCATGTGATAATTTGCACTTTGCAGTGCATCGCCCTCAAGATATATCGCTCGTAATACCGAGCATATACCGTAGCAGGAGCTTCTTGGCCTCGCTATATCCGTTTTCTTTTACATGTTAATCATTGGCCTTTTGATGGTACATTGCCAATCACTCGTTATTGTGAGATTCTCGCGATATGCCGTACTCACTATAATGGGCTTCTACTGTATATAGTATTCATTTCATTCCTTATAAGAACTTGAAAACTGACTGAGTAAAAGTGCACAACACCAACATTTCACCACGACCAACCGTCAACAAAAAATTGATAAGGGGAAATATAGTCAACAGGAAAATGAAGAAAGAAGTCTGACAATGACAGCAAAAACAGAGAATGGTTAACAGAATAACAGAGAGATATAATACAACCACAACTTGGAAAATGAAGCAGGAGGTTACAGATAAAAGAAAACATAAATCTAATGAGATGAGAGTAAGTAGTTGCAGACTCACAATTAGGGAAAATCACCACTCAAGAAGTGAAGATGATCAAGGAAGTGTAGACTGAGAGTTGCCTTAACAAACAAGAAGAAAGAGCTACAAAATTGAAAGGAATTTTGGAGTGGTCTATAAAATGAAACAAATGGCTAATGTGCACTTTTAAAGGAAGATAAAAACTTAGGATACAGAAGGAGAAAAATGTCGAGGGAAAAGTTCCAAGCAGAGAGAAATGCCACATTGTAGTAACTGATGAAGAAACCAAAGTGCACAAACATCAAGATGCAAATTTAACAGCAACAAAAGCATTAAAAAATAACACTCACCAGGAGCTGACTAGATCAATGAAAAAACAAGAGGATCCAGGTGTAAGCCCTGTTATCCAGCAATAAATAATGTAACACTACCTAGAAAGTGGAAACTTCCTCAGAACTTTCAATGATTTGTCATTTTTCCACAAACTATAGATAAAAAAGATAGAAATAAGGAAGTAGGACTGAAAATTAGGAAAATTATTAATCATGTAAGCCTAAAATTTGACACCAAACAAGAACAAATCTGGGAAATAATAGCTGGAACAAAAAGAGATGCATACCAAAAGGGAGAAATTAGTGGAAGAATTAAACAACAAAGGCAATATGCCCCTTGGATTTTAGATATAGTAGCTGAAGACCCCATGTGGAGTTGCTAGACTCCCATTGGGTGCCTACCCAGGTGGCAGAGAGGGGAATTCTCACCAGATATGGTGGGTACTGGGCAATAAAATACCCAGGGTGGACCAAAACTAGCACTGCTGCCTTGTAGTGAGGTGTTGGATCACCAACGGAAGGAAAACAAGAGCAAAAACCTTGGTCCTTCAGATTGGTGGTTGGGCATAAGGACTGTACACCGGAAAAACTTTTTTCGGTGTGCAAAAAAAAGTTTTTGGAAACGAAAATCAGCCTTGGATAGATTGAGATACATAATGGATTAAGACATTTGCGAGTAAGGAACCATGAATTAAGGACTGCGACTTGGAACATAAGAACAATGCTGAAGCCAGGAAGGATGACAGAAGTGGCATATGAGATGCAGAGGCATAGAATGGATGTCATTGGATTAAAAGAGATAAGATGGCAAGGACAAGGCAGAATACTAAATAAGAAGGAATATACCTTGTTGTACAGTGGGTCAGAGAACAGGACAGGAAAAATTGGTACAGGGTTCATGATGACCAGTAGGATAAGAAAGTGTCTTTTATTATTTGAACCAATAAACGGGAGGATTTGCAAGTTAAAAATGAAGGAAAAATTTAGAAACATGACTTTCATCACAGCTCATGCACCTATGGAGGAAAAGACTGAATTGGAGAAGAAATAGTTTTATAAAGAGTTGGAGAATGTATTTAATCTATGCCAAGAATACGATATGGTCACAGTTTTAGGTGACTTTAGTGCAAAAATTGGAAGAGAAGATGAGATGAAAGGAGTAGTTGGAAGATACTCACTGCATGAGAAGAATAATAAAAATTTCAACTTGCTGGTGCAGCTTGTGGCCAGAAACAACCATATTATAAAAAGCTCATGCTTTTCTCACAAATGAATACATTTAGGCATATGGAAAGTCCCTGGTGCAAAGGCTGTAAATCAAAAAGATCAAGTGTTGACTAAGAGAAGGCATTCCTCATCAATTAACGATGTCAGAGCCAGTAGAGGTCTTAACGGTGACAGTAAACACTCCTTAGTAAAGGCTGTCATTCTATAAAAATTGTCAAAAACAAAAGAGACATCCAAATCAACCAGGAAACATTGGGATGTTGAAAAACTGAATCTCAAAGATAGATCTAATGAATACAAAAGAGGTATGGAGAAAAAACTTGTTGGGTACCAAAAAGATGAAAATATTAATGACAAAAGGAATGACTTAGAGAAAATTATTAAAGAAACAGTGGAAAAGGAAACCGTTGAATGAAGGCGGGAAAGAAACAGTGATTAGTTTGATGAGAAGTGTAAAGATGCAACTAGGAACAAAAACCGACCTCTGGAAAGAATTAATATTAGGGATACAAGAAGCAATAGAAGAGAATATAAAAGATTAAGAAGATTAGCAAATAAGGCGTGCAGAAGAAAGAAAACAGAGGCAATTCAAAAGCAGTTACAATAAATTGAAGATTTGAATGATTTACCAAACGAAACTAGGAAGTTTTACAAAGCTGTCAAAAAAATGACTAAAAACAATACACTGCACAATTGAGCATGTACACGATACAGTAGAGTATCATGTACATGCCCAATAGTCGAATAGTAGAGAGATGGACAGAACATTTCAGTGAGCTGTTACATTAATAATGTAAACAAGGAAGTGGGTGAGGCACATGAACTTCAAGACGAACCAGGCAAGGAGGTTATCGAAGAGCCAACGGAGGAAGTGGTCGTTGGGAACTTATAAAACAATTGGTCACCTGGGGAAGACAAAATAGTCCCAGAACTAATTAAGAAAGGTGGAAATATGCTCATGAGATGCATACACAAATTAGTTTTTGACATTTGGAGACAGGAAAGAATGCCTGAAAAATGGAATATTGGGATTATTTGTCCTATATACAAGAAAGGTGACAAAATCCTTTGCAACAACTACAGAGGAATTACACTTCTTAATGTTGCATATAAAGTGCTCACAGGAGTTATTGAAAGGAAAGTCAGCAAAAGAGCAGAAGACATCATCACCGAATATCTGGGGGGATTTCGACCTGACAGGGCCAAAACAGACCAAATATTTACATTGCTGCAAATAATGGAGAAGCACTACGAGCACAAACAAGATTTACGCTTGTTGTCAGTGGACTTTAAACAAGCCTTTGATAGAGTGAAGAGAAATGCATTGTATGAAGCATTAGGTAAGGCATGCCTAGGAAGTTAATCAGACTAATTAGAATGACCATGTGGGAACTGTGGCTAGGGTTAAAGTTAGCAATAAAATAGGCAGTGCTATTACATTTAATATGGAAGTAAAGCAAGGGGATAGCCTGCCTACAACATTGTTCATTCTGGCCATGCATTGGGTAGTAAGGGGCATTGACCCTGGTGGAACAATATTTTATTGAAGTGGTCAAATACTAGCGTATGCAGACAACTTTGACATCCTGACCAGAACTACTAGGAAACTGCAGGAAATTTTTGGCTCATTAAAAGAAACTGCAAAAGATTAGATCTGAAGATTAACTGTGGCAAAACAAAATACATGTGTATGTCCACCCCTGAAACATGTAGACGACCTAGGGTACTAGATATTGATGGCGACGGATTTGAGGGTGTCTCATCTTTTAAATACTTTGGAGTATTAGTGGCCTCGGATAACTCGATTAGTGCTTGTATTAAAGACAATTACAGTAGGCAACAAATCATTTTTTGCAAATCTTAAACTGCTGAAAAGTAGACTGTTTAGAAGAAATGCTAAATATAAAATATATAAAACTTTGATCAAATCTGTTGTCACTTATGGGTGTTGATGCTGGACATTATCAACAGCTGAGGTACATGCCCTTAGATGTTTTGAGAGGAGAATCCTACACAGAATCTTTGGTCCCTTGCAAGAAAATGGAGTTTTTCAAATATGTTGGAGTGAAGAGCTTGATAACCTCATTGCTGGCCAAGACACAGTGAGGTTTGACAAATCACAGAGACTCAGATGTTTGGGAACCTTGATAAGAATGCCAGAAATGAGTATGTCCAAGCGCATTTGGGAAGGATGGTTTTTCATTGTAAGAAGAAGAGGACACCCGCGCCTGAGATGGCAGAATGGATTGGAGGCAGACCTGGCTGATATGGGTGTAAGAGGATGGAGAAAGAAGGTCATTATCATAGAGGATTGGAGGAAGATTGTAACAGAGGTTAAAGCTGACAGAAGGCTGTAGCACCATTGGAAGAAGAATAGCTAAAGACGGCCTGGGATGCAATGCAAATAAAAAAAATCAAAGCAGAAAATTAAGGCAGAGGATTTAACAACAGATACTATCCACAGAGAATTACTGAAAGATCCAAGGAGAAATAATTTTCAGACTTGACTGATAAGAATATAGGACTATTGCCTGAGGAGTTAACGAAATCAAAACTATGTACCTTCAATCCAAAAAATATGGAAAGCATAAGTTTGAGAAAACTATTGAACTATTGGTTTCACTTTACACAGCTCAGTTTCTTCTCAGAAATACATGCGTATGAAGGAGAATAACCCTTGATAACATTTCATTAATGAGAAAAATTATAAGAAAAGAATCTAGTGTGTAATCAGTATTTAAACAGAATCAAGAGCTGCCTTCATTGACTTACACAAGGTTTTTTGACAGCGTAAACTGGAAAGGTTAACTGGATGTGCCATGTAAAGTAGGACTGGACAGGAGAGAGAGCCAACTTATGTGAAACTTGTACATGACCTTTATAGAGTACTGGTATGGATAGCCAATGAAGAATTTGGTGGGTAACATTGGGCCGAATAGTAAGGCAGGGTTGCCTGTCATTGTGAGAACTCTTTAACAAATATGCTGAAGAAATGGTAAGAAATTTCTAGGAGAAGATTGATACACGCAGGGGAATTTGAAATTGGAGAGATGGGCAGGGGTCTTCTGGAACCCCCCTGGCACTTAGACCTCTTTAGATCCATTGAGCCAACTCACATTTAACCTTCCCACCCCTCGCAGACAGGGGATAAGAGCACCATGGTGGAGGCATGGAAGAGGGTCACCCATCTAACCTCCATCCGGGCCTAATGTTGCTTAACTTTGGTGATCTGATGGGAACCGGTGATTCAACGTTAACGTAAGGGAATTAAGAGATAGCTGATAAACTGCGCAGATTTTCAGATTACCTATTACTAGTGAGCCACTGCTCTAAAGGCCGCTTTACATGATACAATTTTTTGTACAATTTCTTGTACAAACGCTCGTATAGACTGAGCGAAATTGTATGTTTGTCTGAATGGAATTAGAACAGGTTCTATTTCCCGTTCAGTCATTCAGACAATCGCAAAAGAGTTCGTACAATTTGCCACTTTACACGGTACAATTTCCTCATACAAGAGTTTGTACAAAAAATTGTATCGTGTAAAGCGGCCTTAAGAGACTGTAATAATTGTAGACAGAGTTTATTTAGAACATATAGCTGGAGTACGTTTATCAATGGTAATGAGGCATGGATGATAAAAGCTTCAGAAAGGTAATGGCTGGAAGCATTTCAAACGTGGGGTTAGAGTTGTATGATGAAGATTAAAATGGATAGACAAAGTTCCTAATGAAATAAAAACAAATGAAAAAGTTCCAAGATAATAGAAAAGATATGAATGAAGAAAACTCTAAAAGGAAAACATGACATCCTGAGAAAGGAGACCTTGAGAAAGATGACAACCAGGTTCACCTCACGGACAAGTGATGCCTTTGTGCTAATTAAATTCAAGGGCTCCTGCTGATCTTATGAAATACATAATTTTATGACAAAATTAATTTCATAACAACCCTCCCCTTGGAGAGATGTATTTGTGCTGAGAGCAAACTGCACAACCCTCACATGGGGGCCCTGTTGACAACAGTAATAAAGGGAAAAGTGAATAGGAAGAAGGCAGAGGAAGGCATTATTCGAAATACAATGAGCAAGTAGTAAAAGATGCATAAGAAAAGAACTATGCCAACATGAAGAGGCTAGCCGATAAAAGAACTGAGTTCAGTTGATATATAAAAGAAACGAGCAGTGTCAAACCAATTTTTTAGGAATGATGACTACTGATAATATTGCTCAAGTTCAGTGATGATTGAAAACCGGCTACACCAATAGGCATGAAATGGAAATATGTAACACCACAAGAAACCAAAATTATGTGAGTGTATACACATATGTAATTTCTTTTTTCCTGTAAAATTTCCAAATTCACATGCAGAAGGTTGCTCTCAGTAATAAAATCATTTGAAGGGGAGGAAACATGGACATTTTCATAGCATGTTTACCGTCGCGTTCCATAATGTAAAACTCTCAATATGCATGCTGTTTACAGTGACTGACTAAGCAACTAGCTTTACAGATTGAAAATAGTTAGCAATTGGAAGCACCATAAAAAATTTAAGCATTATGCCTTTGCTCTCTAAGCACATTTAAAATAGACTTTGTTCATGCATGCATACTATGTGGTTGCTTAATTGTTCCCTTGGTGGACATGGACACGTAGGGCAATCAGCTCATTTCGTAAATCCATACTACTAACATTGGGGACCCTGCTGAATATACATCATTAAAATTAGTGACACCATGTCTGAATACAAAATAATAATTACTGACTGTTAAGTGGCACAGAGTATTATGGGATTTAATTTCTTTCAATGAGATAATTAGATGCTCAGTTAATTTAGCAAGGGGTGAATCATCTCCACAAAAAAAACAATTTAAGTAGGCGTTTACACTATTCACAAAAAAGTGGAATCACATAAATCCCCATTAAAACAATCCTGAAATCCTGAGTTGTGACCAATGCCTTAGGGTAAATAAAGAAAAATAATCGGAGAAAGGCAACAAATGTATGTCCACCATTTTACTGAAACGTGTACGAATAGACAAGCAAGAGCACACCATAGAGGTGATATAGGAAATTGGAAAATTAAGAACATACAAGCCATTTTTTTTTTTAGCAAATCCAGAAGGAAGATTTGTTAAAAACCTACAATTTACTGTTTCTTCCCAGCATGACGTAGCATCTTATGATAACAATTTTGTGGTTATGGTTTGTCTGAGAGAACGAGAATTATAACAGTGTATATGATACAGAGATGAGTGGAATTGGAGGAGGATAAACAGGAGTTCATCAGTGGACAGACATCAAACTGACAAAATAAGGTAGGTAAAACTCTTTGGGCAAATGAAGCATCTAATTAGAGATTATTTTGTGTGTAGCAGTGGTTCCTAACTGGTGGCCGCCGCACTTCTGAGTGCCCAGAAAACAGCTAGGGGGGGCTGCCGGATTATTGCGGGCAAACTAAAAATGTTTAGGAGGACCAACTTCTGAATTTTTCTGTTACTTTCATGCCCAACAGATGGTGAAAAAAATCAAAGTACTTCTTCCTATCTAAGGACTAATTACTGTAAAATACTGACTAACCCGGGTAATCCGGAGGGAAGCCCCATCAGACAAAAAATCTAAGAACAGTGCCCCAAGATTGTAACCTCAATAACATTTCAACAGAGAAAAAATTAGTCGACTCAACAAGGAGCTGAACATCAACCCCTTGATTTTGGGCTGAGTGCTTTAACCAGTTAACCCAATCAAGGAGGATGATATTTTTCTCTGTGAAAATCTTGCTATTGTAAACAAAGCAGGCAGTTTTTCACTGCCAGTTTGCAACCTTGAATTTGTATCAGGTACCTCCTACTCTACATGGGCTCCACAGCTACCATATGATGTAACTGATAACACACTCACAGGATATGGTTCCCCTAAGACCATTTCTATACAATCATATCCTCAAATAGTGCCACCTTGAGGATTCACTTCCAGAAAACTAACATTTCAAAGGACCAGAGTACAAAAAAGTGAGATAACTAATAAAGTGTAGATCTAAAGCAACATAACCATATGACTATCTGATATTAAAATAAATAATGGCACCCTTGACATCATGCAACAATGAAATCCAGTTAAAGAGCAGTGATTTTCTGCTTTGTTCAATGGACACATAAAATATATCTTTCATGGTGAGTAACAGGCACCTCCACAAAGCATTACTGAAAGCAGTAATTAAGGGGCCAAAGGAGAAACTGAAAGGTTTGGTATTTAACTTAGTCAAATTACTTATCCCACTCTAAATCAGTGGTGAGAGAAACTCAAATCCCATTCTAATGCTCTATAGAATATCATTTGATAGATATCACAACTGATATCAGGCAGTGTTATTTTTATCATCCAATATATCTAAAGATAATAACACCCAATTAATAAGAAATTTCTCAATGGAGAAAGGGGTTTGAGCCACGCATATTCAACATGCAAGTAAATTTTCAGAAGTAATAGGATTTCAAATTACACAAAGCATGTTTGTGTATAAAAGTAACCATCACACAAAGTTATACATAAAAGCGATTTTGATTGAGTAGCAGCCTACCAATTTGCATAGTCCTCAGTAGTAACTGAGGAAATTCTCAGTAATCAATTACACCTGAAAGTATAACTTAACAGAAGTATAGCAGTTATTAGTAAGCAAGTATGAAATCACTAAATTATGACACACAATTCCATTCGGTATAGCATCGCCTTTTAATTTTATAAGTTTACTTAAATTAACTTACCTGCAAAAATTTGCACCATAAATCAAGAAACCTAAATTTTCCATGTAAGACTATATTCCAATAGGCTATAGCCATATCAAGTTCTAAACCCTTTTGACCAGGATTTTTTGCATAGTTGAAAGTGAAATGATAGAAATCTTTAAACCTCATTTGGTCCTTAATTTCACTTTCTAAAGTAGGCAGCCTTAATTTTAGCTTTTCTATGCTATCACAGCTGAAAAGACCAAACAAAATCTGGATGAATTATACTAAAACATGACAACAACAAGAGATTCTCCAATAGGCGAGAAACGAAAGTGACCACTAAGGCACACGAGTAGCATCACTTACTTACCCAAGGTCTGTCATACCAGACATGAATTCTTCACGAGTGAATTCACATTGTGCCCCTGCTCGGAATTTCCAGGCAATTATGAGGACCAACTTCGACTCAGGACTTAGATTTAAATCGTCTAAGAAACGCATGATTCCGTCAGCAGTGATCTTATCGGGCTCCGCATGATCTATAAAAGCAGATACTCAAACATAGATTGATTATAAATAAACATGTAAGGTATAAGACATTCACAGAGGCAATAGAGAATATATTGACGACCACCTTTGTATCTGGAGTACAGGTGCTCCAGTTTTTTCTTGTCCACTGACACCTTAGGCTCCCTGTAGTAAACATCGGGGTTCTGAAAGTAATTGTCAGATGCTAATTCTAACTGCCAATCGTTCTGTGAAAGACAGAAAATAGCTGTGGTTTCACCGGTTTGAGTGAAAGCTATGAATTTCTTGACCTTCTCTTTCTGTGATGACTTCAATCTATGCTGAAATGACATAAACGGCAATTAAAAACCAGATTCGACGTGGACATTAGTGTTTATACAACTAGGTATTGCACTCATAAGAACCTTTAGCAGGCTTATACTTACCATTTTCACTCTAATTCGGCCCACTAGCCTAAACAATAAATTCGGACTTCCCAATAGACGTTAACAAGATCATCGTGATAAAAGTATTAAATGCATATTTCGTCAAAATATATTAGATTTGATATCCATTGAAATATTTGAATAGGGAAACCTTAGAAGCTAGCAGGCCAAATTTGGGAATTTTCAGTATTAATTGCGCAAATTCGGCAGTTGTTGCTGCAATTTGGGACGCTGGGAACAGCGGCGCTACTTGCTCTTTCCTCTGCTCACCTTGCATGCCATCTGTACTTTTTCTCAACGTTTATTTGTTGACGGGAATCGGCCGGGAAAAGCAAATTGGGATTGAGGCGAAACTGTCTTTAACCTACGAAAAAGTAGGTGTACTGCAATTACTGACGAAAGCTGCCGATATTTTATTCGTATGATTAATTAAAAAGCAAGGAAATTTTAAAGTTCACTGAGAATAGTTCTCCAAAAATAATATCACTGATGATTCAAAATAAATAAAGTATAGTCCAGTTAAAATTTTCCGGAACAGGACAATGATTCCACGTAATAATTGTTAGAGTTTAAGGAATTTCACTTGCACTTGTAATGTTAATTTCGTTATATACATATATTGAAGTGATGTTAAGAAATTTTTGAAAAAATAAAAGTACCAGTGAAATTATTCCCCATAGTAATATCCTTCCCCTTGCGAAAATTTTGTATTTTTTGTATTTTGTAATAGCAAAATGTATATTTAGATGAACAAATTAACATTGAGATGTCGTGCAAAAGAATTCCCAAACAGGTAAAATGTTGTGACTTTGAGCCCGCTTGTTCTGTTATTGAATGATAAGATTTAGCTCTCACAAAAGATATTACAGCGTGACTATCACGTAACCGATTTCACTAGATAAATACGAGTAGATTCTTCAAAGAGACTTTCAATCTGAAGAGAATCGCAGAAAATTTGCCGAGCAATTTTTATCGTTTCTTTTAGCGATTTATACTTTGCACAAGTTTCATCGATTTTTTTTAAACCTATCGTGTCATGAACATGATCTATCTTGTACGAAACAACACGATCCTGCTAAATGGGCATGTTATAAGTTTTTCTGAAGATTTGTAGCTCATCTTAACGTATCTCAAACTGCACGGAAATAATAATTACAGTGATTATTTATCATTAATATCATGAGAAATCTCCAGAAGGATCCTGATAGATTTCTGTTGTAGCACAAGTTGAAGAATTTTGCTCCAAAAGTGCTTAAATGGCATGCAATTCCTAGAAGGGGTCCTTGTTCAGTTTGGCGAGAAATATATTTAAAAACTACTCATGTTTAAAGTATTTCGTGAACTCCTTAGAACCTTGGAATTTAATTCACAACAACCAGGTAGCAGGTCGCAATCATTCTTCAGTATGTACTATAGCTTAACTTAATATTTAACATAAAGCGAACGGAAGTTGTAAATAAAAAAATCTCTGTTCGTTCTGCGATAGATAACATTTAACCCGTGGACTAAAAGGAGAAAAAACCCCATTCGGTACTATATAAGATTTTTGCACAATAACTTACAAGAGAAATGTTTTGAACATTGAGTTGATAAAAATGGAGTTTAGGCTACTGATCGATAAAACTATACAAATAATCGACAGAGCGTAAAGCCGAAAAAAAGTGGGGACGGAGCTTTAAATATTTATACACTCCATTCTCTGAGGCAATGGGAAAACTAAGGAGGGGTAGGATCATGGCCACTGCTTTCACGTCATCGCTATTGTTGTCAACAACGCGAATCCCTCTAGAAGGGCATTGCTCACAAAAACCGCCATAGCGACTTATTCCACCATTAATATTCGTGACTTATAGAAGAATTCTAAGGAAAACTGACCGCCTTTTCGCTCATAAGAGCAATTAAAACATAACTACATAATGACAACACGAGTGCGAGCGTTATGAAGACTTGTGATCGGTCCCCAGATCTATCCGATGACGAAATCTATGACCGAAATTTCTGCGCGCTTTTACCGACGTACGGTACTCAGATATGACCACTGGCAGTGAAATAAAATTTGTGTTCTAACGCTACAATACCCACGGGGAAATTTCACTCCGTTTAATCACACCGAAGAAGGCTCGCCTCGGTAAAACTTGCAACCGCACAAGAAAGAGGAATTTTTCCAGCCTTTGAATTTACGTCAGATAGGTACTTCGCAAGGCTTTCTCAAAAACAATAATAGCCGCCCCCTTGATTCACAGTGAGTTTACGCAGCGTTTGACCCTAACCTAAAGCATAAAATACGACTCGTACTCAGGAGCTAGCCTAAAAGGTCCGGATTCAAATCCGTCCTCACGGGTATGAGTGCAGAGTTATGTTTAATGGGTTTAATGGTTTAATTATTTAAGAATGGCAAGCAAAATTGGGTTTTCCCGGAGGATCAAAGGCTAATGGTGGCATGAGAGATGGCTAGGGTCACCAACTTATCAGCAGTATATTCCGGGAGATTCGGAAATTAGTTGGTGAACATTCTGGACGAATAAGTTTGGATATGAATCTCTAACACGGTTATTACCCCCAGGAAACTAAATGAATGAGGTAACAATCAATTGAAATCGTACTGTGAAACGTTTTCATTGCATCGAGTTGAAGAAACAAGGGAACATCCATATATTTTACGATATATTACGAATTATATTATGTACAACGGCAAATCTGCCTCGGCAAATCATAGAAACATCACTGAAAGTAGTAACAGGACAGGCCTAATGAGAAGCAGGAAGGAACACAATCTTTATTGGAAATTTTTATTATACCGTATTTACTTGTGTAAGCCTTTTTTCCCGAAACAGCTATGAAAAAAATAAGTGCGCGGCAACTTTTTTCTTCAACTTCCTATTTTTTTAATTAAAATGTTTTTCCCAACTCCCACTCCTTGTTGTTCTTAATCTATTCCTATTACAATCATTTTTATTAAATATAAGCTTTAGATTGATGACGATGAGCGGCAGGATCATGGGTAAAAATAAATTTTTTAGCGAAAATATTTTCTTCTCGCGAGCCTGCCCAGCAGTGAGAATGAGCGGGGGCATGAGCAGCTTACACAAGTAAAGACGGTAGTAACACAACCGCGATTTTCTCACAAGATATTTATTTCTTTCTTTATTGCTACGCGCATTTAAGCTAATAATCCATCATCAGGCACGCAGAGGAAATAAATATCTTACGGAAAAGTGGGATTGTGCTATCATTTTAGTATTACTTCTTGAGTGTGTGTTATTTTGGGGAGGCGACCGACAGCTGAGGTCATTTGAGCCATTTGGGATAGGTGGGTAATAGGTAGGAGTTTTCAGGGAACGGAGGAAGGGTGGAGAGAAACCCGGCGTCGGAATTAGCATACACTTAACGACAGGCGCCAAGGGGACCACGGCTTAACGTCCCATCCGATGGACGGAGTACTGAACTTGAAATGCTCAACTCAAGTAGGGACCGGTTTGTCACTGAAAAATCCGCTTCTGCCGGGAATCGAACTCGGGCCCTCTGGATGGAAGGCCAGTACTCTATCCACACTACCAACCCGATCCCCTATATGACTTTCTCCACTACATCTCATTGGGTGCCTTAACCTTGAAACACAAGCTTCATCGCTATTTTTCATGTAATTAATCTCAGTGGAATTTCCTACTGGGGATTGCCTCGAACACAGAGTAATCACCAGAAGATTAGCGATGCAAGATTTTGCTGCTCCGTATTATTCTGTGTTCCTTTTCTACTACGTTCTGTTCAGACATGTTGTGTTCGCCGAACGGCTGTTCCCTCCGGACGAACAAGTAGTAGTATTGTATCCATGGACCTTTAGTGATATCCGTATGCTAGTTAGGAAGTTAGTATTCGCTTTGAAGTAACGTCCACATCGCCTTGATCCCAAGTACCGAAACTTTAGCGTTCCACAAGTAAAAGTGTACTTAAACCTAACGCTAAAGTTTTCTTATCGATTTCCACTTTTAACCGAGACTACGAACGCCAGTGCACAGTGGGCGGAAAAAAAGCTGGCCACAATCATGACATTTAAAAAAATATAAAAATGGTACGCTCTGGTAATAGAATATAATCAATGAAGGAAACTATTGCTATTTTAATTTTTGGTGCACCCCTGACCCAGCAGAAGCTGATAAAATTGAGTAAATATCATCAAAAACTTCAACTCAACATTTTCCGCTAAAGTCAAGTTTTTAAATTCGCACGTGAAGTCTTCAGCTTTATGTTATCCGATTTTAAAACACATTTTACGAACGCTTACATATTGCTCAAGAGTTTCAGTGGAAAATCAATTAATTTTTGCTATTGTTACTAGTTCTCATTAAAACATTCTAAAATGCTCTATTTTTACCTATTTTTTCATTAAGTGGAAAAAAACTTTATGTGGGCGACAGGACTCGATTGAGATCTTTATATCCTAAGAAAGAGTTAAGTTTCTACAATAAGCTGTAAAAGAAAAATCCTGCTCCAACTTGCTCTCCCTTCTCCCTTTTACTGCCAGCCCCTTTACGGTAGACTGCAAAAACTACCAAGCACATTTCCGTGAAAATCGTAAGATAATGAATTTAAAATATATTTGAAGCACTTAATTTTAATACATGAATTTTTTATTTTTCTCAATGTTGATGATATATTTCAGTTTTTATGAGGATGAAAAAATCATTCATGCTGTCTCTGATTTGAAGGAAATGTAACCATTGCAAACATGTTATGATGTGATGTGAGTCGGCCGATATATCGGCCCTTGGCAGTTTTCGCACAGCCATAGAGGGCCGATATATCGGCCCACTGGCAGTAAAAGGGTTAAGAATGGGATATGTAGGTATAAGAAGTTAGGGCAGCCACTCGGCGCGAGCATAAGCAGCGGTTTTTCTTTATTTTGTTGCTGCTCAAATGAATTCCAAATAAAGTCGCTATCTCTATGATTTTTACCCTAAAAGTTAAAGAAAATTTCATGCTTTAAAATGCATGCACAAAATCAGTCCATAAATGCCCTCTGACCCGCTTACTGGGAAATTGAAAGAGGAAATTTCGCCGCGGCCTCCGGTTACCTGTCGGCCGCATGAAGCTGGCAAGTGGGCATATGACTGCGAAGTGGGAAGTGAAATATTTTTCCCTTACAGCAAATCATTCTCACATAGATGCTTAGGATTTCCCACACTTGGTTCCTTCCAAACAGAATCCTATCCGACGCCTGGAGGGGGTAGAGTATTGAAGCGAGAGCGGTCATAACCCGACCAACCGCAATAATCTTTAGGGGCCCTAATCTTTTTCCCCAGATCCTTTGTTTAATAAGTGACGCCTCTTGTGCGCTCATATATTTTGTTTATTGAAATCAGGGTGGTTGTAAATACGATATTTGGGACTTGGTTGGTATTTTGTGAAGATGCCGCTGATTGAATTCAGGGTGATTGTAATTACGATATTTGGGACTTGGTTGGTATTTTGTGAAGATGCCGCTGATTGTTTCACAGCCGTAGCGGATGTGGATCGGTTTATGCGCTCCAAAACACCGCACTCTCTGGAACACGCGTGTGCACGATTTTCTCAGCGATTTACACGGTGGTGTAAATCGCTGCGTATAATCTATTGGTTTAGGAAACTTTAAATCTCCACAGATTTACTCATATGGTTTTTCTAACTTAACTGGTGAGTGTAGAAAGATCGAATTGTATTTAGTTGCAACGGCAAGGAAAAGAGGAGTTCTCCTTTTTCTTCCGAATATTAGAGAAACTACTACTGAGAGGTCCTAGACAACAGAGAGAAAATATTTACATCGACCTTCAGGTATGGTTGAAAGGCTAGTTGTACAAATAATTGGATCTCGATTGCGCGATGTTCATGCGCGTTGGTAACTTTTTCTTGGTGGTTTCGTGTTCCTGAATTTTTTTTATCTCCGGCAACGTTACATGCATTCCTTCATGGCTTAATTTTGTATTAGATAGAACCCTACCAAACATGGTAGAAGTCTTTACCTTAATGGAATTTCGTGATTTATATTCAGACAAAGGCAACCTCATAGAATAAAATTGAAGTGGAAAAGGGAAGAAAGAACCTCAAGATTCTCATAGGATGGGACTTTTAATGGAATCGCGAACCCTGGTCGGGAACATCAAAAGATGGCAATATTGCGAGACGATTCTTCTCCAATCCATAGCTTTCATAGGGGAAGTCTGGTACGCAAATAAACATTTAAATATGAAATTTCGTGTTCCGTAATATTCGTTTAAAATCGGCGCACTAAAAAAATTACATTATAATAATGTTGATGGTTTATCAGGAGTTAAGGTCTTTCGTTAAAAATGAAAATTATTCAACATTTGCCGACGTTTCGGAAAATATATTTTTCCTTCTTCAGGGCTATAAATGGGATGAACCACCAAAAACATAACAATAATAATATAACATGATCCAAAAGATATTTACAGTGCCAAAAATGCTTAACAATATAATTTTTAACAAATTTTAACTTCAAAATATTACATGGAATAAAATTTTACATACCTTAAGTTTAACAATCGAAATTTGTTTACAAAATTGGTTGTTAAGGTTATATGTTTATATGGTATAATTTTTAATTTCGATGTATTAAATTATTATAAATTTTGCTTCCTAACAACCTCCTAGACTCAGTAATTTCAAAGTTACCTTTTGATGTACCTTTCATCTACAAATTTGTCGATGATTTATATCTAACATTGCCAAACGAAATCCCGGAATACACTATTTTAGAACATTTTAACAATTTCCACCCTAAATTACAATTTACCATAGAATATGAAAAGAATAACAAACTCCCTTTCCTGGACATGATGACTAAAAGAAATTGCGACGGTACATTCACAATAGATTGGTGGAAAAAACCACACAAAACCGATAGATACCTAAATTTCCATTCCCACCACCCACTGAACCAAAAATTAAATACAGCTCACGCACTAAAATTCAGAGCACTCAATTTAAGTGATAGCATTTTCCACGAGAAAAATTTAAAAATTGTTGAAGGAATTTTAGGGAAAAACCATTTTCCAAAACAACTTATCCATTCAATAATACACTCGAAAAGAATATCATTTTCACCCACAAAATACCACACAAATTCAAGTAACACGTCAAACACAACAAAAACCCAATATAGGGGAATTATATATATAAATGGATTATCAGAACAAATAAGTAGAGTCTTCAAAAAAACAGATTACAAAATAGCACATAAAAATCACAAGACTCAGCATAAACTGTTATATTCAAAACTAAAATCTGAAACCCCTGATCAATTAAAAAGTAATATCGTTTATTCAATACCATGCAACAATTGTAATAGTAACTATATAGGCCAAACATCACAATATTTAAAAAACAGGCTATCACAACACAAAACATCCATAAAAAATAAAATACAATTCTGTGCATTAACTAATCATGCAATCGAAAACAGCCATACTTTTAATTTCGACCAAACTAAAATTTTAGACACAGAAGAAAATTTATCAAAAAGGTTATTCAAAGAAATGTTTCATATTAGTAAAGATAAAAATTCATGTAATAAAAGAACTGACATTTGTAATTTAAGCAAAATTTATAATAATTTAATACATCGAAATTAAAAATTATACCATATAAACATATAACCTTAACAACCAATTTTGTAAACAAATTTCGATTGTTAAACTTAAGGTATGTAAAATTTTATTCCATGTAATATTTTGAAGTTAAAATTTGTTAAAAATTATATTGTTAAGCATTTTTGGCACTGTAAATATCTTTTGGATCATGTTATATTATTATTGTTATGTTTTTGGTGGTTCATCCCATTTATAGCCCTGAAGAAGGAAAAATATATTTTCCGAAACGTCGGCAAATGTTGAATAATTTTCATTTTTAACGAAAGACCTAAACTCCTGATAAACCATCAATATTATTTATAAGAAAGAGGTCTAGAATACAACTTACCAATTATAATAATGTCTATTTGTTTTTTCCATTAAGGTATTAGTGAGGAGTCGGACCCTCGAGCGTTCTCAAGACCCTCGAGCGAAACTCGAAAATACCAAAACGTTATGACGCAATAAGCCAAGAAGAATTTCGTTTTTGAGACTCGCGTCCCAAGTTGAAAAATGATTAAAGGATGCTTATGAAACTGGGGACGATTTGAGTGGAGACCATCGTGTCACCTGAAAATATTTTTCGGAAACGACCTGCCGCCAGCGATTGCGTTCCGAATTACCTCGCGACGCAGTTCGACCGTCAGCCGTCCCCGTTACGGAGAATTTCAGACTGCAATGCTCTTTTCCGCGTAACGTCTACGTCATCGAATTCCGGTCGCACCGCAGTCCAACGTGTTTTCGATGACTTTTGCAAACCTGCTTGCTGAACCAAATGATTACTACAGAGATGTGGGTGTCGCCTCTGTGTGGATCAAAATGCCTTTGTCGAGCAAATTAACACTCTCCCAATACCTGCTTGTGCCTCTAATGCCAGGTGAGAATGGACATTTCATGCACGCCAATGTTTGAAATTGACCGCTTACACATCATCAGGTTCATCTCGCATGGGACACTGGTGTTTATTAGTAATTAAGTCTGCTGTCTCCGAATAATCATAGAAAATCCGTGAATAAATATGAATATTATCTCATGGAAAACTGGTGTTCATTAGTAGATAATTAAGTCTGCTCTAACTGAATAATCATAGAGAATCCGTAAGAAAATATGAATTGGGTTATTATGATAGCTAATGTAGATGGATAATGTGGGGCTCGAATCCCAGCAGTGTCAGAGTAAATTAATCGGAATTCCGATCCAACTCGAGTGTTGTGAGGAGAGCACTTCAAGTTCAGTACTGCGTCCGTCGGATGGGACGTTAAACTGTGGACCTTAGGCACTTGACAAAAAGCATGGGCCAAATGCCGACGGTGGATTTCTCTCCAATATTCCTCCGTAGTCAGAAATATTACGCATAACTAGCAACCTAATAAACCATAATACAGTAAATGACCATTGAATTGCCTTCCATTTGTAGTAATTAAATGTAAGAAATGCCCGCCGCTGGGCTAAGTTGATACTTAAGTGTTACTTAATTTCATGATATTGAGAAAGATTTTCACAGGATCAGAATAATATCTTCGAAACTACTGGGTAAAAAAAAGCTTACTCTCGTTCAAGTCCTAAATACTCTTTATCCATAACCTAAAACCTTTGACAAAAGGAAGAACTTGTTTTCTGGTCACAGAACATTTCGCATTGCGGAAAGATACGTGTACATTTTCGTATTCGGAGAAAAATAAGAGATGAATATCTACAGGGAAAAAATTATTCACCTCAACCAAGACTCGAACCCGGAACCCTCTGATTTCAGGCTACATTTTTTAACCACTACTAGTACACGTCCGGAAATCAGGGAGTTTAGGTTTCGATTCCTGGTCAAGGTAATTTTTCTCTGTCAAAATTCTGCCATTGTGCATATCAGCGGGGAGTTAGTTCACGATCCTCGAATTCGAAGAAATAAAATTAAGGAATGGGGGCGTTTACTCGGAACCGAAATCGCAATTTTGTACACCAAATCGTTAGCTGGAAACGAAAAAAGTATTTTAGTGAAAAAATTAATCTTCTAACCAAAACCATTCACTCATAAATCAAAAATTAAAATAAGCAAAAGGTGACACCCACCGAAATTGCTGCTGTGAAACATTGACGTCATTTTCCTCACGTCCTTGACTGCTTTCAGGGGAGGGGAAGGGAGTGGAGGGGGGTTCTCGGAAGGTCAGCTCGCACAGATGCTGTCGTAACTGCTCCGATTGGCAGAGTCAGCTGTGTCCCCCCCTTTGCGATAAGGAGAAGTAGCTTCGCGGGCTCAGTTGTGATTGGACGAAGTCGATACACGTCAGAGGTTGCACCACGCCCACTTTTCCGAAAGGGTTAAAAGCATCAGTTTTTCGCCGCTTATAACTCGGGAGTTAATTGTCGGATCAAAAAACGGAAAAAATACGTGTCTTTTTATTTTACAAATTCTATCAGATTCGGCAATAAAAAAATATGGTAAACGACCCAATTAGAAGCAAGACAACGAGTGTAAAGTCAAAACAATTTCTCTCTCCCGCCCGCCGGGGTTAGTGTCCCATTGCTGCCAACACCCGAGGACCGCTTCTGTCATCGTTTTCAGAGTTGCTGAATGAAATCATGAAGAGGACACAATCCCATGAATGCGATTAAAAGGGCAGACATTGAATTAGCAACGCTTACATGTCGGGGAGGTGACTAAATGTTTCTTTTCATCTAAAGCTTATTACAAAAGGGGTTGTGAAATGATATATCTTCAAAACGATCTTCCTTATATTATGATTTATACCTACTATAAATGTGCTTATGGACCTGTGTAATACTAGTTGAAACAGGGGCGTCGAAACTATTTTCGCTGGGAGGGTCCACCCTTGAAAAGGGCCCGGCTCTTAAGAAAAGGGCCCGGCTCCTATGAAAAGGGCCCGCATTTTTTTGCGGATAGGAGGGGGTAGAGACTAGAATTATGCTAAAAGTGCATATGAAGGTGGTAGAAGATGCGTCAGAAGGGAAAAGGCAAGCTGGAAACAAGTGAAATTTAATTTTTATTAATGAATACTCATTTCCCAAGGGCCCGGGGCAAATTCTGGGGGGGGGGGAGGGCGAATGCCCCCCACTTCCGACGCCGCTGAGTTGAAATATCCTCGCTACTTTAACATCAACGATATAATGTGAAATGGAGTTAATTAAAAGTAAAGAATGCATTATGGTTGTCGCTGAATTTCGAATTTCAAGAAAACTCTTCTCTCTCGCTTCGAAGATTGTGAGATGAATAGAGGGAATCCCCTTCAAGTCTCCCAATCAATGAAATATGTTGACTTTAAAGCAAAATAAAGAATTTTTTTTCCAATCAAGATCATTGAAGTATTACTAAAAAAATTTGGACCCTCTATCCGATTATAGTCATTCTCAGATTTTTCCCCTCACCCTTTATCAAGAGCGCTTCAAGGTGATTATTAACGGCCGTATCATCATGATCATTAGTCATCAATCCTCAGATTGGTTTGACGCAGCTCTCCACTGAGTTCTTCTATCGGCTAATCTCTTCATATTTACGTATTTCTTCTCTTTCACACCCTTCATCACTTGTTCCATATATTTCACACGAGGCCTTCCTTTGCCATTCTTCCCGTCTACTTGTCCTTCAAAGATTGTCTTCATATTAATGGTAGTGCAGGTACTTAAATAAAATAAGGCCCCCCGAGGTGGTTCCTCAGTTTTCGCCGAAGTCATCGCCAAAAATAAATGCATACAAATTACTGCAAAAAGTACTTTGTGGAAAATTAAAATAATACGTATCCAGTACCCTCATCATTCATCTAGCATATCTGAGGTAGGGTGGAGAGGAAGGCGCTGAAGGGAATCATAAGTATGCAGAATGGCTCTATGCAAAAAGAATTGGAATGAAAGAGTTTTTAAAGAGAAAACCAAAATGGGAGAGATTAATCAAAACATCTTAAATCACTGGAATAGAATTAGTCGTCAGGAATCTCAAGTAATGGAGCAGAGTTCGAGCGATCATTGGCAAACCTTTTCCACTGGCACGTTTACTAAGATTAGATTCGTTCGCCGGGTAACAAGTAGGATGCTGCGTAAAGGTTTCTCGGGTCCTCCACCGGGTTAATTCGTCCATGTCCGCCGACGTTTCGATATCCGACTCGGCAATCTGGGCTTCTGAAGCCCTGAAGACGATTGCCGAGTCGGATATCGAAACGTCGGCGGACATGGACGAATTAACCCGGTGGAGGACCCGAGAAACCTTTACGCAGCAGATACGCCGGGAAAGCACCAGATCTTTCTTCAAGTAGGATGCTAGTCCCTTGACGACGGAGTAGCAGTTCTTTGGACAATAGACGCTTTTCGAATCTCTCGGAAATCATTATCTTCTTTTCTATCCGGATTGTATTGGTGGGACTCAGAACCAACTGTTAACGCCGCTTTACACGATACATTTTTTTTGCACAATTTCTTGTACAAACGCTTGTATAAACTGAACGGAATTGTATGTTTGTCTGAATGGAATTCGACCAGGTTCTATTCTCCGTACATCTTTCTCATTTAGACATTCGCACCAGCGTTCACACAATTTTCCGCTTTACACGGTACAATTTCCTCATACAAGCGTGTGTACAAGAAATTGTACAAAAATTGTATCGTGTTAAGCGGCCTTTAGAGGTATTACTAATACAAGTAGGGCATTTAAAAAGAGTCTGAATTACGTCATATGCCAATCGGTTTGGAATACTTTTTTTTTTTAATAAATGCAAGGGCGGCAAAAGAGGATGGGCCAACCACTCTCCACGTACACCCTTCGCTTTATTGCCAACAAAAATATTGTAGTTCGCGAGTTCTTTCGAAGAAGAAGACGGTACAACTTAATCGGCCATATCTTGAGACACGAAGATAAACGACCTGATGAAGACAATCGTCGAGGGAAAAGTGAACGGGAAGAACGGCAAAGGAAGGCCTCTTATGAGTTTTATGGAACAGGTCGTGAAGGATGTGAAAGAGAGGAATTACGTTAATATGAAGAGGTTGGCTGATAGAAGAATCGAGTGGAGGGCTGCGTCAAACCAATCTTAGGATTGCTGATCGATGATTATAATGAGTTCTTTTGCATTTACATGCATGTTATGGTATGATATGTCTATGAAACTCTTTCAGTGTTAGTAAAAACGCTCTTCCGCGATTCTCTATCCGCGGTGAAACCATTGGAGATCGGGATTGTGTAGTGGCTAGAGTTCTAGCCACCCATCCCGAGGATCCGAATTCGAATCTCGAGAGCGGCTGCTTTTAAATTGGCGTGACGGTCTCCACTTCTGTGCTGTGTGGAGATAAAATCGTGTTCAGTACTCTGTCCGTCGGGTGGGACGTTAAACCATGAACCAGTTGTCACCTTTCGTTAAGTGTAGGCTAATGCCGACGGCGGGTTTCTCTCCACCCTTCCTCCGTTCCCTGACAAATTCTTTCCTCTATTCATTCATTCGCTTTTCTGAAATTGTTCAGATGACCTTAGTTAGCATAATAGTAGGCATGCAGTCATCCGGGGGAGGCGATCGACAGCTAAGTCCATATGCGCCATTTTAGGATATAGGTGGGCGATTGGATATGGGTAGATATGATTTCCAGGAATCGAGGAAGGGCGAAGTGAAACCCGGTGTCGGCATTATCCCACCCTTAGTGAACTACGCCAGGGGGTCCACGGTTTAACGTCCCATCCGACGGACAGAGTACTGAACTCGAAGTGTTCTCCACACATCAGCCAAAAGGGGCCGATATACCGTTGAAACAAAAAAATCTGCCTCAGTCGGGATTCGAATCCGGGCCCTCGGGATGAGAAGTCAGTACCTTAGCCACCACACATCAAACCGACCGGTCGGTTTGATGTGTGGTGGCTAAGGTAATAAAACAATAATCCTGTGTGATACGCATGCTGTCTCCGTTAAAAGTGTACGTATTCGTCAGTAGGCGATGTCAAGATGGTAAGAGGAGAAACGCCCGTGGTGCACCCGAAGAAAGCAGTCTTTCAGTATCTCCTAGACCTTACTCCACGTAATAAAAAGCGTAATTTTTACCGCGAATTCATCAAAATTTAATAGATGGAGGCTTTTGTCAATGTTGGTGTCTCGAAAATCTCCATAGCGGAGTGGATGCGGCTACAATCCATTCCACACACTCGCCGCCCCGTTGCAGGCATGTTGGACCAGACTCGACCGCGCGATCGAAAAACTAATGTGAGATTCGGCGTCGCAAACGGTCGCAGCATAACTCATCGGATTCGCACTATGGAAGCTTTGATGAGTTTCCCCATATAAGTTACTCCGTGATGCTCGGCGATGCAATTTACTTTTTTCTCTACATATACTAAAAAATTGACCAAAAATGAGGGTCCGCCATTTTGTTTAATATATTTGGTAAATAATAACAAAAATGTAAGTAGACTACATTAAAACAAAGATAAAAAGCTGTTTCACCTAATTACATCACCTTTTATTCCAAATAATTACCCATAACGGTTCAGCAACGGCTTGATTTAGAAGATTTCGTGAGAAAATTGAGGGTAGACAGTTTTTGCGAAATTTGTGCATTTTTGACCTCATGCAAATTGTTAACTGTTGAGTACTAAGGAAATTGCCTTGGATTATCGGATGCACAGTTCTTTTGAGAATATGTATGCAAAGTTTCAGCTTCCTGGCTTGAAAAAATCACTTTTTGACTTTTGGCCAGGTATTTTCGATTTCCGACCACTGTGCGACCCTTTAATTGTCGGTTACCTTTCTCGAATAACTACTACACATATCTTAATCTCACCAAAAACAATTTGTTTTCTCAACACGAAAACCTTGATTAATTCCTCATATCTTTTGTTTACCGTCAAACCCTTTAATATCCCTATTATTATTATTTTTTTAACTCCCACTCTTACTGCACGAGTACCTTTATCTTCAGCATATTTTTCGACACTCCTTTTCCTTCCAATACGACCCCCATCTCCTTTCATTGTCTCCTACCGATTTCCTTTCCTGCCCTTCCATTCTCAGCACCTCTCCTTCCGTCCTCCTCTGCGTCCAACTCACCACTTCCATTCTTCTCTTCTCACCTACGTCTAGGAAAAAAAGCTTCCGATCTTCGGCCAACCTCTCCCCGTGTAGATCTCAGTCATGCTCTACACGACGGTTTTACCCAGCCATTTTCCTCCACGTTTTCCCAGAATTCTACTCTGAAATTCCCTCCTCTTCACAAATGTACCCTCGGCTGTAGTTACGTGATTCACCTGCGGCCCACAGACTCGATTTTCGTACCAAATACGAATTAAGTGGTACGATATGTTGTCGTGGTCAGTGGAGATAGCGGAAAACTAAAGTCAGTTGCGCCATTCACAAGTGGGGTAAGAAATATTCAGCAAATAGAGGAAGAGCGGAAAGAAACTCGGTGGTGACGGTGGTGACATTATCCTGTTTATTAAGGAAGACGCCAAGGGGTCAACGGTTTAACGTCCAATTAGGCGGACACTCTTCTGAACTTGATGGGCCTACTCTTCAAACAACGTTCAAGTTGAGACCAGTATTTCATTTAAAAATCTCTGCCATCACCGGGATAGCGAACCCGGTTCTTCTAGATGGGAGTCCAAAACTAGAGTTACCGCACCAACTCAGTACCGTATGATGATCATGAGTTTTCTCAAACAAGACTATAACTCTAATTATTAGCGTAATCTATCAAAGCGCATGTTTAATCACTATTCACTTCCCCTGCCACACCCTCGAGGTAGCTTGCAGGGCACTCTGTAGATGTATGTAGATTATACCCAATAGCCTATATTCCCCTTACGAATTCCCGACCATAGTTTATTTACCTTATTTCACTTATTGCATTGGGGAATGACGGCGAAAATTATTTAGCTGCCGGGCTCCCATAATCGCCTCGTCCGGGACACTACGCCCAAGGGCCTTGTCAGTCCTCTCTCTCTGCGAAAACAAAAGGATATGTCCCGGGTCGGATATTTTGGAAAATTCCCAGATGTTTTAGACTTTCTCCGCGACCAGCAATGAGGCGGTTACGGAAATAGCCCCGGTCACTCGCGGACTCCTCGGAATTGGAAAATCTTCCTACGGAAAGTGTATATAAGGCTATGTGCCGCGTCTCAGAGGCCAGAGGTGGAAGATTCGACTCGTCGGTGAGTGGGCAAATGCGTGCTATCTCCCTTCGGATCTCTTCTCTAACGATCCCGCCGGGACTCGAACGGGAAGCGGAATTTTCTTCACGCACTCATCTTCCTTTGCTTTCCAGAGCCGCTGACTCCAGAATGCTGCCTGCCCTCGTGTTTTTGGTCGTGGCGCTGTCGGCGTCGGCGCACGGACAATTTGTCAACGGTCGGATTCTGGAGCCTCCAGTTCCTGCTCTCTGCGCCCAGCGTAAGTATGCAAGAGATAATTATACGAGAGATCTCAAGTCATCTCAATTCTAAGAGTGGTTTGGCCAGCAG
This sequence comes from Platycnemis pennipes, assembly GCA_933228895.1. Taxonomy (NCBI): domain Eukaryota; kingdom Metazoa; phylum Arthropoda; class Insecta; order Odonata; family Platycnemididae; genus Platycnemis; species Platycnemis pennipes. The sequence goes on from OW121854.1 coordinate 69,856,662, forward strand.
TTCACCGCTAGGTACTCTTATGCAATAATCTATTCAGCATCATATTATTATTCTCATTTACACCACTTACTCCATATTCATTATGCGAGGTTTTAATTTGTCATACTCCCCATTCTCTTTTCTCTCGAAGACTATCGTTAACACATCACCGTTTCTCAAACTGTGCCAGGAAAGATTGTCCCGTCCAGCTTTCAGAATTTCAATCAGAATTCTCTTCTCTCCCATTTTTTCATGTAAATTCTTCGTTAGTTACTTCGTCTATTTTTATCTTAATCTTTCTTCTGCAACGCTGCTTTACAAAAGCTGCCAGCTAGCCTTTCCTACGGCAGTTATCGCTGTTCATTCCTCTGTGCCATAATGGAGCATGATCCAGATTTAAGTTCCAATAAGTATTTCGTCAATTCAAAGCTTTTAGTTCAAGCTATATTAAGTAGTCATTGGAAGTATTTCGTCAATTCAAAGCTTTTAGTTCAAGCTATATTAAGTAGTCATTGGTAAAGTCTCTTCAAGCTTTTGGTAGAGTCTCCTCTTAGTTTGCCTCGTTCCAGCCGTTCTGCTCTCGCCTTATTGTTTCGTCCATCGCTGGTTATTCTGTTTCCAAAATGTTAAACTTTTGTTATCCGATTTTATATTAATGCTATCCTCAGCTGTTCTATAGCATCTTTGTTTTGTTTTCATTGACCTTCAGGTGATATCTGGTAAATATTGATGATAGGTATTTCCAAAATTCTCCTTGATCGACCTCTTCCTGTGCGAGACTCCTACTATTAAGTGTAGAAATCAGTCAAGTGTTATTTCTTAGCCACAACCATAGCATGCGAGGAAGATGTGGAATTCTGAGGCGCAATATTATTTCTTCAAAGGAAGAACGATCAGACTCAACATGGGAGTGTATTTGACAATATGAGAATTGTATTTGACGATACCGCGATGTTTACACAACACTATTTGAATATTTAAAATATTCTTAAACGGAAGGGATTTATTGTTCAGCTTCTTTCCGTGGAAAAATAAAATCAGCATTGTTTCAATCATGGCGATGAATTAGCTCAATACCTATTTTTAAAACTTTAATGAAGCTGTCTATTTTTCAAATAAAAGTAATTAAGTTTTCCTCCAATGGTTTACCGTAGTGTGTGGATATAGTATGTACTAAATTTTTGATTAAATTTGTGGATTTTAATCGAAAATCGTTTTTACATAGCGGTTTAGTTTTAATGAAAGGATACGATTCGTGAAGAAGTAATGAGAGTATTGTAAAATAGAAAAGTGGACACGGTTAAGTGATTAATTTTAAAAATCGGTTCACTCGAACGCTTTTGAAGAAGCTAATATATTGCCCCTGAATGAAGGGACGGAATCTCAACGCAGGGTTTACGTGTGGTTTTGAAGTTTAGGATAGCTCTGAAACTTATGCTAAGTCTAATTACTACGGGCCACCGGTTGTTTGCGTTCTTCAACTTAATCCACAACCAAGATTTCATTGAAGTTATTGAGGTAGATTGAAGGGGGAGAGGAATATTTTCCCCCTGAATGCGTGAACGATTGTTACTCCAGCAATTATACTGTTTAATGTTTCTTAAAATTGATCATTCACCCATGAAGATTATCCGGTTGGACGTGTGCAAGTAAAAAGAGGTAAAATTTTTCGGAGACTGGGCCTTCCGTTTGTATATTTAATTATTATTGTAATAATATCTGTGAATCAGATTTTCCAGTTAATTTTTTCACCTCACAAATTTCCCTTCAAAAGTTAAGCAAACAATTTTTTTTTAGCATAAAGATTTGACTCCATTGTGAATGTGGCCCTTCTTCAAATCGTGCACAGCGTGTTATTCACAATAGCGATGTGCGTAAATGGAAATAGAATATTGATGAAATACCGTCAAAACACGAAAACGCGAGGGTTTCGAAAGGGCGCCCTCCGGGATATTTTGGTGCAAAAAGAGAAAGTTGCTTCCCGTTTCCGAATACGTCACTGGCAGCTGAGAGGAGGCCCCTCATACAAAGACGAAGACTTGGTACGAAAATAATAAAAATAGGAAAAATTTATTCCACCCCGTGACTGTATAACTCCCTTTTCCGAGACGGATGCTGATTTCAATCGATGATAAATCATGTGCAATATTGTTTTTTCACTCAAAAACTCGCCCATTTTGAATGAAATTTGACGCTATGAATTTAATCGTAGCTTTACCTCATTACTTTTTCAGATAATCGATCAAGGTTAGAAATGCCAAACCTTTTCATCAAGCTTTAGTAATAGCCGATAAATATTTAATGTAGATTTTAAAAAAGATGAATAAGTTTGATTATTTTGTTCCGAGAATAATGCAAATATTTTAAGAGAAACATTGTCGGCGATTTAACTAGATAACTCGGAAATTGCTTTTGATCACAGCCAATTCCAGGTGCTTGCATTTCCTTTGAAATGGTATTATGACGCAATTAGATCCTTGCCCATAGGTGTCAGTAAATTGAGTAAGGGCAGGCCTAAGTCTTGCCCGGCTGCTTAGGTACCTGTGGGGTTTCATAGTCTAATAATCAGGGAAAAAAAGGAATTCCTCTTCCTGCAGAGTGTTACGAGATCGGGACTACTTATTTTTATAACTAGATCCTGTCTGTTGAATTGATGTACATTTCAATCTTTCGCGATGGAAATAATCTAATGTGTTTCCGGCGAAGAAAGGAGAAGGTTATATTTTGCGCCCTCTCAGCCACATAGCTAACGAAACTCGGTTTGTAATCTTCACTCTATTGCATTTTGAAACCTTTCCGAGATCGCTTCCATGAAATTGATACATTAAAAATAAATATGGGTACGTTATTTGGCATTCGATAACTTTCCCAAGCTCTCTTCCTCGCTGTTTTTTAACTCAATGGAAATTGAATACTGAATCATTGGTCAACAATCACTTGATATCTCTGCGTGGTTAGTGTCCTTGAAATTATTTCAATGGATATTTCCAAAACATTATACTTTTTCATTTAATATTTATAGCAACAAATGGTGTACACGAATGAACATGAAACAATAATACTTTTCCGTCACAATGGGGACTGAGGACAAAACCCAAGCATGAATAAAAAATATTCATCGTACTGATTAGCATGACTAATCTTTAAGCCTATTGATAAAATTTGTAGTTCACTTTGCCACTTTTCTTTCATACATTGTATAGAGAATCTGCTTCGAGAAAGTATGTTGTCACATTCCTTTGTATATTTAAAAATGTTCAATCGCGATTGCGTAGGGCAAGGCAAATAAGATACGCCACTACTATGCCCGTGCCGTTTAAAAAGTACACTTATCACTAACTACTAGTCCAAATTCCCGGAAAGTAAAAGTAAGGCAAATGGCAAAATATGCAGATAAATTTACGAAGAGATGTTTTAGCAATATCATCCCCGTCATGTAGAGACGGGTACATCCTGCCGCATAGGAACATTTGGAGGTGTTTCATGTCCATCTAAACATACCTTAACCTGTACGGGCACTGATCATTATGTTTCCTTTTCCAAGCACGATGAGCGGAATCCCAAGTCATACAGAGCTAAAAACCTACAAACTGAGATGGAATAGAAGATCTATTTCCTGAAAAAAACGGAACTCAAATGCCTTATAAGATTTTTTCGCAAAACTGTTATTATGTCCTGGTGCCAAAATAGTGTATATTTTCAAATTACATTTTTTCTCTGAGACCATGTCTATTTGAGTATATTTATCCAAAAAAAGTTAGTTATTTGGAAATTATAATTCCATTTTTGTTAATAGATAGGAAACAATACTGTCCACAAGCACCAAAAGTATAAAAAAAACATGTCGTAGCTTCCATTCAGCGATGGTACCTCATAAAACATTTTGAAGATAATGAAAATTTGCGGCCACAATGCACCAGAGAGCAACGACGACTAATATTCATAGAAGTACCACAGCACAGAAGATCTATTTCCTGAAAAAACGCAACTCAAATGCCTGTTATTATGTCCTGATGCCAAAATAGTGTATATTTTCAAATTACATTTTTTCTCTGAGACCATGTCTATTTGAGCATAATTATCCGGAAAAAGTTAGTTATTTGGAAATTATAATTCCATTTTTGTAAATGGCTAGGAAACAATACTGTCCACAAGCACCAAAAGTATTTAAAAAAACATGTCGTAGCTTCCATTCAGCGATGGAACCTCATAAAACATTTTGAAGATAATGAAAATTTGCGGCCACAATGCACCAGAGAGCAACGACGACTAATATTCATAGAAGTACCCAAGGAATTCAGTTTTTAGGTTCTCCAACTGCTTTGCGTATAGGAATCGCACCGTCTAACAATCTTCCCTCTATATTGCAGGAAAAATCCATGAAACCTTCGGCGGAAAAGGTTATTTCTTCTCGTGGAAAGACCCATCCACTGCTGGCCTGGAGGAGGACTGGCTCGGAGGGAGGAACTGGTGCAGAATGAGGTGCATGGACCTCGTGTCCCCGGAAACCAGGGCCGAGAATGACTACATCAAGACCAGGATACTGGAAGGTAAGGAGCCGGGGTAGAGAACTATACAACTAAATAGCAGAGCTCACGGAGATTGATGAGGTGCAGTAAAATCGCCAAATGAGAGAGTATGAACAACACAGCTCAACATACTTTATTTCCGTAATTTGAAAGTAGTTTTTGGATTGGATGTGCGTTGACCTTTTCTTGTACTTCCACTGTAAAAAGTAGATCTCATTTTAAGGTACAAAAGCGATCTGAATTTCAGATGCAACAATTTTAAGACAGGGTATGTTGAATTTCAGCAGTAATATCTTGTCTAAAAATAAGGCAGGTGAACGGCTGAAAATCAGACCATCCAGAATCCTGCTTCCTCTGCTTCCTGCTCAACTGCTCCTGTACCAACCATCCATGTTCCTGCCTCTTCCGTACCTTAAATCCGTGTTCCTGCCTTACAACCAGACAGCGCTTAAATTCAGATCGCACTGAAAATCAGATCAACTTTTTACAGTGTCGTAATGGGGCCATACGAACCAAAATAGAAACTATTTTTATCAACAATCTTTCCTCGACACTCATCCTGTTCATATCTATATTTTGAATGGCTCTCGATTCTTTGATTTGAATTCCCCTCCAATATTCTTGCATGTGTACTGAAATCCATGGGACAATTCAGCTTTACCATTGTATTGAACGCGCAACTTGCTCAAATTGACGCGGAAGATAGTCGCAGAGTCGTCAAGGATTCTCTTATTACAACCATTTTTAATTTCAGGCAAGCAGAGGTACATCTGGACCAGCGGCAGAGTCTGCGACTTCAAGGGTTGTGACCGAGCAGATTTGCAGCCTAGACGCGTTAACGGCTGGTTCTGGACCGCCGAACTGAAGAAATTGGATCCCGCCTTCAACGACTGGAGCCGAAGCGGAGGGTGAGCATTAAAACGCCCCATGGTCCGCATGTTTCAGGACAATTTTCTTTGCGAAAAAGCATGACTACTTGGACTATTTAGCGCGCAAACACTTTGGTACCCTGTTGTTATCATTAACGTTTACTCGCATGATTCCTCCTCTCGGCGAAGGGATAGCGGAATATTTGAAGGGCACTCCGTCGGATAATTATGATTGCGGTTCATCGATATGAATACAAAGACATTATAGAACTAGTCATTCGCTGGCCAAGATATCCAGGTGGGTAGCGTACCGGCCTGGAAGCCTCGGAAGGTCTCGGGTATGAGTCCCACCACGAGTTTAAATGCTGTGTCTGAATTAGGTGTTAATTTCGGTTGGACAGCGCGGTATAACTAATATAATTGATCTACCTACCCAAAGACCTAATTCTGCGACAACTAGTCATTTATTTACCTTTATCGGGGAAATAATGGAAAAAGGGTAGATACTCTAACTACGGGGTACCTCGTTTTATATTAAGAACCTACCTAGTTTAGGTAAGTTTCACAATCATATTTCCCAACAAACCTGAGATGTCCCCTCGTAAAGTTTCACGTACTCTATTAAAGGAGATTAAAAAAAGAAGAATTCTATCATGAAACTTACAAATTTAATTTCCGCAACGAGGAGAGTTTTATCTCCGGCAAAAAATCCCATCGTCGCTTATCAAATGATAACAAATTTATTTATCATAATATTTATTAGACATCTTGCAAAAATTCTAAACTATCTAAATCATGACATGGACGTAGAGATACATCAGGATTTGTTAAGTACATTAAAGTTTCCAATCAATTTCCTAGATCATCATTCGAACTTTTTACCCCCTTCATCCTTCCGAGGGTGCAAGTCCGAGTAAATATTAGGTTGCTCGGGCATGAACAACTCAGATTTTATTAACGTAAGTGGGGGATGCTTTTATCGTCGATTTTGTTAGATCGAATATCATAATATTCGGGTAGATTTAGTCAGGGAAGATTAGTTCAAATGGTTGGCAACCATAGCATGATGGATGTGCTATTGCATTCACCATTTATTTCAACAATGTGCGAATGGTTCGCGGGTTGCCCACTTTCAAGGATATATTAAACCATTCGTCGATGTATTTGAAAAACGATGCGTAAATAACTCATTATTATTGTCAATCTTTCCAGAATAAGCCAACCTCAGCCTGACAACCGAGAAGAGAAGCAAGGCGGAGCCACAGAAAACTGTCTGGCCATCTTGAACAATTTCTACAACGACGGCATCAACTGGCATGATGTTGCCTGCCACCACAGGAAACCAATCGTCTGCGAGGAGAACGAAGCCCTCCTTAAGTACGTCCGTTACACAAACCCCAACCTCCGCGTGTAGAAGTCGACGAATCGGTGAAGAGCAAGATATCATTTTCACACGCGAAACACTTATTACAGTGTTAGATGGGTGGACAGCCATTTAATTTAGTGGAGAGAGTAAATGGACTGATTGTCAAAAAAAAAAACTGAAGAATGTGATTTTGCATTTTTCTGTTCTGTTGTGATGGAACAGTCTCTCGTGAGTTTCCTACCTCAAAGGGTCTGAGGGTGTTGTGCAAAGGATATTGCAAGCGCAAATTCAGCAGAAAACCCATTGATTAGGACCTTTATTTATGATTCTCAACTCACTTTTTATAAAAGAGTTTCATGTAAGTTTTGTTGCCAGAGAGCAGTTTCTTCAGTTTCTATCAATGTGATGTACACGACAAAAGTGAATGAATGCATTTATGTTTTCAAAGCAATCTACAATGTTAGAATAAGTTAAATAAAATATATAAACTCAACCTACCTCATTAATTTTTTGTTCCTAAGATCACTGAAACACAATTACATGTAACCCATGGGACTGCCTCCAAGAAAACTCAACATTTTTCTTTCATAAATATAATAATTATCCATAAAATTAATTATTTAAAAAATATTTTATCAACACTCCAAGTTGAGCCTAAACTAATTTCTCTTTCATCCGACTTTCCCGGAGGAGGTGGGTGATAATCAAATCAACTCCATAGCCATGATTCATTTTAAACCATGGTTAAACAAAAATATTATAGATTAACTCAATGAAAGATCTGAGAGAAAAAATATGGAAGAGAGAATCCTATTATAGGAAGTTATGAAAATGAATCAGTTTCACTCAAGAATAACTATGTTCTGTAAAGAATTAATGAAGGTCTCAAGGCTACAAAACCAAGAATTTGTTCATGTGAGAGGAAGGAGAGACAAGCAGTCTTGCATCAACAAATAATTTACTGAGTGCTATTTTATAGATGTAACTACTTTAGTCAACATTCCAAAAATGCAACTGTTACTTTTTAGCAATAATATCGACTCTAATGTAGATTCAAAGAAAGTTTTAAGTTTAGAGTGCATTAATGGTCAAATTTTACTTTAAAATTTTTGCTGGTCTCCATGGTACCTGTCTGATAAGATTTTTGTTTGATTGGGAACCCAGAAGTAGTCTACGAGGGAAAGAGTGTGCATAGAAAGGCATTTTCATAATTTCTTATCATAATACGTATAGCATTACTTGGAAGTGATGGCATAAAGCATAGCTTGATTAAAATTCAGCCACCAAAGATTACATCAAACATGGATGACATTTAATATTACATTCTTTTTTAGTGAAATCAGCCCAGAGATGACACATTTCACATAAATAGGAGGGAGAGACACCCACTCCTACTTCCTTTACCTCCTGGTCAGAAATGGGAATGAAAATGAGGTGATGCAAAATGAAACTTGGTATAATTGTAAAAGTTGAACACTTCCTGTGTATCATGGTAGGAGAGGTATATAATGAGAAGGAATGAGAGTAAAACCTAAATTGAAATGATGAATGGATAATCTGGAGTAAGGAATTATGAGAGAATTCTTTAAGATCACCTCTGTCAAAAAAAACATTTTTTTATGATGGAAAAATTCCTCAAAGCCAACAGCAATACATTGAGTAGGTACCAATCACATATGTAATTAAAACATTCAAGAAATGAAAGGGGACCACCTTTAAAGGAAGATTCAATAGAGTGATGAAGAAAATAGATCAGACTAGAACATCAATAGCACTGAGCAGACAGCAGATGGATGACTTTAAATAATGTCTAAAGTGAAATAAAACTCAAGAGGAAAAATGGTAAATTCAAAAGCCAAATTATAGGTACCTATGCACGAGAGGGCCCCAAAAAGTGGGTGCATTATGTTTGACAAGCATAGAGACATGAGGAAAGACAGTAAATTAGGAATTTGATTATTGAGAATCAGAGAACACAAAGGAAGAAGTGTACCACAGCATAAAGGAGAAGAAATGTTACTTTTGAGATAGTGTAAGGGAATTCAAGAGCATAAGGTAGATTATGGTCATTATTTATCAACTCTCCAATCATGTGTTATTGTGTTAATTTTCTTCGGCAAGCCTCACTGAGTAGGTTGTGCATATGACAATTCAAAGCTGTCTCTACTTACACTGTTACCAAGGGCATAATGAATCATTGAAATGCTTCAACACATGCTTTACCCTGGGAATCTTATAAAATATTAAAATTTACATTTTATGTTAGAAATAAGCAGGTAAAAAGAAGACGAAGTTGAAATACATGCTTTTTAATTGCACTGCCACAAATCACTCTCATTTTGTCTTTACTGATCAAAGAAAAAATTTTCTACGCAAAGTGGAGAATTATAAAAATTATTTTTAAAAGATATAATGTGATTTCATAATATAGTGATGGAAAAGCAACATGGATTAAATTAATTTGGGAATATATTCCATTTCTTCACTATGAAGAGAGGCTCAAAACTGTTGGCGGAAGGTATGTTGTGCAGCCTTATAAAATGGTAGGCATAAATACAGGTAAGTAGCTGATGATAGGCCAGTGACACTTACAGTACGATTGAAAACAGCCTTAAAAATCATATTCCTGAGTTCATCAACTCTGAAACCCTTTCATCATCACTTAGGATGAGAAGTTCAGGAAGAAACCTTATTTTTGCTGGATGATATTCGCATGATTTTGTAATACATATTTCAATTCTAAAAATGTCTTCATTCTTTCCTACTCCCTAGAATATCAACAACAATAATAATAGGCAGCATATCTTATTAAATTTATAATATTTAAGTCATTGTCAAAAATAATAAAATACAAAGTATTGATGGATTATTTAAAATAAAACACAGATTTTTTTCATCTTCACGGTTTTTTTTAGAAGACTGGGTTATTGTGATGACTGGGACACAGAAGCAAGCAATGTATCACTCTCTTCACATGCAAATGGTTTTCTGTGCTTGCATGCAATGTCATGCCACCTTGGTCCATCACCGTAAAAATTATTAAGGATAGCTAAGCACTCTTCCTCTGGACCACCTTGCAATTTCTCTCGGTTGTCTGGCTGAGGTCGTCCAAACCTAAAATGAAATCCATAAGCTTTAACATTTTTTAGCAATATAATAAATAATTAAACTTTCAAATTACTTATGCATGATCATATCCCAGTGTTTCTAAGTAGTATCTGCAGTGCACACAGACTGAAACACCAGTGCTACATGTTCAATTCATCTCTGCAAAAAAAACATGGTAACCAGCTATTGCAAATTAAACTTGAGATTGAGACATATATGCTTACCCTCCCTTATCACTCCAATCAGTGTCTACTCTGTTTGTGGTAGGAGCCATCTTTTGCAAGCTTCCAGTCCAGAACCATCCAAAAACATTGACAGGCTTCAAATCTGGTCGATCACAGCCTGCAAAAGTGCATTTGCGTCCACTGGTCCACATAAAGCGCTGACGACCTAAGGTACATGAGAAAAATTGTAGTAGATTGCGGACAAACTCAAAATAAATACAGTTTTCATAATAAACTGGATCACTGGTACAAGAAAAATAAAAGGTATCACCATTAAATGATAATATATTAAATAAGCACCGAGAGTTGTTCCAAATTATCACTTATATTTCATAAAAACCTGCCAAGGAAATACTTTTCTTCATGCGAACATTGGTTATGTTAATAAAATACACTTACCTTTAACAATCCTATCTTTAATGAACTTATTCTCTCTTTTTGTCTCCATTGACACTAATTCCATGCAGCGAGCACGGCAGAACTCCCTGGCTTCTGACCAATCAAGTTCTAGTTTTGCTGTTCCTGGTTCTTCCCAGGAAAAGAAGTATCCATGACTTCCAGGATACATATAGTCATGGATGGTTCCTATGAAAGTGATTTGATAATATGTGGTAAAATTTTCAATATATTTAATGGTACAAACCATGAAATGAAAACTTACAAATTCACTTAGCACTGAATGAGATTAAATAGGCATTAAAATATTTCAATTGATGGGTAAAAATGTGGAAATATCTGAATATGATGAGTACATTCATTCTGTATTCAACATGCTAAAAATGCATTCCATCTTTTTTGCAACCAAATGGAAAGAGAACAGGCTCCAATCCTAGTCTGATGTAGGAAGAAGAAGACATCCATTAAGTGTTCCTAAGGAGTGTTAGACATAGCATTGTGGTCTTGCTAGGGAGACTGTAAGCTTTGCAAGCATATGACACTGGGGCATTTTTCTTTGCACACTATCATTACCAATTACTGAAAATCTAGGAGAGGAAGAAATGACTATGATTGGGCATGAACCATGAATGAAAGACTAAAATAATAACTTTTCAGCCTGTAAAAGCAACACAATCTGAAAGTTTACTCTAAAAATCTGGCTACTTTTAACCCTTTCAATAACAAGTGACAGCCACAACATCGGGCACGAACCTCACATGCCTTCAAGTGGTGTAATACATAACTACTTAGGGGTGGCCAACGTCATATCTCAATTTTTTATGCATTATAATATTTCTCAATATTTCACCTTTTGACATATTTTTAATGAGGAATAAATGGGATCTATGTATTAACGACTATGATTCTTTTATGACCATAAACACAATTTTTTAATAAGGATTGACAAAAACCAGCGATTAGGTACATTGAAATATCCGCTGACTTATGAGATGGATTTTTTTAAAATCTCCTGCAGGCTTGAGGGGTTAAGCAACCTTTTATTAGACTTTTTTCCATAAAAACTTCATCGTACCAGAATTTGTCCTCATCACAGAGATATTTGACCAAATGAATGCGGTAATGGAATGGAAGGCAGGCCTCATCATATGAGATACATGGAACAGGTTGTGAGGGATGTAAAAGAGAGGAGTTACGTCAATATGAAGAGGTTGGCAGATAGAAGAATAGAGTGGACGGCTGCGTCAAACCAATCCTAGGATTGTTGACTTATGATGATGAATGGATTCGTTACACATCCTACAGTTTAATATTCAGAAGAACGTGGATTACTAATCTAATATTTCCTCAAATAGGAATTTTTGTTTTATTTTAAATGACATTATTGCTTTCCACACTTTCTCTTCAATCCATGATGGGCTAAAGGGTCTGCAGATTAATTTTTATGATAGATTTTCTATAATTATGATTTTGTATGCTCATCACAATAGTCATGAATCATGATGACTTGTGATGATTGGCTTGACCCAATTCTTAATTAATTCTTCTCTCAACTGATCTCTTCATGAATTGACATAACTCATCTTTTTTAGATCCTTCACTCCACAACCCCTGAGATGGTTTTTAATATGAGAAGTAATATTTTATTGAATATTTTCCTCATATCAATAGGTTTTAGCACAATGAGTGCATCTGTTGCAGGGCTACTGACAAGAGTCCTGAGTTCATTTCCAGGAGAGGCCTTTTCGGACATGCTTAGCAAAGCCCAAACCTAGTGATTTTATAGAAAGCACATCTTCCTGGGAAATTACTGAGATTAGGTCTCGGAGAGCTCCATCGTAAATAGCCAGATTGATCTTCACTTTCAGCATTACGGTGGAGGCCAGTCACTTAAGTATCATCATGGGTGAACAACCCTAAGATTGACATGAATTGCCTTGAGAAAAAATTCACCTGGACTGGGAACCTTTGGCTTTCCGGGCTACTGCGCAGACCACTACGCTACTCAGGATCCTTAATTCCCATGGCATTTCCCTAGGTGGTGCAGTGGTCTGTGCAGTGGCCCAGAAAGCCAAAGATACGTGGTTCGATTCCCGGTCCAGGTGAATTTTTCCTCATGGCAATTCATGTGAATTTCACCGCTGTTCATGTGGCAGGCTTGAAATATCCTACATCCCTAAGATTGGTTTGACGCAGCTCTGCACTCAGTTCTTCTGTCGGCTAACCTCTTCATATTTACATTCCTCTTCTCTTTCATATCTTTCATCACTTGTTCCATATATCTCATCCGAGGGTTTACTATTATTCTTCCCATTTATTTTTCCCTCAAATACTATCTTCATTGGGTCATCATTTCTCATGATATGACTGATAAGATTGCCGTGTCTACTGTTTTCAGCAGATTTCTCTTTTCTCCCACTTTTCTTAGCACTTCCTCATTAATCACTTGGTTGATCCATTTTATCTTCATAATTTTTCTGTAGTACCACATTTCAATGCTCCTGCCATGATTTCTCAGCTGCTGTTATGTCCATGTCTCAATGCCATAATTAATATTGATTAATCATGCATTTGGGTACACCCCATGTCAGACCAAACCGTGAACACTTATGGGGTCGTTTACCATATTTTTTTTATTGCCGAATCTGATAGAGTTTGTAAAATAAAAGGACCCGTATTTTTCCGTTTTCTGATCAGACAATTATTTCCCGAGTTATAAGCGGCGAAAAACTGATGTTTTTAACCCTTTCGGAAAAGTGGGTGTGGTGCAACCTCTGACGTATATCTACTTCGTCCAATCACAACTGAGCCCGCGAAGCTACTTCGCCTTATCGTAAAGGGGGGGACACAGCTGATTCGGCCAATGGGAGCGATTTCGACAGCATCTGTGCGAGCAGACCTTCCGAGAATCCCCCTCCACTCCCTTCCCCCTCCCCTGAAAGCAGTCAAGGACGGGAGGAAAATGACGTCAATGTTATCACAGAAGCATTTTCGGTGGGCGTCACCTTTTGCTTATTTTAATTTTTGATTTATGAGTGAATGGTTGTGGTTAGAAGATTAATTTTTTCACTAAAAGTCGTTTTACGTTTCCATCTAACGATTTCGTGTACAAAATTGCGATTTCGGTTCCGAGTAAACGCCCCCATTGCAACACCATAACTGTATTTGATTAGTCCTTTAACAAATAAAGTGCAAGAAATAATGTTTTAAAAATATCATATGACATCATAATTCTAATGGGAACCTCGTTTATTACTAGTAGTGTTTCATTGGTAAATTTAGGCTAAGATGAGGGATCCTTAACAGTAAATGCCTCTTTTGCCAAGACGATTCTTCTTCAAACATTTCCTCCAACACATTACCTAGGTAGCTCTTATAGCATTTGTGTATTTCCCCCTACTGTTTAATTTAATTTTGGAGTTCTATTTTATGGAGAATCTAATCACTTTACCTGTTTATGTTTTATTTCCATCCCATATTTTTCCCAACAGATTTAGCAATGTATCTTGCATCATTTGCATCCTCTTGATTGATAGTAAAACTTTAATTTTGATTAGTTTTCTAGCGGTGAAGGTGTGTCTGAATGGTCATTAAATTCCTCCCATGAACTCTTTATTTCACTTGACTTCCCTCTTCAGCCCATCATACCCCTCATCACTCTATCCAAACTACCCTGTTCTTCTCTTCCCTCTACCCCACTTACCCGACATTCTTCCCGCCCTCATGCCTTTCGAAATACCTTCACCAATTATTATCTGCTCCATCCAAACCTTCAGCCAACTCCTAATTTCCTCAAAAACTTCCTTTCCTCTCACATCATCGCCAGCACTACATAGTTCACCGCTTAATTATTCACAATCATTAGTAGCGACTTCCTTAACTTTCCCTTCTACTATCCTGCTTCAAGCTTTTCTTTTATCGTTTCCTCGGAGTAATCTTTCGATACTTCGTAGCGCTTTTGAATACGGATGGCCTTGTACGACTCCCCGCACCCTGTTACCATGTGATGATCGGGTTGTTATGGATACTACTCCCACTTTGAGGGCCAGGGTTCAAATTCCGGCTGAGGTACAGATTCCTCATTGGTATTCTGACCCGAACTTGAGTGCTTTGTGAAGAGCACTTCGAGTACAGTGCTACGTCCGCAGGATCGGACGTTAAACCGAGGACCCCTAGGAGCCTTTCGTTTAAAGAGAAGACTAATGCCGACGCCGGGTTTCACTCCGCCCTTCCTTGTAAAATCCATATCCATATCCATTTACTCACGGTACAAAATGACAGCATGAATGATTCGGAATGAAGATAAATCACAAGAAAGCGAAAGTAATGAGAGATTCAAGAACAAAAGGGGCAAGGTGAAATTTAAAATTAGGCTGTCAGAAGCTAGAGCAGATGGAGCAATGTAGTTATCTAGATAGTGTCATCGTCATCATCATCGGTCAACAATCATAGGATTGGTTTGACGAGGCCCTCCACTCGATTCTTCTATCGGCCAACCTCTTCATATTGACGTAACTCTTCTCTTTTACATCCTTCACTACTTGCTCCATATATCTCATACGAAGCCTGCCTTTTCCATTCTTCCCGTTCACTTTTCCCTCGACGATTGTCTTCATCGTAGATAGTACATTGGAGGAAAAATGGGTATAGCAGCATTGAAGTAAGACGGAGAAGTGCAATCGCAAAATAAGCTTTTGCTCGTAGGCGAGAACAAATAATAGAGGCGTTAAGTAGAGAAGTAAAGATAAGGCTAATGGAAAGTCTAATATGGAGCATGGCACTATTCGACGCGGAAACATGGGCTTTGCGGAAAGAGGATGAAAATAGACTTAGGGTTTTTGAGATGCGAGTATCAAGAAGGATTGAGAAAATAAGGATGGTGGAAAAGAGATCAAAAATTGACGTGCTTAAGTTGGTAGGAGAGGAAAATAAATTGATTGAGGAAATTAGGAGAAGGCGTGGATGGAGAAGGTATTAAAGAGTTAGAGTATTTGGAAAGTCGTGATCGAGGGAAGAACGTTGGGTAAGCGGGGAAGAGGGAGGAGAAGAACGGGTAGTATGAATAGAATGATAGGGGGTAGGTGGTATGACGGGCTGAAGAGGTGAAATATGGGGGTGAAATCGGGTGAAATATGGGGGTGTGGGAGAATAAATGTCCACTTAGACCTACCTTCACCGGTAGAAAACTAATGATAATAACAATCCATGACCACAAATTTCCTTGGTGGCACAAATGCTCAAAGCTTCGGCCTCTTCCCCCGAATAACTAGCAGTATTCTATTACCGTTCACTACCCTCACTTCGGACGTGAATTACGACCGAAATTTTTCATCCATCAGATGCTCTGGGACAGGTGGGTGTGGTACTCACTCGTTGCGCAGAGAAGAGGGTCCACATCGAAGGGAATGGCTTTGTTGTTGTCGATGATGGCGGAGAGGGGAACTTCCTTCTCTCCGCTGGAGGACGAGATCACGCAGGCGACCGCGATTAAGAACCCGGCCAGCATCGCGGCGGCCGAGGAAGACGAGATATGAGGACGGCGAATATGGCGATCGCACCACGAACCTGGGCGACTTATATAGCTTCAGACTATTGATAAAACGAGAAGAGCCCGGGACCGCCTTTGCTGCTAGCCAGCCGAATCGCTCCCGTCTGGGAGACAAGGAAGCTCGTTAACCTCTAATGACCGGAGAGATTTCGTTTTCGTGATCGGCGGTGAGCGCTATCAAGCCGCGCACTGTTTATTCTCTTTTAAACGACACGCCCGGGCCTCCCGTAGGCTTTCCTCTACTGGGGATCTCGCGAAGAAGAAAATCAGTTTGCTCATAAAACATTCTTGGTCTCCAGAATTCACACTTCTCCCAAGATTTGTAATGCGCTGAAGAGAGAAATAATTCACTAGATTCAAAGTCTGAAATTCTTACGGATTTTTATAAGCATGCTGGCGGTTAAGGCAGTGTTTGATTAGGCCCGGATTGAGGCCCAGGACGGCTGCCCGGGGTGTCAAGAAGGAAGGGGTGTCGTGGGAATGGAAAAGATTATTTTTATTCGGGGATTGACAGCTTACTTCATGT
Organism: Platycnemis pennipes; assembly: GCA_933228895.1. Classification (NCBI taxonomy): domain Eukaryota; kingdom Metazoa; phylum Arthropoda; class Insecta; order Odonata; family Platycnemididae; genus Platycnemis; species Platycnemis pennipes. The sequence goes on from OW121854.1 coordinate 69,873,207, forward strand.
CCAACAAGCTAAGTTGCTACTTTTTTACTACTTAATTTTAACTACTACGCTTAACTGGTGAATATGTGTTACAACAGGGTTTGACAAGTGGGGGGAGGGGAATACTCTCTCGTCCGGGCTTCTGGGGCTTCAGCCCAATTTTTTCCCAAAAATTTTGTTTAATTGAGCAAGATAATTCGGATCACACTGCGCAAAATTCAAGCGTTAAGTTGTACATAGTACGCACAATAACAAGTACCGGCTAGCACTCTAGGTCTTATGCTGGATCAAGTATTGCGTGAAACGGTCTTAAGTCTATGTCTTTCATCTTCTTCCATGTTCCCGCACCGTCAAGTGCCACACTTCATATTAGACTTTTCACTAGTCTATGGAATCAAATGTCTTCTGGAGTGAACATCCACGGAGAAAATTTAGTATTCTGCGATTCGCTGATGACATACCTAGCTCTCATTTCAGAGGCAAAAAGGGATCTGAATAAGATTATAATAACCATGGAAAGGACAATGGCCAGACATCAGCTGAAGATCAATAAGAAGAAAACTACGATATTGGTGTGCAGCAAGAGAGAAGAGGCCAAAACCAACGCTATACTAAGAAAACAAAAACTTAAAGAGGTAAAAGAGTTTTGCTACCTGGGAATTCGAGTAACCAAACGATGAACGAAGCAAGAAAGAGTCAGTAGAACAGCCCATGCAAAGAGGGCATTCTATCAAAAGAAGAATCTACTTACAGCTGGAAATACAAGCTTAGTAGTAAGGAAACAATTCATCAGAACGTATATCTGGAGCATGTTTATTTACGGCAGTGAGGCATGGACGATGACAGCAGTGGAGAAGAAAATGATGGAAGATTTCGTAATGTGGTGCTACAGAAGAATGATGAAGATTAAATGGATCGACCGAGTAAGTAACGTGGAAGCTCTAATAAGAGTGGAAGATAATAGCCTGAGCTGTAAATCCTGAAAAGAAGAGGTGAACTTAATCGGCCATATCTTAAGTCACGATGGCCCGATGAAGACAATCGTCGAGGGAAAGGTGTACGGGAAGAATGGATAAGGCAGGCCTCGTATGAAATATATGGAACAGATCATGAAGGATGTGAAAGAGAGGAATTATGTTAATATGAAGAGGTTGGAAGGTAGAAGAATCGAGTTTAGGGCTACGTCATACCAATCCTAGGATTGTTGACCGATGCTGATGATTCTTAACGTCTTTGTTCTACGACCCTGTAATTAAATTATTCTCTTTTATAAGTAAATGCTTCTTTTGCCGACGCTACCCTCCTTTGGTCTTCGATACTGTTATATCCCTTCTGCTCTAACCAAAGAGGATAGAAATGTATTGGAGGAGGCATCGCAGCTGGTTGGAGAAGTTAGCGGCCATATTGGAGTGTACGGGGCTCGCTACTTGCCATATTCCTATGGATGAAGTTGTTTTTGCACGCAGAAAAACTTAATAGTAAGCAGTTGGATGGGTGATGGACTGTAAGCGATCAAATAAGTGGTAATGGACGTCAAATAAGCGGTTCAGAGTGCACAAGCACGAAAGTATATGCTAAATATGCATATGTACATATATTATAAAAGGGTTAAATGCAAAACAACCTTTAGGAATGTATGAAATCAACTCCCAGTGGAATCAAATGCATTAAAGCTCTCTTAAATAGCGATTTTAAGGTTAACAGACTCCACTGCATTAAAATTTGGGTATGATTTACGATTACATTGCTATCTATGCTTTGATACACATGCAGTCTCTATAAGAGGCCGTATAAAACAATGCTTCGTGCGGCCTAATCGTTCCCAAGAAACCCCATTTTGGCTTCAATGCCACCATAAATATGAGGGATCGAGGGTGTCAGAACCCCCCCCCCCCCCCATACCAAAACAAGAAATACCAATATAAAATAAGAATGTAAATGAATAACTAGCAAGTCTGTAATTCTTAAATACCCGGTAACTACATATTAGGCAAAAATACTCTTAAAAATCCAACGTAATTCATTTATTATAAAAGATATTTTTTTATATTTCATTGAAAACTGAACCCCCCTACAGAGAAAATAATTATCTACGCCCCTGAATGCCACCCATTCTAGCATAGTCTACCATTCCTATGTTTCCACCATTACATTCTAACCTTCTGTTCTCAAACACAATACACAGGTAGCTAAACCTCTCCACCCACTCTAGCTTATGGCCTCCTATTTAGAAATTTAATCTCGCCCTTTATTGCTGAACAAAATATGTGTAAGCAAGCCTCGGTGTCCAGGTTGGTGACCTGCCGGTCTGATTACCCAAAGTTCTTTGTTTGTACCCAGCCTAGGGCACGGGTGCTGTATGTAATAGTTGTTCTTATTCGGGGGAGGCAATCGACAGCATGGTTGAATTACGCAATTTGGGACAGGGTGGATTGGAGAGGTAGGGAATTGAATTATTCAGGGAATGGAGGAAGGGTGGAGAGAAACCCTGCGAGGGCATTAACCTGCTCTGAACGAAAGGTGACGATGAGTCCACGGTTTAACATCCCATCCGACGGACAGAGTACTGAAATTGAAATGCTCTCTACACAGAACTGAAAGTATAGCAATGAAAAATCTGGTAAATGCTCTGGTAAGGGTGACACTTTTCAAAACTTTTTGCCAATTTTTTCTCTCCAGAGGACTTCTCTTTTATTTCATTGATGTAAACATTAAAAATTACGGGAGATAGTGCACAGCCTTGTCTCACTCCTTTCTTAATTCTTGCTTCTTCACAGCTGGGTTCAGATTTAATCATAGCTACTTGGTTCTTACACAAACTGTGGATAATTCTTCGGTCATTTTAGAACACTCCAATTTTTTTTCAGAATTCCAAGAATTGAATTCCAATCAACCTTGTCAAAATCCTTCTCTAAATTCAAAAGTCTTCTCCTATTATCCGCAGTATTTCCATCAACTTTTTCCTCCTCGCTCTTCCGAAAGCAGTTGTTTCGAAATCAACAAAACACGCGAATACATTCTGACGAAACACCAAACGGCAGATATAGCAATCCTATTGGTATCAGAAGCGTTAGGTAACAAGGTAGGATTTAATGATGAGCGGTAGATCGCAAACTGTCACAGTCAAAAGTCACAGATATGTAAAAGTAACAGTCACAACCTGTGACTCAGTTCCGGCGAAACCGGTGAATTGTGATTAGGAGTGATCTGTGGCGTTGCTGCTGACTACTGCCGCACGTTCCGCAATGCGATTGAGATAAATCACACTGTGACCAACGTTCACAACCGACGAAAGGAGGCAAACCATTTAATGTTTTAAAATTATTTTATTTCAAGATACCGTTCAAGGAGATGAATTGTCGCTTTTCTCAGCCATATATTTTTTCGCAGAAACATCTTCAAACGTTTATGATAAAAATTGTTTACGTTTATTGATGTAATTACTTGATCGAAGAGTCTTAAAATTTTGAGGATTTCAATTAAAAATAAATATATATGGCTGAGAAATACGAAAATTCTTCTCCTTAAATGTTAACTTGAAATGAAAGCTCACCACAAGTAATAATAGCAAGCAACAAATTTTATTGCAACATTTGGAGTACATATTGTTACACATTTTTTGTGATCGAATTCGGTCGGAGAGTCGGTACAGCTCGATGACTTGGTCAGTGGAGGAACTTCTGGGGCCTCGGTGCTACGACGTTCGCCCTCGACTGGGCTTTCTTCTTCCGAACAGGGCCCCAGTCGGCCGCTAATCTCCCCCACATGCCCACGGTGAAGAAATACAGCAACTCCACGATGCTAATGGCACTTCCGCCCAAGCACAGGCCGAAGATCCCGCCGATGGTGGCTAATGATGTCCCCGGCGACCGAAAAAAAGATAAAATATAACTTCCCAGGCCGTTTAAGTCCCTTCCCAACGATGTGAATCGATCGACAAAGTGGATGACGTTTCCATCCAATAACTCAATGTCGAGAGATAATGAAACAATCGATACTTAGAGATGGTATGAAGGTAATCAGGAATCTAACGACCACGAAGTGTAGAGGAAAAAAGGAGAGATTTGATCAAGAAAATTTCATGACTTCGAGTAAAATGGTTTCAATATTTTTACCTTAAAAGCAGTTTCCATTGGTAGTGGGTTTTAAGGTGCTTCTTGAATCAACGACACGTCTTCAGGAGCAATCCTGACTTCTAACTGAAGGAAACCACGAGATTTTATAGCGGCAGTAGAAAGCAGAATCAGCGTTTATCAAAACATAATGACATGTTCATTCAGTTACCTACCAACCTCAAGCACCTTCAAAAAGTAAGCTTTTAATAGGATGGCCAATATTCAACCATTCAACCGAAGGTGAACTCGTGGTTCAATCCAATCAACTCGTGGTGAAATCCAAGGGTAACAAGTTGCACTCTGCGATTAAGTCACCTACATTCTAGTGCTTCATGGTTTGATGTCGGTTCTAGTCTATAAATGAACACAAAAACATACAGGTTGAAAACAAGAATGGACAATGTAGGCTGTTGATTGGAGGTCTCGGGTAAGAAGACCTTTGGATATGCCCAGTTTAACCCAAGATGTGTTATTTTCAGGATACCAATTCTTTCTGGGAAACCACCAGAGGCACAGGAAAAGGATCTGATCCTGATGTCACACGTTGCTCAGCTTTGTGTATGGTGACCTCCGTTCTCACCAACAAGACCAACTTTCGGCTTGAACACAACTTTTCCAAAACAAGAATAATAAAAAAGGAGACCTCACTCGATTGCGCTAGATCGTCTACATTCTTTTACATCATTTTAACAAAAAGGTACTTGGCACCTTGCTGTATTACTCACCTATCATAGATGGAAATTTGCATTTCAAAATGCCGCACTACGGACAAAAAAAGGCCGTAGGTACTCAATCTACCCCCGGTTCAGAGTATCTCAATGAGGTCTAATCCAGAGTATTTCTCCATGTTGAGGACGAAATTAAGTTCCTTCATGTTTCCTGTCTACTCGGACATGACAAATGTCCAAAAAATCCAGGATATCAGCGTACAAAGCATATCATACGAATCCGTCCCGGTTGCTACGCATAGCTCTTTTCCAGTAGCAAAGGAAGTTGATGGTTGGTTGGTTGGTTATTTAGGGGAGGCGACCGACAGCTGAGGTCATTTCCGCCATATAGGATAGGTGGGTAATTGGGTAATGGTAGGAGTTTTCAGGGAACGGAGGAAGGGTGGAGAGAAACCCGGCGTCGGCTTTAGCCTACTCTTAACGAAAGGCGCCAAGGGTACCACGGCTTAACGTCCCATCCGACGGACGGAGTACTGTACTTGAAATGCCCTCCACTAGGCACTCAAGTGGGGACCGGTTTTCCACTGAAAAATCCGCCACTGCCGGGAATCGAACCCGGGCTTTCGGGATGGGAGGCCACTACTCTAGCCACCACACCAACCCGATCCCCGCAAATGAAGTTGAGTGTGAGAGAGAACTCAAAATAGAGATGAAGATGAGAATAATAGAATCTTCACTCCATCTTTTACCATAGTTATCAATGAATCGGTGGTAATTTTCCATGCTGTTTTGATTAAATCGACGAGCTGTAACCAGTGAGAAAATAAGGAGAGACTGAAATCCTGGACTACAGTTTAAAAGAGATTTATCAATGACGAATTCCATTAGGTGAGTAGGGGAATGAATTAAGCTATTCCATAGGGAAAAATCCAATCAATGATTGAATGAAGTGGATGTCGAATGTCGCTAGATACACGGTGTTAGTTTCGCTAGAGCGTAATACACACCCAAAAGGCCATCCCAGGTCATTACGGCATCCCTCCTGTACTTGATGCAGTAGAAGTCATTGAAGTAAACATGGACCACGCTGCGGTTGGTCATGTCGTAAAGCTTCCTGCAAAAAACAAGAGAATCTTAAGTGAGTCATAATTTTTTACGGTAAGGTTAAACAGCGATAAATTCGTGACGGGAAATGACGATATATCTTGCTCCTGACAAAAGCGAATTATTCTCTCATCCCTGTGCTTTTCAGCGACGACAACTAATTTAGGTTCAGGTTCTAGCTTCACGTTTCAGGGGATTTAACCGACAACTAACGATTTTTGGGCCATTAAAGATTGGTGATTAGTTAAATCATAATTGGTATTCCGGACAAGTAGGAGAATGATTACATACATACGAAGATTTGAAGCAAAACACTTTTGTGACTTCCACAGTTTAATTATACAGAGTGTCCCATTGATCGTGTGTCATTTCTGACCTGTGATTTTAGACACTTCCTTTCAAGCCACATGGATGAAATTAGGTACCTGGCTAGAAAAAGGTTGTAAGTTTTGTTGAGTCTAAGCAAAATATTAAAAATATGACCTTTTGACCCCAGAAATAGTGTCCAACCTAAAATCCAAATTTTGCCTTATGGGCTTTCAATGTTAAAATATTCGAAGTACAAAAAAGACTGAATTATTTAGCGAAACTTTCGACTAATAGGTTTTTGGACACGAAGAACACGATGGAAGAACTATTGAGGTCAAAAATTGAAATCGTGACCCCTGAAAGGTCACAGGGGTTACAAAAATTCGACCGGTTTCGGCTGCTAGGCCATCATCTGGTACATATTCTCCGTTGTCATGCATTTTATAAACAACCAAAACCGGTCGAATGTAAAATTAAACTATAGAAGTCACAAAAATGTTTTAATTGTTTCAATGATGACTCCCTTCCACCACGAAAAATCTTGACGAATTGAACTTCGAAGAGGTTAGCTGATGGAAGAACCGAGTAAAGAGCTGCGCCAAAGCAAACTTGGCTGGTGATGATGAAGAATTTGTCCCCTTGGACCAACTTTTGAATTATTTTATATCATTAAGGATAAGTGTGTTTTTGGGAAGAGTATGAATGCCGTCCGGGTTCGAGTCCCGGCAGTGGCGGATCTTTCAGTGGAAAACCGGTCCCCACTTGAGAGCCTAGTGGACGGCATTTCAAGTTCAGTACTCCGTCCGTCGGATGGGACGTTAAGCTGTGGTCCCCTTGGCGCTTTTCGTTAAGAGGGCTAATGGCGACTCCGGGTTTCTCTCCACCTTTCCTTCGTTTCCTAAAAATCCTACCATTACCCAATTACCCGAATGACCGACCGTTTCACTCGTCTTCTTGCTCGAGAACACATGTCCTACTTTCATCGCAAAGATCCTGCTTTTTCTCCCATTATATTCGTAATGAACATATCTCGCAAGTAAAAGTGATGAAAGATCTTGGTGTCATGAATGAGTCTTCACTATATTTCAATGTATGTACACATTGATAACATTGAATCCAAGAGCCTTAAAATCTTTGGTTTTGTATACCGCGTGTCTACTGATTTCTGTAATGAACAAGTTATGAAAATGTTGTATTATGCAATTGTACGACCCATACTTGAGTTTAATGCTCCAGTTTGGAACCTTCACTACAAAAACGGCATATATGCCATAGAAAAATTACAGCACAGGTACTTGCGGCTAATAAATTACAAATTTGGTGATAGGTCTCTTGATGTGTCAATCAGTGACATAATGACTGTGTTAGATATGTCAACATTATGTCAAAGGCGCTTTGAAATTAACCTGACTGTATAATTGATGATATGCTGTAATTACTTTGATTACCTATTGTACATACCATTTCTTGACTTAATAATATACAATGTACAATAATGTACAATGTGCCGATAAAATTGACTAGATGCAATAGACTTTTCAGTATTGGGTTTTGTAAAAGGAAATATAGATACTACTCCCCATTAAACAGGATGATGAGGGAGTATTATGTACATATGCATAAGAATGATATTTTTGATATGTCATTGAGAAAATTTTAACAGGCAACATGCAATTATTTAAAGAGGTTTCACCGTGACTCCGCAATTCAAAATCCCATAAAATAGCTATGTTATTTAATGAATAAATACCGATCCAGAAAAACACCTATATGGAAAATTTTCTATAGGGTGATAACGCATACACAATAATTGTAAGAGTATGCTACGATATAGCGTGTAGTAGTTGCATTCCATTTCTTACAAGCTCTTTTAATTCATTTTGACTTCGGAACATGACTGACGTGTTGTCGCCACGTTTAATTTACAAAGTGAGAATACATGCTCAATCCCGCTAATGCGTATTCTAAAATAGGTTAAATATTTTCTTACTTAGTTTTAAACTATTCCCTTGCAAATTCAACTCGTTGTTTTGAATTTTATTAATATTCGTATTTTTGAAACTTTTTTTGGCAACAATGACGCTGCTACCATTTGGAAGCATTGGTATTAATTACACCATATCAATAAGCAATGAAATATTTAAATTACATAAAAAATATAAGAAGGACCTTGGTAAGGTATATTCCTTAATTAAGTTAGTAAATAGGCTTGTAAGCACGTTCCGTTACAAGTACCGTTGCCAATTATAACAAAATACTGTAGCGCCACTTCCATGTAACTAAGGTTTTTCTGCTTTTTTTCGAGCAAACATTTATTAATATAAATTAAACAAGTGCGGTAAGGCGAGCACTTTTTTGAAATTCTAAATTCTACATAAAATTGCACATCTTGTATTAGTTTCTTTCGTTAAAACGACATTTCTCTTTACATTATTAATCTGCAAATTTTACTCCAAGAGCCATGCTCTGCCGTATAACCACGTAAAAAAGGCAGATTTTCAACATCTTATTTCTTCAAATATATGATGGAAAGGCCTCATTATATTTATTTCCAATTGGTAGAAGGGCCAAAAAATGATGTGTCCTGAAATTTTCACACAAATTACATCTACTTCATAATTCGGTGGATCCTTCTTAATGATGTGATCTTGATTAATTTTTCTGTCTTACATTTCCGGATCTTTTGCATTCAAATATGTATACCTATCTTGTATATGTATTATGTAGAAAGGGCAATGCCTGCGAAAAAAATTATTATTACTATTATCATTATCACCGTCGACTCACGTGAACGCCGCATCCGAAGAAGCGAACTTGGACCTCTGGGCGTTGATGGGCGCCACGAGGGAAGAAGTGATGGCGTAGGATCGCTCGGAGCAGTCGGGCAAGCACTCCCGACACTCCATTCCCTCATTCCACCCGCCCGCGAACCCCGGAACGCAATCCGGCGGACTGGTACTCGCGATCGCCCCTGGAACGAAGTTTTTCATACATGCAGCTCCCCCTCAGGCAAGATGCTCCAGAGCCCATCCCACTCGGCGAGGTTAGAATCTCCCGGAGGAGGCATTGGCACGCTAGTTTATGGTTGACATTGAGGCCAGAATGAAGGTGCTTGGGAACGATTAGGCCCCGCCTCCTAGGCACAAAATATTACACATTTCATACGGCCTCTTTTGGAGACTGCATATTTAAGTATTAAAACACAAATAAGAATGAAATGGGGTCGTTTACTCGGAACCGAAATCGCAATTTTCTGCACGACATTGTTAGATGGAAACGAAACAAGAAATTCATGAAAAAATTAATCTTCTAACCACAACCATTAACTCACACTTCAAAAATTAAAAGAAGCAAAAGGTGACGCCCACCAAAAAAGCTGCTGTGATAACATTGACGTCATTTTCCTTCCGTCCTTGACTGCTCTTATGAGAAGGGGAGGGAGTGGAGGGGGATTCTCGGAAGATCTGCTCGCACAGATGCCGTCGTAACTGCTCCGATTGGCAGAGTCCGCTGTGTCCCCCCCATTGCGACGAGGCGAAGTAGCTTCGCGGGCTCAGTTGTGATTGGACGAAGTCGATATACGTCAGAGGTTGCACCACACCCACTTTTCCGAAAGGGTTAAAAACATCAGTTTTTCGCCGCCTATAACTCGAAAAATAATTGACGGATCAAAAAACGGAAAAATGGGTCTTTTTATTTGACAAACTCTATCATATTCGTCAATAAAAAATATGGTAAACGACCCCATTGTACCCGAATTTCATCGCAGCGGTGTCCGTGAATCTTCCTAAGGCTATGTAAGGAATGTATTAATACATTTGTAAACACAATAGATGAGTGCTTGTTAAGGCCGTAGCGAGCGGGGGGGGGTTCAACCCTCCTCCCCCCCCCCCCGAAATTCGGAGACAAATATAGAGTATGAAAATTTCATATTTTGACCAATTAATTGATGGGGACCGTCTCAAGGTCCGAATCATTGAACACGAACCCATCATCATCATCATCATCATTGGTCAACAATCCTAGGATTGGTTTGACGCAGCTTTCCACTCGATTCTTCTATCGGCCAACCTTTTCATTGTGACGTAATTATTCTCTTGTACATCCGTCACAACCTGTTCCATGTATCTCATACGAGGCCTGCCTTTTCCAATCTTCCCGTTCACTTTTCCCTCGACGATAGTCTTCATCAGGCCATCGTGTCTCAAGATATGACCGATTAAGTTTTCCCTTCTTCTTTTTAGAGTTGTCAGCAGACTTCTCTTTTCTCCTACTCTTCTTAGCACTTCCTCGTTACTTACTCGTTCGATCCATTTAATCTTCAGCATTCTTCCGTAGCACCACATTTCAAATGCTTCTACCCTTTTCTTCTCCGCTGCTGTCATCGTCTATGATTCACTGCCGTAAAGAAAAATGCTCCAGATGTATGTTCTGATGGACTGCTTCCTTACTTCTATGCTTGTATTTCTTGCTGTAAGTAGATTCTTCTTTTGAAAGAATGACTTCTCTGTCTGGGCTATTCTACTCACTATTTCTTTCTTGCTTCGCCCATCGTTGGTTACTCGGCTTCCTACATAACAGAACTCTTTGACCTCTTCAAGTTTTTGTTTTCCTAGTTTGACATTGGTTTTGGCCTCTTCTTTCTTGCTGCACACCAATATCTTAGTCTTCTTCTTATTTATCTTCAGCTGATATCTGGCCATAGTCCTTTCCATGGTTGTTAGCATCTTATTCACCTCCTACACGAACCCAAAAAAGTTTTTTTTTTGGGGCCTCATTCTATGCTCCAAACCAGTAACCTAAGGCCCTAGCCAGAAATATTTTTGGGGGGTACAGTCAAAATTGAACGCCCCCGAAAAAATTTTCTGGCTGCGGCCTTGATGTTTGTGGGACAAGACCTTGCTTTAGAAGGTGCTGATGAAATCTTGTACACTGATCACTATAAATTAAAAGAAACAAATACAAACCTATGTCGGCGCAGAAATTATGTGCACTCGAGTTTGAATACGAATAATATTTTAGCAGCTAGGCATAGAGATAAACTAATCACACCGTAATTTACCTTATTTCATTCTGCGTTATTGGTCAGTAAACTTAAATTTTTAGAACGTATTTTCAAATCTTTTACAACGGTTAACGATTTTCATATTTTTTACAACGGTAAATAGTGCCGGTTTTTGACGGCGTTGGAGCAAAGAGCCGACTTTGATGACTCGTAAACCATTAAAAAGGCGTTCAATTACAACCAAAGTTTAACAAATGTTAGATATGCATGAATTTATTGGTGCTTCATTATTGGTTTACGGGTCATCAAAGTCGGCGCTCGAGCACCGCTAAAAACCGGAACTTTTTACATTACAACCATTGTAAACAATATGAAAATACGTTCTAAAAATTTAAGTTTACCATTTTATGACGCGGAATGAAACAAGGAAAATTATGGTGTGATTAGTTTTTCTGTAGGCCATGCAACTACCTATGTTATCAAAGTGACAAAATTGCATCCTGTGGGAAGGAGATTTCGCAATAAAAAATGTACTTTACTTCACCGTGCAAGGGCCTAGCCAAGTTGATACACCGGTTCCGTCAGATCACCGAAGTTAAGCAACGTTGTGCCGGGACGGAGGTTGGATGGGTGACCCCTCCCCTCCTCTACCGAGGAGTTCTTGTCCCCTATCTGCGAGTGGCGGGCAGGTTAAATGTGGGTTGGCACAATGGATCTAAAGAGGACTAAGTGCCAGGGAGGCTCCAGAAGGCCCCCGCCTACCCCTCCAATTTACATTTTACTTTACCGTGTAGAACAATAATAATGAAGACCGGGTGCTGAAACCTATGATGAAGCAAGTTGATTCTTGCAATGAACAATTCACATCTTCCTATTCTACCGTGCCTGGCCTAATAGGACTCATGCAAGATGCATGCATACGAAAAACGCACGCGAGCATAAAAATGCACTGCGTAGGACATAACATAGTCAAGCTTAATAAATGGATTAAAAATTATAATGAACACACACGTAAGAATCAGAAGAAAATGAAAATTATGACATTTTAGAGGAAGAAGTAGGCAAAACTTTAAAATAAGGGTATGTAGGAGGGAATCAACTAGGACAGGTGGAACCTTTTGGTTACGCGGGTAGGATATTTGACGATGAGATTGGAATCCTTGAAAATGTTGGTGTGGAGTAGAATGGATTGGAGTGCGTTGGAGGGGAAGGCGGACGAATCAAGGAGTGTTGAGCATGGTTGAGAAAGAAAAAAGTTGTAGGCGAATTTGATAGAAGGAATGGAATGAGTAGGTCGCTATCGCTATAGAATGCTGCGTAAACGAGGATGAGATTTTTCTTCTCGTAGTCGCTTTAAGGGGGCACTTGACGACTTTGGTCATTGAGGCCATTAAATATATGTAGTTATGTATGCACCAGGGCAAATGTAAGGAACAGAGAGAGGAGAACCATTCCATTTGTCAGGGATCCAATTCATTGTTATAATTAATTTTTTATAACTCTCAAATAGGCCACAAATTACAGAATGAATGTCACATTTTCAATTTGCAATTGAATCTCACGTACTATATAAAGAAGGCGAAATATAATTTGAGCGATTCAGTAGCTTTCAGTATTAAATGTTTTCGTGCTCAGAATAGAGAATATCAATGCTCACGTTTGTATTTCCTCAAACATGGAACATCCATCAAAGTGCAGGTGCTCTGGTTATCTGGAAATAAGGATTGGTCAATTAAACAAAACGACAAAAGACACAAACACGACATTTTACATTTAACCTATAGCTAATTAATTGTAATTTCAATATGGTCTATATTTCTTAAGCTTTCTTTGACGATTTGATAAAAGAAATTGATTTAAAATCATAAATTTCCCATATTAATACAGAAATGCATGGAAGTAATTCCATTAGATCTGAGCTGATAGAATTCACTGAGCAATTTTTGCGAGCAGAAACTGAGGAAAAGGATACGATAAAGGATCTGTATCGATAAAGTTTACCCCTAAAGAAGCGCAGGCTTAACAATAACCGTCTATAAAATTCGCTCCACTGATTGTGATAAACAATCTGAAGTGCTGCAAGAAAAATAAAGAATGGAGATCACGTTCTCTTTGACATAAGTTAAATCAAAAAAATAACGGTAACGCTAGCGCACGCCTTATGAAGATCCATGATGGAAAAAATATTAAGAGCAACTTGTATATGGGATACATATGACAGAGAACATACATAAGCCCACGAGTAGAGTTTCATAACACACTTTATTTTCCATCACTACGAGTAGTGATATTCCGGTTGTGGTAGATTTATCTGGGCATGGTTCATATTCAGTAGTATTTATTTTGAAATTTATGGCAATGAAATACAACGAAATATTATGACACATTTGTCAGCATGACATTACGCACTTATCTTTAGCATGAGTTTCTTCTTTAAGTCCGCATGCTTACTAATTACCTCTCATCACTCCATCCAAACTGCATATTCTTCTCTGATAACTAAAATATCTCCCCTCTAACATATCCTTCAAAGCACAATCGCCCCTTATTTTCCCGACCCAACTACGTGCACTATCTTATTTATTTATTCAACCATCCTCACTCCTCCCCCCTAACATTTCCAGCACTTGCTCGTTTGCCTTCCTATACACCCACACTACCTTCTCCACGATCTTCGTATCAACCCATTTAAAAGCCTACAGTCTATTAGTCGACGAGTTTCAGGGGCAAAAAAGACCAGTTTAGCCATAAAAGTAGGAGGTCAGAAGCTAGAGTAGGTGGAGGAATTTAGCTATCTAGGTAGTAGGCTGGAGGAAAAGGGGTATAGCAGTATCGAAGTGAGAAGGAGAATTACGTTGGCAAAAGAAGCTTTTACTTGTAGGCGTGAACTGATTATAGGGGCGTTTAGTAGAGGAGTAAAGAAAAGACTAAAATTGAGCTTTGCACTATACGGCTCGAAAACATGGGGCATAAGGAAAGAAGATGAAAATAGACTGAGGGCTTTTGTGAGGTGGTTGCGGAGAAAATAAAGTGGGTGGAAAGAAGGACGAACGATAAAGTGCTAGAATTGGTAGGAGAGGAAAAAATTTTGATTGATGAAATTAAGAGAAGGCAGACAATGTGGATGGAGAGGGTAATAAAGGGGATGGTTTTTTGAAAGAAGTGATTGAGGGAAGAACGTTGGGTAAGCGGGGAAGAGGGAGGAGAAGAACGGGTAGTTTGGATAGAATGATGGGTGGCAGGAGGTATGAGGGGCTGAAGAGGGACATCGTGAGAAATATAGGGGGTGGGAAGAATTAAATGTCCATTTATACCACCTTCACTGGTAGAAAACTATTTATTATTATTAGCATGCTAACCTGGTAACCTTAAGTTCGCGCGACAGAAATCGGTTACGGATACGGATCAATCGTGGAATAATACATGCACATTAACACCTATAAATTACCTATCGAGCTGGCGGAGGGAAGGAATGTGGCAGGGGATGTTAGGTGACCAGCCGTTAAAGATGGAGAGAAAAAGGAAAGAATTCTGGAAGGGCAAGAGATGAAATGTAGCTGTTCATATGTATAGTTTGTCGCGCTATGGTATTTTGGCCGTGAACAGTCCTTGGGGATGCTTGGGTTACTCTGCGCATAATAGATCCTTGGCCACATCTCCAAACTTAATGTTGCTGTTATTAGGGGAGGTAGCCGATAGCTCAGATCGTTTGCGCCATTGAAAATGGGTGACTGGTTGGGTGCAGGCGGGGCTTATGGGAACGTAGGAAGGGTTGGGGTAATGAGTTGGCATTAGCCCGCTCCCAACAAAATGTGCCAAGGGGTCCTCAGGTTAACGACCCATCCAGCTGACTGATTGTGAGTATTGAAATTGGATTGCTCTCCACTCAGAAATCAATTAGGGGGCGCTTAATCAATGTAAAATATCCACCGATTCCGAGTTACGAACCTAGGCTCTCGGGATGAGAAGCCAGTACTCAAGTCGCCATACCACAATGGCCCACTTCACCCCTAATTCCTCGACCACAGAAACCTTAGACAGAGTCAGGTAAGGAATCGGTAATGAATTAATGAACATATTTGGAGTCAATTTACTACATGGCGGTTCCTGGTAGGTGGCTAGTCTTTGGTTGAGATGCCGATTCCAAACACCCGGGTTCGAATCCTGGCACTTGGAGAGACTTCTTTTATGATACGTCGGTCCCTATTTGAGCACTGTAAGGATGGTACTCTAAGTTCAGGATGGGACATAAAAAAACATGGAACCCTCGGCGCCTTTCATTAAGAGGAAACTAATTCCAACGCCGGAAATCTTAGGAAATCACTTCTTGCCACTTTTTTCTTGTAACGAAATTTAATATTCTACAAAAATGGCCCACACTCATAGAAATTGCAGGTATAACTTTTTTTCCAAAGCGTATAATATCTTATTTGAGAATTTTGGCACTAGAGTTTCGTAATTTGGACTGAAAACACCAAAACTGCCATTAATTTCAGTTTAGCTAAAGAGATCATAAAAAAAATAAAAACCAACCTTCGGGTTAAACACCGATTTTTTTAAAAGATCATATCAATGGGTAAGAATATGCCTCTTTCATTGAAAACTGACACGCAACACTGAATATGCCCTTAGAGGAGGGAGAGGTGGGGAGATATCTCCTCTGGGGCCTTAAAAGGAGATGCTTATGAACCATTTTATCCTCCCTATTAATTCCCACCCTTACTCGAACGTGCACCTACCTTTAATGACGCAAATAACCTTAGTTATCGGTCGCTTCCATAGATTTCATCAACATTTTACCACGGTCCTTTGACTCCTGCCGGCACAAAGAAGACGAAGTAGGCCGGCGAAAAAGAGATGACCATCATAGGCGTATCCGTGGCGTGAATTCGACGGGGTTTTTTTATAGCACCAAGTGCCCCCCAGATGAGCCCATAGAGGCGGCCAAGAGAACCAGGTTCTTTCTATCATTTCCTCTTCTGTGTATTCTCTCCGTTGGTGGGTGGAACCATGCCCTCGCGCCATCTCTTGGCCGCCTCTATGGGCTCATCTGGGGGGCACTTGGTGCTATAAAAAAAACCCGTCGAATTCACTGGAGATTAGAGTAACCTTGGTAGCATGGTGGTCTATGCAGTCGCCCGGCAAGCGGAAGGTCCGTGGTTCGATTCCCGGTCAAGGCGAAATATTTTCCATGTGTTTTCGATCATCATTCCATCTCCACACCACCGTTGTGTTCACTGTTTATTATGTTCACTGTCTCTTTCTTTCACCTTCTGTTTGAATTTATATTTGTGTATTTGCGCCTATGAGACGCTAGATACGCTAATGATGACCATGGAGGAACTCACAGAGCGAGGGGTAGAAGAACGGGAGGCAGTGGCACAGCTTGGCCAGGTGTCTGGCTCTGCACTCCGTGATGCACGTCTGGTAGCTGTATGCCTCGGCGGAGGAGAGCTGGAGCTCGTCCTCGAAGAGACAGCGCCGTCTGGAGACGTCGATGCCCCTGACGGCGCCGGTGCTCTCCACCACGGACGGCGCCACGCTGATCCACGCCTCCTGCCGCGTGAACACGAGGGCAGCGGTCGCCGTCGTCTCCGGGAAGTCGGTCGGGTCGTGCACCAGCACCTGCGGTCGAAACACGCTATCGAAACCCACCCAGACCAAGCATCAAGAGACGCAGAGTTAAAGAATTGCCAAGGCTCTCATTGCCTCTCGCGACCTCTTTTTCCACCATTTATTACGACTTTTCAGTACGTTTGGTTTGTACAATGAGGTGAGAATGATGTACTGTAGGAGACTTGGCATGCTAGCCTATAGTCAAGAATGGAGCCGGTTATCGACCTTGAAGATTAATACGTTTGAAAAGATTTGAATTTAACTTGGTGATTTTGACTTTTGATTGGTTTTGGAGTGCAAATACTCCTATGTACGACACCGGGTTTCTCTCCACCCTTCCACCTTTGAAAAACTCCTATTTCTACTCTCCGATAATAAATGACTTAAGCTATTGGTCTTCTCCCACCGGAATAACCACAATAAACAGCTAGCTTGTTAGCGTATGTGGCCTTAAAACTACACTTCTACGATGGTTCTTATGTCGCTGAGACGTTCACCCAGAGTTAATTAAACCGGGTCTAAAAGTTTTCTATTTGATGCTCTGTTTTCGGGGAGTGATAGCATTAAGTCCCCTGCCTTCGTTCCGTAGAAGGAATGGGCTGAGGCGAAGTAATGCTGCGGTTGGCAGTCCAAGATCACGGAGAGGCCCAAGTCGACCCCTGACCCGCTGACGCGCCGTATGCCTTGGTCTTTCGCTGGAACCAACGACGGAACTCCACGATGACCGTCGTCCACGTCATCCTCCATTTCCTCCGCAGGTTCAGAGTCGAAGAGACTGTCCTCATCGCGAGAGGACATCATTGAACTGTAGGGAAAGCAGAGTACCGCTGTTTTGAGAACTATAAGTGGAATGCATCGGTTAGGTTCTGCTAAGCGACCTTTTTTTCATTAGACCTCTGTATTTGGATAAAAATTGGGAGTTCTCATGAAATGAGAACCTGAAATTAATATATCTGTTGATAAAATCGTCATGCCTGGCATAAAACTTAATCTAAATGCGTGTTTAAATGAAGCAAAATTGAGAAGACAGAAATATGAGCAAGGTAAAAATGAAGGTTTTTCCCAACAAGTTACCATGGCAACCGAAATAAAATAAAATAAACGAATTAAAAAGATCATTGCGCTGAAAATAACTTGAATAAAAATTCTGTGGAGAAGATATATTATGCATAAAACCTGCAGGAGTTAATATTTATTTAATTTTTTATAATTCTCCAATCACAGCCAAAACTTCCTACGTCCCCTCTTCTTTCAAGCACATAACCATTTTTGTTTGCTTCTTAGCTCCTCTTTACTGGTTTCTCTACTTTTTCTAATCACCTCGCGTCCTTATAACAAGTCTTAAAGAGTACCCCTGTAGTGACTCTGGCAAACCAAATGTGAGAATCTACAGTAGTCAAACCCCGTTAGTATTTTATAAGTCTTTCACACGCGTCTTGAACTTGCCATCGCATTCCAGTCCATGCATTTTAAAATGTTTTTTATGCAATAAAGTACTGCCAATATCACAGAAATGAGCTGATCTATCGGCTAGAATCAGCTACAGCATATGAAGATCATAATTAAAAATTTACTTTAAACGAAATTCTATTGCAGAAAAATAGTAAAAACATAAAAGTAAATTTTGCTGGAAATCAAGTACCTATCGTTAAATGTATGGCATCAAAGTCACTTGAAATCCATGGAAGTAAATGATAATATACTTCTATTTTACTGTGCTTCAACTTTAGATATCGATATTTAATGAGAAAAATCTACCTATTGAAGCTAAATCTGAAAGCTGAGTATTATAAGATCATTACTTAAAACCTGTACAGTAAGGTGTCGTAGTCACCAAACTTTGTAGCATAATCAATAGGAGAGTTTCCACAGAGACTGAAGGGATTATTTTAGCGGTTCTTACCCCAACGAGATAACGAATATTCAGTTAAGGAACGCATGAAATGAAATGAGTTAATTAATTTTCAAAGGAATGAATCTCACCTCAAGGAAAGCTTCTCTTTGGCCGCGTGGTAGTTGAAGGAACAGCAGAATCCTTCCATTGCTTTAATCGGCTGAAATAATTCTGTGCAGTTTCGCTCTTCCCCTAACCATCTGCAGCGCACCAACAGACGATCGCACGGCGGATGCAACTGAAGATTGGGGTAAGGACATGAAATTATCAAAATGTTGACTCAAGTATATGTGCATCACCAGTCTTTACTCATCATTTCCATAATGGGATTCAACTTATCCAAGAGAAATTAAACACATTATCGTTTGGACATCAAGTATAGCTCAAAGGGGCTCTAGATAAAAGTGGTGTATACTTACTTAGTTGTAAAGATACCAACTGTAAATCCGTTTATGTAGGGCAAACAGGACATGCTATTCGTACCCGGGTAAAAGAACATCAGCGCTATTTAATGAATGGTAATTAAGTTCCCAGTTCACCAAGCACTTAATAGAAGAAGACCACCGAAGTGATTTCATTCCAAAAGTCCTTCACTTGCAGTGTAAGGGCCACAAGCTGGACTATCTGGAAAACCTTTAGATTTTTTTATATTCCAAAAAAGCTAATGTATGTGTGCTGAATGATATGCTCCCTTCCCAATCTCCTCTCCTAACTTTACCTTTCCCCCCTCCCCCTCCCGTAATACAATTCCTAACATTGCTCGCTCAAATGCCCCCGCTTCCCCACTCCCACCTTAGACCAATCATGCACTTATCGCACGTTGACTCCCTCCATATCCCCTGCCCCCCTCCTCCCCCGCCCCCTCACTCAATTCTGTATATAAGGGGCTCGTGATGAACCAAGGTCACCTTGATAATGACTGTGTAAGTCGAAAACTAGGTCGGTTTTAATAAAAATCTGTGGAATTTTACAAAGTGAATAATTCATTTACGTTATCAATATGTGGTTCCACGAAGTCAAGCCTAGCAATTTGTTATATACTCTAAGGGGCTGTCCATGTATTGCATAACCATAATTTTTCACTTTCTTAGCACTTTACAAGGGTTTTCCCCCCAAATTACGTAGCCATACCAACGAACCCTCTCCTTTCGGGAATAATAAAATAGATATTCTTTAAAAATACCTTAATACTTCATATAATACCCAAGTAAATAAAACAATAGCGCAAGCGAAGAGGGCATTCCGCTCAATGAAGAACCTTCTTACGGCTATAAATACTAGTGTGGAAGTAAAGAAATACTCCGTTAGAACTTAGGTACATCTGGAGCATGATTCTGTATCGCAGTGAGAAATTGGCGATGACAGCAGCAGAAAAGTCAAGGCTGGAAGCCTTCGCAAAGTGATGCTACAAAAGAATTATGAAGATCAAATGGATCGACTGATTGCCTAACTTGCCCTGAGACGAGAGGAAGAAATTATAAGTTTGCTTAAAACTTTGAAAAGAAAACGGGACAACTTAATCGGCCATATCCTGAGACATAAAGAAGGTAATCTCTGAGGGAAGGGAATGGAAAGATTGGAACATTAAGAATTCGCACGATATATATGGAGCAAGTCGCTAAGGATGTGAAAGAGAAGCATCGAGTGGAGAGCTACATCTACATAATACCCTGCAAACCACCATAAAGGTGTGTGGCAGGGGGTACGTCAAACCTATCATAAGATTGTTGACCCATAGTGATGCATTATTTTGTGTATCATAATTATTTTTTGAACAAGAAATAAATTTTTAGTGCATGTATTTGCCATCGTATGGGAAGGCTGGACCTCCTGCCTTCCCATCATAACAATTACCTTTGCCCTCCTTTTAGCGCAACGTAATTTATGGTAATCCCATATCAAGTATTTGAATTATAGCAGTGAAGATAGGTTTTCTGGAGGTCAATGTCAAAGGTAGAATGTTGGGTGTTTAAGAAAGTATAAAATAGAAGAAGAAGAAGAAGAAAAAAATAAAAGGTACTGTAGGATGTATAGAGAGAGGAAGGAAATGTTTTGATCTAAAGAAAGATTGAAGGTAAGAAATGAACCGTCAGGAAAAATCAATACCGAGCCAAGTATCAAAGGCCGCCCTAATTTGCAGAAAAAATAACAATTTTAAATTAGGCTTGGAAACTCATCCGTATTTTTCCGTCTTATCTCATTCTAGGATCAAGAGGTAGAGCAACCAAACCACATACCACTGCATATCAAAAACCTTGGTTTTCGTCAGTTAGAAAGATAATATGAAGATGTAGATTAATATGTCACCAATACGCACTTTCATCATGAGAGCTTCAGGTCCATAACCCATCTGGCGAAGGGCTTTTGCAACTTCATGGGCGTTAGTTAAGTTAACTCGATCTGGCCGAATGAGAAGGGGAAGCTGCTTCAGGTAATGTAGGGTGTAATTTATGTCCAGTCCAAGTTTATCCCTGAAAAGAAAACAAAGAAATCACGAACATCATGCATCACCCACGTGAATTTTAGCTAGGAGTTTATTCCTCCGACTCTTAAGTATCCTCTGTGTTTCTACCTTGCATCATGTCTAGAGATGGGCAACTTGGTAAATTACCGTGGTAATTTTCGTAAATTACCGTGGTATTTTTCGTAAATTACCAACACCCCTGAAAATTACCGTAATAAACGGTAATTTTCAGAAAAGTTCTTTTTCAGAATATTTCTTCCTCACGAAGAAACCATTGGAATGGGTAATATTATAAATTAGGAAGCTAAAACGATGTTGTTTACATTGAGTCTATGATTAATTCCAATTAATTCAGAGTAAAATAACAAATGCACATTGCGCCGAGGTATGTCTTTGGAACTAAAATTTCTCATAGTGTGACAAAAGAGAGGCAAATTCCGTGTTGCTGCCAACTTCGTTTTAATTTTTTTAATGAGTTATAATAGATAAACGTCGTGATATGTTTGATATAAGCGTCGGCATTTTTGTCTCAATGCTATTTGATTTCATTTGGAGTCCTCTGATACGGATTTGCAGCTCAAAACTTAATATTACCGGAAAGTTACCGTATTTTTTCCTAAATTACCGTAATTTACCACGCTAATTTACCTCAATTGAAAATTACGGTAATTTACCCATCTCTAATCATGACAGATATATCATTTTACTACTCAAGTCAGTAATATCGGAAACTTTCCGTAGGATTTGATCTCTCATAACCCACCCATTTACTTGAGTGGCATGGAAGAATGAAGATCCTGAAATAATTTTTTTATGGGCTTCATTTTTAAATTTATTTAATTTTTATCAATTAATTTAATTATATTTTTATTAACAATTGACCGAGTGAAAGTGCGATAAAAGGAAGCTGCAAAATGCTTAAGTAAATTTCCACTTTTTCAACATCTCAAACAACTTTCGATTGAAAGTATGTATAGCAGAGATAGTTTTCGGTTTCGCGAATAAAACATAGTTTTCTTCTTTATTACATGCCACCACGACCCCTTTATGGCGATATTGCACAGTTAATTTGTGCATTTTGTGGTTTTCATCGATGCAATCTGGATTTTCTGTTAATCTCTATGAACTTTGGAGGGAAAAATTAAAAATTGAAAGTATCCAAGAGGTTACAAAACAATAGCCCAGACGACGACGACTTGCCCTCACATTCGTATGTGACATAATATCCAGGCATAAGCAGAACTTGGAGGAGATGTTGGTGTGGAGAAGAATGGAGTTCAGGCATGCCATCACAAGGACCCGGGTTCGAATATCAATGGTGGCAGATGATTTACGTGATAAGCACAAGTGGTGTGTGGAGAGCATTTTGAGTGCATTACTCCGTCCGTCGGATAGGACGTTAAACCGAGGACTCCTCAGCACCTTTCGTTTAAAGGAGGCTTATGCCGACGTCTGGTTTCTCTCTATCCTTCGTCCGTTCCCTGAAAAACTCCTACCTCAAACTAATAACCCGACTATCCTAATTGGTACGAATGAACTTAGCTGCCGCTCCCCTCCCCCGAATAACTACTGTTGAGGTGAGAATATGTGTAAAACCTAGGAAAACACTGATTTTAAGAAGCAACAGAATAGGTTTTTCCATGTAAAAAAACAAGCATAAGATGTCCAATGTTTATAACAGGAAAGCACCCCATTCTTCTCAGATTTGGGGAGTCGCTATGAGAAAACTCAAACTGTTGCACGCATTATGCCTTGGTACAATAGAAATGTCACTACATTCATTTCCTTGGACTGGGAAAACAGATTTTAAAAAATTAACCACTACTTATCTTCTTTTTTAAGATCTTCGTTTATATGTCGAAGGCTAAGATATATAATTCGCGATAACAGCGTTTTTTATACATGAACTAAAAAATAATGAAATTTCTCGTTTGTTTTGATTCACGAAGTTATTGAAGGACTTCTATAAGTCGTAAAAAAACAGAAATTAGTTTAGATTATAAATAAAACGAATACATCTTTTAACACCTCAAATAACCATCACAGTTGACGGAAGAGTGGGCTGGATATACATAAAGATACAGGATGATCTACATGATGATAAAGAGCAGGCAGGCGATATCCATGAACGTAGAAACAACAGAATGAGGTATAATACTAATAATTAGGGATGGGTCGGTTCCACTTTTTTTCGGTTCCGGTTCCGGTTCGGTTCTTAACTTCGGTTCTCGGTTCCGATTCTCGGTTCCGGTTCTTAATTTACCACTTACTTTGCATTGCTCAATGGTAAGATAAGGTAATCAATAATCATTTTCAGAGACTGAATTAGAATAATTCGCGACTTTGAAGCATCTAAGTACACTATTTCACCAGGTTTTAATGTGAAGCCTCCACTTTCGGAGTGTGAGTAGGTTTCAAACTGGTTTTCGCGCCAATTATTTCGGTACCGATTATTTTTGGCCTTGGTTCCGGTTCCGGTTCTAAGCTCAAGAACCGGTGGAACCGAGAACCGAAGAACCGAACCGACCCATCCCTACTAATAATATATGCCTGATACATATCTACTTCAACATAATATGTTCCCTGAAAGCCACCGCAAGGGTGTGTGGCAAGGGATAAACCATCAACAGGCATGAATTACCGAATCATCAATAAAAGAAAGACTTATTACCCAAGAAGGCGTAAAAAATGCTACCCCTTCATACACAACTTACATTAAACCATGAGTCTCAATATTGCTACCTCCTGAGAAAAATATTAAGCATGCAGTGGTTGAATGGAAGGTATTATTAAACGATGACTGAAGGCCAATGTCGAAGGTAGAGTGGTGTTGTTCGAGGGTTAGGAAAATAAAAGATACTATAGAGTATCTCGGGACGCTCGCGGCTGAGACATCGAATGCGTTCACTGGGTTGCCGATGGTGGGTCGACCTCTAGAGGTTCGCTGCGAAATAAGCGAGGTTATTCGTCGAATAAGCAGTCGTGGACAAAAACCGACGGCACTCCGAGGTAGTATTGGCCTATTTTTGGGTAAGATAGGCCTTTAAATGATACAGAAACCTGTGAAGATGCCGTGACTCGGCGACAGGAGGCCGCCAACAATGGGACCCTTTACAATATTTTTTATTGCCGGATCTGATAGAGTTTGTAAAATAAAAAGACCCTTAGTTTTCCGTTTTTTGATCCGTCAATTATTTCTCGAGTTATAAGTGGCGAAAAACTGATGTTTTTAACCCTTTCGGAAAAGTGGGTGTGGTGCAACCTCTGACGTATATCGACATCATCCAATCACAACTGAGCCCGCGAAGCTACTTTGCCTTATCGCAATGGGGGGGGGACACAGCTGACTCGGCCAATTGGAGCGATTGCGACAGCATCTATGCGAGGAGACCTTTCAAGAATCTCCCTCCACTCCCTTCCCCTCCCCCAAAAGCAGACAAGGACGGGAGGAAAATGACGTCAATGTTATCACAGCAGCATTTTCGGTGGGCGTCACCTTTTGCTTATTTTAATTTTTGATTTATGAGTGAATGGTTGTGGTTAGAAGATTAATTTTTACACTAAAATTCGTTTTTCGTTTTCATCTAACGATTTCGTGTACAAAATTGCGATTTCGGTTCCGAGTAAACGCCCCCATTCTTCCACCAGTTCCACCACCTTCACTCCAGTTTGAAGAGGGACCTCGAAATGCGAAATGTGGGCGTCTTGGGGAGACCTGAATGTCCATTAAGGCCTTCCTTGACCTGCGGAAAACTAATGATAAATGTAATGTGAATTGAGGAGGTGTTACAGGGAAGCCCTCGACCGCCGAAGCAGATGATTGGCTCGGTAACAGCGCGTCATTACGTGCCTAGAAGTACTCATTTACTTGAAGCGGCCACTGGCACCAATCTCCGTTAACAGGGACAAGCTCCGTCCTCACGGTGATGATATGGGTGAAGGGGCCCGGAGTTAATGTTTGCTCGCTCCCTTTAACCTTTACGTTGAGTGGCTGCGGAGCGAATTAAGTGTCGCAGTTAAATGAAGGGATGAGCTCAAGTAATGCTAAAAAATTGCCAGTAAGAAGTTAAAGGCTATTCAGAAACCCTTATGGTGATGATCCGTAGCTAAGGACAAGGTCAGTAAAATCTGCGAGATGATCTTAATATCCTCACCGCTTCCTTTCAATATTTGAAAACATTTGAATCGTGTTATTACTGTCATCGTAATTCTGTCAACTTTTTAAAAAGCTTTATGGATATTCTCTTCCTACTGTTGCCCAACAATTTAGGGCATCTCTTATTATCTTTTCCAACCAACCTGCTTTTCCTACATTATGTCTCTCTATAAATCGATTTATCCGGCACTCATACCATCGAAAACATGATTAATTTCTCTCTCTTCCCACTGCTTACTTAATGCTATTCCTTTTTACCTAATATCATTATTATTCTATAATCATCCTTGATATTCCTAGGATCAGCCACAAATCAATTTCGTCTCCAGTAAAATCATCATCTTCGTAGATGTTGTTTCCTGAGACGGCGAAAGTTTCTTCTTACATTCCTTACCACTGAAATATCTCGTTCGTTTGACCCATAACTATTATACGCTGTTCTATTCGTTGAGGTTAGTTTGGAGTATTCATGTCATAATTTATAGATTCTTTTACCCTCTCTGCGTTCAAACTTTCTTCCTTGTGCTGTTTTCAACTTCAGGTTAAAGTTTAAAGGCTTTCTACCTCATTCTCTCTTCCGGCAACGGTGTTCAGGTCGTTACAGAAAACGGATTGAAAGCTACTTCGCCTTATCGCAAAGGGGTGGGACACTACTGACTCTGCCAATAGGAGCGATTGCGACAGGATCCTTGCGAGCAGACCTTCCGAGAACCCCCCTCCACTCCCTTCCCTTCCCCTAAAAGCAGTCATCGACGTTAGGAAAAGGACGTCAATGATTTCAAAGCAGCTATTTCGGTGGGCATCACCTTTTGCTTATTTTAATTTTTGATTTATGAGTGAATGGTTGTGGTTAGAAGATAAAATTTTCACTAAAATTCGTTTTTCGTTTCCATCTAACAATTTCGTGTACAAAATTGCGATTTCGGTTCCGAGTAAACGCCCCCATTACGCTTCTGATAACCCGGAGGAGAGGGCTGCAGCTCTTCGTCAAATGAGTGAAGGTGGAGACCACAGTGGTCGGTACAGCGACACTCACATCACTACAGGCGTGGTAACATTTACTTTAACGGCTGTGGTACTGCGATGTGGAAGGCAAGGGGAAACCAGCACATTATTATCCCGAGGAGTCGCAGCCACTCCACTCTTTTCTTTTTATTATGGAACAAGTCGTGAATGATGTAAAAGAGAAGAATGACGTTAATATGTAGAGATTGGTCGATAGAAGAATCGAGTGGAGGGATGCGTCAAACTAATCTTAGGATTGTTGACTTGACGATTATGATGATGAAGTGTATAGAGAGAGAAAGGAAAACGTTTGGTCCATAGTTAAATTTTGGCTGTAGAGGATACTAAATTGTAATTTAAAATAAAATTATGTAATAGTTCTTGATTAGTTAATCGTTTCTACAAATAAATTAAACTATGAACACACATAGATCTCTTCATCACTGAAAGCATGTTGGGTCGCCCATATTGTGGTTCATACCAGATGGATTCGGCAAGAGCGATGGCGGCCGGCTTGTGGACCTTGTTAGCGTTGCACAGGGTGACGGCCGGGAAGGGCACGCTCCACACGGGATGACTGGTGCTCTCCAGGGAGACCAGGGTGGGGCTGTTGCTATAGCGATCCCACGAAGTGAACGACAGCATCACGGTCCAAGCGACGCAAGCGGAGCACGTCACGGCCCACAGAGTGCTTGACGTTGGAACCGGAAAGTGACCAATCAGAACAGAGAAAACAATTCATGGACACAGGAAGACCCAACCTAATAGTCCGTATAGTTGAATTGAGCCGAAACGAAGGTTGTTAATTAATAAGAGAGTATATAGTGTGACAAAGATGATGAAAAGTCTTCTGCTGTGAGTATACTCCGTGAATCCTATGAGAGTCCGACCCATTTATTCCTATTTGTTAAGAACCCAGTTAACGATCTTAAGGTGCAATTTGCGTCAGGGCCGAAAAAACGCATGTACTCAGATGTATATTCCTTCAAGGATCATTTGCACCAACGGAAGTACTCTAAGCACATTAGCTGACGAAGACCCAATTGCAGGATGATGCTACTGGATTAACATAAAAGTTAACTTTCCCTCTATTTCAAACCGCTGGATTTACTTTTGAATGCAGAAAGATTTGAGAAATTTATTTTTCTTAGCTTCATTAATCCAATCCTTGAATATCGAACAGATAAAACTCGTAATTAACCTGGTGGATAAACTAAACTGAAGTAATAAAATTGACAGTGAAGATGGTAATAAGTAGTTGTACATTACTTCACTGAGATGAATCATCACTAAACTCATGAATAATCAATTTGAAATAAAAAAACTAAATGTCACCAAGTATTGACGGTTGCTCCAGCTGCAAGTTAATCTGGGCAATCCATGCCTATTGCTCAAGAAATTCCAGACGAGTTTTTCTCTAGGAGAGACCTATTGATTGATATCATGGAAAATAAAACACCACATTCCCTCATGCTGACTTTCCGAAACTTTTCCCTTGATGCTTTCAGAAACATGCATTCAAGATTTTTGATAACTTTTTTTTTCGCCAGCCGTGGGAGCAAAGTCGATAATGCGCTGGCCTGGCAACCAAAAGGTCGCGAGTTCAAATACCACCCAGGGGGTGGTGTTTGAAACCGTCGGAATTATCTCGAATAGGTAACCAAGGAGTCAAGTGGTACAAACACGAATGGTTTGCAAATTTAGTCTGCCTGAACTGCTCATTACAATATCATTAATTGTTTTCACTTGAGTTTTTCTCATCTGTCTCGACTATAAGAGTCCCCAGATGAAATAAAAAACAAACTGCCAACAATCAATGAGGTTGTAATCATCGGTTTCAACGCAACAAATTTGCGAACCATTCGTGTTTATATCACGACTCCTTGGTTACCTATTCTAGATAATCCCGACAGTTTCAAACACAACCCCCCAGGGCATGGATGCCGTGTTTGCCATAGTTTTAAGTTCTTAGGTTATGTGGCAAAAAATTTCATTCGCCACGGTCATATTGACGATTGGCCGCCATTATTGGTAGGCACAGGTCCCTATACGGGAGGTGGGAGGTTGCGCGTCCCAGGACACGAGAAAGAAAGGTAAACAAATCAACAATAGGAGAGGGGGAGTGGGGAAGGGCGTCGGTGGAGACGAGAGGGGACAAGAATGGGAGGAGGAAATAAACAATAAGAGGGTAGCGGAGGAGAAGTGAGGTGTGTGCGGATATGTGTGGAAGCTATAGCGGATGATCCACAAACTTGAGACAGTGTGGTGTACTGAAGCCAAGGGGAAAGAAAAGGGAAGAACAGATTGGGTGCAGTTATAGCGGTCCTGATAAGTGGTGTGTTCAACTGCATTGAAAATATATGATGAACATACATTAAGCTTAATTTAATTTGAGTATTGATTGAATATAAGAGTGAAGAAGTATATAGCAATATTCGTACTTCTACCCAAGATTTATCACACCTGAACAGCAGGCGCAACTACAGATAAGGGTAAAAGGGGCTGTGGAGTGAACCGGGAAGTTAGGCTACAGTTATGATGTGCGATATAACCTTAGCCGTTGGAGGACCTAAAGCCATACATTAACAACATCTTTCCCACACACCTTTCGGCAAATTTCCTCCTCTTTGCGGCCATCACAATGTATTTAAATCCGTGGACTGATGTCAGCTTGCAGTAATGAGCGGCTTGGCGAAGAATCGAACCAGGAACGCCCCACCTTCTTCCAACGGCAAGCTTTGGGGATTGACGCCAGTTTCTTCCCTTGTTCTTCACCATCGATAGTCCTGCTTTCTTCGTGGGAGGGTGAGAATCAAGATCCGCCGTTCCCTTTACAGTGAGAGAGAAAAACCCTAGCCCTCCATGTTAAGGACGAATTTTCCCGAGAATTAAGGCTGCATCGACAACCTTTCAAGGTGGTTGGACATGACGGCCGACGTGCGATGCTAGGTGACGTCCGGTGCGTGTTGATCTCATCTTCGAGGTGAGTTGTGCGCTATCGGGATCATCATTTGATGTGTGGGTCACCTAAGGAAAACGCCGGTAAGCTCATGAAAAATGGCTCATTGGGTCATATTTTTCTTGGACAATACCTTGGACCTTTAACCCTTTCAGCAAACAGATGAAAGCGATGCGATGCTTAGTCACTAGGCAAACTAACTATATTTTTTTCGTATCGCGCAAAACTCCTTGGAATAAATAACGATTAAATTTTTGGTGACGATGTACCGACAAGGTTCATATCAACACCATTTTCTGTGCTAGAGTCATCAATTCCAAGATTGATTTTACGCAGCTCTACTCTCGATCTTTTATCGTCTAACCACTTCATACTGACGCAATTCTTTTCTTTTATGTGTGTCAACACTTGCTATTTGTATACCTCGCAAGAGGTCTTCCTTTGCTATCCTCCTCATGCACTTCTCCTTTGCCGACTCTCTGTCATGCCTCAAGATGCGTCCTTTAAGTTTGTCCCATCTTTTATTTATACTTTTCTGCATACTTCAATTTCCTAGGTTTATTCACCGGAATTTATATATTTAAAATTGGGAAAGATAACTGGAAACCACCTCAGTTTTTTCTTCACCATGATATTATAATGGATGCAAATTGTAGGTATGTGATCCTGCTAACTTAAAGGCACAGACCTATCCTCTGTGTTTTCCAATCCTGAGGAGGTTGTCAGGCTTTGCAGTGGAGAAACGAGAATTCTACAGTCGTTATGAGGCACTTAAAAAAAATCAATTTGTGCATCTTCAAAAAACTTGCTAATAATTGTGATAATTCAAGTGCAACGTATCTATGACATTTTGAGAATAACTCGCAGAAGAACTGAGGTAAAAAACTAACCACTTGAATCGTACATGAAACATAAGGGAACCTATATATTTCAATAATAAGTATATACATGTTAAAAATGCAAAAGATATGTCTTAAAGATATTATATTGCCAATAGAGTTGCAGAGGTTTATTCAAAGGTACCTCCAGATACAAGACTAATGAAGTGGAAAGTTGAAATAAATAAGGAGATGCTGGAGAGAGGCGGTGGGATGAGAGTATAGTGAGCTTTCGTAGCTCTTTTCGGATCTCTCCCATGGAATGAGTCATCATCATGGAAGACCATTGAGTTTAGCAGTGATAAGAACAGTGAATAAGAAGATAGAACCAGTTAAATTAGAAAAGAGGAGTGCAATAACAATGTTGAGGACAGGGAAGCCGGAAGAGATCAAACGAGAAGTGAAGACAGGAGATTGAGAAGTCACTGGACCATGCGATGTAGCTGTTGTGCAATCAACCTGAAGGTTGATCAGATTTGTGAGAGAAGAGAGTTTACCAAATTCTGAGCCCAGCGGTGTGTGAAATTTTCACACATCAGGGTAGGAGAGCCTGTTACTTTCCGACTGCATGACGATGAGGGTAAAATGGATAGACCACGAGACATACGAAGAAGTTCCAAGAAGAGTAAGTGCACGTTGAGGGTTGACGATTACTTAGGGAAGAAGAGGATGCGAATAATGACAAAGGAAAGCCTCTTATGAGACTAATGCTACAGGTAGTGAAGGCTGTAAAAGAGAAGGATCTCCTAAAAAATGAAGGGGTTAGCCCATGAATAAAATTGGTTGGAGGAATGCGCCAAACCAATTTTAAGGTCGATAAAAAGAAATTGTGAATTGAATTGAAAATTGAGTTGTTTACCCCAAAATAACAATACATAAAATTGATATAAAACTCAACAAAATAACAAAAACTTTGGGGTGCCCTGTCTCAGGAAAATTTTCCTCTTCAGGGCTTTACTGAGTGTTAACTGCATACATTTTTATGGTGACTATTGTTTAAAATTTACAATCACGGGATATGTCAGGCATTTGCCCGAGGTGAGGGAAAGCCATAAAACCTACACGGATCAACCAGTAATGATGAGAACTGTACAAGGTTAGATATAAGACCGGAGGGGTCTTGTGGAGTGACAAATAGAGGGCGATTTAAAGTGGATGAGAGGTGAGCCGGAAGTTGGGGAAAGGTGGTAAATACTCAACAGACGAGAGATAGAACGGCAGGAGCTGAGGCCAAGGCAGATTAAACATATCTACTAGTAAATGCACAAGACAAGTGTCCAGACGGAGGGATACGAAGGTGACGCGTGCGAACAACTTGAAGATCTAATGGGAAACGCCTTGAGAAGAAAATATTTAATGTTGATAGATGATAGGAACGAGGACGTGGGTGAAGACAGGGATTAAAAGAAAGTTGGGGAGCATTTGATTAGTGAAAGCAACTACCGCGATTAGAAAACAGTCAAGTTCTGCAGGAGCGAATGGTTATTCATTAAATGTGGTTAAAAGCCCACAAATGAGAAATTCCGAGCGTCTCAGGGAGTAATGTCACATGATGACTAAGTAAAACAGAGTCGAAGCACCTATGTGACTGACGAAGAAGTCCTAAGAAGAGTGGAAGAAAAGAGAATTCTGCTAAAACATTGAAAAGAAAACGAGACAACTAATCGACCCATTTTCTGAGAATATAGACGCATTGCCTGCTGTGAGGAAACAAGAGTATGGAATTGAGTGAGACAAGGATGTGCACTGCCTTCCGAAATTTTAAATGTTCATATCGTCTTATCTTGAGACATGATGATCTGATGAAAACAATCGTTGAGGGGAAAATGAATGGGAAAATGGCGAAGGAAGGTCTCAAATACGATAAATAGAATAAGTCGTGAAGGAAGTGAAAGAGAAGAAGTACGTATATTGAAGAGGTTAACTAATTAGAGAACTGAGTGGAGAGCTGCGTCAAACCATATAATGATTTTGGACTGATCATGAAGACATACATACAGGGCGTTTCATTTCTTCTTATTAATGGCCCATTAAAAAATAACATTTTAGTGTAAATATATTGGCATTCCGATTAATTAATTCAAAGAAACTTGAAATCACAGTATAAATATTTAACAAAATTTTCTTTGAATTAACACACCAAAACATATTTCACAATATTCCACAAAGTTACGCAGGGATCAGTTAATTAAGATAAAGGCAGTTATGAGACAATAAGTTTTGATGAACACTTCAAAATATATTTAAACTAACAGCATATATATCAAAGAATGCCACTGCATTGGTATATGAGCCATTTAA
Source organism: Platycnemis pennipes (assembly GCA_933228895.1). Classification (NCBI taxonomy): domain Eukaryota; kingdom Metazoa; phylum Arthropoda; class Insecta; order Odonata; family Platycnemididae; genus Platycnemis; species Platycnemis pennipes. The sequence goes on from OW121854.1 coordinate 69,905,660, forward strand.
AAGTTTATTGAAATTTATCTTCTTGCTTCGATTAAATCACCTGAACTGAATCGGTAAAAAAATCATCCTTTTATATTTGAAGCGAATTGAAATAGTTGTAACTTTTAACAATCTGAAAAACTTTCAATAAATCTTCTGGCAACATATACATAATGAATTTAGCAAGAAAAATCAACATACGAAGGACAATAGTCGTGGGAAGAATTTTATGTCTGTGTGTGTATATTTATGCTCAGCATGAAAAGCTCTACCTTAACCGGTAGAGGAAATACGGAAGTCTCCATGAAAAATAACTCTTGAGCAAAAATGGAAAGGAATATTTCTATTTCAGCACAAGGAAGGACAAAGGGTTCAACAAAGGTTGGAGCGTCTTGAATCTAGAAGAGTAATGCCGGATTTGAGGGAGTGAAATCCAGAGAGTGAAAGTGCGTATTACCAATGTGAAAGTGGGAACAGATATAGTTCGGTTTCCAATTTACGAAGAGAAAATGAAGTAGGAATGTATTTATAGCGATAAGAATAAAGCGTGATACCTTATTTACTCGTGTAAGCCGCGAGCCTATTTTTCCCAACACCTCTGTGAATAAACGGGGGCGCGCGGCATACACGAACCCTCCGGATTTTATTCTAAACCGCTCACTTTTTTCGCGGACTATTGCTAAATGCGGAAATGCCTATTGCTTGCTTCGGACATTTTTCCTCAATTAGTGTTCGTTTTATTTTAAAACCTATTCCTATTTCTTTCATTTTTATTAAATAATGTGCTTTGGGTGGAAACGAAAATCGGCAGGCTCAAGGGCAAAAATTAATTTTTGACCAAAAATATTTTTTTCCTCGCGAACCTGACAAAAATTGGTGGTTCATGGGACACGAGGGTGTGGCTTAAATTACCAAATACGGTAACATACTATAACAATCCCATTTCCCGAGAATATAGGCCCACTGAAAACATAGTTAACATAAATAAATTATGTTCACTATAATTAGCATAAAGATTTGGTTAAAGAATACTTACAAAATGTGACGAGGGGACAAAACATTGTTCAGTCGTTATGATTGGAAAATTTAAAAATTGTACTCAACAGGTGAAGATGAACCATATTCTGGGTTTCAATGATGTTATTACGGCGTATGTTGGCCGCTTCTAATGTAATGCAGACGCTAGACTGTGAATGTCTCATGGCCTTAAGGTACGCGGTCAAGCCGGTATAAGCTAGCTTTTGTAAGAGGAATAAAAGGGAAATGTAGAGACGAAATGGGAAGACGAAAGAGTAAAGCTGCTTTTTGCTGTTTACGCCCCGTATAGAATATACTGTGAGCGAAATGAGACCCGTTTGAGTTAGATTAGATCTCGAAATGTAATAGTGAGTAGCCAAGAGAAGATATGGTAAAAACGTGTAAAGAATGTTTAAGGAGTGCATCCTAATTGTTAGAAATATTTGTTCTGGAATCACTATCAAGTCATAAAAAGTACAAGCTTAAACCTTGCCATAAATATATCATCATCAGTAATCATCTATACTCAGATTGGTTTGACGCAGCTATCCACTGAGTTCTTCTATCGGCTGATCTCTTCATATTTACCTATTCCTTCTCTTTCACACCCTTCTTCACTTGTTACATATATCTCACTCGAGACCTTCCTTTGCCATTCTTCCCATACACTTGTCCTTCAACGGCTGTCTTCATCAGACCATCGCGTCTTAAGATATGGCCGATTAAGTTAACCCGTCTTCTTCTTAGAGTTTTCAGCAGGCTTCTCTTTTCTCCCACTCTTCTTAATAATTCGTCGTTTGTCACTCGGTCTATCCATTTAATCTTCATCATTCTTCTGTTGCACCATTAATGTAGAGCAAAATAATTTTCTGAAGTCGACAAGATAAGTAGCAGACCATTAGCGTTCCATAATTACAGAATACTTTCGGTAAAGAACAATAAAACGCCATTTAGAATGCGCTGACGTACTGGGGTATAGAATAAAATGTATACATTATTTGCAGCGACACAACTATCTCAAACACCGGTCGCTCTAATGGATATTACCTGAAGAGACTCTGTATAGATTTGTGTTTTATCCTATTCCATGATCATTTCTAAGGACGAATTTTACCACAAATATTTGAATGTTAAGTAAGTGATGTAGCCTTTTCAAAAATTTTACGAAAAACTGGAAAAGTATCGATCAATATTATTTTCAAAATGGCAAGAAAATTGTGTAAGTACTTTTCATTAAGTCACATATGATGGAGATTTTTAGGAATGTAAATTACAAAAACCAACACTGTGGGGCAATTACCTTGAACTGAAGCTATTGGCAATATTTTTTGGGTGAGACTCTGGAAACAAACTAAAAATACGCCCACCTGAGGCGACAAATAAAGCCTAATGGATGGCAAGAGCAGTTTATTCCATGAAAATGTTTCTGCAAGGGTCACTACTTAAAATATCAATCACGGACAAAAATGCCAAGAGAGATGCCTCTCTTTATCTTAAGTTTGTATGTCAAACCTTCGGTGTATTGCTGCTGTAATAGCTTCTTATCATGATCTCCACTTTCTATCATCATCAAGGGTCAACAATCCTAGGATTGGTTTGACACAGCCCTCCACTCGATTCTTCTATCGGCCAACCTCTTCATACCAACGTAGTTACTCTCTTTCACGTCCTTTACGACCTGCTCCATGTAACTCATACGAGGCCTACCTCTTCCAATCTTCCCGTTCACTCTTCCCTCGACGATTGTCTTCATCAGGCCATCATGTCTTAAGATATGGCCGATTAGGTTGTCCCGTCTTCTTTTTATAGTTTTCAGCAGACTTCTCTTTTCTCCCACTCTTCTGAGGACTTCTTCATTTGTCACTCGGTCGATCCATTTTATCTTCATCATTCTTCGATAGCACCATATTTCGAATGCTTCCACCCTTTTCTTCTCCGCTGCTGTCATCGTCCATGCCTCACTGCCGTAAAGGAACATGCTCCAGATATACGTTTTGATGAATTGCTTCCTTACTTCCAAGCTTGTATTTCCAGCTGTAAGTAGATTCTTCTTTTGATAGAATGCCCTCTTTGCCTGGGCTATTCTACTCACTCCACTTTCTAGGCCGCCAACAATTACGCTTCTCATCACCCGGAGGAGAGGGCAGCAGCTCTTCTTCACATGAGTGAAGGTGGAGACCACAGTGGTCGGTACAGCGACACTAATTTCACAACAGGCGTGGTAACATTTACTTTAACGGCTGTGGTACTGCGATGTGGAAGGCAAGGGGAAACCACAACATTACTCTCCCGAGGAGTCGCAGCTACTCCACTTTCTATGAGCCCAAAAATTATATGAAAGTACTATAGATTCCACAGTTTCCAAAGTTGCTTTATAGAGGTTTGGTCATCATGTGTGGAAACTATCTGAAGAATACTCTATTTTATCACTATTTGATGGCAACTTAGACGTAGTCACCGAAGTGAAAATGGCGGAAAATTTTTACAGAGATATTGTACCTAGGAAAAGAAATATTTTTCTTTTTTGAGGAGAATTGGATGGGCAATTATATGGTAAGTTTTATTTGTACTGTTCACCATTCTTTACAATCATTTTAAATTTAAATTTTTTAATTTTCTCAATTTTAATTTAATTTGTCTCTTTCAATTCAATCACTCTTTATTCTTCCAAAATACCCTTCGAGTTGGAAGACCAACAATTCTTATTAAAAAGCCAGAGCAATTGCTGGGGACTTAAAGCTAAAATTGACTCCGCTGAAAGGGGCGTTAAATAACGCAAGATTTTTATGAACTATTGACTGCAGCTGAGGAGCAAAAGCAGTTTGTGTGATGCTCATGGAGTCTATTATGCTATATTCAAGAGCATAGTAAACTGCATTCAGATTAAGAGAGACATTAAAAAGAAAGTATCCATAAGTAAACTGAAAACAATAGTTTTCTTTGAATAGTAAAAATATATTAAATTTTAACAATAATTTAGATACCGTGTATTAATAATTAATTTTACGCTTAACTTAAGTTAACTTAATCGTACAAAACATTATTTCTTACAGTCAAATTTGACGTTCAATTCGGGACGACTTAATGTTATCGTATTGAGATGAAATTTAGTTTTTGAATAAATATAACCAAAAGGAAAAAAAAACTGGGAGGTGAGCACAAAAAGTTTCGCAAAAAAAAAGTTTTTTGCCCAAATAAGGGACACCCTAATATATATGCAGACCTAATAAACGGCCGTGCAAAACGTAATATTTTATGCCGAGGAGGCGCTGTCTAATCTTTCCCAAGCACCCTCATTTTGGCTTCATTGGCACCCATAGGCTTGCATGCCAATACCTCCTCTCTGTTACATCCTAACCCCCTTGGTTTTAACAATCTAAGTTATGAAGACTGATATCAGAGATGTTCAATACCATCTCACGTTCTAGGTGGTCAGGAAAAAAATCAGACTACTCAGGACTACATCATCACGCAGGTTAAAATTTACGCCAAATATTTCAAGTGAATTCGAAGCTAATATGTTTGCAAATTACGCCGGGAATATTTTAAGAACCCCTGCAAATTATGATACATTTGATGAGATGAACAAGATTAGGGAAATGAATTGTCGTATCGATATATTTTGAATGTAGTTTTTCCCGTATATCATAAAAAAAGGATTAATGGCAGAATAGTAAAGGGATAGGTAGGTGAAATTTTTGCAGAGTAGTCTATAATGCATGAACCATGTTTTAGCATTACTAACCCATGAACGCTAGGGAAATACAGATAAATACGTTTAGAGAAATTCCTTTCTAACCTTTCATCACTTCAACACTCATAATGTAGATGCTAACATCTATAAAGAGCACCAAGATAATACTTGGCAACTCCACATAGAAAAAAAAGACTAATGCGGCCTAGGTTTCACTGCGGATTCCCCCATCCGGACTGATGATACTGCACCGCGTTACAAAGTGGAATTACAGTTTTATTTTGGTGTAATTCATCATGAAACATTTTCACAAAGTTATCCTTGATGGACTAATAGACTAACTATCTAGTTACACGCGGCTTATATATCTACCATATCTCCATGAAGAAGTATCAATTGTATCTCTTATTGTTAGTTGCATAGTAAGTGGTACAAGTTTGGTGATCTTCAGCCCCCGCCACACACCCTTGCGGTAGTTCGCAGGATATTACGTACATTTAGATGAATTCCGAACGAAGATTTCCGAGATAGCACGATTGGAGCATTACCGAAAATTGTAAACTTCAAATCGGCGCCACCCCAAAATTAAGACGTCTTCGGAAACGGTTTCGGCAGAGAAGACGTCTGCTTGCCCGCTTACCTTTCCCGTTTCCACCTTGAATGACCAGAATAGATCGCCAGGCGCGGCGGCACTCAAGGTTAGCATTTATCACCTGCGCTTTCACATCAACTTCGCTGGACATCCGGTCTGCCGGGCATGCCTTAAGGCTAAGGATTCTCACGTCTGCCTCGAACCCACTCCATCTAGGGAGGACTCCTCTGATCTCCTCTGCTTCCGTTCGCCACTTTAAGCACCATTCATGAAATTGCCAAAATACAACAATGCATACTCTTGAAATTACTTAAAATAAATTAGCTCATCGCCGGCGTAAATAATTGTGTTGTTCAATCAAACAGATAATCAATCAAATCAAACAAGGGACCGCTGATAGTCCCTGTCGGACTAAACATGGAATTTATAAGTTTAAAAAATTGAAATACAGACATTCTCAAATGTGGATTCCGGAGCGAGAGTTTTTCTAATGACGTTAAAAATATTTTGCGAACTACGACATACGGGCAGACTGGGCCATGGACATAAAATTAGGGAAATCGATTTCCGGACGTACAGATTTGAGATGTCTTTCTTTCCTACTACTAGGATACTATTAGGGATTTGAATAGCTGTGAATATATTCAATAATATTATACAATTGTATCAATGAATAGCACAGAGAGTTGCATGTTGGTGCAAGGTCTTCAATTAACAGCATGTTTGTGCTTGTTTGCTTTGTTATTTAAATCTTCTTTTAAATTGTTATGCACAATTAAAGAGACTAGTTGAGAATATATTCCATAAGCATCGTAACTCCTACTTTTAAAATATTTTTAAGTCGTTATTATTCAATTAAAATAGAGCTACTAATTCTCTTTCAGTATGATAGGCTGTGCATGTTTAGAGAAGGTTCACCCCCTGCCACACACCTTAATGGTGGCTTATGAACGAAGCAATAAAGATATCGTCAGCAGAATAGCCCAGGCAAAGAAGGCATTCTACCCAAAGTAGAATCTAGTTACAGCTAAAAATACAAGCGTTGAAGGAAACAATTCATCAGGACGTACATCTGGAGCGTGTTTCTTTATGGCAGTGATGCATGGACGATGACAGCAGCGGAAAAGGGAGGAAGCATTCGAAATGTGGTGCTACAGAAGAATGGCGAAGAATAAATGGATCGACGGAGTAAGTAATGAGGAAGTTCTAAGAAGAGTGGTAGAAAAGAGAAGTCTTCTGATTACCCTAAGAAGAAGACGGGACAACCTAATCGGCCACATCATGAGACATAATGGCCTGATGAAGACAATTTTTGAAGGACAAAGTGAACTGGAAGAACGGCAAAGGAAGGCCTCTTGCGAAATACATGGAACAAGTGATGAAGGATGTGAAAGAGAAGAAATACGTAAATATGAAGAGATTAGCAGATAGAAGAACTCAGTGGAAAACTGCGTCAAACCAATCTGAGGATTGATGACATGATGATGAAGCAGCGTATTTTTTAGATGCACTGATATTAATGATCTACTAGTTAAGGTAGGTTAAGATGGACATGAAAATCTTATCCCGATCCCTTATGATGTCTTTCTTCACCTCGGCACACCTCCCATCATTCCTTTCACAATTTCCCGTCCTCTCTTCGTACCTTTATCCTGCTTACCCAACATAATTCCCTCTATCATATCCTTCAAAAAAACCTTATAGCCTGATCCATCCGCAGTATATCTGCCTTCTAATTTCCTCCATCAACTTCCTTTCCTCGCTTACTATCTCCAACATTTCCTCGTTAGTCTTCCTTTCCGCCCACCTGACCTTCTTATATACAGGTGGCGGATTTTTCAGTGGAGAATCGGTCCACATTCCTTCAGTTAAGATTTACGTAATAACATCAATGGATGCAGGCGATACTTGGTGGAATTTAGTTGCACTGAACATGTTAAGGAAATTAACTTTGTACAATTCCACAAAATGATTTATTATGCCGATCGATTTCGACGTCTGAGCGTCATTGTCAAGGTACATGAATCTGGCACAGTTCGGGGTCTTTATATACACCAGGAGAGGAGGTTGGGTGAGTGCTAAAGCTTAAATGGGTGGAGGGTGGGAGTTGGGTTTTGGTGTTGGGATTGGATTGGGCCGTTTGCAGGAGTGAAGGGAGGGGAGGGGGTTGGGTTGTTGACTGGTGGTGGTGAATGTGGAGTCCGGGTGTTGTGGTCTTTTAGGTTAGGTTTAAGCAAGGTTGAACACTTTGAAAGCAGCTGTGAACATTTGAATTCCGTTATGTCATTTAACATATGAACATTTGGTAGCATTTTGTGCCTCAAAATTTCCCATCTTTCAAGAGTGTCTAGTTTCCAACTTTTGTCATGTACATGTAACACTTCTAGGTTAAAATCACTGTTATGGCCCGTTTCTATCAGGTGTTTAGCAAAGAAGGATTTACAATCAAAATATTTTAAACATCGCTTGTGTTCTTTGATCCTTGTTTTGAATTTTCTTCCAGTCTGTCCCACATATACACCTTCACAATCACTGCACTTGAGCCGGTACACACCACTTTTATCTTGAATATCCACTCGATCTTTTGAGTTAAAAAGGACTTTCCCAATGGTGAGTGGGGAGTAGAAACTCACATTGTATTTGTCTTTCGGGACGTGTTTCAATAGTGAGTATGAAATTTGTCCGTGGATCGGTAACTTACGCCACTTTTTTGGTTTTTCTCTCTGGATGACCTGAAGGCTTGTCAAAGACTTTGTTGTATTGCCATTCACTTTTTTGCGGAGAAGCTTATGTATTAAATACTCACTGTATCCATTGTTTGTGGCTATAGTCATTATTGTGTTTAATTCTTCGTTATAATTAGCCTCACTCATGGGGATAGATACTAGTCTGTGAACCATAGAATTAAGGGCTGCAAGTTTTTGGGGTAAGTGATGCTGGGAATCAGCGGGAATGATCGCGTCGGTAAACGTACTTTTCCTACAGATCGAGAAGTGATGTTTTTCATCTCGTAAGGATATGGTCAAGTCCAGGAAGTTAATGGAGTCACCTCCATATTCCATGGTATAGTGAATGGAGGGGTGAAGGGAGTTAAGTAACTCGAGAAATGACGACAGCTGTCTTTTACTACCTATCCATAAACATAAGACGTCATCTACATATCTGAAGTAATAGCAGATATTTTTGATTAATGGGTTAGTTGAATTGAAGAGGTTGAGTTCTATAGAGTTCATGAAAATCTCTGCTAATAATGGGGAGAGGGGAGAACCCATAGATAGGCCGTGGTTCTGCCTGTAAAAATTCTCGTTGAATTGGAAATAATTTTGATCCATGCATACATTTAATAATTTTCCGGTTTCGCTTATTATGTCTTTATTGACTAAAGACTTCTCGAGTAGTTTAAGGGTAATCGAGACGGCTTCTCTAGCCGGAACTGAAGTAAAGAGATTCTGGACATCGAAAGAAACAAGTTTGCCATTGTGAGGGGGAGTTATGTTGCTGAGCCGGTTTGCCAATTCAACGGAGTTCTTAATACTGTAGGTCGATTTAAACTGTGAGAGGGCCTTGATGAGTACATTGAGTTTGGAAGAGAGGAGATGCGAAGGAGCGGTCAAGTGAGAGATCACTGGGCGGATGGGTATGTTTGTTTTATGAGTTTTCGGGAGTCCGTACATCTTCGGTGGCAGGGGGTTCATCTTCCGAACTGTGCCAGATTCATGTACCTTGACAATGACGCTCAGACGTCGAAATCGATCGGCATAATAAATCATTTTGTGGAATTGTACAAAGTTAATTTCCTTAACATGTTCAAGATTTACGTAATTTTATTTTTCTCAAATGATACACATTTATATAAGTGTAGGAGTGTACTCTTCCCCCTATTAGTTGGTGGTTACGTAATTTTATTTTTCTCAAATGATACACATTTATATAAGTGTAGGAGTGTACTCTTCCCCCTACTAGTTGGTGATCTTGGGTACTGTATCTGATACCCGTTAAGAAAAACAAAATTACACAGCCGCCATCTATGTTGACATTTAGGAACTAAATGCACTAGATTGGTTCGAAATTCGCCTTGAATGAAGATGGCTTGTTGATGTTACTAATCGGCAACTGGGACATCCGGGTTCGATTCCCGGTCAAGTCACATGATAGTGTTGACCTGGTCTTTTTCTGTCAGTATGTCTGCTAATTGCCCTACACGGCACTTCCGAACGCAAAAGATGAGGCAGACATTATGTTTATACAAATTTGACACTTCGGTAGCATGCTGGACTAACCCATTCCCTTAAAACCCCTCAATCACACTTGCTCACTTTCTTACGAAGAGTCCGAGAACTGAAATGGGAAGGAACTCAGCCCCATTATGCATAGCGAACGGTACTCAATCGCCTATTTCACCAATGTCTGGAACTAGTTCGTCAAGAGCCAATCACACCTGGCATAAACTACGCAGTATATGTACCGACTGTAACGTAAATGAAATGATGATAAATTAAGCTATTGTTGAATCGCACAGAAATTGAGCTATCGTTGAATATTGAACTGACAAGCATGATTGTAGTTAATTTACAAAAAGCAAAATAATGAAGCTTCGTTCCAAATACTATGAATGTGGCTAAGCTAAGGGCTGAAAGCATTACAAATATTATGGAGTGTATCACACAATTTTCCCCACTGTTTTGATGCACAATCTTTACTTTCGGATTGAATCCAATTATACCTATCCTAGAAGTGCACAAAATGTCGCAATCCACCGCATGGGTGTATGGCAGGTGGTGGTCCAACGCAAGGCATGCATTGATGCCAAGAAATCAAAATCTGTCCGACAGTACATTACGCCCAGAATAAGGTGTGGTGTATAGAATGCTTACGACATTCCGAAATAACGTCAAGTACGCAAAAAATGGAGACCAAATTCCGATCCCTGACTCATCTTCCTTTAATATTTCCTTAATGTGGGCAGTTTAACTGAGCAGTAATATGTTCCAACAAGGAAGCATTTTGTAGCGAATACTGGTTCACCACTGGTCGCCAGGTTTATTTTTGATGTACTATGCGTGACAATGCCATTTTCTATGGTGAAGCCACAGCCTTATCTTAATTTCAGGACAGTTTAGGTAGGCACTAGACGACTCCATACGACTTTCCAATTTAAAATTTCCCTTCGTTTTTCTTCTAGCCCTCGAGGAATGACATTATATTTACACTGGCAACTTTTGTGATATCAGCAAGAAGAAAGGTGGTAAAAGTGAGGCGGATGAAAAAGAATGGAAATGACGATGTAAAGGGAGAGTATAGGTTAGGAGAGAAAGTTGATGGAAGAGATTAGGAGGAGACACGAGTGAGTGTGAATACGACGGAACATAGAGGAAGTATCTGTTATCGAGAAGGCGACCGACGACTACTGGTAAGTACATTTGTGCCAATTAGGATAGATGGTTGCTTGGGAACGGAAGAAGGGTAGAGAAAAACTCGGCTTCGGAATTTTAACAGAAAGGTAGGATTTACCGAAAGGGTACCAGGGAAAGGAGAAGAGAAGACAGAAGAGATATGTTATTTTTCACTTGATTACCTCCACCTGGAATATTCAGCCAGTGTATGGGATCCATATTATAATGATGCTTGATCACAGAATTAGACAGTGTGCATAGAAGAACAGCTAGGTTTGTTAAAAGGTAATATGATGGGTTTAGTAGTGTATCAAAATGAAAAGAAGAATTAGGCTCGGATCATTATCATAACGTAGGTAAAATGGCAGATTAAATCTCCTGCAGAAATTTACTAATAACCAAGGAAAGGGCAATGGCCAGATATCAGCTGTAGATCATTAAGAAGAAGACTAATGTATTGGTGTGCAGCAAGAGAGAAGAGGAAAAAAGCAACGTTAAACTAGGAAAACAAAAACTTGAAGAGGTGAACGAGTGTTATTACCTGGGAAGCCGAGTAACCAACAATGGACGAAACCGAAAAGAAATAGTCAGTAGAATAGACCTGGCAAAGAGGACATTCTATCAAAAGAAGAATCAAATTTCAGATGAAGATTTCAAATTTCAAGAATGATGAAGATTAAATGTATCGATCAAGTAAGCAACGAGGAAGTCCTAAGAAGAATGGGAGAAAAGAGAAGTCTGCTGAATACTCTAAAAAGAAGACGGAACAACTTAATCGGCCATATCTTAAGACATGAAGGCCTAATGAAGACAATCTTCGAGTGAAAAGTGAACGGTCTAAATGGAAAAGGCAGGCATCGTACGAGATACATGGAACATACTGTGAAGGACGTAAAATAGAGGAATTACGTCAATATAAAGAGGTTGGCCGATAGGAGAATCGAGTGGAGGGCTGGGATTGTTGATCCATGATGACGATGATGCAGAAATTTAAAACGATCAGATTCACTGAAGATATTATCGAGTATATTAAAAGCCCTAGCGTTTATAGTAATAGGTTATAGCGAGGGTGCATGGGGAAATAGAATAAGTATTGTCGATTTTGATAAAGAAAGTAGAATGTAGCGATTTATTTTTTTGTTTAATGTGTGCGTGTTTAAAATATAATAACTCATTCATGCTCCAGGAAATATAAGCTAATAATTTAATTTATTTATAGACATAAATCATCATAATCAGACAACAATCCTAGGATCGGTTTGACGCAGCCCTCCACTCGATTCTTCTATCGGCCAACCTCTTCATATTGACGTAGTTCCTCTCTTTTACATCCTTCACAACTTGCTCCATATATCTCATACGAGGCCTGCCTTCTTCAATCTTCCCGTTCACTTTCCCTCGACGATTGTCTTCATCAGGCCATCGTGTCTTAAGATGCGGCCTATAAAGTCTACTTTTTAAGGTTTTCAGCAGACATATTTTTTCTCCCACTCTTCTAAAGACTTCTTCGTTTGTACTCGTTCGATCCACTTTATCTTCATCATACAGAAATAACTAACTAATAAAAAATTACTACAATACTTTGTACTACATAACAATTTAGTGTCATTCGTAGGTAACATGTCACGTGTCTCGTATCTGCATGCATAATATTCCCCTCGGGGTGGTAGCATAGTAACTCTTGGTTTCATAGAATTAGTGCATAAACAAAGCAGTATTTTATTGCATACCTGCATGGTAGTAAGTGTAACTCTCTGATTGATAATACTGGCCTGGTGATGGTTCACCCGCTTTCACACACCCATTCGGTGACTTGCGGGCTGTTATGTAAATGTAATTTACTCTTGACGAAAGTCGTAAAGAGGTACGAAGTTTAACGTCCCGTCCGACGGACGGAGTGCTGAACTCGAAGTGCTCCACCGAGCACTCAAGTGGGGATCGGCATACCAATGAAATATTGCTGACCTGGGGGGTTGTGTTTGAAACAGTCGGGACTATCTCGAATAGGAAACCAAGGAGTCACGTGGTACAAACACAAATGATTTGCAAATTTGGTTTGTCTGAATCGCTCGATTACAATATCATTAACAGTTTTCACTTGCGTTTTTTCATGTCTGGACTATACAGCCCCCAGATGAGATATAACGCGAGTATAAATAATGATTGAGGTTGTAATCAGCGGTTTTAACACATCACAATTTCCAACCATTCTTATTTGTAGCTTGTGACTCCTTGGTTACCTATTCGAGATAATCTCGACGATTTCAAGCAGAATCCACCAGGGCGGGATTTTTATGGAATGTTAAGAGGCAGAAAGTATGCTGAAGTGAAGAGAGATATCATGTGAAAGATAATTGCTACCTATAAATGTTTAGAATTATGTAGGCTATCTCTTTATCATCTTAATATTTCTATACTGGTAGTTCACTTCTAATCAAGGAAATAATTACAGGCATTCTCTAATTCATCACTCTTAGCGAATGAAAGACTATGAATAATACCATCTTGTTGGTTATCTTCTACGGACACTAGTGGGCTCGCGGGCATTGTATTTTTGACCTTCACACGACACATAGGCATAACATCTCCATGGCTTTAGGGAGCTTGAGCCTACACATAGCTCCTGCTGTTTCTCTTCCAAGTGTTTTGTTCCACGGCATTTCGGAAAGGAAAACGACAATACGGATCATCGTTGATTTCAGTAAGCGAGCAGTATTTCTCTGTTAGTGTTCGATAGAGGAATACTCTGGATTATTCTCGTGATTTTCATGTGCTTAAATCAATGGGAGTGCGCAAAAAGATAGTGTGGTCGTTAATGATTACTTTTACGTGTGTTCAAGAAGTCGTTAACCTTATCGCGTTAGCAATGAACTTATTTCTCGACGATCGTGAAACAGGCATTTCAATAACTTTGTCGTTACACCATTGCAGTTCACCTTATTGACAGGAAGTTTCCACGAAACTCGAGTGCAGAGGATTACGATACGATTAAGTGTATCGTATCTTTTGATTTGGTGAAGTGAACACGCCTAATGTGAGAATCAGCATATCGTATTGTCTGTACATGTGGATGTATCGCTGTCCCCCGGGCAAAACCAAATACCTAATAAGGAAGAGGACGGTCAGTCTATGGTACAAAAGTTGAATGTTGTGAGGAGACCATATCACCAAGGTAACCTCCTTTACGGGTATGGACCGTCCCTTTGTTTCTTTTGTGTTCCGGGAGGTCGACTTGGGTGGAACCATCTCGCTCTCGGAAGAACCAAAACAGATGAAAATTCCAAGACTGACACCGACCAATTACGATGTGAGTCAATATCTCAGAATCAACATTAAATAAACGGTTCCCGATGGCTAAATAATTTAAAACTTTGAGAAAGCTATTACATAGCAATATTTATGATGCTTAAAACAAGATATTTTATTCCAGTTTAAATGATAACTTGACTACTATAATGTAGTGGAAATAAACTATTATTTGGTAACATACTACGCTACTTTGTACATGGAAATCCTTTTGCAAGTGCCAGCTACGTATAAGAAATAATGAAATTGAAAAAATTGTCTCCGCAATGAAACAAATTTGCGTGCCATGTCGCTAAACGCCACCTGGAAGATAAATGCAAAATAATAATAATAATTTAACAGGTGGAAAGAGATGCATTCCTTTTGGCATCACTGGTAATAATTACGTCATGAAGAAAATATATGAAAGTCGTAAGTTTTTATTCATTGTTTACCAATGCTACTGGCAGTTTTTATTAATTATTAAAACATAATTATAGTGACTGTATGGAACCGTTAATTCCCCATGATTCATCAGGTTTCCTCCGATGATTGTAACCCGCGGTGGCATCCCACCTCAGTTTGTAGCCGTGCAGTCTCACAGAAGGGAGGTGAATAATTTTACCTGATAACAATCTAATTTTTTCTGATATTTCACTGTTGGTTGCACCGTGTATTATGTAATGGATCCTAATACTTGCGTTTAAAAGTTAAATATCCTAATACCCTCGTATTCAACGTTCCAGACTTCTGAATTTTTCTGAACTATCATGAATATATCGCTAGCGTATGCTAGTTTGCCCAGCTAAATATAGCCGCGGGATACCGTAGTTGTTTAATAGTCAATGAGTTCATCCTTTAATGCAATGAAGGTCTTCTTGGTATTTTGTTTTTAATTTCCGTTTGATCGGGAGAAGAAATAAATCTCGAAGCATCGGATTTAAATCATCATCATCATAGGTCAACAATCCTAGGATTGGTGTGACGCAGCCCTCCACTCGATTCTTCTATCGGCCAACCTCTTCATATTGACGTAATTTTTCTCTTTCACGACCTGCTATATATAACTGACACGAGGCCTGCCTTTCCATTCTTCCCGTTTACTTTTCCTTCGACGATTGCCTTCATCAGACCATCGTGTCTTAAGATATGGCCGACTAGGTTGTCCCGTCTTCTTTTTAGGGTTTTCAGTAACTTCTTTTTCCTCCCACTCTTCTAAAGACTTCTTCATTTGTCACTCGGTCGATGCATTTTATCTTCATCATTCTTCGGTAGCACCATATTTCGAATGCTTCCACCCTTATCTTCTCCGCTACTGTCATCGTCCATGACTCACTGCCGTAAAGAAACATGCTCCAGATATACGTTCTGATGAATTGCTTCCTTACTTCTAAGCTTGTATTTCCAGCTGTAAGTAGATTCTTCTTTTGATAGAATGCCCTATTTGCCTGGGCTATTCTACTTACTATTTCTTTCTTGCTTCGTCCATCGTTGGTTCCTCTGCTTCCCAGGTAACAACTCTTTCACCTTTTCCAGTTTTTGTTTTCCTAGTATAACGTTGGTTTTGGCCTCTTCTCTCTTGCTGCACACCAATATCTTAGTCTTCTTCTTATCGATGTTCAGCTGATTTCTGGCCATTGTCCTTTCCATGGTTGTTAGCATCTTATTCAGATCCTTCTCAGCCTCTGCTATGAGTGCTATGTCATCAGAGAATCGTATCATGCCGATTGTTTCTCCGTGGATGTTCACTCCTGAACATTTCTCTTTGATTTCATTGATGGCTCTCTCAATGTAAACATTAACAATACGGTAGACAGTGCACAGCCTTCTCTCACTCCTTTCCTTATTCTTGCTTCTTCACAGATGGGTCCCGATTTAATCACAGCTATTTTGTTTTTGTACAAACTGTGGATAAATCTTTGGCCATTTTACGACAATCCAATTCCTTTCTAAATTCCAAGCATAATATTCCAATCTACTTTGTCAAAATCCTTCTCTAAATCCACAAATGCAATGAAGGTCGGTTTGTTCCTCTCCATTCTCTTCTCTAAGAGCAGCGTAAGGACCAATATTGCTTCTCTTGTACCCTTACTTTTCCTGATTCCGAATTGATCTTCATCCAGGAATTCCTCTGATTTTGGTTCTACTCTTCTGTGGATGATCCTTGTCAATATCTTCGATGCATGTGTCGTCAGGCTTATAGCCTTAAAATTTTTTTCTCCGCATTTCTCCGCTCTCATCTTTTTGGGAATAAGAATTATGATGTTTTTTTCGAAGTCCCTGGGTATTTCTCCTGTGAAGTACATGTCGCAGATGGTTTTGTAGAATTTGGTTAATGTCTTCTCTCCGACATTTTTTATTTGTTCTGCGGGTATATCATCAATTCCAGAAACCTTATTCATCCGAAGGTCCCTTATTGCAGCGTCGAATTCCGATCTTTATTTTGATGCTCCCATATCATCCTTTTCGACTTCGCTTTCCTCTTCATTTAAATAAGAATCCAATTATACGCACACAAATATAATTTCGTCTAAGTGTTCGCTTCTGTGGCACATTTGACTGAAACCATCTACTTCAAGAGATTCCATAATTATCTCCATACTATTTTACGTAGCAAATAGTTCTAAATCATCAGAGGCTAGAGTTGACGCAATATTTTCGAGGAGTTTACTCTCGGTGTTAAATCAGGCTGTCGCTACCATTGACGTTCTCAACTATCATTTAGCAATGCAAGCCATTGGTATCAGTTATGCTTAATATCGTAAAAAGGTCATATTACCATGAAGTTACGCAGCCAATTAACGAGAAAAAAATTTGTTTCAGTCGCTTGGATGATTGCTTCGATTGTGATAGGGCTCGCCATAGGAAGGAATTTCCAAGAGGAAGGCGACATGATGAGTCTAAGAAGTCATTGGAGGGATCAAGAGGCAGGATCTTCGGTAAGTTGATTTTATTTCTATTACTTCGGTGCGTTTGGCATTCCTGTGCGTTTTTACTGGAATATGGTATTCTGTAGTACACTATTTCTGAACGCATTGCGACAGCTAGAAGCAGGCTTGAATTAAAGAAAATTATTCCAATGTCGACCAATTGCAGATGTGGAATTGTGATTTAGAGGAACCGATGAATGAGGCTATATGTCTATGTTACAATAGTTCTTGAGACTTGTTGTAAGGGAGTTGACTGCTGAATATGTTGAACAATTAAGATGTGTGAAGTTTAGTTCACTCATTAGCGGCTGTCGAAAGTAAAGAATGTGTGAGTAAATGCATTTCTGCTTGTAATTTGCTGTTAGAATTTCACCTGCTGTGGATTGATTTTCGTCCATAGCTTTGTAATTTGCTTCGGAAGGAAAACAATGCGAGGGATTGCAATAGACTCATAAGTAGTAGGCGATGCTCTTGGTAAATAGGAGAATGCAAGTTCTGATGGACCATCATTCTCTGTGTCAGAAAAAAGTTACTCATCAGCTAACTTAAGGTTTTCCGTGGATAATATTATGCCCTTGATCACTGACGGAGGTTTAGTTTTTTCTCCGAGATTAGCTTAATACCTAATGATCGATATTAATGTCAGTCAGGAAGGATTTCGATAAGTATAGTTTCATTCAAGAACTAAATATAAATTAACCTTTATATAAATTAACTATAAATAATAGTTATAGTTTTTAAAAGGTTAATTTATAGTTTAAATAATTAAACTATAAATTACGACATTTCACGACCAAATCATCTATTGATAGTCATTCTTATAACAGAATCAGATGTAAATTGAGAATTCTTATAAATGATGTTGTTTGATCAGTATACGTATGTCATCAACCTTCTGCCCAAAACAAAAACTATTGTGTAAACGGGGTATGGCGGTCGGTAAGTAAAATTCAAAGTTCAAACGGTGGAAATCTCTCTTGCCTGTTCCATCATAATTCTTTCCTTGTATATCTGTCACACTAATTCCACGATAATGGCAGTACTATAGGGTTTGTAGTAACTCTCACCATCGTACCAATACTTCCGAAGGAAATGAGAGTGTCTATCCTTTTGTATATTGTTATTTTGAAACTTTTTCACGTCCACTGGATGCTTTCAAGCCGTGCCTCAATTGTATTTTTTTTCAAATCAGCTCAACAACCTCATTCCAATGAGGCTTTCCGCCCCACGTCACACAACGAGTAGCATTAAGAGCATATCTTATTTTATTTTGATTCTTCTGAGTGCTTTTCACTATAGGTTTTGTCTGAGTTACTTGGAAGCAGGTACGTTTATTTCTCGTTCCAAGGTCTCGTGATTGATACGTTCTCTCGAACCGTTGCTGATTTGGTGATAAGAGGAGTTTGAAGCAGACGAGGGTTTATCTCATTTACCGCCCATGGTTCAACCACAGAATATCCCATTTGAGGCAATTTACGTGTAATTTACTAGACAAGGGTGGTATTTTTTTGGGGTCGAATACTTTTATCCTCACCTCCAATGACTTTCATTAGTAAATTTCATTCAAATAAGCGCTTACGATTGGTCGTCCTTAAATGTTTCAAATATTTGCATTGACCACTTTGAGAGACGACAAAACTATGATTTAATCCATAATCCGAGTTGATGTCATCATTCAAATTTCGTAACAAATTATAAAAAAAGAATTTATTTTTTGCCATCCTGTTTTTCGACCACTAAAATCATGAACACTATATTTGGTGTCTGAATAATATTATGTTATCAAACATGCTTGTGCGATATATTTGCCGAAGTTGAAGGTCTTTTAGAAAATTTTTATTCATTAAAAACATTACTATTAATGTTACTAGAACGACTGCTACCCCGTTAACCATATGGCACAGAGCACAACTAACGAGTTACGAATTAATTTGCTTTCACCAAGGTATTTTCAAGATTTTATTACGGTATGCTTTAAAGGGTTATCTGAGCGTAGGTATGAAAATGAATTTGGTTTTTGAATATACTCCACCAACTGCACAACCTACGTCTGTCCACATCTACTGAAAATCCTTTAAGCCACCTCGAGGGTAAGTAGAAAGGTGCGAAATATGACAGAACATGAATCACGTATGTGTTCACTTTTTACATTATCACTGAAAAAGATACTGCTATGATTATCATGAAGAATACGCACTTTAACTTTAATTTTTCAACCGGCATGGAAGGACATATTCAGTGGCGGATTCAGGGGGGGGGTCACAGGGGTCATGACCCCCCCCCAAATTTTATCAAAAATTTTTAATTTTTATTAGTTTAGTAGTTTTTGTATCCTAGTAAAGGATTAAAGGGAGTGTATATGCAAATGCATGGCTACAACCCCAAACGTGAGAGAAGTTTGAGTTGCATTTATCGTAGATCGTAGCAATCCCTACTGTAAAAACAAGCTCAAAAATAAAATAAGCTGCGTCCCAACTCGTTAGGTATTAGGGAGCATGGATTTGGGTGCCTACAATTTAGCTGGTTAACCGAAAAGGGTGCATGTATTGGGACATCCTTACGCAGGTATTGCCATCTGCTGGGATCGAAACCGATGAAAAACAAGAGAATGTGAAAGGGATGACAAATGATGTACAAAATCTTATACAATCCATATTGATAACTTTCTCATGCCATAGTGTAAAGACAGAATTAAATTTGAGTTTAGGGTACCGTAGATTAGCATCTTGTCATATTTTCCGTAATTTAGGTAATACATTTATTTTAATGTGGAACAATTCGGCCTTCTCCTACTTTTGAATGAATCTCCCCGTCATGTCACTACTCCCTATAACGATATTTTATTGTGATAAACGAATCAACATGACTAATTATAAAAATATCAACAAAATTTCAGCCAAAATACTTTCACTCGTTGGTAGCCATCTTCATCTAGTCCACTGCTCTCGCTTTGAATCATGGGAAAAGGATGCACTCGTCGGTGCCCAAATCTGGCGGCTGAAAAAAGTTCCTAAATCCACTCCCTTATGATGCCTAACGAGTTGGGACACCCTTCCAATATGGCATCCTCCCTAAATTCTGGGATGGTACCTATCTGGTGAATTGGGACACAGCTATAGAGCCCGCATAGTCGGAAGTGCCTCAGGGCTTTCGGCAATGTTCGGCAGTTTCCGATGTCTCGTGATAAGCTCGTGGAGCTCGACTGACAGACAGTTGAGTCTTCACCTACCCTTGAATAGTAGCAATAGCCAATATCTGATATAATATGGAATAGCAGGGTCGCACCAGGCGCGTAGCCAGGAGGGTTAAACCCCCCCCCCCCCTCCCTGAAATTCTTCATCGGCGAGGAAAAAGAGAAAATAAGGGAGGATAAGAGGAAGGCTATATGACCCAAGCAGCATCGTATGGCAGTTATAAGTCGACCCAATGTCATTTTCACGTCACCAATGTCGTTTTAACATCGGCTGATAATTACGATATAAAAATGACACAAATGATACCTTTCTTCGATGTAAAATTGATATCATTGATCGTATCTTAAATTAATATGAAATAGATATCGTTTTCCGATGCAAAGATGATGTCAGCTGAGCTGAGTATTAAAGGGCATAAAAATGAGCATATTTTTCTGGTCGCCAGATTTTATAATTTTGAGTAGTCACATTTTTTCCCCCGACGTCAGAGAAAAGAAAGCCAAAAATTTGTGATTGGTCAGAACATCAGAAACCATTTGGAGGCCTACTTATAGAATAATAAATATGGCTTTTTAAGGATTCGATAACACAGAAAGAAAAAAACACGAGCCTGCGTTATCATGTTTCGCTTCCACTCCATATCGCTTGAATCATCAGAATTAGTAAGGATTCGATGTTTGTTTACAAATTGCCGTTCACGCGGCAGGCATGGAATATCCTACATTTACCGCCAAGCGCGGATTTAGCGCCGGATGGGGTTCACCTTTGGTCGTGACTTCTTTGACGCCCTTTCTCCCTTGCATTGCCATCCTTGATGGACCGCGAGGGCTCAATATCTAGTTCCTTGAACCTCAGTAAAATTGCCATGCGAATTAGGGATCCTAGGTAGCGTAATGGTCTGAGCAGCCAAAGGTCCGTGGTTCCATTCCCTGTCCAGGTGAATTTTTTCGCATGGCCATTAATGTGAACCCCCCACATTGGGTTATAGCTCCAATAACTTCAACAGAAAACGAGTTTGAAATATTTTATTACAATGATAACGCTTAAAGTTACGTATCTTTCAGTAAGGGAAGTTCGGTTACGAGTAAAGTAAGTGGCTTATTACTATCATATACGCTTAAAATTACCCATTTCTTAATAAGGAGAGTTGGGTCAGGGTTAAATTGCGGTGTTCTCAATGTGAACGATCTTAGATCGTAACTACCTCTTGCAATTTCTTTTTCCATTGCAGTTTTATTATACGACCATCCCTTACTATAAATATTTGTAACATGTTTATCCAGGATGCATTTTAGCTATCTTACTTATTAATTCATCCCAATATCATGTTAATGAAAAATCAGTCCATGGTAATATCAAACATACGTCGGCCCAATATCTTTTTTGTGCCACTGTATAGTGGTGACATATGTCTTTTTATCACCAAATTAATATCGGCCCAATATCGTCGGCAAATGTCATTTTTATAATGGCAAATGTTATCACTTTTGACATTTGCCGATATCGGTAGCCAATATCAGATTGACCAATAAGTGATATTATGTGACGGTGTAAAAATGATATTGGGCCGATATCATGATTCTGCGTGGGGAAGGCTACGTTGTTGCAGAAACCGTGGACTCCTCCTTTAGACGACCAGTTCCCTCATAACGAAGTAATGAGAAAGGAAAGTCTACAAAAAATATGCACAGAGATCACATCTTGACAAGTTCCACTGGCTTGTGCTGTCTCGTAAAGACAGGGGGCTGTACTGTAAATATTGTGTACTTTTTTCATCTGGCTTAAGAAAAGTCCACCACAACGTGACTCCACTTAGGAAATTAGTTAAGGAACCCTTTAAAAAGTTTGATAATCTCTTAGGAGAAAAAGGTGACCTCATCACTCACGAGGAAAACCGATTCCATGTATCTGCAGTTGACAATGGAAAAGACTTTTAACTAACATACAATGAACCATCTTTAGAAATAAAAAACCGACTAAGGGTTGGTGTGGTGGCTAGAGTACTGGCCTCCCATCTCAAGGGCCCGGGTTCGATTCCTGGCAGTGGCAGATTTTTCAGTGGAAAACCGGTCCCCACTTGAGTGCCTAGTGGAGGGCATTTCAAATCCAGTACTCCGTCCGTCGGATGGGACGTTAAACCGTGGTCCCCTTGGCGCCTTTCGTTAAGAGTATGCTAATGCCGACACCGGGTTTCTCTCCACCCTCCCTCCGTTTCCTGAAAACTCTTACTATTACACAATTACCAACTAAATGACGCAAATGACCTCAGCTGTCGGTTTTTATTAACATTTTTGTATACAATTATTTTCTAGATTTTTCCCACTGTCGTAATTTGAAAAAACTGATCATGAGTTGGCTTTCTATAAATTCTTTTGTTTCATGATACTGATGATACCGTATAGCAATATTAGCAACCAAATCAAACTTTTTAGTAAGCCCCTAATTAAACAGATAGTTTTTAACTTTTATATATGTGCTTATCATCACTGTAAACCTTTTCCAATGAAATTTTTTCACATTTTCTGTTGTATGAAACATTAATATTTTATAATCATTTTAAACTTCAAGTTGGATTTTATTTCTTCTCATTTGTTAAACTTCTTAAATGTCTAAAATTGTTCAATTTCATCTGTTGTTAATAATACAAATGAAATTTTAGGCTCCAAAATGCGTAAAAAATGGGTATTTTAAAAAAATTTACACGGGACAACGCCCCTCTCTCCCGGGGGGGAGGGGGGGGGAGGGGTACTCCATACTCCCCTGACCCAGGTCATGACCCCCCCCCAAATTTGATGCTGAATCCGCCCCTGTGGGCAGGGCATTAATATTCACCGAATATGTGCTAATAATCGCAATTCTAGTGAATCAGAGATTATTACTAATATCTCGCGGGACGCAGGTACACTAAAAATCTTACCTATTTTTCAACATGCAAGAAAATAAGGGAAGTACAGGGATGGAAAAATATAAAAGTTCCATGAATCATCACGCCGTCACCTTTGTGCCAGAGAATTAGCTAGAATCTGTATCCCGTTCTGTTTGATTTTAAATTACATATTACTGCACTATAAACAAACGTATAAGTTCCGTATCCACCAAGTTCTAGTGTGTGAATTATTTAAATCCACGTCGAAGGATGAATCTACGATACTAACAGAATAAGTGTTTTATTCACAAAGTAATTTTTCTATTGCTCATGCAATATGCCAATTAACATGGTTTTGGATCTTTTCAGATACACTGCAAACAAGTTTACGTAAATGTGTTCTTCCTGAAAATTCCAATTGGGTTTTTACGAAGGCTACTTTGCTAATATAGTTCCCATGTCCAATCAAAGTGCTTTTCCATAGTGGTTGGCCGGCTTATTAAAAGTATCTCCGCTCCTCTGCTTTACTATTTAGTGTACCTTATATAAATTCTATTCTTTTATCCATGATCGCATATTTCTGGCAACATTTTCCCTGATATAGTTCTTTGGTAATCGTCAATCGATTTCTGCGGTCATTGTCTCAAACAAACCACTTCATCTCTGCTTTAGATATGGCTCACGAAAATGACATGAAATTTTGCCGGAGAAAGCTAGAAGAAGAGAGGAGAGATAGAGGTCAAGGCATGCTAGGCCTGATTCAAAATGAACTGTTATTATAGCACTGTGAGGCCTATCGTAATTCATTAAGAAAGACGCTGGAGAAATTTCATACTATATAAAATCTCACCAGACATGATTATGAAACGTCGGACACGACGACGATAGAAGCAATTACTGTGACAAGAGATCCTAATTCAACCTTTGATATAGATGTTTATCATTATATTGACATTTTTCAATTCGTTTCTGGCTTGCTGTTACGCTAAGACTTTTTTCGGCGGGCGAATCGTATCCATATAGATACGATTACGGTCATTCATAACCGTATACGGATATAGCGTTCCCTGATTACTCAGCAAGAATTCATGAGGGTAAAATAAGTTAAATTATGCATGAAGTGTGTAGGAATATCTATCATAATAGATAGTGTACTATTTAAAGGTTAGATACGTGCTATTTGTTCTAATTTATCCCAGTTCGTGATAGCTGTGATAACAATTACGACAGGTGACATCCTCATGAATGGCATGAGAGACAACGGACAAGTGCCGATGGAGATATTTCAATGCATTGTTTTCAGTTATAATTTTCATGTTCTGTTTTAATACTTTATTGCTCTATACCTACTGGTCACAAGAATTATCAAAATCATAGAATACCTACATAATATATTACTTTCAACTCAACCTTCGCCAAAACGTGATTAATTGAAGAACTTCACTAGGTGAATGCCTATATAAAAATACCTATAAGAATTACGTATGATTATAGTGTATACTACATGGGCACGCCAGTTAATTGTATACGGGAAAGCTCTGAAAAACAATTATAATTGCATTTCTTCCTGCACTTGTTTAATTTGAATCCTCTTCCAGTCGCTCATAAAACAAAGACGAACGTCGTGCGCTCGTATCATATGATCATTCAAGGAATCATGCGATCTAAATTAGAACATGTGCTAATTTTGATCGCATGATCATGCGAATGAATTTCATGCGAGGAGATTTCCGTATTACACGACGCATGAACTTCATGCGCATGATTTCATTTGCAAGATCATTCGCCGTGTAAACGGCCTTCATATCCGACTCCTCAGATACTCTCCGTAAAGCTTGGAAAGAACATTTTCGGTTTCGTCCATCCAGCCCGGGGGACGGGGGGGGGGGGAGAGGAGGGGTGTTATCTCCGAGGTGTAACCTGACACTGCTCTGGGAACCACAGGCTCGCTCAGAGACAGAACCCATGGGGCGTTTTGTAAACAAGATGGGTGGAACGCCTTAGAGCAGGAATGGGGGTAGGCTGCCAAAGGAAGAAATCTTTGCTAGAAACTCACGCGCATCACCAGTTTAAAAACGCGATACATGCTCCATGGCTAATGGGTTTATGGCCTAGCTATAGAAACAGCATCAGCAGTTGTTATTTGAATGGGTAGATGAAGGATCAACCTTTGTAACGAGTTGAAGCAAAATCTTCGTATCGTATTCTAGGCTTAACAAATAGCTGCTGAAAATAGACAAAAAATGGAAAGTTTGGCTATTTTTTATAAACTAACAAATAAACCTACAAAAAATCTATTTTACTAAAGACTAAAACCAATCCTTTTTCTATAGTGGGAAAAATTCCCAAGATGCCAGCTGCTACGATAAAGTCGTAGTCGCGTCAGGCATAAGCATCTGCAACGGCCTTTTACAGGCAAGTATAGAACAGCCTTAATGTCCGGTTCAATGGACATTAAATTCTTACCACGACCCCAACGTTTCAATTCACGTCTCTCATCAGGCCCAATGACTTCCTTTCTTTTATTAACGTATCCAAACAACATATTCTTCTCCTCCCCATACCCCGATTATCTAACATTCCTCTTATCACGTCATTTAAAACATCTTCTAGCTTTATTACCATCTCCATACACACCTTCTACCTTCTGATTTCCTCAATCAACTTCTCTCTCCTAACATCTCCAGCACTTCATCTTTCGTTCTGCTTACGACCCACCTTACTTTCTCCATCCTTTCCAAACCAACATATCAAAATTCTTAAGTCTATTTTTATCTTCTTTCCTCGAAGTTCATATTTCCGCGACACACAGTGACACGCTCCATTTTCGACTTTTCGCAAGTTTGTCCATCTGTCTCAATTCAACGACCCTGTCATTAGTTCTCTCACATTAAGTAAATTCTTCTCTCGCCAACGACACTCTCTTTATAAATTCAAAGCTTGTAAAGCTATTTTCCACTGACACTAACCAGGAATTGATAAACCTACTCTAGCTTACAAGTTAAGGTTAAAATGTAAAAATTAATCTCTACTTAATCTGGTAATATTGTGCATCTATAATATTCCATTGAACAATTATTTTTATATTGCCGACTAAGCCGGATTACCTTCATTAATATTACTCCTTATCATGTGTATGAGTCTGGAAAATAATGTGGTGGGTATCAAGAGTATTGACCATTAGAGGCCGGGTTCGAGGCCCAGTAGAAATTTCATCGGAATTCTCAATTCTGTGAGAGAAGAATTTCACAAATTAAAAGCTCACATGTCAATTTAAAAGTAAAATTGTAGACCTATTGGCACCTTTCCTCAAAAAATAGTCAGGTTAATGCTGCCGCCGGATTTCTCTCCACCCCTTCTTCTTTTGATTTCTGTCCCATACTGAGCCTTCCCTGGGCTTAAACGCCTTCAAGTACGAGGCAGAACAGACACCACCGATGGTGATGATGATTATGGTAGGTTTAGATCACGGACTTAGATTTAGAATGACCTGAAGACACCATCACCATCGGTCAACAATCCTAAGATAGTTTGACGCAGCTCTGCACTCTATTCTTCCGTCGGCTAACCTCTTCATAGATCTCATCCGAGGCCTGCCTTTTCCATTCTTTCCGTTCACTTTTCCCTCGACAATTGTCTTCATCAGGCCATCGTGTCTTAAGATATGGCCGATTAAGTTGTCCCGTCTTCTTTTTAGTGTTTTCAGCATACTTCTCTTTCATCTACTTATATATTTAATCTGTTATGAGAAAGGGGTAAGAACTTCGCTACTAGAGACAAAGGGACGGGATACCCTTCAAACGCGAAGACATCAAGCCAGACTAAGACCCGAGTGACCCGGGCGGCCGCCCAGGGCGCCATGAAGGAGGGAATTGAAAAAGATTTCTTTAATATTCGGGGATTGACAACTTACTTCATGCACAACAAGCTAATTAACTACTTTTTTTACTACTACGTTTCACTGGTGAATGTGTTACAACAGGAGTTGGCAATTGGAGGGGTGGGGGGCGCCGGAATACTCACTCGCCCTGGTAAACATTTTGTCTTAAGCCGACCCTGTACACACGTCCTGAGCGGGATTCGAACCCCTGGACTTTTGGTTGCCCGAATGGTGCATTACCGAAAGGGCCACCATGCACCAAGGCATAAAAGAAGGAGCCTAAAAAAAGCAACAGCGTGCTTCTTCTTAGTAGGGTAAAGGGGGGTGAATCGGACCAGCGGGTGAATAGGAACGCTTTTCAAAAAGTGCGCTCAGACCCGAAACGGTATCACTTGAGACTGACTACGTTTTAGGAATTGCTTCTTTGTAATCTTGTCCTTCTAGTAGAGTGAAAACGAGAACTCGACGACTGAATTTAAGCAAATGATACTCTGTCGAATGGAAGCCTACCATACGAGAGAGGTGTGAAATTGGGTATTTAGAAAACCTCGTATAGGTTCAAAGTAAGGTGACATTGTAGCGCTTACTCAGATTTCAAGTTTTTCTTTCCTGAAAGGAAATCTAATACCATAGCTGCCACATTAGGTTACTTTTTTGAGCCTTGTATGAATATCGGAGTTACCAAACATGATACAAAATCATATTACTTAGTCGGGTGAAAAGGACCAGCACGCGCAGGAGTTCAGTTCCAAGCCGCTGGTCGAGGGTGAAGCATTGAACCAGTTATACTCAACTGACACTTGGAAAAATTCCTTCTGCTACTGAAAAGTAAGTAGATATACAACTAATATTGATAAATTGCTTACTTACACTTAACGTTTTATATTAAAAACATCAAATGTTTATAAGAATGTTTGAGCGAAAGTGGCTAAAAATTTGTTTTTAGGCCATACTCTTTTATTTAAGTATTAGCAGAAGTTTAATGGAATAAACCTATTTTAATGCTATTCTATATCACGTTATAGATATTTACTACGTATAACGAGGAGGAGGAAAGAGATTTTCCCCGTCATAGAGGTGAATTATTACGGCGACGAGCACGATTTACAGGCTGAGCGAGAGGTAAGCTACCTTCGCTTGATGTAACCTATGTTGTGTAGTGTTCCATATATATTAACCAATTATTCGCTGAAACAATATCATAAAAAATACGCATTTCGTGATGGAAATTTATTGTTAATAATTCACATTGAGTTCCATACCTATACATTCCACATTACTCAGTGGTCTATATTTTCCAATCTCAAAGAAAAGGAGGTAATATAATGTACGTGATGGAGGGATTGCCAGAGTATTAAATATTATATATGGCACCAGAATTAGTTGTGGAACGCTTTACAACCTCCTTTTGATAGCGTAACATTAGCGAAATTTCATTTAAAACGTATTTATGAAAGTGATAATTTTCGCTTACCGTTAATGTTTTTCCTTTTGGATTAAGATGGGGAAGTACCGGCGAAAAACGGAACAGACATGGACAGAGGAGGATATGAGAATGGCGCTGAAAGCTTTCAGAGAGGGAAGAAGCATGAGGCATTCTGCCGAACTTTTCCATGTACCCCGTACTTGCCTCTATCGTAGGATAGTAGCGGATACGGAAAAATTGAAGACAAGAGGGGGGCAAAATGTCTTCTCAGTGGAAGAAGAGGAAGCATTAATTAGAAGAATTCTTAGGTTATGTGAAATTGGGTTCGGATTGACAAGAGATGATGTCATGAAGGTGGCATATGAATTTTCCATTGAAAACAACATAAAAAACAATTTCTGTGCGTTAAAAAAACGAGCAGGCAAGGATTGGTTCTTGAATTTTATATCTAGACATCCTTTAAGTCTTCGAAAACCCGAAGGTTTGTCAGTGGCTCGAGCTGAGGGTTTAAATAAGGAAGATGTAGACGATTTTTTTTCAAAGTTAACTATTTCGATGGCTGAGGCTGGAGTTATGGATAGGCCCCACCTTATATACAACGTTGACGAAACGGGATGTGTATTAAATAATTGCCAAACCCAAAAGATTGTTGCAAGAACAGGATCTAAGGTAGTCATAAAACAGACGTCAGTGGAAAAGGGGGAATTGGTGACAGTTGTTGCGTGCTGCAATGCAAGTGGACATTACATACCACCTTTTGTAATTTTTAAGGGGAAAAAGTTCCATAAGGAATGGGAGGATGGATTTCCGTTGGGATCTAAAATTTTTATGTCCGATTCAGGGTGGATAAATGAGGATCTTTTTTTGGAGTGGCTAAAGCACTTTCAAGCAAACAGGATTCCTGGCCGAGGCATTTTAGTCCTCGATGGCCACGCATCACACAAGACTCTTCCTGTTCTACTGTTCTGTGAAAGGAATGAGATCACTCTCTTATCACTGCCCAGCCACACTACACAAATGTTGCAACCTCTGGACAGGTCTTTTTATAAACCATTAAAGACATACTACGATATTGAAACAAATGCGTATATGACAGTTTGTAAGGGGGATAGAAAGATAACTAAATTTAATTTTGGTCGGCTTTTTCGAAATGCATGGAGCAAAGCCGCAACAATCGGCAACGCTGAAAATGGATTCCGATCAACAGGAATATTCCCTCTGAATCCGGGTATCCTGACGGAGTTAGATCTTCATCCTTCTAATCTCGGAAGCTCACACGCCCCAGAAGATGCATCAACTCCTTTTTCGACAAATCCATCTTCCGATCAAAAATTAACTGCCAGTCCCTATGAAGAAAGCCAATCCTCGACATCAACATCTGAGGAATCGTCAAATACTTTGTGTAGGTCTTTCCATAATTTACTACCTACACCAGAAAAAAGAATGAAAGTCAATGTGAAAAGGTCAAGAAAGCAAATTGCTCAAATACTTACTTCTCCAGCTGTAATAGAAGAAACAAAGCAACGACTGAAGAAACAAAATATTAGGAACGCGAAAGGAACTTGCAGAGACTTATATGAATCATCTTCAGATAGGGACGGCAATACTGAGAATGGGGAAAACTCAGCTGATGATACGCTTTGTGGCTTCTGCTCCAAGTGTTATAATTGTGCGAATTCGTCAAAGTTTAGAGACTGGATTAAGTGCATGAAGTGTAATTGTTGGTACCATGAGCTGTGTGTAGGTTCTAAGGGGCGAGATAAATTTACTTGTGGCAAATGTGCTTAATTGTTTTGGTAAATTTGTTCTATTTTGTTCTAATGTTCAGATTTGGTGATGTATGTCTATTTGTAAAGTTATGTTTGACTCTAAGAAGGTGTCGTCGAAATATCTCCAGACTGCACTACATTGTTAAAAGCAATGATGCAAAATTGCAAAATTTTATGGAATAAAACTCAAGAAAACTAAAATTTATAACGTTATTTTACTGGTCCGATTCAGCCTCTAATCTGTTCCGATTCGCCCTCCAAGTCGTCGGGCGAATAGGACCATGCAGTCTCTTGAAGAAATTGCTCCAGGGCCGTTCTATTCAGAGCAACCACGCTGAAAATTGCGTTTTAAACTGGAAAAACATCAAGTCCTTTGCTGATAATGCTTTCAGAATGTAACTGTTTACACAAACGAGGAAATCGACGATTTTCCTTTTTGTGGCCCGATTCACCCCCCTTTACCCTATATTTGTTAAGCTTTATATATCATAGTGTGAGAAGTGAATTTCATCCGCGTTGATATAATGACATTTTACCGAAATTTTCAATGCGAACCCTTGTCAACTTCTCCATCATCTTCGCATCCCTCCAAAATACAAATGATCGCCGATATGACACGATTATGTAACGATGAAGATTTTCTTTAGTTTTCAAGCATCGTCATTAGACAGCAATCCTGGGATTGGTTTGACGCAGCTCTCCACTAACCTCTTCTATCGGCTAATTTCTTCTAGTTTTCAATAGAAGTTAGAAACCAATTCAAGGATTGCAAACTAGTCGTCAATATCTTAGAGGAGTGATCCGCTGAAATGCACAATGGTAGAATTTCCATAGAGAAAATGTTTTTCTTTGTGGAAATTCTGCATACGCTAGAAACGCTACATGCGTGTGTATTGTAGCCACCGTTACCAATATTTTGTCGAACTTGTTGAACGAAACATTTTTTCTTCTACGGCGACAGATAAGAACAACCAACAGAAAAAATGACAATTACCGATTCATTATAGGCTTCGATAAATGTCAATGAAATGAATGTTGGACGCCATTACATATTCTCCGCTCGTTTTCCATCTTAGCCAGGCATGAATATTATAATCGCTAGTCTCATTCTCGCATATTTTAACTCTTCTCCCTGTCGCTTGAGACTTTGATTTATGCGCCTTTGAAGACACACTCCATTCTCCATCCCGTGGCAACGTAAAACTTAAGGAGATAACTTTTTGAATGAGGAGGACCTTAATTTGATTAAGGCGAGCCAATTCATTCTGATGTGCTATTAAGTTATGCGACACCTGTGACAATGTTGATTTATGCCATTATATGATATATTTTTAATAAGCATTGATGAAGGCTTTTGAGGAATGGCCTCGTGTTATCATCGAAGAATTTAAGGCACTTAGAGACTCTTTAAGTTTGAGACAAGAGCGAAAGCTTGCAAATAGAAGGACAAAGAAGATTCTTGAATATAAAAACATTGGTGCCTACCTTAGGGGAGTGCGTTAGTATGCGAGGATTTTTTCAGCCTCTGAACACTGATAACAATTACTTAGGCAGTACCGAATCACTTCATGTTTACAGTCACACTGAAAAGTTGAGTACGTCCATTCCCTTTTCCCCTTTTGGTAGTAGTAGCAGTGATAAAATAAAATATCCAGGCGTTCCAAATAGTTGTATCGCACAGGTTAATCTAAGCATTTCGGCAAGCAAAAAAAGTCTCCAAAAAGTCAAAAAAAGCAAGTCTTCGCGGAAACAAATCTCACCTGAGGTTGCCCTTGCCGGAAAGTTTCCGATCTGCAAACCATTACACAACTAATATTGCATTAAGAGAAATAGGTTTACCTTAAATTTCATTTCTATGAAAGGGTAACAATTAATATTACCAAATTCGAAAATATCAATCCTATAAGTGATACTTTGACCGTTTTATAATTTTAAGGAGTGATAGCACAAATTAATGTCCATAAAAAGCATAATTTCCCTTCTCGGGGGGGGAAGGGGGGGGGGGGGAGGGGAGTGAAGAGCAGTATGAAAGTAAAATTAATAAACAAACTCAACACAATCCGTAGAAAAATTGGTACATTAGTACTTGGGAAAAATTACCAAGTACTTAGGCACTGCACTTAATTAATAGGAATGTACCTAATTAAGAAAGGTTTAGAAAAAAAGCAAAGGAACACTCGAAGAATATCAATTGGGTTTAGGAAAGTTAAAGAAAGTCATGAATCTATAAAAATGACAAGAGGGGACATATTTTGTTCCACATAAAATTAATTACCCACGACCTAGGTTTAGACATTCAATCTAGGTCGTAAATGATAAAGTCTGCGGGTAAGAAACAGGTAACCTATCGTTATTTTATAGTGAACGGTTTACACACTCCTACACTTAATTCAATTGAAGCTATGATGAGAAAAATAACATTGATTGTAGAAGTTGACTGATTTTTTTGTTTTGCAGATCTCCAGGAAGAGGCTACCGTCCCGAAAAGGAGGGTAGAAGGGCAAATATGGCAGTCTGAATAAAATACTGACTGTGATCGAGAAATGAACATTCATTGTTCAGCTAGTTACAGGGTCAGGGTGACAGTAATCGGATGAAGGTAAACTATAATAATAATATGGATATTTTTGCTCTAGGAGTACTGTCCTTTGGAACAACTTATAATACTACAACGTATGCCTCGATAAAAATTTCTCATACAAATATGTTTTCAACAGAGTTCTCTGTCGACTCAAATGCAGCATATGATTGAGAATATCCTTTTAAAATGGTAAATGCATAGCAAAAACTCAGTAATATACTATAAAAAATACATCGTATTAAAATTAACAAAATAAAATGTTTTGAGCGAGAAGGGTTGATCTCAATATTAATTTTTGTTGTTTATATTTGGGTGTATCAGATACACTGCCGTAAAGATACACTGTATCTTTACGGCAGTGAGGCATGGACGATGACTGCTGCATGTGTGGAATCATTCGAAATGTGGTGCTACAGAAGAATGATGAAGATTAAACAGATCGTCCGAGTAACGAGGACGTACTAAGAAGAGTGGGAGAAAAGAGAAATCTTCTGAATACCCTATGAAGAAGACAGGACAACTTGATCGGCCACATCATGAGACATGATGGCCTGATGAAAGCAATAGTCTAAGGACAAGTCAACGGGAAGAATGGAAGAGGAAGTCCTCGTTTGAGACGTATAGAACGAGTTATGAAAGATGTGAAAGAGAAAAAATACGTTAATATGAAGAGAATAGCCTGCGGGAGATTTGAGTGGAGAGCTGCGTCAAACCAATCTCAATATTGTTAACTGATGATGATGATTGTATTTGGGGAAGTGGTAAAAAAATATGGTCATTTGCACTATTAAGGACTGATAGGTTGCCAGGCAAGGACAGGAATTTTCCGGAAAGAGGTTTAAATAGTGAAGTGTGAACAGTATATAAATACTAATCCTTTTTTATGCATGATATGTAGTGCATATTTGGTGAGAATTCACCCCCTGCCACGCACCTTTATGGTGGCTTGCCGGGTATTATGTAGATGTAGAAAGTGTGGAGAGAAACCTGGCGTCGGAAGTTAGCCAGCTCGGAAATTAGCCTGCTCCTTACAAGAGGCGCCGAGGTTACCATGGCAGGGTTCCGACGAACGTACCAGCGAAATTGATGATCTCTCCATAGAGTACTATGCATGGACCATTATACCTTTTAAAAATTCCTGCCACTGCCGAGTACGAACCCGGAACCCCGGGATAGAAATTCAGCACTCTATGTACCGCACCGATTTGATCCCATAAACATTAATGTGGAGATGACGCCCAGAAGGAAGGTGCTGACTAGGAAGGACAAGAAAAAAATGAGATGCCCATGTGGCAGTATATGTGAGAAAACTGGGTGGTGACATCGAGATGGCAGAGAATGAAAGAGTTGGGAGGCGGCTTGGCGTTGGCGAGGACAAAAGTGATCTTGGACTTGAGTGGCCTCAGAAGTAAAAGTAAGATTACAGTAGGTAAACATTGATTTGGAGGGTAAAGTTAGAGAGACTGGAAAAATTCTTTGAAGGGTAAAGTTAGAGAAGGTGGAATAACTCAGTAATTTAGGATGGAAACGCACTCAGTAGCACGGGTATTAGAAAAAAAATAATTGAAGACAAATGGGTGTTAACAGTAACTCTGTGTGGTTGGTATTGTCGGAAATACTTGCTGGAAATATCCGTTCAGGTGTAGATTTAAATAATAAGCAACGAAAATGCGTATTTTTCAAGTGGGGCACGAGGAAATTGCTCTACCAATAGATTTAGATTGGTTGAAGAGGGATTAGTTGTAGATAAAAATACTCTTTTTCCTTGACATTTTAATCTGTTGAATTCTTAGTATCCAGAGAACTCTTTTTACATCATAGCTAAAGGATATGAAAGTACGTAAAATAATCAATACGAAAGTCTCAGTTTTTCCACTTGTCTACATTATTGACGTCAGGTGAAGAAATTATTTCAAGTTGGCCATTAAAGAAATATTTTCTAAGCCTTCCTTCATAATACCTAACCCGTAAATTCATTTTTCTCTTGGTCGTTTGGGCGAGGGTCATTCGAAATAAATAGGGTATATTTATTCGCTTTTATGCTAATTGTTATTTTAATTACTACCCCAAACGTTCACTGCATATATCTCTGTAGAAATATGCAAACATTTTTAAAGGCAACAATACGCTTGTGTTGCTGGATCTTAACATTTGTTTGACCCAGCTCTCCACTCGATTCTTCCACTATCTCCAAATAGGCATTATTCTCTTTCACATCCTTCACGCCTGTTCCACGTATCTCATGTGAGATCTTCCTTTTACATTCTTCCCAATCACGTTTCTGTAAACGATTTTCTCCATCAAGTCATTATTCCTCAAGAGACTTATTTCCTTCCTGCCTCTTCCATCACTCGTTTTCCTATATTATAATACTATTTCACTTCCTCGATCTTTTATTTTCGTAGTTTTACGTTGGTCTTGGCTTTCCTACTGCATACCTTAGTTTTCTCTGTAGTGATCTTTACGTGATATCTGGCCATTGTCCTTTCCATGTTTACTAGATTCTCCTTTATGACTCATAAACACTATGTCGTGAGTCGAAATGTATCATGCCGATTTTCTCCCAGTGGGTATTAATTCCGGAACTATTTGATTTCATTGACTTCTTCCACATTATCTTCCACATCGATAAGTATGGGAGACAGTGCAACCTTGTCTCGCTCCTCTCTTTATTCTTTCTTTTCTACAGCTAGATGCTAATTTGATTAAAGTTATCTGGTTTTTACCCAAGCTGTGAATAATTATTTCATTCCTATATGATAAACTACAATTATTTAATGGCTCCATGCGTATCATTGATCGCAATCCCGAAGATGCCAAGGACAGAGAAGTGCGAAGAGCACAGAACTTTGAGCCTGGTGTCACACACATTGGAAATACAAACTAGGATAATTAACAGAAGAATGGAAGGAATGATCGAAGGGAAACTTACGGAAATTCAATTCGGATTCAGGAAAAACCGAGGAGCTAGAGAGGCAATACTCAGCTTAAGAATACAGGCCGAGAAAATGATACATGTAAACAAGCTGTTGTATGTGGCATTCGTGGACTTGGAAAAGGCCTTTGACAACGTCGAATGGAACAAGATGTTCAAGATGCTGGAAGCAATTGGAATAGACTACAAGAATAGAAGAAGAATCTATAGCCTCTACAAGAACCAGGTCACCACAATGCGAATGAAAGACGGAAGGAAGATAGAAGCCAAAATAAATAAAGGAGTAAGACAAGGATGCAACCTCTCCCCAGCGTTATTCAATATGTACCTGGAAGAAGCAATAAAAGACGCAGAGGAAATTGGTATCAAGGGCATCAAGGTGAATGTCGAAGAAATAAACATGCTAAGGTTTGCTGATGACAACGCAGTTGTAGCAGAAAGTCAAAAGGGCCTGCAAGCATCCCTAACCACAATGGACCGAGTACTTCAAGAATATAATATGAGCATCATCAAGAAGAACACTAAAATCCCAGTGTGCGGAAGAGAGAAGCTGAGGGCAAATATCACAATTCGAGGAGTGAAATTGGAACAAAAGGAGAACTTCACCTACCTCGGCAGCAATATAACTTGGGATGAAAGAAGCACGACGGACATTAAGCGAAGAATAGCGCAAGCTAAGGAGGCGTTTATGAAGAAGATACAACTACTGTGCTCAAAGAACCTACGGCTGCAAACAAGGAAGCACTTCATCAAAATATTCGTATGGAGCGCGGCACTCTATGGATCAGAGACATGGAACAACGGGAAAGCAGACCAACGAAGAATTGAAGCCTTCGAAACATGGTGCTGGAGGGGAATGTTGAAGATTTAATGGACTGATAAAGTGAAGAACGAAGATGTGTACAGAAGAGCAGATGAAGAAAGTTCAATATGGAAAACCCTACGGCAAAGAAGAACCAATTGGATTGGACATGCCTTGAGGCAAATTGAATTAGTGAGAAGTGTAATAGAAGGGAAGGTCCCGCGAGGACGACCAAGGGACAAATATATAGGGCAAATATAGAAGGACGTGAAAGAGAAAACATACCAGGGCGTGAGGGAATTAACACTGAATAGGGCAGAATAGGGCTGCAGTAAACCAATCCTAGGATTTAAATACTGATGATGATGATGCGTATCATTCTAGAAATAAATTCTCTTACCAAAGGAACAAACTGTATGTTTACACTAAAATATGTTTTAATTCATTTATTTTCTCCACGTCCGCTTATTTATCGAATGCAAAAAAGCTGTGAGTTTAAGGGTGGTCGTTTAAGGTTCTTACTGAAAACTGGGAGATGGTGACATTAGACGGCGTAAGAATCGGCGGTGCAGCTAATTTGGTTGCATTTTGTTGGCTATTCAACGAGGTATTGGACGGTGGGTCGGCCTTTAACGGGTTAGTTGCGAATCAATTGGACTCATCCTTCAAGCCGTAAGCAGTAGGTGGCGGTAAGCCATTTACTGTGCACGGCAGTGTTGGTCTATCCTTCGGTAAGGCGGACATATCAAAAGGCACATAAACCTCTAAAGTTGACTTGTCCCTCCAATGCCACTCGAAATACTCATCCCAACATCTGAAAGGGAAGGTAGTGTCTCTCTTTAAGCCGAGTGAAGGTGGTCAATACGGTGTTGGACGCAGTGATGCATTTCACTGAAATCATGGTGATTATTATTGAACAGTCGGCCGCTATTGGTAACATGTCGGCATGGAATTGATAAAGTCGCGAGTTCGAATAGTAGTGGAATTGTGTTTATAGGTGTTCCAATGGCTATGTTATATCTTACCTATCATCTTAATCCTTTAAAAAAACAAAGATCCATGCCCTAGTCGGGATTCGAACCCGCGACCCTTGGGTTGCCAGGTCGGCTCGTTGCCAACCTGGCTTCTTCGGCCGGTCATATTGCTATCCCGAGGAGCCGCATCTAATCTCTTCCTTCTCTTCTCTAAAATTTCAGAACCAAAAAAGCATGACAGAACCATGTGGAGTAAAACATTCCAGAGGATTAATAGTTATCCATTAAAATTCTTCGAGGGGGGCTATCCGAGTTGGTAAATCGGTCAAATTCGATACACATTAATGATTGTAATATCAGATTCCTTTCGGATCTGTGAAAGAAAGGAGACTCTCGAAGTTGCAAATGCAAAGGATGGTATCTGATATAATGGGTATCAAAAACAAACTCTTGGTCGTAGATTAATTTTGAATAGGAAGCTATTGGATCATGTAGAAAGAATCTCGTAAATATTTGCGTTGAATATATTCTTAGGAAGAGAGTTGCCTTTGGCATCAATAGGGTATAGCAACGGGCTCTGATGGGGAATGAGTCAATTCGCGTTAGCGAATGGGACGTTATCGGAGATGAACAAGAAGGATAACTGCAGATAAGAAATGAAAAATATGGAGAGAACATAAAAGCTATCGAAATTATACAGAAAGCTAAAACACCAAGTGGAAAATTCATTGTTTTAAATCACTTTCTGAAGGCGAAATGCACAGAACAGATTACAATAGCAATACGTATCAAGAGGCTTAAAGCTTGACTTAAGCTACGCAAAATTCTATCGGCGAAGAATTCCGAATGCAAAGTTTGTACAATGCTAAATCCTGAAAACGACACCAGGGGGCAGTTTTCCATAAAAAAATGAAGAAAAATGGAAAACAATACCTTACATGCTACATAATGCGAATGTAGTGGACATGAAAGACCACGAAAGGGAGATCAAAGAAGATGGCTGAAATTCTAAATATCAGGCATGCAGTTGATGCTGCAAGCGACTTTTTTCACGATGACGCCACCGAAACGTCATGCAAATGATACATGGCATGCACACGACTTGAAATAATGACGAGCATCCAGAAGAAATTACTTAACTGTTTATGAACCTCAAAGAATAAGGCAAATAATTACGCAAATCTTAGAGCATTAGGGCAGACGACGAATGCGTCCGATATATTGACATGTTTCATTTAAAATAAGAGTGGATCTAATAACAGTGTAGGTACCAGATATTTGGTTTGGGTTCAGGAACTATAGAGGCATGAATGAAACTGCTTAGAGATTTAACCTCCTACAAGGAAAAAGATATGAAGCGCGACACCATACCGTGCGCTAACTAAATAAGAAAGGTAGATAAATAAAGTAAAAAAATAAGAAAGAACTAATCGAGAAGATGTGCGTAGTCTATATAGATGCCGCATAACTGTGATTAGATTTGTACACAGTAATGAAGACTTAAGAAAAGGAAAAGTGCAAAAAAAGAATGCGCAGTACCGCTTATCTTTCCTTGATTTTTAATATCTACATCAAGGAAGAGAAATCCCCGACTCAAAAGGGAGGATTTTGATGTTACAATTCACGGAAAAACATGAGCGTATTGGGATTAGCAGATGACATAGCTTCCCAATGAAGAAAGATGAAAATTTAGGAGAGACACATGCTAATTGGGGATCAAATTGGTGTGGTGGCTAGAGTACAGGCTTCCCAAGCCATGGATCCGAATTCAAATCCCGACAGCAAACAAAATGCTTCAATAGTTTTCATTGGTTTGCCGATTTCTACGTGAGTGCTCTCGGGGTAGCACTTCAAGTTCAGCACCACGTCCGTCTGATGGGACGTTAGGGCCTTTTCTTACGAGTAAGCAACTGCTGACGCTAGGTTTATCACCGCCCGTTCCCGTCGTTCCCCAAAAAATTTATGCATCTACCCAAAATCACCATCCTTTACTGCGTAGAAAACCTTACTAAACTATGCTACTAGGAAAAAGGATAATGTAGACTGACATATTATTTTGGGAGTATAAATTTTGCAAATTCGATATATGGTGCTAACGAAGAATGATGAAGATGAAATGGATCGATCGAGTGACAAATGAAGAAGTCCTAAGAAGTGTGGGAGAAAAGAGATGTCTGCTAAAAACCCTAAAAAGAAGACGGGACAACCTGATCGGCCACATCTTAACATACGATAGCCTGATGAAGACAATCGTCGAAGGAAAAGTGAACGAAAAGAATGGAAAACGCAGGCCTCGTATGAGTTACATAGAACAGGTCGTAAAGGACGTAAGGACGTGAAAAAGAGGAACTACATTAATATGAAGAGGTTGGTCGATAGACAGTGGCGGATTCAGGGGGGGGGTCACAGGGGTCATGACCCCCCCCCAAATTTTATCAAAAATTTTTAATTTTTATTAGTTTAGTAGTTTTTGTATCCTAGTAAAGGATTAAAGGGAGTGTATATGCAAATGCATGGCTACAACCCCAAACGTGAGAGAAGTTTGAGTTGCATTTATCGTAGATCGTAGCAATCCCTACTGTAAAAACAAGCTCAAAAATAAAATAAGCTGCGTCCCAACTCGTTAGGTATTAGGGAGCATGGATTTGGGTGCCTACAATTTAGCTGGTTAACCGAAAAGGGTGCATGTATTGGGACATCCTTACGCAGGTATTGCCATCTGCTGGGATCGAAACCGATGAAAAACAAGAGAATGTGAAAGGGATGACAAATGATGTACAAAATCTTATACAATCCATATTGATAACTTTCTCATGCCATAGTGTAAAGACAGAATTAAATTTGAGTTTAGGGTACCGTAGATTAGCATCTTGTCATATTTTCCGTAATTTAGGTAATACATTTATTTTAATGTGGAACAATTCGGCCTTCTCCTACTTTTGAATGAATCTCCCCGTCATGTCACTACTCCCTATAACGATATTTTATTGTGATAAACGAATCAACATGACTAATTATAAAAATATCAACAAAATTTCAGCCAAAATACTTTCACTCGTTGGTAGCCATCTTCATCTAGTCCACTGCTCTCGCTTTGAATCATGGGAAAAGGATGCACTCGTCGGTGCCCAAATCTGGCGGCTGAAAAAAGTTCCTAAATCCACTCCCTTATGATGCCTAACGAGTTGGGACACCCTTCCAATATGGCATCCTCCCTAAATTCTGGGATGGTACCTATCTGGTGAATTGGGACACAGCTATAGAGCCCGCATAGTCGGAAGTGCCTCAGGGCTTTCGGCAATGTTCGGCAGTTTCCGATGTCTCGTGATAAGCTCGTGGAGCTCGACTGACAGACAGTTGAGTCTTCACCTACCCTTGAATAGTAGCAATAGCCAATATCTGATATAATATGGAATAGCAGGGTCGCACCAGGCGCGTAGCCAGGAGGGTTAAACCCCCCCCCCCTCCCTGAAATTCTTCATCGGCGAGGAAAAAGAGAAAATAAGGGAGGATAAGAGGAAGGCTATATGACCCAAGCAGCATCGTATGGCAGTTATAAGTCGACCCAATGTCATTTTCACGTCACCAATGTCGTTTTAACATCGGCTGATAATTACGATATAAAAATGACACAAATGATACCTTTCTTCGATGTAAAATTGATATCATTGATCGTATCTTAAATTAATATGAAATAGATATCGTTTTCCGATGCAAAGATGATGTCAGCTGAGCTGAGTATTAAAGGGCATAAAAATGAGCATATTTTTCTGGTCGCCAGATTTTATAATTTTGAGTAGTCACATTTTTTCCCCCGACGTCAGAGAAAAGAAAGCCAAAAATTTGTGATTGGTCAGAACATCAGAAACCATTTGGAGGCCTACTTATAGAATAATAAATATGGCTTTTTAAGGATTCGATAACACAGAAAGAAAAAAACACGAGCCTGCGTTATCATGTTTCGCTTCCACTCCATATCGCTTGAATCATCAGAATTAGTAAGGATTCGATGTTTGTTTACAAATTGCCGTTCACGCGGCAGGCATGGAATATCCTACATTTACCGCCAAGCGCGGATTTAGCGCCGGATGGGGTTCACCTTTGGTCGTGACTTCTTTGACGCCCTTTCTCCCTTGCATTGCCATCCTTGATGGACCGCGAGGGCTCAATATCTAGTTCCTTGAACCTCAGTAAAATTGCCATGCGAATTAGGGATCCTAGGTAGCGTAATGGTCTGAGCAGCCAAAGGTCCGTGGTTCCATTCCCTGTCCAGGTGAATTTTTTCGCATGGCCATTAATGTGAACCCCCCACATTGGGTTATAGCTCCAATAACTTCAACAGAAAACGAGTTTGAAATATTTTATTACAATGATAACGCTTAAAGTTACGTATCTTTCAGTAAGGGAAGTTCGGTTACGAGTAAAGTAAGTGGCTTATTACTATCATATACGCTTAAAATTACCCATTTCTTAATAAGGAGAGTTGGGTCAGGGTTAAATTGCGGTGTTCTCAATGTGAACGATCTTAGATCGTAACTACCTCTTGCAATTTCTTTTTCCATTGCAGTTTTATTATACGACCATCCCTTACTATAAATATTTGTAACATGTTTATCCAGGATGCATTTTAGCTATCTTACTTATTAATTCATCCCAATATCATGTTAATGAAAAATCAGTCCATGGTAATATCAAACATACGTCGGCCCAATATCTTTTTTGTGCCACTGTATAGTGGTGACATATGTCTTTTTATCACCAAATTAATATCGGCCCAATATCGTCGGCAAATGTCATTTTTATAATGGCAAATGTTATCACTTTTGACATTTGCCGATATCGGTAGCCAATATCAGATTGACCAATAAGTGATATTATGTGACGGTGTAAAAATGATATTGGGCCGATATCATGATTCTGCGTGGGGAAGGCTACGTTGTTGCAGAAACCGTGGACTCCTCCTTTAGACGACCAGTTCCCTCATAACGAAGTAATGAGAAAGGAAAGTCTACAAAAAATATGCACAGAGATCACATCTTGACAAGTTCCACTGGCTTGTGCTGTCTCGTAAAGACAGGGGGCTGTACTGTAAATATTGTGTACTTTTTTCATCTGGCTTAAGAAAAGTCCACCACAACGTGACTCCACTTAGGAAATTAGTTAAGGAACCCTTTAAAAAGTTTGATAATCTCTTAGGAGAAAAAGGTGACCTCATCACTCACGAGGAAAACCGATTCCATGTATCTGCAGTTGACAATGGAAAAGACTTTTAACTAACATACAATGAACCATCTTTAGAAATAAAAAACCGACTAAGGGTTGGTGTGGTGGCTAGAGTACTGGCCTCCCATCTCAAGGGCCCGGGTTCGATTCCTGGCAGTGGCAGATTTTTCAGTGGAAAACCGGTCCCCACTTGAGTGCCTAGTGGAGGGCATTTCAAATCCAGTACTCCGTCCGTCGGATGGGACGTTAAACCGTGGTCCCCTTGGCGCCTTTCGTTAAGAGTATGCTAATGCCGACACCGGGTTTCTCTCCACCCTCCCTCCGTTTCCTGAAAACTCTTACTATTACACAATTACCAACTAAATGACGCAAATGACCTCAGCTGTCGGTTTTTATTAACATTTTTGTATACAATTATTTTCTAGATTTTTCCCACTGTCGTAATTTGAAAAAACTGATCATGAGTTGGCTTTCTATAAATTCTTTTGTTTCATGATACTGATGATACCGTATAGCAATATTAGCAACCAAATCAAACTTTTTAGTAAGCCCCTAATTAAACAGATAGTTTTTAACTTTTATATATGTGCTTATCATCACTGTAAACCTTTTCCAATGAAATTTTTTCACATTTTCTGTTGTATGAAACATTAATATTTTATAATCATTTTAAACTTCAAGTTGGATTTTATTTCTTCTCTATTGTTAAACTTCTTAAATGTCTAAAATTGTTCAATTTCATCTGTTGTTAATAATACAAATGAAATTTTAGGCTCCAAAATGCGTAAAAAATGGGTATTTTAAAAAAATTTACACGGGACAACGCCCCTCTCTCCCGGGGGGGAGGGGGGGGGAGGGGTACTCCATACTCCCCTGACCCAGGTCATGACCCCCCCCCAAATTTGATGCTGAATCCGCCCCTGGACATATTTAAGGAACAC
Organism: Platycnemis pennipes; assembly: GCA_933228895.1. Taxonomy (NCBI): domain Eukaryota; kingdom Metazoa; phylum Arthropoda; class Insecta; order Odonata; family Platycnemididae; genus Platycnemis; species Platycnemis pennipes. The sequence goes on from OW121854.1 coordinate 69,949,141, forward strand.
TAAAAACATGCATTGTAAACATTAATAGTTCAAATGGACAGCAATAATCACCATATATTCACATCATCACTGAAAAAGATACTGCTATGATTATCATGAAGAATACGCACTTTAACTTCATTTTTTCTACCGACATGGAAGGACATATTTAAGGAACAATATGCATTGTAAACATTAATAGTTCAAATGGGCAGCAATAATCACCACATATTCACATTTCTAACCGTATCCCTGGTAAATATGCTATTCTGTAATAATCTGCTATGAGTGGTTTGCCAGTATAATATCATATAAAGGGATGTTATTTTGCAAGCGTATCTTGGAATGACACATTGATGCTGTCATGGTCACGAATGGGGTCGTTTACCATATGTTTTTTACTTCCGAATATGATAGAGTTTGTAAAATAAAAAGACCGGTATTTTTCCGTTTTTTGATCCGTCAATTATTTCTCGAGTTATAAGCGGCGAAAAACTGATGTCTTTAACCCTTTCGGGAAAAGTGGGTGTGGTGCAACCTCTGACGTATATCGACTTCGTCCAATCACAACTGAGCCCGCGAAGCTACTTTGCCTTATCGCAAAGGGGGGTACACAGCTGGCTCTCCCAATGGCAGCGATTTCGACAGGATCTGTGCGAGCAGACCTTCCGAGAATCCCCCTCCGCTTCCTTCCCTTCCCATAAGAGCAGTCAAGGACGGGAGGAAAATGACGTCGATGTTATCACAGCAGCTTTTTCGGTGGGAGTCACCTTTTGCTTATTTTAATTTTTGATTTATGAGTGAATGTTTGTGGTTAGAAGATTAATATTTTCACTAAAATTCTTTTTTCGTTTCCATCTAACAATTTCGTGCACAAAATTGCGATTTCGGTTCCGATTAAACGCCCCCATTGAGAGTGACGAATGAACAAATATTTGAATCTGTCTGTGATGTAGACTCGAAACCCATCATTGAGATCTTGTCCACATGTATATTGTGGTGGCTTGGTAAATTTCTCAGTGCCGGAGGAAAACTCAACAGCCTTGTACCTTCTATACAGAAGACTTTAGTCTGGCTTGCTGTCTTCGCGCTTGAAGGGCCTCTCACTCCAATGTCTACAACAACGCAGTTACATTGGTTACATCTCTCCCAATTCATTAAGAGCAGGTTTTAAAATATAGCATAACATCCGCATTTTATTCTATTCCTTTTCCGATCTTCTCTCCCATGGTTTCAGAAGACAAGAGCATATTCCTCATTTGGGCAACCACGCGATAATAATCACATCTCCTTGACTTTTAAATCACACTTTTATATTATCACCTGTTCTTTATGACTTCCATTCTCTCGCAGTTCAGTTTGAATCGGCTGACAGGTTATTGAGAAATAAATTTTCAAATCCGGCGTAGTTGTCGAACACTTAAAAAACAAAACCGTCACTTTTTCACTTCAAACTTTAATAAAAAATACAAAAAAATAATTAAATAATTTTAAGTTTAACGCAATCCGCGAAGAATTAAACAAGAAAAAATATGATATAATTACTTTTTCTGTAGTTCTTTTCGTTACTTCATAAACATCCTTCAACTTCAACCAAACACACTTCAATCCACTCGAGTGCAAATAATATTTCTGTCAACAGTAGACTATGCCAATAAAATTTACCGGAAAAAGTTTATTGTTACGCCTTGCCATGTGTTAATTATCATCATCGTTATATTCTTTTTTGAAAATGCACTTCAATTTTGTGGGGTATCTCGCTACATTGGTGGGGAGTATAATGAGATCGCATTTTCGTAAGGCATCGCTTGAAGTTGGAGATATGTTAATGCTAAAACGGGATATGTTTCTGCTTATATATATTAATAGAGGCCCCTCTCACAGTTCTCGTGACACATCCAGTAGCGACCGAGAATATGTCTAGCCATTGGCGGTACGCATGTGTATCGGAATAAGTTGTCCTCACGGCAATTATTTCCTCTTCGTGAAATCCATGGTTATTTATTTACTCTCGCCTTTTACCGAAGGGCACTCCTTACATCGTATGATTATCGAATTAAAGTATGTTGTATAAAACGTTATGAAAAAATGACAAGTTATGCATCAGGCATGATTTATATATGCCAAAACGTTCTTGGCTTTAAGAACTCTTTGCCGGCCCGGGGGCGGCGAGGTCAAGTCCTCGCCAATAATCCTGCTAATCCTAGGGTCGCGGGTTCGAGATTCGCCTGGGTGGGTTTTTCTCCACCCAGGGCATGGATGTTTGTCAAGCTCTGTTGGTTCAGCCCCTGGGAAACTCCCTGATGACAGGCAAATGCCTATTGGGATCCCAGGGGCATATGGGCCAACACAATGGTCCGGCTGCAAAAAAAATTAAAAATATTGACAAATTTGTAATTAATAAATGCCATCACGAATAACACCAAGGTATCATGATACCAAATATACCTAGATGAATTTCGTCGCTCTGTGGTATGACTTTAAGGTCATCACATTTTAAATCGACAAATGGGCTTAGTAGCTTCACCATGCCAGTTTTCGAAGTCTATTGACGAAATTGGATTGTGCCAAACCTCGTGAGCCGAATTCTCTTCGCTGATTCCGCATGAATAGGTTTGCCCCCGAGATATAGGCACACAGGCACTGCGGGAACGCCGAAAAAAAAACTTTTTACACAATTCTCTACAACCTCCCGTCCGCTGGCTTTACTCGGTGCAGACCGCATTAAATAAAACTTTTTGAAGGCACTTGATTCGTGAGCCAAGCAAATTTAACATATGGTTGGACTTGCGAAATCAGTCCGCCTACGAGGTCAATTGAAGAGATTTCGGACGACAGTCTTCCTTTGAAGGCGTTGGCGAGAATTTGGGAGCTGAGGTAAGGACTCTGATATCACCAACATCCAGACGGTATTACGACACGTGTGTCTTTATCCGCTGGACACCAACTCAAATTGGTGAGACTAAAAAGATAATTTTAAACAAGCATTTTCGTCGGACATAAGACGATTCTAAAAAATTAAACGAGTCACTTTCTAATGCATTCAATCAACAAGAAATTGTATTTATTATAATTTCCAAATTATATCACTACCTATTAGGAGTTTTAGGTCTTGTGTATTGCTATGCTTAAAAATAGTTTAATAGTGGCTAATAAAAGAATTTTTCCCGATATGCCATTACCGGTACTAGAATCATATAGCTTATGTGATGTGGACGGATATATCATACTATTAAAAATCTTAATCTTCCGATACGCAGCGAAAATTATGCCTTCTATATTTATATGGATGGGGTGTGGGGAAGGATGGAGGAAGTTAAGCAGGTCGAAAGGAGGACGAACAATGAAGTGCTAGAATTGATTGGAAAGAAATTTGATAGATGAAATTAGGAGAAGTCAGAAGGTGTGGCTGGGAAAGGTATTTACGGGGCGATGGAAAAGAATAGGGTGGAAGTTTCGAAATATGGTGCTACCGAAAAGATGAAGATAAAATGGATCGACCGAGTGACAAATGAAGAAGTCCTAAGATGAGTGGAAGAAAAGAGAAGTCTGCTGAAAACTATAAAAAGAGGACGGGACAACCTAATCGGCCATATCTTAAGACACGATGGTCTGAGGTTGACAATCGCCGAGGGAAAAGTGAACGGGAAGAATGGAAAAGGCAGGCCTCGTGTGAGTTATATAGAACAGGTCGTGAAAGAGAGGAACTACGTTAATGTGAAGAGGCTGGCCGATAGAAGAATCGAGTGGAGGGCTGCGTCAAACCAATCCTAGCATTGTTGACCCATGATGATAATGACGAGATCAAATCTTATTGAAGCAATCCATTGCTTGAAAGTAAGGAGGAGGCATAGAAGGTTGGAAAGAGGAGCTTATCGCTTTCGCGAGAAATGCGGGTGTTAGAAATGTATTGCAAAGTAATGAAAAACCACGGAGGTTAGAATGTACTGGACGAGGCATTGGCATGCCAGCCTGTTGGTGACAATGCAGCAAGAATGGGGGTGCTTGGGAACGATTAGGCCCCACCCACTCCGTACAAAATAATGCGTTTTGTACGGCCTCTACATGGAGTCTGCATGCATATTGCACATTGATAACGATGAAATCGAACCCAAATTTCATCGCAGTGACATCAGCTAATCTTCCTACGGCTGTTTAAGGGGCGTGTAAATGCATTTGATTTATCAGTGTTAATTTTAATTATATAACTGGTCTGAATTTTACCTATTTAAACTAAATATTCGGCGCGTTTTATGCACTTTACTCTCTTTCTTTGAAATTTTTTAAAAATGGAGTCCATTATCAATCCAACTATTATACGTTTCACCGCGTGCAAAAACAACTTCATAGGCAGTGGCGTATGCAGGATTTCCTTCCGGGGGAGGGGGGTTTCATTAATATTTATGCGCATCATAATCAAGTGAAATGTCGATTATTATTCACTAAAACAATAATTAAATTAACATTCCCTTTTCGTGAAGACAATTCAGCTATATTTTTCAGCCCAATAAGCAAAATTCTAAACGATAGAGCAAAATATAGTAAATTAGGAGAAGCAGTTACAGAACATTGGTATCGGCACGTCCATATATGGATATATATGCGACTTCCTATGATATAAATATGATGTATAAGAATTTTAAAAATGTTCGCTCCATGTTCTTAGTGCTATTACTGCAGACTCTTTCAATGTTTCTTTCTTGATAGCTTGTGGAAAACTGGATGGCACGACGCTCTACCATGTATTGAATGCGGCGTATGTAATCTCTCTTAACGAAAAATAACGAAGATGACCATAGGTATGTTTGAGCTAAGATGATATGTATATTTTTTCATCGCTGCCTGGGCTAGCACAGCTTAGCCCCAATGCACGCCACTGCCCCATGGCCAGATTAGTGTAATAGAAATTTCCTCATTAATCATAAAAAAATACCAACCACACCCTTTTTCATAAGACACACTGAAGAGTACTTACACATCTTTCATGTAAGACTCAATATTCAACAGTCAAAGGAAGAAAAATTTACTGGTCCATGTGTACATGAGAAATAGGAGTAGTTAGGCAATATTGAGGGTTTGACTAAAAATATGAAAACTATCTAATAAGAAGCTATTTCATTCATCTCAGCACATACACTGCACTCCTTCACCATGATCGCAAAATTAAATCTTATATTTTCTTCTGAGCCACATTTGTTAAGTGGCCAGATACTTTTATAATCCCATAAATTCAATATCCACTAAATTAGTTCAGTCGAGCATTTATTGTTCATTTAGTCATATCTTAACAGGTTAAACTGTTCTCTAAATACCATTACCACAGCCACAACACTAGTAAAGAATTCCCATAATTCTACTGAGCTATTTACAACCAACTACCAGTTTACATCAAACCAGCATCCTTTAACCAATGTACTGCTAATCTGAAATCATGCACCGACCCCAGAAACTGAACTCAGTTATTCAATATTTCGAGACCACTGACTGGCAGGTGACGGACCTGTGTATATACACCATGCCTGCCGATGGGTAGGTGTAGCACGGAATGGTTTAAGAATGAGGTTTAATAGCAAACAAAACTTATTCCGACGCATAAAATAACATGTTAAATTTTTTTCCTATAAAACACAAAAAAGTAGGTACCAACTGACAATTCTTAAAATGATTATTATGCACATTAAATCTGTATGCCTTATGAAGAATGAAGTTTCTCATAATTCTTCATACATAATCACTAACTTTAGTTCCCAATTCCAGTGATGCCATTAACTTATTAAATGAATTATTTTTGGAGTTCAGTAAATTCCAATGAATTTTTCTGCTGCACTCAGTCTCCTGTTGTAAAGATATTTTAGAGGAATTTCAGCCACCACCTTCAGATCACAATACCCTAGGAATAAGAAAATTGAAGCTATAAAGCATTAGTAATCATTAGAATAATGACGAAACACAATATAACAATGTAGGATAAATAATATGAACAAAATAAATTACACAGTAAAGATTCTACACACTGATAGAACAATAGTGGGTCCTAGTAATTTTTATGTAAAAAATTGCTTGAAAAGATGCTTCAATTAATACATACTTACTTGCTTATGCAACCTAATCAATAATTTTTACAAGGGTATAATTAAAATAACAAAATGTAGAGTTTAAGGCAGTCTATTGTTTCAATTAGGTCACAATTAAAGTACATAAATAACAACAATATTATTAACAACAAAAGAAAAATACTCCAAAATAAATATACAACAACTAAACACAAAATGTAATGATGACATCATTAAATCACAGTTAAATATAAATACAATGCACAAGCATTCAAAATAAGCTCATGACTAGCAATTAGTAAACTGAGAATACAACAGTTATCACCTACAATAAAAAAATAAGTTAATCTGAGTCAAGAATACAATCTTCTTCTCACAATTTTTACCACTGTATTATACTAAGCTTAAAAAGCAAGAAAAACATTTTATAAAAGTAGTCATTTGTTATTGATTTTTACCAGTGAAGCCAAAAATGTTCACTTTAAAATACAGGGGACAAGTCCGATGGAGCATAAAAATAAAACAATCATTCTCAATTTGGAAATTTTGTCAACATTTAGAATCTCTTTAAGCATATTTCTATCCTCAAAAGTGCTTGTTCTCTCCAGTACAAGTGTAACACAATACTTTTCTCTGAAAATTCACATTAACATCTTATTAATGTAAATGAGAAATTGAGTAATAAACCAATGAGCATCTCTACATTTTCCCCGCAGCTTCAGGTACGTAAATAAGCTCCAAATGTGTCCCATGAGAATAAATAATAAAATTTTTAGCAAAAATATTTAAAGGAAAACAACAACAACCCACACACAAGATTTTTGAAAGAAGACGGCTGTTACAGCTGACTTGTTATCATTTAAGTAACGAAGAACATGAATTCAATTGATTTATAAGGATTAATGTATAGAATACAACCAGCCATAAAAATATTACAATCGATGTGAGTACAAATTACATGGGCCAATTCCCAAAAACTTTTCGTAAAAATTTTACACATATTATTACACAATTCCTTTAATCCCTCAATAAATATTAATACTCAAGAGAATTAAAAAATGGTACTGGCCTTCTAAAAACAAATGATTCACCCACATAATGCATGACAGCAAACATAAATATACAAGGAAGGTCTTATTAAGCAGAGACATTTCAGGATAAAACTGAAGGAAATTCAGTTCAGCCTCTATATTTCAATGGTAATCCATGAAATAACAACCATCAAAGAATGGTGGTCTATGGTAGGATGGCTTATTCTTGAAGGTGTAATGAAAATATCTCATTATCTCAATATTATTTCACTCATTATTATTATATGATGATTAAAAAGTGATCATTGGTGCATGAGGTTCTGGTACAGGAGAGAAAGAGGTATTTAAAGCTAGGAGTATACTTTGTACAGTTTACACAGGGGTGCCATTGATTATGTACAATTTTTAATGGTACATGCTTGCAATAAAAAGCTTGACAATCAACTTTACTCAGTACGGCACAAAATTAAAATATTTCCCTGTGTAAATATGTGTTTGCATGTATTTCTAATTGTAAAAAAATATTTTCTCCAGAGTTATCAACTTTCAGGGTTGACAATACATGCACACACATCTCTCTTTGAAGATAAAACCACAATAACTCACACAACACACTGCTAAACAGAAATATCGAATCTCACTTCCATGTGCATTATTTTAGACCAAGTTAAGGATACTATGTACAATGAGCATTCAGTCAAAAGGCCTCTTAAAAAATCCTCCATGAATATAATTAAGAGAGAGATATAAAGTAACCAAGTTCCAGGTATGTATTTAAAATGAACCCGCATTGCAAGATTAACTTGGGAATACAAGTGTTCCAAGTACAGAAAGTTGAACTCAAGTTATTTAAGTGTTTATCTTTTCATTGTAGTGACCAAAATTGGAAATTGTAAGTGACCAAAACAACACAATTCATCTTTCGAAGAATTCACACATGATTTTGTTAAGTTTCAACATATCCTAATTCTATGATCAGTTAAAAATACATACTATTCATAACTGCATTCAATTCTCAGGCCAAAAACGATAGTTCTGCATTTAATGACAGAGACACTATATCCACCAAGTACACCTTCCATTACCAGACTAATTGCAAATCATGTGTTTGTATTCAGTTGTTGCAAGATGTTTACTTAGCGCAATTATGTAATAAATGTCATCTCTTGCAGAAGCTGATACGGAGCATACTCGTTTTCAAAGACAATGCATATAGGTGAAATTCTGATGAGCACTTTCCAGGTATACAGGGGTTCATCTTGAAAATAATAAATTATATTATTGGCATGCTATTATTTCACAGAGAGCTTGAAAAAATTGGCCAAAAAACTAAGTCATTGACTACTGGAAGCACTTCCACCACAGTGTATGCCAGCACACATATATTTTGTGGACGAAATGCCTTGAGAAGATTCCAGCAAGTGGGTGAGGAAAGCTCATCCTGACGAATATGTGATTTGACTGTCTCCCTCGAAGCAGAAAACTTGCGTGGATACCCTCCATTCAATACAAAAGACTGTTGAAACAATGTTCTGTGCTCGACCTGCCGCATCCTGGGGAAGAAAACACGCTCCATTGTGGAAGGGAGTCTCGTTCCATGCATGTGCCCTCTCTCTCTCTCATTCCTTGGTCCCGTTGGTCTGCTCAGGTTTGTTGATGGGCTCGAAGTGCAGAGCCGCACTGTTGATGCAGAAGCGCGTTCTGGTGGGCAGGGGCCCATCGTTGAAGACGTGTCCGAGGTGCGCGCCACACCGGGAACAGGTGACCTCCGTACGCACCATCCCTGCCGATCGGTCAGTCAGCAGCAGCAGCAGGTTAGCACCCACTGAGGCACAACGAGCGCACACATGGCCATGCAAACAAGGGGGGAGGGGGCCCAGAATGGTGCGGAGGACGAGAAGGGAGACGCAGGGAGGGAGAGGGGGAAGATTTTGACGTTTTTAGTCAAATAAGGGACATTATATGAGTTAACAAGCATGCAAGGCATTCATTACACCAAAGGCCATGGGCACACCACACAGTAGGATCCATAAAAAATGCATAATTAGACCATAAAACCAAAGAGAGTCAGATTGCAAATGGTAGGAAGTGCGAGGGAGTGCATCACATTTTTTTTTGAGCATGTCAAAAAAGTTAACGGAACCCAAATCATAGACAGGAGGGGTTGTGAGATGAACCAATCAAGGAGTATGTTTATAACCCCAATAGTTTAAGAGTTTATATGCCATTAATTCATTTTAGTAAACCAGCAGCCAAAACAATAGATCAGAGTAAACATTCATGATGATTCAAAATGATTCATGGCAGAAGGAGAAAATTAAATGTAAGTAAAACCCAGTTACATGATATGTAAAACAAAGGTGGCACAATAAAAATCAGAGCAACAACAGAACAGTGAGTAAATTATATAATAACATTAGTCACAATTTGTGGTAGTTGGGGTAAATGACGTAGTTAGAAATCATGGTTTTTGAAAAGAAATCAGTAAGAATGGAAGAGAAGAAAAAAATAACATAGTATGAGCAATCTGATGATCTTTCAGACCTCAAATCAGTACAACTTTTAATGATCATTTAAATTGTCGGAATTAATTAAAATATTTAACTTAGCTATTACCTTTTGCCATTTAAAATACATTAAAGGGAGGCATTCCCTAAAATCTATATGGAATAAAAATGATGAAGCATTAGAGGCTTTCCTATGTTGGACAAATTAAATAATAGAATTATTGTGGGCAATTGACAATGAACAGCTCAAACTACAGAGAAAAGGGTGCATACATATGCTTACGAGGTCATTTCACAATTGTATGTTCTGATTAATCGGTTCTGACTGAATTTCACTTGCATGAGTTTATTATATCTCACAAAAGATAAAAAATTCTTTGCAGTTTTCCGCATACGAGTACTTTATTGCCCAACTGGTTTGGATGCTTTTCATTGATTAGGAAGTTAAATATGCAGTGAGTGAGTACTCATATTAGTCATATTTAATCTACCTACACTCCAATTCTTGTTCTGAAGAGCACCCCATAAATGAAATTCAATCAGTAGAATAATTGATTGAGCATTCATGATGAAATTCAAATGGTACTAGAAAAATTCACAATCAAATAATTACAATGATAAACTCATTTGTAACCCTGGGTGTAACTGATATGATAGATGAATATCCTTATAAATATGAAATAACATTTGATATTTTTTTTTGAACAAGCCATTAAGTCAGGAGACAAAATAGACATTGTGGGAGAGTATAATATGTGGATGGAATCATAGCTCTAACCATGCATTAATGTGTTTATGAGCCAGTAGATTCAGAAGTATGAAAAAAAACCCTGCTTCAGATTACAGAAGTAAACGCAAATCAGTGAAAGTTGATTGAGTTCCTCTGACCGCATGCTAATACAATGACAGAAAACTTTCCCAGTGCAGATACGAGAGACATTTGCTATGTTAGGACCTCAAAAGTAACTTGTGCATTTGAAAAATTCAGTACAAATGATCCACCACCAATTTAGAAAATGGAAGTATGCCAAAAATGAAAGATTATTAATCAATGATTAATTCTCACCCAATGCGGGGATGTAAACGTGAATGGAGACAATAATGAACTTTTTTTATCAAACAAAAGTAACCTGCAAACACTCCTAAAAAATAAAATTGCATTAAGGTAAGTGGAAAAATTGTATTCATCACACATAATAAGGACTCCTGCATCATCCAATGGGTTATCATGATGAGACATAACACTCCCAGGAATAAAGTAATCCCAAAGGGACAATCCCTCGTTTGCACAGCTATATGGGTACAACATTCATCAATGGAATAGCTCACTCAAAAAAAAAACATGATAGTGGAGGCATAATTAAATATTTACTGCCATCCAATCTCCAGGAATTTTAATTAATTGATTCATGACCTCCTGTCTTCCACGCAAAGTAGTAATGCATGGCATTTCGTTGAAATGATTACAAAAAATACGAAAACCATTGAATCAATTCAAATTCCATATAAAGTAGTTGCCATTGAAAAAAAAAGACATTTATAAGAATCAGATTGTTTTGTGAAATTTGCAACAACATCAAAATATATAATAATAATAATAATAATATAATAATGCAAGTGTGGGACTCGTACTGAATTATTTCCACTTGTTAATATAATCATCATTTTATCATGAATGAAATGACTGAGAATTGAGTGAAGCATATAGGAGACTTGAGTGATGAGCTATGTCAAACCAATATAGTTATCAATGGTGATGATTACGACTTAAATCATTAAATCTTTGCCTCCTCGGTCATTTCAACAGCCAATATTCATCATAGAGGCTGCTATATATAACACAAACTGAAAAAAACATACGGAGGGGATACAACTTTGGATTGCCTCTGCTTGGTGTTTGATAATCATTAAAGGAATGTTATAGAATACTAGAATTCATTGTTAAAACTTTCAGGGGTCATAATGATTAAAATAAAATAAAAGATTAATCTCATGTTACCAGTGGTAAGAAACATTGGGGCTATCTTACCACTTTTAACCTGAGGAAAATTTTTTGTTATTTTAATCAACATACTAAGTCCATTTCAAATGAGTTGGCGTGTGAGAATCAACCATTTTCATCAGCCCCCTGCTTAGCCTCCTGCAAAAGGGGAAATTTATGGAATGGGCAAGGTAGGGGAAGAACGAACATCAGCACAGAATTGCCATATGTATATGGCAATGGGTTTGGAAGATTTTACGATAGCCCTTCAGAGTTATAACTTGATACATTGGAAATAATTGTTAGTGACATAATATCTATGCACAGGAGGACATTGGATGGAGAATAATATAGAATAAGTAAGCTTTCAACTTTAATAGGCAGAAAACATGGCAACAGAGAAAGCAGAGAGCACATCTTTACACAACGAAAGCCTGAGTAAGACGGATTGAGGAAGAAAGAATTACCCCACCTGCACTCCTATTAGTGTACCTCAAGATCACATGACTTGCTTCAAGCTCCTCCTCCTGGCTAGCCCCACCTTCCCTCACGTTAACTCATTTGAAATGGACTATGGAGAACTGTCCAAAGTCATCAGTGGACACTGCCAATGAGTTTTTCTGATATGGTGCCAGTTAACAGAATTTCAAAGATACATATTCCCTTTGGAAATCACATGAACTTCACTCCACCTACCACATAAGTACACATCATTTAATAAAAGATTGCTTTTCAGTTTTAATATGAAAAATCAGCATGAATGGCAGTGTTCTTCACATTCCCTTAACATTTTGTCAAAATTAGGGTGTTTTAGATGCCTAAGGATCATAAAATTTGATAACTACATGAATACCATCAATTAATGGAAAATGTATCTTTGGATTGACTTTACATGGCATTGCATAAATGTACTTCATATTTTCTTTAATATTCTTGATGGCTACCTAACATTATGCAATACATACTGATATTTCATACTGACCAAGCCTGCAAGAACATTAAATTGGAATAATATCACACTAATGATCCAGTTTCTTTTAAACCTAAAGCATTAAAGCTCCAATTGCCACCAACAATAGTACACCAAGATAGGAGTGATAATCATTACTACCATTGAAGTTAATGCTTCGTCAGGGGATAATGACACAATATAATTCAAACATAAGGGTCAGCGACCTCAAGCATAATATGCATTATCATAATATGTATTGCATTCATTTTGGGACCACTTTGCTTTACTCAAAAATATGTTGTAAAATCAACCTATGGGCCAAAGATAAAGCATTGCTTTATGAATCCAATAGTTCATTTGCTGTTGGATGTGTCCATTTATTTATTTGCATCACAGACTGCAGTGTGGCTGTGAACTAAAGACATGCTCTCCATCTTTTTTATTCTACAATGGATAAATTGTATACAGTAGCAAAATAAAAATCCCAATTTCTTCCCATAAATGGCTAACATGAATAGTATTGTCACTATTTATGTCTTCTAAAATCTAACCTCAAAAATCACAGCACCTCCTATGGGTCAAAACGTTTTATGGGCTTGGAAATACAGTAAGATAATACTTGAAGCTTAGCTGAAGCATTGTGAGGTACACTTAGTTTTGCAGTGAGCTGCTTACACTAAGCCCAACTGAATAACGAGAAAAAAGCATAACCAAGAAAATATCGCTTTTACTTGGGGCCGACTATAATTGTTATAGAAATCACACAGATTCCATCTCACCCACCATGCGTTGTATCCTTTGAAAGCTTTACCAGTCCCTGCTGAAGGACTTTGGAGAAGGCCGGCCATCCACATCCAGAATCATATTTTGCTTCAGAGGAAAAGAGCTCCAGTCTACATACGATGCAGCTATAAATCCCAGCATCTGTGCATTTGTAGTATTTTCCTGTGTATGCTCTGGAAATAAAAAGGAAAATTCATTAGAGCTCATAAATAAATTGTTGAATTAACAATTTATGAACTGCGCTCCCTAAATTTGTAGTAGTAGTATGTATTTATAATGGGGATAGAGTGACTGCTAAGGTCATTGGTGTCATTTAGCATAGGAGGGAAATTGGGTAGAGGTAGGAATTTCTCGGGGAACAGAAGAATCGGGAGTGAAAACTGGCATTGGCATTTGAACTCAGGACTTCGATCAGTTAAACAATGCTCTACCCACTGGTTTACCCACTACTGAGAATTCCCAGGGCTCAATCACAAATCTTCATCATTCACATGAATACATTTTATTGTCATTTTTTAATTATGTTTAAGCTAAAATGTGGTGCTGATTCTCCAAATTTAGCAGACCTTGCATAGAGAAAAAGTAATTTCTCTTACTAGGACTTGAATCCCTGATTTCTGGCCAGTGCTTTCACTGCTTTAACTATCAAGATTCTTTTCTCTGCAGAAGTTCAGATGTTCATATCAGCAAGATTTTAATGGCTAGTTCGTAATTCTTGAAATTGTATTCTAATTTAATCCACCACCAATAAAACCACCACTCTCAGTAGGCGCAGCTCGTAATTAGCACTGTTACTATACGAAGTATGCTTCTGGAGGAATTAGCATTATTAATAGCAATGGTGATTCTGCAAAAGCAGAATCCATGATCCTGCTCCTGATCTAGAAGGATATTTTATGAAGGATCTATAAGAACTATGTTGTTCTCATGCCTAAGGACAGCACTCGGGTAATAGAGGTAGGCATCACAGAAGCCAATATCCAAAAGGATGGATCCTATAATCATTTATAGAGAAGTATAAATAATCAACAGCAGGTTGTTATGACTATTGTGAAGAATGGCATTTGAGTGAACTGCAATTTTTCAAAGGAGAAAGGCAACCTCAAGCCCCTGGTTGTCATGCCAATTGCCATTTAGAGGTTAACAAGCACTTTGCAAGTAAGTTAATGGTCACTGCCAGTTCTGATTCTGTACAGTAAACAGCTGATTAGTTGATGAATTCATTGTGAAATAGGACATCCACTGCAGCTCTTATTCCACGAAAAAATGTATCCAGACATGATAAAATCAAGACCAAAAGTTTTTTAATTCACTTAATTGCTGTTCATGTTAGCTGCACACCTACTAAAGATTAGTTGTTCATGCTACCACATGGCAAACAAACTGCAGTGGTGGTACAGCAAGCCTAAGGTATTGTGGTATGATACCACTTCCTTGATGCATTTTTTCACTAGTAATTTTCAGGTTAACCTCATTCCAACAAATTTAATTAACATTTATTCCACCAGTAATGAAATACTTTGTCCTTTTTTCCTAACATTAATGGGTGATGGCTGGATGGCTGGGATTTATTACTGATATCTGTAGTCTCGTATAGAAATAGAGCAGAACTAATTTTAATTCACATTTATTCCACCAGTAATGGAATACTTTGTCCTCTTTTCCTAACATTAATGGGTGATGGCTGGATGGCTGGGATTTATTACTGATATCTGTAGTCTCGTATAGAAATAGAGCAGAACTAATATTAATTCACATTTATTCCACCAGTAATGAAATACTTTGTCCTCTTTTCCTAACATTAATGGGTGATTATTGAGCAAATTTTATAGATTTATCATGCTGATGGTCAGATAGATATGATAGTACATACAAGATTTTTGTAGATCATATAATATATATTATTATTACTCAGATTTCTTTAGGGATAAATAAACTGAGCTTCAGCTAAGTATCAATGTCAACATTACATTTATGCTACTTGTTTCATATGATTTAGGAAATTTCTCATTAAATTACCAAGCTATTACAACTGATTGAGAACTACAAATTTACTGGATTGAATTGTGGTGATAACCAGATAGGTAATGCAATGAATGATAACTAATGTAAGATTTTAGTTGGTAGTTGGAGGATAGTTTGATTAGTTGAAGGATAATGATAATGGTCTTCAGGCGTGTGTATAATAATACCAACATAGCCATTTTGGTACTTTATCATTCTGAAATTGGTGAAATGGATATTGCCAAGTTTTAGCCTAGTTGGGACTTCTTCGGAGAGAACTACTTTAAATCCTACTCTGATTTTGAGGATTCCACACACTTTTGGGCTTGATCCAAATGCTCATCAACCAAACTATTTTATGGACTGATAAATCACTTATGAAATAATTGCAGTGATCACATTTGAGTATTCATAGTGCACAGCTATTGGATCTGGTGCTCTGATGGCCTATTTTACATGTTTACTCACGTGGAAACAACTAAGTAAAGGTCACTTGTAAGTAGGTACGACTCTTGGCAACCAAATACAAGCTCTGGCAGTATAAGACATTGACCTTGTGTAATGAAATTTAAGAGGAGAAGAACCATTCCGCTAATTTTTACTGTAATTTCTGAAATTTGCTGCACTACAATAAATACATTAAGCATGTACAATAAGGAATTACAGTAATCATCAGGCATAGATATGCTTAATGAATATCCTTACCCTCCCCTATTGGCTTTGATACAATTTGGCACTTTGTCAATTGGATGAGTAAAGACAATCAAATAGCTGGCTGATGAGCAACATTCACCCTCAGAAAATAGGTCAAGAGGGACGACTGTAAATATTGCAAAGGGATTGTCACGTAACTCTTTACCTCCTGGAAGGCACATAAAATATGAATAGGAATATTTGCTGCTCTTTTCAACTACAGCCACAGATACATGACAAGGCAGGGGCATAGATAAGAGGGGGGGGGGGGGGTCGACGGTGTCTGAACACCCCAAACAAGAAATACCTATATAAAATTAGAATGTAAATGAATAACTATAAGTCTGCAAATCTTTATTATCCGCTAATTCCATAGCATGCAAAAGCAAGGTATCATACCATAGTTAAAAGAAACTCAAGAATGGTTACATGGACAACAATACTCTTAATAATCCAACAGCATTCAATTATACTAAAAGATATTCTTATCTTTCACAGAAGACTGAACCCCCTCCCAGAGAAAAAAATTATCCACGCCCCTATGAAGAGATCACAGGAAATGGTTCCTTTGGTGAATGGTTATGGACAATATGATCATGAACATATGAATAAAAAGCAAGTCCTACTGCTTTGATTGGGTAAAGCAATACATAACAGACATAGAAATACATATCATAAAAGACATTCAGCAAAACAAGTAGCCAATTGGTAAAATGATAATTGGAAACTAGATTATACATATCATGGGTGAATGGGAAAAGGGTGTAAAAGAAATTCAACACTAGGACTGAAATGAGTCTTGGGAAGGAGGGATAAAGCATGTATAGTATTTAAATTCGGAATTAAAAAGTGACAGATTGTACATTGAAATAGCAGGTAAAATAAATAAGCAAGAAAGGGCAGAGGGAAGGAGACTATCAAGGGCTAATTATGGCAAGCATAGCTTAAAATTAATTTTTTTAACCACAAGCTTACTCTACCATCAGGTTCAAGAAAATGGCATTTGCACACGACTAGAGTTGGCTGACTCATGGGATTGTATTTGAATTGCTGTGATTAATTTCTCACCCCTCTTTCAGTTGTAGTCTATAACTTCATCATGGAGCTATGAAAATGTTTTGGTCCTTCCACAGGTTTGTGGCTACATAATATTTTATCAAGTTTAATAAACTTCACAAGCTCAAATACAGAAGTATAACAACAAGTTTTGTCAACCCAGTTATCTAATCGGTAGAGACAAAAATAGGGAAATTCAACAAATAATTACAAAAACTGATAAGCACCTACCTAGCTATTTGTGCATAAACATAACAGAAGTCAAATGAACATTGTAAACTTTACATGGATCAACATAATTTCACAAGTGGTGAAGAAAGCATTAACAGAATGGGCTGAAATATGTAGCTGAGTACTACGGGTTGATTTAAACATGGGTAAAGTTCCAATGATATAGTAACAGAAGTATAGGAGGGGTTTACTGTAGTGGGAAAAATTACAACAGGTATTAAACTTCAATCATTTCAGACTGATCTTGAAAAGAAAATAATCAAAACAATGCTTGGAGATTTGTGTTTGTCATAGTAGTAGCAGTAATCATATGAGGAAGGAAGCTAACAATTGAGGTAATTTGCATCACGTTAGGAAATAGCAGAATTTTCAAAGAGATAAAATTATTCAACTTGTCTTGGATTTGAACCCAGATCCTCTTCATCAGTGCCAGGTGCTTTAGCCAGTTAAGCTACAGAGGCATCCTTCTCCCCTGTGGATTTCTAAGAGCTTTAAAGGAACTAGACATTTTAACAGACTGCTGAACTTATTACATTATGAAACAGCTGTAAATGTGTACTCAGTGTGTCACAGTGTCACAAAATGTGCGTCACAGTGCTACCATTCATGAGGTTAAAGACACTAAATGCTTGGATGCTTACCGTTCAAAATTTAAGAATTGTAAACTAGTTGTGAAAAACACGAATGGAGTTACCCACTGACACAATGACAAAATTTCTGATATTGTACATTTCAGCAGTCTGTTACAAAATCTAGCACCTTAAGAGCCTTTAGAAATCCACAGAAAAGAAGGACACCTCAGTGGCTTGATTGGCTATAGCACCAGGCTCATATTCAAGGCATTCGAGTTCAAATCCCAGTGAAGGTGAATCTACATCTACACGATACCCTGCAAGCCACCGCGAGGGTGTGTGGCAGGGGGCAGGGGCAGGTGTGAATGATTTTGTACACATAAGCAGGAAAATTCATTAAGGTTTTTTGTGGCTAGTAGTCAATTCCTGGATTTAAGGAGAGGTCAATGATTTGGTAGGCACAGGAATTTTTCATGGAACTGAGGAAGTCGAGCAAAGCTGAATGCTCACATAGGCATTAGCATGCTCTTACTGAAAGATGCCAAGGGATTTGTCATCCCATTCAAAGAGCAGAGTACTGAAATCAAAGTTCTCTCCACAAAATACTCAAGTAGAGAACAGTGTAGCAATGAAAAGTTTCCCACCACCAGAATTCAAACCTGGTTCATCTGGTTAAGTACCCTTGCCACCACATCAACCAGCTCTCCTTAGCAAACACACATGGGAATGTGGACAAAACCATTAAAGAAAGACGATTACAGTGGACCTAAGGGTTTTGAGATGCGTACACAAAGACCAAGGAGGAGAACAAGATGGATGAGTAGACTACCTGAAAAGTGTGGTACTGCAAGGAAGTTATATAAATCAGTAAGGCCAAAAAGGTAATTGGATGGCATATACATAAGAGGCAAAGGAAAAGTGTGCAAGGATTGAAAGGGATGATAAGAATGGGCATTTCGGGAATCAATTTAGAGAAGTAGAAAGTATTCCAAGCTTAAGAAAAAATCATATTAAAAAAAGGCTTAACTTTGTAAAACCAGATAAATTTTATATTAATTAAAAAGTGACTGTTGCAATGATTGTATTGTAAACGAATTCAAGTATATCTAACCTCAAATCAGATGCCACTTACAATAAATGATTCTGTTCCCTAGCTTACTCACACCTAAATTAAAACTCTTTCAAAAAAGCAACGATCTTGGATCATTGGGTTCATAAAGGTAAAAGGAAATAATTCCGTTCTATAAAAACCTCAATAGGTGTAACAAAAAATACAATAAAGTAACATCAGTCAATTTAAAATCAACTGATTCAGGCGAGATGTAGTGGAAGTTTGACATATTAGAATCAAATATCGGTGCACTTTTCCACAAGTAACTTTTACTTGTGGAAAAGTGCACCGATATTTGATTCTAATCAGTCAATTTTACAGAAATATAATCAAAGGAAAATAATAGATTATTTTAAATAACCCTACGGATATTTAAATATTTATCTAATGTCATTTAATACTATTGTCTTTCCTAATATCTAATGTGCAAAGTATTTACATTGTTTTTCTTGAAATTTCAAGTATTGCAACTAATATTCTTGTCATGTAATAACTTCTCGCAATTGCAACTAAAGGTTTAACTTGAATATTTTTCTGCATGCCCTGCTCATTTATCTAGCTTACAATTGATTCGTATAGAATAGCTGATGTATACTGTTGATATGTATGTATTTTTGTAATGGCTCTTTGACATGCACGTATTTACAAAGGCTTTGTGGTGGAGAAGATGCTAGGTGATTTTATATTGATCCATGGTCAGGAAGTTTTTTAATTCTGCAATATTGTTGTCATTGTATTTATTCTCACAAACTGAATGTTTTCTCATCAATTTTATAGATGTTTTGTTTTTTAATGGTGGACATTAATGTTTCGTAGCCCTAAAGGTGGTAGTATTAGATTCCAAAATGTGAATATTGATGATGAAATGTAAAACCACATTGACCAAAATTTGAGATCCTGGTTTTATTCATTTTCAATGTGTTGTACTTAAGATATGATGTGAGGATAATACTCTAATGTGTGCCCAAACCATTTAGGGTTTTAAACACAAAGGATAAATTATGCCATCAGATTCTGTACTATGACAAAAATATGGAAAAAAAACTTTGTTAGAGTTCACCTGATAGTCAAGTGGATAGGGAAACAGATGCTGCTCTGTCACACAAGAGGAGGGGTTGAGAAAAGGTACCATGAGCTACTAAATGAATTGTAAGGCAACTTAAAAAAGAATCAGCATGCTGTTGATTCACATCCATAAGACTTGGAATCACTAGTATTCTGACAGGATCAGAGCATCATTTTGGTTGTGAAATTTGTACCTTGAGTAGAGATGATGGCTAAAAATAGCAAACATTAGACAAGTGGGTTTGGAAATAAAGCGTTAAAGATGTGATGTATGCAAAGGACAACAAACTAACTAGGTACCTGAATGGTAGGGAACTTAAAGAAGTTGTCACACGAAACTACAAGTAGTAAGAAAGAACAAATAGTCAATGGAGCAGAGATATTGATAACCATAATAGAGGGACAAATCCTAAGCAAGAAAGGATGGGGGAAAAGAAAATTTTGAATTGGATGAAAGCAGGAAGTATGCAGAGCTAAGTTGAGCAACTGTGCACATGGGACAGACTCCAACACTTATATGTGGAGTAGGAATGACACATCTCAACATGCTCCCACCAGAAATAGGGACCAGAATAAAAGGAAGCACTGATCAAAGCCCTGACAACACTAATCATACTTAAAATGATGATAAAGAATAATAACAGTTATCATTATTCAGTCATGAAAACGACCAAATATACTGAGATTCCTTATGTTTACCTCTTCAATGCCAGTGTTATAATGCACTATCTAGATGCAAATCATACATTACAAATCATCAGTTACCTTTCTGTGCCTTTTTCTTGCGTGACATGATACTGCATTGCAGTCAATCGTTTTTTAAGCTCTGCTTTCGATGGCAGCTGCACATTATCACTTTCTGCCATACCTAAGAAAAGAATAAAGGAAATAATCGAAAATTACTTTCGTTGGACATCGCCACTGTTAAATAATCAGTATATCGCAGGGTAAACGTACCCAAAAAATCATACAATATTTAAAAAACACTTCATGACGAGTAAGACAAATGAAAAAAGGTACTAGACTGACGAATGAAAGAGATAGTCATGTAATAAAATTCACATACAATGAAAGAAAATACAAGCAATAAGAATCTGTGATAACATTTTGTTACACTGGCTAAAATATCCTTAAATGACAAAAGGAGGTACATAGAATCATGCTATAGCAGTTCCAGTATTGGCAAGAAACACGGCCATTACAACCCACAGCGATGATATTGAAACAGTATATATGGGTATAAGATACCTTAGGCACTGATAACTACGATAAAAAATAACAGTTATCATTACTATTACCTCCAGATATAAGTAGAGAGTCGGAGACAGATAAACACTCGCTACCTTTCCTGCATAATGATCACCAAAAAATAATGAATTTCAGGCCTGATAAAAATACCATATTAGGGCACGTGAACTATTGGCAAACTTCCAATGCATTAACGTTAATCTGGAAATACTTAACCGATTGGCACATACATACAACTACAAATATATTTATTTCTTTAACATATAAAACCACAAAAGCTATCAAGTGTCATTTCAATGACAATGTCACTGTCTCGGTCTATGACGTTAAGAAACAATTATAGCTCGAGTCAAAGGTTATTCCATGGTTAGAACATGCAGAGTGGGTGTAAAAAATATTTGGATATCTGAATTGGATATGCTGAAAAATGCCCATCATACGAATGGAATAAATAAGACAAGCAAATTAAAAGGGACTAACTCTCCAATGAAGCAAGTAAGTATGACTTGCTTGCTAAGATATCCGAGGGAGAATACCCAATTATTATAATATGACAATTGCATTAAAATAATAACCACAATAATTCTCTAACATATGTGTGCATATTTGAGCAGTGCGATACGAGTGCTAAGACGTTCCTTCTTACTTACCTAAGTATTAATGAAGTTCAAAAACAATTTCCAACCAAATTGACGTCTGCTTCAGTCTCTGGTATTTACGTGGCCATTCCGGAATACACTGCCGTATGATTTCGTATGAGCACCATCTAAAGATAGTGTGGCAGTATAGGCCTTCCAATCTTGGCTCTGTGGGCAGCCGAAGTTTGGTTTCCTTTTTTGGTTTGCTTTTCCCGAACGTCAACGACACGAATATTTTTCTGTGGTAGTTGCGCATAAAATGAATGTTAAAATGCGCATTTTAAATGTCTTTTTTTTGCGATAAAGTTTTATTTTATACTTTTGGTTTTGACGTTTGACGAAACTTCATGTTCTGTATCCTCGTCGATAAAAGAACAAGTTTTTCAATTTATAGAATGCCACTCTCAATATATTACGAGTATACTCTTCATTAACATTCTGAATTGTTGCTTGCTGTTGTTGGCATAGTCAGTGATAGGGGTGGATATCAAGAGATTACGCACGCTCACGTGCTTTGTATGGTGAACTTCGGGCTTATTCGTTAAATATTTTCTCATTATTGAGTCGGAATATCAAGCATCAATCATGAAGAAAAAGGTGGGTATGGTGTGAATCGAAATTATTAGTGCATAAGTTACAGAAAAATTATTAGGCTCATACGGAGTCAGTGATTCCAAGAATTTTTGTGCCTGGTTCTAATTATTCATAAGCTGGCACTTGAAGATTAATTCTGTAATTTCTTTGGATAATTGTTTATATTCGTATGTTAAATTGTTTTTTTATTTCTCTGCAGGTTCTTCTGATGGGCAAGAGTGGTTCTGGGAAAACTAGCATGCGATCTATTATTTTTGCTAATTATATTGCAAGAGATACCCGTCGGTTAGGGGCAACAAGTACGTTTCATTAATTCGGCTGCTAGGAGTTGAGGAGGCATTCATAGAATATGTATTAATGTGTGATTTTTCTTTCAGTCGATGTCGAACACTCGCATGTTCGCTTTCTTGGGAATCTCGTCCTTAATTTATGGGACTGTGGAGGGTAAGTTGCGTTCCTAAGTTGTATATTGTTGTAATTAAACCTTGGTTAAAAATTTTCTTTAATCACGCCTTTCCTTGTGTGGTGTAGGCAAGAGGCGTTCATGGAAAATTACTTTGCTAGTCAACGGGATAACATCTTCAGAAATGTTGAAGTGTTAATATATGTTTTCGATGTTGAAAGTCGAGAATTGGACAAAGATATGCATTACTATCAAAGTTGCTTGGAGGCAATCCTCCAAAATTCTCCCGATGCCAAAGTGTTCTGCCTTGTTCATAAAATGGATCTTGTACAAGAGGACCAAAGAGATTTGGTAATTTATCATTCTTTGCCATTTTCTGTATGGAATTCGAATATGTGGTGTCTTTTCTGGTATCATAGGATTAAATAAACCCCTAATATAGTTTCTTCCGCATAGAAACAGCCTATGGCATGTATAGCTATTATGTATAATAGTGACAAAATGATGAAGTACAAAGACTTGAGTTGTTTCCACTAGGGTTGCAAGTTAATGACAATCATTGCTTTTTTCCAGATCTTTAGAGAAAGGGAGGAAGACCTGAAAAGGTTATCTAAACCTCTGGAATGTACCTGCTTCAGAACATCTATTTGGGATGAAACCCTTTACAGGGTATGCTTAATGTTATCACGTGAGATTTGTGCATTTGCGGTAAAGACAAGGCTCTTTAATTCTGTCATTTATTTTTCTTGACTTTTGTTATCATTATTTTGCTGTTTAGGCGTGGTCATCAATAGTTTATATGCTGATTCCTAATGTCAAAGAACTGGAGCAAAGCCTGCAGGAGTTTGCTGATATAATAGATGCTGATGAAGTGTTGCTTTTTGAGCGAGCTACTTTTCTAGTTATATCTCACTGCCAGCGTCTTGCCCACAGGGATGTTCATCGTTTTGAAAAAGTTAGCAACATCATAAAGCAGTTTAAGCTTAGTTGCAGGTGAGTGAAATCTATCGTTATTGGTGGTAAGCTTGCCTGAGTAAAGGGCCACCTAAATGTCTATACATGCACTACAGGCAAGAAATGAAAACACCTAATTAAGTTATTGGTATTGTCGTGCTGTTATTTTCTGGATTATATACCTTTACTGGTGATTTACCTCATAACTATCATATTTTTCTATTTCCGGCCAAAATGGATCTAGTTCTCTGGTGCTTTAAGAATGTGTGTGTATGGGCAAATGGTTTTTGGCTGAAATATTTTACACATTGTTATGGGAAAATCCCAGAAGGGGTTTATTGACATTTTGGTGTGAACAACATTATGATATGCTTTAATTTCATTATGAATGTACCTCAAAAGTTGTAATGCTGAACAACCTTTAACTGAAGAAATTCCTCTCGGGTTCTCCACCGGGTTAGTTGGTCCATGGCTGACGTTTCATCATCTGCCCTGATGACGGTGCACGAGTCGAGCACCAAAACATCGGCCATGGACCAACTAACCCAGTAGAGAACCCGAGAGGAATTTCTTCAATCAATTTGCCGGGAAAGCATATGCTCTTATTACAACCTTTAACTCTTTGCTCAGATTTTTATCTAAGGAGATACCCCCTTACCCTTGCTACAGTATGTATTTTTGTGGAATAATCATTGCTTTCCATCTGCCAACTTTTTACACAGTTCTATTCTTTGTCATTGGTATTGTATTGTATTCTATGTAGGTATTTGACAATAAATTTTATATTATAGCAAACTGGCTGCCCAATTCCAAAGTATGGAGGTTAGAAACTCAAATTTTGCAGCTTTTATTGATGTCTTCACATCCAACACTTATGTAATGGTCATAATGTCTGACCCATCAATACGTAAGTTGATCATTTTATACTCTAGTTAAAAACAAATTTTCTTAGGTACCGTAGACCTGGTACCAAACTTTTCTTAGGTACCATAGGTACGCTATAAGATTGTAGTTATATTGTTATTTGCATTTACTTTGTTTCATAGTGAAAATGTTTGCTTGAGATTTGATGAAGTGGAGGGTTTATGAAAGATAATTGTAGAACATTTTCAGAAAAGTATCTTAGTTGTAATGTATGTGAACTTAAATCCTCTCATTGCATGTCTGCTAGTTGCCTGATGAACAATCTTACTTTGGAGCACTGCTTTTGTGTGATATGTGGTAATATTTATGTCAGTCAGTGTTCTTGTCCTGGTTTTGTGGCAGTTTACTCAGAGAGTGATAGAATATTATAGTGACTCTCTTTTAGCTCTTGGCATTTTTTCTCTGCACAAGTGCCTGATTAAATGTGTGTATCAGTCACACATCTGAGTGTGAGTGATACGGACATTAAGTGTTTAGTGTTTAATATTTTACGTATTTTAGTCCTGGAATTATATTCAAAACTACACATGAGCAGTGCCTTTTACGGTTAATTGCTTCTTGCTAAGTATATGTTAGCAGCCCTCATAAGTTTTTCTTTTTTTTTGTTGTTTTCATGTTGATGTCCTTTTTATTTTGCTGTTTAACTTGACAACATCTGTAATGTTTGACACATCGATTTCTACGAGGCTTGTCGTATGGGTATTGTGTTTGTCTTTAGGTTTAAGTATAGGTTAGTTGGTGGAATATACCATATTTGACTGCATATGAGAATGCGCCCTCATTTCAGTGAGACATATTCTGTGGAAATATTTTGTGAACAAACTTGTGATTTAGTATAAGCATAGACTTGTACCAAGTCATTTTGTTTGATCTTACTTGCACCTTCTATGATATTGCAGAAGCTAGCCAAACTATGTATGTCTTTATACCAGAGAGGCAATCGTAGCATGATGATGCAAAGATAACATTTACAAATGTATCATCATAGCTGGGCAAAGTTGATCCAAAAATTAACTTCGTTAATGCATTAAAAGCTACTCAAAAAGTTAACTTCGTTAATCGTTAAATCGTTATCTTGATGAAAATTTAACGCGAGTTAAAGTTATCCGATAAAGTTAAAAATCTATATGAAGTTGTAGGCAATTTTGAATTAAACGCCTCTTAACATTTAGGTATTTTTAATGTCAATGAATGTAATAAGAATTTCGTGGTCAAAAATACTTAACAAACAGTATAGCTTAGGTAATGTAGACTTATACACATGAGGTATGGAGTTTCATAGTAATATACCGTTTCTGTCAGTAAAGTTGGACCTGACGCTGTTTGTATTTGATTGTGGGAATAGAAACCTTGTGATGCACCGCTACCGGTAGCTGCGATACCAAAAGATTCACTAATATTTTGCTGGCGTAGTTTTGTGCCATTCGATGGTGAAAAAACTATTGCCAGTCCTATTGACATAAGAAGATTCCACAGCTCTTGAAGAAGCCTTAGTTTTTCGTTTTCCCGCGAGTTGATCCTGCCTTTACTTTTTCTTCAAATTGAACGTATTTAGATGCATAGGTCTCTTCATGTCTTGTTTATTGTTGTGGGTGGAAACGTGAGCCTTGACTGTGTAAATTGTGTCTGTAAAAGTCTGATTGCAGTACAAATGCTGAGTTCTCTAGATTGAATTCTCAACACAATTCCTTCAATTATTACATGGCAATCCAGATGGCTCTGAACAAAGTAACGGACTTAAATTAACGGAATTAAAAGTTATGGGAAGTTAATAAGACCGTTAATAGTTTTTGGATTTAACTTAAAAGTTAAATCGTTAAGCAATATGTTAACTTCGTTAATTAACGATTAACGGATTAACGCTTTTCTGCCCAGCTATGTGTATCATTAATAATAAAGGCCGAAACTTCACATGTATTACCCGTGGGTGGTTTTTTAGCCATAGTTTTGGAAAGATATTCAGTCAAATATGTTAGCTGAAGCAGTTGGGAGTCCCTGAAAACTGAATTTTACTTCTCAGACAATACATTGTAATATCTGTGGGATTCAGTCATTTTATTCTCATTTCAGCCTCTGCTGCCACACTCATCAATATACGTAATGCAAGGAGACATTTTGAGAGGTTAGAAAGGGCCAGCCAGTCCCAGAGTGCTTTGGCGAGATAACAGCTGGGACATCCATTGAAGTGGTCACCTATTTACTTCCAATATTTCTTGGTGGTGATGAATAAGGTGGAATCCTTAACATATAAGCAAAGAATACTCTGCATCGGTGGGTGAATTTCACATGTAAGAGGTGTTTATAACCTTTGCCAGGTATCTGGGTGTATGAAATTGGAATCAAAAACATTGAAATGTCAAGTGGAACAATTTTTTGGAGAAGAATTAGTAGACCAGAAGATGTAACAGTGTCCAAAAATGTTGATTGTTTCAGTATTTAGGCATTAGGTTATGATTATTTGTTGATTAATTTAGCCACTGATGCTTTCTTGTTATGATTTTTTTAAAGAAGTTGTATTCCTATATATGTCCTATTTCTTGACTACTATAGACACTACTACAGGTTATTTCACTGTAATTCCTTCTCAATAGCCTTTCATTCAATGTCTATTTTTGCAGAACTTTTGTGGAGCATGGTAATTGTCATACTTGTTTGCTTTGTGTAATTTCCATTTATGTTTCAATAGTTAAACAGAATTGAGCTTCGGAAATTTTTGCTATTCATTTGTATTGCCTCTGTCAGTCTGTTCTAATTATTATCTAATTATTTTATCAACTTCCATTTGCTATCAAGTGGCAGTTTTCAAAAATTGTGATGGTATTTGTTATTAGTCGATAACATATGTATTTAAATGGTGTAATTCATTATTATTGTTATCTGATGAAGAGTTATAAAGAGACATGCTATTTTGTAAATACTTTGTGTCATTGATGCTCAAATTGCACGCGGTAAACTTTTTCATAAAACTGTCTGATAAAATTTTTAATAATTATTTTCACCAAAGTTCATTTAAATATCATAAAATGCTTAAAATTGTTCTTAGTCAGCGATATGTTCTTAAAAGAGGATGAAATTTCTATTTATCTCTGAAATTTATTTGAAAAGTGCACAAGTCATAACTTTATTATCATGTACGGCCCCAGACTTATTTATTTACAATGTTAAGCAATTGAAAATGGCAAATAATTTACCTAATATTTGAGATTTCATCTAATAAAAGAACATCATGAATGGTCTGTGTGCTTCCTGCAATGTTAATTTATATTTGCTAAAAAAAATTTAATCTTCTGGAGAAGTGATACCTATTTTGTAATTATTAAATTTACAAAAAAGATATTTGATCTCTGAGGAACCAGCTTGTTTCATTGAAGTATTGATGAAATATAGTTTTATGAAATCTTTTACTGTGAGCAGGTGTGTTTTTTTATAAAATAGATTATTTTATAGAAAAGATAGTGATGTAGAAAAAGTTTGTTTTCAGGCAACAACCATTATCCTGGAACTCTTTTGATGAGACAATTTCATTCTCCCAAACTTCAGAAAAATTAATTTTGTGAGTGAAGTTCTACATTAATTTTATATCATTCAATCATAGATACTGCACCTTTAAGTAAGCTTCATTTCATTCATTTCTTTTACTGAAGGTGGATTTAATTTAAGTCAGTCCTCTGACAAGGTAATTTCATAAAAATCATGTAAAGTAAAATATGTAATCAGCAGCAATGATTATGGAGCATGGGCGTAGCCAGGGTGGGGTGCTTGCCCCTCCCCCCCCCCACCCGGGCTCATTAGTCAAATGAAAAATTAATTGAAGGTGCCCGTTGACATTCAACGAGAGGGAGAAATATAATAAATACAAATTGTATTAAGAAATCTTAACATTTTTCATAATGGGGCAAAAACAAACTTGTGTTATGGAAGGGTTATGGAATACTAACTTATTTCCCCCCCCCCCCTGGAGAACAGAACATCCTGGCTACGCCACTGGATGGGAGGGACAAGAGTGGTCAAGGATCCATGGAGTGTCAGCTGCAGATGGGAGGGAGAATAAGGTGGGGAGTTAGAAGAGGTGCCCATTACCATTGATATTTTTAATAAGTATTCTGATAAAATTATGAAAGGGACATGTTCTTGATTCAAGAATTAAAGGTAGGAGACAGGCATTGAAGTATGTCATGGGCTCACAAATTGCTTTTGGCAAGCTACTACCCCAATGTGAAAGAATTGGAAAGAAGATAATTATGGAACTAATTTAAGGAAATATAAAATAACTAGGTGGGCTCCAGGAATTTTAAAAGTAAGAGGGCACAAACTGGAGCATCTAGGACAATTTTACTGGTTGGGCAGTATGCTGGTGGGAAATGGTTCGATAATGTTTATTCTCCCATGAACATGGGTACTTGATATATAAAATGCAGGTATAGGATTCATCATAAGAAAATTAGAAAACATAATACTATTGAAGTACAAAACACTAGTATCTACCCAATGAAAATTGTTTCTAGTTATCTTGGAATTCAAGTTGTGTACCTGTGAAATTATCCTTGGTAGGTTGATTGAGGGAATGAGGCATGCTTTTATTTTAATTGCACATTTCTCAGTCAGCCAACAAACTGTTAAAGGGTGGTTAATTAATCGTAGGACAAACTTCAAAGCTGGACTTAAGGCGTAACTGATGTCATGGATAATGTTCCTACCCTCCAGTTTTATTCAAATTTCTTCTTTCGAGTCAATCCCAATATTTTGATGTTCGAAAGAACAGTTGCATCTTGTTGGAGCAAAAAAAGTGGCTATTCAAGGCTGTTTTCTGCAATCGCCAATTTTCGTGGGAGAGCCTGATGAAATATTTTAGAATTATAAAAAAATTAAAACTAACTATGATCAGAGCAGAAGACATTCTGAGGACGGTGGCTGAATGAGGCTGAAATTTTGGCATTAAATGCACTAACCTGGTGGATTTCTCAAAATTGCTCACCAATTACCGTCCAGGAGAAACTCAATCCTTCAATACTCTTAATATGCTTGTGGTGTTCCTTTGCCCCTGCGTAAAGGGAATGTGTGGAAATTGAAGTCCTTCGAGATGTGTGGAGGAGATTGGCCAGGGAAAATCAAGGAAGTAGGGATGTTTTGAGATGTTGAAGTGTGTTGAATAAGCTGGTACGAGGGTGGAGAGGTATAGGTATTCTGTGTTGAATGGGTGAGGGTAAAATATTTGTAACGAGGACTAAACTAAATAAGGCTAAAAGAGGACCTCATCACTTTATCAAAGATTAGCCATCATATCAAATCACTTGGACTCTCATGCACTCCTCTGTCTGACTCCTAGCCTTGTAGTGGTAGCCTATATGAATTTTCCATTATTATTACTACTGATTCTCCAGATATTACTACTTATGAGGACTGATACATTTCTTCTTTGGGTTAGTCTACCCTCGTGTATTTTTCGTATTTAAATCCATTAAAAAAATATCCAAACTGCTCACAGTCTTCCTTTCTGTTGTTCTACTAATTAAGGGCTTAGGAATGACAAGTTTTCTTTATCTTCCTAAGAATAAACTGATCCGTCTTCAAGGATTCATTTGCCTGTGTATATTCAGCATTTTGTATGTTATTACATATATGCACAGTTAATTCATAAAGTAATCTTAAGAAAGTCTGTGGAATTTTTTCTCTTTCTCAATATAAGGATAAACAATTTTCACTACATCCTTTTGGCAGACTTCACGTACCATTCTCTGGCAAACAGTCCATTGCATTTCTTACTACCAATTTTCCCAAGACCTCAGCAGTTCTACTGGGATATAATCTCTTCCTGCTAACTTTATTATCTTTGTTTCCTGCTACACATTCTCAAGGTTACAAACATATATTCCTTGACCTAGACTATCTTAATGTAACTCATTTTTTACAGTCAACCATGCAGGTTTACTATCACTATCATGCATTTATTCAACATAATCTTCCACCTCATCTGAGTCTCTTTTGGTTTCAAAAATAATTTTTCTGTTTTAAACTAAATACATAGTTTGTTTTCACACTCTTGCTACCAGTTAGTATTTTATTTTTATATAAGATGGACCTTTAATAAGCCCTCTTGCTACTTTTCCACTGAATCAAATTGCCAATTCCATCATGGTTTCCTTGCTGTTAAGCTGAAGTTTATTATTAGATTATTTGGTCTTTTTGTACTTTATTCAGCAATTAGTTTCTTCTCTTTCTGTCTAAAAATGTCCTCTGTTATTATACAGCTTCTCTTATTTATTATTCTATATATTCTTTTCTGCCTCCTTAATTACCATTGTTTTCAGCTTTTCCCAATCTGCTCCATCCTTTCCTTACTATCAAAATAATAATAATATAACTTACTCCTAGCATTTTTTTATTTTCACTTAAAACTTACAAATTCCATAACCAGACCCTTTTTCTCCTTTTGAATCTAGTACTTCTCGTCATCACCATTAAGTTGCAGTCAGTGTCTGTATCACACACAAGGAATATGTGTTAACTGATGACTCTGCTTGTAATCTTTTGTCTAAATCCATATGTTCCCCAATTTTATTGGAAACATATATGACTGAAGATAAAATAGATCGACTGAGAGAGTCTACAAGTCTTAAGAAGAGTGTGAGAAAAGAGATGTCTACTGAAAACGCCAAAAAGAAGATGGGACAACTTAATCGACCATATTATAAGACATAATGGCCTAATGAAGACAGTTGTCTAGGGAAAAGTGAATGGGAATAATGGCAAAGGCAGGCCTGTTTTTGAAATATGGAGTGAGGGATGTAAAAGAGAAAAATTACGTAGAAATGGGGATGTTGGCTGAGAGAAGAATCGAGTGGAGGGCTGCGTTTTACCAATTCTAGGATTGTTGATCGCTTATAATCATGATATATGACTGCTATCTCACCATTTATTTTTTACTCTCAGTTCACATTCCATCTGTACATTTACTGACCACCCTGTTCCAATATCTCAATGCATTTTTGAGCTCTCAAAATTTCAGTCATAAACATCATCATTAATCTCTTTCTCTGGCAGCACTTAATTTTTCCTGTGTTCATTTCTTGCTCTCTGCTCATTCTCCAAAATATTGCCATTTCTACCTTACTTATTCACTAGCTTTCTACCAGTGGTAAGTCTAATGGACATACAGTTCTTCCCATGACTCATTCATTTCACACACTGTCCTTCTTCAGTCCCTCGAACTTCCCATCATTATATCCATGCTACCATTTCTTCCCCTCCCTCTACCCTGCTTTTCTTTCCTCCTATAAAACTTATTTGCCTTTATTGCACATTCCATCCTCACATTCTACTTTCTTTGGAAATTATAGTGATATTCTTTCATATAGCCAGAGCCACCATGTAAGAAAGTTATGTTGTAGTACAAATAAAATTCCAGTGCCGTGATCTAACAAAATAAAATAAGTATGAAAACTAAAACAAAGTTCAATTCATGAGGGAGCCACGTAACCCCTTGTTGAGGCACCTTTGTGCTGGGCATATCTGCATGCAGCTGCGCTGTATATAGCACACATACTTTAGTACACATAAGGAGATAAGCGTAAGGAAAATACTGACAGCAAGGGGTGTGGATTGGGACTCGATAAATGGATTTTAATGTAATTTTCTCAGTAAAAAAGGTTCTTTAGTCAATGGTGTGATTACCCAAGAGCAGGATAGCAAAGGAAATAAGGGGATGAATACTGCCATACCACATTTAAAGGTTTCAACAATGCAATAAGTGCCAACTTTCTGTTCATAATCAAAATTCAAGGAAATCAGTGGGTAGGAGGTGAATTTCTTAAAATAGCATTTGATGTGCCACAACTTTTACATGAGAAACTTTTCATTTAGATAGTTAACAAATGCTCTTACTGCAATCTTAAGAAATTGCTTTTAAAAATTCTAAAAAATGTATAGACAATGACTGACTAATGTATTGATATAATCAGGGGTACACCTAGGGTATAGCATATGCCCTGGATGCCACTTGAAGGGTGTTGCCAAGAACTCAATTGAGCAATGATAAATTCAATTTATAACAAGTTTCTGAGCCCCTTGCCAAATAGGTACCCTAGCTAGGTTATGGCCCTAGATATAAGGCTTTATAGCCTTAAAGTTTTATGTGGCTTTAAGGGCATTATGATGAGTGTAGAGAAATGTTTATCCAAAGGTGATTCATGCCTATTATGTATCCACAGCGGGCATGCATTATCTTAGCTCACTTGTGGTGACTATGATCAGCAGCAGACCTACAATTTTTGAAGCTTGAACTGTTATGGGGCTCCTCCTTTTCAACCAATAACAGTACTTAAGTAATTTAGTCACAACTGCAGAGGGGCCTTGAAGCTTCTGTAGCTTTATAGTTGTTCGCCAATACTAATGAAAAGTCCATTTACAGTTCATTTTGAAACATCGCGCCATAACAATAGATTCTGAATATTGGGACCGTCGAAATGTCTCTGAAGCAAACGGCTTATAAACCACAAGGAACTGTGTTTCTGAAAAATGCTGCATTTAAATAGATCATTGGGAATTTCACCCCAGTAAAGATACTGTGCATGAGCATTTTTCTAATACGCGCTGAACACCGCTATTTCGTTACAAGCACATTCTCAGCACAGAAACTGTCGAATAGGAATAAGAACAGAGTTCTTAATTGCTGAAATGAGTCAATCGTTGAGTCGATTCAAATATTTCA
This sequence comes from Platycnemis pennipes, assembly GCA_933228895.1. Classification (NCBI taxonomy): domain Eukaryota; kingdom Metazoa; phylum Arthropoda; class Insecta; order Odonata; family Platycnemididae; genus Platycnemis; species Platycnemis pennipes. The sequence continues at coordinate 69,982,627 of OW121854.1, forward strand.
GCGGCCAATCCTCCTTGCGGCATGAAGAAAATGAAACGAAGATTATTTCTGCAGTGACAACTTGGTTCATGGATCACCCAACTCACCCCCTTGCCCCAGGCGCTTAGCGCACCCCTGTCATTCAGCTGATGACAAATGAGCCTTTAATTAATATTTTGGACCACAGAGGGCGTCATCATGGGCAATTGACCTTCATCAAATCAGAGGCGCACTGTAACGGACTGACTGTGATAAAACGCCGCTGTGATAAAAAGGTGGGGAAAATCATTCTGAAGGTGATACTGGAACGACGGTATGATTTGAATGCATATTCTGTCGCATCAAGCAATAGGTTTTTCAAATGCTTAGTCCAACCTGTGTATTATCTGTAGGTACCGCATATTTATGGAAGCTGGCAGAAGATACGGCATCGGAAGATGGAATGGTCGTTATTGGCAGTTTTGGCTTTCATGATATGGAGCAATACCTCATAATTTATGTTTCGATATGGTAGGCTGATACTTTTCCATTTTCTTTCCATAAGTTGTAAAAACATTCCATGTAGGTAAAATGTGTTAATTGCATTAAGTTGAAGGCACAAGGAAGGCATGGATCTTTTTTTTTGTTGTTTGCTACTAATTTAAAAAGTTTTAATTGTTGCTGTAGATAAATCTCTTTCCATCTCAATATTCCGATTTAATTCCCTGGACTTTAATTATTAGTTGATGTAATTGGTAAGTAGGTAATGATTTTAACGGCAGAATTTTACTGGTAGGTCAACTATAAGTTGAAATGGGCAAGTCGTGATCACCAAACATAAAAAGGTATTTTTGATGATTATGTTTCCAAGGCAACGTGCTTTGGGGAAATCCGAATCGACGTATTGACCAACGAAAGCAACGTATGAATGTTCTTACTTTATAGATATATATTGACGGAAATGTACATTATCGCTTTTCTCAAGTCATCTTAAGTCACATCTTTCGCGTTTTCGCTTGCCCGCCCGTAATGAGAACAGTTTTCAGCCTATAACTAATCATGTTTGTTATCGTCCTCGGTATTATCCTCACTCAAAGTGCGAAGGGGTATTATTTTTTGGTGCATTCTTATGCAAGACCTTGACGAGAAATCAGCTTTTAGGTCGCCGAAACTAAATTTAGTAATTTTCCGAATGACGTCCCAATCAACACGTAGGAGTCCTATATGACCTCATAAAGAGGTCTTAGGAATTTGTAGGAGTCTTGCGAGACACTCCTAAAGACCTCACGATGAGATACTTAAGACGTCAGATGCAACACTATAGGAGTCTTTTATGAGGTCCTTTAAGAGCTCCCTAATGAGCTCCTACATGAATTTTCATATGACCTGTACAAGACTTCCCTACGATTGTGGTACCACCTAGTGGATTTTGAACGAACTACGAAAAAGTATGCCACCTATTGGGTTATGGTAGAACTATGAACTAGTGGTGTCACCTAGTTTGTAATCCTACAATTACGAATGATCTGATTCAAATATTCAGTCCAGTAATTTTACAAAAGTCTACAAATATTTGAAACATAACTGGAAGAAAACCTGTGATTGAAAATTATAGACATTAGAACATTTTTTGAGAATCTGATTTCACTAGCAAATTCCACAAACTGCATAGTGGTTGAGCTGTAGCCGAAAGTGCACATACCATTAGATTATTCAAATTCTAATAGGAAGAGGATCAAGATGATGGGAATTACTTCAGTAAGAACAGTTTATAAGATCAAAACATTCATATAATAGAGACCTAGCTCTTACTTCAATACAGAGTTTATGAAACAATAATACATAAATTATATCTTAGCACTTGAAAATTGGCTTGAAAAACATCATTAAATTATGAGAGTGGAAGACTATTAAAAATTAAACTTCTTCATTGTCAGTCCTCTTCTTTTCTGCATATTTAATGCGATCCCCTGCATATTGCAGCCACTGTTTAGCCACCCTCTCAAGGCTGACGATTGTGGTCATTGGGTGGGACTCCAGAACGGTGGCTGGGAAATACACAAATGTATTTTTAAAAATGTTTTGTAGGAAATTACTACTTAATCTTTTCTTAGCAATATCTGATTTAAGATGTAAAAAGAAAAGGAAGACACAAATCATATGAAATGCTGGCACTAAGTAAGTCTCTCCATACCTATAAGGATGACTGAAAATTTAGTTCTGCTTAGGCACAGTCTCTTTTGAGCATCCTCCCTTTTTAGAGCCATGTTGTGGACTCATCCATGTTAAATCATAGGCTAAATTATTTGATAGGAATGATGATAATGTTTTCCTCAGATGGGCTTCACCATTGACTCCACCGATCATTTTCACTTTCAGCTTCTGCAAAGTATCAAAAGTATCTCACTTCATTTGAGTGCTTTGAATTAGCAGTGGAAATTTCCTAAATATCAATCACTGATTTTAAGAAAAAAATGCAATGGTGATATGATGACTTAAAGATAATCAAGAAAGGGAAATCTTCAGTAATAGTGTACTCTTACTATAAATAATTAGAAGAATCACTCACCAATTGCTTCCGGGCTTCCTCTGCATTTTGGAGTTTACCCTCAAATTTTTTTAGCTCCCACATTGCTGTTAAGGGTAAACTTGGAAGTTCATCTAGACTTGTCCTTGTAGTAGAACTCATAATTCCTAGATCAGGGTCTTCTCTAAGTGCCAGCAGGAAATCCAATTTATTTTCAATGACTTCCTGCTTTCTTTCAATCCTCTCCAGTCTTGAATGCAATTTCTCAAATTCTTTATTTATCAAGTTAGCCATGTCATTTTCTGAAAGAGTTGATTTTTACTTTAGCCTTCTGATAAATGGAAAATTCAGGCATAAATTTGATTTTTCTGTCACAGTTGGATGAAAAACGAAAAAATCAATACGTACCACCATCAGATCCATTGGCTTCCGATGAAGAAGGCACTATTGCTCTCTGCCTGTCGGTTGCAATGCCTGAGCCAGGATACTAATGAAACAACAAATATAAAATAGTTCATATAAATATGTGAAATTATTTCTCCAATCTAAAGCACAACATCCAGTTCACCTTACCTCGGCTGTTGGTAGAGGTTGAGCTCCTCTGGCACGTGAACTTGATATCTGCAAAACTATTATGTAACCCATTTGATTTTGAATTGTAGGCAATAATTATATTATCTTAGAAAGCAAGCACTTTTCAATTTAATTACAATAGTCCATACCAGTTGCCACTACATGTTCATTTACTTTTGATCCCTTATCAGATGCAGTTTTTAAATTAATTTTTGCAAGGAAAAGTAAATTATTTCAACCATTCAAGCATCCACCTCTTCACAGAGACAAAAAAGTGCAAGTTTTAATAAAGTCAAATTGTCATAATTTTATTACTCTACTGGTGACCACTTTACCTGTGGGTATTTCATCATTGATGCCCTCTACCTCAGTTGCAATTCGTGGGACTTTGAATGAAGCTGGAGGAGCCGGCAACTCATCTAATGTATCATTTCCTACCCAAAATAGGAATATTAAAGAACATGTACTCCAATAATATCAAAGGATAAGTTGAGCTGTATTTACAGAAAATTATTCACATTGGACCACAAGCATACCTTCAGTTCCCTGCTCAAAGATATAATCATCAAAATTTTCCGCTTCACACGCCTCTACCCTTTACTCCCTTGTGAAGCCCATTGGATGTGCTCTTCATCTTCAGTACTAAACTCAGCCATTCTGACCTCAACTTCTCTAGCCTCCTTTAGGGTATCTGCAGAAAAGTACATATGCTACTACAACTCCACTTAACTCAATATTCACCAAATTAAAAACCATTCACACCAATATACCGTAAGGTCCTAATACTCTGTCATACTTGTCAGCATGCCAGGAAGCATCAGGCTCTAGGTTACGACAAATAGCCCCTCTTATCCTTTCATTTCTTGGCCATTTATAGATGCCTTGTTCCTCGTCAATCCAAGAACCTGGAATTGCAGCGCACCAGTTTTCTGCCAATAACACGAAGTAGGACATTGTAATTAAATGACATGTTGTAATATTATACAAATGCGTGGCAAAACAGATCAATGGATTAATCATTAAACTAACTACTAACCAGATGGCATTAGTTCACACTCCCTGAATAGTATAGCTATGCCCCACCCAACTGCACTAAAAAAATTATTAATGTAATTGAGTGTGCAGCATAGGGAGAAAGCAGTCCTCTGCACTGTTATATGGTAGGCGCACTGCCTTGGATAAAATTTGGCTAACATTAATGGTTTTATCAGTGCTCCATTTTCCACCAAGGTGAATATCCATGGAACGAGAATCTAATGGATAAAATAACATGTCTTTTGAGCCCTGTAGAACATTGCCAATAATAACAGGAGTACCATTGTTTAGGCCTATGGCTTTTATATACACTATTTCCTTAGTTCTGAAATAACAGCAATTGTTTGCTGGACTCTTGCTGGAGAGAACAAAATTTTGAAATCTTATTTTTTCATACACAGAACTCAATCCAGCTACAGCAGTCTTCACAGGTTTCTGCATAATTTGGTACTTAGTAGCCACATCATTGCTACTGCACTGACTTACTACACACATGTATTCACACTTAATTTTCACGACTTTCGGGAAATGATTTTAAAACGAAGCAGCTGTAGATGCAAACATTTATTAGTATTCCTTCTAAATTCAATTATTTCATTCACTTGACGATCCGTACCACATTAAACATGCGTTTCAACATACTACGCGTCTTCTCAAAGAAAACCAGTATGACAGCACACGACACGAGAATAGATAGAATTGAGATAGCTTTTGCACAACACAACTTTATTTGTTCTTCGTATTTAATGACCAAAGTTATTTTTAATACACTCTCGTCTCACAATCAGTAATGTACATACCTAACTACATTTTCCCGAGAGGAAGTTCTTTTAAATGGTTTCAACACTCGTCGCTGCACTAAGGTCAATCAACAATTCCGACGTTTTCACGTTCATATATGCTCTATAGTTGAATTATGTCCTCGTTAGCTCATTCTAAAATGCCGAATACGGTAATAATATAACATGTCTGAAAGAAGAAAAAGAATTGTCGTTACTACTCGAGGCAGGAATCCAATGAAAAACATTGGAAGGGTTATTAAAAACATTGACAAATTGATGACTTTTCTTCAACAACACCTATTTTCAATTACGTAAATAATTATACTCGCCGTACCTGAATGCTCGAACATGATCATCGATGATAGGATGATCATCCCATTATCAAATTAAGCTGTCGTGAACACCAATAGCTTAAAATGCAATTTAGCGAGGAGTTTACTCTGACGAACTCCCACATTCGTTTCTCAACATAATTCGCCGCCGCTCTGCTTTGCGATGTTGTTATACCCTTTCCAAACGCCGCGAAATATGAGATGAACGTTGAGCTAAATAAACACAATTATGAACATACAACACAGTTATTTACTATCATTAACATTAATTTAGGTACGGTACAAAAACCATCGACATACCGACGAAATTAAGCGCGACGATGATGGCAATATTGGTTATGATCAGTTATCGTAACATGACTGAACACGATCGTGGACTGGTAAATTCAACTCAAAACTGCAAAGTTGTGAGTTATGGAAACGTATAAATAAACATGTCTATCAATAAACAATGAGCTATTTCCACCAAAATATTTCAGACATGTTCTATGAACATATGCTAAAAATATGTTGAGCACATAACATCAAATTTTTTCTACCGTATGCTAGAAATATGCGGACTGCATGTTATAAAATGAGTGCCTCTTAAAATGACATGAAAACATTTTTAGCATATGCTCACAATATGATTCGAAAATGTTTCCTTGATCAGAATGAAAATGCCGTGTGCATGTGTTCAGCATCTTTTGTGCTCCTATAGGAATGCTGATAAGAAAAATATTGGGGCGATGAGTAACACTCTTTTGAATAATTAATGTAAAAATTAAAAGTGATGCAATAAAACGGCAAAATGTTACAAAAGGTAGCAAGAGTTGTGTTGGCCGTAAGTGCCTAAATTAGAATCATATTATGGTTGTTTTATTAAAATTGGAATGAGGGTGATAAGTGCATAACAGATAAGCAATGGAATATTATTAGTGGAATTAGAACCAGATCGAGTAACCACGTTAATTGAGTCAGCGTATTCAAAGCAAACCTCGCATTTTCTCCGCGCTATGAGTTCTCATCGGATCACTCTCGTGACACGTACCATAGAAATGAGTGTCAGCCTGTAAATCGAGACTGCCTTGACATATCCCACCCTCTGCAATTAACATATGATATAATTACTGTATGAACGTTACTCACCTTGGTTTTTAGCTCGATGTACACTTTCTGCGAACCAGACAAGGTGCGCGATGCACACGATCGCGTCCAACAAAAGTCAATCCCATGAAAAACGGGTCGAAACAAAGCCAGATCAGTAGAGTGTACCAAAGCAGGTATAATTTTTTTAGGAATCCGAATGAATACCAAAGAAGGTTGATCCAAATAAATGTCCAGATTCTGTGAAGATTTCAAAAGCAGGGCGAGAACAAAATGAGTAACGTAAATATATTTCATTGCGAACTAAACATAATAAACAGTAGGTATTATAAATAAGGCAAAAGGAGTGCATACAAACAAAATTTACCTTGAAATTCAGGACGATGTCCGTGCACGAACACTACTCACACACGCCGTACGGACACTTGCCACAATTGGTCTACCAATTTTAGAACAAACCCAGAAAAATTGGGTAAGTTATTCGATGGATAAAATTCAGGCAGGATCAAATAAATCAGCGTCCAAAGAAAGTCCGAAGGAGGCAGGGTCAATGTAAATAGAACTGTGCGGATAGTCCAAACGGTGCTCAGGGTCGAAAACGGGAGAGTGAGGTCCAAAGTATGCTCGAAGGCAGCAATTCCGTCAGGGTAATCCAATCAGGTGCAGAGGTCAAAACAGGAGAGCGAAGTCCAAACGAAGCAGAGGTCAAAAAATATAAAGAAGCCGAGTCGCAAAAAACACACCGAATCACCGGGAAACACGCGCCAACTGCCAACTGAAGGTGTAGTTTCCGTGGTCTACCACTAGGTGGATCATAAAATAGGTCATACAGCACGAGTCGCGAACACCTCTTTAAGACCTCCTACTGGCGAATCGTAAAGAGGTCACACAGCACGAGTCGCGGAGGCCTCCTACAGTCGAGTTGAAAAGAGGTCATACAGTAAGAGTCGCGGAGACCTCTAGAAGAGCTCCTACAGTCGAGTCGAAAAGATGTCCCACGTATGACCTCTTATATGACCTCTTCACGACGCCTGTGTTGACTGGGGTTGGCGAGTTATTGATGGAACCATATTAGCTTGGATTAATCGAAAGAGATTTGTCTGGAAAACACCAGACCCCACTATCATTCACATCGCTTGCGAGGGTAGAGTTGAAGCATGCAAACTCTATCGCCAAGCTCTTCAGTAGGGCCCGGTATACCTACAACATACTGAAAAATATCGGCCACTGCCGGAATGCAAACCCGGGGCCTCGCGATGAGTGGAAAAGGCAGTACTACATCCATTAAACTGACCCGTTCACCCAAACTCATTCCTATCAAAATGCGTGCCGTAAAGTATAGGTTTCGCGGTGACCTAAATACGGAGGTTTTGTTGAATCGCTTGACTAATTTGAACTTTCGGATTTTTTTAATTACTAGAGGGCAGACGTTAAATCAGATAATTTTAGCAGCTGGCAGTCCCCTTAGCTCTTCTAATTCCTGAGCTGGGGTGACCAGATTTCAGAAAAGTGAAAGGAGAAAGATCTGTTAGCCCCTGGAGTGTAGGCAGCCCACATTTCGCAATAATTATTCAGCTGTTGACTCTGGAAAATCATATGGCGACAGTCTTCTTCATACTTTCCCTACTTAAAAAAATCAAATTAGTGGAATAATCGTTTATGATTCATTTACTTCAATCCTAACGATGATCGTCATCAGTCAAAAATCCTTGGATAGGTTTGACGCAGCTATCAACTCCATTCTCCAATCAGTCAACCTCTTAATATTCATGTAATTCTTCCCTTGCATATCCTTAACTACTTGATCAATATTTATCCCACACGAGGTCTTCCTTTTCCGTTCTTACCATTCACTTGTTCACCACGACGATTGTCTTCATCAGGATATTTTGTCTCAAGATAAGTAAAGCCGGTTTCACACGGTACTGATCCAGCACAAGGTTGAGTACGCTAGCAAGTATACTAGCTTTCCAGTATCGTGTGAATAGAACCAGTATGCTGGCTAGCAAGCATGCTAGCTAATATACTCGCTGAGCTACTGGATTTCATACTTGATGCGGTACTAGATTTCTAGTAGGACCCAGTAGCCCAGTAGCCATCGACCAATCAAGTCACGTTACTGGCGCTGTGCGAACTTCTCTTTTTTTAATTAGTATGGCATCATATGGAATAACCGATTCATAGCAAGCACAAGGTTGATGATCGCGTGAAACTTCCCAGGAGGGTTCCAATCATACTAGATTCCGTCCTCAATATCAAGTAGCGGGTTGCACACTAGGTCTAGTGCTGGATCAAGTATCGTGTGAAACGGGCTTAAGGTCTCGTTTTCTCATCAAAGGTTTTAGCAAATTTCCCATTTCTCCCATTCTTTTCAGGACTTCTTCATTTTTCGCCGGATATATCCATTTTATCTTTATCATTCTTCCTTAGCACCACATTTAGAATGCTTCCAGTCTACACGTATGATGATGCGTGTCAAGAACTTCTTTTAAATTTTTTTTTCGATGTTCGAAGCATAATCAGGGTTTATATATCAAAATAAAATCACCAAAAGTTGCGTGAGGCGCTCGAAGATTTTTTCAAAACTGAGTTCACACTAGGAGTGCTGTTCTATATACATATTAACATTCACAAAATAGTATGCCGCTCAATCGTTCTTTCCCCACGTGATCGCGCTAAAAGTATTTACTAAAGGAATGACAAATCTTGTCTAAATTATAACACGGTAAAACTATAAACATTCGCTACGATAATTGATGCGGTGAGTTGAGTTACAAAATTAGTTTGCATTGCGTGCTTAGATACAACGTTAAGAGGCGATGGATAACATTAGATGAAGCGTCGACAACGGTTTAACGATGCAGTCATCGCTACGTATTAATAAATCGCTCATCATCATCATCATCATTGGTCAACAATCCTAGGATTGGTTTGACGCAGCTTTCAACTCGATTCTTCTATCGGCCAACCTTTTCATTGTGACGTAATTCTTCTCTTTTACATTCTTCACAACCTGTTCCATGTATCTCATACGAGGCCTGCCTTTTCCAATCTTCCCGTTCACTTTTCCCTCGACGATAGTCTTCATCAGGCCATCGTGTCTCAAGATATGGCCGATTAAGTTTTCCCTTCTTCTTTTTAGAGTTGTCAGCAGACTTCTCTTTTCTCCTACTCTTCGTAGCACTTCCTCGTTACTTACTCGGTCGATCCATTTAATCTTCAGCATTCTTCTGTAGCACCACATTTCAAATGCTTCTACCCTTTTCTTCTCCGCTGCTGTCATCGTCCATGTCTCACTGCCGTAAAGGAACATGCTCCAGATGTATGTTCTGATGAACTGTTTCCTTACTTCTATGCTTGTATTTCCTGCTGTAAGTAGATTCTTCTTTTGAAAGAATGCCCTCTTTGCCTGGGCTATTGTACTCACTATTTCTTTCTTGCTTCGTCCATCGTTGGTTACTCGGCTTCCTAGATAACAGAACTCTTTAACCTCTTCAAGTTTTTGTTTTCCTAGTTTGACATTGGTTTTCGCCTCTTCTTTCTTGCTGCACACCAATATCTTAGTCTTCTTCTTATTTATCTTCAGCTGATATCTGGCCATAGTCCTTTCCATGGTTGTTAGCATCTTATTCAGCTCCTTCTCTGTCTCTGCTATGAGAGCTATGTCATCAGCGAATCTTAGCATACTGATTGTTTCTCCGTGGATGTTCACTCCAGAACACTTCTCCTTGACTTCATTTATGGCTCTCTCGATGTAAACATTAAAAATTACGGGAGACAGTGCACAGCCTTGTCTCACTCCTTTCCTTATTCTTGCTTATTTACAGCTGGGTCCAAATTTAATCACAGCTACTTGGTTTTTATAGAAACTGTGGATAATTCTTCGGTCATTGTAGGACACTCCAATTCCCTTCAGAATTCCAAGCATTGAATCCCAATCCACGTTGTCAAAGGCCTTCTCTAAATCCACAAATGCAATGAACGTCGGTTTGTTCGTCTCCATTCTCTTCTCTATGATTAGCCTAAGGGCCAATATTGCTTCCCGTGTACCCTTACTTTTCCTGAATCCGAATTGATCTTCAACCAGGAACTCCTCTGCTTTTCGTTCTATTCTTCTGCAGATGATCCTGGTCAGTATCTTCGATGCATGTGTCGTCAGGCTTATAGTCCTAAAATTTTCGCATTTCTCCGCTCTCTTCTTCTTGGGAATAGGAATGATGATGTTTTTCTCGAAGTCCCTTGGAATTTCCCCTGTTGAATACATGTCGCAGATGGTTTTGTAGAGATGAGTTAATGTCTCCTCCCTGCATTTTTAATTAGTTCTGTAGGGACATTATCATACCCGAGGCCTTATTCATCCGAAGGTCCCTTACTGCAGCGTCGAATTCCGATCTCAATATTGATGCCCCCATATCATCTATTTCCACTTCGCTTTCCTCTTCAATAGCTTTTGTGCTGAGATTTTTTCCATTGTATAGCTCTTCCAGATATTCTTTCCATCTCTTCACTTTGTCCTCATTTTCAATCAACATTTCTCCATTCTTGTCCCTTATGGCATTGCATCTTGCGCTCCGTTCCTTGAAGTGGTTCCTCACTATGTTGTAGGCCGCTTCCACCTTTCCAAGTGCAAGGTTGCTTTGTACATCTTCGCAAAGATTTTTCAACCACAGCTCTCTAGCTTTCCTTGCTTTGTGACTTTTTTCGTTCCTTATTCTTTTGTAGCAGAGCAGCCCTTCTTCAGTTTTCGCATTCTTGTACTTTCTTCTTTCTTCAATCAATTCTAGGACTTCCTCCGTGATCCATGGCTTCTTCTTGGCAACTTTTCTTTTTCCAAGAACTTCTTTTGCGGCTTCCTGTAGTCCACATATAATGTTTTCCCAACGCTCTTCCACTGATTTCTCATTCAGGTTCTCTCCTATGTTGTTTCCCACTGCTTTTTGAAATGCCAGCTGATGTTGAGCCTCTTTTAGTTTTTCTACTTGCCATATATTCTTCTTTGTTTTCTTCAATTTCTTGAATTTTAGATGGCATTTCATCATCACTAAATTATTGTTGCTGTCGATGTCTGCACCCGGGTAGTTTTTGCAATCCTTCACCTGATTCCTAAACCTCTGCTTCATTAAAATGTAGTCTATTTGAAATCTTGCTCTGTCCCCTGGCATCTTCCCCATGTATTTTCTTCGTTTTTTGATTTTTAAGAATGTGTTAGTAACCACTAACTTATGTTGTTTGCAGAACTCCAGCAGTCTTTCTCCTCTTTCGTTTTGGTTTCCCAATCCATATTTTCCAGTTATTCTTCCACATTGACCTTTGCCAACGACAGCATTCCAGTCTCCTAAAATAATTAGGTTTTCTTCTCCTCATACCTGTTTTATTACTTCAGTGATATCTTTGTAGATGTCTTCCACTTTTTCATCTTCGTAGTCTGACGTAGGCATGTAAACTTGTACCACAATGGTATCTGTAGGCTTAGTTTCTATTTTAACCATTATAATCCTTTCACTGTACTGCAGGAAGCTCTTCACACGCATTCCGGCGCTCTTTCTGAGTATGATCCCTACTCCAGCATTACCATTTAATGATCCTGTATTTGTTGCTGTCGATATCTGCACCCGGGTAGTTTTTGCAATCCTTCACCTGATTCCTAAACCTCTGCTTCATTAAAATGTAGTCTATTTGAAATCTTGCTCTGTCCCCTGGCATATATATAATCCTGTAGCTTCCACTCCAAAAGTCTCCGTCTTCGGGCCACTTCATTTCGCTGATTCCTAATACGTCGAGGTCCATTCTTCGCATTTCTACCTTCAGGTTCTCCAGTCTTCCACAGGTCCGAAGCAATCTCACGTTCCATGTTCCTACCCGAAAAAGTGTATCACATTTGACTGATGTACTCTCTCGGGTAGTCCCCGCCCGGAGATCCGAATGGGGGACTATTTTACATCCGGAATATTTTACTCGAGAGGGTTCCATCACGTGTTGATAAGAAAGAAAAGAGTGGAGTAGCTGCGACTCCTCGGGATATTAATGTGGTGGTTTCCCCTTGCCTTCCACATCGCAGTACTACAGCCGTTAAAGTAAATGTTACCACGCCAGTAGTGAAATGAGTGTCGCTGTACCGATCACTGTGGTCTCCACCTTCACTCATGTGAAGAAGAGCTGCTGCCATCTCCTCCGGGTGATGAGAAGCGTAATTGTTGGCGGCCTCCCGTCGCCAAGTCTCGGCATCTTCACAGGTTCTGTATTATTTAGAAGCCTATTTTACCCAGGGATAGTCCAATACCCCCTCGGAATGCCGTCGCTTTTTGCCCACGACTGCTTATTCGACGAGTAAATTCGCTTATCTCGCAGCTAACCTCTATATCTAGAGGTCGACCCACCATCCGCAACCTGGTGGACGCACTCGGTAGCTTTAAGCTCAGCCGCGAGAATAAATCGCTAAAGTTAAAAACTACCTTGTTTAAAATAGCCTTATTATACCTATGAATATTTTTAATAATTCTCGCTACGTTAAAAAATGATTATCTTTTTTGAAAATCAATTTTCGTTTGACTGGATTTGTTCTTCGGATTTTGATTAGATATCATCAGTTGTTTCTATTTGTCTAGCAGAGGCTGTCCATAAAACGTTAATCCAAAGGGAGACGGGAAGCGTCGGGTCAATTGTTACGATGTGCTATCGACTGGGAGGGGTCCAATCGTCAGTTACGTCATTTGCTCTTATTTTCAACATTAATAGTGACCGGCAAAGATTAAACGGGGTTCCTGTTTTTTGGTAAGTTCAAAATGTTGAATACGATATTCCAGTGTACGGGAAACTAAAAAGGTTGCGAACGATAACGCCATAACTATGCTTCCTCATAAAGACTGACACTCTAGATCGAAGAAGGCGAAGGTCGTATAGACGTGATTTAACTGCTTAAAAAATAGCAAGTTTCAGCAAAAACATCTTCCATCCTAAGAACGGTACGGTGACGGTACGGGTAAATTCAACATTGTAAGATAAATTAATTTAAGATGTTAGGTGCAAGATTCTCTCCTGTAAATTCACAACGGCTCTATTATTTCCTACTTGTATCCTTTCCGTTGAGAATCAACTGGCACCTTCCGCTAGTAGGCTATATAAATAAAAAACTCAGGACCCGGGTTCGGTTTCTGGCGCCAATTATGTATTTACTCGTACATTTGTTTAAATTGACTTTTTCAATTTATGAAAGCGCAAGAATTTTGTCTTTCGCTCAGTGAAATAAGTAAATGTTAATCGATTTCTTTCATTCTTGTAATGTGAAATAAATGTGTGAATAAAAACTAGTTCGTAGAAACTAATAAGGTATTTATGAAGAATGTTTGTCTTGCCTCACAAAAGAGAAAATGTTCAGTGGCATCCTTTCTCATAATTTAGGTGTGGATCTCAGAGAATGCTAAGGAGCATCATCGAAAAAGGTGGGGGTTAAAAAAGTGGAAAATAAGCGTTGCGAAATATATGGATGACCCCATAAGTGAGGAAACTTAATGAAACTCTTCCAGCTATTACTGACTATTTTTCTCAGCACCTTTTTGAAGCGATTCCTGACTTTATCCTTGAAAATATTGGCGCATCTATAAATTTAGGACTTGCTTACGATGCTACTTTTCAAGTTTTTATATTCTTCCTCAAATTTAAAGTGATAAATAGCATTACTAAGGTGAAGTTTTTGCGCTAACTGCTGCGTGAGAGTTGAATCTTAGAGGCTTGACGGAGGCTTGCTTGGTGGACAATGCATTATCGTTTAGAAAGGCTTCGTCTTTCGTATCTAGAAAGGCATCGAAGTTTGTATCATGAGCACAAAAATGAAATTAAAAAAGTGTGTATTTCAACAAGATCGGATTTTAAATGGTTCGTAAATCTAGGTACCATTATGTATTGAGGCCTTCGTTAAAAAAAATCCCTCGAAAATGATCGAAAGCGCCGAAGTTAGCTGCTGTGGAATAATATACATTGTAGACAGTGCAAGCGATTGTTAGTTCCTCAAAAAAACAGTTAGTTCCGAGTCACTACGCATGAAGACGTCAATTCTGTAGAGGTAAACGGTGATAAGAAAACAGACGAAATTATGACATATGTTGACGAGGAGCAAATGAGGGAGAGATCATCATCCTTTGGGGCAGGCACGTAGCCAGAGGAGTGGGGGGGAGGGCTTCAGCCCCCCCCCTCCCCCGAAATTTTTTCCCAATATTTTTGCCGTTCTGATTTTAACTGGAAATGATAATTCGAGTTACACTGCGTATAATTCAGTGTTAAGTGTCTTGAAACGTGATCATTAGTTTGATGCATGTGTGTGGTTAATAATGGGGTCGTTTACCATATTTTTTATTGCCGTATCTGATAAGAGTTTGTAAAATAAAAAGACCCGTATTTTCCGTTTTTTGATCCGTCAATTATTTCTCGAGTTATAAGCGGCTAAAAAGTGATGTTTTTAACCCTTTCGGAAAAGTGGGCGTGGTGCCACTTCTGACGTACATCTACTTCGTCCAATCACAACTGAGCCCGCGAAGCTACTTTGCCTTATCGCAATGGGAGGACATAGCTGACTCTGCCAATAGGAGAAGTTGCGACAGCATCTATGCGAGCAGACCTTCCGAGAACCCCCCTCCACTCCCTTTCCTTCCCCGTAAAAGCAGTCAAGGACGGGAGTAAAATGACGTCAACGATATCAAAGCAGCTTTTTCGATGGGCGTTACCTTTCTTATTTTAATTTTTGATTTATGAGTGAATGGTTGTGGTTAAAAGATTAATTTTTTCACTAAAACTATTTTTTCGTTTCCATCTAACGATTTCGTGTACAAAATTGCGATTTCGGTTCCGAGTAATCGCCCCCATTATTCTATTCAATATGATATGTATGTACGCTTCGAACTTCTGTTCTGGTGCCAGCAAAATTATTTGTTTCATAACAAGGTAAGCAGTGAACTTTACCAGTGAGAAGAGATAGGAATGGGCACTGTGAAACTAAATACCAAGCACTGAAAATTTAACGAAGAGGTTTGTAACATGCCGTCACCGAACGGGTCGATTTGTTTCATGTTACGCTACACTAGACGCACTAGACTTGTCCCAGAAACTTTCTGGCTACGTGCCTGCCCCTACCCAGAGTCCTCTAGATGGCATTCTCAACACTATAGTTATTAAAAAAATCAGCCATCAGCCCTGAAGATGGAGAACGACTCGGTCTCCGAAACGTCGGCAGTAATGGAACAGCTTACCCGGTGGAAGACCCGAATAGACTTCAATACACTATAGTTATTATTTGGCAATCCAGAGGACTCTGCCCCTACCTAATGGTTTCGTTAAGAGTGGGCTAATACTGACGCCTGGTTTTAATTCTCCATTAATTCCTACCTCTATGTAAATACCCACCAATCGAAACGCCTTGAACGACCTTAGTTACCGGCGTTCTTACGCAAATAACTAATTAAACACAGACTGAATTTCCTGTAAACATTGGAGGAGTATTGTGTCTATAACAATGTTAAACATATAAAAAACACCCTCCAGTGATTATATCTTCCACGGCGACGCGCGAAAGTCGTTAGCTCTTCCCGCTGACCTGTCCTCCTGCTTCCAACATGTTATCTTTGCTTACTGCAGGTCTGTTGTCTCGCGTCGGAATGTTTATCGCATTCTTTGAATAGTGCCTCCTGCTCACTGCGACTCTTTATCTCCTTGTTCAGAGCGAAGCAACTTTGTCGCTGCTGCACTCGTCCTATCTCGTGCAGTACGATGTTGGTTGATGCATGTAAACTCCTTGCATATCCATACCTACGCTAGCCTCGTATGACTTTGCGCTGGAACTTCCTCATCCAATCTTTAAGTGTGGCTCTTTTGCGACGACAGCTTAGTTAGCATTCATTTTCTTTTCGGCCATGAGATTCCTTCTGCGTGATTTTTATTTTTCTGTTCTCCCTAAAAAAGTTGACAAACTCTTATAATATTATAAATAATATTTGGTGTTTATTGGAAGAGAATTCAGTCATGAATATTCATCCATTTATCAGTAGCGTACCAAGGAGGGTGCGAACGGGGCGGCCGCCCCGGGCACCGTAAAGGGCGGGGGCGCCAACATTGAAAAACACCTTCTTTTAGTTTAAGAAACAATAATTTTTTTTCTACCGGGGGCGGGCGCTACTAAGCTCTACTAAGCTCCGGGCGCCAAGTAGCCTTGGTACGCCACTGCTATTTCTACGATTGGTTGTGATGTGTCCCACAAGGTTATCCTACCTGGTTTTCCGAATTTTCTTTTCTCCCCTTCTTCTTAGAAACTCTTTGTTAGTTTTTCCCTCAATATCTTCTAACTTTATCTTTATTCTGTAATACTACCTTTTAAATTACTTCAGTCTTGATCGAGAAGAAAACTTAAATTTTCCCCTGCTGTAATTGTCCATTATTTACTGCTATAAGGGATTATGCTCCAAATGTGAAAAAATTCCAACGAAGGTTTTCCTCTACGAAGGTAAAATTCCACAGGGAAAGATGACGCCCCGGTAGCTTAATTGGTTAAACAACCTGGCCGGGAAATAAGGGCATCCGGGTTCGAGTCCCGGTCAAGGTGAATGATTTTTTTCTTTGTGGAACTTGTGCTATTGTGCAATTTCAGCGAGTTACGCCGTTAAGGTTCTCGCGGCCAGTTCGCGGTTCTTCAATTTGCTGTATAGTAAGCGGCTTAGTGTTTAAAGTTCAACCTTAACCTCTTTGACGGTGACGTCATGCGCACGACATCAACTGCTTTGTAGCATGGTATGTGTAGCAGTTCGAGTACATCTAGTCCCATTAAGGCCTCTAAAATTCCTCAGGGGAAGACGACGCCCCGGTTAAAGTACCGGGCCGGGAAATAAGGGGATCTGGGTTCGAGTCCCGGTCAAGGCGAATGATTTTTTTTTCTCTGTGGAAGTTGTGCTACTGTGCAATGTCAGCGGGTAACCCTTTAAGGTTCTCGCGGGCAATACGCGGTCCTTCAATTTGAAGGTTTTCTTACTTCCAATTTTGTTTGGTTGGTTATTCAGGGGAGGCGACCAACAACTGAGGTCATTTGCGCCATTTAGGATAGGTGGATATTTGGGTCATGGTAGGGTTTTTTTCAGGAAACGAAGGAAAGGTGGAGAAACCCGGCGTCGGCATTAGCCTGCTCTTGACGAAAGGCTTGACCACGGCTTAACGTCTCATCCGACGGACGGAGCACTGAAAAAAGATTTGCGTGGTGTAGTGGTATCCGTTCCTGTCTCCCAAGCTGAAGGTCGTGAGTTCATAACTCCCTCGGACAAATTATTCTATGATGGGAATTACTATCAGAACGCTGGTTAAAATTTAGGCTAAACATTTAAAGTAAATTCAAAGCCGATTTGTTTACAGATGACGTTAGATATACTCATAGTAAGAACTCCTGCGTATAATGCTAGGTTTGATGAGATAAACAAGACTTGTCGAGCCGATAGATTTAAAATATCATTTTTCCCAAATACCATAAGAGAAAACAATAGTCAGCATAGCAAAGGGATAGGTTGGTAAAGCATTGTTGGAATAGTGCATGAAGCATGTTTTAACATTACAAATCCATGCATGATAGGAAAATGTAGATAAATGTATTCAGAGAAACCTTTCTAGATAGTAATCACTTTGTTACTATGGAGATACTATCCATCTAGTTGTACGTGACTCGCATAGGTACCTAACTTGTTTCCATGTAGTATTATCATTGTAGCTCTTATTGTTAGTTGCATGCCAGTAGCGCATGTATGGTGATCTTCACCCCCTGCCACACACCCTCTCGGTGGCTCGTAGAGTATTACGTATATATGGACAGTGGCGACCAGACGGGGGGGAGGGGTTAGGATTAAAACCCCCCTTAAAACATTCCGAAATTTACAATGTTTTGTATTTTTTGCACTAGCGTTTAGAAATTTGCTTCTTGGGCTGTATGATATAGTTGAATTGTCTTCACGAAAAGAGAATGTTAATTTAATTATTGTTTTAGTGAATAATAGTCTAAATATCATTTTATAATTTTGCACATAAATATTATTAAACCCCCTCCCTCCCATAAGGAAATCCTGTGTACACCACTGGGTATAGATGTAATGAACTCGACAAAGCACTATGGTTCACGACCGTCTCCGCCTGGGATATTGTTCTGATTATTTACTTCTTGCTTCTTCTTGTCTCTGGCTATTTCATTTCTTACCGAATAGGAATAGTTTTAAAAGGACAGGTTAGAATTAGGGATGGGTCGGTTCCACTTTTTTTCGGTTCCGGTTCGGTTCTTAACTTCGGTTCTCGGTTCCGATTCTCGGTTCCGGTTCTTAATTTACCACTTACTTTGCATTGCTCAATGGTGAGATAAGGTAATCAATAATCATTTTCAGAGACTGAATTAGAATAATTCGCGACTTTGAAGCATAAAGAACACTATTTCACCAGGTTTTAATGTGAAGCCTCCACTTTGGGAGTGTGAGTAGGTTTCAGACTGGTTTTCACGCCAATTATTTCGGTACCGATTATTTTTGGCCTCGGTTCCGGTTCTTAGCTCAAGAACCGGTGGAACCGAGAACCGAACCGACCCATCCCTAGTTAGAATGCTTTGCCATCCATCGTTATTTCGTACTTTTTGTACAAACGCCAAGTTGAGAAATTTCATCGCTTTTCGGGGAAACTGTTCATAATTCAAGGATCTAGTAATGGGAAGGATGAAGGCAAGTAATCATTGCATGCTCAAGCCGTGATCAGCAGTGGTGGATCTACAATTTTAGGGCCCGGAGCTTGGACCTTTATGGGACCTCCTTTACAACCAGCAACAGTAGTTAAAGTGATTAAGTCGCCTCATACGGGCCCTAAAGCTTAAGCGTGAATAGTTTTATGGTATATCCACCACTGGTGAATCGCATGTTTAGCGACAAGCAAATTCAAATTTAGGCACACGAGAAATAGTGTAAATGCCGAGTTGAGAGCATTTTTAGGTGACATGTCGAAAAAAACCTTTGACCGACGCGTGGTTATTTTCTTCCGTATATAAAGCGGCCGTATTTCATCAATTCCGAGGGATATTCAATTAAGAATTTTATTCCAGAAAAAGTAATTTACGTAATAATTTTTATAATATACATAATAATTATTATAATATACATGATACAAAATTACGCAGGTTAGGGAAACGTGATTAAAGAGCAGTAGAGACTAATCTATCCAAACGGAAAACTATAATGATCCACGTTAATGTATTTGACTTAAAATCATTATGTTCATAGAGAAGCATAAGAGCGCGTGCACTTGGGGTGCCTTATATTGGGGTCGCAAAATCATAAGTCCGCAATTACCTATAAGCTAAAATGCTCTTCACGGGCTCTTGTGGTAAACCTTTTGTCTACAATATTTAATCTGATCGTATATTTTCCTCTTATAAATTTTACTTCAGTTATGTTGTGTTTGAATTTATATTTGTGTATTTGCGCATATGGCGTTGTGTATGTATGGTGATTGGTGTATATGACCAGATTGGTTGTTTTCTTCTTAGGGTTGTGTGCCCCATACATGTGCTATATCTTTCATACTGTCTGTGTGAGTGGAACTTCTATCATTTCCTCTTCTGTGTATTCTCTCCGTTGGTGGGTGGAACCATGCCCTCGCGCCATCTCTTGGCCGCCTCTATGGGCTCATCTGGGGGGCACTTGGTGCTATAAACGCCCGTCGAATTCACTGGAGATAAGGGTAATCTTGGTAGCTTGATGGTCTATGCAGTCGCCCGGCAAGCGGAAGGTCCGTGGTTCGATTCCCGGTCAAGGCGGAATTTGCTCCATGTGTTTTTGACCATCATTCCATCTCCACACCACTGTTGTGTTCACTGTTTATTCTATGTACACTGTCTCTTTCTTTCACCTTCTGTTTGTATTTATATAGAGCTCCTCTTCTTTAAGGTGGCAGTGGCCACCGAAATATCGGGAAAATATTTTTGTGAGTGTCCTTTTTTATGTGCTTTTAAAATTTTGTCACGCCTGTGACCAGCTTTATTGCTATTTGTGTCTCGCACTGCGAATTTCCTGTGAACATTTATATATACGGAAATAATGAGATTTAGTCGGAAAAAATGAATAAAAATGCACTCGGGGATTGGTTATAATCTGACTGTAATACTTTGGCGGTGAATTTCTATCTCGCGTTTGGGGTTGCCATTTGAGAGCGTGCCCGACTGCAAAGCGAATAGAGGATGGAATAAACCCTTCTCTGCGTGCGTAAAGTAAAAAATGAAGTTCTGAATCACGCAAGGCGGGGCAATTAGGCACTTAAGAGGGTTCGCGTGAGCGATCAATTTTCAAGTCTTCCTGGAAGCCTCGACTGGAAAATTTGTGACTAATGATGGAATATCATGACTGAATGCCCTTTGGCGAAGTGAAAATTCAAACGCTTCTTCTAATAATCAGAGCTTTTTTTTAGTCATCGTAGCTCAGTCGATCTCTTAACCCATCCATTTGCGAGATTATTCCATTTTTCTTTCTCGCTTTTCAACTTTTGGAGGTTTCTTTTCTTTTCCTGATCACATAAGTTTTGCTATATTGTTCGGCCACTGCTCTTGAGGAGCTAATATTTTTTTTGATTTAGTTGTGTATAGCTAAAATAATCTCTCTGTTACGAATTTGTGCGCTTTTCAAGGGAAAGCTGGCCAATGGTATTCAATGAAAATTTTTCTCGTAGTTTTCAGTCAACTGTAAGGATGTTTTTAGCTATTTCGTGACTTATATATTTGTTTATATTTTTACAATGTTTACATTTAACAATTGGGTTTCCATTTTTGAAGAATACAAAATGTTTACCTTTCAATCATTTAAATACTTAAATATTTTTTGATCTCTGTAAAATTTGTTTATTTCACAGAAAAGCTTTCCCTCCCACTTTCTTATTCTAGCACTCGTTTTACGCTATTAAATCCAGATTTCTCTAAAATGTGTAATTTACATGGAAATTTATTGTTTTTTTTCGGTTCTTTTCCAAGCGTTGCTAAGGCCATTGTTGCATCCGATTGAAAACATTGATGACTCATATCCAGTTCGTCAGAGGTCGTATTCATGCTTTATCTCCCTTCCGTAGAACTTTGACGGACACCTCAGCTAGTATTGTGCCTAAGGATTTGTTCTTTGGTGAAGGTGCAAAGAATAGCTTTGTGAGTTGCCTGGAAGCAATTCATCAGAACGTACATATGGAGCATGTTTATTTACGGCAGTGAGGCATGGACGATGACAGCAGCGGAGATGTCAAGGGTGGATGAATTCGAAAAGTGGTGCTGTAGAAGAATGATGAAGATCAAATGGATCGAGCGAGTAATTAACGAGGAAGTCCTAAGAAGAGTGGGAGAAAAGAGAAGTCTTCTGAATGCCCTCAGAAGAAGACGGGAAAACTTTATCGGCCACATCATTAGCCATGATGAAGACAATAGTTGAAGGACAAGTGGACTGGAAGAACGGCAACGGAAGGCCTCGTTTATGTATATGGAACAAGTGATGAAGGATGTGGAAGTGAAGAAAGAATTAAGAAATCAGCCGATAGAATGACGCATGTCTATTTGCATGACGCATGACATCATGCATTTTAAATCTCTCTAATCTTGTTTATCTGATCGAATCTAGTATAATACTCAGAGGTTATTAACATGTAGATGTAGATGACATAAGTGTCATCTACATCTACGCGATACCCTGCAAGCTACCGCGAGGGTGTGTGGCAGGGGTTCAAGATCACCAAAACATGCACTACTGACATGCAACTAGGGTACTACATTAACATGCTAATAATATGGGTCACATGCAGCTACATGGTTAGTATCTACATAGTAATAAAGTCATCAGCATATACACATAACGGCTTCGAATTTACTTAGGTTTAGCCTCAATTTCAACCTTCATTCTGAAAGTAATTCCACCGTAAAATGGTCCTATACGCCACAACCACATTCTTTCTTATGAATACCGTTCGTTTACTTTCAAATGTGATAATTTTATCAAATAAATAATGACCAGATATTCTCCCTATGCCTGATGTTGACATAGTGCACTCTACCCAAGGAGGAAGGAAAGTCAACATGACATCACTTTGACCTCAAAATGATCCAGGAAAAGTCACTATTCAGTCATGACTCTGACCGAAGGAGTAAGGGAAGTCAACATGACATCACTTTGACCTCAAAATGACACACGAGAAGTGGGTCATTTTGAGGTCCATAAGGGGGGCCAGTTCCTTTCCCTGGGCCAGCTCTACAGAGGATTATTAATTTTGGGGAGTCCAAAGGCTTCACCCGAGATTTGAGCCTGGGTCCCTTCGGCCAATAGCCGGTGGCTACATCCATTAGGGCACTCAGTGGCATAGCCAGGTTTTAGGTCTAAATTTACAAGGCGATGCCTCCTAAAAATTCCCCCCTCCTGCCCCCCCCCTCCCCATCGGCACCTCAAGACCCAAAACCTGACTACTCCACTAGCCCTGGGCGAATCGTGAAATATCGTGAAATATCGCGATATTTAATTATATCGGGAATCCTATATTGAGTTTTGAACATTATAGATAAATGGTTGTTCGATAAATCGGGCCCGATAAAAGTGTCGGGACCGATAGACTATCGTAACCGATAAAATATTACGATATATCATAAGATATTTCAACAGAGAAATTTTGTTTAACGCTCATTTCGATTATCATTATTAATTCCTTTACCTTTCTTGGATTTTCCGGTGAATTCCTCGGGATGTCTTTGGACGCCTCTACCCAAGCAGCATCATGCTATCGGCCCAATATCATTTTTACACCGTCACATATCACTTATTGGTCAATCCGATATTGGCTACCGACCGATATCGGCAAATGTCAAAAGTGATAACATTTGCAAAGAAAAATGACATTTGCTGACAATATTGGGCCGATATTAATTTGATGATAAAAATACATCTTTCGCCACTATACAGTGGCATATATGATATTGGGCCGATGTACGTTTGATATTACCATTGACTGATGTTTCATTAACATGATATTGGGATGATTTAATAAGTAAGATAGTTAAAATATATCCTGGATAAACATGTTTAAAATATTTGGTCACAAGGTATTGTTTAAAAGGTTTGGTCACAAATAGTCATAGTGAGGTCAAATGATGGCTAGTCATTTAAGGTCAAGATGACATCATTAGGAGTCACAAAGGATGTCATTTCAAGGGACCATTTTGATGTCACCGTGACTACCTAGCTGTGACTTGAAAATGACATCATCCTGATGTCATAATGACTTTTCATTCCTCCTTGGGTAGCTAGATTGGAGATGACTTACCCAATGTCACACATCTTAAGATCATAGACTAGGATATAATTACTAATCCTTTTTATGCATGATATGTTATGCATGTTGGTGTGAATTTACCCCCTGCCTCACACAATTTTGGTGGCTTGCAGGGTATTGTGTTGATGTAGATTAGATATCCTAGTTGTAAGTCAGTGGTGCATGTTTGGTGATCTTCGCCCCCTACCACACACTCTCGTGGTGGCTCGCAGGGTATTACGTAGATGTAGACGTCTATGAGATAACCAGCCATCACTTTTATGCATTTCTTTTTTATATATTCATTTGTCAATTATTGCATTTCATTTTGTTTTTCTGTTATTTGTTTGGATTGCCATTGTGATTAGAGAGGAGAGGACATGTTGTTGAAGGTAGATACCTTTACATTGAAGGATTAAATATTGGCATTGGAGAGACGAAAGTAAATAAAGCGCAAAGGGACATAGAAAATTTAATTTATAATCGCTTTGACACGATAAGAAGAAATCAGTGGAGAGCCGCGCAAAACCAATCCAAGGATTGATGACTAATGACGATGATGATGATCTGAAGCGTAGTGTAGTGTAGTTGCGAAAATTGGACGGAGTACTTGCGGAAGAGTAGGTGGACATTACACATTTTGAAAGTGGATTGTTTATTTGAGGTCATCAAGGGTCAAATGATGGGTAATAAACTCAGGCCGTATTCAGAATCTCAACTGCAGTCTCGCTTCTACAGCTTACTTCATAAAATGTATACTGTGAGTCGAATTGGCATACAGACTCTGCCTGCAAAGCTGGTATTAATTCTCAGCGTGATGATGTGTGGTACCTGTATACCGCTTAAAACCATATCGAGGTTTCTGTATCGAGGAATCCGTTTACCATTTTGATGTAGTACTAGAGATTTTATGACGTATGCAGCAGTAGTGAGACTGTATATTTGAAATACTGAATATTGCCCTCAGGGAGTGGGAGAGAATACGCTCTATGAAATGCATTAAAGAGAGTTTCACATGTGTTGGAATTAAGAGGAAAATTGCGTCAGGAAATAAACGTTCAGAAGTGACGGCATTAGGGGTGTGCGATTTGCTTTTTGGAATATTTTACTCCGATATCTACTTCATATGGTAAAATCGTCGATATAAGGACTTCGCGATGTAAATTGGGTTTGTCGCAATACATCACGTGATATTACTTTTCATTTAATTCATATTTTTTTCAATCCAAATCTTAACATTTTTCTTCGTCGTTTTTCATCCGTAATTTGTTGACTGTGAGTCGAAAATTATGGTGAGCGTTGAGTTACTCGTTATACTCAAGAGAATTTTGTTTATTTTGTCTTCATTTCAGGGCTTTACCTTTTGGGTGCACAACTTCCTTCCAACTTACAAGAGAACCTGGTGGTTTTCGTCGTTACTTCGTCGATCGGTGACTTGTTAAACGGAAGTGATGTTGAAGACATCGAGCAGAGATCTCATGAGTAAACGACTCTCCCCGCCACCAGGTAAGAAATGTTATTTAGATTTATTCGTCTTCATTTTTATCCAATAAATCTCACGAAAATTTTTTTAACTGAAATATAACTCGAAACGCATATGGGTATAAACGCAACTTATGGTGCAGACTAACCGCTTCGGAAAACAGTATGTACCGAAAATCGGTGGTTGTCCATCACATGCTTATACGCCGAGTTATTACATTAAAGACGAAATATTTCCTCAAAGACATATTCCGCGTGTGGAATTTCATTGGGACCTGCGTAATTATTTCAGCATAAATAGGAATTAAAAAAAACTAATTTGGAGGGAGATGGTGTTTTGAAAGAAGTGATTGAGGGAAGAGTGTTGGGTAGGCAGGGAAGATGGGCGAGAAGAACGAATAGTTTGAATAGAATGATGGGAGGTATGAGGGGCTGAAGAGAAACATCGTGTAAAATTTAGGAATGTGGGAAGAATTAAAAGTCCATTTAGACCTACCTGCACAGTTATAAACATAACTTCTTTGGATGGTTATTGACCACTATAATAATATATGGGTTAATTTATGTAGGTTTGGTCGTATTTTTAAGAAATTCAATTTCCTTTTTTTGCCAACGTTTCGCCTTTTTATTAAGGCTTCTTCAGGGCTACAGTACAATGCAAGGAATACAGTTGGTAAAAATTATAATATTACAAAGATAAAAGAGTTTTCAAATATAAATGTAGTACCTCAAGGAACAACTTTCTTACTGCGAAAATGGTAACAAAATAACAAACTCTTCCTCCTAGTAACAAAATCAGCATAAAAAAATCAACAAAAAAATATGGAAAACTAAGATAAAATTTTGTTTGAAAAATATAATGAGTGAAATAAAATTATTTAAAATGAATAGTATAAAGTATCAATTTAACAATTAATTGTATCGTAACTTCAAATTTCGAATGTACATTAGAATATTATTATGTACCTATATTAATTTTAATATTATTATAAACATAATAATATTAAAATTCAGCCTCCATCTACCTTGTGGAAGAAAGGCGAGAGCAGAAGTGAAGTCTTAAGGCATGCTGGTTCGGATAAGTATTGAGAGGGAAGTTGGCAATGATAAGGTCGAGGGAAGAAACGCCGAGTCTGGCTCGCGATGAAAGAAATGTGTTTGTGGATAGTAGGAGAGAGAAAAATGGTGGATGATTGTAGATAAGAGATCAGGGCCCGTATTCTCGTTTGAAACGCAACCTCGGTTATCTCCCCAGCAACGAAACCGAGGTTGCGTTTCATTGATTTCCTCATTAGAATGTTTACAAAAAGTTAACGCGAGTCCCGAAAAACCTATGTTATCCCTTGGATACCACGAGAGTTTCAGAAAGAGAATAAGGACCCATGTCAGTAATGGAATTTTCGTAAAGATACGCTTTTCCGACGGGCCTATCATCATTATCATCCTAATTATTGTACCAATATGAACAAGTTTGTGTATAGTTTTGCCAGAAATTCCTTCTGATGTATATTTTACAAGAACCCACATTTCATACATTGATTTTATTTTCCAATCTTTATATCTTCTGTAGATTTCTTAATTTATTCCGGGTTACTGCGGTCCGCTCATCGCGGTGATAAGTGGGAAGGAACGGATAAAAATAGGAACTAACGCCGCGGAAATCTGAGAACCAACTTTGTATCGTCTACTTAACTTCATGCATTACAAAACACATAAGATTTATATCCCTCTTCGGTGCTTACTAAACATTCTTTCCCTTAAAACCCATTTTCAACATTACGCTTCCTCCCACATGATCCTTCGTTGACTCTTATTTACCTTATAATTCATCCATCTGCCTAATTTTTTTCCCCCCAACATGTGTTATGTTATCACATTTGCCTTCATGTGAGGGGAAAATCCTGTAATCTAGATCAAAATCGGTACATGTCTGCGATTTTATACTCGTAAAACTTGGCGCAAAATTAATTATTTTTTGATGTGAGACGTGAACTCTGAGGAGAGGAAGGAGGACGAGAAAGGAATTTGGGTGTGGTGGAGAATGGAGAAAAGGCGATGGATGGAAAGGCGGACAAATGAAGAGGCGTTGAAAAGGTTTGTGGCAAGCACTTAGCCAGAAATTTGTTTTGGGGCCTAAGTCTAGTGTAGCGTAACTTGAAACAAATCAGCCTTGTCCGTTCGGTGCCGACATGTTACAAATCTCTTCCCTTAATTTTAAGTTCCTGGTATTTACTCTCACAGTGCCCATTGCTATCTCTTTTCACTTGTGAAGTTCAGTGCTCACCTTGTTATGAAGCAGTCAATTTGACCGACCCCAGAATAGAAGTTCAACGAATACAATAAAATTAGATTGAAAAGAACAATCATTAACCACACACATGCATTGGATGTGTGATCCCGTTTCAAGTAACTTAACACTTGAATTGTACGTAATGTAACCCGGACTATCATGCCTAGTTAAATCAAAACAACAACAATTATTGGGAAAAAATTTCGGGTGGGGAGGGGGGTGGGGAGGGGCGTAAGCCCCAGAAGACCCTGGCTACGTGCCTGGTTTGTGGAGTAGAATAGAGTGATGAAGGAAATTAAGAGAAGGTTGAGTAGGTGGATGGAACAGCTACTAACAGGACCAGTGGAAAGCTGAAGCCCACTACACTGATGGTAGAATGCTGGATTAGCGAGGGAGTGGAAGAAAGAGGAAAGGTATATCTACCATTTACCTTACGACCTGCCTCAATGGCGGAGTATGGCAGGGGGTGGGAGGTCACCAGCCGTGAATTCGAGTTTAATTGAAAAAAACTTAATGAATTCATCATAAAGTACTGCGTGTAATACGTTTGAAAGGCATACACTTTGTTTGCGTTGTATTCGTGTATTGTGCGTGGGAAAAAGGAATTCTTGTATCGTTTGGTCCAACGATCCTTAGCCTGTACCTTCTGTATCCCTTGCTTCTGATTTAGCGTCATTTGACTTTCTCAAGCATCTTCAATCCTGCGAATAACCCTATGGTCTATGGTTAATCACGAGCAACCCCAAGGTGTCTATGGCTTCCAGCAAAACTCTTCCCACGGCCGAGTGAAATTTTCTGTACAGAAAATAATATCACGTGAAAATCTAACGAAGGGAATGCCTAGCTAATAATCGCAAAATAGCATCACTTTGTGCGCATGAGTTTTATAACGCGTGGGAAAACGAATGGGGGCGTTTACTGGGAACCGAAATCGCAATTTTGAGCACGAAATCGCTAGATGGAAACAAAAAAAGAATTTTAGTGAGAAAATTAATCTTCTAACCACAACCATTCACTCATAAATCAAAAATTAAAATAAACAAAAGGCGACGCCCACCGAAAAAGCTGCTTTGATAACATTGACGTCATTTTCCTCCCGTCCTTGACAGCTTTTAGGGGAAGGGAAGGGAGAGGAGGGGTGTTCTCGGAAGGTCTGCTCGCACAGATGCTGTCGCAACTGCTCCGATTGGCAGAGTCAGCTGTGTCCCCCCCCATTACGATGAGGCGAAGTAGCTTCGCGGGCTTAGTTGTGATTGGAAGAAGTCGATGTACGTCAGAGGTGGCACCACGCCCACTTTGCCGAAAGGGTTAAAAACATCAGTTTTTCGCTGCTTATAACTCGAGATGTAATTGACGGATCTAAAAACGGAAAAATACGGGTCTTTTTATTTTACAAACTATCAGATTCGGCGATAAAAAACATGGTAAACGACCCCATTCTTTTGTTGCTCAGTCCGACAGTTGATTTTTCTCAATTTGTCACTTTTGTCTGATTGATATGATGGAGATTATGAAGAGGGGTAAGAAATATGCCCTCATGAAGAGAGAAACAGTGTAGGGATGGTGCCAATAGATGAATATGTTATGTAAATAAGAGTAGGGAGACTCCATCAAAACCTACCCTAACCAGTCGATCGAAAGCTTTCAAATAATATCCTTTGTAGACCTGATGATGTTGCAGTGTCAACGAAACCCGGGTCGGTTCAAAGTTTGCTTTTTAATGTGTAGGAAATCGCATATTTTGTATTCATTTTGATATGTTCGAATACCACTCGATATCTCCGGAAACTACTGAATTTATCCTTTTTTAGGGCCCTATCTTTGATAGGGAGAAAAACTTAATTGTTTATTGAAGTGCAAATCATAACTTATATCATCCATCGCTTTGATTTTACCCTACGTTTGTGCTCTCGAAGATAATATCCTGCATTTTATAGTAAAATTTCCTCTTGCCATGATATGGTCTCTCTCTCTGGCAAGTGTATCAGGGGTAATTAAGTTGTCGCTGAGGAAGTTAACACGCGCTCGATCCTCTCCCTCCCCCCTGTTCCTTTGATAATTTCCAACCGCCAATGGGGAGGGCATCACAAAGTGGAGAGATCAGATCGGGAGATTTGATGAGGGGAGGAGAGAGATACTGGGAATAAACACTCGAGAGGAGAAACGCGGTAGCCGAGTGCTGAGGGGGAGAGGGGGAGGAAAATCCAGGAGAACCCACTACGCTCCCGCTCAGGCCTTCATCCACCTCCCTTCGACCCATTCTGTTTCTTTTTCTGCCAGGACTTGAAATGAAAAGGAGACCGAAAGAACCATTCGCCTCGGTTTATACGGTTTCTACCCTGCCGTTGTACCGCTACTCCTGGGTGGTACAATTTGGTCCTTGTCTTTTTCAAGTCAATAAATAAGTTAATATATTTAATCTAATTAAATATACATTCTGTGAACTTAAATATTTATCGCGCATAATTATTAAATTCATTGCGCTATTGGTCTGTCGATTTGAATGTATAATGAGGATCAATGGCAGAAAGACGAAAATAATTAGATACGGACGGAGAGAGAGTAGCAATGCTTACGTTAACCAGAACAGGGCATTAATCATCAAAAGCGGAATACTATGCCTGTTTTATATATACGTTGAGAAAGACTTTAAAAAACTGGTAAGTATTTCTCTTCCTAACACTCATACGTACGTTTTTAATAAATAAATATTAGAAACTTAGAAATTGAGGATCGCTCACTGAGGGAAGATCCCTTGAATTTGAGAAATGTTGAAAACAATTGTTGTTTTTTTGAAGCTAAAGAAGTCCGTGTGAGGCAGGGTCAGAAAGCAGAGAAGCATTGATTTAGCAAGTATTTATGTTATCTTTTATGTGAAAGAAAGATTTTTTTGTGTTTTTTAGGCGTTTTGGAGATTTGGGGGAGTAAAAAAAAATGAATTTCTGAAGTTACGTTTACAGCGGTAAAAATCAATTATACTTGTAAAAGGTCCACTTTAAGGTACCAAAATATTAAGAATAAATAATACTCCATAATATATTCAATGACTTCTTTAACATTCTGCCAACCAGTTGGAATTTGTAGAAATATGGTGTAGAAAGAAGTTTTTCAGGCGGTCCGGAATGCATTCATGCCTATATCGCAGGGGTATTTTTTCTATATCAGGAAACGGGTTACGACTCGCAGGGGTTGGCACCATCCATGCACCAATTTTCGTCTAAATCTAATCTGGTGATGCAACGCGTATTTGTTGACATAAAATTTAATGACTAACTCGTGTTGCCTTTACTTTTCCAGAGAAATATTTATTTACGATATTTACGATAGAGGCCATCACCCTGACACTTTGTTTAATTCCTCTTCGAATCCCACCGCGAGTGATGAATTATCAAAATTGATCCAACCTATTTTCATGTGTACCCTTTTCACGGGTGGGAAATGTAGCAAAGAAGAGGACATGACAAGAGACAAAAATCACCCGTGAGTAGAGGAGGAGCAGTCAATATTCAGTCAAACGCGAATTACATTTGACATGATCGTTTGGCAGGTAACGGATCTCTCATTCTCTATCATGTTGGATGTGTAAAGCGAACTAATCGATATAAGGACACTAGAGAATTTGGCCAGGGTATGGGGTTAGATTTGAGTTAGAATATTGACTTCCCCTGCTGAGGGTCGGATATTGAAATGCCGGCGCTCGGCTCACAGTAGGCTGAAATCGAAAAAACTGCCAAAAAATTCTAAAAACAAATTTTTTCGTTCTGGAAGTTGATATTATGCGTGCTAACGCTCCTTTTATTGGTGCATGTGATTTCATTTTTCATAATTATTGTGAATAAACAATTAAAATGGTGAAAAGTAGAACATTCTCTAATCCCCTTATGCTGTTAGGCGTCGGGGGCCCTCAGCCACTTTCTTAATTTCCTCCTGTTCTGAGCGATTCGCTTCACTTCATTCATGCTCTTCCTTCTCTCCATCACCTCTCTTGGCTTCCTTTCCTCCTTCATTATAACCACATGCCCTTACCATCCAAAGGGTTTTCCTTTCCATCACTTCTATGATTGAGTCTTGCTGGAATTGGGCTCTGATTGTAGTATTTCTCACTCGATCTCTTCTATAGTGCGTCCTGCGGCACGTCTGAGGTATCGCATATCGCTGCTTTGAAATCTACTCCTGTGTTTATCTTGTAGGGTTAGGCTCTCCTTTCCATATAGCAATACCGGCTGGAAAATGGTTTTGTACACCCTCATCTTTGCCTTCTGCGATATTATGTTGAACATAGTATGCAAAAAAAGCCGGAATTCTGTTTTCTATGAAAATTTCCAAAATAAAGAGGTTGCGGGACCTTTTTTTTAGTAGCTTTACGGAATAAAAGGTGAGAGTGTTTTATAGAACAGATCTTACTCTTTGATCTCCCGTATTTTTCGTTGATTTACATGGATATTTGCTCTGTTGATAGGACAAAACGGCGGACCCTATTTACACTGATTTTCCGCTTTTTGGTTGAAAATATGTTGAAATATGCGCATAAGAACCGAATATAACAGGGGGTTAACCATTACCAGGCATGAATTTTAGATTAAATTAGAGTTAAGTTTATACCTTCTCTCATGAAGGCATACAAAAATATTAGTCCCGGAATGTACTGCTTACCTCACCTGAAAGGTAAAGAGGTATAAATATATGCATTCATAAGGTACGTGAAATATTGGCTATAAAGGATATGAGTATTAGTATATGCAAATTAATGCAATAATTATTGATGAGTTATACATTTCCACAAATGCATCAATAAATAAACTTATATTTCCGAGAGGATGCAGGAATATTTAATGTTACAAAATGTGATTACCTACGTGTGAAAAATTTACTACACACTACGATTGTGAAAAATACAATACCTATTTTAATTTCCCCATATATATTCACTGTATTCTATTACTGTCCCTACTTGTTCTTGGAGAAAATTAACTTTAGAATATATTTTCCCCCCTTCCTTCACCTTCTAACTCCTCCCTATAACCCCCTCCCCCTATCTTTAATGGCGCACAACTGCATAGCTTACGGTCATCTCCTGAAATAACCAAAACGAGGCATATGACGAATACGTATTTAATGTCATCAGCGGTAATCGGTCAAGATTGTTTTGACGCATCTATCCTCACTATTCACCTCTCTGCAAGACCATTCAAGATACATATATGTAGAAGAAGCCTTGGTGATTTTTCTTCCTTTGATTAGAGACATTTCAGAGTTGCAGAATTCTTCTCGTTCGTATATTTCACTCCATGCTTCATGTATGTCTCGTGAAATAAGCCTCTACCTTTTTCCATTTTTATTCCTTCGATTCTTGAATAGCAAATAGAGATAAAACTTGATACAGGAGTGAAAAAATATTTTGGCCCCGAGCTGTGGATGTGGAGATAAAAATAGGATTATATTGAGAAAGGCACAGAGATGTCCTTATTTATTTATTTGTTAAGCGAATTTAGAGGTAGGAAATCCTCTCTGGTCCGAGAAATGTCGGTGTGTAACTGAGAGAACTCGAAAATTTTTGGTTACTTGGTTGGGAAAATATTTTCACTTTCCGACTGAATATTTTTCCATGTAAGTTCAGCAAAAATCAATCTCATGAGTGGATGTGTTTTGATGATGTCGCAGCCCAGTGAGTAGAAAGTTGGGCTTACCGAACCTATGTTTCGGGTTTGAATCCGGGAGAGACCTTCGTCAACGTTCAGTGAAGTCAAAGCTGTTATCTTTATGGGAAACCACAGATGGTATGGTGAGAGGAACCCCCATTTCTCCTGATGTTTCAAAAATCACGCGTCACTAGCCTAAGTTCCTGATGAGAGAACGACGTTACCGAGTCAACGAATGCCTAACTTAGAAGTTCTAAGAAGAGAGGTTAGAAAAAAAAGGCTGATGAAAACTCAAGTACTGTATGAAAAAAAATATGAGGTGATCTCTGCGTGGTCCATTCCATTTTAAATCGAAAAATTTCTCACAAATATCTTGCTTCACCATTTCAGAATAAACGAAAAAAAGGTGCAAAGATCATAAGCCAATAGCCATTCCCCGTTTTCGCACGGAAAAATAATAGCCCCTGAAGCATAGGCAGACACGCAGACACGCCTTAAAAACACATCTTTTAACTCTATTTTTCTACAAGCTGCAGCATACTGGCTTTACGTGGTGTACACATGTAAAAGGTGTCATTAGAAAACTTATAAAGTGTATTTGGTACTTAAGTATTTTCAAATTGACTGCCCGGAAGAATAAGTTTTTTTTGCCGCTGTATATGTAACTTCCAAAATTATTTTTTAAACAAGTTTAGCCTAAAATCGCAATAAGAAAGAATAAAAAAAAACGGACCGGTTTTTCTCATTGTTACACCGATACAAATATTGTGTATGGATGTATTAAGAAATTTAGAATTTCCTAAATTATAATTTTCTAATTTGTTAAGTCTTGTCCCACGTGGTTTAATGAAGGTTAAAACATAAACCGCTATATTATATAGGATCATGCAGGCATACAAAAAAGGCTTAATTTTGCAAAAAACATTTTTTTTTACTTTAAAAATTGAGCTTTCAGGGAGTCTTTCGAAAATCATGAGCAAGCGATATATATCGACATCAAACATTGTTCCTCATTTCAGGATATTTTTAGTCGCATTGACGAACAGTTTATCGGGTGTTATAAATCCTTTTATCCTGATGGTAATGGTGTACCGGCGGAAATGTAGTTTGTAAAGCACTTTAGAAAAACATTTTCAGGAAAGGTACTTCTCAAAACTCGTTGGACAAACTGCTAAAACATTTCACAGGAAATACATTTTTACAAGCCTTGTAGATGTGGATGCAATAATAATTTAGCTATTACATTTCTTGGTAGGTATACTGCGCGAGCTCTCTTTTATTTTTCTTACACAATAGTTACCTGGAGATTTCGGTTAATAAGGGCTTAACTCGGTTTTGCAGATCTAGACTTCCGAGTCATTTTCATATTCTCCGACAATATCAACACAAGATGTATTTGCTTGCGCGTACAAAAAGATCGAATTATGTACGCGTCAGTTTTTGTTACATCCCACGGCTCTTTTCTCGTTCCTTTTTGCCACCACCCATCTCCTGAATTTTTTTTTCATTCGCCTCTCCACGCATGCGCGCTGCCTCATCAACCATTATTCCATCTCACTATCTGTCTGCTTGGAACCCCTTTTCCTTGTCTCTCTTTCTCTTGCTCTTAAAGTTCGAAACTGTCCGTCGCAGCCTTAAAGGGTGCGCGGTCTCCCGCGAATCGATGTATCGCCTCAGGGTATCGCGGTCGTGTAGTAAAGCAGCGTTTACACGTAGCAGTTGACTGCTATGACAGTCGCGAGATGCGCGATATATCTATATCGCTACTATATGTAATAAAAGAACTGACATTTGTAATTTAAGCAAAATTTATAACAATTTAATACATCGAAATTAAAAATTATAACATATAAACATATAACCTTAACAACCAATTTTGTAAACAAATTTCGATTGTTAAACTTAGGTATGTAAAATTTTATTCCATGTAATCTTTTGACGTTAAAATTTGTTAAAAATTATATTGTAAAGCATTTTTGGCACTGTAAATATCCTTTTGGATCATGTTATATTATTATTGCTATGTTTTTGGTGGTTCATCCCATTTATAGCCTTGAAGAAGGAAAAATATATTTTCCGAAACGTCGGCAAAAGTTGAATAGTTTTCATTTTTAACGAAAGACCTAAACTCCTGAAAAACCATCCATATTATTGATAATAAAGAGGTCTAGAATACAACTTACCATATATCGCTACTATTATGATGCGTCTGCACCAACCTCTATGCAGCTTAAAGCCGCTATTTAGGCGTTGTCATAACAAATATAAAGAGTTTTATTTCAATAGTGATTGATGCTCGAATTTTCATGAAATACTTCAAGCAATAAATTCCATTGACGATTATCTTTTGTTCCCCTTCTTTAAAGAGCAGAATCTCCTCTTTGGGGAGGGATATCCTTGTTATTATATCCAAATTCCCGGTATCAGAAATCGTGTATTTCTTTCCGTTGGCGATTGTTGCGATTGTGTTGGATGCATTTCCGCTGGAAAGTAGACGGGCTTCAACTTTGCTAATAGCTTGAACTAGGATCAATAGAGTTCGACATGTGTCCAGTATCGACCTGGACTCGCATCGCAGTTGCTATTTACACATGCGAGTAGGGATTAACAGTTGTTAGCAGTTGACTATCATAGCAGTGAACTGCTACGTGTAAACGCGCCTTAATGATTATCACTTAAATTGTCTTGTAATTCTTCAAGAAATAAATACCATTGGTATTTATTTTGGGTTCTCATTCTTTAAAGAATAGAATCTTCCTTTCTGGGAGGGATG
Organism: Platycnemis pennipes; assembly: GCA_933228895.1. NCBI lineage: Eukaryota > Metazoa > Arthropoda > Insecta > Odonata > Platycnemididae > Platycnemis > Platycnemis pennipes. The sequence continues at coordinate 70,018,420 of OW121854.1, forward strand.
TCCTTGTTATTATATTCAAATTACCGGCATCAGACGCCGTATTGCTTTCCGTTGGTGATTGTTGCGATTGTGTGTACATTATCGCTGGAAAGTAGACTGACATCAACTTTGCCAGCGGGAGCCAAGGTCGATAGATATCGATCGTTTTCCTTTTGAAATAGGTCTACGCGACAACAATAACAACCGCCATATTTGTTATAAATTTTCTGTGCTCTCCATTGCAGTTACTTTGGCGAATGATTTCAAATTGGGATTAAGGCGTGAAAACACCTTCTAATTGCGGATTTTTGATACTCCGAATATCTCTCGTACGCTGAAGGGTGGGACCAGGTTTTTATATTACCCCGGAAGCCATCAAGAAGGAGGACATCGGTTAAATATTGATGGTGGCAAATTTGAACAAACTCATTGTTCGCCAACATATATTGGAAGTGGGAAGGCTCTTTGCATTTGATTCCGTATATTTTGATTTCAATTGATATTGCATGGGCTTCTAATGTGATTTCTTGTTCACAAACGTATAGTTTCTGATACAAATCGCCAGAATGGATGGTTTAACTTGCCGGTCTTTGAAACATACACAAATATATATTACTAGATTTCTTTGGCAATTTCTAGAGGCAATTTCTTCGTTGTAAGAATACACGATTATAGTTGCGTTATGGTTTTCACATTTAACGAAGATAGATACAGGGTTTCTTCGTTTAAACGTACTAGCAACCATATTTACGCGCGAATATTATGTGTTCAGATTTGAATATAGAAACCATCACGTACGCTTCATTTCCGTACTGATGAAATTTAATTAATCATGTGGCTACGATGACATGACACTTTATAATTTCGCTAAAATGCGCAGTTTTCTACGTTTGTGCTATAACGCACGATTCAAATTTGGCACATCCATGGCGGCGCCCACCTGTTTCTTTAGCTGAAATGATCACGAAGGCCCTTCTCGTAGGAGTAATAGCATCGGATATCTATCGACACTGTGTAGGGAGTAGGTTGTTAATTGATCGGGGAATCTATCTGCCAGTGTATCAAGTAGCTTTATGGAGGAGTGAATGAAAATAGACTGTCGGCTTTTGAAATGTGGGGGTGGCGAAGAATGGGAAGAGGTAAAAGAAAAGGAATACTGGGTCGGGATTGCTTGGAACGGTAGGGGAGACGAAGGAAAAAACGAGCAATTTGATGAAAGTAATTGAGTGTGAAAGAATGAGCGAGTTTTAACGAACAGGGATGTTTTGAACGATGTGAAAAAGGAAGAATATTAGATACGTGGAGTAGATGTAGGAGAAGAAAGGGTAGCTTGGATAGAGTAATGGGAGGGAGGAAGAATAAGTAAGAACGTTGCGTGAACGAGAGCATGATCCTGCTGCATATTTTGAATGCCTGGAAGTATTTTAATTATTCATGTCTATCTATACCGACCTTTAACGGATAGATTACTGATGTTATTTATATATTAATCCTCTGGTGGAGCATCTGAAAGGTTATGAAAAACTAATTTGGCTCTGGATACTTGCACATATTTCATTTTGGAGAAACTGTAATGGGAATGCGACTCCACAATGAAATCGTCGTACACGTCATCGGTTATACTGAATAACAGCATCGTCGATTGTTGCCTGAAATCAATATCAATAATGTAACATTGCAGTGATAACATTTTGGCGTGTTCAGTAAATCGAACGCGACGTTGCTGTGTTGTTTCTCTCTAATTATGCAGGGCGAAAACGGTACTGTGAATGGGGAATATGCATGAAACTTTTTTCTCGGGTATTGATGATGTCCTTGATACGAAATTTTCTCACGAATTGAAATATATAAGCCAAAATTCTCTACGCCAACCACAAAGATTATTAAAAGCTCTTAAAATGTTCCCGAAAATTGACGAAAGTCACGTGACATTAAACGCCTTCTGACGTCACTGCACGGTAAAGGTTCAATATTGCTGCGGAAACAGACGTTTATTTCGAAAGAAAACGAAGCTAATATGTTGCTTTGAGGATTTTAGCCGATTATTGATCGGAACCATAACTGAAATGGGATTTAAAAAAGCAGAATCCTACACTTTGCCTTTGGTTTACTCCCTTATGGTTGCTTTCTTCTAAAAAAACAACGAATCCTTTGTCGTAGTACAGACTCGCGGGGTGAAAGCAAACAGAACACTATACAGTTATTATACATTTTATGGACGATATTCTCGTTACGATCCATGCTTCTCAAATAAAAAATCTAAATAATTTCGTTTATTGCATTAAAGATAAGATAAATACATATGTTTTCACCAAGTATTCATTAAGAAACTTACCTCCACGTATAAACAGATAAACAACGCCCATAGTGACACCGTGCCCTGACATCATGCGATGACGTCGTGTTTTTAAGCTTCAAGAAACGTAAAATTTTTAAAGAGTAATATCTTGTACCACAACTTAATTCTTCTGCAAAATTTTCAACAAGTACATTTTAGCCAATAAACTTCTCATTCAAAGAGTTATAAAAATAGTGCATGTTCCCCATTGTTGTACGAATTTTTTTCTCGTGAAACCTATCGGTGCTGTTGCTATTCTTGTGATTGCGTGTACTCGATAGCGATACGTATTAGTAACGCCGTTTGCGATTGTCAGGTTGGTAACACAATAGCCCGACGACATGTCAGTGTTGTGGGATCGAATCCCTGCATATTGATGCGTGTTGTAAGCTACAATTACAAGACTGTTACAAGACACGTAGGTACTTTTCAACTGAAAATATGTCCATATTAAATGGGAAGATGTTGACACTTATCCAAATTTCCTTTTCTCGGAATTTCCCGTTAACTCACGCCTTCAAGGTTCTGATATTTATGACTCCATCAGATCGTATCCCGATATCTCTAAAAGTTGAAACTGCAACGTCTCATCTTATATGTGTAGGCCGACTATAAGCGCGGTATGTACAGATTGTTTTTTTTCGCTGTTCGTACCTCCAAGAATAAATTCATAATTTCGCATTGTAAGAAATACATTTTAACCTTAAACCTCAGTGTTATAAAAGAATAGTATTTCAATTTTTTGTCACAATTCTGTACCTCAAATTCTTCAGAATATGTGGAAGGCGTGTTCTTATTACTTTGGGCGCTTTGGGCTAATAATATTTTTCAATGGATAATACTCAAATATTAGCCAATTAAGGTTTGATTTACTTACCTTTTTTATAAGGCAATCATTTTTGAATGATTGTGAAAATCTCTAAGTTACTTAGGGAAGGATCCTTTAAAAAATATGTCTCACAATCAATGTCAAAGTTAGGGAGCACTATTAATACTAAGCAGCGTTTACACGTAGCAGTTGACTGCTGTGACAGTTACGAGATGCGCGATATATCTATATCGCTACTGCTATGATGCGTTTGCAACAACTTCTATGCAGCTTAAAGCCCCTATTTAGGCGTTGTCATAACAAATAAAAAGATTTTTATTTCAATAGTGATTGATGCTTAAATTTTCATGCAATTCTTCAAGCAATAAATTGGATTGACGATTATCTTTTGTTCCCATTCTTTAAAGAGCAGAATCTCCTCTTTGGGGAGGCATATTCTTGTTATTATATCCAAATTCCCGATATCAGACGCAGTGTATTGCTTTCCGTTGGCGATTGTTGCGATTGTGTTGGATACATTTCCGCTGGAAAGTAGACGGGCTTCAACTTTGCTAATGGCTCGAACTAGGATCGATAGTGTTCGACATGTGTCCAGTATCGACCTGAAATCGCATCTCAGTTGCTATTTACACATGCGAGTGGGGCTTAACAGTTGTTAGCAGTTGACTGCTATGACAGTCAACTGCTACCTGTAAACGCGCCTTTAGGTGATAACTTGAAATAATACGTACTGAAATGAATGAAAAGAGATATTTTAAGTGTGAATAGAAATCTATAGAGCCGCACGGATTATTACTTTCTATGCCAAAGCATAGAGAAAAGCGGAATATAACTTCATCAACTGGACTATGTGGTACCGCGATATATCACCTGCAATATGCGGTTGGAACCCGATGATACAACGCAATATAGATACGGTTGCGAACGCGAAATTATGGAAATATCGAGATTTGAGATATGATGCGACATAATTCGATATGTTGCCTTGTGTGCCGTTTTGCGTTTTGCGATATCATTCACCATTGTACGAGTATGATATGGCCTTTTTACATCACGAACTGATAAAAGCTGAGCAACCGATACATCGGTGCTTGTGCGATATAAATTCAATGTCGGACCTCTATACATATTTTAAATCCTCATATCACATATCCTAGTGATGGAAAAGTGTCGGTCAAAATCGATTTTTCGAGCAATCGATTTTCAATCGAAATGAAAAGCTCGACTTTTAAGCAAAAATCGAAATTTGAACCAAAATGTCGATTAATCGAAAAACTCAACGGTTCATTTTTGAAAAAAATGCAGTTGGTACAAAAACATGTTTATTATTCATTTAAAAAACGCTCATAATACACATTTGAATAATAAGAAAAATCCCTAAAAATGTACTTAGAAAACATTCTTGAATTATTAGTCGTAAAAATTTACAATTTACTTTAATGTGGCTTGGAACCATTCGGCTTCACTAAAATTTTTAAGAAAGATCAACTGATATAGATGCTTTCTTGATTATCTAGGACGTGCCTTTCCAATTTTACCGGCCTTAGAGAAAAGTCTTTCACATGGGACGGATGACGTTATCATACTCAGGACTCTGATCGCGAAACGGTACGTGTTGGGGTATTCACCCTTTTATCTCCTCCCAGACTTTCAGAGGATTGGGGTTGACTTTCCAATCGACGGGTGGCCTGTTGAGGTATTGCCTAACTTCTACTGGCATCTACTTCTAACAAGAAGTGACCTCAGTGGCAGTTCATCGAGGACCTCTACTGACTACTACGCGCTGCTGAGATCAAACGAAATGGTCAAGATCGAAGTTGAAAAATCGAGTTTGGATCGAAACTCGAAGATCATGGCTCGATCTCGATTTCCTCGATCTTTGACTATTAAAACTCGATTTTCGATTTTAATCGTAATCGATTTTTCCATCGCTAACATATCCCACACACCTACTAAACAATGGGTACATCAAGTAGGTACCTGGCGACTTGGAAGCGTAAGGGATACGCGAGGAAACAACTGGAAACTTGTGCCTTTTAGAAATCTCGATTGCCTTTTGTCTTCACGGAGGAAAAAAATGCGGTTAAGTCTCAAAATTGGAAGACTTGTACATGATTTAGCGCCACGTCCACGAACGTATTTTCACTCGGCAATTTTGGCCAAAATGATTTCGTGCAACAAATAAGGCTAAAAATCGCATAAAACATCACGTTTATTCAAATCTACATTTACTGATCGATCTGTACTAATATTGACGACGTCTTCATCACCGTTTTTCAGTCCTGTCATTGGTCTCCACTCGAATCTTCTGTATACCAGCATCCTCAGACTGGCATAATTCTTCTCTCTTACATCCTTCGCTTTTTTCTAGAGATAGATTGGCTAGAGGGAAACATATAGGAAACATATATATACATATTTTTTCCCTAGAGGTAGACAGGAGTGAGGAAGATTTTTCAGGGAACGGAGGAAGGGTGGAGAGGAAACTCGGTGTTGGAATTAACCTGTTCCTAACGAAAGGCGCCAAGGGGACCTCGGTTTTAACGTCCCCTCCGACGGACGGTGTACTGAACTCGAGTGCTCTAAACACTCAAGTAGGGGTCGGTTTACTAATGAAAAATATTTTCCACTACCGTGATGTAAAACCGAGCCTTAGGGGCGAGAGGCCAGTACTCTAGCCGATACATCAATCCAATCCTCTGAGAGATACTTGATTGCGAATTGAACACTACCGCGACCACTGTCTTCATCGGACCATCATGTCTCAAGATATGTCTGCTTGGTTCATTGCGTCATCTTTTTAAAGGTTTTTCGTATCAGTCTTCTGTTCTTTACCAAACTTCTCAGAAATTCGTTTCTTACGCCGTCCACCTATTATTATTTCTTATTATTCTTAGTTTACCTATTCTTTTTTTATTATAGGTACGCTTATTCTTATCTCTCTAAAACACCACGTTGTAACATAACAATTTAGTCGCCGAGATCAACAATGCAAGGTGTAATAATGGAAGTAAACAAGCGTTGGTAGTTAAGGAACAATAGGAGAGAGCGAGAATCGGCGAGTTGTGTGCTAGACGCGGTGGTGCGGAGACGCAAAAGTGACGCGTGCGTAAGAAAGGGCATCATTTGTGAGCTAGTTGGTGTCTGTGTGGGTGAATAAGTATTCGTGAGGGAAGAGAGATTATTGGGTTGTTGTGTTGTGGCTGATTTGATTTAAGAAGTGGCTCGAAAGAAAAGAAAGTGTAAAAGGGTATGGCCTGATAAGTGCGAGCGTGAAGAGAAGTGTATGTTGTTTGTTGGTGTTTGATTAATTTTAAAGTGCATTTCGTGAGGGCAATCAATTTCTTATGTTGTGCATGTTTTATGCAATAATTGTGTGTGATTTAGAATACATAGAGGAATAAATTATAGCGTATTATACATTCAACGGTATTGGCCGTTACATGGTGTAAATGATTCATTATAAATAAGCAAACATTTGGTTTTCCAAAATACAAAATGTTACTGTCATGTGACACAACCGGTTAATGATAGAAACAATTGGTTGTTTACAATCTTGCGTTTTGAATTGGCGCTCTTGATGATCTATAATAATTGAAGAGCGTCTAGGTGGCTATCTTTTCACTACCTATCACGTATTGGACATTTCTAATCTTAACTTTTCTACCGCCGTTAACGCCCGTGGCTTGCATGATATTAAGGAACATCCTGCAGGTATAAGTTCGAATTATTAGGCACCGTACCGTAATTTCGTGCCGTCGTCGTACCTCACCGCTTCCATCCACTGATGGATGCCTTTTCCCTCCCATCCGAGCCTTGCTTTCTTCGTTCCTCCCACCCTACACCCTGTACGTACACCCGCCACCGTGGAAGGGTATCGATTATCATCTCGGCGAGGGAGGGCGCCGAGTGTCAGGAGAGGGGAGCTAGGTGGGGACGAAGGGGTGGTTGGAAGGGGAGGGAGGGGGGTTCGAAGGGGGAGGGGAGAGCGTCAGGAGGCGAGATGGCCCGCCGCCGCTTGCTTCTACTCCACACTTCAGTGCGCTCTCAAGCCTCCGGTAGGGAAGACCGGAGTCTCCCGGAGAGGGAAAAACGGTCCAGCACTTCGTTCTCCCCCAAAAAAACTTTTTTTTCAACCCGTATCCCATCCCTCTTGTCTCTCTTCCTCCTCTGCACTGTTCTTCTCGACCGCTCCTCCCCGTGGCTGCTCTCACTGTCGAGTGACGGAGGGGGTTGTATGGATCATCCCTTTAATCTCGCGAGAAAACACTGCCGGAGAGAAGCAAGCAAGCGAGCTTCCTCTCTCTCTCTCTCTGTATCTTCCATAGGTAATAGTTTATGCCGCTCGTGTTGATGAACGAGAAAAGGGTGAGGGGAAAGAACAGCTGAGTGATAGTGCACGTGTCACGTTTGACTTTTCCCTCGTTCGGCTGGGGACGCGAAATTTATCCCTTTTCAAACGCTTCACTCTCCATTTCCATAAATTAATTTTACTCTCTCTTTGGTGCGTGACGGAAAACTTGTGCGCCGTGCGCTAGAGGACTTTCTTTTTTTTCACTTCTCCTTTGTTTTGTTTCTTTCGCGCGTGGTACCTGCTGCATTCCCTCTGCGTGTTTTCGCGTGTGTCTGTGCTAGAGGTTGTTCTTGTGTACTTGTGTCCGAGTGGTTGGCTTTGGAGACGGATGCTCTTGTGTCCTCTTCGCGGCGAACACAATTCCCTCGTTGACACGGTCTCCTTTTGTCAGCCGGCGTCTCCGAAACTGTTTCCTGCTCCGGATGTGGGCTGCTGCCGCTCCTTTGTTGTCCTCGACGCGGGGTGTGGACTGACTCCCCGCGGCACCTCCCGAGCCCCCGCTACCGCCGGCGCGGAGAGCGGCGAGTCTTCGGCGACTGGTCCAGCGGAGAGAGGGTGTGGATCGTTTAGGCGTATTTTCATCTCCCAGCATCCCGGTCTCCGATCTACAGGCAAGTGCCACTGCATGCGATAATATCCCCTATTTTCTTTCGAGTTTCGAGTGTATGGGTAAGATAGGAACCTACACCAAATCGAGACGGAAGGTGCAATCTCGGAGTGTTTGGCGGTATAAATCGGGAAAAAAATCCAGTAACCCTAGCGTTTCTGCTACTGACTAAACTTTTCCTGCCAGCTTCTGAGTGTTTTGAGTGTGTTAGCGTGTATGCTTGGTTTGTTTGGCAGACGAAAAACTGATATACCATGTATGTATACAAGTATTGATTTCGATTTGTTTACTAAGCGGCAGTAGTAAAGGGATCCAATTTTTGTGAAAATGATAGTGATTAATGACGGATCAGCAAACGATTGCTCGAATTACATGTGCGTTTCTTGCTATCCTAGAGACACACATAAATCAGAGATTGACAGGGAAAGTGACTTGATGATCGTCTTTATCTTAAACCACCCCTATTTCAACATTACTTTCAATTTTACGTTTGTTTCGACTTAGGCGTAGTATTTACTAAGTCTACTCTGCTCGACTTTGATGACATTAGCAATGCCAATTGAAAAAAAAATATTTTTTTCAATGTTTGCAGTGCAATTTTTCTAATATTGCTACAAGTATATCGAAGGAGAGGAAATAGGATGAAGATAATTTTTTTCGAAGGAAGAAAAGTTCGGATTAAATGGAAAACATTTGGAGTTTAATTTTTTCCATTAAATTGACTTTTTCGTAAGTTCTGCCTTCGAAAAAAGATACTGAAACTAGTCTCCAGGGGAGACTTACTAAGAACTTACGTTTGGCCGAAGTAGCACATTTAAGGATAGTTGAGGTAAAGACTGGGCGAGCCACAATAACATGTTGAGGAAGGCCTCATTATCAACTACCACTGTCTGCTCTTCAAGATGAACACAGCGGTACAATTTGGCCATCTATAGTAGTGCTTCGAATGCAAAGATTGTATCGCACTGTTCAATTCAAGTTTAAATTGTTAAACAAACGCAGTACCCAATCTGTAGACGGCCTTTCGAACCCGCGAACTTTGGGTTGTCAAATCTGATAGTTACGGACGAATAGTGGTCAATAACCGTGTCGTAATTGATCCTGAGTGGTGCAAAAAATTAGAGCGGGCATAAAGTCAATCTAATTGCCTTTTTATAGGTTTTAAAGGCGGTAGAGCTCAATTATGAGATATAGTGGGACCCGATTAAACTATTCGACGGGATTCATGTTTTTTTTTTGATTCACGAGAGAAATCACAAGTAGTAAACACTAGGACTGGAGTGATTGATTTTTGTTTGTGCGAGTCGTAATCACGCTTGTCATTCAAAAAATCTCTCATTTAAGTTTTCGACTGAGCGTAAACCAATTTCTTTTTGTTCTGGAAACGGATGCTCGGATGGCGGGTTTATTGTTTAGTTTTCCATTCGCTATAGCCTGTTCTCCACTTCGCCTCAAGGATTTGAGAGTTCTTTTCTGTCGTCAAGTTGTTACCTTATATCGACTCGTAAAATTCTTAGATGGCTTCACATCTTCTTCAAGCCCAGAAAATACTCTCAGAAAAAACAGACACAAAGTTGACTTTTGTTCACGAATTTGTTTCGTGTTTATGCCACAATTTTTTTCAATGTCTTAAAAATATCTTTTACGAGACTCGGACGAGTTTACAATACGAATTGTATCTTTTCGTTCGCTTGTATAAGTAATTCTACGTTGTTTATATCCCATATGTTTGACCCGCATTATTTTCCTGCTTTGGAAGTTGCTGAGGAAGAGTTAACCATTTTTTAATGGGATCTTCGAAAAAAACCTTTCCCTGGCGCGTGTTTGATGTCGCTAAAAAAACACTACGGCTCTGGGCCGCTTCAAGATAGAAGAGCTTTTCTGTGACCTATTTTACTCCAAAACGCACGAGATGCTGACCTTTTTTCTAGCTGTATCCAGGATATTGGTACCATAGAGCTTTTATTTTTTGTGAGTGTATGACTTAGCAGTTCCCCCTTACATCTCAGACTTTCTTTCGTCCTGCCAAAGTATTTCGCATTTATCTCCTCCTGGTAAGTTTGCCCTAAATATTAATGTATGTAAGTGTATTGTTATCATTCTATATCTACGGAGACCCCTCAAGCCACCTCTAGGGTATGTGCTAGGGTATGTATAATCACCAAGCTTCGCTAATTACGAGAACCAAAAGGATTTGCCGCTCCGTCATACGAAAAACTGCTATGAAGAAAGGTTATGCGCCATATTTTCACTGTAGTGATGAAAAAGAGAATGATTCTACGATTCCTTGCAGCTGAAAGCATAGCAAAATTACATTTTTTTCCGGCACAAATAGTAAGTGTCCGTTTTTATGGAATTCCTGACATTCAATAGGCTCTATTTTATTACTTTTTGGAAAACTATTCATAATATCCCCATGTGTAATCCCCATGGTGTAATCCCTATCGTGCCTATACCATTACATTATCCTTGTTTATGTTACCATACCCCACTGCCTGATGTTCTGTAAAAATCGGAACGGTTAGTCTATCACATCATATCAACTTAATGTGTTCCTGAACTTTATAGTAATGTTAGTCGGATTTTTTAAAATGCCAACGAACGCTACTTTCACGCACAAATAGAATAGTGGGAATAGTGTTACAAAACAAAATAAACGCTAATGTCATTCACGCCACTGGTATATGAAACTAACAATAAGTGGTTGTTAACAGCGAAGGATAATATTTTTCATTAGTTTGTTTACATTCAATTTGATATTCTTAACAGTAGGCGTTCGATACCTCATTGTTGTCTAGAATTTATACATTTAAGAAGTTTTTCAAATGCAGTGCAGGCCAAGGCATCCTACATCTCGTCCGTTCTATCTTTACCCCAATTCTGACACTTACTTTTCGCGGTAAGGAGAGTCAATCGAAAAGACAAACTCCTTGATCATGTGTTCGTTATCACAAATCGTCTGTCGTAATATGCCTGTGTTATAAAAAAAAACTCTTTTATCGTCGCGGGAAAGCAGATGGGCTTAAAAGTTATGCATTACGTACCTACCTGAAACATTTAGTGTGCAAACTTTAAAAAGTGGTACGATAGCGATGATTGTACAGCACAGGTCTTTGGAAAATTACGTCGATTCGCGTACTCGACGTTGAGCCGCATATCTCTCCCCTGTGAGTTGGAAATCCGAGCCCGTCCCTTGAAATGCGCCGAACGGAGGTGAACAACCGCGATTTTCGTCGACAGCGTCCTAGTTCTTTTCAGCGCGGAAGTTCGTTAGGGTTGAAGGGGCCCTTTCACCTCCGGCCATTAAAATTGATGTTTCCTTGGACAGCGCAGTTGCAGCCCTGACGTGAAGTCGATGACTCGTCGCTATTTGCGACATCGTGATGGTGATCATCATCGTCATGAGTCAACAATCCTTAGATTGGTTTGAGGCAGCTCTCCTCTCGATCCGCCCATCGGCATCTACATCTACATCTACACGATAGCCTGCAAGCCACCGCAAGGGTGTGTGGCAGGGGGTGAAGATCACCAAGCATGCACTACTAGCATGCAAACAAGCAACTAAAGTGTCTCATGCAACTAGATTGTTAGTATCTATAGTATTTGAGGGGTTAATACATGCATCATGCACTACAGAATACTCTAAAATATTTCCCCTACCTATCCCTTTCCTATGCTGCCTATTCTGTTCTCTTATAGTACGGCTCGGCTCAGCTCTTTACAATTTATATAATTTTTTGCTCTAACATTCTCTTCAGTACTGGTTCCATTCAAGTATCTCACGCGAGGCCATCCTTTTTCATCAATTCTATCCACATTGCCCCCATACGACTGTCCTGATAAGACCATCGTTGGTTGGGTAGTTATTTAGGTGAGGCGACCGACAGCTGAGGTCATTTGCGCCGTATAGGATAGGTGGATAATTGGGTAGTGGTAGGAGTTTTCAGGGAACGGAGGAAGGTTGGAGAGAAACCCGGCGTCGGCATTAGCCTACTCTTAACGAAAGGCGCCAAGGGGACCACGGCTTAACGTCCCATCCGACGGACGGAGTACTGAACTTGAAATGCCCTCCACTAGGCACTCAAGTGGGGACCGGTTTTCCACTGAAAAATCCGCCACTGCCGGGAATCGAACCCGGGCCCTCGGCCAGTACTCTAGCCACCACACCAACCCGATCCCCAGACCATCGTTATGCATCAAGATAAGGTTATCCGTCCAATAAGGTTATCCGGACTTTTTTTAAGGGTTTTAGCTTGGCATCTCTTTTCTCTTATTCCTATTAAACCCTTTCATCAGTTGACCAATCTGTCTATTTTATCATCTACATTCTTATATGCAAATATACGATCCAAATGATTTCAGTCTTTCCCTTTCTACTGCTGTTATTTTGCGTGTCGGCGCACATCTCACTTTTGGTGACGTGCATAAATCGGCAAGTGGTAAAAAAAATATTAGATTTTTTATTGCACATTTTGATCTCATGCAGACCTTCAAGGAAGTCAAAAAAGTAGACCCTGTTCCTAATTAATTATGTCACCATTTACTTTCATCACATCCATTACATCACCTAATTACCGTGGAAAAAATTGTATTTTTAAACTGCTCCATATTATTGCCGATCTCCTAATTTTTAGCATTACGATGACCTGATAAAATTTAATGGAGGTTTTTGGTTCTTTTTTTACATTCTTCATTGTTAGTGATCCACCATTTATGGTAGGTTTAGATGCACATAAAATTCTTACCCTGACCATCTTTCAGATGATATCTTTCTTCGACCTGGCATGCCTTCTCACTCTTCTTATTCTAACCAAACTTCATCGTCTCCTCCGCCCTCGACCCCGCTAACTCAACATTCTTTAATCTATCAAAATCCTTCAAATGCACATTTGCCTCCTTTTTGCCTGTTCCATCCAGTCCATCTGCCTTCTCCTAATTTCCTGTATAAATTTCCATTCCTCTCCTCTCATCCCCCAGCACTTCATCGTTCATCTTCCCTTCCACCATTCTGACCTTCTTAATATCCACTTCTTAATAGGTGAATTCCATGTAAAAGTGGACAAAATCAGGAAAAAAATAACATTAATTTTTAGCATATAATTTTCTTGTTTATATTCGTTTTGATATTGAAGTTCTTTATAAACACAATTTTTGGGACATTCCTGCTCCCTGGCGAGAGATAACTGCATTAGAAGAAGCAGGATTGCCACCACTAGTTGAATAACTTCTGTGACCTAATTTTATTTTCAATATTTACATTGTTCTACAAGAAAATACTGCATGATTTTCAGTCTATAAATTATTGAAGGTATATTTATTAATTTTATACTAGATATAGGATTATAAAGTGATGTATACAATCGAAATGAAATTCTGAATACTGCTGTGCAGAGTGTTGCGTCAGTTACCATTTTTGGGATTTTTTTACTTTTTTTAAGAAATTAAGTGGATATTTCAATATTAAATTTGTAAATATTCTAATATTTACAAATCTACATTAATCAGTGCAAAAAGAACATTTATCTACTAATTTATTTAGTAGTACTAAGGGTAACTGACGCAACTGCTTTATAGTAACTGATGCAACATAAGGGAAGTTGCGTCAGTTACCATGGTGTATTAGCAAGCATCCAATATTACCTAATTTGATCAGATTGTAATTTGGTATAATTCAGTCAGGTCTAAATTAATGTATGCATTTTTTATAAAATTACATAGTGATTTCACAATGAATAAGCCTGTAAGATCTTTAAGGTAATAATATTCACGAATATTTGTAATAGTACTTACATATCAATGTTTTGACCTACAAATTTAAGTTTTATTTGTACTATTGCCAGAGGGCAGGTTCTATTGATTTTAGATAGCGGTTCGCTAAAATACCTGATACCTATGGATTTATAATTTATATCCTGCTTATTTTTGTAATTTTTCCATATTTTAAATACACTATTGCATAAGGTTTTAGTACCAGTAGAAGTTAGTACCAGTAGTAGTAGTTACTTAATTAACATGATAAATGAACACACTATAATGTGTGGGATTAGCATACAGAAACCAAGATGCCACCTAAGACTCCTGCAGAAAAGATGAGAGAATATCGAGATGGCAAGACGGAAGAGAAGAAGGCAGAGGTGAAAAACTGGAATGCAGAGCAGCAAAAGTTGTACAGAAAAAAATTGACCAATGCAAGAAAGAAAGTTGAAAAGGAAGGTAGTAAAAAGCGTATGAAAAAGGCACGTATGAGACGAAAGGCTGCATCATTAGAAACCTCATTATCCCCACCTGAAGCTTTCAAATCATCTCAATATTTTGGGATGGCTGTGCAATGGGTAAAACGAGCACTTCCTAATAGCCCTCGGAAAAAGCAAGCTGTCATTGAAAAGCTTGCATCCACATTTAATGTAGTTTCAGCAGCTCTGTCTGTTTCTCGCAGATCAACTGAATTACGTCCTGTTACTATGCAGCTTGTGGAGAAGTTTTATGAAAATGAGTTGGTGTCAAGGCAGGTGCCATGAAAAAAATATTTTGTTGTCATTAGAAATTCTACCGGTAACAAAGAAAGAGTACAAAAAATATGCTCGTAATGACAGTTATGGAAGCCTATCTGCAATTCAAGGTAGAGTACCAACAGCAAAAGATTAGGGACATCTAAGTTTGCAGAACTACGGCCAAAGCATATCTTGGCTGTAACTGAAAATGACCAACATTTTTGCCACTGCATTTAACATGAGAATGGTCAGATGCTTCTGGAAGGAATAAGAAAGGCAGTCCCAGGTATCAATTTACTAAAAGACATAAATTCATTTTTTCAGCAGTCAGTCTGTCTATGGTCTATAAATTGTTACTTTGGCGAATGCTCTGAATGCAGAGATACCGGGAAATACATTTCAGCAATTTTTTCCCAGAGAGAGTGCACATCTGTGGATATTGATCCACATGTGTCATATTGTCAGTGGTTTTCCAGCAGACAGTTTGAGAAAGAGCAAATTGAATCTCCCCTCTCTATTGCACAAAATGAACTGGCATTGCAGTTCAAAAACAGTTGAAAAAAGAGACGACACTGTTTCATAGCTACTTTTCAGTTGAAGCAAATCAGAATGCTAAAAGCTCTTGTCCAGAAGGTGTGGGAATACTGCAAGAGGACTTGCGGAAAACTTTACTCTGAGACATCAAAATGAAGTAATGTCTGCACATTGGAGTTCAGACTCAATAACTATCTTCACAGCTGTCTTGCCTTCAAATGATCAGCAGATTAATTTTGCCGTTGTAAGTGATGAGTGAAGACATGACAAGTTTACTATCTTCTCATTCAACAAGTTATGGTCACAGTACATTCAGCAGCGTGATCTATTCAAAACGTTGCACACATTTTACGACTGAGTAGGTAGCCAATTTAAGAACAGGTATTCTTTGTAAATTATTCTTTCACCAGAAAGGCTGCACAGGGATCTGAAGAATATTGATTGGAGCTTCCTTGCTGCTTCTCACGGTAAAGGGCCGATGGATGGAATTGGCGGTACCGTAAAGAGTGCAGTATTGAGAAGAGTAGTTCAAGGATCTGCAGTTGTGACAAATGCAGCAGGTTTTTCCTATGTAGCTAAGGAAGCTTGTCCAAAAATTCCAGTACTGTATCTGACAACAGCTGATATGGAAAGTGATCGAACAGCACTACAGGCAAGGTGGATTGAAAACCAACCACGACGAATTCCCGGCTCCCATAAAGTGCACTATGCCAGGAAAGCAGGCGATAGATCAATTGAGACTATTTTTGTTAGCCCCTTTTATTTTGATTTTGCTTTGGCCTTTACAGAAATTGAGCTTTTTGCATTTCGAATAAATACTCACAAATGTTGCGTCAGTTACTTTTTTGTGTTGCGTCAGTTACGCTTACTTTTGTGTATTTTAAGCAATTTCAACAACAGAAATGAATAATGAAATATGAATCGTTTTTATCATATACTATATTTACTATTGGCATACAGTTTTCTAAGTGGAAGGTTCATAACTCACAGACTTTTCAGTCCGCATAGACATTCCCAATAAGTATGTCCATTTTTTGTTGCATCAGTTACTGCAACGTTTTTCTATTTTTTTTAGCAACAGCAGCGAAAACCCCAGATTTTAATTCGATGCATTAATTTTTATGCCGGTTTATCTGTATGAGGTGATTCAAAAAAATACTTTATACGTTATTTTACTCAATTTTAATGAAGTTAAAAGGAAATGTTTTTCTTCCCAACGTTGCATCAGTTACCATGGAATTCACCAATAGCGCCAAGTATATTTTCATCCTCTTTTCTTCAGGTCCATGTTTAGGTGTCATAAAATGCCACACCTCATAAATTAGACTTTTCACCAGTCTTTTCTTTGTCTCCACTCCACGACCCTGTTGCCAGTTCTCGCCTTCGAGGGTACTCCTCTTTTGCCAACGCAATTATCCTTCGAAACTGAATGCCGCTATACCCTTTTCCCACTTACGCACTACCAAGATATTTAAGCTGCTCTCTCCTACCGAAATTGTGGCCTCCTACATTTAAATGGAATCCGGCTTCTTTACGGAATAATATGATCTTTGGGATCTTCACTTTTTTAAAAATGATTTCGTCTACTTTCAAGGCTTCACGTCATTCTCATGGGGAAGAACTTGTAATCCGTCGGTTCAACCTCTTCCTCTCACTATTTCGTTTTTTTTGTTTAAGAGCTTACAAATAGGATGTCGCCATGGTTAAATGTACTTCCCAGTGGAGGATGATGCAGAAGCGTTGAAACCGGTAGGGTATTTAAAAAAAAAGTGTAATACTACAAAATTTATTTCATTTCATGATGTCGTCCAGAAGGTGTTCTCGCATGCAATTCAAGTGATATCGTTTCTTACAGATTCAGGAAATAATCCATCTCAAATGCATGTCATAAACGAAATCTTATGATGATATAACGTTATGGGATACTTCCATGATCGGGTGTAAATAAACGCCTTGGTGATTTGATTTGTTGAAAAAAGAAAAAAAGTCAACTATGTACCTCCCACAGATTCAAATTTATTTTCGACTCGTTTCAACGCCTCGGCGTCGTGCTCAGGATAAACTGCCAACTTACCCCAACAGGCCTTTGCATATTTACTCCAGGAGGGGAAGACATTGAAGGGGGTTCAAAGAGGAGGTATGTTGTTGAGTGAATGGTGTTGGGAGAGGGTTTGGGGTTAGTTGAGGACAGGAATTACTCATTCAATACCTAGTGTGGGCAGTACAAAGTTGACTCCTTTCTTCTTTTTTCAATGATACGAGGCATGTTTTTTAAGTAAGTACCGTTTTCAAATTCCACCGCGGCAGCGTTTCGGTCGGTGCAACGCGTATGCGCACTGTGTATTTACATCTGTTTGCAAGCCACAAATGCCATTACGGCAACAATCGGTTGTCTTTATGTCTCTTTGTGCGTTTTTAAAATGCCGCCGCCGATTGAGAATCCCGCCGACTGTGAAATGCGATCAGTTATTCGTTTTCTTAGTGCCAAAGGTGTGAAAGCAGCAGAAATTTACCGTCAAATTTGTGAAGTTTACGGACAAAACATTATGAGTGATGGCATGGTACGGAAATGGGTAAAATCTTTCAAAGGTGGCCGTGCGAACGTTCATGATGAGGAACGGAGAGGGCGACCCTCAGTGGTCACTGATGATTTGGTGCAGAAAGTGGACGAAGAAATGAAAAAGAACAGACGAATCACGATTTCCTCGTTATCAGATTTGTTTCCTCAAGCTTCAAGAAGTGTTCTCTATGAAATTGTTTCTGGGTGTTTGAATTATCGAAAATTGTGCGCACGATGGGAACCGAAAATGTTGACCGAGGCGCACAAAAACAAACGTTTAAGCGGCGCCTTGACTTTTCTTGAGCGTTATCGTGCTGAAGGTGACGATTTTTTAAGCCAAATTGTCACATCCCGATCTTGCGCACAGTGACTAACATGTGTTTCTGCAACTAAAGAAGCATGTCGTGGGTCAGCATCTCGATGACGACGACAGTGTCCAAACGGCCGTGTTGCAGTGTCTTGTCTAATCAGGCGGCAATCTTCTATGACGAGGGAATACAAAAGCTAGTTGTTCGATACGATAAATGTCTTGGATATTGCTGGAAGTTATGTAGAAAAGTAGATAAAAGTGTGGGCTTTCATGTAAAAATACAATTGTTACAAAAAAATAACTTGATTTTTTTTGTGTATCAAAACGGTACTTACTTAAAAAACATGCCTCGTACTATACCAATAAATCTCGCCTGTTACCATTTGAATTGATTTATTGAATTTTAAACAATTTGTTGAATGTATTATCTTATATACCTACCTACTTATATTATGCGGAAATCACCAAGGTGAGTTTATGCATCCAATTCTGTAAGAAACTGATCCTGTGCCAATGGAATATTGCGGATGAACAGCTATGAGGAAAGGTTCAAGGGACGAGAATTTTTACTAGCATATAAAGGTTTCTCACTTAGCAGTTTTTTTTCGCTTATTGAGGCTCAGGAGCGGCTTTTCTCACTTACAGAGGTGGCGTACGAATACCTACGAGTGCTGTCGAAACACGCATTTCCTTGAAGACATTCTTGATCTTACATATAGGTGTGGTGCGAGGCGGACTCACTTACATAGGTCCGGACATGAGAGACAATTTTCTCTGCTATAGATTTCTACTTACTCGCTGAAAGAGATTTTCGGGGAAAAATAGACAGCAGCTAGCGATTAGTGTCACTTACGATAAACTCCCGATTATCCGTTCGCGCGTTATCCGGGCTGTGGATAATCCGTGCATCGCCAATATATTTAGTGTATCGGCAGTGGTTTCAAAGGCAAGTAAATTTTGTTATTTTCCTCCAATCGTGAATTCCACTACGGCACTGCCGACTGTTCCGATGTCTTACGCCAGGCTTCGTGCCGCCACCCGAGGCTTGCGAACATTTAATTTCGGCCGGGACAGCTCTACTGGATTCTTTTTCGTCATAAAATGCTATTATGTACAGCGAGGATCTTTTCATTGGCAGATTGTGTTATATTCTTAAGGAGTTTATTTATTTTGGCGGCGCACCGTATAGCAAATGAATCCGGAAAGAACCGAACAGCAATGGATAAAAGTGTAAAAAATACATTTTACCAAGTTGATTATTTGGTGATTCGACGCTTTTTTAACACAAATGTATGGTGCAAGTGACACATTTCGTTATTTTTCACTTTTTTTCTGCCAGCGTATTCCATATTTGTTTATCCACCCACCCACTCCCATGGTTACGCTTTCGTACGATCGACGCCTTAGAGGGGGAGGGACGATTTGGAAGTCGGCGTGAAAGGAGGGGAAAGAGAGGGTGAGTGTACTTAGGAGGGTTTATCTGCCAAATTCGATCACGCATGTAGATTTTCTTTTATCGCAGATCATCACAGATTTTCTTCTAAACGTAAAATAATAAATAGCATATTATTGTAATTTGGGCTAACAATTATCGCCAACTCAAAGGTACAAAAAAGCATATTTATGTATAAATTTCACATATTTTCGAATACCGCGACGAAAACTATCATCTACGTCTACATAATACCCTGCAAGCCACCATAAGGGTGTTTGGCAGAGGGGGTGAATTCACACCAAACATGTATTACACGTCGTGCATAACAAGGGATTAGTAATAATTAATCTGAGGACATTGCCTAAAATGCCTATTTTTTATTTTACTCATGAAACCAATTTTATGAAGTTATAAGTTCATTTAGGATCACTTATGACGAAATTAAGGCAATTTTTTACTGCTTAAAAATGCCTATTTTACCTGTTTATCCCTTTTTCTGCTGATATCGCCTGTTTAAGGGCCTTAAAAAGCAATATTCTTCTCAACGCCACGAAACTTCTCTTTAGTGCGGAGTTAGTCTGTTATTTCAGTTTTATTCTTTATAGTTTTTACTCTATCAAGGTTGAAATATGTCATTGAACATTCATAAAGAAAAATCATCCAAAGTAGGTATTATTATATAAAGAGGAGAAAAATAACTATGGTAATATTTACTTGATCCGTAATGCAATGGTTACGATTGCCAAAAACTTGTTTTTCAAGCTCTACTTAAAGAATTTTAAGCTTTACTTTAAATAGGTACTGCCCGAAGTTGCTCTGCCTTTACAGCCAGTATTGATAATCATGGGGAACATGGCTAAGTACTGCAATATACTCTGCAGATAAATTAATCGAAATACGTGAGGCATGTGACAGGAAAATTTTGCGCCTCCGATACATCAGTTCGAACGTCATTTTCACCCACTTAATTATGATTTACTTTTATTATATGTGATATATTGCAACCGATTTTGCTCATCTTTAATACTACGTGTTCATTCTGTCTATAAGAAAATTAAGCCATCATGGCGCATGAGTAGGTTTTGTATTGGCAACAGAATATCTGGATGAAGAAGCAAACTGCATTTTTGAATCCAAAGCTGTAGATTTATATATCGGTGTCGACGCAGATCCTACGCTCATCAGATGCAATATTGGTTAACTACCATCGATCATGTCATCGCTGGAGGCAAGAGGGTTATTCCATTTCAAATTGACAAATTTTTCAGAAATATCTTCCTTCACCACCTCAGATTTCAACTAAAATTGGTTATATATTATAACATATATATTGTCAACCTTCCTGAGCCAAAAGCCGTTCCATGTTTTAGCAGAAAAAATTTCGCCCCTGAATCATAGGCAGACATGCATTGCGTTAACGCCTGAAAATCTTCTTTTTATACTATTTTTCTACAGGCTGCAGCAGACTGGTTTTACGTGACATACACATGTAAAAGGTGTTAATAGAAAGCATATGAAGTCTACCATGTTATCAGAGGAGTTTTAAATATACTTTTCGCCAGAATAAGTGTCTTTTTGTCGCTGTAAATAAACATCCAAAATTAATTTGTTTGCAAGTTTAGCCTAAAATTACACCTAGAAATAATTTTCAAATGCCCCAATACTCGGCGTAGGGGAGAGTCACCACGTGCTGCCAGCGTGTTTCATATTTGTTTATCCACCCCCACTCCCTTGGTTACGCTTTCGTACGGTCGACGCCTTAGAGGGGGAGGGACGATTTGGAAGGCAGCGTGAAAGGAGGGAGTGTACTTAAGAGGGTGGAAGGGGTGCGTAGTTTTCGCTCGCTCCGTCACCCTTTCATGTTGTTCCGTGCTTCTGTTTGCACGCTCGCGTTTGCCCTCAACGTGTTGCTTCTTCCCTCCATACATTTCAGCTTCAGTTCGTCTTTAAGAAGAAAACTTAAAAGTTGCGTTCAACCCGAGGGTTTATCTGGTTGTTGAGGGTAGAGCTCACCAACTACTTACTAACTAAACTCGGCGAGTGAAAGTCACACATCCTGGTGTAAAAGAAAGGGTGGGTTCCTTCCTTGTGTCGCCTGATAATCGTGGTTTTCGAGTCTGTATACGTACTTATAGGCAATTCAGACCAGGAGGAAAGGTACAAGGATGGGAATGGAAGGGTATGGGGATAGAGCGGAGAGAAACCCGGCGTCGGCATAGGCCTGCTCTTGACGAAAGGCGCCTAGGGGATCACGGTTTAACGTCCCATCCGGCAGACGGAGTCCTGTATTCAAATGTCAAATTTAATACCTCTGTGAGGATTACCGATGAAAAATATATTCCCTTTCCGAGATTGGAACTCCCTGGGTGAGAGGACAGTACTCTAACCGCGGAACCAACGCGAAAAATCTGGTATCTAGAAAATAACCTCACCAGGGATTGGCTGTGCATGTCCCCCTCTCACGGGGCCTCGAACTCAGAATCTCGGGACTGCAGCCCAACACTATACCCTCCCCTGGTCTACCACGCTAACCAGAGAATAAAGCTTATTGGGAAACGAAAGAGTGCGTGATAATGGTTGATTAAGGTTTTGAGGTGCTCCAACTTCTAAGGTTTTTCTTGCCGTCTAGCTTAGGGACCGACAAACTGCGCTTCGCTAGCCAAGTACGGCTCTATGGGTATGCACATGTGGTTCCTAGGTATAACAGGAATGAAAATAAAACTAATAGTTCATTTTATGGAGATCTAATGGCATTAGTAAGTGAAACTATCATAGAGTCATTTACTGTTGCGAGATACACTCTTCCTTTTATAAATAAACGGCTAAATACAAACTGGACACACATGCATACTTTCAGAAAACGCAAGCTCATTGCTTACTATGATAAAAATCAATGGTAGAAATTTTTGTGTGAACGTTTCTTACTCGTTTGAAAATATAATAACTACTATAACATTTTATAATATTTCTTTTAATTTTCCTTATTCGTAAAAAAAATATGTTTACGGTCCTTGAAATTTTTTGAGAAATGTTGTAAAGGATACACAGTATAGTATCTACAATATTACAGTACCAGTCAGTCAATAGCTCATGCGAAGTGGGCATTCCAGCAGAAGAAGAATCTACTTACGGCTGGGAATCTAAGTTTGGAAATAAGAAAATAATTCTTTAGAAGTAATATCTGGAACACGCTTCTTTATGGTAATGATTCATGGACGATGACTGCACATGATAAGGCTGGAAATATTCGAAATATGGTGCTACAGAAGTATGTTGAAGATTAAATGGATCGACCGAGTAAGTAACGAGGAAATCCTAAGAAGAGTGGGAGAAAAGAGAAGTCTTCTGAAAACTTAAAAAGAAGAGAGGTCAACAATTTCAACCATATTGTGAGACATAATGGCCTGATGAAGCCAATTCTCTTGAGAAAAGTGATTGGGAAAAATAAGATGATGAAAGAGCGATACATGCAGCATGTTGTGAAGGATGTGAAAGGGAAGTATCACGTTAACATGAACAGGTTAGCCGATCGGAGAATCGAGTGGACGCCTGCGTCAAACCTGTCTTAGGATTTGTGGCCCACGATGATAATACAAAGGAGAGTTTTGGAACTGCCGTCTTTAAAGTTGTCCGAAACGTTGTCTAGTATGACTTAACCCTTCCCTGAGAGAAAACAAACCAAAATGTCCAGGGGGGTAACCTAGGTAACCAAGAAGTCACGAGGCATAAACACGAATGGTTCGCAAACCTGTTGTTTAAAAACAGCTCGTTACAATATCATTAATTGTTTTCACTTGAGTTTTTCTCATCTGTTTCGACTCTAGAGCCCCCAAATGAGATAAAACACAAGTGTAAACAATGAATAAGGTGGTAATCAGCGGTTTTAATTCAGTAAATTTGCGAAACATTCGTGTTTATACCACGTGACTCCTTGGTTACCTATTCGAAATAGTCCCGATGGTTTCAAACACAACCCCCCAGGGAGGTATTCAAAATCGCGGCCCTTGGCCGACATCATGCTGACAGGGAAACGAGATGCGATTCGGCCGGAATAATTTTAGATTAGTCAAGTATGAGTCTCCAAAAAGACGCAAACTTCTTCCAGAAAACGTGTAATAAAAATTAATGGGAGTTTTAGATGAGATGGGAATTGCAACGAGAGGAAGACAGTGAAAAGGCTTTACGCAATAATGAGGAACCTTGTAACAAACGAGAACAACCAAGTATTGTGGTTGGGATTATTATCGATGATCACAACCTATTTTTGTTACCCTCGGTATAATGCTCTAACCCCGAGTAGAAACTTAAGTAAATAAAAGTATTCTTTATATCCGGAAAGTACAATCAGCTCCAAAAAATTTCCAACTGGTTTGGTCCGAGAATATTTAGGCTAATTGGAGGCGTATTCCTATTTATCGTATAAAGGTAAATTCTTATAATCAATTTTTTCATGTGTTTATTTTTTATTTCGTGTGTTTTAATCGAGAAACCTTACTCTGTTTTGCGTCTTCTCCAACACTTGTCTCGAGTGATCCCCCCCTACTGCATTTCCCTATTTCCGACACCATTCCTCAGATTGTCATGCTTTCTAGGTGGTTTAATTTCGTACCGAATGCCCGTCACATTCTACACACTATCCTCTTTTCTCGCATTCCTCGCATTTTTTTCTCCTGTTACCACCCTCGGAATTCCATCCCCATCAAATAATTGATCCATCTACTACCTATGCCTCCTCCTGATTTCTCAGAACTAAAAGCATTCCGGCCGCACCATCTCAAAGAGCAATCTCGTCCGCCTCCCTTTTATTTCTCGGCTGGTAGTTGGAAAGGTGCTTTACATTTGGTCTGTTTCATCCAGAGTATTTTCTCCGTTTCCACAGCAACGTTTCCACCATTTATACTCGAAACTATCTAGGATCGAGGCAGAGTGGGCACTTGGTCATAGAAAAAACCTCATACTTAGTCGCTTATATACACTTCATTTAGTACAAACTTATGCAAATCGTATATAGCCAATGGGGGCGTTTACTCGGAACCGAAATCGCAATTTTGTACATGAAATCGTTAGATGGAAACAAAAAAGAATTTTAGAGAAAAAATTAATCTTCTGACCACAACCATTCGCTCATAAATCAAAAATTTAAATAAGCAAAAGGTGACGCCCACCGAAAAAGCTGCTGTGATAACATTGACGTCATTTTCCTCCCGTCCTTGACTGCTTTTCTTTGAAGCGAAGGGAGTGGAGGGGGGTTATCGGAAGGTCTTCTCGCACAGATGCTGTCGCAACTGTCCTATTGGCAGAGCCAGCTGTGTCTCCCCCAATACGATAAGGCAAAGTAGCTTCGCGGGCTCAGTTGTAATTGGACGAAGTCGTTATACGTCAAAGGTTGCACCACGCCCAATTTTCCGAAAGGGTTAAAAACATCAGTTTTTCGCCGCTTATAACTCGAGAAATAATTGACGGATCAAAAAACGGAAAAATACGGGTCTTTTTATTTTACAAACTCTATCAGATTCGGCAGTACAAAAAATATGGTAAACGACCCCATTACAGCAAGTTTTGTTGTACAATGATTTCATCCACGCCTCCTATCTCTCTGATGAGGTCCTTATTCTGTTTTACATACTTTCTGCGTGTCCTTATCCTATCCAAACCTCTCGTCATCCTCCTTCGTTAACCCGGCTTACCCAAAATTCTTCCCTCTATCATATAGTTCAAAACACCCTCACCCTGTGTCACCTGCTCCATCCTGACCTTCTGCTTTCATCTGCATCTGAATACTACCCTGCATGTCACCGCAAGTAAGTTCTGATGAATTGTTTCATTACTTCTACGCTTGTATTTGCAGCTGAAAGTAGAATGCCCTCTTTGCCTGTCGTCATTATATCCAATTTTCTTGTTATCCTCCCTCCTAGAGTGGTGAATTGTCTTTGAGGGGCATTATTGTTTCCTTACGTTTTCCTTTCCTTTTCCATTCCTCCTTTCAATTTCCATTCCATTGCATTTAATAAAAGAACATACTTTAATTTCCTACCGTGCTTTGCCGCCACCACAGCTGCCGATCCGCCTGAAATCTGCGGAGGAGGAATTTTCCTCAAGGAGGTTTCAATTACGTGCGAGCAGACGGAGGGGGTTTGTGGTGGGCGGTTTCAGCGTAATCAGGCAGGAGAGCTGGTCCCTTGACAACCACCGCCCTTTCTCCCCCATCCCTAATCCTCGCAGCACCTCCATCTCCTTCCTGCTTCCTTCCCCCACCGGCGAGACTGTGGCTTCCTTAATTGAGATTGTTCCTTGCGTAGTCTCCTCGGCCGTGCCACGCCACATCTCGACCGACAAGAGATCGGCCCCGAATACGCGTTTCCCTCGTTATTATCAGTCTTCAGTTCGTTTTCGAGGGCCTGGAATTTGGCCGTGCTGTTTTGAATAACGCACTGCGATATCAACTTGATATTGCCGAGTGATATGTCGATGAGTCAACTTCACGATGTAAATTGGTAATATCGATTGCTATAGCTTGCGATAATATGTCGTGATAACGCATATTGTATGCTATCGCATATCGAATGAAATCACGTTGCGATATATACAAAATATCGGATGTTTTATTAGGCAATGTCAGCTAATTGCACGCATCGATTCAAAGGAATTTAAAAAATTGCTACAGTAATTTTTATGCTAATTTAGATTAATTTAATAAATGTATAATTAACTCGATTGCTTGATTATATTATTACTTGATTCAATTGCTTGATTATATATTATTGATTTAAACTTTTTTTGTTTTAAAAATTATATTAATGGCTAAAAAAATTCTGAATGTTCAGGCGAAATGAAGTGGAAGCGAAACATGATAACATTGAAATACAACACGAGCCAAATCCGCGAAAATTAAATTTATTACGACCCGGGTTTCAGTGTATCACAGCATTATCAGGATAAGTATATCATATCTTCTCCGACATAAATAGGAGAAAAGAAAAACGGGAGAGGGATAGGGGGAGGGGAAGAGGAGAGTGGAAGTGGAGAGGGAAAGGGGAGGTAAGCGTGGGAGTAAACCAAATATAAAACAATACTTTTGTAACCTCTACCCCCACCCCTCCTCCTTCCCTGCCTCCCACGGTTATTCTCCCCACACCCTTCCGATGACCACTAATAACCGTCTACTTTCACGTGCCTCCCCTTTCCGCCCCTTTTATTTTTCTCCTATAATATTTTGGTGCTCCTATGTTATACTTCACCTGATAATGTAACCCGGGTCGTTGTGAATTGAATTGTTGTGGATTTGACTCGTGTTATCAAATTATGTTATCAAATTTATGGCTCTCAAAGAGATTTTTTTAATTTTTGACAGGGACATGTTTGTACTCTTTCCTTCCTAAGGTTTGCCGATTCCTACCGTACATGGACCTTCGTTTAAAGAAAGAGCGATAGACTTAACTACGGAACCGGGATCAACGAACTTTTCAGCTAAAAATGTCTGGTCTGAGGGTTTTATAAAGTGGCATGACATAGCGTGTCATAGCTGAGAAACTAAGTGAGAGAACAATAATCAGCGAGTTAAAATTCCCGAACCTTTGTAATATCGCTTAACAAGTTTCGACTGTACCACCTACCATCCTACTACATGCAGGGCAAGGGGCTTGATGGTATAAGGGACAGTATTTGCATCAGTTTCTCTCCAAGGGACCTTCTGTTATTATTAACCTGGCCTGTTTATGCTCCGTATGCTTCATACCTACCTCTCATAATTTCATCTTAACTACCTGCTCTTCTCCAACCTCTTCTGCTTTCACCCAAAATTCTATCCTTTATCCCTTCCTATCCTTCATCAACTCACCTGTCACTTACATGACCCTTTTTATATGCTCCATCCTCTCTCTCTCTCTGTATTCTTATTTCCTCAGTCTGCATCCTCATGTTTAAGGTAGATTTTTATGTGTCACGAATATCAGATGTCTTATTAGGCACTATAAACTAATTGCACACTTTGATAAAAACTTATTTAATAAGTGGTAACAAATTTGAGCGAAATTTGCTAAATTTAATAAATATATAATAAATGCAAGTACATGGTTTACAAGGCATGATTTTAAATGTTCCCATGTGACAGGGTACACCCATCTTTTACAAGATGATCTTCCTAAGCGCCACCTATTTCCTCGCAATTTCATCCTAACTTACCCTGCTCCTCCCTCTTATCCGAAATTCTCATCCTTTAAATACCCTCGCCCCTTATTACCCCTAACACATCCGTCGTGCTCTCGTATCCTTCCAATAATTTATTCAATCACGCTCCACATAGTTAAGGATACGTATAGGTGATCGTTATACTTTTTAGTGTTCCCCTGGGGTAGGACATACACCTATCTTTTGCGTGACGTTTTTCTTTAGCTTCGCACATAACCTGCCTTTGCAATCATTCCATCCAAACTTCCTGTTCTTCTTCTCCAAATACCCCACCAACCTATTTTTCATCCCTCCATTGCACCCTTTAAAAACCTCTCGCCCGTTGCTACCTGTACCATTCACTCACACACTTTCTCTCTTGCTACAGTATTTGTTTAGCCTGCAGGTTAAACTCATCGGCATCAAATTGACGGATTACTTTGACCTTTCGCTAGATTTTCGCGTTTAACCAGACTATCCTCAACCCAAAGATCACGTGACAGTGTATATCCACTTTCGCCACGAAAGGCGATTATCGCGAGATCAATTTCTCAGGGCTTCCACCCCTCTCTTGTTTCCAGTCGCAAGCCTTTCTCGAGCGGTCAAATATCAATTCGTTCCTATTGCCTTCGTACACATTCCTCTTTGGCATTTGAAATACTTTTCATGTTGATGTTATCTCGGAACAAGAGAAATAAACCTAAGGATCAGAGTTTAGGGCAAAATGGATTGTAATAAAAACGTTTTGACTCACAAAAAAGCTTCATCAAAGAAGGATAGAAAACTAATTTAATGAATGATTCTTATTAAATAGGATGGAAATTAACTTTGGAAATTAAAGATGTGGATATGGAGAAGGTAAGATGGGTTGAAATGAAGACAAATGGAGAAGAGCTAGGCATGATTAAGGAGGAAAGGAAGTTGATTAAAAAAATAGAAGGTAGAGGGGAGTACAAACCAGGTTTTAAGGGGCGAGGGTGTTTTGTTAGACGTTACGAGGTCTCGTATAGATAGACGTTACGACGTCTCGTATAGAGAGGGAAGAATGCTGGGTAAGGAGGGCAGAGGGTGGAGAAGAACGGGTAATTTGTTCAGATAAAGTGAATTGTAATAGGTATGCGGGACAAGAGGTGGACATCAAGCTATAGATAAGGGTCGTCATCATCGTCATCATCGGTCAACAATCCTAGGATTGGTTTGACGCAGCCCTCCACTCGATTCTTCTATCGGCCAACCTCTTCATATTGACGTAACTCCTCTCTTTTACATCCTTCAAAACTTGCTCCATATATCTCATAAGAAGCTTGCCTTTTCCATTCCTCCCGTTCACTTTTCCCTCGACGATTGTCTTCATCAGGCCATCGTGTCTTAAGATGTGGCCTATTAAGTTGTCCCGTCTTCTTTTTAAGGTTTTCAGTGCTCATATCTTTTCTCCCACTCTCCTTAATACTTCTTCGTTTGTCAATTGATCGATCCATTTTATCTTCATCATTCTTCGGTATCACCACATTTGAAATGCTTCCAGCCTGGACTTCTCTTCTGCTGTTATTGTCCATGCTTCGCTGCCATATAGTAGAATTCTCCAGATGTACCTATGTTAAAAGGAAATGTTTCCTCACTTCCACACTTGTATTTGCAGCCGTAAGTAGAATCTTCTTCTGGTAAAATGCCATTGGCCGATTAAATTGTCCCGTTTTCTATTTAGAGTTTTCAGTAGACTTCTCTTATCTTCCACTCTTATTATCCATTTAATCTTCATCATTCTGCTGTAATACCACACTTCGAAAACTTCCACCAATTTCTTTTCCGCAGCTGTCATCGTCCATGCCTCACTTCCGTGAAGAAACATACTCCAGATATATGTTCATATGAATTGTTTCCTTACTTCTAGGCTTGTATATGCAGCTGTAAGAAGATTCTTCTTTTGACAGAATGCCCTCTTCGCCTGGGCTATTCTAATGACTATTTCTTTCTTGCTTCGTCCATCGTCGGTTACTCGGCTTCCCATTTAACAGAACTCGTCCACCTCCTCAAGTTTTTGTTTACCTAGGTCAAAATTGGTCCTGGCTTCTCTTTCCTACTGCATACCAATACCTCAGTTTTCTTTTTATTGATCTTCAGGTGATATCTGAACATTTTACTTTCGATACTTGTTGGACTCTTATTCAGATCCCTCTCTGTCTCTGCTATGAGTGCTATGTCATCAGCGAATCGCAGCATGCTAATTTTTTCTCCGTGGATACTCACTCCAGAAGATCTCTCTTTGATTTCGTTATATGGGTCGTGGGTAGAGTTAAATGCCCATTGAAAACCTACCTTAACCGGTAGAGCACTAATAGTGAAATTAAATCATATCCCACTTCATATGCATTCTAGAAAAGAGCCCCTTTCACAGATTCGTTATTCGAGTCTCAGTCAGGTATGAGTGATCTTTTTCTTATGAAATCACATTCCTCAACAGAAATTCCACCCTTTGGAGGAGGAAACATTTTACCCGACCCTCTTTCCAAGTTTCTTGAAGCGCGAGTCCGCTCGCTCGTGCATCATGGAGCATTCCTTCCTTTTACCCCGATCCATCTTCTTCCCCCTGCCTTGGGTCGGCCCCTTTCCTTTTCTGCAGGGTTTGATTGATTCCTCCAAGTGTTGCATACCGTTCTTACTCCTTCCTTCGAATCTGTTTGGGAATCACGATGGTAGTCCACCCGCTCCTGATTTCGTCTTCGGCACGCCTTGCTCGCTTTGCGCCCATGAGTGCATCGGAATTGTGCCTCATCCGTCTTTAACGGGAAGAATATTTGGTCTTGTCTTATCCACCGACGCCATCTCCACGTTATTCTATTATAGGTACTTCCTCTTCATCTCGAGCGTACGTGTGTTTGAAAAACAAAAGTTCAAATAGGTGAAAGAGTATTGCTACCAGGGTAACCGAGTAAACCAACGATGGTCGAAGCAAGAAAGGAATTTTCAAATGAATAGCCCAGGAGAAAAGGGAATTCCACCAAAAGAGAAATATATTTACAATTGGGAATATATTTTTGGAATTGAGGAAAAAATTGTCCAGAACATACATCTTTAACACTCTTCTTTATGGAAGTAAGGCATGGACTATGACAGCAGCAGAGGTCAATGGCGGAAGGATTTTAAATGTGGTACTACAGAAGAATGATGTAGATTAAACAGGTGGTGACTAACGAGGAAGTCCTAAGAAAAGTTGGAGGAAAGAGGAGTATCATTAAAACCTTAAGAATGCAGGAGGGTACTCGACTATATCATGAGACATGATGCCCTGATGGAGACAATCGTCGAATAAGTATACGGGAGGAATGGCAAAAGAAAGGCCTTGTATGGAGAATGTTTAATAAGTGGTAAAGGATACGAAAAAGAAGAGTTAAGTAAATATGAAAAGGTAAGCTGATAGGAGAATCGAGTGTGGAACTGCGTCGAAACATTCTAAGGATTGTTGACTACTAATTATGATACATGTTTAAGGTTACAAAGACTTGTACCTTGATAATGATGATAATGAGTGATCGAATGACATTTTCAGGTGCTATAACTGCTTAGGTCTTAAATAATCGTCTTTCCCAATTAAATCCTAAGCTGACCTCTGAGGCTTAATACGAAATTCAAAGGCCAGTGCGTACCATTCACGATTCCGCGGCTGGCTGTTTCTTTCAGTTCGGCTGGGCTTTTATGGAGCATCCCTACTCTTCCTGTCGTTGCATTTTACAATTGGCCATTTCCCTACTCTTTCCGTTCT
The DNA here is from genome assembly GCA_933228895.1 of Platycnemis pennipes. Lineage (NCBI taxonomy): Eukaryota > Metazoa > Arthropoda > Insecta > Odonata > Platycnemididae > Platycnemis > Platycnemis pennipes. The sequence goes on from OW121854.1 coordinate 70,049,783, forward strand.
TCAGTCAACATAGTTCCTTCATTTCTTCATGGATTCAAATACGCCCTCATTTTCTCTTACCGAATCTTAAACCTTCAATGCAGGCCTTCAGAATTCCGTCGCCTTTAACTTCTTTTTTCATCTCTCCAATCTGCATTTTAAAATGTGTGTGAAAGCCTTTTCTCCTCCTCAACTACGTCCGGTACCAATTCATTCGTTCGCCTTTCCGTCTGTTGAACTGTAACGAATCTCCTCAACTCTAATTTTTTTTAAGCTTTCAATCAATTCGTTTCATCCTTCGCAAGAGTCCATGTCTCTCACCCATATGAAGCCGTGATCCACATCAAGCTCTTTGGTAACCTTTTACTTACATCCCCGGACTAAGTTTTCTTCATAAGATCTCCTCTGTTGGGAAAATTCCAACTTAGCCAAAGCAGTCCGACGCATAACGTCATTGCTACTGCACCCATGATCGTTAATCATTCTTTTATTCTCGAGAATATTATAATTTTAGTTTTATAGTATAATTTTGATCTTATAATTAAATCCTGTGTTTCTTTCTCTTGGATATCCATTATGAAAAGGAAAAAAATGCATTATTCCTAAGATTTTTTAGAGACTACACGTTCGAGCAACTTCGCCGACTTGCGAAATGCCTCAGAAATTTAGAACTTGATGATGCCGTAAGTCGCTGAAACGAGCCGTATTTAATAAAATGTGCAGCCTGATGCAGTAGGTTATATCTGTTATTGGATTTACAAAGCTTCTAACAGCCATTGCAACGGTAATACTTCGGCTGACCGCCTTTATAACGTGGAGGTAATATTATCATCATAAGTCAACAATTCTAAAGCCCATTAGACGCGGTTCATTTCATTGGCCAATTCATAAGGGATTGGATTGTGGTGCTATTGACACATACCAATTCCCCGCCCAATCCTAATCTCACAATTTTTTCAATCATCGAAAATCTCTAGCCCAATATTACATTGTAGAGCAAGATCTATTTTCAGTTGGTCAATCTTCAATCAGCTTTGCCGTATCCTAGCCCCCCTCCCCATCATCATCATTGGTTAACAATCCTGAGATTGGTTTGACGTAGCTTTCCACTCGGCTATTCTATCGGACAACCTTTTCATAGAGGAACCAAAAAAAATTGTGAGCAACTTAATAAAAATCACATAGACTTAACATTTATTTATAACTGCAAATAAACAATGCTTTCTTTCCGTCTGAATAACTTATATTTTTGCGCCTACCTTCATCCTAAGTATTTAAATAACACCTTGTCATTGGGCATTATAAATTATGCGTGCATCATATAAGTTTTCTCACAGTGATAGAATTGTATTCCTTAAAGGCACGTTTGAAGCTCTTTTGTCACGATTATTATGAATCTTCTCGTACTATGATCTTCTTCAAATAAAAAAAAACAATTTTTGTGAAGAACTATACTTAGAGTTTTCTTAAATTTTATAATAAAACATAATGATATTATTGTTATAAAATGCCCACTAAATACCAAATATATGTGCTAGGCACATATTAATCCTAGGTAAAGGTAGACCGCTTGTGCCTACCTTCCAATCCAGGTGGACTCCCCTCAAAAAGATATTCCTGGCTGCGCCCTGACGTTGTGCACTCATGTGGGATATATGAGTTTTGTTAAGACGAAAATTGGTCCCAATATTGGTAATGCCGAACATATTGTCCAATTTTCACCAGATATCGAAATTTTTTATATTTAAAAATGAATGCAATGTATTGCACCGTGCCAAGCGGGATTAAGATCGGTTTGACGCAGCCCTCCTTTCGATTCTGCTATCAGCTAACGTATTCATATCCACCTATTTCTTCTCTATCACATCCTTTACTTATTGCCTGCTCCACGTATTTTATACGAGGCTTCCGTATAACATCCTTATCCATCTACTTTATCCTGCATGATTGTCTTCATCTGGTCATCATTGTCGGAGCAACTATGTATAAACCGTTAAATTCCAACTAAATTTCTCTCCGTTTGTAAGCTTCTGTAAAACTTGCTTTCTTGGACCCAAATGTCCGCTGCGTTGCTCGTTTTGTGTCTGGTTTATTTTCCTGACTCCAGGCTACACCATTCCGGAGGGAATGAAAGGGAAGCCGCCGCAGCGATGGGGAGTTTTTACTGGTCTGATTTGAGTGGCCATATGCACAGGGCTATTCAGAACGTCCCTCGGATGTTGGAAACAAGGATGTTACTGTAGGAATTAATTTCTTCTTATAAAAAAGTTATAAAAATTTCTTCGATTTGTAATCTTTTAATACAGTGATGCCGTAATAAATATTAAGGAAACAATCCTGGGATAACTTTACGAGAGACTTTTATTGCTTTTGCTTCCATTGGAATGACACATCTGTTTCAAAGTCTTAAACGAAGGATGATTTTGGCAAGTTGGATTTTAGGAGTGGGCGTTGGCCAGGTTCTTCCAAATTAAATAATTATCGCGGGTTCTGATTCCTAGAGCTCGAGTGGGTTGGTGGTTGTAGTACTGGCATATATACTACTCAGGATATATACTACTCTAGCATATATCCTGAGGATCTGGGTTGAAATGCCGTTTGTGGCTGAGATTTTTCATCGGTATACTTGATTGCTGAATGGAGAACACTTCAAGTTCATTACTTAGTCCGTCGTATGGGACGTTAAATCGTGGATCCTTTGGCCCATACCGTTAATAGCAGGCCAATGCCGAAACCAGATATCTTCTCACCCTTTCTCAGTTCCCTGACAAATTTTCAAATCTCTCCTGTTACCCTCTTCTATAACCATGTAGCTGCATGTGACCCATATTATTAGCACGATTCCATGTAGTACCCTAGTTGTATGTCAATGGTGTATGCTTTGGTGATATTCACCCCCTGCCACACACCCTCGTGGTAGCTTGCAGGGTACCGCGTAGATGTTTGTGTACCCAACTGTCCTAAAATAGAGCAAATTACCATTGGCAGTTGACATTGTCAGCCTATTATGGCAGTGAGGTATGGACGATGACAGCAGCAGAGAAGACAAGGGTGTAGGCATTCGAAACGTGGTGCTGCAGAAGAATGATGAAGATAGTTGAACTGAGCGAGTAACCAGGAATTCCCCAGGAGAGTGTTAGATAAGAGAAGTCTGCTGAAAACTCTAAAAAGAAGACGGGACAACTTAATCGGCCACATCATGAAACATGATGGACTGATAAAGACAATCGTTGAAGGACAAGTGAACGGGAAGATTGGAAAAGGCAGGCCTCGTATAAGATATATGGAGCAAGTTGCGAAGGATGTGAAAGAGAAGAAATACGCAAAAATAAAGAGATTAGCTGTTGGGAGAATCGAGAGGAGAGCTGAGTCAAACCATTCTCAGGATTGTTAAGTGTTTATGATGACACATTTTTAAGGTCACAATGCCTTGTACCTTTTTAAGATTTACCTTTACTTATAACCTTTCAAGATATTTTATTTTCCTAAATTATTCACTATATAATGGCGCAGCACGAGAATTTTTATGTTTTATGAAATATTGCTTAATAGGCATAAGCCTTTTAATAGCATTTTTCGTCATATGAACTCTTTTTTCCAAAGCTCTTTGCACAGCGTGTGCTGCGGAAAGTTCTTTCATATTTCTCTTCACAATGCTCATTTTAAGGAATCCTGACAATGAACCGGAAATTTCTTTATCCCGGAAGGTACATACATTCGGACCGGAAATTCTACATTAGCGAGCTTTTGTTGCAGTTACATGTTTTATTAGTGCTGCAGCAAATTCCTTGACGTTGGTACTAGGTTTTTTTTCAGACTTAAGAGTTATAGATCCAAGATTTTGAAATGAGATCGTAATTTAGGCATCGTGGCTGAAAGGTGTGTGTCATTGTTCAAAGGGGAAACAATGCGTAGGTACTTGGGTTGGTTATTGTTACCCTTAATTTCCGCTCGAACTCGTCGATTTAGAAAAAAGTTTAACTCTATCCGTATTTCCAAATTTTACCCGTTTATATTTAACCAAAGATAACCAAGGCACGTTATATTCGAGATAAAGCGATTAACCGGCGAGGTTATTTTTCGTTATCTCATACTATCTCATCTAAGCTTTGCCTAATCGTTGTGCCCTCTTTAATCGTATTCCGAAAGCTTAAAAGCTTCATTAATTCCTCTGCCGAGGATTACGGGGATTACTTCCTTTGAGCTGAGCTTAGAATGATATTAAACTTCTCCGTCCTGTAGCTATGACGTGAGATTCGAAAAGTTTCGTCTCCCTCCCCTGCTCTTCTTCTCCTTCCGGGTAAAAACAAACGAACACATGGATTGACTAAGAGCTTCGGTCTTAGGGGATACTTCGGAAATGTTGCGAAAAGTTTTGATATCATCGGTGGAAAGAAATGACTCTATAGTTCAAAAGGATCTAAATTACCTAAAGCTTCAAATATCTTCATCCGTGGCGCTCTCCTCTTCCTGACGTCGACGTGTGTATTTTATTTTATTTTTTTCATTCCTCGTGGATCGTATCATCTTCTTTCCTTTTGTATGACAGAGAAAGAGAGGGAGGCAGACTGCAGTCAATACTCCGTGGGGCATTGTAAGAATTCCGAGAGAATATTTTTTTTGAAGTCACCCTTTCCGTTATTATTTAATTTTTTTTTTCATCTCTGGAGGGAAGATGTCTCATATTGATGTAATATCCGGGATGTGGACTGGGAAGAAAAGACCGGGTGGAGGGAGGATGATGTGGAAAGAGTGTATATAGGGTTGGTGGCGAGGGAGGTATTTTTTTGGGGAGGATGGAAGAAGAAACGGGGAAAGAAAATGACGAGGCCGTGTGCAAGATTGGGAAAGCTCCTTTTACCCGATTCTCCAGCCTCTCGGAAACGAAAGGAGAGGGGAGGAAGGTGGGGAGGGGGGGATTTTTGGGGCTTTGAAAGTAGGTGGTACCCTCCCTTACGCGCGGTTAAAGAAGACGAGGGTGTTGCCGGCGCCACTTCGGAAATTAGGCTTCACCCCGCGGCGGCGTGACGACGGGTGATATCCTTATCCTCTTATTTTACGTAGCCGTCAACTTCCAGTTTGAAATGAGTTTTGTGTGTGCTCCGCTGGACACGGGACAGAAGTGGATCACGTCAGAGGGGGAGCAGTGAGCGTAGTGTTCGTGAACAGTAAAACGTCATCAAAATTGATGTCATTTTATATGTTAGCATAGTTATTAGCAGATGACGCGACTGATAGCTAAGTTTGCATGCGCCACCAGAAGAAAGAATAGAATTTATTATTAATAGATAATATTTAATATTAATAGATAAATATCAAAATTGATGTCATTTTATATGTTAGCATAGTTATTAGCAGATGACGCGACTGATAGCTAAGTTTGCATGCGCCACCAGAAGAAAGAATAGAATTTATTATTAATAGATAATATTATTAACCTGCTCCAGTTGTCACCCGTTGAGCAAATTGTAATAGTGAATTACTAAGTTTTGTTTTAACAAAATGCTAATATAATATTTTAAATATTAAAAATAGATATATGAGTATTTAAATTTGATATTAATAACAATTTTACTTATTAATAATAATGTTAATGTATAATTAATAATAAGGTTAATAAAATATTAACACCATTATTTAAAAAAACAAAATATTAATAAAGTATTAAACAAAATATTAATAAATTATTAAACAAAATATTAATAAAGTATTAAACAAATAATAATAAAGTATTAAACAAATAATAATAAAGTATTAAACAAAATAATAATAAAGTATTAAACAAAATAATAATAAAGTATTTAAAACGTAATAATAAAGTATTAAACAAAATAATAATAAAGTATTAAACAAAATAATATTAATATGTAAGCAACAATATAACAATATAAAAGCAACATTAGAAGCAAACATAAAATGTCATAAAATGAAAACCCGATACACAAAAATAAATAAGCTTACAGCTTTAGACTAAGCGTTTGAAGACTTTATATTGATATATTAAAATAACTCTGAATTTAGAAGAGGCCTATAAAATTTTTCTACTAATTTTTTTAAGGAACCAGTGATTTTTACATTTTGGGGCAAGACGTTTCGTGGTTTGGAGATAGTGATTAGGAATGACTCAAAGTAAATATTTGTTCCGGTAATAGGAAAGAAATGTTGTATGTAAGGATATTGCGTGCGATATTTTCCGGTTATATCTGGGATATTTCAGATACTAAGATCTATGATCTGAATTTGAGCATGACGCGGGGAATTTTGAGTTTCCCCCCCGGAATAATGAAAAAAAGGAAGGCTCTCCATAATGCCTAAGAGTAAGGCAGCCTAGCCTACGGACACTCTGAGATCGTGAGCATCGTTTCGGAATTCGAGCACACAAAAAATAAGGAGTCTTTTTAGCTTCTGATCTAAGGTTTTAGGCAAATCATTAAAGACGGTGTTGCTATAGTAAACAAATGGGGGAATATCAGCATTGCTATCAAATTTTCCGGGATTAGAAGTTTTTGAGGTTTATGTTGATGGAGAGTTCTATGTATTGACTTAGTAACAGATGTATCCAACGTGCTGATTCCAAGACTGATCGCTAGGGAGAGTGAGTCCAATGTTGCTAACGCAATGGGGAATATGCATGAAATTTGTTTCACGAATATTAATGATGTACTTGATGCGAAATTTTCTCACCAATTTAAATATATAAGCCAACATTTTCTACGCCCACCATAAAGATTATTAAATAATATTAAAATGTTCCCGGAAATTGACGAAAGTCACGTGACCAGAAACGCCTTCTGACGTCACTGCACGGTATAGGTTCCATATTGCTACGGAGATAGACATTTATTTTTAAAAGAAAACGAAGTGAATGTATTGTTTAGAGGTTTTTAGCAGTTTCTCGAACGAAACGATGACTGAAAAAATACTTAAAAAAGCACATTCCGACAATTTCCTTTGGTTGACTCTCTTACGGCGGCGTTCTTCTTTAAAAAACCAGCGTTTGCATAGACGTAGTAGAAATTCTTACTAAACTAAACAGGCATTATATAATTTATGGACGATTTGCTCGTTACCATCCATACTACGTAAATAAAAAATCGAAATACAATCATTTATTGAATTAAAGAAATGAGATAAATACATAAGTCACCGCCAAGTATTCATTTAACAACTTACCTCCACGCATGATTAGATAAACAACGCCCATAGTGATACCGTGCCGTGACGTCATGCGATGGCGTCGTGTTTTTAAGCTGCCGAAAAGGTACACTATTCAAAGAGTAATATCTTTGTAACGCAACTTAATTCTTCAGCTAAATTTTCGCCAAGCACATTTTAGCTAATAAACTTCACATTCAAAGAGTTATAAAAAATAGTGCATGTTCCCCATTGCTGCACGGCATTTCATAATCAACTTCGACGATTTGAGGGAGGTGTTAGCTATCAATTCAACTGCGAATTTTAGCATTTCTGTTTGTGATAGCTTTCTTATTGGGGTAACTAATGAGAAGTGCATTATCTCATGCCCAAGTTTCTGTTTCTTAACGTCTTCAATGGATGAAGTGATGCTCTCAAGACATCTAATTTGTATATTGTATTGGTCTAGTTTTAGCTGTAAGAGTATTGATCCATGCGTTGGGCACAACTTTGCTGTATGAATTCCGGTATTTCAGTTTGTAGGCGTGACCGGTGTACGTTCGAAATGCCAATGGGAAACTGGGGAAACCTATGGAAGTTTGAGTAATTAGGTGTGGTGTTTCGAATCCCAAGGACCTCTGAGCGCGTAGCATTGTACCTACTGTTGCGGTGTCCTGGAATAGCCGTACAAATTTGTATTCCGAATTGTAATTGACTTACAATTGAGGATAGTTACTTGCGATTGAATTACAATGCCTACTAAGGAGGTTAGGATGTATTGGAAGAGACATAGCAGCAGATTTGAGAAACTAGGTCCACCATCATGGTAGGTATGGACATTAGGACTTTCCCACTCACTCATGGTGTTTTCAAGTCTGTTTCCGCACTAATAGGCGCTTCAGACCGGGAGGAGAGGTATAAGGATAGGAATGGAAGGGATGGGGGACCTCGGATTGATCGTCGACTTTCCCACTCGCACGGGAGAAGTGTTTTCGCACGTGGCAAAACTTAAAGTGGTAAGATGAATAATGAAATGTAATTTTAAAACTTGTAAAAAAAGGTTGAAAATTGTAAAAACGCCATCAAGCGCCAAAAACGTAGTTTAAATAGGTCAAATTCGTACCAATTTTAGTAATAAAAGTAACACCTAGAGGAAACAAATGTATTTATACCTCGCTTGCGTAGCCGTAGAGTCCTCTAGATGGCATTCTCAACACTACCTCTAGGTGCCTAATTGCCTATTATTGCTATACTATATAGTTATTATTTGGCAATCCAGAGGACTCTGGCGTAGCCTTAGGATTAATCGACGCCACGGAGGTGAAATTTTATGCACGATTTTATTGTGTAACGTCGCGTCACACCCTAAATAGAAGGGTGATTGCATTTGTTTGGTTAATGTTCAAGGATTTGTTTTCTTGCTTGTCTTTTGTGGAGTTGATAGTATTTTTTCGTTTCTTTAGATGTGAATAATGTTTTTTGTTGTCGTTTTAAATGAAATGTTTATTGTTAGTTGTAGAATATATTAAGTGGAAAAGGTTGTTAAGGAGTTGTTGATAGGGGAGAGTGGGGGATTGTTGTGTGAGAGATGCTGGAGGGAGAGAGGAGCAGAGATGTACAATCTCTAATAAAGAATATCTGAAAACGTAGTAAATAAGTAATTTATTGGAAACAACATCATAATTGTTATTTATTCTTTAATACTTATGCAGTCTCCATAACAGTCATGAAATCTTAGCAAGTAATGTGACCCTGACAGTAGAATCGCTACATCGAAAGAGTGATTTAAGTGTTGGAGGAAAATAATGATTTGGGCGTTGAGTAACCACATTTTTAAATATTGGCGAAGAGTCAAATTAGGAGGCATTGCATGTTACCGAAAAGTTGACTTACTAGAAATAGGGTTACTAGATGCAAGGTATCATTAGGGAGGCCATTGAGTGAGTAGGTATGTGCTGAAATGCCGGACATTGCTGAATGATTGTTGTCCGTCACATACATCAAGGGACACTCCTGTAATGCCATTATAGTGTGGGATAAGCTCTACATGATGGTAAGGAACACAACAGAACGGAAATCCTCTTGAGCCGTGGGTGTCACCAATGCTGAAGAAATCTAAACTTTTATGGGAATTTAAATACAGTATACGGCAACTAGTTCCCGAGGATACATGTTTTTTTAATATTATTTTCCATTTTCCGTATCGTGGTCCAAATAACTGTGGATAGGAATGACAATCCCTTCCAGACGCCCCATGGAGTCTTCAAAACCAGGACGCGTCCGGGAAAAAACGTCTGGTAACGCTACGTGGAAAAATGATGAAAATTGCCTCGGATTCTGAAATGTGAGTATGCAGAAGATAGGTGGGCAGAAAGGAAGCGAAAGAGGAAGTGTTGAATATAGTAGTGGAAGAGAGAAAGTTCATCGACAAGCTAGTAAATACATGGAACGGGAAAATTTTTGACCTTTTAGACTGGCGTTTCCCTACCAATGTCAGCCGAAAACTAATATGGAAAGAGATGGAATAATCTGACATTGGGCATGTTAATGACGCACAAATTGGTTGAGTATAAAAATTTCGGAAGAAAAACACGCCCAAAAGCCAGTTAATTGAAGAAAAACAATCCCTTGTATCGATATTTCGATTAACTAGGTGACTATCTGCAAGGAGAATTCAGAAGATAAATTTATACTTATCTTCACGACTCTCGCTGTAGATGGTCACATCGTTGATCGCAATATCAATATCTGGTATTGGTTTTTCAATTAAATGGCTTTCGGACGTATGTTTCTCCCGTGAATTGTGGGCGATGATGATAATAAATGATCCCTTCTTCGACTCTTAAGTAAAAGTGTGTTCAACCCAAAGGCTGGTTCGGTCGGTAAGAGTGGAGAACTATCTAGACGACACCAACTACTGACTCATCATCCCTCTTGGCGAGTAAAATTCACTCATCAGTGTTGCGTGGGAAGTCCCTTTCCCACCTGCGGGTTCCCAGAAATATTTTTTATCCAGGAAATAACTCCATTTTGATTTTTCGGGAACAAGTCCAAATACGGAGTCCCGGGAGTACAAATACGGAACCTCCGATCACAATTCTAAGTAACTCCATTCCAATTTCATCTGAAGAGTAATAGTATTGAGCTGATGGATGGGATGGAGTGATCTGATTTTATTCATCAGCTGCAAGGCCCGGTAGTTCCCCTTAAATTTTGAAGCCATGCGATGCGCGGCGCCGCCATCTTACCTCGACCCACTTTTCAAAACTTTGAATACGCAGCCTAATCCAATTTTTTCTATTTATTTATGACGGAGGCACAATGAGCAATTCCTTTGATACTATTTCCATTAGTGATAGAAAAACACTGTTTTTATCAGAAAACTGCAAACTCAGAGAGGGTTATTCAATTTTTAAGATATATAAGAGCATTGGCTTCTGACTTACTGTCGATGCAGAAATAGAATTTGGATACAAATAACAAAATAACAGGAGAGTCTATGGAAAAACTGATCACACCGTAATATTTCTTAATTATTTCTGCGCTTTTTGACGGTAAATTGAAAATTTTGAGGAGCATTATAATATTTTTTCATCGGATGTTAGGTACGGAAAAAGTGCCGCTTTTTGATGGTCTTTGAAGAAAGTGACGACTTTGATGATTTGTATCCCAACAACAAGTTGTTCAATAACATTAAGTTTTGAACATGTTTTCGGAGTAAATGACAGTCCCAAGATCAACAGTTCTCCTCCAGTTACACAGGGGTCAAAGGTCACCTAGGTCTAGGTAGGCAAATATGGGCAACAAATGGGACGTAAATGATTCACAAAGTACGGACCCTATATCCATCTTCTCATCTGTTGATCGCCAAGGACTACACGGGATCATAGATCATGAGGTCTATGTGTGTTATTCGGGGCAAAAACGTGTCGTTTCTTAGGTTTAATGAAATAGGTGCCAAGTCGATAGTAATATTTCAAGATTCCTCTTGCCATCCTATTCACTCCAAGAGTTACGCTGGAGTCACTTTCAGCAACCTCACTTTGCCACTCCATTTCTCTTTGGCTTCTGTTCAGGGTTGGTCACGATGACGATTCACCCTGAGAACAATATTCCTTAGTTGAAGGTTGAGATAATCGTGATTCACACCATGAACCGGCGGTGCAATGCATTGTGTAATGTGTATAGAGGTCCAAAATGGGAAAAATTGGCCAAAATTAATACCGTCGTTATATCAACGTACTTACAAGTAAAATAGTTGAATCCCAAGGTTATTGACCTGCTGAATCCGATTTTGAAGTTATATTTTATGTATCTCTAAATGTTAACATTTTAAAGATATAATTATTTAAACAATTTCCAAATATTTTACAGAAGTAATTATCTGGGTACAAAGGACCCACAACTCTTTCGATCATATCACTCCAAAATATTTACGTAATTAATGAATGCATAGTACTTCGAGATCCATGTAATGCTTCAACCCTGTCGTTCACGGGATTCGAACCCACGACCTTCAGCTACCGGCTTGCGCGTTAGCTACCCATTTAGAATAATTGAATACTCTAATTTAGGTTAAATAATATGATATAAGTGATATATAACTTCTGGAAAAATAGGAAAAAAGATATACTTGATGCTTTCATATAGGCATATTTACTTTGGCATACCTAATCATTTTTATCTAATAAAAGTCTTATTCAGACATCACTATATCGGACTCATTGTCGCTGTGCGTATCAGCCAGGGCAAGAAGATTTTTAACTTCAATTGCTAAGTTTACCTCAGTTTTCTTCAACACGCCTGATACTTAAATTAATCGATCTGAGATTAACAATGATGTCTGGAATAAGTCTTCATTTGTTGCCAACCTAGACAATTTCCCCGTGAGATACTCCCAGTATCTTCTTATATCATTATTATTTGCCTTTATGACTTCTTCTAAGAAGTGTCCAATTAGAATAAATGATTCCTTGGAAATGGCTGCTAAGTGGATCAGCATCTTATGCACAGTAGATGGCATGTAATACCGTGCGTAGAGTTGGACATTCAGATCTGTTTCTTGATTAGTTTTGCAGCAGTTTCGAGGCCTTTGCTGCGATAGTTAATTGAAACAGTTAGGGCTACTTCAGCTGGCAACGTGCTGACTCTGAGTTCTTCTTCTCTTTTCTATTTCGCTTGACTCCTCCAATAATTTTTTTGGCCGTCGCCCTATTTCAGCATACTCTTGCAAAAATGCAAAATATTATTTTATTACTAACCAATAAAATATTAACATCTTATCAGTTAATCGTAATTGTAAAAATGGATACTCACCGTGCGTACTGGGAAGCCATGCACATGAAGGAAGTTTAAACTCCAGCCATAACCAGTTTTTGACCTTTTTCCTGAAATATTTATTCGAACGCGAGCTTTGTTCCCACTTTTCCAGATACTTGGGGAAAAAATTTCTGCATGCAGCCCATCAGAATGTTTTTGGCAGCAACATCTCCGTTCATATTCAATTGAGCAATAAAGTATTCAAGAACGTATTGTTTCTTTGAAGCTAAAGAATATCTATTTCGCTTCATAAATTTCTCGTTCAACTCAAGGTTCGTTATCTCTATGATCTCGTTCGTTATCTCATTACAACTCTTAAGACATAATCTTTTAGGGCTGAAACGAGAACGTTGAACAAAATATAAGAAAATGCTATGCCAACCACAAAAGAGATCAATCAATAAATATAAAATCAATAAAAAGTGCAAAACTAAGAATGATGAATTAAAATTGGAACAAGGAATAGGAATAAACTTATCTATCCTTTTCTGGCTTATATTGATGGTTAGGTGTCAGGTAGGAGAGGTGTTTCTTTCCTCTGAGCAGGACAAGCTTTCCTCTGCGCGTAGCAGATCAGAACACGGTTCTATGCTCTTCACGCTTCTACACTGAGTATAAATGAGTCGAACGTTTTCGAAGTGTCAATGCTTTAAACTACGGCAGAGTTCGCGGGTGTTGACCGTTATCCTCGTTCCGTAGTATTCCAAGAAATCTTAACGCACGTGCAGAAAGAGTTCTGCTTTGGTGGCCGGAGTGCAATCCGTCCCATCGTCAATGAAGAGCACGCGGCTGGGTTTTTTTGGTTTGAAGGCAATAAATGTGCAACCGAAAGCTGCCCTTTTCAGTCAAAATATCTCTTTCGGGCGGCGAGGGAACAGCAAGGGTATTTTGAAACTTTAATTGCTCTGTGGAAGGCCTTATCCTATTTCCAGAAGCGAGTGGTGGACAGGGTGGTTCAGGCGTATTAGAAATATTAAAATATACGAATACAAAGCAACAATTAATTGCTGAGTAAACATCTGTAGCTTTTCGTTTGGATTATAATTCGTATAATGGTATAAAGGTATATGCTAGCACGTAAACCGACCCTCATTAAAAACAGAGATAGACCTTATTGATGAACTTTGGGTTTACAGGAATAACCAATATAATTTGGTACAAAACATTGCGCATTATGTATGAAGATGAAAAATCTGTAACATTCCACAAGAGTAACTATTGATAAAACCACTTGGGTCACTGCGCAGCAGCTCGGCCGCCGCCGCCGCTGCGGGTCGAAGATGCGGAGCGGTGCGTTGTACCGCTCAACTTAAAACAGTCTGGAGGTCAGATAAGCAAGTATAAGCAAGATTTTTTTTTCATCGTGTTTAATTGGCTTTCCTGCACATTTCCATATGAAAATGTCAAAAGGGGCACAAAACAATAATGATGCATTTATTTAAAAAAATTACTACATATGTGGATAAATATTTCTAAAAAATTTTTAATGGTCAACCAAGTACTCAATTGGAAAAAAATTACAGGATTTTTATTCTATGAGGTATCAAAATTCCGTGAAAAAATTAGTGAAGGACACTTATGTACTTAAAGCCTTCTACTATTAAGGTGAACTTCACAAAAATTTACAGATTCAACGCGACGGGCGTTTAACCCTTGATTTACCCAACTTTCACGAGTGATACACATTAATGTGTGCTATACAGAGACCCATTTAGTACCCTATTTTGTAGGCCATATTCTCTAAAATACGAAAACACCATTTAAAGTTTCCTTGCAAAAAGTCGAAAAATTGACTTTTGGCCATGTGTTTCCGATTTCGGACCACTGTGGGGCGTGAAGCCAAATTAACACAACCCGCACGACAAAAAAGCGCTATCCCGCTACTTACCACTACCCATGACAGTTTAGTGTGAAGAGTGTATCTTTGCAAATTAAAATTTTGGAATAAAAATTCTGACTTTCTTGTATCTCGATCTTTTTACATTTAAACCTTATGAGGCAAAATTTGATTTTATTTTTGACATTCATTCTGGGATCAAAAAATCGAATTTTTAAAATGATGCTCACACTGCACAAAACATGGGACCCTATTCTAGCCTTGTATCAAATTTCATCATCGAGTGACAAATAAAAGTGCCTTAAATTTGAGGTCAAAAATGACACATAATCCATGGATCAGTCTACATAGAAACATCGAGTTAACCCGTTATTTTTATTCTTCCGCACTTAAAATGGCAGCCATACACTGAGCAAGTATTAGTCATTAGTCAGGTATTAGCCTCTGATGAACTGTGTTTTCCCTTCAGCAAGAAACACCACTATTTTCAGCGAAGCACTTTTCACACTGAACTGTCGTGGGTAGTGGTAAGATGGCGGCATTGCGCAATATGTCGTGCGGGTTGCGTTAGGTTGGCTTCAGCCCCCTCTATGCATGATACATTGCACTGCCGATCTATATCTCTATATCTGTGATCAGCTGCAATCAACAATCCTGAGATTGGTTTGACGAAACTCTCCTCTCAATTCTCTTATCAGCTAATATCTTCATATTTACCCAATCTCTTCTCTTTTTCATCCTTCATCACTTGCTCGCATTCGCATGTATCGCATTCGAAGCCTTCCTTTGTCACACTTCCCGCAAACTAGTGAACTTGAAACTTGTAAAGGGGTGGATGTTTGAGAACAAACAGGTTGAGTTTCTGTTTAAAAGGAATGTATGAATATTTCTCAATTTACTCAATTAGCGTCCGCTTGTTCTTCTCCATGATCAGCATAAGGGTCTATATTGCTTTCCTTGTAGGCTTGCTTTTCTTGAATCCAATTTGGTCTCCATCCAGAAATTCCTCTGTTTTTATTTTCTATCCTCTTGTAGGTGATCCTTATCAATATCATCGATGCATGTGTCTTCAGGTTTACGGTCCTAAAATGTTCCCAGTTCTCCGCTGTCTTTATTTTGGGAATAAGAATGATAATGTTTTTCTCGAAGTCCCTGGGTTATGTTATGTTACTTAGGGGAGGCGACCGACAGTTGAGGCCATTTGCGCCATTTAAGATAGGTGGGTGATTGTGTAATGGTAGGGGTTTTCAGGGATCGGAGCAAGGGTGGAGAGAAACCCGGCGTCGGCATAAGCCTACTCTTAACGATAGGCGCCAAGATGACCACGGCTTAACGTCCCATCCGACGGATGGAGTACTGACCCTGATCAGTAACCTGACCCCAGACAAATCCGCCACTGCCGGGAATCGAACCCATGGCCTTCGGGATGGGAGGCAGTACTCTAGCCATCATACCAACCCGATCCCCGAAGTCCCTGGGTATTTCTCCTATTGAGTTCATATCGCAAATGAATTTTTAAAGATGGGGTAATAATTTCTCTCCGGCATTTTTAATTAGCTCGGCAGAAATAACGTCAATTTCAGATGTCTTATCCATCCCCAGGTCCCTAACCGCTACGTCAAATTTCGATCGTAAGAATGAGGATCCCATATCATCCTTTTCGACTTCACTTTCCTCTTCGATTACTTTCGATTACTGAGATTTTTTCCGATGTAATTTTCTTCCTGGAATTCTTTCCATATCTTCACTTTGTCTTAATTTTCAATTTAAGGAACAATAATCTTGTTCCGTTTGGCATTGCATCTTACGATCCGTTCCTTGAAGTGGTTCCTCATTTTCCAATCGGCAGCTATCACTTTTCCATGTACAAGGTTGTTTTGTACTACATCTTCGCATAGGTTCTTCAATCACATTTCTCTAGCTTTCCTCGCTTTGCGACTTATTTCGTTCCTTAATCTTTTTTATCAAAGTTGCCTTTCTACACTTTTCGCATTTCTGTACTTTCTTCTTTCTTCAAACAGGTCTAAGACTTCTGTGATCCATGGCTTCTTCTTGGCAACTTTCCTTCTTCTAAGAACTTCTTTTGCGGTATCCTGTAGTCCACTTTTATCGATGATTGAACTCACTTCCGCTGATTTCTCAGCTAGGTTCTCTTCTCTGCTGTTTCCCTCAGCTTTTTGAAATGCCAGCTGGTGTTGAACCTCGTTAATTTTTTTCTTCCCACATGTTCCTTTTCTTCAGTTGTGAATTTATTGGGAATGATAAAAATTGCATAAGAAATACTTCGTTTACTTTCGTTCTTATTTATTTTCCTACCGCTGGTTTCGTCGCTATGGTGACAATGGTTGAATTGAGTCTTTGATCATCAACCAAAGAGATCAGAGTAAAAAAAGGTAAACACATTCTTGGGAACAGCGTGAGGATAAAAAAAGACTTGTATGATCGATTAGGATTTGAGTAATTTCCCAGTCGCGAAACCATTGCCGGGAAATACCTTGATAGAATCTATATCTATGTTCATCCACATCTTCATGATACCTTGCAACCCACCGAAAGGGTGTGTGGCAGGGGGTATTACCAAGCAAAAATATGGAATAAAGACGTTTTATTTTCTATTCTCTTGTAGGTCTCTCAAAGGTAGGGTCTCTCAAAGATAAATGCATTTCAAATCACACCATGCACTTGAAGTTAAGAGGAATTTATTTTTAACTGAAAATGTCATGGGTTGAAAGTACTGCGAATCTTACGAAAGAAAATCAAGGCAGAGAACACAAAGTCCCAGCGCTTGAAATATGGCCTCATAGATAAAGGAGGTGTATTAAATGTTGTTAGCAATATATGGGACTGCGCTTGCTTATTGACCTAGGGAATGAAACAAGGAAAGGTCAAAGGTGAATTGTACGGTACCAGTTAGGGGAGGAATTAAACTCAAAAGGAAGTAAGGGATCTGCCAAAGAGATTCGATAACCCGAGGGACAATCACTGACTGGTTCTTTTGTAATGATGAAGACTTTGGGTTGTTATGCTTTGGGTGGCGTCTGTGATAGCTCAGAGACGTTCCAAGAGATGAATATTTATTGGGAGTCGCCCAAAAGATGACAATCTGCTCAAATCCGTTACGGCTGCGAGATGAACGATGTGGCGTCAAAACGAAATATATCCCGGAGAAGAAAGGAGGAGCTGTATGCCAATGGGAGAAAAGGACGTTTTCACTGAAGGCAATTCACTAATAAGGACTGAGAGATTTATGATATTTGGAAGACGTGTTTTCTCTCGTTCTTTCTCCTTACAAGTAACCAGTAAATCTGTGCGACTCTTTCGTACAATCAACCTTCCTCTTTATAAAATAAATGATTTATTCTTTGTTAGGGTTGATGAAATGAAATATTTAGGCAAGTCTTTATACAAAATAGCGGAGACAGATTATTGATGTGAATGTATTAAAATTTACAATACCTCTTATGAGTTATTTATTTTCGCGATAAAACGCTACATATGTGTCTCCTACCAAAAATATGTAATCCTTCCATTTTCGCTGTTTATGTATATCGTTTCCATGGGGCGTTCCGCTTTTGTTTAAAACATTTTTCTTTTGACGCAAATTATAAACAAAATTCGTTTTGACGCAAACTAAGTATACAGTGTATGAAGTCGGCTAAAATACTTTTTGCTGATACCTTATCCATCACCGTAGGCTGTATATTAGTTGAGAAAAAGGGATACATATTTCCAAACGAAATAACTTGTAGGATGATGATCAGATATCAAATTCTCTCTCTCGTCTCGTGCAAGAATTGTTCAATAGTCCGAATGCATTGCTAAACTTGATGTTAAGTTTTAAAATGATTATATATCTACAAGTATTATATATAAGCATTTATCATACCAAAACAAATAATTTTTGCCGTCAAAATGACAATTTAGCATTAAATAAATTATGCAGATAACTTACCCTCGGCTTCTCTCATGCAGTGGACAAACCTCCCCATTGAATCACTTTTTGCCACTTCATTTTCCTCTACTCTCCCGTTTCTATCGTAATAAAATAGTGAAGAAGTCGACAGATCATATCTTAGTCACATATAATTGGAAATTCCTTTAAAAAATGCTTGCAAAATAAATTATAGCTTCTATTAAGGAATTCTAGAGAATGGGTGGGCATAAAAAATAACCTAAACTTGGCCTATGATGATGGCACAGCGTTATTCTCGTTGATAGAAAACTCATCATTTGTCAATCCTATGATTGGTTCACTGCAACTCTCCATTCCTCCACATTCACGCAATCTCTTGTAATTAGCTATAATTCTTCTTATGATCTGTCCTTGGAATTCGTCTCTTGGTCTTCCTCGTGGGCTCATCCTTAGATTTACTACTCCAGTTTTTTAATTACAAATCCTTTGTCTCTCAAGGTGTGAAAAACTTCATCTATTGTTCTTCAATTTCCAATGCTGTTCCAAAGAGTGTTATTTTTTCCTTCAGCTCTTCTCTATACCTCCTCATTGATCACTGTTCCCGTCCATTTCTTCTTCAGAGCCAGGTTTCGATGGGAGAATACAGCAATAAACGTGAATTTTTTCACAGCATGTTATCATGTTCTTGTGCTTTTGTCTTATTGTATAGGAATTATATATCATAGGAAGATGCCTCTCTTTTTCCTCCCGATTCTGACACCGAATTACCAAACCATTTGTGTTTATGCCACGTGACTCCTTGGCTACCTATTCGAGATAATTCCGACGGTTTTAAACACACTTCCCAGTGGCGTCGTTTGATCTTCTTAATTTTATTTAAAGGGAGGTGTTAACGCATTTTATTCCCCTTGGAGTTCGAATTTTTTTCGAATGCGACCTATTCAAACCGCGGAATTGGCGCTTGTTTGCCTCTTGGCACACTTACTAGCGTTTATTTGATGAATTTTAAAAATGCATTCCGTAATCCATCTCACCGCTTTCCGCGTGCGGAAACAAAGTCGTCCGTTGAGTATCCCGATTAGCGAGCCCGTATGTCCGTGCCGACTAATATGGCCGACCTTGCCTCTCTAATCAGACGCGATGCCATTGTGTATACGTTATCAGTTAATGGTTGAATTTCCATGCAGGTACTTTGCTGAATCGGCATTTTTTCATTTAATAGCGTAGCTCTTTTACGGGATTTTGACGAATGGAGTGATAGCGGAACCTTCTTAAATATCTTAATGACGTTTAGCGTGAGCGAATAGCGTTCCTCAGTATAATTATTCCAGCATTTTGTGCTCACTACTGTACCAATCACAGCATCATGGTACGTAGCATATATGTATTCCGTTCCATCTCATCTTAATTCCAATATGAGATCCAGCCTACTTCATCCGGCTCCAGAAAAATGAATGGATAGAGTTAAATGGTTGGTTAAATTAGAAATTAAAATAATTGACATTTGAACAAATGTAATACTAACGCTATGCAATGCAGTACTAGCTCCAGAGACTCTTCCAGTGAAAATGTTTAAGTTTAAAATATGACGTTGGGGTTGACGTTTCATTTCATCTTGTTAATTATGGTGATATAGGCTTGAATTTCTTCCTGAGTCGTTCATTCTTACGTGAAGTCGCTTGATATCGATAAGGGGAGGAGTGTGTAGAGTTCATCATAGTAGCAGGCCTCACCAATTGCTATAGAAATTGGGATAGAAAATTTGAAGAACCAGTCCAAATCTGAATAGTTACGGTCACATTTTCCCTCTGCTAAGCGCGATTAAAAAATAATGATGACACCAGCACACTTATCATGAAAAACTGTGTGTAGAGGTTGACTATTCGGCGCCATGATTTTGGAACTTATTCATCTTTGCAGTATTTTGATTACTTTAAACAAGTTGTTGTTTTGTTAATTGTTTTGATGTTTGTTTTGCTTATTAGTTGTGCGGTATTTGTTTGGGGGATTGTTCAGCGGTGAGAGGGAACGTTGAACTTTTATGCGATTCATTCGTGTTAGAAAATTTCAATGGATTGGAATAAATAAATTGGTGCTCGAAGTATTGCATGAATAAGTTCAAATTAGTCTGACGTTAGACGTGATTGAGGTATTTATATAAGAAGTTATTGAAATGTAGGCTTGTAAGGCAACATGATTTTAAATTGGCTTACACAAAGACGCCTCAATCTCTCTCATCACTAATCTCCTTCTCTTTGAAGCTTAACGAGATGGAAGCTCAACTCTGTTCTGGTGATAACGTGAACACACTGAAATTACTACCCTATGGTTACTACATTAACTTTTAGTAATAGCATAGAGTAAGTATAATATAGAGGTCTCACCGCACAGGGAATAACTGTTATAAGTTTGGACGTAGTACTGGAAGGTTTCCATAGATGACGTGCTAAGAATTTTTCGCGTTACATCCCAAACGATATATACCGCTTCCATTGCTTTCGTCTTTCTAATCGACTTAAGCGGCACATGACATATGCTATTGTTGTAGTTTGGTTATTTTATTATAATGGTGCGATATGCCTTTACCTAACGTCAACAGTCACATGGATAAGTCAACATTTCTCTCGCTATTAAATCAAACATATCTTGTCACCGGAGGGATTCCTTGCTGTTTTATAAAAAAACACATAATCCACCGCTGCAAGGAGCAGACTGTTAAACACTTTTCGATTGTTCCGCTTAAGTCAATTAGAAAAACGAAAGCGATAGAAGCGATATATATTGCTTGTGGCGTAACGTAGAAAAGCTTCTCTCGCCAGCTGCATATGAAAATCTTCCAGTATTGCATCCAAAATGTATAACATCTTTGCCCCATGCGGTGAGCCCTCTATTTTATACTTACTCTGTGATAGAAACGCTATTATAATTTTCCTGTCAATATGTTATAATTTAAAGAAATCAAATACAGATGGTTTTGAGGCATGTATTGATATTTTTTAAAATAAAATAAGCAACTTAAACAGTCCTGATTATGTTTATGGTACGATTTAAACGTACAGAATCTTCTCAACATAGAAGAGGCCGTTTCACCACGTTTTACCTACCATTATAGCAGCCAATAGCAGTTTCAAATTACTTTTTTTTCTTTTTTCGAAATCCCTGTCCCCATACCCTGGGGAGGAAGTAAAAATTGGGCGAAGGGATGAATGGGATGTCTCTCTCTCTCTCTCCTGCGTATTACAGGCGCCACGATGTTTGCGACCGTTTCGGGATGAGGGGAAGGATGGAGACTCCATGGAGGAATATCGTTTATCTGGAGTGAATTTCCCGGCCAGGGAAGCGAAATCTATTTTCTGTGAACGTGTAGAGCCAGTTTTCCCTTCGGGGCGAAAGAAGATAGGAAGTGACTTGAGTCGGTATATTGACTAGCACGACGCTTTTTACCTCGTCTTATTCAACGACTATCGTGGTTTGAAATAGGAAAGGAGACCCTCTTCTCCTCCTCTCTCCCCCTTCTCCCTCTCGCGTTGATATCTTGTGTTCTTAGGTTACCACGGGGCCTCAGGGTGCAATTACGAAAAGGGAAGAATTGCTCGCGATTGGAAAATTAGTCACATTAGAACCCTGGGATCTACATTTACGTTTTATCCTGGGAGCCGTCGCGAGGGCGTGTGGTAGGAGTTGAGCCAAGATCACCAGCCGTTAAGTTGAGATTCAACTTAAGTGAAGAAGACTTTGTTGATTAATAAGGCAGCATTGTTTGTGATGTATTTGAAAGGATTATATTTCCGTTACGATTTACTCGTGTACTGTGTGTGAAAATAACGAAGCATTACCGTTTCACACTAGCCGTTGCTGGTTACGGTTGGCGTTGCTGGGGGGCTTTGTTTGAAACCGTCGAGATTATCTCGAATAGGTAACCAGGGAGTCTCATGGTTCGCAAATTTGGTGTGCTAAAACCACTGATTGACACTTCATTCATTGTTTGCACTTGTGTTTTGTCTCATCTCAGCTCTATAATCGAGAAAGATGAGAAAAACTCAAGTGAAAACGGGTAATGATACTGTATCGAGTGATTCAGACACACTAAATGTGCAAACCATTCGTGTTTGCCCCACGTGATTCCTTGGTTACCTATTTGAGATAATCCCGATGGTTTCAAACATCCCCTTCTCTCGTTGATTCCGCGACCACCCGAGTTGTTTGGTTGGTGTATACTGTTTCAATCATACTGACCGGTTATCCAACCGGCCGGTTGTGCAATCGCAGCCAATAGGATCTCGCCTCATGGTCACATGCTGCTTCTGTTTACATTTTGTTCCTATGCTGCCTTATAATACAGGATTCCTGCCTCAAATACAAGATACAAATGAATTTAGTACGTTTAATCTCATCTCAATAAAATGTATGCATAAATTTTTTTACTGACCTTGGGCACCCTTCTTAAGACTGTTCGTTCTGCATCCTCCTGCGATCGTCATGCACTTTTTGAGTCACGATGAAGCCAGCCAATAGAAATGTGTTTCGCGAAGTGGGCGTGGTTTCAACTACTCGTCTTATTTTAAGGCTTTCTCTCTCCCGCAAAAAAATGATAAAAAACTTTGAAATTAGGTGAGTGTATTTTATGCTTTCCCTTTGGTTTCAAAAGGTTCAAATCGGATTTATTAATTTGTGTGAATCCTCCTAATGTTGAGAAGGGTTAGTGCGTTATGGTGGTGATAATAAAAAGCGGCGGAGTGGGAGGGATTTTGAGCTGTGTGAAGGTTAGGGGACGTATAGCCATGACCAATGATTTGTGGGTCAGTGATAGACATGTGGCCAAGGATAAGGGTCGTTGACTAAAACGGGGAATGACAGCGAGGGTTGAAATGGACATACATGATCATTAAAGATTAATACACTTTTGTTTGTACTTGGCAATAAAATATATAATTGTTCTAAAAATCCATTTTTTTTACCTTTATGCTGGTTATTTTGATGTCGTGACCTTTTCATTCCTTAAAATTACTTATTTTCTACATTTTCAGACCTCGTTATTGTCCATGTCATATCTCTCTCCAGAATCTCTCACACAACATCCCCCTCCCTCCTTCTATCAACGACTCCTTAACAACCTTTTTCACAAAATGAACATTCAACAATCAACTTTCCATTTTCAAACAGCAACAAAAAACATAACTCACATCTAAAGAAACGAAAAAAATACCATCAAATCAACGAAAAACAACCAAGAAAACAAAGCCTTAAATATTAACCAAACAAATGAACCCTTCTGTTTAGGGTTGGTGTGACGTTACGCTATGTCATTCTCTAGGTTTAAAATTATTATAATGGTCTCAATCTGTTTAATGTTTGGTAAAGTTTGATCTTAAATCACTATCAGTCCAACTTCTCTTCATTCACTTATTCATCTACACCCACATAATACCCTGCAAGCCACCATAAAGGTGTGTTATAGGGAGTAAATTCACATCAAACATACATAAAAAAAGATTAGTAATTATAGTATTCTTGAATGATCTGGTGTTTTCCCGGCTTATAATGCTGGTGAAGTCTTCAAGGGTTCTCCAGAATAGTATTCTTGTGCTAACTACTCGCCAGGATTGCTCCAAGTGTAGAATAATACATTTTTTAGTGTTACAGCAAAAGTTTTACACACCAATCTGGTAAGCTTAATTAAATTTGTTTTTCGAGTTAATGTCGATGACGGGTGATGATGACAATGAACATTATTCCAAACTGAAAGAGGATATGTTAGAGATAGATAGAAAAATATGAAGAAAGTGCCGTTTTGGGAAAGAGAAGAATACCATCAGGGTGGTTTGTGTGAAGGGAGATGTTCGCCAATACGATCCCACGCACATGAGGGATAATGTGTTCGTGAATATGAAAAAAAACAAAAGAGGGAGTTAATGGCGGTTCGCCTTATGACCGTCATTACACGTGGCGTATCACTCTCGAGTAGAAGTTTGCCGCTTCTCATTTTTTATCCCCGTGCCCTTAGACGTTGAGAGGGGTTCTTGCTCAGGCCTCTTCCTTCCGTCCTGTGGTCTCGGGGCGTAACAGGATTCCGCATGTGCCACGCACATAAGTCCGGAGGGTCCCTTCCGTCCTCGTGAGTAGGAAATGAAAACGGGGATAAAGGGTGCGCGACTGTGAGAGGGGATTTGCGTAGATGGTTGCTTAGCGACCAAGAAAGAGAGAGTTGGGGGGGTAAGGGTATGGCCACTCTTGAGGGTTTGTGGGTCTTTTCCCTACTGTGCTCTGTGAATTCTTCAGTTGAGTGTTTGCAGGAATGAGAAACCTGCCGTAGCCTATCTTCCCGCTTCACTCCTCAGCTCCTTTTACTTGTAGTTTCGCCGGCTGCTCCGGTATGATTAATCTTGGGCCGAAGTGCAAGGTTAGGGTACATTTACGTACAATATTACCTGATACGTACAATAACACCTGGTTAGTTACCCTTCATGATGAATGGCTCCCTCTTCGTCATCTTATTCCTTTGTCTTTCAACGTTACCTAGCGCACCACACAGTCTCAAGTTTATAGTCGGCCGCTCCCACTTGCGTCTGTGCACACCTCACTCCTCCACCACTCTCTCCTTGTTGTTTTCTCTCTCTCCTCCCATTCTTGTCTCCCTCCCGTATCCACCGACGCGTTTCCCCCACTCCCTCTCTCCTATTCTTGGTTTGTTTACCTTTACGTGCCAATAATGACGGCCAATAGTCGATATGACATTGGCGAATGAAATATTTGGCCACAGTACACTTTTTAGCAAATTTTTACCACCACGAGCCACCGCTAGGTTATATGGAATCGGGTCAATAATCACTATTAATGAATTCACGACATGATTCAGACCGCTGATGGCTAAAAACAGGCCTCATCGGTGTTTTCTAGTCTGTACAGTCACTTGTAGGCGCTTCAGACCGGTAGGAAAGGCAAAAGCGTAAGAATGGAAGGTTAAGGAGGAGGGAGGGTGGAGAGAAACCTGGCGTCAGCATTAGGCTGCTGTAAACTAAAGGCCTCAAGGGGACCATGGCCCAAAGTTCCATTCTTTCGGACTGAGTACCCTCTGGGGGTGTATTTTTCAAACCGTCGTTGAGGTAATCTCGAAATCATACCAAGGAGTCACTTAGTAGAAAAACGAATGGTTCGCAAATTTTATGTAGGTATTTAAATCGTTCGTTGCAATATCACCCTTTGTTTTCACTCGAGTTTTTCCAATCCGGTTTGGAACACACTTTCTCCTTGGGGGTGTGTTTGAAAATTCGGGATTATCTCGAATAGGTAACCAAGGAGTCATATGGCACAAACGAATGATTTGCAAATTTAGTGTGTCTGAATCGCTCATTACAATATCATTTATTGTTTTCACTTGATGTTTTTCCCATCTGTCTCGACTATAGAGCCCCCAGGTGGGATAAAACACAAGTGTAAACAATGAATGGGGCTGTGATCAGCGGTTTTAACCCACCAAATTTGCGAATCATTCGTGTTAATACTACGTGACTCCTTGGTTACCTATTCGAGATAATCCCGACGGTTTCAAATGCATCTTCCCCTGGATTCTGAGTAGTTTCCCAGGTGGGATAAAACACAAGTGTAAACAATGAATGGGGCTGTGATCAGCGGTTTTAACCCACCAAATTTGCGAATCATTCGTGTTAATACTACGTGACTCCTTGGTTACCTATTCGAGATAATCCCGACGGTTTCAAATGGATCTTCCCCTGGATTCTGAGTAGTTTCCACTCAGCACACAAGTGGAAACTTGTATTCCAGTGAAGGTATCTGCTGTAGACGGGATTATAACCCGGTCTCTAGGAGTGAAATGCCAGCTCTCTAATTACTACAGAAACCCAACACCTTCCAAAACATATCCAGATGTGAGAAAACTCACTGGAGTGGAGAGACTAATTTTTCATCGCTTTTAATGGCTTAACACAGAACCTCACCTCTCTCAGCCGTAGTACTGCCGAAGTAAAGAAATACTCTAACACAAGATATATACTCTTTAGGGTGGTAACGGGAAGCCGCCTGAAAAAAATGTCAGTAACATGGGCAATAATTGAAGCAATAAAAATATTTTTCTCAAATTGTACTTAAAATACATTAAAAAAAGGATACTGAATCTATTGAATTTCTTCTTTTGTCTCAACGTTTGCTTTCCTGTATTCCGTACAATTACGTCAAACCCACGAAAGTAAATCAGAAGAATTTCTCCTTTCGCTTCATATCCAACCAATTGCTTGCCGCAAATTTTACGAGGATGATTCAGTTCCGAAAATCCCGTCATTACTGCACCAGCACTACTATTTAAAAAAAATATAAAAGGACTCTTTCCCCTCTAGTGGATTTCACAGGACGACAAGAGCAGAGGTTGCTGGAGAGGGGACTATATTTAGGGCCGGGACGTGATTTCCTTGAGGGAAGAGCTAAAAGGGAAAATGGGATCCAAGATTCCGAGCCATCCGGGAAAGGGATTTTAAAGATGTAACGAAAGTTATAAAGAATAAGTACCTGCCGGAGGGAGGATGGAAAGAAGAATTGTTGAGAAGAGGCATGAGGAATGCGTATGGGACATGGGGAAATTGAGAACATTCTTCTCGTGTACAAGACGAGTGACGGAAACATAATGAAAAATATTCCAATCCAGTCGAATGGGAAGAATAAATTTACCACTGTAATTTCGTGCGTCTACAAGAATAATTTTGTCCCACATATTGACCCGTAGGCTGCTCATAGAGAGGATAATGGAGAAGAACAAACCGGCGTTCATTGCATTTGTGGATTTAGGGAATGCTTTCGACAACGTGAATTGGAATTCAATGCTTGGAATTCTGAAAGGAATTGGAGTGTCCTAAGATGACCGAAGAATGGAATGGGAATTGGGAATGAACTCGATACATTTCTGCTCTTGGTGCTTGCTGGAGAAGATAATATTGCCTGTTGAAGAGCATGATTTTATGCAATGTCTGAAATAGTTGACCGCCTGCTTAGTTAGCCTGCCGCTGTGTAAGTTGATCGATTTTGTGATTATTTATACCAGTCTTTGGGAATACTCGCATTTATGCTGGAGCCTAGTTTTCTTGTCCTCTGTCGAAGATTTCGTTAGGATAGTGACGCCTACATTGAGCGGCCTGGGTACGATCGTTGCGTCCGTTGAGGTGTCGCATTCGTAAATAAAGTTGTTTATTCACGACGTGTATCCATGGAGATAGATTCAACGCTCGCATGCGTTCGTAAGCCTTGTTTTACTTGAATCGCCGATCGTTGGCGAAATTCATCTCGCTTAACATGGAGCCCTTCATGACGCAGGTACCTTGGTGGAGAATTTGTTTGCTTCTCGAACGTTTGTTCAAGAATATGCTCCGACTGGTGACCTATCGTTGAGTTGTTTGCAAGAAAAAGACACATTGACCCGCATCGAAGTTTACGTTACCCAAGTTTTCACGGTGATTAAGAGGTTAATGGGGCTTTCGCGATAAGAGTTCTGTGCGAATAGGGGAAAGTCATAATATTGTAACATACCTTCGCAAAATTTATAGCAGGGGAGTATAAACATTAGTTATTCACCGCCAACGGCTATTGGAAAAACCCAAAGAGTGTAGTTTTTTTTAAGTCAATGGGCCGCTCAAATCAAGTAATGATATTTTGATTTCATTCGACTCATATTTCTCTCCTCTTTCAATCTTACCTCTCTCCGATATGTTTTTCTCATTATCCTGTTTTCTCCTTATTCGCTCAGCAATGAATGTAATTTGTCAATATTTTTTTTGCTGAAATATGACAAATATATGCATTTAGCTTTCCGGCAACGCCGACGCTTGTGTGTTTTGTTGTTTTTTACCATCAAAATGAGATTGCTGTGGATAAATTGATAAAGTTATAGTATAGAATGGTTGAGCGAATATATCATAACTATAAAGCAATTGATTGGGAATTGTTTCCAGGGGGTAAGTTATTAATTGGGTTAAAATACTTATGTGATTTCCGATGACAATGGAAATATAATCAGAATTCTTATCGGTTAAAATTATTGTTGATTTGATAAATAAACAAGACTGGAGTGATGGGCTATGGTATAGATGGGTTTAAAAATAGGTATTCCCTTGAGCGATACGAGTATGTTGATATTTTCGTAAAAGCACTTGGATAGGTGGGATTAAGATAGGGACCGTTTTGCTGATATTTGCGGAACTGAAAAATGATCTAAGCGCTACATATGCGTGCTAATTGGACCCTGCATGGGTGATGCCATGAATATCGTTGTTAATTCAAGAGATAGCTGAACCCATGAGCTAAATTCATGTTGCTTCGTAGTAACTACTCAATTAAGTCCACGTGCCTCGCCATAATCTCACTAACACAATTTTTTATATCTATATGCGCTGACTACCCTGAGGACCACCTCTGATGTGCGTGGCGGAGACTATATCACCAATCGTAGAATACTTACAAGCACCAAAATTTACTTATATTACCTACCTAATGAGGGATTACTATGAGTATCGTGCGGGTCACTTCAAATTGCGATTTTCATTCAATGTGCAAGGAAAGGTCTGAGAAGTAGATAATATAAACCTTAATCTTATCAATGCTTCTTTGATTAATGTCAATTATTCTCGTGTGTACGATTCCAATTTCATGTTAATGGACATTTACTTTTATGAAGGTGTTATGGTGTGAGAAGTCTTGATGTTGTATGGTTCACGAAGTGTTCGATGATAGAACAAATATTCGAATCAGTCTGCGATGTAGCTTATTTATCTAATCTTGTCTGAGTGGTCCTTAATAATTTTCTCGGTGTCGTAGGTAAACTCGTCTGTCCTGTACCTATGCAAAGCCGTAGTCTGGCTTGATGTATTCACGTTTGAAAGGTCTCCCATCCCATTGTCTCTAGCAACGAAGTTACTCCGACTAGTCATAACGAATGTTTACAAATCTGACTGATCTACTCTGAATTTTGTCTAATTTCTTTATGGCTTTCTTTTCCCACGGGTCCCAATAAACTTGAGCCATGCCCTACTTTTGGCATAACTAACGCGAAATAATACTCCCCTTTAACTATTGCGCTACCCTTTCCAACTATACGTCTAGTGAATCCAATTTTTAATTGATGAGAGTAATTGTTTTTGCTGCATTCACAGTAGTGAGGTTTAATTGTTTGCACAATATTGTTAGATATAAGATTTCTTAAGTGGACGAGACCAGAGGGTTGCTATAGATGGAATCATGTCGGGAACAAAGTCACACCGGAAGTTCCCCAGGGTAGCGTTATAGGTCCGCTTCTATTTATTTTATATTAAACGAATAGGGTACCATAGTTAATAGTAAGCTTAGACGTTTTGCAGACGATGCGGTAGTGTACAGGGGAGTATCAATAGAAGAAGATAAGGAATCGCTTAGCAAGGATTTAGATGCAATTCAGGAGTGTTGCGACCAATGGTAGTTAGAACTTAACCTTTAAAAGTATGTAGCTATTCATTTTTGGAAGAGGAATGATTCAATAGAGCGATCCTATAGCATTAGTACCACGTAAATCGAAAGTGTTTAAACCATAAGGTACTTAGGTGTAACGATCACAAAAAAATATTTATCGTGGGGAAGACACATCCGGGAAATATTCGGACGAGCCATGAGAAAACTAGGATTTATTAAAAGATGTATTTGGATAACTTTAGTAGTGTATCAGAATCAATGGAGGAATTAGGTTGAGAATCATTATCAGATGATAGGTTAATATACAGATTATTATCAGTTTAAGAAATGTAAAACGGATAGGTTTACTGAAGATGTTAGGTATATATTATAAACACCTGGGTATTATTCCGGCATTCGACCAGATAAATAAGATTAGAGAGATAGATCGTCGTACCGATAGCTTTAAAATGTAATTTTTCGCGCGTATTATAAGACAACACAATAGGCAGCATAGCAAAGGGATAGGTAGGTGAAATATCGTAGACTGGTCTGTAGTGCATGATGTATTAACAACCAATCCCTTTATTGCTATGTATATACTTACCATGTAGCTGCATGTGACCTTATTATGTAGCATGTTTCTATGTAGTAGAGTGTTTGCCTGTAATTAGTGTATGTTTGGTGATCTTCACCCCCTGCCACACACCATCGTGGTGGCTTGCTGGGTATCGCGTAGATGTAGATCATGTAGTAAATGTTTAAAGCTGATTCATCCCCTGTCATGTTTTTTAGGCGTTCTGTAGGAGTGTTGATACGCATTATATGGACTCGGTTCAAAGCAATGCTTTTTTTTCCTTCTCGAGACTTGGTGATTCGTGCATTTGATCGGATAATAAAAAAAGAAAGCTATTGGCTGATCTGTATGGATTATCATACGACTCCGGAGCGTTATCTACCGCAACGTTGGTGATAATTACGGCCGTTCCCGCTCCAATTAACTCTGACCTTTCGCAGAGATGAAAGGCGAAATGAGACTCGCTTGGAGCGGGATCGTCAGACTCGATATTTCGACCTCTTACTCATGCATCGAAATCATCCAGTCGAGTTCTCCGTTCGATCGTTGCGAACTGCAATCAGAAATTTTAATATTTTTTTTGGCGGAGAAAAAAATCCCGGCCAAAGTTCAAATAAAAGTCCTCCCGATCAGCTTAGTTCTTTTTAAGCTGAAATAGTCGTTGATTTGTACGAAGCTTTGGGAATTCATGCGCCATATTTTTCAATTCCAATGGCTACCTACAGTTAGGGAACGTCGATTCGTCACTAACTGTGATATAAGGAATCAGGGCCATTGGCTAGCTGGTAGCGGTAAAGCTGAGTGGTCGGAGTGGATGAGGTATATGATTGAAACTTAAACAGTACATTTTCCCCATTTAATGTCGGTTTGTAGAAAAATAATAGAGTGAAATAAAGTAGGCGTAGGCTTATCGTGATATTCGAGAACTCTACCAAAATGGCGGTATAGAAAAAATTAACGCGAAACCCATCGTAAGTAACGGAAAAATTAACGTAATGGATGGTCGAATTTGAATTAGCGTGTAGTGATGGGCAATGTTTGAGTGAGTCAGCTCAATAGAGCGCCTCTGTAGATTGAGCTGCGGGTTGAGCTCACTTAATACGACTCATGAGAGTCGTATTAAGTGAGTCACGGTAGCACAAGCAATATAGCATAAAC
This sequence comes from Platycnemis pennipes, assembly GCA_933228895.1. NCBI lineage: Eukaryota > Metazoa > Arthropoda > Insecta > Odonata > Platycnemididae > Platycnemis > Platycnemis pennipes. The sequence goes on from OW121854.1 coordinate 70,081,121, forward strand.
AAAGATAGCAATACTAGCATCCTAGATGGCAATACTCGCTCACTTCCAAAAGCATTTGTTCTCCTAGTTCTCTCCTACTGCATACCAATACAAATAGTAAAGGTAGATGGAAGAGAGTATCTGGGAGAAACAGAAAGGCTCAAAGGAAAGCATATAAGGTTATGCCGTCATGAATATTTCTACTATGCTATTTTCCCAGTGAGGGAAACGGCATAGGAAAAGAAATTTTCATAAGTCTCGAAATGGAGCGGAAAATGTCCATGAAAAATATACCCTGACCGGTAGAGCTTCATTACCATCACTTCCATTATACAGGGGAACCAACTTGGCCTTGTCGCCAAAGTTATGGTTTTTCTTGGCAAGGCTTACCAGAATGAGGATATAAGGTTTACCAGGTTTAGGATATATGGACATATTTTACGGAGTCACAGTCTGATTTGACCGCGGGACCGCCGGATCAAAATCCGAGAGAGTTTTATCCTGTGAACCTAACGGTTACTTTTTATGAGGATGATTTTCATACGCTATTGATAGCAGGGCATCACCATATAGGTCTGTATGAATGAAATAAACATGAGTCTGCAGAATACCTTAAAATTCTCTCAGAGAGTGTGAGGGAGGAGGTATATCACAACCAAGCATCCGATTGCCGGGATTGCTGGTTGAAATCAAGAAAGTTGGAATGTACAGTAGGGGGCGTTGGCATGCTAACCTATGGGTAAAAATGAAGCCAGAATGGGGTTCGATGGGAAGGATTAGGCCCCGCCTACTCCGTACAAAAAATTCCGTTTTTATACGATCTCTAATGAATATTTCTTGTGTTCTAAAACATGCATAACAATTAAATAGTACCCAAATTACAAAGAAGTGGCGTTAGTAAATCTTCCTAAGGCTATTTAAGGATGTTCCGCTATGTTCCGCTCCACACGTCAAAATCTCATAAAAGAGCTATGTTATTTAATGAATAAATTCAGATTCAGAAAAATACCAATATGGAAATTCATCTATAATACGGTAACGCATGCACAATAATTGTATTAGTATGCTGTTATATATCACGTTGCAGTACGTTGAATAAATACATTCCGTCACGAGTACCATTGCCAATGTTAACAACATACTATAGCGGCACTTTCATGTGACTAAGGGTTTTTTGCTTTTTTCGAGCAAAAATGTGTTGATATCAATAGAACAAGTGTGGTAAAGTCAGCACTTTCTAAGAATGCTAAATTCTACATAAAATTGCGCATCTTTTATTAGTTTTTCGTCAAAACGTAATTTCTCTTTACGTTGTTAATCGCAAATTTTTCAGCAACATCCATGCTCTGCCGTGTAACCACGTATTAAATTGCTGATTTTCAACGTTCTTGTTCTTGAAATATATGATGGAAGGCTAAAGTTACCTATGTTTAAGGAATATTTTCCCTCTCTGAATCTAACTTAAGCGGCAGAAAATTGTTTATAATTTGGTGAAAAATTCTTTTACGTGTTACTTCATAGCCCAAAATTACCCGCTTATATGATTAATTCTAAAGACCAATAAATTCACAGCAAGTAAACTTCAAGTAAATAATCTTTCCAAACACTGTATGAATTAACGACTGGAGCCTTCAACAGGGAGGGTAGAAACTGATACGGTACACGACTCAAGGACGGAGTGAGGGTAAAGAGATGGAATTTCAGAAATTTAGGTGATGCGCATTTGCAGAAGATGAGTCACTCAGAGAGAAAAGCAAATAAGCCAGGCTCCCGGATTGCTTTTGAAAGGAAGTTTGTTGGGTGAAATAAGCAGAATGCGGGGAAAATGGTTGGGGGGAGAAGTTGGGAACGCCTTTGAGCGAAGTGGTGAACAAAAGTTGGAATGTCATTTAAGCGATGAGTCGGATGTCACGAGATTTAGATCACGTGAATGAAATAGTTTAAGGCATTTGTCAGAGAGGTACGCACTGGGTGAAAATCCAAGTGATCAATATTTCATATTAATTTATGTGTAGGTAGTATCAACCTAGAACAACTTGGATTTCGAGCCAAGTTCATCCGTAGAGTATTGGAATCCAGGAAATAATTCATCATTAAGAATACAGCAAGAGAAGAGTAATGGAGGTAACGAGGAGACTGTATAATCTAAGGACCGTCGAAATTTATTTTTTTGAGAAGGAACTTGAAAATGTGAAAAGTCGGTGAGGCCTGGGGAAAATATCGCTTAAATCTCGAGACGATAAAAATTTTCATTCTGGGGATCAGCGGGTTTCATTTCGGTCTAACAGCATGGATCCCTTCCCAACTCCATCTTGTTTGAAGCGAGGGTCGGTTACAACCTTATAGAGGGCGGAACATAAGATTAGATGCGACTCAATGACTCCACCGCGCTCCGGGCATACGTAAGCTCACGAGGGACCAATGCGAACCTTTACATAAATCACACCGAACCAGTGAATTTCCTTTACGCACCCTAACAGGAGGAAGAGTATTCCGTTCCCATAATACCATAATAAAGAGTGGTGTTATCTTTTCATCCGTTTAATGTCTATGAATGAAATATTGTTGGAGAAGGAGGAAAGGTAAAAAAAAGGTATTAGGAGGAGGAAAAGGAGAACCTAAAATCCAAATCTTTGGGCCTAGATTTGGGTTTGAGTTTATTATTCATACTCTATAATACCTCTTTAGATATCCATTTGCAAGAGAGGGAGAAGAAGTAGAATTGAGTTTTAAGGTGAGCTAACTGCTTAGGTCATAAAGTACACCGTCTAGCCAGGTTTTATCCTAACCCTGATCCTAAAATAGAAATTAATCCTAATAATTAAAATTCTTCTCTTTTGCGATCTTCGCCACTTGCTTTTAATATCTCAATACGAGGCATTTCTTTGCCATTGTTCCCATTAAATTCGCCATGTCTCCATTTCTAAGGATTTACCTTATTTTTTCTATAAATATCATCGGACTTATCTTTTTTTCCCGTTTTTAATACTTATTTATTAATTATATGTCATTATAATCAGTAAACAATCCAAATACTGGTTCGATGAAGCTCTGCACTCTATTCTTCTATCAGTTAACCTTTTCATATTCACATACATCTTATCTTTCACATATTACATCTCCTGCTCCTTTATATCTCATTAGAGGCTCCCCTTTGCCGTTCTTCCCATTCACTTTCCCTTCGGCGGATGTCTTCATCAAACCTCCATGTCTCAGGATATGGCCTATTAAGTTGTCTCCTTCTTCTTTGTAATGATTTCAGCAGCTTTTCTCCCGCCCTTCTGAGGGCTTCTGCTTTTGTTTGATCAATCGATTTCACCTTCATCGTTCTCCTATGGTATCTTATTTCAAACATATACCTATGTAGATTTCTATCCATCATTTTTCTAAAACACCAACATATCGAATTCTTCCCGTCTAGCCTTCTCCGCGGCTGAACATCGTTCTTGTCTCACAGACAAAAGGAAGTAAGCTCTAAAATGTTTGTGTAGTTGAGATACCAACCATAGTTACGCCCAATTTAAGCTGTACTAAAATTCTTCTTCTGGTAAAAAAACATTTCTTTTAGCCTTGGAATCCAAAGCACTAAAGTTGTCGAAAAAGGCCAACAGTTGTATGTGAAATAAGCACTATCATATTTTGCAACGAGCATGTCGAATTCTATTGGTCCTCACTTTCCTCTAACCATCTGAATGACGTGGAATATTTTTTTAGTCATTTGGATTTATTTTGTCTTCACCGTTTTCAAATCTTAATACACCGAATCCATTTTTGCCTTAAATGAGATTTTTAGTCAAAAATCTCCTCCTGCCCTGTAAAGGAAACGAAGGAGAGTTTTAATGAGAACGAGGAAGAGTTTCAATATTTTGTAGCTTTCCGTACGACTAATTCAAGTTTCTAATGGGTTCCACTTTTAATGATCTATTTTTGTTTGCCTTTAACGTAATGGAGCGGCTGAGTCTTTGCTGCCATTTGTGATGTTATTTCTGCCCGCCATCTTGATAAACATAACTTGGGAGGGATTATATTGCCTTTTTTATCTGTATCTTTATCTTTTTTATCTTTATCCGTTTCATGCGCTATTGCATCTTTATGTAGGCTTGAGGGAAATTATCTCCTTCATAAACATTATCGTAATGGTCTTATTTCTTTAATAATGTTAATTAGTTTTTTAGTTCTTTTTTACTACGCTCGTAAATTTTGAGGGCTTGATATGGTGGAAAGCGATAATTTTATATTTTGCTGCAATTACCTTAATATAAGACGGTTGGTTTAAAAAAAAATCACCGTAATTTTCGCCTGATTATCTGAATGATTCGCGGAGAACGTAGTGAAAAAGGTGAATTGGAGCGTTAAAGGTTGGATATTAGACTCGAATGGAAAATAAATATCATACTGATTTTTCTTTTCACTACTTTGAGAATTGAATATGCCGCGTTCATTGCACTCAAACGAGCCTCTTATGCGATACGATTGTGTGTACTAAGCTTCATTTGGATCGATTGACGGCTCTGAGATAAGTGTCGTGTAAAAATGGCCGTAACGGATGTACTGCTGCTCAGTGTTAGTTATGCTCAAACGTCCTGATAGTGTTATTTAAAGAATATATTGGGAATTATCACTGCATGAATTTAGTATGCCGCTGCGAACAATAAAAGTATTCCTTTTCCTATCTTTAAAAAAAACAATGCATGTTTTTTTCATCCGTCCTTTTTGTCATTTATTCATTAGCTGAACTTAAGTTTCTGATGGGGTGATGTCGGTACCGGTACAATTCTTGTGTTCACGCTTGAATCGTTAGTCGCGGTAAATTCACGTTCAGTGCAGAAAGATTGACCGTAATGAAAATATGCTCATTATCTGAATAAACATTAGCTTATGACGAGAGAAGATGTTTTGAATGACACGTTAGTGGGGAAAATTAGCGTATCCAGGGAAGAGGTTAGAGAAGAATGGGCAGTGATGATGATGGGATGTAATGATGAGATTTGAATTTTATACGGATCAAATGAACAGCAGTTTATGAAAATATGAAATTGTATCCTTACGTATGAGGACGTTTGGAAAAATTAGAAAAGCTACTTGATAATCTTGTTTTATCTATACCTACTGGTAAACAACTTCCATTTTTACAATTTAATATTAGGACTCTTTGTGAAAAAGCGAGAATCTTAGTAAATTAATTTCGAAGAAAAAGACGCTTGGAATATGCTTATTAAAAAAATGTTTGAGTTAACAATATCAAATCGCGTATTTTTCATCAAGCTCCTGTTTTTTTTCGATTTTGCCCGTTGGATGCCGGAAGATGAATAATTTTTGAATGCGTAAATATTCAATTAGAAACGACCACAAAAACAGCGAGCAGCAGTTAATCGAGAATATCAACTTTGAGGGTCAATTTTTAATGAATTTAAATAATTGATGACTGATAAATAATTCCATGTGACCACTTTCGAAGAAATCATCACGGCGTAAACCTCCTGGTTCGTGAATTAAAATATAACTTTATTTTTATTCACGCTACTCTCTCGTTTATGAACATTCTACATGAATATCACCTTAGCTGAACGATCTACCCTTTTTGCAACATTTTTTCTGATCACAAGATTTTTTTTGTGGCCCTTGTTGCTTCTGTTCCTCTTCTATAGCTGAATAAATGGGTTTATGCTAATCGTGTCACGCTTCTAATTTTTTTCGGTACTTTCTATCGTACATGAATATTTTGAGATCTTCCGCACAGTGCAGTCAATTTTATTACAAAAGAGAGGGTGCTACTATGGTTGATTTAATATGCCTTTTTTCATAGAGAAAGTAGGTATAATATAGAGGACTCACCGCATAGGGCATAATTATTACTTTGGATGTAGTACTCGAAGGTTTCCATAGATGGCGAGGGAAGAATTTTTCGTGTTGCGTCACAAACGATATATCTCGCTTCCATCGCTTCCTTTTTTCTAATTGACTTGAGCGCCATAATCCCCTGCCACACACCCTCGCGGTGGCTTTCAGGGTATTGTGTTGATGTAGATGAATCGAGAAGTGTCTTGTAGTCTGCTCCTTGCAGTGGTGGATTGTGTGTTTTTAATGAAACAACAAGGAATCCCTCCTACTCGTATGACAAGATATGTTTGCTTTAATAGTGAGGGAAATGTTAATTTATCCATGTGACTGTTGACGTTAGGTAACGGTATATCTCATTATTAAAATAAATTAACAATCCTACAACAATAGCATATGTTATGTTATGCTTAAGTCGATTATAAAAACGAAAGCAATTGAATGGATATGTGTATATCGTTTTTTACGGAACGCGAAAAGTTCTTACCACGCCATCTATGTAAACCTTCCATTACTACGTCCAAAACGTAAAACATTTTTGCCCAATGAGGTGAGCCCTTTTGTATTATACTTACTCTATGCTTTCTCCCTCGAATATCAGTACATTATATATAGATATAATGTGACATAATAAACGAATATACAGGTGAAATCTAGGCACCATGTTACTGCATCCAATCAAGTTTCTTACTCCGCAAATATATATGAAAGTATTCTTCAGCGGTTATGACGGCTAATGAATACTTTCAATAATTAGAACGAAATTTTCCAGAACGAAATAGGCCAGGTTAATTTTTTAAAGTAGGAGGTTAGAAGATGGAGCAAGTGGGGTAATTTAGCTATTTAGGTTGTACGTTGAAAGTAAGTGGTATAGCACCATTGCAATTGAAGTGAAAAGAAGTGTTTTAGCAAAAGAAAGTTTTACTCGTGGGCGTGAACTAATGGCAGGGTCGTTAAATAGAGAAGTAAAAGAAAAACAGTGGCGAAAAGTCTGATATGACGCATCACACTGTATGGTGCGGAAACGTGGACTTTGAGGAGAGACAGTAAAAATGGACCTAGGGCCTTCCAGAGATTCCAGAATGGAGAAGGATGGAGAAAGCAAGATGGTTCGAAAGACAGACAAACGATGAAGTACTAGAGATGGTGGGAGAGGAAATTCGATTGAGGAAATAAGGAGAAGGCAGAAGGCATGGTTGGAGAAAGTAATAAAGGGCGAAGGTGTTTTGAAAGGCGTGATTGGGTGTAGAATGTTGGTTAAGCGGGTAAGAGAGAGGAGAAGAACGGGTAGTTCGGATAGAATGATAGAGAGATAGATATTTATTTGTTCTTGGGCATTAACTCCCCTGGAACATTCACAGATAAATAATAGTTGGTAATTGGTAATAGTTCACAGTCTCATTAGTTACATTATTTTTACAATTGAGTTGCCGTCTAAATATCGACTAAACAATTAACACAGGGTTGTCAATAGTTGAACACTAATTTTACAAAATAACCGATTTCACGAAAATAATATTTTAGCAAAAAATTAATAACGGAAACGTTTGCATTTACTTATTATATTCATACATACATTTAATTTTATTTACGTTGAAAAATATATTTATGTAACCGCTTCTTAAACATAAAAATGTTTACAGCAGACCTTATTCCATCAGGTAAAGAATTCCACAGCCTACATGATGTAACTTGAAAGGATCTACCGAACACAGTGGTGTGGAAATTCGGGATTAATAATACCTCAGTATTTCGTGTTGATCGTTTTTGCGTGTAGCATTAAAAATAATTTTGTCAAACAAATAACTAGGACACTCTGATTTAATCGGCTTGTACATGAACACATTTATTTGATTATTATTGATCATATTTATTTGATGATCCCGTCTCTTTTCTATCTTCAACCATGTGAGTGCATCATAATACGGTGTTACCTGTTTATCTAAGGAAATATTGGGTATCAATCTTATTCCACAGTTTTGTAACCAATGAAGTTGATTCAGCTCCATTGCAATATCGTATAAGCGAGAGGACAGTACTCAGTATGAGGCATTATTAGGGTATTAAACAATTTAAATCTCAGGGTAGTTGGAATTAGATCATTGAATTGCTTAATCGGATATAATATTTTTTTTTTTTTTTTTTTTTTTTTTTTTTTTTTTTGAAAATGAAAATTATTATTATTATGTCTTCATAGCACACATTACAGAATCCATTTAAAGATACATATGACCAAGAATTGTGGATAGATAATGAAATTGAAAAAAAAATTATAGTTCTAGGAACAATGTCCTCTAAGAACAAAAACATTATTTAACAATATGAAATAAATTACAAATATCGAGCAAAAAACAGTTACGTTGTGAGAACAAGTAACATACACATTCATAACACACTTACACACACGTAACATACATGAGATGAGTACATAGTTACATAATTAAATACATAACGTTTAGCAAACAAACAATTTAGTTCATTGTGAGAACAAAATCACAAACATGAAAATCAGAAAAATGCAATAATTTCCATGAAGATGACAGTAAAAAATTTTCAACGTAACATTATAATAGTAAGAATTTAATGAGTAGGTACAAATCACAATTTATTTATAGCAGTGCAGTTAAGGTCCTGCTAAGCCAAAGTGGCTTGTCAGCAGGTGCCTTTAGTGAAAATATATTTTTTTTATTGCTGTGTAGCGTTTTGGACAACAAAGAACTTAACAGTATTAGCCAATGAGCCATTCTTTTAGTGATTTTTTAAGAATAGATATGCTATTAATATCATGCATTGACATAGGTAAGTTGTTTAACAACACAGGGACTACATGTGCCAAGGTTCTCTTGCCATGGAGGTTAAAATACTTAGGTACAGACAACTTATTTATTCGCCGCAGTTGCATGTCAGTATTAATCACACGTCGCTTTATAAATTTGCTGTCAAAGAAGTTGTCACAAATTAACACATATTTATACAATTCTTTTAATGGTAACAGACTTTGATTCTTATATACTTCTCTCACATTGTTTTCCTTGACCATCATATGCGCAACAATTTTATTTTGTAAAGTCATAACCTTATTCAGCAAGGTGGAGTTTGTGCTACCCCAAATCGTCAAACCATAACGTATTACGGCCTCAGCTAAGCCTTGATACATTAATTTTTGCAACTCATTAGGCAAATAGTGCTTTAGGTGCGACATTTGAAACAAAATACACCTTAGTTTGTCACATATATAGCTAATATGATTACTAAAACTAAATTTTTCATCTAAAACTATTCCCAAGTATTTTAGGTGTTTAACCTGGGTAATTTTTGCACACGAAAAGTACTTATTGCACGTATTTCTCGGTTGGCCACCCTGGTTGGAGTGTAAACAAAGGTGTGTGTGTAGTGTGAGGTCTAAGGTTTGCCTTTTTTCCTTCACATTTAAAAACTGCAAGGAGTATGTCTTATTATTATTAATGATTATTTTATTATCGTGGCACCATAACTGCAAGGAATACAAATCGTATTTTAGTTTCCGCTGGGCCACCTCAAAACATCTACTTGTGGATAGTAATGCAATGTCGTCTGCATACATAAAAATCTTGCAGTTTCTAATATGTTGAATAATGTCATTTATATATATTATAAACAGAATTGGTCCTAATATTGAACCCTGGGGAACTCCAGATTGAATAGTTTTCATTACACTGAAGTGATCGAGAATTTTTACAGTTAATTTTCTATTGGTAAGGTAGGATTTTTATATACTTTATTGGTAATTGTTTTAATATTCTTAAGAATGATGGGAGGTAGGAGGTATGAGGGGCTGAAGAGGAGCATCGCATGTAGACGTCGTGGGAAGATTTAAATGTCCATTACCTACCTTCATCTGTAGAAAACTAATTACTATTATTTTTTATTATGGGCGGCAAGCGTGTTGAAATTGCAAGAAAAAATACATTTTTTGGACCAGGAATCGAACAACAGAACTTTTGGCTTTCCCAGCTAATAACTAGCACCCTATCTAGGATCTAGGGTAGCTGATCCCAAAGAAAATTTTTCGGAGGATCCTTGGGAATTATGTCTCATTCTCCGTGGCTGTAAGAGCGTCGGTCCGTAAAACGAAAGGTATGTGTTTCGATTTCCGGTCCTTGCCGTTCAGGTTCACCTTTTTCCTCTGGCGTATTTTAACACTCTTGCTATGTATAATGGCAAAAATAAAACCTTACAGTGGTAGCCTATCGCCACTTGCGATAATTTATGGTATCTGTCTTCTTGGCTACCATTTGCGATAATTCATGGTATCTGTCTTCTTGGCTTCATTGAATCCCGAGTCCGTCTTACTCATGAGGGGGTGTAGGTTTGAAACCGTAGGGATTACCTCGAATGGGTAACCAAGGAGTCACGTGGTACAAACATGAATGGTTTGCAAATTTAATCTGAATCGCTCGTTACTGTATCATTAATTGTTTTCACTTGAGTTTTTGTCATCTGTCTCGTCTATCAAACCCCCAGATGAGATCAAACATGAGTGTAAACAATGAATGAGGTCGTGATCAGACGTTTTTGAACACACCAAATTTGCGAACCATTCGTGTTTATACCGCGTGACTCCTTGGTTACGCATTCGATATAATTCCGACGGTTTCAAACACAACCCCCCAGGAAACCTTTTTGCATCTGGCAATGTTTGTGAATATATGTTATACGAGTCTTTGCAAGCTCGTTCATAATAACAAAGTAAGCATTTGCCGAACGTATCGATAAAAACTACACTGCCTCGTTGTTTATAATTATTTTAGTGCATGTGCCTGTCGAATGCATGAAAAACACCAATTTGTCTTCTTACATTGTGACTCATACTTTAGTTCCATGTTTCTGGTGGATATTTTGTGATCATTGCGGTCTTTCGTTATTCAGGGATCTGCCATACCCCTCTAGTTACCTTACAGGAAACTCTGCTGTTATCAGTCTGTTAATTGCCATGCATATCTTTGTCGCAATCAGTAGCTTGCTTAACTCAATGGGTTTTTCCCATGAGTTTTTATCAACCCACATTGATTCCTAACGTTGGAATCATTGATTTTAAAGGGCAGAAAAAAAACATTCTGGTGTTGAGGATTACTGGTGTAGGTTTTTTCTGCCGAGTTAAGCTTATTACCCTTGATTGAAGTTCTTTATTGCAACTCGTTTTCTTTATTTTGCGTAGTATGAAACTTGATGTTCCTCTTTTCTGCGCCCCATTTAGTTTTTACGCGTTAATGTAGGAGTGGGGGGATAGGTTTAAATCGTGAAAATTAAAGCTATGCCATTGTCTCATACATTTGATGGTAAAATATTAAAATGTACCTCGGAAATTTACATAATTAGATTTATATACCTTATTTGGGCAATTTTTATAAACTCTACAGTTGAAACCACATGGATCTATTGGCCATAGGGTTTAGCTAAGAAAATACAGACTTTTGGCATCAGAACAGTATGCTATTTTCGTTAAACCACTATGCACGATGCCCTATTAGCCTGAGAATTAATAGGAAGTAATTAGAACCCCTAGTTTTTACAGAAAACACAATTATTGTGGACAAAATCTCCCCTGACCTATTTATAAAATACACTGCATTTTCCTCTCGGTCTAGAAAATCACTGACACATACAGTCGTCCACGTATATTCAAGTTTACCGCTATTTTTTTTACTAATCGGGGTCTTATTCAGCATTATCATTGTGTTAAAAATCGTTAAAAGGTAAAACTTTCGACTGTATTTGACGGACATAGTGGAAATGGATTCTTGAGGAGAATAGCTTGGTTGACAATAAGAAATTGATCGGTAACGTTTTGAATAAATCAAGCCACACCCTTCATATACCTATCTCATGCATCACACTAGATCTTCCTTTGTTATCCTCGCCCAATAAAATTCCCTCTACGTCTGTCTTAATCGAAATTCTGAAATTAACTTTCCAGTCGTATCGACGTTCACTTTTCTGCTGCATTCTTATGTACCGCAATTAGGACGCATTTGTTCTTTTTTTTTGGAATTCGGTATCTTTATTTCGAGCCTTTCGATATTTTTCGCTTCTCTGCTTTACGTAAGCTGTAAATTAAGAGAATTTCCTGCCCTTGGCATACTCAATAGCATCAATTTTAATATATTTTCGCCAGAATACCCTCACATTCACTTTGAAGAACAAAGGAATGAATGGGCGCCTCATCCACTTACGTTAAGCTGTCAGGCGCCGCACTATGGGGTACGGAGGTAGCGCCCACTTTCAAAATCGTAGAACTTTTGAATGAACTGAGATATTAACGTAAATTTTTTTTTATTTGAAAGCTTAAACCCTAAGAAATAGAAGAAAAATATGCATCTAATGAAAAGTAGCAATAAAAGTCTGCAGAAAGTGTGCGAATGCCGTAATTTTTTCCAACTATTTTTACAGACTAAAATAAATCAGTGATAAATAAATGTTTAAAAACAAAAGTATACATGTTACTATTTTTTCTCATACTCATGGATAATAATATTAAATTAAGTCAAAATAATAAATAATGTTTCTGTTATAAACTATTTTTATTAATAAATTAAATGATTGAGGTAGTATTAACGTTAGAAAAATTTTAAAAGCAGATTTGTTATACTCGAGAGAAATATAGCAAAAAAGCGTTGATGTGTTTTATACATGCAGTACATAGTTAAGCCACAAATCGATTTTGAATGTATTGAGTCGCGCGACATGCTTTGTGACCCGAAAATGTACGAAATGCTAAGTGATATTGTTATTATTTCTGCATCTGTTGTAAATTTTTATTAATGTTAATTGTTTTGTATGGATTTTTACCCTATGTTTCTTGTTAGTAAATTTATTATTATTTTTGAATTTTTATTAATAGACTTGCTGTTCTTGATATTGTTATTATTTCTGCATCTTTGGTAATAAGAGCAATATCAAGAACAATAAGTATATTGATAACAATTCAAAAATAATAATTAATTTACTAACAATAAACATACAGTAACAATCCCTACATAAACAATGAACAGTGATAACAAATTGCAAAATATGCAGAAACAATAACAATATAATAATTCATTTACTAACAATTACCATACGGTAACAATGCATTTCAGCTCGTGGTTGACATTTTGCAGCGCGCGCTGGGTCACAAAGCATGTCGCGAGACTCAATACATTCAAAATCGATTTGTGGCTTAACTATGTACTGCATGTAAAAAACACATCAATGCTTTTTTGCTATATTTCTCTCGAGTATAGCAAATCTGCTTTTAAAATTTTTCTAACGTTAATACTACCTCAATCATTTAATTTATTAATAAAAATAGTTTATAACAGAAACATTATTTATTATTTTGACTTAATTTAACATTATTATCCATGAGTATGAGAAAAAATAGTAACATGTATACTTTTGTTTTTAAACATTTATTTATCATTGATTTATTTTAGTCTGTAAAAATAGTTGGAAAAAATTACGGCATTCGCACACTTTCTGCAGACTTTTATTGCTACTTTTCATTAGATGCATATTTTTCTTCTATTTCTTAGGGTTTAAGCTCTCAAATAAAAAAATTTTTACGTTAATATCTCAGTTCATTCAAAAGTTCTACGATTTTGAAAGTGGGCGCTACCTCCGTACCCCATAGTGCGCCGTAGGTGGGCTTAGTGCCCGAAATTATTATGGAAGCTGTAGGAGACGGCTCCAGGATTATTCTTCGTCATTTTAGTCGATACCCATTAAGAGCGCGAGCCCATAAAATGAGTTTTACGAAAAAAAAATATTTTGTTAAATTATCGCTCTAAACATATACAAATTCGTCTTTTCCGGACATGTTAATTTATAGCCCTTTTGATATAAGAATTGGCATGGACAATTGCAGAAATGTTGACTTGATCCTGTTTCAAAAAGATTTGAACGTTAACACAGTTTGAAAATCGTTTGATGTTGAAGAATTTGAGGTTTATACATGTATTTGAAGAAATGAACGGAGTTCTCAATAGTGACAAATACTTTCAGAGCAATTTATGCGACAAGGAAATCATAGAGCTAGAAAATTGTCTGTCAATTAAATCTATTTCATGTATTGCCTTGTAGTTTTTAGCCTTCATCACATCTTATGAAATTCAACATGGCTGAAGAGTTGAAAAAAAGGGTTTGGCTGTTGAGGGTAGATACTCTAAATGCTAAGCTCAATTACTACGCCAAATGTAAAAAATATTCAAGCTTCAGCGTAGGGGGGTGAGCAGTTCCTTTCTCAGAGGTTTACAAGTTGGAAATTGTGCCTAGAAAATCATAGTTTCTAAGCCGTCACTGTGGAGTTAACACTTATATATCTGTCAGAGAAATCGCAACGAAATATTTTGCATATTTATTAAAAGAAATGCTATTGTAATGATTTAATTCTGGTGCTATAATTTTCCCACTGAACACGGCGTGATAGTTTTTGGGAGAGTGAACAATTTTTTATGGGATGGTGAAAGCGTTCTCGAACGGAAAAATCACTCAAAGTCAAACGATGTCCATCGGTGGCAATGTATAAAAATATATCTTCGGAACTGAATCAAGTCAAATCACAGGGCACAGGAGGAACTCTGCACTTAAATACTCGGGAAATTAAGGGAGTGATTAAAAAAATGAAAGTGCTAAGGTTTTCGTGGCTATGGCAGCATTTGTTCTGTACCTGATTATCTGTGTATTGATGAAAAAATGTTGGTTCTCGATGTATTTTTAAATATGAGCTGAACCCGAATGCTCAACTTTGCGGAAGTATTTGATCTCCTAATAAAGAAAAAATTTAAGGGCATATAATACGTACTATTTATAGCAAGAATACCGACCTATGTTTCGACACATTCACGCACTTACATCATACGTTTGAACACACCTATTGTTTCCTCCTAATTTTTTCAATCAAATTTCTCTCCTCTCTTACAATTTCCAATATTTCTTCGTTGGTATTCATCTCATTCCAAGAAATAGAAAATACAATGATGCTTTTACCTTTCCGTTAATAATAATTATTTTTGACTTAACTCCGAATAATAAATTATTAGTGGGAAGATGGATAGTTTTTCTCCTCAACCTCAGATGGATTTCAACAAAGTTAAGCTTGAAACCTTCGAAATTACCACCCACCATACCTTCTCCACACTCATGCCTCAAAAATGTTTTAAAGGGATTTATTTTCTCGTCACAAAAAATGTTGGCTGCAAACATACCACGGGTGAGAAAATCGTGTAATCCTTTCTGAATTTGTGAGAATTAAGTGCCATCATCCCTTAATCACACTCACATCATGTCAATGACTCAGTAATTGCGAACTCCCTTGGCCAGAGATCTCCCGGCCAACACCACGCCGGTTAATTGCTTCGCTAATTGTTACGTTTTCATCGTCAACATTAAGGAGTTGGCGCAGTAATTAAATTCGCTCCTGCACTTGAACGAGCCTGTGTTTCGGATGTTCTCTCCCCTGTCGTTTGCAAGCAGATTTCTTCCGCTCATAGGGTACGTTCAGAATGCTGGAAATTCGAATGAATAAAAAGTCAGTTTGCGTGGGTTGATATGAAGCCACTAATTTCTACATATCGAAGCTAACATTTTATTTTGAATACGATCGATGGAGTATATCAATATGCACTGAATCAGCCACGAGTGAGGCTGACATTCTTAATCGATCTTCTAGGTTTTTATTACTACAACGATATTTATCACTATAACTATAACCAATTTCGAAATAGGAAAATAATATCGCTTAAGCGTAGTGACGCGCTCATAGGAAGTCAAGACGAGGAAAGGGGAGAGTCCTGGTACGTAAGACGGAAACGGAATGGCTGGAGGGGAAGACAAGAGGATGAAAAATGATCTCACGGAGGTTAGAGGAAAGGGACTTTTTTCCTTCGCAAGGAACATCTCGGGACTTGTTGACATTTTGACTATCAGAGGAGGATTTTTCATGGAAACGGAATTTACGTCCATCTTGTACATGGAATCTCAAGAAAGTAATCCAGATTCGCCGTGTCAAAAGGGCCAAAAATTTTATGTACTACCTATACAGGGGTCGAAAAGCGAGAGAATGTCATTTGCTCCATTTCACACATGAAATAGGTTTATTTTTTATCGTAAAAAAGGAAATGAATGGAGCCTATTGCGAGTAGAATGTTAAATTTGGCGGGTGCGGTAATCGTGGCCCATTTAGATTTCATTAAATTGTTAAATTATTACGAATAATAAGATTATAATTTTATAATTAAACTAGGAAGCTACGCCTCCTGTCCGCCAATGGCGGCTTAACCCTCTTCGCTTCCGCTCCCCATTTCTGCCATTAATTTATTAATTTTTGGCAATGTGTTTATTGTTGCGGTATGTCGACACTTTTCCCCTTTCGTTTCGTACAGGTCCATTTTCCACTTGAATTTATATGAAGGTGAACTAACACAATGCCCTTGGTCGTCACGGTGAAAGTAATCCAAAACGGCAAATATGCACATAATATCGGTACATTAAGTTTAAAGGCTACCAGTCTCGAGAAACTGAAGCAATGAATTTATGGAGACCATGATTGAAAGCCGAACGCTGGAAAAGGAAGCAATGAGTTGGGAAAGAACATTTGTTTCAGATTATAGCATGGGAAATATTATGATGTTAAGATTGAAACACTTTATACCTGGAAGAAGCTCAAGAAATGGGAATCAGAGGACCTGCAGAGAAAACGGAATACCTGCAAGTATCCTTTGGACTCGATGGATTGGTACAACATGAAGTTTTAATGGGAAGACATTGGTCAAGTAAAACCAGATATAAAACAATAGCTACGAGGGCTTAAAGGACGTAGATGGGGAGAGAGTAGAATGGAGGGTTGAACTCAGAGAATCACAGGACTGCATGACTGATGAATGATGAAGAGTGAAAAGGCGTATGGCAAGAACCATTTTACTCATCATCGGTCAACAATCCTAGGATTGGTTTGACGCAGCTTTACACTCGATTCTTCTATCGGCCAACCTTTTCATTGTGACGTAATTCTTTACCATTTTACTACTACTACTAATACTCCTGTGGCCATTGGAAACCTTAATGTTCTTTGGCCTCACAAACCACACGCCTCCATGCCCTTCTGTCTTCTGGTGTGTCGAGTTGAGCTCCCATTTTTCTCAGGTCCTTCTTCACTTCGTCGCTCCAGCGCATTTCGGAACCATATAGTAGTACTGGTTGGACAATTATTTTATGCATACGAATTTTTGTGTTTCGTGATAAGAGTTTCAAAAAGTTTTGCTAGGGTTGTGTGTTTGAAACTACTCGATTATCTCGAATAGGTAACCGAGGAGTCACGTGGTACAAACACGAATGATTTGCAAATTTAGTGTGCCTGAATCGCTCGTTGCAATATCATTAATTGTTTTCACTTAGTTTTTTCTCATCTCTCATGACTATAAAGCCCTCTGATGAGATAAAACACAAGTGTAAACAATGAATGAGGTTGTAAATAGATGTTTTAACACACCAGACTTGCGAACCATTCGTGTTTATACCACGTGACTCCTTGGTTACCTATTCGATATAATCACGACGGTTCCAAACACAACCTCCTAGGGTCCAGTAGGTTTTTTCAGCTGCTGCAAGTCGGGCGAGAATTTCTGTCTCCTCTTCATTGTTACTTGTTATTGTTACTCCTAGGTAGGTACTTAAATTGATTTTCTGTTTTTGAACTTATAATTGAGTATTTTTAAATAATCCTCCTCCTCTTCGTGTCTGCTTATTTACATGTTGTTGGTTTTGCCTAAATTTGCGTGTAGGCCCGCTTTCTCGGCTTCAATTAAGAGTATGAAGAACCATTCGGAGAATGAAATAAGAAAGGAGAGGGAAAACTCCATCGCTACCCACCTTTGCGGTAGAAAGGAATGATAATGATAATAATAGGTGGGAGAACGTAACAACTAGTGTGGGGTGGTTGATTAAGGATAGGAGGGTGACTTCATGTACACTGTAAAAAGTAGATCTGATTTTAAGGTACTAAAGTGATCTGAATTTCAGATGCAACAATTTTAAGACAGGGTATGTTGAATTTCAGCAGTAATATCTTGCCTACAAATAAGGCAGGTGAACGACTGAAAATCAGACCAAGTGGACTTATTTTCAGATAGGCGTATGCTGAATTTAAGACAGCCCTGGTCTGGTAATAATGCGGGTTGCTATTGAAATTCAAGCCTACTCTGAGGGGATGTCTTATTTTAAGGCAGGTGCAGGACTGAAAATCACGCCAGGTGGGACTTATTTTAAGATAGTCCCATGCTGAATTTAAGACCAGGGCTGTCTTAAATTCAGCATGGGCCTATCTGAAAATAAGTACCACGTTACAATGCGTGTTGCTATTGAAATCAAAGCCTACTTTTATGCGATGTCTAATTATAAATACTAGATATTTAAACACTTCACACGAACACAAACCAAAACCCTAATGTTTCATGATATATTATTCGATGATACTGTTTCACTGACTAAATTCTTCAATAGAGCAAACGTAAGTCATAGAATTTCCATTGAAAAAGATTCCAGGACTGAAATGGGAACACATAGTCAATAACTTCAAAGATAATATGAAAATGTGTACTTTTATTGGAAACAAAGTAATCCATACAAAGTCTTCGATACCACAGATCTGTGCCAGTATCTTCAAACCGAAGCAGGAACTGTCACTTGATGAGGGCGACTATTTTTTAGTTCTTACAACCCTGCCGCGTAGACAAAATAAGGAAGTTTACTCTCAGGATACTTCACTCAGACACAACTGGCTCCCTTCTGCAAATAAGCTAAGTATCATTGCCACATTCCCACACCATTAATTCATCGCACGAAACTTATTTCACCTACTTAGCAATGAAATTTGACTAGACTTCGAATTTTACTTCCTTACGCTTCGTAATTCTTGTTGACATCCTGCTCCCCGAGGTTGAATGAAAAACACTGCGTTTTGTTTATCCTGCTCTGAATTTCAGAACACGACCTCTCATTTTCAACATGCAGTGGTTATGGTCTTAAAATAAGACGGAGGTGTGTCTGATTTTCACGCACCATGAGTCGTAAATTCAGACCACTACCTTAATATCAGACAGCGCTTAAATTCAGATCGCACTGAAAATCAGATCAACTTTTTACAGTGTATGTACGTAGAAATATTTCAGGGAGCGAGGGAAGGGTGGAGAGAAACTCGGCGTTATTCTTTAGGCTATTCTTAAAAATAAGGCAACGAGGGATCCACGGTTTAACATCCCATCGAACGGACAGAGTTCTGAGATTGAAGTGCTCACCACACTGCACTCAGGTATCGATGATCCACTGAATGATGGTCCGGTATCGTCAGGATTCGAATCTGGTTCCTGAGCATTTGACTCCAGTACAGCCCAGCCACCGCCCCGACCCGATCCCCTACTACTCTTTGTATTTAGATACAGGGCATTGTGGCTAGGGATCTAAATACCTACACGGCCAGGGTCACTTTGGCGGGAAGGGTGAGAGGGGGTGTTGGTGTCGGGTAGTGGCGATGAGCTTGGAGGGGAGTGAGGTCTGAAGAACGCTGCTCGCCCTTGACCTTTAAGGAGCGGATGAGGAAGACAACGCCACCCTTTGTCGCGGCCTCCAGCGAACCCTCTCCCTCCTGCTTAAAAGGTGTGGGCGAAAATAGACGCAGTATCGATTCGCGCACTCTTCGATGCCTAGCATCGTATACAGTGCGATAATTATCCCTCGTGTGACTTAGAATCTCTTTGGGTCAAATACCAGAGCCCTGAAGGAAGAGGGTGGGAGAAGAACGCTGGCGTAAACTTCACTGTGGAAGGTGGAAATACTCTGCGGAACCGATCCATGTCACAAGGATAAAAAATACTCTGTAAAATCTAATGAGGAATAATTTGTGACAATTCCACAAGAAATTTAAACCCAGGTTTCACCCGTTGGGGCATCATCAGGTACAAAACAACTCTCTAAATACTGGCAACTCTGAACTCTATTTATCTATTTATACTACAGGGGTATTTATACTATACTTGGGTGGGGGAATGTGGTCACGTTAAGTGCGGAGGTGGGCGGGGGGAGGGGGGGGGGGGGGTAGGTGATGAGATAGGGGAACCACGGGGAGAACGTGTCCTTCTCCCTTTTCGCTTGAACTATTCTACTGGATTCTCCCTTCTATCTTCTCCCATCCCTGATTACTTCCCAGATAGCAACCCTCGCTGATCTCTTCCAGCCTCTATCTCTCCTAAAAAATTCCACCTCATTGCTAGTTAAAAAAAAAAAGATTTTTGTATCAATACATTCTCGCAATGGATTTACAAAAGAGTGGTTTAATATTTTCTTCTCTAAATACGTACGGGTATTGGCTTTTTCAAATAAGTGCGTTGAGAGATTTTCAATGAACCACTCAAATTAATTTATTTTGCGTATTGAAATGAAAACTTAACATTGTAGTTCCTCATTAATTTACCAACGAACGACCCCATTTACCACGCCCAACGTCATCATCAGGTGATCGGCTCCTGATGATGAGATTGGACGTCGTCGAGACCCGGGTCGTTCGTTAGTAAATTTATGTGGAACTACAAAGTTAAGTTTTCATTTCAGTCGTGAATATGGTTCATAAAGTTGCGCCTGAAACCACCAGTTATTTTTTGTACGTTTCTAGAGGACGATGAAGCCCAAGAACAATTAATATTTCTTTTTCTTCCTGTTATTCTTAAAGTTTATATCAAAGTCTTTACGGATCTATGTTGTACACCTTAACTTAGTGTCTCAGTCATGAATTTTCATTTTTATTGGATGCTAATTTTGCTAATTTATTTCCATTACATATTCTCCTGTTACTGAACCCTTCAATCATAACCACTTATTTAATCTTATGCCCGCAATGGGGTCATTTACCATATTTTTTAATTACTGAATCCGATAGTTTGTTAAATATAAAGACCCTTATTTTTCCGTTCTTCGATCCATCTCGTAGTTCTCGAGTTACGTGCGGCGAAAAACTGGTGTTTTTAACCCTTTTCGGTTAAGTGGGCGTGCGATAGACTTGTACGTCATCCACGTCGTCCAATCACATCTGACTCTGCGCAGCTCCTTTGCCCAATCACAGTCGGGGGGAAACACAATTGAATCTGCCAATGAACGTGGTTGATTGAATTCCATGTGGGCATTTAGAAAGGAATTGAATATTCATTCAGCTACATCGTAATTTGTGAAAAAGCATCGCATAAACTACAGCACACTCTTATCCACGCTAGAATGTATACGAAAAGTACCTAGTGAATTTCGTTGTTCAATTATTTTGAGTTATTTGCAGGATGCGCCGCAGGAGCTGTGCATGCAGACCTTCCATTCCCCCCCCCCCCCCCACTTACCCCCCCACCACACTTCCTCTTCGTTCTCCCACCAAAACAGTCGAGGATTGGTGAAAGACGTACTGCAGCTACTTTATTTTGCTGCTCAGCTTCACTTTAGTGTAGCTCTTTTCTGTGGGTGTCACCTTTTACGCCCTTTAATTTTTAATTTTCGAGTGAATGGCTGTGGTTAGAAGATTAATTTTTACACTAAAGTTCATTTTTTGTTTCCATCTAATGATTTCGTGTAGAAAATAGCGATTCTGTACCGAGTAAACGCTCCCATTCTAATGCTTAGTGACCTCTTATCCTAAAGAGAGTCTTAGTAGTTTACTTTTCCTGGAGTTGATCTTCATCCCATACTTTTCAAATCAATCCCGTACTGTAAATAACGTTTTGGGAGTGGGTGGGGGGAGGGTGGGAGGACTAGTAGAAGGTTCTAATCGGCGAAGATTTGCGGCCGTCGACAGAGATAACGCTAGAGAACTTATGGACGTAATGTATGGATGTGCCGCCAGCGAATATGCTTTTGTCTGCTAGGGTACGGCTATGAAACCCACTGCATCGGTGTGATTTATTTAATGGGTGCGCAGTGGTTCCCCATGAGATTACGAATACCCCAAGAGCGGTCGGATTGTTGAGTCATCGCTTCTGATCGATGTCCCGCTCTCTTGAGATTGTTGCCGTTTCCCTACCGACCCTGACTTTATCTAAGACGGAGTTGGGAAGGGATCCAAGCTGTTCGACCGAATCGAAATTCCCTGAAAAAAAATAACTGGAATAAAAAGAGTCATACGTCCCCTGAATGGTGTGTTATTTTCGGAACCCTAATCTCACTAGAATGCAGGCGCCGTTTCCATCAATGTTCGTCATCAATTTCATAAAAATTCTTGCAGTAAGTTTGATTCCAGTATCAGTAAAATTGAGATTCCAGTATCAGGATCCACCCAGTGGAGTTTCTCCGTTTCGGAATAAGAGGAAAAATAACTTAATAAGTTTCACTTCATATTTAAAGAGGCCATATTTGAAACAATTTGACAAAATTAATTGCCTTTATTTCCGTATCGGTAGGTTTGTTTGTTATATCCTTTCTAACCAATCAACACTGTCTACATTCCATCCATCTTTGAATTTTCGTTTTATCTGTTTCTGCCTGTCTTCATATCATCCGAGATATCCATTCTTTCCCTCCCTCTTCCTCGCTTCTTACCTTCTTCCCTATATGTATTCAACCTTTATTTACCTCTCAGAGAGTCCTCCATCCGAGTTTAAATAGAGGTCTGAAAATTAATTTCCTTCCGTAGCTTTGGTTGTAGATGGTCCGTACCTTTATTTCTCACCAATAAAAAGGGCCAGTTGAAATATAAAAGTAGAAGGGCAGAATATAGGTCAAATGGAACATTTTAGGTATCTAAGTAGTGTAGTGACGGAAAACAAGGTATAGCAGCATTGGAGTGAGTAGGAGAATCGCACAGACAAAAAGAAGCTTTTACTCGTAGGCATGAACTAATGACGTTAAAGGGCGTTAAGCTAGGAAGTTAAGAAAAGATTGGTGAAAAGTTTAATATGGAGCACGACACTAAATGGTGCGGCAATGTGGGCTTCGCGGAAAGAAGTTGAAAATAGAATTGGGGCTTTTGAGATGTGGGTCTGGAAGATGATGGAGAAGGTAAAGTGGGTCGAACGGAGGGCAAACCTCCTAGAATTCCTTGTCCTAGGAAGTGCTAGAATTGGTAGGAGAGGTGAGAAATGTAATAGATGAAATCAGGAGAAAAGAGAAGAAGGAAGAAAATGTGGATGAAGAAGGTAATTAAGGCCGATGGTGTTTTGAAAGACGTGATTGAGGGAAGAATGTTGGGTAAGCGGGGAAGTGGGAGGATGATTAACGGGTAGCTTGGATGGAGTGATGGAAGGTGGAAGTTAGAATAGGAGATGGGAGGTAGGAGGCATGAGTGGATGAAGAGGGACATCGTGCAAAATGTTGTGGGGCATGGGAAGAATTAAATGCCCTATATACTTCCTAATATATATGCACTTCCTAACCCATCGACATTGTCCACATTAAATTTACCACTTAATATTCATATTTTCTGTTTCTGCCTGCATTCATGCCATCTAGAACATATATTCTTTTTCTCCCCCTTCCTTGCTTTCAAAACATTATATTTGTATGTCCTTATTCAACATTTATTTACCCCTCGGAATGTCTTCCATACTCTTTAGTTACCTTCTTACAATTTCTACAATCAACCTTCTCAATTCTTCATCCCTCTCAATTCTTTGCCATACCCCTATCTACATGGCCCTCAATATCCAATCATAGATTTTCCGAAAATACCATGTTTCTGAGCATACAGCACATCTTTCGCCGTTTCTATTATCTTAAAAACATCTTCATTCGTCATCATATCCATTCAGCTTACTTTCTCCATTCTCATCTCAAAAATACTTTTTCGCTGGTATTCTTTCTGTAATATCCAGATTTTTGAGACGTTCTACGCCATGCACCAATTAGAGCTAATTGTCTCAACGTGAAAAAAAGTTGCTTGGAGTCATAGTCTGAGAAGGTTCGCTTACGTGCAAGGTGGTAAAAATATACATGCTTAGGTACTTACATTCAGGTGAAGCACAGTTCTGCGTCAGACCAAACATTATCACCAGGGATGTTAACTACAAGCGGATTCTCCAACATTTTTAATGCTTGTTTTTTTTAAGTCACCGTTTCTAAACGTAATTCGGCGCAGATCTCCTCTTAATTCTCCAATGACAGGGGTTCCCAAACTTTTTTGTACTACGCCCCCTCCTGTTAAAATGGAAACCTTCCACGTCCCCCTTCACAGTAAATTTTGTAGGCATGTGAAAAAACAAGTATTACATTGAAAACAAAACATATATTTTTGCAATTACAAAATTTACATTCTAAGTTTCAATTTAAAGAAATACTGTTTTGAGAAAAACATCGACAAAAAGCTATATATTTTTTTTGCTATAAAAGAGTTTTATACAAGTGGATTGTAAGGTTTTCTAAACATCAAGGTTGATTGTAAAAATCTCAATATAAAATTAGTTAAAGAACTGTATGGATTTTATTTACTTAGAGATTTTTATTTTTAACTGGTCTCGCTCTCACGCCTCCCCTCGCATGTCTTCACTCCCCCCTGGGGGGGCGCGACCCCAGTTTGTGAACCACTGTCCTATGGGTAAACCTATTCAAATCTCTATAATTATCCTCCTCATCCTCAAAAACTTGCGTAACAACTCCACATATCTCAAGCGAGACCTTGCTTTGCCATTCTTCCCGTTCACTTATTCCGTGACTTCTGCCTTCATCGGGACATCATTTATCACAGAATAGTCAATTGGATTGTCCCGTTTTCCCTATGGAATGTGCTGCAAGCTTATCATTCCCTACACTCTCCCAGGGACTTTCTCGTTTGCTGCTCGACCGACCCATTTTATATTTATCATTCTTCTGTTGCGGCACATTTCCAATGCTTCCAACTTTTCTGCCGCTACTATCGTTCAGTCATTTTTAATGTAGCGGCTGGTATATTACTAGTAACGCTATTACGTTAACGCAAGTTCCCTTATAAAATAACGAACTTCATTAGAGATCGCATCTGTGGCAAGCTCCATTGACGGTACGATAACGGCAAGAGCTGCCGTAGAAAGGAAACCCTGGAAGTATGCAATATGATGTAATATAGTGACGAAAAAGAATTGATATAAAGTGTATATATCGGGTGACCAATATATATGTTCTAAGAAGAAAGTCTGTGGAAGTCTGAACTTAAAAATGAAGTCGGACAGCCTTATTGGTCGAATTAAATTGTTGGAAGCAGGTGATACTTGTCCGTATTTTTCGATGTATTACGTGGTTAAAAATGAAATGTCGTAGGTCAATTCTTTTTTCATAATTTTTATTTTACCACTTGACTTAAACGAACATAATTTTTATTTTATCAATTGACTCCGACATTGTCGAGGCTTTGTCAACGACGCTAAGACGAAGTTGATTGGTAAAATAAAATATGAAGTGCAATGGTAAAAATATATTTCATTTTCAAAATTGGTAGCGTATTGGACGATTTGGAAAATTTAAAGTCTCGTGGAGACTGTCGCGGAGAGAAATTTAAGCGCAAATAATGGCGTAGAACCTTTTTTCTGTGAGATATTGGAAGGGTGTAAACGAAGAATTGTGTGAATATGAGGAGGTTATCTGAAGGAAGAATCATGTTGATAGACTCTGCATCAAACAAATCCTAAGATCAATGGCAATTTATGATAATGAGGCTGAAAAGAAAGAGACCATGAGATAATTATTGCGAAACAATCCGTTAATCCTTTCAAAAAAACGAAATTTCCATAGTGCCGTAGAGCATGCTTTCAACCGAATTACCATTTTTTTTGCATTCAGTTGCGATCAATCGTGTATTAAAGCTCCAAAAGTAATGTTAGGTATATTTTCTCATTCGCACAGCCATTAGTCTAAGCTCTGGTAATGGCAGCAAGACTTTAAAAGGATCGCGAAAAATTGAGCCGGTCCCCCGGTTAAAACTGGAGGGTAATATAGACCGATGATGATAAAAAGGGGAAGGTGGTGGAGGGATGAAAGGAGAAGGGGCGGACTCGAAGCCAGATGATTGATGAGAAAGCGATGAAAAAAAATGGAGACGTGGGGCGGAAAAGGAAAAGGCGGTGCCATTCGGGTAATGCGGGGGAACAAAAGCGTTTTGGCATTGTCGGGATGAGTGTGGTGTTATAAGGCAAGATTTATCGCGAATATCTAGCTGGTCTATATAGCAGGAATGGCCGGCCCACGTGCGAGGACTTAAGATGCCTTACAACAGAATGGAATAGAGGGAGAAACCGCGTAAATACATCAAAGGATTTATTTTCTAGAACGTCTACTTGTTTTCGTTTCCCCCTCTAACTCGGTAAGGAAAATAGATCGAATGCCGAATGTCCTTGCACCTATCTTTCGCGGTTGATGTTGCGTTGAGGAACTATTTCCGTTCATAATTGGAAAAAAAGGAGGTAGGAATTTATGCTGGAGGAGATAAAGCTAGCCTATGAGTGGCAATGAAGCCATAATGCGGATGCTTAGGAACGATTAGGCGCTACCCTACTCCGTACAAACATTGCATTTATGCGGCCTCTTAAGGATACTGCATGTGTATTACAGCATAGATAACAACGAAAGTAATAATATAGTTAATAATTGAAACGCTACAATGCGTGAAACGGATGGACTTAGAAGCGCATCAATGCGATTGGTACGTGAATCTTGCATCCCTGTTGTATCAATTAAGCAGCTTTCTTAATGTTATATTATTATTGTTTTAAAGTTCCGTCTCGTATGGTCGTTATTAATAGTATCGCAGTTATAAAATTATTTTAGACCCCATCGTTTCTTTTCTGGTTTCATATTGGCTTACGTTTGGTCAGTAACTGGTGTAGCGTCATTGGGGCAAAAAATGTATTTTTTTTCTTTTATTTCGTGAAAATTTTAGCCAATTCATAAATTTTTGTTTGGAAATGGTAACTTCACCAATTTTCCCTGGTCCGTGAAGGTGGACAGTATGAATAATAGCATTTCATTTGGTTCCTACAATAATTAGACTATTTCACAACATCACCGCTGACTCTGTTAACTCATTATATCTGACCCAGAGTAAAAAAAAAACATTTTTTCCAGAGATAAATATTTTCCTCTTATTTACTGAGATTTTCTCTGTTATAAAGTGCACTCAGCTATCGGAGGAGCTTCATTGGGAAATCCTATAGACCAGGTTGTTTATAAGATTAAGGTTAGTTTAAAACTTTAAATCGAATGACCTTCAAATTGAATTGTTTTATGGCAAAAAGAAAGTATAGGGTATAAATAAAAGTATGCGGGAATAGAATTTAGCCCTACAAATTATTTACCATGGCCGTATTATCAATACCAGTCAATAATCCTTGTATTCGCTTGACACAGCTATCCACTAAATTCTCCCATCAGCTAGCATCTTCATATTTACATAATTCTACTATTTCACATCCTTCACGGCTTGCTCTAAAGTTGAGTTTACACTAGCGAGAAAGTAATGTGTAATACTAGGACTGCCTTTGAAATTCTCCCCGCTCACTTTTCCCCCGACGATTGTCTGTATCAGGACATCACGTCTCAAGATACGGCTGATTGAATGGTCCTGTGTTCTTCTTCAGGCTTGAATAACACTTCTCTTTTGTTCTACTCTTCTTGTGACTTCTTCGTTTGTCACTCGTTCGATCCATTTTATCTTCTTCCTTCGTCGGTAGCATATAATTTCGATAGATTCCAATCTTGACTTTTCTGCTACTGTTATCTTCCATGCTTCAATGTCATAAAAGAGCATCCTGCAGATGCATGTTCTAATGGATTGTTTCCTCACTTCCACTCTTATCTTAGGTAAACGTTTTCGTAGTCCTGAAGGAATAAGATGGAGAGTTGCATTCAAATACGTAGCTGGAGGGAAATTATGACCATAAATTTTTAATGCGCACGAACTCACGGCATAGGTGTCAAGCAGTGATGATTAAATACTGCTAGATGACGCTCGATAGAGACCGTGTAGAGGGAGCACGAGAAAAGAAATACGGTTTTTGAAATGTGGGGTTGGAGATGGATAGATTGGTTCCTTTGGAAGGAGAGTAGACGAACAAGGAAGATCTGTAGATAGTGAGGGAATAAATGAAGCTGTTTCACTCAGAAATTCAACTCATACATGCAAATCAGATTGAAAAGGACAATCATTAACCACACACATGCGTAAAACTAGTGATCACGTTTCAAGACACTTAACGATTGAATTATTCATAGTGTAATCCGGATTAACATGTCCAATTAAAATAAGAACGACGAAATTATTGGAAAAAAATGACGGGGGGGAGGGGAAAAAATGGGAAGGGAATATTGGGAAAAAATGTCAAGGGAGGGACTGAAGCCCCAGAAGCTCCCCCCCCCCCTGGTTCTGCGCCTGCATTCATGGAATAAGTTCTGAAGGATGTGGAAGAGAAGAATTTGGATGTAAAGAGGTTAGCCGATTGGTGAATCAGGTAGAGATATTCGCCAAACCAATCTAAGTATTCGAGGATTTCGAACTAGCCGCGAATATTTTAGCGGAGTCACCCGCTGAAATGCACAATAGGAGCATTTCCACAGATTAAAAAAATCAACCTTGACCCCGACTCGAACCCTGGAATCCCTGATTTCTGGCCATGTACTCTGCCAATTGCTCTGCCAATCAAGAAATCCATATGGTGAAGGAAGTCTTGGAAGCTCAATTGGAGAGTACCTGATCGTAAATCAGTGGGTACCGGGTTCGAGTTCCGGTTAAGGTGAATTTTTTTCACTGTGGAAATTCTGCAATCTAAGTGTTGTTGACTGATGATCATGATGAGGTATAGTGTAACTTAATAGTAATATTGAATCCTAAGGCTGACGGGCAAAGTTGAAAATCGAGTCCTTTACCAGGCAGGAGCTTTACCATGCAAACCAACTCAGTCAGCAACAAAATTATTTAAATCCCTCAAATATCTCTTAACCTTTTCAGTGACGGTGGATATAGAAGATGTAGATCGGTAAAAATACGTAACGTAGGGAAGGTAGAATTGAAGAAAATTGGAGGTGAAGGTGTTAAGAAAAATAAGGGAACTCCATTAAGCGCACCCTAATACATTAGAACAACAGTTAAATTAAACTGCAGTGGCAATATATGTTTTATAAATTTGGTAATATTTCTAAACTTTAATTTTGCGTTCGTCGTGTAAAATATTGTGATACTTCTTAGCCCACCGCAACTCTCAAACACTTTCCAATGTTATCGTTATCTGTCCCCCTTTAACTTATTTTCTTCCTCCAGTCTGGATGAAGTGATTCAGGAATGAAATGAACAACTTACGCAGGCGATAATGAATAAAAAAAGGTCCGACGCAGGTGTTTTGGAGAAAAATATGTATTCTCCGAAGAATTCTCTCATTCTCGCCCACATCGCTTCGCTGGAACACGCTGGAATATCCTTTGCGATCACCTCCAATGGTCCCACATCAACTTCTTCCTTATTCGTCGACCGACGTCAAAAATTCATATCCACGTGGGTGGGCGTGTAACCCTCTTTTGCGGCCGGGCCGGAGATGACCGCAAATTGTAGGGAAGCCAGGGACGATACGCGCTGTCCTGGGCGAATAACTTTCCCTCATTACCAACCCTGTGGCAGGGTATGTGGTCAACAGAACTCTCTCTCTCTCTCTATCCCTCCTCTTTTGAGACCCTGACTGCCGCTCAAAGCACCCCACCTCACCCTGCGGTCGCTGTGCCGGTCCACCGATCCACCATTTGATGCCGCCTCACTGAAATATGAACGAGCCCTCACTCCATAGCTTTTAAGGAGGTTGGCTCGCGACTGCTTGAGTCAAGTTGTCTGAGGAATCTTATTAATTTAAGTACGAGTATATGCCTGCTAAGTGATCCTTACTTCACAAAGAAAATTACCTAAGCTATTGAAAGTCATAAGTATCACAAGAAATACGATGTAAAGTCGAAGGATATCTTTTTTATGATAATTTTAATCAGCTCGACGATGGAGTCAATTCAGCATTTAATTTAAAGAAATAAATTCATGTACTCAATGAATTTACTAATTTATAACACCAGAATATTACGATCAAACGTTATGTTATAATATTTTTCTGAAATATGCTTTAATATCTCATTAGTAATGATATTATTCATACGCCATACATTTTGGCTAGAGCGACTGCTGTGCCACTTGAAGACAACTAACGCATTTCGTCTGCTATAAGCGCAGTAATTGGTGGATTTAGCGAAAAATACGGTGGGTTGATGCCTTTTTTTCGTGTCATTTTATTCCTTGTGACATTATGCATAAAATATCAGTTTTTTGCAAAAATGACATGTCGCTATGGTATTTTGAAACGTTATATTCCCATGTGATGGCCATTCTCGCCGTTAATCGTATGTAATTTCAAATGCAATTTTGGAAAAAGGAGTGTGGGTTGGTGTAATTATCTTCACTTTATTAGATAGAGGAAATTTAATTCTATAAGTGCTGAATATATAAAAAAAATGACATGACTTTCACTTTCGGATCAGCCTCCTTAAAGTCCGTATCACGCCTGGAGGTTTGGTGAATATATGGTTGCCGTTGCATGCTGCCCGTATGCAACGCCACCTAGGCGCTCGTCTATTTTAATCAAGGCGGTTATAATGTACTGGAGGAGGCGTCACAGCTGATTTGAGAAGTCAGCGGCCATCTTGGTAGGTGTGGAGAAAACGGGCTTGCTACCCGCGATACTCGTACGGATGACCTTGTTTTTGCAAACGGTTAACGTAACTTTATGTATGTTTCTTATGAGAACTTTCCCAGAGTATGTTTCTTTACGGCAGTGAGGCATGGACGATGACAGCAGTGGAGAATACAAGGGTGGAAGCCTTCGAAATATGGTGCTACAGAAGAATGTTGGAGATAAGATGGATCGACCGAGTAGCAAACGCAGAAGTCTTTAGAGGAGTGGGAGAAAAGGGAAGTCTGTCGAAAACTCTAAAAACAAAACGGGAGAACTTAATCAGCCATATCTTGAGACACGATGGCCTGATGAAGACAATCGTCGAGGGAAGAGTGAACGGGAAGAACGGCAAAGGAGGGATCTTATGAGTTTTATGGAACTGGTCGTGAAGGATTTGAAAGAGAGGAATTACGTTAATATGATGAGGTTGGCCAAATGAAGAATCGAGTGGAGGGCTGCGTCAAACCAATCATAGGATTGTTGACCGATGATGTTGATGATGAAACTTAACATAGTAGGATGAATAATGTAATGATTTGTAAAATTCGTCAAAGGTACAGAAAAGAGCGCAAACACGCAAACAATAGCCAGAGATGCAGTTTAAGCTGGTTGAATTTTAACCAGTTATATTGTTAAAATTAACTCTCAGGTAAATCAAATGCATTCTTATGCCCCTTAAATACCCTTTGGAAGATAAACTGACTTGCCTGCGATGAAACTTGAGCAAAATTTCATAGTTATTTATGTTTTAAAATAATTGCATTGCCAATAAGAGACCGTATAAAAAGCAATGTTTTGGATAGACTAGGTGAAACCATATTCCCAACCACACCCATGCTGGCGTCATTGCCACCCATAGGCTAGTATGTCTAAGCATAATTCTGTATTAAATGGATGAAGTTTGGCGTCACTTGGTGGAAGTTGTAGCAATTCAACGTTATGAAAACACACTTGGTACGATTCCACACTGGTGTTTTAATTACCAATCGATTTCAACGCTTTTAGCGTCATGTTCAAGATACATGCCCTTAAATATGACGCTAAAAGCGTCGAATTCGATTGGTCATTAATATATTAGTGTGGAAAGTACCAAGTATGTGTTCATTATGTTCTATAATAATCTGGTCGGCTTTCAATTCAGTGGCAGATAATCGTCTTGTGGCCACCTGTTACCTACCCGTGTTTACATTCTTCAAGATTTTGACTTTCACCATTTTCAATGATGTCTCAAACCTCAAAATGTTAAGATTAGTTGTAACATGCGCAATAAATACGAAGTCCATGAAAGTAATTTTTTATTAGGGATTTACAATTATGTATTGAAGTTTTCCTCACCAAAATCCACAAATTCTTCACCCCTAATCTCATAAGTCCTTCACCCGATCTTTGCTCTCCATCTTTCTATATCCAACACATCTTCCGTATTTCATTCCCTCCAATCCCTTGATGCCTTTATTTGCTCCATCCAACCGAGACTCCTTTGATCTTCCCCTTCTTCTTCTACCGTTCGGTACCAATGTTGGATCGGGATTTTGGGATTCTTTCATCTACTATCCTCCGAACTTGCCATGGTAATATTTTGTTCATCTAATGTCTATATTCCATCCTTTTTTACATCTGTAATGTTTTTTATCACCATATTTCTGATGTCCCAAGAGTTCCTATCCGCCAAAAGTCTATATCGTAGTTTATGTTTTTGGTCTCTCATTCGGCGTCCGAGTTTCAACCCCATTCTTTGTAAATATTATTAATCGCAGGAAGCAACACAGAAAAGGTTTCCAATTAGAAAAAAATAGCAAAAGGATACTCATGCATCAAATACCGACCGTCGCTCTAAAAATATCCTTTAGATTCTCACTTACAGTCCCTGTCTGTCTTAAGTTGGTGAATACGCTACTCCCCTATTCATCTGAATTATTAATCACCGATTCTCAATCAATTCCTTTTCCCAATCCGGCGTACTGATTCCCACACATACCGCCTCCCACCGCTCATTCTTCGACCGATGCTTCACTTTCGAACCTGGTGTGGAATCACGGATGCATCATTCGCGTTATCGCAATCTTTATCGTCAACTCTTACCCCCTAGAGTAGCGCAGGGTTAGCAATAACCGACTATAAAATTCGCTCCACGGATGTTGATAAGCGATTTGAAGTGCCTTGCGAAAATTAAAGAGAGGAGATCACGTTCTCCATGATATAAGTTAAATCAAAAAATAAGGATATAACACTAGCGCACGCCTCATGAAGATCCATGATCGAGGCCCAGGTTTCCTTGTCCTTTTCTGTCTAAAACATAAAGGTAAAAAGCGTGAAGATGGCTTTTGTCTGGCTCTAGAGTTCGTTCAAGCATAACGGCTTCTCCCCCTAATCAGCATTGTCTCATCCGGAGCACCCTTTGCCTCTTCCCTCAGTACCCTCGCTGAGAACGCCGGGGACTCGTGACGAAACAGTTCAATTAAACATTTGAGTGTTCTTTTTATGGTTTCTGTGTTTAACCAATTTTTTGCGTTACTCCATTAAAAATGGTTCGGTTTTTCAATTACCTTTCTTTCTGCCCTGGCTTACCTGTACGATTCTCTAATTACAATTTAGAGGTTTCATCTATGTGCACCATAAAACGTATACGATATGAATACATCCTTCGCGTAAGATTAGTAATTCAGGATGAATAAATGTTGATTTATCTATAGATATGCACAAGACACGTGCAGATATACTTGTTACTAATGGGGCAGTCATAGTTACCTCATTGAAATCACTTTTTTACACCATAGAGAGGAAAGCGAATATATTATACAACTTCACCCTTAAGAAAATGCCCATGACTACATGTAGATTCTTTTGTTACCATGGATTTATTATCATTGCTTATTTTTTAAATAATGTGATGTTTCCAGCTCCACGGTGAGGGAGTTTTCATCTTCATAGTGCGGAAGCGACTTCGTTTTAGACCACCTCATTCCACCAACGATGTCAGGGTTCACAAGAAGTATAAAGAATATCACCTAAGTTCGGGGCAATCGAAGAATGTGATAAAAAAAGCTCCCGCTGCAAACCCTGCATGCTGCTGTATGGGGAAGATTGAGAAAGTGACTCAAAAAGAAGTATTCTGTCGGATTTGTAATTTCCAAGGAGCAAAGGTCGTAATGGGAACAGAATGAAGTTCAAGATTTCCTCGCTACATTAATTTTTGGACCGGGACCTTTCCTGCCTTCTTTAAGCGTCGGATGAATTTGGAAGGAAAAGCGCATGCGCGGTTTCTCCTTGTTCCCCGCGGAAGGAAATCTCGCAGATGACCTGGTTCGCAATATTGGAGAGGCTGGGTGGAGAAATTATTTTCTCCGTAAGATGCCGAGGGCGCGACGAATTGGATCGCCATTTCTTAAAAGGGAAATGAGGGAAGAAAAATTTTTAAAGCGCTCTTTTGTTTCTTTGTTTCTTTTCGTCGTCGTAATCAGACGCAGATGGCGTGTTGCGAGGGTAACAGTGCTGTTTTGAGCCTCAAGTGTTCCAACAGAAGGGTCTTGGACCTACCGGAGGACACAAAAGAGAAAAAAAGGGAGAGTTGGAGTGAAATTAGATTCCGGCGGACTCACTGGCGGAATTGGACCCTGGAATTTCGATATGAAGGTTGTTTGATTAAAGCCGGAAGTAGCACTTCTTTTTTTTCTCGTCAAAGGAGGCTTGAAGATGTGAGCATTGCGACCATCAAAGGTAGAGGAAAATAGGGGTTTAGAATCGCGCTAGGGACACATCAAAAGCATTAATTTGGCAAAAGCTTTCAGATAGTAGATAGTCGCACAGTACCAATAACGGACACAAAAGTATGTACTGCAAGCAGAAATAACGTAAAGTGGCTTGAACACTTTAAATTCCTCACCGTCTAATTTAATCCTACTGACCCATTTGCAGTTTTTATGGAATTTGCTGTTTCAGTCATTTTATGGAAGGATTTCTACTTTGATCGTTTCACGTTAATAAGCAAACTTTTTATTTTATAAGTGGTACAGATACAATGGAAAATAGAATAATAGGCGTGGCTGAAATAATAATTCACCATTTAGACGCCAGATGTCTGTAGCGTCCATGTGGGATAGTTGATGTTAGTTTTAGATAACAGTGATGGAAGCTTTTACACTTACGTCGATTAAATTAATGTTATGTTAAGATTTTTAGCATGGGGCGAGCGTTGTATCCTAGTAGAAGAGGAAAAATAATCAAATATTTTTTAACAAAATATAATCATTTTATTAAAGTACAAAGTTAAAGTCTAATTGCATTAAATTTAGGAAAATAATTGCGATACATCAGGTGAAGGAAACATATTTGAAAAAGTTTTGTTACAAAACACATTTGGCATTAAATGATTGTATAAATTCACACGATTTTGTATTTTATAGGTAAATACAATAGGTCTCTCAATTATATTTGATGTCACATTACCAACAAATGCTTCTATACGTTTTTTTCAACTTCTGTACATGTTTTCATTCTATTACAGGGAGATATATTATAATTTTCATCCTTATGTTTGCTTCATTTCGTTATCAACTGTAAATCTGTTAGTTAAAAGCTGTTGTAAAATGATTCGTTGACATTGGAGGCTATAACATATATAAGATACTAAAAATGGAAAATAGAGACACAATGGAGAATAAGAGACAGTATCAGCACACTCCTTAGTAAATAGATCAGATCCGGTATTCACAACAAGAGTCTTATTGCTCTATCCCACAAGCCTCCTGATTTGTTCGAATCACGAAGTCTCGTGACGTTTTACGAATCATCCTCATTTATTGTTTGGACCCGGTGGGTTCAGTAGGAAAGTCGATATAAGAAAGATCAGAAGTCTAACATGAAGCATGGTATTGTATGGCTCCGAAACGTGGACTTTAAGAAGAGAAGGTGAAAACAAACTGTCCGATATAGAGCAAGAAGTTCCACAGAGAAAAAATCATTCGCCTTGACCGGGACTCGAACCCGGATCCCCTGACTCTACTGCTCTACCACCTGGCCGGAAATCAGGGGGTCCGGGTTCGAGTCCCGGTTAAGGCGAATGATTTTTTTCTGTGTGGAACTTCTTGCTATAGTGAAATTTTCAGCGGGTGACGCCGCTTAAGTTTCCGCGGCCAGTTCGCGGTCTTTGAATTTGAGTCCGATATAGAGATTTGAGTGTGGCTGACGGCCGAAGAAGGTTCCTACAAAGTGGAAGTGAGACGTGAAACGAACAATATGACTTTTCTCGTAAAGAGAATAATAAAAGGACCTCAATGGAAGCGATGAAAGGCACTTTAAAAATATTCTTCCTGGGGCACTCTGTCCCAGTGGGGCTTGTGTGGTGCACAAAAAGTTTGAAATATTTTAAGTATAAAGGGGCCCCTCACTTTGAGGAGTCCCTTACGTTTTACCATTAATGCATTACCAATCAAAACAGGAATGGAAAGGATGACGAATAACGATAAAGTGCTGAGGATGGCGGAAAGGAGAAGGATATTGATTGGAGACGGGAGAAGATTTGAATGAAGATAGAAGGTAATAAAGGGTGAGGGTTTGCTGTATGTCGTGGAAGAGGGATGAAAGTTTGGTAAACGAGCAAGAAAGAAGAAGGAGAAGAATGGGTAATTTGGATAGAAAGATGTGGGTTAGAAATTATTCTGAACTAAAGAAATGCATTACGTGAAAGCCACGATGATTCAGCTGCGTAGGAGCATGCAGAAGGGTTAAAAAGATTTATTACCCATTTGAATCTACCTTAACTGGTAGGCCACGATTGGTGGTTTAAACATTTAGTAGGTATTGTTTAGGAATGGGGGGTGTAAATGTATCAAGTGTGTTTTTCTTTGCTCGTTTTTTTAAATTTTTAAGTCATGATAGTGTGGATTAATATTGTCATAATATCCTGTATCGCACACATAACTTGCAAATGTGTCAATGGTGTACATAGTGGGCTGTTTTAAACGAGAAGTTTGCTGTTTTAACGGCTGGACTTCGTTTGATTTACGTTCGTGGTCATCTGTATGATAAAGTCGATCCCATTAACGGCTGCTTCCCTTAACCCTAGACTTCACACACTCTATAAATGACCCTAGGACCAAGTTAATTAATTCCCCACTTAAGGTTCCTGGAAGGTGAAAAGGCTAAAAAGGGGGCAGGAGACAAGGAAAATGATTGTTGCGGGCCTCGCCAAGGAGTAAGGATATTGATGGGATCTGGCTGGAGGGGTCGAGAGGCGAAATGAGATCCCCTTTTTTCAACTTTCAACCTGAAATTTGGATGCCACCTTGCCTTGTTAGATGAATAGATAGATAGTACTTTATTTGCTCTATGAGTAAATTCCTTTGGTGGAAGTGAACTTAAGAACATCTCAGACAGAACTTACATGGTCGGGAAAAACAATCACAATCAATTCAAATTATTCAATCAGTCATATTCGAATCGATATTTAATGTAATTGCTCACATCTTACAACTATTCATAAAAATAAATTGGAGTGATCACATCAATAAAATTCGTTAATTCATTTGTTTTTACAAAATGTT
This sequence comes from Platycnemis pennipes, assembly GCA_933228895.1. Lineage (NCBI taxonomy): Eukaryota > Metazoa > Arthropoda > Insecta > Odonata > Platycnemididae > Platycnemis > Platycnemis pennipes. The sequence goes on from OW121854.1 coordinate 70,118,181, forward strand.
CTCTTAAATATCAAATTTCATTGAAATAATACGAACATTTTTAGATCTTTCAACCGAATTGATGGTCTTCAGATCTTAAGGAAACAAATTCCATTTATAACAGGATTTTAAATAAAAGGAATTACGGCACATAGTGGTCCTATGACGGGACACAATTAATAAATTTATATTTCCGTTTTTTTACTCAATTATCTAAGTGAGGCTGGAAAATGTAGGCAGGAGTTTCAACTTGTAAAAGTCTGTACATAAATACTCGCATTTGTAGAACTTTTTATTCATGGCAGTACGAAGAAATATGCTCATAATATGCTGTATCGCACACATAGTGTACAACGCAGTTTTGAATATTCTGTGATTTGGATACCTGCTATTTTGAAATATTTGAGATCGCCAAAGAACAGTTATCAGTGGGAGGTAACAATAAGGTATTGGCTAGTTCGAGTCTCAGTGGTAAGGGCATTTTGTTACGAAAGCCTTTCAGCTGGTGCAAGGTTTTATCTACTCTATTGGAAATATGTGCTAATATGTTCATCCAAGGTTATCGTTTTGTCTGCAGTAACGCCTTAATCATTAATTTCATCAGAATATTCTATATCTACATTTTTAACTTGAATCTCAGACGGTGATTCCGTGTTTAATGATGATAGGACCTTGGTACTACCTATTATAATGTTCTTTATTTAATGTGAATTGAAGTTCAATGAGTTGTCTGTCGCCCATTCACGTAGAAGATTGATCTCCGTTAATTCGTTCGATAGCACTTGCCTTTCTCTCTATATAGGTATATTTTGATATTTTTAGCACACGTACAGGTAGAAGATGATGTAGTACAGAGTCCTCTACATAGCGTCTAACAACTACATAGTACTATGTGGAAAGGATTTCGCTTTGTAGAGGACTTTGATGTAGTAATAGTTATTTTCGGGTGTGGTGGTTGGATAACTGAGGTTATTCGCTCCATGGATTATAGGTGGGTAATGGGGGCGTTTACTCGGAACCGAAAAGGCAATTTCGTACACGAAATCGTTAGATGGAAACGAAAAACGAATTTTAGTGAAAAAATTAATCTTCTAACCACAACCATTCACTCATAAATCAAAAATTAAAATAAGCAAAAGGTGACGCCCACCGAAAATGCTGCTGTGATAGCATTGACGTCATTTTCCTCCCGTCCTTGACTGCTTTCAGGGGAGGGGGAAGGGAGTGGAGGGGGGTTCTCGGAAGGTCTGCTGGCACAGATGCTGTCGAAATCGCTCCCATTGGCCGAGTCAGCTGTGTCCCCCCCTTTGCGATAAGGCGAAGTAGCTTCGCGGGCTCAGTTGTGATTGGACGAAGTCGATATACGTCAGAGGTTGCACCACACCCACTTTTCCGAAAGGGTTAAAAACATCAGTTTTTCGCCGCTTATAACTCGGGAAATAACTGTCGGATCAGAAAACGGAAAAATACGGGTCCTTTTATTTTACAAACTCTATCAGAGTCGGCAATAAAAAAAATATGGTAAACGACCCCATTGGGTAGAGATAAAATTTTGCCGGGAACGTCGCAAAGACGGAGTGAAACCCGGCGTCAGCATTAGCCTGCTCTAATTAACAAATGCCAAGGGGTTTAATGGTTACACTTCCCATCCTCCGGATAGAGTTATGCGCTCGAAGTTCTCTCTATACCGTACTCAAGTAGAAGCCGATTTATGTACTAATGAAAAATATCTGCCCCTGCCGAAATCTGAATCTGGGCCCTCGGGATGGGAGGCCGGTACTCTAGTCAGCCCACCATCCCGGTCTCATAGAGCATTGGAGCAAGTTTGTAAACGATCGGGATTATCTCGACTAGGTAACCAAGGAGTAACGTGGCACAAACACGAATAATTTCACAGGTTTGGTGTGAATAAATCTCCCATTACAATCTCACTCATTGTTTCACTTGAGTTTTTCTAAAATGCCCCCGGGGGGTCGCGAACCTGATTATGAAGGATGTGAGTAGCTTGGTAATTATAAAGAACGCGCCAACTGTAATGGAAAATCAGATATTTACAAATAATGGGACTGGGCTACGCTATGTTATGAAATAGTGACATTTCTACGGGAAGCCTTGCCCTATAAGATGTGATATTCCAATTTTGACCTGTTCGATGTGATATATTCTAATTCCAAGGCCTTCCGCCTTTGAGTAAAAAAATTGGAGTCCTGTGATGTGGTTTCGTACAAATAACAAAGCAGAATCTAATGCAAGTAATACATTCACTACCATGTTACCATGCAACAAGCGAACAAACATCCACAGACGGCTACCGCCATTTTAATCCAACAATCCATGAAATGCTGGAGAAAATGTAAAGGAAATATGCACTATTTCTGTAGAATTATTTGAATGTGAATTGTTTCAGATAAAATGTGCTTGACGAAAATTTCGATGAAGAATGAAGGTGTATTAGAAAGATAATACTCATTAAAAATTGTACCTTTTCGGAAGTCATCGCATGACGTCACGGCTCGGTATCACTATGGGCGTTGTTTATCTCTTGTAAGTGGAGTTAAGTTGTTTAATGAACATTTGGCAAAAACGTTTGTACTTATGTGATCTAGTATTTTTCCGGCGAATACTATGAAGAAATGTTTCTCGGACTTGCCACCGGTTAATAGGCTCAATTACTGCCAATGGAGTAATGCAGTAATGGAGTATGGGCAGTAATGGAGCCTATTAACCGGTGGCAAGCCGGAGTAACATTTCTTCATACGTTTGTACTTAGCTCACTTTTTTAATGCAATAAACGAATGTATTTCGATTTTTATTTAAGTATGTAGTGTGGGTAGTAACGAGCAAATCGTCCGTAAATTGTACAATACCTGTATCGTGCCCTGTTTGTTCTCAGTTCAAGAATCTATGCCATTACAAAGCATCGTGGTTTTTTTTAAGAATGATGCAACCATAAAGAAGTCAACCAAAGGCAAATTGTCGGATTGTGCCTTTTCAGATCACTTTTCAGTCGTGGTTTCGATCAAGAAACGGTTAAAATTCTCAAAGCAATATAGGTATTCGCTTCCTTTTCTTGTAAAATAAACGTCTTTTTCCGTAGCAATATGGAACCTATACCGTGCAGTGACGTCAGATGGCGTTTCTAGTCACGTGACTTTCGTCGATTTTCGGGAACATTTTAATAGAATTTGATAATCTTTGCGGTTGGCATAGAAAATTTTGGCTTATATATTTAAATTTGTGAATAAATTTTACTTTGAGTGCATAATTAATACACGATAAATAAATTTCATGCATATTCCATATTATTTTTCATGACACATTTCCTAGCGAAATGTCTATAGAGAGCTGAAATCATGATTTTATTTTGTTTGTTTATTTTTTTATTTTACGGCAATTTATTCGATATACCTTCTTCCCCTCAAGAGTAATGATGACCACAATCCTCTACCGTTAAGGATGTTGAGGAAACTCTTAATAGATTTTACACGTCGGATTTCGGGCATCAATCCCTAAAAATAATGGGGCATATTCCCACAGCTCCAATCTATTTAATGCCCCGCCCATCTCGGAAGAAAATTTCGTTCCCTCTCCCGACTTCCTTATCTAATACCGAGAGATATGTCGGCGAACCATCCTAAATCCCGAATAATAGCGATCACCCATCGCTCCGATTTCCTCCACATATATCATTCAACTCACTCCCCCTCATTTCTCTCCCCAGCCCCTTTATAATCCTCCTCTTTCCTCCCCTTTTATCCACTCCCTGAACAGTTGTTATCTCCGTTTCCTCAAGGACTTCCTAATTGGTGGGGCTCGCCCCGCTATCTTGTTTCCGACTCTGCCTCACCGCTCTCCTTCCCTCGTCTTCTTTTCACTCTCCCTTCCTTGCTCTCTTTCTCTCCCCACCAATTCCTCGCTTTTGCAAACGGAGTCGAAATGGAAATAACGATGACTTTTAAAAGCTTGGCTAAGAGGGTTTCCATTTAACTGTAATTATCTACTTTATCTCCCACAATGTAGTTCCGTCGAGGGGTTAAACAGCACTGGATACGTTTCGTCTGCCCCTCGCAGCACTGCTCAGGGTCTATAGGTTTGGCGACCCTGAATCCTAAAGCGAAGCTGAATTTGCAAAACATAGGTTTTACACCTGAAATACGGCTTAAAAAAATAAGTTTTGATTTGACTTCGCTCCAGAAGTTCCACACACGCTATATTAGAGAAAAAAGTCGTTTCAGGCGTGATGTGGTGGAATAACACAATGAAATAAGATTGGCTATTTTCCATCCTTTGTGGAAAATTGCCAACCTTATTTAAAAACGCTGTATCACGATTTTTTTCGCTCGGCTGTCAGATTTTTGTGAACCACCTAGTCACACAACTTCGTAGACGACAACAACCTAGATACACGATGTCTGAATCCTGGGAAAACATGTCATGGACCATAGCAATGTTCAAATTCAACTCATTACTGAGCATTTGGACAATCATCCGTCACTCAGGGGTCACGGAAGCGCGGTTATTTTTAACAAATTATGTTTGGGTACATTGTCAAAAGAAGTTTTACTCGTGGACATGAACTGAAGATAGGGGTTTTAATTAGGGAAGTAAAGGAAAGAATACTCAAAACTCTAATATGGAGCGGAAACATGGGCTTTGCGAAAATTAGAAGAAAGTATACTGGGCTTTTGAGATGTGGGTGTGCAGAAAGATGGAGAAAGTAAAACGGGTCAAAAAAAGGACAAGCGATGAAGTGCTGGAGATTGCAGATGATAGATGAGAGAGGAAGTTGATTGAGGAGAAGGTAAGGAATGCATAAGGCAATTAAGGGCGAAGGTGTTTTGAAAGACGTGATTGAGGGAAGAATGTTGGGTAAGCGGGGAAGAGGGAGGAGAAGAGCTGGCAGTTTTGATGGAATGATGGGAGGTAGGAAGGTATGAGGAGCTAAAGAGGGACATCGTGTGAAATTTAGGGGGTGGGAAGAATATTATGTCCATTTAGACTTACCTTCGCTGGTAAAAAACTGCCAATAATTATAATATCTGGGTAAATGGTGAAGGTCAGTAGAATTATCGCCACCGAGATGAGAATATAATTGAATTTTCCGATGGGTAGTGGTGTATAAATTATGTTACATCTCTTACGTAATACTACGCTGTATCTTGCACTAAAATATGGACAAGGATTTTCTTTCTCTCTCATCCAAGCCTTTCTAATCCGGATAAGAAATTGAAGCATGCCATTACGTCACGTCACCATACTTACCGTGAAACATTTCACGTTGCCTGTCCTCTCCTCGCTTTCTATTCCTCCCTTGGGTTCGAGCGAGGAGGCTTGTGTGGAATTGGGGACCAGAGATGATTTCTTTATGCTCAAATGATCGCATATGCTTCCCCCTTTCACTAGCAAAGGCACGTGACCGGGGAAATGTGGAGCACAAAATAGAAAAGGCCGCGTAGAATGTCGAGGGACTTATTAAAAAAAAAAATACTTTTCGTGTTTTTTACGATAAGTTTTCATCATCGTTGCGGAGAAATTCTCGGTTAGCTGGAGAAGTATCTTAGGCTTTTTTTCTTCATCCGAAATATCCAACCTAATAATTGTGAGTGTTCAATAGTGGATGAAAAGAGAAGTCAGATGAAACCTTTAAAAGAGAAGATGGGACATCTCAAACGGTCATATCTTGAGAATTGATGGTATAACGAAGTCGTGAATGGACAGGTGTATGGGAAAAGATTTTTTGCATGAGAAATATGTTACATGTTATTAAGTACGTATAGGAGAAGGATTAATTTAAGTGAAGTGGATGTTCGACAGATGACCCGAGTGGATAGCTGCATCAGTAGATAGTGTTACTAACAATATTCCCTAGAAAATAAAAGTAGAAACATGTTTTTAATGCTATTTTTTCAATTCTAATTTAAAGATAACCTTGTGGTAAAGCCCTGGTAATTGAGCCATATAAAAAAATACCATAAAACTTCTTTTCCTTGGAAATATGAATGAATCCTCTTGTTCATCAGCAAGAGTTTCTATTACTTCATTCATTTCGATATGTTTAAACTGGAAAGTGTTTTTGTGATGATATTAGTGTTTCATTTTTTGTGAGAAGGTTTTGTTGGCCGAATATTGATGACTGAAAATGAATGCGTTGAAATTCTCATCAAAATATTATCAATGGTTGGGAAACGCCATGCCGTTTATTATTACATCTACGGCCTCCACGAGCAGAAGGGAAATTATAAAGCAATTAATTGTAATAACATACGAAAATTCATGATATGAATTCAATTGAAATTGACAAAGGAAATTTATAATGCATTTCCTTGACCTACTAGTACCACTACAGCATCCTGGAACGGGGCTTGTTTAAAATGTATCATCATTAACGTCGTGAGTCAACAACCCTTAGATTGCTTTGTAGCAGCTCTCCACTTGATTCTCCTATCGGCTAACCTATTCTTTATTAAGTAACTCTTATTTTTCTCATCCTCAACACTTCTTCATATGTATCATGAGAAGCTTACCTATTTCATTCTTTCCATTCACATCCTCTTCGACGATTGTCTTCATCAGGATATCATGTCTCAAGATATGTCTGGTTAAGTTGTATCGACTCCTTTCTAAGGTTTTCGGTGGACTTCTCGTTCTCCCTTTCTTCTTAGGACTTTTATTTTTTCAATTGGCCATTCCATTTTATCGTCATCATTCTCTGTAGCATCAATTTCTAATGCTTCCAGTCTTGGCTTCTCTTCTGATTCTATAGTCCATATATCACTACCATTCAAAAGAATAATACCAATGCAATAGTGGGTGGCGTTACTTTGTGAAACTCCTTCATGGTGAACACAAAGGAAAAAAATACTTAAGGCCAGATGATGATACTCTATATCGAAACCGGTCGCAATAATAATTCTATCCTGTAGACCAGCAAAGTATTTTTTCTCCCTTGCGTTCAGCATAATATCAATATTTCCACTGATAAAAAAACTACATTGAACCCGGAAGCCCCTGATTTGAGGCCAGGTACTCTGCCGGCTTGAGTTACCGAGGCATCGTGGTCCCCTGTGGATTTCTAGAGGCCAAATGTTTTCAGTCTGCTGTACTTAAAGAGTGTCACAGGTGATCCAAAGTTGTACGCCACCTTCCACGAGGTCAAGGCCGACTACGGTGCTAAACACTATTAAACACTGAGATGACTCCGCTAAGGTATTCAAGGCTTGCTTGCAATCCTTGAAATGAAAAGCATGTAGCAAATATTCCACAGAGAAAAAATCATTCGCCTTCACCGGTACTCGAACCCGGTAGAGCATCTGGCCGGAAATCAGGGGGTCCGGGTTCGAGTCCCGGTCAAGGCGAGTGATTTTTTTTTCTTTGTGGAATATTTGCTATTGTGAAGTTTCAGCGGGTAACACCGCTAAAGTTTTGACGGCTAGTTCGTGAACTTTGAATTAGATAAATGCAATTTTCAAATGTAATTTCTAATGAAATTTTTCTTTACATCCAAGCTCGTATTCTTAGTTGTAAGTAGATTATTTTTCCTGTTAGAATGCCCACTTCACCTGGGCTATACTACTCACTACAAACCTTCCTTCTTCGCCCATCCACTTCCTAGATAGACTTACTCTGTCAACTCTTCTAGTTTTTATTCAGTGATCGCGAAGTTGCCGCGAAAATCTTAACGGAGTTACATGCCTGCTATTATTCTAGCTTTTGATTCTCAAGTTTAACATTGACTTTGTTCTCTTCTCTTTTAAATGTGTTCCTTTCTCTTCCAAATTCGATCTGATCTAAATTAAAATAAATTGTATTTTTTTATTGAGGGAAGATGCAGAAAAAAACTTGGCGGAAAAAAGGCCGGAATTATATCTCTTTTCTTCGTGTCTGGAGCTGATTCTTAGTCTCACGAAAGGACTCCCCGGTCCCATTATCCCCACCCCTATCGCCAAGAGCGTGGTCGATGCGATTTCGCATTTTTATAACGCGCTCGCGCTGATTCCGTTGCAAGAGCGAAGCTTCGTGCCATTCCGTTAGTTTGCTAGTTAGGTATTTTGAGGGAGGAATTGACCGACAACTATGGTAATTTTTGAACTATTTAGGATTAGTACATAATTAGAAATGGCTATTTATACTTCAGGGAAAGGAGGGAGGGTGGAGGGAAACCCTGTGTTGGCATTATCCAACGCTCCATATTAAACTTTTCACAAGTCTTTTCTTCACTTCCCTACTCAGCGGCCTATCATTATTTCACGCCCTACGAATAAAAGCTTCTTTTATATATCATCATCTTCGCCAACAATCTTAGGATTGGTTTTACACAGCTCCGTACTCGATTCTTATATCGGCAAACCTCTTCATATCAGAGTGATTTTCCTCTTTTCATTCTTCACAACTTGCTCCATATATCTCATAAGAGGCCTGCCTTTTGCATTCTTCCCGTTCACTTTTCCCTCGACGATTGTCTTCGTTAGGCCATCTTGTCTTAAGATATGGCCGATTAAGTTGACCCTTCTTCTTTTTAGAGTTGTCAGCAGACTTTTCTTTTCTCCAACTCTTCTTATGACTTCCTCGTTACATATACTCAGTCGATCCATTTAATCTTCATCATTCTTCGGTAGCACCATATTTCAAATGCTTCCAGCCTTGACTTCTCTGCTGCTGTTATTGTCCATGCTTCGCTGCCATATAGTAGAATAATCCAGAGGTACGTTCCAATGACATTTTCCTCACTTTCACGCTTGTATTTGCGGCTGTAAGCAGAATCCTCTTTCGGTAAAATGCCCTTTTTTGCCTGGGCAATTCTACTGGAAATTTCTCTTTTACTTCGTCCATCGCTGGTTACTCGGCATTCCAGGTAGCAGAACTCTTCCAGTAGTATAGTCCCCCTAATGTATATGTATGGTTTGTAGATATTTCCACGAGTTCCCCCACTGCGTTGCGGTGAGCGTTCGCGAGAGAATTGCTTTGAGGACCCCTCTCCTTCTCTCACCTTCTTTTGTTCCTCTCGTATTTGTCTGGGATTTTCCGGTCGACCTCGAAAAAGCACTTCTCTCTCTCTTTCTCATTATGAGACGCGAGGAGGAGAAGTAAAAGACTTGAGAGGTAAGAGGGAGGAGCTAGTGTGAAAACGGTGGAGTGCTGCTGGCGTGGCTGGGATCGCGAAGCGGGAGCGTTAACTTTTTCCCCTTTCTTGGGATGGAGGGCGGTTTCTACCCTCCCAAAGGGAAGAGCGGTTCAAGGTGTATAGGGATAGGGTGGTTGGAGCAGGAGAAGCGGGAGAGGATACGAGAATATCGCGGCCCGACCTTCTTTTGTCTTAACCCGCCATATTTCCTCTCTCCCCCACCCAATCCCTCCCACTCTTTCTCCATTACCAGCCCGTTTCGGAAGAAAAAGGGTTCGCTTCATTTCTTTGCACTTTGTGAAAGAGATGGAGGGCTCGCTTTCTTGTTCACTCAATTTTCTTCTCGTCATGGAGAATATCCTTAATATCCTCAAGCTCTTGTTCGCATTTAACGTGAAGAACTTAATGTGCACTTGACTAACATCCTCTTATCTGCGTCTACTGAGTGAGTACCGTCTGCCACCTCGGGAGAGAAAGGCAGCGAGTAATTAATCACCAGACTTGTACCGCGCACGTTTATTAAAGGATATAAATATTACTTAACCAGCAAACTTGGGCGAGCCATTCGTGCATTCAACCATCAATTTTCCTCCCCCTCCCTAATAGTCTTTTTTTGGCTTGTAGAAATGAATTAGAGAAGTGTATTCACAAAATAGCAATCCTAATTTGTTGAAGCGAACGTATTTAATATAAACATAAGTAAGATAAAGTAATTTTTTAACACGATTGAAAGCAACATACATGTACCCTGCCGACAATATTCCTTACTTCTTCATTGTTTATTTACGTCTCCATGGAGTGTTCTTCTATCGCAAACTAAAATTATAAACAAATAATATGTTTTAACGCAAACTGAGTATGCTATCTCAGTTAGTCGATAAAGAAATTCTCTTCATTGATGCTTTATCCTTCGCTATAGTCTTTGTATTAGTTGAGTGAAAGGGATTTTGACAGCAGAAATAATGTATATGATGATTCGGGAGATTAACTATGCAAATATCTGGCTCGTAAAACTAAACGGTTCCTATCTACGGTAAAAGATAGAACATTTAATCTGTGAACTAGCCATTTGCTTGAATAAATGTGGTGTTCATTGCAAAATAGTCTTCAAAGCGTACACTTGGAATGGGTGACTAGAGGTAAATAATATTATCAGATGCATTGCAGACGTATACCAATTCGTTTACCATTGTTATTTGATATTAATATTTCTCATCATTAATGGAAAGAAGGACTTTTTCGTCTATCACTACAGCTTTCTATACTACAGTATATTTCTTAAAAACTCGATGGCATCGTTTGAGTGAATTCCTCATAGGTCTGCATAAGGGTTTGGCTCTACATCTCAACTGACGTTTCGATGAATGACTCGCACATAACTTGATCTTGGGCACAGATTGATGCCTACACCAGGTTTCTCTCCATGACCTTACTCCGAGTCCTGAAATATCCTCATCTAATAACCCACCGATCGTAAATGGTGCAAATGACATTAGCTATCGTACACCTATCAAGAATAACTAACTATAATTCTATTTCTTCTATGGGTAACGTTAGGAACTGATCGTTCCTATTAACACAAATGTTCTATCCACTTGGTAATGCCATCCCATGTGGCTTTCTCCTAGAAGGCCCGGGTTCGATTCCAGGCATGAGAATTTTTTCTGTTCAGCTATCATCAGCTTACTTTTTACTTGGGAACGGAAAATATACTGCACTACGCTGTTATATAAGCATCGGGGTATTATTTATACTATTTTGCAGCAATCAAAAAGCTTCACCCAACATCATTGCAACCTCTCGAAGTCTTCTGTCATTTTTTAATCATATTTTCCTACGTTCAAAATACATCTACGAAATCCGAAATTGACGCCAAATATCCCAGTTGTTGATCACCCCTACATAGATGACTAATTTATTAATGGAAACATCGGTGAGTCCACGAAAGGATACAAAGCCGTCCTATGTCCAAGTCAGTCGAATGTATGAATCTCGTGTGCATACGTACGGAAGTATAGTTGGTGGGTGCTTTGATAATCTAAAGTATGCTAAGTAAGGAGGAATGGAGAGGGATTGGGTTAAGTGGTGGCTAAACGTATCGTGCCAAAGCGATTATAAATTGAAGTTTATCCCTATGCACTTTTCTTTTTTTTGTACCTTCAATATCAAATTCAATACTTCAATTCATAGGTATCAATTTTCAACAGCATGTCCTCCTCTCTAACAATGCCCTTCTCTCCTCTCCCATCGCTATGGAAATCCAAACAAACAATATACAAGCAAAATAAAATACACTAGTTGACAAATGAACATATAAAAAAGAAATACACAAAAGTTATCGCTGGTTATCTCATAGACATGCTTCAAACTACTGGCTTTCTACCCCAGGGAGCCGGGTTCGAATAAAGAATACGTACGTCTACTTGTGGATGACACTTAAATTAAAGTACTCCGTCCGTCGGATGGGGCGTAATATTTCCTGGAGTCTTTCTTCAAGAGTAGGTGAATACCGACGGCAGGTTTATCTCCATACGTCCTTCATATAACTCATGCAGTATCCCAAATCCCCATCCATCCTCAATGTCGCAAATTATATCTAACCTGTGGGTCATACAAATAACAATCCTCACGGCTTGAAAAAATTAAATTTAGGCGGAAGGGAAGAATTTTGGAGGGATTCGTGACTGGTAGAGTAAATTTCGGAGCTGTGCATCAAATTAGTGCTACATATAAAAACGGCTCACACTAATTATATCACGTAAGCATTTGCAAACAGACATGCGTGTTTTTAGAATTGCTTGCGTGTCCGTGGCGATAGTGTCCTCAGACGTCGGCATTTTTTGTCACTGCTAAATGGAATATTCCATCCAAGAGTACGCTTGAACAAACAAGCATAATTTACACGAATGCTTCTGCGGAGTTGTTATTTGTTTTTTTTTCGGGTTTCATTTCCGTTTCGTTTTTTCATTATAGCACAACATTTCGCCAAAAACCCTTCTGGCTTCCATTAGCCAATGTTTAATCTCATTTCTTACATATGCATTGTTTTTCAACTTAAAATTTTTTTTTCAAATTTATAAAATTAGAGGATTCTGGCGAAATCGAGAGGAATTTGTACATAATGCAGTAAGCAATTTTCCGCAAAATATTTTTTGGATTACTTCATTCGATTCAAATTGTTTTTACGTGGATGACAGTGTTCTCGGTTACTGCCAGTAGATTCTTTTGCTATCTCTATAGCCTTCTTTATCAATATACCAGTCCAACATACGTCTTCAACTTGAAAGGAGCGAAATGAATTTCGAAAAGGCCGACAGACCACCTATGTAAGACGTGAGATCAGACATCAACACTTAAAAGCAGTCGACTTTTTTGCACGTTTTCATTCTTATTTACTTTAACGGGCTTAAACACCTTGCACGAAGTCGGGGGTTCGAATCCCGTTCAAGATGAGTGATTATATTTGCGTGTGAATATTTTGCTATTTCAGTAGTATTTTTTTAAATATTACTCTACCGCTCATGCAGTGAAGGTCACTGAGGGCGGATGATACGGTTATCTGGTATAGGAAATGGAGAATATTTCATTGGGGATGAGAGAAAATCGCTGATTACAACCTCATTCATTATGTACACTTGTGTTTTATCCCATCTGTGGGCTCTTTAGTCGTGAAGGATGAGAAAACCTCAAGGGAAAACAGTTAATGATGCTGTAACGAGCGATTCAGACTCTCCAAATGTTCAAACCATTTGTGTTTGTACCATGTGACTTCTTGGTTACCCATTCGAGATAATCTCGACGGGTTGAAGCACAACCTCCCAGGGGGGGCTGTGTTTGAAACCGTCGGAATTATCTCCAATAGGTAACCAAGGAGTCACGTGGTACAAACACGAATGCTTCGCAAATTTGGTGTGTTAAAACCGCTGGTTACAACCTCATTCTTTGTTCGCACCTTCCTCCTACTGACATGTTATCGACCTATTCTGACCCATCCCACGCCAACAACCCTTTTTTCTCAACGTTTCCGGCGAGAACATCCCTACGCCTGTCAAGAAATGACAAAACTTTTCCCTTTACTTCATCCTCCGACGTGTTTTTTTGTTGAAAGGGGGGTGTGGAATCGAAAGTGTCAGGATCAAAAAAGCATGACAGGGGGAGGAGAACGAAGTCGTTTACGACGTGCCGAGGGGAAACCATTTAGCATCGATTGGATCGGTTCCGTCCTTCGTGAATGCGACGACGGGGCTAATGTGTGCCCACTCGATCGCTTCCGAGGTCTCACGTGTTCTATACTCCTCGACCCTAATCCGATTAAATTGATGGTATGCACTTGTTTTTTCGCCGGACAGTAAATGCAACTCAAAAATATGAAATGTGTTCGACTTACCTTCGGTGCTATTAATCCTTTCCCTCAGTATGAAATATTATTTTTCCATGAAGAGATCATGGAAAAAGGCGGGAAGTGCTATTTAATAATATAATAATTTATTGCTCCAGAAAGCTATAAACAACAAGCAAACAAGATTTGGAGCTTTAGGTGAACCCTAAGGCATTTGCCTGTTGTTGTGGTCACCCTCAAAATACATACACAGCAATATTAGCGTAAATTCTCATATAACAAATGTCTCCAGTTGAACGTAGAAAACTTTTGTCACGAGAAATTACATATAGAGTTATAGCAGATCTTATAGACATTACAGTTATAGAAAAGTTATAGACATTACAGAAATAAAATATACATCGAAAAACAAAAACAAAGGATAAATATTGTGAACAATCTCTAAATTAGGTCCCTACTCATGTTTTCTCTATATGAATATCATAATTTAGACCTGGGTTGTGGCAACTTCTAATTTTATTTGTTTGCGGAGGCGATCGACAACTATAGCATTGGGTAGAGGAAGGAATGTTCCTGGGAGTGGAGTAAGGGCGGACAGAAACCTGTCATTAACCTTCTGTTAACGAAAGACACCAATGGGTCTGCGGTTTAACGTCCCATCCGACGGACGGAGTACTGCACTCGAAGCAGGGATCGAAATAGCATTGAAAACGTTAACACAGGAGGGATTCGAATCCTGACCTTCAGGATGGAATGTCTAGATAATCCTGCCGTTATACTAGCCCAGTCCTCAAATAAGAATTTATAAAAGAAAAATTAACATTTTAATTTATTATGTTTTGGCTGGAAATTCAAGCGTAGAAATAAGGAAGAAAGTCATAAGAAGATACATCTGGAGTATGTTTCTTCACGGTAGTGAGGGATGGACGATGACAGCTGCGGAGAAGAAAAGGGTGAAAGCATTTGAAATGTAATGTTAAGGCCGCTTTACACGATACAATTTTTTGTAAAATTTCTTGTACAAACCTTTGTATAAACTGAAAGAAATTGTATGTTTGTCTGAATGGAATTTGAACAGGTTCTATTTTCCGTTCAGTCATTCAGAAATTCGCACAAGCGTTAGACACAATTGGCCGCATTACACGGTACAATTTCCTCATACAAGCATTTGTACAAGAAATTGTACCTATCGTGTAAAGGCCTCTTTGCAGAAGAATGATGAAGATAAAATGGATTGACCGATTGACGAATGAAGAAGTCTTAAGAAGATTGGAAGGAAAGATAAGTCTGCTAAATACTCTAAAAAGATAAAACTTAATCGGCCATATCTTAAGACACGATGGTCTGATGAAGACAATCGTCTAGGGAAAAGTGAATGGGAAGAATGGAAAAGGCAGGCCGCGTATCAGATATATGGAACAAGTTGTGAAGGTTGTAAAGGAGAGAAGTTTCGTCAATATGAAGAGTATGGTCGATAGAAGAATCGAGTGGACGGCTGAGTCAAACCAATTCTGGTATTGTTGACCCATGATGATGATTGTATTTATAGAATAAAATTAATATTTTTTTATTATTTCCACCTTACGTTGCATTCTTTCATGGACAGTAGTTAAAGGCAAAATATACCTAGCTCCTCCTACTAATAATTGCCTTAGGCCCCGTTTCCACTACCGACATTTCTACGACGGTAACTCTCTACCCGCGCAATGCTAGTAATGGAAACGCTCGAAAACGCCTACCATGGTAGATAGTCCTACTAGCATTGAGATACCCTTGTTAGATCAGGGAATAGTGGTTACCGTCGCGTCTCTTTTGTAATTGGAACGCAAGTTAGTCAAAATGGTCAAAATCCTGGTAAGAATTATGGGAAAACAGTTGAATCACGGATAGCGGTGAAGGATCGCGGAGTGTGCATCTAGGAAAACGTAGTTGGTGTGGTGTCTTTGTTTGACTTAATACTTAATTGGCTTTTTGTCTATGCTCAATGATGCTCCAGAGTTGTTATTACCTATGGTTTACATAATTTAATTATATTTTCCCAGCAATGACCGAACAAAAGAATTGCAAAAACTTTGCTCACGAGGAGACGGACTTGCTCCTTAGGCGTACGCGATAAGCCCGACGACATTTTATTGTAACAATCAATATAGGTTCTTGAATAAAACTTCAAGTGCTTACACACTTCAATGTGCTACCATCTTTGCGCATTTCTATAACGATCGTCGATTTTCTTTTGAACTGGAATACTGGTAACCGCTATGTGACGAAAGCAGTGATTACAAGGGTAACATTGTAGCTAACTGGAACGCAGGTAGGTTATGAGGGCTGAAATAACCGTGGTAGAATGTCAGTAGTGGAAACGGGGCCTTAGGGAGTGGAATCCTAGGTAGCGTGGTCGTCTGTGCATTGGCTCGTCTATCCAAAGGTTCATAGTTCTATTCCCGGTCCGGGAAACTTTTTCATTTTTTGAGTGTTTTATATCCATGCAAAGGTTGTAAAGGAAAAAAAATCATTGATTATAGAGGAAACTGAAGTCGTCTGAGGTATTTGTCGGAACCGAACCCTCCAGATTATATCCTACAAAGCTGGATTCATGTGTTGATCTAACTCATTTTCAACTATCAATATCGGTTATTGATTTCGCTCTCCAGTCGTTGTGCATTCAACGAAATTCTTAGCTTAACACTATGCAAGATTCGACACTCAGTCCCTGTTTAAAACTCACGTCTTAATTCCATGGACGTTTTAATGAGAATATTAAGAGTATGAGGGGTATCGATTCCTTCGATGCGATATAGACCACGGTATCGGACGATATTGTAAATGACCGAAAGATCTTTTTTTCCTGGAGCGTTTCGCTCGTTCGAAAAAAAATATATGTAGCATGTTCACAGGTATGAATATTGTATAAAAAGAACTTCTCTTCTACTTGAAAAAGGTGACTGCGCCCTACCAATATATTCTGATACGTGTGAGTGTTCCAATTTTTGGGTGGATTGCAAGAACGAGGCTCAAACCGTGGTTTAGACGGCGTCTTCACGAGCCGCGGCCTGGACGCGATCTTCCTTCCGCTTGCATAAACAAGGTTTCGTCGCGGTCTATGAAAACCGCGGCCTGTCGTTGTTGATTATGTGGCAACGCTGACTACTGTCATTTGTTTCCCGAAAAGCAATTGTAAGCTCCTTAGCGACGTAAATAAACACCGTGAACTTCAGTTTGGATGCGTGTGAGAGTATCTAGTGAAAATGTGCAGTGGACGAAACGAAAACTTTTCGCTGGAAGAGAAGCTGCTCCTGATTTCTATTATATCAGAGTATGTAATACTAGAGAGTAAGGCGTATTACGCGACCACGTTGGATAGGGAAAAGGAGGAATTGAAAGATATTTGTGGAAAGTATAACGCCAACAACCCAAAAGTGTAATGCATTTCAATGAACTGGACTTTTATGCAAGGAAAGAAAACTTTTTAAAAGAAGCGAAGAATTTGTTTGTGAAGTGACTTAATTATCAAGGCAGTTAAGTTATTATTTTTGTGGCTGTAACCAGTTTATTCCTTATTTTTGTAGTTATATTTTTTGATAGTACGTCTTGTGATTATGTATGTGTCGAGTGAACATTAAACGCCAAAAAAATGAATAAATAACCCTATTTTCAACCTATTATTTGTACGCAGATTGAATGATATCCCTTTATATTGACGTATGTCTGGGCAGGAAATTTTAATATGCGTGTAGTCCAGAGAATCAATGTCAGGGAAGTTGTTCCTAATAAAATTATGTATCTAATAAATCGATTAGTTCTGTGTTAACTCCATGCATTTTCCGAAAAGCACTAGCGAAAATATTTAGAGGTTTTCCCCATAGGTTAACAGCTAAGAATGGGTAATTTCACTAAATTTGGAGCACGATTTTTAATCATCAATCAACTGTACAAACGCAACCTATTTATCGTTATTTTTTCTTAACGTTACTTCACATTTAAAATGTAATTCATGCCCACCCTGATAAGAGAGAAAATCCAGCTATCACATCATGTAATTCTGCGGCAATTAAGGGGAATTTGGTAATATTTAGGTCCAATGAGCACAATGAGCTTCGCGTACATTCATTAAGCACCTAAAAGCCGTTGATTCATGAACACCAATCTGATCCCCTAAAGCCTTAAAACAAAACTTGCAGTGACGAAAGACCTTAATTACATAAGCAATTGAATAATTGGTGGCACTTGGAATCCCCAGCGGTCCGTCGAAAGTCTGATATGATAGTTCGTTTCTCCCAATAGCTGACGAGTTACTTCTTTATTAAATCTTTACCTCTGTTCAAACTCTGAATCGATGTATGATAAAAATAGATCACTTCGGTCCCTAATTTATCTGTTTATCTTTATCGGTGGAACGTCAGCATCCTCAATATCTGTAATTTCTTCTATTTCCTCCGCCTCGCGAACGTCAAAAAGTGCCGGCCGGCCATGTTTGGTGTCTCTCGCGAACGCAGACCGCGGCTTAAACCTACCCAGCAGGAGGTTCGGGAATTGGCGGCTTTTGAACCGCGGTTTAGACGGCGTCTGACGTAAAACTCGTTCATGCAAGCAAAAAACCGCGGTTTCGGCCATTTTCCCTAACCACCGTCTAAACCGCGGTTTAAACCTCGTTCTTGCAATCCACCCTTTGTGTTTTGTTTTTATTATCACACCTGTTCATGAGATACGCAATTTTAATTGGTTTGCATAGATGTTATTAATAAAAAACAATGGACCAAGTTGTTGATCGGTTTTCAATTTCTACAACGAACGTAAAATTGAATTCTCTGCCTTTTATTTAATTCTCTCGAGACAGAAAGTAAGGTTTAATTAACCAGCACCTGTGAATATTTTTTATAGTCCACTAAAGCGGCTATTCTCAGGACTGATATCATATATTTTGAAATTTATGAGTTCTTTATATAATTCCAGACGTTCAGAAGCGTCGAAAAATATTAGCAGTATTAACAATTATTGTTTTTATTGAACATATACCCACTTCATAATCGGTGGAGGATTAGAATGTTATGGTCTCATTATTGTATGATATATGTGGCGGAGCTGGGTTTGACATTAAATATGCGCTGGAGTAGGTTCCTTCCGGGAGACACCGGAGTTCACCCCGCCGTTAAGAACCGAATTAGCGGAGGTGAGCGAATAAATCTGGTTGGTTGGTTGGTTATTTAGGGGAGGCGACCGACAACTGAGGTCATTTGCGCCATATAGGATAGGTGGGTAATTGGGTAATGGTAGGAGTTTTTAGGGAACGGAGGAAGGGTGGAGAGAAACCCGGCGTCGGCATTAGTCTACTCTTAACGAAAGGCGCCAAGGGGACCACGGCTTAACGTCCCATCCGACGGACGGAGTACTGTACTTGAAATGCCCTCCACTAGGCACTCAAGTGGGGACCGGTTTTCCACTGAAAAACCCGCCACTGCCGGGAATCGAACCCGGGCCCTCGGGATGGGAGGCCAGTACTCTCGCCACCACACCAACCCGATCCCCGCGAATAAATCTGGGAACCCTCGACTGCGCATTAGATATGAGTGTCACTAGCTCAGGGGTTCGTCCGGTTTGTAAGTATGTCGTCTCGACCGGCAGTCCCCGGCACGGTTGGGGATTAAAAGGGTTCGTGGGGGGCGGGTGGGAGGAGATGCCAGGATTTATAGCCGTCTGCCTGACTCCTACTCCTCCCGCTAGATGGCAAGGTATTCTAATTCTAGTACGGCAGGTCGACTAGGCGGTGGACGACGCTGTAGATAATCGACGCGTATTCCGTCGTACTTAACGAGACCGTGGCTCCCTCTGGAAATAGCCCTCAGGGCGACGCCACAACAGACCACCTCCCTCTCCCCCGTCTCATTGTCCGCCTTCCCAACCCTCTCTCGTTTTTCCTCTCATCCCCCATGAAATATTCTCCATTTCCTACTCCCGATGAGGTGGAGGCTCTAACCTCGAGAACCTGGGGGTTTGTGTTTGAAACCGTCGCGACGGGATTATCTCGCATAGGTAACCTAGTCACGTGGTACAAACACGAAAGGTTTGCAAATATAGTGCGTCTGCATCGCTCGTTACAATATCATTAATTGTTTTTACCAGAGTTTTCTCATCTGTCACGACCACAGAGCACCCAGATGAGATAAAACACTAGTGGTAAACAATGAATTAGAGTTCAATTAATGGTTTTAACACACTGAATTTTCAAATCATTCGTGTCGTACCACGTGACTCCTTGGTTACCTATTCGAGACAATCCCGACGGTTTCAAACACACATACCCCTGACTCGAATCGTGACAGTGACATTGATCAGAGAACTAGACAGTGTGCAGCGTAAAGTAGCTAGGCTAGCAGCTTCTTAAAAGGCGTTGCGGTACGTTTAGCAGTGTATCAGAATTAATGGAAGAATTAGGATGGGAATCATTATCAGAACGTTGGTTAACGTATAGATTAAAATATCCGTAAATAATATAGATAAATAAAAATTTAAAACCGATAGATTTACTGAAGATGTTAGATATATATTAGAAACCTCTGCGATTTATATTTTAGATTTTACCAGATAAATAAGATTAGAGAGATAGATTGTCGTAGTGATGATAGATTTCAAATGGCATTTTCCCCCTTACAATAGCAGATAACAATAGGCAGAATAGCAAAGGGATAGGTCGATCAAATATTGTTATAGTATAGTCTGTAGTGCTTGATGCATGTCTTAACATTACTAACCCGTGCATGATAGGTATAGACAGATAAATATATTTAGATAAACGTCATCATGACCAATAATCCCTTTATTACTATTTAGATACTAACCCTATTATCTAACATGTAACCTAGTTGCATGCCAATAGTGCATGCTTGGTGAACTTCACCCCCTGCCACACTCACTCGCGGTGGCTTGCAGAGTATTGCGTAGATGTAGATATTTTCATTGGTAAACCGGCCCCTACGTGAGTCCTTTGAGGAGAGCATTCGTGTTCAGTACTCCGTACGCCGGATGGGACGTTAAGCCGCGTTCCCCTTGGTGCCTCTAGTCAAGAGCAGGCTAATGCCGACGCCGGGTTTCTCTCCACCCTCTTCCTTTCCCGTCCATTCCTATCCTTGTATGTATGTACCTTTCCTCCTGGTCTGAAACGTCTTAAAGTGAGAGGACAGATTTGAAACCGCAGATGAAGATGACGAGGCAGCCAGGGTTAGGTAACTTGGCAATCTCCGTAGAGTATCGGGTTCGAATCCCAAACCGGACATGGATGTCTTGATTGTCTTATAACTCGAGATTATCATTTTGATAGGCTTGGCGGTTGGAGCTTCTTCAAATTTAACCCCAGTGCAATAATTCGTGAATCTTGTTTATTCGATGCGGGGGTGGGAATAGTTTTACCTTTTCGTTCTGTGTCGTTGATCGCAAATGCTAGGAAAATATTTTCGTAGGAAACAAAAACGTTACATATCTAATGCGACTTGAGTCCTTTTGTCGAGTGTGATTATTACTACTGATATCAGCTATTTATTGGTCAAAGTAGGTTTAGCTGAACATTAGTCACTTACCCCCACCATATTCTTTCAACTGTAAAATGGTCGAAAGTAGAATTGGGGCACTCCATAGAAATGTACTATAACCGGTGGAAAACAGCAATCAACTATGAAACTTAAATTGCACGACGGCCAATTAAAGGCGGTACAACTAATGTGTGCCTGACAAATAAAGTTAAAAATCTCCAATGGCCGTAAAAATTGACTGTCCTCGTCAAGGTGCACACCAACAAATTGCTGTGTTGGTTTGCGGGAGGGTCAGTTCCACAGCAGTGACCAACCACAACATCTCAACCAGAAAATCCTCCTGTGGTGGTTTATGGGAATGTTACTTCCTCGTCAGTGTCACAACCACAGACACACACACTCAACCCAATTGCGATCATTCACGGAGCTGATGGAATAGATTTTTAAAATTTTTTTGGTCACTTTAAGAGGCCGTAGAGCTCATCCGCTTAGATTTTAATGTGTGCCTGTTTGTGTTTCAGTATTCAGGAGGACAGAATATATTGTGGGAGGCATTGCAGTTGATTTGAGACACCAGTGGAAAAATATGTTTTTTACGTCAAATATGTTTTTTAAACACACTTAATTCGAACCAGCATTTAGAAAGGATTAAAATTAACTCTCAGGAAAATCGAAGGTGTTGATCCCTCCCTTAAATTGCCTTAGGAAGTTTAGCTGGATGGCGCCGCTTCGATGAAATTTGTGTATGTTTTCATTGTCATTGTCATGTTTAGATACACACGCAGTCTTCATTTGAGGCTGTAAAAAACGGAATTTTTTTGTGCAGAGTAGGTAGGACCTAATACTTCCCAAGAACTCTCTTTCTGACTTCATTATCACCCAAATTATAACATGAAAATACCTCCTCCAGTACATTCTAACCTCCTTGATTCGCGTCTACAATCGCATCATGTGTTGCATTGCTTCTGCTTATTGTGCAAATTTCTTTCGCATTTTCACCCATTAAACCGTGTTAATGACATTCTTTTTCTTCTCCACAGTTTCGCCTTCAAGTCAATCCATATGTAATGGCAGGGAAAGGAAGGAATTGGTACATACGGTGAAGCGTCCGACTGGTACTTCATGTAACGGTATGTTAACGCTTTGCTTACATTACAAGAATAAATTAATAAAAAATCGCATGTAGCGTAATATGACGCTTTGATATTATCACTTGTAACACAATGTCAAAGATATCTACATCTGCACGATACTTTGCAAGCCACCGCGAGGGTGTGTGGCAGGGGGTGAATGTCACCAAAGCATGCACCACTGACATGCAAACAAGCAACTATAGGGTCTTATGCAACGAGATTGTTAGTATCTACAGTATTTAAGGGATTAATACATGCATCATGCACTACAGACTACTTTAAAATATTTCCCCTCCCTCTCCCTTTGCTATGCTGCCAATTCTGTTCTCTTATATGTAGTACGGGGAAAAATGCCATTTTGAATCAGTACGACAATCTATCTAATCTTATTTATCTGGTTGAATCTAGCGTAATACGCTGGTGTTTTTAATATGTGCCTAACCTTCAGTAAAGCTATCCAATTGAAATTTCTCTAATAGATTTAATCTTTACTTTAACCTACGCTCTGATAATGATTCCCACCCTAATTCTTGTATTAATTCTGATACACTACTCAACCTATCGTAACATCTTTTAACGAACCTAGCTACTCTACGCAGCACGCTGTCTACTTCTTTGAACAAACCTAATTCATTCGGATCCCATGCACTGGCTGCATACTCAAGGTGGGGCCTAACTAGGTGGCCCAGGGAAAGAAACTGGCCCCCCTACCCTGAATGTTTGAAATTCACACTCCTGTGGCTTAGTCAGGGGTGAGCTCTACTCTCACCTATCAAAATCAACCTTCGCACTGTGGTCTGAAATCGGAAATAGCCGGACAAAAGTCCAAAATTGCTTCTTTTGAGGTACACACTTGAAACTTGTCATAAACGCTCAGAATTGATCACTGATCATGGAACAATAAGCCATTTTTGGATGATCTCATCCGTTTTTGAGGTACAGAGGCCCAAACTTGGCCAAGTTTCCAAAATCACACCCGATCTTGTTTTTCTTCAAAAATATTTGAAGTTAAGCTGCTGGTGGAGTTTTGGAAGGATTTTTATGAAGTAAAAAACATTATATTCCGGTAATATGGTACTTTATCTATATTATCTGTTAGTTTCGAAGATTTTGGTTAATATTAGTGTGGTATTACGTCGCAAAATGGCGGACCCTTTTTTCGGGTAAAATTTGACATAAAGTAGACAATATCTTTAGTTTAAGAAAATTGCCACCGCAAAAACTTTCATGAAAGTATTTAATAAAGATATTTTAAGAATTTAAAGCAAAAATCTTGGAAAAAAGTTTGCGGCTGCGAAAATGAACGCAATTTTTCGATCGCGCTTCACGGTAAGGCTCCGCGACGCGGGGCCTAGAGACTCGGTGACTCCGTTGGATATTTCAAGTTGTTTGGAACTAATTATTGAAAATTGTCATTTTAACCATGGTATACAGTCTCTATTGACCTGAAATACTATATTGAAGATATTACGAGGATATTGGATTGATCGAATTGATCACTGAACGCGTGACTCTGGTAAACACGACATTGAAATTTAATTTTGCTATTGTAGGTTTTACCTTTGCACATCCCATCTGAACATAAATCTTAGAAAGGAAAGAAAGTTTTCCTATTGTTGGCTATTGCTGAGAAGTTGGGTTCATTTTATACAATTGCTTGTTAAATCAGCGGCCAGCTCTGGAGAATCAAAGAAACGTCTTGCCGTGTTACCGTCATTCGTGTTTCCTGATCCAGGCCTTGCCACATCCATTATCAACCCCATCCTTTCTCTAAATGCCTTCTGAATGCTAATCTTTTTTTCTGTTAGCTGTGTTCTCAGGTTGCCGCGGGCCTATTAAGAGATTTATCATTATTTATTTATTTATCATTAAAGATATTTATTTTACCTTAAATACAGTTTCCAGCCTGTTTGGATTATTTCTCACCTGCCACTGTTCTAACTCCAGTCGATACGATATGTGCAATACGCATTCGAAAAACCGAATATAGCAGTGTAGTGTAGACAGACCAAAGGAATATTTAGTAAATCTGCTGGTCGATCTTTCATTGCTCTTAAATCATTCATCTGGGAGGCTTTCGCTCCACAGATGTAGCACCTCATAGTAGCACAATCAGTCAATGCATTGCATACCTAAAAAATGTTTTAAATATTTGTTTAACAATATCCACCACCTTTACTTGTCCATCAATTTAAAAATAGGAAAAATCCTTACCTTTCTATCTATCATGGTCAGAAGCAAGCTGAAATTAACAAAATAATTTCCCCAATTCCAATTTTTTAAGCCGTCTATCTGCTTTTGTACATAATTCCTTTCCGCCATAGCAACTTCCTTGGTTTCCTTTAGCCACTGAATGCGAATGGGCCGGCAAAATATGGTTGACGACGGGCGAAGATTTTTCCAGATAATCTCACCTAAAATAGTTCATATATTATTGGTACTCAACTGTACTGCTATCAGATTGGCCAAAGATAACAAGGTATGAAACAAGAAATGCCTTAAGCTCGTACCAGTTGCGTCATTCAGCAAACGAAGTGGCACCATGGCGCTCATAAATAAATATTCATCTGAAGTATCTGCTTCTTCCCACAACTGTTTATATTGCGAAAGGCCCGAACTCCCATCAAATCCATATTTGCAAATTAATGTGCAATTTACTTTGTTGCCGGATGCTAAAGTCGTGGAAACGCGTGTCAGTATCCGCGATTCTGTATGGTTCAATAGATCTTGTAAACTCACTTCGCTAATGTATTCTGTTATGTGTATCCCTTCGGGGTATGCAGCGCTTTTTGCATTTAACACTCGCACATAGCTAGGGTACAGGTTGTGCCCGTAACTAAGAGCGGAGCAATTATACTGATTCTTTGTCAGCTCAGTGGTGATCATCAGAGATAGAGCCTCCTCTGGCGACATCTCCGACTGCATCTCATCTTTTTTCCTCCACCTAGTGAGAATTCTTCTTGCTCTAGTGGGAGTGGTAGTCGTTACTTCCGTGAGAAGTTGAGCGGTAGCACTATCTCCTTCCTCTCTGCCAAGAGGCTGCCAATGCGAGCTCGGCAGCAGAGGAAGAACTTTCAATATTTTGGACTTTTCTTCTTTTTGACCTGTCTGAGGAAGTCCTAAAACCTTTTTTTGGTCGCCCCAATGAACCTAATGAATCAATAATGTTAAGATATAAATTCTATGTAAAAACCTTCGTCCATGATATTGGGAAAAAGAAATAAATCAGAAAATATATACCGGTCATTGTAGAAGTACCTGGTAGGTACTCACGGACTGCTTCCGGGAAAATAATTGGCTCTTTGAGCCATGCATTATTGCGAGCTGAAAATTGCTCGTTTTTTCGAAAAAATTCTTCCCACTTTTTCTGGTAATATACCAAGAACCTTCATAGAAATTCACGGAGACTATCTAGGGCATCGAAATGATTCTCTAAATTCAAAGTCCGAGATAACAAATCCAGCAAGAATATTTTTTATCGTGCAATGATTTTCCTTTCATCTCAATTATCTTGTTGTGTAGCTCCAAACGTGTGATCTGATATGATGTCATTTCAGAGTTGGACAATACAAAAAATCTGTGTATGGATCCGACAGATAAAATTATGTAATGAAAGTCGCAGGATGAATACCTTTCACGATTATATTTTCCATAATATAAGATCGGCGAAAAAACACCGTGAAGCTTTATAGAAAGGAACATTATAAGCGTCGGAGTGAAATCCTTAGAATAAATAGCGATACTGAAAATTATATTCAAAATACTAACCTTGAAAAAGAACGACTATTGAGTAAACCAGAAACACCGCTGACCAACACAGGAAATAAACAGCGAAACTAATTCAATGATATATATGTATATTCCATGTATGTGTATATGATATATATTCAATAACGAATCAATTCACTAGACACACACAGATTTTAGCAAATCACTAAATCACTACAGGCACAACACTCATCCACCGAATCCAAATAAGAACTGCCAGCTAAAATGCGTTTTTGAAGGGAAAAGGAAAAACCGCTTTGGAAATACCCGTTAAATACCGTCAAAGGCTGCGCGGTGTCATAAAAAGCCCCTTTTCGCACGTTCCTCCTCGGCAAGCGTGAAAAGGGTAAGGAGTAGAAAAAGAATCTCTGACTGTTGCCTTTCCTGGTAAATGTGTAGGGTACCCTTCGCGTGAAAACTTAAAATCTACACCAAAAGATGTTCCAACATGCGGCATGAATCCGTAAAGTATCCAAACCAGAGCATGTATACCAGAATCACGCGTTCAGTGATCAATTCGATCAATCCAATATCCTCGTAATATCTTCAATATAGTATTTCAGGTCAATAGAGACTGTATACCATGGTTAAAATGACAATTTTCAATAATTAGTTCCAAACAACTTGAAATATCCAACGGAGTCACCGAGTCTCTAGGCCCCGCGTCGCGGAGCCTTACCGTGAAGCGCGATCGAAAAATTGCGTTCATTTTCGCAGCCGCAAACTTTTTTCCAAGATTTTTGCTTTAAATTCTTAAAATATCTTTATTAAATACTTTCATGAAAGTTTTTGCGGTGGCAATTTTCTTAAACTAAAGATATTGTCTACTTTATGTCAAATTTTACCCGAAAAAAGGGTCCGCCATTTTGCGACGTAATACCACACTAATATTAACCAAAATCTTCGAAACTAACAGATAATATAGATAAAGTACCATATTACCGGAATATAATGTTTTTTACTTCATAAAAATCCTTCCAAAACTCCACCAGCAGCTTAACTTCAAATATTTTTGAAGAAAAACAAGATCGGGTGTGTTTTTGGAAACTTGGCCAAGTTTGGGCCTCTGTACCTCAAAAACGGATGAGATCATCCAAAAATGGCTTATTGTTCCATGATCAGTGATTAATTCTGAGCGTTTATGACAAGTTTCAAGTGTGTACCTCAAAAGAAGCAATTTTGGACTTTTGTCCGGCTATTTCCGATTTCAGACCACAGTGCTTCGGGTTGAATCACTGAGTGAGTGATCTAGTCATTTTATCTTCATAATTTTTACTGTTGGACCATATTTCACATGCTTCCAGTTATTCCTTTTCTCCAGCTTTTATATCCCATACTTCACTCCCATAATTCAACATTGTACAGATGTTACATTGGAGTGATAAAATATCTTATTTTTGTCCACTCTTCTGTTTCAAGATGAGAGTCTATTTTTACTTCGGCGGAAAATACCTCTTATTCCTGACCATCCTGACTATTCAACTATTTCTTTGTTTCCCAATCGATCTCTGGTATTAAGTTGTTCTGTCGATGTCTATCGTCCATACCTTATTTGGGTTGTGCTCCAAATTCAGATTCGAAATGAAGTGTTTCCTTACTACTAAGCTTGCGAGTAGATTTTTCTTTTAACGGGGTGCTTTCTCCGAATGGTAGATAAGAGATATAGATGGTAAGACAGAGGTTTTGAGAAATTTCTTTTTTCCACGTAATATAAAAAAAATGATACGAGTAGAATTCAGCGAAGGTAAATGGTGAAATTAGAATAGGCGTTTCGATTTTGATGTAAAGGAGGAAGATGTGGTATTTTTTAAACAAAAAGTTATGTTTTCAAATTACTATTCACTATATACTTTGGGAAATGTACATTATTCATGTATATTACTTATGGAAATGTATGTAATTACAGAAATTCATGGCTAATCAATAATTATCACGTTACTTAGTACATGGTAATAACTTAGGTTTCTGTGTCTCATGAATGCAGGTCGGGCTTTTTCCACAAAGTATTAGTATCTTATCTCTCAGTTGCATATAAGTAGTTCATGCACGGCCTAGAAGTTTTGCATTCCTTCATGATGTTAAGTTTAAATTTAATTTTCCTTGAATTAAATTACTTACCTGGTAATGGTTCACCTGCCACGCCCCTTTACCTTGGTTTCCAGGGCATTATGTAGACGAATGGACTATGCCGGCGACTACTTCATTTTCGCTTCCTTTATCCCTGGCCATTCTGCTTCCAAATCACCAGTGTTCTTCCCCCTCTCTAAGCTTTAGTATCCCAATTTTGAGTGAGCCCTTCATACCTGCTTGCCGTTTCCATCTTCGTTTTGCTGCTGCTTTGTTTATCCACACGTCCTATCTCACCGACATCTTTAAGCATGTTAACTCCAACCGGTCGGAATGGAGTAGGTTACCTGCTGACGAGAGAGACACGAATTCGCCCTGGTGGTCGCTCTAAATGGGGATTCCTCCGGGGGGATTTGCTCTCCTCCGCTCCGGAAATGAGCATCTGACTGCGTGTCCTGTGTAAACGACGGCGGCCGCAGGAACACATTAGCGGCGCCCGCGTCGGTGGTAGGTCTCCGGCGCGTTTATTTCCCCTGGGACCAAAAAATGTCGAAGGTGGGACCATTGGTTCTATACGTGCGCGTAACCCGAGCGGTGGACATCTCTGCCACGTTCTCTTGTTTGCTTACTGCTTTTTCTTCTTCTTTTTTCTTGCGAACGAGCCCATTTTACCTTTGCCGACGAACCCTCAGCTTACTTAATTTAATTCGTGTTTGCATAAGTTAAAGGCATGTCCCGTATCAGGCAGGACAGTCCCGAATTCCGAAGGTCGTTCCAGCGTTGTGACGAGTCCCAGAAAAGGTCCCGCATTTATTTATTGTGTTTTCATGTTTAGCCAACATGTAAATGTAATGGTGAACGTGTACTATTTTATATAACACATTGAATGAGAAGTTTATTAGCTAAAATGTACTTCGCGAAAATTTAGCTGAAGAAGGAAGCTGAGGAAGGAAGCCTTACAAACTCTTTTAAAACTGTACGCTTTCGAAAGCTTAAAAACACGACGTCATCGCATGACGTCACGGCAATATATCACTATGTGCGTCGTTTATCTTTTTTACGTAGAGGTAAGTTGTTTAATGAATACTTGGCGAAAAGGTTTGTATTTATCTCGTTTGTGTAATTAAATAAACGAATGTGTTTCGATTTTTAATTTAAGTGGTACGGATCGTAACGGGCAAATCGTCCATAAATTGTAAAGAAATACTCGTATGGTACCCTGTTTGTTTTCACTCCAAAAATATCTTCATTGACAAAGCGATCACTGTTTTTTTCAAGAGGAATGCCACCATAAGGGAGTCAACCGAAGGCAAATTGCCGGATAGTGCTTTTTTAAATCCATTTCCAGTCATGGTTTTGAGTTATGTTATTCAGGGGAAACGACCGAGGAGGTCGCTGAGGTCATTTGCGTCATTTACGATAGGTGGGTATCTGGGTAATAATGGTAGGAGTTTTCGGGGAATGGAGGAAGGGGTGGAGAGAAACGCTGGCGTCGGCATTAGCCTACTCTTACCTGAGTGCTGAACGGACGGAGTACTGAACCTGAAATGCACTCCACTAGGCACGCAAGTAGGGACCGGTTTTTCCACTGAAAAATCCGCCACTGCCTGGAATCAAACCCGGGCCCTCGGGATGGACGGCCAGTACTCTATCCACCACACCAATCTGATCCCCTCATGGTTTCGATCAAGAAACGGCTAGAAACCTCAAAACAATATTCAATATATTCATTTTCTCCTCAAATTTACTACTATTTCCGTAGCAATATGGAACCTAAACCGTACAGTGACGTCATAAGGTGTTTCAGGTCACGTGACTTTCGCCAATTTTCGGGAAGGTTTAAATAGCATTTAATAATCCTTATGGACTGCATAATAAATTATGGCTTATGTATTTTAAACTGTGAGAAATTTTCGCATTAATTACAAGGGAAATAAATATCATGCATATTCCCCATTATGTATAGGTTAAACAACACTGTAAAAAGTAGATCTGATTTTAAGGTACAAAAGCGATCTGAATTTCAGATGCAACAATTTTAAGACAGGGTATGTTGAATCTCAGCAGTATTATCTTGTCTAAAAATAAGGCAGGTGAACCGCTGAAAATCAGACCATCCAGAATCCTGCTCCCTCTGCTTCCTGCTTAACTGCTCCTGCACCAACCATCCATGTTCTTGCCTCTTCCGCACCTTGAATCCGTGTTCCTGCCTTACAACCAGACAGCGCTTAAATTCAGATCGCACTGAAAATCAGATCAACTTTTTACAGTGAATGAACGATCAAAATATAAAATACAAATATTATTAACATTGGTCATATATAAATACCAAATGCTTAAGCACATGTATCAATTATCATATTAGCTCTATTAAAAATGTATTTCTATCTTGATACAAATTCAGTTCTTTGCAATAAATGTTACATGTAATACAACATCTGTTAATAAGAGAATTATAACAGTATTTACTATTAATTCACTGCTATTCATGATATAAAATGTCATCATATTTCTGCCTTTATACGATGCAACATGGAAATTTGATCGATTCAACAGCGTGCCACAAAATCCTTTATTTATTACATCATGTAAAATTAGAAGATCGTTGAATATTATCCGATCAAATACTTTATGGAAATGAAAAATTTCCAATAAGTCATCGTATTTTATATGATTCAGCATGATGGTATAAACGTGATACCGAATATAATACAAATATGTACCTCAAAAACATTTTTTGAATTCCCACAATTATTTCACTGTACATTTATGCTTAAGGGTTCCATATTACAGAGTAGTATTCGAATTTACTCCTTACAGGAGACATATGCAATGATTTCAGCACCTATTCATTTATAAAGTACTTTGACATATGGTATAGAAAACACTGTAGCTTAGAAGAAGACATGGTAATGAACAATATATGATTTATAAAGGTCATTTTACGGTAAAAAATAATCCCCAAATCTTATTTTTTAACTTTTTCTCTCAATTTGCAAAATTTGTTTCGTTTTCATAAGCAATCGGGCTTGAAACTAACTTTTGCGCTTGTGGATTAGTAGGACTCTCTCTACGTTAAAATAATGCGGCAATAAAACTGTAATGCATACATGTAAAGTGTGCTATCGCTCATAATTATGAAGTGGTCCTAACGTTATCAGTTAGTGTATATGTAGTATGGTATTCCGTAAAAAATTTTTTTTTTCATATCTTGTTCTAAAATGGCTTCTCACTGCTCGCTGTCTTCAGTGTTCACCTACGCTCACATTTTTTTTAATTTGTACTTTTTCTATCAATGGTAACAGCATTTTTTTTAATGTTGAAAAATTGCTTCCAATATTAATTGACTCGGAATAGTAGGCTGGTGATTTTCAATGTGGATAAGAATTAACTTTACAGCAAACTCCCGATTTTCCGTGCTAATGACTGAGGGTGCACGGATAATCGGGAAACACCACTGTTTGGTTCTTTCCGGATTCGTTTCTCCACGGTCCGCCGTCAAAATAAATAAGCCCCTAGTGAAAATATCACAATCTGACAATAAAAAGATCCTCGCTGTACATATTAGCATTTACGAACTACGAAAAAGAATGACGCATGACGAAAAAGAATCCAGTAGAGCTGTCCCGTCCGCAATTAAATGTTCGCAAGCCTCGGGTGGCGGCACGAAGCCTGGCACTACTGGAGGAAAATAACAAACATTTACTTACATTAGAGACCTCTGTCGATACACTAAATAGATTGGCGATGCACGGATAATCCGAAGCCCCAGATAACGCGCGCGCGGATAATCGGGAGTTAACTGTTTTCGCGGCACCCATCTGAGCTGTTATTTGTCATCAAGTTCTAAAAAAAGGAGTGTGTCCAGAGATTGCATACTTCCTTGGGTTCGACTTCTTTTTCTGCAATAGAAAAAAACAGTACTTTCTACCACATACTCGTGGGATAACTATATAACTGTATTTTTTAAATTATTTTTTCTTCACAATCTATGTTCACATCTTCCGCAATCTCATGCGCACGTTAAGGCCTTTTTTTAAAAAATATTTTTCAGGGTTACGACGTACTTTCCCGCCATTCATGGATAATTTTTTCCCTGTTGGCCTGCACCCAAATTGCGACAACACTCCTTCTCCCTTTCACTCCCTTTAGTTCATATCACGCTCATTTTTTCCCATCATAAATTCTCAAGAGCATCGTTACGCCCCTCTGTATACTTCCCCTTGGATAATAAAAAGCGTCGTTTGCATGATGGTGTGTACCACGTAATTTTTTTCGTGTCCCTGATAACATTTTCGCACATCATCATGCACTCTCTAGTCAAGCATTAAAACGTACCTACATATTATATTCACTTGCTTGAAAGGGCACTGCAGTTGGTAAAGGTGACAGAAGAAATATTAAAAATCATGCCTAGGCGTGCTTCCATGCATGTTAGTAATGTTTTCCCACGCTCTATTTCTAACTTACAATGGTACGATCGTGTAGTCAAATCTTGTAGTCTTAATTTAACACATTTAACTACGCCATATAATTGCAAAATTTGTACAGGAACGTAAGACGGGTGACGATATAATATCCCGTTGTATATTTCTATATATTTATGTATTACATCATAGAATAAGTATAACATAGATGGCTGACCGCATAGAGCAAAACTGTTATACGTTTTGGTCGTAGTACTGGAAGGTTTCCATAGATGGTGTGGTAAGAATTTTTCGCGTTACGTCACAAACGATACATAGCGTTTTCGTTGCTTTCGTTTTTCTAATCGAATTAAGTGACACATAATATATGCTGTAGCTGCAGTTTTGTTATTTTATCATAATGGCACGATATGCCGTTACCTAACGTCAACAGCCACATGGATAAATTAACATTTATCTCACTATTAAAGCAAACTTATCTCGTCACCGGAGGGATTCCTTGTTGTTTCATAAAAAAACACACAATCCACCGCTGCAAGGAGCAGACTACTAGACTCTTCTCGATTGTGCCGCTTAAGCCTGTTAGAAAAATGAAAGAGATTGAAGCGATAAATATCGTTTGCGACGTAACGCTAAAAATGCATAGATAGCATATTGAATGGGAATGGCAAAGTTTTGTAGAATTCTTCTGCGGATCAAGTGCTGGGTTCAAAATTTAGGTCAGGACCATTTTTTGCGCTTTTTTTTATAAATAAAAGAAAAGCATTTTTGAATTTTTTTACATTACATTTTTATCTTATTCATGTATTCATTGCTAATGACCACCTATTGTTTACACTGCCAAAACGTTGTGGATATATGATTATTAATATTATTTCATAATTTCGATCATTGATTTGCAAGTTCTCAACACTTAGCAGGGAATGATTTTCCCTTGTCAGCCATCTTGTTTGTTTTGATGTTTATGTTCAAAACTACAACACAGATGGCGCTGCAACGCGTTGATACACACTCGGTTCTCGTCACCTTCTCGCTAATATTTTTTCGTTTCGGTGTACTTCGGTTTATATTTAAATATGTACATTGTAGGAAAACCTTGCTCTTCAAACTGGACCGAAAACTGTCAAAACTTATGAAAAACTATAAAATGTAAGTATCTATTTACGCGGAAAATCAACCTTTAGACGGATCCTTAAGTACCTATCGCAAAAATAAATTCGCTCACTATACTTATGGATTATTGCAATATATATTTTGAAAGTGCTTACTTTTTGCTCTATATTTCATTTTAAAACCGAAAATCAGTCGCGTAGATATAATTTTATGCATTCTTGAATTTAACGCTACTCAAAGTGCACTGGTGTAATGCACTTGTAACCTCAGATCAGACCTCAGACACTGACCTGTTGCGACAGGTGTACTCCTAATTATCTGCTACAAACGTATTCGAACGTGGGGGTCAATAGGGTAGTTTCCTATTATTTTTTTATTGCCTTGATCGAAAGTTTATAACCTCTGGAGTACGTGTTTTAAGCCGTTCGATTTTTAAATGACGAAGTATTTTTCCTCATTAATTAAAAAGTGAAAAAAATCAATAGCGCGAAAACGCGACGGCAAACTATTGCATGCCGGTTAATCCTACGTGTGACGTCAAACTATTTCCTCTACCTGCCACCAGGTGGTGCTGCGGACGCTTCCAAATAGACGCCGCACTCCGTTAAAGCTTATGAACAAGTATTGGAGGCATATTTATTCCGTTAATTAATTATAATTAACTTTTATTTACTTATTTAACATTTCTTATGCAGTTGATTCATTTAAAATCAGTTAGTATTCCTTTCACAGGCATATCATGTAGTTCGCCTATCGCCGCACGACGTTCACGCCATGCTTCGTCGTAGCAGAAAACACAGCGAGCAGGACCTCCTTGAGCCTATAAAATGACTAATAATACCGTGTTTAACTGAGAATTCTTTTCCAACATTGATAGTTTTTACAGGTTAATACG
Organism: Platycnemis pennipes; assembly: GCA_933228895.1. Taxonomy (NCBI): domain Eukaryota; kingdom Metazoa; phylum Arthropoda; class Insecta; order Odonata; family Platycnemididae; genus Platycnemis; species Platycnemis pennipes. Next base: position 70,152,543 of record OW121854.1, read on the forward strand.
AAAAAATATTCACTAGAGCTGAGGGGCCCTGAAATACAACGGTAAGTTCAGGAGACGAATTTTCCTATGCTTCGCAACGCAAACTACCTACCTGTTACGTCAGCATGAAGGCAGCGAGCCCCGCCATTTCAGAGCCTTTTCAAATGGTCTTAAAATTAACATTTAATTCTGTAGTAAACTGTGATTTCTCAATACAAACTTTTTGCGTAAATTAAATACATTTATGGCAGGGCACAAATCGCAATTAATGAAGTCTGTTTTCTTTGATGAAGGAAACTACCCTATTATCTACTGATCCTACCTGTCTAGACCACTTAAAAAGTAACTTGATTTTTCTACCTATGCCATGATTTTCTGGGTACCTGTACCACTATGCACCGTTAAAGAGGCTCTCATCGCTTTGATCCTCGGATGGAGCATTAAACCGTACGACCCCATTATAATTAACCCCCTTATACTCTTCTCTTCCGTTATGGATGCCAAGAGCGACAACGGGCCATACCACGATCTCACCCTTGTGTGTGTGTTCCCTGTCTATCCTTGTTATCCTCTTCGTGAAACCCTGCCTTGCACCATACTTACAACAAACAACTCAGCTGGGCAGTCAAAACATCGGCCTTCACTCCCGCATCGTAAAACTTGCTTACGAGAGTTTCCGAGCATCAAATCAATGCTTCCGTCCATAAATTAGCTTCGTGATCCGAATTGCGTAATTTAATTCTTGCTGCGAAATCACTAGGAAATAATGGCTCCCACATTGATTGCAGCTACAGAAAGCACTCAATGCGTAATGCTTAATGCATTTTTAATTATCCATCACCGAGACCTCTTATGAGCGTTTGTGTTTTTCTATTTATTCTGGTATCTCATAGATTAGCCGTCTCAGGCAATGGCGCACCCAGAATATTTTTTAAGGGGGGGCCTGCCACCCGCTCGATATTTTGCAAAATGTAACCAAAATGTTATTTTAATCAGTATATTTTAAAATTTACAGTACGCCATGTTAGTTATTACATTTATGCATCCTATAAGTAGCCATATCATGCGAAAGAAAAACACTGGCAATTTTCCACAAAATTAGGATTTTACTTGACCGGTTTCGGTGTACAACACCATCTTCAGGTGTCAAGTAAACCGGTCAAGTAAAATCCTAATTTTGTGGAAAATTGCCAGTATTTTTCTTTCGCTATGATATTCCACCAAATGAAGCCTGAAACAACTACCTTTAGCCATATCATATTTACAGACAAAAATAGTCATAATCTTTTAGACCTATGCTAAATTAGTAATGTGTCACAGATCAGATAAAAGAACCTTTCTTTTATCTTTGGTGTAGTCGAGCTCGAGTAAAATGATGCAGCGAGTTTTTCCTATTTTTCCAATTTCTGCCACCATGTGACTGTGACTTGTCAATTAAAGATTAATTTGGATTTTGTCGAGAGCTAAGGGGGGGGGGTGCCCTTTACAAGTGCCCCCCTGTGGGTGCTGCCCTGGAATTGGTCTAGTGATATTAGTGATAGTGGAATCAGGGCTAGTGATTCATATTTTCGTTTACTCATGTGTTAATTATCGTCGAGGAAAAAATATTTGCTCTGAGGACTGATTTGAAAGATAAGGTTTTTGATGTTGTTTGTAAAGTCTGTTTTTCCTATGCTTGAAAAAAATTTCCCGTATAAAAAAGTTTAAAACACAGGCGAGCTCCATCTAAGCTACTGGGGAAGGTCGATGGTTGAAAATCATATCGTAAACTTTGCCCACACCCATGTTATCACACGTTCCCATCAACTAACGGCTTTCTTGTTTCATTGCTCTCGTTCGTACTCTACTCATGTTTAGGAAATCCGGCAATCCGGAAAACTATCGCCGAAAAATAATTTATTATTGAATCGTGAATGTGTGTCGCTCGCTAAAAAAATATGTTTTGGGGGCCGTTCGGACGCGGAAACGGAAAATACTTGCAACGGAAAAGCAAGGCAAACGTTCGAGAATTGCTTCAAATCCACCCAAGCGCGAATGAGATCCACTCTTTTTCGAAGCCACAGTTAATGAATTCTCTAATCAAATTTCGATATTTAAACGCATCTATTTAATGGGAATGAGATTTAGCAGTTCCCACAGAAAGAAAAAATAACTAATTCAACACGATCGCAATGAAGTTTTTAGAAAAAGAAAAAAACTGAACGTTTGATGTAGGTTTTTTTTAATTTTTTTTGTACGGGTCACCCACAGTTTTCAATGCACGTACTTTAATTTTTAGTTCTCCCAGCTCACTTAATTCCTCATGGAAGCTCTAAATCGGAGGAAAACGTTAGATGGTGTGGAATATAATTCCCGGTTCAAGAAAATCGCTCTGTCAATCATTGTGCACTGGTAAGTTTATCACCATTTTTAAATGTTAGCACTAATCTGGCCGGAAAGGTTCAGCGTAAAATTTGAAATGTCGTTAAGTGCAGATTTGGTAACCATTCAACACTGATGTCATAGAGATAGGTACCGTAAACTTCAAATTCAAGCACAAGATACAAGATAGGCGAACGATTTTCGACTTTCTCCTGCTATTTAAAATTAAGAAATACATATATATTTGATTGTCCTGATTTGCTATTCAACTTCTGTGTCCCTGGGAATAATACGAGGGATGATGAAAAATATTGAGTAGAAACTTGTTCGAAAAAGTATAATGTATAATTCACCTTTGTGTGTACCTATAATTTTGTATATATGATTTAGTAATATGTTCCCGAACAAATTTGTCATTGATATATTCTTTGCGAACGTAAGGAAAATTAAAGTCGTTGTAACTGTTAATGTGACACAGAAGAGTTAGCTGCATCTATATTTTTAGTTTTTTTTATTTCATCAACATCATCAGTCAACAAACCTAAGATTTGTTTTAAGCCGCTCTCCACTCAATACTCCTATGTGCTAACCTCTTCAAGTTGACATAGTTCTTCTCTTTTTACATCCTTCACGACTTGCTCCATATACCTCATCTGATGCCTGCCTTTTCGTATCTTCCCGTTCATTTGTCCCTCGATGATTGTCTTCATCGGGCCATCGTGTCTTAAGATATGGCCGAGTTGTCCCGTCTTCTATTAAAATTTTTCTTCTCGTTTCTCCCATTCGTCTTAGGACTTCTTCGTTTGTCACTTGATCGATCCATTTTATCCCCATCATTCTTCGGTAGCGCCACATTTCGAAAGCGTCCACCCATGACTTCTCTGCTGCTAACTATTATTTCGGCAAATACTACGCGCGACTTATTTACCCGGAGGATAAATGATTTCAGTGGTAAAGAAATGTGAGTTGGTGCGCATCTACGTATTGTGACACAAGTAAAAGTTTGTCGTAGTGTTGCTCTTATTTCTAATTATTGCAATTAATATGTGGATGTAGCTTCTTTTTGATTGGAATTTATGTGAAGAAGGGTACTTTCTTCCGCTGAGAAGAAATGGAAATGACCTCTCCTTTCAGCTTAATTTTTTTAAATCCGCAATTTTATTTTAGTTTTAGAGGGCAAAAAGTGTGGATGGAGAAGGTAATTAATTGTAATGGTGGTAAGGAAGAATTAGAGCCACGCCTACTCGGCACAAAACTATGCGTTTTCTATTTCCTCATATGGAGACTGCATGTGCATTAACCCGTCCTGTACAGCACCCAAGGTTCATCAGAGTGACGTCAACTAATCTAATATTTTAGGGGGGTATTAATGCATTCGTTGAGAATGGAAGTAAAGAAAATACTAGTGAAAATTTTAATATGGAGCGTGGTAGTATATGGTGCGGAAACATGGGTTTTGCGGGAAAAAAGATAAAAATAGACGGAGAGGTTTTTTTTGAGATGTGGGTGTGGAGAAGGATGGAGAAGGTAAAGTTGGTCGAAAGGAGGACGAACGATGAAGTGATGGAATTGGTAGTAGAGGAAAGAAATTTGATAGATGAAATTAGGAGAAGAAAGAAGGTGTGGATGGAAAAGGTAATAAAAGGGGATGGTGTTTTGAAAAAAGTGATAGAGGGAAGAGAGTTGGATAAGTGGGGAAGAGGGAGGAGAAGAATGGGTAGCTTGGATAGAATGATGGGAGGCAGGAGATATGAGGGGCTGCAGAGGGAAGTCGTGTGAAATTTAGGGGGTGAGAAGCATTAAATGCCCATTTAGACCTATCTTCACCGGCAGAAAACTGATAATATTAATTCAGCGGTTGTTGGCGTGTTGCGTACTTAACGGTTTATTTGTCGACGTTTTAAAATGCATATCATTATTCATCTTACTACTCTTTTAGTTTTGCCACGTGAAAAAAGTAACTTTAACCGTGAGTATCGCAAGTAGTGAGATCGTATATCCTTGCCTACCAATATGGCCGACCTTGCTTCTCATATATCAATCGCGACGGCTACTCCAGTACATTCTAACCTCCTTGTGTCTAAGAAATTTGTATTCACATCAGGATGGCATTCCCTCCCTAGGAGTGAAGAATATTGGCACGTAGTTGGAGAAATTTATAGTGGACATTAATTAAATTTAAGACAAGCGACGCGAGAGGTAACGTAAATTAAAAAACAGACGCGTAGCGTTTTTATAAAGTAAATGAAAAACAGACGCTTAGCGTAGTTTTTATTTCAACGGATTATCGTCGGGATGACAGCAAAATTCCGTCTGGTAAAAAGGTGAACGGTGGCGTGAAATTGAATTATTTATCTTCGGACACGTCCATTCAGGACTCCTCCATGATGTGAGTGTCAGGAGCACGCGAGGGACGATGATGGTCGAAGAATAAGCGATTAATTCAAGCGTTTAGGGCCTTTTTGAGAGCCTCCCTACCGTGAGACCCAAATCTGACGGACGTAAATATTATTTTTTATTTGGAAATTTCTGTGAGTCATTCATATCGTAATCGTCTTAGGCAACAGCGCGAAAAAATATTGGCAATTTTTTTTCTCTCTCTTCCAAAATATTTTTTTAAAAAATGGTTGGAGGACGTGTTTTTAGAGGTTGCGGAACGTTGAAGAGGATTTGAATGGACATGAATGTCAGTTTTGCGCTCAAGTGGATGGAAAAGAAAAGCTTTGTCGGATGGCATTAAAGTTGGGAGAATAAATGAAGGAATTAAAAGAGAAATTTATCGTAGGAAATATGAATTTTTAAGGAAACATTATGAGAGAATTGTAGAGCAATGGTCGAGGAGACGTATAACGTCACTAGGTCACGTGGTGTAAACAAACCAGGTGGATTGTGGGATAGAGCCGCTGGACTATTTTTGTGAACTCCGTAACTGATTACTGTTTACTGCGGTTGTTCTGCAAGTATTCTGGAGAATTATTATTTTGATCTAAACTATTATTGTTTCTAATGTTTGAAAATTATTTTCCAGCAGTCATTAACTCAAGCTTATTATATTGCAAGGCTTCGTTAACTGAAATTAGCCACGTAAAGAATGCAAGAAATAAGAGTCGCTAATAAAAAAGGGTGGCCAAAAGGATAAACTAAAATATGTCTCCTTGTTTTCCTTACACTTCTTATCTTCAACTTTCGTCGAATTCTACAGAACTTAAAAAAAATGCATATAATAGACGTAAGCGTAAACGTTTTAATTAGTGTTATCTGCGAACTAGCATTATTCATCTCACATGAACGGTAGAGACTTTTGGCATCTAGTTCGTAAATTACTAGGCCACGTCTATTATCTGCTCCTCCATCGGTTAGGAAGAATTTAAAATTTAAGGAATTAAATACAATCTATTGTTTAGCAAGCCAGTATTTGTGGAATACATGTGCTGATGATGGTTCCATTATTTCAGGGGCTCCATGGCATTTTATTATACTTTGTGCACTCCCATTATCCATACTAATATATAAAAATGTAATGGTGTCTGTCTGTCTGTCGTCTGTCTGTTGCTCAATCACGCAAAAACTACTTGACGGATTGAGCTGAAATTTGGTATGTAGATAGGAAATGTGTCTGGGCAGAACATAGGCTATGTTAAAAATACCCTCAGGGTCCCCAAAAGCCCCTGAATAGGTCCTTAGATATATCCTGGTGGTCCCTGGCATTGAGTTCGGTGCAGTGGTCTCATTTTTTGCTTATTTAAAGTACTTTCATTCAAGAAAGAGGGCTGGAATTTTTTTTACCTGATGGCTGAATAAATGAAGTTTCTAATTCTTTCAATCAATTTTCTCTGAAATCAACAATAGCATATTTCCTTGACAACCAGAGATCGGTGTGAATGTCCTTTGATTTTCAAAGGACATTCAAGCCTCTAGCATTTAAATATCACGTTTTTCTGCAGGGTAATGATAACACGTAGAAATAAATTCTATATAAGAGGGGCCCAGAGTCCCAAGGGTCCCATGTTTGATGTTTCTTAAGGTTTGAAAAAGAAGTTAAAAAAGAGAAACGAATAACGGTCACCGCCTCGTGGCGTTTCTCGGGTAATGTTAAGAACCGTAAAAAAAGTTTTCTTCCCAGTACGAGAGACGGGCCACATAGAATATGTATAGAGGTACTTTGTGCTCTCGCTGCATGACCGTTTCGTTGGTGCACCTAAGTGTGATTTGAGTCGACAGATTAGGGTAATATGAAAATAGCTGAACATTGATCTCACGATAAGCACAGAATTATGTAGTTCTATCTATCATGAGCTGTTCGGCAATGCGGATTTGCTAACCCGTTGTTTAATTAAAGGGGATAACACCATAATTTATGTTTGGTACGCATCATTGTAAAACCTTTGATGGATCACTTGAAAGTTTTGAAAAATCGAAAACTAAAGCATGAGGTTTTAAAAACGACACATTCAAGGTGAAAGCTTAAAAACGTTCCAGGTTGTCTTTCATATTCTCTTGATATTTTCATGTTTTACATGACCCTTTTCATATTCCTTGACTTGTCCCGGTTCTCCAGGTTTTTCGGACCTATTGCAATCCTGCTATCTGTATAAAAATAGTAAAAATCAGAAAATATTTTAAGTTGCTAAACGAGCAATTCGCAAGGGCTCTTCGTAAATAAAATCTAAGATAAGAAAGCAAGATTCCCTTCTGTTCAAATAGAACTACATCATTATTTCTAACTTTTTTCGATAAATCCAATGCATATTTACAAGTATACTCTTCAATATATATTCTTCTATATAAGTCTTTGAAACAAAATCTTATACAGGCTACCATTTTGAATGGGTGCGCTAAGGGAGAGGAAGTTTTAATTCCTATCATTCCTTCAGACTTGCCATTCACATTCAAGCGTCTCCAGTTCCCAGTTAGAGTAGCCTTTTCTATGACAATAAATAAGTCACAAGGGAAGATCCTTCAAGTGGCTGGCCTTCAATTCTTCAATGCTTCACGTATGGGCAGCTTTTTGTGGCTTGCTCCCGCGTTTCGAGCGGCAATAACCTATTTATCAACACTCCTGATGGAAAAGCTGTAAATATAGTGTATAAGTCTATTTTCTAATCAGTTGAAACGTATTCCTGAATGATGATTAGTGTTTATCAACATTTAACTAAAACATTTTTATTTAATAAATAAACAAAAAAAATACACAAAGAAAAATTAGAAACTAAATCGATCAACTCCTCATGGTGTTTCCCGGGACACGCTAAGAACCTCATAAATTTCATTTTAACCAAAATTACGGACGGGTAACCACCCATAAATCTGGTTCAAATATTGGCTCATCTGCTTCGAAACTTCAATTTGTTTAAAAATCTCGGAAATTATAAAGACTTCACTAGATTAAGATCCTGATTAAGATACTCAACCCACATATCAACGTTAAATAGAACAACACAATTAAGTCAATGAATACTAATGTATGTATATACACAAGGGTAGGTAGCGATCAAGCTGTTAATTCACTCAGATACGGCTAAGAGAACCGAAAATACGAGATGGCCATCTATCTTACGTGGTGATGAATTTGCGTGGGCCATTTTTGGATTTTCTGTGCATGAAAGAGGACCAACAGTCACTTATCTCTCCGTACACCTGGAAAACGGTCAGTGTGTCTACTACAACGACCACTATGTACAACATAGGTCAGCAACTCCTCAAATGACGGCGCTAACAGTATTCTTCAGACAGTGGTTTTCTTACAAAATAGGTTCAATGTTTTTCACACCATTTGAATTTCAACGAGTAGCTTCCGCTAGTCCTTAATATAATTATCATTTTAATATTAACATCCTCATTATTTTGACCTTAATGATCCACTTTTCTTGAAATTGTGCCTGACGTCTCATGTTGTAAATATCAGTTCTTTGAGCAATACATGGGGGCAGTTAAGGTGACCCGTGCCCCTCCTCTACATTACAGGGCATAATTGATAACGGAAGCAAATGCGTTAAAGAAGGATCCGTGAATCTGCTGCTTGTCCCCTATTCAGGAAAGACTCAACATGGCCGAGCATCCAAAGCGACGAATTTTGATGTCACAGCCTCGGATAACTCCAATTGTTGCGTTGGTAAATTGGGAATCGCTGCCGATTTGACGTCACCGATTGTTTTCTACTAGTCATTATTTGTATTCATGCAGTGCCCCTTATTTCCTTTGCAGTTTGCTTATAACTAACGGCTCTTTCCTACATCATTTCTCTACTTAGATCGGAACCTTTTCCACCTCTTCTCTTTTTATTCAAGATACCTTTTCTTTTCCTCTCTTTGATCAGCCATCATTCTACCTTCAATAATAGCCCTCAGTATCTCATATTCTGTTCCATCCATCCCTCTGCCTTCAAATTTACGCCAACGACTTTCCTCCCTAATTTTCCCTTAAGTTCTCCATTCCTCCTTCTTCCAGCCAATCGAAGATTTGAATTCTCCTCCTCTTATACAACTCCAAGCTTCCATTCATTTCTCGTCATCTCTCTGCTGGATCTGTGCCAGAAGATCCATTCAAATCTACGCTACACAATAAGTGCCTCACTGTCTTTGAATCCCTTACCATTTTCCTCACCAGAATTTCTTTTAAAACACCTGCTTAGAGAGGGAAACTTTCCACTCACATGATTTATACTTCCACTACATCATACTTTCCCTGCCGTAAAAATACTGTACTGGTGACGAAAAAACTGTTCTCTTAAATTTTATCCCCGTCTTATTTTTTATTCAACAAAATCATCATTCTAAGTTATTATTACTAAGATTGGTTTGACGCAGAATAACAAAAAAAATATCACAGAGAAGCCTGGCTAGCTTAGTGCCTAGATGGTAAAGAGAAGAGGGGGGGACCTTTTTAAATATTCTTGGGCGCCAGGTAATTGTGAGAAATAACCACCAAAGTCCGGAGTACACTAAGGATGGAAAAAAGGAATTAATCATTCAATTTAATTCATAAGGTCTAAATATCCTTATACCTACTTAGTTCCCAAATTTCTCCCTTGTGCAAAATTAACATATATCATACATTTCAATATTAACAATGCACCCATCTTTATTTATTTACAAACAACCGTTTCCAAGGAAGTTGCTGAAGTTAAATGCAACCAAGGCCTAGAAACTTACCAACAAGCAATGATATGGATATTCATTCATATAGCAAGCATATGGATATTCTCAAAAAGTAACATGATTGTTACAGTAGCTCACCACTCAGTTCTTCTATCGGCTATACTCTTCATATTTAAGAAACTCTTCTCCTTCATATCTTAAATTAATTGCTCAATATACCTCTTGTGAATCTTGACATCGCCATTCTTCCCAATCCCTCGACTATTGTCATCATTAGGCCATCATGTCTCACGATATGACCAATTAAGTCGTCTTGCACTCTTTTCAAGTTTTCAGAAGACTTTATTTTAACCCATCCTTCTTAGTTTATCTTCGTTAGTCACTCGGTTGATCCATTTTATCTTCAACATTCGTCTTTAGCAGCACATTTCGAATGCTTCAAGCCTTGACTTATCTGCTGCTATCATCGTTCATATCCCTCTTCCATAAAGAAGCGTTCTTCAGTAGCATTTTCTGATGAATGGTTTTCTTACTTCCAGGCATGTGTTCTCTATCTGGGAATATAATCTTCTTTTCATAGAATGCTACTGTCCTTTTCCTTCCTATTTTAGCCTTCATTTATTGGTCTTGGCCTACACTCTTCTACTTCTATATAATACAAGCTGCAAGCCACCATTAATGTGTGCGGCAGGGGGTGAATTCACACCAAACATACATTGCATTACTGACTTTAAAAGGTTAGTAATTAGTTGTGTTATAAATTTACGAAAATATTTAAATAGCAAAGCAAAATATGTTCTCATGATTTTTTACTTACTTCTACGCCTCTATTTTCTGCTGTGAATATATTCTTCTTGTGGTAGAATACTGTCTTCGCCTGGGCTATCTACTGAGTACTTTCTTCTTTCCTCGCCCATAGCTAATTATCTGCATCTAAATAATACCCTGCAAGCCACCATAATGGTGTGTGGCAGGGGGTGAATTCACTCAAAATATGCATTATATGTCATGCATAAAAAGAAAGTGCTAATAATATACTAGTATTAATTTCACAATTTATAAAAAGATAAAAATTGCCAAGCAAGCAAGCTAAAACATGCTGTTAATTATTTAGCTTAAAGACCTTGTACCAACATGCAACTACTAATGCTTTCCATTGTTACATTCGTATTTAAGCTTTTGGATATATTTACAGCTATTCATATCCCTAATTGTAAAGGAAAAAAATATAATCTCATAATTTAATTTTTCTCGTGATTAATTTTGACGTCATAACCTTGTCTATCCACGAGCTCGACTACGTATAGAATAAGACCGCAACGGTGTTAATGTCGTTTATCCTTCCGCCTTCCGCTCTTGAACTTCCTAGACGGTGGCAAAGGGACTTCGTTTTTATTTCATCAAAACATGGCCGCGGGATCGTAATAGCATATACAGGCTTAGCGGCGACCCTCCAATGCAGAACGACAGACCTTTTGAGGGCTTCGCTGAACACGAGGTTGACAGGATCCCGTGGATGTAAACGCTTTATATATCTGGGCCGGGATCTTATGTGTCGCCTTTTGACGGAAGGAGGGGGAAAGGGGGATGATGAAGAGGGGTGGGGAGGGAGGTGTACCCCTGCGAATGACATGCCCGAGTATGTCAAACCCCCTTAACCCCTCGTCACCCTCTTAATCTCCCTATATCTACTCAACGGGGGGTCCCATTTGAAAGCAACTGTGCTTGTAATATCCACTCCAGGAGCGTGTATTTCAAAGTTCTATACCTAACCCATTCGCGTCCGGAATGGGGTCTTTTTTTTCTCTTTTGTCGAATCTGATAGAGTTAGTAGAATAATAAGACCCGTATTTTTCCTTTTTTCGATCCATCCTTTTAGTTCTAGAGTTATCAGTAGCGAAAAACTCATATTTCTAGCCCTTTCGGGAGTGTGGGTGTGAGAAAGATTCGTGCTTCATTTCTTCGTCTAGTCACAACTGTGACTGCGCAGATCCTTCGCCCAATCACAATGGGTGATACCATAGAGTAAGTATAGTATAGAGGGCTCACCTCACAGGGCAAAACTTTTATACGTTTTGGGCGTAGTATTGGAAGGTTTCCATAGATGGCGAGGGAAGAATTTTTTCGCCTTAAATCACAATCAATATTAACATTTCCATTGCTTTCGTTTTTCTAATCGACTTAAGCGGCACATAACATATGCTAATGCTGTAGTTCTGTTATTTTATGATAATGGTGAGGAATCAATTTACCTTACGTCAACAGTCACGTGAATAAATCAACAATTCTCTCACTATTAAAACAAACAAATCTTGTCACAGGAGGGATTCCTTGTTGTTTCTTAAAAAAACAATCCACCGCTGCAAAGAGTAGACCACAAGACACTTCTCGATTGTGCCTCTTAAGTCGATTAGAAAAACGAAAGCGATGGAAGCGATATATATCGTTTGTGACGGAACGCGAAAAGTTCTTCCCTCGCCATCTATGGAATTCTTCCAGTACCATATCCAAAACGTATAACAGTTTTGCCCTGAGGTGAGCTCTCTATATTATACTTACTTTGGTGACATACAGTTGATTCTGCCAATGGAAGTGGTTGTGAGACTCCATGCGGGGGCATTTCGGAAGGCGTTGCATAATCTACTGGCATTGAGGAACTTCGAGTTTCTCCATGAAGAGGTCAGCGTAGGCAGGGGAGCAGCTAGTGGACCCCATGGCAACCAATGTGCTACACGCGTCGCATTTCTGCAATTAGCTTACCTTCGAACTCTAGAGAACCTGCTTCGAGTTGCATACTACGCTTTGCAGAGAAGTGACCCTTAAGTCATCCCGCTCATAATTGGAAAATATCGTTGGTCCATTGTGTTGTGCACATTTCTCTCTCTCTCACTCTGTCACGGAGGCCACGGAGAGAAACCGCGCACCCCTCTCTTGAAAACAAGAGGGTGGGAATGCTCAATCGAAATCCGATGCGCATCGGGGATAATATATATTTATTCTCGAACAATTGATGAGTCAGGGATCGGTTTTCGCCAACCCACGCAGGAAGGGGTGTTTATTCATTTTCCGATTCGTCCCAAATTGAAAAACTGTCATTCCCAACCCTCCCACTCTTCCCCTTCATCCCTCTTCTATTTCCAACTTTGCTCTCAATTTCATTGTATTCGGTTCGTCGAACTTTCCCTCCTTAGGTGTCAATAGTAATAGGGTGATGTGTATCTATGAGATAAGCAGCAATCATTTTTATGTAGGGTAAAGGGGGGTGAATCGGGCCACAAAAAGGAAAATCGTCGATTTCCTCGTTTGTGTAAACAGTTACATTCTGAAAGCATTATCAGCAAAGGACTTGATGTTTTTCCAGTTTAAAACGCAATTTTCAGCGTGGTTGCTCTGAATAGAACGGTCCTGGAGCAATTTCTTCAAGAGACTGCATGGTCCTATTCGCCCGACGACTTGGAGGGCGAATCGGACCAGATTAGAGGCTGAATCGGACCAGTAAAATAACGTTATAAATTTTAGTTTTCTTAAGTTTTATTCCATAAAATTTTGAAATTTTGCATCATTGCTATTAACAATGTAGTGCAGTCTGGAGATATTTCGCCGACACCTTCTTAGAGTCAAACATAACTTTACAAATAGACATACATCACCAAATCTGAACATATAGAACAAAATAGAACAAATTTACCAAAACAATTAAGCACATTTACCACAAGTAAATTTATCTCGCCCCTTAGCACCTACACACAGCTCATGGTACCAACAATTACACTTCATGCTCTTAATCCAGTCTCTAAACTTTGACGAATTCGCACAATTATAAGACTTGGAGCAGAAGCCACAAAGCGTATCATCAGCTGAGTTTTCCCCATTCTCAGTATTGCCGTCCCTATCTGAAGATGATTCATATAAGTTTCTGCAAGTTCCCTTCGCGTTCCTAATATTTTGTTTCTTCAGTCGTTGCTTTGTTTCTTCTATTACAGCTGGAGAAGTAAGTATTTGAGCAATTTGCTTTCTTGACCTTTTCACATTGACTTTCATTCTTTTTTCTGGTGTAGGTAGTAAATTATGGAAAGACCTACCCAAAGTATTTGACGATTCCTCAGATGTTGATGTCGAGGATTGGCTTTCTTCATAGGGACTGGCAGTTAATTTTTGATCGGAAGATGAATTTGTCGAAAAAGGAGTTCATGCTTCTTCTGGGGCGTGTGAGCTTCCGAGATTAGAAGGATGAAGATCTAACTCCGTCAGGATACCCGGATTCAGAGGGAATATTCCTGTTGATCGGAATCCATTTTCAGCGTTGCCGATTGTTGCGGCTTTGCTCCATGCATTTCGAAAAAGCCGACCAAAATTAAATTTAGTTATCTTTCTATCCCCCTTACAAACTGTCATATACGCATTTGTTTCAATATCGTAGTATGTCTTTAATGGTTTATAAAAAGACCTGTCCAGAGGTTGCAATCTTTGTGTAGTGTGGCTGGGCAGTGATAAAAGAGTGATCTCATTCCTTTCACAGAACAGTAGAACACGAAGTCTTGTGTGATGCGTGGCCATCGAGGACTAAAATGCATCGGCCAGGAATCCTGTTTGCTTGAAAGTGCTTTAGCCACTCCAAAAAAAGATCCTCATTTATCCACCCTGAATCGGACATAAAAATTTTAGATCCCAACGGAAATCCATCCTCCCATTCCTTATGGAACTTTTTCCCCTTAAAAATTACAAAAGGTGGTATGTAATGTCCACTTGCATTGCAGCACGCAACAACTGTCACCAATTCCCCCTTTTCCACTGACGTCTGTTTTATGACTACCTTAGATCCTGTTCTTGCAACATTCTTTTGGGTTTGGCGATTATTTAATACACATCCCGTTTCGTCAACGTTGTATATAAGGGCCTATCCATAACTCCAGCCTCAGCCATCGAAATAGTTAACTTTGAAAAAAAATCGTCTACATCTTCCTTATTTAAACCCTCAGCTCGAGCCACTGACAAACCTTCGGGTTTTCGAAGACTTAAAGGATGTCTAGATATAAAATTCAAGAACCAATCCTTGCCTGCTCGTTTTTTTAACGCACAGAAATTGTTTTTTATGTTGTTTTCAATGGAAAATTCATATGCCACCTTCATGACATCATCTCTTGTCAATCCGAACCCAATTTCACATAACCTAAGAATTATTCTAATTAATGCTTCCTCTTCTTCCACTGAGAAGACATTTTGCCCCCCTCTTGTCTTCAATTTTTCCGTATCCGCTACTATCCTACGATAGAGGCAAGTACGGGGAACATTGAAAAGTTCGGCAGAATGCCTCATGCTTCTTCCCTCTCTGAAAGCTTTCAGCGCCATTCTCATATCCTCCTCTGTCCATGTCTGTTCCGTTTTTCGCCGGTACTTCCCCATCTTAATCCAAAAGGAAAAACATTAACGGTAAGCGAAAATTATCACTTTCATAAATACGTTTTAAATGAAATTTTGCTAATGTTACGCTATCAAAAGGAGGTTGTAAGGCGTTCCACAACTAATTCTGTTGCCATATATAATATTTAATACTCTGGCAATCCCTCTATCACGTACATTATATCACCTCCTTTTCTTTCAGATTGGAAAATATAGACCACTGAGTAATGTAGAATGTATAGGTATGGAACTCAATGTGAATTATTAACAATAAATTTCCATCACGAAATGCGTATGTTTTATGATATTGTTTCAGCGAATAATTGGTTAATATATATGGAACAATACACAACATATGTTACATCAAACGAAGGTAGCTTACCTCTCGCTCAGCCTGTAAATCGTGCTCGTCGCCGTAATAATTCACCTCTATGACGGGGAAAATCTCTTTCCTCCTCCTCGTTATACGTAGTAAATATCTATAACGTGATATAGAATAGCATTAAAATAGGTTTATTCCATTAAACTTCTTATAATACTTAAATAAAATAGTATGGCCTAAAAACAAATTTTTAGCCACTTTCGCTCAAACATTCTTATAAACATTTGATGTTTTTAATGTAAAACATTAAGTGTAAGTAAGCAATTTATCAATATTAGTTGTATATCTACTTACTTTTCAGTAGCAGAAGGAATTTTTCCAATTGTCAGTTGAGTATAACTGGTTCAATGCTTCACTCTCGACCAGCGGCTTGGAACTGAACTCCTGCGCGTGCTGGTCCTTTTCACCCGACTAAGTAATATGATTTTGTAACATGTTTGGTAACTCCGATATTCATACAAGGCTCAAAAAAGTAACCTAATGTGGCAGCTATGGTATTAGATTTCCTTTCAGGAAAGAAAAACTTGAAATCTGAGTAAGCGCTACAATGTCACCTTACTTTGAACCTATACGAGGTATTCTAAATACCCAATTTCACACCTCTCTCGTATGGTAGGCTTCCATTCGACAGAGTATCATTTGCTTAAATTCAGTCGTCGAGTTCTCGTTTTCACTCTACTAGAAGGACAAGATTACAAAGAAGCAATTCCTAAAACGTAGTCAGTCTCAAGTGATACCGTTTCGGGTCTGAGCGCACTTTTTGAAAAGCGTTCCTATTCACCCGCTGGTCCGATTCACCCCCCTTTACCCTATTTGTCATTTGGTGTATTTCATTTTGCTTTTCTATTGTTTGTTTGGATTTCCATAGTGATAGAATAGGAGATAAGGTGATTGTTAGAGAGGAGGACATGTTGCTCAAGTTTCATACCTATGAATGGAAGCATTGAGTTTTTATATTGAAGAGACAAAAATTAAGTAGTTTGCAAAGGGATATACAGTAAACCCTCACATAGCGCGGTTCCACAAAACGCGGTTTCGTTAAGACGCGGTCATAGAAATGTACCACATTTCACAAGCAGCGATCTTTATTTTCAGTAAGACGCGGTTTCAGAGACCTCGATCGGAGCAAACCTGGGAATCACGCTCCATCGTGATTCTATTAATTGGTTCATGGATTAGGAATAATGTTCGAAGTAGTGCACCTCTCGAATCAAACCACACTGTGAGTAAATAGTAGTAAGTAGTAAATTTTTATTGCTTTCAACAAAAAACAATACAAAATACTGAATTTATTACCAGAATAAAATAGGAAAGCTGGGTTTCCCCAAAGGAGAACCTGTGCTGAGGCAACACCACCTAATTAGATCTAATCTAGGTGGTGTTGGCTGAGGCAACCTTCATAAATTGTATATTCATCACTAACGTTTCTATTTTTTATACAAAAGTGATAGTAGAAAGTGAGATTTTCATGAAAAAGTAACAATAAACAAAAAAATGCCATTTACAACAATAAAGTAACAATAAACAATAAATGCCATTTACATCTGAATATTTACCTATATGAGTATAACTAGAAAACAACTACAAAATAAGGATTTTTTTAACCAAGAGAAAAACAAAATCTGATGACATCAAAAGAATCTTACAACATTTATAATTCATGTCATTTCATTAGAATTCATGTAATAACGTCATAATTCATGACATTTACTGCGTATTCAACATTTCATTACGATACATGTAATTTTCTGCCCATTACTGGTGACTTCATTGGCATTGCATGTCTTCGACGCTACCGTGTATATGTTCTCGAAGCCTTGGTTCCCTTTTCCTTCAAGGTTTGTGATTAGGAATTAGCGGTGAAATAAAGTGTTGCCCAATGGAAATGACTGAAGTTGCAGCTATTTCGGTCAGCCAACAATATCAAATAGTTATTGCGAACAACAGATTAGTTTCGTGACGTCGTCGCAGCCACAAACGATGCCACCACATTGGTCCTCGAGACAATCTTAAAGAGCAATGACGTACGCCAGTACGGACATTACGCTGGGCCAGAAAATTAAAATTGTTGACAAACTGAAACCAGACCAAACGACCGCATCCCTAGTGAGAAAACACGGGATAAACGAGTCAACATGCGTCCTGTACGAACAAATGAAGCAAAAATAAGAACTGACTTCAGTACAGGAACTTCTGGTGGCGGGAAAATAAAAGGATTTCCAAAATAAATGCAAATATTTTTGTACGGTGGAAAAATGTTTGTGAATGTGGATGTTTGTGAAAAATGCTTTATTAAAAATGTTTGTGACCAAAATCAAATAATGATGACGCTGAGTTCAGCAGTACTGCGTCTTACGGCAATGGTTTAACACAGCACAAGGTACCTTATCTGCGCAAAATCCGGAGTCTTCTACCGCTGCAACTTTTATTGCGAGTTTTTAATGGTTTAAGGAGATTATAAAACGATGCAATGACCATAACGTGATGTTAGGGGAACATGGGAAAAGTGCAACTGCTAATCATCAAACAGCCAACATTTTATTCCAGAGTTTCCTGCCCTGATTGAAGAAAGGGGTTATCTGCCTTAACCAACTTTCAACGCCAATGAGACAGCCTTGTTCTGGAAAAAGATGACGAAGATAACCTATATTTCAAAGTAGGAACGATGAGCACCAGTATTTAAGGCCACGAAGCATCGCCTTACACTGTTTGTTTTTCAAATATTTCAGGTAGCTTAAATTGTAGGCTGATACTTGTTAGTGCTGAAAATTCTTGAGTTTTAAAGGGAATAAACTAAGTAATCCTACTTGTGCATTGGAAATCAAATCCAACCGCATGGGTGAACGCAGCTTTGTGTACAGAGTGGTTCAAATTTTGCTTTGTTTCCGAGATCTAAAAAAGAACAACTTGAATTTAAAGCCCTGCTAACACTTGAAAATACCCCTGAACATCCAGTGATTCCGGAAAATGCTGGCGGAAACATTGATTACTGTTTCTAAGTGTCCCTCTGAGTGACACATCAATTGGCAACCCTTGGATCAAGGAGTATATGAAAACCTTCAAATTCTACCACACTAGGCGCACTTTTAAGAGACGGCTGCAGGCGTTTGAAATAAACGTCTTTTTGCTTGATCATGAATTTTTGGCCTTCATTCAAAATCATGGATGCAATTAGCACCATATTGGATTCATAGAATGAAGTGAAGGAGCCTACATTGAATGCTTGCTGGACAAGCCTTTGTTCAGAAATGCTGAATACTGTCCTCGGGTTTTCTTCATTCGAGGAATAAATCACCGAAATCGTACATGGCAATAGCTAACGGGGGACAAGGATTTGATGGCAATCAGGAAAAAGAGGTAGAAGAATTATAAAAACCATATCACAAGGAGGTGACGGAATCTGCAACTATTTCGGTCAGACAACTGTTTCTGATAACTGCTGGAACTGGAATTGATTACGGCCAACGAAAATATAGAGGTGTGAAGTTGGTTAGTGAATTCAGATGAAAATAAGTGTCTTAAATTGACCGTGAAATCTCTCGAGGACATTTTTAACTTACACTTGACGAATTTCAAGAAAAATTTCGTTGAGTCGATCCGTACCTAGAAGGAAGATTTACCACCTTACTGTGAGCTATAGAAAACTATGGAGAGCGAGGTAAAACAGCTGCATCATGTAGTTCCTCGAGGTTACGTTTTAAAAGGATCTTTTCTCTGCTAATTGCTAGTCCTCGGTTCTAACGATTGTACATCCTCTACCGAGGTTAATTTGTAAAAAGCGGAAAAATAACGCTCAACTCAGCTGGAATCTAAGCCTTGGATGCATCGACTGTCAGAATAAATGACAAATATCTCTACATTACAAAATGGTAAGCAATATTATTGTTGCAATCCATCTGATTATCATGGTGCACGTCCACCAATGATGCAGCCTTGAACCTATATTTTGGTGACCGTTCTCAATTTCTGCACCTTACACACTTTTGTTGATAGCCAAATTATCGTGAGTTTCATTTTTCTTTCAGCCAAGATGACCTATGAAGATAGAAACGGCTGATTGCTCTATTTTCCGTGGTCCCATAAAATAGGCGAAAAACATTTCGTGCTGAAGTTTATTTAAAAATATGTTGTTGCAGCCAATTGACTTAATGTTGCGTGTGCCCTGTATTGTTAATGTGACAAAAATGGTTTATGGAATAGCGTGCTTTTTATTCGAAAAAGGCAATTTTATTATACTGGACACCTTTCCCAAAAATACGAATAATCTCTTCTCAAAGTTGAACAAGTACGAAATTATTTCCGGAAATGCATAGTTACTGAGAAATAACACTTTCGGCCTGAATCGCAAGTTATGTGTTAAGACTAAGTAATGAAACTCGGTATCGCCGTACTTACGTCAGGCGTTGAGATTACGGAACGAATCTCGGTATTTCATGTTCACTCTTGGTTTCACATCCTCACGCTCTGTGAGGGTCTACTGTAGTAAATTCAATTTATAATCACTTTGGCACAATATGGGTAGTTCCCTTCAGAATTTATAAACAGCAATCCGTGCTCCACCATAGATGCATTCATTTTAAGCAAATAATTTAAATTAAGGAATCCCAGATAATAAGAAAATTAAATTTTAATTGAAGACATAATGAAATATCTCCAACACCCTGGCCAACTTAGTGCCTTGTTAGTAGAGTGAGAGGGGGGTACTTTGGCTTTTTTATTATGTCATTGGGCACCAGGTAATTTGGAGAAACTACCGCCAACGTTCGAAGTATAATAAGTGTATAAAATAAGCAATTAATATATTATGATACAACTCTAAAACTTATTATTCACAAAACTTTATGTTCACACAAGAAACATGTCAATCCTCTTATTTCTAACAATCCGATCCTCAAATCATTTTTTAGTTTTTTTTATTAACAACCCGTTCCAAGCAGGTTGCTGAAGTAAAACCCAGCCATGATATAATATTATAGTAACTGATAAAATGTAATGAAGAATATTATTTTTAGAAATGTAACATGGTTGTTACAACTTCGACAGATTTTCTTTTCCCGTGTTCCGGACTTTTAAATCCCCCAATATCCTATATAGAACTGAAGAGGAATGCCAGTTCTCAACATTGGTTTCCAAATCATCTATCTTGGATTTCAATTTAAAGTTTTTGATTTTTTTAAATTGGATTTAGGTACTTTGAAATGTCCAATATTGGGAATAACATATTGATAAATTGTATGCGCTTCTTTATGGTAGTAAGGAGTTTAGGTTATCGAACTGATTACCACTTCCAGTTTAAATATATTTCCAGTTTGATGCTATTTACGACAATACAATCTTGGAAGTAAGGAGACACTCCTTAGTATTTAGACCTGGAGCATGCCTCTTAATGGCAGTGAGAAATGAACTATAAAGACAGCAGAGAAGTCAAGGATGGAAGCATTCGAAATGTAGTGCTACTGAAGGATGAAGAAGATAAGTGTTTGGACCGAGTGGCAGACGAATAAGTCCCGAGGAGAGTGGGAGGAAAGAGAAATCTTCTGAAAACCTTAAGAAGTAGACGGGACAACTTAATCGGCTATATATCTGGAGACATGATGAATGAACTGATCTGATTAACATAATCTTCGACGTATCAGTGAATGGGAAGAATGGCAAAGGCATCTCTCACGTGAAATATACGTAGCGAGTAGTGAACGATGTGATAGAGAAGAATTACGTCAATAAGAGATTAACTGATAAAAGGATCAAGTGAAGTGTTGCGTCAATCCATACTAAGAATTTTTCACTAATGGAGATTGTATATGTACCGATGTAATATACCTATTTTCTTACATTGTTGGAAAATGCGTGGATACTCTCACTCTTCGTCGTCACTTACTGTCAGTGAAAATTTCCGGATTTCGTAGTAAAAATTGTAACGTGAAGTTTAAAAAAAATCTGTAGTAAAAAAGTTAAGATTTTTGACCAGATGTCAACACGAACCATTTAATTTAATTGATTATCCATCAACCATTTAATAAATGATTGATAATGAAACTTTTCTTGTATCCCTTGAGCCCAAGTAATTAATGAGAATACATGGAATAAAAGGTATACCTATATTCATTTATGCAATCGGAGTTCTATGGTTTTTCATAATTTGTTACGCTGTCAAGTGAACGTTTCTTCGGCGACAGAATTTTCATCGGTCAGAACGCACGCGAAATTAAATGTGGTGGTCCGTGAAACTTTTTGAAGACAAAAGGAACTCATTTGCGAGATAAACTGGCTGCGGATGAAATGCAGAAAATGTTTATCTCCCCTGCATCCACCCCCAAACCCCACTCTACTTGATATATGTTGTGAGCCGCGGCGAGGGCACGAAATTTCATCCCCCTTCCTACCCCCCCCCCCTCTTCCCCCCAATATCCACGCGCGACCATTGGATTAATCACCTTACGGGGGTGGGAAGGAATTGAACGAGCGTAATCTGAAAGTGCAGAGTAAGGCTGTCACGGTCACAAAATATTAAGGGGCCCGCATTAATTATCCAACGAAGAGTCTTAAACTAGCAGCTTGGGAGGGTCGCGGGGGCGTAGCTTATGAACGACGAGAGGGAGGTAGGTAGGGGGTGAGGAGAAAGAGCAGAGATTAGACGGATGGAAATGCTATGCACGCGCGAAAAGTTGGAACTTTTTATTTTAAATTTCGTGCTGGCAGTTCCTCGGCTCAACATGATATTCTACCCACGATAAATATTTCAGTTTTCCAGAAGCACGAGGAGATATTACGCTAGATAGACGGAAAGTGGGGAGAAGGCTTTTGAATCAAACCTTTGGAAATAGTTGACGTGAAGAATATACTTCAATGCCTTCTGTGCAAATTCTACCTATCAGTTCTTAAAGTTGCAAGAACTCCGTTGATAACTATACCTAGATGGAATGGGGTCGTTTGCCATATTTTTTTATCGCGAAAGTTAATAGAGCTTGTAAAATAAAAATACCTGTATTTTTCCGTTTCTCGATCCGTCAATTAGTTCTCGAGTTATAAGCAGCAAAAAACTGATGTTATTTTTTTACCATTTCGGAAAAGTGGGCGTGCAAAGGATTTGTACCTACGTCATCCACTTCGTCCTACCACAACTGAGACCGCAAAGTTCCTTCGCCCGATCACACACAGCTGACTATGCCAATGGAAGTGGTTGTGACAGGATCTGTGCGAGCAGACCTTTCTTCCCCACCTCCTCCACTCTACCGATCCGTTCCTTCTCAATACAGACGAGGACGAGTGGCGGATGACGTAGTAATCCTCAAAGCAACTCGTTCAGCATGTATGCCAGATTGGGCGGGTTGAGGGACTCTGCTGGCGGGTAAAAATTTCATTTGTCGGGTTCCCGCCAACTTGGGCTGGTTGGGCCATTCTCCCCGGAAATTGGGCAAGTACCTAAAAATATCCCTAACTTCCCTATTTTATACCGATAGATACAGTAGAACTCACAAAAACGTTGGATTAAAAAATAGTTCGACCGTTAACAATAGTACGACCGTTTTCCCCTGCCAAACACCCTTCAGGTGGCTCGCAGGGTATTATGTAATGTTAAGTCAGCTTGAAGAACAAGCACACAGGCTATTATCGCTTAACTGATTGGGTGGTAGTCTGAGTGCAATCGGTCCCACGGTCGACTGATTTCCGCGAAAAATATCGCTAGTAGGTGGGCTGGAGTTGCAGAGAGCAACCAATAAATCAGAAATAAATGAGTGTCAACGAGTTCCACTAGTATTTCATACATTATTCAAAGAAGGAAAATAAAAAGTAAAGGTAACGAGATTACTGGGTGCTCAACATTTGAAGAGATATATTGTTCCAAGGAAAGCTTTACACACTCCATTAAAACTTTTGAACTACTCGAAAAATGTTTTCTGTTTCTTTGAAATGATTATTAATAATGTCAATGAGCTTGATCCAGCCACTGCAAAGTATAACTGACTGAGAGTCCTGACGCGAGACCCTACCAAAATGATCGAGCAGTTAGGAATATTTGTAATTTGTTGAGAATAGGAAAAATAAATTATTTAAGGATTAATTTAAGCACTTATAAAATATGTTTAGTAGTAATGCTCATCATTTCCTGTACAAAAAACAATTTTCAATGAAAAAAAGTATTTTTCCAATGGAGTATTGCTACATTAAAACTTTCAATGAAGTTCTCCCTCATTTAAAAAGGATAATTTAATAAGGTAAAAGTCGGTATCCAAATAAATTATTTGACCATAAATATGTAGCATGTTAAAAAATCATTAAAAATACGAATAATTGATTTTCTAAGCACTAAATAAATGATCTCTTGCAATAGTAAATATTTTTTCAATTTTTGCTCTTAGTGTTTCGTAAATGTACCTTATTACTATTTGTTCCTTTGATCCAACAAAATAAATACGAATTGAACATTTTACCATATTATATGCCTATTTTCATATCAAAATAAAACCACCGGGTCGATATGCATTAAATTTTGTGAAAATCCTGGCGTGTTGTGGCGAGAAAAGAGAGGGGGTGGGCGGGTTTAGGGCGTACCTACTGGTGGCGGATTGAGGGTCGAAAAATCTGGCATCACTGTCGTTCGGTGAGCGTCACCATTTGCTAGTTTTTATTCTTGATTTATGAGTTTATGTCTCTGGTTATAAGATTAATTTTTTAACTAAAATTCATTTTTTGTTTCCATCTAACGATTTCGTGTACAGAATGGCGATTTGGATTCCAAGTAAACGCCCCCATTGCGACGTTAATCCATCACTATTTTAACAAGTAAAACATACGCTTGAGGAATCAAGTTGATAATTGATCATGACCTTCATGTGTTTTCTATTCCGTTTTCTACGAAGCAGATCATATAGGTAAGAAAGAAAGCATGGATTAGACCATTCAAAGAGAGCATTTCATCAATATAATAACGTGTTAGCGTCTCATAAGTCAATCTTGGAAGCAAGGTAACAGTTTATTAACTTCCATCATTTGCAGCATTCTTCTTTATGGCATTATGGAATGGACGAAGGCAGTCTCACAAAAGTTAATGTTTGCAATAAATAGAAATATAGTGTTAGGTATGTGAGAATTATTTTAAAAATGAGAATAGGCAGCAGATGAATAGGAAAAGAAGAAAATAGAAGAGCAGAATACAGTTTGGCATGGAGAATAACAGCGGTAAAGAGGTCGAGGCTGGAAGCGTTCGAGATTCGGTGTGCGGAAGAACTATGGAGATCAAATGGGCCGACCGAGTGACCAACAATGGAGTCCAAAGAAGAGTGGGAGGAAAGGGTAGTCTGATGAAAAAAACTAAAAAGACGCCATTCCCCTAATTGACCACATCTTGAGACATGGTGGTATGATGAAGACGGTTGTTGAGGGGGACGTCTTGTTGTGGCTACAGTACCTACTGGCCTCTTTCCCCCCTTTATTAGGTAAATATTTATAAGTCCGTGATGATTTAACTTTGGCGATGTCCACGAAGAAAATAAATCAATCTACGTTTTCATCTTCCCAGAACTTGAAAGCTATTTCTATCCTGGACTATCTACCAGTGCGATTGCTGGTAGAGTTTCAAGGTTCCAAAAGTTAAGCCTAAGAATATGCGGCTTAATTGTAGAAATAAATGATTAACTGATAGGAGATGTAAGTTAATATATTTTTTCAACACCACCTTTTGTCCGACCATCGATTCTACACCGTGTGACATGAAAAATTTGACACACCTTGATAGCATGGTTGGAGCAAAATATGGAGTTGAGAGTTTAAATTGTGTCCTCATTCGGGCAACATTTATGTACAAAAAGTTGACCCCGGGAACGAAATTAAAATGTTCACTCCGTTACTCTGGAGAGATAAATCGATAAAAAAGTATACCGAAATAATTTAACGGCATTAAAGGAGACATCTATAGCTGCATTTCCAAAATTTCGTGTTTTTTTTGTAATAGAAAGGGTTCCAAGGCTACTGACCAGGGTTCACTGTCTCTTTCCTTCTCTCTGGCCCCGGCGTTAAGTGAAATTAGCGTGTTTTTCTTTTTCTGTTTTATAACCTTCTACTCATCGCACACACTGGACTGGGAAAGGGCTGGGACACGAGACGGAGTCTAAAATTCTTTTATGGAAGGTATTTTCAAAAGGTCTACAGACGAGAGCGTGTGGCGCCTTAATTAATCTTCTCTCCTGCAAAGGATTATTTAGCTCCGTTTGTTAAATTCCAGCATCCTTGGGAGTTGGGGGGTTTCAAAATAAGGATTCCGGGCGTCGTTTTTTTTTTACTTCGCGAATTATCAACCCCCTTCCTCCCCAGGCCCCGTGTTTATTCGCATGCTACACGGAAGAAGTACTCAAAGAGGGACTCTCACTTTCCAGAGAAATATATATCACGAGGTACCTCAGGTGAAAAACATAATGGTACCGGATGGGTCTCATTAATTTTTTTTCATCCAACCACGCGAGCGTCCTGAACAAAACCCTCTTTTATTTGCATAATTTTTGTCCCTTTTTCCCCCCACTGACACCACTCAAGTATTTTCTGGGACGGAAGTGGACACATTTAATTAATTTTTAAAGGAGAATTTCCGCCATTATGATAACGATAGAATAAAGTATTGATTATTTTTTCCCCAAAAATGATTTGTTTTTTATTTTCCGACACCCCACGGGTTCTGAAAAAATTATGTCCGACACGCAGGACATTTTAATTAACTAGGCTCTACTAACTAACTCTTTAGAATAAAATCCAGTGTACAGGAAGCTCCAAAATCCTTCAAATGAGTTTTAATAAAACATTTCTGCCAAGCGTTCGAACAAATCCGCAGTTCAGTACATTAAAAAATCAGTCTTTCCCTAATTTTCAGAATATTCAGTTTACTTCAGCTTCTCCGGTTGGTTGAAGCCTCAAATATAGAGCCTGTTTTAATAATACTTTTCTACCAAACGTTCGAACAAATCCGCATTTCACTACATTCAGTACATCAGTCTTTGCCTAATTTTCAGAATGTTCGGTTTACTTCAGCTTCTCCGGTTGGTTGAAGCCTCAAATATAGAGCCAGTTTTACTAATACATTTCTACCAAACATCCGAACAAATCCGCATTTCAGTACATTAGAAAATCAGTCTTTCCCTAATTTTCAGAATGTTCGGTTTACTCCAACCTCTCTGGTTGCTTGAAGCCTGAACTTTAGAGCCTGCGCAAAATGTTTCACCGAAAGCTGTCTCGTTTGCATATTGCTGCAAGATGATATTCTCTATCCTAATATTGGGCTAATCCGTCTTCCAATCCGGGAGAAAATCCGCTTTCCTTGAACTCACCCGATTTTTTACGGTAAAAGTACATATGTACCAATAAGTTTTTCACGAATAATCTGTGTACCTTAATAAATATATCCAAACGTTTTTCTGTAATATTAGTCTCAATAGTCACCATTGTCATGGAATCACCTTCCTAATAAGGTTTAATAAAAGACTGACATGATAAGGGAAGTAGTCAGTACGGTATTTTGTTCTGATTATAATCTGATAAAATATTGTCAATGAATGCCTGTTTATTTATTCCTATTTCTACAGCCGTGAATGTCATCTTTTACCTTCATTCCTACCCAATCTACATTTTATTCATTTAATCGTCACATCTTTTGTCTGGCTTCAATGCCTATTCTTTCCGTCCCTCTTTCTTCTTCTTTGTCGTGCGTTCTCCCACCTGTCATTCCTATAAGTAAGTTGCATTGTTAGGTGAAATATATGTCACGTTTTCATATTCTGGGTTCTTATTGACAAAGGTTTGAAATTACGTATTCTTGATGGAGAGAATGTGGGTAACGTAGGAAAAATCTGTTTCCACATTTCAAGTATATTTGTTTTTCATAAAGCTTTATACCAACATGCAACTACCTATGATATCCATCCATACACTTTCATATATGCTGGTGAATATATTAATAACTACTAATATCCCATTTTATGAGGAAAGAAACACATTTTATATCTGTCGGTTCGGCAATAAATTTCTCTAATTTTAGTATTAATTCGTGGTCCAATCTACCATATTAATTTTGAGCTGGCAAAATGTTTTTAGTGCATTGTCTTGGAATTAAGTTAACATATTAAGTCTGTACTATCCCACGGTATGTTAGTGATTCCCATTTTATTTCGTCAAATAGACTGGTTATGCTGATATAAATATCATATCTTCCCTTTACAAATTTTGCCGATTCTACTCTGTAATATTTTATACTATCACATTTATCAATTAATAACATGCACAATGTATATAATTTCCCTCACTTACTGCAATTCAAAATTACCCAAACACCATGCAAACAAATATTCACTTCTCTTCAGGCTCGCACAAAACAGGCCATACTTTTTTTCTTTTGAGCCTCTTATTAATTCGAAGAAGACACATCACAACCACACCAACAATATCTCTTCCCTCACTGATGCTTAATCACACACACATACACCAACCAGCCCTCAAGTGATGCCCCTTTCTCCAGCACGCGTCATTTTTCCTTCTGCACACCACCACGTCTTTCACACAACAATTCACTAGGGATGGGCAGAAATAACCGGTTATTTACCCTAGGTTACCCTGAAAATAACCGGTTATTTTTCCGATCAGGTTAACCTGAGTACTCGGTTATTTTTTTGCATATCCGAAAAATAACCTTAATATTTTTCATCAAAAATGTTGGATGTCGGCACTCTGTCGGTAGACACTGATTCTACTTGCACTCAAGGCAGCTTATTGTAAGTACATCAGCCAGGACGAAAAAGCTATTAGTAATTTTATAACCGAGTACTCATAACCTGAGCGCAAGGAGGCTACAAGAAGTCTAATATAATATTCGTGCCTGAGCGAAATAATCGAAAGATCGCATTCTGTTGGAGAGCTCTGGAACTACTTGCTCGGCAACAAACGCATTAGCCTGGTCGGTTAAAAACCGGTTATAGGTTATATTTTATAACCGAGTACTCATAATCTGAGCGAATCACCCCCCCCCCCCTCCGCTTGCACGATGGCCTTGTTTCGGTTATGCTACAGGTTATAAAACCTAAAAATAACCGGTTATTTTCCACAGGTTTTAATACTCAAGTACTCATTCTGTTTAAAATAACCGGTTAACCTAACACCGGTATTTTTTCTCATAACCGCCCATCCCTACAACTCACTTATTCTCTCCCTCTCCCATTGTTCCATTAATTACCCACGCTTCTGCCTATTGGCCCTGGCGTCACCTAGAAACAGATTTTTTCCTCCATTCTTACATATTGCAATGTTAGTTTTGGCGGCTCAATTGTTATGTCACAACTCTATACATTTGTGATATATATTTATGATAACATTGATGACGAATACCTTATTTTTTCCCAGCAACATCATTTATAATAATGGTATTGGGACTGCATAAATTATTTCATTTGATATTTGATTGTTCATTGAAGCACCACAACTTGCGCCAGCGTTGAATTCCAAGCGAACTTTGCGTTGTGGCGTGAACATTCTATTGCTGCTGGAATTTATTCACCCCATTTTTTTCTCTCAATGTTTTCCGCAAAACCTTTACCTCCGTGGGGAGGACTTTCAAGGGCAATTCAATTTGACCCAAGTTCGTTTACTCCATTGAAGCAACACACTTGAGTCGGTAATTGGGAAATTCGCGAGGCTCGCTCGCTAAACGTAAACACAGCAATCGAATCGTTACGGTGTCCAAGTAAAAGGTGGCAGCCTTTGACCTCCGGGTGGGGCTTTGTCCAATTATTGCGTCACAAGTACCTTTGGCCTTTTTCTGAACCTCTTGACTGTCTCGCTCGGTGGACTTCGAACCTTCAAATGCCGCAATCCTCCCTCAAAGGCTTTTAAAGAGGCTTTTTTATCTACATCCCTTGATCTGAGTACCGTGAAAGCTACCTCAATGGCATTCTGCAGTAAATAAGTTATCGCTGGTAGTACTTCATCCTGCGTAAAACTCTTATACCTTTTCCCAGACTTTATCTTACGTTAATCAATCATTGACGAGCACACTATGTGGAACAATTCCATCACGAAATTTGAAATACTTTGTAGTTTTCCACACCTTTTGCTGTTAATTATGCTCCACCGGTTTCAACCTACCCGTTAAAAGAGTACACTGTACTCTTAATAATGACCCGGAGACGTTGAAACGGGTAATGTTTAATAAAAACAAAAAGTGTGGAAAACTACAAAGTCTTGCAAATTTAAAAATCTTACGTTATTCTGACGATGTTTTCTATGTTTAGGGCCAGGGTGTACAATTTACTGCGCGATTCTTGCATCAAATCAAGATCTGTGAATATATTATTGAATGTACACAGATTTAACTACTCAATGAAGAAAGCCTAGAGGATATTTTACCTTACAATTATCTATTATAAATATCTTTATGAAATATGCCTTTATAATTTTGTTAATGAATGGAATAGTAATAGTTAAATACACTGGCACTTTACGAAATTTTGTAAATCCAAATCATATGTTCTGCACGTATATGAATTATAAATCTTTACCCATGACCATTTTATGGTACCTTTAACGAAGGTCCTCCTCCTTAATGGCTACCTAAGGTCACTCACTAATTTTTTCATTATTAATACAAGCAATATTTATATTGGAGCAATAAACACTATTATAGCAGCAGTTATTTGGGAGATGGATGGACAGCTAAGGCCATTAACTTCATTAAGGATAGGTGGTCAATAGAGAAAAGGTATGATGTTCTCAGGGAACGTATAGAGAGTGGAGAGAAATTCGGTGTAGGATCTAACATGCGCCAAGGGGTCTATGCTTCAACGTCCTATCCGACGGACTGAAATTGGAGTGCTCACAACATGTAAAAGGAGACCAGTATATCAAATAAAAAATCTCCACCGCTTCGGAGATATGATCCCGGGTACTCGGGTTAGGAGGCCAGAATTCTAGCCTCCACTACCCACCCGATTCCCTTATCGCTTTATAGCAGCATTTATTCGTGGGAGAAAACCGACAGCATAATTTCATTTGCGCCATTTAGGATAGGTGGGTATTTGGGTACATATGTTAGGATTTTATTTGTAGAGTTAATACACATTCATCCTGTCACGTTCGTCATACATTTCCATCCCTCTCCGCACTATTCGGGTTTGACGTAATATATGGCGACCGCCTGAATTCGGGACGGGCTTTGGACTCGTAAGTTGTCTTGTTCTTTGCGATTCCTTCGTTGAGAACCACCGGTTCGGAAATGCTAATCCCCCCCTCCTCTCCCTCGTATCCCTATAATTCCCTTCCCGTGCTAAATGTCAATTGACTGCCCCTCGGTAAATCCTCAGAAATTTCAGGAGCTCACTCGCTGGGTCCATCCTCAAGGGTACTTCTCAGGATTAGGGGAAGGGACATGGGTGAATCCAAAGACAGGGAACGTATAGGAATGGTATACGTTAAGGGGTACTATAGTTCCTCCGTGATTGGACCCTGTGCACATACAGAAACGACAGGTCGTATATATCGGTTGTCGGTTATATTTCCCGTTGTTAGTTGCGGTTGTTGTAAATGTTCAAATCATGCTCAACAGGCATTGCAAATGGCCGGTTGTGCAGCCGTAGCTACTAGAGTCTCGCTCACGAAGTTCACGAAGCTCACGAGTCACGCTTCTCATCATCATCCGTCATCAATCCTCAGATTGGTTTGACGCAACTCTCCACTGAGTTCTTCTATCGGCTAATCTCTTCATATTTTCGTATTTCTTATCTTTTGCATCCTTTACGACCTGTTCCATGTATCTCCTACGAGGCCTGCCTTTTCCATTCGTCCCTTCCATTTGTCCCTCGACAATTGTCTTCGTTAGGCCATCATGTCTCATGATGTGGCCGATCAAGTTGTCCCGTCTTCTTCTTGAGGTATGCAGAAATCTTCTCTTTTCTCCCTCTCTTCTTAGGACTTTCTCATTACTCACTCGGTCGATCCATTTAATCTTCATCATTCTTCGGTAGCACCACATTTCGAATGCTTCCACCCTTTTCATCTCCGCTCTGTCAAGGGTCGTGCCTCAGTGGTTTAAAAGAATATGCTCCAGATGTACGCTCTGGTGACTTCTTTCTTCAAATTTAGGTGACACAACTCTCAGAATGTGTCGTGTGCAAACCCTGACTACATTTTCCTATTCGCCGAATAAATGTATGTAGCATAAGTAATTCCCAATCACTACCTCCAATCGGTGTAATGTCTTACCACAGAACTTAAAAAACATACATATTATTAAAAGAAAAACATATTGATAAAGAAAAACATAATAACATAAAACTTAAGCATATTATTAAAAGCATAAAATAAGAACTTAAAACTTAAACATATTATTAAAAGATAAAAATAACGGGCGTATTCTAAATTCGTAGTCATTGTAATGTGTTCATATTATTGCTTCCTGTGTTCCTCTATAAAGGTATACTATTATTTAGTTTGGTTTCAGCATTCGTTTTAAGACGAGAGTGTACTTACATATAGCCATTATACTGTTTATTTATTATTTACATATTATATTATTTTGTTGAAGCGAGAGTCTATTCTGTAATGTTCTTAATGGGTGATACCCAGTTTTTGTTTTCTTCACATTAAGTAATAGGTAATATGTCGATGGAGGCAGGCGATACTTGGTGGAACTTAGTTGCACCGAACATGTGGGAAAAACAACTGTACAATTGCGCAATTTTAATTTATATTACACACCGATTTCGACGTTTGAGCGTCATTGTCAATGTATCAGTTATACCTTGACAATGACGACGTCTACGGAATCGATAGGTGAAATAAATTAAAATTGTGGAATTGAACAAAGTTATTTTTCTTAACATGTTCAGTAATAGGTGATAATTTGATTCACAATCAACCCCGAGACCATCATCAATCGAGAATATTGATTGAAAATAGTTTCAATCAAGCGAAGCAGAAGCGGAAGATGGATTTTGATATCATGATGGAATGCATAAACTACCTTTTTTACGCATCCTAATGTAATGAGTCTTTACATCTATCTTTGCCCAAAGTTTGGTCTGGTAGCAAATTGTGCCTTCCAGTGAGTGTGTTCTGTTGCACATTGGGACGTCCTGGACATGACTGATTTCCGTACTGCCGTGAACTCAATTTATGCTGCTGGATATTCATGGTGACTAATCTGTCGTGGTTTAGTGAGCCTCCTACACCTTCGTGCTCGCTAGGTTTCTTTAATTTCTCCCAAAATTTAAAATTTTTAACAGTAAATTCACGGTTCTTCATTTATTCTTAGTACCACTGTCAAATATTCAATGATTTACAGTAATTTTGATCCTTAAACCTTTTACACATTCTTGTGTGTGTTTTTTGTAATGATTATTTTCGCAAAAAAGTTGTTTCGCAAAATCCCTATTTGCTATAGACCCTAATTTTTTTTGTTTTTGCTTAACGCGGGTTATGAAGATTTCAATGGAATTCATTTCGCGACTGGAGACAAGTGATTCTCCTCCATGTAACATCTTTGTAGGGGGGAAGGATAAAGGAATGAATAAGCTCAGAGTTGGAAGAAGTGTTTCCTCGAGCAGCTATTAAGAATCCTTTCTTTCAACCCTGCCTTAATCAGCCGGGAACGTAGTCGGCTGTCGAGCCCCTCAAACCGAGATCAAGATTCTCAAGTTGCGATCCTAAGCCTCTTCAGTTCTGCGAGGGAAAGTTTTCAAAATGTGCCGATTTATTTTCACCAGCAGGATCTGAAATAATTAGGAGAATAACCGTCTTCAAGTACCGGGGAGAAGAGAAAGATAAGGCTTTGGGATTTTTAATTTTAATGGTAGATTATGAAATAAGGTTGAGTGGGGTTCCTGATATGATGCGTGGCTTTGTTATGGAGAATGATACAAGTGCCATGAGGAGGAAAAGATAACGAGAAGAGATAAGGAGCTTTACAAA
The DNA here is from genome assembly GCA_933228895.1 of Platycnemis pennipes. Lineage (NCBI taxonomy): Eukaryota > Metazoa > Arthropoda > Insecta > Odonata > Platycnemididae > Platycnemis > Platycnemis pennipes. Next base: position 70,185,699 of record OW121854.1, read on the forward strand.
TTTGGATGTGGAGGAGAATGAATAAAAGAGCTTTGGATGCAAAGGAGGACGAATGAAGAGGGGCTGTTACTGGTTGTATAGGAAAGAGAATAAGAGGATTGTTGGTAGAAATGGGAGATGGGAGAATAGGTAGATGGAGCAGGTACCTACTTGAAGATTATGCTTCGTAGATCGTTGAAGAAACTAATTAGACTTCCAATTATCATCATCATCGCTAGGCAGTAATCCTAAGATCGGTTTGATCCAGCTCTCCATTTCATTAGAACTTACCTTGGAGCACGTTTCTTCATGGCAGTAAAGCATGGACGATTTACAGCACCAGAGAAGTCAAGGCTTGAAGCATTCGAAATGCGGTGCTGCAGAAGAATAATGAAGATAAAATGGATCGAGTGAATGACTGACGAAGAAGTCCTGAGATGAGTGGGATAAGGAAAAAGAGAAGCATTCTGAAAGCTTAAAAAGAAGATGGGACAACATATTAGGCCATACCCTGTGACATAATGGTCTGATGAAGGCAATCGTATTGGGAAAAGTGAATGGGAAGGATGAAAATGGAAAGGCTCCCATTAAATACCTACTTTTATCAAGTAGCGAAGGATGTGAAAGGGAAGATTTACATAAATAAAGAGGTTAGTAAATAGGGCTGCAGGAATCGACTTAGGTTTCTGTTGGCCGCCTATCAAGAAAATCGTAGTCGAGCTACATAAAGCATGCTTTGAACAACTTGAGAAGTTAACAATTGAAATTTTAAGTAAATTAGCCAATAGTGTATCGAAACAGGAGGACAGATATGAACAACTAACGACAAAATGATATATTCACACTTAGGGTAAAACTAAAGAGGCTTGGATGTCTAAATAGAGACGCAGGACAAAAATGATGAGAAATTAACGTCCCCTGAGATAGCCATTAAAGAGAATGGCAATGAACACAATCCATCACAGAGGAGTATAGAGTTGAGAGTTGCGTAGCTCCCCAATTCTAGCACTTTGATCCGTAATGATTATGATGACATTTCTCCGTGAAGAGATGGTGGATCAAGCAAATCGTGGTGAAGGGATAATTCTTCATACCTACGCCTGTCTTGGAATGGAAACTTTAATGGAGTCACGAAAGTTTTTTTGTTAGCTGTGAAAAACATTTTTTTAAGTACCGCAGAACAGCGATTGCTAAAATTATTTTTTCTTCACTCTTTTGAACGAGGGTTTCAGGTGTGGAAGGAAAAAATATACAAAAAAATCGTTATAGATAGCAAACGAGGCTTGTCATCTCGTATGAAGTGCCTTGGCGAATGTTGAAAATGAAAAAAAAAACGTTTTTTCCTTTTTTCTCAACCTCTTCAGGCTATCCCCAAGGTCTGCCTTCATTAATTTCCTCCGAGGCAAACAGTCATGGTGTGTGCCGTTATATGTACCAAGTGCTCCCCTCAATTTCCGAGTCTCCGGTTTAAAAAAATTGATAAAAAAATAAAAGAACGTTTTCTCCTGTGACAATGGATTCTTGGGGCGCCTGTCGGTTGAGAACGTGGAGACGGGCTCCGCTGCGCCGTTAATTGTTTTCGAACTAGTCTCGTATATAACGCCTCCTATTCTTACGCCTTTGACGAAGTGGAGATGGATGGGACTTTTCCCATCTTCTCATTTAGGAATCTTCCTCCTCTTTAACTTCATTTCTGGATCTTCCTCACGCCATCTTTGAGTGTTTGTTTTTTTAAGTGTATTTTTTCTTCTACTGGAATTATCCTAAGGATTCTTTTTTTTAACGGAGGTTCTTTTCATCTGTATCCTTCCGTTTAGGTGCTGGGCCTTTTTCTGCTGGAGTTCCCTCTCCCCAGGAAGATAAGAGAAACGAGCTGAGGAAACACGAAGAGATTTGCTGAATTCTCGGGAGCAGAACAAGGACGGGTGGATCTAGAGGTGGAAGAGGTATGTAGAAAGGCTTTCCGCATACGTCTCCCAAACTAGGCATTCGAAATATCACTCGTCAAAAAATGCAGTGTTTGGTTAAGATTTTATTTCCCTCCGTATCTTACCTTATAGAATATTTAATGTTACTCAATATAAATATGATGGAGTGACACGTAGCTTTGTTGAATTTCGTAATGTTAAACATAATAATAATGCAGTCTTCCACACCTGTTTATCGATACCAAACGATTACAACTTCATTAACAAGGGGTATTAAGCTGATTACTCGGCTTTCCAGATGAGGATACTCTTTTACTTCCTCGAGCTTTTTTTCATACTTACACGTTTGTCTTGGCCTCTTCTCTCTTGTTATGGTCCAAAACCTATAATTTCTATTTCCTTTTCTTCTAATTGATCTTTAGTTGTAATCTGACCATTGTCTTTTCCATGTGTACAAAAATCTTTGTTTACGGCCTCTTTCTGTCTCTGGTATGACTTCAATATCATCGGCGGTACCAAGAATGGTGATTTTCTTTCTCTCCGAGGATTCTCTCTGCCGAAGCCTTTTCTTTGACTTTATTATTGGATATTTTTCGATGTGGACAACAAAAAACTACGGGAGACAGTACACGGCCTTGTATCACTCCTATTTTTCATTCTTGCTTCTCTACTGCCATAGAGTAAGCATAATATACAGGGCTCACCGATTAGGGCAAAACTGTTATGCGTTTTGGGCGTAGTACTGGAAGGTTTCCATAGATGACGTGTTAAGACTTTTTCGCGTTACATCACAAACGATATATATCGCTTCCATTGCTTTCGTTTTTTTAATCGACTTAGCGGCACATAAAGCAGCGTTTACACGTAGCAGTTGACTGCTATGACAGTCGCGAGATGCGCGATGTATCTATATCGCTACTGCTTTGATGCGTCAGCGTTAACTTCTATGCAGCTTAAAGCTGCTATTTAGGCGTTGCGACAACATATGAAAAGCGTTTTATTTCGATAGTGATTGATACTTAAATTTTCTTGAAATTCTTCGAGCAATAAATTCCATAGACGATTATCTTTTGTTCATAGTCTTTAAAGAGTAGAACCTCCCCTTTTGGGGAAGGATATCCTTGTTATTATATCCAAATTCCGTCGTGTATTGCTTTACGTCGACGATTGTTGCGGTTGTGTTGGATAAATTTCCGCTGGAAAGTAGACGGGCTTCAACTTTGCTAATAGCTCGAACGTGGATCGATAGTGTTCGACATGTGTCCAGTATCGACCTGAACAGGCATCGCAGTTGCTATTTACACATGCGAGTGGGGCTTAATAGTTGTTAGCAGTTGACCGTCATAGCAGTCAACTTCTACGTGTAAACGCGCCTTAAGATATGCTATTGTTGCAGTTTTGTTATTTTATTAAAATGGTATGATGTGCCTTTACCTAACGTCAACAGCCACGTGGATAAGTTAACATTTCTCATTATTACATCAAACATATCTTGTCACTGGAGGGATTCCTTGTTTCATTAAAAACACATAAACCACCGTTGCATGGAGCAGACTACAAGGTACTTCTCAATTATGCCGCCTTAGTTGATTAGAAAAGCAAAAGCGATATAAGCGATATATGTATATCGTTTGTACCGTAACGTAAAAAACTCTTCCCTCGCCATTTATGGAAACCTTCTAGTACTACATTAAAAACGTATAACAGTATTAAACTCGCAACGGTAATACAATCATCGTAACGCCCTTTAACAAATCTAGCTGATCTCCTATGTACACGCTCTAATTCCTTTATCATACCTTCCTCGTATGGATCCCATATGTTAGCGGCATATTCTAAATGAGGCCTGACAAGTGTACAATAGCCTCTTTCTCGTACTCTGTCATCGCATTTGCTTAGAACCCTTTTTACGAATCCTAATCTATGGTTTGCTACACTAGTTATGTCCCTGACGTGTTTCCCCCAATGTATTCGATTCCCTGGGATGTTAATGATTACTAAAACCGGTTAGAATTTGAATGTATACGAAAATGGATTCTATTATTCATCCATCTTAGTATTCTGAGTTTTACCGCTTGCTAGAATAACTTCATGCGTTAGAGTATCGCAAATTGTAAGCACGCATGCCCGTAATAACCAAGATGGCTACTCATAAAATCAGGAGCGACGACTCCTCCAGTAGTTACATTCTAGCCTCTTTGGCTGAAAAATACTGCACTATTTATGAAACATCCTAACCACCTCGGTTAGAATATACTGGACTGCTAAGTGGAACACTATGTGCACCAGGCAATAACGAAATTTTGTGGGACCTATGGAAAGTCTGCTTGAGTGACTTAACTGATTAATTACCTGAGCATGAACTGAGACGGTAAACAGGCACCTATTTGCGCGAAGGAACGAAAATTACTTTTTATTCAGCGTGTTTCCTTTGAATAGGAAAATTGGGAAGGAGGCCACCATATCCAGTTCGTCGATTTAGTTTTGGTTGTAAAATATTCTCCGAGGGGAGTTCTGGCGGGAATTCAATAAAGTCGGCAACTTACGCGCACGCTCACTCGACTCGCTCTGCGACATTTCTTTTTTTTCCTTTCCCGTCTATTGCCAGCGAATTATCGAGGCGGGATGGGGAATTGCCTTTTGAAGGTGAATAAAAGCACTTCTTCTCAGCAGGAGTTCCGGGGTAGGAGGTAGGGTGGGAGGGGAGAGAAGGATGTCTTGGTGGCCTAGAAGAAACGAAGGAAGTGAAGTAGAAGAAAGAGGAAGGGAAGTGGTGGAAATAAGTCAATTCGAACGGAACGACGACGGAAATGTCTTTGCGGGATGCAACTCGAAACAAATGAGGTAGGAAACCCGTGCGGTGAAATGTTACGGAGCGATAAGATTCATCTGCTTCTACATTTTTAACCTGCGAGCCGCGGAAAAGGTGTGTGGCAGGGGGTTTTAGGTCATCAGACGTAAATTTGAGTTTTAGATGAAAAAAAAACTTTGTTGATTCCTAATGAACTATGGTTTGTAATGTGTTGGAAATTGTTGTACTTTGCTTGAGTTGTAGTCGCGGTATTGTGCGTGGAAGAAATGGATTCATGCATCCGTTGATCCTACAGTTGATCTCTTTCCACAGTATTAAGTGGATCAGATTTTTTGACGGAAAGGGGAACAGATCTACTTCCACGTAATACCCTGCGAACCACTACCAGGGTGTTGTTCAAGAGGTGAACATCAACAAACATGCACCATTTACATACAACTAAGAGCTGCCAACTATGAGCTACCATTACAGACAGCTCCAATAATATTTCTCTTACCTATCCCTTTGCTATGCTGCTAATTATGTTCTCTAAGGGTACGCGGGAATAATTAAATTTTAAATCTATCGTTGTGAGAATCTATCTCTCTCATACAGTCAACAGATTCTCTTACGTCATCTCTGTCATCTTATTTGTTTGATCAAATCTAGCATAATGTGCAGGCTTTTTTATTATATATCTAGCATCTTCAGCAAAGCTATCCGTTTTAAATTTTTACAGGAGATTTAATCGGTACTGATTTTCAAATGCAACATTTTTAAGGCAGTGGAAAAGGGTTTTCAGGGATATTTTCTAGTCTAAGAATAAGGTATTTGAAGTACTGAGTGGAAACCTAGAGAAACTTGTTATCAGTCTGATTCTTGTTGAGTTTAAGACAGTCCTGGTCTTAAATTCGACATTGTCTGACGGTTTTGCGGGTTGCTTCGGGAATTATGAAGTGGTGCGTTCCTTGTAATTCAAACCTCCATCGAGGAGGTCTAAGAATAAGGTAGTGGCGGAACTAAATGTGTTTATTTTTCGCTTCTGCCGATCCTGCTGATGTAATGTGTGTCTAGAAAAATGTCAGTAGGTACAGATACTGTGTCAGACTCGAATTTGTGCGATTGGAATTTATCACTGCATTGTAATCTTGCGAACAACATCTAGTCTCTAAGAGTCTCCCAACCAAGCTCTTTCCAATAGCCGAGAGACACTTTCTGTATCATCATCAAGGGTCAACAACCCTAGGATTGGTTTGACGCAGCCCTCCACTCGTTTCTTCTATCGGCTAACCTCTTCATATTAACGTAGTTCCTCTCTTTCACGTCCTTGACGACCTGTTTTATGTAACTTACACGAGGCCTACCTTTTCCATTCTTCCCGTTCACTTTTCCTTCGACGATTGTCTTCATCAGGCCATCGTGTCTTAAGATGTGGCCGATTAAGTTGTCCCGTCTTCTTTTTATAGTTTTCAGCAGACTTCTCTTTTTCAGCAGACTTTCTGTATATTCGTAGGAATTTTTAACAAAATGCCCAACTTTCCTTTATACCTTATTCAGTTCCCGAATGAAATCATTGCTAAGTGGATCTGAAATACGTGATACGTGCTTCAGGTGAGGCCTTACCAGTACAAAATATCTTTCTTTCACTTTTTCACTCAAACACTCACAGTCTCAGTTTTCAGAGTCGTTTGATGAATCCCAGTCCCTAAGTAAGGAGTGTGCCACTGGTATTTCGAATATGATTCCCTATTTACACATTAACATTTATGTCGTTATATTTCATGACATTTTTTATATGAAAATTCGATTAATCGCCTACAAACTTGGAATATGGAAAGAATTACACCATTCACAGACCCTAGAAAAAAAACTGTGTTAATTTCAGATTGTGCGTAACCTGATGACGTAGTGAATATTTTTGATTAATTTAGTTGATTACAGTGGAAGATCTTCCTGTTTTTTCACGAGTTTACTAATTAACCTTTGGATAATCGGAAATACTATGTACTATGAAGGTAGCTTAAATCATCCCTTGCCACACACCCTCGCGGTGGCTTGCAGGGTATCGTGTAGATGTAGATAGATGTAGATGAATCATATTTTCCGCTGTTCATTACTCAACTCGCAGTGATGTTTTTCGTTATTAAATTTAACTTTTTCGTTATCTCATGGACCCTAGAAATACAAAGTTGTTGTGTTTATTTCAGAAAATGCACTGAATGAGGGAGTTACCGGATGATATAATGAATATATTTTTCGTTAAATTCAACTTTGCGTACCGTCTACACTAATTGTATCGAAGGAAATATATGGTAACTTTTGATGACGGTTAATTATTAATGTAGGGAAACAGAAAAAAAGCACTTATAAAACTGCCCAAGTGGTGTGAAAGATTGGATATATGTTGTACCCCCTGGCAGACTGCTGCCCAACAATATTTTGGTATCTTACTCCAAATTTTTAAATATTGCTTGCTTGTTATGTTTTATTTTAAATGGCTTAATTTATTTCTGCAAAGCCCAAATATCAGTTTTTTTTTACGAAGATGCATATTTGCAGTCTCGTCCTCAATAATAGCATGTGCACACTTCTATCTCAAGTTTTAAACTCTATTTTTGTTGCATTTCACTGTTTTTGTATGTTATTTATAGTTTGAATTTACCTCACAAAAGAGTATTCCTTGTATGAGTTGAAGAATAGATCCTTGAAGATTTGGCAATAGCTTTTAAAACCTTGAAAAGACCGGAATTGTTGTCTCCGACATTGGTAGACACTATGATTAACTTCTGGTGTTCAAGCCAATGCGTAATCCGATTTCAGGTTTGTCGGACGTTAATTCGGAAATTCTTTATGTATTAAAGGTATAATGGATTATAAAAACAAAGCCTTGCGGTAGTCCTTAAACGATTTTCCTTTGCCGTACTCTACGTAATACTTCTGCTGCGCCTGGCGTCTTTTCTCAAAACTACTTGCAAATATTTTTTTCAAGAAATTAATTTTATATCGCTTCTTATTATAAACATAGTTAATAGGTTGGAGCGGACTGTAATTACTTCACCCTGGGGTATCCGGTGCCCACCGGGTATTTTTATTAAAGTTTTTTTTTGTTGAAGCAAAGCGAAATAGCCGTTGGCACGATTAAAAAAAGTAAAGAATTCCGAGTCGAAAAGCCGAATTAATGAAGCAATTATGGAAGCAAATAAGCTCCGAAGAAAAAAAAGGTCTAATCGAGAACGTGAAAGAAATGCCTTTTAAGTCTTATTCCGAGGACGGAAAAATTAAATGAAAACATTTTGCTCGAGAGTAATTGAAACTTTTTAAAATTCTAATAGTACGTAATTGCTGTTTAATTTCATACAAATACTGGAAACTTATTGTTAGTACCGATTGGATAAAATTTTAAAAAATTTTAAAAAATCAAGGGGTAAAATTTCAAAGATTGTATTATTATAATTAAATCAAGTGCGAAAATATGATACATTATATGCATTTTTTTCTTGAGTGTATACTGTTGAACTTAAGACTGATATGCGAGTGCTTAAGATACTTGTAAGGAGGTTGACACTGTCACTATAATATGTACTTTATTTATAAAGTTGCATACAGCTCTATTGAGTGAACAAAATATATAGCTCGGATAGCGAGGGTTGAAAATTTATCTATCAAATGACTATGGAATAATTTATACTCTTTTTTAAACCCTGCGATGCATTCAAAATTAATAATCTCCCTAAAATGTGCTTTCCGTGAAAATTGATTAAAGAATTCCGTCTCATTTACTCTAAGGGCCATGTGTTTATGTATATACCACATGCAAATAGAATAGTATATATGTCCTCAAAGAGTATGTCTAATTGTGTGTATGTGTATCAATATATATTTGCTCAAACAAGGTCACTAAATGCACGTCTATTCAAACTGAATGCACTTGTGAAAATCGGCTCTCTGTGAAATTATTTCTCATTACATTGGGAAGTGCTTCACCCAGCTAAATTGAATACTACAGGATCGCGATTCGGAATTCGGCAATAATTAACAGCAGATGGTGCTCGTGGTAGTTTCACGTTTTTGTGATAATTATCTATTTGTAAATCGTTGGATTGGAAACTATGAGGTCGCATACTATATTAAAAAGCATTCCAGTTTTGACTTAAATTACTATTCGATGCATTGATAAACTGAGATACCAATTACGCTGCGTTACTCTTGTGCTAATTGAAATTTTCCTCTTTGGTAGTTCAGTTCGTTCAGTTCAATTGCATAGCATTTCGGGGACCGGGTTGGTGTAGGGTACCGTCCTATCACCAGGTTCGAATCCCGGACGTAGAATATTTTATTTTCATCTGTAATGCGGACCCTACTTGTCTACATTTAATCTGCGAATTTAGGACTACAAGTACTCTTTTACAATTAACAGATTCGAGCACAGTACTCCGTCCGTGGTACGTTAAGCCGAGGTCCCCTTTGTTCCTTTTCGTTCAGAGCAGGCTGATGCTGACGCCGCGCCGGGTTTCTTTCCATCTTTCCTCCTTTCCTTTCCATTCTTTATCTTTCCCCTCGGTCTGAAGCGCGCGATTATGGCGTAAACAGACTTGAAAACATAGATGGTGATGGGTTCTATTACATGTGAATTTATAGAATTATGCAGAAAATTTCATATCCATCAAATCCTGCTATAACTGATCGATTTCTAAATATTATATCACACGGATGATGTCGTAGAAGTGACAATTTGAAAGATGCTGTACAATAAATATTGAAAACACGGATGAGATAATCACATTCACTGGACCTGCGCTAAGGCGAAATGTGAAACATACCAGAAACTCAATATTTTTAAAACAATTTACCGCATAACCTTATATCTACCTCATATCAACTTGAGCTATAGCTTGGTCATCCAAAACATGTTTTAAAAATTAGTTTCTGGACATTTGTGTATTTTTATCATCATCATCATCATCATTGGTCAACAATCCTAGGATTGGTTTAACGCAGCTTTCCACTCTATTCTTCTGTCGGCCAACCTTTTCATTGTGCCGTAATTCTTCTTTTTTACATTCTTCACAACCTGTTCCATCTATGTCATAAAAGGCCTGCCTTTTTCAATCTCCCCGTTCACTTTTCCCTCGACGATTGTCTTCATCAGGCCATCGTGTCTCAAGATATGGACGATTATTTGTCCCTTCTTCTTTTTAGAGTTGTCAGCAGACTTCTCTTTTCTCCCACTTTTCTTAAGACTTCCTCGTTACTTACTCGGTCGATCCATTTAATCTTCATCATTCTTCGGTAGCACCACATTTCGAATGCTTCCACCCTTTTCTTCTCCGCTGCAGTCATCGTCCATGCCTCACTGCCGTAAACAAGCATGCTTCAGATGTATGTTCTGATGAATTGTTTCCTTACTTCTACGCTTGTATTTCCAGCTGTAAGGAGATTCTTCTTTTGATAGAATGCCCTCTTTGCGTGGGCTATTCTACTATTTCTTTCTTGCTTCGTCCATCGTTGGCTATTCGGCTTCCTAGTTAGTAGAACTCATTCACCTCATCAAGTTTTTGTTTTCCTAGTTTGACATTGGATTTGGCATCTTCTCTCTTTCTGCACACCAATATCTTAGTCTTCTTCTTATTTATCTTCAGCTCATATCTGGCTATTATCCTCTCCATGGTTACTAGAATCTTGCTCAGATCCGGCTCTATCTCTGCTATGAGTGCTATGTCATCTGTGAATCGCAGCATGCTTATTTTTTCTCCGTAGATAGTCACTCCAGAAGACTTCTCTTTGATTTCATTGATGCCTCTCTCGATGTAAATATTAAAAATTACGAAATACAGAGCACAGCATTGTCTCACTCCTTTCCTTGTTCTTGCCTCTTCACAGACGGGTCCAGATTTAATCACAGCTTGCTCACACTTGATTAAGGCGAAATTAGATTCCGGGCGATGGGGATGGAGTGAAAATTCACTTAGAGCATTGTGAAGTGCTTATTGAATCACTTCGATTTTCTTCATATGAGCGTCGATGGTTAGTTATTAATACGGCATAGAAGTCCTTGTGGCTTTTATGCCCAACATACGGCCAGCATGCATCCTCAGTGCTTGCTATTGTAAAGATTTTTAATCTTCACCTTTTCGAGCCAGCTTGCTTCCTTAAACTGAGACCGCTCGCCCCTTAGCCGATGTAATTTAAAATTGCAATCATAAGCTGCAAGGCCTAATTAGGAAGGGGATCGACTTGAATACTTGGCTTAAGCACTAGTTTTCCACGCCAGGGATCATCATCATCATTAGTCAACAATCCTAGGATTGGTTTGACGCAGCTTTCCACTCGTTTCTTCTATCGGCCAACCTTTTCATTGTGACGTAATTCTTCTCTTTTACATTCTTCACGACCTGTTCCATGTATCTCATACGAGGCCTGCCTTTTCCAATCTTCCCGTTCACTTTTCCCTCGACGATAGTCTTCATCAGGCCATCGTGTCTCAAGATATGACCGATTAAGTTTTCCCTTCTTCTTTTTAGAGTTGTCAGCAGACTTCTCTTTTCTCCTACTCTTCTTAGCACTTCCTCGTTACTTACTCGGTCGATCCATTTAATCTTCAGCATTCTTCTGTAACACCACATTTCAAATGCTTCTACCCTTTTCTTCTCCGCTGCTGTCATCGTCCATGATTCACTGCCGTAAAGAAAAATGCTCCAGATGTATGTTCTGATGAACTGTTTCCTTACTTCTATGCTTGTATTTCCTGCTGTAAGTAGATTCTTCTTCTGAAAGAATGCCCTCTTTGCCTGGGTTATTCTACTCACTATTTCTTTCTTGCTTCGTCCATCGTTGGTTACTCTGCTTCCCAGGTAACAGAACTCTTTCACCTCTTCCAGTTTCTGTTTTCCTAGTTTAACGTTGGTTTTCGCCTCTTCTCTTTTGCTGCACACCAATATCTTTGTCTTCTTCTTATTGATCTTCAGCTGATATCTGGCCATAGTCCTTTCCAGGGTCGTTAGCATCTTATTCAGCTCCTTCTCTGTCTCTGCTATGAGAGCTATGTCATCAGCGAATCGTAGCATACTGATTGTTTCTCCGTGGATTTTCACTCCAGAACACTTCTCCTTGACTTCATTTATGGCTCTCTCGATGTAAACATTAAAAATTACGGGAGACAGTGCGCAGCCTTGTCTCACTCCTTTCCTTATTCTTGCCTCTTCACAGCTGGGTCCAGATTTAATCACAGCAACTTGGTTTTTGTACAGACTGTGTATAATTCTTCGGTCATTGTAGGACACTCCAATTCCCTTCAGAATTCCAAGCATTGAATCCCAATCCACGTTGTCAAAGGCCTTCTCTAAATCCACAAATGCAATGAAGGTCGGTTTGTTCTTCTCCATTCTCTTCTCTATGAGTAGCCTAAGGGCCAATATTGCTTCCCTTGTACCCTTACTTTTCCTGAATCCGAATTGATCTTCATCCAGGAACTCCTCTGCTTTTCGTTCTATTCTTCTGTAGATGATCCTGGTCAGTATCTTTGATGCATGTGTCGTCAGGCTTATAGTCCTAAAATTTTCGCATTTCTCCGCTCTCTTCTTCTTGGGAATAGGAATGATGATGTTTTTCTCGAAGTCCCTTGGAATTTCCCCTGTTGAATACATGTCGCAGATGGTTTTGTAGAGATGAATTAATGTCTTCTCTCCTGCATTTTTAATTAGTTCTGCAGGGACATCATCAATACCTGAGGCCTTATTCATCCGAAGATCCCTTACTGCAGCGTCGAATTCCGATCTTAATATTGATGCCCCCATATCATCTATTTCCACTTCGCTTTCCTCTTCAATAGCTTTTGTGCTGAGATTTTTTCCATTGTATAGCTCTTCCAGATATTCTTTCCACCTCTTCACTTTGTCCTCGTTTTCAATCACAATTCCTCCATTCTTGTCCCTTATGGCATTGCCTCTTGCGCTCCGTTCCTTGAAGTGGTTCCTCACTATGCTGTAGGCCGCTTCCACCTTTCCAAGTGCAAGGTTGCTTTGTACATCTTCGCAAAGATTTTTCAACCACAGCTCTCTAGCTTTCCTTGCTTTGCGACTTATTTCGTTCCTTATTCTTTTGTAGCAGAGCTGCCCTTCTTCACTTTTCGCATTCTTGTACTTTCTTCTTTCTTCAATCAATTCTAAGACTTCCTCCGTGATCCATGGCTTCTTCTTGGAAACTTTTCTTCTTCCAAGAACTTCTTTTGCGGCTTCCTGTAGTCCACATTTAATGTTTTCCCAACGCTCTTCCACTGATTTCTCATTCAGGTTCTCTCCTATGTTGTTTCCCACTGCTTTTTTAAATGCCATCTGATGTTGAGCCTCCTTTAGTTTTTCTACTTGCCATATATTCTTCTTTGTTTTCTTCAATTTCTTGAATTTTAGATGGCATTTCATCATCACTAAATTATGGTCACTGTCGATATCTGCCCCAGGGTAGCTTTTGCAGTCCTTCACTTGGTTTCTAAATCTCTGCTTCACTAAAATGTAGTCTATTTGGCATCTTCTTCTGTCTCCTGGCATTTTCCATGTGTATCTTCTGCGGTTGTGATTTTTAAACAATGTGTTGGCAACCACTAACTTATGTTGAGTGCAGAACTCCAGCAGCCTTTCTCCTCTTTCGTTTCGGTTTCCCAATCCGTATTTTCCAGTTATTCTTCCATCTTGACCTTCGCCGACGATAGCGTTCCAGTCCCCTAAAATAATTAGGTTTTCTTCTCCTCTTACCTGTTTTATAACTTCCGTGATATCTTCGTAGACGTCTTCCACTTCTTCATCTTCATAGTCAGTCGTAGGCATGTAACCCTGCACCACCACGGTATCTACAGGTTTGGTCTCGATCTTCACCATTATTATCCTTTCATTGTACTGCAGGAAGCTCTTCACACGCATTCCGGCGCTCTTTCTGAGCATGATCCCTACTCCAGCATTACCATTTAATGATCCTGTATGTATAATCCTGTAGCTTCCACTCCAAAAGTCTCCTTCTTCGGGCCACCTCATTTCGCTGATTCCTAATACGTCGAGGTCCATTCTTCGCATTTCTACCTTCAGGTTCTCCAGTCTTCCACAGGTCCGAAGCGATCTCACGTTCCATGTTCCTACCCTAAAAAGTGTATCACATTTGACTGATGTACTCTCTCGGGTAGTCCCCGCCCGGAGATCCGAATGGGGGACTATTTTACCTCCGGAATATTTTACTCGAGAGGGTGCCATCACGTCTTGATAATAAAGGAAAGAGTGGAGTAGCTGCGACTCCTCGGGATATTAATGTGGTGGTTTCCCCTTGCCTTCCACATCGCAGTACTACAGCCGTTAAAGTAAATGTTACCACGCCTGTAGTGAAATGAGCGTCGCTGTACCGACCACTGTGGTCTCCACCTTCACTCATGTGAAGAAGAGCTGCTGCCCTCTCCTCCGGGTGATGAGAAGCGTAATTATTGGCGGCCTCCCGTCGCCAAGTCACGGCATCTTCACAGGTTCTGTATTATTTAGAGGCCTATCTTACCCAGGGATAGACCAATACCCCCTCGGAATGCCGTCGCTTTTTGTCCACGACTGCTTATTCGACGAGTAAACTCGCTTATCTCGCAGCTAACCTCTATATCTAGAGGTCGACCCACCATCCGCAACCCGGTGGACGCACTCGGTGGCTTTAAGCTCAGCCGCGAGGGATAAGGGTTAATTTCTGGCGATGGCAGATTTTTCAGTGGTTGTTATGCTGTATGTATATCAAGTTCGTATATTAGTATTTTATGGGGACAAATGGAATAAATTTCATGCTCTTATGCATGTACTAATTAGTTCTTCCTCATTTGTTTTCTCTTATTTATTTTTATGGAGTTGAGATTACTATAGTGATGTGTTGACAAAATTAGGAGATATTGTTATGGAACGTGTTGGCGCAGGAAGGTTCGCACGCTATAATCCAGATGAATTGAAAATAACATTGTACGCGAAATGATGTAAGATATTTAATTTCATTTATTTAGGTTACAATCCAATGGGGTCGTTTACCATATTTTTTTATTGCCGAATCTATTAGAGTTTGTTAAATAAAAAGACGCGTATTTTTCCGTTTTTTTATCCTTCAATTATTTCCCGAGTTATAAGCGGCGAAAAACTGATGTTTTTAACCCTTTCGGAAAAGTGGGTGTGGTGCAACCTCTGGCGTATATCTACTTCGTCGAATCACAACTGAGCCCGCGAAGCTACTTCGTCTTATCGCAATGGGGGGGACACAGGTGACTCGGCCAATGGGAATGATTGCGACAGCATCTGTGCGAGCAGACCTTCCGAGAATCCCCCTCCACTCCCTTCCTCTCCCCTGAAATCAGTCAAGGACGGGAGGAAAATGACGTCATTGATATCACAGCAGCATTTTCTATGGGCGTCACCTTTTGCTTATTTTAATTTTTGATTTATGAGTGAATGTCTCGGGTTAGAAGATTAATTTTCTCACTAAAATTCTTTTTTCGTTTCCATCTAACGATTTCGTGCACAAAATTGCGATTACGGTTCCGAGTAAACGCCCCCATTCCTTCGTGAGTGCCTAGTATTTGTTAAGGTGCCTAAATAAAACTCAAGTAAAGTAAAGTAAGGTATCACACATTTCAAGTTCAGTTCTCCGTCTATTGATCCCTTGGATTCCTTATCGCCTTACGTTGAGAGGAGACCCTTATAGCACTCATGGGTCTTCATACGCCTTCTCTCAACGAAAGATGATGGGGGCGAGAGGGAGAGATGAAGCTGAGAAGGCAGCGCACCCCGCAATTTCTGAGCTTTTTCAAATGGTCTTCAAATTAACCTTTAATTCTCTAGCTAACTGTGATTAATCAGTTCAAAGTTTTTGCGTAAAATGAACAAATTTCTGGTAGGGCACGAATCCCGATTAATTTAATCCTGTTTACTCTGATGAAGGAAACTACTCTATTACGTGGTATTAGATATATACAGCTTAGATATATACAGCTTATATATTAGGTACCTTAGATGTACTATATCTAAGGTATGATTGGAATGAGAATACTTGGTTGTTCCACATAAAAATTTTATTTCACAACACAACACGACCTAGGTTTCGACGATAAAACGTCATCTTCAGGTGAAGACTCTACAGAACATCAGTATTTATATAATATGCACTCGGGGAGGGGTGGGTGAAGGGGTGGTTGTGGAAGGGGTGAGGCGTCGAAACCTAGGTCGTGTTGTGTTGTGAAATAAAATTTTTATGTGGAACAACCAAGTATTCTCATTCTAATCATGAATTCAAGGTTCCATAAAGTTACAGCTGATACCATCAGTTATATCTAAGGTAATTTACTAGTTAAGTTTCATTCCTCTTAATTTTAATTCAAAGCACAGATGATGGATTTTTAAATCCTAAATGCCCCCAATTGCGAAAAACAGTTTGTTATTATTGTTGTGTAGGAGAGCTAATCATGCGTAAGCAAAGTATTTATCACTAATTAGCCTCACAATTAATGTTGAAGAATGATTCACTCAGCTTAACGTATGAAAGTTACTTTGCCGTCCTTAACTCTTTTTGCGAATGAACTCAGCGAAAAACGGATATCTAGATGACTGATGGGTGATTAATTTTCCCAGAGGCTGCGGGCGATTAATTTTCCTGAAAGTCTTAAATCCACCGAATTAATTGATGCAGGAAGCCTTTCCTCAGCTCGAATTTGGCCAGACTTCGGCCTGGAACTTTTATCCTCCCGACAAAAACTTCGGTCGCGAGTAAATCTCCAAGAAGCGAAACGGGAAAGAAATTGAATTTCTCAAGTGCGGAACCAAAGAGGGGAAGGCAGTGAGGAGGTCGTTGAGGGCTCTTCCGTTTATCGTCTTCTCGCCGTTGGAGGGAGGGACGAAGTGTGGAAGACTGAAGCAGAAAATATTAACAATGGCGACAACAATGAACTTAAAGGTAATAGGCGCGCTCTAGCATTTTTCCAGTGAGACGCCAGAGTCTCGATCATGGATCTTCATAAGGCGTTCGCTAGCGTTATCGTTATTTTGTGATTTATCTAATGTCAGAGAGAACGTGATCTCCGTTCTTCATTTGCACCACCTTCATAGGGAGGTAGGACGGTCCGGGAAGGACGGTCGGCGGGATTCTCGGCGGAGGCAACGTACCGCCAGGTCGCTTCATGCGACGTATCCTTTATTATCTGAACATACGTGAATTTTACATCGAACACATAAAATATCAAACCCTTGCCCTTTTGTAGGGAATATAAGGCCGCTTGGTTATCTAAAAAGCATACAACATGAACAAACTTAGGCAAAATGCGAAATAAATGTGTTACCGCCATGAGAGCAGCCAGTGCTTCTGCCTCCACAATTGGTCTTTCTTGGTTGAATGACCATATCTCAGTTATATCTAATTCCGGGGCCGTCCAGGCCACCTGGAAAGGCGTGGCGTCTGAATATACAGTTACACTTGTTACAAAGTTCGAGAAGCTCCTTGGCATATGCCAAATTCTCTCTTCCCATAACTCTTTTAACCACTTAGTTTTTCGACGCGCAGCGTCTTTAATTAGGAAGTAAGGTAACTTGCGAGTATATACACACCAGCTAATAAAGCCCACTGCTCTGGGAATATCCACTTGTCTCAATCTGGGTAACACTGACAAAATATAATGAACTCTTTGAAGAGAAGCGGCCGTTAAAGTGAGGGTCATGTTCAAAGTATCTATTTTAAAACCTAAATACTTAAGGCGTTGTACAGGTTTTAATTGACTCTTTGCATAATTAATTCTAATACCTAAAACAGAAACAATAAATTCAACTACACCGTTGACAATCACAATATCATAATCTGGTAAAATCAATAGCCAATCATCAAGATAGCATATCATATTTAAATTAAATCTGTTATAAACTTCAGCTGCTACCGCCCTCGCCCAGCGTTGCATTATTGCTGGGGCGAGGCTGCATCGAGAATACATGTATTCTCGATGGTCGTGGGCGAGGGCATGTCCCATGGGTATTCCACACATAGTATTCTCGTCCGTAGTACACACCATAGAAGCGTCTGTGTAGGGGTTGCACTTTTAACTGCCAGAAGGCATCCTTAAGGTCAATTTTTGCCATAAATGCACTGTATGGAATTGTTTGAAGCGCCTTTGCTGCGTCACGCAACGTGAAGCGTGGCTTTCTGTAATATTTCGTCCATGCGCTTAGGTCCACTATCACCCGTTCGCCCCCCGTGGACTTGGGGATGGCCACCAAGGGAAAGGCACAAGTAGGACGGGACATAGATAACACTCCTCGTTGCACTAGTGTGTCAACATATTTGGTTAGCACATCTGTAGGTCTGGTGGGCAGAAATACATAGGGCGCGTTAGCTGGCATCGGGAGATTCGCTCCCTCACGGACCAGTTCATTAACACTTGGGGAGCTATAGTTGTAGACCAGTTCATTGCACAGCACTTGAAATCGCTTATCACAATCAGTGGAGCGAATTTTATAGACGGTTACTGTTAGCCCTGCGCTACTCTACGTGTAAGCGTTAACGATAAAGATTGCGATAACGCGAAAGATACATCCGTGATTCCACAACAGGGGTCTCCACGCGCTCACGTGGCATAAATAATGTTATTTGTGCAGAACACTAATACAAGCGTTTACGCTTAGATCGGGTAAATCAACGTTTTCCTACTTTTTTTGCCATCGGAATTTGCAATTCAAAGCCCCAATCACACCAGGACAAGGCGTTGTCTATGAGGAAGGAGTTTAATACCTACTGGGAGCAAATTATTGCGTGAATTTTTGTTTCTCTATGGAGGTAGAATTATTTCTATCGTTTGCATTAATTAAACTTTCAATTTTCCTTTGTATTAGCAATATTTCTCTGGGTTTCTTACAATTTTAAATTCATGGGAAAGACAGGTTTGGTTCTTCCATCGCATAAGTTTGGTGTAGGTGGTAAACCTACCTGGTGTAGATCATAAAAAATACCCATTAATTACTAGAAGATCCTCTCCCCCAACACTTGGTGCTGCTTCTTGACTTTTCACCCTCACCCTCCCCCCCCCCCCTCCCCAGCCCTCTTCACTTCACATGATTGAATGAACACCCCCTTCCAAGAGTAGAAGCATAGAGTAAGCTGAGTATTACCATAGAGTAAGTATAAGTATAGAGGACTCACCTCATGCAGCAAAACTGTTCTACGTTTTGGGTGTAGTACTGGAAGGTTTCCATAGATGGCGCGGTAAGAGTTTTTCGCTCTACAAACGATACAAATCGCTTCCATCGCTTTCGTTTTTCTATTCGACTTAAGCGGCACAATTGAAAAGTGTGATGTAGTCTGCTCCGTCTCCTTGCAGCGGTGGATTATGTGTTTTTAATGAAGCAACAAGGATTGCTCCTGTGACAGGATGTTTGATTGAATAATGAGAGAAACTTAACTTATCCACGTGACTGTTGAAATTAGGTCCTGTGGCACCGTTATAATAAAATAACGAAACTACAACAATAGCATATGTTATGTGCCACTCAAGTCGAAAAACGAAAGTAATGGAAGCAATATATTGATTTTGATGTAACGCGAAAAACTCTTAACACGCCATCTCTGGAAACCTTCCAGTACTACGTCCATAACGTATAACAGTTTTGCCCTATATGGTGAACCCTCTACATTATACTTACTCTATGGTATTACTCTGAGGTAGAAGTCATGTTTCTTTCGAGAACTTGGTTCGCTTCTAAAAGAGCACACGGAGAACGTTCTCTTTTGTTTGATCTTAATAGAGGAAAATATATTGCTCATTTAATGTCTTTAGAAATCCACATTTTTTAGGGACAACTTGGTAGTTTAACTGCTTAAAGCACGGGGAGTAGGCACTACGACGTTTCTGGTTCGAATCTCGGTCAAGTAGAAAGATGTCTTTTTGTGGAAATTCTGCTATCGTCTCTCTTGTTATTTTCTTTATCTTTCTTTTATCCTCGGACGTTCAAAGGATTTGTTTTCCTCCGTACTCCTGACCTTTTTGTTGACTTCCTAGGAAGTACGTTGAGGAGAGGCTGTCCATTAACTTTAGTGACGACCGAGAGGATGCCTAGAGGGAAAGGAAGCGCAGCCTTTCGTAGTTTCAAACGGGCCTGATTTCGACTGTCATTTTTTTCCCTTTCTTTCCGTTCGGTCGATTGAATCCTTTTACCACCATCGTTCCGTCTCCTGAGGCCATGGGACCAGAGGTTGACTCTTCCCCCCCGCCTCCCCGTTCGTTCTCCTGATGCGATCAAAAACGACACTTGATCGAATAAGCCAGTGCCTTTTCTGTATCCTTTGTCTTTTTTTTTGCTCGTGGCATCCTGTTAGTAGTGTTGTGTGACCAGCAAAAGATCATCCTGCCATTAAATCGATTTTACGCGAATGTCTGTGAGTGTGGCGAAAAACAACCATTTATCTTTCGGAAAATAAGTATCGTATATACTCGTGTATAGCTCGACTTTTTGGAAATTGCGGCCCTCTATTTTTCCGCAAAATATTTTCAGCTTTTTCACTGCAGCCTCGTGTAAAGTCTGACTTCCCTATCTCATGGCTAAAAATAATAATTATATTTCTGCTAAGGCCGATTTGCACGGTCATTGAAATTGCGCAGGCTGTCGCGAGAACGCTTGCGCAATGAAATGTTACGAGGGATTCCAATAGAATCCGTGTGAAGCGATGACTTTCGAGGAAAATATTTTTAATGCGTTAACGCTTGCGTCAAAATTAGAAAATGCTGCAATCTGGTACATACACCCATTCGCTAATTTTCATGTCCTCTCCTCGCTAGATGGCGCAGATGTCGCGGCTAGGAACTGCCAATTGGGTTCTAACGATTAAAATAGGTTGTTGACTTCTTGAGTTGAGATGGATGTTTTTGTTTTCACTTAAATATTTCGGTGGTTCATTAAGTTCAATAATCATGAATGGGTCGATTATTAACGTGGAAGCTTTAATTTCCCTCATAGGGGAGAGGTCCCAGTCACGTTACCTTGGCCCACAACCATGAGTTCGCTGAACGTGGGGGTCTGGTTGATGTGCAGAGTACACTTGGCTCTCACCGAGACGGCCCGGACTCGATCCGCGGCAGTAAAAGATATTTTTCATTAGTCATTCGGCCCCTGCTTGAGTTTTTTATGGGGAGCATTCGATTTGAGTACTCCGCCCGTCGAATGAGACGTTAAAGTATGGTACCCCTGACGCCTTTTCTTAAGGGCAGGCTAATGCTAACGCCGGGTTTCCTTCCACCCTTACCATTTTCCCTTCCATTCCCAACCTTGTACTTTCCATCCCGGTCTGAAACGCCTGTCAGTGCGGGTACGGACTTGAAACGACGTGAAATATTCGCTGTACGAAATGTGGGCTAAGAATACGGGATTAGAGGTCCCATTAATTTGTTTAGAAGCAAATTTTATAGCGGTTGTTTCCGCCGTAGAATAGCAGCGAAAACCGTTGACATCACCATGATGCTAGAATTAAAAGATCTTATAATTCTTTAAGGAAAAAAATGGACTGTAATCGTTTATCATTGAAGTTCAACAACTTATTTACAGTAACCAATATAAGCGGTATTGTTGCCAGGTTGGTATGAGGATGGATAAATTTTGTTTCTTAAGCAAGACACGGTGTGGCGAAAAACAACTATTTCTCTTTCGGAAAATAAGTATCGTACCTATATACTCGTGTATAGCTCGACTTCTGGCACATTGCGGCTAGCGGTATTGTTGCCAGGTTGGTATGCACATGAATAAATTAAGTTTCTTGAGCAAGACAGTACAAAATTCGTAATTATTAATAACTGAAGAGTGCAAGTCAACCTCCGTAAACAGCGGTGTTAATACTTATTTCATTATCCTTCCGTGCATAGCTGTCACGCAGTCAAGAAATCTGTCTAGATCTACATGAACGTAATACCCAGCAAGCCACCAAAAAGGTGTTTGGCCGGGAGGTGAATCGACACTAAATATACACTACCTATCATGCTTGAAGATGAACAGTTGTTATATTCCTTTCCAACCGTATGAATTTTTTAAAAAATATTTGAAAATCAAAGCGAGCTTAGTTGTTATATTCCTTTCCAAGCGTATAAATTTTAAAAAGCCGAACAAGCTTGAAAAAATATTAGTTGGGTTGAATTGAATGGTATCGTGCGTAACTTTTTTGAAACGATGTATAAGGAAATAATGAGAGTTGATTTGTTATCCACATGGATTTGCTCTACACGACCTAGGTTTCGTTACTAAACGACATCATCAGGTCAAACGACATCCTCACCGCCTGATGATGTTGTTCAGCAACAAAACCTAGTGGAAAATCGAAGTCAACTCCCGTTATCTCGTTAGTTGCGTAAACTTAAAACCCTTAAGCCAACACGCAACTACCTTCGTTATCCACTGATACACTTGTTTTGAGTAGTCCGGTTGCAAAATCCGTTAACTGCAGTTTTTAGATAAATTCAAATAATTATCAGTTTTTATTAAAAATGTGATTAGGCATACAAGAGACGTATTTTTATTTAAAAGAGTCATCTTAAAATGGTTAAATTATCAACAGAAAATTGTATACGGTTGCAAAACCTGTTAAGTTCTCAGGCGTTACGGTTGCAAAGACCGTTAATTGCAAATCGGTTACAAAATTCGTTAAAGGCTAAACGCTTATTATCAAATTTATGAATAACATTAATTAATCCTTTTAAAACAGTAAACAACGGAGTTTTATAAATATTAATACAATGTAATGTACAGATGATTACTATGGCAACCTCTTAAACGATTGGCAAATAAAAAAACTGTACAGAGTCCGCTTATAAGTAATTAGTTTATTTATTATTATATATATTATATATTTGCTACGTCAATATGAAGAGGTTGGCCGATAGAAGAATCGAGTGGAGGACTGCGTCAAACCAATCCTAGGATTGTTGACCGATGATGATGATTATATATTTATCATTATATATATTATATGTTATAAAAAATTATATACTATTGAAAGTATTCACAACTATTCATGTCCCTTATAGTACGAGGAAAGAAAGGCATTTTAAATATGTCGGTTCGACATTCAATTTCCCTAATTTTATGTTCATGCCTACCATAATAAGTCGGAGTTCGCACAATGCTTTTAACGACATCAGTACAAGATGATACATTGTTCTCGCAGTTTACCAGGTCGCTGACCTTTGCGGACAATTGCAAAAACTGATGCCACATCAACTTGCGCAATCGTCTCCTGGGTGCAGTTCGGCACTCAATTTTTCTGCAAAACATATTGCATATTTTTAAGTACGAGCAATCACATGATTCTTGTTTTTACTTACTATCCGCTTTACTTACCTTCATCTCCCTCCTGATATGATGTGCCACGTAAAATGTCGATCTTCACCTTGATGCTAGGCAGCATGGAAATAAAATTTTAAAAGATTACGTACAATTTAACGCTTTTTAATAAGGTTTTAATAATGTTTTGGATAACGCCAGAGCCTTATTCAGAATAGCCATATTTCATTAGGTTAGCCATCACAGATATATTCAGCCTTATTCAGGATAGCAGTCTTTATGTAGTTTCTCGATATGCTAAATGAATTATCATAATTAAGATTGTCTGTTATCACCTCCCCATCTAAGTGAATTACGCCTTAAAGCGATACATATAATTCATTCGAATGTTGAAGTCCACTTTAGTCTGGAGTCGTAAAGATGTCATGCATCATTTGATAGAGAATGCATTAAAATCCACTCGGTGTTACAGTTCCATCTCTTTTTCGATATTTTATCATACCTAATTATTCTTTTCTGGAGGAAACTCAGGCAGGTCGAGCGCTGTAGCCATGTGGTTAATGAGAAACTCTTGACAACTCAAAAGTCATGGGTTCGAATCATACCTCTGGTATGAATGCCGTGTTTGTCTTGGGATTAAAGGTAGGAGTACGGTGCTATATAACCCCATAGCAGTAGGAGACATATAAACCTAATTATAGAATAGAATAGATATATCTTATTTTTATTGGACTTCTTCGTCCACCACGAACATAAAAACATAGGTACATTAATGTTTAAGCTCAAAACATAACATGATACATCCATTTTCAAAGCGGTTACATAATAATCAGAAATAAGACTGCACATTCTATGAATTATCACATAAATTTTAAATCATAACCCTCCTGGTTAAAAAATTGCCGAAAAAATCTTAATTTTTAAAAACAAATATTATTGAATTTTATTCCTTAATGTTGGCGGGATTACTATTCCACAACCTGGCCCCAGAAACACAGGAAGGTCTTTGATACCTAGTACTCCTATGTAGTGGAGCCGTTAAATATTCGGGACCATTCGGGTGGTAACATGTTCTTTTTTTCTCTGGGAGGAAAAAAATTGTTTAAATAACAATATTCCTGGTTTTTAAAAACACCATACACATAAACGAATCAAGCAAGTGTTTCCTCAAGGTTTATTAAAAACTTTTACAATACCACGGATTTCAAAGAAACACGACACGACACGAAACACGAGGTGATCTGATATCACCTGATGATGGCGATCATTCGCTGAAACCCGGGTCGTGTTTCCTTGAAATCCGTGGTATTGTAAAAGTTTTTAATAAACCTTGGTGTAATGGAATACCACAAAGTTACTTCACAACGTATTTTATTCAAGTATTTCCTTCTGGTTTTGGCCTTCGGCCATGTAAGCCTGGTAAAGTAAGGGGAAATGTAATCCCCTTTCTTTTAGTTAAGAAGAAACCTTACACTTATATTTGATAGAAGTTCTAGCTTAACATTGAACTCTTCAGTAAGATCACGGTATGCAAGGCAACATTAAAAAAATGTACATCATCTTCAAGTAAAATTCGTACGCAAGAAGCATACGATGGGGAAAAAGTAACTGCTGAAACACTACTGCAATTTGTTTGTAAGATGTGGTTTCGGATGCTAGATATACGTGGAATTTTAAAAATGTTATTAGCGTCATTTTCCTTTGAAAAGGTGATTTTTTTCTCGCAGGCCCGTGATTCGTATGTAGATATTTACTTACGGAATAGCAGAACTAATCTTCTTTGAAAAAAATCAAATGGATGCGTGGAAGATATTCATTCATTTTCCTTCTCCACCTACAACTCCCTCCTCCCCTCAACCTGCTCTCCTACCTACAGCGTCGTATTGGTTGTTATGCAAACATCGAAGTCTGTCACCAATATCCCTGCGTGGTTCTTCTTCCGTTTCCTTAAGATGGTGATCATCGATGGCGGAAAAAAATCTTATCTTTTTCAGATATTTTTCCTCCTCATCTATTCTAAGGGGATCCCTTTCTTAGGAATCGTGAGGAACGAGAATCCTCTGCCTTCTTTCTTGTGGAATTATTTTTTTTTCGTTTGTGATCATCTCAGCTTTCGCCAATGCCCTTGGACCCTTTCAGAAAAGCAAGTCTCTAGACTGCGATTGCTGCTTTCCATTCGTTTGTTCCCAGAAGATGAGATTCGAGGATACCTAAAAGCTCTAACGTTCCTTATCTTACGGCAAGAATGATGGATATTTTTTTCTGGCCACCGTTGTAATCGGTGAATATCGGATGTTCGAAAGCTTCTGTGCATAACCTTAAAAAAGTATTTCCAACCGATGAGAGTTGTAATCTATGGAAATATGATGGATACTGAAAGAAATGAACGCAGCCAATCCGCATTATATCTGGTCACAAATGATCTTTTTGCGTCTTTACAATTTGAGACTCAAAATTTTGAATTTTTTTGATGACGTGAGAAAAATATTGAGAACGCTCGCGTTCATAGCTTTAGGCGATGAGAAAAAACAAGGGTGAGGACGGAGTGTACCGTAAGCATACATTCAAATCGTCTTTTCTTTGAATATACAATGAGAAATCATAATAAAAAGGTAGAGTTCAGCCCAAAGCGCCCAAAGTTAATAAAAAGAGAGAAATTTGTAATTTTCTACACTATTTTATTCTTCACCCTACCGGTTTAAACATATTTCAAGTCATTTTCAAGTGCTATCTAAATGGCGAGCCGTTAGTCTGGTGTGTATATATTTGAGAAGAGTGGGTAGGTAAATATGACGAAAAAATTGAAGTGGCGTGGGGGGGGAGGTACCTTAGGGACAAACTTAAGAGGAAGTAACAATCGGCAAGCACCTTAATACCCCATTTAAGCAAGGTATAATAAGTATATAATAATATACTTGTTCAGCATGTAATTACTAACGTTCCAGTTGGCTATTTCTTTAAATGTGATTATTTTAAAGTCGTAAAAAAATAAAAGTAACATGGTGAAGGATTTCAATGTATTTATCATCAGAAACATTTGTCAAACTATCAGAATTGATGTAAAAGACCAATCAAAATTCAAAATTGAGCACATCAACACCGCTAAAACTCACGATTGAACCACCTAAACATCAACCCGAATACTGTCGTCCGCTCTACAGAAACTTCGTAAACATTTGCTTCACGATATTCAACTGTTTCTACTTTGTCGCGAACAATATTTTGCGGAATTTCATTATCGAGAGTTTATACCAAGAATAAAGGTTTTATTGAGGTTTTAAGAAATCATTGACGCATATATCTATAATTTCTACCAAAATATTACCAATTTTATTAGAATTGTTTGCCATTGATGCCTCCTATTGGCCACTTGGAATTTGCCGTACTACCTTTCTCATACTGCCAAGAGATATCTCCGCCACGCTATATTGCGCCCTCGGATTGGGCGTAATATAGCGCCTCGGTATTTATAGAATCGGAAATGGCGTTATTACGGAAGGGTAATAGTGACGGCGTAATAAAGCGCCCTTAAGTTACAGAATAGCCCTGATGGTATTATTCATTTTTCCCGCGTAAACATTTGAATCATGAAAGGATACTGCGGATATGAGAAATAATTTAGCCTACTCCTAATACGCCGAGGTTCATTCTCCGCATTTCCACCTTCAGGTTCTCCAGTCTTCCGCAGGTCCGAAGTGATCGCACGTTCCACGTTCCTACCATAAAAAGTCTATCACACTTGACTGATGTACTCTCTCGGGTAGTCCCCTACCGGAGATCCGAATGGGGGACTATTTTACCTCCGGATATTTTACTCGAGAGGGTTCCATCACGTCTTGATAAGAAAGAAAAGAGTGGAGTAGCTGCGACTCCTCGGGATATTAATGCGGTGGTTTCCCCTTGCCTTCCACATCGCAGTACTACAGCCGTTGAAGTAAATGTTACCACGCCTGTAGTGAAATGAATGTCGCTGTACCGACCACTGTGGTCTCCACCTTCACTCATATGAAGGAGAGATGCTGCTCTCTCCTCCGGGTGATGAGAAGCGTAATTATTGGCGGCCTCCCGTCGCCAAGTCCATGAATGTATATTGACACAAATTAAAACCTACATGACATTTTTCAGAAGACTAGATCCCGAGAAATACTTTTTATCCACTAATAAAATATTTACAATCTCTTCGAGAAGCATATCATTGCTTTGAAAGCTTCCAAAAAGTTCAAATTCAGCACATATCTGTCCTCCAATCTCTTAACGTGGCCGGAGATAAATCCCATACCGAAAGCCATTAATAATATCTTATCTTAGGGAATCCCATTGCATGCAGATGACGGGAAGAAAAAAAAACTAATCACACCTTTTTCACATAATCTCTTTTCAATCGAAGCTAACGTTGGCCGTCACAGCGCACTAAAGAGAGGTAGGTAGAAAATAGGGGAAGGGACCGGCGGGAAGGCGAAGGAAGGATGAGGACTCAAGGTTACGAATAATACGAGAACCAGAGCTGGAGCGTGGGGAGGGACAACGGAATAGGTGACTGAACTGCCGGCGAGAAAAAGTCGAGCATGAGGAAAAGAGAAGGGGGAAGAGATACAAAAAAATAAGAAAACAAGACGACCTGAAATAAAGAACAAGTCTCGCAAAGGGGAAAGGGAGAGATAATGCTCATTTTTTGCATAGATTTATTCTTTGGGAGAAAGGGGAGGAGGGAGCCTCACAGAGGTAGAAGCTACCTTGCTTATATAAATTGAATAGAATAGTGGAAACTCGAAGAGGGGCTAGCAGAAAGGAATCAAATGTTCATTTGAAATACCACGCCTTAAATTGGCGCACTTGATAATCTCGTCTTAAATCTTTCGTTACTCAACGAATAAATATTACGGTTTCGTTACCAACAAAAACGTCATATTTTGTTATTAACGTGGATAAACGAATAACTTGAAACAAATGACGTTATCATAGCGACAACTTTCATTCGTTACAGCGTAACGAAAGATTCAAGTCTTCAAGAGCATCTAGGTGATTAAATAAGTGAATTTTTTCCCTCCAGTTTCTTTTTGCGCTTCCTTGAGCATCACAACTTGCGTCCTCCTTGGCTTAATTCTTGCTCTGATTCCACCAACACAGGTTAATTACTCCCTCCCTACCCTCACACACACCCCTTATGGCCCCGCGATGAACTTGAAAGAAAAACCCTTCGCCTTCTCCATTCACAGCCCGCCCCCATCCTTCTCCCTTTATCTCCCGCTCCTCCTTTAGCGAAACTTCCTCAGCGCCGTGAACCACTTGGAGAGTTTATGAAGTTCGGGTTCCTTGCTTAAGAGACCTCACCTCGTTTCGGCGGCCAAGACGGCCTCGCCTCGTTTCCAGTTGTGTGTATCTTCTGGCAGTCAAATTAACCTTGGTAACGTCATATTTTTCGAGTGCTAACGTCATCATCGCAAGTATTCTACCCAAAACGGTAGGCATGTTTAAAGTCCTCACCTTTTCCTCTAATTAGAGATGTTAAATGTCTTCTGGAGTGAATATCCGCGGAGAAAAAATTAGCAAGCTGCGATTCGCTGATGGCATAGCACTCGTAGCTGAGGTAGAATAACCTGAATAAGATCCCAATAACTATGGGAAGGACCATGGTTGGGTATCAGCCGAATATCAATAAGAAGAAGACTAAGGTATTGGTGTGCAGTAAGAGAGAAGAGGACAAAACCAACGTTATACTAGGGAAACACAAAATGGAAGAGGTGAAAGAGTTCTGTTACTCGGGAAGCCGAGTAACCAACGGTGGACGAAGCAGGAAAGAAAGAGTCAGTAGAATTGCTCAGCCAAAGATGGCATTTACCACATTATAAGAATTTACAAGTCTAAAACGAAAAATTTACCCCACTGTTTCAGAGAGAAATGATTATGGAACAGATTAAATAAGATTTTGCTTATGTGAAGACAAAAAAAAACCAAAGTATGGTACCAACAGGGTTTCTATGTATGTATTTGCGTCTTCCCCTTCGGCATTGGACGTCAGTACCTCTCTACGAAAAAAGCCGGCAGGCAAATCTGGTTAGTAGACAAGCACTCGGACGTTCACAGCCGCTAAAAATATTTATTTTCAATATAATGCCACTGAATGAGGAAAATCGAGGTTTTTTTGCATAGTGTCTGGCAATCTTCTGTGATGAATGGGATCCCAGTGTTAGCGTCAAAAAAAAGTTGCTAAACTCCACAGAGTTGATCCGAGAAAATCGCGAAGACACCGGCTTCTTCGACCGAGGGACTTGGATAAATGGAATGCACTCTTATTAGAATTTCAAAGTTATCTACGGTTCACGCCGTTGGGAAAGGTCAAAGGGTCATTTCGAATTCTCATTACAGGCGAGTGTCGCCCCCTCTCCCCTCCAAAGACCTTCAAAAGGGTGGGGAGATCAGGTTGAGCGAACAACCATCCATTGACTCGAGGCGCCACCTATCGCATCGTAGGAATAAAAAAACAGATGAAACTCGCATAAATCTCGAGGTGGTGGAAAGACCGAACCGCAGAGATATTGGTTCGCGAAGCACGCCATCGAAAGAAGGAAAAAAAATAGTAATGTCGCACAGTCAGTTCAATGGGAAAATGCTTTGTTTATGAAAATGGAGAAGAGCTATTGTTGGACGGTTTCCAAGACAATTTCCTGGAGTAAGAGGAGCAGGGGATGAAAAATAATGGAGGAATATAAGAAAGCACCTAATGTCTAACCTCCGGCACCGCAGAATAAATTATGGTGGTCTTTACTTGCTCGCTGAAAAGAGAGAAGGTCGCGCACCCGCAAAATTCTTCGAAGGAAGACGCAATAAGGAAAAAATACGACCTGGAAGAGGAGGAGATAAATAGGAGAGCAGGCAAATTTGTTTTTCCTCCAGCAATCTTTGGCCTAAGGAGTGAACGGAACTCTATCGACTGGAGGAGAAGATAAAGAGGTCACCTGTTTGCTGTAGCGGAGAATAAGATACGAGAGGAATAAATGAAAGAAATGATTTTTATGCCTTGATATAATATGACCATGATAAACATTACGTGACATAAATCCCGTAATTTTTAATGTACACATCGAGAGAGCCATCAATGAAATTAAAGACTTCTGGAATGAATATCCACGGAAAAAAAATAGCATGCTGCTATTCGCCGGTGAGATAGCACTTGTAGCAGACACAGAGTGTCTGAATATCTGAAATATCTGATATTTATATTATATGAATAAGATTCTAATAAGCTGAAAAGAACTATGTCCAGATATCAACTGAGGCATAATAAGAAGAAGACTAAGATATTATTATGGAGCTGGAGTGAAGAGTAAGTAATGAGGAATTCCTAAGAGTGGGAGAGTCTGATGAAAACCCAAAGAAGAAGTTGGGATAACTTAATCGGCCTCATCATGAGACATGATGGCCTGATTAAGATAGTCGTTAAAGGACAAGTGATCGGAAGAATGGTAAACGAAGGTCTCGTATGAGATATATGAAGCAAGTGATGAAGGATGTGTAAGAGAAGAACTATGTAAACATGAAGAGATTAGCCACGAAGGTTAGAAACGACAGGAAACTTACGTTAAACCAATCACAGCATTGCCAACTGATAAACATAGATACAAACATAAGCGGTAGCATTAAGATTAAGCGGTAGCAAATTACAATAACGTTTGGTCAACAAAATAGACAATTTTATAGGACTGACTGTTTATTTTTCCGGGATTCATTCCGCGATGTTTAAAATTGTAAAAAACAATATTTCGCTGGTCCTCCTGCCAGCTTCATCAGGTTAACTGAAAAAACAACTGGTTTTTTTCAGTTAACCTGATGAAGCTGGAAGGAGGACCAGCGAAATATTGTTTTTTACAATTTTAAGCATCGCGGAATGAATCCCGGAAAAATAAACAGTCAACACTACATCCGCGGAAGCCTACGAGCTAATTTTATAGGACTGTTTGCCAGTTTGGGATGATAATAAATACATTAAAATCGTCTTTCAAGAGGATCTTTTAGCGTTAAAAACAAAATAATTCAATAGGAAAATTCCGATTGGCGGGGATCGGGTTGCTGTGGCAGCCAGAATAATCCTCCTGGGCCCTTATTCTCTTTCTGAAACTCTCGTGGTATCCAAGGGATACCATAGGTTTTTCGGGACTCGCGTTAACTTTTTATAAACATTCTAATGAGGAAATCAATGAAACGCAACCTCGGTTTCGTTGCTGGGGAGATAACCGAGGTTGCGTTTCAAACGAGAATACGGGCCCTGGGTCGAGAAATATATCCAGAGCTATCTCTAGGGTCCAGGTTCGAGCTCCGGCAGTTGCAGAGATTGTTCATTGGTATAGCAGTACTATCTTGAGTGCATTGCGGAGGGAATTCATGTTCAGACCTCCGTACGTCGAATGGGACATTGAATCCGTGGACCCATTGGCGCATTTATATGAGAGCAGTCTAATGCCAACGCCGGGTTTCAACCATCCACTCCTCCGTGTTCTGAAAACTCCTACTTTCACCATGTTTGAATCACTGCAGATCACACACATCTTATTTCGCTTCTTTTTTTTCGTCAGTTTCAGCAGATCTTCTGGTTCAAGGAAAAGACCTATCCTATGTGGTCAACGAAAGAAAAAGACTTAATTTTCAACAAGATTATACTCGACCCGTTTCAGTGTAAAACACCATGTGATCTGATGATGGTGTTGTACACTGAAACCGGTCGAGCTTCAATCTTATTCTTGTGGAAAATTTTCAGTAATTCTCTTTCGTTATGATATTCCACCAAATCAAGCTTGAAACGACTCATTCATTATGTGGTCAAAATTAGACAAGCTGTCTAACGCCTCCCCCAAGTAATTACTACATCCAAGGCGAGTAAAAGGAGATAATCAGCTCGGAAGTAGTCCTTAGTAAAGATCGGGTAATAGTTGACATCACGAAGAACGAACTCCAAAAGTGACATTACGTTGACTGAATGCAAAGTTGCGTGGATCCAGAGAGTATTGATGGAAATTTTCGTTCCTTTGCCGGACCCGTTCATTTCGTTCGCGTTCACCAAAAGGAACGGGTCCACTGGGTTCGTAACTTTCCTTCCTTTTCAACCCTGCCAGTAGTTAGCCAGTAGTTCCGTTGGGTACGCGGTCCTTGTTGGGTCCACTCGGTCCTTTCGTGGATCCACTGGGTCCCTACCTCCTTCATCGGTCCTTTCATTCCTTCCGCTCACGTGGTTTCTGACGTCATCTGATTCCTCGAGTCATCGAGATTTTGCTCACAGTCGGATTCGTTCCGATTCGTTCCTCAAGCGGATCCGTTCCTTTGGAACGAATCGCTCCGGAACGACCCTCATCTACCAGAGAGTACAGCCGGGAATTCAGTCAAATGTTAAGGAATGAAAGGTCGGTGAGCGAGTCAAAGCGACAGCGCTTGAGTAGTGAGTAACAATGATATGCGCTGAAACTGATGAAAAAAGAAAGCGAACTGACATGTGTGTGATCTGTAGTGATGCAAACGCTAGAAGCAAAATTTAGAACTTTGGGCGAGAAACTTGTCCAATCGTCTCTGCGGGGTTGAGGCAAAGCGGGGTAGAGAAGCGTAGAATCATGGTGCAAGGCAGCATTGTTGTGAGTGTACACGATGCGTCACAACAATGCTCCACTACCGCTATTAGCCACCAGGGGGGGTGCGTTCGAAACGGTCGGGATTATCTCGAATAGGTTAACGATGGAGTCACGTGGTATAAACACGAATGGTTCTCAAATTTTTTGTGTTATAACCACTGATTATAACCTCGTTCATTGTTTACCCTTGTGTTTTATCTCATTTAGGGGCTCTATAGTGGATGAGAAAACCTCAAATGAAAACAATTAATGAAATTGTAACGAGCAATTCAGACACACTAAATTTACGTGCCATTCGTGTTTGTGTCACGTGACTCCTTGGTTACCTATTCGAGATAATCCCGACGGTTTCAAACTCACCTCCCCCCAGACAAAGGAAAAGACGAGGACTGAAAGAGCTGCACAACTGCTTAATTATAGTGAATTTGCTACCTTTTCCGGCGCCTGAGAAGTCATCATTTCCCCCCCCCCAGGGGCATACAGCCGGCATATTGAGGGTGGAAGTAAGTTTTCATCATACTTACCAAAAAAATTGTTTTTAACCAAAATAAAGTAATGAAATTTTTGTATTTTTAGTCGAAATTTCGAAACGTTGAGGCAAAAATTTTAACATAAAATGTTATCTTATTTGGAAAAAAAATTACATCTGTAATGTCAACGTGGGTGGGTTTTATTTTGCCGGGTAATACTATTCGATACGAGGAAAAAGTGGTAAAACGAAGGGCCCTGGTCTTTACTCATCTACTTTGCTTCTTCTGCTCGCTCGGTATGAAAATTTTCTGGTGCTCAATAAAAGAGTTAAAATACCTTAAGAAGAATAAGAAAAAATGAATGTAGGTTAGGAGAAGAAAACACAAAATGTTGCACAGAGTAATTTTGCTGAGCATTTTAATTGATAGTGACCACCAAAGTGATTTTAACGTCAGTAAACGTATGTTTGTCCAATAATAAGACGGGAGCTTAATTTTCACTAGAAATGAGGAAATTTAAAGATGACATATGACCTTGAAGTCACACCCATCTACGAGGATTTGTCTACCCTCTCCTCCCACATCCCGAAGGCAATTGCTTCCCTTTCCCAATCCTCGAAACTCCGTTACCATCTTACACCCCACTATCCAGTTTGACCCATAGTCCACCCATTTATCCTCCCCCCTGATTGACCGATGCAACTGATGAAGACGTATTCTCTTCAAAAAGGACAGATTTAACTCCTCTAAAAATATAGAATGTGATCGGTAGAACAATTACTAATGATGGCGGAACCCTGAAGTGTTCCCTTAGATATTTTTTCGTGAAGTTTTAATCAATAAAATCACTGGGCACCTACCTCGAGTGATCGACACAGCATTTTGTCGCTCTGATAGCGTATCGCACAAGATAAACAGTTGCTAACCCATCCACCCCTCGGTATCAGCGGACATGTTTGTTGAGTTAGATTACACCTAAGCTCTCATGTGTAGCATTCGCTTTCCCAGCGTGATAACCCACGACATGCATTAGGTGGTAGTTTTCAATTTTATGATGAGAGAATCTGTGCCCATCCAATATTTGTACTCGTGAGGGATGTAATTTTAGATTTTTTGGTTTCTGATTTCCGATTTTTCCGAAGATTTTTCTAGACTCCATTAGTCTGAATATAAAATAAGTGAAATCCGTAAGTCGTATAATATTCCGACTATTGCACAAAACGTAGATGTATTCGAAAGAGGATTGAGGATCCATTCGCTTCGGGATTTCTTCCGCGTGTGTCCATTCTGGGGTGACAACAGTTTCGCCAACGTTTCAGTTCGTATCTTCAGGTTCGAAGTGTTTCCGAGCAGAATTGTACCGTCTCATATACTATTCAGTTCTGCTATATGCGCTCTGATGTTCAAGTGGGTGCATTTTCATTGGTCGTTTGACTAGTTTTTTCAATTAGGCGCTTCCAAGCAAGGGAGAGCTTATAGCTGTCCTCTCTGTTAAAATTGTTGGAATTCTTGGCTTGGTCCTTCAGAACCGACAACCGGTTCAGTATTTCCGGCACCGCCCAGCCCTACGCGAGGCGATCGAAACATCGAAAATCGAAACTGAATATATAATTTAAAATAAATTTAAAAAAGAGGAAAAAGAGGAAGAAGGTAAAGTACTTGTGTAAATGTAGGAATGATTACGAGAGCGGAGTAAGAGTGAAGAGGATCCTGGAGTCGGTTGAGTTCAGTATAAACCATATGTAGATTGGTATAAATGTTTACTGTTGCTAATTATAGGGAGAGTTGTCAAGGTATGATACCAAATCAGACACGAGCAATAATACATATAAATAAGATAATCGTGTGATGTACTGGACAGCAAAAAGGATCGGCATTAAAACATAGTATTAACCAGAATATTTATCAATAATAATAACGAAATCTTTTTTAAGAAATCACTGGTCGAACAACACCCATGGGTATTTTTGGTCAACACCCACGGGTGTACACCCATATAGGTGTACACTCATATGTTATATAACAGACCTTAGCCTGATGTTAACGTAAGGCGCCAAGGGGTCCGATGGTATAACATACATCCTACGGAAGTACCATATATGCATTAGAAATTTATCTAATATACATAAATGTATGCAATAGAAAATTGGTCTCCACATAGCGCTCAATCGTCCTACTCATCTTCTTTAACTTTGATTACCGCACTTCAGTTTGTAACGACCTGCACTAAGAATTAGAAAAATAGCTCCAGAGGCTCCTACATTCCAATGGAAGAGTTTTTCTTCGCCTTCACAAAAAAGAACAAATATCTCTTCGCCATCAAAACTTGTTATGTCTTAAGACCTCTACTAAAAGAAAATATTTATTTGGCTCTTGTTTCTACTCAATTTTTCACAGTAAAAACCCTGACTACCTACATTACATGCCATTACTCCAAGTGAGTCTCTGTTTTTTGAACCTCTAGAATTGAATCCTCTTAATTCATGCGCCCAATGCCTATGACTAATACTTACCTAAAATATATTCTTAACTCGGGCTCAAATCTTCATAATTCGTTGCCTTTGTCAATAAAAATATCTGCCTATCTGCCAATTGGTAACGAAAAATTACGTAATTATTATTTCGAATAGGACATATGTGTGTTACCTCACTTTGTATGTATTGTAATTTTTATTGTATTATCATGCTATGAAAATATCGTTATAGCTTTTTATTTGTTTGTTTATTCATGACTTAAGTTGTTAACAATTGTTTGCCACCTATGTCTTTTTGCGCCCATGTCGAAAGTATAACTATTCATACAGATTTGTATTTTTGCATTGATCTCATCGGGAAACTCAGAGCACAATAAATGTACATTCATTCATTCATTGAATTAGATGCCATTATATTGACTACAGTTGTGCCAAGGCCGGGATTCGAATTCGGGCCCACAGGATGGGAAGCCATGCTATGATAACCCCCATGCTGACCCCACGGTGTTTGAAACGGTCGGTTGTACCTCGAATAGGTAACCTAGGAGTCACGTGATACAAACACGAATGGTTTGCAAATTTAGTGTGTCTTAATCGCTCTTTGCAATATCAGTGTTTTAATCTGAATGTTTCTCATCAGTCTCCTCTATAGGGCCCCCATATGAGACATAACACAAGTGTATACAAGTAATGAGGTGATAATCAGCGGTTTTAACTCACAACAACTCGGGAACCATTCGTGTTTATACCACGTGACTCCTTGGTTACCTATTCGAGGTAATCCCAACGGTTTCAAACACAGTCACCCTGGTCGTCTTAACCCCTCGTATCGTTGTTGATTTAATTCCCACCATTGCCAAGAGTAGCGTGGAGTTGATAGATATTCCGCTTGCGTGAATGCGTTAATATGAATTGGAAAATCCGTTCGCCGAGAGAGCCGCTTTAGGATTGTGATGCGCAAAGCGTTCTTGCGCTCAATGTGCTTCATTCTGCTGCATTATCCGGAAATGGCGGTATCATTTGCATAGCTTTGAACTCGGGAGTCATTTGTGGCCATTTTCGGAATCGTGTTTGTACGACGACAAACACCCCGAATGAATATCTAATGCTTTCGGGAAAAATAGAATGGGGAACGATACAGGACACGAGGAAGTAAACTTAGAAATAATATGCATTGAGTCACGGATGTACTAGCAGTAAAAATCACGACAAAATCATTGCACTCTGATACTTCTGCCCATGTTAAAAATAACGATACTCGGGTATTACACATTTTTTTCTCTTTTTATCTTCACTGCCATCAGTTGAATTTCGCGTGCTGTCGTTTTAATGAATGGACTTCGTGTTACGAGGCAATGACGTAACAAACCAAACTAGATAATATGCTCTTTCACAAACGGCACTGGAACTGTAGAATGTGGATAGTTAAGACAGTGTCATTCAGTTGTTTGAAGTAATATAAATCGGAACCGTTACCTTTCGGAAATACTATTAATCGTAGTAAGCATTATGAGATAATGTAACTCAGAGGTTAATCGTACGATTTATCTTTGAATTATTAAAACTTGAGAAATTTAATTTACCTACTTCAGATTACTATTCTGCTAAGTTTTGATACATAAAAGTTTGCGGAAGGTAGGGCATTTTATATCTACCCGAACGGCAGTCCATCTTTATAATCCTGTTGTCATGATCGAATCAAAAATCACGAAGGATGAGAGTTTCTTCTTTCAGCCCATTTAATTCTGCCAAATTTATTTGCCAATTCATTGGCAATTGGATTCTATGCCACCTATCGACAACCTTTAACCCAATATGGGATTGTAGAATGCTTTCTATTTTCTGCTGGCCAATCTCCAATCAGAAGCTAGCTTTGCCGTATCCAAGAGACGTAAACAACAACACATTCAATGCAGCTTATTCGGAATTAATTTCTAAGAACTGTTAAGCTTCAAATATCTTTTACAGACTACTTCTAATGCTTATAACATTAAATAATACTGTTATTTACATCTTATATCTCGTATTCAATACACCAGAATCTGGCCATGTTCTTTTTAAATACGATATAGCATACTTATGAGGGATATATGAGCATCGTTATGATCAATTTTGGTGTTTGTCATACCGAAAATAATGTCCAATGTTGCACTCGATAATGTACCGCTATTGGTAACGTATGAATTGCCAATTCATTGGCCAACAAAATGGACCGTTAAAACAAACTTTTCTCTTTCCCTTCTCCTTTCCAAGCATATATCTTTAGTTTTTTATAGCTTCTGAACTTCATAGTTACCTCACGCATTTAGTTAAATCACGCATTCACGACATGAATATTTGTAAATCGGGGAAAAGATTTATTTTTCTTTTATGGAAGTTAATAATTTAATTTAATTTTTCTCTCGCTAATTAAAAACCTTATATGTTTAATTATTTTTTTATTAATTTATTTCTTTAGTACCTAATTATAAAAACTTGCAAAATGTTTCAAAATTTTATCTCAAAAATGTAAAAATTATTTTATTGATTTACACGTTTCCTGCTCATTTATTTATAATTATTCAGCTTTAAGAAAACTGAAAACGTGGGGTTATGTGGAAGAACGTACTAATAAGCCTTTAACTTGTCTAATGTGTGGTAAATGAATATTATTATAACATGTCGGCGTTTTTTAAGTATTGGAAATTCGTCCGAAAGCAAATCGGCATAAAATTTACTTTAATGATTCAATTCGGCTGACTTTAAAAGTAACGTGTTATGAATTGAATTTTTTGGTACTCAACCCACATTGCTGGTGCCATAAACCTTATCGCAACGACGCTTAGTTCATTCGTACGTTAAAGAAAATAAGTGGGTAACCGTGGAGATGCGACGGTTGCCATGGCGAGAAAGCTTCCGACCGGCGAATGCGGACTTGAGATTTTTGACGCTGCGCTCAAAATTCTGTTTATTTTACGAGGGCTTTTAAATTGACTCAGCGCAGCTTAGATGAAGGGGACCCGTTTGCATGAGACGCTTTTCCGCCGTGTATTTTGTAGCACGGCATTCCCGTCACCATTATGGAGTGCCGTTCTTCTTCAAGTTTTCTCAATTTTTTCTCCGCTGGCGCATTTTGAGATGTTTTTGTCCGCCCGCTACATTGACGACGTCGTTGCCAACTGCTACTCCGCTTAACCAGACGGGGTATGTCGCGTATGGGCGCTGTTGCCATTTTCCAGTTTGTTCCTGGCGCCGCTTGGAGACATTACCCAATCCAGACTACGAGACGGGCAAGGAAAGGATCGAGAAAGAAAGAAAGTAAACCGGTGCAAGACTAAAAGACTAACCTCCTCCTACTCCCTTAACGAAGTCAATATCACTCCTCGTAAGTGCGATGTGAGTTGCGAACTTGATATCCTAAGGGGGTGATGTTGAAGAGTGATGGCATAAACTGTGACATCCTTGTAACCTCCTTTAATGTGGCTGTTCCGTTACAATAACCGTGATTATAAAATGTGATTGAGATCACATTTTTCTGGTCTTGTCGTTTCGTCAAAGTTTTGTCTACATCTACATAATACCCTGCAAGCCACCATAAAGGGGTGTAGCAGGGGGTGAATTCACACCAAACATGCCCTACATATCATGCATAAAAAAGGATTGGCAATAATATACTGGTCCAAACATTAATTTTAAAAAAAGATAAAAATAGCAAAGCAAGTTTGCAAAAACATGCTGTAGTTGGATTAGCTTAAAGTCCTTAAGCCAACATGTAACTACCTATGCTATGCATTGATACACTCGTATTGGATATATTTACTGCTATTCATATCCCTAATTGTACAAGGACATTTTGAATCTGTAAGTTCGGCAATCAATTTCTGTAATTTTGTGATTATGGTCCAGTCTACCATAGTAAGTCGTTCGCAAAATATTTTCTACGTCATCACTGAAAATATTATCTTGGAAATTGTATAAGTGATTAAGTATAAATTTCAACCTGTGATTTGACAATGATTCCCATTTTAATTCATTTAATAGATTAACAATTATAGCACTGTGTGCACTTTTTAGTCTGTTATTATATTAAGATTGCTTCAACAACCAACGTTCACAATGGAAAAAAGGAGGAAAAACAGTGTATGATTTTTAATTATTCCATTTTAAGCTACCATGCAAGGAGAAGAATTTTCGTATTTCTCAGCCGTATACGTTTACTTGAATAAACACCTTCAAAAGTTTATGAAGACTCTTCGATCAAATAAACACATCAATAAACGTCAAACATTTTTATCTTAAAATTTAGAAGATATTTCTTCAAAAATAATACATGGCTGAGAAATACGACAGTTCATCTCCTTTAAAAGTAACTTGAAATAAAATAATAAAAAAAATCTCTGCTTTTCTTCCTTTTCTCCATTTTGAACTTTGGCAGTTGAAACTGTTAAAAAAATCATCACAAGGCCAATCAGTGCTCAAAATGTGCTTTCTTAGAACCTCTACTACAAGTTCCTCCGATAACATGCCTTGATATTTTGATATATTGTAGAGAAATCATTCCTTCGTCAATCAATGAAAAAATATTTGGGGGTCATCGGCCAATTTACGCTTATTACAGGATTTGAAAATCGTCATTTTCAGCCTCAAGTTACATTGCTCTTATGGAAGAATGGTGACGTCCCTCCGTTAAAAATTTTATTTCTCAAAATTTCCCCGAATAACACCATCTCAAAAACTAGTATATTGTGGCTGAATAATAAACGGATAATATGTATTTTTTTCAGGTTGCCTCATCGGCCATTTAAGGCTAATATTTATGATTGAAAAACGATGAAAAGTCTAACTTCCGTTCCTTAGCCACCATAGTGACAGAAGTCTGGCAACGATGTTAGGGGAGTAATGAAAACAAACTGGCCCAGTACCTCCGTCATTTATTCCTTACGTCACGATTGCAGACGATTTATGTTATGAAGTGTGTCGTTGATTAGTACCATTTGTACTGTACTCCCTGTTAGTACTGGTTACTTGAAGAATACCTGAGTGCGCTAAAATATTTTACTCTTAGCAGTCGTCATACACGGAATATCATAGATCCCTGAAAATAATAGGTTTAACACTATTGACACGATAAAGTCGCTTCTTTATTGCTACTCACGATGGTCTATTAGTTCTTCAAAAGAATATTTCCAATATTTAATGTATATTTCGTAGTATAAAGTCATCGTTTTCACCGAGCACTAAATAATACTTTGTTTTGAATACGTATATATTATCACCCGATAATATATTTCTCACCAAATAAGTAAAATTGAAAATATAAGTCAATAATATGGTTGTAGGAATTTGAAACTAGACTCGATGCATACTGTTAATAGGCACTAATATGTTTGGTAATACAATTTCCCAAACCTGCTCACTGATCAACTATACAAGCATTCTCCAAGAGAATAAAATAGTTTCTCAAGGGAAAACTGATGAAAATGAAGTTCTGAGTTCTGATGAAATCTTAATTCTAGTTCCTCCAAAAGAGTGTTGCTTAGCCGTATATCTGTTTCGCGAGATCCCAATCATCATGGCAGATTATTGGCAGTTAACTTAGCTGATAGTTCATAACCCTTACAATTTTCTGATACGGGTCAAACCATATAAACACTTATCAAATGTGAACAATATTGTATATACCATGAAGCCCG
This sequence comes from Platycnemis pennipes, assembly GCA_933228895.1. Classification (NCBI taxonomy): domain Eukaryota; kingdom Metazoa; phylum Arthropoda; class Insecta; order Odonata; family Platycnemididae; genus Platycnemis; species Platycnemis pennipes. Next base: position 70,226,923 of record OW121854.1, read on the forward strand.
AACTAGTAGTATCAGTATACCTTTTACCAAGCCCGTAGCCAGGACAAAAATTGAGTAGGGATTTACTGATTCGGATCTAAAGACTATGTCCTCTAGAAAAACAATGTTTTTTACAGTACCAAAATAGTAATTCATCTTTACTGCCTTTTTGTTATCTGTCATACACAACAAATAATCTCACCTCTATGCTACTTCCTTCTTCAACTTTTCATACATTTACCCTCTAAATGAAAATTTGGATGGAGTTTACAACCCCCTCCCCTTCCACTCACTACAGCCCTGCCTTTATCCATGTAAACGGTAACGTTCCACCCACCATACTGTAAACAGCAATAGGATGTGTAGATAATTCTTTCCTCTTTTTATTAATAGTACCTATTTTTTCATTTTTTGGCTAAAATAATATAAGACTAAGGTGATAATAATTTTAAATCTGCCATGACGAAATGGTAGCTTTCAAATTAATATCGAAATACTGCTTATTCCTCTTCGGGCTGGCTTGAGATTTCGATGTCAATACAGTATTTACAACGCCGTTCACTCTACATTTTATACCCCAATTACATTCCAGTCCGATGAGAATTTCTTCTGTTATATCAATTAACGTTAACACTGAATTACACGCAGTACAAATAATCAGCTTAGCCAAAACATTTACTTCTACGATTCGACATCCATCAATAAATGCACTCAAAGAGTTGATTTGAAAAATACTTTCATCAGTATTCTGTCGCTTTAGATTTTACAAACAATTAGTCTTATTATATTAAGACATAAAGTTGCCTTTAAAACGAACTTATTAAGCCATAACTCTAGCCCTCAAATGGAATTGGCGATTCAAAAAGGCAAATTGTACTGCCCAAGAGAGGTCAGTTATAAAAATTATCGCACTATAATGTAATAGAGCAAGTGTAATTTGTAACTACAATAAAAAATACCGTATTGTAAAACTGAAGAGAAATGCTTGAAAACTAATAGCAGAAGGCAACGAATCTCAATGAGGTAGCGCAGGCGAACGTTGGTGTCCAATCGGTGTGAAAAATTGGTTTCTCTGTCAATATTTACACGTTCTTTACGGTGTTGTCCATTTCGTCGTCGGCAAATATGTCTAGTAAACTTGTTATTATTATGTTTCTATGAAAGGATCAAAAGCGATTTTTAGGTGTGTTATTTTATTTCATATCTTAATGTATCATTATGAAATTTTATTGTTGCTCCTGATATTAAGTATTTAAAGAGCCTCTGACACATGGCGTCAATATAAAAGCCTTTCTTCATATCACCAGATTACTTCAGTTGGAAGAGAAGTCATGTTTCTTTAGCCATGTTGAATAGTTGAAAATCGTTTTTAATTATTATTAACAATATTTTGAGCAATTTTTTGTTGTTCCGGCATGCTATATTCGTCTTATGAAAGTAGTGCTTCAAAGCGCTGGTTCTACCTTAATCGCATAATGGTAAGTGTAGCAGTTGTCATCAACAACGGCATGGATCGCAGATCACTTCTGACAACAATTCACAGGTTTCGTCGGAACGGAGTCACAGGTTGTGACTGTTACTTTTACATATCAGTGACTTCTTCACAGTTTGCGACATATCGCGTATCAGTAATGTTGACGGTACTTAACTCGATATATCAGTGTTCGGTTCTGTATGATATCGGGTGCCTTCCAATCTCGCATCTGCGCTCATCTGTTTCAATCTGTTTATCGCGAACGCTTTCCAATCGCTCCAGTTGCTGCCATCTGCGCTTAACACACAGAAACAGATCCACGCAGTGGTTCGTCTGCGCTTGCTACGTTCGCTTGCTATGCGAGTGTCTCGTGATGGCGGAAATAAACAGCTGTGCTTGAGTCGAGAAAACCGAAAATCTGAGATCTTTGATCAATCATGAGGGACTTGATATTATTCGCTTTTTTCGACATTCTGTTTTTTCGACATATTTAACAAAACTATGGATATAATATCATGGTTTTGGACAGATTATGATATGTCAGTATGATTACTTGGAATCCAAAAGTGAACGTCTTGCTCTCATTTGCAAATTTCGTCGTATAAAAGCTGTGTGTACGTCTGTTAAACCAACCTAAATTAGTTGGGAAATGGATTAAAAATTCCTATGTCCGTTAATATTATTCTAAGAATGAGAAGGGCCATGTAGAGATAGCAATGCTACTAGGGGAGTGTAATAGACTAATTTTTTGTTTCTTTAACTGCAATACCTTTATCAGTGCTTGAGGGCAAGCGGTCATGAAAATTAAAGCCTAATGCCAACATATCCACTTACCCAAACATTCGAATGCCCACAGATAATATTAATGATACGGAAGGAATTTCCCGTCTATCCCATTAGGAAATATATGGCAAACATTAATTTTTCTGGCTTTACCAACAAATGAAGGTGACATTGAGTTTAAATCCTGATATGAAGAATTAACGTAGATCGCATTCGATACAATAATCGAATTTCTACATTCGTGCGAACAACCGCAATCTACATTCATGGCACGTCCTTTAAATATTCTTAAATTGTCGCCATCATGAAAATAACTTCCTTTATTAGAAAAAACATAAACGCAGATAGTTCCAATCACCTCCACAAAAGTGCGCTGATGCGCGTCTATCTGTTGCAACTTACGGTAATCTGCGCACGTTGATTGGAAACATTATTCGATGTGCGATATCACGCGATAGGTGATATCATGCGATTTCATACGATGTTACGAAATGTTCGATATCACATGACATGTGACATCTTTCGATCTATCGATATACGTTATTATGCGTTATATCGCGTCATACGATATTAATTGGGTCAAGTACGTGGTCATGTGCGATGACAAACGGTTGGTGTATATTTGCGATATTGGTAATTTGCATTGAAAAATGATTTATCAACTTTTTCAACGTTGTTATCAACGTTGCAATGCGATATAATTATATTTTTTTTACCATGACGATTATAAGGACACTTTCGAAGATTTATAGGTACTTAGTTTGCAATGAAGAACATCGGTCAAAAGACTAAATTAAAGTTATTTTAACTTTTAAAGTCTAGAAGCAAAATTGTGTTACAATTGTATCCCATCCAGGTAATTTTTTGCGGCTTTGTTGTATTTACCCTACAGACTGAGTCGTTACTTCATTTTTTTGCTGAACATGAATAAGCAAACATGGATATTAAACTCCATAGTTATCGGATATAAGCGTATGTTCATTACGCTTCATGGAAACTTAAGTTTCGGGCCAAAAGGTAGAAAATTTGATGCTCCTAAAAAGATGTACTCATGCACTTAAATCTTAACCTTTTCAAGTTTTTAAAAGTTTCTTTAATTGGTCATTTTAAGTTCATTGCTCCTGCTTTAAATTTTTCACATACCCCAGGGAATTCCGTAGATAAATTCTTCTGCTGCTTCGGAAATAAATTTATAAGTACAAATGGAATAAGGGATATACTTTCGCGAGGCATTACGGAATTTTTTAATGATTTAAAAATTGACTTTTTGAAATAACATTTGAAGTCGTTAAGATCCCTGGAAACTGGCCGTCTCTGTGACGTCCATTTTATGAAGGAAATATTTTGCCGAACCAACGGATTTAAGATGTCTTTACTTCCTCGCGGAATCAGGGATCTCTAAAAATTATGAATATTATATTCCATAAGAAATTATACTAGGTTTATCGATAGGTAGCCTAGGTATTTGCATGCCGGTATATATAGACTTTTAGTTAACACAAGTTTTAGCACATCTATTCATGTTTTTAGCTTTGTAAATGTTATTTAATTGTTAAGGCCGTTGTACACGATACAATTTCTTGTACAAGATCTTGTACCAGAAATTGAACGGCGAGATTGGACCAAGATATTGTACAAGAAGTTGGTTCACGGTCGTACACGATCAAAGATTTTCATGCAATTTGTGCGCCAATAACATGCGCAGATATCGTTTTCCGTCCAACAGCTGAATCGCGATATCCGATGACGATAGTATTTCGAAAATACTGCCATAGTTACTGGGTTACAATGATTTGCTACCATTAATCCTAGCATTAATAAAATGAAATTTTACGATTGCTTACTTGTACTCTTTCATCGGCTCATAAAACCCATCACTTATCGTCTAAACATCATGTTTCGCTTGTTGCATATATTTATTTTTTGGTTCAATAACGTCATCTTTAATTTCATTGAGGTTTAATGTTTGCCAGTGTGTCCAACTCATCTTTTGAGAAATAGAACACTTCCGACGCGACCGACGAATATCACAATTTGGAAGCAACGAAGAATATCATAATATGGAAGCAAAAAAGAATATCACGATATGCACAACAAAAATGGAAGTTTTTCCACGTTTACAGGAATAAAAGTGATCGCAAACAGAACACCAACCTTACGAATTCTAAACGAACGCATCACTACCGTCATATGTCATGCGCAGAAGCTACTGAGTGGATCTTGGACGGTTTCATCCAATAATATAGAGCATGATCTAATTTCTTGTACAAGAAATTGTACGAACCCCTCGTACACGATACAATTTGCGCATTGTACAAGTTCTTGTACAAGAAATTGTACCGTGTACAACGGCCTTTAGAGTTCGACTAAAATATAGCTACAAATCCTCTTCAAAAATATATCATTTTTATCAATCATGATATGTAGTGCATGAATCGAGTTAATTCACCCCCTGCCACACACCTTTATTGCTTCCAGAATATTATGTTCATGTTTTAAGATGAAACTCTCGAGGTGGTAACAGGTCTGCATAAGGACATACCGATATTTAATGTAATCACAAGAAAATGCATTGATATTTTATATAAAAATGAAGCTAAATTTTAATAATGAAATAAGAGAGTATAGGCTATCTCCACTACTCAAATCAATCAGGAGGATATCGGCAATGACAGGTATTGCACGTTTAGTGAAAATTCACCCCGCACCCCACACATTATCTTAGCTTACAGGATATTATGTAGATGTAGATATATAACCCGTATGCTCAAAGCTCAATGAGAAATGTGTTTTAACCAAAAACTATAGCACTATAATTTTTCTGAATATCAGATCGTTTTAGAAGCCTCTTGTCCTTTTGGTCTGGATGCAGAGGGCTTTCAAACCATGGAAAATGCGCGCTTCGTTCTAAAAAAATCTCTGTGGAACTGTCGTGGGTTCTCGCTTCTAGGACTTCATTTCTTCTCCGTTCCTCGGCTGAGAGTGTTGCTTCTCTTGATATATTCTGCTGGAGTGAGTAAGCGGTTGATCTTAAGGAAAGAAAGTCTCCGGAAGAATCTAGCGAGAACCCAAGTCGTCACCACTTTCTCAAAACTGAAAACAAAAGATGTCCTCCTTCGGAACCGTTTTCTTTCCCAACACTTACGGATACGATGGATGGGTGAAGGAGGTGTTTTGTCTTTGTCTCATCTTTTGTCGCTCTGCATTCTGTTTGGGCCTCTCCACTGCCATAAACACTTCCAGTCGGAAATGAGAAAAGTCTGCGGTGTAGCGAGAGATACATTCTGTTGCTTTCCTGGACTTAACGTCTTGTGTGCGTACTTGAGAGAAACAGGGTGCCTATGTACCCCTGAATATTTTCTATCGCCTAATGGTCAAATAAATGATTCATCCAATGAAAGACGAAGCTTTAGGTATGTTTTTTCATGGTTTATACCTCGTTTTTTCCTTTTGGAATTTGAATTTCTTATGGCCGGCGTTAAAATACATCGCAAGTTTCGTCTATTTATTTCACTGAATATCATTGAAAGTTTGTTTTATTGTTGCTTGGACTCTAGTCTCGACTATTTTGTGAGTTTAGAGTTCGCCCTAATTTCACTCACTGGTGAGACTAGCGAGTAAAATTAGGGTGACTAGTTTCTAAGCAACAATAAAACAAACTTACGTACGTGTGTCCAGCTTGCAGTGGTGGTCTAACAAGGAGATTAGAAGGTCATGGAGTCGCCATCGCGAAGCAAGAAGAGAAGCATTCGAGAAGCAAGTTCAGCCATATTGGTAAGAACGGACATACGGGCTTACTAATTGCGATACTAAAGTTGTTTTATGAGCGCAGTGTAAAACATATAATGCAGTTAGATGAATGGAGGAATTCATTTTTAAAAATCGTGAAATAAACAGTGGAAAGTGTGCAAACATGCAAACAATGTGGAACACATAATTTCAATTTGTTAAATTCGAACCAGCTTTAATAAATACAATTCGCTCATAGGATTCAAATGAATTAATAGAACTCTTGAATGGCCTTAGGCAGGCGCCGCTGGGATGAAACTTGGGTGCTATTTCGTTGTTATTCATGTTCAAATAAACACGCAGTCTCTTTAAGAAGTCATACGAGACACAGTATTTTGTACACACCTTCATGTCATCCGTTAGGTAACATACGTATGCCATCTAATTTCGTACATTCTAATTTCCTTGGTTTAGTGACCTGATCAAAATTTTATAAAGAGGACATGTGAAGGAAAGGAGCAGGGCATTTTGACAAAAAAAGCCTGACAACACAGATTCTTTGTTTGCCCGAAAAGTGGTTTCACATGCAGACAGGCCTAATTTGTTTAGATTTTGAAAGTACGATGATACTTCCGTGAATAGTGTATTACCTACTATATTAATACTATTCCTTTTTTATGCATGATATGTAGTGCATGTTTGGTGAGAAATCACCCCCTGCCACACACCCTTGTGGTGACTTGCAGGGTATTATGTAGATGTAGATGAATAGGATGGGCTTCGATTGGTCATGGGACTTTCTCAACGGATTATTACTTTTTAATAAACAGCGATGTTTACACTTGAAATTTCCGAGAAATCGCGCCATACTAATGATTTTGTAACTCAATTTTTCGTTTGATAGTGAACATGATATTGGCGGAGAAAAGATAGTAACTGTTGCCGAGGTTATGCGGAAAATTTTTTCGTGAACCCGGGCCTATGTGAAAGATCTTTTATCATATTCCCTGTGTAATTTCAACAAATAATTTTGTTATTTGGATCCCGAGCATGTCTCGCGATCTCCTTGTTAGAGGTGGAATCACTCAGGGCTTGCCAACAAATTCATCGCTAATTTCCCCTCAACGTCATTAACTCGAGTTCCCGTCTCTTAATCCTACATCTCTTATTCCAGTAATTTGATTTTTAAAAGAGACATGGAAACTCTAAATTGAGGAGAATCCGTCGCTGGAAAATAAACCTCTCTGTATGCTCTTCAAGATTGACTTTGTAACCCGTTCCCTAATTCAGTTTTATTCACTTAATTCGGCTTTCTCATAAAATTATTCTCGAAAGCAAAGAAGCGATTGAGATCAAAGAGCTTCTTTTGGCCACCAATCAGCGCTTCGCTTGATTAATGTTTGGTGCCATTTCACCTTTCGTGCTCTACAGTGTCTTTGGTGTATTCGAGGAGAACTTAACGACTCTTTTAATTCTGTCTGAATATTTTTTCATAGTATGAAGGGACGAAGCCGAGTCTCAAGTTTCAAAAGTTGCCGCACCAATAAAAACTCAATGCCTCGGGTGTAAATGTGAGGACTACATTTATACATTAAATCCCATTGATTAAACTGAAATTTTATGCTCACCGCTGTACGTCTTAAAAATATAGCAGGCATTGTTTCAGATTGAAGTGAAAACCTTAAAGGCGTTGCCCGCTGGAACTGCATAACAGCAGAAATTTCACAGACATAAATCGTTCGCCTTGACTGGGACTCGTACCCGGATCATCTGATTCCCGGCCAGATGTATTATGAATCTTATTTCAACAGGGAATCAATCTTACTTTCTGGTTGGTGGTTGGTTATTCAGGGGAGGCGACCGACAGCTTAGGTCATTTGCGCCATTTAGGATATGTGGATAATTGGGTGATGGTAGGAGTTTTCAGGGAACGGAGGAAGGGTGGAGAGAAACCCGACATCGGCATTAGCCTACTCTTACAACGAAAGGCGCCAAGGGGACCACGGCTTATCGTCCCATCCGACGGACGGAGTACTGAACTTGAAATGCCCTCCACTAGTCACTCCAGTGGGAACCAGTTTTCCACTGAAAAATCCGCCATTGCCCAGAATCGAACCCGTGCCCTCGGGATGGGAGGCCAGTGTTCTAGCCACCACACCAACCCGATCCCCTTCTTATTTTCTATCTCATCCTATGCGTTTCCTATTAGAAAAAAAGTGCCTTCGCAAATAAGATTCAACAGAAGTACACGTTCAGTGTCCTCTTTGTGCATAGATCAATCTTTTCTCAGGGACGATATTAGTTTATAAAATGGATCATTTCATATTATTCCATCTTCGAAGTCGGTTTGCCATTTCTACGCGGAGTAACCTCTGAAGCTTACTTGACATTTTTCGGTGGCGGATGCCACCAAATTATACTTTTTTACCGTGACTTATTAAACAATATTAGCCACAATTTGGCATCAGGTTCTGAGTGAATTCTAGCTTACCTGCAAAGAGACATAGTGCTCCAAATGGGACACTGAAAAAAAAGTAAAATAATCCCCGAACCAACACGATGAGCCTAACAAAATCGCGAGTGTAGATGTCTTGAGTACATCTTTGTTGAGGGGTGTTTGAAAAAGTTTGGACTCACGGAAGTGAGTGTCGGATACTAGGTGAGGAACAGTCATTCAATCGTATTTTCAATTTCCGGCTCCATCGAGATTAGGTCGTGATTATCTACATTAAGAAAACTATGAATCCGCGCTCGGCAGGAAACAACTTAAAATTACCTCAAAGATTACACGACTTTGCTGTAACTTTTGTCGAATTGTTCCTGCAGTAAACTAAAAAATATAACAATTCACAGATGTAGGTGATAAAACTAGTATTTTTTTTAAATTTTATGTTCATGTAAACGATCTTTGTAAAAAAAACTAAGGCATATTGTAATGGGAATGAAAAATTGTGTTCACTTAATAACTATACATTTCAGAAAAATTATTTTTTCATCTTTGTTTGAGCAATCAACTAGGTAGGATCTCGAAATATGAGGTCATGCATCTGATTGCCACATGGCTAAAATTAATGTGGTAATTTTATACTATGGTAACACAAATTTTGAAGTTCATGACATGTATTATGATAGCTTCATATTTGTACCAATTTTTTACTATATTTTATTCTACTACATAAAAACACATAACTATTGAATTTATACAGTTCAGAGAAACAATTTACAATTTGAGAAGGGAATATTATGTAGTTCCAGGAGTTACTAACAAGTATGGAGAAAGGCTTCATCATTGTACTATGCCAATTCTATTAAACTGCTATGAAATATAGTTTGATAGTATTCAAGACTTTAATTCTGTGTGTATTAATAAGTTTTACCAAAGAATAATTAATGGACATATGCTGATTGAAATGTAATACTTTTATTATCTTTAATTTGTAACGTGCTAAAATTATTTTTACTTCATTCAATGTTTAATTTTTATATTATTGGTGCATTTTTCTTATTGCTTTTAAAATTAACGATTATGAACTGCGAATTAAACAAAGTTTTATGTAGAACGTTCTAGTAAGAAACTGTTATACTTATTCCCCGTCGATAGGCGAGTGCCTGACCAAACTATATTGTTGCTAAGAGAAATGCATAAATAAAATAAACAAACGGAAATTTTCTACGTTCACTTGAGGGACCAGTATATTCTGGATTCATTTCTTTTAAAATTTGTGGCCTAGGATTTATTGTATTGATTTTCCTGGGGTTCGTGAACGTCATTTTTCGCTCCAACGTCAATGAGTCCCGCAATGCCCCTCGGTGAACAGTGTGCTTGACTTTCGGACTCTGGTGCGAAATGTCATAGCGCGGGCGCGCACGGGAAATGTGGAATCGAGTTCTGTGGTGAGATATGAGAAATGTCGAGGGCAACCGCTGAAAATTTTGATAAAAAATCCGCTGCCATCTGTCGAGTCGGATTCGACGCGTTGGCTGAGGGGTAGCGGTTGATGGACCGCTAACTGCGGTGGCGTCCGGAGACGACCCAGGGTTATCCATAGGTTTTATCCCTATTTCGTACGCAGACTGCTGAAATAAAAAATGAAACGGCACGCGCGCGAGTAGTTTCAGATCTTTTGACAATGAATATTGTGTCCGCTTCTCATTATGGGTTGGCATAAACAGGACAACATACGCATATTGTTGTAAAAGTTTTTTCACATTCTCATTAATGCCACAATAAAGATTCAGTACCGTTCGAAATCGATATTGTACTGGGATTTGTTTTTGAATCTGTCGGAATTATCTCGAATAGGTAACCAAGGAGTCACGTGGTACAAACTCGAATGGTTAAAAAATTTGGTGTAAATGAATCTCTTGTAATATTCTCATTCATTGAATTTTACTTGAATATTTCACTTCCGTCTTGAGAATAGAACTTCCGGATGAGGAAAACTCAAGAGAAAACAAGGAGTACGAAAAGGTAAACATGATAACACAGAAAGAAAAAACACTAGCCAAATCCACATTTTTGTGGATTGGCTCGTGTTTTTTCTTTCTGTGTTATCAATCACAATAGATTAACTGAATAAATATTCCTCAGTCATTTGTTAATGAGCGTGTTTTTTCTTTCTGTGTTATCAATCACAATAGATTAACTGAATAAATATTCCTCAGTCATTTGTTAATGAGCGTGTTTTTTCTTTCTGTGTTATCAATCACAATACATTAACTGAATAAATATTCCTCAGTCATTTGTTAATGAGTTTACATCTGCTTTCACGGATTGCACGGTCTGCTTAGAAGCGTCCACAGCACCACCTAGTGTCTGGGATAGGAAAGGGTACGTGCCTTTGACGTCACGCGTACAATTTACCAGTATGCAAAGGTTTGCCGTTGTGATTTCGCACGATTGAAATGTTTCTTTTTTTAATTAACGTGGAAAAATACTTAGCGTCATTTTATAATGTAGCTGCTTGAAATGCGTATTTCAGAAGTTATACACTTAACAAGACATTTAAAAAATGGAAACTAATCCTATTACATGAATATGAAGAGGTTAGCAGATATGAGCAATGAGAATTGAGTTGAGACGGTAGCCAATCTGAGGATTGTAGACCTAAGATGTTGATGATTATGACCCAATGTTTTACGTTCAAAACTATCGAAATGACTGCACAATTAAATTGTTCCTGCCTTTGTTTTACTCTGATATCTTGCCTCGATTGAATTCTTTTCTTTTCCGTTCCTCACTCAACTGTGCGCTTAAGATTAACCTCCTTAGTGCTTTCTGGGAAGTGGAGTGGAAGCCGCATGAATTTCCGGTAGTGCCAAGTTCCCAGAGTCAGGAAAGCACAAGACGTTGTGAAAACGCCCCATGAATATTTTAAGTTTCGCATCCATCCCAAAGGTTCCTTGCGCTCGCCGGCCATTGCTTGCGTTTTGTTATTCGATGGCGCTACGCGTTCTAAATGCCGTCGTGCAAAGAGCAAGCTTCCGGCCAGACCTTACTTCTTTGAAATAATCGATGCTTAAGCTCCAGAAACCTTTTACGCATCCACTAAATTTCTTTTTGTTTCTGTCTTCCAAGCCTTCGAGTGCGCATCCTCCCCATGTTTGCTTCCACGAAATCACCATGGAAACGACGCTGTATTTTTCCTAAATATCCAATAAACGCATCGCTCCGCAAACTCAATTCACCACGAATTTCATTGAATGTAGATATGTAAATACACGATAGTCATCCTATATTGTATTCTATCGGGCGTAACTTTAAGAAAGTAGGTACATTGCAGAAGAATAAATAAAAATTTTATGCCTTTTCTGCCAATAATTTTTCAATAAAATTGACCTATGGCTTCAACGTTTGCGTGTCATTTTTAATGGACTGTGACCAAACATCGTTAAATCAACCTGAAACACTATAGATTGATGGGAGGGGGAATGTTGGTTGACTTATTTGAAGTTCACTATTGAGATGTTCACGGATTCAATTCCAACAGTGGAAGATGCTTTTAAATTAGTAAACCGGCCCCTAATTGAGTGCATACTTTATTGAGATCGGCTGAGTTTGTTGATCTCACAACAAAGGTATCACTTCAGTGCTTTATGGAGAACATTCGGGTACAATACTCTGTCCGTCGGATGGTACGTTAGACCGTGATTTCCATACTTGCATCTTTTTTTACCGGGTTGAATTACCTATAAGTACGGAGACACTTTTAAAAACAGGTATCTTATGCGCAAGTTGGCATCGTAAAAACATTATAAGAAAACCTTTTGCCTTTCACGAGGTTAAAATTCTGGCTCTTTGGGACGGAGAATACAGTATTTTAGGAGGTACCATTTCGATCCTACTGAAGACGCACATAGTACTGAGACGTGGGAGAAGATGGAATATAAGTGTGTTCACACAAGAATGAAGTAAAGCTTTTCAAATGACTGTGACCTTAAATCTGCGAATTTTTCATTCCTCTTAAGAATTATATGCCTTCAAGTGTCGTCGTGTCATGATGCCACTTTAACACGGTTCTGCCCTACTAACAAAATATGAAATTCTGCATTCGCCTTGTTTAATTAACTTTATCCAATGCCGTTATAATTACGCTATCGTCTGAAAAACGATTATTTAGAAATATTTGCCTCTAGCATATTATATAGTAGGTTGAATACCCCTTATCGACCGTAGCGACCTCTATCCATCGTTGCATTTTTTTCTCATCGGCTCGTATCTTGACCTTATCTTCTTCAGATTCTCAACGGCTCGTGTCTTATGCTATATTGCCCTTGTCTTCTTCAGACCAGCTTCATTTCTACCTGTGGGCATATTGTGCATATAGCCAATTTTTTCTCTTCCCGGTTAATCCAGCTCCCTGTATAACTGCATTCATTATTCATCATATGAATTCTTCTTTCCAAGGTACTTAATTGTTTGTTCCATCCTCTTATGCTACATCCTAGTTTCCATAAGCAATCTTCTTGCCTCTCCCATTATGCTTAAGAACAATTTATTGGTATTTATTTAAATTTAAGGATTGCGAGCAAGGATTAGAGTTCCACAGGGGATAGACAAGCCTAAATATTGACCATTGATCCATTGACAAAGTACCTGGCGGAAAATCAGGGAGGTTTGGGTTCGAGTCCGGGTCGTGGTGGATTTTTTTCCTCGTACAAATTTTGCTTATTTAGGCATTAAATAGGTAAGTAAATAATTAAATTGTATCACTTTGCATGTGAACATAAAATTTTGTTAGATCATACTCGTGGCATCTGTAGCACGTAAAAAGTGTGTAATATTGTTGATTTAATCTGTTAATGTTGTCAGTTAGTACTTAGTTTAGGTGCAGTCTGGTATTCAAATTCTCGCGTACAAGCTGGTGATAATCGCACTCCATCTATCTTCTTCATTCGTTCTCCTTTCCGTCCTTCGGTTTTTTACTATTCTCCTCCTCCACGTACTACTACCTTATGCCCCGTTTCCACTACTAGCGTACCTACGCGCGTACCAACCAGCGATGCGTTCCCACAACCATAGTAAAACTCCGTGCTGCCTCCCTTGGCAGCTAACTGAACAAGTTGCTGATAAAAGTAGTTAAGAAATACATTCAGAACTCCAGCACTTTCGTCATGTTCTCGCCATTTTAAAAATTACGAGTCACTCATTCTCACTCCTTCGTCGACATACAGCCAACACATATCCATTGTGTTCAGTTGTGTAGAATATCGTTATTCGTATTTCTTAGTTCCCGCCCCGCCGCCGCCAGCGCCTAACCAGTGTAAAATGGCATGATTTCGAACTACGAATTACGATGGTACTTACGTGCGTTTCCTCGGCATTTTTCGGTCGCACGCGTATGTACGCGCGTACATACACTAGTAGTGGAAACGGGTCAGATCACTTTGCGGTGAAGGAAAAAAAGTTGAACCTATCATTAGCTAAGAATGAAATTTGATTGAATGCTGTCAGTGGTGCATATTTCACTGACGTCAACGTTGACGCGAACGCTGCAAATGTATATGAAAGCCTTCCATGATACACGCTAAAAAAAAGACGTGTGATCAACGAAGTGATGACAGGGTCGTTTTCTCCTGACTTATGGAAGACCCCTGCATGTGCGAATTGGTAGAAAAATAAACCCGCCGTTCCGCGTTTTATCTCTTCCTTGGTCCTCGTTTCGTTCCGATAAATTATTTACGCCGTCATCTTCCCTCTCCTCCCATCCAACCCTCTCCCTCACCCACGTGACCTTTACAGACGCGTCTATGCGCGGTCGATTGCGTCACCGATGGGTGGTGACGTCATGGAAAGGGGATTCCAGAAACCTGATGTCGTACAATAGGCAAACAATGGATTGATATGACAGTATTTTCGAGAATATAGCGCATGTATAGGCTGCACCATAGAGTAAGTATAATATAGTAGGCTCACCGCATAGGTCATAATTGTTATACGTTTTAGATGTAGTACTGGAAGTTTTCCATAGATGGCGAGGGAAGAATTTTTTGTGTTACATCACAAACAATATATATCGCTTCCATCGCTTTCGTTTTTATAATCGACTTAGGTGGTACAATCGAGAAGTGTCTTGTAGTCTGCTCCTTGCAGCGGTGGATTATGTGTTTTTTTATGAAACAGCAAGGAATCCCTCCGGTGCCAAGGTATGTTTGCTTTAATAGTGAAAGAAATGTTAACTTATCCATGTGACTGTTGACGTTAGGTAAAGGATATCGCACCATCATAATAATATGAGAAAACTACAACACCAGCATATGTTATGTGCCGTTTAATTCGATTCTAAAAAAGGAAGTAATGGGAGTTATATAAATCGTTTGTGACGCAACGCGAAATATTCTTACCACGTTGTTTATGGAAACCTTCCAGTACTACGCCCATACTAACAGTTTTGCTCTATGCGGTGAGCTCTATATATTATACTTACTTTATGTTTTGATACATGTAATGGTTTTTAAGTTAATAGCCAATGTTAAAATTTATTTTATGATTACCCAAAATAAATTAAACATTATTTATAACTTTGTGCATCGTAATATACATTATACGGAACGTCATACTTAATAATTAATGTTAATCATAATTTTACAACTAACATACATAATTTTACATGAACATAGTACATAATTTGTACATGAATACATAAAATAAATTTACCTAACATGAAAATGAACATGCACGCATCAATTAATATGCATCAATGAAACTGACAGAGATGAAATCAAGATTGTGGATATTTTAAGATTTCAGCACGTCTACTAGAAATACCAATATGGATAATGCATGTTCGAATACTTCTCAAATGTTTCTGTGTGTGCTGATGAAAAGTAGTTTGGAAAGGAATTTGTTGTTTGTTTTCCGCGTGATATTGTTATAAATCTCTCCTTTGATGGGCAGTATAAGTAAACATTAGGGCATGTACGCAGTGCTTGCTTCGTGGCAACTCACTCCCTGCCACTCTCCCTCGAGGTAGCTTGCAGTCAGTCAGTAGGTAGATGGATAGACTAAAGAAGGAATTTTTAAAGTGAATGGTTTAAGAATAATGTCAATGTTCATTGGAATTTAAGAATGTGATTTCCATGTTTAGAATATTATTTTAGCAAATGAACCCGTCTTGTACCTACTAATCAAAAGGAGTTTTAAATTCCAACATCAATGTTTCTTATCATGGCTCTTCATATGCCAAACCCCCGGGCTGTGGTTTACAGACTATTGTGCGAGTGAATATCAACCTATCGGTATAGTCTCCGTGGCATGACTGATGATATCGTCCTCAAATTCATAACAATTAGAGAAGCATATTTAACTGTCCAAAGGTGGTCCGAGGTTATGCAGACATAGAACCCAACAGTCTAAAGACAAAAAAAATAGCACAATATTAAATACTTTTTATATGGCGCAGAAGGCGCAGTTGAGAGTAGCCGATGGAGAATCGGATTTGGCCACAATAAGGAGGGGAGTTAGGCATGGATGTCCGTTATCGCCGGTACTTTTCAACATATACTCGGAGGAAATGGTGAGAGAGGCTTGGGATGAGCTAGAGGCTGGAGTAAAGGTGGGGGGAAATGAATAAAATCAGTGAGGTTTGCGGATGACCAAGCGCTAGTCAGCCAGTCAGCCCGTGGCTTGCAAAAAATGCTGGATGCATTGCAGAGACAGTGCGAAATATACGTGATGAAAATAAACCTGAAGAAAAAGAAAGTAATGCGATTTTCAAGAACAAAAAGGGCCAGTTTAACTTTAAAAGTAGGAGGTCAGAAGCTAGAGCAGGTAGATGAATTTAGCTGTCTAGGTAGTGTGTTGGAAGAAAAAGGGTGTAGCAGCATTGAAGTGAGAAGGAGAATCACATTGGCAAAAGAGGCTTTTACTGGTAGACGTGAGCTAATGACAGGGGCGTTGAGTAGGGAAGTGAACAAAAGACTAGAGAAAAGTTTAATATGGAGCGTTGCACTCTATGGGGCGGAAACGTGGGCTTTGCGAAAAGAAGATGAAAATAGACTTAGGGCTTTTGAGATGTGGGTGTGGAGAAGATGGAGAAAGTAAAGTGGATAGAAAGGAATACGAACGATTAAGTGCTAGAATTGGTAGGAGAGGAAAGAAATTTGATAGATGAAATTAGGAGAAGGCAGAAGGTGTGGATGGAAAAGGTATTAAAAGGGGATGGTGTTTTGAAGGAGGTGATTGAGGGAAGAGCGTTGGGTAAGCGGGGAAGAGGGAGGAGAAGAATGGGTAGCTTGGATGGAATGATGGGTGGCAGGAGGTATGAGGGGCTGAAGAGGGACATCATGTGAAATTTAGGGGGTGGGAAGAATTAAATGTCCATTTAAACCTACCTTCACCTGTATAAAACTAATAATAATAATAATCGAGATATGCATTCTCTGGGTTTATAATTTGCAATGTCGCATATATGCATTAATTTTACGCTTAAAAATGTGTACATTTTCAATACATTTGTTTTTTCCAGGAAGGTTCTTGTACGTACAAGTGAATTCCCAAACCTTTAAGACTTTTTGTGTGTACTTACTACAAATGAAATTGTGGTTTATTCCGCAGTCTCATAATCAGAAATCCCATTGGCAATCTAAAAAAAAAAACGTTTGAAAGGTAGAATTGCTGAGCGATTACTTCTTATACTCTATTTTATGTTACAACGTATTTTTTTGTAGAGTAATGTGATTATCTGTTGGTGTATATTGAAATGGAATTTAAAAGGAGGAGATAGCAAGTCAAGAATGCGGAACAATTCAGTAGCTGGAGATGTGTGTTGATAGGAGTATGAAACATAGCGAAGTTAAGGGGATCACTTTGGCGGTATAGGCACTTGCCCGTCGGAGAGGATTAATATGTTAAGGTAGTTCAGTAGGGCCACCGAGGAAACGCAAGTAAAGAAAACTTTTCGATTTCAATCAAAGTTGTTTACTTGATTTGAAAATCATCATCCTATATATAATTTCTGTTTGTCAAAATCCCTTTTTATCACATAATATAAAGCCTATAGACATGAATTTGGCATCAGTTGATAGGATTTTTTTTCACCAACTTTTGACATCGCATACTAAGTTTATAATTTTTGTCAAATGAAAATATTTTAGCGTAACAAAACGGGATTTCTACCTTGGAGATGTCGTAAATGAACAATGATGAAGCAAGGATTAGACGCGCGTAAGATAGAATTTGTTCTTCCACCCAGAGCCGAGAAAAAAATTTGTGATAAAAATGATAACAAAATTTTTCTTGGGCATACACATAACTGAAATTCATTTAGTGCGTATAAAACATGTTTACACTACATCACTGTTTCAACAAACATTGTGTGTTTGTTGAACTGATGGATATTTGAGATATAAAATTTAAAGTTTGCGTAAATCTTGAACACATAAATACCGGCACTTCTTTCAACGGCAATAAAAAGTACTAAAATACAATTAAAAACATATTACGTGTAGATGGATTAACGAAGAATTAAAGTTCAAAAATAATGGGATGCTCTGTAGATTTATGAGTTACTTTATAAACACTCTTCATACTCGAGTGCAAATAATACTCGTATGTTGGTCGACAAAAATCATATTTTTTTCGATGGGGGGAATGTTGAATTTAAAAGTTTTGCACAGGTTCACTGGTTTCGAAATATTTCAAAGGTTTTGTGCTCTACTTCGAAGATAAGATATAGATTCATTTAATTAAAATTTTCCCTCTGCGTGTGGTCGATTCTTTTTCCGACTTAAATAAAGCAAACCAACTGGAAACAACCCCTATTGTAAAGGTGAGACTCGGGTGTTGTTTGGGTGTCAGAGCCTCTTGAAAAATTACTTATTCATTACTTGATCGCAGTCTCCTATTCATGTGCTGTCGTATTGGACAACTCTTTTTTTATACGATCGCCTCAATTGTCATTTTAATGATGAATTGTTTCCTCAAGTGACTACAATAAGGAGGCTAGAGTGTGCTGGAAGTGACATACGCATGCTAGTCTACGGGTGAAAAATGGAGCCAGAATCGGGGTGCTTGGGTAGGATTAAGGCTCCGCCCATTTGGCACAATACATGGCATTATTTTCTGCATTTTATGGAGACTGCATGTGTATTGGAACATTGATAACAATGAAATCATGCCCAAATATAATTTCAGAGGCATTAGTTAATCTTTCTAAGACTACGTAAGGGGGGGAATCAATGCATTTTATTTCCTTGGTAGCTAACTGCATTAATAAAACTGGTTTCATCGTATTTAAACTAAATATTTAGCGATGGTTGGCGTGTTTTCTCACTTTTCTCTGTTACTTTGACGAATTTTTTAAAGTCATTCAGTTAAGTCAATCTGATTTACTTCGTGGAACTGCGGCATGATTAAGATAAAGACAATGCACTCTGTATGATTCCATGTTACTTTATTGGCCTCAACCGGTTTCAACGATAGCCAACGTCATTCTCAAGAGGTCTGGCAGGTAACTGTCAAACTCTTAAATACAAGAGCTCTTAAATCTGCATTAAAGTGCATTGTTTTTTAATAAATTTTACGGTTCAATACACTTCTAAGTTAGACAGCGTGACAAAAACTTTCAATTACCTTTACGAGTATCGTGAGTTACAAACTACTTGGTCCGAGCTAGAGGCGGACAACTATCGATAGTCCTGACCATCGATAGTTCCCCTTCTGACTATCGATAGTTTCCGATAGTTTTTAAAAATTCCAATTTATTTAGAAAATTGTAAGAAAATTTTCATCTTCGAAGGATCTGTCTAGTAACGGTAAAGAATGAGGGAAATGGCTTACATAAAAATCGTATATATTTAGTAAATTTATGTTTAGTGAAGAAATTGCAAAAATAAATTTCCTTAAAAATAAAATTACAAAACCATGAATCTTCATGTACAAAACTTAAATACATTATACAAGCCACTTATTTTGAATAAGAAACAATAGCATATCAACGTTTTTCTGTTTAATGTTTTATCTTCTATTTGATATGATTAGTCGTGCTTTGCTGAAAATTCGTTCTGATGGCACAGAAGTGGCATGAACACAAAAGTACTTCAGTGCGCCTCTTTGAAGTTAAGAGAGTGTTATATAAAGTGTGTCAGAAGTGTCAGTAGCATCCATATGTACTAAAGGTTTTTCCAATTCTTTTTTCCTTGGACTGTTAGCGTCATAAGAGTTTTGAAGGCAATAATACTCTTGAAGAGATCTTGTTGACGCCGATGATGAGCTCTGATTACTTATCTTGATTATCTTATAAGAATCACGTACATCACTTACATTATATAGCCTTATCAGAATCACTTACATGTCCAAGTTCTGAATTTTCTTACGCATTCTCCTTCAATAAATTACTATGTGCTCTTTTAAAATGATCAGACAAGTTACTAGTATTCCCACTTGTTTTATACTCTTTATCACAGGTATTGCATTTCGCAATTTTTTTGTCTTTGCTTCCTTCAAACCACACCTGCGATATGTTACGTTTCGACATTATTAGAGCCGTTGAGTCACAAAATATGCTCTAAAAGAGAACAATATCTAACATAAACATTAAGGAGATGAAAGATGCATAAAAACGTAACGAAACGAAGACTGAACGTAAACTTCGCACGCTGTTAAAGTGAGTTAAAGAGTTAATTTTCTGTTATTTACTATCGGATACTATCGATACAACTATCGATAGTAAGTCGGAACTATCGGTAACTATCGATAGTTTTCCGCCCCTAGCCCGAGCCGACAAAAAATGGCCGTACTGGCTTCTCAAATTAGCCGACTCCAGCCTATGGCCTTTTTGACCTTAAACGAATTTTTTGTATTTTTTTGTACTTTTTCCCTTCGCTGAAATTTCGCTCCGCCTCTTGTTTTTTATTATCGCCAGCATTGGTTTTTTGCCGATGATGGCTTATTTATTTCGAATAATGCGTTAACTATGCGAAGTGCGCACTTTTTTTATTTGCATGGCTTATGCGACATTTTTACGACCTATGTTAGCCGCATTTCACGTTTTAGTGCTGGAGTTTTGGGTGTTGAACGGATTTTTGCTGGTGAATTTTCTTGGAGTGCATCGTGATAATCAACTTCCATATACCTGTGGCAGCTTGTGCGAATAAAATGGCTTCAATTTATTCATTCACGTTAAATGTAACGAAAATATGAACAAACTAAGATCCCACAGAATCCGTTGCACTTCACTGGAAACTTCAAAATTGCAATACAAACTACGTGAATAACAATGGTAGAAAGGAATACGTTTTTGCCACTGTATGCCAGGCATTTCATGGCCAACTTTTATCATTATTGATACACTTATTATTGCCTTCTCTCACTGCTATACATAATTTATAGATTTCTTCTATATAATGTGAATATATTTGCATGATTTTACGCGCAAATAAATAATGTTTATTCTTTATTTTGCTACGTGGTTACACCTGCAATCGATTACGAAGTACATTAAAATCATTATCATCGAAAGTAAATTATTTTAGGTTAAAGTTGGTGTAATGCAAGGTACTAATAACTTTTAGATTCAGTTCAAGTGGACGAACAATCAAGGCGTTTCAAATTACGTTTAAAGTATCCATGATTGTGCAGACTTATTGTAGGCATGTGGTCAATGTGCGGTGTGATACTGCTGAGACCAAAAACGGACATCGACTCTTCTCTAAGAATCGGGACCGACGAATAATAAGCTCCGACTGAATATTAAAAATATTGAAAAGGTTTCCGAAACATTCAAGAAAAGAAAACATTTTCATGTTCCTATTCGGTGATAGGTGTATAAAGATCTCCTCAAGCCTGAGGACATCTCTGATCTCTGAAGTGTAATTTAAACAACAAAGCAGAATCAATCTAGACGATTCCGTCGCTAGGGAATGTGTCGCTATCGCCATCCGATTGTTGACGTAAGAGCCGTCGGATCGTCGATTCCGACCTGAAGATGCATGAGCTGGGCTTTAACTCGGATTGAATAGAAGGTACGTAGACGTTACTACCTATGGGCTGGATTCGGAGACTTCCCATCTTGTTTGCATATCAAGGGGATCTCCTGGTGACATCCGGAATCTGAATGCCGTTCGCGAGAAGGGCACTAGATCAAACTGATTGAGTTTGCAAACGCAAAGGCGTGACAGAACGGCGATGGTATCTGAATCTTGGAACTTGTGAGAGGAAATTGCGCGCTTTCTCATCACGTCTTTGGCTGGTAAATGGATGAAAAGATCATTGATTTATAGTCATCCAAGTTTGCGTATCCTTCATTTCATCATCATCTTCGGTCAACAATCCTATGATTGGTTTGACGCAGCCCTTCACTCGATTCTTCTATCGGCCAACTTCTTCATATCAACGTAATTTCTCTCTTTTACATCCTTCAGAACCTATTTTATGCATCTCATACGAGGCCTGCCTTTTCCATTTTTCCCGTTCACTTCTCCTTCGACGATTGTCTTCATCAGCCCATCGTGTCTTAAGATGTGGCCGATTAAGTTGTCTCGTTTTCTTGTAAGGATTTTCATCAGACTTTTCTTTTCTCCCACTCTTCTTAAGACTTCTTCGTTTGTCACTCGATCGATCCATTTAATCTTCATCATTCCTCTGTAGCACCACATTTCGAATGCTTCCAGCCTTGTCTTATATGCCGCTGTTGTCAGTGAAGTCAGTTATGATGAAATGATAATTCTTCATGTGTTTGCTAATAAAATCTCTCTCCGTATTATTTTATTCCGGAGCTGAAAGCATTCGAAACGCAAGAAGGATATGGTCGGTAGAATAATATACCAGGCGGAAAGAGGAATTGGACCAACGGAAGAATCTTACCTACGGATGGAATTGCAACCGTGTAAGGAAACAATTTATTAGAACATACAATTGGAGCATGCTTCATGACAGTGAGGCATGGATGATAACAGCAATGTGGATCAATCAATGTTGGAATCATTCAAATTTGGGGCTACAGGAGAATGATGAAGATAGAAATGGATCGAATAAGTGACGAACGAAAAGTGGGAGAAAAAGAAAAGCTTCCGGAACAAGAATATTCATCTACGCAACGTCCTGAGAACCATTGCCGAGGTGTGTGGCAGGGGGAGAAGATCACCAAACATGCACCATGTACATGCAACTAAGAGCTACCAAGACCTACCTGCATAAATCTGTCATGTAGCCATGCAAATAGACAATTTATTCGGCCATATCATGAGACATGCTGGTCTGATGAAGAAATTGTCGAAGGACTTGTAAGCGGGAAGAATGAAAATGGAAGGTCTCGTATGAGATACTATGTAGAACTAGTGATGAAGGATGTGCAAGAGAAGAAGTATGCAAATTTGAAGTGGTAAGCAGAGAGATACGAACAATGTAGCTGCATGTGATCGTATAATGAAGCATGCTTCCATGCAGTACCCTAGTCGCATGTCAATAGCACATGCTTGGTTATCATCACCCCCTGCCACACACCCTCGCGGTAGCTTTCATGGTATCGCGTTGATGTAGGTAAGGATAATGGAGTGGGGAGCTTCGTTGAGCCAATCTGAAGATTGTTGACTATGATTATGATGGTGATCTTATGCACGAGTAGAAATCTACATACTAGTGTTCAATTAGTTAAGGTAGGCTTAGGCTTAAATGGACATTAAATACTCCTAAACATTCATATGCGGCCTGATACACATATTTCTCACGTGATATATTTGGCTTTAGTTCCCCATAGGCTCTTCCTACTCCGTATCATATTATATCAACAGTAATACAACAGTCCTCAAATAATCCCTCATACCTTACATTCCTCCTCCTATCACATTCTTAAAGGCGTATTCGACCCTTATCTTGTATTCCTGCCAATTCTTCTGCCTTCTCCTACTTTTTCAATCGACATTTTTTCACCCTCACCATCATCAGCATTTCTTCGTTCCTCCTAATGTCCATACACACCTGACTTCATAATTCCCCACATCTTAAAAGCCGTTGATTCAATTTCACCCCTAGCAATAATATCTTTGCAATTTTCCACCATTTAAAAAAAGAATGCGTTGACAACTATGAAGGATTTCAAGCTTTCCCGGCGAATGACGCTGAAGAATTCTTCTCTAGTTTAGAGAAATTCTGGCAATTCTGTTCAACGGCCAGTAATGACGCTTTCATAGCCTACTATGCTGTCATCATCATGACGTGAAGCCCGAGAACACTTATTGACGACTAGTTTCGTTGAAGTTGGAAATTTTCAAGTCTAATATTATTGAACCTCAAAGAATTTAGTCGTCAATGAATTCTTCTTAGAGCAGTGGAAAATTAAAGAATTATTTTTCACAATGGAGCAGTTTCACCATCTTAAGTCAGAAACTGTATCGTGTATTTTTATCTCATTTCCTTAAATTTCACGTATTGGCTAACTTACCATTCAGAATTCACTAAGCTATCTGTTTATTAACAAAACTGAGATATTCTCTGCATTAAATACAAAGCCATGATAGTTAAAACTTTCTTTGGAATTTTTTTCCTGGAAACTGAGTTTAACATGGCAAAAATGTTTAAAAACAGAACAATTCTCATACGATGATGAAATAAATGCTGTTTATCCAATTTTTTCCTTTACACTCATTGCTTTTTTCTCTCTACCCACTTAAGGTTGCTCGGCTGACTAGAAAGAATATTCAAAAGGATCTTCCTGTCGTGCTACGGGATTCAGTCTTCGGAGCAGAAAAACGTAAGTTGCAGAGAAAACTATATTTTAAAGTACTGAAATTTTATTTTAGGGAAAATTTACCGAGCATTGATTATGACATGTATTCATGATGTAGAAACTTTTGAAAAGTTGACATGATAGTTGATGTCTTCGTCGTTTCCGAAGCATTTCCTTGATGTCGTTTAAAGTTTAAGAGAGTAAAGTTTTCACTCTTGCCTAGCGGGGAAGTGTTAATTTTGTAGCCATGAACAATGCTGAATGGGGTCGTTTACCATATTTTTTATTGCCGAATCTCATAGAGTTTGTAAAATAAAAAGACCCGTATTTTTTCGTTTTTGATCCGACAATTATTTCTCGAGTCATAAGCGGCGAAAAACTGATGTTTTTAACCCTTTCGGAAAAGTGGGCGTGGTGCAACCTCTGACGTATATCGACTTCGTCCAATCACAACTGAGCCCGCGAAGCTACTTTGCCTTATCGCAATGGGGGGGGGGGGACACAGCTGACTCTGCCAATAGGAGCAGTTGCGACAGCATCTGTACGAGCTGACCTTCCGAGAACCCCCCTCCTCTCCCTTCCCTTCCCCTAAAAGCTGTCAAGTACGGGAGGAAAATGACGTCGATGATATCAGAGCAGCTTCTTCGGTGGGCGTCTCCTTTTGCTTATTTTAATTTTTGATTTATGAGTGAATGGTTGTGGTTAGAAAATTAATTTTTTCCCAAAATTCATTTTTCGTTGTATCTAACGATTTCGTGTACAAAATTGCGATTTCGGTTCCGAGGGTAGGTGGCGATCTTCACCCCCTGCCACCGCGAGGGTGTGTGGCGGGGGGTGAAGATCGCCAAGCACTACCGACATGCAAACGAGCAACTATAGGGTCTCATGCAGCTAGATTGTTACTATCTATAGTATTTAAAGGATTAATACATGCATCATTCACTGCATACTGCTCTAAAATATTTCCCCTACTTATGCCTTTGCTATACTGCCTTTTCTGTTCTCTTATAGTACTGAGGAAAAATGCCATTTTGAATCCATCACTACGACAATCTATCTCTCTAATCTTATTTATCTGGTAAAATCTAAAATATAATACGCAGAGGTTTCTAATATATATCTAACATCTTCAGTAAATCTATCGGTTTCAAATTTCAGCCGGATATTTTAATCTGTACGTTAACCTATGTTCTGATAATGATTCCCACCCTAATTCCTGTATTAATTCTGATACACTAAACTTATCGTAACACCTTTTAACAAACCTAGCTGCTCTACGCTGCACACCGTCTAGTTCTCTGATCAAGCCTAATTCATTCGGATCCCATACTCAAGGTGGGGTCTAACTAGTGAAACGTAACATCGCTCCTTTGTCTTCTCTTCCCAAGTACCTACTCTTTTTATAAATCCTAGCTTTCTCTTCGCTCGGCCATAAATTGGCGATGCACGGATAATCCGCAGCCCGAATAACGCGCGCATGGATAAATGGGAGTTTTCTGTATCAAATTGAAACAGCAAACTGTGGTTGAACTCTTAGCGCATTTATTTATGCAAAAGAAAGAGCAATGGAGCGAGAAAGAAATCACTTGGATATCTAGTCCTCTTAGTAATGTCACCCCTTTCAGGAGTTAGCGGTTGTGCATGTTCAATTAAATTTTAGTTGTTCTGTGGCACACTGCCGTTCCTTTTACTGGCACACCAGTGTTCCATAGCATACCGTTTGGGTTGACACTGCTGTGTATGAAAATAGTACGAGACTTTTTTTATCATGAAAATCAATAATTTTCACTTATCAAGGTACATTGCTATTTACGAACTCAGGAGATATTTTTAGAATTTTATTTCCAGTAATTCAATATCCATGATTAAGAGACGAGAGGAAATAATCCTGAATGGCGTTAATCGTTGGTTGGTTGGTTATTCAGGGGAGGCGACCGGCAGCTGAGGTCATTTTCGCCATTTTGGATAGGTGGGTAATTGGGTAATGGTAGGAGTTTTCAGGGAACGGAGGAAGGGTGGAGAGAAACTCGGCGTCGGCATTAGCCTACTCTTTAAGGTGCCAAGGCGCCAAGGGGACCACGGCTTAACGTCCCATCCGACGGACGGAGTACTGAACTTGAAATGCCCTCCCTTGGCCATAATGATCTAATACCGTCCATATTCGCTTTCTTAGTGATATTTTCTTATTCCTCATTAGCCTTAATTCCTGATTCACGGTATGACGCAATGATGCAAATTGCCTGTATTTTTATGCACTGCTAATAAGAAATGGGAGACATTTGACGAGACTTATTGCTTGGCTGGGTCATTGATGCCAATCTGTTCTCGTCTACTCATAGAATCAAGGTCCCTGATCCTTAGATCGCCACAATATCACGTCTTCACTTAACTTTACTAATAGCTTGTCAAAAGTCCACTTTTGTTGAATTAAAATCCTGCCTAGCCAGTCTAATTCTTATCCATGAGACGTGGTAGCCAGATTACAACTTGTCGGCTCTGCTACCCAAGGATCGTAGGTTCGAATCCCACTTCAGGCATGGACGTAGTGATGACCTTAGTTTTTTATTAGTTAGGTTGGATGGTGCAATATATACGTGGCCATTGCAGAACTTCCATGGTATTCACCCCATGCCACAATAATCTGTAGGCATGACTTTTAGGGTGCTAAAAAAAAACGTGGAACGAAAAGCGTGGATGAATGTTTTTTTATTACTTTTTTAAGGACACTTTCGGTTCAGGCTGTGGAAGCATTTCATCCTATCGTGAATCGATGATGGGTATCAATTTTTCATTGCATTTCGCGCTGGACGCTTTTGTTCAACATGCGAACGATTTTTGGTGGCTCGACATCATTTATCTCGATCTCGAGTTTGTTTCGAAAACGAATCCATGATTTATCAGTTGATAAAGGTCCTCGAGATGAGAGTCGTTGTCCGTGGGGATTTCCTTTCTACCAACTCAATAAAAATCGATCGGAGGAAACGAAATAACTGCGATTTTTGGTGGATGAGGAGTGAAAATATAATATGTAGTTAGTTGAAAGTAAGGATGTTAGAATGTACTGGAAGAAACATTGGCGGGCTAGTCTGTGGGTGACGATGAGCCAGAATGGGGTGTTTGGGAATGATTAGGTCCTACCTACTGCGTACTAATAATACGTTTTGCACGACCTTTAATGGAAACTGTATGTTTCATCACTTACAAAAAATTGATTTGGGCGATAAACAAATTGACTCGGAAATGGCAGCTGCAATGCCTTACTTCTGCATAATAGGTATGTACCTAGATTGTCCCTCAGTCGTTGCCGAGGAAAAAAATATGAGCTTTCTTTCGGAAAAATATTCTGTTCCTCTTAGGAGTCCTCAGATCCAATTCCATAGTTCATTTCAATTCATAGTTCAGGAACAAGTAAGGAATACATGTTATAAGTAATTACATTACCTTCGCAAAGACTGCTATTTTGGTGTAGATTCTGTGTTCAATTAGCAAGTCGAGACATGTACTCAGGTTTTCCCCTTTTTCAGACTCATCATGGGGAAAACGCGTTTGGAACAGCCAAGTGAAAACAGAGAGTGCGCACACAAATCGATGGAGTTTTTAACATGCGAAGCCGTAATTTCGAATTCAACCACGTATCCTTCCTGAATAGCCTGCTGGATTTTGGAACATAATGCTCTCAATCTTGGATGCGTATGAAAGTAGGATATCGTAAAACAAACGCAAAGGGGCAAACAAAGATGACAGCACTGTAGCATAACCCAAAGGTTAGACCTAATTAAACCTCCTCTGCTTTTATGAGTGGCAACACATTTTAAAGCAGATTTGCATCATCCAGAGGGAGGGAGAAGCTTCTGTTTTTTTTTGTTCACGGGGGAATAGATTCCGTGCGGTAATTAAGCGGTGTTTTCGGACAGGCGGATGGACGTGAAAGAGTTTCCATTTGCCTTCCTTTCCCTCGTTTTAAACGTTTCAGAGACGAGTGAGAGAAGGAGGGATTGCTTTGTTCTGACTGGGTGCGAGCGTTTCCGGAGTCTGTTTCGAACGGGATGACGGAAACAGCGAAAATCCGGATAAGAGCATTAGCGACATCTCAACGGGCAGCCTCCGTGCTTAGGGAGTGTGGGGAGAGAGAAAGGGCCATGGCATTTCGGGATGAATAACCCTTAATGTGTATGTGCGACAGATATATGGGGATGTGGGAGAGAAAGTATACTTAGATGGCTGATTTCTTTGCCAAGGAAGTTTAAAATATTAAAAACAGCACCGCAAAACGCTACGTTAAGCCGTTGTCCCACGATCAAAATCTTCATCAAATTTTTTTGATACATTATATTCGACACAACTGAGTTTGACCGGGTGACAGGGTTAAATTATATTTTGCGTATACTTATTTGCAAGTATTGGCTGATTTCTTTGCCGAGTTAGTTTAAAATATTAAAACCCGCTTTCCAATACGCTACGCTAGGCCGTTGTCCCACGGTCAAAGTTTCATCAAATTTTTTAAAATACAAATTGGACACAACTGAGTTTGACCGAGCGACAGGGTGGAATTATATTTTTAATGGATTTTGGTCCAATTTGTTTGGATGCAAATATTTGGTCGAAACAGATAGAACTTGCTCAAAATTTCCATCCAAATGTATGAAATCGACCAATCGCAGACTTCCAATAAA
This sequence comes from Platycnemis pennipes, assembly GCA_933228895.1. Taxonomy (NCBI): domain Eukaryota; kingdom Metazoa; phylum Arthropoda; class Insecta; order Odonata; family Platycnemididae; genus Platycnemis; species Platycnemis pennipes. The sequence goes on from OW121854.1 coordinate 70,255,725, forward strand.
GTGAACGTCGTATTCAGTGTTTCTGAGAGTGTTGTAATTAGAGCTATTTGGATTGGAGTAAGGAGATCACGGGACAGATGGAACTGGCGTATTAATGAAGCCCTGAGGCAATTATTTTATTCATTGAGTGCATAGAAAAGATGAATTTATATACGGTACCTAATGAATGATTTATTTTTAAACGTAATTCAATTTGATAAAATTGGTGAAATAAATTAAATTCAAGTTGATAAAATTGGTGAGGTTCCTGTAGACCAAGCGCTAGTCAAGCAGTCAGCCATGGCTTACAAAAATACTGGAAGCATTTCAAAGACAGCGCAAAAGATACGGTATGAACATAACTCTCAAAAAAAGGAAAGTAATGATATTTTCAAGATCAAAGATGACCAGGGGGCCTGTGTTTGAAACCGTTTGAATTCTCTCGAATATATAAAAAAGGATCCACTTGGTACAAACAAAAAAGTGTTCCCAAGTTACATTTCAATGTTCATTACAATGTTTTTTTTTTTAGTTTTTCTCACCCTAAGGCTCTACTTTTGAGGCAGATGAGATAAAAACAATATAGTGAGATTGTAGTGTACGATTCAATAGACCAAGTTTGCGAACCGTTCGTGCTTGTACCTCGTGACTCCTTGGTTACCTGTTCGAGATAATCCCGACGGTTTCTTACACAACCCCCAGGTAAAATTTTGAATTCGGAGGGAATAGGTTAAAGCAGGTGGAACATTTTAGTCAGAAGGAGAATTGCATTGGCAAAAGAATCTTATATCCGTAGGCGTGAATAAATAACGGAGTCGTTGAGTAAGGAAATGTGAAAAGTCTGACATGGGGCGTGACACAGTATCGTGAGGAAACTTGGGCTTTGTGGAAAGAAGATGAAAATAGTCTTTTGAGATGCGAGTGTGGAGGCGGATGGAAAAAGTAAAGTGGGTCGAAAGGAGGACGAACGATGAAGCGTTAGAGTTGGTTGGAGAGGAAAGGAAGGAGATTGAGGAAATTAGGAGATGACAGAAGGTTTGGGTGCATGAGGTAATAAATGGCGATGGTGTTTTGAACGATGTGATAGAGGGAAGAATGTTGGGAAATCGGAAAAGAGGAGGCAAAGAACGGGGTAGTTTGGGTAGATAAATGGCTGGTATGAAGTATGAGGGGCTGAAGATGAACATTGTGTGAAATGTTAGGCGTCGTGGGAAGAATTAAAGACCTTATATCCATTTAAACCTTCATCGGCAAAAAAAGTAATAATTAAACTAAACTTTGATTGAGACATAGGAAGGACGTGATAAAAGTGGGGAATGCGGATTGGAATTGATGGACGAATGAAGTATAGAACTTTGGCAGCCATTGATTCCATACGAATAGGGAGGTAATTCAAAATGACTCCCACCCTATGGAGACCCTTAAGAATTTAAACACCTGGGTTTGGAGGTTTATCTTAGTCCGGTCTAAGTGCGTTTTAGAACTGAACTAAAAAGTTGGTATCCATAGCTTCGCTCGATTAAGAGATAGCCTCGGGGACTAACGGAGTCCGAGACTTACCTACTGCGCGAGAATGGAACGTCTGGCAACACCGCTATACGTTATGTAACTAGGGTTTACTTTTTGAACTGTGTTGTTTGTTTAAATCTTTTATTCAGTTAAGACATGGAATGTAAAAGAATTCGCTCCATTCTTTTACATCCTCCTCAAAATTGTCAAATATTTCCTCATAACCTAATTCTGCCATGCTCAAAGCAAAATACACTAAGTAAATAAACCTAAGTATCAACGGACACACAAAAACAAAGGATCAATTAGGAGAAGGAAAGCTAATTGCTAGCTAATAATAACGATAAACCTATACCTACGTATGTTTTTATGACAATCATATACAAAATTAGCAAACCTTTGTGCTACTTGCTACTTTATTATTATGAAGGTAATTGAAGTGATTTTCACTATTTTTTGTACATCCTCACGGTTCTAGACCGGTATTACCTAAGCGATGTCTTTCGTGTTTTCAATTTTTTGCTCATCGTTGCGGAATTGGTGTTCACGAGCTTCGGACTCGTTGTATTTATGCGTATACACGATGAAATTTATAGTACACTAGTGTAGATAGCAGAAGAAACCGTTTGATATAATTTGCTCCTTTTAGGATAGGATAGATAGAATACTCTGCGTTAGGATGGATAGGATACTTAATTTTTTCTAGTCGATACAGATTATCGTCATCTGCCATTCTACTCGGGTTAGGATATCTGAAAAGTACACGAAATAACAATTTGCCAGATACAAACAAACATGTTTGATAGGACACTTGTCGATTAAAATTATTACATGTTCAGTGAAAATAACCATGCGATAGATAAAATTTATTAAACGATTTGTTACTCGATTATTAAAGATTTCGATAGTTAAGAATTGACTTGAAAACACGAATCATTTCGGCTAAATTTACTGAATCGGCTTGATAGTCGTAAAGGTTTGATAATCTTCACCAAACGTTCGGTAAATTCCAAGACCCGACTTAACGTTGATTGAAAACATATGACTCGTCGAGATTCTGTTTGATAGATTTTACTATCTAGCATGATAGTCGCGCTGTTTACTAAAATTTGTCTATTGTTGCACTGTTTATAGAAACGGAGCCGTGCGCTTCGGAAATACTAATCTGCAGAACGGTTTAACAATATCAGTGACTGTCCAATCCATTTAGTTGGAACTAGAACTCTTTGCGAGAAAATTTCTGTTAGTCATAACGAGCAAAACTGATGGCAAAATCTCCCATGTTCATAACTTTTAAATTTTCAATTTGTTGTTTTTTAAGTAATATTCTTCCGACTTTGCCATTACCCTTGGTCTCCGTGATCCGTTGAAGATTAATTTGCTCTCCATGTGTAGGCAACGATAGGGTAGGTTTTATTTTATCTAAATCCTTGTTTTACCTGAATTTAAACGCAAGAAAGTACGTGAACTATATCGCAATTTTTTAATGCAAAGGAGAAGATTTTTGAGATTTTCCGTTGAGATACAAATCAAGAGCAAACTATATTGCTATTATATATTCAAATTTGTACTTCTTTCGTCACTCAGCAATCGAGGAGGTGCCAGGGAACTCATAAGCAAAAATTCATCTGACATTGATTCTGTACTGTACTGAGAATGACCAGAACTTCTGTCAAAACCATACTTGCATATTTCAGCATAAGTAATTTCCCACTTAAAAGAAGTAGACATAGACTACGATACGTGATGTCTTCGCAGATTGACTTCACGCGAATCTGTAACCCTGAGTTTCGTCATTAAAACATCTATAGAGGGTATTTTCAATTGGTACACCTTGAAAATAATCATATCAATGGTTAAGACAATAGTACATCGGCTTGCTTCGACGGCGTATTCCTGGTTGCCTTTTGGTATATGCCGACTACACCGCGTCGTTGAAATTTGATTTTGCTTTTACTAAGAATTACGCAAAAGTTCTAACGATTCTAAATCAGGATACTTTCTAGAACCTCGTTATAGTAGTAACATTTGGTAGCTCGATGTTACATTCAACTGTAAAACATGTATTGTTTTTCACCTCAAGAATTAATCAACTCGATAAATACTTGATAAAATTGTAATTTTTTTATTTACCTCGCTAAAGTTCAAATACATAGACTGTTTGTTTCTAGGTAAATATCACTTTGGATTGGCAGCGGCTAATAAGACATGAGATCGCACAACAGATAGTTAACAACAGAGTGCAAATTGGAGTGGAAAACAACATATAATATAATTGAAATGCAACTCAAATGTATTATTTTTTTCGAAAAATATAAATTCGGAATTCTGAGATTCGACATGTGATTGCGTTGGTGTCAAAGTAGAGTTTTCAAATCACACCATCCACCATAACCACGTCATTATAAAGCTCAAATTCTGTATTTTGAATATTTTTATTTATTGTTTTTTACGTTTACCCAGCATATAAATATAATGATAGGGTGTAACATGAATGAGCAAACAATAAAATTCGAATCTTATTGACATTGGTCATTTATAAACAACAAATGGTTAAACACATGTATAAATTATGTATTCTACACATCAAAAACATTTCCTCAACGTTTTATTTTTAAAATTGGCTCTCTTAAAAATTTATTTCTATCTTGATACAATTACAGTTCGTTACAATATTTGTTATATGTAATACACAATCTGTTAGTAGGAGAACTTTAACAGTATTCACTATATACATTCATGACATAAAATGTCATCATATTTCTACCTTTTTTCGATGGAACGTGGAAATTTAATCGAGTCAACAAAGTGCCTTTATTTATTACATCGTGTAAAAATAGAAGAACATTCAACATTCTCCGATCAAATAATTTATGGAAATGAAACAATTACATTAAGTCATCGAATTTTATGTGATTCCCCATGATGGGATGAACATGATACCGAATATAATACAAATACCTTAAAAACCTTTTTTCAGCTCTCTCAATAATTTTACCGTACTTTGTGCATACGGGTTTGATTTTACAGAGCAGTATTCTAATTTACTCCTTACAAGAGAAAAATACAATAATTTTAGCTCATATTCATTCTTAAAGTACTTTTTCTTACGGTTTAGAAAACCCTGCAGCTTACACGCAGACATGGTAATGCATGTACAATGCATGAATAAGTTTACTGAATCCCTTTGCGATCATTAGACGCAGAACTACATGTTTGTTTCCAAGCAAATGTAACTTTGGGTTGACAGCAGCTTAATACTACAGAGTGCAAATAATAGTGACTTTGAACAACGCTTCTTTTCACCGAAACCGATAACATTGCCATCTTCATCGTGGAAAATATATAATTCATGGTGACTTTTTTTCAAAATTGGAAAATATGATTAAATATTATCGATAACAATTTTTCGATAAGAATATAAGTATTTCACAAATTGCACAAAAACTATTTGGCGTTAAGAATAATATTTCCATTCTTATGATGTTTGCATTTTAACAGCCATGAAATTTATTTTTCTATGTCTAAGCGCCACTTATTACAATTTTCTTCAAGTATTATTGAGAATGAGTTTCAAGTACTGCAAATGAAGAAAAAAATGTAAAGCAATTGAAATGTAACTCAAATGTAGTATAAAAGTAGCATATGACATTCATTAAAACATTTACAGACGAAAATATAATCTTTTATTACTATTTACGTCGTCTTGGCCGATCAAATTACAAAAATAGGAGAAAAATATGCTCATGATTTTTTATTTATATTTTTAATACTAATAATTGCAATTTCATAAAAAATCACATCAGGATTGTGAAAATCTAATCAATACATGAACTTAAGTCATAAAATACTTGCTATTGAAATTTAATGGCAATTCACGTCACATATTCCACGTAGCCCAGTTGACGTGGATCTAGGCTCGGCGCGGATTGTCAAACACAAAAACCGACACATCAAGCAGTGTTAAATAAAAGTTACTAAAGAAATATAACAGTATAACATAGGGTCACAGTGAAAATTCAAATGAGCAAGACTCAATGCAATCAAAATATTAAAGTTCAGCTCTAATGAATTCAGTTTAGGATGAAGTTTTAAAGATTCTTAAAAAATCCACAGTTAAAATTTCAACTATTTAGCGAAACCACCTGCCGACAGCGACAGCGTAGCGAAACCGACAGCCTACCTGTCGTGCCGTCATAATATGCTTCTTCTTTTAAAAAATTTAGTTTTAGTCGTCATAAATTAGTTAAATTATAGTCTCCGTAGAATTCGCTCAGGACTTTGATGAATTAATATGCACACAAATATCACTTACTCAGTGATTCAACCCGAAGGTTGGTTTTGATAGGTGAGAGTAGAGTTCACCCCGTACTAAGTTAGTGGCATGTGAACTTAACACATATAGCGTAGGGGGGCCAATTCCTTTCCTAGGGCCAGTTACAAATTTCCTACGAAGTTCTGACAAGCAGAATGTCGCGAATCGCGAAGGCCCTTTCCCGGATGACCCGGGAGCCTCCGGTCAGTAGCTCAGTGCTCTATCCACTAGGCCACCACGACCCTCCACACAAATATATGAATATAAAAACTTTATGAAGAAAGCACGTCAACATTGCTGTTGGAAAAATGAATTAGAACGTAGAAAACAATGACTATGTATACATAAATATTTATTATTAAAATATGAATGCAAATATATATCAATAAGTAAAATAAACATAAGTAATGTAATGCTCGAAGAAGTAAAAGTATCACTTAACACATAATATTGATGAACCTTATAAAATCGGGTCGACATACTTTTATTAATCATAAAAAAAGAAAAGAATATCAAATTATCGAAACGATTATTTTTTATAAATTTAATTTAAAAACTGGAAAATTGGCGTCTCAATCTTATTATAGATACGTGATACCTGTTTGAACATCTTAAAGCAGCTCCTGAACGAAATCCGGAGCTGTAAATGATTAAGGAATGATGTTCCAATATTTAAATATTTATACTGAAATTCTCCAGCATAACTTTTCTTAATACAAAAAGATTCGAATCAAATACTAGTTACTAAATCACACCATAATTATGCTACGCTATAAAATCTTTGCAGCAACAAGCACAACAAATATGGACATGTACGCGAAACATATGGATATATTGGACATGGCGTCTCAACCAGCACCAGGGAAATTTTCTCAGATGATAATGAGCACTGCAAATAACGTCGAAAAGTTAAGAAGTAACGTCACACGTAGTTTAAAATGCAACCAAATTAACATAAAAAAGGAGTTCAATAGACATTTGATGAACGTCGTGATATTAAGAACGAATATATTCTACAGTCCAAAATTTTCGTAGAATTCCTTAGCAACCAGTGAAGGCAGTTCAATATTATTGAACTCTGTATCTTAATGTACCCTGGGCTAGGGGCAGATGGGGGCCATATGGCCCCATCTAGCCCAGGATGAATAAAGGAATAAATAAGTAAGGCAGTCATAATTTTCTAGTGTGCTGCCATTTTTAGCAATGCCGGAAAATATTTCGTAAAGCTACACCTAGATACAAGTGTGTATCTGCTGCCAAAAAAACAAATAATTAACACATAAGAGAAAATAATTTCCCGCGGACCGATTACGACATGATTCAATATTGCCTAAAACTGGTATATCATATGAAATAAAGCATTATATCAAAAATCATCCAATAAAAAAATCACAGTGAACGACATATTACTAATGTACTATATCATAACATTTCATTAAACAGATAAAATGCCTAAATTAAAATTTACTATTCTTTGCTGTGATTAATAGGAAGTAATTGTAAGAAGAGCATCCCAATATTTGTATAGGAGTTGATATCAACAATCAATTTCATTATTTAAAAACACAATACCTCCCGACACAAGTTTAAAACTCTAAATAATCGAGTATTTTGTCGACGCAAAGTCAAGCCTTCGTAGCTGACAATTTGAGCTGTAGTCAAGAAATTTCGATGATACCAAAATAATAACATAAACTTTTTGCTATACGTGATATCTACTTTCACCATACGACTAGAGCGGAGCATATGGAAAAAAATATGGGAGAGTTTCATATGAATTACATAGCAACATTTTATTCGACGAAATATTTTAAAAATTCGGTGGATATTGGCCCAGTCGGTGTATCTTCTTCGTCTTGAATCCTAGCACCAGAATATTAGTTTCAACATATAGTATTAACATCATACCATTAGATATCTCAATGAATGTGACAAATAATTATAATTACTTCAGTTAATGGCCAAGTTTCAGGCCATAACAACAGAAATCTCTTAATATATGCTAACCCTTGTAGGATGGCAAATGGCTATTAATAATGTGGACTAGAAAGAATTAAAACATTCTTCTTTCTACAATGTATTATCAAATTAGCAGTCCCATCTTGACACAGTTAAATCAATATTAGGTAAAATTGTAATAAGGTCAAATAAATACATAAATAATATGTTTGAAAGATAAAATGTACAAAGCAGCGATGAACATAGAATTTGCAGTATTAGTATAGAGAGAAATTTATTAAGACATTGATAATATTTCAGAAATATTTCGGTGAAAAAAAGCGATAGCTAACTTTCAAATGAAACTATGAAATTCAGGAAAGAACAACTTGGTAGACTGATGTGTATTATTTAAAAACACTATACCTGCCGACACACGTTTAAAACTCTAAATAATCGAGTATTTTGTCGACGCAAAGTCAAGCCTTCGTAGCTGACAATTTAAGCTGTAGTCAAGAAATTTCGATGATACCAAAATAATAACATAAACTTTTTGCTATATGTGACATCTACTTTCACCATACGACTAGAGCGGAGCATATGGGAAAAAATATATGTGAGATTTTCATATGAATTACATAGCAACATTTATCTGCAATTTGCCATACAAATTTTAACAACGTCAGCATTGAAAATTGACGGACACGTTGTGGTAAATAAATCCCTGCATTGGGATCAGTTAATGCACCTTTTTCTCCCTTCATAATACATATTCATGCAACCCGCAGACCCCCAAACAATATGTTGTGAGCGGGAAAGAGGACGGTCACAATCATGATAACTCACAAAAACATAACGATCCAAGAAATGTACCTAGCCAAATGTGCGTGTCGGATGTCACACGTCAACTGTTAAGCATAGTTATAATATAACGAACAAACGTGAAATCACCATAATGTTTCAAAAACAGATTGTCGAAATAAATTTACTCAACTTAAAACTAACTTAATATTAGTTAACAATTCCAAAAGTCCTATGTTAAAAAACGGTGAAATCTTTACGTAACCGTAATTGTACATTACAATATAAACCGCATAACATTCGATTTGCAGTTTATGTTATATGTCATTCGACGAATAATTTATCACAATTAATATTCGAAGAATATTTCGTTAATAAGCAGGAGTTTTTTTTCAACTTGCAACAATTTGATTCAAATACAGTAATCCATAAGGTATAGATAGGCGTATCCATATATAGATAGATATAGATCCATATATAGATAGATCCATATAAACTTGTACGACGACGTTTCAATTTTCGATGTCAATTGCGCACAAACCATAAATTCATCAACAAATACAAAAAAAAGTTAGATTAATATCTCGTTGGATTCTCTATTACAGTTGCATGTTTTATATATTTCATATTAGCCTTTTAACTGACATATATCTATAAATCTTAATTTTTCTTTTGTTGGGACAAGGTGGGTACCAACATTCCGATTCAGAGAACATTGGAAAACATTGGAACATTGGATGGAATTTCCACTACAATTCTATTTTCTGTATCAAAAGAATAACTGAAGAAATTAAAATCGTAATCACGATTCAATAACACAACTAACTAGCTCATGACACTTAACAGAATATAGGTTCACTGCAATAATATGTATCGATAGATATTGATGTTGAATTACGTCATAAATATATTTAATTAGCTCATGTATGCTGTGTAATGTATAGTAGAACAGCGAAGAGCGAAATTCCTTATTGCATATAAGATTACAAATATTGTTTGCCATACAAATTTCAACATGGATAGATTAATGAACAACAAAATTTAAAAAAGAATAATCTTCAATTACAAATTATAAATTCACACGATGCCATATTTATAAATTTTAACAGACGATAACATATATTCCAATAACCATGGGGAATGATACCACATATACTTATAAGAGCACAGGAAAAGAGCGAAAGCCTATTTGATTGCAAATAACAATGAACGTGTGTGATACAGTAGTAACCATCAATAAATGAAGGAAATAAATTTTTTTAAATCATTTTCAAAACAAATATTGTAACTTAACCACATTTCATGAAAATACTTGTAAATGGGACCTTAAATACCACGAGAAAAATGTGAACATTGCCTGAAATACTAGGATGAAAAAACATTAACAGGGAATAAATTTTTGGTATAATTTTTACGACATGTTCTTTTAACGACACTATTTACTTATTTATTCATTATCCAAAGGAATCACGCCGAGGTAAATTATTACCGCATGGATTTATCACCCACCCACTTACCGAACACATCACTATTTATTCGCACCTCAAAGAAACTAAGCGTAAAGCATTCGCTTGTTTTGGATGTGATTAGATAACACATAATTATTATTACAGCGTCATCACTTCACACGTCAACTGCGGAAATCACTCTGCATTTCAATAAATACCATCAGTCGTATAATTACAATATATTTGCAAAAATGGATGAACTAAATTCATGGCACTCGATTTAAGTGAAGGTAGGGCTGGTTACATGAAACAACTCCCTGCACGGACAATAAGAAAGCAGCGTTAAAATAAAAAAGGAGAAAATAATACAAGTAAATAGATGAACAGTAAACGACAATAGCATATATTAGGCAGTAGAATAGGGCTATCGTTAATGGAAAAACGATGAGTTAAATTCCAACTACAATGTAATAAAGTTATGGATAGTTGATGAAAGTCCCAAAGATTTAAATATGACCCACTGCAAAGATAGCAGCCGTTTGTAATTATTGTAGCTATTTCGAACCTCTTTTTTTCAAACCGCTGTTCCAATAATAAAAAGTTGTTTCGATGCAATGGAGTCATTACGTCACACAATAATGGAAACCTTTTTTTGTAAGAAAAACGTTTTTTACGCTTTGCGGGCTATCCATATAAGCCTAGGGAGGATGGTCAATAGTAGTACAATGTAACAAATATACATTAAAACTTTTAGATATTTGTTGAAGCAAAATTATTATGATTACATTAAAAGAGTTATTATTATATCCAATTATATCATTCACACAACACACACATACAGGGCGTTATTCCATGCCGGACCCAAGAGGTCAACGCCCACCGGCTCGTTAACCTTTATTTAACGTGGCGTTTCCCCCTGCGTTCCCCTCCGGGCTGCGCAGAGGCCTATTCCACGCATTCACTCCCAGGGCCAGGGCAAGACGCGGCGCGATCAAGCGGACTAAGAACTGTAAACTAACGATCTACTACATTAAGCCCTATTTTCCCCTTCTAACATCCACATTCCCTCTAAACACTATCTATTACTCAAATACCCTAGGCCTACCTATTTCATTCGCATACCTATCGGCGCTGACCCTGTTCATCGTCATGCATTCACCAATCAACAAAATATTCTCAAACACACCATTCACACATTTACCTGCAGAAGAAAATAAAATAAATTGGGGAAATCCTGTAAAAGAAAACATAGTAATGGAAAAATCTGTAAATGAAAACGAATTAAACCATCAAAAATAAAACAAGCAAATAGTGGAAAAACATCGTAAAAAAGGGGATATAATCTAAAATTATAAATGGTAACGTAGCGCATAATGGCGCAATGAGTGTATTTCCTGCCTAGGTCAAAAACTAAGAGCCCGTGAAGAAGGCAAAACCGGAGATCAATAACCAAACCTGGATTGACCCGGGTCAAACGACCAATGTGCAAAGCCTACACACTATAAGTGCTAATTATAATGTATTTGATTAATCATGTGCATTATATAAGAACACAATTAAATGAATAATAAAACAATGTACGAACATAAAACTCACATAAAATCCTTAGTAGTCATTGGTGGCCGTGGCTGCTCTCACTTCTTTCTTGCCCGCTGCCAATACGAAGCTACGGGAAGGGTAGGTGGAGGAAGAAGCATAAAATATACAATCACACATTTACATAAAATTCAACACACTACAGTCTCTCTAGTCCTCTTGATGAGCACCAACTGCTAAAATCGGGCTCACTCGCACAACACTTATATTGCACTCACTTACACATCACTGACACCACACTGACACCAACACGCACTTTCTTCTTGTCCCAGGTTCACACATAACACTTTCACTTTCACACAAGTCACACAAACACAAGTCACTGTCACAGCACTCGATGCAGTCCGGGGCGTTGTGGTGATGCTGAGGGGAGAACGGGTTAATGCACACAAAAAAATATAAACGGATGCAAAGTTGCTCACATTTAAATAAAATTTCAAAAAAAGTGCATTATAAAAATGCTGAAAGATGACACCATGGACGACTGCTATCCCCAACAAAAGGGAAGCAGTGTCAGATGCACCAATTCCAAGACTTTTGATCTTTAATACTAGAGCAGTCTTCGCATCCAAATAATAATGCTATCAACTAAACGCAAAATCCTATATACCCTACCGTTACGACGGGCCAGAAGGGCCATCGATTCAAAATACTATAAACTGACTACATATCCTACCCTCTATCAGGCCGGGGCGTTGTGGAGTTACCTAAGGAGAGAGCGGGTTAGTAAACATAATAAACATGCAGGAATTGAATGCAAAGGTGCTCACATTTAATCAAGAAAGCCGAAAGTGCATTTTATAAAAATGCGAGGAATGGTTTTTGAGAAACTAAGTACACCTGGATGCACTTCGTAACTGGCCAACCAATTCCACGAATTTTGATTTTTAACACTAGAGCAGTCTTCGCACCCACAAAATAATGCTATCAGCTAAACGTAAAATCCTATCTTCTCTACCGTTACGACGGGCCAGAAGGGCCTTCGATTCAAAATACTATAAACTGACTACATATCCTACCCTCTATCAGGCCGGGGCGTTGTGGAGTTACCTAAGGAGAGAGCGGGTTAGTAAACATAATAAACATGCAGGAATTGAATGCAAAGGTGCTCACATTTAATCAAGAAAGCCGAAAGTGCATTTCATAAAAATGCGAGGAATGGTTTTTGAGAAACTAAGTACACCTGGATGCACTTCGTAACTGGCCAACCAATTCCACGAATTTTGATTTTTAACACTAGAGCAGTTTTCGCACCCACAAAATAATTCTATCAGCTAAACGTAAAATCCTATCTTCTCTACCGTTACGACGGGCCAGTAGGGCCTTCGATTCAAAATACTATAAACTGACTAGATATCCTACCCTCTATCAGGCCGGGGCGTTGTGGAGTTACCTAAGGAGAGAGCGGGTTAGTAAACATAATAAACATGCAGGAATTGAATGCAAAGGTGCTCACATTTAATCAAGAAAGCCGAAAGTGCATTTTATAAAAATGCGAGGAATGGTTTTTAGAAACTAAGTACACCTGGATGCACTTCGTAACTGGCCAACCAATTCCACGAATTTTGATTTTTAACACTAGAGCAGTCTTCGCACCCACAAAATAATGCTATCAGCTAAACGTAAAATCCTATCTTCTCTACCGTTACGACGGGCCAGAAGGGCCTTCGATTCAAAATACTATAAACTGACTACATATCCTACCCTCTATCAGGCCGGGGCGTTGTGGAGTTACCTAAGGAGAGAGCGGGTTAGTAAACATAATAAACATGCAGGAATTGAATGCAAAGGTGCTCACATTTAATCAAGAAAGCCGAAAGTGCATTTCATAAAAATGCGAGGAATGGTTTTTGAGAAACTAAGTACACCTGGATGCACTTCGTAACTGGCCAACCAATTCCACGAATTTTGATTTTTAACACTAGAGCAGTTTTCGCACCCACAAAATAATTCTATCAGCTAAACGTAAAATCCTATCTTCTCTACCGTTACGACGGGCCAGTAGGGCCTTCGATTCAAAATACTATAAACTGACTAGATATCCTACCCTCTATCAGGCCGGGGCGTTGTGGAGTTACCTAAGGAGAGAGCGGGTTAGTAAACATAATATACATGCAGGAATTGAATGCAAAGGTGCTCACATTTAATCAAGAAAGCCGAAAGTGCATTTTATAAAAATGCGAGGAATGGTTTTTAGAAACTAAGTACACCTGGATGCACTTCGTAACTGGCCAACCAATTCCACGAATTTTGATTTTTAACACTAGAGCAGTCTTCGCACCCACAAAATAATGCTATCAGCTAAACGTAAAATCCTATCTTCTCTACCGTTACGACGGGCCAGAAGGGCCTTCGATTCAAAATACTATAAACTGACTACATATCCTACCCTCTATCAGGCCGGGGCGTTGTGGAGTTACCTAAGGAGAGAGCGGGTTAGTAAACATAATAAACATGCAGGAATTGAATGCAAAGGTGCTCACATTTAATCAAGAAAGCCGAAAGTGCATTTCATAAAAATGCGAGGAATGGTTTTTGAGAAACTAAGTACACCTGGATGCACTTCGTAACTGGCCAACCAATTCCACGAATTTTGATTTTTAACACTAGAGCAGTTTTCGCACCCACAAAATAATTCTATCAGCTAAACGTAAAATTCTATCTTCTCTACCGTTACGACGGGCCAGTAGGGCCTTCGATTCAAAATACTATAAACTGACTAGATATCCTACCCTCTATCAGGCCGGGGCGTTGTGGAGTTACCTAAGGAGAGAGCGGGTTAGTAAACATAATAAACATGCAGGAATTGAATGCAAAGGTGCTCACATTTAATCAAGAAAGCCGAAAGTGCATTTCATAAAAATGCGAGGAATGGTTTTTGAGAAACTAAGTACACCTGGATGCACTTCGTAACTGGCCAACCAATTCCACGAATTTTGATTTTTAACACTAGAGCAGTCTTCGCACCCACAAAATAATGCTACCAGCTAAACGCAAAATCCTAAATACCCTACCGTTACGACGGGCCAGAAGGGCCTTTGATTCAAAATACTATAAACTGACTACATATCCTACCCTCTATCAGGCCGGGGCGTTGTGGAGTTACCTAAGGAGAGAGCGGGTTAGTGAACATAATAAACATGCAGGGAATAGATTGAATGCAAAGGTGCTCACATTTAATCAAGAAAGCCGAAAGTGCATTTCATAAAAATGCGAGGAATGGTTTTTGAGAAACTAAGTACACCTGGATGCACTTCGTAACTGGCCAACCAATTCCACGAATTTTGATTTTTAACACTAGAGCAGTCTTCGCATCCACAAAATAATGCAATCAGCTAAACGCTAAATCCTAAATACCCTACCGTTACGACGGGCCAGAAGGGCCATCCATTCAAAATACTATAAACTGACTACATATCCTACCCTCTATCAGGCCGGGGCGTTGTGGAGTTACCTAAGGAGAGAGCGGGTTAGTGAACATAATAAACATGCAGGAAATAGATTGAATGCAAAGGTGCTCACATTTAATCAAGATAGCCGAAAGTGCATTTCATAAAAATGCGAGGAATGGTTTTTGAGAAACTAAGTACACCTGGATGCACTTCGTAACTGGCCAACCAATTCCACGAATTTTGATTTTTAACACTAGAGCAGTCTTCGCACCCACAAAATAATGCTATCAGCTAAACGTAAAATCCTATCTTCTCTACCGTTACGACGGGCCAGAAGGGCCTTCGATTCAAAATACTATAAACTGACTACATATCCTACCCTCTATCAGGCCGGGGCGTTGTGGAGTTACCTAAGGAGAGAGCGGGTTAGTGAACATAATAAACATGCAGGGAATAGATTGAATGCAAAGGTGCTCACATTTAATCAAGAAAGCCGAAAGTGCATTTTATAAAAATGCGAGGAATGGTTTTTGAGAAACTAAGTACACCTGGATGCACTTCGTAACTGGCCAACCAATTCCACGAATTTTGATTTTTAACACTAGAGCAGTCTTCGCATCCACAAAATAATGCTATCAGCTAAACGCTAAATCCTAAATACCCTACCGTTACGACGGGCCAGAAGGGCCTTCGATTCAAAATACTATAAACTGACTACATATCCTACCCTCTAACAGGCCGGGGCGTTGGTAAGGCGCCTTTTTTATCTGTGAAAGAATCTGAATAAATCAGCATAAAAAATGAATATAATCGTAACAAAACACGTACATCACACCAAAAAATAGGCACAAACAAAGAAAAAGAAGAAAAACAATAAACATAAAAATCAGGATATCACATAATACACAATACACAGTGTGCAAACATATTCCTGCCTAGAGTCGACTCGCTAACCTAGGCAAGTGGCCACTTGCCTAGTATTTGGAGGACTAGTCCTCCTTGGTACCAGATAGAGTCGGTGCACCGACATCATTCACCTAGGTGTTAACACCATCAATCATGTTTTATTTACCAAATTACCTTCACATTTTTCCAGACATAAATCAGGCCTGATTTTGTCTTTAGGTGGAGCAATGGGCTCCTTAGACAAACGACAAAAAGATACGTTATCAGTCATAAATTTTATCCAAGTTTACCAAGGCTTACTTTGCTTTTTAGATCCTAAAACCTGAAACAAAGTTAGTTTTACCATAGCATTGCAACGCCATGAGCAAACCAATGTCATTCCTCCTATTGACACAGCTCCTTGTTCTACTGTGCTTGGCACCCATGAAGACTCATCCCTCTAATCCCGTCACCTTCCGGGAAGCGATTTTACAAGCGTAGCCTGGTATCGTCCTGCAACGACAGAAAAAAAATTGATTAAAATTACCGTGCCGTCAAAACAATCTGACAATGTGCAAATGAAATACTAAAATTGTATCATATATGATATCAGTTAACAAAATCCCTATTCTTTAAGTAATCAAAACGCCTTTTTGTAGAATAACTAAGTGGATAGGTATTTTTACTATCTACTGTCATAGTGTAGGTACTCATTTTATTTTAAAATATTGTGTTCTTCTTGTGCAAGCCGAAATAATAATCTTAGAGACACTAATGTAACGAAATAAGAACTCCTTCATGGAGAAGTTGCAAGTTAACAATTTAATGTATAGGTCAATGAGGTAGGATTGTTGCTGAAGAATGTTCATGTATTGCTAGTTACAATATATAAATAAGTAACAATAGCAAATAAATATTACAAATAAAAGGTTCTTTCAAACTACGTTCAAAAACATTCTTAGTCTCTGTCTTCTGCTAGTGATAACAAGACTATTATCCGTGTCCGACTTCATTAACCAATCAAGACCCGGAGGGGATCGATATCCCTGGAAGAGTGAAGGGGGGGAAGAATGCGGGACAACATAATCTGCCATTTCTTAGACAAGTTGGGTTGATGAAGAGAATTGGTGAGGTACAGATATTAAAGAGAAGAATAATGTAAATATTAAGAGGTCAGCTGACAAAAACCAAGTTCACTGCGTCAAAAAAAAACGTAGGATTGGTGACCGGTGATGACGATATAATCTAAGAAAAGTGTAGGCATAAATCATTTAAATTCGTCGCATAAAAGTTTAATGGTTCATATATTGTGCTAACATATGGATAGAAAAAATATTGATATCATCGAAGAAAAACTAGAGAAATGTTCAACCTAAAACTACGCCAGACGCAAGCGGTCTTCTGAGCTCGAACATGAGTCTGTTCTCTCATGACTTTATTTCAACATATTTACAGAAATAATGAACTCAAAACCATCTTAATGCCCATTAAACCTACAAATTAAATGCGATTGTCTAAAAATGTTATGCAGAGATTTCTTACGACAATACGCTTGAGGAGTAATAGAGTGAAATTCCCTTACTTACAGTTAATTTGAGCCCTAAATTTAAATAATAGAATTCTAACGTCAGAGAAAAAAAGAACTTAGATCGAAACCATAGCCCAAATTAAACGTATCTGGTGTACCTATTGTACGCGCGTCATAGTGTGTCTAAATTTATCTGTTTCTTCTAAGCTTATAGGAATACTTCTGACTTTAAAGGCATTTTGGAAGGAAAGATTAGTAAAGTTACTGCAAACCCTTAATTCTTTCAAAACCCCTCAGTGGGTTGGGATGACGACATCCGTATGACACGTTTTAAATTTTTAAACGTAATATATTTACTAGCGATAGATTGTACGCCACAAGCTACAAGGAAACGTCTCAAGTTGAGATGTTCCATAAATTACTTTAAAATAAAAAAATACTATTTTAATAATTAATCCTGCTGCCGAGCTAAAAAAATTATAAAAAAACTTCCCTATCCAGGCCAACAGGAAAATAAAGTAAACAGGTGGATGTTATTTATTCGAGAAAATTAAAAGCATTCATCAGACATCAGCAAAAATTGACTCATCTCTTTACGGTCTCAAAGAGAGAGTCACCGAAAAGAATGGAATATATTTTTAAAAAGTGAAAAAAGTACACAAAATGGTGTTATATGATCGGGTTGCAAAGTGTGCGAGCTAACAGAATTGGTAGAAAGTGCTATGCATCCCATGTTGCCTGAAAATTTGGACAAGCTGTGCGCTTGATGGGTGTAACGTTTGCTCACAATGGAACAAAAACAGTGCCGTGGTGATGATTCAATCAAAATTTCGCAGAAATGGAGCTGAGGTTTTCCGTCTATTCATGGCCATGGATGAAACATGGGTCCATCAATTCACACCTGAGACGAAAGAGGTCAAAACATTGTACTAAATATGCAGAATATGCTACAAAGAAAGCGAAGATAGTTCCATCTGCTGGCAAGGCCATGGCGTAAGTTTTTTGGAATACACATATTAAGGAAAGAAACAATCACCGAATATTATGCAAACTTATTTCAGCGTTGGAGTACGGAAATCTAAAAATAACGGCCGCATTTGGCGAAAAAGTAAGTTGTTTCATCAATATATTGCACTAATTCGCACATCCGTTATTGCGGTGTCCGAAATCAGTTATAGTTCAAATTGCTTCCTTACGCAACCTATTTTCTTTTCTTTCCGTTACCTCAGGTACTTCTGGGACTACCATCTTATCCAGTGCCTTTTCGAAATTGATACAAGAAGGAACGGTTCATTAATGCATGAGAATTATTATATTCACCGGAAGTCACTAAAAAATAAGCCTCTCGCATAAATCACAAAATGGTGTCCTCGATACACGTATTCATCACCGAAAGGAGTACACATGCAACAAAAAGAATTTATTCAGCAGCCGAACGAAGGTGCTTTACATCATGTCTCTTCAAGTGAGAGAACTAAGTTTAATTCAAACCGGAATTACGAAGGCCGTCATAATCAATCGTCAATCTTGTTGGATAACCTTAATAATTTATTGTTACGAACTAGCCTCGGTTCAATTGGTTGAAATGTTTTAAACAACAGTTGTAACACGAAGAGAAAATTGACGGGTCAGCCAATATTGAATATACATCAACAAACCAGGAATGAGATCATTCTTTTACGTGTTCGCTATCGTTTTGAATTAGTCTAATTACACTTGATTATCACTGCTAACTGTTATTAACCTAATGATTTGCAGTGTCTGACTTGTGACTGTGATAATCACGAAACATTCGAAGGAAACATGCTTTCATTCTATTCAGCGCTATTGAAAAGTAATAGTAATATCAGCGTGCGTTGTCGTGATACGTGATCGGACCTCAGGACTTAAAAGCGTACACCAGTTAAATACATTCTCACCAAATAACCGAAATTCAGTTCGGATGTACTACTTTCATTAATCAATCTCGCTCTGCATCAACTTGTGTTCTAATTAACCTATTTAATTCAAATAACAAGACGACGAATAGTTGAGCATAAAAATGTCGAACAAATGTAACGTAATAAAAAATTCGGATACTTTAATTATGTCACGCTTCAGGTACTACTCCGTGATGGATCCTGTACTGGAAATTTCTCAGTTGATAAATAAGATTTTATGTCTTTTTGTCTCTTCAATCACACGTCATACTACATTATTAATAAATATTACTTATTTTTGCATAACAAAAGTGGAAAAAATAATGCTGCTAAATAAATTGTCAAGGTGACAAGAACTTATTCGACGAGAAAATATAAGGGATAACTATTTCACGTATTTGAATGGTGTGGAACGAAGATTGGGAGACGGCATTCTCTCGACTCATGAATTAATTACTTAATCCATCAGTTTCTTACCTATATTCTAGAGCTCTTCGTCCTTTAACCGTTAGGCTGTTTAACCGTCAGTAAAAGACTTTATAGTATCCCAGAATTGTGTCTCAAACTCGGCGTATCTATCTGAATTCGAAAATTAACCGCATCAGATGTGTACCTTTCTACCATAAAAGTAAAGCTGTCTGTATTATCTCTCATATTTCTAATTTCTTTTAGCCGTATTCACTGCGGATCATATCTAGTGGAACCCATCACATAAAGATGAAAATTGATTGAAGAATGAAAATTATATCTGAACTGGAGGAGGACCTCAAGGCTAATGCAATGAAGTGCAATCGTTTGGAGATTGTATCGTGAAACGAAATTTGCCCACAAAAATAATCACATCCATATCCATTTAAGAAGAAACGCCACTTTTTTGACGACAAGTTTCACTATCTACACCTCTAAAGGATGAATCTATACCTTGCCCCTCCCCAATCTTCTTCAGAAAACCTCTTAAAAAACCCCCTGGTTCCTTCCATTCGACATGCAGCTTAGTTGTACTTCCCACAACCCTCGGATCCTCCCACTCGCTCACACAAACACAGTAGGTATAACTCACTCCACCAGACTGATGTGTTTCTCGAATACACCCGATGATATCCTCTTGTGGATGAAACCAGCAGTGCATTTTTTTCAAAGTGTGGACTTAAAATGTTTTTTATATAATCGTTGACCATGAACACCATACGATTGAGAAAAATTGAGGATTGTCAAGTGCCCTTGTACTCAAGTAGCAATTTAAAACATATGAAGAGCTGGAATTGAATTACATAGCAGTGCGAGGTATGAATTCCGAGTATATTAGCGGAATGGTTAACATTGAAAAAATAATTTTATATACAATGCTCATGAAAGACGGGAAACTCGCTTCAAAAATCCCCAGTCTGGTGAATAACGTACACCCTAATTACGGAATAAGTGCTTTTGATCGTCTCTCGTTATGAGAAAAGCAAGTATTTTAATATGTCGCCACCGAGCGGAAAATATTGATGATATGTCAAGAGTAACCCTGTATCCTGTTCTACTAGGCAGTAATGCAGCTGACGGAGGTTATTGATACGGATTACTATTGACAAAATATCGCTAAAAATGATTTCTCAAGTTAACGAATTCAAATGACGAAACACTGATAAACTCAAAGGAGAACAAACACAAAAATAGCAAATATGTTAACATTTTAACTGTCAAAAATTCTAACAAGACATTAGGAATAACAAAGCTTGGTCCTCAACACGCGCATAATCAAGATCCTTCATTGGCAAGATTTGTAAAGGGACGGTGCGATAACCTTATTAGCGTTACCAGTTTATTAAATGAATTAAATTGAGAATCATTGTCAGATGGCAGGTTGAAATTTGGACTTAATCTCTTAAACAAATTCCAAGACCATATTTTCAGTGATGATATTAAAAATATTTTGCGGACCCCAACTTACTATGGTATACTGGACCATAATCACAAAATTAGAGAAATTGATTGCCGAACTGACAGATCCAAAATGTCCTTTTTCCCTCGTACAATTAGGGATATGAATAACGGTAAATATATCCAGTACGAGTGTAGCAATGGTTAACATAGGTAGCTGCATGTTGGTATGACTTGAAGCTAACCCAACTAACGGCATGTTTTTGCATGTTTTCTTTGCTATTTTTATCTTTTTTTAAATAGTGTAGTTTAGAGCAGTATATAAATACCAATCCTTTTTTATGCATGATATATAGTGCATGTTTGGTGAGAATTCACCCCCTGCCACACACCTTTATGGTGGCTTGCAGGGTATTATGTAGATGTAGATGGCCCTCAGGACTTAAAAACTTTTACAGGTGATTCAACAACACGTGACAAGTATTGAAATTCAAACGGGCGAGCCAGGTATCCTTTACCCCATTTTCCTCGACATCACCTTGCGATCGAAGAAATCTTTTCAATTCAATGATCAGCACAAAAATTATAAAATAAGGAAGTGCAGCAAATAGAATGCGTGAACAATCATCGATGGCTTAAACATGCCATGTTAATTTACTACGGCGTGATTAATTCTGAATTTTAATCTTGCGAACTGAACTCAAGATGAAAACTCTTTTGACCTATCTTTAATTATATGGTTTGGATTGTGTGCAATGTGATACACTTCCTTTTTCCTCCTTTCCTAAAATACCTTAAATAAAAATGCCTATAGTTTTCTGCCATAAACCATCAAAATTAATGTGATTTAAATATAATCAAAGAAAACATGGCTGATAACTTAAGGCTTAACTATGTGATACCTTTCCATAATGGAAAATAAAAGAATGAAACTTTGATAGGTTCACTTTATATATAAATAGGCACGAGCCAGGTTTCATAGCGTAGTTACATCTTCAGGTTACATCTACAATACTCCTGAAGATGTAAGTACGTTATGAAACCCGGGTCGTTCCTATTTAAATATAATGTGAACCTAATAAAGTTTCATTCTTTTATTTTCCATAATCAAAGAAAAGTGTATTCACATAGTAAAGCCCGCAACGTATCTCATTCTCGAACGCCAAAAGAACTGCTTCAAATTGAACTGTATTGCTCAGACAAAATAATGGAAATGATGGTCTCAGATAGCAAATGAGTTCTATCAATTATATTACATATACGCGGATTAGTTCTACAAATCTCACCAACATATAACCCTAAGCTTAAAAAAAATGACATTTCAAGTTCCTCTCGTGAATTTGTTTTACGTCGGAATAACACTATTAAGCCTATGCATTGAGTGAATCTAACTATTAAGCATTAAAATATTATTTAGCTAGAAATTTACCACGAAGGAATTCAATAATGATCACCAATGACTTAAGCAATTATTTTAAACAATCCCTCTTAACTAGGCATATGATTTTAATCCAAAGGCACTACCCTTATCCAAAATTTCAGTCAATCAGATGACAAAATATCTAACGTTCACGAGTAAAATACGTATTTTTCTCACCAAGATGGAAATCTAAACGAGCCGTTAACGGAAAATCTATAAAACTCATGAAATATGACGCGGACTCACAAACTCACATTTGAACCACTCACATTCACCCAGAATGACAGTTATATGTAGTGAGATACTGGCGTTCGAAATTCTGTCTGCATTCGCTCAGCAACGAGAAATATTTACGACGCAATGAACACTATAAAATTGTGATATAGGAATGAATACTGCACATGAGATGTTACTACTCCTGCAAAGAACCGATGAATAACATTCGATCAAAAAATTCCGAGCACGAACGCAGACGGTAGCAAATCAAGTAAATTGTACTTGTCCGTGATCAGCAACTCAAAATATAAAATGTCTGCTTTCCTAGTACATTCACGAGTGAAGGCTTGGATTATAAGTAATTTATCAATACGAATGAAAAAGGAAAAATACTCTGGAAAGCAATAATTCAAGGGAAAACTCAAATGAAATATACTCGTAAATACAAAAATGCAAATTCAAGACCTTACGAACCCGAGGATGAGCCCGTAAATCACAAAACACATTAAATCTCACTAGAGACTGTCTTGCAAATAGCGGGCTATCCCTAATAAACACTCATTATCTCGCGTCTTGTGCGAACAGGGTACTTCATACATCCGCTGCTCCCGAGCGGAAGAGATCGATGAAAATCACTAATGTCGTATCTTTTTCTACCTTCTATTGCTCTCCGTCTTGTTACTACAGTAACAATCCGTTTACATTGCTTAAAATTATCATGCAATAGTAGCTCAAAATCTGCTTTTTTCTCAAAATTCGAAAAATGTCGTAAAGCATGGGTCCTTCCAAATTAACATAGAGTAAATAAACTTAAAATACATAATTTTCACTTGTTGATGCCCTGGTCTATGTGCAGCATATTAAGTGAAACCCGTCACATAAGGTTCATTGGAAAAAGAACATTAGCTCAGAAGAGGAATAAATGTACATTTTGCATTATTGAAATAATACAAGACTTCGAGACTAATAAAATAGGCATCAAATGTTAAGAGATTCGATTCATAATCTGGATTTATCTACAAAACAAATTATTACAAGAAGGTGCGAGTGGAAGTGAAGATACGCGAGTGTACTTTCTTAAGTATTGTTTCTTAACAGAATCCTTTAATCTTGGAAGTACCTTAATTTCAAACAGATCGAAAGGGAAACATACTTCAATTCGTTAAATTGAAAATCAAATCACCAATCAAATTCACCAGCGTCAAATTGGCTAGCGTCGAGACGTAGCTAGAATAGTCGAGAAAAACCCGATAACATTCTAGGGACCCGAAACAACCCTTTGAGATTTTCGGCGGGAAATTGAGGATATCAGAGGACACGACCTGGTATCGATCAGATGTAACAGAATCAAAAAATAGGACACGAACAACTTTATGTGAAAAAGAAAATAGTCGTGAATGAAACATATTAACAATGAAGTGGACTTACCATACTGAAGAGCGTTCATCACAGCCGCTCTCTCGAGATTCCAGTGTTCCCTCACTAAGATCCACGTTGACGATGACGAAGTTCCAGCTTTATAGTCGCACGTAACATGAATAACTCCTCCTGCAACAAATTCAAACCATTAACAGATGCAATCACCATATTTGCTGCCCTTCTGCTGTAAATATCCATCAATTAACGCAAAGGTTATTAGGTGAAATATTTGCAGGGGTGAATTACTAAGTAAAGAACGAATTTTATGTATGGTGAAGTAAATGTTATATCTCTCTAATATATCTCTATTCTTCGTATATCCAGAAAAAAAGTTACGAATTGCTTTGAATTTCCCTTCAAAACCGAATGCACGTTAATAAAGCAAACTGACTAAACCAAAACTTCCCCTAACTGGGGTTGAAAACTCACCTGGCCTTCCGTCACTGTGTCCCAACGAATACTGAAGACCGGATGTCTAATCACGGGTATAACAACCACGGTCTGGCGTGACGTCAACGTTACTGGACCAATCACCAGAGTGCAACGCAAAGTTCAATTCTTCGTGAATAATAATTTCGGAAACGTTAAATAAATATCGCGGATGTGCAAATTCTCTTGCTATTTCTATTCATTTTGCGTATCAATATTTCCCTATAATTTCAGCATGGTTTGTTTTCGAACATAGTTTTATTATAAAATTTAAAGCGCCATCTACTATTACTTCCGTTGACTAACTCGTTTTGGCGGGAAAAAGTGACTAAACACGCAGTAGACTGTTATAATTTACAACTCCCTGACATATGTCCTAAAATAAAATGTTTAGAAAAGAAATTGTTTTCGAACAACTACCTACATATCATAACATTTTGCAATGAGCTGATAGTTAATTTCGGGTCGACCAACTCTTAAATTTGAACATCTGATACCCGATTTCAGTTAACGGTGCGAGAATTATTTCGTTTTTGGAATAGTTGCATGAGAAATATTTTCAGATTTACAAGCCCATCGACGTTCAAATGGGAATTCCATTATCATCTACCATGGTTAGAAAAATAGATTAAATAAATTATTCAATAAAACCACTGCAAGCCCCTGCCAAACACCCAACTGGTTGCCTTCTGGATGAAATGGGAAGTATCGAGTATATCATATCTTCGTTGAATACCAAACAAAGATTAGTACTTGTAAATTGAAACCATCCTACTGCAACATCTACGAACTTCGTCGGTATCACGCAGAATTACTCAGCAATGAAAATTACATTTGAACTTGGATAGCTACATAAACATGGGGAATGGAAGTAAACCAAGTGATTGCTTACCTTTACGGTAATTCTTGAAAAATACCAGTATGCTCTGATTACAGCAAGTGTAACTTCACTGCAACAATTCACGGTCAATTCTTCTTGGCAAGGCACTTATAACCGCGAAGCATACAAACACGTCACAATATAACTTCCTCAGTTGTCTCGTAATTCACAAAACTATACCACAACTATTCATATCTCACTTGCGAGGTTATGCTGGCGGATGAAACACTACTCGGTTCCTGGTAAATTATCTCACAAATTCCGTTTGATTGCGTATTGAGATGTATTAACAACTTGAGGACTATCGATTTGCAAACACTCTTCTCTGGGGGCAGGATATGTTGAGCAGCATAATCTTCTCGGGGACAGTTTACCTTTGTGACACACGTCAACATGATACATCGCCAATCTTAGACTTCATCACTCAATGAAACACAAGCGGTAACTTCTTGTAAAATACTTAATACGAAAGGTAGCTTCTTATCATAAGACGGAAACACCTTCTAGCATTCTCCCATGGGTTCACCTCACTGATCAGCTGTTCGGGATTGTGTTATTTCCTCGTAGGAAGAAAACAAGGAACTGAAGCGAGGAATTGCTTCGTTCTTGAACTTGGAAGGCCGTGGGTTTCGTAAACACTGAAATGGCTTCTTCTCACTTTCGCTCTCAGGGTCGAGAGCGAAGCACTTCGGAAAAAGACGTAGGTAATTGAATGCCATTAAAGGCGGACCTCGTCGAAAATATTTCCGGCTCCGTCAATGAAACGGATGAATTGAGTGAAATATAATGAGTACGCAATGAATGTATTGACTGAAAAGTAATGAGTGTATTGGGTGAAACGTAATAACTGTATTGAATGAAATGTAATGACTGATATGACTAATAAATGTATGGAGTGAAATTTGATGAGTTTGTAATGAGTGCATTGAGTGAACTAGCATTAGATGACATTAAAAAAAAAGAAAGGTCATTCGAATAAAATTACGTTCCCTAACCCTCGATGTACTTGCGGCTCTACATTAGGCAATATTCACGCCGCCCGAAGATTATTATCAGCCAGCGAGCGCTGTGAGTCAACTAGATTAATTCAATAAGGTTATCTGCATCCTGATTTCAGGAATGAAATATTGCCAGACTCTATAGACAAGACAATGCTAGACACAAGGTCACAACTGCAATGAATCCCCCTCTAATTAAACTAAGAGTAGGTATTTAAGTTTAAGTAATAATATTTGTTTGAGTAAGGTAATGCTGTTGTTGTAGTTCGTGGAGGCGGCCGAAAACCAAGGCAATTTTCGCCACTTATTGTACGTCAGGGAAAGGGGACTGGAGTCGGGGAAGGGGTTTGAATAGTGGACGTAAGCTTAAGAGAAGTAGGAAGGCTAAATGTAGGAAAACATTAGTTATGTTCCGTTAATGCTTTGTCAATAAAACCCATTTATGGAAGAGATCCTAGTTAGTGGGCGTGAACCTACCAACATTGGTATAATTCTTAGCATCTACATCTTCATTAACCCTGCAGACGACCACAAGGGTGTGTGGCAGGGTTTGAACCATCACCAAGCCCCTCCAAGAACTTATATTGCCAATTATTTAGTGCAAATAAATCAATATAACGGGTTGCACTATTTGTACGTTATTTACAATTTTGTATCATTATCAAAGGTGTATGATTTTCAGAGACTCTTATAAGGTGGGCTTGACTGGAATATTTCGCGAATGATCTGTTTCTAAGGTACTTTGTACACACACATCACACATATTGAGGTGGTTTTAATTGGAATTTAAAAAATGACGACAATCACGATTCAACAAAAGCATGAACTTATTTTTAAGCGAGTGACATTTAAACGAAAGACTAAGCATCGTCTCCCATAGCACAGGGCATTCACGAACGGGACTTATCACGAGGCCGCGTCCAAGAAGAAGATTGCTGTACAAATCGTGACTCTTAGTGGAGTTGCATACGATCTCATAACCTTCTACAACCATAAGAGCAGTCAAGCATAAAGGCGGGTTCAAATTGTAGATTTCGGTGACGGGGTTTGATGGCAAGGAGAACGATTGAATGCAGAGCATAGCTGACCGAGGTCTTAGTCATTAAGAAACGGCATTGTCGAGCCTCGAGGTGGAGTATTTCGATGTCAAAACAGACCCGTAAATGACGCGCAACAAATAGGAGTTTAATAGGCCGCTGCGATGACTTTGAATTCGCCTCTGGTCTCATCAAGCAATGAGTTTTTCCGGTCATTATAATATCCTGTCTCCAACTCCTCGATCGGTCATGAGTGCAATTGGCCCAGCATTCCTCTACAACATACATAACAGCCCGCAACCCACCGCTAGGGTGTGTAGCAGGGGGACCATCACTTAAAATCAAAGGTGATTTAAATTTACACTTACTTCTCATACAAGTATGCTAGCATATGAGTTCGCACATGCACTACTCACATGCAGCTAATGCTGCTACTTTGCTTTGCTATAACGTATAATAACTTAGCGGAAAATGTAAGATATTCATTCACGAGACCCTTATAAGTAATATTCCTAATACATACAAAGTAATGTATTAATAATTGATATTTCAGGAATGTATATAACTGCAGTAATTATTTAGTTATTAGTATCTGGAACATGCATGAGAAAGTAATGTTGAAATATGAACTTGTTAAAATTATTACCACACCTATTCTTCTACATCAAAAAATTCAACACCTATTCTAACCTTCCCCATACATCTTCGCTGTAATCTATTACTGTCCCAAATATTATTTGGTTGTTCGTAGTTGCAATTGTATGTACATTTAGTTGTTGTGGCTGGTTGTATTCAACATTTCAACTGGAGCTATAACGGTAGCGTAGAGCGTGACTCTGGAGTTATCGTATTCCATTTATCATATTGGTTCTCCATAGCCTCCGTGGTGTTGAGATTCAAGCATTATCAATCCATACTGAGTAATACACCTCTTATCGGTGGGAGACAGCAATCACCAGCCCCCAAGGGAAGGAAGAGATTCCGAGTCGACACCCAAGGCCCGAATTCTAAAGCGAGGCAACTGAGACACCAACGTCTTTTGACCACATTTTCCGAGAAGAACTGCCATAACTACGGCCGGCGTTGAATGGACTCAAATTATCACTCGTCATAGTTAAGTGGGCCGAGCTGCATTTAACTGGTTGGCCTAGTTTTAGTACTTTTGTACAAATATGGGTCGGTTATTATACAAGCGGGGGGGGAGGGGGGGTGTGAGTAAGCGCGGCATTGTGAGTCAGCCCTTGAAACCTCCTGCCCAGCAAAGCAACGGTGTGATGCACACTTTGACCTAATTGACTCCAAGGCTTCACTGACGTCACAATCAGTACGTTAATCAGCGACCGATGAGCCGACTAATCCTGCCAGTAATTGGAAATCACTCATCCACAACGGAGTGGTGGTTTAAAAATTGATTTTAAGGTCATGCATAAAAGTCAAACAGGGATAGAGGTCGTGCAAATGGTACAGTAAGGTTTTTAAGTGCTATAACTTGTAAGGTCTAACTTTACTTACACCTAAGCTTACTGCTAAGAAAATTCTCGACGCGGGATTGGCACCCGCGACAATTAGATAGACAAGCTGTTGGCGTAAGGGTGATTCGTGTTGAAATTCAAACTTAAAAAGTATAATGTGGATTCATTTTAATGTACGACTTTGCGCGAAACTTATTTACTGTACAGAGTGGCCAAAGGACATAAAATAGTCTGAAAAATAACTGATGTGAAAAGTAATGAACACGAATAGTTTAGTCGGTAATGAGTTTAGCTGCAATGCCATTTTACTTTATTTTATTTTTTCATTTCCGATCGTGATAAGGACAACTTCACCGAGGACAAATCTCATTCACATCCATTAATGTTAAGAAATTTTCATTACAACATAAATCTACATCACAGTATTTAAATCCGACCTTTTCCTCCTCTATACGGCGCTTCATTGCTAAATTAGCTCAGTTATACAATCTCCCATATCCCTGGTGATAAGAAAAATCCTTTATAATATCGTTCTAGTTTCTTCGCTTACGCTAAACATGGCATAGTAAAAATTTACATCAACATCAAAGCGACAATATCAATGGGATAGCATCTTTCCTCGTATCATTAGGGATCTGAATTGCCATGATTATGTTCAATGATATGTAGGTACACAAGTGTATTAATAGGTCTTTAAAGGTAGAAGGATTACTTGATAAAATAACTGCTCTGTCAAAGTATTCCTAATTATCACCACTTTAATAGTGATAATGTCGAAAACGTAGGCATATAGAGCCGCCGCATAATATGATGGATGCAATCCATTTCACAAACTCCGTTAAAAAAGCGATTCTGTATGACGGATATGTCGCAGTCTGTTTTTGAAAGCGTATTGATTTTCGTAATTATGATAATTAGGACGCCGAATGAGACCCTCTCGAATTGAAGTGAGCATTTCATTTCGCGTTAAAAATTCTAATGAGGTGCTATCAGTTACGCTTGATCGGTCAGGCATTATATTTGGCAATGCTGTAGAATCAATTTGCAGAAACTAACGATTGAGGAAAAAAAAGATGAACACATTACTCCGCATCATCGGTAGCTTGCGAACCAATTGAAATTCCCACTTTTTCATCCGCGAATATGATTTATTCAAATTTGTCTTCGGGTAAAAATATGTGAAATGTTTTATCTTATTTCATTTTATAGCAGTTTTTTATTTTATATTTTACGGGACGATAATAATTAGCGAAATGAAGATTAAACACGCTGCGTAATTTTTTTCTGACAAGATTTATCACATTGCTTTTTTCCAGTTTAATTAAGGCTCTCGGAAGAGTGGATACAGCTGCTACTTTTTTGGTGTGAATAACGTTAAGTGCATTCAGCATAGGAAAAAATTAAAAGATCTCTGCATTCCGTGTTTCCATAGGAAAATTAACGTCCACCTACTCGTCGGTTCAAAGGTCTTGATCAA
Organism: Platycnemis pennipes; assembly: GCA_933228895.1. NCBI lineage: Eukaryota > Metazoa > Arthropoda > Insecta > Odonata > Platycnemididae > Platycnemis > Platycnemis pennipes. The sequence goes on from OW121854.1 coordinate 70,286,249, forward strand.
AAGTTTTTGGTATCTGCAGCACGTATTTTAAGCCGTTCGTTTTTAAATGATGTTAGCATTTTTCATCTTTAATTACAAACTGAAAAATCACAACGAGACAAAAACTCGACGGCAAACTATTGCATTCAGGTCAATTATACGTGTGACGTCAAAGGTGCGAACACTCTTTCCTCCCCCTGCCGCTAGGTGGTGCTGCAGATGCCGCTAAGCTGACGATGCACTATGTGAACGCTAATTAACAAGTGTATGAGGCACATTTATTCAGTTAATCTGTTATGATTAAATTTTCTTTATTTGATTTAAAATTATTCATTCAATTTATTCATTTGGAACTGTTAGTATTCATTTTAATAAGCTTAAGAGAACTTGGCCCAAAGTCGTGTCAAGTTCACGTCATGCTCCGCGGTGGCAGAGGACTCCACGAGCAGGAGCATGTAAAGCGACTATTAATACCAAGCTTAATGGAGGACACTTTGATGGTATTCAAAGGCAATTATTATTTCACTTTATCCATAACGTATGGGCTCAAAAACGCAATGGTAAATCGAGGTGGCGAATATTACTTACATCTCGCATGGTAAACTATGAACCTGTTACGTCAGCAACAATGCAGCTGGAGTCCTGCAACTTCTAACCTTTTTCAAATGAACTTACAATTAGCATTTAAATTTCTAGCAAAGTGGGATTTCTCAATCCAAATTATGTGCGTATATTGAATGCATTTCTGTGGGGGTACGAATCGCAATTGATTCATTCTGTTTTCTTTGATGAAGGAAACCACGCTATTGAGCTACTAACTTAGCAGCTCAATTGACTGAGTACCTGACCGGAAATCAGGTGGTTGCGGGTTCAAGTCCTAGGGGGCTGTGATTGAAAACGTCGGGATTATCTCGAATAGGTAACTAAGGAGCCACGTGGTACAAACACGAACAGTTCAAAAATTTAGTGCGTCTGAATCGCTTGTTACAATAACAGTAATTGTTTTCACTTGAGTTTTTCTCACCTTTCTCGACTGTAGAGCCCACAAATGAGATAAAACACAACTGTACACAATTAATGAGGTTGCAATCAGCTATTTTAGCCCACCAAATTTGTAAACCTTTCATGTTTATATCACATGACTCCTTGGTTACGTATTCTAAATAATCCCAACGGTTTCTTACACAACCCCTCTAGTGAAGGTGGATTTTTTCTCCTATGAGGATTCTGATTCTAAACTAACTAAATATTCTGACTAAATTCTGATATCGACGGCCTTGTTCCAATTTGTTAAATATAAAGTAGTTACAAAGACTGATAATGAAACAGTATGGCATAAGGCAACTATACTAAACAAGTGTAAAGAACCGAGATCATACGGGGTGAAATATGACTCAATTGGTATTGATGTTAGATGTTGTACTAACCACATTAATTGTCAAATACCAAACCATGTAGATATAAATGAGTAGAAATTGCCTCCTGAATTGTATCCATTGGATGACAGTGTACTGAGTCAGCAAAATACTCAAAGTGATGATCCTACTGATGTTCCTGTAAACCCTGATGTTTTACAAAATGACTGTACTGATGCACAAGTGAATCTTGAACCTAATGGTAGGCCTCAACCTAGACTTTATGGCCGTACAACTAAGCCTGTTGTAAACCTTAATCTTAAAGGGGGGAGGGGAGGGGGTGTTTCAAGTAGTACTTCTGGTTACGGAAGATTGCAACGGAATTTGTTGGCAATAAGCGTGTTTATTAACCGCGCTTCGAGTTATCATTATAATCAAGTTTAAAACATGACAACAACAATTTGAAGCAGGTTTAAGTCTGTTGTCAGTTTATTAATAATCGTTGTTTTAATGAGCCTTCTAATTTGTTTGATGGTCGCCAGAGAGTCACGTGGTATAAACAGAAATGGTTGGTAAATTTGGTGTGTTGGTTTGGTGGTTGGCAAATTTGGTGTTTGGTTTGGTGGTTGGTAAACTGCTGATTACAACCACATTTATTCTCTTGTGTTTTATCTTGTGTTTTATCTCATCTGGGGGCTCTGTAGTTGAGACAGATGAGAAAAAGTCAAGTTAAAACAATTATTGATATTGTAACTAGAGATTCAGACACACCAAATTTGCAAACTTTTCGTGTTTGCACCACGTGACTCCTTGGTTACCTATTCGAGATAATCCCGACGGTTTCAAACATAACCCCCCAGGTCAGTTATGTTTTTCCCGTGTATCTTGATGCGTTTAATTATATTTAATTATTTGGAGTCCGTTGTTGTTACCTCTCGATTAAAACGTCTTTCCTTCTTTGTTATCCTTAGGCCAATATTTGGGATTTCAATCGCCCTCGATTGATCATCCGGCAAAGAAATTAGTTTGATAAAATTAGAAGAGAGCAGAAGGTCTGTTTGGAGTAGGTAATGCGAAGGTGTTCTGAAGGACGTAATTGAGGGAAGATGTTGGGTTAGCGGGGTAGAGGTAAGAGAAGAACGGTAGTTTCGATAGAATTATAAAGGCCCTTGTACGCGTGAATTTTCTTGTACAAGAACTTCTTCAATCGCGAATTGTATCGTGTATGAGGTCTTTGTACAATTTCTTGTACAAAAAATTTAGAACGTGCTCTATATAAATGGATGGAACCGTCAAAGATCCACTCTATAGCTTCTGCGCATGACATGTGACGGTAGTGATGCATTCGTATAGTATTCGTAATGTTGGTGCTCCTTATTTGCGATCACTTTTAATGCTATAAGTGTGGCAAAGCTAAAATTTTTGTTGTACATTCATATGGCGATGTTTCTTGTTGCTTCCATATTATTAAATTCGTCGTTGAGGAGGAAGTGTTAAATTTCTCAAAATATTAGTGGGACTTGCTGTAATACGTTTAACCTCACGAATGAAATTTAGGGAGAAGTTATTGTTTCAGGAAAAAATAATAGTAACGAGCATAAAGATGGTATTCAGAGGATAAATGTATAAGGTATAGGGTAAGGTGGGCATAGGGCAAGTAACCAATCGTATAATTTCATTTTATTATTGCTAGGATTTATGCTAGCAAGTTATTGTAACCCAGTTACTGTGGCAGTATTCTTCAAAGTACTATCGTCTTGATCGCTAAAATTCACTTCTGTCCAAATGATACGCAAGAATACCGGAAAAATACTACTGTTTACTCCTTAAGTTTCACTTGGGAAACTAACAATTTTCAGGGCGTTGGCGAATACCGCAATTGAGCTGTCCGACAAAAAACGATACCTGCGCATGTAATTGGCGCATACAATGCATGAAAATCTGTGATCGTGTACTACCGTAAACTAACGTTTTGTACAATTTCCTGGTCAAATGTCACCGAGAAACTTTTGTTACAAGATCTTGTACAAGGAATTTCACCGTTTACAACGGCCTTAAGAGGTAGGGGCGGAAGAGGGATATCGTGTGAAATGCAGGGGTTGTTTAATGTCCATTTAGTCCTGCGTTACTTGGTAGATAACTAATGAATAAAGTGTTATCTAGCAGAATGTGAAATCCGTTGTTCTCAATCTTCTTCCTGGGGGTAAGTACCCAACAATAGAAAACCTTTATGTCCCTTATCGTCGCTGATAGTTTGACTTTTACTGCTTCTAATTCCTTTAAGTTTTTTGGCTCGTGATCGTAAGGCATACATATGGCAGTGTGTTTAATATTGTTATCTTACTTTCCGGCGAATATATATTATTTTCTAGGGGCATGTATATGTGCCTGTATTCGATAAAAATCGTATGCAGTCGTTGATTTATCGAAACGACGTACAGCCCTAACCGCTTTGCGTAGCTACACTCCCTTGTAGTTATATCCTCGCATCCGTAGACACGATGATTCGCGTACTGCCCTTATTTTTTTCCGTCCCTCGGTCGTTCCGCGTCTTATGGAGTCGTTTCACGTCGGGGCGTAAGGTCGCCGCAGCGCTATCTGCGAACGCGGCCATCGCGGAGGACGGGAGATTTAAGACCACCGCTGCCTTATTGGCTCTCTTCCCTCTTCTAGCCTCGCCCTTAAATAAGGTCCCTGATGTTACTCTCTCCGCCTTTTCCTTGCCCTTTAATACTTCCCTCTACCACGCCTTTTTTCTTAGTTTCCTTTCATCCCGCGTATAACACTTCGTAGCAAGCGTACCTAAAGTCAGAAGTTGATATTTTATGCGCTTCGATGGAGCAGTGGCTTTCAAAATAAGTGGTTTCGGCCTGTTCTCACATTATTCCACATGAGTCATGCCATTTTTGTAATAAACAACCGTTGCCACAACAAACCTGTATTACTTTGCAACAATGGCCAGAAAGCGTGCTCCGACCAGGTTTTTTGTTTTAGGTTTGTCTTCAGGCTTTAGTCTTAATTTCGTCAATGCAATATATTATGTATTGCTTTTTATGCGTGCTTACATTTTTACTGTCGGAAAGTACATCCAAACCATTCAATTTCACATTTCATCTTCCCTTTCGCACTAAGCCGAGCTCCTGTATTTTATGCGTCTACTGTCTATTCTGCAAGCCCCTACGAGGTGTGTTGCAGTGTGTGACATATCACCAAAAATAAAGTACAAAAATGCACTAATGTTGACACATACTATCTAATGCGAGGATACAGTGAAGATCATGCGAAGCACACTACATATTCCTCTTATCATCCAACATGCAGCGTGATATTCAACAAGGCATTATCCATACTATGGTTCATGCAGAAATGCTAGGTCATCAAAAGTCTATTATCCTAATCTTAATATCGGCTCTGCGGTCTGGTTTCTTTAACTTCCTTAATAAATGTCCTTTCCGCAGAATAGGAAGGAAAATGATAGGTTTTTTAGTTGGTACGAGGGCAGGTAAAAAATATGAATGGTTAAAAGTCAATTTATTTCAACCTTTTTGGCTTTGCTAACACTAATGCATGGGTGTTAAGTCGTCGGAAATAAGGTAATCAGGATGGCTCTATTCAACAATAAACTCACTAATAATATAAAAACTTTTCAATGAAAACTTAAATTTTTTTAAGTTTTCGAAACAATATGATGTTTTTATTATATTTTTATTCTTACGCATAATGGCCATAACACTTTAGAGCGCGGAAGTTGTTTTGAAATACATTTTGGTGGTCATAAAGGTATTCTTTTAGATAAATGTGCTGGAATATTACATAAAATATTTCAAATTGCTACATATTCATGAATGCGTGTGCATGACAAGTCTTTTTTATCGCTTAGCCTTTTTTCGTAGCCGCTAGGCTGAATTTAATTTTTGCTATTGTTTCCTAATCGACCTATTCATTTTTTTTATATGGACCCTGTGGTAAACAAGCATTCATCTTGTCACATAATATAAGAATAATATCTTCCGTATGAAGTGGCTATTCGAGCACGAAATTTGAGGTACTTAAAATTTATATTAATTTGCAAGTTTAGCTAGCTGATGCATTTTTAACACTAGAATATAATTGCAAAATTTAACGATGCCCTGCAGGATTTACTTGACTCATGTACGTCGCTACTTCACTTTATTGCATAATGAAGGAATAATTGTGCATAATCCACGCGTGTGAATAATGTTGGTAGTTTTTTTTCTTCCAAATAGAAAAGTACATAATTAGCTACTACCTGGCAGCGAAAAAAAATTCCCATGCCGGGAATCGAACCCGGGCCTTCTGGGTGAAAGCCAGATATCCTAGCCACTAGACCACATGGGATATTGATTTAGAGAATTTTGATCGATTATTTTTGAGATGCGATTACATTTGAAAAATCTCGTGAATCATTCGATTCCACATTTTGTTTGCATGATTTGTCTTGAATTTATGCTTGTATATGGTGATGATTATTTGTGTTGGGATAAGAATTAAAACTTTCGAAACCTCGTCCCGTAGAGCTTAGCTCTTTTAGAACTCTACCCTGTCCTCACTGCGCTGTGATTTTATCATTTTTTCGGCAACCTATTCAAATGGATGTATATTTATGAATTTTCTGCGGAACAAATTTCAGTAAGTGAAGTTTTTCTATCGCATTCCTCGACCCTCTGCCCATAATTTGCTTCATGGCATGCTATGTCAAATCCTAATATCGGGTGCATTTAAACAAATAGTCAAAAATATTTTTTCCCGTCACTTGTAAAATACTGGTTCGGGAGTCTATTTTTTTGTTGCGTGCTGGGGAGAAGAAACTATATCCTCATTGCAAGGTGCAGCAGAATGGAATAACCACTCGAATAAATTCACCGGAGCAGTTCCTTGAACTCATGGAACGCGAGCATTGTGATCACGTGTTGCGAAATCTTTATGAACCAATATTCTGATCGCTTGAGTCATTTCGCGAATCTGTGTCGAATGTCGGTTGCTGTCCAGTGGGGGTGTGTTTGAAACCGTCGGGATGATCTCGAATAGTTAACCAAGGAGACACGTGATACAGACACGAATGGTCGGCAAATAGGATGTGCCTGATCGCTCGTAACAATATCATTAATCGTTTTTACATGAGCCTTTCTCATCAGTCTCGACTATAGAACCCCAGATCAGATCAAACACAAGTGTAAACAATAAATGGGGCTGTAATCAGTGGTTTTAACACACCAAATTTGCGAACTATTCGTGTTTATACCACGTGATTCCTTGGATACCTGTTCGAGATAATTCCGACGATTTCAAACTGCCCCTCTGGGCTTCTTTCATGCAGGGGACAGGACGGAATATGGCTCCGTTTGAATTTGAAAATTCTGATATGCATTCTCTTTAAGGGCGAGTTTTAATGTCCGTGAGGACATTGACCCAGTTTATGACCCAGACTTTCTTATGAAAGGTAATCGTGACTCTAAACGATTACCGATGGGGGAACTACGAATCCAGACAGAGGTCTCCTCCGTTGGTCGCCCTACTTAGAAGGGATCGCCAATGAATATGCGGACAGCCACTTTCATGCGCGATGCAACACTAACTTCCCCCTGAATGTGAATACTTTCTTCAAAATCGCACCACATGTTTGCTACCGCATGTGAAAAAGATGGCCGATTTTTCCAAAAGTAAGATACTCTTTTGCTCAGTAAAGAGTGATAACAGTTGATATGAATTAGGTATGTCTTATTATTTGTGTTCTGCCCAAAAATATTGGTTTAGGCGGATTTGAAATACTCTCTGTTAAGAGAGGATATGTCTCGTCCTTCCTTCCTGATTACCAAACATTTTCTGTTCCTGCTGACTGTTTTAGGCGTCACATGGCAGAAGCTATACATGCTTGGTGAGAAAAAAATTAAGCACCTTTCCACAACTTTGGATTTAAAAAAGAAAATTACACACGCCTTTATTTTATAAATGCAAAAATTGTGGAAAAGTGCTTAAGTTTGTTACTCACCAAAAAACATTCTGTTACTCGCATGTGAAATCATGTTTGCCACGGATAAAATTAGGAGCGAGTATTCCACAAGGGTTTGTATTACTACCCGGGTTGCACTACATTATCTGGTAAATAACCAATTATTGCCCAATATCCTCCTTACACACCAACAGCATGTTTATGCATGCTTGCTTTGCTATTTTTATCTTTTTTTATATTTTGAAGTTTAGACTAGATTATTATTAGTAATCCTTTTTATGCATGATATGTAATGCAAATTTGGCGTGAATTCATCCCCTGCCACTCACCTTTATGGTGGCTTGAACGTTATTATGTATATGTAGATGTAGATATGGAAGAAATACCGAGATAGTACATTGATTGAGTGGTTAAGGTGAGGGAAATAGGTTATCATACCTTAAATCCGATTAGGTCTTCCAGGCTTCTTTTTAAAGTTTTCAGCATGCTTCTCTTTTCACTCATTCTTCTTAGTGCTTCTTTCTATTTCATTCCCTCAATCCATCTCCATGACTTGCCGTAGGAATGCAGCCCATACTACCAGTAGACACAAAAAAGAGATCGATTATTAGAATGTCTATGTCAATTTACATGTCAAAAAATTGAACACGAAAGGAAAAAAGTCGGTGTTAGTAAAGCTGACGAGGAATATATTTTTTCTCCATAATTAAAATGGCGGAAAATTGCGTTAACTTTACAATGTATTTTTGAATTATACATTAGTAAATCTAGTTTACACGATAGAAGTATAAAACAAAAAACCCTTACATGTGAACAAAAATGTTCACATGTAAGGGTAGGACATTGATGATGATATAGTTTTAGATACAATGGGCAAAAGAAAAACATTATACCACGATGAGGATAGAACACGCGCAGTACACTACATATATCCCTTTGTCAACCACTCAGCCATTGTCGGCTTATCCGAGGTCGGCAAATGTAGGCAACCCGGGTGACATATATGCGTTTCTATTTTATTTTTTTTCTCGCGAACCCGAGCCTATGGAGGAATAAGCCGAATATGTATCTCTTTATTTTTCTTATAGCTGCACTGAAAAAAATTTCAGCTCATTTCGTGACTCCTATTACACAACGACCCCTCCTTGTCAGTGTTATCCAGTCTGTACGTTTCCTACTTTAACTAGAGGATTCCTTAAACCTCTTTCTATATCTGCTATGACTGCTGTGTTAACGGCAAAATTGAGCATGCTAATTTATTCCCCTCTTATATTCATTCCTGTAGCCTTCTCTTTGACTTCTTTAATGGCTTCCTTGCCGTATGCATTCACAATTACGAGAATCAGTGCACTTAGACGAACAATTCTCACAGTGTCTAAACTCTTTCCTTTGTTTTGGCTTCTTTGCTGCTGGTTTCAGAAATATTCGCAGCTACTTGGTTCTTATTTAAATTTCAAGCCTTGAAACTTGCTTAATTCGGCCATTGTTAGAGCAAAAATTCGAAAATACCAGAAGATCTCTTTTATAACGGATATTTCCTGTTAATGGTGTGATGCAAGTCTAAAAAGTTGGGTATTCATGTTTTAAAGGACAATGGAGGGAATAATTTCGAGTAAGTTCGGCTGACTCAGGATAATAATTCGAATTTTGCAGGCAATGATGAGTGGCATGTTGTAAAAAAAAGGGTATTATTTGAAATACTGGATGATTCTGCTCCATTGGGGTGTTAAGAAGTTCTTAGAAGATTTCTTGTTTTTTAAATCGTTCTTTGCCGACTGACCACTGCTTATAATACTCGCGTTCGCTGTTGTTTAGAGTAATGCCGAAATGCATTTTACTCAAAGAGTGGAATATATTAACGCCAGCTGAAGTTAACATTCCACATTTCACTTCTTACGATATTCTTAATGCAATTTAGGACGGAAACTAATGCCATTAGCACAGGAATATTATCACCGTCGAAGGATTATGGGAGCTAACGATAATGCTACATATCCGTCAACGAGAAATCACCAGCGAAAATCCATTTAACATTCGCGACTATAAATGACGACTGAACAGAATGATGTGGTTAATGCCAACTCAAGTCGTAAAATGTTGCATTGTCCGAACATAAAAACCTTCGTACGACGCAGCATGAAGATATTATTGGGTATCTGCCAAAATAAGCCATAATTGGTAATAAGCAATACTGATGGCAACGAAAAAACACGGGCGAAGTGATGTTTTGAAACGTAAAAATACGATAACAATAAAATGAGCAATCGATTGTAGTCATTGGAGGCAACAATTTTATCCTTGGATTTTCGTGGGAGGCGGTCGCATGAATGTCATTCGAGACGACGGGACAAAAATGAAGCAGAGACTGAGATTAGATGAGAAAATTTAGAAAATTTTCGTGATCTTCAAGACACCTACCACGCGTGTGCCACCCTTATTATGGGAAATTTTGAAAATACCTCCTTTTTTGTATTATTTATTTTATTGATCTTTTTAGATCGTCCACGTCTGATATAAAAATGTAAATGAGAGGAGTGTTTGTTTTATATCTTACAAGCTGACCCGGCCACGCGTTGCTGTGGCTCAATCTGGTTAAATGGAAAGCGCACGTTTATAGTATGTTTAATTTCACAATTCTTATGGGTATACAATATATCTCAGCTGATCAATTGTTTTGCAGCTGGACACGCATATTTGTATATAATTTTAACGTCTTTACATGTCGTCACAAAGTAGAATATTTCAGGCAAGCATTTATTTTTTCCGCTAGTGTCAATCGAGGAATTACAGGTAATGTTTGCCTGAAATGTCGTGCAAGCAATATTAATGCGTTCTCAAATGGTCTCAGGATTCAACGGAAATCTTGCAATGATCGATCCAGAGCCTCGAGCGATGCTTTGTGCACCATTGTGCATTCATCCCAAGCAATAAGTTGGCATTTCTGAAATATTTGTCCCATGCCGGATGATTTGAATATGTTGCACGTGAGTGTTTCAATGAATTGCAACTTCAATGGGATGCACATCCCGTCTCCAGTGTCGATATTGTATCTCGATATTGTGCAAACCTTCATGGAGTGAACAAAACAACTAACCAAAGCTTCATGGAAATTGGATGAATGTTGTGGTAATGCATGAAGTTATCAATATTGTATCGATACAGTATCGATATTATAATGATACTTTATAAAACTTTGATAAAAAACACCTTAATAATTTCACCTAAATTTTGTATCAACAATGTATCGATGTATCCATATTTTATCGATATTATATCGATACTGTATCGACATTGAATTATCGATTTTGTAGAAACCTTCGCGGAGCGTACTCAATAACTTTCCAAAGTTTCATGGCGATCCGATGAATGGTGTACTAATGCATAAAGGACAAACACATTATATACATTCGATACAGTATCGATATTGCAACGATACATTCCTTTTAAAAAACTAAATAATTTCACCTCAATTTTGTATCAATTATGTATCGATTTATCGATACTTTTGCGATATTATATCGATAAAGTATCGATATTGAAATATCGATTCCGCAGTCCTCTTTTCGGGAATGTACTCAACATCTTCCCAAAGTTTCATGGCGATCCGATGAATGGTGTAGTAATGCATAAAGGACATACAGACACACACACATTCATTTTTATATAATACAAGCTGACCCGGCCACGCGTTGCTGTGGCTCAATCTGGTTGAATGGAAAGCGCACGTTTATGGTATGTTTAATTTCACAATTCTTATGGGTATACAATATATCTCAGCTGATCGATTGTTTTGCAGCTGGACACGCATATTTGTATATAATTTTAACGTCTTTACATGTCGTCACAAAGTAGAATATTTCAGGCAAGCATTTATTTCATCCGCTAGTGTCAATCGAGGAATTACAGGTAATGTTTGCCTGAAATGTCGTGCAAGCAATATTAATACGTTCTCAAATGGTCTCAGGATTCAACGGAAATCTTGCAATGATCGATCCAGAGCCTCGAGCGATGCTTTGTGCACCATTGTGCATTCATCCCAAGCAATAAGTTGGCATTTCTGAAATATTTGTCCCATGCCGGATGATTTGAATATATGGCACGTGAGTGTTTCAATGAATTGCAAGTTCAATGGGATGCACATCCCGTCTCCTGTGTCGATATTGTATTCTCGATATTGTACAAACCTTCATGGAGTGAACAAAACAACTAACCAAAGCTTCATGGAAATTGGATGAATGTTGTGGTAATGCATGAAGTTATCAATATTGTATCGATACAGTATCGATATTGTAATGATACTTTATAAAACTTTGATAAAAAACATCTAAATATTTTCACCTCAATTTTGTATCAACAATGTATCGATGTATCCATATTTTATCGATATTATATCGATACTGTATCGACATTGAATCATCGATTTTGTAGAAACCTTCGCGGAGCGTACTCAATAACTTTCCAAAGTTTCATGGCGATCCGATGAATGGTGTACTAATGCATAAAGGACAAACACATTATATACATTCGATACAGTATCGATATTGCAACGATACTTTCCTTTTAAAAAACTAAATAATTTCACCTCAATTCTGTATCAATAATGTATCGATTTATCGATACTTTAGCGATATTATATCGATAAGGTATCGATATTGAAATATCGATTCCGTAGTCCTCTTTTCAGGAATGTACTGAACAACTTCCCAAAGTTTCATGGCGATCCGATGAATGGTGTAGTAATGCATAAAGGACATACACACACACACACACATACTTTCATTTTTATATATATAGATATAGATTATTAGTGATCTGACGAAAAGTGTAGATGGTCGAAAAACGTTCTAAAACGCCTAGATGTTCCATTGCTGAAGGATATACTTATCATTCGCATGATGTTTTTCTTTTGTTCCGTATAGTTCCTACACATACGTCACCATTCTCTCAAAACTGTCTATTCTTTCCTTTTTACTAAGCAATTTCACCTCCATCACGTCCTACAAAACAGTTTTTGTCCTCATTACCCATTCCAACGGCGTTCCATCCACTCACTGTCATTCCCTTTAAGCTATCTTTTCAAAAGCCTTCTTCTTGTCTATCTGTTGCCTATCTGTGAATATACCCACTCTTAATACTCTGCCTTCTCCATGTCAACACGCTCTTATAGGACCATACTTCATACGCTAAACTAGGAAAACAAAATCTTGAGCGAATGAAATAGTTCTGTTACCTGGGAAGCTGAGTAACCAGTGGAGCAAAAAATAAATAGTCAGTAGAATAGCCCAGTCAAAGAGAGCATTCTGTCAAAAGAAGAATCTACTTACAGCTTGAAATGCAAGCGTAGAAGTAAGGAAACAGTTCATCAGAACGTACATACATCTGGAGCATGTTTCTTTATGGTAGTGAGGCATGGACAATGACAACAGCGAAAAAGGGTGGAAGCATTCGACATGTGGAGCTACAGAAGAATGTTGAAGAAGAAATGGATCGACCAAGTGGCAAACGAAGAAGTCTTAAGAAGAGTGGGAGAAAAGAGAAGTCTGCTGAAAACCCTAAAAAGTAGAAGGGGAAACCTAATCGGCCATATGTTAAGACGCGATAGCCTGATGAAGACAATCGTCGAGGGAAAAGTGAACGGGAGGAATGGAAAAGTGAACGGGAAGAATGGAAAAGTGAAGCCTCGTATGAGATATATGAGATAAGTTGTGAAGAATCTAAAGGAGAGGAATTACGTTAATATGAAGAGGTTGGCCGATAGAAGAATCGAGTAGAGGGCTGCTTCAAACCAATCCTAGGATTGTTGACCCATGAAAATGATGAATATTCAAGGATAGTGAATCCTTGATTGTTAATAGTGTTAAAAAGTACTACGCCTTAATCCCGTGGAAGATGGGCTCGATTGCGGTTGCTTCGTAAAATTGTATGTATGTCCGTTACAATATCCAGTTCCATTTAAAGCTAGTTCGCAAACCTTGAATGTCTTATTTATGATATATTAATTTTTAGGGGTTAGATGGAAAAAGGCGGGACAACTTAATCGGCCACATCGTGAGACATGATGGCTTGATGAAGACAAACGCTGAAGGACAAGTACACGAGACGAATAGCAAAGGAAGGCCTCGTGTGAAATAAATAGAACAAGTGATGAAGGACAGTGGCGGATCTATGGGGGGGGCTAAGGGGGCTATAGCCCCCCCCCATTGGGTCGAAACATACACTAGATGAAATCGAAATTTTTGGAGGTTACCACTTTGTACAAAAGTATTTAGTTATATTTTCCGGTAAATTTACCTACTATAACGAATTAAAATACAAATTAGCTTTAAACTTAGGGCCTATTTTACACGCGTTTTGGTATATTACAATCGGATGCGATACTTGTGAAGCCGGACAAATAATCACGAATTCGCGCAATAGCGCAGCGGCAGCCTCTGAATTTATTTGGCTACGAGACTACCAATGTTAGTTGGGAGGAGCAACTTTCATTCTGTTAACGATACATTGATATGAACAAATCCATAGTGAAGGAGGAATTTATTGGCTTCATTGAGCTCAAATCAACAACGAGCTTGGCTATAAAATGAACGGTAGACGAAGAGATGTAAAACTTGGCTTGTCATATGATTACCTATGTGGTCAAGGGTACGACGGAGGATCAAATATGGTGGGTCATTTACACGGTGTCCAAGCCCTAATATCGCAGCAACAGCCACTCGCAATTTACACTCATTGCTTCAGTCACTCCATAAACTTGTGCATCACAAAATGTTGCGAAATCCCAGCAATAAGAAATATTATGGGAACGGTTGGAACTGTTTCTGTCTTCCTATTGGCCTCCGGTCATCGAGTAAATGCTGTTATCGATGTTCTCGAAAATATGAATTTCTCCGAATGAAAGAAACAGACTGAAGGCACTTTGCTCTACATGATAGGTCGAAAGACATGATAGCCTCATCGCCTTTAAAGAGTTAATTGTTCCTGTTGTCACAGTAGGTACTGGAAGATTTGAGTGACAACAAAACTCCAGAAGTGTCCTCTGAAGCGTACATGTTATCCTGCGCCATCAAAAAAAGCGAATTTGTTGTTGGCCTTGAAGTTGCAGCCTATTGGCTTGGTTTAACTTTAAGACCAAGTCAACGGTTGCAAAGCCCCAAGCAGGATATCTCGTCTGCTTTAGTTAACGTAACTGACATTTTGGAGAACTTAAAACATATTCGGCGCGAAGCCGAACTTGAGTTCAACAGTCTGTATGAAAACTCCCTTCAAGTTAGAGATGAGCTGGGGTTTGAAATATCAACACCGAGAACATCCATACGTCAAAGAAACAAGCAACGCGCCCGCCTAATTCCTGAAGAATATTTCAGGAGATCAGTCTTCCTGCCTCTTTTGGATCATTTTATTGCAGAGATAGATGCAAGATTCAGCAGAGGTTTCCGTGGAGTCCTTCCTCTTGAAGGCCTCATTCCCTCCAACCTATCAAGATTCACGGACAAGGAAATTCGAGCTGCTGTTGAAAAATATCAAACCTATACTGAAGAGATTGGAAGCACCACCTTGATGGTGGGAGAGGTCAAGATGTGGAGAAAGAAATGGAGCAACATATGCAATCCACCTGAAACAGTCTTTGATACAATCAAAGACTTGGACATTTCTTTTTTCCCAATGATCAGTATTCTCCTTCAAGTTTTGGGAACGATCCCTGTTACAACTGCAACAGCGGAACGTTCATTTTCAACGCTAGAAGGTGATTACAATTATGTATTATAACCTTTCTAAATCAGTCATGTTATCAAACGCTTTTATGTTTGTTGTATCAAAGATCTTTTTTGTTGTACTACTTTTTAATAATGCATGTAAAATATTTTTGTACTTTTTCTAATTACATATTTATAACATGTAAAATGGGTTTTATGTTTGGTTTTAGGTTGAAGACTTATTTGATAAGTACTATGGGAGACGTACGATTAAATGGACTGGGACTCGCAAACGTGTCAAATGAAAGGGATATACCAGTAGACGAAATAAGCAGCATATTTAGCAAGGCTAAGAATAGACGGATGAGTGTAGAGAACTGGGAAATGATTCATAACGCAGCTTCCACAACAACTCGCCGAAGAATGTCATTATTGCTTTTTAAATTAAGCCACTGTATTCAATCGGTTTTTTTTGCTATTTTATAGCACCCATTATAAATTCCCCATTTATTGTATCTGTATTCCCCCATATAAGTATCTGTAGTTCAAAGATCAACAAGCAGTCAAATTTAAATTAATTGTAATTAAATTTGGAATGTTTTTTTCCTATTCAAACTTCCTGACTCTTGTTTAACGTAAAAAATTTAATAATAAAAACAAATGAACTTATCTAATCCTAAAAGTGATTCGACTATATTTGTGTTCCTTATCATTAAGTCATACTTTGAAAACTAGATAAGGCATCATCATTAGTTTTTATTATTAATATTACCGGTATTACTAGGCCCATAATGACCACGATAAACCTTTTACTAATAAAACGATCTACTGCATGTGCATAGTAGTGTCTTTTTTTTATCAAAGAATTAGCCTAAAATCGCCGTTTTTGAGTCTTGAAAATCCCGAATTTCCAAAATCCCCGAACCCCCCTTCGTCTGGGGGGAATTCCCCAGACCCCCGGTTTGCCCCCCCCTTGGTCCAAACCTAGATCCGCCACTGATGAAGGATGTGAAAGAGGAGAAATACGTAAATATGAAGAGATTGGCCGATAAAAGAGCATAGAAGAAGATATAAGGGCATTAGTCGTTAATTTTTTTCTATTTTCTTTAAATAACCTTTGAAGTGTAAGCATGTCCTGTTTATATGTGTCTCCAATTGTTTCGCTGCCTACTCCTTCCACTTTTTTATGCTGAGAAAGAATTTCCTAGTTTGCGGGAAGTGGACATTTCTCGGTTTTATTGTGTATACTGATACCGGGAATTGAATCGCTCTCTACGGCTTTGCATCCTGCCCTCTGGCTTCTTGCATCAAAGGCTTAAAATTACCCCGCCCGCTCAATATCGAGTGGTGAGGACACAGGGCGTGATTGGACTGGACAGACGATGACCGCGAATGCTTCCTCACTTCATTTCCTTTCAAGGGGGGGGGGGGGCACCAGCATTGTATCAGGGCCGGCACGTATCTCGCGATGCAGTGCTTGACGTTCATGTGCCCAGAGGGAGGAGGTTAGAGAATTGCGATTGGATGTCCCTGGTGCCTTTAATGAAGTGGTCAGCGTGTCCCAGTTACGCCTGAGAACAGAACGCATTCTCCTCTAATTCGCGTTATAGTGGTCATATTCTCACATCATTGGGCATCACAAAGGATTTAAAGTGAAAAAAAAACGTCTACCTGAAAAAAACATTTATTTTTTCCTCATATCCTCATCATCGCCAGAGACTGCCTAGCGTAAATACAGAGATACTTCGTTTGAATTCCGCTTCACTTCGTTACATCTACATCGACGTAATATCTTGCGAGGCACCGCGAGAGTGTGTAGCTGTGGATGAAAATCACAACACAAGCACTTAATAGCTGCAATGATACTTCAACATGAAAACAAGTAAGGCATAAGAGTCACCTACTACTAAAAAAATAAATGTCTACAAAGTTACGAAGTGGTTATTGGTTAGAAATCATCATCATCATCATCATTGGTCAACAATCCTAGGATTGGTTTGACGCAGCTTTCCACTCGATTCTTCTATCGACCAACCTTTTCATTGTAACGTAATTCTTCTCTTTTACATCCTTCACAACCTGTTCCATGTATCTCTTACGAGGCCTGCCTTTTCCAATCTTCCCGTTCACTTTTCCCTCGACGATAGTCTTCATCAGGCCATCGTGTCTCAAGATATGGCTGATTAAGTTTTCCCTCCTTCTTTTTCGAGTTGTCAGCAGACTTCTCTTTTCTCCTACTCTTCTTAGCACTTCCTCGTTACTTACTCGGTCGATCCATTTAATCTTCAGCATTCTTCTGTAGCACCACATTTCAAATGCTGGTTAGAAATATTTTCACTGAAACATTTATCTGTATTTCCCTATCATGCATTGATTAGTACAGTGGATGGTATATGCCAAGACTTTCTGGAATTCCATAATGTAGGATGCAAGGTAAAAACTTTAGCGTTCCACATGTTAAAGAGATTTATTTACGACATGTTTCACTTCCCTGAAGCATCATCAGGTACTTGTACGAGAAAAATTGAGACGCATGAATAAATAGGAGTCCAACGGGGAGGGGAGGTTAAGGATCGGGCGGGGATGTGTTGGAGTGGGGGAGAAAGGGGGAGGGATCAGGGAGGTGAGGGTGTTAAGGTTGGTCCCTACAGTGGGTGGGAGCGGTCGGCGATGGGTGCGGTGATGGTGGACGTAGGAGCAGGGGCTGAAAGGGTGAGGCGGGATTACCTGAGGGCTGGACGCCACAGGGATTGGGGGAAGGACCCTTCCACCTAGTGGTATCGGAGTGAAGCCACGGCATATCTAGGAGGAGGGGTGTGGCAAGGGAACAAATGGTCATTAGTGATATTTTTGCCGTTCTTCACATCCAAAACTATCTCCATCTGCTCCAGAATGACCATCCTGGTTCCTTTCACTCTTTGATGAATCATTACCGGGATGAAGTCGGCGTCGTGTCCTTCCTTGAGGAGGTGGGCTTCGAAGGGGGAGCTCCCCTTCCCTCCGACAAAGTCCCGTGCGTCGGTGCTCCGCTGCTCGTGTGCGAAGGCTCCTGCCTGTCTGCCCCGTGTACGTGGCGTCACAATCCGCGCATTGGAGTCTGTGAACTCCACTTAGGTCCAACGTATTTATCGGATCTTTCTCTTTAGGGAGAAGGCTCCTGATGTTTCGGCTGCTGTAGAACGCCGTACGTAGCCCGAGGTTTTTAAGCAATTTAGCCGCTTGGATAGAAAGGTCACCAACGTATTTTAATGCAGCAGAGCACCTTAGCACCGTCTTAGCACCCTGTCCTCCCAAGTCCCTCCCCCCACCCCGCCACCTCCCCGCCCGATCCTTACCCCCTCCCCGTTGGACTCCTATATATTCATGCGTCTCAATTTTTCTTGTACATGAACATGATGATGCTTCAGTGAAGTGTAACATGTCGTAAATAAATCTCTTTAACATGTGGAACGCTAAAGTTTTTACCTTGTATCCTACATTGATTAGTAATTTTAAAACTTGCTTAATGCACTACAGGCTACTCAAACAATGTTTTACCCTCTAACACTTTGCTATGTCGCATGCATTGTAGTCTCTTATGGTCATCATCATCGGTCAACGATCATAGGATTGGTTTGACGTAGCCCTCCACTCGATTATTCTATTGGCCAACCTCTTCATATTAAAGAGGAAATCCTCATGCTTCACTTGGTGGAACCGCATAGTAAATAAAATGATCACTTGGTAAGATTCCACAAATTTTATTTTTCCCGACCTAGGTTTCGATTGGTTTGACAATCGTTATCAAGGTAATGATTGTCAAACCAATCGAAACCTAGGTCGGGAAAAATAAAATTTGTGGAATCTTACCAAGTGATCATTTTATTTACTCTTCATATTGACGTAATTCCTCTCTTTTACATCCTTCTCTCTTATGGTACGCGGGAAAAACTAAATTTTATAACTATCGGTACTATAATCTATCTCTCTAATGTTGTTTATCTTATCGGTACGGAATGGCTGCCTTGCATTCTTTTACACGACTTGTTTTTTTTTCGCTTAAGGTGTACTAAACACTACTACGTTTTCTCAAGGACACTGGTGAAAAATCCAGTCTTGCCGCGAAAAAAATTAGGTTTAATCTTTTTATTCCACCGCTATTTATGTAGCTGGTCGAAGCCAATAATTTTTTGCTGAAAAAAGGCAAATAACGGTTTTCCATGCGGTGACAAAGCATTCTCTGGACTCCAATATTACTGCCTTTGAAGTGTGTGCCTCCAATTAGTGAGCTAGGTACTCAGTCGACCCCTTCAATGGGAGGACGCCATCTTGAAACGTGTTCGGTTACATTAATTGTCACTTAATGGCTGCCTAGTTCCGTTGTTGTCATCGGTAGAGTATTTAGCTACGTACGAATTCGTGGTACGTTTGCAATTAGCCACGTTCCGATAGCCATTGAAGGTACCAAACATCCCCGATGGGTAAAATATGCATAGGTACATGACAATAAGTTTGGCAGTCAAGGATGTTAGGAGATACTGGAGGTAGCATCGTAGCTGATGTGAGAAACTAGATCAGCCATTATGGTAGACACGGAAATATGGGCTTTGCTACTAGCGATATCTACTAATACTGCTATTTTTATACGCGGCAAAGCATAGGGTAAATAATTAGATGAATAATGAAATGCATTTTTTTAAATTAGCCAAATTAACGGTTCAAAGTTCGGAAACAAGTGCCAAATAGGTAGTTTAAATAGGTCTCTTGCGAAACATTAAAAATAAACACACATAGTATAAACCACACTGTTTATTGAGAGAAAGTCATTCAAGGTTTCTACATGTTGAGTCATTTTTAATACCTTGAATACCTTGACACAAAATCCACACTGCTTATTGAGAGAACTTACATCTACATCTATATAATACCCTGCAAGGCACCATAAAGGTGTGTGTCAGGGGTGAATTCTCACGAAACATGCAGTACATATCATGCATAAAATAGGATTAGTATTAATATATTAGTCTAAACTTCACTATTTAAAAAGATTAAAATAACAAAGTAAGCATGCAAAAACTTGCTGTTAGTTGGGTTACCTTCAAGTCCTTATACCAACATGCAACTACCTATGCTATGGATTGATTCACTCGTATTGTACATATTTACCGCTATTCATATCCCTAATTGTACCAGGAAAAAAGACATTTTGAATCTGTCAGTTCGGCAATCAATTTCTCTAATTTTTTAATCATGGTCCAGTCTACCACAGTAAGTTGGGGTTCGCAAAATATGTTTAACGTCATCACTGAAAATATTATCTAGGAATTTATTTAAGAGATTAAGTCTAAATTTCAACCTGCGATCTGACAATGATTCCCATTTTAATTCATTTAATAGACTGGTTACGCTAGTATGGTTATCGTATCGTCCCTTTACAAAATTGACCGATCTTCGCTGCACACGTTCAAGTTCATTACTTAGACCGATTTCGTAGGGATCCCATACACTGGCAGCATATTCCAAATGAGGTCTAACAAGGGAAAAGTAGCTGATTTCTCGTACATGATCGTCACATTTTCCCAATACTCTTGTGATGAATCCCAGTTAACGATTTGATTGCCCCATTATTTCACGTATGTGTTTACCCCAGGAAAGATCATGTGTCAGTCTTAAACCAAGATATTGAATGGATTCCACGTTTGTTAATTCATCGATACTTATTTTGTCAGTGCTAGAAGGAGAATAATTCTTTCTCAAAAATTCATAACCACACATTTTTTTAAATTTAATTCTAACTGCCATGTATCACACCATTTTTCACTTGCTTTTATGTCATCATTTAAACATTCTTCATCATTTGGGCATAGAATTTCTCTGTACACTATAGCGTCATCGGCAAATAGACGAAGCTTACTTTTGACCACGTTATTGATATCATTTATGTACGGAAGGAACAGGAGTGGACCTATCATACTATCCTGTGGGACACATGAAGTGACTTCAATTTCCGGGGAGGTAACACCGTCCAAAACAACCCTTTGCACCCGATCATGTAGGAAATCATTTATCCGTGATGTAATATTACTGTCTAACCCATAAGATTTTAAAATTTCAAAATTAGTTTGCTATGAGACACCTTGTCAAAAGTTTCTTGAAATCGAGAAATATTGCATCCACTGGAATATTATTTTCGCCAGAAACTGAAGTATCGTGGGAAAAAAGAGGAAGTTGAGTTTCACATGATCTACTCTTCCGGAGGCCATGCTGAACATTGGACAATAAATTCTGGCTATCTAGGTGCCCCATGACTGAACTTTGCATGAGATGAATATGAGGGATATAGGTCGGTAGTTAGATGGCTGCTCCCTATTACCACTTTTAAAAATGGGTGTTACATCGCTTGCTTTCCAGTCAATCGGAACGAGATGTTCGGTCAGGGATTTATTAAATACTATTTCAAGGTAGGGGGAGATAGGGGAAGCTAACTCTCTATATACGCGGGAGGGAATTAGATCAGGGCCAGGATATTTGTTGGGGCTTGTATCTTTAAGTAACTTTTCAATACCATTACAGGAAATTTCAATTGGTTGCATCAGCCGCTGAAAGAGGTCAGGTAACACGACAGTTGAACCTCCGGAAGGTGAGCTAAAAACGGTTTGGAAGAAGGAATTCAGCGAGTTAAGTTTGTCAAGAGTGTTTGTGGCCATTTCACCCTTATCATTTTAAGTGAATGGACGGCAGGCTTATGGCCTTGCACTTCCCTTACGTACGACCGGAACGGAACTTAGTGACTATGTCCTTATTTTGTGGAAATTTTTCATTATAATAAAGATATAACCTTGTGAATTCCACTGATTTGGAATTGTGGAATTTGCAAGTTTATATCTCTTTATTATTGTTGAGAGAAGACTAACTTAGGATCAAGATATTAAGAATGGCACAGCGTGTTGGAACCTAGGTCGGTTTTCCATCATTAAATAGCGCAGATTATACACTGCGAGTTTATTTTCTATTGATGTAAAAAAATTCTACCAAGTGACGCTGTCAGTGTTTTAGAATAAATTCAAAACAATTTTAGTTACAAAATTAACTCCCAGGGGGAATCAAAGGCGTCAATACCTCCCTTAAATAACCTTAGAATGATTAACTGATGCCAATGGGATGAAATGTTGACACAATTTAATTGTTATTTGTTTTAATTCACATGCAATCTCAATAAGAGTCAATAGAAAGGATAAGAGCTATGTGGCAGAGGGCCTCATTAGCGTGAAGTAGAAATTATAAAACGACCCTTTACATTTCGTTTTCAAGCGTTTCTGACCAGCATAAAACACCTCTCATAAATCGTATGGATATTGGTGTTCCTGTAAATGTAATGTGAAAAGGTAAAAGAAATGAAATTCTAACGCGAAATTAAGAATGCTTTTTTCATTCGTACATCAGAAGCGTTGTATCATGGAAACCTTTTAAAGTTTCACATGTCCTTCCCCATGTTTCCTCTCTGTTTCGCGCAATGAGTGGTCGTGAAGCGCTATAAAAAGACCTAGAATGTTTGAGATTTGAAAAGCTTTTCAATCCCAGAGATGGGCTCGCGCTTTTGTATCTGTTATTCGTGAATATCCAACATGTGAGAGATGAGTAGTATTGGCCTGGAGGGCTGTGTTTGAAACCGTCGGGATTATCTCGAATGGGTAACCAAGGTATCACGTGGTACAAACGCGAATGGTTCACAAATTTTGGTGTGGTTGAGCTGCTAATTACAATGTCACTCATTATTTCCACTTGAGTTTTTTACCTAGGGGCTCTATGCTCCAGACAGATGAGAAAAACGCCAGTGAAACAATTAATTCACATTTAATGAGCGATTCAAACACACCAAATTTGCGAATCATTCGTGTTTATACCACGTGACTCCTTGGTTACCTATTCTTGAAAATGTCGATGGTTTCAAACATCACCTCCCCTTCCTCTGCTTCCGAAACTATTAAATAAGATAAAGGTAGTCTTTACGAGTGTAATATTGACGATTATTGAAAATACCATTAAACCGACAACTGGCTTTTATGTCAAAGATTTTTAAGTGCATTGGTATATGCGCAGTTTAATATTTTATTTATAATTATCTTTTTTCTTAGATTATACTACTTAAACTGAGTTACAAAAAATCGTATTGGAGCAGTTATAAACTGTGACAACTTTCAATGTATATAAATGAACAACTTTGTGGAAACCTTATTTTGCAAAACAATAATTTTGTAATGACAACCCCGGATGATTGATCTGATGAAGTGCTCCATTGCCTCCAAGTTGGTATCTAAACTCTAATACAATTCATAAATTGTTTCTAGATTCTTATTTAGTAAGTATGAGCTCTTAAGGAGGTTCCACCGTGACTCCGCGATTCAATATCCCGTAAAAGAGCTATGTTATTTAATGAATAAATACCGATCCAGAAAAACACTTATATGGAAAATCATCCGCAGGGTGATAACGCATACACAATAATTGTATGAGTATGCTAATTTATAGCGCGTTGTAGTTACATTCTATTTTTTACAAGCTCTTTTAACTCATTTTGACTTCGGAAAATGACTTACGTGTTGTTGCCACGTTTAATTTACAAAGTGAGGATACATGCTCAATTCCGCTAATACGTAATCTAAAATAGGTTAAATATTTTCTTACTTAGTTTTAAACTACTCCCTTGCAAATACAACTCTTTGTTATGAATTTTATTAAATTCGTATTTTTGAAAATTGTTTGGCAACAATGACGCTGCTACCATTTGGAAGCATTGATATTAATTACACCATATCAATAACCAATAAAATATTTAAATCACGTAAAAAATATAAGAAGGATCTTGGTAAGGTATATTCCGTAATTAAGACGGTAAATAGGCTTGTAAGCACGTTCCATCACAAGTATCGTAGCCAACGATAACAACATACTGTAGCGCCACTTTCACGTAACTAAGGCTTTTCTGCTTTTTTTCGAGCAAACATTTATTAATATCAATTAAACAAGTGTGGTAAGGCGAGCACTTTTTTACAATGCTAAATTGTACGTAAAATCACGCACCTTATATTAGTTTTTCGTCAAAACGACATTTCTCCTTACATTATTAATCTGCAAATATTACTGCAAGAGCCATGCTCTGCCGTATAGCCACGTATAAAATATCTGATTTTCAGTGTCTTTTTTCTTCATATATATTATGGTAAGGCCAAATTATTTTGTTGCCAATCGATAGAAGGGGCAAAAAATGATGTATTCTGACATTTTCACAAAAATGACATCTACTTCATAATTCGGTGGAGCCACCTTAAATGTTAAGTAAAACAGAGTGGGAATACTCTATCAAAATCTATCTATGCCGGCAACATGCCAAACGTTGATAATGTGATCGCTGATCTAGCAATCGGTCGATGTGTTTTTTCGTGTCGGCTGCAGTGATCCTCCCCTATATTCCCGTACGAACTGGCACACGCTTATGACGCATTTTTCAGGTCGACTTACTTTGGGCCTGCAGCTGGGGAGGGAGGGTAGAGCACGAGTGGAAAAGCCCAGCTATTTCTCTCAGCCGTCCAAGCTAAGCCCTTTCCGCATCCAGCTTCCCATTCATCTCCAAGGAGGAGGGCTCAAGGAGATCTTCCAGTTGGCGTGCCGCGTTCAATCATTCGTTTATTCATTCCGCCGGTGTAAATGTCTAGGAAAGCCTAACCTTCATGAGCGTTCGTTTGTTCAGTGTTCCTCCCATGATCAGAATCGGAATAAAATGACTCATTTGATGACTGTTCCATCACAAAAACATCGATGTTGAGATATTTTTTTAACCAATTTCGAAAAATAATGTTTGATATCCGATTTATTCAATATAAGCACCCGAGTATGAAATCATAATCAGTCATTAATCCTTAAGGTGCGTTCACACGTGGCAGTTGATTGCTATGACAGCCGTGAGATGCTCGATATATCGCTATCGCTACTGCTATGATGCGGCTGCACCAACTTCTATACAGCTTAAAGGTTCGGCGTTGTCACAACAAAGTAAAAGCGCTCGATGTCACTAGTGATTGATGCTTATATTTTCATGAAATTCTTAATAACTTCATTGGCATTTATTTTCTGTTCCCATTCTTTAAAGAGTATAATCATCCCTTCGGAGAGGGATATCTTTGTAATTATACTAAAATTCCCTGCATCAGACATCTTTTATTGCTTTCCGTTGGGGATTGTGTTTGAAACCGTCGGGATTATTTCGAATAGGTAATCAAGGAGTCACGTGGTACGAACACCAATGGCTCTCAAATTTTGTGTGTTTGAATCGCTCGTTACAATATCATTAATTGTTTTCGCTTGAGTTTTTCTCATCTATCTCGGTTATAAATCCCCCAGGTTAGATAAAACACAAGTATAAACAATTAATGAGGCTGTAATCAGCTGTTTTAACACACCAAGTTTGCGAACCATTCGTGTTTATACCACGTGACTCCTTGGTTACCTATTCGAGATAATTCCGACGGTTTCAAACACAGCCCCTTGGCGATTGTTGCGATTGTGTTTGAAACATTTACCCTGGTAAGTAGACGGACTTCAATTTTGCTAATAGCTCGAACGATGATCGATAGTGTTCGACATATGTCCAGTATCGACCTGAAATCGCTTCGCAGGTACCTGCTGTTTACATGTGCGAGTGGGACTAAATAGTTGTTTTCAGTTGACCGTCATAGCAGTTAACTGCTACATGTAAACGCACCTTGAGATTTGTTCAACATATACTCTTATTCAATTCTCCTATAGGCTTACCTCTTCATATCTAAGCGTTGATTACACATTAGAGCCGACTTGTCCACTTGTAACGTTGACTTGGAAGTGTATCGTACCCACTCCTAATATAAAGGTCGATATATATCGATCACCTACCCCTTCGAGATAGGTCTTCGCAGCAACAATAACAACAGCCATATACCTATGTGATAAATTTTCTGTCCTCTCCATAAGAGTCACATTGGTGATTCACTTCAAATCGGGAATTACCTAGGCGAGAAAAAAAAACTTGCAATTGCCGATTTTCGCTGCTCAGAACAGCTCTCGTACGCTGAAGAGTGGGATGATATATATTTTTATTTTCCCTTCATCATCATCATATTTTTTTTATTCTACCTTCATCATCATCATCATCATCGTCAGTCAACAATCTTAGGATTGGTTTGACGTAGCCCTCCACTCGATTCTTATATCGGCCAACCTTTTAATATCGACCTAATTCCTCTCTTTTACATCCTTCACTACTTTTTCCATATATATCATACGAGGCCTGCCTTTTCCATTCTTCCCGTCCACTTTTATCTCGACGATAGTCTTCGTGAGGCCATCGTGTCTAAAAATATGGCCGATTTGGTTGTCCCCTCTTTTTTTAAGGTTTTCAGTAGAAATCTCTTTTCTCTCACTATTCTTCTCTTGTCACCCGATCGATCCATTTGATCTCCGTCATTCTTCGGTTGCACCACATTTCCAATGCTTCCATCCTTGACTACTCTGCTGCTGTTATCGTCCATACTTCGCTGTCATATAGTAGGGTGCTCCAGATGTATGTTACCTCACCTTACCTCACTTCCACGCTTGTATTTGCAGCTGTAGGCAGGATATTCTTTTGGTAAAATGCCTCATTGCGCTAGGAATCGAATTACAATTTGCTTGAACCAAAATTACTTAACGTTTCATACTATGACGGATGGCCTAGAGTTGGGATCGCCTATCTCTTCCCTGCTGGCCGAAATTTGTATGGACCGTTTTGAACACAATTTGTTTAACTACGGGAATAATCTTTTAAATTATATTTTCTACTGGTACAGATACGTGGACGATGTTTTAGTATTGTGGACCGGCACAGATCGTCAATTAGACATGTTTACTTCACTTCTGAATGAGCTCCACGAAAATATTTCCTTCTGCCGCGAAAAAAAGTGCAATCGGCAGCTAAATTATCTCGATCTCTCCATATCAATTCGGAACGGACAACACAAATTTGCCATTTTCCGAAAACCCACGTACACTGACCATGTCATTTCGGCCGATTCAAGGCATTGGTATCCACAAAAGATAATGGCATTCCATTCGATAATTCACCGCCTCTTTAACGTACCATTGTCAAAAGACGACTTCAATAAGGAAGTCAGTGTAATAAAACAGATTGCTAGAAATAACGGTTCACAAATAGATTAATAGATAAATTAATTTCTAATAAGCAAAAGAAAAAGGCACTCGAATCATTATTCTCCACAGTGTTTTCAAAAAGTGACAAAAAACGTTGGTGTTCTTTTAGATACCTAGGTGACATTACGAACAGATTGGCCAAAATATTTCCTAAAGAAATTTATAATATCTCGTATAGGACCCCGGCTACACTTAAAAATTTATTTGTGAAGTGCAAAGATCCAGTGGACTCCAAAGAGAGAAGTGGCGTTTATGCCCTACGGTGTGGTGATTGTGATGGAGTGTACGTGGGTCAAACGGCCAGGAATATTAACATTAGAAGTAAAGAACATTTGAATGCTTTTAAACATAACAACGGCGACATGAGCAACTTCGCGAAGCATCTTTTAGACCGTGACCTTCGTAGTGATTTTATTGTTGACATTTTACATATTTCTAACAACAGAAGGGAGTTGAATTCTCTTGAGCAACTTGAGATATTAAAAGCTTTGAATGACCCGAAGGTTTCAGCTATAAATGAATATTTGTACCCGGCCTCCTCGCCTATTCTCGACACAGTCGCTGTCCGCACTCCCTCTCCCAACCTACCCAAGGTCTACCACTAGCCAAGCAAAGAACCGCTTATCTCTCCACCCTCCACCACTTCCTACAATACACTCCGAGTCTACCTCCTAATTACCTCCCACCCCCCTCATCAACACCCCCCCCTTCCTCCCCCCTACAGTCCAGTTTGTGGTATATATACAGGGGTCTTGCTTTGGAACTTCACCTGATGATGGTGCTTAGCGCCGAAACCTGGGTCGTGAGTTTGTAATTTTATTGTGGTTTGTAAAAGTTTGGAATAAATCAATTGTCATGATGAATTTCCACAAAGTTAACAAGTGAACTTATTTCACCTAGGAACCTACATGAAGGGGGAAATAGGTGTAATTATAACGGTAACAATTGTAAAAAAACCTATTTGTCACGCATACCTTATGTAAATTGTAAGTTTTTTTGCATTTGTTTCTGTATATTTTGATTTCTTGGATATACTTGTGATTCTAATACCATTTCTTATTGAAAAACATGCTGTTTCTGTCAGTAATTGCCAGAATAGATGGTTCAACTTTCCCACCTGTGAGACATCTACGGATATATCCTTATGGGCACTTGCATATTCAATTGTTGAAAAGACTATACGATTATGACTGCTTGTAGTTTTGGTGAGGAGGTGATTTTCATGCTTGCCAAAGGTTTAGGTCTCTATTACTACGAATTCCTTTTTACGTATTCAGGCTGATGTCATATTTAATGTGCTTAATTGATTTAAGTACTGGTAATTACTAATTCTGAAGATTCAGGCGGTATGGAGTGGAAGCGAAACAATTTAACACAGAAAGAAAAAACACGAGCCAAATCCACAAAAATTGTTGTGGAGTTGGCTCGTGTTTTTTATTTCTGTGTTACTGGTAATTACGCTGGGCAACGATGACATAACACTTGATAATTACGCTAAAATCCACAATTTTCGGCGTTTGTGCGATAGGTCACAATGTAAGTTTGGCACATGGCGGAGCCCACCTGTTTTTACAGTGGAAATGGTTGCGAAAACCCATCACAATAGGAGCAATCGTATCGAACATCTATCCACTCTGGTATCCGTTCGAGTTTAGTCATTATATGTTCGATTGCTTTGTTAATAGCAAATTCTCGTTTGTAAGCAAGAGCGCCAGCATCCTTTTTTTTGGTACAATGTTGAGTAACTCAAATATCACCTAAATCTTCTCATAACCCTATAAGCATATGCCTACATCATACAGTCATAACCTATATCATACAGGCATAAGAAGCACAGAGCGTTCATATGGTACGCATAGCTGAAATAGGAATTAACATGTACTCCCTTCTTCTCCACACTTTCCCGATCGCTTTTTTCTCCTCCATAATGCGTCACATTCTGTTGAAACTCCCTCGCCCTCCGGCCAATGAGTTTTTACCTCCAATCCCCACACCTTTCCCAGAATAAAATATTCTGTCATACATAATTCCACCCCATTTCGGAGCCTTTTCAAGGTAGTTACTCCATCTGTTTGCCGATCGCCTCTCTCCCTCTCTCCCTACCTTTCTGCCCTCTCACCCCGACGGGGTTAAAAACGGGGAAGGGGTGGAAGCGCCTTGTTGGGGCAGGAGAGCACTCTCCCTCTCAGAAGGCTGATTGCCTCATTCCATCACTGCCGTCGCCTTTCATTCGGGGAGGCGGCGGGGCCTGAGGATGGACCCAACGCCCCAGCGCAGCCAGTTAGGGAGAGTGAGGGAAAAGGGATTTGCGGAGGAGAAGAAGACGTGTGTGGGAAGGTGAGGAAGAGATATATATATTATGTGTGTGAGACGGAGGACTGACGTCTTTTTTTTTACCCTTGGGTACTCGCCTGAAGTCGATGGCGCAAATTAGGAATTCGATATTGGATTTTCGCTTTTTCTCAATTTTTCTCCTTTCCTTTCTTTAAACTTTGCGCAGATTCTTCGTGAACGTTAGGTGTATGTGTGTGGGTGATAGATGCAGGAATGGAGTTAGTAGAAGAAATGTAGCGAAAGTTTCAACTTCTGAGTCTTTTTCTCTGCTAATTTTGAACGGACCAAATTTTATATTTCCTACTGCAATGCTACACGGCTTGTACAATAGATTGCGCTACTGGTGGATAGTAAAAAAACTACGTAAGTCAACTAGAGTGGTAGTAATAGTTATTCGGGGGTGGCGACCGATAGGTAAGGTTATTTGCGCCATTTTACAGAAGGTGGGTAATATGGTAGGTAGGTCTTTTAATAATTCGAATATGTGGAAATTCCGTGATACTTAGGAAGAGGGGAGGGAAACTCAGCGTTGGCCTTTGCTTCACGAAAGGCGCCAAGGATTCCACGGATTAACGTCCCATCTGACGGACGGTGCACTGTACTCAAAGTGCTCTCCACGGGTCACTAAAGTGTGAACCGGTATAACAATGAAAATTCTTCCTCCGCTGGGATTCGACCCCGGGCCCTCGGGATGGGAATCCAATACCATGATCACCACGCAACCCCATCCCCGTCAACGGCATAACACAATGAAATTGAAATATACATAACTCTTTCATTTCCAACTATTTATAGGGCCCAATATTATGAGATCGGGATTTTGGTTCGTGTTCTGACTTCCCATTCCGAGGGCCTGGGTTCGAGTCTTAATAGTGGGAGATATTTTTATTTATAGCCGGTCCTCTATTTGCAATGAAGATGGATGGAGGATGATTTAATTTGGCATGGGATGTTAAACAGAGTTGCAGATGCTCTTGACTTAACAGTAAGTAAATTCTGGAATGCCACTGAAAATTTTGCCGCTATCGGGATTCGAACACAAGTCCTTAGAGATGCCATGCCTGGCCCATGCCACTCTTTTGTTCATGATATTTTAGTTTCCGGAGAAGGTAACGTACAGGTAGTCGCAGCGTTTCTTGATTTTAGAAAAGCGTCTGACAAGGTTCCCCACTGTAAATTACTCGCGAAGTTAGCATCATACGGGATAGACAGTAATATAGTAGGCTGGATAGGAGACTTCTTACATGGTGGTATTAGATGGTGTCAGGTCAGGCGATGTAAAAGTTGCATCGGGTGTTCCCCAGGGAAGCGCGATAGGCCCAATTTTATTGTTCTCTACGTGAATGACTTGAATACAGTAGTTAAAGTAGCAAGCTCCGTCTTTTTGCAGATGATGCCGTAGAGTAGAAGGAAATGAGAAATGAAGAGGACAGCCAGTCTTTAGCTATTTATTTAGATGCGATTGATGATTGGTGTGATAGTTGGCAGCTAGAATTAAAGTTGAAGAAATGCGCCGTAATGAACTTTTGGAAAAAGAATAGCTTCCCCCGGAATAATTATTGCATCATAGAAAAGAAAATATCTAGTTATATCTTTATATATAAATTCATATATAATTCATAGAAATTTATATACAAAGAAAATATATAGTTATATACTTTTTAGAAAAGAAAATATATAGTTGCAAAGCGTCAGCAAATGGCAACATTTATCAGATGTTTTCAGTTAAAATTTTGGATACTCGTTTTGAGTAATATCCTTGATATTCCCAAACTTAGTATGGCAGAGCCAATCCTTTGAATAAATTTCTTCTAAATTCCTTCAATCTTCTACCCTACTAGCCCCATTATGGTAAACCGAGCATAACCCTCAAATGGGCCCCACTACGGGAAGGTTTTACATAACCATAGGTGACCCATAAGCAGGCCAGAACAGTGCAGTATTAACTGGGAACCTACCCACCCTATACAGAAGCAATTGATACAGTGCCTACATAGGACAATTGATACTCTTATGAAGTCCTGCAATACTCGGGATTAAGTTCTTGCGGTCTCCACGAATGTGTTTTTTTATGATATTTCCTATTATTTGCCTGCCTTATTTCCCTCACTAATTATAGAAAGATCGGAATCCTCTCACCTTTAATATAGCCTGAAGTTTACCACGACCAATTTCCGCACGAAATCACAACTTTAGTGTGTATTGCTCAGTGGACAAAGTAGGATGCACCAAGCGTTAATGAACAGTTACCTGGTACCTATCTCGTCCAATTTGGCCATAGGCATTCTGGCACCAGTTTGGCCAGCCGTATTACAGTAACCCGAATATAACTCACAATTGGGCCATCCAAAAACGGCCCACCTTGATTCACGATCCGACGCGATGGCGACTCCAGTACCTTTCTGCCTCGTTGGTTTGGAGTGCACATCAAGTGCGTATTTTCATGCTTGATGTCGGCAATCTTGGAGCCTGCATTGAAGCGTGAAAAGTAACTCACCCCAGGCCAACATTTTAAGCATTTTGCGGAATACGGTCAATGCATGAATTTTATTTTGATTATAACATTCCAACTCTTGTAAATAAATGATAGTAGATAACGGTTATGTTGTTTATTTTCATTTGAATAATATTTTTTAATTTATAAATGAACTTTCTAACAGTCTTCCGGAAATCATTGGTAAACGGTATATGCATATCGACATCATACGAGATACCTCATCTCAGAGCCTTTTTGTAAATTGAGAGACCTCTTTTCCGGAGATCTAAATCCTGTATTGTATCATTGTAAGCAAATTTTGTACCATTTCCCCTTTCCTGGTTTATTTCCTTCCATACTCACTAGCTATACAATACCAGAATACGTGACGTCTAAGTTAACAAGTTCAATGGATATGGCGGCATATGTTAGGAATTTAAAATGTGATATTTTTCGGTCGGGGGTTTTTCTCGCACTAAAATGGTCGAAACAAACGGACTAGGTGAAATATTTGTACATATTTTTTTATACATATATTTTTAAGCGTGCTATCAGTGAAAAAGAGTTTTATGCACGGACCCTATCCTCCAACGGTGCAGAATGTCCGTCAGAAGGCACTTATGTCAGTGTGCAGCGTAGAGCAGCTAGGTTCGTTAAAAGGTGTTACGATAGGTTGAGTAGTGTTTCAGAATTAATAAAAGGATTAGGGTGGGAATCGTTATCAGAGCGTAGGTTAAAGTACGGAATAAATCTATTAGAGAAATTTCAATCGGATAGCTTTACTGAAGATGTTAGGCACTGTAATTTATTAATTTATTTATAACACTATTCATTCTTCACGTCCTTACGTTCGTCACACACAATCTATCTAAACTCACACGCCTAAACGTTGGGAGCCATTAATGTAATATATTATTTACTTTTAAACAATCTTTATTTGTTATGCCACTTGCCTATCTGTTTTTGATCACATTAATACTGACTCACAACACAAATAAATATAAGCAACATAATAAATTACCCTCCCATTCGTTAACAATATCACATTCACTTTCACTTTCTCTCTTCAGGCTCAAACTGACAGGCCATAAATCACTTCACAAATGATTACGAGCCACTTCACTTTTCACTTTGCACATACAAATCATCAAGTACCCTCTTAAAATTATGTACATACAATAGCAGTGGGGAGTGGACCGCTTTATCCCTCTAGTACGCTCTGGAGTTCCCGGCTGTGTCTTCCAATATGCGATCCCTGCCTCCTTCTGCACCCTGACTTCTCCGTCTTGGCTGAAGATACGTCGCCTGTCTCCAATTAGGTCCAATCCCGCCAGATGATTCCCCGACGTGGATTCAGCTTCCCACGGGCCAATTCCTAGACCTCAATGGCTTTTCCTATGTCACACCCGACCTGGGTTCAACTCCGATTGGGAGTATCGTTGGATTAGACCTCCTTTATATCATACAAAACCCAACGAGGGTTCTCCTCCGATCGGGAGTATTGTTGGACTAGAACCCCTCTCTTGCTCTCCGTTCCTCTTTATACAGTAAAACTCCCTCATTGTTTACGCTCGGCCATAAATTACTTTCCCTGCGTAACATGCCGCGAGTTCAACAATAGCCACGGATACAATTCCTATTATTGGGGACTGCAACTCGCGAATGCCCCGGATCACCATGCTCATTGCTAAATTAGCCATTGTCGAGCCCGACGCCATTTTTCCCTATGACTCTGTATAAACTTTCTTGACAAAACCCAACATGGCGGCTCCTTAAATCCCATGCATGACATGGCTAGAAAATGACACGTTACAGAACATATTAAAAACTCCAGAGTATTATGCTAGATTCGACCAGATAAATAAGATTAGATAGATAGATTGTCGTACTGATAGACTCAAAATGGCATTTTTCCCCCGTACTCTAAGAGAACAGAATAGGCATCATAGCAAATGGATAGGCAAGGGAATTATTTTAGAGTAGTCTGTATTGCATGATGCATGTATTAATCCCTTTAAATACTATAGATAATAACAATATAGATGCATGAGATCGTATAGTTGCTTTTTTGCATGTCAATAGTGCATGCTTGGTGATCTTCACCCCCTGCCACACACCCTCGCGGTGACTTGCAGGGTATCGTGTAGATGTAGAGATGTCACTCAGGTCATATTCACCTTGCATTTGCCCGATGTTCTTACCTCTTCCTTCCACTCGCATAGACTCCCTGTAATCAAGTCCCGGAGATCTCTGGTGACCTCTGAGGACTCCTCCGGGCAGTCTTAGAGCCTGTCGCAATCTTCTCGAATCTCATCTCTTTCTCTCTCTCTCTCTCTCTTTCTGTCTCAGCGTTCATCTAATGGAATTCACTTCGTCTCGCGTATCCTCTCCCTCGGCCAACTTGGATAATTGAAGACGTTTACAGTTCAAGTAGCGACCTCAGGCGGTTGGTGAGCTGGGAACAAAAAGTAATATTTTACTTGCCAGAAGTAAACTTTGTACTGCCCACAGATTCTAATTTATTTTCGAGATGTTTCAACGCCTCGTCGTCTTCCTCAGGATACATTTGTTCATATGCAACCTATTTTGTTTTTTTCAACAACAAAAAGGGCCAGATTTATCTAATAGTAGAAGATCAGAAGTCAAAGCAGGTGAAGAAGTTTAGCTATCTAGGTTGCATGCTGGAGGAAAAGAGATATATAGGAGTATTTAAGTTTAAAGGAGAAATGTATTGGAAAAAAAGACTTTTAATCGTAGTCGTGAAATAATGAGAGGTTCGTTGAGTAAAGAAGTCAATCTTTGCCCTATCAATTTATGAAATGCTAAATTATATATATTTTGGATTTGTCTTCAGTATCGCAAAGTAATAAATCGTCCGTCTGACTCCTAACCCCCAACCAATATCGTATGGCACAGATGGCCGAACCAGGACCAATATCCCGTCAGTCCAACTCTAAGGGTCGTAGGAACCGGTAAGCCTAACCTACCGTGACGAAATTCGTAACTCCTGTTGTATGGGGTAGAGGATATTGAGAATCATTATTTATTGTTTCCAAGCGCATATTATTTGGGCTTAAATTAAGTTACAGTTCAGTTTTCTATTTTTTTTTGGATTTTGAATATTATTCGGTAATCTGAACCTGTTTTTATGTATTTTTTGCGTAAAGGAATTATTGGATTTTTGAGGGAACTATCCATGGTATGATAATCAAATTGTCAATTATCGGACCGTTTCCATTCCAATTCATTAATTCGCTTCGCTGTTTTAGATACTTTTCCAGGCAAATCCTGAGAACGGCCCCTTAAAAAAACGAATTAATTAACCGAATGTTTTGCCCTAACTCTCGATTCATCTATTTCACGCCGGGAAAAATATGTACCTACATATGCGTTTCGATGATATTTCGTGCCTCCCACTAGTTACGAGTTGGGAATGATTCCTCGGATTCGTATAAAACTTCTGATGCATGTCTATTTTATAACCTACAGCCACGTTTATTTAATTCATTTCACTTTTATGTATATACTTTCAATTGACTGTTCACTTCGTTGAAGTTACTAATATCCATAGTAAAATGCACTTCATACTTTTCCACAAGTTTGTTGACGGCAGCACCGTCAATACACTTGTGGAAATGTACGAAGTGCCTTATACTATGGATATTTACTTTCTGTTTATGTATTCCCTTTTTATATATTCATCTGTCAGTTAAAGTATTTTATTTTGTTTTTCTATTGTTTCCTTTTGGATTGCCATAGTGATCAAACAAACATAAATAAGACATTGTTAGAGGGGAGGCCATATTGTATGATGGCTGATACCGATGAAGTGAATATTGATATTGGAAAGGTATCCAGAGAGTAAATAAAGTGCAAAATGATGTAGGAATTTAATTTTATTAATCGGTTTGACGTGATACTCCTCCCTTGTATTGTGAGATGTCTCACCTTCCCAAACGCTAGCTGACCCGGAAATGTATCAAAGCGAATCTCCTTCTAATCCCGCATCAGTCAATGTGGGAAATGACACAACCGAAGAGTTGCTTTTGCGTGGAAGGGAGGAAAATTAATATCCTCACCATGACTGGCGCGCGGCTTTCTCCTCGGTTCTTCGTTCCCCCTCTCATTATACTTACGCCGCTGAAACGGCAGCTGAGATCGTGCAGCAGATGTATTCGCCGTCTCTCGGAGTCCATGCGGCGATGTCATGGTCATGAAGCTTTGGCCGGAAGAAAAGGAAGAACTAAGGATACTAAGGGGAGTATGGGTATATCGACAATCTATTCTACATCTACATAATACCCTGCAAGCAGTCATAAAGGTGTGTGGCAGAGGATGAATTCTCACCAAACATGCACTAAATATCATGCATAAAAAAGGCTGTTAAACAGCCACATCCGCTTCCTCCTCATCCACCCATCGTTCTCACAATTTCAAAATTCAGGAGAGTCCATTTCTCTTCAAACTACTTCTCCCGATTTTACTTTTTCAGCTCCCTGACTTAGGTTCGCTTGAATGCACATAACATAACTAACTCGTGCACGCATTGAAAGGTTTTAATTAATATATTTAAAGAAATGCCTGATTTATGTATAATCACTACATTATTTTATAGAGATAATCAATTCCGTTGTACCGCACAATTTCTTGCAGATAGTACATACATGCACGGATTAGTATTTTTGTGGTATGTATGGAAATTCAATTATCTGTTAATTAATGGCTCTTTTAAGTGATGGCTCACCCCCTGCCAAACACCTTTCCCTGCTTATTTTTCTCTCTTTATCCTCTTCCTATCTCACATCTTGGAAGCCTACATTCGTCCTTCTTCCTCGTAAACCAAGTTTCTCATTATTTAAGGACCAATCTCCGCAGCAAATTCTTCACCAATATTTGCTTCACATCCTCACTTCGAGTTTCTATCTCTCATGTTTTGTGAAACGCCTCTTTTGATTATGCATTTTCCCTCCTTATATCACTGCAAATGAATCCGGTATTATCCGCATCTCAGCTAAAATACGCGAACCACGAATGCGAAAGGGCTCTTTTTCCGTTTTAAATCAAGTACGTATTATAGCTCACTTACATCATAACATTTAATTAACATTAATTGTGCACATACCTACCACTATGTACACGCTACCCACAAAGTGCACACGCCTACTATTTAGTTCCCTGGACGTGACCCTTATATCAAAGCATGTTTCCATGAATTAATAACATTAGCGAAATCACCTAGCATTCGGAGTACCCTAAAAAATCAAACAAAATTAATAGCATTGTAGCTCGTGATTGCGTGTAAGTTGTGTTATCTACACACCCTCGCGGTTGCTTACAGTGTGGTACGTAGATGGATTCTTACAATGCTTTGCTTTTACTTAAGTTACCGTCCATTTATCACGCGATGCATTTTAGGTCACTTTGTGACCACTCACCACCTCGTCGTGATATTTGAATGGTGAGATCCCCCCTTTCCCAGGGTTGGGGTCTCGCAGTGATTTTTCGAGGGCGGCAGTACACCCTCAAGACAAGTCAAAAAGGGTTTATTTGGCCAAGTTGTAAGACAATACAAACATATGCAATACAGAATTATATACACTTCATTACAATTGGCTTCCCAGTTTTAGGCGACATGCCTCTTCAGGTGATGTAGGTGGTGAAGTTGGTGATTTTAACATTTTTGTAGCAAAAGCAGAGTTTAAGTCGCGCACCGGCGCCATAAATTTAAGACGGATGTTTCGGTTACGAGATGCAGAGCGTGCCAAACCCAGCCGGAGACATCGAGTCATCTTCTCTCCGGCTGTAGTTTCTACGCCAAGTCAAAGTATCTAGCTCGGCATAACGCGGCTCTGTTGGTGTTATATTTTGATCTACTGAGGATCACTGAGGAAACACCTGTGCTGCTCCATGCACCTGGAGACATCAAGTCCGTCATGGAGAACGATAAATGTAAAATCTGTTGGAATTATCCTTTTTCCACCACTAGCCAGATGACGTTGACTAAGTTTGATGTCGTTGTCCTCGACTACTTCTACCGCTCCATGCTCGTGATTGAGTTTTCGGCGCCGGCCGAAACGAACATGGACGTGAGGGTTGTGGGAAAACGGACCAAATATCAAGACCTGCTGTTTGATCTTCGGCAGATGCACTCCGGACACTGTTAAGTTGGTAGTCCTCGTTATAGGTGTGCTCGGTGGAGTTAAGGGATGTGGATAATATCAAATGTATTCGGCCTTCGTGGCACAGGTGGAATCGCTAAAGGCACTCATGCGGAAGGCCGTCATCTTGGGTTCTCTCCATCTGCTGCGTACGCACGACCCAAAAGCAGCGTGGCCACTCATCCAATGGGCGTCGCAATTGGCTACGAAAATTGCCGATCCCCTCACTAGTCTCCGGCCATAATGACGGCAGTGAAACCCGATGCTAGCCGGAGACTTGGGAGTCGGAAGTAACCAAATAAGTAACAACAGTAATAAATTGGGGTGAGATTAAGACCAAACAGTCCTAATTCTTCCGCCAGTTCACCACCTTTACTCCAGTTTGAAGAGGGACCTCGAAATGTGAAATGTAGGGTCTTGGGGAGAACTGAATGTCCATTCAGGCCTACATTGACCGGCGGAAAACTAATGATAATAGTAATGTGAATTGAGGAGGTGGGACAGGGAAGCCCTCGACCGCCGAAGCAGATGATTGGCTCGGTAACAGCGCGTCATTACGTGCCTAGAAGGACTCATTTACTTGGAGCGGCCACTGGCACCAATCTCCGTTAACAGGGATAAGCTCCGTCCTCCGTAAGGGTGATGATATGGGTGAAGGGGCCCGGAGTTAATGTTTGCTCGCTTTGCCCTTTAACCTTTACGTTGAGTGGCTGCGGAGCGAATTAAGTGTCGCAGTTAAATGAAGGGATGAGCTCCACTAATGCTAAAAAATTACCAGTAAGAAGTAAAAGGCCATTCAGAAACCCTTATGGTGATGATCCGTAGGTATAGCCACGTTATAAGGACAAGGTCAGTAAAATCTGCGAGATGAACTTAATATCGTCTCTGCTTCCTTTCAATATGTGAAAACATTTGAATCGTGTTATTACTGTCATCGTAAATCTGTCAACTTTTTAAAAAGCTTTATGGATATTCTCTGCCTACTGTTTCCCAACAATTTAGGGCGTCTCTTATTATACTTTCCAACCAACCTGCTTTTCCTGCATTATGTCTCTCTATAAAGCGATTTATCCGGCTCTGATTCTATCGAAAACATGATTAATTTCTCTCTCTTCCCACTACTTACTTAATATTATTCATTTTTACCTAATATCATTATTATTATATAATCATCCTTGATATTCCGTTTCCTCTAGGATCAGCCACCAGTCCATTTCGTCTCTATCTCCGTAATTGTTGTTTCCTGAGACGGCGAAAGTTTCTTCTCACATTCCTTACCACTGAAATATCTCGTTCGTATGACCCATAACTATTATACGCTGCCCTATTGGTTGAGGTTAGTTTGGAGTATTCATGTCATAATTTATAGATTCTTTTACCCTCTCTGCGTTCAAACTTTCTTCCGTGTGCTGTTTTCAACTTCAGGTTAAAGTTGAAAGTCCTTCTACCTCATTATCTCTTCCGGCAACGGTGTTCAGGTCGTTACAGAAAACGGATTGAATGATATACCTGACGAGATATTGAATGTTAAGGAATAGTAATGAGTGAATTCGTTTTATGTTGATATAGAGATTTTCCTGGTATTGCGTGGTCCTGATTAATTGTTGTGAATTGCAGAATGTAATATATATAAATAATGCGGGTAGCCTAGATACATTTTTTTTCATCACTCAATTCTTTAGGATGTTTTCTTCTTTGTATTGACTCTTTCGTGTTGGAAATACAATCAATGGAAAAATGCTATAACTTTTTTTAATGTAGGATAATTTATGCGGTGAGACAGAGAAAAGCGCTTCTTCACAGAACTGCTCAGGTGCTGCGAAATATAGAAAATATCTAGTGCAGATCAGTTCCAAGCTGCTTACTATATTTTAAGTGGAATATTTCTATAAATTTTCTGAAATGCCTTATTCAATTTTTTCTCTAAAGTGGCTTATTTTATTTTCACAAAGCCTCAATGTCGTAGATTTCTTTTTTTAGGTAGATTTCACTCTTTTTAGTATGTTATACATAATCAAAAATTACGTTTCCACCACTAGGAATATAATTATGATACGTTTTTGCTCTAGTATGAGTTGAATATTGCACAATGAGAATTGGAAAATCAGCCGCGAATCCCTGAAAAGACGTAATTTTTGTGTTTGATTTTGATAGACACCCTGTGTATTATGAAGTATAAAGCAGCAAGACTGATCAAACAAATTATTACTTATAATTGTTGTTGAAAGCAAAGGGAATTTGACGGATCTTCAGTTTATTAAATTATGAAAATAGTTCAGTTTCTCGAGTTAACGGACGTAAGTTGTGGAAGAAATCTTCGCTGGAGTTAAGGTTGGGGGACTTACTGTATAGTCATGCTGGAAAACCCCACAAATAGATTCCGAAATCACGAATGTGAGACGGGTTCCACTGCTTCAGAACCGATGTCTTAGGAGTGAATGCACTAGATGACGTTGGATTCTCATCGTGTTTTCAAGTCTGTACCCGCTGCACCTAGTACCGAAGATGATCTAGGGACCTACCGAAAATGATTCGTTGATCTTCCTCAACTCGCTCCCCAATTTCGCTTTTCCGATGTACAGTTTCAAATACCCATTTAGCAATTCCTTCTGATGTCACCTCATCCTATTATTATCCATTCATCATTATATTTTCTGTCTTCATCCTGCATTTTTTTATTTTTCTTTCTTTTTTCTTTTTTCAGTTATCAGATTTGTCCTTTTATTTTTCTTTGTATTTTCATTTTTTTATATTTTGTCTTTTGGTTAGTAGTCGTAAACGTTTATACATGTAAAGTTGCATATTTTGCTGTAATTATGTATATATTTGTAATCTTGTTTCTAATCAAAATCTCTTAAGATGTAATTTAATGAGCCCTGGGCTAGAGGTAGAGGGGGCTATCGGGCCTCATCTAGCCCAGGTTAAATAACACAAAAGTTTCATACCCTTCTCTTTCATACCGAGCGCTCTTAAAATTAGGCGTACCGCGCCTAATTTCAAGGCTGCATGTCTTCCGTAAAAAAATGGAAAAAAAACTGAAATTTGTAGGGTGTGTTTCATGCATTTCCTATTGTTTCAAAGGGTTCAAATCCAATTTATAAATTTTACTGATCCCTCCTACTGTGATATTGTTACCTTAGTCGTACGAGTCACGGGTTGCTGATCCCTGCTCTAGTACATTCATACTCTAAGATAAATCTGACCGATTTAATCAGTTCTCTCCCGACTGTCATGCCTGCATCAACCTTGTCCAAGGCTTCTCTTGCCATCCAACATTTCCAGAAAGCACACGACAGAAAAACATCAAATGAGTCCGAGCATGTGGCATTGGGCTGACGAGGCATATTTCACATCATCCAACAATGACAGTAAACAGATGGTGGGATCGCATCACACTCTAAATGGAATGCCTCGCTGAACGTTTGTTCTTTCGAGGTTGAAGGTCGGGCGATGGATTTTCGCCGGACTGCGTTAGCCCTCGGGGATTGGGATGGGGGGAGTGATTGAAGGGATTAGTGGAGGGCGGAGATGGATAGATTTTCTGAGGCTGATTCATGGAGATTAACGGCTGAGGATGATGGGGGAAATGGCTTGCGGAAAAAGGTGAAATAGTGTTGGAAGTCAAAGGCGCAGCCGGAATCCAATTTTTTTGCGAAGAGAAAGCTTACCCAAGTTGTCATGACGAGTCAGGTGTCATGACGTGAAATTAGCTTAACTTATATGCCAATCATGTGGGAATCAAGGGAAAATATTTTTAACAAACGTATGTGATTTATCCAATTTGTTATTTTCGGGCTCCTTATATATATTTCCATTCTTCAGTTTACGGTTCCGTGAATAACCATCATGTGTCAACAATCCTATCATTGGTTTGCACTCGTTTTCCTTATCAGATAACCCCTTCATATTCCATTAATCTTCTCTTTCATACCCTTAACAACTATCCCCATGCCTCATATGAGACCCTCCTTTGCCATTCTTCCCATTCACTTTTGCCTCGACGATTGTCTTCATCAGGCCGTCATACCTCTAGATATATCCAATTAGATTGTACAGTCTTCTTCTCAAAGTATTCAGAAAACTTGTCTCTTCTCCCACCAGAACTTCTTCGTTTGTCACTCGGTCGATCCATTTTATCTTAATCATTCTTTTGTTGCACCACACAGGTACCGAATTCTTTCAAGATTGACTTTTCTGCTGCTGTTATCGTCATTTCTCATCTGCTGTAAAGAATCGCGCTCCAATTCCATGTTCTGATGCGTCCCTATTTTAGCACTTGTATTTCTAGTTGTAAGTAGATTCTTAGTCCTTTTTTATGCATGATATGTAATGCATGTTTGGTATGAGCTCATCCCCTGCCACTCACCTTTATGGTGGCTTGCAGGGTATTATGTGGATGTAGATTCAAGAGTGACCTCTTTGCCTGGGCTATTCTACAGTCTATTTTATTTTCGACCCACCCATCGATTGTAATTCGGCTTCCCAGGTAGCAGTACTCGGTCTTTTTTTGTAGCTTTCTTTTGGTCTTTGGCTCTTCTATTCTACTGCCTTCTGCCTGCCATTACCTTTTTTTCTTGTACTTTTCTTATGACCTATTAAATATTGTGATTTTGAGGACCAGGAATTAATCCGACGATACTCTACTTCATAAAATTAATGCATAGTTTAATTGAATGGAAAGACGCCGTTGAAATCAAAGAAAATATAATATTAGCTTCAATAATTGCACAATGCGATACAGCAAAACAAATGTACCTCAGACCCTAGATTTAGTATACTTGATGGAGTTGAGAATCAACGAAAACGCCCCGAAATTAATTGAAATATTTGCAGTATTGCTTATTGTTCTTTATACAGCTTTTCTCTAGCCTCCACCATGGAAGTCCCACTGAGTAAGACCAGTAAATTTTTTTATAAAGAATTAGTACTTGCTGATTAAGGATAAACCATGTTTCATAGGTAAAAAATGGCCAAAACAAAGGAGTACCTAGTGTAAATGATTACGCCAGAAATCTTTCCCGATTCTTTCACATAGCTTAGTATGCATATGGAATATGACTGATTTAGTCAAAATGCTTACTTTGCCAATTCACTGTTTGTATAAAAGTATGTACTTACTACTTACGTACTTGGAAACGGCTTAAAACTTTAAACTGTAATCATCTTTGGATATTTTAGCGTAGTATTTTGGTTTCGTTTATTTTATAGCAACTCCTCTCTGATCGGGTTCCATGGGTTAAGTGGAATACTTATATGGAATTCACAGCATGTTCCTTAGTGGGAAAGGTTTTGTTGCACATTAATACCGTGAATACTCGCCAAATGTATGAATAGTTATATCAACTTCGTATCGTTGTAGGCTTTTTTCGTAAGCCATTTTACTTTTATTTAGTTTGAGCGGCGGAGGTGGGCATATCATTTCCACGATGTAATTATGCTCTTTCTCATAATTTGCAACAAAAAAAAAAAGCGGTGTGCTAACATTGAAACGTGTAATGTGAATCAATGAATTTATTCTCAAAGATAAGTATGGCAACAACAAAAAATAGGCTTGGAAATTTACTGACCACGTTTCCCATTATTGTGGTCAGTGTACGGTCATTACAACAAAAAGAAAGTAAAAAATACAAATGAGTTCAGCTCTCTTATATAACTTATGCCTCCTCCTGCAGCGTTTTTGGGCATATCATTATAACTTTTATTGTATTTTATGACGTATTTTTACTGTTTAGTTCCTTTTAATTTGTCAAAAATCGATAAAATTTTTAGTAAAGGAACCACAATGTGCAGTGATGGAAGGAAGAAGAGCAAAGGTGGAGATGCAAGAATAGAATACATGAGGTATTATGGTTCGCGGGGTAATTACCACTGTGTGAGCGAGAGAGATAGAGAGAGAGGTGGGGAGATTAAAGTTTAAGTTATTTATAGGTCGTACTTTGTCGGAGGGATCCATTTTCAACCAAGGCCGGGAATATTCCAGACAATTAGCTTGGTTATAATTAGAACGGCCTAATTACAGTGGGATTAGGCGGAAGTGATGAGAAACTTGTGGAAGCGCGAGGAGGCCTGCTCCTTAGAATGCAGAGGAGAAATAAGGAAACGGAGAGACGGAATCTGGGCGCTCAGGAGAGAATAACCATCTGTAGCTATACTATATCCCGCCGCGAGAGTGTGTGGCAGGGAATGCTTGTTAACTATAAATTGAGGAAATGAGGTGGACGCAAAGCAGGGCTTAGTTTAATGGGCCGAATCGTTTTAAATGTAACATTTTTGCAAGAATCAAATCGCTAATGAAGCAAAAGTGAGATTATGATTAATATCGATTTTTACAACAATGGATGCGGAAGAATTTGATAACTATAGACATTTATAAAAAGGAAACATTTTTTTCAGAATTTTTTAAATTAACCGGATGCGGAAAAAATATCCTGACAGTGTTGTCTTTTATCATGTGCCTTGGTACGCGAAAGGTTGCGTTAATTATTGATTATTGACATGCCATAAGTATTAATATAGCAGTAGTGCCATAATTAGTGATATTGTCAGAGATGCTTAAAACAGCCTGAATATTTACCATGAAAGTTTCACATTCCCTGGTTACCGTAAAATATTGAGTATCAAGAGAAATGCTGGGGAACTTGTGTGAATAGTGTCCGCCAGAAAACGTAGTTTAGTGGCACACGATGGGTTGAAATAAAAAAATTTCCTTTTTTTCCGAAAAATGTGTTTTTTTTCAATTCTCAGACTAGCAAAACGCCACTTT
Organism: Platycnemis pennipes; assembly: GCA_933228895.1. Taxonomy (NCBI): domain Eukaryota; kingdom Metazoa; phylum Arthropoda; class Insecta; order Odonata; family Platycnemididae; genus Platycnemis; species Platycnemis pennipes. Next base: position 70,331,177 of record OW121854.1, read on the forward strand.
TCACATCAAGCTGTTATCTTGTAATCTCTTCACTGCTTTTCTCATGTTATTTGTCAGTATTTCTATTGTTAGAAAAACGAATGGTTATCCAGAGCAAATGTTCTCCTTAAATCATAACTGCACTGTAAAAAGTAAATCTGATTTTGAGGTACAAAAGCGATCTTAATTTCAAATGCAACAATTTTAAGACGGTGTATGTTTAATTTCAGCAGTAATATCGTGTCTAAAAATAAGGCAGGTGCTGGACTGAAAATCAGAGCAGGTGGACTTATTTTCAGATAGGCCTATGCTACTAATAATGCGGGTTGCTACTGAAATTCAAGCCTTCATTAAGGGGATGTCTTATTTTAAGGCAGGTGCAGGACTGAAAATCAGAGCAGGTGGACTTATTTTAAGATAGGCGTATGCTGAATTTAAGACAGCCTTGTCTGGTAATAATGCGGGTTGCTACTGAAATTCAAGCCTTCATTCTCACTTTTTAGTAATCATTTGATTGATATTTTTTCTAATCACTTCGACCGGATATGTTAAAAAAAGGCTTTTTTAAAAAACAGCGATCGCAAAACGTTGACTTAATGGCTTAGTCATCGGCGAATCAAATCGATCAAATTCTTATAATCCTATATCTCTCGAATCCTTACCTCAAATTCCTCCCACGACTGTTTCAAAATTTCCCTCTCATGCATGTTTAAATCAATGCGAAGAGCAGATGAGTTATGCAAATTGAGCGGAAAGCGAGAGCCGAGTGAACGAAAGAAACGGCTCGCGTAATCCAGTTCGTCGCATGAAAATGAAGTCGGCAGGTGGAGAATTTCGCGGGAAAAAGCAAAGATGGTAGGAATCAGGCAAATTTGCTTGATGTGGGGAGGGTGAAACAATCAATGCAAATTGCATAAGTTTTCATATTCCACCTTTTTAACCAATTTAATATACAATCGCCTGCATCTACGTAGGGGTCTACAGGCATCAACAAGGGTGTGTGGAAGGAGGAGTGACTCCTCACAAAGGAGGCATTACAGTCCATTAAAGTATCCAATGGATTCTAGTAGTCCATTATGTAGATCGTGTTCAGTACTCCGGGGACCGGGTTGGTTGAGCGGTTAGAGTACTGGCCTCTCACCGGGATGGTCTATTGGATGATTTTTTTTTCATTGATAATCCGGCCACTACTTGTGTTTACATGTGCATCCACGCATTACCACACAAACCACCTCTATGGTGTGTGGCAGGGGGTGAAATATCACCAAGCATGAACTACTGACCGTCAGGTAATAGTCGTGGCCTTGTAATTTACCATATACACGCCAGGTGTCTCCAACGTTCATGTGGGATACATAATGCGAATTACGAACAATACTATTGCAATCGTTTACACTTACCTCGTAAAATTACTATTTTACGTATTTTTGGGGAATAAGGCGAGTGTTTGTGGATAAAAAGAGCAGGGAAAACAGGGAGGCGTATTATGGATTTATCCTGATGGTTTCTTCATTTCAGTGTAGGACTGTTTTTTTGGTATCACTATAATGGCTAATTTAACTCCACGAAGTCTTTAAGTATCGCGTCTAAAGTTAGTATCGGCCGTAAAATATATAAGTATAATTATTATCAGATTTCTACCGGTGAAGGTAGGTCTCAATGGAGATTTATTCTCCCACACCCCTATATTTCACGCGATGTCCCTCTTCAGCCCCTCATACCTCCCATCATTCTATCCAAGCTACCCGTTCTTCTCCTCCCTCTTCCCCGCTTCACCAACGTTCTTCCCTCAATCATTTCTTTCAAAACTCCATCCCCTTTTATTACCTTTTCCATCCACACCTTCGGCCTTCTCCCGATTTCATCTATCACATTTGTCTCCTCTTCTTCCTATTAACTTTTGGGAAATGATCTTGAACGTAAGCTTCATCGCCAGCCTAGATGGTTACAGTACACTCGCAGTAACCAGATCAGTTACGGAATGTTCAGTAATCGTGTCGTCACTTAGATGGTTACAGTACACTCGCAGTAACCAGATCAGTTGCGGAATTTTCATTAATCGTGTCGCACGTTTTACCCAAGCTATGTTCGCAAAACTCCGGTGTTCCATATGGAAGGTAATATAGGTGCTTCGCGAAAACCTGGAATTTTTCAAATATATTTCAATGGATACTAAAAATTCAAACATACATGACGGATGGATGCTCTGAAATTTCTAAAAAATTAAATATCCATGAACGAACCTTTAAATAGTTACCAAACACTAAATAAATAATGAATGGTACTTCCCATTTTTTAATTCGTTGATCACGTATTATTATCTACCCTTAAAAAAACAAGGTGATCCGTCAAAATTTTAGCATTACCTAACGCAGTGTCCCATCGCAAAAATAGATGATTGTCATGTATATAATGTTTCATGCATTGTCTTCAGGTTATATAGAAGAACAAACTTTTCCATCTCAATTTTTTTTTAAATTCTGCAAAGGCTTCTAGAAATTCAATCATATATGACGGATCAATTCTCTGAAATGTCTAAAAAAATAAATGTTCATGAATTAACATTTCAATAATTACCAAACACTAGATAAATAATTAATGGCGAGTCTCATATGTATTATTTCGTTGATCACGAGCTATTATCTAAAAAAACAAGGTGGTCTGTCTAAATTTTAGGATTATCTAACGCAGTGTTCCATCGCAGAAATAGATGTTTATCATGTATATAATATTTCATGCATTGTTTTCAGGTTATATAGAACGAACTTCTCCATCTCACCCTAATAAAGACGCTTGTCTATCTATCTAGGCATCATGAAGTCGACATTTGTGTCGTAGTGAATAAGTTAAGCAGAAAAGTCGGAGCACGAATAAAGAATACTTCTGCGCATAAAAATTGAGAGGAGCTTGAAATCGATTCGAGGAAAAGTTCATGCGTCACACAATGATTACATTTAGGCTCAATATATATCGAATCCGAAGCTAGTTGATGAATCATTCAGTAAGTCATATGGTATGCCATTTACAAGAGTCAATTAAAATGTAGCGGCGAGTCTGTGTGATTGCCTGACTTTCGAATTCAATTTGTTTGAAGTAAACGAAAGCCAGACTGGAATCGATAGGATGCCTGAGTCCATCACTTCTCCAGCTATAAGACTGGATACACCTACATCTACGCAATAGCCTGCGAGCCAGCGAGAGGGTTTGAAAGTGAAGGGGTGAAGATCATCAAACAGGAACTATTCTGGAACTATTGACATGCAACTAACAATAAGAGATAGAATGACACTACTGCATGGAAAGATGTTAGACAAAAACTCTCTGATTTAAACTCTCTGACCCGCCACGCTACCAATATAAATTTAAGGATTGCAATCTACGGGGTTTGCGTTTGAAACCGTCGGGATTAACACTAATAGGTAACCAAGGAATCACGTGATACAAACACGAATAGTTTCAAAATTTAGTGTGTCTGAATCGCTCTTTACAACGTCATTAATTGTTTTCACTTGAGTTTTTCTCATCTATTCCAACTAAAGAGCCACCAGTTGATATATAGCACAAGTGTTAACAAAGAATGAGGTTGCAATCGGCGGTTTTAATACACCAAATTTGCGAAGCATTCGTGTTTATACCACGTGACCCCTTGGTTACCTATTCGCGATAATCCCGACGGTTTCAAACACCGCCCCCCAGCCATAAAAAAAGCTTCCCAGAGTCACCCGCTGATACGCATACTAACAGAATTTTCACAGTGAAAATAATCATTCACTTTGACTGGGATTCGAACCAGGATCCTCAGGTTGCGCAGCAGAAGCTGTAGTCTGTGAAATTATGGAGAATATTTTATTTTTTCTGCGAAAATTCAGATATTCCACTCATTTAAATATGCAAAAATGGCCATTAAAGATTAATCTCGAAAAAGGTATACGAATGAACACGAATATTAACACAGACAAATACAATTCTTCCCATGCTAAATATACAGCGTGGAATACAGCGAAATCAAGAGAGCTTAATTGGAAATCGCGAGAGTGCGAAAGAGAAGAAATTATAAGCAAAATATGAATATATTATGCTGAAATGTTGATGAGTTCAGTATCGTTCAGAATCGTTCAGTATTCCCACATTACACTGCAATAGAATTGAAATGAATTTCTGTAATCACGGATCGTAATTTTGTTTGGCGTCAAATTAATGTTACGAGGATGGCACAGTTGATGTTGAACACAACTGCCTGAGAATCATTTTCATACCACACCGTGCGCAATGTTTCACTCCAATTTTGTTTTCAAAAGCGAAGCGGCCATAATATATAATCTCCAAATTACCGCAGTCATTGATGAAAAACCAATACAGGAAATGCATTACACCCTTTTTTTAAAAAAAAAAAGTACTTACTGGTGGCATATAAATGGGCATTCAGAGAACTGTTTGAAACAAAATTTTTATCCCAAAAGTAGGCAGAGAAACGCAATCTTTGATAAGCCAATGAATTTCTGTGCACTTGTAGTAAATATAATTGTATCATTTCTTTATTTGTGTGGGAATTCAAACACGAATGCTAAATAAATAAAACAGTGAAGATTATTAACAAGTTCTAACTTCTATTAATCCTTTATTTTGATAAAATGTTCTCGGTTATACAAAATATGGAAAAACTATATTTATGAAGATTGCCATTCTTAAGTGGTTTTCCTACCTTTTGGTATTGTAATATTTGACACCACTGTCAACAACTTTGTTATCATCATCAACGGTCATCAACCCTAGCATTGGTTTGACACAGCCCTCCACTCAATTCTTCTATAAGCTAACATCTTCATATTGACGTAACTCCTCTCGTTTACACCCTTCACAACTTGCTCCATATACATATATCATTCGAGGCCTGCCGTTTCCATACTTTCCGTTCACTTTTCCCTCGACGATTGTCTTCATCAGGCCATCGTGTCTTAAGATGTAGCCTATTAAGTTGTCCCGTCTTCTTTTTAAGGTTTTCAGGAGACATCTCTTCTCTCCCACTTTTAATAAGACTTCTTCATTTGTCACTCTATCGATCTATTTAATCTTCAACATTCAACTTTGTTATACACTTCAAAAAAGTGGTGATGACACTTAAACCTTGTACACACTTTCCTTTTGCAAAAGGAGAATTTCTAATAAGATCAAAGAGCAATGTTGCACAATGTTGTAGAGAGAAGTTGAATTATATAATTCGCTATCGATTCATTTTGATTCTTGGCAAAAACGTCATAGCTATTTTTGAAGGAAAACTTCGTAATTATAGGAAAATTGATCATGATTCGTGAGAATATGGAGGAAGACATCCCCCTACTCCAAGTTTCCAAGGAGTTTATAATATACTAATATACTGTAGGAGGCATCGCAGCTGATTCGAGAAGCCGGCGGCCATCTTATTAGGCACGAATTTACGGGCTGGTTACTCGCGATAATATAACGAATGAAGTTATTTTTTCACGCGGTACAGCTTAGATGAAACGTGGATAATAGAATAGATTTTCAAAATTCCTCAAAGTGACAGAAAAGTGCGCAAACACGCATAAAGCGCCAAATATGTTGTTTAAATGTTTAAAATCCAACCAATTTTAGTAATACAACAGACTACCAGGGGAATAAAATGCATTAACGCTACCCTTTGGATGCCTTAGGAAGATTAACTGATGCATCTGCGATGAAATTTGGGAATGATTTCTTAGTTATTAAAGTTTTAATACTCATGCAGTCTAAATAAGAGGCCGTTTAATAAAAAAGTCTTGTTTTGTGCCGAGTAGGCGGGGTCTAATCCTTCCCAACCACCACCATTATTGTCACCCGTAGGATAGCATGCGTATACCGCCTCCTGTACACTCTAATCCCCTGGTAACATTCTCTCTTTGCTGAATCGTCACGTGATGCCTCTGATGCTTCTATGCGTAATGGCAAGAGAGCGAGAGAGCAAATAGACACTAGCATAGTAATAGCAAATAGACTGATAGTACAGTTGGCACTCGCAGTTGTCTGTTTGCAAGATACTCTGGCACTTGAGATTGACGTACTAATGGTTAAGAGAGATGGAGTGACCATTTGAATGAAATCTACGAAACTGACTCACGCTAAGACCTTGAAAAGTGAAGCAAGGGAAGGAAATGCTACTTTCCCGCTTTAAAAAGACTACAATTAGGCCCTGGTGCCAACAAAAAATAATAGTTTACTTGACTTGTTATATGTTTTTTGGGTTGTCCGCGTCTTGTTAGCTGGGTCCAGTTAACAAGACGCGGACAACCCAAAAAAACATATAACAAGTCATAATATGGACCGCGAAAGTTTTAACGAATAGTTTACTTCTTCACTGACATTAGAATTCAACATTATGATAGGTAGAAGAAATTCATAATTCATGTTCCTTCATAATCAAAAATCGTAAAAAAAAGGGTCTTTTGATAAAGCATTTTATTCTTTGGCTCCTTTTCTTCCTAACTCTCTTTATTTCATCCAAAATAGTTATAAAATATAGCACTTTTAAGTTTTATTTTAGAGTAGTTCTAAGTTTAGATAATTAGTCATGATGCATCACATTTGGCTTTCAAAATGCTATGGTCAAAATGTTATGGTCGTGGTGGCATAGCGGGTAGAGCGCTGAGCTACTGACTTGAGGGTCCCGGGTTCAAATCCAAGGCAAGAGCCTTCTAGACGCTCCCACCTAAAATCCTCGTGATTCGATATTCTGATAGTCGACTGATATTCTGCGTGTCAAAACTTCTTTGGGAATCGCAGATGGTCCAGGGAAAGGAACTGGACCCTACCCTGAAAGTGCGAAATTTACACGCCAATGGCTTAGTACGGGGTGAGCTCTGCCCTCACCTATCAAAAAAACAACCTTTGGGTTAAACACACCTTTTTGTATTACACTTAAGTTTTTTCATATCTGCATGAACATTTAAAATTGCGCATGAGTGTAATATTTAAGTCATCTTCTTAATGATAATTATGATGGAACGGTAGAAAGAACAGGGGGAAGAGGAAGATGATTGAGGAAATTGATAAGATTTAACGAGTTGATGGAACGGGTCATGAGAGGAGAGAGGGAGTTTTGAATGATGAGATAAAGAGTGAGGGACGTTATGCACAGGATATATCTTGGGAGTAAAAGGATGAAAGAGAAGACGTAATTCAACGTCACATCCCAGTTCAAGCGGTATACGCTCAAGGGGTACTTGAATGGATATGAAATTACAAGAAGAAACAAAAAAATAAAATTACGATAAGAAAACTATTTGATTAAAACAAGCATATAATATAATATTACAATTGGAAATATACAAAATTACGACAAAAAAATTTAAATCGATAAGATGCAAATGTCAATATCAAAGATATGTGGATAAAATATTTGTGTAAAAGATAAAGAATTGTGGGAAAAAAGTGAGAAAGGCTGATGTCCATGGCGGAAAAAACAGGGGGGGCTGTGTTTGAAACTGTCGGGATTATCTCGAATAGGTAACCAAGGAGTCACGTGGTACAAACATGAATGCTTCGCAAATTTGGTGTGTTAAAACCGCTGATTACAACATTTTCTTTGTTTGCACTTGTGTTATATCTCAACTGGGGGCTCTTTAGTTGGAATAGATAAGAAAAACTCAAGTGAAAACTATTGCATGGTGTTGTAAAGAGCGATTCAGACACATTAAATTTTGAAACCATTCGTGTTTGTATCACGTGACTCCTTGGTTACCTATTAGAGATAATCCCGACGGTTTCAAACACAACCCCACTGGGAAACACCAATTCATGAAGAGGACTTGATTAAACTGCAAAAACCCTAAAGGAAGAACTCTAATGTGGTTGAAAAGAAAAAAAAATTGTAAACAGAAAGTGACAAATAAGTATACTGAAACTTTCAAGCGCTTTGTTTGGAGACAAATAGTATCTTGTGTGTATTTGGCATTATATGGAAATGTATGTTGCATCTCACTCTGCTAGCATTGCACTATGTGTATTAATTGTCACCCCATATCGTTTGAAGAAGTACGTAATGTAATGGTTTTTGATGCAAGTTAATGATGGTGCATTTCATATGGCAGTGGCATGGTTATTCTAATCACGGTCAGCGGTTATTGTAACTGATTCATCGATTAACACGGTTGGTGGTGAGGTATCACAAGTTTTTGATTCCTTTTTTTTTGTTTTGTTTCACAATAGTTATGCATGCACTCCTCCCTAAATTTTGGTAGCTTCGTAGCTCTTATTTTTTTGTCAATAATAATTATTTTAAATGTGCTTAAAAAATTGTTTTGCGCAGTAAAATGTAATTTAATAGATTTATACGTTTAATTATGTTTTAATTCAAATTAAAAGAACGTACACATTCATAGTGTTCCGTGGAATTTGGCAGTAATAGGGTAGTTACCTTCATCAAAGAAAACAGAATTAATTAATTGCGATTAGATTACCATAAATGTATTCATTTTACGCAAAAAGGTAGGATTGAGAAATGCCAGTTTACTAGAGAATTGAATGTTAATTTTAAGGCCATTTGAAAAAGCTCAAAAATGACGGGATGCTCTGCCTTCTTGCTGACGTAACAGGTATATAGTCTACCTTGCGAGGCATAGGAGATATTCGTCTCCTGAACTTACCATTGTTTTTGAGAGTCCCTCAGCTCTCGTGAATATGTATTAGTAATAGCCTATGAAAACTATCGAAGTTCACAAAATCTTCTTCCGTTTAACATGGTATTAATAGTCGTTTAATAGTCTCCAGGCGGGTTGTGTTTGAAACCGTCGGAATTATATCGAATAGGTAACCAAGGAGTCACGTGGTGCAAACAAAAATGGTTTGAAAATTTAGCGTGTATGAATCGATCCTCACAATATCATCAATAGTTTTCACTTGAGTTTTTCTCGTTTGTCTCGACTACAGAGACCCCAGATAAGATAAAACACAAGTGTAAACAGTGAACGAGGTTGTAAAACAGCAATTTTAACACACCATATTTGCGAACCATTCGTGTTTTTACCACGTGAATCCTTGGTTACCTATTCGAGATAATCCCGACGGTTTCAAATACAATCCCCATGGGCATCCTGCTCGTGGAGTCCGCTTCTATAGCGAAGCATGTCGTGAAGTTCACGTGACTATGGGCCAACTTCACGGTCTGTTTAGTAAAATTAATTCTAACTGTTTTTAAATAAATCAACTGCATAAATGATTTTAAATAAAATATAAAAGATAATCACAATAAATTAACTGAATAAATACATCTCCGATACTAGTTAATAAGCTTTAACGGAGTGCAGTGTCCGCTTGGAAGCGTCCGCAGCACCGCCTAGTGGCAGGTAGAGGAAAGAGTTTCTCGTCACATGTATGATTTACTGGCATGCAGTAGTTTGTCGTCGTGTTTTCGCGACGTTGATTTTTTTCACTTTTTAATTAATGAGAAAAAAAATACTAATCGAACGGCTTAAAATACGTACTTCAGAGGTTATAAACTTTCGATCAGGACATTAAAAAGATAATAGGAAACTATCCTATTGCTGTTAATTCCTTGGCGCCCAGGATGATTAAAAATGAAACAAAAGTACCCTTCCTGTCTAGCATCTAGGGACTAAGCTGGCTAGACTCTTCTGAGATATAATGTTTTGGACCATGTAGACCGGGCCTAAACCTTGCTAAGCACCCCTATTCTGGCTTCATTGCCACCCTCACGCATACCGCCTCTCATACATTCCTTACCTGCTTAATTCATTTCCTTGCCCTCCTCCGCTGTGAACTAGCCCTAATATCTTTGCCCCCTCATCCCATCTTTCGTTACTCAATTCTCTCAGCCCTGGTACTTTTTTTTCGCTCCGTATGGCCCTTTTTTACGGATCCATCACTTAAAAGGGAAGAAAATGAAGAGGGAGCGATCCAATCCATCTGAATATATTCCTCCCTTTGGAGTTAATTCTGTCGCCCTTGATGGACGAGCTCATAGATCCCAGGGGTCTGTGGAAATTCCTCTGGGAGAAACAAGATGACGAATCGGAGGTCGAACAAAAAGGTGCCTGGAATTTGGAAGATTTAAACGATAAGCATCTCCCACGAACGGCATTACTTTCTAAAAATTGTTGAAAGGGATACATTGGATATGGACCGGGCACGGTAATAAGAGTAGTGCCAATAAATGTGCCAAGTTCACATCATAAGCGTGGTGTGAACGATCGTTTCCTTTGATAGATCCCAATCTCTTCAGCGCTTCGGAATAAATATTCCGATAATGATAAACCCCAATGATTATGGTTATCAGGGGCATGAAGTCAGTAGGAAGGACATTGCGAGTTATATCATATGCGTGAAGGTTTCTCGGGTCCTCCACCGGGTTATTGCGTCAATGTCCGCCGACGTTTCGATTCCCGATTCGGTCATCGTCTTCAGGGCTTCTGAAACCCTGAAGAGATGACCGAGTCGGGAATCGAAACGTCGGCGGACGTGGACGCAATAACCCGGTAGAGGACCCGAGAAACCTTCACGCAGCAGATGCGCCGGGAAAGCACCAGATCTTTCTTTAGTCATATCATAGTTATTGCATGAGATACTGTATGAAGCAAGTAATATAGGATGTGAAAGTGAAGAAATATGTAAATTCGATGAGGTTAGCGAATTGGAGATTGGAGTGAGAACTGTGTCAAGCCAATCTTAGGATTTTTGACTTAATAAAGATGATAATGTGGGATTTTTCGTCATTTTTATACCATTTGACGTAAGATATTCGTACCATTACGTTCAAAATTTCCCATCCCGTGACCTTTTATTCGCCAAGCCAGCGTGTTTCCGACTTTGATCACCGTGGTCGTCGTTATCATCTTATTCTTTCATCAGATTTTCCATGTTTCCGTAGCGCTTTTGGGTCCCTGTTTGTCCTAATCTTATTCATCACCTCTCATTACCTTTCCCCTTTCCCTCGTTCATTCCGCAAACACTCTCGAGTAGAGGGCGTGTGCTGAAACCTCTTAAGAAAACAAGGATTCGGGGAGCGTCTGAGACTGCAAATTACCCTCTCTTCGCGCAAACACCCACCTTCCCAGATTTCAATCTCGAGCGACCGAAATTCACTCGGTTAAAATTCTCCTCCTCCTTCGCTCCTCACCGCGTCTTGAAATTCATGAGTAATCTGGGGAATGTGGAAGATTTGCTCTGCTTAGGACGGATATTATTTTCCACGTCGGTTTGGACCATATATTAATCCGTGGTTTGGACTAAACCTAGAGATAATTCTGCCACCCTCATAGTATTGAACATTATAAAATTTGTAAAGCAGCCGCGAAAACAGCCAATCTAAAAGCGTTTACTTAATTCAACAGAAAAATACTCGGGGAACAGCTAGAGGATTTTGTCGAAAGCATTTTGGTCTCATGTTGGGGAAGTACAGAGAACTAGAAAGTCAACGGTTATTTTTTTTTTTAAACGATACGGGTGATATGGCTACTTCCAGTTTTTAAGTAAGCTTAATTTCGAAGATACCAGCGAAATGGAGTGGAAGCGAAACATGATGACGTGGAAAGGAAACACGAGCCAAATACACAGAAATAAACTTTACTACGACCCGGGTTTCTCTGTATTGCAGGCATTATCGGGAAGTGATCACCTGATGATGCTGTAATAAAGTGAAACCCGGGTCGTAGTAAAGTTTATTTCTGTGGATTTGGCTCGTGTTGTCTTTCCATGTTATAGGCTAATTTGTTGAAAACCTTTTTCCAGAGCGTTTTGAATCATACTAGGTGTAGTTTGGACACTATCATACCTGACATATTTCAGCAACCAATGCTCCCGATCGATATCGCTTGTAGCGGAATCAAATCCTTTTTAAAAAACATTTGCCCGAAAAAGTGCTCAGATCTTGTTGAAATTCCAGCTCGTGTGTATAAATGATTAGCTCTCTAATTAGCTCCACATCTTGAAGTAAAATTCGACGAATCCCTCGAAGAACACGTAGTGCCCAAAGACTGGAAGAAATCAAACGCAACCCCAATTTTAAAAGTGGCGATGGGGAACAGCCAATAGACCAGTATCATAAACTAACATGGGTTCTACCATAAAGTAACATGGGTTCTATCATAAACTAACATGGGTATTGAAAGGGTTGGTATCACGAAACTCAAATAGGTCTTTTAATTTATGATGTTTTGGTTTCAGGCGAAGGCAAAGTTCAGGTAGACGCAGTACTTCTTGACTTCAGAAAAGCGGTCGATAAGGTGTTCCACTTTGAGATACTCGCGAAGTTAGTAGCATCCTATGAGATAAAGAGCACAATTAAAGACTGGATATGAGACTTTTTGAATTAACGCCTTCTAAGTGTGTTGTTAATTCAGGTGAAGTAACGGTTACCTCGCATATTCCTCAGGGAACCGTAATAGGCCCTATTTTATCTTGTCTTTACGTAAATGACTTGAATACAGGAGTTAAAAGTAGTAAGCTCCGTCTTTTTGCTGATGATGCAGTTGTGTATAGGGAAATTAGGAATTAAGATTTCAAGCAGTCGTTAGCAAAGTACTTAGAAGAGTTTTACTGAGAAAAAGAATTTTAAAGAGAAAAATTGTTGTGGAGTCCACTAAGATCTTTTCATTTATCCATAATGGAAAATTTCCACCATATCTAGCCAGAATTTGTTTTCTCTATTATTTAGAAGAGATTAATTATCGGTGTTTCACTTGGCAGCTTAAATTAAATTTGAAGAAATGCGCGGTAATGAACTTTTGAAAAAAGAATATCTCCCCCTAAATACTTATTGCATCAAACAAGATAAAATATCTAACCTGGAATGTATAAAATTACTTAGGCATCACCATCATCGACGACACGTAATGAGGAAAAGAACTAGTAAAAGGGAATTAATAGGTGTAGGAAACTGTAGATTAGGATTCGTTAAAGATTCTAGGCAATTGCAATGAGTGAGTACGAGACAGGTCCTGTTTTTCACTCGTCAGGCCTCATTTAGAATATGTCGATACGAGGAAGTTATGCTAGCGAAATTTTACGCGTGTACAAAGGAAATCATCATGATTTGTTGATAATTGAATTTGTGTTACGAGTTAAATAGAACTAGTATGGGAATTACTATCAGAACGCACGTTAAAATTTAGGCTAAAGCTTTTAATTACATTAAAACCTAATTTTTATGCAGATGACATTAGAAATATATCAAGGACCCCCGCGTAGTAAGCTAAATCTGATCAGATAAACAAGATTATAGAGGTAGATTGTGGTACCGGTAGATATAAAACGTCATATTTCCCGCGCACCATAAGAGAGCCATACTGTACCATATTACCTAGCATGGTAAAGGGATAGGCAGGTGAAATACTGTTACTGTAGTGCATTAAGGGTGTTTTAGCATTACTAATCCATGCCTGCTAGGAAAACACAGATGAATATATGCAGAGAAAGCCTTTCTAACGGTTTGTTTATACAGTAATTCGTTCATTAATATGTAGATACTAAGAATCTAGTTGCACGTGACCCTTACATCTAACATTTGTCCAATAATTTGTAGCATTTTAGCTCTTAGTTGCATGTAAGTACTACATGTTAAGTGATCTTCACCCTCTGCCTCACACCCTAGTGTTATTACGTAAATAATGTAAAGCAATAACGACGGATAACGATAAGAATAACGACGAAAGCGATGTAAAGCTATAACCAGGCCTTCCCGTGCTGTGGCTTTATTCCCTCTCATTTCCCAAACCTAAAGTCTTTGGAACAAGGTCACTAGTACCGTGCGATACTGCGACTTGAGTTCGCATCGCCATTGTGGTCACCATTCCTTGGGTTCATCAGACAGACACCGTAAATATCCTGCTGGTTTACAATGGTTCCGTCCCCAACATCGTGATTCTTCGTCCAATGCCTTGAAACTATTATCCAAACAGTTTTGAAAATCTAATTTGACGATGGTGGTTTTTTTTTCATTTTCCTTCCTGATATTTCACGGATTGTAAATTCTTCGTTTTGAATACGGGTTCCTTAATTGAAGTTCCATAAATTATCCTGGGAAAAATTCGTCCGAAAGAAGTAGTCATGAACTTTACAGTAGAGAATGTTCCTCAAGGCAACGTCTCAGTTAAAACTAAACGAAAGTTTGAAGCGTAGGGAAGATTTAGTGACCTTTCGGCAACTTACTGTGACCCTCTGTGGATTAGGGAGTGGGGCGTTATTCTCTCAAAATTGCATTTTCTCTTATCAGGTCAAGTGCCGGTTTTAGCCAAACAAAATCCGAAAATTCTTTTGCCTTACGACGAGTTGCGGAAGCTTCAACTAAGAAATTATGCCAAGCATTTAAGATGTTCACGGCCCATTGTAGAACCTTCTTCTCAACTGGATGACTCCTAGTTATTGGTCATATTTTACAATCAACTCTCTTGCACCCTTTCGTTTTTTTTATACTATTCACTGCTGATAGATTATTTTCTTTTTTCGTCGCTTTTCTCGCGATTATCGAGCAAGACGTGGTCCTTTCCTGGTTCCAGTGTTTTCCTAGGCTAGAAATTTGATGGATAACTTGTTTCCCTTCCTACTCGGATTCGAATCCTTTCATGGCAAATTATTTTCCATGGTGTATCGGTAACTCCAACTTAGTATGGTAGACTGGACCATAATCATAAAATTAGAGAAATTGATTGCTGAACCGACAGATTCAACATGTCCTTCTTTCCTCGTCCAACTAGAGATGGGAAGAGCGTCAATTATATCCATTAGTATAAATACAAGTGTATAGCATGGATAGCATAGGTATTTTCATGATGTTATAAGGACTTTAAGCTAACCCATGTTTTCCCATGCTTGCTTGGCTATTTGTTTTAATTGTGAAGTTTTGAATAAAGTATAAATACTAATCCTAAATATGTATGAAATGTGATGCACTTTTGGTGTAAATTCACTCCCTGCCACACACCTTTATGGTGGCTTGCAGGGTATTGTTTAGATTTAGATCGGTCCCTGCTTAAAACTGGAGCTATGTGGTGGCTGCTGGATCTACTTGGTGCTGTGTGGAAAGTACTTCAACTTCAGTACTCAGACCGTCGGATGGGACATTACACAGGCCCCTGTGGTGATTTTCATTAAGAGTAGGCTAATGATGACGCTGGGTTACCCTCTTCCCTTCTATCAGGGAACTTCCCTTAGTTCCCTGATAAATCACCCCCTCAATCCAACTTCCCACCTATCCTTGATAGAGCGAATGACCTCAGCAGTCGGTAGCCTACCCCGAATAACGACTAATGGAAGAATGGTGACCTGTAGTCGGGCCACCTGCGTATGATTGATATAAAAAAGAGTTGTGTTTACTCCGTAGGTTGTTTTCTGGTAGGTGAGGACAGAGCTCACCCCGTACTAAGCCATCGGCGTGAAGAAAAATTCACACATTCGGGGCAGGGGAGCCACTTCCTTTCCATGGGCCACTTGCGATTTGCTACGAAATTCTGACACGCAGAAAATCGACTCGTGAGGATTTAAGGTGGGGGCGTCCAGAATGGCTCTTGCCCGGTAATTGAACCCGGGACCTTCCGGTCTTTAGCTCAGTACTCTACCTACTAGGCCACCGCGACCTATATGTGATTGATAGGTATATGTTACTAGTAATTAGTATTTTTCAGTTCGTCACTCGGTCGATCCATAATATCTTCATCATTCTTCTGTGGTGGCACATTTCGAATGCTTCCAGTCTTGACTTTTTCCTGTTTTTATTGTCTATGAATTGAAACAATTCGTGATAAAAATGCTACCTTGTGGAACGTTTAAATACCTATTATATTCAAGTACTTGTGCCTGAAGATGCTACAGTATAATGTAACCTGTCGCAAGAAATATGTAGTTTACTGCCTGTTCATTTTCCTATCCTCTTCTCCTCAGTCATTTCCCTATCATATCCCGCTCGGAGCTGCTTTCCCTTCTGCACTTTCGACCCCCGCCCCCTTCCACGCGTTGCCTGATATTCCACGTATTTCTACGCCATATTCCGTCCTCGCTCCCTTTGCTCCTCGCTACCTCTTCATCCTATCTTTCCTCCTTCCCCGATGAACCCCCTCACTCCTTTTCAACTCCCTTTTCCACTCCTGATCCCCTAAGGGTAGCCTTTTGCTCGCTTATAAAAGGGTTTGGCAGAGCAAACACTTTTCCTCGCAGAAATTTCTCTCCTCTTGCTATCTTCTCCAACCTTCCTTCACTCCCTCTCTTCCTATCTCTCTCTCCCTCCCCCCTCTCTCTCATGCTCCACTTCGATCCAATCTCTTCTCCGAGTCGGACGGAAGTAAAAATTAAACATTTTTATTTTTTTTCTCTTCAACCTGGAGTTTTTCCAGGGCTCATTCGGGAGTGATTCATCCTAGGAATAAAGTAGATATCCGAAGGTAAGATGAGCAGAATTTGTAGCATCGACAGCACGTCGTAAAAAAGGCTGAATATCTCGTAGAATCTTTATGATGGTTTCCTTTTTCTGAAAAAGATGTTAAAAACGTAAAAATGTTAAGCTTGGGAAGCAAGAGCTTAATCAGGTGAGCTATTCTACGTATACGTGATTCCCTACGAGCCACCGTGAGGGTGTGTGGCAGGGAGTGAAGGTCACCAAACACGCACTACGTACATGCAACTACGAGAGGCATTGCTTTTACTTCATGGAAATGGCATAGAAACGGCCCTCCTAATTACCCTGTGTTATAAGTATAATGAGTATTGCTACCTAAGTAACCGAATTACTACCAATGGACGAAGCAAGGAGGAAATATTCCGTAGATTTGCTAAGGCAGAGGTCATAGAAAAGAATATAAGAAGGAATTCGACCAAAAGAAGAACCTACTTACAGCTGGAAACGCAAGCGTGGTAGTACAGAAACGCTTCGTCAGGATATACATCTGGAGCAAGCTTCTTTATGGCTGTGAGACATGGACGATAGCGGCGAAGAAGTCAAGGCTGGAAGCATTTTAAATGTGTTGCAACAGAAGAATGATGAAGATAGAGTGAATCGACCTAGTTTCTAACGAATTCCTAAGAGTAGTGGGAGAAAAAGAAATCTGCTGAAGTCTGCTGCACAATTAGACACAATGGGAGTTTTGATCTACATCTACATAATACCCTGCAAGGCACCATAAAGGTGTGTGGCAGGGGGTGAATTCTCACCAAGCATGAATTGCATATCATGCATAAAAAAGGATTGTAATAATATACTAGTCCAAACATCAATTTAAAAAAAAAGATAAAATAGCAAAGCGAGCATGCAATATGATGCTGTTAGTTGGGTTAGCTTAAAGTCCTTATACCAACATGAAACTACCCATGCTATGCCATTGATACACTCGTATTGGATATATTTACCGCTATTTAAATCCCAAATGGTACGAGGAAAAAAGGACATTTTGAATATGTCAGTTTGACAACCAATTTCTCTACTTTTGTGTTTATGGTCCAGTCTACCAAAGTAAGTTGGATTTCGCAAAATATTTTTAGCCTCATCAGTGAAAATATAATCTTGGAATTTATTTAAGATATTAAGTTAAATTTCAATCTACGATCTGGTAATGATTCCCGTTTTAATTCATTTAATAGACTGGTTACGCTAATATAGTTATAATGCCGTCTCTTTACAAATCTAGCCGATCTTCGCTGCACACCCGTTCAAGTTCAAATGGTTCCTTGGCGGTAGTTGACAAATGAGGGTATCATATATAATAGTTATTTGCTTGCATGTTTTATGTGCAGTGTGCAACGTATAGATAAATTAAACAAAAGAAATGATGATGATACTGAGGAAGAATAAGAACTAGCGGTTTGGTGGTAGCTGTGAGATATGGGGAGTAAGCATAGCATCATCCAAATTTGCAATTCTTTACTAGACCTAAAAACTTTCTAATTACTCCATAATCGATCTACATTTTCACTAGCAAGGACGTGAATAACAGTGAGACGGCTTTTGGGAGATAACTATTCTTCAATTAAAAATATCTGATCTCTCGAAAATCACTCCCGAGTTCAAGAATCTCAGAGGCTTTAGAAAAACGTAATGTATTGTTATGTAGCTTCTGACTATAGTCCCTTTTTAGTCCCTGCGGAATGCGAAACACCTACAGTGTGAATAAATTTCGATTAAATACCTCGATATTGCATCGCGGTGAAAGTGAGAAGCTATCTGATGAGCCTATGGCAATGGAAAACCGATATCGTGTGGGTATCGCCGAAAGACTGAAAGTTCATCAGTCGTTTCATGGATCTTGATTTCCCTTGATGACCACGGCCATCACTTTTTCGCTGTTTACATCGATCCAAGTGTTGTTCTTCCCTCGCATATTTTGTTATGCTAATTTTCGGCATAGCGGATGTTACGTCATGAATGAGAAAATATGCGCTTTAATACCTTCACCTGTTGAAGGTGCGCATCTGCCATTCTTATAAACTTACCTCGCTTCCATGCACGGTAATCGCAAGTAGGTAAATACAATGCTGTAGGAAGCTTTGGCGGGCTAGTTGTGGGTAAAAATGATGCCAGAATGGGGGTGCTTGGGAACAATTAGACCCCACCTACATCGCACAAACTATTGCGTTCTATACGGCCTCGTATGGAGACTGCATGTGTATTAAAGCATAAATAATATTGAAATCGTACCCAAATTTAAGCGAACTGGCATCATTTTATCTTTCTAAGGCTATTTGAGGGAAGTATTAATGCATTTTATTCTCATAATAGTTAATTTTATTGCTAAAGCAAGTTTAATTTAACCTATTTAAATTATATTTGGTGATTGCTGGCGGCATAAGAACTTTTGTCTTTATAGCCACATGTAACTATGTAGGCTACCCACTGATTGATTTATGAATGTATTATCATTGAGTAAGTATAATATAGAGGTCTCTCCGCAGAGGGCAAAAGTGTTATACGTTTGGGATGTAGTACTGGAAGGTTTCCATAGATGGCGAGGGAAAATTTTTTCACGTTACGCCACAAACAATGTATATCGCTTCCATCGCTTTCGCTTTTACAGTCGACTTAAGCACCACAATCGAGAAGTGTCTCGCAGTCTGCTCCTTGCGACAGTGATTATGTGTTTTCAATGAAACAACAAGGAATCCCTCCTGTGCCAAGATGTTTGCTTTAATAGTGAGATAAATGTTAATTTATCCATGTGACTATTGACGTTAGGTAAAAGCATATCGCTCCATTATAATAAAATAACAAATTTTCAACAATAGCATGTATTATGTGCCGCTTAAGTCGATAGAAAAACGAAAGCAATGGGAGCAATATATATCCTTTGTTACGTAACGGGAAAAATTCTTCCCTCGTCATCTATGGAAACCTTCCAGTATTACATCCAAAACATTCAACAGTTTTGCCCTATGCGGTGGACCCTCTATATTATTCGTACTCTATGGTATTATTGAAAATAAAACGGTTATTCAGTTCCATAATAGTTTGAGGAAAGAGTGTCATCTTAAATCTTATCTTTTCGCAAAAAATTTCTCTAATTTTATGTTTAAGGTCTAGTCTATGCAAAATTGAAGAAGAAAATATCCCCCAAAGCCGTAATTTTAAGGGGCGGAGGTAATGAAGGGGAGGGAGGGGAATGGAAAGAGCTTATGCATTGTAAGGGAGCTCTCAATCACTCGGGCAAAGTCTAGCATACAAAGAAAACTAATTGGAAACGATTTACACCCTCGCACACTCACTCATTTGTGTTACTATAGTAACCAACAAACAGTCGTCACACACAAAATAAAGGATACAAGGTAAAAATAAAAACTTCCATATTAGTAAGTAGGAATGTATAAAATGTGTTCAACGTCATCAGTAAAAATATCGTCTTGAAATATACTTAAGATATTAAGCCAGTATTTTAACTCACGGACTGAGTGACAAGCGGAACGTGAACTTTCGGCTCGTTACGGAAACAGTTCATTCATCTCTATATATATATACGAGCTCTCCTTCCTCAACGTAGGGTGGGCAATCTTTGCGATGCTATAGTTTTTAACGCAAGTGTCCTCAAATCCCTGAATAGGGTGAAGAGGGTTGGGGATGAAAGAGCGGAGAAGAATGGATTACGGTAAGAAGGAGAAAGAGAGATATATAAATAATCTAACTGTGTCAAGAAAGGTTGCTGAGTTTCATGGAGGTTTTAGCGTCAGAAGCCTTTAATTTTCCCGCACAATGTGTGAACGCGTGAATCTTTTACGATTTCTGAGAATTGTAAATATTTCTCCTTTTTCTTTCCGTCCCTGTTTGAGGCCTTGGCTGGGCCACGCTTACAAGGATTGTAAAAGGGTCCGTATTCCCTCACTACATATTTTGGCTCAACCGTTCTCACTGAACCTTAACTTCCCACAGAGAAAAAAACCTTTGCTCATCTCCACTCCAACTCCTCTGGCTCTCAAGAAGTCCCCACTGAAAAAACCAAGACAAAAGTTCATACGCCTTATGCTTGTCCCCAAACCACAATGCTGGCAAAAGCTTCTTTAGGTATTTTGATTTCAATGATTATCACATTGCTTCGTATATACTGACAATTTGGAAGAGAAACGTCGTTTTGTACATTCAACACGCACGTTTCATTGACTTCGTCCATGCCCTTTGCAAAAATGCTGTTGAAAATGTCAATGGTAATTTGGGCCAACAGTTATATCCAATAGTTACTGTGTAAATATTCAACAGTAAATTGGGCCAACAGTTGAAATTCAACAGTAACTGTTGAACTCTAACAGTAACTGTTGAAATCTAACAGTTTTTTCACAAAGAGTGGTTTCAAAAATTTCATCATCATGGGTCAACGATTCCTGTCAATCCTACGATTGGTTTGACGCAGCACTCCACTCGAATCTTCTCTCGGCCAACCTCTTCATATTGACGTAGCTCCTCTCTTTTACATCCTTCACAACTTGCTCCATATACTTCATACGAGGCCTGCCTTTTCCATTCTTCACGTTCACCTTTCCCTCGACGATTGTCTTCATCAGGTCATCGTGTCTTAAGATGTGGCCTATTAAGTTGTCCCGTCTTCTTTTTAAGGTTTTCAGTAGGCATCTCTTCTCTCCCACTTTTATTAAGACTTCTTCGTTTGTCACTCGATCGATCCATTTTATCTTCATCGTTCATCGGTAACACCGCATTTCAAATGCTTTCTGAAGCATTTGAAATGCGGTGCGTTCTGCGGTGCTGTGCTGCGGATTTCTATCTGAAGCAAAGAAATCCGCTACTGTTATTGTCCACGCTTCGCTGACATATAGTAGAATGCTCCAGATGTGTGTTCTAATGAAATGTTTAATCACTTCCACGCTTGTATCACAGCTGTAAGCAGAATCTTCTTCTGGTAAAATTCCCTTTTCGTTTGGGCAATTCTGCTGGAAATTTCTCTTTTACTTCATCCATCGCTGGTTACTCGGTTTCCCAGGTAACAGAACTCTTCAACCTCCTCGATATTTTGTTTTCTTTGTTTAACATTGGTCCTGGCTTCCTTTCTTCTACTGCACACCAATACCTTATTTTTCTGTTTATTGATATTCAGATGATACCTGGTCATTGTTCTTTCCATATTTCGTAGTGTATTCTTTAAATCTCCTTCTGTTTCTGCCATGACTGCTATGTCATCGGCGAATCGTAGTATGTTGATTTTCTCCCCGTGGATATTCACTTCCGGAGACTTTTCTTTGAGTTCTTGTATGGCTTTCTCGACGTAGTCATTGAATAATACGGGAGACAGTGCACAGTCTTTTCTCACTCCTTTCTTTATGCTTGCTTCTGTACTGCTGGGTCCTGATTTGATTATAGCCACCTGGTTTTTATGCAAGCTGTGGATAACACTTCGGTCATTGTATGACAGTGACAAGTCTAAGGTATACTAAGGACGAAAAAAACAATCAATAATTCAGTTAAATTAACAAGATATCAATTCACTTTGAATCAAAGGGGAGGGAGGGGAATGGAAAGAGCTTATGCATTGTAAGGGAGCTCTCAATCACTCGGGCAAAGTCTAGCATACAAAGAAAACTAATTGGAAACGATTTACACCCTCGCACACTCACTCATTTGTGTTACTATAGTAACCAACAAACAGTCGTCACACACAAAATAAAGGATACAAGGTAAAAATAAAAACTTCCATATTAGTAAGTAGGAATGTATAAAATGTGTTCAACGTCATCAGTAAAAATATCGTCTTGAAATATACTTAAGATATTAAGCCAGTATTTTAACTCACGGACTGAGTGACAAGCGGAACGTGAACTTTCGGCTCGTTACGGAAACAGTTCATTCATCTCTATATATATATACGAGCTCTCCTTCCTCAACGTAGGGTGGGCAATCTTTGCGATGCTATAGTTTTTAACGCAAGTGTCCTCAAATCCCTGAATAGGGTGAAGAGGGTTGGGGATGAAAGAGCGGAGAAGAATGGATTACGGTAAGAAGGAGAAAGAGAGATATATAAATAATCTAACTGTGTCAAGAAAGGTTGCTGAGTTTCATGGAGGTTTTAGCGTCAGAAGCCTTTAATTTTCCCGCACAATGTGTGAACGCGTGAATCTTTTACGATTTCTGAGAATTGTAAATATTTCTCCTTTTTCTTTCCGTCCCTGTTTGAGGCCTTGGCTGGGCCACGCTTACAAGGATTGTAAAAGGGTCCGTATTCCCTCACTACATATTTTGGCTCAACCGTTCTCACTGAACCTTAACTTCCCACAGAGAAAAAAACCTTTGCTCATCTCCACTCCAACTCCTCTGGCTCTCAAGAAGTCCCCACTGAAAAAACCAAGACAAAAGTTCATACGCCTTATGCTTGTCCCCAAACCACAATGCTGGCAAAAGCTTCTTTAGGTATTTTGATTTCAATGATTATCACATTGCTTCGTATATACTGACAATTTGGAAGAGAAACGTCGTTTTGTACATTCAACACGCACGTTTCATTGACTTCGTCCATGCCCTTTGCAAAAATGCTGTTGAAAATGTCAATGGTAATTTGGGCCAACAGTTATATCCAATAGTTACTGTGTAAATATTCAACAGTAAATTGGGCCAACAGTTGAAATTCAACAGTAACTGTTGAACTCTAACAGTAACTGTTGAAATCTAACAGTTTTTTCACAAAGAGTGGTTTCAAAAATTTCATCATCATGGGTCAACGATTCCTGTCAATCCTACGATTGGTTTGACGCAGCACTCCACTCGAATCTTCTCTCGGCCAACCTCTTCATATTGACGTAGCTCCTCTCTTTTACATCCTTCACAACTTGCTCCATATACTTCATACGAGGCCTGCCTTTTCCATTCTTCACGTTCACCTTTCCCTCGACGATTGTCTTCATCAGGTCATCGTGTCTTAAGATGTGGCCTATTAAGTTGTCCCGTCTTCTTTTTAAGGTTTTCAGTAGGCATCTCTTCTCTCCCACTTTTATTAAGACTTCTTCGTTTGTCACTCGATCGATCCATTTTATCTTCATCGTTCATCGGTAACACCGCATTTCAAATGCTTTCTGAAGCATTTGAAATGCGGTGCGTTCTGCGGTGCTGTGCTGCGGATTTCTATCTGAAGCAAAGAAATCCGCTACTGTTATTGTCCACGCTTCGCTGACATATAGTAGAATGCTCCAGATGTGTGTTCTAATGAAATGTTTAATCACTTCCACGCTTGTATCACAGCTGTAAGCAGAATCTTCTTCTGGTAAAATTCCCTTTTCGTTTGGGCAATTCTGCTGGAAATTTCTCTTTTACTTCATCCATCGCTGGTTACTCGGTTTCCCAGGTAACAGAACTCTTCAACCTCCTCGATATTTTGTTTTCTTTGTTTAACATTGGTCCTGGCTTCCTTTCTTCTACTGCACACCAATACCTTATTTTTCTGTTTATTGATATTCAGATGATACCTGGTCATTGTTCTTTCCATATTTCGTAGTGTATTCTTTAAATCTCCTTCTGTTTCTGCCATGACTGCTATGTCATCGGCGAATCGTAGTATGTTGATTTTCTCCCCGTGGATATTCACTTCCGGAGACTTTTCTTTGAGTTCTTGTATGGCTTTCTCGACGTAGTCATTGAATAATACGGGAGACAGTGCACAGTCTTTTCTCACTCCTTTCTTTATGCTTGCTTCTGTACTGCTGGGTCCTGATTTGATTATAGCCACCTGGTTTTTATGCAAGCTGTGGATAACACTTCGGTCATTGTATGACAGTGACAAGTCTAAGGTATACTAAGGACGAAAAAAACAATCAATAATTCAGTTAAATTAACAAGATATCAATTCACTTAAAGTATTATTCACAAATTTCTCGACGGATCTCAACAATCCAACATTAACAATCAAACCCCCTTTATTTATTTACAAACACCCGTTTCCAAGCAGGTTGCTAAAGTGAAATCCAACCCAGGGCCTAGAAAATTATTAAAATGCAATGAAGGATATGAATATTCTCAAAATGTAACGTGATCATTTACACATTCATTCACTTTACTTGAACGATTGGTTTCGTCGATTACGTTAAACTGCTCAAGTGATCTACCCAAAATCATTAAAACTTAATATTGCAAAATGATTCCTTCCTTCCCCTCCATTCGTTGATTCCACTCTCCCACCTCCTTTCCTCTTCGCCCGTATTCCTCCACACTTCGTCGAAAATGAAACCCTGCTTTCCGATTGTTCATCCATGACGTCCTCCCAGTTCGTTTCGCGATGCGGAAAAAAGAAAGACTTTTTTCCTTCCTCGTCACGTATGAGGGTTCATCGAATCGTGTCGGCCCTTTTTTTTCTCAGGGAACGACACTCGCCCCCTTTCCAAATCCCTCTCGAAATTCCCCCAAAAAAGCCCCTGCTCCCCATCATGTCTTCCATTCGAAGATTCCCATTGGTGTAGACTCCTTTCCTACGCGGAGTCGTAAATTATTACTTCAAATCACGTGAATTTTCCTAACTTCATGATACGTTTACGGAATGCCTTCACCGATAGTTTTGTCTTCTGGAAGTGAAAGTGTCGTTAAGTCATTGTCTTCTTGTTCTTTTTTAACTTCCTTTGACGGTCTCAAAAAGTGAAATCTCACTTGTAACTTTCACTTTATTCGGGACCATTAGTCAGGAATTCAATATTTCCCGACCGGTAGGACTTTTCCAACTTAAAGAGTACTTCTACTAGGTCCGGCTGATAACCTTCCATACCCTTCAGTGATATATATCGTCTGCGTTTCACATATTTATTCTAGGGATGGGTCGGTTCCACTTTTTTTCGGTTCCGGTTCGGTTCTTAACTTCGGTTCTCGGTTCCGGTTCTTAAATTACCACTTACTGTGCATTGCTCAATGGTAAGATAAGGTAATCAATAATCATTTTCAGAGACATACTGCTTGAAAAAGAATACTTCATTATATTTTTGTGCATAGTCATTTTAACGACTGAATTAGAATAATTTGCGACTTTGAAGCATCTAAGTACACTATTTCACCAGGTTTTAATGTGAAGCCTCCACTTTCGGAGTGTGAGTAGGTTTCAAACTGGTTTTCGCGCCAATTATTTCGGTACCGATTATTTTTTGACTCGGTTCCGGTTCCGGTTCCGGTTCTAAGCTCAAGAACCGGTGGAACCGAGAACCGAAGAACCGAACCGACCCATCCCTAATTTATTCGAAATTATTTTACATATATTCTTTTCGTACAAATACATGGTTGGTATTTATAGGTAAAGTAAAAAGAAAACAAACTAATCCTGAAAATTTAGGTGATATGGAGTGAAAGCGAAACATGATAACACAGAAAGAAAAAACACGAGCCAAATCTATAAAAATAAATTTTACTACGACCCGGGTTTCACTGTATTACAGCATACGTGGCAGATTCAGTATCACCTGCCGATGCTGTAATACAGTGAAACCCGGCTCGTAGTAAAATTTATTTTTGTCGATCTGGCTCATGTTTTTTCTTTCTGTGTTATCAGAAAAGAAAGTCTTTTCCGGCATCTTTGCAACTGAGTAGCTAAGTGAGTTCGAAAATTTTCTTTGACATTAGTCATCCTTCGCACTGCCTTCTTGCCAAGAATCAACCTTTGGACAATATTAATTCTTCGATTGCAAGCAAACTTGATAAGGTATTCTTCGAATCCTGTATTCCGTAGGGAAATTTGCATCATATATTGCTCGGTTCGTAGTTGCTTACTAATTTACTGTACTGCTTTGAACTGCCTTTTATTCGCTTACTTCTTCACATGGACCGAAACTATCTGGATCATGTATTTACATCTGTTGTACCTTGTGGAACGTTCAAGAGTGGGTGTTTCCAGTTTTCTGCTTTCATCGTAGAAGTTTTCTCTAACTCAACAACATAGTTCATGCCTGAAATACTGCAAGATGACTGCCAAAAGCTTTTGTGCGTCGGTGCTCGTGTCTTAAAGTAATATCCCTCTACTTAATGCAAGGTGCTTCCCCTTTCATGAACTCCTA
This sequence comes from Platycnemis pennipes, assembly GCA_933228895.1. Classification (NCBI taxonomy): domain Eukaryota; kingdom Metazoa; phylum Arthropoda; class Insecta; order Odonata; family Platycnemididae; genus Platycnemis; species Platycnemis pennipes. The sequence continues at coordinate 70,357,592 of OW121854.1, forward strand.
CCATTTCCTTTCAGTTTCAGAGGAGTCAACAGCGGAAACAGCCGTTGCTCTCGTCTCTTAAACCGGGTTCAGTCTCTCCAGGAAGTTCTCTTGGTGTCCATTACACACATACCCTCTCGCAAAACATTTTTCCCCTCTCATTCGTTGCGGGAGACGCCGCAGCCTCCTTCCCGGTGCTGGTGTCGCTGTTCCGAGGTCGTACGCATGCATACTCGGACGGGCAAAGAGGATTTGTCGGAGATCTCGCTGTCCTGAAAGTTATCCGGCATTTCTGGGAGCCCCAGGAAACGAGGCAATTTCTACCCGGCAATAAATCTTTCTGGAAAGGGACAGAAGCAGCTTAGGGGCACCTTCTTAAAGGAAGGGAAATCCTCACAGGCTCACTCATTCTCAAAGGGGTTGTGCCGCAAGCGGTGTTGGCCTCCATGCCAGGAGATAATCCTTGGCCAAACCTCCGTCACATTTTGAATCCGTTTACAACATTGAGTTCCTTAGTGTAGGCGATCGACAACTGAGGTAATGGGGGCGTTTACTCGGAACCGAAATCGCAATTTTGTACACGAAATCTTTAGATGGAAACTAAAAATGAATTTTGGTGAATAAATCTAACCTGAGCCGTTCACTCATAAATGAAAAATTAAAATAAGGAAAAGGTGACGCCCTCCGAAGAAGCTGCTTTGAGACCATTGACGTCATTTACCTCCCGTCTTTGACTGCTTTTAGGGAAAGGGAAGGGAGTGGAGGGGGTTCTCGGAAGGTCTGCTAGCACAGTCTGTCACTGTCGCAACTGCTCCTAGTGGCAGAGTCAGCTGTAAGAGTCCCCCCATTGTGATAGGGCGAAGTAGCTTCGCGGGCTCAGTTGTGATTGGACGAAGCGGATTACGCAAGAGGTCGCATGCACGCCCACTTTTCCGTAAGGGTTATAAACATCAGTTTTTCGCCGCTTATAACTCGAGAACTAATTGACGGATCGAGAAACGGAAAAATACGTGTCTTTTTATTTTACAAACTCTATCAGATTCGACAATAAAAATATGGAAAACGAACCCATTAGCATCATTATAATGGGTATTTGGATAGAGGTAGGATATTTCAGGGAAATGAGGAAGTGTGGAATGATACCGGGCGTCAGCATTAGTCAGCTCTCAACTAAAGGTGGCCACGGCTTAAAGTCCGACCCGACGGACTGAGTACTGCACCCGAAGTGCTCTCCAAAAAGCACTCAATTACCTTTTTACCAATGAAGCATATCTACAGCGGCCGAGATTCGAACTCAAGGCCTGGGAGGCCAGTACTCTGCCCACCGCAGAAACCCGAGATCAGTCTACATTATGGCGGATGGTTCAATACAAGAAGGAGTATCGGATTCATTGAAACTTGGACCAATTCTGCTATATGTGATAATATTTTCATTGGACAAAGAAACTGTGGGTACTCAGTATAGTTTTTTTGAAATTTTTTACATCCTTCAAGTATGGAGCTCTTGGATAGAGCGAGAAGTTATGTGTATCAGGGACGTGGACTAAGAGAAAATTACGAGAAAAAATTGGAAGGATTAAAGGATATAGGTGTGAAGGGGATAGTGCAATGGGCGGAGAGAAGAACGATTGATGAAGTGTGGGGATGGAAGAATATTGCTGGGAAAAAGGAGACTGGGTAATATGAAGATAAATTATAAGGCAGGAAAGTTAGGTTAATCGCTTATACGCAAAAGCAATGCAAAGAAGAGTAGGGGAATTATATGAAGATTTACCCTAACCGGAAGAACACAATAGCCGCATGTATACATGAGTAAGGGACTCACAATGGAACGCCCCAAAGTTTATCATTTTTCGGTGGCATTTTTGGATCTTGCAGTGCCCTAAAATTCCCTGCGTTTATCGGGAGAATAATTTTTTGTTCTACGGATGTTAAGAATTATTCTTCTATAAAACACTGGGAGCAACGTATGGGAACCAAAAAGTAATATAAATAAGGAACGTTACAAAAATCTACAGCGTTTCGATTATGCGTCCATCTGATGGTAACATGGTATCAAATTGACATACGCTATAGAATTAGCTAACCGACGCTAAGTTTTGTCCCGTTTCAACGCCACAATTTGCAATTTGTTATTTTATGCGTGGCTGGAACCTTATCTCCGCGGCAGTATATCATCTTTGCGAGAGTTTTCATCACCAGCCATCGCTTTTTATAAAAAGCAAGGGGATTCTAAAAAATGTGTTTTTTTTATTGAATGTTTATGGGCTGCTAAAGAGCTGAAAATGTTTACGAGCTCCTGTTTAAATGACTCCAGTGAAGTGAAAACACACCTGTTGCTGTTGGAAACAAACAAAAAGCGAAAGTATGTGTTGCTAAGCGCACACACACTATTTGGAAACTTTTGTGGCACTAAAAAAAAACATGCAAATATAGGAAGGTTTTTTTGATGGTCGATGACGGTACGTTACGGTAAGATATATTCCATGTATGATTTTCCTTTCTTCAGTTACCCCGAATCGAATGCTCTTAAAAGAGATTGTTTCTCTGCTCTCCCCATTGATGATTGATTCTTGTCTTCTTTTTCTTCTATCGCTACTCATTTGAATAATGTTTCTGAGATTTGTCATGTCACTGATTTCACCTGGATTTAGTAGTCTACATTCTGCGGTGCACAAATTTTTTGCACAATATTTTGTGTCTGGCTCAACTGTGTGTGGCGTGTCTGTAGGTCTCGTGGTTTTTACATTTGCGGGACTCGAAAGTTCATTTGCTCAAGACCTTTTGTTTACTATTCCCTGAGAGCAATAATCTGGATTTTAAGTGGTATGCGATGATATTTGACTGGGGTAGTCGAGGTGCGACATTGGATGGTGAGTTTTCCTTTTCTTTTTCTTATTAGGAAATATTTTTCGCTGCTCACGCAAACACTTGAGGATCTTAGAATTCCGGTTTTGTGATTATTTGCCGAAGTTTGGTATACAAAGGATTTTTGTGATTCGCAATTGAAGTTTTAAGGTTTTTATTTTTGAGAACTAAATGCTCATATATTATGTGCATCCCTAGATCATTTTTCAGGGTGTGCAATTCGAATGGACCCACTTTTTCCCCAGCGATTTTCATATAGACCATCGTACCATCATCTCATCTGGGGTTTTAAGTCTGCACCCGCTCTTAAAGATAGTTATCTTTAACTTAGGACCAAGAGGAAAGGTGCAAGGATGGGAATGGAAGGGTAAGGAGGAAGGGTAGAGAGAAACCCGGCGTTAGCGTTCTGCTCTTAACGAAATGCTCTAAGATGACAAAGGCTTGAAGTTCCATCTTATGGACGGAACAATGAAACTGAAGCACTCTCCATATACCACTGGGTTAGGAATGAAACATCGCTTCATAGCTTCCACTGCCAGGATTTGAACCGGGCCCTCGTAGTGTGAAACAGGTGCACTAGTGCACCAAGCTTACCAATGCATTAACTCGATGGGAATTGCCATAGTATCCCCTAATGGCGTCGTTGATTCAATTCAGTGTCCATAATAGGCCGAATAGAATTTATATTTGTCCAAGGAGATGGGACCTAATCCTTCCCTAGACGCCCAATTCTGCTAGCCTGTCAATGCCACCTCTATAACGTCCTTACCTCCTTGATAATAACCAATATTTGACCTACCATGATGGGTCGGAAAAATATCTCACGGTAATTTCGGATCTCAAATTTTCAAGAACGAAAATTTTATGGGTGAGCAATTGATACGATCAAGTTATGTGACCAAAACGTGTTGAAAATTGAATACCAAACTCTTGGCAGCATGTTAATTTTTTTATGTTAACTAAGAATATTTCTCGCGAAAATAAATTAAAATAGAGGTATACAATGCTATAAGCATAAATAGTGATTGAAATCAAAGTATTCTTTCGTCGTACACGGCGAGTCGATTGGAAAGGAGAAACAAGAATGATTTCTGAAAAATTGTGTGTTTTGGAAATAATAATCGTCACATATCTCGAAGAAAAAAATATGCGTGGTGTTGAAAGGTACGAATTTAGTTGTAAAATCATCATAACTATGACCAAACTCAAAGGAGTATTTCGTTTTCCGTGACTTTGGACAATCGAAATTCATGCTTCGATTCTAGAATTTACCTTCAAAATACTGAGGTATCTTCATCTTCTAAGTACTGAGGTAAAAATCTTCATATTCTCCTTCCTGTGGTGGTCACCTCTGTGGTTGACCGAAATAACGGAATAGAAGTTCAATTTTCTTCAGCTTAGTTGGCTTTTCGGATTATTGTTCCTTCGAAGAAATTATCTTCAGCCAATGGGGGCGTTTACTCGGAACCAAAATCGCAATTTTGTACACGAAATTGTTAGATGGAAACGAAAAAAGAAATTTAGTGAAAAAATTAATCTTCTAAGCACAACCATTCACTCATAAATAAAAAATTGAAATAAGCAAACGGTGACGCCCACCGAAAAAGCTGCTGTGATAACATTCACGTCATTTTCCTCCCGTCCTTGACTGCTCTTATGGGAAGAGAAAGGAGTGTAGGGGGGTTCTCGGAAGGTCTGTTCGCACAGATGCTGTCGTAACTGCTCCGATTGGCAGAGTCAGCTGTGTCCCCCCATTGCGATAAGGCAAAGTAGCTTCGCGGGCTCAGCTGTGATTGGACGAAGTCGATATACGTCAGAGGTTGCACCACACCCACTTTTCCGAAAGGGTTAAAAACATCAGTTTTTCGACGCCTATAACTCGAGAAATAATTGACGGTTCAAAAAACGGAAAAATATGGGTCTTTTTATTTTACAAGCTCTATCATATACGGCAATAAAAAAAATATGGTAAACGACCCCATTTTCCAGCCTTCAACATGCCTGTCATACCACGACTACAAACTCGAATTTTTACTGCCAGTAACAACAAATATGAATAAAATCCAGGTAGACAGCCACCTGCTGGGAAATGCTTAGTCACAAAAAAAAGATACAACGGCGTAACGTGACTTTGTTCTGATGATTTTATGGTCGAAGGAGAAGGAGTTGCATTATCAGAAGAGTTAATTTCGGAAAGTAGGTACTCATCTCGGATTTTTGAAAATGTTTTGGGTATGTGTGAAGATTTCTCGGGTTTCACACCGGGTCAGGTTCTCCATATCTTCCTCCTACCCGAGAAATCTTCACACACATTATTCGCCGGCAAAACACCAGATCTTACATGTTTTGGGTATGTTAAAAAAAACTGAATGTCTTTCAGATCAATAACTGCACCTTCCGCACCCTTATTTTTAAGCAAAAGCGCAGTTTTTATTCCCGAAACTCCTTACTATGATTGCGGTACATCATAACTTGCTGAAATGGCTCGCCTATTATACACCGGTCTATACGTTTTGCATGATAAAATAGGGAAAGGGTCCGTTTTCAAAATTTTTTTAAAGATGAACTCTTTTCGAAATTCGTAATTTCATTTGAATTTTCAGAAATAGATTAAGGGACACAACTGGTCAACGAAAAATAAAGGCGAGAAACATTTTTTTTTCAAGTTTCAATGGGTTGACGAGGCTTTCGTGCCTCGAATCTCGAATCGCCAGGGGTCCCTTCCTGGAGAGGAAAGAACGAGGGATATTTGCAGGGCAGAGGGAAGGGGGGCAGAGATGAGGTGGAAATGGGACGTTCCACATGTCGTCCGTTCTGATGCAGTTGAGGGTTTGAGAGAGGTACGGGTCGGGAAGGAAGAGAATTATTGGAGTTCCCAGGAGAGAGAGAGAGAAGGGTCAGTGGTGACCCTCACACGGAGGGACACCAGGGGGGCGTGTCCCTGGCAATGGGCCGAGTTGTGACGGAGGTGGTTATCCCAGGGTTCCCTTTTGTCTCCCATCCCCTTTTCTCTCCATTTCCACTCCATCTGAGGGTAGGAGGAAGAAGTTTGGAAAGAAGCACGTTAAAGGGGTTCGTGAAAATAAAATACATGCCCACTGCGTTGAAGAAACTAGGATTCATTGAAATAATAGTAAAGGAAAAAGTTCGGATGAAAAACTTAAAGAAAGATACTATTTCGCTTTAATTAGGTCTCACCTCGAATATGCACCTAAAATTTGGGTAAGTAATGATTTAATTCGCGAACTCGATCGAATACAAAGTAAAGCAGCTCTTTTTGTTAAGAACGCATATGACCGTAGAGAAAATGTCACACAGCTCTTAGAGGGATTTGGATGGGATGCTCTGAAGACTCGGGGTTTAAGCGGCAGACTTAGGCTATTCGTAAAACTCAAACCAAGTGGAGCTACGGTTTAGCTACACGGTAATTACGTTGGAGGAAATAAGAGTATAACAGCAACTAAATCATGCATCGAAAAATAAAATATCTCCAGCAGCCTAGCCAACTTAGTGTCTTGATGGTAGAGTGGGGGGGTTCTTCGGGTTGTTTTGTATCCTTGGGCGCCTGGTAATTTTGATAAATAACCGCCAAAGTTCGATGTGCACTAAATGTATAAAAGAAGCAATAAATAACAAAATATCAATAACAATTCTCAAGCTCACTATTCTCAAATGTTTATGTCCACACAAGAACCACATCTCAATCTTCTTGTTTCTTACAATCCAATCCTCAAATTTCCTTTTTGTTTATTTATCAACAAACCCGTTTCCTAGCAGGTTGCTAAAGTAAAACCCAGCCAAGGTCTAATATTAAAATAAACAAATAACATTTAATGGAGACTATAATTTTTATAAATGTAACATGATTGCTACATTCCTCCCAATTATATTAACTCCTCTCTTGGTGTTTTACGGTGTCTTTAAATACAGGACAGACTTGAAGCCCAAACCTATTCCCTGCTGTAATAAAAAAGACGAAATCAAGAATATTTTATAAAATATCGCTGCATAATTTAAACCTCTTTAGAGTACTGCTTAAACCGCTTATAAGTACCACCTGCAAAATCGCGAGGATATGTATCCGAATGAATAAATCTGATTTTTTTATTCTTCCTTTTCCCGTGTTGTTATCCTGATCCTTGATATTCATGCAAATCAGCAAAAAAAAAGTTACTGGATATGAGTCGAGAAAATTTTCCTGGAAAAAAATATAAACCTACCGTTTCCAGTAATGTTACGTTCCGTGACAAATCGCCGCTGCTGAAATTTCCTGCTGCCAGCGCCTCCTTAAATCATTCCTTTCTGGGGCGGAGAGGAGTGTAAAGGAGGCCTTTAAATCTTCTTGAGACCCGCGGAGGAATAATAACTTTTCAGCGGATGGTTATTCATGTCCTCTCAGCGGAGAAAGAAAGATAAGGAGAGATGAAACGAAAGGAATCTTCTGTGAGAATGGCCATTTTCATTCCGTGAAAATGGTCGTTTTTATTATTATTATTATAATGCGAGTTGGAGAGAGAGGGAGGAAAAATTGTTCGGCCCCCTGCAGCTCTTTTGTCGAATCTGTTAGGGAGAGCCGCATTCCGTTTGGTTCCCGCCCTTTCCTCGTGAAGATCGATTGGAATTCTCTCCCTCTCCCATCCCCCCTCGTCTTTCCGTATTCCTGAGTCGTTCCTATTCACCTTCGCGATTACCAATTTTTTCGCAGCAAACATCCAACTTCCTCCATCGCGAGAGAAGGGGCGGCCTTGGAGGGAAAGGAATGACACCTGTCGGGAAAATGTGCGATTCGTTGTGATCGAGCGTTTTTGACTCCTTGGTTACGGGAAGATGTTAAAAATTTCCGTTTCTGAGAAGAATTCAGTCAAGGATCTCCCGGTGTTCGTTGCACCCTAGCGATGCGAAATAATGACATTAAATTTGAGATTTTTATAGATATCTCTCTCTAAAATTTTTCGAGTGAAAAAGAGATGGTGAACATCGCATTTAAATGAATTGCTTTGGAATTGTTTGCATTTGTGCTGCACAGAATTGTTGTGGAGTTCACGTTTAAAGAAATAAATGTTTTGAAACTAAGTAGCACTGGAATCATGAGTGATGCGCGATAAATAGAGGTTTTGGTGATTTAAATAGCGTGAAGGTCAAAGTTGGCGATTTGTTTCTACCCATTTCATATTAGTTTCTTATTTAAAATTTATATTTCTGATATCAAAAAACTTTTTGACAGCTACAATCTTGATTAGAAATTTTTCAGAAACTGTAAAATTCAAAAATATTCAGAAATACTGCAAATCGTGCAGAAATATTTTGTTGCTTTAAATATGTTGGGGATAGTTCTATCATAAAGTTAGTGTGCTATCTCCCTGGATAGTGATATCCCCTTATTATTCGGATAGAATGTTTTATGCGTATTGTAATCGTTCGGGAAGCGTTAACTAGATGTCTCTATGGTCGTCTCTTCCATGGTCGAATTGGGTACACATGTGTCTAATGATGCTACTGTTTCATAGGCTTAAATAGTTCAAACGGGCTAGGATGCAATGGGAAGGAAAAAAAGTTTTGGAATATCGAAGGTGACAGGGTTTCCACAGAACATATCGGCAAAAAAAAACTTACGCAATACCCACAGACGCCGACGATTTATTACCCGACTGAGTCTCGGCCTCTGTCCTGCAAAGTGTCTTATCATCACTTTATTCCCCACTAGGCCTTTCGAGCCAAGACCATCGGCATATGAGAACCAAAGACTGCTACGTGACCTGTGAATTACGGAGGTCATACGTGGTTCAAATCGGCCGCACGAGCACGAAAGTGACGACCCTAGACTTAGACATCGCTTCTCGTACCACTTCAACACTAAAACTCATTAGACTGGGATGTAACTATCTAAGTTACCATATGCTCCTTTCCACGGGGTGAAATTAAGAAAAATTTACATTTCGTTATTCAAATCCTCAATAGGTGGACAGATTGCGATGGCTAAATTAGAGTTATTTTCCTACTCCCTTCCCAGAAACCCTTGACCTCTCTTACACCACACTTCCAAACCCTTATTCTCCTCCTCATCCCTGGTTTCTGCCCTTTAGCGTTTTTTTTTTGCGCCCTCAGACCCTCTCCGCCCTCCCTCCGGAATCCTGCCTTCATCGCTGTCCTCTTCACTTCTCTTTCCTCTTCTCTCTTCCTTTCTTTTTTTCTCTTTTAAACTTACTCTACCAATTTCACTTCCCCGCTTTTTCTCACCCTCTCTTACTTTCTCCATTTCTTTATCTCAATCTTACGCTTCCACTTTCTTCCTATTTCCTTATCTCGTTCTCTCCACATCGTTCTTGCTTCCTCTCACTATAACCAGTTTTTCCCTTTCTGTTTCTCCTCCTTTTTCTCTCTCTCTCATTCATTTCCACTCTATATACCTCTTTCTCTATCATCTCGCTTTATGGCGATATTTTCGTCTCCCCCACTAGACCTCTCTCTTTATCTCTCTCCCTTTATATCCGTCTCTTTATCATTCCCCCTTTACTTTTCTATCTGTACCTCTCTTCTTTATACATGTGCATGGTAGTAAGTGCAAGTTAATTAATATATAATATGTAATGATATTCTTTCGCACGAATGAAAAAATATGAACATTAGTGTATGTGCGATGCCCGATCCAGGCGATAATGGTTTTCGTTTTTGTCCTGATTAGTTTTCTTTCAATACATTATTGCGTGTGAGCATTCCATGTTAATTCTATCATATTCAAGTCTAGATATTTTTAATAATGAAAAAAAGAGTATTGTAGTAACTGTCATAAGATTTGACCTCTTGATTTGAATTACGTGGCTGTTGATGGTTCACCCTCTGACCTTCTTACGGCCGCTGGCAGTAAATTGTTTCAATGTAGATGTGGGATATTGAATATAAAGTTAGAGTGATGGACATTAGAACAGACAGGTTTAAAAATTTATTTTTTCCGTGCACAATCAATGACAGTATTAGATTACAGCAAGGATACTCAGGGGCGATTAGAATATGTCATTTAGATTTTGAAGAGCATTTTTGCAAGCCTACATGATTGTAAATGTAAATTCAATTCTTTTTTAAATTTAAAATGCAAGCATGGTGATTTTTCACCCCCTGCCACACACCATTGCGGTGGCTGGTTGTTTATTATGTAGATGATGATATATCTCTTTCCATCTCTCTCTATTAACACGTCTTTCTCTTTCTTTCTTTCGCTATATCCATTATTATCTCTTTGCATGTACCTTTCTCTTCATCTCTCTCTCTTTGTTCCTCTTCAACTTCCCCTACATCTCTCTATCTCCCTAAGAGACCCACCACCCTATTCTCAGGGTACACTTTGTCGGTGGAGATATGTATTAATTTGCAAAAGTTCCCGATGGGATACTTGAAATTTTCGACGCGTGAAGTCTCTAGCTGTCGGCCGTCAACGCCATCGCACATAATTTTGAGAGGGTAAAAATTTCCCAAATTTCAAATCTCCCAAGGGAATAACATGTCTGAGGAATTTATGCAAAAATGTTCAAAGGAGCGTCGGAAATGCTGTCGACTTGTCAACAGTATTCCTCTGCCAACATTTGCTGGCTAGATAGCGGTTAGTCCCCCTCGCTCTTTATCCACAAAGCAGCCTTTATGCATACATACTGTCAACCAAAATATTACGTGCCCTGGAATTTAAAGTGTGCCTATGGAGTAACCAAAAGATCTACGGAAAACTCTATTAATCCAAATACATATTTTCTAGCTTAATTCAATGCAATTCGTGTACATTTTAAATGATAAGAGTATTTTTCTTCAACACAGAAAGTTCTATAATGTACTGAAAGTTAGAAATACGTAAATATGAAGAGATTAGCCGATAGAAGAATTCAGTGGAGAGTTGCGTCAAACCAATCTGAGGATTGATGACTTATGATGATGACTGAAAGTTAAAGTGTCATAATTTGGATAGGATTTGCTGAGAGGCTGGATTGGATTTGCTGACGTTTACAGATAGTACTAATCCAAAGGTTTATTTTCGCGTCGATTAAATGAATGCTTTGCTATTTTTGGTAGAATATTCGGTTAACGCTGGGACTATGAGGAATAGAGGAACACCTGGTAACATGTTATAGTTTAATCCTTATGGTTTCTGTATTCCGTTAACGATTGCTTTTTTATTATTACTTTCATGGGTAGTTTCTCGAAACAATACCTTACGGTATCATTAGTAAAATGAATAAGAAATAACAGTAGGAAAATGAATCTTTAAATCCGAAACAATAGAAGTTTGGAACAAATTCCCGCCACGCTAATATTTCACGGTGGTTTAGTTTCCTAGTTCTCTGCCGGTGGCTGTCTACGATACCAAAGTTTCTCAAATTTTCTGTTGCTGGCTCATATTTTCCTTATTAGGTCGCAACATAGGATATAGGTTAGCCTACAGCACGACAATGGAATCAAAGGAATTCTTCTGATATTTCTTCTGATTCTAACAGCGCACTTGCGGTAAACAGATCAATAACGGTGTTTGCAACAAGCGGCTCCACCCCACAACCCGCCATGTTTGTTAGCATCACGTAATATCGTGACGCACATCGTCTAGTCGTCCATTATAATATGTTTTTGGAGTTGCCAAAAGGGTGATGTATTGCTTCGAAGACAGATACTTGTTACGAGCCACGAGCCATAAGATGTGGTTTTTTTATTGTAACCTCTAAGAACATCAGTGAGCTGTGTTTCAGTGAACAAAAAACATAATTCCATGGATGTAGTTCCCTGGAAGATAATATTTTAGATGAAGAGACGTGATGGCGAGGCGACTCCGTGCTCCTGAAATTAAAACTCTGGAGAAAGGGTATTCGGGTTGGACTCGAGAAAAAAAGTCAAAATTCCCATCGCATTTTCACCCCATCAGCCACCTTCTCCCTCATGTTTTTCCTTACCTCTCACCCACTTTCCTTTCTCTTTCCCTATCTTTTTTATTTCTGTCTTTCTCTTACTCTTTCCATCTACATCACTCTCTCCTGAAATGAGCGTCTTTTTTGTCGTCTTTCTAATCTATGAAACTCACCCACACTGTATTTTCGTGGTTTTTCTCACGTTTCCTTTTTCATACTCGTATTTTTTTATCCAGCAGTAAAGAAAGATAATCTGTGCTCACAAGTTAGCAGTATCGTGTTTTCATCCAGAGGGAACCCTTCCGACAATACGTTAATAATCAGAAGTGCTAAAACGCTTCGACGGCTTCCATGGTACTTTATTTCAAAAGGCCGATTGGGATTTCGACGTCAATGTGCTATTGTAAAGGTACCTATACAAATAGTTCTTTAATTTTTTCAAGATACGAATTAGCTATAACAAGCAAGATATTGCTAAATTTTGTGAGGTTAAAAGTCATCATAAAGAATTAAATTTTGTAGTCGGAACATAAAAAATGACCGGGCCTCGAAAATAACCAAAAAAATTAATATTTTCAATCCCACAGAGGGCAATTCTTGCATCATCAAGTTCTCATTTCTTCAATAAAATTACGAACAAAGGTTCTATTTTTAAATACAAGGAATATTTAGGATACCTCATCATAAACTACAAATATTAGATGGAAAAGATATATTGTCATTAAAAATCCATACCATTCGTACAAGAGCGTACTATTTACAAAACAACATTCAGTATACTATTTTTAAAGCTAAATTGCTATTTCAACTCTTAATTATAGTAATTTTAAGTTTTAATTCCATTTTTAAATATATATTGCCTTGTTACCATACCTTTCCGTCAAATTTAGACTGTTGACAAGAATTAAAAATTAACCATTTTGATTGGTACCATTATAGCGAAAGAGCAAAACTGTTATGTTGCTGTACGTAGTACTGGAAGGTTTCCATGGATAGCGTGGTAATATTTTTTCGCGTTACGTCACAAACGATATATATCGCTTCCATTACTTTCGCTTTTCGAATCCAATAAAGCGGCACGTAAAATATGCCAATGTTGTAGTTTTGTTATTTTATTATGATGGTGAGATATTCCTTTACTTATTGTCAACACATGGGTAAGTTAACATTTCTCTCACTATTAAATCAAACATATCTTGTCACACGTGGAATTCCTTGTTGTTTCATAAAAAACATAGAATCCATTGCTCCAAGGAGCAGACAGAGCGGACTTCAGGACACTTCTCGATTGTGCCGCTTATGCCGAGAAGACAATCGAAAGCGATCGAAGCGATCGAATATAGTTTGTAACGCAATGCGAAAAAATTCTTCCCTCGCCATCTATGGAAACCTTCCAGTACTACATCTAAAACGCATAACAATTTTTCCCGATGCGGTGAGCCCTCTATACTTATATATACTTACTCTATGATATACTATAGAAAAAAGTTCAACTTGAAGCCCAGACTCATAAATTATACATAAAATGCGAAAAAAATGCAAATAAAATTTTTAATTGAGTCATATTTAAGAAATATCAAAGAGATAACAGTAAAATGCATATTTCACGTTGCGCATAACATATTTGCATGAATAAATGTTTTGGAAACTTTTTGAAATTATACTACTTTAAAGCCATTTACTATGCTCAGAATACATCCTATAAATATTTTATAAATTTGTAAGGAAGTAACAAATACATTTTTCATCATGTTTCTTATGCTATGTAGACATTATGTAAATTATTTTCCCCACATCATCTTCAATTCTAATTTGTATGTCTAAGCTCCATATTTTTGTATCAGGCAAAGCGAATACAAAAGCAAAACAATAAGGCTTATGTTATACGTGCCAGTAAAATAATAAGTGCCTGAAAAGCAAAGATTGAAATGATCTTTTAATTTAAATAAGAAATAAAGTTATTATATGCACTCTGATGGAATATTTTGCTTCGATAATCGGTTCCGCAAGAACAATGAGGCTCTCAGGGCATATTAAACCGATTTTAGGGCTAAATACGCCTAAAAATGACAACACTGTCCTTCTACGATGACATCAAGTTATAATATTGTGATGTAAATATTATTATTTCCATTTCATTCCAATGAGTACCTGAATTCTACGTTTGCACTAAAAATAAACATTTACTGAGAAAACTGGACAGTAATCCTCGATACTCATTTTGACCCCTTGATTTGGATGTGTCCTCCGTTCCCCGGTCTCACGGCATTTCTCGTTTTTCTTTTTGCAGTAACCAAACCAAGTCACCAAAGGAGCTTCGCTAATCGTGATGTGGAACTTTCGTGAATAGACCCAGCCTGGAATCCGGATTGATCTTCGGAGAAGTCGTCGGAGGTGTGTATGAAAATTCTTCTTCTCGTAATTTTATTTCTTCCAAGTGTAGACAGGTAACAACGTAGCTGATATCCATTAAATTATGGAAATAATATGAAAATAAGACTTACAACTTTTTAAGATTGGGAATTGATGGAGGAGAATGTGGAGAAGCTTATGTGAATCAAAATAATCATCCTGTTGATCTCGCAGACATCCGCGCTCTTATTTTTAGGGATAAAAGGATTGATATAGTTATAAATGTCCTTAGGTCATATTCCCACTGTTATATATGCTACGAATCAATCCATAAAATCTTTGTAATGCGTTTCACCCTACACTCTACAACTATTCACCTGGAATCTTATCTATTTCCACTTCGTTTCATTTCACTTAACGCTTCTCGATTTCTCAAACTAGAATTCCATGTGCTCACGTTTCGTTTCTTTGTTTACTTCGTTGTCTTCGTTTAAATCAACGTCGTTGTATATATCCATTCATCAGCACGTACATCTGGAGCGTGTTTCTTTATGGCAGTGAGGCATGGACAATGACACCTGCGGAAATGAAAAGTGTCGAACCATTCGAAATGTGGTGCTGCAGATGAAGTTTTAATATATCGACCGAGTGAATAACGAGGAAGTCCTAAGAAGAGTTGGAGAAAAGAGAAGTCCTCTGAATACCCTAAGAAGAAGACCGGACAACTTAATCGGCCGCATCATTATACATGATGGTCTGATGAAGACAATCGTTGAAGAATAAGAGGACGGGAAGAATGGCAAAGGAAAGAACTCGTATGAGATATATGGAACAAGTGATGAAAGATGTGAAAAAGAAGAAATATGTGAAGAATTTGTCACTCTGTCGATCCATTTTATATTCATCATTCTTCTGTAGTACTGCATTATAATTAAAATAAACGTTCTTAATTTTGGATGAGGTTGAGTTTCCACCGAATCTGAATATGTTGGGCATAAAAACAACGATTTCCTTACTTGCATTCCTGGGTATAGCGTTCCTACTTCCGCGTACAGCGTTCCTATTCATCCCTCCTTCTATGCGTTTCCTCTCTCATCGCATTTCCCTTTACGACAAGTTTCCCCTTCCTTCTTTGATTCTTTCGTTTATGATTATTATTCTATTCTTTGCACTTTCACCCAATTAGCTCATTATTTACGCTCATCCACCTGCTCCTATCCTCCATCTTCTCAATGATTTCTAAAGTTATCCGCTGCTTCTTAATTGAAGGAACTTGCTTTTTTCCTGAAAACTGATGCTTGTGAAGTTTTCTCGGGTTTTCTACCCGGTGGGTTGTGTTTGAAACTGTCGGGATTATCTCGAATAGGTAACCAAGGAGTCACGTGGTGCAAGCACGAAAGGTTTCTATATTTAGTTTCTCTAAAAACCGCTCGCGACAATATCAATAATTCTTTTAACTTGAGGTTTTCTCGTCTGTCTCGACTCTAAAGCCCCCAGATGAGATAAAAACACAAGTGTAAACATTGAATGAGGTTGTAATCAGCGGTTTTTTCTTCTTTGCGAATTGTGTTTATTCCACGTGACTCCTTGGTTACCTAATCGAGATAATCCCGACGGTTTCAAACACAACCTCCCAGGTCAGGTAAACGCCAGTTGCTGACGTTTCTGGGGCTAACTTTGCCATCCTACTCAGGGCGAAGAGTGTCGGGAACTTAAGCTGAAGTTCATATGTACCTTCTTCCTCTCAGGTGCCTTTTGATTGGTTGACTCCAATGTTCTCTTTCTTTTTCTTAGAGTTTGCAGTTTTAGTTCCCGACACTCAACGCCCTGAAGATTGATGGCAGAGCTAGCCATCGAAACGTCTCCTCGACATAAAGCAATGCGTTTTCCATTGCCTCTTATGGGGACTTATTGTGTTTTAAAACATAAATAAAAATACAATCTGCCCAAAATTCATCGCAGCGGCCTCTGGTAATCCTCCTAAGACTCTATAAGAGGGGTATTAATGCATCTGATTCCACTGGTAGTTTATGTTGCTGCTAAAACTGGTGTACAATTTAACCTATTTAACCTACGTATTTGTTTATACGACTTTTTAAAAAAATACATTCCATTTCTTCATAATACCAATCTAGTTCTAGCTTATGCAAAAACTACTTCATTCGTACGAGTAGCGAGCAGTGAGCTCGTTATGTCCGTGCCTACCAAGATGGCCAACCTTGCTTCTAGAATCCATCACGATGCCATCTCCAGTATATAATATCCAGAGTCCTCTACATGACGGTTACAGAACTACTTTGTAGTTGAGCAGCCGTAGAAGACTATGATACTAACCTCCTTGGTCAGAACGGAGAAGGAAGAGAGTGAAGGAATTAATAGGCTCTCAAAGGAAGACCTTAATTACGTGCGAGGAAGGTAAACATATAAAGATCGAATTAAACGAGGGTGGAAAAGAAATCCTCTCGACCCGACCATTTCCTGAACTTCGTCCGCCATTTGCACGACAGGCCATAAACAGAGAGTAAGGAGGCTTGAAGCCATCAGTGAGTAGGGAAAGGTTCAAGGAGGGACAGGTAGGGCCGGATGAAGGAGGAGATAGAGATAAAGAAGTGAGATAGAGAGGAAAGGAGGGATGAGGACAGAGAGAAAGAGTGAGAGAGATGAAAATTGAGAGAAACAAGAAGAGGAGAGAGAATGGGATAGTGAGGTTGGGAGGAAGATAAAGATTCGTAGAGAGAGAGACAGAAAGAGAGGGATGGAGTAAAGGAGAAAGAAATAGGAAGTCAGAGAAGGATGTACATCTACGTTTAACCCCCCGAGTTGCCATAAGGGAGTATGGCAGGAGGTGGTAGGTCACTAGCAGTGAAGATATCGTTTTTCTTTAAACAAAATTCGTTAATTAACAATGAAGTATAATATAATAATAATAATAATAATAATGTTTAGTTCAATTACTCCAGCAGAGAATGCTTACAGCGTAATATCTTTGGTTAAATCTGGGAGTAACTTTAGGTAGCCATGAAGCTAAACCATAATTATGGCTACCATCGTTTACGGAATGGGTTAAGCACACATATATAAAAGAAATGCAGCATATTAATGTTGCAGTGCATGTATCAAATAGTATTACAGTTACCAGAAAAGTCCTCTAGACTTTTTTTAGTGAACAACCAAGATCATATACTTTTGCAAGATATTCCACAGGGAAAAAATCGTTTGCCTTCACCGGAACTCGAACCCGGACCCCCTGATTTCCGGCCAGGTGCTCTTTCTCTGGCACTCGCGCACTCGGGATGGGAGGCCAATACTCTAGGCACCCAAACCATTCCGAGACCACAACCTGTGATTCGAAATTTTCTAGGGGATCGGGTTGGTGTCTAGAGTACTGGCCTCCCATCCCGAGGGCCCGGGTTCGATTCTCGGCAGGGGTGGATTTTTCAGTGGCAAACCGGTCCCTTCTTGAGTGCCAAGTGGAGGGCATCGCAGGTTCAGTACTCCGTCCGTCGGATGGGACGTTAAGCCGTGGTCCCCTTGGCGCCTGTCGTTAAGTGCAGGCTAATGCCGACGCCGGGTTTCTCTCCATCCTTCCTCCGTTCCCTGGAAACTCCTACCTATTACCCACCTATCCCAAATGGTTCAAATGACCTAAGCCGTCGGTCGCCTCCCCTGAATAACTAAATAACTAACTCGAAAATTTCTTGGAACTTTTATCTAGAGAACAACCTTCTACAGGGTTCATACCGGTCAGGGAAGTCATGGAAATATCAGGGAAATAAAAATCGGGACTGAAAGTCATAGAAATGTCAGGGAAATTAGATTCTGGTCAGGGGTAAACTCCAGAGGCGCAGCAAGAAGATGAAAATCGTGGTTGTTGCGAAGTGCGCATTTTGTTGCCGTCAGCTTGCCGTCCTGGCTGGGCGGCACGGGGTAGTGCAGACTATTATAGGCAGCTCGCTCGGCTTGTTTTTGAATGGGGGCGTTTACTCGGAACCGAAATCGCAATTTTGTGCACGAAATCTTTAGATGGAAACAAAAAAAGAACTTTAGTGAAAAAATTAATCTTCTAACCACAACCATTAACTCATAAATCAAAAATCAAAATAAGCAAAAGGTGACGCCCACCGAAAAAGCTGCTGTGATAACATTGACGTCATTTTCCTCCCGTCCTTGACTGCTCGTATGGGAAGGGGAGGGAGTGGAGGGGGATTCTTGGAAGGTCTGCTCGCACAGATCCTGTCGCAGTCGTTCCCATTGGGAGAGCCAGCTGTGTCCCCCCCCCTTTGCGATAAGGCGAAGTAGCTTCGCGGGCTCAGTTGCGATTGGACGAAGTCAATATACGTCAGAGGTTGCACCACACCCACTTTTCCGAAAGGGTTAAAAACATCAGTTTTTCGCCGCTTATAACTCGAGAAATAATTGACGGATGAAAAAACGGAAAAATACGGGTCTTTTTATTTTACAAACTCTATCATATTCGGCAATAAAAAAATGATGGTAAACGACCCCATTTTGACTGGAATATGTTACTTTCCTGGAATAAATAAATTTTATTTCACAATATGCATTTTTCCATAAAATCCCTATATACGACTGCTTTGCCATTAATATAAATTCGGGGAAATTTAAAAAATTGGGACCGGAAATCAGGTAAAAGTCAGTGGAATTGAAAATGGAAAGTTGGCATGAACCCTGTTCTAGTGTATTTATGTTTCCCAACCAAACTCTTCAAATAGCAGATCGACACTTTCTTATTATACGTTCATAGGAGTTCGTTACATGAACCAATTCTTTCCTTTCTATCATATTCAGTTCCCTTATTAAATCTCTATCTCTTGAATCCTAAATGCTTGATGAATACTCCTGGACACATTAAAAGTGTAGAATAACATCTTTATTTTACTCTTCAGTTTAAACACTTTCTCACATTTCCTTTGATAAATTTCTCTTTCTTAAACACTGTGCCACTAACCATGAATATGATTATCCCTTGATAGAGTCAATGTTGTAGTAATTCCTAGACATATAGTTTCGCTGGCCACCCTTGTGCCTGCTCCCATGATTGGAAAGAAATAGGAAGAGAATAAAAGTGGGGAAAGAGAAAATAAGGTGAGACAGAAAGAAGGGATGGGAGAGAAAAAGGGATAAATTAAGTGAGAGAGAGAAAGGGAAAAAGCGAGGGGGAGGAAAAAGGGTTCGGCCCGAGGCAGGGAAGGAACGGAAGAGGGGAATCCTTCACAGAGTGAGAGCATCCTGGAGCCCTTTTATTTTCACGGCAGGATCCGGTCGTAACGCAGGAGAGGGTCGAGGGGCTCTCGAGAGGGACAAGAGGGAAGGTTCGGAAGAGGAACGGCAGGACGTAGCGGGTTGGAAAGAAAAAAACCCTAACACCCACCCTACCTAACGATATAATCCTAAACGTACAACATGGGAAATGTGAAGTTGTTGGCCAGGTACTTAAAGACAAACCCTTGCCCCCGCCATAGAATTGTCCATCATTGACGTAAAGGTTGGCTTTGATGCATCATCCTGACTCTGATTTTTTTCCAGATTATGTGACTGATTCAAACCCTAAATCATTATTAAATTTTAAATTTTTTGAAATATTGAAATTATTTAATTTTTTAAATTATTTTTACTCTGTATTTTTTTTATTATTACGTTGAAGACGAGTAAATTGGCTGGAGATGAACATTATAGTATGATGAATATTAAAATTCCCAAAGGAAATTAATTGATGAAAAACATGTTTTTTCGAATAATTAACTGAAAAACTCTCATTAGTTTTTCAATTAATGGGAGAGTTGTATTTATTTATTTCATTTTATTTATTGGCATTTTCTCTTTTATTTAGTAGAGAATTTTTAATTATTAATTTATTTTTATATTTGACTAAATTACTTCCCTCCTCCCTTTACTTCGATTACAAAGCATTCTAATTTCCACAGCGTACTTCGGTATCGTGTTGTCCGTAGTAATTCCATGCTCCGTAGTATCTTACCTTCTTTCTTCCCGCACCTTGCTCAAAACTGCATAATTCGCCTTCCTTTTCTTAATCTCATAATTCTAAACCTTACTCTCTTCTTCTGTCCTCTCTCCAAGAGTCGGTTTCTGACCCTTATTACGCCAGACCCTTAAGGCCGCTTTACACGATACAATTTTTTGTACAATTTCTTGTACAAACTCTTGCATGAGGAAATTGTACCGTGTAAAGCGGCAAATTGTACGAAAACTTGTGCGATTGTCTGAATGACTGAACGGGAAATAGAACTTGTTCTAATTACATTCAGACAAACATACAATTTCGTTCAGTCTATACAAGAATTTGTACAAGAAATTGTGCAAAAAATTGTATCGTGTAAAGCGGCCTTTAGTCAAACTAATAAATAAAACTCTGTCGATATTTACTTTGATGGTATTCCATCGTCAACGTGTTTACTGCGGAAACTTTTACAAATGCAACAAAATTGTACCAGTACATGACATGGTTTTCGACGATTGATCGCCATCTACAGGTCTGAAAATGACGATCAGTCGTCCGGACCCGGGTCGTCTTTCTTTTATTTTGTCGTGTTTGTAAAATGTTTGGTGACTTTTTTAGTACTTCTAAAAGTTTCCTCACTAAACAGATTGACTTGGTCAAATCTTAGCGTAAGATTCTCGCCGGCATTTGTCACGCTTTTGGCCAATCCTTGCTTATCCTTCCTTATCCTTCTCAAAACAATTAATTCTACGCCCGCCTTCACCCAACATACCAGAGGTTTTCATCCGTTTTAGCAGATGCCATCTAATTTTCAAGTCCAGCCATTATTTATTTTTTCTGCGTAGCATAAATATTTAAGATTCATCTTCGTAAAACCAGATTGGTGCGGTTGGTAGGCTACTGGCGTCTTATCTAGAGGGCGCGGGATCAAACACCGACGGTGACGTGTCAGTCTCTACTTCAGTACGGTGTGAGGACCTTATTAACTTCAGTCCGTCGAATGGGACTTATAAAATGTGTACTCTCCCACCTAAAGAAATTCTCTTTGCCTAAACAAAGAAATAGTTAATTTCTGAAGGCGGCCGTGGTATCCAGGTCGTTAACGCATTGGCCTCGCAACACAAAGGTCGGCGGTTCGGATTTCGTTTCGGACATGAATGTTGGGTTTACCTTAAAATGAAGATTAAAGGCTGAGTGACACGGACATTGGCCAATAAATTTGCACAAAACGGATGAAAATTTTTTACATGTTTTTGTTGTAACAGACACCGAAGTTTGGACCAATATTTGTCATAACGATGTTCATGTATCCCGCATGAGCCGGCAGTCATATATAAAATAGAACATAGCGAGACGCTGTTTTATTCTATACGAGATAAATATAGTATTGAAAGTTTTCTACATTATTGTAAGCGTTTCAGGTACCGGAAAAGGAATTTGAACCTAAAAACTACCAATAAATCAATGCCGAATAAACAGCTTTGATAAATGTTGCTGTTTTGTTCACTAGGGTACGGCAAGGATAACCTCTGATTGGAGATTTGCCAGCAAAAAAATAGGACTTGTTCCACAATCTAAGTGTAAGAAAAATTAACTTTGTATTGTTCACACTTTTATTGAGAAACCCTACTGGTTTCGACACTCCCGTATCTTTGTCAAGGGTGTTCTCCCAGACTCCCAGAGAACACACTTGACAATGACACGGGAGTGTCGAAACCGGTAGGGTTTCTCAATAAAAGTGTGAAAAATACAAATTTAAGTTTTTCTTACGCTATGTCACTTTTTCATAAAGTATCGCCATATTCTATTCAATTTATCCACAATCCAATATTGGGGTATAAATTGTCGATAAGATTGTAGGATTGGGATTAGAGGTACTATGCTTCTTGTTGTCTTGTGTATTGGTAATGTGTATTTTGTGTTGGTAATGTACATTGGTACTATGTGACAAGTGGCACATAATCCAATTTCCAATAGATAAATAAATTGCCAATAAATTGTCCAATTTATAAATAAATAAATTGCCAATAAATCGACCAATTTGTAAATGAATTGCCAATTTTAAATTAAAAGATTGCCAATAAATTGGACATAGTGAAATGGGCTTTAAGGCTAGGTAGTGTGATACAACCTTATCCATTAGAGCACATAAAATCCAGGTCTTCCTAAAAGACGTACATGCATAATCACTTCTGTCGGACGTCTCCCTTACAATAAATATCATTTTTATAAATTCCCTTACCCTTTTCCCTACCCTGGCACTATCTTTGTTTACGTAACGTTTAGCTTAAAGTGTTGTCTCGACGATTAATTTTCGGAGTTACCAGCGCTCACTTCTTTTTCACTCTCAGCATTTTAGTCCGAAAGGTCAAGGAAGAAGACTTCGAAGATGATTGGCGAAGGTTACAAGACGGTAAAAAAATGTAAATTGGAGAGGATGGGGGGGGGGGATTCTGTAGCCCCCCTGGCACTTAGACCTCTTTAGATCCATTGTTCCAACCCACATTTAACCTGCCCGCCACTTGCAGACAGGGGACAAGAGCACCGCGGTAGAGGTATGGAGGAGGGTCACCCATACAACCTCTGTCCAGGCCCAATGTTGCTTAACTTCGGTGATCTTTCATTTGTTTCTTTAATAATTAATGCCACAATATCAAACGTTTTTTGCACAAATTTCTATAATATTTCTGCTTGGATAAATGCATAATTTTATCAATAATTACATCAATAAGACATTATCAAATCATGATTCAACGTAGCTAGGCCCTTGCCCTAACAAGATGGTAGATATATCCTGTTAAATAAACAGTGTCCCAAATAGTAATCACTGAGTTTTGGTGCTCCAGAGGCTAACGTAAAATCACTCCGTTTTACCTAATGTATTAATTCTTAATATAAGCAAATTAAACATATCCTAGTCGGGATTCGAACCCGTAACATTCGGGTCGCCTGGCCAGCGCGTTGCAGACCTGACTACCACGGCCTGTAGTGTCCCAATGCTGGCGTTAAATTGATCTAGTAAAACGTCGAAATTCTTGATTTATTAATACATATGGAATTCGATCCATTTAATCTTCATCATTAAATGGATCGACCGAGTAAGTAACGAGGAAGTCCTAAGAAGAGTGGGAGAAAAGAGAAGTCTACTGAATACCCTAAGAAGAAGAGATAACTTAATCGGCCATATCTTGAGATACGATGGCCTGATGAAGACAATAGTCGAGGGAGAAGTAAACAGAGTGGAAAAGGCAGTCCTAGAATGAGGTACATGGAACAGGTAGTGAAGGATGTACAAGAGAAGAATTACGTCAGTGTGAAAAAGTTGGTCGATAGAAGAATCGAGTGGAGGTCTACGTCAAACCAATCCTAGGATTGTTGACTGATGATTATGATGTAATTCGAAAAATGGCGGGATAGTAAAAATTTAGAGCAGTCGCTCTTCACAACGCCCTCCTATCCGAACGATCCAAAATTTCGAGTGACGACAAAATGACGATTGAAATAGGTGACGTGGACCAATCAAAATCCCGTTCCACCGCACTTAAAGCTTTCTTTGACTGCCGAATAGGTGGCAACAGTATCCGATTCCCCGCTCGTCCTCTGTTTCTTATTGCTTTTCCATCACTTGAGCACCACGCGGAGGAAAACGACTGCAGTAAAAAACCTCCGATAAAACGAAACGGAACGCTTCACTGACGTTAATGGCGTCAAACAAATGAGGATAGTGATTCGAACGCTTGAGCCGTGTAGCCATTTTAAATTTAAATCCATTTTCAATTCCACTCCACCCTCAATGAACACCTCAACTTTGGCCGGACAAATCTCATTCAATAAACTCCAGCTTTTTCGCTGGAATGGCGGCAGTAACTTTTAGATCGGCACCTGTTCCGAATGGCAAATACTGCCCTTCCACGCTCAATCCAACTCCAAGATTTTACTGTTGTAGCGAATAAATGCGCTGGTGAACACAAAATAAGGATTTCCGTCGGAATCATTTGCCTGGAAATAGGCCCGTGGATATTTTAGCTGAGTAGACAATTACCAGCGTTAATAACGCCTTCGGAAGGAGGTAACATACAAATGTTGTAGTTGTACTAGCCTTAATCGATATTTCAAACGGCTCTATGGGCGAAATTATTTGGTACTCGGGGACCAAATTCAGCAGATGGTTTAACCATCGAATATTATAAATCAAAATGTAATGGGCAGTACATCATGTAATCCCTTCTCTTCCCCTTATTCCCAACAAAACCTGTGCCGTGAAGAATAAAAATATTTGTAGAAATTTCAGAGGTTTCTTCTGCATCACACTTTCCGAACACTCATTTAAGGAGCGCGAAAATTTATCAGTCAGCACCAATTTAATTTTTTCCAACAATTTTAATTGAAAATGTATAAGCTTAAGGGTAGGAATGACCGCAACCCAGATAGCAAGCCGGCTGGATTCCAGCCTGGATTTGGCTGGATGAACAATTCGCTTGGAATCCAGGTGGAATATATAGCCTAAATCCAGCTGGAATATTCAAGTCGTTTCCAGCTGGAGTATGCCGCTGAAATGTGTGAAATGAAGGTCAATGAAGGTTCGAAAGTGCGCACACTGACAAACAAGGGCCAAATATGTTGTTTGAATTGGTTTGAGTAGGTTGAATTCGAACCAGTTTCAAGAAATAGAATCGACTCCCAGGGATTTAAATTGCCAGTAGCTCCAGCAGCTGTCAACCAAAAATGAAAATATTCTGATTTTTTTGTAACTTATACAGGGTTTTTAATGCGCTTTTTTTAATGTCACTAAGATATAAATTTTTCTCATTAAATAACTGGCTGTCCTGGCTCGAGTATCGTCAAAGACTGATTTTTCATCTCTGTACCGGTCTCCTTTTAAGTGCTGTGTGGATAGCACTTCAAGTTCAATATTTCGTCCGTCTAGTTCCCTAAACTTCTTTTGTGAGGAAGTATTCTACGTAATTCCAACCCATCATAACCCTCCTTGTAGTCATAAAAGTCTATCCAAAGAAGATGGATTGATGTTGAGGAACAGGGTTTGTACAATTGAAGGAAAGTTTTTCAGAAAAGATGCTATAAAAAGCTCTAAGAGGAGTGAGATAACGTAATAAGGTGAGGTGCAGATAACTAATCATAGGAACGAAAGAAAATAACTATATATTACATGCTTACACTTTCCAAAAATATCTTCCAACCACGACGGGTTTCGACACTTCGCGTCGTTATTATTAGGTAAAGAAAAAAAAATGAACCAGTCTTGTATATTTGAGGATGTGGTTAGGGGTGAGGTTTAGGAGTTGTTGTCTATCATCACATAGGCGTATCAAATGGAAAGCGTGCCACGAAAGCCGTTAAGGCCATACCGCACTATCGGTTGACGGTTACTGTTGTTGTAAACTCTTCCAATCACACTGGTATTTCCGCCAGCCGGTTGTGCAATATTATCAAAGAGAATCCTGCCTCACGGTCACGTCCTGGTTGTGTTTACATTTTGTTCCTATACTGCCTCAAATACAGGATTTCTGACTCATTTACAAGTTACTAATAAATTAACTACATTTAACCTCACCCCAATAAAATTATACTGCTCTAGTACACAACACCTTGACAAAAGATAGGTAATAAGAAATTTTTGAATGCTGTTTCAATTGTTTTCTTAAGATTTTTAGGTTTTGGGAAGCAATTTAAATGTCAACAATCAAACTATGGCGAAATGTGAACAGAAACATCACGTACTCCGCGAGGCGAGCTCCTGTTGGCCACAGTTACACAACCGGCCGTTTGCAAATAGACGCGCTACTATCATCCAACCGTTGAGAGCTGGTTGGCGCTGATTGGTCGACTGCACAACCATTACCGACAACAGCTAGTGTGATGCGTCCAATGGGGATATTACATCAAACCGTTGGAAAACTGATAATAATTACAACAATAAGCAGTCATCCTCCTATCCCTAATGACAACATTCTAAGGACCGCATGTGTCATTTCCCTTGTCTTATTGCAGTTGTGGAGCTCGGCCCCGCATCATCATGCGGGGACTCGAACCTGTACACATATTTGTGGGTTCTTGCCCTTGGTGTCAGGAGTCAAATGACGTCATACAAGTAGCATCTTTCGGTAAATAAGGAAACAAGGATCTATTACCTTTGTACCGGTGTCTTAGTAGGAAGGCGGCGGAAGGCAGAGGAGTGTCGGATGCGCGGCTGCGGCGAAGCTAGGTGCGGTAGTACCCCGGATGGCTGCGTCTACGGGTGGCACTGTCTACCTATCTCCTATTAGTGTAAACGCGACGACCAACGGACCCGGGAGGAGACTCGTATGCCCTTCTCTGGCATCGCGTACCGGCAGCGTAACGTCCTGCCCACAGCAACAACACAACAACGACGAATGACGAACAATGACGATCCCCGAGTCCAAATGATTCCCGGTTTATATACGCATAGAGTCGCCTCCCCCTTACTGCTAAATTCGGAAGAGAATGGAAATACCCGAATTTAGATTGGAAAGTCCCGTTTGAATTTGGACTTTCTGGGTCGACGTACTCCCGGCATATTCTATTCAAAGATAGAAATGTACCGGTGCGTGTTCTTCTTTTAGACACCTGCCGCCACTCGCTTCGCATACCACATCCGAATTCCTCTACCTTCGTGAACGCAAATAGCAATACATTTTGCGCTCACTACAATACTCCCTCCTTTGGCGAAATTGAGCAGCCTCCCTTGAGTCTGCTCACATTTTAATCTTTCATTGCATTCTTGCAGACACCGCTAACATCGGCAAAAGCCCTTTTCCATTTATTTTATCATAACGTACATTTAAATACAATGACAGACATATATCCCACGACAGTAATTATTGCTCATCCAATCCCACAAAATGAAGAAACAAGCCAAAGGCCACAAATGTTGGCAACATAATGACAACCAAATAACATCAGATAGAATACCACACAACACAGTAGTGACACTGCACTTAAGAGCTTTTTAAAACTGTTTCTGTCTTAAGAGTTCACACGTTTTTTTTTTTTTTTTTTTTTTTTAAATATAATCATGTCACAGAAAACACTTCTTGGTATCAATATTAACTTGTCAATGAGAAAAGTTCCATAAATGAGTAGGAATAAACTTTCCGTAAATGAATTAAAGCAATCACCATAAATCAATAAAAACACTCTCACCAATCAGTAAAAGAAACAAAAAACACTTTTGAAGTCCTGGATGCTTTTTCTTTGGGTGCATAATGTCGGCACCGCGAGCATTTCTACTCCTCGGGAGCTGACGGTGTCGGCGGGTGAGGTCTAGCCTTCTGCTCGTAGACTGTGGTCACCTGGTCCGCAATCTTCATCAGCCAGCTCTGCCTCTTCTCCGTTGGGTGTTGATGTAGGGATGGAGATTGGGGGGGGGGCTTGCAGGAGATGTCCGGGATGTATATCTCGTTCCATCCTGGCGTGAGCGTCTTATCCCGCTGGAAGTAGGGGTGAGCACTGGACCATCAACTCGGGCCGAGCATCCTGTCTGCAGTTCCAGGATTCCCGTCCTTGTGGGGTAGCTCTCCATGACGTTCAGCACCTCTTCCTCTCCGGGACATCTTTGGAGAACTCTGCTACGTTGTGGCGCTCCATGCACCCAGCAGTTTGTCGTTCAAGTCCTGTAGTAAAGAGCTCTGGGGGAGGGGGGGGCGGAAAACAAGGCGCT
This sequence comes from Platycnemis pennipes, assembly GCA_933228895.1. NCBI lineage: Eukaryota > Metazoa > Arthropoda > Insecta > Odonata > Platycnemididae > Platycnemis > Platycnemis pennipes. Next base: position 70,385,349 of record OW121854.1, read on the forward strand.
AACAGCAAGGTGTCGCAGTTCTATGGTCAATAGTTACCGAAATTATTGCCAAAAGGCGAAACGAGTAGGGGTATACTGACACCTATTGTCGCGGTGGGGCAATAATTAACAATCAGAAGGTACAGGTAGAATGAAATATGGATTTCCCACTTGCACGTATGTATTTGTGGCTCTGTATGGAATATGAAACTTTTTTTTCTCTAACGCGTAACCCACGTAAATGTTCGCGATGGTGAAATGGAATGGGAATCGGGGCGTTACTTTGCTGTACTAGTTTTAGTCCCTCGTGAAATTATGCATGGGGAAATAAAAAAAAATATGACTCAATTTTTCATGTCTATAAGACAGCTTGGAATTTTATGAATATTAAGGAGATGGTGAGGTAGTGGTCACCCTATTGGAAAGTACTCATATGTTTTCCTTGAGTTTCTTATTTATGAGGGCCATTTCCAACGCTAGTCGGGCAGTGACGGCACTAACCTTCGCGACGATTAGCTCGTTACACCTGGCTAACGTGTAGGTGGAATTCATTAACGTCGCCTGCAACATTAACAAATGCACCATTTTTTTTTTCTTGTTGGCGACTCTTATAGGGTCCGTCTCCTGGTTGAGTGCTGTCGGATTTGCTACAGTTAGGGTGCCAAAAATAAAATTCAAGGCTTAGCCTTCGAGATTTAGAAGTTCCCGTTCTCTCGTTAATACTTTCACTCAACTCATAAATCAGGGAAAGAATGAAAAAAAAAAAGAAATATCAATAAAAACAAAATACATGCAACTGCATAAATAAGAATGAATGAAATGCAGTGGTCAGAATTCAGCTCCCGTAACAACAATTGGACTGCAAACTATAATATTATTTGGAACAATTTTCTTAATTAGTGAACTTAGGGAAAACTACATGAAGGTCACGGAATTTAAAAAGTGACTGGGCCGCGTGAGTACGGCTTTTTTTTTTCTTTCAAAAATGCCAAGCAATGTCATGCTTACTTAGATACATTCATCCCAAAGTGTCTTATTACACATTACCACACCAAACAATAAGCCGCACTCGTCGGCTTCAATCCAGGTCGACAGGTCCGCGACTCCTGAGATTGTATCTGCACGTCAGGGGAGGGGGCATAGGGGGAGATATGGAGGGGGGTGTTGGGGGTGATGGGGGCTCCAACACTTCACTGGGGATGGCCAATGGTGGGGGAAGGGGAGCACTCCGGTCCTTCCTCGGCGTACCTTTCACTTTCTGGAACGGGGAAGGGGGTGGGGAGGGGTGTTGTTGCTCACTCACACGACACTCTTTTAAACGGTTCACATGCACTACCTGAGTGTCCCTGTGATTCCGCGTGCTCTGGATGCGGTAATTAACGGGGCCCGTCTGTTCCTTAATCCTGTATGGTCCTTCCCAACGTTTTTCCAATTTCTTGGAGTTCCCTGGCCGAATGACTTCCCTTCGCAAATACACTTGGTCCCCCACTCGAAATGACACTTCACTGGCGCGTTTGTTGTATTCCCTCGCCATAGCTTCCTGTCCCACACGTAAACGTTCGGTCACGACTTGGAACGCGATTTTTAATCGTGCTTGAAGCTCTGCGGCATAGTTACAGTCTGTATCATAACGTACCGATTGTGGCGAGGTAATATCATCAAACGGCAACTCAATATGGCGTCCATGCATTAGGAAGTAAGGGGTTTCTTTTGTAACGGAATGTGGCGAACTCCTATACGCCAACATTGCAAAACACAACCAATTATCCCAATCCCGATGATATTTATCAACAAAATGGGACAGCACATCGTAGAGGGTCCTATGGCTGCGCTCGATCAAACCGTTACCAGCTGGATGATAAGCTGTTGTCTGTAATTTCCTTATTCCTAATAATTTGCACACTTCGCGCATGAGTTGTGACGTGAAGTTGGCTCCTCGATCCGTTAGTAATTGCTGCGGAATTCCATGGCGAGTTACAATTGTCTCGACAAAAGCTTTGGCCACTGTTTCCGCCTTCTGATCGGGGAGGGCTATGGCCTCCGAATACTTGGTGAAGTAATCCTGAAAAGTCAGGATATAACGATTCCCTCGGAGTGACGTCACCAAAGGTCCGACAATATCCAAACTGCACCTTTGTAACGGAGCGTTTACTTCCGGCAGTGCCTGTAATGGCGCCCTAGTAGCCTTGCGGGGGTTCTTTCGCAATTGGCAAGACCGGCACTGCAAACAGTACTTTGCAACCTCCTGTCGCATTTTCGGCCACCAAAATTTGGCTTGTATTAGTCCGAGGGTGCGTCTCACACCCATGTGCCCTGCGCACGGTGAATCATGAAAGGCCTTCAAAATTCTGCCCCTCATACTCTTGGGAGCCACTAATTGCTCCTCTCCTATTGGTACCTTCCTATATAAAATTCCCTCGGAATCTACGTAAAAACTTTCCCTTTCTTCCTCTTCTTCGTTAGCTTTCCTCTCCCCTTCTCGCTCTCTCGCTTTCCTCTTCAACTCCTTACACCATTGGTCGTTCTCTTGTTCTTCGTTGATTAACTGCCGATCCCACACGGGCTCGAAAGCCGGCTGAACTACACTCACAGGTATTCGTGACAACGCGTCTGCATTTTGGTGCGTCTTCCCGGGTCGGTGTTGAATCTCGAAATCATACTCGCTCAGAAGAAGAGACCAACGTAGGAGTCGTGAAGATCCTCCTGCCTTCAACGAGTATATCCAACGAAGTGAACGACAGTCGGTGACTACTGTAAATGGACGGCCATACAGATAGCATCGGAAATACTTTATGGCCCACACTACAGCTAGACACTCTCTTTCAATGGCGCTATAATTCCGCTCAGCCTTATTTAATTGACGGCTGGCATAGGCGACCACATATTCGCCCGAAGCATCCTTTTGCGCCAATATCGCTCCCAGTGCGTCGCCAGAGGCATCAGTGTGCAAGAAAAAGGGGCGGGTAAACTCGGGGTACCTCAAAATGGGTTCTCTGCACAGGAAGTCCGTCAATGTCTCGAAAGCTGCGGCGGCGTCCTGTGTCCAATCGAATCTCACACCCTTTTTCGTCAATTCTGTGAGAGGCTTGGCGATTTGCGCAAACTGCGGAATAAATCTGCGATAGTAACCTACCAGTCCTAGAAATCCTCGGAGCGTGCGTAGGTTATGTGGCGGGGGAAAATTCTTGATTGCCACGACCTTTTCTGGGTCCGGCTCTACTCCCCTCGATGAAATAATGTGCCCTAAATATTTCACCGCCTGTTGTAAAAATTTACATTTTGTTGGCTTCAGGGTGAGTCCTGCTTCTCTCAGCCGTTGAAATACGTCCTTTAAATTAGCTAAGTGCTCCTCTACGTCTCGACCAAATACGATGATGTCATCAAGGTAAACGAGGCATTTATTACCTCTTAGCCCTGATAGTACTGCGTTGAGAAGACGTTGAAAAGAGCTAGGACCGTTAGCCAAGCCCATAGGTAATCTTAGGTACTCCCAGTGATTTTCTAAGCAGGTAAATCCTGTCTTCTCTCTATCCCGCGGGTCCATTTCCAGCTGCCAGTAACCGCTAGCGAGATCTAACGTCGAGAAGTACTTTGCCCCTCCGAGTTGGTCAAGAGTATCCTGGATGTTAGGCAACGGGTATTCATCTCTCCGCGTGATTTTATTTAACGCGCGGAAATCCGTGCAGAAACGGAACTTTCGCTCTCCATTCTCCGACTTCTTTTCCACCAGTAATACCGGGGCGCTCCAGGGTGATGTTGACTCTTGAATTATCCCCTGGTCTAACATTTCGGTGATATGTTGCTGCATGATCTCCCGCTGGGAGAATGGAATCCGGTATGGAGGCCGGGATATCGGAGGGTGATTACCAGTATTAATGGTATGTCGTACGAGTGCTGTCTTCCCCAATGGGGTCCCGTCCACATGAAAAATATCAATAAACTCTAACAGCAACGCGCGTAACCTTTCACCGTCTTCCTTCGGCAGAGCGTCACACCCTACTTTCAATTCCTCCGGAAGTCTTCTCTCTCCTCTCTCGTTTCTCCGAGGTGGTGCGTTTTGCGCCACAAAGTTCCGTGTAATTACTCTAACCACGGTATTCACGGGAATTTCCAGCTTCTCTCCAGATACATTAATTAATTTAATTGGGATATTATTGTCTTCCATGCGGTTGACTAGCGATCTTCCTACCATAATTCCATGGACCGCGATTTCTGAAGGCTCCATCAGCCATGTTCCAGACTGTTCAGCGACCTCAGGGAGGATACCTCTTGTAATTACTTCACTCCGTGGAGGAAGTATAACCCTCTCCTTTAATCTTGCTATTTCCTCCGTGCCGGCCAACTCCTGCATTGTTTTGGCGGCGCCTTCATTTTCTTCTTCCTTTCGTTCCGCTGGGCTCTCGTCCGTCTTCGGCGGCGCTTTCCTCCGGCGCCTCTCCTTTCCCATTCCGGTCCTTTTTTGTTTCTCCAACTTGGAGTCTTCTCTTGTCTCCTCCTTTCGTTCGGGTTCATGCCGATTTCCTCGCCTTTCGCTCGTAGCTATTTTCTTGCTCCTCTTCCTACCTTCCTTTATGTGCTCACATACTCCTGCCCTCTCGTCGTACGCTACGATTTCCAAGCGAAATTCCTCATTTCCCACACCTAATGTTTCGGAGTTTAAATCCAATCTCGCTCCCAATGTCCGAAGGAGATCTAACCCTATTATGCCATCGGTGGGTAATGTAAAGTCCGAACCAACCACCTGAAAATCGTGTGCGAACTTTCGGTTTCCGAATCGTACGGGCAGTTTAACGGAACCTATGAGGGCAAGTGGATGTCCAGTGACTCCACATAATCGGGTAGTGGGGGGAAGAAGGGGTCGGTGAGGGCGGGCGACTTCTTCTCGGATGAGAGACAAGGTGGCTCCGGTGTCGATGAGCAGTGCCCTCCGGCTGTTTCCCACCTCCGCGGTCACGGCGTATCCCACTCCACTCGGTGGCCGCGCGTCCCTCGTTGCTCTCCCCCTCTCTCCTTCTACCAGCGTGGCGTCCTCTCCGCGCGGTGGGGGTGGGGCGCGGAGGCGAAAGCGTTTGGGTGAAAATTTCGCCCGACTGCTACCTGTCCACGTCCACGGGCCGCTCCAGGGGTGTGGGTCGGCCGTCCTCCTTGTGGCCGGGTTCCTTGCTGGCGGGTGGGGGGTGGTGATCTTCGGGGCTCCGGTGGTGTGACGACTTCACGCCCTCGTGGCGGTCCGTAGCGTGGAGGGGGTGGGAGAGACGGTCGGGGAAACCGCTGCGGGCGCAAGTTCTCCTGGCAATCCCTCATTAGGTGTCCCGTCCGATTGCATCGGAAACATTGGGCCGTGTTAAGTCTACATTCGCGAGCCATGTGTCCTAACCGATTGCACTGAAAACACCTCAGCTGGGAGGGGGGTGGAATTTTGGCTTCTCTGGCGAAATTCTGCGAAGTCAACGGCTCCTCAGTGACGGGGCCGGCCGCCATACATAATCTTAACTGGCTCTGCTCGTCATTTTGCTCCTCCATCTTGGCTAGTCTCTCTGCTTCCTGAAGGGTCGCAGGTTCCCTAATCATAACGAACCTCCGAATTCCTTCCCTCAGTCCTCGTAAAAATTGTTGGAGCTTCATTTCCTCCCTCGCCTTTATGCGCCACTGTCTTTCCTGTGGATCTCCTACTCCGTCCTGAGGGGACTCGCCGAATGCCTGCATTCGGGCCGCGTATTCGCGCACGGATTCCCTGGGACCTTGACGACACTCTAACAGTTTTCTTAGTTGTGCCGCCGGGGTTTCGCGATTGGAAAATCGATCCAGTAATGCCCTTCTTATTTCCGCCCAATTATTACCTGCCTCCACGGAAAGGGTACCGATAAATTGCCGCGCTTTTCCCCTTAATTTTAATTTAAGTACCAGTATGCGGTGCGAATCTGCCCAATGGCCCAAAGTGGCCGCCGTCTCCACAGAATTTAAAAAATCCTCAACACTACTCTCATCTTCCGCGCCCGAAAAGTTATCTATGGCGTACATTAATCCAGTAACATTCGGGGGGGTCGCCACAGGGGGCACGCCAGCCGGGTCAGGCATCTTGCGCAGTTAATTTTTATGCTGCTCCACTGAAAAAGATGACATAAATCCTACCGGACCCGGTGGTACACGCGAACAACACAACACAAAAAAATGGATACACTAGGACGCTGGGCGCTTACTTGTGAGACAAGGAAAAAAGGAAATGGAACGCGAGCGACACTCAAACACAACTTGCATGAACATCACGACTCTGACGCCCGTGAGATAACCCGTGGGGTCTCACAGTACCTGGGCGGCTCGTAATTTGAATGAAATAGGACGAGACACAAATTAATATTTCCTCAAAAGAACATAATCAAAATGAAATCCTCGTCCTCGGAAGGTTAATTAACATCGAAGGAATTAAATCACACCCAAAGTGAAAGGATTACGACCATTACCGTTAACAACCCACTCGTAATTCTATTTTACACTTCCAGAAAATTTAAAATTAAGTGACTCCACACTCTCCCTTAAATAATTAATATCTCGCCCATTACGAGCACAATGAATCCCACCGCTGCCACCATTGTGGAGCTCGGCCCCGCATCATCATGCGGGGACTCGAACCTGTACACATATTTGTGGGTTCTTGCCCTTGGTGTCAGGAGTCAAATGACGTCATACAAGTAGCATCTTTCGGTAAATAAGGAAACAAGGATCTATTACCTTTGTACCGGTGTCTTAGTAGGAAGGCGGCGGAAGGCAGAGGAGTGTCGGATGCGCGGCTGCGGCGAAGCTAGGTGCGGTAGTACCCCGGATGGCTGCGTCTACGGGTGGCACTGTCTACCTATCTCCTATTAGTGTAAACGCGACGACCAACGGACCCGGGAGGAGACTCGTATGCCCTTCTCTGGCATCGCGTACCGGCAGCGTAACGTCCTGCCCACAGCAACAACACAACAACGACGAATGACGAACAATGACGATCCCCGAGTCCAAATGATTCCCGGTTTATATACGCATAGAGTCGCCTCCCCCTTACTGCTAAATTCGGAAGAGAATGGAAATACCCGAATTTAGATTGGAAAGTCCCGTTTGAATTTGGACTTTCTGGGTCGACGTACTCCCGGCATATTCTATTCAAAGATAGAAATGTACCGGTGCGTGTTCTTCTTTTAGACACCTGCCGCCACTCGCTTCGCATAACACATCCGAATTCCTCTACCTTCGTGAACGCAAATAGCAATACATTTTGCGCTCACTACACAGTAACTAATTCAGTACTCTTCTTATCTTTGATTAAAATGTTACCTTGGCACAGATATAGTACCTTGGCATCTGCAAAATAAAGTTTATGGCGTCATCGATGGTAAATACAGTCTTTAATATCAGGGTTTTTCTACCTATCAGGGTTTTTCTACCTATCAGGGTTTTTCTACCAGGGATTTTCTATCAGGGTTGCACGAACGTTTTACCATTTTTGCCATTACTGTTTTGTTGAACTGTATTTGTGGCCGTGAAATTTCAATACTTCAAAGGTTTTATGGATTCACATTAAATCACCGTATGCGTTGTATATATAATTCGTTATAAATTTTTACTTGCATATAGGGAAGAGCATCCTCTGTTTTAACATCATTCCTTTTAGCCCGGCCATAATTGTGGAACCCATTTATTTCATGTCGTCATAAAATCATAACGAAAAGAGCAGTAACTTCATTCCAAATCCCTATTAGGATTAATCCAATAAAGTACACATCCATTTGCATTTGGTAAGGAGTTATATTTATCGAGATAAATTTCCACCATTAGCATGTGCCTAGTGAGGTTATCAAATCACTATCAACTGAATTTTTAAATTGTTTCAGCAGTCATTCATGGACTAATTTTACGTTAATCTGTTAAATGTGCTCGTCTGATGATATTTTTTTAAATAACCCTAAGTTTGTTTCCATTAGCAACGATCGAAACGGCAGTATTTGAGGATTTTCTGCTATAACTCTAATTCCTATTGAAGCTGTGATAGGAACTAAATGTGATTAAGTGTGTATTTGATCCGATAGCTGAAATGACTAAAGCCAAAGTGAAATTGAATCAGCAACATTTATCAATCAACGGAAATTGAAATTTTCCCGAATATTTTGTGGTCGAAAAACTATTTAGCGACTTCGGTGATTGAAAATATACAATCTGCTGAGGCAGAAAATCTCTCTTTTTCGAGAAATAAATATACGTGTTCAAGCGCACTGGAATCCTTCAATCGACACGCAACAATAGGACATCACACCGACGTCGTCGACAATTGAATGCTGAATCCATTTCGTTCGAACCATTGTTCGAATTTTTCATCGCGTTTCCGTTGATGAACGAGCGCACAACAATGCGAACCCTTGCATCGCCACCGCAGTCAATTACCGTTTCGTTCCCTGGCATGAGGGCTTAATGGTTAACATTCTATCCAGTTTGCGAAGCGAAAAAATTGAAGTCATTCTACCGATTCACTTGCGATAGCGGTGGGAAAAAAATAATAAAAAATGGAGTTGCCCGGCCATTTCACGTGTGGTATCTAATCCTGCCGCTCAAATAATTAATGACCATCTCATTTATCATCCATGAGGTTATCAGAAAACTTAATTGTTTCACGGAAACTGTAAGAAGAATCAGTGTTTCGGAAAATATAGCTCTCAAACCTTGTTTAACGCGATTGTGTACCCGTTAGTGATTATCGTGTTAACTTGTACAGTAGACTGGTGACGATAGAGATTAGTAGAAACGCTAGTTAGCCAGTAACAGATGCCAGCCAGCCTACAACTGATGCTGCATAGATACGTCACTAAATCTGAGAAAAGGGTACGGAATAAGGAAACGAAAGCAATACAATTTATTTGAGTGAAGACGACTCGATTAAATTTTAATGTGGAATGCCTCAAGTTGAAGCAGTTGGAACATATACGATCGAGATCGTGCACTATTTTTATAGCTCTTTGAATATGAATTTTACTAGCTAAAATGTGCTCGGAGAAAATTTTGCTGAAGAATATGGTTGTTTTACAAAGATATCACTGTTTAAAAATTGTACGTTTAATTTAAGGAGGCTCCACCGAATTATGAAGTAGATGTCATTTTTGTGAAAATTTAAGGACACATCATTTTTGGCCCTTCTATCGATTGGAAATAAAATAATGTGGCCTTTCCAACACATACTTGAAGAAAAAAGAAGTTGAAAATCAGCAGTTTTATATGTGGTTATATGGCAGAGCATGGTTGCATCAGTAAAATTTGCAGATTAATAATGTAAAGATAAATGTCGTTTTGACAAAAAACTAATATAAGATGCGCAATTTTATGTAGAATTTGGCATTGTAAAAAAGTGCTGGCCTTACCACACTTGTTTAATTTATATTAATGAATGTTTGCTCGAAAAAAAGCAGAAAAGTCTTAGTTATATGGAAATGGCGCTACAGTATTTTGTTATCGTTGGCAACGGTACTTGTGACGGAACGTGCTTAGGAGCCTATTTACTAACTTAATTTAGGAATATACCTTAGGTCCTTCTTATATTTTTATGTAATTTAAATATTTCATTGGTTATTGACATGGTGTAATTAATACCAGTGCTTCCAAATGGTAGCAGCGTCATTGTTGCCAAACAAATTTCAAAAATATGAATATTAATAAAATTCAAAACAAAGAGTTGTATTTGCAAGGGAATAGTTTAAAACTAAGTAAGAAAATATTTACCGTATTTTAGAACACGCAATAGAAGGAATGAGCATGCATTCTCATTTTGTAAATTAAACGTGGCAATAACACGTCAGTCATGTTCCGAAGCCAAAATGAGTTCAAAGAGCTGGTGAAAAAAAGAATGCAACTACAACACGCTATATAGTAGCATGCTCTTAAGGCCTGGTTACACGATGCATTCACACGCGCGGGTAGATGCGTGAACACATTCACCATCAAAATTGCACCGTGTAAACACTCAAAATTGCGCAAATGCGTGAATGCGTGCACAGAAAATAGCCCCTGTTCTATTTTGGTGAATGTGTGCGAGCAATTTGTAGTCGTCAACAACAAAGTCAATAACAATAACTGAAGTTCACGTATGATGTCGTCTGTTTCGTAGAAGTGGCGCTTGGTACTAGTAAAACAAAAGAAATCGCGTAATGCGTATCTAGAAAATGGTCGAACAATTGCGCGAACACAAGCATCGTGTAAACACTCCTCAAGTGCGAGAACGCGCATCTGTCCAGACATCTATTCACGCATCTGTCCAGCAACGTACTTGCGCGGGTAAATGCATCGTGTAACCAGGCCTTTATAATTACTGTGCATGCGTTATCACCCTGTAGATGATTATCATACAGGCGTTTTTCTGGATCGGCATTTATTCATTAAATAACATAGCCCTTTTACGGGAGTTTGAATCGCGGAGTCACGGTGGAACCTCCTTAATTGCTTTAAAAACACGACGTCATGGCATGTTATCACTATCGGCGTTGTTTATCTGTGGTACGTAAAGGTAAATTGTTTAATGAATACTTGGCGAAAACGTTTTCATTCATCTTATTTGTTTAATGTAATAAACGAATGTATTTCGACTTTTTATTCAAGTAATATGGATCGTAACGAGCAAATCGCCTATAAATTGTATGTTATCTGTGTAGCGCCTGTTTGATTTCATTCCAAGAATCTCTGCTATGACAAAGCAATCGCTGTTTTTAAGGATGCTTTTTTAATGCCTTTTCAGTCATGGTTTCGACCAGTTAACGGCTAAAAACCTCAAAGCAATATACTCCCATCGTTTTCTTCTCAAATAAACGTCTGTTAAATATTCTTTAAGAAAAACTAAATTCCCGTTATTTTTTGATCACACCACGTATACCGAATTATAAACTTAGTTTATAATCGACTTGAATTCTATCAGCGCCAAATATGCATACCGGTCTTCAACAGCACGTGCAAATGCAGTTGCTCGCCTCCACTGATGGCAGTCAGAACTGGATTTCTTATCGCCCATTCCACTCACGTAAACTCTAACGAGAATCAGTGACCGACAACGAGCGACAATAGGTGTGTGTGTGTGTGTGTGTGAAGCCGTGTTGGCCGGGTTAAATTTTTCCCTCGCGTTTTCCGCGCGGACAACAAAGCGCAGCACTGCGCAGCGTTGACCTGGAGCGTCTGTGCTGCGTCCCACATTGCGCGCCCGACGCTTTCACTTATTTTCCGTCCTAGAAGCAGGCTCGTTTTGACCTTTATTGAACTCTTCAGAGTTGCGAAAATTGGTATTCCGTAACGTATGTGTCAAAACAGCTGTGTTTTATAATCAAGTGTTGCTTGACCTTCCAACAATGGAATCGAATTCAACAGCTTCACCTCACATCTTTAGGGTGGCTTGCTTTGTACTCTCGTTAATAATGTAGATAATATAATATAAAATTGATATAAGAAAAGGAATGTTTCGGTTAATATCCTTGCGTGTTCATGAATGTATTTTTCTAGAATGATCATTTCCGAATAAACACAACTCCTCTGGCTATTAATTCGTACCTGTGTTCGGATAATGGTACTTAATTTGGGTTTATTGAGGGAATACCAAAGGTCTATTAGGTCATTTCTTCCCCAAGGTATCGGTATGAGCCCATAGGTAAGCCATTTAGGGAGAAATGGCGGAGGAAAGTTCGGCTTTGGATTTAACCTCATCCAGTCTAGGGTTCACAAAATTAACGTCTTAACCGACGGACGGAGTGATGAAGTTTCCATCATCTGCACACATCACTCGATTAGGTGACTGGATTTTAATAAAATACGAGTGTTTCATATGCTTTGCAGAGACAGTGCGAAATATAGAGGATGAAGATTTCCAAGAACATAAAAGGCGAGTTTACCTATAAAAGTAGGGGGTCAGAAAGAGCAGGTGGAGCAATTTACCTATCTAAGGAGTGTGTTGGAGGAAAAAGGGTATAGCAGCGTTGAAGTGAGAAGGAGAATGTATTCGCAAAAGAAACTTTTACTCGTAGTCGTGAATTAATGACAGGGGCGCTGAGTAGGGAAGTGAAGAAAAGATAGTGAAAAGTTTAATGTGGAGCGTTGCAGTCTATGGGAAACGTGGGGTTTGCGAAAAGGAGATGAAAATAGACTAAGATCTTTTGAGATGTGGATGTGGAGCAGGATGGAGAAAGTAAAGTGGGTCGCAAAGACGAACGATGAAATGCTATAATTGGTAGGAGAGGAAAGAAATCTGATAGATGACATTAGGAGAAGGCAGAAGGTTTGGATAGAAAAGGAAATAAAAGGGGATGGTGTTTTGAAAGACGTGGGACGAAAGATGAGGGCAGGATGTTGGGTAAGCGGGGATGAGGAAGGAGAAGAACGGGTAGTTTGGATAAAAAGATGGGAGGTATGAGGGGCTGAAGAGGGACATCGTGTGAAATTTATGGGGCGAGGTGGGAATTAAATGACCAATTATACCTACCTTCACTGGTAGAAAACCTATAATAATAATATTTAACATGCCTGGAAATCGTGCCATGGAACTAGGGAAGCAAAAACTGGAAGAGTTGAAGAAGTTCTGTTCGTGGGAAACTGAGTAACCAACGATGGACGAAGTAACAGAGAAATAGTCAGTACAATATCTCAGGCAAAGAGGGCATTCTATCAAAAGAAAAATCTACTTACATCTGGAAATACAAGCTTAGAAGCGAGGAAGCAATTCATAAGGTCATACATCTGGAGCATGTTTCTTTAAGGCAGAGAGGCATGGACGATGACAGCAGCGGAGAATAAAAGGGTGGGAGCATTCGAAATATGGTGCAACCGAAGAATGATGAAGATTAGATGGATCGACCGAGTGACAAGCGAAGAAGTCTTGAGAAGTACGGGAGAAAGGAGAAGTCTGCTGAAAACTCTTAAAAGAAGACGGGACAACTTTATCGGCCATATCTTAAGACACGATGGCCTGATGAAGACAATCGTTGAAGGACAGTGAATGGAAAGAATGGCAAAGGAAGGCGTCGTATTATATATATGGAACAGTTCGTGAAGGAAAGTAATTACGTTAGGTTGGTTGGTTATTTAGGGGAGGCGACCGACAGCTGAGGTCATTTGCGCCATATAGGATATGTGGGTAATTGGGTAATGGTAGGAGTTTTCAGGGAACGGAGGAAGGGTGGAGAGAAACCCGGCGTCGGCATTAGCCTATTGTTTACGAAAAGCGCCAAGGGGACCACGGCTTAACGTCCCATCCGACGGACGGAGTACTGTACTTGAAATGCCCTCCACTAGGCACTCAAGTGGGGACCGGTTTTCCACTGAAAAATTCGCCACTGCCGGGAATCGAACCCGGGCCCTCGGGATGGGAGGCCAGTACTCTAGCCACCACACCAACCCGATCCCCGTAATTACGTTAGTATGAAGAAGTTGGCCGATAGAAGAATCGAGTGGAGGGCTGAGTCAAACCAATCCTGGGATTGTTGACCGATGATGATAATGAAAATAGGGTTCTCTTAGTGCAGTGGAATGTTAGTCTTGTAGCTCAAGCCAAACCATTTCTCACGTGCGACCTTCTTACATGTCTTCCTTCTGCCGAATCACAAGTCATATATGGTGAGATTGGTTTAGCAAGCCCATTCGTTTTTTTCTATCGGGTACGTCGTCATAATGTTGGATCGTAGTTTTCCGTGGCGTTCTGGATTCGTGGATCTCTCCATTTTTCGGGTTTGCGCCGCGTTGATAGTCAAGGTTGACGACAGTTTCGCCGGGATTCCACCAGGAGTCTTCAGGTCGAAGTGCCGATATCGGCATTTTGGCTGCGTTTATATAGCCCTCGTTCTCTCGCTGCTGCGCTGTGATTGGCCGGTTTCTCCGCTACGCTGTAATTGGTCGGTTTTTGGTCGTCATAATTATATAATACAACATTTCGCCTGTTTCACAACTGCTTCATGTATCTCATATGAGGATTTGTCATTTTTTCCCATACACTCTTCTCCATCGAATTTTGTAAGTGTCAGGGAATCATTATGACTCAGCATTGGTCTGATGAGATGGTTCATTCTTCTTTTTTGAACTTTTTATCTGGTCTTTCATGTCTCCCAGTCTTCTTAGAACTTATTTATTCGATGCCGACACCATTAAACCACTTTTATTGTAATCACCATGAAGTTATATTTAAAATATGTTCGGATTGGGTCGGACTCACCAACTACTATGCTCAACGTCGTCGTGTGAAATTCACGCAACAGGATGGGTGTAGTCCCTTTTTTTGCCTGCAGTTAACCAGAAATACCTTGTATCCAGAAATAACCACATTTAGTATGTTATGGATCACCTCCCGGGATTCTAATCCGGGACCTTTGTTCAGTAGCCCAACGCTCTACCCACTGCGTTGTGACGCTCTCTTCTTCATCATAATAAAACTAATGTGATCTTCTGGAACAAATACGGCAAGAATGAATATAAAAAAAGCCAACCGCGGTATGTGGCCACTGGCGCGAGTGTTGAATCCATCGTTACGCATTCAATAAATAATGACGCTTTCGTTACCAACGAAAACTTTGTTAGCCTCGAAACGATTTTCGACCACAGTGAATTATTGAGCGAATCTTTAAATTATTCTTTGGCAATGCACCTAAAAATATTCGTTTCGTTCATACCGCTTGTTCTGCAGCGACATCCGTGATAGAAACCAAGACTAAAAAAATTACTACGGAAACACAACATCATCCATGTATCACTTTCGCGCGTACTTAGTAAGCCAAGACATTTTGGGTTGTTTCCTATATGTATTCTGTTTGCATAGAAAATAGGTAAATATATAAATAAATTTATGTTGCTTGAACTACATTTCCATATGTATAGCTGCTTGTTTAAAAGAAGAAATAAATGAATACATTTCCGGATATTTAATGGGCTTTAATAACATATTGATACTGTTCTCTAAATAAGGTTTTAACATGCTAGCAACGATTGTTTTCGAAGCTAGTGCTTGTGGATTCTTCGGACATTCTCGGAACTTCAAACGAAGGCCCCGGTGGCGGCGTGTTGAAGTCCTCGTCTGCTAACCTTAGGGTCGAGGGTTCGAGTCCCGCCTGAGGTTAAATAATTTTTTACACGGAGGGTGATTACTATGGGTAGGCCATGAGGTGTGTTATTGTCGTTACAACAGGCAGGGTAAGAGAAATATGCTGGGGAAAACATTCCACGTGCCACCCGTCATTTGTAGCGAGTAAGAAGGCGTCTCCGAAACACAGTGAGTTTAAAATGAACAAGAGGGGGCATTTCAGCTGATTTGAGAACTTAAGAGCCATCTTGTAAGGTTGAAAGAAAAATATGTTAGACAAAATGGTAACATAACGAGAACATCCTCCATAGGGGTGTCATAAATAAAGAATGAAAAAGAAAGTATAATTGACGGAAGTGTATATAGCCTTGGATCAGTTGCTACATCTATATCTAGGCGATACCCTGCAAGCCACCGAGAGGGTGTGTGGCAGGTGGTGAAGATCACCCAAGCATGAACTATTGACAAGCAACTATGATTCTACATGGAAACATACTAATAATATGGGTAACATGCAGCTACATGGTTAGTGTTAGTAATGTTAGTAATAAAGGGATTGGTTGTTAATACATGCATCATCGCTATAGACTACAATATTTCGCCTAAATATCCCTTTACTATGCTGCCTATTGTGTTCGCTAATAGTGCGGGGGAAAAATGACATTTTAAATCTATCGATACGACATTCTATCTCTCTAATTTTATGTATCTGGTCGAATCTAGGATAATACGCTGGTGTTTTAAATTTCTGTAATAGATTTAATCTGTATTTTTACCGACACTCGGGTACAGACACACGGGCTTGTTACTCATACGGATGATATTGTTTTTGCTCGCGGTAAAATTTAGAAATTTAGAGGAAGGTAGGCAAATACGCAAACAAGCGACAAATATGTAGTTTTAGTACGTTATATTCGAACTATTTTTAGTATTAGAGTCAACTCTCACGGTAATAAAATGCATTAACAGCCTTGGTAAGGTCAAGTGATGCCGCTTTGATGAAATTTAGGCACGATATCATTGTAGTTTAAGCTGTAATATACATTCAGTCTCCATAAGAGGCTGTAAGGAAGGCAATGTTTTGTACTGGGTTGTTGAGGTCTTCCCAAGCACCCCCATACTGGCTTCGCTTTCACCCATATTCAGTCTCCATGATAAGAGGCTGTATAGAATGCAATGTTTTGTGCTGAGTTGTTGAGGCCTTCCCAAGCACCCCCATACTGGCTTCATTTTCACCCATGCCAATGTCTCCTCCGGTACGTTCTAACCTCCTTGGTTGCTTATCGCGGCCACGAGTCGCGCCCGTCGTCGAACCAGCCATCGTCTTCCCCGCTTTCTGAGACGTCCTCACCTCTCCCGTCAAGACTCCAACAGCCTCGTTCCCAGTCGACGGGCGTGTGCTATGTATACCTGTTCCACGCCGCTGCTGCCTCCCCTTAAAACCCTCCCCCTTCACCCACCCCTCGTTTCAGCTTGGTCGGGAGGATGCGTGTGTAGAAAGGGGGTGAAGTCGTAGTCTGCTGCTCTGCTGGGGAGAGGGGGAGTAGTTTCAATGGGGTTGGAGGGGTAAGAAGAGTAAAGGAGAAACGTCAGAAAAGGGGGGAGGGTGGGAGGAGAGCTCCTGGAAGGAGTCAGTCTTGTCCCGGCGCCTTGGAAGTGTAAGAGGTTCAGGGAGCTTCTCCCTGTCGACCTCCCAGCCAGTATCGCACGTGCTCTCCAGGGAGATATTTCCCTCTCGCCGCTCCTCAAAGCCAGAGGGCTCCTTCGCCGAAGTGTTACGTGCGGGTAGATTATATCTCTGGCCCGGATTTGATTCGCGCGAGGTTTTGCACCCAGAGATCAGCCTTTCGACTTCCATAAGTCCAGGACAACCACGGATATATTTACGTCGCGCAGCGAGCTACCTCCGTTGCTTTTCGTTGGATCCCCGAACAAGGTAAATAAAAGTGTGCTTTCGTGGTAGCCTAGTCAAAAACCAACCTTCGGGTTGAACACACCCAACGTTCGTGGATGATTTGGAAAGTGTGTTGAGTGTTCGCGAGATTTTTCACCTCACTTCTCGACTAGCGGAATGATTGGTCTCGTGTTTCAAACTGAAAGACTCTACGTTTCGGGACAGAGGTTTTGTCAGCTTGCCATAGTGGTTATGTAAGCTGAAGCCTGCCGATCGTCAGGATCTCAACCCTATTTCACAGCTTAGTTTCATCGTCCATACGACTCTCTTTATCAAACCCGGTGAGATAAAAAGCTCGGTGCTATTTTATAATGAGCACACGAGTGTATTTTTTACTCTCGAACTCTTGTAGAGTGCGAAAATGCTTCCAGAATACGAGTCTTGTTTTCTTGTTTTCCTCGAGCGAGCGTAACAGATGGGACTTATCGAGGCTAGCCATCACCGGTGCATTAGATGCGTCGGTTTAATGGCTGGAGTTCAGCTTTCCCTTTTGGATGTCGTCGTAACAGGCCGGTGGATTTACGTCCAGGGGGCCGATTGTATAACTTTACGTTCGAACGTAAAGAGCCGTATTCCGTGGTGTTGTGGGTAATTCTTCGAAAACAATTGAAGGCGCGATTGTGTAACTTTACGTTCGAAGGTTTTTCGGCTCACGATCGAAGGAAACCCGTCGACTGCTATATACTTGACGTTACGGCCATTTTCAATCGTTGGAAGGTTTGTTTTTGTTTGCATTTTCATGTATAAGTGATAAATTATCGTTGTGAGGAACGTTGTTTGAACTATTAGAATGTAATTTGAAGTATCAAATTGCTTAAAAAGCTGTGTATGATGTGACAGAGTGAATTAATTAGAATAATTATAGCAACGTTAGGTGGGTGAATGTAATGAATAGCAATTTAAAACAAGCTATCGGACTGTTACATATAATTTCAACTTTTAATTTCAGCATTGGCATCAACAGTTTCACTTGAGCAATGCCACTTACGGTGAGAATAATACATATATGTGTTCACTATAGTGAAGATATAGCGTGTGTTGTGACTACACATTGTGGCAATTCAGCGATTGACAATGTTTTTAGTGAACTGTGATGGATTGCATGTATTATAGTATCTATACAGATGTCAGAGAAAATTGTTGTCGGCAATTATTTCGTCGTTTCACCTATTGCCTTAAATTAAGATTTGCAATCTATGTGAATTGAAGTGAGGGGGATTTCTCTTGTCTTTTAAGTGTGATTGTTTACGTCCCAGTGAAAGTGGTGAAAGGATAAACAGTGTAGTGCTTTGTTATTCTTCATTCAGTAAAATTTCCCACCCCAAGTGACATATTTTTATTTCATTGCATAGTGGTGTCCAATGTTATTGTGTTGAAATAATTATTCCGTCTACGTTTAAGGCAGGTAATGTCTAATTATCAATAAGCATTACGATTTTCCCTCGTAAGGGATTACTGTGTTGTTTGAGAGTGTTTTACATTATTATTATTATTATGACTGTTGTTGTTTACGTCCAAGTGAAAGGGTGATGATTTTTGTCGACTTATGCAACACATGCTGTCTCGTTATGCTTTATTCATTAAATTTTGCCTTCTCAAAAGATAATCTTTTCATTCACTCGCCTTGATGTCATTAGCCATAGGATTGTGCCTGTATTTGTGTGCCGCTGTGTGTGCCTGGAGAAATTGTGGAAATTATTTAATGCTGCCTTATATATCTCACGGTAGGTTATCGGTTACCTACGTACAAGAAATATGGTTATGGGAAAATAGGTATGCTACAAGAGAGACAGGCGGCACGGAATTTTAAAAGTGAGTTTCATAGGTATTTATCTTTGATGTGGAGAACGCTGTGAAAGTGTTTCAATAGTAATAAAGGTTGACTATTGCTTTAATGCTGGGGACTAGATTGAGGATAGTATTTAATTGTGTATCTATAAATAACCTAATCAATTTCTGTCTGAAGATGCATATATATGTGCCAATACGTTGAGCGTAGTTTTGCTAAATGATATTTACAGTGAACCGTAGAACATTAGTTAAATTAGATGACGAGAATATCCGGAGTGATAATATAGAATTTCAACATGACGTACCATTTTTTATGCATTATCAGAAATAGAGAACACAATTTGAGTGATAATGAAATATTATGAGTTGCGAATTAAGCAGACGTTTTTGATAATTATCTGTGAAAGTCAGGGTATAACAAGTAATTATGAATTAATTTATCTATTGGGAACGCATTGAGGCCACTGTATAATACTCGTGAGGAAGTTATCTTAAATTTTCAGGCATTGTAATGTTTATTATTAATTCTTGATATTCAAAACAAATGCAACTACTTCAAAATAAGCTCTTTGCGCATGCGTACAAGAGAAACAAGTGCGAAATATGCTGTAAATCTGACAACACCGTAACTTTCGATTGCCTCCTGACGATCGAGCTTATACAATCGCACTTTCCATCCTCGTTCGAAGACGGTGAGCTCGATCGAGAGTGAACGGGTCTCTAACGATCGAACGTTAGCCGAGTTACACAATCGGCCCCCAGATGTGTGGTGATGAATTGCGTTGTCGGAGTGATGCTCTTGTGAGTCAAAGCATTACGGAACAGGAGTTCACCGACGATTTTAGAAGGTGAGGAATGCGGTGAGCGAACATGCTCTTTTGGGAGCTGAGACGGGACGCTATTTGAGTGAGCATGCTGAATATGAAACGGGTTGGGCCCTCTCGAGAAAGTCCTTTACACACGTTGGAGGAGAATAGTGTCACATATTTACGTTATCTTACTTTTTACTCTGGTCATGCTGATGATCTTGACGCATTCATCTTTAAATTTCCTCCCGCCGGTAGAGATGAGATGAATCATCCCCACTCTTCTTGGCATCGAAATTTTCGCAACGGCTTCTTTGCTAAATAATATTTTCTTAATCATCTCTTTTCGAATTATTCAAAGCTACTTTTCTCCTTCACCTCATTCCTCTTCGCTTGCTCAGCATTCTACCAATGATCAACGGTCTTCAGTATCCCACTATGCGTGATTTCTTACTTATTCCTACCATCCATCTTCTCTTTATATGATTTTTCTTTCATCCTCGTTTAACAACCATTCTGCCTTCATGAAAGGCCTTCAGTATCATATTATCCTTAAATACTATTGCATCCGCCTACTCTGTCTCTTGATTTCTACCAGCAAAAATAGTGTTGAACGAAAAGGAAGACGAACCATTGAGTGCCAAGCGTGGCCGTGTAACACATAGAGCATTCGGTGTAAATTTTATCAATTAACAACCACTTCAAGATGTGAACGATGAGTGATAATTGTGCACGCCGCTAATAATTGTTGCGATGATCGAATCGATCGTTGCCGGCTTGGTTGGCATTGTTTTATCATTTCCAACAGTCATCCGCGGCGGGGGGAGGCGGTTGTTTCGTCGGACGACCGGATCATTTGCCGCGGAACGTAGCGATTGTTGCGTCATTGGAAGCGATTACTTTCCCGCTCACGGCTTGTGCGAGATGGGGAAGTTTTCTCTTGCCTGAACCGCCTGCCAATGTAACAGCCTTGAATTCGATTCAGGGGGCTTCGAACACCTCCCTAAGGGGAGGGAGATTTGAGAGAGGAAGGTGCAATTTTCGCATATCTGCCGTCGTGCGACTGGAGCACGTAGTTTGTAGTAACCCCCTCCCATCCAATCAGCTTCCCCCTTTGATTTAATGCCTCCCTGAGAACCCTGGAACAAAACGAATTTCTCTCAGTTTTTCCAGTCGATTCTCCATTTCAGGGGTGGGACACAATCGACTGTAGTAGTCCAATATCGGTAGCTTTCCACTATCGTTTTCACTACCGATAGTTTTGCACTCTATTCATATGTTGTTTCTATAGAGGAAGCTTTTATGACAGGAACAGTATTTTAGAATTATGGCCGTTCTCAAACGCACCGTACATTCGTAATCAAAACACATTGCATATTCAATAAACGTCCAAGGGTACCACTTAGTAAATGTCGAGAACATTTTCAAATAGCCCAATGGATTCCATAAATATCGTCATATTTGGTTGATCACAATTGGTTGCCCTAGTTTTATGCCACATTATATGGGTGTGACACTATCGTGATATTCCAACGGTGTTATGGTTTTGGCTTCAATCGTGAAAAACTAGTTTAGTTCAGAAATCGGTGAAGCAAAGTTAACCAAGTAATGCGTGTCCTTTACTGTAAAAATGTATATATTGTCTTTAATGTTGAGATGCTGACTTTTTCCTGTAAAATAAATAGGTTTTCTTAGATATCTTCGATTTATTAAAAATGAAATCATCTACGGGAGAAAGTATCTTGACGCTGGTTTGACGATGAAAAGTGTTTGGTCATATGGCTGTTAAAAATTTTCAGAAATTATTGATGTTTGAATGGTGTTCCGTACCTTTATAAATGTGTTGTCTTGCTAGACGTTACGGAATGAGATGCACCTACGGAAAGTGAGATATACTCGAGAATTGGGTATGGAAGAGGATTGAGATTTTAAGCTGAATTGTGAGGAATACGAAAGAGTTGAACGTGGTAAGGAAGGAGAATAAGTTGGCCAGAGAAATTAGAAGAAGGCAAAAGAAGTGATTGCAGTGCGCTTTCAGGTGTTTGAAGAAGGAATCTTGCGACAGAGGGAGGAATCAGCGTTGAGCATGTGACGTAAAGAAAAGGTGGTCATTACTGCTAGAACGCGGGAAGAAAATACTAAGATTCAAAGAGAGTCTGAGTCAAAGAGAATGTAAGAAATGTGAATTCGTTGAGAAAGACACATGAAGATTAGCAGGTAGAGGATATCCACAGAAAATAGCATTTTGAAATATATTTTTGATTAAATATAAATATTATGAACCAGTGTTGTTGGAATATCTACTTCTACGCGACACCCAGCAAGCCACCGCGGTGGTGTGTGGCAGGGGGTGAAGATCACCAAACATGCTCTATTGACATGCAACTAGTGTATGTACTACATGTAAACATGCTACATAATAGGGTCACATGCAGCTACAGGGTTAGTATCTACATGGTAATTAAGAGATTAGTTGTTAATTCATGCATAGTGCACTACAGACTGCTCTACAATATTTCACCTACCTGTCACTTTACTATACCGCCTGTTGTGTCCTTTAATAGTACTGAGGGAAAATGACATTTTAATGAAATTGGAATGATTATGATGAAATTTAACTATAGGAGGAACTCAATGAAAACTAGTAAGACTTAATATGATCCATGGGCAGGCAATTTCCTCCTGTTTTTTGTTAATAAAACGTTGTTGTCGGTGTTAACGTTGAAGCATATGATAAATCATACTTAATGGCAACGATTTTGAGTTTCCATATGAGTTCCGGGAACTTCAGCCACGAAGAAACCTTCACTGTTGAGCCACAGAACCAGTAAGACTGTGACGCCACAGCCTAGATGAATAATATGTGTATTTTCAACGCGACAATCAGATTTTGTATCGAGTGACTTAAATATATCTTCACTTTGGCGGTTGTCCGCTTTGTCTTGTTTTTCGAACGGCTTGCGTTCCCTAACATTTAGCGTGCTGAAACAAAGGAACTCGTTTCATGTAAGTCCGTGCCGTCGCTGTTGTTAATCCATCGCATGCAGACCAAGAATTTTTCACCGCTCATGACTCCACACACGCTCAGCCATTCCCAAAAATATCTCGCCGGCGGTCTCCCATGGCTTCCAACCGCATCGGCTTGTGCAGCCTATTAATGTACCCTAAGCTCTGTGTATATGTTATTTTTATACGCGGCCCTATATTCATTTATAGACCCGCGAGATCGCTTCCGATAAAAGTCGAGCCTGGAGTTGGCCATGCAACAATTGAGCGTCAGATCCGAATTGTTTCTTCATTCCGTCGTTTTTCATTGTTTAAGGAATTAGTTTTTCTCACCAGTAACAATGACACATTTTTGTGAAACCTTACTCATTCCCATTCAGTGATTGTTCGGAGACAATCGAGTTAATGACTGCAACAGGAATGATATAAAAATATGACATGCTCAAGCATTAAAGTGTAACATCAAATGTTGTAGGATTTTTGATTGATTCGGATTTTAGAGTGGATAATGAATGCTATCTACACCTTCTAATTTCCTTGCAAATCACCCCGAAGTGTGTGTGGCACAGGACGAATCGTAATCAAATATGCTTTAGTAGATATAATTTAACGTATTGAGAGAAATATTCTCATTATGCCTGCGAGGTCTGTTGTGAAATTAATTAAAACAAGCATAGTTATCTGGCATTTTGTGCGATGGAAGGGAATTCTTGGTAGTAGTTCGAAGAAGGCAGAAAAAAGTGGATTGAAGAATTATTTAGAGACATAAACGCTCCCAAACGTTGATGCATGTACCTTAGATAACAACATCACTTTTATATATTTCCATTCTTTTTATGTATTTCATTTTTGATGTTCATTTGTTATTTAGTGTATTTACTTTTTGATTTTTTTTGTTTTGTGTTGAGCTAACGCCATGGTTACCAGAGGAGGAAAAACAATGATTGTTAGGTGAGAAGCCTTATTGACATGTAAGGGATAGATACAAAGATAAAAAAGTGTCAAGTGATATTGAAGTTTTATTTAGATAATCGCATTGACACCTTAACTTTACGACTGAGGAGAGAATGATGTCTCTCTGATGAGAGTAGTAAAAAATGGGAGAAGGAAGGAGAAAGGGATTTTGAACTACATAAGGGGAAGTAGAAGATGGTTAGGGTTTATGGGAATGGAGTATCAACATCATGAGTAAACAATGCCAATATTGGTTTGACGCATTCCTCCACTCAATTGAGCAACAGTCAAATCCTTTGTATTTACGCAATTCTTCCCATTCACATCCTAAAATACTTGTTCTATTCATCTCATAAGACACCGTTTTCCACTCTTCCCATTTTCTTTTCCCTCGACGGTCTTCTTAATCAGACCATTATTCCTCAAGCCATGACTGATTATGTTGTCCACCTTCTTCATCAAGTTCTCCGCAGACCTGTCTTTTCTCCCATTTTTCTTAGGACCTCTTCGTTAGTGATTCGGTCTATTTGGTCTTCATCATTCTTCTGTAGTTCCACATTTCGATCGCTTAGGACTTCAATGCTGATGTCATCGTGCATGCCTGGCTGCGGAGAAGAAACATGCGCAAGATATACGTTTTGATGAATGTTTTCCATACTTCATCATCGCCATCATCGGTCAAAAATCCTAGGATTGATTTTACGCAGTCCTCTACTCGATTCTCCTATCGGCCAACCTCTTCATGTTGTCGTTGCTCCTCTGTTTTACATCCTTCAAAACTTGCTCCATATATCTCCTACGAGGCCTACGATGCCGTCTTCGTCTGGCTACTCTAATTTCTATTTCCAGAAGGAAACAGTCATTTGTCCTGGAAATGGTGCTTCGTCCATCGCTAGTTATTCACCTTCCTAGATAGCAATACAAAGTCACCTCTTTTTGCTTTTGTTTTACGATTTAAACATTGGTCTTGTGCTCTTATCTTTTACTGCATAGTGTTGCTTTTGTATTCTCTTGATATATATTTAGGTTATATTTAACCTGATTTTATGTATTTCTCCATGTTAACCAGAGTCTTCTCTAAATCTCTTTCTGTCTCTGCCATGACCGCTATGTAATCTACAGCCTTTTCCGTTCTTCCCGTTCACCTTTCACGCGACGATAGTCCTCATCAGGCCATAGTGTCTTAAAATGTGGCCGATTAAGTTGTCCCGTCTTCTTCTTACAGTTTTCAGCAGATTTCTCTATTCTCCCACTCTTCTTAGGACTTATTTGATTGTCACTCGGTAGATCCATTTTATTTTCATCGGTCATTCTTATTCGGTAGCACCACATTTCAGAATGCTTCCAGCCTAAACTTCTCTGCTGCTCTTACCTTCCATGCTTCGCTGCAATATAGCAGCATTTTCCAGATGAATACAAGCTTGGATTTACAAGTGTAAGTAGATTCTTCATTTGGTGGGATGCCGTCTTCGTCTGGGCTACTCTAATTTCTATTTCCAGAAGGAAACAGTCATTTGTCCTGGAAATGGTGCTTCGTCCATCGCTAGTTATTCAGCTCCCCAGATAGCAATACTAAGTCACCTCTTTTTACTCTTGTTTTACGAGTTAAACATTGGTCTTGTGTTCTTATCTTGTACTGCAACTGTTGCTTTTGTATTCTCTTGGTATATATTCAAGTTATATTTAACCAATGTATTTTTCATGTTAACCAGAGTCTTCTCTAAATCTCTTTCTGTCTCTGCCACGACCGCTATGTAATCGACAGCATATGTCATTGGTTTAACGAAGCATGCTCATTATTTCTCCGCGGGTATTTGGACCTGAATCTTTCTTAGTAAATTCATTCAATTTTTTTCTCTATGTAGGCATTGTAACCGACGGTAGACATTGCACAGCCTGGCCTCAGGTCTTTTTTAATTATTTATTAATACTTTAATTTAACTTTACACTAAAAATTGTTTGAATTATTAGTGTAAAGTCGCCGAAATGACGTCTGGAGGTGGATAAAAACCAGCCAGCCATCATCGGCAGGACAAAGATGATGATGATAATCGTTAATTTCCCAATATCTTATAACTGTAGCATCAGCGTACGGTTGTTTTTAATGTTTAAATGTTATTCTGTAATTCCTGAATTCAAATGGTTGCTGTAAGAAGAATTCTTTTTCTTTCGCCATATTAAAAAAATGTTACATTTTAAAAATGTTGGCCATTGCAAAGTTTCCCACGTTGATTGCCCAAAGTAATTACTCCTATGCAGCGCCACTGATTTCGAATGTGACAATGTGGAAAACATAGTCAGTGTGGATCACAGATCAGTACTTTAATGTCAATTTAATAAATAGAGATTGCGAGGTAGATGCCCATGTTGATTCCTAGAAAAAGGATTTGCAAGGCAACATTAATTGAAAATGTAAAGCGGCTCCTTCTACTTTCTTTGTGCTCTACAGTGGAAAATACGTGAGCAAAGTTGACAAGCTGTCAGAGAGTTTCGTAATGTTTTGTTTTCAAGCCTCGGCGAACATTCTTTGCGCTGTTTTAAAGACCACCTCTCAAAAATAAACAGAAAAACAACTACCTTGTTGATGGCTTCGTTCCAAAATTGAAAGTAAATTCTCTAGAGGCTTTCGCAGAAGACATCTTAATTACCTTCTCTTTTGGAAATCTTATCTTCAGGGGATGGAGCCGAACGATTCCGTACTTCCTCTGTATTCCAAATTTTAATTGGTTTCATTAAACTTGTCGTCGAAATTTCTACCGCCAATTTTTATCTAAATTGATTTTTTCTCAAAAGTCGGCAATTTGCCAAGAATTTTTTTGTTTTTAATTCTTCTATCATGAATAAAGTTGCACAGCATATTCTCATGAATGCGATTGTGTATTCTTCAACCTGATCTACTATACGCGGTTTTTTTAAAGGTGGATCTATAATTGTGCTGTCAAATTTATTAGAAGCTCGAGTCCATGTTGCCTGCGGTAAACTAATTTTTGTTGCGATTTACATGTTGAAAATTAATAATTTTATCCCTACTCACGGGTATGTTATGGAAGAATTGAAGTGCATATCTTTAAGTTTTACGTAGTGCTCAGTGTACCGTTTCGCGTAAAAAAAGTTTATTTTTTGGATTTTTATCAAAAATTATCATTTTTCATTTTCTTTTAATTCGTTGGCCAATTTTAGGTTAGATCAACATCATAAACAATTGTCTACTAAATTGGCTTGACGCAGCTCTCCACTCAATTTTTCTATCGACTGACCTCTAGATATTGGCATGCATTTCCTCATTTATATCCCTCAATAACTGCCCCATTTATCCCATAAAAGGCATTCCTTTTTTACATTCTTTGTATTCACTTTCCACTCGACAAATGTCTACATCAGACGTTCATTTCACAAGACGCTTAGATTGTCTCATCATCTCTTTTAAATATTTGATCAGACTTCTCTTTTCTTCAACTCAACTATTTCGTTTTTTACAGGTTTCGCCATTCGATTTCCAGTATCCTTGTGTAGCATCAGATTTCAAATGCATCGATTCTTACCTTTTCTGCGGACTTTGTAGTCCATAACTCACTGTTAGTCTAGTGGTCAGGGTGAGGAAAGTGTGTATTGCTTGCTGGTTGCTAGGCCTCCCAGATAGCAACACTCGTTCAGCTCTTCTAGTTTTTGTATCCTTAGTTCAATATTGGTCTACGCCTCTTCTACTTCGTACCTGCAAACCTGTCCCCGCTATGACATCGACGAGTCGCAGCAAACTAATTCTTACCCGTGGATATATACTCCTAAAGACTCAGGCCATCATGTCTCAATATAGGACCGATGACATCGTCTCGTCTTCTTCTTAAAGCTTTTGGGGGACTTCTCCATTCTCCCCACTCCCCTTGAAACTTCGTCCAATTTGTCTTCATCATTCTTCAGTAGAACCAAAGTTCAAATGCTTCCAACCTTGACTTCTCTGCTTCCGTCATCGTCCATACCTCACTTCTGTAAAGAAGTATGCTCCAGATACAAGTTCTAATGAAGTGTTTCCTGGCCTCCTAGCTTGAGTTTTCAGCTCTGAGAGGATTTCTCTTTGGGTTTAATCGTTTTTCTCCAGGGTTATTATCTGGACCTTTTCTTTCTTGCTTCATCTTTCGCTAGTTATTCTGATTCCCAGATAACAAAAGTTCTCTTTTCGCTCAAGCACTGTTCTACCGGAAATAATATTGGCCTCACTTCTTCCTTCGCATGACATTATCTTCGTTTTGCCGTTGGTGATACTCGAAGGCATTTTTCTGTTCTACTGCAGTTATAGTTTGTTTGTGGAATGCAATTCGTTCCGTTAGCAGTGGAAGATTGATAAATTGATTCTCCATTGGATTGAGTTGGATGAAGGGACTATTTCAAATGGCATTTACCACCCGTAATTATGTTATGGCGTCGATGAATGGAATTACGATTCCGCGCCAATTCTGTTGGAAATCATCCAAGCTCTTTTCCAAATGTTGCGTCGGAGTCTCTTTGCACACATCCTGCAATGTTTGGCGATGAGATTGTTGACGGCATTGTCGGCGTCGGGGGAGTCTCTTGTGTCAATTATTAATCGATCTCTGAGCTCCAAGTTCAAATTGATCCCGTCAGCTCCGGTCACTGCTCCATTCTTATGGTTAATTACAACAAATAGTAGTGGGGAACGGTGCCCATAATGATGGCTAAAGCAAGAATACAGAGCTCCCTGTGGATTCGCTGAAAATATCTTCCTTCCAGGCACAGCAATGGAAGCTCATAATAGGCTTCTTAATAAATGGATCGCTCGTCACGGAAATTAGTTTGGTGAAAAACCGACCTATCATTCTAAAGGTTTTTGGTTTAATCCTGACTTGGTCATGTGTGTATGTGTTCCTCTCTGGATTAAGTTTAGTTTTTTGTTAGGTTAGCCAGTGCGATATAATATTAGCAGGTGGAGCACTTTAATACGTTATACTTCTAATAAATAGATACCTTTGAGTAATCTAAGGTTGAGCGCCTTCATTTCCCTCTGCTGAGTACCCTACATCTACATAATACCCTGCAAGACACCATATAGGTGTGTGGCAGGGGGTGAATTCTCACTGCTGCCTAATTCCCTACTTGGTGCTAAACACCTTTTTCTCCAGCAATACTGTCCAGGTAACTGAATGGCTCCATTTCCTGTAGCTTATTACATCCCATTTTTAATTGAACCTGGCACTTTTTGAATGAACTTCGTTAAATTCCGTTCCAAAAACTGCTTAGAAAAACGTTTTTCTCGTTTCTCCTATCAGCAAACCTCTTCATATTCAAAACATTCTTCTCATTAACAACCATAACATCTTGCTCCATATATCTCGTACGATTCCTTCTATTTCCAATCTTCTCATTCTCGTGTCCCTCGTGGAATGTGTTCATTAGTCCATCCTGTCTCAAGTTATGGCCGATTATTGAGGAAAAAAGGAATATAAAGTGGATTATGTACTTTTATTTTCCCTCTTCTTTCAACGAACTGTGAAAGCCTCGAGGGATTCTCTGGACAGATAAAGTTTATTTTTTCTGTTCTCCGTTGTTGATATTCACCACTCGTGTGCGTATTCCGGTGGTAGCAAGGGACTTATCGTGTCACCTGACTCTTTTCTGTTGGCGCATTCGAAATGCCTCGGTGGCGATAGTGGTTAGGATATTATCAGAGTTCATTGCATGAAAACCAGATATTTTATATGCTATTTTCTGCTTTCAGTACGTATCCTGCACACAGTGGCGCGAGCAGAAACTCTGGTGATAAAAAAATGCAACGCTATATCGCAACAAAGCTATGGAAAACGGAGGAGATTACCATTCGCATTGGCATGCTGGCCTGTGTGTGACAATGTAGCTAGAATAAGGATGCTTTGTAAACGATTAGGTCTCACCTATTCAGTACAAAACATAGCGTTTTGTCTGGCCTCTTATGTAGACTGCATTAGTTTCCAAGCATAAATATGAACGGAATCGTGTCCAAATGTATCGCTGCGCTGCTGTTAATCTTTTTAAGGTGGCTGGAGCGGTAACCGCGGGTCATGGAATGTACATTGTAAGAATTTTACAAGTACGTCAAAATATACTATGGTCCTATTTTTTTTGTCGTGTTGCTTTTACGTGTCTTCGTTAAATGGTCGCGACGACATAGAAATATTTTTACGCCATTCGATAGGAAAAATGATGTTCTATAATATATGTAATAATAAAGGTAGGCTATAGGTTATGCCTAAAATGATGGTTCCTCCTTAATTAAAGCTTGTTATGACTTAGCAAAACAAAGAATGCCATGGTTACTATTGTTAGCTTTCGGCGTGGTCATCGACATTAAGTTGAAACTTGTATTTAAATATGCTTTTTTGTATCTTTGGCTCGGTGTGACACCGTGATCTTTGTTAGTAGTAATTATAATAATATGCTATTTATAGTTTTACTTTTAAAATAAAAACTGTTCTCTTGTTATCGAATCATAAAAATGTATCACATTAAATGAAAGGAAAGGCCACTATAAGGAGGTACCGCTATAACTCCGTGCATCAAAATCCCGTAAAAGAGCTATGTTATTTAATGAATAAATGCCGGTACAGAAAAATACGTATATGGAAATTCATCTATAGTGTGATAACGCATACACAATAATTGTATGAGTATGCTAGTACGTATATAGCGCATTATTGTAACATTACATTTTTACATGCTCTTTCAACGCATTTTGACTTCGGAACATGACACGTTTTGTTACCACGTTTAATTTCCAAAGTGAAAATACAGGCTCATTCCTGCTATTAGGTATTTTAATATGGGTTAAATATTTTCTTACGTATTTTTAAACTATATCCTTGTAAAATATAGCTCTTTCTTTTTAATTTTATTCATTAATATTTTTTTATTTTATTAATAATAATATTTTAGAAAAACAGTGACGTGCTACTGCTGTTACGTTGATATTAATAACACCATGTCAATAACGGATGAGAATATTTAAATTACATAAAAAATAAAAGTAGGACTTTGGTAAGGTATAGTCCTAAATCAGGTGAGTAAATATGCTCGTAAGCACGTTCCGTCACAAGTAAGTACTGTTGCTAATGTTAACAACCTACTGTAGCGCCACTTTGATGTGACTAAGGGTTTTCTGCTTTTTTTTCGAGCAAATATTATTATAATAAGTAAATATTAGGGATGGGTCGGTTCGGTTCTTCGGTTCTCGGTTCCACCGGTTCTTGAGCTTAGAACCGGAACCGGAACCGAGTCAAAAAATAATCGGTACCGAAATAATTGGCGCGAAAACCAGTTTGAAACCTACTCACACTCCGAAAGTGGAGGCTTCACATTAAAACCTGGTGAAATAGTGTCCTTAGATGCTTCAAAGTCGCGAATTATTCTAATTCAGTCTCTGAAAATGATTATTGATTACTTTATCTTATAATTGAGCAATGCAAAGTAAGTGGTAAATTAAGGACCGGAACCGAGAATCGGAACCGAGAACCGAAGTTAAGAACCGAACCGGAACCGAAAAAAAGTGGAACCGACCCATCCCTAGTAAATATTATTATATAGAGCTCGATATCGGGCAAATATTATTATAATAAGCAAGTGTGGTAAGGCCAGCACGTTTTTGCAATGCTAAATTCTACATAAAATTTCTCTTTACATTATTAATCTCCAAATTACTGCAATAGTCATACTCTGCCGCATAACCACATATAAAATTGCTGATTTTCGACGTATTTGTTCTTGAAATATATAAAATGTCTATTTTAAATATAAAATTTAATGTAAGTAAATGAAAGTTTAAATATGTGGAAAGGTCTCATTATTTTATTGCCAATCGAAGGAAGGGCCAAAAAATTATGTGTCCTGAAATTTTCACAAAAATGACATTTACTTCATAATTTGGTGGAGCCTCCTTAAGGCTATTGATGGAAGGTACCAGTACACTCTAACCTCCTTGAACGAGATTACTGAAATATTAAGTTCGCAACACTAACCCGAGATAACGATTGTAACAGTTGCCTTGATTTGTCGACTTCCGCATTAATTTCTTTTTATGCGGTGCCTTATTCATTACTTCTTCGTTTATGTTCCTATGCACCCGAACAACATCTTCCATTTTCCTTAATATCATCCAAAAACTCTCGGATGTGCGTCCATTCCGTGCTAATTAGAGGTCAAGTCGTATCAGAAAGGTGCAAATAGTATAAGCTCGACTTTGATTTTTTCCTCCCCAAAGGTTTTCCCCAAGTTTGCAATTAAAACTTGATTAAGCACGGATTAAAAATGGGAAAAAAAGCATGTTGCTAGCTTCCAAGCTCTTTGAACAGATTCCATTCGTCGAGGGAAGAGGGGGAATGATAATAAAGCGCACTCTGGGGCGTAGTTGGAAAACTAAAGGTTTCCCTTTAAAATCCAATCTTCGCAGCTTCGCGTCCATCCCCTCTGTTGACGGATGGTTTTTTCGGCATCCCTCTCTCAGCCTAACCCCTTTCTAGACATGGGGGGAGATGTAAACTACTACAGCACGCTTTGGTTCTTTCTTTTTTTTATTATTTCTCCCGACGTGAGCTCAATTGATGGCCTCCCTTCCGACCGAAGCGAAAGCGATCGAAGGGAGGTCTTCGTTTCCCACTAACGAGAAAATTCGGCTACTACGCCCCTTCCTTCTCCGATTCCCCACTTCCACCCTCACTCACTCACCCCCCCCTGGTCATACCTCCCCACCCTCATCAACAACCACTACGGCTCCACCGCCATCGGGCGAAAATTTCATCTTCGGCGCTACCTCTCGTGCTACTAATTATTAAATCCCTGGAGAGGATATAGCAATCATGGATGAGACAAAATACAGGGATTTAAAGAAGACTCTAGTAACAGCTGAAAGGACTATGGCGAGACTTAATCTCGCTTAAGTTAAGGTTAAGGATAGCTTTACTGAATATGTTAGGTATATTTTAAAAACCCCTTGCGTATTATACTAGATTCGACCAGATAAATATGTTTAGAGAGATAAATTGTGGTACCGATAGATTCAAAATGTCATTTTTTTCCGTACTATAAGAGAACAAAATAGGCAGCATAGCAAAGGGATAGGTAGGTAAAATATTATTAGAGTAGTCTGTAGTAGTCCAATAAATTTCAAGACAATATATTTACTGATAACAATAAAAATATTTTGCAAACTCCAACTTGCTACGGTAGACTGGACCATGATCGTAAAATTAGAGAAATTGATTGCCGAACCGACAGATTCAAAATTTCCTTCTTCCCTCATACAATTGAGGATATGAATAGCTGTAATATGTTAAATAGTATAAATATACAAGTGTATCAACTGATAGCGTAGTAAGTTGCATATAGGCATAAGGAATGTAACCTTACCCAACTAACAGTATGTTTGTGCATGCTTGCTGTGCAATTTCATTTTCTTTTAATTGCTAAGTTTAGATTAGAAAATAGTTACTAACCCTTTTTAAGCATGATATATAATGAATGTCTAGTGTGAATTTACCCCCTGCCACACATCTTTATGGTGGCTTGCAAGTTATCGTGTAGATGTAAATGCAGACGAGAAGGAAAACCAAGGAACCAGTAGAAGATAAGAGGCCAAGACCAGTATTAAACTAGGGAAACAAAAACTGGAGGAGCAGAAAAAGTATTGTATCTGGGAAGCCCATTAACCAGCGATGGGTGAAACAAAAGTAAATTTTTCTGTAACATAGTCCAGTTAAAATAGTAATTTTATGAAAAGAAGATTCAGCTGGCAGTTGGAAAATCAAACGTGGATGTAAGGAAGCACTTCATTGTGATACACATCTGGAGCACTCTTCTTTGTGAAAGTGAGGCATGGACGATTACTGCAGCAGAGAAGTCAAGGCTGGAAGCATTCGAAATGTGTGCTACGCGAGAATGATGAATATATGAAAATATGAATCGACCTGGTGACTAACGAAGAAGTCCTAAGAAGAGTGTGAGAAAAGAGAAGTATGTTGAAAACTGTAAAAAGAAGGCGGGACAACATAACGGTGAGCATATCTTGAGACATGATGCCCTTTGAAGGTAATGGGGTCGTTTACCAGTTGCGACAGCATCTGTGCGAGCAGACCTTCCGAGAACTCCCCTCCACTCCCTTCCCTTCCCCTAAAAGCAGTCAAGGACGGGAGGAAAATGAAGTCAATGTTATCACAGCAGCTTTTTCGGTGGGCGTCACCTTTTGCTTATTTTAATTTTTGATATATGAGTTAATGGTTGCGGTTAGAAGATTAATTTTTTCGCTAAAATTCTTTTTTCGTTTCCATCTAACGATTTCGTGTACAAAATTGCGATTTCGGTTCCGAGTAAACGCCCCCATTGTCGATGGACATGTGTATGGGAAGAATGGCGAAGGCAGGCCTCTTTGGAGATGCATGGAACAAGTATTGAAGGATTTGAAAGATAAGAATTACGCAAACATGAAGAGGTTAGCGGAATGGAGAAAGGTTCATCGCTAACTCCTCAAGAGTTTCGGGTCTTCTGCTTTTCTTCTCCGCGTCACTCCAATGCCCTATCTCCACCAAGTGTTTGGAGAAATGGTACTTTTCAACCTGGGCGTATGTAGTGAGTCTCTGGAATGTTTTCATCTTTGTACATGACGATGTCCTAGAGGGTTAAACTAGTTATTGAATAACTTGTGTGGAATACACTAAGTCTGGTCTTTTTTGAGTTTACAGTCATGCTGACCTTTCACAAAGCTATGCCTAAGAATATCAACTTAATAGCCCCGTCTAACATAAGGTCTTAAGGAGGCTCCATCGAATTATTTTTGTCATTACATAATGTCATTTTTGAGAAAATTTCAGGGCGTATCATCTTTGGCCCTCCTATCGATGAGCAATAATAATGAGGTCTTTCCATCATATAAGAACAAAGAAGTTGAAAATCAGCAATTTTATGCGTGGTTATGCTCCGAAGCCAGCCATGTTCCGAAGTCCAAATGAGATAAAAGAGCTTGTAAAAACTATAATGTAACTAAAACGTGCTATATAACAGCATACTCATACAATGGGGAACATGCACTATTTTTTATAACTCTTTAAATGTGAAGTTTATTAGTTCAAATATGCTTGGCGAAAATTTAGCTGAAGAATTTAGTTGTGTTGCAAAGATATTTCTCTTTGAAAATTGTACCCTTTCGGCAGCTTAAAAACACGACGTCATCGCATGACGTCACGGCACGGTATCTCTAAGGGCGTTGTTTATCTGTTTATGCGTGGAGGTAAGTTGTTACTAAATGAATACTTGGCGATAGCTTATGTATTTATCTCATTTGTTTAATGCAATAAACGATTGTATTTCGATTTTTTGTTTACGTAGAATGGATGGTAACGAGCAAATCGTCCATTAATTATATAATGCCTGATTAGTGCCCAAGAATTTCTACTACGTCTATGCAATCGCTGGTTTTTTTAAGAAGAACACCGCCACAAGGGAGTCAACCAAAGGAAATTGTTGGAATGTGTTTTTTAAGTATTTTTCAGTCATCGTTTCGTTCGAGAAACGGCTAAAAACCTCAAAACAATATATTCACTCCGTTTTATTTTTTAAAAATTGTCTATCTCGGTAGCAATATGGAACCTATACCGTGCAGTGACGTAGAAGGCGTTTCAGGTCACGTGACTTTCGTCAATTTTCGGGAACATTTTAATATCATTTAATAATCTTTGTGGTGGGCGTAGAAACATTTGGCTTTTATATTTAAATTGGTGAGAAAATTTCGTATCAAGTACATCATTAATCTTCGAGAAACAAATTTCATGCATATTCCCCATTATTGTGTATGCGTCATCAGACTATAGATGAATTTCCATATATGTATTTTTTTCTGGATCGGCATTTATTCACCAAATAAACTTTCTCTTACAAGGGATTTTGATGCGAGGAGTCATAGCGGAACCTCCTTAATTCTTAGATGAACACAATAACGTAGCCCGTGGCGGGATTTGAGTCCGCGACCCTTGGGTCTTCAGGCTTGAGGTATGCGTTACCGACCTGGGGGGTTATTTTGTAATCTCACTTTAGTGAGAATACGTCATAAAATGTCACTTTTTCATAGTTAAACTCCACCACCCAGGCGGCGTGACCATCTTCGGATCTCAAGCGGTGTACTGCCGGTCATGTGCTGGTCTTTTATACGATTCATCCGCTCGATCCGTATCTTTCGACTCTTGATCCGTTTCATTATCTCCGCTTGCCATTAGTTCCCATCTCATCTTCGTAAAGAACGTGACATGGAGCCACCATTGTTTCCACTTGAAGCTTGAGTTGGAAAAAAGGCAAGAGCGAGAAAGATACAATAGATTTTAAATTGTATTTTTGGAATTTGCACAACGTGAAGAACTTAAACTTTCTTAAATCACGAATTGTATATTATCAACAAATGATTTCTTGAATGAAACACTATTGAGAAAAGGAAAAATGATGAAACACTATTAACGTAAAATGTAGCGAGAAACAAATGCAAATTCCAATATTGATACAAAGGAAATTATTGGACATGAATTATCTTGACTGGCCATCCGAATAATTAAAATGATAGGGACAAACAATTTTTCACTCACCTTCACCGTATTCCTCCATTTTTGAAGAAAGCGGTCGCCGTTGCCAGGCACTCGTTTATTTATTCAACGACAGAAGCTTCGACAATTCACGGTCCATTCGTGAGCCGATAATTAAGAGAGCGAAACGGATCT
The DNA here is from genome assembly GCA_933228895.1 of Platycnemis pennipes. Taxonomy (NCBI): domain Eukaryota; kingdom Metazoa; phylum Arthropoda; class Insecta; order Odonata; family Platycnemididae; genus Platycnemis; species Platycnemis pennipes. Next base: position 70,421,634 of record OW121854.1, read on the forward strand.
CCCGCCTTCCCGCAAAGAGTCATTAAAAAGGTGAGATTACAAAATAACCCCCCTGGCTACCACGGTTGGCGAGAAAAACAATTAGTTTGGATAGGGTAATGAGAGCTCGGAAGTATGGAGTAGCTAACGAAATACATCGTAGAAGGAGATTGTCATATTGCAAAGAAGGAAATTGTCATATTGCAAAACCAAAGTACTTCATGTCTTCCCAACCCTACCCTAGTACATAGCACGCTGATGATTTAAATGGCGCCAGCTAAGTTGTTATCGTTTCGGTTTATCTTCCTCGCACAGGAGTCGAAGGGTTTTGCTTGGCTCAGCGATCGGCAAGCTGCCCAAAGCGACGAACGCCTCATCCCCGCTTGGAACCGACGCAAAAATCCAAAAGGCATCGGCATGAAGCTCCTTGGAGATCTTTCTATCGCGTCAACTTCGTGTTAATGCCTTGTTCCCCCTCGCTTTTCTTGAGAAGGAAGTGGATGCATCCATCATCAGATTTTGCGCGGCCAGGTATTTTCTGGACGCCTGGGCTTCCTGTCCAAACGTACCGTGCCAAAAACAAGCTTGAGGATAAAATGTTTTTTTTTTAATCCTTTACGGAAGAAATAATAATATTCCCAAAGGTAAAAAGAGGTTTTCCGATCCAATGCGGAGAGTACTAATCTTAATATGATTTTTAACCTCAATTAGAGAATCGTCGGCACAAAAGTTGATAAATTTAGACGCTGAATAACAGTCCATTATTTTCATTACTATTTGGCATCTCATTAATTCTCGTAGACTGTTTTGAATATTCCCTTCCCCGCCCGTATTTCTGCTCAAAATGAATTTATACCTACGTTATACTCTGAAAACCACCACAACGGTGTGTGTCAGGGGGTCGCCCCACAACAAGCTTACAATATCGAGAAGTGCACAATCTTCTTGTTAGTGTTTACAATACCGATTTCATCATCTGAAACCTAACAAATCACCAAGGGAATATGGCGACTTCCCATAAAATATAGCCAATGTAGTTGGTGTACATTTATGGAAATATTGGTACATGAAATTAACGTGTATTCATACAGAGACCACGCAAATCTTTTTCAGAGAATTCTGATTATGTGCCAAACATTTGAGAAGAAAAAAAATAATTACACTCACATTTGAATTTATGGTTTTTGTAAAAAAATTGCCAAAATATTCAAATATACATGTCTCTCCGGAATATCTTCATGGTAACTTCGATTTAATCTTAATTGTCCCTTTTTGTGCCCGATTAGAATTATATTTCTAGTTTCTCCATCCAATTATCAACGTGAGAGAATATAGCGTACGACCAACTTGAGTCCGAATTGAAGGTAGTGGTAAAAAATGGATAAAGTCGGTGAAGTTCGCGGATGAACAAGAACTGGTCAGCCTAGGCCGTGAAATTACTATACACGTTACAAATAAAGTGCGATAAATGCGGGTTGAAAGGAAATCACTAGAAAACGAAAAAATGGTATTTTCAAGATCAAAAAAGGCAGTTCAAATTTAAAATTAGGAGGGTAGAAGCTAGAACAGGTGGAGCAATACTGCAGGTAGTGTGTCGCAGGAAAAGGGCTATAGCAGCAATGAAGTGAGAAATAGAATCGCATTGGGAAAAATAGCTTTGACTCGTAGGCGTGAGCTAATGATAGGGGTGTCATGTAGGGAAGTTGGGAAAAGACTAGTGAAAAGCTTAATATGGAGCGTGGCATTGTATGGTGCGGGATAGTGAACTTTGAAGAAGATGAAAATAGATTAGGGCTTTTGAGATGTGGGTGTGGAGAAGGATGGAGAAAGAAAAATGGGTCGAAAGGAGGACGAATGATGAAGTACTGTAGTCAGTAGGAGATGAAAGGAAGTCGACTGAGGAAATAAGAAGGTAGAAGCTGTGGATGAAGAAGGTAATAAATGGCGAGGGTGTTTGGAAAGACGTGATTTAGGGTAGAACGTTGAATAAGCGGGTTAAAAGGGTGGAAAAGAACTCATAGTATGTGATATAACGACGATAGGTATGTGGGACTGAAGAGGGTTATTGTGGGAAATTTAGGTGTTGAGAAAATAATTAAATGTCCATTTAGACCTATCTTCACCGGTAAAAAGTTGTTGACCCTCCAAGACCCTCTATCTTCACCGGTATAAAACCGATAATAACAATAATATTGCTGGGGGTTTAATAAATATATCTTTGACATCCTCAGATGAGACAACCATATTATATTTCTATTGTTGATGTTTTTTGTTCTCTTTTCAGCACTTACTTTCCTCCTCTCTAATTCTTAAATGCCAATTCACGTGAGAAAAATCTCAAAAATAAAATTCATCACGAAGGAATAGGAATGTAAGCTGTAATTAGGATCAGATCCGAGAGTCATTTTCCAGATCCAGCTGACGCCTCTAAAGTAGCTGGCCGAGCGAAACGTTGTAATTGCCCAACAAGTAGGATCACATCGTTCGCTCTTGGCCGTTTCTCTTTGTGATTCTGTGTGCGCGCCAGAAGCGGAATCATTCCCAGTCATCTCTCGGAAAATCCAATTAGTCCCACGGTGCAGATGGACAAAGAGTGCGTCCCCTGGATCATGAGTTTAATTCCCCTTCCTGGAAAACCTGGACGCTCCACTCGGAATTAATACAATTCTTCTACCTCGGCGCTTGCAGTTCAAATGTTTTTTTTTAAATTCATGTCGAGAGATTAGGTGCTTGAATTAGTTTTAACATAAGTGGAGCTATTTCCGAGTTTATTCCTGAGTGTCAGTGGATACACCCAGAAATTTTTTTATGGTGGAGGCCTGCCCGATCTTTTGCAAAGTGTAACCAAAATGTTATTTTAATCAGAATATTTTTAATGTATATTATACATTCGAAATATACTGATTAAAATAACTGATTATACTGATTTTCTATGAAAAATATACTGATATAAAATTACGATGAAAAATATACTGATACTGATTATACTGATATACTGATGAAAAATATACTGTTTATACTGATAATAACTAATATGAGCTACTATAATATCTGTATATAGCTCATATTAGTTATTACATGTGTGCATCTTATCATATTTACAGACAAAAATAGTCGTTAACTTTTAGACGTATGGTTCTAGACGTAATCTTACTAGATTAGTTATGTGTCACAGCACAGACAAAAGAGCCTTTCTTTTATCTTTGGTCTAGTAATACTCGAGTAAAATGATGCAACGAGTTTTTCCTATTTTTCCAATTGCTGCTACCAAGTGACTGTGACTTGTCAATTAAAGATTAATTTGTACTTTTCTTGAGAGCTTAAGGGGGGGGGGGGGGGCAGGGACCCTTTGACCCTCCCCCCGTGGGTGCGCCACTGCTGAGTGTTGATTCTGACTAAATACGTACTCATCACCTTGTGATCCGCTCTGTGCTGCATATTAACGTTCCTGTGGGCTCCGATTGGACTTCGAACAGATGAAAATAAACATTTGGTGACTAATGTGTAATCAAGTTTAAAATGACGTTATATTTGCAGAGAAAACCCTTATACAGTGAAACATGGACAGTAATTGCCTTGTCAATTTCCATGAAAAGTAAATACCTATTAAACATCGGCCGTATCTTGAGACATCATGCTCTGATGAAGATGCTCGTGGAAGGGGAAGTGAATAGTTATAATGGAAAAGGAAGATCTAGTATAAAGTGGAGAGTTTAAGAATGATTTTATGAATATGAAGATGTTAGGTGATAGGAGAATGATGTGGAGAGCTACGTTAAAATAATACAATGAATGATGACTGGTAGAAATATATTTACATTTTTTTAATTTTGTGCTAGTAATTGATTTCCATCAAATGTTTAATTCAATATATTGCGAAAGGAAAAGAAATATACTACTGCTCTACAATCACCACTTCTCAAATACTACACGTCCGTTAGATACGTAATGAAGGGAATTGATGATGGCTTAACAGTTGAAACGCGTTGTATGTCGCAATAAGTTTTTTGGGACAGTCCTATCTTGTTGATAAAGGAAATTTATGACTCTTAAGTGTTTCAATGAAGAAAAATTAAAAAATCATTGCTCATGTAGCATTGGGAATAATATTTAAACAATTATCTCCAATAGAATCTAAATGGGACTCATTTTTTAATAGTTCCAGCAAGCCATCTTTTGCCATCATTGCTCATTAAATAAGGACGCAATTCCCGCTTTTTCTCAACGTCAAACCCTTTCTTGGCAATTTGGGCTCTTTAAAGGGGCGCATATAATAGGTGCATTTTCTGTAAAAAAAATCAAACAATTGACATCTTCAGTAATTTTTTTCTTTTACCAAACATATTCTGGGTTTTCTAGGGAAAGCAGAGGTTATTAGCCTATCTATTCCCGTTCATCCATTCGTAATAAAGGATTAGGATAAGGTTCTTGTTTCCCCGTTCCCTGGCACAACCATACGGTGACCGTTTTTCAGCAAGGAATCGTTCGTTTTCTCAGAGGGGGAAACAATATTGCAATGCCGTCGGAGGAGTTTAACGGTATTCCTCGTCATGTAACACACTCAAAAAGTGTTCAGTCTGGATGAATTTTCTCTGGATTAAATGAAAGCAAGGGCGAGAAGGAGAAATATCTCCTCGAGGTTAAAAAAAAAAAAGTTCTGGCCCCCACCGCTTCCTCCTGCTCTTCAAGATCCTTTCAGGGACGAATCCAATTACGCAGTTTTTGTGACTGATGCGGGAACCCAACCTTCCTCTCACGACAAAGTTGAAACCTTGTTTGGCGAACTTTAAAAACTTTTCCGCAAAACGGTCATTTTCGCGGTCTCGTTGACAGTACGAAAGGGACTGGTTTGGAAAAAAATACATACATTTATTTTCAAAACAACAGTGATGATTCCTTATCAAATATTCTGTGCGGTAATGAAAAATAAATTTTAGGTTCACGATTTGGATTTCAGAGTAGGAACTCGAAATTAAGGAGGAACTACTTTCACCTTCGACATGCCCGATAACCTACCCTGATTATGAATATATATTATATTTCGATATTTTTCCTATGGAATGGTGCAAAAATAGTGCTGTCATCGACCATTTAACGAAGATATATGGATATATAAAATAATGGGTTTCCACGTTGAAATGCATTGTCCTTATGGGAGTATGATGACCTTCCTTCGCACTACAATTTTTATTTCAATTTTGGCCCGAACAATGTCGTTGTAAAACTAATGCCACACGTGCAAGGTATTTAGGTACGTAATATGTTTCTTTTAGCTCAGGTCATCGGAAGTTTAATATTAGTATTTAAGTTTAAAGAGCATACTTCCGGTTCCCTTCCAGGCAAGGAGCCGGCATTCTGCGGTGGATATGGCAACGTTGCGAAGTACTGGGAGATAAAATATGAAATAAGGCATGGAATTTAAGTAGGCGGCCTATATTGTAATTAGAGATGTGCGAATACTACCTGCGAATACTAGAATACAATGATGTATTCGATATTTAAGATCTAGAATAAATACGTTGAAAGTATTCGATATCTCGGATGATTATGATAACTAAGCTATATTTGGCGTATTGATGAACTATATCAAAGTGCCGCGAGAGGACTCCGGATATAAGAGTCTATTGATGGGTTTTGCCTCGTAATGTATGCTAGAAATGGAATTCCGACAAAACTGGTGCCTTTTCACCATATATTAAGCGCCAAAACTAGTCACCGCTAGTCACGAATCAAATAAAAAAGAATAACGCTTAGCATTTATTTGCAATTCTAGTATTCGAGGCATTCGAAGTTCGAGATATTCGATAATTCGAGTCGTGATTTAACATTCGTTTTCGATATTCGAATTCGAGAAATCTGCTCTTCGACCCATCTCTAATTATATCTTTAAAATGCCTTTATAATTTCAATTCTTAGTTTTTAAGGATTTGAATCGATTAAGAAATTGAATCAATAATATTTCACCAAAAGTCAGATGATGGCGAAAAATTAGGACGAATTTGATGTATGGAGGAAGGTGAGAAAATGATTGATGCCTTGACAAAATGTTTGAAATGAAAAATAATGGGCGATGAAAATGTAAATGAAGTATGCAATATATATTGCATGAAGAAACGCTTCTGAATACTTAAAAATACCAGGGCTGAACATTTCAAACACTGCAAGATACCATAGAGCAATGTAGCACTCAAACCTTTTATGCAATCTTGGCGATCTCGGCGCAGATTCCTCCTTAATAAAGCTAAGTATCATGAATATGAGTTTAATTCTTTCATTTGTGGCACTAATAAATAGAATGTGAAATCTTGGGCAAGGAAACGTGTTAGTAACCATAAAAAACAACCAATAAGTGAGACAGTCACAGCCAGAGAGTACTCGCGGGGGCGTTGCACATGAGTTTTTATGCCCGCGACCATCTTGGTAAGTACAGGAATGCGGGATATTTACTCGCGATACTACCACTGGTGAAGTTGTTTTTCAAGCTGTAAAAATCAGAGTAGTAAGATGAATTAGGAATGCGTGTTTAAAATATTTCAAATATACAGGAAAATATGCAAACATGCAAATAAGCGCCAATTCATGCAGTTTAAGTAGGTTAAATTAGTACTCGTTTTTGTAATGAAATTAACTCCTAGGGGAATGAGGTCTTTTGCACCTCCCTTAGATAGCCTAATGAAGGTTAACTAACGCAGCTATGATGAAAAAGAATGAAATGAACGATTTAACTTGCTATTTATCTTTTAAGACACATGCAGTTTCCATAAGAGGCCGTGTAAAACGGAATTCTCTGTGCGGAGTATGCGGCTAACTAATCGCCTCCCAAGCACCCCCGTTCTGACTTCATTATCACCAATAGGTTAGCATGCTAGTGCCTCCTTCAATGCATCTTAACCTCCTTGGTCACAATACAGCAGACCAGACGACCTCGATACAGACTAGTTAACTCTCGGGATCTAGCGGGAAATTTAAAGTGGGTATCATTTATTGAAATTGCTTTGCCAAATAAACAAATGACTGCTCTTTAGCGGGGCAGATTTTATACAAATACATGCATGCAAGTGTAAGATTGCGGGCCAGCACTCCTCCTAGCCAGCCTAATAGCTCGTCCCTCTCACTATTTGATTCCGTCAGGAAATCTAATTTATAAGGATCTCACATTCTCTCATCATTAATAAGATTAGAGAGATATATTGTCACACCAATATATTTAAATGTAATTTTTACCAAGATCCATTGGAGAGCATAATAGGTAGCATAGTAAAGGGATAGGTGGGTGAAATATTGTTAGTGTAGTCTGTAGTGCATGATGCATGTATTAATCTTATTGATTTATGCATGATTGGTAAATACAGATGAATATATGCTGATAAATAAAATTATAATCAATAATCCATTTATTACAATGTAGATACTAATCATTTAGTGGCATGTGACTCTATTTATCTAATATGTTTACATGTAGTAGCCTAGTTACATTTTAAAAGTGCATGTTTGGTTATCGTCACCCCCTGCCACAAACCCTCGCGTTGGTTTGCAGGGTATTGCGTAGATGTAGATGTTCCAGCAACACTGGCTGATAATATTTATGTTATATCAGAGTATATTATATTATAATATTGTCAGAATATTCTGGATAGGGACTAACTAATGAAAAAAGACACCTTCAGCCTCTGCTTTATAACTCCCCTTTTTTCATTAAACATCGTTTTTTCATGCCATATAGGCCAAAATTAATATTTTGCCTACCGATTGGAATAAAGTGTCGGTTATAAGGGACTATTTTGCGAAGCGGAAAGTTGAGAGTACAATTCGATATGACAACGCTGCCGGGCGGAAGCAATAAACGATCAAAGCTCAAGAAACCCTCTTTATGTCCTTTCTCAATCTGACATGACTAGAGCTTTCTTCCGCTCACAAAGATGAGGGTGGCGATTCCCCTACCGTTCCTTTTAAAACCCCTCCCTTGATCATTTTATGTAGAATACTCCCTTAGCCAGGACAGGGTGATAATGGAATGGTAACTTGATATTTTCTTGTTTTTTCGCGTAAGCATGGCTGAGGAACATTGTCTCATCTCCTTTAAAAAAAATCTGGTTCCCCTAGAGTTTATAAAACGCCTCCCCCAATTTAGAAAAGGAATTCCATGATTGTTCCAAGAATGAAAAGGATTGGAGGAAGAAAGGGTGCGAGGGTGAAGGGGAACTCGAAGAGGTAAAAAGCCCATGTCTTTGATGTAACAATTCTAGTTTCCGTTAATTAAAATCATCTCAGCTTTCACACGTTTGCTATTCGTATATTTCTGGAAAAATAAGATTAACCTTTACAAAATATCCGAAAGCAATTAGGTATTTCGGAGCAATGAATTCATTCAAAATTTAAAATAGTAGTACAGGCGATAATTAACAATTAGGTCTACTTGCATTTGGAATGCTGTTAATAATTATAGCACCTTTAAAGATAGAAGGAGAATTCCTTCAGCAGGATAGTCGGGAACTTTTTTTGAGGTGCTGACAAGGACATTGAGTAGAAACTTTAACGGAAGGGTAGTCAAATGGTGAAAAGATGAGTCAAATGTTAGTCAAAGACTAATGTCTAGAGTTTTATACAAATATGTTAATACCATTAAGCCTGTGCAAAACCTTCGCACATTTAAACCCCCAAAAAGTGATTTAGTCTTTTTTTGGCTCGCCAAAAATATATTGGAAATACCAAAGACAATTTATTTTTGTGAACATATTTACAATTAACACTATTTCTTATGAGTTATTTATCTGGACGATTAACAGCATAATACGTCTGCTACTGACGATAATCCTTCTGTATTCGTTGTTTATTTACAACAGCACCATAGAGACGTTCTTGTTTTGTTACGCTTCTGTCTAAAATATTTTCTTATAATATAATATGATAAACTATGTGTTTTAACGTAAAAAGGGAGTATATTATGCCAGAGGTCTGCAAAAAATCCTGACTGTTCATACCTGTTTCGTTACTATATGCTTATTATTAGTTAAGATAAAGAAGTGTAGACAACAGATACAATATGCATGATAATATTAGTACAAAGCTTATGCTGAGCATGGTTTTATATTAATCCGAGGTTTGGTTACTTGGGAAAAAAATGATTCCCAGCTTTTCGATTTTTGGGTTTTGGGGCAGGAATGAAGAGGCGCGATGTGCGAAAAGAAAGACAGGTGAGGAAGTTCTTGAGAAGGAGCGTGGAAGTTTATAGATGAAATTAGAAGGGGCAGAGTAGTTGGCTGGAAAAATTAATTAGGGAAGACGGGACTCTAAAAGGTTTCTTTCGAGGGACCGAAACTGAGGAAGTGATTGGACGTCTCAGTAGTAGACATTAGGGAAGGCTAACAAGGAGGTTAAAATGCACTGTAGGAGGCATTGTCGTGCTAGCCTACGAGAGACAATGAAGACAAAATGGGGGTGCATGGGAAGGATTAGGCTCCGCCTACTCCATACAAAACATTGCGTTTCATACGGCCTCTCATGGAGACTGCATGTGTATTTAAAGCATAAATAACGATGAACCCAAAGCATAAATAACGATGGCCGCTAAGATACATCTACATAATACCCTGCAAGCCTCCATAAAGGTGTTTGGCAGGGGGTTCAGTCACACCAAATATGCTTTACATATCACGCATATAAAGGTATAGGATATTCCTTACATCCCAATATAGAATTGAATGTATTCCTATATTCTATTCTGCACTTCATAATAAAAAAAGATGAAAATAGCAAAGCAAGCATGCGAAAACATGCTGTTAGTTGCGTTAGCTGAAAGACCTTTTTCCAACATGCAACTATCTATGCTATCCATTAATACACTTTTATTCATAATATTGGATATATTTACAGCTATGCATATCCCTAATTGTACGAGATAGGTACGAGAAGGACATTTTGAATCTGTCAGTTTGGCAATCAGTTTATCTAATTTTATGATCATGGTCCAGTCTACCATAGTAAGTTGGAGTTCGCAAAATATTTGTATTGTCAACAGTGAAAATATTATCTTGGAGGTTTTTAAAAGTTTAAGACTAAATTTCAACCTTCGGTCTGACATGATTCCCACTTTTAGTTTATCTGCTCTGAATAGCTACAAAGATGGCCGCTAGCTTCCAAATCTGCTGTGATGCCTCCCCTAGGTCTTTTTAACCTCCTAGGTACGCGCATATTCTGTTGCGAAGGAGAGATGATTAGTTCGCATACCACGCTACGCAGATGTTGTCTGCCTTTTGTTATCTTCCTCTATTTCCCTACCTTCCTTTCTCTCTCTTTTTCTTCCTGTATCTCTTTGTGAAACACAGTTCCCCGCCGTGACGTGAGGCTTGCCTATTCTCTCGGAATTAACGCTTCGTCAGTATCGGGACGGAATCCAACATTTCGCGGAAAGGACTTTGGGGGGGGGGGGGGGGGGTGGCATAAAAAAATAATCTTCGCGAGAACTTACGTTTGCAAGTGGCTCAGAGCACCACCGCCTACTAAGTAAGTGAGCGAATTACCCACTCACGTCTTTATTTCAGGAAGTGAAAAACCCTTACGATTTGCCCGGAACGGAAAGGAGGGGAGCATTCACATTTTGGCCTTGAGAAAAATACTGCAAAATTGTTCCACAGCAGATTTATATATGATGGAAATTTCGTGGTGGACTTTATAGATGGATTTTAAAGGTGTTCCAACTGAAAGACTCAAGACGACTTTTTCTTGCGGTGCGTACTTTTGTCAACATCGTTACTTCCCCGAACCAGTCCAGTAAAGTGAGTCATCATGTCTCCGTGTAAAAAAATACCACTAGCTTTCGGATTAAGTTTAGCTTGACGACGCGACATGACCAATATTTCCCGCGTAAATTCATTATATTTAAAATTTTAGATTAATGATAGCACCATAAATTGTAGTTATCAACGAAAGGTTTGTTTCCTTGAAACTAATGAATTCTTGTGTTGATTCATCCCCCGCCACACACCCTTGTGGTGACTTGGACATTATTGTGTACATGTAAATTGTAGTAGTAGATTTTTGTAGCTGCTCCATTAGTTCAGGCTATTTAGACCCGACTAACCTAAGCAGTTACACCTAAGAAGAACACAGCATTCAGGATTGAGATTGGAACTCACGATCCCTGACCGGCACGATATCGACTTGGGTACCGTGGTCGGTAGTTGCAGATTTAGGCGAAGCTTGGTATTGAGTTAGATTAGATGGGTTGGTAAAAATATGGCTACATAAGAGCCTTGAATACTAATTTTATGGCTTATAACCTTCGTGAACCTTTCTCCTTGTGATTGTGATTATGAGTTACTCCAGTCTTAATGCTATTTCTAACCAAATATTTGCGGTTAGAAGGATATATTTTTACTTAGATTGTGACACTACATGGTGGCACAACTATTTGCAGCATCATTGACGGAGTTAGGCGTATTAGTAAAGAAATTAGACGTAGACCATCGTTAGAGAAAATGGGTCTTTCGTCTGCAGTAGGGCTATTTTCAGATATAACATAATAATAATTTCTTCCAGCAAGCCATCGCAAAGGTATGTGGCAGGGCTGAATATCACCATGGGTGTATTAGGATAATGATTTGGAATCTTATGTTATTTACCATAATACAAGATTTTTTTATTTGTCCAAAATATCTAGATTTAAATGAAAATTTCCTGAGACGTCAAGTATTTTCACATGCGATACTGTATCAAAAGATATATGCGTCTGAGTCGGACATCGCTCCAAAACAAATTTTCGTCTAAAATTTTGTCAATCTTAAAAGATAAAAATTTAATATACGCACCATTCAATAACGCAAAAAATATCCTCCTGAATCTACAATACCCATCCTGATATTTAGAATCGGTACCTGTCCTGATAAGAGGGTCTGTCTCTGTAAGGTTATGTTCATGATCTAACCTGCGATAAAATTATATTGCTCTTTATATCGTTCCCAGACCTGCAGGCTTGTGGAGAAAGAATTGAAAAAAATTACGGATTATTGAATTATGAAATGCGGCTCTGTTGGAAAATGGATAAAATGCGATCGGTAGAAAATAAGACTAGCGAAGAAGTTCTTGAGATAATAGGGGAAGAAAGTAAGCTCCTTGAGAAACTTCAAAGGAGACACTTTAGGTGGGTGGAACAGGCGGCCAATGGGCCGCCGTTGAAAGTTCCTTCAAGCTCTCACACCCATTATCCCAATCTACCCCCCTCTCCCAAAGGGTGATAGATTCTGGAGGTGGTAATGGACGGAAAACCCTAGGAGAGGGAGAGAATCGACATTTTACATCTGCATCTACATAATACCCTGCAAGCCACCATAAAGGTGTGTGGCCAGGGGAAAATTTAGACCAAACATGCATTACATATCATGCATAAAAAGGACTAGTAATTACATTCTAGTCTAATAAGAAGACGGGACAACTTAATCGGCCGTATCTTAAGACGCGATGGGCTAATGAAGACAATCGTCGAGGGAAAAGTATAGGGGAAGAATGGAAAAGGCAGGCCTCGTATGAGTTATATGAGTTATGTGGAGCAAGTTGTGAAGGATGTAAAAGAGAAAAATTACGTTGATATGAAGAGGTTTGCCGATAGAAGAATTGAGTGGAGGGCTGCATCAAACCAATCCTTAGATTGTTGACCCATGATGATGATAAACTTAACAATTTTTAAAAAATATATAAAAATTAGCAAAGTTAGCATGCAAAAACATGTTGTTAGTTGGGTTAGTGTTTTATATAGAATGTAGGAACAAAGGTATATTTTTTGGGATATATGGTAAGGAATGAGCACGTAAAGAAAGGGTAGAAGTGTAACAGAAGTAGAATACTAAATCGAAATCAACCCTTAGGGTAAGAATTATGAATAATGATAATCATTGGTAAATTTGACTTTTCTCCGCTACCCTTTTTGGAACCACTGCATAATCAGGTACCTAAAAAGAAACGCCAGTACATTGTACAGTTTCTGCAACTTATTGAGTGATATACGTACATCCGGTTTCGCCTTTTACGGCATTTTCAGGTGCACTGAGGCGCGAAAGGTAACATATGTGGGTCCAGGGATAGTGATCAGAAAGAAAAACCGGTGAGGAAGACATTTAGAACAATCGGAGGTAGGGAAAGGCCGTAAAAGACGTTACGATGCCGTGAAAGGCGAAACTAGTTGTACGTACATCACTAAATAGATTACTGGACTGTTTAACGAACTGGTGTTTATTTTTACCTATTAATCATTGTTTTTTTATTCAAGGGTTAATTTTATTCGCAATACTATTTAATTATTCATCCTGTTTGTTTTGGATCGCGGTAGCCACTCGCAAACAACACCAAAATAATCATTGGGTTGAGTGAGTGAATGATTTCCCGCTGTGATTACCTCTGCTTTCTGACACTAAACCTTCTTACAATTTAATGAATTTTGGCTGTCATATTATATACAGAGCCTTAAACACGATTTGTGGAGAACCCTGGCCTTTTCCACAAGTTGACCGACAACGCTGCCGAGCGACGCATAATTGATTCCGTACCTTCCGGTTATTCGAAAACAAACGAAAGCCGAAAAGGTTCCCCCACGCATAATCTCCGCTCCGATAATGAAAGCTGTCCGCCATTCTGCGGGCGGAGGCGATGATAATGGAAAGATTTGGGGTTCAGGAAGTCGAAAACCGCTTCAAAACCGTGGACGACTCCTCCTATTTTACACGCCCGAGGGATTAGATAGAGACCCCTGAAATTAACGTAATTTTGTTTTGCGAATGCTCGTCATCCAGCACCTGATGTTATCAAGAATATCCAGATGAGTGCGTAAGGGAATTCTCGGAAACCTTCCTTCTCCGCTTCATTATCTCTTTCTTACTTTCTCTCTCTCTCTTTCAAGCTCCACTCGTGAAAACACCGAAGCACCTTATAGACGATTACCAAAAATTCAGCAAAGAATACGGAACAGACACAAGAGGTAACCAAAATTTTGTGATAACATCACAACTGAACAGTAAAATTCAATAAATCGTGCATGCATTCATGAAAATTTTGCTTTGATAAGGAGGAATACAGTTTTCGTAAAAAAAACAAGATGCATGTCTCTGAAGACCGTTGGAGAATTATGGCTCCGAGGTATCAACTATTATGTAGTATCTACAAAACAATTCATCATAACGTATATCTGGAGCGTGTTTCTTTATGGCAGTGAGGCATGGGCAATGATAGTAGCGGAAAAGAAAAGGGTGGAAGCATTCGAAATGTGGTGCTACAGAACAATGATGAAGATTAAATGTATAGATCGAGTGAGTGACGAGGAAGTTCAAAGAAGAGTGGGAGAAAAGATAAGACTTCTGAAACCATAATGAGATGACAGGACTACTTAATCGGCCACATCATGAGACATGATTGCCTGATGAAGACAATCGTTGAAGGACAAGTGGACGGGAAGAATGGCAAAGGAAGGCCTCGAGTGAGATATATGCAACAACCGATGAATGATGTGAAAGAGAAGAAATACGTAAATACGAAGAGATTAGCTGATGGGAGATTTGAGTTGAGAGCTGCGTCAAACCAATCCCTGGGGGGCTGTGTTTGAAACCGTCGGGGTTGTCTCCAATGTAACCAAGTAGTCACGTGATACTAACACGTATGCAAATTTTGTGTGTCTGAATCGGACGTTATAATACCATTAATTGTTTTCACTTGCGTTTTTCTCATCTGTCTCGACTATAGAACTCACAGATGAGATAAAACATAAGCATAGGCAATGAATGAGGTTGTATTCAGAGAATCAATCATACCAAATTGGCGAACCATTCGTGTTCGTAGCATGTGACTCCTTGGTTACCTATTCGAGATAATCCCGACGGTTTCAAACATAACCCCTCAGGATTTTTGACTGATGACGATGATTTAAATTGTTCTGCCGAAGGTGTAAAGGTTTTTGTATTTTAACGTATATTAATATGCAGTAATTATTAATTAATATTGTGAAATAGTGTGTGTTGTTAGACATCACGTATTCACAGCATCAAGGAAATAGAGTTTGTTACACAATTTTATCATTGCGGTAAATGTATCGGTAACTTTAAGGTCTGACTAATTCATACATCCAATGGCTCGTAATTATCAAACTTGCTACTTCAATGTATCTGTGCTAGTACAAGAGGCAACGTGGAATTGAATACTTCTGCTGTGAAACCTTCACTTATTTCAGAAGTATGAGTTCATTGAGTTTAAGAATGGGACGACTTCTAAAAACATTTTATTTTTGGATATTAAAAATTGGAGTGTATAACTCGCAAATATTTTCATAATAGTCTCGGCCGGGAACTTTAAAGTCGCTGACATCATGTTAACGAGCTGCCAACAGTTGAGTGAACAGTCTTAACAGGGAGGATGACATACCTCACGATATGAATCGTGCTTAAAAAATGTCACTTTTGCATTTAGGGAGACGTAAGCTCTTTCCTCTGTCAATTTTTTCTTCGGCTCTTGCTAGAACTTGCCGATTGAGAAGGCAATTAAACGTTTTTCGTTACTTGTCGTGTTGCTTTGCTGGTAGCATACGCCTTTTGGATCTCCTAGCTAAAGCATTTGTTGCAAAACTTCCATTCTTCTAACTTTGAGGTTCTTGCGAGGTTCTTGAGGCTGAAAAAGGTGAAGGCCATTTCTGTAGAGCCAGTAAAACTTCAGAGAGTGAAGTCAAATCAGCATACTCCCTCGAATGCACTCTAAGCTCTCTTTTATTATGGATTTATTTATTTTCAAAGCAATCCGACAACACCGAAGCGAGCTCTCCTTTTGAGCGCATTGTTTGAGCGCAACATACGTCACAATAAACCGAATATTTCAAAGTAACTGCAGATTGCAGCGTTGCTAAATCTCCGACCGATTGCAGTGCCATTTAAATTTCACGAACTCATTTTGTCTGTAGTAACTGCAAAAATAAACGCTAATATCTTGAATGCTAAGATGGATCGGTAGATTCCTGTTATCATTATTTTAAAATGCGCTCAAAAATTACTTACTTGAAAAAATTACTTATATATTTGATATGAAGCCATGGCTTTTTCTTAATTGAAGCCCGTTCTCTATGTTAATCGAATATATCATTTCAACTGCGATTTGTTTGGGGAAAAATGCAGCGTGAGAGGTTGCTGTTGAATGATTTAGATAGGGGACACATTTTACTATTTTCTATAGGTTCTCAGAACGTGAAACAAGTGGCCTTTCCTTCGTTCTTCGATACAACCTCGTGAAACCAATTTATCTTGGTTTTTTCCTCTTTCGTGACACGGTAGACAATGGCACCTATTCAGCCCCTCTTTCTCTATCTTTCTCCTTCTCCCTCTATACATCGAGGTGTGACCGAAATGATCTTCTCGGAACTCTTTAAGCAGTCGTGGCCGGGCTGCCAGTAATGCGTTCCGAGAATATGCCGGTAGGGTAAAAACTCTCTTTAGAGTCATTTCCGTGTTGCGACCGAGCGCGGCTGGCTACACCTGCGCCCGTCGTATACGCTCATGTTCCCCATGCAAACTGCATCCGTCGTATCACACTAGCGGTTGCCGGTAATGGCTGTCGTTGCCGGTTGCGGTTGGTGTAAACAGTTCCAATCACACTGACCGTTTATATAACCGGCCGGTTGTGCAATCGCAGCCAATAGGATCTCGCCTCACGGTCACGTGCTGTTTGTGTTTACATTTTGTTCCTATGTTGCCTCAAATGCAGGATTTATGCCCCAAATACAAGACACAAATGAATGAAGTACATTTAATCTCACCTCGATAAAATGTATGCTATTGTAATATATCCTTCACAAAAAAATAGATGATGCAAGAGAGTTAAATGCTGTTTAAATTGCGTTCTGAATATTTTTAATTAGGACGTAGTTGAAATGGTAGCAGTGAAATTCTCGCGATATGTAAACACAAACAGCACGTGATCGCGAGATGAGCTCCTATTGGCCACGGTTGCGCAACCGGCCGGTTGGAAATAGGCGCGTTCCTATAATCCAACTGGAGAGCTGTTTGGCGCTGATTGGTCGACTATACAACCGCACCCGGCAACCGCAAGTGTGATACGGCCTTAAAAAGACCGCACCGCAATGACCGTCGCCGGTTACGTTTGCCGTAGCTGGTTACTATTGGCGTAAACTGCTGGTCGGTTGTTCAATCGCAACCAATAGGATCTCGCCCCACGGTCACGTGCTGTTACTTCTCTTTTCAAGAACACTATTCGCTTTTCCCAAAAAGTTTTTAATGAATAATGTATTTTTCAGGCCCAAATTAATTCAAAACATTAATGGTATAAAATATGCTTGATGCAATTTTCGTGGCCTGCCTGGTGAGTGGAACCTGTAAGAAAGTTTTGCGAGATAATTCGAAAAAAAAATCAAAAATGTCGCCTCGTTATAAACTTTGGTGATGAATATATGATAAAAACATGAAAATTTGGTTACTATGAAAATCACGTTGATGCTAACTGCTCAGTTGATTTCATCATATTTTTTTCTTTCGGCCATTGCTAGCGGAGCTTCTTTGCGTATGTCCCCATCATCATCATCGTGTTGTCCCAGAAATGGAGATTTATTTTCACATTTTTCCGCTCCTTGGCGTAATAATCGCTCAGTCGAATGCCATTGGACTGCACGAGCGATCCAATGGGCCGCCGTTGAAAGTTCCTTCAAGCTCTCACACCCACCATCCCAATCTACCCCCCTCTCCCAAACGCCACGGCCCCATTAAAAAGTTTCCTGGGGAACCCAGATATGATGCACAAAAGGAAAGGAATAAAGGTGCTGTGATACTTGTCGAGGATACTGAAGCCACTCCCAGAAAATTTACCAGATCCCTGAGGGAATGTATATCTCACCCATTCATTCTCTCATTCTACTCTCTCATTCTCCTCTCTTTTTCTCCTTTCTCTCTCTCTCCTCCTCTTTCCCTTCTCTCTCTTTATCCATCTCTGTTTACGAGAATGTTCTGGAATAAATCGTTTTGATAGGTGTGTACATAGCTGTCAAAAAAAATGATGAATGACCCACTTATTTTTTTAGTTTCATTAAGAAAGGGGAGAATTACTATTAATTTATATCTTGTTTTGATTTTTTTCTCGAGTTTTTTTTTTAAAGCGCCTAATTTTTATTAATTTTTAATTGATAAAATAAGTCCTTGCTTTATGCCCCATTTTGATTGTTTTGTTGTTCAATTTAAACAAAATACCTCAAATCCATAAAAGTCCATTCTGTCATCTAATTCAAAGAATGCTCTACATTTATGCTGTTCTCGAACTCTGATTTTGTTACCTTCACTCATGCTGTTCATAATCCGGAAATCTAGTTGGTGTGACCGCAAGATTATTGGCTTCCTATCCCAAGCGCTCAGGTTCAAAACCCGTTTGAGGCAGAGATTTGTCAATGTAATATCGTTCCCCGCTAGAGTGCTTTGAGCGGAGAACACTGTGAGTTCAGTACTCCGTCGGACGGGAATCATGGACACTCTCCGCTTCAAAACCTTTATAAATTTTTTTTTCGCACCTTTACTCACTACACCTATCTTCCTGACACGTCTTGTCACTTTTCCTTCTTTTCGGTTTGGCTACTGAAGCCGACTACTCCCAAAACGCTAACCAGATACGTGAAGTCCTTCACCTGCAATAGAATATTACCGGTAAGTTTAACATATCCTTCCTACTTTTATATCATATCATGAATTTACTGTAGTGTACCTACATCCCGTATTTCTTTCATTGATCGTGTATGGCGATAAAAAGTGATAACTACAATCATAATCTTAAAAAGCAATATGATATTTTTGTTTTTGTTCTGAAAGAGTACGGTAATCTCTTTTAAAAGTTTTTTGGCCCATTTCCTAAGGAAATATTTGTTTTGAATTCTCCAGGAATCTTCATACTCTCCGAGGCACTGTGGATATGTTTATTTTCTCTTTCTTTTTCATTGATAACGCGTGGCCTACGAGTAATGTAGTGCATGTTTGGTGAGAATTCACACCCTGTCACACATCTTAATGGTGGCTTTCAGGGTATTATGTGGATTTAGATAAATGTAATGGTAGGAGGATTTCGATCAAGACCGTGTGTGATGTCTCTCTAAACTCATGGGGTCAAACCCTGGCCTCCGGAATGGTAATGTAATATTAAAGCTACCGCACCAACCTTGTTCTCTTTAACAGCATCCTGTTATCTCCGATCCAAATTTTAGTATAAATAGATAAGGGCAGTAAGGTTTTCACTTCACACTGCAGTTTTACGATACTCAGTATATTTAGTTTTATCAACTTATTGACATTGGTCTCCTGTTGGAGAAAGACATCGTTGAGGAGGAACATTGAAACTCATATCCAACATCTTTAGCGACGTGATCTTCCGCCATCCCACCATTGTTGGAATCAACTGCCGCAACTGTACTCAGAAATCACACTTTCCTTTTGAATCTCAATACTGATCCTCAGACTGTCAAAGCAAGATAGTTAAAACATATACACACTTTAGCCAAAAATTACGAATACGAGTCCAAACTAAATTTCCCTTCTTAATAATTTATTACTTACCCACTTTAGGCTAAATAAATGGCCTTTTCTGTAATATACTCTTAATTATTTTCTTTCTTCCAAAGCAACGATATTGGATGTGATATTATGTAGGCTGTTAAGTTCCCCCAGCATCTCTCCTCATACGAAAGAGACAACTATACAAAGAGTGACTGCTGATTGAGAAAAAATGGACCTGTCAGGAATTTTTTCCTGATTGGCCATAACCCATATATCTTCCGCTTCCGTCCGTTCCAGTCTAGTTACCTGCCAAAAGATATTTCATATTTAAATTCCCTGACCAACCAACAGAAAGAATGTTTCGGATGACTTTCAGGGATGGAAATAGGGTTTTTAATGAAATTAATAAAAATAAACTCAAAAGTTTGGCACATTATTATCTTTATTATTATTAGTTTTCTACCGATGAACGAAGGTCTTAATGGACATTTAATTCTTGCCACCCCCTAGTTTTCACACGATGTCCCTCTTCAGCCCCTCAGACCTCCTTTTACCTATCATTCTATCCAAACGTTTGGCTTATGCTACCAAAAATATAATTAAATTCTGACTCATAAATTGTATGATAATGCTCCTACTGTGAAGTCTAGATCAATCCTGTATACTGTTTGGTACGTGAAATTGTGTAAAATATTTATATTCGTATGTTGATCAAAGAGATTTTCAAGCAAACAGGTGAGGGAATGCTAAAAACTACGTTCTTCTTTCCGGAACCCACGATCACATCAATAATTACTCCTTATGGTGAGGGGGAAAACCTATATTTTCCACCCCTCCGTCTTACTTACCTGTCTCCTAGGGGTTAGTTGGAAGAGGAGACTTTTAGTCTCAATCTCACCCCAAAAATGACGTTTATCTATCTATCCATCCTAATTTTTCGTTTTATGACTTAACTTGCCGTAGCACGGCAAACTTTTTAGTGTGGGCTTCCAACATCTTCAGGAAACCTTATCTTACATAGCAATGGATAAGGACGACTTTTCATTCCATTTCACCCTGTAAGCCTCTTCCGTCCTCGTAATCTGCCACATCCCTATTTCCTTGAGGAGTTTACTATCTTTCCTTACCCAGCCAAGGACTTAGCTCCCCTTTCTTTGGATCGATCGTATTCTCACTTACCTTCCTTCAACTTTTATCTCGAATCTCTCTAATCTATGCTTTCATTCATTCCCTAAGGTCAACTTTCTGAATTGTAAAATGACACGATTCATATCACTTCATTTCATTCTCTCTGTCTCTCTCTTTGATGTTTTCGGGCTAGATTACTGTCATCATCCCACGTACCTTCCCCTGCGTAGTCAAATTGCCTTCGATCTGCGCGATTTTCCCGATGGAACCTTCATTTATGCGTGTGTTCCATCGCAGATGCTTTGTGAGAGGCCTGTGACATATACCAGCTTCATATTTTTTTCTTCTTAGCTTCTTTTTTGTGCTTCTCAATATTAATGTGTTAATGCAATACTACTCCTACGCTTTACTATCATGCTATAGAAATAAATTTAAATCTCCGCATATTTTAGGATCATTCAAGCAGTAAAAATATTATAGATTTCATTCTCGGTGAATACCTATCAATCTTTAATATTAAATATTATTGTATATTTATAGTTTATATGCTCTAGCTTGAAGCTTTAAGACGTAGTGTGGTCAAGAACTTTTTTTTGTATTGTTGTCTTAATTCGTGCCCTTTATTTCCAAGAGTTAATCAAAATAAATTACATTGCTGACGGGAATGAGCTGTTTATTACGTGAACTCGGGCGATATAGTGTTCCACTACTCGTGGTATATTCATGATCAAAGTCAAAACTATAAATTTCTGTTTTTGAATACAGTTATCACGCACTTAAATAAAAACCTCCTATGTTTCAGGCAAAATTATCCAGAAAGTGATGAACGACCACCTTTCTCTTCTGTATTTTCTGCCTTTTCAATTTATTACCAAAACAGAGCTCCAACAGGTTGCTCGTTCGCTGCCTTGAAATATGATAGAGACCTACCGTGTCGGTGAAAAACAAAATTATGGAACTGGGAAATTTTTCGCATGAAAATAGACAAAAAAAATAAAGATGGGAATCATGATGAAAAGGACTTCACGAAAAAAGGGTGAAAATATTCCAATTTTCATCAAAAACGGATTAATTTTTTTCGTGAGCTCCCTTGTTAATTTGTTTCGCATCATATTATAGCTGGCATTGATTTCACCTCGCACGTTATTAGTCCGTTAAAAAAATGTGCTCAATGCGAAGGTTGTTTTGGTTAGTGAGGGGAAAAACCCACTACGTTTACATAAAGACAATGGCGCATGATATTCAGTGATCAGGAATATTGAGGTTTCAGTTCCTGTCCGTGCGTTACTGCTGTTTCCCAGTACGATCAGGGGGGTTATTTTGTAATCTCACCTTCTTCTCACAATCTTCGCTCTCTTAATGATCGGATCACGAACGGTTCGTGAATTGTGGTCTTCTTCTGTCGATAGCGCTATCTGTTGCCGATCTCTTCTACTTTGAATAAATAAACGTGAAAATTCCAAGAATACAATTTAAAATCGTTTTTATCTTTGTCGCTCTTGCTTTTTTTCCCAACTCAAGCTTCAAGTTGAAACGATGGTGGCTCCATTTCACGTTCTTTATGAAGATGAGATGGGAACTAATGGCAGGCGGAGATAATGAAACGGATCAAGAGTCGAAAGATACGGATAAGAGCGGATGAATCGTCTAAAAGACCAGCACATGACCGGCAGTTCACCGCTTGAGATCCGAAGATGGTCACGCCGCCTGGGTGGCGGAGTTTAACTACGAAAAAGTGACATTTTATGACGTATTCTCACTAAAGTGACATTACAAAATAACCCCCCTGGTATCCTGGGAGTTGTGTTTGAAACCGTCGGGATTAACTCTTTTTGGTAACCAAGGAGTCGCGTGGTACAAACACGAATGGTTTAAAAATGTAATGTGTCTGAATCGCTCTTTACAACATCATTAATTGTTTTCACTTGAGTTTTCCTCATCTATTCCAACTAAAGAGCCCCCAGTTGAGATGCAACACAAGAGTAAACAAAGAATGACGTTGCAATCAGCGGTTTTAACACACCAAATTGGCGAAGAATTCGTGTTTATGCCACGTGACTCCTTGGTTACCTATAAGGGCCGCTTTACAAAATACAATTTTTTGTACAATTTCTTGTCCAAACGCTTGTATAAACTGAACGAAATTGTATGTTTGTGTGAATAGAATTGGAACAGGTTCTATTTTCCGTTCAGGCATTCAGACATTCACGCAAGCGTTCACCCAATTTGCCGCTTTACACGGTACAATTTCCTCATACAAGCGTTTGTGCAAGAAATTGTGCCAAAAATTGTATCTTGTAAGGCGGCCTTTTGAGATAATCCCGACAGTTTCAAACACAGCCCATGGAATAAAAAAATAAAC
Organism: Platycnemis pennipes; assembly: GCA_933228895.1. NCBI lineage: Eukaryota > Metazoa > Arthropoda > Insecta > Odonata > Platycnemididae > Platycnemis > Platycnemis pennipes. The sequence goes on from OW121854.1 coordinate 70,444,608, forward strand.
ACAGTTTAATTTTGCTGGGCCGGAATATGAACCCGGAACCAAGTATCTCATAACTGGTGGTGTCAGGCGTAAATTTATGAACTAATGCATATCATCATCATCATGGGTCAACGATCTTAGGATTGGTTTGACGCAGCCCTCCACTCGATTCTTCTATCGGCTAACTTCTTCATATTAACATAATTTTTCTCTTTTACATCCTTCACAACTTGCTCCATAAAACTCATAATAGGCCTGCCTTTTCCATACTTCCCGTTTACTTTTCCTTCGACGATTGTCTTCATCAGGCCACCGTGTCTTAGAATATGGCCGATTAAGTTGTCCCGTCTTCTTTTTAGGGTTTTCAGAAGACTTCTCTTTTTTCCCACTCTTATTAAGACTTCTTCGTTTGCCACTCAGTCGATTCATTTTATCTTCATCATTCTTCGGTAGCACCACATTTCAAATCCTTCCTTCTTTTCCTTTTCCGCTGCTGAAATGCAAGGATATTGCGAAGAATTTGTCTCAATCTCTCGATGTAACATTTAATAACGACGCCGAATACAATCGCCGAATACCTCAGTACGCCTTTTCCTCAATCGCCAATCAACCAGTAGCACTATATTTCGAATGCTTCCACCCTTTTCTTCTCCGCTGCTGCCTCACTAGGTAGTGTAGTACTAGTACCGTAAAGAAACATGCTCCAGATATACGTTCTGATGAATTCTTTCCTTACTTCTAAGCTTGTATTTCCAGCTGTAAGTAGATTCTTCTTTTGATGGAATCCCCTCTTTGCCTAGGCTATTCTACTCACTATTTTTTTCTTGCTTCGTCCATCGTTGTTTACTCTGCTTCCCAGGTAACAGAACTCTTTCACCTCTTCCGGTTTCTGTTTTCTTAGCATAACGTTGGTTTTGGCCTCTTCTCTCTTGCTGCACACCAATGTCTTAGTCTTCTTCTTATTGATCTTCAGCTGATTTCAGCTGAATTCATAATGAAAAGAAAAACTTAACTTTGTAGTTCCACATGAATTTACTAAAACACGACCCGGGACAATGATGTTGACGTCATCATCAGGATCTGATGATGACGTTGGACGTCGAAACCCGGTTTGGTTTTAATAAATTCATGTGGAACTACAGAATTATGTTTTTCTTTTCAAGTATCTAATGGCAAGCTCCCAAAGCAACACCGTAATTTCTTGGTCCAGTCAAGGAGGTTAACATGTACTGGAGGTGGCACACACACGTTACCCTATGGGTGACAATGAAGTCGGAATAGGGCTGCTTGGGAACGATTAGGACTGACCTCCTCGGCACAAAACATTGCCTTTCATAATGCCGGTTATGGAGGATGCTAGTGCAATAAAAATATAAAATAACAATGAAATATATCCTAATTTAATTGCTGTCGTGGCAGTTAATTTTTCTAAGCTATTAACGGGATGCTTATCTGTATTTTATGCCACTCAGCCCCCCTTCTACTCCTTAGTCTACCCCTTAAAACTGGTTTGAATTTAACCTATATATTTAGCGCATGACTGCGTTCCACCTACCGTTTGTTTAACGAATTGTAAAAATACATTCCATTATTCATATTACTACTCCAATTTTCATGACTTGCAAATACAACCTCATCCGGGAGTAGCGTGAATAGTAAGATCGCATATCCTTGCTTAACACCATGTTATTCCTTTCCTTCTAAAATCAACCACGATGGCGACTTCAGTACATTTTCAACCTCATTGGATACAGTTGGTGCGATGTCATCAGAAGGTTGTTTACTTTGGATACCATTATTTATACAACTTTTTATATCTTGGATACAGTTCTTTATACCACGAATACCACCATTGAATTATCATACACTTAATTGATGTCATAATTAGAGTGAATTTAGTCGTCTATCACTCTCTCTGAACATTCTTTCATTTCGCCATATTTGATCAGGATCCATAACAAACTAAAACCGCACGCCAATGTTGTTTGTTTATTTCTACCCGCAACAAAGGCGTTCCGTTTCACTGTAGTGCACCGACCGCTTTTGATTCGGTTAAGTGAATCGGAATGGCAGAATTTGACGCGCTGGCACATCAATGACATTGTTGCGTGATACGGAATACGGCCCAATTTTTCAAAAATCGCCGTAAATGTATATTTTGGGACCATTTGACGAGCACGTGTTCCGTAGTTATTCCCCCATCCCCTGCGGTAAAACCTCGTGGTGAAAATCTAACTGCTCCGTAGATGTAGAGGTTATAAGACTTGTCCGCAATAATCCCACAGTTCGATTTCCAAGTTTATAAGGCCCTCGTGTGTGGACGCTATTCCTCGGTGGCCTTGCGACTTTAAAACACGCCGTTATTTTTTTCGCGAATGTATTCGACCTGAGAGAAATACGCTTTTGGATCCTTTACAAGTGGGACGACCCAGATGTGTCAAATGGAGAGATGGGTCGTGGACCCAGGAGTAGAAAAATAGGTCGCTCCCTCCTTACTGTGTGACTGATTCGTCTCCTACTTCTTCCTTGGAATCACCTTGGACGCCTTGTCCTCAATTTTTTCCAAGCTCCTACCGTTTTCTTCTCACCCTGTCGCCAAACTCTTCTTGGAAGGTACACCGTTCAGGAATGTGAATCGTTAAATGAAAGCTATGTAATTTTGTCATTTTTCGAGTACTTATGGAATAAAGTATCCTATACCTACGCGTAATGGAGATTTTACGCTTCACCTTGGAAAAGGCTGCTTTCATATCGCAAAATTATGATACTTTGTCAAATAACTGATATTAGATGCGCATTATCCCGAGATAGAAAATGGAAATAATTTGAGGGTACCGATCTATCTAAAGTTTCTATCTAAGTTTTAAAGATACTAGTATATTTTTGCAGTTATTGCAGATGTAATTCGTAATGCAGATAAAGATAGCGATGACGTCGGTTGTGGATTCTGCAACGCTGCAATCTGCAGTTATTTTTAAATATTCGGTTAATTACAACTTTTGTTACGCTCAAACAATTCGCTCAAAACGAGGGCTCGCTTCGTTGTTGCCGGATCGATTTAAAAATGAATTTAATTCATTATAAATGATAGTATCTTATTATATAGACGCCAGGTGTCACAAGCGTTCAAGTCAAACAAATAATGTTTGCTTAAAGACAACACTAATATAGATTATTTAAATGAGCCTCATCCCTTCCATTCCTATCCTTGTACCTTTCCTCCCGGTCTGAAGCGCCTATTAAGGCAGAAACAGACTTGAAAACACCCATGAATAAAACACTAATGCAAGCGCCTTCCCTTACATCGATGAAATGAACGTTTTTTTATGTTTTGTGCATTTTGAAATGAAAGTTAGGTGAAATTTAAGAATAAGAAGAGTTGGAAAAAACAGGTAGACACGTCATAGATTAATCCTTATGGTTGTTATGTATTTCATTAGCTGCTGCATTTCTAGTATTCCTTTCAAAGCTGATTCCAATTGACGTAAACTTTTAGTATTACATCTAAAGTTGATATCAGCAATAGCAAATTTAGGTTAATAACTGTTGGAGAAGAATTCGATAACATTAGAAACATTTACAACCTAAGACTGTATTAATCCGTGCCTAGGACAAATGAATATTTTCTCAAATTCTTAAAGCAAATATATAAGAGATAGTTTTTACAACAATAGTCTATCAGCCAAATCCCACAACCCGCATGGAGGGCTGTGTTTGAAACCGTCGGGATTATCTCGAATAGTTAATCAAGGAGTCACGTGGTATAAACACGAATGGTTCGCGAATTCAGTGTATTAAATCGATGATTACGGCCTCATTCATTGTTTACACTTGTGTTTTATCTCATGTCTCGACTATAGAGCCCACAAATCAGATAAAACACAAGTGGAAACAATGAATGAGGGTGTAATCAGCGATTTTAACACAAAAAATTTTCGAACCATTCTTGTTTATGCCTCATGACTCCTTATTTACCTATAAGAGGCAATCCCGATGGTTTCAAACACAATCCCCTTGATCTGTTAACAAGATGCCATTCCATGACCTTTTACGTCTGTTCGTACATACATTACCCACCAATCCGAAATTGCGCAAAGTCCTTCAGCTGTCAGCCGCCTACCCCGAAAAACTACTATAACCAGAAGTGAAGGAGAGTGGAAAAAATTACTATGGACGGAAATGAGAACGAATGAAGTACAGTGTTGGCCTGCTGAAGGAGGAATGAATGCTGTTGTTGGAGGATATAGCAGAGAAAGAGGGTGGAAAGGGAAAGACACATAGGATAGTTGGAAGATAGGTAGGGGATATGATAATCAGTAGCTAAAATGAATGTTGAATTGTCAAGGAAAGGGGCATATCGGACAAAGCAAATACATAGTAAAGAAGAGCAAGCCGGGATATTCTACTAAAACCTTCCCAAACCGGTAGACACTATAGAATAACTAATACCTCAGAGCTATAATTCTCCAATGATCTTCAGAGACATGCATCTTGTTTTTTTTAAGAAAACTATACACATACTTAGTAAAGTGAAGCAGAATTCACAAGTTGTATATGAGCTTCCTTGTTTAAGGTTATGGGGAGAGAAGAACCTTATCTTTTGAAAGAGGGTCCGTAACCCTGGAAATAAATACCTTCTTACTCGAGGCAAGAGCTACTGACAGTACAAGAATAGGACCACTTTCCCGGGGCTTATCGATCAAGATACTTATTTCCCAACGTGTACACAATCTTGAGAGGAATAACTTTCTTTTGTGAATCTCTTGTTTGTGATGGATTCCTTCTTTTATCTTTTCTCCTTGACGATATCCATGTTCCTCCATGTTTTTATTTTCAATTTTTTTTGTAGTGGATGATTATGCTTTTTCGCAGGCTTATCTCCGACATGATTTATTTCCTGCGCAAAGATGTGGAGGCACGTAAATATTATTAGCTGGTTACCATATCGAAGGAGAAATCTGTGTCCCTTGCGGGTACCTACCAGGGTCGCAGCAGCAGTCCCTCGCGGGACAATAAATTCCCTCTTCCCTAAATAACTTCCCTCTTGCCTTTCCAAACTTACTCCGCTTGTTATCTTCCTCTGCGAGGACTAAGAAGTTATTGTCGAGTTTTTTGGCCGGCTGGTGGCCGACATCGATGCAAAGGAGCTGATGGAGGACCAACCCCACAGCGTCTGTTGACTTTGAATGATTTGGCGACCAATGACGAAGCGGCTTGTAATTTTGCGTTTAGGTATTAAATCATGCGAAAAATTTTTATCTGCACGCTCTATTTTATTGCTTCTCCTTTTCATTTAATTCTTATTTTATTCCGCTGTTGACTTGATCTCTGGCCTCACAATTGAATGAGTCTGCTATTGGTTGCTGACTGTTTGCAATTTTTTTCGTTTTGAATTTACCCACCTTATACTTGCCGTGTTCTTTCTTTGATATTCTACCAGTTTAGATAAGTAAAAATGAGAATAGAACACATGACAAACACCAATCCTTTATATGATTAATCATCGACGACGCTGATCATAGTCTTCAATAGTTTGACTGATCACGCCAAACGGTTGACTGGGAAAGATACGGTATATTGTCGCATCTCAGTCCGTAACTGATGCAAACGCGTCTGAAATCAGTATTACCATACAGAGGGCTCACCGCAAAGGTGAAAACTGTTATACGTTTTGGACGTAGTACTAGAAGGTTTCCATAAATGACGTGGTACGAGTTTTTCGCGTTATGCCAGAAACGATATATGTCACTTCCGTTGCTTTCGTTTTTCTAATCGACCTAAGTGGCACATAGTATTTGCTATAGTTGTAGTTTTGCTATTTTATTATAATGGTGTGATATGCCTATACCAAATATCAACAGTCACATGAATATAACATTTCTCTCACTATTAAGCCAAACATATCTTATCACAGGGGGGGATTCCTTGCTGTTTCATCAAGAACACATTATCCACAGCTGCAAGGAGCAGACGGAGCAAACTACATGATTCTCGATTTTGCCGCTTTGGTCGATAAAGAAAACGAAAGCGATGGAAGCGATATATATCGTTTGAGACGTAGCGCAAAAAATTCTTGCCTCGCAGCTATGGAAACCTACCAATACTACATCTAAAACGTAAAACAATTATGACCAATGCGGTGAGCCCTCTATATTATACTTACTGTATGATAATAGTGAAATCGCACCCAAATTTCTTCGTAGCGACGTAAGTTATCCTCTGTAAGTTTTAATGCGTTTGATTCCGCTGGGGAAATAATTTTATTACTAAAACTGGTTATAATTTAATCTATTTCTACCTTTCTATTTAAACTACATATGTGGAATTTTTTTTGTTTACGCAATTGCCTCCACTTCTTTGATGAAATTTATTTTTTTTAATTTAAAATTTAAAAAAGCGTAAAAAAACAATCTCATCCGTAGGCGTATGGTTCTACTCATATCTACTAAAACTGTACCGTTTAAACTTGATGCAACATCTCCACCACTCAACGATCAGGTTGTGAAGATTTGCTTATCTAAAAAGATTGCTATGATTCCTCAAGTCAAATCACGGAAAGAAGCAGGAATGTCACATGACAGTGATATTGAGCAAAATGTCTTTATTGCAATGACTATTCGGAAGAAGGTTGGATTCGGTGTGCTGATTGCAATCAGTGGGCACACAATTCTTTTGCGGGCGTAGAGAGCGATGAAGACGTCGTCCATGTTTGTGTTCTTTGTGAAAAATAAAGAAAGTAAATATGTATGTAGCCCAATGCACTTCTTTCGAAAAAAAATTTATAATAATTCACAGGATAAGAATATTTACTTTTAAAAGTGTTTTTATGTATAAAAATAATCAATATACTCTTTTATGACAAGGAAAACTATTTTAATAGTTAATTAATAGTATTAATTAAAATTAGCTTAAACATTAAACACCCAGTCTTGCTCCTGCTTCCCCTAGTTTGAAATGTCAAATTCTAACCCGTTTTAGTGATAAAATTATTTCCCCAGGGTAATCAATTGCATTAAAACTTACGAAAGATTACTGACGCCACTGCGATGACTTTTGGGTGCGGTTTAATTATTATTTGTTTTTTAATACGTATAGGTGCAGTCTCCTTAAGAAGGCGTGCAAAACACATTATTTTTGTACGGAGAAGGTGGGACCTAATCCTTCCCAATCACCCCCATTCTGGTTTCATAGTCACCATTAGACTAGCATGCCAATTTTTCCTCCAGTGCGTTCTAATCTCCTTGACAACAGCAACAACTAATGCGAAAATGAATAGAGTTTTACATTTTAAACGGCCTTGAAAACTCAGATCTTCACCCTCGTCCTCCCCCTTATCCATGTCCTCTTTTTCACGCCACCTAGTTGCCAAGTAGGAAAATGAGAAAATAAATCAAGGAGAAGATGCCTACCACCGCTTCTCACATGTCTTTTTTTTTGCACGGAATCCACTCCCCCTCCCCATCGCAGGTCGCGGAAATGCTAGCAGACTCACGCACGCTCGCGTACGAAATGGAGCGCACACACGTACGCCGTGGACCCCCTCTCCGTTTATAAAAATAGATGGATAGGAAAAGAGGAAAGAGAGAGAGAGGCTTGAGGAGGGGTGGTAGGATGAGGGAGAGAGATGGAGAAGAAGAAGAGATAGGAGAAAGAATGAGTCAGCATAAAAGAGATCCTTTGCAAGCGGACGGGTCCAAAATGTTCCCTTGGGGCATCTTGCGCCGTAGATCTTCCCTCTGCTCGCACGACACCCGTACGTTTGAAAAAGCGAGAAAAAAAGCGCCGAAGGGTTTATCGCAAAACCCTAAAGCCTTCTAAGGATCAGTGCGCCCAAGAAAGTCCTCAATGTTGCCTAAAATTCGCGACTTCCTAATGAATTCGCGTCGGTGGACACATTTCAGTATTGGCGTGGTCATGCTTTGAAAATAAAATAGTGTTTCTCGAACTTACATTCGGAGAGGAAACGAGGGAATAAGAGACGTCAAGGCTGGGAGCATTTAGAATGTATCGCTGCAAAAGAATGAAGATTATATGCATCGACCGAGTGACTAACGAAGAAGTCACGAGAAGAGTTGGAGATAAGTGTAGTCTGCTGAGAACTAGGCGAGAAAGACGGGACAATATAATTGGTCATGCCTTGTGGAACGATTGACTGAATAAGATAATCGTCGAGTGAAAATTGACCGGGAATAATAGGAAAGGAAGGACTCATATGAGATGAATGGAGCAAGTTGTGAAGATTGTGAAAAAGTCAATGTGAATATGAAGAGGCCAACCATGAAAGGAGAATCTAGTGGAGAGCTGCTTAAAACAAGTCTTAGGGTCTTAATATGAATAACTTTTTCGCATGAGATGAGTAAACGGTATTTAATCTGTCATCATTATCACTCAACAATCCTAGGATTTTGTTTGGACGTACTCGATCATCTTCATCAGACTATCATGTCTCAAGATATGGCATATTAAGTTTTCCCTTCTTCTTTTTTATGTCGTAAGAAGACTCCTCTTTTCACACACTCTTATTAAAACTTCTTCGTTAGTTGCTCGGTCGGTCCATTTTATCTTCATAATTTTCAAATAACACCACATTTCGAATGGTAATGTGAATTTAATAGGCACGGTTTATAAGTCAAATTAAATGACAACAATCAAAATCTTTCAGGATGTCTTATCAGTAATTTATAGCTGCTTCAATCCGATCTTGGGGATGAATGTAGTGGCTAAATTTTGTTTCTTAATTTGTTATGTATCTGTATTTGTTCACTGTTCGTGTAGATGTGATAAAAGTGAAAATGCAGACCTTCATGTGTAGCGTAGCTTTGTATGGATCTGAGGCCTGGGGGGTTGTGTTTGAGGCCTTCGGGATTATTTCGAATAGGGAACCAAGGAGTCGCGTGGTATAAATACGAATGGTTCGAGAATTTAGGCCCGGTTTCACCAACCATTTGCTGATCGACGATCAAGTGACCGTCAATCAATTGTTGATTGACGATCAAATCCCTCTCCTGTTTCACCAACACTTGATCGCAGATCATGATTGCCGATCATATGATGGGTAATCTTGGAACGTAAATGTATCATAGAAATAAAAGGAGCTGTTCTATTGGCTGTAGCTATCACGTGATACGCCTACGCTTATTAAAAGACATTCACCCGGAGTATTTAAAATATGGCTGAAAATCGATCGGAAAATGTTGCGGAAAGACAAAAATCTCGGCAAGGAATATAAACAAACAAAAAACCTGACGAAATTTACGATAAAGCAAAAGTTAAGAGGCGTGGGATGATATAGCATTGCCTTTTATTACCCAAGAAATGAACGTTGTAAGGCTGTAACAACAGCTTAAAACCTGCTACGAAAATATGAAGCAAAGTCCTAAGACGAATGCCGCGAATGACACGGCTTGTGGTATTAATGCTTCGAATTTTAAACAATCTTAGATACGATTTTCAACCGATTTATTTCATTTATCGCCAATGCCTCCGCACCATCGGTGTCATTGTACAATAATATTGGAAGTCATATTCCCCAAAAATGAATGATCTAGGGCATTGCATCATTGAAATCTGCAAGGATCACTTTCATCCACTGAGCAACTCAAAAGACAATATGCAATATAGAGCAATTGCAAAGGTATGCTCTGTTTTTAGTCATGCTTTTATGCACATTCCATTTGTAGAAGCATTTCGTTATTACATCACATTATTTCAGCTAGCAACAACAGGGAAACTATTTTTGAGGTAATTTATTCTATTTGAGACATTATGAGATTTTATTAATTTTACATGACATGCACCATACCTAAGCTATGCATTTAAAACTTTTTTTGTGCAAACACAGGCATGTAAAATTTTAAGAACAGTATTCAGATTCAATAAAAACAAAGAGATGATAAATATCATTCTTAAGAATCAATTAATTAATTCTGAATGTACTTCACCAATCACTTGACAACACTCTTGACGCACCCATCTTAGCTCCAACTACTTCATATAACTTTAGATTCCAGAAAAAATCATAGAATAAGAAGATGCCCAACTAGATACCAAAATAATCATTCCTCAACTCAACCCAATATTACACTTACAGGGTGCATTCCGAAAGTAATGCAATTGAATTTCTCACGCAGCTCCTATTGGTCGGAGTGGGATCGGACCACTTGGAGTAGGTGGCGGGGACGCTAAGCTTTGCCGCAAAATCGGTCTCAGTGCTCTTCAAGCTATGGAAGTGGCAGGATGTCAGTTATTGTAAACCTCTGCGTGCCGACCGTGTCACGTAAAAAATGGAATCGACGATCGAACAACGTTACGCGATTAAGTTTTGTGCTAAACTGAAAAAAATCTCTCGAGGTGACTAACAAAATGATTCATGAGGCTTACGAGGACTTCTCTCTGTCCTACTCACAAGTTTTGAGGTGGCTAAAGGCCATTAAGGAGGGCCAGGAAGAGGTTCACGACGAACAATGCTGTGGGCGGCCGTCAACCAGCAACACCGACAACAATGTGGCTTGTGTTCGACCATTGTTGGACTCTGAACATCCATTGAGTATCAAGATGTTTGCAATGACCTGAACTTGCCGTCTACTATTGTGTTTCGCATTGTTACTGAAGATTTAGCGATGAGGAAAGTGTGCGCCAAGCTCGAACCCAAGGTGTTGTCACACGACGAAAAGAACAACCGAGCGGAAATTTCAAGTGAACTTTTGCAATGTGTTGAAATTAAACGTGATTATTTGGACTATGTCATCACTGGCAATGAAACCTGGGTTTTTGAATACGACCCTGAAACAAAACACCAAAGCTCTGAGTGGCACACCGACCAGTCCCCCAAACACAAACAGGCAAGAATGAGCAAATCAAAAGTGAAAACAATGATCATTATCTTTTTCGACCGTAAAGGAGTGGTCCATAAGGAGTTTGTTCCTCAAGGACAGACAGTTAACGCTGCCTACTACGTGGGTGTGGTCGGAAGGCTCCGAAAAAGGGTCGTCAGGACGAGAAAAGACATCTCCACTACCTGGCAACTCCATCACGACAACGCGCCTTGCCACAACGCACTACGAGTCCGCGAGTTCCTGGCCAAACATCAGGTGCCAATGCTGCCCCACCCCCCCTATAGTCCTGACGTCGCCCCAGCAGACTTCTTTTTGTTGCCTTGGATTAAAGCAATCCTGAAAGGAACCCATTTTTTGTCCATAAAAGAAATCTAATTAGCCGTGACGAAGACCTTGCGAGAGGTCCCCGAAGACACCTTCCAGGGCACGTACCGGTCATGGCAGAGTCGCTGGAAAAAATGTGTAGAGGCCCAAGGACAGTACTTTGAAGAATATTAAGTGTTTGTGAAAATCTGTTCAATATATTTCTTTAAAAAATAATAATTGCATTACTTTCGGAACGCACCCTGTATTACCAAAACACAATAGTAGTCATAAATCACGACAACCTCAGTTGCATCTATTCATCCACTTCCTCTCACATCATGTATCTTCATACCACAAAGGAAATGGAAAGTAGAGAAGTTTCCCAAATGGCCTACAACAAAAGCATCTAACTTCAGACAACTTGAAAAAGTGACTGATCAACACATTTAAAAATCCAAGTCTTAAAATCTTTTAAAGAGACTGAATAAAGGATTCAGATTTTTATTATATTCAGTTTATATTTATTTATTTTTTTCCAGTTCTGAATCACCTTTCTCAACAGTTATATATGTGTATGAACAATGAACAGGTGAAGATAATGATGAATGAGTATACATAATACATATTCATAAGTTATTGCAACATTAAAGTTTATTTTTTAATATTTTTCATTCTATTGTGAATAAGGCATTAAATCTCACAGCCCAAATAGACTTTCCAGTGCTACTACTGTATATTTTCCAATGTTAGTTTCCACATTATCAAATGGTCGGAATTGAATATTCTAATACATAGGACCACCTTCACCCGTGAACATTATAGCCACATAATGTAGAACCCCTCTGGCTACAATGATAGTAAGAGCCCTATCTATATTGACTAGAAGTTCCATAGATAGACTAGGAAACCTCCTCATATGACACTGAAGCAATGGGATTCATTGTTTTAATACGAGTATGATTGTACCACTTCTGGTGGTATGGTTTACAATGGGCAGGAGTAGATACCTATGATCAGCAGGGATACCCTGCAAAACCTAACAAAAATCCATTCATGGTTTCTTCTACTTTGAATTTTGCCCATAAATTGAAATTGTTAACTATGGTAAGTACTGCCTGTGCACAAAGCCTAGCCACCTTGCCACTAAATTGGTTGTTCTAAGGCTGGGGGTACAGAGAGCTTGAGCAGTAATAGAAAAATAAGGCATTCAGTCACGGTTTATCTCATAATTTTCAGTCCATGATGAGATGACTGCAATTTGAGTGCTTCACAAATCTCCCAAGAGCTCAAGGCTCCAAATCCTACAAACACCAGATTTAGAGACATGGTGGAGTTCCCCAATTGTGGTCTGCATTAACAATTATCTTGAAATTAATTTCAAATTCACTCATATCTCTATTAAAGAGCTGGTTATTGAATCGTTACACTACTAGGATAAAATATGTTTCAATGACAGGCTTATCAGCTACTCCTATGTTGGACAACAGTGCCTGGTTTTGATACTTAAAAGTAGGTAATAGCATAACGAACCTTCAGATTGATATTACTTATAAATATGTTGATACAAGTATTTCTCAACAAGGTTATTGAAACTATTTATTGTTAAACAGTGTTAATAATTACATTATCTAATAAAGGTTGACTGAAATATAAGATACTTCTAGCATATGATGAAACTATCACATAAAAATCTACACAACAAATAATGAAAGGTCAAAATACTAGCTAAACAGATAATTTCACCAAGTTGTTCTATGAGTCATAACCATATTGCATGTATGCACTATCTATGTCTGAGCCACCATTAAAGGAAGCACAATTCAAAAAGCCTCCACAATATCATGTTATGAAAACACAATAATGATATAATATACATCAAGATTGAAGTAAAGTATATTAGCTACTAATCTTCATTGGGTGACATCTTATTTTAATTTCAACTACAAGATATAAAAAGATATTTGTTTAAAAATATATGCTTACATTTACCTGAGCTAACTTTCAAGTGCAGTAGTACATGAAAACAAGATTCTTACCCAACAAGTACACTTTCAATTGTAGATAATAAATAGTTGGAACATTTTAATTGCAGTATTTCCCTACATATTACCTGTAAGTAACTATATTATCTCATGATTTTAGATATCCATCCCGAAAGGAATAGGCCTGACAAAGTGGAATTCACCACAACTAAACTGGATTTAGTTTATTAAGTTCATTCACGCTAGCTAATTAACTTAAAATATTTTCGCACTGATAAACTACATTAATATGATTCATTTGAAGAACAGGAACAAACACAGTCAATCTAAAACAGTCCCATCACTACAAGGTCACGAACTAATGGACAACGAATAAAGGGCAGTAAAAATAAATAGAAAATAACATATATTGAACACATTACATACCGCTTATATCACGCAACATGGCTATTTCTTTTAGAATTAATGAAAATAATACCGTATATGTGAACACAACATCGAATATGGTATCACCGTGAACAGAAACATGTAAACAATAACGCAATACATCTTGTTTTCCTGACTGGAGAAAGCAGAACCTTCAATTTTATCTTCAGAATGTAAAACCATATATATAATCAACGACAACATATCATATAAAGCATAACAATGGTTAAAATTCGTAATATAATTAAAAGAAAGAACAACAACACACTACCACGACTTCCTACGGCGTACGATTCACCAACACACGACGTTAGTTATTCATTTCATGTAGCGACGCGGGAAATTTAACTTGATTCATAAATGGGTGAATATTTAGAATTGTACCTGAGGACCTCACGTTGCGAAATATCGGTGACTATTACTAATTGATCTATAGAAGTCATAGCGTATCTTGCTCGGTTTCGGATGCCATTTTAAATGTTTTCTAAAATAAATTCCACTGCCGGCTAAGAGAATCTAAACCACAATTTGAAATCATCTTCCTCTGCATGCAAACACATCATATTCTGTGGGGCCTGCTGTGGTTCCTTACATGGCAATAATCAATAATTATTTCTACGCATTCGCCTGAAGACACTTCGCAATCAGCCATGTCAGTTGATTCTCGATTTGATCGTCCAAAATCTGCGGTCAACTTGACAAGAGATTTGATCCCCGATCACAGCTGATTATTGTTGGTGAAACGGAATCAACAAAATCGCCGATCAAATCAAGACTTGATCGCCGATCAAGCGTTGATCGTTGTTGGTGAAACCGGCCCTTAGTGTGTTAAATCACTGATTACGACCTCATTCATTGTTTACACTTGTGTTTTATCTCATGTCTGGACTATAGAACCCCCAGATGAGGGAAAAAACAAGTGCAAACAATGAATGAGATGGCTATAACCCTTTTTAACCCACCAAATTTGAAATTCGTTCGTGTTGGTACCACGTGACTCCTTGGTTACCTATTCGAGATAATCCCGACGGCGTCAAACACAACCCCCTGGTATTTAGGGAAAAATTACTTGAAAAGATTAGTTCTTGTGGGTGTGGAGAAGAATGGGAAAGATAATCACTAAAGAAGGAGGATGAGAAGAGGAAGTGTTGATCATGGTTAGGGAGTATAAAAGACTGGGTGAAAATTAGATAAAGGCATATTACGAATAGAATACATTTACTTTTAAATCTATGAGCCATAAAACCCCTAAAAGCAACATAGTCAGATTTTATCTTGACGCACAGGTATTTTTCATAATAATGACAAGTAAGGAGTTATACTTTATTACTGACTTACAGCATAAATTAAGATTACATAAATGGCCATTTACTCGATTATATTTCCCCTCATTTATTTATTAAACCGATATTTATAATATTTAATCTTGAAATTACACTAATTGCTACACATTCTCTGGGCAATATTTTGCAAATAATGGTAACAGTAGCATTGACGGCCAGCGATTAATGAAATATTGTATTTCTGATAAATAAATAATGGATGTAACAGACAATCGTGAGACACATAAGTTGGTTATCGGTGGTAGAATGCTTCAGGTAACCGCGGGCGAGGTGAAAAAATAAATATTGGATGTTATTGAGTGGATTACATATGGTTTATACTGATTTGACGAAAGGGTTAGTTTACTGAACTGGTAGAATACCTGTCCGGAAATTAGGGGGCTCCGGGTTTGGATTCCGGTCAAGGTAGATTTTTTCATTGTGGAAATTCCGCTATTGTGCAATTATGAGAGTTAAAATCGACTATTGGGATGATGCACCGAATAACGTATATTCGTTTATTACATATGATATTTACTTCTAAAAATACGCAGCGAATATTCGTATATTACATATGATATTTACATCTCTAAATATATTCAAAGTTACATTTGAGGATAAGGAGAGTTAATGCAAGGATTATCATAATCATCACAATCCAAGGATTGGTTTGAGCAGCTCTCCACTCGATTCTTCTATCGCTCAGCATCTTAATATTTACGTATTTCTCCACTTCCACATCCTTTACTACCTGTTCTATATATCTCACACGAGGCCTTCCTTTGCCGTTCTATCCGTTCACTTCTTCCTCGACGATTGTCTTCATTAGGCCATCGTGTCTTAAGATATAACCGATTAAGTTGTCCCGTTTTCTTATTAGGGTTTTCAGAAGACTTCTCTTTTTTCCCACTCTTCTTAAGACTTCTTCCTTTGCCACTCGGTTGATTCATTTTATCTTCATTATTCTTCGGTAGCACCATATTTCGAATGCTTCCTTCCTTTTCTTTTCCGCTGCTGAAATGCAAGGATATTGCGAAGAATTTGTCTCAATCTCTCTATGTAACATTTAATAACGACGCCGAACAAAGTCTTTACCTCAGTAAGCCTTTTCCTCAATCACCAAATCTCCATAAATATTTCTTCAAACTGTTATTAAAGCTCAAATCTTTTTTAAATTTGTAACCCCTATATTACTACTGCGGGTTTCGATTTAAACGTACAAGGCCATTTTTTCTCTTTCCGAGCTTTTTTTTTCGTTGGATGTTTCCCTTGAACATTTTTAATTTGGAATCACATTCTCACATTTTATTTCCCTTAATTCCTTCTCGTGAGAGCCAACTTTAGGGCCGCAAAATTAAATTCATCTCCCATACTCACCTTTTGGGTCTATGTGGTAGGGATTTTCCTTTCGTTTCCCACCAGGTATAATGTGTTTTCACCAATGACCTTTGCGAGAAAAATTATTTTCCACACGTGTTGCCTTCGTCGGATAAACGTTTTTCTCTCACCCAACGTTCACTTTCGCCTTTTCCCTCCCGTGAGTTATTATTTTTTATGCCTCATGCGCTTCTAGAGTTTAGAATATTTATTGCTTCGTTTGCCGTGCAAACAAAGTGAGGAGAAAAATTATAAAAACCCCTTTTTTGTATAATCCCAGCGCGAGTGAATTTTTTGAGTCTCTCTTGGTTTCTGCGGTGGTTTTAATATGGTCGTTTGAATGCTGCCGCGGCGCGGGTCCGCTATTCATTTGTTGGGGCAGCGACACGAAATGCTTAACAAGTAATCCCGGCCGCGTCCTCAGTTTCAGAGCTTTGCTTATGTGTGTGAAAATTTAAAGTTTGGCAGTTTTATAATTTTCATGGTTTATTTCCAACAATGTTATCTAGATATGGCTGGGCGTATCTTTTCAAAAGGCTGCAAACAAAGGATATATTTATTTCGTCAGGTATGTTTTGAAGGTGTACTCATTTTCGTCTTTACTCCTTTCCCCCCATTTCCTTATGTCAAAGTGACAAATCTTTAGTCAATCGAAGGCCAAATTGATGAGTATGCTCTTGACACACGTTTCAATCATCATTCGAAATGGAGACATCGATTATTTTGTCTGTTAAGAATCGTAGGAAATAATACAGAACCAGTGAAGATGCCGTGACTTGGCGACGAGAGGCCGCCAACAATTACGCTTCTCATCACCACTGGAGACCACAGTGGTCGGTACAGCGACTCTCAAATCACTACAGGCGTGGTAACATTTACTTTTACGGCTGTAGTACTGCGATGTGGAAAGCAAGGGGAAACCACCACATTATTTTCCCGAGGAGTCGCAGCTGTTGCACTTTTTCTTTCAATCAAGACGTGATGGAACCATCTCGAGTAAAATATTTCAGAGGTAAAATAGTCCCCCATTCGGATCTCCGGGCGAGAGAGTACATCAGTCAAAGGTGATAAACATTTTAGGGTAGGAACATGGAACGTGAGATCGCTACGGGCCTGCGGAAAACTGGAAAGCCTAAAGGTGGAAATGAGAAGGCTGGACCTCTGGGTATTAGGAAACAGCGAAATGAAGTGGCCCGAAGAAGGAGACTTCTGGAGCGGAAGCTATAGGATTATACACACGGGATCATTAAATGGCAACGCTGGGGTAGGCATAATGCTCAGGAAGAGCGCCGGAATGCATGTGATAAGCTTCCTGCAATAAAATGTAAGGATAATAATGGTGAAGATTGAGACCAAACCTGTAGATACCGTAGTGGTGCAGGTTTACATGCATACGTCGGACTACGAAGATGAAGAAGTGGAAGACGTCTTTGAAGATATCGCGGAAATTATAAAACATGTAAGAGGAGAGGAAAGCCTAATTAATTTAGGAGATTGGAACGCAGTCTTCAAGAAAAACACCATCATACTATTCCAAAAAAGAGGAGAGCGGAGAAATGCGAAAAATTTTAGGACTACATCTACATAATACCCCTGCAAGCCACCACAAGGGTGTGTGGCAGGGGGCGATTGCTCACCAAACATGCACTACATATCATGCATAAAAAAGGAATAGTATTAATATAGTAGTCAGAAATACACTATTTAAAAAAGATAGAAATTGCAAAGCAAACATGCAAAAATATTCTGTTAGTAGGGTTAGCTTTAAGTACTCATACCAACATGCAGCTACCAATGCTATTCATTGCTACTCTCCGATAGGACATATTTACCGTTATTCGCATCTCTAATTGTGCGAGGGAAAAAGGACATTTTGAATCGGTCAGTTCGGCAATCAATTTCTCTAACTTTATGATTATGGTCCAGTCTGCCATAGTAAGTTGGGGTTCGTAAAATATTTTTAACATCATCACTGAAAATATTGCCTTGGAATTTGTGGAACAGATTAAGTCTAAATTTCAACCTGCGATCTGACAATGATTCCCATTTCAATTCATTTAATAGACTGGTTACGCTAATATAATTATCGTATCGTCCCTTTACAAATCTTGCCGATCTTCGCTGCACACGTTCAAGTTCATTACTTAGACCGATTTCGTAGGGATCCCATACACTGGCAGCATATTCCAAATGAGGTCTAACAAGGGAAAAGTAGCTGATTTCTCGTACATGATCGTCACATTTACCCAATATATATAAGCCTTACAAAGCCTATAAGCCTTACAAAACATGCATCGAAGATCATAGAAGAATCATCATAGAAGAATCATCACAAGAAGATCATCGAAGATACAAGGATCATCTACAGAAGAATAGAACGAAAAGCTGAGGAGTTTCTGGGTGAAGATCAATTTGGATTCAGGAAAAGTAAGGGTACAAGGGAAGGAATACTGTCCCTTAGGCTGCTCATAGAGAAGAGAATGGAGAAAAACAAACTGACGTTCATTGTGCATTTGTGGATTTAGTGAAGGCTTTTGACAACGTGGATTGGAATTCAATGCTTGATATTCTGAAAGGAATTGGAGTGTGCTACAATGATCGAAGAATTATACACAGTTTGTATGAAAACCAAGAAGCTGTGATTAAATCTGGACCCAGCTGTGAAGAAACAATAATAAAGAAAGGAGTGAGGCAAGGCTGAGCGCTGTCTCCCGCAATTTTCAATGTTTACATCGAGGTAGCCATCAACGAAATCAAAGAGAAGTCTTCTGGAGTGAGTGTCCACGGAGAAAAAATTAGCATGATTCTATTCGCTGATGACATAGCACTCGTAGCAGAGACAGAGAAGGATCTGAATAAGACTCTAATAACCATGGAAAGGACAATGGCCAGATACCATCTGAAGATCAATAAAAATAAAACTAAGATATTGGTGAGTAGCAAAAGAGAGGAGGCCAAAACCAACGTTATACTACGAAAACAGACACTGGAAGAGGTGAAAGAGTTCTGTTACCTGGGAAGCAGAGTAACCAACGATGGACGAAGCAAGAAAGAAATAGTGAGTAGAATTGCCCAGGAAAAGAGGGCATTCTACCAAAAGAAGAACCTACTTACATCTGGAAATACAAGCGTAGAAGTAAGGAAACAATTCATCAGGGCGTACATCTGGAGCATGTTTATTTACAGCTGTGAGGCATGGACGATGACATCAGCGGAGAAGAAAAGGGTGGAAGCATTTGAAATGTGGTGCTACAGAAGAATGCTGAAAATGAAATGGATCGACAAACGAAGAAGTCTTAAGAAGAGTGGAAGAAAAGGGAAGCCTGCTGAAAACTCTAAGAAGAAAACGGGATAACTTAATCGGCCATATCTTAAGACACGATGGCCTGATGAAGGTAATCGTTGGTGGACAAGTGGATGGGGAGAATGGCAAAAGAAGGCCTGAACGAGATATATGGAACAAGTGATAAGGATGTGAAAGAGAAAAAATGCGTAAATATGAAGAGATTATCCGATAAAATAATTCAGTGGAGAGCTGCGTCAAGCCAATCTGAGGATTGATGACTAATGATGATGACGATGAGGGTGTTTTAATAATAAAAAACAATTAACTTATAAAATTCAATACGCTATTATTTGTGTTTAAGGTGTGCATGTTATTGTACGTACTTATCGTACAGAGCACTCTACTTTGTCCCCCATCTGCAATCCAGATCAATTTCAGTCGTTATTTCGATTTTTTGATCTAAAGTCCTACTGGAATCGCATTTAGCCCCGTCCCATCTTCGCGTGCCTAAATAGTTGCTTGGCACGCGACTTTGGATTCGCGTGCCACAGTTACTGATGCATGTCTATGAGATAACCAATAATCACTTTTATGTATTTCTTTTTGTGTGTTCATTTGTCAATTAGTGTATTTCATTTTGTTTGTATTGTTTGTTTGGATTGCCATAGTGATGGGAGAGGAGTGGAAAGGATTGTTAGAGGAGAGGACATGTTGTTGAAGGTTGATACCTATGAATTGAAGGATTGTATATTGATATTGGAGAGACAGAAATAAATAAAGTGCAAAGGAATATAGCAAATTCAATTTATAATCGCTTTGGCACGAAAGTACGCCAGCCGCGATGTTCCGAGATGAAAAAATCTTTGCGCCATATCTATACTCTAATTCTCGGGTAATCTAATTCCGCCTGCTCCTTATCTCTCTTTTCAGTTTATCATAACTTTTATGTATCTTTCATCATCATCAGTATTTCAATCCTAGGATTGGTTTACTGCAGTCCTCCATTCTACCCTATACAGTGTTAATTCCCTCACGCCCTGATATGTTTTCTCTTTCACGTCCTTCTATATTTGCCCTATATATTTGTTCCGTGGTCTTCCTCGCGTGACCTTCCCTTAAATCTTCCCTTCTATTATATTTCTAACTAATTCATTGTGCCTCAAGGTATGTCCAATCCATCTGGTTCTTCTTTACCTTAGGGTTTTCCATATTGTCCTTTCTTCATCTGCTCTTCTGTACACCTCTTCGTTCCTCACTTTATCTGTCCATTTAATCTTTAACATTCTCCTCCAGCACCATATTTCGAAGGCTTCAATTCTTCGTTGGTCTGCTTTCCCGATGTTCCATGTCTCTGATCCATAGAGTGCCACGCTCCGTACGAATGTTTTGATGAAGTGCTTCCTTGTTTGCAGCCGTAGGTTCTTTGAGCTATGTAGTTGTGTCTTCTTCATAAACGCACCCTTAGCTTGTGCTATTCTTCGCTTGCTGTTCGTCGAGCTTCTTCCATCCAAATTTACAGTGCTGCCGAGGTAGGTTCAGAAGTTCTGAAGTTCTCCACTTGTTCTAATTCCACTCCTCGAATTGTGATAGTTGCCCTTAGCTTCTCTCTTTCGCACACTAGGATTTTAATTTTCTTCTTGTTCATGCTCATCTTATATTCTTGAAGTATTTGATCCATTGTGGTCAGGGATTCTTCCAGGTCCTCTCGACTTTCTGCTACAACTGCGATGTCATCAGCAAACCTTAGCATGTTTATTTCTTTGCCATTTCACCTTGATACCAATTTCCTCTGCGTCTCTTATTGCTTCTTCCAGGTATATATTGAATAATGCTGGGGAGAGGTTGCATCCTTGTCTGACACCTTTATTTATTTTGGCTTCTATCTTCTTTCCGTCTTTCATTCGCATTGTGGTGACCTGGTTCTTGTAGAGGCTATAGATCATTCTTCTATCCTTGTAGTCTATTCCAATTTCTTCCAGTATCTTGAACATCTTGTTCCATTCTACGTTGTCAAAGGCCAGGATTTCCAAGTCCACGAATGCCACATACAATGGCTTGGTTACGTGTATCATGAGGCCCTGCTGCCTTTCACCATTGGGGCATCGAGGTGTTTTAGGGTAGGAGCCGATGTCTCGTTTCGGAAAAATCGGAAAATATAATTTTTCCAAAAGCTGAAAAATATTTGGCGTCACCGGGAATCGAACCAGTGATCCTCAGCTTAATCCGACTCGCTACCCCTAGGCTACTTCCTCCCCCAATGTATCTTTATTCCATAAATGTATGAATCATACATTTCCTCCCTCTTCATCGATTTCAAAACATTCTACCTTCAGTAACCAACTTTGGAATCTTATCACCTGATTATTTACTGTTCCGTCAGTCTACGCCATACTATTTCTCCCAGCAACTTAGTTACCTCAGCCAACATGCCAAGTAGCAGAAGAGTGAGCTGAAAAATAATGAGGTAATTAAAGGTTTTTGATTGAAAAAAGAATGATTTCTTAATTGAGAGGGAAGAAATAAATGATGTTATGAAAACCAAGGTATAATTAAATGAAATATGAATTATTGAAGAGTAATTTTAGCAATTTATAGTAAGTAGTATTATCGACATTATTAGCTGGCTGGGATAAGTGGGTAACGGGAAATGGCGATTGTTGGTCGGATTGGTGGACCACTATTGACTGCTTTTTCTGTTTACTGTTACTATCCACGAGAATGTTTCAATAATAAACTTTCCAAATTCCTTATGCCTTATGTAGATTTTGTTGGGTGATGTATTTTTTTAATTGTATTTCAGGACGTCCTCGTGAAGGTGTTTACGTCTTGATGTCGTTCGATTGAAAGAAAACCAGGTGGCAGCAGAAGCAGACAAAAGAGAGAGCTCACATCAAAGGGTAAGTGATGTTCTCTCGCGAGAATTTTCCCATCTTTTACGACGGAGTTCGCCAGTTTATCGATAAATGTACTTGCTTTGCTTCAAATAAGTCCAATACTGCGAGCCTTGTCTCCAGTTGTGCATTTTTTCTCCTCGAGAAAAAAGCCTTTTCGTATTTTTTTTGTTTCTATCGCCATGTGATATGCGCTTCACATTGCCATAATATTTTTTTCTGGTAAACGTGATGATTATCCAAAAAAAGGCGAGGAATCTACTCACTTTTGCCTTCCCTTTTCATCATCAATCAATGCAATTCTCGTTTGATAATTAATAGAAAATTAAGTTGGAGGAAATTTAACTTATTGTTAGATGAAAACCCTCATTTTTAAGGACCCCTGCCTCATGATGGAAGTACGTAGTACAGCGATCGTAACGTCGAAATGCCGAGAGTTTTTGTTTTTGTGTATCCATGGCTGACCATTTTTTTTCAAAGGTATTTTCGTAAGGGAGATTTCATTAGCATGCGTATCAGGATTAGTGGATGGCATGCTACGAAAAAATAAATTTTTATGTACTTGCAGTAATACAGTAGTACAGACTCACAGTGTTGGACTTACCTATAGCAAGGCAAGTATAGTCATCAATATACTGTATATATTATATTTTTAATGTCTATTTATTATTTATAAGAATTTCTTTTAATTAAAGTGCAAAACTTTAGTTTTCACGTTTTTATCGACTCACACATTCAATCAAAGTGTCTTTGGGTTGTCACAAAAGTATGAAAACAAGTGTTTTAGGTACCTTGACTAACCTTATCCCAAGATAAGTACAATACTTATGCCCTAGGTGGGATTCGAAGTGTCTTTGGGTTGTCAGAAAGGTATTAGTTTGTGCCTTGACCAATCTAATCCTAAGATAAGTACAATACTTATGCCCTAGGTGGGATTCGAAGTGTCTTTGGGTTGTCAGAAAGGTATTAGAATAAGGGTATTTTGTGCCTTGACCAATCTAATCCTAAGATAAGTACAATACTTATGCCCTAGGTGGAATTCAAACTGTATTTGAATTATCAGACAGGTATTAGACCAAACACCTAAGGTGTTTTGACCAACTTGATCGTAAAATAAGCACGATATTTATATCTTAGGCGGGGTTCCAACTGTCTTTGAGTTTTCGTACAGGTATTACCGCGCTTACCACCGCGATAGGCCGCTTAAAGGTTAATTTAAGGAAATTATTGCGAAATATTTTTTTGTGACCCAACAACCAAATTACCTTGTACGTTTCATGTTCTGGCAATGATTGCACGTGATCGTGCGACTTAGCCTTTATTCTTTTTGGAAAAAACCTTTCTGGAAGAAAAAAAAGAGTATTTTCGACGTACATTCACTCAACCTTCAAAGATTGCTTCCTTCAGGAAGACGTCACAGGAGGAAGAAATAACGTCAGTAGTGACTGAATTCCTCTTCTTTCAACCCCAAGCTCTCTCTCCGTTTGCCTTTGTTCCTGCGTTTTGTATTTTTATTGCTACGCGCCTTCCGATATGTCGGAGAAAGGGTGCCCCCGGCCGGAAACAACTGAAAGGAAATCCAAGAGAAGTGGTGAAGAAAGGGGATGATCCTTCGCGCGTCACGCTCCAAGGTCGTTTTTTTTTAAAAAAAGGAAGCACAAATAAATATAATATTTGTACCGCCACAAAGGAAATTTTTACTATTTTCTCGCATGACGTCGCCACCTCTTCCCCGCATAGCGCAAACCGCAGTTCGTTCATCTCTACAGCCGCTGCTTTTCCTAATGGCGCTGCTGTTGTTGCGTTTCTGCCCCGGATCCTTTTGGATACCCTTTTTCCGCCTCTGATACTTCCGTCAGATGTGCGTGTTGGGCTGATGGGGTTGGCAATCCGGGTGAGGAGGATGATTTATTTATTTATTTAAGTAAGCGACACGAAATTGAAAAAAAATGAATTAGAAGGACAATTGAATTATATTGTTAAATTTTCATAAGAGGTCCATTACCAGGGTTTAAACTCTGTGACGTCAGCATGCGGCGAAATAATCTTTTGCGAAAGCCTATATAATTGTCTATCTTTTTGATGATTTCGATGATTGATCTATGATGTCTTGAGGGATAGAATATTGTGGAGGAAACTTATAATGGTGGTTAATAGACGGGCTTGTTTAGTGGCTAAGGTACTGGACTCTCGTCCTGAGGGCCCGGATCCTAACCGCGGTACTGGAAAAATTATTCATTGGCAAGCCGGTCCCGACTTGCATACGTTGTGAAAATATTCGAGTTCAGTACTCCTTCCGTCGGATGATACGTTAAGCCGCAGTCCCCTTGGCGTATTTCGTTAAGATCAGGCTAATACCGACGTCAGGTTTCTCTCCTCCTTACCCTTACATTACCATAGGGATGTCACATCGACATCGATGTATCGGACCACTCGATGTTTTTTTGCCGATACATCGAAAACATCGAGTGGTAAGACAATCAATGGAACATTGACTCGATGTTTTCAAAACACTCAACATCGCAGCGATGTTTTTAGGAAAGAAGCGGTATAATTAATGTTTTTGGTTGACCAATAATTCATTTTTCTGATTATCATAAGCCTTTTAAGAATACGAAAGAACCTTCCATAATTACGCCATCTATCGTTCGCGTGTAGGGAAACAAGTGAAGGTATAAAATCGTTCATGTTTTCATCCCAGTGTTGCCTTCCAAGAACATGATCTGCTATGCCTACATCAGTACCTTCTGAGAGGATTGCATCTGCTCTCAACTTGGTGGTACAAGATAACAGGAGTAGGTTGGGGTCGCTGCATATTAAGCAAAGAGTGTTCCTTACCGATACTGAGAGTTTTAAACGTTTTAAACCCACTGTTTTTCAATTAGATTTTTGTTATACTACCAAGCTTAGAATATTTTTAGGGAACAGGTACACCCACTTTATTGTGTTATTTGTTTTTTGTTATATTATATTTATTTATCTTTATTTCATTATGAAACAGTGATATGTTTTCTATCTTTAAAAATAAATTCAATGGAAAAATATTTGCGTATTATTTATCGATATTTTACTAAATAAGGTCCGATTTCCGAATAATTTTCAAAAGTTTAAAAGAAGATGCAAAATTTCTTATGCATAATACCTAATACATAATGCCTCTATGATAATACCTAACCTCGGATATGAAGGCATAAAAACTCGATACATCGATGTTTTTTGTCGATGAATAATGAGTGTGTGGTGAGTACTTTTATAAACATCGAAACATTGACCACTCGATTTTTTTTAGCCGATGTGGCATCCCTACATTACCATCCTTGTACCTTTCCATCAGGTCTGAAGTGCCTTCAACTCCGGGTTCAAAATTGTAAACCACAGATAGTAGAAGAATGCATCTTTGAGAAAAAACAATTTCTGTTAAAAAGCAGTATATTGCCATTCAGTTAATGAAAATCATGTCACAGAATTGTAATATTTTCAATAATTTTTAAAACTAAGCACTGGTCTACATTTACTTGGGGGAAATAGTTGAAATCTACATATACGAGCAAAATATTACTCACAACAATGAAGTCTTCATTAAATCTCCCGTGTTTCTACGACGACCGTTATGTCGTCGTCATATCGCGACAATATAATATTTCTCCATGAATACCACTCCTAAAAACCTTTTATTTGGCCAGTTCCAATTTGTTTTCGATGCGAACGTTAAAAATCACAAGAGTAGTTATTAAGCCTGTATTAATATTGTTCCTTCAGTGGTGAGTATAGGTATATCTTATCACTGCCATCTAGTTTTCTCACTTGTTCTTTAGGTTGCGTCTGCCTCGAATCCGTTTGGATACCCTTTTTCCGTCTTTGATACTTCGGGCTGTTGCGACTTGTAGGGATCAGGAGGAGAGGGCGAAGGGGTTGGCAATAGGGATGAGGAGGATGTAGTGATGGAAAAATGTCGGTCAAAATCGATTTTTCGAGCAATCGATTTTTAATCGAAATGAAAAGCTCGACTTTTCAGCAAAAATCGAAATTTGAACCAAAAGATCGATTAATCGAAAAAATCTATGGTTCATTTTTGAAAAAAATGCAGTTGGTACAAAAATATGTTTATTATTCATTTGAGAAACGCTCATAATACATGAAGAAAAGTTTCTCGGGCTTGACACCGGTTAATAGGCTCCATTACTGCCAACGTTTCAAAGAGCGACTCGCTCTTTGAAACGTTGGCAGTAATGGAGCCTATTAACCGGTGTCAAGCCCGAGAAACTTTTCTTCAAGCTCATAATACATATTTGAATAATATAAAAAATCCCTAAAAATGTATACTTCGAAAAAATTCTTGAATTATTAGTTGTGAAAATTTACAATTTACTTTAATGTGGATCACCGCTTGGAACCATTCGGCTTCACTAAAATTTTTAAGAAAGATCAACTGATCGAGATGCTTTCTTGATGATCTAGGGCGTGCCTTTCCAATTTTACCGGTCTTAGAAAAGTCTTTCACGTTGGACGGATGACATTATCATACTCTGCACTGCACACAACATCAGCACTCTGATCGCGGAACGGTACGTGTTGGGGTATTCACCCTTTATCTCCTCCCAGATCAAACGAAATGGCCAAGATCGAAGTTGAAAAATCGAGTTTGGATCGGAACTCTAAGATCGTGGCTCGATCTCGATTTCCTCGATCTTTGACTATTAAAACTCGATTTTCAATTTTAATCGAAATCGATTTTTCCATCACTAGGAGGATGGTGCCTTAAGGGGTAGGATATTGTGGAGGAAACTTGTAATGGTGGTCAGTAGTCGGGTTTATTTAGTGGATAGGGTACTGGACTCTCAACTTGAGAGTCCAGTAACCTAAACAAATGGCTCCAAAGTAAAATGGAAAATAAAAAATAAAACTATCAGAGTTTAATACTTTAAAGTATGCATTGGTATCAGTGAATTAAGACATCATGGTACTATTCAATTATTCCAACTTTTAATCTTGAATCAAAAACGGCTAGTTACAAAGCGAATTTTCCAAAACATGCTGAACGAATTCATGGCTGAGAGTGATTGAGAGAGTTATTTCGTAAAGCAGGCGTCTTACAGCAAATGAATAATTTATGATAGAAGTTTTTGCATTAAAATTTTCCATTTTTGTGAAAATATGTTTATGGCACTCGAATCATTTTTAAATTTCCATGAGAACGCTTCGATCTTAAACTTTTGCTGACTCCTATCCTATATCAATCAATCAAAAACCCTTCAAATCCTCTGCTTGATTTCCGTACGGAGATTCGATGAAAAAAAACTGAACCCTCATCGCTCCATTTAATTGCCCGCATATCAACCCCGAACCTGAATTCGGAAATCGGTTTCCTTTTTCCGCTTGAAGAACAGGGATGATTCAAATGTTGGCCCTCCCCCTTAATCCCTATGCCATCCCATCCCCCTCGTTCCCACCCCTCCTGGGATCTCTCTGTCGCCCAAGGGCTGTTAGTAGTCTCTCTCCGGATCGTTGCTTCCAAACGGGGCGCGAGATTCCCCGAACAAAATGCTTTCTTCGAATCCCATTCCCCCTCATGGGGGTTTTCTCCACTCCCTCTCACCTCTTCCCTCCAGGGGGGTTGTGTTTGAAACCTTCGGAATTATCTCGAATAGGAAACCATGGAGTCACGTGGTACAAACACGAATGGTTTGACAATTTTATTTCTCTGAATCGTTCGTTACATTATCAAAAATTGTTTTCACTTGAGTTTGTCTCATCTCTCTCGACTATAGAGCCCACGAATGAGATAAAACACAAGCGTAAACATTGAATGAGGCTGTAATCAGCAGTTTTAACACTTCAAATTTGCGAGCCATTCTTGTTTATACCACGTGACTCCTTGGTTACCTATTCGAAATAATCTCGACTGTTTCAAACGCAACTCCCCAGGGAAGGAGTTTTCCAGAGAAACTGACCTATTTCCAGTATTCAAAGGGAGTACCGTCGTGGTTTGTTTTTATTTCAGAGGTTGATCGTTTATTTTTCTGCGAACTTAGGCCACGTAGACTGCAGGGTTTGTCCGGAAAATAATTCGACTGATGTTTGTTTTTTGTAGATTGAGTTGGTTTGGTGGCTAAAGTACTGGATTCCCATCTTCAGGATCAGGGTTCGAATCCGGACCGAGGCATATTTTTCATTGATATAAGAGTCCCCACTTGGGTGCTGTTTTGAGAGATTTAAAGTTCAGAGCTCCGTCCGTCGAATGGGACGTTGAACCGTAGACCTATTGTCGCAATTTGTTAAAAGCAGTCTAATACTGACGCTGGGTTGTTTCTTCCGACCCTTTCTCGATTCCTGAAAATTCTTACCTCAATCTAATAAACTCCTATCCTAAATGGCGAAAATTAGCTAAGTTGTTGGTCGCTTCTCTCGTAATACTATTCCACTTCGCTAAATACTATTCCAAATCGCTCTATTTGGGAAACTTGGAGGTAAAAAATAAAATAATCAAGATATGTTCATATTTAGAGAACTTGAATGGAAATTAGGTGGAGAACTTCCTTGCTCTAAAGGCATTTACCGACAGAAGAAAACACCGGGCGACTGTTTTTAGCAATGATGTAAAGGAAAAATACTGAACGACTCATGAAAAACTTAAAAAAATAGTAAATAGTATAAAAATGGAAAGGTGGATGAAATGAGTTATAGAGGACAGTAGGATACTGAAGGCTATTAATTGTCGTCTTTCGTTAAGAGTGGGAGGCTAATTCCGACGCCGGGTTTCCTTCAACCCCTACCCCTCCATCCTCATTCACCTACTTTCCCTCCCTATCTTAAGCGCCTTTAGGTGTTCTTATGATCCGGTCTCTGTCACTTAAATCATAGAGTAAGTGTAATGTAGAGGGCTCACCGCATAGGGCATATTTTTTTTACGTTTTAGATGTAGTACTGGAAGGTTTCCATAGATGGCGAGGCAAGAATTTTTTGCGTTACGTCACCAACGATACATGTCGCTTCCTTCGCTTTCGTTTTTCTAATCTACTTAAGCGGCACACTCGAGTAGTGTTTTGTAGTCTGCTCCTTGCAGCGGTGGATTGTGAGTATTTATGAAACAACAAGGAATCCCTCCTGTGACAAGATATGTTTGCTTTAATAGTGAGACAAATGTTAACTTATCCACGTGACTGTTGACGTTAGGTAAAGGCATATAGCTTATCCCTTCCATCCCTATCCTTATACCTTTCCTCCCGGTCTGAAGCGCCTATTAGTGCGGAAATAGACTTGAAAACACCCATGAAAAAAGGCATATCGCACAATTATAATAAAATAACAAAACTACGACAATAGCATATGTTATGTGTCGCTTAAGTCGATTATAAAAACGAAAGCAATGGAAGAGATAATTATCCTTTGTGACGTAACGCGAAAAAATCTTATCGCACCATCTATGGAAACCTTCCAGTACTAGGTCCAAAACCTATAACAGTTTTGCTATATGCGGTGAGTGATATATTATACCTACTCTGTGCTTAAGTGCAATTGTTAGGTGGTAATTTCAAGCTTATTATAATAATTGGCTTAAGTCTCCCTAGAGGGTAGCTAAAGGGTAAGAGGGAAATGATTATTCCAATGATGAAACGAAAATTCAGCAATGACATGCCTGACCTGATATGAATGTTTTTGCAATACATTTGAATATTAGCTTGGGAGAAATATACGTCTATTCTTTAGCGATCATTCATCCGTTTAAGTCACACAAATATGCCGTAACAAACACGCGTTTACACACAATCAACCAAATGCGCTCTCAAACAATCAATATGTGGTATATATCCCTGAATCGTTCGCTCTATTCGAGCGTCAGGTGAAGAATTGAATTTTCTCGTATAATGCAGATTTTTTGTGGATAAATGTTTGGTTGTTGTGTGTGGTTGTATCCTTGACAACGCTCTTAAATCAATTCTAGTGCAGCTGTGCATGTACACTTTTAAAGCAAAATTGTCATTGATTCGATATCTTTTGAATGGGTGGAATATCCGTTAATAATAACATTCAATCAAATAATCTCCTTGAAATTTATATTATTAGATTAGTGGTGTTTTACCGATCAGGATAGATTTTTGATGAACTGCTTATACTCTTTTGACACAAATACGCAAATGTGTCTTCGGCGAAGCTATTTCACTCTTTTGGTCAGCTTATGTTCCATCCATTTTTTTTGCCTTCTTCTCAAGTTAGTGTCTTCCTTCCTCTTTCTCTCGTCTCATTTATTATGTCTTAAAGATACCACCACTTGGGTCACTTGGCTTATTAACTTGATCGGCCTCCTACTCCAAGAACTTTATTTACTTCCCAGCTATCTGTTTTTTTTACTCCCAGAAATTGCCAGAGATAGTTTAATTTGACACTTTATATTCTCCTGTTAATAATCTGGGGTCATGTAAATACATGTAGAAGCTGTATTTTTGTGATTTATTTAGAATTTGTTTCTATAGTGATGCGATAGTGAATGTTTCCTGAACCTTAGCGCTGCTGGATTCTACTGCCCTTAACAAGTAGATAAAATAAATTTATTATCCAGCTAATGTTAGAGCATTGTTTAGCTCTTTCATTCTCCGCAGTGGTGCTGCAGATAACAAAACAGATACCTGCTCTTTATGTTATATACATAATGGCGTCCCTGGTTACCCTTGTTGATTCGTTGTCAATTCTTGGTTTAATGACGAGATGGTTTCGTAATTTAATTGAACAATTATTAATTATTGAACAGAAAGAAAACATTTACAACTTCGTTTGCCTGCTTTCGCCCTTACGCGTTTTTCGCTTGTTTTAATCAATAATGAATGAATTAAGCTTTGTCTTAATGAAAATTCGTTTTTAAAAACTTACTGTTGCATGCATCTATGCTTAGGACATACTTAGATTTTTCAAAAGCATTTCAAAACATTTTTAAGGTATGTTTTTAAAACGCAATATTATTCGTGCTTCTAGGATTCTTTATTTATGATTAATTTCCTATTTTCTATTATCTAAACTGCCTATTCCTTTAAAATTTTTGAAAAAAAACCCGAGCTCTCTTTAGTAGATGTCCGATTGAAGTGTTCCACTGACTGTCACGCCGCGCAAGGAAAAAACATGGCTGCAGCGCCGCGGCTGAGTTGATAACTACTGTCCCAAAATAAAGTGTCACCAGAAGTTAAAGGGATGCAGAGAAGGGGAGGGACTTTCTCTCCCCCATTCCATTCCCTCTCCCTCTCCTTTCTGCTCCAATGATGTTATCTTCCAAAAATAATCGAGAACTCAACACAGGTCGCGATCCCAATCGGAACGCCGACGTACTACTTGACGAATTTAAGCTCCCTCTCCAAGGAAACTGTCTCCATATCTCCTCGTTGTCGTCGAATGGATGGAATTTATAATGCTACAAGCGTCGATGTATTCAAAACAAACATTTTCTGCTCGCCGCTTTCTTTACAAACGATTGAAAGTGAGAAATATGTAAATGATTTACCTGGTAGATAGTGGTACAAATACATGGTAGTGTGTTAGTCTGGTGGATTTAACCGTTGGGCTATGACTGGAGTTCCGGGTTCGAATCCTGAATAGGTTTGTTTATACAGGATCAGACTATCGTGGTGAACTGATAAGTAACCGCCGGATATTTCAAGGCAGCCACGCATGGATAGAAACTGCCCCCTTAAGTATATACACCCTGATGTATAAATTAGGAATGCTGTCGAGATTAATCTACATCTACGCGATACCCTGCAAGCTACCGCGAGAGTGTGTGGCAGGGGGTGATTATCACCAAATATGCACTCTTGACATGCAACTAGGGTAGTACATCGAAACCTGCTTATAATAGGGTCACATACAGCTACATGGTTAGTATCTACTTAGTATTAACGCTTTACACTCGACAACCAGACCCGCCTTCGGTTGAACACTGGTATATTCTTTACTTTTCAATCCTAATATAGTACAGTTGTAGCCCTCTACTCCTCCCAGTCCATCGCTAGCTCACCGACATTCTATTAATACTACGGTCCCTGCTTCCCTCTTCATTTCATCCCTGTAATTTCCTATCTATTTTCATTCAGTTATGTTCTTCACGAGCCATTATTTCTAAACTTTTCACCAAGCCACCTGATTCTTCTTTGTCGATCTTTATTGTGCAAATATTCTTCCCCGGATGTGTTGTCTGGGTTTTATTTTTTCAATTTCATTGCCGCGACGGCACGGGTGACAAAAACCAAAATTTTCCCCTAAACTTTTGTTTCTAAATCCAAGAAATCTCGTCCCAAAATCCAGTTTTCCCATACTTATATAGTCCTAGACCCTAAATTGAGTCACTTCTTTTGGATACGCTGTTCGATCGTGACGAAATTTGTAAGGGAGAACATTAGAGATACATTGATGTTTGCGTGCGAAAATTAGGATCGGTCGAGCAATAGGACGCTGTTGCCTTTGAAATTATCAAGTTGGTACTTGTCATTTTGGGGGGGTGATGATCGACAGCTAAGGTCATTTGCGCCAATTTGAGATAGATAGGTTATTGGGTATGGGAATAAATGAATCAGGGAGTAGGAGAAGGGCGGAGAGAAACCCAGTGTTGGCATTACCCGGCTCTTTACAGAAGGCTGTAAGGGGACGACGGCCTAATTTTCCATTCCTCTATATTCTACACAAATCATCCATACTGTTCACAAATCCTCAACATTCTACAAAAATCCTCAATGCTATACACAATTCTCTCAAATATGGGAAGGTTTACCAATGAAAAATATATTCCGCCACCGGAATTCGAATCCGGGCCTTCGAGATGGGAAACCTGAGCTCTAACTAACTAAGCCGATCCCCTCCTCAATCCTTAGGCTATGGTTTGAAAGAGTATTTTGAATTATGTGAAGAGAGATAGGACATACACTGATACACGGAGAAAGGGCTTTTTGTAAATGCAAAGTCAGAAGATGAGGAAGAGTCCATCGATATCTATCCATACAAGTAATTAACTATCAAGTCAATTTGTTTGTAAACGCTGTGATCAATTAATTTGAGAATCCTCCAGAAAGATGTGAAAGTTTCGTTGCTTGGGTTCTACCTAGGGTGTAGTCGAGGGTGACGTAATATTGTTAGGTGAAGGATTTCTTAGGATAAGCAGGAGTACAGGTAATCTCGGGGTTGATATCATCCTACAGTTAACGAAGGGAACAAAGAAGTCCATGGTTCA
Organism: Platycnemis pennipes; assembly: GCA_933228895.1. Classification (NCBI taxonomy): domain Eukaryota; kingdom Metazoa; phylum Arthropoda; class Insecta; order Odonata; family Platycnemididae; genus Platycnemis; species Platycnemis pennipes. Next base: position 70,478,218 of record OW121854.1, read on the forward strand.
ACGTCCCACCCGACTTAATCAGTACTTAAGTCGAATTGTTATGCCGATATATTTCAAAACGATACCGAAATATACAATGAAAAGTTTCCGACACTGCCGGGATTCGAACCCTGGTCCTCGTGATGGGATGCCCGTACCACACTAATCTTGTGAAGTCGAAATGGAGACGTCAGCACTACTATACCCATACATGTAATAAACGTTGTATTTCGTAGTACATACAATCCATGCTCCCTTGATGGCGCAACGTTTCAAGTCACGACGATGGAGTCGGATCATTTTGCTCATAATCGGTCGCCACACATTTCCTGGTTAGCAGGCACTGGGATCGCGGTGGACGGCTGTCGTATCAGCGAGAGTATCAAACGACGTGTTGATCTTTTTCGCGCGGAATATAAGGTGAGACCGCATGTAAATTTAGCTAATGATTAATCCTTTCATGTCTCCGGCGGTGAACGATGGGTCGCGAATCGTTCTCCACGGTGAGCCATAGCTTCCATGTGAGCCGAATTTCTTTCGGCTTTTCGACTCGCCTCCATGATCCCCGACATTATCCAGTTTCTTCATTATTAAGTCGTTCTTGAATAACTCCCGCGTTCCGTTATGCGTTTTGTTGAGTGTCACATAATTAAGATCTGCATTTCATCCCCCGATTCGCCGCAATGGTTCAATCTTTCCTGGGGTAAACACATACGTGAAATAATGGGTCAAGTGAATCGTAAACTGGGATTCATCAAAAGAGTACTGGGTAAATGTGACGATCATGTACGATAAATCAGCTACTTTTCCCTTGTTAGACCTCATTTGGAATATGCTACCAGTGTATGGGATCCCTACGAAATCGGTCTAAATAACGAACTTGAACGTGTGCAGCGAAGATCGGCAAGTTTTGTAAAGGGACGGTACGATAACCTTATTAGCGTAACCAGTCTATTAAATGAATTAAATTGGGAATCATTTTCAGATCGCAGGTTGAAATTTAGGCTTAAAATCTTAAACAAATTCCAAGACCATATTTTCAGTGATGATGTTAAAAATATTTTGCGAACCCCAACTTACTATGGTAGACTGGACCATAATCACAATATTAGAGAAATTGATTGCCGAATTGACAAATTCAAAATGCCCTTTTTTCCTCGTACAATTAGGAATATGAATAACGGTAAATATATCCAATACGAGTGTAGCGATGGTAGCTGCATGTTGGAATTGGCACTTAAAGCTAACCCAACTAACAGCATGTTTTTGCATGTTTGCTTTGCTATTTTTATCTTTAAATAGTGAAGTTAAGAACAGTATATAAATACTAATCTTTTTTATGCATCATATGTAGTGCATGTTTGGTGAAAATTCACCCCCTGCCACACACCTTTGTGGTGGCTTTCAGGGTATTATGTAGATGTAGAAAGGTGTGTGGCAGAGGTTGTGCTCTAGCTGTATAATTACAGGCTTAGATTTTCACGCGTGAAAATAGTATGGAAATTAGCGATTGCAACTTTCCCATCATGCATTCCAGAATGAGTGTTGCGCGAAGGAAACCAGGTATAATCCTTCCAAGACATCGCGCTGCTCGGGTGAAACCATACTGCCCATCCATCCTTCTTCCCTTTGGTGTTCCTCAGGGGTCATGAATGGGGTTTCGAATTTGCATACACCCACGCACAGGAAGGGATTTTCTTGAGAAGACTGTAGGGGTGGATGACGGGATGGTGGGGAGAATCTTTGACATTTCCTGTCCCTCTGAACCCCTCACATAACCTCCTTACCCCCCCTCCCTCCACCAATCTTTCTCACTGTGACATTTGACACTCCCAAATTTCGATCTCTCTCCTATTCGATCGCAGTGTAGCATGATGGTCGCAGTGCCATCACTAATTCACTTCAAGAGAGATCTTTTTGACGTTGGTGGAAAGAGTAAAAGCTTCCCAATCTAGATGGTTCGGGTTCAAATCTCGGTATTGGCAGATATTTTCAATCAGTGTACTAAATCCCATTTGAGTTCTGTGCGGAGGGCACTTCAAGTTCAGTAATCTTTCTGATGGGATGTTAAACAGTGAACCTGTTAAGGCTGGGACACAATCAACGTAAACGTGAGTCGTTTACCGTAAAACGTGAATATATGGCGCATGGGTGGGAGAACGAAAATGGACACAACCAGCGTATAACATGAGACCGTGTACGTGAGAGATGGTCGTCTCCCATTTCTCGCATTTCACGTACACGGAAAACCAATGAAAACTGTCCCAGGTTTTGGCGATATGGAGCCACCTGTGGGGAGCTACAGAAGTTACAAATGGATCCTAGCCTCTTCCGAACTAAAATTTTGGGTCTCAGATACTGTAAACTTATTTCAGTCTGTGGTTTTAGCATAGAGAATTTCCTGGCCTATTTTTTAATGAGATCCTAGCCTCTTCTGAACTAAAATTTTGGGTCTCAAATACTGTAAACTTATTTCAGTCTGTGGTTTTAGCATAGAGAATTTCCTGAACTATTTTTTAATGAGGGAATCAATGAATGAATAGTTGATGGTCTCTGGCGTCATTTTATGGAATTTACTTGTATTCATTATGAATGACAAAATAACCTTTGTATTTCCAAATTTATTTATCTCGCACTACTACGACCATGGTTTCGACGATTATGATGACGACGTAAATAATCGTAATCATGTTCGTAGAAGTGCGAGGTAAATAAATGTGGAAATACAAAGGTTGTTTTGTCATTCGTAATGAGTGCATAGTTATTTGAAGTTATTATGTTTTTATGAGATTTTACAAGATAACCAATCACATGGAAAAGCTTGTTTGCGATTGTTGCCATTGGATACAACGTTAAAATTTAGTTAGGAAGCAATAGACACCGTTTTCACGAATTAATTCTGGAGAATTATGATGGAATTGGGAGGCTACAGAAGTTACAAATGGATCGTAGCCTCTTCTGAACTAAAATTTTGGGTCCCAAATACTGTAAACTTAATTTAGTCTGTGGTTTTAGCATAGAGAATTTCCTGAACTATTTTTTAATGAGGGAATCAATGAATGAATAGTTGATGGTCTCTGGCGTCACTTTATGGAATTTACTTGTATTCATTATGAATGTCAAAATAACCTTTGTATTTTCACATTTATTTGTCTCGCACTTGTCATTTTGGACTTGTCGACTTGTCATTCATAAGGAATGAATAGTTATTTGAAGTTATTGTGCTTTTTTGAGATTTTACAAGGCAACCAATGACATGAAAAAGTTTGTTTGCGACTGTTGCCATTGGATTGATCGTGAAAATTTAGTTAGGAAGTATTAAACACCGTTTTCACGAATTAATTCTTGAGAATTATGATGGACTTGAGTGATCTGGTAACTTCATTAACGGCATGGATTACGTAAGTACCTCTACTGTCTGGAAAATTAATTTTTAGCTCCTGTTTACATTCGCTACGGATTCCCTTTCGCGCCTTCGTTATTCAATTTTTTCCTGAGCGTCGCGTACGTCGTTTGTGTGCGCTAGAGAAAAAGTTCCCGTCTCACGTTTCCCGTGAACAACTCACGTCACTTGTTTACGTTGATTGTGTGATTGTGTTATAGCCTTTGGTTTCCTTTCGTAAAGGACGCACTAATTCCGATGTCGGTTTTCGTTCCACATTCATTCCATTACCTGAAATATTCCTGCCTCAACTCAATTGCCCCTCACGCCCTTAATTGCGCAAAATGGCCTCGTGTGCCATCCCCGATTGAATCACTACTCGCCCACTCAATGACACTTGCTTTGCAATCACCTCAATCAAATCCAATCAGATGAATGGTACCCTATTGTGGGTACCTTTAGCGATTCACTCATCGGATCCCTTTGATGGAGCGTGGAAATTTTGGATTTAAGCGTGCAAACTGAGCGCTGGAGTATTTGATGTGATGTCGTTACTAGATGTTGTTTACGCTGGTTACGAGCCGAACTCCTTGATTACGAGCAAGGAGTTTGGAATTTAGAATGGAGGCGACATATGCATGCCAACCGTAGGGTGACAGTGAAGCCAGAATGGATATTCTTGGGAAAAGTTAAGCTTCACCCTCTCGCCACAAAATATTGCGTTTTATATGACCTCATATGGAGATTGCTTGTGCATTGAGGTGGCTGGAGCGGTAATCTAGGGTCGCTGAATGTACATCATAATACTTTGTCTCGTAAATCGAAATATACTATGGTCACATTTCATTTCAGTTCAAATAATTATGCGTAACCGTACATGCAATTATGAAAACTACACAAGAATTGTATGCCAATTTTATTTTTTCCTGAATTAGAGCATGCTATGACGTAGCAAAACAAGGAATGTCATGGTTACTATTATTACTTTTCGGCGAAGTGTTCGAAATTAAGATTAAAGTTATATTTAAAATGCCTTTTTGTATCATTGACTTAGTGTTACATCGTGATATTAGTTATCAATAATTATCATGATATACTCTACATCATTTTGCGTTTAAAAGGAAATCTGTGCATGTGTTATCGAATTATAATGAAATGTATCTCATGTACCACCAAAAGGTTCCGTGTTATTAAAGCGTCGAATTACCAAAAAAAAACAATCGTATCGGTAAAATGATTTTTTTTTCTTTTTACCGTAGCTATCACTAATAAGAACCCGTATATAAAGTTTCGCTCAAATCTTAACATGTACAAAAATCGCTACTGGCATCTTAAAACATAAATACAAATGATATCGCGTCCAAATTTTATCGCCAAAGTGCCTGTCGTCTTCCTAAGACTATTTGAGAGAGGTATTTATGCATTATATTTCCTTAGAAGTTAATGCTATTCCTTAAAATTTCTTTGAATTTTAATCTATTGCAACCTAATACATATTTGGCGCTGGTTTGCATGTTTGCACAATTTTCACTGTTTATTTGACGCATTGGAAAAATGCATCCGATTATTCATCTTACAGCTCTAAAGCTTTACCGCGCGTAAAAGTATCTTCATCCGTGAAGGTTTCGAGTAGTAAGCACGTATGTCCTTGTCTACCAACATGGCCGAACTTGTTTCTCAAAACAGCCGCGATGCCACCTCCAGTACATTCTAACCAGAGTTCTCTACACTGCAGTTGCTCAATTACGTAAGACTCTGTAGTTAGACAGTCGGTTTGTAGAGGACTCTCGTTCTAACCTCCGTGATTACGAGTGTAGTTACTAGGGACGCCGTTGATAATAATAACAATAATTGTTGATTGATGTGTCCATTGTGTCCATGTAAAGTTGTGTCAAATTGAGCCATTATTAATGTGTCTATGTTCTGCCTTAATAGGTTGTATGCCATCTTGAGGTGTATTCGATTTCAATTGGCATGAGTTCAGCCTTCGAGTTTTACTTCTACATTTATCGTCTTCGAAGGAAGCAACGAGTGTTTACCCTATTGTGACGCCATGTTGGTTCGTAATTGCTACCAGAGTGTAGATCTAAATTGATATTTCTGCATCCGTTGCCTTCCTATCTCGCATCCTCGATTATCCCCTCTGACAATATCACCGCCCATATTCTCATCATCCCTAATTCGACCCTTTTCCCTTGACCGCTCCGTCGACCAATCGTCATTAAGGAAGGGACCCTTCACCACCTCTCTCATCTTAGCAAGGAAGGGACAATGCCCCGGGTCGGGTCTTCCACTCCCACGGCGCCTCTCCTGACTTCCGGTCCGGTTTTGTCCCCCCCCCCCTCGTGAGATGCTAAAAGGCCTTCCTCGACATCGAATGACTACTCCCTTGAATCCCAGAGAATTTCCCTTTCTTCCATCCCTTGCCTAATGACTCGAGGAATAGACCCCATTCCTTACCAAACCACTGTTTGGTTACGGGATTTGTTCCATTCAACCCGAATATGGCCCCGTTTTATTTATCCGTTGCAAAATTCAACAATCGGGAAAATCTAATGGCACAATTCGTTTCTCCCGAATTTTCTCTAGGGAACATCAATAAAACTCAAGTTGTCTTGTTGTTCCCGATGTGACTAAAACATCATGAAAGCTCAAGTTTTTATAAACTTGAGTTTTCTTGAGTTGTGAGAATAAACATTAATAAAGTACCAAAAGAAAGAATAAGAATACTAAGAAATCGTTAAAGAGTACAATTTTGGCAGAATGTAGATCTATCGAAATAGTGGCCCGTCTTACTTGTGAGGGAGTGTCATGAGCAGATTTTATAATAATAAAATTTATGTATTTATTGGAACGAGATTAAGACATAACTATCCCTCTTGCATCTAATCCCTCCTCAAAATATTTACATAAAACTAATTGTTGTAATGGCATGCCGATTGAAATCTGAAATAAAAAACGTTAGGAGATGTGATGCAAGGTTTTAAAGAATAATAAATGAACATAAATACGTATAAGAAAATTAAAATATTAAGCATCAAAGAAATTATGGTGTGTGAAAGTATTTATAACGTTGGGAAAAAAGTGAGGATTGTAACATTTACACCCTTTACGAAAAAACCCACTGCTGGAAAAAACTCTCACAAGAATCTCACAAGGGGGTACGAGAAACTTGCGAAATCTTACAAAAAGTGTAGATAGTGTTTAAAAACAAGTTGAAGATAATAGTACTTAAGGAGTTTAAGGAAATTAGTTGATAAGATATAAAATTAATAATAAAAAAAACATTACATAAATAAAAGTTATGTGATGAGACTACATGTTGTTGAGTGTGCGTCAATTGTGTTACCATCCGTGTTTGAAACTATTACGTACGTACATTGAGTAAGTATTCGTGACTGTGGTGCTCAACTCAATGTGTTCAACTGTTGAACTTTGTGTTTTACGTAGCGCCCTTTTAAAAGATGAAAGTTGCGGAGGTTCTCTCAATGAATATGGGGGCTTGTTCCATTCGCGACATGCAGTGGAAATGATTGATTTATTATAATCACGAATGTCTGTTGAAAATCTGGTTTCTCTGCGTTTTGTGGAGTTTATTTTTTGATACAAGGACTGCTCTGTATTGAGCAAGCTGAAAGGTAGTGGTTATAGATTGTGGAGGAATAGCGATCAAAAATCGAGCTATGTCAGTAGGATTCAGTATTTCATAAGGATTCATTAAAAACGATGTTTTTCATTTAAACAGAAAACATCTCTTCTAATACTTTTATAATTAGTATAGTTCAAGAAGGGTTGAAAACCAATATATCATAGGCGTGGACTTAGTACTATTTTGAGGTCATTTTCGCCATGCATAGCATATTTTTCCAACTTGATTTGACGTTGTTGACGTAGTAAAAACCGTTCAGAAATTCGTTTAACACTAGAAGGTCCGATAGCGGTCAATTGACCGTTCGCAACTTTCTTATCGTCCTCACTCAAAAAGTAATTTTTGTGCGGATCTGATTTTTTTTGACTTTTAATATTTTAGGGGCATAAGCCACTGTGTGAAATATTTTGTAAAATTAACAAGTACTTTTTGCGCAACAAGCGGGTCTAACTACAAGGTCCGCGAGCGGTCAATTGACCGCTATTGCATTTTAAGCGTTTCCGTTGACATCAGGCACGTTTCCTACCTAATATGGGTCCTAATATCTAGTTCTATTATAATAAACAATCATAATCATGGGTTTTATGCTAAAAAAATCGTTTTTCTTTCATTTATTGCTGATTGAGGGCCATAATTGTTGAAGCTTTGTTTCAAGTTCCCGAATGAAATTCCCCCACCCCACCGCTCGCTACCACGGCAGTGTGCAGTGCATATTCACACGCTTGGACCGATGCATGTCTGGACATGACTTTGTTGATCGTGTCTCAAGCGCTTTCCTCCTCCACTTCATCTTCAAGTGAAGCTAGCAACGAATCTGATACGGAGCTTCCCGAGGAGCTGCCTAAACCTTCCACTCCATTTCCTGGTAAGTTCGCTAATTATTTGATTGAGTTACATTTCGGTGAGCAGATAATGATTCTATATTACTTTTCTGTGATCAGGAAACAGTACCGGTATTCGGAAGAGGGGTCGTGCGGGAAGTGCGAGCAGAAAAACAAGTAACAACGCAAAAAGTGAGTATCTTTTTATTACCAAAAATATATTCTTGATAAATTCATTTTAATTTATAACACTTAACTGTTTTTTTGTATAGGAGTCAATGACTTTCCACCGTCACAAACAAAAGAGGCAAACGTTTGAAGTCCTGTCCTGAAACAGATCACGCTGACTTACCCACCGATGATGCTGATGAAGGAAACCAGCATGATGTTGAGATAAGCGGCGGAGGTGATGCTGAGGAAGATTTGCCAAACGACGTTGAGGAACCTAGAAGAGCAAAAAGGGTTTAGAAGAAATCCAAAGATAACCAAGTCACAAGGCTAGATATTGGGGGTACAGAAACAGCCAATGATAGCACAGTTTGGACTCGAATTTCGCCCAGCGATCATGCTGGAAGACGTGGTGCAATGAATGAATGTTCTAAGAGAATCAGGGGGTGCCACTGGCTACGCCAAGCAGCACTTGGAGGAAAATTCTTACTGGAGCGCGTTGAAGCTTTTTCTGACGGAGCCTATTCTTAGGCTAATAAAAGATTGTACTGAAAAAGAAGCTCGGCGAGTTCTAGGCGATGAATCGTGGTCACTGTCTTTAGAAGAGATCGACGCGTTTCTCTCTATTTTGTATGCACGTGGGGCTTGTGTAGCTCAATCAACCCATGTTAATGATCCGTGGCACACGCAATGGGGCCAACCATTTTTTTCGGCGACAATGTGTAGAAATCGGTTCAAGGAAATCATGAGATTTTTACGTTTTGATGACAGGGCCAGCCGTGCTGCCCGTAAACAAACCGACAAATTTTGCTTGGTGTTGGAATAAGTTTGTTGAAAATTGCTTAGCATGCTACAGACCTGGCAAAAGTATTACTGTTGATGAGCAACTGTATCCGACAAAGTGCAGGTGCCCATTTTTACAGTACATGGCAAATAAACCCGATAAGTTTGGGATTAAATTTTGGGTCGCTACTGATGCGAAAATCAGGTACGCGCTCAATGTTATTCCCTATGTAGGCAAAGATGAGGCAAGGCCCAGTACAGAACGTGTCGGCGAAAACATTTTCAAACAACTTGTTGAGCCTTACCTAAACAAGGGCAGAAACGTCACAATGGACAATTACTTTACCTCCTTGAATCTTGCGAAAGAACTCAAGAAGAAAAAAACTAGCCTTGTAGGGACGCTAAATCGAAATAGAAGAGAAGTACCGCCTACTTTGAAGAAATTTGGTGATTCTCGTTTTAGCACTGTTATCTACCTATAAGCACGAAGAAATCACCTTGATCAGTTATCAATCTAAATCTAACAAAAACATCCTAGTTCTTAGTAGTATGCACCCCTGTGTACAAATTGACGGTGAGACGTAGAAAAAAAGCCAGAGACGGTACTTTTTTAAAATAAGAACAAATGCGGAGTCGATACGGTTGACCAAATGACTCGTAAATACAACGTTCGGTCTGGCACACGGCGATGGCCCGTGCATGTTTTCTATAACATCCTAGATGTAGCCATGATTAATGCTCATTCATTGTACAAGCTAGTATTTAACTCTAATGTTTCACGTACATCTTTCATTTTGGGAGTTGCAAAAGAAATGTCAAAGACTTACGTAGAAAGTAGAAAAATGCAGCGTGTAGCAGACGTCGGTCCTCCTGACTCAGGTAGTCGCAGGCAGAGCCAAATTGGGCTCTGCAAACAAAACAAAACAAAGAAGTCATGTAACAGATGCAAGAAACGTATGTGTGGTAAGTGTGAAAGTGATATTAGGGTTTGCAAGAAATGCGAGGAAGCCTAGAAATACAATAGACTTGCCTCTTAGAGGTTACGACTTTTTGTTACTAAAAATTTTCATTTTTATGTCTCCTAGTAGCGCTAATATAATATGTACAAGTTAATATTCTCAATTTTTTTTATCTTGTACGTTTTATTTACATATAGAATATGACACTAAGCAAAAACCTTTGTTACTTACCTCAAGAACAAAAACCATGTACTTTCGTACAATTTTAAGTATTTTTTTGTCCTGTTCCTGAAAAAAAATTTAATGTAGTGGAAAGCTTTATGTAAAATGTCTTCTAGTAGATAAAAACAAAGTAGAAATATGTTAAACAAATCATACTTACCGTTTAAAGCAACTTTTGTACTCACCTGCAAATTTGCCATGTTCTCTGTGACAATCACTTTTTCACTAGAAAATCTTCTGTCGAGATGTTATTCTTACTTTCCTGTGTATGATGATTTTCACTTCTTAAAAACCAGTGTTTTAAAACATTTTCATGTAATTGTGTTATAAAAGAAGATATCTGTACATTTTTTTTAATAAATGAAAAAAAATCGAAAGAAAATGAAATTATTTCCGACCAATTCCATTTTATGAACTGTAAAACCACTTTAATCCGCCTAAAATCCAACTATAACCGGGTTCAAGAGCCAAAATGTAGTAACAGAAAAGTTCATGACGTAGAAAAACAATAAAAAGGGGCATCTTAAAGCGCGAATACAGCGAAGTCCTTCTAATAACGCATAGCGGTCAATTGACCGCTCGCGGACCTTTAAGGTAGGCAACATACCCCGGACCTTCTAGTGTTAAAACTTGCTGTCACTTCTGGGCAACAGTATTGCGATATGCATGGAGAGTTTCCTGTCTAGTCGACCCTACGTCAACCGTCGACACGGGCCCTCAACCTTAATTTTGATCGCAATCACTCTTTTGAGATTTTTTTGAATTTGGTGTTGAATTTATGGATCGATATTCCATATTTTTTTCAAATCGGGTGACTAATTCAAACAGAACGCGTAGTCGTCACGAGAGAGAAGCGTTTTCACGCCGTGTGCCCAGCATGTACCAATTTTTTCGCATCCAACAAATCCTGTTTTTTAAACCCAAAAAATCCTAGTTTTTTACGAAATTGGTAAAACACGCGTAGTTTTCCTAGACTTTCCTATCATCCTTCCCCCATTTCGTACCTTTCACTCTGTCGAAACATTGGCCTAAAAGCGTGAACTTATCCGAATTTGGGGTCGCATAGGACACTCGTATAATGTACCGTATTTTTCAATAATTTGGAATTAAACTTTAATTCCATTTCGTTTTTGCCTTTATCGTTGGACACTTCGCTGCATCTAGGAAAAGGCTTTGATCAGACGAGAGAATTATAATGTTATTCCTACATCTAATTAATTTGTGAGAAATCAAAGAAAATTATCAGCTTATTCATTGCACGCTATATTGTTTTAACCTTCCTATCTCAAGTTAGCCTATAGTTTCATAGAAAAACTACTATTGCCAGTTCGTTTGGCATGCGCCTTGATTTTTAGGTTTTGCTGTTAACAAGAAGTTACAATGACCAGACGTTTAGTGTAAACGAGAAAACATTTTCAAAAATTACGTTCAGATATTTTGTGGTAGGCATTCATAATTTTTTCGGGGCAGAAAGATATTAATAAGCGCGAACATTATCCTAAAAAGGCAATTTATCAATGTACGCAAATCATTACGATAGTAAATAATAGTTCGAAGCTCTTTACAGGTGACCTAATTGGTTGAAGTAAGAGTTCCTACACTTTTTTTTCCAAGGAATGAAAGACCGAAATGGAGGTAAATTAAACACCAATGCCGATATTTAGGTCACCCACGTGACCATCGTCAGGGAAAATAATTTGAAGGATCGTCGTGATTCAGCTATTTTGCTCGGAATTTTAAGCTCTAAGCTCACGTGGTTGACCGAATTATCGGTATTAGAGTTTAATATAACAAAGATTACTAATCCAGTAAACTTTAATACATGGCCAGCTTCGTATTTAACGGGTGCCAAAAACTTTTTTCCCTCAAGTAACCGTTTTAGCATAGAAGCATTATGATACTTATAATCAAACTCTTCAAAATCATCTTATGAAATTGAGGATGAAGACCTTGAAAATCACATTTTCCCACGTCTGGATAATAAACATATTTCAATAACTTATCACTTATTAAACATTCAATATATCTACTTTTTCCTACATTAGAAAACCCCCAAAAAGAAAACAGACGTTTTTATGAGTTTGGTTATTTAAACTAGCATTAAACCATGTAGCAACTTCCATATCCCATCCAATTACCCTTCCATTAAATAGTCTTTTCAAACTTTTATCCCTTTGGGAAAAGAGTACGATGGATTAAACGAACATGAAATGCGGATGTCGTAATTCATTCTAATGAAAGATAACATTTAAAGCCTTTTATCCCTAACCCAATGGAAAATGCCTCAAAATAAATTCATACAATTTTAAAAGGGAAGTAATTAAATGAAAAAATTATTTAAAGAAAAAACAATAAAAATTATTAATTATATGCCCACCATGCACGTAAACAGTCCACATTTGGCTTCATTTCTAAATACTGGCGCCCACACTATATGCGACATTTGAGTACCGGCCTTCTTCATATTTTCTAAAACCGTTTTGGGGACTGAGGTGAGATGAGAGATGTAGAGAGAGATAGTGAAGGTTTGTGTGGTTTATGGCGGGGAAGAAAGGTCGAGGGACCTTGGAACCCGCTCTCCCGGACCCCTCAGGGGCGGTGGGAGGGAGAGAAATGGGGTGAAAGGGAGGGAGAATGCGGAATAAACTATATCCGAACCAGGAACGCCCACTCTGCCTCGACCTCGCTCTGGCCCGTTTCCAAACCCTAGAGTTCAACGCCTCCCCGCACACAACAGTCATATATGCACACCTATCAGCCGCTCCTAACCTGAACTTTCCCTTTAGAGTACCCGGAGGGCAGTGTAAAATAGGGGTTAAGGAGGTATGTACCGTTATATCAAGTATATTACCATAGAATAAGTATAATATAGAGGGCTCACCGCATAGAGAAAAAGTGTTATACGTTTTGGGCGTAGTACTGGAAGGTTTCCATAGATGACGTTGCAAGAATTTTTCGCGTTATGTCACAAACGATGCATATCGCTTCCACAGCTTCGTTTTTCGAATCGTATTAAGGGGCACATAACATACGCCTTTACCTAACGTCAACAGTCACTTGGATAAGTTAATATTTATTTCTCTATTAAAGCAAACATATCTTGTCATAGGAGAGATTCCTTGTTGTTTCATAAAAAACGCATAGTCTCTCGCTGCAAGAAGCCGACAACAAAACTTTTCTCGATTGTGCCGCTTATGTCGATAAAAAAAACGAAAGCGTGGGAGCGATATATATCGTTTGTGACGTAAGGAAAAAAATTCTTCCCTCGCCATCTATGGGAACCTTCCAGTACTACATCCAAAACCTATAGCAGTTTTGCCCTATGTGGTGAATCATCTATATTATAATGATTCTATGATATTATTTATCTTCTCAACCAGTATTTTTTAGCCATGGGCTAGGGATAGAGGGGGCAATTTGGCCTCATCGGGTACAAATAAAATAAAACAAATATAAAACGGAATATCAAAAATCCATTTTTCTCGACTAATACGAATCCTATAGCCTTAAATAAGGTATCAATAAATAGAATATTTTATCCAATTCAGATATTGAATGTCTACTTTACCCTTGAAACTCATTGTTTGTTTATAATTTATGTTACAAAAAATATCTTTTACTGTAACGTAACAAGAATGTATCCATGGCGATGTCGTAAATAAACAACGAAGGGGAAAGGTCTGTTTATAGTAGGAAACATATATGTTCCTCAAAAATAAATTAATCTTTTCTAAATGCCACTTATAAATGAATTAAATTAACCTTTGCCAATACCTTGGCAAGAGTGGGGGAAGGAAAATTAAAAAGAGAGGTGAACAGTAACCAAGGAGTGTGGGGGGGGGGGCAGGAATTGAAGACCATTGGAGCGAGTAAACTGCTGCACAACTGGTGACTAGAGGATATAGGACAAATATTAGACTACGGAGATGGTGGAATTGGTATTGAATGAAAGGGTAAATGTTGGAAGGGATAAGGTCAATAAAGGCATCGTGAGGAGCACAAAAATATGATACAATTTTATCTTTTTTATAAAATCAAGCTTTCTACCGTTGTCCCATGCATGTAGAATCATAGGAGAAAAATATGAAGAGAAAATTGTCAGTTAAATGTTCCGCAACATTTGATTGACTTATGATCACCATTAACAAGATATTTAATGTATTCTGATTTACGAATGTCTATTTTTCTTCCGGTTTGTTCAATATAAAAGCAATTACAGTCAGAGGTATGAAATTTAACATATAGTATACATCACTTTTATCAGTGTTTAAAGTCCTTTCTATAGAATTGAGCAACAATTTATCTAGGGTCACAGGTAACATTTGCTTAAATTTTGCTATAGAATGAATAACATACTAAAATTGATGTAGATTGCATGAACAATAAAGTACGCACAATTATTAATGTAGTAGGTAATAGATAAAAGATTGATTTATGTTAGGAGATGGTCAAACATGCATATGCTTTAAAATTAAGTCATATTTATTCAGTTGCCAATATCTATTGAAGAAATAGCCTTAAATATTATGATATGATATTTGGCAGTGTATTATTCAAAGGTGGCCCCATATACGAAAAATACCTTTTACTTAGCGTTAAATGCAGTACAGGCATTTATTTTATTTTATGCAGCGTTAAATATATAAATTGGTATATTTTGGAAGGAGATAGATCAATATGTTGGGTGGTATTTTTTGTAAAACGTACCTGATATATATTTTATGATGTTAATTTGATTGATGAATATTTAATGCGTCAATAAAAATTACTCATTCATGCACACTTTCTCCGCCTATCGCTGTCACTTAGATCTTGATCGAGAATGACAGTTTAAAAACAGATTCGATGGTATGTAAGTAAATATTGGTGATGGCTCGTTAATGATTGATTCGTTCAAAATGATTGAATCGCCAAGTGAATCAAATGACTCATGATTCATTGTGCAGAAACAAGTTGGTCATCAATCATTCTCATTTCCACTTTTATCTGGGATAAAACAAAGAAAAGATGTATTAGAGTCTGTGTCTTGTAAATGCATCGTCGGCAGGAAATTTAGTCACAGTAAAAAAGAGAATTTCAGTGATGTGCATGATATGAAGTTACTTTGAAATCGATTTTAAATTTATGTACATAATTATACTGGTATTTTGGAATCGATTCATTGATCACAGTTGACTGAAATGGTCTTTTTTTACATGAGGATATTAAAACAAATGACACTTCTTCGTTTCGCTCATTTTTTAAATACTTTTATGAAAAAATATTCATTGCTCGCTTCGACCACGGTCACAAATTTTTCTGGCTGCAAAAAATATTTCCCAGTATCAAATCGGATCAATTATGTGCAATTTATTACTAATCACATTTAAGTTGCATCCATGTTTACTTTGTATTGTTGGGAAATTAAGTGAAATGGTTAAGACAATATCCCCGATGCCTCTTCAGAAAATGACGTCCATTGCATACTTCACTTTCATTTCTCCATGTACCTTTAAAATGGACATTGTAAAAAGTATAATAATGATTACAAACAGTTTCGTGGAATTACTGGTATTCATTCATGAAGAGCTAAATTGTAAATGAAGAAGATTGGTGTCCATTGTAATTTACATACTGAAATCGTTCATTTTTAAACTACATTACGAAACAACTTCTGTTTTATCAGGTAAAATATTATATCGATCTCCTAAATTTATAATTCACGGTAGATTTTAAAATTTTCTTATTCAATCAAAACACCATGTCCACAAAATACATTTATTTGGCTGCATTTATTCAAAAGTGTTTAGGCCGCTTTACACGATACAATTTCTTGTACAAACGTTTGTATAAACTGAACGAAATTGTATGTTTGTCTGAATGGAATTAGAACAGGTTCTATTTCCCATACAGTCATTAAAACACTCGCACAAGCGTTCACACAATTTGCCGCTTTACACGGTACAATTTCCTCATGCAAGCGTTTGTACAAGAAATTGTATCGAAAAATTGTTTCGTGTGAAGCGGTCTTTACAATGGTCATCTAAACCCGCCATTACCTGGTTGAACATTAATGCAGGGATTCATTTAGTAAGGAGGATAACAGGTATAAGAAAATGGGAAATATTAAAAGCGAGCTACAGGAGACCAAAAATTAAGTTCTGGAGAGGAGGAAAGTTGTCAAGAAGTACCTATTGATGACAGAACTCTTAAGAACTGATTGAAGAGAAAAGAAAGTACAAGAATACGAAAACTCTAGAAGGGGTAACTCTGCTACAAAAGAATAAGGAAAATTATGAAGGATAAGAAAAGAGCAACCTATGCAACACTGAAAATACATGACTGATAATGTAAAATGAATGCATTCTCAATCATGCCATCCATCGGATGAACACCGGAAGACTATGAAACTCTTGAAAGGTAGGAAGTGAAACATAAGCTTTGAATTTGATCTTACATCACGTTACTTTGTGGGCATTCACGTTGCTTCAGTCTACTCGTGTCGGCATTTCATAAAAAATAAAAGTACAGGAAATAACATAATCATTTTAACCAAATTTTTAATCATGCACGAGTGCTTTTGCCTGAAACATCTGCAACAGTTACGTACTTTGAAGCAGCGCGGGTCGCATAACTTTTGCGTCACAGGATACAATTTGGAAATTGGGAATTCGGTAATTTGTTCGGACTTACGTGTACCTATTACGATGTCATTTTGTTTCATGTGTTAAGAGACCACATTTCACCACAAGTTTTCATTGTTGTCTTTTCATTTTGCTTCTTGCTTTCATATCTCTAGGTATTACAAATATCATGAGACCTGAAAGTGGGGTATTGTCAATATTCCACCCTCGAAGCATAATTTTTATTAGGATTCTCTTTTTCTTTAACCCTTTTTGTAACT
Organism: Platycnemis pennipes; assembly: GCA_933228895.1. NCBI lineage: Eukaryota > Metazoa > Arthropoda > Insecta > Odonata > Platycnemididae > Platycnemis > Platycnemis pennipes. The sequence continues at coordinate 70,495,064 of OW121854.1, forward strand.
CGTTCTATCCTCTATATTTTCATAATTTTTGTTTTAAACCATCTTTCAAGTGCTTCTACGCTGTGGCTTATTACCTATGCCTCCCTAACGTGAAGGAACATTTTCACGGCTCCAATTAGTGTTTCGTTACTTCCAATCGGAAAGTTGCATTTCCATTGTAGTTTACTAACGGTTAGTTTTTAGCAATTAAGTCAGTCAAATAATTGTGTTTTTCAGTAAGAAAAGGGGAACGGGAGACAAACCGTGAGAAGGATACTTTCTCACTTGCGGTCAACCCTTGCAAGTCGTAATAAGATGTTTTAACACGGTCATTGCAAATGCGCAGTCTATTGCGAGAACACTTGGACAAGAAATATTGCGCCGCATAAAGCGATGACTTGCAAGGAAGAATTGCTCAAATACATGAAGGCTTGCGTCAAAATTAGAACATTTTATAATAGGGTACATGCATTCACACAATGTTCACGTTTTTTCTCACTAGATGGCTCATAGGTAGCGGCAGCAAACTTCCACCAGGGTTTTGGCGATTAAATAGGTTGTTTACAGCGGAGAGGGTTGTTTAGGTTGACACTTAAATATGTCGGTGCTGTATTTAGTGCAATAATCATGAACTGGTCGATTAAACATGTGGAAGCTTTAATTTCCCTCCTAAGGGATATCTCGTAACTTGGCCCACAGCCTTGAGTTCGCTGTGGGCTAAGTACACGGGAATAGAGGTCTCACTTATTAGTTTATAAACATATTGTGTAGCGGTGGTAGTAGTTGCTTCTTTCAAGACCATTCATCGCTACTTGATAAATGTTGACCATATTCAGTATAACGAGAGTACTACCGCTACTTGACTGTATGTTTTCACTGGCACATTGTACCGACGATTGCACCAAGTGTAGCTATCAAGCAGTGGTTCTCGCAATTTATTACGTCACGGAATTTCGCAAGCATTTTTCTCAAACTGATGCTACATCGACTTGCGCAATTTTTATTACCGAGTAATAAAAAGGGCAGAGGGGTAGTGGAAAAATCGCAGGGTCACGTGACAGCTGGAGGGGAGGGAGAAAGGTGGGTAATGGAGGGAGGGGTATTGGCCATTCCTCATTACCCCCACCCCACGCTGGGTTCATTCTTTGAAGATCCTCGCAGTTCAAGAAAAAATAATGAATTTGATTTCAAATTGCTGTTTCAGACCAATTTAATAACAAATGTATGATCACATTGCTCTAATTGAACGTTTGTGAGCATGTTCCGAAATTGGAATTGTTGTTACAGACAAATTTTAATTAAAAAAACGCCGTATAACTTACATAAATCGATTTTCTCGCAAATTCCTCAATCGATTATTTTCTTTCGGGGCTTAAAATATTCGTGAGGCATCGTAGAGATAAAATTTTAAAATATGCCATCGGTGTAAGAACTTTTCATTTAAGTAAATCGAAGTCCACTCTGCCATTCTTTCCATATTTCCCACAGTCGTCCCTTTAATCGAGCTTTTAGGAGTGTATTACCTTGTAGTACTTCCCCTTTCCCTTTTTCCTGCGTCCTTCGAATCGGTAGCACATTGAAATAGTGCAGAAACCTGTACTGCTTGAAAATATGGGTGCCAAACAGCACTCATGGTTTTTCTCAGTGAATTTTATCTTTTACCCTTTAAAATTAATTTCCAAAAAATATTTTTAATTCGTCTCCTGGTAAATGAAAAAAATTTCGATTTGAAGTTTTTTCTCTATGAAAACAATTAATAATATTGTAGCGAACTATTCAGACCCACTAAATTTGCAAACCAGTCGTGTTTATACCACGTGACTCGGGGGCTCTATAGTCAAGACGGATGAGAAAAACTTAAGTGAAAATAATTAATAATATTGTAGCGAGCTAAATTTGCAAACCAATGGTGCAAACCAATGGTGCCAACCACGTGACTCGGGGGCTCTATAGTCGAGACAGATGAGAAAAACTTAAGTGAAAACAATTAATAATATTGTAGCGAGCTATTCAGACACACTAAATTTGCAAACCAATCGTGTTTATACCACGTGACTCGGGGGCTCTATAGTCAAGACGGATGAGAAAAACTTAAGTGAAAAAAATTAATAATATTGTAGCGAGCTAAATTTGCAAACCAATGGTGCAAACCACGTGACTCGGGGGATCTATAGTCGAGACAGATGAGAAAAACTTAAGTGAAAACAATTAATAATATTGTAGCGAGCTATTCAGACACACTAAATTTGCAAACCAATCGTGTTTATACCTCGTGACTCCTTGATTACCTATTCGAGATTATTCCGACGGTTTCAAACATTACTCCCCCCCCCCAGGGGTCAAGTGCCCTCTGATTGGTCCGCTGCTTCCCAACTTTTTCTCTCTTCCCTCGCAGCACGGATTTCCAGGCGTTGCTAAGAGAGTTCCGGGGTCGCGAATGAATTTATTCTCCTCAAGCCGGATCTCGATGGCTTTCTTCGTCAGCCTTTCCCAAAAAAATGGTAGGCGGGAAGCAGCGGACCAATCAGAAGGCACTTGACCGTTGGTGCCAGTGTGTATACACTGGTTGAGTTAATGTCACGATATCAGCGCTGAGGACGATACACGACTCGTACATCGAAAATTCAGCAGAAATGGAGTGTTTGACGTGGTGTATAACCCGAATAACCTTCACCAACAGTATACGCCGGGAAAGTATCAGATCTTTCTCGTAGATATCCTTACTGAGGCTTCCGCGGAATGTCTCTTTTGAGGATCTATGCGTTTCGGTTTTTCTTTCACGAGGGTCCATTCTGGGGGGACAACAATTTCGGCAACGTTTCAGTTCGCGTCTTCAGGTCCGAAGTTTTTCTGAGCTGATCTTTAGCGTCGTATATACCATTCAGTTCTGCCATATGCGCTCTGAGTTGGGCTCATTTTCTCTTTGTAGATATAATTTGAGCGCCAATGAAAAGAACTCTGAAATAATAGAAACCAAGTGGAAGAGAGTAAAATTATAGGATCCATGATCATCATCAAGGGTCAACAATCCTAGGATTGGTTTGACGCAGCCCTCCCCTCGATTCTTCTATCCGCCAACCTCTTCATACCAATGTAGTTCCTCTCCTTCACGTCCCTCACAACCTGCTCCATGTAACTCAAACGAGGCCTGCCTCTTCCATTTTTCCCGTTCACTTTTCCCTCGACGATTGTCTTCATCAGGCCATCGTGTCTCAAGATATGGCCGATTAAGTTGACCCGTCTTCTTTTTATAGTTTTCAGCAGACTTCCCTTTCCTCCCACTCTTCTTAGGACTTCTTCATTTGTTACTCGGTCGATCCATTTTATCTTCATCATTCTGCGATAGCACCATATTTCGAATGTTTCCACCCTTTTCTTCTCCACTGCTGTCATCGTCCATGCCTCACTGCCGTAAAGGAACATGCTCCAGATATACGTTCTGATGAATTGCTTCCTTACTTCCAAGCTAGTATTTTCAGCTGTTAGTAGATTCTTCTTTTGATAGAATGCCCTCTTTGCCTCGGCTATTCTACTCACTATTTCTTTCTTGCTTCGTCCATCGTTGGTTACTCTGCTTCCCAGGTAACAGAACTCTTTCACCTCTTCCAGTGTCTGTTTTCCTAGTATAACGTTGGTTTTGGCCTCATCACTCTTGCTGCACACCAATATCTTAGTTTTCTTCTTATTGATCTTCAGATGATGTATAGCCATTGTCCTTTCCATGGTTGTTAGCATCTTATTCAGCTCATTCTCTGTCTCTGCTATGAGAGCTATGTCATCAGCGAATCGTAGCATGCTGATTTTTTCTCCGTGGATGCTCACTCCAGAACACTTTTCCTTGACTTCATTGATGGCACTCTCAATGTAAACATTAAAAATTACGGGAGACAGTGCACAGCCTTGTCTCACTCCTTTCCTTATTCTTGCTTCTTCACGGCTGGGTCCAGATTTAATCACAGCTACTTGGTATTTATACAAACTGTGGATAATTCTTCGATCATTGATATGATTATCATCCTATCTCGGATGTGCTTGCTAACTGTCAATGATTATATTCTAGCGTGTACAAACTCACGGCCTTCCTTGGGAGTCCGCGGCTTCAGCTCACGCTTTTAAAGCACGTTTCCTTAAAGCACGTGGTCGCTCTGTAGTGGAGAATGTCGCCTTGAGTGGACATGCCCCTCAAGCATTTCCCACCCACCCCTTTTTCGCTACCTTTCCTTTCCTAATTGGCTTCCCCTGCCAGTTCCCATTTAACCTTTTGAGTCACTTTCCTTCCCCAAGTGTCATCCGCGCCAAATATATGAAGGAGCTTGGTGACCTCCACGGAGTTCAGGGGGTTGAAGTGTGCCCACGTGATGGTCACCCCCCTCCTCCCCGTCCCTTCCGCGACCCTGACGGAGCAAACCATTCCCCCCCCCCTCCCCACCGTCCTTCAAAGCCTTCTGACGTCAATGCTACCTCCCCACCGTGTCCATCTCATGACAGTGTATTCCTAGGAACTGTCGTCTATAATCTCCAAGTACACTATGAAATACGTATTCCCTTCACTCAGTACGATAGATGACACATTTAAAGAGTACAAAATTGCAAAATTGGGATCTCTGTGACTTTAAAGATGCTTCATCGCGTCGTAAAATCTTGTAAGTAATAAATAATTCCAATGAAGGGTGAATCTATGAAAATTATTACAGCGGTTATAATTGTCTCAGTAAATATGAGCGTTGATATTAGTGCAAATGTTTTACCGAAAGCTCCATTAATCCCAGCATTCAATATATGTCTTACATTAGTGTTTGGTTTCATGAATTAAGCGAGTACACGATTTTCATGGGGATGTAATACGGAGTTTAAGGAAGTTAAGCATAAAATTTTACGCGCGGTTATGGAAAAATAGTAGAACAGTTTAAGAAAAAGAAAAACTCCTGGCTGAGAAAGTTCACTACGATGCCTTAAAATCTGGTGAACGTTAGATTTTCACGGATAAGAACCGATTCAATATTTTAAAAAACAATTCAAGACATTTTTGCGGCCTGTAAGGTATAAATTTGGAACTTTTTATTCACAAATCAATGCTGTGACGCCAATAATAAATGGGTGTCACTAATTAAAGAATGATAGTTTCCTATATTTATTATCCGCTTTGATAATCTAATTTTAAAGGCATTTTAAGGAAATAGGTTTATTATCAACTATTTGCAACAAAAGACGAAAAGGTACGATTGCTTTGTGCTAATGGGGGCGTTTACTCTGAACCGAAATCGCAATGTTGTACACGAAATTGTTAGATGGAAACGAAAAACGAATTTTGGTGAAAAAATTAATCTTCAAACCACAACCATTCACTAATGAATAAAAAATTAAAATAAGCAAAAGGTGACGCCCACCGAAAAAGCTGCTTTGATATCATTGACGTCATTTTCCTCCCGTCCTTGACTGCTTTTAGGGTAAGGGAAGGGAGTGGAGGGGGGTTCTCGGATGGTCTGCTCGCACAGATCCTGTTGCAATCGCTCCTATTGGCAGAGTCAGCTGTGTTCCCCCCCTTTGCGATAAGGCGAAGTAACTTCGCGCGCTCAGTTGTGATTGGACGAAGAAAATTACGTCAGAGGTTGCACCACGCCGCCCGCTTTTTCGAAAGGGTTAAAAACATCAGTTTTTCGCCGGTTATAACTCGAGATTGGCGGAACAAAAAACGGAAAAATATGGGTCTTTTTATTTTACAAACTATCAGATCCGACAATAAAAATAACATGGTAAACGACCCCATTGGTTGAGTTACGCCATTCTTTCTGGCAAATTAAACATAGTCATAAAAGGGTTATAATATTAGGTTAGCACAGTCTGACTTCGACTGTATCTGCTAATGATGAAGGCCGATCATAACAAAAAACTCCATAGTTACCGAGATCGCAAAATTCATAATAAACCGATCTATACCAGATTTGGATTTCTATATTATACCTATTTCATGATTAATGATTGCGTTATTCTTTATTCCGTTGCTTTTATAACGTCATTTTTCCAATCTTCATTACCTCCAATCATGGATGTGTGATATCAAAATGAGTATAGTGATGTTTTGCGATGCGTGCTAGCTATTATTTTCGATTTTTTTTCTGGGGTGGAAATTACTGTTGTAATTTTTTGATCTCTGCATATTGTAGGTAGCAATTTAGAATGTCTAACGACACAGAATTTTCGATTAGAACATTGTCCTGAATTACAAATTTCAAATGAACTTTTCCTTTCACAGTCATTTTTCTAGACCTCTCATTGCTGTATATTTGGTTCCAAACGACGTCTCACGAGTTTATAAAATTAGTTTAATTGGTAATATTCTCTAAAGTGTCTTATAAAATATCATATCTCTTTACCATTCTTCACATTTGCTTTAACCTCTCATGACTGTCTTCGCGAGACCATCATGTTTTTTTTTATATGCTATTATTCTTATCTCGAGATGTTTTCGAAACTCGTAAAATTGTAATGTCTCATATTTCATGATTTTAATGATTCCTCTTACTCCTCCGCTGTTTGATATAACTTCTTCTTTATTTGTTACTCATCCTGTGGATTTTGTCTTTATCATACTATAGCAGAACGTCTCAAATGAATACAATCCCGGCTTTTTATAAAATATAAAGCTCCAGATGGAAGTTTCAAAGAAGTTTTTCTTCACATCCAACGCTTCAAATGGCGGAAAGGATCTCACGACGCACTTGAGTCATCCAATAGTTGGCATTTCACTCTCCGATGTGCTCGACGAATAAAATCACATCACGAAGGAAGTTGGGAACAGGAAAATGCAATTTCGTTCCTGCCGGAGAACGCTCGCGAATCCCCAAAGCAGAAGAGATGGGGATACACACGTTTATGGCCCTGCAAGGCCATTTTGGGACCAGCCATAAAGCCATATTTCGCACAGGATCCTTTTCACGCGACCTGTAAGTTCTGATTCGCTCTCAACAATTCTTCGGAGATACGCTCGTTGAGTGCCTTAAGATCTCTGAAAGTGGAGGTGCACTCGAAGTAGCTAACGGAGACGACCTCTAACTGTTCGTCGGAAATGAATGATTGTTTTGATCACTCCAGAGAGCGAGAAGGTAAGGCCATAACAGATTTAGTATCTACATTTAGATCTATCTCACCTATAACGAGATACCTCCAGCAAGGGATATTATGGAACGTGGTGATAGTGATGTAGTCTTTAAATGACTATTGGACATATTAAGCTTAAATTGAATCTTGTTTCGCAATCTAACAAAGCGCCTTGTGTGTATATATGTAAAAAAAACTTGAAAACACGCCTGAGATGAATACATATGTAAATACGTGGAATAGGAATATGAGGAATAAATAGGAACCAATAAAAGGATAAGCACCCACAATTGGTGGAGAAGATGGAATGAATCCGAATCACAATGGAAAAAAGTTCGACTGAACTGGGATCCCGGTTATATGTATCTACATCTACACGATACCCTGCAAGCCACTACTCCTACAGTAGTGGTGTAGTAGCGTTTTCTACATCCCTAATGAAGGCATCCCTGTTTCCTTTTAAGGTTTTCGGGAGAATTCTCATTTTTTTCTCACTCCTCTCAGGACATCTTCGGTCACTCGGTTGGTCCAGGGGATCGGGAACGGTAATCCTATTTTTGAAAAAAAAACTGCCATGGAAGATTTCCGCCAATAATTACCGCACACTCGGGGAAAACGAGTGTTTGCAACAATATTTCTAGCGGACCTGTCCCACAACCCTACTGGTACGTTTACGTCACGTTTTACGACTGCTTCATTCCATTCCCGTCTCACCCAAGTAGTTTTGACGCATGCGCGTAATGTGTAAACCGCTCGATTCTCCTCTTCCCGTAATGAACCTCGCAAAGGCGTTCGTGATCACCCGTGACAGTTAGTCCTCGAGCAGAGCGTCACACTCGGATTTCTCAATTGGATTACCAGGCAGCGGGAACGTGACGCGCTATAGCGAGCAGCAGGGTGATTGCATAGCTCAGTCGTCTCGGGAGGCGATGCAGTTGTGGTTGGGAAGGGGGGGGGGGCAATTAAATGCATGAATGATTGATCAGCGAGCAAGACTCGACTAGTACCTAGGTACTACATACCTACTTGTGCGTGAACTAAAGTCAGGCACGACTTCCGAGATCAGAGACGGACACTCTGACGCTCAAGAGGGGTTCATCTCTTCGTGTTTACGGAGGAATAGCTTCCTCCACTCTGTGGGTTTTGTCATGGTAAAAACGCATGATTGATGTTGAGGATTTTGGTTAGCGACCGTGTAAGTATGCTAGATTCGACCAGACAAATAAGATTAGAGAGATAGATTGCCGTACTGATAGATGCAAAATGGCATTTCTCCCCCGTACTATAAGAGAACAGAATAGGCAGCATAGCAAAGGGATACGTAGGGGAAATATTTTAGAGTAGTCTGTAGTGCATGATGCATGTATTAATCCCTTAAATACTATATATACTAACAATCTAGTTGCATGAGACCCTATAGTTGCTTGTTTTCATGTCGGTAGTACATACTTGGTGATCTTCACCCCCTGCCACAAACCCTCACGGTCGCTTGCAGGGTATCGTGTAGATGTAGATATATATTAAGAACCCCTGCGTATTATGCTAGGTTTGATCAGCAAGACTAGAGAGATAGATTGTCGTACCGATATATTTAAAATGTCATTTTTCCCGCGTACCATAAGAGAGAATAATAGGCAGCGTAGCAAAGGGATAGGCAGGTGAAATATAGTCAGAGTAGTTTGTAGTGCATGATGCATGGATTAATAACCAATAATCCCTTTCTTATTATGTAGATACGAACCATCTAGCTGCTTGTGGCCCTTTTATTCAGCATGTCTACATTAAATATCCTAGTTGCATGTCAATAGTGCATGTTTGGTGATCTTCACCCCCTGCCACACACCCTCGGTGGCTTGCAGGGTATCGTGTAGATGTTGATATAGATGTAAGTCAAAACCACAGAGTAATTGCACTACTTTGGATATTCTTGAGCCCCGTTACGGATGATACGGATCATTCTTACGAAATGTCTAAGTTATCGAAAAGCAATACTCTTACGCAGTCATCATGCAGAGTAGTCATAGAAACGAGTTTTAGTGAATATTTTTCTCAGCTTTAAAATGGAGTCAAAATAGCGATATTGCTTAAAGTCAGTTTTACACGATGCATTTTTTGTACAATTTATTGTACCAACGCTTGTATGAGAAAATTGTACCGTGTAAAGCAGCAAATTGTGTGAACGCTTGTGCAAATGTCTGAATGACTGAACGGGAAATAGAACATGTTCTAATTCCATTCAGACAAACATACAGTTTCTTACATTCGTTTGTACAATAAATTGTACCGTGTAAAGCGGCCTTAAGACATAAATAAATGTATACAATACTTAACTCCATATCAGTTAGATAAATATCAAAAATCAAATTTCAATCAGAATAGTCTCTCGAATCCACTTCAGGATCGATTTTATTGTGAATTCATTTGTTTTTAAAGCAACCCGGAAAAGCCAATGTGCTCGCTTTGAGCGCATTGTTTCAACGTGAGATACATTGGAGTTAACCGAGTATTTTAACCGCTTTGTTATTAGAGGTATTTAACTATTCCCTCCCAGAAAGCTCACGGTTAAATCTTGAAAATATTAATTCTTGGTTTAAAAAATTTCGCCAGCCTAACATTTGACCTAAAAGATGGAATGAGGGTTTTTGTTGACGGATTCACTTTTTGAAACTACGACGTGATTAAAACAAAACACAGATCTTAGAAATATGCTATTTTAAACATATTTCAGCTTAATTAAAAAATGTTCCATCAGTATTTATTTTTTGTAAGTAAAGCAATGTTTGAAGAAATAACGTTTTTATATTTAGCCGATAAAGTGGCACCTTAGTCATCTAAAGGCTATACGAGTACTCATACTAACTGCAGATTGCAGCGTTGCCAAATTCCCGACCGACTACAGCGACATTTCAATCTCAAAAACGAAAATAGTCTGCAGTAACAGCAAAATAAACGATGATATATTAAAAATGTTGACGGTTTCGTACCATATTATTTCTTGGGAAAATGCGCATGTAATCTAAGTTTTTTTTTATATATTTTAGTTGTGTAAACACATAGCCTTTTCCTAGACGACGCCCATTCTCTTCATTAAGCGTGTTTAATTTAAATTTCGATATATTGAATGTGAGGTTCGCCTTGTTTCTCTATCTCTCGTACTTTCTTGATACTTTCTGTTACACCTTTGAAGTTCTGGTATATGGATCACATCCATATTTACAGGACCAATAAAAGACGTACCTCCGTTTGGAATTGAATGTAGCATTCACCGCGCATCCATGCCATTCAGACTAATTTCGCGTCGTTCTGCTTTCTCCTTCCGCAGTTTTTAAAAAATCATATATATATTTCTTCCTCTTTGGGTTGGCCTCGTAAATCAAGTATTTTTTCCTAAGTCGGGTACGGACATTATTCATCGTTAATGGCCCAAAACCTTTACCTTGGAGAGGGAGAGAGAGAGAGAGGAAATAGAGATGAGAATGGATTGTTGGCGCGTGAGATGTGGGTCCGTAGAAGAGAGAAGGTCCGTAGATGGAGGAAATACGGCGGGCGGAAAGGAGAACGGACTTAAAGTGGTCAGTTGGGGTGGAAAGGAAGTTGTTGGGGGTGAATCGGAGGAAGAGAAAGTGGATGGATGAGGAAAACACGAGCAGAGCATACCAAAGGGGAGAGTGTTGGGGGATGATGATGACCTTATCCTCTTCCTTCTTATTCGTGTAACTGGGGAAAACTTTTATTGCTCTCAGGCTCGCCTTTCGTAGGACAGAGCCACATCGTATGCTTCAGATCGTAGGTTAAAATACCGCCTAAATCTCCTGAATAAATTTACAACGGTGGGGCTTACTGAAGATTTGTAATAATATATTAAAAACCCCTGCGTATTATGCTAGATTAGACATGATAAATAAGATTAGAGATATAGATTGTCTCTCACTTGACTTTTACGAGGGTACTTTGCCCTTTTGGTAATCCTCTTCCAGCCTTTTTCCCGCAATAGGGAAGTTTTTAAAGGAGTGATGTTTTCAAGTATAATTCTATGTAGTGTCTTCTAAGTATTGTGCATTTGCAGGTGGCGTCCTTCAGGTGTTGTGTAATTATGTGTGTGACAATTATGTGAAAGGGATAGGGTCACATTTATTTAATATTATTTAGATGTTATTACTTTCTTGAGTATTAAACAATATTTTGTTGAAATAATCTGTTTGGGAGTTAATTTTGATTGGTTTGTTTGTCCGGAAGTGGGGGAATTCGGTTATAAATCTGTACTTGATTTGGAAGAACCTCAGCAGGAACGTCATTTTTTTATTATGAAAGGGCTATAGTTTTCTGAGGCGACTGAGTCGTATTTGGGGAGGGAATGTTGGCAAGGTTAGGGTCAAGATGGGAATGTCGTACCGATAGGTTTGAAATGTAATTTTTCCCGCGTACCACAAGAGGATATAATAGGCAGCATAGCGAAGGGATAGGTAGGTGAAATATTGTTAGAGTATTCTGTAGTGGCAGCTTTGAATTGCATGGTTAGCATTGCATGGTAGCTCCAAGTTTCATGGTTGCATGGGAGTTGCATCAAGTAGGTCTTGATAGTTCTTAGTTACATGTAAAAGGTGCAAGGATGGGTATCTTCACCTTCTGCCACACACTCTCGTGGGGGTTTGCAGGGTATTACGTAGATGTAGATCTACCTAAGAGTAAAGGTAAAATTAAGAACGGCATTTAGTGAATTCTTTTTCGACTTTTTTATCTCTATCCGGGTGATTATCACGCTTGTGATGCATATACATTTATTCTTTTATGATTCACGTGAGTGATCTTTGAAAGCTATATTTATTTTTCTTACGACGCCAATATCTCAAAGGAGCACATCGAAGGACTGTGTATAGTAGTGGAAACGGAGCATCACATTAATTATTAAAAGTAGCAGCGGCGAGCAGTATTAAAAACGAATGCTTGATGCATTGCGCATTTGAAGTATCGGGTGGAAGGCCGATACCCGATACCCACTATCGGTATTGGCCCAAGTCGACTAAATACCCACAAATGTCGGTAGAGTATTCATATTTCTACTGCCGCATCGTAGGGTGAGTAGTCTGAACGGTATTTTTTCCCCGTGCAAGCGGACGTATGTGACGGTCATATGGCCGGCCGCCCACCTCCCTAGGCTATTTGCGGCCCCCTCGCGGTGAGGGCGGATACGACAGGGAGGAGAGTTGTGCTCGAGAGAGGGGTGGAGAGACGATGCTTTTCAATGGGAAGCATAAAACTAGGTGAAGGTGGAAGCAGTTTGTGAGTTCGTTGATTACGCGCCTGGGGGCGTTGAGAGCAAGCTCCATTGTCGCGCTAGAGATAATAGTTGTGCTGTTTCCATAGACCCTTCTTCTTACATCCCTGAATTAAAGGGTCATCCAATACTTTGCGTAGCGTGGATTTTTCATCTTTTTCATCCCTCCTTCCCCCATATGACATTCGTAACATTATTTGAGAACCACCCTTTATTACGAATATTTCCAATTGGAACGTAGGTTTTCGCAGCGGAATCCATCGTCGTCAGAGGCTTTCGGGTGCAGCTGCGTATAACGCGTTGTCGGTGAGAGAGCTTTCGCGGCCATTGCAGGACGCATCATCAGGCAAATGTTGGCTGCTTGTTGCAACTTGCCTGATGATGCGTCCTGCAATGGCCGCGAAAGCTCGCTCACCGACAACGCGTTATACGCAGCTGCACCCGAAAGCCTCTGACGACGATTTACAATTGAACTATCACTTTTGTGACTGATAAAAGGGATATTGTTTATTATTAATTTCAGAATCATCTTCATCACCAGTCAGTAATTCAAAGATTGGTCTGACGCAGCTCTCCACTGGATTCCCCTATTGGCTAACACCCTTCATATTCGCATAGTTCTCTTTCACATCCTATAGTGCTTGCTCTATATATCTCTTGCAAGGCATGCCTTTGCCATTCCTCTCGGTAAAATGCCTCCCGACAGTTGTCTTCACCAGGCAATCATGTCTCAAGATATGACCGATTGACTTATCTCATCTTCTTTTCAAAGCTTTCAGCGGGCTTCTCTTTTCTCCTACTCTTCTGAGGACTTCTTTGTTTGCCACTCCGTCGATCCATAATTATTTTCATCATTCTTCGGCAGAACCACATTCCAAATGCTTCCAGCCTTGACTTCTCTGCTGCCTAAAATGCCATGAAACAGAACTCTCAAAGTGTATGTTCTAATGAAATATTTCCTCACTTCCACGCTTGTATTTGCAGCTGTAAGCAGAATCTTCTTTTGGTAAAATGTCCTTTTCACCTGGGCTATATTCTGCTGACGATTTCTCTTTTGCTGCGATGTTCAGCGTCCATCGCTGGTTATTCGGCTTCCAAATTACAATATTCTTTCACGTCCTAAGGTTTTACTATCATTTATTCACCAATCCTTATTTGTATCATCATTATTATTTGAACGAAGAATGAGTCCATTACGAATCTGAGATGATGTACCCTTCCTTCCTTGTCCGTAGTGCATGATTGTCCCGACTTATTCCATTTATCGTAATGCAGTCGGACCCTTATGACATCGATACATCGTCTCCTACGCAAGAACACTTCATAAACAATGAATTGATGAGCATCCATCAACATCTATTGTAAACATTTTAAAGATTTGTTTGGTGTAGGTTTCTTATAGATTTTTCTATACGCTAACTTTTTCACTGTCATCATCATCGTTATTCTTCCAGCTTTAATAGGCCTTTAGAAATTCCCTGCCTACTAATGTTCATCCATACTGGTCGCTTCATCCCTTCATTCAAACTTAGCCTGCTTTCCCTACATTAAATCTCTCTTTTGAATCTTAATGTACCTCTTCTAGCCTTCATGCCATCCGTAACACTCATTATTTTACTCCGTCTTCCACTCTTACCTAGTATCCTCTACCTCCGTTACCTCCAAAAAGAGTGTCCCTTTTTGTTTTCTTCTTCTAGTATATCCGACCAACTACCTTTCCTCTCGTTTTTCCAGCATCTGCCCAATCCCCATCTTCATTTGTTCCCCATTTCATCCTAATTTCATTTTTTCCCCGCTCACATCTCAAATGAGTTCTGATTTTCTCTGATCCTCTTTCCACAAGTACCACGTTTCTGAGCCATAAAATGCAATCCCTCGTATTAGGTGTTTTGCCGCCTTCGTGTCTCTACTAAAAGACGCTCTCATTGATTCCCTCCTTTTCCCGATCGCTTTCTAGGCAAGCAAAGTTCTTAGCTTGATACCTCTACTGCAGAACCCCTTATCCTTTGATATTCCCGAGAAAAAGTAATTACCTACTTCACTTGTTCTAGTCCAATTTTTCCCGTCAATTATAATATGTGCTTTACCCATTTTGCTTAATGAGATTCTTACCTTACTTTCGAATGTAATGCTTCTCTTTCGTGTCTTACCACCTTGCTCCATTTTCGTCTTCCGAGACGTTTTTTCAGATCTTTCCGATCACTTTTTCCTCTTATGTCCCCACTTTTTTTCTACGAGTATGTTTAGACTGTGGCTAGTGAGAGAATCGGAGTTCCTCAGCTTTGAAATCCGACCCGCTAGATAGACTACTTGACGTGAAAACTATTCACATTCGTAAGAAAAAACTTGTTATTTTGTCTCTCGTGAGAGAGGATTGGTCAACTAAATCATTCCTTTGAACCTCCGATAAATACGACAGTTTATAATCGATACGGGGTCTTTATCTTCGGGGAAAATTTTTCTTCGGCGCCCGAATTAAAATGGATGAGCGGCGAAGACACATACTTCGAAAACAAAGAAAGTTCCGGAAGGAGAAATTTTTCGGATCCACTTAAGGAAATTTCGCCCGTTTCTGAGAGTCTATAGGAATTCTACAAATAAAATAATCCGGTAATGAATGTGGGATAAAAGGATTCCGAACTATCAAGTATTCCAAGTCACGTACTTGAAATATTAATGGCTCCAGTCTGTCGAGCATAGTTGATATATTCAGCGTGGTGCATTCTTCATTCTTATCGTTTTCGGCTGAGAGAGAGAATGAGTCAGCCGTTCCGTTTTTCTTTCTCTTCAAAGAGTTGTTGACACACTTTTTGTGTGCCTTTCCTTAAACCATTAGGCGTTTCGTAATGCTGTAGATATGGAGGTGATCGGATTGGTGTAGTGACTAGAGTCCTGGCCTCCCATTCTGAAGGCCCGAGGTTTGAATCCCGGCAGTATTATTCATCCATATACCTACTCCTACGAAGTGCTGTGTGGAGAACATTCGAGTTTAGTACTACGCCCGTCGGTTGGGACGTTATACCACGGATATCTTGGTGCTTTTTGTGAAGATCAGGCTGGTACTGACAATGAGGTTCTCGCCACCCTTCTTCCAATCTCTGAAAATTCCAACCTCTTTCCAATTACCCAACTATCCTTAATGATATAAGTTATTGATCGTCTCACCTAACAGCATTAATAAATTGTAGGTTTAAAATAAATTGTAAGTAATCTGTTTTTTCGATGGCTTTATCCAATCACGGAGACTTTCGATCGATACTTACTTATCGAGCGATATGACATTCAATGTTGTCATTTTTATCAATTTATAGTCTTAACTTTAAGGGAAAGGCATCGTTTGTTGTTGAAACTCGACAACAATGCCGCTATACCGATGGGTAACGATTGCTAAGTTTTGCATTGCATACGTGATTGGTTTTTTACATCTTTATCACTCCAGATACATAACGGCGTGTTTTACTTATGATTTTCTTATGCGATTTAACCAGATCGTATATAAGAAAGTAACTAAGATTTTCTCTAGACAAGTGAAGGGAAAAGTAGTTCCAAAATTTTTGTATCATAAAAGAAAATCGGCCAATAACAGAATATTAGATAGCTTCTCAAAAATTGCGAAAAATTTCAGCTCATTTGAGAGTTTTGATCCTAGGCTTATCTTCAAGTGTATTCTTTTTTAATTTGCCCAATAACAAGCAGTGGTCTTTGAATGTTTTTACGGTGCATATAAGTACATATAAACCGTATAAGTATTGAAAAATTGAAGACTTAATGATGAAACCTTTAAATGAGTTATCGCCATTGTTGAGATGGTATATAACAATTGTGACAACCTTTATTTGTACCGACCACCATTGTTTACATGAAGCGTGGACGGAATTGATATGAGTACTAGCGTAATAATATGAGGACACTATTTAACGTTGCACGTACTGGATGATGGTGAAGAGAAAAAATTGAATATGTATCAGCGTAACCCTGCGTCGCCCCCTAACCGCCGGAAGTGGAAAGTTAAAAGGGAACGGCCGCGTATTCCAATGAATTCACTTTGATTTTTTTAAGGGAGGGAGATGGAGACAAAATGGATATTCGAAGGACCCATTTATCCTGTACCATGTCGGAATTCTTTAAAAAATAAAATATCTTTTAAAACATCGGGATCTCTGGAGCTCATTCCCCCTCGGAAGTTTTGCCTCTCAAATAGATCCGTCGGAAAAGGGGATGACGAGAAAAATAGTTCTCTCGGTTAGAAAGTGGGCGAAAAAAAACAAAAAAGAAAAGTTGGCGGAAAGTTGGAAAAAAAGAAATGAGAGTGAAAAAAAAGAGAAGATCTGAACCCGCAGCGGCCTGAATACTCGACATTCCTCTCGCCTCGTCACTTCGAGGGAGAGAGCTTCTCCTCCGGTGCTTCCATCTGGCGACGGTCCATAAGTACTATCCACCTCTTTCTCTCTCTACCTTATCTCTCTCTCTCTTCTCTGTCCCAATGCTCTCTCCACTAAGGGTCGAGGGTTAGAACTTTTATGATTCAGGGATACGCTTTGCTCGAGATGAATCAGTTTGCCCATACTATGGAACCGGAAGACTCGTTCGCGAGTGATATCGCAGAGAAACCAATGCGTCGTCGTTTCCATAAATAAAATAAAACATGTTTTGATAAATGTAGTGGTAAAAAATTATTACTGGCAGTAGAAACCTACCGATAAGTTTAGGATAAGATGAGCAACTTTAAATTGTATTTAAATGTAAACACTTTTAAATGGTGATAGGTCGAATACCATATTTCTCGAATTCGATTGTCGTATTCAAATATTATTTCGTGACTCGAATACCTCGAATAATAGAATTGCAGTTGACATTGTGCTGCATGTTATTCTGCAGATAAATTTGTTGCCTCTTGTAGTAAAAAGCTACAAGTTAATTAATTAAAAAACTTAATGCTGGTTTTATTTAAAATATATAAGAAAATATTTTTCTACCAATTATTCAACTGTCGAATACATTAACTTTTATAAACCTTAATATAAGTGAGCAGAAAGTGTTAATACACCATGTTATGTCCAATTTTAAATTAATATGATGTAGTTCATCAACACACTAAATATAACGTAATTAGCACTCGATATTCGAGATCTCAAATATCGAATACCTTCTAGTAGCCGAGAATTCGCGGGTAGTATTATTACATCTCTCCTATTAATCATTCTGATACAGTAGGGTTATCCTTCCTTTTCTTAGTTCTCAATCTCATATAATTGATGGTAGCTGAACAGCCTTCCTTAAGACCCGACGGTATCTGAACAACAGTATCTATGACGTCTAATTGCAATGCACTTAAAGCGGAGTAACTGGGAAATTAACATTCTGCTGAAGCAAAGAAAAACTCTTGGTAAGCCAAAGCTCAAAGCCAAACATTGTATTATTTTGGTGGAAATATCGTTTAATGATGGCCCTTGTAAAGTGATAACATCATAAGCATAGTGGTAGAACTTCAAAAAGATTATTGAATAATTAAAATACCGTTTTATGCTATAATACATTATTTCTTATCTTATTAATTTTCAGCAGCATTTGTGTCTCGTAATTGGAATCTGATATTTTACCTCTCGGTAATGGTAATAGCAATCTACTACCGCATCAATTATGAAATCTAGCAGCTCAGCGACATAATAACGATCTTGCTTGTTAGTTCGAGTAAGTACTGTCGCTGTATCACGCAATGTTGGAAGCCAGTCATATAGAATCCTCGACCTTGTTCTGGATCAGGTATCGTGAGAAACGAACTTTATCTTTTTCATACTTCAAAATTTTCACTTAACCCGGTCTTTCATAAGATACGATCGTAATTTCTGCATGTCGTCCCTTACTTTCCATTATCGCTCTCTTTATTAATTTATTCAATCGTTTACCTGTCTTCCCCTACCATACTCAGCAATTTCTTTATCTCCTAACCCTCTTGCCTTCCCCATCCTTACACTCACACACATGGCGAAGGCCGCCATTTTCAACCGAGATCCGCCCAAAATACTGGTCCATAAAAGTTAATTTCTTGGGAATAAAAAAAAAGAACTGAAGCACTCTTATTGTTCCTGCCTGGTTAAAAGAGATGCAAATACAGTACACACTCTACGTCCTGTGCAATGTCGTACTACTCGCAGTGAGCATTCCTTTGTCTGGCGTTGCTACGGACGCATCTCGTTCGCCATGCTGTGAAATGGGATTGCATTGGAGGGAGACTAAAAAGAGAAGGTGCAAAAAAAAACATTAGCATTAACTGTCCGCGCGCACAGCTTTTGACCGCCATTTTCGTGCGTTGAATGCCGCTAAGTCCCTCGGAGCTTCTGCTTCCCCATTGTCAGCCGGCGAGCGTAACAATGGCCGGTGGATCGCGCGCAGTGCATTCTGCGGTAAAGCACGCCTCTTGTTTCCCACTCGGGAAAGTAAAATGGAGCGGCGGAACGTGGTGCCGTAAGTGCTTCTTTTTTTTGGGAAAGCGCCCTTTTATTTATCTTCAGGTGGAAGAAGTGGTGAATATCACGTCACTTCGGTCATCTCCGGCACTAATTCCCATGCGCCTCGCTAGTTTCATTGTTTTTTTCTCCTCGAGTGGACGGTCGCAGGGTCCTCCTTATGGTGGAGTCACGATTTTATTCAGAGAGGAATTGATTTTATGTCCGGTAAACACTATTTGCTGCAACCCGACTTTCGTTTTGGCTAACTATATACATTCCTTACTTCTTACCGCTTATATTCCTGTCTCTCCATACTAATGTTTGCTTTCGTATCGTATCGTAGGGATTTTTCTATTTTTCTCTTTGAACATATTTTTCATTCCGATTTTCATTCGCACAGTGAGATTTTTATAATATTTTTCTCTGATGGGAATGCGGTGGAATCTGATAATATCGTAGTTTAAAATCTTGATTCGATAAAAGGGTTCAACTTAATCGCGGTGAATCGCCATCGATATTAATTTCGGTTTTCCATTTTGGAACGCTGCTACAGTTGTCGCTCGCGTTTATAACGACTACTCTACTTCAACCGTTCAAAAGCTGGTGAACCTGGTGAATAAGTTTGTAGTTAAGTGGGAGGCTGATTCCCCTGAATGGTTTCAATAATTTTAGCATAGGTATTTCCCTGTTTTTTTTACTTCCACTCCCAGAAAGAGGAGCCGCTACATATTCTTTTTTAAGTTTTTTTTCACCTCACATGTAAAACATTTCCGCTTTTGTATCGTCGGGTTCAACCTGAAATTATTCATCTCCTGGATTTTAAATTTCGTCTGCTCTTGGAAACGAGCAGTTAATTTGTTTTGAATGGCCACGGTTGAAGTGGAAATAACGTAAACGTGATACCTTTTTGGGTGACTGAAAGAAAATTATTTCAAAAAATCCAGATTAAAAAAAGTTTTTTTTGAAAACTTAAATTCGCGAAATTTGATACATTTCACCTTGATGACAGCAAGTTCAAGAATAAGCGCTATCAAGCGAGGCGTGGAGGAATTCCTGCGGCACTCCACCTAGTTGCGTATTTAACCTTAAAACGCCGGATTTAAATGTACTTCTAAGTCCCTCCCTGCCGGATTTAAATTGGCCCTGCCTTTGCCTGCCGTGGATTTAAATAGCCAAAAATGGCACTTTCGGCAGTGAGAAGCACCTAAAAGCGTGCCAATATTGGAAATTTCGGTGTTCTGAATTCTAAATACGTTCATATTGATGAACTTACATTTGCTATTTTGTTATTTTGTATGTACACTTCCCAGACCAATTCACTTCAACAACCCGACGAAATGCTGAATCTTTTTTTTTCTTGAGAAAGTTGAGTGCGAAAGTTTCGCGCATATTTAATGGTTTAAATTTTGATAGTAATGCAGTCTTCATTATGGGCAACAGTAAATATAGGGTTTCGTGCCGAGGAGGTGGGACCTAATCCTTCCCAAGCACCCCTTTTCCTGTTTCATTGTCACCCGTGCACTAGCACAGCGTATGCCGCCCCCAGTGAATTCTTACCTCCTAGGTTACAGCGGCCTACCTTACCTCTTTCTCTGGCGAAGGATATTTGGGGTTGATCCGCAGCGGTGTTATGGGGAGGAGGTGGCGAAACCATCCCTGTCACCCCCATCCCACTTCCACCCGTGCAACTTTTATGCCGTTCCAAAAATCGATAGTCAAATGTTATTTTCATGTCCTTAAAAGTTTGAAGTGGGGAATTGTAAATGCTGCGGTAGGTTTTACGACCCCCCGTAAACACAAGGGGAGGGGGGGGAAGACGATTGGGAAGGTGGGAGGAATGCTCCGGGACCCTTAGCGTCGTCGTAAGGGAACGGAAAGGGTTCACTATTTTTAAAGGAATATTTCATGGGTACCGTGTGTTTGCGTGTGTGTGGTTAAGGGAGAAAAGGTGAAAGGAGCATATAAGGAGAAGGGTAGGGGAGGAGAGATCCGGAGGAAAGGGTTGTAAAGTGTGTGGGAGGGAGAAAAAGCGTCACCGGCTTTTAAATCCCCATCAAATTGCCACCATGCTTACCCCTTTTCTCCTCTCCCAAGGTCTCTGCGAAACGACTCGGCGATATCGAAGTGAGGCGAGAAAGGAGAAAGCATGTTTTATGACGAGCAGAGCATAAGAAGCATAAAGGTCAAAGGGTACACTATACATCAGATAGTGTTAACAGTTGAAATATATATTTTTTCATAGTTATCTCATTTTTAAAAAATGGGTGCAGTACTAAAGATGATATCAAGAGCAGTGATATTAATTGTGCAAAAAAGTATGAATTTGGAATTGCAAGAAAACGAAATTGATGAAATTTGCGATAGCAAAAAGGGTGGGATTTAAATTTTAAATTTTGAGGTCAGAAGTTGGAGCAGGTGGACCAATTTAGCTATCTAGTAGGTAGTGGGTTGGAGGAAATAGGGTATAGCAGCGTTCAAGGAAGGAGAATGGCATTGGCAAAAGAAGCTTTTACTCGTAGATGAGAACAAACGACTAGTGTCGTGGTGAACGTGGGGACGTAAAAAGAGGATTTGCTAGTATTCTATTTTTATCTTTTTAAATAGTGCAGTTTAAACTAATATATTAATACTAATCCTTTTAAATTCATGACACGTAGTGCATGTTTGGTGAGAATTCACCCCTTGCCACACACCTTGTGGTGGCTTGCTTTAGGATCCATTTAGACCTACCTTCACCGGTAGAAAAGGAATGATGATTATAATGCAAGAAAACCGATTGAGTCAATCCGAAAAAATATAGATTTCAGAAGAAGAAAAAACACTACCATAAGTGAATAGGTCTAAGAGCTATGTGGTTTTTTATGGGTGTTGAAACTAGAACTCTTTACGTCGAAGATGAAACTAGATTGGATTGTTGTGGTGATTGGAGTACTTGCCTTCCATCCCGAAGACCAGGGTTCGAATCGAAGGGTAGATAGATTTTTATTTGTCGTATATCCGTCATCACTTGAGTGCTGCGTGGAGAACACGCCAAGTGTAGTACTCCGCCCGTCTGATGGGATGGGATTAACCTGTGACGTCTTGGCGTCTTTCGTTGACAATGACGGTGATCCGTTGTAACCTTAGTCGGCGATATTAATAAATTTTGTGGGCCCTACTGTTATATACTAATACTATATATTAGATGTATATATACTAATATATACATCTGAAGCATGTTTCTTTGTGGCAGTGAGGCATATGGACGATGACAGCAGCGGAGAAGAAAAGGGTGGAAACATTCGAAATGTGGTGCTTCAGAAGAATGATGAAGATTAAATGGATCGACCGAGTAAGTAACGAGGAAGTTCTAAGAAGAGTGGGAGAAAAGAGAAGTCTTCTGAATACCTACCCTAAGAAGAAGACGGAACAACTTAATCGGCCACATCATGAGACATGATAGCCTGATGAAGACAATCGTTGAGGGACAAGTGAAAGGGAAGAATGGCTAAGGAAGGCCTCGTGCAAGATACATGGAACAAATGATGAAGGATGTGAAAGAGAAGAAATACGGAAATATGAAGTGATTAGCCGATAGAAGAACTCAGTGGATAGCTGCGTCAACCAATCTGAGGATTGATAACTAATGATGGTGATGATGATGGGCTCTACTATTTCAATGTTTTCTTGCCTTTTACGTTCCGTTAGGCAAAAAGAAAACAAAACAATATTTTTTGTTATTTTTTCGTCTCGCCATATTGTGCACAGCTTATACCATTATTCTTCATAGTTTTCACCGTGATTTAGGCATATTAAATATTGAGGAACAATTTTGTTTATCCTCTAGTCATTGAAGGATGCCGCCAGCACAGCAAAGTACGTTTTTGCAGCTTCTTCCACGCCGTCATCCTCGTTGAACCGCTGGCCGTAGTAAGAAACGAATTTTTGTGGGAAAGGAGATGAATGTCACTAGGTGCAAGGTTGTCAGGGTTATGGTCAAAATGGTCCACTGGCCAGTCAAAGTCTATGAGGAGTTGTCTCATCTGTGTCCTATGGCGAGTGCTTACCTCACAATGATATGTACGACTTTGTCACAATTTCACAGAAATTTTAATATTCGCGACCGGTTTCGTCGAAGAGTTGACATCATCAGTTGAAATACAACAAAAACAAATTAAATGGTTGGCGATTTTACGTTGTGGAAGTTATTCATTATGAAAAAGAAAAAACTTAGTTCTTTTCCACAAATATATATTTAAATACAATATGTGTACAATCCGGTGACACTACAAAAATTATTATTTAATTCCAAGGACCCAACTGACACGAGAGATAAAAAAGGGGTATATTTACTCAAGTGTGATACTCCCTATTGTAATTCTGTTTATGTCGGCCAAACTGGTCGAAAATTAAATATGAGAATAAAGGAATACGTCAAATCCAGCCTGAACGGTGATAATAAGTCAAACTTTGTGGAACATTTGATTGATGAGGATCACACATCCAGTTTTACCCCCAAGCTCCTACATGTGTGTGACAAGGGTAGGAAATTGGACTTCATGGAAAATTTTGAAATCTTGGTGTATTAGCAAATGCATGGTGTTAAGCTGTTAAATGATGTAATCCCTACTAACCCCTCACTCACCCTTGCTTTCAGTGCCCTTACCTCCGCCTCCATCCCATTAGTCCTTGAGCCTGGCGTCAACTTGTTTGTTCCTTCCTTGCAGTTTTCACCTCAAAACCACTCACCTCCCCTTTTTTAACTGACCTCTCCAAATACATAAGCTGTGTTAGTCATGAATTTTTCACACTGTAATCTTGAGAAGGCCGAAACCGGTTGGTTTGTTTTAAATATATTTGTGGAAAAGAACTAAGTTTTTTCTTTTTTTATAATTACAACAAAAACCCTTGAGCTTCTGTAGTCAAGTCTAAAAACAAAAAACATGCGGGGGGGGGGGGGTAGTGACGTGAAGGAGAAATGGGGGTCGGGGAGTAGGATCTGACCTTTAGCTGGCGGAGGGGAGGGGGGGGGGGGGATTAACGTGGGGATCTGATGGGTTCAAATGGTGTTGGGCAGGCTGGCATTGTTTGGTGAAGGTAAAATCAAGGAGGGGAGGAATCATAAAATATTTTCAATTAACAAAAGTAGTCCGCTGGTTCAAATTTCTGTGAAATGGTTACAAAGCTGTACTTTTCATCGTGACAGTGAAATATCACAAAGTTGACCCTGAAACCATCAAGTCCATCGAGTACTTAACTTTTTCATTGCTTCCGATTTTCACGATATTTTGTGCCATGCTGACATGCGTGATGTTTACTACAGAATATTTATGCGTCGCGGTTGTTGTTGTGTTCAGCTGTTTTACTATAAAAATTTAATTGGCTGATTTCAAAAATTCCACTAAAACTAATATATATGGATGATTTTTCAGGAGTTTAGGCCTTTTATTAAAAATGAAAACTATTTAACTTTTGGCCGACGTTTCGGAAATTGTATTTTTCCTTCTTCAGGGCTTAGGTTCAATAATTGAATTTGTAAACAGAACCTAAGTCCTGAAGAAGAAAAAATACAATTTCCGAAACGTCGGCCAAAAGTTAAATAGTTTTCATTTTTAATAAAAGACCTAAACTCACGAAAAAACATCCATATATTTAATAATTAAGAGGTCTTGAATTCAACTTACTAAAACTAATCTAATTCGTTCTTTCACTTTGCAGGAATCAGAGATGGTGCTGACTCGGTGATATTACAGGCGGCCATTTTGTTGGATTGGAGGCATTGTTAGACATCTATCAATCCACAATGGCCTTGGTTATGCTTCCGTGCGATCTCCCGTGGTGGGGTACGGTCCAGCGCCATCTTGGGAACCTCCGTCACGCAAAGTCTACGGCAGACGTCATCGAGGGCATGCAGCGCCTCCATGACTTGTGCAAGTTAGTGATTAATAACTTAATTAGCTTTTTACTCGTGAAAGTAGGTCTAAATGGATATTTAATTCTTCCCACAACTCCTACACTTCCTCAATCAACTTCCTTTCCTCTCTTACCAATGCCACCACTTCATCGTTCGTCCTCCTTTCGACCCACTTTACTTTCTCCATCCTTCTCCACACCCACATCTCAAAAAATCCCAAGTCTATTTTCATATTCTTTCCGCAAAACCCATGTTTCCGCACGATACAGTGCCATTCTCCTTATCATACTTTTAGCATTTTCTTTACTTTCCTAAACTTTCATAAACTGTTTAAACAATCAAAATGCAAAACTAATGCCTTGATAGAATGCAGAGTTGGAAAGAAAAGAGTTTTAGTGAATACTTTTCTTGGCTTGGAAATAGAGTGAAATTAAAGTTAATTCTTTATTTATAAATTAATTTATGTACTTTTACCCCAATATTAATTATATAATTATTAAAAATTAAAGTTAAATGTAAATATTCCTCCGAATCAACTTTTAAAATCTCTTTTATTGTGAGGTAGCTGAATGTGCCAGTTGAAATTCACGGGAGGGAGAAATAAAATAAATACAAATTCTATTAAGAAATTTAAACATTCTTCATGAAGGAGCGAAAAAAACTTGTGTTATGGAGTAAGTTATGGCTCCAAGTCAGTATCGGGACCATAAATTTAATTTAAACCAATGTAAACATCTAATTACTGCCTGGACTCATACCTGGGCCTTTGCAAAAATAAGAATATTATTTAGAAACTTAGAGGCCAGAAGAAACAGAGCAGGTTAGGGGGGTGCATACGAATGTCTGTCTATCGTTGACAATGAGGCCAGATTCTGATTTTTGGGAATGGTACGACCCACCTCTTCAGCAAAAAAATTTTCTCTGACCTTTTATGCATTTTATGTGTGTCTCAATTCTCCAACTTCATGACAGTGACAGTATGATTTCTCCGAATGAAATGACTGATACAGATTCAAGAATTAGCTGCGATATCTCTTTTAGTACCTTTCAATATCAGAATAGAAAATAACAATGCTGTTTACGGCATCGCTTTTGGACGAGCTTTTTTTAGCATCGTTGCAATGGCATCAATGAGCATCCCACGGATACTTCATGAGGTATTATGCTCAATTGGGATTTGGATTTTATTCCCTGGTTTTTGTTAAACTACCTCAAATCTCAAACTGTCCCCATCGACGACGATTTCGAAAGCGTTCCACCTTTTCCCTTCATGTCCCAGGTTAGTTCAAATGCAAAAACCAGTAAAGAAATTAAAAAAAAAACATTCACAATTTGAACACCGCTGAAGCATTCATTTAAATAATACTGATTTTAACCGAATGCAAACCTTCTAATTTGGAACGTAGGTTTTCGCAGCGAAATTAATCGTCGTCAGAGGCTTTCTGGTGCAGCTGCGTATAACGCGTTGTCGGTGTGCGAGCTTTCGCGGCCATTGCAGGACGCATCATCATAGCTGCACCAGAAAGCCTCTGACGACGATGCAAACCTTCTAAATCCGAGAGTTGCGCTAGCAGACATCACGTATCTTTGTTCGGAAAAATATGGCTGACCTCGCTTCACGTATAGCCTACAATGCCTTCAGTACCTTCCTATAACCTCGCAAAAAGCAAAATACCGTTTACGGCATCGAAGCATCAACGATGTTTTCATATCGGAGACGACAATGGCAAAGGCCTTAGCAACGATCGGAAAAAACCGAAAAAAAACAGTAAATTTTAACGTAAATTACTCATTGCCCAGGAACCTCGAGCATGGAGTGTAAATCAGTTAAGAGAAAAAGAAATTTTAAATATTTTCCCATTAAATACAAAAAGAATTAAAGAAATCGATTAATATTTAGTTATTTTACTGAGCGAAATAAAAAACTCTTGCGCTACCATAATTTGAAAAAGTCAATTTATACCAATGTAAATACATAATTGGCGCCAGGAATCGAACCCGGGCCCTTAGCCTTTTTTTATATAGCCTATAGCACCTTCTAGTGTAAACGCTAGAATCCTACAAAGTTTCAGCTCAGTCGGTTTAGTAGTTTTTGAGGAGATGCGTAACGAACATAGAACCGGCAGACAGGCAGACACCACTACATTTTTATATATTAGTATGATTTATTCAATTCTAAATCAATCTGGCAACGCCGAAGTGAGCCATTGCTTGAACTCATTGTTTGGGCATAATTTTAAATTGGAGTTTACTTACCTAGTACTTGAAACTAACCACGGATTGCAGCGTAGCTGTATTCACGATAGACTGCAGTGCCATTTCAATCTCACCAGCGCATTTTGTCAACAATAACAGCAGAAAATACGATAATATCCTAAAAACTAACAATAAGAGGAAACGTTTGATTTGCATTATTAACATTTTTTTTCTCGGGAAAATGCGCGTCTATTATATCGGTTATTTCGTTGCTTATGTTTGTATTATGAAAGCACAGCTTTTTCCTAGGATACCCATTTTTTCTCTGCGTTAATCGTATGTCATTTCAACTGCGATTTACCGAAAAGATAGTACAGCAATGAGGGGTTGACTGATATAGATGGAGATATATTTTTCTGTAAGAACTCAAAGCATGAAAGAATAACATATATTTCCTTTTACGATTCAACCTCCTTACGTTCGTGTGATTGTCGGGTGAAATCAATAAATAAGCATTCTCGGGCTTGGCAACGGGTAGTAGAGGGGTGCTGTCGATGTTTCGACAGCGACCCTGCTATCATCTTCACGTCCTGAAGATGATAACAGAGTTGGCTATCGAATGGTTGGCAGCCAGCGTTCTACTGCCCCAGTACCAAACCCGTAAAGATTCATTTCTGTTGAAACTTCCGAAAATACAACATTAAAGTCTATGCTTCAGATGAAAATATGGCGATGGTTTTGTTTGTGATTTATTGAGATGCCCATAGACTCATTTCAATTGAAGCTTCCGAAAATACCGCTTAAAAATCTGTGATGAAGATATGGCGATGATTTTGCTGGTGACTGACTGAGATAACTGTCTTTTTTTCTCTTTCTTTTGTTAGCGTCGGCTTGGACCCGGATGACCCCGAGAAGCCGGACCCGAGCGTATTCTCAGGTCTGCGCTCGTTCCTCGATCGGGACCTGGAACAAGCTGCCCACCAGCACTTCCTCAGCGTCACCCTTCCCAGCATAGTCCACTGTGCCTTGCAGCTGAAGCAGTGGAGGCCGCCGTCGGGCTTGCACTTCAGCCTTCAGCAACAACGTGAGTAATTGATGTACTCGTGAAGAGAGAAAGATAAGATTCAATCTTCGATGTGTGGCCGAGTTCCAAATTCAGAGTCACATATCTATTCAGGCCAAACGTCATTTCGACTGCTGGCTGGAGCGATTTTCGTCCATGCACAGATTTGCGTTTAATTTTACATGCGTGTCCCTTATCTCTCGCGTTACTCTGTCCTGAGACATTCGCTGCTTCATTCGCGAGGAGTCCGCAGTTCATCATGCAGTTTTGCTTGCTCTGGTCTAAACTTCGGTGCAATTAAAAGTATGACTGTCCCAGGTTCCCCGTGCTATTCGCTTGTTTGTTGAAGGACTCCCCAGACGTGAGTTGCGGAACGTTTCCGTGTCGGATTTCTTTTCTGGTACTCTTTGGCCCTTAAGGACTGGAGTGTCCCCAAAACGGCGTCTTCCTTGAGTTCACCGCTTTTCTAATAAGGTCCTATGGCCATAAGGCCTGAAGGAGCTTCGAGATTCGAAGGCTTATGGGCCAGAGGTTTCTTCTACTTCCGCGCAGTAGGTTTGTACTTCTTTCGTCCGGTACCGGTTCTAGGACGTGGCTATTTATCCCAGGGCAGTGTTTCGTACTCCGAAATTCCCCGGATCTCGATGTGTGGTGATTCGGCAGCTTTCCTTTTTCCACGAAACTGTGAATGGATAATTTCTTCCAGCGCTGGAAGAGCGGAAATTTCTGGGTGGGCCTCGGTTTCTAGCGTCCATCCAAGGTGTAGGACTGTCCGGGGTCTTTTCCTGTCGAAGGTGGCGAGCTTTAAGTTTCCAGTTTATAACTTAAATAGAAAAAAGTTATCAATTTTATAAAAAAACTAGCTTTTCAAAACTGGGGTGTCGTGGAACGGTATGATTAGTTTTTCTATAGGCCGAGTTGTTAATTTGTTATTCGCATTCAAACTCGAGTGGACATAATTTCTGCGCTGACAGTAGACACCAGTGCATGGAAAATACTGTGACAATGTGGGCAAATATGTCTACCAGAGAATCATTAATTTGATTTTGTGCTCAATTGTATGCATTTATGTGGGTGTGGTATTGATTTGTACTTACTTGTGTTTACTCATTTCCAGCGGACCGAGTTCAATTACCTCGTCAATTCCTCGCCTCACTGGTGGCCCACGCCTTCTTCTCGACGTTCCCAAAGCGGACGCCAAAGACACATCCAACACTTCAAGACTTCAACTTTACTCATTTCTTTCGTCACTTGCACAGGTGAGCAGCTTCTCCGCTGAAAACTTTGTATTTTACCCGGCGATCCGGGGACATGTCCGACAAGCTCCTCGTGCATTGTCGTACCTCGATGGTAGCGTAACATTAATGTCACAGCTTCGACGAATCCCCATTGTTCAATAGAGACACTGGTAATTATCGAGAGTTTGATGTAACACTCTGGATGACTTAGAGATTGTACAATGTCAGATCTGTAATGAATAAGGTCCTTGATGATTAGTAATCATTGCAGGCCTGATTCCAACACATGCTGCAATTATGTTTTCACCGTGGTCGCACTGGCGAAAAAATCTATGTTCAGAGTAATTTACGTAAAACTTTAGCATTCTGGTAGCCGTTCTGTAGCAATAAATCTGATGCTTGCCTTTTAAACAATGTAAATATGAGTTAATATGTGAAGGTAATGGCAGAGGAACTTGTTTGCCACTAAAGATAGACCACCAGCCTGTGAATTCTCCACCACTCAATTCACCACTCTTTGAAACCTATGATTCGATACATTTATGGCCTCATTTCACTTTCTGTCACCCTGATTAATCCTTGAAGGTCAAGGGATGAAAAGAGGGATCTAATGACCTTAACATCAACATTGGCATCTTTTTATACCTATGATTCGACAGGTTTGTAGCCTTATTTCACCTTTTGTAACCACTGTGACCTTTGACCTCTGAGTAACCCTTGAAGGTCAAGGGATGAAAAGAGGGATCTGAAGACTTTACCATTGACCTCGGCACCTTTTTAAACCTATGATTCGACAGGTTTGTGGCGGTGATTCATTTTTTGTAACCCTTGTGACCTTGACTGTGATCTTTCAGGGGTCATGATTGCAATTTTCGAACTCGAAAGCTCTTCAATCGCGTTCTTCGTGCCCAAAAACCTAGTAGCTTAAAGCTTTGCTAAATAATTCTGTCTCTTTTGTATTTAGAATATTTTTGCATTGAAAGCCCATAAGGCAAAATTTGGATTTTAGGTTGGACCCTATTTCTGGGGTCAAAAGGTCATATTTTTAATATTTTGTTTGGACTCAACAAAACTTACCCTTCGAAAGGAAGTGTCTAAAATTACAGGTCAAAAATGACACACAATCAATGGGACACACTGTGTAATATTCAATGTGTTTAATGAAATTATTCTGTTAAAGAGAAATCTGAACAATTTTGTCTGGTGTACAAAATTTTTTGCTCTCTTATGAAGACATTATTATAAGTTAAATTTATGTAGGCTATCAATTATAGATGTCAACAATTGTAGAAACTACATGCTAGAATACTGTGCTCCCTTAACTTGCTCTTCCAGCTAGAATTCTTATATTTTCCAATGGTTTTTTTGTTATGAAATAAAAACAAACTTGAGGGGTGGGCTGGGGCCTTCTGGAGCCCACCTGTCCTTTAGACCTCTTTTGATCCATTGTGCCCAATCACATTTAACCTGCCCACCACTCGTAGACAGGGAACGAGAGCACCGCGGTAGAGGTATGGAGGAAGGGCACCCATCCAACCTCCATCCCGACCCAATGTTTCTTAACTTCGATGATCTGACATGAACCGGTGGTTAAACGTGGCTAGGCCCTTGCCCTTATTTTTTCATAGTCACATGTAAGGCTGCAGTCAAAACTTAATAGTATGAGAAACATGTCTTAAAAATTTATTATTCTTTGACCTGAAAGATTAAATGCCTCTTGCCTTTTTTTTTACTGGCTAATAAAACAAAGTGGTATGCCTGTTTAAGTTCCTCTATCACTGCCTCAAAAGAGTTAAATTTGTTTAAGACATGATTAAGTCTTCAATGTAATACAATTTGTAAATTATTAATTTTCTTGATAAGATCAGTACTAATTATTTTGACAGAACTTAAATGATGAATTTTGTATTAATCATTTTACTTAGATATGTTTTATTTATAAATAATGTAATTTAATTATTAATAAGCATTTAAAGGTCTCTTTCATTTCATATATTTATTTTACTTCATGTTTTTGCCTGTGGCTGATATCACCATTCGATCAGAAACTCTCAGAAGGCAAAACTTTGGAGCATATTTCACTATTTTGATCAGATTGCTGAAAATGAACCTGATGGCTGTGTAAATCTTTCGAGACAGGTATGTAGATTTAACTAGCTTGATAAAATTACTCTTTAACATAATTTTTCTTTTACTTTGATAGTTTTGGCTTTCGTAGAAATTAATGTGTAGAATCAAGTTAATCATAAACCTGAGTAACACCCATGTCATGTTTATTCAGTAATTTTTATTAACTCCTAATCTATGAGCATAGAATGGAAAAACTCTTAGGATTGAGTCTAATTAAAATGTGCTAATCTCAGATAATATCCTACCAATCTTAATGCTACCCTTTAAAGTTATCAAAGTTATTCCCAGAATTATCATTACATTTTTTTTTATATATTTATCTTCAAAACTGAATGAGTTATCATAATTATATTTCTGGCAAAATTTTTAACCAATTCTGTTCATTATTCAAATGTTGAGTACTAAGCTCAATCGGATTTTTGTTCCTGATCTGCTGCAGCTGATTGAGCTTTAAAATTTATAAAAAACTCAAAATATTACAATTTTCAACCTGAACTTCTTTCAGAATGACGATCAAATGGTTGAATCAAAAGAAAAATAAAGAGTACAAATAAAAGTAGATAAAAGGCATTCCTAAATATTATTCCCATAAATAAAAGCATTTTTTACATAAATAGCTCTTGGCTGGCTGTAATTACATGTTTATATAAAATATAAACCAGGAGATAGCTAATCAAAAGATTTTTTTTATTTATATGGACTAATTTTAAGTGAGTTATGACACCAGCCATCAAAACACATCACACCTCTGTCAATAAAGAATATTTTTATTTCTCTGTAAAAGTTCATCATATGATTCAAATGAGTACCTAGAAGTAAAATGATTAAATCTTAAGTTTTCTGTATAATTCTTTGCTGACAGTATGACTTTTTTCCAGGGATGTGACCCGAAAAGGTTTCGTGCCGTACCTGAGAGGCACCCAAACTCGGAGTTCGAGCCTCGGCGTTGAAGGAGACCCAACCCTTCACTACGGGTGGTTTATAGCACCAACTGACCTGTCACACTATAGTTTATAACTTCTTAAAGTTAAACCAATTGCACAATTATGTTCATCTTTGTGTTGTACTATTCACGTTGATGAAAATGTTTTTTTAAACACAGTTATACCATGTATCCCTGGTGAAAATAAACTGTGTCAGACAGTGTGACAACAATGTGTATCACACTGTACAAGGCTATTAGTCACAGTGTACGCACACTGTACATGGGTATTAGTCACAGTGTCCTCACACTGTGTGCACGGTGTCCTCACACTGTGAACACACTCTACCGTCACAGTGTCTATCATGCTTTCTGCATGCTTTTGAGTCCCAATTTACGCTTTTGTCACAGTGTATGCACACTGTAATCACACTCTTGTCACATTCTAAGCATACTGTGTTCACGTTTCTGTCATATTGTCTGTCACACTGTCTGTCACGGTTTATTTTCACCAGGGATATTAACCATTTTACGTGCATTAGTTAATCAAGCCAGTTTAATATACATTAAATTACTAAAGCATGTAAATTGGTTAATATGTATCGTATGACTGATGAAAAAACCATTTTCATCAGCGTGACTAGTGAAACACAAAGACGAACATAGCTTTGTGATTTATGTTTATCTTTAAGAAGTTATAAACTATAGTGTGACAGGTCAGTTGGTGCTATAAACCACCCGTGGTGAAGGGTTGGGTCTCCTTCAACGCAGAGGCTCGGACTCCGAGTTCGGGTGCCTCCCAGGTACGACACGAAACGTAAAGTGCCTTTTTGGATCACATCCCTGCTTTTTTCTACATTGGAGTATTTATCAACCTATTTTGGATAAACGAGGGATTTCAATAATGTAGATGGTCTTTGAGGCTGTTTTGAATTAGCCAATCAAGCATTCAAGAATCATGGCCGCAAAGGCAATGGATGTAAGATGTAAGGATAGCTTTGCCAAAATAAATTACATCAAAAAATCATATGAATATAAAGAATTTAAGTCCTCTACATCAAAAAAGGGGTTGAAAATAATTAAGCTCACGTACCTATTTGGTGACCTAATGCTCTTGACTAAGCGCATACACCATACAATATATTGTTAGTAGAATACTTACAGGAATAGAACCTGTATGAGTTTTTACACCACATTAAATGAGGGAAATGAATTTGTTACTTAGTTGCTTTTATATTTAGCTTCTGTTGTATTCCAATGGACACCTGCATCAACTTCACATAAAAAGCATTGATTTTTCCCTTATGTAATTAAAAAAATGAAATATGAGAATGCAGATGAAAAAGTCTTAAATTTTATAAATGAAGAAATAAAGTTTATTATTATTAAAGATTATTCATATTTATTAAAGATTATTCATGCTGAGAATACAGTGTTTTTCAGGCAGCTTCTACTTCTGCTTTTTCTTACAGCTTCTTACAAAAAACTCTAATACTCACTCACCTTGCTACATGGGGTAGGTAATGTAATAAAAATGTAGTTGAAGCACTTTTATATGTTTTTGTCAATCTAATGTCCGGAGTTAGTTTTGAGTAAGCTAATACTGGAGTCTGTGATTTCCCAATGAATGTAAAATTGCCGTTTCAGAGCATTGTGACTAAAAATATGTCTCATGACATATTAATATAATAATGATTTAATCGATGATTTAATTTCTTGAATCCAATCCATCCATGTTGCTGATAATTTCTGGGAAAGGGCCCCCCGAGTCTAACGCATCACTTTTATATCTTTCTTCCGAAGGTTCTTTCAAGCCGACAGTGGCTAACGTTGGAGGACTGGGTCGAGTGTGAGGGTCCTCTCTGTCCATTAGTCTGTCGCCATGAGGGTCGACTTGAAGGAGCCGAGCCTTGGGCGTTAAGAGCTTGCTTTGCATCCCCTCTCATTGGAGGACGTGTTCTCTCAGGTGGCTGCTCTCAGGTGGGCAGAATTTTATGCATTTTTTGCAGTTTCTACATTCACTCCTTTTCTCCCTACCTATTTACTTTGTATTTTCAGTATTTACTGTTCACCAAAGGAAATCAAATTATTCCAGGTTTAATAAACTGATCATTATTAACACTTTAACTGCTCTGAATGACTACTGATGTATTTTCATTCATTCCAAAAAATGGAGAGGGCATCTCCTCTATTCACTTATTATCCATTTCAAATATCTTGGGGTTTGAAAAGCAGGCCTATTATTTTTGTGGGTGACCATGGGGAAATTTGCTCGCCACGTGACTTTCTGTGAGAGAACTAGGATGCAGTAGGCGTGGCCTAGCCTCTAAAAAATTCAGTCCCTCTCAGATCTCATGGAGTACACTTTGTGGATCTGCATTCCATTTTGCCATTTCATTCACAGCGGCGTTGGAAGTGGGTGGCAGAAGGGGCCCAAGGCCCCCCCCCCCCCAACCAGAATTTTCTCCGGGCCCTTATAGTCGAAACGGGTACTTTCTGATTCACATTCTCACATCTTAATAAGTTCTTTTATCGAAATTCTAGTCTCTAACCCCTCCTATCCGCAAAAAATGCGGGTCCTTTTCTTAGATGCCAGGCGCTTTTCTTAAATGCCTGGCCCTTTTCCTAGGCACCGGGCCCTTTTCTTAGATGCCAGGCCCTTTTATTAGGTGCTGGGCCCTTTTCTTAGATGCCAGACCCTTTTATTAGGTGCTGGGCCTTTTTCACCTTGAAAAGCCTGGCCCTTTTCTTAGGCACTGGGCCCTTTTCTTAGATGCCAGGCCCTTTTATTAGGTGCTGGGCCCTTTTCACCTTGAAAAGCCTGGCCCTTTTCTTAGGCACCGGGCCCTTTTCTTAGATGCCAGGCCCTTTTCTTAGGTGCTGCAGCATTTTCTTAGGAGCCAGGCCCTTTTCAAGGTGAAAAGGGCCCAGTAAAAATGGTTCTGACGCCCCTGTTCATTCAGTTACATGAGAGCGATAGCAAGGATGACAATTTGGATGACATTTACAGGTGGCTCTAGCATAAATCTAAGCTGTAGGTTGATCCTTAATTTTATTAATTTAATAAATGATTTTTTTTAAAGTCATAAGATGAAGCATGTGGTAGGCTTTACAGCCCTGTCACTGAAACTAGGAACATGATGTTGTGTGCTTTGCAATTGCAGACAGTCTTGTTTCACAACTTTTCATTCACGAAAAAACCTAATAATTATGTTGGATTTGTTTTTGAGGGATAAGAATTATTTATTTTATTTTCCATAACTATGCAAAAGAATTTTATGTACTTTCTCTGTGAAAGTTTGGATGATTTGTAGAATAAATATATTAGTAAAAAAATTTCAATTTCCTGAAAACATACCATCATTAGATAACAAATAAAAAACATTAAGTTTTTTTAATTGATCAGCATTTCTTTAGTCAAAAGAAGAAAGCTAGATCTTTCTATTCATGCCAAATTTCATATATTTTTATTTAGTATACAACTTCTGTAAAAACATTTCTGAAATGCCAGAAAAAGGCCAGCATTCTTAAAGGGTCATTCAAATACTTGTCCAGTAGTGAAAGTGTTAATAAAAATGACTTAATTTGATGTAGAGCTTGAGCAAATACTCGATTGGTTTCTTCTGGGATTTCATCCATATCAGTCCATATTGCTAGCCTAACAGTTTCACTGTCATCACAGTTGGTGTTTTTAGGTTGGAAAAGACCAATAAAAATTTAACTTCAAAAATGAATAACTAAATACCTAAAAAATAAATCTTATACTTCTTTAAACTCATTTAGGTAGGAATAGAAAGTGATACAACACCGAAAAACTTCTGTAGAGATGATAGTTATACTTGGAGATGCAATTTTTCAACGGAAATTGAATTGACCAGTCAGAGGTCACCTGACTAGGCAGGATGTCAAATATAAGATGGCCCAGCAGACTCCGCCACTGTGTAATTCTGACCTGAAGATGTTAACAGCAATACCAGGAAAACTGTTTTCTGAATATATGGATCCACACGGAAGACATCCATGAGAAAACCTATCCATCTTCACTTGTGCTACATAATATTTTCTTTTTATCAGTGTTATACATTGAGAACCATTACTATATGGATGACAGTGTTATATTATCAGAAATAATATTTGCACCCTGATTATGGTGAAAGGAAAAATAAGACTCTATCATTGAAATGGTAACCACTCCAATTGAAAGTGAGATTGACCTCAATTTCATGTTAATTACTGAAAGCCTGACAGCAGTACCATGAACCTTTGACTATTCATCAGTGGGTCATTCATTTTGTGGATTATCCATGCAAGGTTTCTGTTACATGCTGAAGAGATGGCTATTTGGAGAAAA
Organism: Platycnemis pennipes; assembly: GCA_933228895.1. Lineage (NCBI taxonomy): Eukaryota > Metazoa > Arthropoda > Insecta > Odonata > Platycnemididae > Platycnemis > Platycnemis pennipes. The sequence goes on from OW121854.1 coordinate 70,531,658, forward strand.
ATGTCATTTATTGGAGCTGGTGTAATATTGAAACTCATCAGACATTTGTCTAGTGGGAGTCAAATCTATTTTTATCACAAACCAATCCCTCATAAATTTTACCCGACCCACTGGTGTGTCATGCCATGTTGAATGCATTAATATGTATAGGCTGCTCTGATAAGAAAAATGTTCTGACAAAAATGTCATATTGTGATGCATGAATGATTCAATGAGGGGCTTGTATAAGATGTTGAATGTGTTAACATAGGCTACTCTTATCAAGAGCACATATCGCAATATGACAAAAATGTCATATTGTGATATGTGCATGATTCAAGAAGTAGTTTACATAAGATCTCTAGTATTCATTCCAATTTGTTTCTATTAAATTGTTTTCTGTAATCACTAAACATAAACTTACCATGATTGACTTTTTCAGGAATGTATACAGTTCTCAACTCATCCGGAGTTGCTTGGTCTCCTATTGTGGGTGGAGGGACTGGAGGACAATGAGGCATTTCGTGTGAACGGGTTGACTCCGGAAGGGTCTACGAGGATCATCGACCCGAAGGGCAGGGCAGTTGTAGAACCAACCAAGAGTGAAGGGGGCAGAGGTAGGTTACGTCTCTGCCTGGCCGATGCTGAGGATTATGGGACATATCCGATGAGGCAATGGGAGGAGGACAACCTGCTGAGGGAACTCAACAAGGCATTCTTGGCATTTCGGCCAACGCTCACCACTCCGTCGCCAACCAATCGGGCCAACCCATCAGCGGAGGATGTTGGTCCAAGGCGGCTGTCCCCAATTGGAGAGTCATTTGGGTCCACACCACCAGAGGCAGAAGAGTCTGGCAAGGTGTGTTTGACCCTTCAGTTGTGGACACATACTGTACATCTACATCTACATAATACCCTGCAAGCCACCACAAGGGTGTGTGGCAGGGGGTGATTGCTCACCAAACATGCACTACATATCATGCATAAAAAAGGAATAGTATTAATATAGTAGTCAGAACTACACTATTTAAAAAAGATAGCAATTGCGAAGAAAACATGCAAAAACATTCTGTTAGTAGGGTTAGCTTTAAGTACTCATACCAACATGCAGCTACCAATGCTATTCATTGCTACACTCCGATAGGACATATTTACCGTTATTCGTATCCCTAATTGTTCGATGGAAAAAAGAATTTTTGAATCGGTCGGTTCGGCAATCAATTTCTCTAATTTTATGATTATGGTCCAGTCTGCCATAGTAAGTTGGGGTTCGTAAAATATTTTTAACGTCATCACTCAAAATATTTCCTTGGAATTTGTTTAAGAGATTTAGTCTAATTTTCAACCTGCGATCTGACAATGATTCCAAATTTAATTCATGTAATAGACCGGTTACGCTAATATAATTATCGTATCGTCCCTTTACAAATCTTGCCGATCTTCGCTGCACACGTTCAAGTTCGTTATTTAGACCGATTTGGTAGGGATCCCATACACTGGCAGCATATTACAAATGAGGTCTGTACTGTAATAGCCTGCCATAGCGAGTATGGCTTATAGCAAGAATGTTGCCATAGCAAGTGTTTTTTTCATTACTGCTGGTCCACGTTGAAAAACTACAGAGTTTCATTGTTATAACAAATGGTCGTTTTTGTCATTTGGCAATTACAAGTTGATTTTGCCGTGATGTCATTCCTGTGGCATAACTTGTGGAACTCAACCACCCAATAAAGACAAAGATATATAAACTTATGGGTTAGTTAAATCTTCATTCTATTCTACCAAGCTGGTAGAAGACATGGTAGATAATTTAACAATGATCTACCAAAGTCTGTGGGTGGCATCCACCTCTCTGTTTTACCTCCTATTTCAGCTCTTGGGTATCATCTGCCCACATTTATGCCATCCAATACTCATATTCTTTTCCTTCCTCTTTCACACATTTGGCATTCTGGTTCCTCAATCATGATTCAACTCTGTATATTGTTCAATACTCAATTGTTCTGTGAAAAAATTTAATTTTTTTGAAATTTCTCAGCTTAACCTACACACAATCATAATTGTCGCCAAGTAAATGGAGTTTAATCACATTGGAGAGTTACAGTAAACTCTCGATAACACAAAGTCAGCGGGACGAAAAAATCGGCACATCGTAATATCGAATTTCGTAATTTTGAACATTGTTTATGAAGTTGTGAAGAAAATATATTTATTTTCTCTAACATTTTAGTCTTCGGCAACATTGTATAACTTTTTTGGTCGTTCGTGAAAGCGTTCTTAAAAGGTTGTTAAATTAGTACCTACTTGTATTTCCTAAGTCAATGCTTTTTAGTCGGCAATGGTAGTGTTGGCAACATTTCGCCCCAGTATCGCAAACGTACATAGAACAAAAGTTGAAAATTTTTTAATAAGAATTTTACTTTTGGAATCCACTCAGTAGAGAAAGGAAACTACTATGGATGCTAAAAATAGACTTTTGCTTCCCACATCTACACTACTATGATGGCGGTTGGCCCAACCCTACTTTAGTAGCCCTCTATCGCCCAATCATAGCTAAATAAAGCACGGAACTATTGTCCGTTGCTAAATTCCGTCACCCGAGTTTGAAAACTAATATCTTAAAGACAGCTCAATAGATTTTAAAATTAAGAAAATCAAATAAAAGCTTGTTTATTTTTGTGTTTAGTGATGGTATACAAAATTTTTGCCGTTTATATTAATTTCAGTGTGTGCTTAGAAACAGAATTTTAGCATATTTTTACGGGTGCCGAATGGTTGCATTGCATTTTACAGCTCCGTAATAACAACACGGACTGGGGAATTGACCACTGGAGGCATTTACCAGCGGGGGAAAACCAGTTGCCCTATCACTGTGCATGAGTCATTAGGAGTCAGTAAATAGGCAGAATATGTCATTTTTAAGAATGGTCATCAGTGTCATTTTAGAACTCAGTGGAAACATTACCATCGCTATGCCTCCTCATGCCAAATTTTTGGAGACGGAGTTGAGGATGGTTTTAAGCACCATTTGTTTCTTTCATTGAGAAGCCAAAAAATGTTGTGACAAAAGATATCCCTCATAACACTATATGTCTGAGTGCCTTGGCTCTTGACGCTGTGAAGAAAATAGGAAAAATCTAGAAATCGGGAAGACATCCCCGACGATGCAATGGGAAGCACACCAACAGCGAAGAGGTGGCAACTTCATCGAAGAGGTCGCAAGAAGATTGAGGTTCATCACTTCAACGTTGGAGTAATTCGAAGGACTATGCACAATTTTTTCCTGAGAAAAGTATTTCCAACGGCGGAGAAGGTGCATTTGAAGCTACAAGAGTCCCTGGAGTCTCTTACGGATAAACCTCTTGACTGGGCAACACCGCACACCTCTCCCTCTCTTCCGGGCATGGTCCTGGCAGCTCATCGCGCTCTTTTTCCAAAATAAATATTAACTGATACTGACTAACCAACGAATTCCTTTAAGGTTTTATTAGTGGATTAGAGTTGATGAGCTCGAGAGCAAGAAAAAGGTCCAAACAGCGATTTTCAGGGATGCGCGGAACAGAAAATAATGCAGTCTGACTTATTCATCAACAACTAAAATACTAATGCATTAAATAATATGAAACTTCGTGTAATTATTAAGAAAGATCTTTGCTACAATATATTTGAAGTAAGTTTAGATATCTCAATCCGTGTTGTTATTACGGAGCCGTAAAATGTGATGTAACCATTCAGTACCCGTAAAAATACACTAAAATTCCATTTCTAAGCACACACTGAAATTTAAGAAACTGCAAAAAATGTTGTATATCATCACAATATGCAAAAATAAACAAGCTTTAATTTGATGTTCTCCATTTTAAAATGCTTTGAGCCGTTTTTGAGATATTAGTATTCAAACTTGGGCAACAGAAGTTTGCAACGGACAGTAATACCGTTTCCAGAAAAAAAAATCATTCACATATTATTATGTGTGGCATCTTCAGTATCGTGAACCCAATAAATGATCTTGGGAGGTAATATTGTTTCTTTTCTACAGAAAATGATGGGGAGAGACTGGCATATGTGGGAGATGAATGCAACACTATTCTTGTATTTCATTTTTGATGCTCCGCAATCAGCAACACTGGTTTGTTAGGTGTCTACACCGTTAAAAATATTTATCCTGAAGCAGTTTTTCACGAGAATCATAAAAACGAAATCCCTTTGTTCCTTGGGACTGGGCCCAAAGTTTGTAATTTCGAAAAATTCGTATTTTCAAAACATGGTATTTTCATAATTTGCCATGTATTTACTGTAGGCTTTTCGTTGGGGTGGCAGTTTTGCTTGATATAATCGGAACTTCATATTTTCGTGCTTCTTATTATCGAGAGTTTACTGTATCATCTTATTTAAAATGTATGTCATGAAATTATTGCATCATTCTAATCAGCTGAAAACAATACCTTGACAATCTAGGAACAATTTTCTTCTCAAAACCCATGAAAACTTTATCCAAATAAATAATTTATGAATAATTCTTTAACAAATCATAATTTATTGTCATTTTTAATGGTCATTTGCAAAGCAATACACATTCAAGTTTCTAAGCAGAGCATTCTTAAGTGTTTCCAGTCTCTCTCTTTTGAATTGGTGATTCAAATGGAAATTTATTTGATGAATAAATGCAATAGCTAAGAAAGGTAGGTATATAAGTTTTGCACATCCATGCCTTTTTATAGTTTATGACAGGAAATAAATTATGAAAACAGTCATTAAAAATGATAGAGGCATTGCATTCACTCAACATATTTACTACCGCAAAATATCAGAATATTATTAGCATTAAAAATTCGAGCACCGATATTTTAAGTCCTGAAAAAGCATTGCTCAAGTATACTAAGATTCTCCTATTAACAGTTAAAAAATAGTATCTCAAAAATGGTGCTGTATATGATTACATTCAGTGCCTTATTCTAACTCACCTATCTACGTATAAATTTCAATGAACTTAAGTTAAGGAAAAATTGTTCCTAATAAGAATATGTCCCACACTGAATATGTGCTATTGTTTGTGATTCTGTTCCCAGGATGACAACGAACAGTCATGCGTTGAGGAAGCCAATGCAAAGAACAGCAAAAGTCAGAGGAAGCCCACTCCACCCTCATCTCGCCTTCGGCCGCCTAGTCCTGACACAAGACGGCGATTCATCACCCTTGGCTCTTCAGGGGAGCAACTTCCCGTGAGGATCCAACCCTTGAGGGTTGGGGTGGTTCCATCGACAGAGCGCAGCTTGAGTCGACCTCCTACGATGGCATCAGAGGTAGAAACACGTCTTTACTACTACAGACACATCTGTTGGATAGAGTTTCTAATACATTCGGAAAAAGATTCTCATCTTTCCAACTCCTCTACTTGAGGATTGCGAACTAGCCACAAATACCTTACCAGAGTCACCTGCTGAAAATGAACAATAGCTGAATTTCCACGAGGAAAAAATCCACCTCTACTGGGATTTGAACCTGGACCCCCTGATTTCCAGCCAGGTACTCTACCAGTTAAGGTACCGAGGCTTCTTTCTCCTCTGTGGAACTCTATAGAGGCCTTAAAGGACAAGATGTTATCAGCCTGCCACACATACAGTGCCACAAACAGTCCGAGTCACAAGTGTGAGGAGAAGAGGGAGGCAAGTGATGGCATATTATACTCTGCACTCACCGGAACCTCAGTCAGTGCTGAAGCTGTATCTTGACAAATCTATAGCTCCCTCTTCCTTCTTAGAGAGAGTCACTCCATCCACACTTCTCCTGACTCGGAAGGCTTTCAGCCATTCCTGCTCCTGCTAGAATCCATCATCAACTCAATCTTAGTGTTTCAAGTCGGCCTTAACCCCATGGACGGTGGTGCTGTGTGCATGACTCAGACTGTTTGTGACATTGTACGTACAGCGGGCAGATAACATCTTGTTCTTTAAGACCTCTAGAGTTCCACAGGGGAAAAGGAAGCCTTGATAGCTTAAATGGTAGATACCTAGATGGAAATCAGGGGGTCCAGGTTTGAATCCCGGTTGAGGTGGATTTTTTCCTTGTAAAAATTTAGCATCTTCTCTACCCTGTTCATGAAAGCTTTCATGGCTCATGATGATGCGTATGTTATTCGGGTGTGCCGCGTAATGTTCAGGTATTGCCCCGATGTTTCATGACCTCTACTGGTCACTTCTTCAGAAGGATATTTATTTATTGAGTTTAACGCTCACCCAACATATACATAATTATGAACAAGGGAATGGGTGAACAATGAAAAGATATAAATACAAATATAAAGAGTAATCTGGTCGCAGTCACAAAAATAATAACAAACAAATAATAATAACTGAAAATGGCAAATAAACAGGTCCTAGTCAAAATAAAAATAACATAACTTCCTTAGTCACTCCACAAACAAATTTTTTACTTCTTTCAAAAAGTTGTCTTTCCTGACATATAGGTCTAATTCATTACCATACGTGTTATAAGTAGCACATATCCTTTGCATTGGTGATTTTGCACCATAATTAGTGTTCACCTTTGATATCTAAAAGGTCCTTTTTGACCTACTATTAACATTAGGAACTATAATTTTTATTTCTTTCAATAACTCATTAGATAGTCCCTTATTGATGACATCATGAAGAAATAGTAGATCTTTTACGATTCTTCTATCTAGTAAGGTCTGGAAATTAAACTCTTTTAACAATTCATTATAACAAACATAATTGTCGAAAAGCAGATACACATGATATAATACAAAATATAAATATCTTAAAAATCTCTTTTGTACATGCTCAAGCATAACAATATATTTCTTTATATATGGATTCCATATAACCGATCCATATTCAAACTTACTTCTTACATAAGAATAATACGAATTGGGAGAATATGAGGTCCTCGTTGCCGGTGAGGGTATTATATATCTCAGGTGGGTGGGTTGAGGGGGGGAGAGGGATGGGGGATGGATGGAGATGTCATTGAAAAATGTTTGTGTGGGCCTCCACGTGTGGCTTATTTGGAGGCCACCATCTCCATTAAAATTTTCTCTCTTCTTTATTATTTCAATTGCTTCACAGTATAGCCTGGGTTTGAATCTGTTGACCTTCACAATGACTTTAGCTTTTTCGAAGTCAATCTCATGTCCCAGGGCTGCATGTTCTGCCACTGCTGACTTTGATGTCTGTCCCAGTCGAGTGGCTCGTCGGTGTTCTTCCAGCCGGGTTTTGATGCTGCGTCTTGTCTCCCCGATGTATTTCTTCCCACATGTTCCACAGGGAATTTCATAAGACTCCCTCAATTTGCAGCAGAGTTCTATCTTTCACATTTCTTAAAAAATATTTTATCTGTTGGTGCGGCCGGAAAGTTTCCGAAAAATCAAGGACAAGGCCAACTGGAACTCTGCCGAATCGTTACCGACGAGAAATGATGACACCACCACCCTGAAGAGAGCCTGCCTTCCCTACATAAAGGGTGTGATGGATAGAATAGGGAATGTTCTCAGAAGATATGACATCAAGACCACTTTCCGGCCGCACCGACAGATACAATCTTTATTGAAGTCTTACCCCTGGTTGAAGACTGCATTCTGGCATCCTGCATTTTGAAGCTCAAATTGAGTGTTGAAATAGTTGCCAAAATGCAGCCTTTGATCAAATAGAAGGCTCAAGGAGAGTGCATGGAGTGAAATTTATCAAATTACCAGTAATTTTAGTATGCAATAATTTGTCTCCGAACTTACATTTTGGTTGAAACTTTGGCATCAGTGTGTTACCTGCAGAATCACTCCCTCAGATATAATTTTAGGTCAAAAATTATTTCGGAGTAGCAATTGATGTGGAAGGGAAGTGTTGCTCAGAAAATATTTCCATGGTAAATGATCTGCTTTTGAAATTTTTATTTGCACTCCTTGTAGACATCTCAAGCTCCACGCCTCCGAAGTCAATATGGCAGCTGCCACTCTGCAGATTCTGCTGCATCTTCTTCAGCGGATGAAGCATTCCATAGTGCTCGGACTAGCTTGGAAGAGGATGGAACAGAGCAGAAACCCCAAGATGGACACATGGAGGAAAGCAATAAAGAAAAGAATGATATGATATTAGGTGAGAAAATGGGGAAATTGGGAAAATGAGAAAATTATTGATATTTTTAGTGAGCTGTAATTCTGATGGGTTGAATTATGGATTCTCTCCACAGCCACAACTTGCCTGAATAGTTTTCAGTCTTAATTTTTTAGTTTTAAGCATTTTAAACGGTCTTGAGATGCATGTGGTGAATAATCTAACAATGAATGATGGAGGATTGGACCAAGTTGATATATCTAGGAGGTGCAGAAGAATTTATCTGTTGATGGAATAAGATGAAAAATCTTCCCAGGCCCTTATTTATAATTATCTCAGATGGAGGCCCACCTGTGGTACCCAGATTTTTTAAATGATTTAATGTGGCATTTCAAGCAATTCATCATTTCTGCATTGATTTTCATTCAAGATATAGTTTACAAGTTGAGTTGTCTGTGTTATCCTTTTGGTGAAGATAGGTATCTAACCAGTTTAAGTGAGATGAAGTGCATGAAAAAATTATTTGGACTCAAATGAGGAACAGGTGAGACACATTTAGCAGTCTAATTGACATGAAGCATAATTGTTCACCTCCAAGATATTCCCAAATTTCTCGACTTCTAATGCCTTGCCTACCAAAGCAACATCATTTCGATAACTTAACCCCTCCTAAAATCCTCTCCTCCCTCTGCAGTACAACAAGATATTTGAAATGGATAGTAACAAAGGTGGCTGTGACCACTGAAATACTCATGGCCGACTTGTGTGTACAGATACGACGGATGACCTGGATGAAGAAGAGTCCAACTGCCCCGTGAGACACACTTCCTTCGCCGAGCGCCTCAGGGAGGCCCTGAATCGCTCAGGGGCCTCAGCATCATCGTCTTCCGCAGCGGCATCTTCTCCGAGATCTCGGCATCGTGCCCCGAAAATGTCATCTTCCAACTACTCCTCATCATCCTCCCAGGGCTTCTCCGCCTCTTCCACTTCATCTTCTTCGTATGCTGTGGGCATCAGTGTAGCCGGGTCTGAAGTCGAGGACTGCAATGTTTGGTGAGGAAATCGTCAACTATATGTATATATTATATATAATAACAATATGCATATTATAAGTTAGTGTAATGTAACTTCCATCTCCGAGTCTCCGGCTAGTATCAGGTTTCGTTGCCATCATAATTGCCGTAGACTGGAGAGGGGTCACGTCTAAGAGTAGCCACATGCACCACCGTTGGGTAGGTGGCTACCCAGCATTAGGGTCATGCGCACAAAGCAGGCGGAGGGACCCGAGAAGGACAGCCTTCTGCATTGCACTAGCAAGTACATCCGCTCGCATCCTGCATGCTGGGATTGACTTGAGATTCTCAACCAGTGAACTCTTGACACCACCATGCACGCCCACAATGAGGACTACCAGTTTCACAGAGTACATACATACACACAGAGTTACACATTAATATAATACGTACATATATATTATATATCATTATACAATAATACCACATAATGTAGGTATGTATTATTATTATTTATTCTCCTTTTGTAAGGTCATACACATACCATCGATATCATCAAATAAACACAAATACAGTACATCATTGACATTGTCAGCAAAATAATACAAGTACTTTAACAATCCACAGTATAGCTTGTCCTCAAAAAATTCACTAACATACCATATTCACTACCTATGCCTTACCCTCCAAGATACATTTGAGCTTGCTTTGGAAAAGTGTTACAGATGAAGCATCCCGAATGTGCAAAGGGATCTTGTTAAAAATGGCAGATCCTGAATGATAGAATAGAATAGAAAAAACATTTATTGACCTAGGAGCGATTACTCCCATGGGGCAGTAGTTTACATCATAACATAATTTTCTTGCAAGGAAAAATATATAATACTTAACGTACAAAATACAGAAATAAAAAATAGTTGGTTCAGTTTTAAATGTTATAAATTAATATATAAGATTCATGAAAGGAGATTTTAAATAGTGAGCTAAATTGCCCATTTAAAGAAAAAACAAAACAGGATGTAAGTAAAACGGATATTACAATATATACCTTAACATATTGCAACAATCTTATTATCTTAACATATTACATAACATTCAGACTATTTTTATTTCTTTTTTTAGGCTTAGACGTGGGGGTTCCAGGGGGTTTGTCCTGGAGGAAGAAGCAGAATTGGGTGAGTGTGATGAATGGGTTGGTGATGGACTTGAGCAGGAGCAGGAATGGCTGAAAGCCTTTCGAGCCAGGAGGAGGATGGGTGGACCGATTCTCTCAAAGAGGGAAGATGGAGCTGGAGATTCGTCAAGATACAGCTTCAGCACTGACTATGGTTCTGGTGAGTGGAGAGTATAATGTGCCATCACTCCCTCTTCCCCTTACACTTTTCCCTATAGGGACGTATTTCTTGTGCTTGGACTAGAGAAGGAATGATTGCGTAAGGTAATTTATCAATTTGACTTTGTAGGTAAAAGATAGATTCAGTTGAACCTCTTTAGTCCTGCGACCTTGGGACACGACTAGTGCTAGACCACAGAAAATGATGGTTCATAGAATATCTCAGATGATCATAGCCAGTTAAAACTGCTCAATGATTTACTCGTCAGGTCACGCTATACCTTTACTGCCATATGCCATTAAAAATATCCTGCTCACAATTAATTTAAGTAACTGCTGGAAATAACTTTTGAGTAAATACATAGTTGATTTTTGACTCTCCAACATTATTGGCACAGATTTCCAAATACTCTCGCAAGTCACGTATTAACCATTGTACGTTGCAGTGGGAGTCAGTATCAGAGAATAATCTCAAATTTTCATCCATGGAAAGAATTTCTCCTTCCACACTTTCTCCGTTCCTTGGGAAAATCCTACCTAAATCCAATTACCCACTTACCCTCTATGGTGAAAATGACCACAGCTGTCAATTGTCTCCCTTGAATAAATCACAATGGGTTGACCAACAGATTTTTCATTGTTTGACTCCTTGGACATTTCGGATTATCAAGTTGTCTATACAATATATGGTAAGGGTAATTGAAATTTTATTGTATCATGGGTGAACACAGAATGTGAATTATATTTCTCCTCATTACAGCCACCAATTTTTTCTTCAGTTAAACTAAAGAATTATTAATTTTAACGTATATCATTTAGCTTCAATTTTAAAGGTGACTAATGTAATGTAGTTTAATGTACAGTTATAAGTAAATATAACTTCCAAATTATAGTACGTAAAAATTCCGAGAAACTGATAAAGTAAACAAAACTTAGAGGGATGAAACACTCTGTACCGTCTATTGGGTGCCACGGAATCTAGTCTAGTGCCAGGGGAAATTTTAAATTGTTTTTTGATTGTTTTCCGGATTAAGAGGTTCCGGACCAGTGAATTCTGGAAAATTGACAGACAACCTGTACTACCAAATCCAATTTAGGGCAAGGGCCTAGCTACGTTGACACATTAGTTCCCGTGAGATCACCGAAGTTGAGCAACGTTGGGCCCAGACAGAGGTTGAATGGGTGACCCTCCTCCATACCTCTACCGCGGTGCTCTTATCCCCTGTTTGCAATTGGCAGGCAGGTTAAATGTGGGTTGGCACAATGGATCTAAAGAGGTCTAAGTGCCGGGGGGGCCCAGAAGGCTCCCGCCCACCCCTCCAATTTACATTTTTTTTACCAAATCCGTTGATACCTCTTTGTCATTGTTATTTTTTTCTCGATGATTTCCAGAGCTTGATGAGATTTACGAGCAGTTTGGCCACTGGATAGACTCCCCCGATGGACCAGTGAGGAGCCTGAGTGGGGAGAGCAACAGGGCGAGGGGAGAGGCAGTCGTTCGATTCGCCAGCGGCCTCCTCAAGCGGGCCCTGAGCGATTCCTTCGCGGGCGTGGCCCTGGATGGGGGTGGGGGCTCTATGATGTCGATGCACGGTGGGGGGAGAGATGGGTGCGGGGAGGAGAGGGAGTGCGCAGACGGAGAGGGGAGTGGTGCAGCAGATGGCAGCGGTGCTTGCGGGAGCAAAGGAGGGTGCCATCAGAATGTGCCTCCTGTGGCGAGGTCTCTGAGCATGACGGATCGTCTGAGTGGGGGCAGCCGGAGGCAAAGAATGGCTGAACATTTGGTGAGTGGATGCAGTTCAGTCACATCAATACCATACTTAGTGCTCAACCAGTAAGAAGAGGTCTTGATGGAATACTCTCACTCTGTCTTGGTTCTTCTCAAATCTTAGAAAATTCTACATTACATGATAGAGTAAGTATAATATAGAGGGCTCGTCGCATAGGTATAATTGTTATACTTTTGGACGTAGTACTGGAAGGTTTCCATAAATGGCAAAAGAAGATTTTTTCACGTTACATCATGAACGATATATATCACTTCCATCACTTTCGTTTTTCTAATCGACTTAAGCAGCACAATTGAGAAGTGTCTTGTAGTCTGCTCCATCTGCTTCTTGTAGCGGTGGCTCATGTATATTTTATGAAACAACAAGGAATTCCTCATGTTACAAGATATGTTTGCTTTAATAGTGAGAGAAATGTTAACTTATCCATGTGACTGTTGACATTAGTTACAGGCATATCGAACCATTATAATGAAATAACAAATCTACAGCAATACCGTATACTATGTGCCACTTAATTTGATTAGAAAAACGAAAGTGATGGAAGCGATATATATCGTTTGAGACATAACACAAAAAATTCTTCCCTTGCCATCTATGGAAAACTTCCAGTACTACATCCAAAACGTATAAACAGTTTAACTCTCTGCGGTCAGCCCTCTATATTATACTTGTACTATGATTATATGAATAAATTAAATTTAGTTGTATTAAATGAGAATTCCAAATTCGAACTTGATGTGAAATCTCAGCTCCTAATTAAGGTCACGGTACTATTATTATTATTAGGTAACATACGGGATAGAGCACACATTGATGGAACACTCCTACTCCACTTTAAACCATCTTCCTCCACTGTTATTGAATGCTCTTTTCCCTGCTCTATTTCCTACTTCAGATTCACATACTTCACTATTTACACTTCATCTAAAACGTAGTTGGGATTAACGATTAAAATTAATCATTACAAATGTGGTTAACTATTTAATTTAATCATTACTTTTTAGAAGAGTTAACAGTTAATTGTTAAAATGATGCATTAACTGACACAAAACTAACTTCAGTTAATTTTTTTCATTAAATTTTGGCGAATGTCAACCTGTCTGAATTTGAGCACAAAGGTTGCAGCCCAATTCCTGCCTAAAATTTTAGGAAGAACTCACCTAATGTGCCATATTTCCTGCCCAATAGGATGCAATTTTTAGTGCACAATTATATTTTAAAATTAGGTTGCAACATTCAACCTGTGGGTAAAGCTACATCTCCAGGAATCCAATTTTGTGTTAATTTTGAAGGTGCCCAACTAGTTACTTGTATCAATATTCGAATAATGGTAATTCATCTATCTTTTTATAGTCCTAGGTACAGAATTAAGAAATTCAATGCTAGTACATAAAAGAATATCACAGTACATAGCTAATTGTGGATTGAAACCTTTAAATCACAGCAGCCCCTTGTATACTTTGTACTTCATCACTAGTTCTAATGCTGGTAAAGATTTATTTCGGTAAACAATTACAATTCTGTAAAGAATACTAGCAATAAAGGTATAAATATTATGAAATTAAAATGAGATTTTCAGCTACTTCTCTTAGGAATGTTTTCTGGAGTTCTTGGAAAGTTGTATATTTCTTCAAGTCATTAAAAGTCGTAAGTAATTGTCAATTCTGTGTATTGAAATGATGATCATAACTTTGCCCGATGTATGATTCCTAGTTCCTCTGATGTTTGGGCAGGTTTCTCTGCTGGGAGCGCATGCAGAGTGGTCCGCCGGGGAGAATGGCAACGAGGGAGAGGGTCCCCTGCCCATTGCGACAGGAAACTGGGGTTGTGGGACATCCTCATCGTACGTCCACCCTTCCTCCTCTCCCCGTGCCATGGGCAAGGGTTCTCCGGGCTCGAGTGAACAGGCGGGTGGAGGTGGGGGAGGGGGAGGCTGTGGAGACCCCCAGCTGAAGGCAGTCCTGCAGTGGTTGGCGGCCAGCCGAGCTCAAGCTCCCTGCCTCATCTACTACACTTGTGCCCATCCACGAATGCTGAAGGTGAGAGGCTTCCTTCATCCACACACCACCCAAATCTTTCTCTCTCATTCCACCAAAAATGTCTGTACAGAGCTTTATATATTTTGCATAGTATAGTATAAATGATATTATTTCCTCCGAGTACCTATATGTTTAAAAGTACTAGCGATAACGGACAGCCCTGCCTAACTCCCCTCCCTATTGTGGCCCAATCTGATTCTTCCTTGGCTACTCTCACCAGTGTCTTCTGTGCCATGTATAAATTTTGGATCAGTCTCCAGTCTACTCCTATCTTCCCCAATATTCCCATTAACTTTTCCCACCTCATTCTGTCGAATGCCTTTTCGAAATCAACAAATTACGCGAATGCATCCTGATCATATTCTAGATTACTTACCACTAGTAATAAATGATATAATATTATTCTATTTCATCCATTTGGTAAAATACTTCACACAAAATTTTAAACAGTAAAGGGAATCATAGTAATAGTAGACAAGTTAACTTGGTGGAATTTTGTCATTATATAAATAAAATAAAACTTTGTTGTGTTCCATACAATTATTATTTAATTTAATACCGCTCATCCGGTTTTGACTTCTTTAAATTGAAAAAATAAATCAACTTAAAAATGTTTTTATTTAATCTGTGAATCATTAAAAACACATTCAGGTCATAACGAGAGCTGAGTGACATAGAATGCAAACTTCAGGGTGTATATAAGTGCAGAGCACAAAGGAGGGATCGAGAGGGAAGGAAAGAATTCCAAAAAAGAAGAGGAGTTAAGAGTAACTAAGGGAAGGGGGGGGGGGGTTGGGGGGGGGGAAGGCAAGGCCATGAAAGGGAGGATACTGCCAAACAAATGTTCAAGGGCAAATTATTCGGACTATGGGAATGGTGGTGGGGGAACAGGTACTGAATAGAAGGGGAGAGGTTGGAAGGGACGAGGTCATTTAAAACATTCTCTTTATAAATATCGAAATATGAAAAAATTTCAAAGTTTTCCCTAAAATTTAGCTTTCTGCCCTTTCCACAAACACATAAAAAAATCAGAGTAAAATCAGAAGAGTGATTATTATCAATTGCGTGTTAAGTAAAGATTGACTTATGATCATCCTTGATAAAAATTTAAAATGATCAGTTTTTTGAATGCTTGTTTTCCTTCCCATTTGTCCAATATAGAAGCAATTACAACCAGGGGTATTACAATTCAACATACATACTCCACTCGTATTGGTGTTACAATAACTATCTTTAAAATAGAGCAATAATTTAACCAGGGTCATAGGATTATAAAACACACTCGGAATTTATTTGAAGGAATGGATTCGTTTTGCTCATATGATAATTGGTGACGAAGGGTAATTTCATGTACTTCTCTTGGTAACGGGATCGGGGAAAGAGCAGTGGATTCTGATATGGCCCATTTTTGGTGGTTAACGAATTTAACAAGGTGTCTACCAGAGAGTCATTGAAGCCATTGTTATTGGAGATCCTTTTGATAACATGGGAGTTCTGGAGTGATCCTCGGAAGAAAGAGTAATGAACAGTAGGTGATCAAGCATGGAATAAAAGGCCGGTGTTGTATGGGAGTGGTGATGATTTGAGTTGTTTGGAATTATAATATCTGCAAAGGTATTTTTCTGTTGGATAGAAAAATTATGATTTGAGTCATATAGTGAAATAGTTAAATCTGAGGAGTTTATATAACTGAGGCCTGCTTCCATGGTAAAAGAAATAGAGGGGTGTAGCAAATTGATCAAAGTCAAGAACTGGTTTAATTGTCTAATAATCCTCGTCCATGGACAGATTATGTGGTTCACGTAATGCTAGCAAAGTAATACAGTGCGTTATTAACCCATTGGCTTACAAAGTCGGCCACTTTCATGTTCCCCATTCCCCCTTCTCCTTAGTTACTCCTCACTCCTCTTCTTTTTTGGAATTCTTTCTTCTCCTCCCCTTGTGCTCTGTACTTATATATACCCTCAAGTTTGCATTCTAAGTCATTCAGCTCTCATTAATGACCTGAAGAAGTCAAAACTGGTTGCGATATTTAATAATGATTGTGTGGATAAAACAAATTTTTGTTTCATTTATATAATAGAAAAGGGAAGTTTGTGGTTACCCCAAAGATCAAAACCTGAGAGGGGTAGCCAAAAGTTATCATGCTGAAATAAATACTGACAAAAACGTGTCTGGAGTTGACATCAGTGCTATACAATACAATATACTATTTACCCTGCTATTTCAAGCGAAACAATTTCATGAGAACTATTGAATATTATTTCATTTACCCTATATAGTACTCTGTAAACCACCACAAGGGAGTGTATGGCACGGGATGACTCTGTGATGGACAACACATGAACTTACAATGCACACAAAATTCTATTGTTACTAACTGAATGACCAATTTTCCTATTTAGTAGAAGACATTTAACATACGAAACAAAGCAGCTTCACATGTAATAATGCTTGCAATTCCAAGCTAACATCATGTGGTGCAAACACAGCTCAAATCTCATACATATATTTTTGTTTACATTCCACACTTGCAAAAGAATCAATATCAATTGAATCAGAAATTTCAAAAAGGACCCATCTCAGATAAAAGATGCACTAGATCCATGGGAGATATGATTGAAGCCAGAAAACTCTTTGAGAGGAGCGGCAACTGAATTTTGAGAAAAACCTGAGTAATTGAAGACATAAGTGAGAATGTTATGAAGGAATGAAGAGATCTGTTAACAGCAAGAATCCTTAACTAGCTGCTACTTCAAGAACTGCTCAACAAAATGATGAAAATGGTTTTTCTACCCTCATTTTGCCAGCAGGCAGCTTGATAACCTGAATTGAATTACATAGTTATCAATTTTTGACGCCATTTGGAAATATTTATTATGAACCATGAATCTGGCTTTGAACCGTGCTAGACAGCATATTGCTCAAATGGATCCAACAAGATAACCGTTACAAAGAAGTTTTTATGCTTTGCTGTTCTTGAGCCACTTACAGATTTATTGGAATTGTATGCCAGAACTCAAACAACTCTGGCAATTCGTGTGGTAGCTGATTATTATATATTTTGCTCAATATTATTATATATTTTGCTTGTTTCCCTGACCCTTTCTACCTGAGCACAGAGTATTACTCATCATAGGTTATGGATTAGTACCAAGGGCTTAGGGTCTTAACTGTATTTTCATAATACATAATTAATGAGTTACATGAGGGATAAGGTCCTCTGCAAGCTAAGCTATACCAGTGCAGACAAAGTTTAGTACTTCCAACTCAAGGTCATTTAATTAAAGACCAATTGCATTTAAATCACTTCTTAAACCATGGTTGGACAAACCAGATTGATTGCTTTTATTCCATTGTACATAGTAATTGTTTTAAGATACTGCTTATCAGATATGAACTATGCCGCCCTATACCATACAGTGTTACAAAAATTACATGGATATACATATAAATTGTTTCTCCTTATTCCATTAGGACATTCAGGTAAGAGACCTGTTTCTCAAGCAGCAACTTTGTTTAAAAAACAATATTGGATGAGGTGTTAGGTTTTTAAACTCTTCACATTTCCTTTCAAAGAATTTCCACAACCCAACACTGTCACATTTTTACTTTAAGGACATAATCACATGCAAATGTTGAATGAATGAATAAACAATAACACATAGTGATTAGTCTATGCTTCATCTGGGTTTTTCTGTCATCTCTTCCTTTACATTGTATGGACCACCCTCCTCTACCAAATAATGACTGAATGAGAGCTATCATTATTTCCCAACTGTCCCTTTGTCGAAAAATATTTATTCCTAAACCAATTATTTTATTATGAGACCACAGTGTGTGGATAATACTGGGGTATGGTAAAGTGAGACATAAGGGCATAAACTGAGCATACCTACACTGATATTAAAGGAATACCCAGCCACGTAATCCTAATCCACCCAAATAATACATATTTACCTTCTAGCAGCTAATATGGCCCATTATTTAAAAGCATGTAATATGGGACCATTACATATTAATTCTTGATAACAAGTGATTTTTACTCTCGAAGTTTTTTTCATCCATTTCTCTTTCAATTAATGTCCAAAGGGACTTATTAACAGTCCTCTTGATCATCATGGTCCTGATTCATGAACAATTTTGGTGTAGGCACTCTGTGAACCTCTCCATGTACATATTAAGCTGCATGCAATCTCAATGACTATACCCTGAACTCTAATTTTACTCCAAGGAAAAAGACGTTAGTTGTACAGATGTGCATTCCAATAGGCGCATACTTACCCATGACTTAACCAGCAATTGATTTTACTTGGCCAGCTTGATACTGTGTGCCGCGTGATTCTGGACCGGCAGTGGACAGTTGGTGAACTGACAAGTGCAGTGCTGAGATTTGCTCAGTCCCGACTCGAGTCTCCTTCATGCGACCGAGGTCAAGGGTACCGCCAAGACTCCGGGGCCGAGGGTCAGACTGAAGCCAACCTCTTTGAAGACCTCATAGGGACGGACAAACCTGTGGTTCTCATCGAGACGGAATTGTGATTCTGGAGGCACCAGTATACACTTGCACTTTGGTGCAGTTTATTTATTGGCCCACATTGGGATCTTCGGCTGATACTTGCTCCAAGTTAATGCTCTTCCACTCTAACGAGTTTGTTGCCAAAGTTTTATTACCTTGCATACTTTTCCAGTTTTAATAATGAGGAAGAATCTTGGGATGAACCTGTTTTAGTATCACCCACTGAGTAACGTGTGCAATTTTTAATATTGGCAGGGTAAAGACCAGCCCAAAGCTTTTAATATACATATTAAAAAGAACATTTTATGAACTCACTTTTGTTGATTACTTTTCATGATGAGGCGAAGAAACATTTTAATGAAAAAATTTGTCTTCCCTGTTTTAACTAGTGTGTACATTGAGTGAGTTTAGTAAGAAAATTGTTTTTTTCTAGAAACCTGAGTTGTCAAGGTTTTTGTCAACGTGAATCGAGCGCAGAGGCTGAAACGAAATTTTTATTGTCATCAAGGGGTGAGCGATTGTCTAGAGTAATGTGGTACCTGCTTTGGAATCAAGTGCATACTCAAATCTAATTGGCACATCCAATGAAGAAAATGAAGGGTAAAACGGCAGAGCATTAATGATGCCCAAATGAAAAATTTGCTTTGCTCACTTCACATAGCAAAGAGTTTTACCTGCTGTATTGCAAGTTTTGAAGTAGAAAAATCATTTGACTAAGCTTTGGTCAAGGAACAAGTTTTTCAAAGCCTATTCTTTGTATCAATGTATCAACTTGTGGCTTCCAAACAGTCTCCATAACTGTAATTCCTGAAGATCTATTGCATTCACCTACCGATGTAAAAATTGGAAAGTTAAATTTTCATAAGCCCATTCACTTTGTCAAAATGCTTTGAAGAAAAATTATACAATATTTTTCACAAACCACTAAATATATGAATTTTTTAGTTGTTTCCACGCTTGTAGTTTATACCAACAGAGGCCAACTTAATCTTCCTTGTATGCAACAAAAGAACATGAAATCTGTCATACTGACTAAAATTTCAGGTTTGCTAGCATAAAAAAGTGAGTCAGCATGATTCATAGGTTATTTATTTCTCCTACCGACAAATAATTTACCCTTGATTGTGGATCAAGGTGTGCCTCTCTTTTTCCTTTGTCAAAAACATATTTCTGGCACAGTGACAAAGAAAATATGAACCATCACCTGCAAAGTGTTAAGTCAGCTGATAAGCATGGCAGTCTAGGAACTGAAGAAACAAATGAGGCAGTGATTAATACATAGTGCCATTCAGTAGTCCTCCAGACTAGGATGAAACGACAGTGAAATTCGATGAAAATGCTCACTACTTAGTAGAAGAAGCAGATGTCCATTCCAAACATAAATTAAGGTCAATCTTGCTTATTGATATTTAAACAAAATTCCTCAATATTATGAAATAATGAAAATATTTCAAAGGTCATCACAAAATTTCTAGAAATAGCCCATCCTACTTAAATTGGTACCAACACACTCACCAAATCAATGATATTCCACCATAAGCATTCCATCAGATGCACTTTCATTAAGCTATGTTAAGCTTCTTGATTTATCTTTATGAAATGGCAATAGGCCAACAACACTCGTATCACCTACTGTGCATTTTTAGGGCAATAGTTCTTGTAACTCACTGCAACAAAGAATTGCAATTTCATTGAACTAATATCGAGTCCTGCATTCATGCATCAAGATAAAAGCTATTACTCAGTGCACTTCATGTTGTTTTATCTGATTCTGGCCGAGGAAAAAGAAAATTCACAGTCACTAGATAATTCCCATTGCATATCATCACATTATTGGCAGATGAATGTTCAACAGGCATGTTTGAAGGAAGAGTATAGTATATGGCAGTAGCATAAAATGGTTCAATGGGCTTAAAAACTATAAATCACAAAGTGTAACTTTGTGAATTTATGTTAATAGTCAGTGATGGAGTGTGCACTTTGGATATGACAGGTTACTTTACAATTTTTCCCAAAGTTACTTAAAATTTGGCAATAAAATTATCATTCTTACAACATTTTCAACCAAAATGAGGCTAATTCCTCCAATCCCCTTCTCAGCTCAACAGTTATGTATGAAATTAGTGACAAGTTATTGAAATCTCATGAAATCTTAAAAGGGATATTACATGCAGGCATGAAGAATTATGAAGTTTTAAAACACACAACATTTAGGCAAAATGGAGCTGTTTGCAAATCATATTGTTCATTGTAAGTAACTCTTAAGAGATTAACATTTGTGTTAAAAGTCAGGTGAGCAAATTTAACTCTGTGTTGGTCAAATAGGAAATACGGTCACACTGCTGCCTGAATATATTGAGGTAATTACCATTATTTAAAAAAACAAATGGTAAACATTCTAGAATGCATGGAAAAGATAATAAGTTTTTGACAAGAAACATTTATTAATAAATGCCCCTATGCAAGAATAGGGCGACCATTGTGATGATATAAAAATCAGTTCAAGGCAACACAGTTACCAAATCTCTTTCACATATAGGATTTGCATGTCTTTCCCGAGCATATATTAAAAGAAAATCCTCCATATTGCAGGGTATCATATTCAATTCAAGGCCATATTCATTTGAAATGCCAAATAAGGTACAGATAGAAAGTCACATTTTAAGAGCTGAGATATTTGGCATGGTGAGCCAAATGTTGGCCAATGAATGAGGCTATGAAATAATAAGAGTGATCATATCCTTCAGACATATGCAACACGACAGGAACTTTACCATGTGAGCATGCTGACACAAACTTGTCTGGGAGAAGCTGAGATTCCTTTAGAAACTGGTCATCTTTACCCTATAAAGAAAGAAAAATGTTTACAACATAATGTTAACTGCACATACACAAAATTACTTGAAAATAAGTTTAAAATCTGAGAGCCCCTATTGCATTGCTTTTTCTAAGTTAATGGTGGAAATTAGTGAAAGAAGGATTGGATGTGAGGGTTAGGTGACTAACTTGAACATACCTGAAGAGTGCAAGCAAAGACAGCTAATGGGGAATCAGAGTGAACAAAAAAAAGGGCATTGATGATGTCAAGTTTTCCCATTAGAGGCAGCACTCTAAAGCATTGATGTCATGGAAATGGTAAGAGAGCCTGGAGAGGAGGTTGATGTAGGTCTAAAAGTAGCGGGAGAGCTAATTAAATTGGGCATACCCGCAAATGACTATGAATTAGTCAGCAAATCTTCTAAAGGACTGCAATCACTGATGGAAGTGCAGCAGATTCAGCGCATGAGATATGGGATGAAAATAATCACAAGAAAACAAAACATTCCTCACAAAATGAATCTATAGTGAACATTTTAGAATAAGGGTATGAAGTAGAACAGCTGGAATAATTTAATTACTACAGCTGTCTTGGATGAAGATGAGTAAGGTACTCAAGACAGGTTCAGAATTGCATTTGTAAGAAAAGGTTTTATGAAGAGGAGGGAACCTTTGTCAGGGGCCATATTCTGTAAGTTGGGTGACGCTCATCGCTGGTAATGAACATCACTTTAAAATGTCACCTGCCCTTATCATTTCTGATTCTGTAGGCTAGACATTTCTTCACCTAGTGATTATGAGTGGTAGGGAAACGTGCATGGAGGAGTAAACGTAATACACAAGTGATTGGCTGAAACCAACCAGTAAGAAGTCACATGCATCTCATGACATATAAGCCTGGTGAATAATGATAACCTACTCAGGAAATGGTAATTAATATTCAAATTACTACTGAGTGTAAATATGATTTGATAATTGCTGGCATCATAAAAGATATATTCAAGAGTTGGTTACAAAAAATATGTTGGTAGAGCAAATAAATATTTATCTATGGTGACACTTAGCATAAAATAAATGAAGTGAATCAACAAGGTACAAATAATGCATTTTATATTTATTATTACATTCGCTTACCACCATTTCCTTTGCGAAGTCATCAGAGTTACTGCTAAAACATAATTAACAGATACACAATATTTGTTTCTCATAAACAGAGATGAAACCACAATAATTATAGGGAGATAAGGCCAGTTATGGAGGCAGTGATGTTGTATCAATGGGTTTTCGGTGAAGAAGATCACCTCATTACATTAGAGAATCAGAAGAGTGGTGATATGTGTCATTATACCAGCAATCAAAGTTCATCACTGGTGATAGCAGTTACAGAATCCAGCCCCAGAAACAAAAGGAAGACCTGAAGAAAAGGTTTGTGAAAAGTTTAATGTGGACTGTGGTCGTGGAACCAAAAAAGCAAAAAAAAATGGTGGCTTTTGAACTGTAGATCTGGGGAGGATGGAGAAATATGATGGATAGAAAGGAGGATGAACAAGAAAGCACTTGAGACTGTGGGTGAAGACAGGAAGTAGCTGGAGGAAATAAGGAGGGAGAGAAGGTATAACAATTATGTTTGTTTAAATGATTACAGATTATTTAATTGAATTAGAAATTTTTTGGCTGCAAATAATATTCATGCTTGTTTTTAGCAGCTTGCCTCATATCGTTTTGTACCATGACATTATACTAATTGCACAAATAACATTTCCACACACCTGTAACCCTTTGTAGATAAGTGAAAGACACCATTTACATTGTTCATGACTAAGAGTGTGGAAGATGAGAATAATACAGAGAAAAATTAATCGCATTCACCGTGGTTGCCACATATTACAAGAGAATAGTGTGATTGTTTTTTTTTGTATTCAGTGAAAAAAAGGTAATCTATGTTTTACTTCATAATATTAACCGTACTGTTGATAATCACCTAGCTGAGTTATTAGAATATCATATTAAATATTATCAAACATATCATCACTCGAGATACCGGAGTAATTAGCTACAAGCATAACATACATGTTCGTGAGTACAAGCATTTAATTTGAGCATTACTTGCTAGCCATGATGTCATGTCATTCATCAAATTCTCTTTATTGGCTAATCACATATTGCAATTACTCTACTGCGTAGTTTTTTATAGCACTCCTCATCACCGGGTGAAGAAACTTCACCACCCAATTTCAGAATCAGAAATGATAAGGGTGGGTAAAGTTTTTATATGATGTCCATCACTGGTGGCAGATGTCACCCAAGTCACAGAATATGGCCCCAGATACATATTCTTCTGCAAACTTCTTACCTGATGAATGAGAATATCTAGAGGGGGGCCGGAGTAATTAGCTGCAAGACAAGTAGCATCCCATTCCTCCCAAGCCTTATCGATGTCTCCCTCACTTGCTGGACCAAAGTATCCAGCAAATGCTTTCTTACCCCAAGGGCACTGCGTGGGGTGGCAAATTGGAGAAAATGCCGAAACTGAACAGTATTTCCCAGGATTCTTGAGTGCAGAAATCAAAGCACCATGTCCTCCCATGCTATCAGAGAAAAGGAATGAAAAATATGACTGGGGAAATAAACTGAAACTAAAAACTAAACGTGAAATCAAGATATCTTTATGGTGTGTCATCATGAATCACTACATGCTGGGGCCTTTATTGTAAAAACCACATTTCATTAATTTGAAAATTCTGAAATATTCCACACTGTCCCATGCACTTAGAATATGGTTAATGGCTTGGACAGCCAAATATGCTTTGTAATAACAAAATTTCATGATATCTATGTTTACAACATCAAGTTTCTACAGGTTATAGCATATCAGTACATAAATCAAGCAGCATGAGAAGTGATAAATGGAAATGAAAAATAAGCAACTGGGATCTATTAAACGTTCCCATATTGCATTTTCTTCAAGATACACAACATTAAGTTACTATAAAGACAATGGAAAAACATCTTGATGAAGAAAAGCTTCTTGGATTTCCCACCTCAGGGCAGTTAAGTTATGAAGCCAGAGTTGGACAACGAAACATCAGTCGATAAGGACAACCTAACCCATGGGAAAATACGAGAAGGTTTTCTTCATCAAATTTGTCGGAAAATACACATCCTTATTTTTTTTACTGCAAGTTGTAGGATTGTTGGAAATACTATAACAGTAGGGAAAAATGTCATTAGTGGAGGGCATGAAAATGCAGTCTTCTGATTAAAGTACATATCATCATGTCATACAAGGAATCTACCAGTTGGAAGGTACGTATGTGTGGTAAATCATACAATGGATGAACAGGAATGTCCATCAAAAGCAGGGTGCGCTACATGAACATGCCACAAAGAAAACACAGTTCTGCCTCTCCACTGTCTTGAAGAATGATGTCCAGAATCCGGGAACAAAGTGAAGTTTGAGAAAGCAAAATTAATTTGCAATGAAAGTCAATACTACCCAATCCAGGAGGTTATTAAGATTATGAAACACATAGATAATTACAAATAAACAAGAGGATGGATAAATGCTTGGCCACACCTGTAGGAGAGCTTTCAACTCAGGATAACTCTTTTACAGCCAACCCTTACAATCAGTTTTAGCCTAAGTAACAAAATGAGCATCAACAGTTAATGGAGAAAAAGAAAGACAAATGAGTTCAGCCAGATGTTTCCAGCTTATGCTTAAGTTAAGAAATTGAAAGGCCACCTGTGTCCCATAATGCTCTTGCGACTTGGATCTGCCGGGAAAGACTCCTCAATCAAGGCAGGCAGCTCTTCAGTAACGTACGAGTACATGCGGTAATTGGTCTTCCATGGGTCCACTGTAGCATCAACATAGAATCCAGCACCAGAACCGAAATCCCAGCTGTCATCTTCACCCGGTATGTTGCAACCACCTGGTATATGCACATGAAATGTTCAGGACAGTTATTACTTTGGACCTAAAAATTCTTAGAATAACCGTCAAGCAATGATTAATCTCACACTCTGCTTTGGTATACCCTCTCCATAGATCCATAACTACTACAAACAACATGCCCGTATGAAATATCAGCAGAAGAATATGCATTTTGTTTTCCCAGTCAATCTAAAATCAATAACCATTCAAATTATTTTTTCTCTGATACCAAAAAAAAATGTAATGATATCTCACACATTTTCTTCGCCAAATATTTTGCCTGTTCAGGATGAATTTGGCAAAAAGATATTCCAAGATTACATGAAAACTCATTCCAAGAACAACTATTCCACTAAAAGATAAAGCTGACAATAATTGCATTGGAAATAAATGAAACATCTAACATTCTACTCTCATGAGCTTCCTTATAACCCACAAAATGTTGTCCACCGAAACAAATGATAACATCAGTTACAGCGAAAAGGGCAATCACCCATGGCACAGCTAGAAGTCCTCCACCGAAACAAATAGAAACTCCAGTCCAGACCTGCTACTCAACGCCCCCAAATACTATAAATTTTAAGGTACCACCATGCCTCCAGGTTTTTTTTCAGTAACCATACCATCTACATATAGAAAGAAGTTAGATTTAGGTTAAAGAAAACGGAAAATATGGTTGCAACCATATTTTCAGTTTTATTTGTCAAATTCTTCCTTTTGGTCAAAAAATCCTCGTAGGTCGGTGCATTGGGCCAGTAAAATTATATGGGTTTAATAATAAAAATATTGATAACTTTATGATTGGCCAACTTCAAATGAAAGAGATTTCAACACTATACTATAAGATGACAAAAAATAATAATAAATCCCTGACAATGCACATTTCCCAAATAAAATCGTGGTACTATAATGCTCATTATGATGGAACTCTAGCATTTTCAACATAAATTTCAGGGAATGATGATTACCATTTAAATCATATACGATATTCATAAATATTGATATCTGTTAGCTCCACTAAGAAAATAAAAGTCTACTCACGAGGACTGGTGTCAGGACCAACAATTATTATGCCAAGTTCAGATGCATACCGCTGCGCTCCAGCTTTCTGAATGAAATTCTGTTCAGTACAGGTTAATCCAGAGAGCCAATATACTACTGGCAATTTTTTATCATCATTTTCAGCTTGTGGTGGAAGATACACAGCAAAGTTCATCTTGCATTTTAATTCTTTGCTAGGAAAATTAAAAAAAAATTTAAATTAAAAGTAGCTCTTTTAATAATGTCAAGCATGCTCTTTTAAGAGTTCAAGACAATGTATTTATTCTAACCTGCCCTTAAATTCCCATGAAAAAGCAGAGACTTCAAGAATTAGTATTAAAAAATCATGAGGCACAATACTATAGCAGAATAACATCGACCAAAAGCAAAGAATATCCAAAGCTATAATCAATTAATTATTTTCATACAAATGAACACTGTCAAAATATCAACATAAATATCTGGAAACAGTTGCAAAATATCGGTTACACAAAATATCTCCATTATCAAAACAACACAAATTGAATTTCATGACAGCATAAGGAAATACCTTTCATGGGAGAACACCTTTTGATGGCCTCCAAAACATCGGTTCGAAGAAACCAAAGATAAGGACATCTTGTTAACTAGGGCGAATGATGGCAAACGTTGAATTACTAGAAATAGAGAATTTGGTAATCATGAGCAAGAGGACGATCCCGATTCCCTAGTTTCGAACGTCACATTTATCAAAAACTTGATCAGATCAAACGTCACTCACAAACTTTGCTCAACACCCTGCACGTGAACACTATCATTTGAGTAAATTATTCATGCACACGACATAAGAGTATCCCGCAAACGACTTGAAATCCACAAAATATGGTCAATATATAGGTAAACTCCAATACCAAAACACTTTACCCGAAACTATTCCAACAGTTGTTACCTTAGGAACTTAAAGGCAGTCAGCTAGATACCGGCAAAGAGAGGCACTGCAAATCAATCACGATGAACGTATGAAAGTGAATGACAGTTCCTTATTACCGCAACACTTAATAGGAGAAAACTTTTTTAAACGCCTCGGCGATGGGAAAACTAAAAGACAACGAAAAAACTTCTCAAACCAATGTTTTTCCTGACTAGGGCCGTCTCAAACAACGAGGAAGCGCACCGGCAGAAGCAGACAGAAGTACCACAATCAAAATAATCATCAACTTTTCATTTTTATCGTTACTCTTTTATTTCGAGAAAAAAACGTGTAGAAATGTAGTTGAGTCACTAAAAGCGCAAATTTGTCTTGTATGGGCTGATGTGGAAGCGACTTTTGGACAATTGTTGTGAATATTTTTGTTGATATGGTCTAGTATTTTTATTAACGGTATTGTAATACGCAACGCGATTCTCTATATTGAATTTCTTCCTCCTTGAGATCGCTTAAACGCAAAATGGAGCAGTTATATCTAGCGACTAACAGACTGTCCATGGAGACACAGCAATGTTTTGAAAAACTGGAAAAGACTTCAGGGGTTCAAACGGAAGAACTTCTTTTAGACATTCAGTCTAAAATATCGGAGATTGACAGGTAACTCAATATTGTTTTATGCTGTAGGTTTTTGTGTTTTATTCAGCACTTTTCAGTGCACCATATTTTATTATTGTATGTTATATTTTCTATTATTAAGCCACTGTATCATGCATATAGGAACTGTGAAAAGTTAGATACTTGGCCCTATAAGTTACCATTAACTAGAAGGCAAGCCACGAAGCTCAAAGTAGACAATTTGAAATATGATAATCAACATATGAAGGTATTCGTCAAACCATTTTGTTCCAATGATTGTAAATGCGTTGAGGTGCTAACATAAGTTGGATTTATGTTGGTGCATCGTCTTTTACAGGCTGCGCTACGTATTTTCCAAAGTAGATTGCATGAGAGAGAAAGAGAAATGAGAGAACGAGAGGAGTTAATGAGTCGTCGATGGGAACGTGAAACAACCTCAAAAGATAAAGAAACATCTATTCTTATTGACCACTCCTTACAGCATAATATGTCCTTGCAAGTAAGTAAAGTTTTGAGTTGGCTAAATTCTGTGGTACGCATCCTAGAGGCCCTATGGACATAATTCAAAAACGCAAAACATTTACGGAAACAAGTAGGTACATATAGTGTCGTTTTCGTCATCATCTCATGATAAGTTCTATCGATTGCATGTCCATGCAAGGTGTTACTGCCTTGGTGTTTGTAATGATGTGTTTCATTTATCTTTTTTAAACAACAACACGTTTTAACGCCTTTTTTCTGATCTTATTAGAATGCAAATCGTGGTATGGATGACATGCTTCGCTCTGGGTCTGGAATTTTAGATGGCTTGCGGGACCAGCGTTCACGGCTCAAAGGGACTCAGAAACGAATGTTAGATTTGGTAAATGTCCTGGGACTATCTGATGCAACTATGCGACTCATTGACAGGAGGACTGCTCAGGATAAATTCATTCTTATTGGTGGAATGATTATAACTATTGTAATAATAATCATTTGTCTGGTGTATCTACGATAGCTGAGCATATGAAAGGTATGTTATTAGTCATGTGTTTTCTTTTAATTTAATATTTTACTCCTCATTATTTTCTCTATGCCTTTAAAAAAAGGTTTGCAAGTTGTTTGATCTGGAATGTGGCATTGTATGGTTGAGAAACATTGACCTTGTAGATGGAGAGTGAAAAATGATTGGAGTTGTATGAGATGAACGTTTAGAGACGGGGTACGAATAACAAAGGAATGTAAATGAGGTTATCTTGGGCATGGTTTGGTCAGAGAGGTAGTAGGTATCTGAAGGAAATCAGGTGGGTGTTGACCAAGTAAGTAAAGGCAATTGTGGAATTGAAATGGGGAGAGAGAGGAAGAGAGTATGATTGGGGCTGGACATATGTTGCACTAAAGAGGGAAGTAATGTAAGGAATCATCATCATTGGTCAACGATCCGGGGATTGGTTTGACACAGCTTTCCACTCAATTATTCTATCATCCAACCTTTTCATTGTGACGTAATTCTTCTCTTTTACATCCTCACTACCTGTTCCAAATGTCTCATATGAGGCCTGCCCATTCCAATCTTCCCGTTCACTTTTCCCTCGACGATTATCTTCATCAGGCCATCATGTCTGAAAATATGGCCGATTAAGTTTTCCCTTCTTCTTTTTAGAGTTGTCAGCAGATTTCTCTCCCACTCTTCTTAGGACTTCCTCGTTACTTACTCGGTCGATCCATTTAATCTTCAGCATTCTTCTGTAGCACCACATTTCGGATGCTTCCACCCTTTTCTTCTCCGCTGCTGTCATTGTCCATGCCTCATTGCCGTAAAGAAACATGTTCCAGATGTATGTTCTGATGAATTGTTTCCTTACTTCTACGCTTGTATTTCCAGCTGTAAGTATATTCTTCTTTTGATAGAATGCCCTCTTTGCCTGGGCTATTCTACTTACTATTTCTTTCTTGCTTCGTCCATCATTAATTATTTGGCTGCTTTGAACTAGGAAGCCAAATTTATGGAAAGCATTCAGATATGTCGAAAGAGGTCCATTAAAACCTCCCTGTTCAGTAGAACACACATTATCCCAAATCTTTGTGCAATGGAATGTTTAAATAAATTTTATTACTAGTTTCTTAGCCTAAATCGTGTTACTCTGATGCTTTAATTGATAAAGATTAGTACATGTGAAGTAGGTACAGTTCAGCCCTTTTTATGTGTGCCGTAAAAAATTGAATGCTACCTTTAGGTACAAAAAGTCACTCAGTGGCTGAGTCATATTTTTGGTTGGGTTACCAAGTAGGATCTCATGGTACCTTGAAGAAATTTACAACTTTTGTAACATTTAGTTGTCTTGAATCTTATCTGTGAAACGTATATGCAGAGCTAAGGACAGAAGTCCTGTGTAACCTATTCAAAATATGATGGCAATGTGACATATTGGGTTCATTTTCCTCCCATTTTACAATGTATCCTGTTAATTCTTTGTATTGAAGTGATCCTACACATTCCAATTAGGTACGTTTTTAGATATTTATATTGAATCATGCATAATATAATTGAGATTTTTTTGCAAGCTTCAAAACCTTGGGCAATACAATCAGTTTTTCTGTTTTTTTTCTTTAATTTTAGATTCTTTTGTTGTATAGAGATGCCACCAGTCCCTGTCATTTCGTAAAACAAACTTCATCATTAGCTTACATAACCCCCTCCTCATGAACTCCTCAAGACTCGTGGCTCTATATCTTCAGCATTTCAGCTCATCATCGTCAAGGGTCAACAATCCTTGGATTGGTTTGATGCAGCCCTCCACTTGATTCTTCTATCGGCCAACCTCTTCATATTAACGTAGTTCCTCTCTTTCATGTCCTTTACGACCTGTTTTAAGTAACTCATACGAGGCCCGTCTTCTTTTCAGGGTTTTCAGCAGACTTCTCTTTTCTTCACTCTTCTTAGGACTTCTTCATTTGCCATTTGGTCGATCCATTTTATCTTCATTATTCTTCAATAGCACCATATTTCGAATGCTTCCACCCTTTTCTTCTCCAGTGCTGTCATCGTCCATGCCTCACTGCCGCAAAGAAACATGCTGGAGATATACATTTTGATGCATTGCTTCCTTACTTCCAAGCTTGCATTTCCAGCTGTAAGTAGATTCTTCTTTTGATAGAATGCCCTCTTTGCCTGGGCTATTCTACTGACTATTTCTCTCTTGCTTCGGTCATCATTGGTTACTCTGCTTCCCAGGTAACAGAACGGCCACCTCTCCCAGTTTTTGTTTTCCTAGTATAACATTGGTTTTGGCCTCCTCTCTCTTGCTGCACACCAATATCTTAGTTTTCTTCTTATTGATCTTCAGCTGATGTATGGCCATTGTCCTTTCCATGGTTGTTAGCATCTTATTCAGCTCCTTCTCTGTCTCTGCTATGAGAGCTATGTCATTAGCGAATCGTAGCATGCTGATTGTTTCTCTGTGGATGTTCACTCCATAAATCTTCTCCTTAACTTCATCGATGACCCTCTCGATGTAAACATTAAAAATTTCGGGAGACAGTGCACAGCCTTGTCTCACTCCTTTCCTTATTCTTGCTTTTCACAGCTGGGTCGAGATTTTATCACCGCTACTTGGTTTTTATACAAACTGTGGATAATTCTTCGGTCATTGTACAACAATCCAATTCATTTCAGAATTCCAAGCATTAAATTCCAATCCACATTGTCAAAAGCCTTCTCTAAATGTACAAATGCAATGAAGGTCGGTTTGTTCTTCTCCATTCTCTTCTCTATAAGCAGCCTATGGGCCAATATTGCTTCTCTTGTACCCTTACTTTTCCTGAATCCGAATTGATCTTCATCCAGGAACTCCTCTGCTTTTTGTTCTATTCTTCTGTAGATTATCCTTGTCAATATCTTTGATGCATGTGCCATCAGACTTATAGTCCTAAAATTTTCACACTTCTCAGCTCTCTTTGTTTTGGGAATAGGAATTATGATGTTTTTCTCGAAGTCCCTGGGTATTTCTCCTGTTGAGTACATGTCGCAGATGGCCTTGTAGAGATGTAGAGACTTACTTCATTTCTTATTCTTTTGTAGCAAAGCTGCCCTTCTTCAGTTTCCGCATTCTTGTACTTTCTTCTTTCTTCAATCAATTCTAAGACTTCCTCCGTGATCCATGGCTTCTTCTTGGCAACTTTTCTTCTTCCAAGAACTTCTTTTGTGGCTTCCTGTAGTCCACATTATTTTTTTCCCAACGTTCTTCTACTGGTTTCTCAGACACGTCTTCTCCTATGTTGTTTTCTACTGCTTTCTGAAATTCCAGCTGATGTTGAGTCTCCTTTATTTATTCTACCTGCCAAATGTTCTTTACTGTTTTCTTCAATCTCTTGAATTTTAGATGGCATTTCATCATCACTAAATTATGGTCGCTGTCGATGTCTGCACCCGGGTAGCTTTTGCAGTCCTTCACCTGATTCCTGAACATCTGCTTCACTAAAATGTAATCTATTTGAAATCTTCCTCTGTCTTCTGGCATCTTCCACGTGTATTTTCTTCGGTTGTGATTTTTAAACTATGTGTTAGTAACCACTAACTTATGTTGAGTGCCGAACTCCAGCAGTCTTTCTCCTCTTTCGTTTCGTTTTCCCAATCCATATTTTCCAGTTATTCTTCTATCTTGACCTTCGCTGGCAACAGCGTTCCAGTCTCCTAAAATAGTTAGGTTTTCTTCTCCTCTTACCTGTTTTATTACTGCAGTGATATCTTCGTAGACGTCTTCCACTTCTTCATCTTGTTAGTCCGACGTAGGCATGTAAACTTGTATCATAATAGCATCTGTAGGCTTGGTTTCAGTCATCACCATTACAATCCTCTCACTGTACTGCAGGAAGCTCTTAACACGCAGTCCTGCATGCTTTCTGAGCATTATGCCTACCCCAGCATTGCCATTTAATGATCCTGTGTGTAATATCCTATAGCTTCCGCTCCAGAAGTCTCCTTCTTCAGACCACTTCATTTCACTGATTCCTAATACGTCGAAGTCTATTCTTCTTATTTCCACATTTAGGTTTTCCAGTTTTCCACAGGCCCGTAGCGATCTCACGTTCTGTATCCCTACCATAAAATGTTTATCCCATTTGACTGATGTACTCTCTCAGTTAGTCTCCACCCGGAGATCCAAATGGCAGACTATTTTACCTCAGGAATATTTTACTCGAGAGAGTCCTATCACGTCTTGATTGAAAGAAAAAGTGGAGCAGCTGCGACTCCTCGGGATAATAATGTGATGGTTTCCCTTTGCCTTCCACATTGCAGTACTACAGCCGTTAAAGTAACTGTTACCACGCCTGTAGTGAAATGTGTGTCGCTGTACCGACCACTGTGGTCTCCACCTTCACTCATGTGAAGAAGAGTTGCAGCTCTCTCCTCCGGGTGATGAGAAGCGTAAATTGTTGGTGGCCTCCCATCGCCAAGTCACGGCATCTTCACAGATTCTGTATTATGTAGAGGCCTATCTTACCCAGGGATAGACCAATATCCCCTCGGAATGCCGTCGCTTTTTGTCCACGACTGCTTATTTGATTATTAAACTCGCTTATCTCACTAACTCAGCTAACTTCTCTATCTAGAGGTCTACCCACCATCCGCAACCCGGTGGATGCACTCGATGGTTTTAAGCTCAGCCGCGAGGCATTTCAGCTAGGAACGTTAAATTCACTTTTGTGGGATTGGTTGGAAGTCCATGGTTGATCTAAACTGTGACACCAAGCCATTTTTGAATCTCTTCCATCTGCCTTGGTAAATATCACAATGACCTATGTAGGAATGCCACTCTATTGAATGAAAATAAACCCTGTTGTTATTGTTATTTATACAATCCTGAAATTTTTATATTCAGATGTAAAATTTAAGGAAGTCATACATTTAAATGATATTTCAATCTCATTTGTATTCTGCCATTTAAGGCAGATTTTGATGAATAAATTCTTTCCCTTGACTCCTATCTCTCAAGTGATGTTGTTCTTTAGTTATGAATGCTTCCTACACATCATTTTTCTGTTCAATCTAACCATACTTCTCCCTCTTCCCAGCTCAACCAGCGATCTTCCCTCTGCGAAACCCTTAAAAATGCCCTCATCCCTCTTAATCAGCTTCATCCAAACCCTTTGCCTTCTTCTGACTGTCCCGATCAACTTTCTTTCCTCTCTCATCAACTCTGGCCCTTCAATGTTCATCTTCCTTTCTTCCCACCTTACATTATGCATCCTCCTCCACACCCACAGCTCGAAAGCCCTAAGACTATTTTCCTCGACTTTTTTTAAAGTTCGTACTTCCACACCACACAAAGTGCTATGCTCCATATTAGACTTTTCAGTAGTCTTTTTCTATATTTCCATGCTCAATGACCCTGTCATAAGTTCTTGTATGAGTGCATGACTCTTTCACTGAAGCAATGCTCCTTCTGACTTCATTTCTGTTTTACCCCTTTTCCTTCAACGTGCAAACCAGATAGCTAAATTGCTCCACTCACTCTAGCATCTACCTTCTTACTTTTAAATTTAATCTTCTCCTTTATGTTCTAGAAAAACCTCATTACTTAAGTTTTTTTGATTCATCCTCATTCCATACTTTTCACACTGCTTTTGTAATGTATCTAGTATTTTTTGTTGGTCCTTGGGTGACTGGATGACCAATATGTGATCATCTTCAACCATTATCCACTTCCTCAACATTTTCCCTGCCGTTCTACCTGCCTGAAGCCTATCCCATGCGTCTCCCTCCATTTCATAAGAATATATGTCAAAAAGTACTGATTATAAAGGACTGCACTGTCTAACCTTCCTCACTATTACAGTACTATCCTATTCTCCATCAACTACTCTCACTTGCCCCCTAGGTGCCATATATAAATTCTAGATAAATCTCCTGTCCCTGCAGTTTACTCGTATATTCTACCATATTCCCATTGACTTTTCTCACCTCACCTTGTTGAACACCTTTTTAAAATCAGCAAAACTTGATTCTGTATTCCTTTCCACTAGTTTACCCATTACTGTATTATGCACTGAAGTGGACAAACTTTACCTGACTTTGTTGAGATATACCTAAACCTAGGAATGATTTTTTTGTATTCATATCAGTGAATTAGTTAGATTTGTAGAACATATGGGGAAAAAATCTAGCTTTGCCGTTAACCTACTAGTCACAATGACATTTTATGTTTTGTGAATATCGTTGTTTAGATAAATTTCTATAGAAAATAGATTGCTTCCTGTTAATGGTCTTTCCATCATTTTTCATGAGAGTTGGAAAATGAACCAATTTAGAACTGTGATTGCATTTTGTGATTTCAAAAATTTCTGAGTTTGGTATACTGTACAAAGGGCTCAAGGAACACATGTAGGGAGATGAATTAGGGTGAGCTTCTAATTGGCTTAAACAGGGTTCATACCGATCAGGGAAGTCATGTAAATGTCAGGGAAATTAGATTCTGTTCAGGGAAAAACTCCAGAGGCACAGCAAAAAGATGAAAATTTTGGTTGAACACACGAAACGTTGCTGTGCTCGAGCGGCGTGGTGTGAATTTTGTTGGTGTCCTGGCCGGGTGGCATGGGGTAATGCCCACTTGGCGGCTTGCTTGGAATCTGGCTGCTTGGTCTGCTTGTCCATTGTTTTGTTTTTGAAATTTGACTTGAATATGTTACTTCCCTGGAGTAAATAAATTTTATTTCAATATATACCTTGATGAATTTTCCCATAAAATCCCTGTATACAACTGCTTTGACATTGATATAAAGTCAGGGAAATTTCAAAAATTGGGACAGGAAATCAGGGAAAAGTCAGGGAAATTGAAAATGGAAAGTTGGTGTGAACCCTGTTAAATGAAAATGTCTGAAGGCCAGAATTGCCATTTTGCAGTTGCTCTGAACCGGTGTGCCGTTGTACTTCAGGGTGACAGGAAAACAGCTAGGGGTGCCGCAAGATTATTACTGAAAAAATAAAAATGTTTTAAGTGAGGTTTTCTTGGGTCATCCACTGGGTTACTGGGTCCATTTCCACCAACATTTAGATTTCTGACTCATTCAGAAGTCCTGAAGATGATGTCCAAGTCAGGAATTAAAACGTCGGCGGAAATGGATGCAGGTGTTGGAGGTCCCAATACAATGGTGGAGGGCCCAAGAAAACTTCACTCAGCAGATACACCAGGAAAGCACCAAATCTTTCTAGTTAGACCAACTTTTGAATTTGTTACTCGCCTGCCTGACAGTTGGTTGAAGTAATGGAAGCACTTCTTCCAACCCAAGTATTAATAACTATAAAGTGCCAATTATCCTTGGTAAACATACTATGAAGCCAATCGAATAGTTAAAAAGAATGAAGGAAGCCTGCCCTAAAATAGTAATGTCATTCTGAAGGGTGTTACCAGCATAAATGGTTGGGAATCACTGTTCTAGAGACAGTTATTTGTAAAAGAGAAATGTTAAGTTATTACATAGAATTGGATTTCTCTAATATGACCAGAAAATGGAAACGTTCTAATTCTTGCGTTGAGGGCTTAATAAATAGCCAAAGCCTCTCTAGAAGGGGGCTTAATAAAAAGTCTGGTGGGTGAAGAATATCCATATTGATATCAATTAGAAAATCACGTGGTATGGAGAATCTAGTGAGAGATATAAATTTAATGCTTGAAGATAAAGTCATCTTATATATGTATACAGCTTGGAATAACTTAATTTTCATGTTAGCAAGCAATTCTGCACATTCATAATTTTATAATTATACTTACTGCGTAGTATAAGCATGGCAAAATTACAAAGTAATATTATAGCTATGCTATTGAGGTAGAAAATGTTGATTTTGCATTAATGGTATGAAAAACTGTCTCTAATCATTGTTTTCCATTGATTTTTTTAGAAATTTTATATTATCTCCCTTTCGGGTACAATTTTTTCTAAAGTAATTTCTTTTCTTTAGGGGAAGGCCATGTAGATGACTATAATTTATTTGTTGTCACAGGTTTGGGTACAGTATTGCTTGCTCTTTTCAGCCTTCAAGTAATTTTTTACCCAAAAACCATGGCAATGCCGCATGTTGTGTACATAATGGTTTACTTAAGTAGGTATATGTTACTATTTATACTTGTCACTGTATAACACATGTTACTTTAAAGTAACTTGTTACTCTTCCCTAGGTCAAAGGAGAAGTATATCTTGGACTAAAACATTGTGCCGTTAATAAGTGGGATAATTGGAAAACTGAAATCATTCCAGTCATCATGATGCATAGCCTACCATTGGTGCTCAAAGTGTATATGCTCTCCTGTTTTGGGGACATTAAGTTATCATCATAATTACCCTGATAAGGTTTACTTCCATGAGTTTCAAAAATACATTCAAGTTCTTATCTGTGAATCAGAGTCAATGGATAATAGCCCCTCGAAGCATCAGTGTGTTTTATACTTATTGAGGTTGCACTGCTGCAATTCAAACAGTCATGGAATCATGAGTGATAATTTGGATTTTTTCAGTTAAAAACTACCGATTAAAATCATATTTTGTTGTGGACGTATGCAATGAAAGTTGTCAAGCATGTTCCTTTCTTTTGATGAAGTATGTGTTGAATTTTGTTGCATTTTACATATATACTGTTAACTATTTCTATGGCTACTTTATTGGTAAATCATCTGTGGAGTCTAGATGATAGATCCGTGACACATCTTCTCATCTCCTCTGTGTTATATTGTGGGGTTGATATTTAGTGTTTTGTGAATCGCTTTTTGATGTAACAAAATTCACTGCTTATTCATTTCGGTGATACATTGATATTGTTTAGTGCTTCCTTCACCTTTTTCAATTGGAGATTCCTCTTAATTTATATTTTTGTGCGAGGAAATCCTTTGTGTGTGAGTTGTTGATGTTGCTGAAGTTTTACTGTAAATGTTAAAGACTGATGATGTCATATTCAATATATATTTGTCATCGTTTTAATATTGGTCTTCTAAAAGATTTCTTTCACCTCCTAACCCTCCCTTGTAAGATTTCCCAGACCCTGGTCGAATTGACTAATCAGGTTCTCTCACCCTGAATCATGATGTTACTTAGAAAAAAGAAAACAACATAGTTGAATTTTTTACATGCTCTCAGCCATTTTAGAGCATAATTAGAGAAAGTTGACTTCAAAGTGTTTGTATTAATTTTTAAAATATATTTCTAACTGAAAATGTACATGCCCATTTAAATAGCCCTGCCATTTTTTTGCACATGCCAGGTGATTGGTGCTGGCACTAAAAAAGTTAAGACATTTGATGCATGGAAGCTATGGCTCTTGTCAAGCACTGTGTTTCACAGGGAAAGGAGAGCAATGGGTACATGAATGGGCAAGTGTTCATATATTGGAGTAGGTAACATTTACAGAGTCTCCATTGAAACCTATCTGAACTCTTAGTCTACTAATTTGAGGGAAATGAATGGTAAGAGTACCAAAATTGTTGAGACATACTTGATAGATTATATATCAATTCATTATGAATATACACCAACACAGTGCCTAAATCATCAGTTTCTCTCTGAACATTAACTTCACCATTTGTGGGTCAAACAGTTAGTAGAATGTGGCATGAATTTCTTTCTGGTGTTATCACAATTCATAAATTCTTTCAAAGCTGTTTTGGTGTGGTCTGTTGGCTGTAAATGTCATGCGCATTCTAGGTGATGGAGATGTGGGTATAAAAATTATTTTCCTGATGCCTTGTTACTTTGTAAATATCACCTTGAAAATGTGGTGGTTTGTCTAAGACAGATGTCTGTTTTGGTCATTTCTATAGGCCTCTACTGAGAAGTGTGGGGCCTTTACAGATGTAAAGGTCTGCCAACATTTTTGTAGTTGTGCAGTAAGTTGTGCCCATTTTTAGCGTAGCTTGCAAAATAGATTCTTTTTACTCAGTAACTACTCTGCTGTCCAAGCATTATAATTGTGATTTTTTTAAAGTAGTGAAGCTAGGGAGAAATGATCCATTGGAAATGGATCCTTTTCAACATGTAAAATAAGAACGATTGTTATGGTAAATGATCATACAGACTTCCTAGTACATTTGCTGATTGTTCTCTTATTTAAATCAACCTTTCATATTCTCTCTTTTCGTGTGTACATATTGGAGTTATTCTTTCTCTTAAATTTTGATCCTGTTCAAAATTTTCCAAAAAAAGGAAAACAAGGGAATCCAGGATACTAGTATGTAGTCTGTAAACTCATCATTCATGTAGTCAAGGTAGCTCTTAGAATCATTAAAAAAAACTCCATTAGAAGAGTATAAACTAATTCTTGTGAGGAAATCAGTTTTGCATTGCAAATTGAGAATGTTTGCTCATGTACCAACTGGTTTGTTCTTTTCACATATCATATTGTATCTCTGGACCCTTGCTGATTTTATTTTTCCCATTGGATTCAGATCCTGATGCTAATAGAAGTACTGAAAAGGTAGAAATGTGAAGGACGATGAACAATTAGCTTAATCTCTCTAGTTCCACATTTATCAACAGTAGAGAGTAATAGAAGGTGTAGGGTCACTTTGGATTTCGTAAGTGTAGGACAACTGGAGGGGGAGGGGTGCGTGAATTGTTCAAGATTAATGTCAGTATATCTATAGATAAGGACTCACTTTTATGAAATTGTGCAAATGAGCCTAAATTAATTTTGAATGCTTCAAGCACCCCAGGGATATGATTTTTGTAATGAGGATATTGGAGGGGAGAGAAAAGTGAGTATAATCAATTGATGCTTTTGTAATTTTGATGATTTCAAGAAGGCATTTGGTGGTGTAAATTGGGTTAAATAATGGAAGCACTACAGGAGATAAGTGCCGTCATGATACTGATGTATATTTTCTGCATGGTCCACAAGGCACAACTATTTGTGCCTGGTGGCACAAATATTTCACACTTAAAGGTAGCTGATGGAAAATCAAAGTGCGCAACAATGGGATTTTGGCGGGGTTTCCTGTTGTCTCTGTTGCTTTTTTGCATATATTCTGGGGGAGAATGGTGGGCTGGATGTATAATTGAAGGTGGGAGAAAATTGATGAAATTTCCTTAGGTGATTAAGCATTGATAGACAAGGGTAATTCCTTGTAGATATGATTCATTTTGTGATGGAATGGCAAATTTATGTGTCTATTCATGGCTGGAAGCATACGCAAACCACGGTTTTTGTAATTCTGATGTGAAAATGAATCCACTGTAATATCCGACTGTTGGAACCATGGTACTAATACATTAGGTAGGTCATTGTGCATCTCGGTCATCTATTGATACCTCTGTGATGCGATAGTTGCGATTGCGTGATGTAGCATGGAGGACAGACCAAGTGAATTCCATGTTTTGGCATTGTGGATTTTGAATTGTGATTCGCTTTTTGGAGTTATTTTTACTCTCTGGGGACAAATATCATTGGAGAAGATCTACCTGCACTGTATTTGGCTGCAATTATAGCGGCAAAATGGTGAGGGGAAATTGAAATTTTTTCATTTCCCTAACGATACTGAAATGAAAATGAAGTGGGTTCGAGCATGCCAGCGAAAGGACGACTTAAGGAAAAGGAAAGTTAAGAGTTAACAGAAGATCACTATATTTTGGGCAGGGTTTTGTATTATTCCTGTCATATGTTACCTTGTGACATAAACAATTGCCGGCTGTTTTATTATGTGCACTTGTATGCAAGTATTTTGAGGTAATGACTTCATGGGCATTGTAATACTGTTTACAACGTAATAATGTAATGTTTTAGCTATATTTTAAGTTAAGTTATCTATGTTTGTATGAGGATTAATCCTCTCAAGGTTATGCACATAAATATTCAATTTGTTAGAAACAAAATTTCAGAGTTGGACATACTGCTAGACAACTATCAACGTGACTTTTTGTGTTTGAGTGAGCATTGGCTGGTAAAGTAGGAATTGCTATCCTTTAAACTCTCAGATTACAAAGTTCTTTATGTGTTCTGCTAATCCAACTGTAAAAATAGTGGTGGTATGTTGCGTTCTAAGGAAATATTTGAGTATCCTGTTAATGTTTTACCCTACAAACATCTGTTAGGAGAGTGCAATTTTGAATGCTCTGTCATCACGTAATCATTAACAAATTAATAAATGGTAACTATGTT
This sequence comes from Platycnemis pennipes, assembly GCA_933228895.1. NCBI lineage: Eukaryota > Metazoa > Arthropoda > Insecta > Odonata > Platycnemididae > Platycnemis > Platycnemis pennipes. Next base: position 70,572,858 of record OW121854.1, read on the forward strand.
TGAAAAGACATGTGTAATCTTGCAGACTCCTCTTAAAATGTACAAACATGTCTCTTTAGAGAGTTGTCCTTCTTTGTAATACAAGAGAAAAATTAAGTTAGAGATTAACTATTCATATAATGATTAGAGGTTTGGGGTGTTTGTATCAGCATCTGTTATAGGATAGTGGATTTTGAATGTTCCGTGATCACTGTAATCATTAACAAATGGTAACGGTTTGAAAAAAAAATGTGTAATCATGCAGATTTCTCTTAAATTGTACATGTCTCTTTAGGGGGTTGTCCTTCTTTGTAATACAAGACAAGAATTAAGTTAGACATTGACTATTCATATCATAATTATAATTTTTGGAGGTCTAGGGTGTTTGTATCAGCATCTGTTATTCTGTGATGATAATTGAAATTCATGATGTTAATCGTTGCCTTAATTGTTTTGCCATTGGTTTATACTGAACTAGGTAAATTTATTTCAATATTAATATTCCACATATTATGTAATTACCGTTGCGCCGCGACGCTGCGTGGGCGGTGCATAATTACGCGCGGCCGCGCACTTAAAATAGACAATTTGTGGCTTAACGGCTGAAGATAGGTACAAATGGACGAAATATTTGCCCTAAAGGGCCGCAACTCGGCAAAATCAATGGGAAACCGCTATAAAAATATGACGTTTTCCGTTTTCAGCCCCCCTCCCCATAAATGGCCACGGCGCGAGGGTCTATGTTTGCCCTAGAGGCCCCAAATTTTTCTGGCCTCATTTTGAGTCACTTTGACAACTTTTTCCAGAGGGCCAAGTTTCTCCGCGAAAAATCGATTTTTCCGATCCGCCCTAGTGTACGTCACTGCGTAGCTGCGCAGGACGGACGCATTTTCGCCCTCGGGAGCGACCTACCTTATGCATTAGTACCATGGTTGGAACGGACTACCTCCGAAATCAACCTTCGGGAGTCGGCAACCTTGGAGGTAATTGTTGAAGCGTCACCTCGGGGGGGATGTCGTCATCTCGCTGCTTTGGGGGCGCGCGAAAACTATTCCCGCGCATTCCCTTTCAATTTGGCGCGTAAGAATGGAATGGCAGACACTTTTCTACCAGATTCCCGTTGTGAACTGGGTTCTAGGTTAAGGTGCCCAAAATTCAAATATTTTACTGGTTGAATATCCATGATCCGGCAATCCGTTTTGCGGAAGAACCCAGAGTCCGTTAGTTAGAGTTTGCAGTCCGGTAGCCTACTTCAAGGTATTGTAAAAGAAAATCATAATTGTTTCATGAGCTTCTCATAACGTGAATTTGTCCATTTGTATCTGGAAACCATGTGTGGGTTCCAAAGCTCTTCTCAAGGATAGTTATGTATACCAAACAATTTACAAGACATCGTTGGTAATAATAATGTTGATAATTCAGATCTTCAAGAATAATTCCTGGCAAGATTCAAAGTTTATGTGCCATTGATTTTGAAGTATTTTTAGTTAGAGTACGCTTATTTTATGCCAATTGAATTAAAAAGTTCATCGCTGTATGGGATGCTTTTCATGATACCCCGACCTGCGTGATGGTTGCCAATGGGCAGCATAGCAAAGGGATAGGTAGGCGAAATATGGTAGTGCATGATGCATGTATTAACGACCAATCCCTTCATTAGTATGTTGATAATAAGCATCTATCTGCCTGTGACTCTATTATCATACGTTTCCACGTAGTAGCTTAGTTACGAGTCAATAGTGTGTATTTGAGATCTTCACCCCCTGCCACAGACCCTCGCGGTGTCTTGCAGGGTATTGCGTAGATGTAGAAGAATTGAAGCATTGAAGGCACTCAGCTGCAGTCGGGGCGCCAGGAAATAAGACGTCTGTATGAAGTGCATGTATTTGATCTCTGGGAGGATTTAAATGTTAATAAGAGGAAACAAAATTTTCCGTTCCAATTTATTACATTTGATATGTCATTTTCACTTACACGTGCTTTTAATTATGCTGAAGTAAAGAGATACTCCAAGAAAAATTAGGCAAATATAAACACATCCATATAATACTCTGCAAGGATGCGTGGTAAGGGGTGAAACATCACTGGGCATTCGTTTAAATTATTAGGTTAAATCCTATGTTAGTTACTACAGTACGGGTTTTTTATTGGTCCAAAGTTCTTAGAAGTAAATTATCACAAAAGTAGGTGGGCTGAAACTGGATGAGGTTGGTCACGTCACTTTAGTATCGTTTCGGGGGATGGGGGCCAAGTGACAAAAGTATACGTAGGGTTTACGTTACCTTGGCGAAAGAAGCATTTACTAATAGGGAATAACTAGTGACAGGGCATTTGGTAAAGGTGTTACGAAGGACTATTTAGTTTGATGAGGAGTGTGAAATTTGATAATTACAGATCGTGGACCTTGTAGTGGAATGTGGAAAAGAGAATTGAGGTGTTTGTGATGTGGAGATGGATAAGTTACTACATTGGGCGGAAAGGAAGACTAATGATGAAATACTGGTATCGTTGGGGAGGAGAGAAATCTGCCATAGGAAATTAGGACGGAGAGGTGTTTGGACAAAATGACAAAAGGTGAAGATTTATCGAAGAACGTTATACAGAGTTGAATTCATGGCTAGATTATGAAAAGGATATTTTTTTGATTAAATGAAAGGACGTGGGAATCTAAAGAACTGAATCGAAATGGAATAGTCCAGGGATGGAGATAGAGAGTAGAAGCGGTCCATGACAACCTACCCAGACCGGAAGAACAACACTAATTTAAATTTTCCGTCGTTAGTGGACTGGTTTCGTCGGCGTCACGTCATCCGTGCGAATCGTAAGCGTGCATTGAGGATGACGTGACTACATCCCAGGCTATCGCGCAAATTACTGCGGAATATTACATTTTTTTCCTTTCCCTTTGCCAGCAATCTTGATTTTTCCCAATTGCCGCCCGCCTTTGTCTCCTGTCTCTCCCTGCGCCTGTTCTTTCGTGTCTCACCCCCTTCCTTTCCTGCTCCCCCCCCACCCTCGGTCTGTCCCGCTTCGGCCAAACCCGTTCCACGACGCTTCCTGAGCACGAATTCCGTTGTAGTGGTGGTTGTAGCCGCCACCGTGGAATAAATCTGGATTTCGCGACGTTCTGAGGCACTGCTGCCACTCATCCGCGGACGGTTACTGGCCTCCGTTCAGCCACACATTTGTGCCAAAACCATACTAATCAAATGCTTATTTATCTACCTTTCTGTGGAAATCTGTCGATATTTCTTGTTATTTTTACTACGCCATATTCCTTGTTATTTTTTATCTTTCACACATCCAGGCCCAAGATTCATAAATAGTGTAGGAATTCAGTGGGCCACTTAGAGCTCAAATCTTTGAGGAAAAAGGTATTATCTTATTATCGGGCGATCAAAACTGACGGAATCTTTACCGTCGTTGAAAATGAATGGAATATGATTTCTGTCCGTTAGGTTGGGTATGACTATAAAGCGTCAACCTGGCAATCCGAAACTCGCGGGCTCTAATTTCCCTTAAGTGATGAATCTTGCACTATTCTTAGGATTAAGTTAGCTTTAACGCAGCAACATAACGTGAGTACTTGGTGAAACTTAAAATCTGATCCTTTTGCGACTTGATTCCTGACACAGTGACTGTAAGAACATGGAATGGAAGGTACCTAAATTTTTCCCTCAGTCGTAAAAGGTTTTCGATTAGGATCCGTTTAATAGGGTTCTCGATAAATGCGATGAGAAAATAAGGAAGATTCCAAATTTCAATCCTCAGGTTCCATTTAGAGAATGCCGCGATATTATCTACATCTACTTAATACCCTGCGAGCCCCCACGAGGGTGTGTGGCAGAGGGTGAAGATCACCAAACATGCAAAATTGTCATGCAACTAGGATATTTAATGGAGACATGCTAAATAATAGGGTCATAAGCAGCTAGATGGTTAGTATTTACGTAATAATAAAGGGATTATTGGTTGTTATTGCATGCATCATGCACTACAGACTACTCTAACAATATTTCACCTACCTATCCCTTTGCTACGCTGCCTATTGTGCTCTATTATGGTACGCGGGAAAAATGACATTTTAAATCTATCGGCACGACAATCTATCTCTCTAATCTTGTTAATCTGATCTAACCTAGCATAATACTCAGGGTTTCTTAATATAAATCTAACGTCATCTGTGAACAAATCTGTTGCGAATTTACTTAAAAGGTTTAACCTAAATTTTAACCTGCTTTATGATAGTAATTCCCATCCTAGTTCTTCTATTAAACTCGGAACACGTATACAAATATCTTAGCGGCCTTTAACAAATCTAGTGCATCTCCTTTGCACACGCTTTAATTCTTTTATCATACCTTCCTCGTACGGATCCCATATACTAGTGGCATATTCTAAATGAAAATTATTAGATTACTCAAAGAGTATAGGACTGAATTATTTTTGGTCGGAACTACTTCCGCTCAGCGGCGTCGGAAGTGGGATACAGGAGGGACCAAAGCACCCAACCCCCCAGAATTTGCCCCATGCCCTTAAGAAATGAGTAGTCTTCATTATTAAATTAAATTTCTCTTGTTTCCAGCTTGCTTTTTCCCTTCTGACACATTCTCGCACCTTCAAATGCTCTAGCGAAACTCTAGTCTCTACCACCTCGTATCTCCCTACGAAATCGGTCTAAATAACGAACTTGAACGTGTGCAGCGAAGATCGGCAAGATTTGTAAAGGGCCGGTATGATAACCTTATTAGCGTAACCAGGCTATTAAATGAATTAAATTGGGAATCATTGTCAGATCGCAGGTTGAAATTTAGATTTAATCTCTTAAATAAATTCCAAGACCATCATTTCAGTGATGATGTTAAAAATATTTTGCGGACCCCAATTTACTATGGTAGACTGGACCATAATCACAAAATTAGAGAAATAGATTGCCGAACTGTCAGATTCAAAATGTCCTTATTTCCTCGTACTATTAGGGATATGAATAACGGTAAATATATCCAGTACGAGTGTAGCAATGGATAACATTGGTAGCTGCATGTTGGTATAAGGACTTAAAGCTAACCCGACTAACAGCATGTTTTTGCATGCATGCTTTGTAATTTTAATTTTTAATTACATATTTCATGCATGATATGTAGTGCATGTCTGGTGAGAGTTCACCCCCTGCCACACACCTTTATGGTGGCTTGCAGGGTATTGTATTGATGTAGATGTATCCGCAAAAAATGGAGGCCCTTTTCTTAATAGCAGAACTCTTTTTTTTAGGAGCCGTGCCCTTTTCATGGTTTTCACGCCCCTGATTCCACTCTAGTAGTGCGGAATACTCAAAGAGCTTATGAACTGTAATTTTGAGATCGGTAACGTGGTATCTGGCAAAATATGGCGAGAAGATACTGCTGCCGCTAATGCGAAAGAACCCGCAAATTTTGCAACACCTACATCTAAATGGTACATTGGTAATGGATGTAATAAATGGTACATCTACGTAATACCCTGCGAGTCACCGCGAGGGTGTATGACGGGGGGTGAAGATCATACATGCACTCATTGCATGGAACTAAGAACTACAATACTACTGCATCATGATGACATTGTTAGACAAAAGAGTCAATGCAACTAGAATTTTAGTTCCCACATAGTAATGAAGTGATTACTGGTTAGAAAGGCATTACTCTAAATATATTTATCAGTATTTCCCTAGCATCCATGATTTAGTAAAGTTGAAACATGCGTCATGTATGTTCTAAAGCCTATCAATATTTCTCCTACTTTTACTCTTGGCCTATTTGTTCTCTTATGGTGCGCAATAAAAACGACATTTTAAATCTATCAATACGATCAATCAATATTGTTTTCCCGATATAATCTATCGTGATATGTGGGCTTATGAATATATTTCTATCGTCATCGGCTAGCATATCAAATTCAAATTTACTTAAAAGATTTATCTAAAATTTAACCTGCGTTCTGATAGCAACGCCCATCCTAGTTCTTCTAATTAATCTCGTGTCATTAACACAATCATGGAAACGACCGATTCTTCCCGGTGTATAAACTGGTAAAAGCAATAGAAAAATCCTCTACAGGGATGTCCACCTAGGACCATGACCAATGTCCAGGTGATATGTTGAAATATGCTTCATGCGCTACAGACTAACAATATTTCACCTACTTTTACCTCTTGCGTATTTTACGGTGGAAAATAACATTTTAAATCTATCGGTACGGCGATCTTTCTCTCTATTTTTGTTTTTATGATATCTTAATCATCGCGTACATAGAAATCAGCGTTCTGGCTGTACAACTAGAGAGTCCAGGAATTTAATCAGTGGTATTTCTGGGGTTTCGTGCTGGGATTTCCTATAGATTGGGACATTGGGATTTCCTGGAGCTCAGATCTTCATGGAGAGCCAAAGATGAAGACAACGGCCTAATCCCCGAATGTGTGCATTCCGTACACCTTGGTATCTATAGTCTCAGGTGTGCTCTTCTCCTACTAACCGACCTTCGGGTTGGAGTCCGTTATTTGAATTAATACTTGGAACCGGAAAGCGGTTGAATAGCTTTATAGCCGTTCGGGAACAGGGACGGGTGAGATTTCAAATGGACAGGTCGTGTAATCCAGCCTTTTGATAACGTAAGACGGACGTTGGGGTGGGTACGATTTCGGGTTACGTGGTTTGATTCCGCGTGGCCCTTCTCTGCAGTTATTTCTTAAGGCGACGGAAGAGCGAATGTTTGTTGTAATTTAAAAATAAAATTTTTCTTGTTTGAATTGAGTTTGCTCCACTAAGGAAGATTTAAACCAAAGGGATCTACATCTACATAATACCCTGCAAGGCACCATAAAGGTGTGTGGCAGGGGGTGAATTCTCACCGTACATGCACTACACAACATGCATAAAAAAGAATTAGTATTTATATATTGTTCTAAACTTCAGTATTTAAAAAAAAGATAAAAATAGCTAAGCAAACATGCTGTTAGTTGGGTTAGCTTCAAGTCCTTATACCAACATGCACCTACCAATGTTATCCATTGCTACACTCTTATTGGATATATTTACCGTTATTCATATCCCTAATGGTACGAGGGATTTGTCGAGCAATGCTCTGTTTATTAATTAAAATAAAAGGCATGGTTTCCCTAAAGTAGCATTGTACGTACGTCTCAAGTGCATGTAAGTAGTGCATGCGCGGGCTAGTAATTTTGTATTCCTGCCACTAAGAGTGAATATAATGCTCTTTTGATTTAAAATGCATGCCTGGTATTCGTTTACCATTGTTCGCTAAATCAAATAAATCAGTGAAAGCGATCCAAAATAATCTCTGCTCCATTTCTCCCGCGGTCTTTCCATACATTCCCTGCCATTCTTCACATTTTCATTTCCTCCCTTTACGTTGATAGTCAATGCGCATAAAAACCGAATTCTATCACATTTCCCCCATATCAATGACCATATGATACTGTGTTGATGATTTAAAGGAAATCATTTTATACTATCGTCAATGAATGCAACACTTTGCATTTTCATTGGATCAATCTTTTTTCATTCATGGCGCAAAAGTGGGTTTAGATTTATTTTCTTTCAAAGATTTCAGAAATTTTTGGTTTGAATCTTTCCTAATGTACAGCTACACTGCTAGCAACCGCATATTTAAAATTTGTGAAAGAAACACGGGAAAGTGCGAATACGATTTAGTCTAAATGAGTTAACTTTTAATCAATTTTAATGAAAAAATTCACTCCCAGGGTAATAAAATGCATGAATAGCCCCTTTAAATAGCCTTAGGAAAATTAACTGACGTCACGGTGAATAAATTTTGGTACGATTTCATTCTTATTTATGTTTTAATACACATACCGTCTCCAACTACATCTACGTAATACCCTCTAATCTATCGGTACGACAATCTATCTCTCTAATCTTGTTAACCTCATCAAAACTAGCATAATACGCAGGGGTTCTTAATATATGCCTATCTAACGTCATCTGTGAACAAATCGGTTTTGAATTTACTTAAAAGGTTTAACATAAATTTTAACCTGCGTTCTGATAGTAATTTCCATCCTAGTTCTTCTATTAAACTCGTAACGCTAATACAATTATCATAACGGCCTTTAACAATCTAGCGCATCTCCTTTGTGCACACTCTAATTCCTTTATCACACCTCCCTATTACGGATCCCATGTACTTGCGGTATATTCTAAATGAAGCCTGACAAGTGTAAAGTAGCTTCTCTCACGTACTCTCTCATCGCATTTGCCTAGAACCCTTTTTACGAATCCTAATCTACGGTTTGCTACGCTAGTTATTTCCCTGATGTGTTTCCTCCATGACATGTCTTCCGTGATGGTGACGCCAAAGTATTTAATAGATTCTACGCTAGATATTTTCTTTTCTTTGATCTAATAATTATTCCGGGGAGAGCTATTCTTTTTCCAAATGCTCATTACCGCGCATTTATTCAAATTCAATTCTAGCTTCAAAAAAGGTGCCTCGTACCGTTCCAATGACTGAAACATCCGTGGCCAGGATGAGGATGTGTGGAATGTAAAGTGTTACGAGTTGTCTCCCTGCCACACACCTTTTTGGTGGCTTGCAGGGTTCATGTAGATGTAGATACATAGTAGGCCGGGCGTAATCCTACCCAAGCACCCCCATTCTGGCTTCCTTGTCACCTGTAGACTCCACTATAATCCAACCACTTTGGGGCATCCGATGGGCGAATTCTGATACGACTTTACTCCTTTTCGCACGGTTCGCAACTTCCCGCGATTCTTCCAACTCTCTCTCTCACTCTCTAAAGAGTCCCGGGAGATGTCGCAGAAATCGCTCCCCCTCATTTCCCCTCCCACCCCATCTTCCAACCACGAGAACCTTGTGGTGTGGGAAGGAAAGGGCGGGCTCTTCCCTGCGAGGTCGCCCACCCTCCCGGCGATCGGCCGAAGGGGGAAACCCATGACGGGGGGCGATGCCTCCTCCTTGCCGGAGTCACGGACCGAGTACCTCCTCCTCCTCCTCGGAAGTGGATGGATGGAGGCTGGAATAATGGAGACGTGGCAACGCCGCCTCAAGGTGGTCACTCTCTCTCCCACAAGCCATGTCTTTTTTTCTGCTTCAACCGCCACCATAAACCTTCTCTCTCTCTTTTTCTCTCTATCCTTCTTCCCCTTCTTCCTTTACTTCCTTCCATCTCCCGCGCCCCCCAAGATTTTTGCCGCCGCAGCCCTCACTTCAAACTTGAGTTTCGAATATTCGGATGGGACTCGCTATCGGAGTGTATATCTTTAAAGTTTCAGTGTGTTGATACAATTTTCAACTGAATAACGTACATTCTCTCATGATATTACAACTATTATATAGATGTTTTTTTCAGGAGTTTAGGTCCTTGAGGAAATGAAAAATTTTAACTATTTGGCCGACGCTTCGGAAAAAATATTTTTTCCTTCTTCAGGGCTTCAAGTTCTTTTGAGGTGAATTTGTTTTTTTCAGCAAATTTTCTCGGCATAGTTCGTCTACAACACAATAGAATTACATATCTGAGTAGGGTGTTTGATCATATGTTAATGCTTTACACAGCATACTTCATATGATTAAAATACATGTATATTAAAATATATAATTAAAATGCATTTATTTTTCAACAAATTCACCTCAAAAGAACTTAAAGACCTTTTTTATTGACCAAAGTCATTTTCTCAAGGACCTAAACTCCTGAAACAAACATCTATATATTAAAAAAGAGGTCTGGAAACCAGCTCACTAATTACTATTATTATAAAAACGCCAGCATAAATAATACTGCAAGTTAGATGATGATAATAAAATTAGAGAGATACCTAGATAGTAAGTCTCAAAAATTAATATTTTCCGCGCTCAATTATGGATAATAATAATAGATTACTGAGAAGATACCAATAGAGATATTAGAATAGTTGTTTTTGATTTTTATGTAGGAGAGTAGACTGCACTGATTTTTTTAAACATGTTAACGTTTAACTTTCTAGTTAACTGTTTAACCAACTAATGCCCGCTTTGGGAAGTAAGCATTAATTACTATATTTGAAGAAATACCTGACTAATACATAATTATTGCATTACATTGTGAAGACTAACAGATTAGTTGTACCTCTCAGTTCTTCGTAAGTACGTCTACGTAATACCTTGCGAGCCACCGCGAGGTATGTGGCAGGGGGTGAAGATCACCAAACATGCACTACTTACATGCTATGTTACGGAGTGCTACTACTTCATGGGCATATGTTAGATTTTAGATAGCAGAATTTCACCAGCTCATAAAAAGTACTGATACAGATATAATCGTAGGCACAGAAAGCTGGCTTTCGAAGGACATCAGATTATGGAGTATTCCCGAAGTGTTTTACCGTATACAGAAAGGATAGAGTAAGCAGAAACAGAGGAGTATTTAAGCTGTGGTGGACCCATATGTCAGTAGAAGAGAACTTATTTCAGAGAGAAGTGTAGAAAGTATTTGGTGTTCCGTTAAAAGTAAAAGTAGTAACGCAAAAAAGATATATGTAGGTGCATATTACAGGCCACCAGATGCAGACGTCAATTCTACAATGGAACTAGAGTCAGGATTTATAAAAGGTTAGGATTTATAAGAAGAGTACTTGGGAAATGTGATAGGAAGACAAAAGAGCGATATTACTTTTCACTAGTTAAACCCCACCTTGAGTATGCAGCCAGTGAATGGGATCCGAATGAATTAGGTTTGATCATAGAACTAGACAGTGTGCAGCGTAGAGCAGCTAGGTTCGTTAAAAGGTGTTACGATAGGTTGAGTAGTGTTTCAGAATTTATGCAAGAATTAAGGCGGGAATCATTATCAGAACTGAGGATAAAGTACAGATTAAATCTATTAGAGAAATTTCAATCGGATAGCTTTACTGAAGATTTTAGGCACTTATTAAAAACACCATCGTATTATGCTAGATTTTACCAGAAATATAAGATTAAAGAGATAGATTGTCGTACTGATAGATTCAAATGGCATTTTTCCCCCGTACTATAAGAGAACAGAATAGGCAGCATAGCAAAGGAATAGGTAAGGGAAATATTTTAGAGTAGTCTGTAGTGCATGATGCATGTATTAATCCCTTAAATACTATAGATTCTAACAATCTAGTTACATGAGATCCTATAGTTGATTGTTTGCATGTCAATAGTGCATGCTTGGTGATCTTCACCCCCTACCACACAGCCCCGCGGTGGCTTGCAGGGTATCGTGTAGATGTAGATTACTTCCACGAACAATAAAGGCAAGTCATCATATTAACCAGAAGTGGTTGATACAATATGGGTTGCCGTTTTCTTTTTCATGTCCAAAATCATGCAAAACTTTCCCCTGCCACACACATTTCTACATAATTGTGGTGTTCTACCTTTGTGGTGGCTTGCAGGGTATTATGTAGATGTGGATGTACAAAACTTCGCCCTTGATTGTTTTCTTAAAATATGCGCTACCGAATCCAAATAAATAAGAAAATTATTCATAAAAATTATAATTATTCGTAGTACCTCGTTTTTCATTTTTTGCCTTTCATCCCGCCATTAATAATGATTTTTATTGGCATCATAATAATCTAATATAAAAATTTAAGTCGGTAAAATAGTTTGTTGTATCGTAGGTAAAGAATCTCAATTATAAACTCCTTGTAACTACTCCCTCATATAAAAAAATACTGTCGATTATTTCAAACTTCTGCTTAGTCTATCAAAAGGGTGCATCGCTTTTATGTTTATAATCATTTGCATGAATGAGCATTGCTTAACTATCATCCATTTTCCGCAGTACCCTGTAGCATAATATAACCTCGAACATAACGGAAGGGAACGGAGGAAATGTGGAGAGGTACCCTGCGTCGGAATTTGCCTGCTCTTCACGCAAAGCGCCTAGGGTACCACGGCTTAACGTCCCATCCGACGGACGGAATACTGTACCCGAGAACTCCTCAGAAGACACTCGGGTAGTGTCCGGATTACCCTTGAAAAATATCGATCATAGCCGAGATTTGAACCCGTTCCAGCCACGTGAGATGCCAGTACTCTAAACATTACACCAACCCGACCCCTGTTGGAATTTACAAAATATACCATACCTATATTTTGTAAATTCCAACGGTACGGTGGTACGCATTTTAAATTAAAAGATAATTAAATTGACACTTGGAGACATACAAAAATAGTCCGCATATGTACTTCCATCAAGCAACTGACACGTACGTCTAAATTTTTATCCTCCACAAAGTAGAGTGATAATTATTGATATGCATGCCCTAGTGATAGTCCACTCCCTGCCACAAACCCTTGAAGTGACTTGCAGGGTATTATGTAGATGAATGGAGGCAATTGCATGTAATAACAACCAATAATCCCTTTCTTATTTCGTAGATATTAACCATCTAGCTACATGTGACCCTATTATCTCGCATGTCTTCGTTTGTTGCATGTCAATAGTGTATGTTTGGTGATCATCACCCCCTGCCACACACCCTAGTGGTGGCTCGCAGGGTATTACGTAGATGTAGATGAACTAACGGCACGTTTTTGTATGCTAACTTTGCTATTTTTATCTTTTGAAATAGTGAAGTTTAGACTAATACAATAATACTAATCCATTTAAATGCATGATATGTAGTGCATGTTTGGTGAGAATCCACCCCCTGCCACATATCTTTATGGTGGCTTGCAGGGTATTATGTAGATGTAGATGAATTGTAAATTGTGGTGAGCTGAAGCAGGAATTGATATATAATATAGATATTGAATTTATAACAGAATTCAAAATGTAATTCATGTGTAATTTATGTGCATTAGAACATAAAGTAAGTTGTTTGACTTGCTCTTTTTTATTAGAGCTTCAGTTACGTAAAATTGACTTCAGTAAAAGATTAGTTCCGCATTACCTAGGCGATATGCGATACCCTACAGGCCACCGCGAGGGTGTGAGACGTGGGTGAAGATCACCAAGCACGCACTATTGGCATCTACTTCTACGTAATACCCTGCGAGCCACCACGAGGGTGTGTGGCAGGGGGTGAAGATCACCAAAGGCATACGTTTATACAAAATTTTCGATCCAAATTAAACAGTTTAAAACAGCAGTTTTGAAAAAAAAATGATCCATACACTACGTCATAATAAATGGAAATGTATCTAGATCGATTACAGTACAGAAGTTTGGAATATCATGGTAGTTTTAAATCGATGGACAACGTAGTAACACCGTGGGTAGATTACAGAGAACAGAAGTATGTACAATCCCTCTTGTACAATTCCTACCCAGGCTGATTGGTCAGATGTGACTTAAATCTTAATGGAAAACCGCTAACGGCACAGGGAAAGGTTATATCCTTTCAACCATAATGAGTGATTTTGACTCGACTTTGGCATTATAATGCTATAAAAGCTCCCGGAGCGCTACTATAGTAGCGCTCCAGGAGCTTTTCCATTGCCAGCCAAGATGGAAATTCGAGTTCTATCTTGTTGTCGTGGTTGGGAGCGAATTTCGTATTCTAAAGGCCGCTTTACACGATACAATTTTTTGTACAATTTCTTGTACAAACTCTTGCATGAGGAAATTGTACCGTGTAAAGCGGCAAATTGTACGAAAACTTGTGCGATTGTCTGAATGACTGAACGGGAAATAGAACGTGTTCTAATTCCATTCAGACAAACATACAATTTCGTTCAGTCTATACAAGAGTTTGTACAAGAAATTGTGCAAAAAATTGTATCGTGTAAAGCGGCCTTAAGGCATCAAAACGGGCCGTGCAATCTGGGTGAAGTTATTAAAAACCTTTCCTTTTTGAAGAGTTGGATGCGGTAGAAAATCCTTCCAGACGAATTCAGATCTTCAGATTCAGAAACGGACTCAGATCGCCAATGGCATACCGTCTGCTCTGTCGTCTTTGTCGGGAACTAAGCTCCTGAACGCAATACTCAATTTCTTACGAGATAGAGAATTTTTCAGATCCCCAAACGGACTTTTTTCTTTTTATATTGTTTATTAAAATGATTTTATCGGTGGAAAAATTGATAAAACCCATTTCACTTAATTGAGGGTTTTTCAATGCAATGCCGAACGAAGCGACTATCGCGAATCCGAAGGAAAATTATCCTTTTGAACTTTTTTAAATTGTTTATCGCATTTATTTGTTATGCATAATAAATATCAATCTATTTAAAGACGTCATTAGTATTCTACCAATATTGCTGGGTACGTTGATAGTCTCTGTTTACGTTTTCCTACCCATGCATGTCGTTTATCAATATTTATTTTTCCTAATTACATTAAATTGCTTGATTAATTTATTGGACCCAAAATAAAGGTCTTAGTTACAGTTTTCGGTGAAATGGTCAATGCTTTATGTCCGCTGTCATGCCATTAAGAGAATATCTTTTCCTCTTCCTCCCTTTTTCGCGTTTACGCAACGTTATTCACTACACCATTCTATTGAGCATTCACATCCCGCCATAAACGTCCTCCAGTCAATTTTATTACTTCTCCTAATTTCTCCGACCGACTTCCTTTCGCCCACCTTATTCAGCGCCTCCCCACGCGTCTTCATCTCGCTAACAGCCAGTCCTATGTATTCTCCATCAAACAGATCACGAATCGAATTTTAAACGATCGATTTTCCGAGTGTATCGAAATGGAATCGCCCTTCTCTCCACCGCCGCCGCGGCCAGAAGAAGGGCTGAACAGGTTCACGGTCACTCCACGCTCTGGCGGCCCTGAGAAGACGAAACCACCCACCCACCTAGCCTCCTCCTCACTCCCCCACCCCCCCCCTGCTTCCCTCATTCCCATTGTTACCTCCCTCCCTCTTGCTCTCATTCCCCTCCTTCTCCCAGCCTCGAGTCCATCTTTTTTTTATATTACTACTCTCTCTTTCCGGGAAAAAGGCCGTATCGGAGCTAACCTGCGGCGCTCCCATTTTTCGTGGCGGGAAAGGGGTCTTGGAGATTAGGGATCTTGGGAAGGGAATGAGGAGGACTCAATTAATGCAATCCTTTCATTGTATTTGCATCCGGTTCGTAGCCCTTTTTCTTCACGTTCGTAAATTCGGCGGAATGTATTCAGATGAGAAAGATGCGTTATATTGTCAACGGGGCATTATTTTTTTACGATTTCTTGGGTACATGAATGAGTTACACGCTTCTTTCTCTCGTATACTCTAGGCATAGGGTACATGATGCATCTGTTACTAAAAATTGTAAGATTCCAACATCGCGGCAATATCTTCCCACGGTCTTCTTTTGTTTTCTGGAGAGATTATGTCGGCATAATTTCGTTAATAAATTCAGCGCCTTAGATTTGGTACGTAGATTTGAAAAAATACAAAATTTATGAGATACTCGAGGAGACTGAATGAAAAACTTAATATTGAAGTAGGAGGGAATGGAATTGAACGGGCGGAACAGTTTTTTATCATTAGCAGCGTATTAGATGGTGGTGAGCCTAGCAGTAATGATGCAAGGAGCAGAGTTGACGTTTTTACCAACAGGAGAATAAACAAATTCCAAGGCATTATTTTCAGTGATGATGTTAAAAATATTTTACGAACCCCAACTTACTATGGCAGACTGGACCATAATAATAAAATTAGAGAAATTGATTGCCGAACTGACCGATTCAAAATGTCCTTTTTCCCTCGCACAATAAGAGATACGAATAACGGTAAATATGTCCTATCGGAGAGTAGCAATGAATAGCATTGGTAGCTGCATGTTGGTATGAGTACTTAAAGCTAACCCTACTAACAGAATGTTTTTGCATATTTGCTTTGCAATTTCTATCTTTTTTAAATAGTGTAGTTCTGACTACTATATTAATACTATTCCTTTTTTATGCATGATATGTAGTGCATGTTTGGTGAGAAATCCCCGTTAAAGTACGGATGAAATATAGTACAGTAATTTAACCCGGAAGCTTTGCTGAAGATGTTAGATATATGTTAAAAACACCGGCGTATTATGCTAGATTCGATCAGATACAATAAATTAGAGAGATAGATTTTTGCAGATTTAAAATGTAATTATTCCCCCGTAGGTACTATTAGAGAACACTATAGGCAACATAGCAAAGGGATAGGTAGGTGAAATATTGTAGAGTATTCTGTAGCACATGATGCAAGTATTAACAACTAATCCTATTATTACTATGTAGATACTAACCATGTAGCTGCATATGACCCATATAATTAGCATTTTTGTGTATAGGACCCTAGTTGCAGGTCAATAGTGCATGTTATGGTGATCTTTACCCCCTGCCACACCCTCGTGGTGACTTGCAGGGTCTCACGTAGATGTACTTCTACACCTACGTAATACCATGCATGCCACCATATGGGTGTGTGGCAGGGGAAAGTAGATGTAGATGTACCTCTTAGTTTATCTACATCTACATAATACCCTGCAAGTCACCATAAAGGTGTGTGGCAGGGGGTGACGCTCACCAAACATGCACTACATATCACGCATAAAAAAGCATTAGCATTTATATAGGTACTGTTCAAAACTACACTATTTAAAAAAAGATATAAATAGCAAAGCATGGATGCAAAAACAAGCTGTTAGTTGGGTTAGCTTTAAGTCCTTATACCAACATGCAGCTACCAATGTTATCCATTGCTACACTCGTACTGGATATATTTACCGTTATTCATATCCCTAATAGTACGAGGAAAAAAGGACATTTTGCATCTGTCAGTTCGGCAATCAATTTCTCTAATTTTGTGATTATGGTCCAGTCTACCATAGTAAGTTGGGGTCCGCAAAATATTTTTAACATCATCACTGAAAATATGGTCTTGGTTTTGTTTAAGAGATTAAGTCTAAGTCTAGTTGTATGAAAGCAGTGCACGTGCTGTGATCTTTCCCCCATTTCCACCCACCTTCGAGGTAGCTGGGAAAGTACTGGTCTCTTACTGCAGTTGGTGGCTTCAGTTCATCTACATCTACGTAATACCCTGCGAGCCACCACGAATGTGTATGGCAGGGGGGAATTGCGGAAGGCAGATCTGCCAATATCCTTATCATTTTTGCCGTTCTCCAATCTTTGGTCATTCCCGACGGAGACTCTTCATTATAATATTGGAAAGGAAGATTTATGGTCCGTTGAACATAATTTTTTTTCCATGCTTCATCTTGAGAATGTTCAGGTCATATTTTTTTCCAGGTATGTACCTACGCGTCATACTGTGAATCACTGTTATCTAGAAGATGATGGTTGAATCACCATCCGGTCTGTGAGGAAACGAGAGAATTATCAAAATCTTCTTCCGGTGTTTTTAGGAATTTATGTCAACTGTTCAAGCATAATTATTTTTCCTTCCAGGAAAGTCTATATCGTCATGTTTCTAGTTGTTCATTTTTCCTCTGTATCAATTATATGCGATTCAAGGATCGTTCATTCCTGAGAAAGTATTTTTTTCCCTGACGATATTATCCGGAAAATATGCGGCCGAGCGAAGAGAAAGCTAGGATTTATAAAAAGAGTATTTGGGAAATGTGATGAGAAGACAAAAGAGCGATGCTACTTTTCACTAGTTAGGCCCCACCTTGAGTATGCAGCCAGTGTATGGGATCCTAATGAATTAGGTTTGATGGGAGAACTAGACAGTGTGCAGCGTAGAGCAGCTAGGTTCGTCAAAAGGTGTTACGATAGGTTGAGTAGTGTATCAGAATTAATACAAGAATTAGGGTGGGAATCATTATCAAAGCTTAGGTTAAAGTTCAGATTAAATCTATTAGAGAAATTTCAATCGGATAGCTTTACTGAAGATGTTAGGCACATATTAAAAACACCAGCGTATTATGCTAGATTCGACCAGATAAATAAGATTAGAGAGATAGATTGTCGTACAGATAGATTCAAAATGGCATTTTTCCCCCGTACTATGAGAGAACAGAATACGCAGCATAGGAGAGGGATAGGTAGGGGAAATATTTTAGAGTATTATGTAGTGCATGATGCATGTCTTACCCCTTAAATACTGTAGACACTAACAATCAAGTTGCATGAGACAATATAGTTGCTAGTTTGGATGTTAGTAGTGCATGCCTGGTGATCTTCACCCCCTGCCACACACCCTCGCGGTGGCTTGCAGGGTATCGTATAGATATAGATGAAGATGTTAAGTACATATTAAAAACACCAGCGTATTATGCTAGATTCGACCAGATAAATAAGGTTAGAGAGATAGATTGTCATACTGATAGATTAAAAATGTCATTTTTCTCCCGTAGTATAAGAGAACAGAATAGACAGCATAGCAAAGGGATAGTAATAAAGTGTCTTTACTCGGGCGAGGTTGTGACTGTAAAGTCCCCTCTTCCACCTAACCCATCGTCAATCTAAAATATAAACATATACATCCATGTTATGAAACAAAATACAATGAAATATACATTACCTATTTAAAAAAATACGCTTTACAAGTTTAATGTCAATTTAAATTATAATAAAATAAAAGAAAAATATAGTGTAAAAGAGTCACATGTGGATAGGTAGGGGAAATATTTAGAGTAGTCTGTAGTGTATGATGAATGTATTAATCCCTTAAATGCTATAGATACTTACAATCAAAATGCATGAGACAATATGGTTGCTTGTTTCAATGTCAATAGTGCATGCTTGGTGATCTTCACCCCCTGCCATGCACCCTCGCGGTGGCTTGCAGTGTATCGCGTAGATGTATTACTAGGCCGTAAAAATGTCCCGCTGAAAAATCCAAAGTTCGGGTTTCAAAGAAAATTTATCATTTCTATACGGAATGGTAGACTTAAGAGATCAGTTTCGAATTCACTCATTACCTTCGCCTGATCTGTCATTCCGGTAAAAAAAACTATGAAAGCAACACACTTGAGGGAAATGTCGTGAAAATTATTTTTTCCTGCAATTTGTATGGAAACGCTTCTCTTTTGCCCGTTTACTTCCAAAACTATGCCATGATACTAGACTGATGCACGAATGCTGTAAATGGTTAAGTAATCACAGGTGTCATTAAAATATCCCAGCCTTTCTTTCTTGAAAGTGCATGCTTGGTGATCTTCACCCCCTGCCACACACCCTCGCGGTGGCTTGCAGGGTATCTTGTAGATGTAGATGTTGAATTAAATATTCATTTTTCAAAGTTATCTGATCCTATGAGTTCATGTTACTCCACTCTGATTATGAGTTTGGTTGGAGTTCTCTGGGTTTTTAATCTATTGGATACCCAGGATGATTTAGGTATTTTAGTTTCTGTTTGCAAGAGGGTTGTCAGTCTTGCCTTGTAATGTGGTCTTATGGAAGAACGAAAATATCCATGTTAAGTTTTCAAATCCAACTAATTCATGAAACGATTTTCCTTTCATCCAATAATTTGTGTAATGTTTATCATATTCTTGCTATATATTTTACCAGTATTGCTTTGTGATTATTGTCCAGTCTACCACGTAAGTTGGAGTTCGCAAAATATTTTTCACTTCATCAGTGAAAATATTATCTTGGAATGTATTTAAGAGATTAAGTCCCCTTCCAACGTTAAACTAGGAAAACAGAAACTGGAAGAGGTGAAAGAGTTCTGTTACCTAGGAAGCAGAGTAACCAACGATGGACGAAGCAAGAAAGAAATAGTGAGTAGAATAGCCCAGGCAAAGAGGGCATTCTATCAAAAGAAGAATCTACTTACAGCAGGAAATACAAGCTTGGAAATAAGGAAGCAATTCATCAAAACGTATATCTGGAGCATGTTTCTTTACGGCAGTGAGGTCGTAAAGGACGTGAAAGAGAGGAACTACGTTAATATGAAGAGGTTGGCCGATAGAAGAATCGAGTGGAGGGCTGCGTTAAACCAATCCTAGGATTGCTGACCCTTGATGATGAGGAAGTCCCCTATCTATTGTCATTTTCTTGCCTTGGCTATTGTCTTTCGGGCTTGTCATTACCGCATAAGACGTCCTCCACCTACTTTTGATTCCTTCCTCTAATTTCTCAGACCTACCTATTTTCCTCTTGTAAAGTGTTTAACACTTCCTCATTTGTGTTTTTCTCCATATCCATCAACCCTTGCCATTTTCCTCCATGTCCGCTTCTCAATAGCCACCAAGTAGTCGTGCTCCTTGCCAATGACCAAGTATCTAATACAACGAACTCCTCGCTTCAACTTCTGCTAAGCCAAATTTCAGCTAAGATGCTCATAAGATATGTGAACGTTTCCCACCTGCTCTGTGTTCTCCCCACCCAAATATCTAGCATCAGTCCCAATTAATTTGACATGAATATCAATCTAGGAATTACTAAAATACCAGTATTTATGTTGGCATCTGTTTTTGGGTAATATTAGTGAGTAGGTCGGTTGACTTCAGTGACAGGACACGGGTTCTGGTTTAGAATCAAAGGTGAGTCCTCTTTAGGCAGATCCACTTGATCCCTCATTGTGGGATTTCTTGGTTACCAATCCCTCCGGAAAACAAAGTGCTCAGGAGTGAACCCTGGCTGCTCTGCATCTACAGTTAAATGATAACCCTGCAAGCAATCACAAAGTTGTGTAGCAGGGGGATAATCTACACCCAACATGATTTACACATCATGCATAAAAAGCACTGGTAATGAATTATATTATAGTCTACTGGATATATTAACAGCTATTATTTTTTGCACCACGTGACATCTACTTAATACCCTGCAAGCCACCATAAAGGTGTGTGGCAGGGGGTGAACTATCACCAAACATGCACTACATATCATGCATGAAATTTGCAATTGAAAATTAAAATAGCAAAGCATACATGCAAAAACATGCTGTTAGTTGGGTTAGCTTTAAGTCCTTATACCAACATGCAGCTACCAATGTTATGAATTGCTACACTCGTACTAAATACATTTACCGTTATTCATATCCCTAATAGTACGAGGAAAAAAGGACATTTTGAATCTGTCAGTTCGGCAATCTATTTCTCTAATTTTGTGATTATGGTCCAGTAAGTACCATAGTAAGTTGGGGTATGCAACATTTTTTTAACGTCATCACTGAAAATATTATCTTGGAATTTATTTAGGAGATTAAGTCTAAATTTCAACCTGCGA
Organism: Platycnemis pennipes; assembly: GCA_933228895.1. Taxonomy (NCBI): domain Eukaryota; kingdom Metazoa; phylum Arthropoda; class Insecta; order Odonata; family Platycnemididae; genus Platycnemis; species Platycnemis pennipes. The sequence goes on from OW121854.1 coordinate 70,593,946, forward strand.
TCTGACAATGATTCCCAATTTAATTAATTTAATAGACTGGTTACGCTAATAAGGTTATCATACCGTCCCTTTACAAATCTTGCCGATCTTCGCTGCACACGTTCAAGTTCATTATTTGGACCGATTTCGTAGGGATCCCATACACTGGCAGCATATTCCAAATGAGGTCTCACAAGGGAAAAGTAGCTGATTTCTCGTACACGATCGTCACATTTACCCAGTACTCTTTTGACGAATCCCAGTTTACGATTCGCTTGACCCATTATTTCACGTATGTGTTTACCCCAGGAAAGATCATGTGTCAGTCTTATTCCAAGATATTTAATGGATTCCACGGTTGTCAATTCATTATTACTTATTTTGTAAGTGCTAGGAGGAGAGCTATTCTTTATCCAAAAATTCATTACCACACATTTTTAAAGTTTAATTCTAACTGCCATGTATCACACCAAGTTTCAATTGCTTGTAGGTCATCATTTAAATATTCTTTATCGTTTGGGCATAGAATTTTCCTGTATACTACTGCGTCATCGGCAAATAGACGAAGCTTACTTTTTACCACCTTATGGATATCATTTATATACAAAAGGAATAGGAGTGGACCTATCACACTACCTTGTGGGACACCCGAAGTGACTTTAATTGCCGGTGAGGTAACACCGTCCAAAACAACCCTTTGCACCCGTCATGCAGAATATCATTTATCCATGATATAATGTTACTGTCTAACCCATAAGATTTTAATTTCAAAATTAGTTTGCTATGAGATACCTTGTCAAAAGCTTTCTTGAAGTCGAGAAATATAGCATTCCTAGGTTACCTATTCGAGATAATCCCGGTTTCAAACACCCCTCCCCCCTGGTCTTGGGTGATTAAACAACTTAATGAAACTTATTCACCAGTGACCATTCAACAATTTAGCTAAGACAAGCAGGAACCATGTTTCTCGATAAGTAAAGCATATTCGTTGCAGCGAGACCGTTCAAGTCTCCAGACACGTTCTAGACTCCACATTGTGTCGCGTTTCATAAGTTACGTCCTCACTTCGAGTTCTGGCATTCAACGTGAACCGGTCTTAATGGCTGCGGGAGGAAAGATCGGACGCCCACGACTCTCCGGGATGGAAAAGATCTTCCTACATCCTTCCCTCCCCCGCCTACTCCTCACTCCTCCGAGCATTAGCTCACCGCCTCCTCGTCCAACCTACCTTCCCCTCGACTGCCTCTCACCGTTCCGGTCTCCAGGAGGATCTGGGGAGGAGAAATTCCATCATCATCATCATCATCTTGGTCTTCTTCTTACCCAACCCACCACAGCCAGCCGCCTGGAGGAAAACCTCCCCAGTCCCGACTGACAGGTTTAGGCTGGAGAGACATTGTTGTCGCTCATCAACCTAGCCCGGTGCTCATTCTATTGGGGGGGGATGAAGGGGTGGAGGGTTGTCGCGTCCCGGCGAGCCGCCTCCGCCGACTCGGAGCCACAAACCAGACCGCGGAGCTGTCTCGGGCTGCCAACGGGGGTGGGATCGGGATTTTTTGGGTGGGAAAACGGTTGTCCCGAAAAGTCAGTAACCGTGCAGACGATTTTTTTATTCGGTACTCCCTCGCTTAGTGAGTTGGGGATAAGAGAATTCAGAGAGGGTCGGTTTCATTTGGAGCCTAGGGTACCGGCGGTCATCATCATTCATCATTGGTCAACAATCCTAGGATTGGTTTGACGCAGCTTTCCACTCGATTCTTCTATCGGCCAATCTTTTCATTGTGACATAATTCTTCTCTTTTACATCCTTCACAACCTGTTCCATGTATCTCATACGAGGCCTGCCTTTTCCAATCTTCCCGTTCACCTTTCCCTCGACGATAGTGTTCATCAGGCCATCGTGTCTCAAGATATGGCCGATTAAGTTGTCCCTTCTTCTCTTTAGAGTTGCCAGCAGACTTCTCTTTTCTCCTACTCTTCTTAGCACTTCCTCATTACGTACTCGGTCGATCCATTTAATCTTCAGCATTCTTCTGTAGCACCACATTTCGAATGCTTCTACCCCTTTCTTCTCCGCTGCTGTCATCGTCCATGCTTCACTGCCGTAAAGAAACATGCTCCAGATGTATGTTCTGATGAACTGTTTCCTTACTTCTACGCTTGTATTTCCTGCTGTAAGTAGATTCTTCTTTTCATAGAATGCCCTGTACCGGCGGTAAAAACAGAATAGAACAAAAGGATTGCAACGAAGGTACTTGGGCAAATCAAAATAAGTACGCTAAGTAACCTGTCTGCGAGATGAGCTAAGTTTGGAATCATTATCAGAACATAGGATGAAATTTTGACTTGATCTCTTAACTAAAAGTCCAAGACAATATTTTCACTGATGATGTAAAAAATAATTTGCGAACTCCCAACTTACTATGATATACTGGACCATGTCATAAAATTAGAATTATCGATTACCGGACTGACAGATTCAAAATGTCGTTCATTCCGCACACTATTGGGGATATGAATAGTGGTAAATATGTCCAATGCGAGTGAATTAATGAATAGCATAGGTAGCTGCATGTTGGTATGAGTACTTAAAGCTAACCCTACGAACAGAATGTTTTTGCATGTTTGCTTTGCAATTTCTATCTTTTTTAAATAGTGAAGTTTAGACTTGTACATTATTACTAATCCTTTTTTGTGCATGATATGTAGTGCATGTTTGGTGAGATATCACCCCCTACCACACACCTTTATGGTGGCTTGCAGGGAATTATGTAAGTGTCCATCTACATCTACACGATATCCTGCAAGCCGCCGAGAGGTATTGTGGCAGGGGGTGAAGATCACCAAGCATGCCCTATTGATATGCAAACAAGCAACTATAGGATCTCATGCAACTAGATTGTTAGCATCTATAGTATTTAAGGGAGTAATACATGCATCATGCACTACAGACTACTCTAAAATATTTCCATTACCCCTTTGCTATGCTGCCTGTTCTCTTATAGTACGGGGGAAAAATGCCATTTTGAATCTATCGGTACCACAATCTATCTCTCTAATCTTATTTATCTGGTCGAATCTAGCATGATACGCTATACGCTGGTGTTTTAATATGTGCCTAACATCTTCAGTAAAGCTATCCGATTGAAATTTCTCTAATACATCTGCATAATACCCTGCAAGCCACCACAAAGGTGTGTGGCAGGGGGTAATTTCTCACCAAACATGCACTACAATTCATGCATAAAAAAGGAATAGTAGATATTAATTTACTAGTCAGAACTTCACTATTTCAAAAAGATAGAAATTCCGAAGTATACATGCAAAAACATTCTGTTAGTAGGGTTAGCTTAAAGTACTCATACCAATATAATAGATATAATCTGTACCTTAACCTACGCTCTGATAATGACTCCCACTCTAATTCTTGTATTTATTCTGAAACACTACTCAACCTATCGTAACACCTATATTAGCGTAACCAGTCTATTAAATGAATTAAATTGGGAATCATTGTCAGATCGCAGGTTGAAATTTAGACTTAATCTCTTACACAAATTCCAAGGCAATATTTTCAGTGACGATGTTAAAAATATTTTACGAACCCCAGCTTACTATGGCAGACTGGACCATAATCATAAAGTTAGAGAAATTGATTGCCGAACTGACCGATTCAAAATGTCCTTTTTCCCTCGCACAATTAGAGATACGAATAACGGTAAATATGTCCTATCGGAGAGTAGCAATGAATAGCATTGGTAGCTGCATGTTGGTATGAGTACTTAAAGCTAACCCTACTAACAGAATGTTTCTGCATGCTTGCTTTGCAATTTCTATCTTTTTTAAATAGTGTAGTTCTGACTACTATATTAATACTATTCCTTTTTTATGCATGATATGTAGGGCATTTTTGGTGAGCAATCACCCCCTGCCACACACCCATTGTGGTGGCTTGCAGTGTATTATGTAGATTTAGATGAACACCTTTTAACGAACCTGCTCTACGCTGCACAGTCTATTTCTCTGATCAAACCTGCTTAATTCGGATACCATACACTGGCTGCAAACTCAAGGTGGGGCCTAACAAGTGAAGTAACATCGCTCTTTTGTCTTCTCATCACATTTCCCAAGTACTCATTGAATAATTCCTAGCTTTTTCTTCGCTCGGCCGCACATTTCCCGGATGTGCCTTCCCCACGATAAATCTTTAGTGATTGTTACACCTAAATATCTTACGGTTTCAACACTTTCGATCTTCGTGTTACTAATTTTATAGGTACGCTCTATCGAATTATTCCTCCTCCAAATATTGATAGCTATACACTTTTTAAGGTTAAGTTCTAACTGCCATTTGTGACACCACTCTTGAATTTCATCTAAATACTTGCTAAGCGATTTCCTGTCATCTGCTTTTGATATACCCCTATACACTACCGCATCGTCTGCAAAAAGTCTAAGCTTACTACTAACTACGGTACCCAAATCGTTTACGTATAAAAGAAATAGGAGCAGACCTACTACGCTACCCTGGGGAACTCCCGATGTGACTTTAATTGTGTCCGACATGATACCATTTACGACAACCCTCTGTTCTGGAGGAAAAATGGTTTAGCAACATTGAAGTGAGAAGAAAAATCGCATTGGCAAAAGTAGCTTTTACTGGTAGGCGTGAACTAATGACAGGGGCGTTGAGTAGAGAAGTAAAGAAAAGACTACTGACATGTTTAAATGGAGCGTGTCACTATATGGTGTGGAAACGTGGACTTTGCGCTAAGAAGATGAATACAGACGTAGGGATTTTGTGATGTTTGTGTGGAAAATGGAGAAAGTAAAGTGGGTCCAAAGGAGGACGAACGATGAAGTGGTGGAATTGGCAAGAGAGGAAAGAAATTTGATAGATGACATTAGGAGAAGGAAGAACGTGTATGAAGAAGGTAATTGAGGGCGATGGTGCTTTGAAGTACTTGATTGAGGGAAGAATGTTAGGTAAGTGAGGAAGAGAGGCGACAAGAACGAATAGTTTGGATAGAATGATTAGAGGTATGAGGGGCTGAAGAGGGACATCGAGTGAAATTTAGGGGTGCGGGATAATCAATTGTCCATTTTTACCTACCTTCGCCGGTAGAAAACTAATAATAATAATCGCAAAAGTTAAAAAAGGTAGTTGAATTTGTAACATATTTCTAGCACCTTTACTAAAGAACATTTTACGGAAGCAGTAAACTGCAGAGCTTGAAGCAATGTGAAACTGTGGGAATTGCATGAATGAATGCAAAGGCTTTAAAGATGGACTTTTTTCCTCACAATAGTTCATGCTTTTGGGAATTGATTGTTCCATACAAGTGTATAAGCTTACGCCATGCAATACGCAATGGGCATCTCCCCACGCATCAGTCTCCCCTAAGACAAGCCTCGAGTAGAACGGCTGCATACAAGCAGCAGAGCTCAATGAAGAACTCTCCAGGCTGTAGACGGCCGAACGTGTCCGCTATACTACTCCTCCCGGGCGTAATACGAAAGCAGTCGCGCATGCATCATTCACTACCAGGTAGACGTTGGGGAAAAATTTAAATATCAGGGCGGCGGACATGACTCAACGTTCGCATCAAGAAACCCATTCCGCGGAAATCCGTGATCGTTCGAGGGAAATGTTCTAGTCAGTGAGACGGCACGAGTATTTCCTGCCGGGCAGGCCGATCGGTCGCGGATGACTGCCTCCCCCGAAGCGCTCTTACCCGTTTCCTGTTACGATTTGCTCCTTTTACTCACGGCCGCGATGTTTTTTGTTCTATCTCCGTCTCTCCCTCTCTCTTCTCCTCTCTCCCTTTGCCCCTTGGTGGAGGGACTACTCACCTCAGCGAAGCCAGCGCTGAATGGATGAAAGTGAATATCGACTCGGGGTCCGAAAAGATGTCCGCTCCCGACTGGAATCCATCCGTTGCCTCGAAAAGAAACGCTGCCCGCGAACTGGCGCCGAAGTCAGATCACGCACGCGGGAGTACACGATCGTGAGGAACGATCAGAATACGACTCCAATTTTACTTCGGCCCAGAGGGCGTGGGATGTTTCTTCCATTTAAGGGATTTACCTTTAATTTATCCATTTGACTCCGAGACTTGTTGAGTGTCATACTTGTATTATTTCAATGGCGATCTTCCTTCCGTCACTAAGCAACGATTCAATTGCAATGAACAATCTTACAGCAACCAATCAGGTTCTTTTGACTCATATTTTGTTTAAACTCGATTTGGTTGTCACCACAGGTTAGGATGATATTGTTGAAGTTGTTGACAATTGAAACGAGGAGGGAAATACAACATTTCTGGAGTCATTTTAGTTCCGCTGTGATACCAGAAGCAATGTTGAGGTACGCTATTTTTACCTTTTTTTTTAATTATAAATTTTAGACTCGAATGTAATTACTAATCCTTTTTATGCGTGTATGTTATGCATGCTTGGAGCTAATTCACCCCCTGCCACAAACTTTTATGGTGACTTACAGGGTATTATGTTGATGTAGATGTCGGTTGCCATTGAAATTTGATTGCGAAATACCTTCTTTGCAGGTCGAGGTGCATGCTTGATGAAGTTGTAAATTGATATATTTGAATTTGTAGCGGATGGATTAAGCCATCTGTGCAGGCATGTAGCCAGAAATTTTCTTCTGGGGGGCCTTATTCTAGTGCAGCGTAATTAGAAAAAATTAGCCTTCGGTGCCCACATGTTACAAATCTCTTCCATTAATTTTCAGTGCTTGGTATTTACTTTCACAGTGCCCATTCCTATCTCTTCTAACTGGTAAATTTCACTGCTGTTATGAAGCAGTTGATTTGACCGGTCCCAGAACAGAAGTTCAACACATGCATAATTATAAGATTGAAAAGAACAATTATTAACCACGCACATGCCTCAAACTAGTGATCACGTTTCTAGACACTCAACGCTTGAATTAAACGCAGTGTAAATCCGCATTATCATGCCCAGTTAAAATCAGATCAACAATATTATTGGATAAAAAAATTTAAACCGTGGCTCCTCGTAGAATATCAGCGGATAGCTGCTATTGGCGAACGAATATATTCTCACTGATAGGAGAAAAATTCACGAGCGACAGGAAATGCTCCGAAAGAACTCTCTCCTCATGAGTAAGGATTCTCGAGAATTTGTTTGCCGCCTTCTCGACGACGACGCATTCAACGGCTGAAGAGGTCACCGATGTGGCGGGGACGCCTTCGAATGCCCTCGAGGCAATGGCGCGAAACTCCGTCGCCAAGTCTTCCCTTAGAACTCTTGAGCGAATGAATGCGGAAATTGCGTTGACTACGGCTGTTTCGAATATCGAAATATCGAACATGCAATGTGAGCCATCGAAACGGTGTTTGGCATGGGGTGACTCCACACAGGGAGTCCGATACGTACGTCTACATTTTCGTGATACCCTGCAAGCTAACCAAGATCACCAAGCATGCACTATAAACATGCAACCATGCTACTATAGGGTCTCAGGCAACTAGATTCTTAGTATCTGCATAGTAATTAAGGGATTGGTAGTTAATACATGCATCATGCACTACAGACTACTCTAAAATATTTCCCCTACCCAACCCTCAAAATATGTATGCATCAATGTGGTTAGGAATGACTAATATGGACGATTGGCGACAAGTATAAGTATGAACCTGTTGTTATAACACGATGCTATTCTCCCTCGTGTCCTGCCTAAATTACGAAAGACTGCCAATCTAACGAACCTTATGTTTGACTACGCACGTGTGCAACTCTGACAATGAGTTGAAAAACACACAATCATATTGTTAGTAACTATAAATTTAAAAAATGTGTAGCAATGGATTTTTTGAAAAAGATTAGTTCCCCTCCAAGCACTTACAAAATAAGTAATATTAAATTAACAAACGTGGAATCCTTTAAATATCTTGGAATAAGACTGACACATGATCTTTCCTGGGGTAGATGAATACGCGAAATAATGGGTCAAGCTAATCGTAAACTGGGATTCATCAAAAGAGTACTGGATAAATGTGACGATCATGTACGAGAAATCAGCTACTTTTCCCTTGTTAGTCCTCATTTAGAATACGCTGCCAGTATATGGGATTCATACGTAATAGGCCTAAATAATGAACTTGAACGTGTGCAGCGAAGATCGGCAAGATTTGTAAAGGACGGTACGATAATTATATCAGCGTAACCAGCCTATTAAATGAATTGAAATTGGAACCATTGTCAGATCGTAGGTTGAAATTTAGACTTAATCTATTAAATAAATGCCATTACATAAATTATGGTGGTTTGCAGGGTATTATGTAAATGTCAATAGTGCACGTTTGGTGATCTTCACGCCCTGCCACACACCCTCGCGGTGGCTTGCAATGTGTCGCGTCGATCGTGTATCGCCTAGGTAGTGAAGAACAGATATTTTGCTGAATTCAATTTTAAATAGCTGAAACTGTGATAAACAGATGCAAATCAACTATTTAAATTATGTTCGAATGGACATAAATTACACATGAATAACTTTGTGGATTCTGTATGAAAAATTTATAAATATAGATTCTGTTTAGATGTATAAGGTAAAGTAATATGGTATATCAGCAATTATTAAGTAAAGTAATATATTGTATTAGTAGCTAGTGTAAATTTACCTTTGCAGGAAAATGGCATTGTACACATTAGATTTATTAGGATTAATGAAAGAAGCAATAACATTAAAATCGTGGATTTTTTTAGGATTTTAACAAGTCAGCATGAAACACTAATATGTGTAATGCATATTTGTAGTACTTCTCAAATGTTTCTCTACAAGATGATTGATAAGTAGGATTTGTAGATGGTGTCCAGCATGTCATTCATAGGAATCTGTCTTTAGGTGGGTAGAGTAAGTAAACCTTAATTCATGTTTGGTGACAACTCACCCCTTGCCACACACCATGGAGGTGGCTTGTAGGGTAGTCAGTAGATTGATAAAGTTGTATTAACAGTGAAGGAACTGTGACAGCTTTTGTTCACACATAATTCACGGATTTCGGGCAAAAGATTGTGGAATGCCATAATGGTGTAACAAGCGTTTGCTTATGCTTTATGCACCTTTTGCTTATGTTAATTTTTGATATATTAGTGAATGGTTGTGGTTAGAAGAAAAATTTTTTTCTCTAAAATTTGTTTCCATCTAACAATTTCGTGTACAAAATTGCGATTTCGGTTCCGAGTATACTGTTGTACATAGTACTTTTCTGTTTATTTAACCTCTTAAGATTTTGACTGTTAATAAAACTAATCAAAGAGAAGTCAAAAAACGAAATGAAATCAAAGAGAAGTCTTCTGGGGTGAATATTCATGGAGAAAAAATTAGCATGCTGAGATTCGCTGATGACAAAGCAGTCATAGCAGACACAGAGGGATCTGAATAAGATGCTGATAACCATGGAAAGAACAATGGCCAGATATCATAGGAAGATCAGTAAGAAAAAGACTTAAGATACTGGTGTGCAGCAAGAGAAAAGAGGCCAAAACCAACGTTAAATTAGGAAAACAAAAGCTGGAAGAGATGAAAAAGTTCTGTTATCTTGGAGGCCGAGTAACCATCGACGAACGAAGCAAGAAAGAAATAATCAGCAGAATAGTCCAGGCGAAGAGGGCGTTCTACCAAAAGAAGAATCTACTTACTCCTGGAAAGACAAGCGTAGAAGTAAGGAAACATCAGAACGTACATCTAGAGCGTGTTTCTTTATGGCAGTGAGGCATGGACAATGACAGCAGCGGAAAAGAAAAGGGTGGAAGCATTCGAAATGTGGTGCTACAAAGGAATGATGAAGATTAAATGGATCGACCGAGTATGTAAAGAGAAAGTTATAAGAAGAGTGGAAGAAAAGAAGTCTTCTGAATACCCTAAGAAGAAGACGGGACAATTTGAACGGCCACATCATGAGACATGATGGCCTGATGAAGACTCGTCGAGGGACAAGTGGAAGGGAAGAATGGCAAAGGAAGGCCTCGTGCAAGATATATGGAACGAGTGATAAAGACCCTATTATGTAGCATGTTTGCATGTCAATAGTGCATACTTAATTCATAAGTGATTGTGGAATGCCATAATGGTGGAACAAGCGTTTGCTTGTGCTTTATGCACCTTTTGCTTATGGTAATTTTTGATATATTAGTGAATCGTTGTGGTGTGGTAGTGTGGTTGTGGTGTGGTAGTGACGTAAAGTAACATGTGATCACATGTTACTTTACGGCAGTGAGTTTATAAAATAATTTACCGTTTATTCACAGTTACGTCCCTAAATCCAAAGTAAATAACAGTAAAAAATATTTTAACTAGGGATGGGACACGCGATTCCTTGATACCTCGGTACTTAAGGTATCGAGAAGGTACTGGCAAAATTTCCGTAGTATCGAGAAAATGAATACTTTGATGAAAAAGATTTATGTTTCAACATTTAACGATTCTTTTTCAGTTTCATTAACTGACGAATGCAATGTGTGACAAAATATGTGTAGCATGTTACTTTACGGCAGTGAGGTATGGACGATGATAGCTGCGGAGAAGTAAAGGGTGGAAGCATTTGAAAAGCTGTGTTACAGAAGAATGATGAACAAGTAACGAGGAAATTCTAAGAAAAGTGGGAGTAAAGAGAAGTCTTCTGAATACCCTAAGAAGAAGACGGTACAACTTGATCGGCCACATCATGAGAGATGATGGTCTGATGAAGACAATCGTTGAGGGACAAGTGGAAGGGAAGAATGGCAAAGGAAGGCCTTGTGCAAGATATATGGAATTAGTGATGAAGGATGCCAAAGAGAAGAATTACGTAAATATGAAGAGATTAGCCGATAGAAGAACTCAGTGGAGAGCTGCGTCAAACCAATCTGAGGATCGATGAGTTATGATGATGAAGTAAACTAAAGTCACTCGGAGGAATGAAGGTGCTTCAAAAACAACGTCGTCATTTTACTCATGGATTGCCAAGCTTTAGTCATCCTGGGGATTTCAAACGCTGTACGGATGAAATATTATTATTTCACTGAGATACAGGTTAAATGCGTGTTGTTTGAATGAAAATAAATCATAAGAAAACTAAAGTCATGAGTCTCCATGAAAAGAGGTCGAACGTATAATACTAGTAGAAGGCTGAAACTAGAGCAAGCTGACAAATGCCAGTTCTTTTCGCATGAATTTCGACAAAGGTGGAATGGATGTTCAGAATATATGTTGTAAAAATCACGTGGTCTTGATATCAGGAGAGAACTTACGGCAGTGACCCTTGGCTACGATGATAGTAAAGACTTCGAACTGAAGTGTTATTTTACTTATTTTCGAAGCATTGAACTTAAGCACGGAGAACTTGAAGAAGGACTATGAAATGCAGGTACGGCAAAAAATGGAGAAGCATGAAGGACGGAGAGAATGGTTATTAAGCTTAGACCTTTTGCAGACGATGCGGTGATGTATAGGGGTGTATCAAAAGAAGAAGACATGAAATCGCTTAGCAAGGATTTAGATGCAATTCAAGAGAGGTGCGACAAATGGCAGCTAGAACTTAACCTTAAAAAGTGTGAGAGGTTATAAAACAAGTTTTATAAATGATTGGGGAGGAGAGAAGGTTTATAGAAGATATTAGGCACCTGGTGTTAGTAGATTCGAAAAATAATGAAAGACGATGGTTTTTTAAAGGCCGTTATGAGAGTCCATCAATCTAATCAACTTAAGTCGGACCGCATAAATACTTGACTGCGAAATCATACGTTTCAATAAATTAAGAATTTTCTCCCAAAATTTTGAGCTTACTCCCGGAACAATGTCACGTGCATGAATGAATTCTCCGCGGGTCTTCACCCTGGGGGGTTTTGTTTGAAACCGTCGGGATTAACTCGAATAGCCAACCAAGCAGTCACGTGATACAAACAAGAATGGTCTGCCAGTATTGGTGTGTTTGAATTCTTCATTACAATCACTGGAAATTTTTCATTGGTTTCAATTGAGTTTACCTTATCCGGAGACTCTGTGCTCGAGATGAATGGAGAAAACTAAAATGAAAACCATGAGTGAGATTGTTAAGAGTAATTAAAACACACCAACATTTGCGAATCATTTTTGTTTGTATCACGTGACTCCTTGGTTACCTATTCGAGATAATTCCGATGTTTCGGTAAACGAATCGCTCATCATCTTTTAAGGTTTTTCCTTAAGATGATATGCGGAGTCGTCCATTGAAACGTCGGCTGCGATGGAGAGCCTGAACAGCATGAAGACTCGTTATGAATTCATTAATTAGGTACACCGGGAGAGCACCAGAACCTTTTTGAGTTACATGCATGTATTTTATCTTCAGAGTATCCGGCAGAAATGCCAAAATAAATCCGGCATATCTGAATAGTACTTCCGAATTAATTATTTCCAATGCAATTTCGTTAACATTTATTACCGTGCCCCATCGCGCGCGGAAAAACTTCATTTTGACACTCTCCTACATACGAGTCACGAAATTTTGTTTCGTTATTTTTGTAAATTAATTTATGCATAACTAATAATTCTGATGCAAAGGTCCAAAGTTTCCGCAATGTATAAATGAATGGTATCTATCGCCTCCTACAGAGTGATGCGATCTCGACAAAAGCTCGCTGAGCAGTTCTTCGAGAGAGTCTCTGGCAGTACACCATTCAGAAAATCGACTTCAGTTGTAGTAGAACGGACTTTGCTGATCATAAAACGTTCGATTCGGAACTGACCTCAAATGCGAGCCAAATTTAGGATCAGAGCAATAAGGAACAATGTAATTGATCCCCTGTTGTAAAGTGAGGCTAATCCAAGGTTGTAAATTCGATTAGCGACTTCCTAGCCGTTTGCGAGAATAAATTCGTAATCGACGGAAGAAGCTCTGATATGCTTAGGGTGACCCCTGGTGTTCCACAAGGGAGAGTTTTCGGACCCGTGTTACACATCATTTATATCAACGATGCCACTGACAAAATGTTCAGCTACTTAAGATTATTCGCTGAAAAACTAACTATGAGTCTCTTAAAATCGATCTTAATGGGGGCGTTTACTCGGAACCGAAATTGCAATTTTGTACACGAAATCGTTAGATGGAAACAAAAAATGAATTTTAGTGAAAAAATTAATCTTCTATTCACAACTATTTGCTCATGAATCAAAAATTAAAATAAGCAAAAGGTGACGCCCACCGAAGAAGCTGCTTTGATATCATTGACGTTATTTTTTTCCCAAACTTGACTGCTTTAGGGGAAGGGAAGGGAGTGGAGGGGGTTCTCGGAATGTCTGCTCGCACAGATCCTGTCGCAACCGCTCCGGTAGGCAGTGTAGGCTGTGCTGTCCCCCTCCCCCCCCCCCCCCACTCCCCATTGTGATAAGGCGAAGTAGTTTCGCGGGCTCAGTTGTGATTGGACGAATTCGATGACGCCAGAGGTTGCACTTCTGAAAGGGTTTAAAAAATCAGTTTTTCGCCGCTTATAACTCGAGAAATAATTGACGGATCAAAAAATGCAAAAATACGTGTCTTTTTATTTTACAAACTCTATCAGATTCGGCAATAAAAAATATGGTATACAACCCTATTGTATCAATTCTAGGTTTCAAGGCTGGGGGCTAGAACTAAATCTTAAAAAAATGCACTATAATACAATTCTGTCGGAAAAAATTTAATCGGCCTCAAAATTATGAGGTAGACGGGATGAGCGAAGGATGGCAAGTAATTTTCAAAATCTGGGCATCACTCTACCTTCAAATCTATCATGTAGAAATCGTATTTGAAGGTTTGCGGCAAAGCCATGAAAAGATACTAGGCTTCATCAGAGTGATTGTGGGAAAGTGTCCAGATGGAAAAATAAAATAAATGCATTTTCACTCTTTTTAATTCTCACCTGGAGTATGTATCGAGCATTTGGGGTCAAATAAATGAATATTTAAATCTGGAACTGAATAAGATAAAAGGAAAGGAACGCATATTGTAATTAATATCTAAGAGCGTACAGAAATTGTCCCTCGGCTATTGGAAGACCTTGGTTGGGATACCCTGGAGACTAGAAAGTTTTTTACAGGATTATAATTACCTGAGAAATTAGATTTACAATAATCCGAATAGATTTACAATAATTGAATTATCTTCCGACATATTACTGCCCCCACAGGTCGTCATCCAGACAGACAGACAAATTGAGAGAAAATAATTTCGGACCGAACGATATAAGAATTGATTTTTCCTCTCCTCCTGCTCCTGCAACACAAACTATAAAAATGACGAATAAATTACATATACTACTTCAATATTAATCAACTAATCTTTTTTAATATAGTTCTAGATCGAACATAGATCTAAATGGATGGTAAATTAATTTCCAACGCAAGGTTTCACTCTAAAATCTCTTACTTCAGTGATGACTATAAGAGTTTTAAATTGATTCGCATCAATTCGGTATTTTACAACAGCGACGTGTCTCATTTACGCGTCCATATAGCAGTAAATTTTATAGCTAATATTATTTCTATTCAAGAGGTCGACGATCCCTATCCCAATTACCCATCCCGGTCATTTACATACGCTGTCATAAATTCATAAATTTTTTACAACAGGTATTCTATTGGATAGATCCAGTCAATCCTGGTGTGAGAACTCTTGTTATTTGTAGTGTTGTAATTAGTATTTCGAAAGAGTTGTTGGTGAAGCTCACCCCTCTGCCACACACCCTCGAGAAGACTTGTGGCGTATTCAGAAAATGTAGAAAAGTGCTTGGGAAGATAATAAGAGGGAAGGTAAGGCATAGACATTAAGCAAAGAAACGTCCAACAACAGCATAAGATAGTGATCCATGAAAACACCATTGATGTCATTCCACCTGCTAAAATCTTATCTATTGGAGCGTCTAAAAAGTGAAATCAACAGATACGGAATACATATTGATAAGCGAGAAAAAGATCAAACTGCCAATAAGTATTCATAAAATTAACCTACTAATACAATAACCTTATCGATAACTCCTGTACGAACTTCATTTTCATCATCTGTTATCAAGTCTGGTACACCGTCCGTCGGATGGGACGTTAAGCTGCGGTCCCCTTGGCGCCTTTCGTTAAGAGCAGTCGACGCCGGGTTTCTCTCACCCTTCCTCCATTCCCTGACAACTCCTACCATATTCAGTTATCCACCAATACTCTCTGGATCAAATTCCCTTAGTTTTTGGTCGTCTTCCCCAAATAACTAATACAAATCCTAAAAAAATCCACAATATTTATTTTATATTTGTTTGTTTCTTTAATCCGTACTAATCTGCTGTGTGTACTTTCATATTCATGTTGAGGTAACTTTATTTTATGAATGCTTCGTGGTTTGAGAAGTCGTGATGCTATTACGGTAACGAATATTTTTAGAAAAGAACGAATGTGTGAATCCATCTGTGGTGTAGTGTATTTCTCTCATCTTATTCTTGTAGTCCTATCTACCAGTGAATCGTGGATGATATATTATCATTATAATTATAATGATAATTATGGCGGTTTCATCAAATAAATAATATGGAGAGTGGCTTTATATGGTGGGAAAACATGGGCTTTGCGGAATGAAGATGAGCATAGGCGAAGGGCTTTTGAGATGTGGGTGTGGAGAAGGATGGAGAAAGTAAAGTGGGTCGAAAGGAGGACGAACGATGCAGTTCTAGAATCGGTAGGAGAGGAAAGACCTTGATAGATGAAATTAGGAGAAGGCAGAAAGTGTGGATGAAGAAGATAATAAAGGACGATGGTGTTTTGAAAGACGTGATTTAGGGGAGAACGTTGGGTAAGCGGGGAAGAGGGGCGAGAAGAATGAATAGTTTGGATAAAATGGGGTCGTTAACCATATTTTTTATTGCCGAATCTGACAGAGTTTGTAAAATAAAAAGACCCGTATTTTTCCGTTTTTTGATCCGTCAATTATTTCCCGAGTTATAGGCGTCGAAAAACTGATGTTTTTAACCCTTTCGGAAGAGTGGGTGTGGTGCAACCTCTGACGTATATCGACTTCGTTCAATCACAACTGAGCCCGGGAAGCTACTTTGCCTTATCACAATGGGGAGGACACAGCTGACTCGGCCAATGGGAGCGATTGCGACAGCATCTATGCGAGGAGGCCTTCCGAGAATCTCCCTTCCCCTCCCCTAAAAGCAGTCAAGGACGGGAGGAAAATGACGTCAATGTTATCACAGCAGCATTTTCGGTGGGCGTCACCTTTTGCTTATTTAAATTTTGGATTTATGAGTGAATGGTTGTGGTTAGAAGATTAATTTTTTCACTAAACTTCGTTTTTCGTTTCCATCTAACGATTTCATGTACAAAATTGCGATTTCGGTTCCGAGTAAACGCCCCCATTATGGGAGGCATGAAGGGATGAAGAGGGACATCGTGTGAAATGTAAGGGTATGGGAGAATTAAATGTCCATTTAGACCCTCCTTCATCGGTAGGATACTGCTAGTAATAAAATGTATTTAGTTGGTAAATCGTGATTCTTAAGTTTTAGTATGGTGTGACAAATAACTATTCTCAATATACAAAGAGAATTGCTGCTACGGCCCAACATAGAGCTAGTTGCCTTTTTTGAGGTTAGCTTGCATAATTGATTGCAATACACCTACAATTTACCCTGAAATCCACTATAAAGGTGTGTGGCAAGGGCGAGTGCGGAAAAAAAGCAGCAATGCGGAAGGAAGATCCATGTTCCAGCGTCTTGTTAAATCACCGCAAACTACGTAGGCACTGAGGAAAATCCGAGAGAAACTTGAAGGTATCCATTAGATTACATAATGATTAGTCATAGTCTCATAAACAGCGTCATCCATTCACACAACTACCCTGGGTATGACGCTGACTCCGACCTCAACTTAGCAGTGGGGAAATACGGTTTTAAATTCATAAGATCAGGAAATTGAAGCCTTAACTGAAGGTTAAAGAGACAGAATACCAAAAGTTAGTTGATGGCAAGATAGAAAAATGCAAAGGATAAAAGCAGAAATAACGAACGCAGCGAGGAAGGCGATTGGAACATTGAAAAAGAGGAAGGTGTGGCTACGTCTACGTCTACCTAATACCCTGCGAGGGTGTGTGGCGGGCGGTGAAGCTCACTACGTCTCAACTATGAGACGCAGTGCTACTACTTCATGCACACAATTTAGATATAAGGGTCACGTGCAATTATGAGGTTAGTAATACACATTAATGAATTTATTACTGGTTAGAAAAAACATTTTCCTAAATATATTAATCGGTATTTCCCTATCATGCATGTGTTAGTAATGCTTAACTATTATCTACATCTACATAATACCCTGCAAGCCACCACAAGGGTGTGTGGCAGGGACTATTATCATGCACTGCATGCTACCAATTTTTATACCTACCTAATCCTCGGGTATTCTGCCTATTGTGCTCTCTTATGGTAAGAGGAAAATGACATTTTAAATGTATCGGTACGGCAATCTATCTCTCTAATCTTGTTTATCTGATCAAACCTATTATAATAGATACCCCTGCAGGGGTTCTCAATATATATCTTACATCATCTGTAAACAAATCAGCTTCGAACTTACTTGGAAGGTTAAGCCTAAATTTCAACCTGCGTTCTGATAATAATTCCCATCCTAGTTCTTCTATTAAACTCGTAACTATAATACCATTATCGTGACGGCCTTTAACAAATCTTGCTGACGCCTTTGTGCACACTCTAATTCCTTTATCTTACCTTCCTCAAACGGATCCCATATACTAGCGGCATATTCTAAATGAAGGCTGACAAGGTTAAAATAGCTTCTGATGTGTTTCCCCCATGCCATGTCTTCAGTGATGGTGACGCCTTAGTATTTAGCAGATTCTACGTTAGAAAATTTCTTCTCTTAGATGTAACAATTAGGGACTGCTGTTCTTATTCCAAAAATGTATTATCGCGCATATCGCGCTCTTCAAATTTAACTCTAGTTTCCAACTAACACACCAATCATCAATCGAATCTAAGGGCTACTTACGAAACTGTTTGGAAGAAGTCAGGCAAAAATCATTTCTGGAAATGCAAATCGTAGACAAGGTTAAGAGATTAAATGAAAGCCCTTTAAATTAAAGCCCTGGCTTTAGGACAACAGAAAACGTGTTAACTTTTCCGGATACCGACTGCGTCCATGCGTGCCTACTTTAACGAACATTATATCAGATTCAAATCAATTTGTAACCCATACTTGATTTAAGTATGCGTCGCATATGATGACTCTGTACGATATAGGTAGGCACACTACTTCTCTCGGCAAATTCCTCTGTCAATAATATACGTAAATAATCATTCAGTATTTTCGTTTTCGTAAATGTGGCTCAACGCTCTCCCAGTGTTAGCAGCAATGATCGATCACGTAGGTGTGATCATATTGGATTATTCAATCAAACATAATTGATGTTAACCTGCTCGAGATAAAAGATCATTGTAGTAAAGTGTTTCTTTTCCCTTCTTTTAACCACGCAAACATAAAGAGTATTTCTTCCATTCAGTACGGTGGCTGTGATGGTTTACAGCCCATTAGTTTTAGAAAGGCGCAATTTTTAGAATCTTAGTTATTTTTATTGTGGCGCTGAGGACCAATTTCTTTACGGAAGAATTTTTAGAAGAAATTAATGCATATTCCTCCCTAACGCAACGTATGACGTATAGCCAACGTTCTTATGCATTTTATGAGAGGGTTTTTTTTACATCTACATCTACGTAATACCCTGCGAGCCACCACGAGGGTGTGTGATAGGGGGTGAAGATCACCAAACATGCTCTATTGAAATTCAACTAGGGACATGCTAGATAATAGGGTCACAAGATGCTACATAGTTAGTATCTACATAATAAGAACGGAATTTCTAAATACGTGCCAAGAAATCTGAAGAGAAGCTTTTAGAATAAAGCTCTTTGCATAAATACTTGGAAGATCAACTTCTCAGAAGGGTTTCATGTCACAAAATGTTCTTCAATCACCGTAAATTTATTGCCATTTAAAAAACACCTGCTTTGAGAGGAATACCGTTAACATTCTCTTGTTTCTGACCACAGCCACGTTGCGAAAAGATTGGAAATGATTCTGCCTTCTATACGGCCTTATGTGTATTATCGTCGTTCTCAAACAATTTCTAAATCAAGGTGCCGGGTAAGCATCTATTTGAATTCGCTACCTTACATTAAACTTTATACTTGCATGAGACTCGTTAGCATGCGTAAGTTTGGGTAGTAATTATTCCAAATGGCAAAAAACTAGGCTAAAATCTCCCACCTACATAATGGTCTTATTAGTTGTCATGGCCAGTTGTATGAGACCCTATAGTTGCTTGTTTGCATGTCAATAGTGCATGCTTGGTGATCTTCACCCCCTACCATACACCCTCGCGGTGGCTTGCAGGGTATCGTGTAGATGTAGATGTCTTTTTGGTGCCTGTTATGATGTCTAGTAGCGTACGAGGAAAAGGTACTTTCAATCATACTGCGTGGTGGCCGATTCTCCTAATATAGCGTTCATGATAGAATCTCTCGCATTAAGTGTATTTTCTCAAAAGATGTTTTAGCGTCATTAGGAAATTCTTCGGCTTGAATATTAAATTTTTGTATCTAAATAGTCACAAATGTTCTGATATCGGTTCTCATTTGAGTTCTTCCACGACGATGGCGACAAACGCAATGCATCTACATAATACTGCATAATCTGCAAGCCATCATAAAGGTGTATGTGTAAGGGGGTTAATACATATTGGGCATTTCTAGAAAAAAAATAATATCTTTTTCCAGAAATTCCCAATGTGTATCGATTCATATCAATGTTTTCGTGAACGAGAAGCAACGATAATGGGCATCTATTGAAGCGCTCAAAGGTTTACTTAATAATAATATTTTAGGCATCGGAAAAAACTGAAAAATTTATAGAACCGTATTAGTTTTCCTTTGAATTCTCAACTGTAGTTTAGATTTGGTGTGCAAGAATGTAATGAGCCTCTAGTGATGCGGACTAATTTCTATTTGTACCATACTGTTTGATACATGGGTGTGGGTACAAGAAATCTAGGAAACTGTGACCATGAACTTTTCTCTAATATTGCTGACATTTATATTACTGAATCGCAATCATGGGCGGCAAAGGTATATCGTACCCACATAACTGTATTGCACGCCAATCGTGAGGATGTGGAATTCCTTGGCACACGATACCGTTCGCAACACTATTTTATGGTAATGGCGTTTTTTTAAAAGTGCAAGTCAAGGGACTGTACATACAACGAACATGTGGCATGAACACGCACTTTTTGGAGACCCGGATCGGGATTTCCAATCATTCTTTCTGAACTCAAAGAAGTTAATGTTTTATATTGGGTAGATACATAACACATTTTAAAAGAACAAATTACTCCTAAACTGTAGGGTGCATCTCCGACTGTACACCGTTTATACGACCGAAGTAAATTAAAACAAACTTAGTGTTGTCCTCATCTTCATACTAATGTCCGAGGAAGCGCAAGAGGCACGCAATAAGCACTTCTAACGGTTCCGCGAGGATTTTACTTGGAAGCATTCGCGGGAAATAAATATGGAAGCTGTTTTCATGTGGTTGCTGGTCATATCAGACACAATCATCTTCACCGAATGGAGGCTGCCACAAAAAAACAAACACCTTTAGTACTGAGGCCCTAGATTTATTAGTTTCCCCATTAATTAAAGACCACCAAAACATTGATCGTTCGCATTCCTCACTGGAAACGGATGATGAATTTGGAAATGATGAGCAATAAATTTTTCCATTTATAATCGCTTATGCATTCTGTGTTCTTAGTTTTCGTGCATTCAAGGCAATGCATCCCCGTTAGTAGATATGTTAACAATAAAACTGTAATAAAGTTTAAACATACATTTTAAGTACACAGTACCTACACTTAAAGTTTCAATCGTAAATAATGTAAAATTCTGACTCTGCGGATAAACAATACTGAGTAACAACGAGTGATGTTTAATGTGAAATATTGGAAAAAAATAGCTTTCGGAGAATGTCTAGAAACATTCAATAAATCTATTCACTGTCCATCTAAACTTATCATTGACGGTTATAAGTCATTACTAACGATATTAGTGACCAACGAGTATTAGGATTTGACAATAATTTAAAACAAATATGACCAATTATGTCGTTCATGCGAAACACGGTTAAATGAACGTCGTGGTTCCATGTGCAGTTTTGATTAATTAGGGGGGGGACGAAAAACATCGAAGAAACGGTGAACGGATGAAGGACTGGGATGACGGCGAAAGGAATGAGTGAATGCGAAAGGAAGGAGAGTGGGCATAAATTTTTCCGCCGTTCATCGCGCCGAGCTATTTAAAGAGGCTGCCTCCTCAACAGCCACGAATCCTGACCCACCGCATCTTCGAGAGGGTGGAGCGGTCCAGCATTGGATCGGAGCTACTGGTCACGGCGGCGCGCTCTCTGCGGACGTTGGGTTTGAGAAAGACTTAGCACTTCCGGAAGAATAAGAGAGGCAGCTCGTACACATCCGCGACCCACGACGCGGGTCGATTGGGTGCATTGGGAACGATAGCTCTGGGAGGCTTATTTCATTTCAGGGACATTTATTTCGGCTAAAAATGGTGGTAGAAATTAGAGTAAAAGACAATTTGTTAGGCTCAGCCTTGAATATGCAGCGAGTACACATATAAATTAGGTTATAAAATGCATGCCGGTTCACCACACATCACACACCCTTGCGGCAGGCACGTAGCCAGAAATTTGCTCCGGGGGAGTGGGGGGGGGGGAGGGTAAGTCTTGCGTAACTTGAAACAAATCAGCCTTGCTCATTCGGTGCCGACATGTTACAAATCTCTTCCCTTAATTTTCAGTGCTTGATATTTACTTTTACAGTGCCCACACTTATCTCTTCTCACTGGTAAAGTTCACTGCTGTTATGAAGCAGTTAATTTGAGCGACCCCAGAACAGAAGTTGAACCCATAGATGCATCTCAGATTGAAAAGAACAATTATTAACCACACTCATGCATCAAACTAGTGATCACGTTTCAAGACACTTAACACTTGAATTATATGCAGTGTAATCTGGATTATTATGCCCAGTTAAAATCAGAGCAATAAAATTATTGGGAAAAAATTTCAGGGGGGGCTGAAGCACCAGAAGCCCCCCCTGGCTCCCTCCCCCCTACCTCCCACTGGCTACCTACCTGTCCTGCGGTGACTTGCCGAGTTTTTTGCAACATGCAGGAAGCCTTGGTAGCTCAAATTCAGACTTTCTAATCAGAAATCAGAGGGTTGCGGGTTCGAGTCCAGGCCAAGGTGTATTTCTTCTTCAAGGAAATCCTATTATTTAATCATCCAGTCGTACCGGGTTTTGCAAGTTTGTCCCGTATGGCGATGAGCCCCAAAAAATCTCCCGCATTCGCAAAATGTTTTCTTTGTTCAGTTGATGGTACTTCTCTTTCTCCCGTTCTTTAGATGTAAAACAGGACAGTGCGCCTGCTATGGAAGCATGGTCGAGAACGCCTTTTCTAGCATGTTTCCATGAAGTAGCGTAGTTGCATGTCGATAGTGCATGTTTGGTGATCTTCACCCCCTGCCACACAGAGTCGTGGGAGCTCGCAGGGTTTTACGTAGATGTAATGCAGAACAAATATCTACTTAATACCCTGCTATCCACCATAAAGGTGTATGGCAGTGGTTGATGTGGATATAGATGATAATAGAACTTGAAGTGTGCATGTAAGTGCAGTAAAGTTGTTAAAAGGGTTCAGCAGTGTATAGAAATTATTAGGAGAATTAGTTTGAATCATAATCAGATTGTAGGTTAAAAAAAGAATAAATCTCCTGCTGAAATTTAAGGACACAGGTTCTCTGAAGATGTGACAAATATATTAAAAATACCAGTGTATTGTGGCAGGCCATGAAAGTAAAATTAGAGAGATAGATCATGAGCCAGAGAGGATCAAAATTTCATTTTTTTCGCGCACGGGCCATATATCAGCTGAAGATCAATAAGAAGAAGACTTAGTGTCTGGTGTACAGCAAGAGAGAAGAGGCCA
This sequence comes from Platycnemis pennipes, assembly GCA_933228895.1. Lineage (NCBI taxonomy): Eukaryota > Metazoa > Arthropoda > Insecta > Odonata > Platycnemididae > Platycnemis > Platycnemis pennipes. Next base: position 70,617,022 of record OW121854.1, read on the forward strand.
AAATCAACGTTAAATTAGGAAAACAAAAGCTGGAAGCGGTGAAAGCGTTCTGTTACCTTGGAAGCCGAGTAACCAACGACGGACGAAGCAAGAAAGAAATAGTCAGCAGAATAGCCCAGACGAAGAGGGCATTCTACCAAAAGAAGAATCTACTTACCGCTGGAAAGACAAGCATAGAAGTAAGGAAACAATTCATCAGAACGTACATCTAGAGCGTGTTTCTTTATGGCAGTGAGGCATGGACAATGACAGCAGCGGAAAAGAAAAGGGTGGAAGCATTCGAAATGTGGTGCTACAAAGGAATGATGAAGATTAAATGGATCGACCGAGTATGTAAAGAGAAAGTTATAAGAAGAGTGGAAGAAAAGAAGTCTTCTGAATATCCTAAGAAGAAGACGGTACAACTTGATCGGCCACATCATGAGACATGATGGTCTGATGCAGACAATCGTTGAGGGACAAGTGAAAGGGAAGAATGGCAAAGGAAGGCTTCGTGCAAGATATATGGAACAAGTGATGAAGGATGCCAAAGAGAAGAATTACGTAAATATGAAGAGATTAGCCGATAGAAGAACTCAGTGGAGAGCTGCGTCAAACCAATCTGAGGATTGATGATTTATGATGATGATTTCAATTAAGGACAGTAATAGATTATAGCGAAGATACACGGGGAAATTAAATTAATTATTGTAAATTTTGATGTATAAAACTAGTCTGCGGTGATTTTCATGTTCAGTATACTCTTGTTTTAGCATTACTAGCTAGTGCATGCTTTTGGATATATAAATTAATTAATGTATTTACGAAAATGTCTGACTAATTAATAATTATTGCATGACTTTATGGAGAACATCTATAAAGTTTCACTTTTCTCTTGATTGCCTATGTAATGTTTCCTTAAAGTAATAACATTTTACCTCTCATTTACTTTCTCACCTCTCATTCTTTACAACAGCTGGTAACAGAACCGACCAGGGGAAACAACATTCTAGATTTATTAGCAACAAATATACCCGAAAGAGTTCTAAATACAGTTACAGACACAGGAATTAGTGATCATAAAATAGTGAATGCGAAATTTATTGTAGGCGTTGAAAGACTATAAACCAAGGAGGAAGGTATACTTATTTGGCAAGGCTAATTACGACGGTATGAAAGAGGAATTAAGGAAATCGTGTAATGTATTTAGCGAGCAAAACAAAAGAATTAGATACAGAGGATTCGTGGAGAGAAGTTCTTGAGGTCACCCGTAAAGCAGTTAATAAATACATACCAAGTAAATTCATTAGTGATAATACAGAGCCAAAGTGGTATAATGCGGAGGTTAGGAAATCACTAACGCGACAAAGGGTATGCCACGCTAGGATGAAAAATGCAGGACGGGGTCTATCGGTAGAGGAAAAAATGAGTTAGTGCAAAACTATAAAAAATTGAGAGCATTAGCAAGGAAATCGTGTCGGCAAGCGTTATCACATTTCAAGAGCAAGATTAAAGGAATTAGAGTTTCCAGCAGTGTAGAAAAAGCCAATACTTTAAACACCTTCTTCCAAAGCGTATTCAACTCATCGTCACACAACGCAGTGGAACCACCGCCGAACACATTAAGTGAGCAAATGCCCGAAATAAAAATTTCATGTCGCGGAATAGAGCAGCAGTTAAAAAAACATTAGTAAAAACAAGTCACCAGGTTCCGATCAAATTCCTTCCAGAGTATATAAAACATTAGCATGTCGGTAGTGCATGCTTGGTGATCTTCACCCCCTGCCACACACCTTCTCGGTGGCTTGCAGGGTATCGTGTGGATGTTGATAGATGTAGATCCTGAGACGTGATCTTTTGATGAAAACATCTATCGAGTCAAAAGTGAATCAAAAGAATGGCAAAGGGAGGCTTCATGAAGAGGTTAACCGACGGAGTTACGGAATAGAGAGCTTCATCGAACAAATCTTTGGATTGATGACTTTTGTTGTTGGGCTCTTTGAATGGATAACGCCATTCTAGATATTGTGCCTGAAGGTAGTCCCTTGAAAATGGCTAAAGTTTCGGGAAGGGGACTGCAGGAAGAAAGGTGGTTGCCCTCTCCAAATACACTTATCTGTTCGTAGGAATCTGGACAGGTGTCCAACTCGGGAATGGATGGCGTCAGGCGTAGCGGTTCATGGTGAAAGACTTCTATTTCGATATTTTCGATGTGAGCCAATTCAAGCATGGGGCTGGCGAGGTGCTCAATTCCATACCTTTCAGAAAATGTTTTCAGGCTTGAAATGTTGCCTTTCATGTTTTCCATTTGTCTGTAATCTGGGAAGATATCAGGTAAGAACCCTTTGTAGGTCATTTTACACATGTTATTCCTTGCTGGAATTAACGAGAGACATTATCAGCAAATCGGTAGCAACATTCGCAGCAGTCGTTTATTAGGGAGGGGACCGATGACCATTTTCAGTGCACTTTCAGGGATATGTAGGAAGTTGTGAAGAGATACCTCTACATATATCTATATCTACGACATACCCTGCAAGCCACCTCTAGGGTGTGTGGCAGGGGGTGCATCCACACCAGGAACAATGACACAACAAACAAAAATGAACATTACAAAGCAAACACTACACCTTTAAAAGTAATTGGGGAAAAAAGAAGAAAAACTACCAAATCCCAATCATGCAGGACACACCCACGAATACCATGCATGCCTTGAAACCCGACACCAATTTCATAGATACTCATGCATGCAAAGAAAGGCATTGCATGCAAGTCACACGTTGATTTGAACATGCAGGTAATTAAAAAAAAAACTATCGACCTACTCTGAATATTACCTCTATAATTATTACCGATTTACGCGATGTTTAACGTTCTTATCACGAATCGTACGCGGAAAAACTGACATTTTAAACCTGTCCGTCCTGCAATCTATCTCCTTAATTTTATTAGAATTATCGAGCCTACCATAATAAGTCGGAGCCAGCAATATATGATTAACGTCATTAATGAACACATATCATCAATACATAATATCCTGAAAGCTATCATCTACATCTGCATCTACGCAATACCCTGCAGGCCACCGCGGGGGTGTGTGGCAGAGGGTGAATATCACCAAACATGCATTGTTGACATGAAGCTAGGCTACGACATGGAAACATACCACCATAAAGGTGTGTAGCAGCAGGTGAATCTTCACCGAAAATGCATCAGGAATTTTTATGATGATTAAAGAAGATTAATGGCTACATTTTGGTCGAACTGTTAAAATTTAAAAAAGACTTAAAAGTACCTAGTTCAAGCATGAATGTACGTCCTGTTTGTTGAGTCTTTAAAACGAAGATGGATGATCATATAAAAACCTCTTCACCGACATTCAACAACCTACGCTAAATATAGATAAACTTGTGTACATATTGTTGTATATGTTCAAATCTATTAATAAATAGATACATAAGCGTCTTCATCGGGGCGAGATGGAGAATAAAAGTCCCCTCTTCCATCTAACCTCTAAAAATTAATATATCATAAATAAAACATTCAAGTTTTGCAAACTAGCTTTAAATGGAACTGGATATTGTAACGGACTGCCGAACATACAATTTTACGAAGCAACCGCAATCGAGCCCATATTCCACGGGATTAAGGCGTAGTACTTTTAAACACTATTAACAAATTCAAGGATACACTATCCTTGAATATTCATCATTTTCATGGGTCAACAATCCTAGGATTGGTTTGACGCAGCCCTCCACTCGATTCTTCTATCGGCCAACCTCTTTATATCAACGTAATTCCTCTCCTTTACATTCTTCACAACCTATCCCATATATCTCATACGAGGCTTGACTTTTCCATTCTTCCCGTTTACTTTTCCCTCGACTATTGTCTTCATCAGGCCACCTTGTCTTAGGATATGGCCGATTAGGTCTCCCCGTCTTCTTTTTAGGGTTTTCACCAGACTTCTTAATTTGTCACTCGGTCGATCCATTTTATCTTCATCATTCTTCTGAAGCACCACATTTCGAATGCTTCCACCCTTTTCTTCTCCGCTGCTGTCATCGTCCATGCCTCACTGCCGTAAAGAAACATGCTCCAGATATACGTTCTGATGAATTGCTTCCTTACTTCTAAGCTTGTATTTCTAGCTGTAAGTAGATCCTTCTTTTGATAGAATGCCCTCTTCGCCTGGGCTATTTTACTGACTATTTCTTTATTGCTTCGTCCATCGTTTCTACTAATTTTCCTATGTACATGCTATTATATTCGAGTTATTCTTAAACACTAGCTTTACTGTCAGTAGGATTTCGCAGGTTTTTCACACCCCCCTTCTTGTGTGGGTGTTTTCCTGCAGTGGGTTTTTGCGTAAAGGATGTAAGCATAATAATCCTCACGTTTTTCCCACATTGTAAATTCTTTCACACACTATTAGATATGTAATATTGATATATTGTGTATATATGTTTCTTTTGTGTTAATTTATCATTCTTTAATTCCTATAAGTGTATTCTTTACTGATGTTTTTTTGTTAACCTCAGATTGTAATTGTTTTAGGTATTGACCACTATTTCTTTTATATACTTATTTTGACGAGGGGTTAGATGGCAGAAGGGACAGTTTTGTCTCAATCTCGCCCCAATAAAGACCTTTTATTATTATTATTATTATCGTTGGTTACTCGGCTTCCCTGGTAACGAATTTTCTTACTTCCTGAAAACTCTTAAATAAAGGTGTCAATAGGTCTACATTTTAAATCTCGTGATTTTTTTTATTGACGGTGAACGTTATTTACACCATCCGTTTCCTATCTGTACATAATTTATCATTCGTGGATTCCAACCACAGCACAGAGATAACGTTCCATGATCGTCACCCGAGCAGCGGCACAACACAGGCCTCTCAAGAGACGTTAGTCAGCTGTGTCGTCATTACGGAGGAATAAGGTCAATGCGATTCTCCAACCCGGCATTCATTCCATGATGCGTTTCAATAATTGTTTACGTTCCCAACCGCAGTCGTGTCTCCGACTTATCTTCGCTGCTCTGAAGGAACCTCTATGGGGTCATCAGCGACCGTCACGGCCTCTCCAAATGGGAGGAGGAGGAACAGAGGAACGTGCTTCCGCATCACGCCTGACTGAAAGAAATCACATGTAGGAGACATTGGCGAGTACGAGAGAATGAGAAATTCGATCATAAAGGGAGGATATCGTAGCCGCAGTCTGCTGCAGACGGCCGTAAAACGGCGTGGGAAGAACGAACCAGAGAAATTGAAATCGTGAGCGTTTTCCCGTATAATCGCTGCGAGCAGCTGTCAACGATATAATAGTCGCGTCAAGGATATAACGAGTCGCGTCGCGGCAGAGATGGAAGCAAAATGTTCGAAACGATAAACTAAGAACACTTGTGCTTTAACTTGGAGAGTCACCGCTACTGGGACTGCCTCGGGAAACGTTCGGAGGCCCTAAAATATCTTCTGAAGGTGCTTTTAAAAGGACTGACATTGGTCCATACTCATTTTATCATGATCCCTTCTCATATATTCATCATCTAAGTCATTAGTAACCTCACTCTAAACTACTGCGTGTTCTGGAAAAAGCAGGAAAAAATACTTCTACCTAACACGATTATTATGCCACTAATATACAAAAGGAGTAGAGTATCTACATAATACCCTGCAAGCCACCGCTATGGTGTATGGTGGGGGGTGACATACTTTTAAAACCATCTCCACGCATAATTTTAAATCAAAAGAGAATTAAATTTACAATTACTGTCATGCAAGCATACAAAATTCATAACCTACCTAAAATTAACTGAGAGGTAAAATGCCATTACTGAAAGGAAATAAGTTTGATATGTATTTACGAGACACATTTAACTAAATTGTTAGTCTCTACAAACTACTGCAATAATTATTGAGTTTTCAGGCATATATTATTTAAATTTATTATTTAATTTATATTTCCCAAAGCGTGCATGCGTTAGTCATGTTAGAAAATGAGCAGGTTTAAATAATTCACTAACGAATACTCTTCTACGCCAAAGTCTGCAATACCTATTCTAAATTCTCCCTGGCATCTTAGCTGTAACCTATTGCTGGATCTACTTGTGAATGTAAAAAATGAATTTTTGAACCTCTGTATTATTATCTATCTCTCTATTTTTATACTCTAAAAGTGAAAATAAAATGAAGTGTTCCTATTGCGCGTCCTTCGGGAACTCCCCATGGGACTCAAACAATGTCAGTCAGAATATCACTTGATGGCCCTTTGTTACACCGACCTAAAAATTATAGAATGCAACACATAATATTTTAATTCCCCCCTATGTACCAATTCTAAGATCGATTCAATTTAATATCCAGATAATGGATAAATCTAAGCCAGTCTTTCCATTTCCTTTCTGAAATTCTCTTCAATTTATTGTAACCAATTCCCGATCATCTGAGTCGGTGCACTGAAACTCTTAGGTGCATGCAAGTAGTGAATGTGAGGTGATCTTTCACCCCATGCCATGCACCTTCGCGATGGCTCGCGTAGAGTGTCACGTAGTGTAGATGAAAATGGCTTACTTAGATAATCATGTATTTCTGAACGTGAATGGTGGAAGTACCAGAGTAAGGTGTGTGTATTATTAGTTTCCCATTACGAGACCATGCATTTCTAACTATTCATATTTGTAGCAGAGATCTATCGGTGAAAGTAGACGTGATTTAATTTAAATCAATCATTTTGGGAGGCGACCGAGAGCTTAGGTCATTTACGCCATTAAGGGTGGACAGGAAATATGGAATATGCTGGAATTTTTCACGGTGGAGAGAGTTCGGCATTAGCTTGCTTTGTATGTACAGCGCTAAGAGGACCAAGGTCTTACGTCCCATCTGGCGGACAGAGCGCTTAACTTGAGTGATGCATGCACATTACTGAACTAGAAACAGGTATACCAATGAAATAAATCTCTGCCACTGCCGGGATCCGAACCTGCGCCCTCGGAATGGGAGGCCAGTATTCTAGCCACCACACCAACCCAATCCCTAGATCCCCCCTGCCACACACCATTGCGGAGCATGCATGGCACATCTACATCTACGTAATACCCTGCGAGCCACCACGAGGGTGTGTGGCAGGGAGTAAGGATCACCAAACATGCACCATTGACATGAACCTAGGCTACTGCATGGATACATGCTAGATAATAGGGTCACATGCGGCTATAAGTGTATACTAAGGCCCCGTTTCCACTACTGACATTTCTACGACGGTAACTCTCTACCCGCGCAATGCTAGTAATGGAAACGCTCGAAAACGCCTACCATGGTAGATAGTCCTACTAGCATTGAGATACCCTTGTTAAATCAGGGAATAGTGGTTACCGTCGCGTCTCTTTTGTAATTGGAACGCAAGTTAGTCAAAATCCTGGTAGGAATTATGGGAAAACAGTTGAATCACGGATAGCGGTGAAGGATCGCGGGATCGCGGAGTGTGCATCTAGGAAAACGTAGTTGGTGTGGTGTCTTTGTTTGGCTTAATACTTGATTTTTGTCTATGCTCAATGATGCTCCAGAGTTGTTATTACCTATGGTTTACATAATTTAATTATATTTTCCCAGCAATGACCGAACAAAAGAATTGCAAAAACTTTGCTCACGAGGAGACGGACTTGCTCCTTAGGCGTACGCGATAATCCCGACGACATTTTATTATAACAATCAATATAGATTCTTGAATAAAACTTCAAGTGCTTACACAATTCAATGTGCTACCATCTTTGCGCATTTCTATAACGATCGTCGATTTTCTTTTGAACTGGAATACTGGTAACCGCTATTTGACGAAAGCAGTGATTACAAGGGTAACTTTGTAGCTAACTGGAACGCAGGTAGGTTATGAGGGCTGAAATAACCGTGGTAGAATGTCAGTAGTGGAAACGGGGCCTAAGTGCGTACTAAGGGCGCAGCGGTGGTGTAGTGGTTAGCGCGCTTGACTCGTAATCCGAAGGTCACAGGTTCAAATCCCGGAGCCTCCAAGTTTTAAAATTTTCCGGTATCTGCCATAGCGTGAAGTTCACGGAATCGGTCGGAGTACTGTCGATGTGGAAGGCAACGGGAAACTACCACATTACGCAGTCCCTACTACCAAAAATTACGCGCCCGAGTTACCCACATTAGGGGCAATCACAGGGATCAACCCGAAGTGCAATCGGCAAGCCTCATCCTGGTGGAACAGCTTTTTATTTTCAATTTTGAAAAAAATGTACAAATATTATACATTGGTCGCCGGTGGCGATATGATCCTCTCCCAAATAGGGGGGGTGGATTAGTCCCTGAATGTCTTTTAAAATATTTCACGTACACGCACAGAGGTCACTATTAACACAGAGATCACTATTAATACAAAGATCACTAATTAGCCAGTTTCAAATGTTTTCTGTAAATGTCGGAGTACTGTCGATGTGGAAGGCAACGGGAAACTACCACAATACCCTCCCTAGAAACTGCAGCCTTGCATTCAAGTATGACGTGATGGCATCCTTCCCGATAAAATATTCTGGAGGTTCCCCAATCGGATCTCCAGATGGGGACTACTGGGAAGGGTACACCAGTCAGAGGTGTGAAATGCAAGATAGGGACATGGAACGTGAGATCATTGGGGATGTGCGGGTAATGGGAGAACTTGAAGATGGAATGGCTAGAATGGAGTTAGACAACGTAGGAGTGAGCGAGATGGAGTGGACGGGAGCAAATGACCGGCGATAATAAAGAAGATTGTAGTAGTTGGATATATTCTGAAGAAAGAATTGGGAAGAAAAGTGAAGGTATATTGGCAGTTCAACGAAAGTATAATGCTAATCAAGATAGAAGGGGAACCGACAGATATAGTAATAGTGCAGGTGTACATGCCAACGTCCAACCATTCGGAAGAAGAAATTAAAGAAATACGAGCAACTAGAAGAGGTTCTGAGCACAGTCAAAGGGAAGGAAAACCTGATAGTAATGGGAGATTGGAATGCCGTGGTTGGAGAGGGAAAAGATGGGAACACAGTAGGAGAGTTTGGGCTGGGGAAACGGAACGAGAGAGGATGAGAAGAACTTGGTGGTGGCAAACACCCTCTTCATGCAACACCGACGGAGAAGATACACATGGAAGATGCCATGAGACAGAGCCAGATACGAGATTGACTACATCCTGGTAAAGGAGAAGGTACAATTCAGGTACCCGAAGACTGGAAAGGCGCCCGGAGAAGATAAAATCAGCGGAGAAGTAATCAAAGCACCTGGTGAAAAAGCGCAAGACGCACTATATGGAATAATTCAAGATTGCTACGAACCCGGAAATCTGCCAGAAGACTTCAAGAGGAGCTCAATGGTGACCATACCGAAGAGGGCAAGGGCTGAGAAATGCGAGGAGCACCGAACCCTGAGACTAGTGTCACATGCCTCCAAATCCTTACTGGGATAGTAGGCAGAAGAATTGAAGGAAGAATCGAAGAAAACCTGTCAGAAAACCAATTTGGATTTAGGAAGAATAGGGGGACAAGGGGGCAATACTATGCCTGAGACTACTGGTAGAGAAAATGATCCACGTGAGCAAACCATTGTATATAGCCTTTGTGGACTTGGAGAAGGCATTCGATAATGTCGAATGGAATAATATGTTCCATACTATGGAAAAACTTGGCTTGGACTACAATGACAGAAGAATCATCTAACAGCTCTACAAGGGCCAAGTGGCCACCATACGTACGCAAGACGGAAAATATACAGAGGCAAAAATTAACAAAGGAGTCCGACAAGAATGTAAGCTGTCACCAGCACTTCAATATTTACATGGAGGAAGCGATAAAAGAAATAGAAGAACAATGTACCAAAGGAATCAAAGTGAATGGAGAAGAAATCAACACTCAACGCTTCGATATCGCTATCGTAGCAGGAAACGAGGAAGACCTATAGAACTCACTGAACATAATTGAAAAAGTGCTCCAGGAATACAACATGAAAGTCAATAAGAAGAAAACCAAGATATTTGTGTGCGGAAGAGAGAAAACAGTGGCCAACGTCCGCCTCAAAGGAGAAAGATTGGAGCAAGTGGAATCATTCACCTACCTCGGGAGCACCATCACCTGGGACGGAAGAAGCACGACAGACATCAAGCGTCGAATAGCCCAAGGCATTCATGGCCAAAAGCCACTACTCTGCTCTACTATGAAGAGCACAAGACTGGAGACAAGGAAACAGTACGTGAAAACATTCGTGTGGGCAGTGGCACTCTACGGATCAGAAGCATGGACCATGGAAAAACTGACCAGAAAAGAATAGAAGACTTCGAGACCTGGTGCTGGAGAAGGATGCTGAAGATCAAATGGACAGATAGGGTGAGAAACGAGGAGGTATGCAGAAGAATTGGAGAAGAAAGAACACTGTGGAGCACCATACGCCAAATAAGAACACGGTGGGTTGGCCATGTCATGAGACACAACAATTACGTGGGAAGCATAATAGAGGGAAAAATTGAAGGGAAAGTCCCCAGAGGAAGACCAAGAGACAAGTACTTGGGGCAAGTCAAGAAGGATACGGGGAAGATGAACCATAGGGAAATGAAGGAACTGGCATGGGATAGAGAGAAATGGAGGGTGGCAGTATACCAATTGTAATACTATGTATGTATGTATGCAGCTATATGGTTTGCATCTACTTAGTAATACATGGATTGGTTGTTAATACATGCATCATGCTCCTCAGACTACTCTAATAATGTTTCACCTACCTATCCCTTTGAATATCTGCACCCCCTGCCACACTCCCTCGCGGTGGCTTGCAGGGTATCGTGTAGATGTAGATATTGTGTTCTTTTATAGTACGGGGGAAAATTACATTTTAAATCTATCGGTATGACAATCTATCTCTATTACATCCTTCACAACCTGTTCTATACATATCTCATATGAGGCCTGCCTTTTCCAATCTTCCCATTCACTTTTCCCACGACGATTGTCTTCACCAGACCGTCGTGTCTCAAGATATGGCCGATTAAGTTGTCCGTCTTCTTTTCAGAGTTTTCAGCAGACTTCTCTTTTCTCCCACTCTCCTTAGGACTTCTTTGTTTGTCACTCAGTCGATCCATTTAACCTTAATTGTATGGTCGAATATAGCATAATAAGCAGGGGTTTTTAAAAGTATATCTAACTTGTTCGGTAAAGCTATTCGTTGTAATTTCTACAGTAGATTCAGTCGCGGTGGTTCGCGGGGTGTTGGCGCTCGTATTGCTGATTGCAACATTTGTATACGCCTCCATGCTTCGCATCTTCGGAGAGTATTCAGGAGCCAAATCGAAGCCAAAGTCGATGCAAAGAGATTCGTATGCGGGCCGGGAGAGGAAGCACTTCGGCGTTATTTTTTCCCAATGACTGAACTCGAACAGGTTTCTGACTGCGGCTCCGAGCGTGGTTTTTTTCATCCCTGTGCGGAGACGGACAAAATTGCTTTCCATAACTTCCGCCGAAATCAAGAGCCATTCCCGCTCCCTCTCCCCTTCATACCTCCTCCGCCCGAGGTCCTGACTTTTTTTTGCGACCACGACGCCTAGCCCTGAACGCCGAAACGCGGGAAAAGACTCACCACCCAAGCCAAAAGTCTGGTTTGTGGTCCAATTTTTTTTTTCATTTCTTTCGCAAGATTTTAGAACGAGAGCGAGTTTCTTCCGAGACGATATTGATTTTTACCGATGCTTTGGACCACAACCGCAGACTTTTACTCGAAGCTACATACAGTGCAGTAGCTTCATTACTCTCAGTTTTAGTTAGTTCAAGTATCTTAGAGAAATTGATTGCCAAACTGACAGATTCAAAATTTCCTTTTTTCCTCGTACAATTAGGGATATAAATGGCGGTAAATATATCCAATAACATAAATACGATTGTATCAATGGATAGCATAGGTAGTTGCATGTTGGTATTAGGACATTAAGCAAACGAACTAAAGACATGATAATGCATGCTTGCTTTGCTATTTTTATACTTTTCAAATTGTGAAGTTTAGACTATGAATGGGTGGATGGGCATTAGGATGGGATTGTAAGGGATCAAGGTCCTATAAAGAACGCTGCTACTGAATGTTAATCAGATATTTACTTGACGGATTTGCACGGACGGACGGAGCAGCTAGGTTCGTTAAAAGGTGTTACGATAGATTGAGTAGCGTTTAAGAATTAATAAAAGAATTAGGGTGGGAATCATTATCAGAGCGTAGGTTAAAGTACAGATTAAATCTATTTGAGAAATTTCAATCGGATAGCTTTACTGAAGATGTTAGGCACATATTAAAAAAACCAGCGTTCTTTATAGGACCTTTATCCCTTACATTCCCATCCTAATACCTATCCCATCCTCTCATCATTCCCATCCTCCCGGTCTGAAGCGCCTATTAGTGCGGAAACAGACTTGAAAACACCCAAGACAAGCAGCGTTCTGAGCGATATTCGTGCAAGATTTATGTTATGAAATAATCAATGTATGCTGATGTAATAGTATCACGAGAACAAATTACCAGGTAGACATACTGTGCGCTTTAAAGCAGTGGGAAACCTCTTCCATACTCGTACTTGGAGTACATGAAGGTAATCTGCTCCGTGCTCTCTCGTCGAGTGTATAATGAACAGCGCGTGCATGCGAAGAAATCAACGCCGTCCAACGAGCAATCGCACGCATTCCGTGCAAATATGCGCTGTATAACATATCATCCCTTGACAGTTTTTAGATTTTGTCCTACATCTACATAATACCCTGCAAGCCACCATAAAGGTGTGTGGCAGGGGGTGAACTCTCACCAAACATGCACTACATATCATGCATAAAAAAAGGATCAGTACTTTTATAGGTACTGTTCAAAACTACGCTATTTAAAAAAGGATAAAAATAGCAAAACATATATGCAAAAACATGCCGTTAGTTGGGTTAGCTATAAGTCCTTATACCAACATGCAGCTACCAATGTTATCCATTGCTACACTCGTACTGGATATATTTACCGTTATTCATATCCCTAATAGTACGAGGAAAAAAGGACATTTTGAATCCGTCAGTTCGGCAATCTATTTCTCTAATTTTATGATTATGATCCAGTCTACCATAGTAAGTTGGGGTCCGCAGTATATTTTTAACATCATCACTGAAAATATGGTCTTGGAATTTTTTTAAGAGATTAAGTCTAAATTTCAACTTGCGATCTGACAATGATTCCCAATTTAATTCACGTGGGAGGATGAATTACATGGAATTAATAGAAGTATATGCACCCCGCGTGCATCAATCAATTTCCTGAGTGACGGAGCCGACTTTCCTTCATGCAAGGGTAGGCTTTGCGTGCGCTTACGCGTTTGCACTCGGTTCATCGGATGGACCGTGCGGGGGGACGAGGTCAGAGAAGTGACGTAGGCGGATTGAAGGATGAGTGGAGGACATACTTGGTGGGGTAAGTGGTTAGAATAGTGAATGAAAGGGGGGGGAGTTGTACAGTACACATATTTATATCAATGCCTTCCTAACCAGTAACCCCTTCATTACCATGAGGATGCTAACCAACTGGTTGCACGTGACTGTTATATATTGCATGTTTCTATGTAGAGTAGCATTGTAGCTCTTAGTTGTATGCATGTACTTCACTCTCTGCCACACACCTTCGCGGTGATTCTCAGATGTAGACTTCTCGAACATCAATCCTTTCCATCGGCCTTCACCATTTGTCCGACACCCTCACTTCTATATTGATACGTCTCATCTACATCTACATAATACCCTGCAAGCCACCACAAGGGTGTGTGGCAGGGGGTGATTGCTCACCAAACATGCACTACATATCATGCATAAAAAAGGAATAGTATTAATATAGTAGTCAGAACTACACTATTTAAAGAAGATAGAAATTGCAAAGAAAACATGCAAAAACATTCTGTTAGTAGGGTTAGCTTTAAGTACTCATACCAACATGCAGCTACCAATGCTATTCATTGCTACTCTCCGATAGGACATATTTACCGTTATTCGTATCTCTTATTGTGCGAGGGAAAAAGGACATTTTGAATCGGTCAGTTCGGCAATCAATTTCTCTAATTTTATTATTATGGTCCAGTCTGCCATAGTAAGTTGGGGTTCGTAAAATATTTTTAACATCATCACTGAAAATATTGCCTTGGAATTTGTGGAAGAGATTAAGTCTAAATTTCAACCGGCGATCTGACAATGATTCCCATTTCAATTCATTTAATAGACTGGTTACGCTAATATAATTATCGTATCGTCCCTTTACAAATCTTGCCGATCTTCGCTGCACACGTTCAAGTTCATTACTTAGACCGATTTCGTAGGGATACGTAGGGATAGGGTTACGTCCTCGAGCGATAGAAAATTATTGCACAAACCACATTGAACCACGTCGAATCAGTGAAATACTTATGTTTTTACGATCAACAGAAACCTATCGTTGGACAAGAAAAAAGCCGAGAAATATTCGCAAATGCCCACCAAATACCATGATTTATTTTGAGTATACTAGAAGGATTGATTACTTGGACCGCCGATACTATGTCTGGTGAATCCCTACCACTTACGTGTGTGCTGCTTTTCAGACATGTGGGTTACTTTCTTGATATACCAATTTATTGAGGGACAGCGCGAACGCAGTCCCTACTACCAAAAATTACGCGCCCGAGTTACCCACATTAGGGGCAATCACAGGGATCAACCTGCCCGGAGTGCAATGGGCAAGCCTCATCCTGGTGGAACAGCCTCCGAGATCACTGTATGACCACGACGCCAGGTAAGTATGAAAAACGAAGTAGGAGAGGGAGACCACTTCCACATCTGGTGCTTTCCTACTCTCGGCTACTACTTTTTGGTGCATCATTCCACTTTGATTTTGGCAACTGCACCTATATTCAGCAATTTACAGGAGTAAAATATATTTTATGCCCCTAACTGTCATACCATAATAACGAATTCTAATCACCACTAACCACGAAATTCAGTTTTAGACAACGGTCGGATTATGCGGGGAATCCTAACTCAGCGTTTTCGGATGTGTACTTACTACCAAATAGACATTGAATCGGAGAGTGCTTAGCGTTGAAGATGTCAGGTCAGTGGAGGAATGTGATTTTGGAATTCAATTATGTAATAGACAATTAGTTCCGTGGTGAAAGCGTTAGCCTTTACCATATACATCTACATAATATCCTGCATGAATCGTCTTCAATCGTGACGTGAGGGCTGGGTCTTTTTTTTTCTCCAAACGTCGTTGTCAAGCTTCTTTCAATGTGGCGGCTACGGAACGGAAGTTAGACTCTTCATTGTTTTTCAACTATAAATATTAGCCTATGGCCGATGAGGCACCCTAAAAATAATATATTTTACCCGTTGATTATTTAGTATACAATATACGAGTTTTTATGATAGTGTTGTAGGGAGATATTTCGAGAAATAAAATGTTTAAGGCACTGACAGTCCTTCTCTTCCACATACATCATTTTTCGCCCTATAAACTAGCCAGAGCGTTATACTATACCATGGAATACTGTAGTTTTATAACAGGAGGTAAGGATAAGGAACTCTGCGAATCACTTTTGAACACTTTTACGTCACACATTCCTTGCAACAGCTAGTGATGATTGGTGTTTTAATTGGCAGCTAGAATTAAATTTGAAGAAATGCGCGATAATGAACATTTGGAAAAAGAATAGCTTTCCCCGGAATAATTATTAATGGAGAGATCCTCCACCAGCCACAAACCTTATTTGTGGCTTGTAGCATATTATGTAGATGTAGATGTGTTTAATCAAAGAAAAGAAAATATCTAACGTAGATTTTATTAAATACCTAGACGTCACCATCTCTGAAGACGTCATGGGGGAAACACATCAGGGAAATAACATCTACATCTACGCGATACCCTGCAAGCCACCGCGAGGGTGTGTGGCAGGGGGTGAAGATCACCAAGCATGTACTACCGACATACAAAAAAGCAACTATATTGTCTCATCCAACTTAATTGTTAGTATCTATAGTATTTAAGGGGTTAATACATGCATCGTGCACTACAGAATACTCTAAAATATTTCCCCTACCTATCCCTTTGCTATGCTGCCTATTCAGTTCTCTTATAGTACCTACTGGGGAAAAAAGCCATTTTAAATCTATCAGTACGACAATCTATCTCTCTAATCTTATTTATCTGGTCGAATCTATAATAATACGCTGGTGTTTTAATATGTGCCTAACATCTTCAGTAAAGCTATCCGATTGAAATTTCACTAATAGATTTAATCTGTACTTTAACCTTCGCACTGATAATGATTCCCTCACTAATTCTTGTATTAATGCTGAAACACTGCTCAACCTATCGTAACACCTTTTGACGAACCTAGCTGCTCTACGCT
Organism: Platycnemis pennipes; assembly: GCA_933228895.1. Taxonomy (NCBI): domain Eukaryota; kingdom Metazoa; phylum Arthropoda; class Insecta; order Odonata; family Platycnemididae; genus Platycnemis; species Platycnemis pennipes. The sequence continues at coordinate 70,633,430 of OW121854.1, forward strand.
GAACACTGTCTAGTTCTCTGATCAAACCTAATTTATTCGGATCCCATATACTGGCATCATACTCAAGGTGGGGCCTAACTAGTGAAAAGTAACATCGCTCTTTTGTCTTCTCATCACATTTCCCCAAGCACTCAGCAGTTTTTAGGGTTTATAAAACAAGCAGTTTTATAAATCCTAGCTCTCTCTTTGCTCGGCAGCACATTACCCGGATGTGTCTTCCCCACAATAAATCTTTAGTGATTGTTACACCTAAATCCCTTGTGGTTTCAACGCTTTCGATCTACGCGTTATTAATTTTATAGGATCGCTCTATCGAATTATTCCTCCTCCAAAAAATGACAATTACACTCTTTTTGAGGTTAAGTTCTAACTGCCATTTGTCGCACCACTCTTGAATTGCATCTAAATCCTTGCTAAGCGATTTCCTGTCTTCTTCTTTTGATATAGGTACCCCTATACACTACCGCATCGTCTGCAAAAAGTCTAAGCTTACTACTAACTACGGTACCCAAATCGTTTATGCATAAAAGAAATACTACGCTACCCTGGAGAATTCCGGACGTGACTTTGATTGTGTCCGACACGATACAGTTTCAGATTTACAGATTCAGTGCAGTTTGGGTTAGGGGTAAAGTACTCGCTTCACAATGTCGACGTCCCAAGTGCGAGACTCTTCGTGTCCAATTTTTTATCCCTACGAAATCGGTCTAAGTAATGAACTTGAACGTGTGCAGCGAAGATCGGCAAGATTTGTAAAGGGACGATACGATAATTATATTAGCGTAACCAGTCTCTTAAATGAATTGAAATGGGAATCATTGTCAGATCGCAGGTTGAAATTTAGACTTAATCTCTTCCACAAATTCCAAGGCAATATTTCCAGTGATGATGTTAAAAATATTTTACGAACCCCAACTTACTATGGCAGACTGGACCATAATCATAAAGTTAGAGAAATTGATTGCCGAACTGACCGATTCAAAATGTCCTTTTTCCCTCGCACAATTAGAGATACGAATAACGGTAAATATGTCCTATCGGAGAGTAGCAATGAATAGCATTGGTAGCTGCATGTTGGTATGAGTACTTAAAGCTAACCCTACTAACAGAATGTTTTTGCATGTTTTCTTTGCAATTTCTATCTTTTTTAAATAGTGTAGTTCTGACTACTATATTAAT